>OU744249.1:10002500-20002500 GCA_916610215.1 Omphaloscelis lunosa | reverse complement strand
ATAACTGCTGTTGCCAACCAACATGCAACGCATTAAAAAGCGAGTAAATTCAAGGAAGTTACCAAAGCACCATGATTGATAAGAAAATGGGTAAATAACAAGATAGAATCTCCGAAACGGGGTGAAGGTTCGTTGCAAAACAATCGTGAACAGTTAACAGAGTCGATTATCGTCGATTCGGATCGGAGACTCGCAGGCCGCAGCAGTCGATGCGTGGAAACTGGAAAGGTGCGTTGGCACCTGCTGCCCACGCGATCTGCTGAGGTCGTGTGCCCACGCAGCACCCACACAAGCTCACCGGTACTTAACTTATGGCTCTGAAGTCAGAAGCTCTCTTCTCTACAATGAGTGCGAAGGAGATGACAAAACGATTAAAATGTTGATACTTCTGTGACTGATCAAACTAGCTTACACCAAATATGTATTTAGGCTGTTTACTAATATTAGTTGCAAACATAAAGTAGTAGGATGAGCTATCAGTAGTCCCATGACTTAATGAGATTGATTTTTAACGAGCAGACAATAGATTACTCACTGAAGTCATGAAATATATAATAATGAGTAAAACACCAATAAGAAAAAGTAACGGCATTATAAATGGAAAAACATTTTGTTCGTCTGAAAAACTGGTACAAAAATAGAATGCCATGGAGCGAACGTTATGGTTCCGTCACTATTATCACGAAAAGGAAATTCTTAAATAGCGTTAAACAAAGCAAGAAAAATCAAAACCATTCTTATTAAATAATGAACGAATAAATTTCACACCGCGAACCTAGTTATTACATCAGCTAATTTACTTCATCAGGCATTGCATTCTATAATCCGCATGTTTTGGCATTTTAATAGGTCAGCCTGTCTCTACAAACGATATCGTATACTATGCCCTGCATCTGCTGGCAACGGCTGCTATCCGAGATCGAGCTCTTTGTTTTATGAACATTGTACAACTTTTTACATTCAACCTAAATAGTCACCTGCTAAAGCCAGCTTCCTCGGTACAGCTGTTAACCGAAACACAAAAGATAAGTCGAATAAGGACAGACATCAGATCGAAATCGAAAATTAAAGGAAGGATCATCGCGAGCTCAAAACGCCAAGCTCACGATACACACCAGAAATACATTTTATACAAAGTAAAAAGTAAATATACTCGACAACTTTGACGAGATGTGATTCATGGATGACTAAATATGGGAGACAGCTCCGACGAGCGGCGCTGAGAAAAAGAATTCTTGTCCCTAAGAACTTATGCATCAATACATATTCATCGGAAGCTACTAACATGGTCAAACGGCCGAGTTAATTCTATCCACTCGAATGGAATTTTGCAAGGCTCCTATTAAGCACGATAAGATTACCGTAATTGGTATGTAGGAAACAAATTACTGGAATCACGAAGTCTATGTCGAGATGAGATGAACCTCGAGGTTCGAGGTACTTACGAGAGTATAAAAGAACTTTAACATCGAAGGAATACAATAGACAATTGAAACGTGACCTGCATATTCGTACAGAAATATTAAAACTCCAACGATTTTTAAATTCACGATGTCTCACTCCGCCCTCAAGTAGCAGGAAGCAGGAAGCTTTAAGAATTTGTACATAATTAATTTCATTTGTGTGTGTGAAACTGTGAACGGTCTATGGCACAGATACGGGCACTGTCATATTGGAGGCAAACGTAGCATTACTGAGGTTTAGCTGCTAGCGGAACTAATGGAACACACAATTAGTTTTGCGGTGCAGGAAATAAGAAATGATTTGCTCTGCTCCGAGTCACTTCGATCCACCTGACCGATGCGATGGTTACTCAGACTATTTCTGGTTAAAATTGAAGTTTTGGTAAAAAAATTAAAACAATAATAGGTGATGCAGATAGCCTTGATACTGTTGCTGATGCACAACAGTAATCGTTTATAACGTTTTATTAGGTCCATGAATTAATAGGACTACTGTAACTGAATTAACTCTGCAGGATGTTAAATACGGAAATAAAAGGGTTAAGGTACTTGAGCCCGAGGATGCCAAAACCGAGGGAAATGAGAAAGCTGAAATCGAAAAACGAACCCAAGCAACAAGTCTTAATGTACACATTTTACACCAAACAGAGTAAGACATTTTATTGAATTTGTATAGAAATCATCAAATCTAAACAGCGGAAAATTGCCATTATGGCCACTGAGCGCAGAAATGTCAACAGATCAGTGATGCGATGAAGTCATAACTAGTAAGAACTATAAATATATCATGCCCACGCACCCTCGATTAAATATTAAGTTTATTGTAGAGCAAATTGCTGTAGGCTGTTGTTGACAAAAAGACTAAGAAACATTTTAGGAAAACACATACCAAAACCGGAGACTAAAGACTCATGGCAGGAAAAAATGAATCGACGTTAAGAGACAAGGACATTTTTTACAGCCACCCAAACAATTATATCATATTCGGCAATTACACAGATGACTGTCTATGGTATGGATGAAAATTTGTATGATCAGCCAAACGCGAACGATATTAATGAAAATTACAGTGGCCTCAGAGCCTACGCTGATATTAACGTAGCACTGTCAAGGCCCATTGTGAATGCTACTATGGAAGTGGGAGGAAGTTACCGTTCATAGTGATTCAAAATAAAATAATCATCACTCAAGTTTCTCTAAAGATTGAAACCAACGAAGAAGCGCTTATCGCGAGTTAAAATATTTGCGTGTCTATCGTCATTGTTGGCAACGATAACAAATGCTGTATTTAAGGGGAATCGTCATGTTCGATAAGTTATCGCACGGTATAATCCAGTACACTCTCGATGTTCTTTCTCTTGATAACGACGAGAAACTCTTTTTTATTATTTTACTCTTGAACTAGACAAATTTTCTAAAGATATTTCGATTTATTTATCTTCAAGTCTCAAGTCCCAACGTATGACCCAGTTGGATTGGTGCAGAAGCGAGATATCTCGGTGAAAGTCGGAAATGTGGCGCCTATATGCAAAGGGAGCAACCAACGACGACTAATATAAACATTTCGTAACCATCACGATTATGAGTACAAAACGGCGGACGATCGATATGACCGTCGGCTCATTCGGCTATTTATTAGACGTTACATAGCCCATTACGACACTGCTCGACCAAAATATTGATAAAATGATTACTCGTGTCGAAAGTAGTTTTATGTGAGCAGGAAACGTTGCATTCGCAACGTTGTGCTCGTTGACGTCTCCAATATGTGAGAGATTATTTTTCGCGTTAGGTAGGTACAATTCTGTTAAGGTAAATAAGCCTGTAGGTGGCATCAGCATTCCACACACGAATTCTTTGATCATAATGTTGGTAGAGTACACGAATATTAATTAAATATTAGATACTAGTGAACAATGGCAGGCGTCGACTGTGCAGAGCCGCCGACATCTGGCCATACGGCCCAGAGAGCTTTTTACCGCATAACTTCACCACACGCGACGTCACAAATGCTTGGCCTAAAATTCTTTTTATTTTTTACATGCGATTTTTGGGTGTATAATAGTATTGCGCTATAATTGTTACATTGAAAAACATAACATGCATGGCCTACATATTATTAGCATACACATAAAAGTTATGGATACAAATTATTACTTGAATGGCGTAAAATAAAATGTAGGAGAAACAAATATTTCGGATGCAATTAGCCATCCCAATACAGGAGAAAATTTGTTTCATGTTGATACGAAGACCTACAATAAATCTAAGTAGGCGTGGAGACTTCGCTAATCGAAACAACAAATAAAACGTTTATATGTTCAAGGTTTCAAGACCAAATACAAATTCGACGTCTTGATTAGAATACGAAGCGTGGAGGTATAAAGAGATCATCGTGGTAGTGTTGGGTGCAAATGTTATGGGCGATAAATCAAAACCTGTTTTCCCAGGATATGGGAATGCACATCTCCGGAAAACACGCCCGACCACGATTGATTTCCTTCCGTAAATCGAAATTCTTCGAAATAGAATAATTAGAAAATGTGCCACCACAGAATGTCTTCTGAATTTGAACTTAGACGAAAACGATTTCATTAATTCAGAAACAACAATATAGAAGAAATCCCATTGTGGGAAAGAAAACATTAGCCAAGTAAACAAAAGCAAAAAGTTACACAATAAAAAAAGTTAGTTATTACACAATAAATATAAAAATATGCGATATTTTAACAACAATTAAAATATTTGTCTAAGAAATCCATTACTTAGTGGAAAGTTTAATGTCGATTCCGTGATTGTCGATAGCATCTCAACAGATCTCAAGCAAGCACAATTCGATTCGGTACTCAATGTAACACCATAAAAACGTGTTTATGGCAAGTTTTTACCAAGTTCAAGAGTTTTTACAGACAAAAACAACATTGCGACGAAATGTTCCACAGTTGGTATTTCAAGTTCTTTGAAAATTAATGTCTATTTGCTGGGCGTAGTTTAAAGGAACAGAACAGACCGTATTAGCATTTATGGTAAGTGAATAACTGTAAAGACGACTAAGTTAATAACCTGAGAATCTTGTCTGTAACTTTCATAACCAGCAACATAGTAAATGACGAAACTGTTACTTATGCATGCAAGGCTCGTTTTCGAGATTTCCCACGGATGTTGCGGCGCACAATACTGGCAGTTTGCACGACATTACCACTTGCCATGGAATCCGGCCCACTGAGGGAATTGCACAAGAATCCCTCGCATCTCCAAGCAAGATGCGTGAAGTGCACTTTCTCGAAATACTATTGGGATCATGCTGTGTGTAGTTTTGAGTACTCTGGAAGCACTAAACGATTTCCCGACAGCTCGGCTACTGCTTTATTGTTTCCTGAGTGTTTTGTGTGTGTTGCGTTCGATTCTGCATTGATTTGATATTCATTCATAAATTTCACCATACTGTCTGGTAATTCAAATTTTCGGTTACAAATCAGAGATGACCAAAGCCATTTCAGCAAGAAATTCCAAGGAGAAAAAACAGGTAGACTTGTCTTAGATCCAAAGCTGATAATATGTTACACTCGACTAGAGATGACTGCTTCTAATCACTCACCGCTATTATAAGCACATTAGAAATAGAAACGAAGATCAGTCATGATCATGACGAAGCATTTAAAAACCTTGATCTTGAAAACTGAGAAAAAAGACAGCTATTGTACATTTTCTGAGACCGCAAGATTTCCTGCTCTGCAAGCACAAGTTATAAATGGTAAAACGGTTACTCAATCTTTATAATACGAGATATTTGTTTTTTACTCCATCAGCCGTGAAAACACTCCTAAAATGGTAGAATTGAAAAAATGTGCAATGTCGCAAACAGGAAAAAAATATCGTGCATTGGCATAATAATTTGAAAAGAAACGACAATTGTATTCACAATACTTTCGCAAATTGTCCAAAAATAGAAATAAGACCGTTACACTCGTCACGAATCTCTAAAGAAATGTGAGTATTGAAATGGTTATCTTTTGTTTAAGGATGGTCAATCAATTCAAAAGTTTTCTCCAGCTGAAACTTTTCGAGACATTACCTGCCAGCAAAACCAACAAGTAACAACTAACAACTAATGAAGTCTAAAGCTCGTTTACAATTTTACAAAATGAGCAGAATTGGAAGTAACAACGACGTTTAATTGTTAATTTCGACAATCTGCGTCGCAACTTTCGAGCAAATAAAATTAACTACAATAAATATGTACATAACAAGTGCATGAAATTAGAATAACAAGCAAATTCGTATGCAAAATGTCAAATGTTAGCGATAACAAGATAAAAAGAGACAGTGAAATACGATAACACATCTCGCTCGTCATGAGAGCTGCTTAGTTTTGGAGAAAGTGATGCTGCAACCTTGAAGCATCCATTACATACATGATTCTTTCCTTGTCTAGTTTTTTTGCTAGTCATGTAGTGTGTATTTTAACATATTCAAATTCGTTTCGCGTATTTTTTCCATCTCTACATACGGCCTGAAATGAGGAAGAAATAGTTGGGAGGATATGAAAAACAATATATTCACACCATTTAAAACCACAGAAAGTAATCTCGGATTAATTTCGAAGATCGCAGTAAGAATAACACTGTCAGGGGTCTTGACCGAGGCTAATATCCTTAGTGCCTATAGTCCGTAGTAACAAGTAACAATACAGGACCAACACTGCCCTGCTAAGCACAAAGGCGGTATCTCTTTAAAAAATTGACTTTTTGTGATTGAAATTTAAGGAAATATGGAGATATAAAAAACTTCTTACTGGTTTTTTTAAATGTTTTAAGTTAGATAGCGCTATTTCGCTTATACCATTAGATGCGAAATTGTTTAAGCTATTGAATGGTATAAAAAAAACGAAAAGGGTGGATCTCAGAGATACCGCCTTTGGGCTTAGCAGGGCAGAACAGTAAATGTAAGTTTTTCATTTAAATTATTACATTAAAACAAAGTCAAGTGTGAATCTTTATAATATGCACTTATCGAAATGGGAATCTATGCTTAATTTTATCGACGGAAAAAATATTTAAAAAATCTAAATATATTTTTTTTATATATTTTTTATGGAATTTAAAGAGAATTGTTACAAAAAGGTGTAACTTTTTAAGTAAATGTTCGCGATGAAACAAACTCCATAACGATTGGAAGTAATTAGGCGTCCTCATAAAATGAAAATTGTGGAAAAAAAGTATCCTCAATTAAAAGTAAACATGTTTTTTTAGCAAAAATCTGTATTTTTTTTTTCAGAATGTTTTACTATAACTCAATAATTACATTTTTTCATCTTAAAATTAAGCATCGATTTCGATATGTGAACATTATAAAGATTCACACTGTATGCTAAGCTTTGACAACTGGCCCATTTGTATGAACAAGACTTCTGTCAAAGCAGTATCAGTACGTGAAAATGCCTAAACACTGCACTTAAGACAGGAGTCATTATACTCCGAACATCTTTGTCATACGGGTTTTTGCTACAACTCATATGTTTTGAATTTGTATAACCGATTGAGTACTTAAAGAGCTTTGTTCGTGAATGGCTTCGGTTCCATTCAGTATACATCGCTCTCAAACATTCGATTGTTAGCATGTGATTTGTACGAACACGTTGCCTTCCGGGAGTCAATTTCACTTTTCGCAATGACATCATGTTTGTTACCATTACCAATATCGTTGACCAATATCGACACGGTCAACCAAGCATTTGTACCAAAAATAGTATATAGTTTTCAATTAGTGTCGCTATTAAGAGGAGGAAATTGAAATTAATTGATTTCGAAATAATGTTTGAGTTGGGAATACAACTCTACTTAAGAGACGGTAAGGACTAAATTGAATTAAGACAAGAATGAGACAAGACTGAAATAAGATACTGATTATATCCAACTAAGAGCAATAAAGAATGGAGGCTTTATGATTAAAATAATGCATAGGTAGGTAATGACAGGTTGCTAACTCATCGTCTATCGTATCGCAGTAATTCACTTCCTTCCACGGAGAGATGGACAGGTAATTACATTTTATGTTTTATAAGAAACTAGCTTTTGCCCGCGGTTTCGCCCGCGTGGATGTCGTAAAATATCCCACGAGAACGTACTACCGATACCGGGATTACATACCTAATAGACGAGGAAAAGGTCATTGACTCCTACCGCTGCGCCCGCGTTGCCGTCAACCATAATTATTTTGTTACGCGTAATTTTGAATCTGTGATATCTTTTAAATGAAATGATGTCAAGGCATATTTTAATCTAAAATAAATGCTCAATTTAAGTAGAATAGTTTATTGGATAAGGATTAATATAATACCGGTCAAAATAGCTTCGGAAATAACAACGAAATTCTTACCAAATTCTGAAAGATAAAAATGGTTATTGTGGGTCATCCTTAGAAGATAGACATATGCTATCGCGGACTTTTTTGTTGAACTTTTTAAGATGAGCAATAATGTAGAACATAATTTTTATGTAACTTTTACGATTTCTGCGGCGCCCGCCAATAAAGCTCCCAGTCGGCATGATTTTTTTCGATATGTTCAACAAGAATCGTCAAATTTCAGCCAATTTACACAAACCTTAATGAATTGTACACTTAAACTTTCCGCATGAATCACTCCGTCCATTGGTGAAAACCGTTTGAAAATCCGTTCGGTAGTTTTTGAGTTTATCGCGTTCAGACAGACATACAGACAGACGCGACGGGGGACTTTGTTTTATAATATGTAAAGATGAGAAATACATGAAAAAACATCACGGTTCTATGTAAAAGAAGTAGAATTTTCTTTTAAGTGACTTATGTTCGAAAGAGTAGAGGATGTGGAGAATTTAAATAGTATTTCACCAACTACCTATTCGGCTTCTTCTTTTTAACAAGAACCTTTGGTTGTTTATAGCACCTTTTAGTACTGACTTCTGAATCCCAGACAAGCGAGATTAAAGAGAGAGATTTTTTTTTAAATCAGGGATAAAGTGCATCCCTCCCAAAATCCGTGAGTTCCGGAGTCACGAATGAAAAAGGGAGATAGTTTACTATTAAAACACAACTTTTATACACACTTAAACACCACAATAACAGACAAGCATACTTAACTAAGCGAGCTGCTAAAATAAAACGACTTGAACAGTCACCGTGCAATATTTCCATAATAATGAAGCATTGAGAAGATTAGCTGCATCGCAAAACACATGTAGGCAATTATTAAGTTCATAACAGATATATGATTTGAACAGGCAATTTCTTCACTGGCATGTTCAAAGCTCGACCACATGAAAGTAACCGCGCGAAACATTCCTCATAGCTTTCTCTGACCATCATAGCGAATGTGCCTCAATACCTGTACTGATGTTGACACGTAACCGCATTCCGGGTTAAGTAATAACTAATAACTCTTATTATTAAACACGTAATGAAAATAGAATTTAAGAATTGATTAATTTTATTGTGTGCAGGCACAAGCATAAAGTTTATTTTTGAGTTAGGATATACGGTTGTGAAAGAATGACAAGAATAGCGATTTTTCATGGTATGTCTTGTCATGATCTGGGTCTGAAAGCCCAAAGAGTAAGAGAATGATATGAAGCTCTATATCAACTTTCAAATACACGTCACTAATAAGGTTATAGCGGACATATAAACGACATATAAAATTATAACCAATATGGAAATGCAAACAGGACAAACGACGCAACAGATGGCGTAACTCAAGGATACGAAGCCGTCACAGGCAAAAATAATGTTTCCCTGACTGTTTGTTTGGCACCGATGATTAATGTTTGTATTGCCTATTTTAAACAGTCTGTAATTGTTGGTAATACTAACAATTAACGCCTTTACGACACATGCCATTACATAAAAGGACGCATTCAATTTGTCAGTACATTTTAACATAGCTGTCGCAACAAATGTGCTACAGTGTCACATAGAGCCAAAGTTCCATTCCTAAAAGCCAAACTCAGTCGAAAATTCAGTAAAGCATACCTGATAAAAGAAATCAGAGATTTCACAACTAAATTAAAATTTCCCCTCAAGTATAACACTTAAGTAGCGAGTGTGACGAGTTTAATTAATATTTTCTTTGACACTGCGATTGTTAGACGTTGCTGCATACGTGCTATAATTATAAAGAAATTCTTAAGCAAACTAATCTGGGAATGAATCTTCACAGCGAACCGTACACTTGCTGTAAGAGCATTTCTAATCTTTGATCGACGTCCGCCTTCGATTGTGACTGCTTAAGATTTATTTCGTCCATTCATTTCACTTTGATCATTTTTGAAAGTATTAGTTTCATTAAAGGCGTGGGTAATAAGTTTTGTTTGTAGAGCTTCCATCTTGCGTAATGTTAAAGCTATAGTTGCCAGAGTTACTTCATTGGGCTACCTACTTAAATCGAAAGCCGAATAAACTGTAAAGACTTTTTGGTGTGTTTGCATGAGCAAACAACTGGGTGTCCCCATTCGGAATGCCGCACTTAGAAACATAGTAGCAACAAGAGGTTACCAAGGACTCTTCAATCAAGAATGCATCAAGCAATTAAGATCAGAATGTGAGCTAGTTGGAGATAAAGAATTTAACAAATTACAACCTTCCGGACAAGGCGACACAAACGATAACATGGCAAAATCCAGTCGTGTGGATGTGTCTACGTAAGGCAACCGTAACAAGGTCCTCACCATATAAAAGGGTCGTGGGCGGAAGCATGCACCAAGAGGTGGCACCACAATGTTATGCCGTGTCGTAACATGTCCGGCTGCCTTCACTAGAACTAATTGTGCCAAATACTAGCGACTCCTAGGATTGAACAAATAGAATTTACATGGAATTCAACCGTAGAATTTATCAAACAATTTGTGGTATTTTATGGTCCAACAAACTTGTTTTTCAAGATTTTCGTTCTGGCTGTGAGAACTTTTTCGTCATCTCTCGATAACTTTAATTAGATTCTTAGGGCAAACTTGTCGACCTCGTTTACGACAAAATGAGCATTCCAAAAGCTACTTCCACGATGTGGACCAACTAGTTTATGTGCAACAGATAAACCAATTCATTCTCATTACTTTAGCGTGAAATAAATCTTTTTCATAATTTCTCGATGCGGATCATTTGTGGATCAGTTTCATTGCAATTTTGCGTTACGTTTCTCTTAAAATGTAACGCGAAAGTCTGACATCAACATCAATAGCTTATTCAAATTTGTTTTATCGGAGTTTAAAAAACTAGCGGGTGGGAAAGGAAACCACGTCGAACAATCGCGGTGAATTACTAGGTACTCTACTCGTTTCTATTGACAGTGTATTATTATCAGGGCGATCGCATTGGATTTGTGGCGTTTTCTCTACGCACCGATGCGGGCTAATACAAGAAAGTGCAGAGGAGGAAGGATTGAACGTCTTTACCTCTGTAATCAAGATTCCGTCCAGTTACGGAAAACCTCGCCAATGAACTCGGTATTTTTCCAGTATTGCAAGTCTTCAATTGTCGCCTATAGTCGTTTAGTAAGTGGAACTTTTATGCCAATTTGAGTGGACACAATACATATTAACTCGGGTAAGGTAAAAAGCGGGTAAGCGCTGTCTGATCTGGGTCGGTAACCACAGAGTGAGTGATGCGCTCCTTTCGCGGATGGTGAGCAACGAGCCGTGATCTGCTAGAGATACAGCCACGGTCTGTTGGCCTAACCTTGGCCGCATCCATCCCGTAAACCCCAACAGATCAGGGTGACATCATCATTGAAAAGTATTGTTTTAATGGTCCGTGTGAGGCCAAGGACGGATTTTCGAACGATGCTAATATTACAGCGGAATAATAAAAAGGAAAGTTAGGTTGATGACCCCACCGTGGACGGTTACAGTCAGTGGACTGATGGATTTGTCCGGATTCTTTTTTTAGCTGCCATAATGCAGTGTGCCGAACTCAGCCGAACCAGTTTCAAGATTTTGGTGATACTGCGCGTAGCGTCGAACAAGCAATACTGGTCAATGAGAAACGGTCTAGTAATAATACTGATTTCGTTACCCACTCACGAACACAAGAGTAGGTATTTTTTTTTGTACAAGTCTGGTAATTTTAATACGCACGTAGGTATACATTCTAATGGAACTTGTTAAGCGAAACTTTCTAGCGTTTTAATGTTTTTGTCGAAAATTGCAGACATTTTCTGCACATTATTAGCAACATGATATGTTGCAAACAATTTAATTTGAAGTGATCGGCAGATACTTACAAACTATTGCATGAAGTGCCATGGAAACTTCTGGCATTGATGTCAATTATACTATTAAAGAAGACGTATTATCGGCTACTGATTAACTTACTAGTAATACATGAAATGCATACCTAAGTCATATCGATTATCGTATCGCAAACAAACTTATCAATGGCAACGATTCATCGCGCGGATTGTGGTACACATTACAGTCACACCTCAATATAGTATAACGCATCAACAAGTCATTAACGTCGACATTCCAAACGCATAACGTTATCATTCATCGTTATGCTTAACTGTTCCTTACAACTGAGATCTTACCGAGACGGCAACGGAGTTGCTGGGTCCGACCCCTGCTTCGGCAACAGAGTGCTGTCCCTCGGGCACGCTAAGAAAACGGCGGAGGGTGCCATATCCTGAAGCTGATGCTACCATGGCTACCATAGTTAATTCACAATCACAGCACAGTAACCACTGGTTCTCCTTGTGACATCACTCGCGGGCGTGTTCGATAAGTTCGCGGGTAACGCGCGCACGGCGACCTGCGCGCGCGACGCGTTTCAACTGCGCGCCCAGCTCAGTGGAGAGCGCGCGCCCCCTACCACGATACCAATAGGCAACAAGTTTGGACGAACTTAGATAAGCGCGTTAGTTTTGTTTGCACTTCCGTCGTAACTTTTTGGGGTTTTTAAAAGACTTCCTTGTACAGACTTTCTTCTATTGTTTGTTTATCTTATAAGCTAAGGAATACAATTATGTTGAATACTCATACAAGGTTGTACAACATCGATATCTTATCAATGTAAAGCATTTAGCCGTGGTGATGTGACTAAGCTTTAGTTAAGTTGAACATTTTGTTAACTATGTTCATAAATAAAAGATCTGATATGATATTTTACAATTTATTTACTATACTCAAAGAATTTTTACTAATGTGACATACTTTGAAGATTGGCCAATGTTTGTACACAGACTGTTTACATATTCTCAATAAGTAACTTAAAATATTTTAACGTCCACCATATTTGTAGGAACTTACTTAACATTTTACCAAAAGATTTGTGTAAATATGTATGTATTAAGTAAACTAATGTTGGTAAAATGATTATCATGAGAAACATATTTCTCCCTGTTTTGTGCCATGAATTATTGTTCCAACCATCCTTCCGCCTAGATTAAAATTTTGGTCAGAGTGAAGTCTTAAGGGTGTTCATTCCCATAGAAACCCACACTTCCCTGGACCATCATTTAATTACATCTCAATACATTGCAAATAGCCAGCTAATTAGACTGCAAACAAAATACCATAACAAGAAAGTGCCAGATAACATTATTTTTCTTGGTAAAAAAAAACCACTTTATTTAAAAACTTTTTACTTAGGTACATAATGAAGCCAAATAATGTTAAGCAAGTACATATTTTTAAAAAAGCATTGACCTCTGGCATCTTAGTGAATATTGCATGAAGGAGGACTTAGCACACAATATGTAATGTGACACATTTTCACTTTGCACATAGATTGGCAATGCATAACACTGAGTCAACCACTGTCTGCTGAATTATTGAAGATTTAAGAATTAATTAAGAAATATGAGTGTACTACAGGTACACCTCTGTCTAACCCTTCAAGGAATACATTTGTGATGTTATGTTATGTTCATTTAAAGCCATTTGATTGGTTGAAACTTAATTTTAAGTAATGCTTCAGTCATGACTGAAATTCTGTAATACAGGTCTCAGTATAAAATGATTTTAGATTTAATAACTTAGCTGGCACACATTCAGAGATGGGCCGATATTTAATAGGATACCCCAATTACAAATATTTAAAATTTAATTCCTATAACATGGAACTGTTTTAGAGATCAAGTTATTTACTTTAATTATTACTATTGCAATTGTTAGACAACCATGGTAGCTGCATCCAGATAGAGTGAAAGCCAACCCTAACATAGTTTTTAAAAAAAGGCTAGGTAGGTCATGATTGTAAGACAAATTCAAAATATTTTATTTCAGATAAACCTACAAGGGTACTTATGAAACATCAGAAGCTAGGTGTACGGTTCCAATTGGTTGTTTTCTATGGAGAAGAACTGGCAAGAAACTCCATGGTTACTCTTTTAAAAATAAATGGATTTTACAATGTTTTCAAATTACAGTTTTAATAGATATGAAAGGACAGATAGATATCCAAATGAAACCAAAGAACTCCTTCAATATTACTAGTACTTGGAATTAAATAGCATTGATCTTGAATCAGTGACTTTTATGAGTCACAAGCGAAGGTTGATTACTTCATTATGATCATTCTCCTACCCTTATCCCATGTCATTTTCTTCCATACTTCACTATTAGGTCTCATCTTGTTAGTCAACCCCTTTTCAGCCATATCATCTTTCACACAGTCCATCCATCATTTCTTTGGTCTTCCTCTACTAGTAGAGCCATCAACATAAAAAGTCTCAGTTTTTTATTAAACAAATTTACAAATAATATAACTTGTAATCAAACAAATTTATAGTAATTCAGAAACAATAACAATCACACAATATTAAGACAAGTAATTTCATGAATATTGAGATCAAGTAAATATTAACAATTATTGTGTAAGACAATCCAGTATATATAGTAGATCATTAAAACTTTAATAAAATTATGTTTTATAATATAATACAGGTTTGATCATCTAGTTTCTTTATAATTGGCATTTATGCCTTTACGAGACAACTCGTTCTAAGAAATTACTTTCAGTTCAGTAATTAAGTGAACGTTCTACAAAAAGGCAGATTTGTACTTACTATATAAATATTCAAGAACATTCTAAAGATAGTAAGAGTATGGAATATAAAAGAGCAAGACAAAGACACACACATACATAATTGTGTGTGATATGACAAATAAGGCTCATAACAATGTTCTAATGCCAATAATTTATTCAGTTAGTGTGGGCAGCCACCTCCAGCGCCCACTACTTGCCTTGATATGTTTTTACATCATTGAAACCATGAAGTTTAATTAAAATTAATCATTTGAATCATTGTGTACATTACTTTACTCAAAAAAAAAAACCTCAGAAAATTAATTCAACTCCAAAACATGCATGTTCAAAGTACATGTTTTACCATACAACACACTGCAGTTTGCACATTCCAATGGAAATTTCACAAGCACCAAGGCGATATGAGTAAGCCAAAGGTGAAATTATTAAAAACCGGCAATTATCCGAGTAGGGCTCACCTGTTTTGTGTCCACACAGTCACTGGCCTCCATGTTGGCATGTGATCTCTCCTGCCGCTCCATGACTTAGGAAACATCAGAATCTCTTATACCATTTACAAGGCGTTATAAAAGCACACAATAGAATACTAAACATAACAATCGCGATGGGCTCAACAATTTTTAACGAAACAATGTCAGCGATTGCACTTAACACGTACTGCACTCTATGTCTGTTTCACCGATTCGATCGTAATTTATCAAGCGCAGTCACTGTTTTAAACACATTTTAATCTTTTCAACATAATCACAAAGCTTCAGACTTGATTTTTTTAACTATTATACGAAAAATACAGTTGATCACCATCTTAAAATTTTCACACATTCCGTCATCGAGGCCGACTGACGGTCGCTGCCCTACGGGAAGTTTCAATAAACGCATACTAAATTTAATATGTCAGTAAAACATTGCGTTTACTTGAAAATTGTAATGCTAAAACTGTTGAAACTATGATTGATATTAAACTTGGCAAAATTAAATTCAAATATCGTACTGTATAATTGGTTTTATTCATAAGTTTACTATGTTATGAGTTCAAAGAAACAAATACATAATCAATTAAATGAACGTGAAATGGAACTTCTGAAAAACAGTTTGTACTGCCATCTATCGCGTTCCTTTTGTATTCATTGGATCATTTGAATTTTGAAAATACCGGTACTATGCGTTTAGATATAAAATTCACGTTTATTTTACAAAATCACAATATTCCGTTTATTATTAAAATCACATTATTCGATTGCTCAATAAATTGAACCGTTAATTGATTGGTTATTCCACCGCCCAGTTAGAAATACTTATACATTATACATTATATTTCAAAATCTTGAAACAAGTTGTACTAGAACTATTCAAATAAAAAACAGTTTGGAACAAAGGAGTTAGGAGTAACTAAACGCTACGATTATTGACAACGGTGATTTATTTGACAGTCAGTAAGTAATTTGAGGTTATGTATGATGATAAATAAATAAAGATTTTTCATTTCGACTATGCCGCGAGATAAAAGTCGATATCGAGAGCGGCGAAGTTCTTCATACAGTTCCGAGTCGTCTTACGACAGGAAGAGATCCAAAAGCAAGCACAAACGTAGATCAAGGTCCCGAGATCGATCGGAGTCGAATAGTCACAAAAGAAAACGTTCTACTTCCCGATCCAAGCATAAGAGAAGGAGTTATACTAGAAGTCTGTCTAGGGATAGGTACGAGTCGAAGTCTAGGAGGCGATCATCTTCGAGGACCCGGTCCAAGCGAGATCGATCGCGCTCTCTGTCGAGTTCTCGGAGTAAATCCAAATACAGCAAGAAGAAATACAAGAGGTCGCGTTCTTCTAGTAGCCGGAGTGGTTCCTTTGATATAGGCAAGTAGTTTTCATGGTTTAATAGAATCAGGGTCAGTTTTTGTGTATACAGATAATGAAAAATGTGTGTGAATAGCTCACCCCAATAAACTCTAATAAAACTTTGTATAACTCTGTTTCCTATATTACAGAACGCCTATCCCATACAAAGAAGGTAAACCTAGATGACACTGAAACTAAATTGGAGAGAGCAATTAAAGCTGCTGCAGCTGCCGGATTGACTATGACCAAGATACCTACTTACGAGTATAAGGAGGTTGAAATCAAGGAGGATATGCCCACAATACATGACAGAAATCTTTTAGCAGAGTTGAACAGTGACTCATTTGTTCCCAAAGCCTTCTCATCTTCAAGGAATAAGAAGCAGTCGCAGAATATTGTGATAGATTTGAACTCACAGACTGTAACTGTACCAGACTCTGATATAAAGATCCCGAGTGATGATTCTATAATTAATTTTGAAGTAAGTGAATATAATATTGTATTAGAAGCCCATAAGTCTGACAGCCAGTCTTACCAAGGGGTATTGTGTTACCTAGTTACTAGGTTGTGGAGGTCAGATAGACAGTTGTTCCATGTAAAATACTGGTATTCAGCTGTATCCGGTTAGACTGAAAGCTGACCCAAATATAGTTAAGAAAAGGCTGGGCAGATGATGAAATGAATATAATATTGAATTATTTTGCAAGTTATGATAGTAAAATTTAGTTATTAGTATGAGTTTTGTTCATCCTTATAATATTTTAGCTAGCTTGCCTTGGTGACTTGCAGACTAGAAATTAACCTCATGATAGCTTGCATGCTTCTCCTATAACTTTTTTTTACCTAGTACTAGTTGGTTAGACTTTCAATCCTTGATCCAAGTTATTACTAAGCAGTAGTGATGCTTAATTAACATTGTTTGGTTTGCAGGAAATACCAAGTGAAGCAGAATTAAAGGAGATGTGGATACAAAAGCTCTATCATTACAGAAAGAAGATGATTAGAGGAGAATTATAAGTAAATAAAGAAAAATAATTCAGAAAGAGAAGATTGGGTTCCAATTGTGAATTAACAAACTATTACTGTTTAACTTATATTATAATAAATACAATATTATTCCCACATTCACTGTTTTTCCTAACTTATAATTATATGTTTTGCAGTGTGCTTAATTTCAAGACATTGTATCAGATTGATTGGACCAATACTGATGGATGGTACAAAACCATTTCATATAATGGTTGTAAGATGCTATCATAAATAATGGACAGATATAACCATTCTGTTATACTCCTGAGTTCAGGATCAAAACTGACCCTTGTGCTGCCAGGAATAGGACTGATTATTACAAACTATGATTTATTCTAACACTTTATTAGGAATATTCTGATAAAACTTCACATTTCAATATAACCTAGGAGTGTTGCAGATTTGTCTGTTACACCAACTATCCCAGAACAATCAATAAAAACAAGTAACAACCTAAAGTACTTTTATTGAACACATTAACATAACTGGCAGCCGCAACTCACAATTTCAAATGCTTTGTATCTAATTTGTCGTCTATATTTACAGTGACGCAATGGCTCATAGCCCTTAGTCCCTGGTGGTCGCTTTCACATGTTGTTCCTCTCTCGCTGAATACGACTGCTGTATGTCCGTGACACCAGGTTCCACGCATCCATATATCTGTCCATGCACATCGCAATACATTTCTGTTCTGAATTGTCTAGGGCTGTTCCCGGTTTATTGATGCACTTTTTGAAACATTTTTCCGACATTTTCGTCAGTAATTCCTGAGCATTCGCGATGGCAATTTGCTGTTTCACCTGATCCATCAATTCTTCTTTTTGTGCGCCAGAGAGCGAACCCGTGGACAAGGTATCCATTGTTAAAATAGCTTAGATTTTAGTCAGATGATACAATTTACAGAATTTTGTGATAATATGACAGTATAACCTCAAATTTCTAAGTGACAGCAAGTGGAGTGGAGACAAGAGACAAGACCACAGATGACGGACGACAATATGACCGAAAAGATTAAAGTAATATTGCTATATCATGAAAATATTACTCCATGACAAAACCAAGGTACGATTCACAAAGACGAAACACATTATTTTTTTTAGTTTCGAAACGTATACAGAAGGAGTTTCATTTTCAGCCACATGCAATAAAAAAGACGGGTTCTTAACTAAACGAATGTATCAGTAGCGGATCAAAAACAGTTTGTTCTTCTGTGACAAAAATGAAAGTGAACCTGATATTATTCTAATTAAACTTTTTAGCAAGTTCTAAACTACCTAATGTACAACTGTCATTTATCCTTAAGTACCTATTAAGTTTTCAAGTTTTTTTATAAGATGTTTTGTTTACGTGACGAATTTTACCCTCACGCTGCCTGGTTTGGCCGCCATGTATATTCACCAAGATATTATTATCCGAGAAGGCTTGTAAAATTTTGTGTGCTTTTTTAAGTGTTTAATTTGCTAAATCTACCCCCAGTGGGGTCAAGCCCCTCCCAGACTCCCAGACGACAATCCTGGATCCACCACTGGAATATATCAATTACGTTACGTTACGGTAGTTATAATCAGTATAATCTAACTAGGAGTGAGGCGTATTTGTCGTAACAGGTAGAAATAACAGATATTTAAAAATAACAAATAACAATTTTTCCAAACAATGTAACATATCTGTTACATAAATTAACAGACCCTCAAAGACTGTTACCGCAGGTGTTACTGTTAATTCATTATAACAATCTCACACAGACTGTTATGTTTTTTATTTATTTTTTTATAACGGGCTTCTCGCAGTTTTGACCACTAAGGTCTTGGCTGCTTAACCGGACTTTCTTGTGGGTGCCTTAAGCTGCTACACTCAAAGCCTCCAGCCAGGGGCAAAAAACTAAACTAAATTAAAACTAGGCGAACGCTCGCTAAGGGCACCCCCTGTGGGGTACGAACCTCGGCTTAGGGCGTCGCTGAGGGGAGGACAGCAAGAAGGGACAGGCTGGATCAAAATTGGTTTAGATCATGATTATTATTCGGGGTAGTTTAAAGCTACGTGCTCAGCGGCAACAACTTGCTGGCACCTCGTTTTCGAGCAAGGGTCGGGGAGGAGTATCATTTACTCAGGGACACGGTCGCGGTCGCAAAGGACCTCGGCGGCGAGGTCGGAATGACGGGAGGCGTCTGTTCTTGTGTATTGTGCTGGTGGCCCTATTCTGCTCTTGGAGGAGTGTGATGGGATCATCAGGGTCGGAGAGGACATGCCGCGGACGGCGGATCTGACTAATTCTAGAAGGGACATAATTGGCTGCTTCGACAACCAAGGGGTTACGATGTCTAGGAGCGGAGTCAAAGTAACGCTTGGACATGCGTTTTAGGAACTGGTGAATCGTAGGGATTTTACAGTCGAGATGGAGGATCTCGTTTCTGACATAGAAGGGAGCTCCCGCGGCTTTACGGAGGAAACGGTTCTGCAAGGCTTGCAACCTATGGATGGAATGGAACTTGGCGTGGGCGAATACTGCACCCGCATAGGTCATAATGGGTCGGATACACGATGTATAGATGCGCAGTTTGCACTTGAGTGACAATTTGCTGCGTGCATTTAGTACGAAATGGAGTCTACCTAGAGCGAAAGCGGCTCGCGAACGAACCGTCTTTATGTGCTCAGAAAAGGAGAGATGATGATCTAGGATAACACCTAGGTATTTGGCGCGCCTAGCCCAAGGGATTGGTTTGCCGAACATGGTGATAGGTCGGGGGAAAGGGGGGGGTCTAGTTCTCGGTTTAGAAAAGCTAACCGCTTGACTTTTGTCGGGATTTACTTTTATTCGCCATTTTCTAAACCAGGCGCCAAGGTTGTTGACAGCCCTTTGGAGGTTTAGTAGCATCGTAGCTGAATTTCCCTTACAGATGATCGCTGTATCGTCTGCGAACAGAGCCAACTGCGTCGATCTGTGTTTGGGGATGTCGCTGGTGAATAGCGTGAAAACGAGGGGGGCTAATACTGAGCCCTGAGGGACTCCTGCCCTTATGGGGCGGGGGGAGGAAAGGGCTCCTTCGATGCGGAAGCGAAAGGTGTGATTCGACAAATAGTCTCGTAAGATGAGCACGAGACGATCCGGCACACCGAGTTTGTAGAGCTTATAAATTAAGCCGTTGTGCCAGACTTTGTCAAACGCCTTTGCTATGTCGAAGAATACTACGCTCGTTTGTCGGCCATGGGTGAGAGCACCGCTGATTAGCTCGACGATACGATGGACCTGATGCACGCTAGAGTGCTGAGTTCGAAAGCCGAACTGTTCGTTGGGGATGAGGCCCTTGGTCTCTGCATAGTCTCTGAGACGCTTATAAATAAGCCTCTCATAGATCTTGCCTAGAACCTTGAGCAGACTGATGGGCCTATAACTAGATGGCTCGTTTTTGGGTTTTCCTGGTTTAGGGATACCTATGACAGTGGCCTCTTTCCACGTCTGGGGAAAAATGTTATTGCTTAACGCACCATTGAAGATGGTGGTCAAAAGCATGATTAGATGGGATGGGAATAGTTGGACCACCCTATTCGTGAGTCCGTCTGAGCCGGGGGCTTTACGATTTTTCAGACCTTTGATAATCTCATGTACCTCATCTGGTTCGATGGGGGGCAGGGGAAAATCAGGGTCTTCAATGGGAGGGATAGAGGCTCTACGTTCGACTTCGGCGTCGACCTCCTCGAGGTGAGCTTTGTCTACTGGTAGTGTACTGGGAGAGCATTGAGCTTCAAGACTGTCGGCTAGGCACTCGGCTTTGTCGATGTCGTCGAAGGCTAATGTTTTGTCCGGGCGGACTAAAGGGGGCATATGGCCTGAATGGGGGGATCTAAGTTTCCTCTGGAGTTCCCAGAAGGCTAGGTGGGTAGGCTCAAGGTCGCTCAGCATCTTGTCCCAGCCCGTTTCACGCAGCTCCGCCATACGTGTCCTCACAGTTCTCTGTAAGTAGCGCATGTGGGCTTTGTTAGCGGCGCAGGGAAAATTACTGTAGGCACGGACAGCTGCGTTCTTCTCAGTCAGCAGGGCGCGCGCATCGTCCGGGAGTTTCAGGTAACAGGGATCTGTTGCCAGAACCTCCCTTGAGCAATCGCTCAGGACGGTTTGCACGTGCTCCGTGAGTGAGTCGATCGCAGCTGTCGTGTTAGCGATAGAGTCAAACTGGTCCGGAATAGAGTCTAGTAAGGGGGACGTGTTGGATTTCAGCTTTTCGCTTACTTTCTTCCAGTCCGTCACCTTTCTAGTGGGGAGAGGGTGGTTAGGGTCAGAGGGACCTATGCGGGATGCAAGATGGAAGATTACTGGGCGGTGGTCAGAGGTAAGCTCGTGCACCGTTTCTATCGAGTCAAGTCGTAAGTTTACGTTCTTAAGGAGCGTTATGTCAAGGACGTCAGGGGTGTAATTTAACATATGGGGATAGTAAGTGGGATTCATCGGAGCGATGATGTCGAAGTTAAGAATGGAAGAGAGGTCGAACAAGTGGCGGCCCCTGGGGACACAGACTGTTACTACGACTGTTACTTATATACACACTCACACAAAGGAAGAAACATTGCAAGGTTAACTATTTCTCTCTCTTCCTCATTAAAGAATGACCCTTGCTAAAAAGACAAACACCTATTATTTACTTCAAAATATGTTTACAGCGTGTGTTTTATGTCTAAAGCGGTTAAACTACGCTAAAAAGAGAAGCACTTAGTATTTATTATCCATAAAAATACAGTTGGTGGTCTTAAAAAAAACGAACACTTACGAAAAAGTGACTCCTAAATTAGGTCGTGTTACCTGTTACTGTAAAACAAACATAAAACGAATAGAAATAAAGAAGATATTCAATTGATATTTAAATAAGTATTTATCGTCCGTACAAAAACAACAGGCTTTTATTTAATAACAGATATTTGGATCTGTTATTTTTGTGTAGATAACAGTAACAGTGATAACAGATATCGTGTTTAATCTGTTACAACCCATCTCTAAATCTAACTCTTTTTTGTAGGTTCCCAAAGAAAAACTGTGAGAAAGGTTAAGTGGTGCATAGTTTTAAATATAGGACTGCTGTTAGTCAATAAATCGTATCGTACGGTATGGATCGGAATGCTGGGCCGTGAAGAAGATGGATGAAAAAAGGTTGCATGTGCAGTGGAGATGATAATGTTGAGATCAAAGAGTATATAGTAATATTTGAGATGGATGTGTGTGTGGAGTGAGTATCAAGAGAAACTATAATTCGTCAATAAAACTGTTTTCCTGGGGATCACGCACGACTCAGGGCCTAATTTAGCATCTCTTGCATGACGACTAAGTTCAGCAGCTTAAGTTGTCAGAAAAATCCGTCAATTTACTGATGTAGATAGCGCGAGATTAGTCTATTTTAGTTACCGTGAAACCTGGCAACTTTGCCACTTTACGGTGGGTAAAAAAGTTTGAAAAAGTTTTTCTTAAAAAATCTCTATGATGTAATAAAAAGCAATCAATGAGATATGTAGTAAATTTTATGCATTAGAAACACAATCTTATATCTATTATTTTCTCATTCTGTAATGATGTTTTAGTCCAAAAACCTTTTATGGCAAAGTCAACTATCACTTGTGGTGAGATTGTCATCCCAAAATTTAGGAAAAATTTAAAAGAGTTACCATAAAAAATCACCGTCATCATTGCCGCATGCTTGGTCACAGGAAAAATATACTACAGTTGTATAATATTTTACACTGGCAATTGAATTTTCAAAATGTGGCACATTCACCCGCCTTGTTTCGATTTTTTCAAAATAAATAGAAATTGCTGTCAGGATTGCATCAGTAAAATTAGGGATAGGTAAGTAGGAAACAAAACTAAATAACAGGATTTTAGTTTCTTTCTTGTGACAGCCCTAGCCTCTAAAAAAATATGGCAAAGTCGACGTTACTAAAACTTTGCATTGGGTTGGTATATTTGCCAACAGTGATTTCTGAGGTTTAATTGGTTAAAGAGACGTAATTATCATAATTTTAACTAAAGAATATGATTAAGAACGTGGTATTAAAGTTTGATTTATCTACACAAGGTATATCCCACTTATTTTCATTAAAGTTTCGGAGCATAAAGTCACTCACAGTTAGCGCGGAAAAAAGTAACCGCCAAAAAAGGACAGTTCTATAAGAGCTGGGTTGTCATATACAATAAAATGTTGCCAATCAAATATTCAAATTTGATTTAAGGGTATTACAAACGTTAAAAAAATACAGTTTTGACGTTACAAATTATTTTGCATCGTAAGGCGGTATATGGCAAATTAAACAACCTTTGGCAAAGTTGCCAGGTTTCACGGTACTTTCATAGTATCATATCTTACGGTATTTTACTAAGGGGACGGGTTGCAAACATCCAGTCTATTTTTATTCTACAGAAAAGAGCGATCAGAGCCATATATTATCTCCGTAAGAGCAATTCTCTAAAGTAGCTTATAAGGATATTAACATCATGACGATACCTTGTTAAGTTAACTATGAAAACATCATGTACATAAGAAAAAAAAAACATATTTTTAATAAAAGAGGTGATAGACTTATTGTAGTACAAGAAATAGGGACCTATTAGGTCAACCAGGTTTCAGACTGACTAAAATAGACTCATCTTTTATGGGGTACTGTTCAAAATGTTACAATAAAATTCCTCCCCATATTTCAACTGAATGAGACGAAATTCAAATCTTGTATAAAACGCACACTATGCAGGCTGGCATATTATAAGTTGGGGGATTACATCACTGATAAATATCCTTGGCTCAAGGCTGTTTCTGCTTCACAACCACAACTAATTGGTTATCATTTGAAAATACTGTTGGAGCTGCTGAAGATTGTATTGTATTATATAATTGCATAGCACAGGTGTGAGTACAGGAGTACTATGTACTAAAGAGTTACCATTTACCGGGTAATATGTCTGTCATTGACTTGAATGTGCCATGGCAGCTGTGAGTCTTACGTCATGCTCACTCAGATGTCTCACTGATAGTGGCGCATATGTTGGATTATTTATGCTCACTCAGATGTCTCGCTGATAGTGGTGCATGTATTTGATTATTTAGAATGGTTGAGCTGTATGGTGCTAATCCATGCGTCATGTTCGTGAACGGGCGCCGTCAGTTGGGACTGGTCATACCTTAGCTGGCATGGCTTATTTTAATTTTTGAATTGTTCTTTGTTTTATATGTTCTTTGTTTTGTTTCTATTACGGACGCTTCTAACTTGCACGTCTTTCTACATTGTTCTCACATGTATGATTTCAACACGAAATGATGTAACAGAGTGTAAAAGATTATCCGTGGAGTTTCTTGCCCGTTCTTTTCCATAGGTACCTACTACACTTTGGAATGGACAACTAGCTTCATATTTCTGATTGACCGACTCCTTGACAATTCAGTGTCTGTAAAGGGTTTAATTGAAATAAATGCTTTGAGTTTGAGTTTGTGATGAAAATGGATAAAGTAAGATATGAGTATATAAGGGGAAGTTTAAAAGTCACGCCAGTGACAGAAAAGTTGAAAGGAAATCGTTTGGACTGTTATAGGCATACGATGAGGAGAAAGAAAATGTATGTGACTAAAAGAGTGATGTTAAAAATGTTGATGGATGGAGTGGGAGAGGAAGGCCAAAAAAAAGATGGATGGATTGTGTGAGGAATGATATGTAAGAGAAGGGAGTGAATGATAGCGTGCTGCCACGCTTGCGATAACTGCAGTAAGTATAATTTTTGACCGAATTGAGTTAAACATAGATTTAGAATCAGCGCAATGAGTTGTACAATTCGATCTGACGGCCCCGGCCATTTTAATATGGGAACCTTTAATTTTCAATAAGGGTAACGGCAGCAAGTCGATTTTATGATAAGTTTTCCTTAGTATAACAGCAGTAACCATGCTTACGTATTTTACATTTTACTTTACATTTTTTTTCTTTCATATTTTACTTTTGCTAATGATATGAGCAGTAACTTCATACTTACCTGCGGTTATGTTAAACAATTGATGCTAAAGATATTAATCTCGTACAATGCGTGCCACTAAAGATGAGACTTGACACACCACGTGGGTTGACTTGCGCTGTAGACGATTTATGGGTCTCTTTAGCGGTATGAAGTCCGCGCCCCGCGGCGTCATCGGGGCGGCGGAAGGAGCGGCGGGAGGCGCGGCCAAGTCTCATCTTTCGTGGCGCGTATTGTACTAGATATAAAATAGTTTTTGTCATTTAAAAGTATTCTAATTAAGAAATTATTAAATTGTAATAAATCTAATAAGTACATATTTAATGATTACACAGTGAAATAATACTTTATTTAGGCTACATATTTAAAAAATTAGAATTTAAATAAGTTAATAAATTAAGTCGGAAAAGGTAAAAATGTGAAGAAAAACTTTGAGCGCCAATAATTAATGGAAAGTAGGCAAAACGACGACTACACATGGACCTTTTCCCCTTAAGATTGGGTATTTTTCTATTAAGTGGCAACTCCAAATAAAAACAACATTTATTATTGTCTATAGATTTAGAGCTGCCCGGGCACATCGCTTACTTACGGATTTTACGGTTTTTTACAATCAGTGGTACTAATGAAAATGCCAGACTCTGATATTGATGGATTTTGACAGCACATGGTTTTGACCATAGACCATTCAATGCAAAAGACTGGCTAGTTTTGACAGCGCATTTTGTAAACAAAATCACTGAATATCAGAAATTCAGAATCCAGAATTTGAATTGAGATAGATAAAACTGATTATTATTGAGATTAGTAATCCAACAGAAATGGATTATGAGGAGGAGTTAGCTACTACATTATCACACGATGAGCTACTGGAAGTCACTCAGTCATCACTTGCGACATTACTGAGTAATGATTCCTTACTAAAAGACCTTCCCAAGGATATTATTACTGAAGAAGTTTTATCTCAAGTAAATAACATGCTTTTGTAAAACACGTTTGTAGAAGTGCAACAACTAGCAGCATCCACAATAAATATTTCCCTGTAGTATGTATTTAGGCCCAGTATCTACAGAGGGTCTTTAGCCAAAGCCATTTAAATTTATCTACGATCTTAAATCTGTCTTTAGCCTTAGTAGCAGCAGTTTCTCCCAGTGACGGTGTAATTGCACATCAACAATTTGGGTTTTTAATTTATTATATTAAAGGCATGGCTCTTTTCATTAGCAGCTATTTTATATAAATTGTGGTGATGTTAAATGAAGCAAAATGTAGTGTAATAATACTATCAGAAGGGTTTTAATTATGAAGAATATTCATTTCAGATAGCTGTGGAACATGGCCAGTCAATCACCATTTTTTTATCAAGGGAGAGTGAACCCACATTAAAAGTTATTGTAAGTTGTTTAAATGAATGGTGTTTTCTTCCTTATCTATTAAGTTGTACAATTTATCTCTATAACTTTTACTGCCCTCTATATGTAGATAACAAAGTTTAAATTAGCTTTACTATTATTATGACCACTAGAAAATATTTTATGTAACTTCGGAAACTGTTAAGAAAATTAATATCTTTACAGGTTACTCAAAATGCAACAGTAAAAAATCTCAAGAAAGCAATACAGAGGCATTTTGAGTTGTACCAAAAGAGAGCCGGCATCAAGACTAAGATATCATGGAGATATATCTGGAAGACTTACAGTTTGAATTTTGATAGTATTGCCTTAGACGATGACAATGCCCCCATCCAAGATTATGGAGTCACAAATAAAGTAACACTAACATTCAAGAAAAAGAAAGGAATGAGGAAATAATTTATAAAAGCATTTATTTATATTCTGGAATTTTCAACTTTAAGGATAGCAACTAAGAACCCACAATTACTTACATAGCTACATGATTGATAAGTTATACTTTCTTCGAGTAGAGTTAAACTTGGTAATGTAATATTTTACTATTATAACTCAATACACAATATACAGTGTCATATTAAATTAGCTAGCGAAACGTCTATTGGGTATGTCGCTTGTCATTCGGGTAGTCATTGGCCGAAATAAACAAAAAACCATGTCAATCCTTTTTTATTTGTAGTGTTTTCATATATAAAGCCAACACGTCTGCGTAGCTTTGCTAGTTAATTTAATTTGACCCTATATTATTAATGAATAGAAGTACACATCATCATTATTATTAGTATGTTAGGTTTGTAGCAGGTAGCGTTCTGTAGTGTCTGTCTACTACTGTGGGAAAAAGGCAAAGTTTATGTAATCTGCATTCGCAAAAGGAAAAATATCTGTAACGCCCTTACACATAAGGTTCAGTTTGCGCTACAACTTCATATTTTTTATGACTTGAAAACTGTACTAGTCAGTCTAAAATCAACTTTATTTACACGAACATAAAGTTTATTTCTGTTGGAAAAAAGGAATTGAATAGATCTTATGTATCATCATTATCATTCTTTTGCTCTTAACCCAATTTATTTAACAATCTTACTACTTACCTTAAGGCCTTTTTTAAATGTAAACCATGTTTTTTATTACTTGAAGGTGCAAGTAAACTATTTTTATTTATTTTATTTGGGGTGGGAGCGACATATCCATACTTCTCTATTTTCTGAGATGACGACATCTCAGTAGTTACATAGTGTGCAAAGTCAGGTTTCCATTACATATTCTAAATTACTCATATATAGTCAAGTTATCATAATACAATACACATTCAAATAGTATTTCAAAACTGTAGTTTAATTTATTTATGAAACTCAAAGCGTAACAGAAATAAAGCACTGATGCATTTTCTATGCTTATAAAATTTTATTCACAGTTTCACTGCCAATATCTGATACTATAGATGTTGCAAAGCATGAGCATACAACATTTTTACCCTAGTTTACCTAACTGCTGCAGCCATATACAGTCCATTCACAGTTATTTTAAGGACTGAAAACCTTTATAAATTACGGTATAGGTGTCAAAGAATTTTGGTTACTTCTACAACTAAGGTTATCACTATCTGGGTAACCAAGAAGAAGGAACATGTTACCTCTATTTAGGTTACCGTTTTAATACCTTTTTACTAATGCCGATGGCACGTGTAAGATAAGAAGAAATTTTTATTTGGGTAACCGGTATTAATACTGGTTGTATTCAATTTAAGGTAACCTTTAAAAATACCTGTAAAAATATAAATGTAACCGAAAATACCAGTATTGATCATACCGGTTTCGGTCCCTAGTTATTTTACCTTGCATCCTGTCAAAATCACAATGATCTCTAAACTCGTTTTAATAAAGTTGCTGTTGGGTTGCTGCCAATGACAAGTTTATCAAAATCACAGTGATCTTTATTCCCATTACAATAAGGTTGCTGTTGTTAGAGGTAAAATAAGTGTTAAAGTACTGTAGACAATGTATGTGCAGCTATGTTTTACATCCCCGTCCAGACATTATCACTGCAATTCCTACTTCTTCCATAAACGTTCACTCTCATCGCTGAATAAAATAATAAGTATCTTTATTTCTAAAGCTGTTCGAAGTCGGGCTGCGGCGGCGGCTCCTGGGGCAGCGGCTCGAAGTCTCCGAGACTGTAGTGCGGCTCCTCGTGGCGCGGCGTGGCGAGCGGACGGTCGTACGCGTCCTTCAGTAGCTCTTGGTCATGCTGGGGGAATAGTACAGAATATTAGTGGATTATTTAAGCCCGTCTTCAGTAAGACTCCGCTGTACTGCCCGTTATAAATGTAAGGCGTCAAGCGTAAACATTGGCTAGTCATAAGTAAAAGATAATAAACAATGTTTCTTTCTGTAAATACGTTTTTACGAATACTTTTACACATCGATAATATTTTAAAAAGTTGATGAGCCTAACCGTGTGACTGACACTGGCGTGTTGTATTGTCGCTAATTGGTCGAAATTTGTTGCCAAATATCAGAATTTGTCAGTCACTGGTTCAAAAGTAATAAGGGTTTATTATGTAGGTGCTAAAAGCTAGGGCACCTAGCGAAGTTCTTGGTAATGAGTTCAATTTTTAACTTAAAAATTAAACTCATTCCCGACTAAACCTGTGACTTGCCGAAAAATTGCGACAAAATTCGGGAGAAAACAGATCTTCGCTATGTGCCCTAGCTTTTGAGATTAAATTGGGCCAAGCTGGGGAGATGCTCCACGGATTGGCCACCTGTAAACCTTTATAACTTTTGAACCAGTGACCGACAAAATTGGCAGACTGAGTTAGCTTGACCCGTCTACCTAGTCTACATGCATACCCGAATCGCGCGGACTGTAATTCGTTTGCTCGATAACGTAAATAACGCAATGAATGTTGTTGAATTGTTAAAATGAAAAGCATTAAATGGCCGCAAATGAATTACCCCGCTGGTCACTTTCCTAATATAAAACTAGCATCAACTTTCTAATTGACAGACTGACAGTTCAAAAGTGCCTGTAAATGGTTTAATTGAAATAAATGCTTTGAGTTTGTTTCTAGTCACGACATACCTGATCGGACTGCAGCACGGAGGGCGGCGCGAGGTCGTCGAGGGACAGCTGTGTGTTCAGCACCGACGGAGGCGCGTAGTCCGACATCGTAGTGTCTACCGGCTATATCGCAAAATTAAAACGTCAATTTAATTATACGTGAGATTGGCGTAACGAGACTATGGTTAAAACTTGTTCCCACAAAAACAACTTAATGATCTCCTAAAACAGTGCTTCCTCTCTCCTACCCTTTTTGCTGTGCCCTACAGGGTCCATAATGATCTAAATTATATAATTACCACCTCAGTACACCACAGTACAGATATTGAGTATGGTATTATATCAGCAGCCTATGCTTTTGACGCAAGTCTCAATAGCTAATCAAACATCCTATAGGTCGCATAGGATAGGCGGAACTTCTTACGTGAAAGTTTTTAATAATTAAGATAAATTCCCAGCAACAATCTATTAAGTTTTCCTCGGCGAAATTGAGCGTATCATACACTCACTACATTTTTAATCTTTAGGGTCGGACATATTTAAAGTGTGATATAGCGATTTTGCCAGCTATAAGGGAGTTTTCCCATTTATTTATTTGAAACATTCGGTTCTTTTTATTTAGTAACAGTCACCGTGTCGACAGCTGGCGGCGTTTCTTCGACTGGTTTGCCGAGCGTGACGACGGGCAGGTCTTCACCGGAGCCGATAGTGTTGGCGCGAGCTTCTTCCTCCGAGGCGTAGGCTGACTTGTGGTCGCACATCAGCAAGTGAGTCAACATGTCAGTTCCTACGGATTTAGAATAAGATTTAGTGTATATGAGTATGCGTGACATAAAAATTATTTACATGATTTTAAAGCATAGTTTGAAAGATAGTTTCCTAATAGAGGTACTGCTTTATTACTAACTGCACTATGATGTAATACTGTGGACATAAATTGAAGTTACTGTGTCTCCAAATAGTCTCTACGAAATCACACGAACGTATTACTATGGACAGCATTTTCGTCATAGAGTGCTAAACTGCAGCCAGTTTGTGACGACACCATTTTCCAAGAAAACCATATCTTTACCCGCTGTGAATCATCTTTGAACCGAAAGACGTTCATTGCTACACTCAGGTCTTCTACAAGCGTCGTCACTTCGACCTGTCCTATGCTTCTCGCGTCCAGTGGATTCCCGCAGTGAATAAACTTTATTATTTGTTTATTTCCTTGCAGTACATACCGACAGTAGTGTTGTAGCCACACACACAGTGCGAGCGGTAGGGCGCGTCGCGCGGCGCGTCCTCTAGCGAGTGCGGGCCGGCGCAGTAGCCGTTGTGACGCAACATGGCGCGGTAGCACGATGTGCCGTACGAACACTTCGTGCAGCGAGTTGTGCCTCTGAAAATTAAACAAGATTAATTATTCTTTTCTTCTTTTAGAGTAGATGGTACTTTTAAATCAGTTGTGCCCAGTAGGTGGACACTTTAATAGCATACTAATGAAAATAAGTAGGTAATATAGCATGTAATAATGACTGTCCAGATATTCGCTTGCTCCCTCAACTGAATGGAATGGTATACCCCAGAAACTATCATCGAAGAGATTATGTTTATTTGCCACAATCAAGAATTAAAATACTCCACACAGTTGAATAGAATTATGTTCATCTACACTAATATTATAAAGAGAAAAGCTTTGTATTTTTTTCTCAAAAACTACAGGACCGATTTTCGAAATATTCTTTAACTGTATGCTATATTATCACTGAGTAACATAGGCTATAATTTATAAAGATATTACGCGGGCGAAGCCGCTGGTAGTCACGAATAAAAATTTGGTGGAGTCAAGAATCACACCCAGGTAGAGCTCGCGAAATCAAGAAATGAACAAACACAAATACTGGATGTGTCCAAATACTAGAAGGCGGAAAGGTGTTGAGGTTTATAGAAATATTAAAGCTCATACTCACAAGAAATGCTTTTCCCTATCCAGTGGTGTGTCACATTCTCTGCAGAGCATGCCATCAGGCAGCATGAGGGTCAAATTTTCAAAAGTTTCAGCAATCGTGTGGTTAGCAGAGTCCTTTACAGGTGGACGAGCTTTGTTCTGAAACAAGAACGTATACACTTTTGTAAATATGACATTTAGAACTTAAATACGAACAAATCTGGCCAATAATTTATCAATGTTTTGTGTTGTATAATGTAAATTATTATGCATACTATTGTATAGAATATTTTTTTCTAACTTGAACAGATAGCTGTGCTGCACGCGTAGCATGACCACCGTAAAAACGGGTTTTGTCGACGGAAGAATAGACAAAATGACAGATAGTGATAGCTGTCATTTTGTCTATTCTTCCGTCGACGTCGACGTCCGGGGAGTTTGTTGCGCCACTTCTTCCCAGCTAAAGCACTAGGAAGTGGTGAAGGGTGGGCGTTTTTGGGGACTGTCTTATATAATTTTGACGTTCATAAAATGCTGATTCTCAGCCTAGTTTGAATAAATGACTTTTGAATTTTGATTTTTTTCTGACATTTATTGCTGCTTTACCACCTTCAGACAAGTTTCGGTTAACGTATTTGGCAGATAATTTCATTAGAATCCGCGAAACAGAATTTGATTGAGTTTATCTGTAGAATAATGACCATTCGGACACTGGAAAGGTATAAACGTTTTTAGGTCTGTGTTATAGTGTACCCAAAACTATTAGACTTACTCTTGGTTTGGTAATCAAATGCTCTTCAGAACAGAGCGGAGTTGCGCCTTCCACCGTGATGTGGTCACGTACTTGATGTTCTTTCAGTTGACCTGAAATAAACGAATAATCATTTAACTAATTCATATAGCTTATAAAACAAGTTAGCTGCAATGAAAAATGAAAACTGAACGTTCTGGAAAGGCATTATGGTTCTGTTTCTAAAAGCAGACCCTAACTCGAAAATAAACGGAAGTTTGATGATCAAAAAAACATAAAACTAGATATAATTTTGCAATTTTTTATTTTGAGAAAATTTCACTGTATCGTGTATTCTTTTTGCATGAGGGTAGTCAAAATGTTAGGTAGGTAGTTAGGTACACGATACAGACACAACAAGGACATTTTCTTCAATTTACATTAACTTACATTAACTACTTTAATTTAAGGTAGTAAATGTAAGAGAATCTTTGTAACTCACCAAGATGCACAAACTTGAGCACGCATCTGTTGCATCGTACTTCCATCTCCGTATCCTGGTGTTGTTTCAAGTGGTCCAGATATAGCACCACGTTAGCTGTCAGCTCATGGCCGCCAGCGTACACCTTTATCACCTGTAAACAATATGATTTTTAACCGATTTCCAAAAAGGAGGTTTTTTATATATATCCATTGATATTTTCGTCAATTGTGGTGCATGGCATGCGACGCTCTTAATACGGTGAGTCTTCTTCTATCCAGTCTTATTTATTTTCCTGTGTGGGGTAGGTACCACAACCAAAAAGTGAAAAAAAAAACAACAGACTTCTTCGTTTTTAAAAATAAAGCTATTTTTCATTTTGTAGTGATTTTTTGGAAGGCGGATGTTTATTTTTAGTAAAAAGTTTTTATTTAATTTTGATTCCTCATATTAGTGGAGTTATCTTAATATTTGGAAACTGAATTAGCTACATTATAGTCCTGAAAACCGAATTTCGGCCATGGCGACCAATCTTAGCGGAGACCAGCCCTCGGCGCGCAAAGTATTGTAATGCAGGCGTGTGTGTGCAGACACAGGGGCACTCTCTGTTCCCTCACTCTCATAGTCCGAAGAGACGGCAGCCCGACACGACCGGAGGCAGATCAGGCTACATTACAGTGCAATTAAAAGTTAATAGACGTAATTTTCGGTTATTTTTGGGGAGCAACACAACATTACAACACACACATACATACACACACACACACACTTACATTCTTGTTGTGAATGTCCTTAGAATTTACTTTTTTTTCTGTATTTTATAAGTGGACACCTGTAATTTGCTTTCAGACTAATGTTCTGTCCTTGATTTGTTTGTTTTAGGTGTGAGTCTCCCATGTTATTGGTTTATTATAATTGAATTTCTAAAAAATATAGACCTGCAATACCCTTCCATTTACCATTGTAAACTATACCTTTAGTCAGTAAGGACAGAACACAATATCGCCTGTGCAGTGAGTTGTCCTAAAATGATGCGTCTTATTATTATCATTGTAAACTCTACCTTAAGACAGTAAGGACAGAACACAATATCGCCTGTGCAGTGAGTTGTCCTAAAATGATGCGTCTTATTATTATCATTGTAAACTCTACCTTAAGACAGTAAGGACAGAACACAGTATCGCCTGTGCAGTGAGTCGTCCTATAATGGTCTGCTGCCGCCCGGTGCGACGACACGCGGTAGTCGCACGCGTCGCACGCGTATGGCAGTTCTAATGGAGCGTGTGTTTTCTGCATGTGGGAGGCTAGGGTTAACACGGCGGCGAAGCGGACCTGTGGGGACAAGATGACAGTTTAGTATGCTATAATGGCAGAATATGACATAAAAACCGGCCAAGTGCGTGTCGGACTACGCACAATAAAGGGTTCCCTAGTTGGGATGAATTTATCTTAAGAACAAACTTAACATTGTTGTTGAAAAATATGTTCTCTACACGGAATGTATGGGAAAACATGTTTGTGCAACTGCAAATGTAAGTTGGTAGATTATTACTCGTTAACCTGTGGACTCTACTTAGCTGCGACAGTTTTCCTTTTAATTTCGTGTTATTTTCTAATGCCATGAATTTTTTCACATGTCCAACCATTTAGCTGGCACTTGACACTTGTCTCTAAAAAAAATGTTGCAATTTAAAGAAAACCATTTGCGAAATATTAAGTATCTCTGAATTCAAAAATGGTTTTCAAACACTCATATTTTTGAACGATCTTTCCAACGACATTCATATCATGGGATAGATGAGAAAAAAAAACAACCCCACTTTAAGTGTAGGGAAGGTATCCAAAAAAGTTTTGTTTCACGATTTTATTTTACTACTTTATCGACGTGATTAATATGTATACCTATGCCAAATTGCAGCTTTCTAGTACTAACAGTCTCTGAGCTAAGCCGCGGACAGACAGACGGAAATAGCGAAACTATAAGGGTTCCTTGTTGACTACGGAACCCTAAAAATTACAAATACTTTCGATAGATTTTGGTAGCAGCACGTACTGTGTCCATATTACACAATGGATATTGTAAGTTTGTTCAAAAAATCCTGCTCGAAAAGTTGCTACAAATAAAGAGTCATCAAATCGTATTTGCCGCACAGTAGGTACTAATAAAAATAACTAATCTAAATCTTGATATAAAAATCAAAGTACGGACAAAAATGTGCAAATCACTTGTATATTCAAACAAGCAGCAATTTTCTTCCCTAATATTTTAGAACACATTAAAATAGCCTTATATTAGTATTGCTAATCAGCACTCTTATTAGATTACACACGATCAATAATAATCTGAATCATTTTGAAGGATATTGCTAATCCACTGCTTCATCTGTTCGCTAAATTTGTCTGCTCAGCAACGTAAATAACGCAATGAATGTTGTTGAACTGTCAAAATAAAACAGATTGTGATTGATCGTGTGTTACGCAATTAGGGTACAGGAGTACCTTATGAATATCTCAATACAAAGTTTGAATATACAAAAACCTGTTTAAATATACAAAAACTTGTTTAAATATACAAAAACCTGTTTAAATATACAAAAACCTGTTTAACTTTTATCACTCACCTCACAAATCAAACACGCATAAGTGAACAGCTCCGGCGACTTAGTATCGGCCGGATGGTTGTGCTTGAGATGAGTTTCGAGCTCGTCCGTAGTCGGGAAGCGCGCGAGGCAGTACGTGCATTGCGACGGGTCCGAACCGTCGGCGGCCGGAGATACGGCGTGGCCGTAGAGGTGGGTCATTAGGGCGATGTTTTCGTTGAATTCTTCGTGGCAGACGGGGCACTGTTGATGAGTAAAAAGAAGGTAATTTATTTTTATAGAAAAATAAATAAGGCAATTTTTCATACGCCACTGATGCCGCGAGTAACGTGGCCGCATGTATACTGGACTGAACTTATTTAATATAAGTTCATCGAGTCGAAAAGAAGATGCAAGCTGAGTTTTCCTACTGTTTGGTCAAGAGGCAAGAATGTCTCGTATGCACGACTTGTCAGGCGATTATCACAGAGATGAATTTGTACTCATCCGAAAAACAAAATTTGTCGAATAAGATCGCGGCATCGTTTACAGGAGAAGACGTTCTTAACTTGAACACGCGATTCTCGAATGGAGATTTAAAAGTTGTCTCGTGGTATCCGTTTGTACGATAATTGTGTTGTAGGACCTAATGAGTATCGTGGGTGTAATAAAATTCCAGAGTCCAGGAGAGAGTCTAATGTCAGATGACCATGAATTATGCTCGACCAGTGACACTTCTTACATAAGTTATACAGAACACAAGTTATTGCCTGTTAAACTCTAAACTCTATTCTCGGGGAACATTGCATTTTGCATTATTGTTACCTGTAGTTCCAACAACTTGCGTTGAGAAAAGTCAGATCGCCTCATCAAACTTGCCAGTTTCCGTGTAAATTAGTCGGATTTCGAGTTGTAAAATCTAAGTTCTAGAAAAACGCCTGGTGAGGTAGGTGAGACCCAGTATTACGTAGGTATTATCACACTTCTGTTTTACATATTTTTCATTTAAGCGGTAATAAGAAGTTGTATACTGGTAATCAATTCTCGTTCAGCAGTAAAATAATAATGAGTTAATTTGAAATAACTTACCTCAACAGCTATAGCAGTCTTCGCAAAGTCTCCATTCCCGCCGATCTGCCCGAAGTAATACCTCTCCATAGACACGGTTTCTTCCGGCCGAACTTCTTTCTTGATGTTCTTCAGAGGTATGTCATCTAAGTCGTCATCTACGTACGACTTCGTCTTATTCCCGCGGCGACTTCGAGCTGTTGGCTCGGAGCTGTTTTTATTATCTTTTGGTTTGTCTTTTTCTTCTTTTATTTTAGTTTTCCGGCTTTGGGCTAGAGGAATCTGTTGGTCATTATTTAATAATTAGTGGTGGGTAGTGATTTACGATAAGTTTATTCAACAATATATTTAGCTATAAAATAGGAACACATGACATGGATAAGCGGTAACAAAGACGACATGCAGCGCGCAAAAAATACCCGTCTGAGTTCAGACAATTTTTATTTTTTTAAACATAACATAACATCACGCCTGTATTCCCTGAAGGGTTAGGCAGAGGTGTACCTATAGTACACCTACATTTCGCCAGTTATGTTTAAGTCCCATCTAATAGGGGGCGAGCCTATTGGCATCAACCGGGCACAAATCCAGACTCCGGGCTGCTACTGAGAAATTCCAAATGGAAAAACCCAATAACACCTTGCCCGACCCGGGAATCGAACCCAGGACCTCATACTCAGCAGTAGCGCTTTGCGACCACTAGACCAACGAGGCAGTTTTATTTTTTTAGATTTTGTTTAACAAGTCTTCTTACACCTAGCTATGACAAACGTATGGGGAACTTAGTCAAAATCTTCCCACAAAACAAAATCATGTTTTTAAAAGTTTTACTCTGTAAAGTGTTCGAATCGCAAAATTTAATTGTTTTACATTGTGAAAAAACATTGTTTTGTTCTTTTTGGCGTCTCATTGAGAAATTTTACGATTATTTTAAAAATTGATGAAAAACAGATTTTTGCTAAAAAAAAAAAACATGTTTATTTTCAATTGAGGATAGTTTTTTTTTTCCAGAATTTTCATTTTATGAGGACGCCTAATTACTTGCAATCATTATGGAGTTTGTTTTATCGCGATAGATCATTTAGTAACACCGTTTTGTTACATTTTTTTTTTTTAATTCCTAATAATTATATTTTTTTAAAGATTTTTTCCGTCAATAAAATTCAAAACCATAGATTCCCTCACTTCGATATGTGCACGTTATTAAGACTCTCACTGTATTCGGGTCCTGAAAAGGGATTTAAATCTCAATATTGCATGAACAATACAGTATTACTGACCCAGATCACGCGGCGGATCTCCAATGAGATAGACAGAAGCAAGCGGGTCACACTTCCAGATACGTCATAATGACCACGACCACTATGTTAAGAGTGCACCGATTAGGAAGAAGATTACTGACCTCCTCATCATCGTCTTCAATGTAGGTGGTCTTCTCCTTCTTCCTCTTCTTGGGCGGCGGCGAGGGCGACGGCTCCTTCTTCTTACGCCCGCGCTTGCCGCGACCCGTCTCAGGCTCAGGTTCCTCCACTTTGTCGCGTTTCTAGGAGATTTATGAAGTAACAATTTAAGTGATGTGTTTGCAAAGTTAGACATAATGACATTGAATAGACGTTGAATATTCTAAAATTAAATCATGTAAATAAAATACCGAAAACGTAGTAGAACTCTAACCTTGCCGCCTGTAGGATACTTCCAGTTTTTGAACGGATTAGCGGCGATCTTGTTGAGACGCACTGTTATCGGGTCCTTGGACTCCATCTTGCTTTGTTCGGAGATGTGGATCACTATGTTATCGAATGCTTGGCCCGGGGTTATGCCGTACCTGGAGGGATGAATTGAAAATAATATAATAGTAAGGTTTATTTATAGAATAAAACGATAATTTGGCGTTTTCTAATTGAGACAGACATATTTTTTTTTATTGTAAGAGCACAGATTAATATAGATGGGACACTCCGCAAAATCATTTAAACAAAAAGCGACTCTTGCAACGACACAATAAAGTGCAATTCAGGTCGCACAGCGGTAATTACTTAGTTATATTCACCAAAAAGTTGCCTCTCTTCCTATCGCGTAACTTATAGATCTTCTGACTACGTTACACTCACAATTGGCCCGACAAGTCGAGCCCGCCGCGTAATTATAGCTTCATACCTAAACTGCGGAGTGTCCCATCTGTATTCATCTGTAGTAAGAGATTATCCTGTAAGGCGCTCCCTTACCGGGAGCATTCGCCTGTAATGTAACAACTCAAGATTCTACTGTAACGGTTAGGGTTTTGTAGGGTTTTCGAAGATCGAAGATCGTCAACTGCTAGATAGTGTAGAGATAATACATATAATTAAATAGTACCTGGGCGACCGAGCTCTGCTCTGGTGAAAATAGAGAACTAATTCCATACTGCCATGATAGTAGGCACTTACTAATTCCATGCTGACATGTAATTATTTTATGTCATTGATCTTATTTTAAACTTTGAGCGACCGAACTCTGCTCGGGTGAAAATACGGAGAAAACTAATTTTATTTATTTATTTGGCACCTCAACGACTTACTCACTTGAACATACACATACAGTTTCAGGTATTGTGAACTCGACACTTACAATTACAATTTTCCCAGATATGAGACCTAGCTAGATCTATTTTTCGCCCCCGTAAACCCCTATATTGCTACTTTCATCGAAATAGTTAGAGCCGTTTTCAAACGTGAGTACATATTATATACAAATATTGCTCGTTTAATAGTATAGGATGTAGAAGTAACACGACCGGGTAAAGGTTACCGGTCGCCTTTACAGGATGCATGTACACACGGCTACATATCAAGCTATACATTTCCAGTTTATGCTGATCTCGCATTGTATAGGATTTCGCTACAATGAGAGGTCAGCTTATACTGGAAATGTATAGCTTGATGTGTAGCCGTGTGTATCTAACTAATTTGATATCCTACTAAAGACCTGTGGAAACTGTAAATTGTACATTTACTTGTTTATTTGCATACACAAGTAAATAATAAGACAAATGTTTAAATTACCTTCTTCTTCATTTTTTTTTAAATATTGAAGACTGCAGTTTTTGAAGTGAAAACTTCTTTAGGCGCGTTGGGCATTTTTGAGATGGGACTAAACCATTGATTTCGCGACACCGTGATGACACCTCATTTTTGCAAACGCGATTGTGCTCTTTATTTATATTTCGTTACGGATTAATATTCTATGCAAGTAATTTTACTTTAAAGGTTTTGTAAACGCGATTGTGCTCTTTATTAATATTAAGATACGGATCAATGTTCTATGCAAGTATTTTTCTTCCACCAAGGCGATCTTGTTCAAGTGTTCACTTCTGTCGGCACTCCCGGAGTGCTACCACTTTTTTTTTTATTGTTATTCTTTAGTATCATAAAACAACTATTGCCACATACAGAAGGAACTGCATAAGCATAAATTAAGACGAGACATGCATAACTATTGGTTTTTTCTTTCCATAATGCTCATTATTAAAAAAAAGAAATACTGAAAAATCCTACCTCTCTCTCCAAACCAGTTCATCCAAGAACTGCTGTATAATCTGCCTGGACAGCAACGACAGGGTATTCTGGAACATTCTGGGCACAATCCTTCTCAAATACTCCATGATATTAGCATTACTGTTCCTAGCAGTCGAGGCGTCGGTATGGGCAGAAGCTTGGTGAACGTTCTTAAAGCCCATGGAGAGAAGGGTTCCCTTGTCTACAGTTAAGTCAGTGAGGATCACAGATGAAGGGTGCACCCAGGTGGATAGTGGTTCCAGGATCTTTTGGAACCGTTTCTTGTAATTCTTTTCGTGTTCTGCTAAAGGTTCTACGGCGCGGAGACGAATCTAGAAAGTTGAAAGATGTTTTAATAGATTTCCCAAGTACTTTTGTACTCAATCAAAGCTGCCAACGAAACGTGGCAATATTCTGTACCCAATAAGATGAATAATAAGCATGAATTAGTCATCTTAAGCATGTCGTAAAGTTGTTCTAAGATTAGAATTTAAGTTACATTTATAACATTAAAAATAAGGCATTTTTCGAGCGTACACGACGTCCAACTAAAGATGAAGATAATTTACGACTAGTTTATAAACGCCCCGACATGGATCTAAAGATCTAGCAAATTAATTTTGAATTAAAAAAAAATTACATACCAATTTCTCAACTGGATCCAGTACCCCCAAAACTTCGACCTTCACCTGTCTCTGTGTGCCATCATGACTCGTTGTACCCAACGATATGACTCCCACCTCCACTTTCTTACCAGACCCACCTAGCAAGCCCATATGCTGATGTATGGCTGATGTACAGATAGCTCTTAACCAAGTAAATAATCCCTTTACGTAGAGATTGTCCACTTTTACCCATTGCACAACGTTTTGCACGTTAGTCTGACAAGCCCAGTGGTACACTAATTTGAGGAGAACGCTTGGAGGGAAGGTAGCTCCTTCGAAGATTGAGCTGGAGTATACCGAGACAAATCGTGTGGGACAGCACTCGGATATCCATACGTAGCCGCCTGAGTAAGGGAACTTTGATACGTCGGAGTACATGCCTGAAATAAAAACATTCGTTTTACACTGTGCGCGTTTTTATTCTGTACCATTCAATCTGCCTAGCCTTTTCTCAACTATGTTGGGTTCGGCTTCCAGTATAACCGGATGCAGCTGAATATCAGTATTTTACATGGAGCGACTGCCTATCTGACCTCTACAACGCAAGACTGGGTAATAAGAGATACCCCTTGGCAAGACTGCCTGTCCGTCCCGACTCGTAACAACTGTCAAAGACCTACAAACGAGGCACGGAGGGGTCTTAGTATGAAAAGATGTTCACTCATCCAGAAACCAACCGCAGCTTAACCTGATTGATTGACCCGTGCGACTGTTATTACTTAGCCACAAGCTCCTCCGTCCCTTCGTTTTTATTCTGTACCATTAATGTGTATTTGCAAGAGACCTGCATCGAAAACTTTATTCTGATGGGCTGACATTGGCATTTCACTATAGGCTTTTATGGCAACCTGCGTATCTAAGCTTTGAGACTTTGGGCAATATATTTGATTACATAATATTATATAATTGGGAATGGCCTATTAGCTAAGGGAAAAAAAAAACTTGTTGATAGACGACAATCCGTTGAAACACTAATGATATACTGAAGAATCACTCACCAAGTTTAAGCTTATTTCCAGCATGTATAACGCACCACTGCTCCGACCGGACGAGCCCCTGCTGTATGAGCCACTCGGTGAACTTCATAGGTGTGTGCATCAGCACTGACTTCACTTTGCTGTCCAATGTGGATCGGTCCGAAGGAGGACCCGAGTCCTTCGAGCGAAGGTATGGGCGTGCTACCACTACTAACGAGGGGAACGTTTTTCCTGTAGGAAATAAGGGGATAATTTTAATGTAAGGTTCAAATATAAGAACAATAAAAAAATATTGGACATGTGAAATGTCAAGATTTTTATTTAATAGATACCTGTATTTGGGTATTTTTTTAATGTAACTGTCACAAAAGGTTCCAAAAGTGCCGAGACTTACCTTGCAACTTATTAAAGGAGACTTCTCTTGAATCAGCAACATTCTTATTGCCATCATCTTTAGTGAGGTCCACAATGGCGGTGGTCTTCGTCGCACTGCCGGTGAGCAAGCCACCGATAGCCGTGGCTTCTGACGGACGGACGTTCGTAACAACGCTGTGCACATCTGTGGGAGTTGATTAAATGTTTAGTTATGGGTTTAATTTTGGAGACAAATTATTACAATAATCCACTTATTGTAATAATTTGTCTCCCAAATTAAACTTAATTGAATTAAAGACCGCCAATCGAATTTGAAATATTATTTTTGCATTTAATAGCCCGATGCTTGAGAAAAGTTATTTATCATCACGCTATGACCCTTAGGAGCCGAGTAAAAAGAAAAACGACAAAAACAACGATAACCGAAAACGAAGTCATAGCGCAGGCGGGCGATGCTTAGAAATATTTATAATTAAGATTATGATCATACATTTTCATTTTATAGGGGTGAAGGGGTGTTAGAATTCACACGAACGAATTCGCCGGGGAAGTGCTAGTCAATTTATAAAAGGGTATTAATAAAAGCTCCGAAAAAAATGTTTAATATCAGCATACTCAAAATATGAAATTTACTGCGTGATGAGTACAAATTATCCGGCAACTTATAAGCGAATACAAATAAAGAAACGACCGAATAAAATACCGAAAAATCAATACATTATTTGCTGACGTTATTTTTCAGACATGCAAACAAGCATACACCATGCATGCAGCATGCAAACGAGCATGCAATTTGCAGCAGGTTTCTGTCACAGCTCCGGCGGCCCTACGCGAGTTTATCGTCGCAGATTATTTTAACTCTCACCACCGCAGCTTCGGCTGAGGCTGACCGGCGAAGCCGGGCGGCGAGATGAAATGAAATTGAAATTTCCTTTCATTTCAGATCGTGGCCCCCGACAGCATAGCAACTGAAGGAACATGGGTGGGTTTTAGTCAGTAAGACTCTGACACGCCCTCCATATTGACTTTTCGGAAACTTTGTATTTTTTTTGGAAATTTAGTATCACAGTCAACCACAGATTTTCGGAAGCTTTTTTTTTTTCTCTTTTTGAAACTTACGAACGTGGCTCAGAAAATATCCCACGGGAACGTACTACCGGGATTACATACCTAATAGCCGAGGAAAAGGTTATTGAATGCTAATCATAATTATTTTGTTACGCGTAATTTTAAATTGACATTTATTTTGGGGGGGGGGGGGGGGGGGGGGGTATGCCATACGCTGCTGTCCATTCTCTAGCAAGTCCCTTAGTCGCCTTTTACGACACCCAAGGGAAGAAATAGGGTAGTGACCTTGTGAAGGCCGCAGGAATCAGCTGGATGCGGAAAGCACAGAATCGGTCGAAGTGGCGGTGCTCGGGGGAGGCCTATGTGGAGCAGTAGCTGATGAATTTTGAATTTGTGATATCGTACTACTATTCAATTAAATGATATGATGTCAAGGCACAATTTAATCTAAATGAAATGCCCAATTTAAATAACATTTTTTATTGGATAGGGATTAAAATAATACCGATTAAAATAGCATCGGGAATAACAATGAAATTTTTATCTAATTCTGAAAGATAATAATGGTTAATATCCTTAAACGCCATCACTGATTTTTTTATGTATGTCGACGGTTTACGCGGCGCACGCCAGTAAAGCTGTCAGTTGGCATGATTTTTCCGAGATCTTCAACAATAATCGTCATATTTTAGCCAATTTATAGAAAACTTTTAATGAATTGTACACCTAAACCCTCCTCATGAATCACTCCATTCTATGGTTGTTCACCAATGAAAATCTGTCTGGTAGTTTTTGTGTTTATCGCGTTCAAAGAGACGGCAGACGCGGCGGGCAACTTTGTTTTATAATATGTAGTGATTCATGATTTGCTTATTCTGAGCTAAGAATAAAATATAAAAAAACAAGGATTTAGAATATTTTTACTGACTACAGCTAACTAAAAAAGAGGGTTATCATTTTGACTGCTATTTATGTATGTATATTATGTATGTTCATCTGTTCCCTCATAACTTATAAAGTTGAGTTTTAGTTTAATAATTTTAATTTTTTATAGTAAAAACAAGTACTTACTGGAAGGTGCCAGAGTCTTGTCCTTAGTCTTGGTGTTTTCCTTCTCTTGTTCTTTAGTTTCCTTCTTGTTCTCTTTAATCTTTTCTTTGTCCTTCTTCTTCTTTTTCTGTTTAACTTCAGGAGACCGGTTCCTATCTGGAGATGGTGAGTAGTCACGGTCATCTTCGGTGTTGCGAAGTTTCTTTGGACGACCTGGAGGAAGGTGGATAAAAGGATATAGATATGGGAAAACTTTGGCCAAGTGCTTTAGCTTTAGCTAAGCTTAGTTTATAAATAATTTAGACTATGTAAACATTATTGTGCAACAATGCTTTTCTTTTTATTGACTCATCAAGCAATCGCCTGCGAGAAGTCGTCTTTTTATAAGCACTTAACAGTTTTCATATTTTTTGTTTTGAGTGCAACTTTCACACTTGTGCAATTGTAGGACATGTGTTGGGTTATAGATATAAAGAAAGAGTAAATAAAGAGTTGGAACACTGTTTTACATACCTCGCTTTCCAGGTTTCTCCTTCGAAATAGATAGTGAGCGAGATCTAGATCTAATGATCTCAGCACTTTGCCTTTCCAAATCTTTCAGCACAGGTTGTCTGTAAATAAAATATGCATATTATGAAATATTATATCAAATGATTCAAGCAAGTATTAGAAGGGTTTTTACATAGTTATAGTGTTATGGAAATACTATTTTGCTTTGAAATTTGTTACCAGAATGTCCTATCTTTTATATTATAGAAATAAACAAATATTAAAACATATTCCAAGATTTGCATTGAAAATGGTTCTGTTGTTTACCACTACCAATTTTTCAACAAGAAATAAAAATCAATTATTGTAGTATTGTGTATAACTTACTTCCCAAGCAACTGATAGGCTGTAAACTGGTCTCCATTGTACACGATCTCCCCACCAGTATCCTTCACCATATCATCGAGCTTGTTCTGAATACTCTTGTACTCATTGTCTGCATTCTTATAGGCTTGGAGTTGGACTTCTGAAAGTTCTTCCTCCCAACACTCCAGTTCTAGCGTTGGCACGTCAGGGCCGAAGTACGAACGCTTGTATAGGTCGGCTTCTATAATCTCAGCTTGAGGAGGTACTACAGGTGCCACCTCCTAAAAATGTTAACAAAATACGGGTTAGATTGTTTAATTACATGTTGTGATTGTTATTTTTTAGGTTTTGATGAGGTTTGGCTCTATATAAGGGATAGAGGCAGAGATATGAAGAAATGTAAATGAAGCCGAAGTGACCCTGGCTTAGACGCATGTAAACATTAGTTATTACTATAGGAACTTTACCTCAGCATCAGTTTTAGCCTTTTTTAGCTTCATTATAAAAGTTTTTTAACAGTCTGCATGCAAAAGTTTCTAGATTTGTAGTGTATTTATCTGAAAATAACAAAATATTGATCGAAGGAAGCTGAATGAAACAGCAAACGCCAAGGGAAATGACATACCATAGACTATATAAAGAATTTATAGATAGGCGTTGTTTGTTAATGATGAGCACAGAAGAGCATTGAATTTTCGTTTTCGGAAATTTACGGTAAAAGGATTTCAGTGGCTTCCAACTCTTATTAGAGGAACTTTGAGAATTTGAGAAACAAATACTCACGTAGATCAAAGAATCTCTAATCCACTCGGTCTATTGTATTTCACAGTAAAAAATGAAAACTCACTGTTGCGTTACGAGAATGCCAGTCTAGTGATAACCGGTACTCAAATAACCGTAACGAAAAATAGAGGAACATCCTCTAAATTAAAACACAAAAAAATGACAGTGGAACAAATAAGCTAATTTGTGATGAAATTGTTTTACCGAGTGAAAAATAGTTGAAAAGGGTAAAATCAGCTTTGGAAAACATGGAAGCCGTTCCAAAATTACCAATGATCAGTTTTGAGCTGAAGGTGACCCACGAGAACACGCATTTTGGACCAAAATTGAAACAGGTAAGTAGGTCTCGTAATCTCAGATAAAGTAACTTTCAGAATTTCTTTGTCACGTCTTTACATTGTATATTTTTTGTAGTACATTGCGGAAGCTTATAGAGAGGATCCAGACAGCTACAGCAATGAGATACATCAATTGGAAGGTTTGCGGTCGGCGGCCGTTCGACCTACTATTGATTCTGCAGGGTTGAGTGCCCTAATCAGATATTTTTGTCAGCTGCGGTCCCTGCAAAGCCGATTCCCTATGGTCAAAGGTCAACCTGCTGCGTGTGTCTTCAGCTGGTAAATCTAATTAACATTTACACCACTATAATCTCTATTGATTTTTCTTTTATTGTTTGAATGAGTCATGATAGTAGGTATCAAGTTGTTTACATTATGTCTACATGTTATTAATATTATCATTGTCTGATAAAGCGTTGAAAAACTTTTGTTTTGAGAATCAGGCTATATTTGTAATCTTCTTTGAATTATGTTTAGCTAATTATGAAACACTTGATTAAAGATAAACAAATTGCATTTTAAGGAAAAAGACAAGCAATAAAATAATGATTCAACTGGCTAATAAAATAACTGACATGAGTATTTCTAATAAATTCATAATTTTTTTCACTTCTAGGAAAGACCTGTATGCAAACATGAACTTATCTATAGCAGATTTAAATTTTGAACTGGCGAGCATTCTGTACAATATTGGAGCACTTCTCACTCAGCTCGCAGCTTCAGAACCACGGAACACAGCGGACAGCCTTAAGGCAGCTTGCACGCAGTTCCAACAGGCTGCGTGGGTGTTCCAGTATTTACGAGAACAGTTGCCACAACAATCCGGAGCAGACGTGGCTCCGGAAATAATGAGGATGATGCAAGAGATATGTTTTGCACAGGCACAGGAGTGTATCCTTGATAAAAGTATTCAGGATACTAGGAAGCCTAGTGTAGTTGGTAAGTTCATATTATTATAATGCCATTATAAACTGCAAAACAATGCAACTACTACTACTGTTTATTTAATGTTGTGCTGAGAAATAATGGTGGGATAATCCAAATTCTGTTTTATTATTCAAAATACATATATTTAGAAGTACTTGTCAACTATACAAGTTTTCAGTAATTAATTAATGATTAAAGCAAGGGCCAGAGGTATGCGAATAAGCATGTTTGTTAATTAATATAATAATTTTTACAAATTAACACATCCTAAATATACCTTTTCGTTTGGCAGGTGCTGTAGCAACTCAAGTGATGTACTTCTACAAGAACTCGCTGGCTCTACTGGGCCCGTCCACTGGCAATGACGTAGTGCATGAGATAATCGGCACAAAACTGTACAACTACTGGCATAGATATCTCTCGTTCAAGTTTTCCTATGTTGGCTGTGTTGTTTGTTTGTATCAAGGTATGTATTAAGTTTTGCCTAGATAAGTTGGATTTGTTATAAATAATGTACCTACTATTAATTAATTAACTTCTGGAAGGAGGTGAGCTGGTTGGAATAACTGCCGACGGCAGCCATGGCCTACACACAATGGTCCATCTGAAGGACTAAGTGCAGAAACCAAACCCAATAACATAGAATATGTACTCAACAATTACAATATGAGTAGCAATGATAATGAAACAGATTTAAAGCCACCACCTGGCCCCTTCCACCAGTATTATTTTAATAGTACTTTGGTGTAGGAAAGAGTTGAAGTTCTACAAGAGGTGGTGGTAGGCCCTGGCTGTAGCTAAGTCAGATAAGGTTTTACAACAAAAATATCCTCTTTCAAATCATGCCTTTAAACTTATAAAGAACATATCACAAATCCTTTAACATTGGATTTCAAAGATTGAATTGAGTTCCTGCATCATCACACAACGGTGCGGACCAGCACAAGTGTGCAATTTGCAGGCTATAGTAGTAGTAATGGCATAAGCATAATCATCCTATAATGTTCCTACTGTTGGGTCACAGGGCTCCACTCTGCGAGAGGGAGTGGGCTGGAATCCACCACACGGGCCCAGGTACTGGTTGGTAGATGTCACATGTCTTGGAATTTTCGGTTCTAGGTCATGCCGGTTTACTTACGATATTTTCCTTCATCCGTTTGGAAGCAGTAGTGATGAAATAATTTACACAAAGTAAAGCGCCTGTCTGGGTGGTTACCACGTGGTATTACCAGCTGGATAAAAATAAACTCTCTACTTGGACCTTGAATTCACCACAGATAAGGCAAATAAAAGCGTACTGTACCCGCATATTATAAATGACGCAGTTGTCGCAGTTGAAGATCATTGATCTTATGATACATTAATAGCTACTACACGCAAATTTGTTGTGATGTTTATTTATTATGTTGTTGAAACAACATTTATGATTTTAGCTAGTGACAGCAGCTCCCTAATTGCGTAACACACGATCAATCACAATTTTTTTCGTTTTGACAGTCCAACGACATTGATTGCGTTATTTTATTTACGTTGCTGAGCAGACCAACTTTTCGAACATATGAAGCAATGGATTACCAATATCCCTCAAAATGATTCAGATTGTGATTGATCGTGTGTTACGCAATTAGGGTACAGGTCTGTCTGATATAATTATTATTTCACCAAAAATGACGATGTGTTCATTGTTGAATTTGAGTGTAATTAAGTCGAAGCTTTCCAAATATTCTGATTACCTCGTTGAGTCTTTCATTGATGATTTGAAATTAGTTGAGAATCTTCCAAGGCAAAAGTGGGAGTAGTGCGTGGCTGTGGAAATCTTTGCCCAGCAATGGCATAAAATGGCTTCTAATCTTAGTCAACTTCTGGGGCATAAACAAAAGAGTTGCAACATGTCTCTTTTGTATGGGTCGGTCGGTTGTTGACTCCTACCGCTGCGCCCGCTCAACCATAATTACTTTGTTACGCGTAATTTCGTTTTGTTTTGTTATTCGTTTAAATTATATGATGTCAAGGCATATTTTAATTCAAATTAAATGCCGAATTTAAATATCATATTTTATTGGATAAGGATTAATATAATACCGGTCAAAATAGCCTCGGCAATAACAATGAAATTCAAGAATAATCGTCATATTTCAGCCATTTTACACAAAACCTTAATGAATTATACATTAAAACCTTCCTCATGAATCACTCCGTCCATTGGTGAAAACCGTTTGAAAATGTATTCGGTAGTTTTGAGTTTATCGCATTCAGACACACAGACAGACGCGGTGGAGGACTTTGTTTTATAATATATAAGATGATCTACAAATGCAAATTGACTGATCGAACGAGTATATCATATTCATATAAAAGAGTGCGACTGTAACGAGAATACGCGATTACTTGAACAATTACGTTCATACGCGACTTGATTGATCATGCGATGTTATATAAACGAGCTCTACTATCACGTACTTGCACGGCAGTTGTTTTCGGTTTGGACAATGTTCGGCAAATTCATCAGTCAATAGAAACAAATATAAATACTATAACGACAAAGATTTCTTATGAGAGCCAATCCTTGTGTGTATTTCAACTGTCTCAATTCACTTTTCTTAATCCTTAAAACTACCATCCTTTTTCACACCACAACGCTTCCTAAAATTTGTAAACTAATTTGAAATTTTAAAACTTTGAAAGATACAATGATTAATTTTCGATGTCCTGTTAATTTTTGGTGAAAATACTTCAATTTTTTTTTTTGGCGCGCGTCTCGCACTCGTCGACGCAATCTACAAGCCAAAGCGCCGCGGTTTGCCGACCACTGGGTTAGGACACAGCTTGAGACTGCAAAATATACAGTACATTTTTATTTCCTACACAGGCATGCACGCAGAAGAACAACAAAAGATGGGTGAGCGTGTCGCTTTCTACCAGCAAGCTGTTGAAAAGCTAGCCGATGCGAGAAAGCTAACAAAATACATTGAACCTACACAAATAACTCAAGAAGCACTCACATTTACCAACGATGTGGTCGAAGGGAAGCGGAAAGCTGCGAAGAACGAAAATGAGTTTATTTATCATGAGGAGGTGCCTGAAAAGGACCTGCTTTCGGATATGAAACCTGTTTGTCTGGTGAAGGCTTTGGCTATCAACTTTAATGATCCAGAGGTGAGTACCGTATAAAGTACTGTAGTTTAAAGTATATAGTTAGCATAATAGCATAATCAGCCTATAATGTTCCCACTGCTGGGACACAGGCCTCCTCTCTACGAGAGGGAGTGGGCCGTAATCAACCACGCGGGCCCAGTGCGGGTTTGTAGATGTCACATGTCTTCGAATTTTTGGTTCTAGGAGATGCCGGTTTCCTTACGATTTCCTTCACCATTTTGAGAACAGTGGTGATGAAATAATTTAATTTACACAAAGTAAAGCGCCTGTCAGGGTTCGAACCTACGACTCGTAAGTCACGGTCGTTGCCACTGGGCCATCACCGCTCAGTATGTAGTATGTAGTTAGGGAATATAAAAAAATGTAGCCAATCTCAAGTTGAGATTGCCAATTCGAGATCTGGCGTGCTAAGTCTGGTGTCGAGATTGGCCATTCAAGATCTCGCTTGGCAATCAGGCGAGATTTCGAGATTTTCGAGGCCGAGGTTTCGCCTACTTATTAAATTAAATAATGCTTTTTTCAAATAATATGATATTCTTAAACTCAATCAAAATGAAACCCACACCTACTTAGGGTAATGGTGATAAATTTTATAATTAAAAAAAACACTGGCGAAATATGGGTGTATGGGTGTGTGTGGGTGTACATATCAGCACAATCCGTGGGGGAAACGAGACGTGATGTTATGTTATGTATACAGGGTGGTCCAAATAGTGACGTCAATTTAAAAAAAATGATTCCTTATACCTAGGGGTATCCGAAAATACTCCATGTATGTTCCGCGATTCTTGATAGGTTTCCAGTTATAATATTTTTTTTCATTTTCTTGAAAAAAAATCCAGCGATTTGGTTGATTAAGTACCAAATTTTATGTGTGTGTTTTGTGCAAGCTTACATTGCGCTTAGGTTTTTTAAATGATTTAGGACCACTCTATACACATTCATAACGCAACTAATCAGTACACAAACATGACGCACGCTATAAGTCCATGAATTATTATTTATTGAGAACGGCTTCTCAAAAAGCATATTGTGATAAGTTGCATATTTCAAGAACGAGATTGTCTTCCCATAAGATTGAATCTCGAAAAAAGGCTCGAGATTTCGCGAGATCGAAATTGATTTTATTCTGGTAGGTCCAAATAAGGAACCTACATTTATGTTTCTTTTTTGGAGTTACCAGAGTAAAATCATTTTTAATGTAATTTTACGATAAGGAATATTTTTTAAACAATACCTAAAATTCTATAAATAAATTCTTTGTGTGTATTTTCCTATTAGTAACAATAGATTGTTACAGGATTCTGTAGTACACACACTAGTATTACACCTCTAGGAGACAGATCAATACGTAACTAGTTTGACGTTATTTATTAATATCGGATTAATTAAAGATTGTGTTAGTGACTGTGAAACACATTAATTATTGTAGTATGTAGTTGTCTAAATCAGGTTTTATTTTTGGTGTAGTGTAACTTAAATAACATATTCCTGCAAGGTAAACTAAATCTTCAATTTTTTGTTGGCGCGATAGATATAACAATAGCTCTAACCGTAATCAAAAAAAGATTTGCCAGTGTGGCGAAACTGGCTCTTAATTTCGTAATTTTTTGCCCTTGGAATATTTTAACCATGTATTTTAATCTCGTTCCCCCCTCCAGGTGTCAGGAACCGACGTATTCTCCCGACTGGTCCCGATGATGGCGCACGAGGCGTCCTCGGTCTACTCGGAGGAGAAGGCCCAGATGTTGCGCAACATCGTCACTATGGTGGAGGCTAAGAATACGGAGTTGATAGAATTCATGTCGTCTTTGCAACTGGACCAGTTGGATGTCATTGAGTCTGTTCAGAAGTGAGTAGAATTTGTTCAGGTTGCCTATCTAGCTCTGCTGTTATTGTGTTTGTTCTAAGGGATTCCTAGGTTTTTGTCGTTGAAAACATTTTATCGGGGAATATAACGGAAGCTTGTTTCCCCCTAAAGTGATTGTTTCTTAGAAGGACCGTCGCGAGCGGCACCAATGGGGATAAAAACTGTCACTTGCTCACTTCAGATGTCGCTACTATCTCTAGTCCAAGAATTTGACAACTAGCTGTCACTATAAATATTTTTTTTTAAAAACAAGTGACTACTTTTACGCATAATTAATTAGTATGCCCCGTTACGCAGCTGTTGACACCAAAAATACGGGCACCCTTGTATTTTCCAAAGATGTTAAAAGATGAAAACTGTGGGAGAAAGCTCCCCGAAAACATTGGATACCCGATATTTCGTCGAGACTATGTGCTATCCTTTTTAAACCTGAAAACGTTTATGGGGGAAATTCGTATACAGGTGATGCTCCCAAGAGAACAAAGTCTGTTTTCATTACCTGCAGGCACTTGCGGTTTGATATTATGTAAATGATAGTAATGGTTTGTATTATCATATTAGATCAGTGCGTTGAAGTTTTTAGTCAGGAATATCATCCTGGAGTTGGTTTTCAACTCCGATCAGTTTGGTCCAGTCGTAATCTTCCAGTCTTCAACAAAAAAAGAATTAAAATCAAGAAACAGAAAATACATTATAAAAAGTTCATAATTTATTGACCATTCCACTAAAGCTGATTTTTATCTGTGGTAGACTTTTGCCTTGCCCTTTTTTTTTCGGTGGGACATTCTTCTCATCGCCCCTAGCGGACCCCGTCAGTTCTGCTAACATCTCCTTGAGGCGCGCGTGGAATACAACGCGCCGTCGACCCGGGCCTGGTCCTTACCGGACGGCGAGCTACCCATTGCTCACCGTCCGCAAGCCCGCGCCCACGGTGGCCGGAAATCGGCCTGCGATTCCCGACGCCCAGGGCGTCTCCTCCTTCGCGATCATTACTGCTTCGCAGAAGGAGGTGACGGCCTCCCGTTTCCTCTTGCTCCGTACCATGAACCAGGGCCGGACGCGAGAGATCACCGCTGCCGATCGCCTCCACGGGGACACGGCGATGCTCCGCCAAAGCCGGGCAGATCTCCACCGTGTCCTTCGGGCGATCCACACAATGGTGAAAACCGGGTGTTTCCTCCCGCCTTATCCTGAACAGGAACCTCTCGAAACAGCCGTGTCCGGTGAGGATCTGCGTCAGGCGGAAGGTGATGATGCCGTGGCGCCTCTCTAGCCACCCCTCAAAGAGAGGACTTATCGCCGCAATTGTGGCGTGCCCACTTCCCTTGCCCTTAGATCATTTTCTAAATTCCAAGTCGCATACATTTTTTATTTAGTTTTCGTTTTATTTGTGATCGACATAACAATGAAAACATACACAACAATGATGGTTTGTGGACGGACAACAGTGCTGCCACCTATGACGAGCTTTCTACAAAATCTGACAATGATTTTCTGAACAGCAAAGCTTTGTAGATTCTCATCTCTTAAAAGTCTAATCGAGAAATCCTGACAGCAACAATGTTATAATCAGTTGCCGCCTAATGTTATGTGTAAATTGATTGCCTTAATGTCTGTCTATATCTTTCAGAGTACCTCAAGAGATAGTGGACAGGTGCGCCGCAATGAACGCCAAAGCCGAGATCATACAGACGTTGGTCGACTCTATGAATAATCTCGCTGAAATCATTAGTGACGTGGAAGAATCTTTGGGCGAGATCAAAGAAATAATACAGGTACGGTAAAACCCTTTTATTATTTGTTTTACAATAATTTTGTTCTTAAAATCATTGTATTCGTCCGAAGAAACGTCCTTTAGATCGCCAGCAAATAGATTTTTGATCGCAATATTACGAGTACTACCGTAGTAGGGAGTGGCTATTTAGATGATAAATAGAAGTATGGAAGAAAAACATGTTGTGCTTACCATATGCTATTGGCGGATTGAGAGCATGCGGTGGTCAGCACATAATTATATAAGAGGGAGCTCGGGGTTTTCTGTAGCCACGCCTTCGTTCAATCAATCTGTCTAGTCTTTTCCCAACTATGTTGGGGTTGGCTTCCAGTCTAACCGGATGCATCTGAATACTAGTATTTTACATAGAGCGACTGCCTATCTGTCGTCCACAACCCAGTAACTGGGTAATAGGATACCCCTTGGTACTGGCTGAAGACTCGTAACGACTTTAAAAAATCCAAGAATGACAGCCGGGACCAACGGCTTTACGTGGTGTCCGAGGCACGGAGGAGATTTGATATGTAAAGATGGTCACCCGTCCACGGAGCAACCCCGGCAAGCGTAGCTTAACCTAATGGATCGAACCGTGTGGCTGTCATTACTTAGCCACGAGCTCCTCTACGCCTAGTTACGTTTAGCTAGCTACGCCTTCGTTAGTCTTTAATAAAGGTACCTAGCGAAAGGCCTACATGAAAAATTATTTGGTTAAATTGCGACAGTAGATAATCTTTAAAAAAAAAACCTCCTAAACCAATCATTTCTATATTTCCAGGAAGAGACAGCAAAGGAAAAAGAATACCAAAAGGTGATGGGGCCCCGCCCCCCATCCATAGTTCAAACCGAACTATCCCGCGAGTACCACAAGTATCAAGAAGCTCATACGAAAACCAACGAGAGCAACCAAGTATTACACAAAGCTATGACACTACACATCGCCAACCTTAGGCTCTTAGCACAACCCTTAGATGTGTTGGAGTGCAAGATACCCAGCATTGATAATATTGGTGAGTGAATATGGGTTTTTTTTAACCAGCTGCGAGATGTTTGCTTCTAAATTGGAGACCGCTAGTCTGCAGGCACTTATTAAGGTTCCTAGGAACCCTATTACTAAGCCTCCGCTGTCTCTCCGTCCAATCCGTCCGTCTGTCTGTCAGCAGGTTGTATCTCATGAACCGTAATAGGTAGACAGTTGAAATTTTCACAGATCGTCACACAACAAATAAAAAGTAAATAAAGTTCATAATTTAAGGGGGTCCCCATACAAGAAACGTGTTTTTTTGGGCGTTTTTGCTTCGGCATCCCGGCTTAATACGGTACGGAACCCTTCGTGTGCGAATCCAACTCGGAGTTGGGCGTTTTTTTTTTGTTTGCTTTGATTTTATAACTATGTGAAGGTCAAAATAATTATAACTTAAAATGTTCTATTGACAAATTTTCCCGCTGACGTTAATTGGATGCGCGGAGGTTCCCTGTTTGATGGAAAAGGAAAAAAGTATATCTCGACCGAACAACCTATGGACAGTTTGCTACAGCGTATAACGTCAATTTTAAATTACACTTTTTCTGTCTACAGTTGGTCTCGATCGCGAAACTATGTCCGAAATGCGTCGCGTAGTCGGCAAAGTACGTGAGATGCAGACACAGCGCGATTCGTTGGTACAACAACTACGAGAAGCTGTGACAAGCGATGATATCACAGCACAGCTGTTAGCGAGGAATAACGAGCCTAAAGAGGAGATATTTAAACAAGAGCTGAAGAAACATAACCCTCAGGTCAGTAACTCAATACAGCGGTGAGGTCAAACTATAGAATTACTAGCTGCGCCCCGCGGTTTCACCCGCATAAGTCTCGATCCCGTGGGAATATCGGAATAAAAAGTATCCTATGTCCTAATCCAGGTCATGGTCTACCCATGTGCCAAATTTCATCCAAATCCGTTTAGCCGTTTTAGCGTGAAAGCGTAACAAACAAAACAACAAACAAACTCACTTTCGCATTTTTTAATATTAGTTAGGATTATTATAACAACATATTTGTTCTAATAGTATTGTTATTGTTTTAGATACAAATAATCGAGGCGAACCTGGCAGCTCAAGAGAATATCATCAACAAGTTAACTTCAGTGTACGCGTCATACGGTGACTCGAGGCGTTTGCTGTCCGATGTACTGAGGAAACGAGAGGGACTTATAAATGGTAACGTTATTGTAATATTTTGCTTCGTAGTGAAGATTGCTTTAAGAACAGAGCAATTTCAACCGTATGTGAAAGTTGATAGAGTTGACCATCAACCGTTGTTGAATTTCTCACTTTTCTACATTTGTGATCCTAACATAACTCAACTAGATTGCAGCAGTTATTTCGAAATTACAAACAGACACTCAATTTTATTTATTTGTATGTATGTATTAATATTAGAATTCTAATAAAATTGAGTGTCTGTTTGTAATTTCGAAATAACTGCTTTTTACTAAATGCTTATGACAGTATATACGGTACTTATAACAAAAAAAAAAAAACAATCTGAAAAGTCAAAATTTTTGTCTGTCTGTCTGTTACGGCTAATTGTCGAATTGGCTGGACCGATTTTGACGGGACTTTCACTGGCAGATAGCTGATGTTATAAGGAGTAACTAAGGCTACTTTTATTTTAGAAAAAGAAAAAAGAATTTGGGTCCACGCGGGCGAAGCTAGCAGCAGCTAGTAATTTATAAACTTGACCATATTATTCCGTATCGGCTCAAACCTATGTCAGGCCCTTATAATATTCTATTCGAGTATTATTATAGGGCACTGTTTGTTATTTTGACGCCTTGTTTTAAATTATTACCTCAATAAACGTTTTCGTCTCTTCCAGCCCTCATTACATCCTATGACACATACGAGGAACTGTTGGGCAAGTCGCAGAAAGGTCAGGAATTTTACAAGAAGCTATCACACAACGTGTCTCAACTACTGGCTCGCCTGCGATCTACATGTCAAGTACAAGAGGAGGAGAGGGCTCAGCTGTTGAACAAACACACCGGCAAAGGTATGATGGATAGTGATAAGATAGGACGAGGTAGTATGGTAGTGTGGAACCGTATTTATTACGGTTCATAATGTAACTTAACTAATAGATATTATTATGGTCGATCCCGGTCGTGGTGGACGATGCAGTATCGCGTGCGATGTTCTCGAGTCGTCCGGTGCGCGCGCCGCGTATCTTGTCGATGATAGTAGTCAGCACCGGTCCTAGCACTGGATCAGGGTAGAGCGAGATTGTCTTTTGGCGCCCTTTGACTTCACGTAAATTCTACTTCGGTTTCATGTAAAATAAATAATAATTCCCAAATTTTCAAAAATCAATTTTTCTTGCAAATATAAACTTAGTGAATTTAAATTAAACTAAGTAGTTCTAATTTGTAGTATTTTGTTAATTTCAATGAGTCATTAAATAATAAAATGCTCCCACGTCTCTCAAAAGGCGCCATCAAATTTTTGTTTTGAGTTGGAAATTGTTTCTCGCATTTGGCTTTTTGGCGCCCCTTGCCATCTGGCGCCAAGAGCGACCGCTCCACTCGCTCTACCTCAGGGCTGGCGCTGATGGTAGTAATGAGTCCTCCTTATGCATGTATTAGTGTGTGAATAAAGGAGCTAGTTTGGTCTTAGAGGGGTAGCTGTAAAATTAAAGCCTATTCAACTCTGTGATTTACATATCATTACGGGATTATACAGCGTGTAACAGAAAGGTGTGGTCTTTAGGGGTGTCTTACAGCTCATCAATCTGAACAACTTTCTTCATGGGACTAACATTGTTATCGCGAAAACATTATCAACCATCCCATATAAAACTTCAATACTTATTCGTATTCCGACGGCAGATAATTTTTTCTTAATTACGATGTTTGCTCCATCGAGAAACTTTAAATTTGACCACATCTTTCTGATATACACCGTGTTTATATGGGGTATCAATTTCTGAACTACTATCATGCCAACTATGTTGGCAGAAATAGTATTGAATAGTACAGAAGGCGCACTCTCTCAATACAATTATTTAGCACAGACTACGAGGCACACAATATACTCTTATAAAATGTTACGTAACGTCAGCAGCGCCCGCGGCCGCGCCGCAGGCCAGCGCAGCGGCGCGCGCGCCGGCCGCGCCCGGCCAGGCGGCCGCGGCCGTCGCAGCCGCGGGAGGCTCGCGGAAACTGAAGGACTACTTGCCTTATATGAAGAACAGGAACAGTCGGAGTGGTACGCCGCAAGGTAATCATTCATTATTAACTTCATAATCAGCCTATAATGTTCCCACTGCTGGGACGGACCTCCTCTCTTTGAGAGGGAGTGGGCTATAATCCACCACGCAGGCCCAGTGCGGATTGGTAGATGTCACTTGCCTTCGAATTTTTGGTTCTAGGACATGCCGGTTCCCTCACGATGTTTTCCTTTACCATTTTGAGAGCAGTGGTGATGAAATTAAGTACACAAAGTAAAATACCTGTCTAACTTCGAACTCACAACATACCACTACTCTCAACTGGGCCACCATTACTCTCATCATTTACTTACTATAATTTTAATCGCCATTAACACAACGGCTTACTCGTTGCAATGCAGATGACGTATTTTTAACTTTGTTAGATGGATCAATACTAATAGTAGTTATTGAACGAAAGCTTATTATGAGTAAGAGCGCCTCTGCCACAAAATAGGCAGTCAGCCTCGCTAACTCATTACTAGCAAATCATATTTTCCCCAACTTGTAATTTTTTTTGTGTTTGTGTTTTACCGCAAATGAATAAATGTCCTTTTTAAATCTTGTTATATTTGTTACAAAGACATTAGTTAACTAGATAAACAAGTTTTTCATTATAAAAAAAGAAGAACAGATGAGTTTGCTGAGGATTTTCGTCAATCCCTGTTGCCCCGAATTGTCATACTACAAGTCGACATGTGACTAAAAACCCTCGTTTGATTTTGTTTTTTGTCACTTCGTTTATTTTTTGACAGAATAGAAAATTCAATATGCTTTATTGATCTCCGTGTTTATACTACATATTGAAATTGTTAAACCATTATTTATCTACGTCTAATTCTTTTTGCAGCTCCCGTGGACCACATTCCTCTAGACTCGTACTATCCTGAGAGCATTTATCCTACTTCCGTACGACCTACACCGGTTGGCTCTGAAGGTATGTCAACACAATTTATTTATTTACTAATCATTATATTTCTGAAAATACATTTAAGAATCGATTTTCATATAAGGCCCGCCCAGAGCGGGAGAAGTTATTTGAGAATAGCCCAACCAAAAAAAACAAAAAAAAAAAACCTATTACATACTTCACACTTCGATCTAAATATTTCGGCTGTTTTTTTTCCTCTTTGCCCTATTGCATATTCAAAGACAATCGTATTAAGGAGTAAACTGTCGTGCGTCGAAGATGATACATACACACTTTCCTCAACTTTTAGCCACAAACTAACGTGATGATCAATTTATTGGAATATTTTGATAACATCCACCGCATGTTTCCTTAAAATTGGATTCTAAACAGTACTCCAACCAAACAATTCAAATAAAAATATTTGTTCCAGCAACCGACGTAAACCAAATGCAGTTACCGGACGGCGTCGTAGTGCCTCCTCTACAAGCCGTGCCGAGTCCGTACGACCGGTATATATACGGACCGGACGCCGACCCTTACGCCATTCCCTCAAACTACTTGTTCCCTGCGACAAGCAAACCGTATGACAAATCGTCACACGAAGATATGAACTACGGATACTCTACTTACACACCGCCGCAGTTCTCAGCCAATTCTTCCGAACAACAAATATATTCGAATCCTTACTATTCGAACTCTTATGGCACGCCACATAATGCTACTGCAGTCACAGATTCACAGAGCTTTTCTACAAATATCAACGTGAATCCCAATCAGACTTACGAACCGTATATAAACCAAATGGGCCCAATACCCGAGGCTTCGTTATCCGCCGCTTCCGCTTACAGTGCCTCCAACCAAACGGACATGATCGCGAACTTCGCACAAATGCAGGTGTCGGTAACGAAACCGGAAGAATATGGTGCTGATTATTCGCAGACGTTCTACAGTGTTCAGTACCCGAATGTGTCAACCCCTGGATCGGCCGCCTATACAAGTGCACCGCAGAATTCTAACACGAGTTTGGCACCGTCGCAAGTTCCTTCAGATTATACCTCATTGAACTATCCCTACGTCAACAGCGAATCGACGCAGTACAGTCAGCAACTACCGACCTATACCTCTGCTGATCCTGCGTACAGCTACTCAACTACATTCGCATCAACATCTCAAGGGTATACCTACTCTAACGCTGTAACATCGACGACTTCAACCATTCATAAATCAGGCAATCTTCCGTACTCGTATTCTTCGGAAGTCGATTCTAACTACAATCCAGCTTTAGCACAATTTGACTTTGATAAGCCTATAAAGTCACATACTACAGGTGAAGCATTATCCAACGTTGCCTTCCAACCATCTTACCAAAACTACAGCACGAATGTACCGGGCTATTCGAGCCAGTCCGAGAGTTATAACCCGACCAGCGCATACGGTTACGCCGACCAGACAAGCACAAGCTACGCACAGTCCTATCAAAATCATCCGGGTTATAACTTCAACTCTTCAACGGGGATCTATGAATACAATTTTGGTTCCCAGAATTCGTATACAGGGTATGATAATACTGTGCCAGAGAATGTGAACTATCAGCAAACGGAAAAAGACCCGAATTTTCCTCAGCATGCGATTTATACGAATGCGGGGAAGATAGGGACTTGTGAGACAGTGCAGTCGCCTACTGATAACTCTCAGATAGTGCCGCAGATGCCAGCCGACCAGCCAATCCACACCCAGATATACTATAACAATAGTTACGGGTACCAGAACGTGACGTCACCAACCAACGAAGTACCAGCCGCCCCTCAACCTACCAATAACTACCAACCGGAAGCCAACACAAACCAGGCAGGCTACGTACAAAACGTGCAGTCCCCACAAGAACAAGTCTCGTTTAATAGCAGCCAAGGTAAGCGCTTATAAATAACTTGTACCAAAAATATTGTAATTATTTGTTAATAAACGGATTTAAACTAAAAACGGCATTTCATTCGACATTGCAGTGATGACACCGAAAGATGTAACTGAGCCAAAGGTAGAAAATAATTCCGAGGTAGATAATCAAACGCCTACAGTTGTAGAGCAAAATTTGCCAGAAAAACAAGCAGTTCCAACTGAAGTTAAGCCTGAAGAGGTCAAGTCCGAGTTGACTGCGTTCGACTTGCTGTCGGAAATCGACTTTTCAGTAGAAATGCCGCCGTTAATGCCCGAAATTAAAGTGCCGCAAATATCCGAAAGTGCCATTCGGAAGCCGGTGGTACCTAAAGTGGAGCCTGTGAAGAAAGTACCAGTAAAGGAGGAGGTTATTGAAAGACCTGCCAAGAGGGATTTGTTCTCTGACCCTAGTTTGTTGAACCAGTTTACTCAGGAAGTGAAGAATTTGCAGAAGCTGACGGATTCTTTGACCAACAAAACGCCTAGTGGCTTGACGGTTTTGGACGCTAAATGGAAGACCTTCCAAGACTTTCAGGTAAGTATTTCTTATTAACGTCTTGTCTTCATGTTTGTTTGCTGATGTAGTTTCAGTTCATTGGAAGCGGCTTTTGTGGGCGTTATTTTGCTTGGCATTTATTTTGTTCGAATTCGATTTTAATTATTTGGGAGTTATTTTTAATCTACTAAAAATAGGAGGAGGTTCTCAAATCGACGCGTATATAATATACTATCAGCGCCGGTTTCACCCGCATAAGTCTCGATACCGTGGTAATATCGGGACAAAATACTTTTTGTCCCGATATTATTATCCTATGTGTTAATCCAAGTTATAAACTATCTGTGTGCCAAATTCAACTAAATCTGTTCAGTAGTTTTTGCGTGAAAGAGTAACAAACATCCATTCATCCTCACAAACTTTAGCGTTTATAATATTAGTATATATATATTGTTATGTATTGTTAAAGATAACTTTTTACTTAGTAGTCTAATTTTGGCGATTCTTTTTTATGGGACCTCTAAGTTGGTCCCATAAAAAATTTAAAACTTTTCAACCAAAATTAAAACGACGAAGAAATGAACTGAAAAGCAAAAAAATAAACCTTTTACTCTAACTAAGCTCCTAAATTAATGTAAATTACTAATTTTGAGTCGGCGCCAAACAAACGACGCAGAATACGTAGATCAAGCTGCCATTTTTACTTGACGCCTTTATGTTTGTAATTTACATTAATTTAGGAGCTTAGAATACAAGGTTTATTTTCTGTTTTTCGTTTCTTTTTTCGTCGGTTGATGAATACTTTGTAAAAAAGTTTGTCAGTTCTTTCAAAACTGGTAAACCGGCTAGTTATGATGATTATTATTGTCTTTTCTGGAAAACTTCGATTCGATGAGAAACTTAGAGTTTGCCATTATATTAAATAATTTATTAACAACGTTTATATTCATGGGCGCTTTCATCCCCTAAAATATTTATAAGGAATAGAGCTAATTATTTATCCTGAACTTTGATTGTTTCCCCGCTAAAAGTTATTCATATGCGTAGGTGGCTCCCTCTATAAACAACACGTAAAATAATTTATAAACCTTTTCTTGTAGACTAAGCAGAATATGACCAGATCCAAGACCATTGCGATGCAGCACACACATGGCAACATAGTGACTGAAGTAGTGCCTTTTGATGACTCGAGACTCACCCTTAAGTCTGACCCTGATGCGTTTATCAACGCTTCTTATTATAAGGTAAGAAAGTATTGCGTTGCAGCTAACACACGGCAACATAGTGACTGAACTAGTGCCTTTTGATGACTCGAGACTCAACTTTAAGTCTGACCTTGATGCGTTTATCAACGCCTCTATGGTAAGATTCCAGCCTATGCCATAGATATATTGATATTTCATATTATGGTAAGGTCATATATTTAAGGCAATGGCACGTGCCATTATTTAATTAAAATTAATATTAGTTAAAGCAATGGCACGTAAAATTTAATCGGAGAGACAACCGGATGCCGAGTGGTAATCTGGGTCTTAGCGTGATATCAAACCCCTACCCGTACCGTCCGAATAGACCCCAAATGGACGAGGGCGAAGATATGGGGGATGGGGGCCAAACTTTTTTTTTTTCGACATGTCAGTCAAAATTTTAGCTCTATTATGTGGGTGGCAACTGGATGGCATTGATACACACAAATTCCTTGCACATAATAGTGCTTAAATTTTGAATGCCATGTCAAAAAAAATAAAAGGTTTTGCCCCATCCCTCATGTCTCCGCCCCGTCTATTTGGGGTCCATTCGGACGGTACGGCGGAGTTTGGTATCACTTCAAGACCCAGATTGCCACTCGCCTCCCGGTTGCCTCTCCGATGAAATTTTACGTGCCATTGCTTTAACTAATATTAATTTTATGCTGTTTGGTTAGCTTACCCTGACAGGTCAAGAGTAGGCACATAAAGAAAAAAAAAAGTGGTTTGTTCAAAGAAAAGTTTTATTTTGTCGAAATGTTCGTTTTTAACATACTGTTGTAATACTATAAATAACTATTACTACTACTACTAATGTTTGTTTAGAAAAGCTTGTTTTAAAAACAGTTACTTGATAGAATAGGTAAATAAATAAATTCATGTTTTTACTCAAAACTACAAGTTGCCGAAAATATTTGTTTAACTAATTTGTTTGCTGTTAATGTCTTGTTATGTTTTGTTGATATTCTAATTAGATTTAACAATAACAAAAACAAGTGAAAGAAGTACTGACATTGGCACAATGGTTGACATCGGCTTTGCATGCCACAATAAAATTAGAATAGAATAGTGAAAAAAATATTAAGTAGTAGTAACAAACAATTAAAAAAATAAAATATACTATTTATTTAGGTCTACAAACGCGTTCGTTTTTACACGACTACAAGTAAACAGGAGGGGTATGATTTTGACCTGTATGTTTTGTCAAAAAATGAGGTATTGTTGGAAGCGCCTTAATCGTCCGCTGGTTATAGTCTTATGTGGCGTCACATTTAATGGCGCCCTCTAGATAGAGGACATAAATTAATGTTTTTTTTTCTTTTTGTGTTGCCATATTGGGTATCAAATTAAAGGGCTTAGTTAGCATATTAAAAAAACGTATACTACAAAACCAAAATAAATAAAATAAAAATAAAAGTTATAAAAACTAAAACAGGAGTCACACGTGTTAGGGTTAACATATGGGGGGGGGTTATTATATTGTGTGCATTTTAGTCTGTGCTAAGAAAATGTATGTTCTTTCTTTCTTTAGGTCATAAATCGAACAGAATACGTGTGACTCCGGATTTTTTATTTGTCTGTCTGTGATGTCTTGTTTATACCTTTTTAGTTGTCTTTTTGTCGTAGTTGGGTTATAGTTTTTATAACTTAAATTTTTTATAACTAAATCAGAAAACAGTCGAGATCGTCTAATTTAAAACTGCACGGCCCTCCATTAAAATTTCTAAATAAATGAGTGCATGCAACAAACGCAGTGTAGCGACGTGCAATTTTTAAATAGACGATCCCTACCAAGTCAGTCGATGGTTCCCTGAAGAAAACCTATCCAAGTTTTAATCTGCACCCTGCAGCATAATTTGTTCTTAAATTGTGTTATCTTTGTTGCAGCAACTAGCGCCATGGTGCATTCCACTTGTGATATCTAAGAATCCTAGCGAGCCTCAATACAACGTGTTTTGGAAAGCAGTGTTAGAGAATAAAATTAGCTGTATTGTTTGTTTGTTAAGTGAAATCGAGGTAAGCACCAGTTACGTTTATCACGTACATTTAAATAAACATCATTTATTAACTTTAACTTGTTATCGTATGAAACACTTTGTTTAACAATCAATCAAATGAACACTTTCAATAATTTCAACAAACATTCCCATAGTATTTCTTGTATTTTTAAAGAAATATCGTTCTATGTATCGGTAAAATGAACCGTCATAGTCGCTGTCTTAATAGAACTGGATTACGTGACCAGAGCGCGTATACAGGGTGGCAGGGACTTCGACGCGAAAACTGTTACCATGGATTCAGTACATGATTCTGAACCTGAGTTGAAATTTTTCGTCGGTTATCTAAAAAAATCTGCAGTTTCATAGAAAAGTGCAATACCTACGCGGTCAAAATTTATGGAACAGCTGTTTTTTTTTTTTTTTTAAATAACCAGCGGTGTTAAAAATCATGTACTGAATCCATGGTAACAGTTTTCGCGTCGATGTCCTGCGACTCTGTATTAATTGTGAATGAGGATACCTATTATCTATGTAAATAAAAATGAAATGCTGTTCGTTGGTAAGCACATCATTTGAGAATGGTTGGACTGATTTGTAATTTTTTATAATTGTTCCTTATAATTGTCCGAATAAGGTTTTAAGGAAAGAAAAATTGGTAAAGTTGCCGGGAAAATTGGAAAATTCGACAAATTAGTTTTCTCTATAGAATTTTTGTATGAATTATTATTGAATGAACAGGACAACGTCTGTCGGGTCCAGCGAGTAACTTCAATAAATGTTATTTATTGGAGCAGTGGTGGCCCAGTGGTAACAGCCGCAACTTACGAGTTGTAGGTTCGAACCCTGACAGGCGCTTTACTTTGTGTAAATTATTACACCACCACTGCTCTCAAAACGGTAAAGGAAAACATCGTGATGAAACCGCATGTCCTAGAACCAAAAACAAATAATTCGCAGAGATGTGACATCTACCAACCCGCACTGGGCCCGCGTGGTGGATTACGGCCCACTCCCTCTCACCAAGAGAAGGCCTGTGTCCCAGCAGTGGGAATATTATAGGCTGATATGTATTGAAGTGTGTTATTATGTGCAGTATGTTGTTTTGTTCGCAAAAGAGTGTGCTCATATAATTATGCCATAAATAAAATTATTTAATAACGATGGACTCTCTAAAATGTGCACGCAAGTTATTTGTGTTACCTTATGAATTTTGATCAAGTTTACAAATACTTTGCGAATTGTAAATTTTACGCAAAATAAATATTGTCTCTAAACCTTAAGTTTTGACTCCCCCATTTATTCTAGTCTAACAAAAACTCCTTCCTACAGATGCAAGGCAAAACCTACTGGCCAACAGCTAAAGGCCAGTCCTTAGACCTGTCAGATGGACTGAAAGTTCTCCTAGATGATGTGATATGCACCGTGCATTGGACTGAGAGGAAACTGACGGTGACTAGCGGCAAGACAGTGCTAAATGTCACGCATTACCAGATCAACGTGTTTCCTGCCAAGTAAGTGTAGAAATAACATTTATTGTGTAGTCAGTAGCTATTTCATTTAGTGACGTCGTGATGGTCTAGTGGTCTGGGCAGTAAACAATGTGACTTTTTGAATTCATATTGTACTATTCTGAGTTTATCTTGGAAATTACTGACATTGGTGAAGGAAAAACATCGTGAGGAAACCTGGACTTATAGTTAATATAAGTCTGAAATCGCTAACCCGTCTTGAGAATGCGTGGTGATCAATGCTCGTGCCTTCTCTGTATGAGAAGAGGCATTTGTCCAGCAGTGGGATAATAATAGGCTGGTATTATAATATCATTAGCACCCTAGTTGCTTCGTATGGTCAACCGTAAACCAACAGTACGTCAGAACACTCCGGCCGGTGAGAGAATGCGTTCCTGACACCTGTCAGCTGAGTACTAAAGAATACTTATTTTACGTATTTAAACTTTATTAGTTCCTAATCTTGTGCAACTGACAGCACGCGTAGCATGACAGCCATAGAAACGGGTTTTGTCGATGGAAGAATAGACAAAATGACAGTTGTGATTGTTTATCTGTAATTTTGTCTATTCTTCCGTCGACAAAATCCGTTTTTATTGTGGTAATGCTTAGCGTGCTGCTGCATTCTCTTGGTGGGCAGAATTTAGTACACTTAACTGTGAAAACCATCCTTACTGCTCCGCAATAAAGGCGCTGTCAATCAATTACCTAAGATGTGCGGTTGTTTTTGTTGTTGTAATTACTCTCTTTTGCTTATAGCACAGTAGAATAATAACATCAGAATGAATGCTACTTGGAAATCAAATGGTTTTTGCATATTAATTACTAGGGAACCACATTCGTTTGTACGACTTGACAAAACATCGAGATTTATTTATAATATTTGAGTTTTATATGAATTTATTATACGCTAAACCTTTCGAAATAAATTCTCGATATTATGATGGTGAATACTGCATCAAAATCCATTGTCTCGTTTAGAATAACTACTTAAGCGGACACACGAAACACAAAACAAACCCACAGCAAAACACGAAAACCGACTTTTTTAATCTTAATAATATCTGGATGACCTTTTTTTTTTGAGTAGTTTTCTAAAAATGAAACCTAGCTAGCTAGATCGATTTATCGCCCCCAAAACCCCCGGCGTACTAAATTTCATGAAAATCGTTGGAGCCGTTTTTGAGATTCAGATTATATATATACAAGGATTGCTCGTTTAAATGTATTAGATATGTATAGATGCTACAAGTGTTTTATGGAAACTTTCATAACACGATCAATCCAATTATATTCTGTATATCTTATTAAAATAAGTAGGTATACCTATCAGGTATTAATGTAAAATTAATTTGCATGACCTACACAGGCAAAATATGGACTGTACCATCGAAGAAACGCATATCTAAGAAATAAAAAAAAAAAAAAAAAAAACCATGCACTCCCTTTTTTTTGTAAGTAACCGTTACTAGCTACTGCGGCCGAGCGTTGCATGCAGAAATAGTCCTTACGGTGTAGATATGCGTTTCTTCGATAGTACATAAAACCACCAACTTTTACACCTATATTTTTTGCAAATAAATTCTTATTCATCTTTTCTTCACTTCACCTCCTAACAATAAATAAACCATGCCATATTGAACTTTAATACCGTTACCTAAAGTTCTAAACCTTACCGCTCACCATGATACCGAAACTCTTTTAGAATAAATACAATTTAATAACGAGTCACAAGCTCAACCATCAAAACATTGCGTGTATTCAGAACCTTAACGTTAAAAAGGCAGTTCTGCACTTAAGTACTATAATTAATTAACTAATGCGTTTATTGTACCATATACTTTAGGGACTAAAGAAACCGAGTAGCTTTTAAGACAGCTATTTTCGTTTGAATAATGGTTATTGCAAATTATATCTGACATTTTAACGGTGGATTAAAATTTAGTTTTTATGAAGCCCTCAGTTTTGACCATCAAATTAATAGTTGGATTCAGGAGGAGTCCTATGTCCCGCTGTCTGGAAGTAATTAATAATAAAAAAATAATAATATCGAATTATAATGATTGACGTGCGATATGCACATGCATTAATAGTCATATGTACAGTGCGTTCATTATAACCTGACCTGTGTCGGATTGGTAGCACTGAATTTCATGCAGTCATGTAATTGGTAATACTGTTCTGTCACTATTTTCGCCATTTTGAACTCTATAAGTATTGAAACTAAGACTGCAAAATTCAGTGTACCATTTATTTAGATAAACAAATAAACATCACTATGACAAACACGTCACGATAGTGCCAATCATCTATCAATCAGCTTATGACAGAAGTTCATTCTTAGGCATGCCTTTGATGCCTTATTAATTTGGTCTTGTAACGCATATACGTAGTATCTAGCCTATGTATTTTCCATAAGGTCACGTCATCACGGCAAGGCCGTGTCGCTGAAAACCAGCGATGGGGCTCTGTCTTGTATAGGGTCGCAGCATTATGCTGAGCGATGGGCGTTTTGCGTGGATGTGTAGCAAATTTTTCCTCAAACTTGTTATTTTTTTGTGTTTGTGTTTTTTCTTTGCGTCATGTTTACCGCAAATAAACTTGTTTTCTTTCTTTTTTATGATCCACTAGCCACCATAGGGTCTCATCGAACTTTCAGTCGATCTAAACATATTAAAACGCAATATTATTTCTATTTCTACAAATAAATCTTATTCTACAGGATCGTCTGCTCCCCTCTGGTTCTTCTCGCAGATAAGATCCTCAGCCTAACCTACGACAATAAGCTGAGCAACCAACTGTGCGGTGCGTGGGTGCAATGTTCGGCGGGAGCGGGGCGAAGCGCCGTGCTCGCGTTGTTGTTGATGCTCATGTGCCAAGTGCGAGCGGGACAACTGGCGCTATGTGGTGAGTGTTGTACGATAAGTTGAGCAAATAACTGTGCGGCGCGCGGGTGCAACGCTCAGTGGGGGTTGGGCGAAGCGCCGAGCTCGCGTTGTTGCTGATGCTCATGTGCCAAGTGCGAGCGTGACAACTGGCGCTGTGTGGTGAGTGTTGTACAATAAGCTGAACAACCAGCTGTGCTGCCTTTCCTGGTTATTAATTCGGCTATTAACAGGCTTTAATGTGTACACATAGCTATGGAATAGGGAGCCTTTCTGTTACAGGTATCTCAATACTTATAAGAAGGCTTCTACAATTTGTTTCTAATATGAAATAAACTTATGCTCGACTTGGCGGGGCACTACCGTGCCCCAAATTTTTGTATACAATGATGCCCCAAATGGATTGACTGATGACCTCTTATCGTAATTGCGTTAAACGGATATGGGTCTTCCCAGGAAATATGAATGATGCTTACAGGCACAGGGCACAGTCAGAAATTGGGACTTTCCAACCAGTCATACGATAATCTTGTCATCATATTCTAACAAGGGGTACTTGTCCACAGATATGTTAGACGCTGGGTGCCTCAACTTGTACACTCATAGAAGCAATGTTTTGGAAGACACCAAATATTTAGCGGATGCCTATAGAACTGCCCTGTTTTACGTCCAAGGAGTATTGTGTTCCGGTAAGTTTGTTGCTGAATAAATAAATAATTTCAAATATTTACTTATCATCCTCGTCTGTCGAAAACTTAGTCACGAGTTCCAATAACCCTTTGTTTTGCGAGCAGGATTTCTTCGATGGCTTGTAATCTTCTGGAGGTGGTATGTGATATGAGATATAAGCAAAAAAATAATTGCTGGTCTACTTGAGCTTCTAAAATATCCATTCTTCTTTGTTTTTGTACAAAAACGTACAATCAATCAATTTGACATAAGCATTTATGCCGGTTCTTAACCGAATTCTTTCGTATCAATTAATTACTTTTACTTTTGTAAATCTCTGTCTTGGCCTATTTTAGTGCCCAACCCTAATTTAATCTCATCTAATCTGATCCCTGTACCTTCAGTTAAGCTGTTTGACGCACGAGATAACATATACTTGATCAGATAACACATGTATGCACCATGTTTTACACCTAAATACTGCAAGCCACTGCAGAAATTAAGTGTTATTAATATCGTTGTCAGTAATTAATTTGTATGATTCATTGTTATCAAAGGTATATGATGATAACGACTCTTGATGAACAGAATATACATTTTAGTTTTTTCCCAGTTTATAACAGTTGGCTAAACATTCTATTCAACACTAGCTGCTCCCCGCGTCTTCGCCCTCGTGGACCCTTATTATTTTTCTAAAATAAAGGTAGCCTAAGTTACATTTAATATCAGCTATCTGCCAGTGAAAGTAACCTCAAAAGCGGTCCAGCCGTTTCGGAGATTAGCCGGAACAAACAGACATATAAAAACAATATGTTTTTTGTTATAAGTACCGTATATACTTTCATATGCATTTTGTAAAAAGCTGTTATTTTGACATTACAAACAGACACTTCAATTTTATTTATTTGAATTTCCACGTAGTGTAATTATCTAGGCCGCAGAGGTTCTTGATGGCAAATTTTGTGTCTGGGCCCATTGCCTTTTGATGAACAACTAGATAACTTAGATATGGAAGTAAAAATGTTGTTTGCCCAGAGATTTTTTTTTTCAAGTGAATGAATGACACAAGCTTAAAAAACACACGTTCGAATAAACTCAAACCATTTATTTCAATAAAACCATTTACAGGCACTTTTGAACTGTCAAAGGGTGTGAGTTAGTCACAAAGTTGAAGCTAATTGCCCATTCCAAAACGTAGATCTCTATGGAGAAGAACGGGCAAGAAACTCCAAGGACACTCTTTTAAATATAGATATTACAAAATCCTACATTATTTTTGTTAGTTCTTTTGAGAACAATGTACAAAAAATAATCAAAACCAATTGAAAATATAAGATTAAAAAATAAGCCCTGGCAGATAAGAGATAATAATATCAATTTGAAATGTCAACTAAAATTGTTTCACAAAAAGTAAACAAATTCTGTGCAAAGGCGGACTTAATGCCAGCGACATTTTCTACCAGTCAAGTTTAGGGTGATGCAGAGAAAAAACATGGTAGGTGCAACATAGGGAACAGATAGCTCGAGTTAGACTTTAGGTGATCCTGACAAAATAAATAAATATAAAGTTATACAAAATTAGAAAACCTCCGGATTTGGGAAGCCCAAACAGATATCTTAACTAGTTTAATCCTAACCATTTTTATATTTATTTTTATCTCTCCTCCCAAAAGGTACAACAATGTTCAACGGCGAGGCAGTGTCTGTACCATCAGGCGCGGCAGTACTACCCCCAGTAACCCCAACCCCGACCAACCCTGCAACCGCCGGACAAAAACCCACCAAGTTCTCCCGTGAATCCTTCGAAGAAATGAAGCAGTCTCCAGGGTTGAAGAGCGGAGACATGAAGGATCCTCTCAACTTCCTCGACCCTCTGTGGAGTCTGAAGAAGAAGTGAGATTTATCATTCGTTCAATCGTTCGTGAATGATGTTTGTTGCTTGATGACGTCAGTGAACGCAGCGGAACTCAACCCTCGGCCCGGTTTCCTGTCTTTTGGATCTCACATATGAAGAGTATTACTTAGCATAAAGTAGACGATGGAAGAAAAGTTCGCCTGTATTGTAGGAATAGTAGGTTGAGTATCGCTGATGTAGATAGAGCATGCTGAAATTGGATAAAATTATGTTCTTGATTTTCTTCGCCTCTCACACACGAAGTGCCGAATATGTATTTAATTTTTTAGGTGTTAGTTACTTAATCATTGTTAGTTATACGTTTTTCGTTTATCATTTTAAATCTTAGAGTATTCTGTCGAGCGATGTTTTAAGTTTTCGATACGTATTCAGTTTTAGGAATGAGGTAATATTAAATCATACTTTATCGATAAAATAGGTTCTAAAATATAAATTGAAATATTCCATAAATTACGTGTATTCTTAATTTATTTGTATTCACGTAGATAGATTTTCAATTCGCTCTTAGTCTGATATTAGCATATTTCAGTTATCACAAAACCTGTCACAAATTAGTATGAGTGAGAAATCGATAACGCGTCTAAAACAAGAGAATTTTAATTCGGTTGACTTGTTATTTAGCGAAAATACCAACTGTATTAAAACAAAAAACACGGTTGGGTATTTCGCAAAGAAAATGCCGCGATTTTGCGGAATATCCAAAAAGCCTGAGGTTTGACTAGAATAGACTTCAAATTTTGTATGTTTTTCTAAATTTTACTAGATATATTGTTTTTGTTTAAAATTCAAACAAAATTGCGAATACGATTAATGATGAAGAACAAAAATAAAAACGATCCCAGAATGCCTGGTGCTAACTTTTCCAATAAATTGCGGCAAAGCCTGCGTTGCAATGTTATAGTTTTTTCGGAGACCGGTGTTCTGCACCTTCGGTTTGTGCGCGGCGAGACTCATTCGTCAACGCTCACAGCGCGTGGCGTCCCGCCTGCCGCTCATTCGTCAACGCAGAACAGCGGTTCCGGTCAAACTATAGGCCCGCTTTCCTAGACAATAAATCTGTCGCACACTTGATACGCGTTATTTGTTATGGTAACCGGCGGAGTAATTGTGTGACATATTTACAATGGCAATGCTATCATTTTGACAATTCAACAAGATTCATTGCGTTCTTTATGTTGTTAAGCAGACGAATTTTTCAAACTTATGAAGCAATGGAGTAGGAATTTCCTTGAAAATCGTTGAATTGTGATAAAAGTGCGTTATGCAATTGGGGTGCCGGTATCTAAGATAAATAATCTGTCGCGCACTTTTGATGCGCGTTTTTTGTCATGGGAACCGGATTTCATGGTAATTTTTTATAATTTGGTAACCTTGATAGCTCAAAATTACATAGTTTTATTGATCGGTTTGATTTTATTTTATCGGTACGTCACCGACATGATATTAGAATAAAACACAATGGAATTAAGTAGTTGGTTATTCGAAGAACTAATTGTGTATTTACATTTAATCGCATATAGCTTGGAGTGTCAATTTTAGTATTACATATTTTGCACTATTATATTAATGACAGTAATTTTTTGTAATGCACTCTTCTTGATGAAGGTTTTTTGTTTCGTTTCATATAAATGTAATTGTGGTTGCGTAGCATATTGAAGGACTATCGCCAAATAAAAAAGTAATGAAAGTCTGAAAGGGTAAAAAAAATATCGTCCTCCTCCTTTTTTTGAAGTCGGTTAAAATGGTGCAAATACAAAAATATGGTTTTGTTGGTATAAGTTAGATTTGGAGTCGTGTTTTGTTTCTACGCACATCCACAGTAAGTAAGGCTCACTTGAGATGGCAAGCGCACGCTACACGTTTTTGCTGAAGAGTATACGTATTAATGATAAAAAAATATATATAAAAATGCGCCTGCCATCTGTACTCAGTCTTAGCGCATACATTTGATTTATTGTTCAGTAAGCCCATGTTCGCATGGACGTGAAAATATCGCGGCGGGATTTTATCGCGCACTAGATTTTCAACTTTAGAGGTTGAGCTGAGCGTTGACAATCCAACAGACAGAGTGCATCTCAGCGCGTCGAAAAAACACTTAGATTTTCAACTCTCGGCGTTAAGCAGAGCGTTGAAATCCAGTGTGCGATAAAATCCCGCCGGCGTGGGCTTAGTCAGTAAACGGTGGATATTAATTTAATTACATTCCTTGTTTAATTTTATTTTTTTTATTATAAAATTGTATCAATATTATTCTATATACCTAACGCACGTATTTTTGACTATTGAGGTATTTAATAGTTTTAGACATTGTTGTTTGTTACATGCAGATGAGCACTGAACGGTAAATATCAACATTGTCTGTTTGAGTAGGTGCGATAGTCATTGTAAAGCAGCTAAATTGTTTAATGTTAGGTCATTCATTATACCTACACTAATTCTAGTTACTTATTTAAATTTTAATACATTTTAGTAAAAGTTGATTTTGTATTATTAATATTATAACGTGTAACGAATATTGATGAATTTAATATTACTGATATTCATAGCATACTCAAATAAAATAAATTGGACTGAGATATTCTTGTTTTATTATAACAACCCATAATTACCTATCTTCGAATTGTGATATAATCGCTTGGATAATATCTTATCTAGGATTCCGATTTGCGAAGACGGATATTAGCTACCTAATGGGCTGTTCCCTGAGTGGGCTACTTGCATGATCAGTAGGAAAATTCTGACGAAAAACTTGAGGAAACTAGGAAGTGGTTCCGCAGCAGGGCGCATCTTATCGCGGAGGCTGCGGGTCGCGCGCCGGCAGTCCGCGCCGCGCTGTCGACGCCGCATTACGTGTCGCGTGTAGCTCAGACCAACCGCGCACGCGCGATCGCGATCGCGACGCACCAAAACATTACAAAAAAAAAATTCACGCCACCCACTTGCCAACGAAAAGTGACAGTGACGTTTCGGGGAGCACGGTGACAATAACACGCATTCGTAATATTATGTAGTTTACAAAAATTATTTACGTGATTGAGTGAGAAATTTTCAGTGGTACGATCAACTGGTGAATTTTGTGCGATCAATAGTTGTCGCAGTGGTTGTTTTGTTGGTTCCGAGGATGGATGGTAGCCCGGCGGGGTAGGCGCTATGATGCGCAAGGAGAACGCCGGCGCGCCCGGCGGGACCGAGTTCTCGCTGGATGCGTCTGACTGCATCACGCTTCAGCAGATCCTCCAGGCCTTCAACTCGACCATCAGTGAGGAACACGCCTGGGCGCTGTTCTACCAGGCGGCCCGCGCTTTTCAGAAGTGCCTCATTGACGGGCCCACCTGTTACTTGGTGACGGAGCCCAGGCATGTGCTACTGCATAAGGATGGTACCGTACATACCAACACGCTGACGCATCCAGGAGGTCAGTACTGCATCTATGTTTTTCACACTTCAGTTGACCCTGTGATGAACTTAGATTCTTTATAATTTTATGACAAAATTATTGATGCCTAAAACTATGTTGATCGGACACGTCAATAAGGGCTTATCACCAACTAAAATAGTGATAAGTAGAGTAACGTACCTATTTAATTATTTATTTACTGTTTCAATTACTTAAACACTGGCTATCATTGTGAAGCAGTCAGCAATTCCACCTAATCAAGTTTTATATGGGAGCGTTTCTCGACGGCATGTGAAGCTAAATCAGAGGCCCATGGGCGGCATAAAATCTCTGATACTTACCAGGTTAGTCATTAACCACACGAAAAAGAAAAAGATCAGGGAAGCTTAAAATCTGGCAAATTAGCGACCTTGCGTTATCAGTGAAGTAGCGTGAAGTACCTATTGTTTCTTATTAGTACGTGTAATTATCCATTTTGTGATTACATGTGACTTATCAAGTTCACTAACAACTCATTACTGATAAAAAACTGAACAAATCTCATTATTTTTTGCCACATTATATTTTTTTGCGGAACGATAAAAAAATGACCAGTCCATATCAGCGCTGATATTGTTTAAAGTCCACATAATGTGTAAGCATTGATAGTTTTCCTACTATCTCAAAATTGCAAATGGTTTCCTCCACCTTCCTTCACGACGTACAATCAATTGCTCATCAATAGCAACAGAAAGCGTCTTCTGTCCGGACCAGTCAGGGCTGTTTTCGTCATGTACATGGACCATACCTACCCGGAAAGATCGGCGTCCGATACTCAGTACTGTAGCATGCTAATAATCATGCACAGCATTACATAGTTAAGATAGCAAAACTTCGCACAAAACCTCCATGGATGCTATCTGAACATTCTTAGCATATCAATGCATCCATCTATATTTTACGAAGAACTTTAATAAGATAAGTAAAGCCTATAACGTCTTGGAATTTCTATACGTGAAGATACTTATTGATTGGATTAGCTTCGGACAGCGATTACATTGAGCAGAATAGTCGCGTTATCTTCATTTCAATTACAACTTATGAATGGAAGGAGTACAGCGTGTAACCTTCCCTTGTAAGAAGTTTGTTGGCATTAGACGGACTGGCAACCTGTTATTGATATACAGGATAATAATATTGTTATCTAAACTTCTATATTCTGGACCTACCGCGGCGTTTGCTTTGTGATAGGTATATTTTATTCGCACTTAGCTGAACCTGACATTAGGAATTCGAAATTTTTGCTTCTATTAAGTAATAATCATTCTCCTCCGCTCTCCACTGCTGGGTATAATATGTTTCTCTTGTTCTCGAATGGCCCCAAAACACTCGACTGAATTTCGAAAAGACTGCAGTCACGATGTTATTTTTAATCCTGAAATATGCAGTTCCCTTGGGATCCCATTAGACTGCGTGGGCTAAATCAGCCTACATGAATACGTAAAATGTTTTATTTCTACATAAGAACTTTACTGCCAAACTCGTATATATGTCAGTCATTGCTCCAATTCTTACTGGCAGACCACGACATTCATAAGGGAATATGTACAACGTTCAAATGAATAACTTAACAAAACTGTATCGATCTGCGTTTGCGTTTACTCATGAGTTCCTTTTACGAACCTTCCCCACGATTGACGTTTACGTTCTTGTTATTAATTTAGGAACGTAGGTCCTTCCCATGTTACGGCTGTTTTTATGTTCGTAGGTATTTTTGTTTACTCGCGAAGTTTGACCGGGTTACCTTGAACAGAACTTTATCTTGGGGTATTGTTACTTTCAAGATAGCTACATGAAAATACTGATTAGTTTTGTAACTATCTTTTGTGATAATACGTACCGCAAATCTGTCTGTTTGGCACTTCTTAACCCTTAAAATACTGATCCAATTTTAAACAAATTGGGCACAAAGCGTAAACAAGACTCGGAAAAGACTATAGCATACTTTCTATCGGGATATGTGAAGTTATAGTTTCCCCAGTATTTCATAAAAGACACATTAGACCGGAAGGTCATCGGTTCATAGGTACTAAGAACCGTTGAGGTATAAAATCGACTAGTTGAGAGCTAACAGGATTAGCAATGCGTCGTCTTTCCATGCGTTACTAACAGGTTTCATTCAAAAAGTTAGTGTATGCAAGTTTAACTTCGCGTTTAAACATAATTGGTTACTGTTAAACTGTAGGTACCTGTACCTGCTCTACAACGTGAATGTAGGTAAAAAAATCAGCATATTCACTTCTTCTATAGGTACTTTCCTGAAAGTGTAAATCTATCTTCATATTCAATACGCCAGAACAGCTGTATCGAATAACAAATGCCTAATCAAAATCTATTGAAAACGAGTCCACTGTCCACATCTCAAATGTCCCGGATAACATTTCATGTAGCGCCTTCACACAAATAGTCGGTTCCAGTGATTGCTGGGTGTCAAGTGACAATTTCCATGTATCCAGAGTTGTAGGCCGAATAGCGCATAGGCACTGCACCTTATCGGACCACATGCGTTTTAGCTGGGAGGTCTTCTGTCCGCCCTAGAGATTATTAGACTCTATGAGAACCTTTTTGCTTGATGAAATGACTGTTTGATCATCATCACAACAGTAATAAATAGCCACTTTTGTCCAGAGTACCGGTGGTTCCGAAAGAATATTGCCTAGCTTGGTAAAATAATCGGTGATAGTCAAGCAACAAAAGATGCTGCTGCTCGTCCTCCTACGTTCAACACTTGGTGGCCTTTTATGACATTTACAGAAGAAAAGAGGGTAAAGCACCCTCACTTACTGCCAGTTTCACTGAAAAAAGTGAACTATGCAAAGCAGACTTTGAAAACAAGATGGAAAAATGCTAACAAAGCCGCACAATATTTTCCGGACGACCTTTTCAGAACAAAACGGCTTTCGTTCTGAATCGTATAAATCACTCGTAGCTGGCCATTACCCTCAGTTGTCAGTGTTGCCACACATAAAACATCGGGCCGCAGGTTGAGAGCCCCTGGAACGGCCCGACAAAACCCGACACAACCCGACACTTCCCGAAATGCCCGACACCAATCATTGCTGACAGCGCTCATACATTGTATTGCCTTGCAATTTAAGTGATTTTGCATGCATGTTTCTATTAGGCTATTTACCGCTGACCCATATTCGTAGAATACTCACTAATAAGCCTGACTGTACACTATAAGTGACAAGTTTTTCGAACTCGAGATGTCAATCGATATTTATGTAGTTAAATCGAGTATTGCACAATCTGCTAATCGATTTTCCGACGTTAATTTAGATTGTTTGCATTGTAGGTTAAGGAGTCAATTAAAGCATTATCGTGAGTTTTCTCGAGAATGCTGCGACCTGATTGTCGTGAAGGCGTTAAACTGTCGTCAATATTAATGTTGGTCATTACAGGAAACTATTGTCGTTTGGTTCTAACTTCTGAGTGTTACCATTGAGACAATAACCTTTTTCATCTGTAAAAATATGTAATTTTGTGTCGTCCACAACCACAGACAAAGAAACAAATGCACTTCAGAATTTAAATATAGAGACGAGGCAGTAAACAGCTGTTACATCGCATCAATCCACAGAATGTTTTCTTGAGAACTTGATACTCAATACTTTTCTTTCAAATTCTTTCAGTTCGATGTCTCAATTTCAGCACTACCTATACATTACTCTACCCTAATTTTATTTCTTATTGGTTTTATTTTCTAGTAATTGCCTATAGGAAATATTGCCTGTTATTTTGCGCTCATTGTAAACTGGTCGCCATTTTTTTTTTGTCATCGATATAATTTTGCGTGAAGCCTAAAAAATCTCCCGAATCACTAACTCGATTAGTCTGTACTGTGAGGACAAAAACTCTAAATACCGTACATTCAAGGTTAGGCAATATATTTGCTGTTTAAAGTGCTAAGTGCTGACTAGATGATAGAACCGTTTCAATGCCTGACGTCGGGCGTTGTCATGTTAGTTAGTTACTGAAACAATAGCGTTGTTTGTATTGCTCGCTACTTCGTCACGCGAATGTAAGGTAAATATTTAAAATTGATTATATGTATATTGACGCTTGGGTTTCAATGATTTGTAGATTGGAGAAGGGTCTGCTGTAGATAGCTTAGATTGACAGATAATCTTGTTTTCTAGATCATTGCAAAATTGGGAATAAGTATTAACTGTTTGAGTTTTTATTTATTTTGCCTTCAAAATCTTCATCTGGCTGGGAGTCCGACATGCTTCTTCAAACCTACAATGTCGTTCTCCAAGAGCAAGTGCAGAATAAAAGTTAAAATAATGTTCTGAAGCAACAAACTTAGGTACTCGCTTCCGCTGTAACTTTTAATAGTCTTTATTTCTTTTATGCGGTTTTTTAAACTCCGTTTTCTTAAGAGTTTTCTTGCCTCCAACTTTTATAACTGATGCAAGAAGAAACTCGGTTATCATACTTCCGGAATGTAATCTTCTTAATAAATCAATTAAATATTACAATAACACGGTTGAGTAGCTCGGGTGATGCTCACGCGATCTAATGTTAAACAGCATGGCATTTCATTGACACAATACTGTGACAGCGGTGCTCAAACTTTTTCCGCATCGTCCGCAATGCCCCATTGCGGGCTTTGTGTCGCAGCGAAGTTTTGACATAAACGCTACTTTTCTTTTAAATTATTTAGTTTTATGTATTAAGGGAGCGCGTGCTAAGGCTTAACGTTATATTTGGGGCAATTGAAGATTATCCATTTTATGAGTTGAGGGAGTTTCAGTGGAAATAATTGTGTGGAAAAAAAATATGATTTTTCCTTGGTTCCTTGTGCTTGCTCCTACGCATGTTTCCCGGAAAGACGGGATAAATGCTCAATTACCCACGAACAAGATTAATAAAATTACAAATTATTTTACTACTAACAGACTGTTAGAAGTAAAATAACTGTTGATCACCGCTGTACACCGTACAGTCAAGTGCAGTGTATCGTTAGTTTTTGCCAGCGGTATTCATGCGCTCGTATTGTTCTGTCAGAAGAACGTTTCACCCCACACGCGTGAGAAACAGGTCTCGGTCCCGGAAGGTCTCGAGCTGCGATCAATCGAGACTTTTTACACTGCGTGTCAGAGAAATTACCAACATAAGTACAGTTGAACAGGCTATTTGGTATATAGACAACTTGCAACAATAACTTGCCAACAAAAACTGCAACTACTTCTGAGTGTCCTGAGTAGTTAATTCGTTTTCGTTTTATCACTTGCTTAAGTATATCGTATGTTTAAAAAATTACAACGCCCAAAATAAAAATTAATATTGGCAGTGTATTGGAGTGAGGTAAGAAAAGGATGGAAATAAATGTTACATAATTACTATTTAATTCTAATAGTTTATTAGAGCCTGTTTGATGTTTAAATAATAAATGAATTATGTCATTATAAGAATAATAACAGGTACATGAAAATGGAATGTGTAAAATCGTGTTAAGGTGGCATTATCTACAGCAAATCCCCCTCAATCTAAGTAAGAACAGCCGCACGGGTTGATCGATCATGATAAGCAATGTTTGCCAGGCCGGTCCGTGGATGCGTGACCATCTTTGCGTTTTTTTGCGTTGGTCCCAGCTGTCAATCGAGGATCTTTGACAATAGTCATAGGTCGTCAGGAACCCTAAAAATACTGGTATTCAGCTGCATCCGGTTAGACTGGAAGCCGCCAACATAGTTGGGAAAAGGCTAGGCAGATGATGATTGGCAGTGTACTAAAACGATGAATGTTTTTGCCTGTATACCAAATAGCTTGTTCGATTGTACAACTCTTTGTGCTGTTAGGTTTCTTGAACTGCTGCAATTAAAGGAGTGTGTAATTCTGCAAGTATTTACCAATTGATCGGATGTGCTTTGAATGGACTGGTTGAACGGGCATGTGAATTTTGATAGATGATTAAGGCCGTTATTGAACACATGAATAAAACGTCTAAATCAATTATCTTGCTATTAAGAGCGATAACAGTTACGTAGGTATATTTTTTTGTAGTCAAGTATTAGAAAAAAATATTCTGATACGATCCGAATTCATGTTCTGTATGTTCTGTTCATCTAAAATCAAAAATGGGTTTAAGTCGATATCAAATAATCGAGTTATTTACACAATAAAGGGCTAAAGCTACTTTTTTTATAGTTTTTTAAGTTCATTCATAACTTTGACACACACAAAAAAAGTTAACCCTCAATCGGCTACAGTGGGTCACTAAGACCCTTTCAATGACGCTTATGACACCAAAAATAAACCGGATTATTGTTTAATACTGGGATAATGTATTTTACGGCCGCATAACTGTATTGTAACGATTTCTATTTTATTAGTAGCAGTTCGTACTGTGGACTACATTTTTCTGCTTAAAACCGGATTTGCTTTGAATTTTTGTTATTTATTAGTATACGGTAATAGGTAATCATTATAACCTCAAAATTTGAGATGGAATGTGTTAAAGTATTGTAACAAATGTAAGAAAAATGTCTTGATTTATTAAAAGTTGATTGAACGAACCGCTTGATTAGCAAAGTTTACTGTTTCTTCTCGATAAGTAGGTATGTATGCTAATTTATTCGGATTGATCGGTGATAAGTGGTCATTGTAGCCTGCAGCGACATTTTTGGGTTACAAATACCGATAGAGTAATTGCAAATATTTCCATTTAGAATGCAACTGGTTGGTAGCCTGTGCTTGTTCCCAAAATATGTCTATAGGCACTAGATTATTATAGATATTGATACTTTATTAATTACACGATGGTAGAATGTATGTTTCACATCGAGATCATGTATGATTTTCGTTCAAATATTTATTTGAAGTAGGTAATAACTCAACCAAATATGAAATTCCGGTTTCGGCCCTAAATCAATTAAAAAAGAAGGCTTATAGCCAATGATAGCCACAATTGAATACCATTCGCAATTTATTTCCCAATCATAGAATTAATTTCTTGTCGCCAATAAATTACTGGATTCCATTTCAACAAAAAAACATGGCGGTTGCTTTGACTTTCGCTACAAAAACCGATCAACATTGGAATCCTTTTTGTGAGTTCAATAAACAGAACTGCCTTCCACGGAACGGCTTCCGAACATAAAAAAAAAACTTACAATGGAAAGAAACGTGGCTATTGTAAACCTTAACACGTTGAAATACAGCCTATTATTTTCTAATTACCTGCCTATTTTCCTGGAATAGAAGAGTCTACAGGTAGGTAGGCTCTCAAGGGAGTGAATGACATTCGATTCGACACGTAACGTGATGTAATTGGGCATCGGCCAAAACGTACGAATGACCTAATGAAGCAATGAACTGGTTCAAATGGAAGAGCTTGCAAAAAAGTAATGAAGAAAATTGGTTCAAATAGTCGCGCAAAAAAGTCAAGAAGACATTAAAATAGCTCTGAAGGTAAGGGGCGTTTTTGCACTAAACTGATTTGAGAATCTTGCATAAAGATCGAATGAAAATTTTGTAATTACAAGCGTGTAATAAACTTGGTGCAACTTTGTGTTTAACCCTTGGGGTATGTAATTTGCATAGCCTTTTAGTACTTATTTATTTCTGCGCATACAAAGTTGCGGCTAAAATTGCGCGCACAAAATAAATACGTCAACATGGCGTTCAAGTGTTGATACCTATTCGTTGAACGAACGCTTGGTTTTGATGGGTCTGCAAATATTCTCGGAAGGTGTTAGTAATTGTATGATTTTTTTTAGGCTTTGTTTGTATAATTTCTTGGTATTTTTATACACTGATATCTTGCGGGATTAAGCTAACATTGAAATTTATACATAGGTACACTTTTTTTGGCTGGGAAATTGTCAAATAACTTTTCCCGCTCTGGACGGAGCGTGTCAGACTCTTACTGAGTAAAACCCACTCGTGTTCCTTCGGTTGCCCTGTTGCCGGGGGCCACGATCTCCCTTTCGGTTTTCTTCGCACCCCCGGATATATAGGTACACTGCCGGGCCAAATTGTTGAAGTTGAAAATCAAACTTCCACTAGCGTCAGGCACTTGGTACCCATCGTGGTAGCTTACGGGTTAATATTAGGTGGAAATCATCAGTAATACAAAATAATTGGATCATGTTTCTATTGCGTTTTAAAACGGTTTGCAATTATTGAACTATTTATTGCCTATATTGCAGTGATCGACAGTCAAGATCTATCATAAAGATAGCTGCTAATTTTTCTAGGGTAATAACAACTGCACTGCGATGAATACGCGGAATTGCAGATATTGATCGTAACAGCGCAAATTAGCCTAGGTTAGCTTTTCCAGTAGGTACCTACTACATCGAGTCAAGGCTACAAAATCGTTTATGTTGCAGTGTTGCTCCACTTTAACTCTTCATTTCTCCAATGAAGGTTGATTAAAAAGCTCTCAATCAATACTAGAAAGTCAACAGGGTACCGTCCATTATAATAAAATTCATGTTTGCTGGTGTCCACTGGCTTCAACAATGTGATCGTGGCCGCACGACTTCGTGACCCGACCACACCCGACCTCAGCCGAACTGAGAGGATGACACCGCCATCTATTGTGAAAAGATAGACAATTTCTTGCCATTGAAAAAACTTTTTGCACTTCATAAAGTTTGAGGGATTTTGAATAGCACATTTGATACTTCTATATTTTGTCGTCGCAATTTTTTTAGTAATTTTATAATATCAGGTTATGAGACCAGTTCTATACTAAAGCATTCTATTTATAAATGAGCAGACAGTTTGCTCTTGACCCTTGAAAATATTTGTCAGTTCAATAGTTTACACCAGTAGTTGTAATGATAATACTGAAATCGTGATGAAAATGGAAAAAAAGTATTTTAATATTTCGGGTTTAGATTCGGTACATCTTTGGTAGAAACAACTGCTTAGACACCAAGGCTGTGCTGTGTCTAAAGGTACCATTCCGTAGTCAACAGCAGACGGTTTATGGAAATACATAAGTACATAGAAACCAGACGTGTCGCGGCGACACATCGCCCGCTGCCGCCGCCTGCGGTTTGCTACGGAATTGTTCCTTAAAGGCTCGTACAGAGCAGCGCGATATCGCGGGCGCGGCACGGGTGGCGCTGCCTGTCGCGCCCGCGATATCGCCCTGGTGTGCACGAGCCTTAAGTCTGGCCTATATTAATTAATTATCTTAGTTGCTATATTTATGCTACTTACAGCCAATTAAACTGAACAAACAGCTGAGCTAAATTAATATTTACCAATACATCAACAACAAAAATATTATTGTTTATGAAAAGCTACATTATTTTGCTAACTGACGTTCAAATAATGTAGTTTGTACGTTAATGAAACAATGGCTGACCGCCTGGAGGATCAATTGTTTCCACTCAAATAATAGCTTACTTTTTGTGATGGTACTTATACGTTGGTACTTACGTATTACAATTTACAATTTGCGAGTGGTTACGTTTGCGTTCTTTTAAATTGATGTTTTATGTAGAAATAAAATAAATGAAACATGAATCATTGATGGATTCGATGTTTATGTTGCGTGTATAAAAATTAGTAAAGAATACATTTAGAGACCTAACTTTTCAAAAGCTTTAATGATTTAAATATCTTGTTATTTTCTAAAGTTTTACAATAAAAAAAAAACTGATTAACTTATATCTAGCTTTATTTCTTGCCTATAATTCTATAAAGGCTCGTGCAGATCAGCGCGATATCGCGGGCGCTACAAGGATCGCGCTGCCTGTAGCGCCCGCGAAATCGCGCCGGTCTGCACGAGCCTTAATTTTTGCCATCTGCACCTGCCCTAAAATTATTTATTAGCACTGATTTGTTTGAAACTATTAATAGTACCAAGAAAGTAAATAGGTAAGTAAGTAGTTATTATTAATGTCCATATTCCAATAACAAAATTAGTTTTCCTCGATTGATTTCTGTTTCGCAGAAAAGATAAGTTACAAATTTTTTTCCGATTCTTAGATAAACGTAGGTAATCTTGTACCTAGAAGTACCTATGCAAGTATTATTATTGCTTTCTTATTTGCTTAATTAGTTTGTCTTCATACAAGACTACTAAAGTACTCATCAAACATTTTTTGTTACCAGGTACCTGCTTACAGTACCTGGGTGACCGAGCTCTGGGTGAAAAGAGAGAATGCTCATTAAATAGTATAGGATAGTTCATACTAAGTCCATGTATAGTAGTAGTAAGTACATACTATTTCATGCTGCTATGATAGTAGGTACTTACTTATTCCATGCTGCCATGATAATCGATTTTTCGCCCCCGTAAACCCCTATATTGCAACTTTCATCGAAATCGTTAGAGCCGATTTCTAAAGTCAAAGTCAAAGTCAAATCATTTATTTCAAATAGGCCCATGTATGGCACTTTTGAACGTCAAAATTTACAGACTAATATAATTGATTCTAGTCGCCCCTTCCAAAAGGTAGTTTTCGTATGGAGAAGAATGGGCAAGAAACTCCACCGTTACTCTTTTAAAATGTTTTACAATAGTTTGTATAAGTACGTACATTAGTTAAATAATTATATGTGAAGACGATGCACCTAGAATAAAATTACTATACCACAATAGGTAAAAAGAATTAAAAATGAAGCAACGACAGATAATTTAATTATGTGATAGATACATGGTGCTCACATATTTACAAACATTGTAAAAGTAGACTATTTTCCTAATGTTTTTAAAATTAATAAGTCAGTTCAATTTCGAGAACATGAGTAGGTACAAATATTATATACTAATATATATATACACAAATATTGCTCGTCTAATAATAAAGGTTAGGATAGGATATTTATATATTTCCAACTTCGACCCTCTTCCGTTGCCTAGCAACCAACAACGCAAACCTACACTATTTGCGCTGTAGCATGGTGCGGGTGACAGTTGCCCGTATGACGTTGACATTTGTCAGTACCACGTAGGGATGTGAGGTTATGCAATTCATTTTTATCGCTAACGATACTCGCAGCGTGAATCTAGTTCTCTTTAATATTGTTATGAAAATTAGTGTATTATTCAGTTGTGCAGTGTAACTACGTGTGTGCTACGTGTATAAACTTGTCAATATAAATGTTTTATGGCTACATAATTATCTTTGTACTTATATAAAATAATCAAAATCGGGTTTATGTTTTTTTTTTCGTGACAACATTTTTGCTCTATGGTGCATCGGCGCGGCGGCCATGTTGTTTACCCGTGCGATGCTGTGAGTGCGAGTACGAGTGCAAGCGCGTTATATTGTGACTTAATGTGACACGTATTACGATTTCATTGTTTGTTTTCATTGTTTGTTTTCATTTTTGTTAAATTGTTATTTGTTATAAGTTTGTTGAGTTTGTTGTTATTACCATGCCTAAGCATACAAAAAAAACTGTTTTGGGTAGTCAGGCCAGGGAGCTTGTTGTTCGCCTCCGAGACTACTTTGAAAGAGAACAACAAAATAATGGACCGTTGTTACCATTGAATCATATTGTAGAACGAGTAGCCGAAGCTCTTGATATTGGCCGCAATACTGTTTCGCGTATAACACGTGAGAAAATTGGCCAAGATGGGATGTTTGAAAATAAATTATCGACACCCAACAAAAAGCGGACCAAGGTGAAGCCAATCACAGATTTGGATGATTTTGCTAAGGTTGCTATTAGAAATCATATTTATGATTATTATAGAAGAATGGAGCTACCCACATTGCTCAAGCTTCTAAAATCATTAAAAGAAGCTGACTTGTTCAAAGGAGGTATTACTTCGCTACGGCAAGTTATAAAAGATATTGGCTTTGTTTACAAAAAAGTTAACAAAAGAAAGATTATTATGGATAGGACTGACATTGCCCTAGCAAGATGTAGATTTTTAAGGAAGGCCAAAAACATAAGTGATTGGAGCAAAGTTGTCTTTTTGGATGAAACGTGGCTAAACGCCAACCACACAGTGGGTAAAAGTTGGACCGACGATACGGCACAATCGTGTACCAAAGTGCCGGAAGGCAAAGGCGAACGCCTTATTATTTGTCACGCAGGTACAGCAAGTGGATTCGTCCCTGATTGTTTGCTGGCTTTTAAGTCAAAAAAAACTACGGAGTATCATGAGGAGATGAATTACGAAAAATTTAAAGATTGGTTCATAGGTCTATTAAACAATTTAAAAGAGCCTATGACCATAATAATGGACAACGCACCCTACCATTCGGTGCAAGTTAATAAACCCCCAAACCAATCCAACCGCAAAAGCGAGTTGGTGAAGTGGCTGAGTGAAAACGGAGTTACAGCAGATATAAAAATGTTAAAGACGGAGCTTATTGCCTTAGTCCGACGCCATAAGCCACCAACTCCTACCTATGCTCTGGACGAGATGGCAAAAGAAAAAGGCCACCAGGTCCTTCGACTACCACCCTACCATTGCCAGTATAACGCTATTGAGCTGATTTGGGCCCAAATAAAAGGTATGCTTTTAATTTCAATTCCCATTTTGAAGCTTTATAAAAAAATCAGCTTTCCGATCGTAGCATGTACCTAGTTTAAAAACATTACCAGATACTAGATTAGGCTGATTGATGATTATTTGAATACTTTTTTTTATAAGTTCGTTTATTTTTAGGTTACGCCGCAAGAAATAATACTTCGCCGCCATTTACGGCAAATAAGATGTTGGCCCTATTACAAGAGGCCATCAACAATGTTCAACCTGAAGACTGGTCGAAGGTCGTGAATAAAACAAAAAGGGACATTATGTCTGATTGGGATCGTGACATACATATTGACAACATAATTGAGTCATCGTTAATAATATCCGTCACAGATTCAGATGATGAATTGAGTGACAATTCAGATGTTCCTGACTCTGATATGAGTTTAGACGAATAACATGTATTTTTTTTTAGCAACCTTTTAAGCAACCTTACCCTATAAATGTTCTGTTGTATAATTAGACCTTTTAAAAATAAAAATTGACCTACGCACAATATACGTTTTTTATTATAAAAAATATCGACTATCCATCGTAGCAGTACATCCCATCACTAAATACGTCTATGGCGTTACGTTATACGCATAACACTTTGCTTAATTTTTCATTCAATTTGATTTTATTTCTTGATTAGAACATTCTGGTTGGGTTTAATTTAATTTACTACAGTTATTAATTATTTAATATATTACGAATGTGGTACAACTGAAATATTAAGTCATAAATTGTAAATCGCGGCAACTTTCAAGAGTGAAACGAAATGTTACTGAAACTGTCACCCGCACCATGCTACAGCGCAAATAGTGTAAAAAGTCTTTGACAGTACGTAAAGATTGCGAGGTGAAAAATTTTACCCTTAGTGATGGGTAAAAAGCTGTGAAAACATACTTCATGTAAAGTCGTTTAAATATTTTTCTGTTATTGAATGAGCGTTATGAGGCGTGCACTTTTGGATTTTCCAAATATTTATAATTTCTAACGTATATCGTATGTATTATCGTGAACGTCCCCGTCCACGTCACGGGGCATCACGATAACACAGTGTAAAGTAAAATGTATGGAAATAATTTCTGTCTGCTTTTAAATTTCTGTCCACGATAACGTTTTGCCGTGCACGTATTTCCAATCTTGTTTTTTAAAGCTTTCCACTGTGATAGTATAGTGCAAGCAAGTAGTGTCTAAGATGGGGTGTCGACGTCCTTGCAAAGCCAAGGTCGATCGATACGCGGCCAGCACGTGACGTCACGTTCCGCCATTTTGGAACATGACGTCAGAATTCTGTAAATAAACGCCTTTCAGGAACGTTAAGGGAATAGTATTAGTAGTAGGTATTATAGTAGAAGAGCTTTTACGTTTACTTTAGCGTGAAAGTTTGAAATAAATTGTCTTCTCGATCTGGAATATACTACGTCTACGAAGTCGTGTATTTGGAAGTTGAAGGTGCCTACTTGGCAAGATGCCAAGGAAGAAGTATTGGCGTGAAACTTTATGTTTTACGGTGCTAAAGAAAATTCATGGAAAGAATATATAGAAGTAAAAAAAGATTGACCTAAAACCAAATTGCTACCTAAGTCTTAGAATACGTTTTGACGTTTTGAATTGTAAAAGATAGTTTATTAATATCGGAATTATGGGATCTCAATTCACAAACTAATTAGTCTTTACTAGTAAGTCTTTTAATTTAGTACCTAAATAAGTAAATGGTTAGTTATATTAAAAACTGTAAAGTTATATTATAGATTGCTGTGTGCTTAAATAAAGCTCCCAAACTTATTAATCCTTACAACCTCAAAGTTTAGAAGTTTTGAAGCGTTGCAAAACTTGTACTCCTCAGTAAGATCCTTGAATATTCGACAAAATGTGTTCATCAGTTTAGTACAATAAAGCCGATGTAACTTGGCAGTTCTGAACTTCGCGCGGAAGGCTGCGCAATCACATTTTTTAGGAACCAAATGGTGACATGAGGCGAGTGTGAGTGAGAGAACATACGCGAAAGTGCGTAGCGCCTATATTCAGACCTGTCAAGTTATCGGCCGTATTGTATCTGCATATTCTGTTCGCGTGAAGGTTTACCTACATATAAACTTAGACGAACTATACTTAGTGCACGAGGGCGTCGCGTGATCTCACACATTCCCTGTCAATTGGATTACTAACTGCACACTCAGTTTTAAGGGCAAAGACACACTTTTCTTACTCTTGAGTAGTTTCCTTACTAAAATATTGCTTGCTAATAGAAAAATGCATTGAATAGCAAATTTTCTTAAAAGGATGAGCCCAAAATTGGATCCCAGCATTTTAACATAACTGCTCAAATGAATGCTATTAATAGCTGGTTTCTGCTTCACTGACTATTTCCACAATAAATCACAAATCAAAAGACTAGTTTTTCTCCATCTTCCATAAATTATAACTCCCCAGTAATGTGCATAGCTCCTAAGTTGAAGGCACGCGTGCAACACGCCGACCGGTTGCCATCGCGTCGGGCGCAATTACGCGATCGATCAGTATCCTTCCTTATTTGCTGGGAACTTGGGACATCCCTAGAGGTACCATAAACGCGGTGAAAGCTATTTGTACTTGATAATTAATTATCGTCCTACATTATGGAGTTTTTGTTAGGGGAAAACTTGATCAGTGGTGCCGTCAAATACCGTCGGAAGATAAGGTATTTTTTCGTATTCTCTCATCAGCTATAATTTAATAAGTAATTCCTCGGCGGTTTTGTTGGCATTTGTTTAGATATGCTCCGGATTAATGAAAAAGAAACCCGCTTTGTTCATGAAAGTAGTAATTTTAATGCTTTTTTAACCGATTTCCAAAAAGGAGGAGGTTTTATGTTCGTAGCGTAAGTAAGTTTTCTTTTTTTATGTATGTCCACCAATTTCTCCGTCAATTGTGGACCGATTTTGAAAATTCCTTTTTTGTTTGAAATGGTATGCTCTAGAGAAAATTTATATGGGACCACCCATATAAATGTTATTAACTTTGGTCGGATAGTTTTTCAGTTAGCTTCAATAATACGTATTTTTTCCCATTTCGTATGTGGAAGATATGATAATTTCCTGTCACTGATAATTCCATAGCAGTTAGTGGTATTCGAATTTGTGTGGGGTAGGTACCACAACCAAAAAGAGAGAAATAAAAACGTTTTACAAAAAAAAAAAAAAATCAACCGGCTTCCAAATTAAACACAATTTCGGAAGTCGGTGGCAAAAAATGAAAGTTCAAAACCAAAGACTTCCGAAATAGTTATTTTTCACTTGAAGCCGGTTTTTTTTTTTGGGAAAAAGTTTTCTTGGTTTGGCCTTTTGGGTAATAAATAATCTTTGGGTAACAGTCCATTCCATCAAATGGTTTTCTACTTCTTTCAGTACATATAGCAACATCGGTTTTAATGTTATTCAGTGGACTAGGGCTAGGGAGTGCTACAAGTATAAATAGTGCCATCTGCGTTTCCTTCCTAAACGCGATTACTGTACTGCAAGCGATTAGGAAGAAGAGTGGGGCGCGTCTTCGTGGATGCCACTATCTATAAACATTTCTCTATCACATCTTTGCCTTTGCTACCCATTAGAGGAGGATATACTTCAGGACGTACGTATCTTCAATCTTGTTCCCAAATAAAGCTCTTTCTTTCCGCATGCCACAAGGCCGCTTCTGTTCTTTTTCGTAACACAACCAATTATGCCGTAACATTTATGGTACAGCACTCGTCAAATTATCAATTGTGGAGGATGATCCATCAACTTTCTAAAGTAATAGCTTTATGTTTGTGTTAGCGCTATTATCTGCTGTATAACGAGCGAACTTTGATTTGGATAAACGTCTAAGATTATCTGGTATGCGTCACAGTCATGTAATGCGTAGCTGCTCGATATAATTTGATTGTATTGTCATGTTTTTTACCTGTGTGAAGTTTGTGACTGATGTCAAGTATATCTTAATCCAACCTTCTAACTGCCATTCTATTTGTTATTAAAGTCATGTCCTTGATGATAAGTATTACATGTGTGCTTCAATCGATTCAATCTATAACAGTCAACTGCCGGATATAAGCATTCCCCAAGTTGCATAAAAATGTCTGATTTATGCGCTGTGTCTCTTCAAGTTATTTTGCGGTATTTCATATTATAGTGCCAAGACTGCCCCGAGATAGAGGTTTTCTTTTTTAGTATTTGGCACCAATATATTTCTTTTATCTTTTACGTCGTCCATCAGCCGGAAACTGGCCTCTACTAGATGTAATCCTAGTTCATAAAGTCCTATAAAAAGTGGCCCAGGGCGGATATTGCTATAATTACGGTATGATTTCCGTTCCGAAGATTATTAAAAAAATAATACAAGTTATAAACTTCTTCTGACTCCTGATGACCAACCTGACGATGCTAGTGTTTAACGTTAAAACATCAATCTATGCACTCCCATCACCCATCAGTTCCAGATAATTGTTTTTGGTTTTGGGAACCGAGGGTTAGCGAAATTCAATAGACAATTTAACTGGTTGTATATATTTTTTAACCTGTCTGTTCTTACACCACATTTTAACCACGTATGCGCCTATAAATATCAGAGATAATTATCTTCACCCCTTTAAAAGGTCATGACATAAAATGCCTATAAATACCTACACATTAATGACTTGTCACATCACATGTATTGAAATCATTGTGAAATGTGCATATCAATTAAAATAGATGCCACATATGCCTTATCTCTAGCTCGTTAAATATTTTCGTTATCATTAATATGTGTAGGTATTTACTGACTGGATTCTATAGGTTGTAAGTACAGCATGCAGTGGTGACTAGATCCCCTTGAACCCTCTTGAACTCGTGTCCACAACCATATGATTCAAATGCCTGGATTAACAGGCTGTAGGACTGCAGGCATGTACATAGAAGTACTTCTATCTTCATTCAATCGTCTTAGCTTAGAGTGGTCCACTGTTGGACTTCGGTTTTACAGTACCTTTCTATTAGAATAGAATAATTATTTATTTGCACAGAAAACAGGTCCAAAAAAATGCAGATGTTTTTTAATTAGAAATCCTGATACTTTCTTCAATCTTCTTTTTTTCTTCTTTATTTGATGTTTATCCCTGCTATTTGGTGCAGGGTGCTTTAACTTCCCTATTTTGATGTTATTCAAAGGATATGGACGTTTTAGTAGATACAAACTATATGCATCATAAGTTTTCTCTTTTCAAAATTGACTTTTGCAATTTTGATTTTAAGTCTCACAATTTATATTAATTTTAGTGCTCTTCTGTCCGCTAAACCATCAGTCTTGTACAGACGCTCGGAAATCATTCCTTTTATATTTTCGATTTCATAGTCGTGTTCAATATCTCTATGTTCATCAGACAATACACTCAAAGCTTTAATCTCCATACAGCTATAGTGTTCTGTTATTTTAATTGACTTGCGATCTTCCGGTCCAATCCGAAAGGTTTGGTAGTGGGAAACAATAAACTTAACGGTTGTGTGTAATTGAAGTTCAAGGCCCGTGAAATGTACGTCGGCTGTAACGTTTACATAATACGTTACGTTTTCTGTTTTGAGTCACTTTCATCGTTTAGTTACGAGTGTTAAGATTATAACGGTACTGTATTTGCTGAGTATTTAAAGTCACAGGTGACGAAAACCCTTTTGTATGGATTTTGTTTAATTTGGTAAGGGTCTAAGGATCTAAAATCTGGATATTTACGGAATACAAGTGGGCGTAGATGGATTAATTAGAGTCTGGGTCAGCTCTTAGGTATCCAATTAATTGCTTTGCAGAAAATTAAGACCCTAATTTAATAAGGTACCAGAGTACGGTCCAGCCTAAAGAGGAGAGTTCTATTAGATCTGTTTAATCAAGTCCATAATTATTCTAAAATTCACTTCATTCCTCACAGTTCTGTGATGGTCAGAACTTAATCCTCTAGACTTCTTCATACTCCATAGTTTGTAGGTTTCTATAGTGCTTGCTTCTCATGCCTTTACATCACAAATCAATTCAGCTGCAAAATTAAATAGCGTATTAAGCATATTTATCATCTCTCATAAGCTTTCATTCGTTACATTGCACTGCGTTTGCTTCACTTTCAATTTTGACAGCTTACAAATTGCGTGCACATGTGATGCAGCTTCAAAGATTAAGCTATCTTAGATAGGCATTAACTCTTGCAAGAATAGTTTCTTATTGGGTCAAAGACATTGTGCTTCTTATTCGGACAGGATTTTATGAGAAAAGCTTCATGTCCGTTTTGGAACGATGCCAAGTTCCATCAACTTTAATATCTGTTATACCACTAAAAGCTGACTTACGCTATTTAGTAAGACACATTCGATGTCTGTTTCTTTTATTCCCATATTACCATAAAACATGAGAATCTACATGAATAATCATATTTTCTGAATTGTTTCTTAGTTTATAGCTTGTTGGTAAAAGGCCTATAAATTCTAAGATTATTGTCTTTATATTCTAATTAATCGCAGTTCCTAGGGATTCCACGGCGTGCCACAAAGCAGGCCTCCGCGTTTGATGCTAAGATAACATTCTCAGTTAATAATGAATGAACAATAGATTCTCACATTTTAACAAGCCAATCCTTTTCTGGCGTACTCTAGGGAAATCTGACTTAAGCTAACGAATGCAAGCATATTCTTTAAAGTGCTTGCTAAGTGGTTTATTTTGATTAATAGAACGTTGCTAAATGATTAATGAAAGCTTTATTAACCTACTGAATTTGAAAGAAAACCGAAATGCGTTCTATTTTCCATTTCTTTTGAATATGCACATTCCATTGATGTGAAAGAGCGTCCCATTCATTTATCACTTCTGGCCAAAGAGGTCGTATTCTGTGGCTGATGCTCACACACGCACTAAAACATTTTCCGTCTTAACTCTTAAGCAACATCCATTATTTTACCATGCTCATCGATATATTAAGTAATCCAAAGATGCACTCCCAACATGCCATCGAATTAAAAATTATGCCCTGCACATTGAGAAATTCAGTGCGTCGAACCGGAACTTTATGTTACGAAACTATGTTTAAATCGTGTAATGATGCATTTATAAATTGATGAGCCGGCCTTTCTCGATCGTCGAATTAAAATGAGTGATGCTTCGAATGATAACAATGACATATTTATGAACGGTCTTCTGTGGAAATCGAGGGTTTCCCATTGCGTGAATACCGAATGCTGATGGCACTTTGTTTTAAATTATTTTCTGTTGCACCAGACTGGGTCAGTAAGAGAAGATCAAGAATCTAACCGCTGTATGAGAAGTACCCAAGTAAAAAATACCTTCAGCAGATTTAGTGCTATAGGTAGAGTATCAATTTCCTCATCAACGAACTCTAATAGATTATCATCAACTTAACAAGTACTTGTCCGTTGCAGATACTTTCAAAACTTTCGTCTCCCGAACATTGTTCCATCCAGAAACTTTATTAAACGTTACAGAACCAATATTTATTACCATAGCACTTATTTGTTAAACTTTTTTTGATTGGGAAAGTCCATTGTAGCCCCGGGTGTCGTCGGTTACAAGGGAACCTGTTTTAAAATCTGTTGTAGATAATTTAATGAAATTGTGAGTTTCGTAAGAGTTCGCTGTCTAGATACGCTCCCTATCCTTAGTGTGGGAAGCGATGGTAACTAGTGAAGGTTTTGTTAAATCTGAGGAAGCATTTTTCATTCTAGTGGTTTTGTCTTGTAGATTATCTATACGTTCATTGGGATTACCTCTCTGTAATTTAGTCTTGTTTTAGTCTAAAAGTTGTTCATAAGCTGTAGATACTGTTGATACTGCGACTTATGGAAACAGTTTAATACCAAATAGATTTCCTTAGTTTGTTCTTTATTATTTTTCTCATTTGTGGCCGGTGTATTTACTTCTCAATGTTGTTAATGTAGTACAAGGTTTCCATGTTTATCATCTTAAGCTTTCATCTTTCATCAACATTATTTAACCATTGTTATCTTGATTCCATAATCATTTTTAACTATCCTGTTTTCTTATAAAAACATAGTCATTAAAAGAGAACATTTACCATGATTCACATTCAATTTATTCTCATTCAAAACGGTTGTTTAATTAATAAATGTTCAGTTATTAATTTCTCAGATGTTTACTTAATAGTAGATGATATGACTGTGTTAATTAACTCTATTATTTTCATTAATTTGAAAAGTAGTTGGTAAGTAACTGCCCATCACTAGTAGTTAATAGTTAAGCGGCCTGTGGTCTTCACTGTGTAACTCTTTTATTTTCGAGTAACTTGATGTAACAAGCTTCTATCGTGGGAAACTCGATGATAGGTGCAAATTTCTACCAGCGCAAATCGTACTGATGCTAGATAAGAAAAAAAAAAGTGCAGTTTAACTATCCTAAACGGTGCTCGCTCTTTGTTTCTTCAAGATCCAAATCACCATACAGAATACGTTTCATTTCCTTTTACGTAACGATATCTTTTATTTATTCTCTTTTATATAATGCATGCAAATTCGGAGCTATCGATTTTGTGAATCAAATGTAATGAGAGTCATTGTGGTTTTTTAAACTGGTCTGTGTCTGTGAGAAAAGTGTTGGTAACAGTTTTTGTATTGTGTTCTTATAAGTATTGTCATTGCTTTCGCGAAGTTTGAACGTACAGTCGGCAACTTTAATATTGACTCATCCACTACCTTTTGTGGAGTTTAATCTCTCTGCTTGGCCGATGGTGATAAATGATTAATTAACAAATCTGCTTTTGTCGTATCTACTAACTTGCACTGGGCCTGCGAGGTAAATTATAGCCAACTCCGAGACCTGTGTACCAGCAGTGGGAACATTATTGGCTGATTATGCTTTTGACGTTTTACCTTTGTTGCTCTTCCTTAGTAATATCTTGACTTCATGAGAAAATCCGACAACAGTTCGCATAAAATCTGGATTCAAATTAGTCTCAGCCGTTTTACATATACGCCATCAGCTGTCAGTCATGCCGTCATTCACTTTGCATATCTAAAATTTGACACAACCCGGTGGGCGTCGGTTTTTGACCGTTTTATAGTTTTGCTGCCTTTATCGTCCTCTTCTATTGTTCAAAGATAAAATCTAAGCGACAAAAGATTTTAAATTTACTAAATTCGTGGCGCTTGTAAACGTCCGCTATTATGGGGGCTTTAATTGTTCCGGTAAATGGTTAAACTAAATGGTAGAGGATATAATAGAATTGAGTGTTTGGAATAGGCTATAAAATACGTTTTCGTCTATAGAATTTGATCCTTTGTTACGTGTTGGTGATCTAGCTTTAATGCTAGTTGCTGATTCTACATGAAGTGGTTTAAGTTGCGTTTGTTATGAACTCATGATGTTTCATAAAGACTTCAATCCCACTTAATGGTGGCTGTAAATTCTTTATAGCTTCTCTGTACTCCATTGATTATATCAATAAAGTTTTTCACTAATATGTATTTTCTATAGCTGTTCTAAAAGTTCGCATTGAACGTTACAGTTTAGGAGTGTTTTATTTATTCAGCTAAAAGATTGATTGACAGTTTGTTCTCACAAAAACTTAGGCTCGCAAAGAGTTGGGTCTTTTACTCGATTCAGTGACTTTTTTCACGGTTCATCGGGTTCAAGCAAACAATTAGACACGCCAACTATATTTACATTTTTTGAGGACAAATATCAAGAAGTACCAAGTCTTGCTTTAATTTTTTTAGAACTTTTAGTCATCTGCCTTGTTTAATGTTTGGATGGCCGATTGTCGTACGTATCTTAAAGGCACTTTCAAACAGACGCGACACGCGACGCGACGCAAAGACACCGCTCGTCGCGCGACGAGCGGTGTCTTTGTGTCGCGTCGCGTGTCGCGTCTGTTTGAAAGAGCCTTAATTCCTGTAGATCCGGTGGTGCAAAGGAAATGCTGTCTCGATTTATGAATGTTTTAATATTCGATCAGGTGGATATATTAGAAGTATAATATTATATTATTAAATTCTGTGGAAACTTGGAAAACTTGACTAAATAACCATGTGAAAAAAACATCTGACTTAAAAAAAAAAAACAATACAAAATGAATAATAACTAACTGGTTTTCTATTTCGTTATTTGCCACCGACTTCGAAAATTTAAGTTATTTTTCAGTTTGTAGTGTGTTTTTGGAAGGCGGTTGTTTTAATTTCGAGAAATACAAGACATTTTTAATGTTTTTATTTCTCGCTTTTTAGTGGGTCAGTTTGTACTTTATCTAAGTTGCAATAGCCGAATGTCAGCTGCTCATCATTTTTTACAAAATATTGCTTTTCCCAATGCAGGGACGTTAATCATTGAGAAGTTCTCCTGGTACTTCACCATCACTTCTCCATATGAATTGTGACAAGCATAAATTGCTTGGCAACCATATTAAAGTAATCGAATCGCAAACCGTGTAAAAAATAATCGAATCGCAAACCGTGTAAAATACTTATTATTGAGTAGTTCCGGTGTCCATCTGTAGTCTTCATCATTAGTTCCACTTTACCAAATGGGGCTTTCCGAGAGCAACTGCACGAGTTACTATAAAAAAATACCCAAATCGCTATAGGTGTGTATAATATTTGAAGTGTTCCCTCGATTTCCCCAGGATCCCATCATCAGAGCCTGACTTGATGACAATGGGACTACTTTGGAAGTATATCCTTTCAAACAAAAAACAATTTTACAAATCCGTTTATGACGGGGATCTGTTCGGGACATACATAAAAATATAATATACTTATAAAGATTCGAATTTAAAGTCGGTTAAAAATAAGACTCAACAAGTTAACGAAAAAAGAAGTCAGACGTAGGTATCTACCATTCAATGGAAAGAAAGAAAAGAAAATACATTTATTTGGAAAAAATGGAATGGAAAAAAAAAGTACGTTAATTAAAGTACAAAAACCATTTTAGGGTAGAACGTTTCTAAAGCCTTAAGAGACGAGATGACACGCTGCGATAATACGAATTTTATACCTACGACTAATGTTGTCGTACATTTTATAAAACGTGCAATAACGCAGAAAGCCCATGTAATAACAACATTCACATTATTTATCTAGTTTATTTCCGTCGCATGTGATACTTATATCATTATCGCGATTGATTTTCACGTTGCTTTTATCTTCGAACGTCATCACTCTCAGATTTATTCAATCCTTTTCAATAGACTGACAGTCTGCCATGTTTTTATCGATGAGATTTTAAGCTGTACGATATGGAGATATTTTTAAATTCAAATGAAAAATACCAATGTTTAAAAAACATTTTCTAGAAATTACACCCGGTAGTGAAATGCGGGCAACGAGTTGCCTAAGTTTTTATATAAGACACTTCTATAAGTGAACAGGAAATTCATATCAAATAATATAGTCACTGTTATAAAATAAGAAGCACTTCATTTGTATTCAGATATTATTATCTTTAAAACACAAGGACGTACATAAAAGTTGGCCTCAGATATAAATAAAGTGTAACCCCTTACACTTGAGATTGATAAACTTGGATAAGAAACCATTATCAAGGATATTCGTGAACACAATAATTAATGTAAAATGTACAGCAATTCTTAATTTATTATTAGAGGCCGCCACATGGTTATCAATCAGAGTATCCGATTTGACAAGATTTCAGTCGATGAGTTTACCATATCAAGGTTTGATTTGATCTGATTATCACAAAGATAATGTTAGTAGTAACTGATTCTTTCATCAGATAGCTATAGGTATACGTCGTAGTCCTGTAACTGGAATAGCAAAAAAGACGGCTTGATCCAAAGGAAATAAGAAAAAAAAAAAACTTGCAAAATCTGTTGACTATGTAGACAATGCATGCAAATACATATAATAGAAATTCCCAAACTAGATGTGTCGCAACATCGCCGTACGCGCACCGCTTCAAATCCAAGGCTGAAGTGAGCTGTCAAACGTCATTGAATTATGATGTATGTATCCATGTCTAGGACAAATTATTGTATGCACCGCCTACGAAAATGTGCATGCATTCATTTAAGGTGAAGATGGCTTCGAATGAAAGTAAGATAGCATGAGTGATCCTAAACTCTGAAATGTAGGGACAAGGATTTGTGCATCCGGTTGTCGTAATTGCAGCACGAACATCTATGGGAGACATTGCGCTTGCTAGTATTCTTATTTCAGCAGTATCCCAAATAGTTCGTTTTAATGCGTACCGAAGTTGTTTCATCATCTACGTCCAAAAACTACAATGAAACTAGTGACTCCTCGCTCCAAATTTTCCCCAAACAATAAACTCAGACGCAACATTTTTATCCTGTCACATGTTACCCAACCAAACAAGCCTTATTACGAGTTCAACAACATACCTAATCACGACAATAAGGCTGACAATGCAAATTGTGTCTAATAATAGCGCCTAATCGCAGACACATGATTCAAACAGTTACAATAGGTCCTTTCTCCTAACTAGAGCGTAGGTGTACCAACGGCCTTGGGGACCACACTCAGTGGGCGGGGTGGTTGACATTTTGATATGTTGCATACTTGCGAACATATTGTGATGGCCCATTGGTGTACTTTAGATCCGCTGTCAGCATTTCCCGGGTTATTGCTATAGCCCGCCTACATGACGGGTAATGGAATGTAATTTTTCTTATTGCCTAATCTTTTGTTGCAGATTCTTTATGAGCGTCTTCGCAATGGGTCTCTCTAACGGTTACGTGTTTGCTCTTATGGGGTTGTTTGACTTACGCAACTAGATTGGAGCAAACTTGTGTGGCCCTGTTTGACCTAATTATTCGCGTGATCGGTTCTTTCCTCGATGATATGGCACGTTTTGTGCTTGCTGTCTTCTGTTCTTCACTTCATAAATGGAGCATTTGGAACAACGAATCTAAAATAACACGAAAGTATTTAATTTTTGTGTTATCCCCCAAAATTAAAGACGCGTGTTATATTTGGGTTTGGGTTTAGGTTGATGTTTACTTTAAATTGTAGCTGCAGCCAGCCCAGCCTTGCAGAACTGCAGTCATGCAAATAAGTGGCATGTGAAGGCAATTAAATAACCATTTCCTGCTACTTAACTTACGGACCACTTTTTCCATCGTTTTCCTTAGCGTGGAAACATTTGGAGTGAAGCCAGCGTAATGCTACAGTTAATCTTACTGCCCGACTCTTGTGCTTGCCTTAATTCCGCGGTACTTATTCGGTTCTCATTTTCCAAATTACTTAATTGAAAAGTGCGAGATTGCTGTTCACATATTCTGACAGTGGAAATTTTATTTATGTTTATTATGCATTTCGCCAGGTTTCTAAGCTTATGTATTCTAGAAATCTTTGTTCCAGTCTTGAATACTAACCAAAGTGTATCCCAAAATGCTGGCACGTGTTTCGCATTTAATTTTGCACTCATTCTTTCAAATTAAAACGCTGCACCTGAATTTTTTTTCGGGCTGTATCACAGACAAAAGCTATTATAATATAATAAATATCGGCTTACACAAAAGTCACCTTACATAATTGTTTATCAACAAGCGCCGTGTTTGTATGCCTATTTCTAAATCCAAAGGGACAGTTAACACGTGATTGAGATACTCGTAAATACACGTACATGATAATCCGTTGTATCACGCTGTGTGATAATGACTTCCGTCCTCTCCGATTAATACGCCATCATTAGTTATATTTTATAAAATTTTTGTTTCCCGTGCGTCTTCATTAAAAAAATTGTAATAAACGCAATATTTTTCATTGTAATGTAGGATTAAAAACTGCTAGCTGTCATATTGGTTTTCCCATTCTCGTAATAACCTAAATTATAAATCGCATTTAATTTGCATCGGTGAGATTTTTTAAAAGTTTTTTTGGAGTTTCAACAATGGTTACTAACGAGATAGGCCAAATTGCCTAGAGGATATTGGAGAAATTTTTTAAGTTTCTCATTACCTACCAAAAATTGATGGTCTCTCAAAACGTTTACAAAGATCAATAACACTGGTGTACGTGACCGCGGCGCTTTGGTAACCGAACACAACGAGGCGTAAGACCGACCGGCAACCGACGACGGGTGGTAAGGTAACACAATACTTACTATAACCGCAAGGACGGAGGAAAATGCGAATCTCTGAAGTATCTGACTCATTCATGAATAAATCGAATCGTGATCTTTGATCTCTAGAATGCTTAAGCCGCTGAAACAAAAAAAAAAAAAAAAAACAGTGGCACTCCGGGAGTGCCGAAAGAAGTGAAAACTAGAAAAAAAATCGGCACTGCGGTAATCAACGCATTGATGTCTTTTACTCCACGTAGCGCGGTATTCAAAGCGTTGATGTCTTTTTAATGGTCAAAACCTGGTGTCATCACGGTGTCGCGAAATCAATGGTTTAGTCCCATCTCAAAAATGTCCAACGCACCTAAAGAAGTTTTCACTTCAAAAATATACCTATTAAAGAAGACTGGGTCAGTTTTTTATATTTTTGGGAATTTGATGGATGTGTCATCCGATAAAATGATGATGTGGATATATTTAGTAAGCTGTTCCGCTTAGCTATTTCTAAAGAGTCTTAAAAAGACCCTGTAAGAAATCGACACGTGTTTCACCTCTCAACGAGGTATCCTCAGGATGACGATTGACTTGTCGCGAACTCGAACACGGCGTGTTGCCACACCAAGCACCGAGCGCAGACTCTTGCTTGGTGTGGCAGCAAACACGTGTCGATTTCTTCCAGGGTCTTTTTAAGACTCTTTAGAAATAGCTAAGCGGAACAGGTTACTAAATATTATATCCACATCATCAATTTATAATGGATTTCCGCAAGGTCACGCTTTAATCAATTAACTATCTGTGTTATACGATTTTGTACCATGTACCAACTGTGAACTGTCACGTTGACCTGCCCTGCCAATGATTATGGTAGGGCCCTAATAGTTATAATTTGCTCACATTATGCAGTACTACATAATTACATATTGGCCTATGAGACCCGGGCGCAATTACATAAGTTAGACACCGAACAGTACATCACGTCGTATGAAACCAAAAAGACTTATTTTACTAACACTGTCCACTCTAGAGGGGCCGACATCCGTTAAGTAACACAATCCCTAAAGTATGCAGAAACAATACACCTGTTGAAGACTCTTAACGGCTGTCAATTTTATTTTCCGCCAATAGCACTAAAACACATTACAAAAGCTAGACAGAAAAAGATAAACAAAGCAGAATACAAGAAGCAGTCACATAGATCTTTGATATAAGCGATTGGCGGTGGCGGCGTCACAAGAAATCGGACACAACGAAGCGTACAACCGCTGTAGTCGACGGGTTAGTAATGTGATACGAGAAACCGCAAGGACGGTGGAAAATGCGCATCTCTCAAGTATTATAATTTAATAAAAAATAGACAATTCTGAGATGGTATCTTTGCTATTCGCAGCCTGGTTTAACACGTTTACAGAATGCTATGCATCTCTAATTCAAAACATAACTTTCAGCACCTTAGAATCTGTATTATTATCCATCCATTTAATTATAATAGTCGGTGTATCAATTTCTACTCCTCATTATCATGACCCAATTTTCACATCTTCTCATAAGTCACTTTCACCTTCTATATACATCATTCCATAAACGTTTACTTCGAATATGATATTCATTACGCAATTGAATTGTTTAGACTCCTGTCACCCTGAGCATCGTCCGAAGAACATAGATAACAATACCACAATGTACATTAATACTTCGGAGACCATTAATCATTAGAAATATACACATGTCTGAACGGACGTTGTTTAATTTATCAACACTTAGTTAGTTACCAAAATTGCGAGAAGCTCCCCTTTTTTTCAGTAACATCTTCTTTGGTGTCGCAAAAAATACTGTAACAATAGGCTCTTCGAAATTTCCAATCAAATGAGTCTGCGAAAATTATTCGCTATGTCATTAATTAAAATTTCAATGTCAAAAGTCAAATTCAACTGAAGATATAACTAACGATATCTCTGTAGTTTTAGCAAGATCCGACCGATACATGATCAGAATGACGTTTATTTCGTAACTGATGAAGCTAATTCTAGCAATTTGCCATTTGATCTTCAAATACCACTACCAGACGTTATCGGCCAATGTCATGGCCTGCGGTCAGAATGAGTACCATTATTTACGTTGTGTCATCTCGAGCATCCTTCAAAATACTCTTTGAAGAAAATAAACGTGTTCTCGAACTCTACCGTTTCATTATATACGCTGTTTACTTTATTTTATAGTATTAGTAAAATATATTTACCTTTTGTAAGCAAATCGTCGTGGATTTGCTACAAATGTAAGGCCTTGAGGGGTTAACAGTTTAGCTCTGAACATTCCAGTCAGCCTTGCGTTGTGTACTGTTTTCGTAACTCGGTTATCTAATTTACACCTTGCAGTTACTGCTTCAGACGTGGATATCTTTTAGCGATAAAAATATAATAATTAATGATAAAGCGGCGCTGCTGTTTACAAAGTAATGACGTTCTTGTCGTGTCGTTAGGTGTGTTGTATACTTTTCCTACTTTCAGTGTTTGTTTAGCTTCTGAGTCTCCTTGTTTTCTTTTCCTGTATGTATGTTTAGTGATTATTAAGGCTATTCTCATCATTTCAACCGTCCTTTCTCTTTTAAAATCCTATCTCAGCTTACGTTATTTTGCTCTTTTTTGCGAACAACGTCCGCTTTAGCTGTTCTGTTAACGAACTTAAGTGATTTCGATTTGTTAAACGGATAATTGTCAATTCCATGATCACTCAGTTATCCAGCAGTCAAGCAAAATCAATGTCACGTGGATCGTTTATTTTTTTCCGTCCGGCGTCCGGCGACCGTTACGTCATTGAAGCCGCGAAGGTAATCCGGCGGACAGCCACCCGTGTCGCCCGCCCGACTTGTTCCTTCTTGCGTAACAGTTACTTTACTCCCCTAAAACACTGCAACTAAATAGGTTCACTAAAACGAATAGGGTACCAAATACTACGGCTCACCGCAACATTTACAGCGGCAATTTCTAACAATTCTCAATTCATTACGGTACTATTGACAAGTATTTAATTTATCTCTTTCTTTTATCTGAGAAATTCTCTCTTTATAAAGAACCATCGTAGTGTTAATCAATGTTCTGTTATCTACTTTATCTGTGACCAGGTAGCGTTCATATCAGTTGCCGGCCGGCTCTTTGTCTTGTTCGAAATCGACCGTGAAAATTGATGGTGTCATGTTTTGAGGAGACATACTCGTAGAATAGTAAAAATGTCTTTGTCATTTGAGATATTTGACGCTATAATATATCAATAGATAAAAGTGTTCGCTACTTTAATTGATCGATGTTCTGATTAGATGGGTTTTTACGCGGGTTTGACGCAAAACGTTGTTGTTACATTTGTCACAATAGCTCGTTTACATAATGCGAAGAATAAATAAAATTACTTATTTTAAATACTTACTTGACCGCGAAATTCGTTGGAACTGTGTTATTGATGTCTTTATAGATACTAAAATATGCAAATGCATCAATAGGCTGAAACTAAAACTAACCATAACTCATAGCTCGTAAACGTCCTGTTGTTATCAACAAATCTGCTAAATATAAATGTGGTTGTCACCTCATCTGGTCTTCCAGGGGATCTTAGATCTCCCGGAACAGCTTAATATGAGGTGAAAATTAATGTAATTACCTGGTATTGACGTAAAAATCGCAAAACTCGAATGTGTCCAAGACAGCATAAAAAAAACTTTCGGACCAACTTACTGGTTTATATTATAACTAATTTATATCCAGCACCAACAATTATCAGCAGAAATAATTCTCGTTCCACTTGTGTTACTTTCTTCGCATCGAGTAACGGTGGTTGAGCTTTGTCTCAAGATTCAAGGCTGAGGTAGCCCTTACCACTACATGACAGAAAGTGCAGAAGATTTACAAATCAAATCTGAACAGAGGATAAAGGATCAGTTATGTACCATTTTGTGGTGTCCACTGTTGATTGGGCCTTTTATGTTCTGCATCAAGTATACTCCAGTCCTAACGCTGAATCTTCAACATCCTACGTCAAGTCTACTCCTAGATGTCCTAAAGAAATTTATTAGTTTTAAATTTACTAGCATTAGCTTGATCATCCAACCAATGATGTCTTTGCTTAGTGCCATTTCTAACATGGATATTTATATGTTGAGTGAGTATGATTTCACATTGCTAGGAGTAGGCTTTCTGTATCTTCTTATGCTGTCTGGCTAGTAACAAACTGTAACGGTTTGATTCTTCGTTTGTAGATGAGTTTTTAATTCTTCTTTCACTGTTTGAGCTTTAGCAGTGTTATGGTTGGTGATTCGGTTCAGATATAATGCTTTATGCAAGATGCCAAGGTTAGTAAGAAAGCAGCAGGATTCATTGTCTATGCCAAATTAGTAGTCATAATTTCATACAGCGTGAATTAAGAACCATGCTAATCTATGTCATAAATATTCTAGAATCTAGAGGATACAAAATTAATTAAGTAAAGATATCAAAATAATAAAAATATCCATAACATTTACTAAGACAACACATGCTGACGTGCATTAGTCATCATTATCAACACTACGATACTCATCGTGCATTCTCTTTTACTTCGTCTCTATAAAGCTGTCAAAGAATTGAGTCCAACTGATGACAGGTGGTAATTATAAAACACCCGTTGCTGTATATTATCCGACTTTTTCAATGTCAATGTTGGTTTTACCGCTTTGTGACAGCTGTTCGCGTGCTAAGACATTCTTGTTCCGATCCGTTTAGTTTACTTCGTTAAAGATAAAACAACTAGACTCAGCCAGTTTTAGAAATAGACTTCTCGGTCCAAGATCAAGATGTTTCCTATGTTCTCATCGATATTCTCGTTTCACATAATGCATAGCACCTTTCACTACGTTTTATATTGTCGTACCTATACACTGAAATTGATTTTGCTAACATTTTACGTCTGCACCTACTTTGCAAAACTTTCGTGCGAATGACCGAAACGAAATCGTAATTTCACTTATTACTTATTTCCTTACATTTTCACTTCGATTTAAATAAGTAACCTAACATTATCTATCTAATTACGATACTTAGTTAGCCTCCCACACATCGACGTTTTGCCAATAAGGCTCTCACGTTCTCATCGTGAAACCTGCACTTGACATTGTTTGTGGTAGTTGGACGTTAATCTACTAAATTAAGAAGTACTTCTTTGGTTTTGACTGTATCGTCAGTAATAATGTTTTCAAGTTAACCATTTTATACTGCAGTTTTATCGAGCGGCTCGCGTGAGGTCCAACAGAAATGTTGTCCAGTTCTGTCTCCGCCGGTGTCCCAAATACCAATTATGAGGTAAAATTTATAGCATCGACTGCAGCTCAATTGTCATATATCACGAAGGTGCTGCGTTGGATTTTACTTTTGTAATTATCCGTTGTGTGTTATGATTTTTTTGGAATTCCCATTTCTAGTGAACCTACACGATATTTATTTTTTTATATAGATATCATTTTCCTGCAATATAGTGTCATGGAATAAAATTATTTTGTGGTAGAAACTTAATTAAAAGCTTTGACATTTACTGATGTTTCCATTAGTTTAATATGCCAAGGTACACATATTATATACAGTATACCGCAATCCCCCATGGGTATCGTAGTGGTAACAATCAAATTACTCCTAATAGCTTTAGTACTTTATGTCGCTGTTCTGGGATAGGCTACTGTCAAGGTCTAGCGGTTAACAACCTTATTTATTAGCTGGTGTATTTATTACTCTGTCTTGTTTACTTGATTGGGAGGAAACAGAATTGTCATTTATTGTCGCTTCACTGCTTTGCGGACAGTTACGACTTTTATTTATAAGATCTTCAATCTCTCCAATCTTAAGGTTTTTTAACCATATAGTAACGATTAACAATTATTTTTAAACCATTTAATACTGCCGTACTTGACACTGAAATATTGTTTTACAATACTAGTTAGCACCATAATGATCACATTGTCATATTGTCGTTATTAACAAGCTGCAAAAGAACGAAATTATAGATCTTAACCCTTTCTGGATTATTATTTTCACATCCCTTACTTAACTAAGTACATATTACCACTGGTACTGTTTGTCTTCACCTCAGCACACTAACCACATTCATAATTTTCCCTTTCTGACTGATTCTGCGAATCCTACCATTAAATGGTGTAAGTAGAGTAACCCCATGGTACCACGCTGTCCCGTGGTGCGTGACGCCCATGTCCTGCGAATGTTCCCATGGGACGCAAGTGCCATTGTAATATACTTCTTTTGAATTATTTATGGGATCATTGTTCGCCTTTTACGGTCAGATGATGTTGTAAATTACTTTTAGGAGGTTTCTCGAACAGGAACTTAAAGGCTTTTTATGTATTTTTCTTGTAAAGTAGTTACAAGGATCAATGTAGGTTGGGTGATACTAAAAGCTTTGGCTTTGTTTTTAAAAAAAAATAACAAGATAGAAGGCACCGGAAGGATATTGGTTCCCACGGAAATTGTGTTTGTGTGCGCTTTCTGGTTGGTATGCCAAGTGGGAGTGGGGCCCTAGACGAAGGAAAGAGTAATACAATTTCTAAACGATCAATATCAAGTAAATGTTTCTACCTCGGTTTATTCATGGAATTTTCTGATGTTCATTCACTTCAACAATCTTTAGATTATCTCTAATCTTTTCCACGATTTCGTATAATCTAATCTTTACTAATAGTTTCTCGTTTTCTATAATTGGTACTTAGTTGGAAACTAACGCTACGAAACATTGGAAATCAGCAAGACATTTAATTACATTCATTACTTTCAGCGTCTTTACGATTCTGGTGTATACGCCAAGTTCGTGTTACCGTATCTACAATACTGTTTAGCTCAACAAATTAGCGAAATTACTCTCTTCGCAGATAAACTTTACGCTTTAAACCTACCAAGTTGTTTACAACATCTATATTTATAATAACAAACTTATAGTGAGCTCTATGGTTTTGGATCTAAGGTAGGGTTTTCAGTGATATTAAGTTTGTTGTTCGCAAATCTAATTTTGTTTTGTTGTGTACACGTTTCACGGATTACCATCTGTTTACTTTCATGCTCTTGCAATTGTTAGTGCAGGTCATGTCATAGCATTGCGCGGAGATCCAGCAACTGCTCACGGCTCTTGGGTCATCAGCCAGCGTTCTTACTAATTAGTACCTCTTGTATCATTAATTCAGTTCTTATGAATCGCTGTGTGTATTTTCTTCCTGAATGATTTATTATTTAATGATTTTGAGAAACAAAGGGAACTAATGTTTCTAAGTTCTTTATTCTTATGGAATTACTTGCGAAGTTAAAGTAAAAAATGATTTTTTTCCGTGTTTTCAGCTTTTACAAACAATAATTGTTATTTTTTGTAAGTTGTTAAGCATTTTTAGATTAAGGATTACGAAATAATTATAATAGCTACAGTAGTTTCTTTTTATACTTACATTTAGATTAAAAGTGGGAGGTCCAGTTTTTTTTTACATTTCATTACAACAATCCTTGTTATTAAAACGTCAACATCATTTGCTATGTATGCAGTGTGGTTTAACAACACAAAATTATTCTAAGTTTTCACAAGTAAATTAGATTTTCTAATTTCTTCACACTTAAGTGTTGGGTGTAATTTCGCCATGTTTAAGTCTTTTCCCTTAGTTCTTGCCTTCGTCAAATGTGGTTTTAGTTAATGTTTCGTTATGTAGGGCGTTGTTTCGTTATAGATTTCTCTAAGTTTATGTTAATGTTTTGCACTCGGCACTCATATAGAATGATAGAGCGTATATAGATAGAGAGCGAGTCTTACAGTAGTCGCATAATTATGATGTGTAACATCTGACATTTCACCTTGGTAATAAGCATCATTAAGATAATAAGCAATATTAAAGAGGCGTGACCTCATCAAGGTCGTTTCTGACGGCCAACTCTAGCACCGCGCGCGCTCATTGTTCAAATCAAGTAGCGCGCGTTTCCCCGGCTTCTTGTGACACATTTACGTCCCTTTTCACGAAATCATTCCCACAGATTTGATTATCTAGATTTTGTTGATCAAAATCAATAAAATCTAAATAATACACACATGCACACACACACACATATTTTCATACATTTTTATACGTTTGTATAGAAAAATGTTACATTTCAAAAACGGAATTCGATCCCGAACAGATCTTTGCTACAGAAGTAAGAACAATTTTACAACTTTATCATCGTTTATTTATCTCCTCTAACTACACTCGAGAGCAATGAATCCGGGTCACTTAAAGAATCCTAAAAATCTCGGAAACTAAAAATGCTAGGTTAATGCAATAAATTGTATTTAATAGACAATGTAATACTCCTTAAATGAAGGTATTAAAACTTCTTAGTTATTGTAAAGTTATATCATAAAAAAATAAAATTTGAAAAAGGGCCACTTTCGAAGATGGAACTACGAAATTACAGCATTTGGTTTTGCTTTTGTTTGTAATCTGTCATTTATGTGGGTACATAAACCATGTTGATAGTGCTCTATATTCATTATTCAAGCTGAAATTATGTCGCTTACGCCTGAAGAATGCACCAGAATACTTACAATGCTGGAAACCGGCCGGAGTCAGCGCGATACAGCCAGGACTGTCGGTGTGTCGCTGTCAACAGTACAAAGAGTTCTCCGACGTTACGAAGAAACTGGTTCTAACCTACGCAGACCAGGAACGGGCAGAACCAGGTGTACCACAGCACGAGAAGACCGATACTTGGTGAACACCATGCTTCGAAATCGCTTTCTCACAGGAACTGAACTCACAAATCAGTTTCGACGCCTCGGAGGAAGTAACCCAAGTGCATGGACAGTAAGACGTCGGCTTGCTGAATCTAACTTAAAACCCCTTAGTCCTGCAAACGGCCCTAAACTGGAGCGTGGGCATCGTATTTCAAGACTAAGATATGCCCAGAGCCACGTAAATTGGAGTATTGAAGATTGGTCAAAAGTTATGTTCTCCGACGAATCAAAATTTATGCTCTACAAGCACGATGGAAGACACAGAGTGTATCGAAGACCAGGGGAAAGATTCAAGCAAGCATGCATCGAAGAAAAAGTAGCCTACGGTGGTGGGTCTGTACTTGTGTGGGCCGAATTTCTTCTGAAAGTCGCACAGAGCTGGTGATCATAGAAAACGGCTCTTTAACTAGCGTTAGATATGTGGAAGAAATCCTCAATGATCACGTTGGTCCATTTATGGTCAATTTAGGTGAGGATGCTATATTTATGCATGACAATGCCCGACCTCATACAGGTAGGATTGTGAATGACTACCTTCAAGAGATGAACATTACTAGTATGGAGTGGCCAGCGCGCAGCCCGGATATCAACCCGATCGAGCATGCTTGGGACGAGCTAGGCAGATGCGTAAAACAACGAAACCCTCCCCCAATCACGCTTCGTGAGCTCAAAATTGCTCTCACAGAGGAATGGGAGAATATTCCCCAAAATCGTATAAGGAACTTGGTGTACAGCATGCCAAACCGCGTAAACGCAGTAATGGAAGCACGAGGAGGCAATACGAAGTATTAAAATTCAAGAAAATCGTAATAAAGTTCAAAAATTTCATGTTTCCTATTTTTGGTTTTAAGGAGAGATCAGCAGTTTTTTTCTTTATGTAATTTTGTGTTAATACAATGTATGGTGACTCATATTTTTTTTACTTTCATTTAAGGAGTATTACATTGTCTATTAAATACAATTTATTGCATTAACCTATCATTTTTAGTTTCCGAGATTTTTAACATTCTTTAAGTGACCCGGATTCATTGCTCTCGAGTGTATTTAATACCTACTAATAAAAATGTTATCCGTGTCACTTTATGGATTGAGTTTGACGCTAATAGAATTGTTATCCAAAGGATGTATCTTTACGAGCTTTGAAATTCTGCTTTACGATATAAAAATATATATCACTGAGTGCTATAATAGACTAAAGTTTATGTATATCCACAAGATTTGTGACTCCATCAACTTGAAGCTATGTTACTTACTTTTAAATATCAACAATAGTTTCAATTTTAATCCAGAACCCTTTGGAAAAATACACTCACTACACTACCATTGAAGAAAAGGCTAATTAAGTTCGCCTCACATTCTTATTTTCACTGACACCCTTTCTATTTCAAGACATTCTCCGTATCAACCATTGTCTGCTTTTATTTCCATCACCGATTTCATCTTCTCGATAACCAGTCATTTACACTGCAGTATGAAAGCAATGTTCATTGAGAGTGCCGCAAATGGCTTGTGGCTCCGTGCCTCCGTCTAGCGAATTACCATTTTTAACCATTCACGATCATTGTTACTAAGTACATTGCTTGGACTCTTTGGACTCATCTCGCCTTAAATTATGACCTTCGTTGGACTGTTCCGGTTTAATGGGTGAAATTTGTATGATTGACTGTGTCACTGTTACTTTCTTCTGTATTATGTTTTGCGTTCGGTTCTGTTTGAAGTACCGCGATGACAATCAGTTTTGTAAAATAAGTACTCGATTTTCTCTTTTAAGTGATAAGGAGGGTAATTAATGTTTTCGGGTGTGTTTGTTTCCTTTCACCCTATCCACTTTGTATAATACATAGATATACATACCAAAAAAGCTTGGGAAAATATACAGAGATGACAGCCTTAATTTAGCTAGGTCAAACAAAACCACGGAACGGTTTTATGTTTTTCACTTATATGTGTGCTTTTCCTACGTTTCGTTTGAATTTGTGTCTGCTATTTTGTTTTGAACTAATACAGCGAACGTTGGGATCTAATCTAGCGTACAGTAAATCCGATATAACAGTTCTCTCGTCGAGTTGCGTGTACGAAACAGTTTGTATTTCAACTAATGGTTGTCAAGCACGGAAGCGGCTGCTCGTGGACCTTTAACCTCTCAGCAAATTATTGGTATAAATAATAAAATTACGACTTTCTAAACGGTTATTAAGAATCATTTAGCATAGTTTTGGACAATGTGATATAAAGGTAGGTTAGTGGCGTCTCGTTGTTTGGTGTCGTGACGCGAACGCGCGCGTTTTTGCGCGTTCAATCTCACTTTCACGTCATGTCCTTATTAGTCGGATATTGTTCAAAATTTCGATTTCGTTCGGATGCCGCGGGCAGCCGGGTCCGATTATGTTCTAAAATCGGAACAGTTATAGTTTCTTTATGCCTCGTTGCGGTTGAATGCTTGTAACGCATTAAGGCTTGAAGCCTAGTCTTCTGACACGCGATTGTCGCGTTTTTTTTTGTTTTTGCCGCTGGAAGCCTGAGAATCTTTCTAGTGCATTAACCCTTTCTTACGTGGATGCGGATTATTTTGCGTTGTTAGAATTCTAAAAACGCATATCAAAATAATGTCAAGTCAAATATAAACAAACATACGAATAAGACGGTTAGCAAATATGGAAGATCATGCAGTTTCATTAATTGAGAGGTGTGAAAATCAAAATGTCATCGTCACTAGAAACGAAGATGACAATGAATTCTATTATCTTGTGCTAAAATAATAAGGAAATCCTATGTCTACGTAACACTCTTGGCCCTGACGACGTGCGATAATTTGTTAAGATTTTATCTTTTCAGCATTACAGAATTATTTCGCAACGTTGTAATAATTAATTTTGATTGTACATACTTACTAAAGATCCATGCCAAAATACCAACGAGGTTAAAAACTGAAAGCTCATAACAGGTGGCAGCACAGTTGTACGTCTTTAAACTGCCATTGTTGTGTTTATATTTACTTTTGTGTCGATCACAAATTATACGAAAACTAGATAAATATGTATGAGACTTGGAGTGTAGCACTACAAAAGACGGGCTAAGGACAGGGGAAGCGTCAACCACTGGTAAAAAGCAGCTTTAGTGGAAAAGTCAATAAATTATAAACGTTTTATAATTTATAGGTTATTTTGTGTTTGTTGACTTTAAGTTTTTTGTTTTTTGTTAAAGACTGGAGGCGTACGATAAACGTAACCTGATCAGAGTTGAAAATCAACTCGGCCATGATCTTCCTGACTGAAAAACCTCAGAGATAGCACTTCTAGCACTGATCCAATATGATAATATAAACACACACATACTTTAGTATAATTTACATAATATCACATCACAAGTGCCTGTATTTAATGAAAACAGACTTAGTTCTCTTGGGAGCATCACCTATAAACCACTTTCTCCATAAAAGGCATAAAGGATAGCACATCGTCTCGACGAAATATCAGATTCCAATTTTTTTTGGAGAGCTTTCTCCTACAGTTTTCTTCTTATAACATCTTTGCCAAATACATGGGTCCCCGTACTTTTCCAGTAAACAGCTGCGCAACTGGTCTCAATAATTAATTATGCGTAAAAGAAGTCGCTTGTTTACAAAAAAATGTATGGCTAGCTGTCAAATTTATCAGACGTTGGAGATCAGCGCCATCTGAAGTGAGCAAGTGGCAGTTTTTATCCACATTGAAGCGAGTAGATAAGTCTAGAATATCAATTTGAGCAGTGGGATGTTGGATCCAATCATTACGCACAACAATTTTTGATCTGCCTATACCTAGGTTCGACGCAATTGAAGCAGTCAGCACCTCTATAACAGTCCCTGTTACGGGTCCTTTATAGCAGAACTTTTTATGTCATAATATTATTTTGCATAACAGTGGATAGCATATACTTCATTTCACAGAAAATCCTTTGGCAAACACTAATTTATCATACATTAAAAACGCCTAATTTTGTAAGCCAGGATCAGCTTTAAACATAAATTTCATATCTATAATAATTCAAAAGTAGAACCAACATATCGCAGAAAGTTGACAGTCAGAATCGTCTTTTGGCATACATTTCATATCCATAATAATTGAAAGACACATCTATCACATGCATGCAGCAAGCATGTAGCATGCAAACATGGAAATAAGCATACACCATGCATGCATGCAAGCCAGCATGCAACATGCAGCAGGCATGGTTTCTCTTAAGGCTCCGGCGAGCGGCGCTGCGGGGCTCCGGTGGTCCCACGCGAGCTTATCGTCGCAGTTGGTTTGAACGCTTAAAACGTTAAAATCACTTGCTCCTCAACTCGCGGGCCGCCTCGGCTCTCCGCTCCTACGCGGGCTTATATTACACTCTTAGGGGTAGGGCAGACTGCAGGGGTCGTGCGGTCCATGGCCCTTTACGGGGCACCGGTGTGGGCGCGTTCACTAAGGCTGCGGCCAGCCCGCCGGTTGAACGCGTCCCAGAGGGTCATGGCCATCCGGCTGGCCCGAGGATACCGCACGGTCTCCTGCGAGGCGGCGAGCCTCCTTGCCGGATTACCGCCATGGGATCTGGAGGCAAAGGTCCTCGCGCACATTTGGGAGTGGCGCGAGGAGGCGAAACGCCGGTGCTTAACTCCGCTGCCGCGAGAAATCGCGGCACAGCGGACAGAGCTCCGGCGGGATCTCATGGCGTCATGGAGAGTGCGATTGTCGCAACCCAGCGCTGGGCACGCCACAATTGCGGCGATAAGACCCCTCTTTGAGGAGTGGCTAGAGAGGCGCCACGGCGTCCTCACCTTCCGCCTGACGCAGGTCCTCACCGGACACGGCTGTTTCGGGAGGTTCCTAGTCTGCCCAGCTTGGGCGGAGCATCGCCGTGTCCTCGTGGAGGCAATCGGCGGCGGTGATCTCTCGCGTCCGGCCCTGGTTCAGGCCATAGTACGGAGCGAGAGGAAATGGGAGGCCGTCACCTCCTTCTGCGAAGCGGTAATGCTCGCGAAGGAGGAGGCGGAACGCGTGAGGGAGAGGCAAATTTCGCGCCCTCACGCCCCTAACCGCCGCAGGAGGAGACGCCCAGGGCGTCGGTAATCGCGGGGCAATATCCGGCCACCGTAGGCGCGGGCTTGCGGGCGGTGAGCAATGGGTGGCTCACCGTCCGATAAGGACCAGGCCCGGGTCGACGGCGCGTTGTGTTCCACGCGCGCCTCAAAGAGATGTCAGCAGAACTGAAGGGGTCCACTAGGGCCGATGCCTGCCGGGGTTGCGAAGAAAACCGAAAGGGAGATCGTGGCCCCCGGCAACAGGGCAACCGAAGGAACACGGGTGGGTTTTAATCAATAAGAGTCTGACACGCCCTCCCGCTCCGCCCAGAGCGGGAGAAGTTATTTGATGATTTCCCACCCAAAGAAAAAAAAAAAGGGGTAGGGCAGACTAGACTACGTAGAGTCGGTTTTGCAGCGATTCGTTTCTGTCACTAACTTAAAGTACCTAGCACAACATATTGACTTTTTAAGAATATTAATATTAATTTAAGGTTAAAAATGCTATTTTATAGAAATGGCAATATGCCTCATAAAATTATTTCAAATGAAATTCTGCCATCTTCATAGTATGCCAAGTGAAATGGTACCAAATAATCGTCGCTCTAAATAAACGTTATGCTAAACGAAATTATGCTAACGAATTATGCCAAATAAAATTCTGCCATCTTAAAAGTATGCCATTGTAAATTCGGACATATAAACATTCGGCCAAGTTCATATTAGCGTTTACCGCCGTCTATTGATCGCAGCAAAACGTATTTCCCAGATTTTAAGCGCACTGAACGTGTGTAAATTCTCATATTAACTTTGCCAAGCTTCCTGCTCCATTTATGACGTCATAAAACTTAAGGAGACGGTCAAGTTGAAAGGCAAGTCGGCTTGCTCCTCTGTGTAGTGTAATCTCATGAACCATTAAATTTTAAGAGGCGATTTGCATCCCACGCATTTGTAAAAACATTGTATTTTGCGCAGCCATTTTTCCTTTCCCTATGGAATGACAAAAATAGAATCCCGTTTTGTATGTACGTAGTTGAGATATTATGTTTTTTTCTCTTAGAACTTGAAGTCGAAGTAATTTAATTTTCCATCATCACTCTATAGCAGGCTACTGCTGGACATAGGCATCTGCAATCGCAAGCTACGAGTATTAAACTTGATCTTTGGCCATTCTCATCCAGCTGCCACTCTGCGAAGATCGTCGTTTTATCTAGCTTGACTGGTCAGTCAGGCTAGATAAAACGTCGATCTAACAATACTTTTTTTTAAAGTGAAAACTTCTTTAGCGGCGTTGTGCACTTTTTTTGTAATGGGTAAAAAATGTTAAACTCGCATCAGGACACGTGACCTGATCGAAAGACGGTTAAAAAGACATCAACGCGTTGATTACCGCGGTTCCGATTTATTTTTCAAGTTTTCACTTCTGTCGGCACTCCCGGAGTGCCACTGTTTTTTTTTGTTTGTTTTTCGTACGTTCTTTCTAAAATAGAAGGTGTGTTCAGGCCCTAAACATCGTCGCGGCGTCGTCGGTCAGCCAGGAAGCGCCCGTGCACGATCACCCAGGGCGTTTGTTTTTCGTGACCCACTGTAGATCTTACTATTGCTTCACTTAATGAAATTACGTGCCGCTTAACCTTTAGTGTATCGAATGAACTTTTCTAATCAGCTCGACCAGTGTTACATAAGTTTTAGTTATAGGAGGTGTAAGATGATACTTTTTAATTATCAAAATACCTAAATCTCTTTTGGAGAGTAGCTAGGTAGAGAATTTTAAAACACATGTGTCTTGCATATAAATTGCAGAGGAATTTAGGAGGACAAAAGACTGTTTCCTGCCACTGGTGTTTCATCTTTGTAAACAAAAACGCCAGCCAACTCACAAATAAAAGTTTATGTGGCGAATGGTTCATTTTGAGAGTGACTCCGTTTTTCCATTCAAGAGCCCTTATTTTATAATCTGATACATAAAATGATTTCAGATCTGGTTTGATCGGTATGGCAAACACGGAACTCTGATCAAACTTGGCTCTCTCACTTAACTATCACTATCTATATCACTGAATTTAAAATATGTATTACTCGTTTCACTAGCGGAACTCAGCGATATCGTGAAAATCGCAAGCGCATTTTATTAAAGCGTCGTTTTAGCGGCTTTCCTAGAGATCGGGAGAAAGCATTTGCCTTGTGGCCTATTTCTATCCATATCTCTGTCACATTACAAATTAACTTTCGAAGCTTCTGCTTCGACATGTGATCAGTCAGACGTTGATAACCACTCATTGCCTGACGCTGAGAAAATGTGGAAAAAGTTGTTGCACAGCCTAGTAGCTTAGCCTACTCATTTGTAAAAAATAGTTTAGCTAGTAAGAGGGAAATCTATGAAGTTTTATAAAGCTTAATCGTGAAAGCCGAGGTGAGAGTTTTAGCTGTAAGCTTTCGCTCTATATTTTGCCTTGATAAATTATAACACACGATATCTAGATCCGGAACAAGATGAAATGTGGGGCATACAAATATTTCCTTCAATGTGGAGAATGAAATCGCTACTACCTTCTGCTGTTCGCTGTACGTGTCCATACTTCATTTCCAACATAGACAACTGTGTTCATGTTCTTCTCAAATATTTGTGTGTGACAGATAAGCGGGCACTGACATTTGTTGATAATATCTGCATGTCTTGTACTGCACGGATGAAATCACATTTAGCTTGTATAGAATATTTATCTTAACCATCTGTCGTTTTTTTTGTATCTTCAGAAAAGTGATGGTAAATATCAGTTGGATGACCTACACTATTTACTTGAACACTGATAGAATAACTTGAAAACCAAATTTTGAAGGTTGGATGTCTGAACAATTCATTCAAATAAGGCATTTCTTTAACAAAGTAAAGTCCTAATAAAATTATAAATCTATACGATAGGTATCGTGAATATATTTCTAGAACTAACATGATACAACCTTATATCGATCAAGATAGTTATAAGAAATGAGCTAAAGGATTTTGCAAGAAAGCAAATACGTACTCCAAAGCAATGCCGTCATCAAAATAGGTTTAACAAGATTCTGAAGTGAAAGAATTACTTACATAAGTATAATCAAATACAAGTGCAGACACAGTAGTAAACACAGAACAGTTATTAAATGATAAGAATCAGACGATATCTCGATAACTGTTCAAATTTTACAGTTTTCAAGTAAACACTATCGTGAATGATGGAAATAAAGTTTACGATCGATTGTTCTAAGATAATCTATCGTTATCAGATCGTTTCCACCATTTTGATGTTATAATCCAATTTGAAATTAGTAGTTGCGTTGCCAGTAGTTTTGAAAGATATAATTTTATTGTCGCTTCTAGCTTTGTAGTACTCTACTACTTTATTATCATTATTGCTGTCATCAACCTGTCATTCTGCTCCTAGTGTTCCGAGCCTATTGTCTAGAGCACTTGTATGGACATACTCATTGTGCACTTGCAAATGAGCACGCAATTCGTCATCCGAGATAGATATGTGACTAGTTTTGGGTTCCATATATAGTGTAACTCGGATGTGGGATGATTATGCGTCACCAGGAAACTGGGGTTTTTTTAATATCCTATTTTAAAACCTGCTGAAAGTGCTAAAACTACTTTATTTAGACTAGGTTTAGGTGTATGAAAAACTAACATAACTTACGTAACTTGGATAGGTACCTAATGGTTAATTATTCCCTGACGTGCCACAATATTGTGTCACGAAAGCAAGTATTATTTTACCTTCAAGGTCACCTGACTCGCCAATAGCACTTACAAAGGGAAGCCCATAAAGCTTGACGATAAAAATGCCGTAATGAATGATTATATTAGCGTTAGCAATGTTACCCAACGTAACAAAGGTTAGTTCATATTTCACATAACAACAGTTTCCGGCACGCATAGTAGCCACACGAAACCTTTTATTATTTAAATCACCTTTTATTAAACCAAAGCTCTTATTGTTAAACGTATTTCTGATTCAACAGTTCAATGAATTTATTGGAGTCTAATTTTGATGAAAAGACTTCGGAATTTCTAAATTGAAAATGTCCAAAAACTTTTTTCATCATTCCACCCAAAGAGAGAAAACCTTCTGTAGCTTTGATGCGGCTGTTATTGTTAAACGACCATGCTTGAGATGTTAGAGATATTGGCTGGATTTGCGTCATTGGAGGCCTTGCTGCCTCCATTAAAAAGTTGACAGTTAATATCACCAAAGTGTTACAGATAGTGCTGAATGGTGGCCAAAATCAATAAAACCCATTAATGCTGGGTCGTACCGGCGGCCTTGAGCTGTGCCACTATCAACCAAACAAACTGCTCCACTATAGTTATCTTATCACCATCAACCGTGCATTCAGGTCAAGTGATGAAACGCCCTGCTTCGTTTGTGTGTCTCCTATGCCGATTAATTTCAGATTTACACACTTTTAATACTCTCTTAGGGATTATATCTGTGTCATTGTTGGCCCAAATAGTTTCGAAGAGAAATCTTTACGAATGCTTGAGGCAGGTTAATTAAACTCTTGAATATTCATGTTCTTACTTTTAAGGGGTGAACGTAAAAGCTTTTCTATCTAGACAGAATGTTAATCATTAAGTCTTGTAAACAATTTCGGTTTCTGCACTTTCATATGCATGGAAACGGTTTTAGTTCTGAAGCTTCTGTGAAGAACATAATTCTTAGAGTAAAATGGAGCTTAGTGAGGAGGCCCAAATTAACAGAGAAACGTGAAGCAATTTACTTACTAGAATATTACACACACGTCACAGAATTTTTCAGACAGTACGGTGCCCAATTGTTTCCCGTTATCGCTACTATTATGCAATGACATAACTGTAGAGTAATCACGAGTACTTCTGATGTATTAGTAGGTTTCACGTGACGATAATATTTCCTCAAGACAATGCAGTGTTTGAATTCGCGACTTTGTTTAGGTAAACTCGCCTACGTCTTAGCGTTGCTTTCGTCTAGCCGAAACGGGACAAATGGTCTCGTTCAATTAATGTTTGGACTGCTAAAATGTTGTACAAAACATTTTGAATGTGGGTTTGTTTATTGAAATGTTCGTAATTTTGCGGTGCTTTGCGATTTATTTGACATTTTGCGCTTACGTGTTGAAGGTTTTCTAATATCTGTGTAATGGTCGTTGTCATTGGATAATGGTGTAGTCTAATTAATTTTAATCTTAAATTCAATATTGGATTGTTTGCATCAACTAAATATCAGCCAGCATGGCAAATATTCTGTGATATTTATTTCATTATCTAAACCATGTTCATCTGACTTTAATGCGTGACATTTATTTCATAGGACGTGATAACTTTCAATTTCTCTCCCACGACTTCTGATGGAACATAATTACTTAGGCATTAGATCTTCTTTATCTTAACTCAGATCAATATAGCTAATTAACAAGACTAATTTGATAAAATCTTGATTGCCGTTTGCCATTAACATGTGAAAGAAATTGCTTGGATTAATTTACGGAAGCAATTTCATAATGAAATAACATTCACCTATGAAAAAATGATGTAACTTTTAAATTTAGTATGTAAATAAAAAGTAATTCGTTTCCGTATTAGGTGTTCAGTGTAGAGCTTTCTCATTTCAGATCAGTTTATGTTAGTTCTAACAACTTTTAAGTATTCACAGGAAATATTTTTATCTCAATTTAATTACTCGTTTTTATTTTGTTCTGCACCGTACCGTGGCTTCAGTGTTTGAAACAGTTTTTAACAATTTATAAATATTTATTAAGAAATTCATTCATTCACATCTTCGTTCATCTCAAAATAATAACAAACATTTGTAGTCTGTTATTATTTTATATGTAGTCAATGTGACACTAAGATATTGCAGCACTACAGCCAAATGCAAACATTGGTGTGACTCTGAGAAATGATAACGTATCTCATAAACAAATGAAATGCATAAGACAACTGTTTGATTTAGAGCACGACAAGATAAGAACATGCCAACAGAGTAAGAACAGCATACAATATGCAAAAAATTATGCCAATGATGTCACAAAAATATTTAGTGTTTGAATAACATAGTTTGAAATGCTGTACTCACGGCAACTCATTGTTTACCGTTCTCGATTTTAAGTGTGTACTTTAGGAAGTGACATAGAAACGGGTGTGAATAAAATTTTATAGATTCACAAGAGATCATCCGGAAGTGTTGTTTGTAAGAATAGACCAGTTACAAACAAGAGAAAGGTCTGACAACAGCTAGCATGGATTGAAATTAGTTTCTAATGGAAAATGGATATATTTAATAATGAAAATCTGCATACATAATGATCACATTTACGCTTTCTAGCTCCAGGGAAGTAAGGCTTTAAGCCGAGGAAATTATATCGAAAATATGTTTTGGACTACATTGTATTGGTGTTAATATTTAAACGGGGGAAAAGTGGTGACAAGCTGCTAATGCTTGAACCATGAACACTACGGTAATGTGATCCTTGCACATAGTAAGTGTATAGGTATTATGGATGACTATATTTTAACAGAACTTTTAGAAACATTGAAGATTGCAGACGCGAAAAAACAAAGGTAGTTAAATCTTACATGTGTTAAGTCATCCTAATTATTTGTCAATCAATAGATGTTTGACTCGCTAATCAATTCACAAAACCCCCAGGACTAAGTAACAGAAACTGTGAACAAGAATAAACGCAGTTTTTTTTCCAATAATTACAATTTAGTGAAGTATATAAGACAAGGTGTTCTAGAACTTGGACTTACTGTGGGCGAATATTGAAGCTTGGTAAATAAAAATCAGATTGTGAAACCAAATACCTACTTGGTTAGACAAAGCAATGCCGTAAGCATTCGATATTATGTGGGCTGAAAACAAACGATAACAGTCATTCTCTGAATTTACTGGTTCATGATAAAAGTTGATATGTGATATATGGGCGTTGCAGATTTGGCAAATGATGTCATTATCATGTCAGCACTGATCGATGCCAAAGTTGGAAAGATCAGGGCCAGTATAAAGAAATTGCGATTTAATGTTCTAATTGTTTGTTTATCACAATTTGTATTATTTAAACACTCAATGCAAGCACGACCGTTTGTCATTTTAATAATTTGCTCAAGGAAGTGCAATGTCATTATTTGATGAGCGTAGGCGAATGTCATTACACTTCCTAATAACATTTACATAATATTGTGAACGAAGGTCAATGTCTTGCTTGTTATCTACCTACACGATATCATTATTACAACCCTCCTTAAGGTAATATGTGTTTACAAGTAAGGAATTAGTTAAGTTTACTTCTTCATTTGTTCAGTCCTCTCATGACTCTGGTCTCATTACATCTGCTAGATTAAAGAATTTAAAAATAAGTTTGTCTGGAATATCATTTAAACCAGTCTAGTATCTAACTATTATAGTAGTAGTGTATGAGGGAAAGGGCGCTTCTGTCTGGCACATGCATATAAAATCATTGAAATCTGGATCACAGTTCACAATCAGTTGAATCATTGAATATTGGATTGGATTTAAGAACTGTGTTATGCAACTACCTTCTTAAGATTCTCAAACATTTGGCCTTCTGAAGTTTTGCTTTAAGGTGCAATTCCTATGGCCATTGTTTCAAAAATTTCTTCTTCAGCTGTCTTATTCTTAAATGTCAATAGCAATTCGATCTTGTACGTCTCTCAAGAACCGCCACCGATGAAAAAAACATTAAAAGTTAAACGTCCGCAAACTCATTACATCTTACGTGTAGCTATTCCCGTCTGTCGGTCTGTCGGTCCTCGTTGGAGCATAAATTGATTATATTCATCATTACGAGCGTTCTGTACGTGGTAGCTTACGTGATATCATCTTGCTTTTTGCCTGCCGCCCTGTGTTTGACACTAGTTTTCAGATAAAATGACAATTTAATACACGTAGGTTTTTTTGGTTGCTTTTTGTTAAACGTTGTCGTCTCGGTTGGTTAGCGTTGACGTAAATTATGATCATTGTTAGGTAGTGATGTAAGTTTAGTAATATGTATCATAATTGTCTGTGATCTTTTTCTTAGCAGTTTCGATGCGTATTGTCAGGCGCTGCATATCAAATGAATTTATTGTTTTTGAATTAGAAGTAACCTGATCAACTTGAACAACCTGAATCTATTCAACCCGTTTGAATTCAACACCTGTGCGTATCCAACACCTTGTTTCAATTCTCAAGACTTACGTAAATTAAGCTTCAACTCGTTACAAAATTAGACACAATACAACGAGGCGTTGAACTACTCCTTCCATTTGATGAAACGGTAGTATAAACACGAATATGTTTTTGCAGAATTAAGGGAAGTAGATCGTGGAACGAAGCCCATTTGGCGGAACCTCTTAAATCTTTAAAGTCTCCGCCACATATTTGTCGTCACCATTTCAAGTGTACAGTTCGCAAATTGTCGATTCAAAGAAATGAGGCTATATTTCGTTCAAGTTTAAAGTCGTCCAACTGCATCGGCAAGTTGGTTATATAAAAATGTAATGTGTTATAATGTTATGCCAGGATGGGTTTGTCACGAGCTCGCGGGGGTGAATGCACTGCGCAAATATGTTCGCTCCGTTAAAATAAATCTTTGTACGTTTCATTATTTTTCATTACTATATGCCCCGTTGGAGCTACGGTTATTGTAGACGTTGTTTCTATTTCGCCAACAATTACTTTTCTATTAGTGAACCACCCAGGCGATACTAACTGAAAGTAGACTACAATCGAAACGGATAAAGTTGTGAATTTGCATTATAATTAAATCAGTAGTTTTCAACATATAAAAGGTATAACATAAAAAAGATGATTGATTACGTTATTGCAAATCTTTCTTCAACATAATATCAATACAGCATCACTTTGAAGTGTGAAAGGAGAATGTGATAGAATAATAATTAATGCACAAGTTATCTGTAGGACAGGCAGCGGCGTCTTTATATTCATCAAAGCTAATCCAAAGATAACGGTCGAACTTAATGAACTCTGTAGTCATTATTATATATGTATAGATGATTTCATTTCATAGGTGAATTGTAAATAACTTTGTGCGTATCTGCATGCGTGAACTTGTAAAATAATGTATAATCAAGAGAAGTACCGTACTACTGATATATATTGGCACATTATATCGATTTTGTGAAAATTTTAATAAGCCTGATGAGAGATCACCAAATATCGAATTTGACAGCATTTCGTATCGTTCTTTTTCTGAGCTGGCGGTATAGGAATGTAAATTTTATAAAAACGAATTTGTTACTGCTAATACAAATGGCACATTTGGAAAGTCCAATAGCCTTCCAGAGAATATCCTAGCTAAGGTCACAGACGATTAATTTCAGAGTTAACAGGCAATTCATCCAGATTGGTTCTCGAATTAGGGTATCTGTTGATATTGCAAAGGGTACTTACATAACTAACGGTCCAAAGATTGCAATCCTACCTTCAAGTTGTATTGAAGTATTTCATGTTGCTACCGTTCGGAATTCTGCCCGTCATTGTAAGGGAATCGGCTCTATACAGACTTCGGAGCTTTCTGCGAACCAGTTCTCATAACCCAGATGTATTAGCGGTATAGTATCGATGAATTTAAAGTTTATTAAGCACTGAGGTACCGTTTTGTTCCCAAGGAATCCGCCATCTCGTCGTGAGTATTGTAAAATGTGATTAGGTGTTTTGTCAAAAGGATCGCCTGTTTCTTGCGACACTGCGATCTGATTGCCAACAGTCGTCATAATGGCGAAATAAACGATAATATTTCATATTAATATTCTCCATTCATTGGATGGTCATTCAGCAGTGAATGTTTACCGTTTATATGATGAATGTTACAGTAGTCCTACTGTTCTATAGTCTGGGTGTCCAAAAGTGTTTAATTAAAGTGTAAACAAACCCTTTTCTGGTTAAATTCGACTTTCATCTAAACTAGTAACTCATTCATCTGTATTTAGAAGGTTTCAACTTTATATCTTATCACTTTTTCCAACAATTTTGGTTTGAATAACATGTAATCGTAATTGAAAAATCATTGACGAAAATCGACGTTATATAAAATAAGGTGATTTTAAATTTCGGGTTTAAATATTCAAATAATTAAATCAAAGCACTTAATTTGTAAGTAACACTAGAAATTGGCATCTACAGGTAAGTTATCTGACTTATCTTATCTTCATTTGTTTACATTTTCATCAGATAACTATGGAACAGACCGTACACCATAATGTCTTGAATAATTTTTGCCCGTTACGAATTTAACTAAACGTTCGATGCGTGACCGGTCTCCATAAAATGAAAGGTCAATAGCTTCAGTACTGGGTTTAGTGGAGTACCATGTTGCGAATGTAATGTTCTCGAATTAGGGAACATTTTTTTGGCGTAGTATAATTTTATGGATCGTAATAGTTTGTTATATTACTTTATCTTGTTCGTCATTCAGATTAGGTTTTGTGTTTCTGCCATGATTGGTGATGTTATATTAAGGCTTCATGAAATTTATTGTGATGCTCTTTCCTAATTGATTTCTGGCTTTTTATGGCTTCTTTTGACAATTTTGGCGAATTCGATTTTTTTTGTTGCTAATACCGTTACTGCTTAAAGGCTCGTGCAGACCAGCGCGATATCGCGGGCGCTACAGGCAGCGCGACCCTTGTAGCGCCCGCGATGTCGCGCTGGTCTGCACGAGTCTTGATTCGTTGGTTCACGGTATTTTTGTGCTTCTAATCATTCTTTGGTTTAATCGTAACACAATCGAGCATTACTGAAAAAGCTGAATGTGATGGACTTTCATTCAGTACATACTTCTATGGTTACTTATATCGTCGGTCATTCACGGTAGTTTTTACACGAGGCTTAGTTTTTCAAAACCTTAATACTCGCATCTGCATAGTGATGCATGACATGAGTCAATCAGTTTGCAGTCTGTGGTAAATAGAACCTTACCGAATGGAGTCTTATGAGTCACCACAATACATTCCAATATTTTTTATACCATTTTGTATAGCAATACAAATAATTCGCGCATTCACCTGCACACAAAGCTAGCCTGACGTGCTCCTCGTTAGCAATGGCTCGTAAAATGGAACGTACCGCAACTGCTCTTAGATACGCCAATAGAATTGAAGTGCGGTGATAAAGAGTCTGTGTTTGTCTGTCTCAGGCGCTCATCTTCTGAATTACTGAGCCGTTTTGAAGTAACGCTGAATTCTTTTTTATTCTCATTGGATGCTTCTTGCACGTAACTGGCTTTATGTTTTATTTTTTTGTAATCTTTCTGGCTTGCTATTATTCTAGACCGGCGACGGAGAAACTGTCTATCAAATGCCTAGCTTTGAGTCACCCATCATCAATCCGTTAGCAGTCTTACCGTGCTTTGTACCATCTCATTGAGTTCATTCTTTACTTTATTGTAACGTAAACTTTACATAAGGCTCGTTTAAAAATCCAGTTAGTTCGAAACCCACAGTACCGAGCGAGCGTGAAAATTCAGTTAGGTAGATGGGCAAACAGGAAGTGACGTGAAAATTGACTGAAACCAGGTTGAGCCGGGTCGTTTCGCTAGTGCTGCATGCATTGATTGTGTTATGTGTGCACCGTGAAATTGTCGCTAGGTCGCCGAGGTCGACGACCGACTGACACGGTGATTCAACGAGTTGACTTTTGATTTTTAATGGTGGTATTTCGAGGGGATTCTATCGTGATTTCAAGCTGGCTGAAAAGTTTGCAATACGGAACTGATGAAAGTCATCATCATTTTCCAGCCCTTATCCAATTTATATATATATATATATATATATATATTTTATATAGTGTCGATGCAACATGCCTTTTTTTTTCTTTTTTTTCAATACATCTCTATCAGTCACCATCTCGGTAGTCACTCCGTTTTTAGCCATATCATCTTTCACACAGTCTGATTCAGATTTCAAGCTGTCTGAAAAGTTTGCAATACAGAACTGATGAAAGTCATCATCATTTTCCAGCCCTGGAAAATGAAATGAAATGAAATGTATGAGTAGTTAGCGAATTCCGCGACTTTTCGGTACGATATAAGTAGCTGATAATTGACGCAATAAAGGTTTTGAAAATTGAGGAGCTCGTGGCTGAGTAATAACAGCCGCACGGGTCGATCCGGCAGATTAAGCTATGCTTGTCGGGGTTGGGTCGTGGATGGGTGACCATCTTTACATACCGAGACTCCTCTTTGCCTTGGAAAGCACGTTAAGCCGTTGGTCCCAGCTGTCATTCGTGGATCTTTGACAGTCGTTACGGGTCGTCAGAAGCCCGAAAGTCTGACAACCAGTCTTATCAAGGGGTATCGTATTACCCAGTTACTGGGTTGTGGAGGTCAGATAGGCAGTCGCTCCATGTAAAATACTGGTATTCAGCTACATCCGGTTAGACTGGAAGCCGACCCCAACATAATTGGGAAAAGGCTAGGCAGAATGACTGATAATTGACCCAATAAATTAGGGACAGCTTTAAAATCAACAGCATTAATAGATCCCAAGGAGTGCTAAAATTTTATTTAACTACAAAATCATCTGCACTATGTATATTACGGGAATGAGAGAGAAGTAGATACCGTTTACATATACCCTTGTTAGTTTACCCAAGATCTAAGCACAGCTGAAGTCTCTTCGAAACTATGAAGCTGTGGCAGTTAATAGAGTGTGATCATCTTGTCATGGTATGTGAGGATGTAATACAACTTATTATAGTATTTAGGGCATAACGTTGAGCGAACTAAGTGATAGTTAAAAGTTGACGAGTCACGGTCCCGATTGGTTTACTCTTGAGTACAAATTTAATTCGCATTTCAACAATGCGAATCAAAATTTACCCTTGCAAAAAATGCGCACATGACTGCGAGAGTCTTAAAGCTGTCTGTCAGTGCTATGACCAATAATTATTATACACGTTATGAAGGCCTTTTCCGAAACTTATTCAAAAATGACGTAGAAAAGAACATTTTGCGGTCTTTGTTAAATATGTCAAGCCAATCTCAATGAAATTACTTCCAATTTCTTCAGTAGCAACAACATCGTACTGGATTTTTATTTAATGTTTAGTAACACAAATTAAAGCTATTATTTCATTTTTACAGATGACAGCAGCAGAGTGGAGGTTTCTTCAGAGCAACAGGTATGATTACGACTTATTATACTTTTTAATTGGAGCTTTTTGCGGTGTTATCTTAGCGGTTTGTTCACACAGTGTCGCTAGATGGCAGATAGTTCTGTGCTAGATGTGTCAGACTGAGGTGAAGTTGAATGTCAGTATACTAACTTTAGAGACGTATATTATGTTTGGTAATAGAAACTGGTGTAGGCTGAGTTTATAGACAACTCTAAAAAAATATACGAAATATTGCCCTGCATTTGATACATTATTAATATAACATTTTTAATCTTAAACAACGGTGTTGCAACCTATCGGTTCTTCAAGATTTACGCACTTAATTAATCGTAAAATATCACAATTTGCTGCTTAATTGTTTTTAATTGTAGTTGTCTTTAAAATTTCACTTAAAATATTATTGCAGAATTGAAAAGTGGCACTTACAGTTATGACAATTATGTAACTGTTACCGAAAATAATAATTGTTTTCGAGTGTAAACATGGCACACTCTAATTAATCGAGTGTTTAAAACAGCTTGATTAGATACTGTTCGGTTAAATTTACAACCCGATTATCTTTAACCCAATTCTTGCACTATCTCTTGATATCAAGCGAGTGCATTTTTTAAAGACTTTTTCATAAATGGAGTAATAAGTAAGTGAATTAATAAAATATTACGCACAATGATGTCGAAATATTGTGTTTTTTTTTATCACAATTTCCGTAGTTTTTATGAGTCAAAGGATATACGTAGTAATCTGCGTCGAATTCAGGCGATTAGGCAGTGCGATGACATGTTACACTTTTAATTGTTTTAATTGGCGCATTATCTACTATATAAAAATAAGTCGGGTTTTCCTTCCTGACGCTATAACTCCAGAACGCACGAATCGATTTCCACGGTTTTGCATTTGTTGGAAAGGTCTCGGGCTCCGTGAGGTTTATAGCAAAGAAAATTCAGGTAAAATTTCAACAGAAAAGTGGGAAAATCTTTTTTCACATACAGCGCCAGTATTTATGATATCCCGGTATATGTATATGCCATAAATCCTAACACAAAGTACTAGGCTTGCATAAATTTTGATATCTCGGGAGATGGTAGGTATGTACGTTGGTTGGTAGGTACGGTAGGTAGGTAGGATAGATTGATAGAGATTGGTAGGGGTAGGTAGGGTAGATAGGTAGGGGTAGGTAGGGTAGGTAGGTAGGTAGGGTAGGTAGGTAGGGTAGGGTAGGTAGGTAGGGTAGGTAAGTAGGGAAGGTAAGTAGAGTAGGTAGATAGGGTAGGTTGGTAGGATAGGTAGGTAGGGTAGGTAGGTAGGGTAGGTAGGTAGGGTAGGTAGGTAGGGTGGTAGGTAGGGTAGGTAGGTATGGTAGATAGCATAGGTCGGGTAGGTAGGGTAGGTAGGTAGTTAGGTGCGCCGTAGATAAGTCCTTAATGCTACGCGTGCGAAGCCGGGCCGGGTCAGCTAGTTAAAAATATAAACTCCTCTGTGCAACAAACAATATAAAAGGGTGAATATTAAATTCTAACCTGTCTGATATTACATTGATCTGTACGTACTCAAATCTAGTTTAACATTGATCCGTGATCAATCAAGAATACAGACGTTACGTTCTTTGAAAATTATTCCCCTATCGTAACACGGATTTGGTATTAAAAGGCGCTCGCAGACAGGCGCGACGCGACTCTGGTAGAACAATTTCTATGAAAACTTCTCGGAAAATGTTTTATCGGTGACGCATCGCGCCTGTTTGCGGGAGCCATTATGCACACATCAGGTTCAATACCCCAATTTCGATGTTTGTAATACTACCAGTTACTTCACTCACCGTACTTCTAGACGTCAAAATAATTCACCTTATTCCTCGTAATAAATTCAAGAGCAAGTTACCATGCGTCGCTCCGATTCCCCCATTCATCCTGTGAGTCAGGTAGGGGACCACCGTGCAGAGGGTTACCCCACACGATGTTGTCCTAGTCCCCATTTGTAAACTTGTTTGTACAACGGTTAACCTGTATTGTGTTTGGACATATATATCGAATTAGGGTTATCTGGGTGAATATCGATTTTCGAGATCTTTTGATAGCATTTGTTGCGTAAATGTAACTATATCACTGGGCATTTGGTACTTACTTTAAAATAGTATCGTAGAAATGGAAAGAGACAAAAGTGTTGTCAAATCAAGAGGTGGGAAGATGACTTACCAAAAGGGTAGTGAAGATTAGCTCGTGACAAAGATGAGAGGGAGAAACTAGGGGAGGGAGGCCTATGTCAAAGGTCAACCTGACCAACAAACTGCTGAAAAGTGTGTATAGTTACCTAATCAAATTAAGTTATTTATTAAACTAGATTTAAAAACTTGTATTGTATTTGGTCAGCGAATAAAGGTTTTTTTTTAAAATTTAGTATGTGTGTAATCGAAAAGAAAGAAAGAAAAGGGAATAGTCATTTTCCTTGGTTATTACTGAAGATAAATGGGAAGAATTGTGTGACGTATTTCTAACTAGGCCAATCCTCTGGTAGCGTGAATTATGGGACGTAAAAACCCGAAAACCCCTTTCATGGTGAAAAGCGACGGTCACATATGAAGCTGAATACAAGAAAGTACTTACTATGAAGATAACGCAGTCACAATATCTTACCGTATCAAGAAGAGAGCTTTTTGTATTTTTTCATTTAGAAACGTTAAGTAAGTACTGAATAAAATAAACGCAGTAATAAGTAGGTTTAAATTCATAAAATAAAATAAAAAACACACTCGGTTGTAATACTCAAGGACGCGTATCGTTCATAATTTTGCACGTTGTAAAGCGTGTGCGCAACGTATGAATGAAATCGTTCCACGTATGAATTGTGAAAACTTGCGTACAGTTCCGATTTTATTATTGTATGATAAACATTATTTCTGGGCTGTTAATTTTCACGCAAGTGTAAATGTAACTGTCTTGCATAATAAAGGGTGTTTTAAATATTATTATAATTAAAGTTAGAAATGTAGGTATGTCCCGTTTTTGTTTTAAAGAACAATAGACTATTACGGCTCATAATCGTGTTGAATAATCAAAGTCTGCTTTAGCCGTAAATTATATAATTTGTTTTCTTTGGTTTATTTTAATTCATAAGTAATTAGAACTTGAAAACTCTTTGATATGTGTGTCGCTAAACATTGAAGGAACTAAACCAAACACTTGCATACAGTGGTGCAAACTTAGCACCGTAACTAACAGTACCTACGTCCCGTCTTTCGTTCATAAGGCTGAGGTTACACTAACAAGTTGCAAGACAAGCTACTGAGAGAGCACGTTGCACGACGGTTACCGCCATCTGTCGGCAGCCTCCAACATCAATCAACATGATAGATGCACTGAAACTAGGCCTGAGAAATCCGCTCCGGTATATGAAATGTTTATTTCGATACTAACTTTTATGGGAAGGTTCGTCCACTTTTTCTGGTGTAGCCTATGGGATACAATATATGTATGAGAACAGTTATCCCGTACATTATTGCTGGCCGCATATGGGTCGGTAATTCGTGCATTATGTATACTGGGGGAAGTGTATGGTTCGTGGCGTAGTCATTTTTGTGGTGAAATATATGTAGAAAAGATTACTAGTTACTCGACGGTCTAGTGGTCGTAAGCGCTACTGCTGAACAAGAAGTATTGGGTTCGATTCCCAGGTCGAGTAAAGTGTTATTGGTTTTTTCAATCGGGAATTTCTCAGTAGCAGCTCGGAGACTAAATTTCTGCCCGGTTAGTGGCAATAGGCTCGCCCCCTGTTACATGGGACTTTAACATTACTAGCGAAATGTGGGTGTACTATGTAGCTACCTACACGTCTGCTTAACCCTTATGTTATGAGTCTTATTTTAGAAAAGAAGGTAGTCAATCTGATGATGAGCCTGTATGGATTAGTACAGATTAGAATTCAATAGTAACATTGCCGGCAGATTGAGTGACAAATTGGAGACAGAAGGCATTTAAACAAGACCAACCCAAGCTCCTTTTATATCGACATTTCGTCTATAACTATATATGGTATATAAACTTTCAGCAATAGTGTATTAAATAAAATTAAATGTCGCAGAACATTTGGTTTCAAACATAACCAGACAAATACGTCTTGAACCATTCTTCTAAAATATCAAACAAGATCTCAACAGCGCCACAATGATAATCCTCATCCGTGGGAATGCAATATTTATTTAGCTGCATCTGAGAAGAAATAAACACTTAAATTCGAAGAGTTTCACGTTTCTTTATATAACACTATTTAAACGCGACCAGTTCTCAAGGATACTAGCGATCTGGGTTCAATCACTTCGCTCGCGGTGAATGAAATACAATCCGGCCGAAAGTAGTAGCATATTGCTTCATAACACTAATAATGGAGCTATAACACGTTTGAAATTAGTAAGGTTATACAGGAACCCGGGGGAGCCGGGGCTAGTGCTGCCCAACTACTTTTTGCGATAAGAATCGATAGCAGCGAAAGTGATTCGATCGTCGTTATCTATCTCGGAGTAAGGCTGCAATCTTTCGCTGTCGAACGTTTGTGGGAAAAGTATCGAGAAATATTTAACTATCTAATTTTGTGAAGGGATTTCCTAATGATTGTGAATTGGAAAGTTTGCTGTAAAAGCTGAGAATCGAAAAGCTCGATTGGAAATATATTCTCGTTCCCGAAACAGATATGTGACATTTTTGTGTCGAAGATAGGTGATCATTGACAGAAGAACAAACCAGTGAAAAAAAAAACATTTAAGTATCTAAGGGCCATGCCATAAGTAGCTCAGTTAATAAAGTACAAACTAAAGTTAAAAGCATATTATCTATCCTCATCAATGATGTTCAATTAACAACATTTTGCTAACGAAACAAAATGCCATGACGTTCATAAACTCACCGTATTTCCGCTAATTATCTTAATTAATACATTGCCTCAATGCATGTCATCATAAATCTTTATTTTCGTGTCCATTCCCATTAACTCAATTATAATTATGAAGCTGTTATTAATTTATTAGTTCGTAGGAACGTTTTAATTTTAAATGTCGCATTTAATTTCGTTGTTGTGCATGCTGTGGTTGTGAGCAAGCTCATTCCATTCTTACTCGACTACGACGCTGCAAAGGAATGGTTTTGAGTTTTAAACTTTTAACGAGACCTTTTGTTACTTGCGTAGTCCAGTTATAACTCAGAATGCCTTAACACTTTTTAATATGCAAGGAAAGTTTTCTAAGAACATATTAACTTAAAACATTAACTTTTTCTATTTCCACTATGCCATCAATTATTATCGGTTTGCTATATTTAGCTGCATTCCTGACAATAAAATAACACTTCCTATATCCACAATTTTTAGTTCAGCAACTTAAATTGCAAGAACTCATAACAAATATAAACTTTGCAAAACGAATAACAGCTCACAATAAGGCTTTCAAACATTTACTCACTGGTATAAAGAATCAAATGAGTCGTATAATTTTGCGACTGCATCATTTCGAGCTGAGCAGAAAACGTGTATATTTAAATAAAATAGTCTGCAACAAAACGTTTTGGTCCTTCTAAGACATTTAGCACATTGCTGATCCATTAAAAATGTCTACTAAACTCTAAAAGGACCACAAAAGGTTTCAACAGAATTTTCCCCTTTTACTGTAAACATGGACTGTTGGCACCAGCCATTTAGCACCGCACCGGGCCGTTGGCCGGTCTCGTTATTTTTGATAAAAAAGCGACATTTGTTTAAATTACAGTTTAGCACATTGAATATTGTTAAAAGTAATTCCAGACTGCTGCGGTACAAAGTTGAATGATTATTTATATTGTATATAATGTAGGTCCATGTAGTTTTTGTAGCGTCTTGTAGTTGCAAGCGACTTAATTCGTCGTCTTCTTTTAATTTTGAAGTATATAGAAATAACAGAGAAAATAATTGGATTGTTTACTTCAACATGACGTAATATCATATCAGCCAATTATAAATTAGATGTAGAGCCTATATTGCCCTAATGGCGAACGTGTGGATAGATATCTCTACGAACCTCAGGCAAAATTCTTTCGCACACTCTTCTAATAAGAAACTTTCGCTCAATATAACTTGCAATACATCGTTTCGTGTGCTATCAATGCCGTATTATTACCTATAACCTTTTACAAAAGGGTTTAATAACATCTCCACATATATACCGTTATTATTCATTAGTTAAGCTCTGAGTGTGGAAATTATCGGAGGCGTAGCAAATGAGTAAGTTCATAGATTAGTGTTCGAACCTGTCTGCGACTGGTTTACGCATTAGCTTTGACATAGAAGCCTTATTAACTGAATAAATACGTTGCCTCTGTTACGAGTTATTACCGACACTTAAAATGTTATTATGCATATCTTATTAATGTACTATCGCAGCGTCGTTGATTGATTACTGTACATTGATTATTAGCGAAATGGTGATTAATTTTAGCTCTAACACCTCTTTCCTAGTTTCTTGTTTCTACATTAATATTGATAGTAATTGTAGGTCTCACAATTTCTATTTCTTTATTGAGGAAATCATTATCTTTAATACATTTATTTTATTTATCACGTTCGACTTCTATTTACCTAATAATTATACCTATAAATTCTAGTCTTATAATCTATCCATGACAATTTTATAATAGAGCCTGCTCATTTGCTTTATCCATATTGTTCTTAATGTTTGTTATAACTTTTTACTTACTTACTTTGTTTTGAATATTGTGCGTTCTTAAAAGAAACCGTTCTGGTTTCGTTTCTTGGAGTTCGGTTTTTCTGTTCCTTTTTACTAATGTTATTTATCATGAATAGAATAATTTTCGAGATCATTTCAAATTGTCTTAATCCAACTTCCCTAAGATACCTTTATACAGCTCTGTCTGAGTCATTAACTGTACTTCAACGTTGTTTTTGTGTAATAAATGTAATAATAATGCCCACGTTATGGTAATTTTTGTTTTTTTCATTTGACATTGCGATTAATGGGTCGTACAGATGAGGTAACATTATCAACGTGTTTTCGCTGATGTTTCCTGGTAACAATTGCTTCCGGTTCAGCAATGTTCTCGGTTGGCTTAACAAAAAAAAAAAAAAAAAAAATTCCATCGGTCTTAGAGTTTTTGGTGCTATCACAAATGTAATTTTAAATTTTATTTTACTTCTCTAACTTGCCAAATATTCCAATAATTTATGTTGTTTTGTCGTTTCTGATACCTACATGTTTTTTTGCAAATTGAACTACATTTTATACAGCAAAATGGAATTCGTGACGCAAATAGCAGAAACTGTACGTTGAAGTTCATTATTTTCTCATCAACTCTTCATTTTGTTTGTAGTACTCATCAACTCATCTTTACTTCGATCAATCTTTATGGTCGGTCCAAAACAAATGTTACACGTGTTTTGGGAGTCAGTTAATTACTTGACATACTTCGCATTGTACTGTTTAATGTCATAATTTGTAACATCAACTTCATCACTCCACAAATTATTAAAATCTAAGCCGTAATTGGATATTACACAGATTCTTGTTCCCCACGGCTCACTTTGCTGACCCCAATGAGGTCTAAACGGCTTGAAGTTATTTATTCGAGTTAATACGACCCTTGCATGACATGTTGCATTACGTTCATCTTTAACAAGATCAAACTCTAGTTTGTTAGTTATATCATCAAGTAAATATACGTCTAGTTTCAGAACTGTCGGGTATCCATTAGTGGGGCGGAACTGTGCCGTGCCTTTCTTCCTGGCGTCACATTGGAACCCACTGAGGAAAACATTTCAGCTTTTACCGACACTTCTCTCTTTATGTTGTGGTGTATGTTTACATAAATAACAGTTATAAAAATTATTATTTCTAATAGAGCGTTAGAGTTTTTAGTATCAAGATATTTTTCATAGTTGAATAAATCAGCACAGTAGGTTGCTTCATCTATTTGCATAATATGATTGGTAGACTAAACAAACATTCCAACCAAAACAGGCATTCAGAATTCTACAACTTCTTTAGTTTCTAGCCAAGTTATAACGACATACTTCCTCTAAATACCGTTTGGTATCTTGCTTCATTATTATGTTAAAACCAGCGATCCACATAATAATGCCTTACCATATAATTAGTATACATAAATATTAATCAAAATTATATAAAAATATCTTAGCTAAGATTAAATAAAAATTCTGACGCCAAAAGGTGAGTTAATTAATATAACCGAATTCTTGTATATAATTAACAATAAAACACAAGATTTGAGCTTTGGACAGTTATGGTAATAAACGACTGATTAGATAAACCTGTTGAACTGCTCAGGTTATAGATTTTAGGCCAATTCGCGGTTGTCACACCGTTGACAACAAAAACACTGAGGAATCTGTGACTGAGGTCTAATTATTGAAGGCTACAAAAATGGTATCTTGCAATTGAATTTGGAATTGTGCTAGATTTTGTATGGATTAATCGTAGGAGTAACTTATCCAGCCATTTAAACTAACTAGCGGTCGCCCAGTGGTCAAAATTTGACCATAATTCATTTAAATTTTTGAGTTCTATACCTATTCAATACTAATTCCATGCTGCCATGTCATTATTCTAAGGTAGCCATCTTGTGTCAAATGCATGGTAGTGTGTGTAACGTTTTTTTTATTAATTTAATTTATTTGTAATATATATTATATAAAAAAAATCGCTTTCTGCACTCCTTCTCCATATAAACTTAAAGGCTCTTTCAAACAGGCGCGACACGCGACGCGACACAGAGACTCCGCTCGTCGCGCGACGAGCGCTGTCTTTGTGTCGCGTCGCGTGTCGCGCCTCTTTGAAAGAGCCTTTAACTGTGCCAAATTTCATATTCCTCCCTCCGTGTTATTTTCGTAAAAAGGTACAAAATTTTGCTTCACGTATTAATTATAGATAACTAGCTGCCCGGCCCGGCTTCGCACGGGTAGCATTAAGAACTTATTTACGGCGCACCTAACTACCTACCATACCTACCCTACCTACCTACCCTACCTACCTACCCTACCTACCTACCCTACCTACCTACCCTACTTACCCTACCTACCCTACTTACCCTACCTACCCTACCTATCCTACCTACCTACCCTACCTACCTACCCTACTTACCCTACCTATCCTACCTACCTACCCTACCTACCCTACCTACCTACCCTACCTATCCTACCTACCTACCATACCTACCTACCCTACTTACCCTACCTATCCTACCTACCCTACTTACCCTACCTACCCTACCTATCCTACCTACCTACCTACCCTACTTACCCTACATAAACCTCACGGAGCCCGAGACCTTTCCAACCAATGCAAAACCGTGGAAATCGGTTCGTGCGTTCTGGAGTTATAGCGTCAGGAAGGAAAACCCGACTTATTTTTATATAGTAGATTAGTTTAGTATTAGTCCTGTCACTAAGGTATTGCAAAGTGATGCTATCTAACTATGTAGCTACCAAATACCGGAACGAACATGACAACCCACGATAGTCACACAAAACTGTACAAAATATTCGGAGTCTCTTTGCGTGTGTAAAAAAGGACCATTTTTTTTTGCTTCACTTTAAAAAACAAAACAAAAAAATAGCATTTATCTAATACGTAAGATTACGACTAATTTAGACTGATAAGCCTAGTCTAACTAATACGTAGTTACGAATAGCCTCGAGGTTTACCGGCTTAAACTTGACACAGTTTCAGAGCTTTTAACGCAAGCGCTTTTATCGTAAATGTAATGGTACCATGCCTGACGAGTTTTTTTAATGAAAGCACAGTAATGGAGACGGAAACTTGGAACGTTTATTAATTTTATTGCTTTTTACTATTTCTCTGCAAGCTACTACTTTCAAAGTATTAACAAATTAAATATGTACGATAATAATTATGCCGTAAATATATTTGGTTATTTGTAGGATCAAATAATTTAATAGGTCATCTTTTGTGCCATAACTTGGAACGAAATAACGTGACTATTGTATGTTTACATTTGAATTGGTTTTGTTGAGTTTTATAAGAATCATAACAAAACACGCAGTTCTAATAAGAATTAACTCGCTTTACAAAATAACGTAATTATTTTTTGAAAATCTATGGTGATACATTACCCATTCATCACTTTTCACAACTTATCATACTTGTTGTATTCTGTATAATTTTTGGAAGACTGATAGAGGATAAATACACACATCAAAAGTGTCTAGGGATCAACATATATTTTTGCAATAACTTTTCTCCTGATTGATATTAATTAAAATTTTCTTTAAGGATTCATCAAATAAAGTGTTTTCGTTTGTCACAGTAACGATAAACCAAGTCACCTTTGCATTAATAAAGAAATTTGCCATTTTCCTAATAAAGGGATTTTTGACATTTGAACCACTAACATTAAAGTTCGAAAAAAAGACTGAAATAACAGTTTTCTTTAAAATTTTATTGGGTAACTTAAACAATTAATAATCCGTGTTTCTACCGCGAACACTAACAACACAAGAACATCGGTTTGGCATACTCAAAATGAGTTCATCCAAATCACGCTGTGGAATGGCCGCCCATGTTCGTTGCAACAACAAAAAAAGGTCTTCTTGCGACTGGATACCCTCCATATTCGGCAGAGCTCTTCTCTGTAGCATATCCCATGCATGCTCAATCGGGTTCAAGTCTGGCGACTGAGCAGGCCAGAGCAGGACATTGATGTTAGCTGCGGCGAGAGTCTGTCTTACAACTCTTGCGGTGTGCGGTCGTGCATTATCATGCATTAACTGAAATAAGGGACCGATTTGCACTTGTAGAGGAACGATGACGTCAGATACAATCGTCTCAGCATAAATTTGAGCGTTGAGGTTGCCTCTGATCCAAATCAACTCAGTTCTTCCGCCGATCCAAATACCCGCCCATACCATGATGGTTCCACCACTATAAGGATGGACTTCCTGGCAGGATTTTAATCGCTGTTGGCGTCCAGGGGTTCTCCAGTGTCGTATACGTCTTGTATCCGGTCTCATACCAAAACGAGACTCATCAGAAAAGCACACGAAACGCCATTGTTCTTCTGCCCAATTTCTGTGTTCAAGAGCCCATTGATATCGAATCCTACGATTGTGCATTGCTATAGGTGGTACCCGTAGCGGTCTTCGGGAATGAAGGTTCACTTCATGCAAGCGGTTTCTGACTGTTTGGTCGCTAATTAAGTTCCCTGAAGAGTGATGAAGCCTCACGGCTAACATCATGGCGGTTATTGTTGGAGCTCTTCGAGTTAAGATTTGAATGTATCGGTCTTGTCTCCGTGTGGTGCAGCGATACCGTCCTCCATGGCGCTCAGCCACGGTACCAGTGCTTCGGTAACGTGTCCAAAGTCGACTGATAACACTCTGACTTGTATTCAGAGCTAAAGCCACAGTACGTTGCCGGGAACCAGCTTCTATCATTCCCACGGCTCTGAGCATTTCTTCCCTGCTTAAATGACGTCGCCGCTCCATAATAACGTTGGTTTTAATCAGTAGTAGGGAAACAGTAGCACTAATAATGTCTTCAATGCGTTGTATGTTTTTATAGGGAAAATATTGACAGCTGATTTTCATCTTTTACTCGAATTTGATTAACAGTTCCTGTTTCAAATTATGAAATGCACCAAAAAGGATCCATATAAATTTATATAATCATAAATTTATTACAAAGCCACATCTCAATCTCAAGAAATCCGCATAAAAATGCTTGATCCCTAGACACTTTTGATGTGTGTATATTACGTGTGTTTAGCAACATCGATATCCATAACACCTGTATAATATTCTCAATGGCATTTTAATAACGGCCTGCAATTACCTGTATAAAAACACATTTATTCATTTACTTAGATACTTTCCAAAAACCTTTAATCGGCAGCCATCTATGCAAGCAACAGATTATCAAGTCCCGATATCGTTTGATAAGCTTGCAGTAAACTTAGTGGTGTTTGAACCACCGTTAGCCGTTGATAGGAACTTCTAATGATTTGCAGGCTTCGCAAGCACAGTTAGATTGTTCCCATCGCCATCGCCAAGGCGGGCTTGGATCACCTGCAGGCAATCAGCGGCTCTTCGTAATAACCTGATAAGTTATTGCTTCTGTTCACGTAATTACAGGCTTTATACTCCAAAGTAATTGATGGGATGAGAGTTTTAGCGGAAAAAATTGGGTCGCAATATCAAGTTTGGATTCCCGTGAAATGGTGTAAAGAATTTGCGCGAAATTAACATGAAATTTTAATGCTGGTATGCGAGCAGTTATGAATTGGATGCATTAAATTAACGGGGCATGGTTATAATATTCAGCTCTATTGACAGTTATTTTGTTAATCGAGGAGTTAAGTATCTAGTCAGATACCGAAGAATCGGTAAGCTATGCTAAATGAGCTGAACGATACCCTGCCGCTGCCGACAAACTGTACTAATGTTTGGCAGGAGATTTGTGTATTACTTCTTTGAATAAACGATAAAAAAAATGTCAAGATTGGAATGGCTTTTCCATTCTTTACCATGCTATTTACTAATCATAAGAAAATAAACTGCTAAATACCATGTTTTCCTTACTGTCGTAAATGGATAAATGATAATATTTCTTCAAAAACGATTAAATTAAATGTAAATTCGAATCCAGCCTTTAGAATTGCTAAGCCCCAGACGTGCGTATTGAGGCCTAGCAATGTGTTAATAGAACATTTCCCAGCATGACCACTTGTAATGAATATAATACATTAAATGTCCGCTCAAGAGTTACTATTATCAGTCCTGTCACGCCCAGTTATTCTGACGTTAACTTTATTAACGTGAGCACCGATTTCAGCATCGTTAAATTTTGCATCAGTTACTTTGAATTTGCGTTTATCATAATTTGCTGTGGTTGGATTTTGTGCCCTAATATTGTTCACTTAAATGTTTGCTGACACTTCTCTATATGTATTGCTAAAGTTATCGTGATTCGTACTATTAGTATTGTTAGAATTTGGTGTAACGTTCTCAAAGATCACTCCCACGGTATTTGGGAGCTGTTATTGTCCGTTGGGTCCCCTGAGACAATTCTTGACCTTGTTCTAAATTTTCATGTGATACTATTTTGGATTGAGATCATTCGTTATGTGTAGTTGGTTTATTAATAGTCTTGGTTTTTGATGCTATTAATTTTGTTCGATCTGTCAAAATCTTTGTAGGAACGATTTCTATCTCTTTATAGCATTCTACATCCGCAACAGTGATTCCTTTTCTTGGATATTTGCTTCAATATGATTTATTAAAAAAATTGCTGCTATCAGTTTGTTCGAAGTCTCAATATTGTGCCACACAGTTCCATGACCTTCAAATTTCTTTTAAACACTTCTTAATTTTATGACTATTTCATTAATTATCTAAAGTTCACAAGTATCTGAGTTTAATAGTTTTACCGCCGGCTTCCGTTTACCTCATTATTGGCATATCTGATGCTCTATAAACATTTTACGAAGCTGCATAACTTAAGACTTGATTGCTTAGATTCAAGACGCAGATTAACGCTAATGCTTCCACGCTGCGTTGCTCGTGGCTTTCATATGCTAATTAAAATATCGGTTTTGTAACAGCAGGTCTTTATAGAAGTATTTTTAAATTATCAGGTAGGTATATGGAACATTTTGGTGTTTTTCCAATTATTTGGATAAAAAAATCGGTAAAAATCCGTTTGTGGGTCTTTATTGAATAAATTACAACTAACTAGGCATTTTAAACACTTCATTTAAAACAGTAAGTGTTACGAGCTTCACTTGCATCATTAGCATCACTTACATCATCAACTATATAATTTCGTTTACCAAGTTAAAAAGCGCAAGCACCCAACCATAGTAAAGCACCCACTGAGTTATACTTAATTCGCCTCTTGATCGAGAGCGCTGAACTTTCGCGGGTGATAAAAAGCGAACGGCTAGCCTTGACCGTGCCTGCGCCGGCGCACCGTAGCTCATTCGTCCGCGACTCTCGCGCTGTAGCAACGAACTTATTATGCTAATTAATTGATACGTATTAAGAAGTTTTGTCGGATTTTCACGTGTTAAGAATTGATTATTACATATTATTTTGGGGATTTGGGAAGTTATATTTGTAAAGAATGGGTATGATTTCTTCCCACGCGAATACGGAAGGCTTTAAGTTTGATGAATATTTTAATGATATCTTAAATATTATTTATGTTGATTGAGCATTAGTTGATATAATAACGTTCGTTGACTGCTCGCAATCAATGGGGTTACGACATGTATCAACAAAAATGTAACGCAAGTTATGGCTCCTGTGGCGATATCAAATATAAAATATTTTTAAATACTAATAAAAATGCATAGCGGTAAGTGTCTGACCTGCGTTCATTAGGTCACTCAAGCTCTACCCGCAAAAACATTAAGAATGTATAAAAAACAAACAAAAAGTATTGAAAATCTAGAGTCACGCATGACACAATATACTTTTGAGTATATTTTAACATCCTTAATGTTTTATGATTTGTCATCTATAGTTCTAATAAGAAACCTTCAACAAGAAAAATAAAGGGCAGAATTAAAAAACTTTACAAATCAATAAAGAGTGAAAGGGCAGAACGTGGGTGGACGATGATATTCCCATCTAGTTTGCGTTCAGTCCATTAATGAAATAGTTATTTTTAACTATAAAGGTAGCGAAATATGGAAAAGCTTTTCATAAAGTTGATGAAAAATTAATGAAACTCTTTTTGTATTTACGGAAAACCAGGAGCAATTTATCGAAAATACATATTTAAAGGGACGTTTTTAAAGATTGCACAGAGTTATCTGAGGGATCTTAAAGTTAGTATATCTTCGGTTACAAAGTCACAGGCTACCTAATTAATGTCAACTGTCTCAATAAATTACGAAATTGATGTGACAGTTTTTGATTGATGATTGTATTTGCCAGTAATCGAAATAACTTATTTTAATAATATAATAATATGAATGTTTTATCACTTTAAACATGTCCTGTAATCGGAATTAACGAATGTGGGAGGACCAATGTCAAGTTCTGGTTTTGCCCTCCCTGATAATGGGAGTTTACAGTGAGTCAGAAATAAATTGTAACATATTTAGGTCAATATAAATTCGATAAACATGTTAAAATTAAATTGATGAATGTTACATTTAATTACATTGTGAAAATAAGTGCTCTTATGATTGGAGATAACTTGAAAATAGTTTATAGGCTGGCTTGTAAGGTCAGTTTGTAATGTTCTTCGGTAGGATATAAATTGTCGGTGAAGATATGTAGTGCATTTAATACAGGCGACGATGTGCAGTCATTAAAGCCGTTGGTCTCGATTACTGACTTGATATTACGAATATTCAACATTGTCAATCAATCTTCTAGTGGGTTATGTACAAGTAAGTTACTTTGGTTAAATCTGTCGTCTTTAACTTCTAAGGCCTTTTTTTTTCAACGATCCACCTAATTACTGAACTGATTACACTTTTTTTTTGGATTTTACGTACCAATGCCTCTCGTTTCACATTTCAGGGAAGTAAAACTCAAAAAACCTGAAGTGGAAACCGTTACACTGATTGTCGAAATTTGAATGAATAATGTTCAGTGTTTAGTTTATAAATTTAATTTTGCATTATAATACTGTGACGCACAAATGTTTTCACTTTCGGTTTAGATTTAACGAACAAGTGAACGTTCATAAATAAGTGGGTTTCAGTAAAAGTATTGTATATTATAGTATTTAAATTTCACCTGTCCTTTCAAATAGTGAAGTTTCTAACATTATTGCTGGACTGGAAATTGTTCGCTGCGTCCACTGTAAGACTTGAAGAAAGAATTAGCAGATAAGTAGTATTCTGTTGAAAGTGGCGCCTGATATTTTTTTATATGGAAATGAGACTTTGTATTTCGCTTCTTCTCCACAATTTCATATTTGTTGACATTCAGTCAGTCATTTTGATTCTATAGACCCAGTGTCGAAACAATACAGTTAGTGGTTACTTTTAGGTCTAGAAAATGTATGAAAATATCTACGAGAACGACGAAATCCCTACGAGGGAAACCTCTTGGAGAATACTTATGTCAAGGTAACAGGCATGAGCCGATAATTTCTTCTTTAAAGCATTCTTACAAGACAAGCAAACACCCATGTCCTATCGAAAATAATACATAATATTCTGACCGCTGATTACCGATTACACGGGAGTGGCGCGTGCGACCCCGCGGCTTGACGCGCGTCCGTCGGCGCAGGCGCAACGATTTGCACGCCACCACAGTACGAGCACTATGCGCGGCCGTTGACTTTGAATGCTGATTACTATTGACGCAATTCTATTAGTAAACAGGTTTTGGATTTATTGACTGGATTTGTAGAGAGCTTTGAACTTTTTTTTTAATATGTTTTGCAAACAGTAGTACCTATTGTTATTTCAATAGAGACAGGGAAAATAATATTAAGTAGAGTGGAAGCTTCTATTATTATAAACAGCTTGGATTATTCAATAGCAAAAAGTTATCTTGGAATCAGCTATTGGAATGCTTTACCATTAACATTATCATTACTCACAGCCCAACTTCGCCCACTGCTGACCATACGCCTCTGAAATAACTTGGTCCTTGTCGTCACTCAAGAGTACCTATACTCAGCGTGACAATACCCTTACAATAAGTTTCCGTTATCTCTTGTGGTGCTTTCAAAATCAGATTACATGATATTATCAATTTATTCTCTTCGTGCACGATAATGCATGATATAATAATGTTTTCAAACAACTGTTTTCCGAAGCGTGATTGTAGCAGCCCACGATCACAAAATAAAGTTTACATTGTAATAGTACCACAGAACAGTGATCAAATGGAGTGACAACGGATAAAACTAGGAAAATTACCTTAAGCCACGATTTCACTTAAATACGTCTCAATAATTATGTTCTACAATCGATTTGCTTTTAATCGAGCCTGTGTGCCTTTACTCGAGCCTATGTGCCTTTGTTTAATGGCCGATGTGCCTGCGCATGTAATTTCCTCGCGCCACTGACACGGTGAACCTAAGTGACCGTCGACCACACTGCGGTATGATCGAAGGCCATTATGGAATAAGAAAAGAAGAACAACTTAAAACAAATGGTGACGAAGCTCATACTGCCACAGACGCTGAAGGGAATAACAATGTAGTTGGTGCTATTCCTGCAGTGGAAATAACCTTTTATTTAAGAAAGAAAATAAATGTATACGACTCAGCTTAAGTTAATAGTCCTAATGCAACTTTGATAGGAGGCATCGTGTGGTTACTTAACGAGGCACTCCTCAGTGGTCATTGAATCTAGACTAACGAATTACTTAAGCGCGGCTTTTACCGATAAGACAGCGATTTTTCTATACATTTATATATGTAAATCGCATGGTGTACGTAATTCAAAAGCACGTAAGTTTTCCTGCACGAAAAATAACTTATGTAGGTCATCAATCCTTTTGGACTGTATTCTTTTACGTTGATATTAATCAGTTCTCCTGCTTCTCGTGTTACTCTCCTCATTGCTTAGGACTGTGACACTCATAGTAGTGTTCTTCTATATAGGCTTGTGTTCCAAGATGATAATATGAATAAGTCTTCTGTCCGTTATTATCTTATGTGGACTAACACCGGTTACTTCCGGATGCGGTGCGATTGCTCCTAATAGACTTCTCTATATTTGGCGTATGATTAAACAGTTTAAGTTGCACTGGAAATATTTCAATTACATTTGTTATCGCCTGAATGCTTCGTTTCTTCGTCAACCAGGCCTTATTCCAAAGTGTCTCATTATGTCTTCCTAAGCGGGCATAAATGTGTTTACTTTTGTGTTTTTTTAATTGTAAGCTCTACTGCTACTGAATGAATATAATCTATCACTATCTTTAAACAACTGTGTTTGTTAAAATTATAAACATCCATGTCATTGTGGGTTTTTCCATCTAGATTGTCTCAGTAGTAGCCCGAAGTCTGGATTTGTGCGTCGTAATGTTTTGTCCATGTGTCATATTTTAATAACATTTTTATGATGATTTGCTAGTTCATGTTGTATCATAGTGTTATCTTGACCAGCAAAATAAATAATGTTATTTATATTGATTCAGGTAATTTCAGTTCCATTAACTTCTACTTCAACAGCATTGTTGTCGTTCAGATAAGTACAAACAATTGTGTTTATGAGATCACTTTAATTCATTATAATATGCCTACTTTAAATATCGACATTAATTTTCCAACTATTAATTTCCAATTTAAAACTGCAATTTCCATCAGAACACGGACTTGAACGATTTAAAGTAAGTAAAGAAATAAAATCTCCCGTCGATTATATGTACAATAAAAGAGAAATTCGTCTAAGTAGCAGGATTTCCTTACAGAGCTTCATAAATAAAGGAAACAAAGAATTGGTCTTATAAAATGCAAGTCCGTGACGACCGTTTGCCATTCCTGCAATCATTCCTCTTATCTCACGTTCCAGCAACCGTTAGGGTTCCGCGGTCGCCATTGCCAACGCGATCGACTGGTTTTATCAATAAATATAAATTGGACACCATAAAAGATGACCGTCGGTCTTCAATTAAGGTTTATTCATGTTTCTAATGCTTATTACACATATAACGTAATGAAAGTTATTTTGAAAGAAGATACTGTTCGATAAAAGATGTATTTATTTTTAATAGCGCGTTTTTGTGTTGTACTACTTTTTATTACCTACCCGGGTTGTCTTTGTCGCAGATCATTTGAACGTTTAAAGCAAGAGACGGGTAATTAATTGGCAAATGCGTTACACTCCTAGAATACTTACACATAATATTAATAATAACAAACCCTTCTTTAATTTTTTCCCAAATTGCGTTTAATTTATTGTTATTTCTATTGAAGTGAAAACTCTTTTAGGCGCGTTGGGCATTTTGAGATGGGACTAAACCATTGATTTTGCGACACCGTGATGACACCAGCTTTTGGCCATTAAAAAGACATCAACGCGTTGATTACCGTGCGGTGCGTGGAGTAAAAGACATCAACACGTTGATTATCGCAGTGCCGATTTTTTTCAAAGTTTTCACTTCTGTCGGCATTTCCGGAGTGCCACTGTTTTTTTTTTTACATTCAGAAGCAATACCACTGAGATCAGAAACAGGTGTCGTTTCCCAAAAAGCTTAAAATTAATCAAAGCCTAATTAAAACTTGTAGCTATAAATTTTCCTGCTTATCGAGCCATTTCCCACGAGTTAGTCTTCCCTTCATATTATAAACTCTGTACCATTATTTTATCGTTCAAATATTACTAATTAAATACTGTATCCGTCCTCATTTCACACCGTAACTGGAGAGGCTCGTGTCTTGGGTTATTGCTCGGATTGGGGCCGGCGAGATTACTTCTTTAACGGTTTGCGCCGCGCCCTGCCACCGTATGTATGTCGATTTACTACCTACCGACTAACTAATTAACAAGTTACATGAATATTTGAAAATGGCTTTAAAAGCTTTATTATGTTTGGCAAAGTTAACAATAAAGGGCGAAGTATATCCAAACATTCTGGCCTCCCAAGTCGTCTGTGTAAACTTGGCGAACATTGCTAATTGGCTACATAAAAAATACATTTGAGAAATACTACGTTGAAAAGATAGCTATTCCGGATCTTATTTAAATACGTATTATACAAAGTTACGCCAAAACTCAAAACATCTCAAAGGAAGAAAGATCTGTAATATGTAGATGGATAATTAGCTCTTAAAATTCAAATAATGATGTAGTAAAACATGATTCCATAAATCTAATTTAATTTAATAAAACCATAAATTCCAGTGACCTCATGCACATTACATGTGCAGTCATGACATTATTCTTAGCAGAATAATCATGATTTCCTTTATTTCTGTCCTAAATAAAAGCATGACTGATGTCGTTTGTTGTTTTCCGAAATTAATTATCATAATTTTTCAATCAGAAATTATATTGCTAATTTGAATTCAAATGAGCCGTTTTATAACGATCAAGTAACTTACACCAAGTCTAACGTGTTTAATAATGTCATACCATTTGAATTAATAAATTAGTAAATGGCCATGATCTTGTAATTTATTTCTTCGCCAATTTTTAGGTCTGGAGGTAATTAGGTATATTTTTATCGAATCTTTTCAACAAAATTTCATCGTGTTGACTGATTTTAATTAAGAATTTTAATTACTCTTATAACGCGTCACTGTGAAGAGAACTTTTCAAAAATAATTACAAGTCAGTGATGTTATGTGATATAACAATTTCGATAAATATGGAAATTGTAGAAATTTTCTTACCTGCAAGACTACTTGTGTCTACTGACGATACTCAAATATGGAAATTCTCGCTTTTCCATCTCTACCCTTCAAATAATTTTCAACGACTCACCACTTATTAAACTTTTAGTTTCCACTATCTGCCACAAAATTAATTAAGTGCCACCTAAAGTACAAGTATCTTCACTCAAGTTTACTCTTTCAAGTATACATTTTATGTAACTGTAAGAAAAACTCCAAGGTACCATCTTCAGTCCACGTTTTACACTCGTGATTAAAGATGGCTCCTACTCGGGTGGTAGCTAGTCGCGTGGCGGCGAAGATGGTAACCACAATATTAACACCAGTGATACAGATCGGGTGATATCTCGACCGCAATGCTTCCTTGTTACTTCTCTTTATTGATATGTTAGTATTCCGGGGTCGAATGATTCATCATACGAATTTCATATTATTTTGATTAATTTTTCTCTAGGTCTCATTTAAAATAAAATAAAAACATTTCCAACACAAAAGGGTATTGCAAAAATAAACTGAAATTATATACGGATGCTGTATCTTATCTTTCTTGAAATTCATATGAATAAGATTTAGTCGTAAATATTGAAAATGTTTCTATAAATACCCCTAAGATTACTAATTACTTGTCTGAAAAAAGAACATCGTAACGCTTTCAATCTAACAAGAGCAAAATTCTCAATGAGTTTACAGCGATATGCAAAATATAACAACTTCTCATGAAGCGCACTCAAATCGTGGGCAAGTAAAAAAAAAAACTAGTTGTATTTGCGCAAAGTAATTAGGATTGAGAACACTTTTGCTTTCATTACAGGCTGTAAGGTGTAAATAAAATACTCGCGGTTCAGTTTTATTCTTTTGTAATTTCGTTGGAAGCAAGTGTAATTTCTATGATGATGTGGTGTGGAAATTAGACGAAATAATAGACTGGCAAACTTATTTTCTAGCCGAGTTATTACGTTCAAAATTTTATTGCGCTAGTCTTGAATTAGTTCGGAGTCTGCTACCGAAGATCATGAATTATGTTTAACAGTCTATGTGTGGGTTCGTTGCCATCGATTATTGATGGAGATCGTGAGTGGGAAATTGGCAGTGAGTCCAAACCTAGGATTAGCAGCATGGTTTCAAACAAGCTTCGGATAGTTTGCTTCGAAATTTTTATTTCAAGGAATTTTAATTTAACGTTGCGCTCTATTTAATTCTTCACAACCTACTTGACAGATGCTAAAGTACCAAAGGCAACAGTAAACCTTTCCCAACATGGCACCTACACTCTACCACCTTTTTCAACGTGTTCGTCACACTTATCTTGACCATCGTCACCCAAATCGTTAGTTTAACACTGTAACCGACTTTTTCTGTATCATCTTCATTTATGATTCCAAGTTGTTCCAGATACGAAGGGAACAGGTTTTCATTCGACGGCTTACGCCGACTGCGTTTCAACTATGATTTGTGTGCGCGGTTTTTTACTTGAATAACGAATAAACGCGACCGGTTGCGACCATTGATATATCGGTGATCTTGGATTATATAAAGGAAGGATAGTCCGTAAAAAATAAATCGTTTAGCAATGTGTGCCCCAAGGCTGCGCCAAAAAGGTTTATTTCAGCATTAATGCCAGGATATATTATTATGCAATATTGTGGTTTTTGGAATATTTTTCATTTAAATTCATGATGTATCAAATATTTTAGTTGAATTAAATGTTCCTAGTTATTTTCAGAAATCTATTATTTCGAATGACCCAAAATATCATGTCTAATCAAATTAACTTACGTGTCAACAGCTCCTCATCCTCATCAGTATAATCTAAGATAACATTCAGATTATCGACGATTGAACGAAAAACCAGTTTGAACGACCGTTAAACTTATCTGATCGGCTTTTAACGTATGCCTGATAAGTCTAACCGTTTGATACTATACCAGTTTTCGCATGTATACGATAATAGATCAATATTTGCATTGTTTTATTTCACTTCATTCAACGAGTAGTATATAATTATTTGCTTTAATCTTTTGTCAACGGGAAAAGTAACTGTTGATATTTTTGAGTAATTAACGTCATTTAATTTGAGTTGTTTCCTTTCGTGTTATGATGATTTTGTGAACAATAGGTTTTTAGGGAAATTTGCTTTTTCGTAAATGATTTTTTAAATAATGTTTACTGATCGTTTGGTGGCAGTTGAAGAGCGGTGCTGTTATTTATGCTCTTAACTCATTCTCAGAACTGGTAACTGGCTTTTTATCAAATTTTGGTGATTTCTGAGAATATTTTAATTGTGCTTACAAACTGACTGAATGTTGATTCTTTTTGACGATTGCTACTTGTAATTGTGGAGAAAACGATGTTGAGAAAAAAACAGGACATGAGTGTTTTCACGAATGGAAAGTGCTTAGTAAAGACTAACAAGTCATCAATACAAACAATAGATCACCTTATAGAAATTTCCCCAAAGGCCACACAAATGTCACTCGTTGGCCACAAGGGGATGTCCCGGAGGTTAACTAAAGTTTAACCATCCATCGATCGTTAGTTTTCCATTACTTTGCATTCTAAAGGTTATTGCTTTCGAATACGTTTGTTGTGTGCGATGGTATCGCTCCGGACGACTATCTTCGCCCCTTTGTGCGTTTATCTGTACATCAACGTGTGGGAAGTTCGTGTTAAGTTGGATTTGTCTTGGCGGTAGTGATTGTCGTCTGCTATCTGCTTGTTGTTTACTTATTATGTCTAGCATATTGTTGATTTTTGTTTGTAAATTCAGTGAGATTGAATTTTAACTCTTTATAATCGTAAATGAATATAATTCAGTTGATAGCAATTTGTATACAGTTGAAATTCGATGTGTAAATTTTAAACATTTTATTGACATTTGGAAAAAATCCTGTAGTCTGCAATTAAATATGTTTATGTTGTCATACTTAATGACATACATACTAAAGAAGCTTATGAAATATTGCAGAGTATTAAATCAGGAGTTTGCATGAACATTACAGCGCTCAAGCTTGTTACACATCATTATCATAGGAAGTTTTACGACTACCATTGGAATATTTATGGGGTAATATCTCGCTTCCTCTGTTATTACTGCTTACGGACCCCGTACATTGATATTTGCTGATATAACTCATGTGTTCACCGTTAAACCAACAGCAGGACATGGGAAAATTATCACGTTTGTAAGATAGAATTATGACTGGGTGTAGAACTTTATTTGCTTGATCGTCTTTACGATGTGTAGTTGTTAAATGGTAATGGTCGAACTTACGTTGAAAAATTTGCAGTAGAATTGAATGATGTCCAGTGACATTTCTGAATGCCACAGTGAAATTACGGCCAGGTCATCAAATTCCACAGGTGTCGTAAACGTAACTCAAGGATAAAACTAACTCTAGCATCGTTCACCTGTCAATTAGTGATGTTATACTGCCATCACAAGTTCACACGCTGAGATGATGTAAATATTTTCTCCGGTTCAAAAACACGGTCTTGCGCTAATCGAAGTTGGATTGCGGCATTGAACTGTCATGTTTCCCTGAGCAAAAACTTGCTTCAATAATATTACAAAAAATATGGCCCGTCTGACGATTCTGACCATGATAAATATTAACCGTTAAATCGTTTAACTTTTGACACGGCGGCATCAAGAGCATCAAATCAGTGATTTCAATACTATAAATGTTTCCAGAGATTTAGTAAAAATGAATAGGTATGCCGTTTTACCAAATTCGAACACGAAAGTTACAGATAAAATTAATATGGGTTTTATGCACAAAATGCTTTAAATACAAGAACAGCTTTGTAAAACACTTAGATAATGGATTAATCTACATAAAAGAGATACATTTTATAACTGTCGTCTCAATTAAGCCTTTATATAAGTAATTTATGGACGATATAAATAAATTTGACAAAGATAAATATTTTAAGAGCTAAATATAGGTAATCTAGAATTAAAGTCCCGTTGTTTTTGCATAAAAACACTAACACCAATTCAGCTAATTCTAATTTCTTAGCCAACAAACAATAGAATCAGGCTGACTTTGACCTAAGTATTATTTTCTATACTTGGCGCCAATTGGACGCTTCAAAATAATTATATCTTCAAAAATGCTGCTACAGAAACAAGTGGCCAGTATCTTCAACAACCAGCCAGTAACAATCACACTAATTAAACCTCTATAGAATCATATGAGCATCATGTAATACCAGCAGCTGATACCCAAGCCATCAAGAAATTCTTCGTACAAAGTTAAATAATACTGGCACTACGTATTTCCTACAGGTTTGTTCTGTAACATACCATAAAATTAAAGATCGCATTCCTTTGGCAGTAATGACGATTACTGTTTTTGCGACAAACGCTGCAGGTGACACGGGGTAATGGCGGCCATCGTGAGTGGTCCGAGCACCTGCCATGATAAAAATAGTTTAGACATGGTCACTATTTAGCAGGCGGCTGTCTTCTGCCTTTTGTGAAGTGTTGTTTTGTTTTATTTCAGTTTTATTGTTTGGGAAATGGAAAGAATTGGTATTTTTATAACCTCGGCAGATCTTTTCTCATTCATAGTTTCCTTATTCCACTTCTTCATAACTCAGCCTAGGAAGTCTAGCTTTAGTATAGTTTCTTGGATATCGTTGTCCCAATTAGAATCATCTTTTCTCTTGTAAAATTGACAAAATCTTTTAAATGTATCTTATATAGCACCTTTGTGTGCTTATTTTATTACAGCCTGAATATGACCAACTACAGCTACCACGTTTAATCTAGTCTCACGAATAATTAGTCTCCATTTGGCATTTCATGAGGCACTATCATATTCGCTAGTACATTTAGCTCTATTTATACATTTTCCTTACTGCAAAGTGCTTCTCATTTAATTTTGCATTAGTCATTCATAATGCCTTCTCTCAAATACCTCTGCGTCAATATTGTGTTGTGTTAGGAATCCAATTAATGGCTGGCCCGTGTTCTGTTAAATTGTTCTAGGCGGACTGTTTTGTTCTAAAATAATTAATGAGTTCGATGCGAAGTGTATTGGGGTTGAAGAGGCTGTTTAGATGGAAAAGAATTTCTGACCGAGTTGACGGAAGTTCGTCAGAATAATATTATGTATCGGTATACTCATCATAAGAATATTGTCACGTAGTTCTTAAGTTACTTTGTTTGTTGGGTTTACGTATAATATCAACTCCTTTGTTATTACAAATTTCGTGCCATTGAACAAAACATCCCGTCTGGCATCCTCCACTATGTCATGTATGAAAGTAAATTCCTTCCCATCCGTCTGAGCCATTCATCTATATTTAGTGTCTTCAGCAGAATTCCGATACCTCAACCCTATCCCGGTACTTTCCTTCCGTGCGGTTCAAGAATGTCAATTAACAATTACAAACAGTCGCAGTGATCGGTGCGCCCGCACGCTGTTAACTATCACTACGGAGAATACAGTATGTCTGTCTTTTTGTTACTGTTATTATGTTCTGTTGTGGTTTTTATGTGGATTTGCAGGTATTCTTAATTTAGATAAGTAAGTATGAACTTTACGGTTGTAGAACGGGATACCGGGAGCAGTTGCCAATCATAATTTTCTCAAGAGACGGAATAGTGTGTGAACCAAAAAGATAAATACAATGAAATTGTAAGTAACGTTAAAAAGGATCAATGTGGTAAAAGCCCAGAAAGTGTTTAAAGTTTTTGTAGTATTCAACGTCGAACAATGAACGTCATTTCACTTCGTTTTTCATAAACCACAACAAACAACCATGCACAAAGGATTCAAATGGAAAACCATCGTATCCTTTTTTATAGACAGACAAAGTCGGGCCCCCACACCTTGTGTCAAAGATAATGAGGTTTCATGAATACCCATACGGAGTCTAGCGTCGAGCATTCTGCTTAGAATGTGACGTTCACGTATATAGGAGCTGATTAGTTCGTTTAATTGGAAAACGTTGATGCTAAGCGGAGACAAGACAGATAATTATAAAGCTTCTGCTTTTTGCTTACCTGTTTTTAATTTGAAGGTAGGGTTGGCTAGATAATTTTAAATTGTCAATTTTTCTTCTCATATCTTACTATCCCTCATCTCTCTTTACCTTCAGAAGCAAGCCTTTGGTACTATTTTGGTTATAATTATGATGACTTACTAACCTTTTATTTCTTCCATTGATCTTTAAATGGGAGTTAATCTTTACAAAGTTATTCATGCTGCCTAAATGGTTTTTCTAACCAATACCATAAGTATCCACTGAGAAAATCTTATTTATTAGACATTTTTCATGCTAAAAATGGATTATGTGTGGTAATGGCTTTATCATTCCCATGCTTAGTTCTTATTGCGTCAACATACGTACAAGTCTTAGCTTTAACAAGAAAAGTTATGGAGACACTGTTAAATGCTTTCAATAACGGTGTTTAGCGCACTCGAGTGGCGAGGAAAGTGCTTGAATACTTCCTACCCTCATCTAGTGCCCACTTGTTGGTTTAGTAACGGCTGTTTATTGCATTCTTGATTATGTCCCATTAGTGTTACTGATTTCTAAGAATGTGTTCGAGGCTCGGTTAATTTATTTGTAGAAGTTTCTGAGCTTTTATGGATGATTCTTTGTCTTTATATTGGAACTTATCATAGTTCTGTGTTTTAATATTAAGTAGCTTTGCCATCTTCAACATCTTTGTTTTCATTGGTGTTAATAATATAGAACAGCTTATTTTATGAATTCCTACGATCATCGAATTGATCGTGGCCCAGTGTAAACGGCCGCGACTTACGAGTTTTAGTTATTTACTTGGTGTAAATTATTTAATCACCACCGCTTAAAACGGTGAAGGAAAGCATCGTGAGGAAACCGGCATGTCCGAGAACCAAAAATTCTAACCCGTACTGGGCCCAAGTGGTGTATTACGGCTCATTCCTTCTCACAGGGCGGAGGACGATCATCCAAAATCTTACCCTGATTTTCAAAGATTACTTTATTTTCTATAGATATGGATTCCACATCTCAAGTATCAGCACGCCATCCAATATTATCTCCAGAAATGAACTAATATTTCCTTTTCATGTCAGTCTCCTCATATTTATTCAAATTCGTATTTGATCCTACCACGACTTCTCGCTCTGTACCTCACTTACATCTAGACAAAACACGAACATAATTAATAATCAAGTTTGCACCTAATACCAGCAGTGCAGTTAGAAATTGACTTTGTAGCACTAGTCTGGTCTTAATTCCAGCAATTGTACTAATCGTTTAGAAACCTAGAGAGGGCGTTAACTGATCGTAAACAACCAATAAATATTGCTTTTAACATTGACGCTTGTAAACGTCGATTATTATTGATATTAGGAGTTTCATTTTGACTAATACATAGGTATAGTCACCCACTCTCCTAGATTTTGTAAAATAATAGATTATTAGTTGTAACTTGTACGGGGTTGGTTGAAGTGGGTAATTTGAACTTACTTGTTGGTCAGTGGGTGTTGTTTCTGGTACGTTAGATGATAGTGAGTCATGATTGGATTTTTAAGGATTATGAGAAATTGACGTTTTCGATGAGATTCTTTTCTTTAATAGGTTTTAGTTTTTTTGTTCACATCAGGCTTGTTCTTTATATTTATCATCAATGCTGTCTAAATCCAAGATTTCTCTTTAATCTTTTTGTAGGGGATTTGTGGTTGCTTCTTTATAATTATCTTTTTGCTTTCCTACATTTGGATCATCAGAATATCAATAACAACTCTCATAATATCTTTCATATCATACCAGATATTATTTCTGTTAGAATGTTACTTCTCAAAATTAAGATCTGTACAAAGCTTATGTTCATATTTTACCTCCGTGTTTTATTACACGTTAATTATTCACGTTCGCATCGCTGTCAATATTCAGCGGTAGGTCACCGACCGTTATTTGTCAGTAGCTTTTACCCACTACTACTGGTTTTTTTTTACATATTCTCACATCAATATCACAAATCGCGACAAAATTAAAAGTTTCCCACAATCACTTATAAAATGATTTCGATAATTGCGATAGTCCATAAAACGGAAAAAATGTTTTTATAGACGATAAAGTAAATTCCATTGAATAAATCCGATTCATAAGAAACCGTTACGTCTTTTATTTTTATTGAAATCGTAAAACTGAAACAGTCGGCTGAATGTCGAGAATGGAATGGTTTCATTTATTCCAGTCTGAGGAATCTTGGAATTTCAGATATTAAAAGAATACAGTTAAAACAAAAAATCTTATTGTTTTGCCTCGATTAGACTAGTTAAAAGCAGAAAAGCTGAAAATATATTCAAGATTAAAAAAAAAAAAAACAAATATTTTTAATTTTAGCACACTTACACTCTCCCACAACTGAGCAAAGGCCTCCCACAAAAAAAAATACCTGGTGGAAATACTTCTAGGAAATAAACATGAAATAACAATAGATTTTCTCTTGTAGTTTCATTCATATTACAATCTTACCCTTTTGATTATCCGTTAACCTAAATAAGAAACACGTGTCGGAATCCTATTTATTATATTTTATTTAGTTCCAATACGTTCCGGAATGCTGATTTCCCACGAGATCGATTCCGTTTTTTATATTTGCCGAACATTGGGACTATTCAATTATTCAAGCTTTAAATGGATTAAATAAAAATTCGATGTTACACAATAAATAAAAACCGCCGATTTTTATAAAGAGCCGTCTTGCATCAGCCTGGTCAACGGATTATTCAAATTTATACAAGATTAAATAATACCTTTGGTTATTTTTATCGGTGAGCGATAATTATCAAGTAAGTTACCACAACATTTTCTTGTGGCCCTGGACAGTGGAAGTGTAGTAGGGGCCGCGGTATTGCGTCCGCGCATGATATGAGATGAGAATTTATGGCATAATTTAGTCAATAATGTGTGTCACCCAGTCAACGGTGCTAAGATGTATTGTACGTAAAAATGTAAAAGAAAGTAGTATTTTTATTGTTGAATCTTTACTTCGATGAAACATTTTGCCATAGATACCTACCACTAACTGCCAAATTAAGGAGACTTTTCTCTTTAATTCAAATCATTCCAGATCTTCGAAGACATCTACCAACTCGCACTGGGCCCGCGTGGTGGACTACAGCCCACTCCCTTTCACAGAGAGGAGTCCTGTGTCCCAGCAGTGGGAACATGTATATTATACGCTGATTATGCTTTATGGGTTCAAATAGCACTTTGGTTTCCAAAAATGCTCCTACATCCACTTAAAATCCAAATAAACAAAGGTCTATAACTAAATACAAAAAAAAAACAGTGGAATGCATCAGCTGTTTACTTCTTCGAAGTTGAGTTTCAAGTGAGGTAATTGTGTTATAATCATTGTATACAGCATACCTATTAATTACGGCAACGTTCTTGCGATATGTTCGCGGCATGCGCCCGCACCGGCTGCAGGTACATTTTAATATACTTTGTAGTAAACGGCCATCTATTTGGTTAGATATAACGACAGGTTAAATATTCCTAAACATATTTTTTTTTACTATGTCATAAAAATTAATTCAATTTTAATTCAAGAAAGGTTCTTATGCTGTTTTATTAAGTGCAATAGAAACCAAACGTTATCAGTTTGCAAGATTTCGGAATATCTTCTGATAGTTGATAGAAGTATCATCAATGACCTAAAAAACATGGAGGAGCTTGTGGCTAAGTAGTAACAGTCGATCGATTAGGTTAAGCTACGCTTGCCGCAGTTGGTCCGTGGATGGGTGACCACCTTTACACACCAAGACCCCTCCGTGCCTCGGAAAGCACGTTAAGCCGTTGGTCCCGGCTTTCATTTGTGGATCTTTGTCAGTCGTTACAGGTCGTCAGAAGCCCGAAAGTGTGACAACCAGTCTTACCAAGGGGAATTGTATTACCCAGTAACTGGGTTGTGGACGTCAGATAGGCAGTCACTCCATGTAAAATACTGGCTTCAGCTGCATCCAGTTAGACTGGAAGCTGACCCCAACATAGTTGGGAAAAGGCTACGCAGATGATGATGAGCTAAAAAACATGATACCTATTCTTATAACAAAAAAATAATGAATGAAGCAAGTCCCATTAAGAAAGCCTATAACAAAAGTTGGTCTCATGATTACCCTTAATGGTAAGGAGTTCCAAAACGTCTCACAAATCCCCAAAGCGGAACAACTATCTTAGTAATTCAACAAAAAATGTTTCAACTAAAATTCCTATTAAACTACCCATATCAAATTAAATTATACGTATTCCATACAAATTAAGGCGTGGGAATGTAGTTTTTTTGCGAGCAGCCGTGACCGCGATTAGAAGGCTTTATGATACAAAAAATTGAACTAATTATGTAGCTTCGCACTTCCATTTTTTCATTAATTTTTGTTACAAGTATACTTAGTTATTATTTATGTTACCTCAAGCTGTTTCACGAGTAAGGTGATCGATGTAAATTGCATCAAATTTAGTCTGGCACATTCCGAGATTACCCCAACCATACTTACCAAGAGACGATTTTAGAAAGAGCTAAATATTAAAAATTAAAAAAACTGGTCCCTATTGGTCATAATCTATTGGCTAGAGAGAATACAAATTGTCAAAATTGGGTGAGTAATATATCCAAACATAAAAAAACATAACACCACGCCTTGTTTCCCCGAAAGGTTGGGCAGAGGTGTCCCTGTAGCAGGTTCACCCACATTTCGCCAGTTATGTTTTAAGCCCCATGTAATAGGAGGCGAGCCTATTGCCATCAACCGGGTACAAATCCAGACTCCAGGCTGCTACTGAGACGCGCCCTCACGCCCCTAAACGCCGCAGGAGGAGACGCTCAGGGCGTCGGGAATCGCAAGCCGATTTCCGGCTACAATAGGCGCGGGCTTGCGGACGGTGAGCAATGGGTAGCTCACCGTCCGATAAGGATCAGGCCCGGATCGACGGCGCGTTGTGTACCACGCGTGCCTCAAAGAGATATCAGCAGAATTGACGGGGTCCGTTAGGGCCGATGCCTGCCGGGGGTGCGAAGAAAACCGAAAGGGAGATCGTGGCCCCCGGCAACAGGGCAACCGAAGGTATACGGGTGGGTTTTAGTCACTAAGAGTCTGACACGCCCTCCCGCTCCGCCCAGAGCGGGAGAAGTTATTTGATAATTTCCCACCCAAAAAAAAAGGCTGCTACTGAGAAATTCCAGATAGAAAAACCCAATAACACTTTGCCCGACCTGGGAATCGAACCCAGGACCTCATGCTCAGCAGTAGCGCTTGCGACCACTAGACCAGACGAAGCAGTCAATAACAATAAAAATAAAATCAATAGTAATATATCCCTTTAGTTAAAATATAAAATACTCGTTTACTGAATTTCAAGCTTCACTGAAAATATAAATTCAAGTTAGTAATAGAATTTAAATGTAATATCACAGTACTAAGCATTCGTTTCAGCTGTAAAAACTGTTTCAGGCGTACTAGTAGCTTTAAAGTTTTAATAAAACGAGAAGTTTATTTTTATTATGTAATAACTTTAATAATATTCGTTTATATTCTCACTTTAATTAAGCCCTGTTTTCTGTAACTAACGAAGCTTTTGACAAAGCTTTGATTCGCATTCGAGTTGAAAAGGTCAAAATAAAAAATAATTCCTGTACTTATAAACTAGTTTTCTGACAAAATTAATGTTTAAAAGTATGCTCATCATCTCTATTCGGTACCCTTAATTAAAAGTCAGTCAAATAATTTATTTCAATGAGGCACATAAAAGGCACTTTTGAACGACAAAATTTACAAAAAATACGATTGATTCTAGTCGCCTCTTCCAAAAGGTAGTATTCGTATGGAGAAGAATGGGCAAGAAACTCCACCGTTACTCTTTCAAAATGTTTTACAATATTTTGTATACATTAATTATATTATGAAATATTAATTCATTAAGATTAATTCATAAAATGAAGGTCGAATATCCTTCAGATAAGTATTATAATTACGTGCTATAAAACATTTTCACCAAAAATACAACCGACTTCCAAACTAAAAAGTGAAAAATAACATTAATTTAGGAAGTCGGTGTCTTTGGATCAATCAGTATTTAAGGTTTTTTGCCACCGACTTCCGAAATTAAAGTTAATTTTCACTTTGTAGTTTGGAAGTCGGTTGTATTTTTGGTAAAACTGGGTTTTTTTTTTACTTTTTAGTGTTTTGGTTTGTAATTCATCAGTTCCACTTTACCAAATGGTGTTTTTCGACAGCAAATGCACGATTTACTATTAAAAAAAAAAACCCCAAATCGCTATAGGTGAGCCTATAATATTTGAAGAGTTTCCTTGATTTCTCCAAGATCCCATCATCAGATCGGGACCAAATGACAATGGGACCAACTTACCCTTTCAAACAAAAAAAGAATTTTTCAAATCGGTTCTGCCGTCTTCGAGTAATCGGGGAACATACATAAAAATATATATACATTCCGACGAACTGAGAACCTTCTCCTTTTCTTTGAAGTCGGTTAAAAATCATCTAGTGATCGAATTCCTTGATACCCTTAGTACTTAACTATGTTGCTTTATTTAATCCGTAAATCCTTTGTCTCGCGGTCAACCGTCAATGGTAGGTATTGAAACTAGCATTTATATTGTGTAAACTTCAAATTAGAGATTTTTATGACTGTTGCAAAATGATGAAAAAAATATATTAGGACGACAAAACTCGCATATAATTTATTTATTTTATTCGGGAAAACAAACAGTTCCACAAATATCATAATAAATAGGAGTGAGAAAAAAAGAAATTACATAAATGTGTAGCTCACGACGCCATCCTCATCTTAAATTGATAAGGAACTATTTGCACAGGAGTGAAACATAAAGGGTAAAATCGAAAGAAAATTCTTAATGAAAAGTAATGATAGAAAAAAAAAATAAGCACATAACTTATTGTTATTATACCTCCCCGATCTTACGTTTTTACCTTCATCCAATAAGGTAAATGATCGAAGACTTGAAAACCTATTTAACTAAGCGGGATCTAACAAGCTCGTCCGATGACAGCGGCTTTCGCTCCAAAATTAATGGCAAGCGAAGAAATTAGTGCGCCTGCGCAGCTATGCTCGTTCGTTACGCTCCACGAGATTCTTGATTGGCGTTTTTAGCATAATGCTATACAATTTTAAATATAGTTGTCAAACAAACTGGAACATGAGATTAACGTCTGTGGTGTGCAATTATTGCTTCAAGATCTAGGCGCCGATGTTTTATGATCTTCATTACTGAGTACTATGTTTAGTTTATTTTGCGCACGGTATTTATCGAAGTCAGTTTTTTGTCGAGATTTAAGTGGTCTTTTGAATCGCGGCCATATTTATCTAGTCTTTTTGGACAACTGCGCGGAAGACGTAAGCAGACAGAGAGGAGAAAATCTCCAAAAAAAAAAAAAACAACGTATTTACCACTTTATTACCAGTAACATTTATTTTATTTATCGTTCAGTAAGTGTCAATTTCATAAATTAAAGGTAAAAGTAAAGTAGCTTCCATACAAAAAGACCAAAAAATATGACCCCTAAAGTAGGCTTATGTGTTTGTCCCCAATTCTTGCAATCGTCACATACACTATCGGTTGTCATCGATGACCCGACAAGTATCGGGTGCCCAATACTGAACAGGTTCCCGACAACCTGCTCAACGACTCACCGCGGTTGATTCACAAAACGTTTTGTTTTGTGGGCCGTGGATCTAAGAAAGGAGGTAGATATGACATCACCGCGAGTAGTTCTAATGTAAATTTTTGACACTGCAATGTGAAAGATACCGTCGAGTTGGTGACTATAGTAATACTGATAATTTTAGGCATTTCATTTTTATTAAAAAGTATTTTGTAAGTTTACATTTAACTATAAGGATTCGGGGAAGTACTAACAACACCTTACCTTTTTCTGCCAACAACTTTGTACGTTAAGGGTGCCGGGAAATTACAGTAATACGAGTATGAGACATTTAAACTTCGTACCTCAGGTCCAAAGTTTTTTAAATATCGCAGTATAATGCTAATTTGTATTAGTTTTAAAAGCTCCTTTTTTACTGTTTGTATTTCCTTTGCCTGTCCAAAATAAAATCTTTATCTTTATTTCCTACACAGAATATGTAAACAACCCACATTTTATTTAAAGAAGAATATGTATGGTGACGAAGTTTTTTGAATAATCCATGATTGACCGTGTCTTGTCTCCCTTTCTAAGATCTCTGTCAAACTCTTGAATGAATGAACTTTGCTTACGCATCTAACGGTTCCTTAATGTCGTTTGTGGTGACAATTTGGAACGTGTTAAAGTCATTTATCAAATCAATAGTTTTTTGTCTGTAATGAGGTTTTAGTAAGTTACAATCATGCATCATGCTTATGATCTCTAATGACAGAGTCACAATACAATGAATACTAAAGATAAAATTGAAATCACGTTTGGCACAGATGAGTTTAAAGGTGTACAAGTTTATTATTTAGGTTATTAGTACATCGTGTACATTTGTTAACTTTCAGAATGATAGTGCTGTGAGAAATATTGTAAATTATTTTTAGTGGTTCCTACAAAAAAAAGGTCCACACTATGATTCGCAGTGTCATGGAAAGTGCCAAAAATGTCACTGTGGCGAAAGTAAATGTTCGTTGGGTATTGAAATATAATTTTTCAGGCTCTACCCATGATCGTTTTATTATTATTCATGAACGCTAAATGTGACATTGTGATATTATTTTTATCGTACACTAACACATCAAGGCTCTTTCCGTTATAATTATAAACATGTGCTGATAATTCGATAAAAACGAATCAGTTCTAATTATAACTTGTAATATTCAATACCATTTGTATTTCACCGGTCACCGATCTTAATTTTACATAATGGAAACTATAAGGAAAACGAAAAAGCACCTAAAAATCCGAAATTCTCAATAAAAAAGTCGTTGGAACAAATAAGGACGCGGCAATTGCTTGTTAAGCGCCTCTTGCGAGATTACTTTCCATATTTATTGTGAGTCTGGTACTCTCACCGGCAGAATCTGCGATGTGGGTCATTATGTCGCATTTTTGCGTTCAATTTTGCTAAAGACCTTGGTATATTGGCGGGGAATCTATTCTTAGTGTCAACAATGTTTGTGCTAAGTATGTATTTCCTAAAGGACCACTACATGCACTGGGATGGGAATATTGTGACAATTTACACGCAGGATTGGTGTTAGTAATAACAAAACTTACAACAAAAGGGATGATAGATAAGCAGCGAACCCAGAATTTGGCCCATCTCTTGACTACCTGATCAAGATCAAATAACACTGGCTGATACAAATTACTTCGGCAGTTTGCTCTATTAAGGTGCTGACAGACGGGAAGGAGGTCTGATTTCCAACAGTTGGTGCGTGAACTGTTGTTTGTGTATCCGCGGAATAATCCTACCTAAAAAAATAATAAGTATTACTAAATAAAATACATGAAAAACATGGCAAACTAAACGCTAATAAAGCTATTTAATAGCTTTTTTCATTAATGGCGATAGTGTACTAATTGTAACGTGTTAGAAGGTGTCTTGAAATGTCGTTAAAGTTTGATTAATGATGATTTGCAAAACCGATAAAGTAGTTGATGGTTGTTAGCCAGTGGAAGCTGCTAGGTACTGGTAACGTGTTGCAGAAATTACAGAGTTAATTGACGCTACTACTGCTGCTTTTGTTTAGAAAATCAGCCATGTTGTTAGTAAAAAGTGAGTCTATTTGTTTTTCATAGTCATTGGAGTAGCTTAGTTTGGTCTTTGGGTACAGAAACTTCAAAATGCTCTGGTCCTTGTAGGCGCAATGATAAAGGCGTTCACAAATAGTTTGATATAAAATATTACCCAGACTTTGAATTACTACGGATTCATTATTATGTATATTTAAGCCCTTTGCTTTCATAGTCCTGTAACTTCGTAATAAATATAGTAGCTTTAAGATAGATACTTCGACTATGTGAAATATTGAAGCTGATATAAAAAAGGTTCTGTATTGAAGCCGTCGACTGTAAAAGATAAGAAAACTTTGGAAAGTAAACTGTACTGAGATTGAAATATCGATAAGTTTTTACTGTTAATTAGCTTTCGCCTTTTCATTTAGGAGTCTTATTTAACGATGTAATTAACGTCGATATGTCTTATCATCGATTAAGTAACGATAGTTGTAATAGTATCGATCAATCAATCGGTTTATCGGGATCGATAAAAATAGCCCTCGTATCTACTGTCAGGTGTTCAATATACGTTCGCTTAAATTTTTAATTTTTGGGTCGATTTTAAATTAATCATTATGTAACATACTGAGTTTCTGCAAAGTATATTGACATAGTTATGTATTCTTAACAACAGTTAGGAGGGTTACGAGTTTTATACTTGGATCTTTTATGCAAAATAAAGAAATTCTAATTCTAATTCTTAAACTCATCACCACTACTATGATTATTTTTAGGGTGCCGTACCTCAAAAGGAAGAAAACGGAACCCTTATAGGATAACTCGTGTTTCTGTCTGTCTGTCTGTCACAGCCAATTTGCTCCGAATCTAATGGACCGATTAAGTTGAAATTGAGTACACATATGTATTTCTGTGACATAAACACGGACGTGTAACGTAAATAAATGAGTTTTGAATATAGGGGTCACTTTTGGGGAGCAAAAAAGAAAATAAAAATAAAAAAGTTTTGCAAACTGTACCGTGTGACATATCAAATGAAAGGGCTTTCTGCGAGGATCTCAATTATTTTCTTTTATAATTTTAAAACAAATACTTTTATAGATATTTAAGAAAATGTTTGAAAATTGCCCATTCCCCCTTATCTACGAAACTACTGAGCGTAAAATATTGAAAAAAATACATAGAATGGTTCTTTACTCATAGATTACAGGAAAACCTATAAGAAGTTAAAATAACACGGTAAATCTCTCAATATTGTGCGTACAACTTACATTTGCATTTAGAATGTATGGGAGAACATGTTTTTCAAATACAATGTTAAGTTTGTTCTTGGGATAAATTCACCCTAACTACCGGTTTATTTGGTCCTTAAGTCTGCATTTTTAAAATAACTACAAAGGAAGAAGGAAATAAAATATATTTATTTATCACAGACTAAAAGTCACATATACTGTAAATAAACAAAATCAAATAAAAAGTGTAAAGTGTGATCTAAGAACTAATCTACGTGTATACCTAAACAAGTAATTACTCAGGCCGACAAAATTTTTAACCAGAAACCAGACTATATATTTCCGAAGGTTTTCGATGTGCTGAATCCAAATCTGGCCTCAGAGTTGCTCTAACACGTCAGGTTTCTGAGATATCCTAACCTAAGTTCTCATATTTTATCACGTCTATGATCTCAATTGATTTTCAGGTGTACGAAAATATGAGAACTTCAAAACACGATATCTCAGCGAAAAAAAAAAAGAGCAAACTTAACGGCGTTTGAAAGAAGAAGACTTGTTCTTTAATGTGGTAACCTTTATTTTTTTTTAGAAAAAATAATTCGTGAGTCGACATAACCTCAAAATCGGGCAAAAACGGTACTTTTTGCACTTTTAGGTTAGCATATCTCAGAAACCTGACGTGATAGAGCGATTCTGAGGCCAGATTCGGATTCACCGCATCGAAAACCTTCGGAAATGTATAGTCTAGTTTCTGGTTAAGAAGTTTGGTTAAATTTTGTTGGCCTGTGTTATCAATGTACATTTGAAACGTAAACACGGAAAACAGATGCCCTTTCCATCACAATTATTACGAAGTATGAATAGTTTCCGTAACTAATAAATAGTGATAATTTTGCGCACATGTTCAATGATAGTCTAATTGACACACTTATGAGTCATTCTAACAACTCTGTCACACAATCGGTGTCAATACACTTTGGTGCGCCGACGCATGCGTTTATGGTACTACGGTTATGTTTCTCATAACACAACTGACATCTTCAACAAAAAAAAAATCTGCAGATACAGGCTCAAATTGAATCAGCTAGCGAAACTTAGAATTACATATCTAAACATGATAAAACAAAAGTAATTAATTTAATGATTAGTGATTGATGATTAGTAACTTGAATATATCAGTTTAAAAAACAGTCTTTTTTTGTGTAAACTTTACAGACGTGATTGTTATCGATACCTAAATACGATAAAACAAAAGAAGACAGATTTTCTCATTTCGTATTTCAAGTAACACAACTAGCGGTCGTTGTCCCCCAAAAAACTTAAGTTTATTTTTATTTTATCGTGTTTAGATATCGTTACCCATCACGTCTGCAGAGTTTTGCCAGCTAATTTGATTTGACCCTATTTACAAGCAATGCTATAACATCACGCGTTAGTTTTGCATTCGCCTCAAGTGACACCTCCCAAAACAAGTTGTTAAATGGCTATTTTTGTGAAAGTGCATAATAAATAAATAACTTATACTCATAAAATACTCCATGGATACTTGCATCAAGAAGTCATTTGTTTTTCATCAACACTTTCACGTGAAAAGCGCATGAGTTTTCCTTTCATAGTACGGCCAGCTGTCACAACTCGGTGCGTCCCCAGTCCTTGTGCGTTTCCTCTGCTTTGTCACGCGATGCGTAGGTACTACCAATTGCAGTGTTTTGCATACGCTGCAGACCGAGGTATGCTATCACATCCCACATACTTAATACATGTATGAATGTATATCCATAAGCACAGATGGATGGTTCACTTCGCAGTTTAGGTATGAAGCTACAAGTACGCGGCGGGCTCATCTTGTCGGGCCTATTCAGTAAGTGTAACGTAGTCAAAAGATATTAGCGTTAAACGATAGAAAGAGAGGCAACTTCTACCGTCTGAATGAATACATATGTGCCATAAGTTACATTTCATTCATTTACTTTGATAGTTTTTTTAATTTATCTATCGTAGAATTTCCCGTAGTATATAGTACTGTTACCCAGGAACTGGGTTGTGGAGGTCAGATAGGTAGTCGCTTCATGTAAAATACTGCTATTCGCATCCGGTTAGACTGGAAGCCGACCCCAGCGTAGTCGGGAAAAGGCTAGGCAGATGATTAGAATTTCCCACTGCTAGGAAAAGGTGTCCCCAAAGATTACCAAGAATTATTTTCTTGCGCGACCTCTAACCATCTTTAAACTAAAATTACTTTTTGCCAGGTTAATTACAGTTCAGGTGAAATGTGGCTTTACTATTTCACGTTCACCTAACCCTTTAGGTAAAACAGCGACATAAACTTAGCATAAGAATAAGAAATAATGCCGATAAGAATGCAAATATCTTTTATTTTATCGAATAATATTTGATTTTTTTTAATGACGTCATGCACATCTATGTTAGCGGATGATACATTCGTTTCTCATCTTCTAAATGCGCAGACATAAGGAAAGTACTTACAACATACCTACCACATTCACCGATTGTTTCTAATCAAAGAATGACTGAGCACAATAAAACAACTCGATGCTCTGACATTGAAACAAGTGAAATTCTAAACCTCCTCACGATGTGTCAATAACTATTTGTATACTGATACAAAACAACGGTGCACAGAATAAAAATCAGAAGGTCCACGTTGAACAAATCGGAAATCCGATGATATAGAACCGCGTGCAGCTCCTGAATTTGTGACTCCAGTAATTACAATGCTTGTTCAAGGATAGCGCAGATTTTTTTTCTGTTTTCATGGTTGAGGGCTTATCAATCCTTCCTATGACATAGGTCATTGAAAATTTCCTGAATCTTAAAACTTTGCATTCATGCCTAAGTATGCCTCTCAGACCTCTCCCAAAATGGGGAGTTCGTAGTCACTATTTAACAAGCAGTTTGTTGATCTCAAAGCCTTCTGTTTAGCTCGTGGGCCTTCTGTACTATAATACTCTGTGACAAGTCTGTCCATCGCACGAAAGCGAACTCAATCACTTTCATCTCAGCTTTTTGTGAACCACGTAATGAACGACACAAAAAGATATTTTGCATCTATGTGGTACATCTTTTTTTGCTGTCAAATAAATTTGGGCACCTTGAAAAAGTTTTGGTAAGGTGTATGGTATACAAAAAGCTATATTTCGCATAAACAACAACATTTAATGTGCTAGCTCCGAGTCATTCTGCTGTGTACTTTGTTTTTCTTAGAAAAATCTTGTTCTTTTGAAAAAACTGGAAAACACGGTTTAGAAAAGGAAAATGTGTTTGCACTAAAATGGAAATATTACCTTGAATGCTCTGTCTAGAAATAACTTTTAACTGTACTATTTAAGTGACGTTCCACTTAAAGTCCTTTTTGATTTTCGTAAATTATGAACCCAAGACCAAAAATCTATCAAAGTAGAAACCTGAATGCTTAATGCTTGCTACAATATAGTCACAAACTATTTCCTCATCATCTTCCACAGGACAACCAACCTAACACACAACCAGTTTTCTCTTCGACCTGTCGTCCATACTCCATTAATCAGCGCGATGAACAAAAACATTCATTTTATTAAACATCATTATGCATCAATCTATTATCAAAGTAACTCTTACTTTGTTTTAAATCATATTAAAGTTCAATTTACCGTGATTGCCCATTGTTTGGCTGTGTGTTAGCTATTCTTCTGGTGTGATTAATAATCTGTGGTTATGTTCTTCCGGACCATATTTTCCAATTTGTAGCTATTATGTCAGTGTTATAAATTGTCCCTTTTGTAACATGTTTGCGTGATGTAATATTGATGAGGAATATTAGTAAAGAAAGTGAGGGCTTTGTAGTGTAGTGTGTTAATCTCATTAGTGATTTTAGTGTTAGGCTTTTGAGCTGTTACTATTTCGATAATATATCGATGCTTTTATGACGATTTCGGTCCGCTTTTGTAAAACTATCACATTGGTCTTTCGAAGTGAAACGGTCGACAAATGTGTTAAGTAACCATATTAAATCCAAGGAAAATCCTCGAATACTTTAACTGACTAAATTAGTCAAATCCCACTAAGGACTAGTCAGCCAAATCTAGAGCCACTCATCCAAAAGAATCACTTCTTTCTACATAAAAGTCGTGCCACACGAAAGTTTCGAACCAGTATGTTATTTTGAAATATTTATAAAAACTCAAATCGTTTTGAAAGTTTCACATTTATTTAGTAAATGCTATAATTTCACCGGTAGGTAAGTACTTTACTTTCGATTGTTTGGTATCTTATTGGTCAATTTGGTCTTTACACATGCGATAATTTTGTTCACTACACTACAGACTTAAGTGATAAAATTATTTACTACCTCTCTCCAGAGTAAATTGCTGTTTACTTTGAGTTTCTTGTTTGCTTACTCTTAAATGTCTTTATTAGAGATCGAGTTAATGGTCTAGTTTTACCTTAGATAGAAGTGGACCGAAGTAGAATATTGCTTGCTTAAGATTTTTGATGTGTAACATCTTCCCTCTCGCTTTCCTGCAATCCGTGGGAGTGCTTTCGTGAAAAGGAACGGAAGTGTGTAACAGGAAGCCGGGGAAGCACGCGCTATTTGATTTGACCAATGAGCACGCGCGGTGCTAGAGTTGGCTGTCAGATGGTACCAACCCATTATCCGAGAGGTTGGTACTGTCAACCAAGATGTCAGATGTTACTCATCCTAAGTGACTACTGTAAGGCTTGATCGTTTTTTTAATACTAGAAAAGTAAATTGAGACCTTACAAGTATGGTAAATTCATTTGCTAGTTATGGAACACATTGTCTTGTTAAATTTTAATGAATTTACTTTCTCTCATTCACATTAAAACATAATTTATCTTATCTATGCTGACTCATATACAAAACGCACAAGAAAAATCGTTGATGATGAACGAAATTGATTTATCATTGCAATCGCTCGTCAAAAATAAACTATCAAAGAAAGTGACATCCACGCCGGATCTTTGTCATTCCTCCTCCAAAGTTCATTCACTAGTTTACGATAGTGTGATAACACGTCATTGTACGCAAACCGAATCTTATTACAGCACTGGAAAGTTTTAATTATCACTGCCAATCCCATTTAATAAACTAACACCGACTTAACTTTACCGGCCTTCAAATATTTTATCTCCACCTTCCTTAACAACATTCTGTTTCGTAACGGTAAAAAGAAGTTGGTAATCAAATGCTTTATTAACGCCAATGAAAGCATAATACGTAACGTTACGAATTCGCATCGAGAGTACAACTTTCTTCGTACTATTGTAGCTACGAGATAATTAATACAGTCCAGCCTCCGGGCCAGTCGGGATACGTGTCGATAGAATCTCACTTGCTTTCATCTTCTATTGTGCTAACATTGGGCGCCTTTGTGTCTAGGCTTCAACATTATTTGGATATATCCTGAGGTGTGCAGCATAAATGTCATCTGACAGCATTATGATAATAGTATTTTCAATAGGTGTTTAGCTAAATCGATAATTCTTCGATTTCACTTCTATTGTGGTTCAAGAATGTAATGTTCTTAGGCTAGTTAGGCGATAAGTCGAAGATATGGGCATCTAAACAGAAGATGCTTTGAATACCTGATTGTACAAGATAGCTCACCATTGTAACGATTGAATTACATTCTCAGCAATTGTTCTGCGTGGAAATACACGTTTACTACGAAATGAATAAAGGGGTGACATACGTTGCTCACAAAATACACGCTATTGATATGTTAAGCAAAACTGACCCTAGTAACAAGCTAGAAAAATGTAAAAGCTAGAATGACAACGAAGACGTTAATTACAAAGAGACGTTAGAACAAAAGTTCGATTAGCCAGATAAAGATAGCAATTACAAAAAACCAAAATATCAACTCAATTAATACCTTGTTCGATGTCCGTAGTCGTAAAAATGTCATACATATATGGCAAGACATCCATTAGGCAGTCGAACAGACAACGCTAATAGTGTCGATTATAATCAGACACAAAGCGAGCATTAGAATGAAGACAATCCAATCTGTTCCTGTCCACCTACGCGCACTCTTACGCATTATGTCTCGAAAATTCCGTCATCTGAAGCTCATAACTTCTCCCTGTTTTGGAAAAAGCAAGAGTGCATCTGACAGCAGTTTAAGGTGTCCACTTTCGAACCTAATAAATGGTCTTAGAATTTAGTTCAGTAGGATGCGATTTCCGGATACCTAAATGCAGTTCACTACACTACACTATTTGGCAGTCTGAAACCTTATTGAATCGACTCTGCAGCTGAAGGAATTTGGCGACCAAATACTTAATATTAACCTTCGAAACAAGTTCGAAACGTTATAATACATTATCCAATATTGAATCTCTCGAGCTTATCGTATAAGACCCTTCTTTTCCCAGTAAACAACTAATTCAATATTCGTATTACCCAACGTTATGTGAAAACGGTGCAATTTTCGCGTAACTCATATACAAGTAGAAAGGCGTTGGCACGCGATCGAGCCATCTTTTACCTAATTCTTCAATTTGCCTTGTAACAGCATAATTTTGTGTCATTGCGGTTTCGTAAATAACTGACGTAGATGAAGATGAATTAGAAGAACATATGGATTGAACTTTTAAACTAGGAAGTGCTCTATTATGGTCAGTTGCTTACGTTTCTGTCTGAAATGTTATGCATTGATATCTACTGCTCGCCATTTGCTTCTGCAAAAGAATTAACTTTCGTAGTTCAATGATCCATTGTTAAACAAACCAAAATTGTTATTGGGGTTGCCGGAAGCAGTATGACTGTACTAGTTTGCGTTGGATGAATTGCATATCCAACTGATATTGTAGTCTTTCCATCTCCCAAGTGAACGGCATAGTAACTACATGGTTCCTTTTTTGGCAATTGCCATATTCAGTAGATGAATGCTATGTTTCTCTGATAATAATGATATAACAGTAACAGTTACAAAACAAACAAATTATTTTAACTTTATTGCCTCCAATTATAACATCTGACAAATTCATATGTAAGTGGGCGCCACACTATACCATATTGGTCTAGTTCTGCCTCCCACAATGAAACTCAGATGATTTTCGCAACATATACCTACTAAGGTTAGAAATCAAAAGTCTACTTTCGTTATCGATTCGGTGTTAATTAATACAAAATAAAGCAGTCTCCAGCCAATTGGACAATAGAAATGTATATGTTGAATTTTAATTTGGATTGATGAGTCGTTTCACAGGTTTGAAAGCGATTTCATGATCGTTAACTTTGTTGTCTTGTCAACAGTTTCACATTTTAAATGTATTAATCAGCCTAGGCCTATTTTGCTATTGTTTGAATTGAACCGTTTCGTCGAACAAGACTCAGACATCAGCCTATTATAAAGCAATCCATTGCTAGACATAGGTCTCATAAAACACGTGTAGAACTGATTATTTTAATAAATCTGTAGTTTACAAGTGTTTTATTTACATACAAATAGGTTCCGTTAGTGTCCATTCTCCCTGTTCGGCCTTTTCAGCTGATGTCAACGAAGTTCTGAGATTCTCCTACAAAAATGTACCGCTGAAAGTTCTTTAAATTCTATACCTTTGTCAGACCTTGTACTGTATCTATAAGTTGTGTTCTACCATCATACATAAACAAATTGCAATACTTTATTCTCTCTTAATAAACCTGTCATCATTGTATCACAATATGTGAAATCATATCTCTGAACAAAGCCACAGCCGAGCATAATATTTGCAATGAAATTTTAAATCATGACGCTGTAGTGCATAATGCGGACTCTCAGGTTCATTACTATTAGTTGTTTTATAGCTTCGTTGAGGATTTATGTGAGAAGAAAGTGTTGGAAGTGTATGAAGGAAGCTATATCGAAACTAGCACTTAATTGAATCAAGAATGTGGTGTCTCTTTTCTGATATACCTGTGGTTTATTAAATCTAATTTCCATATCAAATAATTCAGACTTTTAGATTTGTTTATAGACTTTCTTATGTTTATAGGAACTAATTAATTAAGTGGCTGACTGTGAAACTTATAGCTCCAAGTAAGGTTATTAGGAGTTGAAGCTTTTACTTTTTATATCGAGGAAATCATTAATTGGATAGGTTCCGTGGGAAGCGGTATTAGTTTAAAAGGATAATTTAATAGATATGCCAAATGCAGACTAGTTTAATTTTATTTTTGAAAGTATGAACTTGCAGACTTGCGTCATAAAACCAAGATTTGGCACGATGAATGTCCAATATAGTCTCCGTAAGACAGCTGAAGTAACCGGAACAGTATCCAACCCAGTCCATTTACGAGGAAACCAACAATGTCTCCCATTGTTTGCCTTACAAAATCGTCTCAGACATATTAGCGGGTGTCTTCGATTGACCCCTTATGTCATGGATTCGAATTGTTTGCACAAGAACCACATTATCTGCTGTTTGGTATTGCAAAAACATTGCAATGATATTTTTGTTCTCTTCGAACATTGGCCGTATTGTTACGCCATCGGAATTCCGTTTTAAAGATGTCATTTGTGTTTTTGATTATTGCTGTTTTGGTCCAGATGAGTTTGTAAGTCAGTAGGACGATTGGATTATTTTGCAACTTCCTTATGTCATCCAACCAGTTCAACATCGGGTCTTTGTTCATATTGACATGAAATCTAGTAGAATGTTCTTAAATGGCTCTTTTTTTGGTTGGGAAAATATCAAATAACTTCTCCCGCTTTAGGCGGAGCGGAAGGGCGTGTCAGATTCTTACTGACTAAAACCCACCCGTGTTCCTTCAGTTGCCATGTTGCCAGGGGCCTCGGTATCTCTTTCGGACTTTCCCGCGACCCATTCTTAAATAGCTCTGCTGCCAAATCAAGTCTTATCAGACAGTCGATCATAGACTATTCACTTTCCCAAATTGAAATGTTGCCCATTGTAACTTTCGTAATATATTTTCAATCATTATAATGATCATCATCATATACATATTATCTAATATCAATAATATCAACACAAAAGGTACGTTGCATACCTTCATTTAATAACATGTGTAAGCCATTATGTGTCCATTGTTTGGTCGCTGTCACTCAGCCGTGACTGGAGCTTCCTTCCGTCCTGAAGGGTGTAGCTGTAATTTAATTATGTGCGTTTGATAATATGTTATGTTTACTCTCAGGAATTTATGTACTTTGTAGGTACTGCTTGGGTGGATTTGTTATTATTAATGGTTCTTTAATGCTCATTTATTTATCAAGCAATAATATTTGTTAATAAAAAAATAAGTGTAGCTATTAGTGAAAAACTATTTGTTTTCTTTTCTGTTTTAGTGCAGATTTATAACTAGGCAAAAAGATAATAATTAGTTTTGGACGCCAGTCATCGGTAGGTATGTGAATTGCAGAAGTCGTACCAGCATTACTTTAAGTGTTCGATTTGTATGTTACTTCTGCTCATTTCAATAGTTGTTGTTTATTCAACTCGTAATAATACTACAGCATCATTTGCATATTATCTATCGTCATGCTGTGCACCTGAGATGCCTTCCATTCCATTTCAAGCCAGTGCGCATAGATTACAATGTTCACCATAATTACTTTTATCTCACTTTTTGTAACGATTACAAACAAAATCACTGAGAAAGTAATTCGCGAAAGTATATTTGCATCGCAATTATGACTTAGGAATTCAAAAAGTTTCCAGGGAAAGACGAAAGATTTACGTTTCGATAAGAGAGTACTTAGAGCGAATTAATATTATGATCTCACCTTTCCCTTACATTGTTACACAACAGTGTCCGTGAGAAGTTAAATAATGAGACATTGTGGATTTGTGGCAGTCACTGCTCTAAGCGCAGACAATTTTGGGGGTAGTTCAGCGGAATATTTGATTAGAGATCGTCTTCAATTTAGATAGAAATGGGGCTTAAAGCCTTTACTGTGTAATATTAACACTCAGGGTCTTAGAATTTAAGTGGTTTGGGAGCAGCATCCTCTAATTGCATAGCTTCAGGTAATGCTTTATTGTTATGAGTAATTATCTCTCAAGCGTGACGATTATGCAATTGTTGCGGCATAAAACAATGTGACGCTCTATAAGTTCGAACTTCTTTAATTCAGCCCTTATGATATTAATTATGTTGTTCAAATTCTTCATGTTACGAAATCCTTACAATACTGTTATTATATCCCTTTCATAAAAATAAAAGAGTTCATCAATTTCTAATGAAACTACCAACTTGTATTGAAATTGGTGCACGCACTGTTTTCGACGCGCGCGCTTTGTTTACTAACAAAAGATCTATAATGATATTGAATAACAACGACAGTTGCATTTAGTTACGTCATTGGCGCCGTCGCGGTTCGACAATTGAGCTTAGTAGGCAAATTCTATTAGGTATACTGTATAAGTGCATAAGTTTTCCATTATGCTCGTTTTTCTGTTATTCATGGGTGAAATAGTAGTAGGTAGATAATTAGGTATAATAATCACATTACGGCTATGTGAAAACTATTCTGACACTTCCTCGTTGGGTAACTTATATTTATTCTTTCTGCAAAACGGTCCATCAATAACAGACAATCTAGGTAAAAAAATATAGACGATAGAAGACCACAGTTTGATTGGATGCAAATGGTTTGATTTTTTATTTGTATATTAAGCTAATAGCGTTAAAAATTAGAAAATATACGGACTAGTTTTTGCACTCAAAACTCTATTTTTCTAACCTCAAAAAATCCATTACAAGTCCATTCCGTGACTTTCACACGACACAAACTGAATTTACTCTCGTATCACACGTCAGAGGCACAGACAATACCGTCATATTCCCATACGCATCGTGAAAGCTATTCAATTACCGGGGAGTCGTGGTGCCAGCAATGTGAAGCCCGATGGTCCTGCCTGTAATGGAGTTCTTTGATATTGCAAAATGTTTTGCATCCCTGGACGGGGATTTAAGGTTATGTAAGTTTGAGGGTGAGTACTTTTAGATTATTGATGTAGGACAAAACAGTCATATCAATATGAGATTGATGATCTTTGTAACTGTTGCATTGAATAAAGACATATACTGGTCTAAAATCAAAGAATACAATATCCTAACAAGAAAGCCGAAAGCCAAGACTACAAGAGATGAACCAAGAGGCCTCAATTTGAACGCCACTGTCAAACTCTTGTTGTTGCTAATGTATTCATCATTATCATCATTGGCAGCCTTGTTGCATCCACTGCTGAGTATATGCCTCCACCCTTCAGTGCCATGCTTCCCTGGTCTGGGCGAGTATAATAGAGTTTTACTTTTGTCTATCAAGTACCTACAAGTCGTGGCCCTGTTTTGGGCCCTGATGGCCCAAAACAGTTGTCGAAACCAAGCTGTTTGGGTATCCCCATATAAAGATTATATCGTATCGATTCTGGTTGTCTTGTATATATTATTGACCTACTTTTGCCTGTCTATGGCCTAAAAACCTTGGTGTTTTATGATTTTATCTCGAACTTGAACTTGACACGGTCGTTAACCTAGTTGCATTAAAATATCCAATAATGAAAGAAAATAAATGTTCAATACCGTATTGCAATATCTTGTTAGCACCTATAAATAATATTAGAATTCTATCTGGTGGCTTGATCCATATCAAAGTATCTATTGTTTTTCTCCTAAACCTTGATTTTCTAAACGAAATTGTTGATAAGAGTAATTGCATTGATAGTGTGAAATTGAAAAACTAACTCCATTATCTTCAGCTATTGTATTTCGATATTTGTGTAAACGGTGCGTTTGCGTGATAATTTGAGACCGTTACGTCTGTTCCGGTCTTGTGCCACATCTTAGACTATTTATTATGTTTGGGTTGAGTTGACTCGGGCCGAGCTGTCACTGGCCCGTCTGTTATACAACATTTGGAAGTATGTGGTATTATTTCAGTTGCATTGTTTGTTTATATTGCTATTGAGCTTGGTTTAGTTAACCAAATGTTTGGTTTTGCTCTCCTTTATATCAGCCTATCTTGTGATAAACAGGTACTATTGCAGCCTGTCAAAGGTCTTATCACAGTCTGTCACCCTTATTCCCCACTAAATCCATCCTAAAACCCAATTAGCATTTTCTGATCATAGAAAATCTTTCAAAATAGCTGTCTTTCCTCGAATACCTTTATCCTTTGTAACTGATAAAATCGTTTGCTTTGGAGTCTTTAGTTCCTTCACAAATATTCCTATGCAGTCCTTCATTTATTTCAACTTGCTAATTTTATCTGTAATGTGTTATATCGTACCTAACCTTCATGTGCAGACTGATCAGTGAGTATTCTTGTTGCCCTCACAAAAGCAAATTCCTAAACAAATACAAACTTTTGTCGGTGAAACGTGACACACAAAAAAAAAAACAATTGGAACAAAAATGTAATAAGGTTATTGAACCAAAGTTCCAATTTTGTAAAAACCCGTTGATAACAAAAACAGTGACAAAAGAGAAACAAAACAAACATTAATAAACAAACGGGCGGAGTGTTGCTGGCGTTAAATTGTTTTAACGGTAGTGTTAGTACAAGTAGAGGAAGATTCTGTGTTCTTAATAACCATATCTGTCAATGTGCTAAAGTGTGAAGTGGTAGGTGAGAAAAATTGTGAAAAAGTCAATATGAGGCTATTTTTGGAAATTGACAGATTCGTGTGAGAAAATGTAGAAGATTTAACAGCGGCGGAAAGATAATATGTTATAACGACAATGAATGGAGACTTGAGAAATTTGAGGTTAGATATATCATTAGAAAAAGTAAAGAACAAACAGAACTATTTAAATACATATTGGTATCTGGTTCCTTAAAATTACTTATATAGCTCTGCCAGTAGTACCATAATAAGCCCAACAAATTTTCAATTTGCATGCTCTTATCATAACCACATCTCTTAATGCCGTACGCGTATGCAAATCGCGAACGGATACAGCAACAGTGTTACGTAAGGCGCTACGAATAGTTCGCGTGTTGACAGCGGGTGACATTTCTGCGCCTGCGCTGCACACATAATGTGCTGTAGTTACCAGTGTCAAGCGCTAACCTAGTGAATTGAGGCATTATCTTTGTGGTGAGATGTAAGGAAGGAGAGGTAGCGGGTTTAGAAAAGTGGTGAGACCTTGCTGCAGACAGCTTGATGTAATGACAAGGCGATGAAGCGTGATTCGTATAAGATCGATTATTTTCGTGGTTCTTTTTGAGGAGCTTTCATGGAAAGTGATGCTTTTAGGTTATTTGAAAGGAAAATAATACACTTACAACAAAAGATACATGTTTTATTTTAGGTATACATTATGTGTAAGTATGTACATGATGTGTAAAGACAAAAGAGTGTACTTTGTATAGCACTAGCGGGTCTTATCTTTATATTTTTATGCCCGTTTCCACTAAAGCTACGCGACACCTAAAAGTAATGCCTAATAACAGTGTGCTTTTATTAGGTATTTAGGTGTCGCGTAGTGTTAGTGAAAACGGGCATTAGTCACACTAAAAGCTCTTATTTCGTCGCCACATATAAGGGCGCCGTGGCTTAGTTGGTTAAAGCGCCTGTCTAGTAAACAGGAGATCACGAGTTCGAATCTCGTCGGGGCCTACGTGGTAATGTGTTCTTTTTGAATATCAAAGAAAATTGATTGAAGAATTATTTCAGTTTCTCGACGTGTTTTGAAAGATTCTAGAACTTGATCGGCTACATAATACAAAATTAACATGAAAATTAATTTTCAGTGTATTTAGATTATGTGTTTGTAAATAACAAAGCTTGTAACTTCTCCCATTTCTATACTTTAGTTTTACATCAGGAAGAATTAGTTAGCGACACAAGACGCAGATCTGCATCCATTCTGCCGTCATTTATTTGCATAGTCACTTTCTATTTCCGCTAGATGGCGCTATTCAGACTACCTGTTGCGTAAGGAGCCTTGTATAGTTAAGTTTACACGACTTATCTATTGTTTTTTGTAAACAATGCTACCTATAATTTACTTATTGTTTCTAATTTACATGCTGAATTTCTGTGTGAAATGAAAGGAAAAGTGGATCTTCTTTGTAACAAGAGATTTGTGTCTTACACAATATTCCTTGTGAACAGTTTGTTTTATTAGCACGACACTAAAATGATAAAATGTTACAACCTATAAATTTATTAAATATAGCTTTCACTAAACTTGTAATAAAGTCATCACTGTAATATATTTTGACAATCTAGTAAATTGGTTACTTTGTGTTAGAATTTAACTACAGCTGAAATAACCCCAATTGTGTTTCAAAATTAATGACGAGCTAGTAATTAAATCTTGTTAGTAGATTTAATTAAAATTAACAAGATTATCTTTAAAGTCTGTAGACCCTTCACAAAAAGCTCCGTTACATTGCGTGTCGAAACAAACTGTATTAAAATTTCCAAGTGTATGTTTGTATCTATCAATATATTTCAGTTCAGATTTAAAATATTCCTTATTCAATCATCCATCTGTTGTATAAAACATTAGCTTCCTCAGGGTTGTCACCACTCAACAAGAGGTACTGACAGCTGTAAGTTATGTTCTCTTGAATATTTAGCAGTTGACTGAGAGATATTGAGGTTTTGTGGCAGCCCTACTAGGGTATGTATAAAGCTAGACACGAATTGGAATGCTGGCACACTATTTTGTGATTTTTGCGAAAGACAAAGAAATGCAGATTGAATTTCGAACTGTTTCTATTTGTTTTTTATTCGACAGGCAAAGGAAAGATATCGGGGATCAACTTACAGTGTGATGATCTCGATTTCTCGTTCCTTTTTTGAACTTTTGAGTCTTTTTGTATAACATTGCACTTTTTTCCCGTAGTTGGTACATGTACTCGTATTTCCTTCTATTTCTTGATTTCCACAGCGAAAACTTGTGATAATTGCTTGTGTCTTTAATTATTAGGATATACTTTGGTTGCCCTTTCATTATTGACATTCAACGCAAAAGTTATTTTTAGATGAAAGTGACTAATTCCAACGAACAATAGGCGAAAGTCTTTGCCTTCGGAATGCTAGACATCTTAATTAAAATTCTCATATCGAACGTGCATATTCAAAGTTTATTAATTAATTCGCCATTGCAATGTTGTATTGTTCTAATAATTAATGGTTAATCATTATGTTAGTACCTGCACGATGTCGGCAGCCACGACTGACAAACCATTGAACGCAGTTTTCATAAAGAGAATTCTCCACCTTTCATGTCTCCTTTAAAACATGAACGTGTTTTCTAAAAGTAAAACAAAACATATGACATTATGTCCTTCTTTAGAATATTCTCCGTTTGCGCCAGTCCTTTGTAATGTAAATGTTTCATCTGATGTATTCATGTAGATGACTGTCGGCGAAACAGAAGCGTCGATGTAAGTTACGGGCTTGTAAATTATGATAATGAGTGCTTTTGTATGGGAAATTTTGTGATATAGGTTACACAGAAGCTGTTTTATGAAGCATGGTGTTCGTGAAGGTGTTAGGTGTAATAATCCTTTTCGTGAATGACTTCTGGCGATTTTGGTATTAGCATCGGAATTATCTAGTGGGTATTTTTGGCTTCTTTACCACGTTCATTTAGTTCTTCAATTCTCTAACTCGTGTGCTTTAATAGAACAGTTAATGTCAATTTGTGTATGTATAGAGCATTCCTGCAATTTTGGTGCTTAAGCAGCATCATTGCTTGCAGCCTTGTTCATTTGCTTCCCAGTATATGTTATAATGCCTCCAATCTATTGCCACGCGTTCCTGATTTGCGTTGTCTCCTTCAGGTCTTACCCGTGGCCCTTTGTGGGCCATCTATCCATCGTTACGAAAAGTTATCAAATTGTGTACTTCCTTTCGAATCAGCTTGTGGTTTCTTGTACCATTTTTATTATATTTGGTTATGTTTTGTTTTGAGACTAGGTACTATAAGTTATGGAAGACTCAAAACAAAGTCTATAAGCCCATGTTTCCCGTCAATCCTGCTATTTACCAGTCGGCCTGCTCTTAATTCGACTAATGCAATATAAAGTGCGGCCGCGGTCCGTCGTCCATGTGCGTTAATTAATTTGATTTGTCGTCTGTCCCCGCAACTCAGACTGCGCGCCCAAAACAATGTGTACAGGCTGTTTGGAAAGTGTGCGGTCTATCTCAAAAGTTGTTGTGGTTTGTGACGGTAATGCCCGCATTACCGCACGATATGCAGATCGACCAAATGTTATTACCCGTAATTACATATCGTCGATCTATTAAACTTTGTGACTTATGTATAAATAAACTGTCTGAGTCATTTTAGCGTCCCAAGAACTCGTAAGAAGTAACAAAAAGATAAGGTACAGCAAATATAAATATTTATCTAAGGGTAACGTTCCAAGAAAATTAAACTTATCCTTGTCCTGATATAAAATGTCTTCCCCGATAGTAATGAATCGTGAGCCATAATAGAAATCTGACTTTAGCAAGACGTGCAGAAATATTCCTGCGTATAGACCTAAAATATGAACTCCCTGTATTTTATAACGAGCGTGTATGCCACAATTGAATGTCATTTACGACTAATTTAATCGAATTGCCCTACACCTAAGTACCAAATAACAGTGTAGGTGACATACATACAGATATGTTTATCTGCTGTTCGTTTATGGGATTTTACACATCATACATAGGTACTTTTATTCTTGCAAATTGCACAACAGCACAGGTTTTCGAAAACCTAGGTTTAGAATTCTTTTGATATATTTTTATAATCAACGCTTTACTAATTAATGAGTAATTGCAATTTGTTGCTAAATGCAGACAAGACACTGATATGTACTCAATGCTCATTAGCAGAGGATATTATGGGCAGAGAGAAAACCACGGCGCAATTCCAGGAAAAGAATTTGAATTTTGGACATTTCGTTTTGTAAGGTATCGCTTATTTGCAAACCTAACATTTCTTATCCATCTTACTTACCAATACTAACCTATCCGGTATCCAATTTGAACTTCCTACATGTGGCATAAAATCAATAGAGGCTTGTCTCTTCTATCAGCGTCCTTGCAAACTCGTCAACCCTCGTTATCGGTTTGCGTTTACCTTGCACGTGAAGAATCATAGGGCTTCCTTCCGGAACTGTAGGAAACAGGTGATTACATTCTGCAAGGACTTATTGTTTGTGACATGTGGGTAGAACAATTCTTTAGATAATGGTACATCTTAGTATGGGGTGGAAGTAATTATGGATGGCAGCTGTGGCATGACGGCATGTACATCGCCACATGCGAACTACGCATTACACTGACGTCACGCGATATTCTGCATCGCGCAAGCAGGGTTTACCGCGCGATCAGCATATATATAACTTCCCGACATCAATCATCGGGCAGTTGCCCACCAGACACGACACTGGTCGGAACACCCTCTCTTTTTTTATAGAGGATGAGTGAACTTTACACCCTGTTCCTCATACCTTTATACAAATATTAAAGGCAATTTAATAGGAAAAACTATGAATATAAAACTAGGATATGCTATAGATATTTCCAAATTGTATTTTTGTGGTCAAATCACAGTTACATTTTGGAATCCGCTTCGTTCCTTTGGTCTGTGCTTCCGTAGTTTTAAATTGGATTCAATCCGATTTGATTGATCCAACTAACGTCAATCTAGATACGCCTAGGTCTTTCGTAACCCCTTTGTTATATGGGTATATGTACACAAACCCGCTGTTAGATACCTATAAAACTGTTTTATGCCAACCTTATCTATTTCGTTCTTCCTTGATCTACCTTAACCAGTCTTTTATGATATATAAAATTAATTCAACTCCCACAATAAACCAATTTTCACACATCAAGCCTATAAATATCTAATAACTTAACCCTTAACTGTGCGGACTTTCTCTTCGCGCCGTATAAGGGTCACAAAGACCGCGTGTTTCCTTGTAAGACAGTGACCGAGTGAACTTCGGTTAACTAGACAGTGAAGGGTTATCGCGGGCCGGTCATCGCGCGATTGGGTACTTTCGGTATTAGAATACGAGATTGCTAGTGTTGGGACAAGTAATTTGGTTTTTGAGGGTTTAGGGTGCCGTTGTAGAGTGAATTTAATGACTTTGCAACGGTTTACCGGATATCTTTGCGGTCTTAAGAATTAGGTATCGGAATTCTGAAGTAAGGTTATGGGGTTTAGGTGACGGTTCCATGTTAAAAACTGGAATTTGCCGCATTTGGTTAGACTGGAAGTGGGCCCTAAGATAAATTGGCAAAGGCTAGGTGGTAATGATAGATGGACATACTGTTCAGGTTGCTTTTGTTACAGCATAGAAACAGAACAGCAATTTCTTCCCAATTCAAAGATAGCGTTGTTTGAAATAACTCTAATCTTTTATCTTCTTAATATTGATATTTAAATTGTACTCATTAACTCCTGTGCAATTATAGCACTGTCTGTAGCAAAGATCAAGTGTACATCTTAACTGATCGACATCTCACGGTTTACCATGATTTTAGGCCGCACTTTACTACTGCCATCGCAAGATTTTCCAGAACGCATCAATTTCCTCCTGCAGAAATATCCAACATTTGCTTAACACAAAATTAAACATTGCAAAAAATTCTCGATCGCATACAATCTAAGATGCACTGACATCATAAAGCCAGAAACTATTACCAACATTCACATAGCACGTATTTCCCACAATCTGCGGGAATGATTGATGCGCTGTCAAATCAGCGTGTATATTATGTCTAATAAATAAGTGTACATTATACAATATGCGCTGGAGGTCTGAAGATAGTTTTTGCTGACGTTATTATGGTATCAGCTGTTATGGGAAGTGAGGCTAGGAAAACTGCTATTGCAGAGCGACGTGGGACTGTAAAAGCTCCCAGTATTTAAATAGCAAAAGTAAAGTTTGTTTATAGAGAAACAGGACGAATATTGAAATTGGAATCTAGGGACAAGAGTCATAAAGTCAGTTGTAAGGGTTCGAGGCTAAGTAACAGCTGCACGGATTTTATCAAGGTAACGGTCCGTTTGCTGCGGTCGGTTCGATGATGGGAAACCATTTACTTCATACCGAGACGTTGCAATCCTCTAATTTTACATAGATACTTCCCTAAAATTATGGTATTACAAGCATTACTTCTGCAGCAAGGCCAATTAAGTATCAAAATTATTATCGGTCATTCTCCCAAAACATCTGCTGTTCTAGCAGCTACATCCTCTTTACTCTTAAAAAAAAAAGTTTCAATATGCCACGATATTATGGGCCACCAGCTAAATATTCAGCATGCGGCCACCTAATTGATTCCAAAGTTATTAGTTCCACTTCATTGGACATCACGAATCTCTTTGTTCATTATACTAAGTGCTTATTAATCTAGTTCTTACCTTACTCATTGATGGCTACGCTAGCTTTTACCAATTTACTACCAATATTCTCAATTTCATCAGTAAGCTCTCTATTTCCTTAAGCATTCACTGTTCTAACAGCCTCATCTAACAAACGTTCAATGCACCACAGTACTACGGATCACCAGCTGAATATTCAGCATCCGGTCACCTAATTGATTCCGCAGTTATTAGTTCCACTTCATTGAACATCGCGAATCTCTTTGTTCATTATACTAAGTGCTTGTTCATCTATTTTTTCTTCTATATAGTTTTGTTTTGCTTCAGAATTAAAATTGTAAATGAGTTTATTTTAAAATGTTTTCTCTTCAAGATAATGTTTCTAGTTTTCTAAATTGTTTCAAGTATTATTATAATTTGTAGAGATTTTCAGCCGGAAAAGATCGTTATTTACAATGTCAACCAATGTGTTCTTGTCCTCTTTTAAAATTAGCATACTCATTCGGTTTTTTTCGAAAAACCTTTACCTCAATAGATTTCAATCTCTCCTTGCATAGAATTTTACTAATAGCCATACAAAGGACTTTCATTGTTTACCGGTCATACATCGATCGTTACAGTTGCGTGCGTTTGCGCAACTCCGATCATATTGCACGCGATTTGCATACAATGGGTGCGATAAGCGATGCTCCGGAGTTTGGCTAATCCGAAATAGTTACGTACTAGAGAAGGGTGTTATTTGAAATTATGAGATAATCTGTAATTGCTTGTTTCGCGATTATGCCCATACATATGATTAGGAAGATACGATCGGTTTTAGAGGTATATTCCGCAAACATAATTGGTCATTTCCTATGCATGCCTTTTAAAGTGTATTGTGCCGTTAATCACGTAAAATAACTTCAGTGCTATAAACACACACAGATACACCATATTTAATAGGTACATATTTATAACACATATCTAGCATAGGAAGTAGAGCACTTATCGTATTAGCCTCAAAGACGTCGGTACAGTTTTAGTACCGACGACTATAGTAGTATGCCTCTACGTAATTCATAATTACCTTAGTGTTTATTCAGAAACGTTGCTTAAAGTTACAATTAGCAACTATTAAACCATAGATTATTGACGTTTGAACGTCACTTATCTTTAAGCAACGGTTACAAAAAACCCCCTTAATGAATAGGCTCACAACGGAACTAATCTATGCATTCTGTTGTTACGCCAGTTTACTTATTAATTAGTACTTTGAAAGGCTACCTCATGGGAGAGCTCCAATTTGAATCACCTACAAATGCCTACGATTAAACACAGAATAAGAAATTGCAAAAGGTTCACATTTTTGCGTTTCACGCAAAAATGTGAACTCAGGCATGAAATTGCCAGACGCTGAGAATTCGAAGATATAACGATTTTTCTTAGCAAATTGGTTCTGTAGTAGGCTGCGAAAAGTCTCAAGTTATCTCACATATTATTGTATTGGTGGCCTTGTGGTTAAGCTTGTGCAGGTGGGTAAAAATGGTTTGTTCTACTTTTTAATTCCATGACGACATTAAACTTTCTTAGGAGTGGTCCTTCTGTACGAACTATAAAACTTCCCTTCACCATTAATCTTGTTTCCAAACATCGGTTTAATGGAGTGTGTAGTTGCATGTACGGGAGCGGTTGCATTCAGATGAGTTGGGCAACACACGGCCAACAATGGACCGGGTGCTGGCGATACGGTCGGTGCGTACGATAGTTACGGTGGATGCCAGCTTTGTGGATCACTTCTAGTGATGAAACGGATGATAGATCAAGGATCTGTTTGGTTGGAAGAACAAAAGCTTGAATTTTTTAGAGATGATAATAAAGGAGGACACTTAAAAAACGTATCTTCTATCAGGTAACGGTAAACTCCTTGTTTGTGATCAGATCATGATAGCATTTGATGTTTAACAAAAACGGTCCTGTAGGGATGGACCGCAGAAGAAGCATGAGCATTCATATATTAGAAAAGAAAAGAAAAATAAGTTTATTTGTCACAGAAACACGTGCATAAAAGAAGAGAACAATAAAATAAAGAAAACAATAGATTTAAATATAACCGCAAGAACAAAACAGAAATATATGGCAGCCACTGGCACGTCATGACTGTGACAAGAAGGTTTCCACTCAGCATGATGATATTCTAAGTCGTACCAAACCAATTTAGGTTTAATGAATTAAATATAAATAGATAACAAAATAAAATAAATAGTAGTAGTAGTAGTAGTAGTAGAATATAATGCTACTTTACAACCAATTATATGAATAAATATGATTAAATAACTTAGAAAATTATCCGCAGGCATAAACGGAGCATGCATAAAAAAAAAATACGCATTTTTTTTTTAAATTGACTCATCCGTCGCATCGATATCACCGCTTCGAGTCGCTGGGACGTTAACACACCTTACCCATGGATGATAAACCATATTAGGATAGCCAATGTATCTCACTGAACCAAACAAGTAACTTTACTAACGATTGTATCGTCAAGTGGCAGAATAGCTAAATCAATAATAAGATCCGGAAGAGTCTTCAGTTCATAATTTTCATGTATGAACTAGTCATGTTTAGTGTCCCGCCATGCAATGGTGACAGTCACAGTTGTGTAGTTAATGACATCAAATTACTTCTTCCGTAGAAAAATACAACTTTTAGTGTTAGTAGGGCGTCCAAACTTTTGGTTTTCTTATTGTTGTTATTATCTGCGTTCATGTTTACATTTTTATTTTTTGTGTTTGACTTCGAGGGAATTGAAAACAGCGGCTAATTATTTTAATCCATGTTTCTGACTGTCTTTCAACATTATACTTTGCTACAGCGAGTATTTCGAAATAATTTGTGTGAATTTAACAGAGAATTGTTTAAATCTTCGTGAGTTTGTACCTACGCCAGTATCTAATAATTTCTTCCATAAAATTGATAAAGCTAAGTACCTTGTCCTTACAATATTAAAACTAATGCTATAATTACCCTTGTTACAGTTGGTGGTGAACTTGGCGCTGGTGATCTACCATGCGTTGGACTACACGCATTCAGAGGACGAGGAGAGGCTCATATCGCCTGACCTTGAGGGTCTTATCACTGAGATGACGGCGTGTGATACTACAGGTAAGAACTGTAGTAAGAAAGAAATGGAAAAACTGGAAACTAAAGGAGCATCATTCAAATAGAGTATTGTTGCAAGACAGAATGCAAGAAAGTGGCAGCCCTGAGTAATTATTTTGGGATTTGTACAAATATTTTAATTTATCATTTTGACAGTGTTATTGTAATTATAATTATTAAAATGGGCTGCTGCTGTTTGGACAGTCTGACAGATTTTAGTATGTTCAGCTTGCGAGATATCTGGGTAATTGAGAGCAATGTATTAAAGTTGTAATCAGAACTCACAGTTCAGCTTCATTTTACCACAAAATTTCGTAAGTATCTCGTTTCGGTTGCACCCGGAACACTAGGACTTCTAACAATCTCTTAGCAATCCTTTGTGCCTCAACAGCCCCATTACGACCAATTACCTATCAGTCATTTTCTGACCACACACATAACCGCAATATTATCCATTTACTAACAATAAATAGTTTTCTTGTTAGGTCCGTGTAGTTCCCTGTAATGTAGTTCCCTAATAAGTGACTCGAAAGATAACTTGGAAAGACATAACATAACATCATGAAATGATGTTATGTTATGTTATTTCACCAGTTATATTTATGTCCAGTGTAATAGAGGGCAGCCTATTCCCATCAACCGGACACAAATCCAGACTTGGAAAAAAAATGAGCAGCAGTCATTATTATCTTCTTGAGAATGGCAATGTCAAGACCAAGGGGTATTACCCAGTAACTGGGTTGTGGAGGTCAGATAGGCAGTCGCTCCATGTAAAATTCAGCTACATCCGGTTAGACTGGAAGCCGACCCCAACATAATTGTCAAAAGGCTAGGCAAATGATGACTGGCAATATACTACTGTTTTCACCAATTCGTTAGCATCGTGTTGAAATTTGACCTGTTTATCGTGAAGGTAAATTTTAGACCAACATTCAGCTTTAGTTACTTGATATGACAAACACCATCATTCTATTTACTCTTCTACTTGCAGCAATTCATCTCACTTGTTACTAAGTATTGGTACAATACTCAGAACTTTCACCCTGTTGACCTTTATAGCGTCGCGAGTATACGTGATGATCGCTAACGATACTTGAACGACTGTTTATTTGATCATGTTTGCATTATTTATGAGTTATTTGCTGATCTCGTTAGTGTTAAAACTAGGCTTTGTTGGTGTGAGAACTTTGGTTTCTGTGAAGTTAGGTTAGTTATTAACAGCTGATCTATTTTCTAAAAATCTCATCACGAAGACGTCAATAGTGTCAATCCCTAGTACCAGGTAGAATGATAGCTCACTTTACCTAAGTTTTCACCTTGATATATTTACAGTTTAGTTGCCACTCCATGGTTTTCCAAAAACCTTATCTTCTGATTCTTGTTTTAGTCCTAATAATTTAGTTCTTTTGATTTGTCCCTTTGAGATCATATTTTATGAGTGAAGTTACATGCGAAACGTAAAAAGGGTCTCTATTAAGGGTCAATGATCTTTAAATAGGCATCACTTTGATCCCCTTGCCTTTACCTTACCATCAATATTCAGCGATGCGAATGGATCCCAAATTCTAAAATTCCATATTTACCATGGAAATGTAATATTAAACGCATGATTCTTCATTATTTACAATTCGATTTTAATAAACGTTACAGTTTTCTTCTTAAATGATTGAAAAATCCCCGCTGAGCTGTTATTATGAACGTGCATGCGAACGATGTTGGCCAAAGATCTGCCGTTCCGTTATATTTGCCAAATGTTGGACAACCAAGGCGAAACCTTATAAACTTATATCCATTGCTTTTCTCACACAAAGTGGATTCTTCAAAGTAGTTGGTAATAGAGAAATGGATATTAATGTTGGTATTAGTTGACCAATACGTATATGAAAACAGGGTTACAATATCTAATGATCATGTGAATTTGGACAGTAATGATTGATGTGTGCGTGTTTTGCCCTTTCATTTCTCCCTTGAATGTTTTTGCGTGGAATGTGACCTTGATTAGTGTGAGTATGCTGAGCTGACTATTAGTTTGTTATACTTTCCATTTTGTTCCTGTTTTGCAGCTTCATCAGTTTTTACTAGGGTAGTCATGAATTTGTATTCCGTGCTAAGTTAATAAAGCTTACATTTGGATTAGAAGCCACTTTAAGGTGAGCTTGTGTATCCTTGTAACTGTACTGTACTGGTAGATGAGTTCTTCAAAATCAAAGACAATCTGGGGTGTTCCCTTGGAAATTGCCTGTTTTGAATTTGCTGCTACTGGTTTCTAATCATCATGTCAATTTTGTTACTATAAACAACAAAGTTTCGTGTGTTGGAGAAAAAGCGAATAACAAGCTTAGTCATGTAGTTGGTATAGTCAATATGAATTCCGTGTATTTGTAATGTTTTTTTTTTAACTTCTGTTATATTGCAATTATGGCTGTTCTATTGTTTGTGTTTTCGACGGTTAGTATTTGTGTAGAGTTTTATCAACTTTTTTGCAGATCGAAGTATTCTCAATTATTAGAATCCTTGGGAAGCTCTGTCCGTAAAATATTATGATGATGATAACTGATTGGCTTCCGGAAAAAGTTTTCCACCTTCATCATCTGACTCGACTTTATCAGATCTTTGTCACACCGTAAACACTATCACATCTATCAAACACCATCATTTACTTACACACACTCACAATTAGCACTAAACAAAGCGCCATTAACTGCTACACGCCATAGAATATGTTGCCATGGGAATATGTTCATCTCTAATACCATCATGGTATGGGAACTTGGGAACGTCTTCAGTACCAGATATTAATATTGCCATGTTATTGTTCACATGGAGGTCAGGTTTAATTAACTTTTTGTTTGTCATTTATATCGTGCGTGTAGTGTAGGAATGTTGATGGTGTATTGAATGAAGATCCGTTAGTTTGTGTCTTTGACATTTGTCGTTGATTGCTTAGAAGTCAAAGTCTATGGCTAGAGCTTTGTAATTTTTAGCTTGAGTGTTTATAAATGACTAGCGACTCGCCTCTGCTTCACACGGTTTTTACGACATGACAAAACGTCGAGATTTCGTTGTTATATTATGTTCGTCTAATATTAACTTACTATACATAAATCTTCCGGAGTAAATTCTCTAAATAATGGTAAAAACCGCATCATAAAAGACCAACGTGGTCACACAGAAAGACACGAAAAGCGACTTTAATTTATATGGATACATACATATATATATTTATATATGTATGTTTCCTAATCTACATATATATATATCTATATATATAAAAATGAATCCCTATTTCCCTTGGTCACGACATCACGCTAAAACGGCTGAACGGATTTGGATGAAATTTGGGATATGGATAGACCTTGACCCGGAGAAGGACATAGGATACTTTTTATCCCGATATTTTTACGGGATCGAGACTTATGCGGGTGAAACCGCGGGGCGCAGCTAGTATATATATATATATGTAGATTAGGAAAAACCTTTTTTGTAAAGAATGGCATGATGATTTGTCGCGAATTGAAAATGGAAAGATATTATAAAACGTATACACCTGTGTTTAATACGGAAAGTTATACAGACGCAGTCCGTACATTTAATTAAAAATCTTGACACACTTTATAGTAGACTTGGCCAAATCCAATACACATGGGATACACGTATCAAACAATCTGTAGTCAAATTGAGCGAGATCAATATGAGAACTTCTGTCCAATGACACAATAGTAATGAATTTCTTTTATTGCTATGTTCTCATTGCATTCCAGTCCACGAACGGTGTTACTTCCGGCCATTCTCAATGTTGGTTTATCTGAATTGTATCCACCGAAATACTGACACTGTTCACAAGTAATTACAATTAGATAAAAGTTTATTTAAATAATTCCCTTTTACTTATTCTTTGTAAGTGGCGTAAAGTTTTGAAGAGCAGTCTTTTTGGGGCGAGATGAAACTGTTGAAGGATTAAGATTGTTATCGTTTTTGTTTAAGTTGTGAACTTTGGTTTAGAGATCTCGAATAAGTTTGAAGATGATGTTGAAGTATATTCATGCCATACTTTTACTATGATCGATAGGTATTCAATTTCTATAACACAATTGTCTGACTTAATACTATCTTGTTCATCATGATATGCAATCAACTCATCGTGGTTCGCACGCCCCATTTCATTATACGCAGATATCGTCGTGTTCTACAAGATTGGGTATTAATTCTCACTTTCTATAACATGGTCGTGTCCACCTTATGCATGCTTCTATCTCAGCCAGACAGTCTGTCTACATGATGACATTTGGGCCGCACCACGACTGTGTTATCAAGGACCTTTGCCCTTGCACCGGCTTGGTCGCCTCCCATCGCGTTTAGTTCACAATGAAATGATACAATTCGTTCCGGTTGTCTTTCACCTCCCTTTCCAACTCTCACGGACCCACTCAATCTAAATTAACTTGTCATATTTTCTGCTTTTCCCTCGCGAAGGCAGTTTTTGCCCCAACATCGAGCCGACACTGTCTCGATTCATAATCGAGTTGTAATTTCTCTGACTACATATTTACAGCTTCCTGCAATGTTTCCTATATGTATAAGCATAGATGAATTTATCGCCTTTTAATAGCTCACGCAGGAAAGTGTACCGTTCTGTATCGCCCATAATTTTATGCCAATCAAATTGTAAACACCTGGCTGGAGTTGCAATGTCAACTGTTTGTTCTTTATGAATAAGAAAATCGTGCTGTGAAACAACGCGGCTCGGATAATTTGTATGAGTGGCTCGGAGGGAATGTACTTACACACTTGTTTCGATTGTAATCGAGAATCGATCGTGTTGTACCGAGCGCTGGGTTGTCCGATACAACAGGGCCATCATAAATCTTACAAATGATTTCGATCATGAAGTTCATGGCCGTCTGTTTTTGACGTGTAACTGTTTATTTTGTTACAAGTGCGCCCACTTGTAACAAAATAATAGCTCACGCAGGAAAGTGTACCGTTCTGTATCGCCCATAATTTTATGCCAATCAAATTGTAAACACCTGGCTGGAGTTGCAATGTCAACTGTTTGTTCTTTATGAATAAGAAAATCGTGCTGTGAAACAACGCGGCTCGGATAATTTGTATGAGTGGCTCGGAGGGAATGTACTTACACACTTGTTTCGATTGTAATCGAGAATCGATCGTGTTGTACCGAGCGCTGGGTTGTCCGATACAACAGGGCCATCATAAATCTTACAAATGATTTCGATCATGAAGTTCATGGCCGTCTGTTTTTGACGTGTAACTGTTTATTTTGTTACAAGTGGGCGATCGAATGGAATCGCATCGAAAGTATCGATCGTATCGAGAGATGCGAGATGTAAATACCGGTCAGTGGGTCGCATTGGACAGGTGAATATGTCGAGAACACAATGGATGATGTGACTGCTGGGCCATTGTTCGGAAACATCCAACTATTTTTAGCGGCGGAATGTTTGGACGACGACATTATCTTTATTGGTCTGACGTGTTCGATGCTGCCTGCGCTGATTCGAGGTCGTCGGGCTTAGATCGAATTTTCTTCTTATCAATATTTTTGAACACTTTCCTTTTAAATATTACGAGCAGATACAATGCTCTGCTCTATCCTCTTATTGATTTGATCGACAGGCTATAAAACTAGGTCATTTTAATCTTGTTATTAACAATCGTGTTCAACCAAAAGATCTAAACAAAAGACCAGATGAATTAAGAAAGTCAAGTTTATAACACCAACAACAACAAAAAAAAAATCAAACAAAAAGAATTTCTAATTCATTACAAATGAGTTGGTTGACCAAAAGCGCAACCCTAATTGCGGGACAATACGTCACCGCAACCACAAGGCCATCAGAAAGAAACGACAGAAAGTTTCATTTATCTCAAACTTTTATGTGCAGATCTAGGGAACAATGTTCACGTTTTTCTCACGGCTTCGGCGGTTTTGTATGGTATGATTCTTTTATGAACGTAAAAGGTTAACGCTATCTTTAGTAATGATTTGATGGCTCTACGGATTTGGAGATGCGCTTGGTGATTTTTGAATCATAACTGTATTGTTTTTTATTGCGTTTTTCATCACAAAGTTGGTATTCTTATTGATATATCTCGAAAATCCTATAGAATCCCTTCGGGTGTAACATTCAATGCCTACTTTGATTTTATACTACGCTGTAAATCAATGATTCCTCAACGTAATTTATTACATCACAATTATTTCATTCCGAGAATTTTCCGCAGTTACAGCTGACCTGTGAGACTTATCTAGTAAGTATGATTTTAAGAGTAACATCTCTGGAATATTATCTCATCTAAGTTTCTATAAACAAGCGCATTTTCACAATGAAGAAGAAATTAACCAATTTGTTCGAGCACATCTGTCGCATAAAACAATATGAATGGGAAAAGAATGAATCAAATTACCGTATTCTACGACGATTGTACCATTCTTCTAATGCAGAACTATTGGACAGGCGTACATAATACCGTATCACATAATAATATAATAGACATATTTTGCATCAGTAACGGGTACATTACTTATCCGAAAATGTTGCTCGTTCCAAGTTTGTTTAAACGAGATAAAATTTTGACGATTTCGCGGTACATTCTACACGGTCGATTATTTTGTTTACATGAAGATGGGAAGAAAAATTCATTTTGATCTTTGTGATTCAGGAAAGAAAGTTCTAAATCGTTTGGTTCGATAGTCGGTTATTTGTTAGATAAAATGTGAAGAAGTTGTAGATAATTTAATTGCTTACCGTATAAGATGGGTAATCTAAGTTTTATGTGATCACCTTTTGATTCAGAAATGGGAAATTGATTGAATACTTGTATGTTTGCGTTTCCTATTTATTCGATGCCCTCTTTGCGGTTGAAGCTTCCTGGAGACAGCTTATGAGAGATAGATAAGTAATGACTGAATGGTTACTTCGATGTGAAGTCCCGTTTTTCCACGTCAACGGGATAGTGTTTCTAAACTTTGTATTTAATTTTCACTTCCATCATGGTGCTTTGCTCGACTCGACAGAAACTTTCATGAAATTAATTCACAATCTTGCGATGGGCGTAGTTAATTGACGATGGCTGGCTAATACTAACCTTTGTTGCTGTTTCAAATTAATTGTCTTTATTTGCCTATAGTGCAGTTTAGTGCTAAACATAGGCTACTCCAATAGCCATCTACTGATCTATATACGGTCTCTCTCATCCATCTGCTCTCTCTTTACCAACCATCATGTTAAGACCTTCCTCTATTTTAACGATTCGCAGTCTCCACTCAAGAACTCGCCTCATAGCTTATGCTAATTAAGTAAAAGCATTTCCCTATATCGTACAAAGTAATATAAAATTAGTGTTTTTCCTTACAAATTGATTGTGCAATAAACTGATATATTGAACCATAATGTGAGTACGCCTTGCACGGCCATTGGAACCGCTTTATTGGAAAATAATGTTCCCTAGTTAACATTGAGGACATTTTTGTTACGAGACTCCTCGTTGAGCGTGGCTTTGCTTGGGAATTTTCATATTGTTTTAAATATATGTAAGAATAAAACAAAATTGGATTTCTGGAAGTCTGTTTAATATCATCGGTTGTCTGGCATGACAACTTTTTGTTATTGTCTATTGTTATTTTGGTAAATTAAATAATCAGCCAACAAATGATCTGATACCTATAGATTATTCAGGTTTTTAAAAACCTGGGATGAATCGAAGGGTTTGTACTAATTTGTGCCTCGTTCGATTAGTCTGGTTGGGCAAATATTTCCGACAAGTAGGCCAAATTCAATATAAACGCTTCGTTGCCTCGAAGAGTCTACAAGCACTTTATTATCAGAACGCCAACAACTAATTAATTATAAGCCAAGTCGATAATGTAGAAACCCCATTCCCACATTACCATGGAGATAGCGTAACATTTAATCTATTTTGCCATAAATCACGTGAATATTAGCGCAATGGATGGTTTCGCGATGCAACACCATCGATCATTCTGTGGTGCGCTCCAATGCTGTCCATGTAATTGATCTCCGCCCATCTAGAGTTGTTATCTTATTTGATAAATCAATAGCTTGGTCTCCTGAATTTTGTGCTATCCTTTCTTTGGCCTTAATTGCTAAAACAATAGCTTATTATTATTTGATGTGTTGTATTGTGTCTTGGCCTTTCTACTAGATTGTCAAAAGGTATGTAATTTGATCGATACTGTATAATGTTTTAAATAAAAAAATCTAAAATATGACTAGATACCTTTATTTTCGTTTACATTCAGTTTCCTATCCCCTGAATAATTTTTTTAAAACCTTGTTTGTCGTCTTTGCAATTTCCTTTTTTTTTTGGTAGGGCATCTCGTAGTTGACCTCTGAGATCATGACTACTTAGCCGGGCTTTCCTGTGGGTGCCTTAAGCTACTACACGTAAAACCTCCAGCCACGGGTGTTTGCAATTTCCACTCTCGTATTTTCACTTCGTCCGGAATTTCGTGTTATCCTTTCTTTGGCCTTAATTGCCAAACCAATTGCTTTTTCTATAGAATGCTTGGTTTGATAGTCTGGGATTTGAATATCTTAGAACTGGACTTGATGCTTTAGAATTTTGAGCGATTATTTGCAACAGATTATCAGCTGTATTGTGTGTTGGCCTTTCTTCTAGATTGTTAAAATAATTCCTATTTTATGCAATTCAATCGATGCTGTATAAAATATTAAATTGTTCTTAGAAAATGTAGTTCAAAATAGATATAGGTACCTTTAATTTCGTTTACATTCAGTTCATATTTTCTGTCTTATTCCCACAACAGATTTTCTAAAGCCTTGTTAAATTTGTTATTCTGTTACTTCAATGATATTAGAAGAATACCTTGAACTGATGCTGCATCTGGAGTTTGCAATATATCCAACTCCCTTATCAACTTATAGCACAGGTATCGTGTTAGGGCTCATTGGAATGGTCTCAGTGAATCGGTTAAAGATAGATGAAGGGGAACAGGGTCTGGTGATGGAGTAGGAAAGAGAAATGAGAAAATGTATGTGATGGGGGTTTTTTAAATTTTAACTGTTAAAATTGTACTTGTTTAGTACTTTTTAGTTCAATAAAAGCTTGTTTTTAAAAGGATCTTTACTTATCTTTTATTCCTACCATATTTCATAGAACTAAGGAAATAACAATAGCTAGCAGGGAAATTTACTTGGACACCATATTTCAATTGGGGAGTTGGGTGGTCTTCTGTTTCTTCATGACTGGTAGTTGGACTTGAATACAAAAACCTTCATGCTAAAATATATTTCTTTATTTTGTAAACTATAATGCGTTTCACCTAGACAAACTCACAGATTTACTCATACATTCTCCCTTTCAAAGCTTAGCCCTGTCCTTTGTGTCCAAGTGTCTATATTTTCTCTGTGGGCTATCAGATTCTCACTTGCAAATATAATGGTTCTATTTGTCCATTTTGAGCTGAGCTTTGTGCCTATGTTCAATGTTATCGCACTGTATGTATTATTTATAAGTAGGATTAGGAAGTGTTTAGGCTTTCTGAGCTGCTGTGAAAGTTTGGTTTTGTATGGTTTCAGTTTGTTTTGTATCTGTTGGAGATTAGGGTTTAATAGGGCAAACATTAAGTGCTTATATTAATTTATCGTTATTCGTTCAATTGTAGTTTTAGTATTTAACATATACAGTTATTCATAACATATACATTGGAGAAATTATTACAAAAACTTTTATGCTGGGTATGTGTGCATGTGCTATGCATATAGTAATTCATAAAATACTAGCAAAAGAGGGATAGGCAGTAGGCTATTTATAACTTAGAAAAGTCGTTTTCTCGCCTTTATACTATCGAAACTAAACATTTTTGACGCGCTTTCTCCGTAGCTCTTTGAACCTATAACATTAACATACTCGTAAATACTTCATGAAACAGTCGTTTAGCTCGCTTATCCTAACAGTGACTAACTAAATTGTACTATTAAACAATAACATAAAACAACGCACGTCTGCGTTGGGGGGCCCGTCGTAAAGTTGAAGTGCGTCCCGTTTCGAATGTACGAATTTATGGTCACCCTATGTCTTCAGTACCGTTATTGCGTTTAGGAGTTACACACACTGTACTTTTCTCTCTCAGCTGACATCTACCAAGCCTTTCGTAGGAAATCAAATAAATGTGCATTAAATGGGCAGTGGAACAGGGAGGATAAACAGAACAATAATCATGGATAAGGTCAAATAACGCTACCAATAAGTTGAAAAAGAGGGAAACCATTTAATAATTTGCATAACGAAAAGAAACCTTGACAGAATGTGGAATTAAGTAATGGAATGGTAGACATAAACGTCAGAGATGTTAGCTCCATCAAAGCTGACAAACATGACAAAGAAGGCCATCTCATCCACCTCAGAATGAAAAGAAAGGAAGAGAGATAAAACAATGTAGATAACACCTTACTAAACGAGGAACTTAGGATGTAACCCAGTCATAAACGATGTTTGATTGGAGATATGGTCTTGCACATTTCACTATACCACCTCTTTTTATTGGTGTCCTAGTATTTATTATGTTAGGATAAAAACTTCACATGACCTCAATAGAATATCCTGGCTCAAAGATTTCATTGGATTCATACTGTGGTTTCTTTTGAACAACTATAAAACTTATTACTAATCCACTGCTGGATATAATATGAAGAAGCAATTAATATGAAGGCATAGCAAATTGCTATACTATATTTTCGACTTCTAAATACATAAGTTGGTCTACTAACGGTTACTTTGTTCCCTTTCCTCCCCAACTGGAGTAGACTTAAAAAGAATTTTGAACTCAGTGGGGAAGCCAAACCAATTACAGACAACAAAGCAATTCGAGCCCTCTTGGACGGCGAATTGTTTTGGGCCCTGCAAACTATTTGATCAGGACAAAACAATGAGACATACATATTGGAATATACCAATTTTCTTTATTTGTAAAAGCTTTCTTTTATTTGATTACTTTTGTCGTTATTGCAAAGGATATAGTACTTTAGTGTGGAAATTCTAGTTCTGTTGATCGTATTCAATAAGCATTGCTTACTTCGGCAAGTAATTCCTAAGAAACATTTTTACGAAAATTTCACTCGGGCAGAGTGAAATTTTTGTAAAAATGTTTCTCAAATGATATCAGATTTTCATTCTTTAAGCCATCCAGAATTTTCTCAAGAAACGATTACATTTGCCGAAGCTCTCAAAACTGATTTCCCAGATATCCCTCCGACGATTCTACCCATTATCGTTGTTCCGGAGAATAACAGTACAAGACAAGTAAAATCCAGGTTTCGACTAATTACAGTCCTTATATTGCTTCGAATTCTGCCGGTGACCCAAACTGCTGGCTTGAACCCATGTTCGGAGGAGAAAGTTAGTTCACAATATCATAAATTATTATTAATAGTCCCCATGGTATGGGTCGCTTTGTTTGGCCTATTGATAGATTATGTTAAATTTTTTGGTTCTAACGGAATATTTAAATGGGATGATAGCGAATTATCCAATCTTAACTATTTCTAAAGTTATATTTAGATTAACCAAAACGTCATGAAAATAATTATAATTTCTTGACCGTTACAGAAGTTGAGGACTGATCCATCGCAATTGCAAAAGGGTTCACTAGTAACAGCCATACTATTTTAAAGTCTCCGACTGACTACCTTCTTCGATTTATATGTATCTATCTGTTTCAAGAGCTTGACAAGTGATACTAAACTTTTGGCGCGTTACCGTGGGAGTCAACATCATTAATTTCGATCAGTAGTTTGTCGCTTGATAGTTTGCAAATCTGTAAAGTTTCTACCCACCACGTGTTATCTAACCAACGGGAGCGTAAAAGGAAAATTGAATCGGTGCGGTTTCCTCCGAGACTGGTTCCTATTCATCATGGTTGCTAGCTGCCGTGATATTTCCGTCTTCCAACTTTGCATAATGTACGTTTTCAAAAGTTCAAGGATGTTATGTAAAAAGGTTTCTAAATGTAAAGAAGTCGGTGCTCATCTTAAGTATGAATATTATGCTCAGTGTGATGGAGCTGTTGTTTTGAAAGCAGCAATTGAATTTCATTGCATCAAATTTGATGCAATACTGGCATTAGCTCTTAAACATATTGAACTTCCAGTAAGCAAATCAGGATATTTATAAGTTTAGGTAAAACGACGCTGTTCAGAAATGCTTGAATATCTAGCACTAAACTTTCTCAACTTAACTATACTTGTCCAAAGTAAGTAAGTACTAACGCACTTCCTTTTGATTATACTGGGATAGGTGCTCACACCTTAAATCAAAAAGATACACACATTTACCATGCGCCAGGAAGAAAACAAACTGCTGCTGCGTACAAAACATAGTGCCTTCAAGATAAGCCGCCACACGCAGCCCTGAGAAACAAGGCTTATCTGCAACAAAACGCACAAACCGTTAACAGTCTGTATCTTCCACGATACACGCAAGTTTGTCGATTACAACCAACTACTATTACATGGAAATTATTACATGCTGATGTTTCCGACTGCTAACTGCTTTTTGTTTGCAGACCGCTTAATTTATTTCTGTTCTCAGAAAGAAAACGTTTGTTGTTCCGACTCCGGTAATGTCAAATAGGACAACTAATTTGAATTTACCAAAGCTTTTACTTAGCCGTACAAAGTAGTCGTGCTCAACAATGAATGCACACTTGATTGGAGAAAAGCGAACCCTTTCAATATATTTATTACGGAGATTGAATGAACTCCAATCTTCTAATTCAGTAGCTTGTGAAATTGCAAATAAATTCACACGTATTCATAATACCGCCGTACTAGGAATTCATAACACGAGCCAGTTATATGCTCATGCTCACTATGTCGTCATAATTGGCGCCGAGCGCTCTCGAGCGAATAAATCTACGCATAGTTATCCAAGCTACTAGACGTCTGACGCTTGCGTAACGAATTCGCGTCTATTTATTACCATTAGCTCACTCTGACTCATGACACCCTAGTATTAGCATGTCGTCTTTGTGAATTCGACTTAATAGCGTCATAATTTGAGCATTGTTGACGTGTTGGTGAATATAGATGAATTAGACAGGAAAGGCTGTAGGCAGATTATTCAATTCATCCTTGATATTATCAAAATTGTATTTCTATCATTCAATGCAAGCTTTTTGAATATTTAAGCTTGCGTGAATTGATTCGTGCGTAAAAGCTCCATCTGAATTCAATGTTTCACTATCGAAGCTACTAAAGTCTCTCGCAATTAATCTAACTACATAGCCTTGGGGAAATTCTAGCTTTCTTTGGTCCCCCGTCGCCTGTTCACGTTTATGAGCAATCTTAACATAAAATATGAGCTATAAGCAAAGGAATATGTTGCAACAGATTCTAGGGGAGCTATAACGTTTGTCATTGACAACGTTAATTTGACTGTAAGTTGCAGAAAGTGTTACTTATGGTACTATTAGTCCATTGATCACTTTATTATGCCATACATTATTTACAGTTACTTTGTAAAATCTCTCCGCACTTATTAGCATAAGCTCAGCTTTTAGCGCTAGTGTTTGGCAGAAATTATTGAAGTAATAAAGTAGTTCGAAAGTGTTTATTAATGGTTAATAAGGAAGTATAAGCCGTTTCTGTTAGGAATGTTCGCGGTAGTGTTATTAAATGCATGATTGAATATGTTTATAATAGATCAGATAATGTTGACGTGAATACAGGTAATGTTCGGAATGAGAGATATAAACATATTGGAAGTCATGATGTTAATAGCCCGTAAGATGTAGTCTTGAATCAATGCATTACGAAAATGAATAACGAATGTCTACTTGGCTTGTTATCCGTTTCGGCGGTCTCTTCCTTTAACTAGCAGTATGTCTCGAAGCCTATACTTAGGATTTTAAAATTGTCCTAATAATCGGTTCTGGTATGTCCACATCTCTAATGACACACTTGTATACACTTTGGAATGTCAGTTTTTTCCCCAGTAATCTTGTTAACGAAATCTCTGATGATGGATTGCAAGCTTACAAAGCCATGTAGGTAATTTTGTCAACATCACAAAATATACAAAATTTGACTTTCAAGCTCACACCATCGAAGAAGAAAATAAACAAAGTTCCATCCTGACGAATGGTACCTGTTATATTTCACATCAATCAAGTTATTTAGGAGTCGACTATCGTGATTGCCACTTATGGCTTCCTATTGTTTCTTTTATTGTCCACTGAACAAAAATAATAAAGTTTATAACAGCTCTATATATTGTCTTAGGGGTTTTTTACATTTGAATGTAAAATGTTGTGTAGCCGCAGTTTTAAAATATATTATTACCATACGAATATAATTTGATTATATAAATTATATTTGAATGATAGAAAATGTAAAATGTCTAAAATGCTACGTCGAATTGTCACATACAATAGTTAATTATCTTCTATAATTAACACAAAAGGAAGTGAATCTATAATGAGTTTCCCTATAGGCTACAGGTTTCTATCTTACGAAGGTATTTCTGTTTCCACGTGAAGTAACAATGTTATGTTCAACAATCTATTCACTCAGGAAGTCTTAACAACCTGACTGAAAACCAGATTAGGAAAGGAATAGAACCGACTAATGTTTCTGGAAATATGTTTGTGACGGCAGCTACATCACCACATGCGAACTATGTATCAAAGACTTCATAAAAAATCTTGCATCGCGCAAACAGAATTTACCGCGCGATCAACATACATATATATAACTTTTAGATGGGGCAGTTGCTCGCCACATACGACACCCGTCTGGTCGCAGGATCCTCCCTTTTCAATAGAGGATAAATGAACTTTACACCCTGTTCCTTTACATACCTCTAAATGTACATAATATAAAAACCTTTTGTGCTCTCCCTGTTATAAAGGGTTTATAAAAATAAGCAAATTGGTACCATCAAAAGATACTAACGGATTTACTTCTTCGCCAAAAACACAGGCGGCGCCAGATCGTCTGGGAGAATTGGCATACATGGAGGATTCAGCATTACAGTTTTTTTTTAATTTTATAAAACATCAAAGCGTCGTAATCAAGTTCAACCTAATGGACCATTTAGACGGGGCCAATCCCAGAGACAATCCACTAAGCTAAGTTAATAGCGTCGTGTAAATAGAGACAGTCGACTACATTGGATTGTCCTCAAGCCATTTTGCCTTTTCATTTTAGTGGCTTGCGACTGACATCCATCTCTTTCAGTCGATGTATTGATCGTCTGCAATTAAATCGCTAATCGCCGATGATACACCGTATTTGTAGCGTCTTTTTCTGAGTCCATCTCAGGGCCATAGCCGCGTAAGATGGAATCAGAATTTCAGTTCTCACTATTCGCTACATAAAACCGCGTGTAATCGCCTACCAATGTGTAAACCCCTTTACAAAACATTTGTTATCCAAAGAAATGTTTACGAAAAACGTAGTAAACTGTCGGGAGCCATTGTCTGTTTGATAGATGGTTTCACATCAATTTTGTTCTCTGCTTCTATTCGTCGAGAAGCAACCATAATGGTTTTATTTTGGAGTTTATTTTTTGTTATGTCATGTGATAATTACTCGGCTGACGATGAAGGCTGATCGATTTTAGTTGGTAGCGGTCTTTAATTGTGTTTATTTGTGCCTTCAACGGATTCGTTTGTAATATCGCCGGGGGTAGATAAATCTAAAAAGAGAAGGAGTTTAAAATTAGATTTCAGATTTTTTCTTTGTGATAATTACCGCAGAATATTAATTATTCTTTTTAGACAGATGTTTATTTTCGTAAACACCCTAAAAACAGTCCGGGTCATTAATTGCGTAACACATGATCAATGAAAATCATTTTGAAGGATATTGGTAATCCATTACTTCATGATGTTTAAAAATTTGTCTGCTTAGCAACGTAAATAACGCAATGAATGTTGTTGAACTGTCAAATAAAATAGATTGTGATTGATCGTGTGTTACGCAGATTTATGTCACAAACTTTTTAAAGTCATTTCCAATATAAAAAATTATACAAATCACAGGACTGTGATTCCTAATTAATCACACATTATTATAAAAGTTTATCACATAAAATGGAGTTCTCAACTTCTCATGTCACGGTGAAATGTTATCACGTTTTGGTATTTCGGAGACTTATAACGAGTGCTTTCGTTGCCTCACGAATTACTCAATTAAAATTATACTATATATAAAATCGTGATATCTACACTATAATAGCACTCACCGTTAGGGTTGCCACTTATAAGCAGATAATTATTTTTTTATTCTGAAGGCTCAGCAGTAGAAAGTGAAATGAATTTAGATTTCAAAGTTTCATTTTGTCAAGTTTGACATTACTATGTCTAGGAATCCTAGGACGCCATTTTGTGCTTTTAAATTAGCGCAAAGACAACCCTATGGCTAATAATTTGGAATCCGGACAATGGGTACTCTACTTTTGGAACAAATAAGAAATAAGTAAGTTAAATGATTCCAATAGTCCCTCGAGAAGAGATTGTAATGTTTGGATCACGAAATACCGTTTGCAATTTGATCAAAAACAAGATTAGAAAATAAAAAATATATACTTACAGTTTATTGCGACAAATAACGTGGCAAACTGACAACCCTGCGTAGGTACTAACTGACCATTGACACATAATCCGCGTCCAATGTCAAGAGTCAAGCGCCTGATTGGTGACCGGTGATTGGTCAGCGGCGACTTCAAAGCTCGCGAATGTGCGCTTACGCAACCGAGCCGTTAAGGGTCTTTCAAACAGGCGCGACACGCGACGCGACACAAAGACACCGCTCGTCGCGCGACGGGCGGTTTCTTTGTGTCGCGTCGCGTGTCGCGCCTGTTTGAAAGAGCCTTTACGCGTTGACGTTTTCGCTGCAGTGTCGATTATCGATATTGACAAGTCGTGATTACCTATAGTGTTCAATGCGACTACACATGGCGTCTAGAAGGATAAGTTGGTTAGTTTTATTTGAATAGAATTTAATTGGAGCAATCTGTGGCTTACGAAATTCATGCTATTTGCATTCTGACGATGATTATGAAGCTTTTTAGTAAAAGCCCCAAAAGTGATGAAGCTTTAAGATTAATTATATTTTGGAGAATGAATTTTGTCTACCCTCTTTACGCAAATTCCAAAACCACACGAATTTTATATCTGACAGGGAAACTATTCCGCTTCGTAAACTGAATATTCTGATGTCAACAACGATGTCCCTTTGAGTTCAAAGCGGGTAGGTTATATATTGAAGACACTACACAGTTTGTTGTGCATACAGGGAAAATATTTGCATTCTTAATTTGATGTTTAGTAAGAGTGAGGTCTATCAAGGATACACGACTTACATTGCATAATGGTTCTCGGACTAATATGTATGATAGTTCTTTTGTACTGATTGTGGGTCTTTAAATAGTATTATTATCATCTGCTAGCCTAGCCTATATTGCTGCCGGCTTCTAGTTTATCCGGATGCAGAAGGATATCAATATTTTACATGGAGCGACTGCCTATCTGGCCTCTACAACCTAGGTACTGGGTAACACGATACCCCTTGGCAAAACTGGTTGTCAGACTTTCGGGCCTGTGACTATCCGTAACGACTGTCTAAAATCTACGAATGCCGGCCAAGACCGACCGAAGCTCGGAAGGGTCTCGGTATTTAACGGATGGTCACCCATCTACGGACCGAGCTCGACAAGCATTGCTTAAGTTTGAAGATCACCTCTTGCTACTATGTTATTTAGCCACGAGCCTTTTGCAAAAATTGTCTCCATACATTTTTACTAATTATTGCATTAAATTTTTAGCAATCACTTGGTTTGAAATGTGGCTTCTTATTTTATGTGAAAAGTATCCTAACAAATATTACCTTCTTTAACAGATGATGACGAGGAATGTGGCGCCCTTTCCGAAGGTTCAGAGACTTCGGAGTGCGGCCGCGCAGATACTGACGACGAGGGCATCGAGCGGGACTCCGAACCAGCCCCCAGGAGACGGCGCCGGCGCAGACGGTTCATGCTCAAGGATGTCGTTGAGGTAAGGAGTAAGGCAGATTAAGAGTCATAGCAGACACAATAGGTACTATTCGTTACGGCGACCAACATTTAGTCGCTTTACGGAAAGAAAGAAAGAAAGATTTTTTTTTGGGACACGCACAGGAAATACAACATTAAAACTAAGAAAATTATAAAACAATTTCAGAAAAGAATATTAAAATTTAAAAAAATAGTGTAAACAAAAAAGAAGATCTGTGTGAGGCCAAAAAGGCTCCTACTCGATACTGCGCTCAAGGAAGCGCAGAGTCGTTAAAACATGATGCAGTTGCAAAATCGCTGATCGCTGATACTAAGAGTAGCGTTTTTTGAAGACCCTAGGACTGTGTTGATGCTGCTCATTAAAACTACTGAAAATGATCTATGAATACAAACATGCACATTTGGTACTTACCTATTATTTTCAAGGGCGTTCTTTTAATTATGATTTCATTTCTGCGGCTGTTTATGTTACATAAGAATTGTGTGATGTGAATCTGCGTTTATTCGCCATATTGAATTTGATTTATTAAGGGTGTAGTAACATCATTGTGGATCATATTATTATCCAAGATATAGTATATTACTAATATATGTTTACTTATTTTCCATTGTGCCGTAAGTTTTTCAGTACACACTAAAGTCAATTGGAAGTTCCTTATATATCCGTGACACACATTATCAAGGATTCACGAGAGTCTCATAACGAAACTAACTAATTACTTTGTCCCGAACAATTACCGTGACCCGAGACGGTACTAAGAGGCCTTTGGTTCCGCAACGCCCTTAATTTGAAGAAAATGGGAATAATCGAATTACTTAGTGTTACTTCTGGGCACACTTTATTGCGTATGCGGTTTGTAAGCTACTGTCATGAAGATGATACTATGAACGACACTATAGTTTTAATTTTTTGGTCTACTTATCGCTTCGGTACTTCGTGACCGACCGATAGAAGTTTATAGTTATCCAGAAATATTTCCTATAACAGTTCTCCTCTAAGTAAGTATTTCTATTCACTTGTCGATTTAATTTCAACCAGTTTTAAATATTAATCCTGATTCAATTATGAAAGACCTCCAAAATCCAGTCAGACTATTCCATCCTTATCTTTATCTTTTTTTAAATTAAACACTGGTTCACACTATCAACTTTCTCTTAGATATCAAACTTTATCAAAGTAATAAGGCTTGGTGTTCATTTAATGTCAAGCATTGACAAAGTCCCGAATAACATGTTACTGGCTTATTAAGATCGGATAAGGACGGTACACAAGTTTGATAGAGAGGGTTTAACAGATAAATCATGCGTAATAGCGATTTTCTAGAGATAATTCCAATGAGGGACTAACACGTTTGATTGTGAATTGAATTAAATTATTATTGATAAAATATTTCAGCTTTCAAACATACGTCATATGATGAGAATGGGAAAATCCTATTCTGGTTGTTAAAAATTGGGTTTTACACTTAGGTAGGACCAGAGAAATCTGTTAAAAAAATGGGTCACATACAAAATATTTGACTTCAATATAAATATTTGTAACAACAATTTAACATAGGTAACAAAGACAAAATCCCCAATATCCCCAGAAGTCTATTAAAAAAACACGTCACCCCTTCCCACGAGCTAATCACGAAAGGACCAAAACAGTTCCCCTTCTTTCCATTGTAGCGTATCATGGTTACACTTATATGTTGCATCACGTATGATGGTGGCCGATGTCATCTGCTTTCTCCGCCACGTATTAGGAAGTTATTAGTGGATAACCTGACGTTTTGGAGCTCTGATGGACTCGTTAATTGAATCCGATTGAGTTAAGGTGTCGGCGCATTCGTGCGGTCGTGGGAAGGTGGACATTTGTTGTAGTGACCTTTGGTATAAATGTGAGGACGAATAATAAAGCTTTTGAATGTGAATTTTGTGTGGTGTCTTTGTAGCAGTAGACTGCGATAGTGTAGGCACTGTTATTAATGTTGTAGCTAAATGGGAGCGCTCTTTTAATGCGAACTGAGTGTTCTTATTTTTCTCTCTTTTTTCAAATACTTTGTATGATTCTCTATTGCATCTCAAACATGTGTCAGACGAGCATTCTCTTTTTCTGTTCAGATTAATGTAAAACATTTCAGGTTTTATAATTTGGTCGCAATAAAATTAATGCTCATGTCTATTAATGACATCGCATTCGTAGAAATGTTACGCTCCAGTCCGTCGAGACCCTTACGACTTATAATTTTCATGTAATAAGATAAGTGTTGATCTCAAATTTCTATGCGTTTGTTTTACGACCGTACTTAATATCTTAGTAGATAGTTGTCATAAAGCCGGTAATTAGCCGGTGTAATGGCTTTCCGAAAGATATCGATGGCTTATTATGAAATCGTATTATAATTATCATCGAGTGAGGAACGAACATAAATTCTAATGTTGGTTGCATCATGTGTTACTATGTTTGTTTAGAGAAGTTTCGATTTTGAGAGCTTTTGGTTACTTTGTAAGATTATAACCTTTTATGTGTCTTCTCGCTCTTGGTAATGATTTTTTCGAGCCAGCACATTTTTTAACTGACTTCAAATAGGAGAAGGTTGTATCTTCGTCTGTTTGTATTTTTTTAAATGTATATTCATCTTTTTTCTTGTCAATTGTGGATCGATTTAAAAATATCTTTTTTCATTTGCTCGTTTTTCATGGACGCTTGAACGGTGGTCCCATATACATTATTTATTAATTTTTGTGCTTTGGTAGTTTTTAAGTATTTAATCCACTTTGTATATCTTGATAATCTTATAATACTTCCTATCACTATTGTTTAAATACCAAACGAATTGGTGTGGGATAGGTACCATAAAAAAGTGAAAAAAAAAATGCTTTAAATAACAACCCGACGTCGGTGGGTAGCAAAAAAAATAATTAAATAATAAAATACAGATCCAGAGACAACGACTTCCGAAATTAAAGTTTTTTTTTCACTTTGTAGTATTTTCTTTGGAAGTCGGTTGTTTTTTTCTTGTAAAAAGTTTTTTACGGGTTTTTTCTTGTGACAAAAATATTAGCCAGTTAGTATATAACTGAAAGTTTTTACCTTAATGAATGTTTCGAATCAACTTGTGACCAATCCATAAGAAAATGCTTAAAAACACACGATGAAAGGAATTCAATTTTATATTCATTTACAGAGAAAACCTTAACAACATGGAATGCGCAACAAATTCATTGCAATAGTCATGGAAACCAGTAACTGATGATTTTATGACAATTGTGTAAAATGGAAAGTTAAAATGCAACGTTACGGGCTATAAATTAAAATAAGTTACGAACGAATGATGCACTTTACGATACTGAAATCTTGCGTGGTGAAAGAGCTGTTGGGGTATGTAAATGAAGCTGGCACTTCACTCAAGTGATGGTTCATTCGAGTCAAGGTTCTCGTTGGACGTTTTACTTCGAGTGAAAAAGTTATCAGCCAGCCAGCCAGCCAGCCAGTTATGAGTCTATAATACCTCAAAATGCTTAGCTTGATCCTCCGTTATATCGAAAATATTGTTCCGATAATTTTGAAATAAATATATGATAAAGTTGAGGATTAATGTTAATAATATCTACTTACTATGTTTGGCGAATACACGATTCCATAAAATTTTCTCGAAAAAAAAAAACAAAAGTTACCTCCAAACCGAACAATAAAACGCTGGAATTCATAAATAAAAAGGTAAAAAGAAATTACCTGAACTATCGTCGCCTTGGAGCCTTCTCCTCGCCGTTCTGTTTCGCTCTCACTCAGTCTGCGAGCAGTAGTGTGCGACCAAAATAAAGAGTGAATTTGAGCTAAGGTTTTATGGACTCTATAATATATCATCGTTGAAATGTATAGTGATAGAGGACTTTGTGCAAGGCTTCGTTAGGTTTCTACTATGTAGTAAGAGAAGGTTTACCTTTTGCCTTGTAGGACCAGCTTGTTTCTGGGAGTCTACTCCCCATGTAAATAATCCGTAGTTTCGGCCGAAGTTACAGGTGTATCCGGCTCGATACCACTTACCGACATAATATTAGTTTTGGGTCCAAACTAAGAATGAATGACAACACAATTTGACAGCGGTTGTCCCTATTCCCGATGTGTGCCCGTCCGAAAAAGTTAGAAGACTCAGAAGAATCGAAACACTATCGGACGGGCCTGTATATTCGTTTTCGCACGGACGTAAAAATATCGCGGCGGGATTTTATCGTGCACTGGATTTTCAACTCTCGATGTTGAGCCGAGCGTTGAGAATCCAACTGAGTGGGTTCACTCAGTTGGATTCTCAACGCTCGGCGCGACGCGCTCGGTTCAGCGCGTCGAAAAAACACACTGTAGGATCATGAACTCTTGGCGCTAAGCAGAGCGTTGGAAATCCAATGTGCGGAAAAAAAGGGCTTAGAGACAAACCACTGCCTGTTTTGAAGGTTATTCCGGTGATAAATTAAATAAAGAAGATAATAATAAAAAAACAGAAATTAAATTTTGAACGTCACAAATATGTTCCTGTAATAGGAACATATTTGTGACGTTCAAAATTTAATTTTGGAAGTCGAAGAAGAATAAATTCAAAAATAACTTTAATTTCGAAAGTCGGTGTCTTTGGATCAGTATTTAAGGTTTTTGCCACCGATTTCCGAAATTAAAGTTATTTTTCACTTTGTAGTTTGGAATTCGGTTGTATTTTTGTTATTTTTTTTTTTCACTTTTTAGAGGCTTGGTTTGTGATTATTCACTTTTTAGAGGGTTGGTTTGTGATTATTCACCATTTGCTCTCGAAATGCATGAATAACTATAAAAAATACCCAAATCACTATAGATGCGCCTATAATATTTGAAGAGTTCCCTCGTTTTCTCCAAGATCCCATCATCAGATCGTGACCAAATGACAATTGGGCCAACTTGGAAGTATACCCTTTCAAACAAAGAAAGAATTTTTCGAATCGGTTCAGCCGTCTTCGAGTAATCGGGGAACATACATAAAAAAAGAAAAGAAAAAATAAATATTCCGACGAACTGAGAACCTCCTCCTTTTTTTTTGAAGTCGGTTAAAAAGAGTGTATGCATTGTGCTGTGATTTGTGTTAGTGTTCTAAGAGTGTTTTTATGTTATAGGTACCTATAGATCCTATATATTCCTATAGATCTGTTGACAATTTTCTATTTTGTTAAGTACCTGGTACTTATTGAAAGCCCTACACTGTCCTCCCATACCTAGTAACACTGTTATTTGAAAGTATTGTAAAAGCTAATTATTTTTAAAAGAGTAATCGTGGAGTTTCTTGCCGGCTCTTCTCCATAGGAAACGACCAATTTGAACCGTGCACTTAGCTTCTGACGTTTCATAAGTGCCCTTGTAGGTTTATGTGAAATAAAACCCTTTGAATTTGAATTATTTTAGTGAGTGCACGTATATTTGTGAATTGTCAATGTGTATACTGTGAGTTTTTACTTAAGCTAGGAAACTTTCTGTCATGTTGTAATCCAATGTAAGAAGCCAGTTTGTTACCATCATTCTATTTGATTAACTCTTCGTGTACTAATACTAAGTTTACGGTATAATGGAAGCGTTCAGCTGAAATCTTTGTTATGTTTCGTGAAGTAATCACTGATATTAGATTGGCTTCAATTAATTTCAAAACTCGTTGATTATTCTGCATTTCACGTGTAAATTGAAGCTGTTACGCGATAATTGATCCATTTATAAATGAGCAATGTGTGTCGAGTTTACTAATTGTTGTGTTTGTTGTTAAATCACACGTTAAATAGACTTGCATCAGTTTTCACGAGGCGTGGATACGAGAAAAACTTGCACGGTTTGGCGGAATTAATTGCCTGATTACTGGAAAGAATGTTCATTTACACAAAAAAAAAGTAAACAATGTTTCGTGTAAGAGGTCGTATTGGTCCTTCGAACCTACATACGTACGTACCTTCATTACCTACAGCTTAATTAATAAGAGAATATACTTAGCGGGTGGTAGGGACGTCGACGCACACTCGCATGTTATAAACCATGTATTCAGTACATGATTCTAGACCTAAAAAAACTGCTGTTTCCTACAAAAATGCAATTCCTACGTGGTCAAAATGTATCAAACAGCTTTTTTTTTAAAATAACCTACGAAAAATGTCAACAGGTTGTGCGTCGATGTCACATGCCACCCTGTATCTTATTATATAAGACAAAAAAAAAGAAAAACAAAAATACAACCGACTTCCAAACTACAAAGTGAAAAATAACTTTAATTTCGGAAGTCGGTGTCTTTGGATCAATCAGTTTTTAATTTTTTTTGCCACCGACTTCCGAAATTAAAATTATTTTTCACTTTGTAGTTTGGAAGTCGGTTGCATAAATGCAAATTTTTTTTTACCAAAAATTTTTGGTAAAAATTTTTTTTTCAGTTTTTAGTATGTTGGTTTGTAATTCTTCAGTTCCTCTTTACCAAATGGTGCTTTTCGAGAGCAAATGCACGAGTTACTATAAAAAATACCCAAATCGCTATAGGTGTGCCTATAACATTTGAAGAGTTCCTTCGATTTCTCCAAGGTTCCATCATCAGATCTTCATGAAATGACAATTGGAGCAACTTGAAAGTGTACCCTTTCAAACAAAAAAAGACTTTTTCAAATCGGTTCAGCCGTCTTCGAGAAATCGAGGAACATACATTAAAAAAAAACCGACGAACTGAGATCCTCCTCCTTTTTTTTTTGAAGTCGGTTAAAAATAATAACATTGCAAGACTGCAATATAGTGAGTTACTCCAATATACTTTTATATAATAAAGCTGATTTTTTTATCAAGTTGCTAACTTATAATGATTAAATTAAAAATATAAAATATGTTGCTAATTTTCTGCTCAATAGGGGTTCTCGGATATATCCTAAATGGCTCGATGTTTGGTATTAATGCCATGTCCGACTATGTACTTGATACTGATTTATTTATAATGGCATGGACGTGTGGCTTTCTGCCAAACCTTGTCAGTATTTCCCCTGTGGGTTGAATATAATAAAATAACCATCCTTTTTAGAAAAAGAAGGCGGAAATTGTATTGTATTTCGTGTAGAATAGTGTGGTGTCTTATCTTCATGATTACGTGAAGCAAAAACTTTGTACCCCTTTTTCAAAAATGACGCGGACGGCGGTGTATGAAATTTGGCACGGTTATGGTCGAATTTCGACCACTGGGCGACCTCTAGTTAATTATAAATAAGTCAAAAGTTCCTCTTAATGTTAAAACCACATCAAATTATATGATGTTGCAAGTGAAATTAAACATTTATTTTATTTTACGTGTAGGATTTTAATAGTAGCTTAAAAAAGGTACAGTGCTGGACAAAAGACCTTTCCTAAAAACAGCCAAACAATGTATTATCTTTTTTGTTATTCAAATATGGTCCAATGCATATTTTACACATTAAAAATAAAGGTAACAATGAACTGCCAAGCTTCGCCAGTATTGTTCGGATACTTTGCTAACGATATAAAACTTGCACTCAGCAGAATTTTACTCGCACACAAGTTTCAAGTATGTAATTGAAATCCTCAAGGAATCAAATGAACGTTCCCACTATTGTAAATTTTTATTAATTAATATTATTTATCGTGTGAATGAAACTCTAATGCTGGAGTTGTATTTCCGGAATAAGCAGATATTTCACCCTTTCCTTATACATTGAAATGCATATCGGTTTCTTCATAATTTGTAGTAATTAAAATAAAATAAGCTCATTATTTGCATTACTAGTAAAATAGTTTGATAATAAAAATCCCTTTAATGGCAAACTTAGAGGCAAGCCCAATGATATTTTAAGTAAAAAGACGTAGATAGGTTACCTACCGTACATTCGTTCTTCAAAAACGGCATAATGTCACGCTATTAGATGACACGTGTAAGTAGGACAGCATGTCGTAATTATCGGGGGCGAAAAAGAGACAAGACGAAGAAAATGTGGCTAATTAGCCAAATTTTGACGTGCCTCTTGCGAAGCGTGTATAACCTATCTACCTCTTTTTTTACTTATAATATCATTGGGCAAGCCAGTGAAAAAATTCCCTTGATAACGTAACTTTTTTTTTTTTAGGTAGGACATCTCGTAGTTAACCTCTGAGATCATGACTACTTAACCGGGTTTTCCTGTGGGTGCCTTAAGCTACTACACCTAAAATCTCCACCCAGGGGTTATTCAACTATGCTAATTAAAACTAGGTGAATGCTCGCTAAGGGCACCCCCTGTGGGGTACGAACCTCGGCTTAGGGCGTCAACCGGAGGGAGATAACGTACCCAGGATCGATTAATGACTTGTCTTTTCCTTGTGTTTTTTTAGCAAATGCCGTCACGACCGTAATTTCCGGCTTTTAACTATCCGTTACGAACATTTCGTTGCTGGTAGCTAGATATACCTTTGACATCGGTCATTATAATGTCAACCGGGATCAAGTTCATGTTAACTCAGGGAAATTAATTGTTTAGCAGACTACCATCATAAATTGTCCGTGAATTCAATTCTTAACTGTGAATTCTCGACAGGTGAAAGAAATGGCTTATTATAACACGGCAAGTTGACGTAATGTGTCAATTTGATAAACAATTTTTCTTTGAGTTTACACTCTTGGACCGTGTCAAGCGTAACTTAACATCCCAGATCAATTTAGCTGAATTCTCATAATAGAAAAAATAAATATTCTTTTCGTGTGGTTAGAGACTAACCTGGTATCAGAGTTTTACCCAGTTCAGTTCACCCATGGGCCTCTGACTTGGCTTCACATGCCGTCGAGAAATATATCTCTCAGGCATACCGGTTTCCTCACGATGTTTAAAAAATCGCGCAATATGCTTCACATACACGTAAAACGGCCATCGCTCAGCATAATGCTGTGACCCTATGCGAGACACAGCCACAGCGCTGGTTCTCAGTGGCAGCCGGGGCGTTAATACGTTTAGCTAGAAAACCCTATAAAATTAAATAGCATAATAAATAAAGATCCTTCGTCTTAAAATACATGTGAGCACTTGAATAGGAAGTAGAGCCGCGCAATTTCCTCTTTTCTTTGGCTATGTAAGCTGGCTGCGGGTGGGATCGGGTAAATTGGGTCACGGGGCCGTGTAGGACTCATCAATAATAAATGTCTGCCGCACACTCACATTCATTTGCTGTTTTAGTAAATCCCGGTGGTACTTAATGAGTTAATTTAAGTGGTAGTGGGTTTTCGTCTTTTTACTCGACAAGAAAGAGGGTTCCCAATTCATGTTGTGTGGCGTGTGATATTTTCTTCAATTTAAATTATCTCACACGTTTTTACGATAAAAGGTTATTGGCAGTGATTATGACTAGAAAATTTAAAAAGATCTTGATTTTTATGGTCTAATTCAAAGATATCCGAATAAAAATAGTTAATTGATTGTGTTTTTCGACAACAATGCTTTAAAAAAAAATACAATAGTTTCTTAACCGCAACAAAAGTAACAACCCAAAACAACAACATCTTCATTGGTCCATCCATTGATACTGATGCCATCCTTTACGCCATTCATTAACTAAGTACCAAGAAGAACACTTCCTTCAGAATTTCGCAGTCTCCAACATTCGATCAGATAATTCATATTCAGAGGCTCCAAGCCATAAGTCACTGTTTATTCAAGATTTATAGATTAGAGGTGGCATTAAGATAATGACAGTATTGTGGGTGTCTTTCGAGTTGTCGGCCGCTCGTTACAGTCTTGTCTTTGGTTCGGTGTGCGGACAAAGGCGTCTTGCGAAAGTGGTCGTGTTTGCCCCCGTTGCCCCTTACATAGCGCCCTTGACATGTTGAATCGTTGAATCATATTGGCAGACAAAGGACGGTAGGTTTGGGTTTAGCGCCTCTGGAGTGGGTACCAAATGGATCCCCCTTTTTTGACATGTTTGATTTGAATTTTGGTGTAGGTACTTAGCACTTACAACGTAATGTAGGGTGCTCAAGATGGGTCTGATGTCTGAAGTATTAGTTGTTTTTTCATGTTTATGGGAAACTTGAGTGATTTCTTGAACTGAACCGTCTTTGAGTTGGGTTTATTATAAAGGACCAAGTCTCCTGAAAAATCAGATTAAGGCCGTTTCAAAATCTTATACAAAAGATAGAGAGGTGATTTTTATACCACAACGCGTTTTACTACATAACATAACATCATGCCTGTCTTCTATAGTACACCCACATTTCGCCAGTTATGTTTAAGTCCTATGTAATAGGGGGCGAGCCTATTGCCATCAACCGGGGACAAACCCAGACTCCGGGCTGCCACTGAGAAATTCAGATAGAAAAACCCAACAACATTTTGCCCGACCCGGGAACCCAACCCAGTACATCTTGCAGCAGTAGCGCTTGCGACGAACGAGGCAGTCAAAAAGGCGTTTTACTAATGTCTCCTTAAAAGAACATAGAATCCATATTGACCGTCTGTCCTTTTTTTTCCACTTTCTGAGAAAATTTGACTAGAACATTTTGCCTCCGTTGCTCCTAGCGCCCTTGACAAGTTAACTCATTTTGGCAGACAAAAGACGCTTATGGTACTTCCTGTTTTTGAATTTGGAAGCACTTAGGTGAACAACGTAATGAAGGGTGCTACAGATGGGTTTGATGTCTCGAGTATTTATTATTGTTGCAAGATGATGGGGAACGCTCACCGGGAGCATTCGCCTGTAATGTAACGTTCAGAGTCGAGCATTACATCAGTGAGGGAGGAGAACCGAGCATTACAGTACGCAACCTGTAATGATACAATTCGAGCATTATATCAGTGAGGGAGGAGAACTGAGCATTACAGTGCGCAATGTCTGTAATATTTAATCAGAAATGTTACATTACAGGCGAATGCTCTCGGTGAGGGAGCACCTTTAGATGCTTTTCCGCCTATCACTTCAGTTATTAAATATTAATTATTGAGCTAACATATTTAATTGAAAATCGGAACAGAAGAAAAATTAAAAGAAAGTTAACTCTTAGCTTTATATGAAATACTTAGACGTAGTGTAAGTCTCCTGGAAATTCTGATGAAGTACACAAATTCTTGTTTCTGTTCAATACCCCGTAATACTGAAAATTCCAAGGTTCTTTTGTAACCTAGTTCACATTTATGCGTATACTTTATTATAGTGCGTATAATATGCCATGTGCAATGCCAAATTGCGTTCGAAAGCCATTATGTGCCCGTTTTAATGGACAAATTGGCAACTATAAAACATGTGATAATTAACAATGATTTGCAAACATAATGGACGTTCAATGTTCAATTTAATTGTTGTTTCGATTGCATGCAAAGTTGAAGTATTTTTTCAACCTGGTGAAATTAAGGTATATGATACCTAACAGTACTTATAACACTTTCCTAGCCTTTCGGAAAAAGACATTGTTTAAATATAAGTATAGGGAATGAAAAAAAACTGAGTAGAGTTTTCATTACAGAATTACTAAAGTCTTCTAAGTTTTCATTACGGTATGATTCCGATCCCCGCTCTCCGCTTGCCTTGCCGCTTGACTACTGGTCCCCATACATTTTCTATAGGTTTATATGAAATTACATTTCCAGCAGGCAGCAACATCCCGGCAATAAATGTATGACTCCGAACTCCGCTGCTGCACTGCTGCGGCAGTACTGCGGCATGCAGCGGGGATCGGAATCATACATTAAAGCTGTAGTTTCTAACCTTTTCAATATGGTTACCCTTACCCCTGTGAGCTATTAGGAAAACTGATTTTACCCCGACCTTAAACTGTTATCAATACAAACAATACAAGCAAATACAAATAACTTTATTAATCACAAATTGAACATTTGTCTTACAATTTTAGCGTTTTTCTTTCACAAGATTTTTTACATTAGGTTTAATTTCGCTTAAAGCGCATTTTAAGTCATGTTCCACATTGAGACGGTTTCTGGCCTTTGTTTTCAGTAAAAACAAAGAAAAATCACTCTCACATATAGCCCGTGGTGGCAAAGGGTATAAGCATTTTTAAAACATCGTTAGCTATAACAGGATATTCGGCACCAGGTTTTCGCCAAAATGTATTGAGATCATAGATGAAATTCTACTCTGCAAGTAATATTATTTTTTTAGATTAGGTCTTAATTATTAGGTTAATTGTTACCCCCATAGAATAGCTGAATTAACCCCAGGTTCGGAACCCAGGCCTTAAAGAGTCCCCGGGTTGACGGCGCGTTTTGTTCCACGCGCGTCTCAAACAGATGTCAGCAGAACTGACGTGGTCCGATAGGGCCGATGCTTGCTGAGGTTGCGGGGATGTCCGAAAGGGTTAACGTGACCCCTGGCAATATAGGCAACTGAAGGAACACGGGTGGGTTTTAGTCAGCAAGAGTCTGACACGCCCTCCCGCTCCACCCAGAGCGGGAGTTATTTGATAATTTCCCAACCAAAAAAAACGGCTTTAAAGAGTCTGGGTAGTCAGCTTAAGCTATTGCCCTTTAGTATGTCTAATTTGTTGTTCAAACTAATTTGGAAAGAGCTTTAAACTCCTGAAATAAACCTCCGGTATCCAGTTTTTTCACCGCAAAGACGAACATGCGCAAATACATCGGTATTTAACACCTCGCAACAATGTTCACACGATTCAACTTGCAAATGCAAATGCAGGAGTGGACCCCGACGTCCATTCAGAACAGGCCGCATGTGAATGTGCGTTCATTATCTATGTGCAGCGAGTTGCAACAGTTATGCTAACTAATGTTTGTTCACGTAGGCTGTGATGGTATTCCTGGTTATTTTAGGGTTATAAATATAACCCTCAAGAAAATAAAACAATATTGGGAAAATTCAAAAGTGCACGCCTCATAACGCTCATTCAAAAACAGAAAAATATTAGTAAACGACTTTTCATGAAGTATGTTTTGGCTGCTTTTTTACCCATTAATTTGGGTAAAATTTCTCACCTCGCAATCTTTTAGTACTGTCAAAGACTATTTTAGGTTTGCTTTGTTGGTTGCTAGGCAACGGAAGAGGGTCGAAGTTGGAAATATAAGTATATATATACAGGGTGTCCGGTAATTAATGGATAACCTTAAAATGGGTCATGGTGAAACTAATGGCCATTCAGAAAAAATATAAAAAAAAATAATAAAACAGGTTTTACCAAATATATGATTTTTTTTATAATAATCGGTGTTTTTTGTTACCTTATTTTACATTTCTATACACCACGGCCACAAATTAAGGAATTCTTTCGATTTTTTATTTTTATAGTAATTTACGTTAACTGAGCTGATAGATAGGCAATAAATTGTATGACTACTATTACACGGTTTTTTTTTTTAAACTACTTGAATGTTTGTTCTGGGGAAAAATTTGCGAAAAATATTCAATTTGACAAAGTTTAAGCATCCGTAACTTTAAAAAAAAGTATCCAAACACAAGTGACCAATTATTTTAAAATATTATGTGCTTAAAGCCGATTTCAAAATGGTATCATTCATTATTGTATCTAATGTAAATTCTGAATTATTGCTATTTGTGTAGAAAAGGTGTGAATTTTGGTTAAACAACAAAATTTGCAATATTGGAATATTAATTACATTAAATGTACCTGACCATTCGGGTTTAATAAAAACATTAATAGACGTTAGTAATGAATATTAATAATTAAATAAAGTCACTTTAAAACCAGAAATATTTTAACAAATACAAATTGGCTTTGAAATAAATGTATTTGTGAGTCGTGTGACCGCCATACTAGCTACCTGCGCGCACCCTGCAGCACCCGTCTTTTGTTCATGTTAGACAAAGAGGATATGAGCTGGATGAGTGCGAGCGAGATAGTAAATGTAAAAAAACCGGTAGGGCTAGGGAGTAGGGACTAACAGAACAGGGACTTAGTGCATCACTCGACTTGCTCGACTTCGCATGTGTTTATTTCGTTTTCGTTTGCATTTGTTGCTAGTTACTGTGAATCAGTGTTAAAACGACGACCTGGCTATTTTACTGGACTATTCGATTTGTTTACTGATTTGGACTTGTTTTGTGTGGTGATATTTGTGACGACTTGGCTTGTAACTGGATTATTTTGTGAATCAAAATGCCACGTGTTGAGTATACGCCACAAGAATATGCAAACATGCATTTTATTTATGGGGAATGCAGAGGCAATGGAAATGCAGCCGCAGCTCTTTATAGGGAAAAATACCCTAATGCGCGTCATCCAGGTTACCGCGTATTTATAAGAGTCCACGGTTGTTACTCAGAAGGAAGAATCCCTGGTACTGGTGTTGGTGGTACTAGCAGTGGAAGAAACGCTCGTGCTGATGTAGAAGACGTGGTGCTTCAGGAAATTGCACAAGATCCTTCAATTTCTACGCGATCAATAGCTCGACGCACGGGAATAGGGAAATCGACTGTGCATGATATTCTAAAAAAGAACAAATTTCACCCGTTCCACGTTACGCGCGTGCAGACCCTTCAACCAAGAGATTATAATGCAAGATTGCGTTTCTGCCGAAAAATGCTGGGGAAGATGGAAGCAGACCCGCAGTTTTTTAATAAAATTCTATGGAGTGATGAATCAACATTAAAAAGAGATGGCTATATGAATTTACACAATCTCCATAGCTGGCAACTAACGAACCCTCGTGCTATGCGTGAAGACAGGTCCCAGTACCAATTTAAAATAAATTATTGGACTGGAATATTAAACGGTAAAATAATAGGCCCATTCGAATTACCGGGGAACCTAACTGGCCAAAGTTATTTGGAATTCCTTGAAAATGATCTTCCTAACTTATTGCAAGAGGTGCCCGAGGTGGAGAGAGAATCATATTGGTTGCAAAATGACGGCTGTCCTGCGCATTATGCTGTATCTGTTCGTGCATATTTAAATAGGACATACCCAAACAGATGGATTGGCCGTCTGGGGCCAATCTTATGGCCCCCACGTTCACCAGATCTAAATCCACTCGATTTTTTTTACTGGGGCTGTCTTAAGGAAGAAGTTTACGCAAAGCCGATCCGTTCCTTGGAAGATTTACGTAGCCGTGTCCGGGCAGCCGCATCGAAAATAAGTGATCGACGCTCTACGCGACTGCTTAGGAGAGCATTTATTCGTAGATGTAGAGCCTGTATCAGAGTGGGTGGCAGACAGTTTGAACATTTATTGTAATTAATAACGAATAAAGTGTTACTAATGTCAAATATTGTTTTTTATTAAACCCCAATGGTCAGGTACATTTAATGTAAATAAATATTCCGATATTGCTGTTGTTTAACCAAAATTCACACCTTTTCTACATAAATAGCAATAATTCAGAATTTACATTAGATACAATAATGAATGATACCATTTTGAAATCGGCTTTAAGCACATAATATTTTAAAATAATTGGTCACTTGTGTTTGGATACTTTTTTTTAAAGTTACGGATGCTTAAACTTTGTCAAATTGAATATTTTTCGCAAATTTTTCCCCAGAACAAACATTCAAGTAGTTTTAAAAAAAAACCGTGTAATAGTAGTCATACAATTTATTGCCTATCTATCAGCTCAGTTAACGTAAATTACTATAACAATAAAAAATCGAAAGAATTCCTTAATTTGTGGCCGTGGTGTATAAAAATGTAAAATAAGGTAACAAAAAACACCGATTATTATAAAAAAATCATATATTTGGTAAAACCTGTTTTTTTATTTTTTTTTATTTTTTTTCTGAATGGCCATTAGTTTCACCATGACCCATTTTAAGGTTATCCATTAATTACCGGACATCCTGTATATAGGTATTATGTTAGTTAGTTTTTTTATTAATTATAATTAAACTCCTTTGAATAAAACAGCTATTTCCAATAGGGTTCTTTTTATGGCTGAACCGAATCTATTAAAAAAATAATTGACTCAATTAATTGATTTTCTCGCAAGTTACAATGTTTTCAGGTTTCATACATTGATTGATGGGAATTTTTATAAACTATTTTGATGTTTCTTTTCATTTCTGCTGCACTAAATCATTTTTTTTTAAAGTACAATATTTATCTCCATTAAATTATCTATACAATGGCATATAAATTTAGTAGGTTCTGTGTACTAGCAGTGTAACAATAAAAAAAAACCGGCCAAGTGCGAGTCGAACTTGTGCACGAAGGGTTCCGTACCATTATCTTTAAAAACGGCAAAAAAAAACACGTTTGTTGTATGGGAGCCGTCTTAAATATTTATTTTAATCTGTTTTTTAGTATTTGTTGTTATAGCGACAACAGAAATACATCATCTGTGAAAATTTCAACTGTCTAACTATCACGGTTCATGAGATACAGCCTGGTGACAGACGGACAGACAGACGGACGGACAGCGGAGTCTTAGTAATAGGGTCCCGTTTTACCCTTTGGGTACGGAACCCTAAAAACAGTTGCAGAAAGGCGGCAAAACAAATTTTTCGATCGCAGAGCACTCTCTAAAACAAACAAAAACAAAATAAACAAAAACAAAATTATTTGAGTAGGTGTTGGTATGGTAAATAGAAATGTGCTAGAGAATAAATACCTCATTGTTGTTTTTATTGACATTTATTAGGAAAATTGGGATATAAACTTCTCAACACGTGATTTAAAACCTAGTCTTAAAAATATGGAATCACAAAAAGCTATGTTTCCGCCCGGGATCGAACCGGGGGCCTTCTGCGTGTTAGGCAGATGTGATAACCGCTACACCACGAAAACTTGTATCTGTAAGTTTAAATTTTCGACTGGTTGAAGCTCAGTGATAATTTCATCAAGTTTTCGGTCAAGGTAAACGGACCAGCGCGAAATCGCAGGCGCTACAAGGGACGCGTTGCCTGTAGCGCCCGCGATATCGCGCTGGTCTGCACGAGCCTTAACGCTACTCAATCTATTTACATCACAACAACTGCTTCAAAATGTTTTCTAAATTACCCACTCCAAGGTTTTATTTAATTAACCCAGATTAGGACATGATTGGGCTTTCCCAGCCTAATCTGATCGATCTAATTTAATTCCGTTCGTTTTAGGTAGACCCTCAAGAATTCTGCCGAAATTCTCTCTCAAATAATTATACTGAAGCCTTCGGTATAGGTAGGTACTTAGGCAATTCATCATTAAATTTGTGTCAATTACTGAACGATGGATTGTCACAATAATTTAGTGAGTACTCTTTGTTAGCGAAATAGTAGGCGCCGGTTTTATATTTTTGCATGGAATCTACTATTGTTAAATTGCCAATTGGTTATTAATACGATAAATTTTGAGATGATTGACCCATCATTAGATCCAGATGCAGATGCATAAACTCAGACACATTGACTATCGCCGAAGGTATTTGCTAGGAGAGCCATCAATTTGTTCAGATTTTACGTCACTTTGTTACTGCGAAGTATACACGGAGGCTCCCGCAGACATGCGCGACGCTAAACCCGTAGAACAATTCCTATGAATACCTCACGGAAATTGATCTTCCGGTGTCGCGTCGCGCCTGTCTGCGGGGGGCCTTTAAACATTCGTTTCCATCTTAGTCATCATGGCGTCATTCAGTCTAGAATGCGCCATTACGTCATAGAAGATAGATTAACTTGAATAAAATTAATTAATTGGTCATAAAATTTTCACTGTAGCATAATCAAACGTTATTGAAATACTTATCATTTATTTACGTCAGACCATCCCACGTTTTTAGAGATAACTTGATTCCGAGTTGGTAGGTAGGTACCAACCATTTGAAAGTACCCTAATATACCTATCTAAGTATCTAATTTCGTGAAAGCCTACAATATGGTTCCTTTTCTCTCTGCCGTTGTCGTAAAAAAAATCAGTTTTTTTTGAATGAATGAATGAATGATTTGATCCAATTACAGCTTGATATAGATTGGACACTTGTAAAAATTTGTTCTTTCATCGTTTTTCTATTCAATCTCATCAGCTTCCAAGGGATAAAATACTCCTCTAATTTGTTCTGTTACCTGCGACATTCTCTAAATTATAAATTATTTCTTCTCTTCTCCAGCGCTGTGTCTGGCACTGTGGCGGTGGTGGTCGTTGCGCTCGCGAAGCCGCTGCAGCGCACTACCGCGCTGTCTGCCGAGCCCTCGTCGCTGAAGCGCTGGAACTGGCCTCATTCCTCGCGAGGGTCAGGGTCGGAGGAGCCAGGGACATGGGCGCCGCAGAGGACACCGCCAAGCATCTCGACACGCTACGGTTTTCAGATTGGGTGGGTATTTTGAAGGTAGGATGAAGGAGGAGATAATGTGACTAAAATGTAGGTGTTGAATGAATGAGGGCTGGTAGGGAGAAAATAACATTGAAGTCTTCGTGGATGGCACTATCTATAGTAGTCGCTCGTTGTCAAATCTCAACATGGATACTCAGTAGATAGGACATCCATGAGGACTTCCACACGAAAAAAAACAGGGTCTAAGGTGATGCACGATGGAGGCTTTCGACAGTACCTAACTATCTTTAAGCTTAAGAGAAAAGTAGAAAGGGACATGCACGAGAAATGTCTTAAAAGGTTGAGAATTTCAGAATTTTGGTACAGAGAAACTTTTGCTATTGTCATGAAACTCCCAACCTTGCTCTATAACTACTAACTTGAGGTATCTATTATGTTTTGAAGCATGAATTGGTCGTACATATTGACGAATCTTGGAAGTACGGTTTTAAGAATAAAAAGCATGATAATTTATTGGAATAAAGGAAAATAGTAAGTTATTAGGGACGGTTTCAGCGAAAAACTCAAACACACTTCTGAGCCTTCACGCACTATATAGCTACTTGGTAGGCTTAAACCCTTTTTCTGGGGCAATCGGACAAAAACTAGGGACCACCAACATAGAACACGCGTTAGGTCGCTTAAACCTCATTAGATACTATCGCGTTCAAGTTCCCAAAGAAACGTATGCTGATTATAATGCGTTGCCTAATGTACCTCGCGATGCATTATTAATGTCCCGAGGTATTCTCAAGTAATTCGCTTTAGGCTTAGTTGAGGACAAAGGGCGGTGCGATTAGCGGGTATGGCGAAAAAATAATAATATATAATATAATATTGCAGTGTTATGGCCTATTCAGATATCAGCGGCAGCTGTCGCGCTCGGTAGCGATACTGCCTACCTTCTAGTGAGTCACTTTGGACCAGTAGCATTGCTACCGATCGCGACAGCGATATTTACTGCGGCGATATCGCTGATATCTGAATAGACCTTTATTCTGTAAGAACGCATTATTGATCTCATTTCACTTTCAGTAATGGTTTAGACACTGAAAGTGCTAATGCAAAAGTTGGTTCTGGTTATTACAGAATAGCCTGTGTAGTTTCGTTGATTCATTGAATGACAACGCACAGCTTCAGCCACTGAAGATGAAAGTATGTTTCGATTAAATATTTTACAGACCAGTAATTGCGTAAATATGCAATGCCAATGCAATTAACTTAGATAATTCAATAATATTAATTCCGCTGTCAGCAGGCGAATTTTTAAACATATGAAGCATTGTATTAGGAATTTCCTTCAAAATCCTTCATAGAAAAAGGCGTGTTTTTTTTATCTGTGTGTTTGTATTCCATAATAGTTCACTAACAAAGGATTTTTCGTAACTCTGTTTAACCCTGATCGGGTTAAACAGGGTTTTCTGATTTGTACACGAAATAAAATAAGTCGATGGATAAACTAGTCATGACAACGACCCTTAATTAACACGCTATACGCACCGCTCCCACATAGCCGCAGCCGTAGTCTATGCGTAAATATTTATGGCACTCAGGTCTAGTAATGAGAATTCCTCTACATAATGTATGCAAGGTATTTATGCCTACTTTTTAGCGGCTGTCTCTGGCTCTATGAAAATTGGAGTTGTTGAAAGATAAAAAGCTCGTCTTGCCAATTTGTGTGATGAAGTAGTTTAGTCATGATGTCGGTATTGGGGTTGATTGAGAATTAATGAGTAGAATTAGAATTACTATTTGAAATAAGCGAAGTACATGTCTAAACCTAATCCGTTTCTAGGCTTCATCCATCAGAAACTCAAGCGTATCATTATCTTTCTGTTCGCTAAAATTCTAGCGAACATTTTGCTAACTTGATTGGAACGGAAAAAATTGTGTCCCTCTGATCTTTCAGGATAGGATTTTTTTTTAAATCATAGGCCAGAACATGTCATCTGTTAAAACTATCTTCAAAATATTTAAGTCCCCCTTTTTGTAACTGAATTCCTTCGTTATCATATTTGTAACACGATGTTATTTTCAATTGTAGTCAAACCGAAGGATATGGAGAGCATTACAAGTACGTAGACTGAAAATTGATGGTGTAGTGAAATTAACGCTTTAAGTAATTTGTAAATATAAAGAAATATTAATGCTGAAGGTTAATCCAAAGGTAGATAACTTGGAATGCATGCTTATTAGATGTCACAAAGTTCAACATCCTTCTGGAATGTAATTGTATTGTCATTAATTGATCATTAGTCACATTCAGACTTTACCTACATACCGTAGGTTAAAATTTAACATTTTACCGACGTGTCAAGGCTTCCCTAAAAGCATAAATCTTAATCACTGCCGAATTTTGAGTTAATTATTCAATACAATCTTTATTTAATTATTTATGTACACACAGTAAATTACATAGAGAAATTACATATTAATTGTTAAGCAAACCTATTTTAAAATAAAACCCCAGCTCGGTTTATGTTCCTAGTTTAAAAGTATACCTGATTACATACCCAGAATAGGTAAATCCTCCAACGCTTCAAAATTAATTAAAGCTTTTTGCTGTTACCTGCGAAGTCTTGACGTAAACGCCTGCAAGAAATCTTATAGCAAGAGTACAGCGCAAAACTAATTGCTATTACAAATATTTCAGGCGCGGTTTTGGATGCAAGTCATCGGCGAATTACGAATGGGTGTCAAATTAAAGAAAGTAAACTATTCAAGGACACCAATAGAGTACGAGTTAACGCCGTACGAAATATTAATGGATGACATTAGATCCAGGAGGTACACGCTACGGAAAGTTGACGGCGCGATACCTCCAAGGTAAGAACAGTTGTTATTTGCTTTAAAGTTTTTCACATTCCTGAAACACATAACTGGAAATGATTGAATCGTAAAATAAACATGTAATCAAAATCCTCTCTGTTAATTAATGTTTCATAAAAAAATGCGTATTTAGCGAGTTATATGCGCATGAGTGAACGATTGCTAAGTGTAAAACTTTTATGAAAATTGCTTAACATATTTTTTTGTTTACAGTGTGAAGAAAGACGCTCATGCAATGATTCTCGATTTTATTAGAAGTAGACCCCCACTTAAAAAGGTAAGTAACCTCATTAATTGATATAAACTTTTCCCTATTAAGACAAAAAATTAATTTCACAAAAACATGTTTAGCACGTTTTGCCCCAGATTTTCCCTTTTGACATTTCTTAAGCAAGCAAGGTTTTGAAATTAATTATAGGTACCTATAATTAATTTCAAAACCTTGCACAGTACGAAAATAAAATAGAAACATTTTCTTACGAGTCTAACTATTATTTTATTTTATTTATGAACTCAGGCATCAGACCGCAAGTTGCCGCCACCTCGTCGGGAGATAACACCCCGAGAAAGGCTTCTTGCCTCCATTCAAGTTGGCAGGCAACTGCGACCCACCCCTTACTCAAGGCGATTATGTAAGTACTTTTGATTATCACATTTTTCTTTTATTTGCGCACAGTTGAAAGGGGCAAGTTTCGGGTGTCAAAGACGTTTATTATATGCAAATGCATTTATGCGTGACCACGATTGGTACTCAAAGCAATTCGAATAAGTATGGTAGGTTGCAATACTGAAAACGTACGAATACTACAACGTGAGGAGTCCTTTCTAGTATTTTTAATGATGAATGATATCATCGAAACAACAATAATTTCTGTGTTGAATGAAATGTCACAGTATTTTATGTATAAGTAGCAGCGCCCCGTGGTTTCACCCGCATAATTATCGATTCCGTGGAAATATCGGAAAAAAAAGTATCCTATCTGCTAATCCAGGTTATAAACTATCTGTGTGCCAAATTTCATCCAAATTCGTTTAGCAGTTTTTGCGTGAAAGAGTAACAAACATCCATTCATCCTCACAAATGTTCGCATTTATAATATTAGTAGGTAGGATGTAGTTTTGTGTCCGACCGAAAGTTCGGTTTTCGGTCGAGTTTCGGTTTAGTTTAGGTTTCGTCGGCAAACCCGCCGAAACTACGATCGAAACCGAAACTGCATTCGGGAGTTCTCGCGCTGTGATCGGTCATGTTCGGCGCGTTAAATTCCATCCAAGCGAGTAAGCGACGAAGACATTTTGCCGCGTCCACGTGCCTAATCATGTCGTGACTGTCTTGTGTTTGCAGTTCGTTTTGTTTGTTGTGAGTTTTCGTGTGATTTTAGTGACTTATTTAAAAAAAAAAGACTGACTGTTTATAATAACGTTTTCTTTATTTTTCCCTCAAAACATGATCCTTGTAAGGAAGTTTTGGTTTCGGCAGAAACTGAGACTTGTCCAAATTCGGTTTCGGTTTCGGTTGTAAAAACCAGTTTCGGTCGGACACTAATGTAGTTTAATGAAAATAGCTACTTTCACTATTTTATCCCTTTTTGAACCTAATACAGCAACTTGTTACAGATCCTCCCCTCAAATCCTATTCCCAAAGATGCCAATTGAGAACTATGACTACCTTTTATCGACTTTTTGGCGTAATATTAATGTCTATATTTATCTATCGTTTAATGCGGGTATGTCCCATACATAAAATTATAAACATCCTTAACTTTTCACTAATTAAACACGTTATTATGACGTACTTTTTAAAATAATGATTAAACTTGTGAAATGTTGTGAGCAACGTATATCTTGCTACTTATTGCTATTAAAATAGCTAAGGCGGTCAAGTCAAGACAAAACTTGCTTGATGCTCTAGTGTTTTTTTATTTATTTTTATCAAGTTACAATATTGTTTACTTGTATTTTCATAAGTTTTTTTTATATAGTCTTGTATTTTTTAGTTCCAAATAAAGAATCTTATTTTTTTGTCATACCGAATAATTTGCGTTTACTATAGTTATTTTTTTATATCTTTGGATTACTCAGAATAGGAAGTGAACATCTACAAGTTCGACAATATAAATTTGGAGTTGCTCTTCATTATTTATTTATGTAGTTGTATGTCTAAGAACGCCCGCTCACACCAAGTTCTTCGCCAAGAAATAAGCGTTTAATGCATAGCAGCTTTTCCTTCAGTATAACAATATAAGAGATAGTTTATTTCCTATCCACGATCATTGCATCATGTGGGTAAGTAAAGTACTTACTTAAAAGATGTACGGCGCTCCAATTTCTTATCAGATCGGTACACAATGGTGTGATAATGTTTTATAGCGCTCTTGATAGGATATTACATGTTTTTGTTTTCTAAACGAGGTAATGATTTAACAGGCGACAATTGGTCCGTCTGGAAATTTCAATAGTGTCCATTTTAAGGTTCTATGACAACGTGTATCTATTATATAAATGATTACACATTACGAGAGACGGGTTTGCTATCCGGATAAGATAAAGTGTTACTAGTTTTTTTCCATTAGAAAATTCTCTGAAGCATCCCAGGGTCTACATTTTTACATTTCTTCTCCAATACATGAAAATTTTGGTGTAGGTACCTACATATGCCTACACCACCACCACACCATCGAGGAGTACAGGGTGGATTCTCAAATCTCGAATTATGGCAAATCTAAAATCTCCCTTTTTACTAGCCATGAAAACGTTATCTTTATACGTACGACGTACGTAGAAATACCTACTTACACTACTTACATTAATCGATGTTATAAAAACACGCTGTAATGTGAGAGATATTAGATTCTTGGGTTCCTATTTGCACTGAATATTTCTATAGGTATAGATTTATGGTTATGATTGATGTCTTACTCTGCTTGTAAGAAAGAAGCGGTATCTCAAAAAAAATAAACTATAAGATCGTAATATTATGAAAATGGTTATTTTTAACCCCCGACGGAAAGAGATGGGTGTTATAAGTTTAACGTGTGTATCTGTGTGTCTGTCTGCGGCATCGTAGCTCCCAAACAGCTGAACCGATTGTGTTTTTGTTAGAAAGGTCACTTGATCGAGAGTGTTCTTAGCTATGATTAATGAAAGTCGGTTCAGCCGTTTGCAGAATGGATCTGGGCATCTTTCACAGGTCTGATCGTATTCTGTTACTTCAATGATGTTAGAAGAACATAGTAACCTTGAACTGATGCTGCAGCATCAACTGGAAATTGCAGGATTCCCAACTCCCTTACCAACTTACAGCACAGGTATCGTGTTTGGGCTCATTGGAATGGTCTCAATGAATAGGTTATAGTGAACAGGGTCTGGCGATGGAGAAATGAGGAAATGTTTGTGTCGGGGGTTTTTAATATTTTTAATTTATGCTTGAAAACATAAAAGTAATAAGGATCTCAATATACGTAATGAACTAGAAAATATATGTATGTAGTTAACGCTCGTTGCGTTAGTAATAATTTTTCACAATATTCCGTTTTCTCGATACCCACATTTGTTGAGTTACCGCTTTTTGGCTTAAGGAGGCAGTATTGATACTGATGCCGTGACAGGAGGAAACATGGTTACAACTGAAAGTTGGGGGATTGCAAACTTTTTGCAGGGTATGTTTTCGGCAGGTCGGTGTTAAGTATATAAGACTGGTATGTAAGTTTAATTTTGTATCGTTGAGAAGTGCCTACAAATTTTAGCAGTGGTAGCCCAGTGGTAACGGCCGCGACTAACGAGTTGTAGGTCGTAGGTTCCAACCCAGACAGGCACTTTAGCATAATCAGCCTATAATTTTCCCAATGCTGGGACACAGGCCTCCTCTCGGTTTGAGTGGGCCTTAATGCATCGCGCGGGCCCAATGCGGGTTGGTAGATGTCACACGTCTTCGAATTTTTGGTTCTAGGACATGCCGGTTTCCTCACGATGTTTTCCTTCTCCGTTTTGAGAGCAGTGTAAAATTTTCCTATATTAACTTTTATTTTCAAAACATAGAGCGCCTGCCTGGATTCGAATTCGAACCTACGACCTACAATGAGTTTTTTGCTTTTCTTTTAAAACGTCGCCCCACACTAGGAATTTCTCCTGTATTATGGGTGCGTTTACAAACATTTAAATCATCACATCACATCCACAAACTTCTGGAATCTTATCTAAATGAAAGATACCAGGTAGTTGAAATAAATAATATTAATATTTCAAATAATACCGAACAAAACCATAGATCCATGCCCAAAAAAGTAATACATGGAGTGCCTCAAGGTAGTGTGTTAGGTCCCCTGTTATTTTTGACCTACATAAATGATCTACCTAAAGTTTCACAGCATCCAATGATCCTTTTCGCTGATGATAGCACAGCTATATTTACTGGTCAAAATATTAATACTTTTGAAAACGAGATAAATTCCACTCTTTGTAATATAGTTAACTGGCTGACAAATAATAATTTAATTATCAATTTAGAAAAAACTAAATTAGTGAATTTTGGGCGTAATACTAAAAATAACAACATCAATATTAATCATAATGGGACGAAAATTGAACATGTCAACTGCGTTAAATTTCTAGGGCTTTCGATTGATAAGGATCTGTCTTGGCAAACGCACATAGACACAATATGCAATAAAATTAACCAGTACTCATATGCTTTATATAAATTATCAAAAATAGTTGATCAATCAGTTCTTTTGACCGCATACCATGCTTATGTCTCGGCGACACTGAGATATGCAGTCATTTATTGGGGCAATGCAACTAACAGGGATTTAGTGTTCAAAGCGCAAAAAAGATGTGTACGTGCGTTGGTTGGTATCCGTGTTCCAGATTCATGTAAACCATATTTCAAAGAACTAAAAATATTGACCTTCCCTGCAATTTACATTTATGAAGTAGCTGTATTCATAAAAACAAATGAAAATCTATTTGGTAAACTCAAATCGAAAAGGCATATGTTAAAAATTTCTAATGAGCCACATAAAACGGCTCTATTTAACAAAAGCTTCTTCGGCATTGCATCAAAAATATACAACAAAATACCTAATGGCATTCTAGAAACTAAGGAACTTCCAGTATTTAAAAATAAATTACGAACATTTTTAATTGATAAAGCGTACTACACGATCCAAGATTTCCTGAATTGTTGACCTTTTATTAGTTCCACTGTATTTTGACATGTATTAGTATTGACCATGTATTAGTTTCACTGTATTTGACATGCATTAGTACTGACCATGAGATAGTTTCACTGAAATTTTATAATGACTTACCATTTATAATAAATCTAAATTTTAATGCTATTTCCTACCTACATAATTATTGTATGCCTATAAGGCAGGACATATTGTTACTTTAATATATTTTTAAGACCTGTAATTTACATATGCCCACAATAAAGATACTTTGACTTTGACTTTGACTTTGACTTTAAACTCGCATACATAAACAGCCAGACCCGGAACAACTACTTGTAGGTCATACAAATATTTGTTCCGTGCGGAAATCGAACCCGCGACACGCAGCGCAGCAGTCAATCAACCACTGCGCCAACCGTGTCGTCAATAATCCGAGTAAGTCGGGGTCACAACTAGTAAGTTATTAGCTTGCTTGTTTTTAGTCTTTAGCTTGCAAATAACTTATACTTAGTCTAGATGGCTCTGTATTAAAGAACAAAAACTATTGACACTTGCAACTGAATTTTTCGAGCATAACGCTCTTTCGTTACGTGACGATTTCTACCAGTTCTCCTTTAACAAGCCGTGTTACAGAACTTCGTTCCAAAAATCGTCCACCGATTGTATGCCGTTGCTTGCAGCAAACGCTCTTTACACGGAATGTATAATTTTTCATCTTCGGGACTACATCTACGTCATCGAACCAATATTCAAATGTTATTTCATGTTTAAAGGTGTGAGGAACAGGGTGTAAAGTTCACTCATCCTCTATAGAAAAGGGGGGATCCTCCGACCAGATTGGTGACGTGTCTGGCGGGCAACTGCCCAATGATTGATGTCGGATATAGTCATATATATATGTCGTCCGCACAGTAAACTTTAATTGACGTCAGGATTCTGTATGACGTCAGGTCTTTGATGCGTAGTTCGCATGTGATGATGTAAATGTTTATCTTGGAGTTTTAATGCACGTGCAATATAGTAGATTGTTATACGAGGGGCTAAAATAAATATAAAACCCATTCTATCGAGGTAGTTTTACTTTCAAGCTTTAGCGAGGGAGTAAATAGAAACCGAGTTATATTGGGTTTTTAGCACCGTGTGTTACATTCTACTTTTCATTACGATTGCGGGGAAATAAAATAATTCAATACAATATTTTAAATTATTTAAAAAAAATAATACTATTTGTCAAGTCAGAATTTTTAAGGAAACTTTTTATCCGTACGTTTTCATGGGATAGTATCCGACTTTCACACAAGCGAAGCCGCGGGAAAAAGCTAGTTTTACACAAGAATAAAGACTCGTTTTTGCAGGCTCGTTGGTTACAGACAAAATTTAAAAAGAAATTACTTTTTCACCTAGAGCAAGATATGCTATTTTTTCCCCGCTCTGTTACGCTACAATTACGGACTTTTTGAGCAAGAGATGTGAAAAAAATATTTAATCACAGTAGTAATGTAATGTAGATGGTAATAGTTTGAATCTGCATTCAAATTTTATTTCATTATTGCATGAGTAGGATAAACAAATGTTTGCAATTTGAATAACCTTATCCTTATAGACGAGAAACCTTATTTTACAGCTTTAAAATTCGACCTTTTTGTAGAGAGATTACAATGACTCTACATTTAGAATTCTGTACAACGGCTCTGATTTTTCTCTTTCGCAAAAAATATTTTAATACTGTTCTGTGACAAAATCGTTACAGCATTCTAAAATGGAGACTCCATCAAATTAAAACTAACCACGTCATTGGAGACGAATGACCCTGAACGTATTGAAATTTTGGACAAAAACTCTTTCCTTCTTATGCAATCCTGGTATCTGAACTAAATCAGTAGTAGCATTGCGCTCAGAATTCTCATTAAAACTGCAATATGTACATAGTTGGAATATTTATGACAAAATTACATAAGACTGTCTCGTTAACCTAGTGTTCGAAAGTGGGACTGTTGAGTACACGTTCTAAATTCGATTCCCAGGTCGGAAAAACTGTAGTCTGTTAGGTTTCCATCAGGAATTTCTCAAAAGCAGCCCCGAGTTTTGATGTATGTCCGGTTTATAATGCAGTCTTTAATCCTGTGCCAATACCGTTTATTTACCCAAGTTTTACTAAGTACAAAGGAAAAGTTGTTTTACCTTTTAATTAGGTGTAATTATTATAATAGGAGAAATATCAGTCAATGCATGTTCTAACCTAGCTTGGCATTAGGCCATAAATTGTGAAAGGCAATCAAAGGAAATTAGTTTGAAAGCATGGGGTTTCTAACTCAATAATGTTAGTAAAATCTAATACGATGGCTTGAACTAGAAACTTTCATCTGCTGGCTGCTCAAGCAAGGTAGAAAGAAGGTAAAAGAAGCACTTCAGTGTCCGTAGGAGTCAAAAATAGGCCTCCATTTTGGAAATTCCCCACGAAGTGAAACGCTGATGACTTTTTTATAGATACGAACTGACTGTTTCGCAAACCTCACATTTCCGAAAGAAGTACGTAATATTGTAACATTAAAGCACAATTACATTAAAACACAATTACATTTAGCTGCTGCAAAATCTCCTAGTCTTACATAATTTACTAAGGTTCCAATTTTATCAAAAGTACTAAGTTCTGAATAAGATACTTTACCTCTAAGCCGACGCGCTGGGACGAGAGTGCGTCCTAGCGCGTTGGATTCTCAACGCTCGGCTTAATGCCGAGAGTTGAAGATCGAGTGTGCGATAAAATCCCGCCGCGATTTTATTACGTCCGTGCGAACGTCGGTTAAAAAGGTAAAAACAGCAAAAAAAAACCTGTAACACATTTAAACCGGTTACGCACTACGTCTGATCCGAATCCGAATTCAAGTTCCAAATTGGGAATGTTCTAAATTCGGACGGACAAAGTTCAGATCTAGTGCACAACCCCTCATACAGATAGTACTATGGCTACTTCGGACCGACATTTCTCGGATTCGGATCGGATGTAGTGCGAAACCGCTCTTACCAAGACCTTACATAATTCATCCGAACGTCATACCAACTCACTATTCCCTGGTTCCTGTCACGAACGGAATCACAGACCGAGAAAATCCAATAACTTCTTGAAGAGCCACCAAATATTTTTTCTAGCTCGCTTCACACTTCCCGCAGAAGTAGGCCTATAAAAATAAACTACTCTATCTCTATTTGATTTTAAATCTTATGATAAAGGCGTAAGATGCTATTTGCTGGTGTAAGGGTAGGCGCCTGCCTGTCTCTGGCGTAAGATAATCTAGACGTCTAGGTCACTGGGAACTCGAATATCGACCTGGATACTGATAGTTACGTAATGGATATCCAGCCGTATGTAACTGGGTTTCCATTTCAAATATGGGTTTTATGAGCATGAAGTTTATAGATACCTATTAACTGACATCGAAAAGTAGGTAGGTAGTACTTACCTATACAAAGATTTCTATGGAAATTGGTCATTATAATTGATCAAACGTATTAATCTCAAGAAAATGTGAAAAAAAAGCAATGAAAATGACGTATGTTGAAAATATTTCAGTATGAAAAATGTATTTATTACTAACTAAAGTGTTATCAATCAATGAAAATCAAACATTCAAAAAATTTAACCCGGACAATGTTTCTCAATGTTTTGACTTTTTTCTTTTGTTTTTGCTTCATATAAATTGGTATTTCAATTTCGTTTAGATAATGCAGTTAAATGAAAAATTAAGAGAGAAGAAAGAGCGAAAAACGTTTATTTGCGGTAAACATGACGCAAAAAAAAAAGTTACGCTGCGCTGTTGCGTAGTTAGTACGCTGCCTTTTCTCGTTCACAATGAGTTGCACCTAGTTTGCAGCAAAATGAATAAATAAGTCTCGTGTTGCTTAAAACTGGTCGCTCTATTGGTCTGAGGTTCGATAACTTTAGCATTAAACCTGATAAATTACCTTTAGGAAACAGAACTAAAATTAAAACATAACTGTTAAGGTAAATGATTGATTTTATGAAACTTCTGAACACAGAAATTATACCATATTTATACACTGTACAAGTATGTTTTCTTTGGTAGATTGCCTACCACAGATAACGCTCGAATAACAAAATATCTTCTAAACTACCCAACCTAAACCTTACAAACAGAATTTCCCAGAAACAATAGAAAATGGTATTAGCTAACCAAACACTTAGACACAAACAAGAGGTTTAGTTACAATACAGATGGAAATCCGGAAAGATTGAGATCCGCTTGCTCAAAGCAAAGTATACAGCCTACACTTAGTACCGCAGTCTGCGCCGGATTACGTAGACGCGCGGTCGTGTGTACTCGTTCTAATTTAAAAAAAAATATGGCTGTCTAATGTCAGATGCTACCGGTACATTTAAAAATCGAATGTTTAAATTCGAAGTAGGAAGGGAGGCGTAATTAGATTAAAGTTTCTATGAGGCTTCAGTCAACCCTAGTGAGGTTACTTCACTAACAGGATTTTGTGTTATATCAGTGTGTTCGTATCAGTATTTACTGGGAATCAGTGCGAGTGGTGTGTTTTGTTCATAAATTAACGTTAGGGTCGAAAATAATTTCGAAATCAAGTGACTTTTCTCAATATTGGAATTTTTGTGATCAAACTGAAGATGGGAGTGTGTATTACGAGTACTCTAGCTATGGATATCACCCGTAAGTACCTCCACTTTATCTAAGAACAGAATTTATGTCAACATAGTTAGCTAGAAAACTGAAATGAGGCTTGCACCACAAATACATTGCACCAATTAAGCATTATCGTCGCCATTGTAAACTCAACTCTTCTGCTACAAACTAGAACTCAATTTCGCGTGTATATGCAAATTGATATTATTTTCGCCAAGGTGCTAATATTATGACATGCTTGCAAGAAATCGTCATCAAAAATCCTCGTAAACGTCATTGAGACCCCGTTTTGTGAACTTGGTAATAAACTTGGACAACATTGCTGCGTTTAGTTTAAGGTTCTTTCACATAAGGTTATTTCGACGTCTATTGAAATTTTAATTACAACTTTGATACGCGTCTTGGCAACAAATGGAGCATTACGCTTCAAAGCATGGTTAAGTGCATACTTTACACTGGAACCAGTATAGCTTGAAATTCTTAACATTTAATGGGACTCGTTATGGCCACACCATTTTTTAGTTACGTCTCGCTTTGAACTTGACTTGTTAGTTCATGTTTTCTAGGTAGCAGCTAAAATTATTTATTTAACATTCTGTCCGGGTCTTAATGTGTTACCTAGTAAAGATAATGGTGTGAAGACAGCTGATATCCTTTTGAATACTGGATACAGAATCTGGATGCAAAAGTCCGTCTACAAGTTTAATCGATATTGTAGTCTAGTAAACATATAATTATGTTATAATTATAAATGCTATAGTTAATCGTGAAGCTATTGAACATAGCAGACTTACATCAGAAAGTATGAGACAAAAATACTTTGGGATGCCGTAGGGAAGAGTTTTGGGGCCATTTCTGTTACGTAATCACAGTTGTCTGAAAATGTAAATTCAAGCAATATTAAAGTTAACCAAAGCACAGTAGTATACCGTACGCAGTAATAAATCGTTCGTTCTATATAGGGCAACTGTACATGAATCGTGATTCGTAACTGATTGATGTCTTCACGACTCGAGATTAGTTAGTAGCATAAGTACCTATTTTTTTCTTTTAAGTACTCATTGACTACATACCTCAATGTGTTAACTTTGTCGCCTTTTTAAGACAATTGGCAGTAATTAGAGATGCAATGAAGTTTTTAATTACAGCGTCATTACGTCATGTTTGTTTGTATTAAATTCCATAGATTAGATGCGCCAACAAGTTACCTAAATAAGCAAAAAAAGAGGATGTTCATATGTAAAATACTTTTCTTCTTTTGAATGAACAGTGTTAATCTTATCTGTCATCTTTACATGAACTCTAAAATCTTTGTTATCAACTTGTGATAAGTAAACGTGTAGTATTGTTATGTAAGAGTTGATTTTGTGTTTATGTCGTTACTAACTAGCAGTATTTGTTGTCAGTAAACGAGTTCTCCTGTTGTTCATAGTTTTGGTATAAGCGATTCTTCATCATCATCAGGTACACCCACTTTTGCTTTAGCTTCTTTTCCCTTAGATTGCTGGATCTAGCCTCTTTCCTTTTTAACCGACTTTATTTGTCGTGCTTTCCTGTGCCTTACCCTGGGTCTTCCTTGCTTGCTACTTACTATTAACTTCTACATCTCTTACCTCATGACTTACATCTTCTTCTTTTTAAATATTATTATTATTTCCATATTCGTTATTTTATATTCTAGCCAATATTAAAAATAAGTAAAACAATACAGTTTTATCACCAGCACAGTTTTATTAGTCACAGTATGCTTTTTATTATTCATTTTCATAAGTTTAACTTATCGAAGATTATTTTAAACGCTTGAAAATCAACTGGTCTCGGGTCATTTAATTTGAGTCTAATGCTCAGTTTCTCAGAAAAGTGAGATCAAATCGTTTCGTCAAACTTTCCTTCGTTAGCTTGACTGTTTCATTTTGCTTCACCTGCGGTTATCGATGACCACATTTTTCATTTATTTTGATTGGGAAATCGATGCTTATCGAGAATTAGTAGAAGTCATTGAAGAAGGGAAATCGATAGGAAATTTAGTTAAGGAATCGTTTTCTTTTTCAGATTAGGTTTTTGAAACTGTATCGCTTGGTAAATTTGGTTGTGGAGAACTCGGATTGTACTTCCTTTGAGTATAGAACTAACATTTTGGTCTGGTCTATTTTTAAATTCTTATTAGATTTTAAATCGACTGCTTTTATCACGACAAATACAAAAGGGTGCAACCTTGAGACAGCTTCAAACTGTTTGCTATGTGCTTCAACGATCAAGAGTACTTCGAGTTGTTGTTCTTTGAATTTCTTAATACCTAAACAGCCGAGTTAATAGCCCCCTCTTCCGTAGCTCAATGCCATAAAAGGATAGCCTGGTCGGAAAATTAATATTAAATACGTCATTAAGTTTTAATGGGGCCAGAAATCAACTTAACTGTTTTGTTAATTTAAAAATCACGTAAAGTTGTTAAAGTTGTTTATGAATTAAAACAGTACCTAAATCTTACTACATGTTTGGAATACTTAATTAGTCATGTAATTTGATTTATAATGACAGTATCGCTTTTCAACAAGTAGGTACGGTTAAGACCTCTACAGACTGCCGAAATCGTCTCTCGACCACGACGATTCTTCATTAAAATGTTGAATGATTATTGGTTTGTCTATAATTTATTTAGGTAAAAGCATGTGGGCTGAACTTGTCTAAGAATAAAAGCACCTAATGAACTTATAAGCTAGTAATACTATGTAGAATACTATATATATAGTCTTCTATACAATTACTTACAAACAAATAAATAAAATTGAAGTGTCTGTTTGTAATGTCAAAATAACCGTTATAGGTATATAGGTACATACATACTATATAGGTACTTATAACAAAAAAAAAAACAACTTTAAAATTGTTTGTCTGTCCGTCTGTTTTCGGCTAATCTCCATAACGATTGGACCGATTTTGACGGGACCGACTTTCACTGGCAGATAGCTGACGGGAAAAGGAGTAACTACTTTTATTTTAGAAAAAGAATTAGCCGCGGGCCGCAGCTAGTTTAAAATAAAACACGTTACAACAATGTTGGTCTTATGATCGCACGCAGTTTCACAAACATAACTTCAGCTATTGTGAAAGATACTCTTCCATTATCTACATTCTACACAAGAAACTCGGTTACAGCAAGCAAAGGGTCATAAAAGTAATGGTTTCTTTCTTAATAGCTACAGTTATTGATTTATTCATTGTACCGATGTAACCTCTTTCGATGTACCAAGAACAATACAGGGTTGCCACGTATCTGTTCCTGATGTTCTGAAAAGTTGAACGAACTGTACAAAATATCATCCGTTTGAAATTGTGTAATGATTTCTTGGACTTATTTAAATGTACCAACTTGTGTATGCAAAGTTGGTCAAACATTTGCCATTATTGGTGCAATGACCGTCTCGTTGGTCTTGGAACGTTGTTTTATTACTGAATATTGTGTGGTGTGTTGGCAAGCAAGACGGCTGAGCGTAAGATCATAAATTGGTTTCATGGCAAGTATAATTATTGAAATTTTCCAATTGTAATTCGGCGACTGAATTTGGTTCACTTACCCCTTATTAATGCTTAACATAACTGGCAAAATGTGGGTGTACCCATCATTCCTGCCTTTTAGATTATGTCACTGGTCCTAAACTATAGTCCGTCCTGCTTTAACCTTCAGAAAATGATGATCTCAGTGTTATCGATCCCATATCCAACCAGAAAGAGAGAAAAGAAGAAATAAAATACGTTTATTTGCGGATTTCAGAATTCACTTTCATTGACTGACAACCCTAACACAATAGCACAGACAGACACCTAACACATAATATCGTGTGACCAATTTTGTGCATCATGCAATAATCGTAATTATCTGTAATTTATGCCGAAACCGATTGGCCAATCGATTTTTATATAATTGATTCTATGTAGTCCTACATTCACCGGTTGATCGATTTATGTAGAGAAGAAAAAGCTTGTATACCTTTCCCTCAAGTGATGTTACATAAGTGTATTTGGACTTTTATGTACTGTAAAGACTGTGATTATGTTAATGTGTGACTGCCTCTTTCTGCTGGTCGTAAGCACGACTGCTGAGCATGAGGTCAAAGGCTCTGAACCCAGGTCCGGCAGTGTTATCGAGTTTTTCCTTTATAAATTTCTCAGTAGCCCGGAGTCTAGATTTGTGCCAAGTTTATGGCGATAGACTCACCCACTGTTAACTTAAAGCAGCACTAGCGAAATGTGGATGTGTTCCTAACACCTCTGTCTACCCCTCCCGGTAAAACAAGCGTGGCGTTGTGCTGTGATAATATTTATCGCCTATTTATTGATCGATGATGTAGTGTGTTTAGTCAATATTTGTATGGAGAATGAGGCAGATATTTACATCGTAAATATTGACAGACTGTTGTATATTTTGCCGACTAGGTGATAATTGTGTGATTTATATCAGCAACCTTTTGTGTAATTATGGGCTACTAGCTGCGCCCCGCGGTTTCACCCACATAAGTCTTGATTCCATGGGAATATCGGGATAAACAGTATCCTATGTCCTAACCCAGGTCATGGTCTATCCATGTGCCAAATTTCATCCAAATCTATTAAGCCGTTTTAGCGTGAAAGCTTAACAAACAAACATACTCGCTTTCGCATTTATAATATTAGTTGGGACTTATATTGTGACATGAAAGGCCTTGGAGATCTTCTTATTTTCGTGTGGTTAGTGACTAACCTGGTGTCAGAATTTTAAAGCTGTCCATGGGCCTCTGACCTGGCTTCACATGCCGTCGAGATCAGGCATGCCAGTTTCCTCACGACGTTTTCTTTTACCGTTTTTGAAGCAAGTGATAATTATACAATACAAAAGGGTTAAAAGCAGAGGTACACCCACATTTCGCCAGTTATGTTCAAGTCTCATATAATAGGTGGCGAGCCTATTGCCATCAATCGGGCTCAAATCCAGACTCCGGGCTTCTACTGAGAAATTTCAGAGGGTAACGAGGTAATGAAAAACCCATTAACATTTTGCCTGACCCGGGAATCGAACCCGGGACCTTATGCTCGGTAGTAAATTTTGCGATTCGAAACGAGGCAGTCACAACATTCAATTGTCATTTATATATATTTCATCGCAATTAGAAAAATCACTAATTCAAGTACCTACATTGCTAACTAACAAATATTAACATCATCACGTGACCTGATTGGAATTTTATTCAAATAAAGAAATAATGAGTAAATTAATTCTTAGAATCAAAGGCTGCTGCGTGCGCGCATGCGACTGCCATCAATGTATATACGTGTTTTATATCCCGTATTAACATCTACCTGTATCACTCATCTAATTGAGGACATTGGTAAGAGTATTGCCTCCATGCCGTCAGCAAAAATGACGCTGGGGTTTTCCGAAATTCCTGGAAAATTTCGTTGTATCTTAGAAAAAATGATGTGATCGTGTGAGGCAAATGCGAAAGTAGAGCAAGATATTAGCTAATAATATTTACTTCAGAGACATGTAGTTACTTCAGCTTCTTTACGGAAAAAAAAAAATTATAATAGCTTTTTTATTTTTATTCCATCAGTTTACCTACACCACATAAAAAAAAACATGGAAATGCTGCAAAAGTCTAATTCAATTTTTTTTCTTTCGAGACCAACATCAAAAAGCTAATCTCTCATCAGCAATCAAAATACAAAACACCCACTTATCTAAATTCGCTTTTGACCTTGAAAGCACTCACGAAGATCTGGCCTAATCATACGGAAACTAACGAGGCCAGCCGATTCAGTTTTTGCAACTTCGGCACGCTTCGGGCAGCTTCGGACCCACTACATGACAGCTTAGCCGACTTTTTTTTTGTTGTTGTAATGGGTCGTGACCGCAGTCTGCCTTTCCCGTGTCTTCTTACGAAACTAGACAGACAGATGCATTTTAGTGGCCCAATTGATAGATTGTGAACGTGCGATTGTATGGAACATAAGGAAACAAGTCACGGGGTGTAAGATGACGCTTTTGCAATAGTAATAGCGAAGGATAGAGTGGCCACGCTTAAGAGTCTGCATACGTAAAAAAACGGTGGAATTTGAAAATCTATAGATGGCAACACTATCCCGTCCTACGAAAAAATAATTTGATACTTTGTTTGTCTTTTTGTTTTTGATAGGTTATTTTGTTTATATTCCGATTTATTTCTGGTAAAGAATAGTCACTTTAGTACGATGCAGTATGGATTCGATACAGTTTTGTCATCGTATGGAAGTAGAGCATAGGTACGACATAGTCTATTGCACATAATCTACTGATAGATTTTTACGGCTTAAAAAGTTACGTGCAAATTATTATTCATGTACCTACCTACATTGTTTGCTTATTTCTATAATATAAGCAAATAATGTAGGTACATGGATAATACACATGAATAATATATAATAAGTAAATACAAGTAAAATTTAAGTATTTTAGGAGTGTTCTTATAGCGAATGTGAGTACTAATACAAACCTTTTCTGGTTTAATGGTACAAAACAAACATGAACCTGTATCAAGACTGTATGCCGAAAAAAATAAATTAAAAAAATATGCAAAATATCAAAATTATTAGATCTACTTCATTAGATCTTCTTCTTCTTCATTTATTCCATTGCAGACTTAGCGTGGCCAGACTCTATTTATTTGTTTGCAGCCTTTATTTCCTCTCTTTTTCTTGTATTTTTAAGATGATGGGCGGTAATTAGGTAGTGGCAGACAGGTCGCATGTAATTCTGACAGATTTTTATTATTTATACAAAATACGAAATTGTCAGGTATTTGAACCTTCCGTTGCGAAACATTTGACAAAAACATAAGTATAATTTATTGCTTAAAATGATGTTTTATACATATTTTAATACATAAAGCCTTGAAAACGCCAATTCAACAACATTGCGATGCCAATTGTGTAAATTGTAAAATATAATATTTCTCGCCTTTTTGGTTTGGAGAATTCAACAACTGAATTCTTAAATAAATGTATGAAAATGCTGGTTGAATATAAATATCTATGAGACAGCAAAAAACTGGGCTATACGCCTGTTACTCTACAGATATAAAGGCAGGACATTTTTGAAGTAACGGCAAAGTTATTACAAGTTACAAACGGTATTTGGATGGAGATTATGTCGTCCAGACTTCTTTTAGTTCTAGCATTTCGAAACTTTTTCCCATCTTAAAAGAATATTATGTAAATGGAAATACACCAGTCACACTCACAGATAACAAAGATAACGACGGGTTGACTGACGGAAATAAATACACAATAGAGTGCCGACATTTAAAATAAACGCTAAAATGTGGCACAACAATTATAACTAGCCCATTAGTATCAATTACTAAAATTGCACAGCGAAACGATGTGTTTGCAAAAATTCATTTTTTTGATGCGAATAAAAGCTTAAGGGAATTAAAACTTCCCACTAGTTTTTCTTGGACTTTGTAAATAAATAAAAATAATAGGCGTAAAGTAAGAAATGGCGCTAAACCACATGTTATAAAAGTTTTGAACGTCAGAAAACAATATGCCGATATTTGAACTATCACAGACAAGATTGATGATGAGCGTGATTTTCAACTGACTAATGATTGTAGAAACGGTGTATTACATTATCAGGGTCGCTGCTGAGGTCTTAAAGAACAGAAAGCTTCGGGTCAAGGAGAGAAGGCTTGGAATTTTGCCAGGCCGCAGTGATTGGGAAGCGACGGTCTTAACTCGGAAGATAAAATAAGTTGTTTCTCGTAACTGTATAGTTTTTTTCTTGTTGCAGCTGTATTTTATAATTTCGTAAAGAAGATCTCATGAAAAAGGTTCTTTTTTGCATCCCCGTTTTCGTCAACTCTTTGTTAATCTTGATCTAAATTATCTCGGTAAAGATCCACCACGTTCTCAGCAACGGATATTACGTTAACGTTAAGATTTTTCTCCAGATTAAATTGTTTTAGAAGCAAAAGGTATCGTTCTTTGTTCGCTTAATTGAGTTGTTACCCAAGACTTCAGAACGCAATTTGCTCGAGATCCAAATTAAGTTTCGAGTTGCGCCGTGTTTTCGTTCCTATGTTGGTGCTAATTGTTGTTATTAACTTTTATTTTGGTGCTGCTAAGTGGTTCTGTTTTTAGTTGGATTATTTGGTTTCGTTGGAAATTGCATCAACGAACGTAGCAATTACTAATGGATTGGAAAAAGTACAATACAACTTCCTAACAACACAAATATGTGGGTTGAGAGAGAGGTGGAGAAAATAACCAAAAATAAGTCAGTACGAGCTAGTAGGTAATTAAAAAGAAACATAAATTTGAACAGACCTGGAAACCAGGAAAGCGGAACATGCTTAAGACATAATATTACAATCTAAATATTCTGAATGACCATTTATCCACACTATCACAGTAAAACTTTAATAGAATCTAAAGTGTAGCAACAAAACCCATAAAAGAAAATTAATTAACCGGTTTGCGTGACACGACTTTAATGACCCTATCAAGTGTACTCCCTGAGTAAATAGCTCCATTGTGATATTGATTGCATTCGTTTACGTCACAACCTTTATCTGTTGGAGCCGTCTAATCTATTTAGATAGCAAGAGCTTTATTAATATCAATTGAATCGTTAATTGACATGACTTGTTTGAAAATATTTCAATTCTGAACCGACAGCTTTCAAGGAAAGTTTTAAAAATCTTAGTTTCTTGAGATTATATCTTCTTAAATCCTGATGTTCTGTTTTATTTAAATCATCCACAACATTCAGCAGAAAGACGTCTACTGCTGGACATTGGCCTTCACATTGCAAGAAAATATTAAAAACTCATAGTTTCATGAGATTATATCTTCTAAAATCCTGATGTTCTGCATTGTCAACATTATCGTCATTCAGCCGAAAGACGTGCACAGCTAGACATAAGTCTCTCACAAGCATCGCCACATCAACCAGTCCGGTGCTTCTGATATTCATTTTCTACTTGAATACATCCATCACCATCATCATCATAATTTTTTTTTTCTTGGATTTATGCATGCTATTAGCTATATGGCAATGTTTTGCCAGCTGTCGGTTGATACTCTTTTGTTTTGAATATAGTTCACTGTTGTATACAACACGTATAGTGTAGGAGAATAGCTGCGAAACATATAATGCATTGTTATTGTTGTTGTAGATTGTGTATATTATTATCTGTACATTTGTGCACTGTTATTTCGATACAATACAAAGGTCGCTGTATAAAGTCGTTTGGTTGGAGATACTTTTGAATACTCTTTTGAGAATTGCAACTGCTAAATTCTAAGGTATATAGTATGTTCGGTTTTCGATTGGTGGTTGATATTTTTAGTTCTTCGCCTGTACTTTTTCAGGACTTTCATCCATTTGCCCAGAAGGCGTATAGAATTTAGTCTTTTGTGATAGTGATAAGAAAAAGTATCGTCCATCACGAATAATAAAGACATTCCCGAGTTCTGCATTTAACGGAATAAAGTGTAACAGTAACCGTTTAGCACATTTTCGTGCGCTGGCGCATCTGACCGTTATTCCTCTCACAATCGGGTGGCATTGCGTCATCCTAACGTTACCTCTGTTGGCTTTGATCACTTTTCGGTATTTCCGAAGTTAATCGAAGAATGTATTGAGTTTTTGCTGATGTAAGGTCTTGTGCAAACTAAGAGTCATTCAATTGATATGCAACCGTATCAATACTTGATTGAAAGTCTAGTTTGAATTTAATGGAAAATAACACTTGGTTCACGAGCATGTACTGTGAAATTCTGTTTCCACAAAATGCTGTATTCCCGAAACCAATGAAACAAGAGTCCTCTATTAGCATTGACATATTGGATATGGTAAAAGCTTTTTGATTATTCATTTTTGATTTTCGTTTATTCGAATTTTTATTTTTTATTTTTACATGATCCTTTTTAGTTTTTATTACTGTTTGTATTTCCAGTATGTGTCGCAAATACAATATTTTTCTTTCTTTCTTTTCTTTTGATGCGTTCATTATAAACTCAGGCCTTCTCCTCATAGGGTAGGCCGAAACTATAGAACGCTACCTGCTATGCTCCTAATATACAAAATAATAATAATAAAAGTTTGAAAAAGAAACAGATGACTTTTTGTTAGTAATTATGGTGGAGTTTGAAGAAATAAGGAATCTTTAGGGGCTGAGCAAACGGCGGACAATGTGTCCGCACACAATTTGGAATCGTATGCATTTAGTCCGTGTGCGCGTTACATTTCCATACGATTCCAAATTATCCGCGGAAAAATTGTACATCATCTGTTCAGTGCCTTATGTGTGACCGTTTTGAATCGATGTCATATCGATGTGACTCTTTGTTAATGATAAAGCATTTGTTATGTTATTCTTAATTTCTCAAGCATTTGAGAATCTTGATGAAACATTGAGATAAGTAACTCAGTAAGTAAAGTTAATAAATTACTCAAGCTTCAAATAAATGAAATCTCCATCTGGAATCCCAGTAGTTAGACGCATTGTTAGCTTAAGATTAGCGGAATGATTGCGAATGAAATTAACTTGGTTATCACGTCATATCGCGTGCTTGTGAAGATAATAGTTTAATAACCGGCCGGTTTTCTATTACATGATTATGAGGTTTCTAGTGAATTGTATTCTGAATCGTTATCTACGTATTCAAGCTTGTTATTTTTTGTGAGGTTAGCAGCGTTGAGGCTAGCTATATTATTTTTGTCTATTTCTTTTAATGCTTCTGTAGGACGAATGTCACATATTTTATGGAAATTCTCTATTTCATCCTGAAACAATGTTTTGTACAGAATTGTCTATTGCTCAATAAATCGTGTTAAAACGGCAACGGTGATGTGCGAATGTACGGAGCTGTTATCTAATGATTTTAACATTGTCACGATTTTGTTCCGTCACTTGTAAAGCTGTAATGTTATTTCGTGATGATAGATTGGCAGATAGATGCTCTGTTGCCTTCATAGCTGCAGCCTTGCTTAGAAAAAAAACTTCAATTTTTATGTAGGGATGGTCATGGATCTTCGTTGTTCCTAGGAGGAAAGGAATCCTCTTGGGGCTCTACGGAGGGCTATGTCAGACTCATACCGCCAAATCTCCGAGATTCTTCTTTCATCTTACGTCTCAAGTCTAAGCAATACTTAAGCTATTTTGATGACCATTTTCTCAAGATGAGATACACAAATATCCAAACCGTATCGCTATTGGTCCATCCACTTTTGCTCAGGCACTTATTCTCAGTGATGAACATAGGATCTGCATGAGGCTTCAATATACCTACAAAATTAAAAACTCAAGACTTTGAGGGATTGCCTTAATCACCACCACATATTTGGCAAACAAATTAGTTATTGTGGAATGTGGATTGCATTGTCCAAACAGGGGAAATTGCTTGCCTAAACTACAGTGACCACTTTCTTCTAAAATTGTTGATTTAGCTTGAACAATCTGAAATGGTAGAAAGTGTGGTAATTGCTATCAACTATAACACTCAAATGAAATGTATAAATGTTTGTGTGTCATCGTGATCATGATCATGACATGCGCAGGAAACGGTTTTTGATATCAAATATGTGGACTTTATTCGCGTAGGTGTTTGAGATAATCTAGTAAACTGTTGCTGGGTGTAGGTACCTAATATTAATAGCATTTTACAGTTTAATTGATATAAATTATAACTAGACTGAAATACTCGCAGGGGGTGATTGATGCTCGTTCACACACATATTGCTAGGCACACACACATATATTGTACATATTGCTAGACACATATATTGTATATTGCTACGCTTTTGTCCATTTGTTGGGACAATCACCTATACAAGATGTAATGAGGTTTTTACCGTTCAATACGTTCAATAGGTGGCAGCACTCAGACATGTCCGGGCACCTGTCAAAAGTGTCAAAGCGCCTATATTTTCTTTAGTCGTGACTGAATGATGAACGAAAGAATGAAACGAATGATGAACGTCACCACATATTTCATGTTCATTGTCGAAATGGAAGACTTCTTTCACAGTGGCAGCAACTGGTGGCGTGAATTTTCATGAAAACTCTCATTGAAGTAACAGAAAAGGAGAGACGGTAAATAAAATAGTGGCACTCCAGGAGTGCCGATAGAAGTGAAAACTAAAAAAAATACTTCCAAAACATTTAAGGTAAAAATAGTTGTATAGAAATTTGATCCGTTACATAATATAAAGAGCACAATCGCGTTTACAAAAGTGAGGTGTTGGTAACGGTGTCGCGAATTCAATTGCTTTTCCCATCTCAAAAATGACCAACTGCTCTACAGCTCGTGTAGCATGACAACCATAGAAACGAGTTTTTACGGATTTTGTCGACGGAAGAATAGACAAAATGACAGATTGTGATTGTTTATCTATCATTTTGTCTATTCTTCCGTCGACGAAACCCGTTTCTATTGTGGTCATGCTAAGCGTGCAATTGATATTTTTTTCATGATTTCAGGTTTGTTCTCATATTAAAAGTTGTTCATAATGACAAGTACAATGACCACAGAAGCTGTCAGTTATTTCAGTTACAATATTGTAGAGTGGTGTTTTAGCTGATGACTGTTGATAGGCTCTAAACCTATTTCTAAGTAAACTGATTTGGTACGACTCTAATAGTATTCACTCAATACAAAATTACATAGCTAAATATTAAAAAATAATATCTGCAAATACCCTTTTAAATAATTGCAGCAGACACACAAAGAACTTGTATTCAAAAGCTCGATTTATTCGCAGTCTACATGGTATGAATGCCATTCCTAGGCTGACCTGTTCAAAAAACATTTAACTACCAACTTTATTACCGTATTCGTAAAGTGTAAATTGTAATGACAAATTAATGGTCACGATTGGCAAGATTGGTCAGTAAATGCCACGTATGACAAGGCTAGCCACCGCTCTCACGGAAATGATAATTATAAATGTTATAGTAAGTTTATTAAGTCCGTCATATTGTGAAAGGGCTAACTTAACTTGCATTACTTTGGTGTTGACACAGCCTTAGGAAACTCTATTGTTAGAATATGTAGTTTTTACGTTTTATAATGTAGGAATGGATTGCATTTTAATGAGAATTTAATGGTTTCTCATATAGTTTTTTTGTAATGAATATTGTAGAGGCCAAATTCATTTTGTTGGTTGATAAGAATGTTGCGAAAAAATCGATAGGCTACACAAAAAAGCTATTTCTAGTCTAATATTTATTTCTGAAAAAATACGATAAACATTATCTAAATTGTTAATCAAATTAATATAAATTAATAAAATTAGCCATTTCAAAATGAAGCCAGCGACGCACTCGATCAGTAACTTGAAAAATATTATTTAATTATTTAAAAGGTTTTCTAATGTCGTTTAAATATTGTAATAGGAGTAACAAGTCGGTGTGTTACTATGTAATAAAAAATAAACTACAGTCTGACATTAAATACGTTCTAGTATTTTGTTTCATACATTTTATTTTTAAATGACAAGGTCAAAATGTCTGCTTAGCCTTTTCCCAACTATGTTGGGGTCAGCTTCCAGTCTAACCGAATACAGCTGAATACCATAATTTTACAAGGAGCGACTGCCTATCTGACCTTCATACACAGATACTGGGTAACACGATACCTCTTGGTAAGACTGGTTGTTAGACATTTTGGGCTTCGGACTGGGTAGTCAAAAGCCCAAAATGTCTAACAACCAGTCCAATATTGTCCAATATTTGACAGTCGTTACGGGTGTAACGACTGTCAAACATCTACAAATGACAGCCAGGATCAACGGCTTAACATGCTTTCCGAGGCTCGGAAGGGTCACGATATGTAATGGGTGGTCACCTATCCACGAACGGACTGCGGCAAGCGTAGCTTAACCTTCCATCGACCACGAGCCCCTCAAGGACAAAATGTCTGCGAGAATATAAATCCCCAGTCTCCAGTATCAAAGACTCTAAGGCTCTATAATGTTATAGATAACTAGGTACTGTAGAAATCTTCATGCATCTAAAGGTCATGTGCATATTACATTCTTGAAGCCAGTGTATATATTCGTGTGTAAGAAAATGCTAAAACCGTGTGTTATATTATAAAAGTTATGCCTTGTGCCCTTTAGACTATTATTATTTATTTATTATTAAAGAATTTATTATTTATTTATTTAGACTAGGTAATAAATAAATAATATAAATAAATTCTTTATTGCCTTAAACAGGTTACAGAAAAATTTGAGATCCTGGCTCCAGAGCTAGGTTTGAGTACCTGTATTTCAGGAGCCGGTCACTTCTTCCATTTAGTTTACAATTTTATTAAGCAAGTCAAGTCAGCAGAAGGTGATAAAATTATCTTACCCAAAATTAAATTGAAAAAATAGAATAAGAAAAAAATATTAGAAATAATGTAAATAAAAAAATAAAACATTTTTTTTTTGTTTCCTATCTCCTTCGTAAAGTAATGGTTGAAACCTTTGTCAAATTCTACCAACATAATTAGCTTATAATGTTCCCAATGCTGGGAATCATGGCTCCTGTCTATGTCAGAGTTCAGAGTTGTAGGTACATTTCCAGTTTTTTTGTATTTCCATCTTTCGCAGGTGGACTAGATTATTAACCTTTTGAAAGTTTACCTTTAAAAGACTTGTTTTCACTTAGTACCTATTGTTTTTAAAATATTCCGGAAGACATTTAAGGAAGTTAGTAGGAGCTCGTGGCTAAGTTATAACAGCTGCACGCTGCGCGCTTGTCAAGGTTGGTCTGTGGATGGGTGACCATCTTAACATACCGAGAGTCCTCCGTGCCTCGGAAAGCACGTTAAGCCGTTGGTCCCGGCTGTTATTCGTGGATCTTTGACAGTCGTTACGGGTCGTCAGAAGCCTGAAAGTGTGATAACCAGTCTTACCAAGGGGTATCGTATTACCCAGTTACAGACTGCCTCGTTGGTCTAGTAGTCGTAAGCGCTACTGCTGAGCATGAGGTCCTGGGTTCGATTCCCAGGTCGGGTAAAGTGTTATTGGGTTTTTCTATCTGAAATTTCTCAGTAGCAGCCTGGAGTCTGAATTTGTGCCCGGTTGATGGCAATAGGCTCGCCCCCTATTACATGGGACTTAAAAAAACATAAATTGCGAAATGTGGGTGAACCTGCTACAGGTACACCTCTGCCCAACCCTTCGGGGAAACAAGGCGTGATGTTATATATCAGTTGCCAGGAGCGACTGCCTATCTGACCTCCATAACCCAGTTATGGAGGTCAGATAGGCAGTCGCTCCGCTAAAATACGGTATTCAGCTGCATCCGGTTAGACTGGAAGCCGACCCCAAGGGAAAAGTCTAGGCAAATTGATTTATTTAAGGATTTTAAATGCTTTCCTTCCCAAATGATTAAATCAGATGAATACTGTTACATCCTAGGTAGGTACTATGAATCCAGATGACAATTTTCTTCATACTCTGAAATCAACGCAAAGGAGAGGTTGCATACCATTTTGCAATTATTCAGAACATTACCTTTTTTTTGTGTAATCAAATGTATCTAACTACTTACTCGTAGCTTAGTCTTCCGCAAAGATATGACGAGATTTCTCATAGAACTAATATATAATTGAGAATGGAACAATGCGCTCATTTATTTACATAAGCTGGTTAATTTGTTAATTAGAATACATTGTTACAGTGTGTCTTCGTAATTTCAATAGATCGTTGATATAAATTGGATGAAAAGTTAAATTAGAACTTGTTAATTAAGTTTTGTAACTTTTATCTAAAATTAGCACAAAAGTTCTGAGACTAAACTGTGAAATACTCTATTAAACTTAAAATGGTAAAGTTTGTTTCTCCAAAAGTATAAAAGTGTAGTTTTTGATCAGGATTTGGTTATTTTCTCGCTAAGCGAGTCTCACTGTTACAATGTTTTTTAATGAAAATTATTTGCATTACGGAAATTCTCTCGCTTCAGCTTTAAAATAGGTAAGTCAATATGTTACAATTTTCAGAGACAAAGAGCGGCAACACTTTATTTAAATAATATCATAACATTGAATTATAATAAAACTTTGCCCAAGTCCTTTCTCTATTGTGAACTAGCTGTTGCCCGCAACTTCGTCTGCGATCCAGGATGAAAGGCCTACGTCCTTCTCCAGGTCATGGTCTACACATGTACCAAATTTCATTCAAATCCGTTCAGCCGTTTTAGCGTGAAAACTTAACAAACAAACTCACTTTCGTATTTATAATATTAGTTAGGATTTCGTAACAAAGAAGACGAGAGACGACAATAAAGTATGTATTACTAATAATAATAATAATAATATGTGGATTCAGCAATCATTGTGCCGATAGTCGTGACAGCCAATGGCTTAATCGCCAAGAGCCTCGACCAACACCTAAGGAGGCTCTCGTTGGGCAGCTGGATCAAGGGCTTGATTCAGAAAGCGGTACTCCTGGACACGGCTCGCATTGTCAGAAGGTTCCTTTCTCTGGAGCCCTGACCGCTGGTAGCTTGGACCCTGTTCCCGATAACGGTGGGCTACTATTTTTTATATTTTTAAATGTTTTTATATTTTATATATTTTAATATTTAGAAATATAATTAAGAAGTATTTAAATGAAATAAAGGAATATAATAAATTTGACGGCGCGTCTAAAGATTTCACGACGCTAAACTTACGGAGTTGATTTTAGAACGATTATGACAGCTGTCAACTTGACGTAGCCCCGAGTACTGAGGAGGCGGCCAAATGTCAAAAGGATAGATCGCGAAGAATGGATCGAACCTGGCAATGATTAATGGCGACTGAGATATTGGCAATATTTGTGACTACTCTTGCAGGGCAGTGAGTTGATTCATGTACGCATGCGCCTCACGTACTGGGGTGAATGTCATTTACATTATTCTTAATTCCTTAATGTGATCAGAGATTTGTGATCATTCAGAATATTATTGACTTTCATCTCCTGATCTCCTCGCCCGCATACCCACGCATAAGAGAAAATAAGACCTCTTCTGATAAAGACCACGTAATGCCTTTAAATTCATTTATTTCAGGTAGTTATCACTCATTGCCAAACATAAATTATAAATTTTACAGATAAAACCAAATGAGATCAAATACAATTATACTAAAACAAATAAAAATAACTACTAATGATCAGCTAAAATATATGATGCACCAAATTACAAACACGAAAAAAAGCATATTCCACCCAGATTTGTCTTGACATTATCGATGCGTCAATCGACCCGACTTTAACAGACATGTTACTCGTTAATCTAGGTCACCAAAATCAATGTACTAATAATTCAAAAAACAAGTTTTTTACCCGATGTAATCAGTAATGCTTGTCTGTCTGTCTGTCTGGTGACTTCCTTAATGTTAAAGAATAACTGTTTCATGTATCAATATAATTAATATTCAAACAGGTTTCATAGAACCTGAACAAGATATTTTTGAATACAATTTGCATAAAATCACTTCGCTATCATATTTTGTGTACCACATACATTTAATTATGATAATGTGTGTTTCGAATCTGCATTCGTAATGTTTTCATAAAATGTACATTGAATATACTTACTTACCTATTAAAGGTCAGGTCATTCATCTGTATTTAATAATATTATTATAGAGGAAATGGAACACTGGACAATGGAATGCATAGTATTTTGACGATTTTTGTTGTTAATGTTATTTTAAGATTCGATAAAATTTTTTACTTTAGGATCACTCAAAATTCAAGAGTTAAAATTGACTGAGACTTAAGACTGAAGTGGTCAAATCCCCCCCCTTTTTTATTTTTGTATTTTTTTTTTATTACGAGGTGAGAGGAGGGAAGTGAATCAAATCCCCTCTGAGAGTTATTCTCAAGAATCTTATTCTATATATATTTAACTATAATAATATTACCTGTAAGGTCTCTGACTAATCAATTCCCACTTTCTCCAGATTCGTCAAATCCAAACGAAAAACTAAGAAATTTTCCTCATTTTTTTGGTACCTACAACGAAAAGCAAAAATATGCGTGAGTAGAGTGCAAAGGCGTCTTGAGCCAACTTGTAAATTTAAAGATTCGTATTTAAATCTTTTAACAAAAAGTTGTTGTTATAGAGAACCACTTTGAACACTCAACAACATCGTGGGTGTTAATAAGTAGTACAAAACATCGAGACTTAGCAATTATTATGTATTGTGTTTATTTAAAATAACTGTATTAATAACGGTACTGGGCTGGGCTCAATACTGTATCCTGCACAAGTAGGTAGATAGTTTTAATTTTTTTAAAATAAAATATAACACTCCTTTTTCTGGGCAGTCGTGTAAATCATCACCATCATTTTCTTGACCTAATTCCAATTTATTACGCCGTGTTTGTATGCTGAAGGTATAAGAAGTTTTACTTACATCTTTGACGAGGTAAACGCGAAAATTAAGTTAAATTAAATGCCATTCCAGTCAACGCGGAAATTAATATCCGGTTATTCGAATACAATTATGAAATTCAATCAAGTGTAAGTCTTTGCTAAATTGATGTCATATGATATTTTATGTTAGTAGAGTTTAAAATAAATAGTGTGGTATGGTATTTTCATTACTAGCAATACTAACTACTTAAGTACCTACTGTAAAAAACTGTTCTCATGTAATGTAAGCGTTGGAGTAAAAAAAAAAAAATGGAAAATTCAAAAGTGCACGCATTCAAAAACATTCTTTTTTTAAACTTTTCATGAAGTATGTTTTCACTGCTTTTTTACCCATAAATATGGGTAAAATTTCTCACCTCGCAATCTTTACGTACTGCCAAAGACTATTTAGGTTTACTTTGTTGGTTGCTAGGCAACGGAAGAGGGTCGAAGTTGGAAATATAGATATTAAATTAGCTTTATTAATTATAATAAAACTACTTTGAATAAAAGAGCAATTTTCAATAGGGTTCTTCCTATGGCTGAAACGAACCTATTTAAAAAAAAAAAACTCAATTAATTGATTTTCTCGCAAGCTACAATGTTTTCAGGTTTCATACATTGACTGACGAGATTTTTTTTTGACTATTTTTTTTTTCGTTTCTGCTTGTTTAAATCAATTTTTGAAAAGTACAGAATTAATCTCCATTAAATTATCTAAACAATGGTATATAAATTAAGTAGGTTCTGTGTACTAGCAGGAGTGTAACAATAAAAACGCTTGCAAAAAGGAGGCAAAACAAATGATTCGATCGCAGAGTGAGTGAGTCGTGCAAGAATCACCAGCCTATTATTGTCGCACTGCCTGTAGGGCAAAGGCCTCTTCTTAGACAGAGAATTCAGACTTATATTGACTATAAGAACAGCTAGGTGTCCCTCACGACGTTTTTCCTTCACCGATGTGAGTAATGTCCAATATAAACTCAGTACAGTGCGTGCCATTAAAGATGAGACTTGACACACCACGTGATTTGACTTGCGCAGTAGACGATTTATGGGTCTCTTTAGCGGTATGAAGTCCGCGCCGGAGCGTCACCGGGGCGGCGGAAGGAGCGGCGGGAGGCGCGGTCAAGTCTCATCTTTCGTGGCGCGTATTGTACATATGAATCGAAAAAGTCACATTGGTATTAACTTGGCATGCCGTGTCATGGAGTGAAACCTTGTTAAAGGTAGAGAAAAAAAAATTCTTTGAAAGAAGAACAGGAAATTAAGGTAGGGTAAGGTAACAAGGCTAACAACGTGTTCTCTTGTAAACCCAACCCTTTTCCTAATAAAAAAGGGTAACACATGTAATCCTCCCGGAGCAAGGTGACCTTCTTATGTTATCCTTAACCTTTAAACTGTTTACTGTAACACCCACGCAAACAACTTGATTTAAACTAGAACTTCTAAAGAAATGTGATCGAATATACGTGGGTTTGAATCGCCTGAAGCAATAGGAAAGTTTCTAGTCACTTATACAATATAGGTACCTAATTAATTTATCAAAATATGCTCTAGATCAGGGGTGGCCAACTTGGTTAGACCCAAGATCTACTGTTTACTGACGAAACCCTATGCAATCTACCAACTACATGCTTCTTGAATTTTTTAATGAAAATGTATACAATTACCTACGTAGTATTATTTATTTTATTAAGAGATCATAAAATTGAAAATTATTCTTAGTAACTACTTATTTACAGTAGTGTGAGTATTGTGTCTGAGCTACTGTGTGGGAGAGAATAGAGGATAGGTAATAACGTGATGGAACGGCGATTGAAACATGATACAAGATGTTGCGCGCAGCAGTTGGTGATTACGTCGCGTGTTCTATCTATTTTTTAATTTAAAAATATTTTTAGTTATATAGTTATATATACAGTTTTTTTTTTTGTTTTGCCACGATCGGCTGGACTAATAGCCGCGATCGACCGGTTGGCCACCCCTGCTCTAGATATAGAATTTCCGGTACATAGACTGGTATAGGTACCTAGGTAGCGGTGGCCGTCACATTACCACACAACATAATATTGTTTTTGATTCATTTTAATAGTGGTTGCGCATGTATCTTTGCTTATGCAGGTACTTACATTTAATAGTTAATTTAATGTTATACTTAGTTAGTTTACAGATAGGTAATCAACTTATTTATACAACAATATTTTATTACTAACTGTGGAGGCTTGTCGTCAATTACCACACTGTTACTTCTGTATTGATAGTTGTTAAACCAGACAAACACAATAAAAAAAAATAAAAAAAAAACGGCCGCAGTGATGACTGTCATGAAAATGATTGCAATGGCGTTTGACTTTACGGTGTCAAAAATGCTCTCTAGGGAAACACCAACTTACTTTCATAACTAACGTTTCAATGACGTCATTCGCCGATAAATGGCAGGCGCTATGTGGCGGCCACCGCCCTTCTAAGAGTCCATAGCTTTAGTGAAATTTCAATTCACTGCGAGGTTATGTCAAGAGTTAAAACAATTACGAGGTTGACTGTACTAAAGTATCTTTTTGTATTCTAACCTAACTAATATTATAAATTTAAAACATAGGATACCTTTTTTCCCGATATTCCCACGGGATTGCGGCTAGTTATCTGCCATAAATGATAAACCTACACATGGTTTGTGAAAATATTAATTTACGTTTGAAACTCCCGTTTAATGAAATGCCGCGCCCGCGCCGCTGGAAATTCAAAGGTTATCTCCGAAAATAACTATTGAATTAAAGAACCGCAGAGTTATTTATTTTGCTACCAGTTTTGATTTTATGAAAATTCTCATGAAGTACTTAGTAGGTATTTCCTGAAAATTATTGATACAATAACTATACCTATGTGCTATAGAAAAATGACCTTTGTTATCCTGGTGTATGTCTACCAACTAACTCTTGAACAACTAGCCAGCTCTTTTCAAGAGTCCAAATTGGGTAATTCGATTCGCACGAGTGAAATTCGTACGAAAACGGATTCAAAGTGCGCGCGGCCTATATCCCAAAAGTATTTATCGTAAAAAAAAACTGTATGGTTTCTATAAAGAAGTAACTTGTTTATCCAAATGTACAGTTCGATTCAAACTTAATGGCGGCTCGGAAGTGCGCTGCTCGCTGCGCAATACCCCACCCTTCACCCCCGCTGACCCATGAATTCGTTACTGCGCAGCGACTCGCCTCATGTTCCGAGCCGCCATTAAGTTTGAATCGAAGTGTACCTACATATACTAATTAAGACTTTTTTTGACTTTTGACTGATGTCAGTTTATCTGGGTCAATATGATTGGCAATTAGGAAGAAGACAGGTTTCTACTAATTGGCAATCATAGTAGTAACTAAAAATACTCACAGGATTGGACGAATATTTTTCAATTTCCAAATTGGTAAAGAAAAATTTTCTGAACGAAAATAAACTAAAAATTGGAAAACTATAAAGCTTGCATTGTTCGAAAGGTCCAATTCTCAGTATTGAAAACGGCTTTGAAAAGGTCATAGCGTTGAATACAGACAAATCTCCCATTTTCAAACTTTTACATTCATGTAAGCTCTACGGATAATTTTAAAGCTTCTACACGTGCCTTATCTTACAGCTCGCACACTCAAAGCTTACTATGACCCCTCGAAGTTGTTGCTGCCACTTTACAAAGAAATCTCATTTATGTTAGAATACTGTTTTTAACCGACTTCAAAAAAAAGGAGGAGGTTCTCAGTTCGTCGGATTTTTTTTTTATGTATGTTCCCCGATTACTCGAAGACGGCTGAACCGATTTGAAAAATTATTTTTTGTTTGGAAGATTTCTTTTTAGTTTCAAGTTGGTCCCATTGTCATTTGGTCACGATCTGATGATGGAATCTTGGAAAAATCGAGGGAACTCTTCAAATGTTATAGGCACACCTATAGCGATTTGGGTATTTTTTATAGTAACTCGTGCATTTGCACTTGAAAAGCACCATTTGGTAAAGTGGAACTGATGAATTACAAATCAACATGCTAAAGAGTGAAAAAAAAAAGAACATTACCAAGCGTATACCGGCCTTATTTACCTTTCAACTAATATTCAGACTACATTCCTGCAAAAGTACACCGCGCCTCAAGGCTCCCTTCACACGCCGATCAAGGCCGGCTATTGTCCTAATGATCACTTATCTGGTCTATCTGCTCGACATTGCACGATGCTATTGCAAGCTTTAACAGATCATTTAGTATTACAACATCGATTTATCTGCACGATTTTGGAATTAGAGCGTTTGAAAATGCAGCGGCTGATAATAGTTTTATAATAACCAATTTAAATTGTAATAAATACGATTGGTCTTTAAATAACTATCTGTTTTTGCAACTAAAGCCTCGTCTCCACTAGGCAACAATTGACGCGTAACACGTGACGCTCAACATGTTCGGCAACGTTGCACAACAGTGTGTGACGTTTCCAGCCGGCGCGCAATATGTCGCGCGGCTTGTTGTTTGTTTCCGTGCAACATGCAGTTGAGCATGAAATCCGACAACCACACGGAGATCACTGAATACATTTTCTTTATTTTGTAAGTAATTATAAGTAATTTCTAAGTATAATTTAATTATAAGTATTATTTAGTAAGTAATTTCAAACCCACCTTGGTTTTTTCTTTATAATGCATTTTTCGATAAAATTATAATCATCGCAGCTGAAATCAACACTGGTTCCTCTGCGTAGACAGACAACGTTGCTAAACAAAAGTTCCGCGCTAACTTTCAACATGTTGAGGTACATGTTATGCAACATGTCGTGCGCCAATTGTTATCGAGTGGATACGAAGCTTAAGCACCAATAACACGACGCAAGTTTTTGCCTGTATGGCATACAATGAAATTGAAGCAATAAAAGACTTGCATCGTCTAAATCAACTATTAAGACGGTGCAACTGTTATCGTTGCTTCAACTTATGGCACGCCATAGGTAATTAAAACGCACCTTGTAAATCAGGCATTAGTTAGCATTCAAACTTCAACCATAGTTTAGTCAGCTCAGAGATGATTTTGAAAACTTTTCAGTAGCTTTACAATCTCTAAATAAGCTAACCACCTTTCCATGTTTGTTATTGTCTTCAGTGGTTTAATTTGTGCATTGTTCTCAGTCACGAAACTGTTTTATAACATGCTTATTACCAATGAGAGCCCGCAGAAACGTCGACAGAACATAAGACGACTAACGACTTTTAAAAGTTTACAGGAGAAACTTGGATGTGGCAAAAGGAAACAGACCAATAGGTCCAACCTGGAAGGCCATTTAAAAGTTTTAATAGCCCGAATTCGACCAATGGTAATAACAGTTGCTACAGTTACGGAACAAATAGAACTTGTTAGTACCTGGGCGACCGAGCTCTGCTCTCGTGAAAATAGAGAATGCTCATTTAATAGTATAGGAAAGTTTATACTAATTCCATGTAGTACATATTAGTTCCATGCTGCCATGATAGTAGGTACTGTCGAAGAAACGCATATCTATACACTGTAAGGACTATTTTGCTTGCAGCGCTCGGCCGCTATAGTATTGCTTACCTACGAAAAAAAAAGGGTAGTGTGTATGGAATTTTGTTTTCAAATCGGTTAGATATTTACTAATTCCATGCTGCCATGTCATTATTCTAAGGTAGCCATCTTGTTCTAAACTTTGGGCGACCGAGCTCAGCTGGGGTGAAAATACGGAGAAAACGAATTTTCCCAGATATTTTATGAGATCTAGGTAGATCGATTTTTCGCAACCATAAACCCCTATATTGCAACTTTCGTATATAAAAATATTGCTCGTTTAACTACAGTATAAGTGAGTGGTCATTTATCTACAGTGATAAGTCATTTATCTACAGTCCGGCCGTCGATAGGATGCGTTCTTGACACCTGTCAGTTTCATACTAGCGAATATTTGTTTTGCGAATTTGATCCTTATTACTACTAGAAATTGTCAAACTGACAGGTGTCAGGAACGCATTCTCTCGACGGCCGGACTATAATGTTTTATGGTCTTGTATTTTGACGTTCTAGTTCATGTGGCAATCAGAACATTTTGGCTTACAAAAAGTTTAGCTAGGCACGCTTATATATGATTAGAATCATTATGCGTCTACAGTTGTAAGATTTAAGATCGACTTTATGTGATTGAGATAAGTTCAGTGTATAGTAAGAGCAATCTAAAATCAAAAGCTCGATTTTCAACTCTCGGCTTAGCGTCGAAAGTTGAAACTTCAACAGCGCGCTTTCATTTAAGTGTCGCCTAGTGTTAATGAAAACGGCATTCTAACAAAAGCACTAATGCAAGGGCATTAGTGCTTTTGTTAGAGAAGATTTAGTATGCCAGACAGCAGCGACCAATTCTACGAATTTAAATAAATAACAAATCATAATTGGCTTAACCTTTAACTAATTTAACTTCGACGTTAAGCATGTTAATAATAAATCGTCTGTTCCCAACAAATCCTCTTAACGAACCACGTTGTTAGGGATACAATTAATTTTGTAAAGCTCAAGTTCTATTCAAAGGCTCTAGGTAACTTTGTCCTTTTCTGTTGAAGCTTGACGTCAGTAATATTAATTTATTCCCAAAAAATGGTACATCTTTTTATACTTACGAAACTGCGAAGGTTGAAAATAAACAAATCGCAACTCACGGATTGTGAGCATTACTCAAAAACTTACGACCAACATATCTCTTCGGTATTCATCTCCGCTTTTGTATGGCACCGCTATTGTTCTCACTTAACACTCCGTGCGTTGGTAGTGATGTGAATTATTCGCGTCGTAGTAGCTGGAACGAGGTGGCATTTTAAATAAAGAACCCCGTAAGGGCTGCGGGTACTGCGCATGCGTTAACTCGAGCAACCCTCACGTTTCCAATATGGCGCCGACCGCCACAAGTTAAGCACGCGTTTGCTATTTACACTATTCTAAGCAGAGATTTCATTTATGACTTAAAAAATACAACAGGATTTATTTAAATCCACTATGTGTTTAGTATACAAAATAAAAATGTTTTGGTGATTTTTTTTTTTGTGGTGTTGTTGGTGACGCAGTGCGATCAGATGTGTTTGATCACGTTAAAACGATTCGTTTACCGACGGAATTTCAGCGTTGTTGTGTCGTGCCAATGCGTCAATTAATGTTGCCAATTTCCTTAAATCTTAATTAGCTGAGTTAGGAAGATCAAAGATTATTTATATACCGTTAGCAATTTATCCATATCTAAGATAAATCGTGAGAGTGAAATTGATTTAAAAGTTATAAAAATCAATCAAAAAAAAATTTACATCATTCCCGCGCTTAAAAATCGCGTGTTCTAAATAAACAAATAGCAACAAACTTCCAATTTAAAAAATTTCGCGGGTTTCCACCAAGTGACCAACATCAGTCAAGCTGCGTCGCTCGAAGGTATCGCCCGCGGCTTTGCTGCTGGGTACAAGGCCAGTCTCTGGACTGGTCGAGCCAATCAGGAGTCCTGAGGAACCAGCATTGGACGTTGCTCAAGACAAAGCTTACTGGGGTAGCGTTGCTACGGCTATGACGAGTAATTATCATTTTTAAATATAGAATCGTACCTATTGCAATTTTTATTTTACTGACCTTTATTTAACTTTTTACTTGACTACCCCGTTTTCTGAGGTAATTTTATTCGTGAAAGCGTGCGCAAGGTAAAGGAGAGGTACTTACCTAATTTATGTAGGCCGTGACTATACCTAACAGCTGATGAACAGATGACCTACATAAGCCGTGCAACATTCATTATTTATTAGCTTCTTCCATTTGCCAGTATCCTGACTGTTTTCCATTTCCTAGTGTATTTAGCAGTCTGGGGTACGGCACGAGTATTTTTGGCTCGTTTAAATGTCAGAGTGCATTAGGAACTGCTATCCATCAATTACACGCAGATTGAAATTCGACCTAACTTGACCATCATAGCTAGAAACCTTATCAAAATTTACATACAATTTTCCGTATAATTAAAACTTTTCTCGGATACATAACTTATTTTTCTATTAATTATTCTATATTAAAACGTCAAGTGTTATGGTTTTAGCCTTCCATTTAAAGGAAATTGCGACTCTAGTCACTTAACATTATGCATTTATTCGTTTTTATGTGAAATCCGCACTGTGGCACTGACTCATACAGTCTTCCCTGGCAAGTGCGTTGAAAACTTAATATAATCGCATCCTTTTTGTTGGATTGTTCCACTGTTGAACGCATTCGAATGCAATTCGAAATTGGAATTTGATGCGATTAATGAAAAAGAAAAAAAAAAACTGTTGTTATGCGAAGCGATACCTAGATATTTATTTATATATTGGTTGTCTGATGTAGATACCTAATTATTAAAGTCTTGAAAGTTGAAAAGCGTTCAAGTTTACGAAAAGTTCACAAAGAAAATATCGCAGAACATTTAAGTTTTCTTTTACGAGTCTTTCATTTGAAAATATGTATCTCGGTACTGGACTTACTACGAAAGAAATAATTCTTTTTAATAGGTAATGTACTTCAACAGTTATTTTCACGAATTTAATAAACGTATTTCCGACATTTCGCAAGAAAATCGAAAACGGTTTACTTCGTTACGAATCAAAAGCGTGAACTGTTGAATTCACAACTTAATTAACTGGTCAACCAACAAAATAAAGTATAATGTCGTAAGATAAGCGGGAAATGGGACTGTGACCATAATACTGGGCTTTAATAATTTTCGGGGACAGATTTCTCCGAGACCTTTATTTGAGAGATGAGCCTTATCTTCTTAGCGTGTCGATGGCAATCCAAATTGAATCTAAAATGAGACTTAAAGTTCTATTACTATCAGAGTTAGTCTGGAGTGTCATATTCAGACTAACTGTAATAGTATCATAAGTTAGGTAATATTAAAATAAGGATGATGACACAAAATATTTTTTTCCGTTTTAGTAATTATTAAAAAATATTGGACATGTATTTTTATTTACGTAATTATGGCGATGCATTGAGTTAAAATGTGCCAGGACGTCATGAGTATGTAGATTTTATACGTACTTGTGACGTAGCGAGCCCCACTCCCCAACTTTAATGCGTTTTATCTAAGTATTTTTTTAATTAATATGATAAAGCAAAACATACGTGTCTAATATTTTTTTATTATCTGAGTGACGGACTAACTAAATATAATTGCTTTTTTTATAACCCAGACATTATCCCTATTGAATATAGATATTCAATAGGGATAAACCTGAACGTTTTAGGTAGGCAGCATAACATCAATTCAAATTTTAGGAAAACAGAAAGTCAAAAGTTTACGTATGAGAGTTTACGTTCTTGCACTTTTACTAGGGATGCAACGATATCGATACGATAATCGTATATCGGCGATTATCGTAAACCTTCACGATCATTCGTTATCGTAAATATTACGATACGCTATTTTTACGATATACACAGTGATGAGAGAAACCGACTTAAGGGAAAAAACTTACAAATGTTGTGTTTTCTGGATAAGAATTTGCCAGTAATAAATTACGACTACAATTAAAATTAAATAATAGTCAGTAAATGTAACAAATAGTAACAATTTAAAAAAATTAAAATATAAGTTAATGATGAAAATTTATAAAATTTATAAATATATTAATTAAAAATGCATAACTTTTTTTTATACTTTTACTTTACTAGGCTTACAATAATAACATACAACAAAGCTTCCAATAAATTCATCAAAATGGTATTAAACAAATATCGTAATGCATTCGTATCGTAATTCGTTATCGTATTTGGCCATTACGATGTATTCGTCATTCGTATTGGTATCGTAATAGCCGTATCGTTGCATCCCTAACTTTTACATTAACAATGCAACAGATTCCCTACAAAGAAGTTATAGCTTCAAGAAACTTGAACACTTTTGTAATTTTAAGTGTACCGTGGAAAATGTTTTCGAGGTCATAACCCTATCTACCAACCCCTTTATTATTTATGCACAATTAAAGCCTCACCCCTACCTTTGCACGTACCTTACGCGGGGTAAAATAAAAATTATAAATTCAGTTCCCATAGCCAATTATCCGGGTACATAATTAAGTAGTCAAATTAGGAGCGGTAAACGGTAATCAGTTTTGCGTGAATTTGAACTAGAACGGACGCAACAGTTTCAAAGGGATTTTTAAGTTATGAGTATTTAGCGGGTTAGTTCAATGATATATTGATCTAAATTGTATTATTAAACCATTGTACCATAGCTAAAAAGGGGGTGACTACCGAGATGACGACTATAAAGAAGTATGGAAGTAAAATACATGTTACGCCGAAACCAAATATAAAAAATAAATAATATTATATATATCATTATTTTATTACATATATATATGGGGGCTTAAGGCGTGATGTTATGTGTGTGATGTTTAATATATATATATTAATAAATTGAGAAAAAGGCAAGAAACTAATGCTGATGTATCATTAATTTGTCGCTATCTTAAAATTGCTGATTCTAGTAAGATGAAAACTTTAATATGTCCATGAAGAGACTGAAAGGGAACTAATGAAAGCTTGCAAGGTTTAGAATTAGGACTCCTCTTCTATTATCAAATGTAGGTGTATACCTAAATGGCTGCGTTATTATGAAACTTAAAATCCAGTTTCATAATTATAATATCATACGGATCCCGGATTCAGGAAATTTTGTCCTGCGTGCGCGTTAGATTTAATAGCGTGCGTGCGCGTATTCCATACGATTCCAAATTGTCCGCTTTTTTTTTTTTTTTTTTTTTTTTTTTTTTTCTGTAGGGCATCTCGTAGCTGACCTCTGAGGTCATGACTACTTAACCGGTCAATCCTGTGGTTGCCTTAAGCTGCTACACTCAAAGCCTCCAGCCAGGGGCATACAAAACTAAGCTAAAAAGCTAGGTGAACGCTCGCTAAGGGCACCCCCTGTGGGGTACGAGCCTCGGCTTAGGGCGTCACCGGAGGGAGTACATCAAAGATGGGACGGGCTGGATCAAGGTTTTGATCATTATTATTAATCGGGGAATTTAAAGCTACGTGCACAGCCGAAACCACTGCTGGCACCTCGTTATCGAGCAAGGGTCGGGGAGGAGTATCATTTACTCGGGGGCGCGGACGCGATCGCAAAGGACCTCGACGGCGAGGTCGGAATGACGGGAGGCGTCTGTATTTGTGTAGAGTGCTAGTGGCCCTATTGCTCTCCTGGAGGAGGGTTATGGGGTCATCTGGGTCGGTGAGAATGTGCCTAGGACGGCGGGTACGGCTAATCCTACTTGGGACATAACTGGCGGCCTCGACAACCAGAGGGTTGCGATGTTTGACCGCGGAGTCGAAGTAACGCTTTGCAAGGCGTTTTAGAAATTGGTGGATCGTGGGAATTCTAAGGTCGAGATGGAGACTCTCGTTCCTAACATACCAGGGGGAGCCTGTGGCCCTACGGAGGAATCGGTTTTGGAGCGTTTGCAACCTATGGATATGATGGGGTTTTGCATGAGCAAAGACGGCACCCGCATAGGTCATGATGGGACGAATACACGCTGTGTAGATTCGCAATTTGCACTTAAGTGACATCTTGCTGCGTGCGTTTAGGACGGAATGGAGCCTACCGAGAGCGAAAGCGGCTCGCGAACGAACCTTCTTTATGTGCTCAGCGAAAGTGAGATGGTGGTCGAGGAAAACACCTAGGTATTTGGCTCGCTTCTCCCAAGGGATCTGCTTACCGAACATAGTGAGAGGTCGGGGGAGGGGGTCTCTAAGCCTTGTGCGCGGTTTCGAGAAGAGAACCGCTTGGCTTTTTTCGGGATTGACTTCTATGCGCCACTTTCGAAACCAGGCAGCGAGTCGATTGACTGCGCCTTGGAGAGTGTGGGCGATATTGTCGGGGTATCTAGACCTAAAGTAGATGGCCGTATCGTCTGCGAACAGAGCGAAATGCGTCCTTCTACCTGGGTTTGGAATATCGCTAGTGAATAGCGTGAACATGAGGGGAGCTAGCACGGAGCCCTGAGGGACTCCTGCACGAATGGGGCGGGGAGAGGAAAGTGCTCCTTCAATGCGATAGCGGAATACGCGATTCGATAGATAGTCCCGTAAGATGAGTACGAGACGATCCGGCACGCCGAGTTGGTACAGCTTGTATAATAAGCCGTTGTGCCAGACTTTATCGAATGCTTTCGCAATGTCGAAGAAAACTGCACCCGTCAAAGAGCCGCGTTGGAAACCATCGCTTATGAACTCAATGATGCGGTGGGCCTGATGCACGCTAGAGTGCTCAGTTCGAAAGCCGAACTGTTCGTTGGGGATGAGGCCCTTGGTCTCGGCGAAGTCTCTGAGACGCTTGTAAATAAGCCTCTCATAGATTTTTCCGAGAACCTTGAGCAAACTGATGGGACGGTAGCTAGAGGGGTCGGTACTGGGTTTACCGGGCTTTCTGATACCTATGACGGTGGCTTCTTTCCACGACTGGGGAAAGAAGTTGTTGCTTAAGGCACCATTGAAGATGGTAGTCAAAAGCATTATCAGGTGGGCAGGGAATAATTGGATCACCCTATTGGTGAGTCCATCTGAACCGGGAGCTTTACGAGCTTTAAGACCTTTGATAATGTCGTGCACTTCGTCTGGAGCGACGGGAGGCAGTGGACAATCAGGGTCGTCGACAGGAGGGAGAGAGGCTCTACGTTCGACTTCAGCGTCGACCTTTAGGAGGTGAGCTTGGTCTACTGGCAGGGAGCTGGGTGAGCATTGGGCCTCGAGGGTGTCGGCCAGGCATTCTGCCTTTTCAACGTCCTCGAAGGCTATGGTCTTATCGGGACGGGTCAGGGGGGGCATGGAGGAAGTTTGAGGGGATTTGAGTTTCCTCTGAAGTTCCCAAAATGCCAGATGGTTGGGCTCTAGTTCGCCGAGCATCTTGTCCCAGCCCGCGTCACGCAGCTCCTGTATGCGTGTCTTTACAGATCTCTGTAAATAGCGCATATGGGCTTTGTTTGCGGGGCAGGGGAAGCTACTGTAGGCACGGACGGCCGCGTTCTTCTCAGTCAGTAATGCACGCACATCGTCCGGCAAGCTCCAGTGACGGTCGTCCGTCACTGTAACCTCCCTTGAACATTCGTTCAGGACGGTTTGTACGTGATTAGTGAGTGAGTCGATCGCGGACGTCGTGTCTGCGATAGAGTTGAACACGTCGGGAATAGAGTCTAACTGAGGGGACGTGTTGGATTTCAGCTGAGTGCTTACTTTCTTCCAGTCCGTGATCCTCTTAGTGATAGGGGGAGAGTTTGGGTCGCGGAGACCTATGCGGGGGTCTAATCTCATGACTACCGGACGGTGATCAGAGTCGAGCTCGTTAATAGCTTCTATGGAGTCTAGTCTTAGGTTGACGTTCTTAAGGAGCGCCACATCTAAGATATCAGGGGCATGATTTACGTTAACCGGAAAGTGGGTGGGAGTCATTGGAGCGATGACGTCAAAGGTCAGAGAGTGGGAGAGGTCGAACAAGTGTCGGCCTCTTGTAGTAGTTACCGAACTATTCCAGGAGGGATGTTTGGCATTGAAATCGCCCGCTAAAATGAGCGAGTTACTCATAGTGAGTAGAATCGAGAGGTCGTCAGAGAGGAGTTGGAAATTCTCCGAAGTATTAGCGGGGGGGAGATAGACCGACACGAGAGTGATCGGCTGGTGGCCTGACATGCCGAGGCGGCAGGCCGAAACTTCTAATCGTGAGAGGGGAGGAGGGTCAATTGGGATGCAGTGAAGCTGCTTTTTGTAGTAAATCAGGGTACCTCCTCTATGGCAACGTGACCTATCGTTGCGAACTATCCGGTAGTTAGCTATTGATGGGTTACGGTTGCAAGGTTTTAGGAAAGTCTCTTGGACTAAGAGGACGTCTATTTGATGATCGCGGAGGAAAGCCGCAATCTCTTCGCGTTGATTTTTAATGCCGTTTGCATTGAAATAACCTATTATTAGGGATCGCGGTTTGAACCTAGCTAAGACCGTGTTATCCATAATGGGGTTTAGTAGCGAGGGAGGTTAGGGCTTGCGTAATGTCCGGATACGCGTTGTAGATGGCCTGGATCTGGAGGAGATTGCCATGGGCCGCAAGGATTTCGTTGGCCATTGTCTTTGCGCGAGGGGAGACGAAGGCCAAGAAGGTTGACGTAATTACGTTGAACGAGTCAACGGAGACGTTGGGGGTAGCCACGGGAGTGGATTGAGAAGGACGCGTAGCTTTAAGAGCGGACGTGGGTTTCGCGGGGGGCGCGGCGGGCGCCGGAGGCGCAGAGGGCGCAGGGGGCGCAGAGGGCGCAGGGGGCGCGGGTGGCGCGGCGGCGCGAATACGGGGATCCATAAGGCGGGGGAGGGGAGCGGGGGGAGGGGGAGGGAAGTTACTGAATTGAGAGGGCACCATGGCAGGGAAAGACTGCTGGTGATGGAGATAACTCCACGGACTAGGCCTCTGAGGGCTTAGTCGTTGGGGCAAATGGGATGAGGGAATCCTATAAGAGGAGGGAGCTTCCCTTTGCTGGCGGGCGTTGAAACGCTTGGCCAGTTTGGGAGAAGAGGCCTTAGGGGCTTTGGGGCAACCGCGGTAGTTGGCCGGGTGGCCTTGTTTGCCGCATAGGACGCAGCTGGGAAGGTCGGTACAAAGGGAACGATCCTTTGGACGGGGGCAGTCGGAAGTGCCGTGCTCACCTAGGCACTTGACGCATCTAGGTGTAGCATGGCAGTTCCTCTGCGAGTGACCATATAACTGGCAGCGGTGGCATTGGCCGACAATGCCACTCTTGTGGGGTTTTTCAATTTCGAACCCTGTGAGCTTGCACAGGGAACGAATTTGAAAGATCGGGTGATGGCCCTCTACGGGCGGGCAGATGACGAGGACCATGTCGTATGACTCTCCGCCTCTAGAGCGGTGCATGCGATGGACCTCATCTACGGGGACTTTCTGTGACTGAAGGTCCTCTAGAATGTCGGATGGGGGGATTTCGCGAGGGATACGCTTGATCACTACGCGGATCTGTTTTTCCTCTGGGAGTGAGTAGGTGTGGTATGACACACCTCTCATTCTCAGAAGACGGGTTAGGTCCCTATAGTCGCGCGACGTGGGGACATTGACTTTAATACCCTGCTGGGTATTTCGGGCGCTGGAGAAATTTATTTTGTGGTCGACACACCATTTGGATATGTCGGTCCACTTTCCCTTGTCCTGGATGAACAAGGGAGGCGGGAGAGGGATCTTTTTAGCGTTAGCGTTAGGCGCGGGGGTATCCTTCGCGGAGGATGACGCAATCGGACGAACGGTGGAGGGGGAAGCTACTGTAGCGCAGCTAGCGGATGACGTAATCGGACGAGGGGTGGAGGGGGAAGCTACTATAGCGCAAGTCGCGGGGGTAGCGGGAGAGATTTTTGAGGACGGTACCAGTGGTGCGGGCGACGAGGGAGCAAAGTCTAAGTCCTCAAGGGCAACGACCTTGCTGGCCTGGGACGAGCTTTGCTTCTTGTTCTTCCTCTTCTTGCCCTTTCCTTGGACGGTTGTAAAACCATCGTCGGATTGGGAGGAGGATGAGGAAGAAGAAGAAGCGGCGGACTCTGCTTCGTCGTCGTCCGAACCATAAGGGTACGGGGTGGTGGGCCGCTTTGAGGAAGCGGCGCTGATGGGGGCGTCAGTGTCCATGGACTCTGACGGACTAAGGGGTCTAGATGGCTCAGTAGCCGGGGGGGATTCTAGAGCATCGCTAAAGCTAGCGATGCTATTGTCAGAGGGACATGACTGGGACTCTGACTCAGCTTGGAGCCTGGCGAACCGAGCTCCATACTTTGTCTTCAGGGCGGGCTCTTCTTCGAGTACACCCTGGAAGAACTTGATAAAGAGCGCTAGGCACTTTACCGGGTCCTTCATAATGACGGGGGAAGAGAGACTTTACGCGTGAATTTTTCCCTAACTAACTTCCTACTATCCTAACTCCCCGGTGGGTATGCCGGGGATGTGTAATCCCTCCCTGTCGGGTGTAGACAGGGAGGATGTGTGCCTATGGGTGAGCCCTAAGCTTGCTTTTGCCCGTTGCCTATCTTATTGTGCAACGGGGTCCTATCCAGTCTAGTGTGAAGGGTATCGATATACCCGACCACGCTAGGTGAGTCGCTGTGGAGGCAAAACTGTCACCAGTGCCGACTAGGAGACCCCCCAAGGCCGAACACTGGGACCCGGCCAATTGACTGCCTAACCCTGAAGGGGATCGGCGGGTGTGATTGGGTCAACACCCCCTCGGTTTCGTTGGCACCGTAAGGTATCCACCGAGGACCACGAAACTGTGGTTTTGCCCGGAAGGGGCCAAAATTGCCTCGACGAACGTTTTGAACGACAATCTTAAAGAAAGTCGATATTAATTGTGTCTTGAAAAAGACCCCAATTAATAGACGTGATGGTAGTCGGGTGACTACGGAGACGACTCGGGAACCACCAAGGAACGCTTGAGCCGGAAAATCGGGAACTCTTGTACACAGCAGCGCAGCGCAACACGACCGTCCGCCACCGGTGCCGGGCGCAGAGTGTTGCCAAATTGTCCGCGGAAAAGTTGTCCATCATTTGCTGAGCGCCAAAGGGTTATGTAGAGATGCACCTACACACCCACACACACGCCACATGTAATACCCACATTTCATCAGTTATGATTAAAATCTATGTAACAGAAGGCGAGCCTATTGCCATCAACCGGGCACCAAAATCTAGTTTCAGAGGTCGAATTTCGGGAAATCCTGCTTATAAACTGCTCCCAAGACCAAAGAGTAACTTGCTCCTATTCGAGAAAATTGGATATCTTTATCCATCACCGAGGGCAACTTTATAGCCTCTGTTACATTGTAAACGTATACTTTACAGCCGGATATTGGCTATCGAACCCGCCAGCAGGACTCAACTTGTTCCCTTTACATGAAATGTCAAGGTTCGCGCGCGGCTGCGTCACTCATCCCGCCATTTTGCATTAACAGCTGAAGCCTTGGTAATGAAATGCGTATTTCAATTAAATCTGGCTTTCATTAACGTCCCTTTAGGTATAAAACTTAAACTTTTAGGTTAATGCCAATTCGTGTGTTATTGTTAATATGTTGTTTTATTTGACCTGGGTACCTAATAATTTAATAATTAATATTATAATGATCTTTCCGTGTTTGTCGTAGATAAACAACTTCTTGGGGGCAACATATTAATTTATTTGTGACTAGCTTTGCCCCGCGGGTTGAAACTGTGGGTGCCCCGCGGTTTCTCGAGCCCGCGTTTCGCGATCCCCGGAAATATCGGGATAAAAAGTATCTAATGTTCTTACATAGATCATGGTCTACCCATGTGCCAAATACATCTAAATCCGTTTATATATATCCGTTAGCGTGAAAGCGTAACAAACAAACACAAAAGAAAAACATTTCTTTTTTTTTATTTAAGTATAAAAATAATTATTAGTTCAGATAAGTAATAACCAATCTTTTTGAAAAAGAACAGTCTGTAGCAGCCTGGAGTCTGGATTTGTACCCGGTTGAGGGCAATAGGCTCGCCCCCTATTACATGAGACTTAAAAAACTGGCGAAATGTGGGTGAACCCGCTACAGGGACACCTCTGCCCAACCCTTCGGGGAAACCAGGCGTGATGTTATGTCACTAATTATGAAAAACAATGAAACGTAAGATGGCGCAATTATCGAAAAGCAAATAAAATCTTATTAAAAATACATTTACAAAGCTTATAATAACATAGCTTCGTTACAATACAAATATTCTTAATTTTACCAAATATATGCCGTCCTTTTCCTTACGTCCTTTTCCTTTAACCTTTTCCAGACAAGGTCTGTTACAAATTGATGTTGATTTATGACGTTTGTACCTAACATTAATATATAATAACATTGTATAAAATCTCGGAGTTTTATTTCCGACGTTCCTGGTAATTTTAAAACCTTACGCTTCAATTTAGATATCATAATATCACGCATGTATTCTCCGAGGGCTTAGACAGAGCAGTACCTACCTATAGTACACCCACATTTCGTCAGTTATGTTTAAATCCCATGTAATGGGGGGCGAGACTATTGCCATCAACCGGCACAGATCTAAATTCCAAGCTGCTACTGATAAATTGCAGATGGAAAAACTAAATAATGCTTTGCCCGACCTCATCCTTAGCAGTAGCGCTTGTGCTAGCTTGATTACGCTTGACCAACGAGGCAATCATTTAGGGATCTCATATATCAGACGGCCACGACCACGACCAGTGGTCGCAGCGACCAGGTAAACTATAGAAACAACGTTGCGACCAAGAGCGCGATTCGTATCAAACGAATCGCGCACTTGGTCGCAACGGCCAGCTAGCCGCAGACGATACAATACCACTATACGGCCATAACTGGCCGGAGTCGTGGCCGTCTAGTGCACGAGATCCCTTAGGTATCCTTTTGCTCTATAACTCAAAATTATATCGTGTACCTGTAGTAGGTACCTGTTTAGGTATAATTTGCGTTAGACTGTGTAGGTATAATAAGATATGTTTATAAGCACATTAGCTTAATATATTTATGTCTAAACTTTTAGAATGCTTTGAGTGTGTAACCTAGGCATAAATACATAGTGAAAACTGCGTGTAAGCCGCGTCACGTCTGGTAATAAAATATGAGGTGCCAACTAAGCGTGAAACGTGAAATTTTCAGCAAGAATGCAAGATTGTAGGTATGTTACAAATAGGTACAGTAATCATAACCATGTTGCCATTGGCTTTCCTACAAAATGTCATAGGAATTATAGCCTATTTTAAAGTAAACAGTTTAAAGAAATTTTATTTTTTATATATTATAACCTATGTTACTCAGTGATAGTATAGCATTCAACTGATAAAATATTTTTTAGATCGGTCTAGTAGTTTTTGAGTTTATTCATTACAACTTTATTATAATATTAGTTTAGATTACTTGGTTGACGTATTTTAAGAAAGCGGGATATCGAAATGCCTGTTCAATATATCTTTAATATATATAATATATATGTATATATATATATATATATATATATATCATATGTTGCCTTTCTCCGTTTCAATTTGGAACAGTCCTTTGAGATACAACTAATGAACTAACTCAAAAACACCGCACCACCCACACTTGCGGTCACTCACAAACTGCAGTTAAACTTTTAATACCCTTAACGGCTAGTTAAGTCACAAATAACCGGTTAATTGCCACCGCAGTTTCCAGTTCGAGATTGTAGTTAACGCTTTACGCTATGCGGCGCAATTACTTTTAGTTAACATCAATCAGTGTTGCCGCTGTACGGTTAACTTTATCAGTTTAGTGTAGTGTACCAAAGTTTAGTAATATCGTTGATCAATATGTAAATTTCTTGCCGGTTGTTTCCGTTTTAGTGAGTGTTTGTTCCGTGAAATTAGTACCATAAATTAGTTCTTAAACTTTTATCTTTAGCCTGCCTACAGGTCTGTCGGATGCATAAATAAAGTTTATTTTTCCAAAACCATCAATTTCATCCTCTCATCATCTCTTTCTATCACTGTTTATTTTTTTAATATAAGCGGAGACTAGCCATCTATGCGTCATCTATCACAGTACACCAAAATAAACAGTATATGCCCTTACAAGTTGCCCCACACGTCGTCTTAAGCCGAGGTCCGTACCCCACAGGGGGTGCCCTTAGCGTGTAGTCGTTTAGTTTGTAAGCTGTATGCCCTAGCTGGAGGCCTTGGAGGCCACAGGAAAGTCCGGTTAAGCAGCCGACAACCTGCTAGTTTGACCTGTGAGATGCTATTCATAAAAAAAATGCCCCACAACATTCTACACTTTCGAGAATACATAATTGTAGTGAAAAATAAACCAAATTACTGCTCATTTGGCTTATTTTTCACTACTATTATGTTTCACCGAGACCGGTTTGAGTCATTGTGACTGTTTGAGCATGCACTCAAACACAATCCAAATGACAATTGTGTTGTCTCCAATCACATGCTGAAAGTATCAGTAAACTGTTATTTCCTATTATTACGACACATCTTAATGGTGTGCATTAAGATGTTTCGTAACACCATAGCATAATTGGTATGGTGATATACCCATTGAAAAAGAAGTGTTGCAACTCCAAATAAATTATGAAATATTTTGGTACAGTTTGCCAATAGCCTTGAGATTATGTTCCAAAGTATCCAGCTAAAATACTACACAAAAAAAAACTGTGAATAGAATATTAATGGTACGAAATTGACAGTGACTGATCTGTCTTAAATACACTTTTCTGATAATTTTTTGTCAATGTTCGAAGGTGATTATGCTAAAAAGTGACTGCATGCCTAGCCTTGACTCAACTATGTTGGGGTTGGCTTCCAGTTGAACTGGATGCAGCTGAATACTAGTATTTTACATGGAGCGACTGCCTATCTGACCTCCACAACCAAGTTACTAGGTAACACGATACCCCTTGGTAAGATTGGTTGTCAGACTTTTGGGCTTCTGACTGCCCGTAACGACTGTCAAATATCTACGAATGACAGCCGCGGCAAACGTAACTTAACCTTCGATCGACCTGTGCGGCTGTTATCATTTAGCCACGTGCCCCACTTTGCTAAAAAGTGACTGTTAAGAATATTATAATAAATCGCAACTGCCCCGAAAATGTCAACTAAATCCCCCAAAAAAGGTCGCAGTAAAACTGTGATAAAAACCACGCTCGGTAGGCTTTTGATGGGTCATGATGAGCCACGCAGTTGTTGCTTAAACATCTGATTTAATCTTTTACAGCAGTCGTGGAAAACGTGTCTTGATAACCTGCAACATTTGTGGTGTTTGGAAGGTAGAACTCAAGGTTAGAATACCTCAATGTGGTTAAGTTTTTAGACTCGTATAATTATTTTTTTATTTTATAAAATTGCACTTTCACTAAAACAACTAATTTAATTCCGAATAGGTATTTTTAACCTCAAAATCCTACTTAATAATATTATTATTACAAACGCGAAAGTTTGTGAGGATGGCTGGGTGGATGTTTGTTACTCTTTCACGCAAAAACTACTGAACGAATTTGACTGAGGTTTGGCATACAGATAATTTATAATCTGGATTAAGATCGACACTTATGCGGGTGAAACCGCGGGGCGCTGCCAGTAGATACTAATCCCCAAATGGATCTAAAAGTCGTTACCCGATTATCACAAACTATTAACTGTTCTCTACACAAATTCGTATACCATACTTGCTATGTAAACAACATATACCGACGGTTTTATAACATCATGAACTTACACAGAGTGTAATTAAATACGTATTATTTATTGAAGCGTATTAAATTGCGACCACCGCGTGAGCTTGTTCTACCAAATGAAAAAAGAATCGACCCAGTAATCACGGAGAAATCGATGAACATACATAAAAAAAAACACATACAAACGAATATAGAACCTCCTCCTTTTTTGAAGTCGGGTAAAAACGAAAATTCATAAAACAATCCCCGGAAAGAATTTTCACGGAAACTTCTGAGTAATTCCTAACGATCTCTTCACCGAAAGAGTTCTGTCATCATAACATAACATCATCCTGCATTCCTCCAAGGGTTAGGCAGAGGTGAACCTTCAGCACACCCACATTTTGCCAGTTATGTTTAAGTCTGAAATTCCTGATGGAAAAAACCAATGACACCTTGCCCGATCCGGGAAACGAACCCAGGGCCTCATGGTCAGCAGTAGCCCTTGCGACCACTAGAACAATGAGGCTTTCTTTAATTTTATTTGCGTTATACGAGAGAAGGTGAAAGTAAACTGAATTCGTACGTGTAACGTGTATACACCAAGCAATATAATTTCTGGGTACAAACATACAAATAGAGAAATGCTACACATCGTTAGTCGTGCAGTGGGGCGAAACTAACAATTTTGAGGCGTCTTTTGTTTTTTTCTTTCTGCTCAGTTACTTTTCTAGGCTAGATATGGTTTTATGATATGAAAAGCAAAGAAATTGTATTTGGAAACTTGGGCTTTTCGTTTTCCTTGACATTCGAAAAGTTTTGCAGTTCCTAGGCACATATTGCAGTTCAATGACTTGTAACTTTAATTGCTTTTAAACGCAGTAGTTTGTATGCGATAAAATGCTTTTATTTTATTCCATGCAATATCGGAAATTTATAGCTAGTTACTGGAGTAACTAGCACTCTAAAGTGCGTAATTCAGTTCAGTGGAAAGGGCCTAAATTCTGGAGAATTTAAGCCCACACACACTGAATTATACACTTTCAACTTTCAGGCAAATAAAACTCACATCCAACCAAATTGCTGTATCGATCTCCGATATACTGCGAAGTCAGCAATTTACATAATAATACATATTTTATTTCCATACACTCGAAATAATTTACGACGAAACATAAAATGCAAGTGCCAAAAAGAATCCGCCATTTTGTTTCGTCATTAGGAATTTATCGTTAAGCCGTGTTGCAGTACGATAGTGAGATTGAGTTCACTACGTATGTAGCTAGGTAGTGTAGGTATCCGTGAGAAGTAATTACGACAGTTCATCAGGTGCGAGGTGTGCTAATGGCTTGTACTTGATTGAGCCGAAAGGTCTGTGGTAAAAGCCAATATCTACTGTAAGCCGACGTAGCACGGACGTAATAAAATCGAGGCGATTGTTTTTCGTGCTCTTGATTTTTAACGCTCTGCTTAGCGCCGACAGTTGAAAATTCAACGCTCTGGGACGAGAGTCGTCCCAGCGCGTTTGATTCTCAACACTCGGCTTGATACCGAGAGTTGAAAATCCAGTGCGCGATAAAATCCCGCCGCGATTTTATTACGTCCGTGCGAACGTTGGCTAACTGTGATAATATCGGATGTTACGTCGGGTGCATAAATATTGAATTTTTTAGTGTATTTCGCACATCTAATTTTTTTATTCTATATATATCCGTGACATCACTGCGGGTCCTATCAGAATACTAGCGCTGCGACATTTATTTTTAAATGTCGCAGCATCATGTAGAGATAGGAGCCTTTTAGCCTCGTACAGGACTTTCGGCTTTTATTTTAATTTGTTTTTTATACTTTTTTAAAATTTTATGTTTTTATGAGTATGTTTTATTTTAATTTGTGATTTCCTGGCGAGTCTCCATACATACATTTTCTTTCTTTCTTTTCTTTCTGTACGTTTACGATCAAGACTTGTGTTTAGCTAGGTAAATTAAGTATTTTGTAGCATGATGTCCGGGGTTCGATTCCCAGGTCGGGGTAAGTTGTAATTGAGTTTTTCCATTAGGAATTTCTCGGTAGTAGCCCGGAGTCTGGATTTGTGCCTGTTGACGGCAATAGGCTCGCTTCATATTACATGGGACTTGAAAATAACTGGTGAAATGTGGGTATACTATAGGTACACCTCTGCCTTACCCTTCGCAGATTACAGGCGTATTATGTTATGTTATGTTATTTTGTAGAAACAGGGATCAGAGTAAGAACCATTGAATCTGTTTCGATACCAACCCATTTGAAACCAATCATCACCACGTTACATTTCGTACAACGATGAAAACGCCGTAAAACTTTTATTAAGCTGTCCGCTCTTTGCTTTGTAACCCATTGCTTTCAAATTGACCTATTTCCACAATATTGTACAACTAACTAATAAAATCTACACAATATTGCATTAGAACAACATTGAAACCTTCCAACTGCAATCAGTAACGTAAACTACGTTGACTGTATTGTTTACAACTTCTAACAAAAGTTTACAGAATGGAACTACGCATTGCGAGCATTCTCACGGTTGCTTTTTATTGGGTGTAACACGCAGAAATATATCACAGCTGCGGTGGTTGCATAACCAACCCTAAAACGCGCGCGTGTCGTAAAGACCATGCGAAAATTATACCAAGAATATTATGAAGAAAGTCTCGTTTGAAATTGGAACAGGTTGATATTTCTTTTGTTTTATTTTGAGGATTTATAGAGAATGTGAAATGTGTGAGTTTTGTTGATTACTGTGGCGTGTTGCCAGCTCGATTTTTGTGAAATATGAGCCAATTTTTCAACCTGAACCGCAATTGCGTAACACATAAAATTACAATTGATCGCATTGGGTTTCATTTTGCCATTTCACCCACGTTCATTACGTTATTTACGTTTTGAGCAGACAAATTTTTCAAACCTATGAAGCAATCTGTAAAGATTGAAAATCTGTTACACAATTAGGGTGCAGGTTATGCCAGTTTACTTAAAACCCTCAAAAGTAACTCAAACTGGATACATAATGATTAATTAACTTGCTTAAAAACAACCTTGACGCATATAAATACACATTACGATACAAACCCACGTTGAAACGGTTAGTATATCCATATTTCACAGCCGGTGTGCGGTTATGAACCATTTTTTCGTGTCGCCGATAAAGGGTCATTACTTAACTGGTTTAGGTACGTTACGTAAACCGCGCGTTTGCGGGTTGATTAAACAAATTATAGTAAGATTTGTTGCGGAGGTGTAACGAAGCGTGTTTATGGGGCTTATGAGTATTTTGTATAGAGTTAATTTAAGTGGCTGGAATGTAAATACTTATTATTATGGCGCATTTCACTTTGTTTCGGTGCATTTAGTTTAATTCACTCGTAGAGAACTGTTGTAGACTTGCGGTTGACCAATCTTTTGATTCATAAGTACTTACTTATTTTTTGGGTGTCTTTTAACATTGGACAGTCTTTTTTTTTTGGGGGGGAAATTATCAAACAACTTCTCTCGCTCTAGGCGGAGCGTTAGGGCGTGTCAGACACTTACTGACTAAAACCCACTCGTGTTCCTTCAGTTGCTATGTTGCCGGGGGCCACGATCTCCCTTTTGGACTTTTTCGCAACTCCGGCAGGGACATTGTACAGTCTATGAAAGAGTTTTCAACAAAGCTCAAAAATGGTAATAACACACATTCTCTTAACCTTGTCCGTTGTCCTGAGGCACTGAATAAATATGTTGATCATTATCTTCCTTTTAGCTGTACTTAATAACACCTATATTATTCGTATTTTTTATTTTGATTGCGTACTAAAGTAAAGTTCATTCCTATCTGGATCTCTGTAGCTCTCGAAATTACATTTAGATCCCGCAGGATTAAGCGCGGTATGAATATAATCCTGGCAGATTGTTTGCTTGGTATAAGCTACAGATTTTACCCTACAGAATTTATTTATTTGTAAGAAAACATTATCCGTGTCAAACGGAGGTTACTCCATCAATTTGGCTTCATTTTGATCCGAAACTTTGGTCAGATTTACGATAAACTGATCGATTTTGTGTAATGTCTAGATTGATAAATGGATGATCTGGATTGATGGATTTTTAAATTGATGACCCTTCGTCTTTTGTATGTTTTCATTCGATTAGGACTATAGTTACATTACCTATAGGTAACTATTCATCATAATCATTGACAGTTTCGTTCCACCCTCTGCTGAGTAAGGCGTCCTCCCTTTTGTGTCAGTGTCCAGGTCTATTTGAGTCTCATCCACGTATTGTACCTACTAGATATGGTTTCGAAATATTATTAAATTAATTGTCAAGGGTTGATGACCGATGGGGCCGAAAGGTTCTGGAGCGACGACCGCGTACCGGAAGACGTAGCGTTGGAAGGCCACAACCTGGACCAATGACCTTGTGAAGGCCGCAGGAATCCATTGGATGCGGGAAGCACAGAACCGAACGAAGTTGCGGTTCTTGGAAGAGGCCTATGTCCAGCAGTGGACGGCTTTCGGCTGAAATGATGATAATGATGAATTGTTAAGGAAATTGATACCCTACGTCATTTGTTTGCTAGGTTATAGCAATTTTAAATAACTGTTAAAGGATGACAGTTGTGATTTGAATAAACGGACAATTTAAGGCTTCCCTGACTTGACTTTACTTTATATGATATAAGCTACGTATGTCGCTGCCATGTCCTCGTTTCCCTTCATTAATCTTCCAGCTAACACGGTTTTTGCCACGAAGTAAAAAATCACCCTTCACCCGTTCATCCCCTTCGCAATCCGTCTTTTCAGGGTTATCGGAGCTTTCAATTTAGACAGGCTTTTCAGTAACAGTCTATATTTTCCGTAGGCTTTTGTTTATTGAAAACAAGTGAGCGTGAACTGTAGGGTTTTGGCGGGCAAATTCAATATGGCGGCCGAATCTAATATGGTGGAATAGACGTGCGTTTGATTTGTGATGGCCGTAAACGTTTTCATACTCCACAATTTGTTTTTGAACTTAACGGGCGAAGTGTTATTGTATCATTCTGTGCTAAAAACGAAATTCTTATTAGGGGTAATTTGGTTGCAAATGACCTCTCCTACATCCCTTTAACGGATTGTTGACATATAACCAATAACCCTTTATACCTATTAGAAGCGCCATAAATAGCCTTCCAAGTTTTTTGCTCTTCTAACATAATTTTCCTTTGTTACAGCTACAAGTGGTACCGGCAGCGGTCCAGGTGGGGGTGACTCAAGGCGCGGCGGTGACGTCACGCCGCACGCGCAGCCCCAGAGGCGACTTATCAAAGTGGACTTTGATAATCTAGAGGTATTTGTCACTTTCCTTTAGTTTGGTGTAATTATAAGTGGAAGTAATTAATGTTAGGTTGGTACAGTCGGTAAGAGAAGTGCTATTGGGAAATAGAAATGTAAAAGTTAGTTTACTTTTAAAAATGAAAAAATGTTGGTCAGCAATGTACTTAACAGAAATGTTAATTTTTTTTAAATTAACCTTTTAAAATCTTTAATCATCGGATCTCAAAAGCTTTATTTACCACGCTAAAAATTTCCACAATAAGACGAGTTTAGTCTGACTTTGGTTACTGCGGCTGCGTGCCAAATCAGTTACTAAACACGCAAAGCATTATTTCCATCCAACTAAGAGCAGTGCACTGACCATTAATTTATTTTACAACTAAAGTTTAGCTCTTAGTCATAATGGGAGCAAGAGCCTCCTCACATGAACAAGTACATAGGTATCTAAAATATAGCACGCGGGAGCATTTCCTTGTTCTTGGCACCGCGCCACACGGCCGAATAATTTCTGATATCTAGATTACGTTATAACCATACCCCAGTAGTTTGGGTCAGTGGTCAGATAAAAGAAATGCCGAGAAAAACTTTGCAGCCACGATTTTTTCTTGGTATTTTCTATAGTTTATTGAGCTAGAAAATGGTATAAGAAACTGCAGTTTCAAGTTTCTGCTTTAAATCTATTCTTAAATTAACTTTAAGCATTTTGTAGTCATCCCCAGCTCTATTTCCAGTGAATTGGAATCAATTGAATGCATAATTAAACTCCTCTCTGCCCCAATTTGTTTCCGTACTAATAGATTGTTAGAACTATTTCACGCCAATGTTAGCTTGAATTCACTACTAGATCTTCAATTAACAATAATCTTTTAACGAATTAAACGTTCTTGAATAGTAACAACCTCGGATCCTAATCAGCGTGAAATTGGAACAGAATTTTAGACTATATTTGGCAAAAAACTGTGAAGGCTCAAACTATCTGGTCAGTGACACGTATGTTAGCAAAAAATAAATGAGAAACGTAACTTCAGCTCTATTTTGTAGGTAGGTGACTATAGCTGTTATGTCTATAATACTGCTATTATTATGACGGAGGTATGTTTAATGTATTTCTATGAGCCAGTTGAAGTTCTTTGGCGCGTGAAATGAGTTCTATATCTTTAGCTGTCGCTGTATCATTGTAACTCCAAAGTTGAGTCGAAACAAGATGGAAGACAAATTAATATGTGTACCTTAGATAGAGAACAAGCAATAAACGTTTGTTAAGGAATAATTAAACTGAGTTTAATGTTTTCATTTTATTTACACGTTTGTGCGCGAGTGTACTTTGTTAGATTAAATAGGAGATACGACATGTTTATTACACTGAAATACTAGATCAACAAATTAATTAATTCAGTAAAGGTGTATATAACACTCAGTTAGTTGAACGTGCACGAAATCGACTGATTTTGATCAATTTGTTCATTAGTTGTGAGAAAGGGAAACAAAATTATTTGTGATTTGAAAAGTCGAATTATTTGTATTGTACATAGCGGAAAGAGACTTTTCAAATAAATTAAGGATTCGTGGAAAATCACTAAAATTCGCAACAAGTTCTCCGAAAACTGACGCGAGACTGACGTTTGATCCTTTCGTTAGAAGAAACTACTTTTGAAAATTAAAATATATCATCAACATCATTATATGGTCTACTTGTTCAACTTCTATACAAAACATAGCAGAAAAAATAATGTTGAAATAAACTTTTTTTTTAAATCCTCTCAGTAATGTATTTTTTTCTATTATTTAGCAAACTATATCAAGAAATTTAAAAATCACAAATTAGTCTTCAGTTATCCTTGAAATAAAATCAAGATTTTATTTTATGATTATACTATATCTTCATTAAGTAAATCAAAGGCGAAATAAACCATATTTTCGAGAGCGCAAAAGTGATGCAACTATTAACAGGTGCTGTGACTGACACGAATGGTTTAGCACCACGAAAACTTGTACTTTTATACTTAGACAGGCTTAATGTTTCGATTATTTCAAGCTTTCTTACAATTAGATAAATTATTGACGAAAAAGGGATTTTTCGTGCACGGAGCCTTAAAGGAATCGGTTCGAAAAACCATCCGTTTTGTGGCCATAGGAACAAAAAATCAGCCCACTGAAAAAGTTACTTGAATTATTGTTCACTGCCACAGCTTTTAGGTTTGGCAAAGGAACAAAGAAATTAAATCAATAAAACCCCCTGTGTCGCCACCACTTAACGCCAGGAGTCGTATATTTGATTTGGGTCACAGGCGAAACCATATATTGACTTTGTAAATCCCATAGCACCCATAAGAAAGTGTGGCGCAGTTTGATTTTATTACTAAAAGGTTTATTTAGCCTGTAATGAGGTGGAAGCATAGGCTCTCTACATTTATTTTCGAATAAGGTGTTAAAGTAAAATTTTCTTAAATGATAATTTTGCAAATGAGTTCATTCTTTAACTAAGAAAGAATGTTGCCGCTCTTTCAATTAATTATCTCAGAATATAGCAGTCCACTGCTGGAGATAGGCTTCTCCTAGAATGCGTGACAACGCGCTAAACAAAAATCTTTATACACCACATTTACACTTGGATAATCTCTTGCATGCATCATTTGTTTCGATTTATCAGCAAAACACCCACATTGCACACAATAAAGTGGTTCGTTTCATCGCCGTTCTCAATAACGTGTTCCTCGAACAATGCGTGCTTAAGGCTTATGCAAGCGCTTGCAACTTCGGATCTTACGCCCATACCATAGCCACTTTTACGTGTCAACGGTCGCGACAAAGGCATGCCTTTCCTTTATCTTGCTTGTACAGTATATACACAGAGTGGCAGGGACATAGACGCGGAACCTGTTACCAAGGATTCAGTTCATGATTCCTATGACACTTTTTTTTTGGGTGGGATCTTATCAAATAACTTCTCCCGCTCGAGGCGGAGCGGGAGGGCGTGTCAGTCTTACTGACTAAAACCCACCCGTGTTCCTTCAGTTGCCATGTTGCCGGGGGCCACAATATCCCTTTCGGACTTCTTCGCAATTCCGGCAGGCATCGGCCCTAGCGGACCCCGTCAGTTCTGCTGACATCTCTTTAAGGCGCGCGTGGAACACAACGCGCCATCAACCCGGGCCTGGTCCTTATCGGACGGCGAGCTACCCATTGCTCACCGTCCGCAAGCCCGTGCCTACGGTGGCCGGAAATCGGCCTGCAATTCCCGACGCCCAGGGCGTCTCCTCCTGCGGCGGTTAGGGGCGCGAGAGCGCGAAATTTGTATTTCCCTCACGCGTTCCGCCTCCTCCTTCGCGAGCATCACTGCTTCGCAGAAGGAGGTGACGGCTTCCCATTTCCTCTCGCTCCGTACCATGGCCTGAACCACGGCCGGAAGCGAGAGTTCACCGCCGCCGATCGCCTCCACGAAGACACGGCGATGCTCCGCCCAAGCCGGGCAGACCTCCACCGTGTCCTCCGGGCGATCCAAACAACGGTGACACCCGGGCGTTTCCCCCCGCTTTTTCCTGAACAGGAACCTTCCGAAACAGCCGTGTCCGGTGAGGACCTGCGTCAGGCGGAAGGTGAAGCCGTGGCGCCTCTCTAGCCACTCCTCAAAGAGGGGACTTATCGCCGCAATTATGGCGTGCCCAGCGCTGGGTTGCGACAGTCGTACTCCCCATGACGACATGAGATGCCGCCGGAGCTCTGTCCAGTGTGCCGCGATTTCTCGCGGGAGCAGAGTTAAGCCCCGGCGTTTCGCCTTTCGCCACTCCCAGATGTGCGCGAGGACTTTTGCCTCCAGATCCCATGGCGGTAATCTGGCTAGGAGGCTCGGCGCCTCGCAGGAAACCGTGCAGTATCCTCGGACCAGTTGGATGGCCATGACCCTCTGGGACGCGTTCAACCGGCGGGCTGGCCGCAGCCCAATGAACGCGCCCACACCGGTAAAGCCATGGACCGCACGACCCCCGCGTAGAGCAAATTCGTATTCCCCTGCGTTTGAAACTTATCGTCGATTTTTTTTTTAAATTGCTGCTCCATAGATTTTTATCGTGAGACTCTTCCATGAAACAGCAGATTTTTTTTTAATAACCGATCAATTTTTTTTTTCTAGTATCTTGTACATTCATGATTACAGTTTGCGTTCGATGTTCCTGCCACACTGTGTAAGGCTTACAAAAGTTGAGTATCGAAAAACAAATAACTATCGATAACTATTATGTAGATACAGTAGAGGTTTTATCCTGAACGGCTTTCTCATGCAATATCCAGGTATTCAGAAATCCTTGATTCATATATTCGTGCTAGGATTACAGCGATCGAAGGTTGCAGCACTTTCGTGACGTAAAAAATGTGACGATCCAAATTGCAACAGTACCTACAATGCAAAGAGAAATATCGTGAGCATTGGCTGCATGCCATTTATGTGGCTCTAAAATCGTCACGACATCTTCGACAATAGAACAGAGACGTCGACAATGCATTTAAAGATACATTGGGCCTTTTTGTTCTGCTAAGTACCTATGAACTTAACTAAAATTGGCCTCATGATTGACTTTTTGACAGTTCGATTGGCTAACTTAGCTTAGTAAGCACGGAACAGATATTTGGATGATCTTTATGTACATCTAGTTTTTTCGGGTCTGGGTTAGACTTGTGTCAGTAAACTCATGCTGTAGGAGAAATACATAATTATGTAGTTAGGCAACAATTTAAAAAATTATTAAACGTAAACTTGGGCCTTATTCATTTCTTCTATACATCTTTGCGTGTGATCACCACGTTTTATTTTATCCCATCATGCATGGAAAGTAAGTAAGCTCATGCAAATCATATACTGTAGAAGTATTTCTAGGTGGCTTTCTATTTTTATGAAATATGCCCGTCTTAGTCATATTACTTTTGAAATACTACTCAACAAAGATAAAAGACATGTTCGTGAAATGAATAAAAAATACTAATTATCTAGCACGTATTTTAGTCAAGCGATCAAGTCAAAAGGTAATTTTATTTTTATTGATGGCAATGAAAATGGTGATTCCACTGATACACCGTTTTTTAATGGTAGTATTTTTGAAATCACGGAATAAGATAATGTTATTAAAGGCGACATTATAAAACACAAAATGGATCTTCTGTAGATGCTTCATCATAATTAGTCTATTATGTTCCCACTGCTGGGACACAGGCCGTAATCCACCATGCGGGCCCAGTGTGGGTTGGTAGATGCTTAGATCAAGTAAAATACAGCCAGAAGAGACAAAGATGGAAAACCAACCATGGTAGTTAGCATTAATATGCATAAGAAGAATCCTGGCAGCTAATCTATACATATTATAAATTAAAGTCGCTTTTTGTGTCTGTCTGTCTGTTTGACGGCGTTATTCTTCTTAATTACGCAACGGATTTTGATGCGGTTTTCAACATCATTTATGGAATTTATTCCGAAAGGTTTATGTGTATTAAACATTAATATTTATTTAACTTAGTTATAGCACAGAAATCTCGATGTTTTGACAAGTCGCCATTGCACCCGTGCGAAGCAAGAGCGGGTGGCTAGTTAGAGTTACTAATAAAAGAAAAAAATTATTAATAATTAATTGTATTGTATTTGTTATTAATTATTTTTAATTTATTTGTTACAAATTTTTATTATAAAAGAAAAGAAAATAAAGAAAAATGCGTTTATTCAATAAAAAAATAAATAAAAAGGAAGTAGGTTTGTTTAATAAAGGATTCATTGGGTTCGAGTTAAGAGAATAACAAAAAATACGTGAAACGTGTACATTTTGCTCAAACCTTGATCTCACAAAGTTTCATTTCATATCTAGGTACGTTTCTCTACATCCGTGGTCTCCACGCTAATTACCACCTAACTGTACTAGAAATTGTATCCTTAAAACGTGTACACTTGTGCAAACTAGGCTTCTGTGCCCTACTTCGGTGGGTAACGAGACTTTCAACCATAATTTGTAAAGCTTTAGATCGCTTTTTGTGTAGCAAAGGAAACTGCTATAAATGGTCTTAAAGTCGGCTTTGAATTTTAGATAAGTTTTGAATGACATGTTATGCTTAACGCCCTGTGGACTTAATCAACGTTCAATTTGGACTATGATCTAAAATCAACTGTTAGGTTGACTGATTTTTTTATGCCACCATTAGCTTCTTGGTTAAACTAAAAATACTAAAACTCCATTTCAAGTTTATAAGTTTCCTAAAAAATATAGCACACACTCGTCAAGAAATATCTGACAAAACTGAAAATTCTACACAGTAAAAATGTTCACTATGTTCCTGTAGGCTTAGACATCGTATAACGGTTGCTAGCTAAACAATTTTCGAAATTCTAGTGCTAAACAAGTTAAACGGGGTTTGGGCCTTTTCTGCGAACTGCGTTGTGAGCAAAAAAAAAAGTAGCGGAACCTAAATAGATCAAAAAGAATATTTAATTTAGAACCATGTAGAGACAAGGCTACATTGCCAAAAACTTTTTTTACCAGAAGAATAACTGAATACGCCTCGAGTTTTGGACATCGAACATCAAACTGAATAAAAAAGTCCTATTTTAATCAAATCAGTGCCTGATAGTACAGAGAAATTTGGCAACGTTCCATTTCATTCGATTCTCGTTCAAATTGAATTTATGTGTGTAAACGAGATTCTGTCTGTACACTATGTTATGTACGTACATAATAATTTGCTTAATGAAGGGCACTGCTCCATTAGTCCGTTTGAATGTCAAAGGTAATGCTGGATTCACTTTTGTGTTGAATTGGACGTTACCTACCTTTTTATACTGTGTGTCAAAGGGTTGGTTTATTTTAATACTCTGTGTGCTTGTGTGGGGAATGAAGGCTTTTTGTTCCATAGTGTAGCATTGAAGGCTTAGATTAGATGTTGAATTTATAGTTGTGTAGAGGTTCCCGTCGAGCGATTATTACAATGCTGCAGCTTTTTTCTTTGACGTGGTATCATCTACAATCATTTTTTCACGCCTAATGAAACAGGGCTTATAAATTATCAGCTAATTAACTACAGCGACGCGTTCCATTTTATTTAAATTTATGATGAAAGCAAGCAGTAATCCATTGTTAGTGCTAGAAGGGTTAAAGCCTATAGATAGGAGCTTACACTGATGCAATATTTTAAGGCGCTCTCTCACCGGGAGCATTCGCCTGTAATGTAACAGTTCAGATTCGAGCATTACTGTACATTAGTGAGTCAGGAGAATCGAGGCAATGGTAATATAGTAATGCTCAAAATTTAAACTTGGATTGTAACATTACAGGCGAATGCTCCCGATGAAGCAGCGCCTTTATACAGGCTAGATTATTATATGGTGAAAATATCTAATTTACCTGTAGTATGGTATAGTCCTGTTCACCGTACCGGGGACAGCGACTCAGACAAATTCTTTTCTTTTGTGAGCTATTTGAGGACTGAAAATATTAAAAACATACCTACTGCCACTGCCTATTAATAGTTGTCCGTTTTACCAACTAGTAACTTCATTAAAGATCTATGAGACTTTATTATATGTATATACCTATCTACGTTCACCGTAAGCGACACAGATACAAGTTACAACAACTAGTAGTTCCGATTTCCGAAGGCCCATAACTTTCCCTTCGAGTTATACCTGTTACTCTTTTGTAACTTGCATTCACATTATACAATGCATCGGATGCATCGGTGCATGCCTTCTGACATTATTCGCTTTCTTTCTCAATGAAGACTGTGTCGTCAGATTGTGTATTGTTATGATACTTCCCTTTATTCACAAACCAAGCATGGGGCAAACTGTGAGATATTTTCTCATCAGTGTGTAAGCTTTGTAATTTTTTTTAAGTAGGGCATTTCGTAGTTGACCTCTGAGATCATGACTACTTAACCGGGCTTTCCTGTGGAGCCTTAAGCTACTACACTTAAAACCTCCACCCTAAAACTAGGTGAACGCTCGCTAAGGGCACCCCCTGTGGGGTACGAACCTCGGTTTAGGGCGTCAACCGAAGGGAGGACATCAAGTATGGGACAGGCTGGATCAAAGTTTTGATCATGATTATTAGTCGGGAAATTTAAAGCTACGTGCTCAGCTGCAACAACTGCTGGCACCTCGTTATCGAGCAAGGGTCGGGGGGAGTATCATTTACTCGGGGTCGCGATCGCAAAGGACCTCGGCAGCGAGGTCGGAATGACGGGAGGCGTCTGTTTTTGTACACTGTGCTGGTATCCCTACTGCTCTCCTGGAGGAGGGTAATGGGATCGTCTGGGTCGGTATGGATTCGCTTAGGGCGGCGGGTTCGATTGATACTAGAAGGAGTGTAACTAGCGGCCTCGACAACCAGAGGGTTGCGATGTTTGGTGGCAGTATCGAAGTAAGCTTTGTTAAATATACCGACCTTTTTCTACGTAAGTTTAATCCTTAGTTTAAAATTGTAACAGTACCCATCGCATATGAATATTTTAGCGGATCTTTTAGAAAAAAGATGCGATGGGACCTCTACACATAGACATCTAGTACATCTAGTATCTCTAGACATTTAGTATGCATTTGTTTTCAGCTAAAGTTTTCGTTTAAGAAAACTCTTGTCCCCTGGGTTCGTTCTTGATGGCTGTGGGCGTAGAGGGCGTTATTTAGCTGTCGTTCACACTGTTATCAAGTTGACGATAAATGGCGTCGTTACCACCCTTATCCCGTTGACATAACGATGTCTTCCGCGACGATTAGAGTAAGGATGCCCCAGGGAGTTATGCTTGGTTTATGGGTAAATGCATCCGCTTGTTGAAGGTATTTTTTTTTGCATTGGAGAGTGGCTTACAGATAAAAATCATTCCAAATCGCCATAAACTTGTAGTAGTAGGTAGGAAATCGTCTCCATTTAATCTTAGTTGTTCTTTTTGAGATGATAAATGGCAAAAGAATATGCATGCAGATCATATCAACAGTATCCTGCTGTTCTTAATTTCAGAATTAGTCTTTTATAAGCTTTCTTGGTTTGAGTCTAAGGGCTGCAAAATTGGTCCTTTATAACTTGGTAGTTAGGTGCAGAATATAACTCGATATCAAAGTATAATATTTTACTTCCAAATCCTCTCGATCGATACCAGCGAAACAACTAATGCATTATTGATTATTCAATCCAAGTGCATGAATAACAAAGCTACTGGGAGAATTGCTACTAAAGTCTGTAAAATATTCTCTTAGGTCTCTGGGAGGTTAATACTATTCACAAATTTCTGACAGTATTGAAGTATTCTGCAATTCTCTGTGTATAATAAATTGTGTTACTTGAAGCGTAGGATGCTATGATTTAAGTATTCAAAAGAAAATTCATTATGGATCATATTCTCGGATATTATTCATATCTTGTATGGTTCTTACCAAGCATATTATAAACAAGCTATAGGGGTTTTGTCAAAATGGGCAGCAGACTAAAAATGATCGGTTACTGAATTTTGGTGATTACCTAGGACAATAAAACTGGCTAGCTAATTGTTGTTATCATGCAGAGGCCTACATTCTTTAGTTAGCATAAGTATAATCAGCCTATAGTGTTCCCACTGCAGAGACACAGGCCTCTTCGATAGGGAATGACTGTAATTTACCACGTGGGCCCTGTGCGGGTTGGTAGATGGCATATGACTTCGAACTTTTTGGTTTTAGGACATGCCTGAGTCCTCACGATGTTTTCCTTCACCGTTTTGAGGGCACTAGTGATAAAATTAATTACACAAAATCAAGTAGGGGACATAAGTAGGGGTCATTACCACTAGGTCACCACTGCTCACCTTATTCTTATTTATATCAGCTTTTACTTCAAACAATTACAGATGAATATGATCTTATTTTCCGTGAATTTTCCGGAACCCAAAATAACTAAAACCGGTTTTCCAAGTTTAATCGGTTGATTTTTCACTTTACATAATATGATTTATTATCCATTTACGAAAGAATTACTTTAAGTTTTAATAGACGTGTTGATTTGTAACTAATCGTGTTATTCACACTTAATTGAAAACACGTCAGTGGAATCTCGTTGTTTTGTTTGCATCTAAATTTATTCATCACGGAACATCGTTTAACTAGCTAAATTACAATATTAAAATTATAACAAGGAAGCAGTTTTTGGTAAACCGGGATATCAAAATAATTTAGCTCTTCCTACATTTTCTACCTAACTGCGGCAAAGCCCAAAAGGAGGGTAATGTTTTGAATCTGTATGTTATTAACCCTTCTCTTTCGTTCTAGGACGATGAAGACGAGGATGACACAGAAACTTGTACGAGTCCAGAAGTATTGGCGCCTCAACCTTTCCCAAGGCATACGGCTCCACAGCAGCAAACACCCAAACCTTGGAAGAGGACCGGTAAGCAACCTTCAACTTTAACTTTCTCGAAATAAGTTAAATTTTTGAAGTGTGTGTGCCAAGTTCAGTGAGCCCCATAAAACTACAGTTCGAAAATTTAAATGAGATATAATTTAAAATTCGTCTCAAGCACTTGTTTTTCTAAATCCACTCCTTGGCAATGACTTTGTGATTGACATTGGTGACGTCACGCAGAGGAGACGCCTCCCCGAGCTCCGCCGCGCACGCGCATCTCCCACGACGAGTACCACCAGTTCTGCGACGAAACCCTCGAATGTATGACAGCATGTGTTACAAGCATGTCAACGTTACCACGCTTTTTTCTTTGCAAATGTCCGTTCGCTTCGCAATATCACTTATCATTGTTTTTTCAGTTCAGTGGTTCTGCAGTGGACAGTAACGAATCGAATACTGCAATTTTCTGACGTTCCTTTTCGTCTTTTTAAACTTTAAGTGCCCTTTTGTTTATCATATTTATTAGCTCATCTATACATGTTTTATTGTTGTCATTAACTATCTTGTAATCAATGTTAGTATTCTGTTTCATTAGAATTTCGATGTTGACTGTAAAGAATTTAGCATCATCTAGGATTTAGGATAGATTTAGTTCACGTAACTATGTACTATGTAACTCGACTAAATTCACTTTTCGAAGGTTTTTGATTTCTTTATACACGTTTTCTACTAATTTCGTAACCACTATTTATCATTGTAATACTTATTGGTGTTTGATGTTTAAATAAATGTTATATCCTTCCCCTTTCGACAGCAGTTTTCTTTTTTACTTCTTTAAGTTCTTCTCTGTCTCTCATTTATTAGTATAATGTCTTGAAAATGCCTTCGGTATAAACTTTGCGATTTCACAAACTATTGAAACTCTCTATGTTAAAGTAAGAGCATAAATTGACGAACTATCCTCAATACCCTTTATAACTTAATACAACTTAGCCACAATCTATAATGGTCCTTCTTCCCGCAGCGTACGACCTGGCAACGCAGTGTCCGTCGCGGCGGGCGTCCATGCGACGTCACACCGTTACGCATGCTGTCATCCCACCCACCGATGGAGCTCATTCATTGCCACATTCAAGGTAAGTCTTACATAACCGTCAAAATAGTCCTTAAAAACTCTTTAGTTTACCTTTATCCCAAATAGTGGGAGCACGGACTAGTAATGTGACAGGATGTTTCATAGGCCTTTTTAAAATATCAGTACCTACTTAACTTATTTTTGGGAGTATGTAGCTAAGTAATAACAGTCGCACAGGTTGAGCGATCAGGTAAAGCTACGCTTGCCGCGGTTGGCCCGTGGAGGGGTGACCATATTTACATACCAAGACCCCTCCATGCCTCGGAAAGCACGCTAAGCCGTTGGTCCCGGCTGTCATTTGTAGATCTTTAAAAGCCCAAAGGTCTGACTACCAGTCTTACCAAGGGGTATCGTGTTACCTAGTAACTAGGTTGGGAAGGTCAGAGAGGTAGTTGCTCCATGTAAAATACTGGTATTCAGCTGCATCCGGTTAGACTGGAAGCTGACCCCAACATAGTTGGGAAAAGGCTAGGCAGATGATGACCTCTTATCTTATTTTTAAACATCGCATTGGTAGGTAATCAATGCCTGGCAACATTCTTTGTTGCATACTGAGGATAAATAACAAGCTTCTCGATATCTTGATTTTAACTTTTTCCTACCCGAGTGCCCATAAAATTCTATTCAGTAGAGGCACTGTTTTCAGTTTTGTTTCAGTCTTCATCAGAATCTGTTTTAGATGCTAAGACACGTGCTAAAATACAGTTGCTTTTGTCTGGTATGAAAAATAAAACGCTGTGTTAGAAAGTTGCCACTTGAGGTCTAATGTCAGGAGGTCAAGATTAAATATTTCTAGGTTTCGACAGTAAGGCCGTTGTTTTTAAGCTTTATCTTTTTGATACACAATGTCGATAAATTAATCGTTGACGTGAATTTGTACATTAATGTGAAGTTTAGCATTTTAATATTATAAAACAAATTACCTCTTTTGTCTGCCATATCTTCTGCATAGATGACCTGTCTTACCTGTGTCTCGTCTGTATTCTCAGTCATTTTATTTGTCTGAGTTTTTTATCTTATATCTAAACAGCCATTTCCTCCACAGGCCTGGATCTCGAGCGTCATGCGCCGGCGCAGCCTCTCTAGCGAGTAGTGACGCAGACGCACAACTCGGGGAACTATCCTGGTCACGATCTAGTTTGCAGGACGAGCTCATCAAGTCGGTTAGTGGCAGCCCCAACAATGGCTCGCATGTGAGTAGAACGTAGCATAGATGGTGGAGGAATTGGAAGTTTGGGGGCGGAATTGGTCAGAAAGGGACAAAAAGGTACTTTGGAAGAAGCTAGTCCTTTTGGGGAATATAGACTGATCTAAAAATTATTGCATCACTTGTTTTGTTTCACGTTACTAAACTACGGAACAGCGCGTCTCCAAACGAACTCTTTTTTGTCTTAATTTGGGAATTTCGGTCCATACCATCTAAAAAGTGATGCAATATTTTAAAGTAAATGTATTATCTTCATCGATGAGCATCTCTAGAAGTGTACTAAATCAAAATTAAACAATATATACCTATTGGCAAAATCATGCATAATATTGCTTGGTTCGTCCACAGAGAATTTCTAGATGTAGACTCTAGTAAACGCTATTTTGTTGCACATAATGCATGTAAAACACTGACTCAATGTTAGCGATTTTTTAAATAGTACACAAATTGCAATCCTGATCTACTGTGCATGGATTTTGGTAGCTTTAGTTGTGTATAAAGCTTTGTGACTTTAGTATACAAAGGTTTTTGACGTTCATTGACCCATAAAATTGTAAAATTTACCAGGAAGCAAAACATCGAAATATTCATAAATAAAATACTCGAAATTAGTTTTACTTATTGCTAGATAATTCAAAAAAAGGGTTGGTACTATCTGACGGTAGACGGCCCACTCTAGCACCGCGTGCACTCATTCGTCAAATCAAATAGCGTGCGCTTCCCCGGCTTCCTGTTACACACTTCCGTCCCTTTTCTTGAAATCACTTCCACAGATTTTAGGAAAGCGAGAGGAAAGATATTCATATAAAAAACAATAAATATTTCTAATATGTAATTTTAAAATCTAGTGTTCATTTACATCGCATTATATGAAATAGTTACTTACCTACCTTTAATATTTTCATAGGAAACATCTAACAATAAGAAAAAACGATCAATTTACTAGGTATAGCTATTGTGAATCGTGTAAATAAAGTAATTGTCACTTGTCTCAACAAAGACATTATTTTGAAATTTCATAGTTAAACATACATACATACATAATCAGCCTACTTATAATGTTCCCAATGCTGGGACATAGGCCTCGTCTCTTCGACAGGGAGTGGGCTGTAATCTACCACGCAGGCCCAGTGCGGGTTGGTAGATGTTAAATATCTTCGAATTTTTAGTTCTACGACATACCGGTTTCACCATTTTGAGAGCAATGGTGAGGAAATTATTTACACAAAGTAGAGCGCCTGCCTGGGTTCGAACCCACGACCTACAACTAGTATTCGGGGCCGCTTACCACTGGGCCACCACTGCTCCTATTGTTATTGTTCCCCAAAAAATATTATAGTTCCTTTATCATGTGCCTTTGTATACTAAAGTCTCCAAGAACTGTCTAAAATATTTCAGAGTATTTGAAATATAATTTTATTTTTCAGAAACAGTGGCAAGACGCCATTATGTCTGACGACCGGTTGTCTCTGACCCTGGAAGAGATTGTCCATATCAGGTCTGTGCTGACAAAGGCTGAGCTAGAAGTTCTGCCCGTCGAGGGCAGGGTCAAGGAAGACGTTGAGAAGAGAAGAGTGAGTATTTTGTTTTCATTTTTAAAGTAAGTACCTGGGCGACCGAGCACTGCCCGGGTGAAAATAGAGAAAACGAGTTTTTCCAGATATGAGACCTAGCTAGATCGAGTTTTTGCCCCCCGTAAATCCCTATATTACAACTTTCATCGACATTGTTAGAGCTTTTTTCGAGAACCTGATTACAAGTATAATACATATTTATAAAATACAGTCGCATTCAAAGTAATAGGTATATTCTTACCTGTTAAAGGATGGAGTTATCAGTTTAGATTTTGAAGTCAGTTGGAGTAGCCGGTTCAATTTCTTTTGTTGGTCTCCCAAAATGCACAAGTTTATACTTTTTTTTGCACAAAGAAATTTATTAATATTTCATTTGTTATTTTTCAGGTATGCTTCTTGTGTTTGAAGACCAGATTCGGCATTTTTGGTCCTTGGGGCCAGAAATGCAAACTGTGTAAAAAGACTGTTTGTCAAAAGTGTTGTTCAAAGGTGAGTTGAGTGCTTATTTTTATTTGTTATAAAACTTAAAACATCTTTTGATGTTTACTTGTAAGCTTTCTTTTCACTAAAACCTTTAAGTGAAAAAAATAAAATAAAAAATGAAATCTGAAATACGAAAATTAAAGATGTGTTATTTTACTAAAAAAATATTTTAAAGGTAGGTACTTACATACTTTTAACGTTATTCCGTGAAAAATAAAAAACAGCCTAGTGCAGGAAGTCTGAATATTATGCAATGTGTAGATTTATTTACGCCTCTTCTTTCTTTTTTCTTCATTCTCTCAAATATTGTAAACCTTGTGACAGATGCGTATCCCAACGGAGCACTTCGCGCACGTGCCGGTGGTGCTGCTGAGTCCGTCGCTGCTGCCCTCCCCGGAGGACGAGGTGCACTCCTCCTTCCCCAGGAGCCTCATGTCCAGGCTTGTGTCTCCTGAGTACTCGGTAAGTCACATACTCATCATCTGCCTAGCGTTTTCAGCTTCCATTCTAACTGGATGTACCTGAGCACCTGCATTTTTTTACATGAAGCGAGAATTACCTCCACAACAGTTCCTGGGTAAATTTTTCTTCTTCTTTTCGTATGGTTAGTGTGTCAGAGTTTTATAGCTGCCCATGGGCCTCTGACTTGGCTTCTCATGCTGTCGAGAAATATCTCTCAGGCATGCCGGTTTCCTAACGATGTTTTCCTTCACCGTTTTTTAAGCAAATGATAATTATACAATACGCACATGTATCCGACAAGTCAGAGGTTCGAACTATGACTTGGCAGTGTGACAGTCACACCACTAGGCTATCACTGATTTCTTACTCTCCTGGGTAACAGGTAGGGTTGTACGTAAATGAGAAACGCCCAAAGGCTGTGATGCAGACAGTGTTGGCCAGTCCAACACAAGTAATTCATACTTCGACTGCAGGATAGCTTTTGTAATTTGGATATAATTTTTGTGCAGTTGACTTTATTGCAGCTAGCTTACAGTCCAAAAGAATACCGTCAGCAGTGGCCCTAAGCGTTTCACTTCTGTCTTGTTTTGTAGCGCTGTTTTTCAACAAAACTATTGTTCTTTTGGGGTCTTATCTAAGGCCATAGTTGGTACTGTTATGTATATTGGCATCATGTGATTCTAATTAAACCAAGACATAGGTAGCGTTGTCAACAGTGACGTGAGCCGGCTGCGGCTTAGTTAGGTGTAGCTTGATTGTAGTCATTGTAAATGGTTGTAAATGTGTGAGCGTGTATGCCCAGAGCGGAGGTGTAGTTTTGGCATCACTGTATTGTTTGCAACGCTATGTCTTGGTTTTTTATTGGGTCTGAGACTAAGTCGTTTTTAAATCATGAACTATTATAGGATTTGGACAGGAGGTTGGGGTGTTTTGAGTGACCTTTCAATTCTACACAAAGCAAGTTTCGATCAAAGCCCGGAAGAACAAGACGCCTATCAATACATGACATACACCGCGATTACATTTCCCGTAACATGATCAGCCATGGGTGATAACGCCGCGCGGTTCACCGCAAATTGTACCGACACGGCCGTCAAGAAGCGATCATTGTCGATCATCTAGTTTATGACGTAATTTAACGACTTCCGTTATTTGCCGCAAATGGATTGCTTAAGCCCGCTCCACATTCTCAGCGGGACGTCTCTATGAGAACATTTGCCGAGAAGAACAAGAATGTAGACGAATATTCCCTCTACACTCTCGTATTCGGAAAGTCTCGTGTAGTTTTGCAGAGAATGTGGAGCGGTCTTTAGGCACCTACTTGGTTCTATTGCTATATGTGCTATAATGGTGTTTATGATGTGTATGTAAGTACTTACCTACCAACTCTAAGTGGGGTAAGTTGATGTAGGTACACTTACGATAAAAGTATGAGATTCTAAATTATCTTGGATCAAGGCATCGACGTTTTGACAATTAAACCTTTAAAGATACACTGACACTTTTTTATAGTGAAGTCAAAATGAAAATCCAAGATGGCGGCTCTGAAAATTTCCAAAATTTTCATCATGGGTATCGTTTTCATGTATTTCGAGGGTGTTAAAGCCGTTAGTGAGGTCGGAATGTAAATCCAAGATGGCGGCTGCGAAAATTTTCAAAATTTTCATCATGGGTACCGTTTTCATAGTTTTCGAGGGTGTTAAAACCGATAGTGGGGTCGAAATGTAAATCCAAGATGGCGGCTGCCAAAATTTTCAAAGTTTTCGTCATAGATGTCGTTTTCATAGTTTTCGAGGCTGTTTTCCTTAAAGCCGATAGTGGGGTCGAAATTTAAATCCAAGATGGCGGCTGTGAAAATTTTTAAATTTTTCGTCGTAGGTGTCGTTTTTATAGTTTTCGAGGGTGCTAAAGCCGATAGTGAGGTCAAAATGTAAATCCAAATTGGCGGCTGCAAAAATGTTGTTTTTGTTTTATATGTGTATATCATACTTGAGAAAGAACTTCGTTTTTTCGTTCCGACTACACACGTTTTTTTTGTCTACAATGCTTCTTTTTGGTCTCTGGTCTGGTCTCTAGACCACGGAATCATAATAATTTCACAGAAAAAAGGTTTTATATCAAACCCTATTTTTAACAGCACTGGTACCTATTTTCGCTTTGCACAATCACAACGCTATATCAATCACCTAACTGGCGAAATGAGGGTGTACAGGTACACCTCTGTCTAACCTTTCAGGGATACATGCGTGATGTTATGGTATGTTGTCAATAAAGAAAGAAAGATTTTTTTATTATTTGGGACACGCACAGGAAATTAAATGAAGAAAATTATAAAAACAATAGCAATTAGATAACAATCAACCAACCACCTAACAAATCGACTATCTCACAGAGCATGGTGGAGAACAGCGTGGGCAGTGCGCCCAGCAGCCCGGCGGCGGCGCGGCGCGCGCCCGCGGCGGCGCCCGGCCGCGCGGCGCCGGCGCACAGCGCGCCCGGCTCGCGCGGCGGCTCCGCGCTGGGCTTCTCCGACCAGCTGTCCGTGCCGCCGCACAGCATGTCGCGCAGTGTGGACGGCCCGCAGGCCATGTCGCTTGTTAATACGCCGCCTTCGACTTTAGATCGCCGGTATGTATTTTATTTTGAATCTGTACATCCCTATAACTAGGTGCAAGCCTTGTCCGGATTTTCACCTTCATTGAACCTCACACAGCCTTCTACACATAAAAGAACTCAACCCTTCAGCGGCAATAGCGTTCTACGCTCATCACCCTACCTTCTTCACTCAACACCCAATCCATCACCCAACCTTCTCCAGTATTCTCCATTAATCACCCAACCTTCCTGGATTTGTGCCCGGTTGATGGCAACAGGCTCACTCCCTATTACATGGAACTCAAACATGTGTACCTATATCTCTGCCCAACCTTTCGGGCATTAATGTTATTTTTATATGTTATTCACAAATTATTTTTCTCCATTCCAGAGCGAGGTACGGTCGCAGCACGACGGGCGTGACAGCGGCGGAGCGTCTCCGCGGCGTGCAGATGGCGGTGTGTCACGACTGTAAGGCGATGGTCCTACAGATCATCAAGTCTTCCCGCGCCTCCCGCTCCGCCTCCCGCGACCGCGCGCTGCGGCACCTCACCCTAGACCTGGCCCCGGTGTACACGGCCGACTGTTAGTGCACACGACATGCAGGGAAGCGGAGGCTGTGACAGCTACCATGTTGCAATGGTCGGTCACGAGTGCATTAACCTTAAAAGCCAGCTATGAGTGCTCCTACCTCACAATGAGTGCTTGCATCAGATGTATCGGTGTATTTACCAAAAAGTGAATCAAATTAGTCTTGCACTCACTGGTGGAAAATTATCGATTTTACAGAACTTTCAAGTGAATCTAAAAACTTACAAACAGTGCACTCACGAGACAATTCCGGCCGAATGCTAGCCACATCACAGTGTTATCATGTTATTGGTGCATTCACCAAAAGGATGGCTGTTTAGCGCGTTCACCATACAGTTTCGGCTGTTTTCCGATGGTCAGTCGGTGTTCACCCAGTGGAGATACCAAAGTTGAGCTAAACGTATTTCTACTGCGACTCAACATAGAACAAATTGGAAGGACCGTCAGATACCTTCGCCTTAAGAAGCTTACAAACTAATTGTATAGTATGTTATTTTTTTTTCCCTATTTACTATGTTATTTTATTTTTTCATTACCTCCCTAACATTGGAAAATTATTATGTTAAGTTATATTTTTAATAGAAGTATTATTATGAATCTTTCAATACCGGTTGGTCAATTTTTTTTAGCCCTTCTAACCAAATAATCTCTTTATTTTGTTATTATTTAATAGAGCAGGTTTTCTTTGAATTACCAGTTCATTTACCCATATTATATATTTTGAAAATTAATTATTCTATTCTGTATTTCACCCTAGATCCTATGAAATATTAACATTAGTTTCCATCATGTAAATACTCAATGACATTATAAAATAAATATTATACATATAATAAAATATCAATAATAATATTTATCAGGGATAGGTCTTTATTGACATTCCGAATAAATTTATCGAAGTTGACACATATTTATTGAAGTCGTCACTAAAGGTTTAAAAATCGAGCTTCCAAGGTTGTGTAGTGTCTATGTTGTTTCGTTTGTGGACCATACATTTTGTTTACACAAAATGAACTTTGACAATACCTACTCTATGACCTTTGACAAACGTTACTACCACTATTTTTCTTTATCGCACAAAATCATAATAATTAAAGTCATTAAATTATTAAAAATATTTATCCTACATTATCAGAGATACTCTTAGTATACTGAATAAAAAAAAATAATGTTATATTCCAGAAATTTACTAAATAAATATTTTGTCACTTACTAATAGATATATTTTTCTCCAAATGATAGAATGTTTTACCTAAATTATGTCTACAATTTCGATGTGAAATTAAAAGTAATTGTGTGTTCAAAAATATTATAATGTACTATAAATGTTGTTGTATAAACGAAATTATATTGTATAAATGTTATAAAAATCTCAGAATCTGTTATCAACCAAACATTTTTGAAGCATGAAATCGTTTGTAACGTCAAATTGTAGAAAAAGTTCTTTTTTTGTTAACTGTTTCATATTTTTGTTTTCGAAAATAGAAACGTGTAAACTTTTTGTAAAGTGTCAACAAAATACTGGTTATTGCGCAAAATTTTCTACAAATTGACGGCAAGATATCGTACTCCTGTAGCCCCTGACTCAATTTCCAAGACTAAAGTCGGATTCACATGAATGATTGATTATGAAGTATTTGACATTTATGTCTACAGTAAACTGTTTACAAATTATTTAGATATTTTTGTAAACTACTTAAGTGAATTGAATAATTTTATAGACACTGATGTAAAATCTATATGAAGATCCGACATTAAATTGATTGCTTTTAAAATACTTATTATGTGTGACATCCAGAGCAATTGTGTTTTCAATAAGTTAAGTTTCTTGTGCCATAACAATCGAGATGAATAATTTTATGAGTGACGATTAATTGCATGAGCGTTAAATCGCAAGCATGTCACGACAATGTGTGAAAATCCTATGTGCCTACCTATGAGTACAGATCAAGACCATATTTTGTTTTAAGTTACTATTTTTTCACTTAAGTTTTTGGTTCATTACACAAAAAAACAAAACAACAAAAAAAAACTGATATATTTAATTTCCTTTGAAACCGGTTGCATGCTTTTGATAAAACTGTTGTTTTATATGAAGGATATTGAATTTTTTTATAAAGAATTTATTTTCCCAGTTCTTCTGTAATTCGTGATATAAAAATTACGTTTGACAGTTCAGTCGACAGTATGCAACCAGCTTATTAAGTCTGATTGTTTTTATGAGATGTATGATTGTGTAAACGTTGGTTACTTCATTCATATTCATACAAGTCAAGATCTCTAATGCGGCAGTAGTAAACTAGTAATGCAGTAAAAAAATGGTTTAAAAACCGTTGTCATATTATCTCTCCTATTTGTTAAAATGAGAATGAGAATGCTTATTTATGGGTCTAATGTACACTACACCAATTCCATTAGGTACACCCATTATCATTGAATAAATTCGTGTGTTGTAGGTTAGTACCTACAACACACGAATTTATTCAGGCTCTTTTATTAAGGCTTAGTAGCCTTAACATGGCTGATGGAGTGTATTTATTACTGCCGCAGTTACAGACTTGGCTTTAAGTTTATTTAGAATATTAACTAAATTATTTCGCGAATTATACCCACTATCTAGTACTCCTTTGTAAATATAGATGTCTAGCGTAAAACTATAGTAGCAGTTAAAAAAAAAAACGGTAGAAATATTTGCAATGTAGTTAATCATCATAATTATCAAAAACTGGGTTTTCCCTTAACTCTTACATTCCCTCCGTTAATTTAATTATTTTTAAGTTAAAAATAATAACAACTGATACAATATTTAAAAAATGGCCTAATATTATTGTTTGACATTTTTGGCACTGTAATGATTTTTCATTGCGTCAGTAGATTTTTGTTTGCAAATAATAGCACTTTCAAATTAATTTCAAAATTAATCATTTAAATTAAATCATGTAGGTACATTAAAAGCCCAGTTAATATAACTTGTAAATGTGTAATTTAGTAGTCTTTTAGATGTTACTTAGATTGTAACTGTTTAATGAACTTAAGTACTTATGTAAGTGGAAATAATCGATGATGAAAACAAAACCATACTTAAATAAACATGAATACAAATCGTTGAAAACGTGATTTTATTTATAAACACTTCTATTTAACTGGATATTTTCAATATACCTATAACCCAAAATGGTTATGACTATACGGTGCAGTTTCTCGAACGAAAAATAACGCAAAATTACAGTTCGGCCGTCGAGAGAATGCGTTTTTGACGCCTGTCAGTTTCATACTAACGAATATGTGTTTTGCTAATTTGATCCTTATTACTACTACAAATTAACCAACTGACAAATGTTGGGAATGCATTTTCACGACGGTTGGACTGTAATGTAAAAACTTGTGAAGCGCATGTAAACTGCTGTGATTAGTTGAATGATTTATCAACAACCAATCACAGCAGTTTACGCGCGCTTCACAAAATGTCAAATTTCAAACCAGCTGCTGCCCGCGTGGACCCTAATTCATTTTTCTTTTTCTAAAATACAAGTAAGCCTAAGTATAATCAGCTGTCTGCCAGTGAAAGTCTCGTCAACGGTCCTACCTGGACCGTTGACGTTTAGAGATTAACCGGAACAAACAGATAGAAAAAAAAAATGTTATAAGTACTACTGAAGTAACGTTTATACTTTCTTATGCATTTAATAAAAAGCTGTAATTTTGACGTTACAAACAGTCCAAACAGACACTTCAATTTTATTAAACCAATTACAGGCACTTTTGAATTGTCAAGGGGTCGGTCAGTCAGAAAAATGAAGCTAGTTGCCCATTCCAAAGCGTACCTTGTAACTACAAAGAAGAACGGGCAAGAAACTCCACGGACACTCTTTTAAATCAAAATATTGATGTGAGAACGATGAACAACATTAAAAGTATCCGTAATAAAAATATAAAAAAAAAGCAAATTAAATTTTAATAAAGCCGTTAAAATAAAATTAAGCTTAGGTTAAACTACGCTTGCCACAGTCAGTACGTGGTTGCATGACCATCTATCTACATATACATACCGAAACCCCCTGGGAAGCACATCAAGCCTAAATCTGATAACAAGTCTTATCAAGGGGTACCTATCGTATTACCCAGTAACTGGGTTGTGGAAGTTAGATAGGCAGTCGCTCCATGTAAACTACTGGTATTCAGCTGCATCCGATTAGACTGGAAGCAGACTCCAACATGGGAAAAGGCTAGCCAGATGATGATGAATATGGTTGCTGTTGAATTGCTGCTGTCAGAGGTCAAATAACTGAAAGGACTGTAGTCAGATTTATGAATTTACTAGCTGAGCCCCCCGGTTTCACCGCATAAGTCTCGATCCCATGGGTATATCGGGATAAAAAAAACAACTTATGTTCTAACCCAGGCCAATGTGCCAAATTTCATTCAAATCCGTTCAGCCGTTTTAGCGTGAACGCGTAACAAACACACTTAACTCAAAAATTAAGTTAGAACATTCTAACTTAATTTTTGAGTTAACGCTTTGAGAATTTAACCCACAGATTCCATCAGTCGACCAGCTCTAGTACCGCTTGCGTATTTTCAGATCTTAAATCTGCTCCAGTTATCAGTACCCTAATTACGTAACACATTTCCGTAACGATTGTGATTAATCCGTTTCATTTTGACAGTTCAACAAATTCATTGCGTTATTTACGTTGTTGAGCAGATTTTTTTTCCAACTTAGGAAGCGATGGATTAGCAATCTGTTTCAAAACGATTCAGATTGTGATTGATCGTGAATTACGCAATTAGCACTGGTTTAAGGTTTCAACAAAAACACAAATGAAAAAAGACAGATAAATAGCAATCACATTGAATTTTATTGATTGATTAGATGACGCCTATTGATTCTGAATCTTCATACTTATATAAATTAATTGTCTAATAAATAACGTCGTTTAGCCTACAACCAGCAGATTTTCCTCAACAAAGTTATGGGGGGGAACTTCGAGGTTAAGGGGGGCGGGGCCCTTGCGGATGCGGCCTGAAGCGTCGTAGTGGGAGCCGTGGCAGGGGCAGTAGTAGCCGCCGAAGTCTCCAGCGTTGGCAACGGGGACGCAACCCAGATGGGTGCAAACGCCAATGACGACCAGCCACTTGGGGTTCTGCGTGCGTTGGTTGTCGTGCTGCGGGTCGCGGAGACTGTCGACTGGTACCGCCACCTCGGTTGAAATCTCGGTTTCGGTTCTGTGGATTTGTTAGGATAACATTAGAACAAATTAATGAATAATATAGCTCTACAAGTTTATTTATTCATATCATCTTTCACACAGTCCATCCATCGTTTCTTTGGTCTTCCCCTGCTCTTATAGCCATCGACATTCATACTCAAAACTTTCCTCACATTTTCTTCATTCCTCCGCATTGGCATTATAGTAAAGAAACATAATATAGATATGATATGCCATGCTGTAAATATTCCATGACGTGATACATTCAGTGACGTGTGTCGCCATACTCATTCACGCGTAGTTAGTGGAGATGAGAAGGTACTTTGAAAATAATTGGCAAAGAAGTGAACTAAACTCTAAGTACAAGTTTCTATAGAATCACTTTTGTGCAAATGACGACTTAATTTTATACAGACCATTCTAGGTATTTATAATGGTACTGTACTGATTTGATCGTAATAGATTAATTTGTTATTGACATAACTATCTAATATGTTGCTGCAATATTTTAAAATAGACAGGATGAATTCATCTTTGGTTGACATTACTGAGGAGATCACAAATTAGGGAGTAGATTCAAGAAACACCAATATTAATAATAATTGTGTTGCAATACGTTGAGTAAGGCAAGCCTATGCGTTTGTGCTCTAAACACCGGGAACGTCAAGGGTCGATATCATAACAAGATAAAAGTTATTAATTTGACTAGTTTTTTTTTTGGGTCATCAACTGCAGGTAGTGTAGCCAATTGAAGAAAAAAAAAAAAAAACAGTTTCTTTGTGTAAACTTGACAGAGGTGATGGGTACCAAAAAAAAAAGATTTTCTTAACTGTTTAAGTCTGTTTAAGTAACAACAAAACCAGCGGTCCTTGCCAAAAAAAAAAAACATCAAATCTGTTTTATTCTTATTTTGTCGTGTTTAGAGTTCAATGCCCATCAAGTCTACGAAGTTTCGCTAGCTAATTTTAATTTACCCTGTATGATACTACATACACATACTTGAGAAACCAGTCAATGCATCCAGCCATTAATGTGTTGGTATGCTTTACATACACAAATACATCTAGTAATTAGCTATTGCAGCAGGATTATACAAAGCTTGGTGACTTTTATACAGATCTTATCCCCATCTGCATAGTCTTTTGTTAACTATGTTGGGGTTGGCTTAATATAATAATATTTTTTAATATTTTACATGGTGCAACTGCCTATCTGACCACTTTAACCAAGTTATTGGGTAACGCTATTGCATTACCCAGTAACTTAGTTGTAGGGGTATTCCCCTTGGTAAGACAGGTTGTCAGACTTTCGGGCATCTGACTACCTACTTTTTATTTACAATTAAATAACCAAAACTGAAACACATGTTGAGCATTGTTATTGGGTTCTTTATCAGGAATCGATTAGTCGACCCCGAAGTCCGGTTGTTGGCAAGAGGATCACCTCCTGTTACATGGGATTTGAAAATGTAGGTACACCTCTGCCTAGCCCTTCGAAAAACACAGGATAGATGTTATAATGATGATGAAGTTACATTTTTTTATATAATCTATCCATCATTTCTCGACATTCATTAAAATTATTACAGAATAATAAAAAGGTAATCAAATTTACCTGTGACGGATGAACAGTGGCTTACCACGCCACTTGAAAGTTACAGACTTTCCCTCGGGAATGTCTGACAGCTTGATCTCAATCTTGGCCAGGGCCAAGACATCAGCGGCGGCAGCCATCGATGACACGAAGTGCGTCACCAGGGACTTGGCAGCGTAGGCGCCCGCGACACCACCGGCTAGAAAATATAGGAAAAAATTTGAGTACACGCCATAATGTTGAAAAAGCCATTAACGCGATTAATTGCTTTGGAAAAAAGCTTTGCTGGGAGTTGGTTCCAAGCTGACAGTTTGGACTGTCAACATACAGATAGCTTGGAACTTACTCCCAGCTAATATTAAGATAGGCCTCATTTATTACCAAAAAAATATATAGGCTTATAATATTATGTAAGTATGTATACTAGCATTAACTGTTTAGGTACCTCCTTAGTTAAGTTATTTTCGTGTGTGACGCGTACCTGATTAAAAAAGGTGACAGTAAATAACATAATTTTATCAGTAAGTATTTGTACTATAAATGCTAAACATCAATCAATTACTTATCAAAGGATTATATTATTTTATATTGCATCCATTGACTAAACTGGTGAACTCTACTGCACATATAGACATAACATTGGCTAACATGACATTACGGAAAACGAAACCTGTTATATCCAATTTCCAAATACATTCAAATGATCTATAATAGTACCCCTACTGTTTAATCTCAGATAACAAACAACAGTTTTCACATAATAATTATCAACTAACATTAAGCTTTTACCGCATTCTTCCATCTGACTTTATTAATCTGGGTCTTTGGCAGTCTGCCTCAACTGAGAATGCCAGCAGTATAAGCATACGCAGGTAACAGAAATTTATTATGGTTGAATTAAAACACATAAATGGCCTCAATTCATATTTTATTGAATAGACAGACAAACACAGGCTATATGGCAAACACACAAAAAATTATATTATTTCTATCTATCTATGAGGAAAACTAACTTATGACAGATTCATATATTCACGGACCATTAAAGCAGTGATAGCCTAGTGGTGTGACCGTCGGACTGCCAAGTCATAGGTTTCGGTTTTAAACCGGCATGCCCGAGAGATATTTCTCGATGGCATGTCAAGCCAAGTCAGAGGCCCATGGGTGGCTTTAAAACTCTGACACCCAGGTTAGTCACTAACCACACGAAAAGAAGACGGATCATTATTTTTGAAAAATTTTGAGACTCTTATCTTTACCAATAATGAAGCAAAGACTTAATAGCTTTGCATAGCAGCTGTTCTATAAGGAAGTAGCTATCATCGGTAAAATTAGCTAACAAATCTATTTATATGCTCAGTTTGGCAATAAAAATGCTAGGTTATAGGAAAAGAGCATTAGAAAAAATTAGTCACCTATTAAATGTTGACAAACTCTTCTCAATCACACTACCTAGGATATCTAAAGACAAGCAACAACATGTTCACTATCTAGTTATATGGAGAGCACTTAAAACCTTTTGAAGCAAAACATTATAACCAAATTTTCCTTAACAAAACAACTATGTCATTATATATGGAGAGTGCGTAAAATTTCAGTAATATGCACTGAGAAATTATTTTTTCTGTAGTTTTTCATTATTATGCATTGCATAACATTAACAGTTTACAGGACACTGGACGAGACATAATAGAAGTTTTATTCTATTTATTATTGTCTATGGGCATTTAGTGTCCCGGAAATATTTAAGAAAATAAGGGAATGCCTAGATTTTGTTCAAGATTATCTGTGAGGTAAGTTACAGAATGTAATAAGTTTATTATAATGATTGAAAACCTAATATTATTTTATTTATTTTTGGATGCAGTTTCTTTAACTAATCATTTACATGATTTGTACATTAATTGTACACTAAATCTCATGTGTCCATGACATTGCAAGGTATATTCCAGGTGAACTTTCATAACACATAACATAACATCACCACGCCTACAGGCATGATGTTATGTTATCCCCAAAGGGTTAGGCAGAGGCGTACCTATAGTACACCTACATTTCCCCATTTATGTTAAAGTCCCATGTAATGGGGGCGAGCCTATTGCCATCAACCAGTCACAAATCCAGACTCCGGGCTGCTACTGAGAAATTCCAGAGAACTTTCAAGAGCTATTAATAAACAGGTACTTGCTACTTACATTCATGTCATTGCCTATGTAAAAATATGGGTAGTACACGGGTTTATGTTTTGTTTATATAAGACATAGATTATTCTGTTTTGTAGATGCACTGTGGCACTATCATTTATTTTAGCTTGGTGGAGATGTGTACACTATGTTGCTACATCAATGACAAGTAAAACATAGTTGTAAATTTTCAAGGACTAACCTCCAGCGATAAGGTAAGTGAAGGACTGGCGTCCATCAACGCTGTCGGCATTCTTCGCGGTAGGTTCCTGGGTTTCTTTGCGACGGTATGCCGTGAAATCGGGGTAGCCGATGTCGGTATGCGCGAAGCGAACATTGATTGGACCTAGAAATGACAAGGTGTTATGTAACACGATTTTTCGTCGCAATTTATGAAAATTATTACATCAAATCACAAAATAACAGCGAAAATGACTCACCACGACCGCCTACTTTAGCCTTTATACCCTGGATAGGCAAAGATCCATGCAAAGACTGCACAGTTGAGGTTTTTGGCAAGGGGTGCACCAACACTTTTTCGGTCGATATAGGGCCGAGCACCAAGGGCTTTAGCCCATTGGAAACCACCGATGAACTTGCCTTAAAGTAAGGAGCCAAATGTCCAGCTCTTGTGACCGAAGTCATTTTGTATCACAGCAGAAATACGCAACAAAATTGCTATAATATTTTCGCTGAGCGAAGTGCTCGATTGAAGAAATGTCAAATTTGGAGTTGCCATATTAAAATTTTGATACGGGTGATGTCACGGTTGTTCCACTTACAAAAGTTTTTCACATTTTTAACATTAAAAAATATTTTGCTGATTGACACCCTTCGACATACTTATTGCAACAGCAGATTTTTATGGTGCTCAAAGTACAGCAGAATGATTGAAATTAGGTCTTTTTGATAAATTACTATAACAATCATACTCAAAAACAGAGTTTGTAATATTTATATAAAGTAATGCAAGTAATTAACCTTAAGAGATAGTTTTATATTATTTTTATTAATTAAATCTTTTCCATATGAACTTATTAGCTATCAAAATCAACAGAACACTTATTGATTTTATTCATGCTTAAGATAATGGTAAGCATCATTAGAGAATTTTAATCTACGTAGTGATTGGTCGATTTGAGATTTTCAATGACAGCTCACTGTTTTTGTGTCGTGGTAACATTTGGTTATGGATACGTTCACTGAATTTTATAATTAATTTATTAGTTTTTTGTAATCATTTTCTATTTTTTTTAGTTAAGTATATTGACCGCTACACGCTGTACAGCGTACTGAACTGTTTATGGAGGCTTCTTTTTTAAATACAATATTTTAATTGTTACAACCAGTCCGGGCTTAAAGTAAGGCCGCGCGCACTTTGGATGCGACAAACAAATATGCGACAAATGTTATGGTGACAGTACGATAAGTCGACCATCAGTGGTGCGACAGCACCACAGAACAATACTCTACGAGAGCACATCAGCTCGAAGTAGGTACGTTAATGCGACTGATTGTTTTCTCGACAAACGAGAGGATGACGGAACTTTTAATCGACGAGTGAAAGCGTGACACAACCATCGATCGACAAACGTTTCTATATTATTTTGTTTCTACTTTGCGGAGCCTGTGCTAACAGGCTACCACGTCTGCCACGTGTTAACAAGGACGGTAGGTAGGTACCCTTTATCCTAAGTGTGAGCGACTGCTCAGAACAGACTGTGCCCTTTACCCGCGACCTAGCCGTGTTACTTCTTGTACATAATTATTTAATTAGATATATGTATTAACCAGGGATGTTACGGAGTTTCGGTTGTGGTTCCTAAAAGTCGGAACTTCCGATAAATTTTACACCTCCGATTCCGATTTCGGTTCCGATAATTTTGAATCGGAATTATAACGAAGTTCGAAACGCAGCGATGTACGTGATTAGAGCGCGCACAAACAAGTTTTAACTCATCGGCGGTGTAATTTTAGTTTATTTTATACACGGTCGCGCTCGAAGTCTCAGTTTATTGTATTGTTTGTGAATGTTATTGCTAATATTTACTGAAAGAGGCTGAATTATATTTCAATTGTTTCATTAGGTAAGCCTTATCTTTCTTCTACTTCCACCTTCAACTCCGGTTCCGATTCCGATCAATCAAATTTTAAACCGCCGATTCTGGTTCTGGTTCCGGTAGAAGGACTTCTCTAACATTAACCTAACCTGCTAGTTTCACTTATCTCTTCACACAATCTATTACGGCCTGTACAGTATACCTGCAAAATCCCATCCGTTACAGTAGCAGGTAGACTGCGTGGGCCGTCGATTGCTAGGTAGTGTAGAGAGATAATTGTAACCAGCACGCGTAGCATGACCACCGTAGAAACGAGTTGTGTCGACAGAAGAATAGACAAAAATGACGTTCCGTGTAGACAGGACTGCAGTAAAGTAGAAAGACACAAATGCACTTTTTACGCAATTCACTCTTTTCATAATTCGACTCAGAATTGTTTGTTTTGTCATAGGATTTTTTCTTCTTTGTTCGATTCTCAATTTTTATTGATATTAAGAGTGTCGAAGTATCGTATTTTGGAAGAAATCATATTACAGTAATATTGGATTTAACCATTTCCTTGGTAATGGTGCCGATTCTCTTGTACACCGAACTAAACTATCTAAACTATCACTAAAACCCCTTTATTTTTGGCTATGAAAATCTTAAAACTATTCTGCAACAAAAAATCCCTAATTTTAAATATAATTTTGACACAACTTAAATCGTATTTGACAATCGCGAGTCCACGTGGTACTCGTTTTTTAGAGCCGGAGACGCGAAGGCTCGACGTATTTTTATATGGAATTTTTCACTTTTTGTATGGAAAATAAGAAAAATTATTACCTACATGTTCAGTCTTAGGGGTTTGTGGGTTTTATAAAGGGGGTCGAAATTTTCATTATTTTTGCGATTAGACACACCATTTTCGAGATATAAGCAAAAGAAAAAAAAAGATACAGTACTATTTTTGTACATGAATTCGAGGTGTTGGTGTGAATTTTAATTATGATAATTATTACTTATCACAGTTTTGCGTTCAAAACGCAAGTGTTTCATGATTTTGTAGATAACCGTATATACTTTGTGGCCATCGAGTAAAAAGTTTTCTACCGTCTTTAGCATGGCGATTACAAAATCAAATTTTGTCTTCACTACTTAGTGATTTTGACAGTTTGGATAGAAAACTTTCTTCTGAAATAGTCTACATGTAAAAGGACCTAGACAAAGATCGTTAGAAGCGGAAGACAAAATGACAGATTGTAGAATGATTTCTACGGTGCGATGTCAAAAATGAAGAGACGAAATGTCAACTTGTATAGAAAGAGCTATGTCTATTCTTCGTAGACATAGAAAGCGTCATGCTACGCGTGCAGCAGTTATACTCCTACCTGCTGGTTTTTTCTACTCGGATAGGTTGAAGGTAAATCACTGACTGTCTGGTCACTCGCAACACACCAGGGTAGGATTAGAAAAGTACCGTCCTTAGCAGCAATTAAGTGGCAGACGTGGTGGCCTGTCAGAGTAGCAGGCTCCACAGAGTACCTAGCAGGTGTTGTAGATGGCCGTAGGACCGCTGGTAGCGTGCGGATATCCTATCTTATACTATTAAATGAGCAATATTTGTATATATATTTGTTTGTATATAGATTTGTACTCACGTTCTCAAAATCGGCTTTAATGATTTCAATGAAAGTTGCAATATAGGGGGTTTACGGTGGCGAAAAATTGATGTAGCTAGGTTTCATATCAGGGAAAATTAGTTTTCTCCGTATTTTCAACCGAACAGAGCTCGGTCGACCAACGTTAGAAAGGTAGAACAAAATATTGAATTATGACATGCCAATAAAGACATTAGAATAATGATCATGGCAGCATGGAATAAATAGGTACTATACATTTATTTATTTATTATTCATTTATTTAGTACATACATTCGCTAGGTACCATTACAGTCTCCCAATTCGGTAGTGTGTAGTTAATTATCAAATGAAATAATACAACATAACATTTAAAAATTAAAAACATAACACGTACAACGTTACCCTTGCGAACTCGCTCAGTGAACATGAGAAAAGATCTATTCTGTCGGTAACTAAATTTTGTGTGCACATTGTTCGCGTCAGAGGGACATTGTCCAATAGTTTAGTTCGACTGCGCGGCATCGCGAACAAGTTGGGCCGCCGTCGGCGCTGCACGTACCCATCTGGCACACACAAGCCTATCCCCTGTAGCACACTCGGATTATTTATGTTACCCCGGAACACTCCAAGCATATACGACGCCAGTGCTAGATCCCTCCTTGTTTCCAACTTGTTGTATCCAACGCCGCCCAACACGAACAAATTGGATACATCAAGGGGTAAAAGAGATATACTCCATAATGCTTTAGGTGTATGTATCTCGTAAACTTCTTCTGTATGTGCTCCAACATGAGACTATATTTAATCTCATGTGGAGCCTTTACTGCCGCATAACCCTCCAACTAACTCCTTATTAGAGCATCATACAATGCCGAAATGGCTTTAATATTTGTGAAACCTGCTGCTCTGCACAAATCCCAGTTGCTTTTAAGCCTTTTTACAGACCTTGATATTATGCTCCCGGAATCTCAATTGAGTGTCCATGCGAACACCAAGGTCTCGCACTGCCTCCTCCCTTTTCATAGCCACGTCGTCCACTTTGTAGCTGTGGTGTGGTGTGATGTTCTGTTACATTGAACGGAACATTTCGTAACATTGAATTGCAGTTTGTTCTTTCGACTCCACTCCACTACTCTATCAATGTCTCGCTGAAGGCGGTGACAGTCATCCTCGTTTTCTATGGCCAGCAGCAACTTGAGGTCGTCTGCAAATAGCAGACACCTGGCATCTCTTATTACATCTGGCAAGTCATTGATAATTATAATAAATTCTAACGGCCCTAAATTACTTCCTTAACTCACACTCGATCTAGTGTAATAAGGTTGCGACCGGAATCCACCGTATATAGCTCCTCTATAGTCCCTCATATAGCTCGCAAAGAATTGGAGCAATTTGGGTGGGCAGCCAACTTTCGCTAACTTTTATAATAAGACATCGTTATCCACCAGGTCAAACGCCTTCTTAAAATCAAAGTAGGTGGCGTCCACCTGCACTCCGGCATCAATATGAGGAACTACGTACGTCATGGCATTCAATAAGTTACTGGTCGTGCTACGCGCTGGTCGGAAGCCTACATGGATTAGTAAACTATTAAATGAGTATTGTCTATTTTCACCAGAGCAGAGCTCGGTCACCCAGGTACTTAGTAAAATTATACAACATTTTAAAAAAAATGGCATTAAACATAAACGTTTTTTTTGCTTTAATTTGTCGAGTGAAAGTTGTGTCGCGCTAGTTCGTCAATCAAAAGTTCCGTCATCCTGTCGTTTGTCGAAAAAAACAATCAGTCACACTAACATAGGTACTACGATCTGATGTGCTGTCGCACCACTGATGGTCGACATAATTATCGTACTGTCACCCTAACGGGTCAGCGCCCACTCGACCCGCTTAGACTCAACCCGAAGAATAATACCAGATGTTTTACTACCAATTCAGTGCCATTTGTACAGTCAGCCAAAGTTACAACAAAACCAACAAACAAACAAAAAACTTTCATCTTTTACAATAATCTGTGATTCTTACTACAAAGTACAAAGCGTACACTATATTTAAAAAAAAAGATAGTATTTACTTGTTTAATTGTTGATTTATTTATCCAAACATTATTTAAATTTTACATTCTCTTCTGTCTGACTATACATCGATGTTTTTTACGCCTATCAAAACAGAAATATCCAGGTATTATTATTCTTCGGGTCGAGTCTAAGCGGGTCAAGTGGGCGCCGACCCGCCCTAACTGTGCATATGCACTGGCGAAACACTCACAACAAGACATGTTGAAATCTTTATTTCCTGTCAAACATTGTATAGAACATTGACAGAAACTAGAGATTTCAATATGTTTTGTTGTGAATTTTTTGCCAGTGCAAACGCACAGTAACACTTGTCGCGTATTTGTTTGTCACAAATGTAGGGAGTCCTTTTAAACACTTTGTTTTATGCACTGGCTGTTAGTGTAAGCTTGTGTTATGACTTTATGATTTATGTGTACCTATATCATAACTCATAAGTCATAAACTCATAAAGTCATAACACAGCGGGCTCACATCAAGAGATTAATAGGTATTGCTTTAGATCCATTGACATATAATTATATTACTACTATCTAGATCTGTTTAGATGGGATTTAGTTACGAATAAGACAGGCCTAGCCATTTATGTCTTACTGCATAGAATCATAGATGCTGCATGCCGTGATTGATTTTCATTGTTTGTCAAAACAATGGAGTTAATTATATAGCACCTTAGTAGGAAGCCATTGAGATTCCGTTGCATTATAGGTATCTTACTTATCCGTGAGAGTCGCGATTAGATTCTAAATTCACTAACTTACCGCTTAGCCTTGGACTGCAAATAAATATTCATTGATCACCGAATTTTGCATTAACATTGGCATTCAGTTCGAGCCCGCAACCAGTTCGGCTCTTGAATAAAATATGATTAGTAATAACGAGAATCTTATCACTTATAAGTCTTCTGGGCCTAATATTACATCAATTTCTAGTAGGTACCGTGGGCCAGGCAGGTCGGAACTGTTTTAGCTGTGAGAAATTTTTGCCAGCTACCGACCTCTGTATGACCTTTGAAATCCGGTATTTAGTATTAATTATTCCGAGAATCATGAATGCGTGCGGTTACCGGCACAAGCTCGGATTTCTATATAATAGCTCTGCGGTACAAATGAGCTTCAGAAAACAAATATTAGGCAGATGCTCTTTCCGGTAGGTAGGTACACAATAAATAGCAATTACCTCACCGGACTACTTTTACGATCTAGGTTTCCAGTCCTATTTTCCTTCCTCGTTAGGGGTCTCAGAAACGATCAATTGCCATCAATTTGTATTGTAGTAAGTACCTAATATTGTCAATTATTTCAATTGCATTTGGTAACTATTTTGCTCATCAAATGTCCTATCATAATGTAAAAATTGTCACATTATTGATCGTTTCGGGGACCCTTAAGTCAAGGATCTCTTGGATTTGAGAACCAGCATTCTTCGCTGAACGTGATAACCAGTTTGTTTTCCGAACCCGGTGATATCTTTGCCTCTGAAATGATGGTCCTTTTACATAATGCTTGCGGAAAAAGAGTGGATGGCTTTTATTAGGGAATCCACACGAAACGTCCCTATAACATCCCTTAAAAATCAAAATCCGGAGCGCGACACGGCCCGGATGCGTTCGGACGTGATCGTATCGCGTCGCCTCATTTGATACGATTTCTATTCAGTCAGCGATCGCCGCGTGATTTGTTATCTGTACTAATACGGTGTTTATTACTTATTTCCTTTTTTCTGTACTAGTGGAGGTGCCATTACTGAAATACCAAATATAGTGTTGATACGGCGAAAATAAAATAGTAAATAACATGCTGGAGCAAAAATGAGAACTGCGTTTCAACAGTTTCATGTTTTTTTAAATTTTATTAAGACCTAATCATAATCCTAGATTTATGGCCCTTTGTTGCATAAAGGTTTTCTGCAGGAACTTTCTCATCGATTTGGAATTATTGCTTGTAAAAAATATGTGAACAGTTGAAATCAACCTACCTCTATGGTCGATTGTATGACGTTGACTAACATTATCGTTTTATTAATAACAGGGCCAAACACGACAGAACAATATCTATTAAATTTTCATAGAAAATCCACGGAACCAAAATAAATCATAACAAAAAAGAGGTCCTTTTAGTCCAATGCATAATTAATAAAAGATGGCGCTGCAAGCAAAGAAACCTGTACACTTGTACAGGCAGCAACAAAAATATTTTTAATAAAACATTTATTCCAATTAATTTATTTTCAGATGGCCATCGGTAGGTAGTAGGTACTCTGGCGACCTCGAGATCCCAAGGCGTTGTATTTGATAGGTATTTGTCGGAGGGCTGGCGTAAGCTTTATCGTAGGAACACAATTGTGATGTGTTATTACATATTAATTAGTTTGTTGTATGTTTACAAGGTATATTTATTTAGGGGTTGTAGAATAGGTATGTAGAATTGTTTTATTGTACACTGAAAGAAAGTATCTAGACTAGGACAAGTTCTGTATCTACCTACTTGAGTTACAGCCTATATTTTTCTTACACGGACAACTTATTAACATTTTCTTACATAGGACTGGAAAATAATACGCACGTTGCTTATAATGGAATCTAAATATTTAAATAACTAACATTTACAGAAATCGCAGGCATGTATTTCATAAGCCTATAAGAGGCAGCCCTGCACACAGCCAGCGGTACAAATATTTTCATGGCCATTGCTGCGCTTTGTTCGGCTGTCCGTGAGCCACACAGCCACGCACACACGCACAAATTTATAGGTGTGTGCGTGTAGCATTTACAGTAGGGTTGGTGCAAGGAGATGCTGAAATTTAACCCTTTCCTGAAGAAAGATATGTTCAGCTAGAGTTGAAGAGTTTATTGAGGAGGTTGGTTAGAATCAGTTACAGTTATCGTGATGGAAAAAAAGAATCTTTTAGCTATTTGGGATAATTGTAGCCACTTAGCCCAAAAAATTTGACTGATATTGAATGTATTTACCCAAGTATCTCTACCTAGGTATGCTTCTTCTTTTGTGTGTACAATATAAGTACCTATTTCCAAATTCTACTGTGTAGTTCTAATAAGCACATACCTAAACAATTCAGCAAAAGTGAAACACATAACATTAAATTCAATACAACTCCCGGAACATAACACCATTCCTCTGAAACGCGACACATTTTGCTGAAATGTGCTTATGTGCACTAAAACGTACAATGAGCCATTAAACCGCAGGTGGCAAGTGGCAACCCTCACGCACACATATACAGCGATCCTTGAAGACGTCACACTCACTCACTCACATACAATATAAACACCTATTGTGTGAGTGAGTTGCGTGCGCCACATAGATTGCTCTACGTCCGCTTGTTTTGCATAGAATATATGTACTTCTGTTACATTTTCTTTCAGCTAATAAAACTAGCATTTTTATTGCTTCAGGTTTTCGTAAGAGCCTTTAGGGTTTTTAATTAGTTACACCTACCATTTAAATTGACCTACACCAATTTTTTACCAGTTGTTTCATGACCTATATTATTATTAGTTGTTCGCGTTTCCTATTTAATTATGTATACCGACCCACAAAATATTTAATCTAATCGTCAAAAACAATATGAAACTATGCCTGCGTATGGCCTTACGAAAAAAATTACTACGTTGGCTATTAACAATTATGTGTATGCTTTTTTTACGATAGCAGTTTAAACATTTTTTTTTTCTAACTATTTACTACTATGAGCTTATAGGATTACGCACAGAATCAAAGAAATGGTTTTACGATTCAAATCAAAATCAATAACGTTGAACTTAAATCTGTAGGCAGAAAATAACGAGATCTAACATAAAACGCATAATTTAAATAAATTACGTGTTTTTTAAAATAATCACTTAATTATTCGACTTCATAGAAATTTACGACTATAGTATAGGAATAAAAAGTATCATTTTAATGGCTTCGATGACCTTACATGCATTTGACTATTTCCGGAATGCCGACATTACTTTGTCACGCACATTTTTCAACACAAGACTTGGCAACATTCGTTCGCGTAGTTCGAGGAATAAATCAGAGATGGCGCTGCGCGTTCAATTTAGAAGGTCGCATAGTTTCGTAGATGCGTTTGGTGAATAGTGTTATAGTAGTATGACTGTATGACAGATAAACAGCGGCGATGCGCGGGGCACTCTTGGGAGGGACGGCCCAATTCGATGCGCGCTACCCATTACACAATGAATTTATTGCCGCATACGGCTGACACATATAGCGTGCATGTCATGTGCGCCATACCGCTGGAATATTTGAGCAATTAGCGATCACAATCGTGTAACGCAGGCGCGCTGAGACGTTATTGTATTAATGCTATGATTTTATAATGGAAAATCTCGGTGCACGCCATCAAAACCTTTTTCAATATTTAGGTATTAAGGGATAAACGCTTTACCGGTATCGTAAAATAATAATAGCGGCCGTATTCTACTGCAAATCAAATTCTCTGCTTACAAAAGGAACAAGCATTGATCATCAGTTGATTCACGCTTGCTCATTGCAAGTTGGCGACTTCAGAAAATCTTAAAATACACTCGTAAAAATCTAGATACCTTCTAAATTTTTATGAGTGTATTTTAAGATTTTCGGAACCTCAGAACCTCTTTCTGAATTATTTGGGGTTAATTTATAAAAGAGTAATGATTAGCGACTCTTTAACCATATATTTTTGACGTTTGAACGTCACTTAACTTTAAGCAACGTTTATAAATAAACCCCTGAATGTCTAGATAGAATGTAGCGCTGCAAAAGTACTAAAACAAACACGCCAACTTTGTTATGCTGGTGTGCGTGACAGCTACGTCTTACACTCATGCTGGTGTCCGTGACAGCTACGTTTTACACTCGCGCCACATCATTGTGCTGTTATTGTAATTATCTAGTGTGCATTTAGCGGCTGACAGTAGGACGCAATTTTTACCCGACTGCCCCAGAAGGAGGGTAACGTTTTTTGAGAGTATGTATGTATGTCTATTTGTTTGGCACGCTCTGTAGCCTAAACGGCTTGATGGATTTTAACATGTGAGGTGTCGTTAGATTCGTCTTAATTATATATATAGCTTTTTATATTGCATCTGCAAATACAAAAAACGAAAAAGTATAAAATAAAAATTAAGTTGGAAAAACTGTAACCCGAAAAAATTCAGTTGAAAAACTGTAACTACGGAAAAATAAAAGTGATCTAAAAAGTAGAAAACAAGAAAATATTTAAGACAGATATCAAGACATAGGTACATAAATGGTCACACAATGGTACAAAACTACATTATTGGTATCAAGCTAGTAATGAGTCAATATACTCGTATATGTTTTAATAAAACTGAAAAACTTGAAATAAAGCAAATTATTTAAAAAAACAATAAAACCCGACTGCAAAAACACATATATCTATGGAATAAATTTTGTTTGTGCAATACCAAAATTCTATAGATTATACATAATGCTTGTTTTTTCTTTTCAGTTATGTGTCTTTGCAGTCGGGTTTTTTGTTTTTTTTTTTTTCGACGAGTTTACAGTTTACAGTTTTAATTGACTATCTAGACATACTATTTAGATCTTTGCTAGGGCCCTACCGCCTTCTGAGCTGACTGACGTTTCTCTCACTTCTCTCGTTTTCGAATTTTAGTATCTATCAGCAAAATGACGCTTATCCTCTTCCACGAAAGAAAGTAAGCTCTTAAAATTTAAAGTATCTGGGAAACTGCATTAGGTGCTAATAACGTTAATGGTCCTTTGGTCCGATTGCAGCTAATAAGGCCCATTTGTGCCATTACCTACTTCTCACGTTACAATCAGCTGTAAGTCGCTGTAAGTTGCTGTGTAATCTGTCTATACAACATTAAAAACAAGATAGTGGGTACCTACCTACCTACCTATAATACTCTAACAATAAAAACCGTTCGAAAACATAATAAAATTAGTTCCGATTGAGTACCGATTCGATAAGTTAAGATTCTTCGCCAAGTCGGTTCGCGTTAAAAACCGTAGTTATCAAGAGTTACCTCCCTAGGTACTCACATTAATCTGCATTGGTTTGTATTTTGTAAGCTAGGTACATAATTATTACTGGATCTTCTTTTTAAAAGAAAGTCTGAGCCCAGAATAATAAGTATAATATTATGTTTCTCAGCTCATTAGCAAATAATTTCATTTGAAGGAATAAACCATTTAAGGCGACGATAACCGACTTTCAATGATTTTATACTAAAGATCACGTCTAAACGAGTAGTGTTAATGATTCGAAAAAAATATGTGTTAAATTAAAGCATTTTCTTAATAACTTAATATAGGAATATTCTAAATTATGTTTATATTACACAGTGAAATTAATTTGTAAAGTTATGTCTAACACGGATAAAGAACTGAGAATGTCGTTTAATCTATTAAGCGTATTTTTCTGAAACTTTCACCATTTTAAATATAATTTAATTATTGATCTTTTAGTTTACGTATTTTATTAAAATACCTTTTGTTTTATGTATAAATAATTAATAATGCGTCTAATTTGGGACAGCGCTCCTTGATGGGCAACCCCTATTACTGGCTGGATGTACGACGCGTTGCGTGAGCTCAGTACAGAACACGCAAGCTAACTATTCAAGGTCACTGGCATATATCTGCGTCTTAAGTAGTCACTAAACATCAGCGAATAGTCAAAAACTACAGTTGTAAATCTACAGTTGTTGGCTTTACTCCTGCATTGTTGTCGTGTTGGGAATCGCTATTTAATTATGGTCCTAATGAGCGCATGATCTGATCCTCTGTACCACATAATTTGATCAGTTAAATTACGCGATCTCTCGTTAAGGTGTTTTCTATAGCATGTTTTTATTTTCTTATAATTATTAAGTTTTTCTTCATTGGAAAACAGATTTTAGAACGAAATAATTTAACAGCCTATTAAAAAACAAGGCGAGTTTTGTCCAACACTGTACTACTGAATGTTATCTATTCAGATAACATTCAGTAGTACAGTAATTAATGATTATAATATAATTAATATATAATATTAATAATTATATATTAATTATTATATAATATTAAATTATAAAATATTATTATTATTATTATATAATATAATTATTATATATTAATTATATAATATTAATATTATATAATTATTTATTTCTAATAAAATAATAAATCATTAAGTACCGAATGGAATCGGAATAGGAACAAAAAATCAATACCTATGTACCTATTTCAACATTTTATAGCAAGCTGAAGAACCCTTAAAAAAACATAGTCAAACCAGCCAGTTATCATCCCGTTTGGCCGCCATCCAAATTGACCGGTCATTTTGTGTAATTTGCCAAGTTTTCTTTTTAATACGACACCTGTCGTCACGAGTTCTGTCTCTGAAGTTCAGACCTTCGGTACGGAAGGGTTTTATGTGTAATGCCCTCGTATGTTGTTTATTTTATTATTTTGCTGATAAATCAAAGAAGGGTTTTTCGAGAGATCAGCCGATAAAGTCACAATACCTAATAATGATGTTGGAAATTTTATATTAGAGTGTTGGCTCATGGGCAAGTAGCACAGTGATAAAGGTTGTTGAAGATTAGTTTCAGATGCACAAGGCATTGTGTAATTTCACTCGAAAGTGATCCGTAAAATCCCGTGCTCTTTTTCTTGCTGTGCATGCTTGACAATACCTTTTAGATTAATAATAATGCATGCTACTTTTGACGGTTCTCTATTGTGTTCCCTAACTTTTTATCCATAATTTAAAGTGCCATTTTTTTTTTTGTCCTAATCATCATTTGTCCGAATGATAACTTGCCCGAACTTAATGTCACATAATATAACATGCCATAAAATTGAAATCCCTAAATACAATATGCCCAAAATTTGTTTGCCATAAATATTACAATCAATAACATACAAAAGACTTAAAACCGTTTTCAATAAAAATTATAAGTCCTAAATTCAAATTATTTTTTATTCAAATTGTTTATTATGATACCAAATCCAATTGATGCAATGCATAAATAGTAAAGATGCAAAAGCGATATGGCTTTTGTCACTGCTCCAGCGCTGCATGTATTATCATTCAATAAAATAGTTGATTATGAACATTTTTTATTTCCCTGTAAGAAGCATGCAAACAAGCATACACTATGCATGCAAGCATGCATGCAGTATGCAAGCGAGCATGCAAGCAAGAATGCAGTATGTAAGCAAACATGCAACATGTAGCATGCAGGCGAGCATGCAGCAGGCATGGTTTCTGTCACGGCTCCGGCGCTGCGGGGCTCCGGCAGTCCTACGCGAGCTTATCGTCGCAGATGGTTTAACGCTCACCACCACAGCTTCATCTTGCTGTTAATCCAGTCCATCCTATGTGTTAATCCAGGTTATAAACTATCTGTCTGCCCCATCTAAATCCTATTGTAGCATAACATAATGATTGAATACTTTCGTGAATTCATGCAAGCCTATTCATGTACTTTTTGTAAGGTTACTGCTCAGAAATTGTGCACAACGTCTAATGATTGAAATACTTATTATCTTGAATTCATTCAAGCCTAGTAAGATTTTATAGGCAAAATTTTGCTACTTCGGGTTACATTATTGCAATTTTCTTAAGAATCTCTATTTTTTTTAAAAATAATTTAAAGCCTATGGTTACTCTTGATCATTTAGCTTTCTCTTGCTGATAAAATGGTTAAAATCAGTCCAGTAGTTTCGGAGCCTATTTGGTACAAACAAACAAACAAAAAAACCTTATTATAATAATATTAGTATAGATGAACATTCGGAATAATCAACATTTTATATTATACAATACTTCGGACATATGACTTTATTTCAAGCAAAATTAGGAGATTAAATTATTGTTGTACTCGATGTTATGACAGAATTATTTTATGTAAAATAAAATGTCGAATTTTTGAACATTATTTTCATTACTGAAGTTATAGCAAATGTGTTATGGTTAATTATTTTCGGACAAACAATTTTAGGAGAAGAAAGGGAGTACCACTTTTGACAGATTATTTCTGCGCATTTTATGACTGCTTAATTATACTGATATATCTATTCTTGTTGGCCCCCAATCATTCTAAGCAGTACCATAGACTCGAAAAAAACATGAAGCATTTTAGATAGAGCAATCTGCTGTATATACCAACAAGAATTTAGGCCTTACAGTTATAACCTGTTGACAAAACACTGAAAGAACATAAACGTACATTAATAAAATCAATTATTTAAGATACCACAATAGTCATAAAGGGCATTGCAGCACTCTTTGACTAATCTATAAATAAATGTACACGTAGTTGAACATAACGATAATAGGTAGATATTTGGGCCTCTATATATGAATAACAATCATAATACTCACGTGGCCATTCACGTGATTGACGCAACGCTAACGCATTTTGTGTTGAGATAGGTTCTTCTATGTATCTAAGAGGCTTTAGCAGCAGTGCTAGATTTTGTCAATGAAATACATATCTTTTACGTTCCTTGATGATGGTAACAATGTTTATAAACACAAAAAAAAATTACACCTACTTAGTATTTACAGAAAAGAGATTAAAGAGTGCTGATAAATTAATTGGAACAGGACAAGTAGGAAAACCCAGAAAAAATATTGGTCCTTATTTACTCCTTTAAAGAATTACCTATTTTTCCTTTTGGAACTAAGATAGAGATGACTCAAAGGACCACGTACATTAAAATGACAAAAACACTTATCTCTTAAACTAAATGATCGCTTATGTCCTTGGCCCTTAAATATATTTAGACTCAATATACAAATATAATTATATTTACATAACATGTACCGTTAGTATTCACACCGGAGGGCAAGGGCGCGTTCAATGCTGTTTCAATTCAATACTGCTATTATGTAACTACTCATTTCCGTATTAATATTTGTTTTAATGTTATTATAATGTAGTACTTAATGTTTAAAAGACAATGTGATTATTTAAAATTATACGAGTATAATTATCTTATAGTGTTAATTGAGAAAACTAATTAGCTGTTACCTGTGATTTTTCTAGCATCCTATATGAACTAGGTTCTTCATTTGCACTGTTTTCATTTTTAGGTTTCCGTTGTCAACAAGGAACCCTTATACTTTCGCGATGTCCGTCTGTCTGTCTGTCTGTCCGCGGCTTAGTTTAGAGACGAGAGTATTAGTAGAAAGCTGTAATTTAGCATGGGTATACATATTTATTAATCACGCTGACAAAGTGGTAAGATAAAATCATAATAATTTTTGTTAGGGTTCCTACCTCCCCTACACTTAGAGGCCGGTTTTTTTAAATTCCATCCTGCGTTGGTTAACATTCCATCCAAGCTGGAAGGAGGACGCGCGGGCTCGCGAAAGATGGAAGGAGTGGTGGGAGGCCTTTGCCCGCAGCGCAGGCTAGAATAAAAGGAATTACTGTAAGATTATTGTTTAATCCAGCACATTTATCTGTGTGCATCAAAATCCGTTTAGCTGTTTATGGGTTATTGAGTTTCAAATATGTCCGGATATTATCACAAAATTTTACATTATAATGTCAGTATAGGTACCTGGAAATAGGGTCATCATTATGCTCATCATCCTAGCCATTTCCTGAAGTAAGTTAGGATCACCTAGTCTAAATTTCAGATAATCTAAATATAATTTTGGGCTTTCTTCAAATTTCAAATTCAACTTTGTAAGCGGCGGTTTCCAAGTTAACCATATAATTATCTGGTATCTAAAGCTAAAAAAAAATCTAGACAAAGCGCCTTCTATCTTCTATGACATTTTGGAACTCTTGCGGCACTGCGATTTGAATATGAACGTTTTATAGTTAGTAGGGTTTTTTTACCACTACTGGTAAGCTCTTGCCCTGCATTGGCCTGCGTCTCACCTAATGGTAAGTAATGATTAGGTCGAAGGTGAAAGCGAGCTTCACCCGGAATCCTCAACCACAAAGGGACTGGCTATCGTGCCTCAAACTGACGAAACACAACAATGCTGTTAACATTGTTGTTATTGCGACAGACTTAGCTACGATGGTGGTAGCTAACCAGGCAGACTTAGAACAAGGTCTGTCACCAACCAAATCGAGCAGAAAATCTTGCCCCCATTGTGAATTGGAATCGCAACTGGAACCTCTGGGTCTGAGACAGATGGTCCTGACTGACAATCTGACAATCCAATGACACCACACAGACGGTTTAGGTAGGAGAATCGGCCTTCTAATCCACGCCACTCATTTATTGTCATTTATTTTTCTTTATCGTCTATTTATCACTAGTTTCTAGTTGATATACTAATCGGTCAGATTGCTAATCAATTTATCTAGGATATTGCAATACGTAATGCGATTTATTAGTATAATCTGTTAATTATGTTTTTTAAATATGCGTACATATCCTAGACGATGTACTTGACTACCAACCTTATTCACTGCCTGGGTATTATTATTTTTTCCAATATTTAAGCTTTTTTTTTATCCCCGACTGCATTTACAGGATCCTTCACATAGACGAACAAAAACCTAAGATATAAGAAAATATTTATGAATTAAAAAACAATTAACTTGTAAATCGGTTAATTGGTTCTCAAGAGAGAGATATTACCTATTAAAAAACACGTGAAAAAAAGAAGGATATTAAAGAAGAAGTGCATGGTATTATTTTTACACGACACCATTGGAACAATACTGTCAGCAAACTTGTCGCTTGTGCTTTTTAGTTAGTTAGAAATCTATCCTTATATCCATGCCTATCAGTCTTACTAACCTGTCAGGGGCAGCCGCGAGGCACACTTAGCTGTTAAATCATTATTTTACACTTTTAATTTTTTTTCCTTTTTTTTTACTTGTATTATAATTATGTTGTGTTAAGTGCCTTTTTGTCTGTGCTAAATAAATATATTTTCTTTCTTTTTTTCTTTCCCAGTATCCCCCAAACTAAGCGACCAAAAGAACTAACGTTGTTGGAACTTTTTAGCTACTAAGTCCTGGTAATAAAGCTCCCCCAAAAATCGATCACATTTGCACATCAAATAATAATGGCGAACGAAACCGGTTTTGTCTTCTAAAGGAGGGTAGGATAAATACGTCCAAAGCTTGGACTTCCTTTGTGAGATGTCTTGGTTGAGTAACAATTGACGTGAGTATGAAGTTCCAAGTGGGGATTCAGTAGGGAATGTATTGGACTGCGATTTTTGTGAACAAATACTTACACACTCGTATCTATCTATAATATGAATATAATTTTATTAATAACTAGCGTCCGCAAGCGGCTTCGCCCGCGTGATATTTCTATAAATTGTAGCCTATGTTACATAACATACAATAACATCACGTCTTGTTTCCCCTAAGGGTTGGGCAGAGGTGTTCCTGTAGCAGGTTCACCCACATTTCGCTCTTTCAGTTCTTTTTTAAGTCCCATGTAATAGGGGGCGAGCCTATTGCCATCAACCACGCACAAATCCAGACTCCAGGCTGCTACTGAGAAATTTCACATAGAAAAACCCAATAACACTTTGCCCGACCTGGGAATCGAACCCAGCACCTCATGCTCAGCAGTAGCGCTTACGACCACTAGACCAACGAGGCAGCCTATGTTACTCAGTAATAATATAGCATTCTACTGGTGAAAGAATTTTTAAAATCGGTCCAGTAGTTTTTGAGTTTATTAATTACAATAAAACATACAAAATATCAAATCTTTTCTTTTAATAATATTGGTTTAGTTTTAGATGGACTTTATTTACAAATATAGAGATATGAAAATAGATTATGAAAAGAGTGTGCTTAGATGGTTTGGTCATGTTGACAGCCATTGACAGGATGAATGGAAGGTGACTCACAAATGTATTTACAAGGCAGGTGTGAGAGAAAACGCCGGCAGGGGGCGCACTAAGAGGACATATAGTGACCTAATTGGTGAAGTTCTTCAGAAAGGTCAGGTGCTTACTCGCAACCGGGCGGCGTGCGTGTAAAACCAAATTTATGAACGTGAGCGAAGTAAAAGGTATCATGTTAAGCGTAGTAGGTGGCTTTCTATAGTTTCTGCCTACCCTCATGGGAAGAAGGAGTAAATTTATGTATGTGTATGTATAAAGATTATGTTGATAACGAGGCATGTCATGTACACTAAATTAGCTGTGGTTGTGGTTATCAAAAGAGGCGTAGGTACCAAAAGATCAACTTAAACAATTATCAGTCAATTATTTTCGTATGCTAGGACCAAAAATTAACTAAATTTCAGTATTTGTTACTGAATTCTAAGTACATTCTTCTTCTTTTCGTGTGATTAGTGACTTACCTAGTGTCAGAGTTTTAAAGCCGCCCATACCCCTTTGACTTGGCTTTACATGACCGTAGTTTTCTGAGGCATGCCGGTTTCCTCGCGATGTTTTCCTTCACCGTTTTTAAAGCCAGTGATAATTATACAATACGCACATGAATCCGAAAAATCAGAGCTGCGTGTCTTGGGTTCGAACTCCAAACCTATGACTTGGCAGTCCGACGGCTACGCCACGAGGCTATCACTGCTGCTAAGCACTAAGTAAATTCATAAGTAACGATTTTGAAGAAAAACTCCAGAAACCACAAACAACAAAAAAAAAAAAAAGAGTAAAAAGGGAAATTGAGAAAGAAAGGAAAGATTATTCTATTCTTTAAAATAACTTAACAATACATAACATAAAACCGCGTCTGTAATTCCCGAAGGATTAGGCAGAGATAAACCAAAAACCACAAATATTCCAATAAATTATTCATGCACAATTGAATTTGCCTATAGTATTGTATAATATAAATTGAATGCCTACAAGTTAATTTTAGTTAAACTATCGAAATTTTCCTCTGAAAACATCAAATCATTAGGTATAGTGTTGTTATTCAAAATGCAATTGCGTTCAATGTTATTACGGAGCAAAAACGGCACGTGTAATGATTCAATGTTATGCTCATAGCTAAGTTTAGTTGCACTGAGGTCGTTGCCATTTGGCTGATCACTTCCTCTGCAAATGTATGTAGGTATAAACTTCAGTTGCATGCATGCCTTTTTTCCTGCAATGAATCATATAGTGGCTTTGAAATGAATAAAATATTTGTCGAGTTTTACAAAACAATTCAAGGCTATATATGTCTTTATTCACCATCACTCAGTCCGGGGTGATTAATAAAAACTTTTTTGAAAACAAAAAACAACTGACTTCTAAAACTCACAAAAAAAAATTAGTTCCGAAAATAACGTTATTTTTCATTTTTTGCGTTTTTTTTTGGAAGAAGGTCATTTTTATTTGTCTATTTTTAGCTCTTGTGCCTACCGTACATAAATTCGTTTACTTGCTATGTAAATAACAGGAAGTTTTATAACGTTATCACCACACACAAGGTGGATTAAATACGTATTATTGAATCTAACTCAAAAACTATTAAAACAGCTCACTAAAATTCTAGCACATTCCTTTACCATTTTATTTTTCTCCTGTTTAATAATGGATGGACCCTAATTTTATTACAATCTAGCCTTATAAATAGTCTAATAGGTTATTTAATTATAATCTAAACGATTAAATTGTCTTTACTAAGAATGTGTTCAATAGCACTTTTATTATTGTCTGTATTAAGGCGAATACACTTCGTTCTTGTGTTTGTTTCTCACTTTTGTACTTTACACTATTCACTAACACTAAACACTTGCTCGAACGGTTTTGTTCTTTTTAGTCTTCTAACTATGTTTGTGTGGTCGAGAAGCTGGATTGCCTCGATGTTCACATACTGATGAAGTCTCTTTTCGTGAGCTTCTGCAAGTTTCTAGATCACTTTTTCGATGAACACAAATTATAGGCCCCCGTGGAGGTCTTCATTTCGTAAGTACCAAGGTGCTTTACTCTGGAATCGTTGTATTATTAATTTTTAATAATATTGGTACGATTTAGCTAAATGAAAAATTAATTTTCAAAATCGGTCCACAATTGATGAAAATATCGATAAAAAAGGAGGTTCAATGTTGGTCTGTATAATTTTTTTTTAATTGTTTAATTAAAAAAAAAAATATACAGACCAACATTGAACCTCCTTTTTTAAGTCGGTAAAAAAATCAATTTTACCTTAAACACCGCCTTCCAGTATTACGAAACCTACACTTTCCTCCTCAAACCTAATTGAATGGAATTTTATGAACATTAAAAAAATAAAAAGAACCGCACCCCTTTTATGTCAAAGTCGAAGGTAAAAGAGGAAAAAAATGCATTGTAACCGTGAGCCCTTTGCAAGAAAACTTACAACTGCAGGCTTTCCCAACTACTTCAAAGTCAAGGGAAAAAAATGTTGCAAAACGATAGGGCTGCCCCCTCTCTGTTTTGCAACTTCATTATTTTGACACGTGTATTTTTGTCGCCGTGATTATTTCTTGAAAGTTTTCTGTTGTTTCAAACAAAGTTATGAAACGTGGTAATTTTTTTTGCATTACAGAACGTCGCCAAACTCGTTTTCATTCGATTTTTCAGATAATTATGCTATTGGCAGTGCATTTCCCTCATAATATTTATTGACATACGTAAGCGAAACGAGAGATAGTTTCATTTTTAGTATCATTCAGTTCAATTTTATACTACCCAGTATCATCTAAACACATGGAAACTAGGACCAGTTTTGATCACATGATGTTATCATCCTACCCTTTGCCCTGTACTGATTTTGTGCCTTGAAGGGTCCCCACCTTTAAAAAAGAACAAAAATTGAATACATTCATAAATAAATTAAAACAATTTCTATTATCTAAATGCTATTATGGGACATAAGTTATTTATTTACTTCAGGAATACACCTATATAAAATTCATAAGAGATTACAAATTCAATTAATTAATTAATTAATTATAAATATCCTAACCTAATTAAAACTATTAGTAAACTAAAATATGGCGTCGAAAAATTCCTCCGCGTCGCTGTCGACTGGTAATGTACCCAAGAGACTGGCGGCTTTGCCACGTTGTATGGCAATGCTTAGCCGCTGGCCAAGATTAAAGCCAGCCCTTAGGTCACGGGAATTAGCAACCAGTCGTTTGGAGATTTCATTGAACAGACCGTGAGCATTCGGACCCCACAGCCCGAAATATTAATGATTATTTTTGCGAGATATTAATGATTATTTAAAAGACACATTTTAACTTACAAGTCTTCCTCTCTCCTACTTTGCTGTGCCCGTCAGGGTCCACAATGATCATATTTTTGTAAAACTCACCACCTAAGTTCACATGTGGAAGCAATAAATATATTGAGTAACCTTGCAACATTTTTTTCTTAGCAAAAGACACGTGTCGCATCACCATATAAAAAAGCAAGGCATTCAACAACCAGAGATAATTAGAAAACGTTTCGGCAACTGTAAAACCAGAATACTAAGATGAATTATTAATCTATACAAATAGTATAAAGAGGTAAAATTTATGAGTTTGTATCTAGGTGTAATCTTCGGAACTATTGATTTGATTCCGAAAATGATTTCACTAATAGGAAGCTACAGTATTGCCGAGTGTCATATTTATGTTAAAACAAGAAATTTCATGTGGACAAAGTCGCGGGCAGAAACTACTATTTTTATAAGGTAATTTAGGTAATTTGTAGACAATCTTGAAGGCAGAAAGAATATTTATGTTGATAGCGCGCAGCGTCCGAATACGCGGAGCTAGCATGTAAGTAAGTATATACGTAATATTATTATCTTATTGGCACTGTTTTATCAGGAAAGTAAGCAGAAAATACATTAGAAAGTTCGGAACAACAGACACAAGTTGCAAGATTAGTGTGTGTGTATACCAGTGATTTAATGTTTGTCGATCTTATTGGTCGGGACTTGCAAACTAGCAGTAAGCAAGCTGTCAATTCGAGTAGATCTGACCAGAACCGACCAAGTACAGTAAATAATGCTAGTTTTTACGCCGTTCTCTGTTTCAGAAGAGGCGTTTCTTCTCCAGTGAGAAAATTACAATAATAACAATCTTTGAATTGGTAAATAAGATCGCTTGAAACTAGCATGATTTCAACATGGTTGATTTACACAAACGAGTTTAGAGCATGTGATTGCAATAACGCAAAACAATTTTGCTCACCCACTTGTGTGTTTGTTGATTGTCAATCTGCAAGTTCTTCGCCTTTATCTATAGGTATAGGTGCCTCTTTTGTCTTTCATATAAATCCTGCAAAAGAAAATCCACGCACAGAGTCCGAACGCATAGTCCCAAGATTTGGGGCCCTCATGAGACCGGTCTCAGAACTGGTTGTATGGCCTTCGAATCGCGGAAGGTTTTCTACTGCGGCCCCGCAACTGATGCGACGTGAATGGGTTCAAACTAAATTTTTTATAACTGGTATGTTATTGGCAAAATGGCCGCCCTGATATAAATATTGATATTTTAGGCGGTTTTTTGTTTTATTAAATTATTTAAGTTTATTTAATTTTTTGGTACACGGATGTTTGTGTGTGGTTTCGTTTTGCATTTTAAATGTGCAAATGCTGTCTAATTGGATGACGAGGCAGGTTTATTATGCAAAATTGTTGGAATGAAACTTTAAAATTATACATAATTTCTGTTTTAGGTGTTCCTTCATTTTATTTTAGTTATAGACAGCGATGTCATTAAAAAATAATGTTGGACTTCCTACAACTAAAGATTTGGCGACGTTTAACAAGTTGTTAATAATTGGTTATGACTGTGACAGGAACAAAAATACGGACACTCATTTCTCCTTTTTTAATATATTTATCTAAATATTATAAAAAGGAAAGATTTGTATTATCTCTTTTTTGTTGGTAATGAATAAATTCAAAAACTATTGGACCGATTTTAAAAATTCTTTCACAAGTAGAATGCTTTATTAGCACTGAGTAACATATGCTATAATTTATAAAGATATCACGCGGGCGATGCCGCTGGCAGAAGCTAATATATTTAAAAAAATGAGGCAATTTCCACTGCTTAGCCCAGCAGTGGAAATATGGAGATTCTACACAACCTTCTCTACGAGCTGTAAAATAATAGATTCTTCTCGATTTGCCAACGAGCAGGATATTAGTGGACCTAAGATACTCCGACACTTCATTTACAATATCGTCACTGGCATCTAGCTAAAAGACCTAGGCAAAGTAACATTCTATCAGCGATAAGGATGATAGAAAAGTCAAAAATGTATGGGGCTGCCATAAGCTATCGAAAAGCTTAAGCTATTGTGGAAATACGAAATGTTTTGAAAGCGATTGCCTCTTGTTTTCACACAGCGATTGTCAATTCATATTATATTATATTCATTAAAAGTTACATTTTTTATGATGATATTTTTTAAAGTGGTCACATATTATTGTAGCCTCAACAGTTTTTAAATAAACTCATTAGCATTAGTGAACATCTGCTTTACACATTTTTAACAACGTTTCCTGTTTCAGTAATATACCATGATTGATTACCAAATGAAGCCATTAATAATTTAAATACAATGGATGCAAGGTCAGCTTGTTTCAATTATTTATATGATTGTAATTGTTGTAATTAATTCAAATAATTGTAATTTGTAACATACTGGTTTTTTAACCTAACTGGATACCTGAGTACAGTTAAATTTATTTATTTTATTATTTCAGTTAGAGATCGCCATTTCAGCCATGCAGTGTTGACTCTATGGCTAACATCAGCGTTTTTGAGTGACTGATTTGCGGATGAGCTGTGCCGTTCGAGCTCATTCACCAATTTGCTGAACACCTCCTGCAGATCCATAACACTCTTCGCAATGAGGATCATGTCATCTGCGTATAACATGCACCGTGGTATTTTGCACTGTGAACTTAATATTTACTAAATTATTAATAGAACTTAATAAATTTGGAGTTGAGTGACAAAATAAATAGATAATTAAATAAAGTTTTTTTTCCGGTTTGAATTTAACATTGTGTGAAAATGGCTGTGGTGGGTGTTTCCATTGCAAGGTACCATAATTGACTTATCATATCACCTCTATTATATATAAGTAAAAATAATTTATAGTAAAAAGGCCGGCTGTGCCAACATTTATTAGTAACCAAATCGATAATTTTAATCAAAATCTTCGTTATATAAATTAAATATGTAAATGTCTAGCAGAGATAATTTAATGTTCTTTAATTCCTTAAGTATTTATTTTATTTCACTAAACTGCATTTATTACGAAGATTGCAAATAATTTTTGCACGTATGCAATTTCGTAGCAGCGCTACGTCTCGTAGAGATATCGTAGCTGCATTGCTACGCGGTGCATTGCTGCACGTAGCGCATCTCGTAGACGTCTACAGAATGCGTTTCGTAGCGATCGATTACTACAAATTCTTGCATATATTTTTGCTTTAAAATATTAAATGCTTTGCGAATTCAGTTATTTGATACTTTACCCAGTAATTTAATACTTCAGTTTCACATTTGAAAACAAATTTAAATGTCATAAAATTTTACGCCTTACATAGAATAATTAATGATATTATTAAAAGTTAATTGCGTATAATGAAGTTGTGTTGTACGCATGCGCGAACGTCGTGACATAAGATGCGCGTGAGAACGCTCCCGGCTAACGAACTCGCGTCGCTGGTTTATTTTCATTCCTATGTTTTGGCCAGTGCGATAGCGCAGTTGGCAAAGATGAAAGAAATGGTGGATAAGGATGCTTATTATTCTTACCTCAATATAATAATACGGTTCTTTAATAATTATAATGTTCGAGCTACATTTTAAAATTTTGCTTACGTCTATAGATATCATTTTCAAAAGAAAAAAAAAATCTGAATATATTTTGTTTTTGTATGAAGCAGATCTACTTTAGTCAGGCAACACATATTTGTTTAGGGGAACCCCGGGAAGAGTGGTCTCTAATTAAATAGTTTTATGCATACTATAATAAATCTTCTTGGGGTTCCCCTGCCAATGATGTGTTTAAAATTTTCCTGCTGTTATAAGGAAAAAATATCTACAAAGCCCATAATTAAGGTTTTATTAGGAATTTATAAATGAGTAGGTATACCTTCACATTATTAGTTTTATTTTAGAAAGCATTCATATTCATTGTCATTAGCATTAAATAATAACTTTTTCTTGTGAATTCGATTTAATATAGCTGTAAATAATATATAATTACTAACCGACAAAAATTATTGTTGAAATATTTGATAGTCATTTTTATTAAATGAATATTTTATGTAATAATTAGGCAGCAAAAATGGAACAAAAAATGCTTTGTCACCTGCTTTTATTAGTCTAACATATTAGCCAAAACTGCAATATCAGAAAATATTCATGTATTTTTATTTGTTGAATTTTAACAACAAGGCTATAGCGTAACAATAGAATGTAATAGAACAAAAAGACGACTAAAATAATGAAGTCATTACCTAAATACCCAAAGCACTAGGTATTACATGAGACAGTCACAAAGCCTGACAGAATGCTTCCATTACACACAAATCTCTCCTGACCGATCTCTAAACATTTAAGACAATGGCTAGACCTCGATCCCTATTAAAGTAAATAGGTACCGGCCGTAAACACATCTAACAACATCTAGGGCACCTTAGATACTTGATATCACGATAACGACTTAGGTACAACACATCAACCTTGATAAGTACATACCTATTGTTTCAATAATAATTCTTATCCAACCTTTGTTTAATCTTAGACGCTGCCAAAATAGTACACACTCAGACGTATACTAAACACGTGTTCTATAGAACCACAGTCTAAAATTTTTTTCTGCTAATCCTTTTCAATTTTAAGAGCAAAAGAAGTTTTCTTTGTTGCTTTTTTTAGCATGTGACAGCGTCATTTTTAAACGATGACTAGATCGAAACGAGGAACGGACAAAGAAATAGACATGCAATTTGACAGTTGAGTGAACTTTGATATTTTTTTTTTAGATCCATTTTCTATGAGTGGTTATGCTAGATTTTTAGACCTGTCCTGACTATTTTGACCTACTTGTCGAGCAGTAGTAATTTGTTTGCCATTTTTACGGATGGAATGCTTTTAAACTTCAAAAAGCCTCTGGATATTTGCTGATGTTGAAAGCAAATACTTACTTACTTGCAAGTACTTACCAGCAGCTTGTTTGCTGCAGCTTTAAAATAAAAAAAAACAGTGGCACTCCGGGAGTGCCAACAGAAGTGAAAATTTGAAAAAAAAAAAATCGGCACCGCGGTAATTAACGCGTTGATGTATTTTACTCCACGCACCGCGGAAATCAACGCGTTGATGTCTTTTTAATTGTCAAAAGGTGGTGTCATCACGGTGTCGCGAAATCAATAGTTTAGTCCCATCTCAAAAATGCCCAACGCGCCTAAAGAAGTTTTCACTTCAAAAATCCTTTTCGTAGTGAGATAAGAATTGTTTACTCTTTTGCTGGGAACCACAGAGTATGAAAACAACACTAAATAACAGGTTTTTTTAAAAATAAATTGCATAGTGATTTAGAACAGACAGTGTTCGTGAAACATTCGTGTCCGTAGGCATGGCTGATTCATGGCCGTCATATTTCAAGGCTTCCTCTGTGTTTTTCCTAAAAATATGGAACGTTTTGTTGGTTTATTAAAGACCTTTAAAATTGAATTAAATGTTGGAATTGAAGGAGGATGAATGTGATACTTTGATAAGGTTTGTCGATAGAATAATCTTGGGCAAACTCTTTTGACTATTCTTTGTTCGATAAATGATATTTTATGTCTGTAAATTGGTTGTAGAAACACTTTTTACTCGACAAACGAAATAATATTTTTTAAACCAGATGAGTTTAGTATTTCTTAACCGACTACTCTGAGAAGAAACATCAAAAGGAACTCAGATGTCAGAGTCTCTTTTAAAGTTCAGACATTATCTTGGTCAGACTATGTGATGACCATGTAGATTAATTCAGTGGCGGATTTAAGGCGCTGCCCAAGCAGGGACACCGTAAAACGTCCACTTTTTCGTCGAACAGTTAGCTGTATGGCGACATATTACAAGCCCAAAAAAAAAATACTGTGTGTACTCAAGTGTATAAAAAAAGACTTATACAAAGAGATTTTATAAAAACGATCTAGCAGCATGAAAAAAGAAATTGCAAGAAAGATTACGAAAAAACTTTTTCATCTCGAAATGATCAATATTTTGAGCATCAATTATATATTTTTTTGTAACTATAAAAAAGGAAAATTTATCAATTAAAGAAATACGTAAAAATATTTTTAATTGAATTAAAACTGGGTAAATAACCGTCATATTATTGGCGGACACGAGATTCAACTAAAATCGAACGCATCGCCATTTTCAACTGCATTTGTATACCGCTTCCAACCGTGCCTTAAGTAAGAGATGATTTGATTACATGAACGATGAGCGTGTGAAGACCCAATTGGTCGAGACGTAGGTCCTGGGTTCAAATTCAGTCTAAAACTACAGCAGAAAACATGCACGGAAAATTCAAGGCCATAAGTTTTCAAAACAAATTTTTGTTCAAGGTTTGGTGTTTGTGCATGAGATTAATGAAAATATAATAATGAAAGAGTGTTTATCTGTAGACAATATAAATCTGCCTAGCCTTTTCCCAATTATGTTGGGGTCGGCTTCCAGTCTAACCGGATGCAGCTGGATATCAGTATTTTACATGGAGCGACTGCCTATCTGATCTCCACAACCCAGTAACTGGGTAATACGATACTCCTTGGTAAGACTGGTTGGCCGACTTTCGGGGTTCTGACGACTGTCAAAGATGTCAAGGATGTCAGCCAGGACCAACGGTTTAACGTGCTGATAAAAAAAAAAAAAAACATAATGACTTCTGCGAAATTGCAAAATAGTTTGGTGGCAGACGTAGCTCCTTTATTACTACTTATTTTCTAACCAAAATGGTTGTGTCATTCCTCAAAGAGATTGTCTCACGAGCGTAGATTTTTTCCTGTATTGTGGTGGGAATTTTAACAAGTGCTGCGTCAATTGATGAGCTATTAAACATATCATTTATCCTTTGTACATACTTACTTATTTAAACAAAAAAATATACAAATGAACACCCTACGTGATTGTTACATTTTTCGCGTTCTGTGCCTTAGACAACACACACCGTCTTGTGACTTCCTTTTGTCTATAAAAATAAACCGTCGACTCGTTAAAGGTTAGAATTTTTTATCGACAAAGTAATGATATCTCTCTTACAAAGAAACCTCTTCAAGCTAGTAGGTAAATGCAAACAATCGAAGTAAAAATATTAAAGAAAACGTACTTATTTCCAAAAGTCAGACAACGAGCCACGAACCTTATAATTTCCTTTATCGATTTATCCAAAATATACGTAAGAACTTGTAACAACGTAACGTTCTACCCAAATTATATGTAGTACGCTTTTAATATCCAACATTTTTTGTGCACCGCCCCCTAGCGGACAACACGTGAGCCAAACATATGCGGAGGTCAATCAACCCCACATTATTATTGACAGCACTAGAAGTTGCAGGGGACATACCAGCACACATTTAATTAATAATGAGGATTTTTCGATGCTAGAATTCTGTTTTACACCCACGACCAATTTATCTCGAGCTCCCTCGCCCCTTCGATTGTTTGACTCTCGGGTGTTTTAAGAGGGTTTTGTATAGTATGTAGGTGTCATGTTATGCTGGTCGCGTGGTGAAGCAACGCACTCTGTTGCTAAGGGCTTCGTTCACGCATAATTGGCCCCCAGCCGGTCGCAGGCTTACGTCATCGCAATGTGCGATCAGAATGTATAGAACGCCTCGCACCGATGCTATGAGATGCCGAGAAGGAAGTTTTAAACAAAGGTTAATAGTAAATAGAAATTTTCATGATTTTGTGTTAACTATAGAGCAGCTATAGTTCTTCCTTTCTTGTATTTCCATAGTCTTTTTGGCCGTTTTTGTGAACACTAGGCGACATTTAAATGTAATACTTCTAATCTTATTGCAGTCGCTTGTATATATTTCATTTCATTTAGTAAGTTTTAATAGCATAACCTTTAATAGTATAGTTTATTGTGTAAAGTTTAGTGTGTGAAAAGATAACTCCAAAACTACAAAATTTATTCAATTTGAGATAAGATTTATTTTCCGCCAAAAATATTAGAAAACGAATACTGTCGATTACGCATTAAGTAAATTACATTGAACCTGAATACGTGTGTCATTTTCGAGGTAAATAGGTACTTACAGATTAGTTTAAAAAATTTAGCTAATGAATTTTGAAACTTGTTATTCAAACAATAATAATAATTGTTGGATAAATTGGTCAGATTAAAACGTGAAACCTTTTAAATACAGATGAATACATTTCGAAACGGCACGTGTATACGATAAGGCGTTTTGGGAAAAAAAAAAACTCAATATAATGTTATGCAATCCGGAAGTAAGTATCTAAATATCAAAATAAAGCTGTTTTTCATACCGTACATCGGGTACAGTATGAAAAACAGCTTTATCTACCGTCACAACGGTAGTAATACCTATCATATCATCTCATCTCATCAGAATAAAGTTGCTGGGACGAGCCTATATATAGTAGTGGACTGCAACGAGCTAAGATATGTAATTGGTTTGTATCATCATCATCATATCATCCGTACCTACTAACACAAAGAACTTCAAACGATGGAACACACGATTACATACGCAGAGTACAGAGGTTGCATGCAAAACAAGCGCAAAAATATCAAATCTGCAATCATAAAACAAACATTTTCCAACACGCTCCCTGATAATATCGATGTCGATGATACGATGATATCCTTCGTTATACTTTTTTTAAAGCCATTAATGCATATTAAACTGTTTACAAATATTTAACGGACCACATGATAAAGATTACCCATAACTTATTCTTATCGCTGCCTATCTTTCCCTTGATGCAAGAAAAATAAATAAAGCCTCCCTCCCCCACCCCCGCAGGTTTACAGACTAGTTAGTTACGCTCACGTCGTTTGTAGAACACAAACAAGCGTCGTTCATAAATACGTAACTATCAATCTAGTAGGAACGCAGGCTTAGGCTTTGTTCTACAATTCATTATACACCTACAAAGTCTAGGCCATCACAGGCGGCCTCATCTGCAGCCGGTCCTGACACCGACAAGGCCGACGTTAAGTCCTTTATCTAACGGGACACTGCATAAAGACGAGCCCCAATTTGTCCCCCAAACTTCCCCGACGATTATGACTTTGAAGTCCGCGCTAATGATTTGAAGACCAACTTTAATCACCCCACCTACCAGCAGAACAAAGGGCACTTCAAAACTAACCCAACCAAAGAATATTTTTAGATAAAGTTACATTCGTCAGCTCGAACCGGGCATAATTTAAAACCTTAATAAAGCTCAGTACCCACACTCAAAATTGTTGGAGAGGCTTTCAATTTGCTTCATAATTGGCACCGTTCGGATAGGCAGATGATGTTTAAGTGCTTTTAATGTTTGGCGCTCGCAATATTATGTCGGGGATATCTGGCCGGTCCCGGCGGAGCACGAGCCGGATTAGGCCGCCGGTGGGGTTGCAGCTCCCGGCTCACCTTGGAGAGTAATTATAATGATCGGCGCCGGAACCCTAGTCTGGGACGGGAGTCTTCCTGGAGAGGCGTGCCGGGCGCGGGTGGCGCACCGAGGTACGCCCACGCGGCGCGCCCCCCGCGCCCCCGCGCCCGTCGCGTCCCCCCCCCGCGCCCCCGTCCGCTCGTGCGAGCGGCCCGTCCGCACCCCCACCCCACGCACCGTAATAACCCAATTTGTAAGAACCCCCCATTTTCAAGGACGGCCGTCGGTCTTTATGGCGGCGGCGACGGCGGCGTTGATTCCCGACCTTGTTTATTTCAGTTTCTTTTTGTTTAGGAACTGGCTGAACTTATTTTCGTACGTCTGTACCCGGCCGGGTCTCGCTTGTTTTTGTAGTGTCCGATGGTGATTTGATACGTCGATCACAAAGGACGCCACGGCTACCTTTGTGTACCTGTCCGTGGTGCTCTATATCAATTATGTAGTTCTCTTCAAAGGCGAAATACTGAATTTCTATTCCTTTAGCCGTGACACGATAAGTAATTGGTTGTATTTTGTTTGAATGTCGATCACCAGCCCGTGAATTTGTTCGTTACGCTGGGTAAATACGAAGTTTGGGGATGGTTTTAATGTGAGCATTTGTGTAAAACTGACCGAGTTTAATGATATCTGGAAATTGGTCCAGTCGTTTCTGTGGCGCTCGATACTGCTCCTCGGAGCCAGGGTTACGTAAGATGTAAAAACTGGCGTTACATGCAGACATGTAAGGCGGGGGTAGCCTCATTTGTTTAAGCCGTTCTAAAGTTCAAGGTCGTCCAAGGCACCCTTATCAAAACCCGTCCTTTCGGTCCGTCTAGACGGCTTCACACCTCCAACCCTTTGGGGGACCAGTTCAATTACGGATTTTTTTCTCGGACAGTTAACCGCGATTATTGTTCCAACAATTTCAGTGTCTCCAGAAAAGTCGTTGACTTCGGCGAGTTCCGAAGATTTCCTTCATAGAATATTGTTTGTAAACTTCACAAACAGTTTATTAGAAAATATAATATTATTAGACTTCGTAATTTGTTATTTTCTGAAATTTATTCTAACTAAACATCGTCGTTAATTAAAATGCCCTTTGCCTTTTGATTGGATTTTATGAGGTCTCATTAGTTACGAAGTCTTTGGTGATATTAAACATTATTATTTTCCTTATTTTTTTGGTAATTAGTTATTTTTGGTGACACGAAGCGTGGTGTATTGATTACACGTGATTCGTCGTGCACCATCGAAGGTGTTGTACAGGAAAAATATTTTTAAGGGATTTCACAGTAGACCAAGGCCGTACATAATATAACATCCTTATGCGCATGCGATTTGTAGGGTTACTTTCAATCGATAACTTCAATTAAATAGTTTATTTTGACACAGGCCTTCCATCGATGCAAGGCATTGAAAAGAACAATAATAGGTATTGTCCACCCAGCCCGCCTCTGGACTGCTACTCAAAGAAAAATCTTTTCAGCGCTGAAAATAGTGAACAGTTGAACTTGCGTCAATATACAATATTTGGCTATGAGGATACCAAAAAGGGCTAGAGGAAAGGTTGTTAGGGATATTGTCATGATAACAACGCTAGGAAGACCGGTCAATGAATACAGGATGTTGTTATTAACAAACAGGAAAACGTCGCTGTCCATACTCTTGACAAATCAGAGCAAGTATAACCGTCTTCTTTTTTTTTTCGTTAGTGACTAACCTGGTGTCGGAGTTTTAAAGTCGCCCATGGGCCTTTGACTTGGGTCAAAGGCCCATGGGCGGCTTTAAAACTTCTTCACATACCGTCGAGAAATATCTCTCAGGCATGCCGGTTTCCTCTCGATGTTTCCCTTCACTGTTTTTTAATCAAGAGATAATTATACAATACGCACATGAATCCGAAAAGTCAGAGGTGCGTGCCTTGGGTTCGAATTCGAGACCTATGACTTGGCAGTCCGACGGTCATACCACTAGGCTATCACTGCTCTAACCATCAAATATTCCTTCATACGTCGGTGCACGTCCTTATAATAAATACGCACTGAATTATAAAAGACGGTGACAGATCGATCATTACTATCATTATATCATTTAGTAATGCACATCTTCTTGAGACCTTCCCGAAAGGAAAACAGATAGTTCCGAAAAAAAAACAGAAGGTACACGAAATTAAACTGTTATAACATTTAATTAAACTTCTTATAACGTTCACATGCCAATTTCCTTTTGATACAAATTTAATTATTCGTAACGTTTGCACAGTTTTAAATTGAATGGGTAATATTGGGTACGTTAGGGAACCTACACAAATGTTTGTTCACTATTAATATACCAGCATTATGTCCTTGTTGGAATAAAATGGTATCTTAATCAGAATTATGGAAAGCCTACATGTAGTAATTGTGGAAAAGCGAGGACCTTGTGAAAAGTGTTAATTTTTATACCAAATTAGCATTGCTGTGTTAGAAGAGTTCAAAAGGTACTACACAAAGGCAACGTACACAAAGAATTCAAGTCTTAAAATGCCAAAGTGTGTGCCACTGCTAGGCAAAAGAAATTCACTTTTCTTACTTACAGATTTAGGTAGAGTTTCCTACTTTCCATCAAGTGCGCCATCAGCATGTCAATTATTCCTCCTTTTCCAATTTTCCATTTGTCTTGCAACAATGATAATTGGGACACATAATATCGTTTGCGCATTACAGGAACTGATGGATGCTAAAATTCTGGGCAGCCTCTATTTAGATTGCCATCAATATACTAAAAAGAAAAATGGTATATTTTCTACCTAGTGTTTTGTTTATTTCGCCCATTTCTTGCTATACCTATAATCTTCGACTTGTCATACCTCTCCATAACATCTTGCTTAACTATTAAATTATCTCAAAGCATAGGAATGTTACAATTAAGTCTCTAGGGAGTAAAGTAAGTTACAAAACTGCCTGCCTGACATACAGTACAGTACACGATTATTAAATTACTGCCTGTGTTTGATTTGGGTCTAGTCCCGGTCTGTGGTTTGGATCTACTTAAGAATTGTGTGTAAGTTCATTCCTAGTGGGATAAACTGAGAATAATGTGTTCCATTCTTTGATAAATGGGAAGTTATGTTGTACATACAAATACAGTGCTCTCTCTATGCTTCATCGTTCGTAGATCTTTGATAGTCGTTACGAGTAGTCAAAAGCCCGAACGTTTGAGAAGCATTCTTACCAAGGGGTATCGTGTTACTCAGTGCTTGGGTCTGATAGCCAGTTGTTCTATGTAAAATACTCGTATGAAGAAGGTGCATTCGGCAACACTGGAAGGCGTCCCCAACATAGTTGGGAAAAGGTAGATGTTGATTCAAATACAGACTGAAATTTCTATTGCAGGTATGACCATTTGTTGGGTAAACTGAGACTAGTGTAGATAGTAATAACACGAAAAAGAAATCAATGCAATATCTACAAAAAGGGCGAATTTTCAGAACCGAAGACGATTTTAAACCTTTTTAAAGAATTTTCCATTTTGTTGGCTTTCACAGCCAACAAAAAGGAAAATTCTTCAAAAAGGTTAAGCTCATTGGCTTTAGACAACACAATGGGCACGTGTTAAGCTTTGTAGATCTAGCTCTTTAAGGGGGATGCGGATTCAAATTTCCTTGAGCCTTAAAGTGACCTGCAAATAGCAAAAACCGTTACAAAATTTGAATTTCTAGGGCTACCCTGACGCTATGCCTATTAAAATAATCCTTTTACCATTACATGCCTTCAAAAAAATGCGTCATCAACAACTCTGTAATTAAAATAAATATTTAATTAACATCGTAGTTATTAAAGGGGTTAACACAATAGTCGTATACAACCGTAGCCCGTTCTACGATAAGATCTGAAAGAATCGAATGACTCATGATTGTACTAAAATAATGAAAGTACCTTAGATATTTTATGCAAGCATAAATATTGTTGTCTTACATGCACGTTGCAAAACACGCGTGTTTCTAATGTCTTATGCTAATGTATGAGGCATCGACTGAAATAAAAAGTGAGATGGTATTACACGCCAGATGATGCCTTTACTGCAACGAAGATTTTCTGGTTCTTTGAATAGCATTTTCGACTCTAAATTGTATTGTGGTAAGGTCTATTTCAACACCTTGAGCTGGTCTCTATTATCCTTTGTTATGAAACGACATTTTATTTTAGCTTAATTTTATTTGAACAACATTTTACAATGCAACTGAAACTATACGAACGTAATTATATGAAATGTTTTTTATACAGCAATTTACTTGATACTTGAACTTCAATAACGTTGTTGAGTTTTTATATTTTTTTGCATTAACACGGTGAACGGTGAACGGTGAACCAACCTCCGCTCAAATGCAGAAAAGTCGCTTCGAAATGTTTTGTCCTTCAGTCTGCGCGTGAACCATTCAGAATTACAGTTGAAATATCAGGATTCTTTTATGATACGTCTCTCTTCCTTTTTGTTTACGCTCGGCTGCAATATCTGGCAGTGTCAATGCCAAGATCACGCATACTTCCCACCATGTTTTATTCATAACCTGCTGACGATATTATGCACAAATTACCACGAATTTCGTAAAAAAAAAAATGTTTCTTAACATACGAATGATATATTTATATTAACTAATTAATGATAGAATTTAGCCTCTTAGGACCAAAAGCGCGGACCGATTCTATCGATCGGTTTTCCAAGGATAGGCGCACCGTGATGTATGTCCGTGGACAGGTGACCTTTCCTGCATTGAGACGATATTACGGACAGCTCGTTGAACACGATTGTCATAAGTCTTTGACAGATCTACGAGTAGTTGCCAGCAACCTGAAAACCTGTCAATGTTTAGGTCATTAGTATTTTTGGTCAACTTTAGATTTTGGTGGACAGATAGCATTTGATCGAGTTATCTGACACAACTGATTGTACTGGAAGGGCGATCTGAATGTCAATCCTGGGTAAGGCTTAACATGGACGCTTGCATTATTTGGTTGCCGCTTTGTAATGGTATCCAGTATTCGTGTGGACCTAATTAATGAAGGCGTCTGTGTCCTAACTAGGCGTCACTCACATTCTTGTATAACCGACACCAGAGGAATGGGTGATGAAGACGAATTTGGTAAATAATTCCATCATTTAATGTCCCAACTTGTGCGGAAAACAGCTTTCCCAACCTATTTTTCTTAGATTCTGGAAATTAAATTAAACGCAGACATAAATTTAGGACGTCGAGGAAAATATCTTCGAAATGACTTTGTTCCTAGCTCGTCAGTTTGATAAATCATGCCATCCTTAGTCATCGCTTTGAAGCGAGAAAAAAATTAGCGCGGGTATTTAAGTTTTCAAAGGTCGAAGGTTCAGTTAGGTTCTGCGATTGTTACTAGAACATTTTGTCAAATACAGCACCATCAGGCTTTAGGCTACTGGGCTCGGGGTGGGGCCTGAGTCTGGTGTGGGGTGGGGGCGGCCTGTCGCGCCAGTTTCACCCCCAGAGCGGCGCATAGACTGAAATGTGCCGCCGATAAAGCAGCCGCCAAAAACATGAACTTATTTTTTTTTGGTTTGTAGGGTTGGGGGCTACGTCGCATTTTATGTCGATGTTTGTCGTTCTAGATATTTGAACGGTTCCGCAGTTTTTTTTAGGGCACTTTTGTGATGTTTTCTTTGTTCTTAATATTCGGGTTTTTTATAGTTGAAGTGACGTGCTCAGTTTTCATTATTTGTCGAATTTAGTAATTATTACCTAATTATGCATTATTTTAAGAAATTGGTACCCGTTAAAATAATTGAAATATCTTTGAATTGAAACAAAATTTTCATTAACGCAAAAGTACTTATTTGTTGTTATGCAAAATTCAATACCATTAAATCCAACCGTCGCAAAAAAGATGAAGAAAAAATCATATTTTTATCACAAACCCTTCGGGTCCCCGACATGATAAAGCAAAAACGTCAAAAGATTTATTGCTACAAAAAACTAGGTTTTAATAAAAAGAAAATTCAAAGGCCTACACATCGTATGCAGGGCGGAATAACTTATAGAGGCATAAGCGTTGAAAATTGAGGCCGCCTAGTCTGATATTGAAGGAAACTGACTCGAGACACGCACTGAAACTCACGCCAGTCCAGTTTTGTTCCTATTATGACACCCAAAGCGATCCTGATATAGCATAAAACATCTAGAAGAGCAGCATCCATTACGCGTTTAGTATTGCAGAATGAAAATTGTACTAAGACCAAGCCGTCAATGTATACATAACTTTTTATAGTGTCGTGCTAACTCAACTTTATTGCGTACATGTACAATAATCTGATACTCCCCGCTTCTCCATTACGAGCGATAATATATTCTACGATGAAGCAATAAGGGAGAGAATTGCGTGAACGTAATATTCAAAGATTGTTATAGGGCTTCCTAGGAGCCGTTGTGGAGGTTTCATTGCCGCCTAGATATAGGCTCTGAGGTTTTGTAACACGCGAATAATAACATAAAAAATAAAAATATTTTTTTTAAATTAAATCCTTCTTTAAATGATTAGACTTTGTTAGTAGTTACAGGTAGGATGTACCCTTGTTTATTAGATTACTTTAAAGGAAATGCAACTTAACAGATTATTTTGATGTTTTTTGTCATTTTATCAACAAAGATTAATTATTGTGACTATTTAAATTGATTTTGAGATACAAACAATTCATTCTGCAATCGAGAAAAAAACAAATAAAATTTTAATGAAAAAAAAAAAGACTAAAATATTATTAATAATAACAAGAATATTAATATTATGCATGAATTTGAATATCAAACATCATTATTTTGGTTATCAATATCTACATACAACAGGCTGATTCCCACGCTCATATTGAAATTAAACACTCAATAAACGAATCGTATTATTAAAAGAACGCATAAAACCCACAGACTCACGAAAATTCCGAGCAAAAATGCACCGCAAGAAAAATAGCCGGTGACCTTGAAAAAAGAAACAAAAAAAAACCATCTAGTATACATTAGCGGAAAACGCGTTGTTTAGAACGTCGACAGAAACGCTGGCGAGCGCAAATTGATAGCGACAAGTGACAGTTAATAGTTTCCGACAGAAGGACCAATTGATTCAACTCACGATATTCAACATTGAGCCGGAAAAATAGCGAAGATGAAAATTTTCTTGAGGAAAAGCTGCTTTAAAAATATTTTCATGATTTTTTACGCAGTAAAACAGACAACAATAGGTTAGACCTCAAAGCCTCTGAAACAAATTATGAAAGACAGGGGACAGTGCATAATCAGCCTATAATGGTCCCACTATTGGCATAAAGGCCTCCTTTCTTCGAGAGGGAGTGGGCTGTCATCTACTACGCGGACGCAGTGCGGGTTGGTAGATGTCACATGTCTTAGAATTTTTGGTTCTCGAACATTCCTCACGATGTTTTTCTTCACCTTTTTGAGAGCAGTGGTAATGAAATTATTCACACAAAGTAAAGCGCTTGCTACCGTTACCCCTGGGCCACCACTGCTCCCACAGGAGAGTTCGACTGAGTTGAAGTACTTAATTAAAATGAGAGAATTTCTCACTTTCCTTAAATCCTAGGAATGACCATTTAGGTTATTATTTTGAAATTAGCATGTAGGTATACGAGGACTACTAATGGTATATATAGTAAGCTTACTCACATACATGCTAACAGTAACAATCAAGGGGATACAACTGTCATAATCACCACAAATAGAGTGCCGGTCGAAAAACATTGCGTCAGTAGATCACATGAATAGGAAAGAGGAAAAATTCCGATACACATTTCCCACATTGCCATAAAGAGAGGCCGCAGAGTTAAAAACAAAAACATCACTGAAGTACTTAATCGATTCACTTTCCCAATTAACCACTACCGCAGAATACCTATTGATTCTCTCTCATTGTCCGTCTTTACGCATGAACCTTCTGAGCCGTCTTATTTTGCGCTTGCAAGTAGACGGGGCTATTGCCCTCCCCATACCATTGCAAGGCTACCCAGGGCCGTACTCGACGCGCGCCGGGCTCGGTAGCCATGGCGATCGCTCGCGAGGGCTCGTTGCGATAGTGACACCCCTACCACCCTCACCCCGCGTCGCTTATTATGGGCTCTTTTCAATTCGCCTTCAATGGCGGCTAAATCTTTACCTGAAGGCCGCCGAATGATGTCAGGTACAGCCCTGAATCTGAGCTCTGATTCCGTGATATTTTTAGGGTGTTTGTAGGTAATGTGTGGGGTGTTTTGTTTAATATGATATTTTCTATCTATATTATAAAAATCGAATAGTGTCCATTGGTAAGCACATAACTTCAGACAACTAGCCAGATTTGTTTTTTTTTTGGTTTTAAAATATTCATAATAGTCGAAAGAAAAAAAAAAAAGTTGCAATATTCCGGAAAACTGAAAGTGAATTTTCTATGGAAATTTTGTATGAATTATTGAAACGTCTGTCCGGTCAGCTAGTTATGAATTAATGTTGATACTGAAGTAATGGGCGTCAAAGGTTATGTTTATGTTAGAAAAGTATTTTTGAGACAACAAAGTAGAAAGACGTGGATTTAAGTTTTAAATGAGAACTTTCTCATGGGTTAATTCAAGGAACTTACTGGGTCCAAACAAAAAAAAAAAAAACTGGCGACACGAAGGGTTCCGTACCGTATTAAGAACGAGCAAAAAACGTCGAAAAAAAAATACGTTTCTTGTATGGGGACCCTCTGTAATTATTAGCTTTATTTAATTTTTATTATTTGTTGTTATAGCGGCAATAGAAATACATAATCTGTGAAAATTTCAACGGTCTACCTATTACAGTTCATGAGAAACAGCCCGCTGTCAGACAGACGCGAGACGGACGGACAGCGGAGGTTTAGTACCTAGAACTCTATGGGTCCATTCGGCCTTTCGGGTACGGAACCCGGAACCCTAAAAAACATGTAGCGGCAGATTCATTTTTATTTTAGTTAACACGAAGAGCTTATTTGCTGTGTGCAATATTACACAATTAAAAAAAACCTTAAATCAGTAAATTTCCAAGAACCAATTAAAATACTATTGTGATGATTTTTATCTTTAGGATTAAGTGGAAATAATCTAGCAACGGAAACGTAACTAACACGTTTTTATTTGTATTGCTGCAGTACGTACCTATTATTTTGGTAGCAGCCGAAGATGGATCGATATAGATAGTAGATTAGGCTGTAGGTATAGATATAGATAGTAGCAGCCGGAAGAGTTCTAGCAAACAACTGTTATCAAGGTCGGTAGATACGGTCACTGATCAGTAGGGCTGTTACGATTATCTTTGAGAAGCACGTGCTTATTCGACATTTACTTTTTTTTTTGCAGCGAATTCTGCGTTGTCAATTATAAAGACTCGGAAGGTTACTCAAAAAGAGAATGTTTTTTTCTTTTTTTTTTTAATAATGGAAACGAAATAATGGAAATCTAACTAGTTTCTTTTCAGAAATGTGGTACGTTACGTAGGTACGTTTAGCAATTAATTACATAATATTTTACAATTCAGTAATTATCTTAAATCTAAAAATAAAAATAACATTAATTTGAAGAATATCTTAGATCAGTCATTACATAGGTAGTTATATTTATCTCTAAAATAAAGAATATTTTCTCACGTGTATGAATAACTTAAAGTTTAGGTTTTAATTCCTATTTAAATAATTATTTGATTATTCATTATTTTGTCACAAATTTATATAAAAACTCTGTGTCCCACACCAAAGGCCTACCCAACTTCCAAGGCATTATGGTCATTTCGTCTGGCCTCTTCCCATCGTCGCGTGCCTAGCCATTGGGATCTAAAACAGCTGAAACCCCGTAGCAGGTGATAAGACTGGATGGAGGCAAGAGACGGACCTTTGCCTCCTCTTGCCTTGACCCTACAGAAGGGTGACAAGAGTCCGTACCGTGGTCGGATGCTCTCTCTGTTTCAGGTGTGCCAGCTGTCAAGATGTCGGCGCGACGACTATCGATGTCACTGATATAGTTTATTTAGCTATATGAGCGTTAGTTGCAATAATATATATATTTTTTTGGCAAAAACATATTATAATTCAAAAATTAAGGAAGCGATTTACCATGGTTCCCAATAGGTCGGTAAATTATTGTCAGCCAAAATATAAACATTTTCTTGGTTGTTTTTGTGCTGGTTCTCAGCCTCACTGTCAGAATGTTGAGTATTCGGAACCGTTTTCTCGGAACCACCTTTTAAAAACCTTGAGGCTATTCTCTGAAATATACTTTAAACAAAATTTCCGTTAGATAATCCTGTGACACACATAACATGTTGGCATTTTGTGTGTGGGCTTGTCACTTGTGTGTTAGCATAAGTACATACTATGTCTGTGCGTCACTAAAATTATTAAACTAACTTTGATTTAAAAATGGAATTAAAAAGGGATAATTTTATTTTAGTTATGATTACTTAACTGTATTTAATTTGTTTAACAAAAGAAACTATAAACACAGTAAATCCCAAAAAAATAAAGCACCAATATATACATATAAACTTATCCTGAACAATTCAAGTGCCTCCCTGTACTAGAAGTACAGTGTATGCCAAGTCGCAGCTTGCTATTTGTGCGCGCCGGGCCTCTGAACTGCGTACCACCGCCTCCGCAAGAGGGGGGCTCCTCTGCCTAGCCCATTACACTAATAGTGCAATATAATAGTACACGTAACCGCTGATCTAGTCTATTGAACTGTTTATTGAGATTTGTGTCATGATGACATGTTTAGGAATCTTTTTCGTCTTCTCTAGTATTAGTACTAATTGTATCAGTTATAATAGCTCATGTGGTTGTTAAAATATTAGTTAGTCAGCAAGAGGGCTAAAGAAAAACTGAAGCTGTAGCGGCATAGTGCTTCCTTACCTTGTTAGACTTGCTGAAATTCTCCCAAAGACACGAGTTGCCTTGACTAAAAATAAACATTTATTTCAGGCTACAAGGGCCCATAGACATAATATATACCTTACTAACTAACATAATATAAAGAGTATAAAACAAAATTTGTGTTAATAAATATAGCTTAAACCATGTTAGTAGCACTTCACTACACTAGCTTGTCCTTATACTGTCCTGTGGTACTTGACCGCGGAAGCGACGGAACATCACTACTGCAGTACTGCAACCAAAAATCTTCTTCCACAACGTCGCACAGATAACAATTCGGTACTCACACCACGAACCCCTTGAAATTGACGTTACGCTGCGACTCCTGGTATTTGCACCCTCAGCGTGTACCTCGTCTTCTTGCGCACGTACTCCACGATGGCCTCCGTCTTAGTGGTGTAGTGTAGGGAGGAGATGTACACCGGTGTGTTCGGCTAACCTTCCTCTTTAAACAGAGGCCGGACCCAGGTTGATACGAACCAAGAAAAACCTACTCAGGTGGAGATTCATAGACGACTCCACCCTGGAGTGTAAATGTGATGCTGTTCCACAAACAATAGGACACTCAATTCGTGTTCCGTGTGTCTTCTTGTATGCACGGAAAGGCGCTCCCTCACCAGGAGCATACGACTGTTATATAACAACCCACGATTCCACTGTAACGGTTAGGGCTTTGCAAATAGACTGCACAGGCCGTCACCTGCTAGGTAGTGTCGAGAGATAGTAGAGAGACGATTTAAACCAGCAGGATGGGTTAATACATTAAATGAATTAAATAGAGTAGTGTTGGCCCAGCGGTAACTGCCGCGACTTACGAGTTAGGTCGTAGGTTCGAACCCTGACAGGCGCTTTACTTTGAGTAAATTATTTCATCATCACTGCTCTCAAAATGGTGAAGAAAAACATCTTGAGGAAACCGGCATATCCAAGAACCAAAAATTCGAAGACATGTGACATCTATCAACGCGCACTGGTCCCGCGTGGTGGATTCCGGCCCACTTCCTCTCACTGAGAGGAGGTCTGTGTCCAGCAGTGGGAACATTATAGGCTGATTAGGTAGAAGACTAGAAGTATTACGGCTAGATCGAAGGTAAAGTTTATATTACAGGTAAATGCTTTCGGTGAAGGAGCGCCTTTTCAAGAACTGATGGATGCTACTGAAGGTGCTAAACTCGTAGCCGAATTCTGCGCCGAGTGCATTTAGATTGCCATCGACACGATAAGAAGAAGAAGCAAGGTGACTGTGTGCATAGGATACTCCGATGGTATATTCAAGTATCGTCACCCGTGGTACGTGGTTCTTTATAAGTTAATGTTAGATATTACTAGCATCGGTGAGGAAACATCGTGAGGCAACCTGAACTTAAAATTTGTACATGTAAAATAAAACCCTGTCCGATCCGTGAGGGTGTTGTTAGGTATCGTACTGAGAGTCTATTTATGTGGTATATCCAGGAGAATCGAAAAAAAATCGCCTCATTTTTTTTCGGTGGGGAATTTTTCCGGGTTATTACATGGGGCGCGGGCGGCCGTCGTTTAGCGAGTGTCTACAAGTCATAACTTATTTATGACTCTTGTTGAATGAAAATTTACTAATTATTGTGATTTTTAAATAGCAATAACTTTTATATTTTCAATACTAATTAGTTTTTTTTAACTTTTAGGTAATATTATTGTAGTACATATGAGACTCTTTTGGATCGGATAGGTTTTTTTTGGGAACCGATCACATTTCCGATTTCTTTTTGTTCGAATTTAATTTCACCGGAAACTATTGACCGCCGTCTTTTTTGCTATATGCATTGTTTGACATATTTTTAGATCATCGAAGTATCATGTGTCATAGGTATTATTTTACCGAACTATATTTCGCGGATTTACAAAATAACTTTTTGCTATTGGCCGAAGCCTCTTTTGAACATTTTTCATTTGCCAAATGATTTATTTGCCATATTTTTACCACACTGAAACAACATTTTACGGAATATTATTTGGTCACAAATATATAGCCGGTTACAATATTAAATTTCAATATTAAATTAAAATAGTGTCATAAAAAGTCAATATGTTGTGCTACAAAATTTAGTAACAGAAACGAATCGCTGCAAAACCGACTTCACGTCTTCTGTCTTTTCTGCCCTACCCCTAGAGTGTAATTTAAGCCCGCGTAGGCGCGGAGGGGTGGGGCGGCCCGCGAGCTGAGGAGCAGGTGGTTTGAAGGCCCGCCGCCACGGCTGAGTCTGAGTCGAAGCTGCGGTGGTGAGCGTTAAAACCATCTGCGACGATAAGCTCGCGTGGGGCCGCCCAAACCCCGCAGCGCCGGAGCCGTGACAGAAACAATGCTTGCTGCATGTTGTATGCTTGCTTGCATGCTGCATGCCTGCTTGCATACTGCTTGGGTGATTGATTGATTGACTGATTGGGTGGAACAAGGCTGCCAATTATGATGATCGCAATACCCTTTCAAAGTAACCTGCTCACCAAGAAAATGTAAGGAACAGTCCCAACACTAGTCGTGTAAATGATTAATTCGTTCAACTTTGATGTTGTCAATTAAAGGAACTATCGATTGGAAGATAATTAAGGCAGTGTCGAATGTTGAATTGATAGGTTTATCATTTAAATGTACAATATTTACATTTGACTGTGTTAAATTTTCTTAGTCTCCTTGAAAATGCGTTATTAGTGTATAATTTGGACAGATTCAGTTTAAAATATGACATTTAAAAAATATGTTAGAATTTTAATGCATTATGTAGGTACCGAGAGCAGTGGTGGCCCTGTGGTAACTCACGTGTGGTAGGTCGTGGGTTCGGACCCAGGCAGTCACATTACTTTGCGTAATTTATTACATCAACACTGCTCTCAAAATGGTGAAGGAAAACATCGTAAGAAAACCGGCATATCATAGAACCAAAAATAGAAGAAATGTAACATCAATCAACCCGCACTGGGCCCGCGTGGTGGATTACGGCCCACTCCCTCTCACAAAGAGGAGGCCTGTGTCCCAGTACTGGGAACGTTATAAGCTAATTATGCTGAAGTAGGTACCTGTGTTTACTTTGAAGCCTTCAATGCTAGTACAGCTGTCTTGCCCATTCTTCTCAATACGAAAACTACCTTTTGGAAGGGGCGACTAGAATCAATTCTATTTTTTGTAAATTTTGACGTTCAATAGTGTCTTTTATATGCCTCATAGAAATAAATTATTTGACTTTGACTTTGCTAAAAATACCGCTCAGAAGCGTGTCGGACCACGCACAATGAAGGGTTCCGTAGTTGGGATGAATTTATCGCAAGGACAAGCTTAACATTGTAATTGAAAAACATGTTTTCCCATACATGTCAACTGCAAATGAAACTTTTTACGCACAATATTAAGAGATTTACCATGTTATTTTAAGGCCATAGATTTCTTATAGGTTTTCCTGTAATCGATAAGTATATAACCACTTTCTGTATTTTTTTTTCAAAATTTTTGGTTCAGTTGTTTCGGATATAAGGGGTGTCAATTTTCGTAAATTTTCTTAAATATCTTTATAAGTACCTATTTATTTAAAATAATAATTAAAAATAATATTTTTGAGATGCTCAAAACAAGTGCTTTCGTTTGATATGTCACACGGTAAGCAAGCTAGCAAAACTTTTAATACAGTTTTTTCAATTTGGCCCCGTAAAGTGACACATAAATTCAAAATTTATTTTCGTTGGATGTCCATGTTTGGGTCACAGAAATTGATGTGTGTACTAAATTTCAACTTAATCGGTCCATTAGATTCGAAGAATATTGTCTGTGACAGACAAACAGACATACACATGTGTGTTCCTTTATGGGTTCCGTTTTTTCCTTTTGAGGTACAGAATCCTCAAAATGAACATAGCTTTAATATACTTTCAATATTTTCGCTAATGTATTCATTACAGCTTTTATTATTTATTAACTCACCCCTTCTTGCCATAGGGGTAAAGAAAGAAAGAAAAAGTATTTATTCAGACTCGCACAGGAAATCACAAATTTAACTAAAACATACTCATTAAAACATTAATAAAAATAAAAAGTTAACAATAAAAAAAACAAACTAAAATTAAAATAAAAGCAGAAAGTCCTGTACGAGGCCAAAAGGCTCCTATCTCAGCATATGCTGCGACATTTAAAAAATAAATGTCGCAGCGCTTGTATTCTGTTAGGGCCCACAGTGATGCCACGGATATATACAGAAATAAGATAAAAAAAAAAGATGTGTGAAATACATTAAAAATAAAATATATGTAGGCAGAAACAACAGAACCACCTCCTACGATTCTTATTACATACTCCTTTTGCTTCGTTTACGTTCTTACATCTGGACATACACGCACGCCGGTTGCGAGTGCTACGCACCTGACCTCTCTGAAGAACATCACCAATAAAGGTCATTATAGCAGTTATGTCTGTAAAAGCTGCCATACTATTGTACCTACTTATCATCATCATCATTTTAGCCGAAAGACGTCTACTGTTGGCCATAGGCCTCCCCCAAGCACCGCTACTTTGACCGGTTCTGTGCTTCACGCATCCAGTGGATTCTTGCGGCCTTCACAAGGTCATCGGTTCATCTTGTGGGAGGCCTTCCAACGCTACTTCTTTAACTTTTCGGCACCATCGGCCACCTACATATAACCTATGTGAATTCAGGATAAAAACTTCTTTTTTTTTTTCGTGTGGTTCGTGACTAACCTGGTGTCAGGTTTTATGCCGGTCATGGGTCTCTGACTTGACTTTACATGCCGTCGAGAAATATCACTTAGGCAAAGCTGCCTAAGTGATATTTCTCGACGGCATGTAAAGTCAAGTCAGAGACCCATCGTAAGGAAGCCCTTACGATGTTTTAATTTACCGTTTTCTGAAGCAAGTGATAACTATACAATACGCACGTAAAACCGAAAAGTCAGAGGTTGGGTAGGAACGTCGGCCTTGGGTTCGAACTCGAGACCTGTGAACTTCAGTAAATACAAATTTAATAGACAACCAACCTACAGTTATAATCTCCATCATGTTCATCATTCTCTTGTCGAATTCTAGTTTCTCCAATTAGACGTTTAATCTCCTACATCTAAATCTATTTACTAGGAACAGAAATAGGTACTACCTTTTGTTTCTATGTATGTACCTTTTATCTCTATAAACAAGCAGCAGCATGACAGTTAAAACACCCATTCATGAATACATACTTATCTTTAAGGAGAGTACACTTAGTATTACGCTACGCGACTCACGCTCCAGCAGATTACATGGCACGTGCTTCGGTACAGCGATAAGGATTTTGGAAGAGGATTTTATAAGTAGGTTTAATTCGTTCTGTTAAACAATAATTATGGTTAAAGAAAGTTAAGGTAAACAAAACAGTTTATTGGTATTAAAGTAATAAGAAGTAAGAAGTCTGAGTAGTACATAAAAATAGTGGGTAGGGCACATTGCTCGCAGAACCAATGAGCGATGGGGCCGAAAGGTTCTAGACCGCGTACCGGAACACGTAGCGTTGGAGGGCCTCCCAAAAGGTGGACCGATGACTTGGTGAAGGTCGCAGGAATCCGCTGGATATGAGAAGCACAGAACCGAATGAAGTGACGGTGCTGGGGGAGGCCTGCCTTGCCTATTTGACTCCATTTTTCAGGAAATTAATAAGACAAATGAAAAATCAGTTACATCTACGATTCACGACGTGTAGTGATGATATTAACAAAAATATAAAGAAAGCCCCGATCAACATGTGACGTCATTATAAAGAGCGTATATTCAATCTATGTTAATTCAGTGATGACATGCCTAATTAAGTTTTAAAGTATGCGAAAGCATATTTATCGTGAATTACTAGAATTTTATTCAAGAAATATACTGCGCAGGTTTGCAACTGTATAAATTATGATTGGTTCTTGAATTAATTTCCCTTTATTTGACTTTTTTTTTCGCCTATTTTCCTTAATAAGTAATTGCGTAAGTCCTGTTATCTGGAGACATTATTTCTTATTTTTTTACGCTCTTACCATTTTGTCGCCTGCCTTATTTTTTTGGTGGGAAATTATCAAATAACTTCTGCTGCTCTGGGTGGAGCGGAAGGGCCGCTCCGCCCAGAGCAGCAGAATTATTTGGGTGGAGCGGGAAGGCGTGTCAGACTCCTATTGACTAAAACCCACCCGTGTTCCTTCTATTGCCATGTTATCGGGGGCCACGATATCCCTTTCGGACTTCTTCGCAACCCCGGCCGGCATCGGCCCTAGCGGACCCTGTCAGTTCTGCTGACATCTGTTTGAGGCGCGCCGGGAACACAACCCGCCGTCGACCCGGACCTGGTCCTTATCGGACGGCGACCTACCCATTGCTCACCGTCCGCAAGCCCGCGCCTACGATGGCCGGAAATCGGCCTGCGACTCCCAGGGCGTCTCCAGCGGCGGTTAGGGGCGTGAGGGCACGAAATCCCTCACGCTTTTTTTTTCGTCTTCTGCGTGGTCTCATTATTTCGATGATACGTGGAGTTTTTTGTGTTCAAATGAATGTTACGTATCGTCGATTCTACGTTATATTGCTTGTAGGTAGATTTATTATGCAGTTTTGCTTTTATTTCGTAGCATTTTGAGGTGAATAAACTTTCAAAGACTGCGCAACTTAGATACGTATTAAAATATTCTTACTTGAATACGTAGTTTTGCACAACTACGCAGCTTACTATTATTAACTACAATATAACGTATTAATTAGACGTAAATCTGATCCTCGCCCTCAATATTTAGGTAGTTATATTACGTGTGTATATTACCTGATTCCCGATTCCCTTTACATTTACCCGGCGGTGGGATGGCCCTGTGATTTTGGGGCAAAGGGATGGTTACTATAGAAACGACGAGAATCAGGTCTCGAATTTAACACGGAATTATTGATTACGCGAATCAAAATGTTCAAACTGAGAGTGTGGCATCCATCTTGTTAGTTATCATTACACTATTTGAAAATGGAATTTGTAATTGAAACGAATTTTGAATAGACAATGCGTTCCTTTTTTGAGATACTTATACTAAAGAATATATATTTTAAAAAATGTACGGTGGTGCGGAAGTCTTTGTGTGCGAGTCCGACTCGCATTTGGCCGGTTGTTCCAATGGATTTTCTCAGCGATAATTTGAGAAAAAGATAGGTTGCATCGCATCGCATATTAACATAATATGTGTGTTACATAAGTTAGAAAATGACTAGTGGCTAATGTTGGTTCAAGTTTTTTTTTTTCATTCAATCGTAGCCTCAGAATGATTTTGATTGCGCTCTCTTTGTTACAAAGTTCTGCTATTCAACCAACACTCGCTTTCAATTAATTAGAATTATGTGCTTTAATAATAACTGCCTCAAATAACTTAAACTTCTTTGTTGGACGGTCTAAAGTCCATATTTCTAAATATAATGAGGTTGTAGAACTCGAGATGCATTGCAAAAAAGACATTTTCAGGACTTTTTGTTGCAATGCCTTGAAAAACAAAAACGACGTTTGATTTTAAATTTTTCAGAATAGGTAGCTAAGGTCTTTTGCTATCCCACAATGTTTGTTTTGTTGGTCTTTAACCAGTGTGTCCTACCCGTTATGACATACGGGCTGGTCCACAAATTCAAGGTCACTCAGCGCGCTATGGAGCGGGGTATGCTCGGAGTTTCTTTACAGGATAAAATCAGAAATCAAATTATCCGGAAAGGAACCGGAGTTACCGACATAGCTTGCAGAGAAAGCAAACTGAAGTAGTAGTGGCTGGCCATTTTTGTCGAAGGACCGATGGCCGGTGGGACGAGTCTTGGAGTGGAGACCGCGTATCGGTAAACGTAGCGTGGGATGCCCCCAGCTAGATGGACCGACGACCTTAAGAAAGTGCTTAGGACAGACTCCATGCGGAAAGCGGATGACAGGGTGTTGTGGTGCAGCTTGGGACCTATGCCCATCAGTGGACTGCGATAGGCTGAGTTGATTAAAGGCTTTTTGAAGGATATTGTAAGTTGGACTGCCTCGTTGGTCTAGTGGTTGCAAGCGCTATTGCTAAGCATGAGGTCCTGGGTTCGAATTCCGGGTCGGATAAAGTGAAATTTCTCAGTAGCAGCCCGGAGTCTGGATTCGTGCCCGGTTGATGGCAATAGGCTCGCCCCCTATTACATGGGACTTAAAACATAACTGGCGAAATGTGGGTGAATCTGCTACAGGGACACCTCTGCCCAACCCTTCGGGGAAACAATGCGTGTATATGTTATGTTATAAGTTGGACTGGATGTCAAACTTTCAGACTTTTTATTATAGGCATAATATTGTAGTTATTGTTAATCTTGCTGTTGCCCTCAGGCTACGTGGAGCGACAATCTTCGCAAGGTGACTGGTAGTAGCTGAATGAGAGTTTCCGAGAATCGAGCTGTATAACTTAATCAACCTATAACGTTCCCACTGCTGGGACACAGGTCTCCTACTCTGTGAGAGGAAGTGGGCCGTAATCCACCACGCGGGCCCAGTGCGGTTTGGTATATGTTATATATCTTTGAATTTTTGGGTTCTAGGACATGCCGGTTTCCTCACGATGTTTTCCTTCACCGTTTTAAGAGCAGTGGTGATGAAATAATCTAAACAAAGTGAAGCGACAGTCAGGATTCGAACCCACGACCTACAACTCGTAAGTCGTGCAATTGGAGAAGCCTATATCCACCAGTAGACTATTGTAGGCTGATCATGAATCTTTCTATTAAAGTATGGTGATACGTATGGATAGCAGTGGTGGCCCAGTGGTAACGGCGGGATTTACGAGTTGTAGGTCGTGGGTTCGAACCCAAGCAGGCGCTTTACTTTGTGTAAATAATTTCATCACTACTGCTCTCAAAACGGTGATGAAACCGACATGTCCTAGAACCAAAAATTCGAAGACATGTGACATCTACCAACCCGCATTGGGCCCGCGTGGTAGATTATAGCCCACTCCTTTTCGAAGACAGAAGGGCCATGTCCCAGCAGTGGGAACATTATAGGCCGATTTTGATGATGGTGATACAAAATTCTTCTCGTTTAAGCTCAACTTTGTTAAATACACATTCAATCTGCTTGTACTACTGACCTTGTCGATTTTATTTAACTTATTTTTAGAACTCTTTGTTCTAATGTTATGAATAAATATATAACCTTCTTCCGGACTGTTAATAGCTAATTATTGTAGGCTTCTGTTTGATAAGGTTTGCATATTTTTTTGCATCGTTCTCACATAATATAATTATAAATTTAATATTAATGATGTAACTATTTTTTTTTGTAACAATTATAATTTAAGATAGTGTCCGTGGAGTTTCTTGCCCGTTCTTTTCCATAGGTACTACTTACTACGCTTTGGAATGGGCAACTAGCTTCAAAATTCTGACAATCAACTCCTTGATAATTCAAAAATGCCTGTAAATGGTTTATTTAAAATAAATGCTTTGAGTTTGGGTTTGATTTGTATTCGGTAAGTTTATTAAGTGACATTGCAACATGCGTAAATTTCTTATTTATGTAAAATGTAGGTTTTTATCGTGTACTGAATTTAATATCTGTTAAGGTTTAGACTCTCATGAAATTAATTTTAAAAAATTACTGAAGATTATTAAATTCTAATGTTATAAAATGAGCTCGACTCCTTGACAATTCTGGACAGAGATAAGCCAGTAAAAAAAATAAAAAAAAACAGATCAATTGACATAAGCTATCGCAGCTTACTGCTATAACAGATTGTAGTAGATACTCTCTTCATAATTATTTATAAAGTGAGAAAAACTTAGGTTCTAATAGTTAAGCATTACTGAAGATATGTGATAGGCATTGTTTCCGACATAGATGTCGAAGATGGAACGATATTATGTTTATAAAAGAAAAACAAGGAAGCTGTCACAAAGACGGAGATTGAGATAGTTCGAAACTTCGAAGCAGAAAAACAATGTAAACATTATTCTACGTTGAGCCAGGCGCGAAGGAATATTAAGGCATGTTTTGTTTAAATAATTACCATTTGGCGAAAGTTGTAACGGATTATCTAGATTCAGTTCTTTAGATGTAGCTTTTGTGTCATTAATAGGTTACCTCTCATAATATTCTATTGCTTTTAGAAAAAAAAAATGTCAGCGCAGCAAATGGCGCCTGCGGTCCAGTTTTGTTACGAAGTACCTTTTCAGTGATTCTAGCAGAACGTCGCATTGATGCTTGAATGGCGGCTCTCTTCTGATGACGGGAGTCACGGGAGCCGCTGTCGTTCCACGTCCACGACGAACTACTATATTCCGGTACAATCGTGAGGATATTGAAGCTGCTGAGTACCAATACGATGACCACTTCTGGTAGAGGCTCTCCTGCACCGTTCAATATTTCAGGTGAATTCTTTCCCAGCCGAATCACCAGTTGTTGGGTTTTAGGAAACCCAACAGGAGGAAAATAGTGCTTTGTTGTTTATCCTATTAATCTATATAAATATGTCATTATGTTATTTAGTTAGTGTTCAAATTAAACCTTGACATTGAAACCATGCTTTTTCGTAAAAAAGAAATTCCTAATAAATACGATTAACAAGAAGGTACCACATTAAGTTCGATATTTAAAAAAAGACTTAAACAAAAACAAACGACAATGTATTCTACCTCGTTGGTTTAGCAGTCACAAGCACTAACAACGGCTGAGCATGAGGTCCAGTACCCTAATTGCGTAGTACAACACAATCACAATCGGTTTCGATTTGAAAGAGATTGCTAATTCATTGCTTCATAAGTTCGAAAAAAAAATCTGCTTAGCAACGTAAATAGCGCAATGAATGTTGTTGAACTGTCAAAATGAAACAAATTAGGCATAATTGTTTACGAAAATAAGTTACGCAATTAGGGTACTGGTCCGATGCCCAGGTCGAGCAAATTTTATTGTTTTTTTTTTATCTGGAATTTCTCAGTAGCAGCCTTGAGTCTGGATTCGTGCCCGGTCGATGGCAATAGGCTTGCCCCCTATTACATGGGACTTAAACATAACTGGCGAAATGTGAATGTATAGATACACTGCCCTACTCTTCGGGGAACCAAAGCGTCATGTTATGTTTTGCAAACGACAATCTAACTAAAAATAAACATTTCGGCCTAATATTTTGAAGGCGAATTCTTAAAAAAAAAATCAAACGTTGAGCGGTAATATCCAAGATGGCGGCAAACGTAAATGATACAATCTTTACTTTAGAAGTTAGATGTTGACCTTTTAAGCATACATAGCCGTGACCATGAATGCTGAATCGACTCCATTACGTAATCTATGCGCTCATCTTTCCTTATACTACAAATCAGGCTAAATTAAACTCTATTTTCATTTCAGCAAGTTTGAATGTTCCTTGTTAAGGTTGTGTACAAATTTGACATACCAGTAACTTGTTGCATTGCTGTTTAGGGTTAACTCTAGTTCCTTATTGATATTTTTAGTGTTATCATAACAATTTACTTAGTCATTATGAGTTATTTTTGCCTTTATGCGTAGTTGTAAGGATTTGTTTTGCCAAAATAGATCTTGTGCCTTTGTATAATAGGTAGCTATTTCGAGGATTAGGGAATTTACAATTTTTTTGTCATATTCTGGTGGACGTGATATTGTTATGATTTAGATTTTTACTTTATAATTACGCTATTGCAAAGTTTAAACCTGCTACGCAACCAATTTTCACTCGCCTTAAAATAATTGTAAGCTTTTCATAAGATCTTTGATTACTAAACGAAGCACAAAGCATAGTTTTAGCTAGTAAATACACCACAGATCCCTTAATACAAAAAAAAAACCCCTGTATACAAGAATACACATACAACTCGGGGGAGTTGTATGCGTATTCTTGTATACAGGGTTTATTTTTTTCTCCCTAATATAACTCAAATGAAACAATAATATAATTAGATCACAATACGGTAGTTCCCTAGGTAAAAAAAAGAAATCTTATTTAGCCTGTCTTTCAGATAATAAAAAAATATTAGACACGTATTTTTTGCTTTATCATATTAATAAAAAATAACTTAGAAAACACGCATTAAAGTTGGGGAGTGGGGGCTCGCTACGTCACAACTCGGTATAAAATCTAGCAAGGCGTCATGCCACATTTTAAATCAATGTATCGCCGTAATCTTTTGATTACGTCAAAAAAGAAAAAAATACGTGTCGAATATATTTTATTAATATACCTTCCGGAAAAAAAATATTGGACACAGGTCTATTTAGACTTGTCTTTGCGATTTACTTAATTGGATGTAGTAAAGTGCAAATAATCGTGTATCGCACGGCCGTTATTTAGATCGAAGTGTGAAATAATTATGTAATACAAATATTTTTTTTTTTCAAAATTTTATTGCGTGTTGTTATCTATAAATACAAAACAATACAAAACTGAATGTTTGTATAAATTTCACTCCTCATAAATTTCCATACGACCGGCCTTATATGAAAATCGATTCTTATGGAGTAAACTCCAAAAAAACATACAGTTGAACAGTCAACTGCCTCCTTTTTGGAAGTCGGTTAAACATCAAAGAGATAGAATTAGATACAGATCCTACTATTTCTTAGATATAAATGCTAGATTTATCTCTTTGACTGATGACAAGGCGGAGTATTAATGTAGTGTGGGCAAAGATTAATTAACGGAGCCTACACTACCATATGTTTAGGTACTGGAATAATGTAGGAAATTATCATTATCATTATAATTATTATTATCATTTATTAGGATTTTTTTGGATTCACCTGTACCCAAATAATACTGACTACTGAAAAATGATGGCTGCAAATTATGTATTTTCGTACAGATGCCTTTCAAGAATAGGCAAGACAAAGAAGTCGAAAAACGAGTTCAAAATGCTTGGAAGACCTTTTTTTTTTTTTTGAGGGTGGGAAATCATCAAATAACTTCTCCCGCTCTGGGCGGAGCGGGAGGGCGTGTCAGACTCTTACTGACTAAAACCCACCCGTGTTCCTTCGGTTGCCCTGTCGCCGGGGGCCACGATCTCCCTTTCGGTTTTCTTCGCAACCCCGGCAGGCATCGGCCCTAGTGGACCCCTTCAATTCTGCTGACATCTCTTTGAGGCGCGCGTGGAACACAACGCGCCATCGACCCGGGCCTGGTCCTTATCGGAGGGTGAGCCACCCATTGCTCACCGCCCGCACAAGCCCGCGCTTACGGTGGCCGGAAATCGCCTCGCGATTCCCGACGCCCTGGGCGTCTCCTCCTGCGGCGGATGCTTGGAAGACCTAAGGGGAGATTTCCTTTCATAGTGTTCTAAGAGGGAGGGGGGGGGCTTCTTAAAGAACACTATGAAAGGAAATCTCCCCACAACATTGAAAAGAAAACTCATCGACATTTGCATTCTGCCCTTCCTAGCCTATGGTGTACAAAGTTGGTCACTTACTGAACAACAGAAATCCAAACTCAAGGTTTGCCAGCAGGCAATGGAGCGCAGCATAATAGGTGTCAAGCGAACGGACCACGTAGAAACACCATCCTGCGCTCTATAACACAAGTAGCGAATGTTGGAGGAAAAACAGCCAGGTTGAAGTGGGAGTGGGCCGACCACGTCGCACGAATGCACCCGGAGAAATGGGCAAAGATCGCCACTCACTGGACGTCTGAAGGAGGACATCGCTGTTGAGGTAGATCACGGCGAAGGTGGTGTAACGATCTAATTATGTTCGCGGGGCCAACATGGCTTGAAATCGCACAAAACAGAGAGATTTGAAAGGAAAAAGGAGAGGCCTTTGCCCAGTAGTGGCATAACAAAAAAAAAAAACTTTCCGTACTCTCAATTCTATAGAGGTATGAGGCGTCTGTCGGTCATCTGTAGAGAAATGTTTGCCGTTTCCCGATGTTGTGCTTTCCAAAAAATAGCCTAACAATTGACAGATTCGACAGGAAGGCAGCAGTGATCCCTTCACAGCAGTTCGTCTTCGAAAAAGGTACTTATCTTCTAAAAATACCAATAAATTGGTGTTGTCTAACGTTGTTGTAATATATCGGGACAAACTTTCGGCTTCAGTTTCTATTCTCTCTCTCTGCCTAGTCTCTTGCCAACTACGTTGGGGTCGGCTTCCAGTCTAACTGGATGCAGCTGAATACCAGTACTTTATATTGAGCGATTGGCTATCTGACCTCTACAACTCAGTTACTGGGTAACACGGATAAGACTGGTTGTCAGAATTTCAGAATTTCAGCCTCTATTTAGCATAATCAGCCTATAATGTTCCCATTGCTGAGACATAGGCCTCCTCTCTTTGAGAGAGAGTGGGCTGTTAATCCACCACGCGGGTCCAGTGCGGGATGGTAGTTGCCACATATTTTCGAATTTTCGAGCCTCTACTTATTTAAAACAATATATTTTACACACACTGATTGTCTTTTAATGTTGAAATTGAATTGTCCGTGTAGCATCCGAAAAGAGAAAAGCGACCGATCACGATCAGATTCGGGTTTTCTAGAAAAGTCGCGTGTGCCTGAAGCCTTCGTGCGTGCATGAAGGGGTCTCCGAAATTGAAGGCGAGTATAATAACACGACTCTATATGTGACTGCCTTGTTAGTCTAGTGGTTACAGGCGTTATTGCTGAGCATGAGGTTTTTCCATGTGGAATTTATCAGTAGCATCCCCGCGTTTGGATTTGTGCCCGGTTGATGGCAATATGCTCGCTCCCTATTGCATGGGACTTAAACATAACTTGCGAATTGTGGGTGTGCTTTAGGTACACCTCTGCCTTACCCTTCGCGGATGATAAGCGTGATGTACTGTTATGTTGTGTTACATGTGAACTTTGGACGGTGGGATCTTCTGTTAATTTTGGTGGCTTCAGGACGCTAGTTGGCATTTTTGCTGGTGATATATTAAAATCCAATTTAATAGACTCGCGTTTTAACATTATCTCACCTGATAGCATGCGATGTAAGTATGGTGGTGCACGATTTTCAAAAGTGACCTTCATTGGCAACTTGACGAGTCCCAGGTTCCAGCTATCGGGCACCACAGACTCTGTCAAAGAATTCTACTTCTAAGCGGTACACACATGAACGTGATATTATGTGCCACATTAAACTTTTGGTTCCAAATTACCAGTTCAAATACGAAACGATCGATTCCTAATTAAAGGCCGTTGTTTACCGTTACCTATTTTGTTTAAAATCTGTCTCATGTCTATCTGTATTGGAATTTTTCAAATCAATTAGGAATAGGCACTAATCGCATTGGCTGTAAAAATCTCAGCGAGAAAACTTAGGTAAAGTGAACTTGAAATGTCAATAGTGTCAAACCAAATTAAATGACAGCTCACTTCAGCTAAGCTTTTACAGTGAGATTTTTACAGAATAGATCGCCAATTCCTTTTATCTGAACGGGATATTTGCACAAGCTTACAAGTTTGCTGACAGTATTTTTTTAAATCATCCTTTTGTTTTTAAGCTCTCGATCTCAAAAATCGAGATGCCTGTAAATGCAAGGGCTGTGTTGAAAGCAAAGTTGTTCAGCTATAGTTTGTGTCGGTTTGAGGGGCCATTCGGTCGTAAGATCTGTCGACCCCCTGGAGACTGTTAATGAACGTGTGGAAGGTGGCGCCCGATATATTTAGTTATTGTTGATTGTACGAAAACTGGCCTGTGAAGGGGTTGTTAAATGTATACGTGGGAGTAAGGGACGATGGTAAAATAATGCTTTTCTTTTGTTTTCAGACTATCTAAGTTTGTTACTGTAAATTCCCCTTCCGATTAACAAAACTGCTAATTTCTTTCACAAAACAAAGACGATGACTATCTGGCCCTCTCTAAAGAATTAGAACGTAAGTTTTCCTGACACTAAACACTGAAAAACGATTGAGTTAATTTAACTTCCCAGTCACGGTCGGTAAGACATAAGAAACGGGCAATTTTCACAAAAAGCAAATAAAATAATCTGTAAACTTTTAAATCTTTTAAGCACTTTTGGCCATGATTATGGGTTACACAAAGCCAATACAATATTCCACTACAAAATTACAGGTATTATTTAACATTATCGCGACCATTTACTATTGCTATATTTAAAAAAAAAACCGGCAAACTGCGTGTCGGACCACAGAACAGTGAAGGATTCTGTAGTCGGGATGAATATGTACATTTATCCCGTACAGGGGGCTGCATCAATTGGGTACCCCAGTTGTATTAAAATTTGAATACAACTGGGGTTACAAACAACCTTACATGCAAAATGAATAAATAAATAATTTATTTATTTTATTAATTCATTTAATATGTATGCCATTTTACTGTATTTTTTTAAAAGTGAAACCTACTTTAGGCTCGTTGGGCAATTTTGAGACGGGAAAAAACAATTGAATTCGCAACACCGTTACCGACACCTCATTTTTGTAAACGCGATTGTGCTCTTTATTTATATAACGTTACGGATCAATGTTCTATGCAAGAATTTTTATCTTGTTCAAGTTTTCACTTCTGTCGGCACTCCTGGAGTGCCACTGTTAGAATTATGATTTAATATTTTTCGTATTTTTCTATTCCATTTTTGAGCGGTGCATAGAATACAACATCTTTTCATCGATAAGTATAGTGTCAATAGTCTCCGAGTAAAATGGCTGTGTGAGTGACATCCGGACGAACGGACAGACGAATAGGACGGAATTATAAGGACGGGACCCTTATAATTTTGTCCTGTCCGTTCGTCTATTAGGTTACGGAACCCTAAAAAGATGTTTGTTTGTATTATTTCGAAGCCCGCTTCTAATGGGTCAATTTTAAAGGTCCGGTGACCACCGAAATTATTTGTAACAAGTACTCTTTGATACTAACTAGATGGCGAAATTCAAAGGAACGAGGAGATAAAATGTAGTCTAGATTTTAGCACTTAGATGGTATGTGCTAATATCTAAATTGGGTACTTACCTAACTAAGCTGTGTTGAAAGTGAGTTTTTTTATGGGTTTTATAAGTAAATGGATACCTACGTGGGTATGTTTTATGTAGGTAAATTATTTCTATTTAGATACATTATTTCTAAATCACACTGTAGATCCACGAATATAAAATTGTGTCAGTAAAGTATTTAATTGTGGCCCTTAATTTAATAATTATGGGTTACTCCTGCACCCCACGGTTTCACCCGCGTAAGTCTCGATCCCGTGGGGATTTTAGTATAAAATCCTATGTCCTATGTCCTTATCCAGGTCATGGTCTACCCTTGTGCCAAATTTCATCCAAATCTGTTCAGCCGTTTTGGCGTGAAAGCGTAACAAACAAAGAAACAAACTCACTTTAGCATTTACATTAATAATATTAATTAGAAATAGGATTAAGAAAAAGTTAGGATAGGATTTACCAAATTATGTTAATATTTGCTTAAAGTATTGAAAGCTTCTATTGACAGTTCTATTTTCTAACAAAAAATAGAAATAATCAATGAATTTCAACAAAAAAGAAAACAACCTTCAACACATATTTTATAAATTAAATATTTAGAATACAAATAAAAACACATAATAATATATTGAAATAAAATAAAAAACGTTAACAAAAACGTTACAGCATGAGTTTGACGTAGTTTTTTTACTGACACCTGCTACAATTTACATGTTTTAAAACTTGTTTCTATGCCACGTTACTGAATGCCCTTTTGGAATATCATAGCGGACAGACAATGAAGATAATATAGTCATACATGTCTCTAAACTATAATATAATAAAGCTGAAGACTTTGTTTGTTTGATAGCGCCAATCTCTGGAACTACCAGTCGAAAATCTCTTTGGATTTGGTTGCCCAATTTTTGAGGAAGGTGATAGTTATCCTTTGGTCACGACATCACTACTCGCTTGACCTGCGTCTTGCATCTGCGACCGCGGCCGCGGCGAGAACAAATGTTAGCAGCTTCGATCTATAATACCAACATTGTTGATCGAAGGTTAGAAGTTACTTAAGAGCGTTTCATGAGTCGCTGCTGTGTGACTTGCGGAGAGGAGAGCGCGCGGGAACATTCGAGCACCACCCCGCGCCGCAAGACGCACCGCCCTATATTGTGGCCCTGGCCTTAAGGATATAATATTAGTAATATTATCGTGATGGCCTAGTGGTTAAGGTGTCACCCCTCATGTACAAGGTTATGGGTTAAAAGTACCAATGAGACTTTTACACTTCACATTTAAAGATAAGGATAAAGATATATTTATTGCATAAATGTGTACATCAGTTCTTATTTTAAACGTTAACATTTTTAGGCTCAACAGTCTACCCATGTCAGATATGCAATAGTAATAGTGTGTAAGGCAACAAGATTAAAAAAAAAAACTAATAGATGAATAGCTTACAAAGAAATTACATAGGTACGAACATTATTTTTTGTCTAAAAACTCATGCAGATTATAAAATACATTATCAATTAATCGTTTTTTAAATTTTGTTTTAATCATATTTCTATTTTAAACAAATTGCTTAGTAGCTGACGGTAACTGGTTGTATCCACGAGTAGCAGTTACATAGGTACTTTTATAATAAATCATATTATTAATAGCAGGTAAATTAATGTCACATTTATATTGCTTGCGAATGTTTCTCTTAGAATCAGATTTGAAATTGAAATATTGCATATTATTTTTAACAAATAAACATAATTCGAGTATATAAATGCTAGTCAGTGTTAGGAAACTCTCCGTTCTGAAAACTTCTCGTAGCGATTCGGTGCTATGCATATTATATGTATATTGTCCTAAGACATTTTCGTCTCGTCGAGTTTCCCCAGTATAGAACACCACCATACGTTAGCAGTGGATAAACATTACTAAAATAGGCATTTCTAGTAACACTGGTATTTGTAGTTTCTGCTAGGACTGATAATGCGTAGTAAGCATTAGTTATTTTTTTATTAGTCTTTTCTATATGTGCCTTCCAGTTTAAATGTTGAACTATTGAAACTCCTAGAAGATTTGTGTTTTTAACTTCTTTAATCGCTATACCAGTTACAGTTACGTTCAGTTTTGTAGGTTTAGTCTTGTAATTTCTAAATTACACTAATTTCGTTTTTGAAATGTTAACTTTCAAATTTATCGACTGCAACCAATCAGTGACTGTTGTTAACGTTTTGTTTATTTCACTTTCGTAATTAAAATCATTAGAATATTCATTTGGAATAAATATAGTTGTATCATCAGCATACATTACATAAAGGTGTTTTTTTCTTGATTGCTCGCTTTGGGATTTTACAACAGCGAACTTATTTTATTTTATGTTCCTGAGACCTACTTGTTTGAACGTAAATTTTTCGTTTATATAATACTTTGTCAGTTCCTTTCTCTTTGTCCCTAATAGAATGTATCGACAAAAATAAACAATTTAATGTGTTGTACACCGATTTCAGCAAGGCCTTTGATAAAATTCCTCATTCCACACTAATTCACCAACTAGCAACGTATGGCATCACTGGCCCTTTGTTGAAATGGCTGGAATCATATCCGCGAAATCCTATAACACAACTATACCCACCCCTACGCAGAACGGTTCTGGGTGCTAACTCACCGATTGCACGCCCGTGTAAAAATGTAAACATTTGCAGTGACCTTATTGCATCATGACAGCATAGGAAAATTTTATCAAATAATTATTGAGCACTATTCTCACAAACTAAGATGTCGCTACCGAGTGCTAATATTTTTTTAAAAATGTATTTAAATAAAATTATGAGATTATTTCCTTAATTTAATTTTTAAACATATTAATAATAAACATTTAAAAATATAAAAAATAGTATCCCACCGGTGGTCAGGGCTCCTGAGAGAGGAACCTCCTGACAATACGCGCCGTGTCCAGGAGTACCGCTTTCTGGATCAAGCCCTTGATCCAGCTGCCTAACGAGAGCCTCTTCAGTTGTTGGTCGAGGCTCTTGGCTATTATGCCATTAGCCGTCACGACTATCGGCACAATGATTGCTGTATCCACATCCCACATGTCAAAAACCTCGCGAGCCAGGTCAAGATAATTAATCTGTTTATCTTTTTCACGAGGTTCTCGTCATGCGGGACCGCTATATCAATAAGCATTGTGCGACGCTCTAACCGATCTATCACCACTATGTCTGGCTTATTGGCAACAATAGTCCTGTCAGTGATGATAGATCTATCCCAATACAACGTGATATTGCCATTTTCGAGGACTGGGTCGGGCACATATCTGTAGTATGGTACTTCTGATTCCACAAGACTGTATTTCAGAGCAAGTTGCTGGTGGATAATCCTGGCTACAAGTTTGTGCCTATGCAAGTAGTCTCCGTTAGCCAGACGAGAACAGCCAGAGATAATGTGTCGGATTGATTCCCCGGGACGGTGGCATGCCCGACAGATGTTAACCATGCCGTCCTTCACAATATATTTCCGGTAGTTGTTCGTCATCATAACTTCGTCCATAATCGCAAAGACAAAACCTTCGGTTTCCCCAAATAGGTCACCGAATCGCAACCATGATACGGACGCTAACAGGTCTACATCCGGCCCATGTAAGGCCCGGTAAAAGCGCCCGTGAAGCTCTTTGCTCTGCCATACCTCCCTGTGGTCATTAGTATCTAATACTATAGGTTTGCGCCAGTTCACGTGAGCTAAGGATAGCGGGGTGAGGCCTTTGTCCACTGTGACCACATCTCGGTGCATCCCCACGTCGGCTTCTAGGAAGTATTCCCTGAGACTGCATACCTCACGGTTGTGCAGGGTCTTAGCATTTAAGAAGCCTCGACCTCCGCACTTTCGCGGGATATACAGTCTCATCACCGATGAACGTGGGTGATGCATGCGATTTGCGGTCAGCAGTGTGCGGACCCTCCTATCCAGGGCGTCAAGTTCCGTCTGAGTCCATTTGACTATGCCGAAAGAGTACATCAAAACTGGCATGACCCAACCGTTGAAAGCGCACGTTGTTTTCACCTGATAAAAGACTAGGCGGTTAAAGAAGCGCTTTTTCAGCGATTGCTTATTATTATTTTAATTAGTTAATGTTAATATATATTTTTTTTAATTTAAATTTTATTTTTAGAATGCAATTTTTGATATATTATTGTTACTCTTGAAATACCAAAAATTATTTAATAACAAATAAATGGTGCATGTTGTGTTAGTCTGTAAGTAATTGTTGCACTTAAACGTATTATTAAGAAATTTAATTTAAATGTACTGTGTAAACAATTGTTGACTAACCTAAATAAATAAACAAATGGGATTAGTATGAACTATCCTATACTATTAAATGAGCATTCCTTATTATCACTAGAGCAGAGCTCGGTCGCCCAGGTACCAAGTCTAAAATCACCAACCCGTCTTGAGCAAGCGTGGTGATCAATGGTCGTGCCTTCTCTATATGAGAAGAGGCTTTTACCCTGCAGTGGGACAATAATAGGCTGGTGTTACTATTATTATTTATTTTTTATCACACCTGCTCTGAAAATACATACTAATTATACCAATTAGAGGGAAGAAACACCTTTATCCCGCCCTTCAAATCCTTTCATCCCAAGGTATGGAAGTTTGTATGAAAATACTTCCGACCCAAGGGTGGGAAGTATGTATGAAATTCCATTACATAACCGGTTTTTCTTTTTTTTTAAATTTACACATACATAAACTCACGCCTTCTTCCCATGGGGGTAGGCAGAAACTACAGAACGCCACCTGCTACGATCCTTACATACTCCTTTTGTCCTTTTTTTTAATTTGTCAGCAGTCATACTGCCAAGAGACTTTAACTGTCTACTAATTAAATTTCAAGTAAATTGTTACTGGCCACATACAGTTTTTTTTTTTACCAGTTACCAACCTCCTTGGTGCACACAGAAAATTAAAAACGAAATTATTTTTGTATATAAAACGCGCGGAATCACGGAAGAAGTGGCTTCTTCAAGCCTTCAACTAACTCAAGATGTAAACATGTCCCAAAATATCAAGATACCCGGACAAAATGTAACATCTTATAATAGCTGCACTTTTAATAATTGTACTTTTAACTAAATATAAACATTTCTATGCATTTATGTCCATAATTTTCCTCGTAGGTGTAATAAAAAGCACTATACATCCCTCAGGATAAAGTACAGTTCCATACCTCAAATGCCATAATCTCGGTATGGAACTGTCACTTTCTTCCCTCTGAAGTAATGTACTATTAATATAATAGTCGCTATTTCATTTTCTGGAATCTGGAACCATTGCGAGGAGACTGATGCCCAGGCGGTCACTGTGCGTTCGGTTGACGTGACGCGCCCAAGCCCGTCTTACCCTGACAGCCTTGTTGCCTACGTCCATAATACCCGTTTGGTCGAGGCCGACCCAGAAAGAGGTGGCCAGATAACTTAGACGGCTACCATGAGGTTTGTTTCCAAACGGCGCGGAGAAGAGTACCTGGAAAGACTTGGGAAAGGCCTTTGCTCAGAAGTCAGACGGCAAAGGCTAGAAAAAAAAATCACTATTATTAAAAGTAGATAAAAGTATTGCAGGAAGGCCTATGCCCAGGAGTGGGCCAAAGGAGGATAGGAAAAAAAAACTGCTAGTAGGTTCACTTTTATTACAAGAACATATTATAAGCAGTTAGTTTTTACGACGAATTTAAAGAATCTGCTGTGTACAGCAATCATTACAAAATTACAATTACATGAACATTTCAATACTTAACCTAGTATTACGTGGTATTTCCTGAATACGTTCATACCTGCAAGCACAGGTATTGTTTATAAGCAGGTAGGAATGTTTTATAAAATTTGGGCTAGTTGATACCTTACGATCGAATTATTTTAATGGGCACGCGACTAGGAAATTTAGGCACTGACGGAGCTAATTCAAAGAAGTGGACGTGACAATTTCAAACATTTTAATGTGCTTTAAGTCATTGGGCAATGGAGAAGGCTATACTTGGAGTTTTCCTACGTGATCGAATCAGAAATGAAGAGATTCGCAGGAGAACCAAAGTAACCGACATAGCCTGAAAAATTGCTAAACTTAAGCGGTAGTGGAGAGGGCAGATTGCTCTCAGAACAGATGGCCTATGTGGCCGAAAGGTTCTGGAGTGGCGACCTCGTACCGGAAGATGTAGCGTTGGAAGGCCTTCAACAAGGTAGATCGATGACCTTGTGAAGGCCGCAGGAATCCGCTGGATGCGGGAAGCACAGAACCGGTCGAAGTGGTGGTGCTTGAGGGAGACCTATGTCCAGCAGTGGACGTCATTCGACTGAAATGATGATGAGGAATGTGCTTTAAAAGTTATGTTTTGTTTTAATGACTTTCTGGTTTTACTCAGTAATAGTTTATCTTTTATTGCATTGCCTCATTATGTAGGAAAACCTATTCACATTAATTTTTAATTAAATGGATGGAATTAATGGCGTTAATGGATTAGGTACTTGAGTGTCATAGTTTCTTTATTTATACCATGATTGCTTTTACATGAAATTGTATACGTGACTGTTTTGAAGTATTTCTTGTGAGTGCGTAATGGCGTAGGTGACAGAGGATTTTCCAACCACAGACACCATTATGATAAATAATAAAAATGCATGACTGCTAATTAATTTCTGTTCACTCAATTATTTAGAAAAAAAAAAACAAAGACTATGTGTCAGAAATATACTCGTGGTAAATAGTGCAAGGATGGCAAAACATACAATAATCAAACTGCCTAACCTTTTCCCAACTATGTAGGCGTTGGATTCCAGTCTAATCGGATGCAGTTGAAGAGCAGTATTTTACCGTGTAGCGACTGCCTATCTGACCTCCTCAACCCAATTACTGGGTAACACGATACCCAATGGTAAGGCTGGTTGTCTGGCTTCTGACGCTCTGATTACCTGGAACGAGTGTCAAAGATCTACGAGTGACAGCCGGGACGCTTAACGTGCTTTTCGAGGCACAGAGGTGTCTCAACATGAAATGGATGAACACCCATCCACGAACAAATCGCGACAAGCGAAGCTTAACCTTCGGTCGACCTGTGCGGCTGTTATTATTTAGCCACAAAAAAAAAACATACAAAAGAAAATGTTCTTCGAGGTGCATTCAAAAATAAAAATAATACAACCCACACTTACGCCACTCTGCTTCACACTCGATACACTTAAAATGTTATGCAATTTGTTCGTTGTTTTGTTTGTCGATGACGTCACTCAACGTGCGAGCTAGTTCACGGCCATGATCAAGTTCATACAATTTTTCATACACATGACTTAGTAGTCTTGGTACCAATTCTTCGTGTGTGGGTCGGTTTATTTTTGCGTTTTTATCGCTTGCAACACTGATATGGTTGTCAGGCGATAGATGCATGAGTCAGTTGGTGATTAAAGTTCAAATGAGTGATGATAATTTGTTGCTATAGTGATTAAATTAGAGGTAGCTATTTTATATGTTTTATTTTGCCTCAATCTTTCCTTCTAATTCTTTCCTCTTTAGTTTCGTCCTTTATGAAGTAGTTCTGCTATAAGCTGAAAAGTATGGAAGAGATCTCGCGGACTAGACGGCCACGACCACGACCGCGACCATAAACTATAGAAACCAATACAGATCGCGCAGTTGGTTGCAACGGTCAACTAGCCGCACACCTAGGGTTGTCAACTTTTTTATATAAAATATAGTATTTTCAAAGCCTGTATAAATACAGTAAATGGCGAAAAAATGCAGTAGGTATGTTTCAAAAACATTTTATTCTTTAAATGCACATTTTTTGCTACCCATTTTTTTGACCTTTGCAACAGGTTCTTTTTTATGTCTCTTAACTATTTTTAGACTCTAAATTAAGGTTACAAAAAAACATTAATTCAGCATAAATAAGATTAATACTGGCCCTATTGCGATCATCTCGCCATTTTGTATTGAAATAAAAATATAGTAGTTTCGCCTAGTATATTTTTTCTGTAAAAATATTGTTACGAGCTGGGTATGGGATAAATTAATTACTACCAATCAGACAATTAGATAACTTTATTAATCACAAAACACTTAAAACTTAATCACAAATACGCCACTGATCACTATTCGCTCAGATATCGCACTTCTAGTTCACTTCGATTCGCTTCGTTGTATCGCCTAAATCAGACTGACTCATCGTGTGTCGGCTCTCTGCTTTTATACCGCCAATATTCAAGAACATTCCAGCTATGTGTAGAACGGTTCCAGAAAAACATCAACAAATAAACATTACCAGGAAATACAAAAGTAGTAGGTATAAAAAATAATAACCTACTTGTACCGAATAAAGAAATAGGTACTTTATGCCCTCGGCGTACGGTCGAAATTACAATGACGAGTTCTAATATTGTTTATAAGTAGTTACCTACTTAACTTCAAACTAATAATAATGGAATGCTTCTCGAAGTTTTTAGCGCAAACACACTGTAATCCGTGCTTTCTCGAAAGATCTCGTACGTACGACGTAACACTGCCCCCTCCTTAGACATGCTCGTCCCGAGCATCATTAGCCCCGTAGTATCGGGCCAATCGGTCTACATGAACAATCTTAGGCGCACCTCGTAGACCCTTCTGTATTCGGTAGGTGACATCGTTGATCCTAGTCACGACTCGGTATGGTCCATCCCAATTTGCTTGCAATTTCGGAGACTTCCCCTTGCTCCGCACTGGGTTATGTAACCACACCAGTGAACCCTCGTCGAAACCCCTACTGTTTGCCTTGCGGTCATAACGGGTCTTCGTCTTCTCAGACATCTGTTGGCCGGATTGTCGGATATGCTCATAAACATCATTCAACTTGTTACGCAAATCATTTGCGTAATCTGTTACACTACGTGGAGCATCAGGGGGAGCTCCAGTGATTAAATCTGCAGGCAACCGTAATTCTCTTCCAAAGTTCGCGAAGGCTGGCGTCACAGTCGTACTTTCGTGGACTGCGCTGCGGTAGGACAGCAGAAACGGCTGTATGTGCTTGTCCCAATCCCTCTGCCTGCTTTCCACGACTTTTGCCAGATATCTCTCCAACGTTTGGTTGAATCGTTCCACCATTCCATCAGATTGTGGGTGGTAAGAGGTGGTTCTGGTTTTGTAGGTCATCAATCGACAAGTTTCCTGAAATACTTGCGATTCAAAATTCCTTCCTTGATCGCTGTGTATTTCTAAGGGTACTCCAAAACGACAGAAAACTTCCTGAACTAATTTATCTGCGACGGTTGTAGCTTCTTGGTTAGGAATGGCGAAGACTTCTGGCCACTTTGTGAAGTAATCCATGACCACCAGGAAGTACTTGTTTCCGCTCTCACTTTCTGGAAATGGTCCCGCAACGTCTAGTGCTATCCGTTCCCAAGGGGCTCCAACGTTGTACACTTTTAATGCACCTCGGCTGCGTGTGTGGGGTCCTTTCACGGCCGCACAACTGGTACATTTGCGACACCAGTCCTCCACATCATCTCGACAGTGGATCCAGTAAAAGCGTTCTCGAATTTTTAGTAGAGTCCTTTTTACTCCCATATGTCCTCCTGAACATCCATCATGGTAGAGCCGTAGAACATCCGGTACCTTAGCTTTAGGGACAACCATTTGTAGATGACAGCTGTCCCCTCGAGCGTTTTCCCATTTACGGCACAAGACTCCATCCTGGATCACCAAGCTGTTCCATTGTGCCCAATAACTCTTCGTGATGGAACTCATCGCAGCCACATCACTCCACTTAGGTTTAGGAGCACCAGCTTTGACCCACTCGAAGATCGGTTTGATGTCCGAGTCATTTTGCTGAGCCTGCTGTAGGGTTTCCTTCCATTCATCGCTGAGATCTGTTCTAAGCATCCTCACGGGCACTACTTCCTTAGTCTCTTGCCTAGCACAGTGCTTACAGTCTTCGGCACAAGGTCTTCTTGACAAGGCGTCTGCGTTACCGTGAGTTCTCCCACTGCGATGTTCAGTTATGAAGTCAAACTCTTGTAGTAGTTCAATCCATCTCGCCACTTGCCCCTCTGGATTCTTAAACTGTAATAGCCACTTCAATGCAGCATGGTCAGTTCGTAATTGGAATTTACGTCCCAGCAAATATTTACTGAAGTGCTGCAATGTCTTTACTACGGCGAGTAGCTCCCGTCTTGTAACGCAGTAATTTCTTTCTGGTTTGGATAAAGACTTGCTGAAGTAAGCTATCACAACCTCTTGGTCTCCTTTCCGTTGAGACAGCACGCCCCCAATTCCAGTATTACTTGCATCAGTGTCAACTATGAAGTCATTTTCAGTGTCAGGATATCCCAAAATAGGTGTATTGCACAGACGTTTCTTTAATTCCTGAAATGCAACGTCGCAGTTCTCGTCCCAACAGAACTGCCGCTTTTCCTCAGTGAGTTTGTGCAGAGGTTTCGCAATGTCGGCAAAATTCTTGACAAACCTTCGATAGTAGGAGCACAAACCCAGAAATGCTCTGACCTGTGTCTTGTCTTTCGGAACTGGCCAATCCTTGACGGCGATTACTTTTTCTGGGTCAGTTTGAACACCTTCCCCCGAAACTATGTGTCCTAAAAAGTTTACTTGTTGTCTGAAAAACGAGCACTTTTTCGGACTTAACTTGAGATTTGCTGTTTGGATTTTCGACAGCACTCGGTTGAGGTTTTTAAGGTGATCTTCAAATGTACGGCCCACGATGATAATGTCGTCTAGATATACAAGACATGCGTCTCCAATCAATCCGGCGAGTACTTGCTCCATCAACCTTTCAAACGTCGCAGGAGCATTGCACAAACCGAATGGCATAACTTTAAACTGCCACAACCCTTTTCCTGTTGAAAATGCAGTTTTCTCCTTATCCTTGGGGTGTATTTCTACTTGCCAGTAGCCACTTTTCAGGTCAAGTGTGGTAAACCACTTCATACCAGTCAGCGTATCCAGTGTGTCATCGATCCTAGGCAGCGGGTAGCTGTCCTTCTTCGTGACGTCGTTCAGTCGTCGATAATCCACACAGAAGCGCATACTGCCGTCCCTTTTTCTTTACCAGGACCACAGGAGAACACCATGGACTCGATGAGGGTTCTATAACACCGTCCTTCACCATTCCCTCAATCATGGTTTCCACCTCTTTTTCTCGTGCAACTGGCAGTCTTCTTGGTCGCTGACGGATTGGTAACTCGTTGCCTGTATTAATCTTATGCTGAACAAGTCCAGTTCTCCCTATGTCAGCATCGTTTGAAGAGAAAGTGTCGGCGTACTGAAGTAACATCTTCTTAGCCTTGTTCATTTCTCCTTTAGTTAAATCGCAGTTTTCCAAAAGCGTTGACACGTCAAATTTTGCACTACCAATTTTATTTCCGGTAGGCGGATCCTGCAATTGACGCATCCAAGCTACTTCCTCGCAAGTACGGATCAAGGTGCCCTTCTTGATCACATGCTCCTTGTCACTTGGATTCAGTATGCGTACTGCTGAGACGTTGGTGGCCTTGACCAGAGTACGTGCCATCTTCCATGGAAAGTCATTGTTCACCCTTTCTATCAGAACACTTCGATCTTTGTGTCTAGAATTCTGTGGTAAACTAATTGGCACAATTGTTTCTGATCTGCGAGGAAGAACAATCTCTTTCAAGCAGTACACTTTTCCTGATGGTGCACCTTCCATGAAGACTTCATCTGAACCACATTTCAATACTCCTTGATCAACGTCGATCTCGCAACGATGTTTCCGCATGAAGTCCAAGCCCAAGATGCAATCGTCCACTATATCGGCCACGATGGCATTGTGCTGGTAAGTTCTATCACCCAATTTTAACTCCACCTCCTTCTTGCCTCGGACGATTATGTGCTGACCGGTAGCTGTTAGTAATCGTATACGGTCGTGGTTATCGACGTAGTCCCTAAGAAACCGTCTTGCTAGGTGAGAATTGACGACCGTGTGAGAAGCTCCAGTATCCAACGTCAGTTTGCATGGTGTTCCGTTGACTTCGCCTTTGATGGTCAGGCTGTTCCCATCATGTGCTTGCGAGATCAAGATTCTCGGGGCTCTTTCAAAACCAGCCAGCACCCGCCCCCCAGTCCTGGCATTTACTCGTTTCCCTGCTGTGGCTGGGCAGTCACTTCAGCCACCCTTCCCTGCTGATCTTCTCTCGGGGTGCTGCGCTTAGGACAGCTTGACCGAAGATGACCCCTTTCTCCGCAAGTGTAGCACCTAGGACTGTACCCTTGCGGCCGGTCGCGTACAGGTGCTGCTACAACCTCCCTGACGCGGTGCGTTCGGTGGTCCTGCCTCACTGCCTCTACTTCTAAGGCATGGGCCAAGGCGTCTTTCAGCGTCTCATGATGCCCAAGTCTCACAGCGGCTCTAACTTCTAGGTCGCGTATTCCATCAACGAAAGCTTGTACCAGATTTCCATCGATAAGTGCAGGGGCAGACTGGTATGCTTTCCGAACCAGCTTTTCAACTTCGAGGGCCCACTGCTGTAGGTTCTCGGCACTACGTTGAACACGATCCTTCAACTTAGCACGAAATACGTGCTCCAGGTGCGCGTCGCCGTATCTGGACTCTAACGCCTCCAGCAGCTGCTCGTAGGTTACATTCTTGCCGAGCGCCTCAAGAATGTTAAGGGCCTGGTCTCGGAGGCCCAAGGTGAGCGCAGTCATGGCTTGTGGTTTTGTCCATCCATTCGCCTTCATAACGGCCTCAAATTGAATTTTATAAGCCGACCACGAAGATGTGCCATCGAATGGAGGCACCTTAAAGCCCCGCGCTGAAGGTGCAGCAACTACTGAAGCTACAGTCACATCTCCAGTCTTCAGTTCTCCCAATTCCTTCTTCACCCCAGCGATCTGAACTTCGGCTTCTGAGAGGCGATTCTCGTGCTGCTGTACCTGAACCTTCATCACCTTTAGGTCTTTGCCAAAAGTTGCATGAAGATCCTTTATGAGGAGCATCTGCTCGTCTTGGCGGCGGACCTGCTCCTCCTTGTCTCGCTGCAACTGCTCTTCCAACCGGCGAACCTGCTCCTCTTGGCAGCGGACTTGCTCCACTTTGTCTCGCTGCAACTGCTCCTCCAACCGGCGAGCCTGCTCCTCTTGGCGGCGGACTTGCTCCTCTTTATCTCGCTGCAACTGCTCTTCCAACCGGCGAGCCTGCTCCTCTTGACGGCGAGCCTGCTCCTCTTGACGGCGAGCCTGCTCCTCTTGACGGCGAGCCTGCTCCTCTTGACGGCGAGACTGCTCCTGTAGCAGCGCCATTAAAGCTGACAAGTCTGGCGCCATTGATGCTGTAGGAACTGCGGATGGGCCAGCGACTGGCACTGACGTAGGCTGGACACCACCCGGTGTCTGTGTTGGAGAATGTCCAAACCGCCTTTGGTCCATGTCCTGCTGTCGCTGACTCCTGGTACGGATACCGTCCGTGTCGTCCTTCGGTAGGATTGGCATAATTTATCCCTCACTTCTGACACCAAATTGTTACGAGCTGGGTATGGGATAAATTAATTACTACCAATCAGACAATTAGATAACTTTATTAATCACAAAACACTTAAAACTTAATCACAAATACGCCACTGATCACTATTCGCTCAGATATCGCACTTCTAGTTCACTTCGATTCGCTTCGTTGTATCGCCTAAATCAGACTGACTCATCGTGTGTCGGCTCTCTGCTTTTATACCGCCAATATTCAAGAACATTCCAGCTATGTGTAGAACGGTTCCAGAAAAACATCAACAAATAAACATTACCAGGAAATACAAAAGTAGTAGGTATAAAAAATAATAACCTACTTGTACCGAATAAAGAAATAGGTACTTTATGCCCTCGGCGTACGGTCGAAATTACAATGACGAGTTCTAATATTGTTTATAAGTAGTTACCTACTTAACTTCAAACTAATAATAATGGAATGCTTCTCGAAGTTTTTAGCGCAAACACACTGTAATCCGTGCTTTCTCGAAAGATCTCGTACGTACGACGTAACAATATAGTATTTAGGCCACTAATATAGCAGGATACTATGATATATAGTAGGGTTGGTAACCCTACGCACGCCGTACAATACCACTGGCTGGAGTCGTGGCCGTCTAGTGAGCGAGATCCCTAAGACTAGAAATCATTTTTCTGCCTCATTAGTCTAAAGGTCGCAAGTGCTACTGCTAAGCTGGTATTATTGGGTTTTCCTTCTAGATTGTTGCCAGGTTGATGGCAATAGGCTCGCCCCCTGTTACATGGGCCTTAAACATAGCTGGCGAAATGTGGGTGTACGATAAGAACGCCTCTGTATAACCCTTCGGTGAATATTAGGCGTGATGTTAGGCTATGTTTATTTTTCAATCAGTTTTTCCTTACCAACAGATATCTATTATAGTAAAATTGCTGTGCATCGCATCATAAAGTGGTTGGATGCTATTTGTAAATGCTTCGTCTTCCTGTCATTTTCTAATCAGAACAAGTCTACGTTACCATATACCTACGACGTAGATCTACGTAGGTATACATATGAATCCTCGACTTTATACAAACATAGTATCAGCCGGACTATACCATATAACCCAACTTGTTGTTTTTTGGAACGAAGTTCTTTAACGCGGCTTGTAAACTTTCAGAAATAGTCACGCTAAAAAGTGTTAATACTTGCGACAGTCTTCTTTTAATTCAAAGAGAAACAAAGAGAGAGAGAGAGAGAGGGAGAGAACGCCGGCAGAAAAAAGAAAAGAGTAAAGTGATTACAGTGTCGTGGGATAAAATTTTACACATCGGTACGAGTACACTGCATGCCGGCGAAGAGAGACAGAAAGTGTGAATTTGGTCAAAACGAAAACATAAGATGGCCTTCTGAATATTTTCAAATTTTTCGTCATGGGTATCGTATTCACGGTTTTCAAGGGTGCAAAAGCCGATAGTGAGGTCAAAATGTAAATCCAAGATGGCGGTCACGAAAATTTAAAGCCGATATGAGGTCAAAATGTAAATCCAAGATGGCGGCTACAAAATTTTTGTTTTTGTTTTAAATCATACTTAAGAAACAACTTTGTTCTTGACGGCGGTCCTCTGACCGCACACGATTTTTTTTTAATGTTCTTTCTTTGCGTCATGTTTAACGCAAATTAAAGTATTTTCTTTCTTTTTTTCTCTCTAAAAATCTTAAATCAAATCTCGCGAGCTTGAAGTGAGCTGTCAGTAGTGTTAATTTCTAGCATTCGCTGGAATAACAGCTCAATTAGCTTCAACTAAGTTTCACGGTGAGATTTTTATTGACCGGCAGGTACAGTTCGATTCAAACTTTATGGTGGCTCGGAAGTACGCTACTCGCTGCGCAGTACACCACCCCTCACCCCCGCTGACCCATGAATTCGTTACTGCGCAGCGACTGGCCTCATGTTCCGAGCCGCCATTTAGAGCGTGTATCGTAAAAGTTGGCAACGTCGAAAAAAATATTTCGCTGTTTTGATTAATTTGGCAGTATTAGTGTATGGAAATATGCAAATGTTAGGCCACATTTGCATATTTCCATACAGTAATACTGCCAAATTAATCAAAACAGCGAAATATTTGACATCTATTTGCAACGTTGCCCACTTTCAGAATAAACGCTCTTAAGTTTGAATCGGGTTGTCGGGCCTTTTCTCATTTTAGTGAAAGAAGGTTTTAATTACCACGCTTGCTAATTACGATCTAGCAATTTCAGACAATAACTCAGCACCCTATAGCGTAGTATACTTTCAATGTCAATCCGAGGGTTTTGAAGGAAATTCCTAAGCCATTGCTTCATAGGTTTCAAAAATTCGTTTGCTCAGATACGTAAATAATTCAATAAAAGTGTCTGAACTGTCAAAATGAAAGGTATTGTGATCGCTTGCCATTTTATGTCTGTTACATAATTAGTCCACTGGTTTCTCCAAGATAATCCTTCACAGTAGTTCAGTGGTGTCAATTAGATACCTGTTTTTTTTTGGGTGGGAAATTATCAAATAACTTTTCCCGCTTTGGGTGGAGCGGGAGGGCGTGTCAGACTCTTACTGACTAAAACCCACCCGTGATCCGTCAGTAGCCATGTTGCCGGGGGCCACGATATCCCTTTCGGACTTCTTCGCAATCCCGGCAGGGTGAATGTATAAGGGTTTACGGGGCGAAAAATCGATCTAGCTAGGTCTCATATCTGGGAAAATTCGTTCTCTCCGTATTTTCACCCGAGCAGAGCTCGGTCGCCCAAAGTTTAGAACAAAACGGCTACCTTAGGATAATGAAATGGCAGCATGGAATTAGTACGTACTATACATGGAATTAGTAAGTACCATAATGGCAGCATGGAATTAGTAGGTACTATAAATGGAATTAGTATGAACTTTTATTGAATGAGCATTCTCTATTTTAACCAGACCAGAGCTCGGTCGCCCAGTTACTAAGAATAACAACATACAATCACGATTCCCTGAAGGGAGATGTACACCCGCTGAAAGTCTTCGTTCAGTTTACGACCTATTAACTATACCATATAAAAAACATAAAACACAAACAAACACATGACACAAACAAACAAACATGGTAAAACCGTCCAAAACATTGCATAACATCCCGTAAATTGTTGAATTCTGATGATGGTGATGCTATTTCATAATCAGCCTATAATGTTCCCACTGCTGGGACACAGGCCTCCTCTCTGTGAGACTGAGTGGGCTATAAAGTGGCTGGTAGTAGCTGAATGAGAGTTGCCGAGAATCGAGCTGCATAACATAATCAGCCTCTAACGTTCCCACTGCTGGGACACAGGCCTCCTAGTCTGCGAGAGTAAGTGGGCCGTAATCCACCACGCGGGCCCAGTGTGGGTTGGTAGATGTCACAATGTCTTCGAAGTTTTGGTTCTAGGACATGCCGGTTTTCTCACGATGTTTTTTTTCCTTCACCGTTTGTTGAGCACTGGTCATGAAATTATTTGTACAAAGTAAAGCGCCAGCCTAGGTACGAACCCACGACTTACAACTCGTAAGTCAGGGCCATTACCACTGGGCCACCATTGCTCTCTGATGCTTTTTGCAGTGGATTAACTCTCTGGTCTATGTTTACAGGGTGGCAGGGACATCGACGCGAAAACTATTACCATGGATTCAGTACATGATTCTGAATCCCCCCTTGCGTTGAAATTTCTCGTCGGTTGCTAAAAAAAATCTGTCTATACATTTTGACCGCGTAGGTATTATTGCACTTTCCTATGAAACAGCTTTTTTTTAACCGACAAAAAATTTCAACGCAGGGGGTTCAGATTTCAGAATCATGTACTGAATCCATGGTAATAGTTTTCGCGTCGATGTCCCTGCCACCCTGTATAATTACTACAAGTACTTAGAAGGTTTCAGTAAAAGGATTGGTACCAGCAACTATTGCAGCATAAAGACAATTTGACTAAGCATGGTGGTTGTTTGAATTTAGACTCAGCAGCGATCATCTATTGGTTGACAGGATCTTCAATTTGTTTGACTACTAGGAAGAGCATTTTCGTAGTAACTTTGGTTAAAAACGTTCTGTAACGTCCCATGAAGTACCTATCGATATAGGTACCTACATTGTTATTCTTCATGGTCCCTCAATTTTCGATAATCCAATCCGTGACGATATTATTTGAAGCATATTAAAATAATAATAATTTCCGTATAATCAAACTGCTATTAAGATTAGTTACATTAAAACTTCCTGAAGTTATTTAGAATATTTATTTTAAAACTTGTGTTTTTAAAAGGCCTTGGAATTGTTTGACCTTATGTCATTTAAGGCCTTGGTTCGTAGAATTATAGTCATAAAATGCACGGTCAAGTGTATTTGAATATAATGCTGAGACCAACTGTATCTATGTACTGTGTATCATACATGTTGAATGTGTGTGACTTGTAATGTCATTATTTACCAAAGACTGCATATGACTGAATTTTTGAGTAAATGTTTAAGCAGTTTTGTAAACCACAGTGAGTCATTCTGGCTGCATTTTCTTTTTATAAAATGGTCAATTTTCATACACAGACAGTGTCTGTTTAAATATTAGTTTAAAAGGTGTCTGTAATATAGATAATGTTATTGAACCTGAAACTTCCCTTGTACTGGTAGACAAAGCCTGTCGACTTGTTTTAATATTGTATAAGAGTTGTGTATAATTTTGGTGTACAATAAAGTTAGTGTGTGTTTTGGACTGTCTCGTTGGTCTAGTGGTCGCTAGCGCTACTGCTGAGTATGAGGTCCTGGGTTCGATTCCCGGGTCGGGCAAAGTGTTATTGGGTTTTCCATCTGGATTTTCTCAGTAACAGCGTCTGGATTTGTGCCCGGTTGATGGCAATAGGCTCGCCCCCTATTACATGGGACTTAAACATAACTGGCGAAATGTGGGTGTACTATAGGTACACCTCTGCCTAACCCTTCGGGGAATACAGGCGTGATTTTATGTTATGTAATAAAGTTAGTATTTCCTATTTATTTATCTATCAACTCTGCAGTGTTCAAAACAAATAAAGCAATAAAAAAAAGATACCTCCTCCCAAAGACACGGCCACTTTAAGAAAATTTCAAAAACATATTGAGAGAAGGATTCAAATATTGTTTATTGTTATATAATAATTATTTATCCTTTTTCAAAAACTACAAACCGCGGCCTCGAATGCTCGATGAGACCTTAAACTCTACAATAGTCAAGGCCAGCATGACGTCACTGATCGTAACATTATCAACGCTGCGTTGACGCTGCGTTCTCGGCAGGCAGCTTGGAACTGCGTTAAAAACCTTGGACTTACGATATTCAACGCATTACGTGGCATTACGCAGTATCTACATACCGCGGATATGAGAAGTACTTAAATTTTTACGAGTTCATGTATTGACTGTTAAAATTTATAACATAATACACGGTAGGTGAAATAGGTGATTTATTTTTGTGTTATTATAACATATCTCGGTAACCCGTAAAGGCAATTAAACTACCGACCGTAAAGTTAGTAAGCATTTATCCTATTAGGTATATATTTTGTTTGAATTTGTAGCAGTTTAGGTACATTTAACTTTTTTGGTTTTTGAATACAATGCTCTTAGGTTCACGTGAAGCTAACCTGCAGCTTGAATGAGTAAATATTTATAATTGCTGAAAAATAAACTACATATTTTCAAGTAGATACCTAATTAATTCATGAGAATTCAAGTTACTAGAACCCCTTTTGCATATTTATGAATGAATTCTGTTATGAATATTTTAAAATCACAATCAAAATGCATAACACTTTCCTAGGTGTAACCCTGAGCAATTTCACACACGGAAATCGAGAATTTTCCCCAATTTGTATGTGTGCTAAACTACTGCATACATGTGTGTGTGAGAGAACCGCGTGCAACCGCTGCCGAGGTCGCCCACATTCGATCTGTGCAAATTTTCGTTCGGCGGGATCACTGGCCGCTCTCAGGGTCGCACCGTCGTATCTCTCAATTTTTGTTTGTTAATTATAAAAATAATGCGTTATATAACTAGCTAGTCGCCTCCCGCTCACACTTGGGCCACTGCGCATCGCTCCCTCTCATCGCCACCGGCATTGCGCCGCACACATACAAACGGCCTAGAAAAATACATCCACAAAATTCGGCGGTGCGTTCCTCTGTGTGCGTGAATGACGTTACCGTACAATGCGATTACAGGCCCGCACTGGACGAATTTGTTTTATAGCTACTACGCATTTGCAATCATATTTATTTTTGTTTGTGTACAAGATTTTTTGATATCGGCATTTTTTGTGTATTACTTCATTGCCTCGATAAGGTGTGTGATAGGTATGGCAGCGTGTTAAACCCAGCCCATTGATTTCTCGCCAGCAAAATTAAGAATAGACGAAAAGTGAACGTGCCAAGTTTTAAAAACGTTTGCCTTTGAAACCGGAATTTTGGATGATTTCTCAAAACGGGTATAAATTGAATTTAAATAAGCATTTATTTTTATGTCTGTATGATTTATTTTGATGATTAGTGTACGACCAACAGTTACATGATCAATAAAAATGTAGCCGTGTTAAGATAGGTCTATTCTGAGGAAAAAATTGAAGGTGCGTTACTACTCACGTGCCCTCTTTAGATGTTTGGACGATTAGTAAAAAGATTTATTCAAACCACAAACAGATAACGATAACGATGACCAGTGGGGACTGGTTTTAATCAAGTTTGAGGCCACACTTCATGTTGATTTTTGCACAAGTCGGACGAAAAATAATTCAAAAATATTTTATTTTACATTAACCGCCATGGGCAGTGTGGGCTATGAAATGTCAGAACCTAGTTGCACGGTTCCAATTGGTCGTTTCCTATGGAGAAGAGCCGGCAAGAAACTCCAAGGTTACTCTTTAAATAAAAATAAATGGCTTTTAGAATGTTTTCAAATTATAGTGTTGATAGGGTATGGGAGGACAGTGTAGTGTAGGCCTGTCAACAAATACCTATAGTAGCAATTAGAATTTGTATAAAGTGGAATCTGCAGCATATGGATAGCGTAGCAATAAGAATTTGTAGCAATGTGAATTGGCAGCAAGTAGTATTTATAACTAGTGAAATTTGAAGCAAATGGATATCGTAGCAAATCAAAACGTTTAACAGATGCATAGCTAGGAATAATAATTGCTATATATTCTTATTACTACAATTAGTAATAAGAATGTGTAGTAAATGCATTTTTATTACCTATTAACATTTGTAGCAAATGGATATCGTAGCAATTAGAATGTGCTGCAAGTGGATATCATAATAATAAGAATTTGTAGCAAATGGTATTATTGTAACTATTGAAATCTGTACCAAAGAAAAGTCGCAGCAATTTTATTTTTCAAAAACTTGGAATTTTGCAAGTTAAATCTGGAAACAAATAGCGATTGTAGTATTTTTTGGCATTCGTAGCAAATGGTAATTTTACTAAAGCTAAAATATTTCATTATGGCATACAAAAAAAATACTGCTGAAAAATATGACAAGAACAACTGTTAAAACCCTACATACCTTCTTGAACTTTTAAATTATTTTGGTTTAAAATAAATTGACTTACTAAGTAATTTAAGCATGCTTGGGTCAAAAGGTCGGCACCACCATTTGACACATTTTTCTTTGTCGGCTTTTGCCTCTTGGGTGGGTGGGACGATAAGAATATAAATAAATAAACAACTGCAAGATTAAGTAATTCTTAAACAAAATAGGAATAGTTGTGAGTACATTACAGGCACAATAAAAAAAAAACAATGTTAAATTAACGTTGTCACCAGTTTACCTATGTGTAGCTAATTAACACCAAATAGAATATAACATTAATTAAAATCAAAGTTAATTTGACATAAAATGTCAGTCCGTTTTACTGTTTTTTTTTTTTTTGCTTTAACATAATATTATGCGTTGATCGAATGAACACTATTTGTAGGTACATAATGAACTAGAATAAAATATTCAAAAATAGAATTTATCAAATAAAATTAATTGGAGTATATATTTTTTCAATTTGTTATTGCATGTTATAAAATAGTTATAATTTTATTTCAAAACAAAATAAATAAAACTGCTATTATTTGCATTATTCTTTATTCCTATCAATCTTCAATATCGAAATCTCCGCCTCCTTATCTTCTACTAATCTCCGCACCCACTGAAAGTTCAAAACAAAACTGCATAACAAATCGCCTCTCAAATTCGTCCCTGTACTTACACGTGCCGCAGTTTTTGTCCGGGATGCGATGTTTGGCAGTCATTGTATGCAGCGGGTATTTGCGCACCGAAGCCTTGGGCCCCGCGCCCCGCACCGCCTCGCACCACGCCTGATACATGCACGCAACGCATAGATAACGTTAGCTTTGTTCGGGGTATTTGAAACGTGAATATTATTTTGAATTTAGATTGTGGATGGGACTTGTTCTTTCGTGTTTATTTTTGTAATATGAAGGGACTTTATTATGTGTTTTCATTTGGATGTTTTCCTTTTTCAGGCAGTATTGATGATTTTTCTCGATTTCATAATACGTAGAAAACGTTGGGCGGATTAATAATAAAAAAAAAACAAATATCTGAATACATAAGAAGAGATCAAATATCCGGCTTTTTACACTAGGTACTAAAAATAATATTAATAATTTCCAGTGATAGCATTTAAAGAGGAAAAACGTAGTGCTTATCTTTAATTTACTATTTGTAAGTCCCGATTTTAAAATATTTGCAAAATTATAATGCTTTCCTATTGCACGCGGGATGAATTAGTTATAAACGATTTTATTGTATCCTCATTTCACAATCTCATAAAAACATGCAGCAATTTTCATATCGTTCATTCTTGTAGAACGCCTAGAAAGCGCCTTGCACTCAATGTGCGTACATTATTTAACATGCAAGAAACGCTATTCAAAACCGGCTTTGAATTTAAAACTACCTAGTTATTGTTCTATTTCAGTGTTGAGAGTCATTGGGCATAAAGTTTTAGTCCTCACCTCTTTGGTGGTTAATACAGCGATTATTTGGGCACGCACTGTGCCAAAATGGGGCAGCGCAAAACCTGCGTTTGAGGTCGCCTCTCGCGCTCCAAATGACATAGGGCGGATTTCACCAATGAAACTGAACGCAGTTTAGATGTGCTGAATGCGTTGGTGAAATTCGGCCTTTGGCTATAATCATGTATGCAGAACATGGATTTAAATATGCGTTAGGTGCTTTTGTTACTATTTATTCGTAGAGGTTAGCTATTGTTATTTGTATTCGGTTTATTAGTTGCAAAAACTTGCATTTGAGCTCGCCCCTCGGGCCCCAAATGACATAGGGGAGATTTCATCAATGAAACTGAACGCGGTTTAGATGTGCTGTTCTCGTGGAGTTTCATTGGTGAAATTCGCCCTTTGGCTGTAATCATGTATGAACTTCAGAACATGGATTTAAATATGCGCTAGGTGCTTTTGTTTCTATTTATTCGAAGAGGTTAGCTATTGTTATTTGTATTCGGTTTATTAGTTGCAAAAACCTACGTTTGAGCTCGCCCCTCGCGCTCCAATTGACTAAGGGTGGATTTCACCAATGCAACTGAACGCGGTTTAGATGCGCTGAACGCGATGAGTTTCATTGGTGAAATTCGGCCTTAGGCTTAATCATGTATGCAGAACATGGATTTAAATATGCGTTAGGTGCTTTTGTTACTATTAATTTATTCGTAGAGGTTAACTATTGTTACTTGTGTTCGGTTTATTAGTTGTAGGAAGTATTCTTTTTAACCTTTTGACAGGTACTATTCGCGATGCTTTCCGGGCTTCTTTGGCCAACGTAAGTTTAGGAATGTTGACAATTTACTGTAGGTAGAAAGATTCCTCCAAATTTACTCAAACCAAATAAAATACCAAGATATAGCACTGTAAACAGTGACGTGAGGCCGGTTTCGTAAACATGTGTGCACTTAGTGAGGTGTAGTTTGATTGCAGTGTCATTGTAAATGGTTGTAAATGTGTACGTGTGAGCGTGTATGCACAGAGCGGAGGTGTAGTTTTGGTATGCTTCACTGTATTGTTCGCAGCGCTCTGTCTTGGTTTTTTTTTGGTCTGAGCACCTTTACAATTTTTTTTTTAATTATATGGTTATCTTGGATATCACTGACATTGATCAAGAAAAACATCGTGAGGAAACCTGAACATATAGTCGATATAAGTCTGAAATCGTCAACCCATCTTGAGCAAACGTGGAGATCAATGCTCGTGCCTTCTGTGTATAAGAAGAGAACTTTGCACTGCAGTGGCTCCAGTAATAGGTTGGTATTATTATTGTTATTTATTTTAAAATCTATTCATGATCATCATCAGCCTGCAGCAGTCCTCTGCTGGACATAGGCCTCTCCAATTGCACGCCATTCCGCTCGATTCTCAGCAACTCTCATCCAGCTGCTACCATCCACCCTGCGAAGATCGTCGCTCCACCTAGCCTGAGGGCGTCCTACCTTAGGTTTGCCGAATTGCGGTCTCCACTCAAGAACACGTCTACCCCAACGGTCATCGGTTCTACGGTTAATATGGCCGGCCCATTGCCACTTCAGCTTGCTTATTCTGTGACCTATGTCGACAATTTTGGCTTTGTCTGATTACCTCATTACAGATTCTTTATCTATTACTAAAAATGTATATATTATTAAAACGGAACGATACCGGTCGATCGGTTCTGTAAAAATCTCACAGGGATTGACGCTATTAACAGCTCACTTCAAGTTCACTTAATCACAGTATAATAAAGTAACAGTATTATATCTCGGAATTGACCTTACTCGGTAGATAGGCCTTCCGCGTCTGTTAACTGCCGCGCACTTGATACTGTTGCGTACTGAGATTTCGAAGCGCGTCGTTTCGGCCGTTTTCTATAAAGATATAATACTGATACTTATTTATACTGTGACTTCAACTAAGTTTTTGGGGAGAGATTTATAAGGAATAGATCGGCTGTTCATTAATTTAGCAAAGCAGTAGAAATAATTGTTGATGAGGCCCAATTTCCATGGTGTGAGGACTTCCCCTTCATTCTGAATGCATATTTGTGTAGGTATGTGATAAGTTTAAAATTAATGTGTTTTACACAGAAACTAAACACAATGGCTTCTAACATTCGACACACAGGCGCGTCCCAATGTTTGAAGTGTTACAGTCATATAATAAACTACCTCTGTTAGAGGTGGGCACTTAAAATTAAATAGTTTAGTGTAACGTTCTTGGATAAAGTTACAGTGTCAGCACAGATTAATACAGATGGGATACTCCGCAAAATAATTAAAATAAAAAACGACTCTTGCTACGACACAATAAAGTGCAATTCAGGTCGCACAGCGGTAATCACCTACCGTTATATTCACCTAGAAGTTGCCTCTTTTTCTATTGTGTAACTCTTAGATCTTCTGACTACGTTACACTCCCTGAATTGGCCCGACAAGACGGGCCCGCCGCGTACTTGTAGCTTCATACCTTAACTGCGGAGTGTCCCATCTATATTAATCTGTGGTGTCAGTTAATTCTTAATACTTCTCAGCGTAGTCTTGTGGGTTTAAAAATAACTCATCTCTTTTTGTAGTGAATTTCGGTAAGAACACATAGACATAACATCACACCTTGTTTCCCCGAAGGGTTAGGCAGAGATGTAACCATGGTAAGTACATCCACATTTCGCCAGTTAATTAAGCCTCGTAATTGTCGTAACCGGTAATTGTTCTACCATGAAGTTTTCTTTAGGTGGGTACTGATCGGTGTTACGAGGTGTAATGTAACATGTTACAAAGTGAGTACGTGCAGTCAGTACGTGGAAACGAGCACGAACACGCGAGCAGCGAGCGGCTCGTTGTTTGATTCGAGTGCTCCGCCCGCTGTCGGTTTTTTGGTGAATCCCTTTGAATGTTACACGGTTCAGTCAGTACGCCCGGCCCGCGTCGTCACGAGCGCTCGTGCCATACTGTCGATTCTTGGCTATTGTGTTTAGAATCTGGACCGCGGGCGAGCAAAAAGTTCGAAACGAGCATTACACGGATTTAAGGACACGGCGTAATGTAACATGCTCGCTGCGAATGGTACATTACGCGGGTCGTAATGTTGGCTCGTTGCTTCGTTGTTGTCCAAAAGTTTCGTATGGAGAAGAATGGGCAAGAAATTCCACCGTTAAGGCTCTTTCAAACAGGCGCGACACGCGACGCGACACAAAGCCACCGCTCGTCGCGCGACGAGCGGTGTCTTTGTGTCGCGTCGCTTGTCGCGCCTGTTTGAAAGTCCCTTTACTCTTTTAAAAATGTTTGATATTATTTTGTATACATTAATTATATTCTTAAATGTGAAGATGATGCACGTAGAATCAAATTACTACATCACAGTAGGTAAAATAATTAAAAATGAAGCAATGATAGATCAATTATGTGATACATTCATGGTACTCCCATATTTACAAATATAGTAAAAGTAGACGATTTTTGTAAAATAAAATACAATTAATAAGTCAGTCTGTGAAGGTGCTAAGTAACTACGTGCTAAGTAACGTATACAGGATATTAGGGACATCGATGCGAAAACTAAAACCATGGATTCAGGACATGATTCTGAACGCCCCGGCGTTTAGATTTTTCGTCGGTTATTAAAAAAAAAAATGCTGTTTCGTAAAAACGTGCAATACCTACGTGGTCAAAATGTATGGTACGGCAATTTTTTTTTTTTAATAACCAGCGAAAAATTTCAACGCAGGAGGGTTCACAATCATGTACTGAATCTATGGTAACTCGCGTCGATGTCCATGCCACCCCGTATAAATCTCAGCCTACGTGTTTATGATGCAACTCTGTTGTCGAATGTGGTTCCTTTGAACACTTTTGTTGACCGGCCTACACTGATCTCCCATAACTAAGAAATAAATATTATTTTCAAATGAACAACCGTGGAGTTTGTTGCCGTTCTTCTCCATAGGACACGATCAGGTGGGACTGTGCACCTAGCTTCTGACGTTTCATACGCCCATGTAGGTTGATGTTGATGTAAAATAAAATATTTTGAAATTAATTTAATTTGAACTGCACTCTAATTACGTAACACACGATCAATTATAATCTGAATAATTTTGAAGAATATTGCTAATCCATTGCTTCATATGTTCGAAAAATTTGTCTGCTCACCAACGTAAATAACGCAATGAATGTTGTTGAACTGTCAAAATGAAACAGATTGTAATTGATCGCGTGTTACGCAATTAGGGTGATATTAAAAAAGCAGCCAAGTGCGAGTCGGACTCGCATACGAAGGGTTCTGTACCACCGTAGAATATTAAAACTATTCGTTTCCTTTTTCGGATCCCCTTAAAATTTTAACTTTTTAAATTTTTTATTGGTTGAAATTTTTTTGTGTCTACCTATTACGGTTCAAAAGATACAGCCCTGTGACAGATGGACGGGCAGCGGAGCTTTGTAATAGGGTCCCGTTGGTAACTTTTTGGTACGGAACCCTAAAAATTGGCATCAAACTGAAAGAAAAGAGTTTTAAAACCATGACCTAACAGGAAAATGATGTTTGCTGGTTTGTTACGCTTACATTTGTTGCTGCGTGCGCAATCATAGAATAGTTGAGCATAGTTGAGCGGATGTTGACAACGCCAATGGAAACTGCCAATAGTAATTTTTTACTTAAAATTTGACCGTACGTCCGAACTATATTATTAAATTTTCTAAAAATATTCTAACTTATATAAACGCCAAAGTGAGTTGTTTGTAATGCTTTTTTTGTATGTTTGTTTCTTACGCTTTACGGTAAAACGGCTGAACACATGGCACATGGGTAGATCATGACCTGGATTGGGACGTAGAATACTTTTTATCCCGACATTTCCACGGGATCGAGACTTATGCAGGTGAAATAAACGGGGCACAACTAATTATAAATAAGTTAAAAAAATAGATTTAAAAAAGAAAAATATTGGAAAACGGAGGCGTTTGTCGTCTTGCGTCCTACACTTTTTTCTGCTGATCACGGTCTCTACTCTCTTTTGTACATAAGACTGCACATTTACCTATATAAAACACGCATACTTTGAATAAAAAAAGCCATTTTCAATAAGGTTTTGTTTCGGGTGAAACGAATTAAAAAAAAAAAATGACTTAGTTAATTGATTTTTTCGCAAGGTTCAATGTTTTCAGGTTTTACGCTTGATTGACGGGAAAAATTTAAAACTATTTTGATGTTTTTTTTTTCATTTCTGCTGCATTTAATAATTTTTTAGAAACTACAGAATTAATCTCCATTAAATTATCTATACAATGGTGTATAAATTAAGTAGGTTCTGTGTATTAGTAGGAGTGTAACAATAAAAACAGTTGCAGAAAGGAGGCAAAACAAATTTTTCGATCGCGTGGTGTAAAAAATTCCTATTTTAGAACATTATGCTTGCTTCCCTTCTACACGTGGTGGTCCATCTAAAAACCGAACAACCCTGAGAATAGGGTCCCACTATTCTCAGGGCATTCCATTCTTAAACCACGGCCCCTCCACCAGTTTGCAAACAAAACAAAAGAACCTAATACTAGGAAACTAGACAAAGCTTTAAACCAGTTGGATGACGTCAGCCCTACTCCCTAACCTTCGCTGGTGTCATGGGGTTCAAGGCACTGGAGAATAGTGCATCGGAATCGGAATAAATGCTTCGCTGATCGCCTAGGCAGTTTTTTGCTAGGTTTTTTGTTAGCTGCCTTATCTTCCGAATTAAATGGTTGCGTTGTGCGCACGCGGCTGACTATATAGCTAGCTGTGGGTGGTTTAGACTTTAGATTAATTGGAGGAAGCTCGTGAACTATTTAGCATGTTCTAGTCTGTTCCGACTGCCTTGATGGTCTAGTGGTTGGAAGCGCTACCGCTGAGCATAAGGTCCTGGATTCGATTCCGAGGTCGGGCTAAGTATTATTGGATTCTTCCACCAGGAATTTCCGAGTAGCAGCCCGGAGTCTGGATTTATAATAATTACTTGCATTTATTTATGAACTGTTTGATTTGTAATTCATAATACTATGATTATTGTACATAAATAACAGTGAGAAAAGATGGGTTAAATTACCTTATAGTTAACGTAGCGGTGGTTACAGATATTAAACAATATAACATCACGCCTGTAATCCCCTAAGGGTCAGCAGAGGTGTAGGTACCTAGATGGAAAAACACAATAACACTTTGCTCGACCCTAGAATCGAAACCAGGACCTTTTGCTCAGTAGCGCTCGCGGCCTAGAGACCAACCAGAAATTCATAGTTACCAAAAAGATACCACGAATATGCCAGACCTGTCCAATTCGAATAACGCTAAAAGAAAGTGACATTAAAAACTCGAGTTTGTGTCAGTATGTTGCATTTACACAAGAGTTCCTTGCAACGTACAGTGGGCCAAACGCACATATTCGTGACCTCATTCGGATTTATTTACATCACTACGTATTGAGGAAACATTTTCCGTTAGTTTGTATGAATTTTTCGGTAAATACAAAACATTATGCACGAATTTTGCGTTTTCTTTTGTCTTGACACAGTTTTATGCTCGAATGAGGTCAAATTAAATGCAATTTTGTGAATGAAATGATCGGCCCATTGTGTCCTTGTCCACAGTAAGTGAATGTTGGGGCAAAACCATCATAATCTGAGGTAGGTACTCTGTTCCCCCCCCTGCTTGTATGTATATGTTGAGGTTCCCGTGAGGGGCTAATTTTAACCCTTTGCCTCCTCCTGGTATTTCGAGGTTATTCATGAGAATCCGCCCTTTATACTGGGTGACCTGGACATCTCTCCAAGAAACCTCGCCATCGTCGTCTGTTCAAAAATGCAAACTATAATCTACATATTATACAATAAGATACCGACAAATTTTCTCTGCAACACTAAAATCATCGGGATTTGACCCACATACTACAAATAAAACTGCTGTGCACTATTTAGACCGCAGATGTCTGTAGAATGCATTTTTCGTTGAGAAAATGTTGTGTATATTTTACTATAGTATGGAGGCCACCCCGTTTTTCTTTCGGTGTCACCGAACTGACTTCGTACCCCAGTTGTTGTCGTGAAGTAATACTCCTACTCAATGCAGTCACGAGAATTACATTGTACTGTCGTGTACATTCAAACTAATTTAGATCTAATAAGACAAATGTTTCTTCAGTGAACAATAGAAAAATTGCGCTTTATTTAATTGGAGAGGTCTGAGTTAAAGTTATTGTAACTGAACGGTGCTGATCTACCTTCTATATCTGGTGGCTTTCTGCTGGATTGCAGATGACTCCCGGACGAAAGGTAGTTAGAGTAACCATGGTTTTAGTTTGTAAGCGTGTGATAAGGACCTTTACGTATTCCAAAATGGGATGTCCATGTGGTTTAAAATAAAAGCCTTGATGTGATACAATGTTATTCATTGCATCAGAAAATATAAAAGTATTACATGAAGCATATTATCTACTGAAGTAAACTTAATAACATTATTAAATTCATTGATTCATGCACTGACAAACAACGTTCAGCCTGAACCGCATGAAATTTTGCACAAGTTTTCCTCATTTAACGAAAGTGATCAAAAAGGAAGGATTTTTAGAAATTCATGTTTGTAATTTTGCCCGATCGAAAATCTTATCGGGCACACGGTTTCTCAGAAGCATAAAGTAAAAAACGCAAAAAAAACCGCGACACTCTGGATCACAAAAACTAAAAATGGAATCTAAAAGCAACGTCCCATAGACTAAAGGAAGGAAGCACAAGCTTTATGTCTAGCTATTTATGGTCCCACCCTAACTCCCTTCGGGGGGAAGTGTAGTAACTGTGAGTCATAGACAATGCAACGGCTGCATACGTAATATTTATAGGTTGTAGCGTAAGGGGGTTAGAGTAGCTGCACCCTTGAAAAGGGCGGGGTGGGGGATGCTGATGACGTGATGTTCCAGTTAATCTTTCTAGGTGAAATCTTGTGTGCGTTCATTTTATAGTTGTAGAAGAAGAGCGCGGCTGAATGGAAACAATATTTTTATTTAGTGCGGCTACATAAAATGCTTTGGATTAATTTGTTGAAGGTTTTTGCTGTTTATTCTATTTGTGTTTGCACGTCTGTTAAGTATATCGATACTTTATTGAAAACACATATTTTATGCAGTTCTAGTGATGTGTGAGCTGCGATATTGTATTAAAAATGTTAAAATAGTTACGTCCTATGAAAAGGACATTGTTAAAAATGACGTACGAATCAACACGTATGAACCTTTACAATAATTACTAGTTTTTTTTTATAATTTACGTTGCTCTTGTTACAATAGAACGGACACTTCTTATTTTTGAAAACATAAAAAAATATATATTAATATAATATATTAATTATTTTTTAATTTTAATTCACTTCGGTCTTTTTCCCCAGCGCCATTATTTTTTGTTTCAATTTGACGTTTTGAATAGGCTCTCTCAGCACTTGATTTATGAATAAGGGTTTTAGTTAAAAACAGAATAAAGCGATTGAAAGCACTGTGTGAAACGAGCTACATCGACACTGACAGTCGATGAATTGATAGATGACAGTTTGACATTCGATAGTGTCATTTTGTCACTCAGAGTACATTTTTATATTATCTACTAACTACAAATAAAATTGTATAAAAAAAGAATGGTTCTGATTACACTAATAGTGCATAAATATGTAAAGAAACGTTTGAAGATAAAATTTAATGTATTTTCACTAATAAACGCTTAATTAATAATGTTTCTATTGGCCTAATTATAACCCCAAAATCCGAAAGTTTTGTAGATTTTTTACAACTCTCAGCAGTGTCCGTGATTTTAATTTAGATTTAATCGAATATATGCATTATTTAGAACACAAAAAGTGAATTTACCTCGCTGTTGGTTCTTGGCGAACGATGTATGGAGGCGGAAAAATGTCCTTTAACAATCTACAAAAGTAACTCTTATTAAACCCTATTTGGAAACGACTAAAGTATCATTTTTTATTTATCAGTTAAGCATACTATATATACATATCGCTGTCAACAGTGACGTGAGGCTGGATTTCGTAAATATGTGTGGACTAAGTGAGGTGTAGTTTGATTGTAAATGGTTGTAAATGTGTGGGTGTGAGCGCGTATGCACAGAGCGGAGGTGTAGTTCTGGCATGCTTCACTGTATTGTTTGCAGCGCTATGTCTTGGTTTTTATTTGGTTGGAATTGCAACCTGTTGTAGCCTTAGTAATAATTGTTACTGTTGCTGCTACGGAATCTAGTTTTCAAGACGAAATAGGCTTTCATTTGGCATTTGGTACTCCTGTAACTATGCGTGAAAACAATTATACCATTTTTACACAAAATTGTTGCAAGTTCAGTACTAATAAACTAACAACTATTGAAAACAATCTAAGCTCTCAAAATTGCGCCCAGAAGGTGTTAGCCAAAGCTATAAAACTCCGTTATAAAATTTTATAGGCGCACTGTGGTCAATTTGCAAAATAAACTGCGTATGGTGAAATAATAATGAGTGCGAGAACGCTGTGTTGCCAATTTTAAATTAGCTTCAAAATTGTGACCTTTACTGTATTCGGGAAACTAAAAATAAAAAATACTGTAAGTAACTGCCTACCTATGTAATTAACATTCTTAAGATATTTTTCTTTGAATTTCTATAAGATATTAATGAGATACCTTTTTCTTATTTCAGTGTATAACACCAACCTAATTATTTTATTTTATTTAAGGGACAAAAACAGTAACCTACTTGCTAAAGAAAGAAAGAAAATACAACATAAAACAAAAAGAACAAGAAAGAAAAGAAATAAAGAAATATCAAGAAATCCATACCCTTAAAAAATTAACATGTAACCCACATCATTGTTCACGTAATAATGAAATTAATAGTATTAATGAAAATATTAGTATTAATGAAAATAATAGTATTAATGAAAATAATAGTATTAATGAAAATTGTACGGTTTACGTACATTCCGTCAGGCTGCAAACGCAGCAACCTACTTTTCTCTTTGGTATTTAAAACAATGTTTAATATGATTTTAAGTTAGTTGACGAATTACATACTTACGCGAACACCGCGGATTAGCATCCAACCCACTTTTACTTTGTTGTGATCGGTACTCTAATAAACCTTTAGTGTTACCGAATCTGTGTGTGTTTACATCAACTCGCCTAACTCCAAGTACTGACTTACCACTTCTTACTTAAAGCTACAAGTGTAAGGTACCAACTACTACGGGACCTTACAAAAATAATAGTAGGTATTAATAAAAATAATAGTATTAATAGAAATAATGGAAGGATATTTCTTCAAAAAAAAAAAGCAAAAGATGACACTAAAGCCATTAATAATTTACTTTGTGAAGTCCCTAGATTTCGCACTGTGTAGCTGTCAAAACAAATATAGAAAAAAGTAACGTATTGAAACGTAGACGCATCGTTCGACCCAGTTATCGGAGCGGATTCTATTTCGGAAAAAGAGCACAGTTGCTGCATTATTTTTTGGCCAGCCATGGTGACCTCGATTTACTGGGCGATTCGGGAGTAGGTCCTTTGTTCACGCGGAATAAATATCAAGGTGTGGATGTAATGTAGTGCGTTTATTAATACGTGGATGACATGCTCTCTGGTAACCGGGTTTACTGAAACTTTCGATATTTTAATAGTTATATGAAGCTTCATTGGTTAGGTAAGTATAATAAAGTTTATCTTTTATATAGATAGCATAAAAACTTCTTCTTATTTTTTTAATACTTTTATTTGGAGTTTAAAACTGAAAGTTATGTCTCGTACGATTGTAGTGTTTATTAATAGTCATAAATTTTTTATATTATTTTGGCGGCAGCAGAAGGGTTACATATTAATTCCTATATATCAGCAAATCTTTGTCTTCTTCATCATAAGTTCATAACACTTACTTGTTTATGGCGCTCGGCAACAACTAAACAGTTTAACACCACAAATTTGTGAAGTTGTGACGTAAAACCTCTTAAAGAAATCATACACCCCAAGAAATTCACCTCTGTATAATTGATACATCTATTTCCAAACTACCCTTATAGCCCAAATCAATAACACAGTAGATTGACAACCCATTCCATACAATGTATGTATGAACAATTCATTTCCATATTCCATTCACTGGACAATCCCATTAAATGTGTTATTACGATTTGTATGAAGTTGTGCATTCAATAGTACCTACGTAAACTTAATTAATATTTTGCTACAAAACTGACAAAGTCCAAGGTTTAGTTTTTGTCACAGTGTCACAGTAACATTATCGCAGTTCAAGTCGAAAAGTCAAGGGCACGTTTTAGTTAAAATTCGAATTTGTCAGTCATAATATTAGATAGACGTGTAATTTTATTCGTATCTAAATAATAACAGCCGCATGGGCTGATCTTCATGGTTAAGCAATGTTTGCCGAGGTCGGTCCGTGGATGGGAGACCATCCATTACATACCGAGACTACTTCATGCCTCGGACAGCACGTTAAACCATTGGTGCCGGCTGTCATTTGTAGATCAATGACAGTTCGTTACGGGTAGTCAGAAGTCTGAAAGTCTGACAACCAGTCCTGCCAAGGAGTATCGTGTTACCCAGTAGCTGTGTTGTGGAGGTCAGATAGGCAGTCGTTCCATGTAAAATACTGGTAATCAGCTGCATCCGGTTAGATTGAAAACTGACCCCAACTACTATGCTGGGGTTGGGTTCCAATGTAACCGGATTGGCTAGGCAGATGATGACGTGTATATTTTTTTTTCGTGAGTTCGTCCTCGTAGTTATTATTCTTTTATTGGCATAAGGAGTATGTTAGGACGTAGATTAGCAGAAAGGACTCAACCTACACTATGGTCAAAAATGAAAGAGGTCTTAAAGGACCAACCTTTTAAAACCTCTTTCATTTTTATAATCATAGTGTGTCTGGTCTTATTAGTCCTATCGAATGTGCCTATTTAAACCCAGTTAGCCGTTTGAGTAATAAACATTCAAATTGTTCATACGTAGAATGTTTTAAATGTTCACATGCGTGAAAATACTCAAGTACCTGTACTGTCCAGTACACCCTCGACGGCCCGCCCAGCTACCAACGTACAAATAAAATAAAACAAAAGAACACCGACCGCGCAGACCACCGCGCCCTCTGTGTTGGGCTCCCAATGGGGAGTAAATCGAAATTGGACTTTCTCCTTTTTTTTTTTCTCCTGTCAACGTATAATCATAGGCTGTTTACAAATGGACTGTGTCAGAAATATGTAATGCCTACATTGTCTACCACACTTAAGTTTGATGTTACTTCACATCTGCCAAGTATGTTTGGGTTCCAGTCTAACCTGATGCAGCTGAATACCAGTATTTTACATGGAGTGACTGCTTATTTGACCCCCAAAGCCCAGCTATTGGGTAACACCCCCCTTGCGGCCCCTTGGCGTGACTGGCTGTCAAAGTTTCAGGCTTCTGACTACCGGTAACTATTGTCGAAGATCTACGAATGACAACCCAGTAGTTCGGTGCTTCCGATTGGGTTGCAGTCCAATCAAATGCTGTTAATTATCCGGAGCAACTGCTAACGCAACCCAATTAATGGACAGCACTGCTTCCATAAGAATGGCGAAATCTCTTTGACACTTTTACAAAACCAATGGGAATGGAATGGATTTTTGATGCGATGATATATTTAGCACAACACGGAAAATGTATAAATGAGGGTTACAGTCCGTCTCACTACCACCTTGCTGAGTGTGACTAATGTCAAAGTCAAAATCAATTTATTTATTCCAAATAGGCACATATAGGGCACCTTTGAAAAAAAATTTGAAGTGAAAACTTTTTTTAGGCGCGTTGAGCATTTTTGAGATGGAACTAAACCATTGATTTCGCGACACCATGACGACACCTCATTTTTGTAAAAGCGATTGGGCTCTTTATTTATATTATGTTACGGATTAATGTTTTATGCAAGTATTTTTACTTTAAAGGTTTCGGAAGTATTTTTTTGTAAACGCGATTGTGCTCTTTATTTATATAAGGTTGCGGACCAATGTTCTATACAAGTATTTTTCTTCCACCAACGCGATCTTGTTCAAGTTTCCACTTCTGTCGGCACTCCCAGAATGCCACCACTTTTTTTTTATTGATTCTAGTCACCCCTTCTAAAAGGTAATTCCTAACTATTTTTTTTTTGTTTTGACTAACATTTCTACCACGGGCATGATTTAGGCCAGTGGAAGTGCTCCGGTGCGGTTCGGACAAGTGCTGTTGAAATCGAAGCTCTGAATGAACCTCCTATATTCCTATAGTTCGTCCCAATAAGTATAAGAGAAGAAAGAGACGGATTTAAACCAGAACTTGACTCATACTCATATCTAACAATAAATAGTGATAGGGCAACGTGCTCGATAGTATATTCTTGTGTTTATGTGCTTCAAAAGTATGTACTTGTATATAATTCGCTTCAGATTCCGAGCAATCTCTGTAGAATGAGTCAGTAGTTCGTTGCTGTAGATTGGTTTCGAACAGAATAGTCTGTAGAAGAGGCGGCTAAAGGGATATCAGGAATTCTCTCAATTGCACTTCAGTCAAATTCCAATTGATAGATTTACATAGTGTAAATTAATAACAACAACGTTAAATATTCAATCAATCTGCCTAGCCTTTTCCCAACTATGTTGGGGTCGGCTTCCAGTCTAACCAGATGCAGCTGAATACCAGTATTTTATATGGAGCGACAGCCTATCTGACCTCCACAATCCAGTAATTGGGTAATACGCCCTTGGTAAGACTTGTTGTCAGACTTTCGGGCTCCTGACGACCCGTAACGACTGTCAATGATTCAGGATAAGTCTTGGTGTGTAAAGATGGTCACCAATCCACGGACCAACCCCGGCAAGCATTGCTTAACCTGATGGATTGACCCGTGCAGCTGTTATTACTTAGCCACAAGCTCCTCCAACAACAATAATAAACATTGTGTATTTTATTTCATTATTACTAGCTTTTTTTTTACGATATGGCGAACATCGCGATATGATATGTAGAACAGTTTCGCCCTTTGTAAATGCATTGGTCTTCGGAAAAATGTGTTTTTATTTTATGCAATGTCCTCTCTATTGGTTATTTGAAGGATGATCATTAACCATGAACTCGATCTTTATGCATGTCTATAATTTATTTGTTTTGACGACATCTATCTCTCATTCCGGAACGAACAAGAAAACTCGGAAAATGAGGTGAATATAAAATAAAGATAAATCTCCCCGTATTGACTATTGAGTATATGGAACAGGAAAGCAAAGCGTACCCAGTTGTAAGGTAAGGTAAGCAAAGAGTAAAGGTAAGGTAAATATACGTAGAAACTATCTCTAGAATATTACTCACCTAGGTTGGTTTAACTCCCTAAACAAATGCTGTGTTTACGCTAAACAACTGTTACCATAGTGATTCTCGGTTTTTAAGAAACTTTGATAATATTATCTGTACGCGACTGGTTTTTCGACAGCCTAAAGCCACTCACACTCCACTGCTGAAAATAGCCCTCTCAATGACCAACACGATTAAATAGGTAAACAAAGTTACAATTAGGTAAGTAACAAGGTGCAGTTTTGAGGACGATATTGCGACGATACCCAAGTGAAGGCCGGGTGCCCGGGTACCCTCTGTGCAAATTGAAGAACCCATATCAATATTTGGAGATTTAAAATGCTTAATACAAAGAGAATCCGAAATGTGGACCAAACCAAATTACGCATACAGAGTTATGTACATAATCGATAGCAAATCCCTTTGAAGTTTTTTCTTACATTTTCCGATTAATTTCCCCAGAAAATATGAATGATAGAAAAACGCTCGGAAAACCGAACAGTTAAAATTGAAACCACAAACCAATAAAAATTGCTTGTGCTAGTTTTATTTAAATATGTTTCAGTTTAAATATATGATCGGTGAGACCATTAGTGGGTACATTGTGTCCTCGCCCGAAGCAGGTGGATAATTGATTGGGCAAACATTCACGGGAATTTATAAAACCGTTACGCAATGCATTTTTTAGGGTCGGCGCGTGTAGTCAGCGCTTTTCAGAAATTACACGGGGTGGTGGGTGGTGCGAACGGTGTGCGGGATATGACGTTCGATTTAAAGGGTAGGTTGGTGGGGTGGGGTGGCCCCGTAGGCTGCAGGGGCGGCTGTTGACGGGCGCGCGGCGCATGCGTGCTAGCTGCTCGGTGCTCGCCGCCGCCCGATTTCCGTGCCGTTGACAGTTCGCCGGGACTTACTTCCTCGATACCGCGCGTCCGCGGCGTCGCTGCATCCAGGCCTTCCGAGGCCAAACGGACCAGCTATCTAGCTACCTCCACGTCGATGGCACTCTGAACACGTTGAGCACACGTGAGTACACTCGCCGACTGCATTTGTGACGTCCTAGTGTTCTACGGTTTTGAAAATAGGTTACTTGGCACGTTTGTACAGTTAGTACCAGAAGTATTAATTTTTATTGTTTTTTTTTTTTGTTTTTTGTCTCGTTTTCAAAAGCGTAGAGCAGTTGTGTTGTTAATTTTGCGGCTCAGCTGTTTCGGTGTTTGGATTTTTTCGTGTTTGCTTGGATGTCGTCATTGTTATCTGTATTGGTTTATATAATAAATGTATTTATTTCGATAGTCATAAATAAGTGTTAAATGTGGAAATGGCCTTTGAAATATAGTTTGGTTACCAGGTAAGTCGATTTACGTCATACATTTTGCATTGAATCTGCTTTTTTAAATTATTTAGCGTAATCGTTTTGAGGTGTATTCTTTTAGAAATTATATTTCTAAATGCTCTTAAATGCGTAAATTCTGTTCCTACCTTTGCTTTTTTTTATTACTTACTTCCTTATTCATTCAACTGTGTGTTAATAGCTTAGAAGTATATTAATACCTCGTTCGACTCGTATTTAATTGTATACATGCCTACAAAATATGATTAACTAATATATTACGAAATAAATTTGAAAAAAAAAAACACATATTAGATATCTACTTAGTTACATTTTGTGAAATCCCATTGACCTAGAACTGCTAATGCATTTTTTTCCATAGTCTTTTATATATTCGTCAAAAACGCGTAGGCACTGCAAATAAAAATAGCAAAGCTAACCAATGTTTTTTAATAATTTTAAATAGGCGCATAGTAAATTATTATTATCTGAATGGTTTATAATGAAATTTGCATCTTAGCAGCGCCCTCTGTCGTAACTACCGGTGCAGCAGGCAGGCTTACATTCTATTATTATTCATTGAAATATTTATTTTTGAATATAGAAAAAAGAACATGCTGTAGATATGCCACTAATAAAATATGGGCTAATCTGAAATTAACCCATATTTATAAGATATTTTCAACTTTTTTTTGTTGATTTTTCCCTACAATAAAACTGCAGTTTTGTAATATTAACCTTAATTGTTATCTAAACATAAAAGCTTGATAACAAAGATAAAGGTTACATACGGAAACATATGAAACACTATGACTACGTATTTTACAATCTAACGTTTGGCTCGAAATTATATAAAAAAAAAAAAGATAAAATTTGATTTCCGAGAAAATATAACATGTGAATCACACGTTTGCAGTTTTAACTTATGTCTGTGTTTTAATATTAAAAAAAAAGAGTAAAAAGCACCCAATTGGTTCAGCTACATTATGTAGGGCTGAAAGTCACCTTTCTGCATTTTTTATGTAACTGAACAATGATTAATGGGTTTTGTATGTTTAACATGTTCGAACATTGATAGATTAAAAACTATTTAAGGATAGTTTGGAAAGCAAATAGAACAATAAATTTTACATGATATTAGCCATTGCGAGTCAAAAACTGCCTATTTATCAGGCAAAATGCAAGAGTTTGACATTGAACGCCGTATGTCCATTTACGCATGCGCTAATATTTACCCAGATGTATAGGTACCGGTACAACACAGCCAAAGTTAATTTCGAACGCACCCGCGTTTGATAATTATTTCCCATTTCAAAATTAGAACCCATTTTGAACTTAAATGCTTTTCATCGCTAGCTTTTTATTGCATGCGTATTTTCCAATTTTTAATGAAATATTAAATGTTTTTCTGGTTTATTTTTATTCTTAAGATACGGAACAGCATACACAGGAACGCTTAAGTAAAAAAATATAAACTTGTTTTCGTATGGTAATGACATTTTTCATAATGCATGTTTTTTCATGCGTTTGTGAATGCGTTAATGTCACTTGGTGACATTGGGATCTAAGTTTGGTTAAGAGGCTGCATTCGAAGTAGTATTTAGGAAACATATTCAACATTGACATTATGCATATGCATAATGTCAATGACATTAAGGCCTATTTACTAGATTCTTCCAAAAAAAGATTAGCGTAAAATATTACTAAGACCCGATTTGGTCGAACACTTTCATTAAGATAATCGTTTATACATAATTATGGATGGATGCACGAAGTAAATGAAATAATTTGATAAGTACAATGTATCGGGTACTAAAGCTAAAATGTTCGTATCACCTGCCAATTAGCCGTGTCAGTCAATCAGTAGCACCGAGAAGGAAGGGGGAGAGGTGGCGGGGGGTTTGGTGAGGTTCGAAGTTTTACATCAGGTACCAGGAGATGAGAAGGACGGTCATCAATGGCTTCTTATATTGTTATCTATCATAAAATAAATATAGTTTGATAAAGATATTTAATTTTATTAAGCACAGAATCGGTCGAAGGGGCGGTGCTTGGGGAGGCCTATGTCCAGCAGTGGACGTCTTTCGGTGTGAAATGATGATGATGATGACTTTATTTTATTTTAACTTCATATTATTTCATATTAGAGATTTTTTTCTTCGTTTTATTATAAAACTATCCTGTGTTAGTACATTTAACCGACTACGTCGAAGCAAAAAGGAGGGTTATTTTTTTGACCGGTATGTATGTATGTTCATCTGTTACCTCATAACTTCTAAAATATCGATCATAATTTGACGAGGTATCACTGGAAACGTCTTGATCATCCGCTGGTTATAGGCCATGTGACAACTCATGAACGAAAAAAAATAAAAATGTTTGGGCTTATGTTGGGTATCAAATGAAACAAATATATAAATAGAAATATAACAATATGATATATAAATATATATATATATATATATAAATATAAAGTAAAGTAAAGTTGTTTAAGTAAATAAATATGTTTAAATTGTTAAAAACAAGCAAAAGTGAGACTGCTACGTACGGCGCGGCGCGGCTGTAAAATTAATAACTTTTAAACAATAAAACCCAAAGGAAATAAAAATTAAAGCTGTTCTGCAAATAATTTATTACGAAATTATAACCCGAAAATAATTTAAATAAAAAGTAAGTTCAAAAACTAAAACCCGACTATTGAATAATCAATCACCTTCTAAAAAGTATGAAACAAGAAATATTTTCTTGATTCATATTTTTTTTTTATCCCCTCTATGCTAGTTTTTTTTTATCCCCTGGATGGAGGCTTTAAGTTAGTAGCTTAAGCCAGCCACAGGATAGCCCGGTTAAGTAGTCATGACCTCCGAGGTCAACTGCGAGATGTCTACCCAAAAAAAAAAAAAACATTTTTTTTTTTGAAAAAATGCTGTGCTTTTGCACGTAGCTTTTTCTTTATATTTTTTTCTTCTGATTTTCTTTTTTTTATAATTGTTTGTTGAGTATAATATGTATCGTAATTTATTGCTTTAATTTTATTCAATAAAGAAATTATCAAAACTTTTTTGACTTTTTTTATAAATGTCACTAAAAAGAAAGAAATAATCCTACAATACATTTATTAAGTTGTCCAAAGTTAATTCTTAACTTCACCGCTACTCGTCATTGTGTTAATGGTCGCGTAAATTTTATAGCTCGCCGTTCATCTAATTTTCTTTTGTGTAAATATTTCTATGAGAAGGCAACATATTATTGCCTATTATTACTTATAATAACATACATTTAGAAGTCATACTTACATTATGTTTATACATTACATACATTATCATTATACATTTAAAAATATTTATTGAAATTATTAAATCATTTTAAACTATTAATGAAACCAAATAATTTAAATTATTAATGAAACCATTTTAAACACCATCATACATACTTACTATTGTTTTTCATAAATTTTTTGACATTTATTATCCTTAAAATCAGGATCTTTTCATTTGAAAATATTTCCTGATATTTTTCCAAAAATGAACCAAGAAAAAAAAACTATGATTGAAATTAGAATGACTCAGTTTCCAATACTGAGGGATTTTCATATTTTTATTTCCCTTTAATGTCAATAAGGAAATAATTTCGAGTAGTCTTATCTATGGAAAATGTACTGTCTGAAGGGGTGGAGAAAGCTGGGGGCTTGGGGTGATACAGACACGTGTAAGCAATCAAGTAACTAAGGTATTACGTAGGTTAAAAAAAAAAAAAAAAAACATGGACAATCTAGATTATTAACATATTATCATCGTCTTGTAATCAGCAATTATCATATTCACGGATATTTTTTTACAAGATGAAAGTAATTATTTAATGGCTTACTAGAAAAAAAAATCGTAAAGCAATTCTCTAAAAGTAAATAATACTGTGGTAAATATTTCCAAAGTAGTGGACAAATATCAACTTTTCGGAAAGCATTTGCAATCACATAATGTAGAACGATTGCCTCAAGTAGTCGGAAAAGTTGCATGCAGTGAACATGCAAAAATTGCCCAATGGTGCGTACGGTACGGTACGGTACCTTTTAATTTATGGTCTGTACATGAGCTGAGGAGTTTTTTTAAATAGTAAAGTAATTTTTTTTATATACTTAGCTGTCTTAGTTCATGCTAATATGTGAGAAAAGATCTTCAATGAATTATAGTTTTGATTAAGTTATTAAACTTAATTTACACCACTAAAAACGGCCAGAGGAAAATTATATTATTATGTGGTTAAAAGTAGGATTATTAAATGCATCCTGTAAATGTGTCTACTACCAAAAAGGTTGGGCTGTAAAATCATAAACAAAGACTCCTTGAACAATTACACGCGTTATATTTTTTATCGATAGACGCGGAGTTGCATATCAAATGTTCCTTAACAAAGTATAATATATAATAGCATCTAATCTTATTTTTGTAACATTATCCAAATGATAAAGTGAACACGATGCAGCCATCTAATCAATGTGCGTACCTAACGCTCTGATTAGATATAAGGCATGCAAGAATGTTGTAAGCTCCATGTATGTACAGGGTGTATGGAAATTATTGAAGGGTTTTTCCGTTTAAAGATATTTTTTTGTATTTTTTCTTTATTACAAAAACACAGGTTTTCATAAACCTAGATCAGGCAGGTCTACATTACCGTTAGAATTCAATTTTCCTCGATTGTAATTAAATTAAATCATAATTTTACTTTGAATAAATTTGATTTTATTTTTAATTTTTAAATGGAAGGCCAAGTCACCCTTTAAAATAGAGACAATTTTTTTATTATTATGGTACAAGGATCTTTCGGCGTGTGGTCAAAATCGGAACTAATGCCGCCATCTGGTTTTTCCCCTTTTCAATACATTCCACAAATCAATCAACCAGCAGTGCCGCCATCTCAACGTCATTTTAGCGCGAAAAATTCCTTGTAGCAGTGTTAAAGAATAAATTTCTCGTGGTTGATATGAGTTAGATGTTTTTTTTCTTGCAAATGAAAAATTAGCATAATAATAAATAATATCCTGAAATAATATTTATTTTGAGGTTTTGAAAATTCACGGAAAATGATCGTAGCGTAGCTGCAGCTTAGTCACATAGTCACGAAGCCGTAGTTGATAAAATTAAAAAAATCGCAATAAGAAATGTCAAGAACAAAAAAAAAAAAAACACAATTTTTATTTGTAATGGCCTACAATACAATTAATTACCTTAGTACGTAACCCACAGCCTTGATACAGGTCAAGCAAAAGTTTGTTACATTTCTCGACTCCAAAGTTTTTAACTTTTTCAATCCCGAACAAAATCTATGGAACAGGAAATATCGAGGAGTCGTAGACTGTGAGATGCACTTTTTTTCTATTCTTTGCGATGACGTGTATAACTAGGAAATGTATTTTTTTTTGGTTTTGTCGCGGTAGACTTTTTATGTGACTCATTCACTGGAACATTGCTTTGTATAATTATGAAATGTAAGCTGATTTTATGTTTGTATTTGGGTGGGTATTAAAAATGAAGGATTGGCTGAAATAAATATTGAATAAAATAAATATGCTGACTGTCTTAATAATATTTCTTAAACATAAGTAGCTGACCCAACAGACATTGTCCTGTGGTCTTGAGTTCATACAAAAATCCCATAGCAAAAAAGCACTTTCATTACTCCAATTTTCCGGGCAACTTTTCCAGTTTTTCTTTCCCATATAAACCTTATTCGGACATTAAAAAACAATATCAAATCGATCTCCGGGCTCTATCCCGCATAGGGTCACAGCATTATGCTGAGCGATGGCTGTTTTGCGTCGATGTGACGCATATTTACCCCAACTTGTTCTTTTTATCTAAATCCATAATTTGTCACGAGGATACTTATTCTTTTTTTACCCGACGCCGGGGGAGAAAGGAGGTATATCAAATTCCTACTGAAAGAAGCCGTAAGGTGTTCCTCTTGCTACCATAAGCTCGCTCCTAATTTCCTGATGTTTAAATAATTAAATTATCTATAAAAATGTATCTACTAAAATAACAAAAAGGCAAACTTTTTCTATCAGCTGTATATTTGGTAATTGTAACAATACGTATAATATATGAATGAGGTAGGTACTCGTTTTTAAACATTTTACAGGATTTCAAGTTGAATGACTTTTACTTAAATTAAACGGCACATAGAGATAATAAAAAAAAAATGTGTAGCTAGGCAGCTTTATCAAAACCAAATTAAGCTAAATATGTTATCATTATTCTAGTTAATGAACCGTCAGTAGGCGAATAATAGAACTGCAGATTAAGGACATACCTACAAGTTTTTGTACAAAAATACCTTCTTTTTTGCACTTTAGTTACTAATGAATATGCAATGTTCGAGTGTCTTGTAATACGTTTTTTTTGTTCACACCTTCAATTATTTAAAAGTTTTAACTTTTAGCTTAGTTTGCGAAATAATAAACAGTGCCAAAGTTATATTTTTTTAGTTTCGGTGCTTTTCAGAAAAAAATATGAAAGTCAATAACAAATAAGTAGGTACTAACGGAATAAACAGAACCTAAACTAATTATTTAAAATTAATAATCTAATTTCGATACAATAATTTTAATAGGGAAAAAACTTAAACTTACATATAAAACTAAAAAATTGCTACTTCCGCTTACCCTGCCACAATAACGCGTGACAGTGTACTCATATAACACACATCCCGTATCCTAATACTATACAGTGATAGCGTAGATCACGTGTCCTTGTCAAACGATACTGTGATAACGATACTAGTAGGCGCCGAATTTGTTTGCGTTCTTTTTGGCCATTGCACATCGTTAGACATGAAATTACGTCAAGGGTAATTTTAGGTTGGAAGGGTAAATTTATGTTGCATAGGGTAATGTTAGGTCGGGATAAAAGTAAACCTAGGTTTGACCTACATTTCATTGTGGTTACAGTTTAGATTGAAACTATCTATCAAGATAAAGAGCTACACAACGAAATAAACGTGAAAACTGTCGCCAGTACACAGTATTTTAATAGGATAATACATCTACATCTAGGGTAAATTTAGGTAGTATAACATGTAAATAAGTATACCCTAAACGTATTATGTAAATACACAACTATTTACGTGTCTTTTTTACATTTCGCCGTAACTTCTTAGGTACTCAAAGATGGATCCAAGAGGAAGATCTTGACGCGAACAAAGAAGTGACATAAACCGAATTTTAGAAGATTATCAAATAAAACAATTGTGATGGTTGTAGCAGCTTATGCATGTGTCTGTTTGTGGCTGTCTTGTAGACATAACTCTAACCTTAAATATATATAAAATGAAAAAAATATAGATGGATGTGAAATGCATGATAATAGTAAAATAGTAAGTACCTTATATTGTTAATTCATAAAAATATTTTGTTCCACATGTCCAAACCACAAGCTGTTTGATATGAAAAGGTAAGAAATCCATTTAGTAATAGAAGACTGATGTAAAAATGCGGACAAACATGTTCCGATGGTCCGAACATTTGGCATAAATGCTATAGAGTGACATAGTGTGAGGAAATTGTTTTATACGAAACTTATGAGTAGGTGCTCTTTAAAGAACAGGGAATTGAGTAATTGAAGTAGATATCACTATTCACATGGATTCGATTGCATTTAGACGAAGCTTTGTGTTCGCGCAAAAAATTGGCCCATGGATCAGCGCGAGCGTTATATTCATTCTTGTAGTACCATTTACGCGCAGAATTCGCATTACACATTACATGCATCTGTACACGCCTTAGTAACAGTTCATCAATAAAAACCGCGCAAAAGCCCTTATCTCATCAACTGCCTAGCTTTTTTCCAACTATGTTGTGGTAGGCGTCTAGTGTTACTGGATCTGAATACCAGTATTTTTATAAGGAGTGACAACCTATCTGACCTCTCCACAAGCCCTTACCGACTCCTACAAAATAAAACCACTGTCAAAATCAAACTCTTACCTAACATACGTGCGGTTGACTGTACCTTCGTTTCTAAATTATTATGGTGATGATACCATATAATACAAATATGAACATATTACCTACTAATATTTCATGGATCAGCTTTTCTAGGGTTCCAAACACCCATCGTCATTCAGCGATTTCTAGTTTGAAATTATGATCAAAATCTTTCAGCAAAATTGGGTCCGTGTTTCACGATAGCATGTCATCTGTGAGTCTTGAAGTCACAAGTGAATAAGTAATTTTTCGGTAAGTGATTATCGTCATCGATCGACCGTTTATCATCATTTAACTTTTGGGGCAAAAGCCGAAAAAATTCCATAACTTAGTAGTATAGTTATGGAATTTTTTCGGCTTTTGCCCCTATGTTTTATTGGAATTTTCATATAAATAAAATTAATTAATACATCAAATTGAAGTGCCTGTTTGTAATGATAAAATAACAGCTTTTTACTAAATGCATATGAAAATTTATACGGTATAATTATAACAAAAAAAAACAATAAAAAAAAAATCGGTCTGTTTGTTTCGGCTAAACTCCCAAACGGTTAGACCGATTTTGACGGAACTTTCACTGGCAGATATAGGGAGTAACTTAGGTTACTTTTATTTTAGAAAAATATAAAGAATTAGGGTCCACGCGGGTGAAGCCGCGGGCAACAGCCAGTAAAAAATATAAGTGCTCTGGTTTGTGGAAAACATCAAAACTATTAATGGGTAGTTCCTTAAGGCTTCCACAGACCGGCTCGACGCGTCGCGCTTGTCTGCGGGAGCCGAACAGACGCAGGACGAGAACAAAAGCCAACGAGAAGTAGGTAGAAAAAAACAAACATTATTGTGAAATAATAATTGAATGTAGGGTGTGAATCACCATGCATAGTTGAATGACGTAGTTCTACATACGGTCTACTAAACTAGCTCAATTGGGGAAGGATGATGCGTTAATTATTTCAAGGATAGTGCCCAGAGATTTATGTATCCATGCAGAATTTAATTATTATGAAATATTTTACTTACATGATCGGTATTTGTAAATTTTATGTTAATCTTGGTTAAGTGCAGAAGACTTGATGGGGAAACATTTTTGGTCTCCAAACGTGTAATTATGCAGTGAGTTAAAGTGGCAGTTACCTATGGCGGATGGCCTATTAATTTTCCAAATTGATAAATGATTTTATATCTTTAAGTAGGTTTGTAGTTTGTACAAACATCTTTCACGTGAAATATTAATAATGTTTTAAAATCTAAACGAGTTCGGTATTTCCTATCCGACTACTATGATAAGAAAAATCGAAATAAATTCAGAGGTCACTATTTCTTTTATATAATAATCAATATTTTGATTTAAAAGAGTGTCCGTGGAGTTTCTTGTCCGTTCTTCTCCATAGGAACTTTCTACGCTTTAAAATGGGCAACTAGCTTCATCTTTCTGCATGACCGAACCTTTGACAATTCAAAAATGCCTGTCATTGGTTTATTTGAAATTAATGCTTTGAGTTTGAGAGTCCAGATGTAATGTTGGTAAGATCTTGTGAGGGCCATGTAGATTAGTATCTCAAATGGTCTTTTGAGGAAAGAACCACACAGATTTGACTGAACCTGTCCGGTCAATGCACGCATTTTTGTCAGTAATCGTGTAGCTCAACTCAGAATTTAAGAAACTCAACGACTTGACTTATTCAAATTCATACGACGCACAGAGATCAATTGCCAAAAGTTAGTGGGACGAAATGATTAAATACTGAAATCGTGAATTAAAGGTATACTTATAATATTAAATAGTATCGAAAAATCGTATTTATGTAAATTAACATGGTAGTTAATATTTTATGTACTTTGTTACATCACTCCTCATCTTACACAACTTCTGGTTGTTCTAATGTCTCGAAAATAAAACAAACTAGTTTATTTTAATTGTCCTTTAATAGCGGCTTCACTGGTCAATGTAATGACAAATCGTTGAATAAATTAATATTTTTTTGTTGAGGCACCGTTACCTAAAAAAAGACTTTTTATTATTGAAACCGGCAATCACCACACAACGAATAGTTCCTGCTATGTAATGGAATCGAAATGATAATGTACTAATTTGTACTTTTAAACGTAACACAGTTCAAACTTAGAAAAGTTTGTAAATATCAGTAATTAGTATATATTTTTTTAATAATAAAAATTGATCTATTTTATTTTTTGTTTATATACCAATAAAAAGTACAGACCTTCCTTAATTTGCACCATTTTTTTCAATTCACGGTTTACACTGATAACATAACCAACTTAACTTGAATAGGAGCCTAAACAACGATAAATCAGTCTTGTTACAATAGTTTTGCTTTCGAAATAACTTTGAAATGGCATATACATAAAACTACTGACTGCATAATGTTGATGTTTTAGTATAATGTTAACAACTTACCTTCAAGACTTAATAAAATGATTTTTCGAACTATCGACATATTGACCAAATAATTAGGGACGCTAACTTTTAATAATTGATCAGTGTGCGACCCCTTGAGTTAGCTCAAGAAGTGTCATTGATAAAATGTGTGAATAAATTGAGCCTTATTCAGCTAATATTTGAAGCTTTTAAAACATGAACCCTGTCGGGTCCAGCAAAATATAATCAGGATAGTGGAAGAGAATATCTGTTTATTATATAAAAAAAAAACATAAATCTTTATTTATCTCAACATCATATTACAGTTAATAAATTCAGGCGTGATCTTGCGGAAATCCATTATGAAACGAGGCAGGATGACGATTGACTTGTCGTGAACCCGAACACGGCGTGTTGCCACACCAAGCACCGAGCGCAGTCTGCGCTCTGTGCTTGGCACTGCTTGGTGAGGATGCCTCGTTGAGAGGTGAGACACGTGTAGATTTATTTCAGGGTCTTTTTAAGACTCTTTAGAAATAGCTAAGCGGAACAGGTTACTAAATACATCCACTTCAATTGCATATCATATTACAGGCCCTGGTTGATAAAATGCACTTTTTTAAATAGAGGAAGGAGTCTGATGTAGGAAGGTCCCGAGTTACAGATCACCTGCCTCTCTGAGATAGGCCATATTAACAAAGGGTTTAAAGTCAACATACATTTAAAAAAAAACTTTTTCCAAAAAAATTAACAACCGTCTTTTTATTTTTCATTTTTTATTTGTGGTACCTACCTACACAAATTCGAATACCAATACCTGCTATGTAAATAAAAGTGACAGGCACTTATTATAACATAGTTACATTATCCATAAAGACTGTGTGGGAAAAATATGTATTATTGAAGTTTACTCAATAATCAACAAAGCAAAATTAATAAAATTTATATGGGACCATCGCGCTAACTTACTTTACCAAATGAAAAAGGAATTTTTAAAACGATCCACAACTAACGATAATATCAATGAACAAATACAAAAAAAAAATCATAACGGTGAGCAGGAGAAGTCGGTAAAAAAAAATGCAAGTAGATGAAAACTCCAAAAAAAAAACAATTATTAAACATAAAATTGAGAAAATTTGAAAAATATGTCTAGAAACAGTGAGGTTTTTTTAACCGACGAAAAAAAAGGAGTAGGTTCTCAAGTCAAAACGTCTTTTGTTTTTTTTGTATGACCATGCGTAACTTTTTACTGAGTAGTCCGATTTAAACGATTCTTATTTTATTGGGGATGGTATACCTTGAAGATAGTCACTTGTAAAATTTAAAACTCAAATCCACCCTGAAGGGTAACAAAAATGGGGTCGAATGATTTTTCATCTACTGAATTTTCAAATGTGAACCGATTATGACACAAACACATACTGGAGTTGATCTGATGATGGAGACGGAATACATTTACGAGAGCTCCAGCAGCTACATCATGTTTGGGCTTATTTCATGCACCTTGATGAGAACTTTAGACCTAGCTGGCTATGACTGTCATTGAGGCCATCGTCGGACCCTCAATGACAGTCAAGGAAGGGACGGCTAACAGGAAGGCTGTTGAGGTAATTCCTTACTTGAGAAAAACAATAAATGGTAACTCAAAAGCGAAAAAAAAAATCTTTTTTACAAAATATTAAACCGACGAAAAAAAAACTGAAAAACGAAAAATAAAAAATTGCCTTTTAGTGTAACTAAGGTCCTAAACGAATTTAAGTAACAAATATTGAGGCGGCGCCAAACACACATTCAACGAAGATCCATCTAGTTACCATTTTACGCTTTATTAAGGAATTATTTTGTTTATTTGGCGGTTAATTAAATTCATTTAGGAGCTTAGTTACAATAAAAGGCAGTATTTCCGTTTTTTTTTTCGTCGGTTTAATTTTTTGTAAAAATGTTTTTTATTTGTAATAAAGACAATTTGAATCAGTTTTGTCCAAAGGGCAGAGGTGTGGTCGATGAGTGTCATGCAGCCATAGTTATGATATTCCCGATGATATATTCACCAGTAACCGCGACGCCATGATATACCATATTATTTTGTTATAATTTTATAAATCCATACTGTCATGATAGTAGGTACTTACCAATTCTATGCTGCCATGATTATTATTCTAATGTCAATAATGTCATGTCATTATTCATTATCTTGTTCTAAACTTTGGGTGACCGAGCTCTGCTCGGGTGAAAATACAGAGAAAACAAATTTCCCCAGATATGAGACCTAGCTAGATCGATATTTCGCCCCCGTAAACCCTTTTAATGTAACTTTCATTGAAATCGGCTCTAACGATTTGAAGACATTTATATTTGTTTGTATATATATATATACAAACAAATATAAATGTCTTCAAATATTGCTGGTTTAATAGCTAGTATAAGTTTATGTAGATGAAAATGCAATGGCAGTTACGTCAGGTATTAATTTTCTTTTTACTTCCGTATACTAAATGTGGAACTTATGCAACGTTCAATTATGAATAAATGCAGAATATTGCTAATTTGTTTTGTATTGCTACGCCTTTACGAGTTTTCAGGTGACAGGGATTTTATTAATATGTTTTCATTAAATAAGGTTTTTCAATAATGTAGCCGGGTTTTTATTACTGACATACATATATAATAAAAGTATTTATTTAATTATAATTAGTTTACATAGACAGCACGCATTCTTTAGGTGATATTTTTTCAGTTTGGTATGTGCAACTCGTCTTACGTACCTTAGTAATTACCGAACCAATTTACCGATTTTATTCAATTGAGTACAGGTGTTATCAATGACTTCATCTTTTCGTTTCGACGGTACATCTGTGTTGCTTATACCGGGTTCACACGATGCGATTTTAGTTGTTCAACAAATAATGCTTTGAATTTTAAATTCAATTTGATTGAAAGTCTGTTCAGACGGTTCAAATCACTTTAAACTTAGCAGTTGATCAACTCAAATCGAACCATGTGAACTCGTTATTATACTGTTTGGGCTCAGTATATGGCCAAGTTCAGTCACTGAAAATCTGTGACATTATTTATGTTATTATTTCTAGGACACTAGTGTTGTTTAGCTGAGAAGGTAAACTGTATTGTGCTCGTTGAAAATATTAATGGAATCCTCTACAAGGTGCCTTAATTTCAATATCTACATAGATTAATTAGATTAGTTAGCATTAACATAATCAAATAAATTATATTTCTAATGCCTTTGGAGCAAGTTTGTCAATAGCGCAATCGGATTCGGCACGCATAATAATTACAAATTCTTTGAACACCTATTTAGTGCCTAAAAATAATATAAAACACTACACGTTCACTTCTGTGTACGAAATGTCAATAGCCTGCAAACATAAAACAACGGCTGGATGTACTCAAACTAGACAATCTACGCGTCGCCTATTCTGATGTACTAGTCGACGCAGTGTGTGTGTGTGCGGTATGTGATCAAGAAAAATGTACGAATGCGGCAGTGAGGCGCTGAGGCGGTGAGGCGTCGCGTTTGCAGAATCGACTGCATCACGAGGGCCCCGAGGGGCGCGGGCGCCGCTCTAGCCGTCTTTTTTCATTTTGCGTGCGTCTTTTTTTGGCAGCGCGCGGTTAACCTTGGATTTTTTCATAGCGACGCTGCACGTACACGCGCAAGTTTCGGCGGATAGTCGTAGAGCGTCCCCCACCCGACGCGTTCGAATTTTCTGCATTCGGCCGGCGTGAAGAGTTTTCGGCGGTCGCATTCGCGAGCGAGGCTCCCCACGGCTAGGAGCGAAGCGCACCGACACACACGGGCTGCGGTAGGAGCGGCGCGAGCGCAAACGCGCTATGCAATATGCGGAAGTGATCGCGACCACAACCGAACGGTGCTAAACTAAAAGAGTGTAGCTCAAGTGTAGTGAACGCACATTCAGTGATACAAACTATGGTATTTGTGCATAGCTCGATAGAGATCTAATGGTTTTCTAATAACGATACAAGGACTGTGGAATTTGCGATATGGAATCGAGGAAAGTATTGTCTTTATTAGTATTTGTATGAACTAGGACGAGCATCACTAGATGACCCGGCGAAATCAGTTGGGAATTTTGGGTGTGACCCGACCAGGAAGTCGCAATGGGGTTACAGAAAATATGCGACACGCGTAGCTTCATTTGGGAGTCAATCTGGCAGATTTTAAAATAGGTATCAAGACATAGTCATTGATAAATATGCGTTGACACCCCGCGGCATATGATAAATGTTAAGCGCGCCAGGGTTTACAGCAGTTTGCACCTTATGTTGTTCATGCATGGGAGCGTTTTTGCGCAGTTTCGAGTCAACTCCGATTTTTGCATACACGTGCTGCCGACGGGGCTATTGAACTTGATAATGAGACAACCGTATCTTCGACTTTTTGTTCGACGTTATTGCATCACAATTCTTCTGCGCGATCTCCGCCGACCGGTTCCCTAACATTTATCCGTAACTGGAGGTGTGTTATCTCAGATGATTGACGTGGTGCGTTCGACCGCACATCCCAGCTATCCAACCCGTAGTTTGCAACGCAAACGTGACTTCTAACGAGCCAGTCAAAATTCCAGTTCTACCACATAAGTTTTAGATGAATAATTAATGGGTGCGTATAAATCGCGTCCAATACTCGGCCCGGAACCGCTGTGAGGCGAAAACTGGTCGCGCAACGCATTAACATTTGCATAGAAACTGTCAAAGCGGCCTCGACCGGCCGTCGTCCATGTACGAGCTATTAGCACCTAGACACCGGCCGCGGTCACCGGCAACCGATCGCCTTGTGTTTCGTTTGCGCTTCTGCACATGTCTGTCTTCATGTTATGCCTCACGACATAGATCTCATCGCCTCAATTATAGACCTTATTCACTTCGATATACAGCTGCGTTTCTCTATTCTCTGTGCTAGCAGAGGCGTTTGATTTGAATTTTCGGTTAGGGCCTCCCAATTCTTGTCGTATAATTTCGTTGCATTGATAAATATGAAATGAGAATTTCTGTTATCTAATTGTCTGAGACTTTCATCTTCGTTAGTTTCTATGCTGACGTTTGCCGAGTCAATTTCCGTGTAAACATAAAACTCGTTAGTTCATTTAATTTACCATGGAGTATTCGAGTGCTATCGTTTGTTATTTTTTCTTGAAGGTTGACCTTACATAATTTGTGACAACACCTAATCTTTGTTATCATTCATAAATTGCTTTTAATAAGTTTTTCTAATTGAAGAATTATGATAATTTATTTGGAACTAAACTAAACGAACTCAATAGCGAAATGTAATGAATGTGTACCTAAACAAAGATTATTACAGATGCGAAAACATTAAACTGTTTGTTACTTGAATAATGCCGTAACAGCTGAATCGAATTGGATGAGATTTGTCATGGCTTTTATTTTACAAGCCTCAAGTTCCTTAAATCAACACAAATGATTGCTAGCAAACTTAATACACAGATTGCTGGCATTTCAATCAATTTTGCTGCACAGTGATTAACACATCTATTTTTGGATGTAATTCTATAGGTTTTTTCTTTTCCCTCTCCATCTTGTTCGTAGTTTTGTCTAGTGTCATTCATCCAGTGACTGCCTAAACTCGTATTTCCTGTTTCATTCTCACAGATTTTTTTGGACCTCAAATCTTGTGTATCATCATTTTTTTATCTAAATTTATTATAATGGCAGAAGCAGAAAGTACATATTAAAGCCTCGTGCAGACTGGCGTGTTGCGACAGCGCGACACAACTCAATAAAACAATTTCTAAGAAAACTTCACGGTAAAACAACTCCCGCTGTCCCGTAGCACCGTCGCGTCGCGCCAGTCTGCACGAGGCTTGAAACGAGTTGTCCACCGCCAGCTAAACTAAGTTAATAGCTCGCCAGTTTTTAAACTAAACTAACTTAGTTTAGCTGGCAGTGGACGGCTCGCTTTAGCCTTTTCTGAATAAGGTACCTTTACTATTTGTTACTACTTTTATTTTGTTTTAGAGTTAGCTTTGTTTTGTCAATTTTAGAATTAAATACATAGTTATTTCATAGTGGCGAAATGTGGATGTACTATAGATAGAGAATTACGGGGGTGATATCATGTGTCCATTGTTGCGGAACACCTGAAATTGCAGATAGGTAGGCAGTTGGATTAGCTAGCGATTCGTATTTTGAATCACAAAACAACACTAATTGCGCTGAAACCCGCTTCAAAATCCGTCTCCATAGTGCACAGTTATTGTGGTTAGGTTATAGGTACCTAACATTTAAAATACTATGCTCGCAGTTGTTGACAAGCAAAGAAGATATACAATAACCAGTCCGTTAGTAATTTAGATCACATGTTATGATAATATGCTAGAGATATGCAAATACTGGACAAAGAACTTTACTGCGTTGTTATGTTGCGAAAATAAAAAAGCTATCTAAAAGTTGCCAAAACTTTTGTTTTGCTAACTTCATTTGTTTTCCTTGACTGTAGTTCAATGACCTGTAGTTAAGTTATACAATTAGACCTGGATTTGCCTGCCTACGTGATAATATCTGCGGCATGCGTTTCTATTCTATCGAAATAATAATTTAACACCAAATCAATACTTTCTGAAAGTTTCTTTACAAATAAATTATACCTACGTACTAGTTTAGCATACTTTTGCATTAATTCTAACCATTCAATATGTAGATTGAAATACAAATATATACGAAAAATTTGGCGTAAACTTGCAACGTGAATAGATCATTTAAATAATTAGGTAGGCACCTACGTTATATAATATATTTATTTTAATAAATCTTAATATAAATAGCATTATTTTAAAGTGAACCATACAGGATTGAAGTTAGCAATATTATAAATATGCCCAATAGGTACCAACCTATGTGTTCGCGAAGGTCACCCAAATTTTACATTTGTTGTGTCACGAGCAGAATCAGCCAAATAAGAAATGTTTGTTTAAACGAACGCCCTATTCCGAATTCAATTCAAGAGTTCGATCGTCTATGTAGATTTTAGAGATTGATCCGAGTTCTGTTAGGAATTTATCGTTTTACGACAGTATATTAGGCAGGTAATAGATTTTCAGTGAGTAAAAAATGTATGAAACTGTTAACATTTGTTACCTATATTGAAAAAAATAAAATAAAAAAATGTATTGTAAATATATCAAGATGACGGCGGTGTAACTACGGCATAGTACGATATTGCTGTCAAATCTTTTCAATTCACTTTGTATTCCAAATTACCGTTTAATTTCTATTGGCAACATACTGTGAGCAAGAGGACCTTTGCTCTTTCAAAAATAGATTTTATTGTGAGAATACACTGCGTAGGTACCTAACACTTCTGAGAAACATCCATTCAATTCTTGGATTTTGTCGCTATAGTCGACAACATTATAAACGGTGATGTAAAATAGTTTTGATGTTTGCAATTTATTTTATTTTCTCCAACTACACATCTTAGTAAAAATAAAAGAAGAATTGAAATCGTAGGACTAAGAACTGACCTGCCGGGGTTGCGAAGAAAACCGAAAGGGAGATCGTGGCCCCCGGCAACAGGACAACTGAAGGAACACAGGTGGGTCTTAGTCAATAAAAGTCTGACATACCCTCTCGCTTCGCTCAGAGCGGGAGAAGTTATTTGATAATTTCCCACCCAAAATAAAAAAGCTTAAGAACTGAAATGTTTTGAGGTGGAAAGACTCTCAACTAATGATCAACATGGTCGGTTAGACGCAAATAAGTAGGTCAACAGATACGAAAAAAAATGCAATGTGGTGTGGCACTAGGCTAATTCTAATTAGTCTTTTTAGAAGTTAAATAATAAATATTTTAATTATTCGTCGCGCGTCGTCAGAAGCCCGATAGTCCGACAACCAGTGTTACCAACAGGTATCGTGTTACCCAGTATCTGGGTTGTAGAGGTTAGATAGGCAGTAGCTTCACGTAAAATACTGATGTTCAGCTGCATCCGGTTAGACTGGAAGCTGACCCCAACATAGTTGAGTAAAGGCTAGGCAGATGATGAATATGATGACGATGAATTAAAAAAAAATACCAAAAATACAACCGAATTTCAAACTACAAAGTGAAAAATAACTTTAAAATCGGAAGTCGGTGTCTTAGGATCAATCAGTATTTATAATTTTTTTTTTTCTTCACTTTTTAATAATTCATCAACTTGTCTTAGTTCATGAATTATTATAAATCTTAAGGACTTTAAAGCCCGTTTAATTTCCTCTGAATACTTAAGCTCTGGTTAAACTATAATTTAAGTATGGCTGATAATTTCATACAAAGTCGATTCTATTTTTGAATATAAATCTATAGGATAGTACCCGCTAAAAGCCCTAAAACGATTTGTAACAGAGATATAAACTAATAATAGATGAAAAACAAAACATCACGTTTTCAAATAAGCAAGATTTAAGAAAAAATAATATTACGAAATCTAATTATTGGCTGGTTCCACGAATTGCTTAGAAACAATTTCTGTACCACACGTGGTATCTTTGCAACGAAAGATAACCTCAAGCCCAACGCACAATGATAAGACTGATTAGTTTCAACGCGTCCACATTTTACAGTGCGTTGATATTCAATATCAGTAGTCCATACGACTTCGTATTTTTGAGAAATATAAAAAAATATCACCGTTAAAACTTCTCTCATTTAGAGTCATCATCTGTCTTGCTTTTTCCCAAGTTTGTTGGAGTTGGCTTCCAGTCTTACCAGATGCAGTTGAATACCAGTATTTTACATTAAGCGACTGCCTAACTGACCTCAACAACCCAGGTACTGGATAACACGACTATTAGAGCTTTTGAAAAACCAGGAATGGTCATGGTTGTCCCAAGTGCGCAGGGTACTATGACATTTCACAGTTTTCCTCATGATGTTTTGGGTTTTTCAAGTAGCGCCATCCAATCCATGAAATGATTTATTCGGAAATAGTCAGGAAATACCGAAACATTTAAATATGAGTGAAACCGTAAACAATCGTATAGATAGCTAAATTGACTTCTGCCTTGTTTGTAATTGAGTCTACTTTACCATGTCGTCGTGGCAATGTCTTTATCTTCTATCTAAACTGTTTTGCTGCTTCTTCATCGAGATGATTCTGTCTAAATCTTTTACTAATCAACTTGTTTCATTCTTAGCTATTTTTTTTAATATAATAAACAAGTCGGCTTGTCGTTGTGAATCAGCTGGGTCGGTTTAGATAGTATTTTCTCATTCATGATTTTTCAATGATTGGTGTTAGTTGTTAGCATTAGCGGAGTGTTCTTGCTTATTGTACATCATTATATCCATGTTATTTGCAATCCATGCATTTAGAACATTACTATTACGTCAAACGGTTACTGTTAAAGCCGACAGCCACAACCTTTTGGCAGTTGATTATTATTTATCGGCAGTTAATTTCAGAAAACCTCCTACAATATAATATATTGTTATAACTATAATAATATATTGGTTAATAATATCCAATTTTGGATGATTTACATCGTTCATCTTAAAACCTGTAGCCGTTATAATGAAACCTGATCGATAGAAAAAAAATATCTGTCAGCACTTTACACCGATTTGAATAAGGCTTTGTTCGATCCACTTATAATAAGTAACTATGTCGGTTGTTGTAATGTATTTTCTTGTCTAAAGTTTATCTCGCATCATATCTTGTTAAATCAATCAATTTATGCAATTAAATTGCGAGAAAACTACAGTTTTTATAATTTGAGGCATAGCTTTGATTGAAGATATAATTATAATTTTGTTAATGTTAATTCATAAGGTTGTTCCTGTAAACCTTGAATAAGCCTGGACACACGTGAATCTAGATTAATTAATACACTTTTTTGTCAAGCCAACCAACTCGGCTTTTCTGGACTTAATTCGGTCTAGGTATTACAACCACTTTTACAACTTAATTTGTCAATGTCTAGAAGTAAACTCGCTCTGAAAACAAGTGTTGCTTTCACGCTATCTATGCTATAAAATATATGTGTATAGGTATATGTACTTAAATCAGAATCGTGAGAGGAAACGCGTGATGCATGATGTAAAAAGTGTTCATTTCCTTTTTGTGGATTGGCAATTTCTACGACATTGGAAGTCAAACGATGTTCCGGCGCTAACTAAATGTTTGTATTATAAAATTACTAACAATGCTCAAAACTTCATCTACTAAAACCATATTCAATCCCATAGAATCCGTTAAATCGCCTAGTAACTTCACCACAAAAAAAATATTAGCCAGAATTTACCTAGTAACATGAAACACATATGGATATGATAGAATATTTAAACGTCTATTAGTCACCCACTGATTTTCTAATAATGTACCAAATATTATTTTCATTTCCGAACGGCCTTGTCTAGGTTAGGTCCCGGGGAGGGGGAAGGGGGGAATGGGAGGACCAAGGACACCCTTCGAGGTCCTTTTGGGCGCGACGCTTACGTAACGTAGCAACCAAGGCCGTTGCGTTAGTGCGCGTGCAATATGTACTAGCTCCTACTTGATGTCTATTCTGTGCGTGTGTGTGATAATTCCCAACATTTTGGCGATGGGACTTTGTATGACTTTATTTGGGAGATATATATAGAGATATTGATTTAAGATTTTCAACATTTTTACTTACTGATGTATAAAATGGTTTGGTTCTAGTAAGTATGTAGTTAGACTGGGTGGTAGGTTTATATTACGCCTTGCATCAGGATCGATTTTTACTTGCACGCAACACTTTGAAGCTGTTTAATTTGTTTTTGTTTGTCGTTTGCTTTTTATGGCACAAGTTAAGTAAAAACTGTAAACAAAACAATAAAATATATGTTCTTGAATATAGTAATATTAAATAAAAAAATTGAATTGAAATCAAGTTAAATCATAAACGGTTAACAAAAACAAAATGAGTTAATTGAAGTATCAAAACTACAGGGGCGTAGTATTTCAGATTATTGTTTTTTTTTTTAATAAATTGGTGACTCATTTAATGTGAGGAGCCACTGTTGCACCTGTAAAAAGATTATTACGGTAATTGATTTTATCAATGTCCATTCATGAAATTTCAAGATACGAAAAGATTAAAATAATGATCAATGGACTGAATTTTCTAATTTTAGTTTATTAAAAATTATTGCACAACTGGTGTTGTTCTCTGTTTAACATAGCCCTACAATGCCTATAAGAGTCCAAGTATGGTACTAAATTGGCGTTTAAATGACAGTTCTTTCATTTTTCTTAGTAGGTTTTTTCTTTCGTTTTTGCTTTCATGCAAAAATAAATGAATTTACATTAATAAATTTATCCCTTGGTTTTCCATTACTACAGAACACTCGAATATGGACGACTTTCATCGTGTTAGGTATGAAATCATTCAATTTTTGCAGAATTGTTATAACAATAATGGCATAGGTTAGTTTGCGGTTAAAAATCCTAACGGAACAATAAACATTGTTTATAATGTCAAGGCCAACTCCGTGCGTGCAACGTCAATAATGACTCAAAACGGGAAGAATGACTGAAAATATGCAGTAAAATGGTGTTGGTGATGATCATGTTGAATAATAAATCCCTTTTACCCCTTTGAAAGTATCAAGAATATATTTCCATCTATAAAAATAAATATTTAAATTCTTAAACCGTTGACTTAACACGATTTTACTTAAAATCAATGTTGTAAATAAATACTAAACGTTGTTTATTAAGTGATATATAATATTTTTCGCATGAACTAGCGTATACTAATTCATTATGACTTTTATATAAGGTTCACGCCTGCTTTGCTATCAACGTTTGCCCACCTAAACAAATGATAATCGACCCTAATTTTTAAATTGCCGAGGACGAAAACTTTTGTTACGAAGTTCTTAACAATGTAAGAAATCTTTTTCTAAACACAACGCCGATTGAGTCATCTACGTAGGTAGTTAGAAATATAGGATCTTTTTGGTAAAATCCTGTGCAATGAGTTAATCTCTGCGTTTGTCTTACTTAAAATTTAGAAAAATTGTGATGAGGGCCGAAAGATGATGAATTAAGTCAGCATATATAGATGTGTGTATATAGATGTGTGTATATAGATGTATGTGTTATTATAGATTGGTAATATTTTAAAGATGATTATGTTAGGCAGGAAGTTAACACCAAGATCAGCTGTAGATACACATGCTGATAAGAGCAGGAGAAAACTAACTTGTTCATATGCCCGTCTTCACTAGCATAACGCGACATCAAAAAGTATGCCATATTTAAACGTACTATCGGATTTCCACCTCTGAAAATTCAACAGTGCGCTTTCAAATGGACATAAGAACAAGTGAGTTTCAGGCATTATAATACCAGTCTATTATTGTCCCACTGCAGTGCAAAGGCCTCTTCCCATACAGAAAAGGCACGAGCGTTGATCACCACGCTTGCTCAAGATGGCAATTTTAGATTCAAATATACTATAAGTTCAGGTTTCCTCACGATGTTTTCCTTCAGCGATGTCAGGTATTATTGGTCCCCGATTTTAGCTAGCTAGTGCTCCAAAATCATCAGTTCGTCGTTTATAGACATCTAGCTGTTGCTGTTGTCCGTGACTTCATCTACAATCAATGATGAAAAGTAGCTTATATCCTTCTCCTGGTCATGTTCTACTCCTGTGCCAAATTTATCCAAATCCGTTCAGCGGTTTTAGTGTGAAAGCGTAACACATACAAAAAATCAAATCTTTTCTCTTAAAATATTAGTTATGGTATATAATATAAATAATATTTATTATAGACAATTGTATTCTCGATTCCAAATAAACGTCGGTTCATTGAGTATTTGAGACAATAAAGCGCATCATCAGTGCAAGTAGGTATGGAATATTATAGTTGTACATTTTGTATGTACTTGTACACACGAACACATAACAAGCTAAGCATTTCCAGTATAAGCTGACCTGTAATTGTACGGAAAGCCTGCTTACAAGGTGGAGACGACAATACGACACTAAATAAAACTATCTAATGACGTTCCCAGTCTGCATCCAAAAATCCAATCAAATTTAATAATCAAATGATAGAATAGTTTAGTCACTGTATCTAGTCAAAGATTGGCAAACCCCATAGTCGGCCCATTCGTTTGTTTGAAATAAAAACTTGTTTTCGGACCCCGTTGAGTCGACAGTTTTTCGTGGTTGTTTTCCTTGGGCTCATATACAAAAATTTGACAAGAGGCTTAGATCGGCCGCCTATGCTGTTAAAAAAATAAACAGATAACTGACGTAAATACAGCCAGAATTGTATATTTTAGTTATTTTAATAGTCTTATGTCGTATAGGATTCTTCTCAGGGGAACCTGTGGGGACATTAATACTACCTACCTTTATTTTAGAGAAAAGGGCTGTTTGAGCCATTTACAACCTAGGTTCTAGAAATTCCCTTCGAGAAAAATAATTTATTGATAGTTTCAAAATAATCCTATGCTATGTCAGTGTTTTCATTTATTGTCTTAATATTGTATATGGGGTCTGCTTATTCTGGAATGCATAGCTGGATAATATCATCGTATGTACCTACTGTGTTCATATATATAGACAAGGAAATTAAATATGATTGAATGGTTTTATGATGCTCTCCGACTCGGCTGTTGTTTGTATTCGGGTTTTGACTACCCTAAGTAATAACTTTGGTGCATTATTGTAATAATTAAGCTCTTTAACCTGTAATTTATAGCATCTATCTGTTGTTACAATACACTTATTGTGACGCTTTCGAAAAACTAAGGTCGCCTTATGTAAGTACTTGTGATATGCATGCAATAAAACAAAGAAAGAAACGATGGATGGACTGTTTGAAAGAAGATATGGCTAGAAAGTTGACGTCTTCCGAGATGACGATTAATAAAGAACATAAACATAACATCACGCCTTGTTTCCCCGAAGGGTTGGGCAGAGGTGTCCCTGTAGCAGGCACACCCACATTTCGCCAGTTATGTTTAAGTCCCATGTAATAGGGGGCGAGCCTGTTGCCATCAGACTCCGAGCTGCTACTGAGAAATTTCAGATAGAAAAACCCAATAACATTTTGCTCGACCCGGGAATCGAACCCAGGACCTCATACTTAGCAGTAGCAGTAGTAATAAAGAAGTATGGAAGAAAAGGGCATGTTGCGACGACCCCAAAATAAATTGGGATAATGGCAGGAGAATGATTAAAAGAACAGTATTTTTAATGCAATCAGATGATAGTCCTATACAATGTCGCCCATGGGCATGTGACCTCCGGTATTTTTCTGAATATTCATGAAAAATTATCAAAAATTTACCTTTAAACCAATAAAGCTAGCTCATAAGCTTTTAGAAATAATAAACGGAATCCAAATCGAGCCAATAACATCGGAGATATGGCAAACAATGTAAAGCAAGGTAACAAACGCTACCTAAAAAAAATAAAAAATAAAAATAACATTCCGATCCATACCGCCTATATGGAGGCAATTTGAGGGGCGACCATGGGTCCCATAAGTTGTTCCATAAGTACCAGTACAACATAAAAAGTCAACACATTGTTCTTGTCTTCTCCTTTTCATCAAGCAGTATCCCAAAAATACAGCGAAAAAGCAAAATATCTCCACTATTTTCATGTAGCCTTACACCTGGCTTCTTTTCTTTACATTTCATGACCACGTTTCTGATATTACACAGATGTTTTAGAAACTGCTTCAAATAGTTTTTTCGCTCAGTCTTGCAGATTTTGCTGACGTCATCAATTTACGTCAAAATTAACAAAACAATGTGCTATGTAGGTACATTATTGTGTACCACATAACTTTACTCATTGCAGTGATTAACTATTCTTTAAGATTTTTGATTCATGCATGACTATTGGCCATGTTGAATCAGGAGCTAAATAAAAGCTCCGTTGAAATTGGTTGAGCGATTTCCGAGAACACATATATATCTGCACACAAATACACTTGAAGTAAGATGCAGACAAGAAATATTATAAGACCACAATAAAAGAAGCAATCGTTTTTTTTTTAAAGCGGAAGTAAATTTATAATGTTGAACACGAAAATCGGACAGTCATTTTAAAATACCCACTACCCAACAAACAGATTCGTTGCATTTTAATTAATTAATTTATTTATTAAAACTTTACAACAAGTAAAAATACCGTACAAAGGCGGACTTGATGTCTGAGGCATTTTTTACCAGTCAACAGGGTGGTGGCCAGGGTGATGCAGAAACAAAACATGACAGGTGCAACATAAGGGATTGATAACTCGAAAATAGCTATAAAATACAAGAATAAATACAAAGATACATACATATAAACAGAATAAGCTTTGTCAGGAGAAACAACGATCAGTAGAGGAGAAAACGAATGCAGCAAATCAGCGCTGTGATGTTTCTGCCAACTTCTTACGTATATGCTCACGTGCCTTCACTTTAAAAGACAACCGAATGGTTGCCATCCTCATTTTCAGAGGCAGAGCATTCCGAAGAAAGACCTGGACAAAGAAAGAAGAGTGAATGAAACCAGAACGGTGAGAAGGACATCGTAGAAGACGATTGTTGGTGGAACGAAGATTTTTACTATGGGCAGAGCATAAAAGTATTGAATATGGGAAGTCAGGTAAGAAGGAGAAGTGGGTTTGTCGAAAATAGAGAACAACATAGACAGGGCCCTCACGTCTTTGCGCTGATGAATGGGTAACCACTTAAAAAGCAATCGGTGCGCGAATACATGGTCATATTTACGAAGGTTGAAAACTAATAGAATGCAATTATTGACAAGACAGTCAAGTTTGTTGAGCATTTGCATTATTTTTAATATGTATTTCAGAGATAATTCTAGTCCACAGCTTTCTTAACAGACAAAAATCCAAAATAAAATTGTGATTAATTTTTAAATATTCAGCTCATGAAAAAACTAAAAAAAAACAAATAAAATTGTCAAAAACAAACCTGTGTGTTATGTTATATCTTAAAAAAAAAAACTAAGCTAAAAAAGAAAACAAAGCAAAAAAAAAAACAAAAATAAAATTTTAATTTTAACCTAGAATGACCATAAGTTTTGTTGGACATAAAATATTTCTTCCTTCTTCTCTTTTTAAAATTAATAAACGTGGCCGCAATTTTGTAAACAATAAACCATTATCGTTGTTCGGTGCATACGATTATGTTTTAATGATCTTTACATTCAATAAAATAGGTCAGTACTAGTTATACATGTAGAAACAATACCATTACACATTTATTTAGTTAAACTATGAACAATAATGAGGAAAATTACAGAAGAATATGTTAAATTAACTACTCGCCTATTTGGATGCCAATGTTTCCCTTTTAAAATATATAATAAAATTGTATTTACCCCAAAAAAAAAAGACATTAGGAAAAAACCTGCAGCTTATCGTATTTGAAACCAATAATTTCCTACAGGTATAAAGCCAAACCATAAAAGGAACAAAATATCCCTAACATTGTCGTATGGATAATAATTAGTAATAATATAATCATAAACAGTTAATAAATTACGGCCCATTTTACGACGTAAGCAATTAATACGTTAATAACATTTTTATTACAGCTTAGTAACATACTGGTAACAATATTGGCTTCAAGTAATTCTGATGTAATTAAAATTTCACCCTAAATTATGTAAAATCATTTTCAAGATCACTTTTACACATGCCATTCAATAGGAGTTTCTGGTTTGTATGGGCACAAAAATGCACGTGCATTAATTGACCAACACAGTACTACCACAGTCGACCAAAGAAGCCCTAAATGTTCCTAAGAATAACCCTAATGTAAGAACACAAAACCAGGAAGCTCCATGTTCTTACAGCTATGTTAATAAGGTCTAAAATCGCTTGACGAATCTAAACAATTGCGTTGTCAACAAACTTTTGTCGGAACAAGAAATTACGTTGCACATTCTAATTATTATTTTGTGGTAACAATACGTAATTTAACCTGTGTGGGACAGTCCCATAAACTGGTTTTTCATCTGGTTTCGGGCATGAAATCAGGTCAAGGATTGGATCCTTTACAAAAGGGACCGAGGTCCGGTTGTTGCATTATTTTGGCCACCCCACACGGAACTGTATGGAAGTCATTATTATTCCCGAAATAATTTTATGCGGAATTATTGTGGGGTATATAAAGAGTGATCTGCTGAATTAGAAAATATAAGAAAGATATATTGTCCACTGAAGAAACAGACTGAATAAATTGGCACATGAGGGGTTGTATGAATCTTACCCCTTTACTGTATTATGGTAAATCAGATTCCAATAACGTTATCTACTCGACTCGGTACCCACCATTGATTATTAATTTGATGTGTGTGACATTTGAGTGTGGATAAACCGTGGGATAAACTATGAAAGACATTGAAATTTATCCAAGAATTGGTTAGACTAAGGTGAAGATGCAATTTGCAAAAGAAAATAGGAACTTTCAATTTCATCAGCTCGCTCAAACTTACTAAAACCTACATATGCATCTGTTTATATTACTGTTACATCATAAAACCAATAACAGAAACATCATTACGATAAAAATCTACACAAAATTTTTCAAACGATCTAATTCACGAAAATTATGCAATTGAATGAAAGTTGTCATCCATGAATAGCAGCAATAACTGTTCAAGTTGGCTACGTAATTTTATTGCTTTAGGAACTTTTAATGGCTTATATTTGATTAATGACAAGACAATTTCCTTTAGTTTACCAGCGTTGAGTAACACGAAGGTACTCATTGCCATTTAATACTGAGACATAAATTTTGAGAAGTACTTCGTTGCGTGATGATTAATGTCCGTTTTACACCGTTTCGACATTTTAGTTAGCCTTAAGTTCACACCTGGAGTTTGTGGCAAGATTTGTCCGGTTCGATGCAGTAAATTCTGCCTATAACAAAAGTATTTTGCATTTTGCTATGCACGCACGTATTTTTGTGTAACTGTTGTTCTCTGTAACACCTCCTTAAGGAATAGGTCCCTGTTGGACACTATGGTATGGTCTTTTTTCACTCATTAGCAACAGGAGTCTTAATCAGCACTCATTTAATTTAAGAGCTTAACATTTGAAATGATCATTTCAAATATCCTTCTATTTTTGTTTTCTGCCATGTTCAAAATCCATAAAGATTGACTAACTTGACCTTTTCAAGCTTATTTCGGAAAAATCTACCTCTTTCTAAAACAGACTATTAAAATGTAAAATCATTGTAGGTGGTAGGACCACCTACAATGATTTTAAATCCTTCTTGGTATTTGTTTGCTCAAGCCGTCTAAAACTATACTAGGGCTTTTCCGATTTATTAATTATCTGTTTATTCCGTTACTTTTATAGCCAGCAATTAGCCGGCAACTGACTGATTGAAAAAAAAAAACCGTAATGAATCGGTAGTCAATTATGTAAACAACCCATCAATTATGTTGTGATTATTTAATGTTAACAGATCCGCAGAAAAAGATAGCGTAATCATTGTGTTTTTTCCGTATTGCGACGTATTTTTAGAAAAACAACATGTTTTGACGAAGTTGCAATAAAGCGCAGATAGCGACAATATTCTTATTAACTTTTGAAACGTAGTAAACAGATCATTCAAAACATCACCAGGTTTACAAAACAGGTTTGGTCGTATTGCGCCGCGACGCTCCCCTGATCCGCGAGAATCTAATCTTCCAATTTGATTTATCCACTAAAGGTGCCGCCAATGTGTTGGTACCGTATTAGATACAACTACAAATACAACGTACCACTGTATATTTTGAGACATACATTTACGTATCGTTGATCTAATGTTTCAGGTTTTCAGGCTCGTGTTGAATTAAATACTGGTACTGTTTGTGAATTTTCAGTTAATAAACTCCGTTTTCATAAAAAAATAACATCTGCACAGTGTAAAGGAGTATCAATAGAGTTTCTAAGCATCTTAAAAATCAGACTTTTATGATTTCCTGTAATTAAATATAAGTATTGGTTTATTTACTTGCAATGTTAAAATAAAACTTTCGAACAGTTAAAAGAATCTTTTCATATTTTACAATACAGACAGAAGAAGACAAAACATACAAAACCATGACGTAAATTACGTAAACGTAAAGATTAATTGCAAACATGATAAAAGCGAAGATTATTCAAATAGTCACACTAACTTTGGCATGATAACTATTCTTTTTTTCCTTGTAAGAATTTTGAGATAAATTACTCATGTCAAATAAACTAATTATAATTAGCGTTTACTATGATCCCGAGGTACCGTTATAGAAGAGAAAGGCTCTGCTTTAGAACTGCAACGAGTGAAAGGTTTATTTCATAATGCACGCACTGGTTCGCGTTTGTGCGTACGCATAGATGCAGGAAGCGCACGAGTTGATTTTTATCTTCTTTTGTTCCGTTTTAGGTGATGTCAAGCCTGAGAGTAGAGGAAGGTAGTTTGGTAACATTATAATGACTAGTTTAGCAATCCCAAATCACAATCGTAGTAAAATGCCGTGAAACTAGTTATATTCTGCAATTTTTTTTTTTTTATTCAACGTCAAAGTCAAATCATTTATTTCAAATAGGCCCATGTATGACACTTTTGAACGTCAAAATTTACAAAATAATATAATTGATTCTAGTCGCCCCTTCCAAAAGGTAGTTTTCGTATGGAGAAGAATGGGCAAGAAACTCCACCGGTACTCTTTTAAAATGTTTTACAATAGTTTGTATAAGTACGTACATTAGTTAAATAATTATATGTGAAGACGATGCACCTAGAATAAAATTACTATACCACAATAGGTAAAAAGAATTAAAAATGAAGTAACGACATATATATAATTTAATTATGTGATAGATACATGGTGCTCACATATTTACAAACATTGTAAAAGTAGACGATTTCCTAATAAAAAAAAATAAAAAATAAGTCAGTGTGTGAGGAAGTAATCACAGAATGTAAAATCAATGTCATATAACACAAAATTATAAATTTTACAATTAAATTAGCAACCTGTTTGATTTTGTCTTGATTCTAAATTGTCCTATGGAGCAGGACCAGCATGTTTCCAAGCACTCTTATCGTGGATATAATCCTCTAATTTGTAATATGCTTGTTTACAAAGTGTACTTTTAATATGAGTTTAAAATTTTCTTTCATTTAATTGCAATATGTCACAATGTATTTTGTTGTAACATTTAACACGGTACCCCATAAAAGATGTATGTACTTTAAACTCGCTCCTAATTAATTAACCAGAGTAAAGTTATGCAAAAAAACTAACCTCGAAAAATTTATGGTAAACTGAAGTCAATACAGGGGCAATAACACTCTGGGTTTTTTTTTAGGGGCAAGCGTGTTTGATAACGTCATTTTGATTTAAGGATATTTTTGCCAAAATTGATTCAGTTTTCCTTAATCTTCAATAGCTAATAATTATGCAGTGACGGATTAACACTATAACATGATTGTGTGATCAGCACTGAGAGACAATTTCTGTTTTTAAAACGTTCAAAATCCAGTCGCAGTCTCGATTCAGCGACAATCAATATCAAAAACTTGTCAGAAATTTATGAAAATGTGTGTGTTTTGACGGATGGAGACTGAGATTCAAATGTGAACGTCCTTAAAAACAAGGCAATGATCCCTCAGGTTCAATTACCTACATTTTTCTGAAACAGCAAAATCTTGTTGTCCAAAAGTCATAGATATACCTTCATCTGCTTTTTGGTGGCATTGCGTTGCGCGTACGCATTGCAACGCGTGTCATGCAACTTTCTATTTTGACGGGCCCCGCGACCCGCGCGCAACGCGTTTTGCGCTGGAAAAACGTTGCATTAGAAAGTTTTGTTTGTTTGCGATGCAAAGTGACTTAGGCTTTGTGTTGACTATATTACTAATCGTATCCGTTATTTGCGTTGATTTTTTTATATTTGCAGTGTTTAGGTGTAGTGCGTTACTGCGAAGTTGTTGTCGAAATAATAGTACTTACAATAAAGGAAAGTGCATCGATTATTCTCCTGCAATTTTGGGGAAAGTACAATACTAATAGTAATTGGTAATCGCAAATAGTATGATACTCAACTACTATGGTTGTGCAGTCAAAACTTAAAGCACATAAAAGTTAAGAACCCCACAACTCACAGTACAGTTATTTATTGCCAATAACTTTTAATAACCAACAAGCTTTATCCAGCACCTGTTCAATTCAAATAAAAACAAATTCGATACCCACACAAACAAACTGCCATGCACTTCATCATTGCATCTAGTTGTCGTGTGGGAATTTAGAAAACCCGTTCCGTAGTGCGTCCGATTTCGACACCGACTTGCGTAATACAACGTACGTTAGGAATCTGAGGGCCTGGTACACACGCGCGAAAGCCGCACCTTGTGATGCAGGCCCGCACCTTTCTTTGGTGCAGTTAGTGGAAGACAAAATGTCGTCACGCCGACAAAGCACTGTTGTAAGCGCGTTTCAAGATGTTTGTGATTTTTCTTATGCCTTAAATATTTGTTGAATAAAAATCTGCCAAGTCTAAGTGCAGTCGAAAGAACGATTACCGTAGTAATTGATAATATAGGCAGAAAATTCTGATATGATGATGAATTACGCTACCATTATATCCGCACAATCAATCCTTACATATCACAATAGTATTATAAAATATATTACTGTGTGAAGGCGCCGCCTCCGTCTTGCAATGCAAGCACGTGTAAAGTATAATTTTATTTAAATGGTGTTTTGGATATCCTGGCGGCCGTTTTGGGGAGCTATTACTCATTATTTATGCAGTAGTCATGGATCGATTTATGTCAGAAGAAACTCATTGTTTTGACTTTTGATTTGTAGCTTATTGATCTTCTAATTTGTTTTGCGCTTCAAGTTTTATAAGGTGGATAGAACTACCAATGGACACACTGCAGGAAAACATAATTATAAATTTATGTCTATGTGATTTATGTCATACGAAAATATCGTATGACATAAATCGATAATTATGTTTAAAATTAAAACTTCAAAATTGATATCTGAGGATTTTAATTTAAAAAGAAAACAAAATAAAAACAAATAGACACCTGCAGGAATAAAACACACAAATTAGATATTGACCGCAGCGGTAAAAACGGTTCTACGTAGTGCTACGAAATTCGTAACCGCAAAACTCAGTCCCGTTTTGGCCCCACAAAACGCATACAGATGCGGCTACGTTGCGGCGGTCCGTTAGTGTGGTACCAGCTTTACAACTAAATGCATTTTCTACTGTCGTCCAACTGAGTTGACCTAAAAAGCTGGGCGTTGTATGAGGAAGTTTTAAGTGCCGTAATTTGTGTATCTGCCTAGATTCATGTGACCGTAGATTTTACGGTGTGTACAGTGTAATATGGTTTTGATTGTAATAACAATATGTACTGTGTAGGTACGTAGTTTCACAGTGACTGAACAATTACATGCATGAATAATGAATAGGTCATCCATAGATATTTCCTACAGATTCAAAGTGTTTTGTCTTATTCTGGAAAAAAAGACAATTACTAATTACAACCAATTCAATTCATAACCAAAATTAAACTATATTAAAGCACACAATTATTACGCCAAAACATTAAAATCACAAGTTTCTAAGGTTTAAAATAATTACAAACGTTCTCCTTACACGAGTCTCCAATAAAAGCAGTTCGTACCTTCGTAGCGCCGAGTAGCAATTTTCAGTACATTCTATATTATACTTATAGTTGTATAGGAAAGGGGGGAAAGGGCAAAGAGGCGAAGGGCGGTGGGAACTCAGTGCAATAGTTACGAGCCGTTCGATGCAGGCCTTTGTTTAAGCACCGTTAGGGGCCGGGCAGTGCACAGAGTAATAAGTTATAAAATACAGTTCTACCAATTTTTGAATTTGGAAGTGTTAACATGAAAAAACTAAAACCAGCCAGTCGAAGGTATGAAAGCTTTGTTAAAACTATTAAAACTTTTATGACTTGGAAACTAATAAAAATAAAAAGCTTCGATGGTTAAAATATCATAATCAAAGTATGTACTCATATCAAAAGGTCGTGTTATAATTTTACGTGTGATCTCGGTCATAAATCGTATCTAATTGAGGCGTATAAACAAACAATATAAAAATAGGTCGAGTAATAGAGTTATAAATTAATGTAGATCAATCGACTTTTTAAATAAGCTCTTGAATAGTTTTCCAATATCTTTCCTTTGAAAACGCGATCTTTTACTAGTTAGTTGCAGAACATGCAACGAGAGACTAGTTGAATGTATTGTTTACAATGAATGCTTTAGATATTGTTTGGGTTAAGAAACCTTTAATTTCATCATTCATTAGTCGTGGTAACCCATTGTAAACCAAAATAAGCACACCGATCAGTCTGAAATTCAAAATTGCTGTAATTAGCTATCATTATGCATACTTTCAAATAAAGCAATATCACATTTTATTATGTCATCAAGATACATTAAAGGGGCTATTATCATACTGGTGTCACTCGATTTCAATTACTCTGTGGCGCGGCTGCAGAGTGACCGCTGCGTCAGTTTGCGCAACTCGGTGCAGCCGCCCCCCGCGCGCCTCTCTCGCCGCGCGGCTAGTACGCTTGCGCGTGTGCTGCATGCCGGAACCGGGTCGCAACCGAAATTTCACTTTGGCTAGCTTATCTAGGCCTACCCCGCGCCTCGTGTTCGCTTCCAATCGCCCCAAAAAGGCGACACTAATAAAGCCATCGTGGTTCAAAGTTAACTGGCTCAGTATACTGCACGCATGCAAATATACAGTTAGGCTGTAACGGCTGATGGGAATCGAATCGATAACGTATTGACGGTCGGTGCAGTGTGCGTACCTTTGTTAGACGCTCGTTATAACCTGCCCCGGACTCTCCGGTAAAGAGTGCGGGAGTGTGTTATCCGCGAAGGTGACGACTGGATCGTACTGTGTTTAGTAAACGTATCACGGTTCGGTGACTACCTAATTATGCAAATGTAAAACATGGTATTGTTCATTCTGCTGAAGTAGGAAACGAAACTTTTGAAGTCCTTCAACGATTATTTCGTGTGACGTTAATATCAAACTGAAGGTACTTTGAGGACTAGGAAATTGAATTACTTCAAACTGAAATATTCACTTTGTGATCTCAAAAAATCCACGAAGACGTTGAAGAAAGACAAGATGAATAAAAAACACAAGAAATCAAGGTACCTCTGAATGACAAATTCGTGTCAAATAGATCTGACGTAACGTGTCGTGTAGCTTATTTGTCAAAAGGTTAAGTAGTAAAAACTTTAGCACACAATTTGGAGATTCAAATTCGAAACATTAGTTGTGCTTTGTACTTCATTTGGATTGTTTCTTTTTTAGTTTAGTGTCTTTGACTGCTTTACCTAGCACTTAAGTTCGTTTGAGCTTCTTCCAAGATAGCTTTTTTCATTAATTCCGTTTCCCTTCATATTTCCTCGTGATTATTCTTCCTGTTTTCATAACTTGCTTTAAAACTATTGCTAACTTCTTCATCCTTGGTATTATGTATTTTTTGTTCCACGCGGAACGCTTGTTATTTTTTCTACTATTACATTATGCGCAACAAGCGGAAGATGAGTTGCGTTTTCTTTCGTAATAAAATTATCTTAATTCTATATTTCCCTTGCATCTGCGCCTTCTGTTTCATATATCCAGTTTCCTACATCACTAATCTTATCTCCCTACAATTAACTAATGCCCATTAAAAATTGAACTAAATCCTTTTCGTCTAAAAGGGTAGTTTTGCCACGTTTTGAATCCATTTGAATATTAAATTTTACAGCTTTTGCGCTCGTATTAATAACAGTTTGTTGGAATAACCTTTTAGAATGTAGACCATAGTTAGCTTAGCCTCAATTTGGATAGAATTCTTAGTCGGCAGTAGAATTTTATCTTTTGAATGCGAACTTAAGTATTTACATGCATTTAATTCTATAATAATGAAGTTTTATCTTGTGGTGGAATTGCTGATTATTGTTTTATTTTTAGTAACACCTCCATTATTTAAATTTAACGAATAAGTCATGATTATGTGTATTTTAAGAATTCAAATTAGTCAGTCAATCTTCATTGCAAATAATGACGAACTTGATCATAAACTTAAATACGATGATGGAAACTATTCCGAATTCAGGCAAGGAAACTTCATACATAAACATATACATAAACAAAAACCTAAAAGTGAAACAGAAAGCCGGAAAACACAGTAATTACAGACACGTGACAAGGAAACAAAAGTCTTGAATTATGCAGCGCCATTATTAATTAATAGTAAGTTTCGAAGTACAGTGCCAGTAGAAACAGGTTAATGGGTCGATCAATAGTTGAACACTTACATAGTTGCACCTGTTACTATGCTTGCATGTAGTATAGCTCTTACTACTATAGCTAAAGGATTTGTTTCGGGAGCTTTATAACTTTCAAACGATGGAGATTTAGATTCTATTGTAAATTAAATACACGTTTTAGGATTTAAAGTTGATGGATCTACTTCCAACTATTTTAGGGTTCCGAAATATGGAGGAGTTCTAATAAAGAAATTGGGAATCACATTTTCATTAATTTTATACCTACTGAGTAAAATCTTGTAAATATCTGGATAGTCCGAATGTTCAGCTTGGTCCGAAGAAATTAGTAAACGTAAACTTTTGAAACGAAGGGTACTAGCAGGTAGTAGCAATCAAACTCAAAGCATTTATTTCAAATAAACCAATTACAGGCACTTTGAATTGTCAAGGGGTCGGTCAGTCAGAAATATGAAGCTAGTTGCCCATTCCATTCCAATATATGTTCCTCCTTATTGATATTCTTTTAATAACAATTCATGTTATTTCCACACAAACCAAACAAACTATCACGAGGTGCCTGATAAAGACAAAAATGTGATGGGGTAGCTAGGTATACTCGTGCCCACAATAGCCCTCAATAAATTCCCTCCTTTAACATTATCCGGGGCCCAGTCGTGGGAATCCAGGGTATTACGTATTCAGCGGGCGGGTGGCATCGATCATGCATCGGTTGTTCACCCCGCGACCTTCGACCATACCGACCGAGCCTCGAACAATGGAATTATAGAAATAACCCTTTATTTTATTAGACTATTTTAACGTTAAGTTTTGCTCGCACAGCCCCGATTCTGTTGTTTGTTTAAAAAAAAACTGTATAAAGGATATCCATTATCCAGTTTTTAGTTTTGCGAGGATTCCGGTTGAGGTGACGGATAAAAGTATATGCTTCGAATTTTATCATTTATCTCTTACTTTTACGGAATATACAAGTTAAAATCGGATTTTGATTTTGCTGTTGGTTTTGTATGAAAAAAAAAATCGCATTTATTGGGTCAGGCTTATATTGGGTAGAAATGAAAATGAATTAGATTATATGAAAATGTTAGGATTGTAAAATGTTTCTCCATGAAATTCCCTTTTCCCTTTTGGTAGCTCGAAATCAAGTAGTGACGTAAGCTTTCTTTTACAGGGCAGGTATACGAGGCGGCCCGGGCATGGACTCCCAGCAGCAACAGTACTGCCTAAAATGGAACAGCTTCGGTTCAAACCTAGCCACTTCGTTTGCGAACCTGTGGAATTCGGAGAGCCTCGCCGACGTCACTCTGTACTGCGAAGGTAAGTCGAAATTGTGAAAATTCTCCTTTAGCCTTCAGGAAAAACTTTCATCAAGACCAACCATAGTTTTTAGGAATCTATTTACGAGTTTAAAATCGATTCTACTAAGAAGAAAAAATTATTGTGTCATAAAACTTCTAAGGAAATAAAATACAGAATATGGAAACAAAATACATAATATATTTTGTCAATAATCACAACATTGCAAAATAAATACCAAACAGCATCTAAAAAAAAAACAAATGGCTAAAAGAATTTGCAGTTTTAACCCGTAAATTGAAAAGTCGAGGCCAATGGCGCATAGATAACATTAGTTGATTCTTAACACAAAAATGTCACTAGTTTGCTAATTGCCTCAGTCCTCTCCACAACAAATCGAGGCCTTTACGTTAAGTCCTTAATTTGAATTCTATATATATTTTGTAAGAAAAAAAAAAACGCGGATATGTATCCACTTTGCACAAAACAATTATAGTTTGAGTGAAGGAAAAGATAATGGTGCAGTTTTTTTTGAGAAGGTAGATTTAGGTCATTTTGAAGGGGTCTACGATCGGTATAAAATATTGGGAGGAAGTATAAATTAGTTTTGAATTAATATCTATCAATATTTGTCAACCACATTGATTTATTATGTTTTGCTCCTAACTCTTTCCCAGAATTTTTATGATCTACTAGTATACTGATACACTTTTTCCTGTAGATTTCTAAATCATCGTAATTCAATATTCTTTCCTTTCGAAGTAAAACCACAAGATCTAAAAAGTACAGCTAGAAATTCTCGACCCATGAGTCAATTTCGACAATATTAAATTTGGTGGTAAAAAAATCATCCATGTTTTTTTCGCAATTCAAGTTGCTAAGCTAGCAACTTCATAATTTATGAAGAGAAGATCGTAAACTTTCCGACCGTAGCCAGCCGGATGTCAAACGATCAAATTATAACTAATTCACGTTCAAAATTAGCTCTGCTTGATTATTTAATAGGACTTTTGAACGATCTTTGTAATTAAGTAGCCATTGATCACAAACAGTTGTTAAAGTTGATTTTTTTTGGCCTTGACATTTGGAGTTATTTTGGGAACCTAATTACATATTCATATTTATCTCCGTGGCATTTTTATGATATGTATCATCATGAATGGCGGATGGCGGTGCATTCATGTTTATTATAGGGTTTATTTTTTGTACCGCTTCAATTGAGTTAATATCTTTATTTACACACCTATACTCTCAATTTTACGAAATCATTTGTTCAAATACCATAATATTCTATGTGAAACAGAACAACTTTTGGGCACTCAAAAAAATTTCCACCTAGAACCTTAGTTTTTGTGTGACTAATTAAATTATAAGTATCATCTGAGAGAAGCCAAACATCCAGATCAAGGTCCTTTGATTCATCATGCACAGTTGAGTACATTTTTGCATAGTAGTTTTAATCAGTATCTTATCTCCTATTTATCTAGTTAGTCAACTGAGAAAAATGGGTTACTACGCACGTAGGTTAAAAAGTCCTTTGTTACTCGATCAATCAATGCGAAACGTCTTTCCATCAGTTCCCATTTCTTCCTGATAAGATTCATGGTCTTCTCACTCCTCAATATTAATTGCCATCAAAACGTCGTTGCTAGGTTCTTCGTCATCACTTAAAATAATGATAACGCTTTCATAAAAATGCTGTAGAATTACTGTATAAAACAGCGCAACTGTATACGTAATGCCATGTGATAAGAGCGCACATTTTGCATGACAGTCGTCAACTGCGTTTTGTGAGACAGTTGAAACTGAAAGTATTGCATTTACTCCTGTTTCAAGTTCAACATGGATAGTCGCACTAAAATCTTTGAAGAATTTGGCATATAGACCAAATATTACTTATTCACATCTCTGAAAATTCTAATGTACTATATTTCGTAACATAGCAACTTTTATTATCACTATTTATCACTTAGTGCCTACCTACATAATGTCGTACAGGCATGCATGTCCGCGAAATCTTGCTAAAGCGATAAACAGGTCGTTGACACCGTCGTGCGATAAATTGCCTCTATTTTATATTTTTTTTGGCAATGTTTGCGTTATACATTATCAATTTTGTCGCCAGTCTGATGCATATTGGCATTTTTTGCGGGTTTGGCCATGAATTTTATGAGGGTTGTGGGTTTTAGGAATATTGTTACTTTATTGTCTGCAAATAGATCTTTAATATAAGTAGAAAGCATATTATATTTAATCAAATTTCATATTGTATTATATTTAATCATATCATATTATATTTAATTGAATTTCTCAAAATATAATCGATTTTTCTAAACATAGGTTGGAATTTGTGGACGTTATAATTCTGATTTAGAAGAAAAAGAAGTAGGTGCTACTTTGTGTTGTTGAAAATTAAATTAGACTTCAAATATTACAATACCGTCTGATTTACGAGATACTATTCTACACATACTACGAACATAGATTCTAAACAAATTAGATTTGTTAAACAATTCAAAAATATTTTTAGTAACAGTATTGTTTGTAACATTCCAAATTAAACCATTGCTAAAAATACACTAAAATATTACAGAATTCTAAGAATTGTATGTGCATGTCGATTCGATCTAATCTGATACGAGGAAATAGGTGAATATTTTTCTTTAACATTATCCCAATGCTGAGCAGATATTTACAAAAAGAATGGAAAAAAACCTCAATAATTCGCAGTCAACCCTGCGACTACGCGCAGTCACACAAAGCTAGAAAAAACCGGTTTTGTGACGCTCATCAAATGCACGTAATGAGGAAAAAAAAACGTTCGCAAAATATGTTACACAACAAGTGCATTTTATTTCAGTGTACACAAAATTTGGCCTTCAAACTTACACGTGTCGCCTCTTGATAATGAACCAGGGTTATCTAATTGTAGCAGGAATTCAAAAACAAAATGACGAATGCATTTCGCTGTTTATCTACGCAGATTCTAAAAAAACATGTTCGCACTACGATTGAATTGATTATTTCTGTTTTCACGTAATGTGTTTGCAAGTCAGATAAGATACGTTACGTTACTCGTTTAGGCGTCTGTCTGAAAATGCGACGCACTTTTGTACTAATAGATTATTTTTCATTGAATTTCCGCGTGTAACCATGACTTACTAAGTTATCTTTTGAATCAAAATTGAATTTTTTGGCACGATTTACGTTAAGTGCGTTATGATAGCAATTTTAGTTATAAGATTAATGCAGTTCATATTTTTTGAGCGAAAAGTTATAAATCGATCGTCATATTATTAAATCATAGATGGTTAAAAACATTGATGACAACCGAATGACTAAATAAAAGTATTTTAACAACTCACCTTTGTATCAAAAAACGTAATGGTTAGAAAAAATCGAATTTAATTTCAGGATCCTACCGAAACCGTTGCTAACTGCGACAAAAAATAATGTTTTTGCAAAATTATTTGATCATATTTATGTAACTTTAGTTCTGCGCATGACGCCAAAGGCTAGACCATAATAAATCGCTTACACAAGGGGCCTTAGGCTCGAGAGGGTTAAGGTCAAAGGACTGGCTGATACCAACAGCTGTCGTATAAAAAAAAGTATCAGGGAAAAGTTGATTTGATTAAAAACTGTAACATTTTTGTCGTGTTTCGTATCAATATTGAAAAACTGCTCCCTCGTTTTGAAGTCACGCGAATACCTGTCCGTAATATTTTATATTTTAGAGGAGGCGTTGATATTACTACTCTTGCAGTCATCAAACCCAATACGTCATTATTTTGCAGAAAGTGAGTGTAACCCGCTCTTTCCCCTAATTATAATCCTGTAGCCCCTCAGTGGGGTAGAGATGGGGTGACGTATCCTAATAAGTGGCCAACATACTAAATCCCCTTCACATTACACCTTCGTAGTTACACTTTAATTTTTAATTATCGATATTTTCAACAAAATCTGAATATTACACACGTAATCTTCGATAATTGAAACAAACATCTTTTACTTCGCTTTAATAGTTTCAAAACTCGCAGCTTCAGTTTCAAACCCTGTAATTACTAGGAATGTTAGTCGTGCATGCATGGCATAGTATAGGTACTTGTATTTATTCAAATTTGACTGTTATTATAACGCGACACGTCTTTCGTGCGCCCACTCTGAAACTGTGAAGGTGTTTAAATTCGAACAGAGTATTATCTTGGTAGGTAGGGAATTATTAATTGCTATTGAAAAGTCATTTTGTATTATACGTTGTAAAGGGCCGAAAATAGTACCTTGCGAGACACTTCTTTTTATTTGAAATTCTATTGATAGTATCGAGACATAAACTGCAAGATGTGATGTGCCAGCAGTGTAAATAGGTAGACAAACAATTTCTCCTTTCATAATTATCAGCTCAAATGCAACAAAGGCGCGACTAAGAAATAAATGAATGACTCTTGTATGCAATGACAGTGACGAAATAATTTCATTTTATGAAAACTGTGTTGTGTCTTCAAAATGTATAATAAACACTATAGTTGAATAGAGCATAAGATCATCCTTCATTTTTGGGCTCATGATAACCCTAATGTGCCTTTATCAGAAAATCTCAAAAATAAAAATACACACAACATCTTATAAAAGTTAAAAATTACTACACAGATGTTAATAACTCAGCATATATTTACCTTAAATAACTCAAATGATAACGCGCCAGAAATCTCAAGAATAATAACGAACCATTGTTGGAAGAAGGAAAAAAAAAATCAAGCAATTGGGCTGAAAACATCGAATGAAAATTCATCAAGTTTTAACAAAGACTGCTGGCCTTAAACTTAACAATGATGTTGTAATTGCAACACGTTTTTGTGGAGAAACTCGCGTTACCTTCCGCGGGTTAAACTTTGTGGGGCTTCCATAATAATTTCTATGAAGAAACAAGGTTCGCGAAAGAATTTCAAGTGCGCACTCAGTTCTGTAGTTATGTAATGTTAGAGCAAAATATAAATGTTATTGTGAATTTTCAGGGTGGCTGATGTTTTGTATCGAGTTATTTTTCGAATTGATTTCATTGAATCTTAAATTAATTATTCAATTATATTGGAGGAAGTGCTTTCCTCTATAAGGTTATGAAAGCTGAAGCTGAATAGAAAACGCTTACCAAGTAAATTGATTGATCATCTTAACTTAATAATTGCAATTTTAGCCTTTCTTGGGCATAGTTTCAAAAGCCACAAAACCTATACCGGTACCCTTTGAAATTCCTTATACCCTAAGGGGTACAGAAACCCACACATGAAAAATAACGGCGTCTATTCCTTCGTCACAAATATTACATACGCCAACTTTAGGCCTAAGTTTTCGAGGTCGTACCGAACAAGTGCTAGACGCAAGAGGGGGGAGGGAAGGGAGCGGGCTGAGTCTCCCCCCCTGGTGCGTGAGACCTGGGAGGGGGTAGGAAGTTTGCACTCATGGCCCTGCCAAAATGGAAGGCTTATAGTTTAAGCGACTCCTTTTGAAGACATTTTGGTTTTAACGTGGCAATTTGCAATAATTATGAAGTGCTCGTTGGATTTCATTGGAAATGAATTTAGATAATGATTTCTTCTTTCGTCTTTTAATGGTCGATTTTTTTAGTGAATGGTTTTACTGTTACGTTTATTTCATGATTAAAGGACCATAGAAATTTTAATCAAGTCTCGCCAACTTACTAAGCGTCATGACATAACAATGCATAATATTTCATAAATCCTGCAGAAAACAAAATAATCTCACCATCTAAATAGAAATAAAAGACGATCCGCAAATAATATCAGCTGCTCACCACCCCTGCAACTAGTGAGAGTAAACTTAACGCCAAGACTACACGAATTATTACAAAGCGTCGCAATTTGTCACTGAACAAGCAATTTTGGGGCCCTTAACCCTGACAAATTACTGTACATACTCGCAGTTAGATCAAACTTTAGGATACAGCCCCAGCAGCTTTGAAGGCTAAGTTTCAAATAATTGAAAATTACCTACTAGACACAGATCCGCGAAATTCTGCCTACAATATTTTGATGTCATAGAGAAAAAACTCGATGCGAACTTGTTTTCAAAACCGGTTTGGTAATTCCGCACGTGTCCTTATTATAGAAACTCGTCAAGTGTAAAATGTACTTGCCTCTTATATTCTTCGCATATTTTTCGTATGTTTGATAAGTGTAAAAACATAAAAGTAACTATGTTAAGAGGATTTTTTAGAATATGTGTTAAAAATAACCATTGTTGATGAAACTAGTACTTTATTTACTTTCTGGTATTATTTCAGCCTAAATAATGAATCAATTAATAACTGATTAACAATAAATACAGTTGTAATATGGTGATAATACCTGAAAACGCGAAGATATAAGAAATCTCTGGAGGCACGGATAAAGCCTGGATTTCTTCAGCCACTTACCTTTTGAGTTAAGGGGGATGATTCTTGTTTTCTACTTCGCTGATACGTGTCCTCGTTATTTTCGAGGTACTTCATAGTTCCCGAAAATTGATAAAACACTGTATTTCGTTCCAGAATGCTGTAAGGATTCGGTATTTTGGTAGCATAATGCTTTTTTTTACCAAATAACAAATAAAAATGAGTCAAATTATAGAAACTTCGCGTGCAAAAATAACTTCTTTAGATAATTTTATGTAAAGTATTGTTTCAAACTATTCGGCATTAAAAATAACCATGCTTTGTTATTTGCAACTTTGAAAAGTAAAAATGAGCACGCAAATGCTTGTAGGTCTCGAGACCAGATTCTCTCACAAGGCTGAAAGCTAAGTTCATGGCAATTCAAATCCTTATCCTAACCTATTTAATTTGGTATCCTAAATCTTAAAAAGATTTAATACTATTTAGAATGTTTTCATTCTTTTGTAATTTAAATAATTGAAAATATCGTATGCTGCCTCTTTAAAACGATTATGTTTTTTTAAAGTCAACGTATGATGTATATGCGGACTTGATGTACATATAAGCTCGTAGAGAATATTGAATACATTATAAATAACGATCCCTTCATTATCCAATCACCTCTTAACTTAAATTAAGGCAGCTGACAAATCCTATTTACTCTCACTGTTTTCCTTTCAACAGAAATCGAGAGTATATTCCCAAAAGCTTTCAATTTCAGGCAAAATCCCATTCAATTTTAACAGTCGAATTCACTGCGTTTTCGAAGTCTATGCGGAACGCATCGACTCGGCCCGCTTTCCTTATCGACCGGGCCGGTATATGTGTCGCGGGGCAACCAACCCCCCCAGACAACCCCCGGAACACCCACCCTCCCACTGTCTCTGTTTTCCAGCTGCGAACACAGAAACTACTGTGCTCGCTGTTCCAACTGGACAAGTTTCCAATACTTGGTAATTTAGATGTTTAAACTTCAATTTCCAGTTTCGAGTTGTGTTGAAATCGATTTTAGCTTTAGGTCTTTCGGTTAGCCTTGTTCTTTCGGTCACTTTCAGTGCAGACGTACCTACTGCGTGGGTGCTACATAGTTAACAATTATTGATTTCAAGCTCTCCTTCATAAGTACACCTACATCAAACAGATATTTGGTCCCTTTCAAAGGTATTACGGCTACAGAGATACACAGTACGTCACCATCAGGGTGGGTGGAGGGATTGTCGATTCTTTTTGCATCATTTTTATGGTTTCACCCTCTGGTGTGAATTGGGCTTGCATTTATTCAAATTTACGCTCGAACTGTTTTACGTTGACTGTTGGCGTCACATACCTTCGTTTTACGAGCCTACCATCTGGTAGGTTCGTTTGTGAGGAAAACGTTTCTACATTACCTAAACGAATATTTCTGACTCCATTGTTTGAACTATGTTTAATAAAATGTCCTTAAAGATACCTACTTTATTATAACCGAAATGCATCAGTGGATATCTAGTTTAGTGATTTTCGAGTATAGCATGGGTAATATCGAAATAATCTTTATCATAGATAGGAATGTCTAGTTACTACTTTTTATCATAGAAACGCGATAAAATTGCGATAAATGTTTTCGACAACAGCTGAACAAAAATAGTCAAATGCAAGATATTGAAAATGATAACGTTTCAAATGGTACGTTGTTGAATGATGATAATACTGCGTTAGAAGTTTTGATTGCAAATATCGAATAAATATGAATAAAAGACAACAGTGAATAATAAAAATGCATTTTTATTTGGCACTAACTATCACAACTATACAATAAAATAACATAATATCTATTTTACTGCCTAGATTGAAATTGTTTTTCTCCATTTCAAATCCGAAAACAGTCCCATTCAAGTTTTATCTCGAAACCAAGGCAGCAAGGCCATTACTTAGTGATTTTATTGACATCCCTATATCACTGACAACAGTTACAGTTAAGGTTACAGTTTCGGTTCTTGAATACTTGATAAGACCCGCCACTGTTCAGTTTTACGTGTTGTTCGAACCTTTTATGTGATATTTATAGCTTTATTCCAATGGTACTATCGATTTTGTGTCCTCACACGGATTTTGTAATGAAATTGTATTAAAGCTCGCTATAAAGGAAATGTTTTGTTTAATACACTTTTAATGAAATTTTGTCTGTAAAGTGTTATGGATCCTCAAAGGGGCAATAAGGATTGAATTACTCGTTAAAGTCAAACAGAAAACGTGGGTTTGCGTATAAAATGTTGTTTTTTAAATTCTACACAGAATGTTTCTTTTCGTAGAGGACTTCCAGCTGTGGCAATAAATCTATCATTAACACAACGTTTGGTTGTCACTACATTAAGCCCTCAATACATCTTCCAATTTATCGTTGCGATGTCGAAATCTACGCACACGTCGACATTAAAGGTTATATCTATGAAATCTGTATCGTCACTTTTTTTCACTACGATTTCATCGATTGGATGTTAAATAGAGGGCTTAAGGGAAAAGCCTTGGTAGCGACAGCTGTGCATATGAAATGATATGGTGAGCCACAGATTGTTGGTACCATAATAACCCATTTCCCCTATTGGTCAGTTACAACCATCGTGGGATAGTAACAGCTGAAGGATTTCATGATTTTTCCATAGAATTTAGTAAAAATTGAAGCCGGATGCATATTACTGTGTTGTGTCGTGTCGTGACGCCTTCTGACGCAGTGTTAGTCAATAGAAACTCCTTGGGATTTGAAGTAGTCCTGAAAAGATTCGTTTGATTTGTGTATCCCGCGTCACGACACAACATGACATAGTGATGTGTGGCTTTAGGCTCGGCAAAGGACGCTTAATCTTTTTGTAGTTGATAAAACGATTTGATTCTTCTTCTTAAAGTTTTATGTCGTGATTAAATGTTTTTAATATCATCTTTTTTCGGGTTGCCGAGTCTTAGTTTTTAATTTTTTACAACCGGTTTGATCATTAGATTTGCCTGACTATAATGAATGGTATCGTGAATATTAATGAAATATTTTTTTCTACTTCAAATTGAATAATCAGGTTTATTTGCATTAGGTATAAATAGTGCAAATGAAAGGTTAAAATGTTATTGTATGGATTAGAGATTCTTACTTTCGGAAGTTAGAGATAGCCAGTTCCTTTGTGGTTGAGGATTTCGGGTGAAGCTCGCTTCCACCTTCCGCCTGATCATCACTTACCATCAGGTGAGATGCAGGCCAAGAGCATCCCCGTTGTGGTTAAAAAAATATTGCTATTGGTAAACATGAAACGTAGTGTTATTAAAATTGAGTAAAAATAAATGTTAAGATGTATTTATTTGAAAAGAGGAGTTTATTTTATGAAGAAAACATAGCCAGGTCGTGTAGTGGCCAAAGAAATTAAGCCAAGAATTATTCCTTGTAGTACAATTTACGAAAAACAAAAGCATAAAAATAGAAGAAATAGTATTTTTATTGGTATGCTAGCGAGCTATTTTAGTTTCCAAGCTGTAACAAAGAATATGAACGATGAACCGTTTAGATAAGCCGACGTTCGCACGGACGTAATAAAATCGCGGCGGGATTTTATCGCGCACTGGATTTTCAACTCTCGGTGTTAAGCCGAGCGTTGGGAATCCAACGCACTGGGACGCTTGCTTGTCCCAGCGCGTTGAAAAAACAAAAACACACACGTTGACTTTCAACTCTCGGCGCTAAGCAGAGCGTTGAAAATCCAGTGCATGAAAAAAATCGCCACGATTTTATTACGTCCGTGCGTACGTCGGCTAAGTGACGATCGGCGTACGCGCCCACAGCTTTTTTTTTCACGCACAAAAACTCATAGGTACGTAAAACTCGTGCCAATACGACCTCTATTGTTATGAACATAAATTAAAATGCGCTATAGTGTGTGTAATAAAAAAACCTATAAAAACTAACAAGGCATAACTCGCACACTGGTGAAAAAATATAGAAAAAAAAAAAAAAAAAACATCACGCCAGGTTTGGTCGAAAAATCAAGGTGTTGCTGCGGTCGGCCAAACATCAGTATGGAGGGGTTGAGGGGTAACCCCCTCTAATACCGCAGCGGGGCGCCCCCTCCCCCGCAGTCTATACACGAGTGCATTATACACGTAACCCTCCCTAGCGGGCCCTGGAATCTTTCGTATAGTTGTGCATATTTAGTGTAGGCCTAATTTCTACCCCCGTCGCATGTACCCCTATTGATTTGCGAGGGATGCGGTAGAAGGGTTAAATTTACCTTTGCCAAAATTGTTCAGTCACGATGATTGAGCGGTTTCGGTAATCAAAGAGATCGATCGTGTGCAGTAGGGGCCGCTTTTTTGTTAATTTTCTGTTCGGCGACACATTTTCCATTGGTTTAGGTTTAGGCACAGTGCTTCTGGGTTAAATTTAGGCACTAAAACTTTAACATGCATGACTTTTCTTTTTATTGTTTAAACTTTTAGGGAAGTTACTATAACTGGCTATGTTCTTAGTTGATAAGAGTTACAAATTTGGTATTTGTAATGGTTTCCGGAAAATGCCATATTTTATTTCCAGCAATTTTCAGACGTGTACAGTTTACTAAGAACTGTCAAAAACAAAGCATCCTGTGTACCTGTTTCAAAGACTGTCACATCACAGATGTTTTTGTGACGTTTTTCTGAAACATTCTCCTTGATTTTCTTTTGTGTGAAGTACACACGTTTTCGACTATCAAAATATTTCTTAACGAAATGTATCGGCCGAAGAATGTAGAACTAAAATGTCGGCCTTTGTGCCGCGTTGCTAGACCAAATCTAGGTCTCTAAACCGTCACCTACTTTAGACCGCCTTCGAAATAACTGTCTAGTGTTTCGCCAATGCCATTATCGATCCAAATACTGAACGAGCTAAGCCTAACGACGGCAAAACGTATCTTAAAATTGTAATTGCAATACTATTAACACTCACCCCACGTACAAAAACCGAACGTCCGAAACTGTTCACCTAGTTTTCCAGCCGCCCCACTCCGTGCAAGATTGATTTTCTCTCACGCATTTCGCTTGCACTTTCAGTGGGGGTGCGTGTTTCTATCCCGCTCTCGCGATCCTGTGTGCCTCCCGCGCCGACCTTGAATTCGGGAGGCACACCCAGTGGGTGGGATGCGTTGTCATATACAGGCTGTGAGTGTGCGTCGGGACCGTGGAATGGGTTAGTCGTCCTCCCCCGTGATGTCGTTTTCACTTGCATCCGGGCTTTGAAGCTTATATCTACGGGTGGGGAACTCAATTTTCAATTTGATTTCGCATTCGCTCCGAATTTTCGGCTTTCGCTCCCGGATGTTGGGGAAATCGCAGATGTTTGTGCTATTTTCGTGGTTTTTTCCTCTCATCGTGTTTTTTAATATCGGCACGTTTATTAATTTTATTACGTTTTACTCAATTTTCATTGACTTTTCAATTTTGAGGGGAATTGGATTTTTAACTTGGCATGAGTGTCTTATAAAAAAAAATGATAAACATTTTGAACAATTATTTGCATTTGTTGATTTTATCCTATACTTTTTATTTATCACTAAATTATTCGTTCGCACTTACACTGATCACCTTGCATTGTGAAACTTTAAACGTCAAATTGAAATACCTACACAACAAATGCATCTGTTTGTGTGCTAAAGGCTGTGTCAATTAGAACGCACGACAATACATCATGACAACGTACTAAACCTACGAATTCAACAAACGTATACATGGAAATGTTAAACACTGTCGTGCAAAATCACCACCCTAGTGTTTCGCATAACAATGCTATTAGAAATAGCTTTCACACGTGATTTGGAGATTTATTTGTAATAATTGTTCAATAGAATATGAAGTTTTACGTGCTACATAATAAAACTAGCAACATTTAATTGACAAATAAAAATGACGTTCTGACTACGAATACCTAATACATTTTTATGAATACGTAATGTCATTCTTCCTTGTTCATTGTTCCGCAAAAGTTGTAAAATTTCCACGTTTTCGAAACACGTTGCAAATATCAATCTACTAGACAGGAAAATAATAATGGAATTGATTCTTTAGGGACGTCCTCTATGGGAGACTCCCCATATTCGGTAGTGGACATTTACGGGCTATAAAAGTACACAAGTTTATTGTTTAATAAACGTCAAAATTTCATGTTATTGATTGAATAATGCCATTGTTAAAACTAAAATCAATTGTAATCCCGTTTTTGGCACTCAAACTACACAAAAATGAAAACTTGTCTATCCCATAGTATTCATTCAAGAGCACCATAGACAATGAATAAACAAATATTGTAACTAGCCTCATTTTGAATAAACGTTACAATTCAATCAATAACGTTTTGTCATTGAAAATTGTATGATATCATTGAATTTTTAAAGGTGTTCTACATTCTACATTCTACATAACAGAGCGACTCTTAACCATCCTTATAATCTATTCAGTTGCTACTGACCTATTTACGCGTCGCTCCGCGTTGCAATGTCGTATGGTCACAGGGGCCCTCAAATGATGAGAACAGCATGTTTGGGTTAACACTCGACGAAATTGGGACGCACCGTGCCATTAAATAAACTGGTGTGATAAAAAAGAATAAGATATTATTATTAGTTGTAACTGTTTAAGTGGCACGTTTTTTTTTGGTCCGCACTGTAATTGTTGAGACAGAGAAAAATGGAGTCCAACATAGATATATTTTTTGAAAAGTAAATGTTTCTTTTTAAATTCGATTCGGTTTAGTGATTCGATAACGTGTAACCTAAGACAAATAAAAGGTTATTGCAAGAGTACGTTCTCGATCTAGAATTTGACCTTTCCCGAACGATTTCTCAGCATTTAACAACGTTTCGTTTATGATAACCTTGTTAAGAATCTAGATATTCAGTCTTTGTTAAAAACAGGCTTATTTGACACAAAAATCTACATTAGAATTATTATAACGTAGAAATATAGCGGCGGCGGTAGCCTGCACACATGCACGATAACGTTTGTAGGTCCCGAAATGGGGCCAATGTCAGTTGTGTTGCAAGCTGAGCGAGCGACCAATGTCGTTCGCTCATTTCCTCGTTAAACCGCGGCGGCGCGGCGGCGGCGCAGGCGCAGCCCGGTGGGCGCATTCGTTGTGAAACTGCAGTGGTATATGCGTTGATGATGTTGAGTTTTTTGATGGAGCGTGAAATGAGATTATCGGAGAATAGTAATAAGGTTACATAATATAAATAAACTTGGCAGTGTGCTATGAGGAAGGCAGAAACTTCAGAACGCCTTGTACAACTTCTTTCGGGTCTTAACAATATCACAGTTTTCATATAAAAATTCTGTTTGCAGGAATGGAATACTCTAGTATTTCAATTATTGTTTACAATTGTACACATGTCTGATAGGCTATATTTTCTTGTTACAAATGAATTAGACATCTGTAGCCGGACTAGGCGAAAGCCTGTATTTCGGCTATCAGCACTAAACCCCTCAAGTAAAATACTTAAAAATAGTCATTGAGGAGAGTGAGGGAATGTTAACTTTTTGTAGATAAAAAAAAAAGATGATAAGTAACATAATAAATTAAAATTATGTAATCATTAAATGAAAGTCAAATATTTTCAGAATTTGCCAAATATTAAAAATAATATAATGGATGGATGAATTTTTGATGGGCTATGACTATTTCCTCTTCTTGTTTTATATAAGCACATGTACTTATTACTATTATTGTATTAAGTCTATTAGCGTGAATATTATGTGAATATAATATTGATTAAAAATAAAAGCTTCAATGTTACTGATGAGATAATTGACTAAGTCCATGCGTATTTTTTGCGAACTTAATTTTCAAGGTTTTATATTTCACACGAGAAATTTTATTTAGTTTTAATTGTACGTAGGTATCTCTTAACAGTTCAATCTGCTTGCCTTTTCCCAACTACATATCTTGGGGTTGGCTTCCAGTCTAACCAGATGCAGCTAAATATCTGTATTTTATATGGTGCGACTGCCTATCTGACCTCCACAACCCTTAGTGGGTTGTGGAGGTCAGATAGGCAGTCTGGGTTATACGATACCCCTTGGTAAGACTTTTTGTCTGACTTTCGGGCTTCTGACGACCCGTAATGACTGTGAAAGAACCACGAATGACAGCCGAGACCAACGGCATAACATGCTTTTCGAGGCACGGAGGAGTTGGTATGGAAAGATGGTTACCACCCATCGACAACCAACCCCGGCAAGCGTAGCTTAACCTGATGGAACCGTGCGGTTGTTATTACTCAACAACGAGCTCAATGTTATCGTATCTTTTTACAGTTAGTTGATTAAAATAAAATTTAAATATAACATTATCATGTGTGTTCAATGAATTAGACACAGATCCTAACCTTACTTAATTTTTATTTCAACGAGATCTGTTGAAAAGATTCCTGCAAGTGCGTCATTAATTTCATTTACCACACATAATTATTCACTCACTATTTTAAAAGTAGCCACTGTATTTTTATTTAATAAATATTATTATGTTTATCTTAATTCACTTAAAGACCCATACAAAATCTTTCAAGGTCGAGCCTGTTAGCTGGTTAACGACATGATCCGTCAATTTACATACATTACACAGATATGCATACAATATACTATATAAAAACGTCCTTAAATACAATATTTCCGTATCTTCTGTATGTCATTTAATGTTTCGTTACTGACAAACAATATCGCAATGCATCTACAATAATGACTTCAGAAAGAAACAAAGAAAAAATAGGTTTATTTGCCACAGACTTAAGGGACACAATATTTAACAAATTAATCAGCAATATAGTTGGGGTTGCTGCCAGTCTAACCGGATGCAGCTGAACACAGGTATTTTACATGGAGCGACTGCCTATCTGACCTCCACATCCCAGTAACTAGGTAACATGCACATAAGATCGGTTGTCAGACTTTTGGGCTTCTGTCGACCCGTAACAACTGTCAAAGATCTATGAATGACAGCTGGGACCAACGACTTAACTTGCTTTCCGAGGCCCGGACGGGTCTTGATATGTAATGGATGGTCACCCATCCACGAACCGACCGCGGTAAAGGTCGCTTAACCGATCGACCCATGAGGCTGTTATTATTTGGCCACGAGCCCCCTTAACATTTAATCCCCCATTTAACAAATAATCAAAGAATTTCTGACTCAATTAAAACAACAACAACTGTATATGTACGCATATTCGGACTGAAAAAACTAAGCGGACGATGCACCAAAGTAGGATTTTTTATATCTAAATTCAACCCTTGAAACGATCATCAGAGTTGAATTTTAAATGTGATCAAAGTCGCGGGTTACAGCTATGAACGTATATTTCCGTACTTAATTATTTAATTATATCATGTGGTTTGTATCGTGCAAAGGGCTTGAAGGCACCTGCCTGATATTAGATTATAGTAGATAGTTCGGATTAATTTGATTGGAGCTACTTTGGCGTATCTCTTTTATACAACTACTTAGGTACAGCGTGTAAACGTTTTGTAGATTATTTTATTATGCCCTCCTGTTTCAGAACGATAAAGAAACGAGTTAAAATGGAGAACACATTTTTGTTTTAATTTGTATCATGACAAGAAATAAACGCGATCAATAAAAACATTGTTGTTTTTCTATTTGAGAGCAAATTATAATGAATTACTTCATTTACACACACGTATTTACATGATTGGGCACTTTTCCTATTAACAGCGATGCGGACGTATTTTTCGATGCCCTATGATTATTCCCCTCCTTTTTATATACTTGTACATATTATTATTATTATTTTAAATTTGTCTATTGACTGTCATAATAATTATAATCAAACAACATTATTATTCGTATTTTTAATAAGTTTATAGTAAATGTTATGAAACTGATAACAACAAAAAAGGATTTTTTAACCGAACAGGTAGTGGCTAGTTCAGCGGGTACACATATAGAGCTGCTTTCATTAGCAATAAACTATTAATATTCTACAACAGTATGAAATAGAATATAAATAGACTACGTTCAAGAGTACCTACATGTTCAGTCACCGCCTGCACACAAAACAGTCACGATAGGAAAAAAAAACTGATTAAAAAAACACGATTCAGCTCGAAAATGCGATTGAAAATGTTTTCCTTCATTCAACTTTAGTGTTCAAAATGCGTAGCGAAGTGCTACGAGAATTCGTAGCGTTTACAAATCTCGTAGCACTCGTAGAACCTAGGTATTCTAGATTATTTCGCGTTCGTAAAATTACTTTTATTAACAAAAGTATGGATTTGTTTTAAGAAATAAATGGCAATTGATAATGTCTAAAGTATTTTTTACTTTATAAAAATAACACATTTGATAATTCTACGAATGTTTTGTTAGTAAAACGAGTATAAAGCTATAAAACCTAACAAAATAGATCGAAGAACAAGGAAGTATTTGAAATAAATCCGTGGGCGGGGTTTGTAGAAGCGATACGGCCGTGCAACGTTGCCTCGACTATAGGCTGGTTGCATGCTTGCGATTGTATAAGAAGTAGTGTTGATAAAATATATAAATTATGTTTTTTTTTGTAATATTCTGGGACGGAAAAATTACGTAGTATTATTTTATTTCTATTCAAAAGGAAAAACAAACAGCTTCAATATACAGTATAGAAAAAGAAATAAACAAAACATTTGATCAATATTGTGCACCACAACGCTGTTCACAGATTAACTGTGGAATATAATATACAATTAATTAAACGCTAGGGTAATGGGTTATTATTGTACACAATTTTTACTAATTCTGTTCGTTGTATTAAGTTCGTTCGTAAGTAAGTGTAAGTATTTCTAAGTATTTTTTTATTTTCATTTTTTTTTTTATATCCTATAAAATGAAGTTAGATTTAGGTACGAAATAGTAGGTAACAGTGATGTTATCATAAAGTAAAACATTTCCAAATATAACAGTGCAAAACCCAAGTAGGAGAACAGAGAAAAATAAGGAAATTTCCTATTTATAATCCTGATTTAGAACATTAAATTAATTCCACGTCAATATCGTACCTCTACGTGTAACCACATAGGTATCATAATATAAGGCATGGGCTGTAAAGCTTATAGCATAGGGACAAATTCCCAAGTAGGTACCTATGTACTCTTAATTAAAACGCACATGCGTTCATCACGTTATCAGGGAGTACAGTTAAGGTAAATATTGGTTTAAATACCTAGTAAATTATTCCTCCTGTTCCATTTTTAGAGGAAAATGTATGACCCAAGCTGCGTGTTCTATGTTTAATCTTGTAGTTCAAGGGCTTCCTGTAAAGTCACGTGAAATTGTAAAATAAACTGTAGGTACGCACATGATCTTACATCTTAATTGAAATATTTGAAAAGCTATTTAATTTTGGCTAAGTGTGGGTTCACATAAATGTGCTAATATGCATATATGTATATGTGTGTGTACTTTGTTCTATGATAATTTTCATTCTATTAAGGTTCTGCCAATGCAAAATTAAACTAATTGTTTTTTAATGCAAATCGACAGTCATTAGCTTAATATCTTTTATTACAATATTATCATTATCATGATGATAATCAGTAATTCTTTAAAAAAAAAAAAAAACAAGTATCTACCTATGCAAATAGGTATTGAATCTATTTATTAAAAAAACGTTTCCGGATGACAGATATGTAAACGTGTACTTCGACGCATATCCTTTTGTTTTTCTATTTATTTTTATTGGTAGTTAATTAGTTAGTCATTTGATTTAGTACCAAGTGTAAATAGTTATGTTAAATATTATAAAAAAAAAATATTAAATAAAAGAAAACTATTCTAACTATAAAATAATAAGAATTATGTAATGAGAACTTCAAAGTTCTTTTTTTCTAACGAACTTGTTTAAATATAAAATGCTAAAAATAAGAAAAAAATAAACAAAGGATCGTTTAAACGGCATTGAAGGCAGTCATTGAAGGTCATTGTGTACTAAAAAAAGCTACGCGAATATCATTAAGCCTACATTTGTTTATGAATATGCAAGCATTCGTAATGTATTTACTTATAGATGTATGAGAATTTTACTAAGCAGTTTGTATTGTATTAGCAACTATTTAGATAGACAATATTTGGTTTATTTATGAACTTTATGCAAACATATGTTAGCTGTGAAACTAGTGAAAAAAAAAAACATCAAATTTCGTTAAACACATGATTTTTTCTGATTATTAAGTCCACATATTCATCAGAATACAAAATTAGTCCTCCAAAAAATATAACAGCCCTAAACTAAATAATTCTCATAAAAAATGCAAACTTCTAACTACAATCGCTGGTTGCTATCGATCGTCGTGTAATCGGAGTGCGTGCGGGCGGCCTTCCGTAGCGCATACGACCGCGGGTCCAAGGCTAACCGTATTTTGTTCCGCGCTCTGTGAGTAATGACGTAATAGTATAAGTACTCCGGCTATCTATAGTGCGACTGGCAGATACGCGTGGCCTATATCGATACAATAGACAAATTTATTGATAAAAAAAACATGATCATGGTCCTAATTTTAAGCCTTGTGCTATTCCATACACTTGAATTAATAAAATACCTATAATATATTTCACTATAACCTTGAGAAGTAATCGTTAATCCCAAAATACATAATTTACTAGACTTTTAACGAAATCGTAAACTAAAAAGAAACTTACAAGAAAAGTGAGGAAAACAAACAACTTGCTCAGTCTAAAGCTTTAGTGAAATCAATCTAGATTTCACTAAAGCTTTAGACTAAAGTAGCGCCATCTGTGATTTTGAAAGGGAACTAGTTACTTACCATGTTTAGGAATGAAACGTAGGTACTTATTAATGTGTATGATGTTCAATTGTTGCGTCTGGGTTTTACACTGATATCTTTTGTCTTTTTCTGGTCTTTTAAAATAGTAAGTGATAAAAATAAATCACATTGACGCAAGATTAATGCTGTATTAATTTTGAGACAATATAGGGATTCATTAATCTCAGGTTAGAACGATGTAATTATCGTATTGACCTATTTTTACTTCAGTGGGCCAAGGTTAAACGTTAGAAATACTTGAGAGAACTCTTTTCAAACAACTGACACTAACTTTGTGGCAGTAATGTTTCTAATAAAAGGAATAATTACTATGAAGTTTAATTTTTATGTTTATGTTATTATTTAAGTATTAATTAGTAATTATGTTACCATATTCGCAACCCAAACAAGGGTTGCAATATCTACGCGTTACAATGAAATTGTGAATACAGTACATGCAATTTACTCTTATGCTAAATATAAAACGAAAAACTCTCAACCCGCATATAATACACATAGTTAAGACGTTCCCCTCGTACGCTTCTGAGAATTGCTCTGGGACCAGTTACCTTGACTTTTGTTTATTGTTTATTGCATCGCGTGGGCTGGGACTTACGATGTTTAATATATTCTTCTAATATATAAAAATAGACAATAGGGTCATCAGGATTAGTCAAGATTCATCAAAGAGCGGCTCGATTTCTTTTAACAGCTTTAAGATTGGCGTGTTTAACTTTTAATCTGAATTTTTGGAGCTTTTTGTGAACTAGCTGTCCAGAGTGGCTTATTTTTAGAGTGCATCATTGTTTTCTTTAAGTATATAAAAAGGTTCATGTTGTTTATTCGATATTTCGTGTATTTACTCGATTTTTAGAGATAGTTTAGGGAATTATCTTTTGCCTTTAGAAGTCAAAAACGTATAAAATTACATACCCTATAATTATTAAAACGAAAGATTAACCTCTAAATTTTCTTGTTCTAGGACGCCAATTCAAAGCTCACAAGGTGATCCTGGCAGCATGCAGTAAGCACTTCCAGGAGTTGTTCGACACAGCGCCCCCAAGTCATGCAGGAGCGTGCTACGTCATTCTGGAGGCCACCACGGCTGACAACATGCAGGCACTCCTCGAGTTCATGTACAAAGGCGAGGTGCACGTCAGTCAAGATGCGCTCTCCAGCTTCCTCAAGAGTGGGGAAAATTTGCAGGTGAGTTTCATCAAATACTTTATTCAGTGTATATATTTTTATCGTATTAAAGAAAAATAACTAATACAGTTAGAAACAAGACCGTAATATAAATATTTTTGCAACAGATACACAACTCTAACAAATTAAAACTTGTTGAAAAAATCCAAGCGTTAAGGTCAAAGCTACACATGTGTATTGTATTTACACATACGTCAATGGTATTATCATACAATTTATGGTACTGATATCAATAGCCGAAAATTTATTCAGGTGCGTCGATCAAAATCAAAGCTGTCCTAATTTAGAAAATTGTGTTTCCAGGTCAAAGGCCTGTCGATGGAGATGTCACAGGATGCTTGGGTAAAGCAACAGACCCAGCAAAATTCTGGAGACCGCCATCAGGCCCGCATAAAGACAAGTCCGGTGTCAGGGTCAGGGAACTGTGAGGTGCAGGAGTCAGCTGCTCCTTCCTCGCACACAGCCACGTTCGCTCCGATCATGCCACAGTATGGGATGCCGATCCATGGCAGCGGCAACATGGGGCGATATGCCCCGCCGGCACACTTGCCAATGCACGCGGGTGGGCACCGCAGACCAGCGCCGCCTAAGCCGTCTCCGTCTCAGAGCCCACACGCCAGGAATTACAGGTAATTAACAAAAATGGCAAAAATATTAGTCTTGCCTATTGTCCTTTAGAAATTGGACAATTTGGTTTAGAAGCATGTCCAACGTAACATTGCTTGTCAATGTCATTTTGCAAGAAATAATGACCAGCAAAATCTTGAAACGGTCACACTGCATTGTCTTAATAAAAATATAGTGCATATTTTAATATGTCAATATTACCTTAGCTCCTTGGACACAATAATATTTCGTTTCTATAGATTTGCGTGATAACGCATTATATGCATATCTGGGAGCAAAATATCGTTTTCGAAGGTACAGCTGATTAAATGAATACCTAACTGATGGGTCTACTTTGCCAGTTTTCGAAGTTACTGATTTATGATGTGGATAATTTTGGATATTCATAAATACTGTTAGAATTATTTAAAATAAGATTCGGTAAATAAAATATTGGAATGGTTCTGAGAATTCCAGTTAAGCATTGTGATAAACGAAATCGAACTTGACCTAGAAATTACGCATCACGAAATGTGTAGTTACCCATAAATGTTTTCTATGTTCATCTAATGCTTCCTTCTTTTATTTCACGTTTCTAAAATATGTAAAAAATACATTATTTTCATAATCGATTCGACCTTTGATCCTGTATATCTCCAGGATTAGTGTCTGCAGCTACTTCAACTATTACTACAACTTATTCTTTCTTCTTTATACGGTCGGTCGATCCTTCAGTCTGAGGATCGCGACCCATCTTGTTGATGTCTCCCACTATAGACGAGTCTAAAACAAGAACTGTTGTAAATTCCAGGCAAAGTTCATCATCATCACACTGTGGCAGCGTGGCCGACGAGCCCGACACCCGCTCTTCCCCGGGCGCTGGCGCCCGCTACGAAGAGAACCCGCCTGACTGCACATCGACCCTCGGTAACCCCATCAAGAACAACGGATATGAACGCAGCGCCTCGGCCAACGACGACATGCCTGAACGCTTAAACAATGACCAAGGTGCTGAAGGTAGGTTTTAGAAAATTATGTATTTGCGTGATGATTTGGAAGAGGGAATTAAAGTTTACCAACTTTTTTACTAACTAAGCTTCTATTACAAAATTGGAGCTTCAATCAAAAGCTCCCTTGGCCGGTTATTCTTTACAGCTATCAACAGGCTTTCAAACTATCATCAGTTCATTAACATCTACTGATGAAGATAGGTCTGTTATCGTTGCAATGAACGATCATCAGGGGATTTTCATGTCATTAACTTCATCATCATTCATCATCATCTTCTTCCATAATCACCACGCATGGCGAATGAAGGATTGGTGACCGCAGTCTGACGTTATCAAAGAAGGATTTTGCCTCCTCTTTACCACCTTGGTCACCTTTTAAGACACTCATTAGAGTACTTCTGTGGGTGTCTTCTTTGGCCCGTTGGGCTAGACCACTTCTTCGCCAGAAAAATACACAGCTTTATCAGTTCGCATGCCTAGTTGTAGATCGTTTTAGAGTTGTTAGTGCAGGTTGAGTAGTAGAAATAGTTGAAACTTTAAGTTAAACATAGATATAACAACAATCTCCATCATTTTTAGATTTACGGATAAAGAGTGAGAACGACTATCAACCGCCAGGATACAACAACTCTCCGCCACCGGCGACGTCGCTACCGAACGCTAACTACCACGATAAGCCAATGGAGACGTCACCCGTGCCACCTAAGCCAAGCCCCGATATCTGGCCTGCCAAACTGATCACCAGCAAGTCTGGTGGAATAGCTACTGCTGACGGTGAGAATAATGTTGTTTTATGAAGAACCCTTATAACTACAATTGAGTTTGAATTTGAACAATTCTATCTTCTTTATTATATACCAGCTGACCAAAATCAAACTTGTCCATGACTACAGAGTTGCAAAAATCCAGCAATGCTTATAATTGAGGATGAATAATTTATTCAGTAATTCTAAGCATTATCATAACACGTGCCGACAAAATTTTTCAGGCAAAAAGCTGAAATGCCCATATTGCGAGAGACTTTACGGATACGAGACGAATCTGCGCGCCCACATCAGGCAGCGGCACCAGGGTATCCGCGTGCCGTGCCCGCACTGCTCGCGCACGTTCACGCGCAACAACACTGTGCGGCGCCACATTGCGCGCGAGCATCGCCATCAGGTCACGCCCCACCTCCCCAACCAAGGCCCCCTCCATAACCATACGCAGTAAGAACCCACGAAGTTTTGTTCTCAATCTAATTTCAACCGAACTACCTCTGCTATTTAAGACTGGCCCGGGCGACTGTCTTATCTACCTCTGAATGCGTTACCATAAACTGCCGGCTAACGATTGGATTACGAAGACGGTATCAACTATGTTATCAACTCATGGTCGCCCGTGCCGAGTCTCAAACTGTGTATAACACGCGTACAATAATATACCTCGTTGATGCATATTATGTAATCAGTATCTACCTCAGAATTTGATCTTAAGATTTTTTAAGGTTTTGAAATTGTGCGATAATTGTTACTTAATTTAATATTCATGTGTGACTTTGAATGGTTGCTCAGTACTCGTCTCTGTCTGGTACCATGTTTTAAAAATATCGTACCTTTTATTGCACCCTCATTTCGTTTAAGTACCTTAATATTTTTTTGCAAACTTTAGTAATATGTCCAGTTGACTGTGAGAAGAAGTTACCTTTATAGACGATTTATTTTGTGCTCTCGGTCGAGTTATGACATAGCTTATATAAAATAACTGAGCTAGGGAATCTTAGAAATGTTGTTGAGACTGATGGTCATAGGCTAAGTGTATGTAAATAATAGGAGAATGTTGTAAACCGCCTTGGCCTAGGTTGAGACACGCGTATAACGACACTCTGTGGCAAAACTACCTCTGTTTTACATTATTTTTTTTTACTTTTTTTGATTACACTTACATAATGACAATAGACTAGATAAATATGACTTTAGTTACGCATTCGACATATCTGTGATACAATAGAGAACAGGCTGTATAATTTATTTTTCACATTTGCCACACTGTCGATAAGGAAACAAACGGAAAAAAGTGCGAAAATATACGGAAGAGTAGAGTTTCAGCAGTTTTTTACTGTACAGTGAATGAGTAACGGTTTTAGTTTTGTACAAAGTACAATTTGCCCTAGATACATAAGTAGTTAGGTAAAAAAAACGTGTTATTAAAAAAAATTACATGTACGGTTCGATGCATGAACGCAAATCCATCATTGTCGTTGGTAACAGGCGCGCCTGGGCGGATGTTACTATTGAGACCAAATAATTATATGTTTCAATGGGATGGTGTCGATTTTAACATTCCGTTATATAAAGATTTTTTTTTCGTCTTAGTGCATTTATATGAAGGCCACTTACTACTTTTATATTCCTAGTCATTTCAAGTGCAACCAGTTGAGATTCTTTAAAGAAAATAATTATTTAAATGATAAATGTAGGGGTGTCGTTGGTGTCATTGTATTATATTTGTTGTGTTGGCATCGGCGACACTCGAGAGTAATACTTCATATGTATACATTCAGCTGCAATAAATGATTTAAGTTACATAAAGCAGATGGTACAGTGCCAAATATCCTCAAGATTAAGTTCACATCGTATTATTTATTTTATTTTTTGTTAAGTGTGAATGTAGCGACTGTGTGTTATATTCCTGATATTTAGGAATAAGTTGCATTCATATTTATTATTATATTTATATTTTAGGATACACGTCTTATTGAATATATTTATGACGAGAAAGATTTATAAAGGCTCAGTGACTTTTAAATATTTAGTTTCTGTTGTTTAATACCATTTATAAGACAGCGTTTTAGTTCTCTTGGAATGGTTACCTCGTTTTTGTTATGAAATACAAAAAAAAAAATATTAAGTTCTATTCATATATTAAATACAAACTGTGTCAAATTGAGAATATTTTAAACAAATAGATAATATACATTGTGCAAGTGAAATAGTTTTTAGTAGAGACACCTGTTAGGAAAATATTATAAAGTAGCAAATTATTATCGATTACATTACACTCCCCGAATAATAATTGTGTATTATGATATATGAATAGAATTCAATCGACTACTAGTATCAATAGACCGAATAGAAGCTACTATACAGTTGATATCTGAATATTTTTAGATTCGAATAGACAGGCTATTTTAAAATCTATTTGTACACTATACTTAAATTGATATTTTTATTGAAAATCTCTTTTTATAAAATAATAAAAAAAGATCGCCAAAAACAGTAAGAGTAAATCTGTATTGATTTCTGTATCATTCAAAGTTGGGTCATGGGAGGGTAGTAGGAAGTGGCAAGAGTTCACAGGCTTTGCTTTCTAAATCAACGTTAATTATAATAATTATATAAAAACAATAAAATTATGATTTGATTTAATTTATAACCAACTGATTGACGTAATTTTCTCAGAAGGGCACTATGAATGAGCGAGTGAATAGCTGTTATGGCTCCAATATAAATTATTTTTTATTAAAATCCAAAAAAATAATAAAAATATGCACATAGCTGTTTGAGGAAAAAAGCCCGGGGAAACAAATGTCGATTTTTGAGAATTATCGCACATAAAATACCTTTTATTTTATTTTAATGTCTGTGACCTCTCTTGGAGTTGGTAGGGTGGTATTTAACCGATTAGTTTAGGTTGCTTTACTTGGCAACGATGCACGATGTGACACTGTGCTGCAGTCTTATAAGACAATGATCGATAACGTACTTTGCTCTGTCGCGTTGAACATCCACAAACGCAGTGCCTTCAGTAACATCTAGGTGGAAACGGTCTGTAGAAGCTTTGGAGGGAACCACATACTTATTCTTTACGTTGACCGAATCCTTAGTAACTATTGTATAAAAATTATTATCTTTCATTTTACTATTGGCATTCTTTATTAAGTGTATTATTGTTAAGAAAATGTTTTTGCTACTTCAATTGCAAATTGTTAACATTTATGTTTATTATAATTGGCGAGAAAAATATTGTTCTATTTTATGTCTTTTCGTTTTTTTCTCTTATGAATTCAAAATTCATAGTTGTGATTTCTTTTAACATTTAATGTTTTTTGTGATACGTAAAAGAGAATTGCATTAATGCATCACGTTTTTAGCTTTTTTCGTTTAAGTAAAAGGGGGATTATGAGTATGTCTATGGGCGGTTGCTAATGTTAGCGGTGGGCACTAGGGGCTCGTTATTTTGAAATCAATAATTGGATTTGCTTCTTTCTAAATTTTATAAGGTACAGAACTTAGATTACACTAACATCACATGTCAATTTTGATTCTGCAACATAATTGTGTCGTTCCACAATATTGTTAGTGACTATAATTATAAAATTTACTTTCAAATGATTGTTGTACAAAATTCAGTATACATATGGGATATTGGATAACACGTCTAAATTAAGTTGTCGCATTGTTAAAGCTAATTAGCGGACAAGTTACTAGTGGTCCCTAATATAGTGTTGTAATGTTATATTTGATGTGATAGGAAAATTCACATTTAGTCGGTGTATTGCAATCCCTTTTTCATTGGACTTGGCCGATCTCCCTTTATATGTGGCTGTAGCTCTGGTTAGAAGGTAATGGTCTAGAGAAGGTGCATCATGCGGATCTCACAGTGCTCGGCATATGTGGCCAACATTAGTGAGATCTCCATGGTGTCGGTAATAAGATTGGATCCAACAATGCGCCATATAACAGCTTCAAAAGCGAGCGATGTAAAAGGTATAGTTTTGAGTCAAAATTGAGTATAATATTAATAAATAACTTAACTTGAGTTGCTTGCTGTGAGGCATTATTGCTGGATCAAAACTGCATTGAAGTTTAAGCACATCAATTGGTTCCGTTTTGAGTTTCGTTTATAAGATTTATGGTTAAGTTTACTTTTATTTTTTTTTCTCTTTTGTGTACATAAAATCGCGAGATGTCGTGATGGTAAAGCCAAAGATTGTTACGGGTATGGTGACCCTCTGCCGTCACATGGGCTATATAGGGACCTTACATTCAGTTTGCATCGCCTTTGGAGGCACTATGCTGAACAAGTTATACACAGCAAATCAACTTTTAACTTTGAATGTAATTTTCTACATAGCCTTTTAGTTATAATTATGTACGTTTATCTACCTCGAGGATGTAATTTAGTTCGTAAGTAAGCTTTTAAGTAGATTTTTTATATGATGGAAAAATATAAAATGTTAGCCTTTAAGATTAATGTGAAAAATTAAAAAAAAATATTAATAAATTTTAAAGTACAAATATGCTACCTCAGGATTCAATTATAGTCATTTTTCAAATTCTATAACTGCCCCGCAGATGTATTTTATCTAATGAATGTTAAATCACTTGTCAGATTTTTTCTACTTGTTCTTAATTAATGCTGGTCATTACATTTTTGGAATTTATGAAAGTAGTTTTAAAAATGTAATAAGTAAGGATGTAATTCAGTTGGAAAGCTGTCGATAATAGTATGAAGCACGTTTATTTGAATCTCTGCAAGGTAGTCAGTGCTCTCAACTCAGTGTCATGCTCAAAAGAGGATATACATCGACGTCAGTTTTTAGCGACTCTGTGAGCTCGGAACGAGCTGGGTTGACGGTCTAAGTTAGTTGTAAGTGTTAATTAGGTTAGTTGTAATAATCTCATTGATGTACCTCATTTGTAAGCACAACACTCTTGCGGGGGATCGGCCACAAGTCAATATCAACGTAATCTAATTGTACCTTCCTTCACTCTCCGGAGTATAAATTTTATTCGTAATTTTTATTATTATTAATTTTTCCCAGTTACTTTTTTGTGTTTCATAGATGTTACTATGTTTTAAGGAGACGAAAGAAAAAATGGAGAAATTATTGTTTGTTAGGTTTCTGCGAATTAAAAAAAATGTAACAAAATTATTATTTTTTGTTTTTATTATTTTTTTATTTCCTTTTCTTTAGTATTATTTTCCCATTTATTTTACTTCGACAAGTTACACCCGTCCATCGTGTTTAATGTTTATTATACTACACTTAAGTACGTTAATTAAGGAATTGAAATTTAAGTACCTAATATTCATAAAATAGTTGCACTTAACTGGACAGGAAATATTTAAGTAATCATTGGATGTTTTTATATTTTAAGGGTGCACTATTATTGAATTGATTGCGAGAGTACCTCGCGATCTCTACGAATTTGATAATGAAAAAAGAAAAAAAAAACTTAATGTTCTTTCGCAGTAAATATTATGTAAGTTGTAAAATTATGCTCACTCCCTCATTAGTATAAATAAAATCACAATTTCTCGGACTGAACGGAAGGTGGGTGAAAACTGACGCGATGGTATGTACGAGGAAATGAGTTTGATCATCGAGTAATTATATTCCATTTACGTCACTTTTCATGATAAATACTGGCTCTAAATATATTATCATCGTATGTTCAGAATAATTTCGATGTTTCAAAATAAAATGATTATAGTCGTTCATGACTGTATATAAAACATTATATTCCATAAAAAAATATACTTACGTGTTTAACCTTTTCATCTTGTTAAGTTCAAATGAGGTAAGTCTCGGTGTCACTTAAAACTACATGTTCTTGGTGTCATCTTTGTGTAAGTGTACGAGATATAACTCTTATTGATATGCAAAAATAAAAAAAATGTAAAAAAAAGCAACGAGCACTCTTGTCTGCAAAGAACTAAAGTACAAATTTCTGAAGTCTTAAAGAGTTACTGCCAGTACAAATTAATTAATGGGAAAACTTAAATGGTATCCGTTCTTTATGTAAACGTTGCCAAAATTGTATTTTTTGGGCATCAGTAAAAATAATTTAGTGTAGGTTATTTCGTGGAAAGTACAAAAACAAATTATGAATGATGTACAGCAGCCCGCATAGATGATTGAACTAAGGGCGACGTGGATGTCATTTGATATATTTTCATTCATTCAGTTGCGTATTTATCATTCGAATGCGAGGGTATACAATACGGCCAACATCTAGTAAGTGGTCAAAATATAACGTTAAAAAACGGTGACTTATCGATTGTAAACCAGGATGGTTGTAAAACTAAGTAGGATTTTGTACGTAGCGAAGTAATGCTTAAAGAAAAAAAAACGGTCGTCGGTTTGGTGGTCTATGTCTGTAAAGGAAAAGTGATTGTCTGTGATTTTTTTAAGCGACTTTTTTATATATATGGAAGAATATATAATTCTTTAACAGTAAGAATAGCACTACTTGTGATTTTTACATTAGAAATTATTAGTTGACTTCATTTTTTTGTACTATATTATAGGATAATGTAGTGATTGGTGTAGTGGAGAACGGTGCGGGTTGAGTGTACATAGTTTAATCATAATGTATGTATATATATATGGTATATGACAAAGCGTTCTCGTAGTAGGGGATTGCAGGGTAGCTTGAAAATCTTTCGTCTCGCCTGCTCGCACGGGAGTGACAACGACAGCGCTACGCAAATGTTGCCAATCCCCTACTGCTAGTGCTGTCTCCGATATCGGGTAACGTTTGGCAAATGGTTAGACCACATGCGATGCTTGTTTGTTTGAGTCTCGTGTTCTTCAAAGGCCGTTTCAAAGGCCATATACGAATTAATTACTACAATTTGAGGGACGCGTGACTCTTTCCGGTAATTAGTAAATTAATTTGTGCGTAAATGTAAAACGGTAATAACTTACCGAGTTCTAGCGAATTTTTTAGTGTGGTAAACATTTTGGCGTATTTTGTTATTTATGTGGTATTTGTAGTGATTAACTGTTATGTTTGCTTCGGGTAAATTGATCTTGTAATAGCTGAAGAATTTCCCTAATTTCAAATTCTAAACTTTCACCAAATTAATATAGATCTATTTTACAAATGAATTAGTTTACTGCCATAAACCGGTCATACTGTCCCATTTAATTTCCATAAGAACATCATTTTGTGTTCAGAATAATAACAAATAAAATACGCAGAAGGTCACTTACTTGTGAAATGATTATAATATTTTTAAACATTGCATTTATTACGCGTACCACACTATCTTTTCACTTGTCCTCTTTAAACCAATTTATTTAAAAATAACAGTTCATTAGGCCATTACGATAAGATTTAAATATTTATAGGTCCTGAAGATTAAATTCTGTCAGTAAAAAATGCTTAACATCAGAAATTAAAACAGTGTTCAGGAAGTTATTTACCTTAATGAGGTAATAAACATTCGGTAATACTTACTTTTATGTTCTCCTTTGACATGCCTAAGATGTTATGATAAAACGATGGTAATTCTTCAGCTTTTCAAGTTTCTTGCGAGATTATTTATTATGGTCGAATACATGGTGCTGGCATTAAGATTTTGAAGAGCTTTTGCAGAATATGACAACCAAAAAGGACTTTTTCATTTGCATTTTGCTCATTATTTTCGATTTTTTTTCTCTTATGAGTATGCTATTTAAACTAGTATGTTATATTAAAACGAAAACAATTCATAGCAAATAATAATTATTTATCATTTATCAGTGTCTAGCGACAATGTTACTTGTCCACTAATTCGTACAATCGATCATTGCTAACAGAGAAATCGTAGGCGGCATATTTACAAAAGTCAAGATCACCGAAACTCCAGCGCATGTATCCGATCGCGAACAAATATGATCAATGATTGTAAATTGTATACTTTGGGAAATAGTTTCTTTAATAATAATATAAGCGATCTTTCAAAATGTGCAACAGTTTGCATCGTCGTAAGTAATCTAAATAAAATAACTTTCCGCTATTTCCCATTGTAGACTGAGTGTACGAAGCGGGCTATAGGATTCTAATACAGGTATTATAATTGTCCATTTGTGCACTAATTATAAATTTGCGTAAATAGATTATAAAACTAATTAAATGAACTTACAGTACCCATAACACAATATACTACAATCTGGCTTAGGTTAAATATTGTATTTATGAAAAATTTGTTCCATTGTGGAATTCTTAAATTAATAAAAAAATGTTGCTAAAATTAATTTGGTGTGTTGTTTATTTTAGAGGTTAGATCCTTAGTTAAGCTATATCCTTAATTATATCTACTATTATAGAATATAATAAGCTGCATCAGGGTGTGCACGTGAGCTCTTATATTTTTCGACTGATGAATTAAATAAAGTAAGTTTAGTATAATGTCGTGATGGCCTAGTAGTTAAGGCCTCGCTTCTCATGCACGAGGTTGTGGGTCCGAATCCGGGCAAGTACCAATGTGGCTTTTTCAATTCATATGTACTTTTTGAGTTTATCTTGGAAGGTACTAACATCGGTGATGCAACAATATCGTGAGGAAACCTGGACTTATAGGAAGTCTAAAATCGCCAACCCGTTTTGAGCAAGCGTGGTGATCAATGCTTGTGCCTTCTCTGTATGAGAAGAGGCTTGCACTGCAGTGGGACAATAATAAGCTGGTATTATTACTATATTATTAAATATAGTACCTATATAGCTAATTCCTACAAAAAGAGATGTCAATTGTGGTTTGTTCCAGTACCTATAAATTATCTTATAAGAAACCTCGTAATAACATGAAACGATAGAAACTGGTATCTGACAAAAATAAATAGGTACATCATTATTAACACAGTGAAAGAAACATTCACATAGATATCGACCGAAATAAGTTAGTGTTGAAAAAATATGTTTTTTCAGAGTTATCTAGCACTAAATTCGGAAAAAGTAATTACAGACAGTTGAGCCAGTGAAAGAATTAGGATAAGCCGAAATAGTGGACAAGCAAGGGTATAAAAGCACCAAGTACGAGGTAAAGTCCAAGATTATCTTCCGGATAACCCACAACGGCTGCTGTCCGTTTACATATTTTATTCAGATAACACTCATTGTATGCAAATAAGTCCATAAGTATATACACCTATATACATTTAAGAATTTAAATACCGCTAAATGTCAGTTAGTAACTAGTGACATTTTCATTTTTTTGCTATTTAGATCAATTAAGATAAGCGTCGTTTAGATTTGGACCCGTTTTTGAGATACTTATTTTAAGGGCAAAATGTCTCTTGCATTGCATTAGACTTTTATCTGTGGAGAATTATTTTTAGTCCAAGAATGTCAGTTACCAAATGACAAGATTAAATGATCTTGATCTCCTATTGGAACAAAGATGCAAGGATTCATAGAAATAATTATAGGGAAACTTCCAACATGATATTAAACATGGTTTTTTGTAAGCTTAATAAAATTGTCCGTGTATAAAAAAAAAAAAAAACTCACACACTATTGCCTACATTTTTTTTTCATTTCTCCTTTCGCAGTCTGCTGGAAAAAAAATCTTGAGATATAATCTGTACCTTTTTACTCGAAATTATAAATATTATGTTGTATGTATTTTACTGTATGTACATCAATAATAAAATAAATAAAACCTGAAAAACAACAAGCTATCTCTAATAGCGTATTAGGCTGTAGCTATTATTAGCTTTAGCTTTGGCCGAGACTGTATCATAATTATCAGACTCTATCATCACAAACATCGGAGTCCACTGCTTGACATGGTCCTCTCCAATCGCACCCCATTCATCTCGGTTCTAGGCAACGCTCATTCAGCTGCTACCAGCCCTGCAAAGGTCGTCGCTCCACTCAGCCATAGGGCGTCCAACCCCCTCAGGAGGAGACGCCCAGGGCGTCGGGAGTCGCAAGCCGATTTCCGGCCACCGTAGGCGCGGGCTTGCGGACTGTGAGCAATGGGTAGCTCACCGTCCGATAAGGACCAGGCCCGGTTCGACGGCGCGTTGTGTTCCACGCGCGCCTCAAAGAGATGTCAGCAGAATTGACGGGGTCCGCTAGGGCCGATGCCTGCCGGGGTTGCGAAGAAAACCGAAAGGGAGATCGTGGCCCCCGGCAACAGGGCAACCGAAGGAACACGGGTGGGTTTTAGTCAGTAAGAGTCTGACACGCCCTCCCGCTCCGCCCAGAGCGGGAGAAGTTATTTGATGATTTCCCACCCAAAAAAAAAAGGGCGTCCAACCCGAAAATTCAAAATTTTTGATTTCACATAAACCTACACGGTTCTAATTGGTTTCCTATGGAGAAGAGCCGGCAAGGAACTCCATGATTACTCTTTTAAAAATAATTGGCATTTACAATATTTTCAAATAACAGTTATAGTATGGTTATTAAAACTGTTATTATGGTAGTTATAATATTAAATATTTCTCACATTTACAAAATAGAAAAGAATCTATATTAAATAAATAGATAAATAAATAAATATAGGTAAAGGATAAATAAATGAATAAAAATTAAAACCTATTTTAAACGAAGTGACATGATTTCCATTATAACTGTAACAAATCTGAATAATTATCATATCCACAAAACCACTAATATAGAGTTGAAATTAAATTGTAGGTACCTATAAAATGTCAAATAATAGGATGATTATATCAAGGAAGAATGTAAAATATTAACGTTCTAATTTGGGAGTAGTTAATAGACTCTTACAAATTTATGCCATTAATGATGTACCAGGGAAGCCACATGTGCAGAAGGAATTATTGCCAAACTTCCTTGTTTTCAACGTCTATATTTTTAATTTTTTTTACCTGAAATTTGATATAAAAAAAAAAATCTGAGACTGTAGAATACAAAGTAATTATGCACTCGTCGGTCACCTATCATGAACAGATATTAAGTACCTACTTCTACATCTGTAGGTATCTCATTTCTCACCTGGCATGGCGCCAAGTGCTCTGGGAAATTACCAGGGAGTAATGAGCGAAGGCGTGGGAGAATAGTTTACTTAACAAGACGAACCGTTATCCTAACCGATGGAAATAAGTATTTAGTAATGCCAAGATGCCAAAGATTCTTGCAAACGCTACGCATGGATGGAAACTCGAAAGAAGCAAAGTTTACAAAATTATTGATAGGAGGTTTACCAATCTATATTGAACTGTATGTAGTATGGTACTTAACGAACGATTAGTCAAAATACAGGCATTACTGATCTTGTTTATAAGATTTTATTAGACATTAAATTTAATGATTGTAATTATTATTAGTATCGGAAGTATCGCTCTTAAATATGTAAGCCCCAGGCGTTAGACTAAGCGCCTTCTATGATGATCCAAATTGCGCAGTAGGTAGAGGATTGCGGATTTGTTCTCAAGGTTCAATTCCTGTGAATATCTTTGGAAATTGAGACTAAAGGATAATTCAATCTTTATCATGGAATTCGTTTTATTTCACCTTCATCGTAAATTTGCACCGCGATTCACATTTAAAGAAGAGTAAACTCGATCACAATGTCTGGACAAAAAACAAAAATAAATTATGTAAAACATTTTGTAAACACGAAAAGTTATAAGAAATGAACTGGTCGCATTCTTGTAGGCTTGCATTTACATCGATAAACATTTAAGACATTATTCTCAAGGATACCAGCAGTGAAAATAAAACCATGTTACGATGCGGAAGCTAGTGAAAATTAATACTCGGGAAGTATCGTAGGACGGAAGATTGGAGCGATACAAATGTGTCGAATAACAAATCTTAATGTGTTTTCGTCTAGATTTCAAAGCAGATTTAGATCAAAAACAATTAGATCCAGCGTCTTTGTTCGAAGACAGTGATGTCTGAACAAGGCAAACAATCATGTTACCGAGAACTATGGGTCCAACAACAAATAGATCCATCATTAAATGTTATGATTTTAGACTGAAAATTGTGTGGAAATCGTTTGTAGCTGTGTGTGCCGGAGAATAGAGGGATATGTCGTAAGAATAGTTTTGAGTACAGAAAAACATTGATGAATGAACGAATATTATGTATGGAAGAATAAGGTCGGTTCTTGTTCAATCGACACATAAAAATAAGATAATTACAGGAGCCAAGAGGACGATACGGCCTTAATCTGGTAATATGCAAGATATTAAATAATTTTATGTTAATATTACCGACAGGAAAACGTTGCTGTCAAACCTTTTCTCATTACCTCTTTGAATAGTAGGAGAGAACCAAGAAAACGTTTAATGACAATTTTGGGTATACAAAAACCAACGAGAACTGATCCAGTTTTTATTTAGATCGTTATCCTTAAAGATTGACCTTAAAAATACCTGTCCTATTAGTACATAATGTACAGATAAATAATAATTATTTTTTCCAGACCAGAAAAAAAACATATATAGTGATCATTTTGTATTATTGGTGGTTGTACATCGATTTTTTTTTGTGATTCAAGCAGCTCCTTCTCCTTTGCACGTTATAAACTAGTAACATTAAGAATTGGGTCATAAATATTTAGTTCATTTATATTTTTTATTTATTAATTGCTATGTATGTATCTACTAGTGGCATAAATAGGGTTGGCAACAACACCGAGAAATTTGCGATTTCATTAGCAAAATTTTGAACATATTTTCTAATGTTATTGGAACTTCAACTACACCCAAATCATGGATGGAATAGACTAATAGCACTAGCTGAATTAGACAATGAAATCAGTAGGTATTGAGTATGTTTTTAGTACTTCATTTCTGGACGAACTCTTTCTCAAAAGCTCTACACATTGCATTGTCAGTTAAAAATATTCTAGAATCCCCCACCAACCTACACCTAGAACCTTCTCATCGATTTCAATCTAGACTGCCTAAATTATCTCAAATTGGACGTAAAAGTGGAAACGATGAAAGTGGTCCTAAAGGCTGGTCCTTTAGGATTTCTTTAATTTTTGACCATAGTGTGGGTTGAGTCCTTTCTGCTAAGCTACGTCCAATTATTGTCGTGAGTAACTCAAAAAGTAATTACCTACTTTAAACAAACGGCTACCTTACTAGTTCATAAAACTCATTATTTTTCCTTCTATTGCTTTTTTTTTTGGTTCAGCTTTCGCCCACTTCTCTACAGCTCCCAAATATGGCGGCCCTATCTCGTTCGTCAGAATCCGGCCTATATCTCAAGATCGTCAAGTGACCGCGCGTCGGTGGCGGTAAGACGGTATATAAGCACGCTCTGGTATGTAGTCTGCACTCATTCGATCAGTGATAACCTCAGGATCAGCAATGGCAGCCAAGGTAGGTTGTCTTGTAAGAAAAGATTTTTGGTGTTCGAAAATAGGGTTTCATCGAATATCTGAAAAAGTTTTTTTAACTTGTGTAATATTATGGCAATTCAATTCAGATTAGAATCACTAAACTAATGATCAAATCATGCAATAAGAAAAATATTCGTAACAAGAATTTTATACACTCTTAATAACACTATGAACATTTCGTCACATTTTAACCGATTTGAAAGATCTATCAGTTTTGTGCTACGAATAAAAAAAAAACTCGTGTTATACATATTTTTAACAAAAATCATTGCGGTTTCAGTTCGTAGTTCTCGCCGCCCTGGTAGCCGTGGCCCACTGCTCAGTGGTGCCAGTGGCACGAGTAGACGCTGACTACAGCAGCTTCGCGTACGATGTGGCCGACCCCAACACCGGCGACTACAAGAGTCAGGTGGAGACCCGCGTCGGCGGCACCGTGTCCGGCCAGTACTCACTGCTCGAGTCCGATGGCACCAAGCGCACCGTCGACTACACCGCTGATGACGTCAACGGGTTCAACGCTGTTGTCCGTAAAGATGCTGCTGTTATCTCCACCCCTGTTGTTGCCAGCGCCCCCGCAGTTGTAGCTGCCGCTCCTGAGGTAGTTGCTGCCCGCACCGTTGTCGCTCCTTCCGTATACGCCGCTCAGGCCGCTCCCGCCTTCTACTCCGCTCAAGCCGCTCCCACTTTCTACTCCGCTCAAGCTGCTCCCACTTTCTACTCCACCCACTCCGCTCCCGCTGTCTACGCCGCCCACTCCGCTCCCGCTGTCTACGCCGCACCCTCAGTCTACTCCTATGGAGCTCCGTCTGTCTACGCCTATGGAACTCCCTCCGTGTACTCTGCTCCTCTCACTTACGCCACTAAGTGGTAAAACAATGACACGTGTATATTGTAAAGGTGCTCTTTGTATATAATGTATTTTAAGTAAAAAGTGAAACTACCTAATCTTGTTGTTCTGATTTTAATATCCCTGATTTCATAAGGAAATATTATATACTTATTTTTCGATTTAATTGGATACAAATACATAAGTATATGTGTTTTTGAGGTTAAACATATCGCAATATAGTTTTGTGATGATAGAAGTTACAGCGCCAAACTTAAATGTAATGATCATTTACATTATTATCGAGTTCTACCGAAAAATCCTTATGCAAGGTTATAAAATGGCTAACGCCATCCACTCGGGAGCTATTTTTGAAATCCTTAAAGCATAATGAATTGTCGTGTCAGCATTCTTTCACTGTAATAATTAATAGTCATGACAACACAATCAGTACTGTATTAATTCATTATTGAAGAAGCAGTTACAGTACAAAATATAAATGAATAAAACTCATGAAAGATTAAAAACTTCTTCTTTCCGTCATTAAGGAGTACGGAGGTAACAGTAACTATTAAGTAATTAGTGGTCATGTAGGTAGGAGAAAATAAAGAGCGACTTGTTCTGCTGTAATTGACCGACAGAAGTCGGTTAATCACAAACAAACTCACAAACGATCGGTTGGACAAACGTACTACGAATCTAGTTTTTGTCCTTACACTAATATATTATTATAATTAAGTCCACATGAAATTGCAATGCTAATTATTATAAGAAATATTAATACTTGGTTTTTGGTCAATAGCTGAACACGTTTCTTTCAAAATGACACAGCAAAACTGATTTACTGGATGCAAAAAGCCATGGACCTAGTGTAATAGCGTGTCCTTTGCAGAGGTGTTTGTCTAGCTGTTGAGTGCGGTACGCTGAGTGAAGATAGGAATCCGACTTTGTTGGTCTTGCTCTTCTTATTCCACGTAGCTCAAATAAGCTCCAAAATCTAAAGGTAGGACACGATTTGCGTCACTGCACAGAATTTTGCACGACTCATACTGCGAAGCATTAGAGAGTGCTCTGCAATCGAAAAATTTGTTTTGCTTCCTTTATAAAACTGTTTTTACTGTTAAACTCCTGCTAGTACACAGAATTTACAAAATTTATATACCATTGTATATATAATTTAATGCAGATTAATACTGTACTTTTCAAAAATGTATTAAAAAAAAAAAAAAGAGAAAAAACGTTTATTTGCGGTAAACATGACGCAAAAAAAAAAAAGTTTCAAATACATAAAAAAGTTAAAAAAGTTTGGGAAGCATGCGTCACATCCACGCAAATCGGCTATCGCTCAGCATTATGCTACGACCCTATGCAAGACAGAGCCCCAGCGCTGGTTTTCAGCGACAGCCGGCGCCGACGTTATGACGTCGACCGGTGCAGCAAACAAATATTTAGACGCTGTACCAGTACAGCGTACTTAAAGAAAAATAATTTATTAAAATTAAATTGTGATTCAATATATTAAATAGATGTAAAAAACAAAAAGAAATAGACATACATTATTTAATAAAAAAAATAAAATTCATATAATAATAATAATAATAATTATTATTATTATTATAATATAATTTAATTTTTTATTTAATGCAGCAGTAACGAAAAAAACATAAAAAAAGGTTTAAAATTTCCCGTCAATTAATGTATATATGAAAACTGAAAATATTGTAGCTTGCAAGAAAATCAATTAACTGGGTTTTTTTTTTAGATTCGTTTCTGCCATAGAACCATATTGAAAATGGCTCTTTTATTTTACTCAGTAGCCCCCTGTATAGAAACTTCTATACCATGGACGTGCTTACAGCAGTAACTGTAAAAGTATGATCATCGAACAACTCAGCCCATCATATTTTTGTCAAGCATCAGCCCTTGACAAAAATTTCAGATGTCTTCCTAATCAAATTTCAACCCACAACACCAAATGGGGCCGCTTCAATGATCGTCTTGGTTAATACAATACTTACCTTAACTGATTTTGATGTAAATTAATATCTATTTCTTTAAAGGGAGAAAAAATCGCGTCTTTCTTTTTGTTTATTTCCTCTAATTGGCAAACACTATGTTTAATACCTAATTGATGCTGGGGTGAAATTATAAGCTGGGTAGTAGTGCGGCTGCCCCGAGAGTTTAAATCTTTGTACACTACGAACTATTCTTGGGTATTGATCAATCAACTCCGCTTATTGCGTTCATTGCTGGACTTAGGCCTGTCCCAAGCTGCGGCACAACACCTTGTCATCCGCCTTCCGCATCCAGTCTGTGTCAGCTACTTTTTATGGTCATCAGTCCATCTGGCTGGGGGCGTTCCACACTACGCTTGCCAATACGCGGTCTCCACTCCAGGATTCGTCTGCTCCACCGGCCATCGTCCTTCGACAAACATGGCCAGCCCACTGCCACTTCAGCTTGCTTACTCTGCAAGCTATGTCGTTAATTCCAGTTCTTTTTCGGATTACTTCATTTCTGATTCATATTGGTATTGGATACAGATAGTCAGTCAGTTGTTGATCAGTAACGGTCCGCAAGTCGCAGTCAAGTCACAGAAATTAAGTTTGCACCTTGGCAGATCTTTAACTATTTATTAAAAATTTATTGGGTCTCTGAATGAGATTAACTAAGGTTCCAGGGGTATTAAATTCCAGTACCTGGGCGACCGAGCTCTGTTCTGGTGAAAATAGAGAATGTTCATTTAATAGTATAGGAAAGTTCATACATAGTACATATATGAATTTTCCTATACTATTATATATGGCTGCATGGAATTAGTATAGTACATACTAATTCCATGCAGCCATCATAGTACGTACTTACTAATTTTATTATATATTTTATATTCTAAGGTTGTCATCTTGTTCTAAACATTGGGCGACCGAGCTCTGCTCGGATGAAAATACGGAGAAAACTAATTTTCCCAGATATGAGATGTTTTTTATTGATGTTTTTCCTAGCTAGATCGATTTTTCGCCCTCGTAAACCCCTATAATGCAACTTTCGAAACCGTTAGAGCCGTTTTCAAGAGCGTGATTACAAATCTAAATATACAAATATTGCCCATAGGATTAGGTGAGATGTATGGATTACTTAGATGATTAATTTTGCTAGGTATGATTGGTTGAAGTAAATGTCATTTTATCATTATCTTGTTATCAAAGTCGTAAAAGCAATAAGCTTGAATTAATTAAAATGTATCCTTAAAAAATAATTACGGATATAATTAATTTGTATGAACACATCAACAGAAAATGATATTACAATATCTACAGTACGTCTGGGCTAAAGGTCGGTCAATCACAGCAGTTCAAAGAAATCGCTCGACGAACTCGAACCTGTTATACCACTTGCACTGAATAAGTAGGTAGATAATAATTGCAGCCGTCGTTATAACTACTCGATATCCGGCAGCTGATCTTTGTTTAACTTACAAAATTAACTACATTCATCACAGGGCCGAAGTTACTCGAACGTACGACTCAGTAATAACTTGTAGTATTCATCAAAGTAAATGGCATCAGCTATTAGTTCTCAATTCTAATTTGTTAAAAGGACCTTTAGTAAGTCAATGTAGAACGCCCTACGAGGATAAGCTCAAGGTACCATCTTGATATCTAATGAGTCACAAAAGATCTAAAGTACCATATAACTCATTTCGAATACAGCTCACAAAATGGCAAGATTAATTTGCGTAATAATTACCTGTTCAATGTTCAGTTGTTATGAATGTAGTGCTCTACATTCTAGTTGTAACTCAATCAAGTAAACAATATTTGAATTAAGTTTAACATTCATCAGAATTCACAGGATATTTTTCAGGCGTGTCGCCGGAAATAAAAACAATATAAATAGGTAGTTTCACTTTTTACTTAAAAATATACATTATATACAAAGAGCACCATTAAAATATACACGCGGCATTGTTTTTACCACTTAGTGGCGTAAGTGAGTGGAGCGGAGTACACGGAAGGAGCGCCGTAGGCGTAGACAGAAGGAGCTCCATAGGAGTATACTGAGGGTGCGGCGTAGAAAGTGGGAGCGGCTTGAGCGGTGTAGAAGGCGGGAGCGGCTTGAGCGGAGTAGAAGGCGGGAGCGGCTTGAGCGGAGTAGAAGGCAGGAGCGGCCTGAGCGGCGTATACGGAAGGAGCGACAACAGTGCGGGCAGCAACTACCTCAGGAGCGGCAGCTACTACCGCGGGAGCGCTGGCAACAACAGGGGTGGAGACAACAGCAGCATCTTTACGGACAACAGCGTTGAACCCGCTGACGTCATCGGCGGTGTAATCGACGGTGCGCTTGGTGCCGTCGGCTTCGAGCAGCGAGTACTGGCCGGACACGGCGCCGCCGACGCGGGTCTCGACCTGACTCTTGTAGTCACCGGTGTTGGGGTCGGCCACGTCGTACGCGAAGCTGCTGTAGTCGGCGTCTACTCGCGCCACTGGCACTACTGAGCAGTGCGCCACAGCCACTAGGGCGACGAGAACTACGAACTGAAAGAACATTGCATTTTGTTAAAAACTTGGATAACAAATTGAAAGTTTCTATTTAGAACTGCAGCAGTATATGTGAATGAAAGTACTGAAATGCATTTTTTATGCATTATATTATCAATACAATTTTGCAAAGATTCACTGTGATCAGTGTGATCACACAAAAAAGATCTTATATGCAATGCACTGTTTATTGAAGACCAAAAAAAAATTACTCCTTATTTTCGAACATCAAAAATACGAGGCAACTTACCTTGGCTGCCATTTCTGATCCTGAGGTTATCACTGATCGAATGAGTGCAGACTAAATCCCACAGCGTGCTTATATACCGCTCGTCCTGCCACCACCGACGCGCGGTCACTTGACGATCTTGAGATATAGGCCGGATTCTGATGACGCGCCTGACTTGTGGTAATTAGAACAAGTTCTGGGTGAGGTAGATAAAATGATAGGTGCAAAGTTCAATCACGTATTTGGTAGCTTATCTGTTATTACTCTGAGTGTAACGAAATAACAATAAACGTGAATTGGTGTGGTAAAAACTTAACTGTAAAATAATATTAAGCTTTCTAAAACTGCCTACTCAAGTTGGAATTGTTGATAGTTTAACTTCAATTTACACCATTTAGTCTATGAGATCAATTGGTTTCTTGCAAGCCGTTTATATCCCTATTTTACTGGAGCGAAGCCAAGTGGATGTTCGTATTATGTCTATCTGCAAACTCTGTTACTCATCAGAAACTTTATGAATCACTAGCTGCGCCCCGCGATTTTACCCGTATAAGTCTCAATACCGTAGCCATATTGCGATAAAAAGTATCTTTTGTTCTAAACCAGATCATGGTCTAACTGTGTGCTAAATTTGTTCAGTTGTTTTAGCGTCAAAGCGTAACAAACAAACAAACTCACTTTCGCATTGATAATATTATTAGTTAGGTTAGGAACAAATCTCTTGCTTTTTAGGGTTCCGTAGTCAACAAGGAACTCTTATAGTTTCGCCATGTCCGTCTGTCTGCCTGTAGGCTTAGCTCAGAGGCTGTTAGTACTATCGCAATGAAGGCCATTCAATTTAAGAGTTTAGAGAAAAGTGATATTTAATGACAAATTCTAGGAAATTAAAAAAAAAAAACAAACATAAATATTGGGTTTTCTCGAATCCCATGAACCTGTATAATATAACGAAATGAAAAGAAAAATTATCACAGCTAAATAGGCTCTACAAGTTAACGAGTAATACATTTGTAGTTGAAAAAAACATGCTCTCCCATACATTCAGTTTGGGAGAACATGTTTTTCAACTACACTGTTAAGTTTGTTCTTGGGATAAATTCATCCTATCTACGGAACCCTTCATAGTGCGTGGTCCGATACGCACTTGGCCAGTTTATTACAAATAATCTCTGTTCACTCTCTTTGATAAAACATTTTTTTTGATTCTCTCTAGAATTGTTCTCATTAACTGAAGTTGCTAGACCACATTATAATGTTAGAGAAACCTAGTAACACGAAAAGTTTGTAAAATTACATGCAAGGAAGTTCGTTCAGCTGTTCGAACAACCTTCACGCGTCAGGTGTTGGGCGGAAACATGTTGGCGGAGGCATTATGATGTCGCGTCGTTCATTGATACCGGACGTAAGGACAAATCCAAATAACTTGTAACTTAGCTGTGCATTGAAATAGATTATATTGTTTCGTAAATATTTTAAAGGAGAAGATAAGTGTTATCTATAATATTATAGTGTATAATGATATAGTGTTATCTATATATATAAAAATGAATCCCTATTTCCTTTGGTCACGGCATCACGCTAAAACGGCTGAACGGATTTGGATGAAATTTGGCAAATGAGTAAACCATGACCCGGAGAAGGACATAGGATACTTTTTATCCCGATATTCCCAAAGAATCGAGACTAATGCGGGTGAAACCGTGGGGCGCAGCTAGTATTATATAATAACCGATACTCTACCGGTAGCTAGATTCAGTTTATTGATTAATTCTATTTCTATTTGTAGTGAAAAATTACGGAAATCTTATGAAATTTTACACAAACTGTACCATGAAATAACTTAGTTTTGCGGTCGTTAAAAACAATACTGTGCATAGGTAAATGTTCTGTAGGTGTATCGGCGACGACACAAAGGAAAGGGGTGGGATTTGCGCACAGGTCGGAGGTGTCGTTTTCGGTTGGAGTGAGCGGCACGAGTTTTTCCGCGTCACTTTTTCGTTACCACGTAATTAGAATTACACCAAAATATAAAGGCTTATTTTTAAGTGTAAGAAGCACATTTACGCTTTTAAGAAAATATTAAAGTTCTATGTTAATGTAAGTTATATTTAGTACTTTTTATTTCATTAAAAGCTTGCCATTTTCGGACTCCATCATCAGATCAGTTCCATGTTATCATGTTTATAAATGTCTCCATATGTAATTAGAATTACACCAAAATATAAAGGCTTATTTTTAAGTGTAAGAAGCACATTTACGCTTTTAAGAAAATATTAAAGTTCTATGTAAGTTATATTTAGTACTTTTTATTTCATTAAAAGCTTGCCATTTTCGGACTCCATCATCAGATCAGTTCCATGTTATCATGTTTTTAAATGTCTCCATATGTCCGTGTATAAGTATGCCAAGTTTCAGCTCAATCGGATACCAGGAAGTGCTTGGAAAATGGACGACAATTTGAGTAACTGGAAACACATACGAATGAAGCAAGCTAATACTAGTAGTTCTGCGAACAGTAAACCTCGCGAGCATAAACTTTTTTACAACAATTAATATACCACTAAATTTATTTGAAACCGGATATTTACCATGTTTTTTGTTTAAAACAGGATATTTTGTTAAAAAAACAAACAAAAAAAAAACCCGTTTTAAAGAACTTTAGTAGTGAAAATAACCATGTCAGTTTAAAATCCTATAATTAATATATACCTATCCAATTTAAAAAAAAAACCCGACTGCAGCTGTATGATAATAAAACTGAAATAAACTAACCCAAAAACAAAAACTAACCGACTACTATCTGTTAAACACGAGACTTTACTTTTGAAGCTACTTTACACCTAACAAAACTTAGTTACACAAAATCTTCGACGAGACCTAACCATTTGGCAAGTGACAACGACAACTCAATCTAGCGGTATACAGTGACCTTATTGTAAAACGTTTTAGAGAATTCAGTTTTTTTTTTTTCAGAATTCTCTAGTTTTGTTATGAGTAGGTGGTCCCAGGAGGCCAATTCTCGCGTTTACACTCGTACTTGTCGCATTCGTCAATGCCGCTTGTCTCACTATGTCCCTTTTAGAACGGTGGCATTATCTAGATTCTTCTTTTCTCACTACTTGAAGTCGTTCGTACACATCACGAGTCAAAGGACAAAAATGATGCCATTACATCGCGCGAAGCAATCCATTCCACATAACGATGCTACTTTTTAAATGCAACCAAAGATGAAAACTCTATTAAAAATGACTTAAAAGGTTTTCAGCAACATTGTATATGTATTTCAAAAATATGTAGATGTCAATATTATAATCATAATTGATCGTAACTCCATTAATATTTTGTTTCCTTTATTTAATTTTTAAACATATTATTTACATTTTTAAATATTCATATAAAAACAAAAAAAAAACATTTAAAAATATAAAAAATAGTTTCCCACCGGTATCGGGAACAGGGTCTAAGCTACGGGCGGAGCCCTGACCGGGCTCCTGAAAGAGGAAACCCCTAACAATACGCGCCGTGGCCAGGAGTACCGCTTTCTGGATCAAACGCTTGATCCAGAAAGCGAGAGCCTCTTCAGGTATTGGTCGAGGCTCTTGGCTATTATGCCATTAGCCATCACGACTATCGGCATAATGATTGCTGTATCCACATCCCACATGTCGACAACCTCACGAGCCAGGTCAAGATCTGGCTGTTAATTTTATTATTATTAAAATTGCAACCATGCATTCCGTTGTAGCAAATATGTATTGTACAACGGAATGCATGGTTGATGCTGATTAATTGTCAATTTCAACGATTATTTGTCACGTCAAATTAAATAATTTTATTGTTTGTTTACTTTGACTCTTCACATAAATAAGGTAATTATACAAAAACAGAATGACTAAAATAACAATGCTATTATAAGTGAACTGATGACTACCACAATAACATCAAGGGTTATCAAGATCTAGAAAAAGAGGAGAAAGTGAGGTTTTCGTAAAGAGTGCGGTACTGGGGTACTACACCAAACTGGACCGTCCGGCTATTCCAACGACGCTGCTGTACTTACGTACAAACATCTGTCGAAATTCATGAAGACTTTGGACGAGAGGTGAAATGGTGACTCCTAAGCTCGCGGTCAGCAGGCGATACATGACGCCGACTATTCGTGTAAACTTTTGAATATTATGTTTAATGTGTTGTTTAAGTATAGTATTTTTTTAGTTATAAAAGATTTACATTGAAATAACATACGAAAGCAAATGCCAGACTTGATCCAGAGACGCTTCGCTCGCTACGCTCGTTCGGTCAATAAAGGCTCTTTCAAACAGGCGGACACGCGACGCGACACAAAGACACCGCTCATCGCGCGACGAGCGGTGTCTTTGTGTCGCGTCGCGTGTCCGCCTGTTTGAAAGAGCCTTAAAGCTTGTATAATTTACCCTTGCTCTAAAACAACGAATTTAATTCCGAATATAATAAACTCAAAATAGATACTAATCCCCAAATGGATCATATAGTCGCTACCCCCAAAATCACAAACTATAAACTACCTATTAAAACTATTTACGATATTTCAGGGGCATGAAAAAATAAAGATATTTTTCATTCATTTATATTTCTTTGCCAACATCAAATTCCATATTCTGCACCATACTATCACGTCTCTTATTCTCCACATAATATCACAATTTATTTAATATTCAAATATTAATAATAAAAACTAACAGAGATTATCTTAATTTACGGTAGGCAATATTCTATAACAGTCAAGGAAAACATCGTGAATGAAGCCGGCATGGCCTAGAATTCAAAATTCGAAGTCATGTGACATCTACTAACCCGCATTGGGCCCGCGTGGTGGATTACAACCCACTTCCTGTCACCGAGAGGAAGCCTATGTCCCAGGAGTGGGAACATTATAGGCTGATTATGCTCCAACAATTCTATGCCAATGTATATTTTTACCGACACAGTCACTCGGAACGTCGTACTGTCATCAACGCCCGAACAAGAAGGCACGTTGTCGCGCCATTTTACATTTCGAATCTTTCGGTGCTGCCAGTAAAATGAAATTGTCGTGCACTTATTTGTAAAATATATGACATACAAATTTAAACTGCATTAACGTTGCCAGTAAACAAATCCAACAATTATGTATTTAAAATTGAAACTGAACACTATAAACTTATCTTTTTCTAAGCTGAACTGAGAAATGTGGGAAATACACACGATATCAAGAAACGGGAAACAAAAGATATCCGTGTCAAAGAGGACATCTTTTAGACATGTAAAAGATAAGACAGTCCCCATGCGACGTGACAAGGGACTAACGATGTGTCAGCACGGGTGTTTGCAAATCGATAAATGTTAGTAAAAGTTGTAAGTAAGTACTTGCTGTTTTTATATATTTTCTTTCTATGTAGTTGTTTTGCCTTGGATTTGAGCGTAGTGACAATACTCAAAATGTTATAATTCGTGCGCGTGGGCTTGTTGGAAAGAAAATCTAGTTAAAGTCTACAAACTCAACGTACCTTGACCCAAGATATATCAAAGAATAAGAATGCTTGGAAATATACTGGTCCTGCTCCATAGGACAATTTAGAATCAAGATAAAATCAAACAGGTTGCTAATTTATTTGTAAAATTTATTATTTTGTGTTATATACATTGATTTTACGTTCTGTGATTACTTCCTCACACACTGACTTATTAATTTAAAAAAATAGGAAAATCATCTACTTTTACAATGTTTGTAAATATGTGAGCACCATGTATCTATCACATAAATAAATTATCTGTCGTTGCTTCATTTTTAATTCCTTATACCTTTTGTGGTATAGTAATTTTATTCTAGGTGCATCGTCTTCCCATATAATTATTTAACTAATGTACGTAGGTACCTATACAAACTATTGTAAAACATTTTAAAAGAGTAACGGTGGAGTTTCTTGCCCTTTTTTCTCCATATGAAAACTACCTTTTGGAAGGGGCGACTAGAATCAATTCTATTATTTTGTAAATTCTAACAAGTGCCATACATGGGCCTATTTGAAATAAATGATTTCACTTTGATTGCAAACTTGAATCAAAAACTGAAAATATGGTCTTGATGTAGCTAGCTACCATTTCTAGAAATCAGCAGTCGCCTATATCTGCTGATTCCTAGGATTGTCTTTTCCACAAACACGTATATAGCCTTTCCTACGTTTACTGCTGGACATAGGCCTACCTAAGCGTTGCCAAATATACCGATTTTGTGCTTCTTGCATCCAATCGATTTCTGCGGCCTTCGCAACGTCATCGGTCCACTATGTATGAGGCCTTCCAAGGCTTACATAGAAGAAGTAAAATTATTTAATAAGTACGAGTTTTCACCTGGCATTTCTGAAATAGCATCAACGCTGCAGATGAACAAAGTTTGTTGCAAAGCATGCATCGACAGTTTATTTCTTACTATCTAATCTACCTATACTTCAATGAAGCTCATACTGTATGTATGAGCTTCATTGAAGTATAGAGACAAGCATTAATATCTACAAAATACGAGGATTTCCTTTACAACCTACTGTCATAGCTGAATCCTAACTGATCAGAAAAATTTAAAATTGCCAGTGAGTCATTTAATTACAGAAGGTTTCGCAATGATTGTCAGCATGTTATGTTGCTCCATTTTTGTTTCTTTTTCTTCCTTGTTCACTGAGCTTACTTTTTAGGTATGGATGGGGTCTGATTTCGTTGTTCGTGATGTAATCAGTGCTATGCTTCGCAATTAAAGTTATCTTAGAAGTCTAGGTAGCTAGCCTCTCTTACCTTATGTAGGTACTTCTGTTATTTCATCTCAAATTCAGATTTAGTACATATCCAGAACAATAAGGTAGGTATTTTTATAAAATTAATTCAAGGTCATGCTATTGTGATAAATACTCGAAATTCACTTCACGTCCATTCTTAAGTAGGTAAGACGTGATATTATTCGGAATGAATTAAAACAGATGAATAGTTTAAAAATATTCGTTTTATTTTAATACATACACGTATGTACAAACTAGTAACAATATTTACATGTAGTTCAGTAATGAAACACGTCGTGGTGTATTGCTAAGGAGCCTTAAAAGGCTATCGAATTTACCAGTACGAGACTGGTGCGGAGTAGGCGGCGTAGGTCAGAGGAGATCCGTAGTAGGCGGGGCCGTAGGAGTGAGAATATACTCCGGGGGCAGCAACGGTGCGGGCGGCGTGAACGGAGGGTCCAACTACGGTACGGGCACCGGTCGTGTAACCAGCGGTGTAGGCAACGGGGTGACCAGCGGTGTAGGCAACGGGGTGACCAGCGGAGTATGCAACAGGCGTACCAGAGGTGTAGCCTACAGGTGAACCAGCGGTGTAGGCAACCGGCGTACCAGCGGTATACGCCAAACGAGCACCAGTCGTGTATGCAACAGGAGCAGACAAGGTGCGCGCGGCTACAACGGGAGCAGACGCAGCGTAGTACGCAGGGCCGGCAACAGTACGGGCAGCGTAGTAGGCAGGCGCAGCGGCATAGGTACGCGTGGCAACTACGGCGGGAGCGGCAACAGTGCGGGCGGCAACAACTGCAGGCGCGGCAGCTACTACCGCGGGAGCGGGGGCAACAACAGGGGCGGAGACAACAGCGGCATCTTTACGAACAACAGCGTTGAACCCGTTGACGTCATCGGCGGTGTAGTCGACGGTGCGCTTGGTGCCGTCGGAGTCGAGCAGTGAGTACTGGCCGGACACGGTGCCGCCAACGCGGGTCTCCACCTGACTCTTGTAGTCACCGGTGTTGGGGTCAGCTACATCATAAGCGAAGTGAGTGTAGTCCGAGTCTACTGGCGCCACTGGCACTACTGAGCATTGAGCTGCGGCCACGAGGGCAAGTACTACGACGAACTGAAACAAACACAAAAAAAATTCATTAGCATCTAGGTTTACAAGAAAACTACTTCAATCGTTTGTAAACTGGTATGTTAAAAATCGCGTAGTAGCTAATTGCATGGCCCAGCATTTATTGTTGATGTGAATTTCAATTGATTTATAATATCATCAAGAATCTAAAAGAGACTAAGGTGAGGTTCTAATGCATCAAATCATCTATAAAACAAACAAAAAAAAATAAGCTTATATGGTGGCAGTCTGTAGCATTGCAAAAATTTTGATTAATTTAGACACAATTTTGCAGATTTGCATGAAGGAAAACTGGATGATTTTAATTTAAAAAAACTAGAGCAAGTGATCTGTCATTAGACTTAGAAATTAACAAATTAATCGCGTAAATCTTTGCCTTCCTAATTACTATCACTGATTAATATTATCTTGTTTATGTTAACACTTTTTTCCACTTCACTAGATAATAAAATAATCACCTTAGCTGCCATTGCGATAGACTGAGGATTCTGCTCGGTGACTGGTACTCGCTCTGATCGCTAGGAGCTTTTATATGAGCTTCGAACGCGAGGGCGTGGCTGACGACTATGAATACTTGTTGATCTTTAAAAATATGTGAAGTTATTTTTCTTAGGCTTGGGCGGGTTCTGTAGATTTTTATTAAGTTTTTAAAGAGCGATTTTTATTATTGTATCGATATTTAATAGGCACTGGGTGGTGCTTAAAAATACTTACTGAATTTGTTGTATTTACATTGTTATTGGTTCATTTCCTTTCAAATTTCGATATTACTTTAGCTCAAAGCTTTTTTATGGTTGTATGGTAAAAAAAAAAATGTTTTTTGTTAAGACAGCTTTTAATCCGTAATTCAATTGTGTTCTAAACAAAATGTTTCTAAAGTAAAAAAGATTAAAACATTTTTCTCATTATGTCCAAAGTTAACTCGAGAATTTTTTATACTGTCCATCACTTTTAATTTCAATTAATAATAATACCAGTCTATTATTGTTCTATTACAGAGCAAAGCACTCTTCTCATATAGAGAAGGCACGAGCATTGATCATCACGCTTACTTGAGTAAGCGTGGTGGTCAATGCTCGTGACTTCGATGGGTTGACGATTTCAGACGAATAATAACTAAAAGCCCAAGTTTCTTCACGATGTTTTCCTGTACCAATGCCAGTAATGTCCAAGACGTTTTGGACAAGTTTCTTCAACCAAGTCACTATTCACCTTTTCACAAATTTATTTTTTCCAGCGGAACCCCAAACACGTACGACAAGCGTCTTTATGATGCCGACGGATCCGGAAGGGCAAGGTCACTGATGAGATTTTGTACTGACGTCGAAGAAATGGTCCGCGTATCAAAGGTTGCTTCTCAGGGCACGCATCATTGCGTATGTTAATTTGTTTTGGTAGCTTTTTTCTTTTTGTTTTTGCCAGTTTGTTTGTTTTTTTCGTTCTAATTTTGACTTCCTGGATCGGTTTTTGTTTTATTTTGAGGAAGAGAGAGAAAACAACGAGTTAGTAGGTAATAATGGCTGCTCGTGTTATTACATGAACGCAGAACAAAGCGCGAACGAGACATAAAGGAAGTTAATGATAATGTCAATAATGTACCAGACAAAGATCATGTATGATTGTGTCATAGCAAGTGCAATAAAATATTTAGAACAGCATTTTTTTCTTTCTTTATTATGGTGCCTGCTACATAGGTGCTATAGCGAGACATTTTTATGTATTAATCCTTAGTATCGCAGTTGTCCCACCGCCGGCAATTGACGAGAAGTGAGTAGTGCTAGCAACTCAAAACGAGTTGGCGAGCAGCGAGCAGCGAGTGTGTAGTTTCCATAGTTTTGTCGCTGGGCTATCAGCTAGTGTCCAAGTGCGACGGGCGATTACTCGTTTGGTTGTCTGCCCAGAAGGAGGGTAATGTTTTTCGAGAGTATGTATGTATGTCTATTTCTTTGGCACGCTCTGTAGCCTAAACGGCTTGATGAATTTTAACATATGAGGTGTCGTTAGATTCGTCTTAATTATGGGAGTGATATAATATTTATATATTGCATCTGCATATACAAAAAATAGTACAGGTAGGTTTAAAAAAAAAAAACAACAATGTTGGTATCAAATAAAAGCTAGTAATTAATCAATTATATGGAATATATATAATAATTATCAATTTTATTTATATATATATTCCATATATATATAAATAAAACTAATAAGTTTGAAATAAAGAAAATTATTTAAAAAAAACAAAAACCCCAGTTTTTTTTTGTTTTTTTTAATTGATAGCTCTTGTCGCTCAGCGACAAACTAGTGGCGCAAGTCCTTGCCGGCGGTGTGAACAGTTAGCGATCAACTATTAATATATGCATCTCTTTTGTTTACACGGAATGTATATATCTATTTTACGTTTCTTGAGCGAGAAAATAGCCAATAGTTAGTTGCTTCCTTAGTCGAGAATGTCTCTTATGTTGTTCTTTTTTCTGTAGAGTTGGACTACTTGTATGCTCTGCATTGTACTCGAATCACTTGGTAAAAAAAAAATTAAAAAAATAAGCAGTCAAAACAGTATAAATATTAATAATTCATAAACTGATCAGCTATCTCTTTAAAATGTAAAAACGGATTGAACCGTATTATAAATGGCGTGGAAACAAGATCTTTATTATGCGTTTGCTCTACATTCGCACTTCAAGGCAATCTCCGATGCTTACAATATTAAGCATGCAACTTAAACTTTCTTGCTTGAAGTGTAGTAGAAATATTGTAAAATCGTAGAAGTAATTTTTACTAAGAATTTTTTTATTTTGATGAAATTACGGTCAGATAGGCAGTTTCTCAATATACAATATTGGTATTCAGCTGCATACAGTTAGACTATAAGCTGACCCTAACATAATTGTGAAAGGACTAGGCAGATGATGATAATGTAATTACGGTCTTCTATTTTCTTTAAATGTAGGTCTGAAATTATCACTCAAATGTCTCGTTCGGGGTGACGTGTGTGTTGGATCATTAAGTTCCCTTCAAAATGGTTGAGCTGATTGGTGCTGATCCATGCGTCATATTCGTGTTCGGGCGCTGTCAGTCCCTAGTGGTCATTTCTTTGCTGATACGGCTTTTTAAAATTAATTTAATTGTTTTTATTTTTTTTATTACGGACGCTTTTAATGTGCACGTCTCTCTACATTGTTTTCACATGTATAATTTTAACTTGAATATTTAAACCAATATTTTGTATCGATATTTAAAAGAGTGTCCATGAAGTTCCTTGCCCGTTCTTCTCCATATTAATCTTCTACGCTTTGGAATAGGCAACTAGCTTCATCATTCTAACTGACCGACCCCTTGACAAATCAAAAGTGCCTGTAAATGGTTTATTTGAAATAAATGCTTTGAGTTTGGGTTTTACCACAATTACACAATATACAATTATTTTTTGTCTGCAATTTGTGGGCTTTTATATAAATTCTTATGTTCTTTTATGAACTGTAGTAAGTTTTTAGTCCTTTGAGCGTTTGCTATTTTATTTTCAGATTTTTCTTTTCGTATTGTTGTTCTGTTATTAATATCATTAAATTTTTCATAGATGACTAAAAGAGTAACTGCTTGCCGTTACATTGGTGTTTCCAAGTCACAAATAACTGTGATTTCATTGAATGACATTTATTTTTATTCATTTTGCACTAAAATAGTATATCCTGCATGAATGTGTGATCAAAATTTTAACAAGTGTAAGAATTTTAATATCAAATGTTAAGTTCTATGTGGCAAGAATTTTAAGTTTACTTCTGCTGTTGTTATTTTGAACTTTCCGTTAAAGACACAAGGTTTATTGTTGAATGTTGAAATCTTAATTTTGGTAAGTATAACATAAATAATAGTGAGATATTTTGGCGTAATGGCAATTTGTTAGTTAGTTTTTGCAGAATCAAATTCAAAACTGGTCAACCAGGAAATACTCATTGACGAAAATGTAACATTTCAAATGAGTAATATCTGAGTAATGTAATTAAGATCAGGTTTATTATCCCTCTTGTATTCACACTTTTATAGTTTATTACTTAATGGGTTTTCAATACCATTAATTTGCAAATTAATTAAGTGTTTATTTTTATCATTAACTACCGATATTTTTAATATTCAAAAACATTGTCCTTTTTATAACTAATTAACTATGTATATTTGAAGGATTTTCGTAACATAAGCGTGTCTTTTGGTAGCACTTTCCTTTTGTTATAGGGATAATAAATAATTAGTTCTTCAATGAAATCCATGCTTAGACGAGTGCTCCCAGCAGAATTTCACATAATAAAAAAATACACATAAATAATTTTCATATTTCGATATAATTAACTTGATTCACATTTTTTTTTACATTTTCGATGACAATTAATTTTATCCAACATTTAATTTAGAATAAAAACCAATCTTTGCCATAAGAGATCATCGTTTCGCCCTTAACTTAAATTAACACTTGAACAAAAAAAAAAAAAAAAAACAACAAAAGAAAACAGTTCCAGAAAAACATAGCCAGTTCATGTATCAATTTTGGCATAATAATATGACAGATTTACCATCCCGAATTACTGGTGCTATAACTTAGTCCATTGGCACCGATACCACCATACCCACTCGCTACTGGGCTTGCGCCATAACCAGCATAGCCGGACGCTCCATAACCGCTGGTTTGGGGCCATGCGTTAGCGCCAACGTTGGTGGGCCAACCATTAGCAGCTGTATTACTAGGCCAAGCGTTAATGCCAGTGCTGCTAGGCCATCCATTGGCACCGTAGATTCCATTGGTACCAGTAGTGCTGGGCCATCCATTTGATCCATAAACTCCATTTGCGCCACTTGTGGGCCATCCATTAGTACCGTATACACCATTGGTTGCACCGGTCTGAGGCCAGCCATTGGCAGCACCACTGTAGGCTCCGTATCCACCATACGCACCGTTGCCATAAGTACTGCCAGCGTATGCTGAGTTAGCAGGGTTCCATGCGTTCTGGCCGCCATATGCCAAAGGATTGGCACCAGCATATCCTAGACCACCATAGCCCGCAGAAGCAGGTCCATTATATCCAACAGCAGACGGTGGATGAACTCCAACAGCAGGATCCTTACGTACTACAGCGTTAAACCCAATTTGAGGATGCGAAGAATATTCGACAATACGTTTGGTTCCATCAGCTTCAAGCAAAGAGTATTGTCCTACAACGCTATCTCCTACTCGCTTTTCATGTTGGTCTTTGAAATCACCGGTATTAGGGTCTGATACACCGTAAGAGAAACTGGATGATCCCCCTGAAGCACTGCAGCGAGCGACTGCTACCAGCAGCGCCACGAAAGCGAACTGTGGACATAAAAAGACAAGTTATACACAGCGTCATCATTTATAAATGTGATAAATCAAAGGTTAAATGGTAAGCTTAGAAATTGTAAAATAGTTTCCAGTAATCAAAGTGGGTAATATAACCATTATAAATGTTAACTTGCTAGACAATAATTGAACTGTCAAGCATTATTAGGTAATATCTCTGTTATAATTTTATTTAGACAGAAAATTACTATAAAATCACTTTTTATCATAGAACTAATTCACCTAATTCATTTTGAGATTATAAATATATTATGTTGACTATTCTCGAAAATAAACTAAATAAAATCATGAATAATGCGAGTATCTCATTTAAAAATATATGACAATCCGCGGCTAAAGGTACCTTATGGACGTTTATAGTTTCGAAGATATTGAATGTTTTGTAAATTTTGCAAGAAATATAGTTTTTTTTTTTATTGCTTTTTCGCAAAGCATAAGATCTGAAATTTATTTCCCTGTTATGTGCCACTATGTAACTTACAACGGCAACATAGTGTTCGAGGTGACTGAACTTAAAATGTCTGTTTCTCGAAATTGCACAATTTCGAATATAATTAAAAAAAAATTATATCTCCGTAACAAAACATCGTAGGAGGTTGATCTTTTTTGATATCTACAGCGTATTAATCGCAGATTACTAGCGTATGCATAACTCCATATCGACCACAAGGTACCTTTAGCCGCGGATTGTCACATATGATATCAATAACATCACACAAAACTGATATAGCCATTCAGGGAAAACTAAATTTAATTTAATTCAAGGTACAAAAGGTAAGCACACGTAATGACACCATGGTATGACTGACATCACTACTGACCAGATTCACACGCATTCTATAAATATACCAAAATTTTATCAGAATCACTGAACCAAATCAAAATCTACCAAATGAATGAGAACAGTACCAACTAGCACAGTTGAGAACATGATAATTTTATACTAATTAGACAATATTGGGCAACGACACAAGAATCAAATCACAAATTTTTCCCAAGTTTTTGAGATTATTTAAATTATCAACCAAATTGTTCTTTGTAGTTCTAGTTTACTCAATTACCTTTGAGAACATTTTTTTGTATTGTTAGTACAAATACTGATGTGTTTAGATGTTCCATGCCTTTATATAGGGGCTTTTCATAATCTTTAATATGTGTGCAATCAGTTTTAGCGGAAACATTTGAGAATTAGTGTTGACCTACGATATCATGTATATCTCCTCACATTGATGTACTTTTAGCTAATGTATGTAGCTGAACGGTATAATTATGGTTTTTATGTTTATCTTGCGCTGATAAGACGAAGTAATGGAATAAATTATAGTTTGTATACAATTATAAGAATGCGATGACCTTTAGTATTTATTAGGTCGTCTACTGAAATTCCAGCACCCTAATAACGTAACACATTTTCAATTAAAATCCGAGGGTTTTGAAGGAAACTCCTTTTTCATTGCTTCATAGGTTTGAAAAATTCATCTACTCAATAACGTAAATAATGCAATGAACGTGGCTGAATTGTCAAAATTAAAGGCATTGTGATCAATTGTCATTGCGTGTGTGTTACGCAATTACCCCGCAGGTTGCTACTGAAATTATGAACATTGATTTGGGAATAAAACAATTGCCTGACGTCTCTTTGTTTAGCAAAAACATTGCACCTAATGAGGTGCAAAGTTTGTTTGTGTCAATGTAGAGGTTAAAAACAAATGAAATTCTAGTTTAGTTCGTCCAATGGTTGCATAGTAAGATGGTAATGTAATGGCTGAAATGAAATAAAACTAACTAACCATGTAGATTAGTGTCTGAATGGTCTTTTGAGGAAAGAACCACACAGATTTGAGGACTTGTCCAATCAGTGCAACTGGACTTGCTCAACTCAGAACTTAAGGAGCTCAACTTGACGAACAATACAAAAAAAGGACATTTGGGTAGGCTGCATAAACTACTCAAACTGCCAGACCATCATTAAAATTAGCTGAGAGATAAAAATAATAATAATATCGATATAGTCCTCACATCCACAATAATTAAAGTAATAATACTTTACAAAGTAATCATGTCGTTTTGAATACTCTAACTCTTTGACACAACCTAATATCACTCTTTATCCTGGAAGGGAACAGAGGTGTAGCTGAATAAGTCTTAAGGTTGTACAGTTTAAAAGTAATAAAGACATTCATGAAAGTTTTGGTTTTTTGATACCTAGTTGACGATAAATAATTTATGTAGTAGAACTGGCCTGCTGGCCTGAACTCCTGCTTATACGCAGACACCTTAAGAAAATAGATGATAGTTTATGTTTTTGCTGTAAACTATAGTAAAACATCCAAAGCACATGTAAAAGTAACAGTGTTACTTGTTTATTTTTCATATGTCTTTCCATTGTCATTTACATAATCAGCCTATAATATTCTCACTGCATTCACGTGCTTCCTCTCTGGGAGAGGGTGTAGGCCGTAATCCACCACACGGGCCTAGTGCGGGTTGGGTAGATGTCACATGTCTTCGAATTATTGGTTTTAGAACATGTCGGTTTCCTTATGATGTTTTCCTTCACCTTTATTTTCATTGTCATTAAGCCCCTATAATTAAACTGCTTGTAGTATTTATAACATACATGTAAATATTAAAAGATATCATCTTAATTCAGAACAAGCAAATCGACATCTTAACAAGTACCTATTTAACTCATCAACGAGGCCAATGTTACCATTCTAAGTGCAAAATTAATTTACATAATAGGTGTTTCAGTTCCTAATTAACCTCTGAAAGAGAATCTTTCGAAATTTAAGAGCAGATGTGAGCGCAACGATTTCAAACTATGACCCCCAAAACTACAATGCGGAGCCTCTGTGAGAATATAAATATTTGGTACCGACGGGGTTAAATCATTCACAAGGCAAACTCGAAGAAGAACACATAGCATCATGGCAGCTAAGGTAAACAATCAGATTATAACAAAAGCAATATAAAAATAATTCGATATAAAGTGATTTGGGCCTAGTGTTGGTCCTTGCGGAACTCCTGGATTTATTGAGAAGTCAACTTTGCTATAGCTTAAATGACAATTGTATTATCTTTCAACTATTTAGATATTGATTACTAGTCTTATTATGTAAATCCTCATTTTAGTTCCATCCTGCCGGGACTACTAATCATAAAAAAATTCTTTGTTGCAGTTCATCGTCCTCTCCCTGCTGGTGGCATCAGCCTACGGCAGCGGTGGTTACTCAAGCTTCTCCTACGGTGTGTCCGATCCTAATACCGGTGACGTCAAGGATCAGCACGAAAAACGCGACGGTGACAGCGTCGTCGGCAAATACTCGCTCCTGGAATCCGATGGAACCAAAAGGATTGTGGAGTACGCCGCTAACGCTGCCACTGGATTCAATGCTGTTGTACGCAAGGAGCCTGCTGTTGGTGTTCATCCATCTGGACCTCATAATTCGCTAGGTGGAGCTGCACATGGATCTGTAGCTCACCCAGTACCGTTGGCTCATGGACCCATTGCTCCCGCTCCTCTGTCTCCTTTGGCTGGAGCTGGTCTTCTTGCCCGCCCTGGTGCCTTAGCTCACCCCGGAGCGTTCGCTCATCCCGGTGCTCTTGGCCATCCCGGTGCCCTTGCGTATCCTGGTGCTCTTGCTCATCCTGGAGCTTTAGCTCACCCGGGTGCTTACGGCCATGCTGGTGCTCTTGGCCATTCTAGAACCCTTGCCCACCCCGGAGCTCTTGCTCATCCCGGTGCTCTTGGCCATGCTGGTGCCCTCGGCCATCCTGGTGCTCTCGGCCATCCTAGTGCTCTCGGCAATCCAGGTGCGCTCGGCCATCCTGGTGCCCTGGCCCACCCAGGTGGTCTCGCCCATCCTGGTGCTCTGGCCCACCCTGGTGCTTTTGCCCACCCCGGTGCCAACCGTTACCCTGGTAACCAAGCTTACCCTGGCTACGCTGGTGCGAATGGTTACGGAAACCCCTTGGCTGGTCATCTTGGTAACCGTGGAGCTCCTTCAGTCTCTCACTACTCACACTCCATTGTTCACAACGCTGCTCGTCCCTACCCTGGTCCTTACGCTGGAGCCTACAACGGTGCCTACGGTGGTGCTTATGGTGGTGCCTATGGCGGATATGGTGCTCATGGACAAAACGGTGCCTACGGATCTCCCTTGGGACATGGAGCTGTGAACCCCCATGGTGGTCTTGCACACAGTTACTCAAACTCTGTTTCTCACCCAGCCCCTCTTGGTCATGGTAATGGCGCGTATGGTGCCCAGGGTCTCGGAGGTGGATTGGCTTGGTGAACAAATGACTGCTACTGATCTATGATAACGACTAATAAATTATAAATCCATAATTTTAGTATTTTATTTCATTTGATTTCCATACCGTTACTGCATTAATATGTCTTACTCTTATTGTAGAAACACGATTGATTGATGAACTTCGATTTGAAGTTTATTGACGGACTCAAATTATACTCATAACAATTTCTGACAGCACATATTTCACACTGTTTAAAATTATTCTTTCATTCATCCAGTAGATTCAAAATCCAGTTATTTTAAATTGAACTTGTAGCAAAATAACGACTAATATAACAGTCACAGGTTTTTTCTCAGTAATATCTGTGATTAATTACAAAATAATAAAGACGAACTCTCTCAGGAGACAAGGTGTAACAATGATATAATTAAATTAACGATCCGTACGTATTTCACAAAAAGCGTGGAATTCAATGATGTCTTTGTTACTACTAACTGACCTACTGTTCTTGTTATGTAGAATGTGTTTGTGTCGTAAACAAAGAAATATGACCATATAGACTGGACCTAATTCCTAGGTTAGACTTCTAAAATGAAGGTGTTTCAAGTAAAAGAGAACATCATGTTTTATAACTGTAGTAAACTCTCATAGAAGTTATGTTATAATAATATTTCATTCAACGTAAATACATTATACACAACGGAAAAAAAGTGAAAAAGCTCATTGGGCATCAAAAAATTCGTCCGCATCGCTGTCACTGGGACAACTGTCCAAAAGGCAGCATTGTCGCGCTTCATCATTTTAAATCACGGTTTTCAACCGAAACTTTATTAGTATCCGATTTCTGCTAATCATAAAGTCAAAGATCGTAAACATTTCAATTAACAGTAATGAATTCAACTACTCATATTTTAACTCGATAAGGAAATAAAATATATACAGTGCTACTTAAAATATTAAATAAGATTAAGTCATCTACTTAAGTGAGCGTAACTTTACAAGTGTTATTTTCATTAGGACCACTATTTGCGTAATAGACCCATTTCCTACTACACTTGCTACTTAATTTCGGTATATTTCCTAGAATTTGTTTAGTAATGTTAGAATTATTTATCTAGCACAATGCACGGTCATTCAAGGTGAGTTAGATTTTTGCACTTAGTTTCGGTATTTTACTTGCTCTGTTATTAGACCTACGAAAACGGTTAGACCTTCTCGTTGTTACTTTGGGTTATTTACACAAAGGTTAAATAGATTTGAAGCCGAATGACCATTACAGGCAATGTGTGGCTATTGTTCTATGAGTAAGACTGATAAATGTATCACGCTTTTGTCTTCAAAAGCTTTCTTAACTTTGAAGCCTGTATCAATGACGAAAAAAAGAAAAGATTAATAGATAAATAGATCTAGGTAATAAAAATAAAAAAACAAAAAATAAGGTACTTCGAATTATTTTATTTGATCACAGCATCTTTCATTGGGGTTTCAGTATAAATAATTATTATCTTATCATTATTTAGTACAGGTGGGCGCCGTAGAGACCGTGAGCGCCATGAGCACCATAGGCGATGGCACTATGAGCCAGGGGAGCGGCATGAGCACCGTAGACTCCGGCGCTGTAGGCCAGGGGAGAAGCATGGGCGCCGTACACGCCAGCGTTGTAGGCGAGGGGAGCGGCATGAGCACCGTACCCGACGGCGCCATGAGCCAGGGGAGCGGCGACCGCGCCATAGGTGGTTACACCGTGATAGTAGCCATGAGCCAGGGGAGCGGCGGCGTATCCGTGGGCGAGAGGAGCGGAGTATGCGATGGGAGCGGCATGAGCGACGACGGGAGCGGCGTGAGCGTAGAGAGCGGGGTCTTTACGGACGACGGCGTTGAATCCAGAGTGGGCATCAGCGGCGTAGTCAACGGTGCGCTTTGTGCCGTCGGAATCAAGCAGCGAGTACTGGCCGACCACGCTGTCTCCGACGCGGGTCTCGTGCTGGCTCTTGACGTCACCAGTGTGGGGGTCGGACACGCCGTACGAGAAGCTGCTGTAGTCACCGCCGTGGATAGCGCTGCCCTGAGCGGCCGCCACCAGAAGAGCAACAACGACGAACTGAAAATTGATGAGAAAAGTTATTTAAAATCTTTTCAAGAAAGATTTTCTTATTGTTAACTGTATAGTTTAGTACTGTTTTTAGAAATTCTCAAAGCACACATGAGTGTCGCGCAGTCTCCTAAATTCGTAGGCAATATACTTAATGTAAAAGAAAATAAATCATCTCTTCGATTGTTACGAAGTGTTCGAAACAAATAAACCCAAAACAAGATCTGTCACTTGCAGAAACATAAAGAAATATACGAAGAGCTAAGTTTAACATGCTTTATGTAAGAGACATAAGAAAATGATTTTCAATTTTCTTTTGATGAAAAGGAAACATCTCAATATTCAGGCTTGTATGCTGTTATTGGGTTTTTCTATCTGGAATTTCTCAGTAGCAGCCCGGAGTCTGCATGGATTTGGGCCCGGTTAATGACAACAAGCTCACCCCCTATTATATGGGGCTTGAAAATCTAACTTTTTATTTTTTTTATTTGTTCGGGAAAATAAACAGTTATACATTAAAATCTTACAAATGTATAGCCTATCCACAACATATTAAAAGTTATATCTAACAGTGCGCTATTTTAAGCTGCTAAAACAGAAAAGTAGTTAGTAGTGAACTTAAACAGACAGGCATGCAAACAACAGAGAAAAAGAGGGAGAGAGAATGAATAAATATTAACCCTAAATATAACTGGCGAAATGTGGGTGTATTATTGGTACACCGTTATGTTTTGTGTTATCTCTCTCATATATAGGTATATCACTATTGGTCAGCTACTTGAATAATAAAAGCTGACAAATTTTTATTGTTCTTTAAGTAGAAACCATTGAATCACGACTATTATCAATGAAGCACGTGGCCCTACTAAATTTATTAAGTCACAGTCAATTATTATTAATATATTCCTTAAATTACAGTCCAAAACTATCACAACTTGTTTCGCACCATACATTTCCACCACAAAAAATAAACAAAGAAATATTTAAACAAACCTTAGCTGCCATTTTTAGTTATTGTTTGTTACACAAGTAAACTGCGAATGATTAATCAGGGTTACCAATTCTCTTTATATACTATTCCTGTATGACTGTGGCAGTACTAATAATAGGAAGTAAGAGACATGGAACTACTAAGGTCACGCATTTGAACGTTTTTTTTTTGAGTATACATTTCGTTGGCACCGAGTTATGCGGAACTTGGTTAGTACTGACCAGTGGGTATTAAAGTTCTTGTGGGTTATTTAGGACAAGATCCTGTTTTAGGTTTTTGATCTTTTAGTTGCAGTTGATTAAGTATGAGTTATTGTTGTAGTATTAGGTATTTTAGTGTGGTAAATAAGGGTGACGAGTCATAACAGTTATATGATGGACAAAAAAAAACAGTGGCACTCCAAGAGTGCCGACAGAAGTGAAAACTAAAAAAAAATACTTCTAAAACCTTTAAAGTAGTAATACTTGCCTAGAACTTTGATCCGTAATATAATATAAATAAAGAGCACAATCGCGTTTACAAAAATGATGTGTCGGTAACGGTGTCGCGAGTTCAATTGTTTTTTCCTATCTCAAAAATGCCCAACGCGCCTAAAGAAGTTTTGACTTCACTTAAAAAATCGTTAATGAAAGCTAGGTTAGTTTTGGATAAGTTAAAAATATTTTTACTTAGGTGTAACTTACCTTGCTCTTTTGGCTGATTTTTAAGATCCCTGGATTAGTTTTTATAGAAAGTTGTTTGGGACACTTCATGATTTCCAAGGCGGCAACTTAATTGGATTTAAAACCTTGGTTAAGGAGTAATGATGTACCATTAGCTTACAATTTTTTTTTTTTTTTTTAACCAACTTGACCAATTAGTTATTTAAGTGGCTGTTGTCAATTCGAAAGAATTCTGACAAGGGTTTCAGCTTGTCTCGTCATCCTTAGATAGGATAGGTTAGCGGTATTTAGTCAGTAAGAGGTATATATGTTCAATTTATATTCAAATTCTGCTTCGAAAGTGAAGAAATTCATTCGGTTATTGGAACAATTTTTTTGTGACTAAGATTTAAGCAACTTACTCAATACCCCTTACAGAGATGCGTCAAAGACCCTCACTATCGCCAGAATACCTTAGGAAACAACAAAATTACTCTGTCGAAGATACGCATCGAAAAGCTACGTGGGAAACATCAAACTTGTGCTTTTTTTTTGGGTGGGAATTATCAAATAACTTTTCCCGCTCTGGGCGGAGCGAGAGGGCGTATCAGACTCTTACTGACTAAATCCCACCCATGTTCCTTCAGTTGCTTGTATGTTGCCAGGGGCCGCTCTTTCGGACAAACCCGCAAACCCGGCAGGCATCGGCCTTAGCGAACCCCATCAGTTCTGCTGACATCTCTTTGAGGCACGCGTGGAATACAACGCGCCATCGACCCGGGCCTAGTCCTTATCGGACGGTCAGCTACCCATTGCTCACCGTGCCTACGGTGGCTGGGAATCAGCCTGCGACTCCCGACGCCCAGGAAGTTTCATGCGGCGGTCAAAGGCGTGAGGGCGCGAAATTTGCCTCTCCCTCACGCGTTCCGCCTCCTCCTTCGCGAGCATTACTGCTTCGCAGAAGGAGGCGACTGCTTCCCATGGCCTCTCGCTCCGTACCATGGCCCGGACCAGGATCGGATGCCGCTCCGCCCAAGCCGGGCAGACCTCCACCGTATGCTCAACCGTGTCCTTCGGGAGATCCACGCAATGGTGACATCCAGGCTTTTTTACTCCGCCTTACCCTGAACAGGAACGTCCCGAAACTACCGTGTCCAGTGAGGACGCCGTGGCGCCTCTCTAGCCACTCCTCAAAGAGGGGATTTATCGTGGCGTGCCCAATCGAATTTGTACCTACATACTCTAATTCGCAATAATTCAAACTCTCACAAGTCATTAAGGAAAGGCTGAATACTTTAATATGACGACCTTCAAATTCATTGCATTCTTTATATTGTTGATGTTTTTTGTTTATTTTATTTTACAACGGATATAGTTAGGCCTTCTTCGCATTTTTGGGTAATTAAAGTAATTAAAGAGGTCAGATTGTAATTGGAGTTTCATGACTATTACAGCGAGTTTGTGCGTGTTTCATTGATACAATTTATGGAATTTTGTAGGTGGTCTTAGATGCTAACTTTATATATTATCTTATGTTCACATAACAACATATTGTATTAAATGTGTTTCGAATAAATATTGGGCAAAGTTATAATAACACTCTACATTCTAGCACAGGATATACGCCATGCGAGATCCTTACCGGTGAGAGGCCCACCTTGTCAATCGATGGTGCCCTGAGCCGCAATGCTAAAGATAGGCGAACTCTAAACGTCGGCGAAGTAAGAGAAAAAGCTAGAGAAAATCTAATTTAAAAACAGTCACATGTTTATTGGAACTTAACACGAGTAAATCTATAAAACCATAAAAATACAAGCGAAGCTAATTCTGAAATACAAGGACAGCCAGGTCTCCGATAGAACATAGTGTAGGTAAACACAGAAAATTTACATTATTGAATCGAATTGCTTATATTTTAGATACTACGTATATTTATTTATTTCACGTAAAAAGTACACAGATATAGAGTGACCCTTAATTTAAACGTGGAAATAGCCTGCGACTGCTATGAAAAACCTGTTTTACAGGGGTCAGTTATCAGGAGTCATCATCATTTCGGCTGAAAGACGTCCTCTGCTGGACATAAGCCTACCCCAAGCACCGCCACTTCAACCGGTTCTGTGCTTTTCGCATCCAGCGGATTGATTCCTGCGGTCACTGCGGTTCACAAGGTCATCGGTCCACCTTGTGGGAGGCCTTCCAATGCTACATATAAATGTAGCATTATAAGGCCTCCTACATGTGTAATGTATTAAGGTTCTGGAGTGGCGTACGCGGTCGGCCCCACCTGTTCTGCGAGCAATGTGCCCTACCTATTGCCACTTTAATTTGGCAATTCTTCGGGCTATGTCGGTTACCGTGGTTCTTCTGCGAATCTCTTCATTTCTGATTCGATAACGTAGGGAAAGTCCAAGTATAGCCCTCTCCATTGCCCTTTGGGTGACTTTTAGCCTTCTAATAAGGCCCATTGTGAGTGACAGAGTCATAATAGACTATTATTACCGATTCACTCTGATTCACTCTTTTATCGTTTATTTTACTAAATATAAGGTACCTACAAAAACACCTAGATTTGCCTTTACTAAATGATTCTAGGCTAGTTTCTGTAATTACCCTAACAAAACATTGCAGATTACATAATTATACTTTAAAGTTAAAAGCACAACTCGAGCGGTGAGAATCGACAGTTACAATTTGTTTCGCCAAAACGATTCAAAGTTGATAGTCTTGCTGTTTGCGGTGTTTTTTTTTACAGTCAAGCGTACATCAGTGGATACACTAGTATTTCGAAAATCACCCTTACTGCTAAGACAAAGGCAATATCAAATTGTTACCACTGACTGATGTGCGGATGACAATACTATACACAACACCACAACATCACGCTTGTATTCCCCGAAGGGTTAGGCAGAGTATAGTACACCCACATTTTGCCAGTTATGTTTAAGTCCCATGCAATAGGGGGCGAGCCTATTGCCATCAACCGTGCACAAATCCAGACTCCGGGCTGCTACTGAGAAATTTCAGATGGAAAAACCCAATAACACCTTGCCCGACCCGGGAATCTAATCCAGACCTCATATTCAGCAGTAGCGCTTTGCGACCACTACGCCAACGAGGCAATCAATACTATAACTCTGTCGTATCTATAAATGATACATTAAAGATTGATCTGTGAACGACATCAATCTGTTACTGATATAGGCACCTAACTGATGTGATTATGTTTTTGATAAGTCCTTTTTTTGGGTGGGAAATTATCAAATAACTTCTTCCGCTCTGGGCGGAGCGGGAGGGCGTGTCAGACTCTTACTTACTAAAACACACCCGTGTTCTTTCGGTTGCCCTGTTGCCGAGGGCCACGATCTCCCTTTCGGTTTTCTTCACTCCCTCGGCAGGCATCGGCCCTAGCGGACCCCGTCAATTCTGCTGATATCTCTTTGAGGCGCCCGCGGAACACAACGCGCCATCGACCCGGGCCTGGTTCTTATCGGACAGCGAGCTACCCATTGCTCACCGTCCGCAAGCCCGCGCCTAGGATGGCCGGAAATCGGCCTGCAATTCCCGACGCCCAGGGCGTCTCCTCCTGCGGCGGTGAAGGGCGCGAAATTTGCCTCTCCCTCACGCGTTCTGCCTCCTCCTTCGCGAGCATTACCGCTTCGCAGAAAGAGGTGACAGCTTCCCATTTCCTCTCGCTCTGTACCATGGCCTGAACCAGGGCAGAACATGAGAGGTCACCGCCGCCGATCGCCTCCACGAAGACTCGGCGATGAGGACCTGCGTCAAGCAGAAGGTGAGGACACCGTGGCGCCTCTCTAGCCACTTCTTAAAGAGGGGTCTTATCGCCGCAATTGTGGCATGCCCAGCGCTGGGTTGTGACAATCGCACTCTCCATGACGCTATGAGATCCCGCCGGAGCTCTGTCCTTTGTGCCGTGATTTCTCGCGGCAGTGGGGTTAAGCCCGAGCGTTTCGCCACTCCCAGATGTGCGCGAGGACCTTTGCCTCCAGATCCCATGGCGGTAATCCGGCAAGGAGGCTTGCCGCTTCACAGGAGACAGTGCGGTATCCTCGGGCCAGCCGGATGGCCATGGCCCTCTGGGACGCGTTCAACCGGCGTTTTGATAAGTCCTACCACGGATTATCAGGATACGACGTTAGGTGATTTATTTATTTATTTTATATAAAGTAATTATTCTTACATTACACCAGTAACAAAGTACACAGAATAATACGGTGTCGGTGTCTGTAAATGATTGTAATGATGTGTGTAAGTCTATGCACGTATGACTAAACTGGCACTACTGAGATTTGGATAACCTCTTTTTTAAATGCCGAAGCAAAAAGAGAGGTATTTGAAGTTTGACCGCTATGTGACTGTGTGTCTGTCTGTGGCACCGTAGCTCTTAAACGGGTGAACCGATTTGAATGCGGTTTATTTTTATTTGAAAGCAGGTTTTTTAGCGATGGTTCTTAGATATGTTTTATCGAAATCGGTTGAGCCGTTTGATGATTATCAGCTCTTTTCTAGTTGATGAATGGATGTGAGTATCTTCCACAGGTCTGATCGATTTGAAATTTGGTATTCTGTTACTTCAATAATATTAGAAGAAAATAGTAACCATCAGTTCAGATACTCCCTTACTAACTTACAGTACAGGTATCGTGTTTGGGCTCATTGGAATGGTCTCAATGAATAAGTTATAGATAGATGATGAACAGGGTCTGGTGATGGAGTAGGAAAGAGAAATGATGAAATGTTTGTGTCAGGGGCCTTTTAAATTTTAACTTTTAAAATTGTACTTGTAAAGTATATTTCTTATGGTCTTATGTGTAATTTTGTGTCTTATTTCGATCATCTGCATTACATACCTATGGATTAAACTTTTAATATTATTTTTCTCTGTCCACTTTCATAGCGCTTTTGTGGGGCCTGTGTCGTGATTCGTCATGTGTGTTGTATGAATTGCAAATATATGCGTTCAGTCCATAACAATTATTTTCGGGATGTGGAGTGGGCCTTGACAAGTGGCAATCACTTTCAAAGCGTTTCATATTTCTGCAGCATTTTTCAACGGGATTCACATTAAGCTTTTCGGTAGCCTATGACAGTCCCATATATTTTTGACTTTTCTATCATCGGTATCGCTCATAGAATGTTACTTTGTCTGGGCCCTCAAGTCCTTCACTTTGCTTTTGTCCAAAACTGACATTTATTTAACTCGAGGTTCATTGTATATCTAATGAAAGTCATTTTTACTAACGGAATATTTTTGTATAGGTCGCCTTTGAATTGTGTCCGATTAATGTCTAATTAGGAGGGAAAGAGTCGTAGTTTTGTCGTTATATGCCGTTACGATAAATCTATAAGGATTGAATTGCCCCAAACATGGGAACTAAAAATCGGGTACAAACGTAATATGTTACACTCTATAATATAGGTTAAAAGTGGCCTTTTTCAGTTTGAATTTATCAATCTTATTTGAACTAAAGTCCATCGTAAGAATACTTTTAGTACACGCAAAATAAAATAAACGAGAAAATTGGTTCTTTGAACTATTTTATTTGATCACGGCATCGTTCATTGGTGTTTCAGAATAAATAACATTATTTCTAAGCATTATTTAGTACAGGTGGGCGCCGTAGAGACCATTAGCGCCATGAGCGCCGTAGGCGATGGCACCATGAGCTAAGGGAGAGGCATAAGCACCGTAGACTCCGGCGCTGTAGGCCAGGGGAGATGCATGGGCGCCGTACACACCAGCATTGTAGGCCAGGGGAGCGGCATGAGCACCGTATGCAACGGCGCCATGAGCCAGAGGAGCGGCGACTGCGCCGTAGGCAGCTACGCCATTAGAGTAGCCATGGGCCAGAGGAGCGGCGGCGTATCCGTGGGCGAGGGGAGCGGAGTAGGCGATGGGAGCGGAGTAGGCGACGGGCGCGGCGTGAGCGACGACGGGAGCGGCGTGAGCGTAGAGAGCGGGGTCTTTGCGGACGACAGCGTTGAATCCAGAGTGGGCGTCAGCGGCATAGTCGACGGTGCGCTTTGTGCCGTCGGAGTCGAGCAGCGAGTACTGGCCGACCACGCTGTCTCCGACGCGGGTCTCGTGTTGGCTCTTGACGTCACCGGTGTGGGGGTCAGACACGCCGTACGAGAAGCTGCTGTAGTCACCGCCGTGGATAGCGCTACCTTGAGCAGCCGCCACCAGAAGAGCAACAATCACGAACTGAAAACAGAAAGATGCTCATTAGAAACTGTCAAGCGCTTGCTTTCACATGTAGATTGGCTTTTCAGAAGTCAGAATCTTTTTTATTAAGATTAGTCAGCTCAGCTTATTAATAAGGATTTAAAAAAAAAAATTCAAGCTCCAGATATTAAAGAGTCTTATGAATATCTCGATGATTTTATAAAAGTCTTTTATCAATCAATCTGCCTGGCCTTTTCCCAACTATATTGGGGTCGGCTGCCAGTCTAACCGGATGCAGCTTTTTAAATATTTTATAATTTACAATTATTATTTAAAACACAATAAGCATGCATTGAATGCTCCAAAAACTTTGTCCAATTTATTACATACACAACACAAAACTTTTTACCACTTCATCCATTTTCAGGAATAAACAATTCAAAATTAAAACAAACCTTAGATGCCATTTTGTTTAGTTATTGTTTGTTTCACAAGCGTACTGCGAATGATAAATCAGGGTTACCAATTCTCTTTATATACGATTCCTACTTGACCGTTTCTTCGGTATTGTTAGGAAGTACGGCGGGCATGGAAGGTCACTATCGAGTCGAATCCTGGTATGCGGTGTGGGTAATTTTTAATTAAGTGTTTTATCTAACAATTGCACCTCGTCAATGGCTTTTACCTACATCTTATTGAGTTATGCATTGTCTTTGAGAAATCGTCTTCATACTCAATCATCGTCCTCATTTTCAATACAATCGTGGGCGATTCAGTTGTTCGTACTTTTTTGTTATTGCACTTTTCAATTTTTATTATAAATTTTCCTACTCTGTTCTACTTTCGACCAGTTAATGCGCTAAAAATACCAACAAAATATTGTAAGTATAATTAGCCTATATCGTTCCCATTGCTGGGATACAGGCCTCTGTGAGAAGGACTAGGCCTCGCGGGTCCAATGCTCTCGGACATTAGTCCACTCGATCCTCCTATTGGCAGTACAAATAAGACAGCTAACGGACGAAAACCTCGATAACGATAAATTGATGACACATATCTTCGAATATTTGATTTCTAGGACATGCTGGACAAAACATTACGCATTTATACAATATGTAAAATTTGTGTGTGATGCAAAACTATTTCACGCACTTACGAATCGAAAGTGAAAATAAAATGAAAATGCTTTAAACCTCTGCACCTTCATATATATTCACCTTCATTTATATATATTTTATTTTGTCACATCGTCAACTGATTTCATAATTTAAATAAAAACTGAGAAGTTGTAAATGATTAATATTTACAACTTCTCAGTTTTTAGATAAATGATTTTATTTCTATAAGTAGGTTTGTACAAACACTTTTACACGTCAATCATATTTTAAAAACTAGATGAGGTCGGCGTTTTCTATCTGACTACTCTGAGAAGAAAGGCCGAAATAAACTCAGAGGTCGCAGTCTCTTTTACAGTCCAGATATAATCTTAGTCAGATCAGGTGATGATCATGTAGATTGGTATCTGAAGTGGTCTTTTGAGAAAAGCATCACACAGATTGAGAGGGCCTGTCCAGTCAGTGCACCCATTTGTCAGTTATCGTACAGCTCAACTCAGAATTTATGCAGCTCAACGATTCGACGAACAATACCAAAAAAAAGGACTTATGGGTAGGCCACATAAATTACTCAAGTAAGTACGTGACAGTATAGTAGATCTGAATAAATAAATAAGTCATTAATTATGATTCTTAAATGTTACCGCTGAACTTATCAAGATTACCTTAGTAATATAAAAAAAAACATTCTATTATAATTAACCATTGTGTTTGATTTAATTAAGTATTTTATATTGTGTATATTTTCAAGATATCATCTGACTAATATTAATTACAATATATGTTCGAAACTGTCAAAAATGCGTATCAGAATTAAGGTCAGTTGAATCAACGATTTTTTTAAAGAGTGTTGTTATAATTTTGCAACATGATTTCAGTTGTCGGTATTAGGTATCGCGCCGTCTCATGTTTTCATTGGTTTGAAATATGAAAAGCCTATGTCCAGTAGTGAACTGCTCTTTTTTTTTGGGTGGGAAATCAACAAATAACTTCTCCCGCTCTGGGCGGAGCGGGAGGGCGTGTCAGACTCTTACTGAATAAAACCCACCCGTGTTCCTTCGGTTGCCCTGTCGCCGGGGGCCATGATCTCCCTTTCGGTTTTCTTCGCAACCCCGGCAGGCATCGGCCCTAGTGGACCCCTTCAATTCTGCTGACATCTCTTTGAGGCGCGCGTGGAACACAACGCGGCGTCGACCGGGGCCTGGTCCTTATCGGACGGTGAGCCACCCATTGCTCACCGCCCGCAAGCCCGCGCCTACGGTGGCCGGAAATCGCCTCGCGATTCCCGACGCCCTGGGCGTCTTCTCCTGCGGCGGTTAGGGGCGTGAGGGCGCGAAATTTGCCTCTCCCTCACGCGTTCCGCCACCTCCTTCGCGAGCATTACCGCTTCGCAGAAGGAGGTGACGGCCTCCCATTTCCTCTCGCTCCGTACCATGGCCTGAACCAGGGCCGGACGCGAGAGATCACCGCCGCCGATCCATATACAAATATACAAATAACTTTTGTCCGCGTGCGCGTTCGTGGTTTTGCCTGCGCGGACATCGGAAATTATCCCACGAGAACGTATTACCAGGATAAAAAGTTCCACAAAAGTTAAAAGTTCCATAGTTCAAGTTCTAAATTTAGAATTAAACAATTAATATTTCTATAAATTATATAATATTAATATAATTAATTTTATTTTTTTTAAACTTAATATATATAAATAATTATATTAATATATTAAAAATTTAATATATATATATATATATATATAATTAAAATAAAATAAAATTAAATTTTAATAAAACCATTTGTAATAAATTTTCAAATAAAAATATAAAAAAATTAAAGATAAGCTAAAATAAGCTTTTGGGTTCATACCCCAACTATAAAGGCAATTCCTTTTTTTTAAAAATAAAGTGCCTGATTAAAGGATTATTCTGATAGGATTCCCATTCTTCCCCATACGAAAAGTACCTTTTGGAAGGGGCGACTAGAATCAATTATATTAATGCCTTTTATGGGCCTAATTGAAATTAATTATTTGACTTTGACTTTGCCTCATCCAAATCCGTTTAGCCATTTAGGCGTGAAAAGGTAAGAGACAGACAGACAGTGTTACCCTTGCATTTATACTATTAGGTAAGTATTGATTTGTACTCCTCTTAACTCCTTCAAGTAAAACAATGAATGGGATATGAGTGAGTCCACACCAACAGAAATTCGAACCCACTACCAATCGCTCTCAACCACTGGGTTATCGCCGGTTTCAACTTCTGATGGACAAACGATGAACTCCGTGACGTACTTACTTTCAATTTCATTCGTTTATAAGTTCAGGAAACTCGTTTGTAGCTCGTATTTTTTTTAAATAAAGTTCTTGGTGGCAAAGCTTGTGGGAACAAGTAACTCCTCTTTTTCCTTATTTGCTGTACCTAATGGTGTCATAAGAAACGTTGCTCTTATTTTTGCAATGAGATTTTTTTAATTAGTCTGACATGCAACTACTATAAGTTCTTGGGCCTACCCAGGAACATATAATTATTTCGATGTTAATTTGCTCACACCCAGTACTTATACCTACTGTGTGGCTAGATTTTTGAGGAAAAATATCTACTTTTACAAACAAGATACAGTTCATTTTAACGACCTTATTTGCATGTCTCTTATTTCCTATTAATACTACGTACACTCATGTAGGAATAGTATAAAAAGAGAATTGGTAGCCCTGATTAAACATTCGCAGCTCGCACGTGAAACAATAATAACTTATCAAAATGGCATCTAAGGTTTGTTTTATTTTAATTTATTTATGGAAAAAGTTTTAAATTTTAGAAAAAATATGATTATGGAAATTATGGAAAGATATGACTTTTAAAATAGATTATGGAAAAAGACTAAGTTACTAAAACTTAATTTGACCTAAGCTTCAGTCATCCTTAACCCATAATACAGCAAACCTTTTCTAAAAGCATCCTTCTGTTTTCAGTTCGTCATTGTTGCTCTTCTGGTGGCGGCTGCTCAGGGCAGCGCTATCCACGGCGGTGACTACAGCAGCTTCTCGTACGGCGTGTCTGACCCCCACACCGGTGATGTCAAGAGCCAGCACGAGACCCGCGTCGGAGACAACGTGGTCGGCCAGTACTCGCTGCTCGACTCCGACGGCACAAAGCGCACCGTCGACTACGCCGCTGATGCCCACTCTGGATTCAACGCCGTCGTCCGCAAAGACCCCGCTCTCTACGCTCACGCCGCTCCCGTCGTCGCTCACGCCGCTCCCGTTGCCTACTCTGCTCCCGTCGCCTACTCCGCTCCTCTCGCCCACGGATACGCCGCCGCTCCCCTGGCCCATGGCTACTCCCACGGTGTAGCTGCTTACGGCGCGGTCGCCGCTCCCCTGGCTCATGGCGCCGTCGCATACGGTGCTCATGCCGCTCCCCTCGCCTACAGTGCTGGTGTGTATGGTGCCCATGCTTCACCTCTGGCCTACAGCGCCGGAGTCTACGGTGCTCATGCCGCTCCCCTGGCTCATGGTGCCATCGCCTACGGCGCTCATGGTGCTCACGGACTCTACAACGCCCACCTGTACTAAATAATGTTTAGATTATAATGTTATTTATTCTGAAAAACCAATGATGATGAAATAAAATAGTTCGAAGAAACCAAAACTTTTTTCATTTGACCAATTTGTGAAATATGAAACCCAGGAGGATATTTTGCTGAACATAGATCCTATAGACCTCTCATCATAGTCCATTTCGATAGCACCTATAGCTTGCTAATGGTAATTACCAAATTTCCAGTAATATACTACCTATATCTCCAGCGTCCACATCCGATTCAGATAACTTTCATCAAAGTGCCACGCGCTATGTTGTACGTACTGCAGGATTCAATTTTAACTGTAGAACTAACAGAATCTCGTAATTCGCCTCGTCAGGAACTATTCACTAAACGACGAAGAATTTCAAGCAAGGTTTCTATAACAGGAAGAAAATTAAAATTAAAACAGTACACCAAAACAAAGAAATAAGTAGCTACTTAATAACATAGTGACGTTCATAACTTAGCCTTGTAGTGCGAGCCGCCATTACGACAGTTCCACGTCATAAAATGAACAATCTACAAGCATTCGTGTTAATTGTACGATTTATAAACCAAGTCTTGTTACAAAACATTTTGTGAATAGATCTCATAATTAAAGAAAGATGTTATCATTGTTTAAGAAATGGTTTAAACATCTTGTTGGTTATAGATAATGGTACAGTACCTACTTAATTAATTTAGTATGAGAAATAATTACAAACGATAACGATAGAAGAGTTGTGTTAAAGATTATTTTTTTTAAACAAGAAAAGGTGTAATTGAATGACAACTGATGGTAGTATGAGAAAAATTGCTGTGCTAAAGATAAATACATCGGAATAAGGACAGGAAAATGTTCATGAGATTATTTTCAGAATTCTTTGTGAAAAGTCATTGGATATTAGCTGAGGTATGAGGTATTGTGCAAGACATACAAGTACGCTCACTACTTGCGCGTGTTACTGGACAGGCATTCTTGTTTACACTGTAGTTATTATAAAGCATAATTATCTTCATAACGTAAGGTAGAACGCCCTTAGGCTAGGTGGAGCGAAGATCTTCGCAGCGTGGCTGGTAACAGCTGCATGAGAGTGACCACGAACCGAGTTGAATGGCATGCAATTGGAGATGCCTATGTCCGGCTCAGTGGACTGTCGTTTGTCGTGTGGCTGGTGATGATAATTATCTGGCCCAGGAGCCTGAACTTGCGCATGTAATATACTTTATTGTACCGTTAGCTTTTGTCTTGTAAGTAAATTTGTTAGTTCGGTCTTCAGCACATTTATTTTCCAGTTGTCTATTTATGTAATGTATAATATAGTAAACGTGCCTTTTATACATCTACAGCTTATAAGTTAATTTCTTGCGTGGTGGTCTTTGATTCCGCATGGAGTTAATTTAAGAGAATGAGAGCGTGAAGCTAATAATTTAATTAATTAAAAATAAAATAGTTTAACAGACAAGGTTATTATATTAGGTAGAGGTCGAAAATAAATTTGTTAATGTCTTTAATTGTTATTTTTTATGGCTATTTTATTATAAAATGTTCTGTGAAACAGTATTTAATACAAGAAAATACAAAAAGATGTTGCTAAAAATAGTACAGAATGTCTGTAAAAAGCTATTAAGTTTTATTGTATTCCGTCACTTTCTGGGTTTAGTGTGAACTAATTATTTTCATAATTATTAGCAAATAAACACCTTCAAAACCTTTGGGCTCACCTCTGTCCTTCAAGTGTTAATTTGACAATGAGGATGATTGACCTTACTATTTGTAAAATAACTGTGTCAAGAATAAAAAATCGGATATCACTAGAAAGTCAGAAAATATATAATTTTATTTTTAAATTCAATATTTACAAATACGAAGTCGGCAGTCCTGGTTTAGTAGAAGCGGGCGTAGGGGAAGGGAGCACCGTAGTTGATCGCTCCAAACTTGGCGTAACCGAAGGGAGCGGCGGCGTAAGAGATGGGAGCGGCGATCGCGGGAGCAGCAATAGCAGGAGCAGCATAGGATATTGCAGGAGCAGCGTAAGAGATGGCAGGAGCAGTAGCGATGAGGGCAGGGTCCTTCCGTACGATGGCGTTGAAACCTCCGGCGCCAGCAGCGTAGTCCACAGTGCGGCGAGTGCCGTCAGACTCTAGCAGAGAGTACTGACCATGCACGTTGTCGCCCACGCGGTTCTCAATCTGGTGCTTAAAATCTCCGGTGAAGGGATCAGCCACGCCGTATGAGAAGCTGGATAGATCGCTGGCGTTGGCGACCACCATTAAGGCGAAGAGGACAACGAACTGCAAGAAAAATAAGAAAAAAATTGGATGTTTTTACTATGGTCTTATATTTCTTGGAGATGACAGAAAATCAAGTCTGAGAAACAAGTCGAATTCTATGTCTTCATTTTAATTTACTCTATTGTGGATAGTTTATTATATTGAACACTAGGTACTACTGTAATTTTTATTTTTATGGTAATAACTTAATTTTTTGCAGATGACAAAGATAAAAGAAAACTTGAGTGTTTACCTTCACAAACATTTTGAAGAAGGTTTTTTCTTGTTGCGACTACGTCGAAGAATCCTGTGAGTATGATGCTCTTCGCAGCATCAGCCCAGCTTTTTATATCCACTGACAATTGTTCCAGTTTTATTTTAAATGTATTTATTATGAAGAAATTCAGGAAGTGTTTTAAAGTCAAGTTCGAATCAGGACGATGCACCAAATGGAAAGGTCTCAGATCTCAGTTGTACGCACTTGTATAAAATAATAAACTAGTTTAAATGATCTTATGTCTCTACCTTTTAAGTTACTCGTGTTATGAGTACACAGGCTATTTTTAGGGTTCCATCCCTCATAAGGAAAAAATGGAACCCTGATAGGATCACTCGTGTATCTGTCTGTCCGTCCGTCACAGCCGATTTGCTCCGAATCTAATGCACCTATTAAGTTGAAATTTGGTACACATATGTATTTCTGTAACTCAAATACGGACGTGTAACGTAAATAAATGAATTTTGAATGTGGGAGTCACTTTGCGGAGGCAAATCGATAAATAAAAAAATAAAAGTCTTGCAAACTGTTATTGAATGAAAATTTTTTTTTTGATTATTTTAAAATAAATTATTTTAATGTTATTTAAGAAAATAGATAAAAAAATACCATTCCACCCCAGTTATCTCCGAAACTGCTAAGACTAAAATTTTGAAAAAAATACAGTAAATAGTTCTATACTTACAGGAAAACTTATGGTCTATGGTCTTAAAATAACATGGTAAATCTCCCAATATTGTGCATACAAACTTACATTTGCAGTTGGAATGAATGGGAGAACGTTCTTCAAATACAATGTTAAGTTTGTCCTTGACATAAATTCATCCCAATTACAGAACCCTTCATTATGCATGGTCCAACACTCTCTTGGCAGTTTTTTTTTTAAATATATATTCCAGTCATTGTCAAAGTATCAAATTATCGTTGACACGAGCGAATCTAAATTGTATTTATTGTATCTACTCAAATTAGATCACGAAAATCAAAGAAAAAATCCGTCAACAAAAACTCGGAAAGTGATATCGCAGTTTTTTTATTTCCGAAAAAAATACATTACATACATTACAGGATACATATCGAACTATAGATAAAGAGTATTTAATTTTTATGTCATTAAGATTCCGGTACACTTCGCTATTATAGGTAATTTCCTTTTGAATACTGACCACAACGTAGCAAGGCCATCGGGATCCGGTCGACTATTATGTAGTACATTATCGCTTAGTCACTCTCATAGATATTCTTAGGAAAATATATAGCTTTAAAATATAAATGCAAAATATCGTAGTCCGTTTCACTTGCCATGTCCTTACAAAAAGGTCCTGATTTAAGCCCAAGGGTTATGGGCACTATGGGCAGCTACTCCATGAGAAAAGGTTTGGGTGATAGAAGACCTGGATATCGCAACAGAAGTGGGTGCGGGAGAAGGTTGAGCACTAGGAGTGGGCCAAGCTTGATAAGACTGGGCACTAGGGGTGGGCCAGGCTTGGTAAGATTGAGCACTAGGTGTGGGATAGGGTTGGTATGATTGAGTACTAGGAGTGGGATAGGCTTGGTAGTTCTGGACTGCTAAGTTCGAGTACCTTGTGACGTCACCGTTGCTTGCAAGCCCCGCATGAGGGGTGGGGACTGGTCTCCTATCATTGTTGACAGTAGCTAGGAAGCCTGTGTGATCATTGGCTCTGTAGTCTACCGTCCTTCTCACACCATCTGGTTGCAGCAAGGAGTACTGTCCTAGTACTGTATTGCCTCGTCTACTCTCTTGCTGATTTTTAATGTCTCCTGTATGTGCATCGTTGACGTCGTAAGCGAAATTGTAGTTGGGGTTCGCATCATATTGGAGTCCAAGGAGGATTGGTGATTGGGGTCGATGTAGAACCATGCAGGTGGCTGATAACACCAGGCCGGAGAGAATTGCAAACTGTGGAATAAAGAGAATAATTAAATAACGGTTGAAAATAACCATTCGCAAATTGAAATTATATATGCATGAGGAGGTTCTCGACTGATATAGATAAACACGTTTCAATAACTTTGATGTTAATGAATTAATTTGAGTACAAAATGGATGCTGCCAGGGTTATACCTGATGAAATTAAGTTCTAAGTCATTTTATGGGATAAATTTAAGCCTATTTTATAAGCCAAGATCACTGGGCATAAAATTAAATTACGTATTATCAAAAGACTACATTAGGTCCATTACTTACTGACCCTTAAAAATCTATTGAACTATAGAAATTATTTATAGAAAATAAATTACCATAAGGAACATGATGATCTATTTGGTTGTCTCTTCCACAGTTGGGTGAAGTGTGATACTTCGTAAGTTTTCTAACAATTTATATACAAAGTAAACTGAAAATCAATACTGTATGTGCAATACATATAGAATTTCCAAGAGTATTAGACCGAGAAAAGAACTGGTCCTAGGTGGCAACTATATCAAACGTTAAGAAAAAACCGGCCAAGTGCGTGTCGGACCACGCACAATGAAGGTATCCGTAGTTGGGATGAATTTATCCCAAATCAAACTTAACTTTGTAGTTAAAAAACATGTTCTCCCATACGGAATGTTTGGGAAAACATGTTTTTGCAAGTACAAATATAAGTTGGTCGATTATTCCTCGTTAACTTGTAGAGCCTACTTAGTTGTGATAGTTTTCCTTTTGATTTCGTTATATAAACTACTGCCGTGATTTTTTTCACATATCCAAAACAAACTATTTAGCTTGCGGGGCGGGGGGATGGACACTTGAATCTAACAAAAATTTCCACTTTAAAGCTTAATATTTTGCAAACGAATCCCTGAATCCAAAGATGGTTTGCACACACTCAAATGTTTTTGAAGGACCTTTCCAATTTTTTTTTTCGTAATTTTATTTTACCACTTTGTTGGCGAGATTAATATGTATACCCATGCCAAATTACAGTTTTCTAGTACCTACTAAGAGTCTCGGAGGTAGACCGTGGACAAACAGACAGATAGACGGACATGGCGAAACTGTAAGTTTTCCTTGTTTACTACGGAACCCTAAAAATTGAGACGAAGGCTTAGTTACCAGTAGTATAAAGTAATGGAAGCCTAATCTTTTTTCAAGGTGCGTTATTTCTTGGAAGAATCAAGAGAGATTGCATAGATACATTTGCAGTATTATAAGCTTTAACGGGTTCTGTGCTTATTAAAGATGGAAGTTTCGAGACATTGGGGAATAACCAATGAATTCTTGCATTCATGTAGTGGCTTTTTAAGGGTTTATAATGAGTACCTAAGTATTGGGGAAAATTGTAACGACGTTTCCTTTTATTTATACGATTCCTTCACAGGATGTAATCCGTCAGCTACATTACAGATGACATCATAATGTAGTTTTCCGGTTTTACTAATCTCAACCTAGACAAATTCTGAGGTTTTTTAATCGGTGGTAATGTTGTTGTTTATTCCAGAAACTAGTTCATCTCCGTCTTAAAATATCATTCTATTATCACGAAGTTGTCTGCTAAATTCTCTGTTAAAGATCGAATAAGGCAGTTATAATTGTAAGTTGTGTGTTGGTTGATCGAGCTCTGCTCGAGTGAAATTAGAGAATACTTATTTAATAGTATAGGATAATTCATACGAATTCCATGTATTATTGTACATACTAATTCCATGCTGCCATGATAGTAGGTACTTACTAATTCCATGCTGCAATGATAGTAGGTACTCACTAATTCCATGCTACCATATCATTATTCTTAGGTAACCATCTTGTTCTAAACTTTGGGCGACCGAGCTCTGCTCGGGTGAAAATACGGAGAAAACGAATTTTCTCAGATATGAATGAGAGCTAGCTAGATCGATTTTTCGCCCCCGTAAATCCCTATATTGCAACGTTCATCGAAATCGTTAGAGCCATTTTCAAGAACGTGATTTCAAATATACACAAATATTACTCATTTAATAGTATAGGATTTGTACCTACAACTATCGCAAAATGAATTAAGCTGTAGTACAAGCGGTTAGTCATCCGTTACAAAACTCCATAGATAATTGAAAAGAACGGAGCTAATTACAATTATATACAATCAATCGCATATCAGTAATCAAAATTTCACATTGACAGCCGTTATGTCGTAGCAGTAAGGATGATTTTCGAAGTGCAAGTGTTACCACTGGTGTGGCTGGCTGTACTACCAGGCAAGTTACCAGTTCGCTACCTACTGTTACTTCCATATTAAGATGTTTGCGTCACTTGGATAATATCAAAACAATAACCTACTTATTATCACGGCCATTTTTCCTTAGAAAGAGATTTGAATTCAATGTTTGTGTTTTTTCTAATGAAGCCTTCTTTGGACAACTTCCCAGTTTGACGGTTTATTGCTTCATAACTATGTTTATATACATCAACAGGGACATGGCAGGGACATCGATTGTTTGCGTTGATGTCCCTGCTACCCTATATATTATGTTTTAATAGTAATTCATTACAAGAGACAAAATAAGTAGGCAGTCGATAGAAGTGAAAACTTAAAACTGTTCTTAGCGCCATCTAGCTTCTCTAATACAGCACTACGCGCCTAAAGAAGTTTTCACTTAAAAAGATTATGATTTTAACACTTCTGTTAAAATCATAATCTTTTGGAAGTGTAAACTTCTTTAAGCGCGTAACAGAAGATAAACTAACAGAACATAATCTTCTGTTAAAATCAATTTTTTTTTCAAGTTTGAAGAATATTAGTCTTTCGATCCAGGATATTGTAAATTATGTTGGTGAGAGGCAGATACTCGTTTCTCATTCTCTGGCAAACACTGAAGCATTAAATATCGAATGACATAATACATTTGCAATACAATGCGCACACTAAATTTGACCGACAGGTTCTCATGTTCACTGAGTAAGTTCGCAAGGGTGTGTTGTGTTTTTAATTTGTAAATCTAGTATGGCATGGATAGATTATTAATTAACTACATACTACTGAATTGGGACATTGTAATATATAATAATATTTTATTTTTTATTTTAGACAACTTGTTTTACTGTCCATATTAGTACAACTATTTAGGAATAATAAAGCACTACTTAATAATATGTTTGCAATTATATTACACTACAGACTAAGTTTATATAAAAATGAGATCAAATTTTGTCGTGGACGGATACTATAACACTACACTAAATAGATAATTAAACGAAACAATGAAATCGAGGCTTAAGGTTCTACTATTAACTACAAAACTACACATCATAAGTACAAGAAAGGCAGTATGGCACTAAATTGACATCATGATCATCGGCTGATTCACTAAGCTACTCCACCGACGTGCAGCTCAGTGAACCGCCCAAAGATCATGCTGTCAAGTCGTGCTGCAAACACCAGCATTAAGATGTTAGTGCTTTTTCAAAGCCTGTGTACGACAGAGGCTACTTTCTTTCTTATTATCGCATAGAAATCGCACGTTTTGGCTTAAAAAAACATACCTGACGAAATCTAGGAAGCCTCACCAACGCGTTGTTATACTGAATACGCAACGCATTATAGGCTTTCTGCGTAAAGTTGACCCATATGTTGTATGTATGTATATTATAAGTTATAACTTATTATGTACTGTTGTTCCTACCTATTTTTTTTCTAATGATTTATTTCTTTGTTCCTCTCAAACAGAGCACCTGCCATCCAATATCTTCACCACCCTTGGTTGACTGGTAGAGAATGCCTAAGGCATTAAGTCCGCATCCATACCTTTTTGAGTGTGAAAAGTTTAATAAAAGGCCTATATTATTGGGGGGTAATGGTAGCGCATATATGTAAATGAATAAATAAATAAAAAATAAATTATCTACTTTATTTAATTGACATTATTTATTATCAAACACGCTTTGTTTGACAGAAGTGCCAACGAAATACGCTGTCTAACATTTTAATAAGAGGAACGCCCACTGGTCTCAGTATCGTGTCGTTTTTATTACATAAATTCATATATTCAATGCGGAATTATGAGCAATAATGGTCGGCCTTGTAAATTCACGCCCGCGTGCAGATTGTGGACCATTACAACCGTTCGGTATTGGCTATACTACAAGTGGATAGTGACTTTGCTTTTGTCCTTGTAGTGATTGGATTTGGTATTAATATTTAGGCAACAAAAAAAAAACTCCTGATAACTTTCGGATAATATAATACAATATATCTTAACAGATTCATGCAAATTCTGTTTCTATTTTAATCTTATTCTTCTTTATGTCGCTGGCACGACAGCAATTAAATTTTTTCTCGGCAAATATCTTCGTCACTTCCACGGCGTTATCAGTGGCAGCGCAGAGGTCACTTTGAATGTGTGTTTTGGGGTACAAAGGGCAGGATAGGGATGGTAGCTAACTGTGAAACAGGTTGTCTAACTTGTCAACTGTCAGCTTTTGCGACTATAATTATTTTGAATACCTATTACGACAATTATTCAGTGTTATGTGCTCAATATTTACCTAACATTAAGGCAGCTTTTCTTGTAATAAAGAGTGTGCGAGCGCTTTTCCACAAATCGTTCACATTTTCCATTAAAATATCATGAATTCCATCACAAATTGGATTTTATATAATGTTTTATTAATTACCTTGATCTTTTATTTTTGATACACTATGTAAGACAACGTTTATTTTGGATCAGAGCACAAAATTAAATCCTCTAGAACGTGTATGAGATCATTGCAGGGACCAACGTTGTTTTTGAGTCCTTTCATAACATAATTACCGTCTGTATTCCCCAAAAGGTTAGAGGTGTATAATAACAGCCTTTTGAACAATTTTGAACGTAAAATTGTTTAAATAGAGATGATTAATAATTTACAGGCTCTTTGAAACAAGTTACTTAAGTTTTACTAAAAACAAAATATTTGTTATAACCATATCGAAATTTTTGTAATTTCACAAATCATAAAAACTCTTTACCGTGGTTCGTAACAGCTCCTCTCAAAGAATCCTCTGAATAGCAATCATCGCATTACGCACATTCAGAAACCTTCTGTACCATCAAACCAGTTTAATTAACCGAAAAAACATACGCAATCTTAACGGTTCATTATATAAGCTCATTATGTTGTAAAAAACGTGCTCATCTCAGCCAATTAAAGTTTACGTAACTTCGACCTCATAGTGACCGGCCGTGGCATTGAACTCGGGCTGCACGCTGCGCTTGCCTCGAGCGCCGAAAACTGACAAGCACGGTTGCATAATGGATGGTACAAATCAGAGGATTTTGGCGTTTTTGATTTTAGGTTAGGAGTATGTCAACTACCTATTTATATGGTGTAAAGAGAGCAACGAGCGTCTAGTGTGAACTGATAATCGTGTGCACGGTATTAATTTCTAGCGTTTAAAAGTGTGGTAGGTAATCTTACCTAGCAAGCTTTCTCGTGGTAGTTTTTTGACAGGCGATTTTGTGAATACTGTTCTGGTATTTGCTTTTATTTTAGAGCTGACAATGTCAACCCCTTTTTTGTTGTTAAAACTCCTGTGTCGCCTTACAAAATCGACATTCTCTTTATGTTTTTTTTTTTTAGTTTCTTAGTCGAGGGCATGTGAAGCCAAGTCAGAGGCCCATGGCCGGCATAAAAACTCTGACACCATGTTATTCACTAACCACAAGAAAAAAAGAAGTATCTTCATAAATAATATACAGCCTTAAACAACTTTTTAATAATTGCTTATATAACTAATTGTCAACCACACAACAAAGAAGTTTTACAAAAAAACGAATGCTCAACTCTTATAACTTGCGCCCTAACATAACGGTGAGCGATTCTTCGGTAATTATTTTTTGTCTCACATGATGTAACTTGCTCTCACGTTTTGCTTATAATTATATTGTTAATCTAATACGTTGTCAGCTTGTTATTTTTGTACTCTCATTAAGTTATTGGTACTCGTGTATACAGAGCTTGTTTACATCTCATTTGCAACTTAGAATATATTAACCTAAGGGTTACTCTAGGATTATTATTATTATTGAAACGAGTTTTACTTTTGATGTGATAAAAAAAAAAAACGTTGTTCGCGGCAGCGTGCAATGAAACGCCAGGAAATCATGGTTATATGCAATTATATGCTCTATTTAAGGTATATGCAAAGGTACAGGAGTTGTTGGGGTTTTTATAATTTTCATTATTTACTTATTATATTTCATACCTGAATTCGTGAAAAATTAAAAAAAAAGAGATTTTAACCTTAAAAAACCCCGTAACCAGAAGGTTCCCAGGTATGGTCCAATATATTCATACCCGTTATTTTGTCGAAACTTAGTACATACCCATTTAAGTGAGATTTTTGTGTTATTTTATTGCATTACATGAAAAAGCCAATTTGTTATTATTGCAAAAAAATTACGATGTATAGCTGCAATAAAAGTAGATCATCTACAAAAAAACTAGTAGCAACTAGCTAGTCAATCTTGAATCAAGATTTTATTAATTACATTAATTGAAACCACACTAAATACTTCACAATGTAATAAATTTTGAAATGCTAAAACAATTTGCATGTCTAATAAACAGAAATAGAACATTAAAGGCTCGTGCAAACTGGCGCGATATCGCGGGCGCTACAGGCAGCGCGACCCTTGTAACGCCCACGATATCGCGCTGGTCTGCACGACGAGCCTTTAATGTTCCATTTCTGTTTAACAGACATGCCAATTTTTTAGCATTTCAAAATTTTAAATTAATAGACGTGAAGTATTTCGCGACTATTAATTTTGCATATTAATGAGATGCCGATTGATTGATGTCATAAAGAGACATTAAAATACAATTACGATAAATTAAGAAATATTTCAAAAAATAAACTGTAAAGAATCGATTTGATTGTTGTAGTTGAGAAAAATGAATGTGGCGTACCTCCCAATATAAAATGAGTTGAACAAAAAATCGGCCAAGTGCGAGTCGGACTCGCGCCCGAAGGGTTCCGTACCATTATCTATAAAAAACGAGCAAAAAAATCACGTTTGTTGTATGGGAGCCTCCTTAAATATTTATTTTATTCTATTTTTTAGTATTCGTTGTTATAGCGGTAACAGAAATACATCATCTGTGAAAATTTCAACCCTAAATAGGCTCTGGATCATGAAGACGATTTTAACCACCTCTATGATCTAGTGTTAAGACCACCTGTCTCAGACCTAGAGGTTCCGGGTTCCATTCCCAGCGGGGGCAAAATTTTCTGCTCGATTTGGTTTGCGGTAGGGCTTATTCTAAGTCCGCCTGGCTAGTTACCACGATCTTAAGTAAGTCTGTCGCCATAACAACAATGTTAACAGCATTGCTGTGTTTCGGCAGTTAGAGGTAAGATAGCCTTCGGCCTTACCATCAGGTGAGATGTAGGCCAACAGCTTCCCCGTTATGGTAAAAAAAAAGATTGATGATAAAAGTGATTAAACCTATTTGTCATCTAAGAAACATTTAAAGGAATGTGAAGTTATCATTTTCGTACGCCGTCTGTAAGTAGAAAAGCAAGCTTTAATGGTACCGCTAGCTTCTGTGGCTAATAGGCTATTTATAATCCTCCAGCAGGATATAGCCTCTTATATACTTGCTAGTATAGCCTCCAGCGTAGTCTGCAAAAAATCAAAGCACGTTTAGACGACCTTCCATTTTTTGCAAATCATTAAACCGGCGTCTATATGTAGTTGCTATTATATCACCGTAAATTGTTAAGTGTTTACGGAACTACGAATTAATTTTCACGCCTACATTGAAACTGTGTGTGATGATATAGTTTGATCGAGACCGCTATACCGCGTCTTAGGTATCTATGTGCGTGGCGAGACGGGGGCAGTGTAGGCCGCTCATTCGGCAACGCTCACACGTTCCGCCGCTCATTCGTCAACGGTGCACTCCACCTCGCCACGCATTCCTAAACCCCGGTTCAACGGTCTCGGTCAAACTATATTTAATATCACCAACACATTTAGACCTTCTGTTAAGTCGGTAATCAACAGGCTACCTTTTACTGGAGTGTAATTTGCTTTCTCATATACCAGTCCATTGTCTTTGCAATTCTTAATATTAGGTATCTAGAAATCATACCTTATTGGCCTGGTCTATCTTGGTAAATAATTCATTACATCAATGGATGACTTGTATTACCGTATTCTGTCAGCAATGTTTGTATAAGGCATGTGTAATTGCAATTATCTTATAAGCTCGGTTAATATGTCCGCATTTTGGAAGCTGATATTACAGAGTCCCTACAGGCTCTTAAAACTTAAGGAAAGAAAAGTGTCGCAGGTGATCACGATAAATGCTGTTCGGCAATTTAAATGGAATTCTTATTTTTACAATGGTTTTTCTGTCTCTATACAATGCAAAAGATACCTTAAAAATACATAAACAAAGAATATATTTATCATAGCATAAGTGCACAATAGCACTATGTTGATGTCTCCCAATTCATAAATATTATGACCATTATGTATAAAAGCTAGCGATCAGTCCCTGCTCTGACCTTGGTGGCGACATGTCAAAACACCGAGATTTTTGTGTTACTTGATGAATTATACACATACACATTCCTGAAGTAAGCCCTTAAATGTTGGTGAAAACCGCATCGAAATCCATTGTGTAGTTTAGAAGAACCAAGCACACACAACGATAAATACGAAAAGTGATTCATTATGAAGAAAAGAAAAGCATCAAATTGACCTCAAAAAAACAAAACACGATCAGACAAATGACATAACACATAACAGAAAACATCTTCAAGAAAATTAACATGAAGAATTCTCACGATGTAATGTATTCAGACAGATTAGCATAGAGATGAGTAATGCTGCTCATCTCGCGGTCGATGACACCGATCGGATGAGCTTATGAATGGAAGCACGTGGTATATGAGAGGTGTCTTTATAGGCGCTTGGTAGGGTTGCCTCGACCTGAAAAATTTAAGTTTTTTTTAGTCTTGTATACTTTACGCTAGGGTATGACAACGGGGATAATATACTGTTTTATGGTGGTGAACCTAGGAACAAGAGCACCTTTGGAACCTCTGCTCGATACCGTTTCGTCATATCCCGGAATGTCGCGGTTATGTACGTACATAGGATATGACTCCTAATTTACTGGTTGTACACGGTTATTTCCTTTTCTAAAGCGTCTAAAAATGCTTTTGAATTTCAAATATTATAATTAAATATGAGCCTTGGGGCTTTAAATTATAACTGCAATTCATCCGCTTTTAAATAGATTGCTTAAAAGGCTTTTCCAGGTTTTTATTAGACCACTTGTTGTTTGTATTGTTTTGCAATGTTATGCACAGTCACACTATTTATGTTAATACCTACATATTCATTAGGTATACTTTTTTATGTGACACAAATTTATTCTATATAAGTATACATACACACATTATATCATAAAACTGATTTACATCCGTCACATTAAACTTTCAGGTCCAGTTGAAATGCAGCGTTGAGCACTCATAGTTCTCTGGCAATTTTGCTGAACTGGGCCTTTTTGGCACAGCCGTGAGGCACACTCCCATGCTAATGTCTTACATCGCACTTTACACTTTTTATTTGTTTTTTATCTGCTGTTTAATTATATTGTGTGCTTTATGGTCTGTTCTAAATAAATGTATTTTCTCTCTTTCACTTTTTTTAAGCCAGACACATTAAGCTGGAGACTGACTTGTAACATTTGTTTAAGTAATGTATCATTCACCATAAGTCAGTAATGTGTCATTCGCTGCGAGCTTGGTTACAATATGGTGATACACAAGACGCGACAAACGCTCGTTTCCGCTCGCTGCACTGGCTACTGTAACGCATTCCAAAAACACGATACATTACAAACAAATGTCAAGTCAGTCTCCGCCTTTAGACACTGTCAGTTTCGATCATTTGTTTTGATAGCCCTAACTATGCGCTTTTATTAAGGGTGTGCGTTGCTCATGATTTTGATCATTACACTTTTTATTTATTAAAAAACAAGCTATACATAGCACAGCAAGGATGTTAAAAATATATATATATATATATATATATATATTTTTTCCCCTGGATGAGTCAAAGGCATAGCACTGGCGGAACCTGCATTGAAATCAATACAATCTTAGCTCTAATGTAGTTTGAGGTAGTACATACAGCGGGTAGTTCTATGTGGTTTGAGGTAGCACATACTGCGGTGGGTTCCACTGGAGATTTTTGATATATAATATGCAGAGTTACATGCAGAGATCTATGTCTTCGTGCGCTTTAAGGTGACAGGAACCCCAGCCTGAAATATCCTTGTCCTTTTCCAGACGGAGGCTATTCATGCAGATTTACAAATGATGGAAAAAGTAAACGAAGAGAGACCTAATGAATGAATGAAAGGATCGTTAGATACGTGATTATGACGCTTAGTGAGTATGTCGACTGCGCATGAGTTCGCGGTTTTGTTGGAATGTGGATTGTGGGCGTTTATTATGGCTTAGTACAGCCAACATATTAAGTAGAGTTTTATCACTTCAAACGATGTACATTTACAGAATCTTTTTTCCACTCTAGGAAGTAAAAGATTATAAAGACGAAGTAGAAGTAGTGATTCATTAAAGTTATTCCTTTTATTAACTCTAGTAGGAAATGCGTTTATTGTTAAGGCTGCAATGTGTACAGAATCAATTTAAAATCAATTTAGAATTCGATACGTATTGTCTTAAAACAAATTACACTCAAGGATAATTTTATATGAGTGGTAGTGCCTTGAACAAATAATAAAACGCCCAACGTGTTCATTTATTATCAGCCTATAATTATCTTCCACGGCTCATTGATTGAACTTTTTGCCACTACACCTTAAATTACTAATCAAAATTGCTCAGTAATTTAAACCAGGCACGTAAAGTTATAAAGTAAAACAACTATCTACATAGTAAGGTGTTTTATTTTAACACGCTTTTAAAATAGCTCTCCGTTATTTTTAACCTCAATCATGAAAATAGTCTTCTAAAAATACACACTTTACTTTCTGACGTCTGCTGTCGGTACATTTCGTCGAATAGGATCGAAATCGGTGCGCACACGCAGCTACCGACAACAGCCAAGGTCGTTTCATCGTACACAGACTTCTTTGTTTGTACAGACACGGAAAAGTAGGTGAAGAGAAGGTTTAAAATACGTAATTAGGTACACGTGTTCAATATTAATTGTAGTAGGTGAGCGACTACGGTGGGGGATTATTCACTTTTGTTATTGTCAATCAGTGTTTGAATTTTATAGAATGATCTAATTTTATAGATCATATGGATAAGGCGTGTTTCTACATATAAAGGAAATTGCATTTTTTTAAATGAAAACTTCTTTAGGCGCGTTGGGCATTTTTGAGATGGGACTAAACATTAATTTCACGACACCGTGATGACACCAGCTTTTGACCATTCAAAAGACATCAACGCGTTGATTACCTCGGTGGTAATTTTTTTCAAGTTTTCACTTTTGTCGGCACTCCCGGAGTGCCACTGTTTTTTTTTTCATAAATAGAGTGCTTGATTTCATCAATAGCTTCGCAGTTTAGGTTGAAGAAGAAATAAGTCGATCAGTGAATACAAAATTATTTAGAAGCATAATAAGGTTCAAAGGTTTGTTCCTGCTAAAAACCTGGATGAGGCTGGTATAGGAGCGTGGGTTGGTACAAGAAAAGAGAGGACGGGTGAAGTCGGGCTGTGGATGATGCTGATGTTTGTTTCCTGTTGCGAATGTAGATGTGCATGGGTTATCCTTCTGTATATAATTCTATTCTATGGTACAAACTCTGTACAAACTAATAAAGGCTAGTAAATCAAGGTTATTTTTACTTAGTTTTTGTGCCAAATGATATAATTTGCTTGACGAGAATGGTCACGGTGATTCAGAGAAGTTCGCAAAGATTGAGGGTCAAAGTTTTGGTATATCCTTGTAATTTTTAGTTTCATTTAAACATTTTATTTTTGGATTAAATTGCTCTGTGGGCAGAAAACTTATCTGATTTTGTTTAGTGAAGTAAGTCTCGTAGGAAATGCCTAATTTGGTTCGCCGACCAAAGTTGTTTTATTATTTATTTTTTCAGGAGTGGCAAGGTGGTTTTAGATGCTTTTCTTGCTTTATTAAACTAATCTCTAAGTAATTCGTGTATTATTAACTTGTATTACTTAATAATACAATTAACTTTGTATTATTAAGTAATTTACGCACCCTTGCTGCCATCACGTAGAGATAGAATTTAGTAACTTTTCCGCTTAGCTATTTCTACTTATCGACAACGGATGAGTCTGCGTTCAGCGGTAGGTGTGGCAACACACCATGTTCGAGTTCGCGACAAGTCAATCGTCATCCTGAGGATGCCTCGTTGAGAGGTGAAACACGTGTCGATTTCTTTCAGAGTTATTTTTATGGCTCTTTAGAAAAAGCGGTACAGTTACTGAATATATTCACGTCTATCGTATTTTATAATGGGTTTCCGCAAGGTCACACCTGAATGAAATAACTAACGTAGAGAGAGGTGAAGTTAAAAATTCTCATTAATTTTACCCAGCATCCATGCCTTATTGGTATTAAATAGAACTTCATTGGAAACACTCTTTTGCAAGAAGTTCGGTTAATACTGGTACACCTAATAGTTACCAATATAATTACGATATCAAGTTGTTTTTGAAATACAATCAATTAGGTTTATTTTACAATGTACGAAAAATTATAATTTTTACCTATTAACTTTTACCTGTATGATTTTCTTTATTAACTCGAGTTAATAAAACCATTTGCCAAATAAGGCCACGACTAGATGGCAATCGGTTGTCATGCGTCCGTCAACATAAGCACGATTCAAATCTTTCTACTTTTAAGTAGCTCACAGTAAGCGTTTAATAAAATATGTATTCGTATAATAGGCACTCAGTAAAAAACGCACGTCAAGCGATTGTCATCTGAACTCAGCTTAATGATTGTGTGCACACGAATTTACCCTTTCATTCAAATAAAAAAGCATTGTTCTTTATCTAAGACCCATGGCCGATCTGGATCAATTATGTGGCAACGGTAGGTTCCCGTTATTTATCAATTCGCAATGCAATAGCTAAGGTATTTATTAATAATTAGCTTTTGCCCACGTGAAGCCGTGGGGGTCGGAATTTAACCCATGGAAACGTACTACCGGATTAAGACATTCTATGTGTTAATTCTGGTTATAAACTAACTGTGTGCCAAATTTTATTCAAATTCGTTCAGCCGTTTTCTGCGAAAATGAGTAACAAAAATCGAAACATCAGTACATTTATACATACATAGTAGGGTTATTAGGATCGAAGATACATAGCCTTCAGTCAAGGACTACTTAATCTATAATATAAGCCTTACTTGGCCATTTAAAAAACCTATATTGTATTATTTAGGTATCAGACTATTCAATAAACCTTTTTAATATCAAGGAAATCAAAACTGTAAATATATTGCCTTAGGGTAGTTTTAGGTATGTACTTTTAATAAAGCTATTTATTTAATGATGTAAAGAATAATATAGTAATGAAAAATCAAGTGACATTTAACAAATTAATTGGAATTTTATCGCATTAGATTACGGCAGTAAACTGTGGGCGATATTTTAATGATTTACTATTACTGGTTAGTTTGTAAGGAGGTTGTCACACTAGCCGCTTTGTATACTTTAAAAAGAAACTGCTACACATATGTTCGGGTCAGCAAGGTTCGGCACAGCTGGTCGGTAAAATCGAATACCACCACCTATTTTGACTAAGGTGTTAAGTTTGTGAAGTTAGGGCGTGTACAGATAGAAGCTTGGCTCTACATGAGATCTGATAACTTTTGGCAGTGCAAGCCATATGGTCTCGTCTTAAAAAAAATTAACATGAAAATGTGTTTGGTGGGATTTATTTATTCGCTTCATAGTTCAACAGAGCCTGACGTAAAAGTCTTATGACGACAGATTTCATTGAGTAATTAAGTTGACGTCAAGTTATTCAATGACAAGTTGCTTAGAGTAAGTATCAATAGCTTATACTTACTTGTAGCAATTTAAATTATAATTACATTACGCAGTGTACGTAGCCAACGTTTTTTCTTCCTTGAATGGAGCTGGTTTTATTCCTTGGTTATCTCTACTACGTCATAATTGTCTGCATGTTTTGGAATGTTCACCGATACGCTTTTCAATTAGAATAGTCATTAATTAATGGCAACTTTGTAAAGTATTATATTATTTTAATTAATGATTGTGAATGTGAGGACTATGTGGATATCATTATTATTTTCATTTCTCAGCTAGTTTTACTGATGGTCTGGCAGTTTCAGTAGTTTATGCGGCCTGCCCAAATGTCCTTTCCTTGGTATTGTTCGTTGAGTTAAGCTCCTTAAGTTCTGAGTTGAGCTCCACGATTAGTGAACAATGCTTGCACTGACTGGACAGGTCCACTCAAATCTGTGTGGTTCTTTCCTCAAAAGACCATTTCAGACACTAATCTACATGGTCCTCATATGGCGTGACCAAGATTATGTCTGGACTTTAAAAGAGACTGCGACCTCTGAGTTAGTTTCGGCCTTACTTCTCAGAGTAGTCAGATAGGAAACGCTGAACTCAACTAGCTTATTTTTAATACTTTTTTAATATGACGTGTAAAAGTGGTTCCGATATCCTATTTACAGAATAAACAATTTCATTTCAATTAGCTCGCCCCTATTATGTGAGAGTTTAATAAAAATGGCAAAATGTCGGTGTACTATGAGTACGTACACCTCTGCCTAACCCTTCGGGAATTACAGGCGTGATGTTATGAATATGATGTAATAATCAAAATAAAGCTCCCCCAAAAAGAAATGTAACAAAATGGTGGAAATGGTAAATTCCAAATACTAATATGGAATTTATTAATTACATTACAAGAAATTCAGTGAAGATAGATAAATAAACTCGGGCCGGGCCTTCAGAATACCAGCGCTGCAGTTTTTTTTTTTAAAGAATTTATTTATTTATTTTTGTATGGGTACTCCAGCGATTTATTCACTAATAACATAATTTACATAAAATAACTAATATGTCTTATCTATAAGTATGGTGAATTTGTCACTTAAAGAAGTACCTACATAGTTTAGACATTGATAAAAATACATAACAATTAATTTAAAGTGATTCAAAATGAACTAACTTATTTTTTAGTAACAATGAAAGATAAATAAGAGCTACTTTACCATAGGAAGACAATATAAAAGAAAAAAAAAAACTTTTTACAAAAAATACTACCGACTTCCGAACTACAGCGTGAAAAATAAATTAGTCTGTGTCTTTGGATCAGTATTTTAGTTTTTATGTTTTGTTGGTTGGTATGGTAATTTATCTAAGTTACAATAGCCTGATGTCAACTGCTCATCAAAAATACTCAAATCGCTTATATGGACGTGCCTATAATATTTGAAGAGTTCCGTCGATTTCTCCAAGATCCCATCATCAGAACGTGACCAAATGACAATGGGACCAACTTGAATGTATACCCTTTCAAACAAAATAAAAAAAAGAATTTTTCAAATAGGTCCAGCTGTCTTCGAGTAATCGGGGAACACACATTAAAAAAATATATATATATTCCGACGAACTGAAAACCTCTACTTTTTTGTAGTCGGTTATAAATACAACATCAGGTTTACTTAATTAATTAATAATAGCTACTCAGTTTATTTATTTTTTCTTTTTCAATTTTTGTGTGAGTATTATACGTAAGACGACTGCAATAAAAGTGATCAAATGTTATGAATGGTTGGGGATCATAAGTTTTTTACGGAATTGGTAAAAAGTGTCAGCAATATGCTGAGATAGGAGCCTTTTTGCCCTCACACAGGTCGTTATTATGTTGTTTAAAATGCTCCTTTTTGTTTTACGTATTATTACTGTTTCTATTTCCTGTGCGAGTCCCAAATAAAATATCATTCTTTCTTTCTTTCTTTAACTATATTTTATTCAGATGTGTTGATAGCTGAGCCTAATAAAACCACGAGAAATTCTTGTAGTTTTCCGGAGCGGATTAATTTTATTCCTTTAGCTGTACCTATTCCATTACTCGATAAAAAGATTTAAAAAAAAAACACGCTTACACTTAGTCACATGTACAACATGTACATGTACACACCCCACTTACACATATATCCCACACACACATGTCACACATGCCCAACTCACATTTAAAATACACAAAATACACACTTAATTAATTAAGCTGATAGAAATAAAGTCTGCAATGTTGTCTTCTGTAATTCTGTTATATTAATTTACTTCCTCGAAATTATATAAATTATAAGTTTTAAATTATAAATTATAAATACTGGCATAATTCTTGTATGTACTTTACGTAAATTTAAGTTGCGAAAGAGTGCCTAATACAGGCATTTATTTGTTTAAATGGACACTTCTATCACTAGCTATGTAGTACAAATCTTGTTAAAGAAAATAAACTATTTGTAATTGTAAAAATACCCATCTCTTACAACTTAATATCCTTATCAAGATAACACCATCTTAACCCAATATTCTTCTTCGTTGTTCCCTGCTAATGGTGAGGATCGTGACCACAAAAGGCGCGTCTCCAAGTTATGCGGTCTTCTGCAGTGTGGACCTGCAAAGGACCTGTGAAAAGGTAAATGCTGCCTCCAACAGCTGTCTTCTTGATCGCGTCTGACCATCTTGCCAATACTGTCCCATTTAAATCAATGAAAAAAAACACTATTAGGTACCTTACATAACAAACTCATTACCCAGCTAGTGAGTATCTACGCTGGAAATTTCAACTTATTCAAACTTGATTAATCCACAGCCGACTAAATGTCAAACCACCATTTACGATCAATTGTTATAAATAATTATAATGGTCGATCAAATCACCGCATTTTGAAACATGAAGGTCGGCCAAGGTTATTCGTTTACACTTTAGATTTAATAGGTGCTCGTAAATAATTAGACTTTTTGTGATATCTTTCGATCTAAAGCACTTCATGGTTTGACCACATTTTTAATAGATTATGCATTAATATTAAAGTTATTAGTTGGTGGTGAGGCGTGTAAATAGCCTGCACCTTTTGAAGAATGTAAGGAAAAGTTAAAATAAGAACCTATGTCTTATGTGTAATGGCGGACCTCAAAATAAGTCAATTTCCCTACTGATGAATCCTCGACAAACCACTAAGAGAGAAATATTAGCAGCTAACATGCCCACGTACCTTGACAATCCAGAGATCCCACTCAGACCCAGGGAGATGGGAAGATACCTCGTTCATGCGCACTTGCAGGTATGGGCTGCCGGCCGGCGAGCAAAATCCTCATGAATCCACCGGTGGAATGGTTAAAAACTCCAAAAATCAACACTGCACTATAAGTTCTCAATGAAGCAAAGATGCAGGTCCATTTATTTTTACGAGTATAGTCAAGATTTCACCAAAAAGGAATTTTAAAGCGGAGCGCTAATGCCAAAACACCGTCTTCATCAAACGGTCAAGCGAGCTGTCTGTCTGCACTCGCTAATGCCATCTATCGGCCCTTGCGAGAAGACTCAGGAAAGTCTCGATACATGGGCGCTGCGTCAACAGATAATGGTGCGAGGATTCATCAATTGAGAAGTTAAAATATTTAATTTGAAATACTAACATATTCTAATATATGGAGAAATCCTAAATTATTATTATTTTATTTTTTGATATTGTAAAAAGGCATTGACGCTTCACCAGTTGGTTTGATATCTGTTTCAGAATTATTTTATATTATCTTAATTGTTTCTTTCCGTGTAGGAATAGATTTTCGAACGAATATTATCGCAAAATAAATGTAAATAATTGTCAAGTGCGTAAACTGCTGATAATGGCTGTTGATAAATCTTTCAAGAAATCACAGCAGTTTACTCGCGCTCGACAATTCAGAAACGCCCTAAGTTGCATTCAAAAGTTCTATAATATGATGTATTTCAGCATAACAAATCATTGGCGTCATCCACTGGTGAACAAAAGCCTCCCCGGCTTACTATAATTAAATTCTGATCTGTTCATTATCATCATCACAAAATAACATGTTATAACTTCGATTTAATCTGAACCATTCAACGTAGGCTGTAAGATTGCGATTTGCGCCTTTGAGGCGCGTTGTGTTCCACGCGCGCGTCAAGGAGCAATAAGCAGAATTGACGGGGTCCGCTAGGGCCGATGCCTGCCGGGGGTGCGAAGAAAACTGAAAGGGTGACCGTGGCTCCCGGCAACAGGGCAACCGAATGAACACGGGTGGGTTTTAGTCAGTTAGTCTGACACGCCCTCCCGCTCCGCCCAGAGCGGGAGAAGTTACGATAATTTCACACCTAAAAAAGAAAAATGGGTGTAACGTTCACTTATTCTCTACAGAAAAAGGAGGATCTTCCAACCTGACGGGTGTTATGTTTGCTGGGCTACTGCGCAACGATTGATATATGCTAGTCGCGCGGTAAACTCTTCTTGCGCTGATGTAGGATTTTTTGTGACGTCAGTGTGATGCCGAAGTCCGCATGTGGCGATCTAGATGCCACCACAAACTTAATACGCCTTGCTGAAAACTAGGAATGGTGACTTGTAAAAGTTAAGTAACGTCAGCCTAAAATATCTGGGTATTGATCGGAAAAACGCCGAGTCATTCGATCCTTATTTATTTTTTATTCAATATAATTAATGTCATTATCTTTTTTTAACTTCAGCAAGCTGTAGGTATTTGAATTATTTGTTGAATGAACTGTGACTAGAAGACAAAAAGATTTATTGAAACTTTGTCTTATAGATGAACGATGCCTACAGTTTAGTATGTGTAATTAATCAGAGCATTATAGCTTTATTGGCACGATAAAACTTTTTTTGAACTAAAGTTAGACATATTGGTAAAATAAAATTGGTAAAAACATGTTTCTTTTTTGTTTTAACGACAGCGGGGATGCTCTTGGCTTACATCTGATGATAAGTGATGATCAGGTCGAAGGTGGAAGCGAGCTTCACCCGGTATTCTCAATCTCAGACGAACTAGCTATCTTACCTCTAACTGCCAAAATACAACAATGCTGTTAACATTGATGTTATGGCGATAGACTTAGATAAGATGGTGATAGCTAGCCAGGCGGACTTAGAACAAGCCCTACCACCAATCAAACTGAGCAAAAAATTTTGCCCCCACTGGGAATCGAACCCGCGACCTCACCTCTAGATCTGAGACAGGTGGTCTTACCACTAGACCACAGAGGCGGTTAAATACATTATCAAAAATATAACTAAAAATATAATTTAATATTTCCTAGGAATAAATTAACTGTAACTAGAGAAAAATATTAGTTATATTTTGACCCTAAATATTCTACTAGTAATATTGTAAATGTGAAAGTTTGTATGTTTGTGTGTTTGGATGTTTGTTACTCAATCACGCAAAAACGGCTGAATGGATTTAGATGAAATTCGGCACACAGATAGTTTATAACCTGGATTAACACATATGATACTTTTATTCCGTTAATACGTTTCTGAAGAAAAATTTCCGACATCCACGCGGCCAAAGTCGCGGGCGGCAGCTAGTATGTGATACAATCTGCTCAAAAATAATAGACTGATCCTTATCATCTTCCTGCCCTTGTCCCAAGTTACTTGGGGCCGGACGTGACACGTGATCTTCTTCCATTCTCCCCTGGCAACCGGCACGCTATCATTCACTCCCTTGTTTTTCATATCATTCCACTACTTCTCTCTTTCTCTCTTTCTTTCAATACTAACCCAAAAAAAAAAAATGGTGGCACTTCGGGAGTGCTGACAGAAGTGAAAACTTGAACAAGATCGCCTTGGTGGAAGAAAAATACTTGTATAGAGTATTGGTCCGTAACTATACCTAAATAAAGAGTACAATCGCGTATACAAAAAAAAAAAAAACTTCCGAAACCTTCAAAGTAAAAATACTTGCATAGAACATTGATCTGTAACGCAATATAAATAGAGAGCGTTTACAAAAATGAGGTGTCGTCATGGTGTCGCGAAATCAATGGTTTAGTCCCATTTCCAAAATGCCCAACGCGCCTAAAGAAGTTTTCACTACAACAAATGGACTGCACTACCAACACATACACACATATCGTAATTCTTACCATACAAACACACACACACACACCACTTGGGCAATAATATTTTATAATTATTTTTTTTTTATTTTTTTATTGATACGTTTCATTGATTACCATATTGCATTTTTTATTTTTTATTAATGTAACAATTAGTATTGTACCTAGCATGTAAACAAACTGAATTATGTATTAAGGAAAGGAACTGTCTCTTGAGATACAAGTTAACTACCTAGTTCGAGAGGCAGAGCTTTTATGTAAGAGTGACACTTATGTTTGCAAATAAATTAATTTTATTTATTATTATTTATTTATTATTCCTCACACAATCCATCATTTTTCTTTGGCCTTTCTCTGCCTCTCGTTCCATCAACATTTATATTGCACTCTAATAAATGATGGCCGATGGCCGATGGAGCTGACGAGTCCTATTGTAGAGACCGCGTATCGGTAAGCGTAATGTGGGACGCTCCCTAGCTAGATGATCCGACAACTTTAAAAAGTTGGCTGGGATGGGGTGGATGCGGAAGGCGGAGGACAGGGTGTTGTGCCGCAGCCTGGGAGAGTTTAAAGGGCGATATTAATAATTACCTGTAAAAAACAATCTTTATTGGTTTTACTATCCATTGCTTCATTCCATTTCTTATCCACGCCATGTTTGGCACACTCTGGTCACCAACATTTAGTTAGCCAGTCAACAAGAAAAACCCAACGCCATGTAATGACGTCATTAGGTATGGTACACACAACAGGTGCCCTGAGGGCGTGACATTTGTTTACACTCGACCTTGCAACACTTCCGCGAAGGAAAGGGCAGACGCGGGTGAGACATTCCGGCTATGGGTGTGTTATTTACATATTTATGCTAATATAGTTACCTTATTTATCCAGATTTCTTATTGCCGGGAAGGGACGCACTTGGAGGACATATTGGTGATGTTCTTCACAGGCCCGCCGCTGGGCGCTTCACCGCCCGCGTGCAAAACTGATAATGCCGCCCTCTCTTTACCTTACTAGGCTTTTAGAGAGGAATTTGATGTTGGTTAAGTTGTTATAGAAGTGTAGAAAAAAAAAACCGGCCATGTGGTTCTATTCATTACCGGGGAATACCCTCTTAGAGAACCTATCTAAGGGCCGATTTTTCAATAATTAGATAACTTTTACCTGAAGAATAAATGTGACGTTTTGACAGATTGCCCAAACAAAAACTGTCAAAATGTCAAACTTATTCGTCGGATAAGAGTTAACTGGCGATTGAAAAACCGGCCCTGCAAACGTTTGCGTTAAATTTGTGTATGGAATTATGTGTTCAATCAGGAGATTTCTATATTTGGGCAGCAAACATAGAAATCTCCTGAGTCTAGTGAAGAAGGTGTGAGTTTAGGTAGGTATTTATGTGTAGGTAGTTATTTTGGATTTTCCATGAAAAAGAAAACTGTCTTCCCCATCCGTTGTACGGAAGGCCGCACATCAGTGATAGCTAATTGCAGCAGTAATTGGGTTCTTTTATAAAGTGACGAGATGACGTATCAATTAATTTGTAGAAGCACGTTATGAATGTCGAAAATAAGTTCCATGTTTCTACGACGTGCTAAAAGTTGTATTACCCCGCGTCCTTAACAAATTGATCGTTTACGCGATCGTCCTGTTCATAAGTCGTTTTTTGTTCGGAAATACGAAAGCACCCTTTGTCGGTGCGACCACACGAATTCGCCAAACAAAATATTAACGAGACAGTCGCGTGCTCGCGACGGTTCAAAGCTCGTTTTCATTTCAGCGCTGGGCACACGTGGTCCTAAATCAGACCCTTCTCTAGAAATTACATTATTAGGTATACAGTCAATCACAATGAAATATACGTTTAAAAATACCTAGTTTACAATAAATTGGTAAAACAGAGGTAACGCCATCGCCTTTAGGTATAAAATTACACTGAAAACCCCGCTCTATTTACAATGGGCTTCGGTATGACACTTCCATCTAATGAAAGTAGATGGCGTTGTATTAAAGCATAGAAAATTTAAAAGTTGCCTTTTCCGCAAGAACGAGATGAGATACGACTCGACTGTTCCTATATTTTATGTTGAACCTACATTTTTGTATCCTCTTTTTATTATTACAAGAGTGACCACAGTAAACTTCAAGTGATAGTAAACATATTTGAAATGGCGGCATAAATATAAAAGTTAACTGACGTGTAATCAAATTTCTTGTTCAAAATGGCATGTCATTGAGACTATTACCAGATAGTGGTATATATTAATATTATCTTTGATTACCACCTTTATTTTTAAATAAATTGTTTTTTTTTTTTCAAGTTTGTTAATGGTAATTTATGACGAGTTATTAGGGTATTAACATTATTTCACACATCCGAGCGCCGCGACCTTGCTTGCGGTGAATGATAGAACTAAAGATTATGATCTATAATAATACATTGCTAGAAGTGTTGTGCTTTTAAATATGTTTTTGGCTGATTTATTGTAAAAAAATATTTAAGCAAAAGGGTAAAAATTGTTGTACGAAACGTTGTGATTGTTTACTTTTACTATCAATAGATGGCATTAGTAAAACTAGAGTAAAGAATACCTACACGAAAATGCATAGGACGATACCTACGTAAACTTAGAAAAGAAATTGACATTTCAAATTACGAATTCTACTTATACTATTCCTACTACATCCCAAAAACAAGTGAACTTTAATCAAGCAGAGATGATTCTAAATTTAAAATCCGACGGCTAAGCGCCGACTATTTTCGTCCAACGTGGGAGCTTGTTCTATTTTCGCACCTGATATTTCGAACTCTTCGTGTATTCTGCTCGCCTAGTACTTTCGGGGATAGAACTGACTTTCGTGACGTAACGGACGAGAGGCCGTCACTGTCACTCGCCCTGTCATGTTGAAGCGAACAGAACTGAAAATGCTGAAATGCCTGAAAGCGTTTGATAGATTACATTGAGCGGATTTTTATTGAAAGCTATGAGTGAAATTGAAGTAATGTTTATGTCGATTCTTGTACGGTTTTGTACGCGTACCTTTTCGTTTTTATTTTGTATAGTAGAAAATGAATGATTTTAATCGTACGGTTTATTTTTCATGTAACAATATTGCTATAATTCAGGTTAGTTCTAATTCACAAACAAACCCGTTTCACACAGTACTTATTTAATAAAAGCGCTCATAGTTTTTTTTTGTTGACTTGATGAAGAAATCAATAATCGATTTAAATAATTAAATTATGATATTTTATTAAAATCATAACAATATTAACAAAGAATGAATAAAGGTATTGAATGTTTAATTCAAAAGTATAAGAACCATAACTAAACATGCAAAAAATCTGCAAATTTATTGCAAATTTTGCCTCACAGACGCAGAGCAACGATTTCAGTACCACAGGGGCAACGGATTTCCTTGAAATTTCAGGAATAAGGTTAACGATACCAGGATGATATAAATCAAAAGAATGTTCACAATGCGTCGCTGCGTATTTACAGTATTGGGTATGTGTGCGTGAGACTTATTGGGCACCTGTTACGCTCCAGTTTGAATGTAGGTACTTGAAAAAAGTTAGTATATAAAATAATACTTGCGAAGCTTCTCAGGTGCTGAACTTGGAAGCAAATTAGTTTGTTGCAAAAGTAAAAGTGTTGATTTGTGTTAAATCGATTACAAATGGAAATTCGTGATTTTCAAATCCAGTTTTTTTCAATACTGCTCAATTTGCATAATTTATCTTGTCAAACAATAAAACTAGAATTTCACTAATTCACAACTTTTTTTTTCCGAATCAATAATAAAAATTATAACACGACTTTGTTGCTTATTGCTTATCTTTTGGTGTCAAAAAAAAGATAAAAAAGGCGAGGGTGCTGTTATAATGACGGTAATCCCCTTATCTATAGAGACGGCGCGGCGTGTGTTAAGTGAAGTGGGAGGCATAATTATTATCATCAGTTTTTATGTTGTGACAATAAAATTACATAACCCTGGTGATACCAATAATTAAGTACCTACAAAGTTCTGACATTGTAACAGCATAAAACCTCTTTTTATGCTGAAAAAAACAAAAGTATATTTAAAATAGGAACACCTACTTATTTTGAATATTATTTTGTTTTTTTTTTCTAGTTTTCATCTCAACATGTCAGTCATCGCATGTATTACGGACAAATAAATTCCTATTTATTTATGTCTAACAGTATAATTTGGATTTGCTGGAGTTTTAAAGGTAGCAAGAACTGTTTCTACCTATACACATCTATATTTTCAGCAAACGTTCAAATTAGCGACATCATCTAGTTGGTGTACGTTTTATGTCAATCCAATAACTCAATTGATACTTAAACCAATTGCATTTTATTGGCTTCTAATCTGAGTACCACTCAAACACTTAACTTTCACCTGAAACTTACTAAACTGAATTACATTAGTATGTGTATACACACACAGCAATCTCAGCTAACTTTTCAGACTGCTTGGCGCTTCCAAAATTAGTACTCTAACCATCTCTTTTCAACCCCTATTTTTAGAGTATTGTTGTCTCGCTTGCTCCCGTAGCTTTTCTTGAGCTTTCCCTGACATTAGCCGAGCATGCGCAGAGCTCCCCGACGCACGTGGTTTGAGATCTCCTCACGTATTCTGCTCGCCTGGTATCGGGCGCGCCTAGGGCGGCCGCGTCGCGCCGCCGCCGCCCATTGTCGCGTTTACCCTAGCCTTCCCGCCCGCCCAGAAGCTCTGACGATCGCCTACGATACGGTCCGTTGCCGAGTTGTGGGAGAAAGTGGCGCGCACGTGCATAACTTACGCGCGTTTGGAAAATAATATTTATGCAAGAGAAAAAATGTTTAACCAGTGTTTCTGAACCTTTTTTGGAAGTTCCCTGAGGACCCTTTTTCCTCCCTGTCCCAGATTTTTTGCATATATTTTTTTGTCCTACTGTCGAAGTTTGTCGTAATTTTTTTGTAATTAATTGGTGTTGTTATAGACGCAGGTGTGTAGTGGTGTGTGTGTGTCTTCGTGGCTGCTGGCTGCTGATGATCTTCAGGTCCTGAGCCGGCTTCGGTTGCAGTTTCAAGTATGAGGAGATATTCAACTATGCCAGGTCAGTGAAGTAGAGATAAGTATGTGCACACTGATGAGAACAAGAAATGGAAAGAGTTTTTTGATTTCTTACTTACAAATTGATTTTTCAGGGATAAAATACAGGTACTATGAAATTTGAAATTTAAACATCTCTAGAAATATTGTGCATTATTAATGAAGTACACTTCTATGTTCAACTATTTGTCACATTAAATAATTTTATCATAACACCAACAATTACTTCGTAGGTAATTAATTTATTGTATTAGAAAATAACAAAAAACATAAAAGTCTTCAATAATCCTTTCATACCTTAATTGACCAATATCAAATTTTAAAACACGAAGGAGAACATTGTGAGAAAATCAGCACGCCTGAGAGATATTTCTCGACGGCATGTGAAGCCAAGTCAGAGCCCCATGGGCGACTTTAAAACTCTGACACCAGGTTAGTCACTAACCACACGAAAAGAAGAAGATAACAGAAAAGGGTGAAATGTTTATTTATGACTTTATACTGAATTGGTTAATAAAGATCCTCACCCTTTCACAATAACACACTTTGTGGTTGTCAAAAGGTGTAAAAATAAAAATAACGGGGTTGCTCCACTGATCCTTAAGAGGGCTTCAAAAGAGGAATTTAGGCCGGTCCATTGACTAAATATCTACTTGCTTTATATCGTAAAGTGTGATAAAAGACTGGCCATATGCTTTTGAAAAGACGTATTACACCTAACATTCATTATTTAGTGATTTTGAAAGCTGCTAATGGAAAAAAGTGAAGAAGTATGTAAGCTGCCTTTTGTATCTGAATTTTGGTTTGGTCAAAGGTTTAATAGTTGTGTTGTTTTTTGACGAGTTCTATTACTATGATCATATTAGGTGTCATTTTAATAGGTGTGTAGGTATAAGCGATGATAAAAAATTTAGTCTTTCAACTATTGGTATCTACGTTTTTGTGGTAGGTACGAAATGTTTTAAAATCTCTAAGAAGCACTCTTTTTTCAAACTTTGACAACTGCAAAATGAATGTCGTGCACTAAAATGAAAGGTCTAAGTACATTCATTTAAATTATTTGAACCGAACTGCAAAACTTTTTGGTCTTTGTTTTCAAACACAATAATTTTACTATTTTGTTTTTGCTTATTTTATCATGACCAAATAAATACATTTTAATATAAATTTTTTACTTCTTTATTCCTTTTAAGAAAGCTTTTGTTCGCAGAGCATATTTATATGCACCCGTTGAGTAATTTGCAAATATAAATACGATGGATTACCTTCGAAGTGGTTTCTTTCCCACAGGACTTTTTAAAGATTAACCTACTTTTGCAGAAATGTTCTATATTTTATAGATAATTATGATTGTGTGCGCCCTTGTTTTTAAGATGCGCCATGAGTGTATGTTGAAAGTCAATAATGCTGATGGTATTTATCTAAAATTATTTAAGAATGTATTTAGCTAAAAGGCTGCCTTGTTGGTTTAGTGGTCGCATAGCGCTACTGCTGAGTATGAGGTCCTGGGTTCGATTTCCGGGTCGGGTAAGGTGTTATTGGGTTTTTCCATCTGGAATTTCTCAGTAGCAGTCCGGAGTCTAGATTTGTGCCCGGTTGATGGCAATAGGCTCGCCTACTATTACATAGGACTTAAACATAACTGGCGAAATGTGGGTGTACTATAGGTACACCTCTGCCTAACCCTTCGGGGAATACAGGCGTGATGTTATGTGTTGTTAAATAAAAGACTGGTAAATAATTGTGTATTTAACGAGGGGAAACAAATTGATATTCATCAGGAAACATACACTTTTAATAGTGTATCTTAACGCACTGCAGTTCAAATACAGTCAGTAATATAAATATATATTACAGCTGGTGTGTCAGAGTTTAATGTTATCGAATGATTATGCCATCACCATGAATGGAAGGCTGATATTATGTAAATTTATAATAATTATGTTTATGCTAAACATGGTTCTATACAACAATAATTTGCCTCATTAACATTATAACAGTCAAACACGGTTGTCTTAGTAATTCGCTAATGTTAATTAGGGAATTTATAGCCGTAATCACTAATGGCATGGCATGGCGATTACACATTACAGGAACATGCATTTTAATCGCGGTTTTTGACAAATTGCATGAGCGATGATTACTGCAATTATTGAGTCTTGCTTTACAAAAAAAAAAGATAGGATAACTAGAATGATGTGAAGGAAAATATTAAACTGATCCTCGAAAAACTTATTGAAGTTCTAATGATGCACAATTAATGAACCTAACCCGTTTGGTTACGTTAGGTTAGAATTGTGACTTAAGACGCGAGAGCCGACCGAGCGAAGCGAGCGGTGCCGCAGTAGCGATCGGAGAGCGCTACATCCAAGTTGTTCGCAGTTACTTGGCTTTTAAGTATTTTTAGGACCCCACAAAAGGAATTATTTGAGGTTCACAAAAAGAGGCGCAATTATTAATTAATGCACATAACATATAATAAGAATCTTCAAAAATATTTTGAGCAGTGCAAAATGGCAATTATTAGAGGTTCGATCACAAGCATGCCTTTATATTAAACCCACCTAATATGGTAAGTATTGAGTGAGTACGTGACAGACACTATCTATATTTCGAAATCTACTATTTCAAAACACGGATAGCCGATTAAAAGTAGACCGATTGTCAGTCCATTGCCTGTCTATTAAAGCGCCTTTTACGATTCACGTGGGAGTCACACTGGCGCGTTAAACGCTTAATCAAGACCAACGCTATTACATCACTGGTTCACATAAAATCCTACTATCCTACTAATATTATAAATGTGTTTGTATGTTTGTTACTCAATATCACAAAACCGGCTAAACGGATTTGGATTAAATTAGGCATGCAGATTAGCGTGCGCACGTTAAATCCGTTAGTACATTCTCGTGTGATAATTTTCGACCTCCACGCAGACGAAAGCTAGTATAGTAATATAGTATATATGTAATATTATAAATGGGAAAGGTTGTATGTTTTTGTGTTTGAATGTTTGTTACTCAATCACGCAAAAACGACTGAACGGATTTGGATTAAATTAGGCACACAGATTGTTTATAACCTGGATTAATATATAGGATACTTTTTATCCCGGTTGTGGGATAATTTCCGACTTCCACGCGGGTGAAGCCGCGGGCGAAAGGTAGTACTTTTTATGTGAGCCAGTGATGTAATAGCGTTGGTATTGGGCTATTTCTGTTGAATAGGTGTTTTATATAGGTTTTAAGGGTATTCTTCCTCTTCTCATGTATCAATAGTCCCAACAAGTAATACACAGGGTTATTGGTTATATGCCGGCAAACCGATAAGAGGGTGTAGCAGGGGTTATTTGGAGGGGTTATCATGGAGAGTGCGATTGTCGCAACCCAGCGTTGGGCACGCCACAATTGCGGCGATAAGACCCCTCTTTGAGGAGTGGTTAGAGAGGCGCCACGGCGTCCTCACCTTCCGCCTGACGCAGGTCTTCACCGGACACGGCTGTTTCGGGAGGTTCCTGCACAGGATAAGGCGGGAGGAAACGCCCGGGTGTCAACATTGTGTGGATCGCCCGGAGGACACGGTGGAGCATACGGTGGAGGTCTGCCCAGCTTGGGCGGAGCATCGCCGTGTCCTCGTGGAGGCGATCGGCGGCGGTAATCTCTCGCGTCCGGCCCTGGTTCAGGCCATGGTACGGAGCGAGAGGAAATGGGAGGCCGTCAGCTCCTTCTGCGAAGCTGTAATGCTCGCGAAGGAGGAGGCGGAACGCGTGAGGGAAAGGCAAATTTCGCGCCCTCACGCCCCTAACCGCTGCAGGAGGAGACGCCCAGGGCGTCGGGTATCGTGAGGCGATTTCCGGCCAACGTAGGCGCGGGCTTGCGGACGATGAGCAATGGGTGGCTCGCCGTCCGATAAGGACCAGGCCCGGGTCGACGGCGCGTTATGTTCCACGCGCGCCTCAAAGAGATGTCAGCAGATTTGAAGGGGTCCCCTAGGGCCGATGCCTGCCGGGGTTGCGAAGAAAACCGAAAGGGAGATCGTGGCCCCCGGCAACAGGGCAAACGAAGGAACACGGGTGGGATTTAGTCAGTAAGAGTCTGACACGCCCTCCCGCTCCGCCCAGAGCGGGAGAAGTTATTTGATGATTTCCCACCGTCGAAAAAAAAAAGGGGTTATTTGCAACCAAATGACCTCTGATGACCTCTATATTAATGTCAACTATTTTCGAGTAATTTCACATTTTACATTTTAAACTGTACGAAATAAAAATATAAAATGTCAAATGACTCGAAAATTGTTGACATTTGCATAGGAGTTAATAGAGGTCATTTGGTTGTAAATGACCTCTCCTACATCCTCTTAACGGATTACCGATATGTAACCAATAACTTTGTATCAATGAGTATCCACAAAATATATTAGATATTGGGTACTTAATTATATCCACAAATTGATACAGTTGTAAATGTCACAGAAATTGTAGACAATCAAATGAATTCTTGTAAATATTTAAATCATTTTGAGACTGATTGTATCTATTCTATTCCAATATCGTGTAGGTAATAGTTAAATTAATGAATACTGTACAAAATATTTTATTACAATAGATATTTGTATACTTGTACCCTAATTGCGTAATACGCGATCAATCACAATTTGTTTCGATTTGAAACAGATTGCTAATCCATTGCTTCATAAGTTGGAAAAAAAAATCTGCTCATCAAAGTACATAACGCAGTGAATGTTGCTGAACTGTCAAAATGAGACAAATTTTTCAAAATCGTTTACGAAAATAAATTGCGTAATTAGGGTACTATTAAGGTAGGATATGGTTAAAGAAATTTTGTTGTATATATCACCTAATGTCATGTCGTGACGTCTCATGTCTCAAGACCTCTGTGCGACACAAGCCGCCTATTAATAAAATCGTATCCACTTCCACTTCCATCTTTTTAGGTCTTTTTTTTGTTATTTAGTTAAATATTTCCGTACTTTCCATCGTATTTGTGAAAATATTTTTTTTTTTTTTGTAACTAGATCAACTAACGATAACTAAAACGTCCTGTAATCATTAATTTCTCTGCTAGTGCTGTGCCCTTCTGTAAGTGACGAGTTCAAAATACCTAAAACTGTATGTGATTTTTGTATGTGTATGTTTAAGTGAGTAAGTCGTTGAGGTGCCAAATAAATAAATAAACGTACCCATATTCAGACAGATAAATTATTTTATTTGATTTAATAATAAGTGGCTGCCCATAGCAAGATTGCAATTTTGACCAAGATTTTGTAGAGCTAGGGCATTGTTGAGTTAGGGGCTTGGCTCTGCATTAAATCTGATAACTTTGTAACAGTGAAAGCGTTATGTGAGTCTTGATAACCTACTTTACATGAAAATATGTTTTTGGTGGTTATAATCATGAAACATAACCTAAAATTGTTTGTTAATCACGTAAAACACAGGTATTCATTTATTTCACTGCTAATAAAAACCTCTTCATTACTGAAATATAAAGCGATATCATATAATCCTGTATTTTTTTCAGCCCGCGCGTGTAATTCTATATGTCAAGTCCTTTAATACAAATACGATTTTATGAAATCAGTTGAAAACAGCTTTTCCAACGTCAAGTTTATTAACTAGAGAGTGTACTTGAAAACGAGTTGATGATATTTATGTTTTAACTTTAACATGACATTAACCCTGTTTTCCTCGCCCTTCGGGGGATAGGCAGAGGTGTACCTACCTGTAGTACATCCACATTTCGCCAGCTACGTTTAAGTTCTATGTAACAGGGTGCGAGCCTAGGCCATTAACCGGGCACAAATCCAGACTCCGGGCTGCTACTGAGAAATTTCAGATGGAAAAACTCGATATCACTTTTCCGGGAATCGAACTCAATACCTTATGCTCAGTACAAGCGGTTGCGACCACTAAACCAACGAGGCAGACTTAGGGGTTTATTTATAAACGTTGCTTAAAGTTAAGTGACGTTCAAACATCAAAATTGTGTGGTTAAATACACCCCTGTATATTTTAACTTATATCAGGGATATTTGAAATAAAAAAGTGACCAAGGATATTGTGTTCTGACTATACTCGTAACAAAAAAGTTGCAATGCTGCCAGTCTTCTGGGCACGTTTCCAGGTGACAGCGATGCGGGCCAGTACTTACGCCTAAGTGTCCTTTTATCCTATAGGAAAAAGGACACTTAGGCGTCGAAGTAGTATTCTATAGAATACTCTATACTACGGATAGTATACTATTATACGACGTTTATCACATTCTCGAAAACGGCTCTAACGATTTCGATGAAAGTTGCAGTATAAGGGTTTACGGGTGCGAAAAATCGATCTAGCTAGGTCTCATATCTGGAAATTCTCTGTATTTTCAACCGAGCAGAGCTCGGCCGCCCAAAGTTTAGAACAAGATGGCTGCCTTCGAATCATTATTCTCCTATTCTTACGTCATTACATGGCAGCATGGAATTAGTATGAACTATCCTATACTATTAAATGATCATTCTCTATTTTCACCCGAGCAGAGCTCGATCGACCAGTTATTGTAGGTATTTATTTGTATAATTAATTTAGTACCTAGTGTAAATAGTCACTTGTGATAAATATGTAATCAGTTGATTACAGGAAAACGTTTTGTAAATAGGCCAGTGTATAGTAGTCAAATATTTATACAGGCTTTCAAATATTTCTTACCATCAATTCAAAATGCGAGCAGTCAGAGGCTACCAACGAACTATGCAATTCGCAAACTGGTCTGAAATATTAATGGACTTCGACTGCATGTTTTGGAATTTGATAGCATGAATTTTGACCCTTAGGTACGCACTCTCTTGCGTATAACAATCAATCTGCCTAGCCTTTTCCCCACTATATTGGGGTCAGCTTCCAGTCTAACCAGATGCAGCTGAATACCAGTATTTTATATGGAGCGACTGCATATCTGTCCTCCACAACCCAGTAACTGGGTAATGCGACACTACTTGGTAAGACTGGTTGTCAGACTTTCTCTGACGACGACCGTAACGACTGTCAAAGATCGACGAATGACAGCCGGGAACAACGGCTTAACGTGCTTACCGAGGCACGGAAGAGATTCGGTAAAGATGGTCACCCATCCACAGACCAACGTGGGCAAGCGTAGTTTAACCGGATGAATCGACCAGTGCTTTGCCATGAGCTCCTCTATTCTCTAGCGTATAACAATACCATAAGATTTTTATCCTGTTTTCTATCTTTTATGGCTGATGGTGATGATTTTTACATTCAGTCAGGAATTAACCAATCAATCAATCAACGATCTTAAGGCACTTGTATGTCAATTTATTTTATTAAGCAAATCTCCAACATTCAGATTATCTTTAGCCCTGCTAATTCCGTTCCGACCCGTATACAATACAGCTGTGGAATACTTTGCAAATATGAATAAAGTGTGGAACAGGCGGAAGTATTGTACTCAAGGGTACTTCAAAGATTTAGGAAATTAGGTCGATTTAAAGTTGCAGCAACATTGGCTCCGTTCGCTAATGGATTTTGGATTATTTTGATTTATAAACCATTTTTAAGGTTGTCTCGTGATAAAATGGTTTCGTTTACCATGGATTGAGTGTATCATTACATTCATCACAGATGATATTATTTAAAGTTAACATTGTTAATTAAATTACCATTATGAAATTCTACTCAAGAGTTTCTTCTGTAATGGAAGGTCGTCATTTGTGCCGAATTCCATCAGGCACACGGTTTGTCTATACTAATATACTAATAATAAAAGAGGTAAAATTTGTTTTTTATTTTTTTTATTTTTGTTCGTAAGTTCGTAGGTAATCTCCAGAACTACCAGTCGGATTTAAAGAAATCTTTTTGCATTGAATAGTCCAATTTTTGAAAGGATATAGGCTCGCGGACGAAATCTCGAACAGAAGCTGGTCCATAATAAATTCGTACCCGAATTTAGCTCAACAAATTCCATAAACAGAAGTGCATACCCAGATTTAGACTCAACATTTCAGAACCTTGACAAATATGAAAGATTAATAACTATTCATAACTCTCAGATATTCTACGAAATCATATCAACGAAGGGTTTTCAAACTAAACAAGACAAAAGGGACTTGTTTCAGTTAATCTGATCATAACTCAATTAATTGGGTATCATTTCGGTGAGATTGAGATTCCCGGTATAAATTGAACTGCGTTAAGCCTACCCTTGCAATGTCTGTGTGTATATATAACCTCAATGATTGGAAGTAAAAGACAAACAGAGTGTGTGAATTTCATGTTTATACCCTGAAGGGTTGATGAAGAGATGGATGTATATTTAGCAAATGTATAATTTTCCGATGATAATAATAATTATGGGTCGTGTTTATCGATCTTGTGTCGAATCTATGTGGCTTGTAAACTACAGCGTTACTATTATACCTATCTATCGAGCTGTCATAATAATAATTCATTTATTTCAGACAAAGTCCATAGTAACATTACATTAAATTAAAATAACCACAACACACAACCACAGCTGCACAGCCACCCATCCAAAAGGAGCAGCAAAAGAAGTAAGTTTTTGCTAAAAGTGTAAAATCAACCGAGGGGGCATCCAAGAGCCGCAATGTACCGGCTCCCGGTATCTTGTCCCCAGCCCCTAAGAAAGGGCAGCCACACAAGGAAGGCTTCGTGACGGTGAAATCGAAGCGAAGGAAGCCCACTTGCCGTAATCGATGTGGTACTGGCGGTACCAAATATGTTGCTGCGTGCTGTTACACCGTTGACGCAGCTGTTCGTATCCCGTCTGCATCACTCTACGACGGCTGAAGTCATCGTGGAATACATCAGCACCAACACCAAGTGGACCTTGACAGTAGAGAAGTTGGAGTCGCGCCATAACATAAACTTCAAGTCGTTTGTGGTTCAGGTTCCAACTCAATACCAAGAAATCTTCATGAATGAAGAGTTTTGGCCGAAAGGTGGCGTACCGACGATTTCATGGAAGTTTATGGGACACCACGCAGCGCAACACGACGCTGACACAGTCATTACTTCGTGTACAATAATTGATTTTATTATAAAAAATATGTATGTTTAGGTTAAAGTATTTATCTATGGGCCTGCATCGCCTGAATTTAATGGATTATTTATTTAAAAAAAAAAATCTTTTACATTTCTCGGGATCCTGGGATCCCGGACCTTTGGAAGGCGTACGAGGGGCCAAAGCCAACTCACAGAAGCCCGTTAGGCATTTTACTGAAATGAGGCACCAACCGACGATTATCCCTGTATGCCATATGCAAGTGCACCCAAGGACAACCCCCGGTTGGTGTATGGGCTAGGATGGCTAAAGTGAAATGGTTAAGTGTAACTATGGAAGGCCTTTGTCCCCTGCTTGATCAATGCACACTCAATAATAGGACCCCGAAAACTGTCGCTAGCACATAGTGACGTGGTGACAAGGGGGCAACATGTCCTGAGGTGCTTGAGGAGTGGAGAGGTATTCCACGGCTTTCAGACCAATCCCAGAGCCCGGAAGATGGTCAAGATCCCTACGAGCACTTACTGGAATACTTCCTTCCTCCGAGCACGTTTGCTCTTGCGAATCTACACTCAAGCCGGCCAAGGCAAGAATAAGGTGGGAGCTCCGTTCCTCTTTAGTGTTCACTCCGGCCGGCCAATAAAGGCAAGCAGCGGTGAGGAACAATACTTCTCCCGGGAGATAGGGTCCGTAGGGTAGCTACTGCCCAACAGCCCGCCACATGCTGCCCTGCGGGTTTTTGTATCTCTCTTGGTCTGGCTCCTCATTCCAGACCTGTTCCGGCAAAGTAAACTCTACCGGCACAGGCCTAGAATTCGAAGCGCGCAAACCCCACCACGACGTCAACGTAGAGATACGGCGGTGGGGTTATTATTATTAATATTATCACTGGGCCTACTTCCCCATTACCTAGTATCTACTTAGCTTATAATGTCAGAGTATTTTAGTGAAGTGTCATGTTGCCAGTATGGATAGATTGGTCGAAGTCAATAATTTATTTATATTTACCCTTGATGCAGGAGTTTGTTTAGGTTAATTATAACGCAGTTCAAAGCTTTAGGAATCGTAACCGGATATGATGTTTGCAACACGTTATCCATCACTAAAACAGTTTAGGGTGAACCAATAAATCTGTAATAATTCGACTGCGAGTGATTTTGAGCTTTATCTTTGCTAGAATAGAGATATAAGTAGCAGGATAGAACAAAATAGACATCGTAAATCAGTTTTCGATGGAAACACAGTATGTATGAAATAGTCAGTATATCTAATATTTTATGACCGTTGTTCTATTATATTACAATATGAATGGAGTGTTGCAAGGTTAAATTGCAACAGTTGCTGCCGAACGTAGTGTCTAGGATCGGCTATCGTCAGGCAAAGTACCCTTTCGATTGTCGTAGAATTTTTTTATATCAGTCTGGGACATTCTGACACGTATTCATAGCCCCATGTTCGAACACAGTAAAATCAATTTCAGTCATAGTTTTACCCACATTTTAGCTTCTGCCTGCGACTTCCGTCCGCGTGGAAGTCAACTATGCCATAAAACATATCCTATGGTACTCGGAAATAGTAACTTTCTATCAGTGAAAGAATTTTTGTAATCAAACCAGTACTTCCAGAGATAACCTCTAACAAATATACAATTTCACCTCTTTATAATTTTAGTTTAGACTAGCTTCTACTCGCGATTTCGTTCGCCTGAAATTTTGGCCCCGACTCATAGCGTCGCATTCCATCGCCTGCCTGCGCTACCACTTCGTTTTCGCTTCGCGTTTTTTGAGACTTTTCTTCGTTTTGCTCAGCTCCAAAAGGTCGTCGCATGATTTAAATAGCCTAGAACCTTCCTCAAGAATTGAGCTGTCAAATGCAAAAAGAACTTTTCAAATCCGGCTGGCAGTTCCAGAGATTAGGTCGTTCAAATAAACAAACAAAAAATTATCAAACTCTTCAGCTTTATTATTACTTCAGATAAATAACGTGTAATCTCAATCCTTTGGGAATCAAACTTTTAAGTTTAATTAACCCTATGTTTAACAGAAAGGTAGAAAAGCGAACCACGCAAAGTTGGATCAAAACTATAATAATATTCTATTCAAATAAATAGGGTCAAATTAAATTATCAAGCGAAACTCCGCAGACGTGTTGGAAATCGATTTCTAAACGGAATAGAACAAAAAAATAAAAATATTTTGATGTTTATTTTTTCAGAACGTCGACCTCTGCTAGTGTAGGTAGCTAGAAGTATGAGTTGACAAAATCGTTTTTTTTTTGTAATTGTGTTAAGATACCCATCAAATAGGTGAAATTTACACAAAAAAAAAAACTGTTTTGTTTTTTACATATTTTTCAAGAGACTACACTACGGTCATTGAACCCAAAAAAATAAATCATCAAATATATTTATATTTTGTTTTATCTCGTGTATATATCGATACTTATTACGTCTCACAATTTCGCTAGCTAAATTAAATTTGACCCAGTAACGAATGTATAGAAGTAAGTTTACATTCTTAGCTTCTGTTACGTTTTTGGTGTTCCGTATTAAAGCTGGCAAATAGAACAGTAATCGAATCATCTGGGCGTCTGTCTGTGAGGCTGACGGGCTTTGATATTAGTGAGGAGTGCTACAATGGCAGTAATGGGCTAAAACTCTAGAAACAAGGAAGAGTTTTTACTAAGTTCGTAGTTTTCTAGACATTTGCTAGCGGTTATAAATGAAGGTTTTCATAAAAATTCACGCCACCAGTTGGCGCAATTTTGACGAGAGGTCTTCCATTTGTACAATGTATTTAAATTGATATGACGACGTTTATTATTCGTTCCATTCACTCGGTTATCATTCAGTCACGATTAAAGAAAGTGTAGGCGCTTTGGTACTTTTGACAGGTGCCCAGACCTGACGTCTCAGTGCTGTCAACTAGTGAACTTCATTTCAGAAAACTTTAATTGACTTGTCTCGATGGTAAAATTTAACTCCTGTGATTTCTTCCCACATAAAAGGCAAAAAGTAGGTAAATAAACATTAGGTAATTCTGACTTATTATTTCCTTTCTTTTATCTTACCCGACAGTATGGTCTGATCAAATATTTAGATCCAACTTAAATATTAATTACGAACTAAACGTAATTTATTTCAGATTTAGACATCGTGCTCGTCTTTGGTCAATTTGTGGTGTCAGAGTTAATTTAGGTAAGGTCTCACGCGATGGTTAAAACTTGACGTTTGTTGAGTTAGGGGATAGTCAATTACTTAATTGTTAGCATAACTCATAAAATATAGGTATGCAGGAATATATTTAGAATTAATATATAAAAATGTGCATCACTTATTGCATCACTTTAGCAGAGAGAGAGCGAACCCATGTAGCATTGAAGCTATTAAAATTTACAAGTTTGTTTACAATTTTGTTTCCTTTTTTTTTTTTTGAGGGTGGGAAATCATCAAATAACTTCTCCCGCTCTGGGCGGAGCGGGAGGGCGTGTCAGACTCTTACTGACTAAAACCCACCCGTGTTCCTTCGGTTGCCCTGTTGCCGGGGGCCACGATCTCCCTTTCGGTTTTCTTCGCAACCCCGGCAGGACAACTCTGTTACCTAACATAGTCTGTAGTTGTAGTTTTTTAACCGACTTCCAAAAAGGAGGAGGTTATGTGTTCGAAGCGTATGTCTGTTTTGTTTTTTTTTATGTCTCTCCACCGATTTCTCCGTCAATTACGGACCGATTTTGAAAATTCTTTTTTGTTTGAAAGAGGATGCCCTCAAGGTGGTCCCACTATATAAATTTTATTAACTTTGCTTGGATATTTTTTGAGTTAACTTCAATAATACGTATTTTTTTCCCACTTAGTATGTAGTGGTATTTGAATTTGTGGGGGGTAGGTACCACAGCTAAAAAGTGAAAAATAAAAACTTTTTACAAAAAAAAAAAACAGTTCCAAAAAAAAAAAAACAACACAAAGCAAAAAATAACTTTAATTTCGGAAGTCGGTGGCAAAAAACAAAAATTCGTAACCAAAGACACCGACTTCAGAAATTAAAGTTATTTTTTGCTTTGTGATGTTTTTTTTTTTGAAGTCGGTTGATTTTTTGCAAGTAGTAAAATATTTATTGTATCCTGTGTGTGTCATGGGGCTGACATCGTTATTTATGTATGACCAAAAGCCTCTAAGTACATTAAATAAAGATAAAAAAAAATATTGTAGATATGTAGGTATACAGGTACATGGACGCGCAAACTGGTTAGAGCGGTTTCGCACTACTTTCGATCCGAATCCGAGAAATGTCGGTCCTAAGTAGCTATAGTACTATTTGTATGAGGGGTTGCGCCCTAGATCAGATCTTTGTCCGTCCGAATTTAGAACATTCCCAATTCGGATTGAATTCGGAACTTGAATTTGGATTCGGATCGGACGTAGTGCGTAACCGCTCTAACCCTTTAGCTCATTCATTCAGGATAGATGGCGTAGAAATTTTTCATCGACTAACAAAAAAAAAATCTGCTGTTTCATAGAAAACTGTAGGTAATACCTACGCGGTAAAAATGTATGGAACAGCTTTTTTTTATAATAATAACCGACGAAAAATTTCAACGCAGTGGCTCCAGAATCATGTACCTACTGAATAGTACTGAATCCATGGTAACACGTGTTGCGAAGAAAACCGAAAGGGAGATCGTGGCCCTTGGCAACAGGGCAACTGAAAGAACACGGGTGGATTTTAGTCAGTAAGAGTCTGACACGCCCTCCCGCTCCGCACAGAGCGGGAGAAGTTATTTGATAATTTCCCACGAAAAAAAAATCGTAACAATTTGTGCGTTGATGTCCCTCCCACCCTGTATAGGTATATACGTATTTCAAGTGAAAGCCCTTTATTGCCGAACTGAATGCCCTGCCAAGTTCAAATCGTAGGACTTGCAAAAGTAATATTTTATTCTTTCAATGTGAATACTCTCACGTAGCATGTTCGACAACTGGTAAAACTTACAATAAAAATGTTATAACATAAATTATTATCAATCCATGATTATTATGAAAAACTAGCTGACTCGACAGACGCAATCCTGTCCAATTTTCAATAATTCCTACAAAAATCCCATAGGAAAAGGACGTTCAGTTGAATTTAAATATTTTACGGGCCTTTTCCATTTTTCTTTCAGTAATAACCTGATTCGGACTATTACGAACACATTAAAAAAAAAAATACCAAATCCGTTCTCCGTCTCAAGTTAGTTTACGAATATCATTTAATTTCTAAGGGGAATTGTGTTTATACACACGCACAGGGACCTAAAAGTTAAGTTCATCGAAAGAGTGATCCAGAAACTTGCAGAAGCTCACAAAAAGAGACTTCATCAGTATGTGAACGTTGAGGCAATCCAGCTTCTCGACACAAATATAGTCTGAAGACTAAAAAGAACAAAACCGTTCGAGCAAGTGTTTAGTGTTAGTGAATAGTGTAAAGTACAAAAGTGCCAAACAAACACAAGAACGAAGTGTATTCGACTTAATAGAGACAATAAGAAAAGTGCTATTGAACACATTCTTAATAAAGACAATTTAATAGTTTAGGTTATAATTAAATTAGCTATTAGTCTATTTATAGGGCTACATTGCAATAAGATCCATCCTATTGTTGAATACTAGGATAAGGGAAAAAAATAAATAAATCATAATTTACATTATTTGCCTTTGTTCATACAAAAGCTATAATGAAAATCTATAATTGAAATCCAAACTTAAAACCAGTGAACCTTTAACCATTTCTCAACATCCCATCCCTACAAAATAAGGAAAGCGTCCCATGACGGAAATGAAGGTATATCCAGTGGGTGGACACACTCACGGCATGTGAACTAAGATAAATTGAATCGATCAGTCACACATCGGTGACTATGGGTCGCGGGTCATTACCGCTATTGTGTCTTAGTATGTACCTGAATTGTGTATTAAGGTAGTGTGGGGTGGGAGGGGAAAATATGGGTCATTTGGGCGAATTGTTCCGAAAATACAAATGTCAGTCTTATTTTGCTAAGAGCACCGTTCGAAGGATAATGATTATCCGATTAGCTGCCATACTCATTGATTTTATTTTGATGAATGTGTTCATTTTGATACGCCGTCGACTTCGTGATCAACATTTCGATTAGCACCGCGTCTTACAAAAAATATGAGTGTCTGTAAAAATACTTATTTAAAATGGTTTTGTCCTAGCTTGATAAGGTTTCAATTTAAAAGTTCTCTTATATCCTGAAACTAATACTCCAGCAATCTAAAATCAAAATATACATGAGCTTTCACAAAATCATATTTAGGTGCTGAAATTTCCTTGATTACTATGCGTACAATTTTCTTAGACTTGGAAAAAGAAAGTCTACAAAAATAAATAGCCACAGCTCCCTCACAGAATAAACTTAACAATTCTAAGTAAATGAGAAACGCCGCAGTAGCTCTATCTTAGGAAACATAGTCCGTTACACTTTCTGGAACAATTCCGAAGACAATGGAGAAAGCTCATGAATTGTTTCTTGTCATAATTAATACCGCTAAGTAATATGGAACGTCCATTTTCGTTCTTATCTCTTGATTACTACTCTTTTAGGAGGCTGCCTAAAAGTTTCAGTTAATGGTCAAGCCCGTATTTCAAGTAACGCTTAATCCTATGCTTTTGTATAGTCAACGGAATTCTATTTCATGGTACTTATAGTCACACTACTCGCCAATTTTTATTATAGGATATTTCCATTATTTCAGACGAGACAATCGTTATTATAAATCAGTGAGAATTTTTAATTTTTTTTGGCTAGCACCAACTATTTTTCATTCTTTATTTTTATATGATCCTAACTATATTTAAGCAACTAATTATATGCATATATATATATATTTATATAATATTATAAATGCAAAAGTGAGTTTGTTTGTGTATTGGTTCAAACCGGTATATGGTTGAAATTTGGCACATGGATAGACCATGACCTGGATTAGGACGAAATATTTTTTTATCTCGATATTCCCATGGGATCGACACTTATGCGGGTGAAACCGCGGAGCGCAGCTAATATTTCTTACTTTAAAAATAAATCAAACTCAGAAACTCGTTTTCGATTTATCGACCACTAGCGACCCGCTTCTGCTTTGCACGGTTTTTACGACTTGACAAAACATCGAGAATTATCTATTATATAATAAGATAAATATAAAATATAAATCTTTTGGAATAAATTCTCTATATGGTGATGAAAATCACATCGAAATCCGTTGCGTAGTTAAGAAGAACAACGCAGTTACTCAAACAAACACGAAAAGCGACTTTAATTTATTTATGTACAGATATAGATTTTAAAACAACTGCTACACAATGATAGGTAACTTTCGTAAACACTAAAAGTTTAATATGATATTGTAAATCCTTCAATCCTAAAACTTCGTCGAGTAGATATTGCAATATGTCGCGATAAGTGCTGTAAAGTGCTTCAAACGCCTGAAGACTCTGCCTGATACTATTCACTGTAGAGTATTCTTTGGTATTCTCTAGTGAAATTTATTGAGATCTTTCGAGAATGTCGGTAACTTGGCTTTCTTTTTAACCGACTTAAAAAAAGGAGGAGGTTCTCAGTTCGTCGGATTTTTTTTATGTATATTCCCCGATTACTCAAAGACGGCTGAACCGATTTTTAAAATTCTGTTTTTGTTTGAAAGGGTATACTTCCAAGTTGGTCCTATTGTCATTTAGTCACGATCTGATGATGGAATCTTGGAGAAATCGAGGGAACTCTTCAAATGTTATAGGCACACCTATAGCGATTTGGATATTTTTTATAGTAACCCATGCATTAGCTCTCGAAATCAACACAAAAAGGGAAAAAAAAAATACCAAAGTCGGTATCTTTGGATCAGTATTTAAGTTTTTTGCCACCGACTTCCGAAATTAAAGTTATTTTTCACTTTGTAGTTTGGAAGTCGGTTGTATTTTTGATAAAAAAAAATATCATTAAGATTGGTGCAGTATTTATGGTAGGTAATGTAAGTTTGACACTGTTTGTAACTATTAGGATAATATTATAATTTTTCTAGTACACCGACAGAAAGCTTTGAAATAATTAAAAAACCGGCCAAGTGCATGTCGGACCACGCACAAAGAAGGGTTCTATAGTTGGGATGAATTTGTCTCAAAAACAAACTTTACTTTGTAGTTGAAAAAGATGTTCTCCCATACATCAATATAATAAGTTAGTAATTGCAAAAAAAAAAATGTGATAAAATTACAAATTAACAATTTTTGGATATTTTCCAGTAGTTGTGTTGTGAGACGTTTTTTCTTGCCAAATTTCATGATTCTAGGTCAAGTTGCCCCTGTTGGTTTTGATTTATTTGCGAATATCAAAACATGTCAGATAAATGGCCCTTTGAGGTACGGAACCCTAAAAATTGAATGTTTAATAGGTATTCATCTCACAATAAAAAAAACCTTCTTGTTATTTTAATGATCCCAAATCCACTGGACCACCTCAAATTCTTTGATGTACAAAAAATATGCTCACTTAAATTATTTTACTTTGAAGTATAAAAATAATTACCTCGGGAAATGTATTTAATTAAAGGTGATTCGTCGTAATTACGTCGTTACTCAGATTTATATGAAAAAAAAAAAAACCTTTTCCAATCAATTTCAGTTTCACGCCAACGCGATCTGGAATGTGGACGGTCCGAGGTAAAATTGGAAATCAATCCACGTTGGATTAAGTGCCACCAACTATTTGTAATTGTTTACCACGATTGAAACTAGAGTTACTACCTTTACTTTCAATACTTAAATTTTATACACAACCCATATCATTATGCCTGTGTTGCCCGATGGGCTAGGCAGAGGTGTAACTACCACACATACACACATTTCACCAGTAATTTTTATTTCCCATGTAATAAGGACCGAGCCAATTGCCATCAGCAATAATTCGAAGACATGTGACATCTACCAACCCGTACTGGGCTCGCGTGGTGGATTACGGCCCACTCCCTCTCACCGAGAGGAGGCCTGTGTCCCAGCAGTGGGAACATTTTATAGGCTGATTATGCTTTACTAGCTGCGCCCCGCAGTTTCACCCGCATAAGTCTCGATCCCGTCGGAATATCGGGATATATTATATGTTATAAAGTATTCCATGTTATAAACTATCTGTGTGTCAAATTTCATCCAAATCTGTTCAGTAGTTTTTGCGTGAAAGAGTAACAAACATCCAGCCATCCTCACAAACTTTTGCGTTTATCTCTTAATATATATAAATCTCGTGTCACAATGTTTGTCCTCAATGGACTCCTAAACCACTTAACCGATTATAATAAAATTCGCACACCATGTGCAGTTCGATCCAACTTGAGAGATAGGATAGTTTAAATCTCAAATTATAGTCGCAATTTTAATTTATTGCTAATTATTTGTCTGTTATTATTTGACAGTCACAATTATCTGTTAACTCCAAATGATTCTAACAGATGTCGATACCTTTCGACTGGGTTGAGTAAGTAATCAATAGATGGCGCTGTAAATTAATATAGACTTATTTATTTATTTGGCTGGAGAAACTATATTTAATTGAATATTGTGACTAATTGTAATCTACTATATAAAAATAAGTCGGGTTTTCCTTCCTGACGCTATAACTAGGTAAGTAGGGTAAGTAGGGTACGTAGGTAGGGTAGGTACGTAGGTAGGGTAGGTAGGTAGGATAGGTAGGGTAGGTAGGGTAAGTAGGGTAGGTAGGTAGGGTAGGTAGGTAGGATAGGTAGGGTAAGTAGGGTAGGTAGGGTAGGTAGTTAGGTGCGCCGTAAATAAGTTCTTAATGCTACCCGTGCGAAGCCGGGCCGGGCAGCTAGTAATATTATATAAAGCCATTTGATCGACCCGACCCAGGACCTCATGCTCAGCGGTTTTGCTTGTGATAGACTAACGAAGAAGGTTAAATTAGAGGGAGAGAGGTTTGATTTTATAATACTGTTCATACCCCGATAAAAGTATATGGTAAGACAAGACAAGCGGTTCCTAAAAGCATATTCAGTATAATGTTGTTGTACAATGGGTCAGTCTACCGCAAGCTCACCTTTAAGGCGATAATTGTATAGCACGGCTCACGACTCGATCGCCCGTTTTGAGCAATAAGATGCACGAAGCGTATTTTTTTTTTTAAATAACCGACGATTAATTTCAACGCACGTTCAGAATCATGTACTGAATCCAAGGTAAAAGTTTTCGCGTCAATGTCCCTGCTACCCTGTGTAATAGAGGAGCATCGCATCCCATGTACTTCTTAATTGCCGGGTGTGGTTGGCACATAGAGGGCAAAGAACTTCGGAAACAGAACCAGTTACCCTTAGTGAGATTGTTAGTAAAACTAAAGCGTTACTGGCCTTCCTTGAGGAGCTGGGGTGGATAGAATGATCGATTTTCCCGTACGCAATATACACGTTATGACGTAGAATTGTGGACGCCAGGCCGTCTCACTAATGCACACAGCTCTAGGTCGAATAAAAAGACAGGAAGGACTTTGTGACTTAAAAATTATTTAAAAGAATCTATGTAATTCAAAATTTATAAATCAAATTAAAAAATAAGGCACCCTGAGAACATGAGCCTACGTCGCAAAATCGATTCACCGATATTATTCTAAATTCAACTGCCCAAGGACGGCCTAGAATTAATTGGTTTCTTCATTGAATTCGTAATAGATGAGTTATTGAAATCAATTCAATTCGAAGTTCAATTGTGGATAAAGTTTTTAGATAATCTGGTCAATATGACCTAAGGAGGTCAGCTTGTAGGTCAGAGGGAAAATTGATAGATTTTAGTATACAGTAAGGTTTTAATCAAAGATTATTTCGGATAGATTGGGACATATAGATTTAATTTAGCTTACTACTTGTTTTTATTTTATTTTTTTATTTTTCTCAAACTTGACCAACTAACCTACTAACTATAATGTTACCTGTTGGTAAGATTTGAAAAATCCATACTAATAATATAAATGCGAAAGTAACTCTATCTGTCCGTGTCGTAAACGGCTGAACAGATTTGGATGGGCACACATGCGGAAAGACCTGTATTTAGGATACTTTTTATCCCGTTAGTACGTTTCTGTGGTATAATTTCCGGGCTTTATACGGTCGAAGCCGCGGGTATATGCTAGTCATGAATGTCGATAATAATGTGACATAAATTAACGTTTCATTTCGAACAAAGATAGGTTTATAAAGCTTTAACCTTTGTTACTCGTTCCATTTAAATCAAAATACGTTTTATGACGGTCTTTACTGTCAGTAAGCTTATCCAATCGACGAAACTACGTATTTTCCCTACTATAATAGTTAATTTACTAAATAACTCTTTTATCCACTTGCAAAAGCTCAAAACAAATAAAAAAATGAGCGAGCCAAAAACTTTTGTAATAAGCAACATTAAAAGGCCCGCCTCGTCAAGGTCGTTTCTGACGGCCAACTCGAGCACCACGCGCGCGCATTGGTCAAATCAAATAGCGCGTTTCTCCGGCTTCCTGTTACACATTTCCGTCCCTTTTCACGAAATCACTCCCATAGATTTTTAGGGTATACAGGGTGAAATGGTTGACATTCGCGTAGGGGTCATCATGGGTAATTTGGTTGCAAATTCCTCTGTTACATCCCCTTAACGGATTGCCGACGACCAATAACTCTGTATAAGTTTTGTGCACAGACTGCAGGAAAGCGAGAGGAAAGATTTTACACATAAAAACATGGTAAACTTTGATCTTCGATTTAATCCAAGATGAATATCTGAACATAATAGAGATATATGTCAATAATAGAGATAACAGGACTGATCAAAAAGGAACTGAGATTGCAATAAGTATTCTCTTACTAAAATAAACACAGGCGTGATAATTTGCCCAGCGAGATCTATGACAGATTATCTGGCGACCTCGAGCGATCTCGGTGACGTCGCCAACTTCGATAGATCTTGTGATACGCAAGAATAGATTTCTCTTGAAGATACATTAGTGAAGCTAAACAACATAATGTTTACTGTACCTTATATTCCGTTCATTTTGTAATGATTTGCGTGTCAATCTTCGTCTTGTTTTAGTAATAAGAATAGCATCAAAATCTCGCAAGGGGCTTGTGGCTAAGTAATAACAGCCGCACGGTTCGATCGATCAGGTTAAGCTACGCTTGCCGTGATTGATCCGTGGATGGGTGACCATCTTTATTTACCAAGAGCCCTTCGTGCCTTGGAATGCACGTTAAGCTGTTGGTCGAACGTCTGACAACCAATCTCACTAAGGGGTATCGTATTACCCAGTTACTGGGTTGTGGAGGTCGGATAAGCAATAAAATACTCTACATAAAATACTGGTATTCAGCTGCATCCGGTAGGCAGGAAGCTGACCCCAACATAGTTGGGAAAAGGCTAGGCAGATGATGAATACCATCAAATTCTTTTTACTAACCTTCCCACATCAACTCACTCATGCACACACTCGTTTAATTGAATGTACAAGTTTTTTTCTTATTATGTTTTGGAGAATTTATTATCGATTACTGCTGCCTCAGAAATCTTAAGGATGATTTCCACCAAACGGCTCGCATCGCATCGGATCGAATCGGATTTTACAATCTTTAGACGATTTTAAATCGTGTACACAGTATTTAAAGTCTATATTCATCATTTAACGACTAACGCTACCTATGTATCGACCTACTATCTTGTAAGCTTGTGAGACGAAGGAGACTAGTCTCCACGACACAAGGAAAATCATAATGTGGAGGCTCATGCCATTTGAATTTGTAATTGCTCTCTTGAACAACAAAGCTTTTATTTATGTACTAATTGCCGATACGCTAAATTTTATCGGAGATGTCATGTACTAATTATCATTCATGATCATCATTTCAGCCAAAAGACACGTCCACTGCTGAGTATAGGCCTCCCTCAAGCACCACCACTTCAACTGGTTTTGTGCTTCCCGCATCCAGCGGATTTCTGCAGCCTTCACAAGGTCATCGGTACACCTTGTGGGAGGCCTTTCAAGGCTATGCCTTAGGGTACGCAGTCGCCACTCCAGAACCTTTCGGCCCATCGGCCATCTGTTCTGTGAGCAATGTGGTGTTCACTGCCATTTATGTTAGGTAATTTTTCGGGTTAAGTCGGTTTGGTTCTCCTGCAGATCTGTTCATTTCTGATTCTACCACGTAGGGAAACTTCAAGCATAGCCCTCTCCATTGCTCCAATTGTGATAAAACTGTTTATATTTGTCGATAAAACTGTTTTCCTGGGGATCACGCTCGACTCAAGGCTTCAGTGGGGTCCTCATTTAACATTCCTTCCAGGACGGCTAAGTTCAGCAGCATATGCTGTGACAAAATACGTCAATTTACTGATGCAGATACCGCGAGGCTAGTCTATTTCAGTTACTTTCTTAGTATTATGTCGTACGGTATTTTACTATGTGGTCGGGCTGCAGACATCGAGTCTATTTTTATTATGCAGAAAAGAGCCTTCAGAGCCATATATGGCCTCCGCACGCGCGACTCTCTAAGGGAACTGTTTAAAGATATTAACATCATGAAGGTACCTTGTCAATATATCTATGAAAACATTATATACGTAAGGAAAAGTCTACATCTTTTTAGTAAAAGACACAATTATATCACTAGAAATAGGGACCAATTAGTTCAACCATAATTAAAACTATCTGAGTAATGAAAATAATAATGATATCCACATAGTCCTCGCATTCACAATAATTAATTAAAATAATATAATACTTTACAAAGTAATCATGTCATTTTGAATATAATTTTCCTGCTCCACAAGGTCGCATAAACTAATTGATTAGCATTTGAAAATACTGTTGGAGTTGCTGAAGATTTAAAAAACTACTCATCTTTGCATTGTATAAATTCAATCCCTTAGCATTGTATAATTCCATAACACGTGTGAGTACTATGTACCTACTATAAAGCTACCATTTACTAGGTACGTCTTTCATTGCCTTGAATGTGCCCTTGTGGCTGAGAATATGTCATGCTCACTCTAATGTCTCGTCAGCGAGACATTAGAGTGGTGGACACAGGTGGCGTGTGTGTTGAATCATTTAGCTCCCTTCAAAATGGTTGAGCTGAATGGTGCTAATCCATGCCTCATGTTCGTGAACGGGCGCTGTCATGAAAATAACATGAAAATAACAGACTTTTATGGCTGTCGTCATAATATGACGGAACCGCTTTCCTATGAAACTTTAGCATAAGGGTGAATCCGCATCTGTCGGTGGTCAAACATATCCATACGCGGACTAGGCGCTATGTATACGCGACGCCAACGGGTTTACGCAGCGTTTAAGCTACGTACGTCATTTCTGGACGTATACGATCAGTGCACATGATGACACTGTAGGTGGTCATAAAGAGGCCTACAAAAACTGATTAGCCCTGTAATGATAAATAAATAAATTAATTAAGGGAATAATGAAGGGTCGGGCAAAGTGTTATTTGGTTTTTCTATCTGAAATTTCTCAGTAGCAGCCCCAAGTCTGGATTTGTGCCGGTTGATGGTAATAGGCTCGCCCCCTATTACATGGGACTTAAACATAATTGGCGAAATGTGGGTGTACTTGCTACAGATACACTTCTGCCAAACTCTTTGGGGCAAAAAAGCGTGATGTTATATTATGATAAATTACTGTAAACGTTATCTCAACTATATTCAATCTAATCACGCAGATAAATGTTGACATTTTACAAGAAATAATCACAGGGCAAAACTACCCTCGATAATGTATACGGCAACAGTAAAATTACTAGCTTTGAAATTGTTATAAATTGATGAAAGTGGCGTACCCTCGATTCGCGATTGGTTATCTGTCAGTAATTATGCAAAATAACTCGATGTGACCTTTTATCACTTTCTGCATGTAACCTCAAATACATGAAACATTGAATTATAAGTATAGTCCAGTATTTTAGTATGTCAGGCAAATTAACAATTACGATACTTATTAATAATTGGCATGACACAGTTTGACACAGTTATGTGGTGATTATGACTCTAGAAAATCAATAGGTATTTTAAAATTTATGATTGCTGAGAGTTACAAATAAATATTTGTTGATTAGCTGGTAATTAATTGACTGTGTAAAAACTTATGGCTGGAGTAGCTACAGTCAATTTAATTGACATAAGCAGACGATTCGTCATAATCTCGCGCCGTTTTTCATGTATAGAAACGGATAATTTATATATTCTGTTGCAGTAGGATGCTCGAAGCATAACATAGCGTAACATAGTTATATGAAAACGGTTCATAACTGTCAGAGTGCCCTAATCCTATACTATTAAACGAGCAATATTTGTATGTTAATATTTTTGTTACTTTACATATATACATACATTATGCCTGTATTCGCCGTATTATGTTTGAGTCCCATGTCTAAATTAATATTTTAAAAAGAAAAAAAAAAGTTTTTTATTTGTTTGTATGTTTGTTTGTTTCTAATGAATAAACTCAAAAATTACTAGACCGATTTTAAAAATTCTGTCACCAGTAGTAATTATGCTTTATTATTACTGAGTATCACTGAATATAATTTATAAAGATATCACGCGGGCGAAGCCTAATCATAGATAAATCTCGACTCCGGGCTGCTACTCAAAAATTCCAGATGAAAAAACCTAATAACACTTCTTTGTCCGACCCTGGCATCGAACTCAGGATCTCATGTTCAGCAACAGCAATAATTTATTTTCATTTAACTGGCACACATTGTATCAGTCTATTGATATACGAAACAATGACGTCACCTATCAAGTCCATTAGAACTAGGTTTTTTCTTTTATACAATCAGTTGAGTTATAAAACTTAGAAGAATAGGGTTTCTCCTAAGTTTATAACCCAACTGATTATATCTACAAGTTACAGATATGACGCTCTCTGGCAAGCACGTACGAATCAAATATTTATGTCACGAGCCGCGGCTCTAACATATTTGGGAACTACTGTTAGGAAAGATATCTATTTTTGCTTCATTTATCTTAAGTAGGCTTCGAGTGTATAAAAATGTGGTAAAAATTTACCACATTTACGGAATAGATTTTCTCAAAATCTGTTCTTTGTCGTTGTAGAATTTCTTTTTGGCTCTTTTAACGCGTTTACTCGAATACTTTTCTTCGATTTCTCACTTTCTTTTTTATTTCATGGTTTTTATATCACGTGATTCAGGAAAACTAGATTTCCTGGTTCTTATGTACGACTTTTCTTACGATTTCTTAGTTGCTATGTATGAGTTTTCTGCATACGTGTTCTTCAGACGTCGTCTCAGAGTTCTCTTCACTCCTCTACATAAAATGTATGATCTTTTTTTATCTTTCGTATATTTGGCGCCATGTATTCTTGTCTATAATTTTTGTTGTACTTGCAAATGTAAGGGCTTTTCTAACTTTATCAGATAGACAAGGTTTCAGGTAACCATTATTGTAATACTAGCTTAAGTTCACGACTTCGTTCTCGTGGAAGTCGTAAGACACCACAATATACAAAAATAACAGTTACATTTTTATAAAACTTCCCTGCATTCTACGTTTGTAGTTATGGTCTCAGCAGTCAAAATATACGGAGAGTCAGGACTGGTGACGCAGGAGCAAGCGACATACGGTTGTCCGTGTGAGAAGCAGCTCGTACTGAGATTGCCACCTCCAGCCATTCAGTAGCAATTTCCCAATGCTTGCGAAGTTTTTCGTTTTTAGTAAATTAATCAACGCCTGTGTTCTTGCGAATATTACTTAATGACACAACACATATACATTTACACATTATTTCTGACGAACGACTATCACTTAAATAATATATCAGTAAATTGTAAACACACGGGTTTCTCATTACCAGTTGGCTAACTATATAATATAAAACTATAATCATAATAGTAATTCACATACAGCCGCAGTGTTACAAAGCAGTCGTTGAACCGCTATTTAGTTTTTTGAAGTTTGACTAAAATAGCCGTTGCCATGATTGACTGCTCTATAAATGTATAGCGTGATTATAATCATTTAAAAGGTTAAATGTAAAAGTATCTACAATAACCTAACCTTTTAGGTTATCTTTTTACAATTTGCGATAGTAGACGAATACGTACATAATTTAATATTGCTCTTATAGCAAATAGCGTGATAATTTATAGCCTACAGACTCACAAGACATAAAGGGAATATCTTTTCAAAATTAACAGAATCTATATGATAGTATTTGCGTGATGCTGGAACATACATTCGGACAAAGAGACAAACAGCCAAACAGACAAAAAATTAAAAAACTATATTTTCGGAATTAGAATCGTTCCTATGCAGACCTTGCAGCTTTATAGCAGTTACTTTAAAAAAAAAAATTCAATGTATGTTTTGACTTTGCTTAGATTTTATTGGTACATGTGTAGATGTAGATTACAATAATTGATTAAATTAACTACACGCTTCTCAACCTATTGACGTGACATTGTGATCATTCTTAAACAGTCCCACAACTGCAATTATAATTGTAACGTTAAACTAAATATTCCATCTAATTTTTTATGCAATTGGACTCGTGAGATGTATTCGTGTAATCCATCTCGGGGGACAGATCGAATGGGCTTTACACATCACCTCGGGGTGTGACATTTATTCATTAATCCATCAGATAATGTAAGAGGCATTGAAAAATGAATGTCCTCAATTGTTTTCATTTCATCGAGTTTTCATTGAAAACTTGTATCGGAATGTATTGACAAAAGAAAATTATAAAAAAAAAAAAACAAAATCCCCGACTGCAAAAACACATAACTGAAAAGCGAAAAACAAGCATTTTAATCTATAGAATTTATTGCAGGCGGGACGAACAAAAGTTACACCTTTTTTCAGGTTATTGGTTTGTCCCGCCAGCAATACCAAAATTCTATAGATTAAAATGTTTGTTTTCTCTTTTCAGCTTGTGTTTTTGCAGTCGGATTTTTCTTTTTTTTTATTAATTTGCTTTATTTCAAGCTTTTAAGTTTACACATACGCATACACATACGCATATACATATACACATATATATACACATATATACATATATACATATGTGTATATATTATATTTATTTAAAAAAAATTGTAAAATGTTTTAATTTTTTTTTTTATAATAACATATAAATATTATATAGCCTATGCCACTCCCACAATTAAGACGAATTTAACGACACCTCATATGTTAAAACCCATCAAGCCGTTTAGGCTACAGAGTGTGCCAAAGAAATAGACATACATACTGTCGAAAAACATTACCCTCCTTCTGGGGCAGTCGGGTAAAAAGTGAGTATTTCACTTACTTAATTTTGAGAGAAGACACATTTTTCATGAATAAATGGAACTCAGAACATAATTATGACTAGAAACGTTATACCCTCAACTGTCAACCCCTTTTGGGTAGCACAGATGTCATGTTAATTGCAGGCGTGTGTTTGTTTAAACAATTTGTTGAAATTATTTCTCCTACCTAGTCTAATAGCGACAGACTGGGAACTTTCCACTTTTCAGAACCAAGTTCCTGAACTATTATTGAAAATTGACTTTTCCTAACTTCTGTTTGAACTTATGAAACTTCAGGGTTTAATAAAGATTGATGTTGTTTGCAATGAAAGTGAACTAATGGACTGTATTGTTCTGCTAGTTTCTGTTACTATTTATCTTTTAATTATTGTCGGACTTTGTTATTTGAGTTGCTGGTTCAGTGTCTGTTTTATTACGGTTTATTATTTCGTCTGACGGATGCTTTTATTAATTGGTTATCGCTCACGCATACAAATACTTATAATTAGGGTGAACTGTTGATGTTTGTGCCCTTGCAATGCGAATAGCTAGGCTATTAGTAGAGTTCATCGATTTAGTTACTTAATACCTATACAGAGTTCTTACTATTTCATAATAAATGTTTAAAATATAGCTTCTGTCTAGCAGATTTTTTTCATCTTGGGTGTCGTTTTCATGGTTTTCTAGGGTTTTAAAGCCGAAAGTGACGTGAGTATGTGAACCCAAGATGGCGTCTGCGAAACTTCAAATTTTTCATCATGGGTATCGCTTTCATAGTTTTCGAGGGTGCTAAATTCGATAGTCAGCTCAAAATGTAAATCAAAGATTACGGCTTTTATTTTTGTTTTAAATCATATGCGAGAAGGAATTTCGTTCCTCACGGGGGTCCACAGACCGCACTGGTTTGTTTTTTATGTTTTCAAGTACCTTAAGAACATTAGCGATTTATAGCGATACCCTCATCGCTGTTTATTGAAATATTCTCCATTACCTACCCAAGTATATGAGTCCGAAATATCTCCAACTAAATTTCAAACGCTTTACCAAGTACTTACACAGTAATTAATTAATTATAACAAGCCGAACCACGAGGCGTCACTCACCTTGAGCGCTTCAAAATTAACGATCAAACTTGTTTCATTAAAGTAAAATGTTATAAGTTTGAGTGTAAAACGGGGTTGTATTATCCCCATAGTGGTGACAATTTACACATTTATAACTAGCTTTATTTTTGAAAATTTGCATTTTCTTTGTGTATAGAAAGTATCACTTATGTGTGGGAAGGGAATGTTGATTTAATTTGCGTCTTACCTACATGTTTATTTTGCTAACTTAACAGATAGCTGTGCTGCTGGGGAGTTTGTTGCGCCACTTCTTCCCAGCTAAAGCTAGAAAGTGGTGAAGGGCGGGCGTTTTGGGGGACTGTCGTTAGTAATTTTGACGTTCAAAAGACGTTAATTTGAATAAATGATTTTTGATTTTGATTAAGCTTGAAACTTTCATTAGGGGTGCTAAGCTTCTCGCATGATAATCAACATACTTAATACTCAATTTAATGATTGATTGATTCTTGTTCAATTTTTTTAAGCATGCTAGTCACTTTTTTTTAAATAACTGAGAGGAACTCGCGACATTGATTCACTCTCAACAATTTATTCCTTCCTTATTCTCCTTTCTTTCCGTATGTGGCTCGCGTGCGAAAAGTCGATAAATAATTTTAACCGCTATTTTATCTGAGGGTGTAACTCAGTGGTAAAGTGTCTGCTTTGCATGCTGAAAGTCTTGGTTTAAAATCCCAGCACCTCCATTTGATATTGTTTTGATAATTTCGGAAATAAATGTATTAAAACGGTTCTGTGTGTGTGTATTAACTCCGTATTATAAATCAGGGATGTTGCGGGTATTTACATCCACATCCACAATTGTGGAGTTTCCGCATTTATTTAGTCTGCATCCGTATTTATCAATGCGGAGCTCATGCGGATGTGGATTTGGGTCGAAAAGGGTGAATACAAGTAAAATCATAATCAACGAAATGGAAATAATAATCACGTAAATCATCAATATAGCTCTAAATCGTTAAATTTCCACGAAATAGTCTTGTAATCGGTAATAATCAATCAAAAAAATATAATTTCGAAAGTTATATTGATTTTTAAATTATTCATTTATTTATTTTATGCATACAGTCTTGATACAGTTTCATGTTTGTTTTGTACCATTAAACCAAAAATGGTTTGTTTGGTAGTCACATTCGCTATAAGAACACTCCTTATTCACTTAAATATAACATGTATTTACTTATTCTATATTATTCATGTATGTTATCCATACACCCACATTATTTGCTTATATTAGATAAATCTTTAATGAATATAATGTTAGTAATTATTTTTTTATTATTGCCGCGAATTGATAGGTAATAAAATGAAATAAAACTTGAAATTCGCATCTGCGGATGAGAACCATAAAAAACCTGCATCCACGACATCCCCATTATAAATCGTCTCATTTGATTGAAACGATTTATAATAGGAAGTGAACGATTGGTTTTCGACGTACTGGACTACTTATTTATTAGAAACGTCAATAAAACTTGTTTCCATTCGAAATAATCCAGATCGGAAAACATTGTCATTCACCATTGTGTCATTCAGGATAATATTCTTTTTTTCTGGCATATTACTAGGCATAAAATTCAAAAGTCATTTATTCAAAGCTGAGAATCAGCACTTTTCGAACGTCAAAATTACATGAGACAGTCCCCCAAAACGCCCACCCTTCACCACTTCCTAGTGCCTTTAGCAGGGAAGAAGGAGTGGCGCAACAAACTCCCCAGCAGCACAGCTGTCTGTTCAAAATAGAAAAAAAAAAAATTACATTATGCATAATTTTTAGTACATAACCTACATCGGTCCCCTATTTACCAAACCTAATGTAAGCCATTAATTCTAAATGCTGTTAAATCACTGCTCATTAATTTGATAACACATGATCATAAAATTAAGCTATGCACATTAAATATCTCAGCACATTAAGTTGATCACGCATAAAGGGAGATAAAAGCAAATTACGTAGAAATTATTTTATGTTCTTTGTGTAACCACCATTTATGAAGAGTTACGTAGCATTTAACAAAATGGAGGCTTATTTTAATGGATAATCACTTAAATTTAACTTAACATAACATAACATCACGCTTGCAATTTCCAAAGGGTGAGGAGAGGTGTACCTACATAATTTCCAAAGGGTGAGGAGAGGTATACCTCATTTCATGTCATAGGGAGCGATCATATTGCCATCAACCGGGCCCAAATCCAAACTCCGGGCTGCTAATGAGAAATTCACCTAAAACCTATTGGGTTTTCTATCTGGAAATTATTATATTACTAATACTTATGAAATTAGTATACAATGGTAGGTTACACAATATTATCTTTTCTTGATAACATCTCAAACTAAAGCCGATATTAGACAGTGAAGGTTTATTTTTATTACACTCTACGTTCACACGATACCGACAAATTTATAAAGGAATGAATGTTCATCTGCTCCTTACATTTCACTGACATGACTGCCCCTTTTGGTCTCGTGGCCGCAAGCGCGACTGCTGAGCATGAGGTCCTGGGTTCGATTTCCAGATCGGGCAAAGTGTTATTGGGTTTTTCTTAGTAACAAAAAAGTTTGGAAGTTAGTGGTGTGATACCCCCGTGCCTCGGAAAGCACGTTAAGCCATTGGTCTTGCGACTAATCTCTCTCCGGTCGTGTCGGATTACCGTTCCGTCGGACTATGAGAGTGAGGGTAGAGAGAGTGCACCTGTGTCTGCGCACACACTTGTACACATTAATTATCTTGCGCGCTGAAGGCTAGTCTGCATTGAGACTGGCCGAAATGGTCTGGAGGACAATACATTTCATTTTTAGATCAATCGGTAGGCAAGTGAAAGATACCGAGAGACAAATTCCGATATCGTTGGATATGTTGGATGGTCAGTAATTAATTCATTTTTCACTTTTGATTAATTTTATGTTCAGACGTCTCACTTCGAGTATGTAGAATTAAAGGCAAAAATGACTTAAAAGTGCAACGTCTGATATCGTCTTAAGAGCGTTTATTCTGAAAGATGGCAACGTCGCAAATAGATGTCGAATATTGCACTGTTTTGATTAATTTGGCAATATTACTGTATGGAAATAAGAAATGTGGCTAACTAGTTCCCTAGAATATTAATAATGAATTGCAATTATAACACTGAATTTAATGTTGTAACAATTTTAGGTGTAAAAAAGGCATTTGAAATGTTTCCAAATACTTTTTTATATCTTAAACTAAATATTCGGTATTTTGATATTAATTAATGCATTTCACAGTCAATATTTTAGTTCCCTAGTTAGCCACATTTCTTAATTCCATACAGTAATATTGCTAAATTAATCAAAACAGGTAAATATTTGACAGCTATTTACGACGTTGCCAACTTTTGGGATAAACCCTCTTAAGCTAAACAATAAACATGGTTGTGCTGGTTAAAAATAGCGCAATGGTTGGGGATCAAACTCAATGCCGACTAGCTCTAGCATTACTTAATAGTTGGGTTTTGCAATATACATTCTCAGATTTCTGAGAATCAGAGAAAAAAGTCACAAGCTGCAAGAAAAAGATTTCGTTTGAAAATACTTAAGTTTTTTTTAAGAATAGAAGTAAAAACTCGTTTCCTCGTCTCAAATGTCCATTTTGAGACAAAGCAGTCAATCGTATTGACAATTTGATGCATGAACTGATCAACTTATTGATCGGTTCATGCACGAAATTGCGTGTTAGTACCATGTAACAGGCATGCCAATTACATATACAGGGTGGCAGGGACACCGACGCGCAATCTGTACCATGGATTCAATGGTAAATGATTTTGGACCCCACAAGAAAAAATCTGCTGTTTTTTACAAAAGTGCAATATCCATGCGGTCAAAATGTATGGAATAGCAATTTTTAAGGTTCCGTACCTCAAAAGGAAAAAACAGAATCCTTCGTTGTCCGTCCGTCAGTCTGTCAAGACCCTTGTTCTCAGGAACGCGTACAGGTATCAAGTTTAAATTAATATCAAATAACTACGTAGGTCTTAAATCAAGCTTCTAAGTCAACGCAATAAATAAAGACGGCCATGTATGCGTTATATTTTGATACTCGCAAATAAATCAAGTACTACTTCCCGTTGACCTAGAATAATTAAATTTGACAGAAAGCAAGGTCTCACAGCACAACTACACGAAAAAGTCCGAAAATTGTTAATTTATAATAATTTACCACAAAAAAATACGATTACAAACTTACATTTTACAGTTTGAGAACTGACCGTGACGTATTTCGATGTATGGGAGAACTTGTTTTTCAACTAAAATGTTAAGTTTGTTTTTGGGATAAATTCATCCCAAGGCGTAGATGACCCTGCCACCCTGTATTAAAAAAATAAGAGCATCCAAAGCGTTTCCTTAAATATTACATTCATTGTAACGTCATCCTGCGGATACGACGTGCGTCAATCTGTCCCGACCATCAAACTCCTTAACTGCCCCACTAAAATTGTAAGTACCACTGAAATTGATTGCCCCAGGCTGCCTTAGATATTTTTATGATAGTACTTTGGCGCTGTTTCACGTTTAATACATGAATATATGCCAATATTTTGACGATGTGGTTCTATGAAAGATCTAGGCTATAATCGCGGTTGTAAAGTTGTGATTTTATATGCATATAAATATTATGTAGATAGAATAAAGATTAATGTAATACTTGTCACAGTATGGTCGATAAAGCGAGACGAGTAATAAACAGTTTATTTATGGTATATAGGCAAACACAGAAAGAAAGAAAGAAAGAACAGACAGAAAGACGGAAAGAAAATTAATTTATTTGACTCAGGTTATTACAGGGACACAATATTCAAGAACAAAAACACAAAGAAAGCTTAAAACAGTATTGTGTGCCTCACGGTTGTGACAAATAGGCCTAGTCCAGCATAAAAGCCAGACAGTTAGTGCCTGACGCTGGTTTTCAACCTTATGTTACGAGTACATCTAACGGATGTAAATTAGTTTTACGATGTGATGTGATGATAATATAGTGTGTAAATATTTAAATGAAAAAATAATAGACATGTGTGTAGCAAATAATAATAAAATCGATATTTACGATAAAATTAAGTTTAAAAATAATTAAAGATTTATACAGTGGTATTAAATGAAATAATTAAAACAGTATGGTTGCACAATAAATAAAGGACTGTCGTCAGTAAATATGTGTATTGAAAATAAGCCATCATAGTTTAAGAGTAAGAAGTGGTTACCGCTGCGAACAGATATCTATGTTTTACAATCAATACTGAAGAAAAACCAAAGGGAGATCCCAAGCTATGCCAAATTTCGAAAAAAGAAGTTGAAATAACTGGTTTGCCAATTATTTTTCTACCAGTATTAAGCCCGTACGAACTCTGGTTCACAACATCAGACCCGTAATCCCTGATGGGTTATGTAGCGGTGAACCTATAGTACCCACATCCACATTTCGCCAGTTATGTTTAAATCCCAAGTAATTAATAGGCAGTGAGCCTATTGCCATCAACCGTGTACAAATCCAGAGTTTGGGCTGCTACCGAGAAATTCCTGTTCTAAACACCTTTTTTATGTAGGGTATCTCGTAGTTGACCTCTGAGATCATGACTCAAACCTCCAGCCAGGGGTTATTCAACTATGCTAATTAAAACTAGGTGAACGCTCGCTAAGGGCACCCCCTGTGGGGTCCGAACCTTGGCTTAGGGCGTCAACCGAAGGGAGGACATCAAGGATGGGACGGGCTGGATCAAAGTTTTGATCATGATTATTAGTCGAGGAATTTAAAGCTACGTGCTCAGCTGCAACAATTTTTGGCATCTCGTTATCGAGCAAGGGTCGGGGGAGAGTATCATTTACTCGGGACGCGGTCGCGATCGCAAAGGACCTCGGCGGCGAGGTCAGAATGACGGGAGGCGTCTGTTTTTGTACACTGTGCTAGTTTCCCTACTGCTCTCCTGGTGGAGGGTAATTGGGTCGTCAGGGTCGGTAAGGATTCGTTTAGGGCGGCGAGTTCGATTGATACTAGAGGAAGTGTAACTAGCGGCCTCGACAACCAGAGGGTTGCGATGTTTGGCGGCAGTATCGAAGTAAGTTCTAAACACTCAATAACATTTTTTCCAAGTTCAAATTAAATTTAAAAAAATAAAATATTTTATTTCACATAAACCTACATTGGCACTCATGAAACGTCAGAAGCTAGGTGCACGGTTCCAATGGGTCGTTTCCTATGGAGAAGACACAATACTTTCAAATAACATTGTTAATAGGTATGGGAGGACAGTGTAGGTCTTTCAACAAGTACCAGGTACTTAACTAAATAGAAAATGGTCTACAGATCTACAGTCCACTAAACCCAAAGTGTTCTGATATTCACAAAAAATAGAAAATAATCTATATAGAAGATCAATAAATTAAAAAAAATCTGTTTTAAACGAAATGACATGGTTGCTATTAAAACTGTAACAACTTGGGGATCGAACCCAGGATCCAATGCTCAGCAGAAGTAAATTTGGTTCATATGGGTTTAATATCGGTGGCCCTGCTCTGACACGACAATGTAGTATTAAGGTAGAATACGGTAGTTGCCTAGGTAAAAAAAAGAAATTCTATTAAGTCCGTCTTTCAGATAATAAAAAAAATATTAGACACGTATTTTTTGCTTAATCATATTAATAAAAAATAACTTAGAAAACACGCATTAAAGTTCGGGAGTGGGGGCTCGCAACGTCACAAATCAGTATAAAATCTAGCAAGCAGTGACGTCATGCCACATTTTAACTCAATGTATCGCCGTAATCTTTTGATTACGTTAAAATATAAAAAATACGTGTTCTATATTTTTTATTAATCTACCTTCCGGACTAAAAATTTTTTTTTATGAAACAAGCCTATTAGTATCTTCACTCAAGTGCTTGTTTTGGCAGCCCAACTAGTTACAAACTCAAACGAAATCTTTCTCCATCAACGCACAATGAAAGAAGAGATTATAGTAGCCATAAACCAGCTCTATAATAGTAATTATAATGTGGTATTTTATGCCAAACTTTATTGGAATCCTTTACGTTCATTAGAAGTTATAAAAATTAATGGTGTTATAATAAGAGCCTCGATAATGAGCTTTCATAGCCTTAGGAAATGGGCCTAGTGTTTTTCTGAGCCATTAGAAATGAGTCATTAGGTCTAGACTTGAAAATTAGGTACAGTCCTTCCATAGATATTTTATCTCTGATTTTCAAAAATCAAAGTGGTCTTTATTTTCTTGGAAATAAGGCTGCTAGTGGGTTGCTGCTCGGGTTCTTGTCAGTGGTAAAATGACTCTACAGTCATTTTCGCGTAAATGACATGAACCACTACGTACGTAGGTACGTAATGGTTGATGTCATATTCGTAATTTGGCTATATGTCTCGCAGTACAGATGGCCGATGGGGCCGAAAGGTTCTGGAGAAGCGACCGCGTACTGGAGGACGTAGTGTTGGAAAGCCTCCCTCAAGATGGAGCGATGACCTTGTGCAGGCCGCAGGAATCCGCTGGATGTAGGAAGCACAGAACTGGTCGAAATACAGCCAAACACTGGTCTAGTAGAGGACGTGTTTAAGCTAAAATGATGATGTTGTATACAGGGTGGTAAGGACATCGACGCGAAAACTGTTTCCATGGCTTCAGTATATGATTCTGAAGCCATCTGCGTTGAAATTTTTCGTCGGTTATTTTAAAAATAATCTACTGTCCCATACATTTTGACCGCGTAGGTATTGCAGTTTTCTATGAAATTCTTTTCATGGCATAGGAGGAACTCTATTGAAAATGGCTCTTTTATTCGAAGTAGTTTAACTATAATTAATAAAAAACCGGCCAAGTACGATTCGGACTCGCGCACGAAGGGTTCCGTACCATTATCTATAAAAAGGAGCTAAAAAATAACGTTTGTTGTATGGGAGCTCCCTTAAATATTTATTTTATTCTGCTTTTTAATATTAAATTTGTTGTTATAGCGGCAACAGAAATACATCATCTGTGAAAATTTCAACCGTCTAACTATCACGGTTCATGAGATACAGCCGGGTGACAGACGGACAGACAGACGGACAGCGGAGTCTTAGTAATAGGGTCCCGTTTTACCCTTTGAGTACGGAACCCTAAAAACTAACTAATATTATATCTATATATTTCCAATTTCGACCCTCAAATGTTGCCGAGCAACCAACAAAGAAAACCTAAATAGTCTTTGACAATACGCAAAGATTGCGAGGTGAGAAATTTTACCCATATTCAGTCTAAATTATACTTCATGAAAAGTCGTTTATATAAATTGTTTATTTTTCTGTTTTTGAATGAGCGTTATGAGGCGTGCACTTTTGGATTTTCCAGAAAGAAAAGAAAGAAAGAAAGAAAAATTGTTTATTCTGCACAAACTAAACGCACATGCCAAAAATAATACATAAAATGTATTTTCATAAATTAGCCAAAAGCCTCGTAGCTAAGTAGTAGAAATATGTCAAGATTGTCTATTACTTGAATGTCAGAGATTCCGAATATTTTGTTTCGTTCGTTTCAAGTTTAAAATCACCTTTCGCCTTCATTTAATTGAATCTGTCATCATAGTATCCTCTTACGTATAATTTCCTCAAGAAAGTTTTTAAAAGAATGACTGAAACCGAAGGAGAAACGATACCGAGAATTCAGTTCCTGAATCAGCAAGATTTTATTTCCTCGCTTATCGCAGCCAATCTGCTAAGCCATCTTTTAAATTTCGTTTCTGAACTTTGCTATTATCTTGATTTTTAGGGTTCCGTACCCAAGGGGTGCCCAACGGAACCCTATCACTAAGCCACTGATGCCCGTCTTTCTGTAAGCGGGCATGTATCTCATGAACTGTAATAGGTATTAGACAGTTGAAAATTTCACAGATTGTGTATTCAACAAATAATATAAAATAAATAAAGTTAATAATAAAGGAAGTCCTACAAGAAACGGGTTTTTTCGGCGTTTTGCTCGATCATGTGGAAACCTACATGTGTGAGTCCGACTCGCAGTTGGCCGATTTTTTGTGTATTAAGTACCTCAATTATCTTATTTAAGTTATTTTTTTTGTGGCTAGAGACACAGTGTTGGCTAACAAAAACAAATTCTTTCTCAAACATGCTTGGAAATTCAAACATTATTTTGACAACCTTCTTCGAGATAAATCGAAATTGCTGTACTGGTCAAAAACAAGCGAGCGCCCGGCCGGCAATGCTACTATAAAAATCCATATCTGTCGTGTTTAGTGTTCGAATGAATTACTATGAAAACTCATATCTGTCGTGTTATTTAAAAATGGAACTTACTTTTTACTTCAAAACACGGCAACCAAGGAGGTAATTTACCGAAGATTTTATTTAAATTTCGAAATGGCTTAGCAAATGTTTAAAGAAGAAACAAATGAACTTATTGGCGCTTGATTAATTTTCTTTGCTCTTCATTGATTCTGGAATTTATAATTAATTTACTTAGTTTGAATTTCTGCGCATTATTTGAGAAAAGTACTATACAAGCTTTGGCCGCAATCAGGCATTTCCACAATCGTCCATCAATGTCTAATTACTGTTCGCGACAGTAATGGTTTATATTGACTAAATAAATGAAAGAATAAAAAGTATTATAAACATACATCTGATTGTCGAACCAAAAAGTTGACGATAAAAAGCCCTGGCCCAAAAACTTTTCACTTTTCCATTATCATGGCTGCACAATTTATAACTTGTCGCATGTATAAATTAAGTTCAATTCCAAGTTAAGCAAAGTGCCTAATTGTTCAATTTAGGTACCGCTCATGTGCTTAAAACTTTAAAGTTACTTGATCCAAAGTTAATGAATAATTAATCTTTTACCTACCGTGGTTAACCATCCTGTCTGCTCCTACTCAACTTAAGTCAGACTAAATCATTTGTTTGTTTATGAAGAGAATTAGCATTATGAATAAGTAGCCGAAACGTATCGTTTGTCACAAATGGCTGACTAAAAATTATTGTAATTGGTATACCTAAGTAATTTATAGTTAAATTTAAAAAAAATGGCGACGTCGCAAATTGCTGTCAAATGTTGACCTGTTTTGATAAATTTGGCGATATTGCTGTATGGAAATATGAAATATCGCTAACTAGTGAAATAAATAAAATATGAAATTCAAGGGGGGTCCTTTAATTTTTAACTTTATTTAATTTTTATTATTTTTTCTGTCATAGCGGCCATAATAAGACATTGAAAATGTATAGTGTCTATCTATTACAGTACAAAGATACAGCACTGTGAAAGATGCAAGGACGTAAGGGCGGAGGGATGGACAGCAGAGCCTTAGTAATAGGATCCCGTTGGCACCCTTTGGGTAAGGAGCCCTAAAAATGGTGCTTTCAACGGCAACTGGACTTACTTTTATCAAAGCCAGCACTAATGATGGTCTCAATTTAAATACGACAAAAGATAATACTGTCATGGTTCAATAGTTCAATTTCAAAGTAATTACTTGGACAGGGAATCGTTGAGGCAAATAACATCTTTTATTGATGAACGTTTTTAACAAGCTTGTAAAGAGGTCATTGAAAGATTTTTGAAGTGATACCTTCTTTGTGTGCATTGGGTATTTTTGAGATGGGATCAAACCATTGATTTGGCGACACTGTGATGACACCAGCTTTTGACCATTAAAAAGACATCAACGCGTTGAATACCGCGGTGCGTGGAGTAAAATACATCAACGCACTGATTACCGCGGTGCCGATTTCACTCCCGGAGTGACACTGTTTTTTAAGTCAGTTTTTTCTTGTTGGTATTGTAGTATAAACTTGGGTAAAACTCATGCCTTGATAACATTTATTAAATCATAAACATAAATCTTTTTTTATCTCAACTTACAGGCATATAACACGTTAATGAAATGCACAATCTTTTATGGAGGAAGTGTCTAAGGTAGAAGGGTCTTGAGTTACAAATCACCCGGCTCTCTTGGATAGGACATGTTAGTTTACAAAACGATTAGAGTCAAGATATCCTACTAAATAATATTATAAAAGCGAAAGTTTGTGAGGATGGATGGATGGATGGATGTTTGTTACTCTTTCACGTAAAAGCTAGGTACTGAATGGATTTGAATGGAATTTGGCGAACAGATAGTTTACAACCTGGATTAACACAAAGTTTTTCATGCTTCGATAGGTACTTTTGAAAGATCATGTAAACAGCAATGCTGTATTTTCAGTTATAGGATAGTAGGTATATCAAAAAGTATTTTCATATTTGCTAAGACGGTTTTGGTCCTTCAAGCCAACGACTATTGCCACAGTGAATTGGCCCTATCTAATTTTCCTCATCCTAACTATAGTGTAGTATTTTATCCTTTATAAATGCGCAAGTGAGTTTGTTTGTTTGTTAAGCTTTCACGCTAAAACGGCAGACCAGATTTGGATGAAATTTGGCACAAGGGTAGACCATGACCTAGGTAAGGATATAGGATACTGTTTATCCCAATATTATCACGGAATCGAGACTCATGCGGGTGAAACCGCGGGGCGCTGCTAGTTTTAAAAACTTTTGAAATCGCAATTAGGTACAAGCAGAACCTGAAAATAAAAACCGGCCAAATGCGTGTCGGACTACGCACAATGATAGGTTCCGTAGTTGGGATGAATTAATCCCAAATGCAAACTTAATATTGTTGTTAAAATACATGTTCATCCATACATTCTAATTGTAAATGTAAGTTTGTACGCACAATATTGAGAGATTTACCATTTTATTTTAAGACCATTTAGTGGTCATTTACTCATAGATTACCATAAAACCTATAAGAAGTCATGGACTTCTTATAGGTTTTCTTGTAATCTATGAGTAAAGAGCCATACTATGATTTTTTTTTTAATTTTAGGTCCAGTAGTTTCGGAGATAAGGGGGAAATGGTCAATTTTCAACGAATTTCTTAAATATCTTTAAAAGTATATATTTTAAAATTATATAAAAAAATATGCTTAACTTCTCGCAACACGCCCTTTCATTTGATATATCACACGATACTGTTAGCAATACTTTTCTTTTTAATTTTCTTGTTTGCCCCCAAAAGCGACACCTATGTATATTCAAAACTAATTTATTTACGTTACACGTTCGTGTTTGAGTCACAGAACTACATGTGTACTAAATTTCAACTTAATCAGTCCATTAGATTCGGAGCAAATTGGCTGTAACAGACAGACAAACAGACAGACAGACAGACACGAGTGATCCTATAAGGGTTCCGTTTTTTCCTTTTGAGGTACGGAAACCTAAAAATAAATACATATTGTTTTTGTTAATCATGAAACTGGGAAAAATTGCAAATTATATCGACTGATCAAGTAATATCAGTTTGCTAGTCGGCCAGGTGGTAGCTACCTAGGGGGTCTCGGATGGTCATTTTTGATGACTGTACAACTCGTGAAGGCTATTTTCATGTGTATTTTATGTAATTATCTGAGTAGATTAAGGTATCCCAAACATGCATTAATTCGTATGAGCCGTGTGATTACGGCATTTCCTTTCATTATTATCATCATCCACAGACCGACTTCGCCCACTGCTGGCCATAGATCTCTCTTTTCTTTTGCCAGTCCCCACGCTCCTGTACTAGCCTCATCCAGGCTCTACTTACATTTCATTTACTACTACTTTATTAGGAGACTATGAAAGTAAGTATTATATCCTAATCCTAACTAATATTATAAATACGAAAGTGAGTTTGTTTATTTGTTTGTTACGCTTTCACGCTAAAACGGCTGAACGGATTTTGATGAAATTCGGTACATGGGTATACCATCATCTGGGTCTTAACTCAGATGATCCGTGGAAATATCGAGATAAAAAGTTTCCTATGATATCATAGGATACTTAGTCTTTGATCATGATCTTTTCTTTCTTTCTTTCTTTCTTTCTAGTTTATATAGTCCATTTATTTGTCAGAATATTTGTGTTACATAGTTTTAAAAGTTCATAATATTCTGCCGTTTCCGGCGTAAAAGTACATTTTCAGTAGTATGTCTTGTCTTTTGGAATTTCTTTATAAATGACAGTAGTGTCCGTAAATATCATTTAGAAATTCAATGACGATGAGTTGGCTTAAAAAGAAATTTCGACGACGAGTTCGCTCAAAAAAAGGTTCGTTTCCGGATTGCGTTCGGTCATTTGAGAGAGGTAGGAGGTGAACTTTATAAGTGAACTACAGAATAACCCAATTCTATATCACGATCATCTGCCTAGCCTCTTCCTCCCAACTATGATTGGGTCGGCTTCCAGTCTAACCGGATGCAGCTGAATACACTGAGCGACTGCCTTATTATTTCAAGGTCACTGCCGATACACTAATACTGTTACTTTATTATACTGTGTCATTGCCATCTTAGAGATGAAGCCGCAGTGCCTAGTGTGCCTGTAATTACATCGGGCGACGCCCATACTCTTCATACGTGAACACACAATAATGGTGCTTAGAAAAATCTGTTGAAGCTTTTCCCAACTATAGTGAGGTCGGGATTCAGACTAACTCAATGCAGCTGAATACATGGAGCGACGGACTCTCTGACATCCACAACCCTGTTACTGGGTAATACAATACCCCTTACCTAGATAAGACTGGTTGTCAGACTTTCGGGCTTATGCCGACCCGTAACGACTGCCAAAGATTCACGAATGACAGCCGGGACCAGCGTACTTTCCGAGGCACGGAGGGGTCTTGGTATGTAAAGATGACCCAACCACGGCACCGCGACAAGCGTAGCTTAACTTGATCGATCGACCCGTGCGGCTGTTATTACTTAGTCACAAGCCTCTCAAATTCTTTATCACGATATTTGAATCTAAACCCAAATAACAGAACATGGACCTCGCTGTATTTTCCAAGTATTATTACGTTATTTCGGCATTGGACATGTTTATAGCTACGTCACGTGTTAGCAACAGTCGGAGGTGCCAGTTGTCGTGACAAAATGTATTAAGAAGGTTGTGTTAGGCATCGGTACGTTGGTCTAAGTTATAAGGAATCATTGGAAGGATTTGGTATTGTTTAAAGAAATTCGGAAATTAATAGCAACATTTTGACAAGCTTTGTTAATGTAATCGAAATTGATGTTAATGCAGCAAAACCTGGACAATATTCATAATATTATGAACACTGTACCTATTCTGCCAGACACTACTAATGGGATATATTACATACCATTAGTAGTATCAAGTAAAATAGATACCTGAAAGATTTTGCTGAAAAAATTCTAACATATACAGTGTAAATTAGCGTGTTTAATATATTAGACTAGAATATAGGTATTTTCCTAAGTGTAAAGATGAAGATAATATAATGATGTTGGTGTCTGAAGAAAGTGAGTGAATGTAGTTCAAATTGATAGCGAGCTCTGTACGTTTTTAGGGTTCTGTACCCAAAGGGTAAAACGGGACCCTATTACTAAGACTCCGCTTTCCCTCCGTCTGTCTGTCTGTCCGTCTGTCACCAGGCTGTATCTCATGAACCGTGATAGTTAGACAGTTGAAATTTTCACAGATTATGTGTTTCTGTTGCTGCTATAATAACAAATACTAAAAAACAGAATAAAATAGATATTTAACGGGGCTCCCATACAACAAACGTGATCTTTTCGCTCGTTTTTATAGATAATGGTACGGAACCCTTCGTGCGCGAGTCCGACTCGCACTTGGCCGGTTTTTAGTTCTGATTTTTGCTTGAGTATAGTTTTCATTATTTTTGTTGGTATATTAGCGTGCGCTAGCTGACATATTATGGTAAATAATTTAATTTACTGTTTTTTTGTTTGTGTTAATTACTTTGCATACTATTTGATAGTATCATTTTTTTCGAACTAAACAGACAGCTGTGCTGCTGGGGAGATTTTTGCGCCACTTCTTCTTCCCAGCTAAAGCATTGGAAAGTGGTGAACAGCGAGCGTTTTGGGGGCTATTTTATGTAATTTTGTCGTTCGAAAAGTGCTGATTTTCAGCATAGTTTGAATAAGTGACTTTTATTTGATTTTCGTTTTGATAATATTGGCAAAATTCTATAGACTTCCTTAAATTTTCATTGCAGTCTCAGCTTTTACCACTGAACTTTTTACTGCAGCATGTACCGTAAGCAGCAAAATTAATAAAATACTACCGGGTACAATAAATAAATAATAAATAATTTATTATTACAGCATAATTTGACAATGTCACGCGAGGTATGTTTCTGCCAAAACAAATTTATTCATCACACAATCTCGATAAATGCGGAACAAATTTGAATATCCTGATGGTTGTAATGCCATTTCCGATTATTATACTTTTTAGGCTTTTCACAGATTTTGTATTTCTACTGCCGCTATAATAACAAATAATAAAAATGTAATAATAAAAGTTAATAATTAAACGGGGTCTTGATATAAGAAACGTGTTTCAACGATTTTTTGCTCGATCTTAATATGGTACCTTCCATTCCTTCGGTACGGTCCCTTCGTGTGCGAGTCCGATTCGGACTTGGCCGGTTTTTTATTTACCTGCATCGAGTTAACTTGCAAGTTAACTTGATGCAGCCGCACGGGTTGATCGAAGGTTAAGCTTCGCTTTTCGCAGTCGGTTCGTGGATGGGTGACTATTAATTACATTTCGAAACCCCTCCGTGCCTGGATCAAAAAGTACGTTGAGCCATTGGTCCCGACTGTCATTCGTAGATCTTTGACAGTCGTTATGGGTAGTTAGAAGCCCAAAAGTCTGACAACCAGTCCTATGGGGTATCATGTTACCCAATAACTGGGTTGAGGCGGTCAGATAGGCAGTCGCTCCATGTAAAATACTGGTATTCAGCTGCGTCCGGTTAGACTGGAAACCGACCCAGAAAAAGTTAGGAAAAGGCTAGGCAGATTGATTGATTGCATTGGTGCTGAAGCTTACTTGCGTTGGTGTTAGGATCAGTGCATTTCAATAGGCCAATTTATTCTAGTGAATTCGTCACCATTAATGCGACTAGGATCCAGATGCAGATTAACTTAAAAAAACACAATTTTTCAACTATTTTTATAGCCACAGATATTTCTGGTCTGCAAATGCATTAAACTAAAACTCAAACTCAAAGCATTCATTTTAACTAAACCATTTACAGGCTCTTTTGAATTCTCAAGGAGTCGGTCAGTCAGAAATAATTATGAAGCTAGTGGCCCAATCCAAAGCGTATGTAGAATCTAAGGAGATGAATCTACGACACAACAAGATCCTAGTGGGTAACCTTTCACAAATCGAACTGAAGAAGACCGCATTCTTATTGAAAGAGAAGAGAGAGAAAGTAAGAGTATTCCATTGAAGTATAAAATACTGCAAAGAGGTGTACTGGCCGTATTTTGCGCATTAACTTTAATGGTATGTACAACGCGATTTTCTTCCCAGCAAGATAAATAAATCAGCTCGCTTCCTTAGTTTTGAGAACGCTATAGTACATTAGTATTGGCAGGTAAGATCGATTACAGGTAATGTTTTGTACAGAACTTTTAAGTAGGTAATAACATTGTTTTGAAACATGAGCCAAGATACTACCCAATTGGCGCAGTAGGATGTCTAAGATCGCTTTAAAATATCACAGATTTTTCTATCTAGTAACTTCAATATCTACCTATCTACTCTACCAAAAATATACAGGGTTATTGATTATACGTCGGTAATCTATTAAGAGGATGTAAGAGAGGTCATTTCCAACCAAATGAGGCCTTTTGACTCCTATGCAAATGTCAACAATTTTCGAGCCATTTGACATTTTATATTTTATTTTCATACATTTTAAAATATACAATGTCAAATTACTCGAAAATGGTGCCCGCGAGTCGTAAAATAGATTTTAATGCATTTGATTTAAAACTAACTTTAATGACAAGTTATTTGCCGTGTCGGAGCGGTGCTTCTATAATGAGCGATGTCCTTAAGTGTCCTTTTGTTTTTGTATTTATTTGTAAAGTTCATTAGCTAGTCATTAATGTACCTAGTAATAGTACCTAGTGTAAATAGTTCCTTGAGTTAAAAAATTAAAAGAAATTAAACTCGTTAATTGATCCAGGCGTGACCTTGCGGAAATCCATTATAAAATAAAATAAAATAACATAGTCTGCGTTCAGCGCTTGGTGTGGTAACACGCCGTGTTCGAGTTCGCGACAAGTCAATCGTCATCCTGAAGATGCCTCGTTGAGAGGTGAAACACGTGTCGATTTCTTTCAGAGTTCTTTATGGTTCTTTAGAAATAGCTAAGCAGAACAGGTTACTAAATATATCCAAGTCTATTGTATTTTATTTTTGTAATTAAACCATTATTTCTATTATCAATAAAGCTTTCCATGTAAACTCGATACAAAAATCTTCTACAAACTTTTCCTCAAAGAAAATTCCTGGTACTACTCACCGCCTGTCACTTACGTCTGTCTTAGAGCTCAGTTTATTGCTTGTGCTGATGAACTATCGGCTAATTGCCACTAAACCCTACTTTATGTACCTACAGCTCTGTCGTGAAACTTTTACAGCCGCGATATGGGTCGCCGGTTGTGTTATTACGGTTAGACAAAATTAAAATGATGAATGGAATTATTCTTTGGGTTCATTTGACAGAAATGTGGAAATTCTTTTTTTAAATTGAAGTGGCAATTGGTCCTTTGATCGTGTGTTGGTCGTTTTTGTATTAAATTAATGTGAAGACGTATCTATACTTATGTTATAAATGAGTTTCATTGGCACACTCGATTCGATTCTTTCACTAATGGGAAGCTACAGTATTACCGTGTGTCATAGGCTAATATTTTATATTAAGACAAGAATCCCGCGGACTTAGTCACGGGCAGAAGCTAGTTATTAATATTTTTTCTGACTTGACTCTTACGCTAGTATTACGTAATGAATATAATTAAAAACTCTCAACCACATTGCAGTGGAAAAATGTGGAAATGCATGATATTATACCATTCATTTATTCAGATAAAAACTATAAATCAAACTAGAATACCTCAGATAGTTAGAAATCAAATCAGACAATAGAGAAAACTATTTAGTTGACAACATAGTAACTTGATTTATCAAGACAGAAGTAACTTTGACTTGGTAAGGAGTTGCTAAAGGAGAAATAACTAGGTGATAGTAAATAGTTAATCATAAATGGAATATACATTTAAGGAGGAATAACAGAAGGGTAGTTATTTCGATAATTTTTTACCTATAAATACTATACTATATTTGTAGTAAGCAGAGTGTATACCTGCACTTCTGGGGACCTAAAACGTCACTCATGCCGCGATCAGCGTAGCCACCTACTGGATCCAACCCATCTATATAATATACTTTTGCCATTGACTCGAAAATAAGAAGAAGCACAAAGTAACAATTATAATATAAATTATATAATAGGTCTTCTATGATTATCTTGATAAAATGCTGGCTAAAAATTATCTTAAGTATGGCAGTCAAAATCCAAAGCAAATTTTCAGTCTTTTGACTCTTTGAAAACACTTCTTTTGTTCCCAACATAAAAACTTTTCCCACAAAGATAAGCGAGTTTTTTAAATAGTCTAGCACTCGTATGTCGCCTGCATTTGACACTTGGTTAGTATTTTTTATAACCAATTTGCCTTTTGAACCTTTTGAAGCTTTCGATTTATTTTTCATAAATTTTTGATGTCATACTTAATACACAATCATGAAATTTGGACGGGCATACCAATGCAATTTGATTTTAAATACTATTCATATCTGATTTTTTAAGTGAACATTTGTTTAGGCGCGTTGGGCATTTTTGAGATGGGACTAGACCTATTGATTTCACGTCACCGTGATGACACCAGCTTTTGACCATTAAAAAGACATCAATGCGTTGATTACCGCGGTGCCGATTTGGTATAAATTTTCACTTTTGTCGGCACTCCCGGAGTGCTACTGTTTTTTTTTGTCCTATTAGAACCACAGTTTTACTATCTCGTGTAATATATAACTACTAACTCATATATCAATTTCTGTGACTCAAACACGGACATGTAACTTAAAACAATGAATTTTGAATATAGCGGTCACTTTTGACAGTCAAATAAGAAAATTAAAAAAAGTAGTTCTGCACACTGTACCGTGTGATATATTAAATGAACGGGCTTACTGTGAGGGTTTCAAATTTTTTTTAAAATAATTTTAAGATAAATAGTTGTAAAGTTATTTAAGATGAAAATTTAACATTCAAAAATTTTCGTTTTAGTAGTTTCGGAGATTAGGCCCCCCCAACCTCCAAAACTACTAAACCTAAAATTTTGAAAAAATACCGATAATAATTGTTGTATACTTAGAGATTACAGTAAAACTTATAAAAAGTCTGTGGCCTCAAAATAACATGGTAAATCTTCTAAGTTTGTGCGTAAAATCTTAGGTACATTTGCCGTCCCTTCATTGTGTGTGGTCCGACACGCACTTGGTCGGTTTTTTTTACCAACCCCCGTGGGAAGAAGGCCTGAGTTTATGTATGTGTAGGTATAAGGCAGAGACATAAGACTAATATCGCTAACTTTTCGTCTTAACCCAACATTTATTGTCAATCAAATTATAACTTGTACCAGAACAATAACCTGGAACCTAGGCAGTTAGTCTGTACACAGAGAACTCCCTTGTGGCATCCCTCGGAGAAATCAGCTTCGATGTCAATAAAAAGTTATAAATTATTTATTGGTATTACTGAATGCATCTTTATTATACCTATTGATTTATTATGGTTTAGGTGGCGCTACTGTCTCACATAGTGGATGTAGATATCACTTTTTGGAATACGGATGTTTTTTTTTAAATCACGTTATTTATAACTTTGAATTTAAGAGTGTTCATTCTAAAAGTTGTTGGCAACGTCGCAAATAGCTGTCAAATATTTACTTGTTTTGATTAATTTGGCAATATTACTTTAAGGAATATGAAATATCGCTTATTATTGAACTAGAATATTAATAATGAATTGTAATTATAACACTGAATTTGATGTTGAACATTTTAAATGTATAAAAGGCATTTGGAAAGTTTCCAAATACTTTTATTAAATCTAAAATTAAATATTCGGTGTTACGATATTAATTATTGCATTTCATAATCAATATTTTAGTTCCCTAGTTAGCCATATTTCATATAGTAATATTGCCAAATTAATCAAAACAGCGAAATATTTGACATCTATTTGCAACATTGCCCACTTTTAGTATGCGCGCTCTAAAAATAAAGAATCATCACTAGCCGAAAGACGTCCACTGGGGCAAAAGCCTCCCCCAAGCACCACCACATCGAGCGGTTCTGTGCTTCTCGCTTCCAGAGGATTCCTACGGCATTCATAAGGTCATCGGTCCACCTTATGAGAAGCTTTCCAACGCTGAAGGCACAAAGGCTCAAAGGCTTAGGCCTTCCAGTACGCGGCATCACGCATAAAGGCTCCCGCAGACAGGCGCGACGCGACACCGGTAGCACAAATTTGCGTGAAGTTTTCATATAAATTGTTCCACAAGAATTGCGCGAGCCTTGAAAGAATGCAATTCTCCTAAAATAAAGCTGAACTGTAAGTGAAAGACCATAAATTATATTCCACTTTATAGTAAGTACCTAAGTCGTGAAGATTCAAACGAAGGTTAGCTTGTCCGGACTTTCCATTTATTTAATTATTAAGTACAGCCACATGTTAAACCCCTGTTTTACAGAACATTTTCATTAATTTGAACACTCCAGCAAAGTTAGCGAAATAATAAACAACCTTATGACGTCACCAAAGTGGACGTAATTTGGACCCTAGGGTCCGATTGTTTAAACAGAACCCGCGTTTTTGTGTAAGCTGTACATTCAAAGCCTCTTCCGAGTCCTCAAACGTTATCCGTCCGGTTTCCTTCCTTATCTTTGGATATCTTTTGGATCCGGAATTCCGTTCGAGCTGTTTTTGCTTAAGCCTGAAGCGTTTGAAGTCTATTCTGTTTTTTTGTACTTTGTATAGTGTCCTTTAATAGTGGCTATATAATTTTTAGTATTACTTTTGCAATGGGGTAATTATTTATTGGTCTTTTTGACATTTTTTCGAGACAAAGAAGTCAATCGTAACGCTGACAAGCTTTTTAGTTCTCAAAGAGATACTTTAATAGCCCTTCGCGTTGATTAAGAATAATCTAAACTAATATTATAAAGAGAAAATATTTGATTTTTGTATGTTTGTTTGTTTGTAATGAATTTAACACAAAAACTTCTAGACCGATTTAAAAAATTCCTGCACCAGTACAATGCTATATTATCACTGAGTAACATAGGCTATAATTTATAAATATATCACGCGGGCGAACCCGCTGGCGGAAGCTAGTCGTTCGTAAATAGAAATGGAAATTTAATGAATTAGTTAATAATAAATTGATATAAGTTTTGTTATCTGTTTTCATGGCTGAATTCAATTCATAAAATATCTCTTGTTATCGCAACTGAAGTCAATTAATAAAATAATTCATGTAATAGTTTTAAAAGCAAAAAATTCTCATACTTTCGTCAAGTTTCTATTATTACAGAACATCTTTTATTCGATGTCAGAAGTACAGATTTCCTAGCCGAGAGCATTTTGGAGCAAGGTATAAAAATTGCAATGCACTCTTGAGCAACGAATTCTGCCGTATGAATACCATCTTGATCAACCTAACTTTCTTATAATATTCGGATATGATGGCCTAGAAATACCTAGGTGTGTAGGGTTACGTTGACTGATGATATTAGATATGATATATGGGACATAACGCGTCAAACAGTCCAAATAAATCGCCGAAATTTGACGCAACGTAGAAACTTCATTTTGGGCTCAATTTTTTTGTTGAAGCATGAGCTTTTTAAATTCGAGTGGCAGAAAGTGAAATTCAAAATGGCGGATTCAAGATGGCGGCCAAAAGATAAAAATCAACGAATTTTAATTTAAAAAATTCCTACCGTATTCTACTCAAAATTCTAAGACAGAAATGTCTCTTTCTTTTTTTTTAGTAAAATTGCTGTTCACGAGAAAAAAAATCATGATTTTGATGGATTCGCAATTAACGACCTCAAGCACCAATGTATTTCATAATTTTTTTATACTAGGGTGATAGTAGATATTATCAAGTACAAGAATTTGAAAAATTCGTAATATTTTTTCATATGAACGGCAATTTTACTCAAAAAATAGCAAGAGACATTTCTTTCTTAGAATTTAGAGTAAAATACGGTAGTATTTAAAAAAAATTAAAATCCGTTGATTTTTAATCTTTTGGCTGCCATCTTGGATCCGCCATTTTGCATTTCACTTTCTGTCAAGACATCAACGCGTTGATTACCGCGATGCAGATTTTTTTTCAAGATTTCACTGCTAGTGGGTCAGTCACTAGTCGGTCAGGGGTAGTCTCACACAGGTTGGCAATATGCACGAGTAGCATAATAACCATAGAAACGGGTATTCTACGGGTTTTGTCGACGGAATATTCAAAATGACAGATTGTGATTGTTCATTTTGTCTATTCCTCCGTCGACAAAACCCGTTTCTATTGTGGTCATCCTTTAGCATGTAGATGTGACTACGAATCCACACCCAATTAAATACCTACATATTCAGGGGTTTATTTATAAACGTTGCTTAAAGTTAAGTTAAAAAAAATATGGTCACACAGTTGCTAATCATTACTTCAACTCTATGCAACGTTTATAAATAAACCCCTAATTTAATAAAAATATTGTGATTTCTTCGAGAACTTTTGTCTCTTAGATAACCATTATTTTATTTGTGTTTGTGAATCATTAACCAGTTAGGTAAAACGTTTATCACAATGCCCAAAACAAAACTTAGTCCACAACCCAAAAGGCCAAAATTTCCAGCAAACCGTAATATTATAGATAAGTCAAACTCGTTATCTCGAATCGTTTTTCGAAGAAACAACTCGACAAAGATATTCTTCCATTTCCTTCAGTTTCTTACGAAGTTATAATCCTTAAAACTTCAATAAAGACTTCTTAGTTGCGATATTCCTGTACCCCATAAAGTGTTATCAAAGTCCCTTTTAAGGGGATTTTGTGATCCTTGTACAGTTCCTGCACAGTTTACGATCCCTGCATCCTCTGGTTCAACTATTTAATAAGGTAGTTAACCCACAGTTCGCAGGTTACGCTTGAGAATATGGTCTTCATATAGGTAGTTCTTAGGAGATTGTGGAATATTCCCCTTCTTGGGTTAAAGGATTAATTTTGCTACAGAAAATTGAATCTTTAAGAGATTTCTTGAGAGAATTGATTTTGGTTAACAGCTTAAGGCCCACTTGTACGTTGAGTCGGGGTAAATGAATAAATGTATAGTTTGTAAACTCAGAGTTAAGTAATTAACATTTTAACTGTTCTTACGCGTTGTGCCACTACAAAGTAACACCGGGTTAGTTAACCTGATTAGTGTTTTTTGAGTTGGGAACATTGCAGTTCAATCGATGAAACATAAAATAGAATTGCATTGACTGTGTCCTGATAAGTAATCCGATCAAAATGAATGAACGGAAATTGTATACCCATCTCTTTCACACTACGATACGTACCTAATACTTTCTTGTCCTTGCATTTTATAACATGATATTTAATTTTAATCGTATTGTATGTAATTTGTATGGAGATTTAGTTTATTGATATAGTACTGAATATTCACTTACTATAACGTCAAACAATATAAAATATCTATATATATATATATGTTGTCAGCCTCATGACGTCAATTTATTTAGACTTTACTAACACTAACCCAGAGTTAAGCGTCTTAACTTGTCACACTTAGCTTTACCTCTAATTCTCGGTGGCGCAAGGTGAATTAAGGCCGCCCATTGATTAACCCTGAGTTAAATAAATAAATAAATAATTATTTGATTAACCCTGAGTTAGTTGTTAAATCCGAGTTATTTAGGATAACCCATGAATGCGCAAATGGGCCTTAATGTGCTCGTCAAAGTTTTGATATAACAAAAATATACGGAACGAAATATAACATTTTTTAAATGTACGTACATTTGGTAATTGATAACACTTTGTCCATTTTATTTACTTTTATTAACATAAAAGGCAAGATGCTTCCCGTTGTAGTAACTTGATCATTAAATCTTGCTTCCAGTAGATTGAAAATTCGATACCTCTCTATATTTAATACGAAGTGTCTGTGAAGCAAGACAATAGTTCATCTTCCAAACTGACGTTAATTATAGCCTCTCAGATTACTCCTACACCATAATCGACTAGAAAGTTTTGTAACTTGTTAACTATTCCGTTGTTAATAGAGACATCTTAACTTACTTTGTAATATCATGTCCAAGTCATTGTCAGACGTATGTCAAAGGAACAAGTTCTATTTTGGGTTATTAATTTATTGAAACAACGCGATGCCGTGTCGGAATTCTTGACTTATTGTTGTGGCTGCAATGTTTTAATCGAATTTTCAGAGTGTATGCGCCTATAGTTATCTTTGGTTAAGATTTTCATTAAGAGTTCATAATACCTCAGCTCAAATTCACTCCTTAACTCGCTCGCACGATACTCTTCGCGAACTGAGTGAGAGCGAGACTGAGCGGTGGGGGAAGGCTCTAAGGCGCCAATAATTTAGGTAATAACTTTTTACGGTGAAAATAATGGTAAGTAATTAAAAAAATAAAACATCGTATCTGTTTTATAGTTAGTTCAGTTATACCAGCGGGTTATTGGTTTGGTTTTTTTAATTTAATGGAATCGTGTTTTCGTCAATCATAATACTTAACATTAATATTATTTTCAGTTTATCGGAGAATAATGTTAAGTAATTTGAGGTATTATAGACTCTCAGCTTATTCCAAAAACTTAATCATTCTTACAATTCCTAGCTAAAGCCTGAGAAATTAATTGTCTGTCTATTCAAATCACAACTGTCATTCTTTGACAGCTGATGAAACGGCTACAACATAATCTTTAACCACCATAACATCACGCCTTGATTCCCTGAAGGGTTGGGTAGAGGTGTCCCTGTAGCAGGTTCACCCACGTTATCTTTAACCTTTATTTTTAATTGCAGAAAAATGCAAATGAAAGTTTGCTTTGCTTTTTGTGCCAAAAAAACCTTACATAATAATTTTATTCATGTATGTACATCGTCGTGTTTATTAATACTTTTATAGCCCTGTATGTCTACATAAAAATGATACCACTGTAGATTTAAAACCTTTTTGCATTTTAAATTGAGCGGAATATTTATTGAGAGCGGCGAAGTGTAGTTTTTACAATGGATATTAAAATGTTAATGAAATTCAGTAAAAAAAATCAGATAATGTAGTTCTGTGGGTACTTTTTAAACGAAGGAGTTGGTTATGATGTATACGTTTGGTGATAAAAAGGAATTGGAGTATTCCTTTGTAGACCTCAGAGGGAAACGATTATTCTAAACCAAGTAGGTACAAGACAATAAAAACCTGAGCAAGAAAGAAGATTTATACTTCTCCCTAAATTTGCATACGGTGCATAAACCTGGTCTTTGACACTTCAGCAGAGGTCTATGCTCAAGGTTTGCCAGCAAGTCATGGATTGCAGTATCCTGGGGGTTCGCCTTTTGGACGGGGTAAGGAATACGATACTGCACGCCAAAACCGAAATCACGGATGGTACCCGGAAAGCTACTAATCTTAAGTTGAATTGGGCTGATGAGCTGTGGGCTAAGAGAACCACTGATTGGGTCTCATTGAATGATAGACGACATCGCAGGTGACCAAGACGAAGATGTCAGGACAAACTTAACGTGGAAAAGGGAAAGAAAGGCCTTTGCTCAGAAGTGAGATTTTACGGGTTAAATAGATAGATAGAAAAAAAGTGTGCGGTCGGGGTCCCTCAGAAAAGATCCTTCTCACGTATGATTTAAAACCGAAACAAAATGTTCGCAGCAGCTATCTTGGATTTATATTTTGACCGCACTATCGGCGTTAGCACCCTCGAAAATCTCTTCTAGATGAAAACGACACCCATGACGAAATATGTGAAAATTTTCGCAGCCGCCATCTTGGATTTTCATTTTGACCAAATTCACACTTTCTCTCTCTCTCTCTCTCAAAGGAATTAGAAGAAGACAGTCTTTTTTTTTTTTTTTTTTTTTTTTTTTTTTTTTTTTTTTTTTTTTTTCTGTAGGGCATCTCGTAGCTGACCTCTGAGGTCATGACTACTTAACCGGTCAATCCTGTGGTTGCCTTAAGCTGCTACACTCAAAGCCTCCAGCCAGGGGCATACAAAGCTAAGCTAAAAAGCTAGGTGAACGCTCGCTAAGGGCACCCCCTGTGGGGTACGAGCCTCGGCTTAGGGCGTCACCGGAGGGAGGACATCAAAGATGGGACGGGCTGGATCAAAGTTTTGATCATTATTATTAATCGGGGAATTTAAAGCTACGTGCACAGCTGAAACCACTGCTGGCACCTCGTTATCGAGCAAGGGTCGGGGAGGAGGGAAGACAGTCCCAAGTATGAACGATTTTATACGTGACGATCCGGAAGCCGCGTTAAAGAACTTCATTCGAAAACTCCTAGACTGTACATTTTACCACTTTTAGTAGAGTAAGTTGAAATTCCACCCGTTGGTCTATGGACGTAAAGTTAAACCTATTACAAGCATATTTTTAGCATTGATGAACACTGCAGCAAGAATTGACGTGGATTCATTTCTTTAGAAAGTCTACTCTACGTGTTTGAATACCTCTACATAGGTATTCGCCTCTGAATATTTTCCAATTCTAACGCGAGCCGACCAACTCAAGCTAAACTAACTTAGTTTTCAGTTAGTTTAGTTTGCCAGTTTTTCATACATGTGGGTGGACGCACATGTATGAAAAATTGGCGAGCTAAATTAAGAGCGTTTATTCTGAAAGTGGGTAACGTCGCAAATAGATGTCAAATATTTCGTTGTTTTGATTAATTTGGCAATATTATTGTATGGAAGTAAGAAATGTGGCTAACTAGCGAACTAGAATATTAATAATGAATTGCAATTATAACATTGAATTTTATGTTGTAACCGTTTTAGGTGTAAAAAGGCATTTGGAAAGTTTCAAAATTTTTTTTACATACAAAAACTAAATATTTCGTGTTACGATATTAATTATTGCATTTCATAATCAGTATTTTAGTACGCTAGTTTGCCCGGGTCGGGCAAAGTGCTATTGGGTTTTTCTATCTGAAATTACTCAGTAGCAGCCTGGAGTCTGGATTTGTGCCCGGTTGATGGCAATAGGCTCGCCCCCTATTACATGGGACTTAAAACATAACTGGCGAAATGTGGGTGAACCTGCTACAGGGACACCTCTGCCCAACCCTTCGGAGAAACAAGGCGTGATGTTATGTTATGTAGTTAGCCATATTTCTTAATTCCATACAGTAATATTGCAAAATTAATCAAAACAAGTAAATATTTGATAGCTATTTACGATGTAGCCAACTTTTAGTATAAACTCTCTTAAATTAAGTGCAAACTAAGTAAGGTTAGCTGGCGGTGGACGATCGGGGTAATACTCGACGGTAAGGCAGTAGAGTGTGGCTGTGTCGCTCTGTCGAAAAGTCTACTCCACTTCTTATCTTGCCCTCTGTGTCCCAATATATGCAGTCAAAATGACCTCTGTGCTGCTGACGCCGTGGAAGTGGCGAAGTTTTGGGCCTACGTGATCTGAAATACAGTCGAGCTAGTGACATGAAGAAGAGGAAGAATACTAATACACAATCTACTAGCAGCGCCCCGAGGTTCCACCTCCATAAGTCTCGATCCTGTCGGAATATCGGCATAAAAAGTATTTCATGTGTTAGTCCAGATTATAAACTATCTGTGTGCCAAATTTAATCGAAATCCGTTGAGTAGTTTTTGCGTGAAAGAGTAACAAACATCCGTGTATATCGTGCAGCTGTGCTGTGGGTTCCCCATAGCACTGCATCATGCTCAGTGGAAGTCTTCTTGTCACAGTCATGTCGTGCAGCTGTCGACTAATTTCTGTTTTATGCTCGTGATTTATTATGTACTTTTTGTTGTTTTCCTTTACTCTTGTCTTTTATGTATGCAGGTGTCTCTGTGACAAATAAACCTATTTTTCTTTCTTTCTTTCTTCTTTCATCCATCCATCCATCCTCACAAACGTTCGCGTTTGTAATATTAGAGCGTATTTAGGATTGCAAAGCATTTGCAGTCGAGCATAGCCTCGTCAAAACGAGGAACTAAGAAAACTACAATTGAGAAAAGAAACTAAGCTTTCCACAACGGATGGTACCTAGATAGTTTATTGATCCTTTTAAAATAACTTGTTTTGGGCTGCGAGCAAACATCTTTAGGCTCCAATTCTTAATATTCTGAGGGAGAGTTCTGGTATGTATTTGTAAAGGCTACATAGACGAAAAACCTGCTTTTTTCTTAGTTGTGAGCATTACTGACTAGTATGAGAGTTGACCGCTTTTTATTTGGATAGGCTTTAGGTAAATTATAATTTATACATTATGATAAAGTAATAAAGATAAAAAATAAAAAAAAAACAAAACGTTTTTATTATTGTTCTGATAGATTGGCGCAAAATCTATTCTATGTAATTTAATTTATTTATTGTAATCAATTTAGCTTTTAATAATTTATTTTCATCTAAACTATGTATAACTTGTTGTAATTAATTAATTATGTTATTATCTCCGCATAATGTAGTGCATGCTGTGCTTTTCTATAAGTAATGAGGCGCTTAGACTTAAGTTTGCAATGTACTAATTATAAAATATAATAATAGTGTACTCATTCTTGAAGAGCCTAATGGTAAATAAATAAATTAAACGGCTGAACGGATTTGGATAAAATTTGGCACGCAGAAAGTGTATAACCAAGATTAACACATAGGGTACTTTTAGTCCCGATAGTACGTACGTTCCTGTGACAACATATTTTCCGACATCTGCACAGGCAAAGCCGCGGGCAAAAGCTAGTGAAGTATATTTCTGATATACAACATTAAGTATTTCGTTCTGTCTTTTAAAATTACAATAAATAAACTATTCTGCGATAGTTGGACACAGTCAGCGTCAAAAATCGATTAACACTTCAGATTTAAAAATCCTAATTATTTAGCTAAAGACTTAATTAAAATCGGAACAGCAGTACCTAAAGTTTAAAAAATACCTTTCCTATACTATTAAACGAGCAATATTTGTATATATATATATATATTTGTAATCACGTTCTGGAAAACGGCTCTAACGATTTCGATGAAAGTTGCAATATACGAGTTTACGGGGGCGAAAAATCGATCTAGCTAGGTTTCATATCTGGGAAAATTCGTTGACTCCCTATTTTCACCCGAGCACAGCTCAGTCGCATAAAGTTTAGAACAAGATGGCTACCTTAGAATAATGACATGGTAGCATGGAATTAGTACCTACTATTATGGCAGCATGGAATTAGTATGTACTATACATGGATTAGTATGAACTTTCATATACTATTAAATGAGCATTCTCTATTTTCACCAGAACAGAGCTCGATCGCCCAGGTACTTAGCAATTATATGAAATCCTGAAATACACAGTAGCAGAATTCATCGACTTAGTCGCTGACTACGGTCACGTTCTACGGTATGCTGATGATACGTCATCAGATACTTACAATTCGAGCAAAACACGCATAAGAAAAAAAAAATGTAATAGGTTTTACCTGAACTCATGTCTAAACTTTCCTAGATAAGTAGGCACATGAAAAATTTAATAAGCTCAAAAAAATTACCTCGTAACAAGTATAATACTGCTCAGCGTCTGTCTTAAGCCGGGCCTCCTGCGCGTCTTTTTTCGAAACATTACACAAAAACATCACAAGAAAGAGGCATGGTTATATACATTTGTGTATGCAAACACCATGTTTTATACGAAAACAAATGTTTATGTGTAAGGTATTTTGTGTAATATTTCGAAAAAACACGCGCTTTAAACTTTATTAAGTCCGAAAACGAGATTAAAATGTCTACAAAGTTTATATCTTGTTATGACGCAAACAGTCGGGGACTTAGTAATATACTTCCTTCATTTTAGCGGCTTCAATAATTTTATAATTATTCAGAGTTCTAGGTAACGAGGATTCATTTAATAGCCGGTTTGCAACCTGAAATTTTTTTTTTTTAAATAATATTAATGTAGATGGCAATATTTTTTTCTGGATCCCGCTGAAACTGTAAGCAACCGTGGACTTCAATGCTTTTTTCTTTCTTTACGAGAAGATATTTTGCATTTATTTAATAGGATGTAGTCTTCTTCTTCTGAAAAAGACATTGTTTTATTTTTTGTTTTTTTTTTTTTTATTTTTATTTATGGTCGTTTTTCTACACAATCCCTAGTGGAGAGAAACCAATTTCAACGTTTAAAACAATCGTTGCGCAAGTGGCTTCTCTTAAGTATCGATTTGATAATTATCTCTTTTTCCTTAGCGCCGCGAATGGCACTTACGAGAACAGATGGGGTGGCCTTTGTTTTGTTTAAGACCACTTTAGTGAAACATCATGTTTCATCCAATATTAATATTGATCGAAATCATTTCATTGTTTAAGAAAAATTCCAAAGATAAAAGATTAATTAATTTTCCTACCTACGCGGCAAACAGAATCTGACATGCTCAACGAGATACTAAACGGGAAAAGCTGCATTATATTTTTTCTGAATTTTTGAATTCGCCATTAGTGCTTTTACAACGTACTTTACAGCAGAAATATAAAATTAACTCGATTTTAATTTCTGCTGTAAAGTTTTTTGCGAGATTTTAATCTTTTGGCTGCCATCTTGGATCCGCCATTTTGAATTTCACTTTCTGTCAAGACATCAACGCGTTGATTACCGCGGTGCAGATTTTTTTTCAAGATTTCACTGCTAGTGGGTCAGTCACTAGTCTGTCAGGGGTAGTCTCACACAGGTTGGCAATACGCACGAGTAGCATAATAACCATAGAAACGGGTTTTCTACGGGTTTTGTCGACGGAAGATTCAAAATGACAGATTGTGATTGTTCATTTTGTCTATTCCTCCATCGACAAAACCCGTTTCTATTGTGGTCATCCTTTAGCGTGTAGATGTGACTACGAATCCACACCCAATTAAATACCTACATATTCAGGGGTTTATTTATAAACGTTGCTTAAAGTTAAGTTAAAAAAAAAATATGGTCACACAGTCGCTAATCATTACTTTTAACTCTATGTAACGTTTATAAATAAACCCCTAATTTAATAAAAATATTGTGATTTCTTCGAGAACTTTTGTATCTTAGATTACCATTATTTTATTTGTGTTTGCGAATCATTAACCAGTTAGGTAAAACTTTTATCACAATGCCCAAAACAAAACTTAGTCCACAACCCAAAAGGCCAAAATTTCCAGCAAACCGTAATATTATAGATAAGTTAAACTCGTTATCTCGAATCGTTTTTCGAAGAAACAACTCGACAAAGATATTCTTCCATTTCCTTCAGTTTCTTAAGAAGTTATAATCCTTAAAACTTCAATAAAGACTTCTTTTTTAAAGGGATTTTGTGATCCTTGTACAGTTCCTGCACAGTTTACGATCCCTGCATCCTCTGGTTCAACTATTTAATAAGGTAGTTAACCCACAGTTCGCAGGTTACGCTTGAGAATATGGTCTTCATATAGGTAGTTCTTAGGAGATTGTGGAATATTCCCCTTCTTAGGTTAAAGGATTAATTTTGCTACAGAAAATTGAATCTTTAAGGGATTTCTTGAGAGAATTGATTTTGGTTAACAGCTTGAGGCCCACTTGTACGTTTAGTCGGGGTAAATGAATAAATGTAGAGTTTGTCAATTCGGAGTTAAGTAATTAACATTTTAACTGTTCTTACGCGTTGTGCCACTACAAAGTAACACCGGGTTAGTTAACCTGATTAGTGTTTTTTGAGTTGGGAACATTGCAGTTCAATCGACGAAACATAAAATAGAATTGCATTCACTGTGTCCTGATAAGTAATCCAATCAAAAATGAATGAACGGAAATTGTATACCCATCTCTTTCACACTACGATACGTAATACTTTCTTGTCCTTGCATTTTATAACATGATATTTAATACGGTAGTTGCCTAGGTAAAAAAAAAAAATTCTATTTAGTCCGTCTTTTAGATAATAAAAAAATATTAGACACGTAGTTTTTGCTTAATCATATTAATAAAAAATAACTTAGAAAACACGCATTAAAGTTGGGGAGTGGGGGCTCGCAACGTCACAAATCAGTATAAAATCTAGCAAGCAGTGACGTCATGCCACATTTTAACTCAATGTATCGCCGTAATCTTTTGATTACGTTAAAATATAAAAAATACGTGTTCTATATTTTTTATTAATCTACCTTCCGGACTAAAAAAAAATTTTTATGAAACAAGCCTATTTTAATCGTATTGTATGTAATTTGTATGGAGATTTAGTTTATTGATATAGTACTGAATATTCACTTACTATAACGTCAAACAATATAAAATATCTATATATATATATGTTGTCAGCCTCATGACGTCAATTTATTTAGACTTTACTAACACTAACCCAGAGTTAAGCGTCTTAACTTGTCACACTTAGCTTTACCTCTAATTCTCGGTGGCGCAAGGTGAATTAAGGCCGCCCATTGATTAACCCTGAGTTAAATAAATAAATAAATAATTATTTGATTAACCCTGAGTTAGTTGTTAACTCCGAGTTATTTAGGATAACCCATGAATGCGCAAGTGGGCCTTAATGTGCTCGTCAAAGTTTTGATATAACAAAAATATACGGAACGAAATATAACATTTTTTAAATGTACGTACATTTGGTAATTGATAACACTTTGTCCATTTTATTTACTTTTATTAACATAAAAGGCAAGATGCTTCCCTTTGTAGTAACTTGATCATTAAATCTTGCTTCCAGTAGATTGAAAATTCGATACCTCTCTATATTTAATACGAAGTGTCTGTGAAGCAAGACAATAGTTCATCTTCCAAACTGACGTTAATTATAGCCTCTCAGATTACTCCTACACCATAATCGACTAGAAAGTTTTGTAACTTGTTAACTATTCCGTTGTTAATAGAGACATCTTAACTTACTTTGTAATATCATGTCCAAGTCATTGTCAGACGTATGTCAAAGGAACAAGTTCTATTTTGGGTTATTAATTTATTGAAACAACGCGATGCCGTGTCGGAATTCTTGACTTATTGTTGTGGCTACAATGTTTTAATCGAATTTTCAGAGTGTATGCGCCCATAGTTATCTTTGGTTAAGATTTTCATTAAGAGTTCATAATACCTCAGCTCAAATTCACTCCTTAACTCGCTCGCACGATACTTTTCGCGAACTGAGTGAGAGCGAGACTGAGCGGTGGGGGAAGGCTCCAAGGCGCCAATAATTTAGGTAATAACTTTTTACGGTGAAAATAATGGTAATTAAAAAAATAAAACATAGTATCTGTTTTATAGTTAGTTCAGTTATACCAGCGGGTTATTGTTCGGTTTGGTTTTTTTTAATTTAATGGAATCGTGTTTTCGTCAATCATAATACTTAACATTAATATTATTTTCAGTTTATCGGAGAATAATGTTAAGTAATTTGAGGTATTATAGACTCTCAGCTTATTCCAAAAACTTAATCATTCTTACAATTCCTAGCTAAAGCCTGAGAAATTAATTGTCTGTCTATTCAAATCACAACTGTCATTCTTTGACAGCTGATGAAACGGCTACAACATAATCTTTAACCACCATAACATCACGCCTTGATTCCCTGAAGGGTTGGGTAGAGGTGTCCCTGTAGCAGGTTCACCCACGTTATCTTTAACCTTTATTTTTAATTGCAGAAAAATGCAAATGAAAGTTTGGTTTGCTTTTTGTGCCAAAAAAACCATACATAATAATTTTATTCATGTATGTACATCGTCGTGTTTATTAATACTTTTATAGCCCTGTATGTCTACATAAAAATGATACCACTGTAGATTTAAAACCGTTTTGCATTTTAAATTGAGCGGAATATTTATTGAGAGCGGCGAAGTGTAGTTTTTACAATGGATATTAAAATGTTAATGAAATTCAGTAAAAAAATTCAGATAATGTAGTTCTGTGGGTACTTTTTAAACGAAGGAGTTGGTTATAATGAATACGTTTGGTGATTAAAAGGAATTGGAGTATTCCTTTGTAGACCTCAGAGGGAAACGATTATTCTAAACCAAGTAGGTACAAGACAATAAAAACCTGAGCAAGAAAGAAGATTTATACTTCTCCCTAAATTTGCATACGGTGCATAAACCTGGTCTTTGACACTTCAGCAGAGGTCTATGCTCAAGGTTTGCCAGCAAGTCATGGATTGCAGTATCCTGGGGGTTCGCCTTTTGGACGGGGTAAGGAATACGATACTGCACGCCAAAACCGAAATCACGGATGGTACCCGGAAAGCTACTAATCTTAAGTTGAATTGGGCTGATAAGCTGTGGGCTAAGAGAACCACTGATTGGGTCTCATTGAATGATAGACGACATCGCAGGTGACCAAGACGAAGATGTCAGGACAAACTTAACGTGGAAAAGGGAAAGAAAGGCCTTTGCTCAGAAGTGAGATTTTACGGGTTAAATAGATAGATAGAAAAAAAGTGTGCGGTCGGGGTCCCTCAGAAAAGATCCTTCTCACGTATGATTTAAAACCGAAACAAAATTTTCGCAGCAGCTATCTTGGATTTATATTTTGACCGCACTATCGGCGTTAGCACCCTCGAAAATCTCTTCTAGATGAAAACGACACCCATGACGAAATATGTGAAAATTTTTGCAGCCGCCATCTTGGATTTTCATTTTGACCAAATTCACACTTTCTCTCTCTCTCTCTCTCAAAGGAATTAGAAGAAGACAGTCCCAAGTATGAACGATTTTATACGTGACGATCCGGAAGCCGCGTTAAAGAACTTCATTCGAAAACTCCTAGACTGTACATTTTACCACTTTTAGTAGAGTAAGTTGAAATTCCACCCGTTGGTCTATGGACGTAAAGTTAAACCTATTACAAGCATATTTTTAGCATTGATGAACACTGCAGCAAGAATTGACGTGGATTCATTTCTTTAGAAAGTTTACTCTACGTGTTTGAATACCTCTACATAGGTATTCGCCTCTGAATATTTTCCAATTCTAACGCGAGCCGACCAACTCAAGCTAAACTAACTTAGTTTTCAGTTAGTTTAGTTTGCCAGTTTTTCATTCATGTGGGTGGACGCACATGTATGAAAAATTGGCGAGCTAAATTAGGAGCGTTTATTCTGAAAGTGGGTAACGTCGCAAATAGATGTCAAATATTTCGTTGTTTTGATTAATTTGGCAATATTATTGTATGGAAGTAAGAAATGTGGCTAACTAGCGAACTAGAATATTAATAATGAATTGCAATTATAACATTGAATTTTATGTTGTAACCGTTTTAGGTGTAAAAAGGCATTTGGAAAGTTTCAAAATTTTTTTACATACAAAAACTAAATATTTCGTGTTACGATATTAATTATTGCATTTCATAATCAGTATTTTAGTACGCTAGTTTGCCCGGGTCGGGCAAAGTGCTATTGGGTTTTTCTATCTGAAATTACTCAGTAGCAGCCTGGAGTCTGGATTTGTGCCCGGTTGATGGCAATAGGCTCGCCCCCTATTACATGGGACTTAAAACATAACTGGCGAAATGTGGGTGAATCTGCTACAGGGACACCTCTGCCCAACCCTTCGGGGAAACAAGGCGTGATGTTATGTTATGTAGTTAGCCATATTTCTTAATTCCATACAGTAATATTGCAAAATTAATCAAAACAAGTAAATATTTGATAGCTATTTACGATGTAGCCAACTTTTAGTATAAACTCTCTTAAATTAAGTGCAAACTAAGTAAGGTTAGCTGGCGGTGGACGATCGGGGTAATACTCGACGGTAAGGCAGTAGAGTGTGGCTGTGTCGCTCTGTCGAAAAGTCTACTCCACTTCTTATCTTGCCCTCTGTGTCCCAATATATGCAGTCAAAATGACCTCTGTGCTGCTGACGCCGTGGAAGTGGCGAAGTTTTGGGCCTACGTGATCTGAAATACAGTCGAGCTAGTGACATGAAGAAGAGGAAGAATACTAATACACAATCTACTAGCAGCGCCCCGAGGTTCCACCTCCATAAGTCTCGATCCTGTCGGAATATCGGCATAAAAAGTATTTCATGTGTTAGTCCAGATTATAAACTATCTGTGTGCCAAATTTAATCGAAATCCGTTGAGTAGTTTTTGCGTGAAAGAGTAACAAACATCCGTGTATATCGTGCAGCTGTGCTGTGGGTTCCCCATAGCACTGCATCATGCTCAGTGGAAGTCTTCTTGTCACAGTCATGTCGTGCAGCTGTCGACTAATTTCTGTTTTATGCTCGTGATTTATTATGTACTTTTTGTTGTTTTCCTTTACTCTTGTCTTTTATGTATGCAGGTGTCTCTGTGACAAATAAACCTATTTTTCTTTCTTTCTTTCTTCTTTCATCCATCCATCCATCCTCACAAACGTTCGCGTTTGTAATATTAGAGCGTATTTAGGATTGCAAAGCATTTGCAGTCGAGCATAGCCTCGTCAAAACGAGGAACTAAGAAAACTACAATTGAGAAAAGAAACTAAGCTTTCCACAACGGATGGTACCTAGATAGTTTATTGATCCTTTTAAAATAACTTGTTTTGGGCTGCGAGCAAACATCTTTAGGCTCCAATTCTTAATATTCTGAGGGAGAGTTCTGGTATGTATTTGTAAAGGCTACATAGACGAAAAACCTGCTTTTTTCTTAGTTGTGAGCATTACTGACTAGTATGAGAGTTGACCGCTTTTTATTTGGATAGGCTTTAGCTAAATTATAATTTATACATTATGATAAAGTAATAAAGATAAAAAATAAAAAAAACAAAACGTTTTTATTATTGTTCTGATAGATTGGCGCAAAATCTATTCTATGTAATTTAATTTATTTATTGTAATCAATTTAGCTTTTAATAATTTATTTTCATCTAAACTATGTATAACTTGTTGTAATTAATTAATTATGTTATTATCTCCGCATAATGTAGTGCATGCTGTGCTTTTCTATAAGTAATGAGGCGCTTAGACTTAAGTTTGCAATGTACTAATTATAAAATATAATAATAGTGTACTCATTCTTGAAGAGCCTAATGGTAAATAAATAAATTAAACGGCTGAACGGATTTGGATAAAATTTGGCACGCAGAAAGTGTATAACCAAGATTAACACATAGGGTACTTTTAGTCCCGATAGTACGTACGTTCCTGTGACAACATATTTTCCGACATCTGCACAGGCAAAGCCGCGGGCAAAAGCTAGTGAAGTATATTTCTGATATTCAACATTAAGTATTTCGTTCTGTCTTTTAAAATTACAATAAATAAACTATTCTGCGATAGTTGGACACAGTCAGCGTCAAAAATCGATTAACACTTCAGATTTAAAAATCCTAATTATTTAGCTAAAGACTTAATTAAAATCGGAACAGCAGTACCTAAAGTTTAAAAAATACCTTTCCTATACTATTAAACGAGCAATATTTGTATATATATATATATATTTGTAATCACGTTCTGGAAAACGGCTCTAACGATTTCGATGAAAGTTGCAATATACGAGTTTACGGGGGCGAAAAATCGATCTAGCTAGGTTTCATATCTGGGAAAATTCGTTGACTCCCTATTTTCACCCGAGCACAGCTCAGTCGCATAAAGTTTAGAACAAGATGGCTACCTTAGAATAATGACATGGTAGCATGGAATTAGTACCTACTATTATGGCAGCATGGAATTAGTATGTACTATACATGGATTAGTATGAACTTTCATATACTATTAAATGAGCATTCTCTATTTTCACCAGAACAGAGCTCGATCGCCCAGGTACTTAGCAATTATATGAAATCCTGAAATACACAGTAGCAGAATTCATCGACTTAGTCGCTGACTACGGTCACGTTCTACGGTATGCTGATGATACGTCATCAGATACTTACAATTCGAGCAAAACACGCATAAGAAAAAAAAAATGTAATAGGTTTTACCTGAACTCATGTCTAAACTTTCCTAGATAAGTAGGCACATGAAAAATTTAATAAGCTCAAAAAAATTACCTCGTAACAAGTATAATACTGCTCAGCGTCTGTCTTAAGCCGGGCCTCCTGCGCGTCTTTTTTCGAAACATTACACAAAAACATCACAAGAAAGAGGCATGGTTATATACATTTGTGTATGCAAACACCATGTTTTATACGAAAACAAATGTTTATGTGTAAGGTATTTTGTGTAATATTTCGAAAAAACACGCGCTTTAAACTTTATTAAGTCCGAAAACGAGATTAAAATGTCTACAAAGTTTATATCTTGTTATGACGCAAACAGTCGGGGACTTAGTAATATACTTCCTTCATTTTAGCGGCTTCAATAATTTTATAATTATTCAGAGTTCTAGGTAACGAGGATTCATTTAATAGCCGGTTTGCAACCTGAAATTTTTTTTTTTTAAATAATATTAATGTAGATGGCAATATTTTTTTCTGGATCCCGCTGAAACTGTAAGCAACCGTGGACTTCAATGCTTTTTTCTTTCTTTACGAGAAGATATTTTGCATTTATTTAATAGGATGTAGTCTTCTTCTTCTGAAAAAGACATTGTTTTATTTTTTGTTTTTTTTTTTTTATTTTTATTTATGGTCGTTTTTCTACACAATCCCTAGTGGAGAGAAACCAATTTCAACGTTTAAAACAATCGTTGCGCAAGTGGCTTCTCTTAAGTATCGATTTGATAATTATCTCTTTTTCCTTAGCGCCGCGAATGGCACTTACGAGAACAGATGGGGTGGCCTTTGTTTTGTTTAAGACCACTTTAGTGAAACATCATGTTTCATCCAATATTAATATTGATCGAAATCATTTCATTGTTTAAGAAAAATTCCAAAGATAAAAGATTAATTAATTTTCCTACCTACGCGGCAAACAGAATCTGACATGCTCAACGAGATACTAAACGGGAAAAGCTGCATTATATTTTTTCTGAATTTTTGAATTCGCCATTAGTGCTTTTACAACGTACTTTACAGCAGAAATATAAAATTAACTCGATTTTAATTTCTGCTGTAAAGTTTTTTGCGAGATTTTAATCTTTTGGCTGCCATCTTGGATCCGCCATTTTGAATTTCACTTTCTGTCAAGACATCAACGCGTTGATTACCGCGGTGCAGATTTTTTTTCAAGATTTCACTGCTAGTGGGTCAGTCACTAGTCTGTCAGGGGTAGTCTCACACAGGTTGGCAATACGCACGAGTAGCATAATAACCATAGAAACGGGTTTTCTACGGGTTTTGTCGACGGAAGATTCAAAATGACAGATTGTGATTGTTCATTTTGTCTATTCCTCCATCGACAAAACCCGTTTCTATTGTGGTCATCCTTTAGCGTGTAGATGTGACTACGAATCCACACCCAATTAAATACCTACATATTCAGGGGTTTATTTATAAACGTTGCTTAAAGTTAAGTTAAAAAAAAAATATGGTCACACAGTCGCTAATCATTACTTTTAACTCTATGTAACGTTTATAAATAAACCCCTAATTTAATAAAAATATTGTGATTTCTTCGAGAACTTTTGTATCTTAGATTACCATTATTTTATTTGTGTTTGCGAATCATTAACCAGTTAGGTAAAACTTTTATCACAATGCCCAAAACAAAACTTAGTCCACAACCCAAAAGGCCAAAATTTCCAGCAAACCGTAATATTATAGATAAGTTAAACTCGTTATCTCGAATCGTTTTTCGAAGAAACAACTCGACAAAGATATTCTTCCATTTCCTTCAGTTTCTTAAGAAGTTATAATCCTTAAAACTTCAATAAAGACTTCTTTTTTAAAGGGATTTTGTGATCCTTGTACAGTTCCTGCACAGTTTACGATCCCTGCATCCTCTGGTTCAACTATTTAATAAGGTAGTTAACCCACAGTTCGCAGGTTACGCTTGAGAATATGGTCTTCATATAGGTAGTTCTTAGGAGATTGTGGAATATTCCCCTTCTTAGGTTAAAGGATTAATTTTGCTACAGAAAATTGAATCTTTAAGGGATTTCTTGAGAGAATTGATTTTGGTTAACAGCTTGAGGCCCACTTGTACGTTTAGTCGGGGTAAATGAATAAATGTAGAGTTTGTCAATTCGGAGTTAAGTAATTAACATTTTAACTGTTCTTACGCGTTGTGCCACTACAAAGTAACACCGGGTTAGTTAACCTGATTAGTGTTTTTTGAGTTGGGAACATTGCAGTTCAATCGACGAAACATAAAATAGAATTGCATTCACTGTGTCCTGATAAGTAATCCAATCAAAAATGAATGAACGGAAATTGTATACCCATCTCTTTCACACTACGATACGTAATACTTTCTTGTCCTTGCATTTTATAACATGATATTTAATACGGTAGTTGCCTAGGTAAAAAAAAAAAATTCTATTTAGTCCGTCTTTTAGATAATAAAAAAATATTAGACACGTAGTTTTTGCTTAATCATATTAATAAAAAATAACTTAGAAAACACGCATTAAAGTTGGGGAGTGGGGGCTCGCAACGTCACAAATCAGTATAAAATCTAGCAAGCAGTGACGTCATGCCACATTTTAACTCAATGTATCGCCGTAATCTTTTGATTACGTTAAAATATAAAAAATACGTGTTCTATATTTTTTATTAATCTACCTTCCGGACTAAAAAAAAATTTTTATGAAACAAGCCTATTTTAATCGTATTGTATGTAATTTGTATGGAGATTTAGTTTATTGATATAGTACTGAATATTCACTTACTATAACGTCAAACAATATAAAATATCTATATATATATATGTTGTCAGCCTCATGACGTCAATTTATTTAGACTTTACTAACACTAACCCAGAGTTAAGCGTCTTAACTTGTCACACTTAGCTTTACCTCTAATTCTCGGTGGCGCAAGGTGAATTAAGGCCGCCCATTGATTAACCCTGAGTTAAATAAATAAATAAATAATTATTTGATTAACCCTGAGTTAGTTGTTAACTCCGAGTTATTTAGGATAACCCATGAATGCGCAAGTGGGCCTTAATGTGCTCGTCAAAGTTTTGATATAACAAAAATATACGGAACGAAATATAACATTTTTTAAATGTACGTACATTTGGTAATTGATAACACTTTGTCCATTTTATTTACTTTTATTAACATAAAAGGCAAGATGCTTCCCGTTGTAGTAACTTGATCATTAAATCTTGCTTCCAGTAGATTGAAAATTCGATACCTCTCTATATTTAATACGAAGTGTCTGTGAAGCAAGACAATAGTTCATCTTCCAAACTGACGTTAATTATAGCCTCTCAGATTACTCCTACACCATAATCGACTAGAAAGTTTTGTAACTTGTTAACTATTCCGTTGTTAATAGAGACATCTTAACTTACTTTGTAATATCATGTCCAAGTCATTGTCAGACGTATGTCAAAGGAACAAGTTCTATTTTGGGTTATTAATTTATTGAAACAACGCGATGCCGTGTCGGAATTCTTGACTTATTGTTGTGGCTACAATGTTTTAATCGAATTTTCAGAGTGTATGCGCCCATAGTTATCTTTGGTTAAGATTTTCATTAAGAGTTCATAATACCTCAGCTCAAATTCACTCCTTAACTCGCTCGCACGATACTTTTCGCGAACTGAGTGAGAGCGAGACTGAGCGGTGGGGGAAGGCTCCAAGGCGCCAATAATTTAGGTAATAACTTTTTACGGTGAAAATAATGGTAATTAAAAAAATAAAACATAGTATCTGTTTTATAGTTAGTTCAGTTATACCAGCGGGTTATTGTTCGGTTTGGTTTTTTTTAATTTAATGGAATCGTGTTTTCGTCAATCATAATACTTAACATTAATATTATTTTCAGTTTATCGGAGAATAATGTTAAGTAATTTGAGGTATTATAGACTCTCAGCTTATTCCAAAAACTTAATCATTCTTACAATTCCTAGCTAAAGCCTGAGAAATTAATTGTCTGTCTATTCAAATCACAACTGTCATTCTTTGACAGCTGATGAAACGGCTACAACATAATCTTTAACCACCATAACATCACGCCTTGATTCCCTGAAGGGTTGGGTAGAGGTGTCCCTGTAGCAGGTTCACCCACGTTATCTTTAACCTTTATTTTTAATTGCAGAAAAATGCAAATGAAAGTTTGGTTTGCTTTTTGTGCCAAAAAAACCATACATAATAATTTTATTCATGTATGTACATCGTCGTGTTTATTAATACTTTTATAGCCCTGTATGTCTACATAAAAATGATACCACTGTAGATTTAAAACCGTTTTGCATTTTAAATTGAGCGGAATATTTATTGAGAGCGGCGAAGTGTAGTTTTTACAATGGATATTAAAATGTTAATGAAATTCAGTAAAAAAATTCAGATAATGTAGTTCTGTGGGTACTTTTTAAACGAAGGAGTTGGTTATAATGAATACGTTTGGTGATTAAAAGGAATTGGAGTATTCCTTTGTAGACCTCAGAGGGAAACGATTATTCTAAACCAAGTAGGTACAAGATAATAAAAACCTGAGCAAGAAAGAAGATTTATACTTCTCCCTACATTTTCATACGGTGCATAAACCTGGTCTTCGACACTTCAGCAGAGGTCTAGGCTTGAGGTTTGCCAGCAAGTCATGGATTGCAGTATCCTGGGGGTTCGACTTTTGGACCGTGTAATGAATATGATACTGCACGCTAAAATTACGGATGGTACCCGGAAAGCTACTAATCTTAAGTTGAATTGGGCTGATGAGCTGTGGGCTAAGAGAACCACTGATTGGGTCTCATTGAATGATAGACGACATCGCAGGTGACCAAGACGAAGATGTCAGGACAAACTTAACGTGGAAAAGGGAAAGAAAGGCCTTTGCTCAGAAGTGAGATATTACGGGTTAAATAGATAGATAGAAAAAAGTGTGCGGTCGGGGTCCCACAGAAAAGATCCTTCTCACGTATGATTTAAAACCAAAACAAAATTTTCGCAGCAGCTATCTTGGATTTATATTTTGACCGCACTATCGGCGTTAGCACCCTCGAAAATCTCTTCTAGATGAAAACGACACCCATGACGAAATATGTGAAAATTTTCGCAGCCGCCATCTTGGATTTTCATTTTGACCAAATTCACACTTTCTCTCTCTCTCTCTCTCAAAGGAATTAGAAGAAGACAGTCCCAAGTATGAACGATTTTATGCGTGACGATCCGGAAGCCGCGTTAAAGAACTTCATTCGAAAACTCCTAGACTGTACATTTTACCACTTTTAGTAGAGTAAGTTGAAATTCCACCCGTTGGTCTATGGACGTAAAGTTAAACCTATTACAAGCATATTTTTAGCATTGATGAACACTGCAGCAAGAATTGACGTGGATTCATTTCTTTAGAAAGTTTACTCTACGTGTTTGAATACCTCTACATAGGTATTCGCCTCTGAATATTTTCCAATTCTAACGCGAGCCGACCAACTCAAGCTAAACTAACTTAGTTTTCAGTTAGTTTAGTTTGCCAGTTTTTCATTCATGTGGGTGGACGCACATGTATGAAAAATTGGCGAGCTAAATTAGGAGCGTTTATTCTGAAAGTGGGTAACGTCGCAAATAGATGTCAAATATTTCGTTGTTTTGATTAATTTGGCAATATTATTGTATGGAAGTAAGAAATGTGGCTAACTAGCGAACTAGAATATTAATAATGAATTGCAATTATAACATTGAATTTTATGTTGTAACCGTTTTAGGTGTAAAAAGGCATTTGGAAAGTTTCAAAATTTTTTTACATACAAAAACTAAATATTTCGTGTTACGATATTAATTATTGCATTTCATAATCAGTATTTTAGTACGCTAGTTTGCCCGGGTGGGGCAAAGTGCTATTGGGTTTTTCTATCTGAAATTACTCAGTAGCAGCCTGGAGTCTGGATTTGTGCCCGGTTGATGGCAATAGGCTCGCCCCCTATTACATGGGACTTAAAACATAACTGGCGAAATGTGGGTGAACCTGCTACAGGGACACCTCTGCCCAACCCTTCGGAGAAACAAGGCGTGATGTTATGTTATGTAGTTAGCCATATTTCTTAATTCCATACAGTAATATTGCCAAATTAATCAAAACAAGTAAATATTTGATAGCTATTTACGATGTAGCCAACTTTTAGTATAAACTCTCTTAAATTAAGTGCAAACTAAGTAAGGTTAGCTGGCGGTGGACGATCGGGGTAATACTCGACGGTAAGGCAGTAGAGTGTGGCTGTGTCGCTCTGTCGAAAAGTATACTCCACTTCTTATCTTGCCCTCTGTGTCCCAATATATGCAGTCAAAATGACCTCTGTGCTGCTGACGCCGTGGAAGTGGCGAAGTTTTGGGCCTACGTGATCTGAAATACAGTCGAGCTAGTGACATGAAGAAGAGGAAGAATACTAATATACAATCTACTAGCAGCGCCCCGAGGTTTCACCTCCATAAGTCTCGATCCTGTCGGAATATCGGCATAAAAAGTATTTCATGTGTTAGTCCAGATTATAAACTATCTGTGTGCCAAATTTAATCGAAATCCGTTGAGTAGTTTTTGCGTGAAAGAGTAATAAACATCCGTGTATATCGTGCAGCTGTGCTGTGGGTTCCCCATAGCACTGCATCATGCTCAGTGGAAGTCTTCTTGTCACAGTCATGTCGTGCAGCTGTCGACTAATTTCTGTTTTATGCTCGTGATTTATTATGTACTTTTTGTTGTTTTCCTTTACTCTTGTCTATTATGTATACATGTGTCTCTGTGACAATTAAACCTATTTTTATTTCTTCTTTCATCCATCCATCCATCCTCACAAACGTTCGCGTTTGTAATATTAGAGCGTATTTAGGATTGCAAAGCATTTGCAGTCGAGCATAGCCTCGTCAAAACGAGGAACTAAGAAAACTACAATTGAGAAAAGAAAATAAGCTTTCCACAACGGATGGTACCTAGATAGTTTATTGATCCTTTTAAAATAACTTGTTTTGGGCTGCGAGCCAACATCTTTAGGCTCCAATTCTGAATATTCTGAGGGAGAGTTCTGGTATGTATTTGTAAAGGCTACATAGACGAAAAACCTGCTTTTTTCTTAGTTGTGAGCATTACTGACTAGTATGAGAGTTGACCGCTTTTTATTTGGATAGGCTTTAGCTAAATTCTAATTTATACATTATGATAAAGTAGTAAAGATAAAAAAAAAAACAAAACGTTTTTATTATTGTTTTGATAGATTGGCGCAAAATCTATTCTATGTAATTTAATTTATTTATTGTAATCAATTTAGCTTTTAATAATTTATTATCATCTAAACTATGTATAACTTGTTTTAATTAGGTAATTAAATATGTTATTATCTCCGCATAATGTAGTGCATGCTGTGCTTTTCTATAAGTAATGAGGCGCTTAGACTTAAGTTTGCAATGTACTAATTATAAAGTGTACTCATTGTTGAAGAGATTTGGATAAAATTTGGCACACAGAAAGTGTATAACCAAGATTAACACATAGGGTGCTTTTAGTCCTGATAGTACGTTCCCGTGACAACATATTTTCCGACGTCTGCACGGGCAAAGCCGCGGGCAAAAGCTAGTGAAGTATATTTCTGTTATACAACTTTACGTATTTCATTCCACCTTTTAATGTTACAGTAAATAAACTATTCTGCGATAGTTGGATACAGTCAGCGTCAAAAATCGATTAACAGTTCAGATTTAAAAATCTTAATTATTTAGCTAAAGACTTAATTAAAATCGGAACAGCAGCAATATTTATGTATAAAACGATTCGGCTCTAACGATTTCGAAAGTTGCAATATACGAGTTTACGGGGGCGAAAAATCGCTAGCTAGGTCTCATATCTGAGAAAATTCGTTGACTCCCTATTTTCACCCGAGCAGAACTCGGTCGCATAAAGTTTTGAACAAGATGGCTACTTTAGAATAATAACATGGTAGTATGGAATTAGTACCTACTATTATGGCAGCATGGAATTAGTATGTACTATACATGGATTAGTATGAACTTTCATATACTATTAAATGAGCATTCTCTATTTTCACCAGAACAGAGCTCGATCGCCCAGGTACTTAGCAATTATATGAAATCCTGAAATACACAGTAGCAGAATTCATCGACATAGTCGCTGACTATGGTCACGTTCTACGGTATGCTGATGATACGTCATCAGATACTTACAATTCGAGCAAAACACTAGATAAGTAGGCACATGAGAAATTTAATAAGCTCAAAAAGCCTACCTCGTAACAAGTATAATACTGCTCAGCGTCTGTCTTAAGCCGGGCCTCCTGCGCGTCTTTTTTCGAAACATTACACAAAAACATCACAAGAAAGAGGCATGGTTATATACATTTGTGTATGCAAACACCATGTTTTATACGAAAACAAATGTTTATGTGTAAGGTATTTTGTGTAATATTTCGAAAAAACACGCGCTTTGAACTTTATTAAGTCCGAAAACGTGAGATTAAAATGTCTACAGAGTTTTTATCTTGTTATGACGCAAACAGTCGGGGACTTAGTAATATACTTCCTTCATTTTAGCGGCTTCAATAATTTTATAATTATTCAGATTTCTAGGTAACGAGGATTCATTTAATAGCCGGTTTGCAACCTGTTTTTTTTTTTTAAATAATATTAATGTAGATGGCAATATTTTTTTCTGGATCCCGCTGAAACTGTAAGCAACCGTGGACTTCAATGCTTTTTTCTTTCTTTACGAGAAGATATTTTGCATTTATTTAATAGGATGTAGTCTTCTTCTTCTGAAAAAGACATTGTTTTATTTTTTGTTTTTTTTATTTTTATTTATGGTCGTTTTTCTACACAATCCCTAGTGGAGAGAAACCAATTTCAACGTTTAAAACAATCGTTGCGCAAGTGGCTTCTCTTAAGTATCGATTTGATAATTATCTCTTTTTCCTTAGCGCCGCGAATGGCACTTACGAGAACAGATGGGGTGGCCTTTGTTTTGTTTTAGACCACTTTAGTGAAGCATCGTGTTTCATCCAATATTAACATTGATCGAAATCATTTCATTGTTTGAGAAAAATTCCAAAGATGAAAGATTAATCAATTTTCCTACCTACGCGGCAAACAGAATCTGACATGCTCAACGAGATACTAAACGGGAAAAGCTGCATTATATTTTTTCTGAATTTTGAATTCGCCATTAGTGCTTTTACAACGTACTTTACAGCAGAAATATAAAATTAACTCGAACTCGAATATTTTATAACACTAATGTCATAACTCAATGAAAATTCGAAACTGCAAAACTACGGCAAGTTTTAAATACGTATAGTACCAACTTCGCCGCTTAAATGAGACACAAACAACAATGGCATGCTGGTTTATAGGACATTGCAACAAATACACGACAAAACACGACACTGAACAGATCTCCCGAATTTCAAACACAAACTCATTTCGCTAAAACAACTCGATTCAATTCCTACAGTACAACTAGTTGTAAAATGTTGGTGTCAAAATAGACAAATGAACTAGTGGATACTCCTGCAACGTTTCCTGTCGGACCCACAATTTTGGAATAACAAATTGCTTGTCGGGGACGTTTGTATGTAAGCATAACTGTTGCATCGAAATTTAGATGGTTAGGGTTGCGTTTCCCGTGATGATTAATTTGCGGGTCTGTGAGTGAGATGAATGGGATATGGGTTATTGTTTAGAGTGGACTGGGCGTTTGTCTGTCTTGATTTGAGAACAATAAAACGTTGAGTAGACATTCAGCGCTTTATGAAGCGTAGTTTGCGCTATTATATATGGTATTATTCTGATTTTGGTTGATAATTAAACCAGTATTGCCTAAAACTCTTGGACTTTTTAACCTCCAACCATATACATTGATACATTCAGCTTAATTCTGGTGGTAGTCGCCAATCACCGCCATCAGACAAATTTATAAACCTAAAAATGATATTTTTAACGCCATTCATTTTCGAGAACTTTGTGAAATCTTGATTTTTTTCATTTATATTAGCAGCATGAACTTTGTGCATCTTCTGCTCAGTATTTCAGCACTAACAATAACTAAAACAGAGTTTTATTATTTCCAGTGCCAATTACTTGAAGCACAATTTAGTGTGTCAATTATTATGAATGACTAGCAACCCGCCCATGCTTGTCTACTTTCCACGCAAATTTATTATTTTTTTCTTTCTTAAGAACCTTCTTCTGAGAATAAGACACAAAAAAAATGAATTAGCGAAATCGGTCCAGCCGTTCACGCGTGATGCAGTGACCAAGGGAAATAGGGATTCAAGGGGGATAGGGAAAAAAAAATAGGTATATGTATATATATATTTTTTTAATATCTATCTGTATAAATTGACATCGGTTATTTGGTAGCAGCTTATTGTGGCTTAGTAATAACAGCCGCACGGGTCGATCGATCAGGTTAAGCTACGCTTGCCGTGGTTTGTCCGTAAATGCGTGACTATCTTTACATACCAAGACCCCTCCTTGCCTCGGAAAGCAAGTTAAGCCGTTGTTCTCGGCTGTCATTCGTGGTCGTGAATCTTTTACAGTCATTACGGGTCGTGAGAAGCCCGAAAGTCTGACAACCAGTGATACCGAGGGGTATAGTATTACTCAGTAACTGGTTTGTGGAGGTCAGATAGGCAGTCGCTCCATGTAAAATACTGGTATTCAACTGCATCCGGTAAGACTGGAAGCCGACCCCGATAGTTGACCGATAGTTGGCAAAAGGTTAGGCAGAAGATGACATCGGTTATTTACATCTATGTAGTTTCTAAAAAGGATAGTGATCGATGATGACAGCTGTGCCAGTAGAGATATCACAAGAAGGGTATTCAACCTGCCCTGACTGAGGTCCATAGCTCCTTGCCAAGAACCTGCAGCCAAGTTAATGAAGAGGGTTTCACGAAAGTAAAAAGGAAGAAGAAGCCCTGTTCTCGTAACGATGTTGTGACTACTCACTAGCCTAAAGCAAGTTGAAAGAAACGACGATAATAATAATTATGTCACAGAAAAAAACCCATTAAAAATAATAAAAATCTGAGACAAATTACTGACTCGTAAACTACATAGTATTTCACTTAAACTTTAAAATTCAAGGTTGTATTTATTGCGAATGAAAGTGCGGCGACTGTCAACAGTAATGAGACGAATTTTATTCAATCCGTAATCAATTCAAGAGCACCTGGTTTTGGACACAAGTTTCCTGATTCTGCAGAACTGGATTATCTTTTGAAGATATAAAAAGGTGGAGGAGCCGAGGATCAACATCAGTCTTGTGTCAGACGTAGTCACTACAACAATACTACAAAATGTTTGTGAAGGTAAATTATATCTTGGATTATTTTTGAGTAAAAATGCAAATTAAATTGAAGACAGTTTTTTACTATTCCATACTTATCGAAAGATATAGCCAGTAATTTTTAAAATTTCCACTGAGCTTGGTATATTTATATACTTTGAAAAGAATTTTCAATTTATTATTGATGATTAGCCGCGAGAATAATAAAAAGCGAACGTATTATTAACTCAGTGAAATTCGTTCAATACTGTGCAATTTTCGATTAGGTAATTCAAAAATTTTATCCGTAATTCAAATGATGAATTGATTAACCTATTTTAGGTGGAATTTCCGTCTTCATTAAGTGCAAAATTCAACATTATACTTCTGATTGCGACATTCTCAAAATAATAGAAACCCTGCTAAAGTAACAGCATGTTTTTAATTTTCTGATCTTGTCCGAATATTTTATGATTGCCTTATTCTTGCAGTTCGTCGCACTCTTCGCCTTGATGGCCGTCGCCAACGCCAGCGACTTGTCCAGCTTCTCATACGGCGTGGCTGATCCCTTCACCGGAGACTTCAAGCACCAGATTGAGAACCGCGTGGGCGACAACGTGCAGGGTCAATACTCTCTGCTGGAGTCTGACGGCACCCGCCGCACTGTGGACTACGCCGCCGGCGCCGGAGGGTTCAACGCCGTCGTCCGCAAGGACCCTGCCCTAATCGCTGCCACTCCTGCCATCTCTTACGCCGCTCCCGCCATCTCCTACGCTGCTCCCGCCATCTCTTATGCCGCTCCCGCCATCCCATACGCTTCCCCCTACGGTTTCGCCAAATTCGGAGCTATCGGATACGGAGCTCCCTTCCCCTACGGCCGCTACTACTAGAAATCTGGACTCGACTTGTTTGTAAATAAAAAGTTTATGGAATTTTGACCGTGTGTGTTTTTTTTTTGGCAATTTATTTTATTATTGAAAGCTTGACACTATTTATGAAAAGGTTGAATTATACAAAATATTGACATGAAAATCTAAGTAGATTTTCATGTCAATATTTGAACAGCAAAGCGTAGATAGAATTTAATAATATAACTACATCTTTTATACTATTTCATCGACCTTCTTGTATTGTTAACACGTGTGAAATGTAGTTCAATTAACAAATTAATTTACTATTCCTTCTGTTACAAAGAGGTCGTAAGAGCGTAAAAGGAATGCTAATCAAAGCCTCCGCGGGATTGAAACTTTTTGTTTATTTTTAGCTCCGATTCCCTTTAGAATAGAACATTATTTATATAAATATTTTATAGTTCATTGTATCATTAAATCTGGTTCCTGTTCAGTTTTTAAAATTATCACCAGCATTGTTCTGCTCCGAGTGAGGACTATTTATAGTTCGACCTATTTTCTGTTTAGGCTTCACAGTGACATTAATTGTGAATTCTTGTACTTTAGTTATCAGTCGGTTTTTTTTTACAACATTAGTTTTTTCCGTAGGTAGGTACCTAACTGTTGGTACAATTTCCAAATCATAATTACTGTTATATCTTTTCTGTTAAATTGTAATGAAATCTTTCATTTAGTTTCAATTCATGTTATAAGATAACATCTCATATTTTAATAAGTTCCTATTTGCTCTGAAAACTTTACTTATCTACCGAATCGTTATAACATGATAACGTTTATCTTAATTAAACATCAAGGCCAACAGAAACTATATTGTTATTCAATTAGGTTTCTATTTCAAGAAGTTGAGAGTAGCAGAAATAATATTGGTTTAGTCGCCTGTAACCTGTATAGTGTTGACCCGCCCACAGCTTTGAGACAAATGAGGACAGTTCAACCGAACCGTAGTCTGAAACTATAACTATCGTTTTTGATTACGCTAGGATAGTAAATTCAACTCCGGTTTCCAGGTTTACCTGGAATGGAACAGATCAGCTTGAGTTCATCTCTTCTTAGTGACTGAGATTTTTATTATTTCCATAGATAGGCATTTAATAAATTTATCGCCTGCCAAGCATGGTGATTCTAGTTATTACTTGGGTTAGCTCGAGCTTGTGCATAGGTAGATATTAATTGCGTAATACACAATTGTCTTTACTTTGACAATAAAACACTGTTTGTTATAATAATATATCTTAATATTTCCATATCAGAACTCGACTCGACTCGACGTTATCACTTGTTTAAAAAACGGTGGAGGAAAGCAGCGTGAGGAAACTGGCATGCCTGAAGGATAATTATCGACGGCATGTGAAGCCGAGTCAGAGGCTCATGGGCGGCTTTAAAACTCTAACTCCAGGTTAGTCACTAACCACAAGAGAAAAAGAAGAACTTCCGTAAAAGGATTTTACTATGATGATTACGTCGTAAAAGGGTACGACAATTTACAACAACGTCCATAAAATCGAATAGAATAGAACACGAACTTTAAAACCAATACCCGTTGTTTAGATTTAAAAGTTCGTATCCTGTTATCAACTGTCGTCTCGAAGTCTCGGCATCGGGTTTTTATTCCTTTCAGATAAATCTCATGTGTCTCGAGCCATAAAACCTTATCAAGGTTTCAATAAAGTCTTATGTAATTCGAGTACAATACGTTTTATGGAGTACCGGGACGTAATGTGTGGATCTTGTTAAATCCTAACAGGTTGAATTTCGGAATAAGGTATGGGAATAAAATGTTGTGAGAGAATATTTTAAATAAGTTAATATTTTTGTACTGTGAACATAATATTTCTGAGAATCTAAAGTAAATTTTTGACAAAGTTGGAGAGTAATATTCAGTAGCTTTGCAACATGTTTGATAATCTGTCAAAGTTGTAGTGACTTAGTGAGCCATCTCAGGAGGCTCAAAAAGTTGGTCGTGTAGTCCTATTGGAAGGAGTTTGTTCAGCTGTGGCCAGAGAAACTTATGATTAAAAATAAACTTGATATAAAACTGTATCTCAGTCACATAAATACTGTTCCTTCGAGTATTTCGAAATTAAATACGTCTTTATCTCACTTCACTAAAGGATAATCAAATAAAATTCACAATGAACCTATCATTGTGAATTTTATTCGAAATGAAGTTCTTAAACAGTACTTTACAGATTCCAAGATATATTCGTGAAATTCTTCGAACTCATTCGTGAATGCAATATTGTTGAAGATAAGGCCTTAGTGTGAGCGGAGCGATTCTACAACCAGAAATAGAAACGCTCCAGTTTGAGATTGAGGTTGTTGTTATAAAATACTTACGAAGTAGCATTACGAAGTTACCCACATTGACATAATGTCAGTCTAGTGCGCATATTAATAAAGCTAGCTTATGGTACCCTTTACTAGTGGCATATCGCATCGAATAAATTTAAACAAGACGGGCAGTATAAAAACGAGCCAGCGAAAAAAAAAGCCTTTTGCGTTAATATCGATCAGTTCTTATCTACTTTTAACAGTATTCTGGATACGTTCAGTCACTGTGTATTTTTATTTGCATTGTAGAGTTAATTCAAATCGCTCATCTGATATAGTCGCTTGCAATCAAACCTCTCTTTACCCACAAACTTCGTTCCCATTGTACCATTTCGCGTTCCCTCCGCGCTTTACGGCCAGTCGGGACAATATTGCCTCCTCTCCAGGATCTGATAAATAAAAAAACTTTCGGCGACGATGTTTTTATGGGACACATTTTAAGTTGGAAGCTGAATATAGGACAAGAATAGATGTCCTTGAGTTGGGAAAAGTCTGGTTTCTAAAGAATATATTCTTCTTGATTTTAAATGGAATGAGCATCTACAGTGGTTCTCTATTATGTTCCCTAACTTTTTTATCTATAATCTAAAGTGCCTTAAAGTTATTAGTCCTAATCATCATTTTTTCTAATGGTAACTTGCCCAAACTTAATGTCACATAGTATAACATGCCATAAAATTGAAATCCCTAAATACAATATTACCTAAATTTGTTTGTCATAAATATTACAATCCATAATATACAAGTAGATATAAGTCCTAAATTTAAATTATTTAATGTTTATTTATTAGGAAAAATTTAGATTAATAAACATTAAGTAGGTAACAAAAAAAAATGTAAAGATGCAAAAATATGGATTTTGTCATGGCTCCGGCGTTGCATATTATCACTCTATAAAACTGTTAATTGTGAACATATGGTTTTTATTTCCCTGTAAGAAGCATGCAAATAAGCCTACACCATGCATGCAGCAAGCAAGCGAGCATGAAAGCGTGTATGCAACATGCAGCAGGCATGGTTTCTGTCACGGCTCCGGCGCTGCGGGGCTCTGGCGGCCCCACGCGAGCTTATCGTCGCAGATGGTTTAACGCTCACCTGCTCCTCAACTCGCGGCCGCCTCTCCGCGTTTACGCGATTTTAAATTACACTCTAGGGGTAGGACAGACAAGAATGTGTGAAGTCGGATCTACAGCGATTCGTTTCTGTCCCTAAAACCTATTTTTTAGCAAAAGTTTTAGGACTAATAATTTTATTTGAATATTCGGAATAATACACATTATATAATACAATAATTAGGTATGATATGATTTTATTTCATGCAAAATTAGGAGATTCAATTATTATAGTACTCGATATTATGACAGAATAGTTTTAGAAGTAAAGATAATTATATAAAACAAAATTTCGAATTTTTGAACATTATGGTTACTGAAGTTTATAGTGTTTGCTATAAACTTCAGCTAAAATTGTTTGTCCGAAAATCATTATCCATAATACGTTTGTATTATGGATAATGATTTTCGGACAAACAATTTTAGGAGAAATAAGGGAGCACCGTCTATACGTAGTAGATACCAAAACGTGGCAATGCTCCTCCAATACAAATTAATATAAATGTTTCAGAATTCGATAAATATAGGTAACTAGCTGTTGCTCGCGACTTCAACAGCGATCCAAAATGAAAAGTAGCCTATGTTTTAATCCAGGTCATGGTCTACTCATGTGCCAAATTTCATCCAAATCTGTTCAGCCGTTTTAGCGTGAAAGCGTAATAAACAAAAAAGCAAACTCTCTTTCGTATTTATAATATTACAAACATACATACATAAACTCACGCCTTCTTCCCATGGGGGTAGGCAGAAACTACAGAACGCCACCTGCTACGATCCTTACATACTCCTGCCTCATTTTCGTTCATACATCTAGACATACACGCACGCCGGTTGTACTACGCAACTGGTTTTATAATTATAGGTTTTTTTTTTTAAATAATTTAATTTATAATATTTTTTAGGATAAAATACTACATTATAGTTAGGATGAGGAAATTTAGATAGGGCCAATTCATTGTGGCAATAGTCTTTGGCTTGAAGGACCAAAACTGTCTTAACAAGAATAAAAATATTTATTTGATATACTTACTCCCGTATACCTACTACCCTGAACTGAAAATACAGCATCGTTGTTTACATAATCTTTCAAAAGTACCTACCGAAGCATGAAAAACTTTTCAAGAACAAATTCCCTATAAGTTTGACATGTTAATAAAACACGGTTTCTTGGGCATCGAGTATTGGAACTTATATGAAAAATTGTTGCAGTGGTGCGAAATATTTCATACTGAGCTACGAAGGGCAGCTCACATTTGTCACGTGTTGAAAATTTAAAGGGTTTTACCGAACCAATGTACCTAAGTCAATGTTGATGGCTAATTTCAACGATGGCCTTTGTGACGTCATAAGTGGTGTTCAGCTGGTCCTGATTTCAATGTTTTTGGACAAAAATTTAATTGCATCTTTTCTGAGGTGACGACTAATAGAGAAATATAGAAGAAAAAAAGAGGTTTTTTGCTTCTGACCACACGATAAAGGAGACTACATGATTTTCTAATTTTTAATCTGATGAGGACTGGAGGTGACAGTCGGTTCAGCGTCACCGACCGACTGGAGCCGAGTAATTCCGAATCAGCATCACTCGTGCGTGACGGTTTAGTTTCGTTCACTGTTCAGAAAGAGCCCCAGGTGCGACTAAAGAAGTTTTCACTTCAAAGAGACATATTGTTGCGTCGACCCCAAATTAATTGGGATTAGGGCAGGAGAATAATGATGATGTTGTTCTCTCACTTCAGTCTAATTTCTTAACATTTTCAATACAAGTAACTTAAATAAGATGATCAATATTTTACAATAGCTTGCCTATTTGGTCGCCTAATGCCATTTATGTGAAAAACATGTTTTTCACAGCGTATTACGATTGGGAATAATACCAACGGCTAGGTACTCCATAGTAAATAATTTGACTATATATAGCACCTAAATTGTGATTAGTAGAAGTGTATCTAGTAGCTCTTCTGTTTGAAGAACGGTGTTGCGAAACTGTTTCATATGTATATTGAGGACACTCATTTTGATTGGAAATTTCAACTGACAATGTAGAATGAAGTTCAGTATGTTTATAGCCCGCGAATTTGCTCTCGTATGGAGGATAACAGTTCGTCGGGAATTAAATACTATCCAAGATGGTGGGATGAAGTATCGACATGAGATGTAAAACGAGGAGAACGAACATAATTTTAATTCACATAGATGTATTTTAATATTTTAGTTTAAGCATCTCGCATACCCATATTTTCTCTTCATGTTCTCACACACATTTCATCTTTCGCAGGTCTGCTGGAAGAAATTTCTTAAGAAATAAGCAGTACCTTTGTACTCTAAATTATAATTATGTAATTTTTCTATATATTTTACTTTGTGTATATAATAAATAAAATAAATAAATAAATCTATTCCCCGAAGGGTTATGTAGAGGTGTACGTATAGTCCATATTTCGCCAGTGATGTTTAAGACTCATGTAAAAGGGCAAGCCTAAATGCCACAAATCCGGACTCCTGGCTGCTACTGAGCAATTCATGATGGAAAAACCCGATAATACTTTGCCCGACCTGCGAATCGAACCCATGACCGCGCGACATAGCGCTTTTGACCACTAGACCAACGAGGCAATCACAGACATAATTATATAACAAAAAAAGACGGTAATAAAAAGAGAGCAAGAACAAATACGTAGGTATTTATTTGCTTTTATCCATCATATTGTAGTTTATTGATTCAGGCGTGACCTTGCGGAAATCCATAATGAAATGATCTGCAAATAAATGAATGTCTGTGCTGATGATCTGATAATGAATGTCTGCGCTCGGTGCTTGGTGTGGCAACACGCCGTGTACGAGTTCACGACAAGTTAATCGTCATCCTGAGGATGCCTCGTTGAGAGGTGAAACACGTGTCGATTTCTTCCAGGGTCTTTTCAAGACTCTTTAGAAATAGCTAAGCGGAAAAGGTTACTAAATATATCCACATCATCATTTCATCATATTGTATTTTATATCATGGATAACAAAAAATATTATAAAATGTTTTGAACTTCCACATTTTCACGGAATCTTAACACAAATTAGGTGCCTACTTACCTTCTAACATAATATAAGCAAAGATTTTCCGTTCGGCCGAGCGCTCGTTCCTGAAATAGCCTGAAACTGAAATAGAAGTCCAATACCAGCCTCTGAGTGGCTCTCGATCAGGTAACGACACTTGTATTGACCTGCATCGCTGTCTACTTCCATCTCTTTGTGTACCTATTGTCATTTCAACGAGGAATCCGATTGGGTCGTGTTTCGATACAATTTCGAATCAAAGTGTGAAATGGTCGGATCAAATAGAGCTTAGCAGTACAAATAAAAAAAATCTTTGTTTTCACGGGAAATAAAGGTTTTTTTTCTGTTTTTTTAAGATGATAAGGCCCAAATAAAACAAAATGAGCGTTAGCCATTCTGTTGCCACCTTCAAAAATTTTCTTTCTAACAAATTTATTTTTTTCAATGTGTCCTGACGTTTAATTAATAATATAATTAGTATGTCACCGTTACCCTTTTCCTTAATTAATTGAACAACGTTTTTATTCAATGTTTTGTCAGATAACCAATTGGAAATGCCTCAGGCATTTAGCCCGCCTCTGTACAATTTATTATTTTGCATAAATAATAACTAAATTAACACTACGTACATATATTTAATCAATGTGAGATATAAATAGTTGTTGGTATTGAACAGTGCGATTAATTTAAGGAAGGTTGGTAAAAGGCGAAACTTCATCGAGGAAGTTTTATGTAAAAAAGTTTTTTATTAATTTCTGCACGTGCTACGTAATTATTCTGCATAACTGGATTATGTTTTGAAGATATAAAAAGGTGAAGAATTAAGAATTAGTATCAGTCTTGTGTCAGACGTAGTCACTGCAACAATACCCAGCAAAATGTTTGTGAAGGTAAATAATATTTTGTATTAAGTTTGCATAATTTTTCGTAGGATAATCGTAAAAATAACTCTGTATCGAAAATCAATCTAAGACTGATTATAATTAGTAAATCAACCGAGCTATTTCCAAGATTATGTTGAAGATATAAAATAAAAGAATGCAATGCTATTTACAAAACTGTCTCAAATAATTAGAGGTCCTATACGTGCTCAATATCAAAAGGTTTTATGTGCCAGGAAATGTAAGACAGCTTTGAAGCGCAAAAGCTTACTGGGAATAGCACCCAGAATATATAATAAGTTACCTCTCTCCTTGAAGCAACTAAAGATTACGAGCTTCAAGAAGAAATTATCAATGTTTCTAATCCATAAATTATATTACACTGTAGATGAATTTCTTAATGACAATAATATTAATATAATTTGACTAAGTAATTAATGTGTGTAATTTTGTTGTATTTTGTGTGATTTTTTTTATTGAATTTAATCTTAATTAATATAAAATAAGCACTTTGAATTTGTAAATACTTAATTTAATAATTATTCTGAATTAATTTTTAATATCATTGTACCTACTGTAGGTATAAAATTTGTACGCCACTGGCAAAACATAGAGAGTCAACAGAATTTTTACTGAAAACCAAATGTCTTGTTAATATTTATTTGTGTTTAAAAAATAATTATTCATTTATTCATTCAAAACAATTTGATTTTATTGCCAATACAACGTCATAATAATTACCTCACTCTTGCAGTTCGTCGCACTCTTTGCCTTGATGGCCGTCGCCAACGCCAGTGACTTATCCAGCTTCTCATATGGCGTGGCTGATCCCTTCACCGGAGATTTCAAGCACCAGATTGAGAACCGCGTGGGCGACAACGTGCAGGGTCAGTACTCTCTATTAGAATCTGACGGCACCCGCCGCACTGTGGACTACGCTGCCGGCGCCGGAGGTTTCAACGCCGTCGTCCGCAAGGACCCTGCCCTCATCGCTGCCGCTCCTGCCATCTCTTACGCCGCTCCCGCCATCTCCTACACTGCTCCCGCCATCTCTTATGCCGCTCCCGCCATCCCATACGCTTCCCCCTACGGTTTCGCCAAATTCGGAGCTATCGGATACGAAGCTCCCTTCCCCTACGGCCGCTACTACTAGATATTACCTGAAATTGAACCATTTGTAAATAAAAAGTTTATGGAGTTTTAACCTAAAATTGTTTTATATTTTTTTGAACCTTCCTATTTAAGATTTGGTCATTTTAACTTTCACTCTATTCATTTTCCTATCTTATTCTATTAAGACGGTTTCTTAGTCAATTTATTAATTTTCTTTCTCGTCCAGATACCGAACTTTCTTAAGTTTTCTTTTCGTTAGTAACCTTTATAACTTTTGAAAGTTTGTAATAAGCGCAACAGTGCTGCTAAAACGTTAATACGAAAACTGTTAACAAGATAAACAAAACAGACTATAATATACAAGCAGGTACAGAAAGCAAGCATCATGTCAAGTGAAAGATATTTTATTAACAAAATTACGATACGTTTCCAATGTCGACGTTTTCCTGCATTGTGTATTCCTATTCCACTTTTTGACGAGTGTGCGACTTGCTTGCAAAATGTGAAATGTTAAACGTTCTTGTTTTTCTGTTAGAGATTTTAGATTCAGAAATATTTCTGAGGATTTGTGTTTGGTGCAGGTGCTGTGTGCACATAAAATCCTGGGGAGCAAAGAGTCTCATCAGACATTATTTTCACTAACTTTACTTTCTTCATGCTTCATAAAAGATAACATTTTGAGATATTACAAAAACTCCACTATCACGTTAGCAAAAATAATATATCTCGGTTAAACATTTTGTGCAAGCAAAAATGCTAAACAAAGAAAATATATGAGAGCACTGAAGATAAATGCAGCAAAAACCTCCAAGATGAAACATTACGGTCACGTCTAACCGTCAGAACTTAACACGATATCACTCTTATCGCCCCCCAGGAGTAGGTACAGCTGCACAAACAATCTGAAGTTCCAAGTGATCGTACTGCTGATAATGCTGTTAATTTACTCGATGACATACTACACTGTGTACATGTTTGCTAGAATTATGGAGGTGTAGATTGAGTTACTGAAGAAAAAACAAAGGAGATTGGAAGCATTTTTGGGGAAAGTTTTGATGAATGAGTGTTAGCCAATCAATGGCATTACACTTACAAGATAAGTGCATCGTTAACTTTTATTCAATTTCTTGGTTTAAAATTCAAAAATCTTCTCATAAAAAGAATGGGGTGCGGCCCAAAGAACCACAAGGTGATCTGCGACATCTAAATGTAAATAATATATTTCAATCAGCAATATAGTTTTGAAATTGCATATGTTTATCCTGAAGATTTAATAAGAAAAGGAATCTACGAAAATTCTCATACTATGTGTGAATAAAGGCAATATATATTTTTATTAGCACTTATCTTTATGACGAGATTCCGAGCGGTAGAGGCCATTTGCATAATTTCTCTAGCATTTTATTAATATTGCTGGGACTCGAAAGTATTTCGTTCAATTTATGTTCATAACCATTTTAATTATGGCGTAACCAGCGTCTTCTGCTTATGCTCTCTGATAATTTTTAATAAAAGGTATAAGATTTAGTCGTTTCAATTTACTCTTAGCGTGGTTGTTGTTATAAGAGACCGGTGAGTGAAATATCAAGTTATTTGATACGTACTGTGGAAATCCTATCGTTATTAGTCAATGCTATAATGTCAAGCTACACGTAAAATTCATCATGCATTGCCATATCAGAGGTGAAAGAAAAATAACGAATGAGAGGATTCTAGATTTTAAATAAAATTTCTCGTCCTCACATCAACAGAAAAGTAATAATATTCAAGACACTTCATTGAGTTAGCTATTACGCTATGCAAATATAATAATTTATTTAAATTACTACAAAAGTTAGTTTGTATAAAACTAATAGATGGCGCGTCCCACCGTACTCTTTAACAAATTCATTAATATTTTATCTCACTTTGTTAGAATTTCTTCAATTTTCATCTCATTGTGTCGCTGCAGTAATAACAGAATACATTTTCCTTTCGCAATTAAAATATAATTACTTTTTAATTCCGCAGTATCAACTGTTTTATGAGTAGGGTTCGGTACTGTATGAAGTCCTATTTTAATGTAAAATTATGCTTTTAGAAATTCCCTCGATTTAATTAAAATAACATGTAAGTATTGTATTGAGAGTTTATTATTGAAATTTCAAAATAATATTTTGAGTAATTTAAACAGTTTAGGATAATATTAATTCATGTGTTTATACTCACGTAAATTAGTTTTCAATTATTCTCATTTCGATAGCATATGTAGAGAGAACATTTAACAAATTCAAATTGATTTATTATGCCGTACCTATACGCACGTCTGATCTTTATCGCTTCATCGATATAAATGACATCTAATTACCCCCACTCCTATCCCATCGCACGCAACTACCCTCCGAAAATCCGTCCCAAATCGTTAACCCATAAAAGAGGTTGATCAATAATTTAACCGGCAATGATTGATGAGTGTCGGTTCAATCCCTAATCATCAAAATGCACGCCAGATAAATGGTCAAACTGTTAGTTTAGGATACAAGGATCAATCAATGTTTACTAAGTTACTTCTTGTTATATCAACTATTAGCATATTGAAATTTTCATGAGATTCGGTTGAGATTATAATTTAGTTTAGCTGCTTAGTTGGTAATTGAATGCTGTCACTATGGAAGGTTAATCTAAATATGTAAGTAACTCTTATAAAGTTAGACAGGTAGGTATGCCCACATTTTGCTGGTTAATACCGTCACGAAATAAAATAAAAGGATGTTTTTTTTATTCGCGCGTTTCAGTAAACCTTGATTGCTGAAAGGTTTTTCTTTGATATATCTAACTATCAAACATTGCAGCGGCAACTGCTACTTTACATTTACTAGTACAGTATCATTTGAGATTTTATTTTTCGAGCGTTTTTAATTACGCTAATTTTCTGGATCCGCGGATGGAAGGATCATGAAGACGTCGACTTTTATAAAATAAATTTTGAGTAGTGTTAAAAAAGCGTCACAACAAATGACATCAAATGTAGGTACACAGATAACTAACAATGTCTAGCATCTTAAACAATTAATAATAATCAACATAAAATCACAGAGCTAGCAATGGTCACTATGAGCCAATTAAGTGGCTTTAAAGAATTTCAGACTTATGCAACACACGGTCCCCGTTCATTCCTATTCATTTGCATTCAGTCTACCAATGCGCACGTGTCGTAAAATATCACGAATTTCAATTGTTTCTCGGATATTGTCTGTCGAAAATTCCATTTCGTATCTGATCATCAATTACCAGGTGTTCCAGCGTTCTGATTAATGATAGCAGTTTGTGTACAGCAGTGGAATAGGTAATTATTTTCAGGCAATGGAATTTTAGTAGGTATTGTAAATATTGTTTTCGATTAACCTTACCAAACTTTAAAGGATTGTTTATTTATAAAAATACATCTAAATTCCCCTATTATTTTTGTTTAATTCAATTTTGTGTTCGCTTTTTTTAGTTATGTTACCCTTTTTGCAAGCCATGTTGTTTAAACACGTTAGATACATACCTATTTATTACCGACTTCAAAAAAGGAGGAGGTTATATGTTTGTCTGTAGGTATTTTATTGATGTGTAACATCTTTCCGCTCGGTTTCCTGCAATTTAAATAAAAATCTACAAAAAAATTTAAATTACCAAATCTGTGGGAGTGATTTCGTAAAATGGGACGGAAGTGTGTAACAGGAAGTGCGCGCTATTTGATTTGACCAATGAGGGCGCGCGGTGCTAGAGTTGGTCAGAAACGACCTTGAGGAGGCCCCTTTAATTTTGCTTATTACCAAGGTGATATGTCAGACGTTACTCACCATTATGCGACTAATGTAAGGCTCTTTTTTATTGTTTTCTTGATATTGATTGAATTTTAATTAATCATTTGATGGTATACTAGGTGTTTCAAGCCGGCCGTTTTATATTCAAAGCTCCTTTGTAATCTTTCTAAAGCAGATTTCGTGAAAAATTCATAAAACTTCACTTCTGATATACACATCGTACCTAAAGAATTATTGCATGGAATACGACTCAAATGATACCGTTACATCCGGGAATCGATTTTCGGTCATATTTGGCGAGAATTTCCGACATGTCAAATGTCGAATAGGAAGACATGATTGACACTCGCAAAATATATTTTTCTGACGCAGAAATGATTGTTCCTATGTTTACATTCAAACCTAAGTAAACATTTTGATTTTGATTCTTCCGAATCATCATCGGTATTCTCGTTCATTGTCTTTAATGTCTTGATTCCCATTCAATTTTGTTCATAAAGTAAATCGATTAGGCTTGATTGAAATAATAATAAAGCTGGAGAAAAAGGCAAAAAAACTGAAAGGCTTGGTACGTGACGATGTGAAGAGACCAGACGGCATGACGTTGTTGCCTTGGAAGGTGAGTAGGCCTCCGGTGTAAGACGCAACCTGTGTCGACACCCTTGCACTATCTATGTTCCACGGCGGGCTGTACTGGCGCCGCTACTGCTACTTTCACAAACGGCGCGAATTTTTAAGGAAATTTCTCGCCTACTGGTCGACACTTCACATGACCAGAGGTTGCTCGTTCTTTGGCCAAAGAATTAGCATTGCTGTTCAACGTGGTAATGCTGTCAGTCTTTTGGACATGTTTCCGAATGACAGCGCTGCGGACGAGTACTTCGACGCCTAAGAGTGTCCTTTTGTTTTTATATAGTTAGTCATTTAATTTGGTTCCTAGTGTAAATAGTTAGTTGTGTTAAATATTGAAAAATTTAGACTTTTGATCCTTGCAAAGATTAGATAATGTAAATCACTTTTCTTCAAGGACTGTTCAACATGTGCCTTCTAATAGACCGCCAAAATGAGCGATCATCGAAAAATCTAATTAGGCAAATACGTACAACTTTTTAATTTGTAATTTTCTACTTTCCATTTCGCGAGACTTTCCCGTTAGCTAAAAAGACTATATAGAAAAGAAAATGTCTCTCACCACGCTCTGTGAGTGGCAAATATTTGCTCCAGCACTACACTAGATGGAAATGCTAATTTCCAAGTGTTAGCTTTTCTCTCGGCACTCTTAATAATAGGGTGTAAAGTGTTCCATACGTTTTTCAACCTTCATTTTACATTTCACATGAGAAATTGGATATTATATCACAATCAGGAGTACTGGTGATCGAACGTTTTTTTTTTGTTGTTAGCTGATAAGCGAAAAACTGAAAAGATGAATGTATTACATGAACATTCTTAGTATGGTAAAAAAGTCTGATATGTAGACTGGTAGAGACGATAGAAGAGTAAGGCTGTGCCAATCTCAAATTATATGCAATATAGGTATGAACGACAATTAAAGGAGACATTGTCATATCTTATCTTAATGTAATTTGTGTTTTAATTACCCAACGTTCTTACGATAATCATAATTGTGAAAGAGTAGTGACGATATAATTGGACGTCCACTGCATCACTATAACACGGGGAAGTAAAATGTGTAGAAATACATGTATGAAGATGCTTTTAAAGCATACACGATAATGTTACTACGTGCACGTATTTCCATTATAGTAATTTTTGGCATTTGGCACATGTAAATTACTGACATTAAGACGGAGTTCTTTTATCCTAGTAAAAGCTAGTAATGATATCGCAAAAGACGAAATAATACGACGTTGCAAGAGATTTTAAGAAATCTCCGAGATAAATCCCCAAAAAAAATCCGAAGACGATGACTGATGAGCCAGCAATCAGTCACTGTTATCTTAGCGTAATTTTATTAAGAGCCATTAGGAGATCCTTCGTTCTTAGTTGAGTCATCTCATTTATAAAAAAGATAGTTGATCAGGCATTTCTAAAGGTTAGGATTAATTGCTTATTGTAACATTTAACTTGTACCTACATAAAAAAGGGGTGAATAATATCGATAATTAAGGTTGTTCCCAAACCTAGATCACAGTATAATAAAGTAACAGTAATATGTCTCGGCAGTGAACTTGAAATAATTACCTACAGTCGCTCGGTAGAGAAACCTTCCGCATAACTGCCGCACACTCGAGACTGTTGCGTAGAGATTTCGAAGCGCGTCGTTTCGGCCGTTTCTATGAAGACATAATACTGTTACTTAATTATACTGTGCCTAGATGAAACAGCCTTAAGTCAGATGATCGCTCTTTGAAATCAATGACGTAGCAAATAAACAGTCTCGGCAACAAAACAATGTTTTTTGAACAATAGACAAAACTGTTTTAAAACTATTTTGTCTGGGTCTGCGCACAGTCTAACTTTCGCTCTAAAACTTTTGCTCTAGAAATTTGAAAAAAATAGAAATAGAATTTGATACTCCATTTTCATTATACTATTATACTTATCAAGCCATTATGTCTAGGTCACTAGATTTAAACGTACTGAAGATTAGATAATTTTTAAAACATTAATCTGTTCATACATTTTGGTTCAATAGACATCGATACATCTATCGGAACATCGATGCCTGATTGCTTATTCAACTACAGCTTTGTTGTTTAGCAATTTCAATGAAATTATATTCCATTGAAAGTATAGTTATTTTGCGTCACGCTTGTATTTCTAAAGGGTTAAGCAGAATCTTCTGAACCTTTCCGATGTGTTCAGTACACCTACTTTTCCAGTTATTTTTAAGTACCATAGAATAGGGGGGATCCGGGCCTACTATTATTAGTAGGCCCGGATCCCCCCTATTCTATGTATATATGTTATTTTATGGATATATGATAAACCCCTGATTGAAAAATACAGTAACATTTTGCCGAACTGGGAAACAAACCGACGACGACCGTAGTTCAACAGGCGCGTTTGCAACCACTAGACCAACGAGACAAAAAAATATTATTAAACTTTTCATAGAACATCATTGTGGAGATTCAGATGATGATAAAGGATGCTTTAAAATATACAAAACATTTGTATGACAACTTTCAGTTTTAGAGGAAATAATAAAACTTTTCTCAGTGGAAGTATTTTTATCTCCCCTGGGAAGTTAGAGGAAATGACGTCTGCGTGACCCGTTTTTTGCTATAATGTGAGGAGAATTTCCTAAGAATTTTTATGAACTGTAAGTTTTTGGGGGCAGCTGGCGAAGGTTTACAGTATAAGAGAACAGGTGGTATAGAGCAATTAATTGTTAGCATAAGCGTAATCAGCCTATCATGTTCCCACTGCTGGGACACAAGCCTCCTCTTGGTGAGAGGGAGTTGGCTGGGCGGGTTGGTAGATGTTGCATGTCTTCGAATTTTTGGTTCTAGGACGTGCCGAATTCCTTTCGATGTTTTCCTTCACCGTTTTGAGAGCAGTGGTGATGAAATAATTTACACAAAGTAAAGCACCTGTCAGGGTTCGACCTACAACTCGTAAGTTGCCGTTAACACTGGGCCACCACTGCTCTCGTTATATATTAATTGTTAAGCAAATGGAAACCCTACGCCAAAGAATTACAATTGTGATTTGAACATACGGATAATTTCAGTTGGTAGTCAATTTGTTATAGTTTGACCGGGACCGCTGTTCCGCGGCTTAGGAATGCGTGGCGAGGCGGGGGGCAGCGTTGACGAATGAGCAGCGGGCAAGACGTCGCACGTCGTGAGCATTGATGAATGAGCGGCCTGCACTGCCCCCCGTCTCGCCGCGCATAAGACGCGGAACAGCGGTCTCGGACAAACCGTAATAATCACCAACTTACTTGAATTTCTCTGATTCAGACACATTCAAGGAACCTACACGCAAGCTGTTGCAGATTGTAGTCGTAGTTCGTTGTTTAGTTGTATTTGACGCCATGCTGTTACAATACTTACAACTGTGTAACATTTATTTGTATAGTACAACTACAAACAACGATACTTCTAAAGACAAACTTTAGAAGTATCGTTGTTTTTAGGTAACAGTTGCGTGTAGGCACTTTTGCTTATTTCTAACGTTTGGCGTTGGACTAAAAGTGTCTCACAATCGTTTTTAACGTTTGTAGGAAAACATCGTGAGAAAACGCCCATGCCTGGGAGATATTTCTCGACGGCATGTGAAGCCAAGTCAGAGGCCCATGAGCGGTTTTAAAACTTTGACACGAGGTTAATCACTAACCATGCGAAAAGAAGAAGAGAAGAAGAATCGTTTTTAGGGTTCCGTACCTCAAAAGGAAAAATGGAACTCTTATAGGATCACTTCATTGTCCGTCTGTCTGTCTGTCAGTCTGCCATGACCCTTTTTCTCAGGAACTCGTGGAGGTATCAAGTTGAATTTCATATCAAATACGAAGGTCTACGATACCTTGGAACTCTAAAAAAACATACTTTTAAGTAAAAGTAAAAAAAAAAAAAAACATTTTTGCGACATGTTTTGATACTCGCAAATAAATCAAAACCTACTGGGCCGTTGACCGTGTCGTTGACCTAGAATCATGATATTTGCCAGGAGCAAGTTGTCACAGCACATGTAATGAAAACTTCCGAAAATCGTTAATTTGTAGTTTCATAACAATTTTTTTTTTACGACCTCACCTTTGCAGTTAGAGAATTGACCATATCGTATATCGAAGAGCATGTTTTTCAACTATAATGTTAAGTTTGTACTTGATATAAATTCATCCATACTACGGAGCCCTTCATTGTGCCTGGTCCTGGTGGTACCTTTAGAATACCGACCAATTTATTCTTCCACAGAAACCACACGCTTGAAACTTGAAAGAAGTGAATACACTTAAAATTTATAGCGCAATAAAAATCTTGTAAGAAATAAATGGCGTTCAAGCTAAATACTACGTAATACATGCAGAAGCGTGTAAATGCTTGAGAACGGTGACATAAGGAGACATTTATCTCGTTGACTATAAAGCACTGTTGCATTGTGTACATTTAATGCTACGGGTCACAGGTCTTCTCTGTTTATTCCTACTACCTATATTTTTATATTTAGCTTGAGTCTTCTAAAAGCAGTTGGTATCTGTTCCTTATCGAATTGCAATAGTAATTTTAGGTAAAGCGCCTGTCATAAAACGTTCGCAACTTATCACTGTTGAGAGACAGTTTTGTCAAAGTTCACTTCTTTCTTGCACTTTTTGTGATAAGCGCGGTTTTCACAATTTTCTATGAGGATAATGCAATTTGAAACAAAGAAGTATTTTTGTGATTGTGTTTTGTTTATTTTACCTATTATTTTGATAGAGATCCTAGTTGTAATACTTGCAATGTAGGTACCTACATGAATTGTAGATAGTCATTTATTAAAAATATTAACATATCCAGGTACTTTCTCTGATAACACATACCAATCAAAATCATGCCTACCATTATGTATTTTATCGAATATATCTCTGAAATTCCTGCCCTGTCAGTAAAATGATACTGGAATCAATATTTACAAATAAAATACGTAAATCCACTTGATACAAAATCACGACTAATCCCCTTTGATGTACCTAAAGGTTGGGAGAGTAAATAATGAGGTTTTTCCATGTTAAAATATTGGAGGATAGTCTGCAGGGATAAAATGGATAAAACGGATGATCTCGCTGTTTGCTCAATAGATCAATTTTGATAACTCGTTTTGTGAAGTTTGGTTTGGGTACATAACTTTAGTTGAAGGTTGTGGTTATACATAGTTTAGTGAGCCTTATTTTCGATTTTGAGACACAGGATCTTTTTATTTTCTGAAAAGTGAGGGCAAAGGGCAAGCTGAGTATAAGTAGCCTATAAAAAGCCTTGTATTCTATATAAATATTACTACTGCCTTGTTGGTTTCGTGGTCGTAAGCGCGACTGCTGATCGTGGGGTTCGATTCCCGGGTCGGGCAAAGTGTTTGTTATTGGGTTTTTCCATTAGGAATTTCTTAGTAACAGCCCGGAGTTTGGAAGTTGGCAGTGTGAGACCCCCGTGTCTCGGAAAGCACGTTAAGCTGTTGTTCCTGCGCCTGATCTCTCTCCGGAAGCATCGGTTCGCTATCCCATCGGATTATGACAGTGAGGGAAGAGAGTGCACCTGTGTCTGCGCGCGCACACACTTGTGCACTATAATATCTCCCGTGCCGAAGGCTAGTCTCCATTGAGATTGGGCGCAATGGCCGAAATACGGTCTGGAGAACTATATACATTACAAACTGTGTTGTTTAGGCGCAAGACATTGATAACGCGTCGTCTATTGGGTATATCAAAACATGTCTATTTGATTGATAACAAAATTAATCATTTTTAACAAAGACCAATTTTACAACCAGAAAAATCCCCAGAAATAAAAATAAATCATAATAGGTAGTTTATAATAACAAAGAAAGCTTTTTACTAAGTAGCGCGCCTTGCCAAATTTATGCCGATCTCTGGCAGTTCGCGGCCAGCTGTCAAGAGATAACACTTTTATGAATATCTGATCAGCTACGCTGAATAGTTTCAAGGTTACTGGCGCCTTCGTCGGGTTCTGTAGAATAATAAACTAGTCCACCAGCAGTTTCGTGCCTCTGGAGTTAATGTCTATGACTGATCTCTTTATAAAAACATGACTTGCAATGGTTGCATAATAGGTAATAATATAAATTATAATCTTGAGCACTCTCGATTTGATAAAATGTGGTGAGCTGCTAGCTTTTACCTACCAGCGCTGCGGTATTTATTTATTTTTAAATATCGCAGCATCATGCTGAGATAGGAGCCTTTTTGGCCTCGCACAGGTCGTATTTTTTCTTTTTTTTGTTAGTCTAGACTGCTCCTTTTTTATTTTTGTTAATGTTTGTTCCTTTTTTTTTATTTTATTATGTTTTGTATTTCCTGTGCGTGTCCCAAATAAAATATTTTCTTTCTTTCTTTCTTTTCTTTGTCAGTAACCGGAAATAAATTGGATCGTCAGAGATGTTGCAAAAACCTCTAACACAGATGTTTTCATAATTTTATTACACTTAAGGCTAAAATATTGAGTCAATAAAGTATTTTTCATACGGAAAAAAATTCAAGCCATTCTAAATCATTCTCTCAATGTGTTGTTAGTTAGAGTCGTTGAAACAGAATGTAAAATAAGACTGGCTTTTATAAACGAACGAATAACCCTCGGTTTCTGAAAAATTAAATAAATCTCTGACCAGTAAATAAGCTGTCAATTCTTGTGTAAGTAACTAAAATAATAACCGGTTAAATCTCTTGATATAAAATGTATTAACTGATTGAATTTAAAAGGTTATTAGGATATCAGTAGGTTTTGGAACTCGTAACGAAATCCTCCAAGAATGCTTTCTCTCTATCTTTTAGATTGCTATCGTTAAATCATCCAATCGTTTACCGGAAAACCATTTAAAAACTTCATCATTTTCCTTCATAACTAGTCCTTCGTACAATTGCTCCAGCTGACGGTTATGGTAGGGTCCACTTTGGTCGCAAAAAGCCAAGTACGCTTACGTGACTGGAAACCTGAATTTATAGTGACACTAGTACAGTCACCCGCACGTCGGTGGAAACACTTTGACCTTAAACTGATCTAGCGTAGTACGGAGCTTCAATGGAATAAGCGGCCAGTTTATAAGTATTGGTTTTGTTACCACAGTCGCGCGGCCTACTGTACCTATGTTCGTGACACATCTAGTATAGTTGATGACCCCAATTTAGTTTTATGGTAACATAATTCTGATGGGTTTAAATTATTATTATGATTAGGATTTAGTTATCTTGATTTGAGGCGTCTTTAAGTGGTCTGTACGGGTAAATTAGTGAGGTATAAAGTTATGATGTATGCCTTGTAATTAAATTATTGTTAATTGCTGCGATTTGAAATTTCTCAGTAACAGCTCGGAGTCTGGATTTGTGCCTGGTTGATGGCAATAGGCTCGCCCACTATTACATGGGACTTAAACATAACTGGCGAAATGTGGGTGTGCCTGCTACAGGGACACCTCTGCCCAACCCTTCGGGGAAACAAGGCGTGATGTTATGTGTATGTTAATTGCTGCCAGTGTTCATGTTCGTACTTATTACTTTTCTGTAAAAGGGAATACAGTACGACACAACTTAAATGTAGTATCGGCAAAAGTCGTGGAACCGATCACATCCGAACTGAGTGCACCTTTAAAATCTTCATTACTGCTTCTTTACATTCTTTTAGACCTTTATTACTGCTTTAGGCCAAAATGAGCTTTACGCAAACGCAATAACTTGTAAAGTCATATATCCAGATACATTCGTAAAATTAATGCGTACATTTTTACGATGCTATATATTATTTAAGTTGTGTTGTACTGTACCTAGGTATTGTTTGATAATGGACATAGTTATGCCAAAATATCTAACAATCTACGTTCGTAAGTTGGCTACTGCTCCTGAACTGGATTTGCTTGGCTTAAAAAAATGGCCAATTGCGATTCGGACGCGTACACGAAGGTTCTCGTATCAGAGTACAATATTTAACACTCACACATTACTTATTTAAAAAAAAAAAAAAAAAAATATATTTATTGTCATAGCGGCAATATAAATACATGTAATCTGTGAAAATGTTAACTGTCTTCCTATTACAGTTCATGAGATCGCTCGCTGACAGACAGACTGACGGACGGACGGACAGCGGAGGTTTAGTAATAGGGTTCCGTTTGGCATCTTTTGGGTACGGAACCCTAAAAAAGTGTTAATAGAAAAAAATAAACCCTCATTTGACAATCGTTCTTAGCCACGTGCTAAGCATTGGTTAATACCAGCTTTAAATTAATTCAAGAAGGGGTAAGCCTTAATTAAATTATTAATCTCTCTGGCTTAGTAAAGAATTCACAGCAGTTCAGGAATTATACAGGTACGGTGGGCTGTATCAATTTATCAGAATGTTAATACAACTGGGGTACCCAATTGATGCAGCCCAATTGGGTACCCCAGTTGTATTAAAATTTTAATACAACCGGGGTACCCAATTAATGCAGCCCACTGTACAAAAATTATAGGAGTTTACGAAAAAAAAAAACCAGGCCAAGTGCGTGTCGGACCACGCACAATGAAGGGTTCTGTAGTTAGGATGGATTTATTCCAAATACAAACTTAACATTGTAGTTGAAAAAGATGTTCTCCCTTACATTCTAACTGTGATTTTAAGACCATAGACTACTTATAGGTTTTCCTGTAATCTATGAGTAGAGAACCATTCTCTGTATTTTTTTCAAAATTTTAGTCTTATTAGTTTCGGAGATAACGGGAAATGGTCAATTTTTATCTATTTTTGTCTTAAATATCTTTAAATGTATTTATTTTAAAATTATAAAAAAATGATTTTTGAGATCCTCGCAATAAGCCCTTTCATTTGATGTTACACGGTACACTTTGCAAAACTCTTTTTATTTATTTCTTGTTTCCCCCCCAAAAGTGACCCCCATATTTAAAATTCTTTTATTTATACGTCCGTGTTTGAGTCACAGAAACACATATGTGTACCAAATTTCAACTTAATCGGTCCATTAGATTCGGAGCAAATTGGCTGTGACAGACAGACAAACAGACACAGACAAACGAGTGATCCTATTAGGGTTCCGTTTTATAACCGACTTCCAAAAAGGAGGAGGTTATATATATATTCGTAGCGTATGTATGTTTTCTTATTCCTCCGTGAATTATGGGCCGATTTTAAAAATTATTTTTGTGGTTGAAAGGGTTTACTCTCAAAATGGTCCCATACAAATTTTATTAATTTTGCGTAGATAGTTTTTGAGTTGGGTTCAATAATACGTATTTTTTTCCCTGTTAGTATGTGGATGATATGATAAGTTCCTGTCATTTTTATTTACATAGCAAAAAACGGACATTCAAAACTCGTTACACCAACTTCCGAAATTAAAGTAATTTTTCGTTTGGTAGTGTTTTTTTTTGGATATCGGTTGATTTTTTTTTTTTGGTTAAAAGTATTTTGCTTTTGAGTTACGGAACCCATAAAATCGTAGCAAAAAACACAAAATATTAATTTTGATTCTCTTAAAGGTGCTCCCCTTATCGTAAGCATTCGCCTGTAATGTAACGTTACAGAGTCGAGCATTCATCAGTGAGTGAGGTGAACCGAACATTACAATGCAACCTGTAATGATACAATTCGAGTATTACATCAGTGAGGGAGAAGAGGAAAATAGCATTACAGTGCGCAATGTCTGTAATATTTTGATACAAATTGTAACATCAATGCGCACCACCCGTTACATTACAGGCGAATGCTCGTCAATTAGGGAGGCAGTATTGTAACGTGATGCTCAAAATCAAAACAGGAGAATGGTCCCGTCGGTGAGGAAACACCTTTAGTGGTCTAAATTTTTAATTACCAACTCCCGAAGGAAACAAACGTCTTCACAATAAGTCAATGAAATAAAAAACCAGCATAAAATCTCTCTCAAGAAGAAAATAGAATTGTCTACTATCGGCAGCTTTAGAGAATCCGAAATGAGGGAATAGGGCAAAATGAAAATTTCCTTCAGGTGTAAGGGGCCGATATTAAAATTCATTCATTGCCGCTTTGAGCGAACCGGGCTGAATTTTAAAACAAGATTCACCCGACAGCTTACTACGCGAAATCCGGCTACTTACACCAATTTAAAATTTTAAAACAGAGGCGTAGGTACGGTAGGTTTTAAAAATATGTACATTATTTGGGGCTAAATCATGACTTTAATTAATTAATTAATGTCTGCATTTTAAGTTTCTATGCCTCATAAAAGTTAGGTGCGTAATACTCGCAACCGATATGTGACAAAAAATATTTGCAAGAATCATAACACGTCGGGGTCTGTAATTTTAGCATAGGATTTCATGAAAACATGTCCTGAGTATGTACTCCAAACTCATTTATAAACAAAGAAAGAAAGAAAAGTTATTTATTGAGACTCGCACAGGAAATCACAAATTAAACTAAAACACACTCATTAAAACATTAATAAAAAATTAAAAAACAAATTAAAAAAATAACAGTCCTGTACGAGGCCAAAAGGCTCCGCATATGCTGCGACATTTAAAAAAAAATGTCACAGCGCTGGTATTCCGATAGGGCCCGCAGTGATGTCACGGATAGATAGATACAGAAATAAATATTAAATTAAATAAAAAAATAAACAAGGTGTGTTCATGACACATACTTCAAACTGGAATCTTGGAATTGATTATTCAAGATACAAGATACAAGATACAAGATATTTATTTTGTAAAACATGAGTGTAGAATTGTACAGGTCTTAAAAATAATAAGAGGTAGCTACATGTTTTGCCAATCATGGCGTACAAAATTAGTCGCACTAAGACAACTATTACAAAAAGATAATTATAAAATCGTTAGTAATAAATTAAAACAATGACTTACAAAAAAAAAAAAAAACATAGATATAAAAATAAATAAATAATAAAAAAATAAATAATAATAAATATTGATTTTAAATGTTACGGTTGACGGTCCCTTGAACATAATAACCCAGATACTTTTAAAGAGATTCTTTATGGCCCCACTAAATCAAAGGCCGGTCACTTTCAGGGCTGGACCACCCCTCATTCATCTAAAAGATAATAAGCTACTAAAATATTAGCCACTTGAGGATTAAAAGAAAAAAGAATTACCTTCTGGGACAGCTTTATATCTTTCGTCAGTCCCTTTAGATTAATGTTCGAGGTCATAATTTATTTTGATAGAATTTTATGCGTTTTCGTAGTCTTAAAGGCTGTTTTGGGGTCCAAAAGCAGCAGCAAGCCTTTTTAGCTTCGTTATCTTTCGTTCTGACTGTCTGTGCATCCATGTTGTTACAGCAGTAACCCAAGAGAGTGGTTTTGCTATTCATTTGAATTTCATTTGCCAGAATCTGCTTTAGGTACATTATTTTATTAAGTTCTATTAAACTCTTTAAGAGCGGTGGTGGCACAGTGGTAATGACTGCGACGTACGAGTTGTAGGTCGTAGCTTCGAACCCTGATGTAGGCACTTTACTTTGTGTAAGTAATTTCATCACCACTGCTCTCAAAACGGTGAAGGAAAATGTCGTGTGGAAACCGGCTGTCTAAAATCGAACATAGAACAAACGAATTTAAGTGACATCCTGGTACCCACACTGGCCCCACGTGGAGTATTACGGCCCACTCCCTCTCACCGAGAGGAAGTCTGTGTCTCAGCAGTGGGAACATTAGTTGATTATGATGATGACTATGAAACCCTTTGAACCAATACACACTTAGCATAGTGTAATAAGTAATAAGCGCCATTATGCTCGTGCGCAGTGCTATAACAGTCACTCGACTTTTCATGAGTTTTTAAGTTCATTCATTTGAAAAACAGATAGAAAACCAAAGCACGATGACCGCGCTGTGTATGCAGTATGCAGCGCTTTTATCTTTTCATAACCACGTGCAGAATGCTAAGTCCGAATAGTTTACATCTAGAATTCCTAGTCTGAATTTAATATCCTTTCAATTAAAAGGTACTTGTGGAATAAAATTCTCATCACGAAATCTGGATAAGCTTAGTGTTTGTGTATGTGTTTTAGTAAGATGATTATAGCCGTAATATAGTTATATGCAAGCGGTTCATAACTGTCGGAGTGCCCTAATTTTGTTACTGCAACCAATTTCTACGCAGTTGGTCACAGTTCTAATAACCTAACCTATTTGTCAAGAGTGCCCTAATAGTTATATTAGTAGAGCGTGCTCGTATCATAGTTATACTCCTACTAAGACAGTTATGAAACGTTTTTTTAGAAGTATATGCCTTTATAGCCTTTATAGCTTTATCCCTAGGGATATGACTATATCACGGCTGACCATCTTACTGCGATATTTAATATGTACAGCGTTCATCTTGATTCATTCTCTAGATTGCAATTCGATACGCTCCTTTACCAATTTACAGCAATTGAACTTGAGTTTATTTAGATTATCGCTTCTAGGATTAATAGACCTGAAAAGGTCTTTAAATCTATAGGCAGACTAACGCTGTTTGAATTCTATGTCAATAGTTTGTTTTCGGTTCGACGAAATAAATTTTAAAGAGTTTTTTCTTTTAGTATTGAGAATGTCTGTTCTTTGTTTGCGCAAGCGCGGCTGTGTCCTAGATCCTAAAAAAACTGAAGACAGGCAAAAAGGTATTGTAATTTTATGAAGGTTTGAAAATTCTAGGCCAGGTGTGTACAATTATTGTGTCTGGTGCAGAATAGTCTTGCTCGATGTTATTATAGGGTAGTACCAAAATATTGTTCTACGTTGTGGTGTAATAAAGAAGTTGTTGTGAGCATTTATATGCTTACATGCTTACCATATGGTAAGCAAACTCTCCACTACCCATCTTGCTGACAGAATAATATTCTTTTCATTAAGGTGGTATGAATTTGAGAATTTTAGACCTCGAGTTTGAAATTTAGTCAACTTCTGCCATTCCCTGCTACGTCCAGTTTCCATTTCCCTGTATCAATATATTAGAATACTCGAACAAATAATTCCACTATGCCATATACAGCTATATATACCAGTGTCAAAACGTATCAGACTAACTGGTGCAGACATTCAGACAGGCTGCAGTAAAGCAAACATTTGCCCTCGTAGGCTTGGCACAGCGAACTTCCAAGATTAGATGTCACTCACAATGGTAGGTGGATGAGTCGGGAAAGGTGGGTGAGTGAGCGGTTAGCGGAAAGGAAAAGTTACTTAACCGATGGCGGCCCCGCGTGATGTTACGTAACTGTCAAGTAACGCGGTTTGACATTGACGCGCGCTCCGTCACTTTCGATTTTTTTTTAACAAAATTCGACGTTATCTGTCATTTTTTGAATAATTTTGTTCTAGTTGACGAGAATTTCCGTCAGGCCATAGAGTAAAACAGCCCACAGACCATATTAGCTTTTATTTTTAAAACACGAAAAGAGTTTAATTACGCGTGACTGGTACTGTACCACCGGAGCTTAACGGGGAACTGGTAACTGGCGCACTGGTACGTACATATATGTACCAGGCGGGGCTTTAACGGTTATAGCTTACAAAACTTAAGATTATAGGACACTATTTGCCTTATGTAGGTAATATTATTGTGCAACGTTACTATAAAACAATGAGACTATATTAAAAAAAGTGGTGTAGCATTCGATAATGAATGCAAGAGCAGTTTATTTGCACAGTGAATGACAGAAGAGACAGGACAGATATCGTTTCACAGGGTTTTTTTGTGACTCAATTTATAGCAAGAACACGGTATTATTAACACTGTTAAATCTCAATTTATTGTGCTTTTCTAGCGAAAGCTTCAATCCGTAGTATGCTCTAATCAAAACCATTTTTACCCGACTACGGCGAAGCAAAAGGAGGGTAATGATTTTGACCGGTATGTATGTATGTTCATCTGTTACCTCATAACTTCTAAACTAGCAATTATAATTTGACAAGTAAGGTATCATTAGAAGCATCTTTATTGTCCGCTGGTTATAGGCTATGTGACGTTACATTAAATGCAATATGGCGCCCTCTAGAGGACATAAAGTCACGAACAAAAAAAAAATTACCGAAGTATCAAATGAAAGGACTTAACAAGCACATTACAAATATGTATATATATCATATTGTGTAAGTAAATAAATATGTTTAAATTGTTAAAAACAAGCAAAAGTGAGACTGTTGTAAAATTAATACCTTTTATACAATAAAACCCAAACAATTTTTTTTAAAAGCTGTTCTGAAACTACTTTAGTACGAAATTATAACCCCAGAATAATTTTTATAAAAAGTAAGTTCAAAAACTAAAACCCGGCTACTGAAAAATCACGCTCTAAAAAGTATGAAACAAGGAAATATTTCAGACAGAAATCAAGACATAGGTACAATAATGGTCAAGGTACCTTGCGGTCGCATGCCATTATATTTTTTTGGAAGTGTACATGCATACATATGCACACACATGTCGATTTCTTTCAGGGTTTTAGAAATACCTTAGCGGAAAAATTACTAAATATACCCACGTCTATTGTATCTTACTTTTTTGTCTAAATATCTGTATTGTTATAAAATATTTAAATCGTAATCATCGAGACCTAGCCTTACAAACGTTGCATGTAAGTAAATACGTCTGAACAATCCACTGAACATTGGTTTGCACCCTGAAAGTGATACCTCACTTGATTTCACCGTACTTTATGGAGATGATAGATACACAATTCTCGGAGTTCTAGGTATATTGCCTGTTGCCTTTGATCAGTCGGTGATCATATTTCAGGAGCTGAAGGGTAATACTGTTCTGTATCAAAACCAAATAGCCTGCTGATATAATAACCTGCCAAGAACCGTACGAACAAACAGCGTGGCATGGCTTTTACTCTTTGAACTCGATGCACAAACTGACAATCTTGAAATTAATTTTGCCATTATCTTACTATTTAGTTACTGTGCGATTCATGCATGGATTGGAATAATTTGACATACACAATGCTCCATCCGTTGATTATAATATTTTCGGTGTAACAATTTTAAGTTGTACTTTAATTAGAAATAGGGTTTTGCATATGCATATTCTTGGTTCATACCCATATTGGAAAACAAAGAGCCATCAAAGCACGTTAGGGTGCTATAATGGAGGCTCTACGAGTGATAGTAGGTACTACCTACCCAGTCCATATACTGTATATTATTGAAGTGAAAACTTCTTTAAGCGCGCTGGGCATTTTTGAGATGGGACTAAACCATTGATTTCGCGACACCATGACGAGACCTCATTTTTGTAAACGCGACTGTGCTCTTTATTTATATTACTTTACGGATTAATGTTCTACACAAGTATTTTTACTTTAGAGGTTTCGGAAGTTTTTTTTTTAGTAAACGCGATTATGCTCTTTATTAAAATAAGGTTACGGACCAATGTCCTATACAAGTATTTTTCTTCCACCAAGGCGATCTTGTTCAAGTTTTTATTATTTTTTATTACTATAATAAATTCGAAAGTAATTCTGTCTGTCTGTATATTATCTTTTCTCGCCTAAAGCACTGAAAGGATTTGGACAAAATTTGACAAGGAGATAGACAGCATCCTAGGAAAGGACGTAGGCTACTTTTTGTTAAAAAAATAATTCTATAGGGGATGAAAGTTTCTATGGGAAACCCAGCATTTCTTAAGTTATATAGGCATGTGAAAATTCAAATTTATACTTTTGGTAAGAAATAAGGAACAAAAAACAAAAACGCTATAAGACATTCTTAGAGCGTTTTTGTAAAATCATCCTGTAAGGGTGTTAAATAGGGGTGATTTTAATAGTTACAGATTTTTGTAATCTTCATTAAAAGATATTTAAGGGATGGGAAATATAGTCACGAATGGGAAATATAGTCACAGTACGTATCTTAAGATAACCCCCCAAGCGGCCGCCATGGCCCACGTACAATGGTCCACCTGACGGACTAAGTGCGAAAAAAAAAAAAAATCTTTTCTTGAGATAACATTTAGTCTTTATTTCAATTTATTATCTGTCTGTCTGTTACCTTTTCACTCCTTAATGGCTGAACGGATTTGCATGAAAGGCATATATACAGATATGCTATGGATATGCCATGATTTGGGTTAGGACATAGGCTACTTTTATCCCGGTAATAGCTTCCCGTGGGATGATATCCGACATCAACGCGGGTGAAGCCGCGGGCAAAAACTAGTAATTTATACTATCACCCGGTATGAGGTGCCAAGTCAGCTTTGCCGGCGTAACTAATTCGCTGACTTGCTAATCTTTTAAGTACGACAAAAGAAATATCTGAAAAAGAAAATCCCCACAAAATAGCGTAAAGATCCTTCAACGTAGCATCACTATGCTTATGCATTCAGGTCATAAAACCTATTAACTATCCCGTAACGAGCAGTCATTGCGCTGTACCTATTAGAAGTTTAAAGTTAATTAGTCTACAAGACTGCAGAGTGTCATAGTGACGTGGTTGGTGCACCTGCAGTGTGCTGAAATGGTTGGGTATTAATTTATGTCGATAATGAGTTTGAAAGGTTTTAAAAGTTGCGAACAGATGAGCGAGAGTTTGTGTGATATCTTTGTAGTATATATAAAACAGTGGTGGCCCAGTGGTAACGGCTGCAACTTACGAGTTCTTGGTCATAGGTTCGAACCCAGACAGGCGCTTTACTGTGTATTAATTAGTGTCTCATCACCTGCACTGCTCTCATAATGGTACAAGAAAAAACATCGTGAGGAAACCGGCATGTCCTAGAATCAAAAATTCGAATATATGTGACATCTATGAACCCACACTTGGGCCCGCGTGGTGAATTACGGTCCACCCCCTCTCAAAGAGAGGAAGCCTGTATCTCGTAATAGATATACGAAAGATCTTATAAGTATTGTGGTATAGTAGTCTTCACTTAAAATTATATAATTAATGTACTACTGCCTCGTTGGTCTAGTGGTCGCAAGTGCTACTGCTGAGCATGAGGTCATGGGTTCGATTCCCAGGTCGGGCAAAGTGTTATTAGGTTTTTCTATATGAAATTTCTCAGTAGCAGCCTGGAGTATGGATTTGTGCCCGGTTGATGGCAATAGGCTCGCCCCTATTACATGGGACTCAAAACATAACTGGCGAAATGGGGGTGAACCTGCTACAGGGACACCTCTGCCCAACCCTTCGGGGAAAACAAGGTGTGATGTTATGTTATGTGTATACAAAATATTGTAAAACATTTTAAAAGAGTTACAGTGGAGTTTCTTGCCCATTCTTCTCCATACGAATACTACCTTTTGGAAGGGACGTCTAGAATCAATTCTAGTTTTTGTAAATTTTGACGTTAGAAAGTGCCTTTTATGTGCCTAATTTGAATAAATTATTTGACTTTGGTCCCAGCAGTGGGAACATTACAAGGTGAATATGCTTTATGGTATCAGCGTTAACCTGAGTGCACTTGTTCTGACACTAAGCTTAAGAAACATACTTCCAAAATTTAGCCATTTTGAATGTATGGACTGGAATACTTTGAATAGGAACCACAGATTGTTCACATAAACGCCTCACGCGCACGCTACAATTACTGGTCAAAGGAAAAAAAAATATTTTCATCTCACTACAGGTGAATTGATGCCTAGCCTCTTGACAGTCCAAAGCTCCATAAGTCTTTTCAAACATTGATTTTAAAAAAAGGAACCTATTTAACGTATGCATTATTCTTTGCGCTGTTTGAAAAAAAAAAAAAAAACTTTATACCCATTTCAATTACTTTTGAATCAGCATCCTTTCTGTGTTTGACATTTCAGTGTTTCATGAGTTTTCATTTTTGTATGCTGGTAGAACTATAAAGTTCACTAGACGAGATGAGCTTCTTTGTTAACTTAGCTACATTAGTCATTGCATGCTGCTTTGCCCGCGCGTGTATCGGAAATTAGCCTACGGGAACATACTACCGGGATAAAAGTATTCTATGTCCTAAACCAGGTCATGGTCTACCCATGTGCCAAACTTCATTCAAATCCGTTCAGCCATTGAAGCGTGAAAGCGTAACAAACAAACAAGCTCAATTTCGCATTTATAATATTCAGTTAGGATTTATTAAACACTAGCTGCGCCCCGCGGTTTTACCCGCATAAGTTTCAATCTTGTGGGAATATCGGGATAAAACTTATTCTATGTGTTAATCCAGGTTATAAGCTATCTGTGATCCAAATTTCATCCAAATCCATTCAGTAGTTTTTGCGTGAAAGAGTAAGAAACATCCATCCTCACAAACTTTCACATTTATAATATTATAATTTAATATTATTTTTTATTTATTTGTCATCAAAATATTTAAAAATGTAATTTATATGTATGAAAATGTAATAAAGGTAAATAATAATATAATATATTATAATATTAAAGAAGGATATGACTGTAATTTGTAAAACACATAAAACAAACAATGTATTTAAGAACTGATGTACTGTCGTCTTATCGAACAAGACAAACTCTAACAGACAACTTTTGAATGAACAAAAAGAGACATTCATCATTCATTCATTATTATGCGTCGTCTGAATCGTTAACATCACCAACAGTGACGAAACAAGAATCTACAAAAGTACACACATCTTTTGTCCTCTCTTTCTAGAAATACATAACAGACGTCACGTTTTATATACACAGTTGACAACAGTCGTATCCTCCATCACTTATTCAGAATATTTTCAAAGCCTCACCTTTGTCTCACAAGGGACTTGCTGTGCAAACATGATTCCAAGCGTACCATGTGGTGGTGAGGCCTTTCCAACACTATAAAAATATGGGCACGAAGGGTTTGAAACGCCTTTTAAAATATTAAATTATGAGGCTCATTTGTCCGTTGTCGGTAGCCATGTTGGTAGCAGGTGTTATTTTTGGTTATTATGTCATTAGGGGCTTACCCTTGCTTGCTGGGTCTTGCTACGCATGATATGTTAAATAATTATGTAAACGTGAGTTTCCAAGTCATTAAAATTTGGTCTAGAAAGTACAGAAAAAATTCTATTCAATTTCAATGAAGCGTAAACAAAACTAGGTACTAAAATTATTAATTTGAAAGTTATAGCATTTTCTAATTTATTTCATGAATGGGTATGCATGATAAATCTAAATATATGCTGTTCCCAGAACAGAACAGCTTGTTTCATCTGCAGGAAAGGAAATCCAAAAAATAAAAGTTGTTGGTTTACTAATTGGTTCCGAATATTTTTCTGCGAGCAAAATGCTAATACAAACGGAATATTTGAGAGCCACTTGCCGTCATCGGCCTAACTTTATTCGTACGTCGGCAGCCGAACTCAGCCGATCGAATCAAACATGAAGATGCAAAAGAGCGTGTACACCTAGATATCGGACGTCATCGAACGATGTCTACACTCACTTTATTTACGGGCACTAGTTCGGCCGATGACGGATTATGCTCATAGCAAACGGATAAACATTGCATCGGATCAGCATAACCTCACCTCATTTTTACTAACTTTTTCCGATCCGAGACGAATGCCTTTATGATGTTAATAAGTGTGCGTTGCAGTTTGGAGTTTCATAAAAAGAATGGTGAACGGTTCGAGTTGAGTCGATGCTGATCTGGTGCAGTGCTTTAGGCGTACGCACGTTCACGTTGGATGTATTCCTCCTCTCTCTATGATTTTCTCAGTTTAAGCCCCACACGCTGCTAAGCTCAGATATGCTCGTCTTCTCTCGTATTATTATGTAAGAGAAAAACTGTACCAGCTGCAAGAATAACTATTTTCTTAATATTCCTCGTCAAACTTCGTACTTCGTCAATCGTCGGATTCCTATCAGTGCCCATTGCACTTGGTGTAGACCGTACGCGCTTTTATAGCTCTATATAGTTTACACGGAAATCAAGACAATACAACAATAAAGTACTTAGTTCTGAATTCAAATTATTAAACATAATAAATGTAATAATTGATGGAAAAGGACATTAGCATTCGTTTGTATTCGGAAATGCGATGATTCCCGAGGGACATTAAGAAAATAGTCAGACCATATCCTTATAGAGATGACGTCAATCGTTGAAACGCGTCGTTACGTACGCTTCTCTGAATGATGCAGTCTTTAAAGCCATTAGTGTAGTGCAAGGATTTATATGACTATACTTAGGGTTTTAGTAATTAGATCTATGTATAAAACACCTATTTACTAACATGTATGGGAATGTATTAGTAGATACGAACAACAGGAATTTCGAAGAAGGAATATCCCGTGTTCAATTAAATTATAATATCCAGTAGGATAAATCCTACATTATTAAACAGACAGAGTTTACAGACAGTGTTAACATATTATAAAATAAAGATCCCCGCCGTGTCTGTCTGTATGAACACGATAAACTCAAAAACTACTGAACGGATTTTCAAACGGTTTTGACCAATGGACGGAGTGATTCATGCGAAAGGTTTTAGTGTATAGTTAATTAAAGTTTTATGTAAATTAGCTGACATTTTACAATTATTGTTGAAGATATCGGAAAAAATCTTACCAACTGGAAACTTTATTGGCGTGCGCCGCGAAAATAGTAATAGTTACATAAAATTTATGTTCTACAGTATTATTCATATAAAAAAGTTCAATAAAAAATCCACAATGGCACATGTCTGACTTCTAAGGATGACCCACAATAACCATTTTTATCTTTCAGAATTTGATAAAAATTTCATTGTTATTTCCGAAGCTATTTAGACCGGTATTATATTAATCCTTATCCTATAAAGTATAAATTGAGCATTTCATTTAGATTAAAATATGCCTTGACATCATTTCATTTAAATGAATGGTTTAAAAGATATCACAGATTCAAAATTACGCGTAACAAAATAATTATGGTTGACGGCAACGCGGGCGCAGCGGTAGGATTCAATGACCTTTTCCTCGGCTATTAGGTATGTAATCCCGGTATTGGTAGTACGTTCCCGTGGGATATTTTCCGACATTTGTATATATATTTATTTGTTTGTATATAGATTTCTACTCACTTTGTCGAATTCGGCTCTAAAGATTTCGATAAAAATTGCAATATAGGGGTTTACGGGGCGAAAAATCGATCTAGCTAGGTCTCCTATCAGGAAAAAATAGTTTTCTCTATTTTCGCAGCCTCGGGAACAACGGGATACAACGTTGGAATACCTGGACTTTATGTTTTTATATTTTCACCCTAGCAGAGCGCGGTCGACCATGTAATTGTGCTTACAACAAAACAGCCATTCATAATGATTATGAAAAAATAGGTTATTTATTAGAGAAAACTGAGAGCATCGTTTTAAACTGTGGCAAAAGGAATTCTGTAGTACAGTTTTGATTGGACCATAATGAAACTCATTTTATCAAGTGTCCCATAAACTAACCGTGTTAACATATCGAAAATCAAATTCCGAATTTAGGGACCGAATATATTTGATTAACAGTCATTGCCGCGAAAATTACTTTCTTATTGAATTAACGAATATTTAGTTAATTCATTTAAAAACTTTCGCTTGCCAATTAGTTGGTACTTACTCGTTGGTAAGCGAGCACTCGGCAATTTAATACTTCCGGTCACCTGTCAAAGTCTCCTATAATATATTAGGTGTTTTTTAGAGGCGGAGAACTTTAAATTGAAATAAAACAAAGAAAAATGTTTTTGATGTGTAAAATCTTTTCTCTCGCTTTCCTGCAATCTGTGGGACTGATTTCGTGAAAAGGGACGGAAGTGTGTAATAGGGAGTCGGGGAACCGCGCGCTATTTGATTTAACCAATGAGCGCGCAGTGCTAGAGTTGGCCGTCAGAAACGACCTATAATGTTATTTATTTCCAAGGTGAGATGTGTAAAGGCTCATTCGTTTTTTTTGCAAGTCGTCGTCGCATCTGAACGGCCTTCTTATATTTACTGAAAACTTAATTTTTTATTGGCTTAATTTACTGAAAGAAACCTTTGACGAATAACTAATTTCACGAAATCTGGCAACCTCGTTCGTACATTTGACGCCATTACATTATTTTCTCTGGGGATATGTAAAGTTGCATGTCTACGATAAACCAGAAACAATTAAGCACTTGAATGCCAAAATTCAACGTATTATTTCCGAAATACAGCCTGATTTACTGCGAAGAGTGTGTGAAAATGTAACCTCCAGATTACGGCGGCATGTACGCGCCAGCCGCGGCGGCCACATGCCTAAAATCATAATCAAACATTAGTGCCTTAAAATTATCTTTCAGATAAAGATTTTTCTGTGTTATATTTAAATCCTCCGCCTCTATAAAAAACACACCCTTTACTTGAAAATTTCAGTAATTGAAAACGTTATGTTGCATTATTTAATAAAATTTAATTAAGGTTTGTTTTTTTATGTATGTTACTCTGTAGCGATTAGCGGGCGAACATAGTAACCGCCACAATATTCAGATAAGCCGAATATTAAACTCTGTATGGTGGTCATGTCACACGGTCGACCACAGAGGTCGGTCACTTTTTTTTGTAATGGAAAATGAAAAGTATAGCGAGCTCACTTTAAGTCAGTGCTAAGAAATGGATCCATTAATGTTCTTAGCGTTTTGTTCACACTGCATTTTGGGTACCTACTGAACATTTTTTTGGCGTTTAATTAACCGCAGGATGACGTACAGTACAATTTCTTGTTAACGTTCTTAGATACAAGGAACTATTAAAAAAAAAAAAAGATATTCACAGTTAAAAGAAAAGGAAACCAATATTAAATTCTAACAACCTAATTTAAACACGGCTACACAAAAAACCGCAATCCATCAAGCACTTGATAGAAATTCAAAACAATTTCTCAATTCAATTCAAAGCCGCCCAAACTGAAGCTACTCCCACAAAACAAATCTCCACAATTGAATTTTCATGACAAAAACAATTTGGTTAAAACCAATGAAAACAAACAGTCGCACTTCGATTGGACCCTCAAGATTGCGTTTTCCGTGTTCGAAGGCAGCCATGATTAATGTTTGTCGAGATTTTGTTTATTTATAGAGGTTTCTGTTGTGTCAAAACATAATCTGGGACAACTTCTTACTTATGATAAACATAAGAGGAATTTAAGCCTGAATTTGATGTACTCATTTTATTTTAGAATGCTCTTTTGCTGTACCTACACGCATAGCTATTAGCTAATTTTTCCGCGTACGCATGTACTGCCTTATTCTACGGTATTGTTCTCTATTAAACGCCTTAAATAAACAAAATGTGCCTCTATCTTGAAAATTGTTTTTAATCCTATTATCGTTGTCAGTGCCCTTGAAAACCATGAAAATGACACCCATGACGAAAAATTTCCAAATTTACGGTGTCGCCATTTTGAATTTAATTTCGCGGAAGGACATACTTTCGCACAAAACTCCATCCCCGGAAATTTCTTTTCGAGCAAGTGTCTTTCTCAGAATTTTCCTTAACGGTTTAAGACATTTATTTCCCAAAAAGAATACAATTCCCTTAATATGATAAATACAAGGTAATCTTAAAACTAAATATAAAAATTACTTATTAAGAAGGTAGGTATTTGTCAATAAATACGTCGGCGCTGGCTGTCGCTGAAAACCAGTGCTGAGGCTTTGTCTTGCATAGTGTCGTAGCATAATGCTGAGCGATAGCATTATGCTACGAACCTATGATTATGCTACGACCCTATAAGATTTGCGTGGATGTGACGGATGCTTTCCACAGCCTTTTCTTATTTTTGTATTTTAAACTTTTTTTTTGCGTCATGTTTACCACAAATAAACGTTTTTTCTTTCAAATAAGTTAACCAGTAAACACAATTTTTACAGTTTTGTGGGTAAAAGGAAAAAGTGGGTGTACTATTACATATCGATTCTTGGAGGCAAGTCAATAGCAATTACACATTTCCCTATTTGTGTTTCGGAAATGCAGAGTAGTTATTCTAGTTTTCTTTATACTTAACAAATGAGTAAATAATAATTATTGATGAGGATGTAAATTAGATTGGTGTGGTGAGTTAAATTTAAAACATAGAGAAATCATTTAAGATGGTAATGCTTTATGGTTCGTTTGTATAAACGACTGTATCTGTTTCATGTAATTTACTATACAACTCTGCTCCTTCGTATAGTAAATTTTTCCTCCCGTAATTAGTTCGTGGTGGTCTTAAGCAAATGTTGTTTTTTCGTCTGGTACTACGTTTTTGTGTTTGCCCTTTTTTGTAAATGTTATCTTTGAGTGTATATTTTTATTATGTACATGTATGCTTATGTACATGTGTGTGTGCGTCATGTGTGTAAGCCTGTGTTATATTTATATATCTGTGATAGTGTCATCAATTTAATTTATTTATAATTTTTTTCTGTCGTAGTTAGGTAGTGGTAATGGAATAAGAGTTTTATTATTTTGTTTTGACATTTTTCGATTTGTTTAAAATGTGTTTTAGCTGCAGTCCCCCACACTTCTATTAGGTATTCTAGGTAAGGTTTTACTATAGAGTTGTAAATGATATAAATTAAGATCTAACAGATGTCAGCAGGCAGCGGATGATGCCCCGAAGTGCGCCCATGACAGAAGATAGTTTAGATCTTAATTTATCAGATGTGTCTGCCACGTTTGGTGTTTGTCTAGATGGAGACCAAGATACTCCTTGAAGAAACTTGGTTATAGGTTCGTTATTTACGTATAGATTTAACACTAAAAACAATATAGTTTAGAGGTATTAGAGGTATATTTGTTTTAGAGGTATTAGCAGTAAGCAGATTGTCTTGGAACCATCTGGAGAGAGTGTGTAAATCTTGTTGCGCTTGTTCGATGTTTTTTCCAAATAAAAATAGGCTTGTTTCATCAGCATAAAGTATTATGTCGCCTACCAGAATTAGGTTATGTATGTCATTCACTTATAAAATGAACAGCGAGCATCGCCGTGTCCTCGTGGAGGCGATCGGCGGCGGTGATCTCTCGCGTCCGGCCCTGGTTCAGGCCATGGTACGGAGCGAGAGGAAATGGGAGGCCGTCACCACCTTCTGCGAAGCGGTAATACTCGCGAAGGAAGAGGCGGAACGCGTGAGGGAGAGGCAAATCTCGCGCCCTCACGCCCCTAACCGCCGCAGGAGACGCCCAGGGCGTCGGGAGTCGCAAGCCGATTTCCGGCCACCGTAGGCGCGGGCTTGCCGACTGTGAGCAATGGGTAGCTCACCGTCCGATAAGGACCAGGCCCGGGTTGATGGCGCGTTGTGTTCCACGCGCGCCTCAAAGAGATGTCAGCAGAATTGACGGGGTCCGCTAGGGTCGATGCCTGCCGGGGTTGCGAAGAAAATCGAAAGGGAGATCGTGGCCCCCGGCAACAGGGCAACCGAAGGAACAAGGGTGGGTTTTAGTCAGTAAGAGTCTGACACACCCTCCCGCTCCGCCCAGAGCGGGAGAAGTTATTTGATGATTTCCCACCCAAAAAAAAAAAAAAATGGGACCAAGAATCGATCCCCGTGGTACATTCGCGCAAGTATCCTGCTACGTTGTGATTTCAATATACCGACAGTTTAAGTTGGTAGTCAATATGCTTAACAAATAACTAACAATTTTTTGAGAGAAATGAACCGTAGTAAGTTTACTTCAGTGTACAAGTAGCTTGTAAACCCATCTATCGTATTAGGTAACCGAGCGAGTAGCGTCTGCCATTAGAATCAAGTAATTGCAATCCTGGTTTTTAAATGCTCTCATTTATAGCTCTCATCTCGTTCCGGCATGCCCTAGCTCTGTTTTACTACCGTAAATGAATACTAAGCGATTGAAAATATATAATAGGATGAGTTTGGCTCTCCGGACGATAAAAATGTCACAATGTCGTGTAGCTTTGTGTAGTATTTTTGGTATTGAATGAACAAAATAACTGCTGCTTTAAATTCAAATCGGTGAATTCATTCAAAATGTAGATCAAATGCAGTTTAAAATGCACCATGTGTAGCTTTTGTACATGATCGTTTTGGTTAGGGAAAGCCACTATAGGCAAATGGTCATCCTCCTTTTAGTTTCTTTGACAGTTGATTTGAATTGTTGAACTTTTCCTGGATTTGCCCACTAAGTCTAGATTCTAAAGAAGGGTAAGCAGAGGTTGTTTTGCAGGCCCCTTATCTCATCAAGAAAAAATCTTTCGAAGCACCAAATATGATTTTAACCTCAGGCATATCAAACAAAAACCATAGTATCTCCTCGTACGAGGCTCTAATTAGTTCTGGTCTCATTGAATTCGTATGCACCGTGTGGTAATTAACCGCGAGCTACTAAGCGGTGTAAAAATGTCTTTTGTGGCTCGTCCACAATGTGGCTCGTAAATGCGAGGCAGTGAGGAATTTCTTTTAAAAAATGCAGGGTTTAAAGCATAATAACTATCTACCTTATTTATTTCGAGTGAATGAAAAATGGGCATGTTTTTATGCATTTTTTACTAAATTAAAAAAAATAAACCGACTGCACAAAAACATAACTGAAAATAGAAAAATAAGCACTTTAATCTATCATTATAATTATATCAGTCAGATGTGTTTTAGTAGTAGGGTTTTTTGTTGATTTTTAATTAAAATATAAAAAAAAAATCAAGCTTTTAAATTTTATTAATATATTTTGAATTGACTTTTTATTAACTTTTATTTGATACTAATACTGCCATTTTTTTTTTTTAATCTTCCCCTTCTTTTTTTGTATTTACAGATGTAATATAAATATAATATATAGCTTATAAAGAATCTAACGACACCTCATAATATGTTAAAATCCATTAAGACTTTAGTCTACAGAGCATGTCAAAGAAATAGACATACATACACATTCTCCAAAAAAACATTACCCTCCTTCTGCGGCAGTTGAGTAAAACACATATTTTTAAAGGTTCTTAACTCCGGTGTGTTTTTCTACAACATTCCAATCCAACAAATAAAATGTGAAGATGGAAAGCTAAAATAGATCTTTGTTTTTGACAGCACATATTTTTGTCAATCATAAACAAATTGGGATTTAAGATGGCAAATATCTGAAATGCTTCAAAGGACAAATATTTATCAATTTGTCAAATCTTTTCGGATTTTTGTCGATTAAATAACTCAGTCTAACTTGCCAAAAATATTTATTAGCATAGAGTAAATTAATTTTATTTGATTTATACATATGTACTTTATTTGATATGTTTTTAGTAAGTACCTAATGAGACTAGACTTTTCTTCATAGTTTTCTGCTCAATAGATACCATTACTTATGTATTACTAATATTTTTTATTTGTTAAAACTTTATGCGCTAGTAAAAATACTGTACAAAGGCGGACTTAATGCCTGAGGCATTTTCTACCAGTCAACCTTAGGGTGATGCAGAGACAAAACATGGCAGGTGCAACATAAGGGATAGGTTACTCGAAAAACAATAAATACTAATACATAGATATTTATATATAAACAGAATAAACGTTGTCAAGAGACATAACGATAGGTAGAGGAGAAAACAAATGCGGCAAATCAGCGCTGTAATGATTCATTATATTCTTGTTTAACTTTAAAAAAAAGTAAAATGTAGAATTAATGAAGTACAGAAACAGTAAAGAAACTATACAAAATACTTATTACCATAAAGGAACAGTTCTCCTCTCAATATACTCGGGCTCAAATAAAAGCAGTTGGCAATACTAAACGTCCTTTTCAAGCCATCGATGACACTGAGAACTGAACGAAATTTCGTAATGAAATTCCGAGTAGATTCATAAAACCGTTCCCGAGGACCCTCAGCTTTCATCTTGAGGGTTGAGAGATGCAAGAAATTTCATTCTCTTGTGAGAAAAATAAAATGTCTTATTTCATTGTTTTTGTTTTTCTTCTTTTTTTGAGTCGGCAATTTTTTTTTGTTGTTCTGTTAGGCTAGATTTGAATGAAAAGTACTTTTTGCTATCACTGTTTCGTCTTGAGAACCTTTTATCTTTAGGATAAGGAAGTCTTTTAGATAGAAATGAGATTTCTGGTTTAAACAACACTATAATTTTAAGTTATCTTCTGTGTAATCATAGATTTCCAACTCTTAGACAATCGTAGTCGGATATAGGTTGTACCTGTTAAAAACCCTGGTATGTTCTGCAGAAAGTCGACGGTGAGAGACGGACACCTAAGTGGTCCTTTTTACCTTTGGAATGGAAAGAAACACAAAAAAAATATGCCATAAACTTCAAATAACGTTGCTTGCCCCACCAGTGAATACGCTCATGAAACTAAATGGTTAACTTGATTGAAGTAAATGGACCACTATGCTAATGGCCTCCGCAGGCAATGGAATAGGAATTGTTGGCACTAAAACATCATTACAATATTTAAACAGTCTTCTGTGGAACTGGATTGGTAAAACAATCTAAATATTTATAATGTTTTTAATCTTGAAGCAGGTGTCCTTGAGCTAGATTTAATCAAGGAAGAAAATGTATATAAAAGTGTTAAAATCTATTTGAAAAATGTCAAAATCTATTTGATTTTATTTGCATCATTATAAAAGAACTACAGAACAATTTCGCTAATCCGGCACTCATTTGGACACAAGGGTGCCGCGTTATTTGAAAATTAGGATTAGTGAAATATGGAAAAAATATGCAAAATATTACACACACGCCTTTATTTAAAGCCTTTCCATCTTCTCATCAAAGGTAAAAGTCTTATGTTTTCTCTTATTACTTGTACTAGCAGAAGTCATTATGACAAATTAAGTGTATCAAACTAAATGATCAACGAAAATCAATCTCGTGTTTACGGTTTTGGCGCTGTTTTGCTGCCTGTGCCGGATTACTGGACGTGTCGAGTATTGAAGTGCCGGATTACCGAGATTGTACTGAATCTACATGTCCCATAGTAATTGTGAGATCGATGGTCAGTTGTTGAAGATGAATATAGGCAATAATTTAGGCAGCGTTCGCGAGAATCGTTAACGTACGGCAGTTTTTTCCACGCCTTACTCCACAATTTTCACTACCACGAAAAATCTTATCTATTTTCCGGGATAAAATATAGCCAATACGGATTCGGAAGAATCCCTCTAAGTAATGGTAAAAGAAATTTTGAAATCGGTCCAGTAGTTTTCGAGCCTATTCAATACAAACATACAATAATACAAAGGTCTCCTCTTTATAATATTAGTATAGATATGCGTAAAGTTTGTTCACTGTACTTAGGTACAAACAAACTGACACAAACGCGGACAAACGGACACTTAAATTTTATCTAAATAAAATTCCGTTTCCGTGTCTGTTTGTCCGCTCGCACGCGCGCGTTATAAGCGGCGATGACGGTGACCTTACTATTTTAAGGGTCCTTACCAATAAAGCTACGGTTTCCTAAAAGAGTGGTGGGGCAGGCCGCTGGCCGCCAAATAACGTCCGCCAAATAACGGGCACCAAATAACGGCCGCCACGCAACAGCCGCCAAATAATGGGCGCTTAATAACGGCCGCTACATACCGGGCGCCAAATTACGGCCGCCACATAACGGCGGCCACATAACGGCCGCTACAGTTACCGTAGTTACCGTCACTCTACGGCCGCAAAAACGGGCGCAAATAACGTTGTCATAAAACCGGAAAAGTGCATTCTTTGCACGGAAATATTGTACGGTGACCACACCGCAAGAAAATAAAAGTGCGAGTGCACTTTTCCGGTTTTATGACAATCGTTACTGCGGCCGTTACTTGGCGGCTGTTATGTAGTGGCCATAATTTGACGGCCAATGTGTGGCGGCCGTTATGTAGCGGCCGTTATGTGGCGGCCGTAATATGGCGGCCGTTATGTGGCGGCTGTTATGTGGCGGCCGTTATTTGGCGGCAGTTATCTAGCAGCCGTTTTATGGCAGCCGTTATGTGGTGGCCGTAATATGGCGCCGTAATGTAGCAGCCGTTATGTGGCGGCCGTAATATGGCGGCCGTTATGTGGCGGCCGTAATATAGCGGCCGTAATATGGCGGCCGTTATGTGGCGGCCGTTATATGGCGGCCATTATGTGGCGGCCGTAATGTGGCGGCCGTAATATGGCGGCCGTAATATGGCGGCCGTAATATGGTGGCCGTAATATAGCGGCCGTAAGATGGTGGCCGTAATATGGCGGCCCTTATGTGGCGGCCGTAATATGGCGGCCGTAATGTAGCAGCCGTTATGCACTTTCCGGTTTTATGACAACCGCTACTGCGACTGTTATTTGGCGGCCGTTGTGTGGTGGCCGTTATGTGGCGGCCGTTATGTAGCAGCCGTTTTATGGCGGCCGTTATGTGGTGGCCGTAATATGGCGCCGTAATGTAGCAGCCGTTATGTGGCGGCCGTAATATGGCGGCCGTTATGTGGCGGCCGTAATATGGCGGCCGTTATGTGGCGGCCGTAATATGGCGGCCGTAATATGGCGGCCGTAATATAGCGGCCGTAAGATGGCGGCCGTAATATAGCGGCCGTAAGATGGCGGCCGTAATATGGCGGCCGTAATATAGCGGCCGTAAGACGGCGGCCGTAATATAGCGGCCGTAAGATGGCGGCCGTAATATAGCGGCCGTAATATAGCAGCCGTAAGATGGCGGCCGTAATATGGCGGCCGTTATGTAGCGGCCGTAATGTGGCGGCCGTAATATGGCGGCCGTAATATGGCGGCCGTAATATAGCGGCCGTAAGATGGCGGCCGTAATATAGCGGCCGTAATATAGCGGCCGTAATATAGCGGCCGTAATATAGCGGCCGTAAGATGGCGGCCGTAATATAGCGGCCGTAAGATGGCGGCCGTAATATGGCGGCCGTAATATGGCGGCGTAATATGGCGGCCGTAATATAGCGGCCGTAAGATGGCGGCCGTAAGATGGCGGCCGTAATATAGCGGCCGTAATTTACCGGCCGTAAGATGGCGGCCGTAATATGGCGGCCGTTATGTGGCGGCCGTAATATAGCGGCCGTAAGATGGCGGCCGTAATATAGCGGCCGTAAGATGGCGGCCGTAATATAGCGGCCGTAATATAGCGGCCGTAAGATGGCGGCCGTAATATAGCGGCCGTAATATGGCGGCCGTAATATAGCGGCCGTAATATAGCGGCCCTAAGATGGCGGCCGTAATACGGCGGCCGTTACACACGACGCTATAAAATCAAAATGGCGCCAGCGGCGGCAAGCGAGGCGCAGGTTTCGCGCGCTTTTGAAATCAAATGGCTGACAAAAAGGTTGACGCGGCCCTATTGAGAATTAACATTCTCAATAGCGCCGCGTCAGCCATATATGGTAGCCACCATTATTTATTTATTTATTTTACTATTATAATATGTAAAATGTAACGAAAATAGTGTCATGAGACGTTCCTCACATTCCATGAACGTATTTTACAAAAAAAAAAAAAAATCAGTTAGGTCATTTGTTAGTACGGCATTATATGTGTTATAACCACTTTTCCATAGAATAAAAGTAATTAAAATTATTAGCCTATGTTTATTGATCATATTAAGGCTCTTTCAAACAGACGCGACACGCGACGCGACACAAAGACACCGCTCGTCGCGCGACGAGCGGTGTCTTTGTGTCGCGTCGCGTGTCGCGTCTGTTTGAAAGAGCCTTTTTCGTCAAATACTAATCCTTATCCAAATAAACTATTTATTGAGCAAGATTGTTTCAATAGCTATAAATTACTTTTTATTTTATCCATTCAAAAGATATTACGAATTTAAAATTGTAATGGGTATTAAAATGAATGATGGTGTCGCACGACTCGCACGGCGAAACCGCAGGGAAGGGGGGTGCACATCTATGAAGCAGGTTGCCGCGCGGCTCACTCGCGCTCTGGCTCTCTACGCAGCGGACGCGGCCAAATCGAGTAAATCTACTGAATTAATGCACTTATTAAAATTGATTTCGGAACTATTTAGATACTCATTATCAAAAGTTCTTTTCAAAAATACTTATAATAATTTCATTCAATATTTCTTAAATATATTCTTAAATAATTCGAATTATTTTCGAAAAACTGGTATTTATTTTCGTCCACCCGTGCGAAGCCGGGGCGGGTCGCTAGTGTAAAAATAATTTTTCAAATCCGACGGTAGTTCTTGAGAGTACCCCCTACATACTAACAAATTTTATCTATTTATAATATTAGTAATATCTGGATGATTTTTTTTCTGGTAGTTTTCTAAAAATGATACCTAGCTATATCGATTTATCGCCCCCGAAACCTCTCTCTTGCTTACTAAATGTCATGAAAATCGTTGGAGCCGTTTCCGAGATTCAGATTATATATAAACATATATACAAGAATTGCTCGTTTAAAGGTATTAGATAGATTAGATAGATTTTCATTCTTAATTCTGACTTGCTAAATATCCATGATGCCAATGTCGATGAAGAACATCAGCTTCTCCGAGGCACGAACACATTTTGCTTGCATAGAAATTATTTATGGTTGTTTTCTCCATGTTACATTGCTAGGTTATAATCAACCATAGTAAATAGTGATGTATGTAGTACCTTAAATTAAGAACCATAACTTCCTTCAGAAAAATCTATTCCCATTTGGTTACAAATCAATAAAAAAAAACGAGCGAGCCTACAGTAGTCGCTTATAATTTAAGCGTATTATCTATGGTTACACACCATAGATAAAACGCTTAAATTGTGTAACATCTGACATCTTGGCTGACAGTACCAACCTCTCGGAAATGGGTACCACATTTGACAGTCAACTCTAGCACCGCGCGCTCTCATTGGTCAAATCAAATAGCGCGCACTTCCCTGGCTTCCTGTTAGGCAATTTCGTCTCTTTTCACGAAATTACTCCAACAGATTGCAGGAAAGTAAGAGGAAAGACGTTACATCAAAATGAAAATTAAAAAAAATAATGTCTCCGCTTACCACATTTCGTCCTGTATGGACGGTGCCTTATAATGGATCACGTCATCTTTCCGGTTTGAAAGCATTTAAGTAATTGCATTAGGTGAATGAGTGCCGCCCGATGCAATCGCTTAATTGCCTATTACCTATTGTGTTTAATCGCTAGCACATCAGGCTGTTGTCTGATAAGAACACCGCAGAACAAAGGGATTGCAGTGCTTGAGGCCAGTAGCAATCCGAGAAACTAAATGGTAATAATATATTAGGTTCGTATTTCATGAATTAGGTACCCAAAATAGGTAAGTTATTTAATTCGATTTAACGTCAAGGACCATTTTTTTTTAAACCGTGTTCGTATGGGACATTCAAAAAACAAAAGTTTTTTTTTAAGTGAAAACTTCTTTAGGTGCCGTGGGAATTTTTGAAATGGGACTAAACAATTGATTTCGCGACTCTGTTACGATACCAGCTTTTGACCATTAAAAAGACATCAACGTGCGATACATTATTTCCTGCACAGTAATATTGTTCAAGTTTTCACTTCTGTTGGCATTCTCGGAGTGCCACTGTTTCTTTTTTTTACGCTTGGGAATAAGTAATACCATTTCTACCCATTTTGGAAAATAAAAGAAAATTCTGTTTGCCATCTCCCGTAACAGAATACGACCGAAGATTAACAGGCATCGATACATTGAATCATTGGAATAATGTCGATTTGAAAAATGAGCAATATCATTGTCATAATGTCATGATGGTACGTCACACACATCGACGAACTTGCGATGAACGCAAATATGAAACTGTATGTGTAGACTCGAGGTTGTTTTATAAAGGGTCCTAGAATGCATCATAAGTGGTATAATTGTCAACTCCTATTCACAGTTCCATTCAACTAAACATCACAAAGCTACCTAAACTTGTTTCTAATTTTATCCCATCGAACTAGAAGCTCAAAGCCGCGACCAGTGTTCAGTTGAGGGTCTGCCCAATTAGTGGAGTTGTCCCAGTCTCTGCTAATGATGCAGCCAGGCTGGAGTGCACTGTTGTCATTCGCTGACGGCACGTATGTTCGTGGAAACTTACACGACGGGCGGTTCGCTTTTTGACCCATTGTCAAGGGAAATTGTTGGGCTAATTTTAAACTGGATGTGGTTTCGTTTAAAATTTTGTGGGGTTTGCGGGAAGTTTTGATGTGGTTTAGTGACGTATTCTGGTCTTGTTTTATTTGGGTTTGAAATGTTGTAAAGGATCATAAACTTATTCGGGTTTATTCGAGCGCAAATGTAGCTCAAAATATTTGGAAAATCAAAAAGTGGTACAGGCCTCATAACACTCATTCAAAAACAGAAAAATATTTAATCGACTCTTTATGAAGTATGTTTTGACTGCTTTTTACCCATCAATATGGGTAAAATTTCTCACCTCGGAATCTTTACGTACTGTCAAAGACAATTTAGGTTTGCTTTGTTGGTTGCTATGCAACGCAAGAGGGTCGAATTATGTAGATATTTATATTACTTAGTTTTTAGGGTTGGGACCCTATTTCTAAGACTCCGCTGCCATCCGTCTGTCTGTCTGTCCGTTTGTCACCAGGCTGTATCTTATGAACCGTGATAGTTAGACAGTTGAAATTTTCACAGATGATGTATTTTGTTGCCGCTATAACAACAAACACTAAAAAATAGAATAAAATAAATATTTAAAGAAAAGAAGAAAGAAAGAAAAATATTTTATTTGGGACACGCACAGGAAATACAAAACATAATAAAAAAGGATAGACATAAGAAAAAAGGAACAAACATTAACAAAAATAAAAAGGAGCATTAGATTTAAAAAAATACGACCTGTGCGAGGCCAAAAAGGCCCCTATCTCAGCATGATGCTGCGATATTTAAAAATAAATAAATACCGCAGCGCTGGTATTCTGATAGGGCCCGACGTGATGCCACGATTTAAGTGGGCTCCCATACAATAAACGTTACTTTTCTGCTGTTTTTCTAGATAATGGTACGGAATCCTTAGTCGCACTTGGCCGGTTTTTTTTGTAACAACGAAATCTTTCAGAGCAGGAGGCGTTGAAATTGTTGGTCAGTCCAGAATCATGTACTGAATCCATGGTAACAGGTTGTGTGTCTATGTCCCTGGTACTCTTTATTATAATTATTGATAACAAGAATTATTTCCAGTGTTTCGATTAAGTCAATATTATCAGACGCCATCATTATTTCTATCACTTGCTTTTTTTGGGTCTATTTTCGAGTCTCGTCCGAGTATTTTAGTCAATGTTTATTTTTTTAGGACACCTCTCTTGTATATTTGCGAAAGAAAATGGCGTCGAAACGGTTCACAAACAAATCAAGTGTCGCTGTTGTGGAAAGTAATTTTCAAAGCTCAAAAATAAGAAGAAATATTTAATGTGATCTGAGGATTTTTGTGAGCATCTTGAAATAATGGAGGAGAGTTCTTGTCTGTTTCTAGATAACATTTTTTTTTTAATGAGTTATCTAATAATTCCTTCATTATAGATTATAAGCATATTGAAGTATTGTGTTTAAGCTCTTTTTAGCAATTAATATTATTCTTGTTTTATAAATAATGTTAGATCTTCTAGCCACTGTAGACTTACAATTTTTATCTTTTCCCTTACCATGAAACTGGTATTTTTTCATCTCCCTCTAACCCAAGTGTGTAAGAAAAACCATATGAACTTATTTATAAATATCTCACAAAACAAACCTTTTGTAGTAACAAAGAAACACTCACGCGTGCACATTGAGGCATCTTCTAATCCCTACGAAAAAGCTGAGCGATAATGCAAAGACTCAAAAAACATAAACCGTCTGTGGTCGCTTTAATTTGTGCAAAAACGAGAGGGAAACAAAACCTCCCAACTTTCCCTCTTTAAGGAAACGTCAAATAAAAGAAAAGATAAACGTCTTTTAGGACGAAACTAATCGATTGGATCGGTCCTTTTCACTTGTTGCAAATTTGTGAACGTTCGAATCTATTGGTTACTTTAAAACTTAAATTCCTTCTTTAACCGAATTCAAAAAAGGAGGAGGTTCTCAGTTCGTCGGAATCTTTTTTTTTATATATTATGTTTCCCGATTACTCGAAGACGGCTGGACCGATTTGAAAAAATCTTTTTTTGTTTTGTTCTAGTTAGTCCCATTGTCATTTGATTACAATTTAATGGATCTTGGAGAAATCGAGGGAACTCTTCAAATATTATATTTGGGTATGTTTTATAGTAACCCGTGCATTTGCTCTCGAAAAGCACCTTTTGGTGAAGTGGAACCGATGATGAAGGACACATATGGCCACCGGAACTACTCAATAATATGTATTTCACAGGTTGCGATTCGATTACTTTAATATGGTTGGTAAGCAATTGATGCTCACCACAATTCATATGGTGCAGTGGAGCTGATAGTGAAGTACCTGGAGAACTCCTCAACAATTAAAGTCCCTGCATCGGGAAAAGCAATATTTTATAGGCTATGAGCAGTTGACATTAGGCTATTAGATAAATTACAAACCAACTAAATCAAAAATTCAACCGACTTCCTAACTACAAAGTGAAAAACAACTTCAATTTCGGAAATCGGTGCCAAAAAATTAAAATACTGATTAAAAGACACCGAATACCGATGTTAAAATTATTTTTCACATTGTAGTTTGGAAGTCGGTTGTATTTTTTATAAAAAAAGTATTTTTTTAAATAATATTCACAAATAATATCTTATTTAAATCCCATGTAATAGGGGGCGAGCCTATTGCCATCAACGGGCACAAATCCAGACTCTGGGCTGCTACTGAGAAATTCCAGATGGAAAAACCCAATAACACTTTGCCCGACCCGGGAATCGAACCCAGGACCTCATACTCAGCAGTAACGTTTTGCGACCACTAGACCAACGAGGCAGTCAAGCATAACATAACTGGCTAAAATGTGGTGTACTATAGGTACACCTCTGCCTAACCCTTCGGGGATTACAGGCGTGATGTTGTGTGTATGTGTAATATCTTATTTCAAGCCTACTGGTAGTTGACTTTGATTGTAGCTACACATAAGATACATAGGTTTTACTTCAAAACTTATAACACTCATAAACCATGGCATTAAGTTCGAAAGTGAGTTTTTTTGTTTGTTTGTTAAGCTTTCACGTTAAAACGGCTGAACGGATTTGGATGTAATTTGGCACATAGGTAGACCATAACCTGGAAAAGGAAATTGGCTATTTTTCATCTTGGATCGCAGACAAAGTCATGGACAACAGCAAGTAAATAATAAACCAAAAAAAGACAGTCATTGTGTGGGAAAAAAACATTTATCCCAATAAAGTTACTCATTTTAAGCTATTTACTTTACCTCTCCCAAATTGGTCCTTACGGTAAGGACCAAAATGTTTTCTTACACTTTATAAATAGAAAAAACATTACTGAAAGACCAATTTATTATTATTAAGTTTCATTTTCCTCGAAAGACGGTTGCGATTGGGTTCTTGAGATAAACCTAGCTACCTGTAATTGTGGTGGCTTGTTGAAATGCTGGTCGGCAAACTTTTCTGAACGTGATCAATAAAGTACACACAGCGTCAGTATATGCTAACTCCTCAAGTTTTTAAAATGTTACACTGCTATAACATTGTATTCATCTACTATATAAAAATAAGTCGGGTTTTCCTTCCTGACGCTATAACTCCAGAACGCACGAACCGATTTCCACGGTTTTGCATTCGTTAGAAAGGTCTCGGGCTCCGTGAGGTTTATGTAGGGTAAGTAGGGTAGGTAGGTAGGGTAGGTAGGATAGGTAGGGTAGGTAGGGTAAGTAGGTAGGATAGGTAGGGTAAGTAGGGTAGGTAGGTAGGTAGGATAGGTAGGGTAGGTAGGGTAAGTAGGGTAGGTAGGGTAGGTAGGGTTGGTAGGGTAGGTAGGGTAGGTAGGGTAAGTAGGGTAGGTAGGGTAGGTAGGGTAGGTAGGGTAGGTAGGGTAGGTAGGGTAGGTAGGGTACGTAAGGTAGGTAGGGTAGGTAGGGTACGTAGGGTAGGTAGGGTAGGTAGGGTAGGTAGGGTAGGTGCGCCGTAAATAAGTTCTTAATGCTACCCGTGCGAAGCCGGGCTGGGCAGCTAGTTACGAATAATTTAAAGAACACTTCAAAAAGAGTTCATTGTTTCGACTTGGATTCTAACCATAGCATTACCGAACGTCGTCATACTCATACGAGTTTGACGAACTAGCCAGTGAGCCCCTTGTGTATTGCAATGAAATTGTTATCTACTATCGACCGAGTCACTTTATCTTTAGGTCTCTGTCTAATCGATAGATTTTATAATTTGAGGGTATCCATTAATTTTACTTACTTACGTTTTTTTAAATAAAATTAATCTATACCCTCAAGTTATATCTACAAAGTTTAATGTATACGTTCACTTAAAACTATTGTTTATTTCTAACACTGCCTATTTTATCGTTTGCGTTAGTAGGATGTCACTTGTCTAGGGACCCGTTTGTGTCAGTTGGCAAAATATGTATATCATCAAATCAAATTGTAAAATATAAATCTTTGTAGTAGAAAAAGAACAAAGTTTTGTTAAATAATAGCAATAATAAATATTATTAAAAGATTTTTTTATTTTTATATTCTTTATATATATTACTAAATCAAAATAGAAAAGTACTTTATATAAAAATAAATATATATGCATGACAAAAAGCACATTTCGTGCCTAGGAATGGAACCTCCAATCACGGCAAGCGGTCTACTCTCCGTAAATGTTAACCCTGTTCACTAAAACAATACATTAACTACGTATATAATAAAATGTTTTTGCAAAATACTAAAACCAACTTGGGCCTATCACGGATTTGAACGCACGACTTTTGGGGGCGTAACCACTTAATGGAGCTGTGTGTACGTACTATCCACAACATTGCTGCTGCCTCGTAACAAAGTGTAGGATCTAGATATTGTAAGCTACATTTGCAGATAATTGTTGATTTTAAGCTGAGCTCATAAAATAGGTCAAAATTGTACATCATCATCTCCCTACTCTTGTTTCATGTAACTTGGGGTGGGTGCAACATGTTTTTTTCTTCATCTTCATTTCTTCCTCAAAATTGTCCATCAATCAACTCAGCCTGTCGCAGTCCACTGCTGGACATAAGCCTCTCCTAATTTACGCCACAACATCCTGACCTCCGCCTTCCGCATTCAGTCTATCCCAGCCACTTTCTGTACATAACGTTGTATCTAAATATTTGAATTTTATACACAAAAAGACAAAGTCATTAATTCCTTTTTATCGTAACTTAAATACGGGCAAACCCGCGAGTCAATACAATTTAAAGTCTAACACAAACAAAAAGTTACCCTCAAATAGCCGCCAGCAAGTAACTTAACCCGCTTGTTACCTTCAAGCGATGATCACATTAAAAAAAGGAATTAATAGCTGCGGCGAACATAAATAGCCTGGAGGGTAACATGTATCTATTTCAAGCTTGTGTTTTTCTTGTTTTTTTGGTCCTAACAGTCGTCGGCTCGGGTAAAAAGACCTCGAGGACCTGGTTTTGGGTTTATAAACTAAGCATGTACCACTGTTATATTTTAATTGTCATTCTTTTAATTAATCAGTACCTGGGCGACCGAGCTCTGCTCTGGTGAAAATAGAGAATGCTCATTTAATAGTATAGGATAGTTCATACTAATTCCATGTAGAGTAGGTACTAATTCTATGCTGCTATGATAGTAGGTACTTACTAATTCCATGCTACCATGTCATTCTAAGGTAGCCATCTTGTCATCTGAAATAAGACCGAAATCGTTTTGAAAACGTGATTTCAAATATATATATATAATATATGTGTATATATATATATTTACAAATATTGCTCGTTTAATAGTATAGGATAATGAACATCACTGAATCGAGCGGTACGAGCTTAACTTGTACCGAAAGGACTGATTCAAATTTGCAGAGGAAATTCGTTTGTGGAAAATCGAGCCTTTGCCCTGCAATGGCACAACGTCGGTTAGGTAGATACATTATTGAATGTTCCGACACTGTAAATGTAAACACTAGGCGACACCTAAATAAAACCGCGTTATTGGATTTTCAACGTTCGGCTCAGCGCCGAAAGTGGAAAGTCAAAGTAGTGTTAGTGAAAACAGCCAATAATGATGTAACCTGATGGGTTAATTGCGTAACACACTAACAGCAGCAGTGGCTTTCATTTTGACAGTTCAATGACATTCATTGAGTTATTTACGTGGTTGAACAGACAAATTTTTTGAACATATGAAGCAATGGCTTTGCAATATCCTTCAAACCATTCGGATTTTGATTGAAAATCTGTTACGCAATTAGGGTGCTGGGTGATTTGTTCTAATAGTTTTATGATGCGGAGTGGTCAACAGTCGCTCCTTTTCTACATGTTTATTAATTTATTGTCTGCAGCATTATATTTACGTATAGGCAAAACGTCGTGGTATTTGAATTGTTTGGCAACAGTTTTGGATAGAATTGTCTTCCATAATTATTATTTTGCAAAAAAAAAATGCTTTGAATATTATTTGCGTCCAAAAAAAGTTAAAAGAAAAATAACTCAGTCCCCTGCTTGGCATTATATACGTATTGTGGCGCCATCTACACCGCCACATGCGAACTACGTATCAAAGATCTGACGTCACACAAATCCTGCATCGCGCAAGCAGAGTTTACCGCGCGATCAGCATACAACATCTCGACATCAATCGTTGGGCAGTTGCCCGTCAGACACGACACCCGTCTGGTTGGAGGATCTTCCCTTTTCGATAGAATGAGTGAACTTTACACCCTGTTCCTCATACCTCTATTATATAAAATGGCCACAGAGGTCATGCGAGCCATCCAAAAAATAAACAGGTATTATTTTTCTCACTGGTCACTACACGAAACCCTCTAAACTTTTATAACTACAATACAAACAATGGCTCCTCTCTAAAACTGAATAGGGCACACATGAAAATGTAAATAACCTCACAAAGGTAGCTGTATAATGAACTGTAAATGTATATTTTAATACCCTTTGTAATTTTACTACAAAAGGTGTAAATCTGGAGGAACAAGGATTTTCCAATCTTGTTAAAATTGTTGTTAGAGAGAAAAGTAGGTAGTTATACGAAGGACTTTGAAATATTTCAGGGGTTTTAATTTAATATTTCTTTTCATTTATATTGACTGACTATCGTCTTTTGTATATATCGACAGTCTTGTTGGAGCTCGTGGCGCCAAGTAATAACAGCCACACGGGTCAATCCATCAGGTTAAGCTACGCTTGCCGGGTTAGCCGTTGACGGGTGACCATCTTTTCAAACCGCGACTCTTCCTCCGTGCCTCGGAAAACACGTTTAGCCGTTGGTCCCGGCTGTCATTCGTGGACCTTTGACAGTCGTTAGGGGTCGTCAGAAAGAAACCGAAAGTCTGACAACTTGTCTTACCAAGGGGTATCGTATTACCTAGTTACTGGGTTCTGGAGGTCAGATAGGCAGTCGCTCTATGTAAAATACTGGTATTCAGCTGCATACGGTTAGACTGGAAGCAGACCCTAACGTAGTTAGGAAAAGGCTAGGCAGATGTGTGTGTGTGTTTATTTTTAGAATTATAAACACTGCAAACGTCTGTTGAACTATTTCAGAAGGACGAAAAAATATAAGATTATGTAGTATTCCTTGTACTAATGAGAAACAAAATCTGTATGCATAACTCTTGAAAAAGACAGGGGCTTAAAAATATTAAAAACTGAAGAGGAGTGAAAATGTTGTGCAGTTTTTAAATTATGGTTAGGCGACACAAATTGCTGCGCTGATGTCGGGGACTCATTACCGCGATACTCGTAATAAAATTTTCATTTGAACTTAACCAGAAGAAGTTACTCCGGTATGTAGGTGTAGGTATGTACCATCGGAGTAGCGTATATCTAAACAATTTGAAAACAAAATCCCGTGCACACGACCCTTTTTTCGTAGGTAAGCAATACTATAGCGGCCAAGGTCTGCAAGCAAGAATAGTCTTTACAGTGTACAGATATGTGTTTCTTCGATAGTACCTACTTGTGATGTAGTCAGAGTAGCAAAAGAAACACTCACAAATTAATATAACTAAAAGCTTATTTATTTATTGGCAAGTAACTGGGCGACCGAGCTCTGCTCTGTTGAAAATAGAGAATGCTCATTTAATAGTGTAGGAAAGTACATACTAATTCCATGCTGCCATGTCATTATTCAATATCATTAATCTTGTTCTAAACTTTGAGCTCTGCTCGGGTGAAAATACGGAGAAAACGAATTTTCCCAGATATGAGAAATGAAATGAAATGAAATGAAATGAAATTGTTTATTCTGTAAATAGGATATCGGAATCACTTTTACACGTCATATTAAAAAAATAAAAAATTAAAATAAGCTGGTTGAGTTCCGCGTTTCCTATCTGACTACTCTGAGAAGAAAGGCCGAAACAAACTCAGAGGTCACAGTCTCTTTTAAAGTCCAGACATAATCTTAGTCAGGCCATATGAGGACCATGTAGATTATTAGTGTCTGAAATGGTCTTTTGAGGAAAGAACCAGCTAGATCGATTTTTTGCCCCCGTAAACCCCTATATTACAAATATTGCTCGTGTAATAATATGTAGTATAGGATATTGATATATCCCAATATTTCCGATTAGACTAATCACCGGAATTCAAATCCTTCTGTTAAAGGCGGAAATGAAACGTTGCAAATGGTTGACCAGAATTTCTATCTAGGCCATATTCTTTTATTTGACAAAGAGCTTCAACAAACAGAGATATCGAGAAGAATACAGCTTGGGTGGGCTATATTCAGCAACTTGGATATTCTGAAATCAACCAAAATTCCACTATGGACAATGATGGTAACATCGTGGGTAAAATCTGGTTAAGGTCGCACGGGATTGGCACAGGAAAAGAGAGGCCTATGCCCAGCAGAAGGTGATATCGGGCTGTGGATTGTAAACGATGTTGCCAATGAATCACCAGATAAACTAGGTATTATGAGGAATTAACTTTGTCAATGTGGCAGTGATAGCCCAGTGGTATCACCGTCAGACTGCCAAGTCATATGTCTCGAATTCGAACCCAATTAAGGCACGTACCTCTGACTTTTCGTATCCATGTGCGTATCGTATAATTATCACTTGCTTCAAAAACGGTGAAGGAAAACATCGTGAAGAAATCGGCATGCTTGAGAGATATTTCCCGACGGCATGTGAAGCCAAGTCAGGGGCCTATGGGCGGCTTTAAAACTCTGAAACCAGGTTAGTCACTAACCACAGAAAAAGAAGAAGATAGTCACGCATTCGCGGACCAACCCTGACAATCGTAGCTTAACCTAATGGATCGACCCGTGGGGTTGTTATTACTTACCCACGAGCTTTTGTTTAGAACTTTGTCTATTCAATTTGCCTAACCTTTTCCCAACTATGTTGGGGTCAGCTTCCAATCTAACCGGATGCAGCTGAATACCAGTATTTTACATAGAGCAACTGTCTATCTAATATCCACAACCCAGTAACTGGGTAATACGATACCCCTTGGTAAGACTGGTTGTCAGACTTAAGGGCTTGTGACGACCCGTAACAACTGTCGAAGATTAAATGATAGCCGGGACCAACAGCTTAACGTGCTTTTCGAGGTACGGAGGAGTCTCGGTATATAAAAATGGTCACCCATCCACAGACCAACTCCGGCGAGCGTAGCTTAACCTATTGGATCGACCCTTGCGGCTGTTATTACTTAGCTACGAGCTCCTCCGAGTAATTAACTTTGTATAGAATGTAATTGGTACTGCATACATACTTGAATAAAAGAAGTCTAGTGAATGGTGATGATAAAGTCGGGGAATTCATTATCTAATTGACACATTACGTCAATTTGTCATGTTTAAAGAATGACAGAGTTGTGATTCTGATATACGGAAAATTTAAGTTGGTAGTCAATTTCCTCAACAATTAATCGCCCTGACTGTACCAAATGCGACGCTATAAAAATTATCTCTTTTACGGAAATGCTAAAAAGAAACATCTCTTGTCGTTTCTTTATCGCGTCGCGTCATATTGTGACGAAGTCTCTTTCATTTTAGCGTTTAGTTACAAAATGTCCAATTAGCTCTACAGACTAAAAGCACAGATTGATACGATATGAAGTTACAAATAGCTACGCGGTGGCCTCGACTTGTCGAATTCAGTGAGCGTAACGTAGTCAGAAGATATAAGAGTTACGCGATAGAAAGAGAGGCAGCTTCTAGGTGAATATAACTGTAGGTAATCATCTTTGTGCGATCTGAATTGCACTTTATTGTGTCGTAACAAGCGTCGCTTTTTATTTAAAAGATTTTGCGGAGTGTCGCATCTCTACTAATCTGTGCTAAAAGTTACAAAATTATTTCCTCGAAAGAATATTATCACTAACAAATACCCTTGTTTGTTACAGGTACATTTGAAATCTTCTGCTCCGTTATGGTAAGAACATAAATGCCCAAATCCCAGTTGACTCCCAAGAGGGACGTGCTAACATTCTTTTGAACCTTTGTAGGTCTGTACAGGGTTTGTACCAACAAGAGATACATCTACAAAGGGCCCGTTTACAGTGATCCAAAATGAGTTTTTAAAACTACTGGGAAGTCTTTGCCATATTCGCTTTGTTACATTTTTGAGCACTGCAAGTCAGAAACGAATTTTGTCGAACAATACGTTTCCCTTTGAGCTTAGTTTTTTCATAAACTGTAAATAATTGCTGAACATTATGTAAATGAGAGTGTTTTGGAAAGCCCTTGGCAAGAGGCTTCTGAAAAAGAGAGGAGAGTCTGAAAAATTGGTTTTGACTACTAAACGAGCCAGAGAGGCTCAGTATGTAAGCTCAGGTGTATGAAAAAAAAAAAAAGGTGTATGAATTATCTTCACACACTCGAACTAATATACTGTGTTCATCTGTCAAGGTTTAGTGCACTGCCGACGGAATGTAAAGAGACTATACAAACTATAGTGCTGGAGAGTAGAAACATGGTATGCATAAGTAATTTTTAATCTGTTTACCTGCGATAGTGCCTGTAGGCTTTACAAAGTGGGGATAAAGGTTGGTGTAGATGTAGCCGGGTTTCTAAAATCTAGGTCTTTGATTAGTAAATCTGTTGGCTATTGTGCTAGCCAAAATCACTTTAATCTATACTAATATTATATAGAGGTGGAATTTCTTTGGGACTACTATCGTGTTTCGAAAAAAAATAATGGGAAGCTACGTCATCCCTGAGTGTCACAGGCTATGTTTTATGTTAAAACGAGAAACTTATGCTAACAAAGTCGTGGACAGAGGCTCATAAATTCATTAGTTTATCATAAGTTTAGGTATGATGATTAATTTTTTTTTTCGTCCGTCATGAATATTTTGATACGTCTTTTTTTTCTTTTTTTACGTTATCAAAAGATTACAGCGATACATTGAGTTAAAATGTGCCAGGACGTCACGATTATATAGATTTTATACTTACTTGTGACGTAGCGACCCCCACTCCCCAACTTTAATGCGTTTTATCTAAGTCATTTTTTTAATTAATATGATAAAGCAAAAAATACGTGTCTAATATTTTTTTATTATCTGACTGACGGGCTAAATAGAATTTCTTTTTTTTTTGACCCAGGCTGGGCTATGATTACGGTGTACGTAATTATAAAATTAGATTGGCCAGAAAGCGAAAGCTTCATCGAATATTCAGCAGAGTGTGTTTTTAAATATTGTTTTCTGATTCGTTGCCAAAATTCTAAAGGCTTTTGTTTTGCTGAACTATTCTGCAAATTTTGTGGTCAATTATTAATTTCATAATTATTCACATATTTACTTGGATGATTTATATACACCTGTAATAGATTAAAATACACATAACATGAGATCACGCTTGTTTTTGCCGAAGGGCTAATTGATTAATTTAAATTAATCCCACTAATCTTAATCCTAACTATAATATTATAAATGCGAAAATGAGTTGGTTTGTATGTTTGTTTTATACACTTCAACGCTAAAATGGCTGAACGGATTTGTATGAAATTTGGCACATGGATCGCAGACGAAATCGCGGGCAACAGCAGTATAGTATTATAATTGTAAAAGCTTGTATGTTTGGATGTTTGTTACTCAATCAAGCAAAGACTACTGAACGGATTTGGAAGAAATTTGGCACACAGTTATTTTAAAACCTGGATACACATGAATGGATATACATGAACCCTTATAATACTTTTTTTCCCGATATTGCCACGGGATCGAGATTTATGCGGGTGAACTTGCGGGGCGCTGCTAGTCCTACACTATTAAAAGAGCAATATTTGTAAATATATATATTTATTTGTATTCACGTTCTCGAAAATGGCTCTAACAATTTATATGAAAGTTGCAATATAGAGGGGTTTACTGGGGCGAAAAATCGATCAAGCTAAGTCTCATATCTGAGAAAAATCGTTTTCTCCGTATTTTCACCCGAGCAGAGCTCGGTCGCTCAAAGTTTAGAACAAGATAATGAATAATTTCTATGAGAATAATGACACGGCAACATGGAATTAGTAAGTACCTAACATCCTGGCAGCATGAAATTAGTATGAACTATCCTATACTATTAAATGAGCATTCTCTATTTTCGTCAGCGCAGAGCACGGTCACCCAGGTATTTATTAACTAAATAAGTGCTCTTATCTTAGATTTGCAGATCTAAACCTGGATTTAATCATCATCATCATTTCAGCCGAAAAACGTCCACTGCTGGACATGGGCTTCCCCCAACATATGGGGTATGCCATAATGGCCACGCTTGGCAGGCGGTTTGCGATCGCAGTATGGTGTTGAAAAAATGCATAGAGAACGCTGCTGTCCATTCTTTCACGAAACCCACGGGAAGAAGTAGGGTAATCCTTTAAGTCCGGTACCACACGGATTTAATATATATTTATTTTATAATTATAGCAATCAAATTAGAATACTTTGTGCCTTGAATCAGAGGAAGTTCAATTTCCTGAAAATGAACTATAACTCGAAGAAAGTTCCAAAGAGCAATTTAGTTATAAAAGTTTCGTATTCAAACATTCTATTAAGTAAGCTTAAAAGTTCTTTAATTTAATTGCCATTTCGTCTATTATTAGACAAACTTTCTCAATGTCAGTCATAAGAATTGAGGCTGGTCGCTTATAGATAACAGAATTTAATTTGGCTTATTCTTCCTCTGTTGAGTTAACGATAGTGAGAGAAAGTGATCTTTCACATTCAAATAATTTATTGTGGATCATAGGTTCATTAGATGTTGTGTTATTTACAGGTAAGTCTGCTATGTTCCGCCATTGAGGCATACATAATTCATATTATCTGTTCGTTGTAATTATATAAAATAAAATACATCAAATTGTCATGCAATACATTAAGTTAGTATAATATTTATGTCAAATTACAACCAGTCATTTTATAATAGTTATTTATGCAACTATTGTATAATAAGGGGTATTAAAACATGAATGTGGGTTTATCACACGAGGCGAAGCTGACTGTTTTAACAGTATCATAATATGATACTGTTAAAACAGTCAGCTCATACTATACTCATATTATGAGTGTTTTAATACCTAATTATAAACAGTTGTAAACAAGACTTTATCTACACCCATGATATGAATCCTCTATAAAAGGTTCTGAAACCATTGGGTGTTTGTAATTCAAGATCAAGAATAAATAAAATCTCACGAAATTCAGTACAAATGCACGTATGAGTGTCGCCTGCAGCAGCACATCACCGCGCATGCGTGCAGCGGTTGCGGCTGTCCCGCGCTTCAACGTTCCATTACAAAAGTTGATGGAAACAAGGAGTTACATACACGACAATGTTCTTTTTTTGAAATTCGAGTTGCATAATGAAATTTAGTACAACATTATAACACTCATTTGGGTGATATTATGGTTACTATGACACTGGCTGTTTTAATGTTGGCAATAAGCTAACTGTTTCAGAAACTTTTATAGAGGTTTTAAAGCATGGGTGTAAATAAAATAGTTTACAAAACAATTGCATACTTCATAGTTTAAGAGTTTTGAACATCATGATTACTTATGTACCCATTGGTTTGTTGTAATAAACCTAGCTGATTCAATGTATTGTCATTTAGAAATTCTCTTTTAGAGTAATAACATTTATTTATCAATAAAGGCTCGTACAGACCAGCGCGATATCGCGGGTGCGACAGGCAGCGCGATCTGTGTAGCACCCGCGATATCGCGCTGGTCTGTACGAGCCTTAATTCGTGTAGTATTTTCTTTAAGGTATTTATTTATATTGCTCATAGTTAAAAAAAAGGTGGAAGATTATTAATGATACGTGGGCCCATACAAAAGATGTTTTGGTGCCATAGCTTTGTCTCTTCTAACAAAGATCACTTTCTCTCAATCGTTAACTAATATGTGCAAATAAGAATTAAGTTTATAACGTCCTAAAGGTTTAGGCGCAGAATGCCCAATTCTCAAAATGGCAACTGAGTCTTTAATGGACTAATTCTCATCTAAGTCAAGAAATAAAATATATGGAGATGCTGATTTACATTGCTCCAGTAGCTATCTTTCCAACAACTGAATTCAGACACTGAATTAATATAATTTGACCACTCTAAAGACCCAGTTACACTATGAAGTTTCTTGTCTTTTTTTTTTGGGTGGAAAATTATCAAATAACCCTCTCCCGCTCTGGGCGGAGCGGGAGGGCGTGTCAGACTCTGAATAAAACACACCTGTGTTCCTTCGGTTGCCCTGTTGCCGGGGGCCACGATCTCCCTTTCGGTTTTCTTCACATCCCCGGCAGGCATTGGCCCTAGCGGACCCCGTCAATTCTGCTGACATCTCTTTGAGGCGCGCGTGGAACACAACGCGCCGTCGACCCGGGCCTGGTCCTTATCGGACGGCGAGCTACCCATTACTCACCTCACCGTCTCCTCCTGCGGAAAGTATCTTGTCTGTGGCATTATTAAATAAAAATGATGCAATAATGACTTGCTTCGTCTAAATTCTGTTTAGACGGTGCGGTTTTTGTTGTTGCTTCAACTTATGGCATGCCACAGGAAATAAAAGTGAACCATGTAAATCAGCCTTCAATCCCGTCCGGCATCCAGCATAGCGCTAGATTTGAAAAGAGTAGCCGTTTATTGGTGAAATATCTATCTAGTGTTACTGGGTTCTAACACTGGATACTGGTTTAATTTAAATTAGGCTACGGTTGGTTTGAAGGAATCTTTTACTATTTCTATTTGTCGCAAGCTTTTCTGCTGAGCCTGAGGTTCTGGGTTGAGTTCCCAGGTCAGGCAAAAATAATGTGATTGGGATTTCCCATCAGGAATTTCTCAATAGCAGCTCAAAGTCTGAATTTTTGCCCAGTTGATGGCAATAGGCTTGCTCTCGACTTAAACATAATAGGCAAAAAGTGGGTATAATATGTACACCTTTAAAATTTCTCCGAAGAGTTGTCTCAGTCCAAGATCAGTTGTAATTTGATGTTTTACAATTTTTAAGACAATCCATGTCCATACGTTTTCTGATCATTGCGTTGTGATGACCACTATACCGCACTACTAAACCTGCAGCTATCATACGAGTATAAATTTCCATGACAAGCGCTTGTCAAGTGAGAGAGGTGTTCGTGTTAACTCGGTGCTATTAATGTACGTCTACGCGAACTATGTACTGGCCACCTAACATGCCTCCAGACATGGAACACGGAACTAGTGCTCTAAGTCACTCTAGAATCGATGTTAGAAAACTTAACATTTCGCTTATACATTGTGAGTCTTTATAATGTGCACATATCGAAATTAGGGAATCTATGGTAAATTTTATCGACGGAATAACTATTAAAAAATTCTAAATATTTTTTAATATATATTTTTTTTTAAGTACGTAATAGTCTTATTGAAAATTTTACAATTATTGTAAAAATTGATGAGAAAAACGAAAAACAAAGATTTTTGCTAAAAAAAATTGTTTATTTTCAATTGAGGATAGTTTTTTTTTTTCCACAATTTTCAATTGAGGATAGCTTTTTTTCCACAGTTTTCATTTTATTGGGACGCCTAATTACTTCCAATCATTATGGAGTTTGTTTCATCGCGATAGATCATTTAGTTTAAAAGTTACACCGTTTTGTTTAAGAAATCCATAAAAAATATAAAAATAATATTTAGTTTTTTTTTTAGATATTTTTCCGTCGATAATATTAAGCATAGATTCCCTCATTTCGATATGTGTACATTAAAAAGATTCACACTGTACGAGTATTTCTATGGGAAGGCTTAGTTACACAATATACATTTCGCCTGTTACTTTTGAAGTCTCATTTAAAAGGAAATTAGTCCGAGTCGTATCGGTCAAAAAATCCAGATTCCGTGTTGCTACTGGGGATATGTAAGCTACTTGGCAAAAATAAACAAGAAAGAATATGAACATATAAGTACAATAATTTTTTCATATTTTTCTGCCGGTGACAGAATTTTTAACCTTATTTGTGATGTTTTTGGCTCATTTATTTTGTTGAAACCCTTGTTGACTTGTCAACATTGTTGGTTTATCAAAAAAACATTTCCGCTTAATTGCTTTAAATATTGTAGCTTTTCTGTCATTAAAAAAGAAATAAGCAGTACCTTTGTACTCTAAATTATAATTATGTCCTTTCGCTATGTATTTTAATGTGTGTACAAAAATAATAAAATAAATGAAATTATAATTCTACAAAAAAAAAAAAAAATGATGATGTGGATATATTTAGTAACCTTTTCCGCTTAGCTATTTCTAAAGAGTCTTGAAAAGACCCTGGCAGAAATCGACACGTGTTTCACCCCACGAGGCATCCTCAGGATGACGATTAACTTGTCGTGAACTCGAACACGGCGTGTTGCCACACCAAGCACCGAGCGCAGCTGCGATTATAATGGATTTCCGCAAGGTCACGCCTGAATCAATTAACTAAAAAAAAAATGTAAAGAAGTTTGTATTTGGGAATCTGTTATTGCAATTAGTTCTATTAAAGTCACAATTGACAGGCAAAGCTTTGGAATTGCACAAACTGGAGTTTTCATATTATTAATTTGTTATTTTCTTTAGAAAATCATATATTTACTTTACGATTTATTTTGATGAGAGTGAATAACAGTTGAGTTACCATTTATTTTAATTAAACCTTTTACAGGCACTTGTGAACTGTCAAGGGTCGGCCAGTATCGTTTTCTTTTGCCTTGAAGTTGGACAATTACGGGCTGACATTATTCCGGGTCTGTTCTTGAAGCTTTTTTAGATCTGCGTGTATGTCAGTGACATAACGGCCTAATGACTGAGCACTCAACTGTCGTGTTACCTAAGTTATGGCGGACCTGTTAGCGGTAATACGTCTACTTCAATAGTTTTACTGATGTTTATTTATTAAAGGATTATCTTATGACCGTGGGTTCACTCGTATTTTTGTGAAATTACGTCATGTACCCGGATAAAAACTATTCTATGTTTGAATGCAGTAAAGGCGCTTTCTGTACATAGTACATATCGTCCTAATCCTAAAATTGACAAACTCTTATTGCTTGAATGCGAGTCTTTTGGCTATTTTGTGTGTGTGTATTTTATTTTGGTCATGTGGGTTTTTTTTTTGCGGAATAAACAATTTTTCTTTTTTTCTTTCTAATCCATTCAACCGTGTATGCCTGACAAGTATCTTCATAATCCTTCACAATTATAGTAAGACTAGTTTTTGCTCGCGGCTTTGTTCGCATTAATGTAGAATTTTCTGGATGTTTGGTACCCTATGACCATTTCTGTACCCCTGACAACGTGTATGTAAAATTTTATGATGATCGGTTGAGCAATTATGACGTGAAAGAGTAATAAACCAACAAATGAACAAACAATCTCACTTTCATATTTATAATATTACTAGCTGTTGCATGTTGCCCACTACTTGGTCTGTGATCCCGGATGAAAATCTAGCCTATTTTTTTTTCCAGGTTATGGTCTATATATGTGCCAAATTTCATCCAAATCTATTGAGCCGTTTTAGCGTAAAAGCGTGACAAACAAATTCATTTTTGCATTTATAATATTAGTTAGGATAGTTAAGACAAACCCTGTTACAAGGGGGGAGTTGCCATCGGCAAAAATTATGGACTTCCATGCAAACGTTCATCCCCTATTTAACCCTTTAAAAATTAATTTTCAAAAATCGTTTCTTAGTGCTCTCATTCGTTATAAATGGAACTCTTGTGTAAAATTTCATGCTCATCTCATTCATTCATTAATTTCTCTCGTCAGTCAATGACTTTTACGTTTTTATTAAATAGATTTCCAATCAGAGCATTTTTTTGTAGGTACTCATAAATAAAGAAGCCAAAAGTAAATCCTAAAGACGACATTGTTACTGATTTTCTCACAGAATTCCTCGAAAAACGAGTCTGGGCATAGCATTTCACTTGACCCATATTTCCTGTCTTCGTCAGGTCATTAATCTTGTGGTGCTTTTAAGAATACGAGCTCTCTTCCCATTAACAATTGAAGTCCAATCAGTTCCACCCCTCAGGGGAGTTTATCCTTTCCTGATGTCCAATTATTTCATATTGTTCGACAGAGTAGTTTTTAAAACTAATTGTATTTTTTTACCTAGAGTATGTTGTGTTATATTTGAGGTCTTGGGTAGTTAATTAAATGATCAAAAAAACCTAAAATATTCGCTGTAGAGCCGATTTTATGTTATTTGTGAAGACGATAAGATAAAATTTCGTAATTTTAATCGCCATCTAAATACCACAAACTGCTATTAACTTAGTCTTCTCTTTCGCGTTATTATAAATAGAATTGCTCTCTGTTGAATTATTTACGTAAATTATGAAAAACAATTTGAACTTGACGTCAGGACGTAAGGACGATGCCCCCATAATTTTCTACGTTGACATGAACATTAAAGAAAGCAAACGGTAAATTGGTTATCTTCCTTCCCCACAGGCATTTAATATTTAAAGGTCCGTGTTCTTTCAATCGTAAGCTAAACAGTAAATTAACGTTTATCAATTTATTAGTAGGGATCCCTTCAAGCAGCTTAAAGGAAGTTAATTTATAAATTAATAAAATGTTCTCTGTAGCTTTATTGTAATTGTATCGTCTCGAAATATCAAAGGAGCGTATACTTTGGGTTCCATAAAAGGTAACTAAAGGATTAGGAATTTCAAAGGAGATTGGAATCAATATAATATTATTGTGCTGTGCCCATCGGCAATCCGTTTACTTTAGTTGGATATTGGGCAAGCACTCAATGTAAAACTGAAAGCCGAACCCAACATTGAGACATTGTTATGACAAGTCTAGGCAATGATGATGATTTGTAACGGATTGTAATGTATATACAGGCAGTTATACATGTAGGAATGGAATTAATGTACGACTGCGTGAAAGAGCTGAATGCTACGGTGTAAGTGAGAGATGACGTATTCCAGAGATGTATGCTTGGGATGACTTGGAAGATATTTAAAAAGGTAGAATGACAGTTGCTTTTGAACAGACTTAGGCTGCCTGTCCACTGGAGCGGAGCGAGGCAGCGGAGCGGAAAAATATGCCAATTTTAACCAATAGAATCTAAGCTCCGCTTCAGAGCTCCGCTCCTCCTCTGCTCCTCACGGAGCGAGACAGCGAAGCGGAGAAATGTGCCAATATTAACCAATAGAATCTTAACTCCGCTTCAGAGCTTCGCTCCTATTGGTTAATATTGGCACATTTCTCCGCTCAGCTGCCTCGCTCCGCTCCAGTGGACAGGCAGCCTTAAAGGTGGATTTTTTTACGAAGATATTTTATGTTTTATACTAATTAATTAACAATAATAAACCAGTGTATGATATTCTATAATTTTTCCACTGACCTCAGCCCATATTCTCTCCCACATACAAATAGTTTTCTCTGAAAAAATTACTGCAACAATTTTCAATTCATAACGACTCAGCCGCATTTTAGACAGTCTATTAGCTGTTTAAGTCTTCACTAAATCCTTAATGATGCTTTGTGTGACCACTACTCTAGAAACAACCACAGCAGACAAAAATTTAATGACTTCAGATAGCAACACTCAGTCATTGTTTTTCTGGTTGGCCAAAGCTTAATGTCCTGAATTCTCTAGCTTAGATTATTTTCCAGTTCGATTTAGTTACTCGTAGCTTTTCCTACTAGAAAATTGTCAGTTAGAGACCGAATCGTAGCATTGTCTGAAGCCTACGGTTATTGACGAAATACAGGTTGGCGATTGAGTTATCTACATCTGTCAAGGGGGTGATTCTACCCGCTTTACTAAGCAACTTTCGCTGTGAAACTCATATCCGATTAGTGAAAATAAAAATAAACAAATTCTATTCAACCGTAAACAGATTATTTGGATACATGTGTTTTATTACTCGTAAGTATGAGTTTCACAGCGAAAGTTGTTTAGTATAACAGGTAAAATCACCCCCTTGACGGATGCAGGTGACTAAATTTCCACCTTATATTGTGTGTACGTTGTGTGTCCACTAAATTGTTTTTTTCTGAACAAAGCCAAAATTTTGACTGTCAGGAATATATCTCCAATATAGATACGTATAGTACCCAGTTCAATTAAAGTGTGAATGTTACCCCGCAATGTTGACACTCACAGTTTGAATAACGATTCACTGGGGTCTTTTTAACGAACCATGTTGGACTTTAAAAGCCCCCGTCCAATAAACGAAGTCTGTATTAAATACCCCCGGGCAATATAGCCGGTCTCGTAACATTTGTAGTTTCCAATGTATCTTTAAGGTTATTTTTGTTGCTGTTGAAGCGGCTATATCAAGATAAATCCAATTTCTTTTCGATTTACATGCAATGATACGATTCTTCCAGGCCTATTTTATTTTAGAGCGGGTAACATGGAAAATTTCTGCTTATTTTCCTAGGTACTACGGAATCGGTTGTGGGGTTAGCCGGCCTGTCGCCGCCGGCTCTTGTTGTCGAGATGTCATGTCTGTGAGCCTCCGCACCGGTTTCCTGACGCCCATGCGCCTTTAGTTTGTACACAGAATATTATCGAATGCTCGAAGCCGACTCGTTGAGTCGGTTTAATCCGGCGCTGTCATGTCAGTGTATAAAACCTTTTAGTTCTCGGGTTGTTACAATGTTTGTAGGCGATTTACGAGTCATTATTATTATACAGGGTTATTTTAAATTGGCTAGCTAAACTCCGCAAATAGCGTTAAGTGAACCCACTGTAAGAACCCTTTTTAATGTGGTTTTGTGTAACATCGCTGAGTGAGGGATCATTTTATCGATGTTGCACTAATCGTTAGCCGATGAAGAATTAAAAGTTTCAATATCCATAATTTGGGACAGCTCTATTAAAATATTTACAGGGATGCATAGATAATAAAATGGAACATGTTTACTTGTATTCCATAAGGTTAGTTACGAAACCTAACCATAGATACTATGGCGATGGACACTCCGACAGTTGATAATAAAAAATGAAAATCGTTAAATTACAATTAATAAGTATTTTTAAGGGCCTGCCCTCGGGTTCAGTTATGTGTGTGTCTAGGCATGTAACTGTACTTCTGGTATATTGCGAACCTGGTAATTTGAGAATCTGGTATTCTGAGTTCGAGCCTAAAAATTTTCAGTAATGGGACAACTGATATGCTCTCTGCAATGACGTCCGAAAACTAGTCCAGTCATTTGGAAGTTTAACCTAAAAAGTTTTCCAGTAGTTATGGTAATTTTATTGATTTCGACGAGCTCTACTCGAAATAAATTTAACTAGAGAAAACCTTTAATTTCTGACAAACTCGTATTTTGTAAAATGTTTTAGCGTACTACTGCAAAGTCTACTCCAATATGCGTGTTGGTCAAATAACTCATTTTCACACTACCATGAGGTGAGGTAAGTATTACTCAATACTCAATACTTTATTTTATTCCACAATGTATGTGCTTAGGTGGTAAACATTTGCTTAAGAAACAATCGTGGACCCTGTCGAGCACAGAAAAAGAAAGATAGTAGAGATGAGGACTTATCTTTTATCTTATAATCTAAATAATTAAAAAAACATTCTTGTGTAAGTATTTTAGATGCGTTTTAGGTATTTATGATTTAAATATTCGTTTTCACTGTAATAACATAATAGATTTTTAAATTTATTCGTGAATAGATGGAGTTTTTTTTTCTTTTCTGACTGATTCGGGGAATTTTGGAATATGTTTTTTCTCAAACATGCATGGACATATTGTCATTATTTTCGAAAACAGAACACGCCAAGTATCGAATTCACGGTCAAAGAAAATTAAATCCATTGCAGGAGCGTTTTTTGAATTTGGAACATTACAACGCTCCAGCAATGTTGTATGAAACGGCGTGCTGTGGTTATTAAATACTCTTTGATTGGATCTCTTTTATCATTCTTGGCCTACCAAAGGAAGTCTCTTTGCTTAGTACAAATTGCGTTCACGTGGCTGTATAACCATAAATGCGTTTGCTTTTCGGCATAGATGATAAAATAGAAAATTGGTGGCAAAGCTGAAAATTCATCTTAATTTGTTATTTACATACATAATAAATATAAATTTAATGATTAAAATGAGTTCCAACGGTTCAGAGAGTGAAATGGAGATTGATTGTACATCAGCAGATTTAAGATCAGAAAATTGGCCAAATTGGCAATGGAAAACCTGCTTCTAGCGAAGTCAAAAGAAAAATACATGAAAGTATATGAACATTTTATGATTTGTAAAAACGAGAAAAAAGTGAACATTTTCTCCGAAACAGTATTTTAGGCGTATTTTAATGAGATTGCTAAAACTAAAAAGCCAACTACATTATGGGCAATTTATTCCATGCTGAAATGTACAGTTCATGTTAAAAACGGCATTAATTTGAAAAATTATGGAAATTTAACTACTTTTATTTCCCTGCATTCTTTTGATAAAAGCACTAATATGCCTCGCTGGAAATGGCAATTGCCTGTCTCGTATTAGTAAAGTCCTCGCCTACGGGTTTCAAACTCATACTTGACCTGCAATTGCCTATTTCACGGCCTTTGCAATAATGTACTATTATTGACATAACCAGAGGACTTGTTGAATGTATTTATAGGCGGGATTTTGTATCGAAGTGTGTATCTTGTTTGTATGTCTTCTCGTTTATTGTAAAAATCTTGATGTATTTGCATATTTCAAGTAGTAAACAAGGCAGTGTTAAGATATTCAGGTATATAAAATGGGGTTTGCAGCTATCTATTCGTTGTATATTTACTAAGAAGTTAGTAGGTAGTGCGCTTCTTTTTGTGGTATCCCGGGGCCAATACATATATAATGCACTATGACAAGCAAATTCTCCTTTGCTTATAAGATAAGAAAACATTATTAATTAATTTGTGTTTTTTTTGTGTTCTTATGGACCAGGTTTGCGAGTTCGTCGTCATCAGCGAAACGTTACAAATATAAATAAATCTTCCACCTTTCTCACATCTTTTCAAAGCTCAGTAAAACAAGCGAGCGTACCTGTTAGTACCAATTGGAGAGCAATATCCGCCGTAAGATGCACACGAGTTGTTCCGGAACCACCCGAACCCTATGTATCCCGAAGGCTAAGAAAATTGTCGGGACGGAATAATCGGAAACATTGGCGTTTATAAGGCTGTGTTACCTACCTGTTTGAATGTGTATTTGTTTATGTGCATGTGACAAAAGCGCGTATGTACTATTCAGAAATTCATTCAAAAGTTGGTTTTTTGACAGAAATGTGGAGAATTGAACTTTTTACTTTAATGAAAATAGGTAACATAACAAAACAACACAACTGGTAAACATAACTGGCGTAATGTGGGTGTACCTGCTACAAGGACACCTCTGCCCAACCCTTCGGGAAAACAAGGCGTGATGTTATGTGTGTGTGTGTGTGTGAAAATAGGTACCATTACGGAAATCCATAACTAACCACTTTGAAAGCAAAATCCCGTGCACACGATGACCACATCTGTTACCGCCCCGGTTCTGTAGCGGCCAAACGCTGTGAGCAACAATAGTCCTTACGGTGGTTAGTTATGGCTTTCCGCAATGGTACTTGTGGAACGGAGTCGGTTCAAAAGATTATAGTTGCTACCGGATTCTATTTTACTTTAACTGAAAGAATGAGCTAGTAATAATTATTGCTACCATTTTTCTTTATTATTCTAAAGTAGTTTGATAGTAGCAGGTGGCGTTCTGTAGTCTCTTCCTTGGCCCATTGCAAAAAAGCGTGAGTTTATGTATGTAGGTATGTTGTTTTGGTTCCAACATAATTAGGATCAATTTAACACAAAAAAGTTTTCCCGGAATAATTACCTAACCATAAACATTAATGGTAGGTATTTAAACGAAGTTACATGAACTAGCAGAAACCACAAAGTAGTACTAACTACTGTACAGTTAACACCCTACGACCCACTTATTTGTTGTAGTGAATTAGTGAGTATAGTGTGCAAAAGAGATAAGAGTACGAGCAGTATCCTACATACCTACATCTGATTATAAAGAGAGAATCGAAGATTTTTTTGATATACCGTCAACTGCCCTAACTTCGCCTGGCGTCCTAAGTTTGCATATGATGAAAAAGCTGTAATATCTTTTTCATTTTACTTGTATGGCAATCCAAACTTTGAGTTTTCATGGAGAGCTTTAAGTTTCGATTGCCTTATAAGTAAAATGAAAAAGATATTACAGCTTTTTCATCATAGGCAAACTTAGGATGCCAGGCGAAGTTAGGGCAGTTGACGGTACATTTTTTTTTTAAATATACAAATATTATACAATTAATACAATACAGTATCGACCCTGAAACTTTGAATTGTTAATCACTCTCAAGGACTCCATGAGACAGAATTGATCTAGTATGGAGTCCACAAGTTAAAATATTAAAATTTATGTTTTCTTTATGGCACAATAATTTTAGAAAATGTTAAAATTCTTTATTTGTTGAATAAACGATTTTTTTTATTGAATAGTTTGCTTCAAAACAATTTGTGCGTAAAAATAATTACAGCAAAAATATCAATAATAGGCTAGTTGACAGTAAGAAAAATAACGAATTTTCAAGAATTTAGCAAACTCGCTGATTGACACTTGATCCGACATGACAGAATGTCCTGTTTTGACAATCAAAATTAAATTACGTTACAAAAATGAAAAAGTTCTGTTAATGGCTGAAATATTCATTGGAAGTATATAAATTAAAAGAAACATTACTTATTGATTTCTCAAAAACTGTCAACTAGCATATTTTAATATTTTATTTTAAACCAATAGGTATAATTATTATGATGACACCGTTTTTCCCATTTGGACGCGACATAAAAAGTACATTAGAAATACGTACATTCTTTTTAATATTCGGTGATATTAATTTTCAATAGTCTCCAAACAGTATGAGAATTGATGATGATATTCACAGCACAGAGAACATTAATTCAGTTATATTATTAGGTCAATGACACTTCCATATACAGTGACATACGACGTAATGCACCTATTCCTAATAACCTATTAACTCATTTATTTTGCCATCCGTACTACGAGTCTGTGAAGAGTTATTAAGGCGAAGTTTATTGATATTGCCCGGAGCTACAAGTATCGGGTAACATCTTAATCAATAGGCTACGGACTGATTTAACCACCGACACAACTGTTTGTTTATGTACCTATGTCACTGGCACAGGAGTTATTATTGGGTACAATGATAGTTTACTATGGTAGCCTATTACAACCCCTACTGTTCTGTAAAAGCCTATCTTATGGCATATTTGTAGGTATTCCATGTAAAACATAACCGGCGAAATGTGGGTGAACCTGCTACAGCGACACCTCTGCCCAACCCTTCGGGGAAACAAGGCGTCATGTTATGTTATTTGCATTCCAAGATGGTTTTGGGACAAGGTAACGGCACAAGTTGCAAATTTTCAGCACAAACAAATTAATTATCATTAATTCATTTCAGCCAAAATAGGTCCACAGCTGGACATAGGCCTCCCCAAGCACCGCTACTTTGACCGGTTCTGAGCTTCCCGCATCTAGTAGATTCCTGCGGCGATAAGGTTATGGGTCCACCTTGTGGGATGCCTTCCAACGCTACGTCTTCCGGTACGCGGTCGCCACTCCAGAACCTTTCGGCCCCATCGGCCATCTGTTCTGCGAGCAATGTGCCCTGCCCACTACCACTTAAGTTTGGCAAATCTTCGAGCTATGTCGGTAGGGAAACTCCAATTTTCCTTGAGGTTTATTTACTTCAAAATATAAATATTTCAGCGATATATTATTCTATACTATTAAACGAGCAATTTTTGTATATATTTGTACTCATGTTCTCGAAATCGCCTCGAACGATTTCGATGAAAGTTTTAATATTGGGGTTTACGGGGGCGAAAAATCGATCTAGCTAGGTCTAATATTTAGGAAAATTAGTTTTCTCCGTATTTTCACCCAAAGTTTAGAACAAGATAATGAATAATGACATAGCAGCATGGAATTAGTAAGTACCTACTATCATGGCAGCATGGAATAAGTAGGTACTATGTATACATGGATTAGTATGTACTATTAAATGAGCATTCTCTATTTTCACCAGAGCAGAGCTTGGTCGCCCAGGTGCATAACATTAACATAACTAATATTTCCATTTTTATATCGTAATTTAATTTTGAACGTCAGAATGGGGCATTCCGTCATGACAGCTCAAGTGACTTCAAGATTTATAGTCTATTATTGTTTTAATAGTGTTGCTCGGATACAAACTTGTATTGGACAAATAATTACTTTGACTGCCGTAGGTAGACGATTTCCATTTAGAAACGTTTTATGTGCTAATAAATACTACAAATTTAGCAGATGAATAATGAACACTTAACACTTGCCACATTGTGCGAGAGGTGATCTTTCAAGACAATTCCTTTCGAACGCTTATTGGTATTGTAAAATAAACTTTAAGTCTACCGTATAAAGTTTGATTCTATTTACAATTTGAAACTGTCATCTGAAACTCATGTCGTGTCGCGCTTTGCTTCGCGTTCAATGTCACGTGAATGCTTTATTTGTACACAAATTATTTTTCGAAGATATAAATTAATTTAAAATCATTTACAAAACAATTAAATTACGCTGATTTTTTACATTTTTAGCTCGCAACTATTCTATAATGCAAAATTCATATGGTATTTTTCTTACTGTCAACAGAACTAGCCTATTGGTTACATGGGTAGGTTACAAAGGTATGCAAGCACAGATATAGAAAGACCTAGATAACGCAAGTATCACGATCTGTATGAAAACAAAGCGTGCCATTTTTCGACTACCTACTATGACGTCACACCACCGTTTCCTTTATTTTTTCTCCTCGCATTTGCACAGTTTTTACAATTTATAACAGCGCAATTAACCATTTTCAAGTTTTTAACTGACGTCCAACAAGCGTGGGACTGATGCAGACTGAGCGCAGAAGTGGCAGCTTACGATTATTGCACGTAAGCTGGGCACGCAAATTACACGCACAGTAGTTGCTCTTACGTTATCTAGGTGTCATGCAAGCAACTTGCAAATTACTGGCATATGCATTAAGTATAATCATCATAAGACGGTAAAACTCAAGCATTTGACAAGCTTTATAAATTGAAAAGAGTCTCGTCTGTCGATCATGATAGATAAAGAACCTGATATATGTCTTAATGGTACTGAAGAGACTTTCGCAAATTACGTGGGAAAGAAGTCAGCTGGAATTTTCTTTTTTCGTGTAACTGAATCTAGAATCTAGCATCCTTCGTTTAGTCTATTATAAATCAATCTGGTCTAGCCTTTTCCCAACTATGTTGGGATCGGATTCCAGTCTGATTGGGTGCAGCTGAATACCAATATTTTACATGGAGCAACTGCCTATGTGACCTCCACGATCCAGTAACTGGGTAATACGATACTGTCTGACTTTCGGGCTTCGAAACGATTGTCAAAGATCCACGTATGAAAACCGGGACCAACGGCTTAAAGTTATTTTTGAGGTACGCAGCAACCTCGGTATGTAAAGATGGACCCAAGGCACGCACCTCTGACTTTTCGGATTCATGTGCGTATTGTGTAATTATCACTTGCTTCAAAAACGGTGAAGGAAAACTTCGTGGGGAGACCGACATGTCTAAGTGATATTTCTCGACGGTATGTGAAGTCAATTAAGAGGTGGCTTTAAAACTCTTACACCAGGTTAGTCACTAACCACACGAAAAGAAGAAGATATTCACACATTCGCGGCTGATTGATTGACCCGTGCGGCTGTTATAGCTTAGCCGCGAGCTCCTGTTTAGTCTATAAAAAATCTTGGTAAAGTTACTTCAGCTAAGTTTACTAGTAATAATAGTTGGCAACATAACATAAGTACAATTTGCCAAAACGTATATTTTTCCAACACAAGTTTTGTTTTTATTGACGCGCTCGTAATTTGAGCCATGGAACCACAGAATAAGTAATCAATCAAGTTGGCTTCAGGTTGCAAGGCCTTACTCAAGTTTCGATATTGCGCAACTTAAAATCAATGACAAGAATTTATTAGCAACTTGCAAACAACCATTATTAGCTTTAGCAATAAGGTTGCATTTTGATCGGTTTCTGTTCCTGCCAATAGCGACTGAGAAAATCACAACTTAAAATGCTTTTGTGAGCAAACAAAAAGTTCATGAAACTTTCTTGTGTTATCTTTTTTTGCACAAAATACAAAGTTATTGTTTTTTTATGTATCGCACTGCAAAGTTCATTAAGTGAGAGCGAAGCAGGGCGTAAAATCGATGAGCGCCTTGGGGCCCTTGCGGCCAGTAAATCAATTTGTGAATATATCGGCTACAGAGCCTATGCTGATTATACACTAAATAATCGGATCCAGAATTGCCGCGAGCATATAACTGTATATTTTGACAGTTTGACGCTTACTTGTTTGTATACGGAATTGCACCCTCGAGGTTATAAGCGAAGAGTCAAAGGGTATAAGTACATTTCTACACAGAAAATGTATAAATAATCTAAAAAATCCGGCTAAGTGCGTGTCCGACCACGCACAATGAAGGGTTCCGTAGTTGGGATGAATTTATCCCAAGATCATACTTAATATTGTAGTTGAAAAACATGTACTCCCATACATTTCAATTGCAAATGTAAGTTTGTGCGCACAATATTGAGATATTTACCATGTTATTTTAAGACCATATACTTCTTATCCTGGTTTTGGTTTTTCTTTCTTGGTTTTCCTGTAATCAATGAGTATAGAACCATTCTGTTTTTTTTTTTTCAAAATGTTAGGCTCAGTAGTTTCGGAGACAAGGGGGGTGGTGAATAAATGGTCAATATTCATCTATTTTTAAACGGCTTCAAAAAAGGGAGGAGGTTTTCAGTTCGTCTTTTTTATGCCTTTTGCCTGCGGCTGGACCGATTTCAAAAATTATTTTTTTGTTTGAAAGGGTATACTTTCTAGTTGGTCACGATCTGATGATGGGATCTTGGAGAAATCGAGAGACCTCTTAAAATATTATAGGCAAACCTATAGCGATTTGGATGTTTTTTATAGTAACACGTGTACTTGCTCTCGGAAAGCAACCATTTGATAAAGTGTAACTGATGAATTAAAAACCAGCACAATAAAATATTTAAAAAAAAAACATAAATATTTTGATCATAGAAATACATATGTGTACCAAATTTTAACTTTAAGGGACAAATTCACTGTGATAGACAGACAGAGACAAATACGAGTGATCAGGGTTCCGTTTTTTCCTTTTGAGGTACGGAATCCTAAAAATCGAATAAAATTATAGTACTCGTAAAACAGCATTTTAGGGCAATTTTTTTTAAAAAGTCAAACGCTGCTCATAAAATTAAAACCAGAACAATGTTTCTGATTCTTGGAAGGAGAATTTGTGCTAAAAATCACATTCAATCAATATAAAGATCACAAATTATTAAAACGTGTGGATTTGTGTGTCTATCTGCGGTATCGTAGGTAGATCCCAAAGGTTGTATATCTAATTATTGTTGCTCCTCCATTCAATTTCAGTGCAGTTTAATTTTGACAACTGCATAAGTAACTTTGTAATCCTATATAAATAATATGCGATTACAAAGTTACTTATGCAGTTCATATATCTAGAAAACGTGACTGAATTTGTGGTATATTTTAATTTTTCCTTTCTTTATAGGCTAAACACTAATTGTGTTCAAAATTTTAAGTTTGTGTGTCTGCTAGAAGTACCTTAGAATTTTGATGATCGATGAGTCAGTATGTCAGTAACAAAATTATGGAAATTTTACCTGCAATAGTTCTTAACCTACTGGTTCAAATTGAATGTAATTTAAGAATATACCTAGTTATACTAAGCCCTCTTGGTCAGTGAAAATTCAGGCTTCTAGCTTTATCCCCAACGAAGTTACAGGGGGTTGAAAATGTCCTGAATGGCTTCGAGAAAAGATGATAGGGCTGTGCCTTTGTGTTTGTTTTGTTCGGCTTGGCGGGGGCACTGTCATGCTTCCAGATCAATTTCTTCCTTCCTTATGCCTTCCTATTCGTAACAGCTGCATCGAAAAAAGTACATGTTATATCTATGTCCATATGTAATATAATAATACTAAAACACACGCATGAGTTATTTTGTGTGTTCCCTAAGAAACAGAGTATGGTCGTAACAATAAATAGTATTTCGGAAAATGCTCCTATTATCCATAAAAAGCTTTAATGAGGTAAGAGAAAGCGAACTCTTCAGTTTATTAGCTCATTACGCCTTTTGTTACACGTTAAATATAAATATTTTGAAACAAAAACGTTTCGTTTATCGAAGGTATTTTGTTTGTGTGTGTTTTTAGCTTTCAAACTTGTTTGTAAGTAAAGGAATTTTTATATAATAATATGGTGACCAATATGATGAGAACGATAATGTACTTAACTATATTTCAGCACGCTATAAACACGCATGTAAACTGTATTTAGAGCAGCATCAAAATAGAGTAAAACCTCTCAATGAGTTTTAAAATTTTTATTAGGCTATAATATAATAAAATATGAATCTAATGTTATCAAAATTGTAAAATCGATTCTTCGAAGCTATTATTTTGGCTATAGCCAATCTTAAGAACGCAATTTTACCGTTGCCTATGAGTTTTTTACCCTTTGACAGCCAGTATGATTTAGCTACCGATGCTCTCATAATTCCATTTTGCTTTATTTATATAACTAGCTTTTGTCCGCGGCTTCGCCTGCGTCGATGGCGAAAAATATCCCATGGGAACGTACTACCGGGATTACATACCTAAGAACCGAAGAAAGGTCATTGACTAATACCGGTCCGGCCGCGTTGTCATCAACCATAATTATGTAGTTACGTGTAATTTTGAATCTGTGATATCTTTTAAACTGTTCATTTAATTGATACCTATAATATTTGGCATATTTTAATTTCAATTAAATGCCCAATTCAAATAAAATATTGTATTGGATAAGGATAAATATAATACCGGTCAAAATAGCTACGGAAATAACAATGAATTATTTACCAATTCTTAAAGATAATTAATAATGGTTACTGTAGGTCATCCTTAGAAGATAGATATATATGTCAACGCAGACTTATTTGTTAATTTTTTTAAGATGAACAATACTGTAGAACATCAATTTTATGTATCTTTTGCGGTTTACGCGGCGCACGCCAGTAAAGCTCCCAGTCGGCATAATTTTTTCTGACTTCTTCAACAATAATTGTCATATTTAAGGCAATTTACACAAAACCTTAATGAATTATACACCAAAATCTTCCTCATTAATAATTCCGTCTATCGGTGAAAACCATTTGAAAATCCGTTTCAGATCTTCGTGTGAACATAGCGTTACTCACTAAAAATTACTAACTACACAAACAAAAATCACATACAGATTTAGGTGGACTTGACCTGTGTTCACAAATAAAGCTTTCTGATTTCTGATTTCTGGTATTGTGAATTCGTCACTTACATACAGCACTAGCAGAGAACTTAATGATTATAGGACGTGTTAGATATCGTCAGTAGAATAAGTTATAAGTTACAAAATAAAGCAAAAATGAGCTATGTTCACAATGCGATGGGAAGTACAGAAACATTTAACTTTATAATAAAAAAAAAACCTTAAAGTGCCTACTACACGCTGCCAACCGCGTCCCCGACAGAGATAACCTTGGGCAGAGCTGTTTGAAATTTGGTTATAAACCACCTTCTACACGGTTGTAAACCACCAAGGTCACCTCTGCTTGGACGCGGTTAGTGACCGTGTAGTAGGCACTTAAAAGAAGTAAACGGAAGTGGATACGATTTTAATAGGTGGTTCGTGTCGCACAGTGTTCTTGAGACTCCGAGCTGATTAAAAGTCTCGTACGGAATTGACTTTATATGCCATTTCAATTTAAATGTTGACAAAGAAATAATTATTTTATAGTAACCTAAAACCCATTTTTCAGTTCGCCATCGAGTCAGAATAACCAAGCACCTCAACCCATTACCCAATTGCACGATTGCGATTTTTTCGTACACTTTCCTATAAATCGATGCCTCTGTTCGACTATGGCGCGCCGTAGTTTTATTATTCAGCTCAATGGATTGTGAAACTGATCGCAAATTCATTTTCCCTCTATATTTTTTCAGTTGAAAAAGTGGCGTGGTAGAAAGTTCACTAATTTCTGTCTGGCACAGGTGCGTTCCAATTTTTACAATCAAAGTTTTTATAGTCTTACGTACATTTTTGGGCTATTTTATATAATATTAGTAAAGTGGGTTACAGTTTAATTATTTTTGTGTCAGTTACAAAAGGCTTCATAGCATACAAAGGTTTTAGTTTTAGTCTGGTTTTGTGCCCGGTTGATGGCAATAGGCTCGCCTCCTGTTACATGGAACTGGGTGTACTATATACACCTCTGCTTCACCCTAAATACAGGTGTGCTGTTATGTTATGTGCTACATTAACTTTACTTTGTGCCATGTAAATTTAGCTGTATAGAGCAGCTGTCTGTTCAATCAATTTGATTTTTAGGGTTCCGTACCTGAAGGATGCCAAACGGAACCCTTTTACTACGCCTCCTGTATAGCAGTGATAGCCTAGTGGCGTGACCGTCGGACTGTCAAGTCATAGGTCTCGAGTTCGAACCCAAAGCACCTCTGACTCATCAACGAGGCAGTTTGCTATAACATTATACTGGCATACTCTTACGCAAGCTATAAGGTTATAAAAGCAATTTATGTAAGATATGAGCTACCATCACAAACTCGACTTAGTTCGCCGGATTCAGCTGTCAAAATCAATAAGGAATTAAGATGCATTGGAGAAGCTCCAAGTAACTGCCGCTGGCTTAACTTGACTTACAAAGATTCATTATTTATCGCTTGCCTAAGCATTAAACTTTTTAATTTCAACCTCGATCGCCGCGTAAAGAGTTTTCAACTGTTTGTTTAAAATGATTTTATGATAACACTTCTTGAGAATTTTTACGAATCTTAATAAAACGTTCGCCGTTTTACATCACTCAATAGCGTTGCTTCTTTCAAACGAAAAGTCAAAACTGAACTGCGTGATTTTGGTGTAAGTAGGTTGGTATAGATATTTGGTTTTATTCTTTTTGGTAAATCATACCTATGGCGCTACACGGTTATTTTGGCGCGTAACCAATAACGCCGTCATCTTGTATATTTTATATTTCAAGTAACACTTCTCAAAAGAATTGCTAAATTACAACTAAATTTAATGTTTGCCAACAGCCCCCTGACAACGTCATTCGAGCATAAAATATCCATGTAGCAGTGTAAGTGTCGCCGTAATTGTGAAAACTGTTAGTTTATAGTTGCCATAGTTAAAAAAAATCACACACCCCACTCCCCTTATGGGCAAGAAGTGGCCCGCAAAAGTGGACCGACACCAGCCGGGGATCATGGAAGACGCACTAGATCTCATGATCCCCGGTCCAAGTGTTAGCTTATGAGCAGCATATTTTGAGTAACAGATAAGACAAACGTAGTAAGGGTTTAAACTTTTTCTTATGACTTTATTCCATACTGAAAGTCAGAAACTCTCAGAAATTTTAACAAGCACATGTTACAAAACTACGGCAGTAACATAAATATACTTAACAGAACTCGATTTGTTGTTTAATTTGATTAAAATAAACTCCGTATGTAACAAAGTCGCTCGTCTCGACATTATGTTCAAACTTTGTGTGAATTCATAAAGTTCTGATAAATATTTTGTCGTACCAAAGTTGAATAGGTGTGGGATATAATTTTGAAATGGAAAGTTTGTTATATTTGTAATAATTTGAAATGATATGTAGGTAAAGTCTGATATCTAATGCAAGGCCGTACTTTATAAAACAATACAATTAATTGGTACTTTCGATTGAAAAAAAAAATGCAAATACCAAGTATCATGTATTCTGCTCTCACTACAGAGGGATTCATAATATCATTCACAGAGATAAACGCAAATTCTATTAAATATATATATTGGGAAATACTTTAAATGAGAAATACAATCGTTTAAGATCTCACAGCCACCAACCGTCAAGATTAGAAACAATATAGTACATTACTGTCACGGCCGGCAACTGGGGCATTGATGGACGATCGTGATAATGTGGGCCGAGGCGAAGCCGAGACACACATACGTGAGTCCATCAATGCGTGGTTGCGGTGAAGCCAAGGCTTGTATAGTATTTTTTTCAAATAATGCGCGGAAATTCAAACTAATTAAATTAATTATAAATTCCAGAATCAATGACAAACAACGATAATTTTTCATGTACCAATATGTTCATTTGTTTCTTCTAAACAGTTCTATTTGCAAGCTTCAGCAAAATCGAAATTTAAATAGAATCTTTGATAAGTTACCACCTTCATTGCCACGTGTTGAAGTAAATACTTCGTTCCATTTTTAAATAACACGACAAATATGGATTTTCATACTAACATTGTCGGCCGGGCGTTCGCATGTATTCGACCAGTACCGCATTTTCGATTTATCTCGAAGAAGGTTGTCAAAATAATGTTCGAATTTTCAAGCATGTTTGAGAAAACCATAAACACAAACATAAAACAATAGATAGGTAAACAAAAGAAAACAATTCATTCAAAACCCAAAGAGGCGTGAATTCATAGCTGTCACCTTTAAAGTGCGTAAGGAAATCTCGCGAAAGGCGTCTTTCGGGTCGACTTTCACTCCAGTAATTCTTGACAATTACTCCTCTTCCAGTTGTGCTGGTATCTTGGATAAGCCTCTAGGTACCTGTTGAGTTATTAATAGAATTTCGTTTAGTTTAATTATCTTGAGGAAATTGGGCCCGGCAGACATCCCGGTACATTGTTGTGGATGGTGGTCCCTTATTGTTGGCAATTATTATAGCATAATGAGATAATAAATTGAAATGTATAGACTTAACCATATTTATTTATTCATATTTGTTTAAACGATCTATACAAGATCCTACAGCATTATGTATTCATTAAATTATAAATTATTTATTATCTATTACATGGGACTTAAAACATAACTGGCGAAATGTGGGTGAACCTGCTACCTCTGCCCAACCCTTCAGGGAAACAAGGCATGCTGTTATGTGTGTGTTGTAAGGACAATTTTTTTTTTTTAATTATATATTAGAGCACACTGCCCGTATATTTTTTTTTTTTCAAATGCCTACATAACTTAGTTAATATTTCTTTTTTTTTATTATAATTTTGAGTTTCTTGTCTATTATTTGACTACAATCTTGCTTGATTCATTTGAATTGTCCAGCTACCAAGGACAACTGAGGGTCCGTGTCCGAATCATTACTTTTATGGCCAATTCAGAAGTTAGTCGGACTCAAGTTATTACCATAGAACGTGACCCCCTCACATTACAAGCAGTAAGGTACACCGCTCTTACTTTAGAATTCTTGATTTGTTAAGCTCGTTAAAATACCCAGCTTGGCCAAAGAACACGTTATTCTATATCAGGATATTCTCTCAAAGTTTTTTTAGCGAGCCAAGGAGAGAGCCTTGGGGTAAGTTTCGTTTTAATTATTTCTTGGAAACGACCCTTCGTGTTTTGAAATAATTATTTTATGATGCCTACAGGGGAATGAACATATTATTAACATCGCAATTGATAAAATGGGAATTAAACATGAGAAATCGGTCTGTAATGTTGGATGAAATTCCACTAAGCCTTGGTTAACTTTGTCATCACACTTTAGAAGTAATTCAAAAGATCTAGAAATGTAAAAGTTGACAAAGAGAAGCTAGAGTTGGTTACCACTTACTGTAAACCATTTATATGAAAGGAAGGAAGAAATAATAAACGTTTATTTGCGGTAAACATGACGCAAAAAATATTAAAATACAAAAATGAGAAAAATATATGATGAAAATATATGTTGAAATTATGATGTGTATATATTCTAGCCTTATATAGAATCACGCTTGCATGTCCCGAAGAGGAAGGCCATCCTCATATTGCAATATAAAAGGAGGCGACCGTATTACTGCTAAGGTCCAAAATCAAACTACGGGCTACAATAAAAAAAAATGTGATGGAAAACCCCACTGACACATTTTGTCCAACCTGGAAATCAAACCATGGCTCCCATGCTCAGCATTCCAGGCTGTAGTTATGTTCCAATATTGAATCATCTAAACTAATATTATAAAGAGAAAAGATTTGATTTTTTATATGTTTGTTTGTAATGAATAAACTCAAAAACGACTGAACCGATTTTAAAAATTAGAATTTTTTAAAGATATCACGCGGGCGAAGCCACTGGCGGAAGCCATTTAAATATAAAATTTCCACTAACCCACCGTCCTTGACTATTTAAGATGAAGCCCAAACGATACTCGACAAAGACACATATGAACAACACAAAAGGGAGGATTCGATAACTATTTGCAGCGTTACAAAGGAATTTATGTAATCTGGGGACCTAGCTATATCAATGGGCTCTTTAGTTGTGACAAAGCAATAAACTCAAGCAATGGAGCGTGAACTATTATGATGGAAGTTGTATTGGAAATTCTAGTTGATGTTAGAGCGATTCAAGTTGAGAAAATCCTTTGGAAATATAAATAGAACTATGTTAGGCGTGATCCGCTTAGTGAGGACGTGAAAAGTGTAAGCTACGTTATTAAACTTTGAGTTAATCTTGTTCGGATATTTGAAAGTTTTTGCAATGTAAAATTAATAATAAATGCCTGAATGATTTTAGATATTAGCCTTTCTTCAATTTGTCTCTCTATTTGCTATTCTTTTTGTAGGTAGGTATCATTTTTATTGTAATTTAAATAAACGAATGAATGAGAAAGCGAGTGTCCTTTTTGGTACATTTTTGTTTATTATGATCACTATATTATTACCATTATGAAGTCTTCAAAAAATCCCGGGCATAGCTTTCCATTCCTGTGGTTTTTCTTTCCCCTTACCAAAAATATTTACAAACATATTTTTGTGTTTGTGTCGTAAATATTTTATTCTGTGTTATTCATACCATATTCTCTTTCAAAGTTTTCTAATGGCCGATACAATAAATCCAGCAAAATTCGTTACACAAAAATTTTCTAGATTTTACTAAAATCTTTAAAGCTACGTTTTTGTAGGTACAGCGAAGCGCTTCAGTAAAAAGGCTATTCCATGTTTATCCGGAATCCTTGGAAATGTAAAGGGGAACGAATGTATGCTTTTTGAAGCTTCTCAAATTATTACAAAATGCTTTCTACTCACAAGATCAATATTAATGAGAAATTGTACACTAAAACTAAAGTACCAAATACTTTGACCACATTTACCAATTTTTTTAATAAAAGGTATCAAAATGTATTATGTTTCTGTTTGTAACTAAACCCGGGTCCAACCCGCCTTAAATTCTTGAAATCATCGTGAAAAAATATTTGAAAGTAACTAATTGCAACATAATTAAGACTAAAAAGAAAACAGAGAAAGAAGTACTAAAAGATTTGGAATAAAAAATAAATAAAATAAGCTACATAAAAGAATTTCAATAACATGAGATTCAAATAACCAATTACTTCAGTCCATTCAGCCACACAAATGAGATGGGGAAATTCCTAGACTTGTTTCGAGTTCCACCCAATATCCGGGATTTGTTAAGTTGAGGCCAGCCACATTCTGATGAGTTTTCTGAGTGTTAAAACGCTTGTGCAAAATAATATCGAATATCTTTGTTATAAATCGGACTATGAATTATAGGCTAATGAATGATATGTGATAAGGCAACGGTGCGGTTGATGAGATATAGTGACAACAATTTCCAAAAGTATGCTTAGATGGCCGCCACAACCCAGTAACTCGGTACCCAGGCTTTGTAAGACTGGTTGTCAGACTTTCGGGATTCTGACGACCTGTAATGATTGTCAAAGGTTCACGAATTACAGCCGAGACCTATGCTTAACGTGCTTTCCGAGGCGCAGAAGAGTCTTGGTATGTAAAGATGGTCACCCATCCACGGACAATCCCCCGCAAGCGTAACTTAACCGGATGGATTGATCCGTGCGGCTGTTACTAGCCACAAGCTCCTCTCTCTAGAAGGCATTATTATATAGTGATCTTATTGGTGATGTTCTTCAGAAAGGTCAGGTGTACTCGCAAGCGGCGTGTGTATGGCCAGATGTATGATTGTAAGCGAAGCAAATCGATGCGATCGACGGCGGTGATCTCTCGTGTCCGGCCCTGGTTCAGGCCTCCTAATGCTCGCAAAGAAGGAAGCGAAACGCGTGAAGGAGAGGCAAATTTTGCGCCCTCACGCCCCTAACCGCCCCAGGAGGAGACGTCCTGGGCGTCAGGAACCGCAGGCCAATTTCCGGTCACCGTAGGCGCGGGCTTGCGAACGGTGAGCAATGGGTAGCTCCCTCGACGGTGCATTGTGTTCCACGCGCGCCTCAAAGAGATGTCAGCAGAATTGACGGGGTCTGCTAGAGCCGATGCCTGCCGGGGGTGCGAAGAAAACCGAAAGGGAGACCATGGCCGCCGGCAACAGGGCAACCAAAGGAACACGGGTGGGCTTTAGTCAATAAGAGTCTGACATGCCTTCCCGCTCCTCCCAGAGCGGGAGAAGTTAATTTGATAATTTCCCACCCAAAAAAAAGGCGTTCTGGAGTTTCTGCCTAGCACCATAGAAGAAGGCGTGATTTTATGTATGTATAAATTTGAAGATTGGTCTTCAGATATATAATAATTAAAAATATTCAAAATGATTAAACCCCGTAATTAAAAATATTTAAAATATACAGTCCTTTCACAACTAAATTTTGGGTGTTCTCTCTTTTATTTTTAGACCTAACCAGAGCCCAATTACAAGATAAGTATAGCCAAACCATTGACACCTTGAAAATGGACCTCGTAATCATCCAATTTGTAACATAACACGTAATTTTAACGATACAAAAACAGCGTAATTCCAGTGCTTTGACCCAACGTCTATTGTAAACAAGATTTGCTATGTACATAGAATGTACCTACACTTAACTTACAAAGTGTTTGTTAGTCTCCTTTAGCGAGAATTTTCACTATTTCGCTCGGTTTGTCGCGACTAATGTGGGGGTTTGGAATAATTATCGCGTTTTTCATTTGGTGGTGAGATGAAAGATTTTTACCTGGTAAATGCTGGTGATATAAAAATGTGTCTGTCATGTTCTGAGAAAAAAATATAGAATTTGTTTTCATAATAATTATTAAAAAAAAAAAACCGACAACCAAAAAAAGAAACACGAAAAATCGAAAATTCTAAACTAAAGACAGCGTTTGTTGTATTTTTTTTTTTTTTTTTTAAGAAGATTTGACACTTTTTTGTTGTGCACCCCCACAAATAACAGGGAGTTATTATAACATCACCCACATCAACCCAAAAAAAGTTAATATTTATTTTACTAAACCACCGCGCAAGCTTCTTCTACCAAACGAAAAAAGAATTTTCAAAATCGGTCCATATGGGTGGACGAACACAGAACCTCCTCGTTTTTGGAAGTCGGTTAAAAAGTGCTACACCTTAGTTTTAAGGAAACTCAATTTGGTATATAAACAGAAATAATGCTAAATTGAGGCGTTGAAATCCACACCAAATGAAGAAAACCCATTAATCTTCTCACTGTCCTACCATCTTTCTAATGATCTCTTCCTGTCCTTCCTGCCAATCCTGGACAAGAAACAAGTAACTGCACTTCTCAGAGACATCACAAAACATACAATGATTTATCTCTCACAGTTTATCACACAACTAAAGCGTATCTAACGATGAATTACGATCATCCTGCAGCGAACTTAGACATGCGAGTGGAAACGGAAAAATATTTTTATTTTCTAAACCTTTAAAAACTTGGCACACAGCATTTTTATGAGACTTTTTGTTGAAAAACGTTGTCGTTTAAAGTTTTGTATTTATTAGCGGGGTTGTTGGTTTAAGCGTTTAGTTGCGTGTAGTTTTTCATCTAAAGTATATTATTATTGGGTTGTTTTTTGTAAATGATTAGTTTTCCTGTCATGGTTCTTAGTTTTATTATAAATTCGGTTTAAGGAAATCACCTTAAGCAATATTATTTTTTCTCGAAAATGCTTGGAAATTCGAGTATTATTTTGACAACCTTCTTCGAGGTAAATCGAAAGTGCTGTACTGGTCAAAAACATGCGAGTAGGCGGCTGGCAATGTTTACTCGTAGTACTATGAAAATCCATATCTATCGTGTTTAGGGGCCGAATATATTTTTATGAAAACTCATATCTATTCTGTCTGTAATTTAAAAATGGAACGAACTTTTTACTTTGACACATGACAATCAAGAAGAATCAAAGATTTTATTTTAATTTGATGTGGCTAATGGAGCCGTTGGCTGTTGTTGCGAGGAAGAAACAAATAAAAAATTTCGTTGTTCGTCATTGATTCTGGAATTTATAATTAATTTACTTGATTAGAATTTCCGCGCATTAATTGAGAAAAGTACTATACAAGCTTTGACCACAACCAGGCATTGATGGACTCACGTATGTTTGCCTCGGCTTCCCTCGGCCCACATTTTCGCGATCGCCCGTCAATGCCCCTGTTGCAGGCCCAGACAGTAATTTACTATATTTGAGAAACAAAGGATAGCTTTCTCTATAAATTAGTAGAATAACCCCAATCAATTCAATAAGAAAAGAAGTTATTTGAAGCAAATGTAAGACTTGCAGTTCAAATCTCAAATCGAATGCCACATCCATTACGACTTTGTTTTCCAACATGGTAAAGGAACACGTCAGTAAAATTTACACGTATGTAGGTAATGTTCCTTGAGCGGCGATAAGGAACGCCATCTACCGTAATAACTCGAACTGAAAATATAAAGTAAGAATAGAAGCTCTAACATCCAATAGTTACAGGGTGTGAATTAATGTTTGGTTAATATTTAGGTTCGTTGATTTTAATCACTGCAGATTTGAATATAGGTAAAATATTTTGGAGTTACTTCTTAAAAATAAATCATAGTTGAGATCTCTAATCATTACCTATATCGTCGTTGTAGAACGAGAAGTCACTTAGTGACATTTGAGCCAAAATGTTTCTGGTTTAGTGCAGAGCTTTCATTGCTCGAACTTAAAAGAAAACTGAAATTTACAATATATAAACATACTTTCCTTTGTTTAGGTATACCTAGACCTATATAAATAAGCTTCAATATTGATTAGGAAAGGTTCCATAACCCATAAAATCCACCCACTCCGTTTCATGGATTATGAATTTTCGAGCTCTGCAACCAAATACCTCAAATATTAATTTTAAATTTTCACCCATTCGGTGGAAGGGGTGCAAATCTGTACAAAATCCCGCCCCAATGACGGCGTAACGATTCTATCGATTACCACAAAATTTATGATCCCTCTTTTTTGCCTTGACGTTGCAAAATATCAAATATAAGCGGACTGACATAAATACTGTGCGTCTACCGTTCTATTCATAATAGAACGCATATCGACATGACTACGAGGCTATTACCTAATTTTTAAATGTGTACTTTAGGTATTTTTTTGTAATGTGCGTTTAGTTTATGTAGAATAAACAATTTATTTTTATTTTTCTTCATAAACGCTATAGACGCACAGTTTTTATGTAACATCTTTATTTGAAATTTTTTGGTTCCTTTTTCAGTAGACTGTTATTCGTAAATAAGGGTTATAATATTTAGAGGAAACTGAGGTATTTACGGTTAATTAGGCGAGCAGAAATGATACGATATTCTGTAGGGATTCCTTGAATTATTTGTGGAATTCAAACAAAGTCTTATTTACAGGTGAGCTTGAATTTAGTTGCTGGGAATTGTTGGCAAATTTAATGGTTTGTAGTTAAATTTTCTATATTTAATTTAGTCAATTCGTCTGCTGTACGATTTCAAAGAAAAACAGGCCATTGTCAACTGTCAAACCAACTTGGAGTACATCCAACATAAACCGACGCCTTCTTCCCATGCTACCTACTACAACCCTTACATACTCCTTTTGCTTTGTTTATGTTCATTTATTCTCTCAACATCTAAGCATACTCTTTTCAATGTTTGTCACTACATCTTCTTTTAAATGACACCGCTGTCACATCATTCCTCAGCCTATCATTCATAGTCACACCACACATGCTTCGCAAGGAACGTATGTCCATAGCATTTATTATACTTTAGTGCTTCTCTTGCAAGAACTTGGGAGTAATAGGTACCAAAGTAAAATAACTCACAAAATAATATTCTAACTATTCAAACATACGAAAATATCAAAATAATGCTGAAATATCGACACGTTCATGAAAACTTGTAATATTTCCATAACACTTCATTTTTCTTCGAAAATAGATCGTTTTTCATGTTTACAAATCTTGGGTTTCTCGTCCAAGAGTTTTGAATATTTTAGGAGCTACCCAGACAGTCGACTCAACAGTCTTATGTGTCAAATAGCTACAGTCGTTTTTAGGTTGAGCGACAATAATTAATCATCGATGAAAAAAAAAATAGTGTTTAAAAAATCGCTCGTGATTATCTGCCCTAAGACCACATTCATAGCAAACGTACGTATAATGGGTCGCCGACTGCGTCAAAATGTATGAAAAAACAACGTCAGCAGCCGTTTGAAGGCGAATTTCACCAATGAAACTGAATGCGATCAGCACATCTAAACTGTGTTCGAGAACTGTCAGTGTCAATAAACCACAGCAATGATGACACTGACAGATCTTGAAATTCACCCTGACTATCCGTTGTTTTTCTTACATTCTCAGAGTGAGGTGTGAACGCGGCCTTAAGATTACTTTTGTAATGTGTCAGATACACGTAACCCCGGGTCCACACTCTCGCATCTCGTGGATGCCCTTGTATGAATCGCGGCAATCGGAGGCTATGGTCAAAAAACCGACACCGAGTGGAGCGCGCGAGGCGTGAGACGAGAGACGACGAGAGGAGGAGAGCCATCCACACTATCGCGCTCGCTTTGCCTCGTCTTGCCTCCTGGAGGGTGTGGCCCCGGGGTAATAGGTAAGACTCTTGTGTTTTCTGTGCTCCTTGTATCACTAAAAGATAGTAGGTAGGTATTATGATTGTCCTTTTGGACTCCCCGGGACTTTCTCTCAATATTCTTACCGTTCATTTCAGTATCTCGATGTTGTATTGTTATTTTAAGTGATTACAAAGGATTAATGTGATTTTATTTTCTTATTATTTAGTTAAGGAATGGCTTGCCTTAGGAATGTTCTTAGAATAGTGAAAATTGGGACTTGTTGTTGGGTATTCAATGCAAGGAAGTTAAAAAATTTTACTTTATAAAAAGTGAAAGGAAGTGCAGCACTGCCACTGCCATAGTTCATGAACATAAAAGCTCCCGCAAAAAGATGCGATGCGACTCTAATAAAACAACTCTAATAAGAAAAATTCACGGTAGAACAATTACCGGTGTCTACGAGGTTTAAATATCAGACATAAGGATACACACATTATACACGGCTTTTTTAAACGCCCGTCGTCTGCGCGTCCACGGTGCGTTTTCTACCTTGAAAAAGTAGAAGTAACGTCTGCAGGGCGTATACGCACGTCAACAATGTAGAAAAAGGCCGTGTGAATAAGCCAGCTAAAAGCTAGATTAAGCTAAAGAGAATCGAGTTAGTATTTTCTTGTTCTTTTCAGTATTTAGCTAATGTAAGCAGTTTATTAAATCTTCTGCTTCATTTATTTCAGCATGGTATCTAATATCATATTGCCCGTGACAAAATCATGACATATTTGTTATCTTTAGTTGTAACATTGAAAGAACAACGTTGTGTTTTCTACAGATTTCATGCTTGCTAACTCCATCAGCCATCGCTACGTTTCATTTCAAACGTTTTCAACTTCGTTGTAAAATAGGTACACAGGTTTTTCATCAAACAAATCACAACTGTAAATCCTACAGCCAAAGTACATATTACATTGGCACATAACTCCCTGGTATCTTTTAAAGCTCCATGCTCGAGTTAAGTTTCTAGTAGTTGCTGGTTTTTATAAAATGAAGTGAAGAAAGTAACGTTCTTGAGATATTAAAGCGGTTTAAAATATATGTATGTGATGTTAAATGTCAGGGGCTTTAGAAATTCTTCTATTCATGCGTCGTCGTCCGCTTTGGCTCTCGATAAAATTAGGTGTAAGGGTAGAGGCAGACGGAATATTAAGGCGCATATCGTGGAGATAGGTAGGTAGGCAAAGAATGGAATAGAATACTATATATTTTTACACCATAATCATTTTTTTTTTAAAGTGGTGGCACTCCGGGAGTGCTGACAGAAATGAAAACTTGAACAAGATCGCCTTAAGTTATCGAGAACATTGGTCCGTAACCTTATCTAAATAAAAAGAACAATTAAAAATAAAAAAGGGAGGAGAGAGGAGAAGGGAGGTAAGAGGTGAGGTGGAGGATCGTAAATCAAACACTTGTTAGTGATATAACTCGAATAATTATTTGGATTATAAAGATATTTACATTTTCTTTTTCATGCTATGCGCTTGTCAGCTCTATAGATTATAGAAATATAGGGCAGCTCGGGGAGCCAATTGTCCCATACTTATTCTACTCTTTGCGACTCTTTAAGCTCGTCTAAGCTTTTCTTCGTCTTAATACAAATCAATGTCATTTAATAAATACCCGCGGAGGTTTCATGCTAAACAATGTTATGTTACAACCTCTACATACACATGAACACACTTCGATTAGAATAACATCAAAACTTTTTGGGCAGTTCGAAAAAAAGGAGTCTGTTACTATTGTTTAATAATAAAGGAGTAGCAATCAAACGCACGTTTCAGATTTATTCCAAGTCAAATCAAACGTCTGCTGTGTGATCTCCTGCATATTTATGACTGTATCCGATTAAAGATTGCAGCTGCAAATGAATATGAGATCATGGAAGCTTATTGCTTATGAGCACATAAATAATCCGATTTCTTAGTTCGCTTTCAACTTGACTATCCGATTGGTTTTCTGTGCTAGAAATATTTTGAGAGATCCATATTTTGTTCCGAAACATTTTTATTTTTCGTTCAACTTTAGGAGTGATTGCACCCACGATACAGGATACCTACATGAAATAAATACTGATCATTTTATGTTTTTTCACAAAACTGGCTATATATTATACTAGCTTCTGCTCGCGACTCCGTTTTCGTGGAAGTCGTAAGACACCTCAATTTACACATTTTTATAAAACAGCTAAAATATACAGAGAGTCAGGACTGGTGACGCGGGAGCAAGCGACGTACTGGTGTTCGTCTGAGACGCAGGTTGTCCGGAGGTCGTATAGCTCGTTCTGCAGAACTGATGTGTTTTTTCTTTTGTGGAATGGAAAGTAACTTTTATCCTTTCGATACTAAGCCAGCCTATCTGCCTGAAAAAACCTGCCTGAGACCTTGCTTCTTGCCAAATTCATGATTCTAGGTCAACGGGAAGTAGCCTAGGTTTTGGTTTATTGCGAATATCAAAATATGTCGCATAAATGGCCGCATTTTTTGTTTGCGTTGACTTAGAAACTTGATACCTCCACGCTTTCCTGAGCAAAAGGGTCTTGACATACAGACACAAAAACGTACAACGAAATGATCCTAAGGGTTCCATTTTTTTCCTTTTGAGGTACGGAAACCTAAAACGAAAAATTCAATCACGTTATAAACCACAAGTAGCATCGTCCAAATTTAACGTAAGCCCACTTAAATAATAACCAAGAAAATAGAAAAAGTAACTCAAATACCTGTTCTCGATTGTGCTAATGCTAGCAGAAGTTCCAATAAGCTAATTGCTGTTGAATGTTCTCAGTGTAGATAAAACGGGAGCCTCGTTTTCAGTTGCAGTTGCTCCAAAATCCGGCAGTTTTCGTCTATTTTTGGTGCCCGCTCAATGAAAGCGCTGACTGAAATAGAAAACTTCGTGTTTTTTTTTGCCATTTCGATGAATCAGAACTCGATACGAACGAGAATTGAAATTAAGACTACATTTTTGACATTAACCACAAAATTAAAAGTTTCAGTTGCGTACGTAGTTGTCCCTCTTTGAATATGTACCAATGAATAAAAGAACCCGATTTCATATCACAAACTTTCCATGTGCCAAATTCTATGAAGATTGGTCGAGAGGATGTATATGATAAATACTTTTGTACTGTTGCCCAGTGCATATTTCTTCTATATTAGGTAAGTAGGTCGGTATTCGACGTCCCAAAGACGGTGACCATGATGACCTTGGACGGATGCCATAATCCCAACACTTGGCTAGCTAGGCTGTCGTACTGGTTACCGAACAAAATTGATGCGTTTGAACAAACAGAAATATGCTAGCTATACAAGGGTGACGTCGTCATGAATCGTTGTTTGGCAAGATCATATTTTTATGAATTAATCATGATCTACTCTTGAAAACAACGGTGTGGTCGACTTGCGGTCTTACAATATGCTCTTCAAAGTATTCAAGAAACCATAAGATTTTCAAGCACAAATTGTAATTTCTGCTTGAAAACATTTGAAAGAACAGCACACACCGCACATCTAAGCATCAAACTACTTATGACAGGAAGTCATGGAATGCAGTCACTGCGGCTGAAACTGGCAAAATGGTATTGTCATGTATTTTGTTCAATCTGACCACAAGAAGAAAAGCCTAGATGGCTTTTCTTCATACGGTTCTGCTTGAGTGCCTTACCTCACCCTAGAAAGATTATTGGCATAAAATATGTTAATAGATACAACACAGATTTCTCAAGAAGACCACATAGAAGAAAGAAAATATATATTTTCTTTGCAGAATATTCAAATGAGATGAGGGTATCTTTAATGTGGATAATACGGATCCTATTGGCTATTGAAAAGACAACAGCTGGAACAAACGGCTCTTCTTGTTTTATCTAGTAAACAGATAGGCATTCGAAAAATGTTATACTTTAACGAAATGGAGTATAACGTATCGGTAAAGCAATCGTCGTGTCACAAAGCGTCTTACACGATTTTTATTTGCTCTAAAATTCTCCGGTTTTCACGCCCAATGAGTCGTTTTCTGATAACAAAAGTCTTGTTTTAGTTCTCTTCGTAAATAAACTTACCTATAATCCCCTTTTCTATTAAAATACTTCCAGTTCCAGTACCTTCCTTTCAAACTGCTTAAAGTAAAGAATCAAGGCTATACAAAAAATCGAATTTTATAATAAGATTCTCGTATTTCAGACCTGTTATAGTATCTACCTAAAGAAATACAGTAGGTACCTATTAACTATTCTTCAATTTCCTTCCCATCTCAACGAATCCCATTCATTTTCGGCTGAGTCGAAGGATCAGATGAATCGGACCTTTTAGCCAATTGGAACGGAGCTCCTTGGTGTTAGAAAAGGTCACTTCACATCTCTCATTATCTTAAATAATTAAGTGCTTTCCGAATTAATGAAAATGCTTTATTTATGTGTTGCGTTTGCACCGTTCTAGCTTACAGTTGTAGTAACTTTTGGTGCTTGGTTTTTATTTTTAGCAGGGATGTAGTAGGATTTATTGCGAACGTGTATATAGTTTTTTTGGGTTAGAGAAAATTATTGAGAATCAACTTCAGATTTTTTATTGGTCTTGAAGAGTAATTCAGTTGGTCTTAAGTGCAAACTGAAGTTTCTCCAGTCAAGATTGATTTATTTTTACAGATTTTTTTTAACCAAAAATACAACCGACTTCCAAACTACAAAGTGAAAAATAACTTTAATTTCGGATGTCGGTCTCTTTGGTTCAATCAGTATTTAAGTTTTTTGCCACCGAATTCCTGGTGTATTTTTGGTAAACTACCAGATTTTTTTCACTTTTTAATGTGTGATTTGTAATTTTTAAAACAGTTCCACTTTACCAAATCGTGATTTTCGAGTGCAAATGCACAAGTTACTATACAAAATACCCAAATCGCTATAGGTGTGCCTATAATATTTGAAGATTTCCCTCGATTTCTCCAAGATCCCATTATCAGATTGTGACCAAATGACAATGGGACCAATTTGAAAGTATACCCTTTCAAACAAAAAATAATTTTTCAAATCGGTTCAGCCGTTTTCGAGTAATCGGTGAACAAACATTTTAAAAAATCCTACGAACTGAGAACCTCCTCCTTTTTTTTGAAGTCGGTTAAAATATAAATAAAATAAACGAATGCTACTTGTAAGCGCAAAGGTTAAAAACTACTAAAGCACTTTTAAAAGTTATGAGAGGTAAACTAAACTATACGTTTTATTCAAGAGAATCACTCCATACAAATTCCAGATAGCTTCATTTACAACATCGTAATTTATTATTTCCACCGCACCAACCATTCTATCACTATTAAAAGCAATCTGAGCAGCTGTCGGCAGTTTCATATCAAGTTACCAACTCCGGCAAATATTAAGTCTCGCTGTTCACTGACACAAATGGACAAAGTTTGCCGAAGTTCCATAATTTGGATAATTTGAGATGAGCTGCAGTTTGCCAGTGTCGACTATGATGATGTAATATTTTATGTTCATAGTGAGTCATCAATCAACCTATCACAGTCCATTGTTGGACATAAGCCTTTCCCAAGATGCGCCATAACACCCCGTTTTACGCCTTCCGCATCCACTCTCTCCACGCTACCTTTTTAAGGTCGTCGGTCGACCTAGCTGGCCTCTATGGTCTTCCTTTCGTCTGCCCACCTTCGAAACTGTCAACCTTGCTTCCTTTTTCGTTTTCTTGGGTACCAAAATGCAATGTTTTTGCTTGAATTCTCAATGCTGATTATATGGCCTTCCATTTCCACTTAACTTTTCTTATTCTCGTTGTTACATATTCAAATATTTTCGTATATTTTCTGATAGTTTTGTTACTTAATCTATCCGACTTTTATTGCTGTCTGACAGGTTTCTAGTATCGTATTTTGCACTTTAGTGAGTGCCCAGGTTTGGCAGCCATTATGTAAGCACTTGATTTGACGGACATTTTAATTTCTGTGTAAGAATCGTTTAGTGTTTCAAGTAATGGATATAATAAATTTGAAAGTGATTATAAAGGTAATCATGGAGTAATTTTCAAAATCTTTTAAGAAAACCAAAAGGTAAGATGTTTGCTTTTTGGTATAAAAGCGCGTGACAGTAACTATTCCGGATAACAGCATTTTCTAATCTCGCTTCTATTTTTAAGGCTAAAGTTATTGACGAAAATGCAATTGCAAAAATATATATCTTATTTGATAGACATAGATCTATCAAATAAGATATACATTTTTGCAATTTCCTTCGAGATTCTGTTCGTAGATTATATTTATGCATGAAATGTTATGTTTCGTATTTACATATAAATACTGGATCTGTTTATATGCATCTAAGCCCATCTTAAGTTTTGAGATCTTCTCAAATGGGACTAGTTTGATAACTTGCTGTGTCCGCTGAATACGTGATCTAAATAATAAAACATGTCGTATATTTTGTTTGCAGAATACTTATTTAGGTACAGTGTGTGTTGAGAATAGTAGGATTTTTTAAAAGAATTATTTCATTAAAATATTGTGAAGAGAGCAAAAAGTCTGGGGCAGTTCATTATGGAATTTAATTAACGTTTATAACTAAGTTTTTCGTTTTTGTAACTAACGGTTCATGAAAAAAAAAAAATATGAACTTATTTTTTTTTTCATTATAGCCACTGTTTATACAGTGTGATCTTTTATGATAAAGTTTAAGGTCTTCTTTGATGAAAAGCAACCAAACTTTACGGTTCCCAGTAAAATCAACATTCAAGGAGAGTGTGGAATTATGACATCTACAAACTTTTACAGCCTCCCATAGATTCTGCGTAGAATTCCATTAACGATGCAAGGATAAATACAAAACCCAAGCCATTAAAAGCTGAGTAAACAGCGCTTTAAATCGATTCTCTTCGCAATAAAACTTAACCTAACAATAAAGTGGGAGTAAAATCGACGCATTAATGTAAGCAGCTACGAAAGCGCTTCAAAGCGTAACCCATATAAGGGCTTGCCTATCTAAGTAACGGATTTCCGGAAAAAAATACTAAAAGCTGAGACGCGTAACATGGCCGCTTAGGATAAGATGCTGCCTTTTATTGGAACGACTCTTTAGTACGTTTTTCTACAGTTCTGTTTGGAAGTAAAGGAAGTTGAAATAATATTGGGGATTTGTTGATAGAATTGTAGTTTTAAGAAAATCGTTTTGTAATTAAAATAAAAGGGATCACTTTTTGCACTTGCTTGGAAAACGTAGTCTCAGAAGTAGGCCTTTTCAAAGTCTTAAATGACTGCTAACGAACATTGTCAATGAAATTGGTAAACGAACCGAAACGTAAAATTAAATTACGTTTATTTTATGTATTAAAGATAGACAGACAATAAAATTGTGATGGATTTTTCCGGTTTTTCGATTTTTTACGATTTGATGTGGAGAAATACTGGCAACTTAGGCGGAAAAATGTAAAAGAGGAGCTAGGTATGAAATCTTCAAATGATTACATATAATAGTAACTCCCTTACTTTACACGATCAAAACTCAAAACAATGTATAAAAATAACTCTAATACATCTCCCAAGTAACCCTTGGTCAATTAAAACCGCAGTCTCAATCCACTTTTTCTCAGATCATTTTACGTTTTAATTACGGGCATCATTAGTCGTAACGGAGGCAAGCAATTACCGCCGTCGCTCGCAGCGATGAGATGATGCAGCCAGTGTAACGCAGACCTTTTATTTATCTAACTGAGACTTGTGGAATAAAATGAATGACGAAAAGGGATAGGATTTAAAGATGACTGAAGTCAAGTGCAATAAACATTTTTTTTAAAATATTCAATTAATTTAGACAGTGGTTGAAATAAGTTTTAGTATTTATAAAAAATAGAAGCATACGCATAATCAGCCTGCATCAGTCCCACTGACCATCATACACAAGTGTTCGAATATACTATTAATCGAACAATATTTGTATATAAGTATATATATATGGGACAAAACGTGTCAACCAGGCCACCTAAATCGCCAAAATTTGGAATAACGTAGAAAATTCATATTGTGCTCTTTTTTTTTTAATGCATAAGCTTTTTAAATTCAAATGGCAGAAAGTGAAATTCAAAATGGTGGATCCAAGATGGCGACTAAAAGATTAAAAATCAACGATTTTTTTTAACACTACCGTATTTTACTCAATATTCTAAGAAAGAAATGTGTTTTGCTATTTTTTGAGTAAAATTTCCGTTTACGAGAAAAAAAATCATGAAGTTTTAAAGGTTTTTTATCTTCATTAAATCGCATATTAGTTTTATATGGAAAGCAGTCACCATAATAGGTGAGTTTGGGAAATTTTGATGTACTGTTCTATTATTATTTGTAGGAAAAAATGTTTAGAAAACGATGTCTTGATCTTCTGGTACAAATAGCCGTCCGTTAGTTCATCTTGACCCAGCCCGTCCCATCTTAGATGTCCTCCCTCCGGTGACGCCCTAAGCCGAGGCTCGCACCCCTCAGGGGGTGCCCTTAGCGAGCGTTCACCTAGATTTTTAGCTTAGTTTTGTATGCCTCTGGCTGGAGGCTTTGAGTGAAGCAGCTTAAGGCAACCACAGGATTGACCGGTTAAATAGTCATGACCTCAGAGGTCAGCTATGAGATGCCCTACAGAAAAAAAATATATAGAAAATCATCTTGACGTTTCATTATATTGAGGGCCAATGCAGACTTTTCCTACCTAGGGCGTTTTTGAGAGTTTGCTGCGCCTTTTGCCTGAAAAAAGTGCTCGGTTGATGCGTTTTGTCCCATATATATTTGTAATCACGTTCTCGAAAACGGCTCTAACGATTTCGATTAAACTTGCAATATAAGGGTTTACGGGGGCGAAAAATCGATCTAGGTAGGTAAGCACAATTGGAAAAAATCGTTTTCTCTGTATTTTCACCCGAGCAAAACTCGTTTGCCCAAAGTTCAGAACAAGATGGTTACCTTAGAATAATGACATGGCAGCATGGAATTAGTGAGTACAATCGGTCGCTATGCGTAACGTAGGTACTTTTGTGTACAATTTGGTAATTTTGTGGCTCTCATTCCCGGAAATAAACCCTATTCCAATGATAACATCACGCCTTGTTTCCCCGAAGGGTTGGGCAGAGGTGTCCCTGTAGCAGGCACACCCACATTTCGCCAGTTAAATGACCAATGATCTTGAAGATAAATTATGCATTTTATAATAATCAATTTATAATAATCAATATCAATATCAATGCCAAATTCTCAATTTCGAATAAATTGCGGTTTTTATTTTATGTTAGGTTTTTTCCTAGCACTTTAGCATGGATAATATTTTAAAACTGATACTTCTTTCAAGATCAATTCCTACTTCCTGCCTATAATAATAGGCCTGTGTCCAATTTTTTTTTGGTCCGGAAGGTAGATTAATAAAAAATATTTGACACGTATTTTTTATTTTTTGACGTAATCAAAAGATTACGGCGATACTTTGAGTTAAAATGTGGCATGACGTCACGCCTTACTAGATTTTATACTGAGTTGTAACGTAGCGAGGCCCCACTCCCCAACTTTAATGCATGTTTTCTAAGTTATTTTTGATTAATATGATAAAACAAAAAATACGTGTCTAATATTTTTTAATTATCTGAGAGATGGACTAAATAGAATGTCTTTTTTCACTTAGGGAACTACCGCATTAAGAGAATCATAGGCGCGGGTTATTCAGCTAAGCAATTATGACGACGACGCAGAAAGCCCGCAGCGTTACCAGCAAATCCTACAATGGTACACCTTGATGCAGAAACGACTGTTTCAAACCTTTTCCTCTCTCACTTGACTGAAGAAAGGAAAGTTTGTGGAATAATGGGCTAGTCTATTAAGGACTTATGTCTACCTTACTGAAGATACTCATTACTGAACGAACATGATTGTGATAACTGCTTGCTTTGGTAGAAGTAATTTTTGAGCGAATGCTGTCACAACACTAAAATTTTCTTTTACGAATAGTCTATTTCAAATTCATATGTCTATGTTTATTGTTCGGTAAATTCATTGTTTAGCCAATTAAGTACTAACTAAATTATTTTTAATTTTTAAACAAGATAATTATTTACCAAATATATAAACTCTGAAAATAATAATGTGTACATCTATATCAAAACGGAGTAGAAGGTATCATAGAGTATCAACAAATTCGTCTGCTTCGCTGTCAACAGGAAAAGTACCCAAAATGCTGGCAGAACTGCCACGTTGTTTGGCAATACTGATCTAAAAACAGTCCATTGGTCAACTAAAGACTTATCGACCATCCGCTTGGTGATTCTCGAAAAACTTAGTGGGAATAGGACCCTATGGCCCTAGTTTTTCAATCCCAGAGTGGTAACTACTTAAACTGCCCGTAAATTCTGATCACAACTGTGTAATTCTTTGATAGCTGTATGAAATGACACTAACACGGCAAATGGACGAAGTGTGACAATTTAATAAACAATTAATTTCCTAGGAAATTAGGATAAAGGATACTTTTTATCCCGATATTCCCACGGTATCGAGACTTACGTGGGTGAAACCACGAGGCGCAGGTAATAAGTTATATGACATGTGTTGAAAAAATGCCAAAGAGCTTTTTTTGGTATTAGTAGCGAGCCTGACCTTTCCATTATTTTCGTAAAATTATTATTTCTAATTCTGGTTGCTCTCAGATAAAAAAAAACACATCATGCAAATCATGTTTACCTTTTTAAAAATTAATAAAACATTCTAAAAAATCATCCCAAATTCTTAAAAATATTTCATTTCGTCATACGAACCCTGTTTATTTGTTATATATAAAACTCTGTTATATGCTGTAGAGTGGTTTACGTTGCTTAAAATTGTTCAAAACTTTTCATGAATTTTCAGATGTGGCTTGTGATGTAGGGAAGTCAGTAGTAAGTCAATTTACTAAAGTCTTCCTAGCATCGCGTGTTTAAAGTTTTTAGAGAGTTGTTTCATCACATTTTTCAGATTTAATTTATATTTTAATAATTAATTTCATATTCTAATTGATAGTAGCAGCTAAGCTAGTAGAATTATTTATGCCTGACAATATAATTGAGATGAGTTTTAAATTAATGCCAATTAAAATTCCAAATTTTTCATTAGAGTCTCACGGTAGAAAACTGAAAGGATGGTTTTATTTTTCGATATTATTCGATTAACACTGCAGTTTTTCTACCCATAACATAATTGAGCAACGTATCAAAACAATCAAAACCACACGCTATCATCCCATTGAGGTAGGCAGAAATACCGAACGCCACCTGCTACGATCCTTACATACTTCATTTGCTTCATTTACAAACATTCATACAAATGGTCATACACTCGCAAGCCGGTTGCGAAACTACGCGCCGTATATATAAAAATCAATCGCCGTGTATAAGTCTCTCAAAAACTTGAAAATGGCTCGACCGATTTGAATATTTTTTTTTTTTGTTTTATTTTCCTTAATACAGGGTTGGATTAGGAAAAAAGGTATTTCGAAAAACCCTAAGGAACAGCCCAAAAATCGAAATTGTTATTTTGACAGGATAACAGTTGACGGGTCAGCTAGTCAACAATAAATATGAAGAATATGAGTAGATACCTATTATAGGCTATATATAACAAGAAATACTGAAAATCTGTGTACTGAATATTTTTATGTCTTATTTATATTTATTTAAATTATTATTTTTATTTGCAAACTCAACTTAACTCATTTCAAAGCATTTATTTCAATTAAACCATTTACAGGCACTTTTGAATTGTCAAAGAGTCGGTCAGTTAGTCAGAAAGTTGAAGCTAATTGCCCATTCCAAAACGTAGATCTCTATGAAGAAGAACGGGCAAGAAACTCCAAGGACACTGTTTTAAATATAGATATTACACAATCCTGGGTACATAATTCTTGTTGCTTCTATATGTGAGAACAATGTACAAAAAATAATCAAACGCAATTGAAAATATAAGATTAAAAATAAGCTCTGGTAGATAAGAGATGACCAGTTTCAACTGACGGCGCCCGTTCACGAACATGACGCGCGGATCAGCACCATCCAGCTCAACCATTTTGTAGGGAACCGAATGATCCAACACACTCGCCACCATCAGCGAGACATTTAAGTGAGCATGACATATTCTCAACTGCCATGCTATTTCAAGTCAACATACATCTTAATAACTTAATAAACGGCTCCATGGTCTCACATTTACAAAAATAAAAATGCTTCTAAATTATACAAAACTATAGTTTAAATACATTGTATTTAAAAAAATAAAAGAATTTTACCACCAAAAAGAAAAAAATCTTTACTAATTGGAGCACTCAACAATTAACTTGGTAAAACAAAAATAAACATTAAGTTCCTAATGTCAAAAACAATTTTTTTTTTAAAGTGGAAGCAACTCTTCCAAATATTGAAATTTTAACTAGTGAGCCCAAACAAGCATATACCAATCAGAGGATTATATCCAAGATAAGAATGCTTGGAAACATGCTGGTCCTGCTCCATAGGACAAATTAGAATCTAGAAAAAATCTGAAGTAGTTGCTAATTTAATTGTATAATTTATTATTTTTGTTATATAACATTGATTTTAAATTCTGTGATTACTTCCTCACACACTGACTTATTAAGTGTAAAATGTTATAAAAATCGTCTACATTTACAATGTTTATAAATATGTGAGCATCATGTACGTATCACATAATTAAATTATCTATCGTTGCTTCATTTTTAATTCTTTTCACCTATTGTGGTATAGTAATTTTATTCTACGTGCATCGTCTTCACCTGTAATTATTTAACAAATGTTGGTACCTATACAAAATAATGTAAAACATTTTGAAAGAGTAATGGTGGAGTTTCGTGCCCATTCTTCTCGGGCGACTTAATTATATTATTTCGTAAATTTTGACGTTCAAAAGTGGCATACAAGAGCCTATTTTAAATAAATGATTTGAATTTGACTTTAACTTTATTAATACATTTTTTTTAGATGCTAATGTAAAATTAACAGCGTTTATCGATAAACTTACATTGCTGACCAACTAATCTGCCTAGCCTTTTCTCAACTATGTTAGGGTCAGCCAGTCTAACCGTATGCAGTTGAATACCAGTACTTTACATGGAGCGACTGCCTATCTGACCTTACCAACCCAGTAACTGGGTAATACGATACTATTTGGAAAGAGTGGTTGTCAGACTTTCGGGCTTCTGACGACCTGTAACGACTGTCAAAGATCTACGAATGACAGCCGGGACCATCGACTAACGTACTTTCCGAGCCACGCAGGATTCTTGGTATGTAAAGATGATCACCTATCCACAGACCAACCCCGGCAAGCGTAGCTTAACCTAATGGATCGAGCCGTGCAGCTGTTATTACTTCGCCACGAGCTTACATTGCTGACCATACAATAATATGACATAATATCACATTTGTATTGCCCGATGGTTTAGACAGAGGTGTACCTATTAAAAGTACGCCTCTACCGAAACGTGGGTTAACTATAATAGTACACCCACGTTTTGCCAGTTATGTTTAAGTCTCATGTAATTGGGGCGAACCGTATAATAATCACCAAAATTAAGGAAAATAATTTTCTCTCTCAAATTGAGCTTAAATAACCGGATTTCCTTGCTGTAATTTTCTGTGCTGTATCACTATATAGCAGCGGTCGACAGTTCCAATCTGTGAATGGACCGCCTTCCATATTGTGTGCCTCCATTCGACACTGTACAGTGCATTTCCGTCGTTTCACTAATTTTTGAACGCCCACATTTCCTCACTCATTGGTTTTGTTGTTGAATTAAGTATTTGTTTGGTCTTTAAAATAAACTTTGACATCGGAGTTTGTTACGCCATTTCTTTTTAGGTGTAGGCAAATAGGAAATATCGACTCCATCTTGCTTATTTTATTCATCCTCATCATCTGCCTCGCCTTTTCCCAACTATGTTGGGATCGGTTTCCAGTCTAACCGGATGCAACTGAATACCAGTATTTTACATGGAGCGACTGCTTATCTGACCTCCACAACCTAGTTACTAGGTAACACGATACCCTTTGGTAAGATTGGTTTTCAGAATTTTTATTTTATAAATTTTTAACTCTTTAATTATGATATCGGAATCACTTTTACGGGTCATAATATTATATCTGTAACAGTAGTTCCAATATCTTAATTTACAGAATAAATAATTTCATTTTAATTATCTTAAAATGACACACACCCTTACACAAATTCTATAGGTACAAGAATAATTATCCTACCTACTACAATATTTTAATTACTTAAAAAAATCCTATCGTTAATGGTTTTTTTTAAATTCTATGCGTACTCAAGCAATTTGTTTGTATGAAAGACAAACAGTCACACAAATGTAAAACATAAAAGCTCTCATCTAAAAAAAACATAAAGGAGGACAAAAATAACATCACGCCTTGGTTCCCCGTATGGTTTGGCAGCGGTGTAACTACAGTACACCCACATATCACCAGTTATGTTTAAGTCCCATGTTATAAGGGGTGAGCCTATTGTCATCAACCGGGCACGAATCCAGAATCCAGACTGCTAATGAGAAATTCCTGGTAAAAGAACCCAATAACACTTTGCCTGACCTAGGAATCGATTGCTTAGCAGTAGAGTTTGCGAAGACCACCGAGGCTATTTAATGTAAAAGTCTGTAAAAGTATTATCTGTAAAAGGTGGACTCACAAAATAAACCTCTTTATTCCAATCCTAAAGTATTCAACTGGGTTTCGAGTAGAAACGAAAATAGCGTTCAATTATTATAACAGAAATGCATTTTCAATCAACCAGAATAAGCTTTGCAACAAATTGAATTCTTATTCAATCAACTTTGTAAACTTTTTCAATTCAATTAGAATTCGATTAATAAATTTCAAGTTCGAAGTCTTTTTAAATTGGATTATTAAGTTAACTTTGTTTTTATTTGAAATCTAAAAATCTTAATGAGCATTTAATATTATAGAGTAAATACTAATATTTTATGAATATGAAATACAGAGAATGTATAAATTATTATGTATGTAGGTACACAACAACAAGTTTATAAATGTGACATAAAAATGCTTTCGCTAAAAACTCGTTTTACAATTAAATTATAAAACTATTTTAAGAACGTTGCACAAAAGAACCTTTTACAAAAAAGCCTCAAGCACGACTACGCAGGTGAAAATTGAACTCAACTTTGTGCAAACTAATTTAGAGACTATAAAACACTTTCAGAGGCAGTTTAAACACAATAAAACTATTTTTAGACGCTAACCGCTCAACAAACAACACACCTATTTGTAAAAATACTAAAACAACACCAAAAACCTGTGTACACACCAAAAGGCTATGTTCCCACACCATGAATGTTATAGCGTTTTCCACAAACTTAAGGATTGTTCATACCGAGGCGAAGCCCGCACGGGATGAGGGACCTGACTTCGTGCGTCAATTGTTTTAAAGATTAAAGGCCTATTCCGATATAAGCGCAGAGCTATCGCTGTCGCGCTCTGGCGCGACATTGGTCCAAAGTAACTAACTAGAAGGCGGACCAGTATCGCTACCGAGCGCGACAGCGATATCGCATATAACTGAACAGGCCTTATGAAGTCACGCAACTAGTCGCGCCACGTTGAACCTCCGTACAATAGACATAAAAATCATTTATTTGCTCATAATGTAGGATACAGGTAAGATGGATTTTTTTATAGTAATAGTACCTAACGATACATTTTACGTTACGGCATGCAAAATTTCCAAATTATACAGGTTAGTTGATTTTACAGAGCACGGAATTGACATTGAATTGCGACCAAATTTCGTCCTGTATCCCGCGCGGGATTTGCCTTAGTTTGACCTGAGCTTTACTTGGTAGGTTATTAGAGCGTGAAGAATTTAAGCTTCAGCAAAATGAGATAAAGTACTACGGGCCACGCGTGACAAAGGTGTTCATGCTGAAAACTTTACACCAAACGAGTTTCAACCTTAACATTATTATCGAACAGTAGATTTTCACTTAAATTGTAGCATTCACTTTATTATTTTTTGTCGGACAACCTAATCTCCTCTGACCGCAACGTTGTTAAAATCAACGTTAAAATACGGAAAGTGAAAATGTATTTTCTATTTTTTTTTTTGTAAATGTTTTTTGTTTCTTTTGGTTTGATTGAGTTTGTGAAATACTGTTATTATTGTTGGTTTACGCTGTTTGATTAATAAAATGTAAAAAAAAAAATGTTGGTATACGATGATGTGTGTATAATAAAACAAGGCAGTTTTATTTCTTGCTATTAAGAATTGCGTAACATTTTTTTTTATTTAGTCTTTCTTGCATAAATTCTGGTTGGCAGGCAGGGATAGCTTACAATTATAAAGAAAACACTATTTTCTTGCTAATACTTTTAATCCACACCACTGTACTATTTCACAATCGAACAACGACTAACTATCCATAACATTTTACAATTTAAAACAACTTTTGCCCCACCCAGGTTATTATCATAACCTTCATTTCTATGTGTTGCCAAAGTAAAACAATACATTCAGTTGCTATAGTGAAAATACATTTAGAAGTTTCTTATAATATTAATAATTTGTACTTTGACAGTGTTGCCACAGTAGATATTATAAATCGATAGTAAACTAATAATTTTTTTAAATTAAATCAAAGACATCACGACACAATGTAGTGATATAGTTATCTAGTGATGTCACCTATAGACACCTACAATGCAAAAGGATTTGCTATAAACAACAAAAATTTAAAATGAAATGTCTCATGTGTCTAAAATGTTGTAAGCTCATTCAGCTACTTCGTCTATTTATCTAGTGTCACGGATGAAATTTTAAACAAATATAGGTAATACATACGTAACAAATTGAATGCAACCTTATACGTACCGTACGTAGGTATATTGTTGCATTAAATATTTGTTAAAAATTCCATCCATATATATTTATTCATATGCATAAATAATTCAAGAAAATATTAATACTTTACTGTTAATAAAGCGTTTACAGTACATGTGTGTGTGTGTTAAATATTTATTTCAAAATGTCGGCGTTCGTGTTCGACTAGTTAGCAGTTAAGTCAAGTGAAAAGTTGTGAAAAGATTATCCCTACTTACTTGGCTTCCGTCTTCAGTATTAAATTGCAAAATTAAGGATTAGTGCATTAGTTTACTAGGTAATTGACCACTTATAGAACCGGAAAACAAGTATAACATACTTAACTGTGTATATTTTAAATTTTATTTTAAGTATCGATTTTGAACTTTCATAACAAGAATAACTTGGCCATTTTTCCCAACATCTTCTTTTACAGGATCTCAAAATTAATAACACAACTTTCCTAATTAAGACGTAATCTAAATTATTAAATTACCTACTAATTAAAATTTGATCGCATCTTGTTTATGAGAAAATTTAATTTAAAAATGTTTATTAGGTATTTCACATTTTACAGATAGGTATTATGCCTTCCGTGACATGATTTTAATAATTTGGTTGATGAACTTTACATTATTTTGTCATAGGTATGAGGAGCTCATGAGGCTAAGTAATAACAGCCGCACGGGTTTATCCATCAGGTTAAGCTACACTTGCCGGGGTTGGTCCGTGGATAGGTGACCATCTTTACATACCGAGATTCCTCCGTGCCTCGGAAAGCACGCTAAGCCGTTGGTCCCAACTGTCATTCGTGGATCTTCGACAGTCGTTACGGGTCGTCAGAAGCCCGAACGTTGGACAACCAGTCTTATCAAGGGGTATCGTATTAACCAGTAACTGGGTTATGGAGGTCAGATAGGCAGTTGCTCCATGTAAAATTATTCAACTGTAACCGGTTAGACAGGAAGCCGACCCCGACGTAGTTGGGAAAAGGCAAGGCAGATTGATTGAGGTATAGATATAACGGGTGTAAAAAGACGCATAATGAAGCCAAGTCACTTATACTCCCCGTCATTGTGATTCGTTTTTTGTACTGGACTGTACCTGGGAACTTTTTGGTTGGAAGGTCAAAGTTCCAACTTATGCTAACGTTTCTTTACGAAAATAAGTTTTAAATGCTGTGAATTAACTTAAAACACTCCCAGGATTCCTGTACCGTTGCATGTACCCCATAAGCACAATGTTTTGCGTGCGTTTATTGCGTACCCGTTGACAGTGAATTTTTGCAATAAAAATTAAAGTCATTCCCCAGCAAATATTTTTGCAAAAAGTTACTTAGTTTGATTTACAGAATGCGTTAGTGACGGTCTGAATACTTACGATAAATTCCTACTCGTTGCGAGTACCATCTAAATTGACACAAAATTGATCATTAGGTACCATTGTATTTCAACATTTCAATAATTATAGTTAAGAGTAAAATAATTATATTCTTTTAATATTCTTTGTTCCGAATTTAAATAAATATTGAGCTCCAAAAAAAAAAAACCACGGTGGTCACGCCTGAATTAATTAACAATATTTAGCTCAATAATTAAGATTTAAAAAAACTGAAGTGTTAATCGACTTTTGTTGCCGACTGTACCGGTACAGTCGACAATAAAAGTCGTCGTATTTCATAGTAGTTGAACATACATCTTTTCGATCTATCCTCACGTTACTAGTCGGTACTCGTAATCGTAGTCCTAGATATTGAAGGCTTCATGCACAATGAAGGGTTTCATAGTTGAGATGAATTTATGTCAAATACAAACTTAACATTGTAGTTTAAAAACATGATTACCCTTACATTCCAACTGCAAACGTAAGTTTGTACGCGTAATATTAGGTGATTTACCATGTTCTTTTATGACCTTAGACTTATTATAGTTTTAATTTTAAGTTCAGTAGTTTCGGAGATAAAGGGGAAAGGACTATTTTCATTAATTTTCTTTAAAGAAGAATGGGGTAGTATCCTCCTGGTGGTACGAGGACTAAAACACGGTGAACTCGAGTTATAGTGGACTGTATTACATATAAGTGAATAAGAAAACAACGGTAAATAACACGACTCGAGTGAAATGTATGCAAGCGCTCGGTAGCGTGGACGATGACGCAGTGGTGTGCCGGCCGGTGCGCGCCCGCACGGCGAGCCCCCTCTCCGCGACCGCTGCTCCCCGCGGTCGCCCGGCGCGGCGTGATATTCTCGACATGCTCCCGGCGTTGAAGAGTTGTCTTCAATGGTTATACTGGAAGAGGGCAGATGGTGTTGTAAGCGCGTCGGACTATTCCCCTTTTTGTTTTTCCGTCTGCTACTCGGCTTATGCCGTCCCTCCCAGGTATGAGACGTACGATACGACCCAGTGGCCACATCAGTGGTGGTGTCTGTTGCTCCTTGAGTAGTACCATGGCTCCCTCCTCAAGCATCCCATCGGTGTCCATCCACTTGGTTCTCTGTTGGAGGTAAAAGATATACTCGTTAGAGAATCTGTTCCAGAACTGTTGCTTGAGGTGTTCAATGCGCTGGAAACGTTTCAGGCTGGAGATGTTCTGGTTGATGACTTGCGGATGCGGCAGGGATGTGAGCGATCGTCCAATAAGGAAATGGGCAGGAGTTAAAGGGTATAGGTCTGATGGATCAGTGGAAAGAGGAGTAAGAGGACGAGAGTTTAGTATTGCCTCAACCTGAATCAGACACGTAGACATCTCTTCGTAAGTGAGATGTGCGAAGCCTAGTATGCGTCTTAGGTGATGTTTTATGGATTTTACGGCAGACTCCCATAAGCCACCGAAGTGTGGGGTGTATGCCGGAATGAAATTAAAATTGATACCTGTATCTGCCATTTCCGAAGAATAGTCCTGTTTTAATATGCCAGCTATTTTGTTACAGGCGCCAATAAAGGTTGTACCATTGTCGGAGTAAATGGTCTTTGGTTTACCACGACGAGCAATGAACCTGTTCAGTGCTGCAATAAAGGCATGTTTGGTTAGATCTGAGACAAGCTCCAGATGAACTGCCCTGGTGGCTAGACAAACAAAAACACATATGTAAGATTTGACTAATCTACATCCTCTACCTTTGCGGTCGGCTAGGAGGATGGGTCCGGCATAGTCTGTACCAGTCTCTAAGAAAGGAAACTCTAACTGAACTCGTTTCTTAGGCAAGTTACCCATGATAGGTTGAACTGTTCTACCGTTGAATCGTTGACATTTTATGCACTTATGGACAGTTGATTTAGCAAGGTTTCTACCACCCAACGGCCAATACTCATGTCTTATTGTGGCTAAGAGTAGCTGTGGACCAGCATGGAATAAGCGTAAGTGATAGGTATTAAAAAGAAGTTTAGCGAAGCTATGTTTGCTGCAGATAATGATAGGGTGCCTGACATTATAATCATAGCAAGAATTATCTAATCTGCCTCCGACTCGTATAATACCCGACTCGATAAAGGGTGATAATTTCTTAAGGCGATTTTTATTTGGTAATGGTTTGCCTGATGAAAGTAGCTCGTGCTCTTCAGGAATCATTTCCCATTGAACTGTTTTAATTATAAAATCAGCGCTGTAGGACAACTCTGAGTTAGTAAGAGTATGACTGTGACTATGTATCCTTTTAGAACGATTAATGAATCTAAATACGTATGCTAGTAAACGTTGTAAATGTAAATAGTTAGATGAATTATTAATTAAAGTTTGAAATGAATTATTGTGTATATCTGTATTTGGATTAGTGATAGGTAATGATTGGTTGATAGAATGTGACTTTAATAGTTCGGGTAGGGTTGTGTTCACATCTGTATAAGGCGTTGAAGGCCAAAGAGCTGGGTCTGTAAGTAGGAATGAGGGTCCTGACCACCACATGGAAGATTGCCCTATGAGGTCAGCGCTCAGACCACGGGAGACAAGATCTGCAGGGTTGTCCTTGGACGGCACATAACGCCAGGTATAAGCACCAACCCTTCCCGTATCTCCGAGACTCGATTTCTGACAAACGGCTTAAGTGAGCTAGGTGAAGCAGACAGCCAACCTAAGACGATCATTGAATCACACCAAAATATGCATTTGTCAGGTTTAAGTGTTAACGATTCCAGTACTTTTGTACACAACCTGGTCCCTAATAAGGCACCACAAAGCTCTAGCCTTGGGATTGTGGTAGACTTGATTGGTGCGACCTTGCTTTTGGAGGTGAGCAGATGTGTATGGACGGTGCCGCTACTAGCTACAGAACGAATATATATGCAAGCACCGTATGCCTTTTCTGAGGCATCTGTAAAGATATGTACTTCTACGGATAAAGGGCTGTCACATACCACCCAGCGTGGTATGTTGAGATGATTCAGCTGTGGTAAAGTCTGTATGAACTTCAGCCATAACTTTTTAATGTCCACATTAACCTCGTCGTCCCATGCACACTTGTCTATCCATAATCTTTGCAATATTATCTTGACCTCGATAATACACGGACAGACAAGACCAAGAGGATCGAATACTTGCGCTATTGTGGAAAGTATGTGTCGTTTTGTGATTGTAATGCCTGTATGTTTTGGTATCTGGATGGAGAACGTAAGACAGTCTGTATGACAACGCCAATTGAGACCGAGGGTTTTACTTGGTTCGTCAATACTCAGGCTAACTGTGTCAGGTGTGTCTGTGTGTTGTTGTGGATGAATCAAGTGTGTTTGTAGTGATTGCCTTAAGTATTTGAGCATTGTTAGACTGCCACTTGCGAAGATTGAGTTGTGCGGTCTTTAGTATGCTGGTAACATCTGTACACAGCGATATAGTGCTCTCAATAGAGTCACTTCCCGACAGATAATCGTCCACGTAAAAATCGTGCTGTATAGAGTGTTGTGTACGTGTGTGTTTTGCTTCCTTTGCCAACTGAGACAAACATCGTGTACTTATGAACGGAGCAGATGCTGTTCCGTAAGTGACAGTGTTTAATGCGTACGTTTTAAGTGGTAATGATGGATCAGCGCGCCACAATATCTGTTGTAGAGATCGCTGCGATTCGTCGACTAAGATTTGCCGATAGAATTTTTCGATATCTGACGATATGACGTATTTATGCTGCCGAAACCTCAGCAATATGGATATTAAGTCATCCTGGACTACAGGCCCTATGCTTTGAATGTCGTTAAACGACTTACCCGAAGTTGTGACGGCTGATGCGTCGAAGACAACTCGAAGCTTGGTCGTTGTACTGGACTCTCTGAAAACACCATGATGTGGAAGGAAATATACCTGAGATGAAGAAGGCTGAGATACTTCGCTCATGTGACCTAATGCTTCATACTCCTGCAAAAATTCTGCGTAGCGATGCTTAAGTATTGGGTCTCTATCTAGTCTTAGCTCTAACGACAGAAAGCGACGTTTAGCCATCTCAAAGGAGTTACCCAATGTTTCAGGTGATTCCTTTAAAGGGATGGTGACTATGAAACGTCCTTCAGCGTTACGCCTAGTTGTGCTTATGTAGTTCTGTTCACATGCTCGCTCTTCGGATGTGAAATTGAACTTAGGTGAGATGGAGTCAAGTTCCCAGAATCTTGAGAGATCCATGGGTGCTTGTACGTGTGTGTTGTGCTTGTTATGCGCGAACATACACACTGATGAGTTCGTCATGTTAGGTTGAGGTATGGTACCTGATATGAGCCATCCAAGCTTTGTCTCGAAAAGCGTCGGCATATGCCTACCTAACTGTATACGATTGCGACCGATCACACTCCAAAAGATGTCGGCTCCAACAAGTATGTCGATGGAGGAGGGGACATTGAAAGATGGATCCGCCAGACTTATGCCTGCTGGTAGCTGCAAGTCACTTAAGTCTATGTATGTATGAGGTATATTAGTGGTTATATTGGGCAAGACAAAACAATCAATGTCAATGTTATAAGACCCATCACACGATTGTAAATGTAAAGCACAAGATTGCGTAATGGTAGACACTTGACTGTTTATGCCTGCAACGTGTGAGCTTACACTACGAATAGGTAGGTGTAGCTTACCACAAAGGTCCTTGGTCACAAAATTTGCCGTGCTTCCATTGTCAAGTAGGACTCTGGCGCTGTGCGGCATCCCAGAATGGTCCGTGACCCTTACCGATGCTGTGGAGAGCAATACATGACGAGATGAAAAATCATGATTAGTGCCAGCTAAAGTTATATGCTCTCTGTTAGAGCTAGGATCATCATCATGAGAATGCAACATTGTATTATGCCTTTTTTTGCAATACTTGCAGTGACCAAGTGGACAAGTTGCCTCTAAATGACCTGGACGTAAACAATTCAAACAAAGTTTGAATTCTTTCGCTTTAGAGACGCGTGCTGCGATTGTAAGCGCCTTAAATTGATCGCAACTAAATATGTAGTGACTTTGTTTACACAGGGGACATGAATTATTAAATTTCCCCTTACTCGACAATACAGAGAAGCTTTTTGGCTTACTATGCGACGACTCTGACTTCGGTTTTAAATTCTTAGCCTCCTCAAGCGTTTCTAAAAGATTGCATCGGTTAGAAATGAACTTAGTAAAACTATCCAAGGATGGATACTCAGACAGAGTGTTCCTATGCTCTTCCCACTGTCTGCCAGTAACCGGGTCTAACTTTGATGCCATTAAATGTATAATGATTTCACCCCAATGCTGTACGAACAGCCCCAGCGTTGCCAGTGATCTCAAGTTCTTGCTGGTTACATCAACAATTTGGCGTAAACCCTGACTACTCTCTCTTGGAAGTGGTTCTACATTAAATAATGCTTGAATGTGATTATTTATTAATAATTGCTTGTTGTCGTACCTCTCACACAACAACTGCCATGCATTGTCGTAGTTGTCCCCTCTGAAATCTAAACTTTTAATAACAAGTGCTGCGCTGCCATTGAGTGACGAGCGTAGGTAGTGAAATTTATTGATGTTATCTATACTTTTCTCCTCATGGATCAATGAAATATAAATATCCTTAAACTCCAACCAATCCTTATAGCCGCCGCTAAAGTGGGGTAGATTTATTTTTGGAAGTCTAACATTATTATGTCTAGTAACCACTGAAAGCTGCTCATTGGAGCTTACCTTAGACGCCAGTTGAGCGCGATGCTGTGACAGAAGCGCGCGAGCAGATGCCAGCTGCCTGTAGTAATTGCTCTCGAATTGCTCACGTTCAAAAAATTGCTCGTCGGGCTCGGCAGACAGGTACTCCAATTGACTCTGAAATTGATCATAGGTGGCATATAAGGTGACTATTTTCTCAATCCTTATCTATAATTCGACAAGTTGTTCCTCACTAAGCTGTTTGCAAGATTTAGCTGTAGTTACGAAGGTTGTGAATTGAGTAAGCTACGATTTTACTGAGGCACGCTTTTTTGTAAGCTCTTTAATCTTCATTTCTTCAGCCATGGCTAAATAGGAAGGCAAGCCTTAAGGTAAAGCAAGTAGGCAAGAAAAAGATTGATTGAAGAACAAATGCCGAAAGCACTGATATATACTGCTATAGTGCGCCTGTATAATAGCAAAGAGAAAAAAAACAGCTGATCGATGAAGCGTTGCTATTCAAAACCGGTAGGCGGTTAGGAAAATGATTTGAATTTAAAGTGTCAAACTGTGAAGGTGAAAAAATAAAAAATAAAAATGTAAAGTACCCGTCACGAGAAGCTATAAATTATGTAAACAAACATCTTTTACTAAGTAAACATTTTATACTGCGAGATAATAATAAATTGACCATATTCAATCGACATGAAATATAGACGGGTTATATGAAAGTAACAACCTATTTAATTTAGTCGGATCATATTTTAACGACGCAAAGCGCTATCGTTTGTGTTTCTTGGTACCGGAACGCGTCCGTCGCAGGGATTGTAAACAAAATACAAATTTTAAATTTGACGAGGTAAAACAATGATTACAAGAGGGACTGCAGCAGATTACTTCGGAAAATTGGAAGCGTTGTGTGGAGCATGTTATCAAGGAAGACGATAATTTTTATTCCAAAATCGATGAGATGATTGATAAAACTGTAGACAGCTTCGTGATACATGTCACTGATTCTGACACAGAAATGGAAACATCTGAATCTGACGAATAATTATTCTTAAATAATAATGTTAATTAATATTTGTTACTTAATAATTTATTAAATCTTAAACAAATTCATTTTTTTTGTTGGTCCAAATGTTGTGAACTCCTGAACACTTGTTTACAAAATTTATAGCTTCTCATGACGGTTACTTTAGGTAGATACTTATGGCAATATGTTACTAATGTTATAAGTAAATTAATAAGCACTTATTTCTAATTATTAATGGATGGGATTCTACTTTAATGGGACTATTCTACTTGTATGGGTTGTAAGTGCCAATGAATGGTTCAAATCTTATCTGGAAAATAGAGCACAGCTAGTAGAAATAGAGTACTTCAATAGCACGATAAACGAACTTCAAAAGTACCGGTCGGACAGAAAGGCGATTAGCGCGTCAATACCACAAGGAAGTGTTATTGGATGTCTGTTGTTCCTCATATACATAAATGATCTCCCAAAATTTATAGCAGAAACCGGACCTTGCGTTTTATTTGCGGACGACATCTCCATCCTCACCCAATGTCATGACAACATAAACCTAAACGCTACCCTTAATGAAATTCTCAGCAAAATAATAACCTGGATGAACGAACACAACCTTGATATAAACTTTTCAAAGACTAAACTGATAACTTTCCATCCCCACCAAAAAAAACCGTTAGATGTATCCTTTTCTTTTAATAATCATATTATAGAAACAGTCAATGAATTCAAATTATTAGGCATAACCATAGATAAAAATATAAATTGGAAATCACACGTACAAAATATAAAATCAAAACTTTCAAAATTTATATACGCTCTTCATGAAACCAAAAAGACCACAAACTTACAGACTGCCCTGGTTGCATACTACGCCTATGCTCATGCCTGGCTAAGCTACGGCATCATAATGTGGGGATTCAGTACAGATGCACTAACACTGTTCACCATCCAAAAGAAATTTATCCGTATCCTAGTAAATATACAACAGATAGATAGCTGCAAACCCCATTTTATAAAACTTAATATTTTAACTCTGCCGTGTATATATATACTTGAAATAAGCAAATTCGCTCACAAACACCAAGACTTTTACACCAAACGAGAAGACATACAAACAAGATACACACTCCGACACAAAACACGACTCAACCTACCATCATCCCGCTTAAAAATACACTCAACAAGTCCTCTGGTTATGTCAATAAAAATTTACAATATGTTACCTGAATCAATAAAAAAAGAAAAAAAACTCCATTTATTTACAAATAAGTTAAAAAAGTTATTATTGAGAAAATGTTACTACAGCGTCAACGAATATTTACATGACAAATCCTTGAAACTTGAAAATTAATGTTTTATTGATTCAATGTCCATGTTATTAGAATAAGTTAAATTATAAGAATCTTGTGTTTAGTTCATTATTCCTGACATGCACGGTGCACTTTGTAATAATTATTAAAATGTAATTGGAGAACTAACTTAACAACATCAATGCACCAATTTGTATACCAACGATTGTTATTTTAAGATTCTTGATAGGTCCTCTCCAAATTTCTTTCTTTTGCAGTGCCCGACAGGGTCCATGATTGTTACGATAAATGTTTTACCACCTAAGCCTACATTGTGGAACGCAATAAAGAATTGAGTATTGAGTATTGAGTATTGAGTATAAGTTGTCACTGATCAAAATTGAAAATGAAAATAACAACTCGGAGTGAAAATGTATGTTTGATTCTACTGGATAAACAAGCTAATAGGTAATGTTATGCGGTATGCAGGAATCACTAAGACGAATAAGCATCTACTAATGTATGATTCACTGGTCTAATGCACTATCTACTACTCTTGTGGAATGATCGTTAGTATATGAATTATGTATATATGTTAGTAAGGTTATGGAAAGATCTCACGAAATCCGTTGACTGCTAGTCCAAACTGAACGTCTTCTTGCTTCCAATGGATTGCGATGTTCTCGGGCTCTGCTTGGGCTGCTACGCTGCGATGACCCAGCTACGATGACCTCTGTAGAACTGCTTGCTCCAACAAATGCGCCTCTTCACAAAGGTGCCGATAATGATGACCGAAGACTGAACCAGGTTCACACGAAGGGCGAGTAGTCGTCTTGATCTTCGAAGTCGTTTTGTGTTTTCTAACGGCCGTTTTCAAATTTTGAAAAACAAAAAAAAAACCGCTTGTCATTCCCAGTAACTGGTCAATAACACGTCGATGGACCATAAAGAAGAATGGGGTAGTATCCTCCTGGTGGTACGAGGACTAAAACACGGTGAACTCGAGTTATAGTGGACTGTATTACATATAAGTGAATAAGAAAACAACGGTAAATAACACGACTCGAGTGAAATGTATGCAAGCGCTCGGTAGCGTGGACGATGACGCAGTGGTGTGCCGGCCGGTGCGCGCCCGCACGGCGAGCCCCCTCTCCGCGACCGCTGCTCCCCGCGGTCGCCCGGCGCGGCGTGATATTCTCGACATCTTAAATATCTTTAAAAGTGCTTATTATAAAATTATATAAAAAATATATTTGAGATCCTCACAATAAGCCCTTTCATTTGTTATATCACAGTCACAGTACAGTTTGCAATTTTTTTTTGAATTTTTTCAAAATTCTTTTTTTTTTTTCTTTATACGTCCTTGTTTGGATCACAGATATTGATATGTGTACCAAATTTCAACTAAATCGGTCTAATAGATTCGGAGCAAATTGACTGTGACAGACGGACAGGCAGACAAACAGACACACGAGTGGTCCTTTATGGGTTCCGTTTTTTCATTCGTAACCCCAAAAACAACAAAAAATGTAGATTTGTTCTCATAAATTAAATAAAACAAACCTGGTACAAGTAAACTTCAATATTTAGTACCTAGAGGCATTATTAATTTAAAAAAAAAACATAAACACGAGCATGCATATTCAAATGTAAAAAGGTACGAGTCCAGATTTATTTCAGCTGAAAAACGCTGAAAACTACAATTTGTTTGCGGTGTGTGGACCACCCGTTGTTTCAATTGTCGCGATAAATTACTCTTGTTACAGTGACCATGTGTGAATTTATTTGGTTTTATTTTCGTTTACAAAACTCTTTGATACGTTTACAGGGAGAATCGTAACCTGTTTTATCGACACTGTGGACGTTTAACGAGAATGCAGTAATAACTACCTTTTTTTTTGCGGGAAATCATCAAATAACTTCTCCCGCTCTGGGCGGAGCGGGAGGGCGAGTCAGACTTTTACTGACTAAAACTCACCCGTGTTCCTTCGGTTGCCCTGTTGCCGGGGGCCACGATCTCCCTTTCGGTTTTCTTCGCAACCCCGGAGTAATAACTACCTAACGTTGCTACTGTGGTCTCAGCTCTTAAACTTATTTTGTCAATATAATATCCAGATGTATGAACATAAATGAAGCAAAAGTAGTATGTAAGGATTGTAGAAACCCACGCCAGTTTATGTATTTGAATGCAATTGCCATGTGCCTGCTCAATTTTATTTCGGTCTGTAGAGTTCATCTACCAAAAATTTTAGACTAAAGATCTAAGATTTTTACTCTACAGAATTATTAAAAACCGGCCAAAAGCGTGTCGGACCACACACAATGAAGGTTTCGTAGTTGGGATGAATTTATCCCATGGACAAACGTAACATTGTAGTTGAAAAACATGATCGCCCATCTATTCCAACTGCAAATGTAAGTTTGTAAGACCATAGACTTCTTATAGATTTTTCTGTAATCTATAAGTATAGAAGTATTTTCTGTATTTTTTTTTTAAATTTTAGGTTCAGTAGTTTCGGAGATAAGGGGAAGGGGGGAAAGGACAATTTTCATCAATTTTCTTAAATATCTTAAAAAATATTTATTATAAAATTATACAAAATATAATATAATATAATTATATATTTGAGATCCTCACAACGAGCCCTTTCATTAGATATGTCACACAGTACAGGTTGCGAAACTTTTTTTTTTCAATTTGGCAATATTCAAGCTGAGAATATTTATTTTTTTTATACGTTCTTGTTTGGGTCACAGATATTGATATGTGTATCAAATTTCAACTTAATCGGTCCATTAGATTCGGAGCAAATCGGTTGTGACAGACGGACAGGCACTGGCAGACAGACAGACACACGAATGATCCTATAAGGGTTCCGTTTTTTTCTTTTTGAGGTACGGAACCCTAAAAACATATTCTTAAGGCCTCATCTCCATAATTATGTTTTCTGTTTCCTTCAGTATATCATTTTAACAAGTAGGAAAGGTAAAGGGAATTTTCGGATGTATCACTAACGCTCCGTATAATTTGATATTCCTTCGTGAATCCTGTGTGTACCCGATGTTAGGCGGTAATCTAGACGGAGTCGGCGGTAAATATTTGATATAAACCGTTCCTTTTCGTGAGAAGGCTCTAGTTTTAGTGTTAGCGGAGCATTGTTTAATTTTTTTGGGTAAACGTTTCTACGTTTTTCATCATAATTTTAGACATCAATAAATCATTTAAAACTTTCGCAAAATGGTCTAAGTTACTTTGGAAAACTATTAGAAAGATACTCGAAGTTGTGCTTTTTCCATAAAAAAAATAAAATATTTTTTGGATAACTACGTTTTGAGTTCAGATGTCAGCACGTTAAGATTTTCTCAAACATGCTTAGAAATTCGAGCATTATTTTGACAACCTTCTTCGAGATAAATCGAAATTACTGTATTGGCCAAATACATGCGAGCACCCGGTCGGCAATATTTGTATGAAAATCCATTTCTGTCGTGTTTAGCTGCCAAATAAATTACTATGAAAACTCTTACCTGTCCTGTTATTTGAAAATGGAACGAACTTTTTACTTCAACACGAGGCAACCAAGGAGGTAACTTATCAAAGATTTTATTTAAATTTCGAATTGGTTTGCAAATAGAGCTGTTTAAAGTAAAGAAGAAACAAATGAACATATTGGCGCGTGAAAAGGTATCGTTGTCGTCATTGATTCTGGAATTTATAATTAATTAGCTGCGCCACTGCGTTTCAATCCTTTGGGAATATCGGAATAATATGTATCCAATGTCCTAATCCAGGTCATGTCCTGTCTACCATGAGCCAAATTTCATCCAAATCAGTTCAGCCGTTTTAGCGTGAAAGCGTAACAGACAAATAAACTCACTTTCGTATTTATAATATTAGTAAGGAATTACTTAATTAATTTGAATTTCCGCGCATTATTTGAGAAAAGTACTATACAAGCTTCAGCCGCAACCAGGCATTTGATGGACTCACGTATGTGTGCCTGGGCTACATTTTCACGATCGTCCATCAATGCCCTTGCTGCAGGCCGGGGCAGTAATGTACTATACTTGGTCAACAGCCACCAACTTTTCTACAACATGCCCCGATTATTAATATTTCGATATAATCATAATACATACACAGAATTTTTACTATTATGTATAAAATAAAGTTTATTTATTGAACTGATTGTGGGAGAAAATTGTGGTCACATCACAAATCTACGCACGCACACATGTAGCCACACACGTATAGCGTGGCGCACGGTTAGCGTAGTAGGTACTTCGTCCATTTTGGTTTGTTTTGACTGTGCAGTGGAATTGTGACTCTAATTTACGTAGTTTTAATTATTTTTGGGATAATAATTTACCTATATTAATAAAAACCGGCCAAGTGCGAGTCGGACTCGCGCACGAAGGGTTCCGTACCATTATCTATAAAAACGAGCAAAAAAATCACGTTTGTTGTATGGGAGCCCCCTTAAATATTTATTTTATTCTGTTTTATAGTATTTGTTGTTATAGCGGCAACAGAAATACATCATCTGTGAAAATTTCAACTGTCTATCTATCATGGTTCATGACATACAGTCCGGTGACAGACGGACAGACAGACGGACGGACAGCGGAGTCTTAGTAATAGGGTCCCGTTTTACCTTTTTGGTATAGAACCTAAAAATGACTGAAATCGATTCAGTAAATGATTCTGAACAAACTACTTTTATAATGTGCATTAATGCAGTTACACATTGTATACAAGTAGTGGTATCAGTATTTCGGATGGATACGCTGATGGCTATCATCCCATGATATCGCATGACACCGGCCCCGAATATTTTGTTTTTATTCCGCCGTATTCGTATTTTCATTCTGTGGGATACCCGACCAATCCTGTTAATGATGATGTAACAGATACGATATCCAAATTAACATTTTTTGGTGTTCGTTTTTGGCTGTTTTGTTTCGTAAAAGTTGCCATAAAAACGTGTGCGGCCGGCCCGTCAGTAACGAAGTTTCTTCTCACGCAGATGTTATTTAAAGCAAAAGCAAAATTTTCGCAGCCGCCATCTTGGATTTATATTTTGACGTCACTATCGAGTTTAGCACCCTTGGAAACTATGAACACGATACCCATCATAAAAAAATATAAAAATCGCAGCCGCCATCTTGGATTTGCATTTTGACCATCGTTCACCTTTGCGACTGTCTTCTTCTGATTCAAAGAGAAGGAAAGAGAGAGAGAAAGTGTGAATTTACACTCTCTCTATCTTTCTCTTTATCTTTGAATTAGAAGAAGACAGTCGCAAGTATGAACGCTTTTTCGCGTGACGATTTCGGTCAGTGCACTCATCCGCAAGACGCGTTCCAAAAAAAAAAATTGTTAGTAAAAAACCTAGTATGAAAATTCTGTTTCATATCGATGCTAGTTTTCACTTCAAAATCTGAAGCCGCGACTACATGCGACCTAGTGGTTACACTGTGGATCAAATTTTATGCTCCGAAAAACCACACTGAATTTATTTTGGAAATGTGGGATAGGCCTCAAATTGGTAATCCGTTTCACCTGGTTTGTAAAAAAGATTAAACTAAAAGTTTGTGGAAGTAGTTCATTACCTGAATTCAAACTTAAAGCCAGAGTTTGTTCAGAACTGCTGAAGGCGCTTTTCAAATGAAATTATAAAGCGTAGGAAAGGTTTCGAAGTTATCTCGTTGACTTAAGAAAAAATGTTTTATCTTAATGTGCACTGCAATAGGAATGAATAAGTTTTCTGCACGGGAAAGCAGCCTTTTCAGTTGAACTATTTATATTTCTTGAAAAGGTAAACGAAAAGGAGTTAAAAGAATTTTTATTGTATACTAGCTTTTGGAGGTTGAAATTATATCAAGGGAAACCTACTACCGGGATAAAGATTATCCTATGTGTTAATCCAGGTTATAAATTATCTGTGTGCCAAATTTTATCCAAATCGGTTCAGCCGTTTTACAATACAATAATCCAAACCACCTATATATCCTATACCTTTAAATACTTGTATTCAAAAAATTCAAAACTCAAAATATTTATATTTCACATAAACCTACATGGGTACCTATGAAACGTCAGAAGCTAGGTGCACGGTTCCAATTTATCCGTTTCCTATGGAGAAGAGCCGGCAAGAAACTCCACGGTTACTCTTTTAAAAATAATTGGCTTTTACAATTATTTCAAAAAACAGTGTAACAAGGTATGGGAGGACAGTACAGATCTTTCAATAAATACCAGGTACTTAAGAAAATAGAAAAAGGTCAATAAATCTACAGTCCATTAAGCCTACAGCGTTCTCACATTCACAAAATAGAAAATAATCTGTACAAAAGATAAATTAATTAATAAAAATCTATTTTAATTAAACGCAATTACATGATTGCTATTACAACTGTAATAAATAAATGTACAAGGCAAAGTCCTATCAGTACGCTCGCCACCCGAATTTAAGGGGCTCCCAAATCGAGACAATTCACCCAGAATGTCAGGAATTTCGCAATATGACATTCACAATAAATTTTCCATTAGCGAAGCAGTCTACCCGACCGATGGTACGCATGCTAATTTATATACCTACTACCGTAAGAAATTGTTCCTCGAGTTAATTTTAGTAATAATAGCGTATTACAGAATTATTAATGCGTGTAGGGTAATAAAGGAATTATGAAAAATGTTCGTATTAAGGAGAACATTAAGTACGGAATGGGAATTTTCACTCGTGGCTTTTTTATTATGCAGGGTTGTGTCGAGTGATGTCAATCTTTAAAGGGGGTGTAAGAAAATTTAACGCAGTTTTATTGAAATAAGTACTTTGAGTTCTTCGAGTAAAAAACCCACATTTGACCAACGAGTGATGGCGCTACCATCACTCGTTGGTCAAATGTGGGTTTTTCCTTTACCTTTTTCAAAATCAAAATCAAAATATTTTATTTCATACTAGCTTTTGCCCGCGGCGTGGGATATTTTCCGACATCCACGCGGTTCCCCCGCGTGGGTGTCGGAAAATATCCCACGGGAACGTACTACCGATACCAGGATTACATACCTAATAGCCGATGGAAAGGTCATTGACTCCTACCGCTGCGCCCGCGTTGCCGTCAACCATAATTATTTTGTTACGCGTAGTTTTGAATCCGTGATATCTTTTAAACCATCAATTTAAATGAAATGATTTCAAGACATATTTTAATCTAATTTAAATGCTCAGTATAAGTAACATAATTTATTGGTAAAGGATTAATATAATACCGGTCAAAATATCTTCGTAAATAACAACGAAATTTTTATCAAATTCTCAAAGATAATAATGGTTATTGTGGGTCATCCTTAGAAGATAAACGTATGCCATCAAGGACTTTTTTGTTGAACTTTTTAAGATGAACAATATTTTAGATCATAAATTTTATGTTACTTTTACGATTTCCGCGGCGCACGCCAATAAAGTTCCCAGTTGGTACCATTTTTTCCGACATCTTCAACAATTATCGTCAAATTTCAGCCAATTCACAAAAAACCTTCGCTGAACTATACACTTAATCCTACTGCATGAATCACTCCGTCCATTGGTGATAACCGTTTGAAAATCCGTTCAGCAGTTTTCGCCTTCAGACAGACAGATAGACAGACGCGGGGGGGACTTTGTTTTATAATATGGAAGGATAAGGATTAACCTATATGGGCACATGAGAAACGTCAGAAGCTAGGTGCACGGTTCGAATTGGTCTCCAATGGAGAAGAGCCGGCAAGAAACTCTACTTTATAGTAGTTATTAAGATTCTGGGCTACTGAATGGCTTAAAATAAAAAGGGCACTACGAAAAATCCAGTACGATTATAGAAGACTTCTTTTCAACATATTCAACCCTAGAAATAACTTACCGTTGAATATTCAATTCGCAGTCCACATTTGATGACATCGGGCTCATGGCCGGTTTTGTTATAAAACTGTAGTCCGGACGTATTCCCAGGGAATTTAACACAATGTTATTTAAAATTTCAAAGAACTTTTCACAGACCATTGTGTTTTTTTATGACGTCATAAAAGTATTCGATCAAACAGAAAGCAGTAATATTCAAAGGTATGTAAAGTGAGTGTAGAAACTTATGGTTCGATGACCTGCTACGGTTTTAGGGTAAATGTTTATGGTCAGATAGATAAAATGTGTTTATATGAATAACAATGTAAATATCCGTAACTCACTGACATAGATTGTTTTAAATACATCATATGTAGGTTTGTTTATTTCAGATTGATGTAAAGGAAGCACACCTGGGATTAGCAAGTCACAGTGAGATAGTATGCATATAAAATGTCGAATTTTTTGTATAACAAGTATAATTTTAATAGTAAAATTTTTTTAAACCCCCGACACAAACATTTTCTCATTTCTCTTTCCTACTCCATCAACAGATCCTGTTCACCATCTATCTATAACCTATTCATCGAAACCATTCCAATGAGCCCAAACACAACACTTGTGCTGTAAGTTGGTAAGGGAACTCCCTTACCAACTGGGTAATATGGGTACCAAGAATACCCAACCTGGGTACCCCATTGGATATCCTGCAAAATCCAGATGATGCTGCAGCATCAGTTCAAGGTTACTATGTTCTTCTAATATCATTGAAATAACGGAATACCAAATTTCAAATCGATCAGACCTCTAGAAGATATTTACATCCATTCATCAACTAGAAAAGAGCTGATAATCTTCAAACGGCTGAACCGATTTGGATAAAATATGTCTAGAAACTATCGCTAGAAAACCTGCTTTCATATAAAAAAACCGCATTCAAATCGGTTTCCCCGTTTAAGAGCTATGGTGCCACAGACAGACACACAGACAAACACACATAGCCGTCAAACTTATAACACCCCTCATTTTGCGTCGGGGGTTAAAAAGAGGCATTTGCCCGTTTACAAATTCATCGTTCGATCGTTTACAAATTCATCGACAAAATAATTTATTCATAAAATTCCAATCAGATTATCACGGCTGAGTAAACAAATAGTTGCTACAAACTTCCGGAATCATCCAATAACAGAGGTTTGTCTGCATCATTTGAAGAATCATATTTCAGCTCACGTTTCGACTTCGAAAAAAATATTATGTAAGCAATAATGATCGTAGATTGTACTAGGAAAAACATTAGGACGAAGTCGTATTAGAGAAAATGGGACAGAAATGGGTTCTATTAATTTTATTATGATGCTATTATTCGTCGCGTCTTTGCAAGTAACGTTATTAGCGCTTCGTCTCTCTTCTAGTTTAGTTTTGCAAAGGGGATGAGGGACTTTGAGCAGGTGTCTGCTTTTGTGTGTGATAATACTGTACTAAGCATAGAATGTGTTTTAATTATAGTAAAGTCATTTAGACAGGGTGACTCATAAATTTTTCATTTAACAAAACTAAAAATATAATATCCTAACCTAAATAAAACTATTACCCAACTAAAATTCCTCCGCATCGCTATCGACTGGTAATGTACCCAAGAGACTGGCGGCATTGTCACGTTGTATGGCAATATTTAGCCTCTGGTCAAGGTTTAAGCCAGCCCTTGGGTCACGGGAAGTGTCAACCAGACGTTTGGAGATTTCATTGAACAGACCATGAGCACTTGGACTCCTCGGCGCTAGGCTTTCAACCCCAAACGTCTCGAAAATATAGTGACCTATAAGATTATTATATACGTACTTTCGCCACTTGAGGTTTTTCGCAGCCGCGGCGGCAGCGTCAGCACAGTACGCTGACCCAGAAAGATGGGATGGCGCTAGAGTATCCACACACGTTGCGTCTCACACTAAAGGTCTACCCATCTTCCATGGAAATAAAGACATGACGTCCAGTCTCTTGCCATCGTCGCGTGTCAAGTCATTGGGTTCTAATATAGCTGGAACGCCAACGGTTACAAGAGCTCGTCGGATGATGTCATTAATTTTCAAAAGACAGGCCAAACCGAAAGGGAGATCGTGGCCCCCGGCAACAGGGCAACCGAAGGAACACGGGTGGGTTTTAGTCAGTAAGAGTCTGACACGCCCTCCCGCTCCGCCCAGAGCGGGAGAAGTTATTTGATAATTCCCCAACCAAAAAAAAAAAAAAATGGTGTCCGATGCTGTTTACAAGTTCGTCACAGTGACAGTGGTGAGGAGAACGACAAAGAGCTCCTAGTCGCAGGGAAGCACTGATGCGGAAGGAAGTGTCTTCGAACAAAGTGCCTAAGTTCGATGACCGTAATGCATGAAGACACAGGCATGACTCCCACTTACCCACAGCCAGTAGGCGCGCACGCTCCGCAGTAGTAGCAGACGTGTTAAGTAAATTGTTCTGTACTACTCTGCAGAGCGGCTCATCCCACTATCTCAGAGCCTCGGTGAGGCACGGCACATCAAAATTAATCAGTGTGGAGGCTAGGATTTTCCTGATTAATTTCTCAGTACCGTGGACCGAGGGTAAGATAGCCGGTAAACTAATTACATATTAGAAAAATGTCGCCCAAAACACGTTTTTGACAATATCTCAAAATTCAAAATATTTTATTTCACATAAACCTACAAGGGCACTTATGAAACGTCAGAAGCTAGGTGTACGGTTCCAATTGGTCGCTTCCTATGGAGAAGAGCCGGCAAGAAACTCCACGGTTACTCTTTTAAAAATAAGTGGTTTCTACAATGTTTTCAAATTACATTTTTAATAGGTATGAGAGGACAGTGTAGGCCTATCAACAAGTACCAGGTACTTAATAAAATAGAAAATGGTCCACAAGTCAGTCTACAGCCTACAACGTTCTCACATTCACAAAATCTAAAAAAAAAGAATCAATATAAAAGATTAATAAAATAATTAAAATAAGGACCTATTTAAACCAAATGATACGATTGTCACCACTTCCTGAAGATCTTAAATACACAAAATCTAAAAGAAAAGAATCAATATAAAAGATTAATAAAATAATTAAAATAAGGACCTATTTAAACCAAATGATACGATTGTCACTACAGCTGTAACAACTATAATTTGATTTAAAAAAAATATAGAAAATTGTAGGTATATAATGTCAAATAATGAAAAGTAAAATAATTTAATCATCGTAATTTGGAAACAGCTAGTAGACATTTACATTGTTATGCCGTTAATGAGGTACCAGGGAAGCCACATGTGCAGAAGGAATTATTGCCAAACTTCCTTGTCTTCAACGTAGTCTCTAATCTTATAATAAGCTTTTTTGATAAGGACACGCTTGATGTGGGTTTTGAACTTTCCATCGCTTAGTTCTGTAACCGACTTAGGCAACTTGTTTTAAAAACGAATACTGTTTATAAGAAAATACTTACTAGTTTTAGTTAATCTAACTTGGGTATCACAATTTCACGTTTACTACGTGTATTTATATTATGGAAATCGCTACTTATTTTGAAAAGTCCTAAGTTTTTGCGAACATACAAAATACCAATCTCCAAATAAATATCTCCTTTCAAACTCATTTTACGATGAAAATAGTTACGAAATAAAATATACTAGAAAAAATTTTCTATAATTTATGAAATGTGCAATAAAATAATATATTGAAAAAATGGCGCAGCAACACGAAAAGTTTTTTGACATTATCTTCTTTTAGACACATTTGAAACGGCGGCGCAAACAAAGAGGTGGCAAAGTGAAAATTCAAAAAGAACACGTCGAAATCAATAAAATTACCAATTTTATTGATTGAGCACCAAATGACTGTAATTTTAAGACAAGGATGTAGGTTGTGTCTACAATGATGCATTTTTAGATGAATTTAAGGTATGGCAAGGATAGCTGTAAGTCATGGGCTTTCTAAAATAGAAATACATACATCCTTTTCCGTGTTTGTGAAAAGTCGAAAAAGCGATACTGTTTGGCCAACGAGTAACACACGTCTAGATACTTATAGCCCGTGGCCCAAAAAAGCTTCCTTGGACTCTTAATAAAACATAAAAAGCTGTTGGTTCAACATTGAATATGAATATTAACCGTGAGCAAAAATACTGAAGTAGGTAAGTACTCTCTGTTCAGAATAAAATTAAATCCTTCAGTGTAACCCTATCAGAAACGCATTTATTTATTATAATGGAAAAAAAAAAACTTATTTATGTCTGCCAATAAAAGTTAACTATGAGAAAAACTTAGTTAAGCGTAACCCGGAACTGCTTCCAATCGTTCACATGGAATTTATTACTAAACGGTTCACGACCTGGTGCGTAGAAATGTTTATGGCTTTTTCCTTCGCTATTAATTTAAGATCTTCAGGAAGCGGTACGATTGTCCGGGAAACCATGAAATGAACTTCATGGTTTCTCTGAATAACACGTGTACTTACTAAACTAACTAACTTGTTTAGTAAGTACACGTTTTAGTGTTCATATACACAATCGATACAAGGCAATAGCAGAGGCAACTGCAGCCGTTGACATATGTACGTGGCGGTTCTCATCTATACAGTTACTTTTCACCCTTATAACAATCTCATCCCACATTCTTAAAATACCATCCCAGTAAAAAATAACTGCTTACAATCCTTTTACGGAAGATAATAGATTCCAATTACCTCCCAAATTGCTTTCATTGCATCTATAAGTACCTACGTTTTAAAGGCACCCTTTCACGTTTTAGAGGCCCCCAAGAATGTATGAATATTTTTGTGACCGGATATTGCTCCCAGACAAACCCCTTTCAGGCTTTCACTGTATATTTCAAAGGCTTCAGGAATTCACGAGATGAATTAAAGTCTGTGGCAACGAGGAATTGGAGTAGATCGAGTATTGTCTATTCATTGGATGTGTAATTTTAATATTTAATTGCTTTGATGAATATTCACGTTTGAAATTACGCTGTGGTGTTTGATTACAAGACTGAAAGTATTAGTGAAGTTCCTTTGTTGAAAGGGAAGACACAATTACTTTTTGCTACACCAAACAGCTTTGTAGTTTCTCATTTATACATTATTGTTATCTTAGTTGTACTTGTACAACGAAAACAATTCTGTCAGTTACATGAATGAAATAAGAATAGATGGAATCCCGTTTTTCTAAGGGAAACGTGAGTGGTAATAAGGTAACGGTTCATATTAAATATGGACGTATGGTATGCGTTGTAGTAATACCTACAGTTTATTGTAAGAATAGGTAACCGCTTGAGATTGGCTCTACCCTCAAATAAAAGCTTTTTGCGATGGGATTTATTGAAAACAAGCTGACCCGATAAACGCTGTTCTGTCAAAATTATAAATCCCATAGAAAATGCTCATTAAATTTTCCCGAATTTTCCAATTTTCCTGTCAACTTTTCAAATTGCACGACTCACAATGCAAAGCATTAGAGAGTGCTTTGGGGATTAAAAAAAAGATTTAATGCAGCAGAAACGAAAAAAAAAGCAGAAAGCTGTAGTTGTAGCTTGCGAAATAATAAATTAATGGAGTCAATTTTTTCTAATATATTCGTTTCAGCTAATGGAGGAACCCTATTGAAAATGGCTCTTTTATTCAAAGTAGTTTAATTATAATGAATAAAAACTAACTAATATAAATATATATTTCTATTTCCAACTTCGACCCTCTACCGTTGCCTAGCAACCAACAAAGCAAACCTAAATACTATTTGACAGTACGTGAAGATTGCGAGGTGTGAAATGCTACCCACATTGATGGGTACAGTCAAAACATACTTCATGAAAAGTCGTTTAAATATTTTTTTGTTTTTTGAATGAGCGTTATGAGGCGTGCGCAATTGGATTTTCCAAATATTGTTATTTTTTCCGTAAGAACTTGATTCGGACTATCAAAAACATTTTAAAATAAAAAAATAGCCAAATTGGTCCACTCGTTTGCAAGAACAACGAACAGATAACGTTTCCTAAGTTATTCCAAAGCAAATTCTTACGCAGCTGAGCCATCAATGGGTTTGACGTTCAATCATATCTATGCGAAGCTTATTCAGCTTACGAGGCTTAGGAGCTGTTTTTTACATTTCGGGGACGGAATAAAAATCCCCATGTATATTTTCCGCGCTCCGTAATCCATCGTGTGCGACCGGATGATAGGATGAAGTGGTGTTATACGAATATTTTTCATAACTGTTTCTAGATTTCGTATGTTTTTCCAAATTAAGCTGACTGAGCTAAATCCGATTATGGATTTGTTTTGTAAAAAGTATTTTTTTGTTTATTGATAAAAAACGTGAAGATTTTACCTCCGTATAGTTTTACTGAATAAATTTATTTAAAAAAAAAAATTACCAAACATACAACCGACTTCCAAACTACAAAGCGAAAAATAACTTTAATTTCGGAAGTCGGTGTCTTTGGATCAATCAGTTTTTTAATTTTTTGCCAACGAGTTTCGAAATTATTATTTTTTTCACTTTTTAGTGTGTTGGTTTGTAATTCATCACGTTACACTTTACCAAATGGTGCGTTTCAAGAGCAAATGCATGAGTTAAAAAATACCCAAATCGCTATAGGTATGCCTATAATATTTGAAGAGTTCCCTCGATTTCTCAAAGATTTTGTCATCAGATCGTGACCAAATGACAATGGGACCAACTAGAAAATATACCCTTTCAAACAAAAAAAGAATTTTTCAAATCGGTACAGCCGTCTTTGAGTAATCGGAGAACATAGTTAAAAAAAATTAAAAAATCCGACGAACTAAGAATCTCCTCCTTTTTTTTGAAGTCGGTTAAAAATAGAAATGATTCAATAATATTATGCTTACTTCCAACAATACAAATTCTGTGATATTTCCTTCATAAGTTATACCTCGTATAAGGTTAATATTTTAGCTATCAAACCAAAGCTCCATGAAAAAAAAAATACTAACTTTATATTTAGTTTCAGCATTGTGTTACGATGTATAATAATCTATATATATATATATAAAATTCTCGTGTCACAATGTTAGTTGCCATACTCCTCCGAAACGGCTTGATCGATTTTTATGAAATTTTATACGTATTTTCGGTAGGTCTGAGAATCGGTCGTAATCTATTTTTTATACCCCTAAGTACGGTGGTCCACCCCAATCATTCATATGGCAAAACTACGTTTGCCAGGTCAGCTAGTGTTATATATAAGTACCTATTTAAAAAAGTTATTTTTAGAGCTTACAAAAACTTATATAAAAATCTCATTAATTAACCCTGTAATGAAACACAAGCATTAGTACAAACTTTACGAACCTACAGAAGAAACCCATCAGCCTTTTAAAATAAAACACAGGCTGTTTCATAGATCCGTAAAAACTTCAGTTACGGCTTAAATTATAAATATTTTTATAAGGCTATACAAGAACAAAGAAAATAACTCCACGTGCCAGATGTTCAAAACGGTTGTAGAAATATTACTGAAAACAAAAACTACGTAGGTAGGTACTGAGAACATTAGGAAAAAAATTGTGGCCGTATTTCGACGACAAACCACAAACTATCTTTGCATTGTATAAATTCAATCCCTTAGCATTGAGCATATGTGTGAGTACTGTGTACCTACTATAAAGCTGCCATTTACTAGGTACGTCTTTCATTGACTTGAATGTGCCCTGGCGGCTGAGAGTCTGTCATGCTTACTCTGTCTCGCTGACGGTGGCGTGTGTGTTGGATCATTTAGCTTCCTTCAAAATTGTTGAGCTGGATGGTGCTATTTCATGCGTCATGTTCGTGAACGGGCGCTGTCAATAGGAACTGATCATCTCTTAGCTGTCACGGCTTATTTTTTTTTATTACGGACGCTTTTAACGTTATGCATCGATATCACACACAACCTCTTTTTTTCTCGTCCGAAGGGTGCGAAACGGAACCCCTTTACTAAGTTTCTACTGTTCGTCCATCCATCTGTCCGTCTATCTGTCAGCCGTCTGTATCTCATGAACCGTAATAGGTAGACAGTTGAAATTTATATTACAGATTGTGTGCTTATTTCTTTTGCCGCTTTAACAATAAATAATAAAAAAAAATCGGCGTTTTTTGTTCAATCTTAATACTTTAAGTTAAATCAATTTTCTTCAGAATTACAACTGTCTTTTTAATACATTTCTTCTTTCACTATCGAAGATCTATCTTTTGGTATAGGTTTTTATAAAGGTGCTGCTACTAGGTGCCCGCCCCGGCTTCGCACGGGTAGCACTAAGTACTTATCTACGGCGCACCTATCTACCCTACCTACATACCTACCTACCTACCCTACCTACCTACCTACCCTACCTACCTACCTACCCTACCTACCTACCTACCCTATCTACCTACCTATCCTACCTACCTAACTACCCTACTAACTTACCTACCCTACTTACTTACCTACATACTTACCTACCTACTTACATACCTACCTACATACCTACCTGCCTACCTACTTACATACCTACCTACATACCTACCTGCCTACCTACTTACATACCTACCTACATACCTACCCTACCTACCTACCTACCCTATCTACCTAGCTATCCTACCTACCTAACTACCCTACTAACTTACCTACCCTACTTACTTACCTACATACTTACCTACCTACTTACATACCTACCTACATACCTACCTACCTACTTACATACCTACCTACATACCTACCTACCTACTCTACCTACCTATCTACCTATCTACCTCCAATTATATATCCAATTTGGTGCAGCCGTTCTGAAGTTATGGCGTGACCAAGGGAAATAGGGATTCATATTTATATAAATACGTAGATGTCTTTATATCTTTTTACTTAATGGCATAGAAATGATTGCACCTACAGTTTCACATAGTCATGCAAAAGCCTTTACTACAACAAACCGTCACTTGATTGAGTGGACAATTTGTAGGCTGCTAATGCCCAGAAATGTCTACTGAGTGAATATATTATATTTATCAGAGAATAAACGGCAGCATTGACCTTTCATCCAATGACATAATTACGACAACGAGTGCCATGCCTGATGATGATGACAGCTGATTAAAATGATATGAACAGATACTGTTGTAATGATTTTTGTAAATTTATTTCTTAGCTGACTGATCCCTGAGAAGAAATGCAGAAATAAACTCAGAGGTCTCTCTTTTAAAGTCCAAACATGTCTTATTATGGGTGTAAGGTTTATAAATCGTGCTGACCTGCCCCATTGTAACAATTTTGTTTTAAACTCTTCTAAAAATAATTGTAGTTTTTATAAGAATATTTAAACATTTAAATAATATGTTTAAAAATTTAATAAAGGAAATAATATTCTTATGTTAGTGGGAAGATAAGAATATTGTTTTTACATAAGTAATAAAATGGAAACAATCCACAACAGACCGGCCATTTTATTTGAGCCTGCTACGCTCCTGTTACGGTCAATGAAATTGCATGGTATAACGACCAGAGGCCCGATAAATATTCGAGTATATTGACCTGTGACGTCACAGTTTGGCAGTTTATATGGACCGTGTAAGAGCATCCTTACATCCACCCGAAAAACCGGAACCGGGGAGATATAGTTTGACCTATTGCAAGCCGCAAACCACAAAACAATAAATAATAAAAGAGATTTTAATTACAACGGAATTACATTGTTTAAACATGCAAGGTACTATTATAAAGTGATATAATTAGGTTTCGTATTATTCACCACAGATGAGTTTGTAACAGGTTTGTTTTAATTAAAATTTTAATGTAGCAAGGCTTAAATATGATAAATGTGTGTAATTTTAATATCTGTATTCATATCGTTTTGCACTATTTATCCATGGATCACCAGCTGAATAAATTTTGATATTTAAATAGATAAACTGGTTATGTTAATTGATGTTTTATATAATTAATGATTTCACTTAAAATAGTAACCATTTTACCGAAGAACAGCTTGGTTCAGGACTGGCCGAAAAGCGTCACGTCAAAAAGCGTTCATACTTGCGACTGTCTTCTTTTAATTCAAAGAGAAAGAAAGAGTGTGAGAGAGAGACTAAATTCAAACTTTCTCTTTCTTTTTCTTTCGCAAGTATCGCAAGGTCTTAGAGAGAGAAAGAAAGTGTAAATTTACTCAAAATGAAAATCCAAGATGGCGGCTGCGAAAATTTTCTCATTTTTCGTAATGGATGTAATTTTCATAGTTTTCAAGGGTGCTTAAGCCAATCGTGAGGTCAAAATGTAAATCATAGATTGGCGTCTGCGAAAATTTTGTTTTTGTTTTAAACCATAAGTGAGAAGGAACTTCGTTCCTGATGGGGGTCCCTGGACCGCACACGTTTTTTTTTGTTTCTGTACAAACAATGTCTTCCTGCCTTTTCTACTTTGGCTTTCAATATCGCGTAGTATTCATCTAATAAGATCGTTGAAATCAACTTATATACAAGTCCAACCTACGTTGAGCCAAATTCTATTAAGTCTTATCTAGGTCCTGTTGAGCTAATTGAGCATTGAGCATGAAGATGGAAATGTGCGTGCGGTGTGAGGGCCACTTTGTTAAAACTCTTTGGAAATGTGCTTAGGATTTAGTGAACATTTCCAAAGAATTGTGAAAGTTAGAATCAGATTTTGTGAAAGTCAAATAACCGAGTTATAGACTGTAAAGTTGGGCCCTCATTTCTCACATGGAGGATTCAGGAGGATCAGGTTCAGGTGGGCCCTCAATCCTCTATGTGATAACTGAGGGCCCACCTGAACCTGATAAATTATGGACACTACAGAAAAAGTCTTTATGCCAAAATCTAAGCTAATGCTAAACTTATTTTGTGAAAACAAGATATTATCGCAAAACACTGTCCTACTTTGTATATCTTCGTATAAAATGGGCCCTCAATTCTCATACATGTAAAAGTTTATTACGCTAATAAAATGAAATCATTAATTTACAGCTATTGTTTGAAATCCTATATAATATTGCATACTAAAATAAACACTTCTATTAAATTAAAGTTGGTATTTATTCCACACCACAATAGTTTAGGTTTAAAAAATATGGCCGATCGGTTGCGATAGAGCGAGACAGCAAAACCCTGAGCAGTACAGACATACTACTACGTTCTGATATCATATATAAGTAATAGGATTGAGCTTGTACGAATTATGCAGACATTCACGATGTGGCTAAGGTAGGACGGGTAGTAAATCGTTGGACACGAGAAGTGCTTCTATAATATTGAAATCGAATGTACTTAACAGTAATCAGGCTGAATTTAAATCAGTTATAGTATTGAGCTTAATTTGCTAGCTTATAAATGGCGTGTTTACTTTTCATCTTCGACCGTATCATTGCTGACCTTAGGCCTAGCCCGCACTGCAATAAAAAATCACGCATTTTTTTATCGCAATTCTATAACACATGGTATCTTATGTATCTACATGCAAAGGCGATTTAAAATTTACGCTCGTTGCAATGCCGTACACTGAATATAAACCTTGCGAATAAAATTCGCAGTGCCTTAAGGTGAGATGATGGTCAAGTGGAACCTTTCATTACTTTGATAAAATATTTTTTTAAAGAATCTAATCTAACTAGCCTGTATTATCCTACAGCAGGGCCTCCATTTTCCATTTCCACAAAATTCTATTTTTTACTTGCGGGTAGGAAAGAAAACAAAAATACGTTTACTGGCATTACAGAAAAAAAAAACTCCAAGCAGCCAAGGAGCCCCAAAGTCATCCCGCAATCTTCACCTTGGTCTGCCGCAATATCGTCTAGCGTTTAATGGGACGAAAGCATAACAAGAATAGGTACTGTTAAAAATACTAATACTTTCAGAAGGAAAAGTTTACATTCCATTTCAGTCACACCTGGGTAGATTTTCGAAAAACCTTTTTTCTTGTTCCTCTACCCATACCCTGTTTTTTTTTTTAATGATTTTATCTTCACTAGTTTTGGATAAATTAAAAAAGCGCAAACATTTAAAAATTTAAATAATATCATCACCACTGCTCTCAAAACGGTGAAGGACAAGATCGTGTGGAAACCAGCATGTCCTAGAAACAAAAATTCGAAGACATGAGAAATCTACCAACCCGCACTGGGCCCGCGTGGTAGATTACAACTTCCCACTGAGAAGCGGCCTGTGTTCCAGCAGTAGGAACATTCGAAACTGTCTAACCTAAATACAGATTACTCAGTGATCTAGCTAGGAGAGCAGCGATTCACATGTAATTAATAATGTAATGTATAACTTAATCCTGTATTATAATGAAAGATTAATTTATTTATTTATAACATTATATAATAGGCTAATTATGCTTATGCTGACATTATGTTATATGCTACTGTTTCACTAAAGCAAACTCATGTAAGACCACGATCCCGTCAACCCAAACTTACTTTATTAACCAACCCGCACAGGCCATTGTGAGGGTCCACAAATAATTTAAGCAGTCCATTGTGGCAACACAGCAGCGGCTATTGAGAATTGAATGTGGTACACCGCACGAGTCTCGCATTCATCTAAGGAACGTCGCAGTACGTCGGCTACGTATTGCGTAATAGTCTGACTTTATTGGTGAACTTTTCAATAAAGTTGTAAATTTTATGAATGGAGAAGAGATTGTAGGTAAAAGGTGAAATTCTAGGACCTATCATGTTTGTAATGTGTGGATTCCGGTAAAAAACAGTAGGTTTCTTCACTCGTATTATGTTTTGTGTCTTACAATTTCCTCTTGCCAATAGTTTAAGTGTTGTTCTTTATTCCGGATATCTTTTTTATATGATTGTGGTTACAAATTGATATATAAAACGTAGGTACGGTTCGCATAAAACAAAATAATTCTTTAAAAAAACATAATCATTATCTTCTGGGAAATCTTCTATCTTCTTATATAAAAATCAATTGTCGTACATTAGTCTCGCAAAAACTCGGAAATGGCTCAACCGGTTGTGATAAAACTTCGGCAAGTTGTTGTGTGTGCACCGAGCAGGCTCCTAACAAAAAAAAAGGCATTAGCTAATTATATATAGTTATCGTATTATTTTTCAATTTAAATGAGGTCGTTTAAAAATCGATGTTTTATTCGCATACTTGTTTATGAATAAACGACATTCGCCTTTGAGAAAGTCAGCCATTAGTAGTAGGCTCAGAACAAAGCTAAAAAGAAGACTTTGTAACTACTAGCCAACATGAATCGAACTTTTATTCCCAGCTGAGTTGTGAATGAAATGAATAGAAACTGTAGTTTCTAGGACTAGGTTTTAACTTTTAAGTACCTAATTCTATATAACTACACAACTTGTGAATTTTACCGGGTTACGACATAGGGCGCGGGTGGCCGTCGTTTAGCGGGTGTCTACAAGTCATAACTTATGACCCCTGTTGAAAATTTGCTATTTTTTTTATGTATTTGCGGTATTTTTGGTACAAAAAATGTGATTTTGAAATAGCAATTACTTTTATTTAATAATTTTTGATAGTTTTTTAATTTTAATATTTTTTTTAAAGAATATGCGTAGATGGTTTGGTCATGTTGAGAGGATTAATGAAAGGTGACTAACAAAAGATATTTACAAGGCAGATGTGAGTAGAAACGCTGCAGGGAACGCCCTAGGAGGACAAGTAGTGACCTAATTGGTGATGTTCTTCAGAAAGGTTAGGTGTGTAGTACTCGTCACTGGCGTGCGTATGACTAGATGCAGATGGAGTATGTAAGGAGTGTGACGTTCTATAGATTATGCCTACCCCTATGGGAAGAAGCCGTGAAGGTGTTTAAAAGATGATCACATGACTTTATTCTCCTGAAACCGTACTTTACATAACGATATTTTTAAAATGTATTTGATACTGAGTCTTGATAACCTTGTCTAGTATCTAGGTACTTGGTCAAGCTTCAGAAGATTTTCGAATATTGGGGCTTACATACTAGTTATAACTTATCTAATCGATAGTCCGTCAGTTTTGAACTTGTCGAGATACAGGTCACGTCTTCTCGGAAATACTACTAAGTGCTTTTAGGTACACATACATCGATTGGTCTGTATTTCAGGTGAAATTAAGTCGTAATTGCTTTTGGTTTAGGTAAGTACTGTTAGCTCTCAGCGAGCTACCGGTACCGAAGTAAATAAAAAGCCTGTTTATAATATATGACGTACTTATTTGGACGTTTGAAATTAATTTATTAATACTTATATATTTTATATTATAACATACGCTTGTCAGCCCTCTAAGGTGACTGTCAAATCTTTCCTATCTATCTATCTATATTCTATCTATTATATATATAAAATATAATCTCAATTTCCCTTGGTCACGGCATCACGCGTGAACGGCTTGACCGATTTCGCTAATTCTTTTTTTTTCGTGTTTGTTATTGTCAGGAGAAGGTTCTTCTGAGAAAAAAAATTAAGAAAGTTGCGCGAAAAGTAGATTGCACCCGTGCAAAGTATAGGCGGGTCGCTAGTACTCAATAAAAATCAATATGTGTAAGCATAAATACGAGATTTATGCTTTCAACATAAGACAGACTTGCGGAGGCTGTATACTAAAACCATGTCAGATTACAGCCTCTACAGTACCTACACTTGATTCAACATTTTAGAAAACAAATGAAGTCGTTTACAAATATCAAAGTGTTTCTCGTTAAAAACCAATTATACTTACATTTCCTAACACAGAAATCGCATAAAAACGTGGAACAATATTTTTCCAACAACATTTCCCGATAACCAAAAGTTTCCGAAGCATCACTGAAAAAAAAATTACAACCGTCCTTGAATATTACCAAAAATGCTCCCAAGACCAACATCAAAGGGTGAACCGGAAATTATATCATACATACATAATTTTAAGTTCAAAAATATTTTCGTAACGTGGTGGTCCCCGAGTAATTTTTCTGTACAAGGGGTGTGCTATAAAAAGCTAGCGTTACATATACGACCTTTTACCAAATTTAGGGTTTCGTAATCTACTATATAAAAATAAGTCGGGTTTTCCTTCCTGACGCTATAACTCCAGAACGCACGAACCGATTTCCACGGTTTTGCATTCGTTGGAAAGGTCTCGGGCTCCGTGAGGTTTTAGGTAGGGTAGGGTAGGTAGGGTAGGTAGGGTAGGTAGGTAGGTAGGTAGGATAGGTAGGGTAAGTAGGGTAGGTAGGGTAGGTAGGGTTGGTAGGGTAGGTAGGGTAGGTAGGGTAGGTAGGGTAGGTAGGGTAGGTAGGGTAGGTAGGGTAGGTAGGGTAGGTAGGGTAAGTAGGGTAGGTAGGGTAGGTAGGGTAGGTAGGGTAGGTAGGGTAGGTAGGGTAAGTAGGGTAGGTAGGGTAGGTAGGGTAGGTAGGGTAGGTAGGGTAGGTAGGGTAGGTAGGGTAGGTAGGGTAGGTAGGGTAGGTAGGGTAGGTAGGGTAAGTAGGGTAGGTAGGGTAGGTAGGGTAGGTAGGGTAGGTAGGGTAAGTAGGGTAGGTAGGGTAGGTAGGGTAGGTAGGGTAGGTAGGGTAGAGTAGGTAGGGTAGGTAGGGTAGGTAGAGTAGGTAGTTAGGTGCGCTGTAAATAAGTTCTTAATGCTACCCGTGCGAAGCCGGGCCGGGCAGCTAGTCAAATAACAAAAACGGAGCCCTCATAATTTCATGTCCGTCTGTTCGTCTATCCAGATGTGACACAGCCATTTTACTTGGAGACCATTAGCATTACATCGATGAAAATTGGAAATAAGTGTACCCTATGCACCACTAAACATTGTGTTAGAGAAACTACCTAAAAAACAAAAATAGGGTGGCACTCACAATACATATAAAACACTTATGACGTTTAGTGATTTTACTATTTAAGGCAATAGTTTTTGATGTATGGGGATATTTTCAGTTACAACTGCAGAAATAACTTTGTTTTTCATTGTTTTTTGAGAGAAATTCATAAGTCTATTTTTGCGGCCGGTAATATCAATATAAATACATCCCGACTACGGATCCCTTCACTGTGTGTGGTCCGAGAAGCACTTGGCCGGTTTTATTTTAATTCAACCTTTTTGTGATCGCTCTCTGTCAGTCGCAGACGCTTTTGATCTTGCTATAAAGATGCACTGTTTCGCTTAAGAGGGTCAAACGTTGTGGAGAATTTATAATGATAAAAATTATTTTTACTTTTTATGTTTTACAGATGTTGATTTTATTCTTGCAAAATCTATTTTACGGGAATTTTGAAATCAATTCACTTTAGTCAAACCCATAATCCAATTTGATTCAATATCCTGCAATAGTCTTATATACACCAGGGGTTGTCCTTGGATGCACTTACATAGTGTATACAGGCGTAATCGTCGGTAGGTGCCTCATTTCATTCAAATGTCTAACGCGTACTCGCGTTAGACATTTGACTTCGGCTCCTCGTACGCCTTCCAAAGATCCGTGACCCCAAGGTCCTGAGAAATGTCAAGAGATGTAAAAATAATGTACAAGTACCTTTAGTATAGAATCATAAGAAATCATCAGAATTATAACAGGTTCTTAGGCGTAATTATATATTTTATTAAAATCAGTCTGCCTAGCCTTTTCTCAACTATATCAGGGTTGGCTTCCAGTCTAACCGGATGCAGCTGAAAACCAGTAATTTACATTGACCGACTGCTTATCTGACCTCTACAACACAGTTACCGGGTAACACGATAGGTACCCCTGGTTGGCAGACTTATGGACTTCCGACTACCCTTAACGACTGTCAAAGATCTACGAATAACAGCCGGAACCAAGGGCTTACGTGCTTTTTGAGGTAAGGAGGGGTAGCGATTTGTAATGGATGGTAACTCATCCACGAGTAGGCCGCAGCAAGCGTAGCTTAGCCTTCGATTGCCCCACGCGGCAGTTATCATTTAGCCACGAGACCTTCATATATATATTTATTAAATCAATTATAAAATGAATCGTTTGTTAAAAGTGCAGTTACCGAACTCGTGGGTGGGCATTTTAATTATCTCCAAACTAATCAAGTACTTTCACAGAAATCTGTGTCAATTCATTTCAAGGAACGGTCCCAACAGACTGTTACTTGATTTCTATTCAAAGAAGCGACGATTTTGGTTAATTCAAACGAATGTCTATCTATAGAATCCAGCTCGATTGAGCAACTTATCCAACCCGAGAATACCAGTAATTTTATTAATAGCGTAAACCAACAGGCCATGAAAACTTCCTTAACACTTGACTAAAATTGCGATAAATCACTTTAAGGGAATTTGAATCAAGGTCGAAACCTTCCTCTCTTAATTATCTGTAACTTTATTTATATAATGGATTTGCCTACTTTGTTAAAGTAATATTAATTATGCGAGTCTAAAAAAAAAGGAATTTTGAGGAAGAAATGCTGAGAAGTCTGAGATGATTAAGTGGCCACGCCATAACTTGAAATGAACTTCGAACCGAGATTTCTCGGATTTGGATCGGACGTAGTGTGATACCGCTCTTATAGTTTTGCCATGTCTGTCTGTCTGTCTGTCCGCGTCTTAGCTCAGAGACTCTTAGTAGCTGTAATTTGGCATGAATATACATCAATCATTCTTTTTTGTGTACCGCCCCTAATCGTAAAGTGGGGACTTTTTTTCTCGTTTAAACCATAGTGTAGAGTGTTATTGGAAAGGTCGTTAACATTAGATTGTTTGCCAAGGGAGCAAACAACTATTTTTGAGGCGAGAGTGTTTCTTTGACTACAGAGCGGAGCGAAGGATTCTAGAGAAGAATCCCGAGCGTAGCGAGGCAATCTAAAGTAGAATCGTGAGCGCAACGAGGGATTCAAAGTACGTCACTCGAGCTTAAAATAGTGTTCCTCCCGAGGTGAATACTTTTTATCACCCTCGATGGGAAAAAAAAAAAACGTCTGTAATCCTACATCCATCAGGAACGGAGTTCCTTCTAAGATATTAAAAAAAAAACAAAATTTTTCGCAGCCGCCATAGTGGATTTACATTTTGACCTCTCTATCCGCTTAAGCATACTCGAAAACTATGAAAACGATACACATAATGAAAAATTTTAACTTTTCGCAGCCGCCATCTTGGATTTTCATTTTGACCAAATTCACACTTTCTCTCTCTCTTGCCAGCCTGTTAATTGTTCATACTCAAACTCAAAGCATATATTTTAATTAAACCATTTACAGGCACTTTCAAATTGTCAAAGCGTCTGTCAGTTAGACACAAAGTTGAAGCTAATTCCCCATTCCAAAACGTAGATCTCTATGGAGAAGAACGGGCAAGAAATTCCAAGGACATTCTTTTAAATATAGATATTACAAAATCCTGGGTACATTATTCTTGTTGCTTTTCTACGTATATGTGAGAACAATGTACAAAATATAATCAAAAGCAATTGAAAATATAAGATTAAAAATAAGCCCTGGCAGATAAGAGATGACCAGTCTCAACTGACGGCGCCCGTTCACGGACATGACGCGTGGATCAGCACCATCCAGCTCAACCATTTTGTAGGAAACCGAATGATCCAACACACTCGCCACTATCAGCGAGACATTTAAGTGAGTATGACATACTCTCAACTGCCATGCTCTTTCAAGTCAATATACATCTTAATAACATAATAAACGGCGCCATGGTACACACATTTACAAAAATAAAAATGCTTCTAAATTATACAAAACTATAGTTTGCAATTTATTTAAGAAATTAATAGAATTTTACCACCAAAAAGAAAGAAAATAATTACTAATTGGAGCATTCAACAATTTACTTAGTAAAACAATAATAAACATTGAGCTCGTAATGTCAAAAATAAAATTAAAAAAGGGGAAGCAACTCTTCCAAATATTAAAATGTTAACTAGTGAGCCCAAGAGGCTGTGGAGCAGGACCAGCATTAAGCCAAGCATTTTTATCTACGATATAATAATCCAATTTATAATATGCGTCTGTGTATTGTTGTATTGTGTGCGTTTAATGCATGTTTCAAATTTCTTCTCATTTAGTTGAAGAATATCGAGTGGTATTTTATTATAACATTTTACACAGTACCCCATAAAAGAAGTATGTACTTTAGACAATCTAAAACGTGGTTGATCTAATTTGTTCCTATTTCTAGTGTTAAAAAACTTTTAGTGTTCTGCCTCGTTGGTCTAGTGGCCGCAAGCGCTACTGCTGAGCATGAGGTCCTGGGTTTGATTCTCAGGTCGGGCAGAGTGTTATTGGGTTTTTCTATCAGAAATTTCTCAGAAGCAGCCTGGAATCTGGATATGTGCCCGGTTGATGGCAATAGGCTTGCCCCCTATTACATGGGACTTAAAACATAACTGGAGAAATGTGGGTGAACCTGCTACAGGGACACTTTTGCCCAACCTTTCGTTATGTTTCTAGTGTTAAAAATTATGCCTGTCACTTATCTTACTAAAAAGATGTAGATTTCTTCGAATATACATAATGTTTTCATATATATACTGACAAGGTACCGTCATGATGTTAATTTTCTTAAACAATTCCCTTAGAGATTCATGTCTGCGGAGATTGTAGATCTGACGGCCCTCTTTTGCAGAATAAAGATAGAATCAATATTTGCAGCCCGTCCCCACAGCAAACTACAGAAAGACATGATGCTATGAAAGTAACTACAATAGACCAGTCTCGCGGTATCCACGTCTGTTAGTTGGTGGATTTTCCAAATAGCATAAGCGGCTGAACTTAGCCGCCCTGCAAGTGATGTTAAGTGAGGACCCCACTATAGTTTGGAGTTAAGCGTTATCACTAGGAAACCGTCTTTTCGACTTTCACTTTTAATCCCTAGGGATTAAAAAGCTATTTTAGTCCCTGTTTACGAAGAATAAACCAGCTCTTTTTGAATAGGTGTGATAAAAAATAATATTGTGAGTTTGTGAAAACCATTTTTGGATTCAGGGATCCGTGTAGTTAAAAGTAAAACTATCACAGCCATAGGCTCTACAAGATAATGAGTAATAATCGACCAACTTACATTTGCAGTTGCAAAAACACGTTCTCCCATACGTTCCGTATGTGAAAACGTGTTTTTCAACTATATTGTTAAGTTTGTTCTAAGTTGGGATAAATTCATCACAACTACGGAACCTTTCATTGTGCGTGGTCCGACACGCACTTGGCCGATTTTTACCCTTAATATGCCTGAAATTTCAATGAATTAATGAATCCCAGGAGCAGCCCGGATTCGAAATCGCCAAATTGATGGCAATACGCTCGCCTCCTACTACATAGGACTTAAACATAACAGGTGAAATGTGGGTGTACTATAGGTACGCCTCTCCCTAACCTTTCTGACATTATAGGATATATAATTTCCCTTGACGGTATTTTTTGCACCGATACATTCAAGTGCGTATCGGACCACGAACAATTAAGGGTTCCGTAGATGGGATGAATTTATCAAAAATACAAACTTAACATTGCAGTTGAATAATGTGTTCGCCAATACATTCCAACTGCAAATGTAAGCTTGTACGCACAATATTGAGAGATTTACCTTTTTTTTTAGGTAGGGCATCTCGTAGTTGACCTCTGAGATCATGACTACTTAACCGGGCTTTCCTGTGAGTGCCTTAAACTACTACACTTAAAACCTCCAGCCAGGGAGAGATTTACCATGTTATTTTAAAACCACGGACTTTTTATAGGTATTCCTGAAATCTATGAGTAAAGAACCATTCTCTGTATTTTTTCAAAAATTTAGGCTCAGTAGTTTCAGAGATAATGGTTAATTTTCATATATTTTCAATACCTTTAAATGTACTTAGTTTAAAATTATTTGAAAAATCCCTATACCAATAAACCCCCATATTCAAAATTCATTAATTTACGTTACACGTCCGTATTTGGGTCACACACACAAATTATGTGTACCAAATTTCAACTTAATCGGTCTAATATTCGCAGCAAATTGGCTGTGACAGACGGACAGACAGACAAACATTCCTATAAGGGTTCCGTTTTTTCCTTTTGAGGTACGGAACCCTAAAATATAATGTCTAATCTATGTTGATGCTTTTACAGACAGATGAAATTTACTTTCGATTTTCTGAATCGATATTAAAACAATACACCTCTATAAATACAATCACAAATAAATGCCACAGCAAAATATTCTACTTTCTCTTCATTATGAAATTCCTTATCAAAGTAAAGGTTTGTTCCTATAACTTCAATATTATCTAGTCACTGATTCGATTCTGGTTCCAATGAAAATCCTTGGGTCCTATTTGAATGTTGGAACTGAGAATTTCATTCCTATCAAGATTCAATTCTATTTTAAACTCAAACGATTCTACATGATAGAAATAAGCGTCCCTATTCTCTGTGAATTAGATAAAAAAAAACATTTACTTAAATTTTATTAAAACTTTTTGAGAAGAACCATGAATCATGAATATTAATTTGGAATCCTATTGTCTTTCGACCTAAATTGTACACCAGCCATGGTCAAACATGTTAAGCCAAAAAATACCTTGTTACACCTATAATAAGCATCATACCATGTATATTATCTACACATGTTTTTGCAAATAAATGAATCTGAATCTGAATCTGAAAAAACGAATTGGGGTAAACAACAATGTAAATTCTAGAAAAGCCAATGCAATCTCAAATGCTACTTTATTCGTTTCAAATCTTTACCCACCTACTTACGAAGAAGACGGTGCCATGAAAAGAATCCTAGGATTATCCACGTCCAACACAGAAGATTGAAATTTAATTGATTTAGAGCCAATGGATTTTCAATACAAATGTCTAGAGTTTTAGGATCAAATTCGTATATTATTCAAAAAGGAGAAAATGCCATTCGCTGGATCACAATTACTTTCCCGATACGGGAGCCTAGAGAATTTTATGATCTAAGGAGTCCTGTAAATCCGCGGATTTGAAACTTCGCGAAGGCCTAATGAAGCTTTCCATTTTTATTCCTAAATCGTTTCCAGAAATATACATACGTATTTTCTTTTATGGTTTATTTATTACCTCGTAATTGTGACACGAAATTGGAAATATAATTTATTAGACTTCCGAATTTCAATTTCGAAGACGATCATGATTTTCTTAATGTAAACTGAAATAAAAAATATGTCAGACTTTTCAAGTTACGGAAAATACTTGTATGTGTTTTTTTGGTTTGTATGAAGGAGGAAGGAAAACTTCCGTTTTATAAGCTAGTAGATAAGCAATCATTTATCTACATGAAACATTGACAAATCTGTTAAAACATGAACTCCATAATTGACTGACGGCACCGATAATCGCAATCAACCACTTAATTCGGGCTTTAATAAACTGAGATTAAACGTGGAACTGAATACTATTTGCTAATGAACTGACAACACGCGCGGCGACGGCCCATGTCGCTGTAATCAAACATAATGAACGATGTTAATTGATTTAATTGAGCCATGGTGCCGTCAGATGTAGGTACGTGGAATTTAAATGCAATTGTCAAAGTCATTTTGAGAGCAATTGGTTAATGGAATTATTGGTATGGAATCAAGATAGGAAATAATGAATAACTTGCACATGCCGATTATGATGAAGAAAAAAAAACCATAACATGTCATAATAAAATTACATAATTTAGTTTTATCATAATAAAAACAAACTGTTAGGCTTCTGTCGACCCGTAACGACTGTCAAAGATCTACGAATGACAGCCGGGACTACTTTCCGAGGCACGGAAGAGTCTCGGTATGTAGAAATGGTCACCCATCCACGGACCAACCCCGGCTAGGGTAGCTTAACCCGACGGATCGACCCGTGCAGCTGTTGGTACTTAGCCACGAGCTCAAAAAAACACTTTTACACGGCAAAATTAAATTATGTTTTAAAACTCGGTATTTTCTATCTGGCGACTCTGAGAAGAAAGACCGAAACAAACTCAGAGGTCAAATTCCATTTAAAATCCGGACATAATCTTGGTCAGGTTATATTAGGACCGTGCAGATTAATGTGTTAAAAGGTTCTTTGAGGAAAGGACCATAAAGATTTGAGTGAACCTGTCCAATCAGTGCACACATTTGTCAGTAGAGTAAGAGCTATACATATTGTGTCTTCTAAAGATTTACAAAATATAAAAAATAAGTTATCTCTTAACAAACTTAAAATCCCAAACTAACGCAAATACTATTTTTCCACTGTATTTTATCAAATAATTGTTTATTTCTTTCAAGAAGATTAGAGGAAAGTGAAAAACTTTAAGACGGATCAGAAGTTTTAAAGTCTTGAATTATGAAGCAACGTGCCAAAGTTAAGCAAGATGTCGGCAAATAGGTCAGATATCCGACTTCAAAAAACTATTGTTGCTAATACCTACTAAAATAGTAGATTGTTATACGAGGGGCTAAAATAAACAATTCTATCGAGGTAGTTTTACTCCCGAGCTTTAGCGATAGTAAATAGACGAGTTATAATGGGTTTTAGCGCCGTGAGTTACACACTACTTTTCACTACGATTGCGAGAAAATAAAATAATCAATCCAATACAATATTAAATAGTTTATTTTATTTTTTTAAATATACTATTTGTTCAATCTGAATTTTTAAGGAAACTTTTTATCCCGGTATGCAGTAATATGTTTCCATGGGATAATTTCCGACGTCCTCGCGAGCGAAGTTGCGGGAAAAAGCTAGTTTTACATAAGATAAAGACTTTTTCATTTTTATAGGTTCGTTGGTTACAGATTAAAAATTTTAAAAGAAATACTTTTTCCCCTAGAGCAAGATATGATAATTTTTCCCCGCTTGCTCAAAAAGTCCGTCATTATAGCGTGGTACGCTATAATGATGGACTTTTTGAGCAAGAGGAGTGAAAAGTATATTCTTAAAGGGTTTTTAACATAAAATTTTCATAGTGCTGTAGGCAGTAATAATACTAGCCTATTATTGTCCCACTGCAGGGCAAAATCCTCTTCTCATACAGAGACGGCACGAGCATTGATCACCATGCTCGCTCAAGATAGGTTGGTGATTTCAGACTTATACAGTGTAGTTTTATTTATCAGAATCAAAATGAAAATATAATTGTGTTTTTTTTTTTTTCTTTCTGTTATTGACTAACCTGGTGTCAGAGCTTTAAAGCCGCCCGCGATGGTCCTTTTGACTTGGCTTCACATGCTATCGAGAAATTTCTCTCAGGCATGGCGATTTCTTCACGCTGATTTCCTTCACCGTTTTTGGAGCAAGTGATAATTAATTAATTATAAAATACGCACATAAATCCGAAAAGTCAGAGGTGCGTGCCTTGGATTTGAACTCGAAACCTATGACTTAAAATTAATTATTTATTTAACAAAACATAAAAAAAAGCTTGAAATGGTTAAAAAATAGACAGTCAATGTGAGATAACAGTTTTAAAACTGCAAACGTGAAATTCAAACTACGTTTTGACGGCATTTGCATTTAAATCACAATGTGCGCTCGATTTTACGGAACTAGTCATCGAATTTGAGAGAAAATTGAATCGAAACTGTGATTAAATATGACTGAACAAAAACCTGAACTGATTTTAAGAGTTTTTGATGTGTTTCATCTTTCCTCTTGTTTTCCTGCAATTTGTTGGAGTGATTCCGTGAAAAGGGACGGAAATGTGTGACAGGAAGCCCAAGCATGCGCTGTTTGATTTGACCAATGATTATGATGATGACGAATATTGTTTGTATCATTTATACTTCAGCCAAGATGTCAGATGTTACACATCATACTACTGTAAGGATCGCCTGTTTTTTTAGTAAGAGAACAAACTTGTGGCATGCGCAACAGCTTACCATGGCCAGCCCATGGGTTCCTTGGTTCAATTTCTAAGTTGGGCATGATGTAATTGGATTCATTCTTTATGAAGTTCTAGCAGGGTGGATTCTGCATTTGTAAACGGTTAATGATAAATAGGCTCACTTCATTTGAAGTTTGTTGCGCCACTTGTTCTTCCTAACTAAAGCACTAGGAAGTGGTGAAGGGGGTTTTGGGGGTCTCATGTTATTTTGACGTTCTAAAAGTGCTGATTCTTTGAATAAATGACTTGATTTTGATATGGGATTTAAACATGGCTGGAGAAAGCCCATGTGGTATATTTAGAGGTATTCTTTTACTTAGGTAGAAGTATTAGTTACATGGGCTTTCTACCAGTTTCCCTTCGGTGTATTTGAGCATAGGAACCGACTTAACCAATAAAAGGATATAGATAGTGGATATAGACGTTAGTGATAAGACTTTAACCTTGAGCTGGCCTTACGTTACAACAGATTAAGAGACCAGCTGGAACGATGACCTTGTGAAGGCCGCAGGAATCTGCTGGATGCGGGAAGCACAGAACCGGTCGAAGTGTCGGTTCTTGGGGAGCAGTGGACGTCTTTCGGCTGAATGATGCCTATACTGGCTTTATTACCACTGATGTGAGGCATACCGAACACGAATGAAAATTTCAATTATTATTTGAACAACTCACATACAGATATAAATCTCTACAAAGACTATAAATAAAATACTATTCCATTTTATTTTTCCTTCATGTTGTCGCATTTCTTTTTATATTTGGAACTCGTAAACCTTCCACTGCATTTCGTATGCTGATTTTGCAAATGGAAAACTAGCAATCACCGGTCTGTTTTTCCGGGTGAACGTAAAAAAACGGGACGAAGCAAGATAATTTATTTTTAATATTATGAACTGTCTAGTTGCTCCAGTGATCGCAAGCGCTACTGGTGAGCATGAGGTCCTGGGTTAGATTCCTAGGTCAGGCAAATTGTTATTAGGTTTTTCCATCAGAAATTCCTCAGTGGCAGCCCGGAGTCTGGATTTGTACCTGGTTGATGGCAATAAGCTCGCCCTCTATTACATGGGACTTAAGCATAACTGGGTAAAATTTCGGTGTTATTATACGTACACCTCTGCCTAACCCTTCGCGGATTAAAGGCGTGATAATAAGTTATGTTATTATGAAATTCTAATATACAATTAACTAACTAATTTAAAGTTTACTTGCCATAAATACGCTTCTCGCCGACTCTATACGCCTTTGTAGATCGTGAACTTGGCTGCCGGATGACTTTCCGAGGATAGTGAGCGACTTAAAAAAGATCATTCACCGTCTATACATTTTGGGCTAAATGTGAAAGTGCCAAACAAAAAAAAAAATGTTATATTACGTCAGAACATGTTATATTCTTAACTTTTCAGTATAGTACCAAATCTGCAGGGCCATTCCCTGCGCTATTATACGAGTTTGTAAATTTAAAATGAATGATCTCTCAAGCATCGGTCTACTTATGACAATATACGGTGGGTAATTAGTCAGCTATTATAATATTTTTCCTTTAAGCGTTTATAGGCAGGACATGTTACCACATTTACGAGGCGTGAGGCGAATGACAACCGCAGGAACCCTTAACACCGCTTTTTCACATTCGCCTTGCAATTGGTGCGAATGTGAAAGCGGTAAATATGTCTGTGGGCAAATTCATGGTAGACTGCTAATCCTTACATGTAAAACGCCGATATCCCCTTCCTGAATTTCCTATGGCCTTGACCCGTGATTTTATTGGATCAGTTTGCAAACCTACTTTCGAAGGGTAATTCCCCCTCATCCTGGTTTTATTGATATTGACAGATTTGCCAGCGTTAATCAGGTACGCTTTTCATCAGGCGAGCCGAAATTGCCTTTTCCATAAGTGACGTTGTAAAAATGATCATCTGCAGAATTTATGTTTATTTGCATTTGCATTTTAATTTTTTGTGACGACTTGGATGATGAATAAAGAAGTTCGATCTCCTTGTATTACCTGCTGCTTTTTAAGAACACTGGTGCTGATTTTGCAAGATTTTGAAATCTCAAAATTATTGTTAAACATCGATAAACACCAAAATGCCCATTAAAAAGAAAAAGTATATAATGGGATAAGCAAGTAAGTTACAAGAAGTGTTCAATTTATTGTAATGGCAACAATGAAACATTCGATATGTAAAAAATGGCGCGACAACGGGCTTCTGGTTTGGGCGTTCTTGACGGTACGGCGTTGCTAGTGGCTGTGCAGGTTAAAAATATAGATTGGCATATTATTGTTGGAGATCTATTGTAAATTAAGATAACCTATTAGTTTTATTGTCAATATTAGAATACTAAATAAATTATGACATTATGTGGAGAGTTATAGATTTTTTTTTTTTTTGAGGGTGGGAAATCATCAAATAACTTCTCCCGCTCTGGGCGGAGCGGGAGGGCGTGTCAGACTCTTACTGACTAAAACCCACCCGTGTTCCTTCGGCTGCCCTGTTGCCGGGGGCCACGATCTCCCTTTCGGTTTTCTTCGCAACCCCGGCAGGCATCGGCCCTAGTGGACCCCTTCGAATCTGCTGACAGGAGAGTTATAGATGTAATGGTATGGTGTAGAATATTGAATTTGATGTTGGTAAAGAAATATTAATGAATGACAAAATATCTTGGTGTTTCATATTATTTTCCTTATCCCTAAAATATCGTAAATATGTAGTTATAATAGACAGTTTTAAATTGTAATATTGGGGGTAGATAACGATTTTAAGAATCACTTGGGGAATATAATAGTATTCATTTTGAGGTTAAATATCTTTGGAATTTAAATAGTTGTGTTAAAGCAAGTGTAGTTATTATTACACAAAACAAGAAAAAAAAAACAACAAACAACGCGACATTACGTCATTATCATGCATATAACAAAGTAAACCAAATAACTGCCCACTCCAATCAAAATTCTTCAACGTGGCATGTTGATCGCGTCTTACATTCTGACACACAACAGCCCCATAATAAGTGGCATTTAATTAATCATGGTGTTAAGGGTGCCTTTTAATTAGTGTCATATCCTATACTATTAAACGAGCAATATTTGTATATATGTTTGTTTGTACCTCACGTTCTCGAAATTGGCTCTAACGATTCTGATGAAAGTTGCAATAAAAGGGGTTTACGGGGGCGAAAAATCGATCTATCTGGGAAAATTTGTTTTCTCCATATTTTCACCCGAGCAGAACTTGGTCGCCCAAAGTTTAGAACAAGATAATGAATAATGAGATGACAATAATGACATTAGAATAATGATAAAGCTGGCAGCAAGGAATTAGTAAGTACCTACCACCATGGCGGTATGGAATTACTATCTTATACTATTAAATGAGCATTTTCTATTTTCACGAGTGCAAAGCTCAGTCGCCCAGGTACTAAATGTGAACAGTAACAACACGACATTATGGTAAGGAGGGCAAAATTTAGTTAGGTCTGGTCTCATCACCTACGGATAAACGTTCCTGTTTTATCTGGCTTTTGAATTCATACAAATTCTGTTTTTTTTTTTAAATACGTTGGAGTTTCTTGCCCATTCTTCTCCATACGAAAACTACCTTTTGGAAGGGGCGACTAAAGTCAATTATATTAATTTGTAAATTTTGACGTTCAAAAGTGCCATACAAGGGCCTATATAAAATAAATGATATGAATTTGACTTTGAATAGATTTCATAGATTTTATTTACATACTAGCTGCACCCCGCGGTTTCACTCGCATAAGTCTCGATGCCGTGGGAATATCAAAATAAAAGTATTCTATGTCCTAACCCAGGTTATGGTCTACTCATAAGCCAAATTTTATCCAAATTCTTTCAGTAATAGCGTGAAAGTGTAACTAACAAACATAAAAAAATCAAATCTTTTTCTTTATAATTAGTTTAGATATACAATGCACAATCTAACTCGTCAGTGGTAAAAGTGCCCAAAAGGCTGGCAGTGTTGCCATGTTGGATGGCAATTCTGATTCTTTGGCCTAAAAATGGGCCGCTCCCTGGTCACGTGAAAAGTAATAATATTGTAAGTAGACTCATGTAAGTTCACTCATCCTCTATAGAAATAATATTGTAAGTTCACTCATCCTCTATAGAAAAGGGAGGATCCTCTGACCAGACGGGTGTCATGTCTGGCGGGCAATTGCCCAACGATTGATGTCGGGAAAGTTACATATATGCTCTTCGCACGGTAAACTCAAATTTTGCGAAGCAGGATTTGTGTGCCATCAGAATTTTGTGCGACGTCAGGTCTTTGATCCGTAGTTCAAGATGCCACCATAGACCCAGTATTTTTAAATGTTCTACATTTAAAAATTATCACATTATTGTACTTCACTCGTAGATGTTGCACAAATTCAACAACTGATTAGATTTTGTAACAGAGTTTTCAGTTGAATTTGGAAGTATGGATATGCTCATTCAAAAATTGTTCTTGAATTCAGAAGCTAGAAGTTTGTCGAACCGTGCAAAGACTAATGAAAACTATATATCACTTTATTATCAGGTTTCAAACTCACTTTATATTAATCTCCACTCGTTGCTTTGCGAATAGCTGATACTCAACGTTTAATTGATTTTCCTGTTTTAAGCTCAAAGTGGTTTGTGCTACAGTTTCAAACAGTCCTTTGAGCAAAGTCACTTCAAACAAAAATATTCGAACATACAAATTCACATTAGGTACAGAACTTTACGTTTTGAATGAAATCCAAAGTAGAATCCACTTCCAGTATAAAATTACCATCCGACATTGGCCCATTAAATTGCACCACTCAATCGCACACATTCCATTACCCCTAGGCACTTATTAGTCAAGAACCGCATCTGTAATACTGACACCAATAAGTCTACTTATAAAATAGTCTAGTTCCATTAAATTGAGTGCGGCGAGAACCCCACAGAATACAGAATGAGACAAGAATTAAAAAACTCAGCATTCCAAGGTGATATCACGTAGGGCGAAATAGAATTTCATGGACTCTGAATGGCGGTTGATAAATGAACGAGTTTTCGGCGTTCAATGGAAATATTTAAGCTTTGAAATGGGAGTTATTAAAAGGTATATGAAAGTCTGGTTCGGGAATTTGATAAATTGTTAGTAATAAAAGTTAAGTAGGCATGTCGAAAACATGTCACTTAATCGATCTCTGAAGGGGTGGGAACTATTCCAATTCCCATGCAATAATTCTATAAAAGATGTACCTACATTTGTCGTTTTGTAGGCACTATTCCAATTTGGGCTGTTACTGAGAATAATATCCTTAGCTCTGATAATAATATTCTTGTATTTCTAACTACACTTATGTAATCAATACGGAATATAATTCATAATATCGCTCATAGATAGTTCCCACAAAGGGTTGCGTGAAGGGAATGGCTATAACCTATGCTTCAATGACATCATAGCTTTATTATTACCGATGCATTTGCCTAGCGTGATTAATATGGCAATATTCCCCTATATTGTGGGTTTCCACCCTGTCACCAATCAATATTTATAATTATGTTGTTGGTAATCTGTGCCACAACTCCGTTTGCATACCGAAAAACAAAGAGAAAAAATAAAAGTACTACACTTAATTGGATAGTGGTTCTCAAGTTATAAGTTAAACAAACATAGGTAATAAAAAACATTATTAAGCACATCACCATGAAAGTGGGCAGGAATCAACAAAAACAATATTTCGTAGTAACATGGCAGCTTTCGCCCATAAAAACTATTTCATATGGTATTAAGTTCTGTGAACAGAAATAATTTACAATTAAAGCACTTAGCAGGTTTAAGAACAAACCACATTCATTTCTGCTACCTGAATACCTACCTTTAAGTCTAACACCTAAAGCTTAAACTTGAATGACGGAAGAAGTTTGACTCAGCAAAACCTGAATTCGCGGTGACCATAATTTAGGTATCTACTAGCAGAATATTAGTTTGGGTTCCGTTTCAGTGAAAGGTTGATATAATTATGTAATAGTAATTTATGATATAAGTGCGGAAAGTAGGTTATTTCCGACGAGTGGCATTTTTATTTCCGAGCGAGCGAAGCGAGGGAGTGCATAAGTCGTCACGAGTCGGAAATCATCTAACGCACGTGTATCATATCTACGTTTTACTATGCATTGCACGACGAAATAAAAAATCGAGCAAACCTATATGATAGCATATGATGTGTAACATCTGACATCTTGGCGAACGTGTATAAATAATACAAGCAATTTTCTTCATCATCATCGCCATGACTTTGACTTTGACTTTGGCTTTGACTTTGGGTTTGACTTTGACTATTCCTTTGAATTTGGCTTTGGTTTTGACTTTGACTTTGACTTTTAATTTGGCTTCGACTTTGATTTGACCATCATCATCGCCATCGCCACTGCCATCGCCATCGTCATCGTTATCGCCATCGCCATTGTCATTGCCACTGACGCCATCGCCATCATCATCATCTAATTTGTAAAACTTTTCTCAAATAATAAAAACTCTGCGTCGGGCTGACGACGGATTTCAAAATATAAAAAAAAACAGAATAGTAAAAAGCACTGGTCAAAAAAGTGATACTTTCCGCCCAGTGTGGCTTGGAAAACGCTCTTTTCGAGCACATGCGTAAAGGATTTTTAAGAAACTTTTATTGTGGTACGCTGATAGTTCTTACACAGTTTCCCAAGAGTGATTATTGAGTTAAAGCGGCACAGGTAAATCAAAGCCGCACAGGTAAATCGAAGGTTAAGCTACGTTTGCCGAGGTCGATCCGTGGATGGGTGATCATCCAATACATATCGAGAACCCTCCGTGCCTCGAAAATTACGCTAAGCCATTAGTCCCGGCTGACATTTGTAGATCTTTGACAGTCGTTACGGATAGTCGGAAGCCCGAAAGTCTGATATCCAGTCTTGCCCTGGGGTATCGTATTACCCAGTAACTGGGTTGTGGAGGTCAGATAGGCAGTCGCTCCATGTAAAATGCTGGTTAGCTGCATTTGGTTAGAATGGAAGCCAACCCCTATATAGTTGGGAAAAGGCGAGGCAGATGTTATTGAGCTAAAGGAAGATTTAGCAGATTGTTTTACATGAAATAGATGTTTAATTCCATTATCAACGCAATATTTATGCTTTTGTATTTTCTTGAAACAATATTGGCTACAGATCTTGGCAACATTTCCCGAGCTTTCAGATATTTAAAATATACCTAGCCCATTTCATCATAATTTCCATCTTTGGCTTTTCAAAATGAAAAAAAAGTATTTTCACAAACTTTACAGAGAAAATTTCTCAAAACTCGGAGTGTTTTTACTTCTTTCTGAATATGCGTAGTCATAGCTAATAAAGTGTCCCTAATAACAAATTCGAGTCTTAGGGCCGCTGTCGGCTCTATAAATTATCACGATCCAAATTAATGTCTGAGAGTCTGACACGTTGAATCTTTTAGTAAATGTCCCGTGTTCAAAACTAGCTTCAGCTTTTGGGTCCATCTGCTGAAATATAATATGTAGCCTCATAGTTATAAAATTACAGCGAATTCGCGTGAAATTATGTCTAGGCCTGCGCACTGAAATCATTGTCAGCATATTATTTCAAATGTGATTTGCTTAGTACAGTCTTTTTAAAAGGATTTTTTTTTTAAATTTTCTTTCATGAGTTTATAATCATGTTTTTTTTTCATATTATTATGGTGTTACGCCAATTTATAGAATAAGGAATGACTACATAAGGGGAATTCTGAAAGTATCACCGGTGACTAAAAAAATTGAGTGGGAATCGGTTGTCATGGTATGCGCAAGTGATGTGGAAGAATGAGGAAAATGTGGAGCTATAATATGGATATGGCTAGAAATGAGGTGACTACCGATATGACGATTAATAGAGAAGTGTGGAAGAAAAAGACATATAAATTGGAATAAGGAAAGAAAGAAAGAAAGAAAAATCTTTTATTTGGTACACGCACAGGAAATACACACAGTAATAAAATAAAAAATAAGAAAGGAGCATTTTAAACTAATAACAAAAATAATAACGACCTGTGCGAAGGAGCTGATGCGGTCTGTGCTGGATAAGGGAAGGAGAATGATAATGATTATATACAAGAGCATTTCAATCAAAGCTAAAATTACGAGGATTGCAAAATTTATAAAGACAATGTTTTTGATGATAACAGACATCGTATTATTCCTATAATTATGCGTAACATCCTAAAATTGTACAAGACAGAGTTTTCTCCAATTGACTTTACAACAAAGTTAGGAACTTGAGTACCGTAATAAATGCTGTTTGTTTCTTCTCTTTAGTGTCAAATTATAATGGCCAATTTTAAAGGAATTTAGGGGAATTCCAAGTCGTTTCAATAGTATTAACATTTCAATATTGTTTTAAATAAAATACAATTTGAGTCAATACGATTGTGGCAGCGTAAACGATTTTCGTCAAGGCGTTCGGTATCTTAATTCATTTATATCGAGGTAATTCGCACAGGACAATATTAAATAATATCTAAAACCGGGTCCAGACGTGTGTGATTTAACGTGACGTATGACGTTTTTGACGTGTGTGTATCGTGTACGCGAATTTTGCGTGTGTACGAGTAATACATATAAGGCTCGGGCTGGCGCTCGCACTGATCCATCGGCTGTCGGTTTTTAGAACGAACACAAAGGCTCTTGCAGACGAAAACATACAGGATTTGCGTTGACTTTGTATGCCGTCCATACTATTCGCATTACATTACACATTAAACACGTCCCGGACATACAAGGACCTGGCTTTAGATGTTTCTGACGGAGCAACACTCACACACCATTGGTATTTTTATAACACTTCTATTCGCCACAAGTCTATCCCTAGCTTTGCTTTGTCTGATGGGTTGGAGACATCGGCGTCAGATAGATGCACCTAATTTTACTCTGCATAATGCACTGATATATCTACTTCACTGAGCTGAAGAATAGATGGACTTTGAACATAGTTTTATAGTTTCTAATTCAGAAAAAACAAGACATATATACGAAAAGGTCAATCAATCTGTCTAGCTTTTTTCCAACTATGTTGGCGTCGGCTTCCAGTCCAACCGGATGCAGCTGAATATCAGTATTTTACATGGTGAGATTGTCTATCTGACCTCCACAATCCAGTTACTGGGTAATACGATACCCCTGGCTGTCAGACTTTCGGGCTTCTGACGACCCATAAAGACTGTCAAAGATCCACGAATGTCAGCCGGGACCAACGGCTTAAAGTGCTTTCCGAGGCATGGATGAGTCTCAGTATGTAAAGTTAGGTTACCCATCCCCATACTAACCCCGACAAATGTGGTTTAACCTGATGGATCGACCCGTGCAGCTGTTATTATTTAAAGCTCGAGGCTAAATAATAATAACCGCATGGGTCGATCAATCGGGTCGAGTAAATACGAAAAGGTCACATAAAAAAGTGGCACTCCGGGAGTGCCGACAGAAGTGAATTCTTCAACAATTAAAAAAAATCTTCCAAAACCTTTAAAGTAAAAATACTTGCATAGAACATTGATCCGTAACATAATATAAATAAAGAGCACAATCGCGTTTACAAAAATGAGGTGTCGTCACAGTGTCGCGAAATCAATGGTTTAGTCCTATCTCAAAAATGCCCAATGCGCCTAAAGAAGTTTTCACTTAAAAAAAAAAAAGTATATAGCTATACAGGGTGTAAGGGACAGCCCTCCGCAGACTGATAGGGTGAAGTCAGTATATTATACCAAGATGACCGGTACATGAAATTATTTCAGGAATGTTATGGGAATCCAATTAACCTGATTTGTTTTATTACCTTACACGCAATGTATCGCTACCGTGGCAAAACGCACGTAGGTAGGTAGCGAACGGCAGTGCAGCGAGAAATTGAACAGCTGATTTCACGCGTCGTTTGTTCAACATCCATTGCTGTTTTTTCAGTTTTACCTGTTCTCTTTACATTAATGGAGTACTGCGTACAGAGAATGTAATTTTACATTGAAAGAAAAAACGCAAAAAAAATGAAAATTTTCCTGGGAAAAATTTCGGTGGAATATGATTCAGAATAAGGAGCTGAATGTACCCTGTTAGTTTGCGGAGGGCTGTCCCTTACACCCTGTATATGACACGACGGGGAATCCCTCCTGTGCCGTTTCTGACTAGTCTCTGGTGTAATTCTTCGTTGATTGTAGATATAGGTAGTTGGTTTTCAATCACACTCACGTTATCATGTAACAAGGAGTCTTTCAGTTTGAGTTGGTGAAGCTAATCGCCCATTCCAAAACGAAGTAGGTTCCTGGTGGAGAAGAATGGGCAAGTAACTCCATGAACACTCTTTTAAAACAAGTCCTTTCTAATACAACTTTTCTTGATAAATTTGTTACCCACACATGTGCGCTCCTTTTCTCAAAAGTGGACGGACATACCGCGTTGAATACAAAATCTTATTACTTAGTTTGGTCAATAAAACTCACAAACAATGCTAAAATCCTTAATAGGTAATAGGTAATAGGTAATACGGGCTGGTATCCGCAACTCCACGTCAAAGCGCGTATTTTGCGTACGGGTGGGAAAATCTGTTATTCGATCCACCCCAGCTCCTCAAAGAAGGCCAGCAACGCCTTGGTGTCACTGACAATCTCACGTAGGGTACCTGGGTTACCGAAGTACTTGGCCCTGTATGTGGCGACCACCGGGCAGTTTAACAGCACATGGGCTGCTGTCTCGTCGTCCTCCATGCAAGCTCTGCACAGCGGACTGTCTGTGACTCCTATGACAAAGAGGTGTTTATTAAATGACCCATGGCCAGTTAGGGCAGCTGTAACTGTGCGCAGCTGCTGTTTTGTTAATCGGAGAACCTGTTTCGTGAGGCGGCCGTCGATTGTAGGGAGAGCCTCCTTAGCCTGCCTGCACTCACCGTGGTCCACCCATATTTTGTGATGTTGTTCCCTGGTTCGTTTCCTTACCAGAGAGCGTAGGTACCCGAAGGGGAGTGGCGTGATGGGTTCAGGCCCCACTGGTGCCATGCTCGACCCCCTTCTGGCAAGTTCGTCGGCTGCGTCATTGCCCCGCGAACCGCTGTGTCCCTTGATCCATTGAATGGTTATATTATTGAGGTCACCCACCTGGTTGAGGCGTTGGTGGCACTCGTATATCAGCCCAGAATCAACAGTGTGACTGTTTAGCGCTTGCAGAACAGCCATACTGTCTGAGAGTATTCTTATCGAGTGGTCCTTAACTTCCCTGGCCATGATGGCTGAAGCGGCAAGAGATATGCCCATGCATTCGGCCTGGAACACTGTGTTATGGACACCCAATGGTGTGGCTATGTGTATGTTGAAGTCCTCCGAGAAGATTCCAGCACCTGTGCCACTACCTGTTTTGGATCCGTCGGTGAAGATTCGCAGCTCTGCGGGGCGCAAACCCTCGCATCTGCGGTCCTCGTGGAGTTGGATTCTGTATTTTTTATCGAAGATAAATTGTTTGGGCACCCGGTCATTTACCGCTTTCGTAATAGGGAACTCATTGTTGAGTCCCTCAAGCAGCGCGGTGTGTTGTGTGACTCTCTTACCCCAGAGATCAATTGCATTAAGACGCACCGCCGCCATTGTCGCTTCCTGCTGTATGAACAGGTGGAGTGGGGGCAGTCCCAGCATGGCTTCGATTGCTGCAGTCGGAGTAGTCCTCATGCAGCCCGTGGTTGCCACGCAGGCTAGTCTTTGCATGCGTTGTAGTTTGTTGCAAGCTGTAACCAGCTGAGTGCGGGGCCACCAAACCACGGCCCCGTACGCGATCATAGGGCGGATCACTGCTGTGTACAGCCACAGTATGATTTTGGGGGATAGGCCCCACTTCTTACCTATCATTCTCCTGCACTGCCAGAAGGTAATGCAGGCCCTGTTTAGCTTGTTGTCTACATGACTACTCCAGTTTAACTTACTGTCTAGAATGACCCCGAGGTACTTGACTTTGTTGGCCAACTGAAGTTCAGTATCGAACAGTTTGGGTAGGCGGAAAGGACCTAATGCTCGTTTTTGGGTAAACATGACTAGTTCAGTTTTAGTGGGGTTCACTGACAGTTCAAATTCCCTGCACCAACTTTCTACGATACGTAGTGCTTGCTGAGTGAGGTTACAGATCGTACCCGTCACCTTCCCCGATACAAGGATTGCGAGGTCATCTGCATACCCTATTGTGTAATAGCGGTTGGCATTGAGTTTGGTAATGAGGTCATTAATTACCAGATTCCATAGAAGGGGGGACAGAACCCCTCCCTGGGGGCAGCCTCTGGCTATCATGGCCAACTGCCGCTCACCCTCAAGGCGAACCACCCGTTTGCTTAACATGTTTGTAATCCAGTCCGTAAGTACCTGTTCTACTCCATGCCTGGAGAGGGCGCTTCTGATGCTGGAGAAGTTGGTTTTGTCGAAAGCTCCTTCGATGTCTATAAAAGTACCCAGGCAGGTGCCTTTTTGATGAATCGCGTCCTCTATCTGACTGACCACTAGATGGAGAGCAGATTCGGTCGACTTACCTGAGCTGTATGCGTGTTGATTACCATGTAGCGGTATGTTTTTCAGAGCGCCATCCCTCAGCTCTCTATCACATAGCCTTTCCAGAGTTTTTAGGAGAAAGGAGGTCAGGCTGATTGGTCGGTGGGATTTGGCGTTTGTGTAGTCGCCCTTACCTGGCTTAGGGATGAATATTACTGCTAAAATCCTTACCAGTTAATTATTTTATAATTAAACAATGTTAACATTTACAAATACAAAGGTTTTTTCAGAATTAAAGTTAAATTAGAAGCTTCAATTACTTTCTACAACTTTACTATTCCCATTTTTGGCAACACTTCCTGTGATGCAAGGAATTTAATCAAACAACAGTTAATCTTTAGTAAATTGCAGTGTAAAATAATCTTATTACTTTATAGTTTGTTTTCTATTATTGAAACTTATTTAGTTCTCGTATTAAATTATTACATTCAGTTATTGATCATAATATTTGCAATCCGCGCCATTTTCGTCACATGAAGTAGTGCTTTATCATAAACAAATTTACTATGTCAAATATACACTTTTTAATATCCAAAATTAAATGCGCGGCATGCAAACATTAATGACATCATCCGACGAGCTCTTGTCACCGTCGGCTTTCCAGCTGTATTAGAACCCAACGGTTTGGCACGCGACGATGGCAAGAGACCGGACGGCATGTCTTTATTTCCATGGAAGGTGGGTAGGCCTTTAGTGTGGGACGCAACGTGTGTCGATACTCTAGCGCCATCCCATCTTCCTGGCTCGGCGTGCTGTGCTGGCGCTGCCGCTGCGGCTGCGGAAAACCTCAAGCGGCGAAAGTATAATAACCTTATAGGTCACTATATTTTCGAGCCGTTTGGGGTTGAAACCCTAGGGCCGTGGGGTCCGAGTGCTCACGGTCTGTTCAATGAAATCTCCAAACGACTGGTTGACACTTCTCGTGACCCAAGGGCTGGTTTTTACCTTGGCCAGCGGCTAAGCATTGCCATACAACGTGGCAATGCGGCCAGTCTCTTGGGTACATTACCAGTCGACAGCGACGCGGAGGAATTTTTCGACGCCATATTTTAGTTTAATTTTAGTTTAATTTTAGTTTAGTTTTAGTCTAATAGTTTTAGTCAGAATAAATTATGTAGAATTAAAAAAAAAAAAAAAAAAAAAAAAAAAAAAAAAAAAAAAAAAAAAAAAAATTGATAAATAAATTGTTAATAAAAACCCGAAAATCATTAAATAAATGTTCCCTTTTAATTTTAGTTTTAACTCCAACATCGAAATTAGTAAATTTACTCTTCCAGCAATTTACTGTGAGTTCCATTTTCTGACAATAGATGGCATTTGATCTCAAAGGAATCGATATCATACACAACATACATCCAAACGGTAGTAACAGTATTTAAAAGTAACCCATAGAGGGCAAGATCAACGATTTTAATGATGAATAACAATTATAATAAATAGTTACGCATAAGATTATGTTATAATCTTTACAGGTAGACGCTTTCGCGGAGACATATACATATAAAGTGCTCTTCCGACAAAAAATCGTAAGCATCATGTACCAGATTAATGGTTACACAGCACAGTAAGTAAAAGATTATGCAAGAAAACAGTCTGTAAAGAGCTCGTCATTTTTCCCCACGTTTAGGGAATGGCGCGATGAAAAGAAACATTATGTATGACAACCGAGTCGTCTCGAGATTTTTGCGGAGACAATTTTTTTGACATGTTTATCTTTTACTGTGGTTTTTATGTTCTGTGTTATGTTCTTTGGAGATTGTTAGAATTCCTTTGCTAGGAAATATTTTCTTCAACTTGTTTATACCTAAATTTTTAGCAAGGTTTGAATGTACATCTCTGCCTTACCCCTTTAGGAAATACAGGCGTGATTTTATGTGCTAATTCAAAGTCAATGTCAAATCTGAAGTAAAGAATTTGAATTTGAAAATAATTTAATTCAAATAGCACTTTTGAACGGCAAAATTAAGAAAACTATAGTATTGATTCTAGTTGCCCCTTCCAAAACGTAGTTTTCGTATGGAGAAGAATGGGCAAGAAATTCCACCGCTACTCTTTTAATTTTTTTTACAATATTTTGTTGTTTACATTTATATGCGATGAAGATGCAACTAGAATAAAATTACTATACCACAATAGGTTAAAAGAATTAAATTTGTATGAAGCATGTATGTTTGTTAGGAAATATAAAGAATTGTTCAAAACAGCAGAGGAAATAAGTTCTCGAAGTCGCCGTGATCAATACAGACTTGAACTAGATGAGCTCCCTAGGTTAGTAAAATATAATAAAAACTGTCTGGTTATGTGAGTACGTGTTTATCATAAATTACCTAATGGATTAAAAATATTAAATTGCAGATTATTCAAAATTTAATTATATAAAAGACTAAATGAAAATAATTTCTATAATATTAAGGATTAAAAAAAAATATAAATTATAATGTTTGTAAATTCAAAATTTATTAATTGAAGTTTGTATGCTTTAATTTTTATGCAAAACATTTATGATCTCATATGCTTTAATAACGCCTATGTATACCAAGTTTTACGAGAAAAACAAAAATAAAAAAATAAGCAACGACAGATACATTAATTATGGGACGGATACATGGTGCTCACACATTAACACACTTTGTAAAAGTAGACGATTTTCCAAACAAAAATACAATTAATAGGTCAATGCGTGAGGAAGTAATCACAAAATGTAAAATCAATGTCATATAATAAACTAAAAAAATTAAATTCGCAATCAGTTTAATTTTGTCTACATTCTAAATTGTCCTATGGAGCAGGACCAGCATGTTTCCAAGCATTTTTATATTGTTGGAACCAAGTTCCTTATCACACGTTTTCTGGACACTTGGCGAATGAGAGCTAGACAGAAAAGTGTCGTGATGACACTTTTGTTACGTAACACAAATGTCGTGACGGTCAAAATGTTACACTTTTTTCGGTCTGTCTTTGCAAAAACGAAAGGAACCTCGTTCCAACCGGGTGTCCCACGACATCTCGCGACAATTTATTATATTTACTGTTTTTTAATTATTTTTTAATGTATTAAATATTGTTTTTTATTTCTCTTCTTTTGTATTTTGTTGTTTGTATGAACGAAACTAACCTGTACTTTCTGTGGTCAAACTGTTTGTTAAGTACCTATCTATACATAGTTTACCCCGCTCACAATATCACATAAAACTATAATTTTTTATGTAAAATAATACTTAATAAGGTCTCCCAGTTTTCTATTGGTTTACGAGATAATACACAATATAGTTTCCGTTTGAAATCCGCAGCGCACTCACGATAAATTACTTCAATATAGTTGATAGCTGTTATTGTTTCTATATATTGTATTCACTACAGCGACAAGGCCGATGCCTCGTTTAAAATGCTAATTGGCTTGCCTAGAAATATTCGTACACAATCTTAAAAGCTTCACGGTTTAAAAAAAAAATCAAGTAGCTGTAGTAGCGAATATGTAACATATTTCTTACAAATGATGAATTTCCATACAGACTTAAGGAGCGGCCTCGATAGGTTATTTGAGTTATTCTTAAAAAAAATGAATAACTATATTATATTATACGTTTTTCGTATGTTATTTTAAGACTATAAAATCAAGAAATATTATCAAAAATTAACTTTACATCAAAATCCAACTTAAAAATCTGTACAACGAATCATCAAAATTATGATTAAGTAAACGTTTACTTGTAAAATTTACTGTGTACCAAAAATAGAAACATGCCTGCCGTTTTCATAAAAATTTCATTGCCTAAATAATGGAATCACTTAAAATAAAATCCTACACTTAAGGTTCGCTATTTATCTAACAAGAAAAACCTTGAAGTCCTCTCAAGTCTTCTGTAACCAATAAATCGTTTTTATTTTCTCTTTGTGCTAGACTAACCAATGTTATAAAGGCGTAAGTGAATTGTTCCACTTTCACGGCTCAGTGATTCAATCACAATCACCATGAAATTCACATGCTTACACGTATCCTGAGTTATAGAATTGAAGAAAAGAATTTTGATCCATGCAGATCGAAAGCTTCCTGTGAAAGAACAATCGTCGGTCATTACCGTGCTCTGGTACAAACCAGAAATATAACAGATAGTTTATATATTTGTTTATATTTTTTTTTTGCTGATTATTCTACCCATTCAATTATTTTGACGAATTAACGGTGATTTTCACTCACATACGAATAACTACCATTCCGTTTGCAAGACGTAGTTGCATATTAGCAATATTCATAAAAATGTCGCATTCAAAAAGGTGAGGTGCATAGTACTCGCAACCGGCGTGTGTGTATGATCAGATATATGAACGTGAACATGGCAGGTGGCGTTTCTGTAGTATCTGCCTACTCCCATAGGAAGATGGCGTGAATTTAATTATATATGTATGTTGCATTACAATAATTCGAATTCTTATGCCTACCTACTGCAATGGAAGTTTAGGAGTCAAGCACGACCAAATCGCAATCGTCACGAACATCCAACGATGGACCACCTACATAAATAATTCAGTCAAATAGCACAGTCGTATCAAAAACTCCTCGATATTTAGTATCATCCATCACACTGCAGGCCCGAACATTATTCCGTTTACCACAAAAATATTCAAGTTTTGCCAAGTTGTTACATATTCATGAATTGTTGTTATTGTCAAAGATCGCAGAGTTCGTTTGTGGGATAACGACCGAACATCAGCGATCCCCCCTAAACGGAATTTTCATTAATGAATATTTTGATTTGATTAAAAGCCGAGCTGTCTTTAATTAAACAGTTCTTATTGTCGAATTACAACGTTCAACATTTTGAAGAAAATGTTACTGGGAGGGAAATTGTTAGAAAAAGACGGCGAAGGATTCCGTACCACCGTACAATATTTAACACATTTTTTTTTAATGATTAAGTTATAAAGGACACGCTTCTTGTCGACCCCTAAAATATTTTTAACTTTATTTATTTGTATTATTTTGTTTTCATAGCGGCCATTGTAGTGCATGCTCTATGAACATTTCAAGTGTCTTCATATTACGGTGCAAAAGATACTACAGCTTGTGACAGACGGACGGATGAAGGGACAGCGAAGCCTTAGGAATAAGATCCTGCTGGAACTCTTTGGGTATGGAACCCTAAAGACGTAATCGAAGTTATGGGTTTCTTAATGAAATTCTCGTTATTTTGAATTATTTGTATTTACCGATTTAATCGAGAAATAATTCAGCATTGTTGTGTTTTGGCAGTTAGAGGTAAAATTGCTAGTTTCTCTGTGGTTAAGGATTCCGGGTGAAGTTCGCTTCTACCTTCGGCTTGATCATCACTTACCACCATGTGAGATGCAGGCCAAGAAATACTCCGAGGTTAAAAAAAAGTCATGCAAGGTCTGGATTGTTTGCACCGATCTTTTGCGTCCAGCCCTGGTCCAGGCCATGGTACGGAGCAAAAGGGCATGGGAAGCCGTCACTTCCTTCTGCAAAGCAGTAAGCTTAAGTTTCTAGCCGCCGCAGGAGACGCCCTGGGCGTCGGGAATCCCAGGCCGATTATCAGCCACCGTAGGTGCGGGCTTGCGGACGGTGAGCAATGGGTAAGAACCAGGACCATTCGATAAGAACCAGGCCTGGATCGACGGCGCGTTTTGTTCTACGAGCGCCTGAAAGAGATGTCAGCACAACTGACCCGTTAGGACCGATGCCTGCCGGAGTCGTGGGAAGGTCCGAAAGGGATACAGTGGCCCCTGGCAACATACAGGCAACTGAACGAACGAACGAACACGGGTGGGTTTTGCCAGTAAGAGCCTGACACGCCCTTCCACTTCGCCTAGAGCGGGAGAAGTTATTTGATCATTTCCCACCCAAAAAGAGCCCTGGGTTGTTTCAGTCTATGGGTACTTACCTACCAAGTGCTGCTCAGTATAAATATACTCCGCTCAACATAACTTTTATCCAATTTAATGGACTTATTCTATTTTTTTCAGCTGTATTACTTACGAAAAATATTTAGAGAAAGATTTTTTAAAATTTTAAACTTTGCTCTGTTTTCTAACACTCCAAAAGGATATTCTCATTAAGCCATTTAATAACTTCAATCACTTCAACTTGTCTAAAATAGACTTGCACTATCGAACTTTTAAGTTAAGTTATACGCTTCATTATAATATTAGGAAGGGTCATGCCTCGTGGGGTTCAAATAAGCTAAAATGTTCCGGAAACTACAGTACGCATACATACGAATAAGGTCCCTTGGGGAAGCTTCCTCTAATAGCTTCCTCTAATCCTGAGTTCGATCTTAGCTATTCATGTAGTTCGGCATTATTTAACACGTATGTATTTATCAAGTATAATGATTCCAGTGCGTTCTTCTTTTTCGTGTAGTTAATAACTAACCTGGTGTCAGCATTTTTATGTCGCCCATGGGCCTCTGACTTGCCTTCACATATCTCTCTGACATTTTCTCACAAGTGATAATTATACAATACGCACGTGACTCCGAAACGTCAGAGGTTCGAACTCGAAACTTATGACTTGCCAATGCGTTTTTCTTTGGTCTTGTTGCAACGAAGTAAATAGAACTTGCAATAATCGTTTTAATATAAATATTGCATTCAGTAAAAATGATGCGACAGAATATTATTTTAGAATGGATATTTTCCATCCCACATTCAAAAATGCCTCTAGTAAATACTAAAGGATGTGCTGCCATACTGTAAGTGGAAAAACGAACGTACTCTCAACGAATAAAAGCAAGAATTTCATAATATTGATTCTCTGTAAAATTTCGTACCATTTGATCCAATCTGAACATCAGAGAGCTCATTAAATAATATTCTTTGCTGAAAGAATCACAACCATTACTTCGTTGAGCTAAAGTTTAAAATCAAGTAGCATTTATCTTTTCTCCCTGAAGCTATAATTTCATACGTACCTGAAAAACAAGCCTGTCATTGTTATAAGCAGGTAAGTAGGTAGGTTACAAGGGAAATCTTAGATTAGGGAGTTGTTACGGATTTGACGTGACTTTTTTATGACTTGTCGAAAAGAAGAAAATTAACCTTTGGAGGTAATAATTGATACTCGAGTTTGCATTAGTTTTACATGGAGCACATCTAATACCTTTAAACGAGCAATTCTTAATTGTATATATGTATATATATAATCTGAATTTCGGAAACGGCTCCAACGATCTTTATGAAATTTAGTATGCAGGGCGTTTCATTTTTAGAAAACGTCGTTCAAAAAAAGGTCATCCAGATATTGAGTTTAAAAAACTACAGTGTAAAATTACTAAGGTGATTTTTTTTTATTCATGTAAAATTTTTAAAGCGAAGTTTAAAGAAATAAGGGATTTAAATGGATTATGTCTTTGACATACAGAAGTACACAAATCACACAAACTCTGCCCTGAACCAATTACTGAGATAATTTAGATAAGCTGAGGTATTCATTTTAGTGTTAAAATAATCCATTCTTCCGAGGCTTGCCATGCAATTGTATATAAAACTCTCCAATCAATCTACCAACATTTTCCCAAATATGTTGGGGTCGGCTTCCAGTTTAACCGGACGCAGCTGAATACCAGCATTTTACATGGAGTGACTGCCTATCTGACCATCGCATTACCCAGTAATTGGGTAATGCTATATATAATACCCCTTGGTAAGACTGGTTATCAGACTTTCGGGCTTCTGGCGACCCGTAAAAAAAAAAAAACTTTCCGTGTGATACAATTAACTAAATACGTGTCATCGTGATGGAACGGAAGAAAAACTCTAATCCCCCTAATAACTCTCCACCCCAAAACTCCCATTTGCCTCATAAATCACGATCATCGCCATCAAACGTTCAATAATGATTTATAATTTGAGTTTAACGACAGGTTCACGATAAAATCAATTTCTCCTTATACATCATCCCATAAATTATGTATTACGCTACTGATATCGCAAAAATTCCAGAAATTCATACTTGTAATTAAATTGGGGGAAGTGGGGAAATTACTTGGAAGTGAAATTAGCTGTGAGTAGAGATAGCGGTTCATATAAGGTTAGGACGGTTACACATAATACCTATACTTTGATTTTAATTAGCTAGACTAAAATTATATTTGGTGGCGATAAAAATAACCTAGTACATAATCTAGTTATCGAGAGACTCATCACGGACCACTGAGTCATTTTCTGCAGGGGGACTTTCACTGTTGCCGTATTGTCTCTGTAATATTAAATTAAATAGCGTGTTAGTAAATAAAAAAGTCGATCACAGCTATAATTTTGATCTAGCAAATTAAAAATCAGAGTATAATTAAAGACAGGATACAACTATATAAGTTTTTTTCTTGAGAAGTTAATGTGCGCCGTTGGTCCGGTATTTAGTTTCCCAATAGGAATTTCTCAGGTACTTATGCCCGCATAATGGCAATGGGCTCCCCCTACATGGTACTTATACATATCTGTGAAAATGTGGGTAAACATCATCATCGTTTTAGCAGAAAGACGGCCATTGCTGGACGTAGGTTTCTTCCAAGCACCGCCACTTCAACCAGTTCTGTGCTTCCCGCAACCAGCGGATTCTGCGGCCTTCACAAGGTCATCGATCTTCCTTCTAGGAGGGCTTACAACGCTACATCTTCTGGTACACGGTCGCCACTCCAGAACCTTTCGGCCCCATCGGCCATCTGTTCTGCGGGTAATGTGCCTCGCCCACTGCCACTTAAGTTCGGCGGGCTATGTCGGTTACGTTGGTTCTCCTGCGGATCTTTTCATTTCTGATTCACTCACGTAGGAAAACTCCAAGCATTGCCCTTTGGGTGACTTAATACCTTACTTTATACCTTTGCCAACTCCAAAGGCATGATCGTTTTTGAATTTTGGATATCCTATGAAGGGTCCGCTAACGGTATTAAAGAAGATTGCTCATTCCAAAATAAAGTACACTATAAAGAAGAACGGACGAAAACATCAAAGTTTTTCTTAAGCAAAAGTAAGTAGGTACAAAACCTTTTGGGGAAAATTAGTCGCCCCATTGTGTTAACCTCCTAACATACGCGTAAGTAGGCGTACGGTCGACATCTAAAATAATTTGTCCCCAAGAAAATAATTACCGTCTACATTGTTCTGTCGACTCGTTGAATTCCGAAGTACCCAGCAATATGTGGGGAGATAAATTTGTTACAGGCTTTATACGTCACTAAAATGAGATGATTAGAGGCAATTTAATTTTATTAAATTGTTGTATGTATACCTACATCGGGTGTTACCGTTGAGACTAATTTGGAATAAAGACATTAATAAATTATTATAATAAGAGGGTAAAACAAAAATTCTGGCCGTAAACGGTCCCGAAACGATTAATTGTAAATTTTTACGAGATTGTTACGTGATATTGATGCACAAATTGGTGTTCTACCAAATGCAATTGAAGCGATTGACAATCTATCTATCTATCTTCTTATAGTAATAATAATATAAATATAATCTATAATAACAATAAAATATATCCCCACCGCTTTATCTCTACGTTGAAGTCGTGGTGGGGCTTGCGTGCTCCGAACTCGAGGCCTGTGCCGGTAGAGTTTACTTTGTCGAAACAGATCTGGGATGAGGAGCCCAGCATGTGGCGAGGTCAACACCTCGCCACATGCTGGGCTCCTCATCCCAGATCGGTATCGGGAGATAGGGTCCGTGGGGTCGTTATGCCCAACGGCAGTTACGACCCCACGGACCCTATCTCCCGGGAGAAGTCTTGTTGCTCACCTTTGGCTTGCCTTTATTGGCTAGCTGGAGTGATCTCTGACGAGGAACAGAGCTCCCATTTCATTCTTGCCAAAGCTCGGATACCGGTAAAATTTTCAAACCTTTATTATGTACTTGACGCAAAAACCTTTACATTCGGTTTCGCTCGTAGAAACCGGATTTTTTAACCCGTTTTGGAGTTTTCTTTACCTAAAGTTTTTTTCAGATTAAACGGTTTAGAGCAATATTGACCGGTTTTTTGTTTAGTTTTTATTTATTTAAACTTTTCTCACTCAAAACGGTACAAAGGCGGACTTAATGCATTAGGCATTCTCTAGCAGTCAACCAAGGGTGGTGCAGAGATTGGATGGCAGGTGCTCTGTTTAAGAGGAACAAAGAAAAAATTATTAAAAATATATCATTAGAAAAATATAGGTAGGAACAACAGTACATAAATAGGTTATAACTTATAATACACATACATATTTAATGTAATATACATATATTTATTATATATATACATATATACAAATTTAAGAGAGACAAAGATGTTAAGATGACTCTATTTGTTTTGAAAAAAACTCTGCAATTTCCGCTTAAATTATTTAGCGCGGCATCAATCTATGTCAATTATAAAGTTTGCCATTTTTTTATTTTTCTAAACTAAAAGAGGATAAGGGGTGTCGAAGTTTGTATGGCATAATTTTAACGCGCGGTCTGATTACCTCGAAACACAGTATTTATACTTAAGACTGAAAATAAATACAAATGCATACCAGGGTTTTTTGAAAATCTACCCCTAATGGGGTAAAAAGGGGTATTCATTTTTCCAGGGGATGATTTTACTGTTTGGCTTGATTAACTTGAAAATCGATATAAATAATTGAAACGTCACAATAGACTTGCCTTGCCTTAACAACAGAATAAGGCTTTAAGAATTAGCTTATCAAAAGTAAACGATCCCTTCTTCCACTAAATGATTTCCATGAAAACAGTACGTCTCATTAGACTGGGCAGAGACCTGACACAACACTGTTGAAATCTTTCTCTTTGTAGTAAAAAAAATGCGAAGTAACATTCCTTTCAAGCGTCTTTTCATTAGTGTTTTTTAAAAGTCAATAACAAAACACAAAACATTGGACAACAACGAAAATTTATTGTCTCAAGCACTTTTCACAGAAAACCTTTGGCTAGCTACTTAAATAGGTCATTTTTAATTAAAGTTAGAGAAGTGGGAGTACTTGTTATAATTAAATCATAGACAACTGCCAGAAAGTCGGGATGACAAGCAAAATGTCGAAAGTTTAAATCTTGTTTGTTGCACTTTTGACTTGAACACAATATAACGACTCGTCTCATTTACACAGAAAAAGTTTCTTGGCTCTATGACACAAGAAACTCTCCATGTAAATGAGCTTTAAATGTTAACATTTATATTATGAGTAAATTGCGTGACCAGTGTGTATCGCTTTGGCACATTCTCGCCACAAAATCAGCAAGAAACTTCCTCCGTGTAAATGGACCATTACTCTCTATCGCTCGACATAAACGCATATTATGGAAAATGAACAAATTGTATGAGAACACACACATGACGTGTGGCGTATCCTGTATCAGCTTAATGATATCCTGACAAATGATACGTGGCGCTTTTATATCATAACGTCAGAACTCAGCCCTGTTTACAAAACGGGGAAGGTTTATTTTGTAGACGTGCATCGACTTTTGATCCCCTGATTAATTAGCTTTACCGTAATTAAGGTTAAAATTAAAGAGTATTTTGCCAATGCAGCAAAATAGTGTATTAAAAAATAAAATAAAAGTAATAAAAATAAGTTGATTTGTGGGTTTTATAAGGATTAAATATATTATTAGGTATTTTAACCAAAAACATTACAAATAGAGGGCGTAACAAATTCCACAATGATTATTGAAGTGAAAACTTCTTTAGGCGCGTTGGGCATATTTGAGATGGAACTAAACCATTGACTTGGCGACACTGTAACGACACCAGCTTTTGACCATTAAAAAGACATCAACGCGTTGATTACTGCGGTGCCGATTTTTTTTCAAGTTTTCACTTCTGTCGGCACTCCCAAAGTGCCACTGTTTTTATTCAACAACAAAAAAAAAAACAGGTAGAAATATTATTAATTGCTAAGTAACCTGGTTTTGAAATATGAAAGTATTTTTAAAACCAATTTACAGAAATAAAACATCAATTTAATAAAATTGATGTAATAAAATTTATAATAACAGTAATAACTGTTCTTTTTATCTCACCATTTTGGCAAAAAAATACAGTAAGAGTTTCAAAGGTTCATTGAACAATTCATTGCATCGAAATCACACACATTGACAGCAGGTAAAACCTACCCACATCAAACCAATAACCCGTATCCTGACCTCAGACGACCCAACATTGGGTTCCACTGGGTCAAGTAACCACAACCACGAAACCGGTAATCAATTCCCTGAACGAACCCTAAATTCAGTATCTGAAACTTTTTATACCTACGAATTTCTGAATGATTATTCTATTACGCCTCTGTTCTCCGGAAGGGTAGACGGAATTTCGTACTTATGATCTTTATCTTTATTATGCTTTATCCTATACTATGAAACGAGCTATATATATATATATATATATATATATTTACATCCAGCAACGCATTTGGCGTCATGCACGTTGTGCATCATTACGGCGTCCCCCAGTTCCAATTGCAATTTTTATGATGTATTTCTGAATATTGCTTAGTTTTTCGATTTCCCGCCCCATGGGATACATAGTTTTCCTGCAATTTTATATGGGGCAATATTCTTCTTGCAGTCATGCCCAAACATTTTTGAACCCCCATTCATGGTGATAGATTATTGGCTTCCTAGATATATTGATCATGATTTACCTAATGCGTCGACAATTTAACGTCCTCACAGTGTGGTTGGTATTCGGGATTGCGACGTTGCCAGCTTTGGGTTTACTTGTCTCTTTCTTTTACTATCACTTGTCGCGTTGTCTGTTGTATACAGTTTCATCTTTAAATCTATTCGTAGAAGCTATACCTCGGCGCGTCGTATTCCACGTGCGTCGCAAGGAGCTGTCAGCAAACTGACGGTGCCCCAATAGGGCCAAATGCCTGCCGGGGTCGCGGGACTGTCTAAGCAGGCCCTGGAATGCAAAGGGCAACCGAAGGAACAGATTGGACTTTTAGTCAGTAACAGTCTGACAGTCCCTTCCGTCCCACCCAGGGTGGGAGAATTCATTTGATGATTTTACCACCACAAAAAAAAGAAGAAGCTATACCTATACGGATGCCCGATATTGAAATATGTACCTACGAGCATCTTATCCTTTGCTAAGATTGTAAATATGAAAGTTGCTATTGAACGGAGGATAGATGGATGAATTAATTGTTGTGTCGCTCTTTCACGCAAAAACTACTGAATGGACTTAGATGAATAAGGTCACCAGGCTCAATAGGTATTGATATTGGACGGCAGAGTGAGCCTGATACCCCAGGTATAGCAAGCGTTCATGGGGTGTTTATTCTCTTAAATAATTAGCGCCGCGTAGGCGCTGAGGCTGCGGTTTGTCGTTAGAGGATTTTCAACTTTATACTATAGAGTTTAAAGTTCAAAATCTACTAAAGATAAACCGCAGCCTGCAGCCTCAGCGTCGCCTCGGCGCTGAGTCTTTTAGAGAATAGCATAGAAGGCGGGCCACATTATGATATTTGTCGGCTACGTTGTCATATAGCTGTTGGACATCCGTGTACAGCTATCGGACGTCCGTATATAGCTGCTGGACGTCCGTATATCCGTCCGTCTATTGGATGTCCGTATACAAGATGTAAGGGATAGCCCTCCGCAGACTGATGGGGTGAATTCAGTACATCATACTAAGATGACCGGTACCTACATGAAATTATTTCAGGAACGTTATGGGAATCCAATAAACGTGATTTGTTTATTACCTCACACGCAATGTATCGTTATCGTGGTGCCAATGTACCGCCACCTATGAACGCTTGCAATTCCAAACTGTACCTCGGAGAGGTCCGGGCTCCGGGCCTTCTTCCCTCAGGTGCTCGACCACGCACCATGATACGCTCAAAGAGCTTACACCTCCTCTAACAGTAATGTGGGGCGATATGCCGAGGATTACTCCGCAGGGCGCCCTTCCTTCTTGTTAAGCACCAGGGTGCTTATCAGGAACGAATGACGCTCTGCGGAGTCTTTTCTGCCTGCCTTGAAACCGAGCGGTTTCCCTCTCTGTGGCAGTTGGGGCTCTTGACTCCTGAGTCCCGTTTTCCACAAAGAGAAAACCGATCTGTTTGAAGGCAAGCATTAAAGACCCCTCAAAGTCGGTCCTGAAGAGCCCCAAGAGCCAAGGCCAGAGCACGGCCAGGGACTGCGTCCAGCCCAGGGGCCTTGTTCCTTGCCCGGATCCGCAGTTTCACCACGCCAAACTCTAAATCCGTATACAGCTATCGGACATCCGTATATAGCTGTTGGATGTCCGTATATAACTATTGGACGTCAACATATCCGAATTGGACGTCTGTGTCTGTTATCGGGCGTCTGTATATTATTAGAGAAATTTTGCAGAAATTATTTTAGAGACGCAATCAACACCCTCTACGGCTGGGTGTTGAATGCGTTGGCGATGTCAAGTGACACCGCCAATTACACCCACCCGGAGCCAACTGCTTCCGCCGAGAGGGCTTTACGTGCTAAGTGGCATCAATGGTTAGCCGACCATCTCGGAACCCAAACTGTACCTGGGAGAGCTGTATTTCCTCAGGTGCTCGACCAGGCAGTCTGTGATGGTATGCTCGAAGAGCTTTCAACTCATCGAGCAGCAATATAGGGCGATAAGAAGATGGCGCCATGTGGAGTCTTTAACGCTTGCCTTGAAACAGGTCAGTTTCAAGGCAGGCATTAAAGAGCCCTTGAAATCGAAGACCTAAAAAGTCCCAAGAGCCAAGGCCAAAGCACGGGCGCGTGGGGTCTCCGTACGTCCCAGGGGCTTTGTTCCTTGCCCGGAGCCGCAGTTCCGCCACGCCGAACTCTAAATCCGTATACAGCTATTGGACGTCCGTGTACAGCTACCGGACGTCCGTATATAGCTCTTGGACGTCTGTATATAGCTATTCGACGTGCATATATACCAATTGAACGTCTGTATAGTTATCGGGCGTCCGTATTTTATTAGAGAAACTTTGCAGAAATTATTTTAGAGACACATTCAACACCCACCATGGCAGGCCACCACAGGAGATGAATTCCAAGCTTGGACCTTCGCAGCAACTAGTAGCGTCTCCCTATCCATTAGCTCGAGCGCCCACCTAGGGCGTGAAGGGACACTCGGGCGATGGGCAACGGGGGTCGTCGAAGAGACGGAGAGGAAGGAGGGTAAGGTCAGGGGTAGACAGTGATATGTCCACAACAGACCCTCCCCGCTACCTTACACACGTAAATCGTTCAAATTCGTATTGAGTAAACTTAATTTAAACAAATCGTGATTAAAAACTTTGAAAAAGCCCATGTTTTTATATAATCTGGCTCGTAGCGGAGTAGCGTAGTCAATACAGCGTACTTTCGATTTGGTATACTGTCGTTGTAGCGTACCGTCGATTTGGTGTACTGTCGATGTAACGTACCATCGATGTGGAGTACTTTCGATGTAGCGTACCATCGGTGTAGGGTACTATCGATGCATCAACCCTTCGATGCAACGTGGTCGATGTAGCGACCTCCGATGTAGTGACATTCGATTTCGTGTATACACATAACACAACCACATTTCAGTATCACAATTAGTAATAAAATAAATCTATGGCTTTGGCAGTTACTGTTGTGCATTCAATAATGGTATTAATATTAGAATAACTTAGACTAGCTTCGTTTATTGTAAATTTCAATGACGATATTTAATACAAACAAATCGAGCGCCGAGCGTCAAATAATACGCAACGCGTACGTCATCTACGACGGTGAATATTGTTTTGATTGCGGTATGCTATGATCTATCGTCTTGCTAAAGTGAGCGAGCTGGCAACGTCGCAATTGTGGACGCAAAATGGCCGAGGTAATAATATAATAATAATAAAATGTTTTATTTATAAAAATGTGCACATTTACAATAAGTAACTTAATAATTAAAATAGAGCACAGTTGCTTTATTCAGAGGTATACGGCTGTAGATATACGCGCTGCAACAGCGCCTCACCACGGCCGAGATTTTTTCGGGAACTATCCAATATATAATTTCGTTCATTTTATTGCATTTTTGGCTTCCATCGATTTTTGTTCTACAGCTAGCTAAGACCAAAACGACTTAAGTGACACCGGCAAAATAAGTGGCGTCCGGTATGCGGACGTCAAAAGCTGGTGGACGCCAAATTAAATGCACTTTCGCCTTCAGCGGACGGATGTTTGTTTGCGGGATAAATATATATATATATATATACATATAAATATCAAACTTTCAACTTCCAACTTTTTTAACTTTTTTATGTATTTAAAACTTTTTTTTTGCGTCATGTTTACCGCAAATAAACGTTTTTTCTTTCTTTCTTTCTTAAACTCACGATCTCGAAATCGGCTCTAACGATTTCGATGAAAATTACAATTTAAGAGTTTACGGGGGTTAAAAATCGATCTGGCTAGGTCTCATATCTGGGAAAATTTGTTTATTTCGTATTTTCACATCAGCAGAGCTTAGTCACGCAAAGTTTAGAACAAGATTGAATAATGACATGGAAATAATGACATTAGAATAATGACATGGCAACCAAGAATTAGTAAGTACCTACTACCATGGCAGCTTAGAATAAGTAGGTACTATACATTGATTAGTATGAACTTTCCTATACTATTAAATGAGCATTCTCTATTTTCACTAGAGCAGAGCTCGGTCGCCCAGGTACTGTTCTATGTAATGGAGGCAAGCTTATTGCCATCCATCAATCTGCCTAGCATTCTTACAACTATGTTGAGGTCAGCTTCCACTATTCAGATGCAGCTGAATACCAGTATTTTACATGGAGCGACTGCCTATCTGACCTCCACAGTACAGTTACTGGGTAACACGATATCCCTTGATAAGACTAGTTGTCAGACTTTCGGGCTTCTGACGACTCGTAACGACTGTCATAGATACAACAATGACAGCCGGGACCAACGGCTTAATGTGCTTTTCGAGGCTCGGTGGGATGTTAAGATGGTCATGCACCCATCGACGGACTGACCACGGCAATCGTAGCTTTACCTAATATATCGACCCATGCGGCTATTATTACTTAGCCACGAGCACCTTATTGCCCTTATTACCGTCAACTGTGCTCAGATTTAGAGACCTAGATGGAACAGTTTTTATTTAATGGAAAACATAAAAAGCTTTGGTCGACGCCGGGACCGAATCCAAGACACATTGTAAACACTCGTGCTTGCGAACATTTGAACAGAGAGCTGCTGAATATTTTCAACTATCGACTCGTGCCGCGTCCTTTGTAAAAAAGCAATAAATTTTATAGCAGATACGTATAGTAATTCTGAGGAATAGTAAATCTGAGAGAAAATATTTTTAAGCTGAATTCTGCCGATAATAATTTAGTGTTGGATGAAGAATTTAATAGATAATAGGTTTGGAGAGCGAAAATCTAGATTTATAGGTTATGGAAGGCAATTTAGATCTTGATAACGTTAAAGGTCCCCGAAACGATAAATTGCAATTAATATTGTCAATCGCTTCAATTGCATTTTGGTAGACGATCAATTTACGCATCAACGTGTATCAATCACGTAAACATTGTCAATTATTGCAATTTATGGTTTCGGGAACCCTTAAGACTTTTTTTTGTTTTTCTCAAGATATTGAAAAGGAATTCGTAAATAACGTTCTATGATACTTAGGATACCAAGCTTTCATGGAAGCACATCGACAGCATCGGCGGCGGTGATCTCTCACGTCCGGCCCTGGTTCAGGCCAGGGTACGGAGCGAGAGGAAATGGGAGGCCGTCACCTCCTTCTGCGAAGCGGTAATGCTCGCGAAGGAGGAGGCGGAACGCATGAGGGAGAGGCAAATTTCGCGCCCTCACGCCCCTAACCACCGCAGGAGGAGACGCCCTGGGCGTCGGCAATCGCAGGCCGATTTTCGGCCACCGTAGGTGCGGGCTTGCAGACGGTTAGCAATGAGTAGCTCGCCGTCCGATAAGGAGCAGGCCAGGGTCGACAGCGGTTTGTGTTCAATTGACGGAGTCCGTTAGGGCCGATGCCTGCCGGGGGTGCAAAGAAAACGGAAAGGGAGATCGTGGCCCCCGGCAACAGGGCAACCGAAGGAACACGGGTGGGTTTTAGTCAGTAAGAGTCTGACACGCCCTCTCGCTCCGCCCAGAGCGGGAGAAGTTATTTGATAATTTCCCACCAAAAAAAAAAGGATACCAAAGAATTTTTTTGCTTTTGTAATGACGATTGTCATTCTAAAAGAGCTAAGGCACAAAACTTAACTGTTTTTTAGAATGTAGGTATTAATATTTCTTTAATACAAAAGTGAATATACCACAGGAATATACCAATAGTAACCATTCTCTAAGTCAGATTTGTTCCAAATAATGACATTTGAGAACAAATCTTACTCAAATAGATTTTTAATGATTTTAATTATGTAAATAAATATTTGTTATGGTCGTGAATTATATTTTGATGAAGATGCAACCTGACACTGACCTGCAAATTGCAAAAAACGTAAGAAAATTTGAATTTCCCTTTGTGGATCCACCTTAATTTATTTGAGTCTAATAATATTAAGGTAGGAAATACCAATTGACATTCTTATAATGACATTCTTTGATGAAGTTAATTTTATCTTCGAATACCCACATATTACTTTTACGCAATTCTTTAGATTACGGAGTTTTATATAATTACCCTGCTTCATGCTGTTTCTTTGATGCAAAGAAATCAAAATAATAGTAATATTAAATTCATACTATTGTTGTTTCATGGAAATAAATTGTTAAGCAATGTGACACCCTACGTCAATTTGCCGTGTTTCAGCAATTCTAAAAAACTGTCCAAAAATAACTGTGAAATTTAAGTTTATATACAATTTTCTTAACAATTCTTCCATTAAAAATATAAACTAGGTATGGTAATATAATTAAGTACCTACTATACCTTTGAATATACCTCCTTGTTTTTTGTGAAGCTAATATGTAAAGGTTTTATTAAACTTATAATTCCTTTTTTTCAGGTAAGCCTCGTCCTGATTAAATTCTGTCGGCAGTTTTCACACTGGGTGAGTATATTTTAGGATACTTCGAGTCAATAAAGTCCCGAGATGGTTTAATATTACGTCAGTTGCTCGAAATGTGAGTGAATATGTTAATAATATTTAAAAAATAATATATTATGTGAATAACGAAGGTGTAGCTGTAGGCCAACATTTCGACTCTTATCAACCTTTTCGAATCATTACCACAGATTAATACAGATGGTTCACTCCGAAAAATCATTCAAATAGAAAGCGATTCTTACTACGGCTCAATAAAGTGCAATTCTGGTCGCATAGCGCTAATTACCTACAGTTATATTCACCTAGAAGTAGCTTCTTTTTCTATCGCGTAACTCTCATATCTTTTGACTACGTGAAACACTGAATTGGCCCGACAAGACGAACCCGTCGCGTACTTGTAGTTTCATACCTAAAATGCAGAGTGCGCCTTCTGTACTATTCTGTGTCATTACGGAACATATCGTTCCTGGATGCATCGATATTATTAATGTTATTCATTATTCATTTTCTTTTCGAAATGAATAGGCTTTTTGTATCGTTTACAGAGACAGTCATGATTTTTATTTTATTCAAAAGAAACAATGTTTATTTCAATGATAAAAAAGACCCGTATCAAAACATTGTTACTAAGGCAACAAGATAGTTAAAATGCCTGTAACTGTTACTTGTTATTTTTGAAGTCTTTTGTACTAAAATAAATACCTTGAACATTTACTTTATAAAACAAACTATTGGAAGCATCCCTGAGGCTGTCTACAAAATCGAGTTAAATTCCTTTTCTTTCCTTTGAGACTTAGTATCGACCATCTTTTTTTTTTTGGTGTGAAGTATATCGGTCTATCACTTAACTCCACGTTAAATGATTATTTTTAAGGTGAAAGTGAAATTGCAATAAAACATGATTTTACTAAATTTATCGTCCAATTAGTTTTTGATATCCAACATTTTTATAAAATATTATGTTGACTACATAATAATTTTTCGTCAATCAATCACATAATCATTAAACGGCAGATTGATTAAAAGTTATATTTTCTACACTTTCTTACCAAAAGAAAACTAAAATGTTGACCCTGGCACTGACTGGTCTGTGCAAAAGTCAATTACATTTACACAATTTTAAGACATTACCTTACATAGGTATATCAATCTCCTTAATCTGACCCATAAAAGTCTTAAGCCCATAAGGACATCAAGCATGTCTCATTTATAAGGGTCTTTCAGATCCATACGAATCCAACATTCCTTGCGATATAAGTAAACATTCCGCTGAGAATAGGGTCTGTGGAATGCAATTTGTGTCCAAAAGCTAGGAATAAAGAAGATAACTTAATCTTAGAATGCGTGAAATCTATTTGGATTTAACTGTTTTGGGTTCAAAATTGTGTGTTAGTTTTGTCTTTTGTAATCTATTCAGAAGCAATATAATACTTACTTTATGAATATTTTTGGTTTTTCAATAAAACACACAAAAACTTAATTCGTTATTTCGTAAGTTTTTCTGATTTCTGTTACCCACTGAACAAAAGGAGAGCAGTGGTGGCCCAGTGGTAACAGCCCCGACTTACGAGTCGTAAGTTGTGGGTTCGACCCTAAGCAGGCACTTTACTTTGTGTAAATGATTTCATTACAAATGCTCTCAAAACGGTAAAGGAAAACACAGTGAGGAAACCGGCATGTCCTAGAACCAAAAATTCGAAGACATATGATATCCACCAACCCGCACTGGGCCCGCGTAGTGGATTACGGTCCACTCCGTCTCACAGAGAGGAGGCCTATGTCCCAGCAGTGGGAAGGTCGAAGGTCACACGACGTGTGAGCATGAGCCAAGCACTGAGCGCAGACAGAATATTCAGTCTGCGCTCAGTGCTTGGTGTGGCAGCACGCTGTGTTCGAGTTCACGACAAGTCAATCGTCATCCTGAGAATGCCTCGTTGAGAGATGAAACACGTGTCGATTTCTTTCAGGGTTTTTTAAGACTCTTTAGAAATAGCTAAGCGGAACAGGTTACTAAATATATCCACTTCGATTGAATTCTATAATGGATTTCCGCAAGGTCACGCCTGAATCAATTAACTACGCAATTTTATTTCGAATTAGATCACAAAATATAGCTTTGAGTTTTACAAGTAGGTATCCGATGGAATAAATACTATAATGCAGTTTATTAAACTCAAACTCAAAGCATTTATTTCTTGAGTTGACAAAGAGTCGGTCAGTTAGTCAGAAAGTTGAAGCTAGTTGCCCATTCCCAAACGTAGATCTCTATGGAGAAGAACGGGCAAGAAACTCAAAGGACACTCTTTTAAATATAGATATTACAAAATCCTCGGTACATTATTCTTGTTACTTCTATGTATATGTGAGAACAATGTACAAAAAAATAATTAAAAACAATTGAAAATATAAGATTAAAATAAGACCTGGCAGATAAGAAATGACCAGACTAAACTGACGGCGCCCGTTCACGAACATGACGCGTGGATCAGCACCATCCAGCTCAACCATTTTGTTGATCCAACAGACTCTCTCTTATCTACAATTTCCATCTCGCATTCAAGTGTTGAAACCAATCTATTTGAGTACATAAGCTAATTTGTTATGAATGTAGAGACGAATGTTTTATTCATAAGTTTATTTATTCCGGAGAGGAAACTGTATATAATGTAGGAGTTTTTAAACTGTGGAAAAGGTAATTTAATTTCAAACTAAAACCAGAACTTTATATTTTATTAAAATTTTCTCCGTCTGAAACTCGTGTGTCATTGAAATAGTTCTTTGACGTTGAAATCCTGAAAATGTACGAATGACTTCTTGTAGATTATGCTACCCTAGTACTTTTCGTCGTAGCAATGCAGCCTGGCTTTTCGTAGACGGCGCTACGGGCTTCTCGTGGAGCTGCGGTTTTCGTAGCACCATCTACGCCGGGCGGTTTCAAGGATACGTCATAAGGACGTATTGGTTATTATGTATCCCTCTGGGAGCCAATTTAAAAAAAAAATAGTCATAATTACGAACGAGCGCTAATGCAATGAGAACTTCAATGAGAATGAATCGCGTGAATCAATGGACATCTGTCATGTTTAGCGGCCGAATAAAATACCATGTAAAATACTATGAACTCGTAAGTGTCGTGTTATTTAAAAATGGAACGAACTTTTTATTTCAACAGATGGCAACCAAGGAGGTAACTTATCAAAGATTTTATTTAGATTTCGATTTGGCTTACAAATACAGCTGTTTATATAATAAACAGAGAAATAACATAGAGAAGAAAAAAAAGAACATAATGTCGCGTGAAAAAATATCGTTGTTCGTCATTGATTCTGGAATTTAATTTACTTGGTTTGTATTTCCGCGCATTATTTGAAAAAAATACTATTATACAAGCCTTGGCCACAACCAGGCATTGATGGACGATCGTAAAAATTCGGGCCCAGGCCGCGTTAGTAAACTATTTCTATCGCGCAAAAAAAAAGTTAAAAAAGTATTGAATAAGAATAAAACTACATGTTTTACGAGTTCATAAAACCCGCCTAACGATCTCATGATGTTTCACTCTTTGGTGTTGGTAGCGCCATCTATACGTGGATGCGTAAACTAGGTGCTTTCTTACACGTGTTTTAGAAGTAAGTGGGTTGGTTGATAGAAACGCCATCTCTGCTGTTCTAAAACTTGTTATTTTCTGGACATGTTTTTTTTTAGTAATGCTTTTTTGGCAATAATTAAGTTGTTGCGAATATAATTATTTAATGCCACGTTGTATGGCAATACTGATTCTTTGGCCAAAGAATAGGCCAGCCCTCTGGTCACACGAAGACTCGACCAGCCGCTTGGCGATGTCTTGAAAAACTAGTTGGGCATTCGGACCCCATGACCCTAGTGTTTCAACTCCAAACGGCTCAAACATATAAGTCCCAATAATATTGGAGTATTTGCGCCGTTTGAGTTTCTCCGCACCTGTAGCAGCAGCCCCAGCACAGCCCACCGTATTTATACTAAATTATTTTCGCGCCAAATTCCATTGCTGTCTCTGTAAAAACTCGTGGCATATAAAAACCGTATTCTTTCCTCCACGTAATATATGCTTTCCTAGTACTTTCGATCCGGACGCTGAGACCTTCAGTTCGTTACCAAGGATAACGAACGCGTGGTGCCAGGTGAGCTTGCAGTATTTTGATGATCTTAACGCCATCTATACTCTGTTTACCAGTACTTTTAATAGAGTCCACTGTTTTATAATTTCAAAGTGAATTTAAACCAACTGAATGTCATTTTCAGGTTTATTCCGTTTTGCAAAGTTGACACAAATTGACGATGCCAACATGTTTGGGTAAAGTCAAGGCAAGAAATTATTCATATTATGGATGTATTTTTAATCACTAGAAAAACGTCCATGATGAAAGTATTATTATTACTTCCGAGCAAAAAGTTGAAATGAAAATAAAAATAAACTTTTCATTTCACGGTCAAACTTGAAACCTTTTCTAACCTTACATTTTATGCTGCCCTAGTAGTTTTTGCCCGAGCGCTGAAACCTTCGGCTCATTTCTACGGGCAACGTGAATGTCGTCGGGTCAACGTGTATACGCGACGTATGCGTCAAATGAAAATAGGGCTGTTGCTTGAGATGTTGATACTTTTTTCTGGCAATTAACTTTAATCATTTCCATGTATTTTATCTTTATTTTATAGTTTTTAAACAGTGTAAATATATGTATTTTGTGTTCCAATAACTGCAAATGAAGAATACTTGGAGTTTTCCTCGAGGTTTACTACTATGCATCCTAACAACCTATGCTGCCTTAATACTTTCGTGAATGAAATTCCCGCTGTTCCCACTGCCGCCACCTTAGCCTCACTGCTGGCGTAGCATCTACAGTCTATTACGAAGAGAAAGTGACATTTTACACTGTTTGTCGTTTCCTTCGTTGGTTATGCTATGCGTGGGGGACACGGGGATTGAATAAAATATTATTTTTACCGTTCCCCACTAACAAGACCAGTGAGGACAACGGGAGGGAAAATAAACACGTGCCCGTTGTCCCCACCAGTGGGGACGAAAGGAACACGCGACACACGAGTACATTAGACCGAAACGAAAAAAGTTTTAGCTGAAACTTTTGTTGGCCACGTATCTACCGTAGCTTCGGATTACGTTGTAACTACATTCACTCTTATTATTCGCTTGTTTTCCCTATAGATACACTTTTTAAAACCCTGAACAGATAATCTTCATAAATACACTTTTAGGTACAGTTATAAACTAAATAATTATGTTGATGAAACATGATATACCGATGTTTAAAATCCTGTATCATCAAAAAAAAAAAAAAAAACGGAAATAAAATTTAAACATTATTAACAGTAACGACTAGTACTACAGCTACACTACCTTCTACTCACACTACACTCTGACTACTATATAGTCAGTGTGCACGTCAACCATGAAAACGATATCCACGATGAACCTTTTGCGTCTTTTTAACCGATTTAAAAAAAAAAGGAGGAGGTCCTCAGTTGGCCGGATTTTTTTTTTAAATTTTAGTTTTTGTTCCCCGATTAGTCGGAGACGGCTGAATCAATTTGAACAATTATTTTTTTCTTTGGAAGGGCATACTTTCAAGTTGGTCCCATTGTCATTTGGTCACGATCTGATTATGGAATCTTGGAGAAATCGAGGGAACTCTTCAAATATTATAGGCGCACCTATAGCGATTTGGGATTTTTTTAAAGTAACTTATACATTTGCTCTTAAAAAGCACCATTTAGTAAATTGGAACTGATGAATTACAAACCAATCCACAAAAAAGTGAAAAAAAAAAATAAAAATACAACCGACTTCCAAACTACAAAGTGAAAAATAACTTTAATATTTTTTGCCACCGATTTCCGAAAAAGTCGGTGCCAAAAAACATTAAAGTTAAAAACTTAAATGCTAATGCAAAGACACCGACTTCCGAAATTAAAGTTATTTTTCACTTTGTAGTTTGGAAATCGGTTGTATTTTTGGTAAAAAAAAAAAAAAAAATACCGCAAATAAACGTATTTTCTTTTTCACTTAACATCACTGCACCGCGTAAGGCCTTACGATAATTAAAAAAAAAACAAAAATGGTCTTTTTATCTATGGTCCCATTACGTATTTATGATGATTCCTTCTTATATTGAAATTAAATTTACATTAACTCTGTTTTGCTGTACTTAACGAAAGTGTATCTACATATAAGGAACAGAAGCGAGATTTTTTTTAACGTATATCTATGAGTAATAATTCTTGGTATCAACCGGTGTCATCAATCTTAAAATTATTGTATGTACTTAATCGTAGCTGTTTTCTTGCTAGTTGCGTAAATAATTTTATTGGTTATTTTCATGATAATTTATTTGTCAGTTTACACAGATATTTACTTAATATTACAATTGATTGTTCACATGACGATCATCAGTATCAGCCTGTGTGTGTATGGCACCGTAGCTCTTAAACGGGTGAATCGATTTGAATGCGGTTTTTTTTTATTTGAAAGCAGGTTTTCTAGAAATGGTTCTTAGATATGTTTTATCAAAGTCGGTTTAACCGTGTTAAGGTTTAGCCGTTCTTTTCTAGTTGACGAATGGATATCAATATTTTCCACTAGTCTGATCGATTTGAAATATGGTATTCTATTACTTCAATTATATTAGAAGAACATAGTAACTTTGAAGTGATGATGCAGCATCACCTGGAATTTGCAGGTACCCAACTCCCTTACCAACTCACAGTACAGGTATCGTGTTTGGGCTCATTGGAATGGTTCCAATGAATAGGTTATAGATAGATGGTGAATAGAGTCTGGTGATGGAGTAGGAAAGAGAAATGATGAAATATTTGTGTCCGGGTTTTTTAAATTTAACCGTTAAAATAGTACTTGTTAACCATATGAACAGTGGAATGTTGTCGGAGCCATTGCCGTGTGACGCCTATACAATAGGGGTCCAGTAATAATGACATTAATATTACTGTCATTCCTTCCAATATTGACGTAAAACTATGAAAATATTATGATTACATCATCATTCCAGTCACCTCACTGTCTGTAGTAATGCACATTACTTGAATTTAATGTCATTATTACTGATAGTGTCTAGAGGCCTTATAGTATGCCTAATACTAGTTCCAAAGCGACGGTGCCGCCTCTCTAGCGGTAGCAAAGTGAATCAAAATCTGCAGTTGGTTGTGAAGTCATGTTGTAAAGTGACTGACTTACAAGCTTACGGGTGGAACAACGCAAAGGTTAGTGTTGCTGCCGCCGTCCGTTAGATGTCGCTGTTAGGTTGAATAGTTTTGACATTTTGGTAATTTAGAGGTAAATATGTAGTAAATACAATTGTGTTATTTAAAACTAGTACTTACTATCTTTTCAATCCAAATCGTAAACTAAAATTCTTTTTGAGATGTGCTGGCTGTCGTATTGACCAAGCAAATAAATAAAATAAAATAACAAGTAAAGGAATAAATAAGTAAAACCATTTCAGGATTTAAAGAATTAAGTTTAAATACATTTGTTGCATGACGTGGCACGGTATTATCGAAATCATAATCGAAGTGTTAAACATTAACTTTGCAAAAATTTCAATTGCGTAGCAGTTTAAAAGCACATTTTTTTTGTGCATCCATAAAAAGTAATTTCGTTGGTGAACCATATAACCTTCTTCAAAAATGCTCTGAAAAACTTTTAACCGTGAGGTCAATACCTTGTCATCTCGTAGCGTCAACCTCGTAACCTCGTAGCTAAGCTACGCACAAATGAATAAACGCTATAGAAAACCGACAATACCCATCTCTTTCTTTTTCATTCATATAAAATGTAGATAGGTCGTTTGTAGAGGGTTATAGTAGAGCAGTACAATAAGATGAGATAGCAATATTAGCAACCCTCAAATTGCTGCTACCCTAGTACGTTTGACCGGAGCGCTGAGTCATTTTCGTGCGGTCGAGGGCTATTTCAGTGGCATTGTAATTAAGTTTTATAACGATAAGCAGTCTTTTGCTAAGTACCGAATTTAACTTTGTTTATATTTTTGAACCGTTTGGGGTTGAAAAACTAGGGCCGTGGTGTCCGAGTGCTCACCGAGTATTTCGAGACATCGCCAAGCGGTTGTTCGACACTTTTCATGACCAGACTGCTGGCCAATTTTTAGACCAAAGAATCAGCATTGCCATCCAACGTGGCAACGCTACCAGCCTTTTGACCACTTTTCCCGCTGATAGCGATGCGGAAGAATTTTTTGACGCCCAATGAGCTCTTCCCTTTATTTTTATTTTTCCTTTACTAGTTGTACATAATATACTAATTAGTTAGTTGTATATATAGTATAGTTTAGATAATTTATTCATTTAGAATGAGCAATACTGGTTGCATATAAATAAACACATAAAATTTACGAAATTTTATTTATTAGTAAAAACAATATTGTCATATTCATGAAAGCAAAAAAATGCTTTTTTTTAAAGTCTTAATTAATGAATTAATTAATTTAATTTTTTGGAATCGATACAACATTAAAATGGTTGGTAACGAATCAAAAGATGCGTAACATCGTTAGTCTGCGGATCCCAAACAGTGATCACATCTTAGACATGCCAATGAAAAGGTATTGCAATGGCAGTTATTAACTATTATATTATTTTATTTTATAGCTTTTGCCACAAATATCCTACTTACTTCTGCTGCTTATAAGTGACCAGCGCTGCGACTCCGTCTTGCATAGGGTCGTAGCATAATGCTGAGTGATAGCCGATTTGCGTGGATGTGACGCATGGTTCCCACAACCTTTTCTCATTTTTGTATTTTAAACTTTTTTTTGCGTCATGTTTACCGCAAGTAAACGTTTTTTCCTTTACGATAGTATTTCTGGCTGTTACAAAAAGAGTTACTACTAGCATTAAGGTACAACTTGTACAACTAAAGTCTACGCCACGCTGGCAACTGATTTTTGAGATGTTCGATTGTTCGCAACGCATTCATTATAACTAACAATAATGTTTTTATTATATTGGTTTCTAACTGTGAATGAACAAACTTGGAGATATGAACCAATTTAGAAAGAAATAAATAAAATACGTTTATTTGCGGTAAACATGAACAAAAACACGAAAATAACAATTTGGAGGAATATATGCGTCACATCCACGTAAAACGGCCATCGCTCAGCATAATGCTGCATCCCTATGCGAGACAGAGCCCCAGCACTGGTGCTGATGAATTTAAGAAGAAGTGACAAACAGTAACTTTCAGTAACACCTACAAGTTTTATACAGATAGCTACAAACTATATAAAATCAGTAAATACGGTTCTCTTCATGAACCGTTCAAAATACTCTTTATTCCTACTATTTATTACTGTGCACTTTTTAACTAAATTATAATACCGGTGAGGCCAACCTAATCACTAAACATTTTTCTTCTAGTGATTTTTTTAGTAATGGACGTATTTCTCAATATTCCCGTTAGACGGAGTAAAATGAGTACTCCCACTGTAAGCTAGAGATCATAAGGAACAAATCAACATGCGTTTCATTAATAGACGCCACAATTTTTGGTGAGCCTAATCGCCGAACAAAAAAAAAAAAACTATCGCCTTTAGTTAAATAAACAAATTGTACAATATGAAAAAAAAACTTAAGTAGTTTCCACTTTATCATTATTGAAAACGATTTTCACCTTATCAGCATTGGTTTAGTGTCTTTAAAGTTTATGGAACCCTAGTACTTTTTCAGCTAAGTCTTCCGAATATTGAAAGCTTCAGGTTAGTTTGTTAACTTACAAACTATAGAGCCCTAGTACTTTTGAGCCAAATAGTTCAGTTCAAAACTTCATCGTAATTTCATGACAATATTTTTCAGTTTCTCCCACGAGTTTCAGGGGTTTAATAGCTACCTTCATAATTTATGATGCTCTAGTACTTTGCAACTAAAAATGCCGGCTCGGCAACGCGTACTGAAACTTGGCATGCGGTACATGGACGGAATTTCCTAATAAGATGTTAATTGAATGAATATTTATTGAAATATCTGTTCGTATACTAAATTAACTAATGAACTATTGAATTAATATTTAAAAAAAAAACACTTTATTAAGCCAGCCTGACTAAAAATTAGAAGAAATGTATCTGTTCAATGAAATCTCCAAACGATTGGTTGACACTTCCCGTGACCCAAGGCTGGCTTTTGCCTTGGCCAGCGGCTAAGCATTGCCATACAACGTAGCAATGCCGCCAGACTCTTAGGTACCTACATTACCAGTCGACAGCGACGCGGAGGAATTTTTAGACGCGATATTTAAGTTTAATTTTAGTTAGGTTAGGATATTATATTTTTTTAGTTTTGTCATACCTTAAATAAATAAATAATACATTCATTAACCGTAAAAAAATAATAATTAAGAATTCATAAATTCTAAACATTAAATCGAAGCATGAAACATAAAGTACTGCATTCGATTCGTTTTCAATCTGCGTGAATATGATCATGTCTCAGCGCATTGGTCGCTTCTAAAGTGGCTGCTCATACGCCAGCGCAGAGAGCAAAGGCCGATGACCACCTTGTATAGATACTAATATTATAAAGAGGTATTTGTTTATTTGTATGTACGGGGGTAATCTTCGGAACTACCTGTCGGATTTGAAAAATTCTTGTTGCGTTGGATAGCCCAATTCTTGAGGAGCTGCCCAAAAAAAAAAATGAACGCTAAGCGAAAACGAAGTTATATCGCGGGCGGTGGGATGCGACGCGGTGGGTAAATTTTACGCGGACAAAGTCGCAGGCTGAAGCTAGTATCCCTGTGTGTATTGGATCATTCAGAATGGTTAAGCTAAATGATGCTGATCCATGCGTCATGATCGTGAACAGGCGCCGTAAGTAGGGACTGGTGCAAAACAACAGACGATTCAAACGATTGACAAAAAATAAAAAAAGTAAAAAATTGCTGATTCCATATATTATGTTTTTTTAATGAGATTCCTTATTCATAAAAGTTTCCACAACTTTAATATGGTAGCAGAACCTGAGATTATTGAATAAGTACAGAAGTTTTAGTCTGGGAAAGAACTTTTTCATGATATTGTTTCGAGAGAAGAAAATTTTTATACAGGAAAATCTGATACCAGCTATCAACCATTATGGATAGGGCAATTGTTGAAGTACCAAGGGTGCAGCTAGGAAACCTATATTTAAAGAATTTCAAGTCATGGAGATACAGAATAATAGTTGAAATGAAAGCCATCCCTGGAGCCTTAGACATTTATTGAACGTAGGCGATGTAGACTACAAACACCCGCTAAAAAGCAGCAGACGCTGAGCTAAATATAAAATTAATTTGCAAGAATTCATGAATATCCACAGTGCAGCCTTAGTTCTAATTACGACAAATATGACAGATAAAACACTGAATCACGTCGTGCGTCTTAAAAGTTCACAAGAGGTGCGGAAGAACTAAATAGATTATATGGAGAAAGCAGTGAAGATAAAAGCAGTGAAAATAAAAGACATCTATTTGTCTTCGATTTTTCAGTTACAAGAAAGAACCTGAACATGGTATGACGAATCATATTTCTACACCTAAAAAATATCTGGCATGAACTGAATGGTCAATTAGATTCAAAATTACCAGACATGCTACTAATCTGTAAGATTTTGGACACTTTACCAGCAGAATTCTTTGCTTTTCAAATCAGGTTGGTTACTTGTGAAGTTATGACTAAGAAAGACAGAACTGCAGAAAATCTAACTACCCAAATCTGTGCCCATGAAAAAACCTTACTGGATAGAACCGAAAATGACAGCACCAATGAAATACTATTCGTGAAAATAGCAAAAGGTAAAAAGAAGAAAAAAAAGATATGAAATGTAACTATTGCGGACAAACAGAACATCCAGTAAGACAGTGTAGGAAATGGATTGCTGATGGAAGACCATCCAAAGAGGTGAATACACTCAACGTAACCTTACAAGTCCTGGCCATAGGAAACAATCAAGTGGCAAATAAAGAAAATTGGTTCCTAGACAATGGTGCAACAGACCATGTCACGAATAAAGGTGATTATTTCGAGACATTTGAATACTTCAAAGGCCAACACGCAGTGACAGCAATGGTCAAACGATATAAGCATTAGGAAAGGGAAATATTCGTACTTAGGCTGATATCTGCTATGACAGCAAATTCTACTCAAAGATGTATGGGTACGTCCCAAATATAAAAAAGAATCTTTTTTTCTGTTTTTGCTGCACACGATCACGCGTACAACTTGATCTTCGAGTCGACGCCAGACAAGTGTACACTGAAAGTAGATGAAACCAAGCTGAAACTTGATTGCCTGTCGCCGAAACCTGAAGTTAACATGGCAATGACTAATCCTCTACAAGTCTATTAATCATCAGAATAAGAGACACCTTAAACAGATCCTAGAGAAAGAGTTTGGATTAAAAGGGGAAGGCACTCAAACACATCCTTGCGAAGGCTATGTATACGGAAAGGCCCATAGGAAAAAGTTTGGTACAAGGATACGAGCAACTCAACCAGGCGAGCTGATCTATACCGACATATGTGGACCTTTTGCATATTCAATACAAAAGTTTAGGTATTTCCTAATGTTCAAGGATGACTTTACTCGGTATCGTTACATATATTTCCTGAAACAGAAGTCTCAAGCATGGATAACGCTCAAACAAATGCTAGCTGAAGTCAAAGCTGCAGGTCACAATGTAAATGGCATAAAACATAGACTGACGATGTCGCACACTCATGAACAAGCTGGCTGCGTTGAAAGAGAGAATAGGACAGTAATAGAATCAGCGCGAGCAATGATGCATTCTCATGAAGAGATACCTCAAGGTCTTTGGGCAGAGCTCATTAACACTGTAGCGTACGTCCTAAATCGTTCTGGCTCGTCAAGTGTACAAGGAAAATCTCGCTATGAGTTACGGTTTGGAAAGAAACCAGGCATCAAATACCTGATAGTCATTGGCTGCAAATGCTATGCCCACATTCCTAAATCAAACCGCAAGAAGCTGGACAAAGAAGCCCAAAAAGGAATATTAAATAGACTACAATGAAGATGAAGGATACAGAATTTGGGATAAAATTAATCACAAACTAATGAGATCTAGAGATGTGACGTTTGAAGAGATACCTTTACTTGGATACCCTAGTAATCTGTGACCCTAGCAAGAAAGACGTCCCGAACGATCCTCAACCTTTAACCTCAACAAACAATATTTAAGCGATTTATCACTATTTAGTGTATTGGGGTCTTACTGTCGTAAACTGTGTGTAAATTCAAACTCAGTACAAGTGTGGTGTTTAGATCAGATAATGTTTTATCTCCTCCAGGATACCTTGTGCCCGTAAACATGCACCAGAGAGGACCTCAATCAAACTAACAATTATGCAATATAGGTTACTAAACTAAAATAATTTGAAACATAGTGTACCATCGACACTATAAGTTCGATGAGTTCTTGATAAGTCAGATACGAGATATTATTAAATGGTATTGTACTTTTGTATGTCACCATTAACGTCACACGGGTCAACTGCCAATCTGACCTCCACAGCCTAGTTACTACAGGGAAATACGATACCTCATGGTAAGACTGGATATCAGACTTTCAGGCTTCCGACTACCCGAAAAGACTCTCAAAGATCTACAAATGGCAGCCGGGACTAACGGCTTAACGTTTTTTCGAGCCAAGGAGGGGTCTCGATATATAATGGATGGTCACCCAGCCTAGAACCGACCTCGACAAGCGTAGCTTAGCCTTCGATCAACCCATGTGGCCGTCATTAGTTAGCCATGTGCCCGTTTTAAAAGCAGTATTTACCATTAGACGCAAATATCTAAATTTATTGATGGCTTTTCACGCCACCTGCTCGATGTCATGCAAATCCAACCTAAAGTAAGTCATTTTATAACCCTAGAGTCTAACCGCGCAATACTGTTGTAAAAATTTCATGATAACCCGCTAATGAGTCAGTAATGTAGTCAATAATGAGATTTGAATTTGGGGCCTTACTGCACTCGGAAGTGCAAGAATCCTTTGCGATTCAATATAGCACCCGCTACATAACCACTGATTAACTATTTTAAATGAATAAATACTGGTACCTAAAAATAAATTTTATAAAATAAGTTTTATAATATTTAGAGATAACTTAATAATGCGTCTTTGATAAACATTATCTTGGTCCTCTGAATATATAGATAATGATGATTGTTTTAATGTTATCTCTTTGAATAACAAGTACGATATACTCGTATATATACGTAATGTAATGCCCCGTATCATCACAATTCCTGTCATTCAACAAAGTGTTTCGAAACAGAGCAGCTAATATGGTAAAAGTTGCTGTAGTTACCGGTTCCAATAAGGGGATCGGCTTTGCAATAGTTAAAGGACTGTTGAAGAGATTTGGTGGAGTCGTCTACCTTACCTCAAGAGACGATGGCAGAGGGAAAGCCGCCGTTGCCAAACTGAATGAGCTCGGTCTACATCCGGAGTACCACCAGCTTGACGTCACGGACAGAGACAGTGTGGTCCGGTTCAGAGACCACATTAAGGAGAAGCATGGAGGTTTCGACATTCTAGTCAACAACGCAGCGGTCGTCAACAATGAAGAGTTTTACAACTCCTATGATGAGTGCAAAACTGTTGTGGAGATCAACTATTTCAGCATATTGACAATCCAAGAACTATTGTTCCCATTGGTGAGAGACAATGGACGCATTCTCAATATATCTAGCGACTGTGGACATTTGTCGAACGTACGGAATATGTACTGGGTAAAGAGGCTCTCAAAGGATGATTTAAAGTTAGAAGACATAAATGATTTCGTGAACTGGTTTTTGGAAGGCGTGAAGGATGGAACCTTCAACTACGATGAAATAGCAGATGATGGAACTATAGCCTCATACAGAGTAGCAAAGGTAGCTCTCAGTGCCATCACAATACTGCAGCAAAAGGAACTTGAGTCAAGGAACATCTCGGTGAATTCCATGCATCCAGGACTAGTTCAGACTGACATGACGCTTGGTATTGGCTTCTATAACACAGACCAGGCAGCTGAAACTCCCATATATCTAGTGCTGGATGCTCCTGACAGCCTCAAAGGAGCGTACGTGTGGTACGATAGAAAAGTTTTAGACTGGTACGACTACAAAGCTGATTATTTCTTCAAAATAAAAAATTTAAAGTAGTAGATGTTATTGTGACCAAAATATATATATATATTTTTTAAATTAAGTGTCATACATTGAACTTTGATTTATTGATTCGTGAAAATTAATTTTAAAGCAATTTATATTGATATCCTTTCAGTGTTAAATATAATGTGTGTGTGTGATTGTGTTAATATTATTGGTAATCAGATTTACATCTTTTCTTAAATTTGTTTTTGGACATAGTTTAGTTTTCTGTTTATCCATGTTGGAATATTTTTTGTTTTTGACGTGAAACGTCTTTCATTTCGGTCAGTATGGGTTACTTGCAAAAATCATATCTAACGAAATATGTTATGGCAGCCATAAATACTAGTTTTAATAATACATATGATGGCAGCTTTGTTGTATGAGATATATTTTTAAATTAATTTTAACCAACTGTATTTTGTTAACCACCGGCAGCAACAATAAACAATATTCTATAAGTACTAGATTTATCTCTTGGTCAATGTATTATTAGAAACTTTTTACAATAAAAAATATGCTAATTTCGAATTGCTTTTTATTATCTCGCAGAAGAATGGTGTGAAAAGTTGAATATTCACCTCGGGAATAAAGGTTTCTTCGTTTTGGGTAAGCAGCAGCTTGAATCCCTCGCTGCACTCAGGATTCTCACTTAGGATTTTAGTCTTAATTCCTTCGCTTCGCTCTGAACTCCCTCCCTACGCTCGAGAGCACTAGAATCCTTCATTATTCATTATAGAGGATTCGGCATTAACTATTAAAGTCTCTGAATCGGGGAAAGCAATATTTTGTAAAAAGCGATGGCCAGTTGGGCTATTGTAACTTAGATAAATTACAAACCAAGCCCTAAAAATTTAAAAAAAAAACTTTTATACAACCGACTTCTAAACTACAAAGTGAAAAATAACTTTAATTTCGGAAGTCGATGGCAAACAACTAAAATACTGATTCATAGACACCGACTTCCGAAATTAAAGTAATTTTTCACTTTGTAGTTTGGAAGTCGGTTATATTTTTTATCAAAAAGATTTTTTGACTGTCTGAACACAATGTGAGGAATATAATTAGACACGGGTATAATTGTTGCTGTTTTAGTAGGTGTAGTTGAATTCAGAATAAAAAACCAGCTAGAATCAGACAAACTATCAACTCTAATTATAAACTACCATACAGTAGAATTCTCGAAAATGCTTTGTTCGTCAAGTCATGCTACAGTAGGTAGCAATTGTTTCATCTGAAAAAGATTATGGCTAAACCCAAGTAGCACAGATATTTTTCATTTTGATGGGTGTTGGTGGAATAACAGACACACGTGATGACGATGATGTAAAACAGAAAACATGAAAAAAAAAATATATTTATCTTTGATCTATAGGTTAGGTAGGAATCACTGCAAAATGTAGGTAAATATTTTTTGCAAATCACTTGAATCAAGACAATGATTTATATATATGTATACTAGCTGCCCGGCCCGGCTTCGCACGGGTAGCATTAAGAACTTATTTACGGCGCACCTAACTACCTACCCTACCTACCCTACCCTACCTACCCTACCTACCCTACCTACCCTACCTATCCTACTTACCCTACCTATCCTACCTACCTACCCTACCTACCTACCCTACTTACCCTACCTATCCTACCTACCTACCCTACCTACCTACCCTACTTACCCTACCTACCTAGTTATAGCGTCAGGAAGGAAAACCCGACTTATTTTTATATAGTAGATTACAATTAGTCACAATATTCAATTAAATATAGTTTCTCCAGCCAAATAAATAAATAAGTCTATATTAATTTACAACGCCATCTATTGATTACTTACTCAACCCAGTCGAAAGGTATCGACATCTGTTAGAATCATTTGGAGTTAACAGATAATTGTGACTGTCAATAATAACAGACAAATAATTAGCTGAATTATACGGTATTTCGTTCACTGCAAAATAAATTTAATTAATTTTATAGCGTCAACAACACGTGGTAATTATGCTGTTAAAATGTAGCTTATATGACACGTTCGTAGATTTACCATAGCAGCGCCATCTATTGATTACTTACTCAACCCCATCGAAAGGTATCGACATCTGTTAGAATCATTTGGAGTTAATAGATAATTGTGACTGTCAAATAATAACAGACAAATAATTAGCAATAAATTAAAATTACGACTATAATTTGAGATTTAAACTATCCTATCTCTCAAGTTGGATCGAACTGCACATGGTGTGCGAATTTTATTATAATCGGTTAAGTGGTTTAGGAGTCCATTGAGGACAAACATTGTGACACGAGATTTATATATATTAAGAAGAAGAAGATAAGAAGATTTTACAGTACACTATCTAAATACTTATTTATCAGCAACATTTTGATTCCATCACTTTACAATCCACAATCTTAGTGCATTCCATTACAATCACTATTCGAGAGCAGCCATTACAAGGTCTTCGCGTAAAATATCTCTCTTAGATAAGGCACGAAGCGATCAAATCAATCGATTACAGATTACCCAACGATTACAGGCTGGAATTGAGATACTTGAAGAGTCACAACATTTCATTTATATTAAGTATGTGAGCTCTCAAAAACAAATAAAGGAACATAACCTTGCTGCCAACAAGTTAGTAGAAATGTGTCACGATGAGGCAGACAGAGTGGTCCCGATGCATCACTCAATGTTATTGTCAAAGGGCATCCAACCTTAAGGCTGTTCAACCTGAGGCAACGGAGGACTAGTCCCAGTCTGGACAGGCTCAGTACTGTATCCCTGATCAAGATACACTACATGTTATACAAGCTTCATCTCAAGTAACACAGACAGATACTTGTTCTCTCCCTTGTTCTAGTAAAGATTGTTATTGTTCTATTATATTTTCAGATAGTTTAGAGAGAGGGTTATGTAAATTATTAAGTAACTATCTGAGTCAATCTTCAGTTAATTATTTTGTACCAGGGAAATCCTACGAAGAGATAATTTCATCAATAACAGGGAATAAATATGATCCGAAAGCCATTATTTCTGTATTTGTAGGTAATAGTATAATACTAATGTAAAAATTGATGACATCACTGACAGTCTCACTGAAATCTTGACGATTGTCAGAAAATAATATTGTATGGTTTTCCATACTTTGAGCACTTGTCAAGTAGGCAAAATCATCATATACATATGCTAAATAACCATATGATTTTATTAGTTAATCACTATAGTGACAAACTTACATTTTTTGACACCAACACTTTTGTTGAAAAATTAAAATCGACTAGGGATTCTGCGTATCTGCCTATTAGTTTTAGATGTCAAATATCATGGCTATTAGCTTTTAATATAAACTGAGACTTATGTAGTATGTCGAAGTCTTATGTAATTAGCACCACAAAAAATTGTAATGATACTAATATTAAGGTGGTTAGCAATATTTTAAACTAGTCAGTAAGACAACAGAAGGTACCAGTAACAATGTTTTTAATCTCACCATCAACAAGAATCTTCTAGCACTCAATTAGTTAATTGTAAAAAAGGGACTAAGCTGAATTCCTTAAAATTGTTTCATCAAAATATTTAAGGTTTTTCTTCCAAACAATTAGTAATTGAATGTTTGATATTATTTGTATAACTGGTCACTGGTTGAAAGATGTTGAAAACACAACACTGGTTGAAAATGTTAATTAATTTTGAGAATTATAGTGTGGGCAGTTGTTTTAACCGAAAATCCATGCTACGTGGAGGTTCACTAATCTGAATTAAAAATAAAATTATAATCAATTTACGCAATACTAACGTTACATTAAATTAAATTAATTTCAACATAATATATATACATTTTGAATATTTATACTGTGTATATACAACTAACTATTTTAGATATTATGTACAGTTATGTTAAGGAAAAAATAAATAAAAATAAAGAGCTCATTGCACGTCAAAAAATTCGTCCGCATCGCTGTCAGTTAAAAAGTGCCCCGGCGGTGACAAGAACCCGACGCAGGATGTTATTAATGCTTGCGTGCTGTGCCAACTGACCAGCGCTCTTGCTGCAGGAAAGGCCATGGTGTGCGAGGCGGTCGACTGCTTCACCGTATTCACCGATGTAGAGCCCTGCAAGGAGCGCCCAGACGCAGACTTGTAGCGAACCGGAAAGTAGTGTCAGTGTAGTGCCTATGTTGGGTGACGATAGCGCCTGAAGCCAGAGGCCCGACTCCCACTCTCCCATACCCAGCAGGCGGACACATTCAGCAGTGTTATTGGACGTATTGAAGAGGTTATTCCGTACCAAACTGCAGAGCTTCTCATCCCACTGTCTCTGGGAAGACAGGTTCTTGGGCTGCTCCGTATCCGATAAAGCCATTTTTCATGCGTTCATCGCATCAGTCATACACGGCACTTCAGATTCAACTTGAGAAGCGGTTAAGATTTTTCTGGCTCACTCTTCGGTGCTGTGGACCGAGGACAGGGACGCCGGTAAGCTTACACTAGAAATTTTGCGGACGCCGAGCCCACCGAAGCGAATGGGTAGTGTGGCTTGCAGCCACGCGCGGTCGTCCAATGCCACATTTATAATTGATGTTAGAGTACTTCGAATAATTTGATCGATTTTATCTTAACGGTGTGGCTTCTTCCATAATGAGGAAGAGCGGAGAAAATACATAAAATTTGGAACGGAACAGCTGTATCTGATAAGGGTGAATGCCGAATGTAAGTTTATTTTAAAAAGTCTGTCCGAAATGTCGTTAGTGTTTATTTTTACGTCAACCAAAGGTGAAAAACTGTCTTCTAAAATTGAGGAACCTAGGTGCACAGAACTTTTTTCCAAAACTTTGATATCTGGGGTTATTAAATTGAATTTCTGTATAGTCGATTATCTGTCAGTATTGTCACAAAGGTAAATTTCGCATTTTGAGAAGTTGAGGTCAAGGCCGATGAATAAGAACTACTGCTTTAGGAATTGAAGATCTTTTAGAACAGTATCTACGTCACCTCCTAGAGTCCAATCATCTAAATACCACACATTAAATTTTGAATTTAGTTATTGTATTATGGATTGAATAGGTAAACTGAAAATGACTGGCCCGAGAAAATCACCTTGTGGGCATCCAACTGCAGATTTCAAAATGTTGTCTCTATAAAGCAATTTTGAAGGGTGCCTGTAGCACTGCCATAAAAAAACCATAAATTTCTGGTAACTCTTTTTTTTACTTCAGCCATCAGTGTCCCTGTTAACGGAGTTGAAGGCGTTCTTAATGTCAACCTTGAGGATGACCTCACCTTTAACGGAGTTTAAAAAACTGGAAAGGGCATGTACGGCAGCCTCGTAGCCCCCTTTGGATCCAAAACCAAGCTGTAGGGGTTGGAACTTGTTTTTTTTTTAATTTCTCTGTACAATTTGCAGCAAGCATATTTTAGCTGCCGTACGCCTGTATTGATGAGGTATTTATGCCGCAAAAGCCACTAATAAAGAGTTAAAGTTAAACTTTCAGTTTCGCGCGTATTTAGAGGCAAAACACGACAACCACAAAACTCTTCATACGTTATGAGTCCCTAGAACGCTCAAGCCGAACGCTGAAGTCAACGTGGCGTTGTTGGACAACGCCCGGCCTGAAACTTTCAGTATGGCATCGGCACTCGTTGCAAGAGGCCGCTACGAAATTCGTAGCGACAGCGACGTAGCCGTGTACGGCTACAGCTCGCTACGACTTTCAGAGCTCCATAAGATACTACACTTTAGAGACAACGTACTACACTTACACTAGAGGAAATTGCAGTAAGTAGACTGCATTAGTCTGGTCCGAGTTGATTGAAATGGGTTTGAGCGAAAAATTAAGAAAATAATTTTTGAAAAATTATGTGAGTCCAACCATACCTGTTTGCGGCCAAGGCTTGTATAGTACTTTTCTCAAATATTTTTTAAAATTTTATTTTTTTATTGAAATCAGATACGGTGATCCATATTTATTTTAGTATACCTACTTAAAGATGGCAAGTAACGTAATACATGCCACAATATTTTTTTCATTTATTTCTTTTCAGTACATACTGTTTACATTTTTAAATATTTTTATAAAAAATCATTTAAAAAAACACAATAATTATTATTATAAATAAATTAAATAACTATATATAAATTTAAATAGGTACATAAAATCTAGTCGCATGTTTAAATTCATTAAAATCTTTAAAATAATTTACATTCTTTGAGTTTAAAATTAATGTCAATTAAAATCCAGAAAATCATTGTAAAATCATAAATAATGCGCGGAAATTCAAAGTAAGTAAATGTATTATAAATTCCAAAATCAATGGCGAACAACAGTATTCTTATAAGCGTCAATAAAAATAAGTTAATTTGTTTCTTTTTTACTTTAATAATTTGAGGGACACTAAACCATAAAACTCCTATTGCGTCTCGTTCAGTGTCCTTGAATTCGTCCTTCGTCAAACAGCTCTATTTGTAAGCTACACACACCGGCACAATTAGGGGAACACAAAAAAGGTCGTTTTTCTTAACAAATTTATGTAGCACATATTTTTTTTAGTTAATCAATAATTAATTGCACTCAAACTAACTGAAATAAACGCTAAAGTGACTCACACAATACTTCTATGTGAAGAAATAAACAAAAATGACAAAAAATGAGAATTGAACGTTTTTTCCTTAAAAGTGAAATCTGTAAACATTTTCAAAAATGACAAAAAAAAGGAGTTTTAGTATCGGGTATTGCCGCCACGGGCTCTAATTAAAGCCTGTACACGATTTCCCATGCTTCGGATAACGTTATCAATGAGTTCTTGGGACAAATTGTTCCACTCTTCCACTAACGCTAATTTAAGTTCCTCCAAATTATTAGGGGCTGGATTTCTTTGTCGAACCTTTCTTCCCAGGTAGTCCCAGACATGTTCTATCGGGTTCATATCCGGTGATCGCGCTGGCCAGTTCATCAGAGTGATGCCTACTTCATTAAGGTAGTCACTCACTATACGCGCAGTGTGAGGGCGTGCGTTATCATGCATGAAAATGAAATTTTCGCCTATGAATGGGGCAAAAGGCATGACATGGGGTTCTAAGACTTCTGTAATGTACCGCTGTGTAGTTAGCGATCCATTACTGATGATCAGTAGTCCGTGCGGGCGGGCGTGCGGGCGGTTCGAAATTGAAATAAAATCCTTGATAAGTTACCTCCTTGGTTGCCGTGTTTCGAAGTAAAAAGTTCTTTCCATTTTAAATCACATGATAGATATTATGTTTTCATAGTAATTTAATCGACCGCTAAACACGACAAATATGGATTTTCATACTAACATTGCTGCCGCTGCTCGCTTAGATTTGACCAGTAGGTATAGCATTTTCGATTTATCTCGAATAAGGTTGTCAAAATAATGCTCGATTCTCTAAGCATTTTTGAGGAAATGAATGTATTTATTTATTTTATAAGGGAGATTCAGCGGACGAAGTTCCACGTATAGAACAATTTGTTGTTGTTAACCCACGTGTTTTCTATAAAGGGGTTGAATAGTATAGGTACAACTAAACCAAACACACCCCGCCCCTATGGCACTCTCATGTTTTGTCTCAGTCTCACTAATGTTTTCCCTCTCGAAGCTCCGCCTACTAAGCAATTGCCTCTTTCCCTTATCCTTGTACTTCAACGTCCTCTTAAACTTATGTGGGCCTGGTACAAAGTAGACATTTTCCGCTCTAATCGGGATTTCCAGAAATCTATTAGCCAGGCGCGAATTAGTTTTTCGCGTTTTCCCGCTTCTCCTTCCCCTTATCCCCTGTCCCCCGCAAGCTTTTTACGCCAGTTTCCATAGCTAAGGAATTTTCTTCCATCTTTTCGTAGTTATGCTGTCCTAGTACTTTCGACCGTAGTGCTGAAGGTTGCCCTACGCGTCGTTGCTACGGCCATGGTCGACCCAAGGAATTTTCTCCGTCTCCTTTTAGTTATGCTGTCCTAGTACATGTGATTGGAGTGCTGGAACTATGACGTTGCTAAGCACCCGTTTACAAATATTTTGCAGGAACCTGAAAGATGGTATTAGTAATTTATTTCTTGTCTCCATATTACAAGTATATGGTTACCTGTATTATTTTATAGAAATAACTGACGTCAAGCAATTTCTGTAACAGAACAAAGTGTAAAAGCTTTGCAGCAAATAAAATACAATTAACTTAGTGAATACGTAGACAGTGTGGAACCATGCAACACGTTGTTTAACAAGAAATCGCTATGATCATCGTTACAACTCGTTTTTGTAAACTTATGACTGAACACAAAAAGGTCAACTTGGTAACATCATCATAGGTTATTGCAAAGGTATAATCATTTTACATTAACAAAGTTTAAGAGCTTTGGAAAACAACCATAACAAAACAAAGAATTGGTATTTACAAGGGGGTAAACTTTCTTTGTGTTTCTTCAGTGCTTAGGAATTTCCGCTGCCTCTTTATAGTTATGCTTCCCTAGTACCGAAGTATTGCATCCTCCCCCAACGCGACAAGCGGGCACATCGAGAAGTTTTCTTGGGGTCTTTAAAGTAAAACATTTATCGTACGACAGATGGCGTCCACGCAAACAGCGCTGATAGGCAGGAGATTCTAAATGAAATGAGCGAATTTTGGTACAAAAATTTTCTTTCACTCTTTATAGACTCATGTTACCCTAGTAATTGAATATTGGAGTCTCCCCCAAAGGACCGCGCCTTTGCTTCAGATACTTTGTTAAGCTGTGATACCATTTCCATGGCAACGACGCTTTATACAGTCATGTCGTTGCAGCTTTTGCTACCCTAGTACTTAGTGCCGGAATGCTGACGACTCTGGCAACAATTACGTCATCAATGACCTCACGGCCCACCTAGTGCGGCCCATAAGGCCTTTAGTTACGAACTCGCTCTACGCTCAATTTTACAGTAGTAGATGGTTACTAATGCAAAATTGAGTTTTAGTGCGTATTTTTGTTCAATAGTTCTTGTTTATTATCTATGTGCCCCATAGAATTCCCATAGGAAAAAATTACGAATTGCCATAAGAACAACATTCAATCATTCTGCCTAGCCTTTTCTCAAATAAGTTAGTGATCGCCGTTTTGTTATCTCATTCGCACGACAGTCCAAACCCATCGGTTTGTCCCTTTCTCTTTGTACCTTACTTGTGTGAACTTGAAGGTAGTGTGCAACTTTTATTTGAGTTTCCACGGCTAAAGCTTTTCCCATGTCGCTAAACTCTATGCTTTCCTAGTACTTTTGATCGGAGTTCTGAAACCTTTGGTTGCTATCGTTGCAACGGGATACAGGTGCCATGTTGTGACGTCATTTTGTCGTGGTAAAGTTTCTCTTCAATAAACTTGGTTGAAAGAAATACTTTTTTTTTTTTCATTTTTTTAAATTATTTATTTGGAGTATAATTTTAACGTTAGGGGTATGACAAAACTAAAAAAATATAATATCCTAACCTAAATAAAACTATTAGACTAAAACTAAACTAAAATTAAACTAAAATATGGCGTCGAAAAATTCCTCCGCGTCGCTGTCGACTGGTACCTAATGTACCCAAGAGACTGGCCGCATTGCCACGTTGTATGGCAATGCTTAGCCGCTGGCCAAGGTAAAAACCAGCCCTTGGGTCATGGGAAGTGTCAACCATTTAATTATTATTGTTGTTTAGTAATATTATAATTTATTATGCAGGTCAAACCGGGTTTCGGGAAACCGAAACCCGGTTTGACCTGCATAATAAATTTCATGAAAATCATTGGATCCTTTTCCGAGATTCAGATTATAAATATACATATATACAAGAATTGCTCGTTTACAGGTGTTAGACAAGTTCTCCTTACATCGTTTTGGAATTTTAAATAAGTTAATAACTGAATCCACAATAATTGGTAGTGCAAATCATTTTAAAGATCAATCAGAACTAGGTATTTACATATCTTTAATACAGGGTAGATGTTTGAAACGGAGCAGTAAGAGAGGTACCTTAACCGTTGTAGCTACAAGAAAACGATCTTAGGAGACTGTACTTAAATTTTTGAGACATTTTGATCTGCATTCAAAGATTTTGAAAAAAGAAGTAGTCAGCAAGAAAATGCGTAGCTTTCACAAAAAAAAAAAATTTGATGCTAATCGATCCTGTTTATTTTAAGGCCAATTAATCCTGTTTGTGACCACAGTTGACCGATTAAAAAAAAAAAAATCGGAAAAATCTTATTCCATACTTTAGGTAGGAAAGAAACTTACTTTTAATGATTTATTTATTTATTAAAGAACACCAAAAGCATGTGATACATTCAACAATGGGATTAAAAAAAATAGTTTTTTTAGTTAAACAGATTAAGTATCTTGACCTAGCTCGCGAGGTTGTCGACATGTGGGATGTGGATACAGCAATCATTGTGTCCAATGGACTAATAGCCAAGAGCCTCGACCAGCACCTGAGGAGGCTCTCGTGAGGCAGCTGGATCAAGGGCTTGATCCAGAAAACGGTTATAACGGATTCGGAAGCTTTTTTTACAACAGTTAAAATATTCAGACGAAAATGTAAAAAACACTGTTTAGGTTAAATCAATTCTTACGTAATCACTCACTAATAGCAATTAATAACGCATTCATCTCGCATTTAGAAGGTTTTAATTAAGCTCCTCATCATAATTGCAATTGAAAAATCATTGACGAAAATGGGGTTTATAAAATTAACTGCAATTGTGGAATGAAAAACAACATCTTTTTCTTCAATTAGAATTTAAAAGCACTCAATTTAAAAGTGGTACTACAAATTATTGACATCCCACAGGTAGATTTTCTAATCGATTTGTTTAATTTTTAATCAGATATTTTGGAATAGACCACACGGAGTTTTCACTAATTCTTTCCACTTTGTAGACACGGGTACCGACCTCTACTGGTCGATTGACCGGTATGCACTTTAAAATCATCGTATTTTCAAAACATGTAGCTTTGACAAAACGATGATTTAGACGATTAATAATTTCCTAACTTTAATTTTAATACAGATAATTATTTTTACTTAATTATGAACTTGTAGGAGGTGTACCTTAATGGTAATAATTATTTTAAAATTCTATTTCTATAATATTTTCACTAAGTTTCAATTAGACTTTTCCTCATCCCTGTCGCCCCCTATTGTTCCCCTGATCCCCAATAATTGTATGCTACCCTAGTAATTGAAAGCTGAACGTCCCCCAACTCGCCATTGACAGTAATATTTGACTCAAAACAAGAGGAGATATTTTCTTTTGCGATTTTATTATCATCATCATGTGTTGGATCATTTAGCTCCCTTCAAAATGGTTGAGCTGAATGGTGCTAATCCATGCGTCATGTTCGTGAACGGGCGCTGTCAGTAGGGACTGGTCATCTTCTAGCTGCCATGGCTTATTTTAATTTGATTTTTGAATTGTTTTATTTTTTATTACGGACGCTTTTATCGTTTTGCATCGTTCTCACATTTATAACTTTAATATGAATGATGTAACCAATATTTTGTAAACATATTGTGATTTATAAGAGTGTCCATGGAGTTTCTTGCCCGTTCTTCTCCATAGGTACCTACTACGCTTTGGAATGGGCAACTAGCTTCATCTTTCTGACTGACCGACCCCTTGACAGTTCAAAAGTGCCTGTAATTGGTTTATTTGAAATAAATGCTTTGAGTTTTGAGTTTTTTGAGATCAACATTCAACCTTAAAACGTCCACTGTTGCAGATGGCTCCTTCGTAAAACGTCTACTTCGCAAAATTTCTACCGGTCGTAAAATTTCTCTTTCTCATAATGCCTCTTTAACAAAATGTCGCGATAGTAAGATATAACACCGTACGAGCCGCCGGCATAATTTGTTTGCGTAACCGTCATCCAAAACTGTCGCCAGAGCTGAATACGCCTTCTGACTACCAACCCTGAATGTGATGTGTTTGCGGATGAATGGAATAAAATTATACGTACATGTCTGGTGTTCTATGAGAGAAAGTATGCAAGGAAGTCCACTGTTCTATGTTGGTTTTAATTAAATTATACACAACAAAATTGTCAAAATCAATCTTTTAAGTTTCTATGTTAATTAATGTAATTGGTGTTGTATCGTTTTAATCAACTATAACTAAATAAAAATTAATGATAAAATGTGAGTTAGAAAAAATAAATACTTATTTAAAGTAAAGTAAACAAATCATAAATGTCTTCATTTTAGTATGGGCCTCCCGCAGCCATCGCCACATTTGCCATACTGGCAAATATGGTACACAGGTTCACATTTCTTATCCTGGTAGTATATTATATACAGTATATTATTCCTATGGTATAATTTCTGACATCTTTATCTTTATTTTTATTGCAATCCATAATGTACAGATACAGGTGAGAGGAATAAATAAATTGAAACAATTATGGACCCTGTCGGGCACAGCAAAATTTTAAATAAGCAGGAGAGAGGAAGCTTATTACTAAATATTTAAATTAGATCCTATCCGCGTAATTATATTTTTTTTTTTGCAATCGTATTGGTTATTATATTTATTTATGTTATTACTCATTATTTATTTATTCTCAGAATAAAATCCCCCGTCCAAGCGGGGGAGACCGCGCTGTTAAAAATAAAAGTTCCGCAACTTTCTTACTTTATACAACTTGAAGTTTGATAACTTCTTGGTAAAATCTTGTGTTTCCAAATGGAAATTTTCCTTCGCACTCACTACATCCCCTTTGCTCGCTCTTTATAGAGACATTCACACACACAGATGATAGCCATGTAGTGTATCTCCTTTAACCCTCTAACAACCCAACCTATATTGGACAGAGTGAAATGGAAACAATTTAGAACGTGTCCATATTCCTCCCCTTACCCACGTGGCATTCGCGAGAATCAGAGCATGCCCTTCTAATGTATTCTGCCCTAGTACCTTCATCCGGAATCTTAAAGAATCTCGCAACTATGACGTCACTAGACTGACGTCACTTGGTAACCATTAATAATTATACTAGCGCCTTTAAACTTTTCAAAAATACATGGGAAACTATCATTTAAAGTTTTGTTGGAAAAAAAAAATTTTTTCTATGATAAATATATTATGAAAAGATTTAAAAAATTTTAGATTATTTTATTGAGTCAAACCCTCTGAAAAACTTTTTTTCCACTTAAATATTTCCCAGATTTTTGCAAGAGGTTGTTTTGCAGCTTTTCGAGTTTATGCTACCCTAGTATTTACACCGAAACGCTTGTGTTTCGGGCTCGTTGCTACGATGCAACACGAGACGTTTTATTGAAAAACGGCTACGTGTAGACTCGTGTTACCGCCTCTTTTAACTACTGACACCCTGGTACATTTGACCGGAGTATTGAATTGTTCGGCTGCCAGCGAAGGCTGTGCCACTGTTAAAGGGCAGGGCAACGTGTATGATGTGCCAGGACGGTATTCTTAATGAATTTCTCAATTTATCCAATTGCATCTGGTTAGATTGGAAGCCGACCCCAATATAGTTGGGAAAAGGCTAGGCAGATTGATATAGTTTTCTCAATTATTATTTAATTTATGTTCAACTTCTAACTAGACAAATAAATACAAAAGGACACTAAAGTACTCCTACATGTCCCGGTCATCTGGAAACGGAAACTGGCAGCACGGCAACGTTGAATGGCAATTCAAATTCATTTGTCAAAGAACGAGCCAGACATCTGATCTCGTGAAGTGCCGACCACTCGGTGAAAGAAAATTTTTAAAATGAACGAGTATGTAGTGGGTATTTTAGTTTGGTAATTAGTTTTAGTTAAGTTTGGAGATTATATTTTTATTTGATTAGTTAGGTACAAGTTATTGTTTCATTTGAGTTCTGAGTAAACTTACCCATTGCAAAAAACAAAGAAAAAAAAAAATACAAATAAATCTTCGGCTTGAAGGACCATAGACATGAATGATAAATCAGTCTTCTTATTTCGTTCCTCCTCTTTTTTAGTGGGTTTCGTGTACCCGAACGTAAAATCAGCGCTTGCTTTTATTTTTTTACGTTCATTCGAACGTTGTCGTAGGTCATGGTTCCTTAAGTGAGACAGGACTAGAGCGCCATACTTACGTCACCATGCTTACTCGTTCGCACACTTAGCCCATTGAATCACTCCATCCCTGTCATTTGATGGTGTTCGTTTATGTGTGCTTTTAATTTTGGTGGTGTGTGATAGGTCGGTGCTCCTTTTGAGTGAGTTTTCATTCAGAGAAAAGTATTTACTGCCTTATTTTTATGGTAACCTGTTACCTTTGAACGCAGTGCTGAAGACTTTAGCCACTATGGTCGCTACGGAACGTGTAGCAACGGTCTACGAATTTTCGTAGTAAGGACAACGACAGTCGAGATTTTTTTTAAACAGTGAAAGTGCGGAGGAATTTATTGACATCACATTTTTTTTATTTGTTATTATGTCGTTATTTTTATACTATTCAAATAGTTTGTGAGTTAATTTCAGTGGAAGAATTTATTCAGTGTATATATTTGTATCATTTTAAAGCAATCATTTGTAGAATAGATCAATTAAGTGAAACTTTTGTCAAAGATTTGTATTATTATAGTTTTTTTATTTATTTAAAATGACACTATTATTGATGTTATTTGATTTTATATTGTCACTTCACCGAAAACGGTCCTGAAGACTTACCTTTTTAACCGAGTTAAAAATTAAACGCTTTAGTTGTTTTTGATTAATTAATTTATTATTCATTATTCATACAGACTCACGAGTCGGATGATATATCAATATAAATCCAATATGTATGTGGTAAAAATCAGATAAATACTCAATACTTTATTGCATTCCACAATGTATGTGCGTAGGTGGTAAACATTTGCTTAAGAAACAATCGTGGAGGGTCCACGATTGTTTCGGCTGTCGGGCACAGCAAAAGAAAGATTGTAGGGATGAGGACTTATTTTTTTTTAAATATTTATTTATTTAACAGACAAAAACACATTGATAAAAAAAAATACTTAAACGATGTTAGTAACAACGTGGCTTATGATCTATGTTAGCAATTATACATGACGACAGACAGTGTTATTTTGATGAGACGTCCCATTATGGGGCTCTCATCAAGCCTGTCAGCTATCACCTTCAGGAGGCCATTGCCACTGCCACGCAACCTAGCGAGCAGAGAAGCACTTTCCTTCTGTACGATAGCTGAGAAGCTGTCAACTCAGGCTTTTGCGAACATCTCTGATGCATTGCAGCAACGCGGCAACCGCATCAGCGCCGTGAAGGCGTTATTGTATTGGACGCGCAGCAAACTGACGGCACGTTTGGTACAACTGATCTATAGGGCGCTCGAGTACAGCGAAGCTTTAAATAGCGTGTGTTTGACCGCTTCTGTACATCGGGCCAACATGTTCGCCCGTACTGCCAAAGCCCTGCGTTCCCGTTCAACATCAGCATCATCTTTATGGTTGTCAGCAATTACATGTCCCAAGTATTTAACCTGATGTACCCTTGTGATCTTATAATCTAACTTAAATATGTACCATAAAATAAAATAATATATAATCGGTAAATTTATTCGACGGAAAACGCATTTTGATACAACGAACTACCGATTTAACAACTAGAAATCCCAACTAATATTATGAATGTGAAAGTGAGTTTGTTTGCTACACATTTATGTCTTAGCGGCTGAACAGATTTCGATGAAATTTGGCACACAGGTATACCTGGGTTAGGATATAGGTTGTTTTTTTATCCCGGTAGGACGTTCCCGTGGGATTATTTCCGACAGCCACAGGGTGAAGCTGATGGCAAAAACTAGTACACATTATAGAGGAGTGAATAAATAATACACAATATGTGAAAATTCCGAAAGTTATATCGATTAGGTTTATGTTGTCCTGGTACTTTCCAGTCCGAGTCACGGTAGCCGCGCGGTATTTGGTGAAATTTCGTTGATTTCAACACTAACACCATCTACAAACAAGCGTTAACATAAACTATGAACATTACGAGACTATACAAAACTTCCGTATATTTTTAACCGACTGCAAAAAACGAGGAGAAGAATAACTATTAATATTCTTAATATTTTAGTCTTTTTATTTTCCTTACCTTTTCAAGAGTAATTTTCTGATAATAAGAGATATTCCGATCTTGTCTTCTAGGATTTGAAAGCAATCATGAACTCTGAAAAGCGACACAGCTTTTTATTACCACTTAGCCAATAAATAAATTGGCAACAACTTAACATGATAAATAAGTCAACTTAGTATCTAGGTATTAGGTAAGTACATTTTTAACCAACTTCCAAAAAGGAGGCGGTTATATTATGTTCGTAGCGTAAGTTTGCTTTTTTATGTATGTCCACCGATTTCTCCGTCAATTATGGACCGATTTTGGGAATTATTTTTTTGTTTGAAAGGGTATGCTATCAAGGTCGTCCCATATAAATTTGATAGAATATGATAAGTTCCTGTCACTGTTATTTACATAGCAGGTAGTATTCGAATTTGTGTGGGGTAGGTACCACAACTAAAAAATGATCAATAAAAACTTTTTACAAAAAAAATCAACCGACTTCCAAAAAAAGACTAAAAAGTAAAAAATAGCTTTCATTTCGGAAGTCAGTGGCAAAAAACGAAAATTCAAAACAAAAAACACCGACTTCCGAACTTAAAGTTATTTTGCGTTGTGGTGTTTTTTTTGGAAGTCGGTTGATTTTTTTAATTTTATGAAACAGTTTCCACTATAGATTGTTTTCTGAAAGCAGCCAATGCATTCATAGTCAGCTGGTTTCCATGTCTGAATACGCTGAATTCTATTCACAGCCTAGACACTCTCTCAGAGATAAATTTAAGGAGATAAATATAATGACTGTGCCTTCACAGTATATTTTTGATAATCTTTTATATGCCCATAAAAACAAAAAATTGTTTAAAAAATACAGTGATATCCATAACATAAATACTAGGAACAAACACAAATTTGTTGTACCTACAACAAGGCTCAAGAAAATAGGTAGCTCCTTTAGATGTCAATGTATACGCTTTTATAATAAACTTCCAAGCCACGTACAAGATCTAAGCCTTAATAAATTCAAATCATTTACTAAACGCAAGTTGTGCCAGAAGGCTTTTTATGCCGTTAAAGATTACATTGAGGACAAAAAGGCATGGGATTGAGCTGCTCCAATTTTATAATTTTTTATGTTTTACTTTCGGAACTTTTTTTTTTTTTGCTAACTTTATAATTATATACACAATGACATGAATATTTACTTTGTGAAGTATAATATTTTTTTTATTATTTTTTATTATTGTGAATGTGAGGACTATGTGGGTCATATATATATATTTATTTTTCTCAGTTACTTTTAATGATCATCTGGCAGTTGTGAGTACTTTATGCGGCCTACCCAAATGTCCTTTCTTTGGTATTGTTCGTCGAATCATTGAGCTCCTTTTAAGTTCTGAGTTGAGCTACACGATTACTGACAAATGCGTGCGTGGAATGGACAAGTCCACTCACATCTGTATGGTTCTTTCCTCAAAAGACCATTTCAGACACAAATCTACATGGTCCTCAAATAAAATGCTCTGACCAAGAGTATTTTCTGGTTTTTATATACACATTGACATTAATGAATTTTATATACTTTTAAAGTATTATATTATTTAAATTATTGTGAATGTGAAGACTATGTGGGTCATTCCTTTTTCTTTTTGTTTTTAATTTTTTCTCACTTAGTTCTAATTATAGTCTGACAGTTTTGAGTAATTTATGCGGCCTACCCAAATGTCCTTTCTTTGGTATTGTTCGTCGAATCGTTGAGCTCCTTAATTCTGAGTTGAGCTGCACGATAACTGACAAATGCGTGCACTGACTGGACAGGCCCTCTCAATCTGTGTGATGCTTTCCTCAAAAGACCACTCCAGACACCAATCTACATGGTCTTCACATGATCTGACCAAGATTATGTCTGAACTTTAAAAGAGACTGTGACCTCTGAGTTTGTTTCGGCCTTTCTTCTCAGAGTAGTCAGTTAGGAAACGCCGACCTCATCTAGTTTTTAAAATATGATTGACGTGTAAAAGTGTTTGTACAAACCTATTTACAGAAATAAAATCATTTATCATTTATCATTTATCATTTATCATTTATTTCTATTAGATTTAAGTTGTCTTAGAAGTTGTATTATAATCCAATGGCTTGGCACGCGACGATGGAAAGAGTTCGGACGGCATGTCTTTATTTCCATGGAAGGGTAGGCCTTTAGTCTGGGATGCAACCTGTGTTGACACTCTTGCGCCATCCCATCTTCATTGCTGCTGCTGCGACTGCAGAAAACCTCAAGCGGTGTAAGTATAATAAACTTATTGGTAATTATATTTTCGAGCCGTTTGGGGTTGAAACCTTCGGGCCGTGGGGTCTGAGTGCTCATGGCCTCTTTATTCTACAAACAGCTATTTGACACTTCCCGTGACCCAAGGACAAGTTTTTATCTTGGTCAGAGGGTAAGCATTACCATAATTTTTCATATTTTTGTGTTTGTTTTTGGAAGTCGGTTGTTTTTTTTTAATATAAATTGTATATAGGACAGAATTTTTCATTTATTAGGTATTCTAAGACGGATAGAATAGAATGTTTGATGAGGTCAATTTAAAGAAATAGTACATTACGGTCGTGGCCTGCAACTACATTGATGGACGATCGAAAAACTGTTTACTTCAAAATAGTTCATTCTATTTTTAAATAACAAGACAGAAATGAGTTTTCATAGTAATTTATTAAGCCGCTAAACATGACAGTTATGGATACTCGACCAGTACCGCAACTGCGATTTATCTCGAAGAAGGTTGTCAAAATAATATTCGAATTTCCAAGCATGTTTGAGAAAATGTTTCTTTTAGATATGCAGAACAATAAAAAATTGCATCAATGGTATTTTTTAAGATCAATATTGTTTGCAGTAATGTATACGTTTTAATAAAACTTAAGCGATTGTGGCGGCGGCGACTGTCAACGGCCGAAGACTGCAGCACTTCAGCCATACATACTAGAGAAGAATGAATTAAAAGATATAAGCGTAAAACAGTACACAAGAAGGATAGAGCTATGTGCTAAGTGCCTAGTGCAAGTGAAATAAACAGGCGACGAACAGACTAGCCTGAGCAGACTAGCCTTTCTCAATTTGCATTGTTCAGAGATGCGCGATAGTCATGACAAATAATAATTATTTTGGTTATAAATCGTCATGTAGCCTAGTGGTACAAGATAGGCCAAAAATAAATAGTCAATAGCGATTTAAAAAACAAAAACAACAACTAATTAACGCTAAATACTCACAAAGTTCATCAAATATTGTTTTTCCACGTGTAGTAAGAAAAATCTACGCGTAACAATGGCTATGCATAAGTAACCTGTAGCAATTGATATCGAAGAACCACCGCCCACAAAGTTCAATGAAGTGACGAATATGACGTACCTATACAATGACGTACAAGATGGCGTGGCCTTAGCGCTCCGGAGGAAAAGTGCTAGGGTATCATAAATTACGAGTGTATGCCATGTTAAGCACCGCATTGAAGGTCAGTGAAGATTTTCAGCGCTCGTGGCGAGAACTTTAACAATTACTGTCATCTACAGCCGTAAACGTGTACTAATTAACTTGTCGGTATAAAATCTCGAATTTTGGTGTAGGTACTATTGTTATCCATTAATGTCTTTCGTTTCTTTCAGGGTGTCACGGTAGCTGAACATTCATTTTAAAAGTTAAATCGGTACATATCTGCAATATCCTAACCTTTTGCCGCGTCTTTTTTACAATTTGCGGAGAAGAATACGAACATAATGTAATACTGCCTTTTCCCCATAACAAATAGCGTGATAGTTTGTCCAATTTCTATGCAAAATTTGAACAGAATCTATCGTGTAAAATTTGCGAGATGCTGGATCATTCATTCAGTTGAACAGACAAAAACTCCTATCAACTACTTTTTTATTTTTCAAAAATATTGAATGTACAGTTTTGACTTCGTTACGATTTTATTATATGTATAGATCCATTAAAATGTAATATATTAGAAAATGTCAGTTATATATAGACAATTTTAAGTCATCTATAAAGTATGTGAAGACTGCTAGGTCGACTTACCCATCATGTCTCTAGATACGATTGCTGACCTACCTCACTGCAAACTGAAATAGTAAACATAGCTACAGTAACGTTAACCTCCTAAAACGTGCTCTTCTAGTACACATGACCGGAGCGCTGAAGCCTTTTGAAACGTTTGATGGTCGCTCGTGAATTTAAATACTTTCTCTCTACTATTTTTTGCTGAAAACAGTTAACTGTATTTTTTTTATTTGTAAATTCTAATGACGATTTTTGGCAATGCCCAAGCAGACAAGAACTGATATGGGGGTGAAAAAAAAATACTGCAAAATATCTATTTCTTTAAAAAAATGGTATTTCGTTGCTAAAAATAGTATCAACTAAAGAGCAATTAAATTAATCAAGACTAGACAGACACATTTGAAATACTTTTTAATTATTTAAACAAAAATTCTGAGATGAAAACAAACAGCCCACTCTTTGATAACCACTTGTTAAGTTTCCATAGATTCAGAAACTTAACTTCAATCTTAAATGCTCTCAGACCGACGTGTTGATCAAGTCTAACCCGGTTTGACGGGCGTTAAATTTTTTTTAAGTTTTCTCATCTTGACGTTCGAAAGTTTTAACATACATGTTGAACATACAGTAACTAAAACAATGCAAATAAATTGGTATTGTAGAGAAAAAAAAAAAAAAAAAAACCTTGTCTTGCTTTGCGGTTTACCTGTGTTGATATTAAATCACACAGTCGGTGTACTTTCGCGATATTATTCACGAAAGCTTTCATTGAAAAATACCTCTTCATTACGTGTTCTCCTAGTAACATGACTGGGGCGCTGAAGCTACAGGCTGGATGCACACTCGTTTGACGGTCGGTTTGACGGTAGCAATGTAGCGACGGATTCAGTTTCATTACTCTTTATACTAGTTTTTTTCTGAAAGAAAATATCTAATAACATGAACTTAAATTAAAATGCTTTATCTTTTTGAAGATTTTATTTCATTCTTAAACTTAAGAAATCAGTTTCTAACAAATTACATTTTGCTCTAATGTTTGTGTTGGGAGGCACTTTGTTACTGATGGTACCTGTTAGAAACGCTTTTAAAGTCAAATGCTTTCTGGGTGGGAAACACAATTTGGAATGGGCTTTAAGGTAGTCACTTCAATCCCTTGTCTTGACTTTCAAAAGTTTCTCTTTACCTAGGTTTAATTTTTTTTTTTTAAACTTCCTGATTTTGATATCATTTCTGAATGAAAGTAATTTCTTTTATAGTTATTGGTTTCGTAAAAAATAAAACAGACATCGCGTTTTGTTAAACTCTTATTAAACTCTGTGATTGAATTCTACATTCTCTGTAGCGAGACAGGACTGAAACACGTGGTAACCAAATACTTGGTTATGAATTTGCTATCTCATTCCCTCGACCATTTCGCAGTCTCCCTCACTTGAAAGTTTACCTGTCTTGCCATCATATTATATCTGTGTGCAGTCGGTGTACTTTCACGATAGCTTTCACTGAAAAATACCAGTTCATTACGTGCTCTCCTAGTACACATGACCGGAGCGCTGAAGCCTTCCGCTCGTTTGACAGTCGCTACGAAATTCGCGTAGCGACGTATTAACGGATTCATTCCGAAATTTGAAACTCGGCTATATTTTTGTTAAATTCATATTACTAATCTTTCTAGATTTTTCTTTAAAAAAATACTGGTGACAAAATAAAATTATTGCTTTGAAAATTAAAATGATTTAGGTAAAAACAAAATGTAAGTTGGATTAAATGATTCGACTTTGATAATCATTTTCTTAAATTGAAAGATTAAAATGCATATACATTATAAAATTAATTATTTATACAAGGCTCTAAATTCAATGACTAACTGACTAATAAAAACCAAAGGACACTTAGGCGTCGAAGTACTCCTCTACATCACACTCATACTGAAACGTAACCAAAAGACTGACGACAGCATTACCGCTGGCAATGCTAATTCTTTGGCCAGCCCTCTGGCCTCGTAAAGTGTCGACCCGTCGACAATAAGCTGTAATAATGAAGTTACAGTATTTGCGTCGCTTGGAACATTAGATGGTTCAAGGGTGTCAACACAGGCTGCGCCCTACACCAGAGGCCTACACCAACCTTCCAAAGCAACAATGTCATGCCGTCTGGCCACTTCCCATCGTCACATTCCAAGCCGTTTGATCGTTATACCACTGGACTGGTACGTAATTTATTAAGATGTATTGACGACGGTCAGACCGGCAAAAGGTTTCAGCGCTCCGGTCATGTGTACTAGGAGAGCACTTTATGAAGAAGTTTAAATGTCGAATTAAAGCTTTCATGAAAGCACACTGACTACTGAGGTACCTGTTGCACCGTCTGGCGAGAAGTGAGTATAGCAACCAACTAAAAACGTTGGCAAGAAACGAGCAGCAAGTGAGTACGGCGACGAGTGTTGTTCACTAAGCGAGCGTTGATGAGCGAGTACTCTTTGATAGTTCTTGTCACTTCAACAAACGAGCTTCTTGAGCGAGAAATCATTGATATCTGTTGATTGCCTTACTTTTTTTTAAATTCACATGACAATCTAGCCTATTCACTAATAAATACTTCCTCCTCTTTAGTCTCGAATATTTTTTCGAACGCAAACTCGGCCCTTTATTTGATTCGTTTACGTTCATCCTCACAGGTTAACACGTTATCGTAGGTCATGGTTCCTAAAGTGAGACCGAACTAAGAGCGACATACTAATGTTACTCGTTCGCACACTTAGAAAAATATATCACTCCATCCCTTTCAATCGAGGGTGCACCTGTTCTTCAATGCCGGTTGGATCCAAGGTCCATTTTTCGTTGCTTTGAGGGAGTTTCGTGTTGAGAAAAGTATTTACTGCTTTATTTTATGGTAACCTGATACATTTGAACGCAGTGCTGAAGACTTTGGGTACTATCGTCGCTACGGAACGCGTAGCAACGGTTCTACGAATTTCGTAGCAACGAGGACGATAGTTCGAGATTATTTAAAGCCATTTTAAAGCAGTGGAAGTACGGAGGAATTTTTCGATTACTAGAATTAGGTGTTTTGAGAATTAGCCATTTATTGAATTAGGCATTTTGAGAATTAGCCATTATGAGAATTAGTCCATTAAAGACTCAGTAGCCATTTTTAGAATAGGGCATTCTGCGCCTAAACCATATTTTAGTTTGTAAATAGTTCTAGTTCAGTTAGGATATTATTTGGTTACTAGCTTTTCTCGCGGCTTTGCTCGCGTGGAAGTTGGTAATTATCGCATGGAAAAATACTAACGAGATAAAAAGTATCCCATGTGTTAATCTAGGCTATAAACTGTCTTTCTGCCTCATACAAATTAGTAGCATAACATAATGATTGAATACTATCATGAATTCATGCAAGCCTAGTACTTCTTGTAAGGTTACGCTTAGAAATTGTGCACAACGTCTAATGATTGAAATACTATATCGTGAATTCATGTAAGCCTAGTACTTTTTGTCAGATTAGGTTAGGTCAGCTCAGAAATTATGAACGTGCCGTGAACACAATACCGTCTTGCCTCGATTGCAACGCCACCTATCGGGCCCAAATTATGAATAGTAAAATTCCAAAAAAATATTGTCATTGCGTGTATCTTGATAGGTCTTTGCGATCAAGGAATAAGATTTTTCATAGAAACAAAATCTCCCCTTTTCACCTCACCCCGTTAAAGGTCGGATTTTCAAAAAAAAAAAAAAAACCCCTAGGCATCTGCCTACATCATAATAACTACCTGTGTGCCAAATTGCAGCCCAATCCGTTCAGTGGTTTGAGCTGTGCGTTGATAGATCAATCAGTCACCCTTTTCTTTTATAGATATAGAATATTTATCGGTAAGTTTATTTACTAGGAAAACGCATTTTCGATACAACGAACTACCGATTTAACAACTAGGAATACACAATTTTGAGGGACCACTGAATAATTCTGAAGATTATGAAGACTATTTCCATTAGGTTTATGTTACGCTAGTACTTTTCCGTTCGAGTCACGGTAACCGCGTGGTGTTCGGTGGAACTTCTTTGACTCCGATACTAATGCTAATAATCTACAAGCGCTAACATGAACTACATATAAAACAATTCTGTGTATTTTTAAAAGACTTCAAGAAGATGCGCCATCCCATCTTCCTGGCTCAGCGTGCTGTGCTGGCGCTGCCGCTGCGGCTGCGGAAAACCTCAAGCGGCGAAAGTATAATAAATAACCTTATAGGTTACTATATTTTCGAGCCATTTGGGGTTGAAACCCTAGGACCGTGGGGTCCGAGTGCTCACGGTCTGTTCAATGAAATCTCCAAACGACTGGTTGACACATCCCGTGACCCAAGGGCTGGTTTTTACCTTGGCAAGCGGCTCAGCATTGCCATACAACGTGGCAATGCGGCCAGTCTCTTGGGTACACTACCAGTCGACAGCGACGCGGAGGAATTTTTCGACGCCATATTTTAGTTTAATTTTAGTTAAGTTTTAGTCTAATAGTTAGGTTAGGATATTATATTTTTTTTTGCTGGTCATTTGAATAAAAATAGGTATTTTTCTGTAAAATAATTTTCGCATTGTATTATAAAAAAAATACAGATCTACATTTGCAAAAAAAAAACTTCAAAAAGGAGGAGAATAGTAGAACTGTCTTTTTTTATTTTCTCTACTTATCTTTTTAATTTTCTGATATAATGAGGCGTTCGAAATTATTTAATAATAAAATTTTCTTGACTTTTTTATTAATTGCCATTCTTTTAGGATTTGAAAGTTCTCATGAACTCTGAAAAGCGACACAACTTTTTATTACAATTTAGTGTCCTTTAAGAGCAGCGGTAGCCCACTGGTAATGGCCGCCACGTACGAATCATAGCTTCGAACCAAGACAGACGGTTTACTTCGAGTAAATTATTTCATCACCACTGCTCGCAAAACGCTGAAGGAAAACATCGTGAAGAAACCAGCATGTCCTGGAACCAAAAATTCAGATTGTGATTGTGAATCTGTCATTTTGTCTAGTCTTCCGTCGACAAAACCCGTTTCTATGAAAAAACGCCTAAAACAGCCGCTTTGCAAAATCATATTATGATATTACCTATTATGAATCACACAAACTGACAATAAATTCATATTATTATCTGGGTTCAACTCTTATTACGCAACTCATCTGTTTGACAGTTTTACTAATAACAGTGTTACTAGGTATATATAGGAGGACAGTGTAGGGGTCTTTCAATTAGTACCAGGTACTTAACAAAATAGAAAATGGTCAACAGATCTATAGTCCACTAAGCCTACCTATAGCGTTCTCACATTCACAAAATAGAAAATAATCTATACAAAAGAGAAATAAATTAATAAAAATAAAAACCTATTTTAATTAAACGCAATTACATTATTGCTATTACAACAGTAATAAATCTGAATAATTATCATGTCCACAAAAGCCACCCATAAAGAGTTGAAATTAAATCGTAGTTCATTACAAATCGTCGGCCACAGTGACAACCAGAAAGAAACGAAAGACATTTCTGGATGTCAAAACAGTACCTACACCAAAATTCGAGATTTTATACAAACGGCAATTCTGTAGATAGATGACACTACTTTTTAAAGTACTCAAGAACTTCAATGCGAGGCGTAACGTGGCATTTCCTCGTTATGTATGGTACCCTAGTACTTTTTCACCGGAGAGCTGAGGCCATCCCAGCGTTTACGTCATTGCATACGTCATATTCGTCACGTCAGTTTATTGAACTTGCCAGCGTCGTCGGTGCTACGAGATCAATTGCTACAGGTTACTTAATCGTAGCCATTGCTACGTGTAGCTATCGCTTAGCTTGGTTAGTTTTTTGTTGGTCGCTTAGTTTTTTCCTACGTAGAAAAATTATATTATTGATTCTGGATATTAGATATAATGTTGGTGGATATTTGATGAAATGTTTGTGTAATGCATAAAGCTCTTGTTTATTAAAACCGTTAATTTATTGCAATTTTTCACGAATATTATTAATTTTAGCCTATCTTGTCCCACTATACGGCAATACCTACAAGATCATTGATTTCTTTAACAAGCAAAATATTGTTAATTGATTCAGGCGTGACCTTGCGGAAATCCATTATAAAATGTTGATGTGGATATATTTAGTAACCTTTTCCGCTTAGCTATTTCTAAAGAGTCTTGAAAACGGAAAACGGAAAACGGCGTGTTGCCACACCAAGCTCCGAGCGCAGACTGCGCTCGGAGCTTGGTGTGGCAACACGCCGTGTTCGAGTTCACGACAAGTTAATCGTCATCCTGAGGATGCCTCGTTGAGAGGTGAAACACGTGTCGATTTCTTCCAGGGTCTTCTCAAGACTCTTTAGAAATAGCTAAGCGGAAAAGGTTACTAAATATATCCACATCATCATTTTTTAAGCAAAATATTCATTAGTTATTTGATGTCGTCATGACGATGCGAATCTCAGACAACAATGCAAGGCGAGAAGGGCTTGTCTACTCAGCGGTACAAGTGGTCGTCGCCGATTCATCTCACTCGCACTATTCCCTACTGTAGACCTTTTTAAAGACTGGGATATAATCACTGTTAGGCAAACCTTCATATTGCGTACTTAAAGAACCATGTTGCAATTCAATCCGAATTTGTATAGGGATAAGCGCCGAAAAGGCAGAGTATGCCAAACACAACCTTCCAGTTCTGCACACTCGCGTAATTTCTTCTTCTTTCTTGGGCCATATCTGTACAATAAGCTAAATAACATCCTTAATATATATCCTCAAACTAAACACAAATGTAAAAATTCAGTGACTACGTATTTGAAAACACAAGACTACTAGGAAACGCAGAATTTGTTGATCCCTCTCAGATAGAATATCTCTAATACTACTATTCATCCCCACTGCTGTTTGTACATCCATACTCACACCACCCTTACTCAAGCAACTTCTCATATATACTCTCACATCTCTTTTTACACTTCCTTTAGTTACTCACACACGCACACACACACACTGGTATTTTCACTAACTCTTTTTGTGTTTTTTTTATTTTTTATTAATGTTCTTAATTCAACGTTAGTTAAGTATACATTGTTATTATGGTCCAAATTTTAAGGACTTTGGTGACCTGTTATAAAGGTTTTTATTTAAACCTACTTCTGGCTTCTTGCAAAGTTAGCTCCTTGTTCGTGCACTATTGTCAAAAACTAGCATTAAGAACATATCTTGTGTAGAGAAAATAAACGTCTTATATTATTATTATTATATTTGAGCGAATATCCTTATTATGTACTGATTCACGCGAGTTTTCATAACGGAAAACGTTAATATCTTTTAGTTAATGCCTTCCTAGTACGTATGGCCGAAGTGCTAAAGTCTTCAGCCGTTCGTCGGTCGTCACAGCGAACGCGTAGCAATGAATTTAGGATTTATTTATTACTTTTTTACATTCTTCTTGAATATTTTTGGTTAATCATTAAATTTTCTAGTCGAATTCTAATGATTTATAATAACCGTAAAGATCAGTTAGAATTTACTGCTTAATTCAAAGAAATATGTAGAAACGTACTTTAAATGAGCCATAGCTACCATACTTAAATAAATAAAAATACGCTACCACGTAGTTACCACAGTTCTTTCAAAGCTGCAAACTTGGTTTTTAACTCCCGATGGAAAAAAATGTTTGTGTGTTTTGGTTTGAAAGGTGATTTGGTCGAGAGTGTGCTTTGAAAAATAAATAATAAAAATAGTTGGGGCAAAGACTTTTTATGAAATCATTTACAAACACGCAATCTCACGCATTGATATTCTCATGAATAATAACTTTCCTTTTATCTGTTACTGAAAAACTTGTTTTGTTTTAACAACTTTTCACACTTACCTACCTATATTTAGGCTTTATTCCCATTTTTTATCTAAAGTATTTGAAAAAGAGGGGGTTGAGTGTGTGTAAAACCGTAATATTTTGCAGCTACTAACTTAGGGACGAGTTACAAAGTATTAAAACTGAATCCAATGCTACGTGGCTACGCGTTCTTCGTAGTGACCGTCAAAGGCTTCAGCGGTCCGGTCATTCGTACTAGGAGAGCACGTTAGAAAGAGGTCGTTTTCAGTGAAAATACACCGACTGCACACAGGTATACTTTGTCTCAACACAGGTAAAATTTCCATTAAAAGGGAGGCAGTGATAGACTGAAACGTGAAAGTGTGAGAGCAGTTCAATGACCGAGTATCTGTTCCTTAATTATGTGACGCAAGTATTAACAAGCTTTCATGTTAAATTCTTAAGCAATCGCTCACTAAAGGAACAACATTACGCAATACAAATGATTAAAACACATGGAATTAGTAACACATTCATCTGTTTCTTTATATTTCTCGATTTTTTCCAGCAAGCATTGTTTTAATAATATTATTAAATTGTAATTGAAAATCATTAACGAACATTGAGGTTACAAAATTTAAAAAATACTTGTCAAATGAAAAACATCTGCAAGGTGATTTGAAAATAGAATTTCGGGTATATTCAAATAACTGCAACGTGGCAATGCTGCCAGACTTTTCGGCACTTTTCTTATTGACAGCAATGCGGACGATTTTTTTATGCCCTATGATTATTTCCCCCCCCCCTCCCCCTCCGTTTTTATATACTTATTACGTATTATTATTTTAATTCTTGGTTTTTTAATCATATCAATACGTGTGTGTAAAAAAAGTTTTAAGTCCTAAAAATACTAGATAATTAGATCCACTAATTACTTATATAATAGGATCAATTAACTAAAGTCAATTTTTCTATTTACAGATCACTATTACGATGTATGTTGATCAAAATTGACATCTCGCGACCGTAACTAATAATTATTTACAGAATTAAAATCATCGATACAACTTCCGCAAATAAACGTTAAAAAAGGGACGCTCAAAAATTTAGAGACAAAAACCCTGAGTCGATTAAAATAAAACTTATGTGGGGTAAAAGGGTATTAATGACGTTGATAACAAATACGAAATTACTTTCATTAAAAAATATCAACATGATTGGCTACGATGTTTTTATTTTGAATTATCATAATTTTAAACATAAACATAACATCACGCCTGTAATCCCCGAAGGGTTAGGCAGAGGTGTACCTATAGTAGACCCAAATTTCGCCAGTTATGTTTTTTAAGTCCCATGTAATAGGGGACGAGCCTATTGCCATCAACCGAGCACAAATCCAGACTCCGGGCTGCTACTGAAAAATTCCTAATGGAAAAACCCAATATCACTATGTCCGATCCGGGAATCGAACCCAAAACCTCATGCTCAACCTCGTTGGTCCAGTGGTAGCGCTTGCGACCACTGGACCAACGAGGCAGTCAATTCATAATATCATAATTTTCTTGCTCTTTTTATGTAAATCCAACAAACTGTGTTAACAGAATATACGTATATCTATAGTATGCAGAAAAAGACAAGTAAAAATATATCAAAAATCCATCGCTGTCAGTTTCGGAAAGTCTCTGAGAACAAGCTGATTGGCCTCTAATCTTATAAACGCTTTTAACGCCTTTACCGGTTCATATTATGTTCATCTACATAGTCTACAAGTAGGTTAAGCTTTTATTCCTTAATAATTAATTTCAACCACCATATTATTTTATTACTAATTTAATTTTCAAATCAATAATTTTCGGTCTTTCGTTTATTCGTACTCATGTATTTTTTTTTATTTTTTATTAAAAAATCTTGATATCCGTATAATACAAAATGAAAAATCGATATTATTCCTTTTTTGACAGCAAAACTATAGTCGAGTTTTAGAGTAATTGAACTGAATCCGTTGCTACGTTGCTACGTGGCTACGCGACTTTCGTAGCGACCGTCGAACGAGCGGAAGGCTTCAGCGCTCCGGTCTTGTGTACTAGGAGAGTAGACTTTTTAAGAGTTTGACATTAGAGAAGCTGTCAAACTTTCATCATTTCACGTCTGTATTCTGCAGGGGATAGGCGGTAGGTAGGCCGTTCTGTACAACCCAGTTTTAGTTCCAGATTATGGGGCGAGCTTATTGCTATCAATCTGACACAAATCCCGACTCTCCGCTGGTAATAAGACATTATTTACGGAAAACGGAATAGTACTTAGCCCGATCTAGGGATTGAACCTAAAATCCACGCTTAGCATTTTCATCAGATAATTTTGAAACGGACATTATATACTGATATGATTTTTCACACTAAGGGATATTAAATTAATTAAGGATACAAACATTTTCACACTAACTTTCATCAACGATTTTGGAACTATTAAATAAATAAAATAACACAAATTGTTTTTTTTTTTTTATTCGGAAACATGTCGCTCTTATCTGTTTGACAAATATCTAAACTAGAATGAACAAATAAAATAAAATACACAATCGTTTTCAGTAGAAAATAATAAGGAAAAAGTAATGAAATTCAATTCGTGACATTCAATGCGAATGTCAAACGTGTGTAAGGATTTGAACAAGAGGGGGTTGAGTGTGTATTAAACCGTAATATTTTGCAACAAGTAACTTTACAAAGTATTGAAACTGAATCCGATGCTACATGGCTACGCGTTCTTCGTAGCGACCGTCAACGGCTTCAGCGCTCCGGTCATGTGTACTAGGAGAGCATATTTGAAAAGGTTAACGTTACTTTATGTATGGTTAGTAGTCCAGCAATCGTATTGTAGATACCTACATGATAGGAAACCCGTGTTACGATAATTATTCACATTATCAGTCTTCACCTGTCGTCGAAAGTCTTCAATCCAAGTTGGAAAAAAAAAAAATCAAAGAAAAATATATAAATATTTTAGGTACTTCCTGTACCTTGTTGTCTTAGTAATATTACAATGAATTTTACTTCAATTGGAAACTCATTAAATTGACAAAAAATAATATCGTATTTTGTTCGTTGATACAAAAACATGATATCACATTTATTCACTAGGCCAGTCACCAAAGGACACAAAAATCGCGTTAGGTCGCAAAATTACACTGTATTTTTTGGAATGTTACAGATGTTTGGAATATTGTGGAGATACCTATAGTGAACAAGCATAAATTAAAAATTTAAAAACCCCCAACTCAAACATTTCCTCATTTTTCATTCTTACTCCGTGACCAGATTCTGTTCACCATCTATTTATAACCTATTCATTGAGACCATTCCAATGAACCCAAACACTATACGTGCTGTTAGGGAGTTGGGTATCTAGCAAATTCCAGTTGATGCTGCAGCAACAGTTCAAGGTTCTTCTAATATCATTGAAGTAACAGAATACCAAATTTCAAATTGATCACAACTGTGGAAGATGCTCACATCCATTGATCAACTGGAAAAGAGTTGATAATCTTTAAACGGCTACACCGATTTTCTTGAGTCATTGCTATGGCCGTTTTTTCAAACGTCAGGTATCTTTTATCTGTGGAATAAAATTTACGTTTGACAGCTTCTGTACAGAAAATATGTCAAATCGCCATATTTATTCTTTAGATAAAAGTTTTTTGACCATTGAAAAATCGGCCCTATCCATGCATTTTGTGTAATGTCAGCATAAACACACGTGGTTGACGATGTTGTTGTTCTGCTATCTCACTCCCTCAACCGTTTCAGCATACAGCTGTCTCCTTCTTACTGAAGGTTTTCCTGTGTTGAACTAAAATCATATCAGTGTGTAAAATCTAAAATCATATCGGTGTGCTTTCATGAAAGCATATTGAACATTTTACTTCTTCATATCGTGCTCTCCTAGTACACATGACCGGAGCGCTGAAACCTTCCGCTCGTTTGACGGTCGCTACGAATGCCAATTAGCAACAGATTAGTACCGAGCAGATGGGCGAGACAGTAAAATGATACTACGTCGAGAGAGTAGAGTGGACAAGTAAGTGTTTCACGTATTTTTTACCTTGGCACCGCGTTAGTCAGTCGGTTCACAAAAATAGCGGGAAACGGTAGTGTGCCGAGTGGCGAGTATGAACCGAGTGGATAGCATGCACCATGCACCGTGTGCATAGTTTATACCAGCCGAGTGAGCAAGCGAATCAGCTCGGGGGTGGGCACTCGGTCTAGTGACTATAACAAGGTCCGAGTGACTGTCACGCACTTTAACTCGACCGAGGGCTCGGTCGAGCACACGGTGATGTTTTTACACGTACCGAGCACTCGGCCGAGAGCATTGTCTCGCCCGTCTACTCGGTACGTGTGATCAAGACATAAACCTGAGATCTACTGTACAACTCTGCTTATCCCTTTTGGAAATAAAGACGTGATGTTATGAAAATTTTATAGATATAAATAATTTAGAAAAGAAAGTTCAAAGTCGTGTTTAATTTAAATATTTTAAGAAATATAAACCACAGCTTACCTCAAACAGCTGTTTGCGATGTTACATGTAAACAGTTTTCATAACTACTGAAACATCAACCTCTTAAAGCGTGAGTTCCTAGTAAAGTTCGGGAGCGCTGATTTGAAGCCTTCCGCTCATTTAATGGGCACTACGAATGTCGCGTAGCGACCTAGCTACGGATTCGGTAGAGTAACTACTACACACACACACACCCCCACACACCCACACACACACACATACACACACAATAATAATAATATAATCACTTACACTTACCTACTTATTAGTTTACTTTGTAAACTTATTTGCTGCTGAAAAGTTTCGCTGAAATAGTGACAAGTAAAATGTATTAGAACAGAATATACTTTTTGAGAATAGTTTGTCAATTATTGACATAAAGGGAGATGACGTAAGTTTTTGCGCAATAATAATTAATAGAGACAGAGGTATGCGATGATTAACGTCTACTTAACCATATTTAACGTTTAAACTTCTCTTAACTCTAAGCAACGTTATTAATAAACGCCAATAATTTCTTGTCGTGTTTGAACGCGACCTACCTCAAGTCTCAACCACTTGATGCTTTCTATAAGTTTCCATGACTACGCAAACATTAACCTTTTCAAATCTGCTCTCCTAGTAGCATGACCGGAGCGTCAGCTACAGGCTGAAGCCACAGGCTGAATCCACAAGCTGAATGAAGCCTCCACACGTTTGACGATCGCTTCAAATGTCACATAGCCACGTGGCAATGGATTCAGTTTCATTACTTTGTTAGTTGTCTGTTTCTTGTATTTACAACCAAAGACAATTTCAAACATAAACAACATTAGTACATACAATTAATAACAAAAAAATACAACTTTTAACTGTAAACTAAACGATAGAAGATAAAAAGACTGGCAGTAAGTAAAGTTAAAAAGTTAGGACACTGGAAGTGTCAACTTACCAGTTTGCCATAATCCCTATAGAAAATCTTTTTTAATTTTGATTCGTAAAACTAGCTAAACAAAATACTATCGTTCAACATATTTTGTACCTATTTATTTGGGAATTGTCAAATTTTAAGTAGGTTTTTGTAAAGTTTTAAAACAATATAACAGCTGCTGCTGCAGGTGCGGAAAACTTCAAACGGCGCAAATACTCCAATCTTATTAGGACTTATATGTTTGAGCCGTTTGGGGTTGAAACACTAGGGCTATGGGGTCCAAGTGCCCACCTAGTTTTTTAAGACATTACCAAGCGACCGGTCGAATCTTCACGAGACCAGAGGGCTGGCCTATTCTTTGGCCAAAGAATCAGCATTGCCATACAACGTGGCAATGCTGCCAGCCTTTTGGGCACTTTTCCTATTGATAGCAGTGCGGACGAATTTTTTGATGCCCTATGATTATTCTCCCCCCCCCTTTTTATATACTTGTACATATTATTATTATTAAGTCTTAGTTTTAAAAATCATATAAATACGTATGTGTAAATAAAAGATATAATTATGTGATAGTGTGTGTAGGCAAATTTTGATTGTTACTACACCTCTTTTACGCACCTATACATGTGTGATATTATAGTACTCGTATCTATGTTACCGTATCAGTGTAGATAAGCTGGGGCGGTTTTCTGTGTTATTTTCCAGCTATCTCACTCTTTCAACAATTTCAGCCAATTACTCTATCTCTCTCCCTCTTAGGTTTACCTGTGTTAAAAAAATCGTATCAGTGTGCTGTCGGTGTGCTTTTCATGAAAGCTATTACTGGATATCGTAACCCCTTTTTAAAGTGCTCTCCTAGTACACATGACCGGAGCGTTGAAGCCTTCCGCTCGCTTGACGGTCGCTACGAAGAGGGCTTAGCAAATAGAGTTTCATTACTTTGTTAAGCGTATTTTGAGCTGAAAAATTAATATGTGATTATATGGGACATTTTGACATTGCTTTTAAAGTAAGCAATAAACGAGAATTATTTTCTTCCAGATTTCTGGAAGAAAACAATAAAAAAATGCCGCAAAAAGTTACAAATAAACTTAATTTTTCCGTTATGAAAAAAATGCTATTTTCTGTTATGTTCTAAGTTCTATTTTTCTTGTAAAGTTATATAATAATGCAAAGGACCAAACATAACTTATCTCAATCACCTGTTGCATACTTAACATCTTGTAGACCGGAGCGCTGAAGCCTTCCACTCGTTTGACGGTCACTACGAATGTGGCATAGACGCGTAGCAACGGATTCAGTTGAATGAAATTGAATCCTTGAAATTTATTCGATGCTGTAAAAGCAACAATTTAATAAATAAAACCATTATGAATTACGTACTATATATAACTAAAATAATTATTTTATTTGTAATTTATATTATTTAAATAATTATTTTATTAAGTTGTTTTTTGGTATAGAATTGAACAAGGGTTTTTAGTGCAATTTTTAAGTAGTTTTTATTAGAGAAAATGTTGTGATTGTAATAGGTATGATAATAGATATGAAGAATCACGTTCGTGGAAATAGGGAAATAAGAAAGGAAAAGAAAGACTCAGAAAACATTGTACGATGGTTGCTTTTCAAACGTCAAGTTACAAGCATATTAAATTTCGAATATCTTTTTATCGACATTATTAATGACATAAAACCTAACAAAAAGTATCTTCCAAATAGATTTTACAACATCCGCCCTTAATGGAAATAAAAAGATAAAGTAGTAATGCTAAACACAATTGAAAATAATAAAACATTACTACCAGACTAAACACAAATACAAAATATAAACCGACGAAAAATAAATAAATAGAAGATTATTCTACTTGTTTATCACTAAACCCATATTAACAACGCACCTAAGATGAGCTATGCGCCTTAAGGGCTTGGTTAAAACATCGGCTGTCATTTTATCCGTAGGTATAAACTTTATATTTATAACACCCTCAGTAACCTTTTCACGAATAAAATGATATCTCGTATCAATGTGTTTGGTTCTATTGTGGTGGATTGGATTTAGCACAAGTTTCTGTGCACTTTGACTGTCGTTGTATAGCAACACCCTATCAGAAAAACCAGTAATGTCACACACTAACCGTCTGAGAAAAATAGCCTCCTTTGCAGAACTGGTTAAGGACATATACTCAGCTTCTGTAGACGATAAGGCTACCGTCGGCTGCTTCTTACACTCCCAGCTAATAGGTCCGCCCGCTAGCGTGAAGTAGAAACCAGTGTACGACCGACGGTCATGTACACAGTTCGCCCAGTCAGCATCCGTGAATCCACACAAACGTCTACCGACTTTCCTGTAAGTAATACAGTAATCCATAGTACCCTTCAAATACTGTAACACTCTTTTAGCGGCCAACCAATGCCTCTTATCGTAACAGTTATTAAACTGACTTAAATAGCTTGTGGCATAAGCTATATCGGGTCTCGTATTCACAGCTAGGTACATTAAACATCCTATCAAGTTTTGGTAAGGATATTCACCAAGAGATGATGGATTACCTTTCTCCAACTTGTTATTCTCCAAAGGTGTAGACATCTCCTTACAATCTCTCATATTAAACCGCTCCAACACTGCCTGAATAAAGGTCTTCTGACTGACCATGATTTTATCGTCAACACGGTTAATATTTATGCCTAAACAATATGATAATGCACCTAAATCTTTTAGCGAGAAAAATTTTTCTAAGTCATTTTTGACAGCGTCAAACAAACATTTTTCTTTGTAAAAGACAATTAGATCGTCAACATAGACTGCAAGTATTATGATTTCATTACCAAACTTTTTCAAGTAAACACATGATTCCGCAGATGTTCGTGCAAAGCCAATTTTCGATAGAACTTGATGCAATTTGATATTCCAGGCTCGAGCTGCCTGCTTCAAACCATAAATTGATTTTCTGAGCAAACAGACTTTACCTTCTGCCCCGCGCTCAGCAAATCCCTCAGGCTGTTGCATGTACACCTCCTCCTCTAAGTCCCCATTGAGGAATGCGGTATCAACATCCATGTGTTGGATCTTTAAATCCATTTCTGCCGCCAACGCTATAAGCGTACGTAGAGATGAATTTCGAACTACAGGGGCAAAAGTTTCGTTATAGTCAGTCCCCCAAACTTGACTAAAACCTTTCGCAACTAGTCGCGCCTTATGCTTAACTATTGCACCGTTCGCGTCCCTCTTTACCTTGAATACCCATTTACACGGTATAACCTTTTTATTTGGTTTATCCACTAATGTCCAAGTCTGCTTTTTCAATAAGGCATTGTACTCATCCTTCATTGCGGAAATCCAGTTATCTTTATCATCGCTATTAATAGCTTCACGATAACTTTTCGGATCATCACACAACAAATCAACACCGTGAGTGCCATATGAATAATAATCTGGAGGTTTACGTACTCTATTAGGATATCTTCTCTCAGGACATACATCGTTGGGTTCATCTGAAGGAACCAAGGACAGATCACGTTGTTCACCTGAATGTAGAGACTCTGTGTCGCCAACCCCACCAGCTTCATCAGTCGCGTCCACAAAATCGTCAATTTGCTCTACCTCCATGTCCACACTTTCTGAAGTAGGTGAAGAAATAGAAGCAGATGAGATAGAAATCTCCTGTGGCGATGTGGTATCTGAAGAAGTTTGTGAAAAAAGATTAATGACATTAGGGCTCACAACAACTTCAGGCTGAACAGATTTATCCTTCAATCCTGAAAAATTATTTTCAAAGAACGTAATATCCCGTGACTTAATCAACCTCCGAGGGTTTTCCGCGCTACGGAAATAATAACTCCTTGGATCGTCTGAATATCCAACAAAGATATGTTCAGAAGTTTTCATGTCAAGCTTAGTTCTCTGACATGAAGGCACGTGAACTAAAGCTCGGCAACCAAACACCTTTAAATGAGACAGGTCGGGTTTACTACCACACCACATTTCATATGGCGTCTTACCATCAAGTGCACGATGAGGTGACCTATTCTTTAAATAAACACTAGTCTCAACAGCATCCTGCCAAAAAGCTTTCGACAGAGAGCTATGTGCTAGCAAGGAACGGGCCTTCTCCACAATACTAGGATTGCAACGTTCACTTACCCCATTTTGTTGAGGGCTGTATGGTACAGAGGTTTCATGTCGAATCCCTTGAGCCTGCAAATAATCTGTCAGCTCCTTGTTGACATACTCAGTACCATTGTCTGACCGAAGGGTTTGAATCTTACTGCCAGTCTGTCTCTCAACAAGTGCTTGGAAAGCACAAAAATACTTCTGAACTTCTGTCTTAGATGACATACAATAAAGGGATATAAAACGTGTATAATCATCTACAAAAATAATAAAGTATTTATTACCTTTAAAAGATTCAGTGGTCAGGGGACCACAAACGTCCGTATGGACCAATTCTAATGGTGACGAAGCCTTCTTATACTTTATCCCTTTGAAAGGCTTCCGGGCCTGCTTACCTTCTACACAAGGTACGCATGGTTCTTTGTCAACCTCAGTATACTCAACACCAACAGCTAGATCTTTTTTGAGTAGATCCATACCAATACGGCAGAGATGTCCTAGACGCTTATGCCAAAGCTGAAACTGGGACAAATTAGTGTGAACATTATAAGCTGAAACACCTTGCGGTTTTACTGTACAATCTAAAGTGTACAATCCACCACAAATAGAACCATGTAAAACAGGATCATTTATAAAAGAAACATCATTAGAATAATAAAAATTACAGCCATTCGTATCAAAAACAATCGAGAAACCTTTCTCTACTGCCTTTTTGACTGAGAGTAAATTACAATCTAGGCCAGGAACATGTACAACATTTTTAATCTTCTTGAAATCGGTTTTTGTGTCAATAGCAACATCTCCTAAACCCACAGCCGGCAAACTTTTACCATTTGCTACAGTTATCTTCCCATCACAGGGTCGGTAACTATTAAACCATTCAGCATGTGGAGTCATGTGAGTAGACGCACCAGAGTCGATAATCCACTTCTCAGACATCTGAATACTTGGTGCAGACAAAGCCAATTCCTTGACACCATCCAAAGCCAATTCCGTGACACATGCATCCATATTCCCTGAACTAGAAACATTCATTCCCTTATCTTTAGAACAATTTTCTATAGAGCAACTCGCCTTTGCCTTTTTCTCCTTCTTTTTGAGAGGACAATTAGGACTCTTGTGCCCTGGCTTCTTACAACGATAGCAAATAACCTGCCTGTTAGCATTCAACGCAGCCACATCATCTTTAGTCTCCTTCGTCATTTCACTCAACAACTTAGTCCTCACCAAATCTGTTGTGACTTCAACGCTCCCATTCTCAAGCGCCATTATCATAGGCTCGTAGCGAGACGTTAGACCTCCCAATATAATAGCTGCTAAAGAACTATCTTCTATAGTTTTGCCAATATCGGCCAGGTCTAGTGCTGTTGTAGTTATTGCATTTATGTAAGCTTCTAAATTAGAAAAGTCAGATAAGGTGTACCTGTACAACTTACGTTCCAACGACAGTTTACGACCCAAACTTCGATCCTCGTAGGATTTCATAAGAGCATCCCACGCTTGCTTTGCGGTCTTAGCTGGTCGAACAACCGAAATAGCAGCGCCATCCACAGTAAGGCATATTTTAGAAAGAGCCTTTTCATCCTTCCGTACATCGTCGGCCGTCTTATTGCCTTCGACAACTACTCCGCTTATGGTTTCCCACAATCCTTCATGGATTAATAGCATTCTCATTTTAAATTTCCACACAGTGTATCCTTCTCTATTATAAAGTATCGGAATACCATTTAGTGACATACCAGAAACTGCAGACGACATATTTTCACCACCAATCTCCTTTTAAATTCGATCGTAGATAAAATATACAAAGCCTCGTGCTGATAACGTGTTGTGATTGTAATAGGCAATGATATTATAAGTAAAAAAAGAGGTAGATAGGTTATGCACGCTTCGCAAGAGGCACGTCAAAATTTGGCTAATTAGCCACATTTTCTTCGTCTTGTCTCTTTTTCGCTCCCGATAATTACGACATGCTGTCCTACTTACACGTGTCATCTAATAGCGTGACATTGTGCCGTTTTTGAAGAACGAATGTACAGTAGGTAACCTATCTACGTCTTTTTACTTAAAATATCATTGGTAATAGGTATGATAATAGATATGAAGAATCACGTTCGTGGAAATAGGGAAATAAGAAAGGAAAAGAAAGACTCAGAAAACATTGTACGATGGTTGCTTTTCAAACGTCAAGTTACAAGCATATTAAATTTCGAATATCTTTTTATCGACATTATTAATGACATAAAACCTAACAAAAAGTATCTTCCAAATAGATTTTACAACAGAAAAACATAAAAAATATAGTAGTAATAGTAGTAAGCTGTTGCCGCAACTCCACATCTAAGCGCGTATTTTCCGTACGGTAAAAAAATACATATTTTAACGGCAGTATTTTTAGCAAAATACGGCAATAAAATTATGACAATCTAAGATTGTAAACATGAGAAAATTGAGTATTGTTGTTATCTTTTATCTCGCTTTCCACATTCTTGTATTTTGTGTAGTATCGAATGTACTCTTGGCGAAAAGCACGTGGTGGATGAGGTCAACGAACTGCTATCTCACTCCCCCAACCAGTTCAGCTTATTTATCTCTGTCACTTAAAGGTTTATCTGTGTTAACATGGATTATATCTGTGTGCAATCGGTGTGCTTTCATGAAAGCTTTTAGTGGAAATGTTTACCCCTTTATAACATGCTCTCCTAGTACTCATGAACGAAGCGCTGAAGCCTTTGGACGTTTGATGATCGCTACGAATGTCATGTAGCTAAGAAACATTACTTATTTACTTTCCAATTGTTGGCAGACACTTTTTTTGCTGACTTTCTATAGGAGTGAGGTTAAATATTGGTGGATTGATTTCGGGAAAGCACTTAAAAAGTGCAATAAACTAAAATCTATACCTACTCTATACTATATTATGGCTTACTTTACTAATAATGATACCGCTGAACAGTTATTTTTTTATGTAAAAACGCTAGAACTCCTAGTCGGTTTTGGAAAATTATTTTCGCATTTAATAGCCCATTTTTTGAGAAAGGCTACTTACTTAATATCATGTTAGGACCTTAAGGAGCCGAGCAAAAACAATAAAAGTCAGAAAGAACGAGAAAACGAAGTAATACCGCGGGTAGCTCGGAACACGTGAAGTCGCAGGTAGAAGGTAGTCACTCGATAAATAACTGACTAATGCAACGGGTGACATGTTGAACCTATTGAACTCGCTTCACAATTTTTTGTCGTAAATTTTTTCTTTGCACTATTATTCAAATAAAAATAATAATTTTTATCTCCAGTAAAATAATTGTGTTGTTATTAACTTTACTTGTTTTTTGTGTAGATAAGTGGAGTAACGCAAGTGAATGTTTCGTCACCCATCTGCTATCTCCAGTTTAACTGTGTTGACATGGATATACCTGTGTGCAGTCGGTGTGCTTTCATGAAAGCTTTCAGTGGAAATGTTTACCCCTTTATAACATGCTCTCCTGGTACACATGACCGGAGCGCTGAAGCCTTCCTCCGCTCGTTCGACGGTTGTTACGAAATTTCGCGTAGCAACGAGAGATATTCTTTTTTTTAAATTTATTTTCGTTTAGCAATTATTGTAGCTAACTATTTATACTAAGCACTGAATTATATGACTAACTAACTATACAAAGAAACACAAAAATGAATGGACACTTAGGCGTCGATGTACTCGTACACAGCACTGTACTAGAATCAATTCAATTTTTTTTGCCGATCTTGGGGCGGTTGGATATGACTGCACGAATTCAAGTAGACATTCCCCAGGATGGGTGTGCCTCACGCAGCTTCAGAAAAAAAAAATATAAATTGAATAAATTTTACTAACACTAGTTTTGTAAATTTACATTGTATCAAACAAATATGAAAGTGATTCTGAAATAAACGTTTTTTATTTATTTATTTATTGCCTTAAACTTATACCTGTGTGCAGTCGATGTGCCTTCATGAAACTTTTACTGGAAATGTATACCTCTTCATAACGTGCTCTCCTAGTACCCATGACCGGAGCGCTGAAGCTTTTCGACTGTTTGACGGTTGTTTCCAATGTCGATTGGAAATAGTACGCTACTTATTTCTATCTTTGGTAGTAACTTCTTTATTGTGGTTTACTTTTTACCCGACTACGTCAAAAAGGAAGGGTATGTTTTAGCAGTCTATCGTATTTAAGTATGTTCCACAGTAGCGCCTAAACTACTCATCATTTTTGTTCTTCTCCTGCAGTAAATATTCGCATAGCAAGAAGTCTAATCTTATTTAAATTCATTAAAACCGGTCAACCACACTTAGTTGGGATTCATTTATCCCAAGAACAAACTTAACTTTGGTCTTGAAACACATTTTCTCCCATACATCACGTCACGTTGAATTCTCCAACTGCAGATGTAAGTTTGTACTGGCAAAAATATGTTTTTATCTGATAAAGCTACAAAAGCACGATTTTCTGACCACACAAGTTTTGATTTATTTGCGAGTATCAAAATATGTTGCATTTTTTTATAGCGTTGACTGAGATAACCATCGTTTATTGTATTGTGGAGATGCACATGTATGTGAACGTCATCTGTATGCTATCTCACTCCCTAAAAAGTTTCAGCCTATTACTGTCTCTCTCACTTCAAGGGTTTATCTGTGTTGTCATAAATCAAATCTGTGTGTAGCCCGTGTGTTTTCTATTACTGGAAATATTAACCTCTTCATAACGTGCTCTCCTAGTACACATGGCCGGAGCGCTGAAGTCTTACCCTTGTTTGACGGTCGCTACGAATGTCGCGTAGCCACGTAGCAATGGAATGAGTTTCATTACTTTTACTAAAGTTTTATTTCATTTGCCATAAAGTTATTTACTGTGGTGAAAATGCTCTTCCAGTTCTCAATAACAACAGATAATATGATTTAATTTTTTCAAGATATACAATATCAAATTAACTTAGCTTGCGAAACTTTATTGTCAGACTTTATTACAGACGGATAACGATATCTAATGACAGTAATAAAAAAAACGTGTGCGGTCGGGGGTTCCCCGTCAGGAACGAAGTTCTTTCTCACGTATGATTCAAAACAAAAACTAAATTTTTGCAGCCGCCATCTTGGATTTACGTTTTGACCACACTATCGACGTTAGCACCCTCAAAAATGAAAACGACACCTATGACGAAAAATTTGAAAATTTTGATAGCCAGTATCTTGGATTTACATTTCGACTCCATTGTCAGATTTAGCACTCTTGAAAACTATGAAAACGACACCCATGACGATTTCATTTTGACCAAATTCACACTTTCTCTCTCTCCGGCATGCAGTGTACTTGGGCCGATGTGTACAATTTTATCCCACGACACTGTAATGACTTTAAGAGTCATTGTTTTTTCTTTTGTTTTTTTTTCTGCTGGCGTTCTCTCTCTTTCTCTCTCTCTTTCTCTTTGAATTAGAAGAAGACAGTCTCAAGTATTAATACTTTTAAGCGTGACGATTTCTGAACGCTTACAAGCCGCGTTAAAGAACTTCGTTCCAAAAAGTATAAATTTTTAAACTCATAATTATTTTCAAGTAACACTACCAGCAGCCGGATGCCCCTCAAGTTAAAAGGGAAAAATCTACAAGTCCGTGGTAAGGCCTGTCGTACTGTATGGATCAGAATGCTGGACCGTGAAAAAGACGGATGAAAAAAGATTGCATGTAGCGGAGATGAGAATGTTGAGATGGATGTGTGGAGTGACGAATATGGATAAAGTAAGAAATGAGTATATAAGGGGAAGTTTAAAAGTGGCACTAGTAACAGAAAAGTTGAAAGGAAATCGTTTGAACTGGTATGGGCATATGATGGGGAGAGAGGAAACGCATGTGACTAAAAGTGTGATGAATATAAATGTTGATGGATGGAGCGGGAGAGAAAGGCCAAAGAAAAGATGGATAGATTGTGTGAGGAATGATATGAAAGAGAAGGGAGTGAATGATAGCGTGACGGTTGACAGGGGAGAATGGAAGAAGAAAACGTGTGCGCCGAGCCCACGTAACATGGGACAAGGGCAGGAAGATGATGACTATCAGCAGCCGTTCACCCCGTAATCTGCTGATGTTGTACTTGAAATTATGAGTAAAAAAATCTTTTTTATTTGTTTTATCGTCATTGATATCGATGAAGACGATGATTTCATCCTGTGTGAAATTTCCAATATAAAAAAAAACAGTGGCACTCCGGGAGTGCCGATAGAAGTGAAAACTAAAAAAGAATACTTCCAAAACCTTTAAAGTAAAAATATGTCCATAGAATATTGGTCCGTAACGTTATATAAATAAAGAGCACAATCGCGTTTACAAAAATGAGGTGCCGGTAACGGTGTCGCGAGTTCAATTGTTTTTAGCCATTTCAAAAATGCCCAACGCGTCTAAAGAAGTTTTCACTTCAATAAAATTTAAATAAAATTACAAGTACAACTTTAACAGTTAAAATTTTTAAAAGCCTCGAAATATTTTCCCGTTTCTCGTTCCTACTCCATCACCAGATCCTGATCACCATTTATCTATAAACTACTCATTGAGACCATTCCAATGATACCTGCGCTGTAAGTTGGTAAGGGAGTTGGGTATCCTACAAATTCCAGATGATGCTGCAGCATCAGTTCAAGGTTACTATGTTCTTTTAATATAATTGAAGTAACAGAATATCAAATTTCAAATCAAACAGACCTGTGGAAGGTACTCGCATCCATTGATTAACTAGAAAAGAGCTGATAATCTTTAAACGGCTGAACCGATTTTGATAAAACATGTTTAAGAACCATTGCTAGAAAACCTGCTTTCAAATAAATGAAACCGCATTCAAATCAGTTTACCCGTTTAAGAACTACAGTGCCACAGACAAACACACATAGCGGTCAAACTTATAACACCCCTCTTTTTGCGTTGGGGGTTAAAAACAATTTACTGAGAGATACTGTCTGTTGTTATTTCATAAAAATATCGATAATTGTTTGCAACATTTTATGTAATAGAACTCAGTATGACCTACCAGAATCAACGTCGTTTTCACGGTAACCCTGTATAAGACGCTAAAATCAAGTTTCCATGGAAACGGAAACATTATTCTCTTGAAACATGCTCTCCTAGTAACATGACCGGAGCACCAGCGACAGGCTGAAGCTACAGGCTTTTTTTTTTTTTTTTTTTTTTTTTTTTTTTTTTTTTTTTTTTTTTTTTTTTTTTGAGGGTGGGAAATCATCAAATAACTTCTCCCGCTCTGGGCGGAGCGGGAGGGCGTGTCAGACTCTTACTGACTAAAACCCACCCGTGTTCCTTCGGTTGCCCTGTCGCCGGGGGCCACGATCTCCCTTTCGGTTTTCTTCGCAACCCCGGCAGGCATCGGTCCTAGTGGACCCCTTCAATTATGCTGACATCTCTTTGAGGCGCGCGTGGAACACAACGCGCCGTCGACCCGGGCCTGGTCCTTATCGGACGGTGAGCCACCCATTGCTCACCGCCCGCAAGCCCGCGCCTACGGTGGCCGGAAATCGCCCCGCGATTCCCGACGCCCTGGGCGTCTCCTCCTGCGGCGGTTAGGGGCGTGAGGGCGCGAAATTTGCCTCTCCAAGCTGAAGCCACAAGTTGAACCTCCCTCCAGTCATTTGCTACGAATATTTAAAATAATAATATATATATATACTAGCTGCTCGGCCCGGCTTCGCACGGGTAGCATTAAGAACTTATCTACGGCGCACCTAACTACTTACCCTACCTATCTACCCTGCCTACCTACCCTACCTACCTACCTACCCTACCTACCTACCCTACCTATCTACCCTGCCTACCTACCCTACCTACCTACCTTGCTACCTACCCACCCTACCTACCTACCCTACCTTCCTACTACCTACCCTACCTACCTACCCTACTTACCCTACCTACCCTACCTATCCTACCTACCTACCCTACCTACTAACCAACGCACATACCTACCATCTCCCGAGATATCAAAAGTCATTCAAGCCTAGTACTTTGTGTTAGGATTTATGGCATATTTACCGGGATATCATAAATACAAAATTAATAAAATGCATGCCGTTTATGTCACGTCCCACGGGAACGACGAGAACGGGATAAAAAGTATCCTTTGTCCTTCTCCTGGTTCTTAACTACCTCCCTACCAATTTTCAGCCAAATCGGTTCAGCCGTTCTTGAGTTATAAATAGTGTAACTAACACGATTTTCTTTTATATATATAGATATATATATTATAGCAAAGTAACGTTAACTAATAATTTGTCATATTTGTTTTCAATTATTTACATTTAAATAGTTAAATTATTTTTATTATTTAACGCTTTATTAGAAGAAGATAGATAGATAGAATATTCTTTATTACTCTGCCTACCAATCTATTTACTTAGTTATCTGTGTAGGAAGTAGGCATAGTACAGAAGTCTGTCACGCAAATATTTTTCATACCCCAAAACTAAATTTTTGTCGAAAAAGAACAGAATATTTATTTAATTTATTAAATTTATGGTGGTAAATGTTTCAGTCCATCTGTTGTTTCATTTAGGAACTGTGTCTAGATTTGGGGGATGCACACACTTGTCGTCCACCATCTTCTATCTCATTCTTTCAACAGTTTTAGCTTATATCTGCCATCCTCTCTCTGAAAGGCTTATTTGTGTTATAAATTATATCGCTTACGATAACAGTGTTGCAAATTCAATTTAAAAAAAATCAAATCGTAAATTAAAATCGTAATTGTGAACGCAATTTTTCATAAAATTGGCGCGTTATCGTGTGAACGGTGTTTGAATAAATGATGAAATTACTAAAATTGATACAACTTGAGTTGCGCCATGTAAGAGTACCAGTTGCATGACAGTTGGCAACGCCCCTTACGAACCGGTTGAGTTGCCGTCACCCCGTGTGAGAATGGCCCTACTTTCCAATTTGTCTGTATAAATTATTAACTTTTTAAATATTTTCTGTAACTTTTTTTAGTGTTGCCAACAATCTAAGTTGTCTGTAGTATAACAACAATTCGGTTTTAAAAAAATCTGTTTATTTTACCAAGATTTCTAACTTCTAATTCATCTTTATTAGAAGTTACAATTCTTTTGTTACATGTTTAATGTGTTCAGTATGCAGCAAGTCAGTGGTAATAAAACCAGTTTATAAACTGGCTTCTTATTATATCGAAAATGAAGGCATCTTGGTCAGCCCGGCCTAGTGTACTTATCATTTGACAGTATTTTTTTTAAGTAAAACAATAAAAATAAAATAAAAAAGCCTTTTTGACTGCCTTGTTGGTCTAGTGGTCGCAAGCGCTACTGCTGAGCATGAGGTCCTGGGTTCGATTCCCAGGTCGGGCTAAGTGTTATCGGGTTTTTCTATCTGAAATTTCTCAGTAGCAGCCTGGAGTCTGGATTTGTGCCCGGTTGATGGCAATAGGCTCGCTCCCTATTCCATGGGATTTAAAACATAACTGGCGAAATGTGGATGGACCTGCTACAGGGACACCTCTGCCCTACCCTTCGGGGAAACAAGGCGTGATGTTATGTGTGATGTGTGAAAAAAAGCCTTTTATTTCTTGTGGATTATACAGTTTCTATACATATCTCTACTTAATACAACTATATTGTTTATCTTATCTATTATAACAGTAGCTGTATCTTTACCTATCTGTTTCAAGTAACTTTTTATATAAAACAGTTTCGTTTATAAATTAGTATTCTTAATTTAGTTTTGTTAGTTTTACATTTCATGTTTATTTAAGTATTATTAGTTATTTTTGTTAGTAATTGTGAGCAAAACAATAAATGTTGTGAAATTAGTTTTTACGCCATCCTTGTTGAATGGGGTGACACACGTGGTTGAGTATCTACCTGTTATCTCACTCCTCCAACAGTTTCAGTCCATCTCTGTCTCCCTCTAACTTTAAGTTTTATTTGTGTTGGCATATTTATAGCAGTGTGCAGTCTGTGTGCTTTTCACGAAAGCTTTCACTGAAATTATATCCTCCTGCTTACGTGCTCTCCTAGTACACATGACCGGACCGCTGAAGCCTTTCTTCCGCCTGTTTGACAGTTGCTACAGAGCTATCGTTGCGATGAAATGTATGTTTCATTACGTTTTGTAGTAGGTATTTCTATCGCTAGTACCTATGTTGCATACTTTTTTAATTGACTTCCAAAAAAGAGGAGGTTATATTTTCGAAGCGTATGTATGATTTTTGTTATGTATGTCCACCGATTTCTCCAACAATTGTGGACCGATTTTTTAAAAAATATTTTTGTTTAAAATGGTATGCTCTCTAAGTGGTTCCATATAAATTTTATAAACTTTGCTTGAATAGATTTTGAGTTAGCTGCAATAAAACGTATTTTTTCCTACTTAGTATGTGGATGATATGATTAGTTCCTGTCACTGTTATTTATATAGCGGGTAGTGGTATTCGAATTTGTGTGGGGTAGGTACCACAACCGAAAAGTGAAAAATAAAAATTTTTACAAAAAAAAAAACAACTGCCTTCCAAACTAAAACACGACATGGGTTTGCCCCTTAAAAAAAAGGTGATTGTGTGGATTGGTGGGTACTTGCACCTTATTAAATTACAACTCTGCGTGCCTCTGAGAAATAAAGGTGAGATATTTAAGGCGGATTTTTTAATAGCCAGATAACATTTTTGACAGCTTTTGTGTAGAAAATCTATTAAATTGTCATATCTATTTGTCGGAAATACGACATTGATTTCAGTACTCGGAGCATCAGCGCTGCCTAGTGGCGCTCGACAGAGTCTACAACATAAAGTTCGTACCGGCCGAGGATAAGCAGAGTTTGTCGGTGGCAGTCAAGCAGTGAACACATTTGGAAACTGTCGTGCGTTCCGTATGATTGTGTTGTGTACCTAAAGTATATAAATTGCTAGTGTGATTAATTTGCCGCTCGCACGGGCCGCCCGCTGTGTACGGGCTCTACCCGGAGCGGATCGCGTACGGACCAATCCGCGTCGCTGTGAAACTATGTTTTAGCACCTAACATTTATCTCCGTTCCAGGAGTCCGTACAGGCGGCCCCGCACGCATCTCCCGGACAGCTGTGAAACCAGCCTGTTTGCTATCTCACTCTCATCAATGAAACTCTCACTCTCTCTCACTAGAAAGTTTACCAGTGTGAATTAAAATTTCCACTGTGTGTGGTCTGCGTGCTTTCATGACGGTTTTCAGGAGAAATTCTAACGTCTTTATAACGTGCTCTCCTAGTACACATGACCGGAGCGCCGAAGCCTTCCGCTCGTTTGACGGTCGCTACGAATTCTCTAATGTTTGGCCGAAACCGGCTGAAACGTTTGCTCTTAGCTTATATAAGTTTAGCCTCTAATTATGTAGCTTCAGTTTGAGCTTGCGCTATAAAAATAATGTCAAAGTCCACTATTTATCTTAATTCTTATCAATTTTGTCTAATTTAAACATTCAAATGTTTAAATTAGACAAAATTCAGAGTCAGCTGGCCTCACAGCCGAGCGCACAAATCCAGACTCCGGGCTGCTACTGAGAAATTCCAGATGGAAAAACCCAATAACACTTTGCCCGACCCGGGAATCGAACCCAGGACCTCATACTCAGCAGTAGCGCTTGCAGCCAGTAGACCAACGAGGCAGTCGATCTTATATAGCCAAGTTATTCGGCTTCGACGATGGAGCAGCCCTACCAAGACAAAACTGATGTACATGTGACCTATAAACTGAGAAGACGTCTACTGAAATAAATAGCGATAGATAAATGAGCTTGTGTTAGGCTATGTAATGTTTTTTTCCGATGATGTAAATAAATTTGGGTGTACTAATACAACAAGAAATACACTTTTTTATTATTATTATCAAACATAGGTACAATATTTATAATATAAACAGTGCTTATCCCAACCACCATTATGTGTAAGATTATGTCTGATATTACACGCTGAATTAAAAGTTTGTAGAAAATCTGAACACATCATAAATTAAAGTCGCTTTTCGTTTTTGTCTGCATGTCCGCGTTGTTCTTCTCAACCACGCAACAGATTTCTTTGATGAGGTTCTCACCGTCGTTTTGAGAATTTATTCCGGAAGATTTATGTGTATAATACGTTTATATTCAAGTTACATGTAACTAAGAAATCTTGATGTTTTGTAAAGTCGTAAAAACCTTGCGAAGCAGGAGCGGGTCGCTAGTTCTATTTATTTCTATCACTTCACCTATTTTTATTTAGCACGATAAGATAATGGCGACACACGTGTAAGTCTACGTCATTTATCTAATATCTCGCTCTTTCAACGGTTTCAGCCTATCACTGTCTCTCTTTTACTAAAACGTTTACCTGTGTGATAATTTATACTTGTGTGCAGTCGGTGTGTTTTCACAAAAGCTATTACTGGATATTAAAACCTCTTTATAATATGCTCTCCTAGTACGAATGACCGGAGCGGTGAAGCCTTTTGTTGCGTTTCAAGCGTTCGGAGTGCGCGATTGAGTTTTTTCCATCATGTTCATTACGCTTAATTTAAGTATGACTGTTAGCAGTACTCTTATGTTTGTAGTATTTTATAATCTATTTTGTACTCGATATTCGAGTTATTAACAAATGAGTCAATCAATCAATATGCCTAGTCTTTTCCCAACTATAGTGGGGTCGGCTTCCAGACTAACCGCGACAAGCGACTGCCTATCTGTCGTCCACAACCCAGTAACAAGGTAATACGATACCCCTTGGTAAGACTAGTTGTCAGACTTTCGGGCTTCTGACGACCCGTAACGACTGTCAAAGATCCACTAACAGCCGAAACCAACGGCTTAACGTGCTTTCCGAGGCACGGAGGAGTGTCGGTATTTAGAAATGGTCACCCATCCACGGACCAACCCTGGCAAGCGTAGATTAACCTGATGGATCGACCCGGGCGGCTGTTAGTACTTAGTCACGAGCTTATTCTTATTAACTTTTTACTTACTTACTGAGTCTTCGAGATTTATTTATCCTCGGAATGGAAACACCAACCAAGTGAACAATTTCTCCATCTGCTGTTCTTAAATTATTCTGTAATCTAGTCTTTTTATTTTTTCTAAATAATCTTAAACTTTAATTCAGCGTCAATGAATCGTAGTAGCTACATCAGTGTATACTCGTAGAGTCTGAGACTGCGCGTAGCTAGCCTACAGGCTGACCTCGACCGTGGCGCCGAAGACCTGCGCTACGGTTGAAAACATACTAGGCAAGCATAAACTTAAAGGAAATGTACAGCATTGCCATTAACTTCAACAGTTGTCTACATATTATGGAATTATTTATTAGATGCAAAACATGGTTTTCGACGACAAAAGTAATAATGAATCGAAAGTTGTGCTTAAATTCCTAAGTCCATGATCTTTGCTATTATAAAAAGCGAAGTTTGTAATCACGCCTTTTTAATATTTTTTATTTGTTTGTTTTTATAATTGCGCGTTGCAGCCGCAGAAGAAATAATTGTGGAAATATAGTTCTCCATATAACCTTCGCGCAAGTGGTAAGCATTAAGTTAACAAAGTTTTATCGCAATCGGATTAACGGTATGGCAGCGCATAAAATACGAACAAACAAGCATTGATTTTTATATTAATAAAAGAACAAAACAAAATATAAACCGAAACATCACAAAATCTTAATAGGTTTGTCCGGATGATGAAAAATTATTTATGTTCACATTAATCAAAAGGGAATAAAACCATTTGCATATTCAAAAAGAAATCTAAATAAATAAAGATTATTTGGAATACTCGTCCACAAAATCCGACACAAACGATAAGGAACATGAAAAAAAAAAACATTATCCTAACAACACTATTCTGTTCAAGGCAAATTTCGACAACGCCTAAAACTATATCTGAGAAATACTTTGAATTTTTGGCAGTTTTTCTATTAAAAAACCATTAGATGTCAGTTTTATTACACGGGTAGAAAATATCTGACCTTGCAAAAATCAACCCCGTGATAATTGTTATGGTCATGTATGGCATATTTCACAAAATTGAAAAACGCACTATTGACCTCTCCTCGTCTATGTTACCCTAGTACTTTTCGGCCGAGTATTCGATTCTTCGGCTGCAAGCGCCGAGTTGCTACGGACGACGCGAGACGACCGATCTCATCGGACTAAAACTTGATACTGACCACAGACTACATTGTTGTAAACTGAAAATACTGTCTTCTGAAGCTGAGTGAAGCTTTTCTGTATCATTATCACGATACACTGTGGCGCAATTTTTTGTATTTCGACCAAATTATGCCGAGTTTGCATTTCCGCGCTGTTATGGGGCTCTCCTGTAGGTAATATTATTTTAATTCATATGTCAGTAGAAATGATACCTATTTCATTTGATAAATGTAATCTAATATCATAAATTTAAGTTGCTTTTCGTGTCTGGTCTGGGTTCTTATAAACTACACAATTAATTTTGAAGCAGTTTTTATCATAATTTACATAATTTTCCGGAACTTTTAAGAAAGAAATCTCGATGTTTTGTCAAAAACCGATTGTTGTAAATAATCAAAAATATTTTTATTAAATACACAACCGACTTCCAAACTACAAAGTGAAAATAACTTTAATTTCGGAAGTGTCTTTGGATCAGTATTTAAGTTTATTGCCACCGACTTCCGAAATTAAAATTATTTTTCACTTTGTAGTTTGTAAGTCGGTTGCATTTTCGGTATTTTTTTTTTTCACTTTTTAGTGGGTTGGTTTGTAATTCATCAGTTCACGTGCACGAGTTACTATAAAAAAATACCCAAATCGCTATAGGTATATTTGAAGAGTTCCCTCGATTTCTTCAAGATTCCATCATCAGATCGTAACCAAATAACAATGAAACCAACTTGAAAGTATACCCTTTCAAACAAAAAAAGAATTTAGCAAATCGGTTCGGCCATCTTCGAGTAATCGGGGATTATACATAAAAAAATAAAAAAAACCGAGGAACTGAGAACCACCTCCTTTTTTTTAAATCGGTTAAAAATCTAATATAATCGTTTCTAGGTCGGATCCTCTACTAAAATGTATGTATTTATGTTTTATACTGAAAAAAAAAACAAATACAAACCAATAAAAATAATAGCTCTTCCTACTTTCCTGCTAAATCTTGTAAAGTCGATTGCTACGAAATTTTCGTGACGCTACGAAAGACGTAGCCGGTAAAATCTGACGTAGCAAAGTGCTACGGAGTGCTACGATACGTAAACCCGATGACGTTAGCGTTGTGACAGGCTTCAGTTTTCCGACACAAGCTACCAGGATAACATGAGGTTCCAAGCGGTGTGATTTTAGAAGCCACCACGTGCGTTAAAAGCCTTTCTCGCTCTCTCCACCGCATTCACTGAAATAAAATCCTTGCCTCTCAACTTATCAGATAGCACGATGTACCTTTGCTTGTGTGTTATCTAAGGCAGTTGTCTCACCGCCGGTGATTGACGAGTAACGAGTAGAGCTAGCAACTGAAAACGAGTTGGCGAGCAGCGAGCAGCGATTGTGTAGTTCTGATAGTTTTGTCACTGGTCTATTATAATAATAATAAATATTTTATTTATAAAAATGTGCACATTTACAATAAGTAACTTAATAATTAAAATAGAGCACAGTTGCTTTATTGCCTGAACTAGGTTGAACCTGTTTCAGGCTATGAAGTGCATAAATACTTAATGTAATAAATTAACTAAGAGTATAAAGCATAAACTAAATTAAAATTAGATAAATAAATGTAAAATAGCATTTCAGCGGTTCTATTTGCAGACAACAAGTAGATCTTATGTCTGTGCATAATCTATGTTTAGTAAATATTCAAGTATAATTTCATTACAGCTAAAGTAATTTAATTTGCAAATACTAAGTTTTTTATTTAATCTATTGTACAGCAATGGGCCTAAAATGTAAAAAATCTTTCTACAAAGACATGTTTTGAGGTTGCATTAGATGTGCATACTATATCATTCCGTCTCTTGTTAGTATTGTCAGCAGTAAAGGTAAGCATGGTGTGCTGTTTTAATACTAAGTGCATAATGAATAGTTGGCGAACAGTCAGCATGTTGCAAGATTTATATAGCAGATCTGTGGTAAAGAGCGAGAGGAAATGGGAGGCCGTCACCTCCTTCTGCGAAGCAGTAATGCTCGCGAAGGAGGAGGCGGAACGCGTGAGGGAGAGGCAAATTTCGCGCCCTCACGCCCCTAACCGCCGCAGGAGGAGACGCCCTGGGCGTCGGGAATCGCAGGCCGATTTCCGGCCACCGTAGGCGCGGGCTTGCGGACGGTGAGCAATGGGTAGCTCGCCGTCCGATAAGGACCAGGCCCGGGTCGACGGCGCGTTGTGTTCCACGCGCGCCTCAAAGAGATTTCAGCAGAATTGACGGGGTCCGTTAGAGCCGATGCCTGCCGGGGGTGTGAAGAAAACCGAAAGGGAGATCGTGGCCCCCGGCAACAGGGCAACCGAAGGAACACGGGTGGGTTTTAGTCAGTAAGAGTCTGACACGCCCTCCCGCTCCGCCCAGAGCGGGAGAAGTTATTTGATGATTTCCCACCCAAAAAAAAAAAAAGATCTGTGGTAAAGAAAAAGGGATGGAAGTTTACTACCTTTAAATTTGCTCTGTGACCTTTTTCAAGAGGAAGTAGATATATTTTTAGCGAGTGTCCGAGCATGACGGACGATTACTCGCACCACTCGCTCGGGGCGAAATTACTGTTGTTTGGTCTCTCGGCGTGAGTTTTGACCGCCAAGCGAGCAAGTATCGCTGAGCGAGTATTATTTGTGATAACTCTTGTCACTCAGCGATAAACTAGTGGAGCGAGTCTTCACCGGCGGTGTGAACAGTCAGTGATCAACTATTAATATATGCATCTCTTTTGTTTACACGGAAAGTATATCTATTGTACGTTTCTAGCCCTAAATAAGTTTTTACTTCAAAAACCAGTCCAAACCATTAAAAATAACAGTGATTCCTACTTTCCTGCTACATCTCGTAGCGTAGATTGTTACCATGCTACGAAATCCTCGTAGCGCTACGAAAGACGTAGCCGGTAACATCTTTCGTAGTAAGATGGTGCTACGGAGTGCTACGTGACGTAAAAGCGATGACGTTACCGCGGTGATTTGGCTTCAGTTTTCCGACAAAAAGTACCAGGATAACATGAGGTTCCAAGCGGTGTAAGTTTAGAAGCCACCACGTGCGTTAAAAGCCTTTCTCGCTCTCTCCGCCGCATTTACTGAAACACTAGCCTTGTCTCTCGTACTATCTGCGATATACCTTTGCTAATGTGTTATCTTACTATAATTATTATGATTTTCATAGACAGAGGAGGACTATAAAATTAAATTAAAAATGTCACCGAAAATTTATTATAGGAAACATTGTAAACTTTTAAGAAAGCATTCGAACTAAAACTACATTCTTAACCGAATCATGCTAAGTTCGCAGGCTTTCACGTGAGTACATGCCTGTATGAACTATTCGTTAAGTCCATATGCACAGAACATTTATTTCATTTGATAATATCATAATAATAAAACATCTAATGTATCAAGCCTGAGTTTTTTATATTTTCATTTGAAAGAAAAATAAGTCCAAACCAGTAAAATAACAGTGACTCCTACTTTCCTGCTACATCCCGTAGCGTAGATAGCTAACGTGCTACGAAATTCTCGTAGCTCTACGAAAGACGTTGCCGGTAAAATCTTTCGTAGCAGGTTGCTACGGAGTGCTACGTGACGTAAAATCGATGACGTTACTGTGGTGTCAGGCTTCAATTTTCCGACACACGGTACCAGGATAACATGAAGGTCCAAGTGGTGTAAGTTTCGCGTTAAAAGCCTTTCTCGCTCTCTCCATCGTATACGCCTTGTCTCATGCTGAATAGGAGCCTTTTGGCCTCGTACAGGACTTTCTAAATTCATTTGACTTTGTTTTTTTTTTATTTCATTTATTATTTATGTTTAGTTAGTTTTTTTAATTATAATAAGTTTAATTTGTGATCTCCTGTGCGAGTTCCAATAAATACTTTTTCTTTCTTTCTTTCTCATATTATCGTAAACCAACGTAGACATATTTTTTTGTCAAATTTTTACAGACATAGACCGACAAATATACAGACAAAGGTCAAATAAAAAATATATATTTCTTTTCAAACAATTTTTGCCATCGAAGAAAAAAAGGTGCTTAGTAATTTAGTATTCAAAATATTAATTAGTTATTTTAAAAGGCTCGCCCCCTATTACATGGGACTTACACATAACTTACGAAATGTGGGCGTAATATAGGCACACTTCTGTTAACTCTTCAGAAATGGTGTTATGTTAATTACTAATTTATCATCGTAAATTTTTAAATTAAATTAATATTAAAATTCATTTATTTCAGACAAAAGTGGTCCATATTGTGTTAGCATTACAAAACAACTTTTATAATAATGCCGACAGAAGTGAAAACTTCAACAATTTTACCGTGCAGGAAATAACGTATCACGCGTTGATGTCTTTTCAATGGTCAAAAGCTGGTGTCGTAACAGTGTCGCGAAATCAATGGTTTAGTCCCATCTCAAAAATGCCCAACGCGCCTAAAGAAGTTTTCATTTCAATATTTGAAATAATAAAGTTTCCATGCAGAGGACGACTAGACAAGAAAACATGTTAATTACCTGAGCATCCTCCGTATAAAATGTCTCATATTTGGATTACAACTCTCCGTCACAGCTTTTTTTATTTTTATTTATTTAATTAAGGTTCACCAACAGTTGTTACAGATAATAAACAGATAGGAACATATGGGTAATAGTGTCTTAAATCTAACTGCACAACCAATTACAGGCAAACACCGCGTGCATAATCTTTGTGCCTATAACTTTAATTTTAAAGACTTAATGTACTTAAATTCTAGATAGTAACATTAAAAACGAATACTAATTACGTCTGACAAACGTTGATATTGAATCTGCGTGGACGTCAACCAGGTTGCTGCGTTCGTTTATAAGTTGGCACATGCGAGGTATAGGCGAATTAGCCCCAAACACTGTACGGCGAGGAGGTGGAGCTAAGGGTGTTATAGGTTTGCGAGGTGGTCTCCGAGGATTGAACCTACATACCAATTGTGGGCAGTCAATGGCGTTATTATGCAGTTTATATGCGAATCTCAAATCCAAGAGCTCCCTTCGAGCTTCCAGGGGCGATTTCCGGCCACCGTAGGCGCGGGCTTGCGGACGGTGAGCAATGGGTGGCTCACCGTCCGATAAGGACCAGGCCCGGGTCGACGGCGCGTTGTGTTCCACGCGCGCCTCAAAGAGATGTCAGCAGAATTGAAGGGGTCCACTAAGGCCGATGCCTGCCGGGGTTGCGAAGAAAACCGAAAGGGGAGATCGTGGCCCCCGGCAACAGGGCAATCGAAGGAACACGGGTGGGTTTTAGTCAGTAAGAGTCTGACACGCCCTCCCGCTCCGCCCAGAGCGGGAGAAGTTATTTGATGATTTCGCACCCCAAAAAAAAAAAAAAAAGGGTACTCATTTTGTAGAAGCCTAGTTTATCAAGGTAGGAAAGATATTTAAATTGCCTTCCCTTTGAGTACCCTAGGTATCGGACAAACCTTTTCAGGATATAGTTGCGACTACCTCATACTCTGCTCAGCAGCGACGCTGTTTTTTGCGAATTATGGCTTGAAAGCCATCTGTGTGGGTCTTAGCGAACATTTCCAAGGCGTTACAGAAACGGGGCAGTCGTTTAAGAAAGCGTTTAAACTGCTTCATACTGATAAGTTTCTTCAAAAGTTTAAATCGGTGTCTTGCAAATCGTATATGGACTGCTACGGAACGCGTAGCTACGAACAACAATTTCGTAGCAATGTTGATAATGCTTTTCATGGCTAGCTGAGGAGCTTTTTATAACGTTTATCGTTTATGCGACCTTAGTCTGTTATTCTGCATGGCCCAGCTTTTCACTGTAGTAACGTCATATCCGATGTCACGTAGCATACGGCTACAAATTTCGTAGCGTCGTAGCACCGTAGCACTGTCTACGTTCGTAGTAGTTCGGGGTTATGTCTTAATATGGGTTGGTAACTACCAACTGATATATTTTTAAAGCAAATTTTAAGATTAAATAAATTCCGAATAAAATTGCGTCCAAAAACTACTTATGTTTATTTATATCTACTTTTAAATTGATACAAAATAATCTGTTCTTGGGACCAATCAATCTGACATAAAAATCTAATAAGACTGTCTGTCTGTATGTAGATTATGCTACACAGCCTTTCACTTTGCCACGTTTTGTTTACTGATTTTACTTGAAAGTTTCATAACAACACTTCCGTCCACCCATTATGGTTTATGCAAGCCTAGTACTTTTTATCGGAACACGGAAACCTCCACGTCAACGAAAACGTCGTCCAACGTGACCAACTCTCCACTACGAAGACTTTTCATGACTGAAACACCACCTGTTGCAGTTCATGCCACCCTAGTACTTTTTCCCGCTATGCTGAAACGTCCCGCAACGATTACGTCATTGCTGAGACGTCACGACGGGTCTGATACACACGTATTGCACCAATGCGAATAAAATTATGATAATATTTTAATGTAGAAACAAAATTTCTGTTATTTTTAAGTTTAATAAATTAACAAAATTAGGAAACAAATGTTTACTTTTTTATTGTAAGAGTTTTTGATGGTATTTAATTTTTGATTCAAAACACTGCTTAAAGTTAAATTATAAGATAACTTTCAGTCGCAAATCATTAGATTAGTGACTGTTTAACCATACATTTTTGACGTTTAATCGTCACGTCACGTCACGAACTTTTATGAATAAGAGGGCAAATGTTTTTGCTATGCATGAGGTCCTGGGTTCGATTCCCAGGTGGGGAAAGTGTTATTGGGTTTTTCCATCTGAAATTTCTCAGTAGCAGTCTGGAGTCCGAATTTGTGCCCAGTTGATGGCAATAGGCTCGCCCCCTATTACATGGGACTTAAAACATAACTAGCGAAATGTGGGTGAACCTGCTACAGGGACACTCCTGCCAAACCCTTCGGGAAAACAATCAGTAGCAGTCTGGAGTCTGAATTTGTGCCCGGTTGATGGCTCGCCACCTATTACATGGGACTTAAAACATAACTGGCGAAATGTGGGTGAACCTGCTACAGGGACACTCCTGCCAAACCCTTCGGGGAAACAAGGCGTGATGTTATATTTTTGCTGTTTAAACTAGAAATTATAGCAATTGATAAAAATATGCTAGACATACTTTTCTAAACCGTTATCAAAAGTTACATGTTTTATGTTATCAGTGAAAATTCGGAAAATTCATATTGAAAGACAATATTATGTTTATAATTCATATGCTTCGGTTTATGCTATCCTAGTACGTTTCCCCGTTTCTTCCACGTCGAAAACGTCATTCTCAACACGTCACACTCCTCGCATACCGTCGGAAAACTTTCACTTGATTTTCCCGCCGCTCGTAGATTAAACTTTCACTCGGTTTTCTATCACAAAAAAAAAAGCCGCAAATAGAATTATAAATTTATTTTATTATAATAGAAATATATAATAGAATTTTATTTTTTTCTTTACATAAAATAAATAATTGTTAGTTGTACATAGTTTAGATTAATTTAATCATTTAGAATAATTTATGTGTTGGTTGGATTCGTGTTACATCATATTTTACAGGGTACTTTTGGTAGGTTTGCTTTTCACAAACAGTTTTATTAAAATTAAAACCTTTTAATTCGAATTATACATAAATAATTATATAAAATACAAAAATCGTAATTTGGTTCAATAATGAAATTATGCTAGTCGTAGTCTATATTCAGCAGAAATCACAAGGCTGAAGCTGATGCTTTTCGGGCATTATTTTCAGGTCCACCTATTGTAGTTTATGATACTCTAGTACATTTTCGCGATGAACTGAAGCCTCTCCCATCGAAATCGTCATATTAGCTCCGCTCGACGAAGATTTCTTGTGAATGAAGCCGAGGCATGCCAACTTGTAAAATAATAATGAAGTACATATAATATAAGCTTTTAAAAGTTTTCAAAACATGTTTTGATTTTGTGATAAGTATTTGTGAATAAGTGATAATTTAATAATGACCATCGAAAATCTTATGAAAACTGTTTCAAGTGAGTAGATATTCCAGCTGAGGTGAAACTCCCGATGAAATGAAACGTCACTGTACACGTCATACGTGGAAAACTGTTAATTTTCTCTAATTGGGTAGACCTTAAATGTGGGATGCAATTTGTGTCGACCCCCTCGCGCCATCCCATCTTCCTAGCACGGCGGGCTATGCTAGGGCGGCTGCTGCAGGTGCAGAAAACCTCAAGTGACGCAAAAATAACGACATTTTTGGGAGTTAAATGTTTGAGCCGTTCGGGGTCCGAGTGCTTACAATTAAATTGTTTTTTTTTAATATTATATTTCTAATAACTTATCCCTTCACCTGAAAAAAACATTGTTGAATCTGGTTCCATAGTGCGTGCATGCTTACGTATTATTATTTGCTGCATTTTTTAATACGCGCGGCTGTGGATTTAGCTATTTTGTATGGGAAACAAATTAGGACAGGAATTAAATTAAGTTTTTTAAAGCAATAGAATCAATTTCCATATTTAAAAAATCTATACTTGCATTTTATTACTAATTTGTCTGAATGTTGATTTATATGTTTATACTTCAAAATGTATTTTATTTTATTTTACCACCAAGTTGGTGTATAATATATGTTCATTTGGTGGACACATAACGACATTAAGTGTCATATATCTACTGACGAGCAATATGAAAAAGCCACTTAAACCGAATATTTCCGAAACCATGAAAGATAGGTTCTTGAAGTAAAAAGCAACATTTAAGTGTGTTTAATAACGCATAAAAACACGTACAAAACTGTTTTCAAGTTTTTTTTTACTTCAGCTAACTTGTATGGTTTAGGAGATATTTAGATTTTTTTGACACTTTGCAATTGGCTTTTTTGTATTGCTCGTCAGTGTATTTTAGTATCAGATTCTATATTATATTTAAGATTTGTCAAGTATATCTAAATATTATCATAATTGTTCAATAATTACAGGTTTATTAATTTAGCAAAAATACATGCATTTTGCTCTTGACTTTTTTGTTGACATTACTAAATTCATGCAACTCGGAATGTACATAGTTTCTGTTCACTGTGAGTAGTTAATTAAACGTAAAAATGCAAATAAGTTTGGTTTGAAATACTATTATTTTGAGTATTTTTGACCAATCCAACCAATAGCGGAGAAATATGATGAACATTCGTGTTTGAAGTATTCAAAATAATATTAAATTGAGCTGAAGCTTTCAGGCAATTTTCTTTGATCACTTATTACGGTTCATGCTTCCCCGATTAATTTTCCCGATGAACTGAACCTCCCGCAACGAACACGTCATTGTCAACGTCACACAAGTGACAATCGACTGTCACCCGTTTTTCTACCGCGAAAGAAAGCCACCTGTATCAGCTTATGTTATCCTAGTACTTTCCATTGGGTTGCTGCAGTCTTGCCGCAAGTTTTCGTCACCGCTGTCGTCATGTCACAGGAAATTGAAAACAACGCCATCTATCACGAGCCATGGGAAGGTGGCGGCTATAGTACTTACGATTTTCATGGTGGAGGCAAAACTTAAACAGTTCGGCCATAGTTGAATAGATGGCAGCACTTTTATTTAAAATTATAGTTATTACAAGCCGTGTTATTGATGATATTTTCTATTATTGTTTATATATATTGTTTTTATTTCAAAATTCTCTGAAGACTGTGTTCAGAGAAGTTTAATTTTGCCGATAGGAAATCCTCTAGGATGAATTTTCAAAAATTCTTCTAGTGTTACATTTTCGAACTATAAGGAAAACAAGTTAGTAATCATTATGTAAGTTGGCAGGCTATTTTAAAATCGATTTTGTTCCTTGTAAGTCAATTTATTATAGAAGTTTATTCAAGTTTTTTTAATTTTAATATGAAGTAAGTTTTAATGTAACGGATTAAGTAATTTAGTACGTTGAATTAAGTAAGATTTTTTCTTTAAACTAACTTGAACTATTACTACTTACACAACAAAAATCTATTATTTATTTTACAATACTAAAATATATAAATTACTAGCTGCGCCCCGCGGTTTCACCCGCATAAGTCTCGATTCCGTAAAAATATCGGGATAAAAAGTATTCTATGTCCTTCTCCGGGTCAAGGTCTATCCATATCCCAAATTTCATCCAAATCCGTTCAGCCGTTTTAGCGTGATGTCGTGACCAAGGGAAATAGGGATTCATTTTTATATATATAGATGTACAAGTATACAAAGTAAAAAAAAAAAAAAAACATCCGCATTGCTGTCAGTAGGAAAAATGCCCAAAAGGCTGGCAGCATTGCCACATTCTATAGCAATACACAATTGTATAATATTTTAAGCATCATAATTCATTTTAGTTAAAACTGAAACTTTTTGCAGTCGTCCGTCGCTACGAAACACGTGACGTCATAGCTACGTCGCTACGACATCAAAAGTTTCGTAGCAGAAGGTCCTTATATTTTATGCTTTCCTAGTACTTTAGACTGAATATGGAAGTCTTAACGCGATCGTGAAGTCTCTGCGGAAACAGAACACGGGTCCGTAGCTACGAGATTCATAGCAATTTATACTTGGGAAATAGTAAAAATGTATGTTTATATTTTTTGTTTTTGTTTTTGGCTTCAATCCTGAATGTTTAAGTTAAAGTAAACAGTTTACCTATATAATAAAAATTTCAATAAATTGCTGTTTACTATTATTACAAGACTAACTATTACTAAATTAAATGTTACAATACTAAACTAAATTACACTAGGTACTAAATTAAATGACTAACTCACAAATAATTCAAAAGTCTTAATACATTCAAGATTTTTTAACTTCATGCCTGCGTTTTATCCTCCATTCTACGATAAGGAATATTTTATATTATTTTACACTCAGTTTTTATTGGGATCTTCTTTGTCAATGCTTAATTTTTCGTAAGCACGGAAATTCAGTCTGCGTGGTGACGGAAAACGTTTCACTAAAATTCCTGTTTGTTTATGCGACCCTAGTATGTTTGGAGCGCAGAACTCTTTGTTCACGATCGTCGCTATGAAAGGACAGGGCACGGCGCGCTCCGAGCTACGAGTTTCGTAGCGCCATCTGTAAGAAAATAAAGTTCACACTTGCTACGGATATCCAATCCTCTACGCTCTCTCTTGCTACTAAGTGCTACGAAAAATCTACGTGGGATTCAAAATATTTTATTACACATTAAACCTACAAGGACACTTATGAAACGTCAGAAGCTGTGCATGGTTCCAATTGGTCGTTCCCTATGGAGAAGAGCTGGCAAGAAACTCCACGGTTATTATACTGTTTCAAAAATAATTGGATTTTACAATGGGAGGACAAGTTTCAAGTAAAGAGCCTGCTTTCCGTTATTGGTATTGATTTTTTTATTCTGTATTTTTTTGTATTTATCACACATGTTTGAAAGAGTTTCTCTTTTTCCATAATTTTGCAAAAACACCAATTTGTGAACAAAATATCTCATATTTTTTGCGCTTGGCAGCATTATGAAGAATCTGCCATGACTGTTACCATGGCGACAACCTTCAGTATTTGATCATTGATGCTTTCCTAGTAGGTTTGACCGGAGCGTTGAAGGCTTCCGTATTGAGATATGAACTTTGTAGCGCCATCTGCAATGAACTTGAAATGTGATGGAACTATTCTTATCACTTTCAGCAATAATTCATTACTTATAAAATTTATAAACCTCTTTATGTGTATGCATTATTATCGTTGTTTTAAAAATAAAAATGTTTGGTCGAGAACGAATAAAAATCTTTATTAAATTATTTACATATAAATTATATTTTTAAATATTAGAATAAAATAATATAAATATATAAAAAAAAATAGTAGCCCACCGGTATCGTGAACAGGGTCCAAGCTACCGGCGGTCAGGGCTCCAGAGAGAGGAACCTCCTGGCAATGCGAGCCGTGTCCAGGAGTACCGCTTTCTGAATCAAGCCCTTGATCCAGCTGACCAACGAGAGCCTCCTTAGGTGTTGGTCAAAAAAAAAGGTGTTGGTCGAGGCTCTTGGCGACTAAGCCATCTGCTGGCTGTCACGACTATCGGCACAATGATCGCTGACTCCACATCCCACATGTCAACAACCTCACGAGCCAAGTCAAGATACTTGATTTGTATATCTCTCTCAGCTTTCTCGAGGTTCCCGTCATGCGGGACCGTTTTCATATTATTATTAACTTACTTGTAAAGTAGATAAATATTTGAAATACTCTAATTGAATCTCATTTTCATAAAGCAATAAAGAAACTTTTACGGCTGCTAAATACACCAACAAAAGTAAAATATTTACTAACAAACGCGCGTTTCCATCGTGATAAACCTCGCATTCCTAGCGATCATGAGATCCTGGTACCAATGCCCGAAGCGCCAACAACTTTCGCCACGGTCGAGGCTATGAAACTCGAATGTTCAGTGCGGTGCAATTTGCTCTAAAATGAATTAACTAATAACGTTAGTTAGGATTCGTTCAAATAACTAACTTTGCAAGTGGTCGCAAGCGCTACTGCTGAGCATGAGGTTTTGGGTTCAATTCCCAGGTCGGGCAAAGTGTTATTGGGTTTTTCTATCTGAAATTTCTCAGTACCAGCCTGGAGTCTGGATTTGTGCCCGGTTGATATGGCAAAAGGTTTTTTTTTTGTAGGGCATCTCGTAGTTGACCTCTGAGATCATGACTACTTAACCGGGCTTTCCTGTGGGTGCCTTAAGATACTACACTTAAAACTTCCAGCCAGGGGTTATTCAACTATGCTAATTAAAACTACGTGAACGCTTGCTAAGGGCACCCCTTGTGGGGTACGAACCTCGGCTTAGGGCGTCAACCGGAGGGAGGACATCAAGGATGGGACGGGCTGGTATGGCAATAGGCTCGCTCCCTATTACATGGGACTTAAAACATAACTGGCGAATTTTGGGTGAACCTGCTACAGGTGTGCCCAACACTATCTTTGTGGAGTATTAGAGGTTTGTAATACCTAACATTGCCGCACCGAGACTCAACGTTTGCAGAGACATCGTGTTGAAGAGAGAAATATTTTTTAACTAAACTAATCTTTGTAAATCTTTTTATGTAGGTATATGTCACAGATGGATTGCTTAAATAGCTGTTTTACATAACCGCTAGCTGTTTTACAAAACGCAGAATTGCATAAACGCTGAAGCAAATTGTCGGAAATCATATTATTTTATAGTCATTATAGAATTAAAATTCAAAAGTTGAATTTAGTCATAGCAAGGAAGAAAATATGCTTCCCTAGAATTATCTATTGCTAAATAATATTTAACTACTGGAACTAGAATGAATTTATGTTTTAATTTTGACAAACCACTTTCAGAGCTGTTTACCAGCCTCCAAGTGCGTTGCCATAGCGATAAACTTGAGCGCCTTATACTTCATGCCACCCTGGTACCTTTGACCGGAGCAGTGACAAGTTTTGAAGGGACGTGGGTGCTGAGACGACAACTTTTTACACTATTTGCGCTGTAGCATGGTGCGGGTGACAGTTGCCCGTATGACGTTGACATTTGTCAGTACCACGTAGGGATGTGAGGTTATGCAATTCATTTTTATCGCTAACGATACTCGCAGCGTGAATCTAGTTCTCTTTAATATTGTTATGAAAATTAGTGTATTATTCAGTTGTGCAGTGTAACTACGTGTGTGCTACGTGTATAAACTTGTCAATATAAATGTTTTATGGCTACATAATTATCTTTGTACTTATATAAAATAATCAAAATCGGGTTTATGTTTTTTTTTTCGTGACAACATTTTTGCTCTATGGTGCATCGGCGCGGCGGCCATGTTGTTTACCCGTGCGATGCTGTGAGTGCGAGTACGAGTGCAAGCGCGTTATATTGTGACTTAATGTGACACGTATTACGATTTCATTGTTTGTTTTCATTTTTGTTAAATTGTTATTTGTTATAAGTTTGTTGAGTTTGTTGTTATTACCATGCCTAAGCATACAAAAAAAACTGTTTTGGGTAGTCAGGCCAGGGAGCTTGTTGTTCGCCTCCGAGACTACTTTGAAAGAGAACAACAAAATAATGGACCGTTGTTACCATTGAATCATATTGTAGAACGAGTAGCCGAAGCTCTTGATATTGGCCGCAATACTGTTTCGCGTATAACACGTGAGAAAATTGGCCAAGATGGGATGTTTGAAAATAAATTATCGACACCCAACAAAAAGCGGACCAAGGTGAAGCCAATCACAGATTTGGATGATTTTGCTAAGGTTGCTATTAGAAATCATATTTATGATTATTATAGAAGAATGGAGCTACCCACATTGCTCAAGCTTCTAAAATCATTAAAAGAAGCTGACTTGTTCAAAGGAGGTATTACTTCGCTACGGCAAGTTATAAAAGATATTGGCTTTGTTTACAAAAAAGTTAACAAAAGAAAGATTATTATGGATAGGACTGACATTGCCCTAGCAAGATGTAGATTTTTAAGGAAGGCCAAAAACATAAGTGATTGGAGCAAAGTTGTCTTTTTGGATGAAACGTGGCTAAACGCCAACCACACAGTGGGTAAAAGTTGGACCGACGATACGGCACAATCGTGTACCAAAGTGCCGGAAGGCAAAGGCGAACGCCTTATTATTTGTCACGCAGGTACAGCAAGTGGATTCGTCCCTGATTGTTTGCTGGCTTTTAAGTCAAAAAAAACTACGGAGTATCATGAGGAGATGAATTACGAAAAATTTAAAGATTGGTTCATAGGTCTATTAAACAATTTAAAAGAGCCTATGACCATAATAATGGACAACGCACCCTACCATTCGGTGCAAGTTAATAAACCCCCAAACCAATCCAACCGCAAAAGCGAGTTGGTGAAGTGGCTGAGTGAAAACGGAGTTACAGCAGATATAAAAATGTTAAAGACGGAGCTTATTGCCTTAGTCCGACGCCATAAGCCACCAACTCCTACCTATGCTCTGGACGAGATGGCAAAAGAAAAAGGCCACCAGGTCCTTCGACTACCACCCTACCATTGCCAGTATAACGCTATTGAGCTGATTTGGGCCCAAATAAAAGGTATGCTTTTAATTTCAATTCCCATTTTGAAGCTTTATAAAAAAATCAGCTTTCCGATCGTAGCATGTACCTAGTTTAAAAACATTACCAGATACTAGATTAGGCTGATTGATGATTATTTGAATACTTTTTTTTATAAGTTCGTTTATTTTTAGGTTACGCCGCAAGAAATAATACTTCGCCGCCATTTACGGCAAATAAGATGTTGGCCCTATTACAAGAGGCCATCAACAATGTTCAACCTGAAGACTGGTCGAAGGTCGTGAATAAAACAAAAAGGGACATTATGTCTGATTGGGATCGTGACATACATATTGACAACATAATTGAGTCATCGTTAATAATATCCGTCACAGATTCAGATGATGAATTGAGTGACAATTCAGATGTTCCTGACTCTGATATGAGTTTAGACGAATAACATGTATTTTTTTTTAGCAACCTTTTAAGCAACCTTACCCTATAAATGTTCTGTTGTATAATTAGACCTTTTAAAAATAAAAATTGACCTACGCACAATATACGTTTTTTATTATAAAAAATATCGACTATCCATCGTAGCAGTACATCCCATCACTAAATACGTCTATGGCGTTACGTTATACGCATAACACTTTGCTTAATTTTTCATTCAATTTGATTTTATTTCTTGATTAGAACATTCTGGTTGGGTTTAATTTAATTTACTACAGTTATTAATTATTTAATATATTACGAATGTGGTACAACTGAAATATTAAGTCATAAATTGTAAATCGCGGCAACTTTCAAGAGTGAAACGAAATGTTACTGAAACTGTCACCCGCACCATGCTACAGCGCAAATAGTGTAGTGCTATCTAGGTATTAGTATCATAAATTAATAATCATTATGTTTTAGAATATTTCTTTAGCAGTTCAGTGCTTCATCAGCTGGCGCCACTATATGGTTTTAGTCAATTAATGTATTTATATGCCTTTTATGTCAAAATTCTTTTTGACTTTAGTTCAGGGATAGAATTGTGATGTGGATATATTTAGTAACCTGTTCCGCTTAGCTCCGAGCGCGAATCTGCGTTCGGTGCTTGGTGTGGCAACACGCCATGTTCGAGTTCGCGACAAGTTAATCGTCATCCTGAGGATACCTCGTTGAGAGTTGAAACACGTGTCGATTTCTTCCAGGGTCTTTTTAAGACTCTTTAGAAATAGCTAAGCGGAACAGGTTACTAAATATATCCACATCATCATTTTATAATGGATTTCCGTAAGGTCACGCCTGAATCAACTAACTATCTTCAGGGATAGATACGTTTTTGTCAGTTTTGATAAGTATGATAGGATAATCATACTTATCAAAACTGACAAAAAATGCTACAAAACAATTTACTTTGTGCTATGTGGAAATCGCTAGCAAAATTATCCGATAGTTGTTTAGATAAGACCAAAAGTAATAAGCGTCAAAATAAGTAAGTGATAATCATGCGTTTATATTATTACACGACTGCCCAAAACGGAGTGGTATGTTTTTAGAGTTCATGTATGTATGTGAGTTTCTTTTTTTAAGAGATATTAAATAACAGTTTTTATTGGGATCATCTATTGTCATTACACGAATAAGGTATTATACAAATGAGTCTTTTGCAGACTGAGGTATTACGAGAACAAGTCCTTTGAAGAATAAGCCTTTCTGAGAATAGTTCCTTTTTTTCTATGTACTAAACGAATTTTTCGGGGTCACGAAAGTTCAGTCGAAATCGTTTCGCTATAATTCCTGTTTGTTTATGCGACCCTAGTATGTTTGGAGCGCAGAACTCTTCGTTCATGACCCGTCGCTATGAAAACATGACAAGGGACGGCGCGCTACGAGCTACGGGTTTCGTAGCGCCATCTGTAAGAAAATAAAGTTCATGCTTGCTACGGATATTCAATCCTCTACGCTCGCGCTATCTTGCTACGAAGTGCTACGAAAAATCTACCTGTGGCGACACAAATGAAATGAAATGAAATGAAATGAAATGAAATGAAATTGTTTATTCTGTAAATAGGATATCAGAATCACTTTTACACGTCATATTAAAAAAAATAAAAATAAGCTAGTTGAGTTCGGCGTTTCCTATCTGACTACTCTGAGAAGAAAGGCCGAAACAAACTCAGAGGTCACAGTCTCTTTTAAAGTCCAGACATAATCTTGGTCAGGCCATATGAGGACCATGTAGATTAGTGTCTGAAATGGTCTTTTGAGGAAAGAACCACACAGATTTGAGTGAACCTGTCCAGTCAGTGCAAGCATTTGTCAGTAATCGTGGAGCTCAACTCAGAACTTAAGGAGCTCAACTCGACGAACAATACCAAAGAAAGGACATTTGGGTAGGCCGCATAAACTACTCAAACTGCCAGACCATAATTAAAACTAACTGAAAAATGAAAATAATAATGATATCCACATAGTCCTCACATTCACAATAATTAAATAAAATAATATAATATTGTACTTTACAAAGTAATCATGTCATTTTGAATATAATTTTCAACAATGTCAATGTGTATATAAAACTGGTATATTTTCATGATTTTACAAAATAATTAAAATGTTAAGTTTTATCACAAGGCTTAGCAGAGCAAACACAACTTCAAGTTTCAAGTAAAGAGCCTGTTTTCGGTAGATTTTAAAACTTTGAAATTATTCTGTATATTTTTGTCGGTTACATCCAAGAGAAAAGAAGATTTCAGACACGTTTGAAAGTGTTTTTCTTTTTCCATAATTATGCAAAAACTTAGTAAAACACCATTTTGTGAACAAATATGGAACGTATATTTTTAGGGCATGGCAGCATGAAAAAGAATAGCTGCCATGACTGTAAGAGAGAGAGAGAGTGACGATTCCTTGTGGCGCCGCACCGAAAAGACTTCACCGCATTGGCGCACGGGCGCTGCGGCGCCGTATCGTTGTTACGCCGCAGCGGCGCCGCGCCGCAAAGCGCGTAAATTGTCATCTGTCAAACATCTGTGTATTTGAAAACGCACAAACAACTGAGCGGTGCCGCTCCGGTGTCACAACGCGTACACCCCGCCTTGTCTAGCGAGCTGCAAGTCCGATGTACGTGTGGTGTGATGCCAGAACGCACTGTGTGGTATACTATGGATATTTACATGCAGAATGCCGCAGCGACACCGCTCCAGCGCTGCGCCACTGCCGCAACGCATCGTGTGCACAGGCTCTAATTGTACATGACGACGGAGCCGCACTGGCGCCGGACCCCATGTTTGTGTATACGAATGAATATCACTCATGCGCCGCAACGCCACCGCTCTGGCGCCGGACTGCTAGATGAAAAAAAATCAAAATATATCAGAATGCGTGTAAAATCTACGCGGCGCTGCCGGTGCGGCTCCGGCCTCATGTACAATTGCACAGGCGATAACCTTCAACATTTGACCGTTAATGTTTTCCTAGTACGGTTGACCGGAGCATTAAAGGCTTCCACTACGATTGAGGTTACGAGATATGAACTTTATAGCGCCATCTACAATAAACTTGAAATGTGACGAAACTGTTTTCGTATCACCTGAAAAACAGTCCGCAAAAAATAAAGGGAAGAGTTCATTAGGCACCAAAAAACTGTGTGCCTCAGTTCCGCCGTTTTCCACGTGTTTTTAAGCAGCGTCTCAACAATATAGCAGTGATTCAAATAGTGTCATTGTTAAAAAAGGAAAGTTTTTTCTTCAAGAACAAAATCAAACACGAAAATTTTTTTCGCAGTAAAGTTAGTTACGTAGTTGTAAAGTAATCCCGCTGATATTCTTAATGTAAAACTTTGTACGTTTGAATTTTTTAATGTTTGTTACTCAATCACGCAAAAACGGCAGAACTGAGGCGCACAGATAGTTTTTGATGCCTAATGAGCCCTTCCTTTTATTTAATTTTTTTACATACTGGTATATACTATATATTTAAGTTAGTTGTATATAAATAGTTTACAAATAATGTATAATAAAATATAGTTGAAATAAAAACAGATGGTTCATAACTAGGATACTTTTTATCGCGGTAGGATAATTTCCGACCTCCAAGCAGGCAAAGCCGCGGGCAACAGCTAGGTATTAAATATTTGAAATAGTCTTATTGAATCTCAATTTCATCAACAATTCAATTTAATTTTCGCGTTATACATACACCAACAATAACCCTCTTTTTTGGCTTCGCCGTATTCGGGTAGAAATACATTGTTTACTAACAAACGCGCGTTTCCATGGCGATAAATCTCGGGTTCTTAGCTATCATGAGATCCTAGTACCAATGCCCGAAGTGCCAAAGTCTTTCGCAACCGCCGTGGCTACGAAACTCAAATGTTCAGTGCGGTGCCATCTGCATGAAAACGGTTGAACTAATGACGTTAACACCCTTCCAAAGACTAACATTGCGCACCGAGACTTACTACTAAAAAATATAATTCATAATCGAACGACTGAAAATAAACGATTTTTTTTTATTTTATTTTTTTATTTTTTTATAATGTTGGAAATCATATTATTTTTGCAGTTATTACAGAATTAAAAACTCAGGACTTGAATTTGGTCATAGCATGTAGAAAATATGCTGTCCTAGAATTCTCAATTGCAAAAAAAAAAATCTAATTACTAGAACAAATTCATGTTTTAATGTTTACAAAGCGCTTTGTCAACAAATATCTACCAGCTTCCAAGCGCATTGCCATAGCGATAAACTTGAGTCCCTTATATTTTATACCACCCTGGTACCTTTGATCAGAGCAGTGACAAGTTTCGTAGGGTCGTACGTGGGCGCTGAGACGGCAACTTTTTAGCGCCATCTAGGAATAGTATTTTAAACTAATAATGTTGTTTTGAATGTAACTTGCAAATTTGCTTAATGTGAAGTATATCACACTTCATAAGTGTTAATAGTAAACTGTTTTTAAGTAAGTACTAATTCCATGTATCCACTTGGTTGAAGAGATGGCAAGAGATGTCGAGGATGACAACAAATGCGCTGGGATAACGAGCTGAAACTTACTGAGGGGCCAAATGGAGGAGAGTTGTTCAAGACAGGAAACAATGGAAGCTACTGGAGGAGTTCTTTGCTAAAAGGCACACTGAGTTGAGAGACATTATTTAGCCAAACGAATTAAACAATACAAAAATATTAAAGATTAATCTCACCCAGTTTAACGGGCTAAATAAAGAAATAATAAATTTTAAAAAATCCATGCATCGTAGTTATTGTAGCACCTAATCAATTATTATTGTGGGAAAATAAATTTGGGTTAAGCCCAGCAATGGATTAAAGGATAATTATATCGGAATTGACTAGAAACACCACAAAACTATTTGTAACAAAAAAAAGTAAGTACTACATACCAGGGAATAACATAACATCACGTCTCTAATCCCCGAATGATTAGGCTGAAGTGTACCTTTAGTATACATACATTTCGCCAGTTAATGCCAGGGATTATGATGTGGATTTGACAAGGGAATTATCCGAATCTGGCATATTGATTTTCTTAAATAAAAATCATTTAACAACCTTATTTTTCCTAAAGCCACTTAAGGCGAAAGCATCAGGGTAGCCCGCGAAATTTCATTTTTCTTACGTTTTTTTGCAATTTGCGGGTCAGTATCAGATTGTGTGTTGATGTCAATAAGATGTGCGGCCGTATCAAATATTTATTTATAGAATTATTATCAAAAATCATCAATACAACTCTCTAACTTCATGTAATCCAATTGAATGACTGTTTCATGAAATCATAATACAATATTTTAGGATTATTCTAATATAAGAAGTTGTATTGCTGATTCTAATGATTATAATTATGTATAGCCATATTTGTTACGGTCGCGAATCAAATTTTAATCAACAGTCTACCTGACACTGACCTGCAAATTGCAAAAAACGTAAGAAAATTTGAATTTCGTGGACTACCTTAGCGCATCCCCCTTAAGTGTTAACAGTAATGCTTAGATACGTCATTCATTTATTCAACAAATGTGTTTTATGTGCCAGCACAACATTTATTGCTATAAAAATTGTCGCACATTTCCGAGCAAATACTCGAATATTTATTAAACTGCTCAATCTCTGTTCAAAACGCGACGGAACCTCTTTTAACACAAATCCCACGAATAAGGAAAAAGCTGTATCCGTTGTTATTTATGTTATTTACCTTTGCAATATATTTTTATTATTCTGGAATTTGTATTGATGTTTCCTATATTTATCTTCTTCTTCTTATTTTCGTGTGGTTAGTGACTAACCTGGTGTCAGAGTTTTAATCCCGCCCATGGGCTTCTGACTTGGCTTTACATGCCGTCGAGAAATATCTCTGGCAGGCCGGTTTCCTCACGATTTTTTTCTTCACCGTTTTTGAAGCAAGTGATAATTATACAATATGCACATGAATCCAAAAATCCGTGCCTTGGATTCGAACTCGAGACCTATGACTTGTCAGTCTCACGGTTACACCACTAGCCTAAAAATATTTTATCTTTAAAACCACCTATGTAATAAAGGAATTGCAAATGATTCTGCTTAGCTAGGTTCGATTTACTCATCACTATCTGATGATGATGTAGGCTGATGCCTCCAGCAGTCCCATGCTGGACATAGGCCTCTCCTATTGCACGCCGTTCAACTCGATTTTTGACAACTCTCATCCAACTGCTACCAGCCACCCTGCGAATATCGTCGCTCCACTTAGCCTGAGGGCGTCCTACATTACGTTTTCAGATTCCTAGTCTCCACTCAAGAACACGTCTACCCCAATAGTTCGATTTAATGTTCAGGCAGTATTATGAGAAGTTATCTTTTGATAACAAAACTTTAATGATTTAATTAACTAGTACCTACTATGGCTGGATTTTGATAATGATTTCTTCTAATAAACCAAGCTGCTGGTTTTCGCAGTTCTAAAGATATATTTTAGTATATAAAAATTAAAAGAAAACCCAAAAAATCTTTTTTTTTTAAATGCTGTTGCTGCTTTTTTTTCACTTTAGTTGTAGGTTAGTTTGTAATTTATCTAAGTTACAATAACCTAATGTCAACTGCTCATGACGTTTTTACAAAATATTGCTTTTTCCGATGCAAGGACTTTAATTCTTGAGGAGTTCTCCAGGTACTTCACCATCAGCTCCACTGCACCATATTGTCGATCATCAATTGCTTACCAACCATATTAAAGTAATCGAATCACAACCCGTGAAATACATATTATTGAGTAATTCCAGTGGCCATCTGTGGTCTTCATCATCAGTTCCACTTTACCAAAGGGTGCTATCCAAAAGCAAATGCACGAGTTACTATAAAAAATACCTATAACATTTGAAGAGTTCCCTCAATTTCTCCAATATTCAATCATCAGTTCGTGACCACATAACAATGGAACCAACTTGAAAGTATACCCTTTCAAACAAAAAAAAATTTTTTTAAATGCATCCAGCCGTATTCAAGTAATCGGGGAACATACATAATTTCGACGAACTGAGAACCTTCTCCTTTTTTTGAAGTCGGTTAAAAAGGTTTGATCCGCAGAACTCACGCGTCCAAAATATTGTAGTTCCTAGGTATCAACCCTCTGCCGCAACAACGGTAATAAAACGGGCTGGCAACAAAAACAATTTTTGAGGACATGCGACCAATTCACCGTGATTCCCAGGGGTCTGATAGACCGGTTGTTGTCCTACTAAAGTTTTGATGAGCTAATTTATATTAGTATTGCAAGGGTTAATTTTAATTTTAGGTTTTATGCTTGTTACTTTACTTTACCCTGATTAATATTTTGATAAATTGAGTAGGTAATGTATATAAATAGGAGTATCCTGAGTTTTACTACTGATAAATTGTTTTAGTAAATTCATAATATTATATTATCGCACTGCTGTTTCCTAGCAGTGGGGAGCACGTTTTGGGTTGATTATGCTAAGCGCTGCTTTGCTATTTATTGCATCCTGTTTTCGTTTTCATTGGTCCAAAATTCAGAAAATATCGTGTGTTCAGAAAATAAAATAACCTTGACGTATTCATGAAGCTATTTACATATTAAAAAAAAACAAAATAAGTTCAATTTCACTGTCCGTCCAGAACGCGACACCAAACTTATCGGATGAAAAGTTATCCTATCCGTGACTGGAGAACACAAAATCTTGGCCTTAGGACGAGCTTAACTTGAGCTTATTAGTAGAAATACTAGAACTCCAGTTTTCAAAGAGATTATTTTAACGATAGTTTGAATAAACAATGAGGCATTTTGGTCATTATGAACTATATAAAAAAAGAAAAACATTTATTACCTATGTAATTAATTATGCGAATGCGTTTTTTTTTTATTGCATAATGGGCCTGCTCTTGACCTCGATCTCGCCTGATGAAAACCTATGGATGAGGTCTATGATGGAATGAGCGTGCTCAAAAGAAGCCTGTTCACTCTTGCTTTGAAGGTGAATGGATTATATGTGGAAGGGAAAACAGACGCTGGCAGAGAATACCACACTTTGGCTTTGCGCATAATACCCAGTTACTGGGTTGTGGAGATCAGATACGTAAAATACGGTATTCAGCTGCATTCGGTTAGACTGGAAGCCGACCCCAACATAGTTGAGAAAAAGCTAAGCAGATTGCATTGTCTATGCGCATAATAAATGTGGAGAAGAAGCGCTGAGTACGATTGGACGGCATATCAACCAAGTGCGGATGGTACCCTGCAGTACGTCTAGTAGTCCAGTAATAAAAGCGCGATGGTGGGATCGGGTCGTGGAGCTCCTGCGCACACTCTCCGAAATAGTCTGTAGAAGGCCGACAGGCAAGCAATATTACTCCGATGAGGCAGACTGCGAAGCCTATAGCCACCAACATTTCGTTGCCTATAAGCCTTTTTGCTCTGCGTGCCACCGAGTCAAGTCCAGCAAGTTGGTATTTTGCTAAGCCCACCCCATAAATGGCTACAATACTCCACTTATTTTGGACGTAAAGCTACGGTTTCCTAGGAGAGCAGTGGCTGCTACATAATGGCCGCAGTGATGACTTGCGGGGTTTTACTTTACGGTGTCAAAAACAGTCTCTAGGAATACACACAAACTTATTATAAGGTTTCAGTGACGTCATTCGCGGCTAAATTGCGGACACTATGTGGCGGCCACCGCTGTTCTTTGAAACCATAGCTTATGGTGAACCGTCAGTTAACAGATTAAAGTATAACCTTGTAATAAACACCAACGGCAGTTTATAAAAGCATTAGAAAAAACGGTGGAATTTGAAAATCTATAGACGGAACACCATCTGTCCTACGAAAAAGAATTTGATACTTTGTTTGTCTTTTATGTTTTTGATAGGTTATTTTGTTTTTATTCTGATTTATTCCTGGTAAATAATAGTCTCTTTAGTACGATCACAGATAATATACTAGTACAGATACCCAATCCCATACAAAGAAATGATACCTCCCTAAGTCTGGCTATTGAGCTGGCTATTTTTCTTCCTCCATTTTTTTAACAGATGGCAGCATCAGCGACTCACAAATTGCCAGAGACTGTAGTTTTATAACGCCATCTAGAAGTCGACTTAGATACTTATGGCATTCACACATCGCACGGTACGTTCAAGGACAAGTATAATAACAATACAACAAACATATCTCGAGTTGGCGGGATAGTTTAATTTTTGTGAGTGAGCTAGCAATTTTCACGCGGCAGTGAATGCCTCTTTATGTATTTTTTTGTATTTCAATGCTAAAAATCTAGATTTTCATCTCCTCGTTACCAAATCTACTATTGCTAATACCCTAAAACTGAAATCACGCGTTCTTCGTCCGAACTTATTTTGACAGTAAGCCCACGTTCGCACTGATATGATGTAATAAAATTGCGGCGATTATTTTTCGTGCACTTGATTTTTAACGCTTTGCCGAGATACCGAGAGTTGAAAATCCAAGTGTGTTTTTTCAACGCGCTGGGACAAGAGTGCATCCAAGCGCGTTGGATTCTCAACGCTCGGTTTAAGACCGAGAGTTGAAAATCCAGTGCGCGATAAAATCCCGCCGCGATTTAATTACGTCCGTGCGAACGACGACTTAATGTTTTTAAAAATATCAAATAGAACCGGCCAAGTACGTGTTGGACCACGCATAATGAAGGGTTCCGTAGTTGGTAAGTTGGTACCTATCCCAAGAACAAACTTAACTTCGTAGTTGAAAAACATGTTCTCCCATACAGAATGTATGGAAGAACATGTTTTTGCAAGCGCAAATTTAAGTTGGTTGATTATTACTCAGTATTATTATTCAGTCTGCGCTCGGTGCTTGGTGTGGCAACACGCCGTGTTCGAGTTCACGACAAGCTAATCGTCATCCTGAGGATGCCTCGTTGAGAGGTGAAACACGTGTCGATTTCTTCCAGGGTCTTTTCAAGACTCTTTAGAAATAGCTAAGCGGAAAAGGTTACTAAATATATCCACATCATCATTTTATTATGGATTTCCGCAAGGTCACGCCTGAATCAATTAACTATTACTCGTTAACTTATAGAGCCTACTTAGCTGTGATAGAGAGTTTTCCTTTTAATTTCGTTATAAATACTCCTGTGATCTTTAATCACATAAACCAACCATTTAGCTGGCAGGGTGGGGGGGACATTTGACTGTAATAAAAATTAGCTTTTTAAAGCTTAATGGTGCCGATTCTCTTGTACACCGAACTAAACTATCACAAAAAATCCTTGCTTTTGGCTATGAGAATCTTAAACTATTCTGCAAAAAATCTCTAAATTTAAAAATAATTTTCACACAACCAAAATCGAATTTGACAATCGCGATTCCACGTCTAACCTAACCCGTGAATTTTTTTAGAGACGTATGCGCGCAGGCAGGGCAGCTTCGACGTGTTTTTTTTTTCACTTTTTGTATGGAAAATATGAAAAATTATTACCAAAATGTTGAGTTTAATGCTTTCATAGACGGGGTCGAAATTTTCATTATATTTTCGATAGGACACACCATTTTCGAGATATTAGTAAAAGAACAGAAAAAAATATTTTTGGTACCTGAAGAATTCACACCAACATCTACAATGTTGCTGACAACTTATTTTATTCTACACCTTTTTAATCGCGATTAAAAATAGTCAAATTTATAGTTAGGCAATCAAAATTTTAGGTGAAAAACGTCAAATTCAGAATAGCAAAATTGCCATTTTCACTAAATTAATAACTCGGTGCCATCTTAGTACTGTCAAACTAAAATATAGTTTTGTGTCACTTTAGTAGAGATACGGAACCCTTCGTCCGCGAGTCCGCCTCGCACTTCGCCGGTTTTTTATAGAAAGTTTTAGAAAGGTATTGGTAAAATAAAAAAAATATAATTAAGAAAAGTAGGTATTTGCCAAAAACAAGTTAATAGATTTCTTTCAATTCCTTTATTTCTTTGTAAAGTAGGTACTAAATTATAAAAATATGTTGTTTGATTTTCCTACTAAACGTTTATGATACAGTATGTGATGACAAATTGAGTAAAACGCCATCTATTGCAAAGAGCTCATGATTAACTTTATCATTCTATGGGTTCGAATTCAAGTAAAAGGTTTCACTTATCATTTTTGTTGGAAATACGTGATTTATGAGTTTAAATGGATAAATCAGCATTAAACAAGGAAGTTTTGATTTTTACTAATCTTACTTCAGCCAAATTCCGACGTTTATCAGTTTTTAGTGATTGTTAATTTCATAATTGTTGCCTATGCTGCCATCTATGAATTTTTTTCAAGACTAATTATAATTTGTTCGAGTTGAGACCCCATGGTACGATGCAGTGTGGATTTGATACAGTTTTTTTGATACAGTAGTTTTGATACAGTACATTTGATACAGTAGAGCATAGGTAGAACATAGTCTATTACACATAATCTAGGTATTAAGCAAAAATCAAAAGGCAAAATCTCAAATCAAGACTCCTTTCCATATAAAACTATGATTATGCGATTTAATGAAGATCAAAAACCTCTAAAAAAACATGATTATTTTCTCGGGAACGGTTATTTTACTCAAAAAATAGCAAGAGAAATTTCTTCTTAAAATTTTTAATAGAAAGCTCGGTCATTCAGATATTAAATATATAAGAGAAGAAATAGCGAAACAAACTCAGGGTTGTGAGATTCTGCCGGGGTTGCGAAGAAGTTCGAAAAGGATACCGTGGCCCCCGGCAACATGGCAACTGAAGGAACACGGGTGGGTTTCAATCAGTAAGAGTCTGACACACCCTCCCGCTCCGCCCAGAGCGGGAGAAGTTATTGATAATTTCCTACCCAAAAAAAAGGGGTGTGAGATTAGATTGATCTAATTTTAACAATACTTACCACATAACCAGGCTTTCAGGAACTACACACATCAAAAGTGTCTAGGGATCAAGCATTTTTATGCGGATTTCTTGAGATTGAGATGTGGCTTTGTAATAAATTTATGATTATATAAATTTATATGGATCCTTTTTGGTGCATTTCATAATTTGAAACAGGAACTGTTAATCAAATTCGAGTAAAAGATGAAAATCAGCTGTCAATATTTTCCCTATAAAAACATACAACGCATTGAAGACATTATTAGTGCTACTGTTTCCCTACTACTGATTAAAACCAACGTTATTATGGAGCGGCGACGTCATTTAAGCAGGGAAGAAATGCTCAGAGCCGTGGGAATGATAGAAGCTGGTTCCCGGCAACGTACTGTGGCTTTAGCTCTGAATACAAGTCAGAGTGTTATCAGTCGACTTTGGACACGTTACCGAAGCACTGGTACCGTGGCTGAGCGCCATGGAGGACGGTATCGCTGCACCACACGGAGACAAGACCGATACATTCAAATCTTAACTCGAAGAGCTCCAACAATAACCGCCATGATGTTAGCCGTGAGGCTTCATCACTCTTCAGGGAACTTAATTAGCGACCAAACAGTCAGAAACCGCTTGCATGAAGTGAACCTTCATTCCCGAAGACCGCTACGGGTACCACCTATAGCAATGCACAATCGTAGGATTCGATATCAATGGGCTCTTGAACACAGAAATTGGGCAGAAGAACAATGGCGTTTCGTGTGCTTTTCTGATGAGTCTCGTTTTGGTATGAGACCGGATACAAGACGTATACGACACTGGAGAACCCCTGGACGCCAACAGCGATTAAAATCCTGCCAGGAAGTCCATCCTTATAGTGGTGGAACCATCATGGTATGGGCGGGTATTTGGATCGGCGGAAGAACTGAGTTGATTTGGATCAGAGGCAACCTCAACGCTCAAATTTATGCTGAGACGATTGTATCTGACGTCATCGTTCCTCTACAAGTGCAAATCGGTCCCTTATTTCAGTTAATGCATGATAATGCACGACCGCACACCGCAATAGTTGTAAGACAGACTCTCGCCGCAGCTAACATCAATGTCCTGCTCTGGCCTGCTCAGTCGCCAGACTTGAACCCGATTGAGCATGCATGGGATATGCTACAGAGAAGAGCTCTGCCGAATATGGAGGGTATTCAGTCGCAAGAAGACCTTTTTTTGTTGTTGCAACGAACATGGACGGCCATTCCACAGCGTGATTTGGATGAACTCATTTTGAGTATGCCAAACCGATGTTCTTGTGTTGTTAGTGTTCGCGGTAGAAACACGGATTATTAATTGTTTAAGTTACCCAATAAAATTTTAAAGAAAACTGTTATTTCAGTCTTTTTTTCGAACTTTAATGTTAGTGGTTCAAATGTCAAAAATCCCTTTATTAGGAAAATGGCAAATTTCTTTATTAATGCAAAGGTGACTTGGTTTATCGTTACTGTGACAAACGAAAACACTTTATTTGATGAATCCTTAAAGAAAATTTTAATTAATATCAATCAGGAGAAAAGTTATTGCAAAAATATATGTTGATCCCTAGACACTTTTGATGTGTGTAGATGTTAAAAGTTTGCAACTGATGTTAGAAAATACTTGTGGGCACTTATTAGATTAGAAGTTATATTTTAAATAATATCTAAAATTCTGTACTACGTGGGCGCTCCAAAATCCGCAAATGTCTGTTTGAATATCTAATCATGTTGTCCAGAAACTTCAGCAGAAGAAATGATTATTAATTGAAGCCAATTGTTTTTGCCTCTAATTATAAATTTCTAAACAAAGCTATTAAAACTTTGGTTTGATCCGAACTTAATGTTGTTACCTATTTATAAAATATCGGAAAGGTGAAATGTTTCCTTAAGTATTACTAATTAAAATATTTTCAAACAAATTTATTCAATACTTACTTTTATGTTTTTCAGGTAAGCACGCATAACACGGCAGCAGTCCAGTACAATAAGGTCTGATGGCATCCCACTTGTCAACTAGTACTGTATATTTTTTTTGTTTTTGGGTAGGAACTCTTCAAACGGCGCCCAGTGTTTTGAGAATAACACCTTTTTTTTTTTGGGTGGCAAATCATCAAATAACTTCTCCCGCTCTGGGCGGAGCGGGAGGGCGTGTCAGACTCTTACTGACTAAAACCCACGCGTGTTCCTTCGGTTGCCCTGTTGCCGGGGGCCACGATCTCCCTTTCGATTTTCTTCGCAACCCCGGCAGTGAGAATAACACCTGGGAGTGTTGGATTTCTACCTCACTAAAACCACCCCGGTGGTCACAATCTGCACATGGAAGAGAACACCGTTACCTCTCAAAAGACTAAACGAAACGGTCCGAAACCTCCTATGTGCAACGCCTGATAGAGCACATCGCTAGAAAAACTAGTAATATACCCACTGTATACGGGTGATCCGATGAGATGGGTCAGTATGGGGAAATATCGAAAGAAAAAAGAGTTATTAATTAGTTTGTGAATAGTTGCGTCGTGTATGAACCTCCATTGAAATACTAGTGCTGTGAAATTCTGGCTAATCTTTAACGATTTGAGTTCATAACATGTTACTTTGCGTCTTGGACGCTGGGACCAGAGTTTAAAAAAAGTTGTATGCACATAAAAATGTGTACTTACTTAATAAAAAGAAATCCGAATAGCTTCTATATCTATCTCGACTTTCGTGAGGTTAAATTGGATCGACGCGTAGAAGCGTGCAAATAGTTTGTAGTGTAAGAAAGTGTCGACGAAGTTCATATGTAGTAAGTATCAAACGTTGTACCATTTGTGATGGGTCATACTGTGAGCGAGCAGGTAGAATAAAATAGAGAGCTTAGGTGATTTAAAATAACACATAAAGGAAGACAAAAACTTAAGAATTCTTGGCCATTTTATGCATTCGCACGTGATATAATAAATTGTTTCTACTGCCATTAAATCGTCAAAATAGTAAACTAGATACAATCGTAAATTGCGTTAGAGCTGCTTTTCAATAATCAAATAAATTTTATCTGAAGAATAAATATGACATCATCATCTGCCTAGCCTTTTCCCGACAATATTGGAGTACAAAAATACAAAAAATACAAAATGTTTTATTTGAGTACCAACTAGTATACATTAGTTTTTGATTGGAATCTCCTTTTAACCATGATGATGCCTGTGTTAGGAGAGTCCGCACTTCCTTATTCTTTGGCTTTTTGTACAATTAACAAAATTATTAGACGCACGCTTCGAGTCTAACCGGATGCAGTATTTACATGGAACGATTGCCTATTTGACCTCCACAACCCATTTACTAACAACAGCCAAAGATACACGAGAACAACCGGGACCAATGGCTTAAAGTGCTTTCCAACCACGGTATCCGTAGCTTAACCTGATCGATCGACCCATATGGCTGTTATTACTTAACCACAAACCCCTCCCAAGCCTTAGAACATTACAGCTTGACAGTATTATTTTTTATACAAAAACTGTCAAACTGCAATATTCATTCCTCAGATAAAAGTTATCAGAGACTAGTAAACTTGTTTTAATGACTGCATACATTAGATACGTACCAAGAAGAGTATCTACAGTTTTATAATAGAATCTCATCTACGGGCTTTCTAAATCTTTAGCTTTTTTATTCACTCTAAGTTAAACCGGTTCCTCTCCCAACGAAATAGAATAACGTCTGCTTTTGCCCAAGCATGTGAAACTGACAAGATAAATATAAACAAGTTCAGACACTTTATCCCGGGATCGAATCTTGCGGGATTTTCGTATTACCGCACACCGTTTTCCTTCACTGTAAGCCGGGGTTAACAGGCTTGTGATGGACTAGGGGATTTGTAAGAATCATGAATTATATATTAATTTACTACCACATATTGGTAATTTATAGACTATAGAATAGCGTCTTTATCCCTATAAAAATATATATGAGCCCCATAAACAAGTTGTAATTTTAGATGCTGCAATTTTAATACATAATACAGATTCGTCGCAGAAATTGTATGACGTATTAAAATTGCAGTGTTATCATTAAGCACTATTTTAAGTTTCATAGTTTAAATTGTGTCTCCCTAATTTTTGACTTATCAACCATCTGTGTTATGTTATCATACAGACCTAGCAGAAAAAAGGTCTAAATGACATTAAAATTACCTATTTAAATCGAATTAACTTAAAAAGATTAAAATATAATTTTAAATTCCCCGTCATCTTCAACACAAACTCCAATGTGTTCTAACTTAATTATTTGAACTTTCAAGCTGGTAGGAATTGTGAGCTGACTTCTTTAAAGTGAGTTGAACTTGTGTGACAGAGTTTGTTTATACTAGCTTGTTCTTCGGTGACGTCTGCGATTTGAGACTTCGACTTACACAATTGTCATTGTTACATCACGCCTTGTTTCCCCGAAGGGTTGGGCAGAGGTGTCCCTGTAGCAGGCACACCCACATTTCGCCAGTTATGTTTAAGTCCCATGTAATAGGGGGCGAGCCTATTGCCATCAACCGGGCACAAATCCAGACTCCGAGCTGCTACTGAGAAATTTCAGATAGAAAAACCCAATAACATTTTGCTCGACCCGGGAATCGAACCCAGGACCTCATACTTAGCATTAGCGCTTGCGACCACTAGACCAACGAGGCAGTCACACAATTATGTAGCTTATTTATTTTTTATTACGAGTTTCCTTGAAGATGAGTTCCTAAATACCTGCGTTTACAATATTATATAAATATCAATATTTACTTTATCATCATAAGCCTCCAATGTAGCCCAAAGTCGTTTAAACTTTCCTTAAGCTGAGCAACAAAAAATGATTTAAAAAAAAAAAAATCTTTTTTACCACAACCCCAATCCATTACACTGCCATATCATGCCAAGATTGCTAAAATGTCATACAGAAACAATTTAAAACGAGTCACAAAAAGACACGGTAATTAAATTAAAAATGAAGCCTCCATACTGTATGAGGCAACTTTGAGAGAGTTCCCAGTGGAACTTTATGTAAATGAGAACTTACGCAGAGGGATAATATTACGTGACTCCCAAGTTCAGTGCTTCAATGCTTGGCTGATAAAATATGAAAAAATATGGCCTCTTTTACATACATGTTGCAGAAAACTGGGGCTACTTTTATGGGATTTTTATGAAAGTACTAGCTTCCGCCCGAAACTTCACCGTATTTTTTCAATATAAAATAGCATATTATGTCTTTTCCCAGGATTCAAAGTATCACCATACCAAATTTCATTAAAATCGGTTCAGCCGTTTAGCCGTGAAAGCGTGAAACAAATAAACAAACACACTTTCACATTTATAATATTAGGTAGAATTAAGTAACAAATAGTGTAATGGCGAGTTAGAACTCACGACCTTTTGCTAGCTAATACGCGTTTTAACCGCTGGGCTTCGCTGTGCAGTCACTGAGATTCCGTTTTCTAAAATTGCTATTCTTTTTCGACTTTGAGAAGAAAATATAAACATCAAACATCAATCCATCTGCTGCCGTGAGCTTTCCATTTTCCTTCGTATTATGATTTCCGCATTATAAATTCTAAAATCTAATACCATGCTTATGCATGGTAGTCGAATTTAGAATGTATAGCGTGTTTTGATAATATCAAATGGAAAAATACGAGTTCGTGGACAAAGCTTATTAAAGAGCTTACTCACTCCATGGTTCAAGTTAAATACTGCTATGGAGTGAATATTTTGATTGCTTTTGATGTGAAGTTGTTTAACTTAGACAAATATATACTGTTACATTTAGATACCTATTTATTAAGTCGTGTATTAATTTATAATTATGCAACATGTGGTGAGCCTCGACAAATAAAAATAATAAGAATCTGTTTATTAATTGGTGAAGTATCACTGCACTTGAATCTTGGATCTTGCACTTTATTCATAGTGGTCTAGTGGTAATACCACCTGTCTCAGACCCAGAGGTCCCTGGTTTGATTCCCAGCTGGGGTCAAAATTTCCTGCTTGGTTTGATTTGTGGTAGGGCTTGTTCTAAGTCCGCCTGGCTAGCTACCACAATCATACCTAAGTCTGTCGCCTTAACAACAATATTAACAGCATTGTTGTGTTACGGCAGTTAGTGGTAAAGGATTCCGGATGAAGCTCGCTTCCTCCATCAGCCTGATCATAACTTACCATCAGGTGAGATGAAGGCCAAGAGCTTACTCGCTGAGCTTAAAAAAAACAGTGGCACTCCGGGAGTGCCGACAGAAGTGAAAACTTGAAAAAAAATCGGCACCGCGGTAATCAACGCGTTGATGTCTTTTTAATGGTCAAAAGCTGGTGTCGCCACAGTGTCGCGAAATCAATACTTTAGTCCCATCTCAAAAATGCCCAACGCGCCTAAAGAAGTTTTCACTTCAAAAATTTATGAAAAGCATTTAAAAATGGGAAATATTAACATCAGCCGATCTATCCTATAAAAATCTCACCGTTAAAGCTTAAGTGAAGTGAGCCTGAAGTGAACTGTCAATAATGTCAATCCTAGCATCAGGTGGAATTAATGGATGGACTGACAGTCCTTCAAATGATGCCCTACTCCTCCTCCCAAATGAATAGATGTATAGAGGTATGAGGAACAGGGTGTAAAGTTCACTTCATCCTCAATAGAAAAGGGAGGATCCTCCAACCAGACGGGTGTCATGTCTGGTGGGTGACTGTCAGGACGTTGTATTTATAGTCGTCGCGCGGTAAACCTTGCATGATGTTAGTGTGATGCGTTCAATTGTCGCCTTGTAGATGCAGATGAAAAACCATTTATCTCTCATTCAAAATTACATATCAAGCACAAAAGTGCCAACATTTTAAAACTCAACCCCGCTCAAAATGCAAGAGAAGAATGTCGTGTTCATAACAGTATTTCAGTTGTAACGGCTTCTAACAAGGTACTCACCGATAGCGCGGGGCGAACACACATCATATGAGAGTAACATGACATTATCAGGGTTATACCGCTGTTATTATAAGCTGAGTTAAAGAGGTTAGAAGCGGTGGATGAGGTAATAGGGAGTTGAGGTTCTTAGATCGATCAGTAGAGAATGTAGGGGTGTCGCAAACTATCAATCATCTTTAAAATTGAACTCTGAAAGGATTAAAATTAAACTGTTAATATAAACTTATTTTCTGCTCAAGCCCCTGCGTACGCACATGGTGCTATCAACCTGACTAGATTAAATCATTTCAACTTATGGCTAATTCAGGATTCTCGTAAAGGTTGTGCTTCTTCTTTCTTCTACGTGTGGTGAGTGACTAACATGATGTCAGAAATTTTATGCCGCCCATGATGTGCCATGATATCTTTCAGGCCGGCCGGGCCGGTTTCCTCACGATGTTTTCCTTTGCTGAAAGAAGAAGAGAATGCCTCCTCAAAAAGTTTTTCTTCATTCATAACGTTTTAACGTTCTTGGTAAATGAAATTGCATTTAAGAACGTGGTCGAGTTTCTTGATACTCGCGTATTATGAGGAAGAATAACCGACATAATGCCTTCGATTGTGGTAGTAGATATATTGAAGTAATCTTCAGAAATCTTGTTAATATGCAGTTAAATTATGTTCTCTAGTACCTACAGTTTAATTCAGTGCGGTTCGCTAGCCTGTTACTGCCCATATAGATGCTGTGAAATGTGATATTTGTTCAAACCATTATTTTAAAACTTGCATGAGACCCATTTTTTAATATGATTTATAGTTCTTGTAGTGTATAAATTGTAGGGTGAAACAAGAAATGAAAGTGCATAAAACACTATGTAAAAATGCAAATATAATTTTAAAAAATACATACCATCATGAACGATGGTCCTATTTTTCATGCTCAACCCACTTAATTGGGTGTCACTCTAAGATGTAAATGGTTACCAATCGATGCATCCTAGAGTCAGTAGTTTATAATATACTTGAACACAACACCATCTATCAAGGGGTTAAGAAGGTTATGTAAATGTAATCAAGGCGGAACTTGCGAGAGTTTTAAATACTGTGTTTGAATTTTGAAAATCTAGTGTTAATATTTTTCTGAGCAAGAAAAGTTATTAGCGTATTAAAGGACCAATTTCTTATATCTACAAAGAGCATTTTTATTTTGTTACCATATGTGCTGTAAGCAGAAAGTTTTTACTTAACGTAATATTTAAGCGAATTATTATTTATTTCACCCAAAACAGAGCTTCATAGATTCTTTAGTAATACACGCGCAAGAAAAAAGATCAATGCTCTCTGAAGGCAAAATTTAAAAAAATACATTCGGCCTTGCAGACATTCCAATTTATTTTGTGACAACTTTACCCTCATTCTTTAAATGTTCAAAGCACTTTTTTCTTAATCGTTTTTGACTTTTAGTAATGTAAGTAAATAAGACTGTCCTCTAGAAGTAGCCAAAACCTCTTGGCAAAGTTACAAATGTGCGGTCAACGGAAAATAAATCTACTGAGAATAAATTAAAATATTTTTTATGGAGAATATATAAATAATTGACTGACCTCGTTGCTATAGTCGTCGCAAACATTACTGCTGAGTATGAGGTACTGGGTTCGATTCCCAGGTCGAGGAAAGTGTCATTGGATATATCCATCAAGAATTTCTCAGTAGCAGCCCGGAGTCTGGATCTGGTTCCAGTGGATAACAATAGACCCGTCCTCTCTTATAATGGGACCTAAACTTAAAGCTGTTGAAATGTGGGTGTACTTGGGTGTACTATTAGGTAAACCTCTGCCTAATCTTTCAGATATTACAGGTGTGATGTTATGCTATCTATGTCAAATTATAAATAATTTAATGTTTTGTCAGCTGCATATAGTAAAAGCTTATAATTCTAAGTAGGATCCCCATGACACTAGCGTTTGTCGAGCGTAGGCTTTTGATGAACGTATGCGCAGCGCAGGCGCCGCGACAATACGACGCGTGCGTCGCGATGTTGCGGTGTCTCTGCTGGGGCACTTGAGTATGCTGGGCTATTATATATTACAGCGTATTTTTTATATAATAAATTGTGTAACGTCATCGCCGCGCTAGCGCAGCTTTTTACTAACTACAGAAGAAACGCGGCGTCTGCGCTGCGCTGCGCATATGTTCATCGAACGCCTAGGCTGGACAAACGCTAGTATGAAAGGGCTCTTAAAATCTACCATGGTTAGTCAGAATGGTCAAGAAGTGTAAGTCACAACAAAATAACGAACAGCATTATTTAAATAAAAATGGAATCTTCAACAGGAACATTTGGCCAAAAAGGTTTGGATTTTTTAATAACTTGTAGCCAGCAGAAATAAACCAAAAAATTAAACTAAAAATACCACCATAACTCAATTTTTAAACAGACCAAATTGTGAAGATTTTCCAGAGAAATCTAGTAGATTTAAACTTTAAAGAGCTGCAATGGTTGCCAGTCTAAAAAAGAACTTATCCCAACACGTGTCAATGCGACCTCGACACATTTTCTCATGTCACTCTTCCAATTTCTTCCCCCGTAAATAAAAGCAATTCCGAAAGTTATTCGTACTTAGAACTCGACACAATATCACTCGATTTATTTTCTCACCATTTAAAGTCAGACATTTTTGATCCGACACTCGACGCGAAATAAAAACTTTAGGGGACGTTAAACAGAGAATGCCTCCCTTTTTAACGATGCAATAAAGGTTACATTACGAAATAAATAAAATGCGCACACGTCAAACGTTCTGTCAAAAATATTTTCACTGGCTTTTGACCCTTCATCCGGCCAAAGCATTTCATGTAGTCTGTGGTTCGGTTAGGTTTTATGAATGAAATATGAGGGGCCAAATGTTTAACGGTGGAGTTTTATATTGGTCAAAATATTAAAGCACCATTAGATACATTGGTGATGAAGAGGATGGATGTTTGTAAATATGTGAGCACCATGTATCTATCACATAATTAAATTATCTTAGTTGCTTCATTTTTAATTCTTTTTACCTATTGTGGTATAGTAATTTTATTCTAGGTGCATTGTCTTCATATATAATTATTTAACTAATATACGTACTTATACAAGCTATTGTAAAACATTTTAAAAGAGTAACGGTGGAGTTTCTTGCCCATTCTTCTCCATACGAAAACTACCTTTTGGAAGAGGCGACTAGAATCAATTATATTATTTTGTAAATTTTGACGTTCAAAAGTGCCATACATGGGCCTATTTGAAATAAATGATTCGACTTTTTTTTTTGAAGACCTCGTGGCTGAGTAATAACGTATGCTTGTCAAGGTTGGTCCGAGGATGGGTGACCACCTTTACATACTGAGATTCGTGCCTCGGAAAGCACATTTAGCCGTTGGTCCCGGCTGTCATTCGTGGATCTTTGACAGTCGTTACGGGTCGTCAGAAACCCGAAAATCTGACAACCAGTCTTACCAAAGGGTTTTACCCAGTTACTTTTTATTTTTCAATTGATGAAATGGAAATATTTATATACTAGCTACTTCTATTATTTTAAACTTTACTAGAAACACTAATTTCATTGTTTTAGAAGAATTGGCCTGACCTAAGTATGTTATACTCAAAAGCAATTAATCGTAGCACTAAGCTCAGAAATAATTTAAAAAAAAAAACATTCATAAAAATACAAAAATGTTCGCAACGAAAAGTAGCAAGTGAACAACTTCCCCTACATTTAATTTTTGTTTAATCGTAGGTGTGAAAATCACGTCTTTGTCTACAGTGATAATTCCTTTAGAAGGAAAGCTTTCAACTCCGCAATCCTGTTAACTTAAGCGAGGTGTTGATGAGCATTTTATTCGATTTAAAGTTCCTGTTACTTGTAGCATTGTTTCGGTTTACTTTGCGAACATTTTTAAGTGTATGAGGAAAAAAAGCGAGCAAGCGTTTAAGTGTAAGCTGTAAGATGGCTGTAAAGCTTACGCCTCAATGGTTTCAATAAAGTAGGTAGTGTAGGCGTGGGTGACAGGTTTTGTTTTTTTTTTACATGGAAGTTTTAATTTTCAGGTAATATTTTCATCCTTACATATTATAAAACAAAGTCCCCCACCGCGTCTTTCTGTCTGTCTGTCTGAACGCGATAAACTCAAAAACTACTGAACGGATTTTCAAACAGGTTTCACCAATGGATTTATGCGGGAGGTATTAGAGTATAATTCATTGAAATGTTTGTGTAAATTGACTGGAATATGACGATTATTGTATAAGATGTCAGAAAAAATCATGCTGACTGGGAGCTTTATTGGCGTGCGCCGCGGAAATCGCAAAAGTTACCTAAAATTTATGATCTACAGTATTGTTCATCTTAAAAAGTTCAACAAAAAAGTCCGCGATGGCATATGTCTATCTTTTATCTTTCAGAATGTGATAAAAATTTCGTTGTTATTTTCGAAGCTATTTTGACCGGTATTATATTAATCCTTATCCAATTAACTTTGTAACTTAAATTGAGCATTTAATTTAGATTAAAATATGCTGTGACATCATTTCATTTAAATGAATAGTTTAATAGATATCACAGATTTAAAATTACGCATAACAAAATAATTTTGGTTGACGGCAACGCGGGCGCAACGGTAGGGGTCATTGACCTTTTCTTTGGCTATTAGGTATGTAATCCATGGCATGGCATGGGTAGTACGTTCCCGTGGGATATTTTTCGACATCTACGCGGGTGAAGCCGCGGTCAAAAGCTAGAAATATTATATAATAATAATATGCGTTCCTGTATTTTTTTTTAAATGTACATTTACATAAAAAAATAGAGGAATGAATCATAGGACATTAAAAAATTTGTCCGCATCGCTGTCAACAGGAAAAGTGCCCAAAAGGCTAAAGGTTAAAGGCAAAAGGCGATGCCGATTCTTTGGCCAAAAAATAGGCCAGCCCACTGGTAACGTGAAGAGTCGACCAACCACTTGGCGATGTTTCGAAAAACCATTTACTTAATTTTATAAATTACATAAGAATCATTAGATTCATAAAACAGTACAAAAAACAAATTGCTTCGGTATACAAAATTAATAATCACATCGCATTTTGCATCGCTGCAAAACGTTACAGCTAAACTGAAAAATGCACTAGATTTTACGATAACGTAACCCTCACAATGTTTAGTTGGTAAAATGGAGATAGAAAAAATAAGTCCTTATACAAAAATGTCATAATGTGGCAGTTGGTTTGTAGGTACTGCTCTCGGCGTGGACGAGCTTAGAATTTATTATTTACGTGCGCTTTCTTGTGACCTTGTCTAAGATACTCCATTTTCGAGATCATGCAGTGACGTAACGCAAATTATTTAGATAATAAATACAATATGAAATTCCCTGAAGGATTTTATGTTGCATACCTATCTAATTCATTATATAAATACATTTTTTTATGCGATATGCCAACGATCAGAGTAAGGAGTCAACTTCACTCTTTGTACCAGTGATGAAAGCCTCCGGCAAGCAGAAATAGCTAAATGTATATCATGTATGTATACATATGTGTAACAAAAAAAAAATGCTGAACTTAAAACTTAGAAATCTTGGGTACAATTACCGGTCGACAGCAATGCGGAGGAATCTTTCGACAACATTTATTTTAGTTAAGTTGGGATATTATTTTGTTACATTTTTAATATTACAATATTTAAAAATATTGTTAGTTACCCCTATAAATGGGGACTTAAACATAACTGGCGAAATGTGGGTGACCTGCAAGTACACCTCTGCATAACCCTTTGGGGAATACAGGCGTGATGTTATGTTATATTTTATCAAATGAAAATCAAAGTCATTTATTCAAATTAGGCTGAGAATCAGCACTTTACGAACGTCAAAATTACATAAGACAGTCCCCTAAAACGCCCACCCTTCACCACTTCCTAGTGCCTTTAGCTGGGAAGAAGAAGTGGCGTTACAAGCTCTCCAGCAGCTAGTTTATAAAGGTAGTAGAAAAAAAAGAAGTTTATCCAATGTATGTGTAATATCGGGGAGCACGGTAGTACCCCCGCTAAGTAGAGCAAAACAAACACAAAGGGACAGCCATACCATCTTTTCTCGAAGCCATTAAGGACATTTTCAACCCCCTGTAACTTCGTTGTGGATTAAGCTAGAAACCTGAATTCCCAAAGTGAGTGACCAAAAGAACTTAGTATAACTAGGTATATCCCCAAATTACATTTAATTTGAACCAGTAGTTTAAGAATTATTGGAGGTCAAAGTTCCTTAATTTTGTCACTGACATACTCACTGACTCACTCACCGATCATCAAAATTCTAAGGTACTTCTAGCAGACACACAAACTTCAAATTTTGAACAAAATTAGTATTTAGCCTATAAAGCAAGGAAAAATTTAAATATACCGCAATTTCAGTCCCGTTCTCTAGATATACGAACTACATAAGTAACTTTGTAATCGCATATTATTAATATAGGGTTTCAAAGTTACTTATGCAGTTGTCAAATTAAACTGCATTGAAATTAAATGAAGAAACAGCAATAATTAGGTTGAGGTTTAATTAGGTCTAGGTATTAGGTTAGGGGTTTGGGATCTACCTACGCTGCCACAGATAGACACTCAAATTCACACGTTATATTAAACTGATGTAGGCACAGTATCAGAATCGGGTTATACAAAAATAAAATGAGACCCCATCGAAAACATAACGTGTAAAAGAATGCAAGTTTCGTAACGCAGTTCTTCTATCGCAAAAAGATGTGAGATGTAATGTATAACCAATTCTGTTAATTTATTCAGTACCTATTTGTCATCTTTATTTCTTTAATAAATAGAATGACTTGACAATCACACGGTATCATAATCACATAAGAATAATTATCTTAATAAACAACTCCTATGTACAATTATTATTAGAACACAAACTTAGAAGTAATAGGGATGATTCATTAGATTTGAGCATTATTCATGTTAAAGAGAGTGATAAAAAGGCAGAGAGGAACGTTTTTTCGTTACCAAAGAAATAATAAATGATCCATGAAAATATTTTTTCTTTGCTATGAAATTTAAATTAATTTGAAAATATTCAGCGCTGAAGAGACTAACTTGGATGTTTCCCTAAGATTTATGACCTGAACTTGTCATAAATTATAATGATAAAACGCCGCTAATTTTCGTTTGGCTACTACGGTTGGAAAATCTGTTAGGTTTTGCTAAATGACTATTTTTGGGTGTAAAAAGACTCGAATGTTAAATCTTTGATTATTGAAATAAAAATGATTAATTTCTAAAAACAGAAAGGTGTCGTTTTACTTAAAGTTGTCGTGATTTTTCATCATACATTGAAACTTAGCAAAGCTTTGAGCTTTTTTAGCTTAGTTTGACAGACCTACATGAGGTATGTCAAACTTAGGTTGCGAACGTTACCTATTAGTTGATGTAAAGCATTCTCTTTATTGCATTGTACGAATTCGCGTTATGACCAATATCAATCTGCCTAGCCTTTTCACAATTATGTTCGGGTCAAATTCCGATCTAAACGGATGCAGCTGAATACCAGTATTTTATATGCAGCGACTGAATATCTGACCTTCACAACCTAGTAACTGGGTAATACGATATCGTTTAGTAAGACTGTCAGACTTTCAGGCTTCTGACGACCCCGTAACGACTGTCAAAGAAAGATCCATGAATGACAGCCGGGATCAACGACTTAACGTGCTTTCCGAGCCACGGAGGACTCTCGGTATGTAAAGATAGTCACCCATCCACGGACCAAACCCGGCAAACGTTGCTCAACCTCATCGATCAACCCGTGCGGCTGCTATTACTTAGCCACGACCTCCTCTCGCATTATGACCAAGAAAATTTTATATCAAGATTATGAAACATAAAATCGCACTCTCCTAAAATCGTCTACTCAATTCGTATTTTTTTCATAATTAAATTTAAGACAAAGGACTTTCCAATTGTTCAGAAAATTTATTAACACAATGGTGAAAGTTATAAATTAAGTCGAAGTATTGAAAACATTTTCTTAATTTTTATGAAATGGCTTTTAAGTTTAGGTTCAGTAAAAAAAAACTAAGCAGGCATTACTAATTACTAACATTTAGCTGGCAATTATAATAGGTGAGACTGTTTGCTACCCAATTATAAAATTTATTTTAACCGCAGAAGCAATTACAGAGGTGTTTTTGAATCCATTTGACTTAAACGCACTCCAAATGCCAAGCATAAATAGCTTACAATACGGAGATAAACTTGATTTTTAGCAAAACCAGCAGTCTAATTTTTAGCCAGGGATTAAACTTAAGGTCCTAGGGTCCGCCAGCTTTTTGACCTCTGTTTATTGTCTTAACATTAATTGGATACGTTATATAAATTATGATTAAGGCGAGTGTTTTGTAAGTACATGAAACATAAAACCATGTAAGTAGGGCGAATGAAATGTTGTCTCATTATTACGATGGCCTGTTTATGTTAATGTAAATAAAATAAATAAATGACAACGAAATAAAATAAAATTCCAAATATCATATCAAGCTAAAACATGGTTCAAGAATCCGTATATTTGCTAGCGTTTTATCCAGACAATCGTTCAAATAGCTTAATCTTGCTTGTAATAAAAAGACTAACAAAATATTTACTAACAATATTTCGAAGTCAAGTTTTTAGTCTTTGCTTCGCACGGATGCAATATACCGATGTCGCGAAAATATGTGAAAACATCGAGTTTTCTGTGCTTAAACTTAATCTTAACCTTAACCTAACAAATATTACAAATGCGAAAGTGAGTTTGTTTGTTACGCTTTCACGCTGAAACGGCTGAACGGATTTAGATAAAATTTAGCACATAGATAGACCATGACCTGGATTATGACGTATAATACTTTTATCCTAATATTCTCACAGAATCGAGACCTAGGTGGGTGAAGCCGCGGGGCACAGCTAGTGTTTTATTCTTATATATATAAACCGACCGGAGTTTTCAGAATACATTCACTAAATGATGATGAAAACTGCTTCAAAATTTATTCCGAAGTTCAGAAGAATAAGGCCCGTTGCACAAAATATAGTTAGTTTACGGTACGGGGCGCTAGCCGCACCGCAGGATAATCGTGTCTCCTTGTACATATAGCCCGATAAACCAGCGGTTGTATGATAAACGGCGACGGTGTGGCAACGCGGCGGCGCCGTGCCGTAGTGCCGCCGTGTCTGTCAACACACTTCCATAGTGATCCATACAACACTGACCGTGCCTACATACGGCAAATTAACCGTAGTTTTTCACTGCAAAAAAACAGGTCTTAGTGAACACACAGACATGAAAAGCAACTTTGCTTATATCAAGTTTATTTAGCATGTGTGCCGTGTCTAGGGTTTTGCATAAACTCCATGCAGTGAAAATGACGTGTATTGGATTTCCATGCATAATGTATGAGATTGTATTGAAGGATGGCAAATAAGTTTGGTTTATAGCTTAGAGATTCTGATGTTGATGTCTGTAGAAGCTTATGGTTAAAAGCGAGTGTTTTGAATTTTTAGTAAAATTAAGCCAATTCTGGTTTATCTTTATCATAATGTATCTCTGTGAGTTGAAATACATGCTCTCAGAGAAGGAACGATCAATCATCACCACAGTTGCTTTATGCGATGGGTCGCATAAGTGTGCTGGATTGATCATTCTTCTCTACGTCTGTATGTCACAGAAGTCCTCCTAAACGGCTGGACCGATTTTGATGAATTTTGGAGTGAAATATTCTTTAGGCGCGTTGGGCATTTTTGAGATGGGAAAAAACAATTGAACTCGCGACACTGTTACCGTTACCGTTACCGACACCTCATTTAAAGTATTTCCTGCAGAATAAAATTGTTCATGTTTTCACTTCTGTCGGCACTCCCGGAGTGCCACTGATTTTTTGTTGTTGTGTTTGTTTGAGGCTGCTTGGTTTAGATTCATTACATACAATTGGACCCTGTTGGCGCTGCGATCGAGTTCCAAGTAACAGGACAACGTCTGCGGTCAGCAAATTTTTAATAAAAATCATAAAACGGTACTTAATTCATTTGATTGACAATGCCTAGCAGGATGATAAGTATAAGTCTTGTCATTCAGAATCATGAGTGACGAGTTTTCAATTTAAATTTTCAGGAAACTGAAAAAATGTTCAACCCTATTAAAATCTACCCGAATAATTTGCTTCCGCAAGTACATGCAATATCTCTAAAATTACATATTACGCCGCACTACATTGAACATTTTTTTCCTTTATATTTACTTGAATCTTCGCGTGCAGACCTCTAGAGGCTTTGACCATAGCATAGCGTATGTCCTATGTCCTCGCATAAAACAGGCTTACATCCTTATTGCCAAACCAATGTTACTGCCAAGTACACGGAGAACTAAAGCTGGATGTGTTATGTCCTTTGTGGTCATAGATTCTGGATTTAATAGTCGTTTTAGTTCATAATTTTATGATTTTAGGGTTCTATTCTTTTGCTGTATGAGTAGAGGCCTTTTTCTCGCTCTCAAATCATTTGGTATTCAATTTAGTGGACAGGTTCATTGCAAAAGAGTTTTCGTAATTTAGGAACGTTTTTTGCTTTCCGTTAATATTATGAGCAGTATTTCTGTGGTGGGCCAATGGTAACGGTCGTGGCTTACGAGTTGTAGGTCCTGGGTTGGAATTAGAACTCAAAACACGAAGGAAAACAGCGTGATGAATGCCTAGAACCAAAAATTCCAAGACATGTGAAACCTACCAACCGAAACTCCCTCCCTCTCACAGAAAGAGGAGGCCTGTGTCCCTGCTGTGGGAACACTATAGGCAGATTATAAGTTCAACAGCAAACAGGAATATAAAAGGCTCTCTTTGAAACTTGAAGCTGATGACAATCCGTCACTTTACTTCAAAAAGGTGGCCGGCCAAGTTTTTTTGTTTTTTGTCTTCCCTATTCATATTTATATATATCTTTGTAAAAGGAAGTGCAATAAAAGATCTAAGTCTTGTTGGAAAAGGTCGTCACGCACAGCATTTAAATAATACTAGCACATATTTCATACTACTTCACCTAGATATTCATATCTGTACACTTTTGGCTTCGCAGCCAAATATACCAATAGTCTAAGCGTCGCCTCAGACCATAGAAATATTTATGAGAAATATTTTTATTTTTCTTTATGTTCATACAAATATTAGTATGGGATTCAATTGGGTATACAGTCGGCCTGCAAATTACTTTGCTTGAATAAAATATATGATTGGATTATCTACTTATGAAGCGGTTCACGTATTAACCATCAAATGGAGAAATTATGGCAGTCGTTATGTGGTATTTTTCTTTTTGTATATTCCATGGAGTAATTTTTGTATACTTTTGAAATACTCTTATTTGAAATCTTTTTTATATTAAACTATTCATAGCGCTACTGCTGAGCATGAGGTCGTGGGTTCGATTTCCATGTCGGGCAAAGTGTTTTTCGGTTTTACTATCTGAAATTTCTCTGTAGCAGCCTGGAGTCTGGATTTGCGTCCGGTTGATGGCAATAGGCTCGCTCCCTATTACATGGGACTTGCGTAACTGGCGAAATGTGGGTGACCCTGCTACAGGGACACCTCTGCCCAACCCTTCGGGGAAACAAGGCGTGATGTTATTTTATGTTATTCTTAGAGGTTATTGCTTAATACGAATGCAGTTATAAGAACTTAATTAATAAGTTAGAAAAGCGGGAAAAATATACCAGGAAAAATTGTTGGTGTTTCCCAGTCCCCTCCTATTCTCTGTAAATGTGTATTTTGCTTTCATTAGTATATTATTCAGTATTTTGATTTGTTCGTTAAATGCTTTCTCTATAAAGGATAAAAAATAGCTTTTCTCTCAAGAAACTGAAACTTTAAAATGCAATGATAAAATGCATTTCTGTTAAAAAATACAATAGACGTGGATAATTTAGGAACCTGTTCTGCTTAGCTATTTCTAAAGAGCCATAAAAAACTCAAGTAATCGACACGTTTTTCACCTCTCAACGAGGCATCTTCAGGATGACGATTGACTTGTCGCGAAATCGAACACGGCGTGTTGCTACACCGACCGCTGAACGCAGACTGAGCCTTATCGCCCGTCGCCTAGAAATAGCTAAGCGGAACAGGTTACTTAATATACCCCTGTCTATTGTATTTTATAATGGATTTCCGCAAGGTGCTGAAACAATTAACTATCTTGCATTTGTAAATAAAACAATATGCATTCGGTATTGACTTGACACTGAATATTTTTACAAAGTTTTTTTTTGCTATAGGATACAATAACTTTCTTGTGTATTTGTAAATCTGTCATTGTCATGCCTTTTTTATTTTCATTACATAGCTGCTTCGACAATATTAGCTCAAAGTTTTATATATGTAAATAATAATATACACGGTTATTGGTTTCACGTCGGTAATCCGTTAAGGGGATGTAGGAGAGGTCATTTGCAACCAAATTACCCCTGATGACTCCTATGCCAATGTCAACCATTTTCGAGTAATTTTACTTTTTTTTTTTTTTTAATGTGTGAAGTAAAAATAAAAAAAAAATGTCAAATTACGCGAATATCGTTGACATTTGCATAGGAGTCAATCGGCGTTATTTGGATGTAAATGACGCCTCCTACATCTCCTTAATGTACTGCCGACGTAAATTCATTAACCCTGAATATCAGGGTTATTGGTTATATTTAAAAATTTTATTTTATACATTTTAAAATGTAAAATTACTTGAAAATGGTTACGTATAACCCCGTATTAACCCTGTATATCAGGGTTATTGGATACATTTTATATTTTTACTTCATACATAAAAAAAAAAAAAAAAAATAACAAAAATAATTCGTCGCACAAACATTAAAAATTGTATTAAAAATACCATTGAATTCACCATTACTTGCGAAAACCACAAGAAAAATCTTCATAGAATGATAAAACATAGTATACATACCGTGTACCATTAAGTATTTCTTTTCTGAAACCCGAACGTACAACTTAATCCAGTGCATTCATGAAGGCTTGCGGTTTCAAAGCCGGGCTTCAGCTCAAAAATACAGCAAAAAAACTTAGGAAGCTAACAATTTTATATTGAATTTTAAGAACGTTGTTGAGTTTTAAGTTGACGTTCATTAGAAATGCTTAATAATTCCTTTTATGTTTAAACAGCGCGTCCTCGACATTAAATGCATTAAATAAAAGTTGGTTTCTCCAGTATGTTTTATTTCATAATTGTGCTTTTATAATTAAACAGTACCTCGGCGACCGAGCTCTGCTCTGGTGAAAATAGAGAATGCTCATTTAATAGTATACGAAAGTTCATATTAATTCCATGCTGCCATGATAGTAGGTACTAACTAGTTCCATGCTGCAAATCTGCCATGTCATTATTCTAAGGTAGCCATCTTGTTCTAAATTTTGGGCAACTGAGCTCTGCTCGCGTGAAAATACGGAGAAAACGATTTTTTTCAGATATGAGACCTAGTTAGATCGATTTTTCGCCTCCAGAAACTTATATTGCAACTTTCATCGAAATCGGTAGAGCCATTTTCGAGAATGCTATTACCAATATATATATATATATATATATTAATATGGATACAAATATTTCTTGTTTAATAGTATAGGATTAAAACCCGCTCTAAAACCCAATCCCAGAAAAAAATACTTAAAATATACCTCCTCACTAACATCCGCATCACACAATCATTTCAACAATTCACAACAATATTCCAACGTACAACCGAAGATAAGCCACTTAAAAAGACTAACACAACTCCAACATGTTCCTTACGACACAAACGCAGTAATCCTAAATCCTTTCACAGTCCAAGCAGCTCGGAATAAGCTCCTTCATCTGAACAATCCAGGTTACGGTCACGAAAAATCTCCGAAGCTCAGAAAACATCGAGTAAGCTTCATGTTCACTGAAATTCAGATAACATTCCGGTTCAGTACTGTGACATATTTGCATGAATATCTTGGAAATGGGTCGTTGTTCTCTTTATTTGGTGAATAAAGATTTGGGAAGTAGCAGATAGTGTAGTGGCTTGCGATTGTGAATCGATTTGGAAATAATTTTCTGGCAGAAATTTGAAACTTTGAGCATGTGAGTGCCGCAGTCAATCCATGTACGACTGACCATTGGCTTGAGAGAGAATCTTGTCTAAACATGACAATCTTAATGTTTAGTTAGAAACCCGAAAGTCTACGCATGTTACAAAATTGCGAAAATTGTATGATGATTGATGGTGCGACTGCAATAATGTATTCAAAACACAAAATATTTGATTTCACATAAACCTACATGGGCACTTATGAAACGTCAGAAGCTAGGTGCACGGTTCCAATTGATCGTTTCCTATGGAGAAGAGCCGGCAAGAAACTCCACGGTTACTCTTTTAAAAATAATTGGCTTTTGCAAAACTTTCAGGATGTCCAAAGACAAGAAGTGGCGAAGTTACAGTGAGCTCTTTTATGCCACGTTTGCTGTCCCGCTTTATTGCAATCGTCTCGTCCATCGAGTAGAACAACGTTAAATAAAACGAGCTAGAACAAATTCAACTGCCAAAAGTCAAAGGTTGGAATACTATTATTTCCAGAAAAAAATATCAAAGTAAAGTTTATCAAAAAAACCTAATATAAACGTTTAACAATTTGCCCTACAGATAATATTATTAAACCGGTATTTTATAACAAAAGGGAAACTGTTTTCCTTGAATAATTTAATCTGAAAACAAAATACGATAAAAAGTTTATAAGTCTTATAAAACCGTCATGTACAGACTTCAGGGCCTCAGGTAGTGTAAGGAAAACTTCATAGCCATCGATCGCACGTCAAATCCAAACACAATAGAGACATCTTCACTCAATTTTGCTTAGGCGGTGTGTACAATATAAATGAACAGATTTTTCACGAGGGTTTTGTAAAGTCGACCTCGACCGCATGTCAGTGGTAGGAAAACCAGTTTATGCTAGCCTGTTTTTCTATTAAAACTGGACGCTAAGCAGGATCAAAGTCGAAGTTTTAGTTAGTCACAGACGTGTTGTCAACTATGCATAGTAAAGTGCGGTCTACAACGCGTAAGATATACAGTTGGCATGTGGTGCGTATTTACTAGGTCTATCAACTAGTACCTACAAGTGCTCAAGTTTTTCTCACTGAACAGACAGCTGTTCTGCTAGGGAGTTTGTTACGCCACTTCTTCCCAGCTAAATGTATAGGAGTTGGTGAAGGACGGGCGTTTTGGGGGGACTGTCTTATGTGAGACAGTCCCCCAAAATGACAATAAATTACATAATTTTGACGATCGAAAAGTGCTGATTCTCAGGGTAGTTCGAATAAGTGACATTTGATTTTAATTTAACTTACCCACTACATTTAGTCACGATAGATTACACTATGCATAATAATCTATGCACCTAATTGTGCACATGTTGGATGCACCGGATACAAGCTCCATTAGGGTACCGAATAGCGGTCGAAGTTTGTTCGATACCATTTCCTACTAAGTAGTTTTGCATGGTCCTACACTTACCCAACCCTTCACCACCTTGTCTCAGAAATGGCCTCTTTATGCATAGATCAGATATCCTTTTTATCAAACTGCATTGTCTTATTAATTATTCTGTGTTAACTTATGACTATCTAACCTGGGTTCAAAGATTAAAATCAGAAATCCAGATTATAAAAAAAAAAAAAAAAAATTGTTCAAGTAAGCAGTACACATTCAAATAGCACTAGCCTCCACACTAGCATTCCTTGTGTCGTGGAGACTAGTCTCCTTCGTCTTACAATTCTAATACATAGTAGGTACTAAATGTAGGCACTTAAGTAACGTCGGTTGGTAAGATTTGTGAAGTGACAATAATCGAATGTTATTCCAATACAATAAGTTCAACTTAACATATTGTAATAATGAATAAATTTAAACATGTGTAGTATATTGTACATTTACGTGTATGATGTGGGTGTGTGATGAATGAGTGAGTTAAGGTGGGTTTGGACCAAACGAAGATAAGAGAAGGTAAGAGCAAATCCTTTCCTAACATATGTTTTTGGAACCAAGTTCTTGTAAACTTTCAGAAATTGTCACGGTAAAAGTGTTAATTACGACTGTCTTCTTCTAATTCAAAGAGAAAGAAAGAGAGAGAGCATGCCGGCAGAAAAAAACAAAAGAAAAGAGTAAAGTGATTACAGTGTCGTGGGATAAAAATTTTCACATCGGCCCGAATACACTGCATGCCGGAGGGAAAGATAATGAAAGTGTATATTTGATCAAAATGAAAATCCAAGATGGCTGCTACAAAATTTTTCAAATTTTTCGTGTTGGGTGTCGTTTTCATAGTTTTCGAGGGTGCAAAAGCCGATAGTGAAGTCAAAATGAAAATCTAAGATGGCCGTTGCGAAAAATTTCAAATTTTTCACCATTAGAGTCGTTTTCATGTTTTTCGAGGGTGTTAAAGTTGATGGTGACGTTAACATAAAAATCCAAGACAGCCGCGGTGAACATTTCTTTATTTTTCGTCATGGGTGTCGTTTTCATGGTTTTCAAGGGTACTTAAGCTGATAGTGAGGACAAAATGAAAATCCAAAATGGTGGCAGCAAAAAATTAAAAAATATTCTTTATGGTTGTCATTTTCATGGTTTTCGAGGGTGTTAAAGCCGATGGTAACGTTTAAATGAAATTCTAAGATGGCCGCTGCAAGAATATTGTTTTTGTTTTAAATCATACGTGAGAAGGAACTTTGTTCCTGGCAGGGGTTCAACGACCGCACACGATTTTTTTTATATTGACACACAAACTTTTTGTCCTCAAGTCGATCGCTTCCTACATCTTAACAAAGCAACAACGATATGTGTAGAGGCGATATAAATTCCTCAGCAAATGAACTTGTCAGCTGTCTATTTTCATTATACCCAGATTGCAGGCCCAACGAGATAGGTTTAACGGTAGGCACAGCGGCCGTTGCTTGAATAGCTTTGTTGTGCTAAGCGGGCTTCGGATTAGAATTAAACGATTTAATCGGTATCGTAGTTCCACAATATAGTTGGAGCTGCCTATTGTGGGTTATTTCAGTTTTGGAACAAATTTATTATCCCTCGTCATGTTCACGTTCTGGACACATATCTATGAACTAGGTATCTTTTCTGTTGCTTGCAAAGAATTGACCACCCCTTCGTCACATGTTGGTATTGTCACAGATTAGTATGGAATTTCAAAAATATCAGCATCTTATTTTAAAGACAAATGACTACCTGCAGTCCACCTGTCGAATGTCTCGTTAACGCACTATCATGAACTAAAGCCCCATTTACACGATGCAAGTTTCTTATCTGTGGGAAACAATATTTATGCCTGGAGGCTTTATTTAGATTTTAAGTTCTGTTTACGTTTAGTTTTTATTTCTGCTTGAGTATAGTTCTCGATGTTTTTGGTTAGTATATTGGCGTGTGCTAGCTGACATATGGAAAATGATTTATCATTTAATTATTTTTTTTTTTTTGGGCTGCATAATGTAAATTATTTTCCATACTTTTTTATAGAATCATATTTTTTCTAGCTTAAACAGACATCTGTGCTGCTGGGGAGTTTGTTGCGCCATTTCTACTTTCCAACACTAGGAGGTGGTGAAGGGTGGGCGTTTTTGGGGGACTCTCTTATGTAATTTTGAATAAATGACTTTTGAATTGAATTTGAATTTTGAATTATATTAAAGAAACAAATGACTCGTATCTTCTAAACACTGTTTAGACAGTGCCAATTTTAAAACGCACCATGCAAATCGGCCTTAATGTAATTAGGGCTCTGCTATTATTACTACTTTATTCATAGTGATTTTGCAGTAGTTAGAATAATTACTTCAACTGTACCGGAAAAGAAAAACATACCAATGAAGAAAACCACGATTACCTATAAGGGTATTCGGGTTTTTTGCCCTACATTCAGAAATACGTTTCCAAGTAACGCCTCCTTCGGGATTACATAAACCTTATTTGTTACCATCGAAATAAATGCACGCGTTACACGAAACGTAAACCTATATTTCTTTTATTAGTCCTTTGTTAGAAGAAATGAAAGTTACATTCAGAAAATAACGAAGAGATTTATCGCCTTTTTTACTAAAAGATGAACATTTTACAGATATTAAATTCTCAAAATATTGTTTAGATTTCGCATTATGTATCCAATACGAACACGGTAAGAGGAAAAAGACTTTTCTTTACCTATAAGGACTTCCAGGTTCAAAGTTCGAGGTTTTAGGACTTTTCTCCTAAAAAGTCTTTTTTAAGTGTCAAAATACCGCGACTTTCTTAGAAAGTAAAGTAAAAAATACGCTGTCTAGCTGTCTTTCCAATATTAAGCTTTCACTCAAACTTTTAACTTCATTATAATTGCAATATTGAGAATAATGTGCAAGTTAAGCTTCAATGTCATTGCATGGAATACACCAAACTTGCCACTGCTTGCGAGTCTGCTCAAACTTCAAACCCTATCTAAGCTTGAAGGATAAGTGTATTGGCACTCAGATTGTATATCCCAGCAGCATAACAAAATCCAATATTCTTTAAAATATTCTTATAAGTTATGACGTCAAAGCGGATGACTTCTTCTCCATAATTTCCTTTTTGTTTTCCACAGTAGTGGAGCCTGGTTGGCTAAATAACCCGTCAGCAACATAATGATCCTGCTGATTGTTGTGCACATAAAACTTTAACACCAGTACCCTAATTACGCAATCATACTCTGAATCGTTTTGAAACAGATTGCTAATCCATTACTTCATAACTTCGAGAAAAATATTTGCTCAACAACGTAAATAACGCAATTAATGTTGTTGAACTGTCAAAAAAAAACAGATTAGGCTTAATCGTTTACGAAAATGTGTTACGTAATTATATAGTAGAAGGCCAATTCTCGTACTTATAAAACGTTCACATTATGTCGCAATCTGTCAAACTTGCCAAAAAATTTGGTGAATATAATGGATTTTTTAACAGATTGCGAATGAGATTAGATTACAAGCGTTCTTAAAAATTACGGAAATTGCCCCTCAGTTTGGAGAGATTGATAATGTCTAGAAATGACTGGTGAAAGCTGGGTCAAGGTCATTTATTGTCCTAAATTGTACAGTATTTGTAGTTTGAAATTCGATTCTAGATCGTAATAGCATTAATTCGTCACAAATAATGAAAAAGGAAAAAAATATGCTCTCGAAATCTCATAACCGCTGAAAATACTGACAGCTCAAATTATCTAACAACGCTGCAAATCTTCACACACATTTAACCCTCGACCCTCTTCAGCAAGTCATTATGCAATCTTGGAGCTCACTACCTTTTTATGGGGTTATAAAGGTAAATTATTATGTAAAGGGTGTGGGGACTCACTGCGGTATTAATCGGTTAGTGCCTATCGTATTCCTATGTTGTGTTCATAACCTTGATCGAAAAAGCAGTGAGAAAAAAAACTTACCAAGTTATGAAAAATTACCATCAATAGTTTGGTTCTCTTATTGTTATTTTTAATTTCCAATAACGCAGTAACTTCTTACGCTTCTGTCAATTGAATGGTTGGTATCTGGTTGTTGATCCGTTCTATACTGCGTTCGCGATTTAGTTCTGGAACATATAAAAAATATGAATTATTGGAAAAATAAGACATACAATGTCGCCCATCAGCATGTGCCCACCCGTCCACCCGTATTTTTCTGAATATTCATGAAAAATTATCGAAAAACTACTTTAAAAGGAGGGTCTTCAATATTTCTCATGTTATTCTTTTTTTTATGTTTTGCTCTATCTGTTATTGGCTCGCTTTGGATTCTGTTTATTATATCTAAAAGCTTATGAGTTATTTTATCGGATTAACTAACATTTTTATTAACATTTGTCGACTATAGAAAAAAAAAACGGAGATGAAAACATTTTTTCTAAAAAAAGTATTAAAAAAAAAACACAAGCGTACGTTCATAAAATCATAGGGGATTTCGAAAAAAAAATTAAATTTCAAGATAGACACCCTTTTAAAGTTATTTTTCGATAATATTTCATGAATATTCAGAAAAATGCGAGCGCGCACATGCCGATGGGCGACATTGTATTTATGTATGGGTATTAAACACGTAAATTACAATTTCTGTCTATCGACTATCGGCAATCATTGAAGACCAAAATTCAAGATACATTCTAATAAACTTGCAGATAGTGCCATTCACGAAGTTGCGCCCCACTGTTCTTCTTTAACGCTTACGTACAAGAGTGCAACATTCCACTAGTGTTTTAGTATTGTCAATACACACTAGTTATCAATGAGTGGATAATTAGTAAACACGACAAAACTTACACTAGCGGTATGTTGCACACTTGTACAGTAAGCAATTTGGAAGAAGAATAGGGCGCGTCTTCGTGGATAACTCTATTTATACGTAACTTACAAAGCGTCCATTAGTTCAAAACATTAACTAGATGGAGTCAGAATTATAATGAATTTCACAAACTTAGTTAACTTGCTTTACCGCTGGCTACGTTTTAAAGGTTACCATTGGTAAGCTAGTGACTTACAAACGGAAAGTTTTATTAAAATATTGCTTTTTGTTCATAGAAATTAGAACAGAGTTTAAAAAGTGATTTAGATTAGAACACAATAATGATAACAACAGCTTTCTTTTTTTCCATTACGAGTTATGATGATCATAAGTTAAGCCAGACTGGTAATGGTTACCACGGTCACCTTGAAAATCTCTAAATAGACTTTGAACCCAAGTCGACCGAAGCAAAGACAGTCTCCTCAAATGAGGGCTCATGGACGGCTCAGATCTCAAGAGCGAATGCGGCGTCTCTCCACAGACAATGGTCTATCTCCCATCTTGCGCTACATGTCCTGTTACCTGTGCACTTGATGACATTATGTCTGGGTCTGTTTGCTTAGCTGAATTTTGGGCCAAACATATTTATGTATTAGAACTATCGGCCATTGATACGCCAAGGAGAAGCTAGACTGTAAAATTGGTTGCGGGGAGCTGATTTGCCAAGGATAGGACTCACGAATGCACTACTAACTGCTTGTATATAATTAAAATTTATTGAGTGTGAAAATTATGTTTAGTTAGTAATTAAAATCATTTGAGATCATTGTTACACATTTTCGATCATGCAACGTAATTCATTAAAATTTATAACATTTTTGTAATTACTTAGCCTAGGATCATAACCTGCAAGTGGCGTTCTGAAGTTTCTGTATACCCCCATAATAAGAAGGAGTGAGTTTATGTACCTACGTATATGTATGTAATGAGTCAATATTGAATTTATAGCACGCAAGATTTTTATATGAAATGTGATGCGTTACGTTTTATTACTCGTAGACTATAAAAATCCCATAAAAACCGATATTACTGTGACCATGGTATGTCCGCTGATCTAAATATCAGTGGACAATTTCTAATTTTGGCAATTTTGTGGTCTGAAATATTGCCTTACATTGACATTGACACTTGACATTAGTGGTGGGTCGTTGTCGAATTTTTGACGGACGAAACCATTTTCCCGACGACGGAATAAAATTGCGTTTTCATCGAGCGTAGTTTCTTACAACTTTCAACGATTTGAAATGTATGAAATGTTTTTTTTTTTGCATTACGAACGACAGCATTGACAACTGGTAATATATTATTGACTGTATTTCATTCACAAGGAGTTAACTTTTTATTGGAGGGACAGTTTTACGAGTGTGATAGATAGTTGAATCATTGTACTTGACTATAAAATAAAAAAATAATTCGAAGACTGGTTTGTGCAATGAAGACTGTTTGAAGTTGAACCCAGGACGTAAAACGGTTTCATCATCACAAAACACAAAACGATCTTTGTAAACGGTTCATCGCAACGCCCACCCTACTAGACAGCTGCCACGATTGACTTGGAATTGTTATTTTGAATTTTACCGCCGCTTTGTGGATTGGATATTGTTGAAACTATAAATTGTGTAAATTGTGTGATAGCAAATAGTCACTGCAATACACTAATATATTTTTGAATCTATAAATTCACACCATTTTCATCTCGTTACATTCAGGCCCAAGAGTGTATGTAATCGTTTGCGTCTCCTTTGGCGACTTTGTGGTCATCATGAAATATTGCTCTATATTGGTATCGCGATGTGTAGGCCATTTGGCCATATTTAATCTTTATTTTATTTATTAAGGGATAGTCAACAACTACAACATAATATATAATACTTAGGGTTAACAGAACTTTTAGTAACAATGTTGCAGTCCACTGCATTATTCGCAAGTAAAACATATTTAAGGTTCAGTGGTTGCCACTAGACGAGCATTACCAAAATCAACAAATATTTTGAAATAAATAAATAAGTTACATAAAGCTATAGCTACAATACCAAATCAGATTATAAAAAAAATCATTTACCTAATTATGCAATAAATAAATAATAAGATTTAATTAAGATAAAAATGTTATAATATTAGATTAAAAATTATTTTTCGAGCATGCAAATATATCAATATAAATGAAATTTGAATTATAGGATTCCAACATTCTATGAAGAGGGCAGTGCAAGCCAGAGTTCGTACGACAAGAGTTTAGCGCGAACAGACTACGTGCACGAACCTGACGCGCATGAACTGTTCGGGGGACAGAATAACACAGCTTACTCGTTAGATCAATGGCATCAAGAACAATATAAGAATATCATAAAGCACGTTGGCCTCCAGGTATTTGCGCCGGTTCTCCAAGCTGATAAGCTTGTACTTGATATATATTTTTTTAATTTATTATTATTGTTATCTGGGTTAACTGTTTATAGCAGGGGTTTCTGCTAATTATGATATTTGTGAACATTAACAAAAATATTACAAAATAAAACATGATTATCTGTAAGGCACGTCAAGCCATGCCTCGAAAAGAACGTTTAGCCGTTGGTCCCGGCTGTGCTTCGTAGATCTTTGATAGTTGTTATGGGTAGTCAGAAGATTGTCAAACTTTATGACAATCAGTCTTACTAAGGGGTATCGTGTTATCCAGTTACGGGGTTGTGGAGGTCAGATAGGCAGTCGCTCCGTGTAAAATACTGGTATTCAGCTGCAGAGTTAGACTGGAAGCAGACCCCGACATAGTTGGGAAAAGGTTAGGTAGATTGATCGATACACGTCAAATCTACGCGTAAGGTCAGTTTGGATTTCATTTCCATTAGAGATCGCCAATTATTTAAGTAGATTGTGAATTTCAAAATTCAATTTAGTGTGGTCTTCAGACGTATCAAAGAGAAAGTTAGAAAAAATCTATTTCATTTAGGTCTGATTTTTCCAACATCTTTTATCTGCGGAATAAAATTGTATCAGTTTTTTAGTGGACAAACTGGCAAAAATTCCAAATGATTCCACAGAAGGAATCTGCCATTGGAAAAATCAGACCTTGTACTGCCTGATTTGCCTGTATCTTGCATTAATAACCTCCCAAAAAAACTTTATATAATAACGCGACGTAATTAAAGTCAAAAGCGTAGGTAACAGAAAAGAATGAAAAATTTTTAGTTTCCTTATAAAAATTGCCATAACACATAGACGTTTAATTGTATTCATGCGATCGAGCCAGACCACCAGTTGTCTCCCAGGCACATTCTATTGAAAGCCTCAGTTTGATGGGCGCATGAAATTTCATAGCTTTCGAATGTTATTGCATGGACGTTGAGTTACTGATGTATATGATAGACGATATATGAAATGGAAGACGTAAGGAAATGTTCATTGTTGGCCTGAAATCACCACTATAAGTGCAGTGCAAACGAGATGGAACCAAAAGGTAATAAATTAATTATGTAAAAACCTTTAGATTTAATGATAGGTTTAGGTTTGTATGTTTATCGGTTGAGCTAATATTTTTATTCAAATTTCAAAGAATAAGGTCAATTCAATATATTTTGTAGGTAACTGTAATCCATTTTATTTTTAAATTTAGGAATCGCATAGAACAAAACTATTCACGAACAAGATGCTAGTTTTAATTTAATATAATATTTCCAAACAGATGATTGTTGTAAGCAAAGGCTGAGTTTAAAAAAATAAAAAATAATACGTTCTACTATCTAGGTATCATAACATATAAACATAACATCACGCCTTGTTTCCCCGAAGGGTTGGGCAGAGATGTCCCCGAGGTGACTGCCTCGTTGGTCTAGTGGCCGCAAGCGCTACTGCTAAGTATGAGGTCCTGGGTTCGATTCCCAGGTCGAGCAAAATGTTATTGGGTTTTTCTATCTGAAATTTCTCAGTAGCAGCTCGGAGTCTGGATTTGCGCCCGGTTGATGGCAATAGGCTCGCCCCCTATTACATGGGACTTAAACATAACTGGCGAAATGTGGGTGTGCCTGCTACAGGGACACCTCTGCCCCATCTAGGTATCATTTTATATAAACTAAAGGTTACAGTCTTTATAATGCAAGTTTTAAAACGCCCAATAAAGGTCTGACAGCTAGGTTTTTCCACAAATAAAATACGTACCTAGTCAAGTACAATCATTTTGTTATTGACAATGAACCTGATTCGTTTTCGCTTTACAAAGAATGCTCAACAATAGAGCTATTTAATAAAGCCTGTTTTTCAACCTTAGGCATAAATCTAGACAGCGAATCTAGATTTATGAGCTCTACATTATTATTTCTATTTGGCCACAATGGAAAATCTTTTATCGATAGTGAAAAATCTATAGAATTTAAGAAAAGTTTTATTTTAACAATGCTGCCTAAATGATGAAGAAAAAGAATGTAGCGAGCTCGTTATATAAGATTGGGCAAAAAGAAACCTAAAGCATTTTAATTTTATTTGAAACGCAACAGCCTAACAAGATGACTTTTGTATCCTCAACAAAAACCGCCAACAAGGAGAGTTTATTTACTGACTGTCTGGAACACCTGCTGACAGCCTGCATTATAAATTGTAAACGTGGCCTTTTTTTTGGGTGGGAAATTATCAAATAACTTCTCCCGCTCTGGGTGGAGCGGGAGGGCGTGTCAGACTCTTACTGACTAAAACCTATCCGTGTTCCTTCGGTTGCCCTGTTGCCGGGAGCCACGATCTCCGATCCGGCCGCGATCAGACAGCCTGCATTATAGAGTGTAAACGTGGCCTGCCATCACAGGCCCTGGAAATACGAGCCCAGCTTAGCTGATGTAAACATAATATCTGTCTCTATTAAATGGTCTTCATATGGCCTGACCATGATTATGTCTGGACTTTAAAAGAGACTGCGGTCTCAGAGTTTGTTTCGGCCTTTTTTCTCAGATTAGTCAGATAGGAAACGCCGAACTCATCTAGCTTATTTTTTATATTTTTTTTATTATGACGTGTAAAAGTGATTCCGATATCCTATTTACAGAATAAACAATTTAATTTCATTTCATTCAAATTCCAATACCTATAGGTACCTATAGTCAACAAGATCTTCAATAGTATCGTCACTCTGACTAAAACAAAAATCCTTGCCATTTGACGGCAGAAATCTAACACAATCGAAATAAAATGTTTTAAATTCAGTACATAGTAAAATAGAGCAATAGTAGTCGTGTGGAAATCGATTTTCATGGTATGGGCAGGAATGAAAAATTGCGGAGGAATGAGGAAAATGTCGTTGGAAAGTTTTGAGTATGAATGTGGCTATAAGAGTAGGGGAAGACCAAAGAAACGATGGATGGACTGTATGAAAGATGATATGGCTAGAAAGGGAGAGACTACCGAGATGACGATTAATAGAGAAATATGGAAGAAATAAAGTAAAAATACTTAGATAGAACATTGATCCGTAACGTAATATAAATAAAGAGTACAATAGAGTTTACAAAAATGAGGTGTCGGTAACGGTGTCGCGAGTTCAATTGTTTTTTCTCATCTCAAAAATGCCCAACACGCCTAAAGAAGTTTTCACTTCAATAAGGGCAGGAAAATGATGAAATAGTAAATTATTTACGAGCGAAAATATCACAGTCATTGACTATTCGATCTGTGGTCGGTGCGACGGAGGATATTGTGCAGTTTCGGTCCGGTCCGAAATTCAGAGACATGAAGATTATATTATTTTGTTTTAGGATAATATTTTGAATCCCACGAAAAATACTCGTATTATTAAACATCATCTGCCTAGCCTAGCCTATATTGCAGTCGGCTTCCAGTTTAACCGAATGCAAATGAATACCAGTATTCTACATGGAGCGACTGCCTATCTGACCTCCATAACCCAGTTACTGGGTAACACGATACCCCTTCGTAAGACTAGTTGTCAGACTTTCGGGCTTCTGACGATCCGTAACAACTGTCAAAGATCTGTTAATGATAGCCCGGACCAACGGCTTTACGTGCTTTACGAGGCACGGAGGGGTCTTGGTATGTAAAGATGGTCACCCATCCACGGACCAACCGCGGCAAGCGTAACTTAACCTAATCGATCGACCCGAACGGCTGTTATTCCTTAGCCACAAGCTCCACCCGTATTATTAAACATAATGTCAAATTGTTTTATATTATAATAATAAAAGCATCGGTGATGGGACACTGTTAACACTAAATCACCATTTTGACCGAAACTTTTGGTTATCACTGCAAACAACAACAGAGTCAAAAACGCTACATAGTCAATGCTGCTTCATCTTCTAGAAATAATTCTATACTTAGTCGCTGTTTTTAATACTAATTGCAAGAAGAAGACAACAAACGAGACAAGTAACGATACCTTTAAACACTGTAATTTGAAAACATTGTTAAAGCCATTTATTTTTAAAGTAGCTGCTGCCCATGACTTTGTCCGCGTGAAATTTCGCCTCCGATCCAGCGCGTCGCATCCTATTGCCCGGCCGCGCTATTACTTCGTTTTCGCCCAGCGTTGTTTTTGATTTTTTTACTTTATGCGCGGATCCTAAGGGTCGTAGCGTGATGATACATAGTTTATAATATTCCTCAAAAATTGGGCTATCCAATGCAAAAATAATGTTTCAAATCCGACTGGTAGTTCTGGAGATTACCCCCTACATACAAACTTACAAACAAACAAACAAAGAACTTTTACCTCTTTATAAAATTATAAGTAATAAGTATATAAGAGTAACTGTGGTGTTTCTTGTCAGCACTTCTCCATAGGAAACGACCAATTGGAACCGTGCACCTAGCTTTGCCGTTGCATAAGTGCACAATGTAATTTATGTGAATGATATTTGATTTGATTCAACCGAAAGAAATAGGTCGGGGCATAAGAACAAAATCTTCTTTCCATTCCGCCTATTTGTAAGTTTTTTTTCTATCCATGATCAAAACAAAAAATAACAAACAAAAACATATCTAAACCCTACAAAAACCTGAACCGTAAATGTCACTGGCATTTCAAATAAGCAATTAAGGGTTCACACGAGCATCTTTTGTGTTCATAATCCAAGGGTCCATAAATTCGGTGTTCGGTTCATCGCGTTCAACGGGCTGTGAAGTAAGCTGTTCCGGTTCACAGGGTCCGGATTGCGCAGTTTGCGTTTTGGTGGACCGTGGACTTATTTTGATCTTTGCAATGTGATAAAAAAGTTTGTCGTCATTTGTTAATTTCTGCGTGATTGCATTCTTTTGTTTATGGGCTGAACAATCATCGACGTACTCTGGCGATACCACAATCCCTTTTTCGGACTGGAATCATGATGGCATTAAAAGTTTATAATACGGCCCTTGTTCACAATCAATTTGGAGCAATACGTCTAATTCTTCTATATTGCACGACTTATAATGCGAAGCCTCCTCTCTGCAACTGTTTTTATTGTTACACTCCTGCTAGTACACAGAACTTACTTAATTTATATACCATTGAATAGATGATTTAATGGACATTAATAATGTATTTCACTTTTCAAAAATTAATTTAATGCATCAGAAACGAAAAAACATCAAAATAGTATTTTTTTTTAAATTCGCATCAATCAATGTATGAAACCTGAAAACATTGCAGCTTGCGAGAAAATCAATTAGTTGAGTCTTTTTTTAATAGATTCGTTTCAGCCATAGGAGGAAAATGGCTTTTTTATTAAAAGTAGTTTAATTATAATTAATAAAAATTAACTAATATAATATCTAGTACCTGAGCGACCAAGCTCTGCTCTGGTGAAAATAGAGAATGCTCATTTAATAGTATAGGATAGTACCTACTAATTCCATACTGCCATGATAGTAGGTACTTACTAATTCCATGCTGCCATGATCATTATTCTAATGTCAATAATGTCATGTCATTATTCATTATCTACTTGTTTTAAACTTTGGGCGACCGAGCTCTGCTCGGGTGAAACTACGGAGAAAACTAATTTTCCAGATATGAGACCTAGCTAGATAAATTTTTCGCCCCAGTGAACTCCTATATTGCAACTTTTAATAAAATCGTTTGTACCTACTCACGTTCTCGATATCACGATGTCGAGAACGTGAGTAAGTACAAATATATGAAGAAACAAATATATACATATAAATATTGCTCGTTTAATATCTTCTATCTATCTAATATATATAAATCTCGTGTCACAATGTTTGTCCTCAATGGACTCCTAAACCACTTAACCGATTATAATAAAATTCGCACACCATGTGCAGTTCGATCCAACTTGAGAGATAGGATAGTTTAAATCTCAAATTATAGTCGCAATTTTAATTTATTGCTAATTATTTGTCTGTTATTATTTGACAGTCACAATTATCTGTTAACACCAAATGATTCTAACAGATGTCGATACCTTTCGACTGGGATGAGTAAGTAATCAATAGATGGCGCTGCTATGGTAAATCTACGAACGTTTCATATAAGCTACATTTTAACAGCATAATTACCACGTGTTGTTGACGCTATAAAATTAATTAAATTTATTTTGTAGTGAACGAAATACCGTATAATTCAGCTAATTATTTGTCTGTTATTATTTGACAGTCACAATTATCTGTTAACTCCAAATGATCCTAACGGATGTCGATACCTTTCGACTGGGTTGAGTAAGTAATCAATAGATGGCGCTGTAAATTAATATAGACTTATTTATTTATTTGGCTGGAGAAACTATATTTAATTGAATATTGTGACTAATTGTAATCTACTATATAAAAATAAGTCGGGTTTTCCTTCCTGACGCTATAACTAGGTAGGTAGGGTAAGTAGGGTAGGTAGGTAGGTAGGATAGGTAGGGTAGGTAGGGTAAGTAGGGTAGGTAGGTAGGGTAGGTAGGTAGGATAGGTAGGGTAAGTAGGGTAGGTAGGGTAGGTAGGGTAGGTAGGGTAGGTAGGGTAGGTAGGGTAGGTAGGGTAGGTAGTTAGGTGCGCCGTAAATAAGTTCTTAATGCTACCCGTGCGAAGCCGGGCCGGGCAGCTAGTTATGATATATATTTCCAACATCGACCCTGTTCCGTTGCTTAGAAACCACCAAAGCAAACCTAAATAGTCTTTGACAGTACGTAAAGATTGCGAGGTGAGAAATTTTACCCAAATTGGTGGGTAAAAAAGCAGTCAAAACATGAAAAGTCGTTTAAATATTTTTCTGTTTTTGAATGAGCGATATGAGGCATGCATTTTTGTATTTTCCAAATATTCTTATATTTTCATCGGCCGTTTTCTTAGTTTTCACTAAAAGCTATACGTATTTGACACTCTCCTTTTATCTTTTCTTTGTTCTAGTTCTACATTTTCTTTTACATTACAAGTTCATTTCCGAGTTTATCAAAGATTTCTCAAAGTTGACCTACCATTCATGTGCTACTATGACTAAACCTACAACTGACATATGACTGACTGTAATCCATCAACCGTTTTTCCTGCCAGCTGTTTTCATTCCATTCAGCACGCTCAGCATGACCACAATAGAAACATGTTTTATCGACGGAAGAATAAACAAAATGACAGATAAACAATCACAATCTGTCATTTTGTTTATTCTTCCGTCGCCAAGGCCCGTAGAAAACCCGTTTCTATGGTTATCATGCTACGCATGCAAGAGAGTATTCTATAACAGAAATACGAAACGAATTTAGCTATCCTATTTCTCTGCCAATAAAATTGCTTTAAACTTAACTCACCGCACTAGGTTTCAGAAAACAAGTAAGAACTGCTAACGTAATTATTTGCTGAGCTAGTTCATGAAAACATTCCGAAGCTGGTTTAAATTCAATCAATCGCAGTCCATTTCAATTGGGTTAGGATAGCGCAGAACTTGTCTGAAATTGTTCATTCGTTGAAAGTTTTATGAATACTGTTGGACGATGTACCTGGTATTTTAAAGTGAGGGCGTAGGATAGCTTGTATGTAGGCTTAATGAAGGATTAAGAGTAACCTAGGACTTTTAATTCAAAACTAACAAACCACAAAAGGATAGGTGCCCAAAATGTACCTTTTTTTAACAGTTTTTGTACACACATATAAACAGACAAGAAGAAAGGAACAGAAAAATAAGTACAAAGATGATGCTTATTTCTAAAGAAATCTCTTCAAGCATACCTTTTTTTGGGTGGGAAATTATCAAATAACTTCTCCCGCTCTGGGTGGAGCGGGAGGGCGTGTTAGACTCTTACTGACTAAAACCCACCCGTGTTTCTTCAGTTGCCTATATTGCCAGAGGCCACGGTCTTCCAGCGTACCTGCGATAAGAGAGTACTTAAAGAGATGTAGACAACGTGTGTAAGAGTAGAAGAGAAAACAGAAAACATAAAATAAAAACTTAACTATTCTCTAATTTAAATATAAACATACAATATGAGAATATATTATACTTAAATACATACTCTTAAAATACATATCACTAAAATAGATATAAATACTTAAGTATAATGTAGTATAAAATAAAAAATACATAATATGCAACTACGACAAAGTATATTTCCATTTCGTCATAGTTGCAAATTGTGTTCTATCACTCTTGTTTTAAAAACTGCAACAGTTTGGCAATCCCTAATGTCAAGTGGAAGTGAATTCCACAATAGAACTGCGTGCACACTGAAGGAGTAGGAGTAGAAGTCGGTTGAGTGGGGAGGAGATTTAAGGCGATTTCTGAGATGCGACGTGCAAGGTATGCATCAGAAGGACGGTCGTAGGAAAACCGTTTCCGCAGATAGGATGTTTTAGGGTTGTGAAGGATGTTAAATAGCAGACACAATATCCGAGAGTTCCTGCGAAGTCGAATAGAGAGCCACTTGAGTATATTGCGAAAGTTAGAAACGTCATCATACTTTTTAAGATTACAAACAAAACGAATACAGAATTTATTTTTCTAAATGACTGACTGATTTTTTTCTCTAGCTAGAGAATAATATTCATAATATGATGCACTAGAAATTTTGAAAGCTCTGATTTCAAATATATATTAAGATTACAAACAAAAAAAGTGGTATTAAAGCTCTGCGTCTCTCTTTGCCACATGTGATAAATGCTTAAAGTCAATTTTGTAAGAAAATATGTTATTTTACAGCTGTCTATTTTACTAAATCTAAATTTATTTTTCTTAATAAATACCATCCAAAACAGTTCACATATCTGGATCTTCAGTTTACCAAGTATACTCGTTTCATGATGTTTTATTTTGTCTGGACGATTTCCAACTACTTTTCCGCGCAGAATAAACAGGGAACGATTTCATTCGGTACATTCATTGTTAAAAGTTTCGTGAGACATCATTCCATTAGGTAGTTCCTTATCCGCTCAAGACGGGAGGAAGTTCTTCCAAAGATTCGTCGTAGCAGTTTTGTAAGTAGATAGGGATTCTGTTAAGAGATTTTCAGATTTTGGCGTAGGGGCTGGCACATATCTGGCGAGGCGCGACGCAGCGCAGTTGTCACTGCCAAACAAAATATCAACGTTGCGTGCCTGAAAATAAAGTTGTGAATAAATAACCCGAGACGCGCGCATCTTTTCGCTTCGACACGCTCTCGACCTAATGAGAGTTTTTTTTTTATTTTCAACTATATTTCAGTGAGGACAATGTCGATAATAGTTTAACAATGAAAAAAAATGGTCTGCGCTGCGCTCCGCCATATTATTATGTACGCTGGCCCTAGGAGTTAAGTTTGGTGAAATAGTAAATTAATTATATAATTTAAACAGGTAAGCCTACATTATCAATTAAGTAACCTCTAACATGTGACTGTTATTGATAATTGCCTGGTGAAGAAACCGAAAATGACTTGAAGACCGACCCGAAGATCAAACATTGGATCAAACGCTCAGATGTCGCGCTTCTGGCCAGAACTAGACAAACCAACAATCAAATATGTACTGTTTACGTTTGTAAATACTTCCTTAGAAAGTCTTCAGTACAACAGCACACCAAACATAAATTTTCTGAAAGAGACAGTACGATACAATATGCATTGTGTCATCTCACTCTGAATTCAATAGCATCTAACCTGTAATAGGCCTTTGATTACGTACTGTAATGAACATGGTTGAATTAAATAGACACGTCCAATCCATTTATCACATCTGTTAGTAATCGTGTAATTCGATCTATTTTGGTAATAGTACAAATGTCATAATGTATGTAGATTGAAGTAACAGAGTACATTGCATCGAAATAACAGACTGATATGAGTTTATTGCCTTGGTTTGAAAGACAAGGCACTTGATATTGCTTGAAAAGCGTTTTGTCGAAGCACGGTTTGTTCTTTCCCTAAATATATAGCGCTGATACGTGTATTTTTTTTTAAACGTGTATAGTTTTAGGCGTACCATTTAGTTCTGTCTTGCTAAGTTTTATGGTTGAGTCACGAAGTTGTCATTGGTGTAGCTGTTTTGTAGATATGACTTTTGCATAGTGTGGCATTAGATTCTAATCTGTAAGGTACATGGAACGTAAATTTACGAAATCTGGGTGTTAAACTTAAACCTTTGCAGTCAACTTATGGATATACATTGTTTTACATAATGTGCTTGGAAACTTGCATTGTATTTTTTCTTATTTTTATGAAGTATCATAATTAATTCACATAACAATCTAGCCTATTAGTTAATAATTAATTTAAATATAACTTAAACCACAAATGAATACAGATGGGACAATCCGCTTTTTACGTATGAAGCTACAAGTAGGTACGCGGTGGGCTCGACTTGTCGAATTCAGTGGGCGTAACGTAGTCAGATGATATAAGAGTTACGCGATAGAAAGAGAGGCAACTTCTAAGTGAATTTAAATGTAAATAATTAGCGCTTTGCGATCTGAATTGCACTTTATTATGTCGTAGCAAGAGTCGCTTTTTATTTAAATTGTTTTGCGGAGTGTCCCATGTGTACTAATCTGTGCTTAGACTGCTAAGTAACTATAAAATTAAGAAATCGTCCAATAACGTCTTTCGTTTTCAATTTATGTTAACGGTAAGACAATTCACGTATTATTTATAATAGTCAGCACTTACCCTGGGCCTGCAGTTTAAGCTTGCATGGTTGAAAATTAATAAAATTAACAAAAAGGTTTTAGACAGAGGCACTCTTAGTAATTACAAGAGTCGAATTAAGAAAGTTCTAAAACACGGTAATTTCCCTAACTAGCATGTTAAGTAAAGTAAAGCTGAAGTAAAACTAATTTTCTCCAAGATTCCACTGATCATATCCAATTAATTCTAATTCATAAATCTGTGGAACTACGTATATAACTGCTGTTGTTATAATAATTCATTAGCAGCAATTAGATGACAATACGGGCGGACACAAAGGCATTCTGATTACGACTGTCTATTACCTGGGAATGTAGATGTAGAACTATGCTAGGGACAGAATAGCTAGTTTGTCTGTCATGTACAAATACATAAAGAAAAAAAAAATTATTGGAAATAACGTACCAAATCCGAAATAATTTTGAAGGTTCTAATTTTTTTAATGCGTGATTTGGAGAAATTACACTTATGAGTATTTCAAAAGATAAATTAAAATTATGTAGCGTCATAATTAAAATTAGGTACATTCAATTTAACTTAACTTAAGATTCTATTAAGCTTGAGCCAATAAATAAAGTCTGTAACAATGATCCTACGAATTTACTAATGATGATCATAAAATGTGTGAAGCAATCAGTAACCAAGATAAATGTACAACACACAGTCTATTGTCTCTAAACTAAATGCACTGGGTTTAAATTTAGTTGTCATTAAGTCGTCACCTTTGATTACAATTTTTAATTAGCAAAACAAAATAATGGGGTTCCTCGCCGTCTCCTACCCCATTTGCTTCTAGAAATTGAAATAACACAAATTTTATTTAAAAAAACTGTAATTCTCTTGGGACTTACTGCCTCGAATTTGCAGGTCAGTTTGTTAAGTGAAAGGTTACGCTTCAAAACTTCGCATAGCTTTTCGGGTTAGTTGTATACCTATTTTAATTTAAGGCACCATTGACGATTGGTGAGGAGGTCGTAGCTAAGTAATAACAGCTGCACGGGTCGATTCACCAGGTTAAGTTACGAATGCCGGGATTGTTCTGTGGATGGGTTACCATCTTTACATATCGAGACTACTCCGTGCCTCGGAAAGCACGTTAAACCGTTAGTCTCAGCTGTCATTCGTTAATATTTTATAGCCTTTACGTTTCAACCAGTCTCACCAAGGAGTATCGTATTACCCAGTTACTGGGTTGTGGAGGTCAGATAGGCAGTCGCTCCATGTAAAATAATGGTATTCAGCTGCATCCGGTTAGACTGGAAGCTGACCCCAACATAGTTTGGAAAAGGCTAGGCAGGTTGATTGCCGATTGGTGACGATAGACGGAATGAAGCAAGCTGAACTAAGGTCTGATATTACAGGCAAGCAGACTCCAATTACAGGATTATCATATTATACAACTGTTATTAAACTCATGAGAAAAGTTTTGAATATGAATGTGGATGACTATAAGACTAGGGAAAGACCAAAGGAACGTTGGATGGCTGTATAAAAGATGATATGACTAGAGAGGCGGTGACAATCGAGATGACAACTTATGGAGAACTATGAAAGAAAAAGACGATGCGTCGACTACAAATACATTGATAAAAGTCAGAGAATGATGATGATGTTAATTTCACGCCCCCAGTAGCCCACCGGTATCGGAAACAGGGTCCAAGCTACCGCCGGTCAGGGCTCCAGAGAAAGGAACCTCCTAAAAACTCGAGCCGTGTCCAGGAGTACCGCTTTCTGAATCAAGCCCTTATTATAATTATTAACTATAAGATAATTTACAGATTGGATTTCAGGCTATCACAAATTAAGTCTACTTATGTATAAGTTTTGATGTTCAGAGCCAACTAGTCGCCGAAGTGAGAAGAATCAATGAACTCAAACTATCTGTTGAACAGAGATAAGGGGCTGCATTTAATGCATCTAGTGGGATGCAGAGTCAGGCTCTCGGCGTAGCCTCAGTTGTGAGACATGATTGATCGTTCTCAAAAGAGATAGGTATTGAACTAAGTAATTTACATAAATTGACTGAGTGCTTTTCTGCAAGGGGTAGAAGCACAGACAAATTTATCATTTATTGACAACCCACCCTTGCTTCGTACGGTTTGTACGACTTTATACAACATTAAGATTTCTTTATTTTAATGTAAGCTTTAATATTAATTCTAATTCAACAAAATAACTTGATAACTAGAGTTAAGTAATAAGGAGATAATAACTGACATATCAACTGGTATGGATTCTTAGCCATTGGCGCAGCAGTGGGGAGAATACGCTCAGAAGACCGTTGTTAGTGGCGCGTCGCCGGCCGGATATGGAGGCGGTTCTTTTTCTTATTATGGCGTAAAACTCGTCTGTGCGCGCCTCCGCAAACATTGTGGACGCACTATAACACCACGACATCCCCAACAGTATCCTAAAGGCGTTATTATATTGGATACGCAAATCGCTATATGCCCTCTGCGTATAACTGGTCCAAAGACTACACGTGTAGAAAGACTGACAGAATGCTTTGATAAGACTGACTTCAGTTCCATAAAACTTTAATAACTTAATGAACAAGGTTAGGAACACGTAAATCTTTCGGAATACACATACATCTTCGGGAATGTCTGTCGTTCGTGGATCTTTGACAGTCGTTACGGGTCGTCAGGAGCCCGAAAGTCTGACACCAATCTTACCAAGGGGTATCTATTACCCAGTTACTGGGTTGTGAAGGTCAGATAGTCAGTCGCTGCATATAAAATACTGGTATTCAGCTGCATTCGGTTAGACTGGAAGCGAACCCCAACATAGTTGAGGAAAGGCTAGGCAGACACGATAAGCTATTTTGTTTTATACTATTTATAAAATCGTAAATTAATAATGACATTCTAATTATATCACCATTGCAATCACCAAGCTAATAAATATCTTTCTTGTCAATTCGAGTGGTGATTACAAGGATTAAAAGTATGCTATGTGATAATCCAGATTATAAACTCCGTTCAACCGTTTTAGGGTAACAAATATCAAATATACAAACTTTCACAATTATTTTATTGGTAGGATAAGACCGTATTTTGCTGCCATCAAATGGTAAGCCTCATACCGGGATATTTAGGAACTTGAATTATAAGAGGTTTTCGAAGTTATCAAAATGTTAAAAGTTTAATTTGTTGTTTGGTAACTTTATATCGTGGAAGTTACAGCTTTGGACTTGAAAAACAAGTTAGAGTATATCAAAATCAAGCAATTATTACTTTGAAATTACTTCGCACACCTCTAAAGTAGAGGCAGGGAAATAAAAAAATGCAAAAGACGTTGAAACATTTACTAACCAATTCTGCTTAGCTATTCCTAAAGAGCTATAAAAAAACACTAAAAAATTGACACGAGTTTCACCTCTCAACGAGGCATCCTCAGGATGACGATCGAGTTTGGTGATTCGTTTACATTACTAACGAACCATTCCAAGAAAAACCTTTAATTTTGGCAACATTAATAGTTTCTTATCGAAGTAAAGGGTAACCCGAGTAGTCGGATAGAAGCTATATTTCTCTTATTCCTGATTCTTTTGTATCAAGAAAATACAAAAGAAACCTCCGGAGAAAATCTTGAAATTTCTGATAGAGAAAGATATCCTAAATAAATATTCGAATTGAAAGAGCCCAAGACTAACGAATTGCTCAAGAAAATAAAAACCGGAGCAATGTTTTAAACGGCTCATTTAATGGGATGGTCCGTACTAAAGAGGTACTTTGTGTTATAGGTATTCTTAAGCATCATTAGTGTGGCGATAAAAGGAGTGATTAAGTACCCTTATTTGGTATCAAAATCACTCAAGCAAACTCTAACCCCGCGTCCTATTTGAAAGCGTACGCCGCGCAAAATATACGCGATCGTCGCATGCTTTTTGTTCGGAAAAGCGGAAAACCTCTGTGCTGGTGCGACCACGCGTTCGGGTTCACCGGAAAAAAGTGACGTATGGGCGCGACGATCGCATATTCGCGCGACGATTGCGTTTAAATAGGACGCAGCCTTAAGCTTCTTAGAAAATCGGTGGCCGCCACCTTAATCATTCGTTTATTGCGCGGTTCTTTTTTTTTTTTTCTGTAGGGCATCTCGTAGCTGACCTCTGAGGTCATGACTACTTAACCGGTCAATGCGCGGTTCTACAGCACCTTGACAGAAAGACGCTTGTTCGTTGCGCGATCCTATGCGTCCTTAAGCGGCCGTAGTGACGGCTGTCGTAAGAATGATGGCAGCGGGGTTTGATTTTACGGTGTCATAAAACGGTATCTAAGAAAACACACCAACTTACTTTTTCATAAATAACGATTCAGTGACGTCATTCGCTGGCAAATTGCAGTCGCTAATTGGCGGCTACCGCTTTTTTAGGAAACCGTCACTTAATGCCACTAGTGTCAAATTCCGCCGCCATTGCTGCAGTGTCGTCAAAGTTATACCTAATAGAAAAATAAAAATTTAATAAATATTGCGCATTAATTTAGTTATGCCCACTGAAACCCAATTAGAACGTGTCCAATTTATTTGACAAGTTAATCAACTGAATGTAATTTTGTTAAAATTGTTCGCTACAGCGGTGTTATTATATAGTTTTTCGTTGACATTTATTTGACCCTGAAAAGGCAGACTGAAACGATAAAAATGACAACATTTATTTATTTGTTTCGTTACACGTCTCTTGATTTTTTAACGATATCGTTTTGACAGTCACTATTTCATCGAAAAATGTTCCGTTTTTTTTTTAAATCACCAAAGCAATACCGTACTGAAAAGTAACTAAATATTCCATATTCGCCTCACAACAGTTCGCCCCACTTTTAATATTCCATGTTCGCCCCATATTTTATTTCCTTTTGGCCCATGAAATACCTGTGGTTCAGTTTCTCTTCATTTAAAACAAACACACATCACTTACAAAGGTGTAAGTAAAAATAAAATATCACTAACACAATAATACAGCACTTTCTAGAATATTCCAAATTTACCTACACGTCCATCGGTCCCTAAATCTGATAATCTATCACGTACATTTGTAGAGCAAATCACTTTACACAAAACCTGCAGAACAATTTCCAATCTCATTCACGTCATTTTGTTCCTTTCACGCCATTTCAAATAGGTAAGCTTTCAACGCTATTCATTTGTCTGCCCCACTTTATTTTCACTGACCAGGTGCCGCTCGTGTTTTGTTTTTAAGATATTTTCATTCATCATTGAAAATTGACGTTACATGTTCTTTGTAATTTTTTATAAAATGATTGAAATTGCTATGTTTAGACTGATAATAATGTTTCTTAAATATGCTTGGAAATTCGAGCATTATTTTGACAACCTTTTTCGCGATACATCGAAAATGCTGTACTGGTCATGTACATGTTTAGCGGCCGATAAAAGGAGACGGAAACGATTATATACACTCTGGGGCCTGAATGTAACGAAGTGAAAATGGTGTGAAATAATAGATTCAAACATAAATTAGTGTATTTCAGTGAAAATTTGCCGTCCTACAATTCACACAGCGATCCATAGTTTCAACATTATCCAAACCACAAAGCGGAGGTAAAATCCAAAATAACAATTCCAAGTCAAACGTGAGAGCGATCTTCGGTATCCAGTGTAAAAGCAAGGGTCGTACAAGGTAGGCAGGGTCAGAATCCGTAAAAATCAAAGCAGTGGTCGTTGAAAACGAAAAATAATCGGGAAAGCACTCAAAACGCAAATAAAAAACATGTGGAAACAGTCTAGTAGGGGTGGGCGTTGCGACGATGAACCGTTTTCTGTTTTGCGACGATGCAATCGTTTTACGTCCTGGGTTCAAACAGTCTTCATTACACAAACCAGTCTTCGAATTACTGGGTGCGATTTTTCATTTTACACCTAAAAAAATACAGTCGAGAATATAATGATTCAACTATCTATCACACTCGTCACGTCGTCGTCTTTAATGTTCCACGTTCGTATACAAAACAGTCTTACAATAAAAATTTAACTCTTTGTCAATGAAATACAGTCAATAATGTACTAACAGTTGTCAATGCTCTCGTTCGTGATGCAAAAAAACCCATTTCATACATTGCAAATCGTTGTAAGAAACTGCACTCGATGAAAACGCAATTCTATTCCATGTTGGATAAGTTTCATCCTTTAACCGTTTTCTGCAACCGTATTCGTCGTCGGGAAAACGGTTTCGTCCATCAAAAATTCGACAACAACACACCTCTACTGTCTAGTGTCAATGTCAGTCAGCTCATGCCAGTGCAGAAATGCACTGCGAGTGACATAGACTAAAAATATAAGACTGATTTTAATCGATTTGAAACCGATAGTAATTATTTTGGTTTTTCAGTAATCAATCGATGATTTATTTTGTAATATGACTGTAATTAAATGCACTATATTGTATTAAAGTATATATAGTGCATTTAAATACTTTGAGTTAATTACCTAGTGCTAACTAGGGCGAAGGTTTTCTTTTTGTAATCGTTTTATCGATTAGGTACTCAATTAATCGATAATCTCAAGAAGACCATCTTCATCATATTTCGCCGCTTCCAGATTGAGAATTGAGCTGATTTTTGATATTCAAAGAAAAAAAAAATATGACAAATTTTTTAGATCATATCTCAACATTTGGGCCCACCGTTCCCCATCTCCTTTCTATGTAATTTAAAAATCGAACGAACTTTTTACTTCGACACATGGCAACCACGGAAGTTCGATTTGACACGCAAATAGAGCTGTTTAAATTAAAAAAGAAACAAATGAACAAATTAGTGTGCGAAAAATGTTGTTGTTGTTGTGTTGTTGTTGTTGTTGTTGTTCGTTATTGATTCTGGAATTACCATATTTGAATTCCGCTCATTATTTGAAAAAAGTACTATCAAGCCTTGGCCGCAACAAGACATCACACACATACGAGTCCATCAGACTCGTATGGGTGCTATGGCTTCGCCTCGACTCACATTTTCAAGTTTGTCCATCAATGCAGGCCGCGGCAGTAATGTACTATAATGAAATGAAAATTTCTTAAAATCGATACTTGGTTGATCTTTTGAAACTCAAAACTCTATGCAAATGAACAAAGGTTACATTAACTTACCTATTTTAAGGATATTATTCCCAATAGCTTGTCTTCCTTAACGAGTTAGCTATGTTCATTCTATATTCAAAGTTACTTCTAAAGCTCCTGAGCTCTTCTTCCGTCTTCAACTGTTCCGCAAGCTGGTAGCTAAAGTTTTTAATGTCCCGTGACTTGAATTTCAATATTATACTTACCTTTGTTACTCGGAGGATTTTTTTTTTTTTTGTGGGTTGGAAATTATCAAATAACTACTCTCGCTCTATGCGGAGCGGGAGGGCATGTCAGACTCTTACTGAATAAAACCCACCCGTGTTCCTTCAGTTACCATGTTGCCATGCTTTCGGACTTCTGCGCAACCCTGGTAGGCATCGGCCCTAGCGGACCCCGTCAATTCTGCTGATATCTCTTTGAGGCGCGCGTGAAACACAACGCGCCGTCTACCCGGGCCTGATCCTTATCGGACGGCAAGCTACCCATTGCTCACCGTCCACAAGCCCGCCCAAGCAGTGGCCAGAAATCGGCCTGCACTTCCCGACGCCAAGGGGGTGTCCTGCGGCGGTTAGGGGCGTGAGGGCGCGGAATTCGCCGCTCCCTCAAGCGTTCTGCCTCCTCCTTCGCGATCATTACTGCTTCGCAGAAGGAGGTGACGGCTTCCCATTTCCTTTCACTCCGTACCATGGCCTGAATCAGGGCCGGACGCAAGAGATCACCGCCGCCGATCACCTCCATGAGAACACAGCGATGCTCCGCCCAAGTTGGGCAGACCTCCACCATATGCTCCACCGCATCCTCCGGGTGATCCACACAATGGTGACACCCGGGCCATTCCTACCGCCTTATCCTGATCAGGAACCTCCCGAAACAGCCGTGTCTGGTGAGGACCTGCGTGAGGCGGAAGGTGAGGACGCCGTGGCACCTCTCTAGCCACTCTTCAAAGATAATCAGAGGAGCTGGTGGCTAAATAATAACAGCCAGACAGGTCGAGCCATCAGGTTTAGCTACGCTTGCCGGGGTTGGTCCGTAAATGGGTGACCATCTTTACATAACGATACTCCTCCGTGCTTCAGAAAGCACGTTAAGCCGTTGGTCCCGGCTGTCATTCGTGGATCTTTGACAGTCGTTACGGGTCATCAGAAGCCCGAAAGTCTGACAACAGTCTTACCAAGGTGTATCATATTACCCAGTTACTGGGTTATATACAGGCAGTCGCTCCATGTAAAATACTGATCGACCCCAATGTAGTTGGGAAAAGCCTAGGCAGATTGAATCATCCGGCTGGCCCGAGGATACCGCACGGTCTCCTGCGAGGCGGCGAGCCTTCTTGCCGGATTACCGCCATGGGATCTGGAGGCAAAGGTCCTCGCGCACATCTGGGAGTGGCGCGAGGAGGCGAAACGCCGGGGCTTAAATCCGCTGCCGCGAGAAATCGCGGCACAGCGGACAGAGCTCCGGCGGGATCTCATGGCGTCATGGAGAGTGCGATTGTCGCAACCCAGCGCTGGGCACGCCACAATTGCGGCGATAAGACCCCTCTTTGAGGAGTGGCTAGAGAGGCGCCACGGCGTCCTCACCTTCCGCCTGACGCAGGTCCTCACCGGACACGGCTGTTTCGGGAGGTTCCTGCACATGATAAGGCGGGAGGAGACGCCCGGGTGTCATCATTGTGTGGATCGGCCGGAGGACACGGTGGAGCATACGGTGGAGGTCTGCCCAGCTTGGGCGGAGCATCGCCGTGTCCTCGTGGAGGCGATCGGCGGCGGTGATCTCTCGCGTCCGGCCCTGGTTCAGGCCATGGTACGGAGCGAGAGGAAATGGGAGGCCGTCACCTCCTTCTGCGAAGCGGTAATGCTCGCGAAGGAGGAGGCGGAACGCGTGAGGGAGAGGCAAATTTCGCGCCCTCACGCCCCTAACCGCCGCAGGAGGAGACGCCCAGGGCTTCGGGAATCGCGAGGCGATTTCCGGCCACCGTAGGCGCGGGTTTGCGGGCGGTGAGTAATGGGTAGCTCACCGTCCGATAAGGACCAGGCCCGGGTCGACGGCGCGTTGTGTTCCACGCGCGCCTCAAAGAGATGTCAGCAGAATCGACGGGGTCCGCTAGGGCCAATGCCTGCCGGGGTTGCGAAGAAAACCGAGAGGGAGATCGTGGCCCCCGGCAACAGGGCAACGGAAGGAACACGGGTGGGTTTTAGTCAGTAAGAGTCTGACACGCTCTCCCGCTCCGCCCAGAGCGGGAGAAGTTATTTGATGATTTCCCACCCACAAAAAAAAAAAAAAAAAAAGGCAGATTGAATCACTTACCGTTATTACAAAGATTGATCTATCTTTTTACAGTGTTCAACAAAGTGTAATTATGTTAATTAGAATAAAAGCCAACATTTAACTACTTACAACTAACATAAAGTCTTTGCTATCTTTCCAGGTAATTGCAGTATCTATTACTTCAAGTAGAGGTCTTTATTGCAAGGCGTAAAAAGGTAAATTGAACTTAATCCTAAATATATATAAGTTTTTAATTTGTGCAGCAATCCTTGAATATGATGTAAGTTATTTGATTACATATCAAAGTTTTTTTTTATCGGATTCCTTCTTATAGCGTGTCGCTGTCAATCTAAATAGAGTTGGCTCAGAATTTGGCTACGAGTTTGGCATCACTTCAGTAGTGTCCATCAGTTCCTCTAACGTGCAAACAATAGGATGGATTGGACACACCATTCCGTGTCCCATTGTTTTTGGAACTGCACCACATTTACACTGCAGGGTGGAATCCTCCGTGAATCTCCACACACAATAAACCCTGAAATAAATATATGGCGTTTAGCATGACCTGAGTGTAGGTCAATTTTGGGTTTTAAATAAATAAGCAGCAAATTTACTGTAGATATTTACCACAGACGATATTTACCACAGGCGCAGTCTTTGATCTTTTGTTTTGATTTTGAATGACCGTCGGTACTTACCCTCGATTTTTTATAAAACACACTATACATAGAAAGAAAGAAATATGCATTTATTGGCATTACAGCAGAGAAAATACACCTTATAGCTATAAAAAACAGAAAATAATGATTGTAATATCAAAAGGACCTTAGCTCAGCATATTGTCAGATGATAACACAAAGTGTAACACCTGACGCTGATTTTCAGCTGCAACCCAAGAGTGCCATACGCTAGAATAATAAACAGGGAAGTGTGTGTCCATTTTATAAATTAGGTATCAGAATAAATAATGTAATAAAAGATAGGATAATATAAAAAAAATATACTGTAGTGATATACAAGAGTGTGTTTGTTGTGCTGTGAATCATAATAACTACAAATAATTAACAAATAGACACACATAGACCGCGCCGCGCCGCGCCCTCTGCGCCTTGTGCGTAGAGCTCCTTACAAAATGAGTCTTTGTTACTTTTGAAAAGAGCTCTGAATTGCCTCCAGGGAGTCAAGAGTAAACTCTGCATACCTCGCCATTGCGCACAAAAATATAAATGAAAAATTCGCGGTAGTTTTTTTTTACCTCAAATTATTCACATAATTATTACACTTCTACATTACTACTTGTTAAACTGTATTCTCAATTAATTCATAATTACCTCATAAAAGATTAGCAGGTCTGCCAGACCCTCCAATTTAACTTGTTCCTTATCTACCCTCCAAAGATTTGCGGTTTGAGATAAATGGTTGAAAGGTACCTCCTTTCCTTTTACGATAGCAAAAAGGATAGGGGAATGAAGATAGAGTGATACTAACGATGCTTATTATATAAAAAGTACTATACATTATATGATAAAGTGTTCAAAAGTGCCATACAAGGGCCTATTTGAAAAAAATAAATGACTTTGTCTTTGGTACTATTTGTGGAATAAATGACACAAATCCGTTCCGTTTCGTATCAAATTTTTCTTTCGTATCGATCAACTGTCATCACAGTGTTTTCATCCTTCGTTGCCAAATCACTAAACACATCCAATTCTTTGTAAAACGTTACTTATAATATAACAAAATATCAAAGCAAAAAATTCATATCGAAAATAAACGGCAATAATGTTCTCGCTCTATATTTTTCTAAGATTATCAGATATTTTCCTGCCATCAGTGTGCATTGGTTATTTTGTTATTCTTGCTGAGTAAAAATATTATACCATGGTAGATTATACTAGTGTCAATACCTTATTGATTAATAATGTCTACCCAGAGCAATATAAGAATTTTAAAAAAACGCAATTGAAAAGGAATACAAAAAATATTGATAGTCAAGAAGATATCTGCAGTTCATAGTACATAATATTAATCCTCAAACACTTAAGTTTCATCGTAACTCTTGACCGTAAAATATTCTACCCTTTGATAATATCTAGCATCGATACAGTTTGTCAAAACTAGCACTTGCCGTGTCAACAAACACTTGCCGTTTCAACACTTTCAAAAGTATTGACTATCCAGATTTGTCTTATTAGACCTACTCAAATGATTTGTTTCAGATAACTGGGGTTTAATTTTTATTACTAATGTTATGTGCACTGTCCATGTTTAGCCACATTTTTTTTTCTGAAAAAGCTGTCCTAAAAGTAGACCTAAAATTAAACGCAGTCATCGTTTTGATGTGGGACGCCCTCCAGCTATATGGACAGACTGGATACGGATGGTGAAGGACAGGGTGTTGTGGCGCAGCTTTGGAAACGCCAATGTCCAACATTGGACTGCGATAGGCTTAGTCGATCGACTACAGAAACTAACAACGCAGAAGATGAATAGTAAATAAAACTACTTTTATTTTAAAGTGCAATTGAAGTGGATATATTTAGTAACCTGTTCCGCTTAGCTATTTCTAAAGAGTCTTAAAAAGACCCTGAAAGAAATCGACACGTGTTTCACCTCTCAACGAGGTATCCTCAGGATGACGATTGACTTGTCGTGAACTCGAACACGGCGTGTTGCCACACCAAACACCGAGCGCAGACAGTCTGCGCTCGGGGTCTTTTTAAGACTCTTTAGAAATAGCCAAGCAGAACAGGTTACATAAATATATCCACTTCAATTGAATTTTATAATGGATTTCCGCAAGGTCACGCCTGAATCAATTAACTACTTTTATTTTTGTAACTTTAGAATTACTGAATGCAGCCAGCCCTATTTTTTTTTGTGTGGGAAATCATCAAATAACTTCTCCCGCTCTGGGCGGAGCGGGAGGGCGTGTCAGACTCTTACTGACTAAAACCCACCCGTGTTCCTTCGGTTGCTCTGTTGCCGGGGGCCACGATCTCCCTTTCGGTTTTCTTCGCAACCCCAGCAGGCATCGGCCCTAGTGGACCCCTTCAGTTCTGCTGACATCTCTTTGAGGCGCGCGTGGAACACAACGCGCCGTCGACCCAGGCCTGGTCCTTATCGGACGGTGAGCCACCCATTGCTCACCGCCCGCAAGCCCGCGCCTACGGTGGCCGGAAATCGCCCCGCGATTCCCGACGCCCTGGGCGTCTCCTCCTGCGGCGGTTAGGGACGTGAGGGCGCGAAATTTGCCTCTCTCTCACGCGTTCCGCCTCCTCCTTCGCGAGCATTACCGCTTCGCAGAAGGAGGTGACAGCCTCCCATTTCCTCTCGCTCCGTACCATGGCCTGAACCAGGGCCGGACGCGAGAGATCACCGCCGCCGATCGCCTCCACGAGGACACGGCGATGCTCCGCCCAAGCTGGGCAGACCTCCACCGTATGCTCCACCGTGTCCTCCGGGCGATCCACACAATGGTGACACCCGGACGTTTCCTCCCGCCTTATCCTGTGCAGGAACCTCCCGAAACAGCCGTGTCCGGTGAGAACCTGCGTCAGGCAGAAGGTGAGGACGCCGTGGCGCCTCTCTAGCCACTCCTCAAAGAGGGGTCTTATTGCCGCAATTGTGGCGTGCTCAGCGCTGGGTTGCGACAATCACACTCTCCATGACGCCATGAGATCCCACCGGAGCTCTGTCCGCTGTGCCGCGATTTCTCGCGGCAGCGGAGTTAAGCCCCGGCGTTTCGCCTCCTTGCGCCACTCCCAAATGTGCGCGAGGACCTTTGCCTCCAGATTCCATGGCGGTAATCCGGCAAGGAGGCTCGCCGCCTCGCAAGAGAATGCAGCCAGCCCTGACACTAGAAAATGGGACAAAAAGTCCTCAGAAAAACCCACGAAGGAAATCCCATGACGTTCTAAATAATCATAACCCCTAGTAAAATCTTAGAAAGTCAATGTTTTCTACCAAAACCCTTAATTGATTAATTGAGTTAAAGAAAAGCATAATTTACAGTCTAATATTCTTAGATACTCAGACATTAAATGATACTTTGACATCCTAAATAAATTGTGTGTGTTTATGATATTATTTTTAACTGACATACCTCAAAGTGTACTTTTAATTCGTAATCATGCAATCAATAATGTTAATACCTACTATCCTAACAATATCCGTCCTGTAATAAAATTTATGTACCTAATATTTGCACACCGCACACTTGGCAGAATAAGATTATACCACTGACTAATCTTAAGACCATACCATGTACCATATTCTGACTAATAAATGATTATGATTATGAGTAGGTATTTTCGTCTAATGTCTAAAAGAACAACGCAAATCTAATATTCAACTAATAATTCGATAGTCTCGATAATCAATCAAGTGACAGACAAAACCTTAGCAGTGGCCCAATTTCTGTTTGTACACTGTGTCCTTATCGTGTTACAGATGAAAGACAAACTGGGGTCTTGCGTCGATTAATGCAGACTGTCGGTTTGAGAACACACAATCAATATTGTACTTTGATTAGTTTCAGATAGAGTTGATTTAAGATAGCACGTTTTCAGTTAATAGTTGATGGACAAGATCTTAAGTAGATCTTACCTAGATTTTGTGAGATCATTTTGATTTCACATGTATGAAGAATTAACCCAATAGATGCCTACTTTTCATGGATTGGTGAAACAAGACGTAAATGAGGCAATTCTGCACAGAACACGAGAGAATACCAGCTTATGCTAAGCTAGCACTCCGTTAGGCGATTTCCCTTCTAAAGCCATATTAAGTAGTTAGGTATCTATAATCTCACTCCGGTATCACCGGATGCCGACCTACCTCTGTCGTGTGGTCGAGGCCTATTTGACGGACAGGGCCGTCATCTACCCCGGTCACCAAGGAGAGTGGAACCGGCGAGAGATGTCGTGCGGTGTCCCACAGGGATCGGTCCTGGGGCCGCATCTGTGGGACATCGGATACGACTGGGTGCTGCGCGCCGACCTCCCTAGCGGCGTCAGCGTCGTCTGCTACGCTGACGACACGTTGGTCCTGGCACAGGGGGGGTCGTACCAGGCGGCGGCCGAACTAGCGACACGCGGGGTTGCGACAATCGTCGACAGGATCCGGCAGCTGGGACTCGAGGTGGCCCTGCACAAGTCCGAGGCCATGGGTTTTCATGGACCTCGGAACGCGCCACCGTCGGGTTCTCAGGTAATGGCGGGAGGGGTTCACATCGGCGTCGAGTCGACGATGAAGTATCTGGGACTTGTCCTCGACAGCCGGTGGAACTTCGTCGAACACTTCCGACGTTTGGCTCCCAGACTGGAGCGGGCCGGGGCTGCGTTGAAGCGGCTCCTGCCCAATCTAGGGGATCCAAACGCCTCCTGCCGGAGGCTCTACACGGGGGTCGTGCGTTCCATGGCCCTTTACGGGGCGCCGGTGTGGGCGCGTTCAATAAGGCTGCGGCCAGCCCGCCGTTTGAACGCGTCCCAGAGGGTCATGGCCATCCGGCTGGCCCGAGGATACCGCACGGTCTCCTGCGAGGCGGCGAGCCTCCTTGCCGGATTACCGCCATGGGATCTGGAGGCAAAGGTCCTCGCGCACATTTGGGAGTGGCGCGAGGAGGCGAGGCGCCGGGGCTTAGCTCCGCTGCCGCGAGAAATCGCGGCTCAGCGGACAGAGCTCCGGCGGGATCTCATGGCGTCATGGAGAGTGCGATTGTCGCAACCCAGCGCTGGGCACGCCACAATTGCGGCGATAAGACCCCTCTTTGAGGAGTGGCTTGAGAGGCGCCACGGCGTCCTCACCTTCCGCCTGACGCAGGTCCTCACCGGACACGGCTGTTTCGGGAGGTTCCTGCACAGGATAAGGCGGGAGGAAACGCCCGGGTGTCACCATTGTGTGGATCGCCCGGAGGACACGGTGGAGCATACGGTGGAGGTCTGCCCAGCTTGGGCGGAGCATCGCCGTGTCCTCGTGGAGGTGATCGGCGGCGGTGATCTCTCGCGTCCGGCCCTGGTTCAGGCTATGGTTCGGAGCGAGAGGAAATGGGAGGCCGTCACCTCCTTCTGCGAAGCGGTAATGCTCGCGAAGGAGGAGGCGGAACGCGTGAGGGAGAGGCAAATTTCGCGCCCTCACGCCCCTAACCACCGCAGGAGGAGACGCCCAGGGCGTCGGGAATCGCGAGGCGATTTCCGGCCACCGTAGGCGCGGGCTTGCGGGCGGTGAGCAATGGGTGGCTCACCGTCCGATAAGGACCAGGCCCGGGTCGACGGCGCGTTGTGTTCCACGCGCGCCTCAAAGAGATGTCAGCATAATTGAAGGGGTCCACTAGGACCGATGCCTGCCGGGGTTGCGAAGAAAACCGAAAGGGAGATCGTGGCCCCCGGCGACAGGGCAACCGAAGGAACACGGGTGGGTTTTAGTCAGTAAGAGTCTGACACGCCCTCCCGCTCCGCCCAGAGCGGGAGAAGTTATTTGATGATTTCCCACCCTCAAAAAAAAAAAAAAAAAAAAAAGGTATCTATAATCTCCTCCTTTTCTCCTTAGCTGGTAAAATTCTATAATTAAATACATGTACAAGACAAGCTTTGTTTTTTACTCTAATTTGGTTTCGAAATAGTCAGGTGGACCTACCCACGCTAGTCATTATCATCATCATTTTAGCCGAAAGACGTCCACTGCTGGACAAAGGCCTCCCTTAAGCACCGGCACTTCGCCCGATTCTGTGCTTCCCGCGTCCAGCATCCATCCCACGCTAGTAGTAAAAGTTAATTGAGGAAATGGGTACCAAGTTTTTACAAGCAAACAGTGTACTATACCAATGTTAGGCATATTACACACGGACATACAAAACATGACGAAGACTAACTGGACTATGGCTTGTCTCTCTTATTTAATCTGACATCACATTACGTGATGTCCGCGTCAAGTTCATGCCTCATCCGCGTATGTGGGAATGCTTTTACACTCGCAGAGAAATTCTGGTCCAAAAAAGGATGGTTCAATTTATGAAAAAAACATTGATTCAGAGATTTTTACTAAAACTGATATCAGACTCTTCACTTTTCATTCAATTCTGCATTTCGATCGAAGTAAAATGTCTAAACATGAAATGCAAAAGTGAAAAATGTATCCATTAGTGAACCGATCCAAGGACGTTGTATTTCGGCAATCAATATATTTCACTTGCCTACCGAATGATTTAAAAATGAAATGAAAGAAGAGAATGAGCGTTCATTCTTATATAATTTTGTCGTCTGAACGTGGAATGAAACAAAAATGAACCTTCACCCGAGTGGATCATTCACTCTAGTGGAGCGTCTGATATCGGCCTTAGGAACTGTCTATTATTAATAGGTATGATTCATTTAAGCTACCAAGCAATTTAATTACCTGAAAACATGAAATATATAATTGCTTAGAATGTACGTACATACAAAGTCATTTTGTTCAAATTCAAATTCAAAATATTTTATTTCACATAAACCTACAAGGGCACTTATGAAACATCAGAAGCTAGGTTTCAATTGGTCGCTTCTGTGGAGAAGAGCCGGCAAGAAACTCCTCAGTTACTCTTTTAAAAATAAATGGTTTCTACAATGTTTTCAAATTACAGTGTTAATAGGTATGAGAGGACAGATTAGGTCTATCAACAAGTACCAGGTACTTCTACAGTCTACAACGTTCTTACATTCATAAAATCTAAAAGAAAATAATATATATAAAAGATCAACAAAATAATAAAAATAAGGACCTATTTAAACCAAATGACATGACTACTCCTGTAACAAATATAATTTGCTAAAAAAATAATAACATGAAATTGTAGGTTTGAAAATGAAATATATTATAGAGGTATACAGGGAGGGTTATTAGTAATTTGTCGGCAATCCATTAATGGGATGTAGGAGAGGTCTTTTACAACCAAATAACCCTTTATGACTCCAATGCCAATCAAACAAACATTTTCGAGTACATTTATATAGGGGTCATAAGGCATCATTTAGTTGCAAATTACCTCTACTACATTCCCTTAATGGATTGTCAACATATTAGGTACCAATAACCATGTATAACAAAGGGTGAAACCATAGCATATTTTAACTACTCATTTTAATTTAGATACGTTCAAATTAAAAGTAAAATAGAAGAGTTATTTTTACCATATCTAACAAAATAATGTAATACGATAAAAATTGGTACATAAAGGTTGTAGACATGATAAAACTACGAACTTCATTGTGGGTATGTAATATTACCCTTTGGCCGTACCCTTATATCAAGATACAAGCATTTGAAACACAGCATTATATCTCTATCATATTCCGTTAGAGTTTGACATAAAATATGAGGGTCAAACGGTGGGATTCCGACACGATTCAGAACCTCCTTTATCTTGTAAGAAAATATTATTGGTGTTCGGTTATATTTACTTAATTTAGAAATATCGAAAATATTTGAATGACTCGATATAATTTTATTTTTATCTTTTTATTTGCTTAATGTTTTTTTTTTTTACAAATCAGTGCATAAAAACGCACAGTGCGTAAAAACAGTGCACAGTAACGCAAACGCTCTTTAAAACATTAAAAATATTCAGCGATTTTTCACCTCACCAATACAAAGTTGGGCTTCACTCTTTAACATCTAAAACTCGTTGAAAACACCGTTGATATTTCGAAACGACTGTTTATAAAAACCTGTCTGCGTCGGAAACAGAGACGGGAACAAAATAACTCCCATAATTTTCATTAGCGGTAAAACCTTACGGATGAAAAAACTCAGCATTAATTCGCCGGGGAATCCGGGAAACGATTAAATTACCACAAAAGGCGAGGAGAGCCGAATGACTGCAATAATGCCATATTATGTTATGACTCCGTCACTCAAATCACAGCTATTAGGCGAAGCGAGAACTATTAGGTATCTAATGCGCATTACAATGATTAAAGAGGTAAAATTGAGTAAAGGAGTAAAAATACCTATCAACTGAGATCATCCCGTGCTAGTTAGTTAGTAGAAAAGGATTATTACAGCACTCGTTATGGCGATAGCAATCCGCTTAAAGTCTCTCCGTCGAGTTTTATAATCGCAATTATGAAAGCCATGCGCAATGGTAAAGCTGCTTCAAGCGCCGTTCCCATTCAAAGTTTTACTCTTCAAACTAGTACAATGAAGATAAAAGAATTAAGTAGCAATAATGAGCGTTTTGGGTTTGTACGGGCGCAATGCAGTTATAGAAGTAGTTGTAAGGGGGTCGGCGTGAGGCGAAATCGCCAGACGCGCCGATAACGCTTTGGCGAAAGCACGGGCCGCGGAAACGTGAGCGATCGTAGTTACGTAAACGTGTCGCGATCTCGTGTGAGCGGTGGATTTAAATGCAAGCAAGTGTACTTGAGTGAACTAGTTGAAAGATATATTTTGTGTGCATTTTTGTGGATTATGTGAAGGTTTGTGATTTTTTTTTTCTTCATGCAAAAAGTTTTTGAAATTTGTAAGTTTTTATTCAATTGAAAGTTTGGTCAATAATATAGAATGCTACATGGTACTTTTATTTTCATCAGTGTTGGGAAATAATGGAATAAATTATGGTAATAACTTTGTCTATAAGCGAAAATTTATTCGGCTTTCGTAAGCAAATATTTCAGGACAGCGTTTTCTCAGTATTTCAAATATGCATTGTTAAATTTTAGGTATGAAGTAATTTTCTAGTGTATAAATTATCTACTGGACTTTGGATAATTATTTTAAATACGTATAAATATATTTCATGGATTTTGTACCCTAAGACAATCCACTGTAAGATAAAATAAAGCTCCTGGACTGTAGTTTTACGTAAGTAACTAATTATTTAAACGTTTTTGATTTATTCATCCGAAACAAAATGGTCTGCAGAAATTCTTTATTGTTAGTTAAAAATAAAGAAATCTAAAAGTCATTATTTAAACCGGACTTTAAAATAGCAACACATGGATTACTGTGAACTATAACTTTGTTACTTTACGATACATGAACGAAAATAGAATGAAAATGTAGCGACTATATAAATTTTGTTTAAATATTATCATTCGACGTCATACATAAACAGAATTATTTATAAGTTAGTGTCCCTTCATAACCTACTTTCCGAGTTATCAATCACGATGTGAAAATACATACTGAAAATTTACATTAGGGTTGTATTTCTGCCTACATCCTTATTTTAGAGGTAGAATAGACTAGTCAATCTACTTATTTCAATGTCATAATTATCTACTTATTACAAATCTTAGATTCATTTGATGTCATAATTATCTACTTATTACAAATCTTAGATTCATTCAATGACAGACAACGCACAGCCTAACACGCTAGGTCTTGGGGCTTATATTTTTGTACAAGAGTTCTTCATATACTTATAGTTAACACTTCAGAAGATTTTTTTCGAAGTCAAGTGAAGTGTCAGATCTTTTCTTTTTATGACGCAATTTCATTATCACATAGCTAACCTACTGTAAAATAATATTATCATACCAATTAAATATTAATGAAAATATACTCACTATTATGATGACATAAAATATGACGAGACAATAATATAGCCGCCATTATTCTTCATACAAAACACTACATTTACATAAAATCCCACATAAACATTACTAAGCGTAATAACTTCTCTTAATATGGAAATAATCGTATTTGCGAGACTGTGAGCATCTGAGGGATTGGTTCAGTGGAATTCTATTACCAGATCAAATTCCTCTTTTCGGCATTTTGCATCGCCGGCACATTCTTCCAGTGTCATATTACTTCCAATGCTCTACATATTTGTGATATTAATGAATAAGAACTGCAAAAAGGTCGATCTTTCAACGTAATTTTCAACAACTTTAAGACATCCTATTAACTTGAAAATTTGCACACGTATCAAGAACCGATGACAATACTATAATTTCTTAACTTTTGCCGCTGATCTAATGATGAAGTCAGGAGGTGGATAGTGGAACTCTTCAGTGGCTATTAGTAAACCCTTCGAGTTTCAGGTCATATAATTCGTTTTGATGAATCCAATACATTGCACTTGGTGTTGAGAGTCTGATGATGGAGCCAGAAGGTGGATAGTGGAATTCTTTACTAGCTACTAACTGGTCAAGTCATAACTTCGTTGATTTTAAACTTATTAACTAAATGAAGAATTTATTAGACAAAAAAAAGTAGTTTAAAAACTAAAAAACGCGCTTTTTACACGGACTACAAATTATAAAATAATTAAATTTACTTGTATTTGTTGCGATATAAGTACCTATGCAGCTTGTCACTTCTTTTATAATCAACGATTAAATCAAAAAGCGTACAGCGCTTTTTAGCAGTGCGTACTTTTTAAATTAATTTAAACAAAGCGGTCTATGTTTCAAGTATTCGAATTGTTTATTATTAGTCACGAGAAAATACTCTTCTAGTAATTTTACGACGTGTAGGCACCTATTTGACTGACAAACCAACACCAATTTTTAAACCCTCCTTCTAATTTAGGTAATTAATTAAGATAGGTACTTAAATGGCAAACAAAATATTGTATTATTGTGTCAGAATTACCCATTACGACCATTTTGCCAAGGATAGAGTGGTGATATCCATTCAATAGTAAAGTGAAGAGCCCTTGTAAGTTAATTGAGTATGATATTAATTAATACTGACGAGAATATTCGACACCCGAGGTAATCTGATCGAGCATTAGGCGAGTAATAAACGGGATATAGTCATTTATTTCATGCTTTATAGCGATATTCCAATTGGTCGTTTCCTAAATAAATCTTTAAAAAATAAATGGCTTTTATAATGTTTTCAAAATACAGGCATACAGGCAATGTTTTCAAATTACAGGGATAGGCACTTTCCAAAAAGCAAAAATAAAACAAGGACACTCCATGAGTGCCAACAGAAAAGAAAACTTGAAAAAAAAAGAGCACTGCGCTAATCAACGCGTTGATGTCTTTTACTCCACGCACCGCGGTAATCAACGCGTTGATGTCTTTTTAATGGTCAAAAGGTGGTGTCATCACTGTGTAGCAAAATCAATAGTTTAGTCCCATCTCAAAAATGCCCAACGCGTCTAAAGAAGTTTTCACTTCAAAAATAGATGTAGAATTCTGATGTTCTGTTCAAGAGTTCTGATTAACTAATCAGAACCAGGCCACGAAGCATAAAAAAATCATAATTTGCTTATTATATTGATCTAGTCTGGTCAACACCTCACGTGTCTAGAGGGCTGGTTTGTTATATGGCCAAAGAATTAGCATTGCCATTCAACATGGCAATGCTGCTAGTCTTCTGGGCACACTGGGGCTTCTAGTACAGCGATACGGATGATTACTCCGACGCCGAAGCGTCCTTTTGTTATTGTATTTAATTGCTTAGTAGGTAAGTTAATCTTTTATAGTAAATTATATTAGGTAATTAAATCTACCGATTGAAAATAAAAAACCGGCCAAGTGCGAGTCGGTCTCGCGCACGAAAGGTTTCGTACCATTATGTATAAAAACGGCAAAAAAATCACGTTATTTTTAAGGGAACCATAAATATTTTTTTTATTCAGTTTTTTAGTATTTTTTGTTATAGCGGCAACAGAAATACATCATCTGTGAAAATTTAAACTGTTTAACTATCACGGTTCATGTGATACAGCCTGGTGATAGACATCCAGACAGACGGACGAACAGCGGAGTCTTAGTAAAAGGATCCCGTTTTACCCTTTGGGTACGGAACCCTAAAAACTAAACCTAGGTAGGTGACCTAATGACTTGCGGAAATCCACCTATTTATAATTTCCTGTAATGTAATAACTTCCGTCAACATTCGCCCAGAACGATTTCTTGGACTCAAAAGAGGAGTTTGCTTACCATGTCTGGGAGACATCGATCACTATTCATTGACAGGTACAACCAGTCAATGATGGATTGATCAGTTTCGTCTCATCCCGTTTCTTGTAATCATTTTTTTATGTTTCTTTGCTTAGGTTCTTTGACGAGTGATGATATTAAAAATACTAGTGATCACCCAGTGGTCAAAAGTCGACCATAATTCATTAAAATTTTAAGTTTGATAGGATAGTTCATACTAATTCCATGCGGCCATGTCTTTATTCCAAGGTAGCCATCTTTAACCGTAAATAAAAAAGTGTATGTGTGTCAAACGCATGGTAGTGTGTGTAATATTTTTTAATTTATTTCTAATACATATTAAATAAAAATATTAACTTTCTGCACTCCTTCTCCATATAAACTTTAACTGTGCCAAACATACTCAAAGTAAATAAAAACGAGTTGTATTAGTTAATATGTATATACAAAGCAAAAGGTCACTCATTTACTTGCTGATTTAAAAGATAAATAAAATGTTCATTGCTGTCGGAGGACCGTTGTGCCTTTGTATGAAACACTTTTAATATAAGAGATCCCCCGACTGCAATGCCAATTTTATTTATCTTTTAAATCAGCAGTAAATGAGTGACCTTTCGCTTTGTATATACAGATTAACTAATGCAACTTGTTTTTTATTTACTTTTTAAGGCTCTTTCAAACAGGCGCGACACGCGACGCGACACAAAGATACCGCTCGTCGCGCGACGAGCGGTGTCTTTGTGTCGCGTCGCGTGTCGCGCCTGTTTGAAAGACCCTTTAGTTCGTTTTTTAGCAGGGCATGTGTGTTTTTAATATTGTTAATTATTTCACAAAAACATTACACTCCTTTCCAAATAGCAAATTACAGTTCACTTATAGAGAAACTTAACTAAATTACCAATAGGTTGATTTACATTACGACGTTCAAGCCATCTAAGTAACTGATCACATCAAACTTTTATTTATAAAAAATAAAATAGTTGTGTAGTTTTACAACTTGATAAAAACATCGAGATTTATTAGTTATACCTACGTAACTTTATTATTAACGTATTATACACATAAACCTTCCGGAATAATTCGTTTTGCTAAATCCATTCCCTAAATTATAAAAAAAAATATTGACCAATGTTTTGCTACTAAGCTTAAACCAAGACAAACAACTTAACTTTAACCTACTTAAGACATTTATTTTACAAAAACAAAAAAAACTATTCAATAACCAAATACATACCTACTTTTAAATTTCTATTCTTTATGGAAAAAGCTATGAATAAAATGGTAGCAGACATCTGTGGGTATAAACCACTTGATCCCAATATTATATAGTGAAGTGTTTATATACCTACGAGTTAATTTCAACTCTATTAGTGGCTTTTTTGCACATGATAATTATTCAGATTTATTACATTTGTAATAGCAAACAAAGATAATTATTTATTTATTTTTATTAATGCATATATCTTTTGTATAGATTCTTTTCTATTTTGTGAATGGTAGAACGCTGTAGGCTTAGTGGACTGTAGATTAGTTGACCATTTTCTATTTTCTTAAGTATTTAGTACAGTAATTTTCAACCAAGTATGTTTGTATCAAACTACCTTCCTCTTCAACACTTTAGATTTACTAATAACTTACACTTACGCAGAACGTTCGCATAGAAAGAACGCAGTCTATCTGCACCAAGCTTTGGAAGAGTCAATCTATTTACAGTTAGTCATTCCGCCATATCAGGTCACAGCTTAAGGCAATAATTCTCAAGGCACTACAAATGCAAGCTAAAACCATTCAAACTGATATTTCAATATATGCGAAAAAGTCTCAAAAAACTTTTTTCGGTATATTCGATCGTAAATTTTACTTGATAAATAGGTCTCGTACCGTTCTGAATGTATTCATACATTGAGGGAAAGTTATTTTTAATATTTTCTGTTATAAATAGGTGTTTGATTGTTCGTGACATGTTACAGCCAGAAGACTTTATTGGTGACTAGCTGCTTCGCGCATAAGTCTCGATCCCGCGGGATAAAAAGTATGCGATGTCCTAACCCAGGTCATGGTTAGCCCATATGCCAAATTTCATCCAAATCGGTTTAACCGTTTTAGTGTTAAAGCGTCACAAACATACTAACATACAAAAAATCAAATAATTGCTCTTTATAATTTTAGTTTAGACATTTTTTTTCTTTGTATCATTAGTTAAATTACGATTCACAAAAAAGAGAGTCGTTTAGGCAATGGTAGGACCAAAAATACTGAGAAGTAATATTGTTTCATTTTTTTTAAATAATATATGTATGAGGATCGTAGCAGGTGGCGCTCTGCATAATCTATGTCTACCCTCATAGAAAAAGGCGTGAGTTCAGTACCTATTATTGGCTTCCCAGACAAAAATGTAACTATAATTTTTGAAGAAACGTCTCCAACTGAAAATCTTACCAGACCGCTTAAAATCTTTATCTAGGTTAGGCGTCTGAATTTCAAGACACGAAATAAAATTCATTTCACGCCTGTTTTTGCAGAAGACAGACAGAGAGGTGTGTAGCATAAGGACTCCGCGCCCTTATATTACCGGGTGGAATAAATAAAAGGATAATTTTAAGTTACTAAATTAATTATTCCTAGATGTGCATCTACTTATCATGACGCACGGTATCAGCTCTTCAAGCTGATACTATATTCTTTTTTCAATCCGTCTTAATATGAAATAGTATTTATCTCATACCGCGTACCGGAAGACGTAGCATTGGAAGGCTTCCCACAAGGTGCACCGATGACCTTGTGAAGGCCGCAGCAATCCGCTGGATGCGAGAAGTACAGAACCGGTCAATGTGGCGGTGCTTGGTCTTTCGTCTGAAATGATAATGTTATCTCATTATACATGGCATCAACTTATAAAATATTCGGAATGGTTGCAGTTAAAGTTATGTTGGCTAAAATGCACTGTAGTACACCCACATTTTATTAGTTCCCATGTAATAGAAGATGAGCATTCCAGAGACTTCTACGTTAATATTTAAAAAAAAATACTCGGCGTTATTTCAGATAAATCAGACGGTGTTCCCGGAGGGACCAAATTCGATTCACACCGAAAAACCTATATGTTTTTTCCTCTGAACAGTTTTCTTTTCATGTATCGAGGTGGGAAGCGGATTTATTTTCGTGTCAAATTCTATTGAAATGTTTAAGACATTTTTGGATTGTCTGTACACAAACTAGAAATAAAATCTTTTTCTTAAAATTATATAAATACTTCTACTACTAACAGTTCTCAAGATTTCTATGCTGATAAAGCCTAAAAAACCGACATCACTGTACCACGAGCCGTACCTGATAATAATATCCCTGCATTAAAAAAAAAGAATTCTAAAGGTGAAGACAAAAATAAAAATGGTTTTTAAATAAATGGATAAATAAAACTATTTTAATAAGCTAAACATATAACCCATAAAAATATAATTAATGACTAATATGATAAAATAAAGCAAACAAAATCACATTTTTTTATAACTTACCCTAATTAAATCTTTACTTTCATCACCCTAAACTTATTTTGGTTATAACTATTTATTATTATTTCAGTTTGTCCTTTAATATTTATTCGTCAAGTTCAATCTTAATAGCCTCGTTAAGGGCTTGAATACTTAATAAAAACTTAATTACTCTAGGTTGGTTGATGGAGTTATTTTACTTTTAAAAAATTATTAAAATAGAGGTCATATTTATATATTCAGTATTACGTTATGAAAATAATTAAGGTCAAATTCAACCCTAATTATTTTTATAACGTAATGATGTGACCAAATGTGTAACGCTTGATGAAACCAGATCGCAGTGCAGCGTTGTTTCGGTGGCAATGTTCAAATAACAGTGACCTAAAGTTCATTCATTCAATCTCGTTCAATTTTCAAAAAGTGATATCGAAAGGACGGTGTGATACTGGAAGGAATTCGATACGGACATTACTCAACTGCTATACATATTACTCATCGACTTCGCTTAGGCTAGGGTTTTTTAAGACTGCCACGGTAACCGCCATATAGTGTCCGCAATTTACCGGCAAATGACGTCACCTGAAAAGTTATTTATGAAAGTAAGTTGGTGTGTTTTCCTAGAGTGTTTTTCGACACCCTTAAGTCAAACCCCAGTGTCATCATTTTCATGACGGCCGTCACCGAGGACGATAAATGGCAACCATCGCTCCCAGGAAACCGTAGTTTCAGGTATTCGATCGGCGCCTGCGCTTACCAACGCCAGCACGATAATATCTCAAACATAAACACTACATTTTCTTTCATTCTACTAAATCTAAGATACGATCCCAAACGAAACTACATAAATTAGCCTAAAGACACACATTAAACATTAACTAAATCGCAACAAACTAATTTATTTCCAAGCTGATTCCAAAAACTGCACCATTCAATGAAAAACAGACACCTGAAAGATTCTGTAGTATTTGTAGAAAACAGACGTGGAAATAGTGATATAAATAACTATAAATCTAGACTAACTGAAGATCATAAACTTTCCAAATTGAAATTCTCTAGTCAAATCCGTTCAACCGAACCGGGATTTACAGCTCTTCGGTTATTTTTAGATACCGCAAACGGATCTTAAAACGGATCTAGAGAACTACAGAACATATGTCTATTTATGTCCATCACATGTGTGTTTTCAGAATGGTGAATCCGACTGTCGCATAGTATTGTAATCATCTAACATAAACTTGCCACGACCGAAATCGACTAAGAATCTACATATTTGTTGGCATAAAGTGATGAAGATTGGTAAAATAAATCCCTAAAGCTTTTTTTAGTATTTATGAAAGTTTATAAAATATGGTTAAGATGTTGTACGTCTTTTAAGATAACCTTTAAAGTGTATACTAGCTTTTGCCCGCGGCTTCACCCGCGTAGATGTCGGAAAATATCCCACGGGAACGTGGTACCGGGTTTCAGCGTATCCTATTTCCTAGCACAGGTCATGACATATCTTATGCCTTTTATTTAGAAATCCGTTCAGCCGTTACGGCTTGAAAAGGTAACAGGCAGATAATAAATCTGTTTTAGGGTTCCGTACCTCAAAATCAAAATAGAAACCCGAAAGGATGACTTCGTTGTTTGTCAAGACCATTTTTCTCAGGAACGCGTGGAGGCATCAAGTTGAAATAGATATCAAAAACTTAGGTCTACGGTCTCTTGGATCTGTAATGAAAATCAAACTTCCAAGTCAACGCAATAAAAAAATACGGCCATTTATGCCGCATATTTTGACACTCACAAATAAACCAGTCTATTTGGATAGTCCGTTGGCCCAGCAGTATGGAATTTGGCGAGAAGCAAGGTCAAGTAAAGAGGAAAATCAGAAAATTGGTAATTTATGAACTTGCGAAGTTAGGTTTGTTCATCAATCCGGGATTAAAAATTCATAGGCCGTGTCTTGAAGTAACATTTAGTCTGTATTTCATTCAAATCGGTACTCTCCACTCTATTAAAAGTTTTTTTTCGTTTGAAAAGTTAAATTTTTCCTTCAATCCTGATTTGGACATTCGGGCAGCCGAGAAGGCACAGCTTTGAGACGGAATCTTCATGGCGCAAATCCTACTCACACTTGTCCAGCTGTTTAATATAAATAAAACAGGCTTAAATGATTCTAAACGCCTTATTTAAAATACTAATTATTCATTTTACCTTTATCACCAACATTAATTTATAATATCTACTCTAGTGCCGCCATTGAATACATAATACATGTTAGATTAAATTAAATTAAATCTTTTATTTCAGACCCATAAATAGTCCATTTGGTTAGTATACACTCGAAAAGGTTAGTTTATGACTTTAAATTGTTTACTTTTGACAGAGTGGGCCGATTTTAATAAAATAAAGACTAAATGTTAATTCAAGATACGGACTATGACTATATTTCCAATCTCTTAAATCTTTTGAAAAGAAGCTACGAAAAAATAATATTACATATGAATTTTAAAGTCATCCCCTATTTTACCCCTTTGGGTTTGATTTTACAAAAACGCCGAAATTCGTAATTCTTTATTTCTTAAAAAAAAGCATTTTGAATTATCATATCCCTAACTTAAGAAATGCCGGATTTGCCATTCCAATCTCTTAAATCTTTTGAAAAGAAGATATGAAAAAATCAATATTACATATGAATTTTAAAATCATCCCCAATTTTACCCCTTTGGGGGATGATTTTACAAAAACGCTGAAATGCGTAATTCTTTATATCTGAAAAAAAAAGCATAAATTTCAATTTTCATATCCCTAACTTAAGACATGCTAGATTTACCAAAAAAACTCTTATCCCCTGTATCACCCCCTTTAGGATTATTTTTGTGAAAAAAGTACCCTATGTCTTTTTACAGGATGCTATCTATTTCCTTGCCAAATTTTATCGAAATCCGTTCAGTGGTTTAGCCGTGAAAAGGTAACATACAGACAGACAGACAGACAGAGTTACTTTCGAATTTATAATATTAGGATGGATTAGATGTTATTAGATGTTCTGGAGCTAATAAAGATCATAACCCTGTTTTTTACTGCCAAGTCATGCATCTTTAATGTCGCCTTCCGACCTGACCTTTGCGGTGATAGGTTTCAGTCGAGTTTCTTGTGAATGCTGTCCCATATAATCCGGGATTACTTCCAACGGCCTTGTTAACGGTTGTTCTGTTAGCCGTAATTTTCGCAAGAGATAAAAAAAGGTAATGTGGGTAGTACACTAATCAAGAAATGTTTTATATCTTTTGTGAATTGGGCTTTTTGTCCATATGGATAAGATTTAGAATAGGTCCTTAAAACAAGCGCATTTATTTCTTGGCATAATGTAATCTAATTTCACTTAAAAAATACTTTCAATTATAAGTTCTCTTGTCATGACTGGAATGCCATTATCGTCAGTATCGACCTCTACTGCAGTAAGATGATTTTTAATTTTGGATTTAGATGTCATTTGGCACATAAGTAGACCATGACGTGGGTTAGGACATAATATACAGGTTATCCCGATATTCCCACGGGATCGAGACTTATGTGGGTGAAACCGCGATGCGCAGCTAATTAGTGATATATTTTATGTTAGTTCAAATTCATGATATGAGTAAGTACCTACTTGTGGCACTACTAAGTGGCATCACAGCGGGCCCTATCAGTTGTTAGTTTGTTAGTTTAAAATATTCCTTTCTTATTTTTTACTTTATTTTTTATTTCTTTCTTTACTTCTTTGTCGATCTGAACGAATACATCAATATCTATATATACATAGTATAACACAGTCTCGTTTTTGTGTCCGTCTATGTGACCACTTTATTTTTCATAAATTAATATTGATTTTATTCTGGAAGGCAGAATATCTGTGTAATACCTAAATTAATATTTATTAGCTTAGGTAGATATAGCACATAAATCTCGAAGTTTTAACACATTGCCACATCAGCAGATCGTGGCTGTCCCAAGCAAGAGTCGGCACTTGCCCTTAAAAATTCAATCACGATACAAATTAAATTAATAAACAAAACTCCGCAGACTGATTTTTAATTGATATTTCAAATCGCACTAGCAGCGGTAGTTGAACCCAATTTATTTTTTCAAATTTTTTGTTTTTTGTTTTATCATGTTTACGTTCCGATATCCATCACGTCTGCGGGGTTTTGCTAGCTAATTTAATTTTACCCTGTATAAATAGCATCTAATAACACATCTGTCCTTCTTACAATCCTAATCCAAACTATCCTAACTTATTAGTTAGGAATAAAAGCCAAAGTGTGTTTGTTTATTTGTGACGCTTTCACGCTAAAACAGCTGAACGGATTTGGATGAAATTTGGCACATAGGTAGACCACAACCCGAAAAAGGACAGGCTAAACGAAGTCGCGGGCAACAGTAAGTATAATAGTATTATAAATGTGAAAGTGTGTTTGTTGGTATGTTTGTTACGCTTTCACGCTCAAATGGCTAAATAGACTTGGATGAAATTTGGCTCATGGGTAGACCATGACCTGGATTAGGACATAGAATAATTTTTGTCCCAATATTCCGACGGGATCGAGACGTATATGGGTGAAACCATGGGGTGCAGCTAGTACAGTAATAATCTTATATCGACATTTGAAGTGAAATCACTAGATTTGCTCAACCTACCCAAGAAACTATAAACAGTCTTGAAACTGACAGCAAACTTAATTAGAGCCACAATAGATGCCAATCTTGAGTGTATTAATTGGAGCCTGAAATTGATTATATCCCAAGATGCTAGGTGTAACAATAAAGCTTGATATATACGATGCGATTTAATTGCTGGTATACCATAAATTGAGACAACAATAAATTTTCATGTATTAAATTGAACCTCTAATAATTCTCATTTTGCGCTCCTACAAATATGATTAGACACTATAATGTTTGCGCCTTTTTTTGTGAACGTCAAATAATTCTTATTTTGGAGTCTTAAAAATACTAAGTAGCCATGTAACTGCGACGCCGCTCTCGCGGCACCAATCACTTCGCTCGCTCGGCTCGCGCGCTTTTGGTCACAGTTCTAACCTAACCTAACCTATTTGGTCGGAGTACTCTAGCTTAGTAGTAACTAAGCTAGAGTACTCCGACCTAATAGGTCTTGCCTTTTTCTCACAGTTGTTCGCAGTAGCGAACAACTGTGAGAAAAAGGCAGAAAGTTAAAAAGAGGTTCATTAATTTAAAAAAGGGTCCATTATTAAAAGATTGCGCCGTCTGAACAGCGTTTAGAGGAAGCAAGAGTTATAACTTTCAGCGTAAATATTGATCCAACATACAATTAGCATGTTGTAGAAAAAGGTTATTTTCTCAGTTAAGGCAATCAATCAAATACAGAAACAAATCTTGATAAACTTCTGCTGATTGATTACAAAAGTTAGAGATTTCAAGAAGCACTAAATGAAATCTTTTGTCTAGATAAAGATTCGAAATTGATTAAAGCCGCAAATACACACATGCCTGTAACTTGTACAGAAGTAAGCAAGTCGCTTGCATGTCATTGTGATATTCCCCGGTAGTTCTTATGGCACAATGGCATGCTACTAGCTAGCTACTTGCATCATCATCATCATCTGGCTACAGCAGTTTACTACTGGCTAGCTGCTAGCACTCATCCAGCTTCTAGCACTCATCCAGCTGCTACCAGTCATCCAGCTGCTACCACACATCCAGCTGCAACCAAGCATCCAGCTGCTAGCACTCATCCAGCTTCTAGCACTCGTCTAGCTGCTACCAGTCATCCAGCTGCTACCACACATCCAGCTGTAACCACGCATCCAGCTGATACCACGCATCCCGATACTAGCACTCATCCAGCTGCGGGTACTCATCCAGCTTCTAGTACTCATTCAGCTGCTACCACGTATCCAGCTGCTACCACGCAATCACCTACTAGCACTCATCCAGCTGCTACTTTCATGCTTGTGTCCAACTCACAGGCTTGTTTATTTGCGGCTTTAATCCATTTCGAATCTTGTCTATGACGTGCTCCACACTGTATTTTATCCAATGCTGAACAATAAATGAACCCATTTATTATTCTGAATATAATATATTTTGCTCTCAACCGATATGGTGCTGGTGTAAGCTAGAGTACTCCGACCTAATAGGTCTTGCCTTTTTCTCACAGTTGTTCGCAGTAGCGAACAACTGTGAGAAAAAGGCAGAAAGTTAAAAAGAGGTTCATTAATTTAAAAAAGGGTCCATTATTAAAAGATTGCGCCGTCTGAACAGCGTTTAGAGGAAGCAAGAGTTATAACTTTCAGCGTAAATATTGATCCAACATACAATTAGCATGTTGTAGAAAAAGGTTATTTTCTCAGTTAAGGCAATCAATCAAATACAGAAACAAATCTTGATAAACTTCTGCTGATTGATTACAAAAGTTAGAGATTTCAAGAAGCACTAAATGAAATCTTTTGTCTAGATAAAGATTCGGAATTGATTAAAGCCGCAAATACACACATGCCTGTAACTTGTACAGAAGTAAGCAAGTCGCTTGCATGTCATTGTGATATTCCCCGGTAGTTCTTATGGCACAATGGCATGCTACTAGCTAGCTACTTGCATCATCATCATCATCTGGCTACAGCAGTTTACTACTGGCTAGCTGCTAGCACTCATCCAGCTTCTAGCACTCATCCAGCTGCTACCAGTCATCCAGCTGCTACCACACATCCAGCTGCAACCAAGCATCCAGCTGCTAGCACTCATCCAGCTTCTAGCACTCGTCTAGCTGCTACCAGTCATCCAGCTGCTACCACACATCCAGCTGTAACCACGCATCCAGCTGATACCACGCATCCCGATACTAGCACTCATCCAGCTGCGGGTACTCATCCAGCTTCTAGTACTCATTCAGCTGCTACCACGTATCCAGCTGCTACCACGCAATCACCTACTAGCACTCATCCAGCTGCTACTTTCATGCTTGTGTCCAACTCACAGGCTTGTTTATTTGCGGCTTTAATCCATTTCGAATCTTGTCTATGACGTGCTCCACACTGTATTTTATCCAATGCTGAACAATAAATGAACCCATTTATTATTCTGAATATAATATATTTTGCTCTCAACCGATATGGTGCCAATTTTAGGAAACCTATGGATTTGGCACCCGTTTTGCCAAGCTTCGAGTTTCACTTGACTAGGTTTCCAAGGACCCAAATCACTTGATACATGAATAAACTCGGACGTAAGAAGCCATTTTAGGTGAAATGATGATGTGGATATATTTAGTAACCTTTTCCGCTTAGCTATTTCTAAAGAGTCTTGAAAAGACCCTGGAAGAAATCGACACGTGTTTTACTTCTCAACGAGGCATCCTCAGGATGACGATTAACTTGTCGAGAACTCGAACACGGCGTGTTGCCACACCTATTGATCCTAAGTATGTCAAACTACCTAAATATTCATGTGGTCTTTCTGGGGGTAATAAGTGATAGGGTTTCAAAAACTTTGTTTCGAAATGGTTTAAGGGTAGCATTTAAAACAAATAATTCATTAAAACAGATTTGCAACGGAAAAGATCGATTAGAAAACCATAAAAAATCAGGTGTTTACAAGTTACATTGCGATGATTGTAATGGTATTTATATAGGTCAAACCGGTCGTAATTTTCAGACAAGATATAAGGAACATATTGCAGCGTTCCGGAACAGTAATCCAGAAAAATCCCATTTTGCTCAACACTTAATAGACACAGGTCATTCGTTAAATAATAATAACACTTTCGAAATTTTACACACATGTGATAAAGGTTTCAGAATGTCAGTACTAGAGAGCTTAGAAATAGTGAAAAATAATACAGGAAACGTTACACTGTTGAACGAATTAAATACGAGTATGCCAAGGTCACCTTTACTGCGATTGTTCGCCCCTTATCGCGCTGATCACGTTCCGAGCCGAGGTGGGGCGAGCAGTATATAAGTGGGTTGGACGGGCGATTAAGCTTTCCCCTGGCTGGAGGCTTTGAGTGTAGCAGCTTAAGGCACCCACAGGAAAGTCCGGTTAAGCAGCCAAGACCTTAGTGGTCAAAACTGCGAGATGCCCGTTCAAAAAAAAAAAAAAAAAAAAGCGATTAAGCTCAGTCTGCGCTCGGTGCTTGGTGTGGCAACACGCTGTGTTCGAGTTCACGACAAGTTAATCGTCATCCTGAGGATGCCTCGTTGAGAGGTGAAACACGTGTCGATTTCTTCCAGGGTCTTTTCAAGACTCTTTAGAAATAGCTAAGCGGAAAAGGTTACTAAATATATCCACATCATCATTTCATTATGGATTTCCGCAAGGTCACGCCTGAATCAATTAACTATTTTAGGTGAAAACTGGAAGAATAGAAAATATTAAATAATCTTATAGCGCTTTCATAATCTTAAAGCGCTTTCAACGTGCATTTTATGTATGTCAAATTTAATTAACTGGCGAAACTTTGAAGACGCGATATCTAAACATTATAAAATAAAAACAAAAAGATTTGATGTTTTTTTTTTTGTGTTACGAGAAGTATGACCTGTGAAAATCGATTTTTATCTGTAGTTTCCAGAAAAAAAAAAACATTTTTTAAACTGATATTTCAAGTGCGTACTACTCTAACTGCGGTCGATGACCCCACACCAAAACATCCGCAAATTAATTTCTAACATACATCACAATACAATAAGATGAAAACAATAAGGTTTCGGGGTGAAGAAAAGGGGTGTGTTATATATAGCATAATAACAGATAGTATAATATCACTTGAAATAACGTTCACATGATATAATTTTCATATGCTATAAAAACAAATAACCTAACTTTATATGATCTAATGTTATATTTCATATAACCTGCTTTTGCTCTAATAACATTTAGTATAACGTTCATTTCATATAATTTTCAATTTGTATAATGCTCTTTTTATATAACGTTCAGTTGACCAAACTTTCATATTTACTCATTTCCAAGCAATATTCTGTAATGAATAAGTAAATATCAGGAAACATCGTGCTGTTATAACCTCATCTAACCCAGATGATTCACGAACAATAAAGGGGATCTGGCGCTCGGCGGCCTCTGCCGCGGCAAGCTCGCTTCGCTCACTCGCCTTCGCGCGCTCGCCTTCGCGCGTTAATGGTCACTGTTCTAACCTAAGCTAAACCAAATGCTACTCAACTCAACTAACCTAACCCAAATGGCAGGCGTTTAAAATCTAATCAGTTTTTGCAAAAATATACAAAACAAAGAACACATTTCTTAATAAACGTTACTTATAGATTTTGAATATTATGGTACCTACCTGAATATTAATTCAAATGTGCATTATAGAAAATGTTCATCATACCATATAAAATTAGGTAAAATGAAATTGTATCAATAATTCATTACCTATATCATTTCATCGTTATATTAAAAGAAGTATATTAAATGAAATTAGGTCATATGATCATTAGAACTTTTGTTATTATTTCAAACGTTACACACCCGAAGAAAAGGTTTCGTAAATTATGTCTTGGTGCGTTACCCAGCTGACGGATGTCAGACGATTTGTCAAAAAAGCTACGCGTGATCTGTTTTTCATACGGCTTCTAGAATATTCTAGCTAGAAGCTGCACCTTTGTTGGACGACCGGATTGTGGCGAGAGCGGTTCGAAATAAGTTCGCGTTACAATTTCTTTTTTATTGAAGTGAAAACTTCTTTAGGCGCTTTGGTTATTTTTGAGATGGGAGAACAATTGAACTCGCGACACCGTTACCGATAACTTATTATTGTAAACGCGATTGTGCTCTTTATTTATACAAGGTTACGGATCAATGTTCTATGCAAGTATTTTTACTTTAAAGGTTTTAGAAGTATTTTTTTTTAGTTTTTACTTCTGTCGCCACTCCCGGAGTGCCACTGTTTTTTTTTATCATGTTTCTATATCGATAACATTATTTTACCCTGTAGAAAGAATAAAACAATATCGTTTTATTTAACACCAACATTGTAACAAAGCTCACATTAGCTCGTTTATTGTCTTGTTTAAATAAACAGAACATTTTCAAAGTAGCTTGCATCGTATAGTTAATTGACTTTTTTATTCGCCCTAACCACTAAAATCTTTGATTACGGGCCACACTAATTTCCCCATTAAAACTTGTTTACCATCATTAAATTTATTTTTAACCAATCAAACTATAAATTCCAATGAATCCGGATACAGCATAAACATTTCAAAAGTAGGAAATACAGATAGACGGTCCAATATAGACCTGTCAGTTTTGGCATTCGGTTTGGACGTAACAAAGAATTTGGTAAACAGGTCAAAATAATTATTATCTTTTTCACTACACTGCCAGTAATCATTTTAATTATTGTGTGCGTATTATAATTTTCACTCGTAGTTAAATAATAACAGCTGCATGGGTTGATCGAAGGTTCATGTCTTGCCTCGAAAAGCAAGTTAAACCGTTGGTTCCGGCTATCATTTGCAGATCTTTGACAGTCGTTACGGTTAGTCAAGAGCCTAAAAAGTCTGAGAACCAGTCTTACTAAGAAAAATCGTACTACCCAGTAACTCGATTGTGGAGGTCAGATAGGCAGTCGCTCGATGTAAAATACTGGTTTATATCTGCATCCGGTTAGATTGGAAGCCAACCACAAGACAGTTGTGAAAAGGATATTTTTTTAGGATTATGCATACTCAAGAGAGTAAGGCCAGAAAAACCCGTCAGCACTCTTACAACATTGTTATTAAGTAATTGCAAGTTATGCAAGTAATACAAGTTGCCTATCTCCCGATCTATTTGTTCAACATACAAAAGCGATTTTCCCTTCAACTATTAATAGAAATTTTTAGGTGTTTTCAAAACCATACTATTATGAAATAGGTTTTTTCTCAAAGTTGCACTCGAAAAAAATGCTTTTGAAATTTGCAGAAATGTAAGGTATTTATGCTTGGGACTGTACCAACTGAGGCCTGCGGTTTGCCAGCACACTTCATGTTTGATGCAAACGCGGGGTAATTCCGCAGTCTCTCTATTCGTACAACTACTTGGGTAGCTACCAAGTCTCTGTAGGGGTCCTGACTTAATTTAGCTTTTGCGTAAAAACTGGAGTCTGTTTGTAAGGGACAGTTTTCGAATTGACTTTTAGGATAACGTTAGAAGACAATTAATTTAAAGCACTGCCCAAACAGGGACACAGTAAAACGTTCACTTTTTCTTTGCACGGTCTAATCGTTTTGCTCCATATTACAAACCCAAAAACCGTGTATAGTCAAGTGTATAAAAAAGGCTTATCTATAAATATTTTTTAATAGAAATGATTTACTTGAACACGTAAAAATTTTTTCGTCTCGAGATGCTCAATATTTTGAGCGACAACTATTCATATTTTTGTAACTATGAAAAAGGAAAAATCAACTGAAGAAAGATGAAAAATGTTTTAATGTATATTTTTTAAAATTAAATTCAAACTGTGAAATAACTTACATATTATTGGCAGACACAACTAAAATCATACGCATCGCCATTTTCAACCGTATTTGTATAGCGCGATGCACTACTGTCGCTTCATTTCCTGCACGCTTAGCATGACCACAATAGAAACGGGTTTTGTCGACGGAAGAATAGACAAAATGACAGATAAACAATCACAATCTGTCATTTTGTCAATTCTTCCGTGGACAAAACCCGTTAAAAACTTGTTTCTATGGTTGTCATGTTACGCGTCCTGATTTATTTCTTTTTAGATGTGTTTTGTTTAGAGTAGATTAACTTAATTTTGGAGAGTTAATTTTGATTAAAAGGTCGTGGCAAAGTAAATTACTTTAAGACACATGTAATTTGTCATGTTAGTCATAAATTATAGCGATGGTCTTAGAGTCAATGAATATCCACCATAAATAACATTAACCACCATGATTTGCAAAACCTTTATGTTATTACGTATGAACATGACGTACTTATATCTGTTTCAATACCTACTTTTGTTATACTCGATGTGTTTAGTTAATTGATTTAGGCGTGACCTTGCGGAAATCCATTATAAAATACATAAGACGTTGTTATATTTAGTATCCTGTTCCGCTTAACTATTCCTACAAAGCCATAAAAAAACCTGTAAGAAATCGACACGTGTTTTACGTTTCAACGAGGCATCCTCAGAATGACGGTTGCAGACCAGCGCTCGGTGTGGCAACACGCCGTGTTCGGGTTTGCAACAAGTCAATCGTCATCCTGAGGATGCCTCGTCGAGAGATGCGACACGTGTCGATTTATTACAGGGTTTTTCATGGCTCTTTAGGCGCTTATGTGTTTATTCAATACATTATTTATAATATTTTATCAACATGACTTTATTATACTTTCCAATTAATTTTGCTCTATTGTTGTGTTTGTCGAACGAAGTCAATTCATCAAACTCAAACAAAAGTACCCAAAACTCGGCTTCGTACATTTTCTTCAACAACAACAACGTAATTGTGAGGCATCAAATTTCTATAAATAAATACGTAAAATCGGAACTGTTCAATACAATTTCGCGTTTTCACGATCCATTGCATTACGGCATGATATTTTCAAACATTCGCTGTTCATAACATAACATCACGCTTGTAATCCCCGAAGGGTTAGGCAAAGGTGTACCTAAAGTACACCGACATTTCGCTAGTTATATTTAAGTACCATGTAATACGCGGCGAGCCTATTGCCATCAACCGGACACAAAGCCAGACTCTGGGCTGCTGCTGAGAAATTCGTGATGGAAAAACACAATAACATTGTGCCCGACCTAAGAATCGAACCCAGGACGTCACGTTCAGCAGTAACGCTTGCGACCACTAGAGCAACGTTCACCGTTTCTTTCTTCTTATTTTAATTTAATAGTGTCAATATTATCGAATCCAAAGTGCTAAATAGGAAGTCTATTGCCATCGAAGCTTTTAAAATATTGCCTTAACTATTTATTAGCCTCATAATTTGATTATAAACGTAATACCTTTTAGAATCTCAATGCTTTATGTAATGAGGATGAGAACTTCATTGCTATCCATTTGAGTGACTATAAAATCCGTAGATGTGCTATCTATGATAGAGCGTCAAATATCAAGGTCCATCATGAAGAAAAGGTATAAATGTAAAGGCGGGTTCCCACGGTGCGCGATATTGCGCACGCACGCGCACCGGACCACACGGCGCACGACCACGCACCGCGCACCGAGGGCCTTCCCACGGTGCGCGATATTGCGCACGTACGCGCACCAGCCCACATGGCCGACGACCCACACATCACACACCTGGCTTTTTCCGACGCTGCGTGTCGGTCTGTGTGGGCCTTGAGATTCGAAGCCACTTTTAGCATTGTTCTGTTAGCTTTGGTAAATGCTGACTATAACTTCACATTTGTGGATTGCGGATGTCAAGGTAGATAAATGATCGCGGTGTTTATAGAAATACAGAGATGTATAAAAAAAAAACAGAAATGAACTGGATTTTCCAGCATCAACTAATTTGCCCTTCAAGAAGGAACCACTTCCCTACGTGTTTGTGGGAGATAGTGCATTTGCTCTCACTGAAAATACGTTGAAGCCGTCTCCACGCCACGGGAACAAAAGAAAGAATTTTTAAGTATCGTTTTCTCGTGCTCTGAGAATAGTTGAGAACGTTTTCGGCATAATGTCGGATATTTTTAGGGTACCATTTTTATACACCATTTTTATAAACCATTTTTATTAGAACCAAAGAAGGTATCCAATATTGTTATGAAGTGTTGTTTATTGCACAACTTTTTAAGGCGATCTAAAAATTCGTCACGAATATATACACCCCCTGGTACTTTTGATACTGAAAATGAAGGTGGAGTGCATCCAGGCTCATGGCCAAATGATCCTAAAGGAAATACTTCCTTGATATCTATGAGGAATGTACCAAGAAGAGCAACTTTTTTTAATACATTATTTTTTAAATTTTAATATTCTTTTCTTAAATTGATATTGTTTTTATAATTTTCTTACTTTTAATAAAGGCATGCAATTATCCGCCACATTTGACTACCCGGATATTTCGGATACTTTTAGACAACTATCCGGATATATCCGGATAGTATGGATATTTTGGACACCACTGTAAAAAGGTAGATCAAACTTATTTAAGTTTCCAATGGACATTTTCATTACAATAACTCTCCAAAAATCGTGTACCAAAGTACTTCAGTTCGCAGTAGAAGCAAACCACCAAATAAAAGGCACCAAACCCTTACTGAAAATGATGTTTCAAAGTTTTAAGATTCTGTGTGTGTGCAATATTGCAAAGAAATCCCAAAATCCATTTTCATCAAAAAAGATTATAATAGTGAAAGTTTCATTGAGTTTAAATTAAAAGCGAAGAAAGGGAAAGTACAATTATAATACCTAAATCTGTTTATAGTGGCCGATTGCCTATTTCGAAGGTGAAAAAGACAGATCTACTAAAATTATGTAACGATGTCCTAATACCAAGAAGCTATCACCAGTATTTCGAGAACCTGCCAGTGACATGAGAAAGAAGGAATACGTACCCAGCACGACAACTTTTAACTACACTGGGTTTATAAATCACCGAATCACAGTGAGCGCATTTATAATTAACAATGAAATGAAAGCAATATAGCATTGGATAAATAAATTTCGGTATTTTCATAGTCTAAAAAATATCGTACATTAAAAAAAAAAAAAACTACAATGACATGAGTCGCAAGAAAGAAAAAATAACGTCAACCGAACAATTCAAAACTCCAATAAAATTGACTACCGGTAATCAAATAGGGCTGTAAACAATGAAATGGTTTAAACGAAATAGGATAATTATTTTAAAAATATGCAGGCGTGAAAACCTGCAATTCGTAAAATCTGTGATTCGCACATTTACTACTATGATATCTTGTAAACTATAATATTACAGACACGATTGAAACTTTGCCACAGTATGTATTACCACATTGGGAGCGGGTTGTGACAAAAAACAGTTTTATGCGAAAATTACACATGCGCAACTTTATCGTGGATGTAACGATTTTATTTACGTATTATATTACATATAATAATAATATATAATTATATATAATCTTGTTACACTTGGATGTAACCAGTGGAGGAAAAACCTTTTTAGCTTCGATGCTGGTTGGAGGAATGTGATTAGGAGGTTGTTTATTTGACGAAGATGAATTTTTCTTGGTGTGTGCCATCTGTGCTCAGCAAAGAGTTTCTTAATCTTCTTTGACACTTGACTTCAGTTGATGAGCGATGATGGTCATTACTTCAAAAAATTATTTACTTTAACAGCACTACGTTCCCGGCAACTGAGATCAGTTCCAGTGGAAGTTGAAAGGGTTTTTGGCATGGTCCTTTTGATCAAAATATATCGAAATGAATTTTTATGCTTATTTTCTTTGCTTATTATAGTAAATGATTTTTCAGTTTCTGCTGCTGGTAATCACTGAGCACTACGTCATCATCATTGCTGTCGACAACTGAAGTCGAGCTCTGAGCAAAAGCATTTTTGAATTATCTTTATGATGAAACTAGTAATTGTGTCATCACATGGATTTTAGATGATATACCATGAATTGTAATGCTTGCGAATACCTATTTTATTAAAACACAACGTTCAATGTTATATTATTACTGACTTTGATGTAATAAAATATAGAAAACGAATAAAAGAAACTATCGGTATTACTCTTTTTATCCGGATAGTAAAACAAATGATATCCGGATAACATTTTCGAAGGTTTAGAATAATTTGGATATCCAGATATCCGGATAGCATGCCCTAGTTTTCATGTTGTATTTCCGGAGCGTGTACCAAAAAAAAAAAACTTTTTGTTCTTGCTTTCTTTCTAATATTTTTGCTAAGACCATAAGAGATAAATTTGCAGAATATTTTTTAACCGATGGCGCTGTAGTATGGCAAAATAATTTCGCTTAGTGAGCAGGATGAAATATGCCATTTATGCGATATATTTTGATATTTGAAAATAAATCAAAAACCTATAGGATACTTCCTTCACTTTGTAGTTTGCAAGTCGTTTGTTTATTTTTTTGTAAAAAAGTTTTTTTTTCTCGCTTTTTAGTGAGTCAGCAATTACCTACTTATTATTGAGAAGTTCCGTTGGCCATCTGTGGCCTTCATCATCAGTTCCAAATGCTGCTTTTCAAGAGCAAATCCACGAGTTAATTACTATGAAAATACCAAAATCGCTATAGGTTTAGCCTATAATATTTGAAGAGTTCCTTCGATTTCTCCAAAATCCCATCATCAGATTGTGACCAAATGACAATGAGACCAACTAGAAAGTATACCTTTAAAAAAAAAAGATTTTTTCAAATTCGACGAAAAAGTCAAATATGCCAAAATTTGATACATCACCACTTGTTTGTATTTTTACCAATAATGAAGCAAACGGTTACTCCCCTATGCTCGTCCTGCTATGCTCGACTCGTAAAATACCTACTAAAAAGTTTCGCTATGCACGAAATAATATTCGTAGGCAGTGATTAAGAAAACCTAGTACGTAAATATATTATGTTTTCTTATTCTTAATCATCATTAATTATATTCGTGAGGAAACCGGCATACCTGAGATATATTTCTCGACGGCATGTGAAGCCAAGTCAGAGGCCCTTGGGCGGCTTTAAAACTCTGACACGAGCAGGGCTAACATGACAAGCGCGAAAACGCTCTTTTTCTCGTTTTATCGTAATTTGTCTACGATTCTGACGTCATTCTAATGCCTAACATGACCGTAAACGACGAGTAAACTCGATAAAGGCACTTTGAAACTTCTTTATCGCGCGACAAGAGACCGATGTTGCAAATTATTTAAACAAATTATTTTTATGATATTAACATCGGCGTAAAGTTCCGTTTCATTCATTCATTCCATTTTATGCATGGATTAATACGTACTTTATTGAATAAACGTCTCTCTCTCTCTTAATTATTCTCTCTTTTAATTATTTATGTTTAGTTTTTTGTGTAACCAACTTTTTGATTAAAATTAAATGATTTCTTTGGCATGCTGAAATAAAATTACAAAATGGCGGAAATTAAAATTAGGGGCACCTGTACTCATTAGATAATCACCACAAATGACAAATAGGCCGACAATCATAATTTGTCAAATCGAAGTTTATTATTGTAATAATCACCATTAAGTCATTGCAAATTTTGTTAATCACCACATTTACCAAAAGGACTGACGTTCAGATAAATTGGTAGCTGGAGTTGATTCCGCTATTATAACCATAAAAATTATTAATCACCACCCTTAGAAAATAAACTGGTGATTTTAGTAATTATGTTGCGAAGGTTTGATATTGCCATGCAGCCATCATCCCTAGATTTAGTTAATCACCATAATTGGTTAAGTGACTGGTTATTACTGAAAGTAATACTCATTTACGTAATAGTGCTCCTCTCCACCATAGTTTCTCTCGCGGCCGCCGAAAGGAACTTACACTGGTGTACACCCATATTTCAGCAGTTTACGAGGGTAAAAAAAAAAAATGTCTACAATAAGTACGACTATGAATCTACCATCTTATTTTCGAGGTTTTTATGTATCATAATTTTGTCTTTTTATCTATCGTCGTCAAAATCGAGGACGACTAAATACGACAAAATGATAGAAAAAAAGCTGATTATCTCGTGTTGAATTGTTAAAAATCGAGATAACTAACGTGTCATGTTAGGGTTTGTCGACAAAACATCAAATTTGACAGAACGAGTCGAGTATTTTTTATGACGTAGCTGTCAGAAAACGATAAAACTACTGAAATAGACAAAAAATTGTCACGCGAGAGTGGATCATTGTCGCGTGGGTCATGTTAGGCCTGCTGGTTAGTCACTGATCACACGATAAAAAGAAAATTTATTATAATAAAACGGGTCAAGCTTTGCGCTTGATGAGATGCATGTGTCGAACTGGTTTTTTCAGGGTGACTATAACAATGAGCCCTTCCGCGAATCATTACCAGTACCCTAATTATGTAATACACGATCAATTACAATCTGTTTCGATTTGAAACAGATTGCTAATTAATTGCTTCATAAGTTGGAAAAAAATCTGCTCAACAACGTAAATAATGCCATGAATGTTGTTGAACTGTCAAAATGAAACAAATTAGTCATAATTGATTAAGAAAATAATTTACGTAATTAGGGTTCTCTTTGATAAAGCAAAGAATAATGAGACCAAAACCTAATTATCGAGAAATAAATGTTAATTTTAAATTAGTACTAATAATTTGATTCGTATTAAAGTCTGTGATTTAAATAGTAATAGTCATATCTCACTCTGTGATTTAAATAGTAATACTTACATCTCATTATTATCTATTTGTTTTTTTTTAAATTAATTGTTCATTTGTATTTTATTTGTGTTATTCATAAGAAATATTATGAATACAGGTGATTTGACTTTGAGAACGGACTTTTTATTTACGCTCTTTTATATTTTTTTAGTTTTCTGTCTACAGACTTCGTTAAATCTTGTGGATTATGAATGATGAATTGCTCTGAAATTCGTTAGTCTTTGTCTGTCACTTTGACTTTTTGACTGTCAGAACGAGACAAAATAAATTTTAACTTACACAGACGCTTACGCTTTAACGAATATCGCTATATTTTTTTTTACTTGAATTCTAACACTTTTCTTTCCAACTATACCTTCCATTGTTTACGTAGAATCGAAGAATTGCGTGCATAGCGATACTTTTTAGTAGGTATTTCTTAGGTCGAGCATAGAGGGACTAGGGCATAGGGGACTAACCGGAAGCAAAGACCTCATAGCTTTACATCTACTATGCAAACTATGGAACTAGCTATCAAAGGTAAAATTAGTAGACATGCGTCAAATATATCGAAACTAAACATATTTAAAATCCCATTTCAGTCAAAAATTGTATCGTATCGATAATCCGAACTAGAAAAACCGATTTCACAAAACCACGGCAAGAGTAGATTGCGTAAGCAAGTATATGTTTATGTTTAGATAGTTTTGATCGATGAACTTACAACCGAATTATAATATTACTAGAGACGATCGAAACTGCGAGCCAGAGGCGCCAGAGTCGCTCCAGAAATTGATTTCTAAAAACGATTTTTGAAAACGATTTCATAATCTGATATCAAATATTTAACCGTTTGCGTAAAAATCCAAAAACGGTCCATGTCTAAAAATTTGCTTACGAATTTACATACATATTTATATGCCAAGTTGGGCAATAAAAACGTTACCATTGGTAAGCAAAACGATTCGTTTTAGTTTATAGGAACCGGGCATACGCGCGCACCTTTGTAGTTTAACGACTCGCCGCGGATCGGGCGCACCGCCGCGCACGCGTCTGCGCTACCACGCACGGTACCCTTCCCATGGTGCGTGTCCGTGCGGGCTGATCCGCGGCGAGTCGGTAACTTCAAAGGGAATGTATCCAAACTCGGACGCACCGCGACGCACCGCCACGCACGCGTCTTCGCTACCACGCACGTAACCCTTCCCACGGTGCGTCGTGCGGGCCGGTGCGCGTGCGTGCGCGATATTGCGCACGCGTCGGAAGCCACCTTAAGAATGGTGACATGACTTAGGTACATTCATTTTATTTCCAGCTTTGAAAGCGGTTTGGAGCAGTTTTTTCTGAAGAGAAAAAGATTTATTTCCAGGATTTCTGACTCTATTTATATTCTTTGAGTAAAGTGCAGCTGGTACTAAAATATTATGATTTTATAGAAGTGTATGCATTAACGGCTACTTTGGATTGCTTTCAAGATGTTTTTATGACTTGCGAAAGATTTAAAGTATTTGATCCTTTTACACCTACTTAATTTTTTAAATATAGATAATGATAATTTTCGTTTATTTAATTATGTTTGGCTTCATTTCAAAACTGAGTCCTAAAACCTAAGGTCAATAAATATAAAACTTTCCGGTTACCTCCGCCTCAATAAATTTTGCTCGCAGTAGCTTCATTCACGCTGTTATTTTTAAATGAAAAAGCCCAATTAAAAATCAACCCCAATTAACGATACAGTGAAAATTCAATTAGCAGTTAAATTTAATTTAACAAATCACGGCTGGATAACTCTACTAATGAACGTACGTGCTTCGAATCATGTACGTTACAAATGATTTAAAAACATACGAGTACGAGTACTATTTTTATACCAACCAGTTCTCAAAAAAGCTCTGATGCATTTGCCCCATAAAACGTATAAGTACCTAAGCCCTTAATCATTTGAAATATTGTGAATGTGAATGTTGATAAGCGACCACTAAGGCTTGTCGCTTATCTTACGGATGCAAAGGGAAGGGATCGGTGTCCGCTGTTAATTTGTAATCCACAGGTTGTTTCTACAAATGCCCAAAAATAAAGCCTTTGTACATCCGCTTCTCCTACATCTTTGACCTGAATTTAGAAAGTTACTAACCTATTCACACTATTCGGGTAAACAAACCTCGGAATCTTTATAAATATTGAATTTTTCATTCATTGTAGACACAGTACCTACTGAATTATTCATACTGTCTCAAATGATACAATTCTAGGACCTTTCGTTCCTCAACGGTTTATTAATTCAGTTCGAAATGAAGACACCGCTAATTGGAAACCAGAGGGATTATTAACGTCTTCAGAAAGGCCATTCTTTAAAGGCCCAGCGTTAAAAGGGACTTGGTTTTCATTTGTTTTTATTCTTTTCGATGTCTTTGGCGCTTCCAAATTCAATTTGCGTGGAACCAATGATTGGGCATCTTTTAACGGCTTTACAGACGAAGGTTCTTTCTTAATACAAATGTTTTAATTATTATTTGGTCTTTCACTTATTTTTTGTTATATTCATTTTTGATCAGTTTATTTACGTTTCTTGTATTATAATACAAGTTGGGGCAAAAGTTATGTCATAATGTGAACGGGCTGGCATTTCGTTGAAATAAAAATTAAAAAAAATTGTTTTGTTTTCACGGGAAGTTTATTTAATTAAAGCTGTAAAATTTATGACATTAGGTCGAAAAAATGGTATCAGTCAAATGACCACCTCCTGAGTCGATGCACATTTGTGCTTGTTGTACGTCATTTTGAATTGTTACTCGCAAAACAACCTCCAAATTGGTGACATTTCCTTTAATGTTAGTTTTTAAGACTTGCAACGTTTGTGGTTTGTTGTGGTAAACGCAAGATTTCAAAAACAGTTTGCAGGCGCCGTCATACGTAGCGATCTGGCCGGCCAGTTCAAATCGTCAAAATATGAGATCATAAAGCCCGGCAATTGGCCTTTCAAAATCTCCATCGTTGCCTCAGATGTGTAACTGTGTGTATCGCTCCATTGCATTGCCAACTAATTCTGTAATGGCATTTCATAATGTCATTGTGATTTGATACATAATGTGAATGTGGCATAATTTTTGCAAATGGCGACGACGCTATTTGCAAAAATTATGCCACATTACTTTTGCCCCACCCTGTGTAATACCCTTTTCAAAACATACCTATTCAACCAGTAGCTATTGAAATTTTATTTGATACCCACAGCCAAAACTCAAGTTATCGATCCACCATACTCAATCACAACTTCATTATTAAGCTTTATTAAGTACACAAGTGTAAGCCGTCTCCAAGGGAATTCCTTAAGTCGTTACTAAGCCGGGAGCATGTCGCAAACCACGAACTAACTAACATAACCGATTGTAAGGCCTTCTACACATCTGCAATCGACCGCCGAACGCGCTCGCGCACGAACCTGTATGTTTCGTTGACTAAGACTGCTTGAGCCTTTGTGAAATTGTGTAGACACATCCTAAGGTGGTATACATTATTATACGGTAAAGCGTGATTAAGCATGGGTATAAGCAACTTAAAGTAATTATTGGACTTTTTGGGATTTCATTAAACACTGGAAATATAAAATTAAAAAATCCTGATTAAATACGAAATCGAGTTTGTTTGTTGGTTACGCTTTCACGCTAAAACCACTGAACGGATTTAGATGAAATTTGGCACATGGGAACATTAACCTGAAAAAGGACATAGTCTACTCTTCATCCTGGATCCAAGATGAAGTGGAGGCAACAGCTAGTTAATAATAATAATAAATTAATATGGGCCTTATTAGAAGGTTAAAAGTCACCCAAACGGCAATGGAGAGGGCTATGCTTGGAGTTTCCTTACATGATCGAATAAAAAATGAAGAAATCCGCAGGAGAAACAAGGTAACCGACATAGCCTGAAGAATTACCAAAGTTAAGTAGAACATATTGCTCGCAGAACAGATGGCTGATAGGCCGAAAGGTTCTGTAGTGGCAACCGCGTACCAGCAGACGTAGCTTTGGAAAGCCTCCCACAAGGTGGACCGATGACCTTGTGAAGGCCGCAGGAATCCACTGGATGCGGGAAACATAGAACCGGTCGAAGTGGCTGTGATTGGACGAGGACTATGTCCGGCAATGGACATCTTTCGGCTGAAATGATGACGATGATGATGAATAAATTAATATTGTGCAATTGTTTTAAAGATTTATGAGTACCTATGTGGTGCTAAGTTCTGTTTTAATGCTATTCAAAGCCCTTCAGCAATTTACACGCTTATTGAAATGGAAACTTCTTGAGGCCCACTCAGCGCTCTTTCCAAACAGTGAACGAAATTGAACCGTCATGCTCCAGTCGGTGTTGTTGAATCGGGTATACTCGGCTCCAGTCGGTCATTGATGCTGAATCGCGTATACTCGGGTCCGGTCGTAAGTTTTGATTTCCATCCTCTGGTCAAAAACACATACCCAAATTTTTTGAAGTGAAAACTTCTTTAGGCGCGTTGGGCATTTTTATGATCAGAAAAAACAATTAAATTCGCGACACCGGTACCGAGACCTCATTTTTATAAACGCGATTGTGATCTTTATTTATATTAAGTTACGGATCAATGCTCTATGCAAGTATTTTCTTATTGAAGTTTTCACTTTTGTTGGCACTCCCGGAGTGCCACACTTTTTTTTTATGAGATTTTTTTTTCTCTTGTAGATAAAAACCTTAATTCACTAGCACTTTATCAACGAACTTTAAAAATAAACTCGACTAAAAGTAACAAACATGAATTAAGGCAAAGTAAAAAATGATGTATAATTATAAATGGAAGAACTGAGAAAATCTTGCATCTATTCCGGTAATAAATCATAGTTGCAAAGAGAAGAATAGATCTGAAATATAAATAAAACCAATGCGTTTACGAACAACTCTATCGAGTGACGTCAGAGATTTGGAGATTTTGTACGTTGTATCAATATTATATATTTTATTTATTGGGCTACATAACGTCAGGCCAATATTTGAGTATTTCTTGTAAACATGAATAATATATCCAGGAAGTTTGTCTAGGTATGTCTACCATGTAGTTTTTGTTTATTTTTTATGCCTTTATACAATTTTAATAAATTTTATATTCCCACTATACTTATATCGAGACTCCTCCGTGCCTCGGAAAGCACGAGCCGTTGCGTTAGTCCCGGCTGTCATTTTGTCTTTGACAGTCGTTACGGGCCGCGAGAAGCCCGAAAGTCTGGCAACCAGTCTTGCTAAGGGGTATCGTACTACCCAGTTACTGGATTGTGGAGGTCAGATAGGCAGCCGCTCCATGTAAAATACTGGTATTCAGCTGAATCTGGTTAAACTGGAAGGCGACCCCAACATAGTTAAAAGGCTAGGCAGATTGATTGCAGAACAAATGCCTCTGCTCATGGCTAATGGCTTCTTCTCTTCTTTTCAATATTAAATGTTCTTGTTTATTTTGTTAACTTGTTGTGTATTTAAAAAAAAAATCTTTAACTACCGCGACCTCATTACATGTAGAGTTTGTAATTATGCGCTGTTTACATAAACATTATCCTATACTTTTTCACGTTCTGGAAGACGGCTCTAACGATTACGATGAAAATTGCAATATAGGGGTTTACGGGGGCGAAAAATTGATCTAGTTGGGTCTCATATCTGGGAAAATTCGTTTTCTTCGTATTTTCACCCGAGCAGAGCTCGGTCGCCCAAAGTTTAGAACAATATGGCTACCTTAAAATAATGACACAGTAGCATGGAATTACTAAGTACCTACTTACGATTACCGATTGACGAGTACCGAGTACCGATTTGCGTGGATGTGATGCATGCTTCCCCAACCTTTTCTCATTTTTGTATTTTAATCTGTTTTTGCGTCATGTTTACCGCAAATAAACGATTTTTCTTTCTTTATTCTTTACTATCATGGCAGCATGGAATTATTATATACATTCGTATCCTATTAAATAAGCATTCTCTATTTTCACCAGACCAGAGCTCGGTCGCCCAGGTACTGAATATGAACTACAACAACAAACACTTCTAAGTCAACACATACCTTACCTATTTATAACCGTAACTCCCAAACCAATTTATCTTTGTGTATGTTATTACAAAGTAGTCAATAACATCACTGAAGCACTAAGTAGTAAGTACTGAACATAAAACTAGTTATGGCTGTCCAAGTAATTACTTCAGTAGAAACAGTATTTGAAATGTGATAGAAATTACCTTCAGCGGTCGGCCATCATTCGTCTTTGTAGTAAATGTCAAGTAATATTGCGAGTACTATTAAACAAAAATGGTTGGTCAATTAGTAGTTAATAGAGCAGCATGTGATAATATGAAGAGAGTTATGAGAGGTACACATACATAATTGCCTTACCCTATACTATTAAATGAGCAATATTTGTATTTATTTATTCAGCGTGGCGCTTTAATGGTGACATTAATTTAACACACGTATACGGATTAGCGTTTAATTTTTATGGCCATATTTTATTTTCATTAAATGTTATTATTATTGATTTATTTTTAATTTTCTAAAATAACATCTTGGTGCAATCTCTACTAAACAATTGTAACGCAGAGGTCATTTACCGAGATCATATCATCGCATTAATGAAAATAAAACTAATAGAATGCAAAGAAGAGAAGGCGAATTGAAGGAAAGAGAGAGCCCTATGTCGGCGAGCGTTTGAAAATTGTAATTTTTCAAGTAACGAATAATTTTGTCTTATTACATTTTTACGATTACTGGCCACTAGCCCTACCCGTGTGTTAAATTAATGTCGTCAATGTTGCGGCACGTTGTATATACTATTTATTTATATTTGTAACCACGTTCTCGAAAACGTCTCTAACTATTTCGATGAAAGTTGCAATATAGGGGATTAAATCGATCTAGCTAGTTCTCATATCTGGGAAAATTAATTTTCTCTTTTTTCACAGCCTCGGGAATGTGATACAACGTTGATATACCTGGATGATATATTTATCTATTTTCACCCGAGCAGAGCTTGGTCGACCAGGTACTTACATATTATATTGGTATAGTTTTAGCAAGCATTTTGATGTCTTCGGTATATTTTTAGGGATAACTACAACAAGTTTTATTCCAAAGCTTTCAAATGTTAAAGGGTTGCATTTGCTGACTAACACCAACTGAACTACAATGCAGAAACTCGAATTCCTATCTTCCAGATTTTTTTTTTATAATTACAAATAGTATGATAAAATAGTACCTTTTTTTTGGGTGGGAAATCATCAAATAACTTCTCCCGCTCTGGGCGGAGCGGGAGGGCGTCTCAGATATTACTGACTAAAACCCACCCGTGTTCCTTCGGTTGCCCTGTTGCCGGGGGCCACGATCTCCCTTTCGGTTTTCTTCTCAACCCCGGCAGGCATCGGCCCTAGTGGACCCCTTCAATTCTGCTGACATCTCTTTGAGGCGCGCGTGGAACACAACGCGCCGTCGACCCGGGCCTGGTCCTTATCGGACAATAGTACCTAAGATTCTAAGTCTAATCTCGTTTTTATCTTTGGCCTTCCCCAAAATATCTTGGGGTTGTGTCGGTCTTACAAAATGGGGCTGAATATTAAGTGGAAAGATACAACTGATTTCTACAAGCTGAAGTTGTAAGAAGGAAAATTAATTTTATTCCATGGTTGGCCAAATGAGGATATAATTGTGTTAAATTAATGGTAGGTCAAAACCAGTAAGTATATTTTTTATAAGGGTCAGGACATAGTAATTAATAATTCTGTCCTAAACAGAACGCTCAACAATAATGAATAGGCATTAGAAGTTAATAAGTCAGCCCTACGGTAAATGAAAGCATAATTACGAAAATAAATACGTTTATTTATGAGCAGTGGTACACTACACTACTAGAAGAAAAATGTGCATTTGCGTAACCAGACCACGTTTCTCACAGAAAAATAAAAAAATAAAGCAAGCTTATAAATCATAAAATACTTCGAATTACGATGCGTCTTAAGTCTTTTTTTACTACTCACCATTTTGCACCAAGTTATTAAGAGCGTTTATTCTAAAAGTTGGCAACGTCGCAAATAGCTGTCAAATATTTACCTGTTTTGATTAATTTGTCAATATCACTGTATTGAAATATGAAATATAGCTAAGTAAAGAACTAGAATATTAATAATGAATTGCAATTATAATATTGAATTTGATGTTGTAACCGTTTTAGGTACATTAAAGGCATTTGGGAGGTTTCCAAATACTTCTTTACATCTAAAACTAAATATACAGCGTTACGATATCAATGATTGTATTTCATAATCAATATTTTAGTTCATTAGTTAGCCATAATTCATATTTCCATAAAATAATAGTGCCAAATTAATAAGAACATCGAAATATTTGACATCTATTTGCGTCGTTGCCCATTTTCAGAATGCACACTCTTAAGAGGTACCTACTTCATTCGAACCTGACTTATTCACTTTAGACACGAATACCTAAATGGCTTACAATCCTTTATATACAGGGTGGCAGAGACATCGACGCGAAAACTATTACCATGGATTCAGAACATGATTCTGAACCACCCTGCGTTAAAATTTTTCGTCGGTTATTTAAAAAGTTTTTTTTTAAATAACCGATTTTGCTGTTCCGTACATTTTGACCGCGTAGGTATTGCACTTTACTATGAAACAGCAGATTTTTTTTTTTAATAACCGACGAAAAATTTCAACCCCCCAGGGGTTCAGAATATACTGAATCCATGGTAAAAGTTTTCGCGTCGATGCGTGCCACCCCGTAAGTAAACGATTTATATGTAAACATGTCTGAGGTCTCACTCTCAAAGATCCCAAGTTTAAGGGACAGAAGGGTCAAGGTCAACATTGATTACTTTCCAAATGAGCTGCTTAGTATGCTGTCCTGAGTCTGGCCTACCTGCCCCTGCTAATCCGTCCTTGGGTGTGCTTACATGGTTGTTTGGTTTTGAGTTTAGGCTAACCAGTTTGTTCCAGTAGAGCCGTGGGGTAAGTACAAGTCGCGTTTCTTAGCCATATAAAGATTAAAAACATTAGCGTGTGTTATCTATACTAAATGTAGCGGTTACACTGCCACATACGAACTACGCATCAAAGACATGACGTCACACAAATCCTGGAGTTTACCGAGCGATCGACATATATATAAGATTCGGACTTCAACCGTCGGGCAGTTGCCCACCAAACACAACATCCGTCTGGTCGGAGGATCCTCCTTTTTCTATAGTGGATGAGTGAACTTTACACCCTGTTCCTCATGCCACTAAATATATAATAATTTTTGAACGCGCTTATCACTGGACTACCAGTAAGTTGAAATATTTTGGATTTGATAGTTCAATTCTTGAGGAAAGTGATAGGCTATTTAACATCACGCTACGATCCTTAGGAGCTGAGTAAAATGACAAAAAGTCAGAAAGAACGCTCAGCTAAGATGAAGTAATAGCGCCGGCGGCCAATACGATGGGACGCGGGGGGTCGGGGAACAAGAAACTTCAAGCGGACGAAGTCGCGGGCAGAAGCTAGTTTGAATTATTAACGCATAATAGAATACATTGGAAAAAGTCATAAAAAAACAGTGGCACTCCGGGAGTGCCGACAGAAGTGAAAACTTGAAAAAAACATCGGCACAGCGGTAATCAACACGTTGATGTCTTTTACTCCACGCACCGCGGTAATCAACGCGTTGATGTCTTTTTAATGGTCAAAAGCTGGTGTCGTCACAGTGTCGCGAAACCAATGGTTTAGTCCCATCTCAAAAATGCTCAACGCGCGTAAAGAAGTTTTTACTTAAAAAAAACTTAGTGCATATAATACCTAGCCAATTAGCTATGCTATGCAAGAATTGTCTGATGTGATCAAAGGAGTCACAGGTTGAAACAGGCCTGACTACCCAGGGTGCATTTAAATGTTGTCACGTAGAGAAAAATATTTTGACGAAGTCATATTATTTAAAAAAATGAGCTAAAGTAAACTATATTTAAGCCAAATTTAAACCCTAATTGGCTCAAGTTCTTCACCAATTCTTCAAGAAAAAACAGCCATTTGCTAAACAATCCTCCATTTTAAAAGTCTAAATGTAATTCAAACACTTATCCTCATCCTTAGATACAACCAAGCCAAAGAGAGCGTTCGCCAAAGGAACCTTAAGAACACCCAATGTTTTATTCATACGAATTTCAGAGTACTGATGAGAATTATATACTGGATGATGCTATAAGCGGTTTTGTTTATTTTTTTATTAATATTAAACTCAAGATTTCAGCATTTCCCTTTGTTTTGTGGTCTTGGAGTGTTTTTATATTCTGTTGTACTGTTTAGGGTCAGTCATTTCATAATTTAAGATGGGGGCGGATACGAATCAGAGCGTGTCGACTTCTGACTATTCTAAATTTAAAGAATAAAGGAAGAAAAAGCGTTAATGAATAATGAAACGATGCGTAGAAAAAAATGTGAAAACACAAAAAAAGTGAAAACCCTCTACATATTTTGTCTATTTGTGGTAGAAGGTAGATAATTGTAGGTACTACAATTATGTTTAAAAAAACCTTATATTGTTATATATTTTTTAAGCACAACGGGGAAGCTCTTGGCCTCTCACCTGATGGTAAGTGATGATCAGGCCGAAGGTGGAAGCGAGCTTCACCCGGAACCTTCAAGAAGAACTGGCTATCTTACCTAACTGCCGAAACAACAATGCTGTTAACATTGTTGTTATGGCGACAGACTTAGAAAAGATAGTGGTAGTTAGACAGATGGACTTGGAACAAGCCCTACCACCAATCAAAAAATCAATCTGCCTAGCCTTTTTCCAACTATGTTGGGGTCGGCTTCCAGTCTAATCGGATGCAGCTGAATACTAGTATTTTACATAGAGCGACTGACTGTCTGACCTCCATAACCCAGTTACTACGGTAAAACGATACTCTTGGTAAGACTGGGTTTCATAATTCCGGGCTTCTGAAGACCTGTAACGACTGTCAAAGAGCCACGAATGACAGCTGGGACCGACGCAACGGCTCGTACTTTCCGAGGCACGGTAGCGTCTTGGTATGTAAAGATGGTCAACCATCCACGGAACAACCCCAGCATGCGTAGCTTAATCTGATGGATCGACCCATGCGGCTGTTATTACTTATCCACGAGCTCCTCTAACTAAACCGAGCAAAAATTTTTGCCCCCACTGGAAATCGAACCTGGGACCTCTAGCTCTGAGACAGCTGGTCTGATTAGACCAGTGTTCCCTGTGGTCTAGTGATTACTAGAACACAGGGAGTATTCTGTCTATTTGTGAGCTATTAGGTAAGTACTACTTTATGTTTAAAAACAAAATATTAAATATTAAGATTAAAATAATGAAATAATAAGGATCACACTATACAGAAAATCTGTCCAAATCAAAACTTAAACGAACATTGGACAGATGGCTTTAATTAAACGTACCAAGTATCATTATTTAACCCAAGTCGTTAACGAAATCGACTGATTTTGATCAAGTTTGTTCATTAGTTGTGAGAAAGGGAAACAAAATTGAAAAATATATGTATATATTTGTGACTTGAAAAGTCGAATTCTTTGTACATAGTGGAAAGGGATTTTTCAAATAAATTAAGGATTCCTGGAAAATTACTAAAATTCGCAACAAGTTTTTCAAAAATTGACGCGAGACTGACGTTTGATCGTTTCGTTAGAAGAAACTACTTTTGATTTTGAAAATTAAAAAATATCAACAACATCATTATATGGTCTACATGTACATAGGGGAACCACTTTTTTAACTTCCATACAAAATATAGCAGAAAAAACAATGTTGACATACCCAGGCAGTAATGTATTTTTCTTATTATTTAGCAAACCATATCAAGAAATTTAAAATTCACACATTAGCTATCCTTGAAAAAAAATCAAAATTTGATTTTATGATTATACTATATCTTCATTAAGTAAATCAAAGGCGAAATAAACCATATTTTCGAGAGCTCAAAAAGTGATGCAACTATTAACAGGTGCTGTGACTGACACGAATGGTTTAGCACCACGAAAACTGTACATTTATACTTACACAGACTTAATATTTCAATTATTTCAAGCTTTCTTACAATTAGAAAAAGGGTATTTTTCGTGCACGGAGCCTTAAACATAAACTCGTGTTGTTTACCACCCGTATCGTGCAAACCATAGATTTAACTAACAGATTTCGTGGTTCAAATGCAGTATTTGTAGACAGTTAATGGTTCTCTGTAATAGCTACTGACTTACGGGGTAGTGTGTTAGGGAGCATTCATAACATGGAAATCTGAGGTTTTCGCAGTCGAAGGGAAAATATACTATTTAAATTTAGTAACCGCATGTTTTCATTTGATACAAAAAAAGCAAATTGGCAGTGATAGACGGATACATGAGTGATACTATAAGGGTTCCGTTTTTTATTCGGACATAAGGAACCCTGAAAAACTAAACGTTAACCTAGGAAAGGTCCTTCAAGAAATATTTCGCGAAATTTCGCGCTGGTCTGTACGAGCCTTTAATCGGAAGAACAAAAAGTCAATAGACACCTGCAAAGAATAAGATTTGACAAATGTGTAATAATAAATAGAGGAGAGCAGTGGTAGCCCATTGGTAACGGTCGTGACTTATGAGTTTGTTGTAGGTCGTAGGTTCGAACTCAGACAGGCGCTTTACATTGTGTAAATAATTTCATCACCACTGCTCTCAAAACGGTGAAGGAAAACATCGTGAGGAAACCGGCATGTCTTAGAACCAAAAATTCAAATACATGTGACATCTACCAAACCGCACTGGGCCTATGTGGTGGATTACGGCCCACTCCCTCTCACCGAGAGGAGGCCTGTGTACCAGCAGTGGGAACTGATTAATAAAAAATAATTTTCAAAATCAATTAAAATCGATGTAAACGAGTAACAATCTCAATATGTTCTTTCAGTTCAATTACCTTTTACAAATGTTTTATTCATAAATGAATACGGAAACTCCAAATGCTTTGGGAATCCAGGAATACGTGACCAAAAAGAAGAAAAGGTACGAATTGTATTTGGAAGAATACCGATAAGTAACTGTGCCTCACGGCTCAAAAGAATCTGGAATCTCTCAAATGGATCTGAGGACACAATCGTATCTACACTTTAGAAATTATTCCTTTTGTAAGAAAATTATTTAAATAAAAGATACTTAATAAATGCACAAAATATACCATAACAATACATTATTTTTGAGTACCTACAGACTTTAACTCAAAGAAAAACTAATAAAAGATATTGAGAAAATGCCTTTATAGAGATATTAACGATAATAGCGATAACATCTTTCTAAATTATTAGAAAAAAAAGGCATATCTAGCTCATTAGAGCTAGATATGCCTTTTTATCAAACTTTATTGTTAAGTATTAAGGTTGGTTATATTAATTAACCAATACTTTCTTGCCTGAAAGCAGAATCTCAAACATGTAAACAACAGCATCATCTGAATTTCATAATTATGAAAGAATTATGAAATAATTCTCGGAGGATTTGGAGCTATTGGAGGAGTTTTAGAATTTCCTTTACGTTTATTGAATCTAAAATACAACTACCCTGAAACATTTTAGTTTAAATTTAGCGAGGAGCATGGATAACTCCCATAGATTTGGATAAAGATTAGATTTTTAGAATAGATTTTTCAAGTTATTATATTGTTCGGATTTCCATTACGTTTAGTCCGCGCGTTCGTGCTGAACCCACTGATCATAAGTACGAAAACGAGTTTGCGCCAAAAAAATATTCGAGCGCGTACACGATTAGAACGTGCGACAGATTCGAATCACACGATTTATATTCATTGGACTAACCCTTACACCCAGTATAGAAACTGCTTAGAAGTCTTTATCGACTGTTCGGTTCCTTGGAAAAAACGTAGGTGACGCATACGATATTAGAATATATGAAAAGCCGACCCCAACCCTAGTCCGTAAGGGCTAACACTAAACAGCGATTAGTTTTCAGAAAATGGCGGCGATGACATCACTGAACAACTCCGTTCCGTATAACAATGCGTTATGGAATATCAATTTGATGATTAAACATATACATCGCTAATTAAAGACCCGCTGTGGGTGTAGATATGTTCATTCATGTTTCCTTTTAATTAATAAACTTTCGCTTACATAAACGTTATTTTGCGTTTTCAATCATTTTAGTTCGGAATCGAAACGAAGACCTATTTCCCGTAGTAGTTAAATACTCAATGTTCTTGACATTATAAAATAAGGTTTATTTTCTATTACTTTATGGTATTACAGTAGGTTTTCCTAGAAAATTTCTCCATTACTAAATGACTAATTACTTGAATGAGTATTTATTTACTTCCTTGAATTATGGTTAGCCCAATTATTTGAATGAATTTGTGAGGGAATGCAAAAAAAAAAACCGGCCACGTTCATGTCGGACCATGCATAATGAAGGGAAATTCATCCCAACTAGGGAAAGTTGGGATAAATTTATCCCAAGAACAAATTTAACATTTTAGTTGAAAAACTGAATGTTCTCCCATACAATTCAACTGCAAATGTAAGTTTGTATCTACGTACAATATTGAGAGACTTGCCATGTTATTTTAAAAATAGCATGGCAAATCTATTTATATAGGTTTTCCTGTAATTTTTGTGTACATAATTAACGTTTTTTTTTTTTAAATTTCCGGCTTATTAGTTTTGGAGATAAGGGTAATAGTAAATTTTCATCTATTTTCTTAAATAACTATAAAACTATTTACTATAAAATGATTTAAAAAAAATATGTTTGAGACCCCCACAGCAAGCCCTTTGATTTGATATGTCACACGGTAGAGTTTGCAAAACTTTATTTTTATTTTTGCTTATTTGCCTCCCTACCCCGCCACAAACTTAGTTGAATGTCTGATGTTTTCACAAAGTCATGAGCTACTCTCAAAAAATAAGTAAGGACTTATCCCTTGAAGAACATTCGAGCCAAAATCATGCAAAGTCTCGTGACTTTTTCAAAGCTTTTATTCAACTTGAAATGTTTGTTAGCAGTGAGCACACCATAGGAACTCACCGAAAGATAGCTCCATAGTCTTTCGGCTATATTGATTTGCCTTGACAGGTACAGCCCTGGTTGAAGTCTACAGTGATGGTGGAGCCAGAAGGTAGCCAAGGTACTCCTCAACTTAATAAGATAGCCCTGATGTGTTTGGGCCAGCTAGTTTTCTCTAACAAAAACTATAGCCCAAGGTGTAGTCTACACCACAACTTTACAAGGTAGCACACAGAGAACAGGGAACACAGAGAACTTTAATGTTTTCTTAAAAGCTTGAGGCGTGAACGTCATTCTTACACTTAAAGATAAGCCTCAAGCTTTTAAGAAAACAGTTTTTTAAAGTTCTCTATTCACGTAAGTTTTATTTAATATCTACTTTTTAATTATAATCGTTTATTTGAAATAGGTATTGGTACAGTGTTGGTCTTATAGTCAGTATTAAGTTCCTAATACAAAGTCAGACATTTGAAATACAAAACATTACAATGTATTTAATGCTAGAGTATTATATTTATGTCCACTGGCATGTTTTAAATGTTTCTATTATTAATAAATTTCACAATACATTCATTATTAATATTATCGTTACATTAATTTAAAATGGAATATTAACATTATTTATAAATTAATTTATAGAATAAAATCGTTTTTCCAGTAGCCATAATTTTAACTTTATAAAAACTAAATTATTAGGTAACTCATTTAGTGCAATAAAAGCTTGTTTTTTAAAAAGATTTTTACTTACACTTTAGACTTTCAAATGCTTTAAAGTTAATTTATATAGATTGGTGAAACGAAACATAACACAAATGAGCCGTCCTTTATAAAATGCAACATGTAATACAACAACAACTAGGGGAATTTATTTCACGGTGTGTTAAATTTCATCTGGCTAACAGGTCTTGACAGTCAAAAGCTTGAGAATATTCTGGCATATACTTTCCTAATTTAAATTAAATAAAAACCAATATCTTATCTTTGCTCTATTCAAGTGTTTACGTAAGCAACCACGATATTATTTGAACCTAAAACGACCCAAATTTTACGCTCGTAATTCAGTCAACAGTCCGCATAACACAAACGTTTGGCCCCGGTCCACGGTTTAAAAATTTTGCTTTGTGGACACTGCCAAATTAGGCTACGCTTCATAATCAAACGCTGTTGAGAGGTGTCGATCAATATGCAGCTCTCAAATCTGTATGACAAAGCGTGTGTCCCGGGATTTATTTGAGTGGGGTTGGTTGACTGGTTTTAAAGAAAAATATTTTGAAAAACTATTGAATTTCCATTTTTTTTGTGCCACGAATTAAACCGTATCGTATTTAAACGGAGTTATTAAGGGTATTTTTGGCACTATTTGAAAACTAGCATTTCTAATAATTGTTTTACTAAACTTTATAGTCTGTACAAGCATATTTTGCAAGAAGGTGCATAGGATAGGTGCTCAGGTGTTGGGCCTTTTTCTTTCCGTGGTAAATTATCAAATAACTTCTCCTGCTCTAGGCGGAGCGGGAGGGCGTGTCAGACTCTTATTGACTAAAACCCACCCGTGTTCCTTTAGGTGCCATGTTGCCGGGGGCCACGATCTCCCTTTCGGACTTCTTCGCAACCCCGGCAGTCAGGTGTTGGGCCTGTATTTGTAACTCATACACTTTTATTCAATCATAACCTACGCTGTCCTATTTTCTCTACAATCCTTTTGATTCCTGCAAATAAAGTTTATACTCCGATTCAACGTAATTAGCTACGTTAACTAGCAAAACATCAAGAAGTAGCATTAATTAAAATATTAAATTAAAAGTCAGTCGTGTCCAACATTATAGCGATTGAAATTTCGAATCTTTTGTCTTTAGTAAAATTAATCATTGTCTCGACACTATCGGGATATCGGGTCCCAGAGATTGAAGTTAAATGTTGTCGGAAGCAAGCTTCGACTGTTTAAGACAGTCGTTGCAAGAGATGGCGGCTCTAAGATGAAGATAGGGCTGAAAGTCTTTTGCTGTCAATCAAAAAAAAAAAAAAAAACCAAAATATTTTTATTTCACATAGACCTACATGGGCACTTATGAAACGTCAGAAGCTAGGTGCACGGTTCCAATTGGTCGTTTCCTATGGAGAAGAGCCGGCAAGAAACTCCACGGTTACTCTTTTAAAAATAATTGGCTTTTACATTTTTTTCAAATAACAGTATGACTAAGTATGAGAGGACAGTGTAGTCGTGTGTCGACGGCAGACTTTACCTGCCAGTGACAATTAACCTTGCTTGTCTTCGGCAGCTGTTCCTGACACATGTCTTTCGTCTGTAAGCATCCTTACTGGTTACGCGAAAAACCGGCGCTCACCAGGCGACACGTTGTGGCATGGCTCGGCAAAGCATTATCATTTGTATGACGAAGCATTTCGCGGCATGCCACAGCATCCCGCGGTATGCTCAAGTCCCCTTGTGATGGTGTCAATGAAATTTGAGTGCGAAGAATATGAAAATAAGATTCAACATTATTTCCGCTTTTACAAAAAACATTGGCTATGCCATGCCGCGCCGTGCCGCCTGGTGTTTCGTGTTCTGCAGTGTGAACCAATCAGAACACGCAAGCTAAAACGCTACCTACCATTGCATGTTATTATACTCGGGGGATAAAACAGCCTGTTCCTGGTTCGGGGAGCATTTATTTCGGAAAGACAAATGAATATTCATGCTAAACTAATATTTTAAATTAACTGATGACCCAGCCCTTTGGTAGTACGTACCTACCTATTTCTTTGCAATGACGTCAGTGGTAATTTCGTTTAATTACAATTTACCTTTGCCTATGTCAGTAATGACTTGTCATAAATGGTATTAGTACCTTCAGCCGTGACCTTTTTAAGTGTTTTGTGATAATTACTGTTAAATAGACAGTTGTATTTATTTTTTTGATTAAATTCGTCAAAATTGAAAGTCACTGTCAAAGCATTAATGTTGAATCACCATGCCATGTAAGGAGACGGACACGATTACATACACTCTTGGGCCTGAATGTAACGAGATGAAAATGGTGTGAATTTATAGATTCAAACATATATTAGTGTCTTACAGTGACTAGTTGCTATCCCACAATTCACACAGCAATTTATAGTTTCAACAATATCCAATCCACAAAGTGGCGGTAAAATTCAAAATAACAATTCCAAGTCATTCGTGGCAACTGTTTAGTAGGGGTGGGCGTTGCGACGATGAACCGTTTACAAAGACCGTTTTGTAGTTTGTGATGATGAAACCGTTTTACGTCCCGGGTTCAACTTCAAGCAGTCTTCATTGCACAAACCAGTCTTCAAAATACTTGGTGCGATTTTTTATTTTACATTTAAGAAAATACAGTCGGGTACAATAATTGAACTATCTATTACACGCGTAAAACAGTCCTTCCAATAAAAAGTGAACTCTTTGTCAATGAAATACAGTCAATAATGTATTATCATTTGTCAATGCTGTCGTTCGTGATGCGAAAAAACCATTTCATATATTTCAAATCGTTGTAGACGTAAGAAACTGCGCTCTACGAAAACGTAATTTTATTTCATTTTGGATAAGTTTCGTCCTTTAACAGTTTTCTGCAATCGTTTTCGTCGTGGGAAAAACGGTTTCGTCCGTCGAAAATTCGACAACGATCCACCACTAATGTCTAGTTTCAACGTCAGTCAGCTCATGCTAGTACAGAACATGCACTGCCAGTGACATAGACTAAAAATATACGAGTAATACTGATTTTAATCGATATGAAATAGTCATTATTTTGATTTTTCAGTAATTAATAAACATTATTAATTACTGAAAAATCAAAATTAAATTAAATTCACTATATTGTATAAAAGTATATATAGTGCATTTAATTACTTTGAGTTAATTAAATTACCTAGTACTACCTAGTGGGTAGGTTGTTTTCGTTGTCTTTTTAGTTGTGTAATCCATTACGTTAATCGACAATCTCACGATAAACTATCTTTATCATATTTCTCCGCTTCCAGATGAAGAACTGAGCTGATTTTTTATATATTCAAGGATAAAAAAATATGACTATTTTTTTAGATCATATCTCAACTTATTACATTTGGGCCCACCGTTCCCCATCTCCTTTGAACTGTCAGGAAGTCTTTCAATAATCATTCTTGACCCCTTATCCTAATTAATTTGGGTTCAGAGCAACATGAACTTTCAAGTGATCATTTTTAGTTTCGTATGAAGAAGAATGAAAGAAGAAAACTCCATCATTACTATGTAAAAAATGTTTTACATTATTTTGTATACATTAAATTATATGAGAAGACGATGCACCGAGAATAAAACTACCACATCACAGTAAGTAAAAAGAATTAAAAGTGATGACAGATAAATTAATTATTTCAATTAAATTTAAAACCCCATTATTATCCTTACCTCTTACCTTTTGGCACCTCGCCACATTTGTAATTTTAGCAATTCGGATATTCTGCGAAAAAGGTGTTCTGTAGATAGAGCGTTCGTAGAATCGCCTGTTCGCTTTAAATTAATAGTAGCATTTTGTTGAATTATACTAGTTCAGGCAAGTTTAAAAGACACGGAAACTTTCATTTGAATAGTTAAGAAAAATTAAATCCGATTTGAATAGCACTACTTGTTCTTTCTTTCTTTATTTAGTTTTAGGGTTCCGTATCTCAAAAGGAAAAAAACGGAACCCTTATAGGATCACTCGTGTGTCTGTCTGTCCGTCTGTCACAGCTAGTTTGCTCCGAATCTAATGGATCGATTTAGTTGAAATTTGGTACACATATGTACTTCTGTGACTCAAACACGAGCGTGTGAAAATTAAAAAAAAGCTTTGCTAGCAGTACCGCGAGACATGTCACATGAAAGGACTTATTGCGAGGATCTTAAAAAGTATTTTTTATAAAATTTTAAAATAAACACTTTTAAAGATATTTAAGAAATTCAATGAAAATTGACCATTCCCTAGGGGGAATGGTCAATTTTCATCTCCGAAACTACTAGACTTAAAATTTAAAAAAATACATAGTATCATAGTATGTAGTGCTTTTTACTCATAAATTACAAGAAAACCTATAAGAAGTCTATGGTCTTAAAATAACACGGTAAATCTCTCAATATTGAGCGTACAAACTTACATTTGCAGTTGGAATGTATGGGAGAACATGTATTTCAACTACAATGTTAAGTTTGTATTTGGGATAAATTCATCCCAAATCCCAACACGATACCCTTTGGTAAAAATGTTTGTCAGAATTTCGGGCTTCTGACGACCCGTAACAACTGTCAAAGATCTTTAAATGACAGCTGGGACCAACGACTTAGCGTGTTTCCCGAGGCAAGAAGGTGCCTTGGTATGTAAAGATGGTCACGGACCAACCGCGGCAAGCGTAGCTTCACCTGATCGATCGACCCGTGCGGCTATTATCACTTAGCCACAAGCCCCTCAAACCATAAAATACGTCCTATATATACATAATATACTTACCTAAGGTACTTGGCAATAGTATAGCTTTGTATCAGTGAAATATTTTTGTAATAGGATCTATATTTCCAGAGATTTACCTATAGCAAACATACAAACAATTTCATCTTTTTCATATTAGTTTATTTGGATAGATGAGGTATTGCTCAAAAGAGCAGTGGTGACCCAGTAACAGGCACTTACGATTTGTAGGTCGTGGATGCGAACCCAGGCACGCGCTTTACTTTGCGTAAATAATTTCATCACTGCTCTCAAAACGGTGAAGGAAAACATCGTAAGGAAACCGACATGTCTTAGAACCAAAAATTCGAAGACATGTGACATCTACCAAACCGCACTGGGTCCCCGTAGCCCACTCTCTCTCAAAGAGAGGAGGCCTATGTAAAAGCAGTGGGAACTTGGCAGGCTGATTATGCTTTTGCTATTACTCAAATAGAAAAGGTACAGGGAAAAGATTAGATGGTTTGGTCATGTTGAGAAAATGAATGAAAGGTGACTAACAAAATGTATTTACTAAGAAGATGTGAGTGGAAACGCTGGAAGGGGACGTATACTGACTTTATTGGTGAATTGGTGATGTTCTTCAGAAAGGTCAGGTGAGTAAAATAAAAAGAAAAGAAAGAAAATACGTTTATTTGCGGTAAACATGACGCAAAGAAAGATTAAAAAAACACGTTAATAAAAAAATGGGGGAAAATAACGCAACGCCCGTAGTACTCGCAACAGGCGTGCGTGTATGACCAGATGTATGAACGCAAACGAGGCAAAAGAAGTATGTAAGGATCGTAGCAGGTGGCGTTCTGTAGTATCTGCCTGCCCCCATGGGAAGATGCTGTGAGTATATGTATGAGTATTGCTCAAACCTAAGACCATACAATGAAAAACATAAAAAAGATAAAGAAATACTGCTGGTCATCTCTGGAGGAAGCCTTTACCTTCTACTAAGCGGGGTTCTTGCTACAAAAACGGAGAGTTGATAAAAACCATAATAAAAAAAGTAACAAAAACAAAACAATAATTTAGGAATAGAAAAGTAATTTAATATTAATGATAGATTAAATGTAAATTATAGGATATAAATAAAATTTTGTGAGATTGTTAATAAAATATCATAATTATATTATGAATTAGGAATGTTATAATATTATGAATTATGATGACATGCGCTTTTTGATATTATTTTTGTAATTTAAAAAACAAGAAATAAAAGGCTTTTATTGCTCAAATTCAAAGTAGACTAAAGTTCACTAAGTGCAAATAATGTTAAACACACTTAAATGTTCGTCAAAGTAGTTATCTAACTTTTTATAGCTCCAGATGTTTGGCAATAACTGCTCCGTAACAAATAGCCTCATAACTGATTACAATGTGTGGAATTATGGCAGTCTCAATGTCGTTATGATTAATTCCTACACCATAAAATAGGAAAGTTTATTTGTATTGTATCCACTTTGTTTCGTAGAATAACGTACCGTGTGTAACTTTTGGTTCCGAGTGTATGAAACGTTTTTAGGGTTCCGTAGTCAACAAGGAACCCTTATAGTTTCCCCATGTCTGTCTTTCTGTCTGTCTATCTGTCTGCGGCTTAGCTCACAGACGGTTAGTACTAGAAAGCTGTAATTTGGCATGAGTATACAGATTAATCACGCCGACAAAGTAGTAACAAAATAATAATAAAAAAATTTACCTCCCCTACAAGTAAAGCGGGGGTGTTATTTTCTTCTCGTCTGTCCCATAGTGTGGGATGTTGTTGGAAAAGTCTTTCAAAAATATTGTAAGTTTGTGAAAACCATTTTGGAACCAGTTTGGATTCAGGGATTTGTTTGCGAAATATTAACCTTTAAAGTGCAAACTTTTGTTAGAGTCAAGTGCCCCCATGCCAGTTAAATGGTTGGTTTTGGATATGTGAAAAAAATCACAGCAGTAGTATATTATAACGAAATGAAGAATAAAACTATCACTGCTAAGTAGGCTCTACAAGTTAACGAGTAATAATCGATCAACTTACATTTGCAGTTGAAAAAAACATGTTCTCCGAGACATTCCATATGGGAGAACATGGTTTTCAACTACACTGTTAGATTTGTTCTTGTGATAAATTCATCCCATCTATAACCTTTTATTGTGCCTGGTCCGACACGCACTTGACCGGTTTTTTATTATTCAAAGTAAGTTTAGGTACCTACTTGCAATACCAACATAGGTAGGTAACTAGTATTCCTTTAATAGTGGGGTGGGATTCTATACGATAACCTCTGGCTAGCCAGTCCAACTGCATTTTTAAATCTAACAAAAAAAACCGATGCCGGTGGTCAGAGCTCTAGAGAGAGGAATCTCCTCACTAAGCTTGCCGTATCTAGGAGTACTGCTTGCTGAATCAAGCCTTTGGCCCAGCCGCGCAATGAGAGCCTCCTTTTGATCGAGGCTCTCCACTATTAGTCCATTAACCGTTACGATTATCGGTACAATGACTGCAGAGTCCACGTCCCACATGTCGACAACCTCATGTGCTAAGTCAAGATACTAATATTATTATTACCGTGAAAATATACCATTAAAATTGACAACTCTAACAAAATGATCGATGTAACGCAAGCCCTACATAAAATAAAGATTGGATAAAAACGGGACAAAAGATGTTGCTTTTTGTTTATCTTTTTTTCCTGAAAAAAAGGTCACACCTGAATATTATTTTTGTGTGAATTGAATCCTATGACATGTCATTTGTCGAAGTGTGAATGATTTTTTGTGACGTTGACTGAGCATTTTTACATAAATAATGCGATTTTTTGCGTTAATATCAGCACTAAGAAGCAATATTTCAGTAATACTTTACATTTTTACTGAGCGACTGGAGTGATGAATGATGTTTATGGATACATTGATTTATATTGTTGTTAAAAAAAATATAAATACAAGATGATATTTTTTTTTTAATGGAAAATACCAATAACATTTAACGTAAGATGACAGGTATTTAACTTATTGACGTCAGAAAAAAAGAGAAATAAAACGCATCGGGGTCAGTCCTATTGCAACTTTATAGAAATTGCCAAGTAGCAAATAAAAGATACTCAAAAACAACACATAGTGTATCTAGATTAAAGTACAACAGATTTTTTTCGAAAAAAGGACAACTTCCAATTCTTTTATCCATTTTCGCACAGGAAAAGATTCGACTGTCATATTTACGTTAAGAAATGTACACTACCCGTTGTGACCCCTGAGATGTCCGAGAATGTCCTCCCATTATATACGAACATTCCAATTTCCTGCGACAGATTTTTTATTTTATTTATCTACTTTATTGAAGACATTTTGTAGGCCGTTTATTGTGCCAGAGATATACTCGTATGTTCAAGAATGTTCTTGAAAAGGAGACTATATGAAATTGAGTCAACTATTTCGTGTTCTTTGATACTATTTTTGAGGAAATAAAATAAATGTGATAGTTTTTTTTTTATCGAAAATTGTCTTTATGTGAAGGAAGGCACTATCGGTTTTAGGGTTCCGTATTCAAGAAACCCTTATAGTTACGCCATGTCCGTCTGTTTGTCTGTCCGCGGCATAACTCAAAGACTCTTAGAACTAAAAAGTTGCAATTTGGCATTGGTATACATATTATTAATCACGCCGACAAAGTGGTAAAAATCTTTTTTTTTTTCAAGTGAAATCTTTTTTAGGCGCGTTGGGCATTTTTGAGATGGAAATATCAACTGAACTTGCGACACCGTTACTGACACCTCGTTTTTGTAAACGTGATTGTGCTCTTTATTTATATTACGTTACGGATCAATGTTCTATGGAACTATTTTTACTTTAAAGGTTTTGGAAGTATTTTTTTTAGTTTTCTCTTTTGTCGGCACTCCCGGAGTGCCACTGTGTACCTACCTCCCTACTCGAAAAGTGGGGATGTTTTTTATTCTCATCTATCCCATGTTGTGGGGTATCGTTGGAAAGGTCCAAAACCACTTTTGGATTCAGGGATTCTTTTGCAAAATATTAAGCTTTAAAGTGCAAATTTTCAAGTGTGATTTTTTCATATCCAAAAATTTTGCAGGCATGGGCCAGCTAAATTAAAAAAAAAATTGCTAAATTTTAAAAAATTCACGGCAATAGATTATATAACGAATCTAAAAGGAAAACTATCACAACCCAAGTAGGCTCTACAAGTTAACGAGTAATAATCAACCAACTTACATTTGCAGTTGGAATGCATTGGAAAACATGTTTTTCAACTACAATGTTAAGTTTGTTCTTGGTATATATTCATCCCAATTACGGGAACCCTTCATTGTGCGTGGTTACACACGCATTTGACCGATTTTTATTACTTACACCTATGATGACAATAAATTCCAAATTGGGAAAGCTCTATAATTATAATATCCAGAACCTTTTTAGATTTTCGCCGGGCTTTGAGTGTCATTGCGCTGAAATCAGATTCTCGAGCTCATAACGACGGAACATCGACAATCAGGACAAGTACCTGCCAAGACGTACTGAGTATATACATATTCATAGCTATTTACACGCGTAGATGTTGTCTAGACTGGGGCTCTAAAAAAGGATTTTTAGAAAATTTACGAAATAAGAATGCATGTTTTTTTGGTATTTTGACACGCAGAGCGAAAAAGGGGGCGAGGATTGTTGAAATCTTGTAGATTTTAGGCGCCATTTTGCTACGAAGTGTTGCTTAATTTCACACTAGCACCACCCCGCGGTTTCACTCGCAAAAGTTCGATTACACGATCCCGTGGGAATATCGGGATAAAATTATCCTTTGTGTTAATCCAGGTTATAAACTATCTGTGTATCAAATTTCATCTAAATCGGTCTAGTCGTTTTTGCGTGAAAGAATTACAAACATTCATCCATCGTCACAAACTTTTACGTTTATTATAATATGTTATAAAATATAAATATAATATATATCATAGTAGGATGTCATTAGGGGTCTAGTTCAAATTAATTAGAAACCAAGAGAATAATAAAATTCGCGAACTTTATTTCTTTTTATACTCTGTTTAGTCTATATTTACCACTAGCTTCTCTGGAATCAATTTGAACGTACCGACTCGTTCTAAGACAACCACAGACTAGAACAGGGTGGCCTATTAATTGCATGAAAAGTTTTTATACAAACCGTAAAAAAAAATCAAATAAGTTTTTCGATAATGTTTTTCTCCCGCTATCTTCATAGCTCCATTTTTAAGCTTATCTCCACAGTCCTTGAGCACAAGGTACCCTCCTGCTGGTAATAGCCCACTCAATTACTTGTCGTATATTAGCTATGTTCACACGTGCGTCGACTCGAGTGCCTACCGCGGGAAATAGCTGAGACGCGCAAGGAAATTACTTAGAGAAACACGTTCGAAATTCGAATTCAACATCCATTGCTACGTTTGTTTTGTATTAGAAATTAGAATGTTGAGAAATAATGCGGTGTATGCAACATTTTAAATTAAGCCCTTTATAATAAGGTGGAGTTTTATTGTAAGTGCTCGTGTGAAAATTGCTGCAAATAACATTAGGAGTGTAGATAATCGCGTGCTGCAATTTGCAAGAGATTAAAATTAGATTATTGTTTGCAATAAAAGCTTGAAAGCTGGTGGGCTTATGCAGATTTTATTTCCTAATATGTATAATACTCAGTGTTAACCGTTTTTTTAAGTCTTTACCAGGAGCCTGGCTTTTTCAGAGAGATATTCAGTGGGTTCCGTTCAACATAGAAGTAGTTTCCGAGCAAATCCCAAATCGTGCAAATCAATCTGATTTACGGCGATATAGAAAAGTATTTGGAGGCTAAGTTTTCTGTTTGTATAATCCCAGTTCATATTTTTCACTGTACATATTTTGAAAACCAATCTCTGAAGGCTTATTAATAGAGCAGTGGAAATTACAGTCTAATAAAAACCGATCAAGTGCGTGCCGGAGCACGCATAATGAAGGGTTTCGTAGTTGGGATGAATTTATCCCAAATACAAACTTAACATAGTAGTCGAACCACATGTTCTCCCATACGTTCCAACTACAAATGTAAGTTTGTAGGTACGCACAATATAAAGTGATTTACCATGTTATTTTAAGACTATAGACTTCTTATAGATTTTCCTGTAATTTATGGGTAAAGAACCACATTCTGCACATTTCAAAATTTTTGGCTCAGTAGTTTCGGAGATAAAGGGGGGAATGGTCAATTTTCATCTATTTTCTTAAATATCTTTAAATATATTTACAATAAAATTATGAAAAAAATATGTTTGAAACCCTCACAACAAGTCCTTTCATGTTATATGTCACACGGTACAGTTTTCAAAACTTTTTTTTTGTACTTTCCTATTTGCCCCCAAAAGTGACCCACATATTCAAAATTCATTTATTTACGTTACACGTCCGTATTTGGATCACAGGAATACATACGGGCACCAAATCTCAACTTAATCGCATAATTCGGAGCAAATTCGCTGTGACAGACGGACAGACAGACAGACACGGGTGATCCTATAACGGTTCCGTATTTTTCTTTTGAGGTACGGGACCATAATATTATTACAAAAATTACGAAAAGCTACCTACTAACGTTTGTAAATTAGAATTTAAGTGTCCCCAGGTTTAAACGTTACACGAACAAATATTCCGTTGCCTAGCAACACAGGTAGAATTGTGTATTGAAACAGATTACAAGATACGTTATCAACTCTCTGTACTAAAGTTTGGCGGTAGTTGATGTTCGTGCCTCGGATCATGTAAAAGTTTTTCGAGGAAGGAAGTTTTGGAAGATGGAAATTTCTGAAGGATGAAAAGTACGTACAACTCGATGGTTTACTATTATTTATTTTCGTTATAGGTATCGTTGATATCAGTAGAAAGATGGGTGATATTATTCTGTTTCATTGTATGTAGTCCAAAAGAGTAGCACTGATACAGAGTAGATAAAAAAACGACTTAAAAAAAACTTTTATACAAAAAAAAAACAACCGACTTCTAAAAAAACAGTACAAAGTGAAAAATAACTTAAATTTCGGAAGTCGGTGTCTTTGGTTTTAGTTATTTGCCACCGACTTCCGAAATTTAAGTTATTTTTCACTTTGTAGTGTTTTTTTGGAAGTCGGTTTTTTTTTTTTTTTTGTATTAAAGTTTTTATTTTTCGCTTTTTAGTGGGTAGTTTATAATTTACCTAAGTTACAACAGCCTAATCTCAACTGCTCATCACGTTTTACAAAATATTGCTTTTCCCGATACAGGGACGTTTATCGTTGAGGAGTTCTCCCGGTACTTAACCATCAGCTCCACTTCTCTATATGCATTGTGACGAGCATAAATTGCATTGCAGCCATATTAAAGTAATCGAATCGCAACCCGTGAAATACTTATTATTGAGTAATTCCGATGGCCATTTTTGGTCTTCATCATCAGTTCCACTTTACCAAATGGTGCTTTCCAAGAAAAATTGTATGAGTTACTATAAAAAAGAATCATCGAAATCGGTTGGCGCGATATTGAGTTATTCGTACATTTGTCGCGCACATACTTAATGCAAATATAAGACTTATATGGTTTTCTCACGGATGCCATTATCAGAACTAGACGGACCACACGGGAAGGACTGGTCCTTCCCGTCTGGTCCGCTGGCTTTCAAATAAAAAAGAATCATCAAAATCGGTTCACCCAATCGAAAGTTCTGAGGTAACAAACATAAAAAAAAATACAGTCGAATTGAGAACCTCCTCCTTTTTTTGAAGTCGGTTAAAAACAAGTGATAAACTTTTTGGTGTTTACTCCTTAACAATCGATTTTCATATAAGGCCCCCGATGTGGGAATTTTTTGAGGAGTGAAATTTATACCAGCATTAACTTGAAAGCTTTACGTGTTGTGTTGTGTTTTATTCGTGAATAACACGTATTTATTAAAAAATATATCTATATATATAAAAATGAATCCCTATTTCCCTTGGTCACGACATCACGCTAAAACAGCTGAACGGATTTGGAAGAAATTTGGGATATGGATAGACCTTGACCCGGAGAAGGACATAGGATACTTTTTATCCCGATATTTTTACGGGATTGAGACTTATGCGGGTGAAACCGCGGGGCGCAGCTAGTATAATATATATTTCACACTTTGATCTAGATATTTCGGCCGTGCGATACACGATTACTTGCACTTTACTGCATCCAATTAAATCGCAAAAACAAGTTTATGATGAAATGAAACGATTTGTTAATTTTTTTTTTACGAGATGCGTTTATTTACCCTCTTTGCCTATTGTATATTTAAAGACAATCGTTTTAAGGAGTAAACGTCGGAGCTGAGACACGCACACACTTTTGCTCAGTGCTCGCTCAGTAATGTTGAACATTTTTGTTTACGTAAATTAAAAAAAGGGTAAAACATTTTTATTTACATAAACGAAAATTTTCAACATCACTGAGCAAGCTCCTACATCGTCATAATTTATTGAATTCAGACAGACGACAAATATTGAACACAAAGTTAACGAAGAAAAGTATACAGCAAACAACAGTAACAGTCAAATAAAAAATTTCTTCACGGACTGAAAAAAAAAGTCTCCCCTTGAAGGTGGCATACATGTTTATCGTCAGCAGTTTTGTTTATACTTTAATTTATGATGTGAAAACGCGCATATTTTTATTTCCCGTTGCATGCTACGCAATCTATCACTACTTAATACGAGGTTGACACGCAGTGTGGCTTATTATTCTAAGTTATAGGCATTTGTTTGTTTAAGTTCGTTTGTACCCTAGAGACAAAAAGTTGTTAACACCGTCTATTATATAACGATCTGTGTTAGTAAACTGGGCAGTTTGAAAAATTCTCAAATTGAAAATACATACGCAACCTTGGAAAAGACGCTAACAGGGTCGACGCTAAAGTTTTATCACTACGAGATTTGCAATACCATAATGCACAATTCGGCAAATACAATATCGCCCATCGGCAAGTGAATAACAAAATAACTTTAAAAGGGGGAATTGAATGACATGAAGAATATTAAAGATAGATATAATATTTTTCATGTCATTCAATTTGTTATGTTTTAAGTAGCGTTTGCCATATCTCCAATGTTATTGGCTCGATTCGAATTCTGTTTATTATTTCTAAAAGCTTATGAGTTATTTTATCGGATTAACAACGTTTTTATTAAAATTCGTCGAGTATGTAAAAAAAACGGAGGTGAAAACATTTTTTTATGAAAAAAAATCTAAGTAAGTTCATAAAATCAAAGAACTTAAAAAAAAAAAAATTCATGAAAATTCAGAAAAATGCGGGCGGGCACATGCCCATGGGCGAAATTGTATACTCGAAAATAATTTTCTTCTAGTGGACATGCATGCGACTTGACATGCAGGCGTGCCACACTATATTGAGCGAATCTTGCCCACTAGGACAAATGTATCGGATTACGATTTTGTTGTTCGCTGCATCCCGTCTATTGTTAAGTAAATAATTTAATGTCTTTGGGTTTAACAAAACATTTCGAAACAATGCATTTGTCCCGTTTGTAGTGGAAGCTTCCACTTTCGTAAACAGCTAGCTTGAGTATCAAGTAACTAATTGTCAAATAAGATATCGTTTATTATAGGAAAGACGTACTTTGAGAACATTAATTTGACTTGACTTTGAGATTGGAGTCTAAAAAAAACATTAACAGAAAAAACAAGCTGTGAGAAACATTTTTACGTATCCAAAGTAAAGAAAACAGACGAAAACTTAAACAAAACAAACAAGCAAATATCAAAAAGCTAAAAAAAAAAATTCAAAAATAAATCCTATTTTTAAATCACGAGAGTCGATAAATAATCCTAACCCCTTTTCATTTCTAGACTAATTTGATCGCCCTTCGTTACGCTCTCGATAAAAAGAGCTGAACATTTTGAACCGTTGATATGACATATTGACATCTGTAAACAAGGCCTTTTGTTTGAGCTTTTTTTTTTGCTAACAACGACAGACAAGCCCACGGGACATCGGGTCACGGAAGGTCAGGTTTTAAAAGGTGTTTAGGTATTTGCAGACAGGTATGACTCTGGTTTTTCAATTTCTAATACCTGTTTGCGTTGTATTTAGGCTCACTCTCTTAATTTACAGTCGTCAGAAAAATAACTATTTCTGTTTCTGACGATTACAGGTTGCGAATGTAGCCGAAATCGGCATGGGATATTAATATTCTCCTTTATGCTACCATTACCACCATACCGGTTTCTATGAAATACCTGCCGTAGCAATCGGAACGTCTGTTTCATTGAAGTACATAGAAACCAGTCGGACCAGGCGGTCGGTTACTGAATTGTAACTTTATCCATTAAATACCTACACATTAAAAAAAAAATGAATATAAAACATGAAAATAAAATAAAAAACAGAGGCACTCCGCGAGTGCCAACAGAAGTGAAAACTTGAAAAAAATCGGCACTGCGATTCAACGCGTTGGTCTTTTTCTCTACGCACCACGGTAATCAACCCGTTGATGTCTTTTTAATGGTCAAGAGGTGGTGTCATCACGGTGTTGCGAAATCAATGGTTTAGTCCCATCTCAAAAATGCCCAACGCGCCTAAAGAAGTTTTCAATTCAATAAAAAATTGTAGCCCATCGGTATTGGGAACAAGGTTCAAGCTGCCGGCCAGATAGGAACCTCCTAGCAAAACCGAACCGTGTCTAGAATTTCTGTAGTAGGTAATGTCTCATCATCATCAGCCGAGCTTTTGCCCGATTATATTGGGTTTAGTTTCCCGTCAAACCAGATGCAGCTGAATACCAGTATTTTACATGGAGCGACTGCCTATCTGCCCTCCACAACCCAGCTACTGATGGGTAATACGATACCCCTTGGTAAGCCTGGTTGTCAGACTTTCGGGCTTCTGACGACCCGTAACGACTGTCAAAGATCTACGAATAACAGCCGGGACCAATTTAATGACTGAACGTGCTTTCCGAAGGCACGAAGGGGTCTCGGTATGTAAAGATGGTCATCCTTCAACGAACCGACCGTGGCAAGCGTAGCTTAACCAGATCAATCAATCCGTGCGGCTGTTATTACTTAGCAACAAACTCCTCATGCCTCTCAATTTCTTATGTTTGTTGAGTGAAATAGAAAAAATAAAAATTGGCTTTTTGGTTACGAGATACAAATGTTGCACATATTCCCGTTTTATCTCGAAACATAATTTTATTGAATTACTGTATTTTGACTTACGGGAGCAGTATTGTTATCTGTTTCTGACGGCTGTGGTGATGTGACCTGATCGTGAATCTTGAAGATAACCAATCGTAGGTTTTCGTCTGTTAAACGGGTGTGAATAAAGTTTTCCATTTTACGTTTCTTGATTAACTACTTAATATAAATGTACTACAAGTAGGCGATATGACCCTAAACACCGTAAAAAGAGCGTCCTTCTTCGTCATGGGAATTAATACTTCGGAAAGTGTCTATTCATCTTTTGACAATTTGAAAGAACCAATGAATGGCGTTAATAAAAATGAAAGCGTTGAATTTGGTAAAACTTCTGTTGTCATCAATTTGAAGTACCTACCTATCTAGTCACTCAAAGCTTAGAACACTTTTTATTTGCAAATTATTTCCAATTAAAATTTCGGTCTCTCTAATGTTATCTGCTTCATGTACATACCTAATAATACCTACGTGCCTAATTGCCTAAAATACATGTTCTTTAACATTTGTCGAACAGAATCTGTTTGCCTCAACACTTCCTACGTACGTCACAACTGTACTTAGGTACGTATACAAGAACGCTTTTAATTACATTCATCAAAATACACAAACATACGACATACGTACATACAACATGTTAAACTCACGACTCTCCGCAAATGTTAGTTCTCATAACCTATATTCGGGAGAAATACTGTTTCTTTTCTCTTTTTAAGTGAATATTTATAAATAAATAATAAGAAAATAAAATGTTTATGTCAATCACAAAAAGCATTTAGATACAATATTATTGGAGATCACCTTTTAAGCAAGGAATTCCTTGTGTTAGGATACTCCGCGCTTCCACTTTTCATTAACTTATGCAATTGAATTGAATATAGACAATGCAAACATGCAGAAAAATAAAATAAATGGGTAACTTAAAATTATACAAAAATCAAATCTTTTTAACGGACTTCGAAAAAAAACTTTCGGTCTTTTCCTTTTAAAAAACCTATTTTCTACGTAAAAAGGTGTTTTCATACAGCAACAGCAATTACTATAATTTTAACTACAGCCTACTAATTGCCATAATTTGGTAAACAATTATTTTGTTAGCACTTAGGCTAGTGGTGTAATTACTTAACTGTGCCCTCTAACCGGGCATCGATGGAGCTAATTGTGCACACAATACTCAAGGGAATAGCAAACAAGCTACAATATACAGCGATATTTATACGTCTATACTTGAATACGTAACATAAAAAAAAAATATCGGCCAAGTGCGTGTCAAACCACGCACAATAAAGAGCTGTAGATGGGATGAATTTATCCCAACAACAAACTTAACAGTGTAGTTGAAAACCATGTTGTTTCATACAGAATGTATGGAAGAACATGTTTTTTTTAACTGCAAATGTCAGTTGGTCGATTATTACTCGTTAACTTATAGAGCCTACTTAGCTGTGATAGTTTTCCTTTTCATTTCGTTATATATACTACTGCTGTGAATTTTTCCATATATTGTGTGTGTGTGTGTGTTCCCCCCTGCCCACTAAATGGTTGGTTCGGGCAACCATTTAGTGGGCAGGGGGGAACACTTGACTCTAACAAAAATTTGCACTCTAAAGCTTAATTCGCAAACTGATCCCTGAATCCAAAAATAGTTTTCACAAACTCACAACACTTACGACCTTTCCAACAACACTCCACACCATGGGATAGACGAGAAAAAAATGTATGTACATACGTATACTTACGTGTTAGGAAACACAAAAAAAAAGTTTATTTTTACTACTTTTTCGGCGTGATTAATATATATACTCAAGCCAAGTTACAGCTTTCTAGTACTAAAAGTCTCTGAGATAACCCGCAGACAGACAGACATGACGAAACTATAAGGGTTCCTTGTTAACTACGAAACCCTAAAAAGCATCACTAAAAGCCGTGCACAATTGCATTAGTTAAGAAAATAGCAGAATTTGATTAAGAAGGCAAGAATTTCTTTAAAACCAAAAAAAAATGTCAGTCGAAAAGTTTTACTAGAGAGATACAATTATCTATTTACTTTCTTCTTACGATTGATGTGAACATTACAAAATCAATCGTTTAACAATTCGTACTTCATCATTATTTACTTCAAACTTCATAAACCTATAATAACTCTTCCACACCAAACATAACTACAATTCCTAGCATATATATATATTTACATATCTATAGCGTATGATCTGAATTATCAGAAGCTCCACAAAGGCTGGGAACAAAGGCAGACAGAGCCATTGTCGCAGACCGATGGAACATTTTAATGATGCCACTACGCCCGGGTGAATTGTGCACGGATAATATGCGGGGTCTCAAATGCACGGTTTTAGTATCTGAATGTGATTTTAACAATTATAATAGTTGCTCGTGGTTAAACTTGGCTTGCCAAAGTCGATCCGTAGACGGTGACCATTAAATATATACCGAGACCCCTTTGTGCCTCGAAAAGCACATTTATCTGTTCTGGCTTCGTAAAATTCGTAGATCTTTGACAGTCGTTAGAAGGAGTCAGAACTCCAAAGTCTAAGATAGTTAATTGATTCAGGCGTGACCTTGCGGAAATCCATGATAAAATACAATAGATGTAGTTATATTTAGGAACCCGTTCCGCTTAACTATTCCTAAAGAACCATAAAAAACCCCGTAAGAAATCGACACGTATTTCACCTATCAATGAAGCATCGTCAGGATGACGATTGACTTGTCGCGAGCCCAAACTCGGCGTGTTGCCTTGCCGAGCGCTGGACGCAGGGCCCCAAAGTCTGACAACTGTCTTTAGAGTATTATCCAGTAACCGGGTTGTAGAAGTCAGATAAAAAGTCTGAAATCCGATCCCAACTAAGTTAGGAAAAGGCTAGGTAGATGGTTTTAGAGATAATAATGTAAGTGACAATAAAAGTGTTATCTGGTATTATATTAAGGAGTACTTGCAGGCTCCTTTGGGTGGCTTTGATCAGTGTACCCTATTAAGATGACGTAGCGGTTGGGTTGTTAAAGGTAAAGTAAGGAATTAGGCACCTGCTTGGACTACATACGTTCATTCGTTTTCTAAGGAGATAGATAATAAAGGGGAATTGAAAAATAATTTGCTTATTGTTTTTTCTCCATTTATTTATACTAGGATTGACTGGCTAACCTGACAGACGTTGTCTTCTTCATAAAAAAAAACCTCCTAGAAAGAAGGACGTACAGTTTTACGAGATTTTTTAATTTATTTTGGGAAACTTATTTTTTTTTTCTTTCCATAATAACCAATTTTTCTTTAGAATCTACATTCTAAGAATGCGTCTTCTATTTTCCTCTGACAAGAAAAGTCAAATGAAAAACAATAGGCCTGTGTCCAAAAATGTTTTGTTTTGTCCGGAAGGTAGATTAATAAAAAATATTTGATACATATTTTTTTCTTTTTTGACGTAATAAAAAGATTACGGCGAAACATTAAGTTCAAATGTGGCATGACGTTACGCCTTGCTAGATTTTAAACTGAGTTGTGACGTAGCGAACCCCACTCCCCAACTTTAATGTGTTTTCTTAGTTATTTTTTATTAATATGATAAAGCAAAAAATACGTGTCTAATATTTTTTATTATCTGAAAGACAGACTAAATAGAATTTCTTTTATTTTACCTAGGCAACTACCGTATTACCTTTATGTCGCATATTCTTCAGATATTCACAAAAAAATGGGAAATTTACGTGAACTTCTCGCTAGATTGCCTAATCCTTAATTCAGGCAAGTCTTCCTTGCAAATTACTTGTTTCATCTTCAAAACCAGTTTTTCCATTGTCTCCAATATCCTTAATTATGCTTGTTAGTTGAACGGTCCCCGGGTTTTGAATGACCTCTTGAACGCCAGTGGACGAGCTCGTTATTGTCACTTTATTATGAGTATATATTTGTGCTGGAACCTTCTGTATGGATTTATGACTATGTATTAATGGTGCAAGAGAAATAATTTGATTTAATATATTAAGAGTTGACGGTCTCTTGTCACACACAATTTTGTAGGATTTTCTACTGCATGTAGGCGATTACTGACTAATAAGACTAGATACTAATACATACGTCTACTAAGTAAAATTGAGTGGTGTCTTATATTATATGTTGTGAAAATATATTATACAATTGAAAGTCTCTTTCATAAATTCTGGTTTTAAACCTGAAATTTTGGTGCTGAGGAACGGTATTTTCCACAGCATAACAGGGATGATGACTAAAAAATTTTCCGTCAGTTAGATTATAGAAAAATATTGAGTTAAAATGTGCAATGTCGTTATGAGTATGTAGATTTGATACTTCCTTGTGACGTAGCGACGCCCACTCCCCAACTTTAATGCGTCTTATCTAAGTATTTTTTTATTAATATGATAAAGCAAAAAATACGTGTCTAATATTTTTTTATTATCTGACTGACGGATTAAACAGTTTTTTTTTTTTTACCTTGGCATCATCCCTTTTATCATTCCACTGCAACTTTGATATTCTCCTTTCCAACAATCCCAGCTAGTCTCATAATCCAAAACTATATCAATTACAACAGTAGCATCACAAAATCCTCTATAATACCCATATGTGGACAAAATTTACATACAGCATTTTTTTTTGGTGGGAAATTATCAAATAACTTCTCCCACTCTGAGTGGAACGGGAGGGCGTGTAAGACTTACTGACTAAAAACCACCCGTGTTCCTTCATTTGCCTATATTGCCAGGGGCCACGGTAACCCTTTCGGACAATAACCGCAACCCCGGCAGACATACAGCATTGTGCAAGATAATTAAATGATTTCCACCGTCCGACTTCAAGTGCACAGTTTCTAAGCCGAAGTCCAACAGTATTACCGAATAGTTGTCCGATACCTTTTGTATGCGACTGTATAGAATGTTAATGTCATCCCTTTGGAAAAGTACAGCTTGCAAAATTGTTAGTTATGCAGGCAGAAAAATATCAAATTCTAGACACTTTTAGCGTAATGTTTTGGGTGCGTTTGATCAATATGTGCGATTTTCATCACATACACTTGTTTTACAAATTAATCATTTCAATTAAGGGATCACTGATGATGATTTGATCTGTGTAGTGTGCGCACTGCTGATTACAAGGACCTTTTGCTGTTAGCCCCTGAAACTACAAGCTAAACATATTTGGGCTATGAATGAGATCACCGCCACTTACATTTTTGCCTCTTAAATTTCGAGCGTGATAACTTTTACAGTTTAGTTAAATAACGTTAAACAGTGTCGGCGTCGAAAGGGGCTCATGGCTAAGTGATAAAAATCACATGAGTCGATCAGCTCAGATTCAGCTATGCTTGCCGCAATCATTTCGTGGATGGGTGACCATCCATTATATATCGAGAACCCTCCGTGCTTCGGAAAGCACGTTAAGCCGTTGGTCCTGGCTGTCATTTGCAGATCTTTGACAGTCGTTACGGGTAGTCAGAAGCCCAAAAGCCTGACAACCAGTCCTACCAAGGGATGTCCTGTTACCCAGCAGTTACTCCATGTACAATACTGGTATTCAGCTGTATCCGATTACAATAGAAGGCGACCCAAACATAGTTTGAGTGTCGGTGACAATGCCAGGCAAGCGATGTCAAAGTTTAAACTACTACACACGACCAACGTCGTCGGTAGGTTAGAACTAACTAGACTAGCTTGCACACTTATCCATTTAGTCGTCAGTACTTTGAAAGTTAGTTCTTAGTGACGTTTGTAACGACCGACGTCGACGTTAGTGTGGATCGTCATGAAGTAAGATTAATTGTCCGGTTGTCAGCTCTAGTGCGCGCCTAGAGTTGACTGAGCTGGAAACTTGGGCTTCTTTTGTATGGCACTGTCAGTAGCACAAGTTCGTATAGTGAATGACTCAGAAGAGTTGGTGCGGTTATGGAACTTTAGATTTATTGGTGTACCTATACTTGTGTATCAATCCTGTGAATAGACAAATAGTTATTCTACCCATATTTAAATGCAGCAAAAAGAGTACAGTGTTTCTATTTTCTTAATGTCCCTCGGCAAACTTCGTGTTTCGTCAGTCGTCGTTTTTCGTCAGACGTCGTTTTTCTATCAGTTGCCCTTTGCATTTGGTGTAGACCGGACGCTCTCAATCGACTTGGAAGTATTTAGAGTGGTATATAGTTAATTGATTCAGGCGTGACCTGACGGAAATCCATTGTAAAATGCAATAGAAGTGAATATATTTAGTAACCTGTCCCGCTTAGCTATTTCTAAAGAGTCTTAAAAATACCATGAAAGAAATCGACACGTGTTTCACCTCTCAACGAGGCATCCTCAGGATGACGATTGACTTGTCGCGGACGGGCGATAAGGCACAGTCTGTGCTCAGTGTTTGGTGTGGCAACACGCCGTGTTCACTCTTTAGAAATAGCTAAGCGAAACAGGTTACTAAATATATTCACTTCTATTGCATTTTCGTATTTAGAGTGATTAATACTCTTTTAACTTATGTAATTTATTTTAAAATATGGGAGAAAAGCTGCTAAAGTCGCAGGCATGAGAGATAGAAAAATAGTTTTACAGCTCTAATATAATTCACACGGAAATCGAAACAAAATAACAATAAAGTACCTACTTAGTGTTGAATTCAAATTATTATACACGATAAATGTAATAATTGATGGAAATGGAAATAAGCATTCGTTTGTATTCGGAAGTGCGATGATTTCCGAGGGACATTAAGAAAATAGAAATACTGTATGTAGGTATGGATCATAACAGGTGACGTTCCATAGTTTCTACCTACGCCCATGGGAAAAACACATATGAACATAACATCACCCCTTGTTTCCCCGAAGGGTAAGGCAGAGGTGTACCGTAAACCCACATTTTGCCAGTATTCAGATGCAAGCCGACCCCAACATAGTTGGGAAAAGGCTAGGCAGATGACTTCTTTTTTGTATGGTCCGGCAAAAAATTCTCGAAACAATCAAAAGCAATGAGCAATATTAAAATATCATAATTAAGTAGGTGCCTAATTTCTGAAAAACGAAACATCGTTAATTAATTAATAAAACTGTTAATAAAGAATCCCAAAACTTTCGAAAAATTATTTTCATATCGCTAAAAGTATCTAAAAATTGGTTAACTGTTCCCAGAGAGAGTTTTAATATGCTTAAGAAACTTGAGGAAATTACTTACCTTTAGTTACTAAACACATATTATTTTATTTTACAAAACTTTTATGAACTTTGGAGTCAAGGTTTCGTATGAATATGATAAATATTCAAGTCTTGGCTAAACACAGTACCTAAACTGTATAATATAAAATCGGAAAATTGGCAGCTGCTCTGTCAAAGTGGTTGACTGTGATTGGCTTATCAAAATGATAACAGCCAATAATAAAGGTTGATATATTATATTATATATTATGTTCGTTTACAGGAATCTGTTCATCAATTGATATTCCATGAATAAATTTACTTAATTTATAAATTTATATATCGTTGTTAAAAAAAAATATTTTTTAATAAAATTAATATTTAAACATTATGATCCTATATTATTAAAATATTTATGTATATTTTTTTTTACTCACGTTTTCGAAAACAACTCTAACGATTTCGATGAAAGTTGCAATATAGGGGGCGGGGGCGAGAAATCGATCTAACTAGGTCTCTGGGAAAATTCGTTTTCTCCGTATTTTCACTCGAGCAGACCTCGGTCGCCCAAAGTTTAGAACAAGATAATGAATAATGACATGAGAATAATAATATTAGAATAATGACATGGCAGCATAGAATTAGTGAGTACCTACTATCATGGCAGCATAGAATAAAAAGATACTATACATGGATTAGTATGAACTTTCCTATAATAAGAGGTTACTTTTGCTAATCGCTGCCTGGTGAAGCTGAATAGGCTAATTAATACTTGAATTTTCTATACCAAAATTTCTTCATTTGGAAAACTTAAGCCATTTGTGAATTAGAGAAAACTTAACTCGACACAAAGCCCTAGTTTAATAGTTTGTACATTTCATCCGATCCGAATTCGATTTGCTACCGAGTTTCTCGAACCATCCGTTCTCGAAACATTCGTTCTTCAAACATGGAGTCCGTGAAGTTTCTTGCCCGTTCTTCTGCATAAGTACCTACCTACTACGCTTTGAAATGGGCAACTAGCTTGATATTTGAGTTTCAGTTAGAATTCTTCACGCATTGAGATTCAGAGCAGTATGCAAGCGTTATACGAAGATAAAAATTGTATTCAATTCAAAATTCAATTCAAAATATTTTTATTTCACATAAACCTACATGGGTGCATATAAAACGTCAGAAGCTAGGTGCACGGTTCCAATGGTCGTTTCCTACGGAGAAGAGCCGACAAGAAACTCCACGGTTACTCTTTTAAAAATAATTGGCTTTTACAATTCTTTCAAATAACAGTGTGACTAGGAATGGGAGGACAGTGTAGGTCTTTCAATAAGTACCAGGTACTTAAGAAAATAGAAAATGGTCAACAAATCTACAGTCCACTAAGCTTACATCGTTCTCACATTAACAAATAGAAAACAAAAGATATATAAATATTGCAAATAAACTTGGTAGGTGGTTCGGACAGCTAGGTATAAGAGGAACATGAGACGTTTAGCACTATCAGCCTATTATGTTTCCACGCTGGGGCACAGGCCTCGTCTCTGTGAGAAGTAGTGATCTATAATCCACCACGCGGAGCCACGTGTCTTCGAATGTTTGGTTCTAGGACATGCCAGTTACTTCACGATGCTTTCATTCACCGTTTCAAATCATTTGTTTTTGTTTTCGATATGTTTAATACAAAGTTACTCGTGTGTTAACACAGCCTTTAATTTCCAGAAAGACATCGTTATTCGATTTTCTTGCTAACACGTTTACTTGCCAAAACGAATATTTTATTAAAATTGATTACTGCCAAACCCAGTCCTAGGAACTGTTAACAATTGTACAAGTTTCAGTACCTATTGAATTCTGAGTAATTTCAGTTCCAGTTTTCAGAACTATTGTTGTAACAGTTGAACAAACAGGAGTTCATTAGAAGTTAGTGGTTTTGAGTTGATTACAGAAACAGTTATTAGGTATTGATACTTAATTTCCTCATTTAATTTTTGGTGTTTTACCATTATTGATAGCTTTTGCTCTTTCCTTCTTTCTTTCTTTCTAAATGAGCATCCAGTTCATTCGGCACCCCTATTGCATATAACACAAAATTTCTATCATTTTGAAGGATATCGCTAATCCATTGCTTCATTTTTTTGAAAAATGTATCTACTCAACAACGTAAATAACGCAATGAATGTTGTTGAACTGTCAATATAAAACAGATTGTGATTGATCGTGTTACCTTCACCATGTTGCTGGCCTATTTTTACCACTTTATGATCCAGTTCTTCTGTATTTCGTGCCAATTTGATCTTTTAATTTCAAGTTTAGTATCTAAAGACCACCTTCACATGATAACGGTGCGGAATATCTTCTTTACAGGGTTTTTCTCAACCTTATTGAAAGTTTTTGTACTCGACATACCTGCAGTCTTTATTAAAAAAGTTTAATAAAGACCAAAAGGTGAAGGTACAGCCAATAACATGTTATTAACAATTTAGTTAGATTACACGTGTAAGAAGGACCGTATAGACGAATTTTATGTTTTGAAAATCTACACCTTGAAGTCTAAGATATCTTACTTTGTATATCAATCAATCATTTATTTTCAACGAATGTAGGTTACATTAATATACAGGTGGAGTAGTATTGACGGGCTGCCTGAAAAAAGCACGCAAAATTATAAAAATTGTTAAGAAGCTATCTAGAAAAAAAATTACAAATTAAAATGTCAAATTTAGAATTATTACAATTATACATAGGTACATTAATTAATATTGAAAAACGTTAAATTGAAATATTACTATAGAATAAAATAAAAGTATTTTAGGTCCAAATGTTCAAGGTAATATTAATTATATTTATTATACAGATTGCTGATAACAGGTTTTGTTCATTAAAAAATATATAATGTATCTATGTCTATTAGTAGTATACAGTGTAGGAGTCTATAATGTGCACATATCGAAATGATCCCAATCTATAGTTAATTTTATCGACGGTATTTTTTTATTCATATTTTTTATGGAATTCAAAAAAAAAATAATTAAAACAAAACGTTTAAACTTAATGATCTATCGCGATGAAACGAACTACATAATGATTGGAATTAATTAGGCGTCCTCATAAAATGAAAATTGTGGAAAAAAACGACCCTCAATTGAAAATAAACATGTTGTTTTGGCAAAAATGTTTATTTTTTTTATTTATTTTTTTACTAAAATCGTAAAAATTCTTGATAAGACGCCAAAAAAAAAAAAAAAGATTTTATTTTTTCCGTCAATTAAATTAAGCATAGATTCTCTCATTTCGTTATGTGCACATTATAAATACTCACACTTTATTTTAGTTTATGACTAACAAAAGAAAAATAAACATGATTGTTTTAGGTACTTTGAATTGATATTCAGATTAATCTACGATAGCTTGGTCTGCACACAACATCACGCCTGTATTCCCCGAAGGGTTAAACAGAGGTGTAGGTACACCACACACCATACAGAGGTGTACGATAGGTAGGTACCTATCGTACCCGGAGGAAGGATGTAATAGGGGGTGAGCATATTACCATCAACCGGTCACAAATCCTGAATCCAGGCTGCTACTCAGAGTTACAGATGAAAAAACCCAATAACACTGCCAGACCCGGGAATCAAACCCAAGACCAGCAGTAGCGCTTCCGACCTCTGGCTTGGCTGAGCTTGGTCTGGTCAATATAAAATAAAACATGCATTAATACGAGGAAAGTTCATTTTAGTGGGTACCTATCTACTAAAATGAACTTTCTGCGTATCTAACACCAGTATAAATATGATAACTAGAAAGGTTAAGTTCTAGTTCTCGTAAAGAAGTGCGCACATTAGTAAAACGGTTAGCCGATTTTACTGCAGTACTTTGAAAGTCAAATCAGAGCAAATGTGCCAATTTCCATGTACCCATCTTCGCACTTATTAGCAAAATGAATTTAACTTGCAAGAATATCAAACCAACTTCATCCTAATGATACGGATCTTCGCATCCAATTTATAACCAAATTCAACCGCTATGTACCGCAGAAGTTAACGAAAATTGTGTGAAAATTAAAGGAAATTCAAACATGTGTAGGTGTCTTCCTATTTATGCCATAAGAGCTATTGTTGTCTGAAATTCTGATAGAAGTTAAACATAATAGAAAAGTTTAACATTAACGTTCTTTGTATGTAAGTTTGGGAAGTGTCCTTGACAAAAATAGGCTCCTCGGCTTTTGAAATATTACAAGAACATTTGGTAGCTATCTTGAATTTATTTACAGGAAAAATATACGTAAGCATGCAGGTAATCTAACAGCCAAGTCTATTTGGCCACAGTAGGAAAGTTCGTTTTTTTTTTTTTAACTCAGAGACTATTTTGACATTTCAAGTGATTGTTTTTCAATTTGAAGTTTGACATTTCCACCTGTCAAATTAACCTCAAGACTTAAAAAAGGAACTATAATATAAATTTGACGTAATCTGCAATTATTAAGGGCGATGATGGTCAGATTCCTGTAAATTGGAATGTCGTTACGTAATTTTGGATAGCTTAAGATAGTGCATTGAAAAGTTTCTAAGCTCTATAGCATACTGTCAATTTCAGAATAAGAGGTTCTTGACCATTTTCATGTTGAAACACTAACATAAAATGGTTTATTCCAATAACCGCGCCTTCCTAATTTCTATAGAATGACGTCATCACACACAATGCATTGCGTCCCGCATAGAAATTCTATTGGAAGGCTTACAATAGGCATATCTAGATACGTGTCTAGCTTCGTTAGTTATATTGACTTGCTTTGAAGACTGAACTATAGGGCAACAGAAAGACACATTGATCTTTGTCAATTTTCAACCCTATTGCTTGAAGGTTAGAGTTTATAATTGAAGGGTGATTGTCAAGTTTCGTGTGTGTATTGAGGTTTATCTTGAAGAGCCCGGAAGACGTAGGTGTCGTTCTTGGTAAGATAAATTGATGTGATTAGGTTTTTTGCGTTGAGGTCATTAGCACTCTTTGAGTGAGTGTGAAAATGTCTGCCCATCATAAAACTTCATTCAACTTCTTTCTTCATTGTTGGGACCTCCTACCTCTTGGTCACTGAAAATTCTGGTTTCTAGGTTTATCTACAACGAAGTACAGGGGGTCGAAAGTCTCCTGAATGGCTTCGAGAATAGATAGTATGGCTGTGCCTTTCTGGTTGTTTTTCTCGACTAGGCGGTACCCTGTTTTGTTTTTTCTGTGGGAAATTATGAATTAACTAACGCGAGAGATCACCGCCACCGGTTGCCTTCACGAGGACACGGCGAAGCTCCGCCCAAACCGGGCAGACCTCCACTGTATGCTCCACCGTGTCCTCCGGGCGATCCACACAATGGTGACACCCGGGCGTTTCCTCCCGCCTTATCCTGAACAGGAACCTCCCGAAACAGCCGTGTCCGGTGAGGACCTGCGTCAGGCAGAAGATGAGGACGCCGTGGCGTCTCTCTAGCCACTCCTTAAAGAGGGTACTTATCGCCGCAATTGTGGGGTGCCCAGGGGTACTACCCGGGCCCCCATCGTTGGTGCCTGTACTAATGAAAAATCGTTGTATCACAGGCACCAGCGCCTTCCGAACTAGGTTAGGTACATAAAAACATATGAACTCTATACATAGTGAACTCTTAAAACATAATAATAAAATTAAAATAAAAACAATAGTAAGAAACAACAATATGTGCGAGAACAGCTTGATTTTATGTCCTAAAGAGAATTTTTAGACTTAAAAACTTAGCCGAATTTAAAGCAGACCTAATTTCAAAATAAAAAAAAAATATGTTAGCAAGTTACGAGCCTGACAGGATCTAATTTGCAGATTTTCAGAACAATTTTGAAAAGAAAATTAGGTAAACCATGTGTTGAAGAGGCAAAAAATGGTCATTATGGTAACAAGATTTGGATCCTTTTGATAGAAGAGAATTTAAAACATACGTTGGGTAACTTCAGCCTAACATGATTTGGGTAAGATCAAAAAGTCATAGAAGAACACTATTTTTAACTAAATAAGCATTACATTATAATTTGACCGAGCTGAAATTTTTAGAAACTACAATTTGTAGAGTTTATAAATTCACATTGACGATTGACATGGCACAATTTTAGATAGTGGTATCATGCAAAAACTAAATCGGGCTAGTTCAACAAAAAAACAAACTGCCTCTTTCATAAAAATTGTTCGTATATATCTTTGCTTGAATCTTACAATGCATCATTAACCATTACAAAACCTTCAAAAACAGATCAATTTCACCCAAACCCCTGCATTTACCCCCATTTTTCTTAACTTACAAAGTGATGGTAAACATCTTGGCACACAGATACGTACCTACACTTGTGTTCATCGGGTATCCTTGGTTCCTATTACCACAGAATAAAAAGGTACAGAAGGTCGGCTTTATAGAACGTGTGAAAACAAGCACACGCACACATAGACAAGTACGTACGAATGAACCGCACACACCTTGGGTCATAGCTTGAATGATAAGTCACGGGTAGCCAAAGATGATGGTTTATCGAATATATTTAACTACCACGTAACTAATGCTATATAAATTTTGTGTGAATGAGTACAGCTTACTATGAACGCTGATTGAGTACTGTCGCGAAAAAGTGCTGATGTATGCAATGCGCGCGTGCCATGTACGATACATGACTCGTACAACGGTAATGCCAGTCACTAATGCGCGTACAGTCGCCGCATGTGAAGTGTTCCTATATGTGTATGTGCGTTTTCGCTCATTGAATAGAGCCAACCTTCTGTGCCTAGCTATTTTGTGCTATTACATCGGCACGATTTCATTGAGTCTTGAATATTTTATGACCCAGCTCCAACCCCCTATACCCATCAACGCAAACCTTTCGTAATTGAATTTCAGGTGTATGGTTGCAATAATAATAATTGGTGGCACTCCGGGAGTGCCTACAGAAGTGAAAACTTGAACAAGATTGCCTTGGTGGATGAAAAATACTTGTATAGAACATTGGTCCGTAACCTTATCTAAATAGAGAGCACAATCGTGTTTACAAAACAAAAATACTTCCGAAACCTTGAAAGTCAAAATACTTGCATAGAACATTGATCTGTAACTTAATATAAATAAAGAACATAATCGCGTTTACAATACCTTTAAAGTAAAAATACTTGCATAGAACATTGATCCGTAACGGAATATAAATAAAGAGCACAATCGCGTTTACAAAAATGAGGTGTCGTCATGGTGTCGCGAAATCAATGCTTTAGTCCCATCTCAAAAATGCCCAAAGTGCCTAAAGAAGTTTTCACTTTAAAAATTGTTGGCAATTTATTAAGAAACATTTTTCGTGCTTCGTAATTTTTGATCTAAACAGATCTGTATTAAACTAAACAAAAAAAATATCATGAAGTTATTTTTGTCTAAATTGAAGTACGGTGAAACATTGCTACCATATAAATCGTAATATTCTTTTGATTTGTGGGAGGATCACACTTGGGCATAATATTATACTTAGAGCATCGCGTAAGAAATATATGATACAGCAAAAAAAAACATCGTGCCTACCTACAAAAATCCGCACCACAGCAATTTAGCGAGATATTGTATGAAAACTCATTTACGCTGTAGTGCGTTCGACGTGCGACGTCTTATAAAGACTTGCAAAATTAGATCTTGTGGTATATACTTACAGCATATATTAGGAAAGTGGTTACCGCTGCGGCGCCGTACCTATGTGTGCTACTATGAAAAATATTCATAGATTTTATAATCAAGTTTTGTTTTAAAAGATTAAAATAAACTCAATAGGGTTTTTATTTGGTAAATAAATACACACTGAATCATAATTAATTTAGTATTTGTTTCGATTCTGTCTTTCGATCTCTATTTTTTTTTCTCCATAATAATGATTACTATGGGGAAAATTTCTTCTTTGTTTTCTGTTCCTTCTAAACAATCCTTTTCCAGTTTACGCATCAATGAAATACCTCATTTTTATTTTGTTAGGATGTCAGTAAACTGTATCATACCATTCTTACTATCGAAGCCAAGAACTCTTTACTTGATGGCCTTGCTATGAAATGCGTTATTTGCCATAATAAAAAATAATTAATATGTTACGTCATGAAATTCCCATAAGCCCGTTGATGGTCAGGAGTTGTCCTATTCGTCCTCAATTTAATAATAATACGTTAAGAATACAGACGACATAATGTCTATACATTAATCATTTTATTCATTTTGTCGGCGTATTGCCAAAAAACGAGAATGCTATTTTGTATGGAGTACTTCGTGAAATGTCTGGTTCCTATATTCAAAATATGAACCCTCTTTTACCGATCATAGGTATAAACTTGGCAGCGCTGGGCATTTGAATAGGTTCTGAAAGTTATTCCTAAACGATTGTAAAAGCAGGTTCACACTAGATTTTCGTGTCATGTCATCAAAGTCATACATATTTTGCATAAAACATTACACACCATTCGTATGGAGCAGATGTCAACACAGTGTGGACGCCTCTAAATACGAATATTCCTTAGTGCACGAAACGGCCTATGGTCGTGGCTTACCGCGGGCCGCGGCTCCAGCCGCTTCCACAACACACTTCCGCGGTCACAGTGGCGGCCTGAAGCGCTATTCGCTGTTATGTTTGTACTACGATCGGACGTCAGTGAACATGGCTAACCATAACAAAGTCTTAATACTCTTCTAGTCTTATAATCCCATTTTGTTTTTATTAATCCTAATGTTTGTAATCACGGAGCGAAGTATCATACATAACTGGATATTTTTGAACGCGGTATCATTTTTCAACGCGGTACACGCGGCCTGTTGTAAAAAAAATGCAACTGACCGCGCTGTGGCCGCCGTTAGGTCGCAAGCTCGCTCAAACACACGCGGTGGCGGAGGGCGCGGGGCATGCGGCCGCGGCCTGCCGCTTGCAGGCCGCGTCATGATTGCACGTGTTTTAAGACTCATTTACATTGCAAGTGAATACAACTGGCCACCACCGCAGGCCGCGTCTGTCTGGGAGACACTTTAAGCTCACTTCATCTATGTTTTCGCAGTGATATTTTTACAGAATAGATTGACTGATAGCCCTAATCTCAATAGCTTACAAGGAAATTCAATACACCAAAAATAGCCATTACCTTAATTAACTCAGCTGTTTCAAACCCCATAGAAAACCAAACACTAACGAACAGAGAGAACCCAATTCGACTCAGTTTGAAATAGATATAGCATTATCAGCCTATAATGTTCCCACTGCTAGGACACGGACATTCTCTCAGTGATACATGTCTTTGAATTTTTAGATCTAGGACATGCCGGTTTCCTCACGATTTTTTCCTTCACTGTTTTGAAAGCAGTGATGTTCGAACTTACGACCTACAACTTGCAAGTCGCGGACGTTTACAATAGGCCGAAACAGATATAGGGCAGATAAAAATAGACCACACACAATTACAAATGTTTAAAGTATTGAAGGAAGTTATAAACATGGTGGAATGACTTCTGGAAATAAAGCATCGTTACGCTAAGAAATATGTGGCGTCGCGAATTGTTTTATGGGTTCAAATGGTGTAAACTTTTAGTTCGTCCACCTGTAACCTAAATTGTGTTGGAGATTTTGATCTTCTTTTCATGTGGTTAGTGGCTTATCTGGTGCCAGAGTGTAAAGCCGCCCATGGGCTTCTGACTTGCTTTCACATACCGTGGAAATATCTCTCAGGCTCCTCACGATGTTTTCCTTCACCGTTTTGGAAGCAAGCGATAATTATACAATACACACATGAATCTGAAAATTCAGTGGTGTATGCCTTGGGTTCGAACTCGAGACCTATGACTTGGTAGTCTGACGGTCACACCACTAGGCTATCACTGCTGCAGATGCTGGAGATTTTAATGAGAGTATTGGTGGATAAGACTGCTGTCTAATTACCCATTTATTCATAAACGTTGCTTAAGGTGGAACTAATTGATATTTTTTCCATACAAATTTCAGGGGGGTTTTACTCCACTGTTTGACATGGTACATCCAAAGTTAAACATGATATCGTTTTGTTTCATAATTAATTTTGTCTGTGCGGAAACAGAATAGTAAAATAATAAGCCGTTAAAAAGTTAGGAGCCCACAAAGTTTCATTTTTCTTGCAAATTTTAACGCAACTTTGGGGGTAAATAAGCAATAAAAGAAGTGTAAAATCTCCAAAACCAAGTCGGCTCCGACAAAGCTTAATTATCGAAGAATTCAATAAACTTTATTTGTAATTGATTTATGCAGTGGTTTTTTTCATAAAACTCAATTTTCCAAAGGACTTTTCGTAATTTTTTACGCGCTCGTTTTACTAAAATAGTTCGGAACGGTGTTTGTGTGCGTGCGAACTAGACGTTGTGCATGTAGACCAGCGTCTAATTGCTCATCACTGACACTATCTCTGTCGGACACGATGCCAGGTGAGACAGCATGCTTTTCGGCCATGCCCACTAGTGAGTTCGAGCCCGCGATTAGTTTAACCTTAAAGTAAAAATACGTTTAAACGTCAAAAAATTAAAGGTTAAGCAGCCGCTAATCATTACTTAACTTTAAACACCTTATAGTTAGATTTTTTAACTAGTCAACAGAATGTCAATAATGATGCTAATAGTTTTGAAATGCTTTTTTAAATGTGTAACATCTTTTCTTTCGCTCTCCTGAAATATAAGGGAGTGATTTTTTGAAAAGGGACGGAAATGTGTAACATGACGCTGGGTAAGCGCGCGCTATTTAATTTGATTAATGAGCGCGCGGTGTATAACACGGTACCATACCAACACTAATATAAGTTCGCAAATCAAACACCAATTTTACAAACTATCCCAGGAATCTATTTAAAGTGTCTTCGAAAAAGTCCTAATTTTAACTTCAATCTTCTATTATCAAGAATTCAAACGGCAGTCTTCAAAAGACTCATACATACTTATTTATATTAATTCGGAAACCACGCCCGATAACATTTGAATCGAAAGAAAGGATAAATTGTGGTGAAAATTGGAAAGTGCCAAGAAGATTTATCTGGTTTTGAGCCCAATATCGGTTAAGCCCATTAGGGTCGGCTGGAGAATGGACTTCTATCCTATTGTCGTTTACAAGCGCCCCAGTTTTTTTTACTCCATAAATATAAATTGCGGGTGAAGGGATAGCGTCGGTGATATATTGTGTATCGTTATCAGTTTGAGGAGTAAATGGTTTGTTATGAAAAACGAGGTGAAAACTAGCTGTTATAATGTTGTATGTATCCTATCCTATACTATTAAATAAGCAATATTTGTTTATATTTATGACTGCCTCGTTGGTCTAGTGGTCGCAGGTGTTACTGCTGAGCATGAGGTCCTGGGTTTGATTCCCAGGTCGGGCAGTGTTATTGGGTTTTTCTATCTGAAATTTCTCAGTAGCAGCCTGGAGTCTGGATTTGTGCCCGGTTGATGGCTTGCCCCCTATTACATGGGACTTAAAATATAACTGGCGAAATGTGGGTGAACCTGCTACAGGGTCGCCTTCTGCCCAACCCTTCTGGGAAACAAGGCGTGATATACATATATATATATATATATATATATATATATATATATATTTGAAATTACGTTCATGAAAACGATTTCGATGAAAGTTGCAATAAAGGGGTTTACGGGGGCGAAAAATCTATCTAGCTGCGTCTCATATCTGGGAAAATTCGTTTTCTCGGTATATTCACCGGAGCCGCCCAAAAGGAGAAAGAAAGAAAAGAAAGAAAAAGTATTTATTAGGACTCGCACAGGACATAACAAATTAAACTAAAACACACTCATTAAAACATTAATAAAAAATATAATACAGTTTTTTTTTTTAATAACAGAAAGTCCTGTACGAGGCCAAAATGCTCCTATCTCAGCATATGCCAAAGTTTATGAATAAATGGCTACCTTAGAATAATGAAATGGCAGCATGGAATAAGTAAGTACATACTATCATGGCAGCATAGAATTAGTATGTACTAAATATGGAATTAGTATGAACTTTCCTATACTATTAAATGAGCATTCTCTATTTTCAGTAGAGCAAAGCTCGGTCGCCCAGGTACTTCGAATTAAGTGACCAATCCTGTACAACTTTTTTAATAGTGATATCATTAATGATATCATTAATGATATCACTATTCTACACGAATTAGATTGTGAGATACCTAAGTCCTATTCTACTAGTACAGTAGATCGCACATCAATGGTAACAAAACCAGTATAAGCTGGCCTCGTATTCTATTGAAACTCCGTACTATGCTGGACCGGCTCAAATTTAAAGTGTTTCCATGGATGTGCGGTCTACTGTACCTATTTTAACCCCGGACGCAAAAAGAGGGGTGTTATAAGTTTGACCGCTATGTGTGTCTGTCTGTGGCACCTAAACAGGTGAACCGATTTGAATGCGGTTTTTTAAATTTTAAAGTAGATTTTCTAGCGATGGTTCTCAGACATGATTTATCAAAATCGGTTTAGCCGTATTAAGATTATCAGCTCTTTTCTAGTTGATGAATGGATGTGAGTATCTTCCGCAGGTCTGATCCATTTGAAATTTGGTATTCTGTTACTTCAATGATATTAGAAGAACATAGTAACCTTGAACTGATGCTGCAGCATCAGTTCAAGGTTACTGGAATTTGCAGGATACCCAACTCCCTTACCAACTTACAGCACAAGTCTCATGTTTGGGCTCATTGGAATGGTCTCAATGAATAGGTTATAGTTGGAGTAGGAAAGAGAAATGAGGGATGTTCGTAATAACTTGGTTACTATCAACTTCATAATGAATGGTGGGGCAACTTCGAGTATGTGTGGTTTCTTAACAAAACACGCATGGTAGGAGAAAGTTATTCAGTATACAAAATACAGGGTGTAAAGACATCGACACGCAAACTGTTAGCACAAATATTCAGTCCATGATTATTGACCCACCAGCGACGAAAGTTTTCGCGCGTAAAAAAAAAATCTGCTGTACCCTTTGATTTATTTATATATGTCTAGATAGAGTGTAGCACCTCAAAAATACTAAAACAAACAGGCCAAGACTTTTATGCGGGTGCGTGTGACAGCTACGGTGATAAAGTCAGCGGGCAGCGAGGCGGCGTGAGAGCGGCGTGTTCAAATGCATAGATGTATATGGAACTGTTCTTGCTCCCCAAGCCGCTGCCTTCGAGGCATTTGAACGCGCAGTTCTCGCTCCACCGCCGCCCCCGCGCCTACCCGCTGCCTGCTGACTTCGAGACCAAGGCCTTACCTCCTGTCAGGTTACTGTGCTTTTCTAATGTGTAAATGCATTTAGCGGCTAACAGGTGGACGCTGTTTTTTTCGATGGGTTCACAGCTTTATAGTCAGATTTATATCCATGGGTGTACCACACATTTTGATCGTGTAGGTATGAATAACGAATAACAGTTTTTGATGATGCAGCTGTTTTTTTTTTTATAAGGACGAGTAATTTCAACAATCATGTACTAAATTCATGGTAACAGTTTGCGTATCGATGTCCATTACACCGTATATTACAACAGTATAAAAATATATGTTTATTTACTACAAAATCGGTGGGTATTAAAGTTAATCTATACTGTTAATATTTTATAGAGGTAAAATTTGTTTGTTTGTAAGTCGTCGGATTTGAAAAAATATTTTTCATTGGATACACCAATTTTTGAGGAAAGTTATAGGCTCGCGGACGAAGTCGCGAGTAGCTATTTTTTTTACAGTTTACACGTCGATTTATCTTTCCCGTGTATTACAACAGTATAAAAAATATATGTTTATTTACTACATAAATATGGTAGCTAATATTTTTACACGGGTTTCGTACGTAGGCCTATTAGAAGCATTATTGCATGAATCATGCCTGCCAAGGTCGTAGACATCCCTTGGGATATAACGCTTCAATCAATAACCTGACACCTGAATATCGTAGGGAACAATTTAACCTATTTACGAAAAAGTTTTGCCGCTGGCCTGGTTTGGTTTTCTAGTGCTTATTTAAAATGGAGCAGTGGTGGCTCAGTGGTAACGGCCGCGACTTTTTCGAACTCAGACAAATGCTTTTCTTTGTGTAAATTTTTTCATCACCACTGTTCTCAAAACGGTGAAAGAAAACATCACGAGGAAACCGACATGTCCAGATCTACCTACCTGCACTGCATGGGCCCGCGATTGGATTACGGCTGCGAACATTATAGACTGATATGTATGCTTATTAAAAACGCGTTTCCGGGTTTTTGGAACGAAGTTCTTTAACGCGGCTTGTAAACTTTCAGAAATCGTCACGCTAAAGAAAAAACAAGAAAAGAATAAAGTAATTACAGTGTCGTGAGATAAAATCGTACATATCGGCCCGAATACACTGCATACCGGAGAGAGAGAGAGAGAAAGTGTGAATTTGGTTAACATGAAAATCCAAGATGGCGGCTTTGATTCAAATTTGTCATCATGGGTATCGTTTTCATGGTTTTCAATGGTGCAAAAGCCAATAATGAGATCAAAATGAAAATCCAAGACGGCGGCTCTGAATATTTTCAAAATTTCCGTTAGGGGTGTCGTTTTCATAGTTTTCGAGGGTGCTAAAGCCGATAGTAAGGTCAAAATGTAAATCCAAGATGGCAGCCGCGAAAGTTTTCAAATTTTTGTTCATGGGTGTCATTTCCATAGTTTTCTAGGGCGCTAAAGCCGATATGAGGTCAAAATGTAAATGCAAGATGGCGGTTGCAAAAATTTTATTTGTGTTTTAAATCATAAATGAAAGCACTACGTTCCTGACAGGGGTCCCCCAACCACCCACGTTTTTTTATGACCAGAAAGTTAAAGGTAGTTAAAGACATGGTTGTTGTCAATGTCAAGCAGACTATCACTGCCAGTGGTTCGGTTGGCAAAGAATCATAGATAGACTTAGATATAATAATTATGTCTCACCTTTCTTTTCATAATTATGAGTATCAAAAGAAAGCCAGCACTTACACTCTTATTATAATAAAACAAGAATGTACTAATTCTCCGTTCACTCCGTGATGTCTTGAATAACACATGCAAAGTCATTATGTAAAATAACAAGCTACCCGCCCCTGCCTCGCACGGTTTTTACGACTTAATAAAACAACGAGATTTCTTTAATAATGTATATTTAATATTAGTGTATTATACACAAAAACCTTCCGGAATATCTTATCCTATACTATTAAATGAGCAATATTTGTATATATTTTTGTTTTTGTATATATTTGTACTCACGTTCTCGAAATCGGGTCTAACGATTTCGATGGAAGTTGCAATAAAGGGGTTTACGGGGGCGATAAATCGATCTAGCTAGGTTTTCATCCGAGCAGAGCTCGGTTGCCCAAAGTTTATAACAAGATAATGAATAATGACTTGAGAATAATGTCATGGCAGCATGGAATTAGTAAGTACCTTCTAACATGGCAGCATGGGATTACTATGTACTATACATGGAATTAGTATGAACTTTCCTATACTATTAAATGAGCATTTTCAATTTTCACCAGAGCAGAGCTCAGTCGCCCAGGAACTTTTATAAAAAATTATGAAAACTGCGCCTGCATTAAAAGAGTAAACGTATTATGTATAAGTACGTGAAATTTTTTTACTATGTAGGGTGGTTGTATTTTCAGTGAAGATTAATCAGGTAATAAGTAATTCTATTTGCTTAATGTTATCTGTCATCTCGCGTGTTGAAACATGCTATGCGTCGTTCGTAGTAATGATTTAGTAGGGGGTAAATAAAGGTTAGTCGAGGTGACTGTCATTTATCTGTCTAACAGATTAATGGATCGGTGCTTTGGATACAACGTATTTTAGTGCTCAAAATACGAAAAAAATAATTAATTGATACTGTAAATATATATTTAATACTTTTTGCAAAATGAACCCATTTTATATACAAGCCATGTTTTCAGAATGTACTGTAATAATAACAGGCATTTGTTGTCCCATTGCAAGGTAAATGCCTCTTCTCATACAGAGAAGGCACGAGCGTTGATCACCACGCTTGCAGAAGACGGAATGGCAATTTCAGAATTAGCTATAATAACTTTGAAATCGCCATTTTGTCTAGGTTTACATAGTCCAGTAACCTATTTACGTAATACACTATCAATCACAATCTGTTTCGATTTGAAACAGATTGCTAATCCACTGCTTCATAAGTTGGAAAAAAATATATGCTCAACAACGTAAATAATGCAATGAATGTTGTTGAACTGTCAAAATGAAACAAATGAGTCATAATCGTTTACGAAAATAAGTTACGTGTTTAGGGTACAGGTTTCCTCACGATGTTTTTCCTTCACCGATGTTAGTAATGGTATGCCTAATATTATTTATTTTGGCTATTTTAGGTAGGTATAATAAAGCGAATATTTATTGTATCCCATAAAATACCTAATGAATTATATTTTATTAGGCTCTCTATTATTTAAGCTCGATTAAATTGTCCTTTTAATTGCCTTTGGTAATTATTTGATTACTTCATTCAAGGTGGCTCCAAACAGTTGGGTATATACTGGATGCTCCACACTGTTGGACAAAATTTTGGCCTATCAAAGATTGTCATTATTCTTCTCTAGTTACGAAATGTTTGTAGGTATATAAATTATTTAAAAAAAAAACATAGGCAGTCGTGGGGAAGGGCTTGTGATTGATCCGTGGATGGATGATCATCTTTACATACCAAGATTCCTCCATGCCTCAAAAAGCACGTTAAGTCGTTGGTCCCGGCTGTCATTTTTATATGTTTGACAGTTGTTACGAGTCGTCAGAAGCCCGAAAGTCTGAGAAAGGGGTAACGTGTTACCCAGTAAATGGGTTGTGGAGGTCAGATAGGCAGTCGGTCCATGTAAAATACTGGTATTCAGCTGCATCCAGTTCTCTGAGTTACTTTTGCCTCCAACCCTGTTCCTTAGAGAAACCTTGTTCCTTATGTAACATGGATCAATGAATCTGCCTAGCTTTTTCCCAACTACGTTACGGTCGGCTTCCAGTCTAACCAGATGCAGCTGAATACCAGTATTTTACATGGGGAATCCGCCTATCTGACCTCCATAACCAAGTTACTGGGTAACATGATACCCCTTGGTAAGACTGGTTATCAGACTTTCGGGCTTTTGACTACCCATAACGACTGTCATAGATCTACAAATTGGTTTAGAAATACTAGTGTATCCGCTCAGTTTAAAGAATTTAACAAAATATACTACACAGTATAAACTTCGTAACAATGGGAGAGCAATCTGTTACCCAAAATGTACGCACTATTGTTTGGTTTAACCTCAAATGGACGTGTGGTGGCTTGTAACGGTTGAAATAGTGTGTTGTTATTTGTGTAATTATTAGCCAAACATATTCCTATAATTTAAACAGTTTCTCTAATAAAATAGCTCGCATTTATAGAGCATTAAGCAAATTGTAAAAATGTTGGCATTTATTTCTACAAAAATCTATGGTCAACATTGGTACCGATTCCCTTGTTCACAAACTTAACTAAATTTAAGTTCAGTGCATCTTTTTCTTTGTATTTCATTAAGAAAAGTCCAATTAATTAGCGCTTGTCACTACTCCATACAAGTTTAGACGTGATTAAAAACTTGCCTACTAAAATTGCGTCAATTTACGTCAAGCGCTGATTAATTTGTCAGGACTAAACTAAAATTTGTCTTCTGTCCTCTTCTTAATGTAATAGAAAGAAAAAGATGCACTGAACTTAAATTTAGTTTAGTTTGTGAACAAGGGACTCGGCACCATTGATTACCAACAGTTAAAATAACTTTGGCGTTTATTTTTATTTTACTACCAAAGGGATGTCGTATTAACTGGTAACTGGGTTGTGGCGGTCCATAGTCCAGTCACTCTATGTTAAATACTGGTGTTCACCAGCATCCATACTTGGGAAAAGGCTAGGCAGTTTTTTAAGTGAAAACTTCTTTAGGTGCGTTGGGCATTTTTGAGATGGGACTAAGCCATTGATTCCGCGACACCGTGATGACACTACCTTTTGACCATTCAAAAGACATCTACGCGTTGATTGCCGCGGTGCGTGGAGTAAAAGACATCAACGCGTTGATTACCGCTGTGCCGATTTTTTTTTCAAGTTTTCACTTCTGTCAGCACTCCCGGAAGCCCACGTTTTTTTTTTTTTTTTTGAATCCTCTCACTAACCTTTTCATACATCCATACGACAAAATATTTACAGAAATTGATTCGAATGAACTGTACATTACACGTGCTTCCAATGTACACCAAATAAACAAACAGAATGATCCACCATGAACTATTGACGAACATCACGATAATAAGCAGTTCAATCACATGTGTTTAGTTCTAGTTGCCAAACCAATTATTTAGTGAAAGAGGCGCTTTGAAGAAGACGTATTGAACACGTAATGGCGACGTAGTCTATGTAGGCAGGTATCAATCACAACGTTTACAAAGGATCGGTACTATAAATCTTATGTTAACATTTATATGTAGATATAGGCATGTTTAGGCAAATGAGTATTTCATTGGAAAAATTGAGAGTAATGCTTGTAAAAAATAGTTGCTGATCGAAATTGTAAGCGCGATTTCTGTAGGTATTGCGAGTGCATGATTGAAAGAAATAATTACTCCCATCATCATCATCATTTCAGCCGAAAAACGGCAAGCACCGGCTTGGGGGAAGCCTATGTCCCGCAGTGGCAGTGGTTCACTTCGACCGGTTCTGTACTTCTTGCATCCACCGGATTCCTGCGGCCTTCACCAGGTCATCGCTCCACCTTGTCGAAGGCCTTCCAACGCTACGTCTTCCGGTACGCGGTCGCCACCCCAGAAGCTTTCGGCCCCATCGGCCATCTGTTCTGCAAGCAATGTGCCTTGCCCAATCCGCCAACCCACCTGCCAAGCGTAGTGATTATAGCAAACCCCCTTCCCCATAAATGACAAGCACTATTTCTCACATCATCAAAAAAAATACATAAGGGATTCCTCCTAAATCATGGGTGCTGCATATGTATATATGCAACAAATCTACCATGCACAAACAGTTCGATTCGGAACAACTATCTGTAAACGATACAAACATTTATTGCATGCCGGTTCAAAGTGATTCGTATTTCGAACGCACATCGTCCGTTCACTGCGCCAATAATTGTGTCGTCGTATTATCGTATACCTGCTGATCAACTCTGTACCCTAGAGATGCTAGGAATTCACACTATTGACCTTAAAAAATAAGCAATTCCCTTATTTTTTAAAACGTTCACATTCTAATGTCAGTCTAAATCTGTGCAAAATACCTACATTATTTAACAGATTTTTGACATTCATTTTATTGTGAGATTGTTGTTTGAAATTGAGCGTTTTTTGAAGTGAAAACTTCTTTAGGCGCGTTGGGCATTTTTGAGATGGGACTAAATCATTGATTTCGCGACACTGTTACCGGCACCAGCTTTAAAAAGACATCAACTGACTGCCCTGAGCTCCTCGGACTTTTTTGCTGCCTATTTGTGCCCGGCAAATACCTTGGGCACCGTCAAAGCCGCCGTCATAACCTGTTCGCACTACCGCTATCGAGATCTGTTGCTAGAGCTGAATCCCCGGTATGTCGAACCCTAAGGATGCTAAACGCCCTCCTGACTGCCGACCCTGAATGTGATGTGTTTGCTGATGATTGGAAGGAAATAATGCGTGCTTGTCTGGTGTCTTGTGAGAGACAATATGCGAGGGTGTCCACTGTTAAATGTTAGTTTATGTTGTTTTTAATTTATTTAACCATTCAACCATTTAAGCAAATAATTATTAATAATTTTATCCACGAATTGTATATCTTTGAATTTGAATTTAATTTTTGTACTGTATGTTACTTGAATGCTTATTTTATTTTAATCTTTATAATTCTATGTTAATTAATGTAATTGGACCTGTGCCGTTTTAATTAACTATAAATAAATAAATAAATAAATAAATCAACCCGCGATACATTATGTCCTGCACAGTAAAATTGTTCAAGTTTTCACTTCTGTCGGCACTCCCGGAGTACCACTGTTTTTTTTTTAAGTACCAGAATTTGCCGTTGCGATGGAATGACAGCTTACTTCAAGGTCACTTCACCTAAATTTTCTCAGTTAGATTGTTACAAGAATGAAACGTCTGTTCTCACTATTTATCTTTTTGAATTTTTATAAAATAAAAAACTTTGCTGCTCTTAAGATATTTCTCCTTATCTTACTTTTAATAAAATAGTAACAAAGATTTTTTATCCGTTTGTCTGTCTGGATGTATGATCGGGTATTTTTTAATCCCAGTAGGTACGTTCCCATGGTATCTTTTCCGAAATCTACGCGAAGCCGCGGACAAAAGTTAGTTATTCTTATAATAGAAAAGGATTCACGCTAGTAGTGCAACGGATGCAGATCGAATCCCATTTCCGAAGGTTCACACTGACTTGACATTTATTTTACCTACACAAGAAACAATTACTTTTAGCTCAAATATTTAACTTATGTATAAGTAAATAAACGCTCGTTAAGACGAAGTTAATTGATTCTGTAACTGAAGTAATAGGGTTAACTCTGTTTTCGATCGATCTCTGTCAATACAGAGGCGTTTGTAAGCACGATGTGATTTAATTTGGGATCAAAGAAGGACAATATTGTATTTGAGTAAGGTTATTAGTTGTAACACAATGACTATAGTAAAGATTTTTTTCTCTTGCTTGTTAACGTACTACGGTATTTTTTTTTAATAAATAACATTTGTTTATAAATATAAGTGTGTCATAAAAATAAAGTTTCCGGAAAAAATGCTCTAAACGATGGTGACAAAAACTACGTCAAGATGCATCGCGTAGTTTAACAGAGTAAAGCGGTAACACACAGATACATACTACGTTCCTTCTCACATCATTAACCACAAATCAACAGTACCTGATGAAACAAAGGTGCAATAAATTGTCAGTCAGAGGAATCCCATTGCTAGCAAAAATCAAAGTTGTAGGTAGAGTTGTACTGAATAAATTAACCCGCTTAATATCACTGCCATTTTCAGGCACGAGTGAGTCGGTTTTCAATATCAACCACTGAAAGACCTTGTACCACAAGAGACTACGGTTTCTCAAGATGCTAGTGGTCTTGAAGGACACGGTCCTTCAGGTCGAACGAATCTTTAATTCATTAATATCAAAGGAAAGGTATATGGTACTTTTCCTTTGATAAGTGACCATAGTAGGTAGTAGGTATAGAAAAAGCTATGAAAAATCGAGCTATTCTTAAGTGCGTATGAGTATGGCAAAAACAGTGCTGTTTCAGTGAAAAAAAACTTGTTCACTTTGTGTTGATATATTTTTCTTTCTTTAAAAAATACAATAGACGTGGATATATTTAGTAACTTTTCCACTTAGCTCATCTGCGTTCAGCGGTCGATGTGGCAACATGCCGTGTTCGAGTTCGCGACAAGTCAATCGTCATCCTGAGGATGCCTCGTTGAGAGACGAAACACGTGTCGATTTCTTCCAGGGTTTTTTATGGCTCTTTAAGATAGCTAAGTGGAAAAGTTATTAAATATATCCACGTCTATTGTATTTTATAATGGATTTCCACAAGGTTACGCCTGAATCAACTAACTATCTTTTCTTTCTTTGTAAAATTTTGAATGAAAACAATTTACTTTTTCTTTCTCTAGACAACAATGTTCAGTAGAAAAAATACCTAATAAAATTTTCATGCATTTAGTTATAGGATTACTGAGAACTCATATTGCTGTGGAATCCAGTTCAAACAACGAATAACCCTAGCCTTAAGCTGCCTGGAATTTCTATTGTCAGACATTACAATAGTCGTACAAATGTTAGTTATATTTAATGAAATACCATGACACGGTATTTTTAGTCGTAGTTTTAAAACTATTTGCTAAATTTCGCTGTTTGCTAAAATAAATATTATTTATTGTTCTCATTGAAGTATGCAAAACACTTAACTAATAGACCGTAGACTGAACAATTAGTTTTAAATATGAGATCCAGGGATTCGAATTAGCTATAAAGAACATGCTAGTATCAACTAGTACCTACCTACAGTTTATATGTACCTTCTTTTATAATTCAATCATATAAAAACTTTCAATACTCGCTTCAAATCCTACTATATGCAATACCAGCGGATGTCACGCGGTTTCACCCGCGTAGTTCCCGTTCCCGTGAAAGTACGGGGATAAAATATAGCCTGTTACTCGCTGATAATGTAGCTATCCATTGCTGAAAGAGTTTTTCAAATCGGTCCAGTAGTTTTTAAGTTTATTCGTTACATACTAAAATACAAATCTTTCCTCTTTATAAAAGTGAAAGTTTGTATGTTTGTCTGTTTGTTTCTCAATCACACAAAAACGGCTTAACGGATTGGGATGAAATTTGGCAGACAGACAGTTTATAACCTGGATTTACACATGTGATACGTATATCCCGGAAGTACGTTCCCGTGGGATAATTTCCCGACGCCCACGCGGGTGAAGCCACGGGCAAAAGCTAGTAAGAAGATAAAGTCTCGACGAAACGACGCATTGAAAACAAAACAGTATATTTATAGCTGCAAAACAAACATTAGGTACAGCTAATATCGGCAGAAACCGGACGCGGATCCAAATTGATACCGACCGATTACTATAGAACATTTTGATGAAAACACTAACGCTTTGGTACACTCACGAACACGATACGAAATTACTTTCGTGGGCAATGAAGGAAGATAATTTGTTCTGTATTGTGTTGAATGATGGAAGATTAATTCTTTTGTGGATCGGAAGATGATGCGTGGGTGGGACACCCACTGGATGTATATTTTTGTCAATGTTAAGATTTTGGAAGTGATCACTGGTTTCGGTAGTGGATAAACACTGAATTGTGTAAACAGAAGTCAGATACGATTTAGAAACCACATGGTGACGTCATGTGAGTTGTCTCGTGACTAGGCGTTCACTGAGTGATCTCTAGGATGACGGCAGCACGTAGTAGTCTAGTGTGCTACCGTAAGCTAGCGGTGCTGCCAATCATCAATTAGATTTTCTACTACCTACTTTAGTTACAAAACATTTCACACTCATCGGCCTGCTTTTCCTCAAAGCTACATTGAAGTCGACTTTTGTATACTAACCAAATGCAGCCAGGGTACCAGTACTTTACATGGAGTGACTGTCTATTTGACCTCCACCTCCCAGTTACTGGGTAACCTGATACCCCTTGATTAAACTGGTTGCCTGAGTTCCAGCCTTTTCACTACCAGTAATGACTGTCAAAAATTCATGGTTTCTCGGTATTTTCACAAGAACTTGGGACTCGTAAAGTGTGTGCTCGTAAGTTTTATTTTCCCCTTGATATGACTGGCTGCCTGAGTTTCGGCCTTTTGACTACCAGTAATGACTGTCAAAAATTAATGGTTTCTCGGTATTTTCACAAGACCTTGGGACTCGTAAAGTGTATGCTCGTAAGTTTTATTTTCTGCTCAATCTGGAATACGTCAGAGACCAGCGTTTTCTGATGATGTGTTATTCTGATTTGAATAGTTTGAAGTGTCCAAATCAAATCCGTCTACAAAGATCACTTTATATCGAAAAATAAGCTGATTCAAGATGTTTTAATTCGCTTTCAATTGAACAAATTCTAGCCGGGTTAGTACGCGAACTGGCTAAGTATGAGGCTGAGAGTGCAATCCAGCTGCCCGTTGCAGTATCAATTTGACCTGAACTCACTTCCGGCAGTCCTTAGTTAGCCAGCATGAGTCAAGCCAAACTACATACACCACTGACTACCACACACACACATACCACACGTACAACATCACACCCACACCACAACTACACACCCACACACCACACCACGCCATACCTGATATGTCGCTGCTATTATAAAATCTGTACGCAATGATTATTGCATTAAAGCCCTATTTATACAAGGCAAGAGCCTGTGGCATACATTAAATTAAAGCAACAAATGACTTGCAACGTGTAAACATTATTAAGACAGTGCAACTTTTATTGTTGGTCCAAATGACTTTAAAATCGCACAAGCTTGATTTTCGTTAATCAGACTTGACATCATTATGATGATGAAGATGATTACTATTCGTAACACTCAGATTCAGAAGAATCTATATTCACTACTAGCTGTGCCCCGGGATTTCACACGCATAAGTCTCGATCTCGTAAAAATATCGAGATATAAAGTATTCTATATCGTAATCCAGGTCATGGTCTACCCATGTATCAAATTTCATCCACCGCCAATTAAGTTCCAATGTCATTTATTCAAACTAGGCTGAGAATCAGCACTTTTCGAACGTCAAAATTACATAAGACAGTCCCCCAAAACGCTCACCCTTCACCACTTCCTAGTGCTTTAGCTGGGAAGAAGAAGTGGCGCAACAAACTCCCCAGCAGCTCAGCTGTCTGTTCATTAAAAAAAAAATCTTCATAACAGTATGAAAATTATTTACATTACGCAATACAAAACATAATTTAAATTAAAATGATAAACTAGGACCATCGAGGTAAAATAAATAAATAGTTAATTACTAGTAATAAGAACAAAACCATGATCAGCAAGACGAGCAGTCAGCACAAGCAGCACCCGTTCACGAGCATAATGCAAAGATCAGTGATTACCCAGCCATATTTGAGGGAAGGAGACAACCCGATCCCCGACGCTACCGCAAGCAGTGACATCTAAGGGAGCACGAGGAACTCGCTGCCGGTTGCTCAGGCAAAAAATAATATGACCAATTGTCGAGGTCGCTAGCTAACCACAAATTGCAATATAACTCAACAAAAACATTGTAATGAGTAGATTATGTTAACAATAAAATATAACACAAATACAACGATGAAATCCGTTCAGCCGTTTTAGCGTGAAAGCATAACAAACAAACTCACAAAAAATCAAATGTTTTTTCTTTAAAATATTAGTTTAGACAAGCTTAGCGATAAAAGAGCTATTAATATCTCACACAGTAGACCACCAACCTTAGCATACACATGTTTAGTATCTGTGTTGAGCCCAGCGTGATTGATATTTACCCGTTGGCGCCTAGCAGTGACTTGTTATTTTTGGTAAATAAATGCTCATACGATCGAATTACAGAATATTTTGAGCACTATTATAAGGTACTAGCTTCTGCCTGCGATTTCGTTCGCGAGACAATAACCTTCTCAAGAATAGGGCTATCCAATGCAAAAACATTCCTAAAATGCCTCTTTCAAAGGTTATACCATTTCTTTCCGTACATGGACCCTACCAGCTATCTTTTAGGGACGTTAGGCTTTAACTCGTTGGAGGTGAGAAGAGGTTTTGATCAGCTCACGATAGCCTGTAAGACCTAACGGGGACGTATCAACTGTCCAGAGCTCCATGGCCTTTTCTGCCGATGATTTGTGCTCGAGAAATACATTGGACACCGTCAGAGCCGCCGAGACAATCTGTTTGTCATGCAAAACTGTAGCCAGAGCCGAATCCCCAGTTTTTCGTATCCTAAATATGTTAAATTCCCTTCTGACTGCCAACCCTGAATGTGATGTGTTTGCAGATGTATGGAGTAAAATTATGCGTATATATCTGGTGTTCTGTGAGAGAAATTATGCTAGGGAGTCCACTGTTCCATGTCAGTTTTAAATTAAATTAATGTCAAAATTGTAATTGTTTCTATGTTAATTAATGTTATTGGTGTTGTACCGTTTTAATTAACTATAAATAAATAGATAAAAAGACTTTCCAAAATTGACTGGTAGTTCCAGAGATTCCCCCTACATACAAACTTACAAACAAAATTTACCTCTTTATAACATTATTAGTTTTAGTATATAAGTATATTTATAGGTACAGTAGGAAGCACGTCACCGGTTGCAATTTGACCTGCAGCTGGTCTAGCGGGGTACGATATTTCAATAGAATAAGAGACCAGCTTATACCGGTTTTGTTACCACCGATGTGCGACCTATCATCCAATTATTAAATGGGATATTTAATGGAAATGGAAGTACTTTCATTTAGAGTTGGATAGGTTTGACAAATCTTACGAAAAACTTTGCTATTATATTATTATCTAGATGGCACTATGAAATACTGTAGAGATTTTTGAGACGAAGATAATCCAAAAATATGATATATGCAATGATAATTCTTGGAATTCCGCCACATACGAACTACGCATTCAAGACATGACGTCACACAAATCTTGTATCGCGTAATTAGAGTTTACCGAGCGATCGACACATACACAAGATTCCGACTTCAACCGTCAGGCAGTTGCCTGTCAGACACAACACCCGTTTGGTTGGAGGATCCTCCCTTTTCTACGGTGGATGAGTGAACTTTACACCATGTTACTCACTACTAAATTGGTGACCCCGAGTATGAACGTCAAACGCAGCCTTCGTGCAAATACTTCAGCGTGACGTCATCATCATTATCACTCCCACAAGCTTTCGTGACGCGAGTCACACAGCCAGCACCCACGGCTTCAACGGGTATCCTGACCACCAGCATGCAGCGAACGCGCATTTCTGGTCATCACCCTCAGCCTCATCAGCGACCTTGGCACAGCACCTGCACTTTCCGCCGGTCTCACAAGCACGGCCCATTCTACCCTCTCCTGGTCGCCGCCAGCAGTAAGCCACAACCTGGCGCTGTACCCCATACCACTAAAATCATTTTACGCAGCTCTTAGAAATTGATAACATTGGATATAATGATTAGAGATAACGATCCGTTATATTATAGAGATGAGTAGGCAAATTATCCGTTTCTTGCTCATCATCCTATTATGACGTAATAAACATACGCCCTAGGGCAGCTTCTGGTAGCATACAGGCATGTAGAAAGTATCTAGGATTATATGTGGAAGAAACGTTACAATTTTTTTAAAGTAAGTTAACTGTATGAACATAAACGACGCTTAAGGCTCCGTGCACGAAAAAACCCTCTTTTGTCAATTACTTATCTAATTGTGAGAATGCTTGAAATAATCGAAATATTAAGTCTGTTTGACTATAAAATTATTATTTTCGTGGTGCTAAACCATTCGTGTCAGTCAGAGCACCTGTTAAAAATTGCATCAATTTTGTGCTCTCGAAAATATGGTATATTTCGCCTTTGATTTACTTAATAAAGGTATTGTAAATAAAATAAAAAAATGATTTTATCTCGAAAGATAGCTGAAGGCTAATGTCTGTTTTTTTTTTATTTCTTGATATGGTTTGCTAAATAATAGGAAAAAATACATTACTGACAGGGTTTAAAAAAACAAAAAGATTTTCTCAATAATATTTTTTTCCTATGTTTTGTTTAAATTCTTTTTCCCTCTTTATAAAATCAGTCGATTTCGTGCACGGCCCCATAAAGAGTATGTAAGGATCGTAACAGTGGGCATTCTGTAGTTTCTGCCTACCCCCATGGGAAGAGTGAGTTCAGGTAGTATGTATGTATGTATGAAAGTCATCATCTGGCACAAGATTTTCTGTTACACTTCTTGGGAAGCTTGTGGGGGCAAAAAATAAATTAGGGTCTAAATAACTTGTGAAAAGGTTAGACTGGCAGCCGACCCTAACGTAGTTGGGAAAAGGCAGTTTGATTTATTTTGTGACAAGATAACTAGTCCTTAAATTGTTAGCTAAGCAAAGTGATTTTCTAGACCTAGGCTTAAAATAAAGTGGAATTTAAAAGAGGGACATGCTTTCCAAGAAGTGTAAAAGAAATTTTTTCTTCCCGTTTTTACTGAATAAATAAAGATCCTTCAAAAAACATTTATAAGAAAAAGATTGTTTTTTAGAGTTTCGTACCCGAAGGGTGCCAAACGGAACCCTATTACCAAGCCTTCGCTGTCCGTCCGTCCGTTTGTCTGTCACCGGGCTGTATCTCAAGAAGCGGAATATGTAGACAGTTGAAATTGAAAACCGACTGTGTATTTCTATTTTTGCTATAATAACAGATAATAAAAATGAAATAAAGTTTTTTTTTTCTGCGTTCTTTGCTCGATCTTAATTGGGTACGGAACCCTGCGCGTGCGAGTCCGACTCGCACTTTTTTTTTGTTAAAGTCTAATTAAAACCCAAAAAATTATTTTAATTAACAATAAACTTACTTCTTAAACATAAGTCAAGTCTCTAATCATTTCAAACTTGTAATAATTTTCAAAGATCTATTTTCTTGAACTCCATTTGAATCTACATTTTCTTCGGCTAAACATTATACTGTTTATTTTATAACATAAACAGAACTCGTGCCGTCTGTCTGTCCGTTATGAATTCTCATTTCAGCAGATATTGCGTATTTCAGGTTTGTTGAACTGTTTCACAAAGTTGCTTTTGTGTTTGTGATTTTTTTGATCTTCATAATATTGTTCTTCTTTATTTTATTGTTAGGTTGTAAAAGGACAGTTAGTTTGAGTTAAAGATGTTTCATCTTGACGGCGTGGAACGGCCACAATTATTATTAAACTCATAATGGTAAAGTCTAGAAACGTTATGAATTTACTTGCAGCTTCTATTTTTAATTCTTTAAAAAAGAAAACACTTCAATCGACACCGAAAAGCCTTTGAATCAGTTGGCAAGTCCAAATGTTTTACGCAAGAGGAAGGCCGACTAACTATTTTATTGAAACGCGAGTACCACCCACCATCAAAAACGAGCTGCTGTAATCAGTAATCTCTCTTAATCTCTTCAAGCTTAAGTTATAAATATAATTATCTTGTTCCTAATCAATGAATAAATTAACATCGTTGAGAAAAAGCTGTAACAAATTATATTAAAAATATGTCAATTTCAACAGCACCTGAGCGAATGGTACCAATACTTGCGAACAAACGCCCTTAAACCTAATATACAGTTACATGGTACTATTTAAGTGCCTGCGGCGTACCATAAGTTGCTTCAATCTTATTATACACGACTGGCAAGGAATTTGCATCGTCAAAAAGGCAAAAAGTAAGGAATTGGTCTATTGGCTACCAATACAAAAGATAAACGCTACCTCTGAATGGTTGGACCATAAGAGCGGACATACACGAGTTGCTCGAGCAGTTAGCTAGTTATCAAAATACACGGACCGCTCGTGCAGCGATAGCTTGAAGCTGCCATTGATAACTGCTACAGTAGTCGGTTTCAACTGCTAGATCAGTCACAATTCGTTTGTCCACCGCAGTCGTCACCGGGATGTCGCTGAGAACGAGATGACGGCGCCGAAGTAGCGATACATACATGTACTATGACCGCGAGTCCACCGTACGTTCGTCACCCGAGTGCCGTCATCCCGACCGCCGAAGTTTCGAGTAGTTTGTCGTGACAGCTAGAACTCGTCCTGAGATTATGACGGGACGATGTGCCGATAATACAAAACATATTTGATCTTGTCCACATACTACCATTGCACCGGCGCCGTTCACCCGGCTTTCGCTTTGTTCATAGCATATTGACCCGCCAAACGATGGCCGTCACGTTCGGTTCGAATAATCTCGTTTCTCGGTGACGTCCCGGTGTCGGCTGCGGTGGAGGAACGCCTTTAGGGTTACCACCTAATTTATCGTGTATGTACATTGTTGAAGCACAAATAGGATGTGTAGAATCATATATATACAGTTCGATGTTCAACATTAGCATATTAGTCAACTACACAACCCAGTCAGTGGTTTGGCCCAGCTGTGAGAAGTTTTATCTAATTTAGCTCAACATTTTGAAGTCCATAATACGTTTTTGGATGGAATACATCAAGGCTGTAACTCAGAGGTGAACAACATTAACTGCCCTAATATATAAAGGCCGTGTGAAAACTTTAAAGACTGCCACGTAATAATTTTGAATAAGTTATACTTAACACACATGGGCTTTAACATTGATTAATTTTAAATTTGTATGTAGTTAAATTTGAGATTGTAAAGAGTTGATTTTTGCAATTGCAATGATATAATAATCGAGTAGCAGTGATAGCCTAGTGGTGTGATCATCGGACTGCCAAGTCATAGGTGTCCAGTTGGAACATGAGGCACGCACCACTGACTTTTCGGATTCATTTGCGTATTGTACTAAACATTATCACTTGCTTCAAAAACGATGATGGTAAACAATGTATGGGGAAATGCCTGATATATATTTCTCGACGGCATGTGAAGCTAAGTCAGAGGCCCATGGGTGGCATAAAAACGGACAACAGATTAGTCACTAACCACATGAAAAAGAAGAAAATGAATTAAGTTAGAAGTTAGACTTACGATTGTTTACATCTGAGATACAGAATATTTGAATGGCGATTGAGAGCAACGATAAGCATTCAGACATGGGCTAAAAGAAAAAAATTGTGGGAGTCAGGCCTAAGCTAAGCCGAAGTCTGATTACGGTTTCCCGAAAACTGAAACTAGACAATAATTTACATTTTACAGGAAGGCTTGTTCGTGTGGAGTGTGTGAGTGTGAGTGATGAAGAAGTTGATGCGTGTTAAACTGTTTGCTGAATGCCATAGTAGTATGTGCTTGTGGAAGAGATAAACAAAGACTGAATACGATAGCTATTTTGGGATAGAAAGTAGATTTTCGGTTGTGTGAGAGTAATTTATGTTGCGTGTGAAATGCGGGTTCTGTTAACTCGTCACAAACTTTTATTAGTTGATTTTCTTTTACTTGAATTAAAGAAAACTCACAAGAACTGTTCCAACTTCTGAAATAACAAGTTAGGAATAAAAAGTGAACCTATATTTGCCTGTATTTTTTTAGGTCCCAAGAGTCGTTTACTTTAGCTGATCTGTCCAGACCGTCTTTGATTGGTCTGGTCTAATTTTAGTTCAACTTCAGGGAAATTAAAGAAAGATTGAAAATCGTGTGTTTTTCTTCTACTCACATAATCATACATTCCCTTTACTTAGAAAACAAGTTCCTTTGAGGTTGTAAAAATTAGGAAACTGTCTGTGCTCGCGAAATCTTCCGTCCCGAGAAGTAAGACAAATAGCAGGATAAAAGCCGAGTAAACGTTACTAATGAAATAATAAATGGGTTTTCACCAAAGAAAACGAAAGATGACGGGGAATTGTGAAACTGAAAAAGTTTAAAAGAAATAACAAGGTTTGAGAGGATTAATTGTTTTATTAAAGTTTCAAACTCTTTGGAAAGAACGTGCGAATGTGAAAAAATACTGAATAGTAATGACATTTTTTACTGTAAGAGACAGGGGATGGGCGGGGGTCTAAATTAGCCACCTCGTGTTTATTTATTTACAAACATAACATAACATCACGCCTGTAATCCCCGAAGGGTTAGGCAGAGGTGTACCTATAGTACACCCACATTTCGCCAGTTATGTTTAAGTCCCATGTAATAGGGGGGGGGGGGGGTTATTTATTATTATTTATATATACTTTATTGTACACCACAAAAATACATAACAAAAAAATAAATCAAACACTACAAAATATACAATGGGCAGCTTTATCGCTTAAGCTTTAAGTCGTTTTTTGGGACCATGTAGGGATGTAGACTGACAACTTCATTGTGAGAACATAATTTCCCTAAGGTCTACGTAGATCAGTAGCTACACATGCTGTTGTAGAAGGAGGTATGTGTAACACATAAGGTTGGCCGCGTGGAAGAACACTGTTGGTGAATTTTTACGTATATCACGGAGTACATTCAAAGGATCCCAAAGTTGGAATACTTATCAAAAGGAAGACTAATGACTACCTACTTCTGATTGCTATACTATTTATTTTTCCTAAAACAGTTCTATGAGTGATGATGCATAGGTACGTCCATCTCTTTTTAGGTGATTGGCCCCGTCACCAATCTTGCTGAATAGTCATATGTTCTTCTTAAATTAAACCGACTATAGTAACAAAGTTACAATAACACAGTTCCAAGATTAACTGAAAAACCATACTTTAAACTGAAAATTTTAAAACTGTAATTTGAAATACTTAGCCTGCCAAGTACAGGCCAGGCGCGATTAAAGCAATTTATTTTAATAAGTTTTATTCAAGATGGCGTCGGGAATAAATTGCGTTATAATCTACCGTCACCGGGCGTCCGGGGTAGTGATGTCCGCAATTCCGATTTCCGGAATTATGTAATATTAAAGATTTAAGAATTATTTCAGTATGTTTTAGCTTAAATAGATTACCTATTTAAAAAATTATCCAGAAGACTTTTTCTGTTCAAATTTAATCATATTGTTACAAAAACTTACCGCTGTAAATAAAACCGTTTTATGTCCTAGAAATCAGCTGTATTAGATTGATGTTCTACATTCAACTTTATAAATGCCCACATTAAGGTATACTTTTATAAATGATGCTTTTTACTCCCTCCATTTTCACTTAAATAAAAAAACATAACACCGACACAAATTGATAATTTTAACGTCCTGCCTCCCGAGTCCCGGTAACCCAATCCCGCGGCCATATTGGACGGCCCCGGAGCTCCACAACGGGATATAAATTTTACACGTAAGCCGGCTATAATTAAATGCCTGCTTCTACCTGGGAGCGGGTTAAGTATCCTAAATTACAGGGACTTATCTACTAATCGGGAAGATCGAAAAAATAAGGTGATTTTCTTAGTTAAGTGGTAGAATTTCTCAAGTTACATCTTTAGGCAATAGGTAATTGTAAATAGGGTTTTTTGGTTTGGATCAACACTGAAAGTAGGTTTCAATTTACAAGGAGTGTTGTGGGAATCTGGGAGAGGCTTATATTCAGCAGTGGAGTACGATAGCCTGAGTTGATTTTGCATTTGGTGTGTTTGATTTTTCAAATATCTGCAAACTCAAAGCATTTATTTCGATTAAACCATTTACAGGAACTTTTAAATTGCAAAAGGGTCAGTCAGAGAGATGAAGCTAGTTACCCATTCCAAAGCGTAGTAGGTAGGTTTTTATGGAGAAGCATGGGCAAAAAACTCCACGGACACTCTTTTAAATCATAATATTGTTGCAAAATTGACACATGCCGACGAATAACTACATGACGGAGAAGGTGTCTCTCAATATCATCAGGCATATTTTAACTACTGTGGATAGTGTTGGTTATTACGCAATAGAAAAACCGTTTGCAATTCAGATCAAATTATAATTTAAAATCAAATTAATCAAACTAGCAATTTACACAACTATTCGGAATCCGCAACAGTTTCTAGACGTGTTTACTGCTTGACCGTCACCGACAAAACTCTGCGAGCGTTATGTTGTATATTCTCTGGCGCCCGGATTAGTCAAATCTGTGACGTATTTCCGACATGCTTATTCTACGAATCTACTTCTTGGAAATGGCAACTAGAAATATTCTATTTTCTTGACGTTTTGCTTTTTAATGACCTAGTTTAAAAAATGATGATGTGGATATATTTAGTAACCTTTTCCGCTTAGCTATTTCTTAAGAGTCTTGAAAAGACCCTGGAAATCGACACGTGTTTCACCTCTCAATGAGGCATCCTCAGGATGACGATTAACTTGTCGTGAACTCGAACACGGCGTGTTGCCACACCAAGCACCGAGCGCAGACTGCGCGCTCGGTGCTTGTCACATCATCATTTCATAATGGATTTCCGCAAGGTCACGCCTGAATCAATTAACGACCTAGTTAAAATAAATGATTTGAATTTACATAAGTTTGATTCATGATTTTGGCCATTTTTGAACATCTGCAAAACTGTATATAAAGGAGTTGCTGAGTCGTCGCTAACATTTTTAGGAGACATTTCTCAATGCTTGGTTTACATTTGTGCTTAGAAAAAACTTTTAAACAGACCTTAAAGTAGGTACTTCTATGTTTTACTAAGCAAAAATCTATAAGTACCTACAATATAGCTAGTTTTAAAGACTAATAAAATTACATATGCATTGACTTGGCACTAAAAACTGATCGTAAGATACCTGCCACAAGTGGTAGTTACGACTTAAGCACTGTGGGTATTGAAAATGTTGTTATTTGTGTTTTTTTGTAGTACATTTAAGATTTATTATTGAACTGAAAACTTCTTTAGGCGCGTTGGGCATTTTTGAGATGGGAAAAAACAATTGAACTCGCGACACCGTTACCGACACCTCATTTTTTTAAACGCGATTGTGATCTTTATTTATATTATGTTACGGATCAATGTTCTATGCAAGTATTTTTTCTTTAACGGTTTTGAAAGTATTTTTTTTTTAGTTTTCACTTCTGTAGGCACTCCCGGAGTGCCACTGTTTTTTTTTTTTTTTCTAACTTTAGCCTCTGCCACAGAACGTGAGGCAATTCGTTTTAAGAACGAAAAGTGTTTTAATGTATTGCACTTTTCGGTTCACTATTGATGGTACCTGCAAAGACTAGATTTAAAAAAGTTTTAATTAATAACGGTTGGGAGGTAACCTGAAATAAAGTTATTGTATTCCATTGCAGTGTGACAATACCAAAGAAAGTGTAAAAATTGCTTTTCGTTCCAAAGAAAATTTTCTCTAGCACTACATAATCTGTTCGCTAAATTAATTATTTATCTACTAAATATTGTTTCATAGCGTTTCAAAACTTTAAAATTGAAATTCCCAACTACTAACGACTTTTTAATAACAGAAGAAATTAGTTTAACTAAAACCTTTCATTTTCATTTCATTCATATAAGTTTTAAATTGCCTTTTAAATATTGTTTTAAACATATAAGTACGTGAATTACTTAAATGTTTTTGGCAACAAAGACGAAATATCAGGATATTATAATAAAAGGATGATTTTAATGTCATTGGAAATTTTCTTTATCTTAACGTTTTCGCAGTTTAGAAGTCATTTAAAAACCATAATCTTATAAATAAACAAGAGTATTTTGTGGGGTTCCGTAATGACAGGTCGAGGAACTAAGCAGAAATATTAATAGAGCTTTTAATTTCAACAACACACGAACCGTTTATTCATGTAAGTTTTACTTTACAGCTGCAATATATTTTTGGGAATGTCTGCAATCTTTCACTGTTGACGTAGGGTTTGATTGTATGGTTTAAAGTCCTTTATTGGGATTTTATTTTGTGTCCGTAGGTGTGTCCATGGTATCACAGCGGGCCCTATCAGAATACCAGCGCTGCGGTATTTGTTTTTTTTTTAAATATCGTAGCATTATGCTGAGATAGGAGCCTTTTTGGCCTCGCACAGGTCTTCTTTTTTGTTTACACAATGTTATTTTTTTAATTTTAATATTTTTTCTGAAATTGTTATTGTTTATAAAATTTTCTTTGTTCTAATGTTGTTTTTCTTGTGCGTGTCTCAAATATTAAAAAAAAATCTTTCTTTCTTTCTTTCCTCCTTATTGATTTCGATAACCCTTAGATATCAATCACTTAGATGGCTCGCTAGAACGAATTTAGTTTTGAAAACCTGGTCAGAACTAGAACAATAAAGTTGGCCTCCAGTTTTGTATGTCAACGTCTAGGATGGATCATTGTATGGTATCAGATTTACGGCTCGTTGGTTCGATTTCCAGACGGAAAAAGTACTTTAGGTTGTACTTCCTCCAAACAATATTTTCAAATCCACTCAAAGCTAGAAAGAAAGAACAAAAGAAAAGTGTTATAGCGGTGAAAAACATAATATAAATTGCAGACGAAAATACTGTACCTTAACATCCATAAATTCCCCACCTGAGAAAGACGACGTGCTTGTGATAAAAACTGCGACAAGTTTTATCACACTGGGGCCTAAAACTGTCATTGTTCATGTAAGGATACGATTGAGTACGATATAGCCTCTTTACTTTTTGAAAGAAACACCGATATTTATTAGGAATGAAAATCATTTGTCTATTCACTAGTATGGCACGATGCTCAATTTTAATTAAAACTCTATTTTATACAAGAAGGTCGTATACCTTCTTGTATAAAATGGAGTTTTGAACAGTACTCATAAGTACTGTTGAAATGAAATGAAATTAAATGAAATTGTTTATTCTGTAAATAGGATAACGGAATCACTTTTACATGTCATATTTAAAAAAAAAAATTAAAAATAAGCTAATTGAGTTCGGCGTTTCCTATCTGACTACTCTGAGAAGAAAAGCCGAAACAAACTCAGAGGTTACAGTCTCTTTTTAAGTTCCTGTTGTAGAAGAAAGACCGAAACAGTTGCGTTTTCATAAAAAAAATACTCCCCTAAAGCATATAATTGGAAAAACTGTAAAGCATTCCTTTCATGTTACAAGGAGTAGAGTGGATTACCAATGCGTATTGTGTTATTCAGTAATTGGGTTGTGGAGGTCAGATAAGCAGTCGCTTCATATAAATACTGGTATTTAGCTGTATTAGTGAGACTAGAAGGCGACCCCAACATAGTTGGCAAAAGGCTAGGCAGACGATGAACTAGGAGTAAACCACTTGTGGGTATCAAGCGGAAAACGTATATTTGTGGTATTAAAACTACAAGCAACTACTGCTTATTCCTTCTGAGTTCATGCACATGAGAGTTCAACAACCTGACAGAGAAAGCTTTCGTGCATTAAATCAAGTGTGACGTAATAAATTGTTCTATGTCTGAGTTAGTACTACTTCTACTACGGGCTGTTTAAAATCACAAATAATAGTTGGGGAACCGAGTCGCGTTGTTTGTGTTTACATGTGCGACCGATACGCGAATGGGTTTGTGCACGCGAGGGTTAACTTAAGGGGAAGTTGAGTGATTTCTGCGGTTCATAGTATTGTTTGTTTAACTTAGAAAGAAAGAAAGAAAAAGTATTTATTGAGACTCGCACAGGAAATTACAAATTAAACTAAAATGAACTCATTAAAACATTAATAAAAAATTAAAAAAGCAAAAGAAAGTCCTGTACGAGGCCAAAAGGCTCCTATCTCAGCATATGCTTAGAATAGCTCACTTGGAAAATATCTTCACTTTTCAACATAAAAATTTAATTGCTCTAATACACAGTTACTATATTCTCTGATCTTTCGAGTATTAACTTCGTATCTATATTTTCGCAGAAACGATTGAGTACTACTGCACGTAGTTTAATTGGTGTCCTCACTATGTTTTCATATTTATACACTAAGGCAGTTGCGTACTTCTGCGTGACAAAAAAAAAACATATAAGAAACACGTCGAAAGGAAATCCGTGGATCCAACAATCAAGATATTGATTGGCATGACATTGATTAGAGGCTGTCAAATACGCAACATTTTATTTTCAAATTAACCTTCCCTCTCTCTCTTCTCTTCTCTGTCTCTCTCTTACACATTTTCTTGTCAGCCGTATGATTAAGGTTCGTCAAAGACGTCTTAGATTAAGATAATTCCAGTAACCGAGGGTATAGATCAAAGTGAGGCAAAACTGGGAATGTTCCTTGATGTAATGTCGCTTACAGAGACGGATTTATGAGATAAACTTGTGTGTATATTACTGTGGTAAGTTTGCACCTAAATGAGGTATGAAATAGGGTATTTTATTAATTTGGATGTCATATGATTCGACATCGATAAGTCAACTATGTAACTTGACAGTTGTCATCTGATTTTCTGTAATAAGAAGCGAGTTTGAAATGGGATTGGTCTCATTTTTTATAGGATGTATCGGTACAGATAGGCTAGGATCGACACACATTGGGTGTATGGCCGATTGGCCAATTTTGTCCAGAAGTAGGCAATACAGGTAAAAAAAAGTGGTGGCACTCCGGGAGTGCCGACAATAGTGAAAACTTGAAGATCGCCTTGGTGGGAGAAAAATACTTGTATAGAACATTGGCCCGTAAACTTATCTAAATAAAGAGCACAATCGAGTTTACAAAAAAAAAACTTCCGAAACCTTTAAAGTACAAAATACTTGCATAGAACATTGATCCGTAATACTATATAAATAAAGAGCATAATCGCGTTTACAAAACCTTTAAAGTAAAAATACTTGCATAAAACATTGAACCGTAACTTAATAAAAATAAAGAGTACAATCGCGTTTACAAAAGCTTTAAAGTAAAAATACTTGCATAGAATATTGATCCGTAACATAATATATATAAAGAGCACAATCGTGTTTACAAAAATGAGATGTCGTCATGGTGTCGTGAAATCAGTGGTTTAGTCCCATCTCAAAAATGCCCAACGCGCCTGAAGAAGTTTTCACTTAAAAAAAAATAATATATAAAAGAAGCGATTTGCTGATTTACCTTCCATCAACTAAAAAGACAACATTCTGGTATCTTTTTTGTAAGCTAATAATAGTTATGTGATGTTTTTGTCACAAAGACTTCTTATAAGCGTTCTATAGCGTTCACTTCCGTAGTAGAAACCTATCGATGAGCTGTAAGACCAGAATTAAAGTCATAATCCCTACCTACAACACTCGCAAGCATTGAATCTAGATCTACCACAAACACTTTAATGTTATTTCCTAAACAATTAATTTTATAGTATCGAGCCTACGTTAAACTTCTTACTATAATATTTATCAACAACTAGCAGCGCGCCGCGGTTTCACCCGCATATGTCGCGCGATCCCGTGCGATTATCGAGATAAAAAGTATCCTATGTGTTAAAACAAGTTATAAACTATCTGTGTGCCAAATTTCATTTAAATCCATTCAGTAGTTTTTGCGTGAAAGAGTAACAAAAATCCATCCATTCATATTCACAAACTTTCACGTTTATTATATTAGTAGGATAGAGGCTTATAAAGATTTCACCACAGGTCTAATTTCAATGGGATAAAATTATTATAATTTTATTATTTTTAAGATAACATCCCTCGCAAATGTAGTAAAATTAAAAAATACGCTACTCCACCCCTCTCACAAGTATTATCGTCTTGTCTTATAATTAAGAAGTGCCTAAATTCACCTTGAATGGATATTAAACTTAGCATCCAACGTCCAAGTAGACACTTATAATCTTGGGAAGGTATTTTGTACAATGTGCTAATGAAAGATAAGTTTGCCTAATTTAATTAGTAAAATACCTACATAATAGAATATTTAGTATTATTTAGTGAGAACATTTTAGTTACGGTGCCGCTCGAATAGGCTGAGTATAATTAACTAGATTATCAAAGTTTAGAGATGTTTGAAGCCCTTAACTACTTATTTCAAGAAATGGCTTCATCTAATTCTTTTGGCTTTGAAAAACAAATAAGTATAATGAAAATGTAAGTAGTTTCAGAAAGTTTCACCAGCGTAAAATAGTTTTTAATTTCGAAGCTGAAAGCCCAAAAATAAATTTGATTAATTTGGATTTAAGAAAAGAATCATTACGGCCTTGATTATTTTTAACAAAATGTTGTTGGATTACTTCACTGTACTTACTAAATCGACCTGTTATTTGAAACTCTTTTACTTCGAGGTAACAACCGGAAAAAAGAGAGCAACCGTTCAGTGCTCAATAAAAAGAGTTCGAACAGCACAGCCGAAGTCACTTTCTAAAGATTCCATCGAGTTTATTTTCATTTCATTCATGTTAGCTATGTTTATTTGGCAGTCGGGTAAGTATAGTGTTCGAAGCGAGCTTCAGAGTCAATTAAAACTATTTAGGTAGGTAATTAGGTACGCCTATTTATCTACACCTACTTTATTTATTTACGTACAGTATTTATGTTTTATGCGAAATTTGGTTTAAAATCTAGATTTAGATTTTATTTGTAGTCAGCAACACGATTATTTTTCAAACTATGTAAAGTTACGAAGGCTATGAATTCCGGCAGAACATTGACTGAGAAAAATGGTAAGGCCGCGTACAGACATCGTGAGGAATGCGCCGCGAACGGCTTACCACGTAGTCCTCAGGCAGGCTTTATGGAAGGGGGTGCTCACTGTGAGCATACGTCGATGCGTTAAATTTGATTGACAAGGTGGCGATTCGCTGAGCCTGGAGACATGCGTGGCAAAGGGTATAAGGTGCTTGCCTATCAGCATAGCTTATGAATAATTAATCATGATCATCATCCTCAGCCTACAGCAGTCCACTGCTGGACATAGGCCTCTCCAATGGCACGCCATTCAGCTCGATTCTCGCCAACTCTCATCCAACTGCTACCAGCCACCCTGTGAAGATCGTCGCTCTACCTAGCCTAGTCGTCCTACCTTACGTTTGCCGTTTATTATGATAATTATAAAACTTTAAATATACCGGTGTGACTGGTCCACTCTAGGACAAAGGACTCTTCTCAAAAGAGAGCATATTTTTGTTCACTGTCAGTCAGTAATGTCAAAGATTCATGTTATGAACTTTTCTATCAGTTCTTATCAGTAGTAACCAAAAAACTTTCAACAAAAAAAAAAAAAAAATACAACCGTCTTCCAAAAAACTACAAATTGAAAAATAACTTTAATTTAAGACTTCCGAAATTAAATTTATTTTTCATTTTCGATTTTAAATTTTCGATTTTTGCCACCAACTTCCGAAATTAAAGTTACTTTTCACTTTGTAGTTTTTTGAAGTCGGTTGTTTTTTTATTACAAAGTTACATCATCCTTATAGACTGTGTGGGAAAAAAAGCATTATTGAAGCTAACTCAAAAATTATCAAGCTTAATAACATTTATATGGGACCACCTCTGAAGTTATCTGACAAAAAAAGAATCATCTTCGTCAATTTATAATTGACGGAGTAATCGAGTTACAAAAAAAAAAAAACATTCGACTGAACCTCCTCGTTTTTAAGTCGATTAAAAGACCTTAATTGCTTTACACAACTTCCGGGAAGTTCCTCTAGTCTCGTCCAGTGGTTATTTACATAATATTTCAAAACGGTTGTCATCAAAGTGATAAGAACTCCAAGTTAATTTGAGGTACGATCAAAGTAAGAAGTACTTAGTTCACTATTAATGTTTCATTAATCGGTTCCGTGAGTTCCGAGATTAGTCTGTAGGTAGATTCAAAAGGTAGATCTAGTGTAGTGGCTATTTTCTAGTATGTTGTGAGCTTATTTTTGTGTATAGTAAGCCAGGACCAATGGTATATATGTAAGTACCTTTTTTTTTTTTTTTTTTTTTTTGTGGGTGGGAAATCATCAAATAACTTCTCCCGCTCTGGGCGGAGCGGGAGAGCGTGTCAGACTCTTACTGACTAAAACCCACCCGTGTTCCTTCCGTTGCCCTGTTGCCGGGGGCCACGATCTCCCTCTCGGTTTTCTTCGCAACCCCGGCAGGCATTGGCCCTAGCGGACCCCGTCGATATATGTAAGTACCTAAGGGAAATATTTGACTGATGCTCTAAAAACTTAATGACCTACTAATGATGCATACTTTTCAAAATAGTTCATATAAGCTGAAGAGTTTTTTTGTATCTTCGAACATGCTAATCTCTGGAAGTGCCAGTCAGATTTGAAATAATCTTTTTGCTAGCCCTATTCTTGACGAAGACTACATATATGCTATTAAACATCACGCTACGACCTATAGACGCCAAGCAAAAAGAAAAATAACCGATTATCCTTTCTTTCTGATCAGCCCTAGTATACGTTTATATTTAGTAATAATATTAAAACAACTTATTATCTAGGGTTAATACCTACCAATCACCCTCCGTACCAACTGTTTTTGAATTGGACAGCTGAAGCTCTTCGCTACAGTTCTCAGGATACTGTTGCGACTGCCTCTCTCTCCTCAATAGTGAAGCTGTTCTTACGAACAAATCGTGTAGAACCCGTCGATATCAGCATGTCAAATATATTTGAAAAATAGATGAGGTCAGTGTGACTTCTCTGAGAAGAAACATCGAAACGAACTCAGAGACGACAGTCTCTATTAAAGTCCAGACATAATCTTAGTCAAACCTTGTGAGGACCATTTAGATCAGTGTCTGAAATGGTATTTTGAGTTTTATTTTTTGTATCGTTTGATTATTGCTGTGTGAGCTCGACTGTATTTTTAATGGCCGTATATTTAATTGTACGTGCCTAAATGACTATATAATTTCGATAAAAGCAATTCGTATTATAGATCTAGAAATAAAAATAGAATAGAATGATTTATTTGGTTACTTAAAAGTTTTGTAGTATATGAGGGACTTACAAAGTATACATTATTAATTACATAGTGTAGGTACAACGAATAGTTGGGTGAATCGCTGCTCTCCAAGCTAGATCACTGAGTACCTAATCTGTATAAAATTGCCAAGATACTGAAAATAAACGGAATTGATTAAGTAACTAAAGAACTGGCACTAATTTAAAAATAGCAAAAGCAAACTCAGAGACGAAAGGCGTTTCTATTGTTCTTCAGTTCATTCATTAGGTTAGAATCACAAGAATGTGAGAAAGGGAGCTTTTTACGTTTGGAATCATTTTCAGAATGTAATTAAGAGGATATTAAAACTATTTTATTTAAACATCGATTTTAACAATTTTATCACCAGTAGAATGCTATATCATCACTGAGTAACTTAGGCTATAATTTATAAAGATATCACGCGGAAGAAGCCGCTGGCGGAAGCTAGTGTATAATAAAGCTGGTATTAAAAATGATTTTATTTAAAAGCAGTATACCTAAATATAAATCTATCTTAATTTATTTGAATACTAGCGAACCGCCCCTATTTCGCGCAGCTTTTACGTCGAGGATTATTTTATATAATTTTAATATTAATGATTGATACATTGATGATCATCCAAATCCGTTGCGTAGTTTAGATATGGATAACGCCGTCAAACAGATCGACACGAAGAGCGACTTTAATTATAATATTTATATTATACATAGATAAACCCGATTAATTATTGACGAATAAAAAAAATATGATGGTACCTATATGGTTCGTGTGGAAGTAGAGGCTTAGAATGTATGAATGAAGAGGATAGCATCTTTTCTGTTAATGACAACATAGGTACCTATATCAGATAACATGTATTAGCATGGCAATTAAGCTTTTTACCCGAATGCGGCAAAGCCAAACGGAACGGTTATGATTTTAGCAGTCTATGTATGTAGATATGTATGTATGTTTGTATTTACGTGTTTTCTACCGTAGCGCCTAAACTACTGAACCAATTTTAATGAATGAGATATCAATAGATTTGTAATAATGGTCCGGATGATATAGGCTATATAAATTATCCCTAAATTATTTATTAGACTTTACAAGTAGATTTCTGACCCCGAAAAAAAATTGAAATTATCGTGATATGTTTGGTGCCAAAAGAAATTTCTTGATAAGCACATTACAAATATGCATTTATATATCATATTGTCTAAGTAAATAAATATGTTTAAATTGTTTAAAACAAGCAAAAGTGAGACTGCGCTACGGTACGGCGCGGCTGTAAAATTAATACTTATTATGCAACAAAAATAATGAATATGGTACCAATACGTAGTTAATCAAATTTTATTAATATCAAGCGTTAAAATGGAAAAGTATAAAATAAAATAAAATAAGTTTAAAATAACGTCAGGTTACAGACCTGACTATGAAAAAATAAAATTGATTTAAAAACTACGAAACAAGAAAATATTTCAGACGAAAATCAAGGTACAAAAATGCTCAAGGTCTGTCTGAAATATTTTCTTGTTCCGTACTTTTTAGATCACTTTTATTTTTCCGTTGTCGGGTTACAAATAAACTTGATTTTTTATTAATAATTAAGGTCGTTATTGTCAATTGCCTCTACTAAACTCTAGTATTGATTGCACAATTCATATCATTATCATCAGCCTAAAGCAGTCCACTGCTGGATTATAGGCCTCTCCAATTGCACACCATTCAGCTCGATTCTCGGCAACTCTCATCCAGCTGCTACCAGTCACCCTGCGAAGATCGTCGCTCCACCTAACCTGAGGGCGTTCTATCTTACCTTTGCCGATTTGCGGTCTGCACTCAAGAACACGTCTACCCCAACGGTCATCGAATCTACCGCTAATATTGCTGACCCATTGCCATTTCAATTTGCTTATTCTGTGAGCTATGTCTACAAGTTTGGTTCTTTGCTGGTTCACCTCATTACGGATTCAACAAAGAGACAACATCACAACTCAAAAACCTTAAGGAATGTGTACTTACTGTAGCTTCTAAGGCTCTATACATCGGTGTCAATCAAATTAAATTCTAAAGCATTCCATGTTCCCACCCCAATTAAAATGCTTTTACCTTAAAGGCAACACTATATTATGTGTAAATTTTGTCAAAGAGAAATTATTATGTGTCAAATTAATCTCGCGTCTTTGATCAAAGGATTTATCCGTGTAGGCGTTATACCTACATTTATAAGAAAGTGTATGATTATGATACCTTTAATAAATATGTACCTACAATAAGTAAAGGCTTCGAAAATACCTGTTCTAATTTGGAATTGATATATCCAATCTACAGACGATCGTTTAAAATGAGTTTATATTATACTCTGTTTCGTAATCAAATCGTAATTTCAATCAAAAGTAGGAACTTTCGCGTTCTCTGATTTCAATAACAAGGGATACGAGTTACGACTTATATTAGAATAGTACATTATAATACAAGTGTGCTGTGTTGGTCATTACGCACAAGGTGGTATTACATAGGTGGTGGGAAATGATCAATGCACACACGTTTCATACGACGTTTTTAAACAAACTTGCGAGGAAAATAACAGACTTCTTGTAAGAACTTATGCTTCAATAACGAACTATAGAGATGACATATTTAGATTTTAAAAGTTTAACTGACCTTTGTTGTCAGGTAGTGACTATCTAGAGCTTCTTTTAAAAGTGTTCTACGTGGGTTGGTGACAATACTTTAGATTTCGTATTTTTGATAATAAGTAACCACACAACGAAAACGATAAACAAATATTTATGGAAAATGGCGCGCTGATTTTGTTTTTTCCGGTAGCGATGCACGCACAGATCTTAATAAAGACACTGGCAAAACCGCTTAACAGCCTGTGGACGCCCATTTCGACCATATTGTATCTCTCACCGTGTCATGCCACAGTCATGCCAAAAACTACGTCCACACTTACGATACTGTTTTGTTAGCGTGTCGCCAACGCGTTTTGTCACGTGTAGATACTCAATTTTTCCTACGATCCTCGTATCTAAATCTCGTTATCCCAACTCATGATTAAAAAAACATCTACGTACGCCTTACGCAAGGAATTATAAATTAATGAGTGCAGGAGTGTGCCCGTGCGATGATCGTGAAAAATCTGCACGACCAAACTTGTCCAGATCGTGTATCGGCATTGTGTATCCCTTTGATGATCGGAGAAAAACCACCTCAAGATGGATCGCGGTGTACCAAGTATCAAATGACATAGATATATCATGAAACAGTATCAAATTGCGTCCACTACGACCATTCTGCCGATCATGATACACTTATCCAATACGACATGTATCAGATACGCGGATACATACGGATCGGAGTGTATCAAGCTACGACGTGTAACATGATCGCATATCATTTTGTGTCCATACTAGCGAAAATGATACACGTCGATGCTACGCGTCGGAGATCTGATACACTATGGATACACCAAAATGGTAGCAGTGTGGATACACTAAAATGATACAAGTGTTGATCCACCTTAATAGTATTAGATAGTTCATAGTTATTCGATCCCGTTGACCTGCCAATGGGATTTCTTTTTTTTTAATTTTCAGCTTTTTATCTATGCTTATATGCTTGTGTACTAGTGCGGTAATGTGTGGCACATTACCGCACTAGTGCGGTAATGTGTGCCATAGATATATAAAAAGCACGCGTATTTAATACACTGCATTATGAACCTAAAAGCAGTTCAATGAGAGCCACTTTACGAGCAATTGTGTTGAATTTTTTTTTTTTTTATTAACTTTTTTTTTATTCATACAAATATCGACTAAATAAGTAAAGTAATAAAAACAACCGGGTATGCATTCGACAAAGTACATTTTAACAAAATCTAGGTACAACCTTTACCTACATCGAGTTGAACTACACAAATTTTCTAAACTTTAGGCTCACCCCTTATTACATGGGACTTAAACATAACTAGCAAAATGTGAGTGTACCAAAAGTATGCATCTGCCCATCCCCCTTTGGGTTAACAAGGCGTGATGTTATGTTTCTGTTAAATTCTCTAAACATTTCCCACACAAGGCACACCAATTCCGTAAGAAGGGCAAAAAAAATGTACAGACCGAAATAAAGTCGATGTATCACCGCTATTGTAAACATATCACCTTTATATACACAGTCTGGTTGTAAAACTGTATCGGAATCATTTAACAGCCTGTGTTGTGCAACTTTCTGGGATTTATTGCTAAACAATGTGTGTTGTAAAAAAATATGACGATAGCCCAGCAGATAAAATGTCGGTTGAGGTGAATCTGATTCCCACCTTGTACTCTTAGGACTTAATTAATTATGTATGTTGGAAAAAGGGGACCATACATTACCATAAACTAACACACTGTCCTGGCGATCATTGCTCAGGGTCTGGATTGCCCCTACGTTGGGCATTGTTGTAGCATATTACTGGTGCTTGATTTGTCATTTTATTTAATGTTATGAATATTATAATTTAAATTTTTGCTTCTGACATAACTTCATTTACTTAATTTAATTCACTGTGGTATTTAATTTTATAAAACACAATAGACGTAGATATATTTAGTAACCTGCTCCGCTTAGCTATTTTTAAAAAGTCATAAAAATCCCTGAAAGAAATCGACACGTGTTTCACCTCTCAACGAGGCATCGTCTGGATGACGATTGACTTGTCGCGAACTCGAACACGGCGTGTTGCCACGCCGACCCTGAATGAACGATTTTTATTTTGCTGTGTGCTTTTGCCATTAATTGATTTGATCTGATATTTATCTGTGACTGAAATAGTGACACTTATAAAATTGACTAATATGTGTATTGTTCTTATATGTATATGGGTCTAGGACCTGAAATAAATGATTTTTATTTGTTATTTATAAACCGGACAAAATACAGACTCCGAGCTGCTGCTCAGAATTTCCTGAAGGAAAAATTCAATAACATCCCCCTCCTCCCCCCTGAGGGATTGAGCCTAGGACGTTTTTAGCAGTCGTGCTTGCGACCAGTAGATCAACGAGGTATTTATTACTAATGACACCATTTGAAGATTGCTTGAGATCCACCTTTAAATTTCAAAACGGAAACTAACCTCACAAACCTAGCCCACTAATAGGAATGATGACAATTTATGTCCGTCATGTAAATTATTAAAAATATTGGAGATGTATTTTTTTTCTTTTTTAACGTAATTAAAAGATTACGGCTATTCATTGATTTAAAATGTGCAATGATGTTACACGCCTTGCTAGATTTTATACTGAACTGTTACGAAGCGAGCCCCCCACTCCCCAATTTTAATGCGTTTTATCTAAGTCATGCTGCTATATATATACTATTAAATGAGCAATATTTGGATCACACCAAAAACATTTTCAAGTAAAATGTTGCCAAGACGAGACCATATGGCTCGCACTGTCAAAAAGTTGTCAGATGTCATGTAGAACCAAGCTTCTAACTCTACACGCCCTAACTGTACAAGCCCTAACTTCACAAACTTTACACCTTAGTCAAAATACGTGGCTTGGCTGTTTTCGGCCCGATCGCCCTCGATGTATTGGGGGCGTATAGAGTTGGCGTTTATGTAGAACTTGGCTCTACATAAGAAATAATTAACTAAATGAATAAATAATTAACTATTGTAAAAAAATCGATCCAGCTTAGGTCTCATATCTGAGAAACATGGTTTTCTCCGTATTTTCACTCGAGCAGAGCTCGGTCTCCCAGGTACTTAATATTAATATGATAAAAGCAAAAAATACGTAGGAATTTGATTTTTTTTATTATATGACTGACTAAATAAACATCATTTCTATTTTCCTACCCGAGCATCATCGCTATTCTCATAGTCATGAAACTATATAAATGGAAACTCCTAGAACCATACTTTTAGAGCGAAAATCCGTAATTTCCTCCTAAGTGGCTCAAATTATCAGAATAGTACTCTCACTGTGCATACTAAACAGCCACTTAATATTAATAATTCTACAAAATCAAAATTTGAACGTGACTAAAGTTCCAATTTATTTCTATTCAGGGGTTATTCGAAAATAAACGATTGAATGGACAGGCAATTTCGAAGTTAACCTCCTTTTCATGATATTGGTACCTTTTTGAATAGACCTCCTTTAATATTGTTTTTTCAAGTACATTTTATTATGGTTCTTTGAAATTGGTCTGTGATTACTTTTTAAATATTATCAAGATTATTATTTTATAATGGGTAAGATAAGAACCCTTCTCACAGAGAGGAGAACGGTGTCCTAGCAGTGCGTACATTATTGGCTGATTATGCCAAAATCACAGCAGTGTTAGTCAAGTTGTGTGACCGTCGGAGTGCCAAGTCATAGGTCTTGAGTTTGAACCCAAGCTCTGACTCTTCGGATTCATATGCGTATTGTATAATTATCAGTTGTTTAAAAAACGGTGAAGGAAAACATCGTGAGGAAACCGGCATGCGTGAGAAATATAATCTCGACAGCATGTGCAGCCAAGTCAGAGGCCCATGGGCGGCATGAAAACTCTGACACCAGGTTAGTCACTCTGGTCAGTCACTAACCACACGAAACAAAAAGAAGATGCTAAAATAATAACATAACATCACGCCTGTAATCCCCGAAGAGTTAGGTACAGGAGCACCTCTAGTACACCCACATTTCGCCAGTTATGCCATCAACCAGGCACCAATCCAGACTCCGGGCTGCTACAGAGAAATTGTAAATGGAAAACCCAATAACACTTTGCCCAACCCGGGAATCAAACCCAGGACCTCATACTCAGCAGTAGTGCTAAAATAATAAGATGGGATAAATGGAACAGAATGATGATGACGGAAATTTTACTGTATTAAGTTATCAACAGAATAATGGGAAAATTAACAGTTTACATGGCCACTGATTTAATACGCGTAACACATCTAAAAAACTGTTGACTACAAAGCTGTAAACCAAAATAAAAATAAAGTAAAAAGTCCAAGGCATAAATTTTTGACCTTTCCAAACCTTGACGACCGGAGATTGTTACAATAACTGAGTTGGACACCACCCTGTTTATTTTTACAAAACGGTTGGAATTACACTTTGTACCGTAAACAACAAACACTTAAAATACCCCCTAAAAATCTTACATATTAAACCGTCATTAAGCAAGGTCCCTCAGTTTCGCAGAAAAAGCAGTTTCAGCAAAAAAGGTCGTAACATTTTTGCTGTACTATACTTAAAATGAGGTAGGCAAGCCAGCGTTTAGCATAAAACTGGCACTAAACTTCTTGAAAGGCAAGCTCTAGTAATCTTTTCCGTGTAAACTACAATATTGTAAGTTGCTTGGTGTATATTTGTAGGTACATTGCTACGACGACGCTACGAAGGGTACGTGACGTAGCGTAGAGGCACAAATGGTTGCTACGCCGATATTTCGGAAAATTGTAGTATTGTTGAAATGCCTACGAATTTCGGAAACGAATCAGTTCGTTGGTTTTATACCTTATATGGTTTTATACCGAATTGGAAGTTACAAAATAGCGAACACTGTTCAAATGATAGACGACTATGAATGAGACAATAAAAACTGCTAATAAGGTATAATTATTACTATGCAAAATGTTGTACATAATTACGATAATTACACAAAGCATTAAACATGTTAGATTAATATTGTGACACTTATTAATTACCCTGGCTTAATACCTCACAGCTCAATCCCAGAACATAATCAATCCATCAATAATCACTTCCAATATTTTGATCAATATAAAATATATTGTTCATTACAGTTTCCCAAAGGGAGTGCTGAGCAAACTTTCAAACATCCATTAGTTGATCACAAATTCGCAGAATCATCGCATTATACAGAGGATGCAGGTGTATAGAGGGGGATTGTTAAAAAAAACGTTGACATTGCGAAAAAAAAAATCTTTGCCTTTTTTTTTTGTTTTGTAAACACTTTTCAAAATGAAAAGTTTTTATCTATAAGTAATAATGATTACTGAATAATTTTATAGCAAAAGCTAAGCATTATTTAAAAATAGTATGCCTTTCAGCGGATCATAAGGAAATTTTCTTTTTCTGATTTTAGGACCAAAGTTTAATCCACATAGTTACATACACAATAATAATCAGCCAATAATGTTCCTAATACTGGGACACAGGCCTCCTCTCGTCGAGAGGGAGTGGGCTGTAATCTACCACGCGGGTCCAGTGCGGTTTGGTAGATGTCACATGTTTTCGATTTTTTGGTTCTAGGACATGCCGGTTTCCTCACGATGTTTCCTTCACCGTATTGAAAGCAGTGGTGATTAAATTATTTAAACAAAGAAAAGCGCCTGGCTAGGTTCGAATCCATGACGTACAACTCGTAAGTCGGGTTCGTTACCTGCTGTAATTCTTAAAATGTTCAAAAATACTTTGTCTGTTACAAGCAAAGCTTTTATCCCATAACATAAACTACCTACTCAGTACTCTCATAACTAATTCACCAGTCAATATTTCTACCGTTATCTTATCATAGAAAAAGCCATAATTGACGTCCTCTTATGTAAGTAATTACCCGCTTCTCAGTTTCTGAGGTTGAAAGGTCAATCTCTGTCACTCCGGGAGCTGCTTCGGAGTGGATTATAAGCAACATGGTGTTACCGAAAACTATGCTGATAAGTCAGAAAATTCGTGAGAAAAGTGTAGAGATGGGCCAAATGTGGTTTGAACCGAATCCGAACTTCGGCCGAACATTCGGTTAAAATGAAAAGTTCGGCCAAACTTATTAAAAATTGATGAACTTCTGCCAAATAAGGCAGAGTCTTTGGTGTTTTTGCACTATATCCTGCCTCTAGTAAATTTTAAATGTGAGTAGATAGATGGGAAAAGTTTGTTTAATTTGATTGTTGAAAAAATACCCTTTAATTGTAATAAAAAATACTTGATGTTAATGAATGTTTAGTTTGAGAACCAAAAACGTGATTTTTTAAAATTCAATTTACGAATCGTAATCAAGATATTTGTTAGAAGAATACTAAGCTTATTTCATTTTTGTAATAGTATGTCTAATTACTTCGGCAGAGATTTTCAAGTCTAATAAAAAGAACTGATTTAATTTAAGGTTTACATTTACAATATTCCCAACTAAAATAAATTACCATGAGTGAGTAAAAGACATTATTTTATTTTACAGTAATGCTATTTTAATTCTATTAAATTTCAGTCAAAATAGTGCAAGTAAGTATTATTTTTCTTATGCCGAATGTTCGGCATCTGAACCGAATTTCGGCCGAATACCGAAGTTCGATTCAAGTTGCCGAAATTCAGTTGAACCGAATGTGAACCGAATTTCGGCCCATTCCTGGAAAAATGTAGATATGTTTTGTAGTTGGTTGGTGAAAAATACAGTCGATAATAAAAATCTAAGCTTTTTTTTGCTACAGAGAGTATCTACATTATTCTTACTACGAGAACCTTCATTGCATTATTAAGAGTCTCCTCAAGTAACAATAAACCTGGGCAGGCTTGCTGACAGCCATAACTTTTTAACTTGATATTATTATAGCTATAAAGGGAAATTATCTTATTTTCTTGTGTGCAACTTTATTGCTATTGTAACTGTATCTATACTTTCAGTCTTCTACCGTGGATTAACGTAGCCACCTACAGAGCCCCAAGCAATGTGAGAATAGTTAAAGTATCTTCTCTAATAAAAAACAATAATCGAAATCGGCTGAAGTGGTAAAGAATTATGGATGAACATATATATTCCGACGAATTAAAAACTGACTACTGACGGACTGCCTCGTTGGTCTAGTGGTCGCAAGCGCTACTGCTGAGTATGAGGTCCTAGGTTCGATTCCCGGGTCGGGCAAAGTGTCATTGGGTTTTCCATCTGGAATTTCTCAGTAACAGCCCGGAGTCTGGATTTGTGCCCGGTTGATGGCAATAGGCTCGCCCCCTATTACATGGGACTTAAACATAACTGGCGAAATGTGGGTGTACATAGGTACACCTCTGCCTAACCCTCCGGGGATTACAGGCGTGATGTTATGTTTATGTTATGTGAATTAAAAACCTCCTTCTTTTTTTGAAGTCCGATAAAAATAAGGCTATATTAAATAGGTACCTACCTATTTATTCAAGTTCTTATTGAACAATTTTTACAAAAAAAAAAAAAAAAAAAAACAACCGGCTTCCAAAAAAACGCTACAAAGTGAAAAATAACTTTAATTTCGGAAGTTGGTGACTTTGGTTTTGAATTTTCGTTTTTTGCCACCGACTTCCGAAATTAAAGTTATTTTTCACTTTGTAGTGTTTTTTTGGAAGTCGGTTTTTTTTTTTTGTAAAAAGTTTTTGTTTTTCACTTTTTAGTGGTGGTACCTACCTCACATAAAATTCGAATACCACTAACTGCTATGTAAATAACAGTGACAGGAACTTATCATATCATCCACATCCTAAATGGAAAAAAATACGTAGGTATTATTGAAGCTAACTCAAAAACTACACAAGCAAAGTTAATAAAAATGAAGTATCAAAAAAGAATCATCAAAATCAATTTATAATTGGAGGAGTAATCGCGTTACAAACATACAAAAAAAAAAGAAAAAAAAGTAAAGTCGAATTGAGAACTTCTTCCTTTTTGAAGTCGGTTAAAAACAAACGCCCATCGGTATATTCACATTTTAGTGGTTATATACTTCTTGTGCCAAACATTATCTTTCGGAAAATGTACGCACTGCAGACTTTACTCTGAAAGTCGAATAAGTTGCCAAAAAATACTTTTGACCGGGTACCATGTAGCACCTACGTTATAACATTTTATACTATTTAACTTCATTTTAGTATTAAATAAAGCAATTACCTAAAACTGATCCACATCGGCAAAATGATTATTATTTTGAATAACTGCCGACTAAGCTATATTATCAGATTTCCCTAACACATGTATCTTTTCTTCCAGTGACAAAGTGTACTGTGACGAGTGATGTATAGTGAACAGTGATCAAAATGGACAAGAACACGGCCGAAGCCAGCAAGGGCGGTCAGTTGTGCGGGCAAGTGCGTCGGTTCCGAGACAAAACGCCCGATTTGTCGACCGACTTGTCGTTCGAGGAGTTGAGGAATAAGTTCGACACAAGTGCGCCACGCGCGGCAAGGAACGAAATCGCTTCGAACCCTGCCACGCACGGCAGCGCCACTCGACAAGTGGTCAGTGGCAAAATCTTCAAGAAGTGCAAGAGTGCCACATTTCAAATAGATGGCGCCACATACACTATTGGTAAGTGAGGTTCGAGTTAGTTCGATTTTCCGCCGCCTGTTTGAGGGTGGCGCTAGTACGATGTTAACGGAGCTTTGTGGAAGCTTTTGATACGGCTCCGTTTTCGGATTATAGTGTGTTTATACAAGAATTGGTTGAATATTGTGCGGCATCCAAGATGTACTCTATATTTTTATTTTATGCCCGGCCCCTGCAAAACTTTAAAGTTAATTAAGATAACAAAAAGAACACTTGTGAAGGTTGTAAGGTAATAATTAGGTATGTGTAAAGGTTGTTATCAGTATTAAAGTGGGAAGTTTTAATCACAAAAAAGCATAAAAGTAGTACCTACTTCAACACATCATCATCATCTACACTTCTCTATTAGTCGCCATTTCGGTAACTACTCCCTTTCTAGCCATATCATCTTTCACGTAGTCCACCCATCTTTTCTTTGGTCTTCCACTACTCTTACAGCCATCATTCATACTCAAATCTTTCCTCACAACATTTTCTTCATTCCTCCGCATCACATGCCCATACCATAAGAACCGATTTCCGCACAACTTTTCAGTCACCCGTGCCACTTTCTTTACATCCATTCGTGTAACACCACACATCCCTCCCTTCGGGTTGCCTATCATAAGTTCGAAAAATATTTAACCGAATTTCATTTCACCTAAAAATGTTCAACTATTATCGTTTCGTTTTTTTTTTTTACTTCATCGAAGTCACGTCTGCCACTGTATTAGTTGACCTATTATCAATTCTATTTTTATCGTTACTCCGACGTTTCATTTGGTCGAAAAACTTTTTACCCAAGTTACACTTAGCCGAAATAACATTTGTTCGAAGTATTATGTTTCCGAACATTCATACGACCTACTATTTTGTTTAATTAATTATTTAAAAGTAATGATACTTAATAAAACAGTTGATTATGAAGAAAAGTGGTTTTAAGTGGTCCCAGAAAGAAGCATGCAAACAAGGATGCTTGCTTCTTTCATGCAGCGTGCAAACAAGTATGTAATATGCAAGCAGGCAACCATCATGCAGCAAGCATTGTTTTTGTCACGGCTTCGGCACTGTGGGGTTTGGGCGGCCCCACACGATCTTATCGTCGCAGATGGTTTTAACGCTCACCACCATAGCTTCGGCTTGCTGGCCTGGTCCTCAGCTCAGGGGCCGCCCCAACCCTCCGCGCCTACGCGGACTTAAATTACGCTCTAGGGGTAGGGCAGACCCTTCTGCGAAGCGGTAATGCTTACGAAGGAGGAGGCGGAACGCGTGAGGGAGAAGCAAATTTTGCGCCCTCACGCTCTAATCGCCGCAGGAGGAGACGCCCAGGGCGTCGGGAATCGCGGGCCGAGTTCCGGCCACCGTAGGCGTGGGCTTGCGGACGGTGGGCAATGGGTAGTTCACCGTCCGATAAGGGCCAGGCCCGGGTCGACAGCGCGTTGTGTTCCACGCGCGCCTCAAAGAGATGTCCGCAGAATTGACGGATCGGCCCTAACGAACCCGTTAGGGCCGATGCCTGCCGGGGGTGCGAAGAAAACCGAAGACAACAACACCTAATTGCAGACAAGACAGCGTGAAGTCGTTTTTGCAGCGATTCGTTTCTGTCACAAAATTTTGTAGCGCACAGTTGTATTGACTTTTTATGACACTATTTTAATTTAATATTGAAAATACTAAGTAACCGGCTATATATTTGTGACCAAATAATATTTCGTAAAATGATGTTTCGGTGTGGTGAAAATATGGCAAATGAAAAAAGTTCAAAAGAGGCTTCGGCCAATAGCAAAAAGTAATTTAGTAAATCAGCGGAATATAGTTCGGTAAAATAATACCTATGACACATGATACTTCGATGATCTAAAAATATGTCAAATAATGCATATTATAACAAAAAAGACGTCGGTCAATAGTTTTCGGTAAAACGAAAATCGAACAAAAAAAAATCGGAAAAGTCATCGGTTCCCTCCTCTTAGCATTCGCATCTCAGCTTCACGCAATTGCTTTTCATTCATCCCTTTTGTGGCCCAACATTCTGACCCATACAAGATAGCAATTTAGAAATACCTAAGCGGAACAGGTTACTAAATATATCCACATCATCATTTTAGAATCAGAGCAGACTCAAACTATTGCCCTGAAATATGACTCGCTCGATCCTTATCGGCTCGCTATGCCTGTGGATATTTCGACATTCTGGATAGCGGAGGACCATTCTCATTGCATAGATGATGACTGCCAATGACTGCCTCGTTGGTCTAGCAATCGCAAGCGCTTCTGCTAAGCATCAGACCCTGGGTTCGATTCCGGGTTGGCCAAAGTGTTATTGGGTTTTTCCATCTGGAATTTCTCAGTAACAGCCAGGAGTCGTGGAGTTGTGCCCGGGTGATAGCAATAGGCTCGCCCCTATTACGTGGGACTTAAGGCGACGATAACCGACTTTTAATGATTTTATACTGAAGATCACGTCAAAACGAGTAGTGTTAATGTTTTGGAAAATATATTACACAGTGAAATTAATTTTTAATATTATGTCTAACGCGGATAAAAAACTGAGAATCACTCAAAATCTATCAAGCGTATTTTTCTGAAACCTTCACCATTTTAAAGATAATTGAATTATTGATTTCTTAGTATATGTGTTTTATTAAAATACCTGTTATTTTTTGTATAATAAATGAATAATGCGTCTAATTTGGGACAGCACTCCTTGATGGGCGACTCCTATTACTGGCTGGACGTACGACGCTTTGCGTGAGCTCAGTACAGAACACGCAAGCTAACCACCCAATGAATGTCACGGTCATATATCTGCGTCTTAACCATAACTAGTGAAATGTGGGTGTGCTATAGATGCACCTTAACCCTTCGGGAGATACAGGCATGACGTTATGTTATTTAATAATAACGATGGTAATAAATAATACCGCAATGAAACAATAAAGAAGTTATGTTTTACGATAGGTCATTAAAATCATAGCTATACTTTGTCGTAATTATAAATGCTTGGCCATCTGGCAAAGTTTTTAAATAGCTACTCTTTTTTTGATGTGAAACATCTATAGCGGCGGGTCAGACCGAATGTTGGCCGCCATGACAGTCCCCAACTGTTGGCGCTGACAGCCAAAACGTCAACAGTCGCCATATTTATTTCTTGTTGTAAACTATCCTTTTATGAGTATTATATTATCTGTGCCTGTACATGATAATTTCGATGTTTCACATCTATCATGCGTCCTGCAAGGGCTCATTTTTTATCATCTTCTCCCTGAAGATTTTTAGTAAATGTTTAGTTCATTTTGATGATTCAGTTTTAAATGGTAGGTCTTGACATTTTCGAAGGGGCTTGTGGCTAAGTTATAACAGCCGCACAGATCTGAATGGGTGACCGTCTTGACATACCAAGACCTGTCCGTGCCTCGAAAATCACGTTAAGCCGTTGGTCCCGGCTGTCATTTGTAGATCTTTGACAGTTGTTCGGGGTTGTCAGAAGCCCGAAAGTCTGACAAACGTGGTATCGTATTACCCAGTAACTGGTTTGTGGAGATCCGATAGGCAATTGCTTCATGTAAAATACTGGTATTCAGCTGCCTCCGGTTAGACTGGAAGCCGACCCAAACACAGTCGGGAAAAGTCTTAAATGGTGAGGTCTTGACATTTAAAATTATTGCATTCAGGAGTAGGTATCGATACATTAAGCATCTCTTCTTATATCATAACATCACCCCTGTAATGCCCCGAAGGGTTAAGCAGAGTACGTGTAGGTGTACCTTAGTTTTTACACCCACATGTCGCCAGTTATGTTTATTAAGGGGGATGCGTTACGGTAGCCCGCGATATTAAAATTTTCAATTAAAAAAAATCAAAATTCAAAATATTTTTATTTCACATAAACTTATGAAACGTCAGAAGCTAGATGCACGGTTCCAATTGGTCGTTTCTTATGGAGAAGAGCCGGCAAGAAACTCCACGGTTACTCTTTTAAAAATATAAATCAATACTTTTTGTTTTAAAAAAAGGTTGTGTAAAATATGATTCGCGACCGTAACAAATATGGTTTTACAAAATAATAATCATTAGAATCATCAATACAACTACCTAAGTTAGAATAATCCTCAAATGTCATAATTTCATGAAATAGACATGCAATAGGGTTACATGACCTTAGAGAGTTGTATTGATGCTTTTTATGATTATAATTCTATAAATCGCAAGCGCTACTGCTGAGCATGAGGTCCTGGGTTCGATTCCCAGGTCGGGCAAAGTGTTATTGGGTTTTTCTATCTGAAATTTCTCAGTAGCAGCCTGGAGTCTGGATTTGTGCCCGGTTGATGGCAATAGGCTCGCCCCCTATTACATGGGACTTAAAACATAACTGGCGAAATGTGGGTGAACCTTCTACAGGGACACCTCTGCCCAACCCTTCGGGGAAACAAGGCGTGATGTTATGATGTTTATGTAATTCTATAAATATGGCTACGAATCATATTTAGAGAAACATACAACCTGATACTGATCTGCAAATTGCCTAAAACTTACGAAAATTTTAATTTCGCGAGGTAACCTGATGCTTTCGCCTTAAGTCCCATGTAATAGGGGGCGAGCCTATTACCATCAAGCTGGCACAAATACAAACTCTGGGCTGCTACTAAGAAATTCCTCATAGAAAAAACCTAAAACCACTTTGGGTGACCTGGAAATTGAATCCAGAACCTCATGCTCAGCAGTAACGCTTAAGACCACTGAACCAATGCATCTGTTATTATTTGTCATAATAGTATTCCATGAAAATATCAACATATTAAGATAAATGACAGACAGACGGACGGACAAACAGACAGGCAGACAAACTGCACAGGTTTAGTAATAGGGTCTCGTTTTCACCCTTTGGGTACGGAATCCTAAAAAGCACATAGGTCGAGTGAAATACGTTGCAATAAATAGTAAGCATTCTGCTTATGAAACCTGTCCCATTACGCCGTCCACCGGCGATTTCCGAGAACCGAGTGGAACTAACAACTAAATACGACGTGGCGAGCAACAAACAGAGAGTGCGCAACGTCAACGAGCGATCACTCGCGGGTATGGCAGCTGTCCCACCTCCAGCGAGGAAGCGACTAACTATCGGCTATTTTCTCGCGCAAGAAACGTACTACAGATATACATTCTGTGTAAAAAAGCGATGCATATATTAATACAGTCAAAACCGTTTATAACGACTTCGCTTAAAACGTCGTACCGGTTATTACGACGAAGTTTTGAGGTCCCAGCATTTCTGTTTATTTAACATAGTGTTTGGTTATAACGACTATCGGCTATAACAACCGTAAACCGACGCTCCCTTCGAAGTCGTTATAAACGGTTTTGACTGTAGTTAATCGCTGACGGTTCACACTGCCGGCGAGGACTCGCTCCACTAGTTTGTCGCTGAGCGATAAGAGCTATCAAAGATAATACTCGCTCGGCGATACTTGCTCAGAACTCACGCCGAGAGACCAAACAGCGGTAATTTCCCCCCCGAGCGAGTAGTGCGAGTAATCGCCCGTCGCACTCGGACACTCGCTGATAGCCCAGCGACAAAACTTTCGGAACTACACACTCGCGGCTCGCTACTCGCCAACTCTTTTTTAGTTGCTACCTCTACTCGCTACTCGTCAATCGCCGGTGATGGTACAACTGCCTATGCGTATGCACCAAGCGTGAGTCTATGAGCGATTGTTTCGCCCGCCAAGCTAGCGTCGCTGAGCGAGTACTCTCTTTGATAATTCATATCGTTGCAACAAATGAGTACTCGCCGATGGAGTGTACGGTTTTTGAACGAGAAAATCGTTGAAAGCTACTCGATTCCTCGTCCGCGGTTAAATAGGTGCCTCATTAATTCAATGAATCGTGATTACTATTAACGAGCAATATTTGTATATTTGTAATCATGTTCTCGAAAACGGCTCTAACGATTTCGATCGAACTTACAATATAAGGATTTATGCATGCAAACAATTGATCTAGCTCGTTTTCTCCATTTTCACAGCCTCGGGAATGTGATACAACATTGGTATACCTATGTTTATCTATTTTCACCTGAGCAGAGCTCGGTCGACCAGGTACTTTCAATAAATCGTGATTATTGCGTGCTTCGCTACGTATCCATTATGACATCTGATATTTGTAATTCAATGGAATTGATTTATTATTATTTAGCTGATATTGATCATTAACCCGTATTCGGAACACGCATATCAGTCTATTTTGTTTAGGTAATTTATTTTTTATTATTTATTTATTATGACGCTTTGTGTTGGAACTTTTATGTAGTTATAGATAGTATCTGTTAATGTGTAGAATGGTACTCTCTCTACCATTATCTACAATAATAACTATTGTAGCTACAATGACGGTGAGAGTAGTAACGTACAACGCATTTGAACAAACAATAATAGATTTACAATTATTTGCTACCTCATTGAATAATACCTAATAATAATATTGTATTGATTCATTGATTATGCGGGAAGGTACTTTTATTTTAGGTACCTATTTTTTTCCCACTATCATATTCACTGTCCATGTTTGAAACTATTTGTAATGTTTTTATAATGTATTTTTGATATACTGTACTGTTAAAATTATTAAAAACAGTACCTGGGCGACCGAGCTCTGCTCTGGTGAAAATAGAGAATGCTCATTTAATAGTATAGGAAAGTTCATACTAATTCCATGCTGTCATGATATTTGGGTTCTAAACTTGGGCGACCGAGCTCTGCTCGGGTGAAAATAGGGGAAAAAAAAATAACTTTCCCAGATATGAGACTTAGGTAGATCGATTTTTCGCCCCCATAAACTCCTATATTGCAACTTTCATCGAAATCGTTAGAGCCGTTTTCGAGAACGTGATTGCAAATATATACAAATATTGCTTATTTAATAGTAGGTATAGGATAGGTTACACACAGAACAAAATAATAACGCAATTAATAAAAGCAAAACATACAACAATTATTTTTATTTCAACATAAATATAAAACCTTGTTGTTGATACTACGTGTCTACGAGTTCTCTTTTAACTACCCACCAAAAACGGAACACCATAAAACAAATTTAAAACAACAAAAAAAAAGGAAGTACAAAAAGACGGGGAATTTCCACAAACAACCCCGAGTTTATCTTGTGCAACGATAAAACAAATTGTTGCCGTGCTGGGTCGAAATGCGTCGCGTCACGCGAACTAAGGCTTACTGCTGATCCAATTAACGCGAATGTGAACCAAGCCTTATGTTACATGGAGTTCTTAAATTATGTGGAGTGTTTTATTCATAATTTGATGGTGATTTTATTATAATACACGCAAAGGGGTGTTACATACATTGTTTTATAAAAAGGTGAAAAGTGTTGAACACATTTTTATTGCGAAAATTCTCGTGTGGGAAGTTAGTAAACGTTCCACGGAACTTTACGCCCCGCCCGTGACTTCGTGCGCGTGGAATATCTTTTTATAACATAAAATATATGAAATCCGGCAATACTATAGCTTCCCATCAGTAAAAGAGTTTTCGGAATCGGATCAATTCACCAATTTTACCTCTTTGTAATAAAACTAATTTCTGCCCACGACTTTATCCGCGAGCCTATAACCTTTCGCAAAAATTGGACTATCTATTGTAAAAATATTTTTTCAAATCCTATTGGTAGTTCCGGAGACTACCCCCTACATACAAACCCACAAACAAACAAACAAACAAGCAAATTTTACCTCATTATAATATTATATTACAGTATAGACCAGCGTTTATCCGCGACTTCGTCCTCTAATCTGTAACCTTCCTCAAGAATTGGGTATCCTAATGCAAAAATATTTTTTCAAATCCGACTGGTAGTTCCAGAGATTACCCCAACATACAAACTTACTAACAAACAAATTTTACCTCTTTATATACAAGTATTCACATAGAAAAAATAAATCGAACTAACGCAACGTTACAACCTCTACTTAAAAAATTTACACTCTATTATTAAGTACAAAATATTGTATTTTCATATCTGAAGTTGACGCTGAAGTTCACTTCAAGAATAACAAGCGTCTGTGTTAAAAATAACTCACTATATTATTGTTGTGATCGCGTTTGTCAAAATTCAACAAACATATAACATGGTCATTGCTACTACATACATATTTTAATCATCTAAATGGGACAGATTGAGTCAAAGCATTCCGATCTAACAAAAATCAAACTAGCTATTTTAAGTGCCTATTATAGCATGAAACTGAACACGATTAACACATCTAAAGTGCGTTCAAGATCTGTCAATGCCAATATTCCACAACAATAATGACACTAACAGTTCTTGAACGCGGCTTAGATGTGCTGATCGCGTTTAGTTTCATTGGTGAAATGTTTAAGAGGCCAGTGCGTATTACATTTCGACGGTGATTTTTGCGTTAAATGGGCAACTTTTGGCGTCTGAGAAAATGAAAGATTTCAACAACTACTTATTAAGTGGTGGAGAATAGTTTATAGCGGCCTCGCTTTTCACAATTTACACAAAGGCTTGTTGCCTAACATAAACATTTAAAATATCAACCAAAACTAAATGTAAACACGCCCGTCGCCATCTTTGCACAGCGTATTCCCCACAGACTTTTTAAAACGACCATTCCGGCGTGAAATCGTTTTCAGATGTTTAACATGTCATGTTATATGCCTTTCCTTATCCTTTCCCTATACTCTGTGTACCTAAGTAAGAACAGGAAGGTATAGCTTAGACAGGCAATTTGGTGCCGACCCGGAACACGAGGACTCATTGAGTTCGTTGACAGATAAGGCCGGTTTCATAGAGGACTCAATGAGTCCGCTTGACAGTCAAGAGGAATAACATCTATTAAAAAGTGGTTTAGTTCATAGCGGCCTCAGAATTTTAAAATATGTGATGATCCCAGATGTGCGCGAGGACCTTTGCGTCCTGATCCTGTCAACGATTGTTGCAAAGTCCCCCGTCAAGTCAGCTAAATGGTTGGTTTTGGATATCTGGAAAAATTTACAGCAGTAGTATATACGACGAAATTAAAAGGAAAACTATCACTGCTAAGTAAGTCGTAAGTTTTACTAACAATCTTGCTGAGTCTTGGTTACTCGAATAAAGAAATTCCATTCTCATTCTAAGTAGGCTCTACAGGTTAACGAGTAATAATCGACCAACTTACATTTGCAGTTGAAAAAACGTTCTCCCATACATTCCGTATGGAAGAACATGTTTTACAACTACACAGTTTTTTTTCTTTCTATTATCAGCTGGACTTTTATTTACACACACGTATTTACATGATTTTAAAACTACACAGTTAAGTTTGTTCTTGGGATAAGTTCATCCCATCTACGGAACCCTTAATTGTGCGTGGTCCAACACGCACATGGCCGGTTTATTTATAATTATGCATGGGTTTCTGTGACACTAAGACATCTTTTCTTTATTTCTGTAAAAAATTACATCGGCACGTTTCCAACTGATCGGAAAATAGAGACTATACGCTACACTGTACCCTGTTGATGTACCCTACACTGTTTGTACTGGTTACAGTAGGGTACAACGCGTTAAAGGTGCGACTTTGCATTCGCAGCGTATGTAGTGAAGCTACTGCGTGGCGAGGCGCATAACCCGGGAGTGCTGCGACACCTGGAACTTTCAAGCAGCCAGAACCAACCTACTGGCTAGAACTCCTCTCACTAGAACCATGCGAGTGGTGAACGAGGTTCACGAGAGGTTGATTTATTGTGGTGCAACTTGAGTGAATTCGCAAAAGTTACATTATATATAATATAGTATTTAGTATTAGCAATGAATGAATAGCATATAGTATGTGATTTTATAGGATGTAGATTAAGGATTTAGCATGTAAGGCTCCTCTATCGAGGGCACGCCACAATTGCGGCGATAAGACCCCTCTTTGAGGAGTGGCTAGAGAGGCGCTACGGCGTCCTCACCTTCCACCTGACGCAGGTCCTCACCGGACACGGCTGTTTCGGGAGGTTCCTGCACAGGATAAGGCGGGAGGAAACGCCCGGGTGTCATTATTGTGTGGATCGCCCGGAGGACACGGTGGAGCATACGGTGGAGGTCTGCCCAGCTTGGGCGGAGCATCGCCGTGTCCTCGTGGAGGCGATCGGCGGCGGTGATCTTTCGCGACCGGCCCTGGTTCCGTCCATGGTACGGAGCGAGAGGAAATGGGAGGCCGTCACCTCCTTCTGCGAAGCTGTAATGCTCGCGAAGGAGGAGGCGGAACGCGTGAGGGAGAGGCAAATTTCGCGCCCTCACGCTCCTAACCGCCGCAGGAGGAGACACCCAGGGCGTCGGGAGTCGCAAGCCGATTTCCGGCCACCGTAGGCGCGGGCTTGCGGACTGTGAGCAATGGGTAGCTCACCGTTGGATAAGGACCAGGCCCGGGTCGACGGCGCGTTGTGTTCCACGCGCGCCTCAAAGAGATGTCAGCATAATTGACGGGGTCCGCTAGGGCCGATGCCTACCGGGGTTGCGAAGAAAACCGAAAGGGAGATCGTGGCCCCCGGCAACAGGGCACCTGAAGGAACACGGGTGGGTTTTAGTCAGTAAGAGTCTGACACGCCCTCCCGCTCCGCCCACAGCGGGAGAAGTTATTTGAAGATTTCCCACCCAAAAAAAAATAAAAGGCCCCTCTATCGCATTGGATCGCAGATCTGTAATGGTAGTTGTGGGTAAGATTTTCGTAAATATATAAAAATGTAATATTAAATTTTCCGAAACAAAAGTCCCCTTTAACAAAACTATATCAACTATGTACCAACTACTCATCGCCTCGTACATTCTCACACGTTCCTCGAGTTACTTTTCAAGGGTTGTAGGGTCCCAAGGTTAAGGTCCAAACAAAGGGATCCGCTCAACTGGAAATGCGTCGTCACTTGTTAGCTAGTTTCCACTTCGTCTTGTTACGAGATCAAACTATGTAGGTACCTACGACGTACCTACGTAAAGATAATGTTTTTTCTTAACAAATTGGTTTAGTTATAAGATGTTGGGATGAGTTTCTTTGATGAAAAAAGAAGTAGACATAGTACCTTTGTAAGTCGATTGATTTTACATACTTATAACATGTCACCTGTTTTCCCCACAGGAGGTAGGTAGAGGTGTACATATCTTATAATGCACCTATTTTTCGCTAGCTATTTTATTAGTAACTGAGTTGTCAAGGTCAGATAGGCAGTCAACAATCTATCTGCCTAGCATTTTCCCAACTTTATTGGGGTTGCCTTCCAATCTAACGGATGCAGCTGAATAAAAGTATTCCACATAGAGCTACTACCTGTCTGACCTTCACAACCCAGTAACTGGATAATACGATACCTGGTTAGACTGGTTGTCAGACTTTCGGGCTTCTGACGACCTGTAACGACTGTCAAAGATCCACGACTGCCGAGACCAACGGCTTAACGTACTTTCCGAGGCACGGAGGAGTTTCGATATGTAAAGATGGACCCATCCATGATCCAGCCGCGGCAAGTGTAGCTTAAGCTGATGGATCGACCCGTGCGGCTGTTATTACTTAGCCACGAGCTCGTCTGAGTCAAATAGGCAGTCACTCCATGTAAAATACTGGTACTCAGTTCCCTCCGGTTAGACTGGAAGCCAACCCTGTAGATGGGAAAAGGCTAGTCGGATAACGAGTGCGACCACTTTTCGCTAGTTATGTTAAAGTTGCATGTAATAGGGGGCGAGCCTATTGCCTTCAAACGTGCCCAGACTCTGGGCTGCTACTGAAAAATACCCGATGGAAAAACCCAATAACACTGCCCGACCCGGGAATCGAACCCAGGACCAGGCAATTGCCCATGGGCCTCTGACTAGGCTTCACATCATCGTCGAGAAATATCTCTCAGGCATGCCGGTTTCCTTCACCATTTTTTGTGTGATAATTATTTTGCATCATGTTCGTGAACGGGCGCCGTCAGTAGGTACTTGTTATCCCTAAGCTGCCACGGTTTATTTTAATTTTTTAATTCTTTTTTTTATATTTTTATTACGACGCTTTTAACGTGCACGTTTTTCTACATTACACAACAATATTTTTATTTAAAAGAGTGTCCGTGGAGTTTCTTGTCCGTTCTTCTCCATAGGTACCTACTACGCTTTGGAATGGGCGACTAGCCTCATATTTCTGACTGACCGACCCCTTGACAACTCAAAAGTTATTGTAATTGGTTTATTTGAAATAAATGCTTTAAGTTTGAGTTTGAGTATACAATACACACATGAATCCAAAAAGTTAAGTTAAGAGGTGGTCATTTTAATGATAATAAAAAAGGTTATACACGTGAATTTTCATAGTATCAGTAGGTATATTGATTGGTGTCTATTGTAAACAAATTAAGATAAATTTACATTTTCCATTACTAAAAAAACGAATCGCTTGAGGATAATAGATTGAGGAACCTGGAAAAACCCACGATCACGGAAATAATTAATTATAAAACCCGAAAAAAAAAAACCGGTCAAGTGCGTATCGGACCTTGTACTGTGAAGGGTCTTGAACTTGAGAAGAATATTTACGCATGCACGCATGTGTAGGTATTGATTTTATCGGCCGCAGAAATAAGTTTGTATTTCATAGTAAATCACGAAAAAGCGATGAGAAACAAAGTTATTTGCGGTTGTATTGTGCGGTTGTAACCGAAAATATTCTATCTCAAAAACTATTGACATCATAATCTTCATAATTATGGGATCCAACTACCATACAAGCTTATTTGCATCGAATTTTCAACCCCATTTGTTTTTTGTAGTTTCTCTACACCGTTATTTAGCGGTGAACAGATTATAACCTTTCCAATTTTCATTCATATAGTTCTAATAATAGTGTCTGAGTACAATGTCTGTGTGTCATCCGTACAGATGAACAGACGGACACGACGAAATTACAAGGGTTCCTTTTTTGCCATTTGGCTTCAGAGGAAAAATAAAAAATAAATATATATGAAAGCATAAAAATAATAGGTAGGTATAATAGGTGGGTACTGCGTTAGGTACAGTCAACCTCGCAAATGCTGTACCACTTTTAAGGTTGAATGTAACTTGTACGTCAAAACGTGAAGCTCAATTTTTGGTCTGAGACCATTCTGACAGTTAGATACATTCTTAGTGAAGTTTCTATTGAGAGTGTCAATGGTAAAATAATAAAGGAAAAACAAATCGAAAAAAATAATTAAATTGCTTACCCTCTTATTCATAAACGTTGATTAAAGTTAAGAGAATTTAAACGTCAAAATGTATGGTTAAACAAGCGCTAATCATTACTTAAATTTAAACAGCGTTTATGAATAAGGGGGTTAATTACCTACTTAATTTACTTAAGTGACGTCCATGTCACTTAATAAATTAAGCAAAACTTTTGGTTTTTGAAACTTCGACAATAAAAGCTACAAAAGCAAAAATATGATTTTATTATTAATCTTTTTAATTGGCGAAAAGGTTGAATGTATTCAATTAATCCTCTCGACATCTTTGAACAAAAACATTTTTTCAATTTGTGTAAAAAGACTCGTGTGCTATTATATCGTACGTAAACGTATATACGTAATCGTTTGGCTAGCATTTTTCAAATTATTGGACTACTAGCTTTTGTCAGCGGCTTGTCGGAAATTTAACCTACAGGAACGTAACACCGGAATAAAAAGTATTTTATATCAAAATCCGGGTCATGGTCTACCCGTGTGTCAAATTTGAACCAAACCTGTTCAGCCATTTTAGCATGAAAGCGTCACAAATAAATCAGTTTCGCATTTATAATATTATGTTAGGATTTAGTTCATTTTCGTCACAATTATGTTTTTAATCTATTTATATAATAGATATAGGTATAAAAATCAATTGATGTGTGTGATTTAGTATCTCAAAAACTCGAAATGGCTCGACCGATTTTGATTCAACTTTGATAAGTTGTCGTGTGCGCTCCGGAGAAGATTCTAAGAAAAAATAAAAGGCAGTGCAACGCATTAAGTACCTAGTTAAAATCTAGAATCTATAGAAACCACTTTCCCTTTCCCTTTTATTTACCCTTTCTGGTAGAAATCAATTATAAAATAATTGATTTCTACCAGAAAGGGTAAGAAAAGGGAAAGGGAAAGTGGTTTTTAGTGTATAAAATCCCTACTTGGCTCCTTTTGAAGAAGTACGAACCTAATTTAAAATTATTTCAATGGGCCTTATTGAAAGCTTAGCCTTTTCAAGCTTCTTAAATTGATAAAGATCCATTGGATAGTAATTAATTTAACCTAGAATTATATTACTTTAATTTCTTAAAAAACTTTGATGCTGTTTTTTAATGTTTTAAGCAGGATTCAAAGGGTCCCCCAAGAAAAGTGATAATCGTCAAATATTTTCCGTCTGTTCTGTTTATTTCTCCACTTTATTTCCTTTTTACCACTTAAATTATAGAAAACAACAAAATCAAACATAAAGGGGTTTATTTATAAATGTTGCTTAAAGTTAAGTAATGTTTAGCGACTGTTTAACCATACATTTTTGACGTTTGAACGTCACTTTACGCAATGTTTTTAAATAAACCCCTAAATAATAATAATTTTATGTTTAATTGAGGAGCAGTGGTGGCCCAGTGGGAACGGCCCCGACGTACAAGTTGTGGGTCGTGGATTCGGACCCAAACAGGCGCTTTATGTAAATAATTTCATCACCACTGCTCTCAAAACGGTGTAGGAAAACATCGAAAGGAAACCGGCATGTACTAGAATCAAAAATTTGAAGACATGTGACAACTCGCACTGGGCCCGCGTGGTAAATTACAGCCCACTTCCTCTCGAAGAGAGTAGGCTTGTGTCCGTGTGGGCACATTATAATTAAATGATAATTATGATGTTTAAATCTGAGAATGATTGTGAAAAACATGTGTAAGGAAAACGGATTCTTTATTATCTTGAAGTACCTACAATTCAAAGATGTCAATCCATTGTAATGATTCATTATGTATTGAAAAATAATCAAATGTCGTAGAAAATACAATCGAAAAACTTGACATACATATGTGTATTATAGTAACAATAGAAACATTGAAATGAATAGAATAGTGACCTCCGTACTTAATGTATGAGTTACCTTTTTCAAGTAGTAACTGTCATTTTGTTTCAAGTTTATCACCAACACATGTACAATACAGCCATCAATTTAATTACGGCCAAAAAATCTTCAACAAAAAAAAGTACCTACTCATAATTATTATACTAAAAAAAAAAGGAAAACCACAACAACAAAAACTTTAAAGATACAAAAACCTTAAGTAATTAGCTAAACGTGTTCGACAGTTTTTAATATCATTTTAAATATAATTAAAATTTTTATAATTATATTTCCATAACCCTGTAAAATTGATTTCATATTGAATACTGAACAAAAGCTTGATGAGTTAAATAGTTTCTACATTATTTGAATATAAACAACACTGTAGAAGAGCATTGAAACACCAAAAAGCAGGATATAAAAAGAAACTGTTTAAAATGATGTACCATAATATTATTTAAAATATGCGTAAGTGGAAGTCGAATTGTGACTTGAATTGGGAGAAAATCGATTAGCAAATTTTTTACAGCGTAAAAAAACGTAACGTAGCGTACGTTACGTTTTTTTACGCTTTAAAAAAAAAGATCTGATAAAGCAGGCAATGTACAATTTCTCATTGCAAAACTAAATTGGGGCGGTACGAAGAGACTAATTTGTCGATAACAACTCAACTTTAATTGCACAATGTCTTCTCCATCGGCACGTCTAAAATTCTCAAGGGAGAAAATATACCCCTAGTTACTTGGGGACATATTTTTTCGTAACTTAAGAGATGAAAACTTCAGGATGTTGTAGAAAACATATACTATGCTCAGAGCTTAATGTCCCGGGGATTTGGAACTGTAAGTTTGAGTGCTAACACTAATGAGGAGCTACCTGTAGCGGGTCATGTGGAGCGAGCGACAGTCGCGCGCAGGCTTCCACGCGGTTCGGTAGCGCCGCCATGCCGCTCACCGCTCTCCGAACGCTCCGTCCGAACATGTCCGAACATATCTAACCGACACAAAATTCAAATCCAAAAAATAAATCCCCACTTCGGTAAAAGACAAAGTGAGTTCAAAGTTCTATCCTCGTGAGTTTAGGAAGGAAACCACCTGTTGGTCGCGATTTGGCATAGTCCAGTGGACAGCGTCACAATCTGTTTACAAGAGGGGGGACCACCCCCGTGGGTCATGACGCAACGTTTTATGGGCGCCCTATGTTGCGTTACTATGGCGGAAAAACAACACTCGTAGCTTGAAAATAGATTTTTGTGTTTCCTCCTGCGGTGTACCAAACATTCATTACACAGTTTAGCTGAAGTCGGATAAATTACGATCTGTTTAAAAAGCAGCATTCCCGCGTGCGTAGATATAAAAATTGTAAGCAACATATGACGTATTGTTTTAGTACCAAGCGTTGTTAATTTGTGAACGCTAATTTTGCGGCTAATTTATAACAACAGAGATTCTTTCAATCTCGCACAAAGAGCTGTTTGAAATGTTGGAATTAACAGTTGATACGATACTTAAAGAAGCACCCATTCACTAAGAGCATCCACTGAGTTCAAGGTTTGATCAACAGTCAGGTGATAATTACGTCTTCAGAGCTAAAGAGCTCAATAATATAAACAACGGAAAATTAGATCAAATGCTTTTAGAATTAAAAATAGTTCTGTTTCATTGAACCGAAATCTGTTTATATTATTTATCAGAACGCATTCATCATAAACTTTATGATTGATAAATAGCTACTCAATGATTTCAATTTACCGCATGATTGTTAGCTAATAGTTATATATTTTAATAATAATATATGATCCAATCATTAATCAGAGATAATTAATCCATTATCAAATTGGACACAGGTTAACCTAATCTTTCCGCGCTAGACCTCCATAAATGAACATCGTTCTAAACTGGCATATTAAAATCCTGTCTATTAACCTCCGTCAAAAGTAAAGAACAGTTTGAGTAATAACTCACAATTTATTAGTTTTAGGTCGGCGAGCAATGAAAATGTCTAAAACATACTCTTAATTTACGCGAGTGCTGTACCATATCAAAACATAGTGTTGAACATAAACATATCTGAATTTTTGAATGATCGATTAGTGAACGAGTGTGGCGTGAACTTAGTGACGTGATTTAGTGACGAAGTGTTTGTGACAGTTTGTGCGGAGATAGCGTATGATGTGATGATGAGGAGAGGGAAAGTGCTGCTTGAAGGCAGCAGACAGGGCTCTGTCGACGGCAAAGGCATACCTGTGGCTAATGATAAGGAGCTGGTGCATAAATGCCATAGCGATCCTGGTGGTGGTCGCGCTCTTGGGGCCGCCCCAAGGACGCACAGGCATCGATCTGCGTCAGGAGCGACGAGGAAATGCGTGCTGACGCTCGATGGATACTCATATGTCATTGGTAAGTCGGTTCTTACTAGCTGCGAGCACTTATAACGGGTTATTTCTATTAGATTTGTATCGCGTGTCACGTTACCAATTAATTTGAGTCCAACAGTAGCGGCACTTTTAATGAGCGCTGATTCGTGTTTTAATTACAATCATGTGACTTCATTCAATTCTGCACCAGCTACTGGTCTTATTAAAACTATTATTTTTACTAAAAATTCTTTCTTCAATTTATGGTGTTATCAAAAACAAAACGGTTTTTGGAAGCTGCTCACATCTATTGACGCACTTATTTATTGACTACCAGATGTTGAAGGTAAAAATACGCGTGTATACAAATTAGTATTTTAGTTTAGCAAATATAGTTTCAAAGAGTGAGAGAACTTACAGATTGTTTGAAAATTGCTTCAAACTATGTTCAATGTTCGTGTAAAATAATTATACCTACATATGATTGAATGATGACAAAAGACATGTAATATAAAGTAAAGTAATAACAGGTTGTTAGTTCCAATCTAATGCAGCGTTTAATCCCTTGTAAATAAACGCATAGAAAAAATCAAAATCTGATGGGATTATGATAGAAAAATAGAATTAAGTAAAGAGTTGGACGACTGATTCGAAATTACCTAATAACTGCACTTTAGATAGTTTCGAATAATGAGCTCTGTTCGTATAGAAATCAATACCAATGCAGAATTATCAGTTAAAATAAATAATATTGTAAACAAAATACTAAACTATTTAATCAAAGAATAAAACGATCATTAATGCTTTCCAGACGACACTAATCACAAAGTGATTTATATTATGATACTTGAGGCATTTTAGTCCTCACAAACTGCATTCGGAGCTCCTCAAATTGAAAATTTTCTTGTAAGTAGCCTATAATTATGGAAGTTGACAGCGAAAAGGACGAAATCCGGAACGGTATAATGAACTTTCCGACAGGCTAACTTGATCCTTATTAAAGTTCCGGTGTGCCCTATTGTGCAACATTGCCTTATCATCAAATAAAGTCTTGTAACTGTTTCATTATCAGCCTGTCTTTGCCCCACCGTTTAATAAACCCACTTAGGATGAATGAAGTGTCTTTCTGGACGTCAATTTTGCCTACCCTTGATATATTACTTTTTGTCGTCAAATTAAGGTCTTTCTATGAGGTCTTTGTGTCCTGAAGTATTTCATTTCTAACATAATATTGTTTTATATAATTTTTCTATTTCAAGGATGTAATATATTCTTACAAAAAATTGTTAGGTTTAATATAAAAGAGAACAGTATAAAATGCTTTTAGTCACATGCTTTTTGCTATAGTTTTTTTTCTGACGTGCAAAAGTTGGAGCGTGGTGGCGAATAAAAAATAGACCCATCATCTCATCTACATAAAATACTGATACGTTTTTTAATGTCACATTAATTTTCATTTACAGTTACGCGGTATATCGGTACATGTACCTATTACATACTACATATGTAACCTACATTCAATGTTGTGTACTCTTTCATATCGCTCCAAAGTAAATTATAGTCAAACAAGAAGCAGCTGTAAAAAAGCCGAATTTAATTCCAAATGGTATTTTTTTTTCTATCTCTGTACGATATTTAGACCAACTACGTATATTAACAACCAAGGTTCGTCTAACCGTTTGTCGTGGCCAGTTTCTTTTTATGATCAGCTTTAACATCAAAAAGGATTATCTCTGCTTTTTCTTAAACCTTTTAGACTAACGGTCCAAAAGCAAACCTTTGTGATTACGATCATGAACTTTGTAAATAGGTATATCATTATCTTTTATTCCTTTAACATGTTTCTAGGTATTTTTTGTGATATGAAATCTTTGTTCTATGTTTATTGTATACTTATCTAGATATAATACTTCAATTTTTCTGTATATAATTGCTCCTTTTACAAAGTCTATGTTTAAACAGTATTGTGGATAAGTTCAAGACTTAATAATAGAAGAAAGCGAATGCCTTTCTTTTCTCCATTTATTTCACTCATCAGGCTTTATTCATAGCGAGAACTAAATGGAATGTAAGCAATTGCACAAACAATTGTCTAGAAGACTGAGCTGGATTATTTATTTACTATGCGTGGGCTATGAAATATTTTTGTGACTCTTTGACAGCAAATTTTAGCTCTATTAAAGAAAAATAATAAATATTCAGTATAAGTAACAAGGTCTCGAGTGAATGTAAACATCAATCGATCTCATGTTTTTTTTTTGTTTATTTAGAATAAACTATGAAGTATCGAATATTGAATATATTTCAAGATCTCCACCATATTTTAAAAATATTAAAAGCAAAAAGAGAAAAGAGACAGTTTTTGTTGACTTCACAAAAAATATGTGTAGGTACGTTATAAATTCCTTCTTCATTTTTTTTCCTTTTTTTATTACGCATAACCACAAACAAAATTACAGTTCCAAAATTAATTTATGTATTAATAATTCTCAAAGAAAAGCCATGGAAATGAAGCATGTTGAGACCATTTTGTAGCAAAGACGACAAACGCGATGTAAAAGAGGATTAGAAGATGACAATGCCTTTAATCTCATGATATAGCCCACTTATTAATGTAATCATCCTTTTAAGCTCCTTGGGACGGGAAACAGCGAAAGTCTTTTGGGAACGAAAAAGCAAGATTGATTTTGTTGATGTACATTTTGACTTCTTACGACGGCACTGATCGTTATAATCTTCAGTAGAAGCCAAAATGTACATCAACAAAATCAATCTTGTTTTTCCGGTTTCGGTGTTTTTGGATCAGTATTTTAGTTTTTTGCCACCGACTTCCGAAATTAAAGTTTTTTACTTTGTAGTTTGGAAGTTGGTAGTATTTTTTTTTTTTTTGTAAAAAGTTTTTTTCTTTTTCTCTTTTTAGTGGGTTGGTTTGTAATTTATCTAAGTTACAATAGCCTTATGTCAACTGATCATCACCTTTTACAAAATATTGCTTTTCCCGATGCAGGGACTTTAATTGTTGAGGAGTTCTCCAGGTACTTCACCATCAGCTCCATTACACCATATGAATTGTGACGAGCATCAATTGCTTACCAACCATATTACAGAAATCGAGTCGCAACCTGTGAAATACATATTATTGAGTAGTTCCACGAGTTACTAAAAAAAATACTTAAATCGGTATAAGTAGGTCTGCCTGTAATATTTGAAAAGTTCTCTCGATTTCTACAAGATCCCATCATCAGATCATGACCAAATGACAATGGGACCAACTAGATAGTATACCCTTTCAAACAAAAAATATTTTTTCTAATCGGTCCAGCCATCTTCGAGTAATCGGGGACCATACATAAAAAAAATCCGATGAACTGAGAACCACCTTCTTTTTTAAAACGGTTAAAAATAGCCTCGAAAGGCTAATAATTTCGTTTTGCAGAGGAAGTAAGGTGACATTTTATAATGGTAGTGGATAGCGTATGAATAACTAGCGCTTTAATAGAAATAGCGATGAACTTTCCGCTCTTCAAAAGCGTTTATTGAAAGCATCTTTGAACGATTTGAAGCTTCATTCAAACTTTCAACAACTTTTGCTGTTATATTATCGCAAACATTTCAAAAGCCAATGATGCGCCGCTAGTAATGAATAAATAATTATGTGTGTTCCCCTAAAATAAGTGTTAGCTCAAACTCGGCCGAGCGGCGCCCTCTCACATCGTCAGTGATTATCAAAATCTGGCGTTCTATCTGCCATCTGCGACTACGCGTTTACCTCGATGACGTCATGAAGATAAGTGATAACTAAGCGATAGCGCGTTATCGGATAACCGTGATGTATCACTAATCGAATGTGTTTGTAGTTTTGTTTTACCAGCTCGTAGCTGATATTAATGTGAAGTCTATGTTAGGACGTGTGTTGTGGAAAGTTTTGTTTACAGCGCAGCACGGAACACGCGGCGAATTATGGATTCTTGATTTTTATATTTGACGTATGAAGCCTCCACGTTTAGCTTTATACAATGAAACATTGTAGTTTAGGTACATACAAACAATAACTCTGAAAGTAAGGCAGATAAATAGTGACGTCAGAAGCCTTTTTTTGCAGATGACAATATTGTGTTTTTAGGTATTGTACATATATCGGACTATGACAATATTTACTCGCATGAGATAGAAGATGGAAAGAAATACGCGTATTTGTCTTTCTAACAATTCAATATATAAACCTGCTTACATTTCCCACAACAAGCTGAAGTAATTGACAATATAAACATTATGATAGAATATGCAAACTCAATAGTAAATTAAACGGATCCAAAGTTTGTTAATCGTGTGTCAAACACAATTAAGTTTAGGCGACACAAACCGCTGGAGGGTAAACTGTAGCGGGAATGAACTCGTTCCTATTGATCTATTGCGATGAAGCAATTTCAAACGAAAACACGTTTTGCTTAGTTGAAATCGTTTGTATGAATGTTTTTGTAAAACATAAGGAATGTTCAATCAATCTTCCTAGCCTTTCCCAACTATGTTGGGGTCAGCTTCCAGTCTTAACCGGATGCAGCTGAATAACAGTATTTTACATGGAGCGACTGCCTATCTGACCTCAACAACTCAATTGCTGAGTACACGATACCCCTTGGTAAGACTGGTTGAATTTTTTAGGCTTCGGATTACCCGTATCGACTGTCAAAGATCTACGAATGACAGCCGGGACTTACGAATTAACGTGCTTTCCGAAGCACGGAGAGACCTCGACATGTAATGGATGGTCACCCATCCACGAACCGACCGCGGCAAGCGTAGCTTAACCTTCGATTGATCCGTGCGGCTGTTATTATGTAGCCACGAACCCCTCAATAAAAGAAATGTTATTTCATAATATTTTTCTAAATGACGACTAAAAAGATAAGTATGGAGCTAACTACAAGTGCTTTTAAATCCATGTTGTGCGTATGCTGAGCTGTCAAGTCTTTGACATCACTGTGCTACGCAAAAATTATTACGCACGCAGTGAATATAGCTCGCGGGGCTCAAAGATGTTTATGTTTTTCCTGTTTATTGAACTGTGTTGCAGTATTTAAAATGTTTATTGTCGTGATATAGTTATATGGTTCTTAACCATCCGAGTATCTTAATATTGTTACACAACCAATTTCCACGTAGCCCTCGCCGGCCGCTGGCGCGGCATCGCTCACTTCGCTCGCTCAGCTCGCGCGTAGTTGGTCACAGTTCTAACCTAACCTATTTGGTCGAAGAGCCGATAGTTATTTTACTAGATCGTGTTCGTATCATTTCTAGTAAGAAAGTTATGATCCACTTTTATATACTCAAGTATTTACGGATTATTATATCACGGATATAACCATCTTACTGCGACATATCCATATGCTTATAGATATAGACGAGGGTTTCCATCGTTATCTGACCTGAATGAAAATAAATAGAGATAAGAGAGGACAATTTTCTGAAAGGATATATTATTCTGCCGTAAATTTTGTACAGAAATGGCAATAACTTATTAGCATATTTTCATTGCCCTGATTTGTTTTGTTTAGCCAAAACACCAAACACAGCTTTAACAATTATTTATCAAAGTCTACACCAACTCCAATTTCAAATAGAGCTTTGACACTAATTGTATCTACAATAACCTGTTGGTGATCGCAAGCTTGATGTTACGTATGTATGTATGAAGTATCAAAGGCGTAATTGCATCGATTTGAATCAAGCGGCCATATAGAGAGGTGGGCCCGCCTTCTCTTGATAGCAGACAATGTAACATTTTGACGTTAACACAAGCCTTGCATCTACTGTCATGTTGTTATTCAAAGGTTGGAAGCTTGTTATCTGCTATGAAAGGTCACGTTAGAGAAGAATTTTATTATGTGTGGCTCGACAATAGATCTCAACATCACTAACACAAGATAGTAGATACCACAGGGTCTTTTTAGGTTCCGTACGTCCGAATGAAAAACGAACCCTTTATTAAATAGGACTGTCACAGCCAGCTTACTCCGAATCTAATGGACCAATGTAAGTTGAAAATTGGTACACATTTAAATTTCTGTAACCGTAACACGGTCGTTTAACGTAAGCAATTTTGATTATGGGGTCACTTTTGGGATACAAACAAGAAAAAAAAACGGTTGCAAACGGTACCGTGTGAAATATCAAACTAAAGGGCTTACTGTTGCGGTTTTTCTTCAAAATTTTGAGGTTATTTAAGAAAATATATGAAAATTTACCAACACCCCTTGTCTCTGTAAATAAAGATTCATTTTTTTTTTTAAATACTGAAATAAATTAGAACTTGTTTCTGTATTTTTTTACACTTATAGATAACAGAAAAAATGCTATAAGAAAACTATGGTCTGAAAATAACATGGTAAATCTCTCAATATTGTGCGTACAAACTTACATTTGCAGTTGGAATATATATGACTTGTAGACCCGTTAAACGACGGCCACCCGCGCCCCATGTAGTAACCCGTTACAGCCGGATTGTTTTACAATGGGGAATTCCCCATTGCAAAAAAACATCCGCCGAATTTTTTGCACGACTCATAATGCAAGCATTAGAGAATGCTCTGCGATCGAAAAATTTGTTTTGCCTCCTTTCTGCAACTGTTTTTTATTGTTACACTCCTGCTAGTACACAGAACCTACTTAATTTATATACCATTGTATAGATAATTTAATGGAGATTAATTTTGTACTTTTCAAAAATTGATTGAAAGCAGCAGAAATGAAAAAAAATCGAAATAGTTAAAAAAAATCCCGTCAATCAATGTATGAAACCTGAAAACATTGTAGCTTGCGAGAAAATCAATTAAATTAGTTTTTTTTTTCATAGATTCCTTTCAGCCATAGGACGAACCTTATTGAAAATGGCTCTTGTAAGTGGTTTAATTTTAATTAATAAAAAACTAACTAATATAATATTTCCAACTTCGACCCTCTTCCGTTGCCTAGAAACCAAGAAAGCAAAGCTACAATAGTCTTTAACAATACGTGAAGATTGCGAGGTGAGAAATTTTACCCATATCGATGGGGAAAAAAGCAGTCAAAATATACTTCATGAAAAGTCGTTTAAATATTTTTCTGATTTTAAATGAGCGTTATAAGGCGTGCACTTTTGGATGTTTCATTTTTTTTTTCTTTTCTGAAAATTACCATATAAATACTCTCAGTACGATTCTTGACGATATCCTCACGGTTTGGACAAGGTTTTTGTTACACGTACTTATATTTGGTTTACATATAGGCTAACCGATTTTTGAAACACGTATTTTTAACTGAGTCAGACGATACACTGGCCTGCACATTTATTTGACCTAATTGTCAGAGTAAAGGTCGAACTACAACCTAATTACCGAACCTAAACAGAATTATGACCAAATGTTTGGTGATGTGCGAATAATTATCGAGATCTTATTATAATGATTAATTCCCATTAGATAGCATGATTAATTAATATTTAATTTAGTTTGGACAGCTACGATTTTGGAATGGGTATGTTTAGAATTCATAGATTACCAATATTTTCCAATAATGTGATTACGTGAACTCCCAGTCTCTCTTTTATTCGTCGTCATCGTCGTTTACGGAAGATCTGTTCTTCATACCTTGGTCCAGCTGTTCCATTATTCCAACAAAGCTGTCGTATTCTCATTCTCAGACTTATACACAAAATGCTATCGAATAAGGTGTGGGATGAGCCTGGACTGAATTAAAAACGATAATTATTTTACAACTATATTTAACTCACCTTTCATTTCAGCATTCCCCTAAATGATTTAACTTAAAACAAAAGGTTGCAATGGAAAAGTTATATAATATAAATGTGAAAGTAAACTTTTTTGTTTGTTTGTTTGTTACGCTTTTATGCTAAAACTCCTGAACGGATTTAAATGAAATTTGGCGCAAAGGTAGATCTTGACCTGGGTAAGGATATAGCATACTTTTTATCCCAGTAGTACGTTTCCGTAGGATACTTTCCGACCACCACGCAGGCGAAGCCGCGGGCAAAAATAAATCAAGTTCTAGATACATAGATGAATGAAGTCCAGCGTTAATTGCAGCCGAGTCGATTAAAAATTGGATAATTACTGCATTCGCTCAATTCGTTTTTAAAGGTCACACTATAAATTCCGATCGTGGGAATATTTATGTTGATGAAGCTGTTTTGATTGGAGTCGTTAATATAGTAAATACACTTGCACTTGAACGAGTAGACACAGGTAATGTGGTAAGTGTAAAGTCGGTTGCCCATCGCCACTGTCAACGGGACGTCAACGAGAAACAAGATTATTCAAACGAACGTGACGGCAATCGTTTGTCTACCGCAACCCAACTCGGCGGTTCAGTATTGTTATGATAGAAAAAATAAAAGCGGGGTGAACGGCGCCGGCCGGTGCGACCGACGGCAGTGTGTGGACAAGATCAAACTTATTTTATATTGCCGGCACATTGACACTTACAAACCTCGGGCTAAGTTCAACTGGTCACGCAGAAATATCCAAAAATTCGAGGCCCTCAGTTGACGGACGTGCGGTGAACACGCAGTCATCGTAAATGTATGCATCGCTCCTTTAGCACCGTTATCTCATTCTCGTTGACGTCCCAATGATGGTGGCGGTGGGCAAACAGCCTAATAGTGATAGTTTTAAATGTGTTTTGCCGTTTTCTTGAAAAAGAGCACAACTAGAGCTTCAAGGATAAAAATAAAATAACACCATCTTGAAAGTAGCAATCTGTTATTTTTCTATACGATAAATCAATCTGTGATAATAATATAGATAATTATACTTCGATGCCTATTAGGTATGTCAAAATTTATTGCATTGGATTAAATGGACCATAAATTGCAGCACATGAAAACATCAATGTGTATTGAATATTAATTAATTTGATGGCTCATTATCATTTAAAATACACGCACCTATAATCATTTGATCGTATTATGAAATATTCATTTTATTAAGCGACACTAACAATTTTGGGGTTTATTTATAAACGTTGCTTAAAGTTAAGTGACGTTCAAACATCAAAAATGTATGGCTAAACAGTCGCTAATCATTACTTAACTTTAAGCAACATTTATAAATAAACTCCTTAGTATATAGATTTTATCCCTTTGACTGAAGATATTGAAAATATTGTGAATTAAGAACAATCGACAGCTATTGTAGGGTACAAAATTATTATCTGGGGGCACTACTGTGCCCCCAGATAATAATTTTAAGACGAGCTAAGTGAAGCGCAAGGGCACTACTACCTTTTATCGAAGCGCTTTGTCGTTTTTTTTTAACTCTCATAACTTGGGTATACTGTGTGTGTAATTTCGCTACCGCCACATAGGCGTTCATGACTTATTTTGTTAAACAACAGTTAATTATTAATTCATTTCGTTAATTATTTCTCATGTAGAGCCAAGCTTCTAACTCTACACGCCCCACCAATAAATAGACGGCGATCGGGCCGAAAGCGGCCAGGCCACATATTTTGACTAAGGTGTAGAGCAGGGATCACCGATTAGTTTCATTGGGGGTCCATTAAAAAAAATATATAAGACTGTCGCGGTCCATTTGGAAGACGGTTACCTACTCGCAACCAAGATTAAAAGATGTTCAAGGACCATCCGTATTTTTGTGTTTTCTTTCAAGAGTAATTAGCTCTATTACTCCCGATTTTGCCGAAATTGCCGAAATTGCCGAATTAGCCGAAATTGCAGCTTCATGCGGTTTGCGTCTCGCGTCAATAGTTGTTATATGTGTGTGTTGTCGTGAAAATAAAAAGCGTGGGCTTAATTAAGATACTCAAAAGTTTTGTTATAAATTTAACTGTTTACATCAAGTCCGCACAAAATAGGTCGGCGGTCCGGATCCGGACCGCGGTCCACTTCACGGTTTGGTGACTCGTGGTGTAGTGTTTGTGAAGTTAGGGCTTGTACAGTTAGGGCGTATAGAATTAGAAGCTTGGCTCTACATGAGATCTGATAACTTTTTGACAGTGTGAGCCATATGGCCTCGTCTTGGCAACATTTTGCATGGTGTTTTTGTCGTGATTAGAATTTTACGAGTGATTATTTTCAATAATATTAGGTATTCAGCATGCATTAGAAATATGTGTTCATATTTAACCTAATGGTACAGGCCATTAAACTGAAACCTTTCTCCACGAGACCAACATCGAATTCGCGAAAGAAATATAAACTGTCTCATACAAAACTTTATTACATAATCGAACCAAATGTATGTGATTATTTTTTCGTCACCTTTCTGACACATGCTGTTAAAAGCTTTACTTCAAAGAAAATTACCCGTGATGAGTGAGGGAATCATGATTCAAGTTAGACTAACAATGCTTCGAAACACAATACCATCTACATAGATGCAAGGCTACACCGGTCGAGCCAGTTCTTAAGAATAAACCACAAAGCTAATACCTGACGAATATCATGTGTCACATAACAATGGTAGAATGCTACTAAATGATGTCAAATTTATTGCAACAACACATTGTATGTTAAGAAGTGATATTTTGTATTGATATGCTACTGAAGACTATACTTAGACTACCTGAGCCAAGACTGTCTTGAGACAGACTATTGATCTATGATAACAATGGCAATCGCAAAAAAATTGTCTTGGCAAGACAAAAGCATTCTGTCTACAACAGACAAAATGGTTTTGACTCTGTTGTGCGCACTGTCTTACAGCACATAGTCATTTATGGATTATTGTATGTGCATATTTAACCATATTCGCGGAGAAGAATATAGGTTTGTGCAAATGATTGACGTGTGACGTCGTTTGCATACGATTTTGCATTTTTGTCAATGCGGTTCTGTAACCTTCAATTGTTTGTCAGTTTCGGTCACATACATGTCAACGTCAATTTATGCTGCTGAATATACATTTTTAACAGTTTTTGTCTCATTCTAGTATTTAAGTCAACTTTTATGATGAGTCGTCCAGTTTTAATTTGAACCTAGTTATATTAAAAAAAAATAAAAAATAATTAAAGGTTCATTAAAATTTTTCTTTATATTTCTTTTAAAATAAACACTTCGGTCTTATTTTATTTAAAGTTTGATAGAAATTTCTTAAGAACTTACAAAGAACTTCTAATTGAATAAACTTTTGCAAGTTACTCTTAAGATTGCTTTTAGGAACTTTGTCGGAGTGACTTTATATAGAAAAAAACAACTGTATTATTATTTACGAAACTGAATTTAATATTAAGGAAGACCGAAAACATTAATTGTAATAAATTTTTTTGTGGTAAAGCCAATTAAAACTTATCATCAATAGCATCTAGTAAACAGATTAAAAAATGTTAAAAGTTAGTAAACGATAAAAAAAAACATTATTATACAAAAAACCTAGGTGACGCAGTCAATACCTACATAATTTTAAGAATTTCTTTCACATAGGTTCAAACAAAAAAAAGTAAGTAGGTAAGCGCCTGACACTTCAAGTGTTCACGTCATTTAGAACATGACAGCTCACGCTACTAATTGACAAGTTAAAACAAAATATCTTTTTACCGCAAATTAAGACCTTTGACAAAACGTCGAAGATACGCACCGTACGTGCGGCCCACATTCATACGAACGTAAAAATATCGCCGCGGGATTTTATCGCACACCGGATTATCAACGCCCGGTGTTGAGCCGAGCATTGAAAATCCAACAGAGTGCATCCCAGCGCGTCGTAAAATATACTGTTTGGTTTTCAATTCTCCGCGCTAAGCAGAGCGTTGAAAATACAGTCCGCGAAAAAAATCGACACGGAAAAAATCCTCGTGCACACCTAGGTTTAATGCCTCACCTTTATTTAATACGAAAATTACGAAATGACGTATGATTGGAAACGAGCCATGAAAAGAATGAAGTCCAACATCTGTAATAACAGCCGAAATACTTTTTTTATAATTAAATACTATGGATGCCTTCACCACCAATGGTTTATGAAGGTATATATTTCTTAACGAGCTTAATTAAATTAATGAACGCAATCAAAGGAAAGTTGGTGAGACTGGTTCCTTTGCACATCTAGACTTGGTTTAAGATGGGCTTGATTAAATGAATACTATCTATTTTTATTTATTTTTTTATTTGGACTTTGAGGACGAGAGAGTGGATCTGCACCAGCGCAACTGCTTATCCACTTAAATATATTGATGCGCGGATGACCCTGGCTTCTTTTGGAAAGAAAATTAATCTGGGTCACTGTCGCCGGATACGGTGACTGTATAATATACATACTATCGATTTTAACTTGTCAATATGAATACTATTTAATACTAACGGCGCCCCGCGGTTTCATCCGTATAAGTCTCAATCCCATGAGATTATCGGGATAAAAATTATTCTATATTCTTCTCCAAGTCATGGTCTACCCATGTGCCAAATTGCATCCAAATCCGTTTAGCTGTTTTACCGTGAAAGCGTAACTAACAAACAAACAAAGTCACTTACGCGTTTGTAATATTAATTAATATATAGGTACTCGTATTTATAGTTAGGATTGACAAGCAAATATCAGTCATAGTGGATGTTGATATTCAAATTCAAAAGCTGTGGATAAATATATAGGTACTTACTTACGTGTAATCAAATCAATAAGTATTTGTAAGTAGTTGTAACTTGTATGATATTTTGTTTAAAATCAAATCAATCCGGTGCGAAATATAAAAACAGCCTAATATTGGAAAAACTGCAAGATTCTGAATAATTTTCTTTTAGGGAAGTCTATTTAAAAAGACAAATGAATTAAACTGTTTAAACGAAATTCAGCAGATTCTTCTCAAGTTTAAAATAAGCTATCAACAGGAATACTTAATTTGATGAAGTTATAAGCTTTATAGCCAAAATTAATAATAGAAGATGCACCAAACTTTATTTTCAAAGATGTTCGTCAGCTGTTAGCCAATAATCTTTTTAAAACGAAAATCATCGTGCTCTTTGCCAAAACCAAAGACCAAATCTATCCTCATTGGATAACAAAATACCGCAAACCGATGTTTGAGGCAGCACGTGACCTTTTGTTGACATTTTCCGCTTGATTTTAGGTCGCTGCAGACCGCGCTAGATTGACAATTTGAACAGTTTGCACCGTTCCTCTGTTTGTTTGCAACGTTTCGTTTACCGACGAGATTTCCAAAATTATATTCAATATATCAAAGGATGAATTTGCTTTAAAAAGCTAGTTGGTCTCGCTTTTAGAAATGAATTTGACATGAGTTCGTTTAAATTCGTGTTTGTGTTAGCTCGCGTTTATGCTCTGCATGATTGTTGATACGTAACGTGCCTGTAGCAGCTGTTTAGCCAAAATTATTGTTAATGTTGTGCTTGGCATAAATCGAATTAACTTAGCTGTGTATCTAATCGAAGACCTCATTAAGTCCTTCATCCAACCAGACTATATTGAACTCTCACTCCTATTTATTGATTTTACTTTTAACCTCTTTACCTCCAGTAAACATAATTAACTTCCTTAGCCTGATTCAGCAAAGATTTTTTTTTCTTAATCATTGTTTTCAATTTCCGGAACTCATGTTCATATTGCACCGATGATATTCATTTTATCGACAAGAATATTATAGCTAGTACCAACATGCGGACATATGTACGCGGTACACAGTTCACACCCTCTCTAGCGTTTGACATCGACTGTCATAATATCGAACACAATCAGCTCTTATAAATAGACCGCCGGCTCTCTGCACAATACAAAATGTATGTATACGACGTCAGTATAGAGGTTATTTTTGTATGAAATATATTTTGATAAGCGATTTAATAAGAAAATTGTGCCAAAATAATTTCTGTACGATGCGATATTGAGTTTTAGTGGGTGATGATTGAGAGAAAGGTTAAGCTCGTTTCAGATTTATATCGTAACTACCAAAGTTGCGTTAACACCTTCTTCTCTGTTTATGATCGTAAGCTTTTGGTATTTAGATATTCTGACTAGCTGTGCCCCGCGGTTTCACCGGCATAAGTCTCGATCCCGTCGGAATATCGGGATAAAAAGTATTTTATGTCCTAATCCAGGTCATGGCCTACCTATGAGCCAAATTTAATACTAATCCATTCAGCCGTTTTAACGTGAAAGCGTAACAAAAAACTCACTTTCGCATTTATAAATGTTAATATATCACGTTCAAAATGTACATATAATTGACACTACGGGTAAATGCAAAAATACAACACGGTGTTATCGTGCTCCTGAGCAAGATAAAGGGTAGACAGAGGATCGGCCTACTGCATGTTATAGCATTCAATTCCAGTATACAGAACATTTATTAAGAAAAGATAAATAGAGCCGATGAATGAATTTTGACATCCCAAACCTCTACTACTCAAATCTAAATGTCATAAACGGAAAACATTTTGAACTCCTTATAGTAAGTAATATTGCTCTATTTACGAAACCCGATACACTACTGATCGCCGATGCGTGAGTTTTAACGCCCATTGAAAACTAGTTTGACTACTACGTAGCTCGTTATGCCAGATAAATGTTTATGTATGAATGGATGTGTATTTTTAGTATTTGTTTTTGTGATCGGTTTTGTATGAGTGTTTGTAGGTATATTTGGTTTTAATTAGTTGATAATTACATTACATATAATTACACATAATTCTATCGGTATATTGAGTCAATTGTTTCATGAAGATTTCTTCAAAATATCAGAATTGACAACAAACTATGGAACAGAGTAAACACGACTGAGAACAATCCTTCAAAACAAAAAAGAAAACACAATGGTCTTTTACACAAATTGATTGATTTACGAGTTCTGCCAGCGCTTGTTGAAGTCAAATCACGGATCGGTGAACACTCTGAACACTTCGAGACCCCCCAGTGTTTTGACATACACGCTAGCGGCGAGTCGATGCAGATGGTCTAACTTGCATTTAGAATTATTTTAAGAGCGTGTATTCTGACAGTGGGCAACGTCACAAGTAGATGTCGAATATTTTGCTGTTTTGATTAATTTGGCAATATTACTATATGAAATATCGCTAACTAGAAAACTAGAATATTAAAAATGAATTGCACTTACTATTATAACACCGAATTTGATGTTGTAACCGTTATAGGTTTTAAAAAAGGCATTTGGAAAGTTTCCAAATACTTTTTGTCATCTAAAACCAAATATTCGGTGTTACGATATTAATTATTGCATTTCATAATCAATACGGATAAATGTTTGACAGCTATTTGCGACGTTCCCAACTTTTAGAATGAACGCTCTTAAACATGAATTCGCGTAAAGTGTGAAAGCTCCATATTAGAAATACTTGTGGGTACAAGTTTTGTCGGTACTTCTTGTATAACTAGACAAGTTAGTGTCGTCTCGTGTCACCTTTCACCGTTCTCAAGAAATTGCAAATTTCAAGTTTAGATTAAATTGTAAGTTTTCTCACAACGACTTTGCGTGTATGGGCAAAATCAATAAAATCTTAATAACCAATTTCATGATTAGCAGAGTTACAAATCTTATTTTATTCATTAGTTTTCTCATCAATTACGAATTTCATGCTAACTTTGTTAATCCAATCACTTAACAATTTTGTTGAAAATTGAGATTTTTTTTTGAGGAACTTTTTTTTGGGTGAGAAATTATCAAATAATCTCTGGAGCGGGAAGGCGTGCCACTCTAAGCCCACGTTCCCACGGACGTAAAAAAATCGCGGTGACTTTTTTTCATGCACTTGATTTTCAACGCTCTGCTTAGCGCCGAGGGTTGAAAATCCAACAATGTGTTTTTTCAACACGCTGGGACAAGAGTACGCCCCAAGCGCGTTAGATTCTCAACACTCGGCTTAACACCAAAAGTTGAAAATCCAGTGCACGATAAAATCCCGCCGCGATTTTATTACGTCCGTGCGACCGTCGGCTTACTTACTAAAACCCACCCGTGTTCCTTCAGTTGCCTGTGTATTGTCAGGGGCCACGATATCCCTTTCGGACTTTCCCGCGACCCTGGCAGGCATCGGCCCTAGCGGACCCCGTCAATTGTGCTGATATCTGTTTGAGGCGCGCGTGGAATACAATGTTGTTGGCACCTAATGTAATTATTCCATCAACTTATTGTTTCGTGCTTGTCATCTATCTTAAGCAGGAGAACGATAACGAAATTAAAAGTTGTCCATTGTTTCCCTGAAAATTAAATCAGTCCTTTAAAGTATTAACAAAGTTAACAATATATTTGTGGTCGGCATAACATGTATTTTTTTTCCATATTTTCTCTATTAATCGTGATCTCGGTGGTCACAATCATCATTTGTCCATTGGAAATACCTATACCCCGATTTTTATAACGGTGCGCCTTTTTTTTGGGTTGGAAATTATCAAAAAACTTCTCCCGCTCTGGGCGGAGCAGGAGGGCGTGTCAGACTCTTACTGACTAAAACCTACCCGTGTTCCTTCAGTTGCCCTGTTGCCGGGGGCGACGATTTCCCTTTCGGTATTTTTCGCACCCCCGGCAGGCATCGAACCTAGCGGACCCCGTCAATTCTGCTGACATCTCTTTGAGGCGCGCGTGGAAAACAACGCGCCGTCGTCGACCCGGGCCTGGTCCTTATCGGATGGCGACCTACCCATGCTCACCGTCCGCAAACCTGCGCCTCCGGTGGCCGGAAATCGGCCTGTGCGCCTGTCAACGTCAAAATATTGCAGTTTTTGTGGCTTAAATAATAACAACAACAAATTAACGAATATTATTATTCGTTAATTTGTTATTGTTAAGATCTGTGGAGACGCCACGATTTGTGTAGACCGTATTTAGAGGCGTCGGCACACTGAGGAGGTAACCGGGCGGGTGAATTCAATACTAACAACCTACGATTTTGATAGCTCCAAGCGCACAGTTATAAAATTCAAGTTATACCTACTTAGGTACGTTATTCATATCACAAACATTCTACCGATTAAAACCTCACACAATAATCCTAGCACTTAACAAATAAAGGTAGACACACACAGTATGATGACATGGGCATGTGACACACATAACATAAGCTAACGGATTAAACCGCGATCCAAAGGGGATTAATTTAAAAACTGACGCCCTGTTTTACTTGCTCGGATCATTATAAATATGTAATGTTTTTCTATAGAATTAAATCAGCAGCCATCTATCTTATTTGAGGCGCTCGTGGTTCGATCTTCAAGGTTAAGCAACGCTTGCCCCTCCGTGCCTCGGAAAGTACGTTAAGCCATTGGTCTCGGCTGTCATTTGTACATGTTTGACATTCGGTACGGGTAGTCAGAAGCCCAAAAGTCTGACAACCAGTCTTACCAAGGGGTATCGTGTTAGTAACTGGGTTGTGGAGGTCCGATAGGCAGTCTCTCCATATAAAATACTGGTATTCATGTGTAATGTATAGGCTACCATAAGTGCGCCAATGTACTTTTCCATTACTAAAGATTTATTTACATTTCCCATCAATTAGAGAAATGATTTGTTGATTCTTAAATGATGTTATTCTCAAACGATGTTATTGTGACCTTTGAATTGTGTATTTGGCGTCCTTAAGGAATGTAAGATAAAGTAATAGTATATAAAGGGTCCTCTCTCCCATCGAAGCAGAGTCCTGCCAGATCTGTCGTAAGACTATCATCTCGGTTCCGTCTGCAATATTGTTAACCACGTAAGCACATTAAAAAGTACTTTATAGTCTTTGCTGGTGTTATATTATTGACAAAGAACCCCTTCCGACCCGGTACATTACACATGTGCATCCGGTTAGACTGGAAGCTAACCCCAACATAGGAAAAACCAGGATAATGATAACTTTCTTGTTTACCGAGCAAGCGTAGCGAGCGAAGCGTCTCTGGATCAAATCTGACGAAATTTGCTTTCATATGTCAGTTTGCACGTACTCCTCTACAGGTCGTATTTTACAACAGATCTACATGAAATTTGGTGTACAGGTTTGACGATTTTTTTGTAATTTTCGATCGTCGGGGATTTTTGATTGGAGGGGTACTTCCTCCAACATGGGGCAAAAAGGGGGGCTACTAGATATCTCCGCCTTATGAGATCCGATTTCAATTATTCTTTTTTTATTTGAAAGTAAGTCACTCTTTGTTGGTCTCAAAAAAATTTGGTGATGATCTGATGAGGATCTTCGGCACGATGAGCAGAATAGCTTTTCAAAATGCAGTCAATTTCTCACTAGTTATTAAAAAGTATTTAATTAATTTAACTAATTTTCTGGTTTTTGGGTTCTATAGTCAACAAGGAACCGATATAGTTTCGCCATGTCCAAGTGATTGTCTGTCTGTCTATCCGCCGCTTAGCTCAGAGAATCTTAGTACTAGAAAGCTGTAATTTGGCATGGATACCTATACATTAAACACGCCAACAAAGTGGTAAATAACTAGAAAAAATACTATACGTAAAAAATACATAAATATTCCCAAGTTAACACGAATAGTCGGTGTCATGTATCGCGCGTTGACCGTGAGCTTACGAATCACCATTTCACCTCTCGCCCAAAGTCTTTATGAATTTCGACAAATGTTTATACGTAAGTACAACAGCGTCGTTGGAATAGCAGGACGGTCCGGTTCGTGCCCGGCCCAGTACCGCACTCTTAACGAAAACCTCACTTCCTCTTCTTTTTCTCGATCTTGATAACCCTTGATGTTATTGTGGTAGTCATCAATTCACTTATAATAGCGTTGTTAGTTTTCTGTTTTTGTATAATTACTTAATTTATGTAGTAAGCCAAAGTAAACAATAAAATTATGACTTTAATTTGATGTGACAAAATATAATCATTGACATTGACAATTAATCAGCATCAGCCATGCATTCCGCTGTAGCAAATATGTACTAAGGAGAACTTATTTCAACGTTAATAATAATAAAATATAAATGGAGTTACGATCAATAATGGTGGTAATATTGATATCTACATGTTTATGAAATACATATAAAATGTTGCTCAAAACCGCTTAACAGTCATTTTTAATACACTTTTCATCTTTGGTTGCGTTTAAAAAGTAGCATCGTTATGTGAAATGGATTGCTTCACGCAACGTAAATGGCAACATTTTTGTCATTTGACTCGTGATGTGTACGGATGATTTCAAGTAATGACAATACAAGAATCTGGATAATCGTTCTAAAAGCGATATAGAGAGATGAACGGCATTGACGAATGCGACAAGTACGAGTGTAAACGCGTGAATTGACCTCCTGGGACCACCTTCTCATCACAAAACTAGAGTCTCAAAATAATTTTCAGAATTCTCTAAAACGTTTTACAATAAGGTCACCAGATGGCGTTACTGTACACCGCTAGATCGCGTTATCGTTGTCGCTCGCCAAATGGTTAGGTCCCGTCGAAGATTGTGTGTGACTGAGTTTTGTTAGGTTTAAAGTAGCTTCAAAAGTAAAGTCTCGAGTTTGACAGATAGTAGTTGGTTAGTTTTGGGTTAGTTTATTTCTGTTTTATTATTGTCTTGCCACCACATGCTTTTTAGTAACCTGCAGGTACAGTTTGGTTTTTTTTTAAGTTAGACAAGTATATTTACTAAAGAATTTTAAAATTAAATGGTTATTTTCACTACTAAAGTTTTTTCAAAACAGCATATTTATCATGTTTTTTTTTTTTTAATATCCTGTTTCAAGCAAAAACATGATAAATATCCCGTTTTAAAAAACTTGAGTGGTTTATTAATTGTTGTAAAAAAATTTGTGCTCGCGAGGTCTAGTGTACTAGTTTCGTTTCTATAGTTATTATTTATGACCTCTTAATTACATAAAAACAAAAGAGTTTTGCGGCTGACTCTTCAGAAGCCTCGCACATCCTAATTCCCCAAGATGCTTGGACTTAATTTATATTATTTCTTAAAAAGATGCGACTGTCTATAATTTGTCTAAGATAAAATTTCCTCGTGTGCACGAGGAAATTTTATTTAAAAGTCGTGAGCAGCTACATGATAGATGCGCCTTTTAAGTACATAGTGTATTATCGTAGGTAAGTATATCGATGCCATCATGTAAATGAAGCATGCTCTCTTTCACTAATGGGCTGATTATGTTTACAAACTATGGTTTTTTTTTTATAACACAAATCATAGAATTTACAGAAACTCATCTCACTTGCAAAAACACGCTCTCTCGACAAAACAGTTTGCCTCATGCATCATAATATAATACAACTTTTCACGCAAAAGCCCAACTACTGCTAACTCTGAAAATTCAATCGTTTATGCCACCGTTTTTTTAGTTTTTCCAGTATTGGAACGAAGTTCTTTAATGCGGCTTGCAGTAGAAGTTGACTAGTAGAAATCGTCACGCGAAAAAGCGTTAATACTTGTATGCCCCCTCATGAGACTTTCTTCTTTCAATTTCATACTCTCATTCGATAGAATTTGGTCAAAATAAAAATCTTAGATGCGAAAGTTTTCAAATTTTTCGTAATGGGTCTCGTTTTCATGGTTTTCAAGGGAGCTTAAGTCAATAGTGAGGTCAAAATATAAATCCAAGATGGTGGCTGCGAAATTAATATATTTTGTTTTAAATTATACCTACGTGAGAAGGAACTTTGTTCCTGACGAGGATCCCCCGACCTCACACTTTTTTTTTCCCACAAACGCCTGGCCGACGATAGCTTCGTTGGTCTAGTGGTCGCGAGCACTACTGCTGAGCATAAGGTCCTGGGCAAAATTCCCGGGTCGGGCAAAGTTTTATTGAGTTTTTCCATTTAGAATTTCTCAGTAGCAGCCCTGAGTCTGGATTTGTAACTGGCATGACAATCGGTTTGCCCCTATTACTTGGGACTTACACATAACTGGAACGAAATGTGGACAAAATCAAACCGGTTGCTAATTTAATTGTATAATTTATGATTATTATAACATTGATTTTACATTCTGTGATTACTTGAACTTACACACTGACTTATTAGTATTTCTTGTATTTTTTTTTTGAATTATCGTATAGGTACTTTTACAATGCTTGTAAATAAGTGAGCACACATCACATCATTTTCTGTCATTGCTTCATTTTTAATTATTTTTACATATTGTGGTGTAGTAATCTTATTCCAGGTGCATCGTCTTCACATAAAAGTATATAATTAATGTATACAAAATATTGTAAAACATTTTAAAAGAATAACGGTGGAGTTTCTTGCCCATTCTTCTCCATACGAAAACTATCTTTTGGAAGGGACGACCAGAATCAAACATATTTTTTGTAAATGTTGACGTTCAAAAGTGCCTTTGTGGGTGTACAAACGAAAGTACACCACTGCCTAACCCTTCGGGGAATTACACAGGCGTGAAGTGATTTTATGTGTTTTGTATTTTATAAAATAGGTAGGCACATACACGTCGAAACACACCCGTGCGGGCCTTATTAGACGGACAGGCCTTATTAGAGTAAAGGGTCATTTATAAAACGTTTTACGTCAACCCGGCAAGCTGTCGGTAAATGCATTAGTTGATTGGCGATTCCATCAGTTCATATTATTTTCTTACTTAGCCGTATTGCTTTTTAATTGTCCCGTTTTTTCCATGGGTTGCGAGAAGGAATTGGTTTTTTATACATTTAGCGTCTATTCAATCGCTTATTAGGCTAGAGTGGTTCTAAGTTAAGACAGGTCTTTTTACCCTGTTTCGCACGGTTTTTATATCATGAAAAAACATCGTGATTTCTTTGTTACATGTATAATACAACTAGCTGCGTCTCGCGGTTTTACCCGCATAAGTCATGATCCCGTGGAAATATCGGGATAAAAAGTATCCCCAATCCTAATCCATGGTCTACCCATACGCTAATTTTCATCTAAATCTGTTCAGACGTTTTAGCGTGAAAGCGTAACAAATAAACAAACAAACTCACTTTCGCATTTATAAAATTAGTTTTTATAAGTTATTTATGGTTAGTTACCTATATTTATATTTTATATACAATAAACCTTCCGGAATAAATTCTCTAAATTATGGAAAAAACTGCATCAAAATGCGTTGCGTATTTTAGTAAAACAACACGGTCACAGCAGACACGAAAAACGACTTTTGATAATATAGATTAGTTTGAGTGTAATATTATTTCTTCAGAAAAATAACACTTCAAGTCATTTATTTATACAATAACTAATAGGTACCTAAGGCTATTTCTTTTATTAATTGTCTCAGCCACAGGTTACTAAAAAAAAGGGCTAATAGGGAAGTTGGAAACGAATAGCGTCGGTCACTTTGAACCATCGTCACATCACTATACACTCTTCATGAACAGAATAATTTGAACAGTACATTATGGTTGTAAGCGTGGATTCAAAACTTTTCGTCACCTTTTATGTATGTATGTGCGCAATGGTAGGTGCGGCTTTCGGTCAATTGGACCATTACGCTGTAAAATTGCGTCCCTTATTAGATCCGACGTCATTGGTCCATATTACCCGACACTTAAAATGGTCGGGTTAACGTTTAATGGTCGCCAAAGATTAACGGATATCGAGTTTCGAAATTGGAACGCTGGATGTTACTGATTTCCATTTCGGGCATTTGAATCGAGGATGGTGACTTTCAAGATTTGTGGAGATGTGCCTTGTGGTTCCGTGATTTAAAAATATAAACGATACGAAATAAAGTGAAATTAATTCTGAACCTACATGTTTTGTCAAAATAGCAGCAATCTGGCTGTTTTTTAATCGACTTCTAAAAGGAGGAGGTTATTAACCGACTTCTAAAAGGAGGAGGTTTTTTATGTATATTCGGGCATAACTCCGTCACATATATACGGATTTGCAAAATTCTGTTTTTGTTTTAAAGGGTATACTTTCGAGGTGATCCCATTGTCATCAGGATCCGATGATAGGAAGGAAAAATCAAGGGAACTCTTCAAATATCATAGGCACACTTATAGCAATTTGTGTATATTTTATAGTAACTCATGCAGTTGCTTTCAGAAAGCACCATTTGGTGAAGTGGAACTGATGATGAAGACCACAGATGGCCAAACCTCTCAATAATAAGTATTTCATGGGTTGCGATTCGATTACTTTAATATGGTTGACAAGCAATTTATGCTCGTCACAATGCATATGCAGAAGTGAAGCTAATGGTGAAGTACCAGGAGAACTCCTCAACGATTAGCGTCCCTTTATCGAGAAAAGCAACATTTTGTAAAAGGTGATGAGCAGTTTACATTAGGCTGTTATAACTTAAATAAACTACAAACTGACCCACTAAAAAGCAAAAAATATGAACTTTTTTATAAAAAATCACAACCGACTTCCAAAAAAAAAACACTATAAGTGAAAAGTAACTTAAATTTCGTAAATCGGTGGCAAATAACGAAAGACAAAAAAAGATACTCAGAAATTCTCTCAAGCTAAGCTAAAAGCTATGATTCTAAAGGAAGTAAAACGAACTTAGCGACTCCATTTCACCTGAATAAAGCAACGGTACCTAAATTGTCCATCAATCCAATCTAAAATTGAGTATCTACCATTACAAAATGGTTCAATCCCATAACTAAATCATGTTATAAACACAGCGTAGAACCAGTTGTTGTCGATTTAATGACATTGCATCAAAGATAAACGTATATAAGAGGCGTGAAAGTTAAACATTAAATGTTTTGCAACGATGAAATGTTGGCAAGTATACTCTGTTCATTTTACTATGATCTATTTGACATATAAGATAAATCGAAAGCTATGTATTAATTATTATTAATACACAGCTTTAGATCTATTATAATTGATTATTTTAGATAGGTTTTACCACTAGTCTACTACCTCACGTGTAGTTAAAGGATGCGGATGCTGATGAAGGATGCTTTTGGTAGTAAAATTGTATTAATTTCTTAAATACATTGCAAACTATAGTTTTGTATAATTTAGAAGCATTTTTTTTTTGTAAATGTGAGACCATGGAGCTGTTTATTAAGTTATTATGTTGTATGTTGATTTGAAAGAGCATGGCAGTTGAGAATATGTCATGCTCACTTAAATGTCTCGCTGATGGTGACGAGTGTGTTGGATCATTCGGTTCCCTACAAAAGGATTGAGCTGGATGGTGCTGATCCACGCGTCATGTTCGTGAACGGGCGCTGTCAGTTGAAACAGGTCATCTCTTATCTGCCAGGGCTTATTTTTAATCTTATGCTTTTGATTATTTTTTGTACATTGTTCTCACATACAGAAGCAACAAGAATGATGTACCCAGGATTTTGTAATATCTATATTTAAAAGAGTGTCCTTGGAGTTTCTTGCCCGCTCTTCTCCATAGAGATCTACGTTTTGGAATGGGCAATTAGCTTCAACTTTCTGACTAACTGACTGACTCTTTGACAATTCAAAAGTGCCTGTAAATGGTTTAATTGAAATAAATGCTTTTGTTTGAGTTTGAGTTTGAACGGTCGACGATAGTGCACACAGTGCACGCATGTAATTCGTGACTAGTAAAGATTGCCTAGCTATAAGCTTATAAGAACGCCCAATAAAAATGCTTCAAAAACGTGTTGTCATGCAAATCATCATGAAACGAACACAGTATAGTCAGTGAGTGGCACAAACAGTATATATTGATTGTATATGTTACGAGGCTATACAAGTGTAGATTATATCTCTTGGGCATTAGGAAGACAAATGGTGTTTTTGGAATTGAATCGCACCGGTACTTGTCACGTTGCTTGCTAGTGGTAACCTTTTGATACGGAAATTAAATGTATGAAACGTTTTACTTTAAAGAGTTATTTTTTGGGTTCCGTACCTTGAAAAAACGGATCCCTTTATATGATCACTCGTTTGTCTGTCTGTCACAGCCAGTTTGCTCTGAATCAAATGGATTAAGTTGAAATTTGGTACATATATGTATTTATGTGACACAAACACGAATGAATAACGTAAATAAATTAATTTTGAATATAGGGCTCACTTTTGGGGGCAAACAAGAAAATTTAAAAATTTACACGGTACTATCCGTGTAATATATCAAATGAAAGGGATTTTTGCGAGGATCTTAAACGTATTTTTTATATTTAGTTTTTAAATAAATACTTTTAAAGATATTTAAGAAATTTGATGAAAATAAACCATTCCGAAACTACTGTACCTATAATTTTGAAAAACAAAAATACATTGTATAGCTTTTTACTCATAGATTACAGGAAAACCTATCAGAAGTCTATGGTCTTAAAATAACATGGTAAATCTCTGAATATTGTATATACAAACTTACATTTGCAGTTGGAATATATGGGAGAACATTTTTTCAACTATAATGTTAAGTTTTTTCTCGGGATAAATACTCGTAAAGTCATCTCAACTACAGAACCCTTCATTGTGCGTAGTCCGATAAGCACGTGGCCAGTTTTTTTATTGACCTACCAATAAAAAATGGCGTTAAAATACCGATACTTTTATTTATTCAAATCGCATTTTTTTTTTGGTTACTGTATTAAGTGTCGGGAGTATTTCATCCGTATTATGTCATATTCGCCATTATCTTCGGTAAATAAAAAACTTTAATGGATGACTTAAATCATTTGCCGAACACAGCTGATATTGCATTTGCTCAAAGTTAGGTTAAAACATGACATAACCAATCTCAGTCCGAAATACAGTTATCTAACTAAGATTGGCAAAATTGTTTCTAGAAGATGGAAGATGCAAGGGTATTCTTTGTTCAAGAGCATACAAATTATCAAAAAATAAATAAAGTTGGAATAAACTAGTAAAAAATAAAACTATTACAAGGTCTCCGGATACCAAACGTCCCAAAAAACATTTTTTCCTAATTAGTAACAACCATTTCAACGAAATTCAATCGAAAGACAACAGATACACAGTGCGGCTAAGTAGCAAATATATTATTTCAAAACCGGTTCACTTAATAGTCTAATAGCATGTATCTAACAGCTCGCTATACGAATGTAATTTAAAATGACGTCGCACAAGATCAGGTAGACTATAGACGGGTATTTAGACATTAAATTATAATACCTTTTGATTCAAAAAATCAAAATATTTTCACTTAAACCTACATGGGCACTTATGAAACATCAGAAGCTAGGTGCACGGTTCCAATTGGTCGTTTTCGATGAAGAAGACCCGGAAAGACACTCCACGGTTACTCTTTTAAAATTATTGGCTATAACAATATTTTCAAATAACAGTGTTAATTGATATGGGAGGACAGTGTAGGCCTTTCAACAAGTACCAGGTACCTATTTAACAAAATAGAAAATGGTCAATAAATCTACTGTAAAAAGACCCTTTTCATTGCTTATAGAATAAAACCTGATTTGAACTGTGCAATATAATTGTAAGTGAATCTTTACATATTATAAAACTTAGTCCCCCGCCGCGTCTGTCTGCCTGTCTGTCTGAACGCGATAAAATCAAAAACTACCAAACGGATTTTCAAATGGTTTTCACCAATGGACGGAGTGATTAATGCGGAAGGTAGCGTATAGTTCATTAAAGTTTTGTGTAAATTGGCGTAAGTTGTGTAAGTTTGACGATTATTGTTGAAGATGTCGGAAAAAATCATGCTGACTGGGAACTTAATTGGCGTGCGCCGCGGACATCGTTACATAAAATTTATGTTCTACAATATTGATCACTGTGAAAAGTTCAACAAAAAAGAAAAGTCCGTGATGGCATGGTGATAGAATATGTCTATCTTCTAAGGATGACCCACACTAACCATTTTTATCTTTCAGAATTTGATAAAATTTCAATGTTATTTCCGAAGCTATTTTGACAAGTATTATATTAATGCATAACCAATAAACTTAAATTGAACATTTAATTTAAGTAGATTGAAATATGCTTTGACATCATTTCATTTAAATTAATGGTTAATAAGATAATATCGCAGATTCAAAATTACGCGTTACAAAATAATTATGGTGACGGCAACGCGGGCGTAGCGGTACGAGTCAATGACCTTTTCCTCGGCTATTCGGTATGTAATCCCGGTATCGGTAGTACATTCTCGTGGGATATTTTCCGACATCCACGCGGGCGAAGCCGCTTATAATATTTGTTTTTTATTTAATACACAAAAACCAAATAATACAATGTAGTGTCTTAACCGATAAAGCCTCCCTCCCTAATGTTTGACATTGACATGCGCTCCACGTCACTTTCGACTTTTTTTATGGTTGTTATGTGTAATTTTTTGAATAATTTTGTTCTAATTGACGATAATATCCGTCAGGCCATAGAATCAAAAAACCCACAGATGGTGTTAGACCTTATTTAGCATTAAAAATAATGATTTAAGCCGCGTGTACTGGCCGTGTACCAATGTACACGGTGGGGTTTTATCTAAGTTTTATAACACTGATACAATTTTAAAGTCAAACGGTTGGTTTCTAAACGCTTCTAGGTGAGAAGCAGGGACTTGAAACGTTACTCAAAATAACGTTACGCGAAGTTCCGGTAACGATACATTAGTACCGTTCTACCAGAATCGCAACAAAATTAATTCCTTGGCTATAACGATACTAACAAACGGAAAGAAATCTTAAGCTGTTTAATAACAATGTTAACAATAACATAAACATAACATCACGCCTTGTTTCCCCGAAGGGTTGGGCAGAGGTGTCCCTGTAGCAGATTCACCCACATTTCACCAGTTATGTTTTAAGTCCCATGTAATAGGGGGCGAGCCTATTGCCATCAACCGGGCACAAATCCAGACTCCAGGCTGCTACTGAGAAATTTCAGATAGAAAAACCCAATAACACTTTGCTCGACCTGGGAATCGAACCCAGGACTTCATGCTCAGCAGTAGCGCTTGCGACCACTAGACCAACGAGGCAATATTAACAATCGTTATTAATATATCGGTATAACGAAATAATAACGTTATTCATTTCGAAAAAAATTGTGAAGATGAGACTGACACATAAATATAAAGGTAGGTATGTAACCACAACTATTCATTCACAACACTGTCTGTAAAAGTTGCGCACTCTCGAACGAACTTAATGTTAGAAAACGGCCGTGGCCTACCACTAGTCGGCCGCCCGTAATGAGGGTGGCCGATGGTGGTGGTGGTGGTGGGCGTCGACGGAGTGGTGGTCAGCGGGAAAAGTTTTTAAGAATAACGTTATACAAATGAATCTGTAACGTTATTACAAGCGGATATAAGCATAATGTTACTGATACCTATAACGTTACTTATAATGTTGTTCTACAAAAACGTTATATCCTATAAGGTTTTTTTTTTTTTTGTAACCTTATTGATATTTTTAGGTTTTAGTATCGTTACAAACTTTGGAGCGTTATAAGATAACATTTGGTGTAACGGAACGAAAAAAAATCGTTTTCAAGTCCCTGGTAAGAAGCATGTGTCTTAGAAGCTAATTTTTCACGAAATTGCACCTTGATATTACCGTCACACGCAAAGTTTTTATTTAGCCTTTTAGACCCCTCAATTTGATAGTCTACTGTGATTTCGATCACATTATTTTTAAAGTCTATTTTTTGAGTTACCGAACCATGCTGTTTTTCTTCCGTTGACTGTTGTTACATCAGTGGAACACAATTTAATACTTAATTTCGAGATTTGTGGAAACTATGTGATGTGAATTAAAGTAATTATTACTTCACAATTTTATTTTAAAGTGCTCTTTCACTCATACAGCTGGAGTTTTGCTTAATTCTGCTTCATTACGGGTAAACGTGCTAACTTTTGTTTTATTTTAACCCAGTTTAAAGGTAAAATTAAAGTTTTCAGCCTAAAAAGCGTTGTGTTAATTCATGCACTAGACTTTTCAGTGACTCGGAGCGTTGAAGCGAAAAGGTTAATTTTATTTTTAAACTAGCCGCGCCCCGCGATTTAACCCGTATAATTCTCAATCCTGGAGAAATATCGAGATAAAAGTATTCTATGACACAATTCAGGTCATTCTTTACCCATGTACCAAATTTCATCCAAACCCGTTTAGCTGTTTTAGCGTGAAAGCGTAACAAACAAACAAACTCATTTTCGCATTTATAATATTAGTTAGGTTTAAACATTTTGTTTTATATTGCTGTAAACGGTGTTTTACAAAGCAAGCTAAAATTATAATCAACAAAAAAAGGCTGAAAAATATTACACTAACGTAAATGAAAATTTTAGTCATTACAAGTTAAATTATATTAAAAATTAAAAACCCCCGGCACAAACATTTCCTCATTTCTCTTTCCTACTCCATCACCAGACCCTGTTCACCATCTATCTATAACCTATTCATTGAGACCATTCCAATGAGCCCAAACACGACACCTGTGCTGTAAGTTGGTAAGGGAGTTGGGTATCCTGCAAATTCGGTGATGCTGCAGCATCAGTTCAAGACTACTATGTTCTTTTAATACCATTGAAGAAACAGAATTCCAAATTTTAAATCGATCAGACCTGTAGAACACGCTCACATCCATTCATCAACTAGAAAAGAGCTGGTAATCCTCAAACGGCTGAACCGATTTTGATAAAACATGTCTAACAACCATAGCTAGAAAACCTGTTTTCAAATAGAAAAAAAACTGCATTCAAATTGGTTCACCTATTTAAGAGCTACGGTGCCACAGACAGACACACACACACACGTAGCAGTCAAACTTATAACACCCCTCTTTCTGCGTCGGGGATTAAAAATACCTACAAATTGCTAATGATTAAACTAATTTCATAACGAAATATCGACCAGTCTACCACAGACCATGCTTCTACGAGTTACAACTTTATTAGGCATAAAACATTTAACAATTTAATCAATTAAAACATCAATATTAATCTTTGATCATTTGCGGCATGTGTCATTAGTGTTAGGTAAGTCAGTGCGCTGGCGCAGACGTTAGGTGTCGTATTCAATTAACAACGATCTACGGTTAGCCTTGGCGGTAGAATATTTATTTTCAGTTCAAACGGTAGTTAAATAGATTATTTAGTAAATGAGACGTTTGACATACTTTTTTTTTTTTTTGGGTGGGAAATCATCAAATAACTTCTCCCGCTCTGGGCGGAGCGGGAGGGCGTGTCAGACTCTTACTGACTAAAACCCACCCGTGTTCCTTCGGTTGCCCTGTTGCCGGGGGCCACGATCTCCCTTTCGGTTTTCTTCGCAACCCCGGCAGGCATCGGCCCTAGCGGACCCCGTCAATTCTGCTGACATCTCTTTGAGGCGCGCGTGGAACACACCGCGCCGTCGACCCGGGCCTGGTCCTTATCGGACGGTGAGCTACCCATTGCTCACAGTCCGCAAGCCCGCGCCTACGGTGGCCGGAAATCGGCTTGCGACTCCCGACGCCCTGGGCGTCTCCTCCTGCGGCGGTTAGGGGCGTGAGGGCGCGAAATTTGCCTCTCCCTCACGCGTTCCGCCTCCTCCTTACGTTTGACATACTTGACGTTTTTACTGTTAATGTGTAATTATTCTTGGTTTTAGAATTATTATTGCTGTTTATGGTAAAGCATAAACTTTTTTTCAAATATTTTTCATGTTCCGCAAAATGTTATTTTTCTCTTATATGGAACATGAGAGTATACATGATAACTTTTTTAGTTTACGTCATGTTGTAATGATTTGCCAGTTAGCAATGTTGTCAAATTGTCCGAAACTAAGTTTCTTCAGTGAGTCCCCCAAAAATTTGCGTTTTTTTTTTTCAAATATTTTTCATATTCCGTAAAATATCATTCTTCTATTATATGGCCCAAGCATGACAATTTAAATGATATCTTTGTAAGTTTACGTCATATTGTAATGATTTGTCAGTTAGTAATGTTGTCAAGTTGTCCGAAACAAAGTTTCTTCAGTGAGTCCCCCAAAATGTTGCGTACCTTCTCAATACATTACCTCTTTTCATTATGAATTATTTTCAAGGAAGTAGCTTCTAATGTTTATAAATTAACCATATTGTTACTGCACAATATGATTAAATGCAAAAATTCATCCAGAAAATTCTTCGGAGGTTTTAGTTAATTTATATTTGCACGCCACATCATTTTTCATGTTCCGGTTTGCCCCTAAAATACGTATAACGGGGTGAAATGGGAAATAAGTAAACACGAAGGGGCTTTTAGTCTTTTGGAAAGATAAGTAACTAAATACTTAACATAACACCCGTATTACCCTAAAGGGTTAGGTAGATGTATACTAATAGTGAATCTGCCTAGGCTTTTCCCAATATGGCCCTGCATACTCATTGAGGATCTCTTGTGTATGTCTTTCCCCGGTAAGGGTGCCATTTTCTATGGCCACTAGCTCTGTGCGACCTTCTGAAGAGATGCCAGTTCATACATGTACAGAGCCTCCGCCGTATTCAGACTCTTTCTGTGAAGCAGGCTTGAATGTATCGCTCACTAGGTCGCCTGTATACTTTTCGCCTTCCATCGGAAATGAATAGTGTGAATCGAGACTCATCCGTGAACTTTAAATATGTTGTAAGTTATTGCAATTTCAAAAGTGATACTAAGTTTTGAAGGCCAGTGTATGTTGGGGTCGGTTTCCAGCCGGATGCAGCTGAACACAAGTATTTTACATAGAGTGAATTCCTATCTGACCTCCATAACTCAGTAACTGTGTAACACGATACCTCTAGGTAAGACTGGTCGTTAGACTTTTGTGCTTCTGACTACCCATAATGACTGTCAAAGTTCTACGAATGACTTGACGTGCTTTCTGAGGCACGGAGGGGTCTTGATATGTATTGGATTGTCACCCATCTACAAACCAACCATGGCAAGGATAGCTTTACCTTCGATCGACCAGTGCGACTGTTACCTTATAGCCACGAGCCGAGAGATGTACCTACTTATAGTACACCCACTTAATTTTTATGTGCTGTTATTAAAACATTGACATATTTTGAAAAACTAAGCCCAAGACTGAATTTGTGGACTTTTTAAGGATTGCCATATGACTTACATATAACATAACTGACGAAATAACGATGTAGAGTGTAATTTAGAGGCATCAGGAACAGGGTGTAAAGTTCATTCATCTTCTATAGAAAAAGGAGGATCCTCCGACCAGACGGGTGTTGTGTCTGGCGGGCAACTGCCCGACGGTTTATTTTTTTAACATGGCAACTCGCAGTTTTGACCCCTAAGGTCTGGGCTGCTTAACCGGACTTTCCTGTGGGTGCCTTAAGCTGCTACACTTAGAGCCTCCAGCCAGGAGCAAATAAACTATACTAAATTGAAACTTGGCGAACGCTCGCTAAGGGCACACCCTGTGGGTACGAACCTCGGCTTAGGGCGTCGCTGAGGGGAGGACAGCAAGAAGGGACAGGCTGGATCAAAATTTGGTTAAAATCATGATTATTAGGCGGGGTATTTAAAGCTACGTGCTCAACTGCAACAACTTGCTGGCACCTCGTTTTCGAGCAAGGGTCGGGGAGGAGTATCATTTACTCGGGGACACGGTCGCGATTGCAAAGGACCTCGGCGGCGAGGTTGGAATGACGGGAGGCATCTGTTTTTGTGTATTGTGCTGGTGGCCCTATTCTTCTCCTGGACGAGTGTAATGGGGTCATCAGGGTCGGAAAGAGCCCGACGGTTGATGTCGGATAGTCTTATATATGTCAATCGCGCGGTAAACTCAAACTGCGCGAAGCAGGATTTGTGTGACGTCATGTCTTTTTGATGCATAGTTCGTATGGGGCAGTGTAACCGCTACAGTATTATATCTCTGCCTAAGCCCGTATACAGGACACTTTTTTTGTGATTTTCAAATAAAACGTTCCATGACTTTTCAGATATTTTCTTCGAGTAACATTTTCCTGCTGATCTTTAATGGAATAATAAGGTTTTCTGTGTTACCTCCTACGCAAGTTGTTGAAATCAATAAGGATGTCAAGGATCTGAAGGATGTTATTTTTGTCGCCGTGAAGGATACAAAGTTGTTAACCGACAGCCTAGTTGGTTATGTAGCAAAAACGAGAGTTTTAATATAACTAAAAGCTGATTTTGGAAAGCAAGGATAGATTTTCTATTTTATCAAGTACCTGGTACTTGTTGACAGGCCTACACTGTTCTCCCATAGATATTAACACTATTATTTAAAAATATTATAAAAGCCAATAATTTTTATAAGAGTAACTGTGGAGTTTCTTGCCTGCTCTTCTCCATAGGAAACGTCAAATTGGAACCGTTCACCTAGCTTCTTCTAGAAAGATTCTGGAGTGGCGACCGCGTACCGGAAGACGTAGCGTTGGAAGACCTCCCCCAAGGTGGGTCGCAGGACTCCAGTGGATGCAGGAAGCACAGAACCGGTCAAAGTGTTGCTTGCCAAGGTCTATGTCCAGCAGTTGACGTCTTTCAGCTGAAATAATGATGATGATGACCTCGCTTCTGACGTTTCCTAAGTGCCCATGTATGTAAAATAAAATATTTTTATTTTGAAACCACCAAAAAGCATAAAAATCTGCTCCATCTGTCAAGTCAAAAGCCTCATTTTTCTACGACTGATTCGTTACACTTGTCGTGTCGAGAATTTCAAAAACATCTGTACAGAACAGGGTTTATTTTTGTAAAGATAAATAACATCAGTATTATGAACGTCAACCGTGTCAAATGGACGAAATTATGATAATTTTTAAGGGCTTACGACAAATGGGTGTAACGGCGAGGCGGCCATCTTGCTGTACCTTCTGCATTCTGTAGTGGCGAAGTCTTTTATCCATACTATATATAATTCTAAAGTAACTTTGACGGTCTGTCTGGCTGTCTTGCTGTTACCTTTTCACGCCTAAACCACAGAACCGATCGTTTTGTGACAGAAACATAGCCAAGGACCTGGGAGAAGGACTAATATGATGTTTTTCACCCTAGATCGCAGATGAAGTCACGAGCAACAGCTAGTATGAAATATGCTTATGACCGTAGGGTAATAGCGGTCATTGGAAGACCAATACATAAGGTTGATAAGGTAATTTGAGCCACGAAAGGCTAATAATAATCTACTTTCTGCATTATGTCTGTATTCGCATACACTAAAGAATTGTATGGCTAAGCGTATGCTGAGATGGTTTGGGCATGTTGAGAGGATGAATTAAAGACATGCGAAGAGAAAGGCCGGGCGGAGACGCCCTAGGACATATACTGACCTTATTTGTGATGTTTTTCAGAAAGGCCAGATGCGTAGGGCTCGCAACCGGCGGGCGTGTATGACCAGATGTATGAACGTAAACGAGACAAAAGGAGTATTTAAGGGTCGTAGCAGGTGACGTTCTGTAGTTTCTGCCTACCCCCATGAGAAGCAGGTGTGAGTTTATGTATGTATGTAAAGAATTGTAGGTAGGTCGACTTTACAACAAAAATGCTAGAGGTACGAGGTTTGTTTTGTAGTTATTTCCCTTACAAAATAATCTCAAATATTTGTGAAACAGCACCAATTCATTTTCATAGACGATACTTTCTAAACATTTCAGAATTTTCAAAGTAAGAAAGTGTAAATAAATTCTTCTAGGAGACAATTTAATTTGAAATTCAAATCACTCCTTTACGCGTAAGTAATTTTATTAAAATATCCGTAGACAGAGAGCTAGTAGAACAAATGAAAATAAAGGAGCATTTGATGATAAATATATGTATGGTCAAGTAACGAATACCTTAACCATACCTACGTCATATTACGTAGCGAATGACGACGTCAATTTCACGTATGACATCAATTGACAAATGACAAATTATAAAATTGATAAACCTTTTCGTACGGTCACCTTACAATCACGCTTATACATAACATTCTCTCGCACACTTCAGTGTTACGGGCTGGCAATTGCAAAAAATCTTTCATTAGTTTCTTCACTAGCAAAATAAAACATTACATATTCCTCAAGACTTGTTATCCTGATCAAGGCAAAGGTTTTTTTGTAGTATGAGATCAGCTACACATCAACTTTCAAAAGAAAAAGAAAAAAACATTTTTCCCTATTTATCACTACGATAACAACCGGCAAGTAACGTTTCACACCTCATTTCACATAGCTACTTACGGAGTAAATGATCCGCGCTAGACCGTTTTCTCGCAAAGTTCGGAACACGCCTTTGAATAACATCTAACTACGCTTTATAAGGTAAATAATGTATCGGATGAGTCGAACATCGTTAGTGAGTTAGGACTCAGTTACAGTATAGGCTAGGCGAGGAATATGGGCTACTATAAATAAAACCTATATCCCGATTATAGATTTGTTTTATCAATTACAGTGTTTTTAACTTAAAGAAAATAATAGATTTCAAATTTAAGTTTTTTTTCTTTGCTAGCCATTATTGTCCAACTGCTGGGCAAAGGCCTCCCTACTCACTTCCAACCGCTCTATGTGTAAAGCTGCCAAAGACCAATCTTTATTAAAGGAGTTCAGCTCATCCCATCATCTCCGTCTGGGCCTGCCACGATGTTGTTTGCCATTAATCGGGACCCACTGAGTCGTGTTTGGCCTATTGATCGTCTGACATGCGGCAGATGTGTCCAGCCTAGTTCCATTTAAGCGTGGCAGCTATTCGAGTGACATCATTTATTTTAGTGATGGAAGGGCTTGTTGTATTCTTAACCCGGTCCACGGTCAATTTCAGGTTGTTATGAGCTAAACATAGAAAACCCAACATGTCAATATTAGTTTGAAAAAATAATAAAACCAGCCTTATATGTGAATATGCCTTCGCCCTGGCATAGGCTCTTCTCATACAGAGTAGGCACGAGCATTGATCACCACGCTTGCTCAAGACGGGCTGTCGATTTCAGACTTATATTAACTATAACTCCAGGTTTCCTCGCCATGTTTTCCTTTTCTATGTCAGTAATGTCCAATATAAAGTAAGAAAGTATAAATGAATTAAAAAAGGCACATTGGTATTTGCCTGAATTAGAGTCCATAGCCTTGTGCATGACAGGCGCGGCCTTTATCACTGGGCCATCACGGCCGCACAAGTAGTGGTCACTAAGAACTAATAAAAAGACAAAGTGGCCTAATAGTAGGAACAAAACAAACCGGAACTAAAACAGCTGCACAATTGCCTACTGTTACAATTGCAAACAATAACAAATTTTAGACTCGCTGTTTTCAAACTTAAATCTTCTGACTGTGGTTCGAAATGATTAAAGTTTAGCGACAGCTGAGGATTATAGTGGAAATAGTCGTATAAGGTCTTACGTCACGATTGAACAAACATTTCCCAAACATGCAAACTTATAAACTCATCTGAAGTTTATTTAGGAACTATTAGCCATTCAATGATCCATAGATTTAGAAATATAGATTTTTAATAGTACCAACCGCTAGCTACAGTATTACATTCATAATCTCTTTTTTGTAGCATTAAGCCAAACTAGATTTCACTTTATCTGTTGGTGTCGCTCTTTATCTATGAGCATTATAGACAAACAACAGCTATCAGGAGTCATAAAAATGTGGTTGGGACATTGATCCTAGATATTCATTGCGGACATCAAGTTCCAACCAAACGAGTCAATTGCAATAGCAGATATTATTATTTATAAGCTATACCTGGAACGTCATCTTAATATTCTTATAAAACCAAGTCAACTATTCGATTTCCATTTTCGGACACAGTGTCAGCTTTGGCAAGGAATTTGTATAGATGTTATCACACTGTGTCGATATGGGCTTCACGCGAAAAATCCCGCGTTAATTGACACGTATTACCTTTCTCGGATGCAGGCTGATGTCTGCTAGATTTTTTTTCTAGGCACATTCGATTAGTGATTTATTAAGCCGTTAGATATTATATGATACTAGGAGGTAGAATGTCATAAAATATTTGTGGTCTATCAATCTGGATTACATAGCTCCGTGTTATGGAGCGCATTCTACGGCGTTAATAAAAATAATCTTAAGTATCTTAAGATTATGAGACTAGATAAAGATACATTCTTGATTTTAAAAGGAGGTGCTTCGTCATTTTTGCACTTAAAGGAGCTGATTTTTTAGTTTATAAGTAGACGAACTGCTCGTAGGACGATTTGCTAATAGGACATTTTGCTAAAGTGTCCTTTTGGTTATAGGTAATTTTACTATCAGGATCATACTTTTTTTTTTGAGCAATGTGTGGCTCACCGTCCGATAAGGACCAGGCCCGGATCGACGGCGCGTTGTGTTCCACGCGCGCCTCTAAGAGATGTCAGCAGAATTGAAGGGGTCCACTAGGGCCGATGCCTGCCGGGGTTGCGAAGAAAACCGAAAGGGAGATCGTGGCCCCCGGCGACAGCGCAACCGAAGGGACACGGGTGGGTTTTAGTCAGTAAGAGTCTGACACGCCCTCCCTCTCCGCCCAGAGCGGGAGAAGTTATTTGATGATTTCCCACCCACAAAAAAAAAAAGGACGATTTGCTAATAGGACATTTTGCTAAAGCGTCCTTTTGGTTATAGGTAATTTAATATCAGGATCATTATTTGCTTTTAGTACGTTTTGATACGGAGAAGATGCTTGTGAGACGATATACGAGGTGTAATTGCAATAACTGAAAACCTCTTAAGGGGTCATTGTACTCATCATTATGAACAACTTTTATAGTACCAAACCAGAAATCGCGAAAAAAAAAATCCATTCCCTACATTAATGTTTGCATAACACATCAAAATGTAGGCAACAGCAGATTCTTTTTGCAATTACCCCTTGTATTTATTTCATAACCATAGAATTGATTGGCGAGATATTAATTTAAGTCAAAGTTGCTTATTGCGTTGGATAGGCTTTTCCCTAAAACAGCATAAGAGCAGTTTGAATAGGGGTGATCCTGGTTTTAGCAGCGCTACGCTACCAGTACTGCAGCGTCGACAGGTAATCGATCTATATACGAACAGATAGCTGTGCTACTGGAGAGTTTATTGCGCCACTTCTTCTTCACAGCTAAAAAACTAAAGGCGAAAGGCGCCGGTTTTTGAGGGACTGTCTTATGTAATTTTGATGTTTGAAAAGTGCTGATTCTCAGCCTAGTTTGAATAAATGACTTTTGAATTTAAATTTGAATATGAAATGCTAGGGAGTCTAAGGCTAAGTTAGCTGATACATGGTTTCAGCTCAAGGACTAGTCTGTCCCAAGGACTATAACAAACTATATTATCAACATGACATAATACACGACTGTATTCCTACAAGGGCTGAGCAGAGATGCACCTTTACTACGCCCACATTTCGCCAGGTATGTTTAACACACAAATCTAGGGTACGGGCTGCTACTGGGAAATTCCAGATATTATCTTCCTGCTAATTTTGTATTAAAACCTCTACCCACCCTAATGCTGACTCTTCAGGCATGTTTGATATTTGTTGCTTTTCACTTCACACAAAAATTCATGCGGCAAATCCACCAAAATAGATAATCATTGAACTAAATAAACATGCAACGCACAATACCCCCAACTATTGTCAACTAGTCGTTGTAAATTGTGAAAAAAATGATGTGTAATTTCTGTACTTATATTATTGTTTTTATTTATATATTATATGTCAGATCCGGTCATTAGTACGGACGCGAAACTAATCGCAAGCGTGCCACTGGTGACGTCAAGTGATCTACCCACACCAAAAGCGCGCTTCTACAGAGTCGTGATGTTTTAAGGCCACGGCGAGGGGGGATTCAGCCTCTGATCGCATCGGAGTTAAGACGTCACGGAACTGAACTCGATTCGTTGTGCTCAGTTATTGTGTTAATTGTAATTTGTGATTATTGTGATACTTTGTGATTTTAATAAACAACATGTATCGCACCCAGTGTGTGTATTGCTAGTGTAATTAATTTGATAGTAAATTATAAAATGATGATGTAGTTATATTTAGTAACGCTTAGCTATTTCTTAAGAGTCTTAAAAAGACCCTGGAAGAAATCGACACGTGTTTCACCTCTCAACGAGGCATCCTCAGGATGACGATTGACTTGTCGCGAACTCGAACACGGCGTGTTGCCACACCAAGCACCAAGCGCAGATGCACGCTTCGGGCGCGTGCCTGCGCTCGGTGCATGATGTAGATAAACCAATAAATAAATAATTGTCACTGACACTGATTGTTATACACATTCATACATATATAAACTCACGCTTTCTTTCCATGGGGGTAGGCAGAAACTGTAGAACATACTCTTTTTACTTCGTTTACGTTCATACATCTGGTCATACACGCAAGCCAATTGCGAGTACTACGCACCTATCCTTTCTGAAGAGCATCACCAATACGGTCAGTATATGTCCTTCTAGGGCGTCCCCGTCCGGCCTTTCCCTTCACATCTGTCTTGTAAATACATTTTGTTGGTCGCCTTTCATTAACTAACATGCCCAAACCATTCACTACTGATTGTTATCTCTCCGAATAATAACAATTTTAATACGTTTCGAATTTCATCCTTCAAAGAAATTCTAAACATAGCTTCCTTTAAATATAACTAGCTGAAATAAACAAGGCAGAACCCACGCAGCGTCCTTGATACACAGGCTCATTTGAGTTTATTGACAATGTTTCAGGGGTGAATGTACTCACGAATATCAGGTTACAACTTTTATTCTGGGACCAAATCTTAAAGGTAAATTTCGTACTAACAAGGGTGTTAGGAACCCAAACCGATTCTTTTTTTCGCTAGTTATTTCAGAGTTATTCTCACCCCCTTGTAAGATCACAATATCGTTTTTTTTTTTTTTCGGATAAGTTTCATATTTATATGGGACGCCGGCCATACCACTAAATATATTCGAGTTAATTTTTAGGGTTCCGTACCTCAAAAGGAAAAACAAAACCCCTATAGGATCACTCGTGTGTCTGTCTGTCTGTTCGTCTGTCACAGCCAATTTGCTCCGAATCTAATGGACCGATTAAGTTGAAATTTGGTAGGATAATATATGTATTTCTGTGATCCAAACACGAACGTGTAACGTTAATAAATGAATTTTGAATATGGGGGTCACTTTTGGGGGGCAAATAAAAATTTAAAGAAAAATCAGTGGCACTCCGGGAGTGCCAACAAAAGTGAAAACTTGAAAAAAATTCGGCACCACGGTAATCAACGCGTTGATGTCTTCTACTGCATGCACCGCGGTAATCAATGCGTTGATGTCTTTTTATTTTTAATGGTCGTAACATTGTCGCGAAATTAATGGTTTAGTCCCATCTCAAAAATTTCCAACGCGCCTAAAGAAGTTTTCACTTCAAAAAAAGTTTTTCAAACTGTACTGTGTGGCATATCAAATGAAAGGGCTTGTTACGAGAATCTCAAATATATATATATATATATATTTTTTTTTTTTTTTGTTAATATTTTAAAATATAACATTTAAAGATATTTAAGAAAATAGATGAAAATTGCTCATTCCCCCCTTATCTCCGAAACTACTGAGCCTAAAATTTTGAAAAAGACACGGAGAATGGTTCTTCACTCATAGAACAGAGGAAAATGTATAAGAAGTCTATGTTAAGATCATAGACTTCTTATACATTTTCCTCTCAATAACTAAGAATGTATGGGAGAACATGTATTTCAACTACAATGTTAAGTTTGTATTTGGGATAAATTCATCCCAACTACGGAACCCTTAATTGTGCGTAGTCCGACACGCATTCGGCCGGTTTTTTTTTTTTTCATATAACTAAGTAAGTACCTAGGTATTTCTGGGCAATAAATTTAACAAAAAATTCAACAGGTGTATCTTTTACTGACTGAAACTACACTCTTTTGCAAAAAAAAACGGGCACCTAAGGAAATTTACGTTCTAAGGTCGATTTGAGTTAATTAAATGAAATTTATTTCTTTGACGTAGTCTATGTATACTTATAATCGTGTAAATTAATGCGCGTGAAGTGAATTGGGGCAAATAAAAGAAAAAAAACGATGGATTATTTAAAACCGATGCACATGCCCAAAAATAAGAAATAGTCGGCAATAAAGACAAGATTTTTTTTTTACTTTTTTTAATTAAATAAAGTTACAAATATAAAAACCTTATAACGAGTGTGACCTCCTCTTGCCAAAATCATAGCTTGAATCCTTCTGGGCATGCTTTCCACGATGTTTTTAATAACGTTTTGAGGAATACGTTCCCACTCTTCTGCAATGACTCTTTTCAGCTCCCTGATGTTTTGTGGAGCAGGTTGCACTAATCTTACCCGTCTCTTTAGAACATCCCAGACAAGCTCAATTGGATTGAGGTCAGGACTTCGAGCTGGCCAATCTAAACGACGGATCCCAACTTCTTGCATGTACGCTTCCACGTCGCCAGAACGGTGCGGGCGAGCATTGTCGTCCATAAAATGGAATCTTCCCCAAGTGCAGTCAATGTGGGTTGTGCATATGGAATTAGGACTTCCATTATGTACCGGTGTGCATTTAATGTTCCATTTTCTATGAAAACTAACTCCGTACGCTCCGTCGAATTAATTGCTGCCCAAAACATAACGGAGCCTCCGCCATAAGGAGTGATTTCTTCGAAACACACTTCCGCATAGCGTTCCCGTGGTCTTCGCAGCACTCGCCGGCGTCGGTCCTCTCCACATAAAGAGATTCTAGCTTCATCAGAAAACAATACTTTATTCCAGTCCTCCAGAGTCCATGAAGCACAGTTCCGAGCAAACTGAAGTCGAGCAACTCGGTGCTCACGGAGTAATTTAGGGCCCCGAGCTGGGCGGTAACTCCTGATATTGGCAGCCAAAAGCCTCCTCCTGACCGTCCACAAGCTAACTTCTACTCCTCTTACTTCTTCAAGGCTCTTCTTCAGGTCCACACTTGACGCCTTACGATTCCGCAACGACTGACTCACCAAAAAGCGGTCATCTCTTGGTTCTGTGCATCGGTTTCTTCCCGAACTGGGTCTTCTTTTGACCGAACCGGTCTCTTGATACCGTTGCTAAGTCCTCTGGACACTTGAACGACTCACATCTAGCCGCTGAGACACGTAAGTTTGCGAACAACCTTCTTCAAGTAGGGCTATAATATTATCGGCCCTTATCGCTTTATCACTCATATCAAAAAGTGGTATTTAATGTAAAAAGAAAGATTAAATTGTTTAATTTGCAGAAAATATCCAATAAGTTTTAAAATATCGTAATCAGTTAAAAATCGTTTCAGCAATTCGCGCCATTAGTAAAGCAATTTTAGAATAATCCACAATAATCATTATTTTTCTTTTATTAATTTCAAATTTTAAATTTGGAACGTAAAGAATCATGCCAGGATGCTTCAAATAACATGCCAATACATCGTCAAATTAATAAAACCTATTTCTTGTTCTTCTTCATTGAAGTAGAGAAAAAAATCTAAAGTGCCCGTTTTTTTTGCAAAAGAGTTTATAATCCTAATTTTAATTAGTTCAATTTAATATGTTTTGATTTCATTCATGGTATAAACCAATTAATAATAAAATGAAAAAACTAAGTTTTTGTTTATTTAGAAGGAAGACTCGAACTTGACATTCAGTCACGTCAAAGAAAATAATATATAACGTGGAATGTTTGAAATGAAGCTTTTTATCCTTTAATGTCAGCCTGGAAAAACTCCCAAAACTTATACTTTTATTGGCCAACACACTTCAGTTCATCTTTTACATCTCCTACATAGCTCACAAACCTTACCTCAGAACATATTTATTTGCTGGAAATCGCTAGAAACTTCCCTAAAACTGCCTTCATTTTGTCTGAATTCATGCCAAGTTTGTACGCAATGCTCTTGAACTGTCATGAACAAATACTTTACTAGTTCACGGAACTCTGACTGATATGAACTCTGGCTAACATTATATGATGTAAAGCTTTTGATAGTTCATGTGATAGGGAACGTTTTGTTTGGAACAAGTTTACGTGGTGTATTACATTTTGTTTATAAAAAACTTATTTCATTTTAATTGTTGAGTGCTCATGTAACATAACATGACTGTTGTTTAAATGGTTGTCAACCAATCAGAATCTCGATTTGGAAAAAATTAGATCTGGCACCAGAAACGAAGTTCGGAGACTAGATGAAAGGAGCAAGATAGGGTTTCAGAAACCTAGGGTTAATTCTATGTCAAAGAGATACTAGTACCTGGGCGACCGAGCTCTGCTCTGGTCAAAATAGAGAATGCTCATTCAATAGTATAGGAAAGTTCATACTAATCCATGCTGCCATGATAGTAAGTACTTACTAATACCATGTTGCATGTCATTATTCTAATGTCATTATTCTAAAGTCATTATTCCAATGTCATTATTCTAATGTCATTAATCTCATGTCATTATTCAATATTTTGTTCTAAACTCTGGGCGACCGAACTCTGCTCGGGTGAAAATACGGAGAAAACTAATTTTCCCAGATATGAGATCTAGCTAGATCGATTTTTCGCCCCCGTAAACCCCTTTATTGAAACTTTCATCGAAATCGTTTGAGCCGATTTCGAGAACGTGAGTACAAATATATATACTTATATATATACACAAATATTGCTACTTCAATAGTATAGAATAGGCTACAATATATAAAAAAACAGTCCAATCCGAAAGGGGCAGATAGGTATTGCAATAACATTACCAAAAAGTATACATTTAAAGTATTATAAAAAAAAGTTATCGCTATTTCAAATTCACATTTTAGTACCAAAACTACCTCTAATCCATTAAAAGTTGGAAAATTGAAAATTTTCAACAGGGTTGATAAGTGATGACTAAATTAGACACCCGCTAAATGACGTCCGCCAGCACTCCATGTAATAACCCGGTAAAATTCCTCATTGAAAAAAATGCGGCCTGTTTTTTTTTTTTTTTTTTCCTGAAATTTACCACATAAATAGACTCTCAGTACGATACCTAACAACACCCTCACGGATCGGACTGGGTTTTTCTTACATGTTGTATATATGCATTTTTAGATAGATTCGTGTAAGAGATGATTTGATGGGATTATTATTTATACTACTAAGATACTACTAATTATTATTTTTAGATAGATTCGTGTAAGAGATGATTTGATGGGATTATTATTTGAGATACTACTAATTATTATCTATATGAAGCTTTTAAGCTTAACAATCAGCACCATTAGATGGATTAATCTCTCAGATGTCTACGGATGTATTAGGGTAGATCGCACATCGTATTGTACTCGTGTAATGAAATGTATGGTCTACTGCACATTCGATGATTACCAAAAGCTACTCGGAAACTTAGAACAAAAAAAATGTAATTTAGGTTACATTACCTTCTTATACCTACTCTGCAGACCCGACTAAACCTTTCCTTGTAATATGAATGTGTGCCAAAAGTGCTAATTGGGATCGAATTAACGAACTACCTCCTGCCAGTCAATTGTGCTGGCTGCTTCAATAGAATGAACTAAATAAATGAGTGATAACGTAAATATAATAACTAAAATTGTAAATAAAAATATATACATATATGTATACAGGGTGGCAGGGACATCAACGCGAAAACTGTTACCATGGATTCACTATATGATTCTGAACCCCCTTTTTTTGGGTCAAATAACTTCTTCCGCTCTGGGCGGAGCGGGAGGGCGTGTCAGACTCTTACTGACTAAAACGCACCCATGTTCCTTCAGTTGCCATGTTGCCGGGGGCCACGATCTCCCTTTCGGACTTCTTCACAACCCCGGCAGGCATCAGCCTTAGCGGACCCCTTCAATTCTGCTGACAAATCTTTGAAGCACGCGTGAAACACAACGCGCCGTCGACCCGGACCTAGTCCTTATCGGACAGCGAGCTACCCATTGCTCGCAAGCCCGCACCTCCGGTGGCCGGAAATCGGCCTGCCATTCCCGACGCCCAGAGCGTCTCCTCCTGTGGTGGTTAGGAGCGTGAGGGCGCAAAATTTGAAACCCCTGCGTTGAAAAAATTCGTCGGTTATTAAAAAAAATATATCATGGCTATTCCACACATTTAGTGTAGATATTGCAGTTTTCTATGAAACAGCAGATTTTTTTTTATATGTATAACCGACGAAAAATTTCAATGTATGGGGGTTCAGAATCATGTACTGAATCCATGGTAACCATTTTTCGCGTTGATGTCCCTGCCACCCTGTATTAGGAAATAATTGAAATATTTTGCAATAAGCTTCCTCTCCTCTTATTATTTGTTTCTATTTATTTAATCTTACCACCTGTATGTATACATTATGGATTGCAATAAAGAGAAATTGGAATTGAAATTTATTGAAATTGAGTTCATCTAACTGCTGTTAGATAATAAACATAAAGGCAAAAACAACGAAACAATAGCCCCAGGAAACTCCAGGATACATTACTTCATACCTAAGACATATTTAAGGTACCATGTCCCAGACTCAAAGTAAACCCTAAAATTAGGTACCGTTAAACAAAACCTAGGTTCCAAGTCATTAACAAGACATAAAGGCATACTCCGACAGTTTGCCTTTCCATTGTATAGTAATTTAATTAAGGATCAAAAGGGGCACATCGTACAGTCGTGGGTAACCTTTGAGAACTGAGGTTCGTTATACCAATTAATTTACAAGGTGAATTTAGTCTGTTTAAAAGTAGCATTACTTTTATAACTGTTACTTAAACTGTTCTAGTTATTTTAGGGTAACTTGGTTTTTCATGTAGGTGTAAGGCAAATTCCCTAAAAATCTGAGCACATACTTACCTATTCTTTAGATTTCAAACTTCATCAGCGATAGAAAAGACTCTGTTTAGCTTTTAATTTGTTGATGCGCGTTGGATCCCCAACAATATATAGTTCACCTAGTTTTGATAGATTAAATAATTTTATCAGTCATTATTAAACGCTAGATAAAAGCACAGACAACATAAGCCTATGCATCACGTAGTCTACAGTAGGCCTCTCCCATCACACCCACTGAGCCTAATCTTTATGCTCTCATCAATACATTAACAGCTATCCCGCGGAAATCGATACTGAAAAATTGTTCCATAACAAAAAGTTTGTATGCTCGAAACTCTCTAACTAATAACGCTAAAAGCTTAACTGTCAGCATAAACGAAAAACTCCAAGCCAGTGAAACCGACTCAACAAAAACTGGGACTCGATAAAACAAACATTTTACTCTATACGCTGTCGATTGCAGCGCGATTCGGAGCGTGGTGTTGCTACACCCCATGCGGTCTAGAGCAACAGCCGTGCTCCGCGTTTTGACATTGTGTACATGTACGTAAAGGTGTGTACGCGTATTAGAACAGACGGCTTGAATAATTTAAATGGTTATGGAAAGTTGAGATCTTCGTATAACTGAACATTGATTACGAATGTTTGAATCGTATGTTTGGACTTAGACAATAATATATTTATTAATTTGTATACTACTAATTTGTATACAAATGTATACTTATTAATTGTATAATTTCCTACAAAAAAGCTAATATATTATTTCCGATTTTCTGACAGACAATGTATTGATATAATTTTTTATTTACATTTGTTATTTAATTATTATAATTAATTGATTCAGGCGTGAAATTGCGGAAATCCATTATAAAATACAATAGACGTTGATATATTTAGTAACCTGTTCCGCTTAGCTATTTCTAAAGAGTCTTAAAAAAACCCTGAAAGAAATCGACACGTGTTCGAGTTCGCGACAAGTCAATCGTCATCCTGAGAATGCCTCATTGAGAGATGAAACACGTGTCGATTTCTTACAGGGTTTTTTTAAGACTCCTTAGAAATGGCTAAGCGGAACAGGTTACTAAATATAACCACTTCTATTGTATTTAATTATTATTTTAACTTTTTTTTTTTCATTCTTGATGTTATGTTTTTAATTTTTATAGGTACAAAATTTATTATTTTCTTCAAAGATTTTGTGTTTAAGTACTGTAGGTACTTACTACTTATTATATTCTTATTCTATTAATATTCGTTAAGGACCGAATGATTAATTGAATCTTTGTACGCTTAAACAATAACTTTATGGAGGTTTTCCGAATTTCCAATAAATTTACTATATTATTATATGGGGTTTTTCCATCTGGAATTTCTCAGTGACAGCCCGAAGTCTGGAGATATGCCCGATTGATGGCAATAGGCTCGCCCCCTATTACATGGTATTTAAACATAACTGGTGAAATGTGGGTTTACTATAGGTACACCTCTGCCCAACCCACATGGAATACAGGCGGGATGTTGTGTAAATATATTATTGTAAGTAGATATACTCTTTACCTGACTACGGCAAAGCCAAAAAGAAGGGTCATGATTTTAGCAGTCTATGTATGTATGTTTATATGTTTGTATGTATGTATGTTTGCTTTTACGTGTGTTCCACCGTAGCGCCTAAATTAGTGAACCGATTTTGATGGTGCGGGTGACATAGGCTACATAAATTTTCCCTAAATTTAATATGGTGGACGTTACACGTAAATTTCTAACCTCGAAAAAAATTAAAATGAGATGATCATGACATGTTTGGTATCAAAGGAAAGGTCTTGACGAGCACAATACAAATATGTATATAATATTATATTTTCAAAGTAAATAAATATATTTAAATTGTTAAAAACAAGCAAAAGTGAGATACGCTACGTAGTAGCGCAAGATGATAGTTAATCAAATCTTAAAAAAATAGTTAGGTTTTGTAATTCCACTCTCATGAAGGAAAACAAGAACAACGAAATATTTAAATTTTGGATTTCTTCGAACATGGTGTTGGCATCGAAATAAATCGCGCTATGGTTTTGTTCAAAGCACTACGCACTGCTATTGGAATTTAAAATCGGTTAATTAATAATCTATTGTATTACCTACTCTTATTTACGTTTTTGTAACGTTTATCAAGCGTAAAAACGGAAAAGTATAAATAAAAAAATTGTTTAATAAAAAACTATAACCCGACAACGGAAAATCAAAAAAATCAAAAAGAAAATGGTATATAGGCATGCGATCACGGCCTTACCTTGATCATTTTTGTACCTATGTCTTGATTTCTGACTGAAATATTTGCTTGTTTCCTACTTTTTAGATCATTTTTATTTTCCGTAGTCGGGCTGGTTTTTTATTAAACTTTTTTTTTTATTTAACCCAATATATCGCTGCAAACCAAACTCTTTCACCTAGTTTTCTGTTTTGTGTTTCTCTGTTTTGTGTGAACAATGTTGTTTCGTAGCAAGAACGTATTTTCATATTCGTATTTGCAAGTGTGTACAGACCCTTACAATTCTTGTTAGCACGGTGCAGTGAGCGAATGCGGTGGCCGCGGTCAACCGAACAATTGTATCTTTACCGCGTTGCAATGTTCAGTAAATTCTATGTCGGATGATTTGAGCTCAAACTTTAGGTATTTTGTGCAGCCTGCGTGAGCTTCATTGTTTTTAATGTTACGTTTTATGGTAGGTACTCCAGTGAAAGTCTCTCTCTACTGCAGCAAGACCATTTTCAAAGAGCAGTTTAAACGGATTGATCCCCATAATAGTAATTTGCTTTTAAAAACGTGACTTATTTCACTTCTCTTCTTGAGGTTCCTTTAGTAAATGTTATAATCTGAAACTATAATGACCACCAGTGCTTAGGAAAACTTTTTTTATTTTTTTGACACATACTGAAGAAGCTAGGTGATCTGTTTCACGATAATGGCGGGCATAACCCACATATAATGTATCCATTAAACAGTCTTTACCTATTACTAATCACGTAAATAATCTAATGCAGTTTAATATTCAAGTGCCTCTATGATTTCAAATTAACTCATAAATTCAAGGAGTAATTATGAACGACATATCACTATTAGAGTCAAGTATTACATACATAATCGTGTCACAATTACATATTTAACACTAAACCTTCGCCCTACACAGCTAATCCATAATTAATGTATAAATGTTAATTAATTTCTCATTAGGTGCCTGAATTTCATTCCCTTCATCCGGAGTAAAGTTAAAACAATTTTGTGAAGACGTTTCATTTTATTTTCAAAAGTATGAAGTGCTCGCATAACCAGCCTCGATTTAATAGGAGGAATAAAAATTCCATTTTAATGAATACCACTTCAGAACACAACAGCGAACTTTTGATAACATTTATAAGTTGTTACAGCTGTATAACCTAGATTTGCAGTCAAAACTTGCTTTGTTCAATCTTCAGGATATTTAAAAAAGTAAATGTAGACCGCAGTTGTTATTCAGTAGTTTATAGAAGTTTATCAAGTTGATGATAGTTAGGCAACTTTGAGCACTAAAGATTCGCTGCCGAGAATCTCCACATTGCGCGCTTGAAGAACATCCCTGGAAAGATGAAATGGAAAACTGGGTTATAGAGATTAATAAACAAACAAACACAGAAGTTGAGTTATTGAATTTCTTATTTCTTCCAATAAATATTGGACTTGATCTAGATGGTAATAATGAAAGCAGTGATATTTGAGATAACCATGTTACAGCTACAGTTATAAATTCTGACGAGGAATCTGTTATTGTCGGCCAAATTGATGAAGCATCAGTCAATTTGGTTGACTAGTCTAATTGGAGTAGGAGTTAGAGAGACAAAATAACGTGACAATTTGTGAACAGTCGAAATGTGGTACTGTACCTACGACTCTAATACTTATGGAATGTATAATTCACTACCTGACCTTCGTTTTAACTAAAGCCTCTGTTAAAAAAACGCTCTCGCAATTATGTTATATATTTCAATTCTCAAATTTAATAGTCTCTTAACTTTTTTTCGGAAAGAACAAACAATGAAAAAACTCAATTTACGAAACTTTTAAAATACCTAACTTTCTTTAAATTTATCGCAGTAAGCAATATTTTTTTTTTAATTTTTTCCTTTTGTGCATTCTAGTGCACAAAAGGACAAAATTTTAAAAAATATAACACAATTTAATCTTTTGACATAACCTTTAGCATTTTCACGAAATACAATGCTTTATAATATAGAACCTCGACTATTTAAAAAAGGTTCATGTTCTCTTGAAGATACGCATCAATAATATTAGCTTGAACCTGATTATCCACTTCAGACACAAGTCTCTTGTCTCAGAAGTTATCGAATCTTCTCGCCTACTCAGGTATTATCAAAGTTATTGAGGTAAATATGAATTGTTGATAAACTATGAGACATAAGTTAATTGTATATATTATGTATTTCTATTAGAATTGAGAAGATAATTGGGAAACAATTAATTATGATATTGATTTAAATGGTGCGGACTATCACATTAAAACCGAATTTGTATCCAAAAATAGCTCGCAGGATAAGAAAATAGAAACGAAGGATGAAAACATAATACAGGGAACCACTAAAGAAGTTTTGGCATATAACAAGATAATCATCGTTCACGATTTTGCTCCAAATTGTAGAGTAATATAGAGTTTGTAGACCTTTAGCAAACTGGCATTATGCCCAAACTTCTAACTTCCATAATATGAAAATTCTCGACTATCATCTTAGTCTTGCGGTAGGCTTTAATAATAACATTGTCCTGACTACTTCTATTGTATTGTCCTGTACAAAAGCCTGGGTAAGTTAGTTACTGTGCTACTATAATATTATTAGTTCTCACCTCGAAGTTTTGGGTGACTGGATGCTGCTAATAACGACTTCAACTTTCTTGTTGACGCCTTCGAAGTAAGTGAGGTCAACTGTGTATGCCTCTTCTCTGAAGTTGATGACGACGATGTAGGTTTTGTTGTTATACCACCTGGAAATATAAAACATGATATCATGAATTCTTCTATTGGTCTAATGATCATGCGTGGTTGCTCGTTAAAGTATAAGGTGAAATTCCATTTAAAAAAAATGCATTCTGGCTTCCCCAATGGTTATTGCTATTTCCTCCAACGCTCGTGTAATGTATCGATCAGTGGTGTTCCGTCAGTAAATTCTTTGGCTGTAAGAGGCTGCAATTTCTGAGGAAAGAGCAGATACGTCAATGCAAAGTGGGATACTTCATCCAATTAGTATGAACCATCCCATTTTGCATTGATGACGTTGTTATAGTGCTATAATGGGTTGTGTGGTAGAAACCACTCAATTAAGTAAATTGATATCTTCACGCAACATATTTATGATCGAGAAAAGCTCGTAGATACATCAATGTCACTTATTTAATTACTGTTGGCGGTTCTTAAACCAATATCGTTGTTGACCAGTACTGAATGTTCGTTTAGATATTCATGTATGAGGTAAGTGTTTGTAATGAAAACCTTATCGTCACGCGATGTTGGATGTTGACTTGTTCAAAGACATGTAGGGCTGTATTTAGTAATAATATCTACATGAGTTTCCGTATATGAGCAATTGATGTAGAAAAAAACATAGGACAAATAGTTTCTTTTATTTTCTACAAATGAACAAGTATACCTGGTATAAAACTGTATGCACAAAAGCGAATAATAATTTCTTCAACCGCAATGTCACTTTCCTAAAAGAACGTTGATTCTTTTTCCAGTAAAAGAAATGAACAAATTCACCGAAAAGTTAATGAAAAATAATGAGTTAGTCAATTTAAATGTTCCTGTCGACTTATGAGAATAGGTCGACAGGAACATTTAAATTGACTAACTCATGAATGAAATAATGAATGTGCTCCTCGATTGCAATACTTTGAATCGATGCAAACATATCGCGTGAACCTATTTATGTTAATATTGTGACCTAAATACTATAATGCCAGTATTTTACAAGGACGCTGGATCAATTTCCGCATTAAGACAAATAGGTCGTATATTACCTGTAGGTACACAGCAGGTCTACAAACATTCGCTCTCAGCCTGGATGTTTGTAAATATAACGTGTGTTTTGTAATGTATATTTACCAGCACATATGACATAGGGAATTCTATTTTCCAGTTTAGATCTACAAATGTTTGCAAGTTTTTGTATTCATGTAACCATGTAATCTAGCAAATTTGATAAATGGATTTATGGTCCTCTCAAGTGTTTATTATTTAGTTTATGTTTGTTTTTCAAAACTTCGTTTGTCAAGATAATATCGATAAACAAACTGTGTTATCATTACAGTCATTTCGAAATGCAAATTGTTTTTACGATGATTTGAGAGTAGTGCGGCGCAAGTAAAGCAGTATTTTTAATTTAACACCTATGATTTCCTCACCTACGATGATGGAATTTCGAGCACAGCACTTACCTTCTAAAGGCGAAAACTCCTTCATTGAAAGCAACAGACTCGTATCTGCCATATCTGAAGATTTTGTCAGTGCGGAGTGCGGATAACGCCTTGTAGACATTCAAGTGAGAATTTTCTGTCAGACTCTGGACTTTTACATTCAGATTCTCGAAACCATCCGCTACTGGAAGCCAGGTCTTGTCACCGTCTGAGAAACCTATGGAAATATATGTTTATGTAAATCTCACAGTCAAAGAAGTATCCCTGTCGTCTATATTGTCACTGTCGTTTTGATGTTACTTGGTTGAAATATGGTTCTCTCATACCAGCATTCTTATCAGCACTCCATTGGAACGGTGTACGCTCAGGATCTCTGGAAGATATCCAGTAGTTGATAGGGTCATCAGTGTTGCAACCACTGGGGTCTACAGTGTCTTCCCAGCTTACGTAACCATCGACCATACCGATTTCTTCACCCTAAAATATACAATTAGTGTGTTCAGTTATATTAGACTAAATTACAGTAAATTATATTAAGAATTTTAGAATGAACTTAGATTATGTGCTTACCATGTAAGTAACACCAATACCAGGACTCAATAATGTGATCATATTAATACCATCAACTAATTCTGGGCTAAATCTGGAAGCTACTCGACTATTGTCGTGATTTCCGGCCTGAAAAATAATAATTATACTTTACAGAAGAAAACATTTTTAAGCAAAACAATGACCGTATAGAGAAGGTTAAACTCTTACCACCCAGTTTGCGTGTTGATCAATAGGTTTGAATGTGAGGAACCTATCCAGAGCATATTTAATCTCAGCTGCACTTGAACCACCATTTACATCAGAAATCAGCACAAAGTTGAACGGCATCTGGGCACCTTTGCGATCACCTTCACCAAAGTATTTCATAGTCATCTGAGGACTAGAGTATGCCTCAGTCATCATGACTCTAGTCAATCCATCTTTCTCTTTAAACTCATCAAAGACTTCCCTCCATTGGTACACCATTTCTACAGTTTCATCAAGGTCAGTGGTGTAAATATGGGATAAGTAATCGTAGTTATCGGGGTTGTCTGTTTTGCCTGATAGAGGCTCATCAGGAAACTTTCCACCGAAATCTGCCTTGTCAACTTCGAACAAATGGGAAATAGCATCAACCCTGAAACCTGCGACGCCTTTGTCCAACCAGAAGCGAATGACATTTTTCATTTCTTCGACGACGTCGGGGTTCCGGTAGTTAAGGTCTGGTTGTCCGATCACGAACTGATGAAGGTAGTACTTACCGACTTCTTCTCTGTACTCCCAAGCACTCTTACGGAAAACACTGACCTAAGAAATGAAATATTTGTTAGAATCGTTTTCCATCGATCGTTTTTAATCGATCGTTTCCGATCGATTATTATTGTTAATATCGTCATATGTGACATAAAGTTACCATAGAATATATAAATATCAACAGGTTTATCCACTATAATTATGATTTCGAATACTTTGAAACGAGCAATTCTTGTATATATGTATATATATAATCTAAATCTCGGAAACGGCTTCAATGATTTTCATGAAATTTAATATTCAGGGGTTTCGGAGGCGATAAATCGATCTAGCTAGGTTTCATTATTAGAAAACACCGTTAAAAAAAACCGGTCAGTCAGGTATTTAGTAATTATTCATTCATATGCATCATCAATTAAATTCTAATCTAGAATTATGTTCAGGTGAACATGGCGTCTTGGCCATTTAATAGTATTATTATTTATAATTTTACTAAAAATAAGTAATACCTCCAGTTTATGCTTACCCAATTATTAGGAGGATGCATAACCCCATTTTCATCCACAACTCCTTCCTCCCAGATAAAGTAGTCGAAATATTTCTCGTGACCTCGCAAGGCCTCCTCAAACCACACACTTTCATTACTCGTATGGTTTGGTACTAAATCCAGAACTATTTTAATATCTAGAACGGTAAACGATAGTGTTTGAATTTAACTTCTTCCTTTCCTTCTTTCTTTTTTTAACTTCTACTATGGGCAAAATAATCAAATTACTTTTGTTTGTAGACTCTATAAATATTAATAATATAATCACTTATTTAAAAAAACGTCCATATTTCGACACACACATTTTAAGAACAATTAATTTACATCAAAATAGAACAAACAAAATATAACAACATACATAAAATAAAAGCAGTTAAGAACACACTTATACACATTAAGACCGGGAGGAACTGTCCACTGCTCACAGTGCAGTATGCAAACGTATCCAGTGGCGCAGCAGCGGAGAGTTCCGCCTATCCGCGAACACGCTTGCTGCTACTGGACCTAACACTACTCAGCAGCGACGCACACTGCTTCCTTATAAGAGCATGAAATCCATCGGTGTGCGCTTTTGCGAACATAGTCGAAGCACTGCAGAATCGTGGTAGCTCCAGTAGCACCCTAAACGTGTTATTATATTAGACACGTAGGGCGTAGTATGACCCAAGTGTGTAGTTAACCTACAGGATGCACGTGTAAAGTGTTTAGCAGTAAGAGTTAAAAAGAGTCACTTTTCACTTGATTACTGCGCGAACCCTCGGGCCAACATATATAATAGTTGATGCAATTATCACTATTTTATCCTTTGCTATCTTATTCATAAATAAACTCCTAAAAATAAAACTTACCTAATTCCTTAGCTTTAGCCATAAGATTTTCGAAATCCTCCATAGTACCGTATTCATCTTGAATGTCATAGAAATCAGCAATGTCGTAGCCAAAATCGTACATTGGTGACTTGAAAATTGGTGAAAGCCAAGTAGCTCCAATACCCAGTTCTTTTAAGTATTCCAGACTTGCCGTGATTCCTGAAGACAAAAAGGTGATAATAAAGAAAGAAATCCCTGTATATAGGTATAGTAAAAGTAATTAAAGTTGTCTATATTTGTATAATTATGGACAGAGAAATAAACTTAATAATTTGTACTGTGTTACCATTTAGATCTCCAATGCCATCACCATTGCTGTCCTTGAATGACCTTGGGTAGATTTGGTAGAAGATGGTAGTCTCCCACCAGTCAAGCTCTTTGTCATGACTACTTAGCGCTAGTGCGAACAGCACTGGAAGAACTAGGATGCTCTTCATCCTAACTCTGAGAAGAAAAGTAAACGTATAGGCGAAATTGTGAAGTGTTGATATTATGGGCTGATGTGTGGTCTAGGATTATGAGAATTCAAAATAAAACTAACAAATGACACATAACATGGCGCCTTGTTTCCCCGTCACACATTTAACACCATTGAAAAATTTTCTGGAGGATTAGACATTGACAATACTCGATAAACCGATGCAGTAAACGTGGGACACGATGAATATTTGTACAAACAGATGCAAAATTCAAAGGCGAAAAATAACATATTTTTTTTATTTGATTTGAATATTTAAGGATTATTTTATTGTGTGTTTATTTTTATATCAATTTTATGTTTTAATTTAATGTACTTAGGTAATGTTACTATGGACTTTGTCTGAAATAAATTAATTATTATTATAAAACTATCATGCTTTTACACAAACTGAGGATACATCAATAAAAAACTATCACTGCATCTTTCCAGTCACTCTCAAACACACAATTTGCTATCTATTTCGAAATTGCCATTAACAAACGTGAACAAATGAAGAGTTGGCATACAACACTGTGCAGTGAACATGTTGGTGTTATAGTCCATTCACACATAGACTAATTCCATACGAAGAATAATAAGGAAATACGTAGGTAGGTAAGTGTATCTTATTTCCTATGCATTATTTCTATTCTGGTCATCGTGACCTTTATTGTCGCGGTCTCGTATTTGAAACATCATGTTAAGAGGATGAATAAAATGCTACAAATGAAGTCATGAAGCTGATGTTAGAAGAAAACTAGGAAGAGGATGCTCCAAAAAATACATATAATCGTACACCGTTCGTATTACTTTAAAGAGGTCAGAAACGAAGTAAGTATTCACAAACAGCGTTTTTGTTACAAGATTTATGAACCAGGATAAACGAAAAGGATTTTTGTATTGAGGTTCAGTAGTTTCGTCAGCCCAATTGGTAAAATGCGTCAGTTTATGGTATAATGTTACTCACCCCATAATATCTGCTACTAGGTAAAAAGTACTCCCTCCATCCGTCTTTATAGTCAAACATATCTTATATTCGAGATAAACGATACAGAACGCTGATAAACAAAACACTTGGGTTTTATCTGGACTTTCATAATACCTCATAGGTTTGGAAATGATCCATAATAACCTCTATTTTCGGTGTAACGATGGACTGAAAATTTCGATAAAATAACTCTATGAATTCTCTTAGGAAATATTACATGATAGCGTGGTTTATATAATACTGGCTTTTGCCTGTGGCTTCGCCCGCGTTGGAAGTCGGAAAAGTCCCCCGGGAACGTACTACTGGGATCAAAATCCGTACCCTATGTGTTTATCGAAGTTATAAACTATCTGTGTGTAAACGGATCAAAATTCTTAAAATAGTTTTAAGAATTTTGGTCCGTTTACACACAGATAGTTTTCTTTTGTCCAAAAATATTCAATGTACAGTTTTGACTTCGGCACTTTTTATTATATGTATAGATTATGTACGAGTACTTAAAATGGTCAATGAAACCAAAAAGGGTAGGCAGATGATGAATACGTAGGTACTTATTGTCTATGAATAGCGTCTAAATATTTGTTTGCTGCACCGGTCGACGTCATTACGTCGGCGCCGGCTGTCGCTGAAAACCAGCGCTGGCGGTCTGTCTTGCATAGGGTCGTAGCATAATGCTGAGCGATAGCCGATTTGCGTGGATGTGACGCATGCTTTCCCCAACCTTTTCTCATTTTTGTATTGTAATTTTTTTTTACCGCACATAAACGTTTTTTCTTTCTTTCTTTTCTTTCTTTCAATAACGTTACATAGTTTTTATTCTAATTCTTAGATATTATTGGCAGTGATTGATTTATACATATTTTTATCTACTTTTTAAATAATAATAAAATAAAGGTATATTATAATTATTTCATACAATATATTATTTAAAAACACAATACAACAATACACAACAACAACCACAACACAGAACACAACAATACACAAAACAATATATTGTTATTATCTACAAAAAGTTATTGCATTTTTTCTGTTAGTCTTCCATACAGCTTAACGTCAGCATTCTCCATAGTGCAATATTTTTCTGCTTATAATAGACACATTTTAGTGAACAGTGTAAGTACATTATACTAATAATACAGCTCTGTAAAGGCAAGACCTTTTTTTCTCGTACAAAAGAGGAACAAGCTTTGATTACTTCCCTACACGCATTGATAAATTAATTACTTACGAATAAGGTCAAGGTAATTTATTTGGAAGCATTTCCTTTGTTACTTTCGATCTTATGTTACTTACCCAAGTTGTTTTTAACCGACTTCAAAAAAAAGGAAGAGGTTCTCAGTTCGTTGTTTTTTTTTTTTATGTATGTTCTCCGATTACTCGAAGACGGCTGATCGGATTTGAAAAATTATTTTTTATACTTCCAAATTACAAAACTCTTAAATACTGATTGATCCAAAGACACCGACTTCCGAAATTAAAGTTATTTTTCACTTTGTAGTTTGGAAGTCGGTTGCATTTTTGGTAAAAAAATAAAATAACATACAGTAATTATTTTGTTCATTCGCTTACAAGGATTATGAACGTTGGTAGATTGCAAAGGTATAAAGATTGCATAGGTAGCAGGTATAGGTAGGAAAAATAGGGTATAAGTGTATCAAAAAAATTCAAATAAAAACCAGGCTTTGATTGATTCATTTTAATCAAGAAAATAACAGTCACAAAAAATACAATCGTTTCTTATTTTTATTTAGTGCATTTTCAGTACAAGTCCTTCGAAGCCAACGACGGGTACAGACGAGGCGTTGAACACGTTGCTGCAAAAGAAAACCAATTTTAAATAAATAACTTCCTTAAAAATAGTGGATAGAAAATGTACGTATATATGTATGGATGTATTAAAGTAGTTTTTCTTTTTTAATAATCGTATATTCGTTCCGCAGGAAAAGTTGTGGGAATTACGGGTAATATTACCTCCTAATACAGGTGACTACAAATAAACAGAAAAAAGAGTAGTTTAAAATGTAGTAAATTCTTCTATAAAACTAACAACTACAAAGCCATTATTATCACAACACCATCTAAAACTTATTTGCAGACTTCCATTATTGAAGCAGTAATTACATACTTAATTTTTATAACTTCAACTTCGGTAGGTTCAAGTTTCTTTAAAACTTACCCTTCGTTCTTAGGAGACTGGATGCTTCTTAGGATAACGCTGACGTCACCTACAACGTTTTCGAAATACGTCAGATCGATGACGTAGTCATCGTCACGCATGTTAACGATGACCAGGTAGGTCTCACCGTGGTACCACCTGAAATTAAAAAACGGATATAATAAATTACGAGAAGATAAATATGGGAATAAATAGGCTAAGAAAATATAGAAAATCTTTGTCATGGATGAACAGCAGCAATTAAATTGTCAATAGCAACATTTTTGCCAAATACAATGATAAGATTAAATTCCCTCAAAACTGGCTGCCATCCATGAGTTAAACATTCAACGGTTTACGTTGAATCTCATAATGATAATATATTGGGAGTGCCTCTGCTGCCGGCGCCGGCTTCCATTAATAAAGCCATAGGGAACCGGTATGACATTACTGCCGGCGCCGGCTTCCATTAATAAAGCCATAGGGAACCGGTATGACATTACTGCCGGCAGCCGAGATTAAACACATCGGCTGCCGGCACATTACATACTCAGTGGCCGGCACCACCATAGACACTGGCAGCGCGGCGTTTATGGAGACCCTTCCAGTATTCAGAACTCCAACTAACTAACCCTAACTAAAGTATTTTTTTCTATATATTCTAGTCGGTTTTGGCACTCGCCGGCCACTGCCGCGGCACCGCTCGCTTCGCTCGATTGGGTCGTGCGTAGAGGGTGACAGTTCTAACCTAACCCAACCTTTTTTTCGAGTAAAAATATTTAGCCTAATCTAACTAGTTCGGTTCCGGATACTTAGTATTTGATTACTGTAATATGGAAATCATTAATTATGGAAATATAATACTGGAAAAAAAATATTCTTTATTACGTTTTTTTTTTTTTAGTTATTCCTACCCCGTCTATCTATCCTAAAATATCGCAAATTATAAACCCCATTTTCCACTTTTTTTTTCCAAACTCAGCGCCGGCAACCATTTCAACAACCGGCGGCGGCAGCTATTTCGGGAGCAGGCGCCGGCAGCGGACACACTCCCGAATATACGTATTATACTATTAAATTACTAATATTTATATATATATATATATTTCTTATCTCGTTCTCAAAACCGGCTCTAATGATTTCGATAAAAGTTGCAATATACGTTTACGGGGGTGACAAATCGATCTAGCTAGATCTCATATCCGGGCAAATTCGTTTTCTCTATTTTCACAGCCTCGGAAATGTGATACAACATTGGTATACTTGAGCGATATGTTAATTTATTTTCACCCAAGTAGAGCTATGTTTACCAGGTACTGATAATGATATAACATTGTTTTTTTTACGTAGATACGTATTTACTATGAAGTCTATTTACAATTCAAAGTAGTTCTATCGAATCAACGTGTTCAACGAAATTGCCCAATCATTTATTCGGTTTGTTAAATTTTGCATTACTAGTACGAAATTGAATATCGTATGTAGAATTTGTTTATCCATCAAATCATTTTCAAAAATAATTCAATTATTTTGTAATATTTTTTAAGGATATTAATTATACCTTCTGAATACAAAGACATCTTGGTTCATAGCCAAGGAGTCGTAACGTCCATATCTGAAGACCTTTTCTTGGCGCAGATCAGCTAAGGCCTGGTAGACCTTCAAGTGGGACCTCTCAGCGGCTACCTGAACTTCGACGTTCAAGGTCTCGTAACCTTCGGCTACTGGCAGCCATGTCTTGTCTGAGGTCGAGAAACCTATGAAATGTGACAGTAAATTAATGCTCTTGTAATATATTACATCGATGCAGCCCATGGTTTAAGTTATTTTTTTATATATTCTGTGAGGTATAGAACCCTCTTGAATGATTTTATCCACGGGTAAAACTACACAACAATAACTTTGCAAAAGTACATGCTTCGTGTTTCAGTATATATAATGCTTATCTTACGACTCGATGCAATGGTACCCAAATGTATATGGTAAACCTCAACTATTTCTTAAACAACTAACAGCTTCACTATTTATTCACCAATAGTATTTACATCCCGAGTCAATATCATCAAAAGCTGTCCATCGTCTCTTCCAACAATAACATTGATAGAACTCAGATCCAGTGCGGAATGACAAGTAAACTCAACATCTGTATTTTCCCGATCCGTAGTTGAAATAAACGAAGAACGTGTTGATTGCATTTATTTGAACTAAGCGGGTATACCCACTGTCCTGACAACATTGAGTCGTCCAGTTCTTTTAGTAATATATACTTTTCAATTTACGATAGCACGATTGACTTTCATAAACAGATAGATTAGATGGACAGAATACAATTTTGCCGTAAAATAAAGTATTTTTGTAGTACACCAAAATTGTAACACGCTCAATTATGATATTGTTAATTCTATGGGTACAATGGCGGTCTTATCACCATCATTATTGCCATCGTCTTCTGTGAGAATTTTCCAACACAATTTTATTTTATCAGTATTTTTAGTTATTACCAACAACTCTTCATCTAACTTAATTGAGCCTTACCAGCGTTTTTGTCCGCGTTCCATTGGAAAGGTGTTCTTTCTGGATCGCGAGATGAAAACACATAATTGATTGGATCGTTAGTGTTACATCCAGATGGATCGACTGTGTCTTCCCAGCTGACGTAACCGTCTACTAATCCAAGTTCTTCACCCTGTAGATTTTTTTTTTAAATAATTGAAAACTTTTTACATTATGTAAAAGACAAACTGTATTTCTAAAAAGTAACAGTAGGTAGCAAAATAGTTTTTTTTTTTTTCATACGATTATGTCTTGTAACAAACAGAACATGTAATTTGAGGTTAACATAACATCATCACGCCTTGTTTCCCCGAAGGGTTGGGCAGAGGTGTCCCTGTAGCAGGCACACCCACATTTCGCCAGTTATGTTTAAGTCCTATGTAATAGGGGGCGAGCCTATTGCCATCAACCGGGCACAAATCCAGACTCCGAGCTGCTACTGAGAAATTTCAGATAGAAAAACCCAATAACATTTTGCTCGACCCGGGAATCGAACCCAGGACCTCATACTTAGCAGTAGCGCTTGCGACCACTAGACCAACGAGGCAGTCCTTTGAGGTAATTTGAGGTTATTTCCATTTATAATGGTCTCGGAGTTTTGAGAACCAGTTAAGTAAATCTGATAAGAGCATTTTAGGGCGTGGTTTGGTTTTTCATGGACGTACATTAATTTATGTTTCGTATAGCTAAGTAATTCAAAAGTGGTTTTCAATAAATATTTAAAACCAAATCTTACCATATATGTAACTCCCACTCCAGGAAGCAACAATACAATCATATTGATTCCGTCGACCAAAGGCGGGCTGTATCTAGTTGCCATTCGGCTGTTGTCGTGGTTACCGACCTGCGAAATGTTCCCTTCTATTTACTCTTATTACTTCCTTCCTTGCCAAATACATTTGAATAAATCGTTACCGAACACTTACCACCCAATTCGCGCGCTGATCAACAGGTTTGTAAGTCAAGAATTTGTCTACTGCGTATTTGATGTCAGCCGCCGATGATGAGGAATCAACGTCAGTGATTAAATCGAAGTTGAAAGGCATTTGTGCTCCTAGCTTATCACCTTCGCCGAAATACCTCACTACGTCTTGAATGGATGCATATACTTCAGTCATCATCACTCTAGTTAAGCCATCCTTTTCTTTGAACTCATCGAAAACATCTCTCCATTCGTAAACCATGTAGTAAGTCTCTTCTTGGTCTTTGGTATAAATATGACTGAAGTAGTCGTGGGATTCAGGATCAACGTTAACATTACCAGAGTACGGTTCATCGGGGTATTTGCCTCCGAAAAGTTCTTTGTCGACTTCGAATAAACAGTTGACAGCATCCACTCTGAATCCTGCTACACCTTTGTCTAACCAAAAACGGATAATATTCTGAAAAATATAACAATACATTTTAGAATAATTTAATACACTAAATATTGAAAACTACCAAACTATGAAAAGTCCTTACCTTCATTTCTTCAACAACATCAGGATTACGGTAGTTCAGATCAGGTTGACCAACGACGAATTGATGCAAATAATATTTTCCAACTTCCTCTTTGTATTCCCAGGCACTGCCGCGGAAATGACTCCTCTAAAAACAGTGTATCGAGAACAAAGTTTATTAAGTGTTCTAATATACATTTAATTTTAGTATTTATTACATCAAAGAGGAATCTTGTTAGCGTTAATCTTTCTTAACATTTCACTAACATCCTTCCTCACTTTCATCTAATTCCAAGTTCAAAGGATGAGCTTTTCCTTTCAAAGAAAATGACACCAAATAAACTTTCTTCATTACAATCATTAAGTCCACAGAGAGCAATCTTAGCGCGTCTCATTATACTGAAACTCTTACCCAATTATTTGGCGGCTGCCTATTACCGTCTTCGTCGATCACTCCGTCTTCCCAGACGAAATAATTGTAATACTTCTCATTACTATTTAGCGCCTCTTGAAACCAGACGCTTTCGTTTGATGTGTGATTCGGCACCAGATCCAAGACTACTTTTATCCCTGTTGAAAGCAGACTTTGAATATTTTTTTCCTGCATTGTCGAACCAAGAAAAAAGTTTTTGATGAAAACTCTCAAGGAGTTCTTGTCAAAAAACTTTTGAGAATGTTTTAAAGAATATTTTCAACGCCTACATTCAGAGGTTTTATTTCTAAGAGTTGAATAGAGGCACTTGTAACTTCGTCACATTGCTATTCAGTCTCTTTTTTCATAAAAATGAAGTATTTATGTCTTCTATTATTTAACTTGTTTCTTTCAAAGCTTCATTATTAACCGTAAGATACCTACCTATTACTACTTTTGGCGTATTGATTTTTTTTTTAACTGGTCTCTATATAATAAGATTATCTAGACACTTACCATGTTCATTGGCCTTGTCAATCAAAGCTTCAAAATCTTCCATAGTTCCATACTCATCGTGTACAGCATAAAAATCAGAAACATCGTATCCAAAATCGTACATAGGCGATTGGAACATCGGCGACAACCAGATAGCGTCTACTCCTAGCCCTTTGATGTATTCCAACTTTGATGTTATACCTGCCAAAGACATGAATATTCAAATTCTTGATAGTATAATCATCCCTGTCGTTAACATACTCGAAAATTTCACAGATAACTATTTCACAAAGGTCTAAATTCTAGTTATCATTTGTGAAATGTGCCTCAAATTGAGGCAAATGATCAATTCGGGAAATAGAACAAGCTTGTATCATTGTGGGCGCTGGCTTACGTGAATTCGGATCATTCAGTGAAATTAGAGACACCATGTGCGGAGCAATCAATCAACTTAGCTAATCGCACTACCTATACAAGCATTGAAGTTCAGTATATTAATTTGATATAATTGCAAAATCCGAATGCAGGTAAATCATATAATACAATAGCAATAGATTTGCTGCAATCATTAATTTCTGGAGGTTAAGAAATAGCTTTGGCCTTACTTATTAAGTCAATAATGTAAGACCACCTACCATTGAGGTCCCCGATTCCATCACCATTGCTATCAGCAAAAGAACGGGGATAAATCTGGTAGAAGATTGTTGTCTCCCACCAATCCAGGTCCTTCTCCTCGTGTTTCAAAACATTTCCACTACAAAACACCAACAATATTGGCAGCAAAATTACTGCCTTCATTTTAGAAGCTTTAAACCCTTTAAAACGATGTCTGCTACTGAATAGTAAGAATACATAGATTTATATAGATTCTGTATCTATTTTATCAAAATAAGATACTAACAGAGTGGTCTGATAAAAATGGATCATGTGGACCGATCTTAAGATTAAATACACAAACATGTTGAGTAACGATTGTTTCAGTGGATTTAGTTATGTAACCTTTAATTTTGGTGACTTGACAAATACATAATTTGAAAAGCTAGTAATTGTTGGCAATACCGAAGGAAAGAGAGCACGAGGCCGGTCGCCAACACGATGATCCGACCAGGTAACCTGCTGAAATTTGCTTGAGGATATCCTCAAGCAAATTTCAGCAGGTAGTGATGGCAACTTTGGACCGGAGTCGATGGAAGCAGATTGTCCGTTTAAAGGGGTCCAGTGACCACGATCCTCAGTAATGAGGGACCGATTGGAGAAGAGATACATAATTTGCCAAGAACATCTGCATTACGTACTCGTACCGATTTTGCTGAATGCAGTGTTTTAGTCGCAACAGCAATTTTTTTTTTTTCAAATCTAGGAAGAATATCTAGAGATTCATATAGCTTTCCTACCACAACCATTTACCATACCATTCTTACCACTCATGCTATTATGAGAGGAAGAGAACAGCGTCAATAATCGTCTGAGCCACGTCAGTTTTAGTTCATACAAGTTTACTTACATAGTTTTTAGTCATTATTACTAACACTATATGGATTGTGTGTACTTGTAAGTGTAGTCCAAAATAAAGAAAATATTTTTATCAGTATATACCATGTTCAATCATTCATTTATAACGTGCCAACCTTCGACTGTAACTTTGTTGCCTACTAAATAAATACATCGTGAATCTGATCCTCTTTTAACATACGCATAGTCTATCATACCTACTCGTCCACGTATAAAGACATTTGTATTTGCTGAAAGTTTATATTCAAATTAATTTCTTTCAAAGGAGATAAATTTTCAGGAGCAGACAATGACATGGTCTCCAGAGGGGGAGATAGGTGCCTATCTCAATTTTTTTAATAGATAGTGTCACGCCAGACACACGCACTAGTGGGTCTTACATATCAAGAAGATATATGATAAGTAAGGCATGCTCTAGATTCTAAATAACATTAATCTTATAGTAAATCCAATGTCACTCACGATTGTCATGAAGCAGGAATATTAGATAACATATGAATTTGGATTAGTCGGGTGAAAATGTACAGTCATGTTTGAGTCTTAAATATGATTGTTCTTCATTTCTCGTATCAGCATGAACAATAAAAAATAGAAAAGCACACGCCTCATAACGCTTATTCAAAAATAGAAAAAATATTTAAACGACCTTTCATGAAGTATGTTTTGACTGCTTTTTTACCCTTGATGGGTAAAAAAGCAGTCAAATGGGTAAAATTTCTCACCTCACAACCTTTACGTACTGTCAAACACATTTTTTTTGTGGATGCTAGGCAACGGAAGAGGGTTGAAATAAGAAATATACGTATATAGATACAGATATCTTAGTTAGTTTTTTATTAATTATAATTAAACTCCCTTGAATAAAAGGACCATTTCCAATAAGGTTCCTTCGCAGGCTGAAAAGAATCTATTTAAAAAAATACTCAATTAATAGATTTTCTCGCAAGCTACAATATTTTCAGATTTCACATTTGATTGACGGGAAAGATGTTAAAACTATTTTGAAGTGTTTTTCGTTTCTTCTGCATTCAATAAATTTTTGAAAGTACAGAAATGAATCTCCATTAAATTATCTATACAATGGTAGGTATATAAATGAAGCAAGTTCTGTGTACTAGCAGGAGTGTAACAATAAAAACAGTTGCAGAAAGGAGGCAAAACAATTGTTTTGATCGCAGAGCACTCTCTAATGCTTCGCATTATGTGTGAGTCGTGCAAAACCGAATTACTGGGTGGCAAATTACGCCAATAAGCTTACTACCCCGTAATATGCTTTCTGAATTGATTGCTAATCAAATATTATTAGATTTGACACGTTTGATTGCTATACTTTCCACACGAACGCCTTTATCAATTCAAATATTTCATTTGTGTGCTTGGAATCTTTGAAAAATGAAGGTTGTCCCCAAAGTTTTACCTGTGAGAATGGAAAGTTGAGAAACTTGGGTAAGAATTTATTTGTTGGAAATAAGACGTTCCCTTGAGCTTCATATATGGGTCACTGGTCACAAGCTGGCTTATTGAATAAGTGTCGCTTGTAAAAGTCAGAAGAAAAAATTTCTATGCTATTTATAGGGTAAAGATTAAAAAGATATCTTAAAGGAATTCTGTTACATTACATTTTACTTTTATTTGCAAGTTTTTGAAGTGAAAACTTCTTCAGGTGCATCGGGCATTTTTGAGATGGGACTAAACCATTGTTTTCGCGACACCATGACGATAATGCTCTTTATTTTTATTATATTAGGGATCAATGTTCTATGCAAGTATTTTTACTATAAAGGTTTCGGACGTATTTTTCTTCCACCAAGGCGATCTTGTTCAGGTTTTCACTTCTGTCGGCACTTCCGGAGTGCCACCATTTTTTTTTATCAGTATGTACCAACTGACCCATCACAGTAAAATTCCATAGAACGTTTGAAAAGCGAATGTACATTGACAAGATAAGATTAAAAAAAGTAAACAAAAAACCGGCCAAGTGCGTGTTGGACTACGCACAATGAAGGGTTCCGTAGTTGGGACGAATCTGTCCTAAAAACAAACTTAATATTTTAGTTGAAAAACATGTTCTCCCATACATTCTCTAATTGCAAATCGTCGCTCGGCATCCAATACCGCGAATGTGATATTTTTCACGAAAATCAGATTTTTCTTTTATTTCATTCTACACGTTCAAATACGTGATCCTGCATTTAAAAATGATTTTCGTCAAAAATGTCACATTCGCGGTATTGGATGCCGAGCGACGAAATGTAAGTTTGAAAGCACAATATTTTTTTTTTAATGTGAACTACAGTAAAACAAAACTAAAGTATATATAAATAAATAACTACATTTTAACATTTTTCGAACTTTTTCCTTTACTTGCGCTGTAAAACCTGACTTCTTGTCAAATTTCATAATTCTTGGTCAACGGGAAGAACCCTGTAGGTTTTGATTTATTTGGCTCTGATTGATTTACACATAAATGGCTGTATTTTTTTATGGCGTTGAATAAGAGGCTTTATTTTTAAAGCTCCAAGGAATCGTAGAGATTTTTTTAGATTTGATATTAATTTCAACTTAATACCTCCACGCGTTCCTGAGAAAAAAATGACAGACAGACAGAGAGACAGACGAATAACGAAGTGATTCTATAAGGGTTCCGTTTTTGCTTGTTGAGGTGTGGAACCCTAAAAATGGTTGAATCAGGATGAGATTATATTGTCACCACTAGCAGAATCTTTTTAACCAACAAACGATTTGTCTCACAAACAGAATGTTCAAAAATCTTTTGAGGTCCGAAATAAACGGTAGAATATTCTTAAAGAATATCAAGGTCCCTTGTTCTTTGTCTAAACTATGGTAGATTAATTTATATTCTATCCAGGCACAGAGGGAGCAACTGTCTGTAACTTACTAATTTGTTATAACATGTAACGAGACTCGATTCAAAGAATTATTGTTTTTTTATAAAACCTTAAAATATAATCGAATATCGACTTTCTTAACATTTCTTCGACCTCTGTTTTTATTATTATATGAAAGAATTGTTGTATGGTTGTAATTAAAGCTCAAATAAAATCCATAAAATTGTTGGTAACTTATTAGAATTTATTAATTGATAAACGTACAATAATTTAATCTTTATTATTTACGAGAATTCCCACACTGCTAGCTTGTTCAGACCTGCATCCGAAGTACAAGAGCTTCGTCTGCCGCCAAATCCAAATAGTTGGCTTGGACACTGTCACTGCAACCAAAAAATATTTGTTAGTAAGAATTAATATTCTTTAATAATATTGGGGAAAAACTACTTGATTTTTACACAGGTCAAGCAATTTTGTCTTTTTTAATTTTTACAAAATATTGGAAAGTATTATAAGAATTCGCTCACACGTCCACCATAGAGAACCTTAAAACCAGGCACTGATGAAACTGGCTTGGCTACCTGCTGGGTTAAACTAATTTAATGACAACACGATTACAAATATAATCCTATACTATTAAACGATGAATATTTGTATATATATATATATTTAATCACGTTCTCGAAAATGGCTCTAACGATTTCGATGAAAGTTACAATAACGGAGTTTACGGGGGCGAAAAATCGATCTAGCTAGGTCTTATATCTGGGAAAATTAATTTTTCTCGTATTTTCAACCGAGCAGAGCTCGGTCGCCCAAAGTTTAGAACAAGATTAATGACATAGAAATACGACATGGCAGCATGGAATTAGTAGGTAATATCCTATACTATAAAATGAGCATTCTCAATTTTTACCAGAGCAGAGCTCGGTCGCCCAGGTACTACTTACAATAACATGACTAATTAAACCTATAAATCAGTTAGCATAAAAATTAATTAGGGATTTAAGTAGTCACATAGATTTGCTAACCATACAAATGTAGATATATCGTCAAATATACTATATTTTACTCATTGCTTGGAACTACACGATGTTTCATTTTGTCAAAAGCGTATGAAAGGCTCGAGGAAACCTTGGAACGGAATACTACAAATATATGAAAGTGTTTTCTTCACAATTTTCCATAGTCAAATATTATAAGCCTTTTCAGCTTTTGCAATAAAATAAAATATATTATTGCAAAATTAAATTAATTAAATTGATTTAAATTCGTTTGTTTTACGTAGGTAACTAATAATACTTGCCGTGTCTAGAAGTCCCTTTTACGTTTTTACTAAATTTTTAATATAGTATAACAGCCAACTACAGCCACAATTTGTGGCAACATTATTCTTAAGACAGTATTAACTGACTGATTTATAACACAGCGCCTTGTAATTCTTACATAATATAGGTACTGTTTGCTGCATATTTCGTTAGAAAGATGAATTAATCTTACCTGTAAGTCCTGGAAGATAGCACGCTGCTTACTTCGACCTCCAACTGTCCGAAGATTAAATCGAAAGCAGTGAGATTGACAACGTGGTAAACCCTGCCCACATTCATAATCACGACGTAGGCGTCATCGTTATACCATCTGAAATCACGCAAAAAAATATTTAATTAATACCCATGCTAATAAGTTTACAACAAAAAAATTGGGTAGGTGGATGATGATCTAAAAATGTAGAAGCTAGAAAACAAAACTGTGAATTAAAGACTTTGATGTAAACATGAGTCAGATAACAAACAAGTACTTTCATAACCTTGAAGTAAAAGCCTAAATCGAAACGTAATTTCTAATTAAAACTTCGAAACAAACTTTACTTGTTACACAAGACAGCAGAAAAAATACGTATCAAACCTCTTAAAGGCATAAACATCGGTGTTGAGTGCCAAGGATTCAAATCTGCCGAGTCTAAAAGCTGGTCGCATGCGAAGAGTTGTCAGGGCCCGGTAGACTTGGTAATGAGAGCGGACTGCCGACCTCTGGACAGCCACGTTCAAGTGCTCAAAGCCTTCAGCTACTGGCAGCCAGGTGGTGTCAGCATTTGAAAATCCTGGCAAAAAACATGGTATTATTTAGTGTGTCCGACCGACCGACCGACCGACCGACTGAACGACCGTTCGTCTTTCGTGCTTCCACTGCTGGACATAGGCCTGTCCCAAACATCGCCACAAAAATCGGTCCCGCGGCCTTCGGTCTTATGAAAATTTCTGTTAGTAGATTTTTTAAGACTCTTTGCACATCAATGTTTTTGTCAATATTATAAAACTAGCTGGCGTAATTAGCTAGCGTTTCCTGGCTGATCCTTGAGAAGAAATGCCGAAAAAGCTCTAAGATCATGGTCTCTTTTACGTTGTAAACTAGAGAACTCAATGAGAATGAGAGATACAATGAGAGATCTACCCACGCTGCATAAAAGCAGTAAAAATCTCCTCGAAAAACATTTTCCCATTTTTGAGTCTCTTAAGATTTGTAGTAACATTTTTTAAGTCACACACTTTCTAAAAGAAGCTTTTTAAGAACATTAATTCAAAAGGGTTCAGTCATTTGAATTCAAAATCAGATGATATACATAATTTGCGAGTCTGTGTTTTCCTTTCTGGGATAAACTTTCGAGATATTATGTTAAGAAGGTTATACCAACATAATCCTTTTTTAACTCGCAAAAATGTTGAGACTTCAGATTGAATTTTTATAACATGACCAAATTCAAAGAAAAACTTGAAAAATTGTCTAGACAGTTTCACAGTTTGCCTGAATTGGAGAATGTTGGGTCCATAAAATATCAACAAAAGTCCAATGGTGGAATGAATAGGACCCTCAGTGTGTTGATGGACAGTCACCTTTCCATATAAAGTTAAAGTTACATTTTTGTAGTCAGTTGACCTCGGTATTTATTATTCACGTGGAAATAAGAAATATTCAAAAGGTTGGGTACCTGCGTGTTTTCCTTGGTTCCACTGGAACGGGGTCCTGACAGGGTCGCGAGACACATCGATGAAGTTAACAGGGTCGTCCGTACTGCAGGCCCGTGGATCCCTCGTTTCGGTCCACGGCACGAATCCATTTGCCATTCCTATTTCTTCGCCCTTCAATATTTATGTATAATTTGCGTTAGTTTTAATAAATAATTTCTCATTTAATAACGTGAATTTGAATTCTGCCTTAGCTAACAGACGTTTTAAGTAGAAACAACACGTGTTAATCCTATTTGTTTTAGGGACGTGTTGTTGGGTTCAAAAGGTCAAAAGGGACTACAATGTAACAGCTTGCTCTAATCTTTTACATGAATGTATCATTGCCTATTTACTTATACCCTTAGTTGGTTTTCTAAAATTTCTTATTCGTGAATTTAATTAATTTTTAATCGAGTTATTAAAATTCAAGCTGCTGACCATGTAAGTGATGGCAATCCCAGGGAGCAATAGCACCAGCATATTGAAGGCGTCTACCAGTTCAGGTCTAAAACGTGATGCAACTCTGCTCTTGTCATGATTGCCAGTCTGGAAGATAAAGGAAACCATTGAATAGGATATTTTATCTATATCCATTCATACATCAATAAATACCTGTTTATATTATATTAAACTGAATAATATTGTGGGACGCCTAAATCATATCAACATTTTTTACTAACGCGTTACAATAAAATGGATATTTTGGCTAAACATCACACTGAAAAGAAATTCGGATCATTTTGGAAATCAACAAATAGTTTGAATCCGAAGTTGAGTCCCCCTGTGAGCGTGGCGGGCGTACATAAGCCGGCAGATATAGCCAATGCGTTTCGGCGTCATTTCCAAGTTGAGTCACCTCTCATTAGACCTATGCAGGGGTCGATGCTGGGGCCAACTGTGGAGACATTTCCATTGTTTTTACAGCACATGAAATTTCAGCCATTATAAAGAAAATGGAGAGGGGTAAATCCCCGGGTCATGATGCCCTCAGCATCGAGCACCTAAGATATGCGGGGGGTCACTTGCCACGTGTGCTTTCTTTGTTTTTTAACATGTGCGTTAGTCACAGTTACTTGCCGGACGACCTAATGTATACAACGGTAGTGCCTATTCAGAAAAATAAAACAGGGAATGCTTCTGACATTTCCAATTACAGGCCCATTTCTCTGGCCACTGTCATAGCAAAAGTTTTGGACAGCCTGCTTGATAAAGAACTGGCCAAACACCTCAAATTACATGATGCCCAGTTCGGTTTTAGGCCTGAGCTGTCTACTGAGAATGCAATCTTGTGCCTCAAGCAGACTGTTCAATACTACACAGACAGAAAGACTCCTATTTTTGCATGTTTTCTGGATCTGTCAAGGGCATTTGATCTCGTACGTTACGATGTTTTGTGGCGTAAACTAGAAAGTGAAACTACTGTACCACCTGAGATAGTGTCAATATTTAGGTTCTGGTACAGTAGACAAAGTAATAGCGTGAAGTGGGTTGGTTCGCACTCGGACGTGTATCGGTTGGAGTGCGGGGTGAGGCAGGGGGGACTCAGCTCACCCCGGCTCTTTAACCTATACATGAACCAGCTGATCCTTGAGCTCAGCAGCACCAATGTCGGATGCCATATTGACGGAGTGTGCATTAATAATATAAGTTATGCTGACGATATGGTGTTGCTGAGCCCATCGATCGGAGCTCTGAGGCGGCTGATCGGTATTTGCGAATGTTATGCGGTGAATCATGGGCTCAAATATAACGTCACAAAGAGCGAGCTAATAGTTTTTAAAGCAGGCAACATGACATATTCGTGTATTCCTCATGTTGCATTGTGTGGAGAATCCTTGCGAAGAGTGGACAAGTTTAAATATTTGGGCCACTGGGTCACTGAAGACCTTAAAGATAACTGTGACATTGAAAGGGAACGTAGGTCGCTGGCTGTCCGTTGTAACATGCTGGCCCGCAGATTTGCACGGTGTACGAGGGCAGTTAAAGTAACGCTTTTCAAAGCTTACTGTCAGTCCTTCTACACGTGCAGCCTGTGGGTAAACTTTACTCAGCGGGCATACAGCGACCTACGTGTTCAATATAATAATGTACTGAGAGTGCTGCTGCGGCTGCCGTGGCGTTGTAGTGCATCAGGGATGTTTGCGGACAATAATATTGATGGTTTTGCCGCTATTATTCGAAAAAGATGTGCATCCCTGATGTCACGTGTTCGCGGCACCACCAACAGTATTCTCAGTGTGTTCGCAGATCGGTGGGATTCCCCGATGTTGCGGAGGTGGATGCAGCTCCACGCTGAATTTTAATTTTTTTGTTTATTTTGTTTTTTTATAATCTGTGTTGTACCTACTAACACTAGATGTTAAGTAAAATTGTTACTAACCCTATGGACTCCGTCTGAAATAAAAATATTCTATTCTATTCTATTCTATTCTAATAATTTTCTTTATAATCTATTTTCTTGATGTACCTATTCGTCTAGCTAGGTGCTCGTTCATCATCTTTTCACACATCACAATTCTTTATTGTATCTCAATATCAACCAGCGACCTTCCCATTATAGAAACACATTATCTGTTGACACACAGCTCGATTCCCGAGGCGTCCAATCCGCAACAACATCGATCATAATAATTATCTATTATGTTCCAAGAGTAGAAAGGAAGGCCTTTTCGATATCAAAATAGACTCGCCCACAATATTAGCTAAAGAAAAGAAATCTGCACATTCTCTAAGGCTAATAGATCTAATAAGTCAAATTGGGTATAATGAAACGGCTTATTTCGTTGACCTTGTTACATTTTGTTGACATGAAGCAATTAATATTGATTGTTGTAACACTTTTTCTCATAGGGTAAATGTATCCGAAAATTAGACGACACCGTTGGAGGCCGGAGGTGGTTTGATAAACTTCACAAAGTTGTTACAAGTGTCAATTTGTAAGCACACCTTCGCAACCAGACTCATTAGCGGTACTTATAATGTGTGTTGGCGTTTACTTTAATGAGCGTAATTGTTTGAATAAATTAGTTGCCTTATTGCAAATAGATGTTGGATTACTGGTTCCTTTTGCTCACAAAGATTATTAATAGATTGGAGACAATTATGGGCATCTATGAAGACCACGATAAATGAGTAGTCAAAAATGCGTCTACCTGTTATGTAAAAAAACAGTGGCAGGAACTTAACCATCATCCACATAGATAAGTGAGAAAAATACATACTATTGAAACTAACTCAAAAACGACCAAAGCAAAGTTAATAAAATTTATATAGGATCACATCACACCTACCAAACAAAAAGAATCATCAAAATCAATTCATAATTGGCGGAGTAATCGCGTAACAAACATACAAAGAAAAATAACATACAGTCAATTGAGAACCTCCTCCTTTTTGAAAGTGGTAAAAAAATATTTTTTACTCACCACCCAGTTGGCTTGTTTCCTCAAAGGCTTGTATGTCAGCCATCTATCTACCGTGTATTTGATATCCCTAGCATCAGAGTCTTTGTCCAGGTCTGCCATAAGAGCGAAATTAAATGGAATATGAGCGCCACCGTGATGGCCCGAGCCATAATACTTCACTGCATTTTTGATGGTCGTACTAGCCTCACACATCATTACTCTGGAAGAGAAAATTAAATTGAGAATGTGTTATGAAGAAAACACATTAAAACTTATGTGATTTGGTCAACAACAAAGGAGATGTGAAGAGAGAATATGCTTCCTCATTTCTCAAATTAAACATGTTTGCTAAAGCTGATCGTTATAAATATTCTCACGATCATATAGGTACATGAAAGTTTTTAAATTAGAATAATACAATACGCGAATTCGCAGCTATAAAACCTAATATTTATTCATTGAACCAGATTTTGTTATACACCATCCCATCTAATAGACGCACGTGCGTCGTTATGTACGCAGCACGTAATGTGCGTTCATAAATTTATTAGCACCAGCATAAATTTTCGTTGAGTCCAACAAACAACATTATTTACCACACAGCTTTTGAGTTACAAAATTCAAAAGTATTTAATTTAGAGGCAGTTTATCATGTTAACGAATGCCGGATAACATTCCTCGTTTTCTGGCAAGAAATTCTAGATTTTCAAGCAATTGAAATTGTAGGTAATGGTTTAGTGGTATAAACTACAGTGTAAATACCATTAAAGCGTAACCTATTACAATATCAAAACCTAAAACATCTTAGTATTCATGACGCTCTAAAAAAATTTACTCGTTATTTTTCTGTCACATTCATTTGGGTGTCTTGAGGACAGATTTCTCAAGGGAAGAGAGAAATATATCCTTGCTATTTTTTATTTGTATAACTTTTCATGTTTGCGTGAATTATGAAAAATTAACCCTACGGAGCTATTTAAAAAATTATATTAACATGGAACTGTCTGTCAGTACAGTTGAACTTTTTTTTTTCAACTTACCTCGTTAAGTTATCCCTGATAGTAATAGCATCAAATACATCTCGCAGTTGAGATATCATGTCGTAAGTTTCTTCTTGGTCCTTAGTATAAACATGGTCAAGGTAACCATAGTCATCTGGCCCAAGTCCTGGCTTGCCAGTAATCGGTTCATTAGGGTATCTTCCACCGTAGACATCTTTGTCAACTTCAAAGAGGTGATTGACAGCATTAACTTTCATTCCTGCAACCCCCTTTTCAAGCCAAAATTTTATGATGTTCTGTAGGAAAAAGTCGAAAATTATAAACTAGAAATTCTTTATTGTCACACAGTTGCACACCGAAAAGGAAAAATACTTTTTCTTTCTTTCTTTCTATAACATTAAAAGTATTTGAGTCCGGAATTTAGCATTAAAGACCTACTTAAACGCGTTCAAAGAGGTAGGTTCAACTTTAAAAGGCATGTCATCAAAAGCTGCCATTACATATCCGAGTGAACATAGAACCTAACACTCGTGCTTAAGTTTTTTTTTTTTTTTTAACATGGCAACTCGCTGTTTTGACCACTAAGGTCTTGGCTACTTAACCGGACTTTCCTGTGGGTGCCTTAAGCTACTACACTTAGAGTCTCCTCTAAATTAAAGCTGGGCGAACGCACGGGGCACCCCCTGTGGGGTACGAACCTCGGCTTAGGGCGTCGCTGGGGGGAGGACAGCAAGAGGGGACAGGCTGGATCAAAATTTCGTTATCATCATGATTATTACGCGGAGTATTTAAAGCTATGTGCTCAGTTTCAACAACTGCTGGCACCTCGTTTTCAAGCAAGGGTCGGGGAGGTGTATCATTTACTCGGGGACACGGTCGCGATCGCAAAGGACCTCGGCGGCGAGGTCGGAATGACGGGAGGCGTCTGTGTTTGTGCTCGTGCTTTGGATAGCTAAGCTGTTAATTTAATTTATATCCCTTTAACTAAACATATATAATAAATTCTGTTTACAAAGCTTTTCAAATATTTAAGGTACATTACAGAGAGCCGTGGACCACGAAAACATTAATCTTCATTACATGTTGCCGAGTCACAAAATAATGTTATTTACAAATCTGAATCTTTATTTAGTTAATGTCTGTAGTAACTACCTGTTTATAATGTTGCCTTGTGAATTTACGAAACAAATATAGACAGTAACCAAACTTTTCGGCCAAATGATTCACGTGTGTAAATAGTAAGAATTTGTGAATCGAAGGTTATAATGTTAGGAATTTTCCGTAAAAAATTAGTTATTTTCAAAGGCTTACAAGAGATCAATGTGCGTTAATTCATGCTGGTAATTGATTTGGTCTTCCGAACCATTCTGTTTCAGTTTTTAAGAACAAATTTACTAATAGCATCGAAATTTACAGTTATAATAAATTGATTTTAAAGCGACGATATTTTTAATATAAGCCACCTTGGTTTGTTATGGTAAATTAAGTTTCTCAAAACGCAGTAATATGAAATCATTTGCGTAATATCTGAAAAATAATTGTTGAAACGTTGAATGCTAAACTATGAGTTAACTCGTGTTAACAATAGTCTTTTCATTTCTCATACTCGGTAGAGTTTGTTTGATCCGAGTAGCGGGTGGAAGACCCTGCTCCCCACCCTAGGGCGGGAAAGACTCATAGTAATTGCTTCCCTCTCTAGGGCGGGAATTAATTTAAAAAATAGAACTAACTTTGGTTAGGTAATCGGATACGAAAAATTTTACTAAGGAGGGTATTACACTATCATATCTATGCTATATATATGTATGAACAGCCAGTGTGAATTTAAAAAAATACCAATAAGCGGGTCGACCCGCGGCGGTGACGCGGTGTGTTCCATATTTAAAATTTTAAAAAGACTAATAGGTACTAGAATAATCATGTTATTATTATCAATAAATATATAGAAAAACTAAAAAAAAAATGACTTTCCTTAAATTCGAAATGAAAAGTAGAGTGTTTAACACGGGTGAAAGTCATCAATTTCTACTCGGCCCTTGTATAACAATCCACTATTTTATGGTGTCAATATACTTTGACAGCCAAGCGCTGTCAAAGTTTAAAAAAATATATAAGTAACAAATATTACTTCCTGATAACTCATTAGGCCCTTACCTTCATCTCTTCAACAACGACTGGATTTCTATAATTGAAATCAGGCTGGCTTAATCCGAACTGATGAAGGTAGTACTGATCACGAGACGCCATGTAAGTCCAAGCGCTTTTCCTGAATAAACTGACCTGAAAAATGGTAATAACAACAATATATTTTGTTCAAGAGTTGTCTCATTTGGAAATGAAGTCCACTGAAACAAACAAGATGGTCTAGACCATTTTAATGATTTGTTTTAACAAACAAAGAATAATCTGACTGCCTGGTCTAGTAGTCATAAACTACTGAGTATGATTCAATTCCCATGTCAGGAAAAGTCAAAAGCCAAAAACTCGGAAGTCACTCAACATTTCTCAGTACCAGCCCAGATTCTGGATTTGTGGCCGCTTGAAGACAATTAGATCGGTCCCCTAGAACATAAGACTGTAACATGTAAATGTATGTCTGCCTGTAACCTTTCGAGAAAAACAAGTGTGGTTATATGTTGATGAATGTATTGTAATGTGTTATATTATATAAATATGTATATCATATTATATATACTATAACATAACATAACATCACGCCTGTAATCCCCGAAGGGTTAGGCAAAGGTGTACCTATAGTACACTCACATTTCGCCAGCTATGTTTAAGTCCCATGTAATAGAGGGCGAGCCTATTGCCATCAACCGGGCACAAATCCAGACTCCGGGCTGTTACTGAGAAATTTCAGATGGAAAACCCAATAACACTTTGCCCGACCCGGGAATCCAACCCAGGACCTCTTACTCAGTAGTAGCGCTTGCGACCACTAGACCAACGATATATATTATATTTATTAGTCATTACATTATATATGAAAATGAAATGAGATTTACAGAATTTTAGTTAACACAATTTCCTTACCCAATTATTAGGTGGGCTTTTCTGACCACGATCATCCATGTGTCCGTTTTCCCAAATATACCAGTCGCTGTAGTATTCATCTTTGTTCGACGATTTTATGAACCAATCGCTCTCGTTACTCGAGTGATTTGGCACGAAGTCTAGGATTACCTTTATATCTGGAACGAATATTCGTCAGTCCAATGAGGTATGAGAAATTACTTGACAAGATTAATTAGTAATTTAATCAGACAGCTATATCATGTGTAAGCATGGAACAACTTGATTAAGTCTTGTGTATTTATACAAATTACTAATTGAGGTAATATTTATTCAACAGCTCGTTTCAATGAAGCTTATAAAATGTACCTATCTATTTTGAGCTCCAATTGTATGAAATCATTTGTGTTGTATTTATCATTGATTGTAAAACATTAATTCTATTATATATTTATCTAAGCATCTTGATAATTGGAAAACATTTCAATTGATCAAATCTTTGCGAACCCATCTCGATTTCGACATAAAAGACAAATTTAACAGAATATACCACTCCAAACTACAATTATGGTTGAAACCACTCCCAAATTTCTGAAACCATCCAATCAGAAATGATTTCAATTGAGGAAAAACAACACCAGAATAAATTGTTCAAATTATACAAACAGGCAGGCCCTTTCGAATATGAATTGTAAAAGGAATCTTATTAAGAAAGTTCAAATAACCGATCCGCCTTGCTATCGAATTTCGGCAAAGAAAATATCGATAATTTCGTTTGTGGGTTATGCATTGGCTGACAATCATTTCAACGATATAATAATTTGGACTCACTTAGCTCTCCAGCTTTTTTGAGAAGTAGTTCGAAGTCTTCCATGGTTCCATACTCGGGTTGAATGGAATAATAGTCGGAGATATCGTAACCAAAATCGTTCATTGGAGATTTGAAAATCGGTGACAGCCATGTAGCGTCCACTCCTAATTCTTTCAAATACTCTAGCCTTGATGTTATCCCTGAAAAGAAGATAGTAAAGGCGTGTCCAAACATTGAGCTGCAATCGTGCGTGGCTGCCGCGCGCGATCTTCGGCGCTGTGTTTGGACGACTGCCGCCCACAAACATTTTTAGGAAATATCACTAATTGTGTCTGGACGTATTTCTGCGAACGTATTAAAGGATAGGCTGATTGATATTGCCAACTGAAGATCGCGGCATGTCTCGGGACGTGCCGCGCAGTACAGCCGCCCAAAAATTCGTCGGTTTAGTCCTCACTAGAGCGCGGCAGAAATGTGTCCTGCAAAACGCCGCATGTTGCTGCCGCGCTCTTGCCGCTCAACGTTTGGACACACCTTATCGTTTACTTTAATCATCGTCATCAGCAAAAGTAACCTTGTTCCATATGATCGAGCTATCGCCACTTGATAGCTAACATATTTGATTCCAAAACACACTATTTTTCAAGTCCAAAGGACACTTTAGGACAATGGTCCCTTCACCAAACAAATTAAGTCGGTTACATAACAATCCTTACTTTATCTGTTCAAGGTAAAAGTAAAGGCCAACGCACACTGACGGACGACGGGTGACGGCATCGAGGAGGACTAGCCGACGAGCATCCCGGGGTATGCCACGGGGGAAATGCGGAATGCACCCCCGTTTGCATAGCCTCTCCCCCACGATCGTATGCTAGCGGACTTCAGCGCATACCATCACATGCCTTCGCATCACGCCGCGTGATCCTCCAGCGCGCTCTTCAATACCGCAGAGTGAAATCTCCTTTGGTGCTCCTTGGTCGATCTCAGAGCTTTAGAATCTCTATCTTGTAAAGGTACAATTCCTTAGCCGACTGCAGACAGCAGCAGTAGGCGACTTCATGGAAATACATAGACACCAGAGTGTCGCCTGCTGCTGCTGCCTGCAATCGGCTACGGACTTGTACCTTTACCATTAGATACGTACGAATTTACGTTGGTAAATTTAAAACACTACCCCGCCGTCCGCCGATGTGCGCTGGCCTTAAAGATAATAATTTGTTTTTAAACCCTATTTTTAGTGTGTACCGGTATGCGTGCTGTAGAATTCTGAGTAGATAACGAGCCATGCAATACTGAGTGTCAAGTAGATTAATGAACTCAGATGAAATAAAAACGATAAGCAAAGACAAACTGAAACGGTGTCCCATTTTGTCTTTTATTTAAAAAAGGCTTCTTGATATAAAAGTGAAAAAAAATTAAGAAAAACGTTTGGAATTACATTTTTTTTTTTTGAAGATATGTATTGGCTTGATATCACTTAAAAAGTTTCCTACAATTAAGGATTTTTAGCAATTAAAATGTTGTTAAAAACGTTGTTGTGGAGAATATATTGAACATCCTGGGGTATTTTTTTTTATCTTGGGCATGTTGCAGTTGACCACTAAGGTCATGGCTGCTTAACCGGGCTTTCCTGTGGCCGACTTAAGCCATACTGGGGTTTCAACTTAATGGTGCAATATACCATCGGACTTATAAAATTTTTCTTTACAAATAGTTTTTAGTAACACGACGCTCACCATTTAGATCTCCCACGCCATCTCCATCGCTGTCCATGAAGGATCTTGGATAGATCTGGTAGAAAACGGCGGTCTCCCACCAGTCCTGCCTTAAGTTTATATTTTCATATCTTCCCTGAGCCGCCAGCACTACGGTGCCAATAACTAGTAACTGCCACATCACTGGAAATTACTTTTAAGGTTCAGGTATATCGGACGTACGTTGAAAATTGGCGAACGGTAACACACCTATATTGAAAAGTTACGAAACGAACATCAAAACCAATGATTAAATGTGCGAAAATCAAATTTAACTAATTAAAAGCTCGATTTGGTACTGCCGTAACCCCAGACACATTAGACACAAAAACGTCAAAACGTAAGATGAGTAAAGAAGCTAAAACAAATATATGAATGGAAGTGAAGTTCATAGAAGTTTAAAAACAGTATTAAAATGTTAAAAAATAGTACACTAGTTTTTTGTAAAACTGTATTTTTCAACGTGTACTACAATGCTTTGTTTTTGAGTAAATATATTATATCATAAAAAAGCTATAATTATAAAAAAGTACCAATTAAAAAAATCATGGTGAAGTTTTCCGAAGATTAACAAAACGAAAACAAAGTTCTGTACAGACTAACTTTGAAACGTATTTCTGGGATAAATCGCCTAAGGTGCTCACTGATACTGATGGTATGGCAGCAAATGAGATTTAATTTCCAACTATAGTAAGGAAAACTTGATTTGATAAACAAGAAACATTGGACGACTCCAAAACATAATATTTAGTCTTAGCTAGTGCAAAAGAAAACTAAATTGTAATAATATTGTGAATAGAACTTGATCTCTTACAATGTAGCTAGTTTACTTCAGAAAACATCAAACATTTGTGTGTCGGTTTTAATGTCACAATGATTTCAATTCAATAACTGACAGCAAATCATATTATGCTTTGTGCCTATAAATTTCATGGAGCAATAACTGCATTTGGTAAAACTGAAAACTTAAAGAACGACTGTGATGTTATTGTACCTCTAAGTACTAGATTTGAGTAAATTACAATATCAAAAACAAGCTTAACCCAGAATGCATAATTTACAACAATTCAATAAACAATTTACAAAAGATAACAGTGAACCTAAAATACTTGCATTCTGTGAAGAGAATGCAGCAACGTTCGCGGATAATGGAATAAATTAATGGCTGACAAGCTGAAAGTGCGCCCAGGCTGTGGTTAGATACAGACTAACAGAGTGAAACTTAATAAGCACTGCGGAAAATTGTATGCATGCCCGAAAACCTTGGAGTTTAAACTGAATCGCAAAATTCAAATAGAAGTATACAGCAAACAAGATTTTGTCATTTGAATTAAGTTAAAAAGCATTGCTTACCTGTGTTTACTTTTCACGACCTACTTCTTTGAACTCAAAAACAATATTCAAAATTGAGAATAACAATAATTTAAAAATAACCGTCACTCCATTTTTTGATCCGTACTGGAATGAGTCGCTGAGTAAAGGAGCTGTGCCTTTATATTATCAGATATGACCATTTCTGTTTGAAAATAATCTATTATTTATTTTGGATTCGCATTTAAAAATCCATTGTTGTGCTAGTGAGTTTCTAAAACAAAGTCATTGTATATACTTATGATGTCAGTCAAATCGTAAGCCCTGACATCAATTGTGGTAACAGTACCTTCTTCATTTAATACAGCACTGGAATTTGTGCCAGCTGGTAGTTATTTAAAAATGTGTGCAGTGTCATCTCTATTACGAACTTTTACTTCACTATCTGTACTTCTAGATTTTACTTCACTATCTGTACTTTAAGATTTTACTTCACTGTCTGTACTTCTATGTTTTACTTCACTATCTGTACTTCTAGATCTGTCGTTTCTTAATTTTTATTTGTCCATTTTAAGGATTTTTCTGCTAATAAGTTAACACTGTTTCTTTTTTCTTTTGCAGGTAAGCAGCCAAATCTGATTTATACCTTCGTAAGTAAACTTTTGTTACAAAAACGAATTAAAGTGATGTATAAAAATAACATCAATAAAGTAATTTTCTAACAAAAAACGAATTAAAATGATGTATAAAAATTATATCAATAAAGTAATTTTCAAACAAACAAAAATTATATCAATAAAGTATAGCATATTTTGAGTAAAAGAGAATGCGACAGCCAGTAATTTGGTCCCTTTTCTTCGAAACTGGGTCAAATAAGGTAAAATTCACGCTAATTTTGTGGAGTTAATCCGAAAATTTGCATTTCGGTGAAATTGAACAGTTAATTAATTCATAAGGGTTTTGGTTTACTAAACTAAACTTAGGTACCATTTTTGATGGTTGTAATAAACAAACTAATTGTTACGCTATGATTATATTAAATGTTTACTAGATCCGTTTGTGCATCTGTACCGTTTATTAACTCTCTATCAGTCACAGGACTTGTAACTACGATTATATTATAATAGTTAACTGGCGAAATGTGGGTGTACTTAATAAGTACACCTCTGCCTAACCCGTCGGGGTACCTCATTCATCAACATCGGTTCAGTAGTTTAGGCGCTATAATGGAACACACGTAAATACAAACATACATAGTATTACGTAGACTGCTAAAATCATAACCCTTCCTTTTAGCTTTGCCGTAGTCGGGTAAAAACCGGTACAGATTTATTAGCGCCTAAATTCACTGTAGCCTATAAATCCTGTTGCCTCTAGACTCCATTAATATTTCATAAGGTCTCCACTCTGATCTTCCTTTACAGATTAAGTTTTCACGTGACCCACAGTTTTAATATTTCATAAGATCCTTTGAAATAATTTTCTTTTGAAATAATTTTCTTTTGAATAAAATTGTGCTTTGTTTTTTGTTTAGGTCCCAAGCTCTATATACATAATTATGAATGATCAAATTATGGTCGCAATGTGAAATTCTCATTTTTGAGACTTCACATTATGTTAAACTCTTTTCATTATTATAAATCTAGTATTACTTTCTTGACTGCCTCGTTGGGCATGAGGTCCTGGGTTCGATTCTCAGGTCGGGCAAAGTGTTATTGGGTTTATCTATCTGAAATTTCTCAGTAGCAGCCTGGAGTCTGGATTTGTGCCCGGTTGATGGCAATAATGGGACTTAAAACATAACTGGTGAAATATGGGTGAACCTGCTACAGGAACACCTCTGCCCAACCCTTCGGGGACACAAGGTGTAATATTATGTTTATTACTTTTTTTAATGATTCATGCCTGTATTACAACCGTCCCAGTCAAGTTGCGCTTGTTGTGGTCAGTTGGTGTCCGGTTGGACATTCTCTACACACTGCGACCACTTTGTGCCTCGTAGAACACGTTAAAATGAAATGAAAACAACTCAATATACCACTGTTTCTGGCAGACTCTTCAAATTACTGCTTGCAATGAATGTACCGTATATTTTTTCTTTTTTGGCAAATTAAGAAATAACTACTCCCGCTCTGGGAAGAGCGGGACGGCGTGTCAGACTCTTACTGACTAAAACCCACCCGTGTTCCTTCAGTTGCCATGTTGCCGGAGGCCACGATCTCCCTTTCGAACTTTTCGCAACCCCGGCAGGCATCGGCCCTAGCGAACCCTGCTATACCATTTTATTTGTAGTCAAGGCAGTAAGGTTCCTTAATCTTTGTTCCATAAATCTCTATCAGCTGACATCTTAGTGTACCTTACCATCCATAGCATCTTTTGCAAGATCGGGTTTCTTTGATCTGATCATTTTCATTCTTAAATAATTTTCCATACGTACGAGGATTATTATTGAGTACCTGGTAAACCGAGCTCTGCTCGAGTGAAAATAGAGAATGTTCATTTAATGGTATAGGATAGTTCATTCTAATTACATGTACAGTACATACTAATTCCATGCTGCCATGGTAGTACTTATTAATTCCATGCTGCCATGTCATTATTCTAAGGTAGCCAACTTTGTGCGATCGAGCTCTGCTCGGATGAAAATTCGGAGAAAACGAATTTTCCCAGATATGAGACGATCAATTTTTGGCCCTCGTAAACCCCTTGTAACTGAACCCATTTTCGAGAACGTTATTCATAAATATATATGTATAAAAATATTTCAAATTTAAAAGACAAGGACTTACCATGTCAACAAAGTATGAACAAAGCACATAAATGTAGGTTTATGTTCAGAATAAATGTAGGAACTTGGATTTTTTGTACGATATTTTTACAAAACAAATGTGACGTACATTCAGTTTTATTTTCCGCTTGTCTTACTTGAAGGTCAAAGTATAGATTCAGTCCTACACAGTTCCTGTATTTTTGTGGTTGGAAGTTTTTCCAAAAATATTTCTCATATTAAATTGCTACCTATGTAGGCTTGTTATTGTAAATAACTGTCAATAAAATCATGGTCTACACTTATATAAGTTTAATAAAGATAATTTCCATTTTAATTTTATCAATAACTAAAACGACAAACAACTGCAATTTTCACTGACTAACGACCATAGAGGAATATTGAACATTATTTAAGTACAAAAAACTAACTAAAGACAAGCCAGAGTCATAGTAGTAAACATTTCACCATAGTACTTATAAAATTAACGCCTACTAGCAAATTAATCCGCCTCAATCCCCCAAGGGAGTGTTATTGGATGCCTCCTATTTATCATCTATATAAATGACCTCCCTACAATAATAAATGAATCATGTGTTCTGTTTGCCGACGATATCTCAGTACTAACTTCTTGCCACGACAATACCAACTTAACCGAAATACTTACAAGCATACTTGACAAAATAATAACTTGGATGACTGAACACAACCTTGAACTAAATTTCAATAAAACTAAAATCATGTCCTTCCATCCACGTCAGAAAACCCCTTTAGACTTAACATTTATTTACAACGACGCAAAAATTGAAACAGTTAAAGAATTCAACCTACTCGGCTTATCCATAGACACACATTTAAATTGGAAATCTCATATTACAAAAATCAGGTCAAAGGTATCAAAATTTGCCTATGCCCTCCGTGAAATAAAAAAATCCACAAATCTCTCCACTGCTCTGGTTACGTATTATGCTTATGCATACGCATGGTTAAATTACGGCGTAATATTATGGGGAAATAGTACAGACGCACCAACACTTTTCATATTACAAAAACGACTGATTAGAATACTAGTTAACATAGACAACACAGACAGCTGCAAACCCCATTTCCAAGAACATAAACTTCTAACCCTACCTTGTATATATATCTTAGAAATGTGCAAATTTGTTAGAAAAAATCAAAAACTCTTCACTACACGCGAAAACATACAGACTCGCTACACACTACGACACAAAAATAGACTAAACCTACCAGGTTCTAAGCTGAAAATACCCTCCACAAGCACTTTAGTAATGTCAGTTAAAATATATAATAAATTACCAGATGAAATTAAAAATGAACAAAAATTTAATATCTTTATAAACAAATTAATACAATTTCTAATCTGTAAATGTTATTATAATGTGCATGAATATTTAAATGATAAATTTAATAAATAAACAATAACACCAAAAAATAAAAATAAACGCAATAATAATTTATAATAATATATGTATAATTTAAATAAATTTTAATATATAAATCCAATATGAGTAGTAAAAATTGTATGTATTCAATTAGTTATAAGCCTACCTACCCACACAAAACGAAAGAATTAATATTAAAACAAAACTGTAAACAAATATTTATAATAGCCCTCCTCTTAATTTTTATGTTGTTATGCCCGACAGGGCCCACAATGCTCCAAAACTAATGTATATCCTTATGTACCTACCACCTAAGTTCACATTGTGGAATGCAATAAACGTATTGAGTATTGAGTATTGAAAATGTCGGTGCAGGCTGATACATTTACTGTGGATTTGTAAGCGTATACAATTATTTGTAAGCGAATGGACAACTCTAGAAATCGATTCGCCTATAAATAAATTAATTTCGTGCGAATCGCCTCAATAAAATAACAAAAATAAAGTGTCGATTTGCCGTTTCGGTCGAGTAAATTTGGGCGAACCACCAATAAGCCATTTCATCAGCCACCCAATGGACGAGAAAGTTTATCGCATCTTCGTCACAATATTAAAGTTTGTGCTCCTCGATATTGCAACTTTAGAATTCTTTGAGGTTTTCGGTTCACGACATGAAACTTTATACCTACCTATGATTGGATTGTGGTTGGTCGGTGGATGTGAGATGTGATGTCTTCGAATGTTTGCTTCTAGGGCATACATCTTCAATATTTACCGGAACCGGTTCAAGAGAACCATTTTTTCCCCCGAATTTATTTTGAGTCATTGTAACAAAAATACCTACTTTTTTAAATATAATTGGCACACAATTTTCCAGTCTCTTGATTCTAGTTTAGTTAGTAACTTATAATCATCTACAAAAACATCCTAAGATTCCAATAAACCTGTATAGGAAAAACAAATGCTTATTTCACACGATGCTCATTTCCTTCCCGTTAACCCCTCATCTCGGTAAGATTCCGTCCGACACATTTGTGAGCACGGAAGGGTTAACAAGTAGGAAATAATTACTTAGCCCACGTGACCTCGAGACGTATTAAGTTACAATGTTTTCTAATAGTTGTTTATTTATTTAGAAATAGAATGATTTTAGGCGTTATTTTTCTCGATATTTTATGAAAGTATCATCTCGTGGCATCAGTTTATCAGAAGGTATTTGACAACTTTTGAAAAGATAATATTAATTGTAAAATGAATGGCGTTTACGTTTGAATCATCGAGACGCAAACTTTAACCATGAATTCAGTAAAACTAAATTTTCCGTCGGTGACGAAAAAGATGTTCCATACCTACATTTTTACCGTGTAGTTACTATACTTTTTATGACACAGCAGATTTTTAGGGTTCTGTACCTCAAAATGAAAAACGAAACCCTTATAGGATCGGTCCGTTGTCTGCCCGTCAGTCTGTCAAGACCCCATTTTCTCGGGAACAAATTAATATCAAATACGTAGATCTATAGTCTCTTAGAGCTCTAAAGAAATCAAGCTTCTATGTCAACGCTAGAAAAAATACGGCTATTTATATGACATATTTTGACACTCGCAAATAAATCCGAACCTACAGGGTCCTTCCCGTTTACCTAGAATCTTAGGACTTTTCAAAATAAGAAGCAATTTCCATAATATCAATACACGTAGTAGACGTGAAATTGTGATACCCAAATTTAGATTAACTAAAACAAGCAAGTCATTTCTTATAAACAGTATCCGCTTTTATAACAAGTTGCCAAAGTCAGTAACAGAACTTAGCGATGGGATGTTCAAAACCCACATCAAACGTGTCCTTACCAAGAAAGCATATTACAAAATTAAAGACTATGTTGAAGACAAGGAAGTTTGGCAATAATTCCTTCTGCACATGTGGCTTCCCTGGTATCTCATTAACGGCATCATTATGTAAGAGTCTATTAACTGCTCCCAAATTACCATATTTCTTTTTATCTTATTTTTTTTTACATTCGTCCTTGACATATTCATCCTATTATTTGACATTGTATACCTACGAGTTAATTTCAATTTATCTTTATTAGTGACTTTTGTGCACATACTAATTATACAGATTTATTACAGTTGTAATAGCAATAATGTAATTGCGTTTAATTAAAAGAGGTTTTTATTTTTATTAATTTATATATCTTTTGTATAGATTCTTTTCTATTTTGTGAATGTGAGAGCACTGTAGGCTTAGTGGACTGTAGATTTGTTGACCATGTTCTATTTTCTTAAGTACCTGGTACTTATTGAAAGACCTACACTGTCCTGCCATATCTAGTCACACTGTTATTTGAAAGAATTATAAAAGCCAATTATTTTTAAAAGAGTAACCGTGGAGTTTCTTGCCGGCTCTTCTCCATAGGAAACGACCAATTGGAACCGTGCACCTAGCTTTTGACGTTTCATAAGTGCCCATGTAGGATATGAAATAAAAATATTTTGAATTTGAATTTGAATCATGAAATTTGGCAGGAAGCAAGGTCTCACACCAAAAGTAAAGTAAAAAGTCCGAACATTTTTAAATTTTAGTTTTAACACGTAATTTTTTTTTTGCGATTACAAACTTACATTGGCAGTTGGAGAATTGTCATATTGATGTATGGGAGAACATGTCTTTCAACTAAAAAGTTCAGTTTTTTTTTTTTTGGGGATAAAATTTATGTCAACGCTGAAGCTGAATATATGCTAAAAGAATCTATGCTAAATCTATGCGGCAGTTTCTTATTATGTCTCAGCAAAAACTGGGTATGGCTGTTTCGAACACGTCCTATATATAACTGGCTGTCGTGTTCTTCCCGAGGCAATTCTTCTATTTAGCGTAACTCGTGATCACAAACCTGTGAACAACTAAGGGGGTACTTGTAATTGAATAGCTACATTATTATTTTATATTTGCCAAATTGTTTATTTTATTTGCACCTACGCCCCTATTAAGATTATTCATTTAAACATCACACACATGACCATATATATATATAAATTATATAAATAATCAATTAATCAAAACACGATCAACACATTAACGAACATCAACGCAAAACTTTGCAATAAAATAGGTACATAATTTAAATTGCGGGTACTTATAATTCCATGATTTCAATCCACGCATCACACTTTGTCACAACACCAATTTATCTCGTCTGCTCGACGTCCGTATGTTACTGCAGGGATCCAGCAGAATATCAGCGTCAGGTATATTTGCTTGACACATGCTGAGCTGGACTCCCATTTGATGCAACCTTGAGACGCACACCGCACCTTGTAACCTATATTTGGTTTGAAGTATGTCATAATGCCACTCCATTTCTATACGTGTCTTTTCTTTTTGTTTATTGGCATCTTGTTTTTATAGAAATTCGTGTAATTTGTTATCATTTTAATGTGCTTATGTATGTCTTTTGTGTGCACTGAATAAATATTTTATCTATCTATCTATCTAAAAGTTTGTGTTACCATGTTTCCTTCCGCCGCATATTTATTGAGTTCTTTCCCTTCCTTGTACCCAAATCCCAAGACCTAAATGTTATGTCTGTCGAACTCAATTCACAGTTAATTAACTACGTACCAAGTGACTAGATTATTCTCAAGATTTGGTCGAAATTTCTACAACACACGGTATGTCTTGCTGCCGAAGGAAATTAATGGGCCGTCTCAAATCCGTTTAATATAATGATGTTTGTCCAAGTCACATTTAAGCATTTGATCCTATGACTATTCATCTATTGTTATGTGTTTGTCGACGAAGCGGAGTGTTATTGACGAATTATATTTCGGACTGCCTCGTTGGTCTAGTGGTCGCAAGCGCTACTGCTGAGCATGAGGTCCTGGGTTCGATTCCCAGGTCGGCCAAATTGTTATTGGGTTCTTCTATCTGAAATTTTTCAGTAGCCGCTTGGAGTCTGGATTTGTGTCTGGTTGATGACAATAGGCTCGCCCCCCTATTACATGGGACTTAAGAAACACAACTGATGAAATGTGGGTGAACCTGCTACAGGGACACCTCTGCCCAACCTTTCGGGGAAACAAGGCGTGATGTTATGTTATGTTATGTGTTATATTTGGGAACTATAAGTATTTGTGAGAGATAGCAATAAATTAATACTACCCATTGGTTTCTGGTAGCCTGATCAATTTATCAATCTGCCGTTCCATTCACCAAAGCCATTGTGATTAGTTTACCAAAATAACAACAAAACCTATTGTAAAATTGAATAGGCCTTGAAACTTTAGAAACTGTGGCGGTATCTAAATTGCCACATGGGTATGACGCACATCACTGACGTCAGGCGCGGGCTTGCGGACGGTCAGCAAGGGGTAGCTCGCCGTCCGGTAAGGACCAGGCCCGTGTCAACGGCGCGTTGCGTTCCACGCGCGCCTCAACGAGATGTCAGCAGAACTGACGGGTTCCGCTAGGGCCGATGCCTGCCGGGGTTGCGAAGAAGTCCGAACGGGAGATCGTGGCCCCGGCAACATGGCAACTGAAGGAACACGGGTGGGCTTTAGTCAGTAAGAGTCTGACACACCCTCCCGCTCCGCTCAGAGCGGGAGAAGTTATTTGATAATTTCACGTCCAAAAAAAAAAGCAAAACCTGCATCACGCAGTGTTTATTGTGCGACCAGCTTATAATATACAACGTCCTGTCATCAATCGTCGAGCAGTTGCCTACCAGAAACGACACCCGTCTGGTCGAAGGATCGTCCCTTTTCTTTAGAGGTTGAGTGAACTTTACACTCTGTTCCTCATGAACAGAGTGTAAAGTACAAAACCATTATTATTTGAATGTGAATCTCATAGTAATTTTGACAGCTTAAAATATTGCTTTAGCTTTAATATACTTTGTATAATTACTTGGAAAGGCAGCGGTCAGGTGTCGACGTGACATTTGTAACGTTCTTTTTAAAACAAACAGAATATTATTAAACCCGGGGTCTGGATTTGTGCCCGGTTGATGGCAATAGGCTCGCCCCGTATTACATCGGACTTAAACATAACTGGCGAAATGTGAGTGTACTATAGGTACATCTCTACCAAACCCTTCGGGGAATACAGGCGTGATGCTATGTTATGTTATGTATTATTAAACAATAATTTCTTTCTGAATATTTATTCTTTCTCACCTATTTTTTCCGAAAGTAATTTCAAATTTTAACCAGTTCGTTAATTCCATACAAACGTAATCCAAGGCGCACGATAAATTCTCGCCGCCGAAAGACGAAATTTTTAGGAATTCAGCGTATAAAAATTTAATTTATCATCCCCTTTTGTGCGGTACGAAAAATTCCATTTCTCCCCCTTGGGGCAAATTTGCTAGCGATTTCACAAAGAAAGTAATTCTACCATCGATAATATTGGGATAAAATAATATATTGTCTAATGTCTTTTCGACCCTTTTGTATTTTTAGGCTTTCATCTTCACAGGTCTCCGAACAAATTGGATTAGCCACGTAATGTGCTTTGTAGCTCCTAAAAAACCCTTTCGAGTTTCTCGAAAAGTTGATATAATTTGGGTTTGGTAAAGCGTTTTTATGATTTAAAAAATGATTGTAACTTGTTAACATTCTTAAGTAAAGTCTTTTAAGAGAACACAAGTTCCCTTAAAAGACTTTACTTAACGACCACGTTTAAAAATGTTGTTAATAAACTTAAACACATTTATCTACTAATGTTGTAGTCTAATATACTCAAAGGAACTTAAATATAGTCTCGAATTTTCACACAAATCAACGTCCTTCAACGTGCTTTCTTATAACCATGTAAAGCAACCATGTATAGCACCCCAATACAACAACAGCCCGTCAACGCTTCGCCGAGGAAATGTTTACGGATTTTCCACGGATTTTGCCCTCATTAGGAAGACGTTTGGACACTCTTTTGTTTCAACCCTCACGGTAAAGTAAGGCCCTTTTTTCACTGGTCGGTACGGCTGCGGTGCAGGATCGTTTCGGTACCGCATGACGTCACGCATTTTACTGCAACGGTACCGAAAGCTTACCGAGTGCCATATATATATACTACTATATATATATATTTATTTATTTATATAAAATTATAAATGCGAAAGTGAGTTTGTATGTTTGTTTGTTTGCACGCTAAAACAGCAGAATGGATTTGGATGAAATTTGGCACGTGGGTTGACCATAACCTGGATACACACAGGACAACACATACAAAACACACCTACAAAGCACACACACATACACACTCAAACAGTACACACAGGAAACAGGGAGAAGGGAAGGATACAGGGTACATAGGATACTTTTTATCCTGATAGTACGTTCCCGAGGGATAATTTTCAACATGCACGCGGGCGAAGCCGCTCCCAAAAGCTAGTAAATTATATAGTACGAGAGCCTACGACCAAAACCATATCACATCGTTTTACGACCAAAATCGTATAAAATCATTAGTTTTGACGATTCTGAACCTGACTGAAACATCAGAAACATCAGTTTTAAGGGAGCTCATTACTGATACGTCAAAAAAAAAAATAGGCAGACGGTTTGTTTGTGATGTTAAATGTGACTTGAACGCATTTTCAAAAATATCAAAAAAATAAACAGATCTGTCTCATAGCAACCTGTTTTTTTTTAAATCTTTTGTTTATTTACCGGGGTTCCTTAAAACCTGTTTTCAGAATTTTTAAATGTCACCTATCATTCCAAAAACCAAAACAACGTTTCGGAGTCGCCCGAAAAACGCGCGGTGCTTGTTGCGCACCTATTAGGCCTCAGAACACTGAAGATGAGTCCGACAATAATTAAAAACATTGATTTTTTTTCTCAATAATCACTATTTTTCAAACGTTATCCCACTTACCTTTTGTCCAATTTAAAAAAGTTTAAATTTTAGTTCAATGGTTCCCGAAACCAACGAATTAAAATTTTAATTTTTAAGCTCTTTATTAATCGTACGTAAAAACTATATGATAGAGAATAATATTTTTAATAAATTCTGATTGTCGAATAGTTGTCTGATTAGTAACGTGGGACACTAAATTTGTCTGATATAATTTTGGCTACATCTGGACAACCTTTTTCACTTTTTCAGACAGAATGCTATGTTACCGATCGCTAAAAATTTTCAACAAGTTCAAAATGGTTTCAATACATATGATGCTTACATTTTCTTCTGTAAAATGATTTATTCGCATTAACTGACCAATGTTCACATAAGAACAAGATTTTCAGACGGGTTGCTATGGGTTTTATTTTTTGCCTCATTTTTAATTTTCTCAAATTATGGTCTCCTGGGTACGTGTGACCCTACTGGTTTCTGAAAATTGTGTTTTCGGTATCTAAAATCTAACGTTCAACTACATTTTGAAAATCAGACAAATTGCTATAAAACAGTTCGGTAATTATTTATTTTTTGACTTATTTAAAAATACGGTCAGGTCACATGAGACGCGAAAATTTTCTAAAATTAGAATTTTTTAATTTCAGAATAACCAAATCTATCGATTTTATACGATTTTGTTCATAAAATGTTAGTAAGACAAAAATTTTGGTCATGGTCTCTCGTACCAATAGAATTAATTTGAATTTGGAATTCTAAATGAAAGCAGTGCTTACCGACCAATTAGGAAACATAAGCAGTATTGAAACGGTACAGAAACGGTACCGAAACGATACTATACCGACCAATGAGAAAGGGGCTTAAGTAGGTAAACAAGATTTGCAGTGAAACTTGAGATCTACTAGTTTCTAAGAAAAACGGTTTAGGAGCTTTTTCATTCTTTCCGGAGGAACTTTTTTAATGACAACCCTTTGAAGGAATTAAGGATTAGATAAAATAAGGCCATACGAAGCTTTGCTTTTTGCTTTGCTTTAGATAATTATAATAAGTAAGATTCAAAACTTAAAGTTGCGCTCACGCTCATCTACTTTGAAATTACTTTGAAGAACAGGAAACTATTTCTTTATGAATAAATTCCAACTTAATTGAAGGAAAGTGGGAAAAACCAGCTTTATTCTTTTAACCAGCATATCATAATCTTTTAGCTTTTAAACTTTTTCGCGAGCATTTTGTCGCGTCACTCTCCGCAAGTCCTACAGACACAAAAAAATTGTCACTCAATATTTTGGTCATAATTTTCCTAAGCCTTCCAGCAAAAATGACGCAGCAGCTTTCTCTCGCAAAAAACAGCCAACGCAAGAACAACGGGTAGAATTCTTAATTCTAAATTAAGACAGAATGTCCGCGTAATCAGAACTGCTCGGCAAGTCAGTGAAGCTATTAACAGAAACAAGATACCACGTCGCTAAGTGCACTCCTGACGCAGACGTTTGACGTCGACGTCAGCCTTACATAATGCTCTCGAGAGTGGGCACTGAAAGGGGCTGCCTAAATAAAAATGGAGAAGCTATAAAGGCATACTCCAGCGCAGCAACTTCAGGCAAATGTTTCTATTTGGCACAGCATTTTTAAGGCTTATCGTTGACGCAGACTTTTGGCTTTGACTTTGCATAATATTTTCTTGATGGCTTTATGGTTGGTGAAACCACTAAGTGTCCAATTGAGTATCTTAAGACAATATACGTATACAACTCAGAAAAACATTGTGAATGAATCTAGATTTGAAATAAGGTTGTCAAAAAAGCATCTTACATAATGAGAAGAGCCTTTTTCCAACTTTGGCAGTTGACTCTAGTATTAAATCTTTAAATGAAACGTAGCTGAAACAATTTCTGCGAAGTGCTTCCTTTATCATTGTACTGAAGACTAAAATAAATAATAACAAAATTCTCCTTCGTCATAGTTTCGCTGATATTTAAGTTTTACGCCAACGCTACTTAATAATCTTGAGAACAAAGTGCTTAAGAGGAAAACTTCTGAAAAGATAATGAAGACTTATTGCAATATTGTTGCAGTGATTTCAGGTAGAACACGTCTTCTTCTCAGAACTCTTCCCTTCGTGTTTTACCTAGAATAATAAAATTGCAAAACTATGTCTCATGTTGAGCTCATGACATAGTTCAAATATTTCATTTCATCTTGCATTTTCCTAGTGCTTACAAAACTTAACGTCATGTTCCTTCAAACATTTTTCCCCTTATTACTTACCAGTTAAATTCTATTTGTAGTAGAATTTAATAACACTCTAATTTTTCCAAGAAATCCTGCGTCCTCCTTTGCAAGGATAAAAAGCATGCCGAGTAGTGAGTACCTACGTTATCATATTATGTTGATCAAGTTAGAAATCTACACAATCACTGTCAGCAAAAACCGGTTGGTAACAATAGACGCTTGTCGATGAACAACCGGTTTTGAAAGCGAAGTCTTTCCTGAAAGTAGACCGAGAAAACTTTTCATTGTTTGAAGATCAGCTTTCGTCATTGTAGAAGAAAACGGCTTTAGTTGAAGTAGGTTACCTGTATTAAGATTGAAATATGGTATCACCACAAAAGCCTGAATTATACTTGATTAATTTTTACTTAAATAAACATTTTAAAAAAAACTTATTTTTCCTTATTAATGCTGCAAGTTAGGTGTAATTTATTTGGCTGTTTGTTTTTGATCATAATAGATGCGCATAGCTTTGGGATCACTACCAAATCATTCGACATTTTACCATGCTGCATTGGAATACCTAGGCCATAGGTCATATTAGGTATAAGAACATTATATCTTCTTTTGGTTTTTCGTTAAGTTACATGTGTGAATATGTGCAATAAAGTTGACACGAATATACTTGCAATCCCGTAAGGCTAACCATCACTCTCCGGCCCTTATCACAATTTATTTAGGATCACCCCCTTTCTAGTCACCCCCTTTCTATTCACCCCCTTTCGATTCATCCCTTTTCTAGCTATATCATCTTTCACACAGTCCATCCATTGTTTCTTTGGTCTTCCCGTGCTCTTATAGCCATTCAAATTCATACCCAAAACTTTCCTCTTTCCTGACGACATTAGGCTAAGCTCCGTAAGGCTAGTCCCAATCTCAAATAACACCACTATTATTCTGTTTAATTGCCATTACGAAAGTGATCAAAATACAATTCAAAGGGTGTCAAAAGTTTCAGATTTGTCAAACTTCAATTATTATGATTAGAAATTAGAAGCTCTTGAGATCTTGTAGACGTAGACATCAATCTATATTTCTTGAAGTTCGTAATTAGATATTACTGATTCATATTACGTAATGCTTATATAGTTAGTGTCAAGAGTTAATTTAGTTTTCTAGTAGTGTTTAAATCAGTTCGTATAAAGACAAAATCAAATCTCTCATTTCAAGTAGACTATTGAAAGAAATTTATGAATAACAAGCCTTTTTTTTTTCGGGTGGGAAATTATTAAATAACTTCTCCCGCTCTGAGCGGAGCGAGAGGGCATGTCAGACTCTTACTGACTAAGACCCACCCGTGTTCCTTCAGTTGCCTGTATGTTGCCAGGAGCCACGGTATCCCTTTCGGGCTTTCCCGCGACCCCGGCAGACATCGGCCCTAGCGGACCCCGTCAGTTCTGCTCACATCTCATTGAGGCTAGAGTGGAACACAATATGCCGTCGACCCGGGCCCTGGTCCTTATCGGACGGCGCGCTACCCATTGCTCACCGTCCGCAAGCCCGCATGAATTTATTCCCGATCGGATTTTCCATCGACAAAAATTATAAACTACCACACAAAATTTCATCCCCAATTTAACTCTTTCAAGGGGTGTACCTTCAAAAAGTCTTCCTTAATGCTCACACTCGCTATATCTGGAACTCTTGCGCAAAATTTCATGCTCCTAGACCCAGCGGCTTAGGCTGTGCGTTGTCTGACAATCAATGAATTTAAGATTTTTGTTAAGTAGAATATACAAAGAAACGACAAAACTCGTAAGGCCTTACTTCATAAGGTCTTCCTTATAAAGTGTACTTGTAGAATAATCTCATTTCTCTTATCTGCCTATTAAGTGGCACTTAAAAATAATTGATAAAAATGTGGGAATTATATTATCCCACGTTTCTGACTACCTTATACAAAAACATCTTCTGTTTTCTAATAAGTTAGGTTTAATTCTTCTAACATAAATATTATGATCTTCTAGTATTCAATGCAAAATGAAAATTATTATTGAAAAGGTTGAATGAGTTTCCTGATAAATAGGTACATTAAGTGAATATTTCACTGTATTTAATTCCAGGTATTTGAAACCTCCTGCCGGAGGCTCTACGCGGGGGTCGTGCGGTCCATGGCCCTTTACGGGGCACCGGTGTGGGCGCGTTCACTAAGGCTGCGGCCAGCCCGCCGGTTGAACGCGTCCCAGAGGGTCATGGCCATCCGGCTGGCCCAAGGATACCGCACGGTCTCCTGCGAGGCGGCGAGCCTCCTTGCCGGATTACCGCCATGGGATCTGGAGGCAAAGGTCCTCGCGCAGATCTGGGAGTGGCGCGAGGAGGTGAAACGCCGGGGCTTAACTCCGCTGCCGCGAGAAATTGCGGCACAGCGGACAGAGCTCGGGCGGGATCTCATGGCGTCATGGAGAGTGCGATTGTCGCAACCCAGCGCTGGGCACGCCACAATTGCGGCGATAAGACCCCTCTTTGAGGAGTGGCTAGAGAAGCGCCACGGCGTCCTCACCTTCCGCCTGACGCAGATACTCATCGGACATGGCTGTTTCGGGAGGTTCCTGCACAGGATAAGGCGGGAAGAAACGCCCGGTTGTCACCATTGTGTGGATCGCCCGGAGGACACGGTGGAGCATACGGTAGAGGTCTGCCCAGCTTGGGCGGAGCATCGCCGTGTCCTCGTGGAGGCGATCGGCGGCGGTGATCTCTCGCGTCCGGCCCTGGTTCAGGCCATGGTACGGAGCGAGAGGAAATGGTAGGCCGTCACCTCCTTCTGCGAAGCGGTAATGCTCGCGAGGAGAGGCAAATTTCGCGCCCTCACGACCCTAACCGCCGCAGGAGGAGACGCCCAGGGCGTCGGGAATCACAAGCCGATTTCCGGCCACCGTAGGCGCGGGCTTGCGGACGGTGAGCAATGGGTAGCTCACCGTCCGATAAGGACCAGGCCCGGGTCGACGGCGCGTTGTGTTCCACGCGCGCCTCAAAGAGATGTCAGCAGAATTGACGGGGTCCGCTAGGGCCGATGCCTGCCGGGGTGCGAAGAAAACCGAAAGGGAGATCGTGGCCCCCGGCAACAGGGCAACTGAAGGAACACGGGTGGGTTTTAGTCAGTAAGAGTCTGACACGCCCAAGTTATTTGTGATTTCCCACCCAAAAAAAAAAAAGGTATTTGAAACCGAGAACTTGCTGTGAGCTTGCATTGCTTGATGGCTCTATACACTAAGATTTATATTCCTATAAATTCTAATATAAAAAGAAAAATAAATATTAGTTGAGTTTCACTTTTTAGAGTCTAAAATAAAATGTCGCACCCAAAACAAAAATATATTTTTCCGCTATCTAATTCCAATTGCAGAAAACGGTATATTAAAAAACGGCCAAGTGCGAGTCGGACTCACGCACGAAGGGTTCCGTACTATTATCTATAAAAAGAGCAAAAAAAATCACGTTTGTTTTATGTATCCCTTAAATATTTATTTTATTCTATTTTTTTTGTATTTGTTGTTATAGCGGCAACAGAAATACATCATCTGTGAAAATTTCAGCTGTCTAACTATCACGGTTCATGAGATACAGCCTGGTGACAGATAGAGACAGAGAGACAGACGGACAGCGGAGTCTTAGTAATAGGGTCCCGTTTTACCCTTTGGGTACGGAACCCTAAAAAAGAACTATTTACATTTTTCTGTCCAGCATTTTTACCATTTGAAATATTTACCAGCAAAATAGCTTCTTTTTAACTCCTTAAACGCTCCCAAAACAGGTTAATTCAACTGGCTGGACTGGATTCACTCAACTCATAACATGAGTTAAAATGGTGCATAAAACACTGTTGCAACGGACGTTAATACGAAACTATTAATAATTTCCATAAATCCCCTTAACTTGCTTTTCCTCGTATAATTTAGCATTCGACCATTACGAGTTGAAACATTGAACCGGGGGAATTTAAATTCGATATTACTGTTCACAATTAACCCTTCGTATGGCCAGAAAGTGGATCCACGCGAGACACAATGGCTTTTTAATTGTTTCTGTAATTACGGCATTCAACCGGTTAAGTTTATTTTTTTTATTTTTTGTGCAAAATACGTACACATACATAAACTCACACCTTCTTCCCATGGCCTGGCATGGTCTTCCGCTTCTTCTTTTTTACAAAATATCAAGCAACATTATAGAATTCTTCCCAAAAACCTACAAACGTTACTAAAAAATACATTGCCACTTAATTGAAATAATATTTTCTAAACATAAAGCAAAATTCCCCTTCCTCACGATTGCTTTAAATTACGTCTAATTATGCCGCAGCACACGAAGGATACTAATGCAGTCAAACCGATATTTGCATGTCGACAAAATCCCCTAGGAGTCGCAATGCGGGAACCGGACAACTAGCAGCAGTTGTTGGTTGCGGAATAATAAAGCTAGGACTAAACTAAGCGAAACGTACACAACACTAAAAGGTTTTAGAACGAAGTTCTTTAACGCGGCTTGTAAACTTTTAGAAATCGTCACGCTATAAAGTGTTAATACTTGCGACTGTCTTCTTCTAATTCAAGGAGAAAGAAAGAGAGAACGCCGGCAGAAAAAAAAACAAAAGAAAAGAGTAGAGTGATTACAGTGTCGTGGGATAAAATTGTACACATCGTTTCAAGTACACTGCATGTTCGGAGAGAGAGAAAGTATGAATTGGGTCAAAATTAAAATGCAAGATGGCGGCTCTGAAAATTTTCAATTTTTTCATCATGGGTATCATTTTCATGGTTTTCAAGGGTGCAAAAGCCGATAGAAAGGTCAAAATGGAAATTCAAGATGGCGGCTGCGAAAATTTTATCTTTTTTTCATGGGTGTCGTTCTCATAGTTTTCAAGGGTGCTAAAGCCGACGGTGAGGTCAAAATGTAAATCCAAGATGGTGACTCCGAAAATTTTTGAATTTTTCGTCATGGGTATCGTTTTCATGGTTTTCGAGGGTGTTTAAGCCGATTGTGGGGTCGAAATGTAAATCCAAGATAGCGACAGCGATAGTTTTCAAATTCTTCGTCATGGGTGTCGCTTTCATAGTTTTCGAAGGTGCTAAATTAAATCATAGGTGAGAAAAAACTTCGTTCCCGAAGGGGGTTCCCCGACCGTACACGTTTTTTTACATCTAAAATACCATATATTAAAAATGTGTTTTTGCACCACGTAGGACCCGTAATTTTCGAAACATGTACGTTGTTGTAGTGTATTGTCTAATAAACACTAGTTTCTTTTTTATTAAATCAGTACATGTTTTTTCTTTAATATTTATTGTGTGTCTAGTGAGGCTAGCAGCCTTTACCCTTTACATTTTGATAATTTAACAATATTCATTGCGTTATTTACATTGTAGAGCAGATGAATTGTTCAAACATATGTAGCAAGGGATTATGAATCTCCTTCAAAATACTACGGGATCCTAAATGTAGACAAATTATGAAGCACCACTTTAGACTACAATATGGCCGATGAATCATGGCCGGTCTGAACATTGCGTAGAAGAATGCGAATTTTTTTTTTTTTTTAAACCCAATGGTGACATGAGACGAGTGTGAGGGAGTGTACATGCGCAAAAGTTCGGAGAATCTATGTTCAAACCGGCCATGATTCATTAACCGTACTGTACAGCCGTCCTTAGTTCCAAACGCTTATTCGCATGAGAGGTGCAATGCGCAAAACTAAAACATTTAAAAGTTTAACAAGGTTAATAATAACTTAAACGCCTCGTGGGTTCATTTTAGTTATTCGTTGAGTTGAATTAGTTTACTGTAGTTCAAATTGAAGCAATTATTATATTTCCGTGTAGTTTATTAACTGTTTGAAAATGATTTTTTAGGGTTCCATACCCCAAGGGTGCCAACGGGAGCCTAATACCAAGGCTCCGCTGTTCGTCCGTCCGTCCGTCTTTAGAAGGGCTGTATCTTTAAAACCGTAACAAGTAGTCACTTGACACTTGTTTTCTCAGAGCGTGTACTACTATAGCCGCTATAAATAAATAAATTTAAAAAAAAACATTTATTTCAGAATCACTTCCATATTTGTAAGAAACAATTTAAACTCATAAAACTAGTGTTAGTAAAAAAAAATCTGGAGCTGCGTGAAGCATACCGATCCTTGGGAATGCCTACTTGACTGCGTGCAGTCGTATCCACCGCCCCAAGATCGAAGAGTCCCACTTATCACCAAGAATGGTGTTGACAACAAAAAATAAATATAAATAAAGTAAAAAAATGATTTATTTATACAAAAATCGTGTTTTTTTTATAAACTATTAAAAAAAAAGTTGTGTCAAATATTGTACAGCGGTATGGAACCCTATGTGTGCAAGTGCGAGTCCGAGTCACACTTGGCCGCTTTTACTAGTTAAAAATTGATGTTTGCTAAACGAATAATTAATTTGTAATGAATATAAATACCTAATATAATAATGTAGGTATAGTTCAATGGATTCCTTTTCGGACTTTTTAGTTTTGGAACAATCATGATCGGAAATAAATAAAAGTACCCAAGGGACCGGACTTGGGATCCGGACCTCGCCTGAAGGCTTCGTTTGACCCAAAGTTAAGACGGTGGAGAGGGATTATTGAAAACTCGACATGTGTATCCAGGGCCGGTATAGGAAGAAAAACACAGCTCTAGTTCCAGCTAATCATACGTTCTGTCGGTAACGTAGATATCCTTATGGTTTCATCATGATCATCGTCCTCAGTCTACAGCAGTCCACTGCTGGACATAGTCCTCTCCAATTACACGCCATTCAACTCGATTCTCGGCAACTCTCATCCAGTTGCTACCAGTCACCCTGCCTAGATCGTCGCTTCACCTAGCCTGAAGGCGACTTATGTCAAATATTTTAAATTTTATTACGTTTTTTTTGCAATTTACTGGTCGGTATCAGGTTGCTTCTCAAAATTGTTTGTTGTTAAAAATAGTATTCACGACCGTAATATATGTATTAACAGAATTATTGTCAGTACAATCATCTCAATACTAAAACGAACAAAATCTTTTGAGTTAGTGTAGTGTAAAAAGTGTAGAAATAATAGTAACAATGACACACATATATATAACATATGAACAAAGTGTATATAATATTATATCAGACTCTAAAAAAATGGGACGGACTTGCGTAAATTACAATCAGCACTATTGTAAGTTTTAAAATAATTATCACGTAAAAAATTAAGTTAGATTAAAATTACTAATTAGTCCTATAAACTAGATTGTAATTAATTATTAAGAATCTGGTCCTTTTTAATAAAGGATAAAAAAGTACAATCATCAATAGCTTAACTTAAGGTATATGATTCCTTCAAGAATTTCAAAATTTCTTACGTTATTTACAAAGCCATTTTTAATTTCCAAGGCTTTCGCAATAAATCACGCTGTAAAAGAATTTGGCAAATTCCCATCTTCAAATTATCAATTCAGAAACTGGGTAAAAGTAGAAACACCGAGGTAATACTCGCCTCGAGGTAATACTAGCCTCTTCTTTCTCCAATAAAGCAAGACCCAGTCACATCTATAAGATGTAGACATTACAGAACCGTTGCCTTTGGCCTCGTGAGCCCCCTGGTTTGTTAGGAATGAGATCATCCATCTCGACCTAAAAATCCCCACCATCCACCAATTTCTCAAAAGCTCTTCCAAGCGTTACTTCGATACTGCCGCCAAATATCGCAACCCACTGGTTGTCGAGGCCGCTAGTTACACTTCTTCTAGTATCAATCGAATTCGCCGCCCTAAGCGAATCCTTACCGACCCTGACGACCCCATTACCCTCCTCCAGGAGAACAGTAGGGAAACCAGCACAGTGTACAAAAACAGACACCTCCCATCATTCCGACCTCGCCGCCGAGGTCCTTTGCGATCGCGACCGCGTCCCCGAGTAAATGATACTCCCCCGACCCTTGCTCGACAACGATGTGCCAGCAGTTGTTGCAGCTGCTAATAAACATGATCCAGCCTGTCCCATCCTTGATGTCCTCCTTCCGGTTGACGCCCTAAGCCAAGGTTCGTACCCCACAGGGGGTGCCCTGTTCACCTAGTTTTAATTAGCATAGTTGAATAACCCCTGGCTGGAGGTTTTAAGTGTAGTAGCTTAAGGCACCCATAGGAAAGCCCGGTTAAGTAGTCATGATGTCAGAGGTCAACTACGAGATGCCGAACCTAAAAAAAAAATCCTCTTCTTTCTTCAATCAATTAGGTAGAGCACCGTAGGTATTTGTAATAGTTCCGAATAGCTATTTAATTTACATAAGATACAGCAGATAATATTAAGCTCAGCTTTTATCTCTCGAACAGGGTTCAGGTGCAGTCAGGGTTGTCACGTTGTCAGTCACTGTTATATTTATTGATTCACAATCAATGCTTCAAAAAGTACCTATTGAAAATTTGAAGACAGAGGTCTTTATGGGTGACAGGTAAAATGAAACCTCCAAGGCTCGTCTCATCTACATAAATGATTCATCCTATATCGGACAAAGAAATATCGTGTAGAACTAGAGGAAAAAAGCTGCTTAACATCCTATTTTTTTCATAACTATTTGATATTTTTTGTGGTTTTTTTTCTTCCATAAGGTTAGTGATTAACCTGGTGTCAGAGTTATTATTCCGCCCATGAGCGGCAAACGAAAAGTCAAGAGACTTGGCTTCACATGCCGTCGAGAAAATCGGACCGTTGGATCATCGGACTTGTACTACAGAGCGTACGACGAGGCGAATTTCACCAATGAAAGTGAACGTGATCAGCACATAAACCACATTTAAGGGCTGTCAGTGTCATTATTTTCTGTGGAATTTTGACACTGACAGGTCTTCAACGCGGTTCAGTTGTGCTAGTCGCGTTCATTTTCATTGGTGAAATTCGCACTTAGTCGAATGCTTTACAGAACAAGACTTTTTAGCCAATAAAAATCTTCAGCCAGAAAGAAAATCGCCTCTATTTTTATCTTAAATTGTGACAGGCAACCTTCTTTTATTAACTAAGCTCTACATCTAAAACGCTAGATTACATTTTCACCGCAATTTAATAAGTTTTTGATGAACCTATTATTATGTTTGATATGCTAACAAGATTAAATTAGGAGTTTGTATTCACATAAATCATTGTGAAACTTTTATTTAGTTTGGCATAAAGGTTTTGTGAAAATTAATGATGAATAAAGTCTGAAAGTTATACTAAAGGCAAAGTATCTTAACACCTTTGTTTAAAATAGCTACGAGAATACTATACTCTACTAATTATTAATATTAGTAGGTATTCATAGCTATCCCATACATATTATATTTATTGTTTTTAATAGGTATATGTGTCGCTTTATATTTAAATAAGGAGTGCCGCCGCTGCCGGCGCCGGTACCCAGAAATAATGCCATTATCGCCGGAACCGGCAATACATTATAGCCGGCAGCCAAGATAAAAAAAACATCGGCTGCCGGCGCCGCCAGTCCCCATAATGGACATCATCGGCGGCGCGGAATTTATGGAATACCTTCCAGTATTGAAAACCCCAACTAATCTTAACTAAAGTATTTTTTAAGTGAAAACTTCTTTAGGCGCGTTGGGCATTTTTCTATATACGTATATTGTAGTCATTTTTGGCACTCGCCGGCCGCTGCCGCAGGACCTGGATAACCTGGATAACTAAGATATGGAAATAATTGGTTATGGAAATATATTAATCCCGCCTATATAATATGCCATATTGCCAACCCCTTTTTTTTTTTTTTTTTTTTTTTGAGGGTGGGAAATCATCAAATAACTTCTCCCGCTCTGGGCGGAGCGGGAGGGCGTGTCAGACTCTTACTGACTAAAACCCACCCGTGTTCCTTCGGTTGCCCTGTTGCCGGGGGCCACGATCTCCCTTTCGGTTTTCTTCGCAACCCCGGCAGGCATCGGCCCTAGTGGACCCCTTCAAATCTGCTGACATCTCTTTGAGGCGCGCGTGGAACACAACGCGCCGTCGACCCGGGCCTGGTCCTTATCGGACGGTGAGCCACCCATTGCTCACCGCCCATATTGCCAACCCCTATTTTGCTTTTTTTTCAAAGTCAGCGCCGGCAGTCAATTTAGGAACCGGCGCCGGCAGCCAAATCGGGAGACGGCCGGCAGCTGAGGCACTCCCATAAATAAATATTTATTCCTCAATTTTCTTTATTGCACCTAGGTACTATTGTTTGTTTCTGCGTCACCCAAAGGTTGACAGAAAATGCCTGGTCTCTGCACATTAATTGTGCAGAGAGTTCCTTCTCACAGAGGACAGAGGCCTATGTCCCAGCAGTGGGAACATTAAAGGCTAATTACGCTGCATATTTACGTAAGATAATAAATAAAAATACTTAAATCACAGTGAACACGACCCCCTTATCCATAGAAAATCTTTCACCTGTTTGTTATCTTAGGAATAAGAATTTTTCTGGTACATTCACCTCTCTCTCTCATACTGAAACAAAGAGAAACTTTTAGAACTGCTATGTTGTCGCTAAGAAATAACAATTTAGAAATTCCTCAACTTATATGAAAATAATAAAAGCTTATAGCAATTCATCATGCGAGATAGTAGGTATCACAAAAAGAGTTTCTCATATCTTTTATTGGAACGAAGTTCTTTAACGCGGCTTGTAAACTTTTAGGAATCGTCACGCTAAAAAGTGTTAATACTTGCGACTGTTTTCTTCTAATTCAAAGAGAAACAAAGAGAGAGAGAGAGAATGCCGGCAAAAAAAAAACGAAAGAAAAAAGTAAAGTGATTTCAGTGTCGTGGAATAAAACTGTACACATCGGCCGGAGCAAGAGAAAGAGAGAGAAAGTGTGAATTGGGTCAAAATGAAAATCCAAAATGCCGGCTCTGAAAATTTTAAAATTTTTCATCATGGGTATTGTTTTTATGGTTTTCTAGGGTGCAAAAGTCAATAGTGAGGTAAAAATGAAAATCCAAGATGGCGGCTGCGAAAATTTTAAAATTTTTCGTTATGGGTGTCGTTTTCAAAGTTTTCGAGGGTGCTAAAGCGGATAGTGAGGGCAAAATGTAAATCCATGATGACGGCTGCAAAAAAATTGTTTTTGTTTTAAATCATACGTGAGAAAGAACTTCGTTCCTGACGGGATTCCCCGACCGCACACGTATTTATAGCTTAGTGCACTATAAGGAGCTTGTGGCTAAGTACCTAATAACAGCCGCACGGATCAATCCATCAGGTTAAACTACGCTTGCCGGAGTTGGGCCATAGATGGAATTTGAAGAGCAGAACTTTTACTAAAACTCAAATGTAGCATTCACCATGCAGCCGGGCAGACACATTTTTTTTCTGACTGTTGTAAATCAACCGTTTGTTATCACTTATTATTTTTTAAATTTTTTTGCTTATGAACGATATACTGAAGAGAATATTCCCCTTATAGGGAAAAATATTCATCACATTAAATAACTTCTTTCGTAATCACCAGTGAACGGAGTAGGTAGATTGATTTTACGTACCTACTCGCATCATGATTAGTCATAGAAATCATAACATGAAGAAGCCTTTTTTCCGGGATTTCATTTTGGTACTTACGGGATTGAATCAAATATTGCAAAAGTAAGGATTTTTAAAATACTATATTAGAAATTTATATAATGCGGTAGATAAATATTTATAACTGTTTTTTTTTTCTTACTTATCAAGAGAATATCGTCTTTTTTTTAAGTAAAACGTTGCCCCACATTAGGAATTTCTCCTGTATCGTGGGTGCGTTTACAAACCTTCTAAACTCACATACACGAACAGCCAGACCTATATGTACCTACCTTCTAACATAATATGGTCTTGTATCAATTACTGTGTGCTTGGTCTAAAATAAGTAGGCTTGTTTTTCATTTCATTTCACAATGAATAGATAATATTAATAATCACCTATCCCACGGAGAAAAACAGCGCTGTGCTGTGGGTCCCCCGTAGCACAGCATCATGCTGAGTGGAATCCTTCTTGTCACAGTCATATCATGCAGCTTTTTTTTTTTTTTTTTGAGGTTGGGAAATCATCAAATAACTTCTCCCGCTCTGGGCGGAGCGGGAGGGCGTGTCAGACTCTTACTGACTAAAACCCACCCGTGTTCCTTCGGCTGCCCTGTTGCCGGGGGCCACGATCTCCCTTTCGGTTTTCTTCGCAACCCCGGCAGGCATCGGCCCTAGTGGACCCCTTCGAATCTGCTGACATCTCTTTGAGGCGCGCGTGGAACACAACGCGCCGTCGACCCGGGCCTGGTCCTTATCGGACGGTGAGCCACCCATTGCTCACCGCCCGCAAGCCCGCGCCTACGGTGGCCGGAAATCGCATATCATGCAGCTGCCGACTAATTTCTGTTTTATGCTCGTGATTTATTATGTACCTTTTTGTTGTTTTCTGATTACTCTTGTCTTTTATGTATGCACGTGTTTCTGTGACAAATAAGAAAGAAAGAAAAATAGGTTATTTAGGTCGAGAAAGTATTGACGTTTTGTATGAGACAGCTTATTATTTATTCTTGATTACGATGTTTGTCACATGGAAAAAGTTGTTTAATTTGATGGTCTGTAAACTTCCTTAACTAATTATGACCACGCATTTCTGATAGACGCTGTAGAATCCCGTCTGATACCTCAAATCTCAAATCTCAATCTTTATTGCGTACCATAATGTATATAGTTGGTAGTGAAGTCATTATATTAGTCACAATTATGGACCCTGCCGGGCACAGAGCGAGAGACACACAAGTACCTATTACCGTATAGGTATAAAAAAAAACGCACCCCACTACCGCATTTTACGTACAAACTGCGGCGACGCGCCGTGTACGTAAAATGCGGTAGTGGAGCGCGTCATTTCAGGCTAGACTAACTATTCGCAAGCTATACTTACTATTCGCTACAACATTTTAGGATATATGCTAGTACCTAACTCAGTCTGATACTATAAGTTGTATCAATTTAAGACCAGGCACTCCAAAGACAATTTCCACGCAAACTCCGCCCCAATGCACCCCACCACTCGACTATGTGCTAAACGCTAACACATCAGTAATAAAGTTGAATATCGCGTGCGCTCTTTGGTCGTGTTCGATCACAGAACTAAATGTCGCAAGTCTCAATTCTTATTTCGTTTGTAACTAAAGTAATAATTGATCTAGAGAAAAAATATCTTACATCTAATAAACTAAATTTCCTTACTGTCAATAATTATTTTAGACATAAAAGCCGAGTAATCTTGTTTTTGTTTCAAATTATCTTTAAATAAGACATTATTTTCAAATAAAAAATGTTCCAATTACGTAACTATCTTATATTTGGAAAGAAAAAGATCTAATAAATCATATACTAAAGTTCCATTTTGATTGTATTCGTGACTTTTTCAGAATATTAATGCAAATTAACATACAATTTAGAGAGCCTCTCATTTTATCGAACGCAAATCCAATTAATGTCGCAATGACGTCCACGTAAAAAATGTAGGAGCTTTTTGGTACTAAAGCTGACTTACTTTTTTGATTTACCGCAGGGTACCAATAACAGATGAGATAGGGAGTTGCTCCATGTAAAATACTGATATTCAGCTGCATTCGGTTAGACTGGAAGCCCACCCCAAAAATAGTTGGGAAAAGGCTAGGCAGATTGATTCATCGCAGAATACCTATATCAGTGTTAATTACAAACCTCCTATTACTTATTAGGTACTCTAAAACATCATAACATTAACAGTAGCTATAGGTATATGAATATTTACAATTCTAGAACAATGAAATAAATTAGGTAAGTAAAAACAATGATCATTCAATACTGGGATTTTCTATCGGAGTCACAATAAATAACAGATCGAAAAACACCACTGCACACTATATTATGTAAGTACATTGAACCACCTTTAAGTTTTTTTTTTAAGTATCTCACCTACGCTTATGTCATTGAGAATTCTTAATTCTCTTAAAACTTAACATACCCTTAATAAAGACTTGTTAGATTTTTTTTTTAAAGTTAAAGTCAAAGTCAAATAATTTATTTCAATTAGGCACATAAAAGGCACTTTTGAACGTCAAAAGTATTTCAAGTTGTAATATATTATAATATGAAACTAGCAATATTTGTATATATATATATATGAATATATATAGGTATTTATGAATATAATAGGTATTTGTAATCAAGAAAGTTGCAATATAGGGGATTAGGGGGGCGAAAAATCGATCTAGCTAAGTCTCTTATCTGGGAAAATTCGTTTTCTCCGTATTTTCACGCGGGCAGAGCTCGGTCGCCCAAACTCTGGAATAAGATGACTACCTTAAAATAATGACATGGCAACATGGAATTAGTAAGTATCTACTAACATGGCAGCATCGAATTACTGTGTACTATACATGGATTTAGTATAAACTTTCCTACACTATTAAATGAATATCTCTATTTTCACCAGAGCAGAGCTCGATCGCCCAGGTACTTATCATTATAGTATAATTACCTTAGAATAATGACATGACAGCGTGGAATTAGTAAGCACCTACTAATATGGCACCATGGAATTAGTATAAACGTTCCTATACCATTAAATGAGCATCCTCTATTTTCACCAGAGCAGAGCTCGATCGCCCAAGTACTTATCATTGTAGTATAATGAAGAATTCTTAATGTCACAATCGTAAGTACAGATATTCTATTTCACGAAGTCCGTTCGGCTTTGATTGTAGTAGTGACGTATCCCGACAAGCGCGCTTGTGTGTGTAAAAGTAGGTAACGTTAGCAAAAAAATCTGATATATATTCAAGTCGAGATTTAATAATCTAAATAAAATTTTGGTTTTAAAAGTATATACATTTTGTAAATAAATTAGATTAGGTTGCAATAAATACAAAAATATTAAGAATATGTAGGCATTTAATTAAGCATTGGTGTTACAGAATGGAAACGAAACAAGTAGGACTATTCAGTATTTTCAATCACTATCGATAAATTTTCGATTTCCGATTCCATTTTGCTGTCATCAGAATCATCTTGTACATTGATTATAAATTCAAAATCGAGATCAAAATATTTCAAGTAGCACAAGTTTTTTGCCACGTTTCACTGCTAACTTGGCCCAAACTTTCATTGATCAGTCTTTCCGTATTCGTCATGTTTTGCTCGATACTTTTAGATGCGACATAATTTTTAACGATCCCCCAAATATTTTCAATCGCATTTAATTCTGGGTGATAAGGGGGAAGGCGTAAGACATCAAAACCCTTGCTTTTTATAAAATCGTCAATCTTGTAGATTACGTGTTGGGCTTTGTACTTCTTTATTGTATCGAACAATTCCAATTTAAGAAGAGATTCCCTTATCCCTGAGCCATTGCTGCATATCGGCTTTCTTTGTAGATTGCGTCGGTAGTCGTTCAGCCCGTGTGTTGTGATAAGATGCATTGTCTAAGACAATGACAGAGCGCGGAAGTAAATTGGGTAGCAACTTTTCATTTAGCCATTTTACATAGTTATCATAGCTCATATTTGAATGATAATCACCAGCTGTTGAGCTGGCCTTATAAACCAAGGAAGCATTTTCAATAAAACCATCCTTGGTTCCCGCGTGCACTAAAATAAAGCGAGTGCCTGTGCTAATTTAAAAAAAAAACGGAGTTCTTTCCTTTTTTTTGCCCAGGTGTTGTTTCGCACGTGTGTCGAAAGGACGTAGCTCTCATCGGTGTAGACAATGGGCTGACTTTGAGAGCGGTACTCTGTTATTTTTTTTTAAATATTTTAAATGTCACATTTGTATATCATGACGCTCCGTCAAGACTTTACGGTTGTTCTCTGTTTTGCACCATTTGTAACCTAATTTCAACAGTAACTTGCGAACAGTTTCTAAACAACCTTCGAATCCGATTTTTTAATTCAATGCTGTTCTTAACTTAGCTAATGTTGGAATTTCTTTATGGACAATATGGAAATCTTGTACAGTACTGCGAACCACATCGGCTGTAAAATTATCTATATCCACTTTATTATCTCACTTTCTCCTTTTCTTCATAGGTGAAGTGAATTTTGATGAAGTGGATGGCAATTCCTTCTATTCTTTTAATATTCTTTTAACTGTTTTTTGGCTCACACCCGTAGCTTCAGCTGTACGGCGTGTAATGTCTCGTAAATGAGACAAATCACAGTTGAGTTCTATTAATGATTTTGTAAATTCATATTCTTCTCGGAGAAAATTATAAACACTAGCTATCATGTTTCGACCCTAAAACAAAATGTAATCAAAATAATTAAGTAATATAAACATTTTATAACACAAAAAAAAATCATTTTATAAATACTTCTATTGCTATATTAAGTATCTTTGTATAACATTTTAATTGAAAACGTATAAATAAATATTACCTCACTATGGACAACTCTTCTTCGTTTTGTTGCCATGCTGACCTTACTCCGTGAAACAATTTGGCGCGAACTAAAAACCACTACTGATCCGGACCGTGTCCCGATCGACACTGAGCGCTCTCGAGGTTACGCACACAAAAACAATGTGCATGTGCACGCTTGACAACATTCATAGCCAAACGGACTTCGTGACATAGAACATCTGTACACGATTGTGACACTGAGAATTCAAAATTCTCTGAATACTTAACCATAAATTAACAATCATTCTTTTAGCTTGGCTAAACCTGATGTCAACATAACTCACTTTTACCTCACTCACTGGTTCCATCATACAAATGACAAAAACAATTCAACCCTCATTCAAATCAGTCATACAAATCCAATAGATTAACTTCACACCTTTTATAAAACCTTCAAGTAAAATCAAAGGGAAAATATATAACCCTTTTTGCGTCGCTTGCCAACTTGTCTCATTGCGGTCGAGTACGGAACCCTGTATCGTAGAGCGAAAAGACGCTAAGATTTACTTAAGCTTCCGAGCATATTCGATGGCTGTACAGTGGACAGTCAACCGCATCACAAACCTGCTGAATGGCTCATCTTTTGGAACGAATTTCATCAAAATGCGTTCAGCGATTTTGGCGTGATTAAGTAATAGGTAAATATTCTAACATATAAACTTTCACATTTAGGATTTCATAGTACGATATTAATGTTTTATATTTATGTAATATACACATAACACCTTTCGGAAAATGAGCTAATATTTAGCTTGACTCGTGCCAAAATGAGAGTGAAAATCGTAATTACGCACTTGGTAAGTTGGTATTCCCAGAATTCTAAACATGTTGATGCATTTGAACTATTCTAAATAAAATATTTGTTGGTATAATTGCTGAAATTAATCCTACAATTTAGTTTACGTTGATAATGACGTTATTCAATTTTGACCCCTCCGCGACTTTAATCAAGTGATATTTAACCCTTCTTTTGCGTCGGTCATTTCTACTTTTCCCAACCGAGTTCTGGCGCGGAACCCTGTCACCGCAGCCCGTCGTCAGTTTGAATAAAACATGACGGCGGTGTACTTGTCCGCAAAATTGTCATTGATGGAATATGGAGTGGGTGTGCTCATGATAGATGTAAAATTGATGTTATTTATGTACGCTCCCGTATTGTGTTGTAAACAAGCACGTTATTTTGCAGGAAATTGGTAACGAAATGTATTATTATTATCAGTTTTTAGCTATAAACAATTAGAATGCCGTGATTATACCTTGTAGTGAAGCGCCTAGCGTAAATTAAGCAGCAAAAAAATAACTTAATAGTTGTCTTTTCGTCTTATTTTGTCACTAAAGCTTTTATTTATTAAGTTCGTGTCACTGCGAAAATGAAAACATCATCATTAATTTGTTAACCTGTATGTTAAATGTTAACTTGAACATTTTTTTATTATCTAACTATGCGAACTACAAACATATTAAAAAAAAAAAAACATAAAGTAATCAAAATTCATAGAAGACTATCAACTCTAATTTCAGTTACTCCCTAGATGTCTAGCCTAGAAACTTTCCAGAGCCTTAAGGAAAATTCCAATAATTATTTTCTATTTCAGTTCTACAATTCAATTCAGACGCTCAATCCAGTTTCTATAATTAGTTAACGTCTGTTGCTCGAAGCAAAATTTAAATAAAATAAATATTGTTTCTTACATTTCTATAGGTTCTGAGATCGTAATAATAACTAACTTTTCTCTACAATAGGCACTAAAATCTAATGAATATTTGCAGATCGTATAAAACAAAAGTGGAATAGAAGCTCCATCCTACAATCAAATTCCGTCGCTGTTTGCCAGCGGAATTCTGAAAGATTACGCCACCTCTAATGTCTAGGTAATCAAGCAATAAATATATTGAGTATTCACAAATTTTGGAGAGCTGCGGCATTAGCAATTTAAAAGTGGAGTAACCACTTGGTTGCAAATGAAAAATCTCTAAAGAATATGACGCTCAAAACGTATATTTGTCACTGATATCAGAGACAAGACCCCAATTTTGTAACTTCACAGGGAAATGGTAGATGAGGGTTAAATATGCGACCAAGCCGACTGTCTGGAGGTGTAATTTTGTGATAGTTTCTTTTGGATCGGGTTATCGAACGCGCGTTCCTCTTAACTTCTGTATCTTCCCTGATTCATAGACGTTTTGTTTATATTCGCGGTGCTGGTCGCAACAGCTGGCGACCTGTTCCGACGGACGTGTAATGAGACTCCTAATTGGTTCTTTATTAAAACTGAGATCGACAAAGTGGCGCTCAGAACCTATTTAGAGCTAAGAAAGTCTCTGTTTGAGGTGAACGTGAGTGAGCAATATTTTATTTATTTATTCTGTAGGGTATGCAAAGCTTTGTATTTAGCTTAAGTAGCCTTTACAAAAATAGTAATAAAAAGGAACCCTTATAGAGCGACGTCTGCTTGTCTGACTGTATGAAAGTGACATATTTTTAATTCTCTAATTATAAATCGCTTCTGCAGCGCTTCACAGATGTTCGCGGTAGCTCGTGTTGACGTTTTCATTATAAAAGTAAGAGAACGGCGTCAATAATAGGTAGGTTGTGCGGAAACTCCAACAGCATCCTAAAAACATTATTAGACAAAGTTGACAGTCCCTTTAAGGCACTGGGTACGGATGCCGGTGCCAACGTGTGTTGGGCCACGGCAGTTTTAGTTTGTAAAAGTTTACTAACATCGTTTTTAAGTCATTGCTACTAACTAACATACTATATGGATAGTGTGTATACTTGTATGTGTAGTCCGAAAAAAAGAATATAGGACAAAACGCGTCAACCTGTCCACCTAAATCGCCAAAATTTGACGCAACGTAGAAAATACATTTTAGGCTCAAATTTTTTGTTGAAGCATAAGCTTTTTAAATTCGAGTGGCAGAAAGTGAAATTCAAAATGGCAGATCCAAGATGGCGGCCAAAAGAATAAAAATCAACGATTTTTAATTTAAAAAATAAACTACTGTATTTTACTCAAAATTCTAAAAAAGAAATGTCTCTTGCTTTTTTTTTGAGTAAAATTGTCGTTCGCGAGAAAAAAAATCATGAACTTTTCAATATATTTTGGTGCTTGAGGTCGTTAATTGCGAATCCAAGCGAATCAAACTATGAAATGCGATTTAACGAAGATAAAAAACCTTAAAAAATTCATGATTTTTTTTCTCGTGACTGGCAATTTTACCCAAAAAATTGCAAGACACATTTCTTTCTTAGAATTTTGAGTAAAATACGGTACTATTTTTTTTAAATTAAAATTCGTTGGTTTTTAATCTTTTTGCCGCCATTTTGGATTCTCCATCTCCATCTCATAAAGAAGATAAGCATTGACCACTTCGCCTTTGGCAGTTGCCGATTCCAGACCGTTTCTCATCATCACAACATCGTTTTCGCTACGAAAATGGTAAAAAATAAATTGCTTCAGATAGGATATTATGTTTCTACCGAATATTTCGTTTTTTTTTTACTGCCTCGTTGGTCTAGTGGTCGCAAGCGCTACTGCTAAGTATGAGGTCCTGGGTTCGATTCCCGGGTCGAGCAAAATGTTATTGGGTTTTTCTATCTGAAATTTCTCAGTAGCAGCTCGGAGACTGGATTTGTGCCCGGTTGATGGCAATAGGCTCGCCCCCTATTACATGGGACTTAAACATAACTGGCGAAATGTGGGTGTGCCTGCTACAGGGACGCCTCTGCCCAACCCTTCGGGGAAACAAGGCGTGATGTTATGTTATGTTTTTTATTTCGTTTTAAATTAACTCTGGTTTTCAGCTGTCATCAACACTGTTGTTACTGCAGTTAAGGTTGGAGCAGGGTTTAACTTTTGGTGCGTACATTTTGGAATATACGATAGAGGTCCAACCGACATTAAGTATATTCATACATAACATAACATCACGCCTTGTTTCCCCGAAGGGTTGGGCAGAGGTGTCCCTGTAACAGGTTCACCCACATTTCGCCAGTTATGTTTTAAGTCCCATGTAATAGGGGGCGAGCCTATTGCCATCAACCGGGCACAAATCCAGACTCCAGACTGCTACTGAGTAATTTCATATAGAAAAACCCAATAACAGTTTGCCCGACCTGGGAATCAAACCCAGGACCTCATGCTCAGCAGTAGCGCTTGCGACCACTAGACCAACGAGGCAGTCATATTCATATACAGTATAAAAAAAAATGTTTTGTTTATATTTTGATGCACTGTAAAACGAAAGTGTTTTTCATAATGTCACATAATTTTACTGCCTTGTATTTACTCAGATGGAGCCTGCCCCAAAAGGAGGGTAATTAAGGACTATCACGAAAATTCTTATTCAATCCGTATCGTATCTCATTTCTACTGAGCACAAGTCACCTTTCTTATTTTCATTCTCATTAGACATAGCTGTAAGTTACTTTTTAGAATTATTTCAGGGTAGATGCAAATCTGAGGTCAAAGTTATTTGGCATGATTTAGTGGTTAGGGTGGGTCAGGGCAGAAATTTCACGCGAACGAAGTCGCGAGCCAAAGCTAGTAAAGAATAAAATTGTATTTCATAAGAATTTCTCCCAATGGATCTTCATAAATTGGGGGGCATCGTTCCAATATCTCCCATTACTTTCAGATCTCCATGAAAAAACGATATAGAATTTTAAACGAGTAGCTGTTTTATACGATACTCTGTCTCAGGGGATATCCTCCGTTCTAAAGCTGAGCGGTCTACAAATCTAAATCGATTGTAAACGTGTAATTCAGACCGGTTCAAATTTTGAAACGAGTTGAGGAGAACGGTCTCTGCCATTCACCTCAACTCGCTTGGGGGAGGTTGAAACGACGCAGGTGCTGTGCGGAAACGTTTTTAAATTATTAATGCTTATTATTTTTCTTTTGCACTTGTGTGTCGTAAAGCCTAATGTTCAATCACCATAATTACTGTTTTCAAATTTAAACTTAAGCAAATACACTTTTTATATATGAAATGGCTTATAGAAAGAAAGAGAGAAGGAAAGAAAGAAAGAAAAAACGTTTATTTGCGGTAAACATGACGCGAAAAAAAAATTAAAATACATAAATGAGAAAAGGTTGGGGGAAGCATGCGTCACAGCCACGCAAATTGTCTATCGCTCAGCATTATGTTACGACCTTATGCAAGACAGAGCCCCAGCGCTGGTTTTCAGTGACAGCCGGCGCCGACGTAATGACGTCGACCGGTGCAGCAAACAAATATTTAGACGCTGTACCAGTACAGCGTACTTAAAGAAAAATAAATTATAAGCTGGCCATTCATTCTATTGAAACTTCGTACTATGCCAGGCCAGCTTAAGGCCAAACTGTTACCGACATGCGGCCTACTGTACCTAATTGGAACAACACAATTCAAGATTACAAAAAAACTAAATTCAAAAGTCATTTATTCAAACTAGGCTGAGAATCAGCACTTTTCGAACGTCAAAATTACATAAGACAGTCCCCCATAAAAACCCACCCTTCACTTCTTCCTAGTGCTTTAGCTGGGCTGGCTAAGAAGCTGGGAAGTCTGTTTAAGTTAGAAAAAATATGATTCTATACAAAAGTATGCAAAATAATTTACATTATGCAGCCCAAAAAATAATTTAAATGATAAATTATTTCAGCTAGCACACGCCAATATACCAACCAAAAACATCGAGAACGATACTCAAGCAGAAATAAAAACTAAACGTAAACAGAACTTAATATCTAAATAAAGCCACTAACTGAACAGACAACTGTCCAATTGTCTGTTCAGTTAGAAAAACTTGATTCTACGTATATACAATAGTACTTATGCAAAATAATTTACATTACGCAACACAAAACATTAAATTAAATTATTTCCATACTAATGAATGCTTTAATACAGTTTTTAAAAGTGTGACATCCCACTTACTAGCAAACGAAAAAATAAAAAAGAAGTTTGAAACTGTGGCGACGTTCTACCTACTGAAGATCCCCCAGCTGGACACGTTATACTTTGTCTAACCTAGAAGTCTTTAAACAGACTCCGGACTCAGTTTTGACGAAGCAAGGAAAACGTGTTTAGTTGGAGATTCATAGACGACTCTGCCTTGGAGTGAAAATGTGGCACTGTTCCACAAATGATGGAATACTTAATATCATATCCTACGGACTCCACGTCACAGGAACTGAAAGAAGCTAGTGATGGCGTCAAACATATGGCCGAATTCAGAGCCGAGTCCATTTATATTGTCATTGATACGCTGAGAAGAAGTTCCCAGGAGGGTAGACGGTAACCAATCGTCGATAATGCAGTCACTATTACCTACATGAGTTCAAATTCTCCACGAAACACGTTTCCTAACAAATTAGGTACCCAGTTATTCCAAAAACACGTCACAACTTATGAAAAACAGTACAGAAAACCTGTGAAATATTGTGTTCACATGAAACCATATATATCCAATTAATTTGAGTAAATTGATTTATGTATCATAGCAATTAACTTTATTGTGAGGTGTCGGATTCCTTTTAATGATCAATTAGCAATACTTTTTATTAATGGACGTAAATATTGCTGTTTGTAGGTTATATGTCAAACTGAGTTGTTTTTTTTAATGTAACTAAGGTAAATAATCTGCCTAGCCTTTTTTCCAACTATATAGGGGTCAGCTTTCAGTCTAACTGGATACAACTGAATACCAGGTTTTTATATGGAACGAATGCCTATCTGACCTCCACAACCAAGGACAAAAAAAAACTGAAATTACTGAAATAATACCTCAGTGTTTTCTAATAAAATTTCATCGAATGGAAAGCTACAATTCCTGTTTTTCTTTAATTTGCCTTTTATTTTCCTGTCCCTTCACCAATAACTGTCTAAGCAACTACGTTTATATTCCGCCACCATTCTAGAAGAAGATAATAGAGTTGGAAAAGGAATTATTCTGTTAATTAAAAACTTTGAGACAAAAGAGGTATACCACCTCTGTGCCTAATTATATCCTTTGAAAAGAGGTACAGATGCAATGTGTAAGTATATCTCGCCTTATACTCAAGAGATAAAGCAAAATAACTAAAAAAAGGTAAACCTTATCACAGATAAATACAGATGGTTCAATTCGCATTCTAAGTATGAAGCTACAAGTACGCGGCGGGCTCGACTTGTCGAATTCAGTGGGCGTAACGTAGTCAGTATAAGAGTTACGCGAAAGAAAGTGAGGCAACTTCTAGGTGAATGCGTGACCTGAATTGCACTTTATTGTGTCGAAGCAAGAGTCGCTTTTTATTTAAATATTTTTGTAGAGTAAACCATCTGTACTTAGCTGTGGCTCTGGCATGACGAATTAGTTGGTCTGTTGTATTTTAGTTTTGCGATATGTTAGGTTTCGTTTTGGTATTATTCTTTAAAGTCCAGTTTAAATCTTATTCAAGTGACAGCACAATTCAAAGTAATTTTTTAGGGTTCCGTACCCGAAGGGTTCCAAACGGAACCCTAATACTAAGCCTCCGCTGTCCGTGTGTCTGTCTATCTGTATGTCTGTCGGCGAGCTGTATCTTATAGATAGACAGTTGAAAATTTCACAGATTATTTATTTCTATTGCAGCTATAACAACAACAAATAAAAATTATTTCGCTTTTTATTTAAAGGACTTTGCGGAGTGAACCATCTGTACTAATCTGTGACCTTATTTGCTTAATTCATAACATTGACACGTCTCAACGTTATTGCAAATCTTGTGAATAACAAACTGGAGGCCTACTCAAGATTATACTGAGCATCAACTTGTGAGTACACGGCTCAAAATAACTTCAGCACAGTCCTCTTTGTACGTGACTCGGTCGTTTTAGGGGTCCTGCAGACATCCGAATGATTACGAACACAACAGTTTCAATCTTATTTAAATTTGACCTAGAACTTGACTATTGAGTATGTTATAGGCACATCGTTAAAACTTTATTAGTGATCCTGACTAATCCTACTATTGGTATCTAAAAAGATTCTAAAATCCGCTCGCTATTGAGAATGTTAATAAAAGTTTAGACATGACACCAACGCAATTTTTGCGGCAGCAAATTGTGCGACCGATGTTTAAGTACTACTTAATTCAAATTAAATCAAAATGACAATATTTTATTTCACATAAACCTAAATGGGCACTTATGAAACGTCAAAAGCTAAGTGCACGGTTCCAATTAGTCATTTCGGAGAAGATCCGGCAAGAAACTCTACGGTTACTTTTTTTACTATTTAATTGCCTAATTCGGTCCACCGACATTTAAGTTCCACTGAAGTTACCGCGGCGTGGCTAGAATAATCTTAGGTACATGTGCACGTCTTACGGACTAATCATTCACACTGGATAAAAGTTGGTGCTAAGGACTTGATCCAACCAATTGGTTAACTGCCTACGGGAGCCCTTAGGCAGACAAAAGGTTTCAGGTGACTTACTTACTTAGACCTTTTTGCTTTAATGCTTTGTCTGTATTATATTGTAAATAAATAAAGAGGTTTTTGGCATAAGCACTGGCTCTGTAATATTTTTTACAATTCTGAGTACTTAATTAGTGCATTGGCTGCACCAGTACCCGTTGTGGGATCGAGTTGTGCCTCTAAATAAAACACAACTACAATAGCGGCAGGAAAAAAAATTGAGTTAAGAATTCTTTCTACTTTCAACAATTTTATTTATTTCTATGATATGATATTATTAGTATAAGAGTTGCAAGGAAAGCACAAAAAAAAAAACAAAAACTATCATTAGGTCAACATAGCTACCAAAATTGATAAATTAGCGTTGTTCAAGTAGCGTGGTTTTTTTAGCGATTGTGACAAAGAATAAATAAACAACTTGAATTGTGCTGTCACTTGAATAAGGTTCAAACTGGACTTTAAAGAACAATACCCAAACCTAAAACATCACAAAACTAAAATACAACAGACCAACTCATTCGTCATGCCAGAGCCAAGAATGAGTACTGATGGTTCACTCCGCAAAATCATTTAAATAAAAACCGACTCTTACGACACAATAAAGTGTAATTCAGGTCGCACAGCGCTAATTACCTACTGTTATATTCACCTAGAAGTTGTCTCTCTTTCTATCGCGTAAAGGCTCGTACAGACCAGCGCGATATCGCGGGCACGACACGGGTCGCGCTGCCTGTCGCGCTCGCGATATCGCACCCGCGATATCGCGCTGGTCTGCACGAGCCTTAACTCATAGATCTTCTGACTACGTTACGCCCACAGAATTCGACAAGTCAAGCCCGCTGCGTACCTTCATTGTAGTTTCATACCTAAAATGCCTCACAGCTGCGCTGCAGTTTGGTGAAACAAACAATTGCCGATTAATTGTATTTATCTGCAGCTTGAATTTTGTCTGAAAAACGAGCACTACTTACAATTGATCAGAGTACATTTCGCCAGTTAAGTCCCATGTAATAGGGGGCGAGCCTATTGCCATCAACCGGGCACAAATCCAGACTCCGAGCTGCTACTGAGAAATTCTAGATGGAAAAACCCATTAACACTTTGCCCGACCTAGGTATACTAGAACCCTGGACCTCCTGCTCAGCTGCAGCGCTTGCGACCACTAAACCAACGAGGCAGTCGATTAGAAATCGAAATCTTTTAAACTATTATTATAATGAGAAAAGATTTGATTTCTTGTTTTTTTGTTTGTAATGGATAAACCCCAAAAATACTAACCCGATTTTAAAAATTCGTTCACCTATAGAAAGCTACATTATCATTTGTTATTTACAAGTATTTTATCAACTTCCATGTGAACGAAGTCGCGAGCAGAAGCTCGTTATATGACAATTAAAGAGTAATTGTATTTACCTACTGCTTGAATTTTCCGTTGTGTTTGAAAAACAAACACTACCTACAATTGATTACTCAGAACATTAACCCAAGAAAATGTATTCAATTTTAAAATGTTTGCCCCAAAAATATCAAAATAATTTATGCAAAAAATCCAGCAATGATATTTTCTTTTTATTTTCCGTTAGATTGCAAGAAACACCTCTTTTAATGCCCGAGCTTTATGCTAATAAAACGAGGGTAGTATTCAAATGTTAGCCTCGCAGCATACCCCTGGCGAGCCTCCAAAAATTTTGGACTAGTGTAACAGATTTCTTTGATGTTGAGATCTTTAAAATATAGTTTGCGTAGCACTGATGATATACTTATACCTTAGTTTTAAGGTAAATATAAATTATGTATGTTTCACTAAGACAACAAGGTAGGTAAATTATAATTTTCAAGATGGTGAGATTCCTTTTAAGATTGTGTTTAGTGTCATAGGATTTAATTGCTAATAAGGAGTTTCTTGCCCGTTCTTCTCCATAGGTACCTACTACGCTTTGGAATGGGCAACTAGCTTCATCTTTCTGACTGACCGACCCCTTGACAATTCAAAAGTGCCTGTAATTGGTTTATTTGAAATAAATGCTTCGAGTTTGAGTTTGAGTTTGAGTTTGAAGGGATTTAGAGGCATCAATTTTTTTTTGCGCGGCTTGTTAACTTTCAGAAATCGTCATCGGCTAAAAAGTGTTAATACTTGCGACTGTTTTCTTCTAATTCATAACATCACGCCTGTAATCCCCGAAGGGTTAGGCAGAGGTGTACCTATAGTACACCCACATTTCGCCAGTTATGTTTAAGTCCCATGTAATAGGGGCGAGCCTATTGCCATCAACCGGGCACAAATCCAGACTCGGGACTGCTACTGATAAATTCCTAATGGAAAAACCCAATATCACCATGTCCGACCCGGGAATCGAACCCAGGACCTCATGCTCAGCAGAAGCGTTTGCGACCACTGGACCAACGAGGCAGTCTAATTCAATGAGAAGAAAGACAGAGAGAGAGAGAACACCGGCAGAAAAAAAAAAACAAAAGAAAAGAGTAAAGTGATTACAGTGTCGTGGAATAAAATTGTACACATCGGCCCGAGTACACTGCATGCCGAAAAGAGAGAGAGAGAAGGCGTCTGCGAAAAATTTTCGTCATTGGTGCCATTTTCATAGGTTTCGAGGGTGCTAAAGCCGATGATGAGGTCAAAATGTAAATCCAAAATGACGGCAGCGGAAATTTTTAAATTTTTCGTCATTGGTGCCGTTTTCATAGCTTTCAAGGGTGCTAGGGCCGACAATGAGGTCAAAATCTAAATCCCAGATGGCTGCTGCAGGGCGCGTTCACTAAGGCTGCGGCCAGCCCGCTGGTTGAACGCGTCCCAGAGGGTGATGGCCATCCGGCTGGCCCGAGGATACCGCACGGTCTTTTGCGAGGCGGCGAGCCTCCTTGCCGGATTTCCGCCATGGGATCTGGAGGCAAAGGTCCTCGCGCACATCTGGGAGTGGCGTGAGGAGGTGAAACGCCGAGGCTTAACTCCGCTTTAACTCCGCTTTGCGGCACAGCGGACAGAGCTCCGGCGGGATCTCATGGCGTCATGGAGAGTGCGACTGTCGCAACCCAGCGCTGGGCACGCCACAATTGCGGCGATAAGACCCCTCTTTGAGGAGTGGCTAGAGAGGCGCCACGGCGTCCTCACCTTCCGCCTGACGCAGGTCCTCACCGGACACGGCTGTTTCGGGAGGTTCCTGCACAGGATAAGGCGGGAGGAAACGCCCGGGTGTCACCATTGTGTGGATCGCCCGGAGGACACGGTGGAGCATACGGTGGAGGTCTGCCCAGCTTGGGCGGAGCATCGCCGTGTCCTCGTGGAGGCGATCGGCGGCGGTGATCTCTCGCGTCCGGCCCTGGTTCAGGCCATGGTACGGAGCGAGAGGAAGTGGGAGGCCGTCACCTTCTTCTGCGAAGCAGTAATGCTCGCGAAGGAGGAGGCGGAACGCGTGAGGGAGAGGCAAATTTCGCGCCCTCACGCCCCTAACCCCCGCAGGAGGAGACGCCCAGGGCGTCGGGAATCGCGGGGCGATTTCCGGCCACCGTAGGCGCGGGCTTGCGGGCGGTGAGCAATGGGTGGCTCACCGTCCGATAAGGACCAGGCCCGGGTCGACGGCGCGTTGTGTTCCACGCGCGCCTCAAAGAGATGTCAGCAGAATTGAAGGGGTCCACTTGGGCCGATGCCTGCCGGGGCTGCGAAGAAAACCGAAAGGGAGATCGTGGCCCCCGGCAACAGGGCAACCGAAGGAACACGGGTGGGTTTTAGTCAGTAAGAGTCTGACACGCCCTCCCGCTCCGCCCAGAGCGGGAGAAGTTATTTGACGATTTCCCACCCTTAAAAAAAAAAAAAAAAAAAGATGGCTGCTGCAATTTTTTTTTTGTGTTGACTCAAACGCTTCTTTTATCGTTTCTGCTAACGATTCAGTTTGCCAATATTTACTACACTAGATACTTAATTAAATAACTAGTTATAACATAACATAACATCACGCCTATAAATCCCCAAACGGTTCGGCAGAGGTGTATCCTAGCATGTACACCCACATTTCGCCAGTTATATTAAAATCCCATATAATAAGGGGCGATCCTATTGCCATTAGCCAGACACAGATCCTGACTCCGGGCTGCTACTGAGAAATTCCTGATAGAAAAACCCAATACTAAACCCAATGACTAGCTATACAAACTGCCTAGGCTTTTCCCAACTATGTTAGGATCGGCTTCCAGTCTAACCGGATGCAGCTGAATACCAGTATTTTACATGGAGCGACTGCCTATCTGACCTCCACAGCCCAGTAACAAAGTAATACGATACCCTTTGGTAAGATTGGTTGTCAGAATTTCGGGCTGATGACCCGTAAAAATCAACGAATGACAGCCGGGACCAAGGCTTAATCTGCTTTCCGAGGCACGGAGGAGTGTCGGTATGTAGAAATGGTCACCCATCCACGGACCAACCCCGGCAAGCGTAGCCTAACCTGATGGATCGACCCGTACAACTATTATTATTACTTAGCCACAAGCTCCTCGAATAACTAGGTATATAAATTTGTTAATTGATTATTCTCACGATAAATACATTAAACAATTTAATTTATTTACCACAAACACTTACATAGTTATTTTAACAATAGAACTATCAATATTAAGTTTACAAATTCAAATAAATAAACATGAAAATACATTTCACCAATCACTGTTCGGTGCGCGGCGATGATCCATTAACGACCATTATCACACGCGTAGGTATATTGGACTCAATTAATTAAAACCGTGAGCTAATTGTTAACAGCTTTCCGATAATTTTCCGTCGTTTTGATTGGATTGAATGCAGTTTTAAAATTAGTGATTTATTAGCTAGTTTACTTCTGTTCTGATTAAACAGCGGCATTGCTCACTGACAGACTTTAGACAGTCTACTACTGTAAAATTATTCGACTTGAATGAATATGATTGCTTCCAGAAAGGTCCTACAAGCTACGATAGGCTCTTTTCTCTTTACATTAGTCAGTCTTTTAAGGCGACTACACGCTAAGCTCGGCCGCTGGCATTAATGCTTTAAGACAAAAATGCTCGCGGCCACACGGCTGCGAATATTTTCTATTGTGATATGATAAGCAATAATGCCGCCCTAACCCCGGCAGTGTACCTTCTTGTAGGTGGGTCCTTCCTAAAGACTTCATCCATCTATCATTTCTTTATGAAAGACTAGCTTCTGCTCGCGACTTCATCCGTGAGCCTATAACCTTCCTCGAGAATTGGGCTATCCAATGCAAAAATAATTTTTCAAATCCGCCTAGTAGTTCCAGAGATTATCCCCTACATTCAAACTTACAAACAGACAAACAAACAAACAAATACCTCTTTATAATATTAGTATAGATATATAAATCATCATGTCCTTCAACATTTTCGTCGTTCTTCAAACAGTTATGCTGTATACTGAGAAGGTACATTAGGTACCTACTTATTATTATTTCAAGGCTTAATAAAACAAAATAAAACTGTTGCTATTTTATTTCAATTTTAAATAACATTACTGAATTTTGGCTGTAAAAAAAAGTCAAATTTAATAAATGGTTTTAATTACATTAGATTTTATTTAGATTTTAGTAGCTATTAGAGCTATACTAATTGTGTATTACAGCTATACCAATTGGGTATTACAGCTATACTAATTGGGTATTACAGCTAAGTTAGTCAGCTAAGAAAAGTCTGAAATTATTTTCCATTAAAAAAAAAAAAAAAAACAAAAATAAAATTTCTTGTTTGCAAAATAGTTCGGCAAACATCATCTAAAACTGTTCCAAATATCAAGTTGATCGCATTAGTAGTTCTTGAGATATCCAGCTGTGACAGACAGATTGACAGACAGACGGAGTTGCACCATAAGGGTTCCTTTTTACCATTTTAGTACCGAACCCTAAAAAGGCAGTTTTAGGGTTCCGTAGTCAACAAGGAACCCTGATAGTTTGGTTGGTTCTGGATATTGTAAAAATACCACGGCAGTAAGTATAATGAGTATTCATCTAACGAAATTTAAAGGAAAACTATCACAGCTAAGTAGGCTCTACAAGTTAACGAATAATAATCGACCAACTTACATTTGCAGTCGCAAAAACATGTTTTCCCATACATTCCGCATGGTAGGTAGAACATGTTTTTCAACTACAAAGTTTGTTCTTGGGATAGATTCATCCCAACTATGGAACCCTGAATTATGTGTGGTTCAACACGCACTTGGTCGGTTTATATAAATCTTGCCGATTCCTACTACTCTAGTTAATTGATTCAGGCGTGACCTTGCACAAATCCATTATGAAATGCAATTAATGTGGATATATTTAGTAACCTGTTCCGCTCAGCTATTTTTAAAGAGTCTTAAAAATACCCCGAAAGAAATCGACACTTGTTTCACCTCTCAACGAGGCATCCTCAGGATGACGATTGACTTGTCGCGAACTCGAACACGGCGTGTTGCCACACCAAGCACTGAGCGCAGACTGACAACCACCCTACTCCTGCTACTCTATTTGCATTCAAACTTACAAAAGAAACGCCATATGTCACAAAATCAAAATAAAATTAAGTTCAACTTACAATTTAGAGATTTAATTTGTTTGAGCATATTTTCGTAATAATTGACTTCCTGTTTTTCTGTAACAACCAAAATTAGGCATTTTTTTAAGAATAACCAATTTGAAATAAAATTTAATTACAATTTACAATAATAATTACCTTCATTACTCAATTGGAGTCCTAAAATTCAAAAGTTTATGTAAATAAATTATTTCCATTTACAGTAATAATATATTTTTTATTAAATAAATCATTCTTACGTATAGCTTTCTTGTAAGCTTTTTCTTCCTGTTGCGCTGAAAGTTAATTTGCGAATGAACATGCTGTGAATACGTCCGCGTGAAAGTAGAAAAAAATACGAATGAATACCACCATACATAGGTGCAAATGTAGCTGTGACCGCGACTCCTACCGCGTGGAGGTCGATAAACATTGAGTGTACATAATCAATATCTATATAATACGCACCAGAGAACATACAAAAAAAAAACAACCGAAACCCGAACTAAAAAGTAGTATTAGTTAATCTATATTCAAAAATTAAATTAAATTAAATTGTTTATTCTGAAATAGGATATCGGAATCACTTTTACACGACATACTATTATTAATATATTTTTTTTTTAAATAAGCTAGATGAGTTCGGCGTTTCCTATCTGACTACTCTGAGAAGAAAGGCCGAAACAAACTCGGAGGTCGCAGTCTCTTTTAAAGGCCAGACATAATCTTGGTCAGGCCATATGAGGACCATGTAGATTAGTGTCTGAAATAGTCTTTTGAGGAAAGAACCACACAGATTTGAGTGGAGCTGTCCAGTCAGTGCAAGCATTTTTCAGTAATCGTGGAGCTCAACACCACGAACAACACCAAAGAAAGGACATTTGGGTAGGCCGCATAAACAACTCAAAACTACCAGACCATCATTAAAACTAGCAGAGAAATAAAAATACTAATAATATACACATAGTCCTCACATTCACAATAATTAAAATAATATAATACTTTTTAAGGTTTACAGGGTTATTGATTATACGTCGGCAATCCGTTAAGAGGCTGTAGAAAAGGTCATTTGCAACCAAATTACTCCCGATGACACCTATGCCCATGTCGTCAACCATTTTCGAGTAATTTGTCATTTTATATTTTAAAATGTATGAAATAAAAATATAAAATGTCAAATGACTCGAAAATTGTTGGCATTTGCATAGGAGTCAAAAGCTGTCATTTGGTTGTAAATGACCTCTCCTACATCCCCTTAATGTATTGCCAACGTGTAACCATTAACCCTGTATATCAGGGTTATTGGTTACATTTTAAATTTTTATTTCATACCTATTCAAATATAAAATGTTAAATTACTTGAAAATGGTTACATATAACCATTAACCCTGTATATTAGGGTTATTGGGTACATTTTATATTTTTACTTCACACATAAAAAAGTCAAATGACTCGAAAATGGTTGACATTGGCATAGAGGTCATCAGTGGTAATTTCGTTGCAAACGACCTCTCCTACATTCCCTTTATGGATTGCCGACGTATAACAAATAACCCTGGATATAAAGCGAAAGGTCACTAATTTACTAGCTGACTAAATAAACAGATAAATAAAATTTTCATGGCAGTCGGGGAACAGATTAAAATGTGTTCCGCAGAATAGTCCTAAGTAATATAACTTGTTTTTGGAGAGTCGTATAAAAATATTAATACCCTTTAAAAACCAATATTGTAATGTATATCTCGCAGTAAGATGGTTTTAGCCGTGATTTAGTTCTATCCCTAGAGATAAAGCTATATACCGTAATATAGTTATATGAAAGCGGTTCAAGACTGTCGGAGTGCCCTAATTTTGTTACTGTGACCGATTTCGATGTAGCAGTTGTTCACAGTTCTAACTTAACCTATTTAGTCGGAGTGTCCTAATAGTTATATTACTAGATCGTGTTCGTATTATAGTTATATTCCTAGTAAGATAGGTATGAACCGCTTTCATCTAACTATATTACGGTATATAGCTATATCCCTAGGGATATTACTATATCACGGCTATAACCATCCTACTGTGACATATATAGATACTTACCCATTTTTTTGAAATACTTTTTAATTTCTGTAAAAGTAAAAGGAGTGCATTTGCAATTATTATTAAAAGCATCTTTAGGTTAGCACACAGACTCAGATTCCATTTAATTTCTAATCAACATTTTTTTCGGTAGGTAATCATGCAAACTCAGCTGGCAAAATACAGGCGAGGTGTGATGGTATGCTGTGTATCATAAAACGGTGTATTAATACTATAGTTATCATATTTCACTGTGATCTTACCTTGGCTATCCATTGATATATCATCAACATTTTCTGGTGATGATGATAACTTTTCACTTCCATCAGGACTATCGAATTCAGCCAAGCCCGCCACTAAAATATATTTTGTTTGCAAGGACTAGTTTCTTTACAAGAGCAGCAAAAGTGGTCTTTAGGTTCAATAAGAAAATGGCTTTATTGAAGTGATGTGAAATGGGGGAAATATTTGCGTTTAAATTTTATAATACATATCCTTAAAAAAATAACTATAAGTATCAGGTTCATTAATCTCCTCTTGCGTGCTCTTGCAGGTACACATGACTACACATCAAGCTACACATTTCCAGTATAAACTAACCTCGCATTGTATGGAAACCTTATACAACATGTAAAAAAGAATTTGTCCGATCCGTGAGGGTTTTTTAAGTATTATACTGAGAGTATATTTATGTGGAAACATACAGGAAAAAAGAAAAATAATAAAACAGTGGCACTCCGGGAGTGTCCACAGAAGTGAAAACTTGAACAATTTTACTGTGCAGGAAATAATGTATCGCGCGTTGATGTCTTTTTAATGGTCAAAAGCTGGTGTCGGTAACAGTGTCGCGAAATCAATTGTTTAGTCCCATCTCAAAAACGCTTTCTAAAAGCTCGCTAAAGAACTTTAAAGTTTTCACTTTAGAAAAATGCGCCACATTTTTTTTAAATTGGGATGCTTACCGGGTACCTTACATTGGGCGCGGGCGGACGTCGTTCAGCGGGTGTCTACAAGTCAAAACTTATCACCCCTGTTGAAAATTTGCTAATTTTTAATGGATTCGGGGTAATTTTGGTGTTAAAAATGTGAATTTTACATAGCAATTTTTTTTTTATTTACAATAATAATTATAAAAAAAAGACTTGTTGGTATTGGTATTGCGTTACCCACGTGCCCCTTTCGGATCGGACAGGGTTTTGTTACATATTGTATAAAGGCTCTTTCAAACAGGCGCGACACGCGACGCGACACAAAGGCACCGCTCGTCGCGCGACGAGCGGTGCCTTTGTGTCGCGTCGCGTGTCGCGCCTGTTTGAAAGAGCCTTAATGCGAAATCGGCTTATACTGGAAATTTATAGCTTGACACGTAGACGTGTATACACACATTTTTTTTAAATGAATAAAAAATCCTTATGTTATCAAAACAGCACCCCAAATTTCTTAACACAGTTTTTAATCACAATCCGAGGATTTGAAAGGAAATTCCGAATCCACTGATTATATTTGAAAAATTCATCTGCTCAACAACGTAACTGATGCAATGAACGTGGCTGAACGTTCAAAATGAAAGGCACCGCCAGCGATGGCCATTTTGATTTGTTTTACGCAATTATTTCGCTGTTCCAAGTTAGATGTTACAGTTAAATATCATCTTCACTGGCCATATATCTTGTATTTGTGATAATTTTTTTTAGTTCAAGCTGTTTTTAACCAGATGGACAAATTATGTCTATTCCATTTGGAATAAGATTAGACATATAACTAAACCTTTATTACATTCAGTTCAACTGATTTTGACTTCTATTATTAGTTGGTATTGTAACCACTTTTTAGGGTACCGTACAAAAATGGTAGAACCTTATCGTGCGACTCAGTCTGTCTGTCACAGCTGGATATCTCAAGAACTACTTATGCTATCAACTTGGAATAATTTTAGATGACATTTGCCCAACTATTTTGCAAATAAAAATATATTTCTTTTTTTTTGCAACAGGGACTGAACGGAGGTCTTAAAAATTCGAAGTGATTCTACTAAGGCATGTGGAATATCATATGAAAGATCGCTATTTGCACATTCTCAAACATTTTTTTTTTTAGGTCGCATAGTTTTCAACTTTTGACAAAACATGTAAAACACAAAAGTTCCCCCCTTATCTCAGAAGTTTGCATAGAGAAAAATCAGAAATTGCTCAATGTGATAGAAATTTATGTAAAGATTACAGGAAAAATAATGTGTCTAAATAGTACACTTTTTCAGAAATAATCAACAAAAATTACATTAGTTTCACTATCGGTCAGGAGATGGCGCTGACCTAAAACTACAATATTCTACACAGCAATGTGAAGTGTTAAATTTCTCTGACAAATATAGGCCTCGCCGATGAAAATTTAAAATGGTACGGAACCCTCGGTGCCGCGAGTCCGACTCGCTCTTGACCGGTTTTTGCTTGTAATGCCATCCTTATGCCTACGGTATAGAAGTCAGAATCGGTTGAACGGACTGTATAAAAGGTTTGTTTAAATGTCTAATCTTATTTCAAATGGAGTATAGATACTTACACAGTGTTTGAAGACGATCTTTTTTACAACTCACATAATATGTTTGTGTAACAAGCTGAGAAGGAAAGGATAAATAAATTATTATAACAGCAGTAAGATACATATTATTTTATAGCTTAAAGTTGGACCTTTTAGATTGATTGTGTAGCTTAAATTAAAAAAAAAACTGCCAAGTGCGAGACGGACCCGAAAACACGTTTCTTGTATGGTGTATATTTTTTTTTTACTTTATTATTTGTTATTGACAGACAGACGGACAGCGGAGCCTTTGGGTTCCGTTGACACCTTTTGGATACGGAATGCTAAAAGGAAGTTAAAAATTAATAAATCTTATATTGTTGTTAAGACCCACGGTTTTTTTCCGGCCACCGTAGGCACGGGCTTGCGGACGGTAAGCAATGGGTAAGCTGGCCGTCCGATAAGGACCAGGCCCGGGTCGACGGCGCGTTGTGTTCCACGCGCGCCTCAAAGAGCTGTCAGCAGAATCGACGGGGCCCGCTAGGGCCGATCCCTGCCAGGGTTGCGAAGAAAACCGAAAGGGAAATCGTGACCCCCGGCAACAGGGCAACCGAAGGAACACGGGTGGGTTTTAGTCAGTAAGAGTCTGACACGCCCTCCCGCTCCGCCCAGAGCGGGAGAAGTTATTTGATGATTTCCCATCCAAAAAAAAAAAAGGACCCACTGTTTTTAGGTGTAGTATGGATCCCGGCCGCAAAGAAATGTTTTTCAATTTGATGTCGGGTATTTAATTTTTTTATTTTTTTTGTTTTGGTAACCAGATAAATAATAATAAGTAATACACTAGCTGACTTTGATATTATAATTAATTAATGAACTCACAATAGCAACTATAAAAAAGTGGAAATACATTACAACGTAAACGAAGGTTAACTGTTGAATGATTAGCCGGCGTTATTACACGCGTTCAATTAATTAGTGCAGGTAATATCGCCTGCTTTATTAAGAACCATGGAACTGCTTTCCGATACGTAAACGTAGTTTTAATTAAATTAAGACCTAATTGAATACCTACTGCGAAGTTTTAGAGCTCCGTCTGATGTTGAACTAGTTACACTAGGTACTGGTTATTTTTTGACAGATTTAAAAAAGGAGGTTCTCATTTCGACTGTGTTTTTTATTTTATTTAGGTTACAAAGATATAATTATTATGATCAACCAAACAATAAATTTCTAAACAAAAATAGTTTTAAGCAAAAAGTCATTAAAAAAATAAAGTGAATACTGAAAATCTTTAAAAACTAATTGCTTTCTTCACAAAATTATTATTAAAAGCCAGAGGTCCTAAAAAACAAAACAAATGAACTTTTGTTTAATTATTATCAAAACGATATGAAAATTACTCAAGATCTTTTATAATTTCTTAAAGACAATTTAGAGCGGAGATGACATGAATAGAACGACCCTTGTGTTAAGTGATTATAATCTTAAGATTTGATTAATGCTTTATATTTTTTAGAATGAAATCAGGTTTTTTTATGAAGCACCGCTAATTTGTGAAAAATTATTTCTTAAAACAAAATATAGTTCAATCTTTCAGCTTTGGGATGTACTGTATCCATGATAATGAACACATTAAATAAACATTGAAGTAAGTGGATAATTACTTCAACATTTTCTTGTGTGTGGTGTATGGCGTATTGAAATAGGTAAATAACTATTAATTTAGATATAAACAAGAATCCACAGAATTATTTTTATATCTAATTATAAGTTTGAAGGAGATTAGTTATCCAGTATTTTTTAAAGGATGTACCTACCTGTCAAAATGGCCAAATTTATTTTTCAATTTTTTTCTTAAAAATCAATATCGCAATACAGTCACGCACATTAAACGTGTTAGAACCAAAAGGCTAGTTGACAGCAAAAAATACTTTATGAATTTTGTATTGCAGAATGGTTATTTTTTTAAATATAGCTTTAGTCACGTGACATTGAACGCGAATCAGAGAGCAACACGTCACAATTTGCAGACAACATTTGTAAAAAGAAACAAACTTTATATGTCAGACATATAATCTTGCATTTGCAATACTAATAGACGTACAAAAATTATGGTGTTGACGGGAAAAAAACTGATTGGTAACAACCAATAACCAATCAGTGTTTTTCCCGTCAACAGCATTATTTTTTCTACTAAATTAGTAGTTTTTTTTTTTTTGGAAATCATCTGTCTACGACTGTCAAAGTAAATAGGTATTAACACAAATAATTATTTTTCTGCTTTGAATATTATTTTTAAATATGTAAAAACAATGCTAGTTAAGACTATCTACCGAATATTATAATATTCCAACAGAAGTAACAAATAAAGTTTGTATGCGAGCAACACTGTTAAAAAAGCTCGCAGATTTGACAGAATGAAAGTATTGAAGTCACTCGAGCCGCCATGTCAGAATGCCTCGTTTTGACAATGAAAATGAAATTACTTTATAAAAATTAACAGATTTTGAGAAACCAATTAGTAATATTCAATAAAGGAATATTACTAATTGGTTTTTCAAAATCCGTCAACTAGCCTATTATTGAAATTAGAACCAAGTATTATTTCACTAGACTCGTCCACAAAACAAGTAACATTTAAGTTTTTATCACACTTCTACAGTTTATTGCAACGTTAAGAAAACTGCACGTGAAGATGAGTGGTCCAAGTAATTGCAGGTCATCATTTACCTTGTAACTGAAAGTTCTGCTCGACAAACTTTGTGCAAGAAACCGTCGCATCTGTGGACCGACGACGAGATAAGAAATTGAAAGTAAATGTTATTTATTATCTCTGGATGATACGGCATACGGTTTGTTTGAGAATGCGTTCTCTAAAAGTTGGCAACATCGCAAGTAGCAATTAATTTGTAATCAATATTTGAGTGCACAGCAGAGTGACATATTTCATAATTTCATTTGGTAATATTGATAAATTAATCAAAACAGTGACATATTCTTCTTCTTTTCGTGTGGTTACTGACTGACTTGGTGTCAGAGTTTTAAAGCCGCCCTTGGGCTTCTGACTTAGCTTCACATGCCGTCGAGAAATATTTCTCAGTCATGCCGGTTTTCTCACGATGTTTTCCTTCACCGTTTTTTAAGCAAGTGATAATTATGCAATACGCACATGAATCCGAAAAGTCAGACGTGCGTGCCCTGGGTTCGAACTCGATACTTATGACTTGGCAGTCCGACGGTCACACGGACGGTGGAGTTGGCTATCACTGCTCTCAGTAAAATATTTGACAGCTACTTGCTACAAACAACAAAATATGAAGTACGTCATAAAAAGAAAGAAAAGGTGTACATATAAAATAGGCAGGATTATTCAGGTTTGATCCATTTTGACGAGCCTAAACAATACTTGTCTCTGTATGGTCATGGCTAGATAAAATAGATCAAACCATCCTCAAGTCACTAAGCCAAATTCTAAAGTGACCTGGCAGCACCTTGGAATTAGCTAAAAAAGTTTTATTCTATAACTTTTTAAGTCCTTCACAATGATTTGAACTGAAAACTTGAATACGAGGCCAACTTGGTGTTATAGCACTTTTAAAATAAAACGAAACATAAATATTTCCAAAAGATATTCAATTCAATTCGATTTTATTTCAGGAATAATTCACATTGTGTTTGAAATCATAAATAAATAAAAACACATTCATCAAAATTATAAAACTAACACATTCATAGTACAATAAATAATAGAAAATAACAAAAAATAAAAATTCGATAACATTACTACACTCGAGAGCAATGAATCCGGGTCACTTAAAGAATCCTAAAAATCTCGGAAACTAAAAATGCTAGGTTAATGCAATAAATTGTATTTAATAGACAATGTAATACTCCTTAAATGAAGGTATTAAAACTTCTTAGTTATTGTAAAGTTATATCATAAAAAAATCAAATTTGAAAAAGGGCCACTTTCGAAGATGGAACTACGAAATTACAGCATTTGGTTTTGCTTTTGTTTGTAATCTGTCATTTATGTGGGTACATAAACCATGTTGATAGTGCTCTATATTCATTATTCAAGCTGAAATTATGTCGCTTACGCCTGAAGAATGCACCAGAATACTTACAATGCTGGAAACCGGCCGGAGTCAGCGCGATACAGCCAGGACTGTCGATGTGTCGCTGTCAACAGTACAAAGAGTTCTCCGACGCTAGGAAAAAACTGGTTCTAACCTACGCAGACCAGGAACGGGCAGAACCAGGTGTGCCACAGCACGAGAAGACCGATACTTGGTGAACACCATGCTTCGAAATCGCTTTCTCACAGGAACTGAACTCACAAATCAGTTTCGACGCCTCGGAGGAAGTAACCCAAGTGCATGGACAGTAAGACGTCGGCTTGCTGAATCTAACTTAAAACCCCTTAGACCTGCAAACGGCCCTAAACTGGAGCGTGGGCATCGTATTTCAAGACTAAGATATGCCCAGAGCCACGTCAATTGGAGTATTGAAGATTGGTCAAAAGTTATGTTCTCCGACGAATCAAAATTTATGCTCTACAAGCACGATGGAAGACAAAGAGTGTATCGAAGACCAGGGGAAAGATTCAAGCAAGCATGCATCGAAGAAAAAGTAGCCTACGGTGGTGGGTCTGTACTTGTGTGGGCCGGAATTTCTTCTGAAAGTCGCACAGAGCTGGTGATCATAGAAAACGGCTCTTTAACTAGCGTAAGATATGTGGAAGAAATCCTCAATGATCACGTTGGTCCATTTATGGTCAATTTAGGTGAGGATGCTATATTTATGCATGACAATGCCCGACCTCATACAGGTAGGATTGTGAATGACTACCTTCAAGAGATGAACATTACTAGTATGGAGTGGCCAGCGCGCAGCCCGGATATCAACCCGATCGAGCATGCTTGGGACGAGCTAGGCAGATGCGTAAAACAACGAAACCCTCCCCCAATCACGCTTCGTGAGCTCAAAATTGCTCTCACAGAGGAATGGGAGAATATTCCCCAAAATCGTATAAGGAACTTGGTGTACAGCATGCCAAACCGCGTAAACGCAGTAATGGAAGCTTGAGGAGGCAATACGAAGTATTAAAATTCAAGAAAATCGTAATAAAGTTCAAAAATTTCATGTTTCCTATTTTTGTTTTAAGGAGAGATCAGCAGTTTTTTTCTTTATGTAATTTTGTGTTAATAAAATGTATGGTGACTCATATTTTTTTTACTTTCATTTAAGGAGTATTACATTGTCTATTAAATACAATTTATTGCATTAACCTATCATTTTTAGTTTCCGAGATTTTTAACATTCTTTAAGTGACCCGGATTCATTGCTCTCGAGTGTAATTAAACATTTAATACAATTTCAAAAACTACACAAAGATTAACGGTCAAATCGAGGAACTCCTTCATTAAGTCGCTTGAAAATACCTGTGTTTTTTTTCATTTTAAAAATAAAGCATTCTGTTCACCCAACGTTAATTAAAGTCCTATTCATAAACTTACCAACAAAGGAGCTTTCTCATTATTTTTCATTACGGCTTTTTATGCACTGGACTCAAGCCTTATCACTCGTTTTATTATCTCATATTACTGTAGTTAGAAAGAAAGAAAAAATGTATATTTGCGGTAAACATGACGCAAAAAAAAGTTTAAAATACAAAAATAAGAAAAGGTTGGGGGAAGCATGCATCACATCCACGCAAATCGGCTATCGCTCAGCATTATGCTACGACCCTATGCAAGACAGAGCCCCAGCGCTGGTTTTCAGCAGCAGCCGGCGACGACGTAATGACGTCGACCGGTACCGCAAACAAATATTTAGACGCTGTCCACACGGCTACACATCAAGCTATACATTTCCAGTATAAGCTGACCTCGCATTGTACGGAAATCCTATAAAATGGGAGATCAGCATAAACTGGAAATGTATAGCTTAATGTGTAGCCGTGTGTACCAGTACAGCGTACTCAAAGAAAAATAATTTATTAAAATTAAAATGTGCTTCTGAGAACATTGGTATTAATGAAGCGTGTACATAATATTATTAAAATTTAGGTGACGTTAAGAGGGCCGATCGATCTGCAAGATGAAACTGCGTTTGTAACAAATAAGTGACAGGCAAAATGTGGAAGCACCTTTGCCTGGAGACCAGTAACACAGGTATTCCTAGTACAGGCTCCAGTCTCCACAACAATGTATTTTTGTTTACAAATTTATCTATTATACTAGTTTTTAGGGTTCCGTACCTCAAAAGGCAAAAACGGGACCCTTATAAGATCACTTCGTTGTCCGTTTGTCTTTCTGTCAGTCTGTCAAGATCCTTTTTCTCAGGAACTTTTGGAGATATCAAGTTGAAATTAATATCAAAAACGTAGATCTATATTTTCTTAAAGCTCTAAAAAAATCAAGCTTCTAATTCAACGCAATAAAAAAATACAGCCATTTATGTGACATGTTTTGATAGTTGCAAATAAATTAAAACCTACTGGGTACTTCCCGTTGACCTAGAATCATGAAATTTGGCAGGAAGCAAGGTCTCACAGCACAAGAAAGGAGAAAAGTCCAAATATTGATAATTTGTAGTTTTATCATATAAAAAAATATTTTTTTGCGATTACAACCTTAAATTTGCAGTTGCGAGAATTGACCGTGTTTCGATGTATGGGAGAACATTTTTCTCAACTGTTAAGTTTGTTCTGGGGATAAATTCAACCCAACTACGGAACCTTTCATTGTGCGTGATCCAACACGCACTTGGCCGGTTTTTCATTATGTGGTGGAGAAAATAAACGTTTTTATTATTAATATCTCTGCATATGCTTCGGGAGAAGACAGGCGTGATGATGTTCCAACAAATCTTATACATAACATGACGTGCCACAGAACTTTAAGTCAACACAATATAGAAAGATGAACAACATATACAGTGTACAACTTTACCCGTGTTTATTCAACCTATTATTTATTCAGCTCATTCAATACTCGAACTTTATTCGCGTCAAATGTGAGAGAAATTCTGCCGAAATATTCACCGTTGTTTTGTAAGATTGGGTCCCGATTTTGCTTGCTCTTGCAAGACGAATTTGGGTAAACATTTACGGAAGGGATGAAGCTGTGAAAATGTAAAGGGATAGTTAGGTTGAACGTTGAGAAGTTTCGGCAATAGTTTATGCTGATGCTTGTGTACTGCAAATGGCATTTTAAACTGCGTGTAAATCACTGTATTGTTACGAGTAAACGCACTGTTATAAAGCTTACGCTGATCTCGTAGCAAGAAAGCTCCTGCGTAGACGCGCGGCTACGTGCGTAGCAGTTACACTTGAAGATCCGGCGTAGCGCTTTTTCGTACGGTAACGCAATTAATAGGAAATTGAGGTACGATTTTTAGAACAACAGAGACATCTATCCCATGGGATATAAGAGCTATTCAAGAAAAGAACAATCTGGAGCATATAAAAAAAATACAATAGTTGAAGCGTAGTGTTTTTTTTTTATCAGTTAAGTAATGCAATCAGTCTTTGTTTCTCTCGCTCTTTTACTATTAAAACTCTACTTTTGTAACGCCTATAAGCTGATGTCAGGGTTGCAACTTTACCTCCTTCTGCGAAGCGGTAATGCTCGCGAAGGAGGAGGCGGAACGCGTGAGGGAGAGGAAAATTTCGCGCCCTCACGCCCCTAACCGCCGCAGGAGGAGACGCCCAGGGCGTCGGGAATCGTGAGGCGATTTCGGGCCACCGTAGGCGCGGGCTTGCGGACGGTAAGCAATGGGTAGCTCACCGTCCGATAAGGACCAGGCCCGGGTCGACGGCGCGTTGTGTTCCACGCGCGCCTCAAAGAGATGTCAGCAGAATCGACGGGGTCCGCTAGGGCCGATGCCTGCCGGGGTTGCGAAGAAAACCGAGAGGGAGATCGTGGCGGAACACGGGTGGGTTTTAGTCAGTAAGAGTCTAACACGCCCTCTCCCGCTCCGCCCAGAGCGGGAGAAGTTATTTGATGATTTATCACCCAAAAAAAAAGGGTTGCAACTTTCGGTCAAATTTTAAATTCTTTAAAATTTTCACGTTTGCGAAACGTGTGGCTTTTCCAAAAACTTGGTTGAATTGTGTTAATTTTGAGAACCAAGATCTCAATGATCTTGAAACAAAACAAATATGTATTTAAATAAATGATTAATTTGTTCTGTGGGGAAGCAATCGCTTAATTTAATGAATATATTGTAGTCAAGTGAAATTATGATGATAAACTAGTTTGTCAAAAGATTTCTTTAAGTCAAATTGTAGTTTTAGTAATAACGGATATAGTATCATCAGCATTGCCCTCCAATGTGGCAACGCTGCCAGCCTTTTGGGCACTTTTACCACTGACAGCGATGAGAACGAACTTTTTTATACCCAAAGAGCTCTTCCCCCTTTTTTTCTTTCATTAATTATACATACCTAATACAAATATTTTAGAGTTGGATTTTATATATTTTATTTCAATAAATACATCAGAATAATAATAAATCACGGGCTTAAAAAAAAGTCATCCACAAAATAATAATATAATAATTAATCTAATCATAATTTGAATAAGTATAAATATGAATAAACGAAATTTCAATAATATAGGAGACTAGTACTTCGACACAATTACAAGACATATTTTGGGATTTTCATGAAGCAACCCTAACCACATTGCATAATAATGAATATACTTACATGAAATGTGAGTGTTATGCAAGTGTATGATTGTGTGTGTTCTTTAGTCATCATAGAAGGTACGTTTCTTTAGCGCGAGCGGTGCCAACGTGCACGCTGTTAAATTGAGTGCACCAAAATATAAATTGAGATAAAATGTTGAAGTTGTTTATTTTTCTTTTGAATTTTTGTTTCTGTAGGTGAAATTAAAATTTGTGTATTACTGGTACTTATGTTATTAAAGTTTATATTTGGGTTTGATTATCTAGTAATTTTTTATTTGAATTATCATGAGGAGTTTTCAAATTTGATGGTTAGTTAAGTCGTAAATCAGGAGCAATTTCCTACTAACACAATTACAAGTAATCAATTCCTTAAGTTAGCTTCAAATCTCAATGCTCAAAAATCAGCTAAATTCGTCTCAAATTTTTTGACATTATTTGTCAACAATCTCAAAAGTATTTCGCGCTGACCTGACGCAAGCAGTTTTTTTTTTATTTTCTATTCAAAAATCTGCCTACACCACAATATTTGACGTATCGCTGCCATTTTTTTAAACACTCCTGAGATAACATACTTTAGTGTGTCACTGCCACTTTTCCTTAAGAGTCAATACCATACCTCAAAAATCGGGAAATGAAGCAAAAATAATTTCTAAAAAAAATATCTTAACAAAAATCAGTTTCCAGGGGTTTTTCAGGGCCCTGGTCATGAATTTATTTTCTGTTTATAAAAATTCAAAATTGCGGGTACAAAATGGCGGCTCAAAAAAAAATGCATTATTTTGCTTTTTTTTTAAGTTATGGTATTGACTTTTTAGGAAAAGTGGCAGTGACACACCAAAGTCTTCATGGAGGCGATCTCAGCAGAATTGAAGGGGTCCACTAGGGCCGATGCCTGCCGGGGTTGCGAAGAAAACCGAAAGGGAGATCGTGGCCCCCGGCAACAGGGCAACCGAAGGAACACGGGTGGGTTTTAGTCAGTAAGAGTCTGACACGCCCTCCCGCTCCGCCCAGAGCGGGAGAAGTTATTTGATGATTTCCCAAACACAAAAAAAAAAAAAAGAGACACACCAAAGTGTGTTACCTCAGGAGTGTATAAAAAAATGACAGCGATAGTCATAAATTGTGGTGTAGACAGATTTTTGACCAAAAAAAGTATTTTTTTCCACTGTGCAACGTGGCGGCACGGTGTAGTAATCGTGTAAACCAATTTGAGGTAAAGTGTGGATTGACCTGAACTCAATTCAGGTAGGTTGGTACACGATAACAACTTGAATAATGACGTCTATCAGCGGTATTGGGATTCCCGTGATGTTCTTGTTATATCTGTAATTCGTATGGTGTACAAAAGAAGAGTATTCTATTATATTCTTGGTCAGATTCCCAGCAAAAACTACTGGACCCTGATTATCACTGTGTAACATAGGCAATAATTTCGCCGCTGACAGAAGCTAGTGTTATATAATATTAAATTTGGCTACCGATAGAAACTACTTCAAGTAGGACCTTTAAAATTGGCATAACAGCTAAAACGTAGAATTAAAAGGACATGAGCATTGAGTGACGTCTACGCCTACCACTCAAGGAGATTGGCAGTGCACTCGTTTCCGTGACAACAGACCAATCGATTGAGGTCTTTGCACTCTGAAGGATGTCTCACCTAAAGTGCTTATACTCGTTTTGTCGTGCGTCATATTTCGTATCAGAAAAAGTACGATTATTTGCATTTTGATGGGTATCTAGATCAAAATCGTACTATCATCACTGAACTAGTCAGCCAATGGATTACAGGTAAATATTAATCGCAGGCGCAGAAACAAATAACACATGAATTAAGGTTAACTGACTTAATACAAAACAAGATTTATCTTCAAACCCAGGATGAACTATGGAGCATTTTTTTTTTATTTTGGGTTTTATTTCGACTACTGTAAAGTGTCGACTTAGTACCGAACCAAATTTACAGTTTTGTATAAATAGTTGTATCTCAAACACAGTTACGTTCTTCGAAAAACTAGCTCGATGGTTTAAGCCATGTGAATTTATAAATCTAACATTCAGAAACATTAACAATTAACATGAATCATAATCAGTTTGCGGCGTCAGAGTAAAATCATTATTCAAGAAAAGCTACGAAAAAAATGCAAAGGAAAACAAACCTTAATACATTTTTTATTTTGTATTCATTCGTGTTGGATACCTCCGCTTGAGTGTTTCCACTTCAGTCCATTTAGTTACAGCTTGGGGTTTCAACGGAAATATTTTCAGAGGGAGTATTTTCCATCATGCTGGGAGAAAATTCATTTTACAAATTGATAAATCTTTTAGTAACTGTTTGTATTACTTGCGTTTCGGTGATTTTTTATGTTTTACAAGAATTACTTCCAATTTCTGTAACAACAGGTGATGAAAGATTTACTTAACAGAGACTTTTATCGTATGTCATTACTTCGTTATCATAAAACATTATATTTTAAATAAACGCAACGAAAAATCCTATACTATTAAATGAGCAATGTTTTTAAATATCTTTACGTATACATATATAATTTTTCTGTAAATGTGTTTGTCACCTAAATCCTCCTAAACGACTGGACCGATTTGGATGAAATTTTTGTGTATATTTGAGTGGGTCCCTGGATGGTTTTTAAAGTACAATTGGATCCGGTAGGTGGCGCTGTTCAGACAGGACAACATCTGTCGGGTACGCTAGTATTTATAATATATTTATTTGTAATCACGTTCTCGAAAACGGCTCTAACGAATTCGATGAAAGTTGCAAGTATAGGGTTACGGGTTACGGGTTTACGGGGTGCCGGGAGGTTCCTGCACAGGATAAGGCGGGAGGAAACGCCCGGGTGTCACCATTGTGTGGATCGCCCGGAGGACACGGTGGAGCATACGGTGGAGGTCTGCCCAGCTTGGGCGGAGCATCGCCGTGTCCTCGTGGAGGCGATCGGCGGCGGTGATCTCTCGCGTCCGGCCCTGGTTCAGGCCATGGTACGGAGCGAGAGGAAATGGGAGGCCGTCACCTCCTTCTGCGAAGCGGTAATGCTCACAAAGGAGGAGGCGGAACGCGTGAGGGAGAGGCAAATTTCGCGCCCTCACGCCCCTAACCGCCGCAGGAGGAGACGCCCAGGGCGTCGGGAATCGCGAGGCGATTTCCGGCCACCGTAGGCGCGGGCTTGCGGGCGGTGAGCAATGGGTGGCTCACCGTCCGATAAGGACCAGGCCCGGGTCGACGGCGCGTTGTGTTCCACGCGCGCCTCAAAGAGATGTCAGCAGAATTGAAGGGGTCCACTAGGGCCGATGCCTGCCGGGGTTGCGAAGAAAACCGAAAGGGAGATCGTGGCCCCCGGCGACAGGGCAACCGAAGGAACACGGGTGGGTTTTAGTCAGTAAGAGTCTGACACGCCCTCCCGCTCCGCCCAGAGCGGGAGAAGTTATTTGATGATTTCCCACCCTCAAAAAAAAAAAAAACGGGGTGCGAAAAATTGATCTAGCTAGATTTCATACCTGGGAAAATTCGTTTTTCTCCGTATTTTCATCCGAGCAGAGCTCGGTCGCCCAAAGTTTAGAAAAAGATGGCTACTTTAGAATAATGACATGATAGCATGGAATAAGTAATTACTTACTATCATGGTAGCATGGAATTAGTAAGTACCTACTATCATGGCAGTATGGAATTAGTAATTAATATGAACTTTCCGATACTATTAAATAAGCATTCTCTATTTTCACCAGAGCAGAGATTGATCGCCCAGGTATTAAGACTAAAGGCTGGCAAGGCGACAAGGGCGGCCAAAAGAAGGGCGAGGCGGCAGCGGCGTAAGGAGCGAAGCGTCGCTGCTAGGCTCCGCGCCCCGAAGTCCGCAGCTGTAGTGGTAACACTGCAGCCGGAAGCGGAGAAGAGGGGCGTGTCCTACCAGGACGTGTTCGCCAAAGTGGACGCGGTGATGGACCTCCAGGAGATCGGCGCCGCTAAGGGCATCCGGTTGAAGATAACGGCAACCGGGGCCCGGATGCTGGAGGTCCCTGGTGCGGCCAGTGGCCCGGCCGCTGACGCTCTGGCCGAAAAGCTCAGGGCGTCCCTAAATGCGGACGAGGCCCGAGTGTCCAGGCCCACCAAATGCGCTGATCTGCGCATTCAGGGCCTGGACGACTCCGTGACGGTGGAAAAGGTCGTGGCCGCCGTCGTTAAGGCTGGAGGGTGCTCTGCCGAGCAGGTTAGGGCGGGCACCATCCATCCTGACTTCGCGGGGATGCAAGCCATTAGGGTGAGCTGCCCCGTGACGGCGGCCAAAAAGATAGCCGGGGAGGGCCGAAGGCTCTTGGTGGGCTGGGTTTCCGCCCAGGTTAAACTGCTGGAGCCCAGACCTCTGAGGTGTTACCGCTGCCAGGTGGGACACCACGTGGGGGTCAAGTGCACCTCGGAGGTGGACCGCAGCGGCCACTGCTTCCGCTGTGGTCAGCCCGGTCACAAGGCCGGCTCGTGTGACGCCCCGCCGCACTGTGTTGTATGTGCGGCGGCTGGCAAGCCGGCCGATCACCGGGCTGGGAGCAAGGCCTGCGCTCCACCCGCCAAGGCCAAAGGCAGGGGCAAGTCCTCCGCCACCGCCGTCACCGCCGCAGCCGCCGCCACTACAGCCGTAGCCGCTGCCGCCTCTAACGTTGTCGCCGCCGTCGTTCCCACTGCGGCAGTGCCCTCACAGGGGACTCAGGAGGGGGCAGACATGGAGTGCCAATAATGGCCCCATTACGCCTCCTCCAGGCGAACATCAACCACTGCGCCGCCGCTCAGGATCTATTGCTCCAGAGCATGGCGCAGTGGTCGATTAACATCGCCGTGGTCGCTGAGCCGTACTTTGTCCCGCCCAGGGATGACTGGGTGGAGGACCTGAGCGGCTCAGTGACCCTCATTTCGTCGGCCGCCGCCGGAACTCCGTCTCTCGAGTCTGTCAAGAGAGGACGGGGTTGCGTGGCAGCACGGTTCGGGGAGATTGCCGTGGTGGGGGTATACTTCTCCCCGAACCGAACTCTCGCCGAGTTCCACAACTCCCTTGCGGAGTTGAGAGTCGTCGTCGTCGGGTTCTGTTCCCTCCCCGTGCTCGTCCTCGGGGACTTCAATGCCAAGAATCTGGCTTGGGGTTCCCGGTACACGGACACACGGGGCAGGATGGTGGAGGACTGGGCTCTGGAGACAGGCCTAGTCGTCCTAAACCGGGGTTCTGTCCCTACGTGTGTGCGGATGCGGGGTGAATCGGTGGTGGACATTTCGTTCGCCAGCCCCGCTCTGTCACCGCGTGTCATTGACTGGCGCGTCATGGAGGGGGTGGAGACCTATTCCGATCACCGGTACATCCGGTTTGACGTCTCCGCCCAGACCTCGAGCGCGCCGGTCCGACAGGCCCCGAGTGGTCCACGGTGGGCGCTGAAGCAGCTGGACCGGGAGCTCCTCCTGGAAGCCTCAATCGTGCAGGCCTGGGTGTCATCACCGGACAGGCCTGCTGACATCAACGACGAGGTGGAGTGGTTCCGGGAGGCCATGTCCAATATATGTGACGTGGCTATGCCCCGGGTCCGGCCCGGACGTGCTTCGCGCCAGGTGTACTGGTGGTCGCAGGAGTTAGAGACCCTGCGCAGGGCGTGCGTTACTGCGCGACGCCGGTACGCCAGGCACCGCAGGCTCCGTATCCGCCCTCCGGATACGGAAGCCATTCAGGCGGAGCTGTACGAGGGGTACAGAGCGGCGAAGACCGCCCTCCAAGCGGAGATCCTGCGGGCCAGGGCAGTGGCCCGTGAGGAGTTGCTGGAGACTCTAAACAGGGACCCGTGGGGACGCCCATACAAGATGGTGCGGGAGAAACTCCGCCCATGGGCTCCCCCGCTGACGCAGAGTCTCCGGCCCCAGCTTGTGGGGGACGTGGTGAGCGCTCTGTTCCCCCCAAGAGGGGAACACGCTCCCCCGCCCATGGCTCCGCCTACTGCGGTGCCCGATGCGGACCACACCGCCGACGACGACGACGATGCTCCGGAGGTGACCGAGGTAGAAATGAGAGTGGCGGTACGCAAGATGAATGCGAAAAATACCGCCCCAGGACCCGACGGCATACCTGGAAAAGCCTGGGTCCTGGCCTTGGGGGCTCTCGGGCCTCGACTAAGGGGGCTCCTAAGCGCATGCATGGAGAGGGGCCAGTTCCCACTTCGTTGGAAGACGGGGAAACTGGTCCTCATCAGGAAGCCGGGGCGCCCAGCGGACTCTCCGTCCGCTTATCGGCCCATCGTGCTGCTCGACGAGGTGGGCAAGCTCTTTGAAAGAGTCATTGCAGACCGCCTCGTCGAGCGGCTGGTGCGGGTGGGACCGGATCTGGCGGAGAGCCAGTTTGGCTTCCGCAAGGGGCGCTCTACGGTGGACGCCATCATGCGCGTGCGGGCCCTCACGACGGGGGATGCTGTGGCCCGGGGTGGGGTCGTCTTGGCGGTGTCTCTAGACATCGCCAATGCCTTCAACACCCTGCCCTGGAGTTGCATCAGGGAGGCACTCCGGTATCACCGGATGCCGACCTACCTCTGTCGTGTGGTCGAGGCCTATTTGACGGACAGGGCCGTCATCTACCCCGGTCACCAAGGAGAGTGGAACCGGCGAGAGATGTCGTGCGGTGTCCCACAGGGATCGGTCCTGGGGCCGCATCTGTGGGACATCGGATACGACTGGGTGTTGCGCGCCGACCTCCCTAGCGGCGTCAGCGTCGTCTGCTACGCTGACGACACGTTGGTCCTGGCACAGGGGGGGTCGTACCAGGCGGCGGCCGAACTAGCGACACGCGGGGTTGCGACAATCATCGACAGGATCCGGCAGCTGGGACTCGAGGTGGCCCTGCACAAGTCCGAGGCCATGGGTTTTCATGGACCTCGGAATGCGCCACCGTTGGGTTCCCAGGTAATGGCGGGAGGGGTTCACATCGGCGTCGAGTCGACGATGAAGTATCTGGGACTTGTCCTCGACAGCCGGTGGAACTTCGTCGAACACTTCCGACGTTTGGCTCCCAGACTGGAGCGGGCCGGGGCTGCGTTGAAGCGGCTCCTGCCCAATCTAGGGGATCCAAACGCCTCCTGCCGGAGGCTCTACGCGGGGGTCGTGCGGTCCATGGCCCTTTACGGGGCACCGGTGTGGGCGCGTTCACTAAGGCTGCGGCCAGCCCGCCGGTTGAACGCGTCCCAGAGGGTCATGGCCATCCGGCTGGCCCGAGGATACCGCACGGTCTCCTGCGAGGCGGCGAGCCTCCTTGCCGGATTACCGCCATGGGATCTGGAGGCAAAGGTCCTCGCGCACATTTGGGAGTGGCGCGAGGAGGCGAAACGCCGGGGCTTAACTCCGCTGCCGCGAGAAATCGCGGCACAGCGGACAGAGCTCCGGCGGGATCTCATGGCGTCATGGAGAGTGCGATTGTCGCAACCCAGCGCTGGGCACGCCACAATTGCGGCGATAAGACCCCTCTTTGAGGAGTGGCTAGAGAGGCGCCACGGCGTCCTCACCTTCCGCCTGACGCAGGTCCTCACCGGACACGGCAGTTTCGGGAGGTTCCTGCACAGGATAAGGCGGGAGGAAACGCCCGGGTGTCACCATTGTGTGGATCGCCCGGAGGACACGATGGAGCATACGGTGGAGGTCTGCCCAGCTTGGGCGGAGCATCGCCGTGTCCTCGTGGAGGCGATCGGCGGCGGTGATCTCTCGCGTCCGGCCCTGGTTCAGGCCATGGTACGGAGCGAGAGGAAATGGGAGGCCGTCACCTCCTTCTGCGAAGCTGTAATGCTAGCGAAGGAGGAGGCGGAACGCGTGAGGGAGAGGCAAATTTCGCGCCCTCATGCCCCTAACCGCCGCAGGAGGAGACGCCCAGGGCGTCGGGAATCGCGAGGCGATTTCCGGCCACCGTAGGCGCGGGCTTGCGGGCGGTGAGCAATGGGTGGCTCACCGTCCGATAAGGACCAGGCCCGGGTCAACGGCGCGTTGTGTTCCACGCGCGCCTCAAAGAGATGTCAGCAGATTCGAAGGGGTCCACTAGGGCCGATGCCTGCCGGGGTTGCGAAGAAAACCGAAATGGAGATCGTGGCCCCCGGCAACAGGGCAGCCGAAGGAACACGGGTGGGTTTTAGTCAGTAAGAGTCTGACACGCCCTCCCGCTCCGCCCAGAGCGGGAGAAGTTATTTGATGATTTCCCACCCTCAAAAAAAAAAAAAAAAAAAAAGGTATTAAGACTAAAACCATCATATAGAAATATCAGATTCAATCAACATGCCTAGCCTTTTTTCCCAGCTTTTTTAATGTTGGGGTTGGCTTTCAGTTTAACCGGATGCAGCTGAATACCAATATTTTACAGGGAACGACTGCCTATCTGACCTCCACAGCCCAGTAACTGAATGATACGATACCCTTGGTAAGACTGGCTGTCAGACTTTCGAGCTTTGGGGCTTTGGTTGACAGAAATATCAGATTCCCACTTCAAATACGATTTCAATCATGTTTACACCATCAAAAAATATATTAATTACAGAAATAAAACAGATGTTATCATAACATTTCATTTCCCACCGCGCATCGATACGTGCCACAATATTGAAGTTTAAATTGCTTCACTGAAACTTGCAGTCCAATTTATGTTTTGAAATTATTTCAGTAAATACGGCAATAATATTGATCTGTTCTGTCTCGTGAATAAATGCCTGCAGGATCGAGTGCTGTCTGTCACGTTTATGTGATTTGAAATGAGCTTGTAAATGAGCTTTATAATGAAGTACCTGTGCAACCGACCTCTGCTCTGATGAAAATAGAGAATGTTTATTTAATAATATTGGAAAGTTCATACTAATTCCATGCTGTCATGTCATTATTCTAAGGTAGCCATCTTGTTCTAAACTTTGGGCGACCGAGTTCTGCTCGGGTGAAAATACGGAGAACACGAATTTTCCCAGATATGAGACCTAGCTAGATCGATTTTTCGCCCCCGTCAAACCCCTATATTGCAATTTTCATCGAAATCGTGATTACAAAAATAAATATATGTATATATATACAAATATTGCTCATTTAATAGTATAGAATAAGAAAAGTAGGTACGAAGTTACTTTAAATAAAAAAATTGTTTTATAAAATGTGACTAAAATGCTCTTAAAACAAAATCAATGACAATGTTATAGACTAAAAGCCTTTTTGATAACATCAAAGAAGGCTCTCAAAAAGGGAAACTTCACTAGTTACTTATCGAGCTATACCCCAGACATGTACCTAAATGAGCTGCTCGTTTTTATAATTCCGTACCCAAAGGTTAAAACGAGACCCTATTACTAAGAGTCCGCTGTCCGACCGTCTGTCTGTCTATCTGTCATCAGGCTGTACCTCATGAACCGTGATAGTTAGACAGTTGACAATTTTTACAGATGATGTATTTCTGTTGCCGCTATAGCAAAAAAAATCAAAAAAATAGAATAAAATAAATATTTAAGCGGGCTCCCATACAACAAACGTAATTTTTATTGCTCGTTTTTATAGATAATGGTACGGAACCCTTCGTGCGCGAGTCCGACTCGCACTTGGCTGATTTTTTAAGATAAACGATCTAAATGTAACATCAAAGAAGGCTCTCAAAGAGGGAATTTTCACTAGTTACTTATCGAGCTATACCCCAGACATGTACCTAAATGAGCTGCTCGTTTTTTTTAAGATAAACGATCTTAATGAAAAAAACACATCTAAAGGACCCACGGCTTTATATTTTTTCCACCACAAAAAAAAACAATCTACCTAGCCGTTTCCCAACTATGTTGAGGTCGGCTTTCAGTCCAACCGAATGCAGCTGAATAGCAGTATTTTACATGGAGCGACTGCCTATCCGACCTCCACAACCCAGTTACTGGGTAACACGATAATAACCTTTGGTAAGACTGGTTATCAGACTTTTAAGCTTCTGACGACCCGTAACGACTGTCAAAGATTCATGAATGACAGCCGGGACCAACGGCTTAACGTGCTTTCCGGGGCACAGAGACGTCTCGGTATATTATGGATGGTCACACATCCACGGACCGACCTCAGCAAGCGTTGCTTAACCTTGAAGAGCGACCCCAGTAGCTGTTCATATTTAGCCACGAGCTCCTCCATCCCAACCAATATTATAAATATGAAAGTGAGTTTGTTTGTTTGTTTGTTTGTTTGTTTGTGACGCTAAAACAGTAAAACGGATTTCAATGCTTGGTCTACCCATGTGGGGTAGACCATGATCTGGAGAAGGACATAGGATACCTTTTATCCCGATATTTCTACGGGATCGAGACTTATACGGGTCAAACCGCAGCAAGTCACATAATAAACCATAATTTTTATCGAGGAAACATCAAGAGGTTCTGACATACCATCCCTTTAATTCAGCACACCGACCCTTATTAACCCACAGTCCCTAAAGAGCACTTTATGTGGAAAACGTGCCCAAACTCCGGCTCCGAAGCACCACAAAAGGTACCATCAGAATAATGGTACTTATTATCTAGTACTTGGGCAGTGAATTTATCACTATAATTATTAAAATTTTATTTCTTTTGTACGAAACAGGGTTTGGGAAAAATTTCAGTCGCATTAATAGATGGAAAACGATGGCTTGAATAAACAAATGTACTTTAAATTCGCCATTTTGATTATTGGAAGAAAACATCAGCAATGCAGCATCATTGAAAATAACAAAAACAACAACGTGTAATTGACTATATGTATGGTAATCAATAGTTATGCATATCATATTTAACAACAGAGTTTGCAGGTTTAATTTGATCCGATATCTTAATAAACATTTGCAGGTTAATAATATTTTTTTAAAGAACCAGAGTTATAAAAAGCGCAGTTAATTATACGTTATTTTAAATTTCAAAGGAACATTTTTCGTCACCACAATGTTTTCATGCCATTACGTCTATTAAAGGAATTGTTCAAAATATTGAGAGACTCCGCTTTTTCGGCTACGAGACACGAATGCTAAAAAAGTGGAATCTTTTCTTCGTAAAAACGTTGAAAATTGTAAGGTTTGGCGAAAAAACGTAATGTTAACTGTTATAGCGTCATACTGGGAACCATAAATGGACTACGGAATGGTTTCGATATTTTTTCGTTAGCAGGCTCGTATCAGCTTAGGAGTGGATTTCATTCCTTCGTGGTTTCATCTAAGTACTTAGATGCTTATAACTTGAGATACTTCCCTATTTTTAGCCAATAAGGAAATAATGATTAGACGTGGCCCAGTGGTTTCGGCCCCTGCTTACGAGTTGTTCGTGGTTCCAACCTAGGCAGGCGCTTTACTTTGTGTATTTAATTTCATCACCACTGCTCTCAAAACGGTGAAGGAAAACATCTTGAGAAAACCAGCATGTCTTAGAACCAAAAATTCGTAGATATGTGACATCTACCAACCCTCACTGGGCCCGCGTGGTAGACTAAAGCCCACTCCCTCTCGAAGAGAGGAGGCTTGTGTCCCAGCAGTGAGAACATTATAGGCTGAATATGTAGGGAAATAATTAGTTCAATTTAGATATTTTAGAATTAACAATTCATGGAGTCGGTTGGCAGGAAACTTGATTCGAAATTAGTAAAATAGTGCGTTTTTTTTATATTTTCCTGCAAGTAATAAACCCATAAGTCATAACAATAGACCACGCAAACCTGGACCACAGTATAAATAAGTAACAGTATTATCTCATCAGAGAAAACGGCTAAAACGACGCGCTTCGAAATCTTAGTACAGTACGCAACAATATCGTGTGTGTAGCATTTAGGTACAGACGCGGAAGATTTATCCACCAAGCGGCCGTAGATAATTTTTCAAGGTCACTGCCTAGATATAATACTGTTATTTTATTATACTCTGCCTGGACGCCTATAACTATCATCTACACAATATGCTTGCACCTGGAAAAGGCCAAGGATAGTATTAAAATCACATGCATGAAAGATTCCAACATAAAAATTACACAGACGACCTCAAAAGTCACATTATCTTGTCATGGCTGCTTATTACAAAGACAGGTAGGGCCGCACGATGATTTTCCTTTGCATGGCTAATGATTGTTTATTCCCAGTAATAGCCAGTTAGCCTTTGTAGTAACCATCTGATGTTGTTCTGGAAAATGATTGAGGTTAATGCTAAAGATAAGAAGCAGTCCGACATTGGTAGTAACATTGACGAATTTAAAAGAAATCTGTTCAAATGGTTAAATAACAAGGTGTATTATTCTGTTGACAAATATTTAAATGACAAATTTTGATTATAATAGCTGTTAACTAAATCAAATCTGTTCTTATGTTATGTGACATACTCAATCATTTTGTTCATTTTCATTATTGTTGTATCAATGAATTAGTCACATTATTTTTTTGTTTTTTGTATTTTTTAGTTCCTTTTACGTTAAAACCTTTGATATTTTGTATGCCTTTTGGCGGGACACAGCTTGGATCTTATGTTTTATAACACCTTCTGTTCACGAAATAAATGAATTTGTTTTGATTTGATTTGGTAGAGGTAAAATGGTTGAGGTTACATTAATATATGACTTTATGCGTTTAAATTAAAATTATAAATGCTTCTTCTTCCTTGCGAGTCGATGGCAAAAGTATTTTTATTTTAATTATCATAGATGGGTTGGGCCTAGTAGTTGGCCACGCAATTCATGGCATTAGTGGCGTTTTTTAGCTCCTCAGAAATACAAGTGGATGGACACATTGGACACTCTAGTATATGTGACATGGTTTGGTCCGGAGCACCGCATTCGCACTGGGTGTCGGTTGGGTCAATAATCCTCCATTTTGCAAGATGATACAAAGAAAACAAAGCAGTCTTCTATTATGACAGACAAAATGTTAAGCCGAAACATAATCCAGTTGATACCGCAACGAGTTGACAATAGTACATACATTGTTCTCTTTGAGCGGTATCCAAACGTTCAGTTCAGGCCTGATTATGGTCCTTTGTTATTTAATCCGTCATCATTGTGTGGCACAGACGTTCTAGATAAGATAAGTAAGCTATTTTAGATTATGTTTGTATTTTTGGAACGAAGTTCTTTAACGCAGCTTGTAAACTTTCAGAAATTGTCACGCTAAAAAGTGTTAATTAATACTTACGACTGTGTTCTTCTAATTCTAAGCGAAAGAAAGAGAGAGAGATCGCCAGAAAAAAAAAATAAAAGAGTAAAGTGATTACAGTGGCGTGGGATAAAATTGTACACATCGGCCCGAGTACACTGCATGCTGGAGAGAGAGAGAGAGAGAGAAAGTGTGAATTTGGTCAAAATGAAAAATCAAGATGGTGGCTCTGAATATTTTAAAATTTTTCATCATGGGTATCGTTTTCATGATTTTCAAGGGTGCTAAAGCCGATAGTCAGGTCAAAATGTAAATCCAAATGGCGGCTGTAAAAAAAATCTTTTTGTCTTCAATCATACGTGCGAAATAATTTCGTTCCTGACAGGGGGTCCCACGACCGCACAGGTTTTTTTTTCTGCTCTTTTTTCTGCTCTTTTTTCTGCCTGTAACGAATCGATGCATTTCCTGTGCGTGTCCCAAATAAAATATTTTTCTTTCTTTCTTTCTTTTCTTTAATCATCATCATTCTCTTGCCCGAATCCTAATTTATTAGATGTCGACGCAATATATATTTTTCATATATACTTCTCAATTTGACGTCATCACGGTAGTCACCCCCTTTCTAGCCATATCATCTTTCACACAGTGCATCCATCGTTTCTTTGGTCTTCCCTTCCTCTTATAGCCATTCACATTCTTACTCAATACTAATGATTTTAACGAATCAGTTCGATTTTAGATCGAATTCTATAACGTATATTTTATAGCAGTGATAGCCTAGTGGTGTAACCGTCGGACTGCCAAGTTCGAACCCAAGGCACGCACCTCTGACTTTTCAGATTCATGTGCATATGTATTGTATAATTATCACTTGCTTCAAAAACGGTGAAGGAAAACATTGTAAGGAAACCTGGCATGCCTGAGCGATATTATTCGACGGCGTGTGACCCCAAGTCAGAGGCCCTTGGGCGGCTTTAAAATTCTGAAACCAGGTTAGTCACTAGCCACACGAAAAGAAGAAGAAGAACGTATATTTAAAGCACTTTTGCTTGATTATTTAGTAATAACTGATGCTCATACGCAAGATTCTTTTGTCATCGATTAGTAGGTAATATCCAGAGCATAAAGCTGTTTAGTTACAGACGCTAGCATACAACAAGCAAGTGTTGGAATATTAACGTTTTAAGGTAGCAACCCTAGAGCCCTTTAACTGACATTAAACAGTGATTGTAGGGTTTATTTTGTGGCTGTTCTACGGGTACACCTCTGCCTAACTCTTCGGGGAAATAGCGTGATGTGAATGATGTTATATGTAATAAATAAAAAGGGATAGTGAGATATTACTTTATTCTGTACTAAAGAAAATAATAACGATACCCTGAATACTTTTTTAAATCTCTGACGATCGTCATATAGACGTCTAGTCGCTTCAATATTAGGATTTGCTTGAAGCACGTTTTTATTTTATGAGATCGTTGAAAAAATCATTGTCAGATAATTGAGCAATTTTATAGCTCATATATGAACTTAGCTTCGAGGTTTTGAAGAAAGTTATCGAACGATGAGAAAGATTGGATGCGAATAAGGTAGAGGTTTCATGTCTATTTAAAACAACTTAAAAGTTTAAAAAGTTGTTCTAATTATATAGCAATATATTTACAAATAAAATAAAAAATTTAATCATACATTAAATAACTTAGTTAATATAGAATCAAAAAGGACCAGAAAAGTTTACGTTGTTTTTGAGCTAATGAATTTAAATCAAATTCACCAAAAACTAACTATATTTGACACTGAGTGACTATCAAATAATTCGCCATATTTCATTCAACTGGCTCGAAACAAACGAGAGTGCATTGTCAATACTAGACGGCCTGCCACTTGACAATGGGCCGTTGGGTACTTTGTCCAATTAATTAAAACAATTACCAGCACTGATTTTTAAAACCAGTTTGTTTAATAAAACATTTACATGCATTGTTCCAAGGCGAATGGAAGTACAATGGAGTGATTGAACGGTTTTTGATACATTGTGAATTTATTTTGTATGGAATTTATCTTCATTTTATTATACGTGTGTAAGGTTGCCTACCGCTGGCAATATTTCATATTTCGTACGCAGTATCGTGTTGCTTTTTCGAGCTCGTCGGACCTCGGAAATTTTCGGGAAGCCTATAGTAATAGTAATAATCTTTATTTCTCTCTTCACAAAGGGTCACATAGTTGTAAACATAGATACAAGAATTATAGCGTTTTGAAAAAAATACATAAAATATGATATTTTGCGAGAGACTGGCGTCCATACTAGATCACCAGGCTCTCACCCCGAATTTAACCTAATTAACATTACAATGGTCAATTTTCAAACTCTAGTCAAATTATTTATTCTTGAAAGGAAAAAAAAAAAACAGAAATGTTTAATTAATGAAACAAAAAAAAAAACATCTGGAATTTCTCAGTAGCAGCTCAGAGTCTGGATTCGTGCCCGGTTGATGACAATGGCTTGCCCCCTATTATATGGGACTTAAACATGACTGGCGAAATGTACTGCAGGTACTGCCTGCGTGCTCAGCACGCCGTGAAAATTTCTGGAGCATCAAGAATTATATTTATTTATTTAACAGTTTATGTACACACATATAAACAAACAAGAAGAAAGGAACAGAAAAACACGTACAAAGGCAATGCTTATTTCTAAAGAAATCTGGTCCAGCATACCTGCGATAGGAAAATATATAAAGAGATGTAGACAATATGTGTAAGAGTAAAAGAGAAAACAAAATACATTAAAATAAAATAAAATATAGATACCATTATTATACTATTGTATTAATATTTATATTAGTAAACTACAAATAATGAAATATTAATAACCCTTCGGGGAATACAGGCACAACATTATGTTTATGTGTGTTTTATGTTCTACTGTTAAATTACACATAATAGACACTAGCTTCTAGGACGATCTGACAAGTCGATATGATAACTACAGCATAGAATGTTTTCGTAATTATGCTGTTGATAGTTGACTAGTCATCCAACGTAATTAATAGCCGGCAGTATCGTTTGGAAGTGTCACTTGGCGCTGGGTTCCGTACGGCTCGACGCGTCCCGCATCGAACATCAAACGACGGGCACAGTTGATTGCGCACAGTATTTTTTACTAAAAGAATATTGACATTTCTGAAGCTGATTGGTTGCAGACTTTTTACCTGACTGCCCCAGAAAGAGGGTAATGTTTTTCGAGAGTATGTATGTATGTATGACTATTTCTTTGACATGCTCTGTAGCCTAAACGACTTGAAGGATTTTAACATATGACGTGTCGTTAGATTCGTCTTAATTCTGGAAGTGACATAGGCTATATAATTTTATATGTTGAATCTTCAAATTTGTATTTGAAGATTGAAAAAAAATGAAGAGGATGGTTTAAAAAAAAATACAACAATATTGGTATCAAATAAAAGCCAGTAATGAGTCAACTTTAAACACAAGCTTGAAATAAAACAAACTTTTTAACGGTTTTTTTTTTTCAATAATTTGATTTTCTAATGACTGCCTCGTTGGTGCGCTACTGCTAAGCATGAGGTCCTAGGTTCGTTTCTCAGGTCGGGCAAAGTGTTTTTCTTTCAGAAATTTCTCAGTAGCAGCCACAAATCAAGACTCTGTGATTTGTGCCCGGTTGATGGCAATAGGCAATTACATGGGACTTAAACATAACTGGCGAAATGTGGGTGTGCTATAGGTACCCCTCTGCACAACCCTTCGAGGAAACAAGGCGTGATGTTATGTTATGTGTTATTTTTATGTTTTACACAAAAGGTAACATCGTGACTGTTTAGGGGTGAGAGGAACAGTGTGTAAATTTCACTCATTCTCTATAGAAAAGGGAGGATCCTCCGACCGGTGTCGTATCTGGCGGGCAATTGCCCGACGATTGATGTCGAATATAGTCATCTATATATCGTTCGCGCGGTAAACTCTAATTGCGTGATGCAGGATTTGTATGGCGTCAGAATTTTGTGTGACGTCAGGTCTTTGATGCGTAGTTCGCATGTGGCGATGTAGATGGCGCCACAACTGTTTTAACGAAAGGGTTTGGCAGCATTTACTTATATACGTTTGGCCGTCCATCTTCAATAAGTTCGGACATTTATTTTCTCAAAGAACAAATTACAGTTCACTTATAGAGAAACTTAACTAAATTACCAGTAGGTTGATTTACATTACGGCGTTCAAGCCATCCAAGTAACTGAACATCAAACTTTTATTTATAAAAAATAAAATAGTTGTGTAGTTTTACAACTTGATAAAAACATCGAGATTTCTTAGTTATACCTACGTAACTTTATTATTAACGTATTATACACAGTTACAAGTTATTGGCATAATTATAACCATAACTACGGTACATAAACCTTCTGTCAGCTGAGCAGTTACCTTTTGTAAATAAATAAATAGCACAGTTCAGACTTCTCAGGGAAACTTAAGAAAACTACGATAGTTTATAACCAGGTAATCCTGATTATAAGCTACCTGTGTGACAAATTTCATCACACACATAGGGTACTTTTTATCCCGGTACGGTAGTGCGTTCCCGTGGGATATTTCCCGACATCCACGTGGACGAAGCCGCGGGCAAAAGCTAGTACATAATAGAAATAGTGATAAGTATATCCCGACCATCAAAGGTAATAAAATTTTGCCGTCGGCATTTCAGAGTAACATTTATATCGATATGATAAACTGTCTTTCAAGTGTATTGCCACATTTCGTTCCCTGGAGGATATATAAATCTGTTTTATCATTTCTTACTTCGGCACCCATTTTTTATTGTTTCTTTCCACACGATCTGACAACAGTGATTTACTGCTTTTACAGTTATAGGAATGCTAGGAAACGATGAACATAGATTTTAAGACACTTGTGATGACTAGGTGTGATTTATCCCACTTACGAGTATCTTACAAATATCCTAACTATTCCTAACTAATATTATAAATGTGAAAGTGAGTTCGTTGGTTTGTTTGTTTGTTACGCTGCAACAACTGAACGGATTTAGATGAAATTTGGCACAGGGGTAGACCTTGACCTGGAAAAGAACAAAGGCTAGGCATATACTTTTCTCCTCGATCGCAGACGAAGTCGAGGGCAACAGCAATAACCAGTTCACTCAGCCACTGAAACCCATAATCCAATATCTTTATTTCCATATTCTGCAATAGTCCTGCACCAACCTGGGGTTGTCCTTGCCTGTACTAGCATAGTGCGAACAGGGATAATCGTCGGTCGGTACCTTATTTAATTTTCAAAACGTCTAAGGGGCCTCTGCGAGTTGGCTTCAGCCCCTCGTATGCCTTTCAAAGGTCCAGGACCCCAGGGTCCCGAGATATTTAAAAGACGTAAAAAAATAAGATAGTTTTTCTGTTTAGATGTTTGTTACTCAATCACGCAAAAACGGCTGGACGGATTTGGATGAAATATGGCACACAGATAGTTTATAACATAGACTAAGACATCACCCAATTCTGAAGGTCAGGCAGACGAAGTCTCAGGCAGATGCTAGTTTTAATATAAAAGTTTCATAAACACGGTCAATGTCAAATGCTTGAATAGTCCTCAAATTACTGGTAAGTAGTTATATCAGTATTTCCAGCGGAAAATTATACGTTTCCGGTACATTGATAGTCATTTTAAAATATGCTTTTAAAATTGCGCTACGGGCCATTTTTTTTGCAATCAAACCCTCACAATAGTAAAAGCATCGTATTGCAATCACAAATCCGCTTTGAAAGCTTGTTAGGCAAAAAACGTGTAACTCGATCTTTTTTTTTAACTCGCTTAAAACTGCACGGGGACTGTAAAAAAACCAGTAAATCCATCAATCCACTAACTGCAATATCGTCGGCCATTTTGTCATGACGGTTTGTCGAAGTTATTCCATTTGTACTATTTTTTCAGGTGATATGATTGAAATGTTTCACAATTCACGTGGAAATTAAACATAAACAAAGGTTCTGCATCCTGTGTTCATTTAAGCTTGTTCGAATAGATCGTTTCGTTTAGTTATTTTATTTATTCGTATGGGCGGAACTAAATAAGCACTTTGTGAAGTTTTTTTTAAGTGAAAACTTTTTTAGGCGCGTTGGGCATTTTTGAGATGCGACTAAACCATTAATTTCGCGACACTGTGACGACACCAGCTTTTGACCATTAAAAAGATATCAACGCGTTGATTACCGCGGTGCCGATTTGATTTCAAGTTTTCACTTTTCGTTGGCACTCCCGATGTGCCACTGTTTTTTTTTTTTTAAATGTAAGTTTCTAATGGACGAACAACAGTAAGATTCACTTTATTAATTTTTAATATAAGCAAAAAACAATTTTAAATGTTTATCTATGGCATTCTATAAATTTCTAATGTAGTAGTTTAAAAATCCTTACTTTTACAATATTTGATTCAATCCCGTAAGTACCAAAAAGAAATTCCGGAAAATAGGCTTATCCATGCTATGATTTCTATAACTATTCATGATGCGAGTACGTAAAATCAATCTACTCCGATCATTGATCATTACATTATATTGTTTTCATCTTCATCATCATTTCAGCCGAAAGCCGTCCATTGCTAGCCTTCCCCAAACACCGCCACTTCGACCGGTTCTGTGCTTCCCGCATCCAGCGGATTCGTGCGGCCTTTACCAGGTCATCGGTCTACTTTGTGGGGGGCCTTCCAACGCTACGTCTTCCAGTATGCGGTCACCACTCCAAAACCTTTCGGCCCCATCGGTCATCTGTTCTGCGAGTAATATTATTGTTTTGCAAAACTTACTCATCAGCCCGTGGACGCTGACTGAATGATATCTCCTTATTGCCGGCTGTACGTGAAAGTGTGTGATGTTGTCATTCATAATATGCACTGTCAGCAAACGGATTCGTTATCTTATTAGGTAAAGTTCGGTTCAGAAATAAAAGCGGATGAGCAGCAATATTTCAGGCACCGTTTCTCTTCGGGAGGAAACACCCGAGTGTCACCATTGTGTGGATCGCCCGGAGGACACGGTGGAGCATACGGCCCCTGGCAACATACAGGCAACTGAAGGAACACGGGTGGGTTTTAGTCAGTAAGAGTCTGACACGCCCAGCAACGCCCAGAGCGGGAGAAGTTATTTGATAATTTTCAACACAAAAAAAGTCACCGTTTCTCTTCAGATATCTAACTTTAGCTGTTACCATTTAATAGAAAAGGGTATTTCCCATTTCCTATGACGTTCAAAGATATAAAAACCTGCGATAAAAATGACAACCGCTGATCGTAAAATAAGAGTCATTAATTTTTTACGATTTAATGTGTATTTCAACGATGGTAGCTGCAATTAACCGACCGTTTGTACTTTAAGTCATTAACTAATTGCACTATCTTATCTTCCCTAGTGTTTTTTTTTTTTTTGTTACCCCTTAATTTCTTATACCTGGCGAATACATATTTAAGTTGTTTCAGCATTGTAAAACATAAGATAATTACGTATATACAAAATTCAACGCACCAGTTAAAATTAAAATTGGTTAAAATGTTGGTCCTTTGAGCCAACGAAACTATGAGAAAAACTATGAAACTACATTCGGAAATATGTGAAAAAATCTCATATGTCATCAAACTGAAAATAACTGAAATGTGAATTCAAAACTGCATAAAACAGCTTAAAAACAAACATGGTTATAACCCGGCCATGATATCAAACAGTTTCATGCGATATCTTTCTTAAAGTTATCTCGTCAGAATTTTAGTGTGTCTGGCAGTTCACTTTAAGACTGCAGTTTTACTTGTAATATTACAATTTCATTTTAGTTCCCTTGAAGGACGACGAGGTCGTTGAACACTCTCGGACTTCACTGTCACTTTGTTTTGAATTTGTCCATGTTTACTGTTACTCTGTTTCATGTGCTGTAGTAGTTTTCAGGTCCTTAGTCAGTGTGTGTACTAGCTAACGAAACTACGTTTAACACGGACTAAAAAATTGTGAAACGGTTAAGATGAAATAAGAAGATTAAATTCCAGAGAAAACTTCTATTGAACGCATCTTAGGATTTTCATCAACATTCGTTTTTTATCGACAACGACCGCATGGCTTACCGTATTTTACACTAACATGGGTTGCATTGTATGGCCAACCACGGATCAATAGTTTATTTCCGATAGATTCATCGGTCAATGATGGTATTTAACCACGTGTACGTACGACCTTTGTTTTTGAGAATCTTGTGGCTACGTAATAACAGCCGTACTTGTAGATTGATCAGGTTAAATTACGCTTGCCGTAATAATAGTGATGGTAGTACCTCTCGGTACCTTGAAAAGCACGTAAAGCCGTTGATCCCGGCTGTCATTTACAGATCTTTGACAGTTGTTACGGGTCGCCAGAAGTCCGAAAGTCTGACAACCAGTCTTACCAAGGGGTATCATGTTACCCAGTAAATGGTTGTGGAGGTCAGATAGGCAGTCGCTCCATGTAAAACACTTGTACTCAGCTGCATTCGGTTAGTCTGGAAGCCGACCCCAACATAGTTAGGAACGGGATAGGCGGATGATGACGTACGGCCTTTGTTTTTGACATTCAAAACTGCCTTTAGTGTGCCATAATTGTGATAAATCGGTTCACTTTGACTTTTTTTTTAAACTTATAACATAATTGGGTACCTAAAGAATCTAAAAAGATCCGCATCTTTCCAAAAGCTTTTTCTCCCACACCTTGTTCTTCATAATTATTATAACAGCGGTAAAACAAATCCAATTTTTACGTAAATTACAACGGTCAATCCCTCAGGGGATAATAAAAGTTGGCCTATCCGCATTGTTGCCCAAACCCATCCACCGAATTAAACTTTTGTGTAATTTTTCCGTTCATAATTGTCTGCTCAACCCAAGTAATTATTTTCTTTATTTTTTGCCTTATATTTTACGTGTATTATCTATATTTAGATGACTTAGAACAAAATGGCTTTAGTTTCCTTGTAACTACAGAAGAGCCGATATTATGAGGGCACGGTTTCTTAAAAGCCTGTAATGGCTACTACGAGAAAGATGTCATGTCTTTCTCGCGATTGCCACAATACTTATATGATCATCGTCAGTTTTTGATGTGTAACATCTTCCCTCCCGCTTTCCTGCAATCTTTGGGACTGATTTAGTGAAAAGGGATGGAAGTGTGTAACAGGAGGGAAGCGGGGAAGCGTGCGCTATTTGATTTGATCAATATGAGCGCTCGCGGCGCTTGAGTTGGCCGTCAAATGGTTCCAACCCATTTTCCGAGAGGTTGGTACTGTCAGCCTGCGACTGCTGTAAGGCTTGCTCGTTTTTGAAGTAAAAACTTCTTTAGGCGCGTTGGGCATTTTTGAGATGCGACTAAACCATTGAACTCAAACTCAAAGCATTTATTTCAAATAAACCTATTACAGGTACTTTTGAATTGTCAAGGGGTCGGTAAGTCAGAAAGATGAAGCTAGTGGCCCATTTCAAAGCGTAGTAGGTACCTATGGAGAAGTACGGGCAAGAAACTCCACGGACACTCTTTTAAATCAAAATATTGTTACAAAAAATTGGTTACATCATTCATGTTGAAATTATACATGTGAGAACATTGTAGAAAGACATGTATGTTAAGAGCATCCGTAATAAAAATATAAAAAAAATTCAAAAATTAAAATAAACCGTGGCAGCTAAGAGATAACCAGTCCCTGATCTCGCGACACCGTGATGACACCAGCTTTTGACCATTAAAAAGACATCAACGCGTTGATTACCGTGGTGCGTGGAGTAAAAGACATCAACGCGTTGATTACCGCGGTGTCATTTTTTTTTCAAGTTTTCACTTCTGTCGGTACTCCCAGAGTGCCACTGTTTTTTTTTTTTTCCTGTGGCAGCTTTGTTCCTGATATAAACCACTTTCTGCAACCCTTAAGGTGTCAAGACACCTACTTAATCGACGTTACATCGATAGTTTGATCTGTTGATCACTCTGAACTATGAGATACATCTTGCGATCAAAACTTCGATCGAATTTGATCGTGTGGGTGACATAATAATTTCACCTGACACAAAACAATGTTCACTTATTGTCTTCACATGTTGTTTAAATAGCTTTTCATTTGTAGCGATACCGTGTGTATAAATAATACTCAACAACATTATCTAGATGCCCTTTAGGGAGTCTGTACATGGACCTTTATTAATATTTATATTTGTAACGTAAATTTCATAAGGCAAAGTTAATAGATAACATTTCGGTTTCATTGAGATATACCGCTCTGGTGCGTGTTTACTAGCGATATCCCCTTGGTATCCTCTAGGGATATTGGTCGGTGTACGGGTATTTTCATATTGTGTAGTTATTATGTTTTCTCAAACACGCTTGGAAATTCGAGCATTATTTTGACAACCTTCTTCGAGATAAATCGAAATTGCTGTACTGGCCGAATACATGCGAGTGCCAGCAATGTTAATATGAAAATCCATATCTGTCGTGTTTAGCGGCCGAATAAATTACTATGAAAACTCATATCTGGCGTGTTATTTAAAAATGGAATTAACTTTTTACTTCAACACAAATGGCAACCAAGGAGGTAACTTATCAAAGATTTTATTTAAATTTCGTTTTGGCTTGCAAATAGAGCTGTTTAAAGTTTAAAATAAAGAAGAAACAAATGAACATATAGCGCGTGAAAAATTATCGTTGTTCGTCATTGATTCTGGAATTTAATTTACTTAGTTTGAATTTCCGCGCATTATTTGAGAAAAGTACTATACAAGACTTGGCCGCATTGATAGACTCACATTATCACGATCTTCCATCAATGGCCCAGTTGCAGGCTGCGACAGTTATATAACCATTTACATGTACATAAGGCGTAGGTACACCAATTTATATAAATGTCGTGATTTTTATCTAACCAACCAGTGACACAAAGTGAACTTGAAGAGATTTTCTTTCTTTTCTTTTTCTTAAAAAAACTGTTTAACTGGCCGAAGTTTATCAGACGTACGGATTTACCGTCACTTGTTGAGAATATACAGGGTAGTCCAAATAGTGACGTCAATAAAAAAAAAGATTCCGATGAGGAATAATTTTTTTTTTTAATCGACCAAATCGCTGGAATCGCGGATTTTTTTTACAAGGAATTTAAAAAATATATTATAACTAAGAAACTATCAAGTATCGCGGAACATACATGGCGTATTTTCGGATACCCCGGGGCATAAGTAATCTATTTTTTTTTTACGACATCACTATTTCAACATGATAAATTGTGAAGAAATGAGGAGTCTCTATCGGTGTTGAAATGTTGTTTCCGATCCCCGTCTTTCAACCTTTCCTTCCAAAATACTTTTCGATTAAACCTGTCTTAAACCACCTATGTCACCCCAAACACCAACCCCGCATTGTCTCCACAGCGACCTAATACCAAGAGGTACAAGCACACCACACATATACATCATTAGTACCCACATCACGTTCTACAAGCGTCGGACGTGAGGCGCCCTCTGTACATATTAGATTTGCGTCCATTACGTGGACGTATTACGTCCCAGTTGTTATGAACTGTTTGTAGAATTAAATCATGCGGCCCGCTTTTTGTCCATTTGATTTTTGGGTGACGGAATACAAAACGGTATTTGAGTTGACAGTTGACGACCCCTTTTTGTGTTGGGTGATAATCAAAAGTGGATATAATATGACGGTTGCTTGATTCTCTTGTGTAAATTTTTCGTGCTAGCTCTTTTGCGGCCAATCTAAAGTAAGGTAAGGCATAATTAAAGGACCTGTTATCTTTAGTTATATGAATTCAATTGGTGACGTGACATTATTGAACAAACACAGTTATATAGTCATTGCCTTTCATAGATAAATGTGTAAAGGTATAAGGAACAAGGTGTAACGTTCAGAAAAGGGAGGTTTCTACGAACAAACGGGTGTTGTTTCTGGTGGACAACTGCCCCACCATTGATGTTATTGTTTATAATCTTGTCGTGAGGTAAACTCTGCTTGCGCGATGCAGGATTTTGCGTGACGTCACTGTGATGCGTAGTTCGCATGTAGCAATGTAGATGCAGCCACGACTTTGTAACAAAGTCACAACTGTATGAAAAAGGCAAAACTTACAGCGATGCACATTATCCCCTACCAAAAAACTTTATGTAAAAATAGTGAATTAGATCTAAATAAATTCACAACTTTCAACAATTTTATCACACAGCCTCTCAACCTCAAACGGAACTATTGTCGCTAACAACAACGAATTCAGGAAATGCGAACAATATCGTAAACGGTACTGTAAATTGTGAAAATCCCGTCTTATATTTTACTCGACTAAACTGTGCGGAAACAAAATACAATTTTGCGTCTCAATTACAACAAAACACAGGCATTTAAAAAACACGTTACTTTCTGGCGAAGCCATTAATAATTACCGAGAAAAAGGGTACTACACTGAAAAAAAGGGTAGAAAGGAAACACGTATATTTATTACTAAGATGTTTTTTTTTTTTTGTCAATTACAGTATAATTAATGCCGGTTACAATCTAGACGAATAGTCACCTGTATTTTAGTTATGAACTTTAACGGATCTCGCGCACTAGACGGCCATTACCACGACCGCGACCAGCAGGCCTAAAACGGCCACACTCAACAATTCCTCTAAAGGCAATTAAATTTCTGAATTCCCAGCAATTCATCTATGGTGACACATATTTTAGCTGTATCATATTCAATTCAATTCATATCAGAATCATATTTGGTGTAAATATTGCCGAATTAAAAAATTAAGACCGTCATTTTACCGGATATTTTCAGTTTTGTGTTAATCAGATGAGATTTTTATTTTTAATTTCTACAGTTTAAATGTTATTACATTATAACACAAAACTGTTAAAGATGAATTGCGTAATATGAATTGAACGCAGATAATATTATAAATTGTCAGTTTGTCACAGTTTGTGTGATTCATAATATTATAATATTATGATTCTGCCAAAGCGGCCGTTTTAGGCCCCCTGGTGAACTATGGAAACCGATACGAATCTAGCACTTAGCTGCAACGGCCAACTAGCTGCACACCATACAGTACCACTAGACGGCCACGACTGGCCGGAGTAGTGGCTGTCTGGTGCACGAGATCCCTAAATGTTTCTGGAAGATTAGGAACAACTAGCCTATCAGACGTACAACGAAAGGTATACAAACAGGTAACTTGTAATGTGATGTATTGCTTCCAGAAGGTGTGAAATAATTTAACACCCCATATAGCCTAGGTAAAAAAATCATGGAATTCGAGAAAATCGAAGTGTTTCTTGTTTTTTGTAGATCTCATAGCAGAATTTCCACGGCTATCCAGCTGGCTAGCGTGGTAATTCCTGTGACTTTTTGATAACTGCTGCAATTGTTACATTTAGAAGCCAAAAAAAACGAATAGGAACTAAAAAAATTTGGTACGTTTTTATCTGTTAACTGTATCAACATTCCTAATGAAGAAACCAACAGGGTAGGTATCCCACAAACACGATAATATAACTGACACACTCGTAAATGAATTTCTACGGCGCCTTTTGTTCTATCGCAGTAATTAAAACTTGTCGCGAAGAGATGGCGTTATCTCAACAATGTGAAATCACTCAACCCTTTGCACTTTGTATGCAAGATAAAAGAAGAGCGCTGGAAAGCGATTCAGCGCAGTAGAGTGTGGATATGTATTTTTCGTATGACTTGGCGTTTTCTTGGCGCTTTATGGAATTCTAAGTAGTTTTAACTTGACATGCTATTTACATGTATTACTTTCTGCCGCTTTGTTCGCACAATTGTTATTGATAGCTATAAATTCTCAATTCAGATAAATGGCTCCCATTCTCAGCAGTCAATGTCTACAGCTGAAAACAGATCCACAAATGTGGTCAGAAAACTTATTTTATCAACAAAAATTATCAATTGACTACTTGGTCATCACTGTGATTTTGTTAATTCTCACAGGTCGATAGGAACATTTAAGTTAAATGTACCTACACCTACTTAATTCTTAGTGCAAGCGTAGAAAAAGAAAACAAAATTAATAGAAATGAGTTATTGCTGCATGTTAGAATGGTGTTTGCTAATATTAAATATTATTTTTCGGCAATTTATGAAAACGACTGTTCCTTACAACTTAGATATTCACATACCTCTTCATGTTTTTGGGAAGACTTGTCAGTGTGACTGCAGTGTAGGTGAGCCACGAAGCATGTGGTAGCTGTATAGCCCTTTGTACACGGCACGGTTTCTTTACGGTACGGCGTATCTGCGCCGTAGAAAAAACATGTCTGTCAACAAGCTTTCATAGTGATCCATACAACACGGACGACCGGGCCTATACACGACGAATAAACCGTAGCTTTTCACGGGAAGAAAAAAGTGTGTGAAAAAAAGGTCAAACTCAAACTCAAAGCATTTATTTCAATTAAACCATTTACAGGCACTTTTGAATTCCAAAGCGTAGTAGGTCCTATGGAGTACCTATGAAGAAGAACGGTCTAAGTCTACATAGAATAATTAAAACGAGAAAATAAAAATATTTTGTTCGAAACATCTACTAAAGGCTGAAATGCTTCGACAAACCCAATAGAAAATTCTTTGGTCGTCCAGTAAAAGTAGAAATTTTGCCAACATTCCGCAGTCGAGACACAACACTAGTTTGTAGCCCTACAAACAATTTCAATGCTGAGAAATTACCAGGGAAAGGAGCCGCAATATATGCGTCAATAACACAAGCCTTACACACAATATAATGCACAATTGAATTAATACCAGCACACATGTATGCCATCGTGAATGAACAGCTATTATGCCAACAGCTATAAAAATAGAAATTGATAACATCGTTAACTATACATATTATAAATTAAAGTCGCTTTTCATGTTTGTCTGTAGGTCCGCGTTGTTCTTTTAAACCACGCAACATATGTTGATGAGGTTTTCACCGTCGTGTAGAGAATTTATTCTGGAAGGTATGTATGTATAAAACGTTATTTTCAAAGTTACATAAAACAAAGAAATCTCTATGTTTTGTCAGGTCTTAAAAACCGAGCGGGTTGCTAATTTATATTAGGTATGTCAAGCAGAATTTTCTTGTGATATTTAACAACGTAAGAATCGTAGTAGGTGGCGTTCTTTGGTTTCTGCCAACCCCCATGAGAAAAAGCCGTGAGTTTATGAGTATTTAACAACGTTACAAGATATTTTTAAACAAAATAGCACTAATGATATTTATGCATTCGATTTATACACTGTCCTGTAAGAAAACCTTCTTACTTGTAATCTTCATGTACTCTTACATTTAAGCTATGACGATAAGCATTTCAGAAAATTAAATATCAACATTTAAGTCCGCGCGCACTTTGGACACGAATTTGTATCGTAAGTAAACGTACGAACGTGCTCGTACGAATTGATTGCGAACACTGAATACGTACATTTTGATCTCACTATCCTTGATAAATCGATGTATTATCATAATATCTCAATTCAAATAGCATTGTTGTAAATAAGTACCATTAGAAGCATTGCATCTTTAATTTTATGATAATATCACCGTAATTAGAATTACTAGTAATCCTGTTCACCGCTTTAAAATAAGCTACTTCTTATTTTTGTGTTTGTAAAAGAGTCCATTACTACACTACAGTACACCCAGTAGTAGGGTGCAAACTCATGGTGTTCAAAGTCAAAGTCAAATAATTTATTTCAAATAGGCCCTTGTATGGCTTGACGGGGTCCGTTAGGGCCGATGCCTGCCGGGGGTGCGAAGAAAACCGAAAGGGAGATCGTGGCCCCCGGCAACAGGGCAACCGAAGGAACACGGGTGGGTTTTAGTCGGTAAGAGTCTGACACGACCTCGCTTCGCCCAGAGCGGGAGAAGTTATTTGATAATTTCCAACCCAAAAAAAGGCCCTTGTATGGTACTTTTGAACGTCAAAATGCCTTTCGCCAGTCAGGTGAATTGATCTTGGCCTTTTACGATATCAGATTCTAAATAATAACCCAAGAACTGCTGTTGAACCCGCTTATGTCCTTCAGAAAGTCATCGATGTTTATGAAAACAAATTAAAACAAATTACTGGAACGATCCTTTGTTCAAAAACCAACCGAACGTTTATTATTTTAATTATGATTGACAAACAATAAGCGTGAAGTGTTAACAAAATATCGATTATTGATATCTGTTCGCTGATTGATTGGACAAATAATAAATGGATAATGATGATTATTAGATATACAATATGGTATATATTATATGTGACGGCTATGGATCAGTGGAAAAATAAATTTCAGATTAGCCAGCTAAACTTAAGCTTATTTTAGAGGAGAGGCTAATGTTAATTTGTTTCATCTTTAGCCGGCTAAACTTACCTAGTTTAGCCGTAACCCCTTGGCTAAAAATGAAGTGGCAAATGAAAATGGCTGAAAGGTAGGTTGGGTTAGGTTAGAACTGTGACAACACAACCAGACAGCCAAGGTATGTTTAGGCACATGAGAATGTAATGTTTTGGGAATGTGGTGTTTTGCGAATGTGATGATTTGTGATTATAGTGTTTCGAGATTTTGATTTTTTGCGAACACCGTGTTTTGAGAAAATGTTACTCTGCGAAGGAGTCGCGTGCTCTCCTCTCCTCCTGGCGTATAGATCGAATATTCGTTAGCCGTTGCGTTTAGGCTAATGTGCAGTTTAGCCGGCTAAAGATAAAATCATTTATCGATAATGCACATTACGTTGAACATTAGCCTCTTCTAAAAATTAACTCAAGTTTAGCCGGCTAATGTTAAGTTTATTTCCATATTCGGTTTTAGCCGTAACATATAATTATATATGCATGTATACAGTAGCATTATGTGAATGTCATATGTTAGCCTCCACTAATAGCGATATACGACCGACGTGACCACTTGCACTTGCTAAACTATTCTCATAATAAAAAATAGATGAATACTTCTGCTCTTTAATAATACAACATTATAATATAAGACATTTATTTTCTCTGCAAAAGTTATGTCCCTAATGCTAGTATTTGACAATAGTGCACGAACAAGGAGCTAACTTTGTAAGACACTGGTGCCTGGAGTAGGTTTAAATGAAAACCTGTATTACGGGTCACCAGGACCCTTCCGCGGCTAGATGTCTGTGATTTGGACCATAATAACAATGTATACATTTAACTACTGTTGAATTAAGAACATTAAATAAAATAAAATAAAAAATACAAAAGGAGTTAGTGGAATTGCCATTGTGTGTGTGAGTAACTAGAGGAAGTGTAAAAAGAGATGTGTGAGGTTGAGTGAGTGTGGTGTGAGTATGGATGATGGTATGTATGTACAAGCAGCAGTGGGGATGAATAATAGTAGATATAGTCTATCTGAGAGGGATCAATATATTCTCCGTTCTAGCAAATCATGAAACTGAACTGCCCTCCTTGGTCTAGTGGTCGTAAGCACTAGGTACTGTTGAGGATGAGGTCCTGGGTTTGATCACTTAACCCGACCGGTCGGGCTAATTATAATATTGGGTTTATCTATCTGGAATTTCTCAGTAGTAGCCCGGAGTATACGTAGAGAAAAATGTTTCGAAGGACCACTTCAACCAATTTAGAATTCAAGATCGTGAGGAACTACAAACTTGCGAAACATATATCTCATTGTATGCTGCACCGGTCGACGTTATAACGTCAGCGTCGGCTGTCGCTGTACACCAGCGCTGGGGCTCTGTCTCGCATAGGGTCGCAGCATTATGCTGAGCGATGGTCGTTTTGCGTAGATGTAACGCATATTTTCCCCCTACTTTTTTGTTTTGTGTTCTTTCTTTGCGTCATGTTTACCGCAATTAAACGTATTTTCTTTCTTTCTTAAACTTTTTGAAAATCCCATAATCTTGATCGCTTTCTGTGAAGTGTGGTAACCAATGCAATGGGCACTGATCACCGCTCTTCTCTCTCTATGAGAAGAGGTTTTTGCCCTACAGTGGGAAAATTACAGGCAATATAAATACGTGGATCCATAACCACATTCATTTATAATATTCCATTTGTTTTCAATTACTTTCTGCCGAATCACTCAAGCCCAGATACCATCTTAATGGGAACTTCTCTCATGCAGAAGGAGTGTCTAGAAAAATATTCTCTTTTATTAATGTTATATAGGAATGGGATCTCCAAGGTTAAGTGTCAATGTCAAGGGTCTATTGAGGTTAAATTTCTTACAAAAGGTTAATTCGATACTTTGATGGATTTCCTCCTTTAAATTTGAAAAGCCTCGAGGACAAGCTTAATATCATTATTTTTTTCTTTTTGGAACGAAGTTCTGTAACACGGCTTGTAAACTTTCAGAAATCGTCACGCTGAAAAAAAGTGTCAATACACTGGTGTCAATACAATGCGACGGTCTTCTTCTAATTCAAAGAGAAAGAAAGAGAACACCGGCAGAAAAAAAAAACAAAAGTAAAGAGTAAAGTAATTACAGTGTCGTAGAATAAAATTGTACACATCGGCCCGAGTACACTTGCATGCGGAGAGAGAAAGTGTGAAACGTTAAAGCCGATAGTGGGGTCGAAATAAAAATCCAAGACGGCGGCTGCAAAAAAATTGTTTTAGTTTTAAATCATACGTGACAAAGAACTTCGTTCCTGACAGGGGTCCCCCGACCACACACATTTTTTTTTTTTCTTATATACCCTCCACTTGCATTAAAGGTGCTTAATTACCTCCGTTCTGCAGTGAGCTACCATAAAACCTCGCTAAGACGGCAATTTTTTTCCCACGTCTCGGCAAGAGCTAGATAGATCTGTAGAATACTCTTTCTCGAGACTTATCTTGTATAGCGACACAGACAAGAAAACAAATTAATGCATATCAATACCTCTGAAACAATCTCCTGTAAAGATACATAACAATGGGTAGTATGCCCCGCTGTCAAAGCTGGCCGGGTTTTGTATGCCACGGCGTAGTAAAAGCTCGTCTCGCAGATACAATCGTAAAATAAATAAACTCTGCTATTACTAAACTAAATGCGTTGAGCTGAATGGTGCTAATCCATGCGTCATGTTCGTGAACGGGCCCCGTCAGTTGGGACTGGTCATCTTTTAGTTGCCATGGCTTATTTTTTTTTTCATTTTTGAATTGTTCTTTGTTTTGTCTTTTTATTACGTGCTTCTAACGTCTTTCTACATTATTCTCACATGTACAATTTCAACATGAATGATGTAACTAATATTTTGTAACATTTTTTTATTTAAAAGAGTGTCCTTGGAGTTTCATGTCCGTTCTTCTCCATAGGTACCTACCTACTATGCTTCAGAATGGACAACTAGCTTCATATTTCCAACTGACCGATTCCTTGACAATTCAAAAGTGCCTGTAAATGGTTTAATTGAAATAAATGCTTCGAGTTTGAGTTTGACTAAACTGCATGTTTGCTAAGCGATAACATAACATAACATCACGCCTAGCTATAATGCCCGAAGGGTTATGCAAAGGTGTACCCATAAATCACCCACATTTCGACAGTCATATTAATATCCCATGCAATAGGGGGCGAGCCTATTGCCATCAACCGGGCACAAATCCAAACTCCGGGCTGCTACTGAGAAATTACTGATAGAAAATCCCAATAACACTTTGCATGACCTGGGAATAGAACCCAGGACCTCATGCTCAGCAATAACGCTTACGACAAGTAGACCAACGAGGCAGGCCAAAGTAAAAAATAACTCCGCGGTAATGCATATCTAACCAATTTGAAAACAAAATCCCATGAACACGCCCCCTTTTTGTTTCGAAGTTTAACATTAATATAGCGGCCGAGTGCTGTAAGCAAGAATAAAATGCAAGCAAGAATAATCTACAAATATAAAACCACAGTTTCCTGTAAAAGTTCTTATCCAAACCATCTACTATATGTAACTAGGGATCTACAAACGAAGGTAAGAGTCTCGTAATGAGTTTAGATGAAGTAATTAAACCTAGCAAAGTGGGTCGACGGCTCCAATTTGTACTACTAAGTTATAGCCAACTGAATTAGATTAGGAACATGAGGTACTACTAACAAAGTTAGTGATAAAAACAGTTTTATTTAATGCAGTTCCTTTGGTTTTGGCTGGGGTAAACTAAATTGCAGCAAGTTAAAGGCCCTTTTTTTAATAAAGCAATAATGAATTAACAGTTGATGGTCAGGTACTGCATTCAATCAGCACCTTACATGTCACAATCTGAATGTTTTTGAAGGATATTGCTAATCCATTGCTTCATATGTTCGAAAAATTTGTCTGCTCAACAACGTAAATAACGCAATGAATGTTGTTAACTATCAAAATGAAAACCATTGCTACTGTGAGTGTGTTACGCAATTACCTCGCAGGCCAAGCCAAGCCAGAGGCCCATGGGCAGCTTTTTAAAACTCTGACACCAGCAAAACGATAGTTAAGAAAGCAAGGAGATGGTTAAGAAAGCTTAACCATTTCCTATTATGTTGACCGAGAGAGACCGCATGCGGTAGAATTCCCATATACTGCGCCAAGCGGCTACCATCCAATCATACTGAAATCCAATTATTTGAGAATATCAATAGGAATTCTAAGATCATTTCTTGTCTATAAGCTTGACTAACTAATCTTGTGTCTTACTGACTAAGTGACCTTTAGACAGTTAAAAATTATTTTATGTGATTTTAATATTACTGTCCCCAGTTTAATAAATGAAACATAGAACCTAGATTGGTGAGGACAAAAAAAAACTTTAAATGATAAATGAGTTTATTTCTGTAAATATGTTTGTACAAACACTTTAAGTGCCAGCGACTCGCCGCCGCCGCTGCCATCGCCGCGCCGCCACCGCGCCGCCACCGCCATTCTAAACTGCGTATTTGCAACGTTACCAGCCCGCTGCTGCGCCGCAACGACACCGCTAGAACATGCGCTTATTCCATCGCCAACCGCTTGCAAAAATGCACGCGCTTTATAAGTGATTTGGCAAAATCAAGCGGAGACAGAGTGGCGACGGAGTCGTATCCATGAGCACTTACACGTCAATCATATTTTTAAAACTAGATGAGGTCGGCGGTTCCTATCTGACTACTCTGAGAAGAAAGGCCGAAACAAACTCAGAAATGTAATGAATTGAAACTCTTGTTCCGAACGCATTCAATATTGCGCTAAAAACCTTCAGTTTCATACGCCCAATCCCGCTTATACGAAACAAAATTATATATACCAACCAACATCGTAAACGCGAAACTATAATCACCCGTCTAATATACAACATGTAAAAAAACCCCATCCGATCCGTGATGGCGTTGTTAGGTATCGTATTGAGTCTATTTATGTGGTCATATTAGGAAGATCGAAAAAAAATTGTCACATTTTTTTTTCAATGGGTAATTTTACCTAATTTTACATGAGACAAGGACGACCGTCTTTTAGCGGGTGACTACAAGTCATAACTTATGACCTCTGTTGAAAATTTGCTCATTTTTAATGAATTTAGGGTATTTTTTGTACGAAAAATATGATTTTTACATAGCAATAAATATATAAATAAAAAATAAAAAAATATTTATTTCTGTAATTTTTATGGTGTACATAATAAAGAATAATCTATCTATTTTTTTTTTCCATAGTAATTAGGTTTTTGAATTACGTTTAATTAATGTTATTGCAGTACCCATACCTTTCGGATCAGACAGGGCTTTTTTTTAAATATACTATTTGGGTCGAGTAGGTATTGAAGTTTTGTATGGAACAGTTGTAATTTTTTTTGTGATTACGATGTTGGTCCCATGGAAATGTTTGATGGCCTGTACCACAGCGCCTTCAATATGACCACACCTTTCTGATACACGCTGTATACACCCATACATTTTTCTATTCAAATTCAAATAATTTAATTCAGAAATACACCCATATAAAATTCACAACAGATTAAAAATTCAATTAATTAATTATAAATTATTACAAAAAAATCAATATTACAACAAATCAATAATTAAGTATTATTTTAGCTGGAATATTTATTTATTTATTGCTAAATATAGCAATAAAGAAATAATTAACCTCATATATGGCCCTCAATATTCCATTGTCAAATTTATGTATTCGGTTCATAAAGGAGGCTTGCGACTTTCTCATGTTTGCGTAAAAGTCATCTAATCTGTTTTCGGCAAACTTGCCGATGCACTACACCGCCAAGACAGACCCAGTATGAATCTGAATGCGTTGTTATATTTTCAAAAAAAATTCTCGTTGCTAACTATCATACTATCAACATTAACCTAATCTTTCAACATAATATAAAAAGATCTAAGCATCGCCATTTTCATAAATATAGCGATTACAACCACAATGTCAGCTTAGCAGGGTACAGTCGAGTAGAAAAACGAATGGCCTGTAACGCTGTAATATTGCCGACACTCCCTATAATATTGTCACATCACTTACGAGAGGGCGCGCCGCGTACTGTCGCGTAGAAACGTGAATGTGTTCATAAGTTGTGAAGATTGTTATTAAAACGTCGACTAGTAGAGAAATATTTTGTTTTGGAAGCAATGTTATTTTTGTGTGTACACTCGTGATTTAATGTTTTGACACGTACGCCGACTGTTTGTTAAACTATTCTGTAAAATTATTTTAAATGACCTTGGATCGTTGATATTTTATGAGCCTGTTTCAATACTTGTACATTTTAGTGTCATAAAACTGAGATTTTTTTTACGTACTGGGGATATCAGCACTAGGCGTTGTTTTTTTGAAAGCTAAGTGGGTTTTATTTACTCATACAACTTAGAAACCTAGTAAGATGATAAACAAGTAAATACTTACCCTTTTAACTTGATAAAACAGTTTTGTTTACATCAGCTGTCTCTAGCGCTGTTAGCTGAAGCAACAACGCGTCGCCGTCGGCTCCATCTAATTGATTAAACGTTCTGTAATCGACTGTACATTTGACATCAACATGTGGGCTCAATATTATCTTGACACATTAATTAAAATATTTCTTTATCTTACTATAAATAACTTTTTTTATGAAGTGATGTTTTGTCAATTCTTGAAATTATAATTTTCATTTTAGAAAAGTTCAATTCAACTGCTTTAATACTTTGTATCATTAATTACGATAAAAAATGTCACAAACAGGGCAGATTTTCACAATCCTGCATTATCACGAGAGTAAAATAATTTTAATCTGAGTTTTTCGTGGCACGAATGGTTCTATAAACAATTATTGTTTTGTTTCTGTGAGATGTTTGTAAAGATAAGCAAAATAAAAATCAAAACTATCTCCTCCAACGATAAAACTTTTTCCATTTTCCATTTTCCAGGGTAATTTTCATACAGACAAGAATCAAGCATCAATAAGCTCACACTTGCTTCGTACGGGTTGGTGATTTTCCATAGTTCCTCACGATATTTCCCTTCACCCTACACACCCAGACAAACAGGCACTGACGATTTATACTTACTTGGAAAATTCTTAAAAAAAGTAATATTAGTAGTTTCCAGTTTCGGTCCAATAACCTCGTGCTTGAAAATCGAATACCTTTCGGCCTATAGTTGATTGAACCGTATTAATTTGTGCTCTCATGCCCATTGGAAACATAATAAAATGCAAACGTTACTTAACAATGGCATGTGTGAATAGAACCTCTTATAATTCCCATTCTGCGCTCCTATAAATATTTCTGAACACTCTAGCGCCTTTTTTTGTGAACCTCAATTAATTCCTATTTTGAGGTCAAGTAACTGCGATCAACTTGAATGTAGCGGTTGGTCATATTTCTAACATAATCCATTTGATCGGGGTGCCATAGTTTAGTTACTGCGACCAACTGTGAGAAAAGGCCAGAAATTATAAAGAGGCTAAATCTATTTAAAAAAACATGCATCATTAAAGTGTAAAATGTTTTTAGAGGTTCATTAATTTAAAAAGTGTCCATCCTTAAAATATCAATAAGTAAAAAAAACCTTCGGCTTTAGTCTTTTTTCGGCCGAAATCGAAGCCGAAAACAAAAATGATTCAGATATTAAAAAATGATAATATTTCCGCTGTACACTGAAATCTTGTTTTTTTTGTACACCTATGGAGAAAAAGAACAAATAAAAATCGTGTCCGCTGACAAAAACCACGATGGGACCCAATTCACCCCGAAGTTAGCCGAACGTTACCTGATATTGCCAAACTTTACGAAGTAGGCCGGATGACGCGCGACTATTCACGAACTTCTGATTTTCGGCTCCGAAGCTCCAGCTGGTTTATGGCCGAAAACTAAAATATGACCGAATCATGATTTTTTTGACCGAAAATGGCCGAAACTAAAATAAAGCTTCGCTCGGTCACTTGTTTTCAGAGGATCAATTAAATATTTCCCCTTAATAATTGATAAGATTGAAGCCTTGGGGAAGGAACAACATTGTGTCCGTTTCATTCCCCTTTCCAAGGCTGCTTGTATGTACAATTGTAGGTACCTATTTGCAAATGGAAATGGCACAAACGGATATTATCTTATATTGTTCCAACAGAACGTAGGAAGCAACCAATGTATTGTGGTTTGGTCGCAATAAATGTATACAAGCACTGCTATTGAGTCAAGCTATTAGCAACTTTAATGAGGGGTTTTAAAGTTTATTTTTATTGTACGGTACCCGGCTAAGAATAGCCAACCGCAGCGCTTCCGTGGGTGCTGTATATTGTGCCAAGTGAATATTAACAGTAGTACTTACCTGGAAAACTGTTTTAACTGGAAACTGCTACGAATACTTTTAAAAAAAATTGCTACCAGTCAGTAAATGTTAGCTGCGTGAGGGTCAACAAATTACCTCTAAAATGACAACGTTCGAATGTCAAAATGATGTTCAGAGAAAAATAATCAGAAACCTTTGTCCCTGGATTTAGTAAACATGCTGTTTTTTTAGTGATAGAATAGATAGATACCTATCTATCATGTCAATATCTATTTGCTAAGTGTGGTGATATCGGCAACCTCACGACTTTAAAACAGCAATAAACTTGATATTATAACTGCCGTCATGAAAATCTGGCATATTCACTAATTTGACAATATGGTGTCAAAAATGTTCTCCATTTGGACAGACGTTATTGTGTGACGACCGTTCACCGCTTTCCCGACCAAAGCTTTGTAGGCCTTTCAAGAAAGCTTTCTGTAAATTTCATTTATAGGCTGTGCTGCAAAATGACCAATCAGAAGTAGATCTCAAAGACCTACTATTATTATGCTACTTGCATATAATACCACAATGAGAGTACAATAGTGCACCCACACTTCAGTTGCTACAGAATCGTTCATTAACACTATTTGATAAGTAATAAGTAAAGCCATCAATGTACAAGCTACAAAGGAGAATGAGCACCGAACTATGGGTTTCTGTTCTGAAGCCCAATAGCCATAAGATATATAGGTACCAATGGAAAGACCTTTTCAAGTAGAACCTTTGCTAGTAACACGAGTTTTGCCAATTGTTACTTAGTTCGAAGATAATGACCTAAATAGGTGACAACTTGAACACCGAAGTAAAGGAATTTTTGACACCCAATAGCCAAAGTTTCAAATTTATGTTTTAATTTTTTCATAACATAAGTAGTTAATCTAATAAAATTTAAAAAAAAACGAACTGGCGAATTTCACCTGTTAATTGGTGAAATTCGCTCTAAGATGTTATGAAAAAAGGATATTTATTTGCTGTTTATTTATTTTTTTGAATTTGGTCGGACTAACTTCTCGTGTTATGTAAAAACTTAAAACTCAAAAAATTTACATTCAAGTTCGAAACCGTGTCACTAAAACTCAAAAACACACAATAAGCTACAAGATTGCACTCTACAACAATCAAAAATAAAATTTAATTTACACGAAGACGTAACAAGTTTACAACCTACTCTGGTTTCAAACAGTAACATCAACCCATTTAATCAACCGAGCTTGGAAATTATTTTTTAATTCGAAACTCCGCGGACCAATAACCGACGGTAGTTTTAAAACTACGCCAAAGCATCGTTTCAGTTTTCAGTTGCACTTTTTTTATTTTTTCAGCCGACCATAAAATTCAGTATGAAATTGGTTTTCGTTGATACATGCATAAAATCGCGTTTTCGATCCCTGGCGAATACGAGGAAATTCAATGCAATTATTCAAAGACCTGATGGATGGAAATTCATTGCAATGGGATAGTGATTTTGGTCACGCTATTTAATATTTATTTATTTTATTATTTATGTACACACAATAAAATACATAGAGAAATGGCATAATTATAATTTAGAGTACAAAGGTACTGCTTATTTCTTAAGAAATTTCTTCCAGCAGACCTGCAAAAGGAGAATAGTGTGTGAGAACAAGAAGAGAAAATGTGGATATCGATTATCGATTATTAATTGATTATCGTACTTTTGTTTACTGGCGTCAAAAAACTATTCAGTAAAAATGTACTGTATGATTTTTATAATGTTTGCCATACCTTTTATGATCATACCACATTCATATATATCTACTTAAACATATTATAAATTATAGTCGCTTTTCGTGTTTGTCCGTGTGTGACCATCATTTAGAGAATTAAGATTAATGTTTATAATACATTAATATTAAACTTACATAAAATAATAAAGATATCTCGATGTTTTATACAGTCGCCAAAACCTTGCGCAACAAGGACGGTCGCTAGTTTAAAAATTCTCTTACCAATTTGGACTTTATTCTTTATTTCTATAAAGGATAAAGTTCAAATTAATAATAATTATATCGAGGAAAGGTGTTCTTTTTTTTTTTTCTTGCAATTAGTTTACAAAACTATGAGCGATGAGTTGTAGGATGACCTTCAGGGGAGAGTTATTCCTCATCAGGAGTAACTCTCTTATTAATCAAGTAGCTCTCTACAAGTTATCTAATATTGTAGAATGCTGCGTCTTTTGAGTCTGCTGTCGAAGCTGCTGCCACAATCTGGTATTGTTAGTTGAGCGGCCAATTGGTTGGGGTGTCTTCCAGTTTGGACTTGTATTTTTGCGAACATGAACTTATTTGACTGCCTCGTTGGTCTAGTGGTCGCAAAGCTTTACTGCTGAGTATGAGGTCCTAGGTTCGATTCCCAAGTCGGATAAAGTGTTATTGGGTTTTTCCGTCTGGAATTTCTCAGTAGCAGCCCTGAGTCTGGATTTGTGCCCGGTTGATGGTAATAGGCTCGCCCCCTATTACATGGGATTTAAACATAACTGGCGAAATGCGGGTGTACACCTCTGCCTAACCCTTCGGGGATTACAGGCGTGATGTTATGTTATGAACTTATTTCTTCCTGGGCTGTTTTCATGTTCTGGTGTTCATGAATTTCACCGTTCCTGATAAACCATGGTGCATTTAATATCCATTTTAAGATGATGTTCTGAGTTCTCTGTCTCTTGTTTAAATTGGAGTTACATGTGGTTGTTGCCATCATTTTTTTTTAATTCATTTTAGATGACATGTGTCTATTCAATTCAAAATTGATACCACTATAAGTTTTAAAAAAAAGTTACTTTTTCGTTCTTTTCATTAACTTACAGAACGATAACTACATAACATGAGAATTAAAACGATCCAATTCAGCGAAGTTTTCGTATACAATTGTCTAATTTGACTTATTAATCTGGATGACCGAGCTTGAAAAATGAAACCTAGCTAGATCGATTTATCGCCCCCGAAACTCCCTGCATACTAAATTTCATGACAATCGTTGGAGCCGTTTCTGAGATTCAGATTACATATATACAAGAATTGCTCGTTTAAAGGTATTAGATTATAATTGCGATAGTTTGTGAGAATGGATGGATGGATGTTTGTAACTTTTTCACGCAAAAACTACTGAACGGATTTCGATGAAATTTGGCGAAGATATTTTATAACCTGAATTAACACATAGGATACTTTTTATCCCGATATTCTTACGGCATCGAGACTTATGTGGATCAAACCGCGGAGCGGTGCTAGTGCCTGCCGGGGTTGCGAAGAAAACCGAAAGGGAGATCGTGGTCCCCGGCAACAGGGCAACCGAAAGAACACGGGTGGGTTTTAGTCAATAAGAGTCTGACACGCCCTCCCGCTCCGCCCAGAGCGGGAGAAGTTATTTGATGATTTCCCACCCAAAAAAAAAAGGGGCGGTACTAGTATCACCAATGAATTATAATCCTATTCCTCCATATTTGTCTCTATAACCTTCACCTACATAATACTACATCACAAATATCATAAATGTATATAAACCTGTATATCTAAAGGCTTTCCGTTAACAGCTTAGGAGCCATTACCGCCTAATCACCTTTGATGTGCAATGTGTCATTGATAAGACTGATAGTGGACGTAAATGACTAAGGAAATGGGTCTTGTATGATATTATGGCAGCCAAAATTATAATGGACTGTAGTGGTATGTGAAGTATTTTGCGTTGAGTGGAAGTTTATTGTTAGTTTTAGTGATGTTTGTACTGTAGTGTTTCGTATTACAAGCAGTTTAGCAAAATGAGTATATATAGTCTGTTCCAAAAGTATTTGATGGGAATGTAAACAAATTGATCAGAAAACGTACCTGTGGATGCCATTTTCTAGTACAATCTACAAATTGAAAAAAAATTCTTAAGCCCGAAATTCTAATTTGAAATAACCTTAAATATTATGTTTTCATTTGACAATAGAGGTTAATTTTATAACCTCAATTTTCGTCGTTGATTTTTCAATTACCACTTGATAATTTTATTCAAACAATTATATTGTTATAAAACTTGCGAGTTATAAAGTTGAAACTTTCTAAATGCATATGAATGTTTTAGTTTTTAGTCAGTGATTACGTAATAGTTTAACCGAAACGGGGTTTGTTTACATTTTCTTCAGATACTTTTGGTACAGACCATAATTTAAAACTTTTGGACGAATTCAATGAGCAATTATTGCAATCTTAACACCTTTCCACAGCGCAGCGCTGCGCTCTTCGCTTGGCTACGCCACCGCGCTACGGCGTAGCTCATACTCTGCTACGCTTACGTTGTCTCCACACATTCGCAACATAAATCAATTTGTTTTTTTTTTTAAACCTTATATAAATCTGACCATGAGCTACTACATAATATGAATATGAAAATATTAATTTCGTTGAAAACAGACTTTAATATGCATTCAATAAATACCACAGAAGCATAATTACCATGCAGTAAATACACTTTGCAACATTCAATTGGAAAGCTTTATGAAACATGTCAGTGGTTTAATTTATCAAAAAAATGTAAACATTGGTAGGTACATTTACTAAATTGTGATCGTGATTAAGAGACTATTATTAAAATTATTGAAATAATCATGCATAAAAACACACTATAACTACTTATAATAACATTCGGCAGTTAGGTAGTTAGTTCATTACAAGTTTTCGCCTGTTTTCGGTTTCCGCAACAACTTTTGAACCGAAATTACATTTATGTATTTAAATGTAAAACTTCCACATTAAAGAGATATCGGTCGTCACGCAAACATAATTACAGTGACACTTAATTCAGCCGAACGTGTTAGATTAACTCAACATATTACAACTTGTACATTGTAACAAGTTCAAACCACAAAGGACTGAATGATTGGCACTTAATTAAACTCTACTCATCTATGAAATATGGGGTCGGATTACGAATACAATGACTTCTTTGACAAAGAAATTTAACGAATAACATTTGCGTAAAGGTAATTCGCAAAAGGGTAGACGATGAACCTGTTTTAAATCACATTTCATCGCTGAACGAGCTTTTAAGTTTCATGTAATACAAAGGTATATTAGGCAAAATCAGAATGATAAATATTCTTGAAATAAGGAATAAATTTCATCAATACAATAGGGTAGTTGCCTAGGTAAAAAAAAGAAATTCTATTTAGTCCGTCTTTCAGATTATAAAAAATTATTAGACACGTATTTTTTGCTTTATCATATTAATCAAAAATAACTTAAAAAACACGCATTAAAGTTGGGAAGTGGGGGCTCGTTACGTCACCACACAGTATAAAATCTAGCAAGGCGTGACGTCATGCCATATTTTAACTCAATGTATCGCCATAATCTTTTGATTACGTCAAAAAAGAAAAAATACGTGTGCAATATTTTTTTATTAATCTACCTTCCGGACAAAAAAACAGGCCTATTTGTAACAAATAACATTGCTGCCGTTATAACTTATTATTTCTCACTATCTTTCCAATAATTGGCATTAATACTTCCACAACTGAAAATGAGTATCCAAAGAAAGCATCCTGAAAAAATATCTACGCAATTTTTTTGAGCACAGCTGACGGTTTTTTTTCCACCTCAACTTTTGAAGCAACGAGAATTCGTTGCTTCAAAAGTTGAGGTGGAAAAAAAAAAACAGATTCGTAATCTTTTGATATTATTTTATTAAACACGAATCATATAGTTCCAGAAAGCTACTATTATTTTTTTGACAACAAAATAACACAAAAATAAATACCTATTATTAAACAGAAAGGAAAACAGATTTCATTTTCAACTGATATGCCGAACAAACTCATACGTGAACAGAATAGTAAAATGAAAAAATATTGTGTTACCTTTCAGTTTATATTTTCAGTAGCAGTCGATAAATTATGATTTATTTTTATGAAAAAAGTGACAGCTACTATTTATATTAATTTATGTCAGCGGTACACGTGTAACTTGAACGGTATTTAATTTAGATAATATTGTATTGCTACAGTGTGTGATCGCGTAGTATACAGCTAAGCTACTGGAATACGTTTATTTATTTATAATATATACTTCATTGTACACCTATTGTGTGTTTTGTAGTTTTTTTTTTTTTAATATAAGTTTCTTTTACATTAAAAAACAGTGGCACTCCGGGAGATCACACAGAAGTAAAAAATTGAAAAATCTTTTCCACGGTAATCAACGCGTTGATGTCTTTTACTTCACGGTGTCGGTAAATTGCGTTACAGTGTCGCGAAATCAATAGTTTAGTCCCATCTGAAAAATGCCTAACGCGCCTAAAGAAGTTTTCACTTAAAAAAAAAAACAGTGGCATTCCGAGAGTGCCGACAGAAGTGAAAACTAAAAAAATGCTTCCAAAACCTTTAAAGTAAAAATACTTGCATAGAACATTGATCTATAACGCAATATAAATAAAGATCACAATCGCAATCGCGATGTACAATAATGAGTTGTCGGTTGCGGTGTTGCGAGTTCAATTGTTTTTTCCCATCTCAAAAATGCCCAACGCGCCTAAAGAAGTTTTCACTTCGAAAACAAAACTACAAAACATACAATGGGCCTTATTGGTTCCCGGGATCTCTTCCAGGCAACTTTAGAATGGAAAGTGAACGTTCTTAGGAGAGACTGTAACGTTACATTTTCCCAGAGGGGGAAAATGTAAGGGAAAATATAACAATATAATTGAATATTATAATATAATTAAAAATACAAGGAAGTACAAAAACACAGTTTAACACTACTGATCGGCACTGCACGTTTAGGAGGTTAGGCCTCAGAGGTGGCCTGCAGCGGGAGGTGGTCCTCGGGAGATGGAGGCTCCGGCAGGGAGTGATTGACGGCTGGTGGTGGCCTCGGCGGGTCTATGACTCCGAGGGAAGGAAGAGTTAGCTCCGGCAGGGAGTGGGTGAGCCCCGGAATGGCCAGGGCAGGCCAAGATGGACTGTAAGAGAGAGACCCTTTTATTATAGTAAAGTCGGAGATAGAATGGCGATAGAATCCGAGATAGAATGGAGATAGAATCGCCCGTTGCTTCTGACGGCCTCTGCTTTTATATATACCCTTCAGCTCGTTTCCAAAATCAATATTCTTTTCCATTTTCAAACAGTGGTTTCTTCAAATATAATCGGACCTCCTTGGAGTGCGTAAATTTCATAAATTAAATTAAGAACAATAGTTAATTTGTAGTTATTTCGTACAATCATAATATAAAAAATAAATTATAATTAATACAATGTTTTAGCGATATCAATAAAAATAATTAAAACTATATAAACCAAAAAGTAACATCATAGACTAAGCCAAACAGAAAAATAAAAAGAAACTGACAGTTTAACATTTGACATAGGCAAGTGTCAGAACAAGAAAATCTACAGAAAATATCAATAACAATGAAATATAGAGCCTCAGGAATATTTAACACACCGGCAATGGTCATGCATTTATCTAGAGAGAACGTATGATAAAAGACCAACATTTTAACAACCAAACCGTAAGTAAAAACATGCAACATTACAAGACGGACCTTAACTTTTTGACTTATTGCTAACTGCATTCACAAAATTTGGTAAACTGGTGGAGTTAGCTAGGAAAACATCAAATCTCAGGTTTTATTTAATAACAATATGTTTTCCAAGAGAGACGATGTATGGAACTAAAATAAAATGTTGCACCGACCCCAAATAAATTCGGCAATGATATGGCAATGATGATGATTTTTTTCAAACAAACACCTAGATATTTCAAATAAACAAGATTCGTAACTGCTATCAATATAACTGATGCTTAATAAATACTATCGGGTGGAGGAGCGAGATGTTGGACCGACTGACGCCGACGACGCTGATAGACGTTTAAGAAGTGAGGAAATTGCCTCAGCGAGGTTCGTAAGTGATAAGTGGGCACGATGAGATCAAGCTCGACAGGGAAAATCTAGGGTTGATGCGGTATTATTGAAATACTTTTTAGATGTCAGATTGTCAGATGAAGACGTTAGAAAAAGATTTTGGGAAGATTATCCCGTTTCTGAATGGCCTATTAAGCTTCTAACGTTACGAGGCATAAATACTTTGACTGTTAGCTAGTGTTTGGGAAAGACCAGCCATTCATTAGTCATTTGACACATCATTAGTCATCTCTTAGCTGCCACGGCTTATTTTAATTTTTTAATTGTCTATCTTTTTATTACGGACGCTTGAACATAAATAACCAATATTTTGTAACAATATATTGATTTAAAAGAGTGTCCGTGGAGTTTCTTGCCCGTTCTTCTCCATAGGAACCTAGTTGTAAAGATGAAGCTAGTTGCCTATACCAAAGCGCAACGCTTTGGTATAGGCAACTAGCTTCATCTTTCTGACTGACCGACCCCTTGACAATTCAAAAGTGCCTGTAATTGGTTTATTTGAAATAAATGCTTTGAGTTTGAGTAATTTTGCAGTAACATGTGTAACTAACTTTTTACAACAGCATTTACTTTATGGTATTTGCTTCTAATCGTTAGAATATAATTTGCAATTACTATTTTGTAATTACTTTAGCGTACCTTAGGATTAATATCCTGAACTTAATCTCATCCAGTTTTAAGCCCTAGATCTAATGAAGATTGAGGACTGTTCGTTTATGTATGGAAATATTAGACATTCTAGTTAGTCTGACCATAACTGGAGATTTAAATTAAGATTACAATTTCTAGATATAATTACTTGGAACGCAATTGTTTGTCTCACTAAGGACCAATAAAATAATGATAATGCCTGATAACTTAGAATCATTTTTTTTTATTTTTAATAACATTGTTTTAATAACATTAATTGAAGACCTTATACATAAACAGTGTTTCCTCTTGGTTCTACAAAAAATATTAAATGTTAATAATATCTAGAAGAAAAAAGAAGAAAAGTATTTCATTTGGGGCACGCATAGGAAATACGACAATAAAAAAACATTTCAACAAACAAAACCATGAAAACAATAATATTAAAAAATAATATTAATACTAACAAAATAATGAGAAAAAGACCTGTGCGAGGACAAAAAGGCTCCTATCTCAGCATTATGCTACGACATTGCCCAGAAACTGGTAGGGCCCAGGAAGGGATTATCAGGATAAGGATATATGTTTATATAATATCGCAAGCGAAGTTACCAACCACTCTATTAACCCGCTCTTACCCAATACTTAGTACTCCTGATAAACACTGCACAGCTTATCGAAATCGCACTCACTCACTTAAGGTCCATTAGGAAACATTTCCGAGATACGACTAATCACTTCGTCTTCAGACACATCGATAAACTCCATGAGAGTATTAATTATTCAATGTTTGTATTTAGAAGCACGTATTGCAGCAGAGGGCTCTAGCTAAACAGCTGGTTGTCTTAGCAACTACTAATCCACTAATTTAGATGGCTCTTGTTCGAGTTTGGTATTTGATGCATGAGTTCTGCAATGTCGAAATGCAATATTAAGGGATGATGTATGCTGATAGATGGGGAGTTTGGTTAAGCTTCTTAAACGAAATTCTATTTTAAGATACTAAGCAAGAGGTCCCGAAATGCCACGCCACAAAATTGGACCAGTTTCTTTTGCCAATTTTGTTCTTTTGTTTTCAGAAATTTATAAAACCGCTTATTTACGGTTAACACATTGTGATAAAACCTTTGAAGCAACTAAAACCCAGACGCAGTTCATTAGTAGTGACTAATGAACCGTCTCTGGGTCCTTATTATCGAATTAAGTTCCCAAATAAACACGCAAAACTTGATTTCTCCTTAAAGGTATTCCATAGAAAACATGGCTAAAATAAGTTTATATTTACGTAACGAGATAACTTCAATAAAATCTTATATTTATTACAGATATCTGGGACACTTTTGCGCACCGTAGGTACATTTAATCATATAATTTATTTTTGCTCCTAAGGTTTTTTTCGTATAAGTAAACATTTCTCACGTAAGAAACTTGTACCTTTTTTCGTGAAAAGTGCTAATAGTGGCTAAATTATGTAGGTAGGTGGAGATTTAGTGGATTTACCTTAGGATAAAGAGAATAGAGATAACAAATTGGGGTGCTAATGGAAGAAAATGGCGCTTAAAGCGATGCCTGTTTTTGGGTTTAAGAAAAAAATCCTTTTGCTGAACCATTTTTATAATGGTCCTTACGTAAAAAAAAATAGATTTTTTTCGCGATTGTCTTGAGAGGTGTCTTTTAAAAGGTTATTTGAAGATTTATTTTGTTGTTTTGGAATACTTCATTTTTATGAACAATTTAAATGGTACTCGAATATAAATAGATAGTATTTAGTACATTTTATTATTAATTGGAGCATGCCTACATTTAAAATCAGTTTCCTATTTCAATCCCTGACTGAATGCATAGGTTTTGAATAGACACTGACGGATTTCTCGATAAAGTCAAGGTTTATTATACACTCCAGTCCGGCCGTCTAGAGAATATTTTCCTGGCACCTGTCAGTTGGACAATTTCTAGTAGTAATAAGGATCAAATTCGCAAAACACATATTCGTTAGTATGAAACTGACAGGTGTCAAGAACGCATTCTCTCGATTACAGCCGGATTGTAGCTTCGCCCATCACTAACTAAACAAGCATAAACATTACAACTAAATTATTATGTAGTACTCGTAACTCGTCACTCCTAAAAAGAAAAGATTTACGACCCTCCAACATCGTAACAAACTACAAAACAAGTACGTAGGGTTGCCAGCCCTAACTATTCAGTATAGGATCCTTCTATATTAAATGCCTAAAAACGATATTTCTTATAAAATAATATAGTAGGCAAAACTACTATATATTCGATGAATATTAAAATAACGTTATTGAACAAAACTTCAAGTTTCGTTCCAACAACCAGCAACTTTAGCTTTTATTGAGCGCATATTTTCAGCGATGAATACAAAATGGCGAGACGAGCGCAATAGAGCCAGTATTAATCTTAGAAAAGCTGAATTATTTTGTTACCTTAATTTGGAGTGTAATAATAGTCATGAGACAACAAAAAAAATAATTGAGAAAATATAATTCAATTTTTTTTAAACTTACCTACTATTTTTTTTTCGCCATCTACTATATTTTTACACGTAATGGCTTCGAAAACACTATATTTTATATAAAAAGTTGGCAACCCTACAAGTACGTCACACAACGTCTAAAAGTATCTCTCCCATCAATCAGTGTTCTATATTATCACATCGCTCGCTCTCCGGTGTCGATAACAAGGCGTCGAGATAAATTTACGAGGGGTCCAGCGCCCGCTCCTTTTATAACCTGATGCGGCCGCTATCTGTGCTATCACGATCGCTGATAAAACTTTTATAGTGTAGATATGTGTACTTCCTACAAGACGGCGAGGTTGTTATTTTTGGTTCATCGCAGATTTTTGGTGTGAATGGTGGCTACAAAATCTGTTACAATAAATGTAGGAATGTGTGTTTAATGCTGATCTTTAACGTTGATCAGTAATGGCGACCCCATCCCTGCTTCACACGGTTTTTATGACTTATTAATGTATTTATTATTGGATCGCCAACAGAGACTACACTTTTATTATATGAAGTTAAATAATAATAATACACATAAACCTTCCGAAAAAAAAGGCACTCCGGGAGTGCCGACAGAAGTGAAAACTTGAACAATTTTACCGTGCAAGAAATAATGTATCGCGCGTTGATGTCTTTTTGATGGTCAAAAGCTGGTGTCGTAACACTGTCGCGAAATCAATGGTTTAGTCCCATCTCAAAAATGCCCCATGCGCCTAAAGAAGTTTTCACTTCAATAATTATGGTGAGAACCGCATGAAAACATAGATTAGAAGAACAACGCGGTCACGAAGATTGACACAAAAAACGACTACTTTGTTACTTTGATGAATTCACCTGCACTTGCTACGGTACCTCCAATCTCTTCTTGACTAGAACCGGCTGCAGAACTGCCAACAGTCTACAGTTACTTACTTGAGATATCCAGATGTAACTGTTAGTAAGAAAAAGAAATAAACAAAAACAACATCATGATGAAACAAACAACATGAAAAATTTAAGTTCAATAGAAAAACCAGAACTATTTGTACAGTTTTGGTCGTTCCGAAAAAGAAATGAATTCTTAAAACTCTACGTAGGTAAGCTGTTGTTAAATTGAAATCTAAGAAACCTTTAAACAAACACCTAGGAGATAGTCTGCCTATAAAATGAAATCTTCACAAGCTCGTATGATGAGGAGTAACACAAATGTTTTGAAGTGTAAGCCCTTGGAAGGCATCTCGGGTTTGCCGCTAACGTAAATCTTATTGGTATAACGCGACGGCCTCCTTCTCGTAAAGCTCAGTTCAAAACTCAAGGGAATGGCTCGCAAACCGAGAACCAAGAAATATGAAGGCTAAGGTGTAAGGGATGAGCGATTTGTTTCGGGCTAATTAAAGTTAGTGCGATGACTGGAGTAAAATATAGGTACTATTGATTAATCAAAGTGAAAGTTGATCCCAGACTTCTCCAGAAAGTACCTACAAGTCAAAATATTTTAAGTTATAATATGATGCCGGTGAACGAACGAAACGAACCCATCCATTCAAACGGGAACTCAGCAGTGCTGCTGATCATTGCACAAGAAATTCAGGGAGAAAAAATATAACTTTAATTCTTTGACGCCAAATGAGCCCTTTATTTTTTTTTTCCTTTACATACTTGTACAAACTACGATTAAAATAATTTATTAGTTTAGAATGAGAGAAACTGGTTACATATAAATAATTCTTATTCAGTTCATTTGATACGTCATATAAAAATATAAAACACGTGATTGGTTGATCAATATAATGTTTGGAACGTGTGACTTGACACCTATCCACACAAGACCGTAGTCGTAGTCTCAGCTTTACATTCGAAGCTCTTTCTGTGGCCAATGATGTTCCATACTAAAGACTATTCGCTCACCCTCATAACTTGAGCGCATTACAAGCCTTTTATTGGCATTTTTATAGTGGCAGAGAAATTGCGTCTCAGCCACGTAAACTAGGATTTGGTTTACTATCTGGACTTGTTTAAACTTGTGTTTTGTATTTCTTGTGATTATTCCAACAGTGGAATTACTTATGAGAAAACTACTGAGGAACTATGTTCTTGGATTAGCTCAATTCAATTAGCCATTATTAACAAACTATTTGCAATAGTTAATTGATTCAGGCGTGACCTTGCGGAAATCCATTATAAAATGATGATGTGGATATATTTAGTAACCTGTTCCGCTTAGCTATTTCTAAAGAGTCCTAAAAAGACTCTGGAAGAAATCGACACGTGTTTCACCTCTCAACAAGGCATCCTCAGGATGTCGATTGACTTGTCGAAAACTCGAAAACAGAGTGTTGCCACACCAAGCACCGAGCGCTAGGTGCTTGGTGTGGATGCTTCGTTGAGAGGTGAAACACGTGTCGATTTCTTTCAGGGTCTTTTTAAGACTCTTTAGAAATAACTAAGCGGAACAGGTTACTAAATATATCCACATCATCATTTTAGACATCAGTAAGTTTGTTTTGATTTCCAGCATAGGCCCCCCAGACCCTTCCACAGTTTTCAATCGTGAGCTTTTCTTGCCCTTATCGCACCTGCTGTCGATCTCAGGTAATACTCCCACTTACGGTGTTCCACTTTTGGACTTACCTTCTCTTGGATACCATTCAGTGACGTCTTTGGCCGTTTCTCTATTTTGCTTCTAATAGTATGCCCTGCCGGACGCCCCCTCCCCGTTTCATTATTGTGAATGTAATATTGTGTGACTAGTTAGTCACATATATTTTCCAAATTTTTCGAAACATGTACGTATTAAATTTTTTGCCAGAATAAAAGATAATTAGATGACAAGGGGAGAAAATCTTTACCTTCTTGCTATTCTAGGCATTTTATACCGATTTTCGTTCTTTCACGCCGAACATTATGACAAGCTATTCAGTGTTTACTCGATGTTTACACTAAATTTGAAAGCCGTTATATCTATTATATATAAGTTATATCTATTTTATGATTAAACATTAGGTACATTTACATGTCGGTATCTAGGTCACACGATTCAAAATCTAATTAAATTGAACAAAGCTAGTTAGCTTTAACACTAGAGCACTGGTTTTCATATTACAACCATGTAAATTTATTACCACCCAGAATCCTCACCTATTCTACTTGTATATTACCTCGCCACGAGTAGAACTTACCTTAATTTAGGAATATAGGTTTATTGTGATAAATAGGTTTATTGTGGTGCTCCTTTATTAAGGAAGCTTGCAACTTGTTTTACCCCGTGCTCTCAGAACTGTTCGTTAATTTATGGGAGAAGTAAATGGCAAATAAGGAGAGATATTTTTAAAATTAAGGGGTCGTCAGAATAAAAGGTATGATGTCCCTAGAAAATAGGCTTGTCCGGTGCTGCTTATTGGTGCAGAACTTGACCAACAGGTTCATAGTCTTTGAAAATCCAATACTGCTGTGTTGTGCAGAACAAGCCGAGACAGTTACGTGATTACACGATGACCTTTGAACGACTCACGCTTTCTTAACACGTGATTCGACACGGTTTTGTTCTACTTTGGCTTCTTTAAGAACCTTAATCGACGAGTTGATGAAATGGAAAGTATTTCCTCACTTCTTAAGAAATAAGTTGAGGAAATTAATGGAACAGAGCCTTCCATTAATTTCTTCAACTCATTTCTTAAGAAGTGAGGAAATATTTTCTTATAATTTTCTAATAATTCAATTAAATACTCAGGAGACCTGAGTTTTATTCAAAACATATAGGTAGACACATTAATTCTTTTTACTCAAACGTAATTCGAAAAATAAATATGAAATACTAAACAAATAACCCACAAATATTGACATATCTTTATCTTGTTCCCTTGAGGTTAACGGTTCATGCCGCCCTAATTGCTATACAATATTCATTTCCCTTACACACACCACGGGATACTTGTACATGTTGTGTTGTTTGATGAGCGTATTTATAACTCGTATTAAACACTTGTATCAATAAAGAAATATGTTCAAGCTGAATGTGGTGCGACAAATATGTTGGCGTTTTTATTTATGTTGAATGTATTCATGTTGCAATGGGCTTTTTGAAGGAAAAGGTTGTAGGAATATTTTTGGAGTTGGGTATGTTACTGACGGAAGGCAGACTTAAAGGTCAGATGAAGTCATTCATGAAAGGTACAAGAATAAAGATAAAGAGAATAGTGTATTTGTAATTTTTAATCCATTCCGTAAGAACCGTATGGTTTATCTTTTTACCATACCCTAATGCTCTGAAATATAATGTTTTATTTTATTTTTAAAAACATTACATTTAAAACAAAATGAAATACATATTATCATATGAATATATATATATATTTTTTTAATAAAAATACGTATTCATTTCATAAACAAATAAAAATTAACAATCCAAAGAAACAGAATAAAATCCGCCAAATTTGCCATTATTTGCCATCTCAGGGGATCGACACGTGACATAGGATATGTCGCATTAAGTTTTTCACGGAAGGGCCTCCCAGAACCGGGGTATTGATTTTTCATAAACATTATTAGCTTTAAAGTCTAGCCAACTCTGCAACTGCAACTAACGAAAAGTAGTGCATCGTGTTTTTTTTTTTTTTTTTTTTTTTCATATAAGGTTACGAATTATTCAAAAACTACAATCCTATTCAAACGATTTTAATGAAGAGGTTCTGGATCTTGTCAGATCCTTTGCACAGGCTGTAAGCCTTCATCACCCCGACTAGAGTGTCTTCATCCCACCAGTCGGTGTGATGAAGACTTACAACTTCTTGCCCCTTTAAAGTATGTTCCTGCATCTGAAGAAGCAGACAGTGATCAAGAAATTTAGGGACTTTTAAAGACAGTTAATAACGGATTCAGGTGAAGAAACCAGTCTGCAGAACCTAAGACTCTGTTAGCTAAAGATATTAAATCTTTGTTTTGGTCAAAATTTTAGCTCAAAGAAAGATAAAAGGAAAGATATAGATATCCAGTATTTGCCAGAATTCCGCCAACAAAGATGAACTACTAAACTAAAGGCAAGCTTAGCAGAGATGGACGACGAATTTAGCATACAGGATCACACTAACAAGGATGTATAATAGTGGTTATAGCGCAGAAACTGATAGCTGGGGGTACAGCCCGTGCATGACAAGGAACATACATGGGACGTGCCGTGCCCGCGGACCAAACAATGCCGGCTCTAATGGAATAGTTAACCTTCTGGCTAGCGTACTAAAGCAACAGCTTCTGCCAACAACGGACTTAACACAAGCCTGTTTAGTAAAATTTGTCACCAAAAAACTTATACTATTGTTTTTGGTGACCCCATGGAGTGGTTTGAATTTAAACAGGCTTGTCTAATGTTTTTAATTTCAATGACAATGAAAATATGTGGCGCCTAAGGAAATTTCTGAAAGGACCAGTTCGCGAAGCTGTCTCGGCCTTGCTGATAAGTGCAATCTTGCCTCTAACAGTAATGTTCACATTCGAGCTACAGTTTGGTAATCCTAATATCATTTTATCACGCATAATGAAGTGGCATCAGAACATTTGACTATCTCACTAATTCCATTGATGTTTTTCAAATATAAAGTTACAAAAACTTTATTTTCATAGTGGACATTTTTTTTTAAATGGCTCGCTATAAATATATGTATATTCAAAATATATAAAAATAACGAACACTCGCGACACAAAATTGATCGCCACCTTTTTATGTTTGCTGTATGTAATACTTTTACTGTTCGTTTATTATAACTTGTGGTTCATTATAACTCAATGGTGCCAACATGACGGCAAGGAATAAGTTATAGTGAACGGTCTATACGTTTGCCATCAACTCGAAAGAAAGTCTGTCATCGTCAAAAAAATTGCAACAAATTGCTTTATTAAAGTTGTTTATTTGTTTAAATTGAAAATCCGATATTTTTTCCGTTTTGAGCACTTAACAACCATAAGACACACGTATGCTCCTAATAAAGTTTGATGTATGTCTAACTACATGTAAGGTAGGAACAAAATGGCCGAACGCATGTTACACGTACTTGAGACGACTAGAATTTCGAAAATCTGGTAATGAATACAGGAAATCAATATAAATTTTAAGAGAATGTGGAATAGCATAATCAGTCAATAATGTCCCCGACCACTGCTGTGACACAGGCCTCTCGGTGAGAAAGAGTGGGCCATAATCCACCACGCGGGCCTAGTGCGGGTTGTTAGACGTCACATGTCTTCAAAATTCTGGTTCTAGGACATGCCAGTTTCCTCACGATGTTTTTGAGAGCAGTGATGATGAAATAATTTATACAAAGTACAACGCTTTTCTGGGTTCGAGCCTACACGAAATTCATAAGTCGTGGCGGTTACCACTGAGCCACCACTGCTCACATACACACATGGAGTAAGAAGTGTTAAACTCAGTTTTAAACATTATGATGATGAATTTCCTTTAGTATCATTGAAAATATATACAACGTAAATGTGCATACCCTGTAACACCCGTAAGTGGAATGACCCAGTAACCACTCACGTCTCACAATCAGCTTACGATAGAAAAGTAGCAGCTTATATCAAATTGTATTTGTTTCATTGTAAAAACAACGAGGAACAATTGTTTTGTACTCTAACAAGATAACTTTTCAATTCATCATTACATAATGAAAAATAATATGTTTGTTTAATTAATTTTGGAAACGATTTGGATTAATTAATAATACCCAATGGCAAACATGTTGTTGGAGAAGGACACAATTACTTCATAGGAGTTATAACCTTCGTAGGACATTTTTATATCTCACTTATTAGGTACTAATATAATTCCGGGTTGCTTGATTAGTTTTGCACTCAAATGAAACCCGTGCTCAATAATAAACGAGGGTAAATTGTACTTTGCAGGCCGAAATTAGAACTTTCGCGCAGAAAGAGCACTTCCACCCGAAATCACATATGCCAATTTTTGAGGTAATAACTTTTTGTGTGGCTCACGTTGCAAAATAAATAGGTATATCTGAAAACGGAAATGTGTACCAAAAGGCCGAACTTGTAACAAATGAAACCCCACAATGAAACGTATCATTACATTTTTTAAATTGATTGTGTTCCTCATGTTTTGCATTTCTTTGTTACAGGTAAACATCATTCCGATATTTTTGGCCGCATTCAATTTGTGAGTAACAAAGGGTGTGTGAGATGAAACTGGTGGAAATATGAAAATGAAAAAAAAAACGTACATTTATTTGCAATATTGGACACTGGATGATAAAATGAAAGGTAAAAATAGAGGAAGGCCTTTGTTCAGAAATGTGATAGCATTTGTATGCTTCCAATTAACATGAAATGCGAGGAATTCCAATATTTAATCATTCACAAAATTCCGAAACAAAATTCTTTCATTAATTTAATGAAAGCTTTTCAGCATTAATTAATCACAGTTAACGTGACGGACAATTACTGTGTTCTTAAATATTTGCGAAATTACAGGCTGGTTGGCCCATTCGACCACACGCAGCTCACACATGAATAGTTTATTCAGTAAACTAGGAGGACTATAAAAATTTCCACGAAAGTTATTTTGCTTGTTTCCACACATGACATTTCTACGAAATTGTGAAACATACACTGTGGATTACAGTCATAATTTTACTGCAAAAGCTAAATAAGTTTTACTCTCCATTTTTTAAAACAGCCTTATTCATGAGTCGTGATGAATATGTCAGGACAAATAAATGAAGGCTCATACGACGCCAGACTACCAACAGCAGCAGTTTAACAAAGTCATATACTGAACTGTTACTGAGAAAAAATGATAATAAGTCTCGGTTGGACTGGGAGCATACCTCATTTTATTTGGAAAAAGGAAGAATAGTAAGTAGGGCTTGGTTACCGAAAAAAAATCTTTGTAATCTGATTGCAGACTTTGGTTTAACATGTTAGGCATTTTAATCATTATTATTGTTTGCTGTTTTAGACAACCACTCACAAGAGCAAACAGATTTGACTACACACTTGATCAGGCTATCAGAAACTGTTTTTTTTCTTAAAAAAAGATATTTTATTGAACCTTGTATGTTAAGAAACATAAAATAAATCATGATATGATAAAAGCTTGATTAATGAAAATAATGATCTCAATTTATACAGGGTGTAGTTTAAGAAATAAGAGAGTAAATAACGATGATGAACAGAAATAAAAGTAATAATATTGAACATGAGAGACAATGGAATAAATAATAAAAACACAACATTACAGACAGAAAACAAAGAAGATATTAGGGAGTTGGAACATATGAAAGTTCTATTATATTATTTGAAAGTTGCGACGTTAAAATAATACGACTTAAGTTTCCCCAAGAACAAAGCTGTCGTCGAACAAATATTGAAAACCATCGGCAGTCAGGAGGAGGAAATTGAAATGGCTGATCGTGGTTCGCGCAACTAGCAACCTGACGATGGCAGATGGGAAATGTTATTCTATCAAATACAATGGTAGTTTATTTTAAGGGAAAAATGTGAGGGAAGACGATCTTTATAATACAAAAATGTTCACTACAGAACTCAAATAAATGTTTTGAGAAAATATTACTACATTCACCATATTATTAGACGAAATTAATGAAAGAAAGAAAATAAATTTATTTGACCCAGGTTAAGGAACACAATATTTAAACAAAAACTATTGTTAGGCCTGACGGCTGCGCCAAATAGGCTCCAGTTCAACATAAACAGCAGGCACAACTAGTGCCTGATGCTGGTTTTCAACTGGACCTTATGTTGCGAGGACACCTTACGGATGTAAATCAGTTTGTATGGTGTATGTCAATATTTAAATAAAAAATATTGAAATAAAATTTGTTATGGTGATGGAAAGAACAACGAATTAAAGAACGTAGAAAACAAAATAAAAAGAGATGTTGCTGAAATCATTTTAATATTTAAATATTATTCCACCCTTAAAACTGAACCCTTAAAACACATTTTTCGCTAATTCAGAGCAATGTAATACTTGTTCATAATTCATATTTATGCATAGTTTCAGCCTCTGGAATGATGCCAAAGATTTCAATTTCTCTGGATATATTTTTCATCGTTTAGTAAACTAATGAACTATTTCTATCTATACATAACTAGACTATCAGAATTAACAATCACCAAACCGCCAGTTAATCATAACACATGACTATATCATTACCTCATCTGTCATTCGATAGAGTAATTAAATTCGTTGACGGGTAGTTGTTTATGTATGTACGATCAAACACATTTGGTAATTCTAATATTAATATTGTGAAAGCAATGAAATGCAAATCTGAATTTGGATGGTTTAATATTTCAGTATCCGTAATGCTCGTAATTCATAACTATGAATAAATCAGTGAGGATAAAATAGATTCAGATAAAAAATCATAAACTGACACAAAGGGGATCGTGAAAATGTATAATGTCAAAAAGAATCTTTGGAGTGAAAACTTCTTTAGGCGCGTTGGGCATTTTTGGGATGGGACGAAACCATTGATTTCATGACACCGTGATGACACCAGCTTTTGACCATTAAAAAGACATCAACGCGTTGATTACCGCCCTGCTGATTTTTTTTCAAGTTTTCACTTCTGTCGGCACTACCGGAGTGCGACTGTTTTTTTTTTTTTTTGTGAGTATAGTTTTTAAATTAATAAAGATTATTTAACTGCTGTAGAGCTTGATTTTTTAATGTCTATATCCATCCAAAGCTATGAGCTCTCAAAGAAAGGAATTAATCAAAGTTATAAAAGTAATACAAAGAACAATATCAGATATTACACTATTTTCAAAAAGATAATTACACAAACTAATTTCACCAAGCTGTTGCATTCTAGCCTTAATTAAGGCAGTCCAATTCAATCATTTAGCAAAGAGATTGAATTCTCGTCGAGTTCGACTGCGAACAGACTTCGTTCAACATTTCAAATTCAGAAACCATGCTAAATGTACCCAGTATGACGGGAGATGCAAAGGCGCAGATAAACTCAACTCAGATACATAGCAAACAAGGCACTGCCGGAATTCTGTTGACAAAGCTTTGTGATTTAGAATGGAGCTAATTGAATGCTGCATTGGAATGTTGGAATTCTAATAAAGATATTCACATTTCAATGGAGTTCAGTGCTGTTTGTTTAAGAAAATTCTATATTTCACTAAAAATATTTTGCTTAACAAAATGGTGGCATCTGTTTCCTGATATTTGAAATCCGTGATTTATATTTAAAGTTTCAGCTCAACCCTTAGCAATTATGGCCTAAGTACCTAATAAACCATTTGTCGGTCCTTTTTATGCGACTGCGCAACGGCAAAAATTAGGTGTTATGGTTTTCATGTATTCCTCGCAGCATTTTGTGAGTCCACGTTCTCACGCACCTCTGCTTGGCCCCACGCATTTCTGTTGCAACTTGCAACGTTCACCCATGCCGTCGTTGTCGTGCTAATCGTTGATTTATTTGATTAGGTATGGTGGTAGGTAGGTATGGTGGCAGGTAGGTACGGCGGTAGGTAGGTATGGTGGTAGTTAGGTATGGTGGTAGGTATGGTAGTAGGTATGGTAGTAGATAGATATGGTGGTAGGTAGGTATGGTCGTTGGTAGATATGATGGTAAGTAGATATGGTGGTAGGTAGATGTGGTGGTAGGTAGGTAGGTATGGTGGTAGGTTTGTATGGTGGTAGATAGGTATGGTGGTAGGAAGGTATGGTGGTATATTTGCCTTTAAATTATGTATATTAGTGACATTATACAGCGTCAGTCTTTTATAATGTACACATATCGAAATGAGGGAATCTATGGTTAATTTCACCATATTTTTTTATAATTGAATAAAAAAAAATCGTAACAGAATTGTGTAACTAAATGATCTATTGCGATGAAACAAACTCCATAATGATTGGAAGTAATTAGGTGTCCTCATAAAATGAAAATTGTGGAAAGTACTACCCTCAATTGAAAATAATCATATTTTTTAGCAAAAACCGTTTTCATTATTTTTTACAATAATCGTAAAATTTCTGAATAAGACACCAAACAAAAAAAAAAAAATTAAAAATTGATATTTTAAAATACTTTTTCCGTCGATAAAATTAAGCATTGATTCCCTCATTTCAATATGTAATCATTATAAAGACTGGCATTGTATTGAACTGGTACAAATGTAACCATGTCTGTTGAGTTTGAATGTGTGCGTAACCGCTCCTAATGTTAATTTGTTTCCTTCAATACAGTTGCAATACAGACCTCGTTTACTAAACCCGCGTTTCATTGCTCTCGCCGCGAATCAAAATCCTGAGCAGTCAAAAATCAACCTTATCCACACAAGAACATGGTCCAAAACGAGACGGATTGAAGAAATAATATTATCAGTGACCCGACTTCTCAGAATCGTCGCCGAGTAGTTTTTATATATGAAGCTCATTAGCGGAACAAAGGAGTATCGACAGCTGTTATACAAATCGCAGTTATGTGGTGTGATGAACATTAGTGTTTAAAATAACGAAGTGAACGTTTTGTAAAGACTGTTAATATCGTCAAGTTATTATAATGGATAACGTGGAACAAACATTAGATCTTTTGGAACACTTTTCGGACAACATTTTGAAGGCTAAGGCAAACTTTAAAAAGACACCGAAAGCAAGACTAACTAAAGGCTACGTTGAAGCAAGACTACAGTGTTTAGAAGAATATTGGAACTCATACCGGAATAATTATCAGCAGTTATTAAAGATTACTAAGAAAGAACAACGGAAAAACATAACCTATTTCACCGACGATGTATACAGCCAGTGTGAAGAAATATATTTGGATGTGAAGACAGACATGACGGATACGCTTCAGTTATTGAATACAGAGAAAGGAGATGTGATTCAAAATACATCATCATGTTCATCACAACAGGACAGTTCGAACAGCACCGAGGTCAAACTTCCGAGGATCAACTTACCCACATTTACGGGCATGTATGAAGAATGGCAATCTTTTGAGGATACGTTTACAGCTTTAATTTCGAAGAATAAGACATTAAGTGACGTACAAAGACTGCATTATCTCAATTCGTGCTTGACTGGCGAAGCTAGAAATACAATTAAACATATTCCAGTCACAGAACAGAATTATCATAGGGCATGGGAAACTTTGAAAAATAGATATAGCCACAAGCGGCTTATAGTGAATGCAATACTGAAAAGGCTATTTTCATTTAAAAAGTTTAGCACACAATCGCCGGGACAATTGAAAGTTCTGATAGATAGTACAAAGGAGTGTTTAAATAGTTTGGATTCTTTGAATATTTCAACAACATCATGGGACCCAGTAATCATTTACATTACCGTGCAGAAATTGGATTCTGATACACACAAAGAATGGGAATCACACGTAAGTCGCGAATGTGAAACTGATCTACCTACTTTACAAAATATGATTACGTTTTTGGAAAATCGAATCCATACACTCGAGTTAACGTGTTCGCCTTCATCTAGCACTCAAAAAACAAATAAGGAGCGTGCATGTCATACGTCAGCTGTAACAATTACTTGCAAATTATGTAACGCTCAACATCTTCTATGCCACTGTAAAGAATTTGTGAAACTTGACATGGATAAGAAATATGAGATCATTAAAAACAATCGATTATGCTACAACTGCTTATCACCAGGCCATCCAGTGCATTATTGTAAGCAGAAGACTTCTTGTAAGATTTGTGGACGGCGTCACCATTCACTTCTTCATCAAAAGAAGAAGGGAGAAGATTCTCAGGATACAGAGAAGAATAACAACCCACCTGTAATCTCCTCAACACAAACGCCTAGTAACACACAAGAAAATCATCAGGATGAGTCAATTATAGTGAATTTCGCATACAAGCAGAGAAGAGCGTTATTAGCGACAGCTCTGGTACCGATCAAGAGTGAGTGCGGTCGCGTGACTACATTAAGAGCATTAATCGATCCTGGTTCACAGGCATCATTCATTACTGAGAATGCAACTCAATTAATTCGACTCAAGAAAATACCTGTACGAGGTTCTATTACAGGAGTAGGATCCACGACAACTTCAGTACGTTATGCAGTACAGTTGGAGATCTCATCAAGATATGACAAACAATTCAATCTCCCTCTGAAGGCTTATGTTTTAAAATCACACATAACGTCGAAGTTGCCCAGTTCCACAATTGAAAATAGATCAAACTGGTCGCATCTGAACGGCTTAACGTTGGCTGATCCACAATACTTCAAGTCAAACAAAATTGATCTGTTGCTTGGCATTGACGTATACACCGAGATTGTGAAAGATAATTTAATAAAGGGACCACCAGGCACACCTTCCGCTCAAGAAACAAGTTTGGGTTGGATATTGTTCGGCAATATCTCAGAATGTCAACATACCAGCAACGACATAGTAGTGATGCATCAACATATAGAAATAGATATGGATAATCTTTTGAAAAATCTTTGGAACATTGATGATACTACAAATCGCAAACTTACCTTCGATGAACGCACATGTGAAGATATTTATAAAGCAACACATACACGAGATTTAGCTGGAAAATACATCGTAAAATTACCCTTTAAAATATCACCACAAGAAATAGGATCGACGAGAAACATAGCTCTGAAGAGACTGGAACAACTAGAAAGAAGATTAGAAAATAAACCACAATTAAAAGAAGATTACTGTAAAGTTATGGAAGAATACATACAATTGAATCACATGGAGAAAGTTCCTGAAGAAGAGAAAAATAATTTGTCAATTTATTTACCACACCATGCAGTCATTCGAGGAGAAAGCGAGACCACGAAGGTCAGGATTGTTTTTGATGCGTCGTGCAAAAGTTCAAAAAACAATTCACTCAATGATTTGCTATTAGTTGGACCCCAACTACAAGAAGATTTAAGAAGTTTAATTATGAGATGTCGTATGAAGAAAATCTGTTTCATAGCCGATATACAGAAAATGTACCGCATGATATTGGTAACAAAAGAGGATGCAGATTATCAGCGAGTATTATGGAGACAGGATCCCACGCACGAGATAGAAGACTATCGCATGTTAAGAGTAACGTTTGGTACCGCCTCCGCGCCCTACCTAGCAATCAAAACAATAAAACAGTTAGCTATTGATGAAGGGGATAAATATCCTGTAGGAGCCAAAATACTAGCAGAAGAATTTTACGTAGATGATTGTATTAGTGGGAGTAACACAGTACAAGAAGCAATAAAAGCAAGTCAAGAATTAAGTCAATTATTAGAATGTGGAGGGTTCACGTTACAGAAATGGGCATCAAATAGTAAAGAATTTATAGATTCAATTCCACAATCACTGAGAAGTGCAAGTGTTGAGACAAACGAGAGTATTGTTAAGACATTGGGTTTAACTTGGAATATGAAAACAGATACCTTTCACTATCAAATCAAACTACCACCTAAATCAGATTTGACTACGAAAAGAAATATTCTGGCGGATTTACAACGCTTATTTGACCCGTTAGGATGGATATCACCAGCTATCATTCCTGCTAAAATTTTAATTCAGAATATTTGGAAAGATAGACTTGACTGGGATGAAGAGGTTAAGAATACACATAAAGAAGAATGGAATAAAATTAGAGAAAGTTTTAACAATTTACATGAGATACAAATAGAAAGATGGATACATACAGAGACAGAAAATGAGAAGATAAGTTTACATGGATATTGTGACGCTTCAATCAAAGCATATTGTGCAGTAGTATATTATAGAGTAGAAAAAGAAAATGGAGAAGTTAAAACAGGAATAATCGCATCCCGCACTAAAGTGACACCAGTTAAGACAGTTTCTCTTCCCCGTCTCGAACTCTGCGGCGCCGTGCTTCTTGCCAAACTCTTGACGCAAGTGAGAGAAGCAATGAGGTTACCAGACAAGGAAGTCTACGCCTGGACCGATTCCACAGTGGTTTTGGCGTGGCTTGCAGGCGATCCAAATAGATGGAAAATATTTGTCACCAACCGTGTTATTGAAATATTGGATAATGTTCCCAATTCACAATGGTACCATGTAAGATCAAAAGACAATCCAGCCGATATTGGTTCTAGAGGAACATATGTAGACAACCTAGTCAATAATAAACTATGGTGGGAAGGGCCAGGTTGGCTAAAGGATAAAAATATACAATTTAATAAACCGAACATAAAACCTACGGAACTGGAAATGAAAAACATATCAGTGAATTTTAAAACGCTAAGAATGAAATTTGAAGACTTTAATACGCTACATGAACTTTTGAAAACAATAATTTACAGTTTAAGATTTTTACGATTTAAGAAGAAGCCTGAAAACTTAGATACAGCTATTACAACTACTGAATTGGAAGAAGCATTAACAAAATGCATAACAATAGCACAAAGCGAAGAATTTCCAGTAGAAATAGAAAGTTTACAGAAGGGAAGATACGTGAAGAAAGAAAGTTGTTTAAAAACACTAAATCCATATTTAGATGACAAGAATATTCTCAGGGTGGGCGGAAGATTACGAAACGCAAATATTAGTAATGATCAAAAGCATCCAATCATTCTAGGTACGAAGAATCAACTTTCACATCTTATTGTAGCTGATGCACACAAGAAGACATTACATGGAGGCATTCAATTAATGCTCAGTTACATTAAATCACAATATTGGATCATACGTGTAAAGAACATTATAAAGACGCATGAACATAAGTGCATTGTGTGTGCTCGACACAGAGCGATATCGAGAACTCAGCTTATGGGTGACCTTCCTGAAGCTCGTATCACTCCTGCTCGTCCATTTATTAATAGTGGAATAGATTTTGCCGGCCCTTTACAAGTACTGATGTCAAAGGGTAGAGGCGCAAAAACTTATAAAGCGTACATCGCCATATTCGTTTGCATGGCCACAAAGGCCATCCATTTAGAGTTGGCTGGCGATCTAACATCAGAAGCATTTATCGGCGCATTCAACAGATTTGTTGCCCGAAGGGGAAGGTGCGCTCATATCTGGAGCGATCATGGACGTAACTTCGTAGGAGCTAATAAAGAATTACATTCAGCATGGAAAGAGGCTAATCTAAACTTACCAGGCCATCTAGCAGATATGCTCGCAGCAGACGGTACGCAGTGGCACTTCATACCACCGTACAGCCCGAACTTCGGTGGACTATGGGAAGCTGCGGTCAAATCTACAAAGTTCCACCTAAAGAGAATCCTGAACACTCACCTGACATACGAAGAGTTGACAACAATATTATGCCAGGTTGAAGCATGTCTCAACTCACGCCCGTTGATACCCGTGGATACAGCTGACACTGAACTAGAAATATTAACTCCTGGACACTTTTTGATAGGCGAAGCTCCTGTTACAATACCTACTCCAAACTTGAATGAAGTCAACATCAACCATTTATCCAGATGGCAACTCTGCCAACGTCTGGTAGCTAATTTCTGGCATCGCTGGCAGAGCGAATATTTAACACGCCTTCAAACACGACCGAAGTGGATTAAACAGCAAAAGGAATATGAAATTGGAGATATCGTGCTCTTGAAGGAGGACCAATTGCCACCTGCTAAATGGGCTTTGGGTAGAATAACTGCCAAACATCCAGGAGAAGACGGTCTTACTCGAGTTTATAGTATTAGATACCGCAATAATATTGTTAAAAGATCAATCTCTAGGATTTGTGCTTTACCAATTGATAAAGATTAATGTTAGCAATAACTTTATGTTAACTTTTTGAGAAAATTTGATTAGTTTATATAAAACTTCATTATTGTAATTTAAGTATACAGTCCACTTAAGTCTTAATTATATTTTTGTTTACTTTGTTAAGTTAGTAAAGGACTAGGTCCTTTGGTGGGCGGCATGTTGAGTTTGAATGTGTGCGTAACCGCTCCTAATGTTAATTTGTTTCCTTCAATACAGTTGCAATACAGACCTCGTTTACTAAACCCGCGTTTCATTGCTCTCGCCGCGAATCAAAATCCTGAGCAGTCAAAAATCAACCTTATCCACACAAGAACAATGTCTAATGTCTATGGAACAAGTCCGCCGTCTCTTTTAGTTCTAAAATACAATAACTTTAAGAGACAATTGTTAAGTGCATTTGAAGAATCATTTTTAACAACTGGGTATGCGGTTCACGGGTTGACGATATTACCCGCTAATCTAGAAGTAACGTATTCAAAATTAAACCAATATAACTATTCATATTATTTCATGATACCTGTTTATGTAACCCAGGTATTTTCAGCGAAATAGGTAAATAGAGCTACATTTTGATCCAGCTCACGTATCATTTAAGCCCAGTCATTAGCGTGCAGTAGCTTCGAATTAAATTGTATTTCGTTTCGGCGAAGCGGAGTAAGCCGTTTATACGGTGATTCGTCAGTTTTAGTACAGGAAACAGCTTTATCTTCCAGTTTATGTTATTCTGATATTTTATTCAACATTTGCGGTGAGGTAGTTAGGGTGTTAGATGTGAGATCTAATGCGTGCGAAGTTACATTTCATTATTGATAACGGGAAAGACTGATTAAAAGGTTGATTTTTGGAATAAAGCCTCGTGCAGACAAGCGCGACGCGACTCTAACAAAACAACTTATAGAAAACGCCGCGGTAGAACAATTACCGGTATCGCGTCGCGCCTGTCAGCACGAGGCTTAAAAGAATAGCTGTTTCACCACACAGAAACTTGAAATCAAGAGAAACTCATTGTTCTTAAATACAACATGTAAAAAAAACCCTGTCCGATCCGTGAGCGTTATTAGGTCTAGGAGTCTATTTGTGCTGAGAGTTTATTTATGTGGTAATTATAAGTAAAAAAAAAATTGACACATTTTAATGGGTAATTTTAACATGGGGTGCGAGGACGGCCGTCGTTTAGCGGGTGTCTACAAGTCATAACTTATGACCCCTGTTGAAAATTTGCTAAGTTTTAAAGAATTTGTGGTAATTTTGGTACTAAAAATGTGATTTTTAAATTGCAATAACTTTTCTATTTTCAATAATAGTAAGATTTTTATTAATTTTAGGTAATGTTATTGCAGTACCTTTTTTTTTTTTTTTGAGGGTGGGAAATCATCAAATAACTTCTCCCGCTCTGGGCGGAGCGGGAGGGCGTGTCAGACTCTTACTGACTAAAACCCACCCGTGTTCCTTCGGTTGCCCTGTCGCCGGGGGCCACGATCTCCCTTTCGGTTTTCTTCGCAACCCCGGCAGGCATCGGCCCTAGTGGACCCCTTCAATTCTGCTGACATCTCTTTGAGGCGCGCGTGGAACACAACGCGCCGTCGACCCGGGCCTGGTCCTTATCGGACGGTGAGCCACCCATTGCTCACCGCCCGCAAGCCCGCGCCTACGGTGGCCGGAAATCGCCCCGCGATTCCCGACGCCCTGGGCGTCTCCTCCTGCGGCGGTTAGGGGCGTGAGGGCGCGAAATTTGCCTCTCCCTCACGCGTTCCGCCTCCTCCTTTGCGAGCATTACCGCTTCGCAGAAGGAGGTGACGGCCTCCCATTTCCTCTAGCTCCGTACCATGGCCTGAACCAGGGCCGGACGCGAGAGATCACCGCCGCCGATCGCCTCCACGAGGACACGGCGATGCTCCGCCTAAGCTGGGCAGACCTCCACCGTATGCTCCACCGTGTCCTCCGGGCGATCCACACAATGGTGACACCCGGGCGTTTCCTCCCGCCTTATCCTGTGCAGGAACCTCCCGAAACAGCCGTGTCCGGTGAGGACCTGCGTCAGGCGGAAGGTGAGGACGCCGTGGCGCCTCTCTAGCCACTCCTCAAAGAGGGGTCTTATCGCCGCAATTGTGGCGTGCCCAGCGCTGGGTTGCGACAATCGCACTCTCCATGACGCCATGAGATCCCGCCGGAGCTCCGTCCGCTGTGCCGCGATTTCTCGCGGCAGCGGAATTAAGCCCCGGCGTTTCGCCTCCTCGCGCCACTCCCAAATGTGCGCGAGGACCTTTGCCTCCAGATCCCATGGCGGTAATCCGGCAAGGAGGCTCGCCGCCTCGCAGGAGACCGTGCGGTATCCTCGGGCCAGCCGGATGGCCATGACCCTCTGGGACGCGTTCAAACGGCGGGCTGGCCGCAGCCTTATTGAACGCGCCCACACCGGCGCCCCGTAAAGGGCCATGGACCGCACGACCCCCGCGTAGAGCCTCCGGCAGGAGGCGTTTGGATCCCCTAGATTGGGCAGGAGCCGCTTCAACGCAGCCCCGGCCCGCTCCAGTCTGGGAGCCAAACGTCGGAAATGTTCGACGAAGTTCCACCGGCTGTCGAGGACAAGTCCCAGATACTTCATCGTCGACTCGACGTCGATGTGAACCCCTCCCGCCATCACCTGGGAACCCGACGGTGGCGCATTCCGAGGTCCATGAAAACCCATGGCCTCGGACTTGTGCAGGGCCACCTCGAGTCCCAACTGCCGGATCCTGTCGACGATTGTCGCAACCCCGCGTGTCGCTAAGTCAGCCGCCGCCTGGTACGACCTCCCCTGCGCCAGGACCAGCGTGTCGTCAGCGTAACAAACGACGCTGACGCCGCTAGGGAGGTCGGCGCGCAGCACCCAGTCGTATCCGATGTCCCACAGATGCGGCCCCAGGACCGATCCCTGTGGGACACCGCACGACATCTCTCGCCGGTTCCACTCTCCTTGGTGACCGGGGTAGATGACGGCCCTGTCCGTCAAATAGGCCTCGACCACACGACAGAGGTAGGTCGGCATCCGGTGATACCGGAGTGCCTCCCTGATGCAACTCCAGGGCAGGGTGTTGAAGGCATTGGCGATGTCTAGAGACACCGCCAAGACGACCCCACCCCGGGCCACAGCATCCCCCGTCGTGAGGGCCCGCACGCGCATGATGGCGTCCACCGTAGAGCGCCCCCTGCGGAAGCCAAACTGGCTCTCCGCCAGGTCCGGCCCAACCCGCACCAGCCGCTCGACGAGGCGGTCTGCAATGACTCTTTCAAAGAGCTTGCCCACCTCGTCGAGCAGCACGATGGGCCGATAAGCGGACGGAGAGTCAGCTGGGCGCCCCGGCTTCCTGATGAGGACCAGTTTCCCCGTCTTCCAACGAAGTGGGAACTGGCCCCTCTCCATGCATGCGCTTAGGAGCCCCCTTAGTCGAGGCCCGAGAGCCCCCAAGGCCAGGACCCAGGCTTTTCCTGGGTTATTGCAGTACCTATGAGTCCTTTTCGGATCGGACATGGCTTTTTTTACATATTGCATAAAAACCATATGTATGGTTTTTTTTTTTGCTCTCCAGCAGATAGATATTAAAATGTCTACTTCAACATCTTCGCAATACCTTGAAAATATTTATGAAACATACTAAAGTTACTTGGAATATTCAGTAATATACTCTTTTGTAACTTAAGTCTGTTCCCCAACCTTCAATTATGCAGAAAGCTCACATCAAACAATCCGGTGTGATTGAAAATATTACACTGAAGTAACTAAGTTAGAGTAAAGCAGAGCGATGCAGTACGAAATGTTTTGCAAAGCTTGCTGTTACTTACAAAGCCGTTTTAATCGACGTAACAATATGGATAGTTAGTGCGTGTATGATACACCATTTCAGTACTAATATTTCTGTATTTATATTCTTGCACACATACAAACTTGGTATACTTTTAGCATTATTTAACAAATGATTTAATTAGGTACTTAATATAATAACGTTATAGACTGTAGTCTTCTTGAAGACACCTTTACGTTTCGAGGCTTTTTTTTTTTTGGGTGTGAAATCATCAAATAACTTCTCCCGCTCTGGGCGGAGCGGGAGGGCGTGTCAGACTCTTACTGACTAAAACCCACCCGTGTTCCTTCGATTGCCCTGTTGCCGGGGGCCACGATCTCCCTTTCGGTTTTCTTCGCAACCCCGGCAGGCATCGGCTTTAGTGGACCCCTTCAATTCTGCTGACATAACGTTTCGAGGCTTGGAAACATCATGTTTCATATTCCGTTCTGTTAAAAAAACCAGTACTTTTACGGAACTTTCAAATCAGATACTTTTAAACTTCATGATTATACTGAGAATTTTATATTTAGTATTTCAAATCACTAAATCTTATTAATATTTGGAAATCATGACATGTGAAAGTTGTTATTTGCCGGTAAAAGACTGAAATCTTCAATAGTCAGTAAGATATCAATCACAATTATAATATTGTTAGACTGTTCCAATTTCGGTGTAAAAAATCTAAATCGAGCGATTCATACAGTAGTCGCATATGACATGTAACATCTGACATCTCGGCTGACAGTACCAAACTTCCGGAAAATGGGTTGGTACCATCTGATGACCAACTCCAGCAGAACGCGCGCTCATTGGTCAAATCAAATAGCGCGCGCTTCCCCGGCTTCCTGTTACACAGTTCCGTCCCTTTTCACGAAATCACTCCCACAGATTTTAGAAAAGCTAGAGGAAAGATGTTACACATAAAAAAAAAACAGTGGCACTCCGGGAGTGCCGACAGAAGTGAAATCTTGAAAAAAAATCGGCACCGCGGTAATCAACGCGTTGATGTCTTTTTAACCGTCTTACGAATTTTCGATCAGGTCACGTGTCCTGACGCGAGTTTAACATTTTTTACCCATTACAAAAAAAGTGCACAACGCCCGCCGCTAAAGAAGTTTTCACTTCAAAAACCAATAGTTCCCTTTATGTCGAGTCCCTTGACGTCGAGTCTCAGAGTCTATTCTTCTTGCAAAATAATCCGTTTTCGAGAACATGATTACAAATATTGCTCATTTAATAGTGTAGGATTATCTTATAAAGTAATAGTTCTTCTCAAATAAGTATCTTTCTTAATCTATACATATAAATCACAGCATATAGTTTTACAGCAAATAATTCTTCTAAAAAAGTAACCTTCTTAATCAATATTAGCGTTGTTAATTTACATTAGTCATATCGTTGTATCAACGTAGGTAATACGTATTTTAAATAATCAATTACCAAATCTTACAGTCGTTTAAGACAAATTATTAAATAAATTTTGTTACTTGTAAAATCTGCAACTATTTTACTAATACACCTAACAATAGCCAAGCATTTTTTTTCTTTGCTTCTGATTATTGCCATTATTGACGTTTGCCTGCTCTATCTTAAATCTAGCTTCTTTAACCTCATCTGTAAGTGTGCTGTTGAGAATAAATAGCGGAGGTCTTTTACTAAGCCTATTTAGCGTGTTATGCCATCCCTCTACTAGATTCATTGTCCTGTGATGTTCGATGTAGGTAACAACAAAACAAATCAATGTTTTCGTTACAATACACATAAAACATGTGAACCTGACTGTACTTCAAAATATGATATTATTAAACTCAACGTAAAGGTAGTAGAGGTGGGGTAAAGAAACTCGACATTACGGGAATAAAAACGGGACAGAAATCGTAGACTCGACGTAGGGGTAATAGAAGCAAGACAAGCTTCTCGGCTCGACGTAAAGGGAACCATTAAAAAAAAACATCGATTTATTTAGTCAACACCTTAATCACACTTGTCTAAATAAAGTTAAACTATAACAAACCTCAGGTTTTATAAGAAAAAAATCAAGCTTAATATATTAAAACATTTTAAGTCCAATCTTAAATTAAAAGCTTGATTTTTTACCTTAGAAAAAGTAAAACAACTTGGATGTTGAATTACACTAACTACAACAAAGTACCATTAAGCTTAATGTCTGTTAACATAGCAGAAAGAAAGTGTTTGGTGTTTAAAATCCTTCGTGTTTTCCACTTTTTATCTCAGATAGACGGATTAAAAAAACTACCGTACCTATAAGCGTAAGATATTATCATTCACCAGTCATTAATCTGTCAATTAACAAACGTTGCATCAAAATCAGTCATCTGTCTGTAAATGACAGCACCATTTGATTATTGTAACCACAACCTGTCGATTGATTATTACGTAATACCACTATCAGTTCCCAGTATCAATCCTATTTGTTGACATCTTAACTGACTATATAACAGAACCAGATCAAGCAGGAAATATTTCTGTAGAACTCACCGCAGAATCCTCCAACGCGAATTTTACTCTATCATAGTTCACAACTGTACTAAAATTCCTTGCAAGAAAGGAAATAATGCCTCTAATCAGCCGAAGATGGCGGATTGCACACACATGCTCCATTATCATTTCCATAACAAACTTGTAGTTTTCATGTACTTAGTATAAAATTGTTAACCATTTCGTAAATAAGGCGACTCATGAATCCAATACTTGACGATGAAGCATTTTTCAACTACTGTAACACATTACAAGAAATAAGGGGATTCAGCCTATGACAACTTGTGGTTGGTATTTCCGAACACTTAAAACGTCGAGTATTTTGGGTTTTTCGGCAGGAATTTCTCAGTAGCAGCCCGGAGTCTGTCCGTCACTTGTGCCCATTTGATGGCAACAGGCTCGCCCCCATGAAATGGTACATAAACATAACTGACGAAATGTGGGTGTACTATGGACACACTTCTGCCTAACCCTTCTGGGAAAACAGCCGTGTTGTTATGGTATAAATGTAATGCTAAAATCGGTTTTTGAGTCGCCTTGTGGCTGAACACACTAATACTTTGTAGGCAATAGGCACATCTTTCAACTAATTTATCATCTTCTTCTTTCATAAACTGTTGATTCATGTTGCAGTGGCGAGTCCACCGGGAGGCGCGGGCGCACCTCGGGAGGAAGCGCCGCCGAGACCCCCGCCGCCTCCCGCGCCCCGCAACGGCACCCCTCCCAGTAAGCACGGTCTTAGAACTGTGGCGGTTGTGGCGATATTGAAAGTTTTTTTCATTAATAATTTGTAAATAATGACTGCCAAACGAATCTAAATATAACGGTAAAACTGAATAATTAACACCAAATAATGCTATGAATCAAGTAGCAATAGTCCAAATAACAGACAATAAATTAAGTAAATAAGAGTTAAACAAAATCTAAGTATAAAATATTAACTTTTTACGCTCTCTATTAAACTTAATGACTACGCAGAATAATGATAAAATTATGAAATTAAACTTGCAACATTACTGAAACTTTTATAGACTGTTATGAACGAAACAAGCTTATTTTATTGAATTCTGTTATCATTATAAAAACTGCTGCAAGTTAAGTATCCGGGTTTCAAAGTGAAAAGGGTTAAAAGATCATAGACTTTAGTAAACTGATTTGTGAGTTAAAATACGAAAAAGAAGCGTGTTCGGAAATATTAATTTTTCCCCACTCTTGTCTGAAATTCTCATTGGAAGTTGAGAGTAAAAAAAAACAGAAAAACAAAATATTGATGATGTAACTAATAAACATAACATAACATAACATCACGCCTCCGTATTAAATCATTTTACAGAAACTATCTAACTAACTTAGATTATGATTACAAACCAAAATACTGATGATAATTATTAGAAAGATAGGCCATAAATAGGAAAAAAAACTACGGTAGATAAATGTTATTGTCTATGGAAGAACATACAAAATAAAATATAAACCGACATAGTTTGTAGATACTATGTATTTTGGTTTAATTATTTATTTATTTTAAATAAATAATCTATCACCACAGCCGCCACGTCTCGTGCACGTTTCGTGTTTTCCAACTCCCGCGCACCCAACACTTCACGCTTACTACAAGATTTATTTACAATACCTCTACAGTCTACACAATGGCCGATGCTGGCACATTTTGAAACTATGTTTTAACTTTTTTCTACGTGCAAATGAAGCTATATTACCTATGTCAAAATGTGGGTGATTTGGGCCATTTTGTATATAGCTTTTTTAGTTATACTTATTTCTTTAGTTTTTGATGGGACTAGGGCTCACACCTACTAGATACCTTCTTCTCATAATACACGTTTTAATATTACCTTATTATAATAATACCCTATTTATCCGTCTCATTTCTATTTATCTTTTCTAATTTCTTACATTCTAAAATGCTTGGAACCCGTAGTGTTTAGTGTTCCTTGTCGTTATTATTATTATTTATTTATTTCAGAGTAAAAACTCCATATAGGTTACATAAAATCATAAAATGTAGTAACAGAATTGTATCAAACATTATATTAGTATTGTTAAAATCTATACCTAACGAATACCTATGGCTGTCCTTATCCACAGATTTTGGAAAGGACAGTCGAAACGGGCAACAATAGCATAAAGGATGCTGTTGCCACTGCTTCGTAGACGGTGCAGCAAGGAGTTTGCTTTCTTGCGCATGATGGCTTGAAAGCCATTTGTATACGCTTCAGCAAACATAGCAGACGCACTGCAGGGCCACGGCAGCCCCATCAGCTAATCCTTTAGGGTCTCTTGCAACTTTTTCCAAATCAACAGATATCACACAGCATCCATCGTTTGTATTAATGCTGTTTATCTTAAAAGTAACCTAATGTATTACATAAACTTCATTCGCCAACTAATGTACACAATTATTAAAAACATCACACAAGATTTTTATTTAATATATTCACAATAGAAAATCATAATACTTCAACTACGCATAGGCATGTATTATACAGTAAATATTACTCACAATAAAATGACAACCAAATAACATTTAAACAAAATATCACTAAAACTTCAGCTAAAATCAACTACAACATTAAACATTCTCAAACACAATGTATTTTAATGCTACGCTTCGCATTTCGACTACTCACAATTAACAGGCAAATAACACTGGCAGCCCAGATGTTAACTGACTGTTCTACATTTCAATACATTGTTTATTCAAAAGCCGTAGTGTTTACAGCTGCAATAAATAAAGGAAAACAATAAAACATCCCATCAGAACATACGTGTTTTGTGTGGCTGTGATTTAAATACAGAACTGCTTTTTCAAGTACACGTTCTTAAACTTTTTATTTTATTTTGCAATTGAAACACAAATCGAATGATTTTTTTTTTAATTATCTGTAATCTATGCTTTCAAGATTGTTTTTTACTGTTATTTTTTTATTTTTTAGATTCCTCTGATTATTGTGTTCATATCTGTTTTTCTATTGTCTTAATAAAGCTTTTTTTGTTACTATTTTTAATCTTGTTTATTTTCCTGGCAGGTAATACAATCCTAATTGTTTCCCTTTTTCTATCTAATGATCGTTATGATTGTTTCTTGTGTTCCCTATCAGTTTTTCCTTTGTCTGTGGTCTTTGTAAGTAGTTCTAAAATTGTATTGTCATTTAAATTAACATTCTCTTTGTTGTGTTGCATGAGTTTGAATGTTTTCTTAATTAATATTACTCTCTTACTCTCTGTGATTCTGTGTGTCTTGAGTAACGTGTTTATTTCTTTAGGAAGAATGGCAAAAATGTGTGTGTAGAGACTCTCAATCGTAACCCATACTTATTGTTTTCATACCCAATATAACTTGCATGCCGTTCCTTTTTAAGTAACTAAAAAGTTGTAGCATGCAGCTCATTGTTCAGAATAAAGACCATTGAACAGCACAATCCCTAAACTTATTTTTCTCTCGTGTTAAACGATTTATGTAGGTACAAGTAACTCAGTTTAAGGTTCGATAAACGTATCTCAATAGGGATTCTTTCTAGTGAAAACTCTTTGATGGTCTTTTAGGTAGGTAGAAACATTCTCATCAATGACTAAGAAAAAAGTGCCACCGACATACAGTAACAAATAGGGACAAGTGAAAGAAGGGAATTTCGGTTTTTGCCCTGCCTCGGGACACAAAACGATGCTAATAATAATAATACTTAAAAATGTCTAAGGAGTCTCTGGGAGTTGTCTTCGGCCCCTCGTACGCCTTCCAAAGGTCCGGGACCCCAGGGCCTCGAGATAATTTCAATGATGTAATGTCAAAGACACTTTAAACAAGAATAATTACCGTCAGATAAATCAGATCAATTCTACAAGCCAAAGTTATTGATGACATAAAAAATCCGGATATATCTATGTTTTTTTAGTCACTCCGGTTCGTGTACGGATCGTTTCCCAATAAACGAGGTTGTTAAAAGCTTAGCACTCAAAACAAACCGGTTTTAACGACCAGGTTACTACCCAAACGTGAAAGGTAAGCTTTCCGTCAAAATAGGGATGTTTGAAAAGTAATTTATTGGGTATACGAGACTTTAAAAAGGATAAGGAAACAGTGTGTGCATTTTTTTTATGGAATTGTATTGAGTTTTGTAGCGGTAAACAAACTCCTCCGCCCTTACAGACCTGCGTGGCGCGCAGTCACTAGCGGGCTGACAGCCTGTCAAGAGGTCTGACAGATTAACATATATGACATAAGCTTGCCAAGAAGCCCCGACACAAAGACATAATAGTTATTTATGCAACTGTTGTATAATAAGGGGTATTAAAACATGAAGGTGGGTTTATCACACGAGGCGAAGCCGAGTCGCCTCGTGTGATCATAGTATCACATGAGTGTTTTAATACCTGATTATAAACAGCTGCATACAAGACTTTATCTACACCCATGATTATGAATCCTCTATAAAAGGTTCTGAAACCATTAGGTATGTGTTTTCAAGATCAATTCAAGATCAAAAATAAAAAAATCCCACGAAATTCAGTACGAGTGCTAAATGACAATGTTCTTTTTTTTTAATTCGAGTTGTATAATGAAATTTAGTACAACATTATAACACTCATTTGGATGATATTATGGTTACTATGACACTGGCAGTTTTAATGTTGGCAATAAGCTAACTCAGATTAAAAGTACATTTTGTAAACAAGCATATTACAAATTAGAGGATTATATCCAAGATAAGAGTGCTTGGAAACATGCTGGTCCTGCTCCATAGGACAATTTAGAATCAAGACAAAATCAAACAGGTTGCTAATTTAATTGTAAAATTTATAATTTTGTATTATATGACATTGATTTTACATTCTGTGATTACTTCCTCACACACTGACTTATTAATTTTAAAAACATTAGGAAAATCGTCTACTTTTACTATGTTTGTAAATATGTGAGCACCATGTATCTATCATATAATTAAATTATCTGTCGTTGCTTCATTTTTAATTCTTTTTACCTATTGTGGTATAGTAATTTTATTCTAGGTGCATCGTCTTCTCATATAATTATTTAAGTAATGTACGTACTTATAAAAACTATTGTAAAACATTTTAAAAGACTAACGGTAGAGTTTCTTGCCCATTCTTCTCCATACGAAAACTACCTTTTGGAAGGGGCGACTAGAATCAATTATATTATTCTGTAAATTTTGACGTTCAAAAGTGCCATACATGGGCCTATTTGAAATAAATGTTTTGACTTTGACTTTGAACTGTTTCAGAAACTTTTATAGAGGTTTTATAGCATGGGTGTAGATAACATTATTTACATAACAATAGACGGGAAATAGCGAACAAAATCGTAATCCGATACATTTTTCCTAGTGGGCAAAAGCCGCGCAGTCTAGTGTGGTACGCCTGCATGTCAAGTCGTATTTATGTCCACCAAAAGAAAATTATTTTCGAATTAAATATGCTGAATTGTGCATTATGGTATTGCTAATCTCGTATTGATAAAACGACTAGACCTAACCACGGTTTATTTTCGTTAGTACCTACCTAATTTATAAATTATTTAGATAAATTAGATAATGTTCTCAGTTATGTCAAACTATCTATCGGTTCGTAATCAAATGTTGTCGTCGGTAAAAATGTATTGTGTCAATCTTGGCTATTCAGTAATTTTGCTTTATTATGCTAGATGGCGTCATTGAGACATTGGCTTACAGTTTTTCTATAACCTTTTTTCTGATAACCGTTCAATATTATCTTAACTTTTTTTGCCCCGACATGTCCAGTTTGCGTTATAAAATCAGTGGCTAAAATTAAAATTGTATCCCTCAAGAGCAGCTTTTTCAGTAACGTAAGCCGGTTGACGACACTTTTCCTTTTTCCTCCTACATTAAAATGGGTTCCCTATGTCACAATTAAGTTGAGTTGACACATACCTGATGACTTGTTTAAATAATGCTTAAAAATATACCGATCGTTCATAACCTCGAAAACCGATTGTCCTATCAATTATTTTACCCAAGTAACAAAAGCCTTAAAAAAATCGGCCTTCATATATCTATCAAACGAAAGTGTCTTGTTGTGTGTTTATCCGCATTGGCAGACATGGCAAAATAAAAAAAATAAATAAAGTGAGTTCGACGACCACCATGAAGTGACGCTCAAGATGGTAAAGAAACTTCGAAAACGCGCAATGTAGTCAATGACGTCAAAGTCTCCTTAGTCTTTTGAGCTAATATGGAAGTCTCCTAAAAGTCGTAATGGTTCCCTGAACTGAACTTACCTTTTTTTTTGAGGGTGGGAAATCATCAAAGGCGTGTCAGATTCTTACTGACTAAAACCCACCCGTGTTCCTTCGGTTGCCCTGTCGCCGGGGGCCACGATCTCCCTTTCGGTTTTCTTCGCAACCCTAGTGGACCCCTTCAATTCTGCTGACATCTCTTTGAGGCGCGCGTGGAACACAACGCGCCATCGACCCGGGCCTGGTCCTTATCGGACGGTGAGCCACCCATTGCTCACCGTCCGCAAGCCCGCGCCTACGGTGGCTGGAAATCGCCTCGCGATTCCCGACGCCCTGGGCGTCTCCTCCTGCGGCGGTTAGGGGCGTGAGGGCGTGAAATTTGCCTCTCCCTCACGCGTTTCGCCTCCTCCTTCGCGAGCATTACAGCTTCGCAGAAGGAGGTGACGGCCTCCCATTTCCTCTCGCTCCGTACCATGGCCTGAACCAGGGCCGGACGCGAGAGATCACCGCCGCCGATCGCCTCCACGAGGACACGGCGATGCTCCGCCCAAGCTGGGCAGAGCATCGCCGTGTCTCCACCGTATGCTCCACCGTGTCCTCCGGGCGATCCACACAATGGTGACACCCGGGCGTTTCTTCCCGCCTTATCCTGTGCAGGAACCTCCCGAAACAGCCGTGTCCGGTGAGGACCTGCGTCAGGCGGAAGATGAGGACGCCGTGGCGCCTCTCTAGCCACTCCTCAAAGAGGGGTCTTATCGCCGCAATTGTGGCGTGCCCAGCGCTGGGTTGCGACAATCGCACTCTCCATGACGCCATGAGATCCCGCCGGAGCTCTGTCCGCTGTGCCGCGATTTCTCGCGGCAGCGGAGCTAAGCCCCGGCGCCTCGCCTCCTCGCGCCACTCCCAAATGTGCGCGAGGACCTTTGCCTCCAGATCCCATGGCGGTAATCCGGCAAGGAGGCTCGCCGCCTCGCAGGAGACCGTGCGGTATCCTCGGGCCAGCCGGATGGCCATGACCCTCTGGGACGCGTTCAACCGGCGGGCTGGCCGCAGCCTTATTGAACGCGCCCACACCGGCGCCCCGTAAAGGGCCATGGACCGCACGACCCCCGCGTAGAGCCTCCGGCAGGAGGCGTTTGGATCCCCTAGATTGGGCAGGAGCCGCTTCAACGCAGCCCGACTGAACTTACCTCACGCCAATTTACAAACGCCATCGGAAACATACATTCGTATCAATACTAATCATTTTGTAAGAATCTTAAGTAATTGGGCTTGCTTTAAAAATGAGTCGATCAACGAGCAAAATCATTTTATAGAATCCTTTTTATAGATTTTTATCTATAAATGGGATTTTATATAAAATGATTGAGCAAGATGACTATGAAAAGGCAAGAAAATAAAAATGGGTTCAAACAAATTTGTTGATTCTGGAACAAGAGTTGACTACTCTGAGGTTAAAAGAATAATTTCATATAGAACAAAATTAAGTATTCGATGAAGGCAACGCAATTAGTGCAACGTCAGATTCAAATTATGACGACATCATACATGACGAATCATCGGAAATAATGCCACCACGAAAGTAAGGCATAAACACACAAACATTGTGAGTGCGGCTTCTTTAAATAAGAAGATGGCACAAGACTTATGGCACTCGAATTGTAAAATTTTATTATAATATTGCGTCAAAGAGGTAATTGCGTTACTAATCTAGTTAATGTTTATAGAAATTATATAGACATTCGAAGTTACATTTGCATCATCCTTCAAAGTACGTAATTAATAATCTTTCTTGGTCCATCTGATCAGTGTACCACTTCGGTATATTTGATATGCTAAAAATGTAGCTTTCAAATGGTTAAATAGCATTAAACGGTATCTCATACATGTTGCTACAAAAAGTCAAAAATTAAAAATGTTAACATACATACATAAACACAACATCATGCCGTAATCCCCGAAGGGTTAGGCAGAGGTGTACCTATAGTACACCTACATTTCGCCAGTTGAGTTTAAGTCCCATGTAAAAGGGGGCGAGCCTATTCCCATCAACCAGGCACAAATCCAGACTCCGGGCTGCTACTGAGGAATTCCAGATGGAAAAACCCAATAACACTTTGCTCGACCCGGGAATGGAACCCAGGACCTCATACTCAGCAGTAGCAGCGCTAGCAACCACTAGACCAAGGAGGCAGCAAAATGTTAACCAATTAATAAAATCATTTTATTATAAAAATCTCTTTATACATTATAACGCAACGTGAACAAGAAAAAGTAAAAAATGCCTTTACTAATTACGTAATAACAATTTGTCTAAACAAGTTTGTTGTTAACGGAATAAAATGTGAGTTGGTTTAACTGAGATAAATTCAAGAAAAGAATAATTTCAAAGAGAAAAAAATGAAATAATCGATGAAGACAGAGCAATTAATGAGACCACAGATTCAATTTTTGATGCAATCATATATCTAAAATACCCATGTTCTACTACAGTAGTATTAAATTTACGAAAATTGTACACTGATCAAACAGTCCAAGAAACACTATTAATTAATTTGACTGGTAACGCGGATTTAACTTAAATCATTGTAATATACAGGTCAAAAGATGGACATCTTTGTCTGCCACCTGATAACCCGGAAAGAATCAATGCATGTAATAGATTTACAAATGCTTTAACCATGAATAGTCGTCGAAGTGTCGTCCATGGCTTACTAGAAAAAAAATGACGATAAAAGAACACAACATAACATAACAACACGCCTTGTTTCCTCTAAGGGTTGGGCAGAGGGGTCCCTGTAGCAGGTTAAAGAACCTCCAGAAGAAATAGAGGTATTATCTGAAACTCAGGCTTACAGCTAGGATTCTGCATTTTATTAAAGTAATCAGACTCGGACGACGTTTTGGCAAATCGGCTTTATAGTCCAGGCCGTTTTGTTTGCTCAACAAGTAGAGGACGTTGCAGAACAACTTCCAGTATCTATTGAGCAGTGCGGCTTGACAATAGAAACATTGCAGAATATTAATAAAGTCAGAGAATACACCGTAAATTTAGATTATGTCCGTTATGCTTTAAATTGGCTTGTAAATCACAACCATGTATATAGGAATATTATTATCCACTTTGAGCACCTACAAACATCAAGTAATGCACTTCAAGGGGGGGCCCAGAGCATTTACTGAGCACTCTTAATGGTAAGGCAATGGTGAAAATTGTGGATTCACCTAATTATAACTTGACATTATCTTGCAATGAACTTAACTGACAGGATATGCTAAAGGCTCTGCTGGTCACAAATGGCAGGTCTGATTATCCCGTAGAAAATCTAAGTTACGCTGAAAATCTTTAATTGTTTGAATCTTAACTAATATTATCTAGCTAGTTTGTTTAAACGCTCTCATGCATGTTTTAAAAAGCAAGACGAATTGCATACTAGGACGAGAACTGATTGATTTTTGGTGGCGTGAAGAAGTCCAATTACGTGGATCTGCACACATTCATATGGTCGTTTGATGTAAAGATATGCCAGAATTAAACTCACCAACCGGAATTGAACTACTAAAAAACTTTATAACATGTAGAAAACCTGAACATGATTCAGAATCAAAAGATATTGTGACCCGATTGCAGACTCACCGCCATTCTCATACATGTTATTGAAACAGAAACCCTAATACGTGCAGGTTTGCTTTTCCAAAACCATGCTCAGAAAACACAGTAATATTGGATGATTACCGTAACTAGAAATGGAGGCAAGTTCAACAACCTAAAGAGAAGTCTAGAAGAGGCTATGATAAATAATTACAATAAAAGATTATTACGGTTGCGGGGCACAAATATTGGAATTCAACCAGTGTTTTCAGCACTTGGCGTCGTGTATTATATCGCCTACTATATTGCAGAATTCGAACTAACGAACTTACGACAGCAATTACAGAGTCACTTTGCAGAGTTAGGGAAAAGGGGGAAATTCCGCCGACAAGTATTTCCTGCACAAAATTATTTGCTTAGGCTAAGAACTCACGGAGCGGTTTTCAGCCGCGCCCGCTGCGGTGGCGGGACCGCAACGATCCGACCGACCACGTAGTACATGGAAATGTAGATAGTAAATTTCACGACGCAGTTTATGCCCGCGGCTTGCGCCATTGTTTGCGGGTCCTGCTGCATCCGCCACAGCGGCGGGCGCGGCTGAATATCGCTCCGTGAGTTCTTAGCCTTAACCATCGACAAGGCTCAGGGCCAGAATGTGCATACCGTTTTTGCAACTATCGGTATTCATTCATACTTGCAAGCCTTTTTTTTTTTTTGAGGGTGGGAAATCATCAAATAACTTCTCCCGCTCTGGGCGGAGCGGGAGGGCGTGTCAGACTCTTACTGACTAAAACCTACCCGTGTTCCTTCGGTTGCCCTGTCGCCGGGGGCCACGATCTCCCTTTCGGTTTTCTTCGCAACCCCGGCAGGCATCGGCCCTAGTGGACCCCTTCAATTCTGCTGACATCTCTTTGAGGCGCACGTGGAACACAACGCGCCGTCGACCCGGGCCTGATATACTTGCAAGCCTGAGCTAAGATACAGCCCATTTCGTTCTGAAAGTGCTTGACGGCTACGATAACTCCAAACATGCCTTCCTAAATAAGCGTGCACTGTTAAGGCCGCTTCATTCTGGATTTGACACTGAATTATTATGCCGTTGGGAAAATGAAATACAGGATGCACAAACAGGATGTTATAAATGTTAGCACGTTCAGTTGCTAAACGTTAGGCGTTTAGCAACTGAACGTGCTAACATTTATAACAACGACTAGACCTCTACCGATCATCAACTATGTATTATCACATTTTGATGACGCCGGTGAGAGGAGTGAATTCTTTCAATCACTATCAAAAACAATTGTTTGCTAAAGTTAGTGAAAAATCTAACTAGAATTGTCCCACAATTACGTTCTTAGAGACTTCTTCAAATGCTGAGAGTACCTATCTTTAAAAATATTAGACGATATCTCATAAAAGAGTACGTAGCTACTTAAAAGTCAAAGAATGAGAGCCGATGACTTTATTTTAGACTTTATGACTGTCAACACATACAGTACAAAGGCAGAGAATTAAAAACAGCAATTGGTAGAGAATAATGTGAACACGTCGGGTTCACCAATGTGAAGAATAGGCTGGGGTGTTGAATAAAATCATAAGATTTTCTCGTGAAAATATTAAAATGAATATAATATTTTCCATATGTTTACATGACAACCATCAAAATTTACAACCCTTTCACAGCGTAGTTTTACAGTTATTTTACGTCTGATTTTGCATCACAGTAATATTTTTCCGCGTTGCTATGAGGTTGCTGTCAGAGCTCAAATAACTGAAAGGAATGAAATAAGGTTCGGGTTAAGGTAGCAGAAAAATATTAACTAAGAAAATGGTTTTGCCAATTACAAGCTGGATGACACTTAGGTTCTTTTTACCTAAGAAATTACAAACAGAATCAATCGAACCCGCAGAAACAAATAAAAATAATTCACTATCTTCCGATTTCTGTAACACAATAGCACAAAAGTATCAGGAGATATTTCCGTTATTCTGAACAAGATTGCTTCTCTACTGAACTGTGGCGACTGATGTGTCGTTAACCCCATTTGGCGGATAGTTGGATACTTTCTTTAGGATAGATCAAGCAATTGTTGGGATATTGAGATAGAATTCATTCTAGTTTGAAGTTCAATAAGAAATTTTCCGGTTCAAATGTTGATAGACGATATAATTACCACTGATGGTTATTCTAATTTTGTCACAGATATTAGAAGCCACGATATAATTTATTATTTACACTAATTAAATTAGAGAATAATCAAACAAGAAGTAAAACAGTTTATATATCCCGATTCCCGGAAAATTTATGCTGTTACCTAATTTATATTGCAGTACTGAGCAAAATCAATCAATTAGAGAAATAACAAACTAAATTCTACTTAATTCTAACACAAAAAAAATAACGAATTTAATCTAAGAATACTAATTAAAACGGACAAAGAGGACATTAAAGCTTAATTTGATAAGATTGCTTGTGGGTTGTACCTTGTACGACACTTAATTACTCTTGTACTTCGTAATCCGAAAGGCAAAATATGGTGATACTAAAACTGTGACATACTATTGTTACATAAATGTAAAACATCTACATATTGTTTACCAATATTTGCTAATAAATGCTTTTGAATTTGTGGTCATCATTTTCCTTCAGTATAACAAATTTTCCATAATTATTTTTGCCTACAAAAACAATCATTCAAGTTTATGAACACAAGCCAGAAATACATAAAATATAGTTAAGTATATAATACTTGAAGCGGTAAAAGAATTCTCATATCAGACGAATTCCCTTCATATTACTTGTACAAATAGGTTATTTGTAACAAAGATTGCCTATTTTCTTTGAGATGGACTGCGGAAACTGTTCTGTTTTGTTTGTGATAGAGTTAGGTTAGAGATCGTTTTTATGTTTCGGTTATTTTATCGTAGATTGCTCCATTAATAATCCAAACGTGTGTGTTAAGATTGACTAACTTTACTGTGTAAACAACGTGAATGTATTTGGTACGTTGGTAGTAAATTGTCAACACGTAAATGTTTAAAATAAATTACAGTAACTGACTTCTCACTTATTAAAAAGCAACTGAAAATTAAATTTAGACTGTCTTTATCTCCATGTAAGTCGTCAAATATTATTATCTTACAAAAGAACTATCACAAAATAGAATTGTCTGCAGTTTAGTCTTGAAGATGCTTTTGTAAGTAGGTATTAGCTGTTTGTCTCCAAAGTAATGACTTCAACTTACGTTTTCCAAATGTAAGCTATCTTGTGAACACCACCGCCAAATGCCTCTAGAAATCCTTTGTCGAAGTTGTTTTTTACCACGCTGTCGAATCACACTGTGACTTATTTTCATAAATCTACTCAAGTAACGCAAGTGTGGTAATGTGTATGAGTTTTATCTCTGCCGTTACAGAGTCATTTGTCCCTTGTTATTTTTATAAAAATATCACACCATTCTCCAAGTATTTACATAAAACCCACATCCTCCAGACAACGTCTACAAATCATGGAAAACATTACAAAGAAGTATTTCACTGAGAATAATATTCAGTGTGCAATCAAATTACAATTTCAATTTGTCTACCGCCCCGCAATGCAATTCTGAGTTCCTTCCCGTTGCTATGGTTACGAGGGCGTCAACAGACAGAATGGTAGATACGATCTTGGGTGAAATTTATGCCGAGTGAATTTTGAGGTACAGAAATAGGAGACTATTGATGGATAGGTATTTTTAGGAAAAATAATACATATCCCGACCATCAATGACGTAGACTTCTAGAATCTAGTTATTATACTTTATATACAACTAGTTTTTTTATCGTTAGATATCTTTTATCTCAAGAATAAATATGGCAGTTTGACATATTATTTATTTGTTTATTTTAAGGCACCTTACAGTAAGTATAACATTATTATTATTCTGAACATTACGCCAATTAGGAAGTACACAGAAAAATATGAAATACAGAGATAGACATAATGATTAATATTTATAGTGTGTACGAACGTGTATCTGTGCTGTTATTGTATATACAAAATCTATTAAACCGCTATTTTTATTCCTTGAGGTAACAGTTATCTGAAGATATTATTTATATGTAACTGGTCAGTTATCACCTCATTCGGTTACCACTGAAAACAATAAGAAATCATATAAAAAAGATGTTTTATTAAAACAAATAATTTAATAACCAGTCATAAGTAATCATAAATATAAGCAAATATAATTGAACAATAAGTACGTTTCTAAACAAAGACTTATTTATGAGATCTTTTAAACAAAATTACTTTCGTAATTCTAAGAATAACGTAATTGTATGTTTTTTTTATGAGATACAAAAAAAAATAAGGGCTCCAAATGGAGAGGCTATTATAATTTTGTTGTTAATGTCATTAATGTTGTTGTTATTAATGTCATGCAAGACATGCATGTATTAGTTAAAGCAATGATATCCTAGTGGTGTGACCGTCGGACTCCCAAGTCATAGGTCTCGAGTTCGAACCCAAGGCACGCACCTCTGACTTTTCGGATTCATGTGCGTATTGTATAATTATCACTTGCTTCAAAAAGGTGAAGAAAAACATCGTGAGGAAACCGGCATGCCCGAGCGATATTTTTCGATGGTATGTGAAGCCAAGTCAGAGGCCCATGTGTGGCCTTAAGGCTCAGACACTAGGTTAGTTACTAACCACACGAATAGAAGAATGACATTGTAAAATATACGGTTTACAATTTGGCAATAAAGTTTAGATACGGATCTAGTCCTGGAGTTTACTCATTGCTGTTGTGATACTTATCTATTTGATGGCTGACTATGAGATAAAGCATAAGTATTGAAGCCCATATATCGATCTTTTTTTAACCTTTAGCACAAATAATTCTAGTCGTCAGCCTCCATCTCTATAATAATTTGCCAAGTGCCAAAAATGTATCTTCACATTATTCTATATTGCAACCAGAAACGATAAAACAATGATTAGTACTGAGTGATGCGATCGCTTTTCCGAACAACTCAGCTCAGTTGCCTTCCTCAGTTCTATAGTACTCACTAATAGAACTGTAGACAAAGCTCTAAACGTGACACAAACGCCACTCGACAAGTCTCGGGAGACTCTAAACTTTCTTGGCACCAGCAAACTCAATTAACCCGTACAGAAAATAGTAGGAATTTAAAAGAAAATCAGTTGCCTCTTCCTTTGTTACACGGCTATATAATTACACCGCCTCATTAGTCCCCAGTGAGAATAAAAACGTCTCTACATTGTCATTTTCTTTTCTCAGGTCAGCACGGAAGTCTTATAGAAAATCGTGAGTATATCATAACAAAAATAGACAAAGTTTATAACCAATTAACATGGAAATCTATTCTTATTTTAACACACTAACAAATAGCGCTTCGGAAAAACCGTATCACGCATAAATCTGCATGTGTTCGCAGTTCACCGAACTCGTGTAATCAAAACCTATGAATCCGGTTTATTTGGGAAAAAAAAATCGCATGTATACTGGCAGTTAACAAACGCACGTTCTGAATATGAAAATTGCACATGCCGTTGTGTGAACCCTATAAAATAAACTGACCAAATTCGCCGAATCAACTATCGGGATTCAAGTTCCGAATACCGGATTTACAATGGTAGATTATTCCGTTTATAGGATTTATGAGGATGAATTCAACGTTTAGTTTTATTTTCGCAGTTTTGCATTTTAATTGAAGTCCACTTTATTATATTGAGAAAATTATTTATAATGTATTAAACGTTCACTATTTTCTGTGGGTGTGCCTGCTACAGGGACACCTCTGCCCAACCCTTCGGGGAAACAAGGCGTGATGTTATGTTTATGTATTAAACGTTAATCAATATTATGTCAGAAGTTCTACTTTACATAGAAATTAGATTAAAAACGAGAACTTTATTAATTATTTCCAAGTAATTTCTATGTTACTATGGGTACAGTTTTCCATTATGTTTACAAAATGTTCGAGACTTTTACGCGTAGGTACCTACGTTTAAACTTCTACGTAAGCTGTATAAAATTCAAAATTCTTCTTGAACGTTTAATAATAAACTTCATTGGGTAATCAATTAATCAAAGATAATTTTAATTTCTACCGAATAAAGTATACGTACCTATTACCTTCTTTTGTCGTTTATCGTAAATTATTTTAGGTGCCATGAAAAGCGGACTACGATTGTCTATACATACATACCTATTTCCTATTTTATATGTATATTTCTTTTTTATTTTGAATGTGGTGAATGTGCATGTTTTGATAAAAATGTAAGCACTATTCGAATGTGTAAATAATTAGTTGTAAATAATAGTTTTTACACCGTAGGTATTGTGTAAAATTAATCTGCATGTGACTGATATGTGAATGACTGTAGTTTAGAAAATCGTATCTGTTATTTACCAAATATCAAATATGTGTCTGTTCTAAAAATTAATTTACATTAAAATGATGGTTCATATACAATAGCAATGTTTTGGTAAATTTTGTCAATAAAACTGAATTCATAAATTGCAAAATCAAAATAAAACTGAATTCATTAATAACTTCATAAATTGCTTTGTGGTGGCAGAACATGGAGGACTATGATTATAAATTATAATTAGAAAAACATCTGTGTAACACTTATTCGTGTTTGCAACGAAAATTAACGATTTGATTTGAGATCAAATAAAAGACTATAATATTTTATTGAAAAGAAAATTCCAAAACGTTGCTTTTTTATAGTGTAGGCATACATTCTATTCTATTTCCAACCTCATTTTAACCTAACCCCTTTTGTCCTCAGAACAAGGTGCACTCACAATAGTGCGTCGCTCCTCCAGCCGCAGTAAGGCAGAAAGTTGTCCAACTCCCACTGATGAACAACTTGACTCCCTCGACTTGGACACCGAGCACTTGCCCGCCGTCGACACGCCCGACGCGTGCGACAAGGCCGCCCTTAGGTAACGCCTTATTTTTACTTATATTTCATTTTATTTTAATAAAAATTTAATTAATTGGTCTCGTAGCCGCAAACGCTACTGCTAAGTGTGGAGTCCTAGGTTCGGTTCTCAGGTCGCGTAAACTGTTATTGGATTTTTCCGTCAGGAATTTCTCGGTAAGTAAGCAAGCCCGGAGTTTGAATTTGTGCCTGATTGATGGCAATAGGCTCGCCCATTATTATACGATACACCTCTTCCTAACCCTTTGGGGATTACAAGCGTGATGTTATGTTATAAATTAAATGTTTAAATATCATAATAAAATATATAAAACCATAACATTTTTATAAAATATGGTATATGTATTAAATTGTTTTGAATAAATAAGTAGGTGCAAATTGGCAATATCATAAATAAGTACCTACAGAGTGTTCCAATGTCCACTTACGAACAACTTCAGTCTCTCAACTTGGATACTGAGCAGACACTATAAGCACTGGTCCTTCATCAATCGATACGCACGACCGATGCGTACGAGACTACGGTCAATCTATAATATTAAATTGCCCAACACTACAATCTGATGTAGAACTTTACTCTCTTGAAATTGACACTAGCTTAAATAAATACGTACAGAGTGTTCCAATGTCCACTTACGAACAACTTCAGTCTCTCAACTTGGATACCGAGCAGACACTATAAGCACTGGTCCTTTGCCGATGGATACGCACGAGCGATACGTGCGACACTACGCCCAATCTTAAATATTAAATTGCCTAATTCTAAAATCTGATGAAGAACTGTACTCTCTTCTTTGTCTGTGCTAAATAAATGTATTTTCTTTCTTTTTTTCTTTCCTTTCTTGAAATTGACACTAACCTCACACCCACCGTCTATAAAACTGACAAATGTGTGCGAAAAACCCATTGTCAAATAATCGTAGCATTATCTTATGTCCATTTATGAACCACCATTAATTTGGTACTCATTTCACGGCCTTATAAACTGCAAAAAGGTAAGGTAGGTGCTCTTTGTTTAGGTCGCCGTCATACTGTAATCAAAAGCGTAGTTAGAAACTCTGACGACAAATAATTTAATAAATTGGAAGTACCTACTACTTCGAAACTCGACGCACAAGTCACCCGGATACACACTTATGTTAGCTTAGGACGAGTGCAAACTTGGTAAGCCTTTTATACTTTGAATAACCAAAATGTCTTTAATATACGGGCTCTAAGATCTTTGACAAATAACTTCAGCGCAACTAGGAGAAGTATAATATAAGAAGCATTTTATTCAGCTTAACTAAAAGTCAAGGGTGATCTTCGTAACATCCACATTACATATACCAATTAAATTGGATATTTAACCTAAGCTAACTATCCCAACTAATGGCGAAAGTGAGTTTGTTTGTTATGTTTTTACGCTAAAACGGCTTGACAGATTTGGGTATAATTTGACACATGGATAGACCATAACCTGGATTAGGAAAAAGGATACTTTTTATCCTAATATTTCCACGGGATCGAGACTTATGGGGATGAAACCGCGGGGCGCAGCTAATAATATTATAAATTCGAAAGTTTGTTTGTTTGTTACGCTTTCACGCTAAAACGTCTGAACGAATTTGGATGAAATGACCTGGGTCGATCGCAGACGAAGTCTCGGGGAACAGCTAGTTCTATTATGTTCACTTGGTAACTGCTCCATTAATGAGGTCTTTGAAGGATCCCGGATGTAGAAAACTCAATAATCAGATTCTTTAGCGTTGTGTATGAGAGAAAATTACATTCCCTTTAAAATTCTTTCATCCTTTTTATCCGAATGAAAAAATAAATACCGGCCTTCTTTATGTTTAAGAGTCTGGTACCGTATAACAGGTCAGTAAAATAGTCTTATTGAAGCCAAAAGTCACTTAATCTTCCTGTTATAGTGATTTTGGGACGAAGTTCTTTAACGCGGCTTGTAAACTTTCAGAAATCGTCACGCTAAAAAATGTTAATTCTTGCGACTGACTTCTTCTAATTCAAAGAGAAAGAGGGAGAAAGAGAGAGAGTGCCAGCAGAAAAAAAAAGAGTAAAAGAGTACAGTGTCGTGGGAGAAAATTTTACACATCGACCCGAGTACACTGCATGCTAGAGAGAGAGAAAGTGTGAATTTGGTCAACATGAAAATCCAAGAAGGCGGCTCCCATTCAAAATTTTCATCATGGGTATTGTTTTCATGGTTTTCAAGGGTGCAAAAGCCGATAATGAGGTCAAAATGAAAATCCAAGCTGGCGACTCTGAAAATTTTCGTATTTTTCGTCATGGGTATCGTTTTCATGGTTCTTGAAGGTGCTAAACCCGATAGTGGGGTAGAAATGTAAATCCAAGATGGCGGCTATGAAAATCTTCAAATTTTTCATCATGGGTATCGTTTTCATGCTTTTCAAAGAGTGTTAAAGCCGATAGTGGCAAGATAGCGGCTGCAAAAAAATTGTTTATGTTTTAAATCATACGTGAGAAAGAACTTCGTTCCTGACGGGGGCTCCCCGAACGCAAGTTTTTGTTTTTTTTTCACTAAGGCATACCTGGGAATCTTTTGGTAACTATTTTTTAAGTTTTAATTGTTATAAGTACTTCCACGATCCCTGTATTGTTGCACCCTGAATCACAATATTTTGTGTGCATTACACTGCGCACTACCATCAATTTCCACACCAACAAGTACAATTTTAACAGTTAAAATTTAAAAAACCCCCGACATAAATATTTCCCTCCATTAACCAACCAGAAAAGAGCTGATAATCTTCAAACAGCTGAACCGATTTTGATAAAACATGTCTAAGAACCATCGCTAGAAAACTTAATCTGGCGATAGAGATCGTGTCACCAACTACAGGCCCATTTCTATTCTCCCAGCAGTCTCTAAGCTTTTGGAACGCATCATCAACAGTAGATTGGTCGAATACCTGAAAACGAATAACCTTCTCTCAAACAATCAGTTTGGTTTCAGACCCGGCAAATCAACTAGTAATCTACAAGCTCGTGGACAGCCACGAGCTTGTAGATTACGTGGTTAGGAATATTGATTCCGGTAAAAAAACTGTTGGAGTATTTTTGGATTTGGCAAAGGCCTTTGATACGGTCTCTGTGCCACTGCTTCTCAGTAAATTGGAAAGGCTGGGTGTAAGAGGTAAACAACCAAAATTGTTTGAAGATTATCTCTCGGGTCGCTGTCAATCTGTTAAAATTGATAACTTTGGTAGCAGTGACTTACTTGTCACTTTTGATGTACCACAGGGCAGTATTTTGGGACCCAGTTTCTTTCTTGTGTACTTAAATGAACTCTGTGGACATACTTCTGTAAGTGGAAAGGTAATTTCTTATGCAGATGACACTGTTCTTCTTTTCTCGGCTGATACGTGGGAACGGGTCTATGAGGATGCTCAACATGGTTTTGATACTGTGTGCCACTGGTCGAGGAGTAACATGCTGACATTTAACGCTGATAAAACGCAGTACACAACATTTTCAATGCGTAACTCTAACTTACCTCCTACTTTACTTTCTTTAATTGCACAAAGCTGCTGCAACAATGGAATCTGCCAATATCCAACCTTGATCTGGACCAGATTCATAAAATACCTAGGAATAACAATAGATAGCAATCTCTCTTTTAAACTCCATATAGAAAAAGTCACTACTATACTAAGAAAACTTCTAAATGTTTTCAAAAATCTAAGACATGTTGCAGACCCCAAGCTAATGAAGCAGGCATATTTAGCACTTGGTCAATAAATTTTGTCATACTGTATTTTTGTCTGGGGTGGTGCACCATAAACCGTACTAAAGCCACTTGAAGTAGCTCAAAGAGCTATTCTCAAAGTAAACACTTTCCGTCCTTATTTATTACCTACTTATCATCTGTACCAAGCCTATGAGGTACTCTCTGTCTGCTAATTGTTCTTACTGCACACTCTCTTAACGCAGCATATGAGAGTGAACTTTTAAAAAGCAGCTCCATGTTTAAACACCCTTTCGTTAATAGGTACTTCTGCTTCTTGGGTCCGTACCTTTATAGCAGGATTGATAGAATTGTCGACATACTTGCCTTAAATAGCAGAAGTTGTAAGAATGAAGTGTTTGAGTACATTCATAAACTGACATATGACGAAACTAAAAACCTCTTAATTGTACCACATTAAGAACACATACTCACCCTCCTACACACACTTACTCATCTACATTCGACACAAAAGGAGGTCCACACCACACCCCATTCCACTTTACTTCATTTTAACTTTATTTGCATTCTTATTTTATTTGCTATTTATTTTATTTATAGTTGATCTAAAAATAACGAAATATGAATTATAACAAATTTGAACTTGTAAGCGTTTAAATGTATATTTTAGGAATGAGCGCTGTTGTCTGAAATAAAGATATTTATTTATCTAGTTAAGATACAGATGTCGAATTTCTATTAATATAAGATCCTTTAAGATATCTTTTAAATTATGATCTTACTTGAATTAGAAATAAATTATATAAAAATTAAATTATATTAAATTAAAATTGTTGTACTTAGTTTGATTTACAGATTGTGGAGATGAGCGTTTCATTCTGGGTCTTTTTACAACCTGTAGCTATTTGATTTAAGAGCGTGCATTTTGAAAATGGGCAACGTCGCAAATAGATGACAAATATTTAGTTTTATATGTAAAAAAAAGTATTTGAAAACTTTCCAAATGCTTTTTTTACACCTAAAACGATTACAACATCAAATTCAGTGTTATAATTGCAATTCCTTATTAGTATTTAGGTAAATATTTGACGGCTATTTGCAACGTTGCCAACTTTTGGAATGAACGCTCTTAAGTAATTTAATTTGTCTAGTACCCTGTGGTTAAGGGTGTAAAAGACATTTCTGAAACAATACCTACCTACACATGGCAAAAAGTTTTATAAAGTTATAATGTGAGCAGATAAAATAATATCCTGAATTAAAAAGATCAGAGGTCAAATTTAATCATAAAATCTCCTTTTAATCTTAAGACTACGACTAGGGAGATAGGTACTCGGTATAATTTATAGTTTAATCCCGACAGAACTAATGAAAGACATTTGAAACCAGCTTTCTTCTTCTGAGATTACATTTATTTGTCACTACCACGTTTCTAGATTTAGACGTAAGGGATTTGTAAAGACGAAGAGAAAATATTAATTTTTAGGGTTGCGTAACTCAAAAGGAAAATAAGGAACCCTTATAGGATCACTCGTGTGTTTGTCTGGCTGGGTGTCTGTCTGTCTGTCTGTCACAGCCAATTTGCTCCAAACCTAGTGAACCAATTTAGTTGAAATTTGGTACACAAGAATTTTTGTGACCACAACACGGACGTGTACTGTAAATAAAGAAATTTTGAATATGGGGTCACTTTTCGAGAGCAAACAGGAATAGATATACTATTTACTTCTACAATCAATTTCATCTAAATTCACTTTAATCAAGCAAGAATAGAATCGGCGCCATCTTGATAATATTCGGATCTTTCAACCGGCAAAATAAAGTTTGCAGTACACTCGGATATTTCCGTTCAATTGTCATGACCGGTCAATTATTCCGGATGATTTCATCCGGTATCGCAGGGGATCGGAACGTAAACCGGATTGGTTTTAAACAGCTTGTGAAGCACACTGAATGGATATTGTTGGAAATATAAAGTACTTTCCTATAATTATCCTACAGCTCATTTTATGTAACAAAAGAAGGATAAGAGAGAGTCTTATATTTGTTTTTGCTAGAGATATTTTGGTGGTTTTTGGTCCTCAACTTGAGGGTTTATAATCAGAATTTAGATTGTGAGCAAGGATACAAAGGCCTGTGTCCAATTTTTTTATGTCCGGAATGTAGATTAACAAAAAATATTGGACACATATTTTTTCTTTTTTGTCGTAATCAAAAGATTACGGCGATACATTGAGTTAAAATGTGGCATGACGTCACGCCTTGCTAGATTTTAAAATGAGTTGTGACGTAGCGAGCCCCCAAACTTTAATGCGTGTTTTCTAAGTTATTTTTGATTAATATGATAAAGCAAAAAATACGTGTCTAATATTTTTTTATTAACTGAAAGGCGGACTAAATAGAATTTCTTTTCTTGCGAGTGGAACCGAGGCAATAGCTATTTACTGAGGCAATAGTTACTTTATAAAACTGCCTGGGTGACCGAGCTCTGCTCTAGTGAAAATAGAGAATGCTCATTTAATAGTATAGGATAGTACCTACTAATTCCATGCTGCCATGATCATTATTCTTATGTCATTATTCAATGTCTTGTTTTAAACTTTGGGCGACTGAGCTCTGCTCGGGTGAAAACAAGGAAAAAATTAATTTTCCCAGAAACGAGTCTTAGCAAGATCGATTTTTCACCCCCGTAAACCCCTATATTGCAACGTTCATCGAAATCGTTAGAGATTTGTACTCACGGTCTTGAAATCGGTTCAAGACCGTGAGTACAAATCTATATACAAACAAATATTGCTCGTTTAATAGTATACGATTTTAATGCAAATTAAGTTTTCTCCATTCAAAACCAGTCTTACCCCAAGCTTGAAACTTCAAAAAATTTACATTATTTTTACTTAAACTCAGTGCAAAGTTCCCTGCAGAACAATCCAGAATTTTTGCTAAGTAGCATTAGGTACTGAACTCTTCGAAGGACTTGACCTCGAAACACGCCCCCTGACATCTTGAGAGTATTTGTATAAAAAGCCAGGAGTTGCGTGGGCTAGCTAGTGTTGTTCTCATTTTTTTTAATATATATTTTTGTTGATGGTCAATTCAAGTTCACATTTAGAGTGCTTAGAGCCACATTCTGAAGCGATGATCAGGCATGAATTTCAATTGAAAATTGATTAGATTTGAATGGATATTATTAATTTGCCTACGATACGAGAATATTTTCTAAATGTACTTTTAAAGTTACTGAGTTTGGACAGTTCATTTGTAGATAAAATTAACAAAAGAGAAAGGTATAATTGCCGCTACATTTTGAACCGTCTTTGCCATTGCCATCACTCATTTTATTTCATCAACAGCTGTGATGATAGCCTAGTGGTGTGACCGTCGGACTGCCAAGTCATAGGTCTTGAGTGCAAACCCAAGGCACGCACCTCTGACTTTTCGGATTCATGCGCGTATTGTATAATTATAACTTGCTTCAAACACGGTGAAGGAAAACATTGTGAAGAAACCGGCATGCCTGAGAAATATCGACGCTATGTGTGACTTGAGAAATAATAATAGCCAGAGGCCCGTGGGTGCCATAAAAACTCTGACACCAGGTTAGTTACTAACCACACGAAAAAGAACGAAGATCACTCATTTGATTTCTGTTTTTTTTTTTCCCACACAATTAGTAGTGTAAAGATGATTATTACTTGTCTAAATCCCTAATCATTTTAATCAAGTACTCGCAAACCAACCAATATTGGATCAATATATACGTAGGTATACCAGCGAATCCTCTGAGCTGCAAACAATAGCACATGTTGGTCATCACAGATCAAACGACTGGATGAAACGTGATTGTGAACGGCTCAGTGGTAGCGTCACAATAGATATTACTAGTTGATATCTATCTGTAGTATTATTACATTACATTACCAATTGAAGCAGTATGAGGTATTATTTCGGTGATATCAGGTTCAATTAGGTCTGGGCAGGTGGGTAGATGAGGTTGTTAAAACTAATGAGGTCATGTTCCAAATTATACAAATGTGTAATCGTACTGAGATGCAGAATAGAAATACCGTATCGGATTATGATATCTGAAATTCAATTGGCATCCAAAAGATTTGCTTTAGTCTAATTTCTTTTTATATTTTTTTTTTTGTGGAATGGCTTATTTACGTACTTAAAATTTCATATTTAAGAAGATAATTTTAACGTTAAACTGGAATCTTAGAGAAAACTTAACTTGGAGAAATCCATTGATAGAAAACCTGGACTTAACATGCTGAAATTGCTAAAACGTAGTGCTCAAGCTCTCTGATCATAGCCCATTCTTCCTTAGTATGAGCAAATGAATTAGGCTGCCTGCCTATCTGTGCAGTTAGGGGTGGAAAAGTGTAGAGCTAGGAAAATAATAACCGATAGAATTCCAACTAAATTCATGTCCTTCATACTTCAGTGCGCAGGGACACTCCGCTTCGCTGCTTCTAACTACTACTTTTCTTTTCGAAGCTTTAGGAATGATTTATACTAGATCATCACAGCCGCAAGCGATGTCCAATTGTTCTCAATTTGGCCCTCCAAATTGAGTAGACTCGAACATCGCTCGGACCAAGATTTAGACGGGAGACGGAACGCTACACTTTGTAGCATAAACTGCTTCATATAAAATGTTCGTGAAGTTTCGGGTCCGTGCCACGTCCGCGCCTCTTACAGGACACGACACAGGTCACGTCCATCACAATCTATCATTAATAATCCTCCGCTAATATGAACAGGCAGCCTTAACCCTTTGTTGGGATAATTTACAGGCTTTAGTCAATTTTCAGTTGCTGGTTCTGGACATTGGTATTCATAGAATTCCTAACTTATTAATCTAGTATTCTATTTGAGGTGGTTTAACATCTTAGTAACTATCAAGACGAAAATAAATACGAGAAGTGTTATTAAGTATCTAAATTCATGGTTTATATTTAAGAAAATGCTGGAGAAGACGGAGCTTGTAGCCGGACCATAATAGTACTTTTTTTTAAATCAAAGTCCTGCAAATCCACGATATCATTCATCAGATTACAGTTAAGTTTAGGGCTCCCACACAAAACTGCGAATTAGCATCGCATTGTATAAATCTGCGAGCTCAGCCAATTTTTTTTTTATTTTTTTTTGTGGTTGGGAAATCATCAAATAACTTCTCCCGCTCTGGGCGGAGCGGGGAGGGCGTTTCAGACTTTTACTGACTAAAACCCACCCGTGTTCCTTCGGTTGCCCTGTCGCCGGGAGCCACGATCTCTCTTTCGGCCGTGCGCACTGTGAGCTCGCAGATTTTTGCAATGCGATGCGAATTCGCAGTGCTGTGTGGGAGCCCTTATGCACACTAAGTTGGTCGAAGGCTCCCACACAAAACTGCGAATTCAAAAATCTGCGAGCTCGCAGATTTTGTGTGGGAGCCTGAAACACATCTTTTGGGAGGCATTTCTTTTAAGTTACACAGGCTTACAGAAAAATAATCAAGGCTAAAAAAAAAATATTTGGTAAATTAAGGCACGGAAAATATGTTTGCGAACAATACAAATACATAATTTAACGGCTGGCAACACTATTACAATGAGAATCATAGACGATCCGCATAACAATACTGCGTGAAATAATGAATGACAAACGACCGACGCCAACAGGAAATACAATACAGTAATATGATGAAAATAACTAAAAGAGAATATATAAATCCAGAAAAATCGTTTGAATTAACAACTGGCACCTAGGGGGCTCGTCCGGGATCAGTATACAAAACGGTTCACCCCAACTCCGTAATAAGTCCCAAAGAAACAATGCTCCACATTATGAAAGACGTTCCGGAGATGGTGGACAGGAGAAAACGCACTAAATGGGTACAAGATTTGGAAGACAATGCAGAAATCTTACAGTTATTATTAGCTACAGCTTATAATGTTTAAAATATAGGAAGAGAACACGCGCTGGCAAAATAATTCCCGAATCATTGGAGATAAAGATGTGCCACGAAAAGCAACCGAACTTCAAAATAAAAACACTTCAAAGTGAAAAATAACTCTATTTCGTTGCCTTCAGTTTTGAACAACAAACTTTAAAAAAAAAAACAAGCATTTCTTTTTTGATGTTGGTAGTTTTTTTTTTTTGTAAAAAAAGTTTAATTTTCACCTTTTAGTTGTGGTCCTTTCCCCACACAAATACGAATAGCACCATCTGCTATTTAAATAAAAATAACAGGAAATTATTGTAACATCATCCATGTAATTATACAAGTGGGAATAATACGTATTTTTGAAGATAACTCAAAAAGTACCCAAGCAAAGTTAATAAAATTTATATGAGACCACCTCGAGATCACTCTTTCAGACAGTAATTTTATAACTCTTTTACTAATATTTCTTAAGAAAAATAAAAACAACTCCGTTCGTTATGTCACATGTAACATAACTCGCGAGTTGTGTTACATATAACATAACGAACGGAGTCGTGTTTATATTTTTATTTTCTTAAAATTAGTAAGTATAAGCTAAATACAGAACAATGTACTTACATTGCATATTTAACCTTACACAGTACACTATATTCACTCTAGTTAGTTTAAGTGTACGATAATGATGTGAAAGAGCGGAGCCTTCTAATACAGGCTAATTGTTTGCTTAAAGGGAGGCTTCAAACACGTTTAAATGTAATGTAATTTTATATTTTTCACAATTAACTATTTTGGTATTTGTATTAATAAAATATATGAGCATCCCTATTGATAACCTCCTCCTTTTTTAGAAGTCGGTTAAAAAATCAGACGAATCGATAAATAAGCGTCGTTGAGAAAAAACATTGGAGTCGAAATAAACACATTTCGTTGGTCTTCAATAATGATAAAGTTAAACAAGCCAATAAAACGCGGAGAGCAATAAATTTGTTAAAGAAGACAATGGAATCGTTATCACTCAGAGCTGAAGATCGATCGCATGTTCGAGCGATGCTACCCCTGAATGAAATATGAGACTCGGAAAGCCTTTTAAAACATTTTCTTTGCTCAATATGCTTGACGAAGCTTTTGCCAAGAGGCTTTTAAATATTTATATTCTAGATTTATGCTATTTGAAGAAGAATTAAGTTTCCTAGACTTTGAAAAATCTTGTTGTTATAATATCAAACAGAACTAAACGTTTCAATTGTTTATCTTTGTGTATTTGTTTTTAACCGACTACGGCAAACCCAAAAGGAAGGGTTATGATTTTAGCAGTCTATGTATGTATGTTTGTATTTACGTGTATTCCACCGTAGCGCCTAAACTACTGAACCGATTTTGATGAATAAATTATCAATAAATTTGTAATAATGATCCGGGTGACATAAGCTATATGCATTTTCCCTAAATTTAATATGGTGGACTTTACACGTAAATTTCTAACCACGAAAAAAAATTAATTGAGATAATCATGACATGTTTGATATCAAAAGAAAGGTCTTGACGAGCACATTACAAATATGTATATAATATTATATTTTAAATTAAATAAATATGTAATAAATTGTTAAAAACATGCAAGTGAGACTCCGCTACGTACGGCGGACGCGAGATGATACCAATGCGCAATTATTCAAATCTTAATAAATAGTAACGATTTTTAATTCCATTAGAAAAACAAGTACAATGAAATATTTATATTTTGAATTTCTTCGAAGCTCGATAAATGCTGTTGGTGTCGAAATAAATTACACTATGGTTTAAAATAGGTTAATTATTTATTGATCTATTGTATTACTCTTGTTGTCGTAATGTTAAAAAATAAGTTTAATTTAAAAACTGTTACCCGACTACGGGAAAAAAAATGATCTAAAAATTACGAAACAAGAATATATTTCAGACAGAAATCAAGACAAAGATACAAAAATAAAGGTAACGCCGTCGTCGCATGCTATTATAATTTTAAAGGTGTTTCTACCACCCACATGGTATACAGGCATACGACTACGGCTTTACCTTTATCATTTTTGTACCTGTCTTGATTTCTGTCTGAAATTTATATTCCTATTTCGTACTTTTTAGACCATTTTTATTTTCCCGTAGTCGGGTTACAGTTTTTAATTTTTTTATTAAGGTTACGTATCTCAAAAGGAAAAAACGGAGCCCTTATAGGATCACTTCATTGTCCGTCCGTCTGTCTGTCAGTCTGTTAAGACCCTTTTTCTCAAGAATGTGTGGAGGTATCTAGGTGAAATTAATATCAAATACGTAGGTCTATGGTCCCTTGAAGCTTTAAAAAAATCAAGCGTCTAAGTCAACGCAATAAAAAACACGGCCATTCATGCGACATATTTTGATACTTGCAAATAAATTAAAACCTATAATGTACTTCCCGTTGACCTAGAATCATGAAATTTGACAAGAAGCACGGTCTCACAAATAAAGGAAAAATTACGAAATCATTAATTTGTAGGTCTAGCATATTTTTTTTTTTTGGGATTACAAACTTTTTGCAGTTGGAGAATTGACCGTGGCGTATGCCTATCTATCTATGTATGGGAGATTTTTTTTTTTTCAACAACAATGTTATGTTTGTTTTTGGGATAAATTCATCCCAACTGCGGAACCCTTTATTGTGCGTGGGCCGACACGCATTTAGCCGGTTTTTTTTTTTTTTTTTTTCGACAACTTTACGTTGAAAGATGATCATTATACTGAAATGATGTTCCAACTGTGTAAAAATAAGTTTTTATTTAAACCTCTTTCTTGTCACAATGGAAGCCTTACATAACTAAATAGTTTACACACGCCAAATATCTTATATTAAAAAACCAACCCTCAACACCAATATTGCAAAGCTTGATTCCATTCACGTTATGCGATAACCGACTTTGAAGATGCATGCAAATACATAATGCAAAACTCTAACCAGGGCTTGAGGCAAACTCGAGCCGCGCATAATAATTTTAAACCTTACACGAACTCCTCTAAACTCTAATTCCTTTTGTTTACTCTTCCAGATTGTACCTGTTCTGTAATGACCAGTGATCAGAGTAGATAGATTGATTTGGGGTCAATGAACTGGCACGTATATATCAGTATGGATATGCCTCCGGGATGTCGGGATTTTGAAATTATTAAGATTTTTTTTAAGGAATTTCAAATGTTGGAATGTGTAGAATAAAGAATACATCAATATGAATAAGAAATGTTTAACCTTTTTGCTGTTATTGCATTGAATGCGAAAAAATATTAAGAAGTATAAAAAGATATTTTTATTTATTTATTCAAGAATAGTAACAATTAGAAGCAGCAGATAATATACTTACAAGAAATAAATACTAAATTAGTCATATTATATAAGTTTCGAATGGACGCACAACAGTAAGATTCACTTTATTACTTGATAAATAAGAAAAAAGCAGTGTGGAGCAAGTAAGTGCAGTTTGTAATATAACCAGTCTTTTAATTTGTCACTAAAATTATTGAATTTTTATAAACTTAATACAAAACATAACTTTATTTAATATTCTAATAATATACCTGGTTCTGATCCGCATGTACCTAGCTTGATAGTTAATATTTCTACACCAGCAATGATAGTTTATGTGAAACAATGTTCAATTTAAGATCTCAATGTACCACAAACTTTTTTTATTTTTTATTTTTTTTATCCTTTATTATAAAGAACTCCGTTCTTAATAATTAATTACAATCTAGTCTATAAGACTCATAAGCAATTTAAATCTAACTTAATTTTATACAAATGATGATTATTTTAAAACTTAGAATAGTGTCCTTTGTACTTTACACAAGTCCGTTCCACTTTCTTAGAGTCTGATATGATGATATTATAAACACTTTGTTCATGTGTTATTATGTGTGTCACTGTCACTGTTATTTCTACACTTTTTACACTACACTAAATCAAAAGGTTTTGTTCGTTTTAGTCTTCGCACTATATTCGTTTGGTCTAACAGCTGAATCGCCTCGATGTTCACATGATGATGGAGTCGTTGTTCATGGGCTTCAGCATATTTTTGTATTATCTTGGTGACGGGTTCCATGTTCAGGTCACGATGGAGGTCGTCATTTCTTATATACCAGGGAGCATTAACTATACTCCTGAGTACTTTGTTCTGGAATGTTTGGATGATTTTGATGTTGGTTGGTTTAGTACATCCCCACAGTTGGATGCCATATGTCCATATTGGCATAAGAACATGCTTATATAATAATATTTTGTTGTGTATTGATAGACACGAATCCCGTCCAATCAACCAATACATGTTTTTAAAGCGCATGTCTAGTTCCTGCCTTTTCTTTTTGACGTGCGCTTTCCAGCGCAGTTTCGCGTCAAGCGTTATGCCAAGGTATTTGGCTGTATTTGCGTATGGCACTCGTTGACCATTTATGAAGACTGGGTGGTAGTCACAATTTCTGTTGGTGAAATCAATATGAAGCGACTTTGATTCATTCAATTTGATTCTCCATTTTTGTGCCCAATCATGAACTTTATTTAGAGCGATTTGCACCTTTTCGATTGCTTCCGTATGGCATGATCCTGTCGCCATGATGGCAGTGTCGTCCGCAAAGGTTGCAATTGTATTATTTTCGAGCTCTGGTATATCATACGTGTACAGCAAATAGAGCACTGGTCCCAGCACACTACCTTGGGGCACACCAGCTTTAATTATCTTTAGCTCGGAAAAAGCATCCTCGTGCCTTACTCTAAACATTCTATTTGTAATGTATGATTGCAAGATATCGGCAAAATCATTAGGCAGCATTAGTCTTAGCTTGCACATCAAACCCTCATGCCAAACTCTATCAAAAGCTTGTGCCACGTCTAAGAATACGGTGGAGCAAACTTTTTTATCTTCAAGCGTTCTCTCGATGATGTTGGTAATTCTATGTACTTGGTCTATCGTAGAATGTTTCTCTCTAAAACCAAACTGGTGGTCAGGGATCAAATTATTCTCGCTTATAATCGGTTTTAGGCGTTTTAGAAATATTTTTTCAAACAGCTTTGATAGTATCGGCAACAGGGATATGGGCCTGTATGATGATGCTTCGTGAGGTGGTTTGCCGGGCTTTGCAATCATAATCACTTCAGCAACTTTCCATGGCTCAGGAACATGCTTTAGTACGAATGCAGCATTGATGAGCCTTGTAAGTTTAACAATAGCTTTACGAGGGAGATGTTTTAGGATTTCACCCGTAATAAGGTCATACCCTGGGGATTTCTTTTTTAGGCTTATCATTTGAATTTCCTTTGCAACTTCTTTCGGGGTCACAAGCTTAATTCTTTGATCTTGCAGAATATCGGGAACTTGCAGGTTTTCTACAGACCCGTCACTTGGCTGAAAGGTTTCTTCTAAATGATGTGCAAATCTTAGGGCTTTTTGCTCGTTGCTTATGGCCCACTTTCCATTATCATCTCTGATCGGGGGAATTGATGTGACTGGCCTTTTCAACAACTTTGTTGCTTTCCAAAGAGAGTATTGCGTTGTATGATCACTGCTTAACTGCCGTAGGTTAGTGTTGAGAGCCTCATCTTGAAAGGTTTTTATTGTTCTCTGTAGTCTTTTCGATAGATTATTCAATAGAGTTTTGTCTTTCGGAAATCTAGTTTGCTGCCATATTTTCCTTTGGTTTCTTTTTTCATATAATAGGTCTACAATTTCCTTTGGGTAGTTATTTCCTTTACATTTTTTATTTGACTGTGGTGTGTTGTTCCATGCACATTGTTGGATATCGTTGCCAAACTTGTTTACTTCAAAATCGAGCTGATCTTTGCTTTTTAATGAAGTTTTTAGGTCAATTATATTTTGTAAGTCTATGCTAAAACTCTCCCAATCTGTAAACTTATTTTCCAATGTCAGGTGGTTTTCTCTCAGTAATATTTTGTGACTCAGTTTTAATAATATCGGAGAGTGGTCGGAGTTCATATGATACCCCTCTTCCACACTCAGGTAATTGGTGGATATATTTTTGACAATGAAAAAGTCGATAAGGTCTGGAAGTTTCTGGGGGTCAGTCGGCCAGTATGTAGGTTTTCCAGTACTTATGACCTCACAACGCATGTCATTCACTGCTCTAAAAAGCTGTCTTCCTTTAGTTGAAGTTAGTCTCGATCCCCAATGAGTGTTCTTAGCGTTAAAGTCCCCGCCCAATATAAATCTTGGTCCAAGAAGTCTGAGAAAGTTCACATATTGTTCTTTGTTTATCATGTGTCTTGGGGGAAAGTATGCAGCTGCTACTGTAACATTAAACTTTTTTGTTTTAATTGATACCGCCACAGCTTGCGTGTCCAGCTCCTCGTATTTACTCTGTTCGTAATGACAGATATTTTCTTTAATAATAACTGCACTACCTCCTCGGGCCGTGTTGTTAGGGTGCAGCGAGAGATACACTTTATAACCTTTAAACTGTACAAAAGACTGCTTAGTGAAGTGTGTTTCAGAGATCAAACACACATCAATGTTTTCTGTGTCTAGGACTACTAGCAACTCATGTTGGTGTTGCAGCAGTCCGTTGGAATTCCACGCCATTATTTTAAGTGTGTTATTCATTATTGATTTTGTACAGTACTTGATTCTAATTTCTCTAGTCTCTTGTCAAATGAGGATATGCACTTCAAGATCTGGTTGAGCTTATCGTCTAGGCTTGATGGTATGCTTGGTTTTACTACTTGTGCATATGAGGCACTTTTGGATGAAGGTGCAGTTATTGTTGTTGTCTGTGCAAACTGCGCACTTTGTTTTGTTGTCTGTTTATCTGAGTTTCTAACAATTTGCTTAACGGCAGTGTTGCTACTTGGATTACTTTTTGCGTGTTTGTTCTTCATCATTTGCATCTCCTTGGCAACTAAACACCCTCTGTAGTTGGCTGGGTGAGGTAAGCCACAGTGGACACACTTAGGTTTTTCTTGTGCTGGTTTTTTACAATCAGCTGTGAGGTGTTTCCCTGTACATTTAACACATCTTGGCTCTTTTGCGCAATACTTCTGTGTATGACCATAAGATTGGCATCTCTTACACTGCGGTATTATTTTTGACGTTTTAAGGGGGTGAATCTCCACTTTACAGCCTAGGATATATTTAATGCCGTATATTTTGTTGAGTTCTTCGTCATTCTTGAACGATAAAATAAACATGTTCAGCGGTTCTTTTGTTCTCCAGCTAAGCTTGATAATTGCATTTTCTATCTGGAATCCTTGCGACGTTAAATCATCTTTAATCCGATCCGGTTGGCAGGAAGAATGCAACATTTTTGCCACAACTCTTATTGGCCTATTTTGCTTATCCTCGTATGAGTGCCAAAAGCAGTTATTTTCGGTTAATCGCCGAGAAATAACTCTGTAGGACTCTTCAGTCTTGGCATTTATTTTCAAACTATCACCGCTTAACATTTTCGCGGTAAATGTTTCTACTGGCTGAGATTCAGTCAAAAAGTCGTAGAATGTTTGGTAATTCTTAACACCGTCCACCACAATCGGCGGCGGCGCTAGAATCTTTTTAGTGGTTGTCTTCTCTTTGCTGTTAGCTTGCTGCTGCTGAGCGCTAGTTTTAGCATGTTGTGGCGGTGGTGGAGTAAGAGAGGTGTTCAACTTCCTTTTCTTCCTGTTTTTAGCCCTAATCCACCCAGTTTCTTTGGCAAGTTCATCCTCATCCGTGCAGTACTCAACTTCACTTATAGTAGGCTGAGCTGGTGTTATGGCCACACTGGCCTGTTTATCTGAGGGTTCTTCTTTTTCTCGTGCTTTTAAGCAATTTAATTGACCTTGCAGATCTTGTACCTGTTCCTGCAAGCTTTGTATGTGGCCGTTCAGTTGACGTACCATTTGTTGGAGGTTTTCTCTGTCTGTTTTCTCCTGGATGTAACAGTCATACAACTGTCTTTCCAGATCGGTTTTTATTTTAATAGACTGTTTTGCAGCCATATTTACTTATAAGGCGAACGTGACACCTAAACAATTATAAGAATCACTTCATGACGATTTCCGCACTTGTAACTGGGTCATCGCGGTGGCCCCGATAGCTCGACGTACACCGCGACGACGGTGTTGTGATGCGTCTGCAAAATACTCTTAACTAGAGCACGCGCGCGCGATCGGTACGTCCGTTCTCAATAGTAGTTAAACACGACTCCACAAACTGAGAAATAAATAAATTATTATTATTATTATTAAAAAAGTGAGTTTATATATTTGGGGAGTCTGTTTACAAGGGATGGGAAAATTGATGGGGATGTAGAAAGGAGAGTAAACGCGGGAAATAAAGTAAATGGTGCTATACATGCGATTATGACTAACCAGTCGATGTCTAAAAAAGCTCGACTGGCTGTTCACAATGGTGTGCTGGTGCCTACGCTTATGTATGGAAGTGAATGTTGGGTGTGGCAAAACAAGCATGAAAGTAGAATAAATGCTGTGGAAATGCGTTCCTTGCGAAGCATGTGTGGTTTGTCTATGAATGATAGGCTGAGGAATGATGTGATAAGACAGCGGTGTGATTTAAAAGAAGATGTTGTGACAAAAATTGAAAAGGGTATGCTGAGATGGTTTGGGCATGTTGAGAGGATGAATGAAAAGCGACTAACAAAACGTATTTACAAGGCTGATGTGAAGGGAAAGGCCGGTCGGGGACGCCCTAGAAGGACATATACTGACCTTATTGGTGATGTTCTTCAGAAAGGCTAAGTGCGTAGTACTCGCAACCGGCGGGAGTGCATGACCAGATGTATGAACGTAAACGAGGCAAAAGGAGTATGTAAGGATCGTAGCAGGTGGCGTTCTGTAGTTTCTGCCTACCCCCATGGGAAGAAGGCGTGAGTTTATGTATGTATGTAAATAAGAAAAAACAATTTTAAATGTTTTAACGTAGTAGTTTAAAAATCCTTAGTTTTACAATATTTGATTCAATCCCGTAAGTACCAAAATGAAATCCCGGAGAGAAAAAAGGCTTATCCATTTTACGATTTCTATGACTATTCATGATGCGAGTACGTTAAATCAATCTACCTACTCCGATCACTGGTGCTTAATACACCAATCTACTTAGATATAACAAAATCAAATGATGTTCATTGGCAAGCGTATCACTTGAGATCGGCTGGACCGATTTGCTAATTTTTTTGTTTTAAAATATTCTTATTAGTCCGAATACGAAAAGAAAAATTTGAAAAGTTGCTAGGAAAATTTGTGCATTTTCTACGGGAATTTTGTTAAAATTTGGACAGAACAACGTCTGTCGGGTCAGCTAGTCGATAATAATTATTAAAAATGGCAGTTCCTTAAAGCAAGCCAAGAGCCATATCTCAACAAAAAAATAATAAAATGAGACTAATAACTTGCTTAAAGGTGACTTCAAAAACTTTGTATTTCTACGAAAACAATCTCAGAAGATGCTGACGTGCTAATTGAGACAACTACCATTAAAACGAATAACTATGAAAATGTGTTTATTGTAGAAAATTACGTTGACCTTTTAGTTATTCTTTGACGACTAAAGCAAACGTTTACACGCTATTATTCCACAAAAATCTTTTCCAATCCTGCTATAAAAAAAAAACATTATGTTCATTCGCGCTATAAGCGCATATGACACTACGTCTGTAATAGAAGGGAAAGGTTTTTCTTTTCACATGTTTATTAAAAATACCCCTAGCTTTAATGAGCTCCTCAAAATTTTCTAAACGCCAGAAACTGAACCAAGCTCAGCGGTTGAAGCAGGATACAAATTAATGCAAGTTGTATGCGGAAAACGGAATTTTGTTCGGTATTAATCATTTGCGAAATCTATCAGTAAATCGCAAATCAATGCGGCTTGTTTATCTCCCACATCAGATGCTAGAAACTCAACAATATAATTCGCAAAACATTTTTCTGCATTAATGTACCCTTAGAAAATGTTTCTTTATTCTTATTCATTAAAAAGCTACGTTCAAGTACACGATTCAAGAAAAAAATCGCTTGCAAGATTTATTGCAAGGTTCAAATGTAATTTCCCCGGGCTAACATACAAATTGACAAAAATTATTGAATGAGATTTGATTATCATTATGATACATAACCCGTAACTCTGTCTCCAATGCCTTAAGTAGCATAAAATCACTTCAGTATCCTATAGTGTATGTTATCGATACATTCATCAATCACTAGCCCCAAGCGGCCGCGTCTAGACAAGGGTATCCAGTACTCTTGAGACAAATTGTCCCATCCAACTAAAAGATTTTTATTTATAAAACTCTTAACCCATTCCATCTTATTTTATTTTCGTTCTATAATTGATTTTTGAGCCTCCATTTATAGACCAATATATAATTGCCGATTATGAGTGATATAAGGTTTTGTAAGGAGAGTCTAATGAAAGGTGTGATAGTTCTATTTTGTATATAAAATATTGAAGAGGAGTACTGTGTCTAGAATTTCTAACACACATTCATTTAACTGTCACATATCTATAAATCCAGTATTTTACTATAAATGTTTACTTCCTGAATCGGGTCTATTTTTCTTTAAATTATTATGGAATTCATTTTCTTGCCTACTTTTATCCAAGTCAACCATGCACACAATTAACAATCTGCTCAAAAAAATCCTCTTTACCAGCATCATCTTGTACGACATTCAAATTAAACGTATTACGGTTTCGTCAGTCTTTAACATAAACCACTCAATACGAGTCCACTCAATTCCTTTGAATTTCAATTGCGGTTTCCGCGTTTTATTTTTCCTCTTTCGCATACGAATAGGTGCATCGTTCCGCTTGTCACAGGCTCGCCTCAGTTCAGTGGTTTTCTGAATAATAGTGGTGTTAAGGGCTTGTGAGTCGAATCTTTACATGTTTCGTATTTTTTATCTACTTTCAGCGATATATTGAGATCGAACTGAGTATTTATTAGGCAAAATTACGTCGGAACCCAGGAACACCACAAGGGAGTGGATAATGTTTAGATTATATTGCAGTTTGTAATATGTTTGCGTGGAGACTTAATTGTATGTTCTATTATGATCCTTTGTTGGTAGTTATTATTATTGCCTTTTAGTATTTCCAACTATATTCCACATTACATAATAGAAAATAAAGTTTAAATAGGGTAGCAGCTGCAGCTTCCATTCAAATATTTGGCGTTAGACCTCCTCAGGGTAAATAGCTACTACCTAATCACGACCTCTGATAGGTACAAGTCTCTGCGTCCAGCGCTCGGTGTGGCAACACGCTGTGTTCGGGTTCGCTACAAGTCAATCGTCATCCTGAGGATGCCTCGTTGACAGGTGAAACACGTGTCGATTTCTTACAGAGTTTTTTATGGCTCTTTAGGAATAGTTAAGCGGAACAGGATACTAAATAGATCAACGTCTATTGTATTTAAGGCACAAGTAGCTTAGGTATATAAGCACAGATGACATTATCAGTTTGCAGGCACATGCTGCTAGATTAATCTCCAATACGCGTCGTCACCATCCTGGATCGCAGGAAGACAATAGAAGCTTATAATAACTGATATGAACACAAAATTAGGCTGTAACCGAGTTTCATTGAAATCTAAGCATGCTTGAACGACTATCTGATACAGCTAATTCTGTACCCAAACACTATAATGTCCTTTATATAAGCCATAGATACTGGTATCGTGATGAGATAGCCCAAGCCAATACTGCTGATATTGAACCTAAACAGAATAGCATCCTTTGTAAGAGTTTAATTAAGTATGCTTGACCAACTCAATTTGATACAGCTGGTACCCATCCCAAGCGCAATAATGTTCTTTGTAACTATAGTAAAAAAGAAAATACAGAATTCGATAAATCGCAGTACGCAGACTATCTATACCAATAATGAAGCTGCCAGACGAAGTTAGGAGCCGAGCGAAGAGAAATAAAATCTGAGGGTACGCCATGCGTCAACGAAGTAACGGGGGCGCACAGCTATATAATTTATAATATAATTATATATATATAATTAGTATATAATTTATGTTAAATAAGAAAGTTCATATAAACGGAGTTGCCGGCATCTATTATTGCTCAACCATGCTTCCAATAAAGCCTGACAAATAAAAGCAAAACGAATCTCTTAACCTTGTCACATCTCAGGAAAATAAGAATTTTGTACGAGAAATGAGTTAGGTGCCTGTTGAGTTTCAAACGACCTTATAACTTGCGAGAAACGATACTCAAACGACTTTTTTCTTCTTTTTTATTTTTTGCTATTCGGGCTTGTAAGTTCGTTACTCTTTGCAACTAAAGCAGTACCTATCTTTTTATAATCTATCGATTGGTTATTGTACCATTCATAATGAGCATGAACGAAAAATTGAGTTTCGGGGCCGATTCTGATATTTGAAAAGTATTTTCCCAAGCCGGGAATCAAACCCGTAAATTTTGAAATCACATTTGTTGTATCGGAGCCCCCTTAAATATTTATTTTATTCTGTTTTTCAGTATTTGTTCTTATAGTGGCAACAGAAATACATCATCTGTGAAAATTTCAACTGTCTAACTATCACGGTTCATGAGATACAGCCTGGTGACAGACGGACAGCGGAGTCTTAGTAATAGGGTCCCGTTTTACCCTTTAGGTACGGAACCCTAAAAACACATTTCATAGTATCGCTAATAAGGATCAAAGTCTGAAGTAATGTCTAACAGCAAATTAAAGGAAAGTGTTGATTTTTGTGATCAAAGGAAATCAACAAAGCGAAAAGATTGGATAATAACGATCATTGATGCATAATTTGTTGAACCGCTTATATCAAAGATTGTGAAAGGTCTGCAAGAGGCGATAAGTGAAAATCACCAGAAGTATGTTATCAAAGGAGTATATAAAGAAACACGACCGCAAAAATTTCAAGAAAATCTTCATAAGTTGTACAAGAAATATACAATTTTTGATAAATTATTGAAAAAAGCTACACGAAACATTTGAGTCGAGAATTCCAGAAAAACTTTCATAAGTGACAGTAAATGAGTGGAACTACTCAGTAATATGTATTTCATGGGTTGTGATTCGATTAATTTAATATGGTTGGTAAGCAATTGATGCTCGTCACAATTCATATGGTGCAGTGGAGCTGATGGTGAAGTACCTGGAGAACTCCTCAACAATTAAAGTCATCGGGAAAAGCAATACTTTGTAAAAAGGTAATGAGCAGTTAACATTAGGCTATTGTAACTTAGATAAATTACGAACTAACCAAACCAAACGTGAAAAAAATAACTTTTTACAAAAAATACAACCGACTTCCAAACTACAAAGTGAAAAATAACTTTAATTTCGGAAGTCGGTGTCAAAAAACTAAAATACTGATCCAGACACCGACTTCCGAAATTAAAGTTATTTTTCACTTTGTAGTTTGGAAGTCGGTTGTATTTTTTGGAAAAAAAAAATTACATGTCATACATGTTGCCAGAGTTATGTGATCCCAGACATATGTTTTTAAAATATGGCAACTAAGGATTTAAGGGATTCATCGGGGCTTGAGCGGAATTTTACGTAAATGTTACTTTCTTTCTTCATCCTCTATCAGCAACATTTCATATTTTCAAAACTATATATTAAGACACTCGTATTTTTTTTCCCCAACTTAATGCGCAATCGTTTTTAGGGGTTGCAGTTTTTAAGAGGTTTTCATCCTATATTAACTTTTTCATTTTTCTAGTACCATTGAGATGAATATCAGTGCAGAGAATGAGTAATTTTATAACGTTTCGTGATTAAAGCAGAATTCGCAGAGTTTGACATGTAAGCATACCTAACTACAAAATCAAAAAAAAAAATCAAAATATTTTTATTTCACATAGACCTACATGGGCACTTATGAAACGTCAGAAGCTAGGTGCACGGTTCCAATTGGTTGTTTCCTATGGAGAAGAGCCGGCAAGAAACTCCACGGTTACTCTTTTAAAAATAATTGGCTTTTACAATTTTTTCAAATAACAGTGTGACAAGGTATGGGAGGACAGTGTAGGTATTTCAATAAGTACCAGGTACTTAAGAAAATAGAAATGGTCAACAAATCTACAGTCCACTAAGCCTACAGTGTTCTCACATTCACAAAATAGAAAAGAATCTATACAAAAAATATATAAATTAATAAAAATAAAAACCTCTTTTAATTAAACGCAATTACATTATTGCTATTACAACTGTAATAAATCTGAATAATTATCATGTGCACAAAAGCCACTAATAAAGAGTTGAAATTAACTCGTAGCTATATAATGTCAAATAATACGATGAATATGTCCTACCTAAAAGGTAGAGAAAAAATGACATAATGCCCGTTACACATAGTTATAGAATAATTGTGGTGGTGAAGAATATTGAAATCAAGATCGATATTAGGGATGTGTGGAGTAAGTTTTTAGTTTTTAGTGTGATAAGAATCGATTTTCATATTTTATAAGGCCCTCGGTATGGAAATTCTATAAGGAGTAAAATGTATATTATACAAGCGTAACACGTGTTTTATTCGTAAATAACACGGATTCATAAAAAAAACAGAGTTGAGGCGCGGGGAAATAAAGGCGAAATTTGAATTTGAGTTGAAGTAGCTGTTAATACGAATTTCGTTTTTAAATAGGTTTCATTTCAAGTAGATATGACTTTATTTCTATCGTTAATATCTTCCCGTCACTTCTCAAGTGGGAATCAAATAAAGAGTAATATTAGATGGCGGAAATCTGAGATAAGTGCGCGTAAGGCATTGGGAAGGCAATCCAATTTATCTAGGGTAGTGTGAACCAATATTAGGGGACCATTCGACGCCCACAGACAATTGGTTGCGCTTAGTGTCTTTAAAAGTTCGAATTAGGTTAATAACATAGAATGTTAGAAGATATTTTAAATATATATATTCACTATCAGGACTTATAACACCATTGCACAGAATAACTTTTATTTGCCCTTTTAAAAATTGTACAAATCAGAGTTTTCAATGTCGTCAGATTTAGGGAAAAGCAGAAATTTCTTCATCAGATTTGCCTATTTAAGTTATTAAGGGTTAGGCTGCTCACGATCATACGAAAATCAACCGCTCTGAAGATCACGCAAATTTTTGTGCATTTTCCAAATTTGAAATTGGAAATTTTCAAATTGTTTTCGATGTTCTCTCATCATGCCGCACCTACCCAGGTATCAACTTTTCGTCCTGCATATGCTTGCTCAAAAACCCTCTGGACTACCATAAATTATGAACATTAGGTTTTTATATTTATCCAGATCAGTATTTAAGATAATGTGTCTGTGTTAGATACAAATGGAATTGACAAACAGACTTAACGTGTACATATACGAAGCTAAAATTCTTGCACAAATCTCTTGGAATAGAACAAATTGTTACCTTGACTGTTTAGTAAAATGTTCCTCCGCTATCGGAAAATGATAGAAAACATTTTACAAGTATACAGGCTGACCCTAAACCTTTGGTTTCCTAAGAAAGCTGTTCCGCCAATTTATATCTGCGTCATGATAATCTGTCATTTTCACCAGTATTCGTCTCGCTGATGGTGGCGCGTCTGTTGGATCATTTAGCTCCCTTCAAAATGGTTGAGCTGAATGGTGCTAATCCATGCGTCATGTTCGTGAACAGACGACGTCAGTTGGGACTGGTCTTCTCTTAGCTGCCATGGCTTATTTTTAATTCATTTAAATTTTTGATTAGTTATTTATTTATCTTTTTATTACGTTCGCTTCGAACGTGCGCATCTTTCTACATTGTTCTCACATGGATAATTTTAACATGAATGATGTTCAATATTGTGTCCGTGAAGTTTCTTGTCCGTTCTTCTCCATAGGTACTTACTACGCTTTGGAATGGGCAACTACGTATAGCTTCATATTTCTGACTGACCGATTCTGAATGCTTTGAGTTTGACATTAATGTGACAAAATACTCTTTAATTAGACAGTCTTTATTGTGTGACCTGTCAGCACTTTCTTAGAAAGCCAAAGCCACAAGAATACAAGAAATAAACAAAGAATCCCTTTATCTACTTTCTTATCGCAGATATGCTGGAAGAGATTTCATTAGAAATAAGCATCACCTTGTACGTATTTTTCTGTTATTTTTTTGCTTGTCATAAATGATTAAACAAATAAGAATCAAACTGAAAAAAAAACAGAATCCCTTTTAACACTGTCAGCGAATTATCCCCAACACGAATACACGACGAAGCACCGCCATAATTAACCCGGACCACTCCAACACATAAAATGTACCTCATAATGAATTTCCTGTAATTAATTCTATTCTCTCTTTGTTCACAGATTACGCTATCTCCTAAGACAATTGAATAGGGGTGAAATATCCGCAGAGACTTTACAAAAGAACCTACAATATGCTGCGAAAGTTCTCGAAGCAGTCTACATTGATGAAACCAAGTATGTACCTTGCTTTTAGGGTTTTTTCTAGTAAGTGGTTGTGGGTTATGTTGAGGAAGACCATGCTTCGGTATTTTTTTAAAGAAAAATAGTGATGGGCACTTGCAACTGAATTTATTATTAGTAGGTTGTTATGCTATAAATTTTAATAGAGTTGGTGTGACTTCAGATTTGGAAACGAGAAGACTGACCTCAAAAAGGTTTTGAAAGATGTTACATTGCTCCACAGAGCGAGACGCAATTTATTAGGTACTACTGATTTGATCAGGATTTACAGAACATGCAGACTTACAAATCTACTGTATTCACTTCAACGTAATATTGTTGAACCCATTAAATCCAATCTCCATATAAAAAATAAAAAACAAACTCCACCATTGTTACAGGATCCTTTAAATTGTTTACTTTATCAAACTCAACTGGTACAAAGAATAATCTACCGTAACTAAGTTTTTAATTATAATCAAGTTTCAGCTTGACATGTTCACAGTAGCAAGTTGCCCTACGAAGCGTAGTGTATCTCGACAAATAAATTGTATAGTATGAAAAATCTCATAACTTGTGTGTTTCAGATTTGCAGCAGTTCCTATATTTTACATCGTGATCATAAATTTTATTCATGACACACAATACATGAGTATTCATTTTTCGTTGTGGGAGCGTTTGCTTTGAAATACCGTTTCTATCACCCCCAGTATTTCTATTTTGTAGTGTCGGAGCGTTTCGTTTCTTTGAAAAAAGTTCTTTCTAGTGGATGAAAAGGCGTCGTTTCATGTTTAAATATTTTATTAAGAGCTTTATTTGTAATATCAATGATTCGATAAGAAACACCTACTTACTTTTCACTAATTAACTTACTTACAAATATTATGTCAAATTGTTAGGTTACGATTTTTACCCTGGTATTCAAAAGTAAATAATTAAATGCATTTTTATTTTAGTTACCGCTACTGTTTTTGACGAAAATCCGTTATAAAATACAATAGACGTGGATATATTTAGTAATCTGTTCTGCTCAGCTATTTCTAAAGAGCCATAAAAAAAAAACCTGAAAGAAATCGACACGTGTTTCTACTCGAACACGGCTTCTTGCCAAGTTCCAAGTGCCTCGAGTTCGCGACAAGTCAATCGTCATCCTGAGGATGCCTCGTTGAGAGGTGAAACATGTGTCGATTTCTTTCAGGGTTATTTATGGTTCTTTAGAAATAGCTAAGCGGAACAGGTTACTAAATATATCCACGTCTATTATATTTTACTACTAATTCAGTTAGGATCAAAAACACATCCCCGACTAATATCATATTTTCAGTAAATATTGTCTATAGTATATTCACGATTGGTGACATCAAGATGTATTACAAAATGTGAATTTGACTACTTTCGGTTATTGGAATGAATGTTCCTTACAATATCTAAAGTGGTCTGCACCAATATTGCCAGTTCTTATCGAGAGTCCACTCCAGCGACAAATGGGCTATTTATCCAGAAAATGGCTTACTATCACTTCTGTGGCCAGATAGCTTTAAAATATTGCTTCATTTTACTATCAATGCATTTTCAGAAATTGCATCGTCGCAACATAACCTTAAAGACACTCATATTTTTATAACTTTAAACACAGTAACTCTAGATCTTCCAAAACTGTAGAGACATTTCATTTAATTTCTTGCTCAAAGCAAAATATTTAACCGGTGAAAGGTACCTAATAGACCTCTAAATGAACCCGTAAAGACCAGCTAATTAGAGTCTCCCTAAATCACGACAACAAGCGAGTCAGGTTAATTAGGGAGACAAAATGGTTTGCGCCCATGAAAATTTTACGAATAAGGTCTCTAGAGGCGTAATAAGGAATCTAAAGCGTTTAAGCCTATTTTCTTTGTTTTGAAACTCCGTTCGTTTCATTTTATCAGTTAATAAGTATCACACATAACATTTTAGATTGACCGGCCAAGTTTTCATTAGAAAAAATATATTATACTAGCTTGCGCAAACGGCTTCGCCCACGTGATATCTTACAAATTATAGCCTATGTTACTCAGTGATAATGTAGTATTCTACTGGTGAAATAATTTTTAAAATCGGCCCAGCAGTTTTTGAGTTTATCCATTACAAACAAACATACAAAAAATCTAATCTTTTCTCTTTATAATATTATAGTATTAAGTATTATATCGAGTAATTCTACACTGTAACCACACATTTCTAGTTGACCGTTTCCAATAGCATCGAGCTCATCTTTACCATCAATATCGTGTTCTAGAGAATCTTAAATATTTATCTATTTATTTATTTAAACTTTTCACACTCAAAACGGTACAAAGGCGGACTTAATGCCTTAGGCATTCTCTACCAGTCAACCAAGGGTGGTGAAGAGACTCTGTTTAAGAGGAACAAAGAAAAAATTATTAAAAATATATCATTAAAAAAATATAGGTAGGAACAACAGTACATAAATAGGTTATAACTTATAATACACATACATATTTAATGTTATATACATATATTTATTATATTTATACATATATACAAATTTAAGGGAGAGAGATGTTGAGATGACTCTACTCTATTTGTTTTGAAAAAAACTCTGCAATTTCCGCTTAAATGCATACCGACTGGTGGCCGTCCTGATATCAAGAGGAAGCGCATTCCATAGAAGAATGGACTGAATGTGAAAGGAAGAATGAACAAAGTCAGAAGAATGAGAAGAACAAAGTAGGAGAAGATTGTTAGACGATCGCAAATTCTTAGTGTGTGAAGAACATAAATATTGGAAGTGAGACACAAGATAAGAAGGAGGAGTGGGAGAGTTGAGAAGGGAGAAAAGCGTGGTCAAAGCATGCAAACTTCTTCTTTGGCGAATGGTCATCCATTTGAGCTCAGACCTATAGCTCGAGATTATATTTCCTGAGATTGAAAATGAACCCGATACAATTGTTGAGCAGTCTGTCGAGCTTATCCAGCAAAACCGAATTCAAGCCAAAGTAGCACACGTCACCATAGTCGATGATAGGGAATATCAAAGCCTGCACAAGCATAGTTTTCGTCTTAGCGGGCAAAAAGCTTCTCAGACTATACATGGATCGCAGAGTGCCGTTGACCCTTTGACTAACACTAGAGACCTGGCGTTGCCAGCTAATCGTCGAGTCAAGATACAAACCGAGATCGTTCACAGTAGAGGTAACGGGTATGACGGTACCATTGAAAATAAGAGAAGGAAGTGAGGTAAGCGTCACCCTACTCATCATGCGTGAGCTCCCAATTACAATGGCCTGACACTTTGAGGGGTTTACTGACACCCCAAAACTATCAGACCACTTTTTGATTGCATCTAAATCTCGGTTTACATCTGCTATAGCGTCCGACAAACCTTCAACCCGCTCAAGCTGTATATAATTGAAGGTCATCGGCATAAAGATGATACAAACACCGAAGACAATGAGTTATAAAATTAATGAAGATGGAGAATAACAATGGAGAGAGAATACCGCCTTGTGGAACATCAGCATCCAGGTCGCGCCAACTCGACGAGCGCTCATCAACACGAACCGACTGCTGACGTCCCCGAAGATAAGAAGAGAACCACTCCAGAACCTCGAGCCAAACCATAAGATGAGAGAGGATACAAAGGAGAATATCGTGGCTGACGGCGTTAAAGGCATTGGAGAAATCAATTAATACCAAAACAATAACCTTGGTATCCTCCATCGCTTCTCTAACGTGGGTGACGTTAGAGAAGCCACTTTGAGGAGAGCGGAGGCTGTACTGTGCCCAAGCCTAAATCCAGACTGAAAAGAGCTAACAAGGTTGTTCCGGTGAACAAACCCCGTAAACTGCTTGTGTACGCAGGCCTCGAGGACTTTAGATAGAAATGGAAATGGGTCGAAAGTGACTGGGTAGGGAGGGATTTGAAATTTTTGGGAGTGGACGTACATAGGCCATACGCCACAGGGATAAATATGACTTTTACTTAGTACTTTTAGTTACTTTTACTTTTACTTTTCGCTCGAATATTATCTGACATTTAGTGTTCGTCTATTGTGCTTTCGTTGATTTGGAGAAAGCCTATGACAGTGTGTGGAGGGAAGAACTCTACTGGAGTCTCTCTCTCTGTGGAGGTCAACACTATCTATGTACGGTGTGGACTGGCGCTTGGTACGGGCACAGAAATCTTTATACAAAGATTTCAGTACTTGTGTTAGGATAAATGGGGCATACACGAACTGGTTCTACATCTTGAGGGGTGTTAGACAGAGTTGCATAGCGTCACCGTGGCTGTTCAACTTGTACATGGATAGTTGTCTGAGAGATTTGAAAGAGAGTGAGTGCAGATTGAGGATGAATGAGTTGTCTGTCAAATGCCTTATATACGCAGATGATCAAGTTTTACTTGCTTCGTCAGCAGAACAGTTGGAAGACATGGTGATTGTGATGGATGAAGCATATAAGATGAAAGGGATGAATATAAATGTGAATAAGACGAAGGTCATGGTGTTTGAAACAGGAGAGGATGTATCGGTGTGTGATGTGAAAATAAATGATAAGAGTGTGGAGCAACTAAGAGAGTTTATATATTTGGGGAGTCTGTAAAAACGCGGGAAATAAAGTGAATGGAAAGTGAATGGTGCTATACATGCAGTTGTGACCAACCAGTCGATGTCTAAAAAGGCTCGACTGGCTGTTCACAATGGTGTGCTGGTGCCCACGCTTATGTATGGAAGTGAATGTTAGGTGTGCCAAAACAAGCATGAAAGTAGAATAAATGCTGTGGAAATGCGTTCCTTGCGAAGGATGAGTGGTTTGACTATGAATGATAGGCTGAGGAATGATGTGAATAGACAACGGTGTGATTTAAATGAAGATGTAGTGACAAAAATTGAAAAGGGTATGCCGAGATGGTTTGGGCATGTTGAGAGGATGAGTGAAAGGCGACTAACAAAATATATTTACAAGGCTGATGTGAAGGGAAAGGCCAGTCGGGGACGCCCTAGAAGGACATATACTGACCTTATTGGTAATGTTCTTCAGAAAGGCCAGGTGCGTAGTACTCGCAACCGGCGGGCGTGTATGACCAGACGTATGAACGTAAACGAGGCAAAAAGAGTATGTAAGGATCGTAGTAGGTATGTTCTGTAGTTTCTGCCTACCCCCATGGGAAAAAAGCGTGAGTTTATGTATGTATGTATTTAATGTTCATTATCAAAATAATCTTTACATATACAATATTCATGCTTTAGGCGTCTAAGCATATTTGCTCATTAGAAGAGAATTTTCGAGACGTATTTAAACGCGTAATTGTCAAAGGATTATTTACATAAAAGCTTATAATTCTGTCATACCTACATAATAAATGAACCTACGCTGTTTCTGTATTTACATTTTACATAAGAATTTATTACAGTTCCAAACATTCTAAAATCTAGACTAAGTTGTTTATATACAAATAGCGTATGGGTTGTTATTTTAAATCCTAATCTATTATTAATAGTATCAAAAATATTCCAATAAATGTTTTCTTTTGTAAAATAACTTAGAAGAATAATATGAATGTTACACTAAAGTTTATCTGAGCTAAGCTAAAATGAATTTTATTTTCATCATCCCCTATGAAAATAAATAGTAAAAATAGTATCCGTTTTCGAAAATTAAAATGGCGCGTGTACCAACATCTGCCGCAGTACTAAAACTATCAAAACAAAAAAATACAATTAAAACGAACCAGCATGTTACATTCATGCAAGCACCGGCCGACTCTACGAAATGAAATGTACGACTCTACGCGGCTTTATGTAGAGGCAATATAGAGCAACGGCGGCGGCTTTACCAAAATGGGTTATGAACTTAGGTTTGGGGTAGAGGCAATAGCGGAAAATAGAGTTAGCATATGTTAACTCTTGCTTGTGGGCTTGGTTACATAACTAAAGAAATGAGGAAGATTAGAAGTGAAGCAAACATCAAATACCGATCTGGCCTAGAAAAATGAGACGTTTTTAGACATTGACGCGCGCACCACGTCACTTTTACAAAACACACTTTAGAAAAAAGCAATAATGTTGCATAGCTTGTTAAATGTACTTGATGTAGTTTATGCCATTGAATTTATTTACAATTTTTTTTTACCGGTCCTTTGGAACGTAGACGATTTTTTTTGCGGTCCAATGGCCCGCGGTCCATTCGCTTTGGGCCGTTCAGACTAAATACCCACTTGACGAGAATATCAGCCAGGCCATAGAGTGAACCGCGTGAGTCAGGTGACCCACATGTGTGTCGGCGGGGCCAGGAAGTGACACCGGCGTGGGTCGGTCGGGATTAGTCGGCTAAGTTAAAAGAAGGTGGAATATCCCACTCGCTGGAATTAATGTTCGATAGCAAATTGATAACAATCCTACAACCACTTCAATAAAAAAGCTTCCAAAATTAAAAAAAAAACAACCATGCAGCACAATATCACGCACATTATTGATCCGTCAAGAGAACCTTGGCCTATTAAAAAAGATGTGAAAACATTATTATAATAATAATAATAAAATGTTTATTTGCCATAAAAACAAAAATACAGATGGAAGTCTAGGTTCCTTATGAAATAGTTATAACACATTGTATAAATCAGGTTCTATGTTAGATCTAAACTCAGTATTATAACCCTCCCTCTTAAACTAGGTAAACCTGTATCTTAAGAGACAGTGATCAGCCATTCAACACAGTTAAATGACAAAAAATAGATGTGTGTCGATCCATCCTTTTCAATAAAATAAAATCTTAGAAACAGAAAAGAAACTAAAATCAAAAAAAGAAAACCAATAAAATCTAAAACAATAATAATAAAATATTGCATTACATAAATGCACTATATGTTTCAATGTACATTTCCCACGAAAAAAGGCCGAGGATAAAGTTTCAGTATTCGAAAGAGGCGGAGTAGCTCCACCCTTCATGCAATGTGCACAATGTACTCAGGCAGGTGTAAAATAAATTCGCCCGCTCAATGACAACAAAAAGTATTTTAAAACGTAGGCAGGTAATCATTTTGCTCTGCTAGATTACATGAGAATATTATCAACATATAAACTTAATGGTATACCTTAGACCCTGTCTATCTGTTTCCATTAAAGCCTTTAAATATTCTTATCCACCAACATAAACAGCATAATCCCATGCTAGTGATAATAAAGGTTGGACGTTTTGACGTTTGTACCTACTGGTGAGATCGCAGTCTGATTTTTCACGGAATTAAAATAAAATTACGATCACACAGAGTCTCAAAAGATTTTATTATAGTGTAAAAATAATTGATGATATCCCCTTCCGACAAAACCCCTACCAAAAAAAAAAAAACCAGCAAGTTTGAAAATTAATAATACAGAGGTACAGAATTTTGCGTACTTCTCGGAAAGACAAGGAGTGTTAGTAAATCAATATCTATGAAATATTCCTACCGAGTACTAGCTTGGGAGCTAACCCCTTTGTATAAATTAACAGCACCTTTAATAATTTAGCCAGATTGCCTCCGTTTCTCTTAATTTTAATACAATTCTGATTAAAATTATAACTACATTACAATATGGTAAGAAAGCAGTGGTGGCCCAGTGGTAAACCCGACTTACGAGCTGTAAGTCGTGGGTTCAAACCCAAGCAGGCCCTTTACTTTGTGTAAATAATTTCATCACCACTGCTCTCAGAAACGGTGAAGTAAAATATTGGGAGGAAACCGGCATCTCCTAGAACCAAGAATTCGAAGACATGTGACATCTACCAACCCGCACTGGGCCCGCGTGGTAGATTACAGCCCACTGCCTCTTCAAGAGAGGTGGCCTGTGTCCCAGAAGTGGGAACATTATAAGCTGATTGATTGTTAAGAAACTTAACAGTTACATGAACGTCATAGTCCACTTACATAAAGCTATAGTAGTAGTGTGGGAACTTAGGAGATCACTATTTTGATGTTGAGACTAAACTAAATAATGCTGAGACGTCTCACAAAGCGGCAACACTTGCTAAATAATTAAAAGAATTTCAATTTGATCATATCGGTTACAACATGATAATGAAGATGTCCTTTTTCAAATTAACAATGCGAGCAAATCATGTCAGTTACTAAAACTTGACTTTGCTCAATTAACTTCGGAAAACCGGTTTGTTTGTTAGTTTATTTTTGCTAAAAAATAGTGCTTTACTTTTCCTTATAGTCTACATTAAAAGCTAGGTTTACATTCCTTAGTGAAATAAGACGCAAAAGAATTACATTGCTTATGAACTCCACAATATGACGACCTCGTCTCGTGGAGTCCTTAGATGGTATTGCCATATGAAATTGCATATTACAAATATAAACACAAATTTAAATCTCAAATATTCTAGAGACAGATTTCTCTGAAAATAATCAAATGATAAAACATCATTTGAGGAAATCAAACTATTTTGAAATTATCTTACTGTGATCGCACTACGTAAATACAGGTAAATGACATGATGGAAAATCTTCTAATTTTAAAATAGTTATTTATGCAACTGTTGTATAATAAGGGTATTAAAACACGCATGTGGGTTTAGTATCACATGAGTATTTTAATACCTAATTATGTATAGTTGCATACAAGACTTTATCTACACCCATGATATGAATCCGCTATAAAAGGTTCTGAAACCATATAGGGTATTGTACAGTATTGTTTTCTCGACTTTTCTGATAATAATTGGGTTGAAATGTCTTTTGCTGCATTAGAAATATCTGGTGGTGTGTTATCAAAGCTTATATCAGTTATTTTTGTAAACAACTAAGTAATAAATTTTTGCAATACTAATATCGAACACAAATGGCGGCGTTTTTTTTTTGGATGGAAAATTATCAAATAACTTCTCCCGCTTTGGGCGGAGCGGGAGCGCGTGTCAGACTCTTACTGACTAAAACCCACCCGTGTTCCTTCAGTTGCCATGTTGCCGGGAGCCACGATCTCCCTTTCGGACTTCTTCGCAACCCCAGCAGAAATGGCGGGATACGACGTGAATTCGAATAACATACAAGTTTTTTGTTTTTTTTAAGTACGGCGCTGTGTTAGTGAAACGCGCGTGCATGACAAAGTTCAATGAAATTTAGTACAACATTATAACACTCGTTAGGATGATATTATGGTTACTATGACACTGGCTGTTTTAATGTTGGTAATAAGCTGTTTCATTGCTACAAATTCAGGATGAAAGTGTTATATCAGAAGATCAAGAAACTACAATTTTATTTTTGGATGCCGGTTTTTTTATTTTTAACTTTTTAGTTGTGGTACCTACCCCACACAAATTCGAATACCACACTACCTGCTATGTAAATAACAGTGACAGGAACTTATCATATCATCCAAATACTAAGTGGGAAAAATACGTATTATTAAAACTAATTCATAAACTACCCAAGCAAAGTTAATAAAATTTATATGGGACCACCTCTGAATGACCTACCAAACAAAAAAGAATAATCACAATCAATTCATAATTGGCGGAGTAATCGCGTAACAAACATAAAGAAAAAAAACACAGTCGAATTGAGAACCTCCTTTGGAAGTCGGTTAAAAAGTAATGTTACTCTGTATTAGATTAATATCTCGTATTAGCAACGTTTTTAAAAAACTGGAGGATGCTGCCGATCCTTTTGGTGTGAATGTTAAGATGTGTACTACCGGTCACCCTTTAATTGCTGATACAAAGATGAATACAACAACACAGAATACAATATTGATGTATGTAGAAACTAATCTTAATAATAATTTTAAGCATGGGAGCTGTCCATACCTATTCGAGGTGTGACTGACGCGAGTGCACTGGATAATGAAGCCATGAGTGCTTTTTGGCGAAGCATTTGGTCGGTGCCCGTCAGTCACACTGAAGGTGATTGGATGCATATTGTTGAGCAAGTGTATGATTCACTGCCGGAGTTGCGGTTATTGTCCGAAAGGGTTACCGTGGCCCAGGCAATATAGGCAACTGAAGGAACACGGGTGGGTTTTAGTCAGTAAGAGTCTGACACACCCTCCCGCTCCACCTAGAGCGGGAGAAGTTATTTGATTATTTCCCAACCAAAAAAAAAAAGAAAAAAAAGGTGTATGATTCAATTCCAGACGTTGAGGTTATTACCATTTGGCAGTTGTCCCACCGCCGGCGATTAACGAGTAGCGAGTAGAGCTAGTAACTGAAAACGATTTGGCGAGCAGTGAGTGTGTAGTTCCGATAGTTTTGTCGCTGAAGTATCAGCGAGTGTCCAAGTGCGACGGGCGATTTCTCGCACCACTCGCTCGGGGCGAAATTACATGAGTTCTGATCGCCCAGCGAGCATCGCTGAGCAAGTATCGCTGAGCGAGTATTATCTTTGATAGCTCTTGTCGCTCAGCGACAAAATAGTAGAGCGAATCCTCGCCGGCGGTGTGAACAGTCAGTGATCAACTATTAATATATGCATCTCTTTTGTTTACACGGAATGTATATCTATTGTACGTTTCTTCAGCGACAAAATAGCCGATAGTTAGTCGCTTCCTCGCAGGCGGTGGGACAACTGCCTTTGTTCTATGGATGTGGCCCGTGCAGTCCGTCCGGAAACCTAACTGGAAATTGCCAGGACCGGACGGACTGCAAAATTCCTGGATTAAATTGCTACGAAGGTCACAAGCATGCTTAGCCACGCAATCATCAATCAAATCGCAATCATCGCAATCATCTTAAGAAACTGGGTCGCTACTATTGTTCTTTACGACAGGAGATACCCATCTGCTCCATAAATCGGGTAGTAGTGCTACCTAAAAACTATAGACTAAATACATATTGATCGACGGTCTTTAAAGTTCTTACATTCATTCTTAGAGCAAAAATTGCAGACCATATTGACAGCAACTTAATTATGTCTATGTCTCAGATTGGATGTCACAATGGGTCTCGCGGTACTATGGAGCTGCTCCTTATAGACATGGCCATAAGCTAACACGTTCGTAGATCCCGGAAGGATTTTTCGACATGTTGGATAGATTATAAGAAGGCCACATTCAATGCCACTGGCTCATGAAGTGTTTTAATCAAAACGTCAAAGTAGTTAACTTTTGGCCTATGCTGGAAATCATTGGGTTGGGCAAAAACGATATTATTTTTCATCCCAAGGATTTTATGCCCTAAAAAGCATTCACAAGTAGCAAGAAAATTGTCTCCAAACCACTAAAAACAATATGTAACATATCACTTTACCATCCATAAAGTACCAGGCAAACATAAAAAAGAAGATTCATATTTCAACGGACACACGGAGCTTTCAGCTCAGTTGCGCAGACAGGATGACGTCATGCGATGCGACCGACGCGACGGTTGACAGCAGGCGACGACGCGTGACGCCGCCGGTCTCCGATTGAAAATTGTGGTTTCCGATGCATGCTTTCTATCGGGATTTGTAGTGGTTGAATGGCGGTTGGGTTTTCATTCATGTTATTTTTATTTTAAAGGAAGAGATCGATATTTTCGATAGTAAAATTACGGGAAAACAAAGATTTGAGACGTTTTCGTGAAAAGTGAACGACATGGGTATAAAAGACTGTGACAATTTGTCAACTACAGGAAAGAAACATCATTATGAGATTATTATTTGGAGTCCACAGAGCATGTCTGAATAAAAACAAGGAATTATATCATTAACACCCACTTTGCTGATAAAGGAAAGAAAAATCAATAAAGATTTCAGCAGCCTGTCATAAAATAAATAACGGTCCTTCAAAGAAATATATTACTTCAGTAACACTCCCTACATAACTAGCTAACAGAACATTTACAAGCAATAATAAAAACCTGAGAGAAACGAAACGGTATAAAAACGTTACTGATCGTAAAAACTGTACGTAACTGTATAAATAATATATAAAGATCCATTCCCTCCTACATAAAGGGTAGTTATAACTGGTAGTTACAATAGGGAGAAAATGTAATGATATTTTCACAACGTTACGACTCAGGTAAATGGAACAAAGTAAAGATATTGCTGGTAAACGTTTTATTTTTAAACGGCACATAACTTTAATGGTGGAGACATCTTGTTTTAATTTTGAATATTTTCTAGACTAGTCGTGGTCGTGAAGGTTTTGTAAAATAATTTTTAGGAATACGTAGATAAGACCATGGCCAAAAACGTATACTTTTTAAATTTCATTCGCTTTTTGGTATAACCCAAAAAATTAAAAAAAAAAATGCATTTTATATTTAACATTTCTTTCACATTAAAACTGTAGGCAGTTACTATAACTGTTTCGCAATAATGGGCTTAATAATCTTAATTTTAAATTACAATGAAACTGAATTATTCCTTTAAATATGGAGCTTAAACATAAAATGGCGAAGTTAAGCTAAATTAATTATGGCATGAAAATGGAGTTATTATTTTAAATCCCCCGTAATGATTAAATATTAACTGTTCGAGCTGTTAGTGATTAAGTTTCATTATTATATATTGGAAGCGTGTGTCTTTTTTTGGGGTGGGAAATTATCAAATAACTTTTCCCACTCTGGGTGGAGCAGGAGAGCGTGTCAGACTCTTACTGACTAAAACCCACCCGAGTTCCTTCAGTTGCCTACATTGCCAGGGGTCATGGTAACCCTTTCGGACAATAACCGCAACCCCGGCAGCTTGCATTTCTACAATAGTAATATAAAGAGCAAAGATTTGATTTTTTGTATGTTTGTTTGTTACGCTTTCACGGTTAAACGGCTGAACTGATTCTGATGAAATTTTGTATGAGCATACTTTGAATCTTGGGAAAGGACATAGGCTACTTTTTATCGACATACCATGCGGGCGAAGCCGCGGGCTGAAGTTAGTAATAATAAGAAGAGAAAATATTTAGATTTTTATTTGTAAACTCAAATACTACTGAACCGATTTTAAAAATTCATTCATCAGTAGAATGCTATATTAACACTGAGTAACATAGGCTACAATTTATAAAGATATCACGCGGGCCAAGCCGCTGGAGGAAGCTAATAGTTAATATTAAAATTTGAGTGATGGCTAAGTTGGTTGGTCACTGTAGTCATATACAAGAATTTATAAACAAAAAAGGTCCTGGGAAAAGATAAAGTATCTAGGGGGGCGATGCTAATACCTGTATCGTCTGAGAAACTTTTTGCCCGCTAAGACGAAAACTATGCTTGTGCAGGCTTTGATATTCCCTATCATCGACTATGGTGACGTGTGCTACTCTGACTTGAATTCGGTTTTGCTGGATAAGCTCGACAGACTGCTCAACAATTGTATCCGGTTCATTTTCAATCTTAGGAAATATGATCACGTGTCGAGCTATAGGTCTGAGCTCAAATGGATGTCCATTCGCCAAAGAAGAAGTTTGCGCGCTTTGACCACGCTTTTCTCCCTTCTCAACTCTCCCACTCCTCCTTCATATCTCGTGTCTCACTTCCAATATCTATGTTCTTCACACACTAGGAATTTGCGATCTTCTAACAATCTTCTCCTACTTTGTCCTTCTCATTCTTCTGACTTTGTTCATTCTTCCTTTCACATTCAGTCCATTCTTCTATGGAATGCGCTTCCTCTTAATATCAGGACGGCCACCAGTCAGTATGCATTTAAGCGGAAATTGCAGAGTTTTTTTCAAAACAAATAGAGTAGAGTCATCTCAACATCTCTCTCCCTTAAATTTGTATATATTATATATATAATAAATATATGTATATTACATTAAATATGTATGTGTATTATAAGTTATAACCTATTTATGTACTGTTGTTCCTACCTATATATTTCTAATGATATATTTTTAATAATTTTTTCTTTGTTCCTCTTAAACAGAGCACCTGCCATCCTATCTCTGCACCACCCTTGGTTGACTGGTAGAGAATGCCTAAGGCATTAAGTCCGCCTTTGTACCGTTTGAGTGTGAAAAGTTTAAATAAATAAATAAATAAATAAAGCCACAACAAAAACCTAAAATCACTCAGAACGAAATTGCGAACATAAAACGAGACCTATCAAACGTTGGTTCACTTATCAACGGGATTCCTAAAAAACCCTTGTTAAATCTGACACGTTCTATTATTCTTGAACCCGCATGTACAAAAACAAAAGGATTTAATTTCGGGCTTGTAGACTTGTTTTGTGAGAGTATTTCAAAGTCTCGTATTACTGTACTACAACTGGAAATAATATATATTTTTTTTTACTTGTCTTTGTTTTACGCTAAATATACGTTTAGTTTGACGGCCACCGCTAGAGTGCGGGGCGCACTCTAGCGGTGGCCGTCTCAATCCCTGTATTTAATTCCCAAGTCGAGCTAAGTGATATTATGGTTCCTCGATATAAATAGATTCTGTATTCAAAATTGTTGATAAATGATGAACTAAATACTACTTTATGGCGACCAATTTGTTTCCCGTTATGGATAAAGATTTGTTTTTTTGCAAAGACAGGCGTAACAGATTTTATCATCTACCAAATCAGAAATAAATTATAACTCGTTCTTCTATTTATCATAAATAATAATAAAACACGACTTTGTTAGATGCCCTTCATATTTGAGATGTGCAAATGCACAGGGATTTTATTACTAGATTCCTGTAGTACCTTCTAGGGAAAATTGGAAATTCTCGTAAAACAATAACGGCAAATTGGAATCAATTTAGTACTCCACCTCTGTTCGATCAAATTTCTCAATTTCGGCAATGTTATGCTCGCTTTTGCAATAATTTAGCTCGATAACAATGTGATACCATAAATACAGCTAACGTTACTGATATTGTGAGCCCGTAATTATACGTAGTTAATCAATTCTGTATCGGTTCATTTTATTCCTAACACTGAAATGATTTGCTTGTAATTGAACTGAGTTGTGGAGATCAGATAGGCTGTCGCCTCATGAGCACGTCTGGTATTCAGTAGCATGTAATACTGACGTCGACACCAACATAGTTCGGAAAGGCTAGGTAAATGAATGATTGTGTATTACTAAACTATGAAATGGCCTCAAATACGTATTCATTGAAATATAGAAATATGACAAGAACAACTCGTTTTGATCTTCCAAATATATGCTATTAGCTTCTGCCCACGAGCCTATAACCTTCCTTAAGAATTAGGCTATCCGATGCAAAAATATTTTTTCAAATCCGACTAGCAGTTCTAGAGTTTACCCCTTACATACAAACATACAAACAAACAAATTTTACCTCTTTGTAATGTTAGTATAGTTAAAGGGTGGATTTTTTAGATGCCCAGTAAGGACAGCTACCTTAACCTTTGTAACTACACTCGAGAGCAATGAATCCGGGTCACTTAAAGAATCCTAAAAATCTCGGAAAATAAAAATGCTAGGTTAATGCAATAAATTGTATTTAATAGACAATGTAATACTCCTTAAATGAAGGTATTAAAACTTCTTAGTTATTGTAAAGTTATATCATAAAAAAATCAAATTTGAAAAAGGGCCACTTTCGAAGATGGAACTACGAAATTACAGCATTTGGTTTTGCTTGTTTGTAATCTGTCATTTATGTGGGTACATAAACCATGTTGATAGTGCTCTATATTCATTATTCAAGCTGAAATTATGTCGCTTACGCCTGAAGAATGCACCAGAATACTTACAATGCTGGAAACCGGCCGGAGTCAGCGCGATACAGCCAGGACTGTCGGTGTGTCGCTGTCAACAGTACAAAGAGTTCTCCGACGTTACGAAGAAACTGGTTCTAACCTACGCAGACCAGGAACGGGCAGAACCAGGTGTACCACAGCACGAGAAGACCGATACTTGGTGAACACCATGCTTCGAAATCGCTTTCTCACAGGAACTGAACTCACAAATCAGTTTCGACGCCTCGGAGGAAGTAACCCAAGTGCATGGACAGTAAGACGTCGGCTTGCTGAATCTAACTTAAAACCCCTTAGACCTGCTAAAGGCCCTAAACTGGAGCGTGGGCATCGTATTTCAAGACTAAGATATGCCCAGAGCCACGTAAATTGGAGTATTGAAGATTGGTCAAAAGTTATGTTCTCCGACGAATCAAAATTTATGCTCTACAAGCACGATGGAAGACACAGAGTGTATCGAAGACCAGGGGAAAGATTCAAGCAAGCATGCATCGAAGAAAAAGTAGCCTACGGTGGTGGGTCTGTACTTGTGTGGGCCGGAATTTCTTCTGAAAGTCGCACAGAGCTGGTGATCATAGAAAACGGCTCTTTAACTAGCGTAAGATATGTGGAAGAAATCCTCAATGATCACGTTGGTCCATTTATGGTCAATTTAGGTGAGGATGCTATATTTATGCATGACAATGCCCGACCTCATACAGGTAGGATTGTGAATGACTACCTTCAAGAGATGAACATTACTAGTATGGAGTGGCCAGCGCGCAGCCCGGATATCAACCCGATCGAGCATGCTTGGGACGAGCTAGGCAGATGCGTAAAACAACGAAACCCTCCCCCAATCACGCTTCGTGAGCTCAAAATTGCTCTCACAGAGGAATGGGAGAATATTCCCCAAAATCGTATAAGGAACTTGGTGTACAGCATGCCAAACCGCGTAAACGCAGTAATGGAAGCACGAGGAGGCAATACGAAGTATTAAAATTCAAGAAAATCGTAATAAAGTTCAAAAATTTCATGTTTCCTATTTTTGTTTTAAGGAGAGATCAGCAGTTTTTTTCTTTATGTAATTTTGTGTTAATAAAATGTATGGTGACTCATATTTTTTTTACTTTCATTTAAGGAGTATTACATTGTCTATTAAATACAATTTATTGCATTAACCTATCATTTTTAGTTTCCGAGATTTTTAACATTCTTTAAGTGACCCGGATTCATTGCTCTCGAGTGTACATGAAAACGGTTTTAGCAGACTGTCCTTAACTTTGAAAAATTTTGATCAGCATTTAAAGATTTTTTTTTAAATGTACATCAGTAGGAAAATGGGGGCTCGACTTTCGCAAAAACTTTTTTTCTATGCCAATTGATCCTATTTCATATATTGATCAAAAATCTCTATTGTACCAACTAAGGTTTGAGTACTAGAAAATTCAGAAATCGCAAACATTTCGTAGGCAATGAGACTAAAAAAAAAATGTCCTTAATTTTAAAAGTCTTACAAAGAACGTCGTTGGAGCGATGTAAGAAGACAATGTATAGTGATCCTGCAGATAGAACAACATGGATAGAAAAAAAGACAAAACTGCTTAACATCTGCTGACATAAATGGTGGAATCCCGTAATTCCGCTCACTGATAAATAAAAAAAAAAAACAAAAAAGTACTAAAGCGATGTGCCATACCATCTCTGCGCGATGCCGCGCCAGTCGACAGTCCCTAGAAATTTTCATTTAACTAGCTTTGTTTAACTACGTGAGCAATGCAGGTTTTTGAATTTTCATTTATCTACTACCCTCTGAACGAGGTTTTGAGTTTGTTTCCAAGCCTTTTGGAGTTCATTGTTAGGCATAAGTTTCACCAAGTTCTTTTAAAGGCTTGTTATGCACAGAGTAACATCGTTATAGGTTTTCCAGGTTTTCTTTTTTTTTTGTTTATTACGAAGAACGTATACGAAATATCAACAAAGGACAACTAATAAAAAAAACTAACAAAACTTAACTATATATATTAGGTTCCTGAACAGGGTAAGCAAGGAAACCTAATTATAAATGGGGATGATGACAAAAAAAAGTGGTGGTACTCCGAGAGTGCCGACAGACGTGAAAACTTGAACCTGAACTTGCCTTAGTAGAAGAAAAATACTTGTATAGAACATTGGTCCGGAACTTAATATAAATAAAGAGCACAATCGCGTTTACAAAAATGAGTTGTCGTCATGGGCATGTCAAAAATGCCCCACGCGCCTAAAGAAGTTTTCAAAAATATTTTTGTCCGTCCAGTAGATTATTTAAAAAAAATAGGACCCATATTTTTTCTTTTTTTACGTTAACATAAGATTACGGCGATACATTAGTTAAAATGTGCCATGACGTCACGAGTATGTAGATTTTATACTTACTTGTGACGTAGCGACCCCCACTCCCCAACTTTAATGCGTTTTATCTAAGTCATTTTTTATTAATATGATAAAGCAAATAAAACGTGTCTATTTTTTTTTTATTATCTGTCTGATGGACTAAATAGAATTTCTCTTTTGTTTACCCAAGCATCATCCCTATTCTAATCCAGCGTTCTCTCGACACGCTGAGTAACGTAGACATATTGAATTTGTGCATGAGCGCAACGAAGCGTCCAAGCCAATAAACTGCAATGAGACATGAAGCGTACTGGTAGAGTGCCAAGCTTTCAAATATTATCTGCTATATATTATATTCAATATTCAAAGGTGTCATGTCTAATAAGAAGAAACTGTCAGATCTACAACTTGACTCAGGCATCAACAGCTTCAATAAAATTCTGACGTTAAATATGAATAGTTTTTTTTTTTCAGCGTCAATATTGTAGATTTTAGTCAAGTCTTTCAAATTCAAAGCAGTATAAATATATTTGAAATTGATTAAAAATGTAGGCAGCCCTTTGATAGAATTGGACTTGTTACACGAAACCTGTATTAATGTTGAATTAGACAACAGATAGCCAACAACTGCAACAAAAGCCTCAATAGACTGGCAACAATGGAAAAGCAATTAAGTTTCACACCTCTATTACAGAACAGACTTCGAGAACTATTCAGCCACGTACAACTTTACACAGGCACAGTTTCTTAATTGTGTTATCTTGAGAAAAGAGCAGTCAGAGTTGTTAGGAAAATTGCTTGTTTGTAAATTAATGTTTACAGGAAAATGTTACCATTAATTAACGGCGCAATCGTGAGTTAAAACTCACGTGCCGTCTCAGGTTTACTAATATCGATTTGTCAACTTATTGAATAATTATAAAACAGACTATGAAGGGTATCTACAGGACACAGGACAGAGTGCTCATTGTATTTTTTTTTATTTATTTGTCACAACGCCATCTAGTATAAAATTAAAAAAGCTTTTCAAGCTATGAAATAATTTCAACAGATATGTGTAATCGTAAGATTGCAGCTTATAGCGAGCCGTCCACCGCCAGCTAAACTAAGTTCGTTTAAGGGTAGTTTAGTTAAGCTCGCCTGTGGGTGGACATGTATGAAAAACTGGCGAGCTTAACTAAACTAACCTTAAACGAACTTAGTTTAGCTGGCGGTGGACGGTTCGCTTTAGGATCTGGAAATACAAATACAGAAAGTACGATGATGATCCTGCCAAACTGGAAATTGAATTAAAATTAAACCTACACACATTATTAACTAAAATGGAAAACAAGAATAAAAACACAACACAATCTCAAATTTGAATCCTTTGTTTTAGAATACCAACAAAATCTACCTCTTCAATGATGTATAAAACTATAGATACGTTGTCCGCACTCTAAAATGGCAACATGAAATGAAGCCAATTGGCCACATTGCGCTCAGTCACGCACCAACCTGTCGCGCGACGCTATGTTTGTTTTTAATTTATATCGTATGTGAAAACCTGTGCAAAACATAAAGAAAATATGCCGTCGTGTGTTTTCAGAGGATGTAAAAATTATACCCCAAAAGTTAAAGACAAAAATGTGTCATTTCACGCGTAAGTTTACAAAACTAGATTATTTTATTTTATTTTGTACGACGCTGCGTCTAATGGCGGCCGGCGCATGAAGTTAGTAATCACGTGACGTTAGGGGAGGTTGGGACACTAATACACAAGTTTTTTTTGGTTGTTAGAATTTATAATATTGTTTGAATATAATATTATGCACTTGTTACCTATGTTATGAATATACATTATTGTTTTCCGTTTCATTTTAGATTGCCTACAGATGGGCTGATAAAAGAAAAGTGGCTTAACATAATAAGGGTTCAAAGACGTGAAAACGATTGGCTACCAACTCCCTATACTAAAGTTTGCTCAAAGCATTTCTCAGCTGACGATATTTATGTGACGAAAAAAAATTATCGAAGAATAAAAAAGACTGCAGTTCCTATAATTATGGTAAAATTATACGTCATTTAAAATAGATTATTTAAAAGTATTGGTTTTTGTGAAATAACCGGATTGTTATATATATATATATATTTTTTTTTAGCAAGATGCACAAAATATTATTTCATCACCAACGAGTTTGGAACATGTTCAAGTGTCGGAAGAAGGTTCAATTTTTGAAACACCAAGGAAAGCTATTTTGAAGAAAAAGATTAGTAAACTTTCCTTAGAAAAACGCAAGTTACAGTTTCAAAATTATAATTTAGTAAGAAAAAGAAAAAAGGCTAAAAGAAAAATGCAATAACTTAAAACAATTAGTTTCAGAGCTCCAAAAAAAAAATTTTTTTACTATTGACCAGATCAATGAACTGAATCTTAAAGCCGAAGCAGTAGAATTTATAAATAGACTGGCTCGAAAGAGCAAAATTAAGGGCTATCGCCAAAAATATACCCCAGCCTTAAGAAAATTTGCTGTCACCTTGCACTATTTTTCCGTAGCTGCCTACAAATATGTAAGGCAGATATTTAATGGATCTTTACCACATCCTCGTGTCATAGGGAAATGGTACGAAAACAGCTCAGGTGATCCTGGGTTTAATAAACAAGCGTTAGATGTTTTAGAAAAGAAGTATAAACATAGTGGCCAGCGAATATTGTGCACCTTAATTGCAGACGAGATGGCTCTTCGTCACCAAACTACGTGGACAGGAAAAAAGACTGTAGGTGTCGTAGACTTTGGTGCTGGATCAGCAAAATCGTGTGAAATAGCGACTCAGGCATATGTTTTTATATTAGTCTGTATGAACGAAAGTTGGAAAATCCCGGTAGCATATTTTCTTGTTAACGGACTGTCGGCTGAAACTCGGGCAAATTTACTGAAAACATGTCTTAGTGAATGCTACCGTGTGGGAGTTGACATTGTAGCCATAACATTTGATGGCTGTGCATCTAATATAAATGCAGCTAATTTATTAGGTTGTGATCTTAAACAACCATCACACCTAAAAACAACATTCAAACACCCTGAATGTGATTTAGATGTTGCAATTATGTTTGACCCTTGTCACATGATTAAATTAGTGAGAAATTCATTTGAATCTAAAAGACAATTTTTTGACGGGAGTAGAAGGAAGATTCGCTGGCAGTTATTAGAAAATTTAGTTAAGCTTCAAAAAAATGTTGGACTTAATTTTGCTAACAAAATCACCCCTCGTCACATTTATTTTAGAAATGAAGTGATGAAAGTCAAATTGGCAACACAACTCATGAGCATGAGTGTTGCAAATGCTCTCAAATTGTGTGATGAGATTTTAACGTCTTCTCTTTTCGTGGACACTAAAGGAACGGTAGATTTTATAGAAATTTTCAATCATTTATTTGATGTTTTTAACTCCAAATCATCCAATTTGTACGGCATGAAAAAACCGCTTTCTCTAAAAAACGCCAATGATATCATAGCTTTTCTAGAAAAAGCAAAACAATATATATTAAATCTTTATATTTTTATTAAGTATAGACGCGAGGTTCGTAAACGAATCACAATAAAAATAATTAAGAAAAAAATTGTGGAAACTAAAAATAAAACAGGCTTTTTGGGCTTCCTTATTTGTATAGAAAGTTTAAAGCATCTATACACAACGTTGGTCGAAGGACAACGTTTGCAATATATCGCAACTTACCGGTTGTCCCAAGATCACATTGAAATGTTGTTCGGTGCTATCCGGCGACATGGAGGTTATAACAATAATCCAAACGTTATCCAGTTTAACCGATTCGTTGCGATGCCTAATTTCACTAACTTCTAGCCGTGGCGTCGAACAAAAATAACGTGACACTGATCAGTGCCCAACGCCATACGATTAAATGACACTCATCTGTGTCTTCAGCCATGCGGAAAAGAAAACAGTGTTTTGACATTTTTTTACGTATTCAAAGCTCGAATACTTTTAGTTTACATGTGAAATCTAACGTGAACGGTCAGGCACGTTGTTTTAAGCGATAAAAAGTGGCGAAACAAGTGTATTTGTGGAAATGGAAGGTAAGTGACTTATTTAATACAGATGTGCTCAACCTTTTCAACTTATTTTGCATTTCCTAGTAATTTGATTGATTATGAGGTATTAAATTGGGTCTAAAAATTTTTGCATAACAAATTTCAATTGTTTATAATTAAACTACGCAAATAAAAACTGCTAAGTTAGATTAAATAGTAATAATAATGATAGTAGTACTAATATATAATTATTTTATATGATTATTTGATACTAGCCGATGCCCGCAGTTCCACCCGCGTAGAATTTGTTTCCCGTTGTCGTAGTTTAAAATAGCGTGGTACGACGCACGGTGATATTTTTTATGTAAGTAGGTACCTACCATATTTCGAGACATAAAATTTACCCACTATCGATACCCAAATGTGATTACGACGTATATGCATATTTCTTTATAGATAAGGATTAGAGAGTTGTAATTAAAAGAGGAGAAGAAACATCTCTATATAAATACTTTTATTGTTTAAATTTTATCTTTATTTAGAGCGGGTGTAAAATTTTATAGAAGACAAGCTAAAGACAACCGCAGCAAAGTGATTTAGCTGCTTTACTGTAATACATTTATAATTTATTATCATATGATGATTTAATATCAAATACTTCAACTTCCAAAAAGGTTGGTGCCCCCTATTTTTTTAAAAATATTACAGTATCCAGAAACGAAGGCTACGAGCTTAATATACGTGAAAAATGAAGATAGTTTGGTTTCAGGTAAAACTTCCATAAAACTTAATTGAAGGAGTTATCATCGATTTCAAAATGACACATATCCGTGCCTGACGCCACACTTAAAAAGAAGTGATGGCACTGAAACGTGCCATCCGCAACGAATCGGTTAAGGGAATTTTCAAAAAAATCCTTCAACACCTTGAAATGAAATCTTCGTTTTTAGGAAACTGCCTACCGTTAGAAGACATAGCTGTATTAACGTGTTCGTCTGCAGTTCACAACATTAATTCTACAGTAAGTAGAAGAAATATGGATGAGGAGATTGACTCGATCGAGAATGACTCTCAGTTAATAAATGCAACTGCTGTAGAAAATGATATTAACACAAATGTCGAAGTGTTTTCGACAATGTTAAATCAAGAAGGCGTTAAAAAAACCACTGAGCAGATTGTCGGTTATATTTCAGGATGGGTATCCAGAAAACTGGCTTCAGTATTGAAATGTTCGACATGCACCGATAGTCTGTATTGTAATAACAAATTGTGGTTTCACAAACTGATTATTTTAAAAAATATGGGTGGACTATGTTTCCCGAGTGAGGATGTGTTCCGAATCTGTCTGAAGTCAGAATCTATAATTAAAAACCACATTAAAGAAATGGGTCACATTATCTTTCCCGATCACAAAGATACCCAAATTTTAAAAAACCGTATTTTAAAGTCGTTTATCAGCTGCAATGACGTATTTGGTTCTTTACATCAACATTCTTTAGAGCAACATCCCACATTTGATCACAGAGTGCAGCTTATTCGCGCGGTCATTGAGAAATTTATTAATGTTCGCCTACATTTCGCACACAAAAGCTCTGAATCAAATTATAAGAGGCAAAAAAGAAATAAATTAAGTTTGTTTGAAGGAATTTAAAAATATGTATCTAGGTCGATATGACTTCGTATACCATAATGTTTGATTGCCTATCAATATGTTAATATTTTTTACATTATATTTTTTATGTTTATAAAGATATTTTGTTTTATTTTTAAATTTAATATGTAACAATAATTACTGTTGCGGAATACACCATTAACATTTAAAAGATATAATATTGGTATTACTTTATTCATAAAGTAGGTAACACGGTACAATTATCAATTATTTTATTAACTAGAAAATCGAGTGTCCTTTTTTCCCCATATGCCTCTGATAGCTACGTCACTCATGCGCTCGACCAATGAGCATGTAATTTGACTATTACTTATCCTGTGACGTAACTGAAGATGTTTATTTATCTCCCTCTAGCAACAGACATCCCGCCGTACGGTGTCATATTTTCTTTCCCTTTCTTTACGCGTATAAGTAGTTATCTAGTATTTTCGCCGTTTTTAAGCGCCGAGATGTTGGTTGATAACGTGTCTATATATAATACGTCATTGTACCTCTTCGATTTTGTTGGTACCTAGTCAAAAGCAAAGAAATGTAACAACAACTAACGATGTTTACCACAAAAGGCTTTTCAAATATTTAGTATACAACGCCTTCCACTCGTTCTTTATATTTCTTGAATGCAGCTATGAAGCTTTTTTACGGTGTAGCCTAAATAGAAAGTTTTGGATGTATTTTATTGGATTTTCAGTGACACAGCACTTAGTCATTTCACTTTCAGTGTCAGACATCTTCAATTATTTAAAATACACAAAGTAATCATGCTAGTCCCAATCTGATTTCACAAATTTCACAATAAATTATATAATTCCAGGACAACACAACTTTGCAGGACTGACCAAAATAAAACAAAAACAAACGATCGAATTAATGATAGCTGTCTTGTCAATCAAAACGAGAAAAGGTCCATAGACAATGACCTTTTTTTAAATAGTGTAAAAAGTTCCTTTCACAGACTAACAATTTCGCACCACTTAATGATTTATATGGAAGCACAGTGAGACAATTTGCATATTATGAATGTAAAATTTTGAATAGATGTTCCGTTTTAAATTCAAATCGACTATTCATTGGACTTTGCAGAGAAAAATTACTTTTACGAAGTAATTCAACTTTTAAACAAGAATAATAATAATATTTATACGAAGGAACAATGTTAATTAAGTTCGGTCTAGTTTATAAACTACTAGCTATAGCCCGCGGCTTCGCCCGCGTGGATGTCTGAAAATATCTCACAGGAACGTACAAAACAAACACAGCGAACACCTAGAGTACTTTTAATCCCGGTTGATACCAGGATATATATATGTGCGTGTGTATGTGTATGTGTGTGTGTGTGTGTGTGTGTGTGTGTGTGTGTGTGTGTGTGTGTGTGTGTGTATGTGTTTATCTAGGTTATAAACTATATGTGTGCCAAATTTCATCCGAATCCGCTCAACGTACATCCAGACAAACAAACAGACAAAAATTACTAAAAATATATTTTCGTTATCAGGCTCGTTCCGACATCTAGTAACAATTTTTTTTTCTTTCAAAAATATTAAATGTACGGTTTTTTACTTCATTACTATTTTATTATGTGTATAGATGAATCAAATCAAACTTTAAAGGCTTCATCAACTTTAACATTTACGCTTGAAAGGAATCCCTACAAAACTTTGATTCAAATAAAATTAACTTGAAACCAAGTAAATGTTGTTATTGACTTCGTAATTAATTTCTTACATTTTTCAATCTAAACGAAAACGCTCCGATACATGAAATGCTTTATTTATTTGAAGACCAAGCTGTTGATGATTTAGTTTGTGAATTCATTAAAGATCATGTTCGCGACGATTGTCTCCAAAGCTAACAATTTTAGGGTGTTTATAACAATGGGTGTGAGCGGATATGTCGTCGCGCCGCCAGTGATTATGTCTAACGCAGGGATAGGAGAGTGGCGGAGCAGCCGCGCGCGCAGCAGTCGACGCTCCACATGCGCCGCCTGCGCACCCCGTGCTGGGCGAGGTGCTCAGTAGAGAAACCAAACGAAGCAAAGTTAATACCGTTACAACACCGCCGAAAATGGCCAAGTAGTCGCGTCTCCCTTCTGTCCAATCTATGCGATTAGGTCTTTCTGTTCTGTTTAAGCTTCAGTTTACAATACTCTCTCAGTTACCTGTCCTCTGTTAGTTTAGTGTTTCCACTATCATTTGCTGTTTTATCAGTTTGGATTTATATCCAGACTGGTAGTTTCAATTTTTAGGTTTTATAGGTTACTTGTTCTTTTGTAAACGATTTTCGGTGAACAAGTTACGTGCTACGTATCATGTCTTTGATATATTGCTACATTATTATGCTTCACAAAAGTAAAGCGTAACTTGTTCCCAGGTAGAATAGCATTTTATCTGCGTCTAGATTACGTTTAGATTAGCTCTGGAACTTAGTCCCGTGTGCCGTTTGGACCCTGTGTGATTCGTCTTTGTGATCGTCCCAGTCTTCGCTCCGTCTGTGTTTTTCCTTTCCTTAGGCATGTTCACCTTTCATTCTTGTGTCTGGGTGACCCCTGTGTAGCGTCATTCCATCAAGCTTATCCTGTGTTTTATGAAATTTTTAATTTTCTTTATCATACCTGTGGTTTCACCCTTTACCCTTGGTGTAACCTTTTCTAATTAGTTTATGTACACGTGTTATTTTATTTATAGTTGCTACCACTGCTTCCAAATCTTTTATATAAGATTCTTTATTCTAGGTATTTTTTCAAATAGCTTGTTTAATATTATGACTATTTGATATTGTATTTTATTATTTCTAAATGTGTGTATTGTAAATTTTGCAGGTGTCTTTGTTTTTTTTTTATAAAAACCATATACTGATGGTGTCCATCATTTTGAATTTTGCCGTAATTACGTACAAATCTTTTAGTGATTTGACAACAGTCTTTACAATTTGTATTGGTACTTATTGTAATTATAATTAAAATGATGAACACCCAGTTTTCCCACAAGCAAAAGTCGTTCGCGATTGTCCCTCTCCTTGTGTGATCCCTGACTCTGTCCCAATGACCGCGTGTTTTATTTTAGACCGGCAGTGGCGCGTCAGCAGTCGGCTCCAACCCTGGTGTTTAGGTGTGTCGATGTTATCACTTTTTATGCCACTCACATCGCTTGAATCAAACCAGAATACGTTATCAAAATTCAAAATTCCTTCATCAAAATATTCGAACATTTCCATCGACTATGTTCCGGTTTCATTCAAGTAGTAATGACAATACGACCCCGAATTAACCTTTAGCATCCCCAGAGATTCGCTTGTTTTGTCGTGTGGCTGTTTGTGTACTGTATTGCTTTCCATTGTCTCAAAGCTTGTAACTAATATTATATACGGTATAACACAATGTGAGCTAAAAAGTGCTTTGAATATGTGTATATATATGTGCATAAATATGATGAATATGAAGCGAAATTTTGTCCTTACAGATAGGTAAAAAATCGTTTAAGTGCATCTCTTTTCAACATAGATGAGAAAAACGAAAGCATCGACGTTAATATGATAGAAGGCTTTCGTATGGGCTTTTTTTCCTGATGTGTGCTCTTCTGATTAAAAATGGTACTGAGGAGCGATTTAATTCTCTAGCCTTTTATTTGACAAACCGTTCGCGAGATAAATTAGCAACATCCAGAGCTATCAAAATAAAGACTTTCATTAATATTTCTAACTTTTATTATATCAATAAGACAGAGTTGTTCCAATGGAAAGCAATGTAACAGCATTACGAATTCTTGAGCACGCTGCATGTAAAATACATAGGTATCCGATAACCGTAGCTAGTGTACCCAAAGTAGCATGCTCTGAAATCTGCCAAAGGTCTACTTCATCACACTTGGTTTGATTGGCAAACAAAGTTTCTACACATCGGTAACCTACACCCAATACTTGGAAACAAATACTGTTCTCAATTTCAGGATCTTGTTTTTTTATTTGAACTTTTTTTTGTCCGCAATAAAAGAGATCTCACGAAGTTCTGGATAAAAATCTGACATATTGTTCTACAAAGCCCCACGCAAAGGATTGCCTATCTTATACATGTTTTGTATTCACTAAAATATGCCTGATTTGGAATCTTTTGGGTGGGATTTTGTATACACCGTATTTTTATCATGCAAATTTTGTACTGTTTGAAGATATTGCAAATAACATCACTTTTTTTTACTTTGAGAAGTTTAAGTAAGTAGTTAAAAATCAGCAATTTATTAAATTTTCACTCATACTAACAAGATAGTTATACGAATAGCTGTAGCTGTTAGTGAGTTAATTAAGATTATATAACTTTGATAGACTAACAATGTACAGTATTACATAGTTAATATTAATTAGATTTTAAAAGTTTGCTTAGATATACACACATCAAAAGTGTCTAGGGATCAACATATATTTTTGCAATAACTTTTCTCCTGATTGATATTAATTAAAATGTTCTTTAAGGATTCATCAAATAAAGTGTTTTCGTTTGTCACAGTAACGATAAACCAAGTCACCTTTGCATTAATAAAGAAATTTGCCATTTTCGTAATAAAGGGATTTTTGACATTTGAACCACTAACATTAAAGTTCGAAAAAAAGACTGAAATAACAGTTTTCTTTAAAATTTTATTGGGTAACTTAAACAATTAATAATCCGTGTTTCTACCGCGAACACTAACAACACAAGAACATCGGTTTGGCATACTCAAAATGAGTTCATCCAAATCACGCTGTGGAATGGCCGCCCATGTTCGTTGCAACAACAAAAAAAGGTCTTCTTGCGACTGGATACCCTCCATATTCGGCAGAGCTCTTCTCTGTAGCATATCCCATGCATGCTCAATCGGGTTCAAGTCTGGCGACTGAGCAGGCCAGAGCAGGACATTGATGTTAGCTGCGGCGAGAGTCTGTCTTACAACTCTTGCGGTGTGCGGTCGTGCATTATCATGCATTAACTGAAATAAGGGACCGATTTGTACTTGTAGAGGAACGATGACGTCAGATACAATCGTCTCAGCATAAATTTGAGCGTTGAGGTTGCCTCTGATCCAAATCAACTCAGTTCTTCCGCCGATCCAAATACCCGCCCATACCATGATGGTTCCACCACTATAAGGATGGACTTCCTGGCAGGATTTTAATCGCTGTTGGCGTCCAGGGGTTCTCCAGTGTCGTATACGTCTTGTATCCGGTCTCATACCAAAACGAGACTCATCAGAAAAGCACACGAAACGCCATTGTTCTTCTGCCCAATTTCTGTGTTCAAGAGCCCATTGATATCGAATCCTACGATTGTGCATTGCTATAGGTGGTACCCGTAGCGGTCTTCGGGAATGAAGGTTCACTTCATGCAAGCGGTTTCTGACTGTTTGGTCGCTAATTAAGTTCCCTGAAGAGTGATGAAGCCTCACGGCTAACATCATGGCGGTTATTGTTGGAGCTCTTCGAGTTAAGATTTGAATGTATCGGTCTTGTCTCCGTGTGGTGCAGCGATACCGTCCTCCATGGCGCTCAGCCACGGTACCAGTGCTTCGGTAACGTGTCCAAAGTCGACTGATAACACTCTGACTTGTATTCAGAGCTAAAGCCACAGTACGTTGCCGGGAACCAGCTTCTATCATTCCCACGGCTCTGAGCATTTCTTCCCTGCTTAAATGACGTCGCCGCTCCATAATAACGTTGGTTTTAATCAGTAGTAGGGAAACAGTAGCACTAATAATGTCTTCAATGCGTTGTATGTTTTTATAGGGAAAATATTGACAGCTGATTTTCATCTTTTACTCGAATTTGATTAACAGTTCCTGTTTCAAATTATGAAATGCACCAAAAAGGATCCATATAAATTTATATAATCATAAATTTATTACAAAGCCACATCTCAATCTCAAGAAATCCGCATAAAAATGCTTGATCCCTAGACACTTTTGATGTGTGTAGTTGTATGCTACGAAAAGTTAAAAATCTTTGAGAAAATATTATTAATAATGTTGTAAGTTTAATAACGAGATAATACAATAGGATGAGAAGGTAATTTTGTTTTAATTATACGATTTTTTTAAATGTTTGCAACGAAAATATTTTTTAAATTTTATTACTTTAATTCAAAATTATGGATCCGGCTGATATTATCGGATTAAAATGAAGGAATGGCGTCTTAAAATGGGAGCTAGCCGAGAATGAGGCAATATTTTAATTGCAGCGTTGATTATAAAGGTGTCCTAACAGCTTCGCAGCTTTCAATGGTAAATGGAGCTAATAAGGACATGAAAATAATGGAGCTAATATTATACTTGGACGTGAAGCTTAAGCTGCGGAAATTAGCTTTTATGCTAAAGATTTTCCAGAAACTAATTTTTCTTTGTGCTGTGCACAGGCGGCTGGCTGACGAAGATGACGAGCTGTCAGAAGTTCAGCCGGATGCCGTCCCTCCTGAGGTTCGGGAGTGGCTGGCTTCCACCTTCACGCGGCAGCTGGCGACGGCGAAGCGGAAGTCAGACGAGAAGCCAAAGTTCCGGTCGGTGGCGCACGCGATCAGGGCTGGCATCTTCGTCGATAGGATCTACAGGAGGGTCACCAGCACTGCGCTTATGCAGTTCCCTCAAGATGTCATTAGAGTGCTTAAGGTAAGAATAATTTATATTTACATTATAAGATAGACAAATTCAAAAGAAGGAATGGCAGGTCTTAGCTCAGCAGTTGGGCACAGAGCAGGCTGTCAAATAATATACCTACTTCTCTAATATTGGTAAACAGATAGCAGATAAAATAACACCAGCTCAAAATGGTTATAAATTAGACATAACCCCCGTCCCAAATTCAATTGTTTTAGTTCCACCATACGAAGCCGAAGTTGTAGCGTTGATTATGAATCTCAAGAATGGCTGTGCTACTTATTGGGATTCTATTTCGGATAAGTTTCTTAAATTTGCTAGACATATTATCGCCCCCATCTGACTAAACTAATTGAAATCTGCCTTACCTAGGGTATTTTTACGAAAGTGTTCAAAAAGTCCCTTATTACTGTTCACAAGATGGGGCAGAAGAACGATTTTGGAAACTACAGGCCGATCTCAGTTCTTACGACTTTATTAAAAATATTAGAAAAGGTTTTAAAAAAAAGGCTCACAATCTTTATGCAACACAATGAGATACTGTCTGAAGCCCAGTTTGGCTTTAGGTCGGGAAAAGGCATGGAACATGCCGTAAGTCAATTAGTAGATCACGTTACACTTAAAATAGATCAAAAACAGAAATGCGTCGGCATATTTCTCGACCTGGCCAAAGCTTTTGACACCGTCATAATTCCTTCCTTGTGGACAAGTTAGATAAGATCGGTGTTCGTGGTAATGCTCTAAATTTTTTAAAGGATTTTCTCTGTGACCGTACGCATAGAGTAAAGAAACAGGAATATGTTAGCTCTGATACTCATGTTAACTATGGTATCCCACAAGGCAGTATTCTTGGCTCGAGTCTCTTCTTGATTTACATAAATGACCTGTGTCAGCCGCCACTTATAAACGCTAAGATCTTTACTTACGCTGACGATACGGCATTAGTAATTCATGGGGGGACCTGGGAGGAAGTTCGACGAAGCGCCGAACTGGGACTGCATAAAGTAAGCCATTGGCTAATATCTAATCGCCGCACTTTGAACCTTTCCAAGTCTACATTACTCCAATTCTCCTATGCTAAAATTGAACCTGTAAATGTATATATTCGACTATATGTATGCAACTTCGATTCTTCAACGACATGTTCGTGCACAGCTATGACTAGGTCTACACATGTGTAATAACTTGACGTGATCGTAAATGAAAAGCTTGGCTGACGTCAGCACATAGACCTCACTACAACGCATATAAGGAAACTTATTTGGGCATTTAAAAAACAGACACATGGCCGCCTTCCAACTCCTTCGCTCTGTGTACCATGCGCTTGTGCAGTCAGTCTTGGGATATTATGTTACTATATGGGGTGGTGGTTGCAAGGCTTTTATGGTTCACCTGGAAAGGACCCAAAGATCTCTACTTAAAGTCATGACTTTTAGACCCTTTAAATTTCCCACCAGTCATATACGAGAAGTGAGAAGTACTTACGGTAAGACAGAATTATATTCTACAAGTGGTCAACAAGGAGCACAGTATTACACCAAATACACAAATAATAAGAAGCGCACCATAACAAACGTTTGCTTATCTTTGCGCTGTCACACGGCGTCCGCCAGGCGACAACGGGTATATCTTGCCACTTTTCTTTATAATAAGCTGAACAAAACCCTGAACTCTTGAAACAAAGAAGAAGATAAAGATCTGGCTACTGACACAGGACTACAACGCAACTGAAAACCTACTGAAATCAACCTAAATATATTAGAACACAAATCATTGGTATTCACACACTCATGCACAAGCATACATACACAAACACACACGCAGGCATATGGTACACACACCGCCGCAGGAGACACCCTGGGCGTCGGGAGTCGCAAGCCGATTCCCGGCCACCGTAGGCGCGGGCTTGCGGACGGTGAGCAATAGGTAGGTCACCGTCCGATAAGGACCAAGCCCGGGTTGACGGCGCGTTGTGTTCCACGCTCGCCTCAAAGAGATGTCAACGGAACTGACAGGGTCCAATAGGGCCAATGCCTGCCGGGGTTGCGGTTTTGTACGAAAGGGTTACCGTGGCCGAAGGAACACGGGTGGGTTTTAGTCAGTAAAAGTCTGACACGCCCTCCCGCTCCACCATTTATACACACACACACAAACACACATACTTGTTCCCACTATTTTTTATTTAATTTTGTTTAATCCTAACTTTAATCATTTGTTATTTATTATTGTTCTAATTTTATTTTATTAATATTTGTTTCTCATTTTTGTATTAATCGAAAATTCTAATTTTATTTTAATTGAATGAGAGTATTTTATTTGCTTTAATTCTAATATATTTTTCTAATTCATTTAAAAAAAAATTAAGTAAGATAATCACCTTTTGCTGCATATACTTCCTAATAGTAACTTAAATGGAAGAAGCCACTGGTTCCTGAAATACAGGTACTCTAACCTAGCTCTGGAGCCAGGGTCTCAAATTTTTCTGTAACCTTTATATGGCAATGAAGATAGAAAATACAATTCTATTTCAAATATTTTTTCTAATTCAATATGGCGTGGCATGATAGACACCTATCGGCACTACGCAATTCGTCGTACTTAGACCTGATACACAGTCTGAGCAAACACAGATTGAAATTCTATCACTATTCCAAATACACTGATATCACCTTCAAAGGAAAATTCAAATAAAATTCCTTTACAAATATTGAGCCACGTACTCCAGTTACACTTTATTTAATATCTTCAAACTAAATTAATAACCCTGCTTGAATTCGTCTGTTGAAGTTACGCTATGAATTCGACGTGAACAATTAGAACGTTAGGATAGGTACCACAAGAGTGTTTCAGAACAATCCAATTAGTTTTGGAAGCTTCCCTTAATGAGAATGTTGGTTAAGCTAAAAGCTATAGGTGCGTCGATGGTTATGGTTTAAGCCGATGGTAGTCTATTCGTTTAGAAACTTAATGATTTTATAGAAGTATGAGGAACAGGGTGTAAAGTTTACACATCCTCTATAAAAAAGGGAGGATCCTCCGACCAGACGAGAGTTGCGTCTGGTGAGCAACTGCCCAACGATTAAGTCAGGATGATATATATCGGTCACGCGGTAAATCTTGCTTGTGCGATGCAGGATTTTTGTGTCATCAGGTCTTTGATGCGTAGTATGCATATGGCGGTGTTTGCCACAATTGTTGCGCCAAAATTTAATTCAATTTTTCTTCTCAATGTCTGCAACATTTTTTATTCTTCTTAAGCAAAAGGCGTTGTAGTTCTGGTATTTCTATAACCCAAGTTAGGATAAGAGTTGGTTCACGTCGTACTGAGTTTCAAATTCACGACTTGTTATTCGCCAGTCCGATTTCACTGCCATTCGGCTCTTCAAGTTCCGGTGGGCTACTGACACTTAAGTAGTAATTCAATTTAATGGTATACCGATGAGTAGCACCTACACGAAGTAACACATGAGTGAATTTTAGAAAATGGTAAAATGGCACCATTTTCCACATTTCATCAAAGCCGATACTATAATGGTACTGCCATGACTGAGGACTCCAGCACTTTGTACTGTAAAGGAGCTCTGCATTCAAAATGTTGTGAGTAACACGTCCAGAGAGTGGCCTTTTGCTGCGTGACACAATTTGTGCTTTCACTTTTATAAAAAACCGCGTCAGAATGTTGAAACTTTTTGAAAGAGTTCTAAGGCCGCGCGCACTTTGGATGAGTTTTCGTACGAATTTCACTCGTGCGTATACGGGAGGGTGTGAAATGTTTAAATGAAATAAAATGTTTTAATGAAATGACATTTTTGGAGTGAAAACTTCTTTAGGCGCGTTGAGCATTTTTGAGATGGGACTAAACTATTGATTTCGCGACACCATGACGACACCTCATTTTTGTAAACGCGATTGTGCTCTTTATTTATATTAGGTTACGGATCAACATTCTATGCAAGTTATTTTTACTTTAAAGGCGGTACTCTCAGAGTGCCACCACTTTTTTTTTTATTGAAATGAAATATCTGGTACTTTTTTTTTAAACTAGATGCCGCCATCTTCTAGCTGACTGATCCCTGAGAAGAAATGCCGAAACAAACTCAGAGGTCATGATGGTCTCTTTTAAAATTCAAAGATTATATTATTAGGATTTTATGTGAGTCTAACAATGCAAGGTTATGTCTGCAAGAGCCTTTTGAAAAAATAACCATTGCAGCTTTGAGTTGACCTATCGTAACAGACGGCATACATGCATCAGTCGTCGTGTAGCTCAGCCCTATTTTAGGGACCTCAACGACCCGTCACACGACTTTTCCAGATCTGCAGGACATTTGCGTAGGCTAGTTAATTAATTCAGGCATGACCTTGCGGAAATCCATTATAAAATACAATAGACGTGGATATATTTAGTAACCTGTTCCGCTTTTTGTTGAGCGGAACAGGTTACTGAATAAACTCTTTTGCAAAAAAAACGGGCGCTTTAGATTTTTTTCTCTACTTCAATGAAGAAGAACAAGAAATAGGTTTTATTAATTTGACGATGTATTGGCATGTTATTTGAAGCATCCTGGCATGGTTCTTTACGTTCCAAATTTAAAATTTGAAATTAATAAAATAAAAATAATGATTATTGTGGATTATTCTAAAATTGCTTTACTAATGGCGCGAATTGCTGAAACGATTTTTAACTGATTACGATATTTTAAAACTTTTTGGATATTTTCTGCAAATTAAACAATTTAATCTTTCTTTTTACATTAAATACCACTTTTTGATATGAGTGATAAAGCGATAAGGGCCGGTAAAATTATAGCTCTACTTGAAGAAGGTTGTTCGCAAACTTACGTGTCTCAGCGGCTAAATGTGAGTCGTTCAACTGTCCAGAGGACTTGGCAACGGTATCAAGAGACCGGTTCGGTCATAAGAAGACCCGGTTCGGGAAGAAAACGATGCACAGAACCAAGAGATGACCGCTTTTTGGTGAGTCAGGCGTTGCGGAATCGTAAGGCGTCAAGTGTGGACCTGAAGAAGAGCCTTGAAGAAGTAAGAGGAGTAGAAGTTAGCTTGTGGATGGTCAGGAGGAGGCTTTTGGCCCTAAATTACTCCGTGAGCACCGTGTTGCTCGACTTCAGTTTGCTCGGAACTGTGCTTCATGGACTTTGGAGGACTGGAATAAAGTATTGTTTTCTGATGAAGCTAGAATCTCTTTGTGTTGAGAGGACCGACGCCGGCGAGTGCTGCGAAGACCACGGGAACGCTATGCGGAAGTGTGTTTCGAAGAAATCACTCCTTATGGCGGAGGCTCCGTTATGTTTTGGGCAGCAATTAATTCGACGGAGCGTACGGAGTTAGTTTTCATAGAAAATGGAACATTAAATGCACACCGGTACATAATGGAAGTCCTAATTCCATATGCACAACCCACATTGACTGCACTTGGGGAAGATTCCATTTTTATGGACGACAATGCTCGCCCGCACCGTTCTGGCGACGTGGAAGCGTACATGCAAGAAGTTGGGATCCGTCGTTTAGATTGGCCAGCTCGAAATCCTGACCTCAATCCAATTGAGCATGTCTGGGATGTTCTAAAGAGATGGGTAAGATCAGTGCAACCTGCTCCACAAAACATCAGGGAGCTAAAAAGAGTCATTGCAGAAGAGTGGGAACGTATTCCTCAAAACGTTATTAAAAACATCGTGGAAAGCATGCCCAGAAGGTTTCAAGCTGTGATTTTGGCAAGAGGAGGTCACACTCGTTATTAGGTTTTTACATTTGTAACTTTATTTAATTAAAAAAAGTAAAAAAAAATCTTGTCTTTATTGCCGACCACTTCTTATTGTTTGGGCATGTACATCGGTTTTAAAGAATCCATCGTTTTTTTTTCTTTTAATTGCCCCAATTCACTTCACGCGCATTAATTTACACGATTATAAGTATACATAAAGTCAAAGAAATAAATTTCATTTAATTAACTCAAATCGACCTTAGAACGTAAATTTCCTTAGGTGCCCGTTTTTTTTGCAAAAGAGTGTTTATCCACGTCTATTGTATTTTATTTGCGTAGGCCATAGGTATACAAAATACTCAAAAGCGCCAGACATTTATAAAGTCATTTGTATTAAATCTAGCCAGCATGGTACTCACATTCACAGTCAGTTTTCTCTTTAAATATAATCAAAAATATCATCAATACAAATAAAAATTTCAATATCATTTTTTTATACTAAGTGTACATATATTCGAGTAGCCCAAGCTCAAGTTAATCCCAAGCTTGTCGTCCAAGTAATCATTAATGTTATAAACTTATTTGAAACCTTTTTGACAGTTTCTATTTAATAAGTAATTTTAATTTATCGCGTCTCAGTTCTTAAACATTGATACATAATGTGACAGCCTCTTTCTAAATATATGTCACATTCGCGCCCGGGTACAGTACATAGTAAAACAACAATTCTACGCATTTCTATTTATAATGCTTTGGCAGGAAATTGTACAGTAACGAAATTAACAAGCTTGTGGGTGTCAATAATAGGCCAACGGTTAAGGTACTAACGAGATAAAAGTCGGGACTTTGAAACTCACCTCCGGGTCCCCATGGTACTTTTGGCGTAAACAAACTCCTAGCACAAACTTAAGAAAATCGTCCATTATAACAGTACCGCTCCAGCACAGTAACGCCCCGGCAGCGGCACCGCCTTGAAAAATCAAGTCGCCAACGCGCCGTAAGCAAGGCGACCGCTAGTCGCCAACACGCTGTCAGCAAAGCGACTGCTCACTGTCAGTACGCCACCGATGAGGTGACAGAGTCTTCATTGGCATCACCGCGCGGCCGGCGAGGTGTCACCGAGTGCACGGCGAGGCATACGTTTCTTTGCGGGGAGCGAGCTCTTCGTTTGAAGCGTGCTGTCGATGTCGGCATGTCGGCGCGACATGTGACGGCTCGCGGTTCGCTAATTGTCCGTGACCCATTCGATATTCTGTATTGCCATCGTAAAATAGACTTTAATGCATTTGATGAATGCTAGATAGAATCACACAAGTTATTACTGTGGAATATTTTACTTACCCGATTTAAGTATTATCACACGGCGGGACGTCATTACGCCATTCCTGTGGTGGATGCTGAAAATCAGCGTTGTTGGTTTCTTCCGAAGTCACGGCATTTTTGCTGAGCATCAACCTGTTCTTGTACAGATGCGACGCACGGCTCAATAATTATTTGTTTGTTACGAAAATAGATAAGTGTCTACTTTGCAATCAGTATTTTGTTTGAGTTTTGTTATTAAATTATTATTGTTTGTTTATAAGCTGTCAATGGCCAGTGTTGTAACACTCGTCGGTAATATTACGCAATATAAATTGTCTGCGGCTCTGACATTCAAGCAATAGACAATCTTGACATACTACTACGTGGTTATTAGGCTTTTGGCTAATTTGTGAAAGTGCATTTTATGTAATATTTTTTTGGAATGTGCGTTTAGTTTGTGCAAAATAAACAATTTGTCTTTCTTTCTTTTTCTTTTCTTTTCTTTCTGATTTAAAATCCTAACTTGAGTGATAAGTTATTTTCCGTGTTGAAGCGGTGCTGTTATAATGGGCGATGTCCTTTAGTTGATAAACGGGTATTATTGTACCTACCTGTGTAACCCAGATTGCTAGTAATTTTATTGTACCATCTTATTCAATAGAAAACAGAACAATATCGGCATGAACAATCGAATGGCAAATTTCGCTACTAAAACTGAACGCGAACATATCTGAACCGCGTTCAAGAGCTGTTAGTTTCAATATTCTTCAACAATGATATCGCAGACAGCTCTTGAACGCCGTTAAGATGTGCTAATTGCGTATTATTGGTTAAATTCGCCCTTAGTATTCTCTTGCTGTGGTAAAAATATTTGCGAGTCAGGGAGGTGGTTATGGCTGGCAGACGCCCTGGATGCGCTGGAAGTTATATATAAGGCTGCGCGCACTTTGGACACGAATTTGTATCGTACGTCAACGTATGATCGTGATCGTACGAATTGAGTGCGTACACTGAATACGTTTTTCTCCATCAAATAGGTAGTGTTTAGATGATTTCGCATTGAACGCACGAATAATCCCAACAACTTCGGATTGTTTTCGGCCGTTAAAACTATAATTAATCTAATTTTAAGTAGGCACTAAACAAAAAATAAGTAATGCTTGATGTGCTTACCTGTAAAAAACTGGTACACAAGTCTATAAGCTTATTGCATGTATCTCATATCTTTGTATCGGTGTATTCAATTTTGGTGAGCCAAATAAATGAAATAAAATAAAAAAAATAAAATATACGTACGTATAAGTACGACAAAATCGCACTCAGTCTGCGCGCTCCCTTAGTACATGGAAGGTTGGGATCGTTTGTGCATGTTCGTATGTGTTCGTACGAGGAAAATTCGTACGAAAACGCGTCCAAAGTCCGCAAGGCCTAAGGATTGCTATTCGTGGAGATCATTTAAATGCATCCCAACTATTACCACACACTTGACGTGACCTTTTACCTCAAAAACTGCATTTAAATTTACATACATTACCAGTAATGTTAGAAAAGTGGCTTTTAAAATTTCATATAGTTCTTTGGAACTTGTCAACGATTCGTAACCAAAGTCTAGAAATACGAACAGAATATTTAAGTGTTTTCATTTATATAAACGCTCGGTTTATAGTTAGTTTTATTCGCGTCACAAATCCGTTGTGACATTTTGTGGTAGAACTGAAATAGGTGAGTAAAGTGCTATTTTGAAAACACTATGTTTTTAACAGACTTCCAAAAAGGAGGAGGTTATATGTTCTTAGCGTATGTATGTATTTTTCTATGTATGTCCACCGATTTCTCCGTCAATTATGGACCGATTATGATTTTTTTTTTTAAAGGATCTGGTTCCAAATTGGTCCCATGTAAATGTTATTAACTTTGCTTGGACAGTTTTTGAGTTGGCTTCAATAATACGTACTTTTTTCCCACTTAGTATGTGGATGATATGTTAAGTTCATGTCACTGTTTTTTACATAGCAGGTAGTGGAATTCGAATTTGTGTGGGGTATGTACCACAACTAAAAAATTAAAAATAAAAACGTTTTACAAAAAAAAATCAACCGACTTCCAAAAAAAACACTACAAAGCGAGAAATAACTTTAATTTCGGAAGTCGGTGGCAAAAACGAAAATTCAAAACCAAAGACACCGACTTTACTACTGGTTTTACTACTATGGTTGCGTTGTTTAAATATATGTTGACATTTCATAAGGCCTTTTTTTTTTTGGGTGGGAAATCATCAAATAACTTCTCCCGCTCTGGGCGGAGCGGGAGGGCGTGTCAGACTCTTACTGACTAAAACCCACCCGTGTTCGTTCGGTTGCCCTGTTGCCGGGGGCCACGGTAATCTCCCTTTCGGTTTTCTTCGCAACCCCGGCAGGCATCGGCCCTAGCGGACCCCGTCAATTCTGCTGACATCTCTTTGAGGCGCGCGTGGAACACAACGCGCCGTCGACCCGGGCCTGGTCCTTATCGGACGGTGAGCTACCCATTGCTCACAGTCCGCAAGCCCGCGCCTACGGTGGCCGGAAATCGGCTTGCGACTCCCGACGCCCTGGGCGTCTCCTCCTGCGGCGGTTAGGGGCGTGAGGGCGCGAAATTTGCCTCTCCCTCACGCGTTCCGCCTCCTCCTTCGCGAGCATTACCGCTTCGCAGAAGGAGGTGACGGCCTCCCATTTCCTCTCGCTCCGTACCATGGCCTGAACCAGGGCCGGACGCGAGAGATCACCGCCGCCGATCGCCTCCACGAGGACACGGTATTTCATAAGGCCTGCAGACACTATCAGTAATAATGACATTACATTGAAGTATTGTCATTATTACTAACAGTGCGGTGATTGGAATGATGATGTGATCATAATATTTTCATAGTTTTATGTCAATATTGGAAGGAATGACAGTAATATTTTTTTTTTTTATGTATTTAACCATTTATGTACACACAGATATTTACAGACAAGACAAAAGGGACAGAAAAATACGTACAAAGGTGATGCTTGTTTCTAAAGAAATCTCTTCCAGCATACCTTAATAATAAATGTCATGTGTGTGCCTTTATTATTAATGTTTATATTTCTCGGGACCTTAGTGTCCCGGTCTTTTGGAAGGCGTACGAGGGGCCGAAGCCAACTCGCAGAGGCCCCTTAGACAATTTTATATGGATTGAGGCACCAACCGACGATTATCCCTGTATGGACTATGCAAGTGCACCCAAGGACAACCCCCGGTTGGTGCAGAACTATTGCAGAATATGAAAATAAAATATATTGAGCTATGGGTTTGGGTGGCTATAGTGGATTTATTTCCTTGAACTATGGAATAACTATGTCCCCTGCCTGACCAATGTTATATACTATGCAAGGATGAAATAGCAGGGGGTGACTTGCACACTCAATAATGGGCCCCCGGAAACTGTCGCTAGCACATAGTGACGTAGTGACAAGGGGGCAACATGTCCTGAGGTGCTTGAGGAGTGGAGAGGTATTCGACGACTATCAAGACAATCCCGGAAGTACGGTCAAGATCCCTACCAGCATCTTACTGGAATACTTCCTTTCTCCGAGCACGTTTGCTCTTGCGAATCTCCACTCTAGCCGGACAATTAAGGCGAGAAAGAGGTGGGAGCTCTGTTCCTCGTCAGTGTTTACTCCAGCCGGCCAATAAAGGCAAACCAGAGGTGAGGAACAAGACTTCTCCCGGGAGATAGGGTACGTGGGGTCGCTACTGCCCAGCAGCTCGCCACATGCTGCCCTGCGGGGTTTTGTATCTCTCTTGGTCTGGCTCCTTACCCGTTTCAGCAATGTAAATTTTACCGACACAGACCTAGAGTTCAGAGCACGCAAGCCCCACCACGACGTCAACGGAGAGATACGGCGGTGGGGTTATTAATGTCATTATTACTGATTGTGTCTGGTCCCCTATTGAAAAGAGCAGTGGTCATAGACTAATATATATAAATGAGGCAGTGGTGGCCCAGTGGAAACGACCGCGAAATTTGAGTTTTAGGTCGTAGGTTCAAACCCAGGCAGACAATACTTTGTGTAAATTATTTCATCACCATTGCTCTTAAAACGGTGAAAGAGAACATCGTGAGGAAACCAGCATGTCCTAAAACCAAAAATTCGAAGACGTGACACACCCACCAACCCGCACTGGCCCCGCACGGTGGATTATAGCCCACCCCCACTCACAGAGAGGAGGCCTGTGTCCCAGCAGTTGGACCATTATAGGCTGATTACGTTATTTCATAGAATTGCGTTTCTGACCGAATATAATACAATAATATGAAAGTCTGCAACTTTAAGGATCGTACCACTAAACCAATATTGCAGATGAGATTTTAAGTAAAACCTTAACAAACAAATTAATTCTATTAATGGACTTCACAAGGTCTCCAGCTAATCAACTGATGACTACAAATCCTGCTCAGGTATCAAATATTTACTATTAAGTAACCAAGGGTTGAACAAATTAACTCTTACAAAGAGCTAGATTAATTTGTGCACGTGAACATTTATCTTAATTTAGCGAATTACACTCAGAAGAGCGCACAGTCTGCTGTAGTGGAATTTATGGAGGTACCCAACCGGTTCGTAGTCGTCGTAGTAAAGAATTGTATTTGTAAACAATCTTCTTCTTTTCGTGTGGTTAGTGACTAACCTGGTGTCAGAGTTATAAAGCCGCCCATGGGCCTTTGACTTGGCTTCACCAGCCAATTAACCAATAAAACCAACCAACCAACTAATAACCAATCAACAACCAACCAATCAATAACCAACCAATCAATAATTTAGTTGAAAAGATTCGATACCGTAGATGTATTCACGAATATAGTTTTGCGTTTCTTAAAATTTTATTTAAGGGGATACGCTAAGTTAACTCGTGAAGTTCTTACGTTTTTGGCGATTTGCAGGTCAGTATCAGGTTGTAGGTATGTTGATCAAAATATGATTATGGGGCTCTCATCAAGCTTGTCAGCTATCATCTTCAGGAGGCTATTGCCGCTGCCACGCAATCTAGCGAGCAGAGACGCACTTTTCTTCCGTACGATAGCTGAGACGCTGTCGACTCGGGCTTTTGCGAACATCTTTAACGCATCTATGCAAGTATTTTCTTGTTCAAGTTTTTACTTCTGTCGGCACTCCCGGAGTGCCAGTGTTATTTTTTTTTTAAACTTTGGGAACCAGTCTCGGAGTTCAAGCTATTTACCCGTGATTACCACCTTGGTATAACCAATCTCTGCCACAGCTATGTTTACTTGTTAGTTCCACTACATTTTTAAGTGGACCTGACATTGCATACAATACCGTTCGCACTTTTCCTTTTAGAATACATAATTCGGGGGCAGCATTTTCAACAAAAGTCATTGTTGGTACATTGTTCAAATTTTATTTAGTTAGTGTTTTGTTCATTTGACTTTGTAAAGTGGTTCGTGGATTGTTACCCCTTTGAGTGCCAACACTTACGTTTCCCTGAAATGACTTCAAATGATTCCATATTTTTAACCGACTTCCAAAAAGGAGGAGGTTATATATATTCGTACCGTATGTTTTTTTTTGTCTTTCCACCGATTTCTCCGTCAATTGAGGACCGATTTTGAAAATTCTTTTTTTTTGTTTGAAAGGGTATGCTCCCAAGGTGGTTCCATATAAATTGTATTAACTTTACTTTGATAGTTTTTGAGATGGCTTCAATAATACGTATTTTTTCCCACTTAGTATGTGGATGATATGATAAGTCCATGTCACTGTTTTTTACATAGCAGGTAGTGGTATTCGAATTTGTGTGGGGTAGGTACCACAACTAAAAAGTGAAAATAAAACTTTTTACAAAAAAAGAAAAACCGACTTCTTAAAAGCCGGTCGGTGCCACCGACTTTTGAAATTAAAATTATTTTTCGCTTTGCAGTGTGTTTTGATTTTTTTTTTTTTATGTAAAAAGTTTTTTGGTATCTCCAATGGATACGTATATTTTCGCAAACTAAAAACGTTAGTGAATTTATTTCCTGACATGACCTGATTGATCTTCAAGTTACTTCAATAATACAACATATAACATGAAATCACGCCTGTATTGCCCGAAGGGATAGGCAGAGGTGCATATAGTGTACACATATTTTAGTCCCATGTAATACGGGGCCAGCAACAATTCAACTGGAATGAAAAAATCACACAGTAGAATGAAAATATTTGAAAAATCCAAAAGTGCACGCCTCATGACGCTCTTTCAAAAACAGAAAAACATTTAAACGACTTTTCATGAAGTATGTTTTGACTGCTTTTTTTACTCATCAATATGGGTAAATTTTCTCACCTCCCAACCCTTACGTACCGGCAAAGACTATTTAGGTTTGCTTTGTTGGTTGCTAGGTAACGGAAGAGGGTCGAAGTTGAAAATATATAAATAGCATATTAGTTAGTTTTTATTCATTATAATTAAACTAATTTAAATAAAAGAGCCGTTTTCAATCGGGTTGTAACAAATTTATTTTAAAAAAATTTACTCAGTTAATTGATTTACTCGCAAGCTAAAATGTTCTCAGGATTCACACATTTAATGACGGGATTTTTTTTTTAACTCTCATGATATTTTTTCGTTTCTGCTGTATTAAATACATTTTTGAAAAGTACAGTATTAATCTCCTTTAAATTATCTATACAATGGTAAATAAATTAAGTAGGTTCTATTTATTAACAGAAGTGTAACAATAAAAACAGTTGCAAAAAGGAGGCAAAACTAATTTTTCAATCGCAGAACACTCACTAAAGCTTCGCATTATGAGTCGTGCAATAAAAAGAAAAGATACAGATAACCTTATATAGCAAACCTTAGCAAGAGCTAGAGAATTTCAAGAATTCTACAATATATTTACCAGCTCAACGTCAAATATCTATGTTGAAACGAACGTTATTTTACTCTCTTTCTACGGCAAACAATTCTCTAACACGGTAGTGCAAACATTCCTGCATATGAACTTGCGCATCGTTAGATTAGTAAAGCCCCATTTACACGATGCAAAGTTTTTGGCTATGGCATTCAATAAAATTGAAGAAACAAATTACTTGTATTGTCTAAACACTTTTTAGACGGAGGAACTTGTCACCGTGTAAATCAGGCTTAACAAAGAGCGTTTATACTCAAAGGTTGGCAACGTCGCATAAAGACTGTCAGACAATATTTACCTGTTTTGATTAATTTGCCTGTTTTAATTAATCGCTAACTAGTGAACTAGAATATTAATAATGAATTGCGATTATAACACTGAATATGATGTTGTAACCGTTTTAGGTGTAAAAGGCATTTGGAAAGTTTCTAAATACATTTTTTACAGCTAAAACTAAATATTCGGTATTACGATATTAATTATTGCATTTCAAAATCAATATTTTAGTTCACAAGTTAGCCATATTTCATATTTTCATACACTAAGTAATATTGCCAAATTAATCAAAACAGCGAAATATTTGACATCTATTTGCGACGTTGCCAACTTTGTGAATAAACGCTCTTATGAATGAGTAAACCTGCAGTTGTTTATGAAATTAAAGAATCGATAATAATAAGCATTCCATAATAGATCCTTTGGCTCACTTCGTACGTCTCTATTTCTCTCTGTTTGGTAGAATGCCCAATTATATCCTACTAGCTATGCTATAGTTTGACCGAGATCGCTGTTCTACGCCTTAGGTAGGTGAATGCCATTCGTCAAAGCTGCTCCCCGCCGTACCGCGCATTCCTAAGGTGCCGAACAGCGGTCTCAGTCAAACTATAGTAACTTCTAATTTTCCAATACTTAAAATACCTTGACTACTGTTGACTGCCTCGTTGGTCTCGTGGTCGCGCTACTACTGAGGATGAGGTCCTGGGTTCGATTCCCAGGTAGGGTGAAGTGTTATTGAGTTTTTCCTTTAGGAATTTCTTAGTAGCAGCTCAGAATCTGGATTTGTGCCCGGTTGATGGCAATAGGCTCGCTACCTATGGACATGGGATTTAAACATAACTGCGAAATTTGAGTGTACTATAGAAATAATTAACGAAAATTTTGTTTGACTCAGGTTAAGGCAACCAATATTAAAAATAAAAACAAAGAAAAAACAGTATTGTGTGTTGTGTATGTTGTTCTATTTCTATGTTATATCTCTGCCTAGCCCTTCGGGGATCACAGGCGTAGAGTTGAGTTATATTATGTTTTAGAATAAATAGTATACTAGGAACGGTAATTGTATCAAACTACCTTCAGCGGCAGTAAATAGCCCTAAACTGACTGCCTCGTTGATCTAGTGGTCGCAAAGGGCTACTGCTGAGTATGAGGTCCAGAGGTCGGGCAAGGTGTTATTGGGTTTTTCCATCTGAAATTTCTCAATAGCAGCCCGGAGTCTGGATTTGGGGCCGGTTAATGGCAATAGGCTCGCCCCCTATTACATGGGACTTAAACATAACTGGCGAAATGTGGGTGTACTAACCCTTGTAAAAAGCCATAAGCGTGAAATCGTGAACAAACTAAACCTATTCTATGGGAATTTTTAAAGAGAGTAGATTTCAAGTAGCTTCTCTAGTTGGTTTAAGTGAATAATTCCAGAAAAGATTATCTTAAAATCGACACATAAAATCACGCCTTGTTTCCCCGAAGGGTTGGGCAGAGGTGTCCCTGTAGCAGGTTCACCCACATTTCGCCAGGTATGTTTTAAGCCCCATGTAATAGGTGGCGAGCCTATTGCCATCAACCGGGCACAAATCCAGACTCCAGACTGCTACTGAGAAATTTATGATGAGCTTAAAATTTACTTCTGTAAAAAATATATCTAGAACGACGACTGATTTCGATCTTACATATTTCTGATTTCTCCAATGGCTAATAAATATTGCAACTACAGGGTCGATGTTACAATCATCTGCTACAAATTATTTGTTTCAGACTCTGGATGAATGGTCTTTCGACGTGTTTGCCCTGCACGAGGCATCAGGCGGAGCGCCGGTCAAGTACCTGGGTTACGAGCTCCTGAACAGATACGGCATGATACACAAGTTCAAGGTAAGGGCATTATAATCAGAATGTTCATGCGCATTTTCTTTAGTACCTATCTAGACACACGAGATTGTTTTATTTTATTTTTCCTAGCGCGCATGCCGCGTGCGTAACGTGCTCCCGCCACAGACCTTAGAAGTCACTCAGTACCATATGCGGGACAACCAATTTTATTGTTCCTACAGCTCTATGAAATACTAGTAGCAACATCTGTTGGTTTTCGATACACCGCAAATTTAGCAATGATATAACGCAAACAATTGCGAATAGATATCGTTACTGATGGTAACATGTTCCCTAAATAATAGATAAAAAAGTATAGATAGGGCTCAGTATACCACATAAGAAACTGAAATATAAAACTGATTTTCTAGAAAAATATTTGGTTTTGATTTCTTTTGGGCAAGCGTAGTGCACGCTTGACCAGAAGTAGTGTAATCGTTCACCGCATCTTCGCATATCTAATATCAGATGAGTCAATGGTGATGGAAACCAAACCTGTCAATTTTTTTTTTAAATGTAGTTCCCTACCCTACAACAAATTATTTCTTAAAATATTTTTATGTACATCTAATTAGGAAATGAAACTCCGACAATGACTGATAGTGTTGTTGAGTTTCTAGATGGATGGATACATTAACATTAATCAAATCTATTTTAACATTTTATTTAAATCCTTGTGAAAATACGCCCATGTCAATTGAGGAGGTTCTTTTCGAAACTTGATTCTTCCACTTTTGTTTCAGAACTCCAGAATATAGTTTTTTAGGAATTAATTTCGAAATGGATTAAAATACTTTTGATGAAATCATGCGTTTTATTTATTTTTTTCTGCTGGTTCAATCACTTTTTGACAAAACTTTTGTTTTCGCAGCATGTAAATTTCAATATCCAACCAAGAAAAAAGTCGTTCTGTTGAAAGTGGAATAGTTAAATTTTGAAAAGAACCTCTCAATTTTGAATTTTTATAGTTTTTCGATAACAGAATACATGAGCAATAGAGCATTTTATCTTGTAACCTTTTCATCTACATTTGTCGACTTCAGATGATAAGTCTTCCGCAACCCTTCCGGTACCCGTCATAAAGTATGGATGATAATATGGCGAAAATAAAGGAATTCTTGTTTCCTTTACGAGAGTTCAAATGCATTTACCATTTACGTCAAGTCAAGCCTTCTTTGGGTACCTTCCTAATATACCAAAATGTAAGTTGTATGCAATAGTTATTGACATTGAATTTTTTTACCACTAATTAGTAATTATACTACTAAATACACTTTTAAGGGTATTGAACATTTTAAATTAAATGTTATCTACTATACAACGATAATGAATTCTAAGCCTGATGAACTCAAGCAAAAGCATTTGGAAAATCAATTGCCTCAAGTCGTTTTGTATTTTGGAAGACATTAATCCAATTTGTCGTCGGTTTGTTACCGCCCGGGAAATTTTCCTTCCTTCATTTCTTTCATTTATCTTTTAAATAATTTCAAGAAATTCAACTAAGTGAATTATTTTAATGTCATTTTGATTTTATTGTATTTCTATGATCAATTCATGACGTATTGTCCAGTTCTTTCATACCAGTATATGATACAGATATTCTATTTCACGAAGTCCGTTCGGCTTTGATTGTAGTAGTGACGTATCCCGACAAGCACGCTTGTGTGTGTAAAAGTAGGTAACGTTAGCAAAAAAATCTGATATATATTCAAGTCGAGATTTAATAATCTTAATAAAATTTTGGTTTTAAAAGTATATACATTTTGTAAATAAATTAGATTAGGTTGCAATAAATACAAAAATATTAAGAATATGTAGGCATTTAATTAAGCATTGGTGTTACAGAATGGAAACGAAACAAGTAGGACTATTCAGTATTTTCAATCACTATCAGATAAATTTTCGATTTCCGATTCCGTTTTGCTGTCGTCAGAATCATCTTGTACATTGATTATAAATTCAAAATCGAGATCAAAATATTTCAAGTAGTCTTTTTCAATTTTTTCAACATGAGCACAAGTTTTTTGCCACGTTTCACTGCTAACTTGGCCCAAACTTTCATTGATCAGTCTTTCCGTATTCGTCATGTTTTGCGATGCGACATAATTTTTAACGATCCCCCAAATATTTTAAATCGCATTTAATTCTGGGTGATAAGGGGGAAGGCGTAAGACATCAAAACCCTTGGTTTTTATAAAATCGTCAATCTTGTAGATTACGTGTTGGGCTTTGTACTTCTTTATTGTATCGTACAATTCCAATTTAAGAAGAGATTCATCAAATGCTATACCCTTATCCCTGAGCCATTGCTGCATATCGGCTTTCTTTGTAGATTGCGTCGGTAGTCGTTCAGCCCGTGTGTTGTGATAAGATGCATTGTCTAAGACAATGACAGAGCGCGGAAGTAAATTGGGTAGCAACTTTTCATTTAGCCATTTTACATAGTTATCATAGCTCATATTTGAATGATAATCACCAGCTGTTGAGTTGGCCTTATAAACCAAGGAATCATTTTCAATAAAACCATCCTTGGTTCCCGCGTGCACTAAAATAAAGCGAGTGCCTGTGCTATTTTTTTTTTTAAAACGGAGTTCTTTCCTTTTTTTTTGCCCAGGTGTTGTTTCGCACGTGTGTCGAAAGGACGTAGCTCTCATCGGTGTAGACAATGGGCCGACTTTGAGAGCGGTACTCTGTTATTTTTTTTAAATATTTTAAACGCCACATTTTTATATCATGACGCTCCGTCAAGACTTTACGGTTGTTCTCTGTTTTGCGCCACTTGTAACCTAATTTCAACAGTAACTTGCGAACAGTTTCTAAACAACCTTCGAATCCGATTTTTTCATTCAATGCTGTTCTTAACTTAGTTAATGTTGGAATTTCTTTATGGACAATATGGATATCTTGTACAGTACTGCGAACCACAAGGGCTGTAAAATTATCTATATCCACTTTATTATCTCGCTTTCTCCTTTTCTTCATAGGTGAAGTGAATTTTGATGAAGTGGATGGCAATTCCTTCTCTTCTTTTAATATTCTTTGAACTGTTTTTTGGCTCACACCCGTAGCTTCAGCTGTACGGCGTGTAATGTCTCGTAAATGAGACAAATCACAGTTGAGTTCCATTAATGATTTTGTAAATTCATATTCTTCTCGCAGAAAATTATAAACACTAGCTATCATGTTTTGACCCTAAAACAAAATGTAATCAAAATAATTAAGTAATATAAACATTTTATAACACAAAAAAACATTCATTTTATAAATACTTCTATTGCTGTATTAAGTATCTTTGTATAACATTTTAATTGAAAACGTATAAATAAATATTACCTCACTATGGAAAACTCTTCTTCGTTTTGTTGCCATGCTGACCTTACTCCGTGAAACAATTTGGCGCGAACTAAAAACCACTACTGATCCGGACCGTGTCCCGGTCGACACTTAGCGCTCTCGAGGTTACGCACACAAAAACAATGTGCATGTGCACGCTTAACAACATTCATAGCCAAACGGACTTCGTGACATAGAACATCTGTAGTAAAAACTCCTAAGGCATGTTAAATAAATACATGGTTAATGTTATCCGTAATTCCGCAATAAAAAAAATACTTTTCTAAAAATAACATAATTATTCAAAAAAAAATCATTTCATTAAAGATGTGATTTCGGGAAAAATCACCACGGGAAGTCTTGATGGAAGTTTTAATAGACTCCCAATGTTAATTTAAAAAGTTTCAGAACACGCATTGGAGGTTAATTTTTTACGAGGGCTTTATACAATGTTGTGAGAAGAATTTTAATAAAGTAATAACGAATAATAACGTGGGAAGGCTTACAAACAGTTATTGCATTATACAATGTTTCCAAAGAATCCCCAAGGATTTTTATTACAGTATCATTGTTGTCAACTGCTTTTGTTATTCAAATATCTTCAATTTTGAGGCCTCGGCGGACGTGTTGCGATCATAAAGGTTTAAATAAATTGAGGATTTCCTCAAGGGAGATTATTAGGTCCCAAATTGTTTAAAATGTTTAGCATAATTTAAATAAATTCTGCATACGAAATATGATGTAGTACATAACATCTAGAAACACTTTAGAGTAACATCCGAGCATTTCAATTTCTAGATCAGACCAAGGCAAGTGGAGAATGTCGTAGAAAACTTCGGTACTTACTTACTTTATTTCCTGCGTTCGCGGCAGTTCTGCATGATTGAATTGAAATGGGGTTTCCGAGTGTCTAAGTTTAGAGGATGGCATTGCAGGCTGGAAACTTACTTACAAGTGAGTCTTTCATTTGAATAGGCAGACATTTAACGTGTTTATGTGGGTGTTATGATAAAATTGCTTTCAGGATTTAACTTATCCTATATCCTATAAACGAGCAATATTTGTATATATAAATTTGTAATCACGTTCTCAAAAACGGCTCTAACGATTTCGATTAGAGGTAAATACGGGGGCGAAAAATTGATCTAGCTAGCTCTCATATCTGGGAAAATTCGTTTTCTCCGTATTTTCACCCGAGTAGAGCATATATATTATCGCCCAAAGTATGACATGACAGCATGGAATTAGTATTTACTATCCTGTATTATTAAATGAGCATTTTCTATTTTCACCAGAGCAGAGCTCGGTGGCCCAGATTCTAAGACTTAATCGTATTAAAAATATTTAGATAGTTGAATTTCAAGTTGTACATAGTACATACCTATATCTGAGTTTGTCTTTTATTACGATTTAGGTATATACTATATTGAAAAAGTTGAAGAAATTTTCCTGACAAGTCATGAACCTGGAATTTTACTACCCATAATAATTATGTTAGGTACCGGCCTAACCTGATTTTCAGATAAACTATTTTGTCCTCTCCCAATTTCGTTCATCGTTGGCGCGTTAGGAAAAAAACAGTTTTGATTTGGAAAAACTGAGCCCTGATTAGCAGTACCTTTTTGTACTCAACCTTTCTTTTACTCTTGTTAGGTTTTTTTTGTTGTGTGCATCTACATAAATAGTTAATATATAAATATTCCGCTCTAGCAGGGCGAGAGTATCAGCGGGCCTTAATAAAACGCTTAGCTTATAAGTCGTCTGCGGCAAATCCTTCTTCCATTCCGAAAACTAGTGTCAAATATTTCATTTTTTACGAACTGGTTTCTCTTTACCAGGTCCCGCCCACGACGCTGGAGAACTTCCTCAACAGGATAGAGGAAGGCTACTGCAAGTTCCACAACCCTTACCACAATAACCTCCACGCTGCTGACGTCGCACAAACAGTCCACTATATGCTGTGTCAGACTGGGCTGATGGTAAGCAAGATTATAAGATAGACACGCCAAGATTTATTTGCCGGAGGCATATCATAATGTTGAAGTAACATAAAAAGTTGCACTGTCTAAATAGTTATTTATGCAACTGTTATATAATAAAGGGTATTAAAACACATGATAATTGTATCACATGAGTGTTTTATTTGAATACCTAATTATAAACAGTTTCATACAAGACTTTATCTACACCCATGATATGAATCCTCTATAAAAGGTTCTGAAACCATTGGGTGTTTGTAATTCAAGTTCAAGAAGAAGTTTAAAAAAATCCCACGAAATTCAGTAAAACTGCACGTATGAATGTCGCCTGCACCAGCACATCCCCGCGCATGCGTGCACCGGGTGCTGCTGTCGCCCGCTTCAACGTTCCATTACAAAAGTTGATGGAAAGAAGGAGTTGCATACATAAAAATGTTCTTTTTTTGAAATTCGAGTTGCATAATGAAATTTAGTACAACATTATAACACTCATTTGGATGATATTATGGTAACTATGACACTGACTATTTTAATATTGGCAATAAGCTAACTGTTTCAGAAACTTTTATAGAGGTTTTATAGCATGGGTGTAGATAAAAGTATTTATGCGATGCAAGTCATTTGTTGCTTCAATTGTATGTCACTGGCAAGAAACTTGCAGAAACTTGTATCGTGTATTGAGGCTTAAAGAAAGTAGAAATTGTTTAAAATGTCGAGTGTGCACAGTGTGCATTTGTTGAAAATTGTATAGGACCCCAAACACAGCATTTAACCAAGCTCTATAAAAAAATATCTAGCATTTATAAACGATCGTTCCAAGTATGACTGATGAACTTATGATGTCGTGCGTAACTGTTAATTATATTTGTATTGTTATGTACTTGACCTCAAAGTGACTAACGTAAATCCATCTGAATTCAACGCTAACAAGGAGTGGTTTGACAATAACTGTAATACAAATTAGACAAACGATGAAAGTGCAGAAGACAAGCTCACTAATGAGCACACTTAACTTGGATTAAACGGCCAAACTTATATTTGAAGTTAGGGAGCTAAATTAACAAGACAATAACTAAACTCTAGGACAAACCAAAGGAACTTAAACTAATTTAACTAGTTTAATCAGAATGGAGTTAATACCCCAAGGCAACTTTAACCAATGCTGTTAACTGGCGCATAAGATGTAACTTGTAAACAAAGTTTACAAAATTAGCTCAAAAACTTTCCCAGAGAAAACTTCCGGTTCCGGCGTAATTTTAATGTAATTAAATATTCTCAACCGCCTTTTCTTATTATGATATTATTTACATAAACATTATGAAACTGTTATTTTTAGAATTTTAATTATATTTTTAATGGTGTGTTTTACAATGTTTTTTTTTTTGAGACAAACACTACAATCATTGTCCTACAATGGACAATCCTGGAGTAACTAAATTTTATTCAGATTTATAAAATACGAGGTCAAATACTCACAAGCCATACGAGATATACGTAAACTTAAAAACACAAAGAACTATTAAGTCGACACAGTCACATTCCTACCAGACCATTTCCCAGAAAACTAGAAACTTAACCGTTTTAATTTTTACTCAGAACTGGCTATCAGACCTGGAGATCTTCGCGACGCTGGTAGCAGCTGTGGTACATGACTACGAACACACGGGAACTACCAACAACTTCCACGTGATGTCGGGATCTGACACCGCCCTGCTGTACAACGATAGGGCTGTCCTCGAGAACCATCACATAAGTGCCGCTTTCAGGTAAGGAATTACCTTTTAGATGCTGTAAATGACGGAGAAGTTAAATTTTATGTCACTGAATATAGCGATGGAGTCATTAGCTAAATAAACAAAGATGATTAAGTGGACGACATACTCTTACATTATCTACATTCCCGTCTTAGGCTCCCTGTCCACTGGAGCGCAGCGAGGCAACTGAGCGGAGAAATGTGCCAATCTATCCAATAAGAGCGGAGCTCTGAAGCGGAGTTTAGATTCTATTGGTTAATATTGGAACATTTCTCCGCTCCGCCGCTGCCTCTCTCCGCTCCAGTGGACAGGCAGCCTAAGGAACGATAAACAAAAATGAAATTATTTGAATGTTTAAAGTCGTCACAAAAGTAAAAATAGTAACTGATTATCACTAAAACTCTTGAATACAATACGCAGGAACATAAATACCTGTGATTGGTCTTTCCCTAATAGGCATTAGGCGAAGACTAAGCTTAGGTAGATATAAAGTTTCAACTAATCACGTACAGATAGACGGAACAATGAAAAAGATAAGCAAAATGTATTCCATAGCTTGCGGTACTAAGAATACATTTAGTGGAACTTCACCCAAGGCCAGCTCTGTATACCTATTAAAACAGAAAACTAAAACCCTTTTGGTACCCCTCTGTCGACAGTATTGTGCGACGGATCCCGATTTACATTTCAATCAAATACAAGCGCGTTCGTATCCTCGATATATTTCTAGACGTTTATTTCAAAGGAAATATTGCATTTTTTTGTTAGGACAGTGCAGTTGACAATCCTTTGAGGGATTTTTTCGAAAGCTATTGTATTGTTTAAGTATTTTTGCCTCCCTATTCGGCTTCGAGAGAATAGCTGATGAAAAAGAAATTCGTACTGAATGAAATAACACCTAATTCTGCTTCTGGTAGTGATGTTTTTCGACGGGTGTTTTGCTGAAGGTATTGCCTGCCAAAATGCTGTTTTCTACATAATTTTGATTTCACATTGTAATAAGTTATTTTTAACATTTTAACAAGTAACGATTACTTTAATATTATCAAAGGTAAGCAGGAATCGGTATATCCTCCATTATACGACCATATAGTACCACCTGGTACGAGGACTAAAACACTGGTAACTTGATAATAGAGGACTGTTTAATGGAAAGATTTAGGAAAAACAAATGGTTTACAATAGAAAGTGTAATTGGCGACAATGACTATATGAATACGTTCTATGGTGGTCGAAGACGCAGTGGTATGCCGGCCGGTGCGCGCGCGCTACTCGAGCGCCCCATCCGCGACCGCAGCTCCGGCCCGCGTTCGCCCGAGGCTGCGTAATATTCTCGACAAAATATTTCTGGCACTATTTTTTCTGCATTAAAAAAAATACAAAAGCTTGTATTCATAAAAAAAGGACCTTTGCCTAATGATGTCAAACGAACAATCAGATAACAACCCATTCATTGATTTATAATGACATCGACTTGCATTACAACACATGCTGAAGAATTTCCAGAAAAATAATATAAAAGCAAAGTTACGTGGATAATAATGATTCAAACTCTGACAAAAGAATCTCGCTTTTAGGCCGTAAAGGCGTCATAATACGATATAATTTCCCTCGAGACATGAATGTAGCTATTTTCACTCGAAGTGAGCCCAAAATGAGTATATCCGACACGTGATGGGCAGTGCCATAAAAATATACGTATTATTATCACACGTAAAGACCATCGCCTCGACTGACTGACTGACTGCCTCGTTGGTCTAGTGGTCGCAAGCGCTACTGCTGAGCATGAGGTCCTGGGTTCGATTCCCAGGTCGGGCAAAGTGTTATTGGGTTTTTCTATCTGAAATTTCTCAGTAGCAGCCTGGAGTCTGGATTTGTGCCCAGTTGATGGCAATAGGCTCGCCCCCTATTACATGGGACTTAAAACATAACTGACGAAATGTGGGTGAACCTGCTACAGGGACACCTCTGCCCAACCCTTTGGGGAAACAAGGCGTGATGTTATGTTTGTTTTGTAAAGACCATCCTAACTAATATTATAAATGCGAAAGTGAGTTGTTTGTTACGCCTTCACGCTAAAACGGCTGAACTGATTTGGATGAAATTTGTCACATGAGTAGACCATGACCTGGGTTAGGACATAGGGTACTTTTTATCCCGATATTCCCACGGAATCGAGACAAATGTGGGTGAAACCGCGAAACGCAGCTGGTCTTTAATAAAAACCACGGTAAAATATTTACGCTGATTGCCATAAATATAAAAACTGTTTATTAATACTTGTGTGTATCACAGATACATAAAGTAACAGGAATCACCTACTTAGATTTTAGAACTTGCATTAAAAGAACCTCCAGTGTATTACCTACACCAGATAAGACAAGCGCTTGGTGTGGCAACACGCCGTGTTCGAGTTCGCGATAAGTCAATCGTCATCATGAAGATGCCTCGTTGAGAGGTGAAACACTTGTCGATTTCTTTCAGGGTTCTTTTTTAAGACTCTTTAGAAATAGCTAAGCGGAACAGGTTCCTAAATATATCCACTTCTATTGTATTTTACCAGATAAGACGGTAATAACTTTCAACCTTCAGACCAAATAAAAAAACCAAGACAGCGCTGTCAACAGTGACGTAAGGCCGGTTTCGTAAACATATGTGCACTTAGTGAGGTGCAGTTTCATTGTAAATTGTTGTAAATGTGTGCGTGTGAGCGTGTATGCACAGAGCGGAGGTGTAGTTTTGGCATGCTTCACTGTATTGTTCGCAGCGCTCTGTTTTGGTTTTTAATTTGATCTGAGTGTTAACCGTGGTGATAAATAAGTGATTATGATAGTTCATGCTAGGCTTGGACGTCCATCAGTCAATTGTCAACAGTGAGTCAATAAAAGTAGAGTCCCTCTGACACCCGGTTTCTGTTTTAAGAATTTCAAGTTGACAACTTGAAAAACTCATTTAGTTACTTTAGCATTACTTAAGGTGAAAGCCCCTGAAATTCTCGCAAAATTTCTTAATTATTTTGCAAAGAGATTTTGAATTTTGTGGGCTTCATTGAAGGAATCACTTCAAGTACGCCAAATTAGAGTTTTATTATTTCTCAATTCACAAACTGTGTATGACTCTAATTGCTCAAACTCAGAGTACCTAATTATGAAGGCTCAAAATCCAAAACCCCTAATAAATTATAACAAAACCTTTTCCTCATATTGTCGTAAAGGAAACAGCTTTTAATCGGTGGTTAATTATCGAGTTGAACGTTTGATATTTCATGTAGACCTGCCGTTACCGGCAGTGAATGCCCAGCGATCCGTACTACAAATACCTGTCCAATGCATTACACACGTCCTGCTTTAATATAAACGTGAGGATTGGCTTGCAATACGTATGTTTTTTCTTTGCTGATATTGGGACAGTACTGACTGAGTGGAAGAGAATATTTAGGACATAGTAGTTGGTAATTCTGCGGAAAAGGGAACCAAACTACTTTTCTTAAACTTTTGCTGCATTAATAATAACTAAATCAAAAAAGGTATAAGCAAGACCTTTTTTTTTGGGTGGGAAATTATCAAATAAGTTCTCCCGCTCTGGGCGGAGCGGGAGGGCGTGTCAGAGTCTTACTGACTAAAACCACCCTTGTTCCTTCGGTTGCCCTGTTGCCGGGGGCCACGATCTCCCTTTCGGTTTTTTTCGCACCCCCGGCAGGCATCGGCCCTAACGGACCCCGTGAATTCTGTTGACATACATTTATTTTGATGAAATGTGTGTATAAACAAGACCTCACAGTCAGAAAAATTAAAAATCCAGAGTCACACATGTTAGGGCATAAATCGAACAGATTACGGTGACTCCGGATTTTTAATTTTTCTGACTGTGAGGTCTTGTTTATACACACATTTTTTCTGGCAATTTTTTCTCGTTTATACGTTTTTGGTTGACTTTATTGTAGTAGGTTGCTTTTAGATTCTATTTTTTTTTTATTATTTTGGGGTTATATATATATATATTTGACTTTATATGTCCTCTTGCGGGCGCCATTTTAATGTGACGTCATATAGCCTATATCCAACGCACGATCAAGACGCGTACAATGATACCTCATTTGTCAAATTATGATGAGTAGTTTAGAAGTTATGAGGGAACAGATGAACATACATACATACTGGTCAAAATCATAACCCTCCTTTATGCATCGCCGTAGTCGGGTAAAAAAGAAGTAAGTAGACAGGTGTTTTTTTTTTTTTTTAAACGTGGGCACACTAGGAATTTCTCCTGTATTGTGGGTGCGTTTACAAACATTTAAACTCACATACACAAACAGCCAGACCCGGAAAAACTACTTGTAGGTCATACAAATATTTGTTCCGTACGGGAATCGAACCCGTGACACGCAGCGCAGCAGTCAAGCGCGTCAATTTGGCAGTCAGGTTGACTAGTTATAACTTCATACGATTGGTACCTACCACTTGATGGTTGGTCGCAGAAACTTACTATTAAGTATAAGAATTCCTATCGTATGATAAAAATACTCCCTAATGATAGATTCCTTGTTCAGAATACACTTCTGAGTTCTGACTCGAAAATATGGAAGAAAAATATGAAGGAATTGACAAAATTCAACCATGGATGAATTTTAACAAGAGATTTGAGAGCAGTATCAAATTGATTGTGTTCAAAGACGAAGAAAAGTCAAAATATTCACCCCAATGGACCCATAATTTTTCATTTAAAAAAATTGTTACCCATATGATTTTTCTCCATAATAATATAATTTTGTAGTTACAGAAAAGAAACATTAGTAAGTGAACTAAAATTAATAAGCAGCAAATACTGTTGTACACACGGCTACACATCAAACTATACGTTTCCAGTATAAGCTGACCTCGCATTGTACGGAAATCCTACACAATGCGAGATCAGCATAATGTGATCAGCTTGATGTGTAGCCGTGTGTACAAAAAAAAAAAAAACGTATCGTCGCCTCGTAATAAATGGTTCTATTTAAATAAGATATTAAAATATAATCTACCAACTAAATACGTTTTATTACAATATATCCACACGGCTATGCCGTCTTTAAGATAAAATTATTTAATTAAACCTTTTATAAATCTCCCTTTTTCCGCAAGACTTGCTTAATACCTTTAACGTTCCACATGCCAAGTAAAAGTAGCGAGACGATACACTCAAGGAACCTTCAGTTTGCTCACAGAGTACTTATCGCAGGCTATTTTCATAGAAATAGGATACTTTATCTTCCGACGACGTCGTGTGATTGATGAACGATGACATCAACTCGATTTTATGCAAATTTTTTACTTTGTGTCTACGAGGCGACGTAAGCAGCGGGCGGAATGGATTTCTAGAGATTTTGATAAGATAATGCTAATTAGGTTACCTACTATACGTTATTTGAACAAACCTATGTGCAAATACTAGTTATTGGAAGCAATAAGAGGTTTACATAATTGAACAAAATTATTGATGTAACCAATATTTTGTAAAAGAGTGACCGTGGAGTTTCTAGCCCATTCTTGTCCATAGGCACCTACTAGTCTTTGAAATGGGCAACTAGCTTCATATTTCTGACTGACCACCTCCTTGACAATTCAAAAGTGACTGTTAATGGTTTAATTGAAATAAATTATTTGATTTGAGTTTTAAAATTGCAGCTAATTAAAAATGAATCACTAAAAAAAGGCTAGACCAAATATACATGGTGAACTTAAACCCCACTAGAATAAGATAGTTAATTGATTCCCACTAGAATAGACAGAATTGTAAAAATATTATTTAACAATACTGTTTAAAGTAGGGTTTGGGCATGTGGAAGACGCAACGAGTGCCATGCCATGGCGGGGTGACCAGCTGGAATTAATGAATAAAATAAAAAAACAGTGGCACTCCGGGAGTGCCGACAGAAGTGAAAACTTGAAAAAAAATCTGCACCGCGGTAATCAACGCGTTGATGTCTTTTTAACCGTCTTACGAATTTTCGATCAGGTCACGTGTCCTGACGCGAGTTTAACATTTTTTACCCATTACAAAAAAAGTGCACAACGCCGCTAAAGAAGTTTTCACTTCAAAAATTCACCATCGTGTACAAAATCTTAAGCCAGGAAAGAACAACCTCAGTAAAAAAACCGGCCAAGTGCGTGTCGGACTACAGACAACGTAGGGTATCGTAGTTGAGATGAAATTACTAATCCCAAGAACAAACTTGACATTGTGGTTGGAAAACATGTTCTCCCATACATTCCAACTGCAAATGTTGTAACATTGTACGGACAATAATATTCTAATAGTTACATTATCTATACTAATATTTTAGATACTGCTTATTTCCTCTAAAACCTACCAAAAAAATTTGTATTAATATTAGGCTGTGCGTTATCCGTGAGTCAGTTAAGTCACTAAAACATTTATGTAGGTAGGATAGGTACCTAGATAGAACATTATATTGGTCCCTTCCCTTTGTAATTTAGCGTAAGGTCAGAAGTGACGTCACGCTTGCCAGTTTAATGGATGGCCTCTATGATCGAATCGTAAACAGTCTATAGGGATTAACCCTTCCGTGATTGTCGGGAGATTAGACCATTAATTTCAAGCTGCTGACACAGTGTTGAGAGTTGATCATTGATGTCTCATCCCGTTCGAAATAAAAAAAACGGCCAAGTGCGTGTCGGAATACGCACAATGAAGGGTTCCGTAGTTGGGATGCATTTATCCCAAATACAAACTTAACATTGTCGTTGAAATACATATTGTAGAATGTATGGGACATTCCAACTGTAAATGTGAGTTTGTACGCACAATATTGAGAGATTTACCATTTTATTTTAAGACCATAGACTTCTTCTTCCAGGTCGAATATATTTTTATTTTTTTGTTAGTCTAGAATGCTCCTTTTTTATTTTTGTTCCTTTTTTTATTATTATTTTTTGTATTTCCTGTGACTGTCCCAAATAAAACATTTTCTTTCTTTCTTTCTTATAAGTTTTCATGTAATCTATGAGAAAAGAGCCATACTACGTATTTTTTCAAAATGTTAGGTCCAGTAGGTTCGGAGATAAGGTAATGGTAAATTTTCATCGAATTTCTTAAATATCTTTAAAAGTATTTATTTTAAAATTATATTAAAAATATTTTTAAGATCCTCGCAACAAGCCCTTTCATTTGATATGTCACACGGTAGGTACTGTTAGCAAAACTTTTTGTTGTTTTTTCTTTTTTGCCCCCAAAAGTTACCCCTACATTCAAAATTCATTTATTTGATTTGGAGCAAATTGACTGTGACAGACGGACAGGCAGATAGACAGATACACAAATGATCCTATAAGGGTTCCGTTTTTTCCTTTTGACGTACGGAACCCTAAGAAGAAAGCAGCCAAAACTCAACCGAGAAATTCAAAACATTTTGCTCAAAGCAGGGAAAGAAAGAGGTATCAACGTAGGGTCACATATGAACAGATTCCCCAAGAATACGTCAAAACCTAAACCACCTTAGACATTAGCATTAGCAACGGCAACTGCACCAGCAAAAGCAAAGAATCGGTTGCAGCTCTCATGAAAAACTTCTTCGCCGCAATAAATTCTATTCTAATAGTAAAGATGGAAGCAGTATTTGAAAGAAAGAAAGAAAGAAAAAGAAAGAAAAAACGTTTATTTGCAGTAAACATGACGCAAAAAAAGTTTAAAAAACCAAAAAATATAAAAGGTATTAGGTATTAGTAGGTATTTGGTACTTTTATGAATTAATGTACTGCTACAGTGTTAACAGATAGCAAAAATATTATAAGATCAGGTGAAACTCAATACACATACAATAATAAAAATAATAAAAAATATTTATTTAATATTATTAATTTAAATAAATGTAACATAATATAAACTCACGCCTTCTTCCCATGGGGGTAGGCAGAAACTACAGAACGCCACCTGCTAAGATCCTTACATACCTACTCCTTTTGCCTCGTTTACGTTCATACACACACGCCGGTTACGAGTACTACGCACCTGGCCTTTCTGAAAAACAAATAAAAAATATATATATATGGCAATAAGTCCACCTCTGTACATTTGTGTGCTTGAAGTATTAAATAAATAAATAATAGTAAGACAATATTTAGATCGATAAAAATTCAAAAAGAAAATAAACGGACTTTGACATAACTGGCGAAATGTCGGTGTACCTTTCGGGGAAACAAGCGGTAATGTTATGTTGTGTTTTTTTTTTTTTTGTTACCAAAAATACAACCGGCTTCCAAACTACAAAGTGAAAAATAACTTTAATTTCGGAAGTCGATGTCTTTGGATCAGTATTTAAGTTATTTTGCCACAGACTTAAAGGTATTTTTCACTTTGTAGTTTTGAAGTCGGTTGTATTTTTGATAAAACTTTTTTTTTGACTTTTTAGCATATTGATTTGTAATTCGTCAGTTTCACTTTAACAAATGGTGCTTTTCTAGAGCAAATGCACGAGTTACTATAATAGATACCCAAATCGCTATAGGTGTGGCTATAATATTTGAAGAGTTCCCTCGATTTCTCCAAGATCCCATAATCAGATTGAAACCAAATGACAATGGGACCAACTTGGAAGTATAACCTTCCAAACAAAGAAGAATTTCTCAAATAGGTTCAGCCGTCTTTGAGTAATCGAGGAATATACATATAAAAAAAAAATATTCCTACAAACTGAGAACCTCCTCCTTTTTTTTGAGTCGGTTAAAAAGGAGATAATCCCGATTGCATGAATCGCTAAAAGATACGTTGTAAACACACTACGAAAAAGCAATATAAATATATGTAATATACCTGTCTCACTTAATATCCGTCCTAAATTAAAAATTCGAAATATGCAGAACCTGAACCAACTCAGAAGATCAAAAAAAAACAACCGGTACCTACATATAATAAGAGTTGATATGGGTGAAAGCGTACATTTCCCTTAATCAGCCAGATTCAAAATAGACAGATACCTACTCATGCATTGGTACCGTAATGACTAATAACATGTAATATCGATACTTTGAATCCCGATTAATTTCAACATATATTGGTTCGCTCTTTCCAAGCGTGGTGCAGTTACATCAATATTACACACGATATTAGTTTGAAATCGTTCAATATACATTTTGGTAACTGACAACATATCTGGCACAATATCATTGAGCGTTCCAGGAGTTAGTTACTCTCCTTTCGATCTTTGACTCGATCTCCGACCGCTCTCATTTTCATCAATCGGCATAATTTTAAATTACTTCGCTTTTTTACTTTGAGACTGCCATGCTTGCCTTGCCTTGGTCTTCAATAAAGATAAAAGATAGTATCAAAGTAAAAAAAAAAAAAAAACAAAACCAATGAACCTGCTTACCAGTCAGAAAACAAGGCAAGTGACAATACACAAGACAAGATAAGGATGACCTTTTAGAGGTCAAAGGATGGTTGCTAAGCATGAAATAACATCTAGAAAGCTCCCCGAAAATGCCTTGAAAATAGAGGTAAACTGTGTACGTAAACCGTCTGCATCCCTTTGAGGATTACAGGCTTAACCGTTTTATTACGACTCTGGTACTAACTGCTGGATAATTAATTGGTTTGGTTTTAATTAGGCAAATGCACTCCTCGGGGACATTGTTTATAAATGATAGTGTGGGCTTACTGTTGTTTTTTTTACTTAATTTATTTGCCAAAAGATATAAATTGCGTAGGAAGGTTTTACTGCAAAGGACATGTGCCTCTTGATGTACCCTGCAACGTGAAAGTGTTTGCCATATTCGAAATATTGGTATGTTTATCCAGACAAAAGCAGATACAGTGCCCTCTAAAAGTTAATTGAAATTAGACCACTTCAACTTTAATGGCACATATAATTTAAAATGTTGTTGAACTATTCATTGCGATGTTTTTATACACTCTCTAGTACCTATCCAATCGCCTATGATTACAGGGAACCAATATTTTGTTTATGTACTCGTTTATTTGTATTTTATTGTCAAATACTATAACTTCTTGTTGCCAAAATTCAGTTGAAGTATAAAGTTTCTGCAGATTAACAATTAATTTTATCTGAATTAAGCCTCCTACAAACAGGCGCGACACGCGACGCGACACAAAGGTACGTCGCGTCGCGCGACGAGCGGTGTCTTTGTGTCGCGTGGCGTGTCGCGCCTGTTTGAAAGAGCCTTTATACTTTTGGTGAAAAAAGAATATTAGTTATCGCCAGGATAATTGACTTTATTCTGAAGAAATTATGGCTTCGAGGCGAAAACTAGAGAGGGAGAAGAAAGAACAAGCCTTGTGCGTGAAAATAAAAATCTAAATAACTTTATTGCTGTAGGTCTTAACAGTTTCAGACAAGCCCGACTTCCTTATCGCGCTCGCCTGCGGCTCGCGCTTATAAAATCGTCTCGAATGTTATGAGCACACGTTTCATACGACATTTTTCAACACACTTACAAGGAAAAAAACGGACTTGTTATAAGAACGTATGCTACAATAAAGTAACTATAGAGATGATACATTTAGATTTAAAAAGTTCATCTGACCTTTGTTGCCAGCACGCGTAGCATGACGCTTTCTATTTCTACGAAGAATAGACACAGCTCTTTCTACACAAAGTGACATTTCGTTTCTCCATTTTTGACATCGCATCGTAGAAATAATTCTACAATCTGTCATTTTGTCTTTCGTTTCTAAAGATCTTTGTCTAGGTTCAAAAAAATTTAGACTATTTCAGAAGAAAGGTTTCTATCCCAAACTGTCAAAATCAAATTGACAACTGACAGTTGTATAAAAGGTAGTGAAGACAATTTGATTTTGTAATCGCAATATTTTTTTGTTCCAAAATACGGGACTTCGACACTTTGAGTTTTTTTTATTTTTTTATTTGACGTGACTTAATATCAGTAAAAATTGAGATTCAAACAGAAAAAAATCCTATGACAAAACAAATAATTCTGAGTCGAATTATATAAAAGAGTGAATTTCGTAAAAGTGCAGTTGACTCTTTCTACTTTGCTGCCGTCGTACCGTCTACACGGAACGTCATTTTAAGAGTTTCGTACCTCAAAAGGAAAAACGGAACGCTTATAGGATCACTCGTGTGTCTGTCTGTCTGTCCGTCTGTCACAGCCAATTTGCTCCGAATCTAATGGACCGATTAAGTTGAAATTTGGTACACGTGTGTATTTCTGTGACCCAAATACGGACGTGTAACGTAAATAAATGAATTTTGAATATGGGGGTTACTCTTGGGGGCAAACAAGAAAATTTTAAAAAAGTTTAGCAAACTATACCGTGTGACATATCAAATGAAAGGACTTGTTGCGAGGATTTCAAATTTATTTTTTTCATAATTTTAAAATAAATATATATAAAGATATTTAAGAAAAGAGATGAAAATTGACCATTCTCCCTTATCTCCGAAACTACTGAGCCTAAAATTTTGAAAAAACAATACAGAGTATAGTTTTTTACCCATAAATTACAGAAAAACCTATAAGAAGTCTATGGTCTTAAAATAAAAAGGTAAATCACTCAATATTGTGCGTACAAAAAAAAAATCTTTCTTTCTTTACAAACTTACATTTGCAGTTGAAATGTATCGGAGAAAATGTATTTCAACGACAATGTTAAGTTTGTATTTGGGATAAATTCATCCCAACTACGGAACCCTTCATTGTGCGTAGTCCGACACGTACTTGGCCGGTATTTTTAATTCGAACGGGACGTCAATGATCAACTCTCAACACTGTGTCAGCAGCTTAACATTAATGGTCTAATCTCCCGAGAATCACGGAAGGGTTAATCCGTATAGACTGTTTACGATTCGATCATAGCGGCCATCCATCAATCTGGTAAGCGTGACGTCACTTCTGACCTTACGCTCAATTACAAAGGGAAGGGACCAATATAATGTTCTATCTAGGTACCTATCCTACCTACATAAATGTTTTAGTGACTTAACTGACTCACGGATAACATACAGCCTAATATTGATATAAATATTTTTGGTAGGTTTTAGAGGAAATAAGTAGTAAAATTCTAAAATATTACTATACACAATGTAACTACTTAGAATATTGTTTTATACCTATCCGCCTTAAGCCTAGATACTGCATCGTCTGCGATCGTCGTTTGATTTCTTAACTTTTATATACTTACTTAGAGTCATACATGTCCTACAATACGGAATTTTATTCCTAAACTAGCACACGCATAAAACGAAAGAGATTTATGCTCAGCATTACAAAAAAGAATGGGAGCTACGGCCCGAAAATTGAGGATGGCTGAAGCAAAACATAATCTCGTGATTTTTCCCGACTTTCAACTGGCAAGTCTCACGCTTTTCAAAATCTCACTTTTGCATCTTTCGGAAAACAAACATGATCATTGGAAGTTAAGTTCCTTAGGCCGAGATCTACATATAAACGTCACTTGGCAGGTGCTTTGGCTTAGATTTGTTGCCGTCTCTATCTGCATTTGTAATTTGATAGTTGGCCGACAGTGAGAGGAATAACGCCTAACGTAAGTACCTACCTGCTAAATGAAGTTTATAAATCTAGGCAATAGAGCTTGAGGATTTTTCCAAACGGGTATCTCTATCGGGGTTAAGACCGTTCATTCTAAAAGTTGGCAACGTCGCAAATAGCTGTCAAATATTTACCTGTTTTAATTAATTTGGCAATATCACCTACCGTATGGAAATATGAAATATCGCAAATGACATAACTAGTGATCTTTTTTTTGGTGTGAATTTATCAAATAACTTCTCCCGCTCTGGGCGGAGCGCTCTGAGTGTGTCAGACTCTTACTGACTAAAACCCACCCGTGTTCCTTCGGTTGCCCTGTTGCCAGGGGCCAAGATCTCCGTTTCGGTTTTCTTCGCACCCCCAGCAGGCATCGGCCCTAGCGGACCCCGTCAGTTCTGCTGACATCTCTTTGAGGCGCATGTGGAATACAACCCGCCGACGACCCGGGCCTGGTCCTTATTGGACGGCAAGCTACCCATTGCTCACCGTCCGCAAGCCCGCGCCTACCGTTGCCGGAAATCGGCCTGCGATTCCCTACGCCCAGCGAATAATTAGTAACCTAAAATATTAATAATGAATGGCCATAACACACTGAATTTGATTTTGTAACCGTTTTAGGTGTAAAAAGTATTTGAAAAGTTTTCAACTACTATTTTTAACACCTATAACTAAATACTCAGTGTTACGATATTAATTATATCATTTCATAATCAACATTTTAGTTCACTAGTTAGCGATATTTCCATACAGTAATATTGCCAAATTAATCAAAACAGTGAAATATTTGAAATCTATTTGCGACGTTGTCCACTTTCAGAATGTACGCTCTTAAAAGTTTGTATGCGAACAAAGACGCAAGCAAAGGCTAGTGATTTTATATTGCTAGTCTATTTACCACGGTTCCAGTTCAAGCCATTGGTTACGTGAGTCGGGTACTAGGTACGATGATGTTTTTCACAATGATTGGCAATAATTGACAGTAGCAGTGCGCTATGAATTTTGAGCGAGTTGAAGAAATGTCCCGACTATATTTCACCGTCAGTCTAACTGACGAGTTAATCTATGAGGGTATGTGTTATTTATCTGTCGGTTATTTCCTTTTGATATTTCTTTGTCGGCGTTGTATGGAGTGGAAATTTCGAAAGCGACCGGAAACAGTCAATTCATAATGTTGATTTGAGATAAAGCTAAAACTCGCCTCGATAATAAATTCTGATTAAATTTTATGAGCGTGTAGGTTCTAAGCTGGTTTTAAATGACTGAGGATAAATAAAATGATAATAAAATAAAAAAGCAGTTCTATGACCTTGACTATAAAGAAGGTTTTTGGAAAAGAAATTTAATACAGGACCAGATTCGCATAATCAGCCTGCAATGTTGTCTGTGCTGGGACTCAAGCCTCATCTCTACATAAAAGAGGCAGGCCGTAATTCACCACGCTGCACTATGGTTCGTCTAGAACATGCTAGCTGGACAAAATTGGATATCGGTATATTACCGAAAATTATTTTCTAGTATCATAGACAATACCCACGAATCTCCAATTCCAAGAATTATAATGCACCTGGGGTTGCGCTCATTAAGGGTCGCAGGTAAGTTTAAAAGATAAGGGTAAGTAAACTGATTATCTTTAGGAATTTTGCATTCGATGCGAATATTTATAAAAGCGATTTTAAAAGTGGTTTTGGTTTAATTTAGTGATTATTATTGAAGTTTAAGGTAGGTATATACTATCATATTATACAAAAAAAAATTAGTAAATTACAATTGGTATTTAAATTATTTTTAATCAAATTCCAATTTTACAATTTTTTCCCCATTTTCTTATATATTTTGGACACGAAAAGCATTGCAAACGCATGTCACAGACCTAAAACTTACATATACGGTAGCTTGAATCCTCACATCTTCTTTTAAATAATAATAAATCTAGCTTGTGGACTGCTGAGGAATATTTTTTTTTCTAGAGCACCTCAATCTCAAGATTAGAAATAATCTTTTTGAGGAGTGGCTTAAACAGGGCAAAGAAAACCGAAATAGCGGACTGTTTGGTCCACTATCTTCAAAATACGACGTATCCGGTATTACTAGAGATTCTTCCAAGTCCGTGAAGAAGTCAATCAACGCATTTAAACCGAATTTAGAAAAAAAAAAAATGTACACACAAAAAGAGCCGCGATGTTTTTTGGCAAAAAATTAAGAATGGATGTCAAAAGATTTCGAGTTTAAGATGTCCCTTTACCATGCACAGCCATCTCCTTCCACTGCACCTTCAACTGCTGGACGTCAACGTAAAGAGTTTGACAGTCCAGTGATAAAACGAAAAGGAAAAGAGTTGACGATCTGCTAAGTAAGATTGTTGATCACATCTGACCCTTCAATAAATAGCCTAAGAGAGGTTTCCAAAAAAAAAATAGGTAGCCTGCCTTCTCCAGTGTTAGATTTAATAATAGTTACTTTAAATCCTGTTCAAATCCCTAGACCCGATGTTAACATGCAACTCCAGGGACTATACTGCTGATAATTCATCAGATGAGGAAGAAATAAGTGATAACGATAATTAGAGAGTATTATTATATAATTATTAACTTACAACACTAAGTACAAATTAGGTTAGTTAAAAAAAATAGAGAGTTATCGCTAAATTCTACATGCTAGACCTTTTTTGTGACTACCTGCTATGTGCTTGACTGATAGCTGTTAGCTGTTAGCGTGCAGATTACTCATGGTTGTTTGTTTCCATGATTTATTTTCACAGTATTTGTTTTTTTTAAGTATGAAAAGGTGTTTTTTTACATAGTCTATAACCACCACTCGCTCTATCCCCAAAATGACTCCCCTTACACCAAAACGAAATTAGGTAGTCATAACGTTACGAAAAAGCCCTTGGGAACCAAAAATCGCAGAAAATAGATTTGTCCAGCTAGCATGTTCTAGACGAACCATAGTGCGCTGGCCAAGAACAAGTTGACAGTGTCAGATCGCCATTTTATCTAGATACCATTTTTTTTTATTTCATAAACAGATCAGGTTCCTGTTAAAACTATTGGTGCAAAAAAGAAATAAAACGTTTTATGTTATTTACTGATTTCCTTTGCAAATTCTATAGCCTGATAAAAATATTTTAATATTCAACGTGGCCATTTTATTTTACGCTCCATTTAGTGGTAGGTACGTGATCATCCATAAGGATAAGGAGGGGGCATCGACATCAATAATTGAAAACGAAAACAATGAGGCAAGATGGAGTAAATACCTGAATAAATATAATATTTTGCAATGTTATTAAGGAAATCCCCACTGGCAATACATAAATTACAAATCCCAAGGGCGATATATATCTTACATAATATTTACATAACCATGCACTTAAATTAGCTTTTAAACGACAATTGTGTTTTGTCGTAAGTTACAATTTTATCTCAAATATGATCGGCAAATCAATTTGAAGCCAGTCGTAACTTTAATGTTCCATAACGTTTATAACCTATAACGACTAGTTGTACCGTCAGTACAACGCAACTGGCAATTTCATGTAATTAGGACACCGGTGTCTATAAATTTACATTTTTATGGCGCAATTATAACATTGACATAGTTTGAAACGATCGAATTTGCTGTCCTACGATTTGTTTAGAGGGAGGTGATTTAATCTCTTCAATGTTTATTCAAGCCCTTATAAACATATTTAGTTTAATTTAGGGCGCGATGGACCAACCGACAGTTTCTGCTTATCTGCTCGTTAATGGATACCAAACGCTACTTCCTTGAACCTGGAGCTACTTCACGAGGCAGATTCCTAGCCTTGGGCATAACAATCAATTAAGGCGACGAAAACCGACTTTTAATAATTTTATACTGAAGATGACGTCTAAACGAGTGTTAATGATTTGGAAAAAATGTATGTTAAGTTAGAGCATTTTCTTAATATTTTAATATAGGCATATTTTGGATTATGTTTTTATTACATAGTGTAATTTGTAAAGTTATGTCTAACGCGGATTAAAAACTGAGAATCACGCAAAATGCATCAAGTGTATTTTTCTGAAACCTTCACCATTTTAAAGATAATTTAATTATTGATCTTTTAGTATACGCGTTTTATTAAAATACCTTTTGTTTTATGTATAATACATTAATAATGCGTCTAATTTGGGACAGCGCTCCTTGATGGACGATTCCTACTACTGGCTGGACTTACGACGCGTTGTGTGAGCTCAGTAATACAGATCACAAAAGCTACCCACTCAAGGTCACTGACATATATCTGTGTCTTAACAATCTAGCAAACAACTAACAATCCAACAAACTACTAACAATCCAACAAACAATTAACAAACAATACAACAAACAACTAACAATCCTTACCAATTTAACACAATGAACTAGTTCCAGATATTGTGACAACTTAATTACGACTTCCTTTCTCCCAATTTCAGGCTGATGCGCGACGAAGAGTGCAACTTACTCCAGAATTTATCCAGAGAGGAGTTCCGAGAGTTCCGGACCCTGGTCATCGACATGGTGCTGGCCACAGACATGTCCTTCCACTTCCAGCAGCTAAAGAATATGAGGTCACTGCTGACGCTCGCGGAGCCTACCGTGGATAAGTCGAAGGCAGCCTCCCTCATTCTACACTGCTGTGATATTTCGCATCCTGCCAAGGTGAGCCCATTTGTATTATAGTTGACCAAGGAGGATTTTGTGTCAGGGAGACGGCAAAACCTTTGAAACCTGTAGTGAATGACAGTTTTCAGAAACATATAGATGAAACTGATTTAGCAAATATTGAAAGCAGTCTTTAATAACTACCTAGAACTATCAATTAAAGAAAGATATTTAACACAAACTTTTGACTGTTTTTTAATAAAATACTATACATAAACATAATACCAATGAGTATTTAATAAAACATCATTGAATGAGACACAATTTAATTATTCTATCAAACTGTTACAGAGGTGGGACCTGCACCACAGATGGACAATGAGCCTCCTGGAAGAGTTCTTCCTCCAGGGCGACAAGGAGCGCGATCTTGGGATCCCGTTCAGTCCACTGTGTGACAGAAACAACACCCTAGTAGCAGAGTCGCAGATCGGTTTTATCGAGTTTATTGTGGAACCCAGCATGGGCGTGTGTGCCGATATGCTTGAATGCGTATTGGGGCCTCTACATTCCAGTAACAAGAACTCCACCAGTTCAGCTGAGCCAATCAATGAAGAGAGCACAGGTTCGAAGGACAGTAAGTATAACCAATCCTGCAATTTATAAAGGCGTGTACGCACGAACGAACAAGAACATGGTGAACACGAACATCAATCACTTTGCATGTGCGTACATGATGCGTACATGTGCGTATATGATGTTCGTGTTCGCTTTACTAATTTACGTCCACACAACGCGGAACATTTGGTTTGTACGAACCAAATGTTCCGTGTTCGATGTTCGAGTTCACCATGATGTTCGTTCGTACATACACGCCTTTAAACTATACCTACGATATTTTGTTTGAGTTTTTACAACACAGTCTACCAGACCATTCATTGTTCTGACAAACTTCAGTAGATTTTTGTTGTCATTTAACTTAACTGTGTTAAAAACATTTTTAATAACATTTAATTATTCTATGTTATTAAAAATATTTTGAGTACTGTGTATAATCAATCCTGCAATTAGACAAAAAGATATTTGGTAAAATACCGCTCTTTGTTCTGACAATTTTGTGTGGAGATCGATTTTTTTTTGTGTCATTGAACTAACTTGAGTCAATAATATTTTTAATAACATATATATTATATAGTCCTCCAGAACGTATTTCGGCCATGGCAGCCAATCTCAACGGAGACTAGACTTCGGCGCGGCACATATTATAGTGCACAAGTGTGTGCGCGACACAAGTGCACTCACTCTTCCCTCACTCTCATAGTCCGATGAGACGACCATCCGACACGACCGCAGAGAGATCAGGCGTAGGACCAACGGCGCCACTGCTGAACGTAGGGTCCTGGGTTCGATTCCCGAGTCAGGCAGTGTGTTATTGGGTTTTTCCATTAGGAATTTCTTAGTCACAGCCCGAAGTTTAGAAATTGGCGGTGTGATACCCCCGTGCCTCGGAAAGCACATTAATAACATATAGTACGTTATTAAAAATATGTTGAGTAGTAAGTCCAATAACCCATCCACCAATTAGACTAAACGATTTAGGGTTTTATTTATAAATGTTGCTTAAAGTTAAGTGACGTTCAAAAGTCAAAAATGTATGGTTAAACAGTCGTCAATCATTACTTAACTTTAAGCAACTTTTATGAATAAACCCCATTATTTTTAAGTTTTTACAACCATACCATTCTTTGTTATAAAAGTAGTGGAGGAAAGAAAATCATTTTATTCTTATCAAGGAACTAATTTATTTTTAAGAAACCTTCTACCTTATAGGTACTATTAACAACGAATGTGGTCAGAGAACTCACGAATATCTACTTTCTATTACAGGAAATGAAAACAGCAACAAGTTCAAGATCAGGAAGCCGTGGGTCGCGTGCCTCAGCGACAACAAGAAGATATGGAAAGAGCAAGCTGCTAAGGGTAAGTATATTTTTATTTACAAAATGTACTAAATGACGCAATAGAAAAAAATCCTAGGTAAATCTACCCCATTGAACGAAAATCCATAACCAAAGAACATGTTTTCTTCATACGTCCTGCCCGTATTTTCGATCGTAGGTACGCTTAGTAGTTACGCTTTAATAGCTTTTGTTTACCGTAGGTACCCATGGTTCGATCGACAACGGAATAACTCGAATCTCATAAAATTGTGGACCTGAGAAACTGTGGCCACGTTTCGGATATTAATTTTGCCCTAGATTGTTACTCATAATTTGATAACTTTACAGACCAAGAGCTCCATGCTAAGCTACAGCTACCTCAAATTCAAACCTACAAGATATAACAACTAACAAAATTCAAACACCATTTTCCAGATGCTGAGGCTCGAGCTAAGCAGGAGGAGGAGAACAACAGCGTCCCACCGAGCGTGACAGAGGAATAATATTTAGCCTCATTTGTAAATAGCGTTAGATCTAGGTGTTGCAACATGTTCTATTCATTGTTGAAGAAAAGCTAAAGCATAATACATAATAGGTATACATACGTGTGCAAGCTATATTATACGTTGCTAATTTATTAAAATATAATATTGTTGTGTGTAACGCACAAATATACGACTTGGAAGCACAATGCGAAAAGCCTGGATGTATAAAGATTCTCTATGTGGAAGACAACATAGTGAGCTAATTCGAACAGGCGACATATCGCTCAGCGGTACCGCCAGTAGTGTAAATGATTCATTATTATTCGCTGCTAAGATTTTAGCGTAGCCTAAATATTAAGTCTAAAAGCTTTGAAGATATCTCGTTACCAAGATTCCATTGCGAGGACAAAGAACGATATTTAATAAGTTTAGGGTATATATATGTGGTCCCAGAACTGTTCCCCGAAGAACCCTTGTAGTAAATTACTCGCAATCGCGTCTTGGCTGTATATTTGAGGATGTATCGATAGATAAAACTTTTTTCTACTCATAATTGAAATAATTAATGTGTAAAACTGTACTGAACTCATTTCAAATATAGTCGTTAAGAGCTAAATATATCTGTAAGTAACTATCAAATGCTGGTGACGGAGCAACAACATTAATTTATATATTCATAAACACATGTGCACTTCTCTTCAATCAAAAACTTAACTGTAACTTAAATGTAGCTTAATATTAGTGTTAAATTTAACCCATAATATGATGAATACGCTTATTAATTTTAATGTTTCCGATTAAATTGGAGTCTTGATATTCTTGACCAAATGTTATTTAATATGAAATTATTTTCTAAATGATAACGCCATTTCAAATTCTAGTAAATAGGTAGATAGTACATTAGTAAATCTTCATGATACAAATTAAGATTTTTGTCTTTGTTATATACAACATAGCTAAGGATAATGTAGAAAATCTCAAATATTTATTGAAATTTAAAGCTCGTGCTCAAATCATATGGAGTCGAACAGCTTTCTATAAACATCAACTACCTATTAGATCTATTAGACTGAGAGGCATAGGCGTCACAGCCAGAGGACGAACAGGAATTCTTAGTTAGGCTTAGACTTGATCATAACACTTTTGTGGAGGACCCAAAGTAAATGTACCGTCCTTCAACTAGAGTACTATTGACGAACGGAATTAAACATTGAATTTATAATTACAAAGATATTAAAGGATTTTAGGCAAAGTGTTTACTCACAGATGCCAAAATTTCATCCAAAATCTGAACTGAATCTGCTTAACATAGGATTTTTTGTAAACATACAAAAATGAATGTAAATTCAGAAACTTTTCGAACGTATATCAGAGGCCTAGTTTTCCAGGTAGGTACGTGGGACCATTCTCATTGAATATCAAACCAAAAGAATCCATAATCATGATAAATTAGGTCCCTATTTGATTTTCAGGGATGCTAAGGATATATTTATAATCCAACTGGTGACGCTTATCGTAGACAAATTTAACAATAGATTTTTTTATATATGTATATTTATCATCTATTTTAATTATTAGAGATTATTAAATTCTGTATATTGTGCATTTAGTGTACCTACTAATAGTTCATAGGTACTAAATATTAAGGATATTCAATATAGGTACTTACCTACTTAATTTGAAATGTAGTCTAGTAATGCCATTCTGATTGGGGATATAGCTTTATAAAATTGTAGAGATTAGCATACTGAGCCTTATGTACATGAATATTAAATTGTTGTTTCTGTATCATAGCTTGGAGCAGTACCTACATAGGCACCCTTGATAATGTAATCTCTGTCTTATAGAAACCACTTTTGTACAAGATATTGCTTTTAAATGTGACATTACAACATTCCGAATGTGCTTAGTATTCAATTGTCAATATAATTAAGCTATTTAAAGACCTGTAAACTGTATGTTTTAAGATAGAAAAAAATATTAATAAAATAGTACTTACCTACCTACAAAATCGTCAAATATTTTTCACACAATGTCCTGCTTACATAAAATATTACTGATAATATTTCACACTATTAAAATAAAACATACAAAACTAATTCAAAATAATATTAAATGTATAAAAAACATTATTTATAAAAATCGAAATAGAAATCCTAAACTTTTCTATTATTATTATATCCCACATGATAAATAAAATATAAAATTCAAATGCAATTGCTAAAGATAATTTTCTATATATATTGTAAGTATGCGAATGTATATTATTAAATGTTTTATCTTAAAAAATCACAATAATTTTATGTAAACAACGCAAAGATCTTTGTATGAAACTGCATTTTCTCTCTAATAAAATGAAATCTCAAAATCAAATGGTTTTTTATCAACTTGACAGTCTTTTTCTACATGTGTAAATAGATTTAAACACCTTTTAGTTATGTGTAAATTATGTGTAAAATAAAATAAAGATTTTCGTAGACGAAATGTTTACTTTAATACCCTTAGATAATTAATTTATAACTATTATACATGAGGCATGAGAGTCATGATGCTTGTTCTTATATATCTAAGAAATAGAACAAAATTATAAAAAGGACTCTATGCAATGAAGATCTTCGCTTAATCGTAATTTTATAAGCCTATGTATTATAGTACATAATGGCTAGTAAATAAAATTATTCAGATTATATTGATGGGAGATTATACATTAGGCTTTTATAATATACCTTTAGCAGCTGTCACAATTTTGGCACTTGCTTCATTCAAGATGTATACATATTTCAATGTTCACTAAATAAAATAAAAACAAAATGTTTCATCAAACACATTTCAAGTTAAAATATCTTTGAAAAAACAGACAAACCTTAATCAGCTTACTTTATTATCGATTTAAACAAGCTTCCTAGTCAATTCTCTATGTGGTGAAAAAAATCCCGTTTTGTTAATTAAGGATCAAATACATGACATAATTTGTGTGAGATGTTTGACATAATCTATGTGTATGATATAAATGATGAACACACTGACTCGCTGGTGAGTATCTCAGTTTCCTAAAAATACATGATAAAAAAAGACACTTTTATAAACTATCCTGCCATATTTAATGCTATCTCTTAGCTATATATGAACATATTAACTATTATACTTAGTGTAAAGCAGAATTACAATGCAAATCATATTTGCAATATAACAATTATCAAAGGCACATCAAGCAAATAATAATAGTTTACATTGACACTTAAAAATCAAGGGGTATCGTGGAGTTCAGATAGGCAGTCACTCCATGTACAATACTGGCAGCATCAGCGGCATTTGGTTAGACTGGAATTTGACCCCAACATAGTTGGGAAAAGGCTAGTCAGATGAATGACACAGAAAATGCAATTGGCTTTCTAAAAAGTATCACAAGTAGTTTAACTTAATATATATTTATGACTCCTACCAAATATATTGATCTGTATGGACAAACCCCGGACATCAGTTTTCTGTCTACTACAAATGATTGTACCTTCAATAACATCTCCCTTCTTCACTTCTTTACAATCTCTGAAATAGAAAACTGTTTGCTTCCAATGTGTTGGTGTTTTGTGAGGACCAGTTGAAAACTCTATAGCATTGGGCAGATCAAAAAAGGTATCAAAATAACCAACAATTGAGGTCAAAGCTCCATCTTGTACAATAGGAAGTTTAAAGTCAGATGTAAAGTCCATGACATCTGTTTTGCATATGTTAATATCAATGTCCTTAACAACACAAGCGTCGGAAATTATATGTTTAGATCCAACGATGTCAATACTTGCTTCCCGTACAACTTCAGATTTCATGCAATTCATTTTATACCCATAGACATCTGACCAATATTCAATTAGTTTTTTGTGTGTATCCACATCACCATTAGCGACAAGGCTTATGTTACATCTATTGGGTAATAGTAGTCCACCAGGTTTTAGGCAGTGATCTCTTGCATAGATAACGCTGTCTAACATGCCTTCAAACAGCAAAAAATATCCCATCCATTCAGAGACAATAATGTCAACTTTTTCATTTAACTTTGTATCTTCTAGTCTCCCTTTGACTAATTTGATAACATCCTGTAAGTTATTTTCTCTAACAATATCTATTGCATGGTATATAATTTCTGACTGATCTAATGCATACACCTGTTTTGCTCCAGCTGTTGCACAAAACATTGATAAGATACCGGTACCACAACCAAGATCCAAGACAGTTTTATCTTTCAATGTTTCCTTGTTTTTCAGTATTGCATCTCTATAAGATTCCGTGCGGATCTTATCTGAAAGCATATCATAATGGATACCAAAATGAGCGTAAGTACTAAAGTAGCCATCATCCATCTCTAAGGGGACACTGGCTACACAATTTAGTTTAGTTGAGGGTTCATCATTACTTTGGCTTAATTGACCACCTTCTACCAACATTTGCATTGAATCCTGCATCGTCTTGATGTCTTCCTTTGCATTCTTGAGAAGTGTGGCACTCTCACTTAGCTGTTGCGTTAAAAACTGTATTGTTCTTTGAAGTTCAGTGAAGTGTGCCTCTGACAGGGTTACTAAGCCATTCTCCACATTGGCATGGTATGTTTTAGGTGAACTTGGCTTGTCGGTAAGACCGTCAAAGTCGTACATAAGCCACTCATCCTGCACCACAGGCTGAAAGTATTTCTCGTCGTCCCATAAGGCCTTGTTGATGTTAGTTATAACCTCTGGGGTGGGTTTATGGGTTCTGATATAATTTATTAATTTGATGAATGAATAGCAGTCCATATTGAACTTTAATTTGAGTTCGTTCAAATCAAACTTATGGACGGACTTGCAATGCGCGATTCCTTCTTCAATATTCGATGAAACGTTAGGACAAAATAAGCATGTTACCGTTGTATCGTTAGTTTCCATTTCTTGCCAGTCGTCGTCCTCGAAATTGTCCTCGTCACTACTGAGGTCTGGCACGTCCGACATTGTTACGTTTTGTCAATCTAACACTGGTAAATCCTTTGTACTTTTAGAGTTAATTCACAAAAATTTAAGATTCGCAAATTAAGAACATGTGAGGCTGAACTGTCATTCAGATTAGAATCTGACATTGATTTAAGATGACATTTCTCGTGTCGCTGTCGCACTGTCAAAATATTTACGTTCAAAAAGATGATTCTGTGTACGGAATAATGTAAGAATGTAACTCTGTTACTTTTATGATTCTTCAAAATAATGTTTTTAGAAAATTATAATGCAATGTTTTTATTAAAATTGAGAGAAAATTTAAATGATTATATTTCTTGAAGTTTTTAGAAACATCAACTCGAATGAATACATGGCAGTCTTTCTCAAAAAAAAAAAATACTAAACGCCATCTAACTGCTTCTGAATCTGAAAAAAAAAAACACTTTATAGTTTTTATTTTTGACACGCAAATTATGGACAGTTTCATTTACTGATTTTCAATTTTCAAAAAATATTTAATCGGGATTTTTGTTTTCCCGATTAAACTATTATAATTATTTGGAAGTTGAGTTTCGTAGAATTAAAAAAAAATACCTAGTTAAGTTTAGTTTCACAAAAAGAATACCAACAACTTTTCACATCTGCAACCCTAAGAAATCTGTCTTGCGCACAATAAGCGGCGCGAAAGTTTGTTATTGTTTAGTTGCCATAGCACCAGTTAAGAAAATAATTTAACAACAAAACCGTAAACAAAATTGAAATCGAATAATCATGAAATTAAAAATATCAACTTTCAAAGAACCTAAGCATACAGGTGTTGTTGTTTGCGTTAATTGGAATAATACCGAAGACGTATTTTCTTGTGGGTAAGTAAACGTTCAGTGACCGAAATAAGGATGTGACTGGGACGGACTGAATGATAAATAATCTCCTTTGGTTGATTTATATCCATGCCTTTGGTTGGCACCTTTATTTTCGTAATCATTATTATCATAATAAATCGACCGTACTATCTGTACTTATAGGTACTGTCGAAGCGTATAATATTAATTGTGAGAGAGGTGTTTTATCAATTTTTACAAAATTAATAGAATCCAAACTAAGTACCTAGTATGTTTTAGATATCTACCTAATATGTGTTAAGTAGGTTTGTAATCACAGCATTTATAAAACTTTTGCAGAGACGATCACAAACTCTTGAAATGGAACCTAGTTAACAGCGAATGTATAGTAGTCACAACATTTCCTGATGATTTTTACCCGAATGACATGCATTTGTTTCCAAAAATCAATGTTGGCGGCAATAAACATCAACACGATGTGATTCTGATTTCGACAGCAGATGGCAAGTGAGTGTGATGTATTATAAATACAAACTTTTGCTCTTCTAAAAGTCTTTAGTCTAGTTTCATAGAACGAAATAGGTACCTACTCATTGAAAGGTACAATACGCGCCACGAAAGATGAGACCTTGACCACGCCTCCCGCCGCTCCTTCCGCCACCCCGATGACGTCCCGGCGCAGACTTCGTACCGCTAAAGTGACCCATAAATCGTTTACTGCGCAAGTCAAACCACGTGGTGTGTCAAGTCTCATCTTTAATGGCACGCACTGTACGGTACGGTTGAATGGAAAGGTATGCACAGTTTCTCCTACTTATTTATTTATTTTAATATTTGATAGGTTCCACATTGTTAATCACAACGGTCGTATAGAAAAATCAGTAAACGCGCATCAAGGTGCTTGTCTGATAGCACAGTGGAGTCCTGATGGAGCTGGACTCTTGACTGGTAAAAAACCTTAATAAACTTTGACAAAAAATCTTCGCCCTTGTATTTGATTTTTCATTTTTTTTTTTTTTCATTTTTCAGCTGGTGAAGACGGTTTCGTCAAAGTGTGGTCTCGTAACGGTCTGCTGAGGTCAACCATAGTTCAATCCGACGTGCCTTGTTTTAGCGCCGTATGGAGTCCAGATAGCAGTGCTATCTTACACACGAAAGGGAATTCACTCGTCATAAAACAACTGAATTCCAGTAACAAGATTACGAAAGTAGGTACCTATTCATCTTATTTTGGTAAAAAAATACTGCCGAGGCACGGTAATATTATATTACAGTAGTGTAACTCGGCCGCATGATAGAAATAAATGCCTACAGCCGCGCGGTACGTAAACATGCGTTAGGGATGCCCGTCTCCAGCATTTTAATTACATTTGCCTACTTTCTGTTTCTATTTAGTTTTGTGATTGTACATTGTTATATCACAACCCTCAAACATCTAAATATTATATATGAGTCTAGCTGTTATTGTTAATACCGAGAAAAAAAAACAGTTTTTAGTGGTATATGTTGTTAATATAGCAGCAGCAGAAACACTTTGTGAAAATTTCGAAAACTATCTAATGACACACAGACGGTAATTTTTTTTTTCTAGTATTATTCATACACACAGATAATAAACAAATATTATTAATAATAAAATACCACGTCTTTACTTTGAATTATGCAAACTAACAAAACACACATGCACTGAAGTTTTAATACAAGTGTAAGTAGGTAGGTACCTACCGTATCATGATTCATTCAGAACTGCATATAACTGCCTATTTCACTCGTCTCAATAACTTTCCGTTACTCTATTCGCTTTATTTATTAATCCAAACACCTTTTTTTTTCGTGAGATAAAAGGAAATACTTATCCATAAAAACACATTATGTACCTACCTACTAGTAAGTAAAATTATTTTATAGTCTTACCTTTCAGAGTTTCCAGGTAATTTAAAAAAACTTATGTCTGGATGCGTTATTGACGAATTCATACAACCAAAAACAGCACAATATTTCCTACTCGTCATATTAACTGATTTTTAGAGAAAAAATCGCGCGGTTATCGTTAAAAAAACAACACACCGTCCGTTCGACACTGCGGTACAGCCGTGACTGTCTGCGCCCCGAGCGCACCGCGAGATCGAGGCGCGTAGGTATAGCTCGCGTTTCGTCCGTTTGTATGAAGTTGGAGTACTGTATTATAATATTACCGTGGCCGAGGTTATTGTGGTAGGAATTTCCCAAAACCTGTTGTTTACAAAGTCACAGAAGTTAATAAGACGCAATTAAACTAATGGAATATTTATAATATTATGGATATTCCCTTTGGCTATTAATAATATATTGAATTTTATGATTGCTTACATAATACATAAAATAATATTTTTATTTTTTAATATTTTCTCTTTTAGTGGAAGGCACATGAAGGCATTATCTTATGTATCGCGTGGAATGCCAATAACAATTTAATACTGTCTGGTTCTGAAGATGGATATTCTAAGGTACTTACCTAACCAAAATCTACATCTTATATCTCTATTATGTAAATACATGGTTGTATTTGAGTACCTATGTACTTACTGTAAGTGAGAATGTACTTTTCCTCAGATTTGGGACACGTTCGGTCAACAAATATCAGTGAGCGTCAAACATGACCAGCCTATCACAAGCGTTAGCTGGTCTCCTGCTGGAGACATGTTTGTCGTGGGTAGCTACAATCTAATACGCCTGTGCAACTCTAATGGGGTAAGAATTACGAAAACTTTTTACCACCAAGGATTCCAAGGACAAAGGGACAACTTTGGTTAATTCGTTTCCCAGCTTGTCATAACGCACACTTCAATTCTCTGTAATCCAACATTGCCGGTTCTGATATTAAATCTAATTGATTCCAGTGGTCTCACTGCCTCGATAGACCATCAACGGGCAGCATTTACAACGTAGCTTGGTCTTCTGATGGTACGCAGTTAGCAGCCGCGTGTGCAAACGGACATGTTTTGTTCGCTCATATCCTCGATCGGTAAACAGATTAACGATTTGATAATTTAATTCGAAATGAAAAGCTTTTAAAAAAAACGAAGGTTTTGATATCACCTTTCAGGGAATACACGTGGAAGAATTACGCCTGCAATCAAGTGGGTCGGAAAGTGATCGCTATTAGAGATATTATAAGTGATCAGAGTGACCAATTGGACTACCCAGACAGAGTTATACAAATTGCTCTGGGCTTCAATCATATGGTCATCGCAACGGTGAAGCAGTGTTTTATACACAAGCTGACATCATGGAATACACCAGTGACATTCGATCTGAAAGAAGGAACTATAAGCATGATATTGCTTGCCGAAAGGTAAATTGTGGAACTTTTCAAAACTTCAGCACGCGTAGCATGATCACCGTAGAAACGGGTTTTGTCGACGGAAGAATAGAAAAACTGACAGATTGTGATTGTTTATCTGTCATTTTGTCTATTCTTCCGTCGACAAAACCCGTTTCTACGGTGGTCATGCTACGCGTGCAGCTGTCTACTATTACTCCGGATTATTTACGTTCACAAGAGATTTAATTACTAAACTGAGATGTGTACTAAAGGTTATTGCTGTCAGGTTTTCAGGACAAAACATCAATTAATTATTTTACAGTTGGTCAAGTCTTACTATGAAATACAAATAATAATTTTTCAGATGCATTTGCATAGTAGAAAGAGCTGGGCTATCGGTATACAGTTACATGGGCCGACTACTGGCCAGTCCCCGTTGGGGTGCCCGACCAGAATCTCTAGGACGTGCTGCTGTTTCGCTGGGACCTGATGCACTAGCTGCTATCGACCAGGGTGATAGAAAATGTACGTCATTTATTTTATCTTGTAAACAAGACAGCGAACACCGTTTATTGATATTGATTTATCTGCAATTATCTTCATTAGTGATCCACGTGTTCGATCTACCCACTGGACTCATAGTTCGAAGCTCAGCAGACAATACTGTAACGAAGCTGACGCACAAGATGACAGTATCCAGCATCGCGCTCAGTCAAACAGGGCCCATAAATGAAAGACAACTAGCCTTGCTGGACTATAACAGGGATCTGTATGTTGTTACTGTTAAAGACAGCAAGCCCAAGTTCGTTAAATTAGGTAAGTGAATTGATTCTTAAGTATTCCGTCAATATATGGCTTAAGTGAATGAGGAGGTTTACAATCGGGAAAAGACACGACTTCTAGGTTTTGAGTCAACTCCTCTTACAGGTTCCTACTAATCAAGTGTAGCGATAAAAAATATATAGTTACCTAAACTTAATCTCATGGCCTATTATCTCATACAGACGTTGTTATAATATCGACTCAGTGCCTCTTTATTTGCTTATTGCATAATACCATTAATAAAAACGATAAGTAAAGGAAAGGTCAACTTCTTATTATTAATAGTTGTTATAAATGTTACCAATTTTAGCTGATGACTTAACTTAGGAATTTCGGGGAAGTACAATTTTAGAATCTGGCATTGCAAAACAACCGGAATGACGTTGTTTGGTCTGGCAACAGTTTATTGAAATCTCCAAGTAATAACAGATTTACAATTTTTTACTTAACGAACTGTTTATTAAGTTTAAGGCTTATTATATTATTTCTCTAATTAAAGAATTAGGTCGGCGTTCAACCACCCTTGATTCCCCCTCAAAATGGCAGCAAGCCATCTGCATCTATCTTGCTGATAATACTGACTGTTGTCTTTCCTGCAGGCATTCATTGGTATTTAAGCTTCAACAGCCTCTTGTTACATTTTTTGATCCGGAACTAAAATTTGACGTTTTTGCCAGGTTCTCAAATCCTAAGTATATGCTGGAGCTGCGAGACGGAGCTCCTAGTAGGCTTGCGTGCTAGCTCTGTAGTAGCCTGGTGTTGTCCACGAGCAGCTATGCAACCCGACTGGCTTGCTCTCACTACCGTCAGCAAAGATGTCGTGTTAGTATAGAAATTTCTAAAAAAACATAATAAACGATAAAAATAGTTAATTGATTCAGGCGTAACCTTGCGGAAATCCATGATAAAATGCAATAGAAGTGGATATATTTAGTAACCTGTTCCTCTTAGCTATTTCTAAAGAGTCTTAAAAAGACAAATTCGAACACGCCGTGTTCGAGTTCGCGACAAGTCAATCGTCATCCTGAGGATGCCTCGTTGAGAGGTGAAACACGTGTCGATTTCTTTCAGGGTCTTTTTAAGACTCTTTAGAAATAGCTAAGCGGAACATGTTACTAAATATTTCCACTTTTATTGCATTTTAACGATAAAACTGTCTTAAAAATTGTGTTGTTATTAAAGATTTGTTTTTTAGGGACCTAGGAAGGAACCCCACAATTCTTAGTATTGAAGATGGAGTAGCGCATATATGCCGTGGCAATGGAGCTATATTACACCTGTCTATTGCCGCATTCCCTGAAAAGTTACTCAAACATGTAGTTGCGAACATGTGGCAGCCAGCCCTCCAGGTAAGTGTAATCTATAAAATAAGAGCAATAGGGATGATGCCTGGGTCAAAAATAAGTATAGATTTAGATACTATTAACATATTAATAAGTGCACCTAATAAAATATTTTTAGCTCTGTCGCACCGTTGAAGATGAGACACTTTGGGCGTGCTTGGCGGTTCTAGCTTGGCAGCATCATCAACTGCCCGTGGCTGAAGAGGCGTTCGCTTTGATAAGGCAATATCATCAAGTCTGCTATATTCAACATCTTAGGGTAAGTATCGATAACGTCATAACTGCGTTCCTTCATTGATAAAAAAAAAAAAACATTTTTTTTTTCCTTCAACGAGACATTTTATAAGTATCTGAGTTAAAACCTTTGTGTGTAATGACTTTTTTTTCCTTTTCAGAGTAACATACCGGAAAAACTGACGACCAATTAGTAGATATTTTTGATATATTATTATCTATCTCATAAACTTAAGATAAATAGATTTAAAGAACTTACGGTAGTAGGTGCCTACTTTTCCTGCTAATAAAAGTCAAACATTTCTATTTCTAAAACCTTGAATTTTTTTTTTACATTATTTGGGTTAGTACCTAACCAAAAAGTACCTCGGTATGATACTGATACAGAAAAAGTAATGTTAATCGCGTGATCACAAAGTAAATAATGCGTGATGCGATTAAATAGGTACCTGCACTTCCATTAAGTAATTATCTTTATTTGATTAACAAAATCTATTTTATCAGTCTTCAATATTACCTCGTTCCCATAATTAACTATTATGGTGTTAACTTATGAAGTAATCTACCGCTTGGATTTGTATATTTAAATAAAATATTATGTTATTTAGTACCTATTTGAGTTGTTAAATTAAATAATTTGTTAACGAGTCGTTAGTAATTTTTTCTGTTCCGAATTTTTATTACTTATTTGAAGAAATAATTATTATGTGATTTTGTAATAAAATTAATTAAACAGCGAGAATTATTTCATTTTGGTACCTAATAGTTGCCTAGGTAGGTACAGATGCTACGTAAAATAACCAACTGTCTGCTACTAAACAATTAGACAGAAAAGAAATTCTGTTAAAGTCCGCTTCTGTAACTAAAACTCATGTTATGATTGGAATTTAAGAAATCGATGTATCATTGAACATTAGAAATTAAACAATGAAATTTATTTATTAGTTCCTCATACCACGTGGGTATTAAAATAAGCGTTAGGGGAGCATAATGCAGAACTAGAAGGAAACTTTCTTCTCCTTATGTACCTACTACGCTTTGGAATAGGCATTTTAGCTTCATATTTCTGACTGACAGTTTATTTCAATTTTACCAAATTAAACCATTTACAGGAACTTAAGGATTGCCAAGCAGTACCTTTACAATCTAAAAGTTCCGGTATGTTTAATTGAAATAAATGCTTTGAGTTCGATAACGGTGGCCAAACCTAAACGCTTTATAAGTCAGATGCCAAGCCAAGCAAAGTCGCAAAATATATATGCATATTTTTTTTGTTAGCCTATATTGTGTCCCACTGTTGGGCAAAGGCTTCCCCTTTTTTTTCCCAATATCTCTGTTTTGTGCGATTTCAAGCCATGTTGGTCCCGAAAACATAACTAGATCCTCACACCACCTTCGCCGCGGTCTACCTCGACGGCATTGTCCTCTTTCAGGCGTCCAGTGAGTGACGATCTTTGCCTATCTCTCCGGGTGCATTCGTGCGACGTGGCCGGCCCACTCCCACTTCAGCCTGGCTGTTTTTTCTCCAACATCCGTTACTTGAGTTATGGAGCGCAGAATGGTGTTTCTAACGTGGTCCGTTCGTTTGATCGTATTATGTTGCACTCCATTGCCCGCTGGCAAATCTTGAGTTTGAATTTTTGTTGTTCAGTAAGTGACCAACTTTGTGCACCATAGGTAGGATGGTAGGATGGGCAGAATGCACATGTCGATGAGATTTCTTTTCAATGTTATAGGGAGATATCCTTTCGTGTGTTGTTTAAGAGCCCAGTAGGTCTTCGAAGCATTTTGAAATAAAATTATATCACATTAATCTGGAACGTAGGTTATTACCTATATCACAGAGGTTTAAATACAATAACAACTGAGAAAAAAGGCACTTTTCATAATAAAAACGTACAAGAAAAAAATGTAAAAAAGTTGTAATAACTAAAACGTAACTACGACAAAAACGCCAACTAAAAAGGTATAAACAACAATCACACACAAACAAATAACAAATCCGGAGTCACACGTCGTGTTAGGGGCATACATCGAACAGAACAGCACCATAATTGCGTAACACGCGATCAATCACAATCCTGTTTCATTTTGAGAGTTCCACAATGTAGGTAAATAACATTCATTGTGTTATTTACCTACGTTGTTGAACAGACCAATTTTTAGAACATACGAAGCAATCGATTAACAATTTCCTTCAAAATGATTCAGATTAAGATTGATCGTGTGTTACGCAATTAGGGTGCAGATTAGGTGTTACTCCGGATTTTGAATAATATTACTATCCTACAATAGGTACCATAGTATTACAGATACCTTAATTATGTGAATAGCTAAATAAAAACTAATGATTTATTTGGGTAATCATATCTGCGCTGCACTACTAATAAAATAGTGCTTACAAAAAAACCTAAAAAGCAAAGTTTATTTCTCAACACTAATATTTTCATTCAAGTTCAAGTTGAAAATTCAATCAAAGTTCTATAGTTCGTTTAGTTTAGTTGTTCGTTCAAGAATTCATTTAATTCATTCATTCATTCAGTGTTTCTGTCAACGCGAGTTGTGTTGGACGTGTTTTATATGCGCGCTCTGACGTAATTTACTTCGATACAAAACTATTGTTCACTAATAAATTCAAACATTTATTTGTTATTATCACTAAAAGTTAATCAAATTTACTGTGGCCATTAATTGTGTAGTGACTTTCTAAGACAGCCATGCGTACAGCGACCTGCCCTACATTAAAAACATAAGTTACCGAAAGAAAGTTTAAAAAGTTTTGTTTTGTTGTGTGATGTGAAAATGTGGAAGATGGGTGTTTTGAAGGTGGAAATAGTGTTGTTACTGAACTTGTTTCTAGTTAGTGGAGACGTATATAATAATGATGTGAGTGAGCATTCTTTGGAATTGACCCAGTCCTTGAACTTAGCGCGGCAAGAGTTGATTCAAGAGACTTGTAGACGTTTCCCTCCGAAGTACGGGTTGGATGAACTTCCTCAGAGCCAACTGGAGCATATTTTGATAGATGAGGAACACAAACTTCTGTACTGCTATGTGCCAAAGGTGAGTTTTCAAACTAAACTGGATTTTCGTACACGTTTAAAGGTACAAAAATCGTTTTTGGAAGATGTCCATGACATAATTATTGTAATATTTACAGCTTGTCATTGATTATGTTACCTTCCTAACATTATAATTTATGACTTCCTCAAGATGATCTTGATTTCGTAACATTTTTGAGTAGAGCAGTTATTAGACTAGTAAAATTATTAAAACACCACACACTTGCACTATTATTTGGTTGACCCTATTTTATTTAATAATAAGTAGGTTACATCAGTCTGTCATGTGCTTAACATGTATTATATTAGTTGTCCTTTTCATCAGGTTTACATAATATTTTAAATGAACAAAATAATATCCTAATGATTAATTATATTCAAGGCCAAGAGATCCAAAATGTATGTACATAAATTTCACTTATGTAATACCTACTGATAATGATAATTAACTTACATGTTTATTGAGTTACCAACTTTAATCTAATTTGAATAAACCAAAAAAAAAGTAAAATTGGTAGGTAAAAAAAGAGTCATTCATAGACAAACCAAGCCCATAGTGTATTTTTACTTTTTTTTTTAAACTTCTATTTTCAAAACTACACAACATCTTTTGTCTAGGTGGCCTGTACAAACTGGAAGCGGATTCTCATGATACTGGCTGGCAAATGGAATGACACAGATGTGTTGTCCATTACAGCCAGTATTGCCCACACACCTGGAATGTTCCGGAACATGAGCACAGTAAGCCGGCCGGAAAGAGATTACATGTTGGAGAACTATCACAAGATGATCATAGTCAGGAATCCATTTGAAAGGCTGCTGTCAGCTTTTAGAAATAAACTGGAGGGTGATGCTCCAAGTGCTAAGTACTTTCAGGTGAGTTTAACATAATAATAATTTATTGTAAATATTTGTTCCCTGCACATTTAGCATAGCTAAGCGAAATTCCACCGCTCGCTTTTTGCCCCATGGAAACAACTGACGTGGTGTGTGGCAAGCATCACCGCCGCCTCCCAGTTGATTATTAATAGAACGTAAACAAGGCAAAAGGGGTATGAAAGGATCATAGCAGGTGGTGTTCTGTAGTTTCTGCCTACCTGCATGGGATGAAGGTGTGAATTTATGTATGTAGTCGTATAAATATTTGTATTATTATGAAGGTTGTGTAATACTTGATTAGGTACATAGGTAAGTAGTTATCATCTTCGAAATTGATCAATTGGTTGAGTAAAAGTGTCGACTAAACAGTTGATATTACAGTAAGTTAATTATTTGTTTACTAAACTGCAGTGCCTAATTACATTAAATTGCCTACTAGCTAGTTATCTGTAGCTTTATAAATTAGTTTTAATTGATGCTTCTTTAAAAGTATAATTGTGGTGCTGGCAACTGTTTTGTTTAGTGCGAGAAGTAAAAACGCAGACTGTACTGTGTTTGTAATTATATATATATAATTAAATAAATAATATATAATTATAAATTAAACTTATTATTATCATTTATAATGCAAGATCCACAAAATGGATGCAGATAATAATATAATACTTAATAACTTTCTACCACTTTATTATACTAACAGTAACTAACTAGACTTTCACTCCTTCACAAGTCATGCACACTGATTATAATAAATAATAATACTTTATACTTACTTTACTTTTTTTTTTTACAAAACAAACAAATAGAACAAGTTCGTATCAATTAGGTATCGCTTGACATGCAATTCAGTGATATCTCATCACTTAAATATACAGGGGGGCAAGGACATCGACGCGAATACTGTTACCATTCAGTACATGATTCTGAACAAAAAAAATCGCTGTTCCATACATTTTGACCGCGTAGGTATTGCACTTTTCTATGAAACAGCAGATTTGTATTTAAATAACCGACAAAAAATTTGAAAGCAGGGGGGGGTTCAGAATCATGTACTGAATACATGGTAACAGTTTTCGCGTCGATGTCCCTGCCACCCTGTATATCAAAACATATCTACTGGACTATTTTCATAAATGAGAAAGTCTATAGATAAGCATAAATTTCGAATTTATAACTTGATATTGGTGCCTGCTGGTTATTCCTGCCTGCCTTAATGAATGGTGCCCCAAAATACTGATATACATTATTTTACACAAATATGTTAGTTAATTAACGCGAACAGCAAAATCACAGAGTAAAGAATTTATTAATGTGGCAAAACTGTGTACAAGTACTTACTGAAATTGTGCCCTAATTTAGCCGTAAGTAGGTACCTGCCTATTGTACCACATAAAGGCTCTTTCAAACAGACGCGACACGCGACGCGACACAAAGACACCGGTCGTCGCGCGACGAGCGGTGTCTTTGTGTCGCGTCGCGTGTCGCGCCTGTTTGAAAGAGCCTTAAAATCGCGATAGGTACCTAGTAAGCTTCCTAACTAGCGATAATGCTTACTACGTCATATGACAAAATCGCATTAAATGAAAGTAGGTACCTACCTAAGTACCTAGTAGATACTATAATTTTAATTTGATAAAAACTGAACAGTAAGTACATTCATAGTTCAGGCGTTCATAGCTCCAATATTTCTTGATTAATCAGGAATGAACAGTTTACATTGCTCAGAATTATAACGAGCAATAAATGACGATCAATTCAGTTCTTTCGACCTTACGTACGTAATTTACGTTGTCTTATTTATTAGATCATCAATGGGATATGACCGCAGCCGAATTCAATTGTCAACTTCTTTAATGAAGAATAAAACTCCTGCCAATTAAAATTTGATCAGACGTAAGACTTTTTTGTTTAATCATAAAACGTGTTTTGAATTCGACGAAATAAATTTTGAGCACAGGTCTGCTAGAATCGCCCTGGGCGTCGGGAGTCGCAGGCCGATTCCCGGCCACCGTAGGCATGGGCTTGCGGACGGTGAGCAATGGGTAGCTCGTCGTCCGATAAGGACCAGCACGCGTAGCATGACCACCGTAGAAACGGCTTTTATCGACGGAAGAATAGACAAAATGAAAGATTATGATTGTTTATCTGTCATTTTGTCTATTCTTCCGTCGACAAAACCCGTTTCTACGGTGGTCATGCTACGCGTGCAGGCCCGGGTCGACGGCGCGTTGTGTTTCACGCGCTCCTCAAAGAGATGTCAGCAGATCTGACGGGTCCGATAGGGCCGATGCCTGCCGGGGTCGCTGTTTTGTCCGAAAGGGTTATCATGGCCCCTGGCAATACAGCCAACTGAAGGAACTCGGGTGGGTTTTAGTCAGTAAGAGTCTGACACGCCCTCCCGCTCCACCCACAGCGGGAGAAGTTATTAGATAATTTAAAAAAAAAAGGTCTGCTAGAATTATTCGAAAACTTGAAACAACATCGCAGTTTCTCTTCAAGTTATAAAACTGGTCCTTATTCCCTACGGTGTAAGGGAAGGAAAAAATAAACATAAATCATTGCTGGCAGTAATACTATGTCATACAAATTAAGACAAATAAAAGACAACATCTGAAATTATACCGTCTAAGCCCCTTGCGCCCCCGCAGACTTCTGAAAATAACAATTAAATACGAACTGGTTACCACTTTCTGACAAACCCTACACTCCTGCTGACAATTCTCTAATACTTGGACATCTCAAATTGATTTTGCCTGCCCAAACAAGTCTCGTGTTCGATCGACATTCATGAGGAGGTGGTCTTGAAAAGTCTTATGGGGTATGTGGCTAAGTAATAACAGCCGCACGGGTCGATTGACTAGGTTCAATCGAGCAACTTTACATACCACGTTAAGCCGTTGGCCCCGGCTGACACTCGTAGATCTTTAACATGTGTTACGGGCCGTCAGAGCTCCGAAAGTCTAACAACCAGTCTTACCAAGGGGTATGTAGTAATACCCAGTAATTGGGTTGTGGAGGTCTGATAGGCAGTTGCTCCATTTAAGTACTGGTATTCAGCTGCATCCGATTAAACTGGAAGCCGACCCCAACATAGTTGGGAAAAGGCTAGGCAGATGATGGTCTTGAAAAGTCTTAAGTAGTTATTTACGTCAACCAACCTTTTAAAATATCTGTCGATACTTGTCGGGATTCCCAACACCATAGGTCAAAGTACCATTTACAAAATAATGAATCACTTTATCAAACAAACAACAAAACTTCAACTGATAAGGACTTCCGCTTAAAGCCCTTGGTGCAGCTGGAAAGTTTATTTTTAAATTAAATTATTATATTATTTATTTCTCTTCTACTTTAGCATAAACTCATCAGTTTGGATGCGGGTTAACGCTAGTAAAACACGCTGGCTCTGTTTCGAAATATCATAATAGAGTACTCGAGGGTTAACGTCCGAAACTCAGCGATTATTAAAGACGAGGTCAATGGATTTTTGGGCGCTCTACTGTTGCCCAAAGATCGCCAAGAAGATTTTGCGTGTCCATGGTCATATTTTAATTGTTTTACTGATATATCTGTCTGTCTATATAGTATTTGGCAGGTAAAAACCATTTTCTAGAGCAACAGCTATAGAAAAGGCTACTGAGTAGGGACGATTATGCCAGGCCGTCGGAGAAATGTGTACCAGGATTATTCCTCCATACTGCGATCAGCAGCCCTTTTATACTGAGCCTGATTTTTCATTATCCCTTTGGCCCGGTGACGTGCCTCAGCGGTTTTTGGGGAGACTCAATTTTAGCACTGGCCGGTGTGATGATGATTCCACCAGCACTTTTTACAAATAGATTTGGATTATGCAATGTTCACGCATATCGAGTGTTTCGATTACCTTCTCAAATATTCCACCCGGCCTTGCAGTTGTTTTTGTACGAATTGATAATAATTTGGTCGTCATTAAAGCTTGTTGACTTTTGACGTTAGTCATTGATAGTGGTAGCTCTAGCTATAAAGTATCCATGAACTTAGTTGGCGGGATCATATTTGTAATGTCTATATCTAGACGGCCTTTTGAATCTTAATGAACTGATTTGTATTGTCCGTCGTAAGAAACGGATTATGTATCTACTAAAAAATCTTCATATTTTTTTTTTACACTTATTGTCCAATCTTTTGTGTCTGAAAAGTATAATTAGTTTTTTGCACCAGGCAATCATTTCGCATACCTACCCTAAATTTTTGAGGTTTGAGAAACTATTTACCTTCTTATTACTTAGTGCGAAGGCAGCAGCTATTCCAGAAACGCAGTCAATTATGTAGGCTCATTTGTATGTAGGTATCTGTCAGAATACCAGCGCCTCGGTACCTATTTTTTTTTAATATCTCAGTATTATGCTGAGATAGGAGCCTTTTGGCCTCAGATAGGTCGTTATCATTTTTTGTTATTGTTAGATTTTTAGGTTAAAATGCTCCTTTTTTATTTCATTTTTTTATTACTGTTTGTATTTCTTGTGCGTGTCCCAAATAAAATATTTTTCTTTCTTTCTTTCTTTAATAAAAATGTCCCCAGAAGAAAATACAATTTTTCAAACTTAACCCTTATTTGTAAGGTTACTCAGGTAACCCCTGCTAAACAAAATTTATTTTTACAGGATCGTGTAGGAAGACGCATCATCAAGGCATACCGCGAGAATCCGTCGAATGAATCCCTGGAATTTGGACATGACGTCACTTTCAAGGAGTTCGCGCTCTTCCTCACCAACCGATCAGAGGAGATGGCCGATGTTGTGAACAACGAACATTGGCAGCCCATCACCAATCTGTGCCATCCCTGCCTTATCAAGTACACTTTAGTTGGTAAGTCTATCTTAAGTATTTTTATTGAAATAAGACTAAAAAGTTTTATTTGACGAAAAAATTGCAAAAGCTAGGCAGAACCAATATAGTTTGTGTTTGTTTTGGGGTCTTAATAGAACGCACGCCCAGCGGAAATTAGCTAGACTCTTTCATATTAAGTAAGGTTATATCCTCAACCAAAAGTCATTTAGTATCCTAATTGCGTAATACACGATCAATCATGAAACAGATTGCTAACCCATTGCTTCATAAGTTGGAAAAAAAAAATCTGCTCAACAACGTAAATAACGCAACGAATGTTGTTGAACTGTCAAAATGAAACAAATTAGTCATAATCGTTTACGAAAATAAGTTACGCAATTCGGGTACTGGTCTCCTTGAAAGATTTTCCATCGGTTTTGTCAAGCTTCGTCGGTAAGAAAATAAATAAATTATTGGCACTCTGGGAGTCTCGACAGAAGTGAAAAACAGGATCGCCTTGGTGGAAGAAAAATACTTGTATAGAACATGGTATCTAAATAAATAGCACAATCGGGTCTACAAAAAAAAAAAAAACCGAATCCTTTAAAGTAAAAAATACTTGCATAGAACATTGATCCGTAACTTAATATAAATAAAGAGCACAATCACGTTTACAAAAATGAGGTGTCGTCATGGTGTCGCGTAATCAATGGTTTAGTCCCATCTCAAAAATGCCCAAAGCGCCTAAAGAAGTGTTCACTTCAAAAATATTAAAAAAGGATGAGTACCATATGCATATTACCATGTGTTCATAAAATCATACCGCGAACATTAACAGTTCGCCTGGCATAGTGATTATGGCATTAACCTCCAGGGTTCACGCCATTGCATTGTACCTAGACTGTTAGAGCTTAGAGAGGCCAACGTCCTATAACGATGTTCTATAACCACCATTACAGAGTTCAAAAGCATATAGATTATAGTTTTTTCAAATGCAAAGTAAAGAACTTGACATATAAAGAATGTGTCAATCAAAACTTAAGCGTTGCTTGAGGTTTTCACAGCCTAAAATACCTTGTGGTTTTGATAATGGCACTGCTTGTTGGAAATACAGTCAATGGCACACACATCTTTGGTAACAATTGGATATTGACTAGCACTAACAACGATCTTAGCCTTTATGTCGTAGCACTAAGAATGATATTCGTAGTGCAAGTGTTACCACTGATGTGCGTTTGTGTGTAGGTACCTTAAGAGTAGATTGCGAAGTAACAAATTGTTCAGGTTTGAGGAAACGTGGCCATAAAATAAACCAACTGGCAGAGCCTCGCAAGTAAAAGTAGGATCTGTCGTAATCTGTCTAAGTAATTTAAACCTCATGAAGTCTTGTAACCCATGGTATCGTGACGCTTTTTCACCAATCTCCCATACTTGAGTTATATTTTCAGTCCTGTGGTGCGTGCAAAATTATGTATACTAAAGCCAAAACAGGCATTTTTTTTTTGTTTTGCGCAACTTCACCGATGTCACTCAACTTGATACCTGAGCACATATCTATGAAAAAAAATCAACCTTTATTAGGCTCTAATGAAAAACTTGGTAATGCAGCTACTCTGCTTCAGTATCAGTAATGATTTAAACAAATTCATGTGGAAAACGAGACAGGAACTCATGTGCTCAAACTCAAAGCTTTTATTTCAAATAAAACAAACGCACTTTTGAATTGTCAGGGTGCTGGTCAGTCAGAAAGATGAAGCTAGATGCCCACTCCAAAGCGTAATCGATACCTATGGAGAAGAACGGGCAAGAAACTCCACAGACATTCTTTTAAATCGAAATGTAGTTACAAAATCTGGTTACATTATTCATATTGAAGTTATACATGTGAGAACAATCCAAAAGGTTAAAATTCAAAAATTAAAATAAGCCGTGGCGGCAGCTTAGAGATGACCAGTCCCTACTGACAGCGCCCGTTCACGAACATGACGCATGGATCAGCACCATTCTGCTCAACCATTTTGAAGGAAACTAAATGAATGAACAACACACGCGCCATCGTCAGCGAGACATTAGAGTGAGCATGACATACTCTCAGCCGCCAGGGCACATTAATGTCAATGACAGACGTAGGTACCTAGTAAATGGTAGCTTTATAGTAGGTACATAGTACTCACACATGCGCTATGCAATAACAATGCTTATATATACAATGCTTCTAAACTGCCCGATTATTGCCACATACAAGGCAAAGAAATTCGGTTACAATGACAATCTCTCGAGGTACCTACCCTCCGAGAGATTTTCAGTAACACCAAGGCGTTGCTGGCCTTCCTTAAAGACCGAAGTGGATCAAATCATCGTTTTTCCCACCCGTAAGCAAAGTACGCGCTTTGACGTGGGAGTTGCGGATAGCAGCCCGTCTTATTTACCATAACTACCTAACAAGTTCATATTTCCGAATACGGATCTCTCTTACTTTGATAACAAGGCTATACGCGTCAAAATCGAAGCCAGTGTCTACTTACATCATGTAATTCGATAGTGTTAGTATGTATCATGCATCACTGTCAATCTTTATTGGGAAATACCACCCAGACTTGCGCAAACCTCAATTTATTATAGTGGAGCTGTTCAAATAAACGAATGACATAATGTTATGAGACGACCAAATGTCTCTTCGCCACTAGGATCTATGGCGGTATCTCAACGCCACATACGCAGTACGCAAAGACCTGACGTCACACAAAATCCTGACGTCACACAAATCTTGCATCGCGCAATTAGAGTTTACCGCGTGAACAGCATGTATTTATCTTCCCCGACATTAATCGTTGGACAGACATGACATCCGTCTGGTCGGAGGATTCTCCCTTTTTTATAGAGGATGAGAGAGCCTTGCATTCTGTTCCTCATGCCTCTAAAAATCAATCAAAATAGTAATGACTCACACAATGAGATAGTGAGGACTTAATGGCTGCGTCAGCAAACGGTATTAGCCTTGCTGAATTTTGTGGCAAACAAATTTTAATTTTTTTTCATATTTTATGTGTAATTTTGCCATGGACACGATAAGAAGAAGACTCTAAAAGGCAATAGGTATATAAGTAATTATTTAATCAAATATATAAGTGATTTCCTCAATATAACATTGAAAACAACAAAAATTACAACTTAGACGTACAAATCAAAGGAGACAAGATTGAATTAGTGGACAAAGTCAAATTTTTAGAGATTAACATAGATGTGCTTTTAAATTGGAAACAGGAGTTAGCTGCTATTGACTCTTCAATTTCATCAGCATGTTATGCACTCAGGAGCCTTAGAGATATGTTGGATCTAAAGCAACTAAAGGCTATTTATTACACGCTGGTAGAATCTAGGTTAAGGTACAGCATAATGCTTTGGGGAAACAGCTATATAACTGTCAGAAAGTGTTTATCTTACAGAAACGTGCCATAAGGACTATAGTAAGGATCTCACAAAGAGACTCACTTTAAAGTATTAGATATTTTAACAGTACCAAATTTATATATATTAGTAATCCTAAAATTGCTAAATATATTCATGAGTATGAAACACAAGAGGAACGTAAGATAAGAGAAAGTACAAGAAGGAAGGTATTCAAGCACAAAAAGGCACCAAATTTTAACATAGCTAATAAGCATTGTTCCAGATATCAAGCAGTCGAGTTGTTTAATAGGTTACCGACCGATTTAAAATTATTAATTTATAGCTCTCACTCTTTTAAAACTAAATTAAAAGCCTTATTGTTGGAAAAAATGTTTATACTTAGTATCAGAATACATGTCAAATGACAAAAATAGTCACCTATAATAATAGCACTGATCAAGCGATATAATAAATTATCTTTTGACTTAAACATTATGCTCATCACCAGGACCTTGATGAAGTTTTACTCTCAATTATTTTATTTTTTTTGACATTGAATTTTAATATCTGCTATTAACTTGACATTGTATTTATTTGTTGACGTATTTCAAATTAATTTGACTTTGAACTAACTTTTCACTTCAATTTTAATTAGGCTTTTAAATGTATTGTATCTGCATGTGATAACTTTATTTAATATGTAATGTTCAACACAATGTTAATTGTTAATGAATAAATGAAATAAAAAAATAAAAATAAGTTTCGTACTAAAAATCTTGCTTACCTACTAAAGAAATGTTCGTGCTTCGGACTTTGTTCTTTTCGCGCAGACACCTAAAATCTTGCATGGGTATGTAATTTTTAGTGATAGGTACTAAAAATTAGTAACATATAAAATGCAGTAACATTAAATTAATTGCAATAGACGCGCAGCACGTGTACATTGGCCTTAATTTACTATTTGACACATGCGTCACTGTTCTTTTATAGTTGTTAATTTCTATCTTTAGTGATGGCACATTTTTCTATTTAATGGCCTTGTTATTATTATTTATATTATTTATTATTGATGCAATGATTCCCATACCGTAAAACTACTAAACTTCAACATTTTCCTTGCACAGGTTTTTTACAGGGTAAATAAATAAGATTACTTATCTTGCTTTCAAAGCTTGGCCTCAAATCCACTCGCTCAGTGATGACTCAGAGAAATGGCCTCACTTTTTGAAGTGAAAACTTCTTTTGTTTCTGAACAATGAAAGAAATTGAACCGTCACGCTCGGGCTGGTGACGCTGAATCGGGCATACTCGGCTCCAGTCGGTCGGTGACGCTGAATAGCGTATACTCGGCTCCAGTCGTAAGTCGGTCATAAGCCTTCTTTAACCTTTTTTTTTACAATAGTATATGGCCCTGAATAATCAACCAAGTAGACAAACAATTTCTGTTAACAATTGAAAGACTAGGTTGGACAAAAAAGTTAGACCCTCTCTGACAAAGTAAATTGCATAAAGCTCAGAAATTCGGTCTCCAATGATCTAATAGTCTTGCAGAACCTGGGCGACCGAGCTCTGCTCTGCTGAAAATAGAGAATGCTCATTTAATAGTATAGGATAGTTCATACTAATTTCATGATAGTAGGTACTTACTAATTCCTTGCTGCCATGGTGAAAATACGGAGGAAATTAATTTTGCCATATATGAAACCTAGCTAGATCGATATTTCGCCTCCGTAAACCCCTATACTGCAACTTTCATCGAAATCGTTAGAGCCGTTTTCGAGAACGTGACTACAAATATATATTTACAAATATTGCTCGTTTAATAGTACAGGATAATCTAAAAACATACAATAAGTCTCTTGGGTCTACTTCACACTTTAGGGAATTCAATGCCACAAACAAACCAACAATGCTTCGTTATGATGGACACCATTCATATCATCAATTTATGCAGTAAATGCGTTTTATCCTGGGTTTTACATTTGCTAATAACGATTCTGCTTACTCATTAATATAAAAATGTGCGTACTATTTAATTAAATATTTTATTCGAATAGGTAACAAAGTATGAATGTAAATAGGATTTGACTAATCAGAATCGCATTGTCTGCTGACGCTCATCTACTTGATGAATAAGATTAGTCAGTCTAAGAATTTTCCTGGAGACCTGAAGTCTCCAGGAAAATTGGGCTTATTAGGGCTTACGTCATCCCTTTCATAGGATACAAAATACATAAAATTCGGGAGAGTATGATTCTTTGGCATTTCTCATTTAGGTCTTGTAAGTTAGAAGATTTTTTTGTGAAATGGTTCTGCTCTTGACCTCGATCTCGCCTGGTGGAAAGCGATGGATGAAGTCTATGATGGAACGAGCAAGCCCTAAAGATGCCTATTCACTCTTACTTTGAACGCTGACGGATTATACGTGGAAGGGAACACAGACGCTGGCAGAGAGTTCAGAGACACTTTGGCCGTGCGCATAATAAATGTGGAGAAGCAGCGCTTTTGGGACAGTAGGAAAACATTGCAAAGGATTGCTTTAATGTTAGATAAAGCAACTGCATACAAAATTAATACGTCATTGGCCATGTGACAAAAGTTGACAGTCTATAGATTCAACGGACAGGTGGATTTTTACATCCGCAAGTTGACTGAAGATACACCGATAAAGCTAATCTTAAAATATTTATCTAAAGCTATTTTGCTCAACTGTTCGTTTGATTAGATATCGTCGCTAAGCTCTCAATGTAAATATATTATTTAATTTTTCTTTTGAAACAAAAAGGGTATCGCGTTACCCAGTAACTGGGTTGTTGAGGTCAGATAGGCAGTCACTCCATGTAAAATACTGGAATCAGCTGCATCTGGTTAGACTGGAAGCAGACCACAACATAGTTGGGAAAAGTGTAGGCAGATTTTTACTTAAACTAAAACTAATATTTTTGAAAAGTTCCTGCACCCTAATTGCGTAATACATTTTCAATCACAATATGAATGATTCTGAAGGATGCTAATCCATTGCTTCATGTGGTCGAAAAATTAGTCTGCTCAACAACGTAAATAACGCAATTAATGTTGTTGAACTGTCAAAATAAAAGCCAATACTACTGTTAGTGCGTTACGCAATATGCCGCTATTCTGATGTTCCCAATTCTGATTTATTTTAATATTTTTTCAGTTAAAGTTGTAAAGCATAGGTAAGTCACTTCCTAATGTCAGGACTCCAGGAGTCAAATATCTACTCTTAATATTGTTATCTACCATAATTATTTTGTTTGATTAAAACTAATCTTAATGCAGTTGTAATACGTACAAGTAGGTATGTACCTCATTAGCTTTAATCAATAATTACTGTGATAAGCTAAGTCTGTGGATCTGGGATCACTGAGTAAAGGGGTTTTATGATTTCCCGAATCATGTAGTCTTAAATGTTCCGCTTCTAAAATATATGTTATTATAATGAGTTAGAGCATTCCATAAAACATCACACACCTTCCTGTTTCTCTCTCTGGGAATACAATTATCATGGTCCAACAATCGTTGCGCAAACTTAGGGAAACCTAGAAAAATATTATCAGTCCATTATCAATCAATTCATCCATTATAACTGGAAACTATTTATAGTCTTTGGATGGTTTGGTCATGTTGAGAGGATGAACCAAAGGTAACTAACAAAATATATTTACAAGGTAGATGTGAATGGAAACGCCGGGCGGGGACGCCCTAGAAGGACATATACTGTACTTATTGGTGATGTTCTTCAGAAAGCTCAGGTGCGTAGTACTCGCAAATCAACGTGTGTGACCTACTGAAACCTACTAAACTTTTTCGCAAATAAGTTATGCAATTAGGGAGTACCCTAATTGCAGAACTTATTTTCGTAAAAGTTTATAGACAAATTTGTTTCATTTTGACAGTTCAACAACATTCATTGCGTTATTTACGTTGTTGAGCAGATTTTTTCCAACTTGTGTAGCAATGGATTAGCAATCTGTTTCAAATCAAAACAAATTGGGATTGATCGTGCATTACGCAATCAGGGTACAGATATATGAATGTAAACGAGGCAAAAGGAGTATGTAAGGCTCGTAGTAGGTGGTGTTCTGTAGGTTCTGCCTACCCCCATGGGAAGAAGGCGTGCGTATAAGTAATGTGTATTTATAGTGCGGCCGCGTCAAACATTAAAATCTAATTAAATCCTATATAGCTAAAAATAGTAGGCGTAAGTAGTGAATTCACGAACAGCAAAAGCATAATTTGACCGTGCCCTACCCAATCGTCGACTAACCTATTGACAAAATGTTCATTATGCATAGCAACTAACTAAATTAGAACCAATTGAAATTGAAAACGTACAACTTTTGAATGAATCAATGAACACGCTATAAATTGACACAATTTATTTACAGTTATTACCGTTCAAAGTGAATGAGGTAATAGTAGATATTATCAGTTGACATACTTCACTTGTCGGTGGAATAGTAATTAAAGTAGATTGGCCAATAAGTCTCAATCAGGAGTAATGGACACAAGTCCTACGTTACTTGTAATTGCGTGCTGAAAAGATATTAGAACGCTTTAGCAGTTAATCAACGTCGGTACAGCTGGATGGGTTGCTTGTGAAAATTCCATTACGAGCTAATCACTGGCTAGTTTGCAAACGAATTAATGAGTTGGATGGAAGAACCTTAATTCATATCCAGCCAATAGTTTCGTAAGAATATTTTGATTTAAAATATTCTTACGAAAATATAATTCATCTCCATGGGAACTTACTACGCTTTGGAATGGGCAACTAGCTTCATCTCTGTGACTGACGGACACGGGGGCGGATTTATTTTAATTAATAATATAATTATAATAAATAAATTATTTATTGCCATAAACAGGATACAGAAACATTTGAGACCCTGGCTCCAGAGTTAGGTTAGAGTACCTGTAGTTGAGGAGCCAGTGACGTCTTCCATTTAGGTTACAATTAAACAAGCATATGCAGCAAAAGGTGATAAAATTATCATACTTAAAATTTAGTTTAAAAAAATAGAATAAGAACATTTTTAGTAGAATTAAAGCAAATAAAATACTCTCATTCAATCAAAACAAAACAAAATTAGATTTAGAGATTAATTATTTTAATTAAAGCAATTATGCTTTTATTAAAATAATTGTTTTTAGTTTAATGTTATCCTTACATATTATAAAACAAAGTCCCCCGCCGCGTCTTTCTGTCCGTCAGTCTGAACGCGGTGAACTCAAAAACTACCGAACGCATTTTCAAACGGACCAATGGACGGAACCTAAACTACCGTAAACCTTGAGAGGTAAATAAAATTTATGTTCTACCAGATTTTACATATTAAAAAGTTCAACAAAAAAGTCCGCGATGGCATATGTCTATCTTCTAAGGATAACCCACAATAACAATTTTTATCTTTCAGAATTTGATAAAAATGGCATTGTTATTTCCAAAGCTATTTTGACCGGTATTATATTAATCCTTATCCAATAGCTATGTTACTTTAAATTGAGCATTTAATTTAGATTAATATATGCTGAGACATCATTTCATTTAAATGAATTTTTTAAAAGATATCACAGATTCAAAATTACGCTTCGTGTCTGTTTGTGCGCTTAAATCTTCCAAACTGCACAATGGATTTTGACGAGGTTTTCACATTCATTTAGAGACCATATTTTATTTCGTAAGTATGCATTAATAATTATTTTAAATATAGCACAGAAATCTCTGTTCTGAGTGTTGCCATTGCACCCGTGCGAAGCAGGGTAAGGTCGCTATTAAAGTATATTATTTAGTAAGGTTCTCCCACCCAACCCAGCAGCAGTCCCCGTGTAGGAGCATTGAAATAGTAGAACATACCACCACTGTTAAAATTTTCTGAGTCGAGTGAACATTTTGCTCATTAGAAAAAATCTGATATTTTAAATCGGCATGTACTTAATCGAACCTCTAATAATTCCCCTTTTAGGCTTCCAAAAATCTTATTTAACACTCTAACATAATAACTGCACAAATCGGCTCACGTTAGGTTAGTCACAGTTCTAATCTAACCCGTTTGTGATCGGGGTACCCGAACTTAGTTACTGGGACCAACTGTGAGCGAAGGCCAGACGTTAAAAGAGGCTCAATTATTCAAAAAAGTGTGACTCATAAGAAGCACAAGAGGTATTAGAAGTTCGTTACTTAATTTAAAAAAGTGTTCATCATTAGGTCAGTAAGTTTTAAGAGGATTAGTTAAATATTTCCCTTTTAAATCTAATCCGGTAACACTCAAAAGCATCTTCAAATCAATCCTTAGACCTTAACTAAGCAAAAACACAAAGTTTGCGGTTTGTAGTGTACCATACAAGAAACATAATTTTATTGACCGGTAAAGGATGCTCATTGACGTGCGTGCAAAGCGGATGTCGGCGACCCCATAGGAGTGGCAAGAGGCTCCACGTGGGACGACTGCTTTAGACATTAGCTGTATTTAATTCCTCACATCTGTTGGAATGTGCAAGATTCTTGCGAGAATATAGTTAAGGACAGCCCTCTTCACTGGTACAAACAACATTTTGGTTATATCAACAACGTACTATAACATCACGGCTGTAATCCCCGTAGGGCTGGCCAGTGGTGTATTATATCGTACACCCACATTTCGCCAGTTATGTTTTAGTCCCATGTAATAGGGGGCGTTCCTATTACCATGACTCCGGGCTGCTACTGAGAAATTCCTTTTGAAAAAACCCAACAACACGTTCGCCGTCTTGGGAGTCGAACCCAGGGCCTGATGCTCAGCAGTAGCACTTGACACCACTAAACCAACGAGGCGAACGACGCATTTTGGTTTATATCTTCCGAATATATTGCACTCTACGTGCGTTTTTAAATGACGAAATACGGCGGCCACTGTAGTGAGTCCAGTTAGGTCAAGGCCCTTCAATATCTGAGAATGTTATCATTCAAATTATTTTTATCCCCTGAAAGTTTGTACATTTGTTAATCAGTCATGCTGTATAAATTAAGTATACCTAAGTAATCGTCGAAAATATTGCACTCTTTTTTGAAAATGTCAAAATGTGGCAGCCACTTTGTGGGGAGTCCGGTTAGGTCAAGGCCCTCTAATATCTGAGAATTTTATCATACAAATTATTTATATCCCCTGAAAGTTCTTACATTTGTGATTCGGGCATGCTGTTTAAATTAAATACCTCTAAGTAATCGTCGCCCTTATAGAAATTTTACAATTTCTTCGAACCGATCATATAGAAGAAACTTTTGATTCCGAAAACGAATACTGCATTATTATTTGGCAGGTAATGTGTTGTAAATAGCAACTGATCAATCCAGTCAACTGAAGTTTGCTGCTGGGCCATGCATGTAATTCCAATTGGTTTAATGATACATATTATTGTGTCTACAGATTTGCGTCATTAGTAAATATGGCAACTTTACAGACTGGTTATTCAAGCAATAGATAAATAATGATAGATTTTTGAAACTGATAAAAAAGTCAATGTATCACCTCCATTAGTATTTGATAAAAAGCTTTGTATATGTCTAGCACAGGTGTCTGATAAAATGTGTCAAAGCCAGTTAGCTTACTTCTGCTTCCTAGTTAGAAACCAGATTCTTATAAAGTCAGAAGAATTTTACTAGTTTATCAGACCGGTATAAGACCTGTATGGAGGACTTTAGTTTTATAAACATTACTTTACCTTACTATGCTTATATTCTGTAGTTAAGAGGACAAGCGCTCACGTGGTCGTGCATTCCATACTAATTTCCTGTTTTCTCCCTGGTTAATGATACTAGTCCAAATATTTTTTTGTACGATACTTATAGTGTATATCTATGATTGCCATGTTTGTTTCTTGTTTTTTTTTTTGTTTTTTCTCTAAATTTATATCGAATTACTAGTTGCCCGGCCCGGCCGGGCAGGCGCACGGGCAAAGAACTTATTTACGGCGCACCTAACTACCTACCCTACCCTACCTACCCTACCTACCCTACTTACCCTACGTACCTACCCTACTTACCCTACCTACCTACCCTACTTACCCTACCTACCTACCCTACCTACCCTACTTACCCTACCTATCTTACCTACCTACCCTACCTACCCTACTTACCCTACCTAACCTACCTATCCTACCTACCTACCCTACTTACCCTACCTACCCTACTTATCCTACTTACCTACCCTACCTACCTACCCTACTTACCCTACCTACCCTACCTACCTACCCTACCTACCTACCCTACTTACCCTACCTACCTACCTACCCTACCTACCTACCCTACTTACTCTACCTATCCTACCTACCTACCTTACTTACCCTACCTACCCTACTTACCCTACCTACCCTACCTATCCTACCTACCTACCCTACCCCGAGACCTTTCCAACGAATGCAAAACCGTGGAAATCGGTTCGTGCGTTCTGGAGTTATAGCGGCAGGAAGGAAAACCCGACTTATTTTTATATAGTAGATTGCAAACGACCACATGACCGCGGTACCTCTTAACATCTATGCATGTGAGCCTTTGCCATTTACGTCCATTTGGGTATTACCCAGGTTTTCCTGTAGCCTTCACGTGTTTCGTCACAAATACGATTTATCGTTGACACATATTTGATTATTTATCTTTGTGGATAAAAGAAGTTGAATCATAGATATTGTTAGATTATGTTCAAATTTATCTTTTTATCGCCATCGCCACCGGTTAGGCAGCTAGTGATACAGTATGCATCATTATTTTTATCAAATATGGCTTCGTAAGTAATAATAAGTTGCATCTACACTTGTAAAAACTTAATAATGTACTTACCAACTGACGTCAATAATAGAAACCGGTTTTAAGCATATTCAGAGTCTACAGAAGAATAACTCTCGAATAATATAGAATGTGTTTACTAGCCAATCGATCACACCGATTCCATCGATAATATCCAGCCTTTTCCAGTATTTTTCGATAGCGGACCCTCAGAGATAAAACATAGTCGTCACAGCTTCTTTGGAAAACAAAATAATCGTAACAGGCATCTTATGTATTTTGAACCGACTTTCTAAGGTTATAACTTATGTTCGTCTGTACTTTTAATTTGTGTTAATCGATATTTTCGTCAATGAGGTTAAAAAATGAAAGCTCATAACAGGTGGCACCACAGTTGTACGTCTTTATACTGCCGTAATTATACAAAACTAGATAAATATGTATGAGACTTGAAGTGTAGCACTATTAAAAGACAAGCTAAGATCAGGGGAAGCGTCTACCACTGGTAAAAAAACAGCTTTAGTGGAAAAGTCAATAAATTATGAACGTTTTATAATTTATAAGTTATTTTGTGTTTGTTGACTTTAAGTTCGTTTTTTGTTAAAGACTGGAGGCGTACGATAGAACCTGATCTGAGTTGAAAACCAACTCAGGCATGATCTTCCCGACTGAAAAACGTCAGAGATAGCACTTCTGGCACTGATCTAATATGATAATATAAACACACACATACTTTACTATAATTTACATAATATTACATCACAATTGCCTGTATGTAATGAAAACAGACTTACGTAGTTCTCTTGGGAGTATCACCTATAAACCACTTTCTCCCATAAAATGCTTAAATGACAGCACATTGTCTCGACGAAATATCGGATTCCAATTTTTTTTCGGAGAGATTTCTTCCACTGTTTTCTTCTTATAACATCTTTGGCAAATACATAAGTCCCCGTATTTTTGCAATAAACAGCTGCGCAACTGGGCTCAATAATTAATTATGCGTAAAAGAAATCGCTTGTTTACAAAAAATGAATGGCTAGCTGTCAAATTATTAGACGTTGGAGATCAGCGTCATCTGAAGTGAACAGTTTTTATCCCCATAGTGGACCGATTTTATCAGTTTTTTTTTCGTTTGGTAGTGGAAACTTTTGCGGTGGTCCCATATTTTTTTTTTAATTAAAATTGCTTGGGTACTTTTTGAGTTAGCTTCCATAATATGTATTTAATCCACTTTGTGAAACTTGATGATGTTATAATACTTCCTGTCACTGTTGTTTACATAGCTAGTAGTGATAGGAATTGGTGTGGGATAGGTACCGTAACCAAAAAGTAAAAAACAAAAAAAAACTACAAAGTGAAAAATAACTTTAATTTTTTTTATTCAAAAAAGATCGGATTCGGTTTCACATTTCTTTGGATGTGTTTTATAGTTTTTTTGCCACAGACTTCCGAAATTAAAGTTATTGTTTTTTTTTTTTTTTTTTGTAAAAATTATTTTAGTGAAATAGGTTAATTTGTTTAATTATACCTCCTTGGGTATAATTACCCCTTGGGTGATGCTCTCGGACCTCGAGTTGGGAAACTCAAACCAGTTCGTCCGAAGTGGTCTGAAGCGCCTGTAGAGTTTATAATTCTGAAAATAACACACTGTAAATCTCTGTACCTTAGGTACCTACTCCGTCCATTTTTAGGAAATAACATCAACATGGACCGTACTAACAGTTCTCCTAATTCTTAGTGTAAACAGGATATCGATATAAATCATGATATTACGAGATTTAAACATTTAGCAGTTGTGTGAAAAGATTGGAGTGTTTACTTATTTACAAATATGAAATGCTTTGTTTGATCTTTTTTGTTTGGTTTTGAGATTGCTGTTTTTTTTTGGTACACCTGTTTAAGCATTGCAAAAGAATGAATCTGTGTCTTTTTTAAAAAATAATAAGTCTAGGGGACTGGCAAATTTCTTTGCAATTATACCAGAAATCTAATGAAAATCATCCGATTGATTCTCATTAATGGTAGAAGTTATAATAGAGATGGCGAAATCGATTATTTATTCACAGCCATACTAAGATTAACATAATTCTCATGTGAAAGACATGTTCTTGAAAAGATAATAAAATTATCTATTACACTCGGAATATTCCTACAGCTGTAGGTAATTTTGGGAAACGATGTTCTGGTTTAGTATCTTTGACCTAGTTATGATATAAAATAACAGACAGCTCACTAGGTTTTGGATAAGCGAGGTGAAGACGAAGTCATGATGATTGATAGCATAGGTACGGGTACAGATGATACAGATTAACTGTCTAGTTTAAGGCTCACTGGCAAATAATATATTGTAACCAACTGTACGTAATACAGTAAGCAGATTTACAGGCTAACAGCAAGTTGGGACAATTTGAGTAGTTTAAAATTTTACGTACGTAAAATTTGAAGTTACTCAAATTGTCCCAACTTGCTGTTAGCCTGCGTGAACCTGTTTGTTGAGACGATATGAGTAAATTAAAAATAACATACGTAAAATTTTAAGCTATTCAAATTATCCCAACTTGCTGTTAGCCTGTGAACCTGTTTGTTGAGCCGATTTGAGGAACTTAAAATATTACGTACGTAAAATTTTAAACTACTCAAATCGTCCCAACTTGCTGTTAGCCTGTGAACCTGTTTGTTGAGCCGATTTGAGTAACTTAAAATATTTGGTACGTAAAATTTTAAGCTGCTCAAATCGTCCCAACTTGCTGTTAGCCTGTGAACCTGTTTCTTGAGCCGATTTGAGTAACTTAAAATATTTGGTACGTAAAATTTTAAGCTGCTCAAATCGTCCCAACTTGTTTACTGTATTATTTGGAAAAGAAATACTTTGTATAAAAAAATACGGTCCCTATTTCCACACTAATATTATAAGCAGGTGTTATGTTCGCTAACATAAATTTTGTCTATCTAACTACCTAATATAACGATTTAGTACCTGGTCGACCGACCTCTGCTCTGGTGAAAATAGAGAATGCTCATTTCATAGATAGGAAGGTTCATACTAATCTATGTTTAGTACCTACTTATTTCATGCTGCCATGTCATTATTTAATATCTTGTTCTAAATTTTGGGCGATCGAGCTCTACAGATATGAGACCTATCTAGCTCAATTTTTCGCCCCCCGTAAACCCATATATTGCAACATTCATTGAAATCGTTTAGAGCCGATTTCGAAAACGTGAGTATAATATAGTTTATACTTACCCTTCCTAGCTGTATCCTCTTTCACATAGACATTACCATCCACAGTTTCTTTGGTAATCTCCTACTTCTATAGCCACTAACATTCGATTCAAACTCAAAACTTTGCTCAAATCTTTTTCCTCATTCTTTAGCATCACGTGCCCATACGGATTTCCGCACAACTTTTCGGCATCGGTGCTACTTCCAGACTTACTTGCATACGCTAGGCTAAGCTTACTTGCAGACATATTGCATAGCAACAGAGTCACGGTCATAGCTAATTCAGTCTCCAAAAGTAACATTAGCTCATGACCGATCGTTTTTGTACCAGAACTGTTGCGTTCGGTTACACGAGCAACCAGTTTTACAATCAATATTTATAAGCATAACCTTGTGATCATAAAATTCTCACTAATGGTAGCCGAATATTCCAAAGATGCCATCCGCGTTGATTGACAAAAATAAAACTGGATTTTTTATGACGTTGTCTGGCAGAAAGAAGCAGTTAATGCGATCAAAAGAAAAGTTTAGAAAATAGACTTGTACCTTAATCACTATCTGAGGGTTTTGAATGATTTGGGTTCATTGGTTCATAGGGTGAAAAATTCGACTGCTAAACAACGTAAATAATGCAATGAACGTGGCTGAACTGTCAAAATAAAACTCATTGCGATCAATTGTTATTAATTAGAAAGAAAGTAAGAAAAATATTTTATTTGGGACACGCACAGGAAATACAAACAGTAGGTAACAAACATGAGCATTTAAAACTAACAAAATTAACATATTTTTCGAATATACGAAAACGAAAATAAAAACAAAAATAACGAACTGTGCGAGGCCAAAAAGGATCTTAACCTCAGCAATTTAAAAAAATAAATACCGCGGCGCTGGTATTTTGATAGGGCCCGCTGCGCGCTGCCACGGACACACCTACGGACATATATATATGATTATGTACATATATATTTTATTGAAGTGAAAACTTCTTTAGCCGCGTTGGGCATTTTTGAGATGGGAAAAACAATTCAACTCGCGACACCGTTACCGACACCTCATTTTTGTAAACGCGGTTGTGCTCTTTATTTATATTACGTACAGATCAATGTTCTATGCAAGTATGTATTTTTATTTTAAAGTTTTTGGAAGTATTTTTTTAGTTTTCACTTCTGTCGGCACTCCCGGAGTGCCACTGTTTTTTTTTTAATGTGAGTTACGCAATTACTCCACAATAACCTATAGGCATATTGTGACTTATGCTCCTTTTCACTTACCCTTGGGGGCCGCTTAAACTAATGCCTAAAAAATCACGGGGCTTTCCCGCTGTGATAAACAATGACGCCCATATAAAATCAAATTGATCACGGAAAAACTACAGTAAAATTATTTGAACATTATTACATTTTTATTACGTATGGCCTCAAATAGCTTGCCACGAACTTGAAATTATTAAGAAAGGATTTCCTGGCGTCTTCCTCCATTGTTTTAGTTTCAAGGTATTAGTAATTATAAACCGGAATGAATATTAAACGAAGTGTAAAATGTAGATTAATCATGATTATTATACAATGCTAGCTTCTCGTGGCGGTTTCACCCGCATGGAGAGTCCCACAGGATGACAGGAACCGTGCATTTTTCTGGCTAAAAAGTATGCTGCCAATCGGGAATAACGTACCTTTCTATCAATAAAAGTGTTTTAGCAATCGGGTCAGTTATTTCAGAGGTATCCTTTTACAGACATTCAAACAACTTATACAACATGTAAAAAAACCCTTTCCGATCCGTGAGAGTGTTGTAAGGTATTGTACTGAGAGTCTATTTATTTGGAAATATTCAAGAAAAAAGAAAAAAATCTCAATAAATTTTTCAATGGGGAATTTTACCGGGTTATGACATAGGGTGCGGGCGGTCGTCATTTAGCGGGTGTCTACAAGTCATAACTTATGACCTTTGTTGAAAATTTGCAAATTTTTCCTGTATTTTTGGTACTAAAAATGTGATTTTTAAATAGCAATAACTTTTTTATTTTCAATAATAATAAGATTTTTATTACTTTTTGGTAATGTTATTTGCAGTACCTATGAGCCCCTTTCGGATTGGACAGGGTTTTTTTTTAAATATTGTGTATAGCACTATAAGCATATGTGTCTGTCTAGTTCAATTGATGGGTTAATTTCTGGAATTGTGGTCATGCTAAACGTGCTGGTGGATGGCGTTCTATAGTCTCTGCCTAACCCCATGGGAAGAAGGCGTGAGTTTATGTATGTAATAACTTTGGTATAAGTAAGTTGTTATATCTAAACATACAAGAATAGAATTGTTTATGTTCCGTTATTATTACGTTGCGTATCGAGTAGGCACGGTTCCTGATTGGTCGTAAATGTGTGAATAAGTGATGTGTTTTGAATCGAGAAGCTTTATAAGCCGGCGACATCGTCCGATATTTAGTTAGTTTTTTTGGTTATCAATGTTTTTTTTTACACTATACCTACCTAGAGACTGGTAAAACATTCCTATTTACAGACAATTTTTATTTTTGTGATTTCTGTACCTACCTCTACCTCATATTATTTAAAAAAAAACAATGAATCACACATCAACAACAACAAAATACACGCACAAACACACAAAACACAACACGACATGACACAAAAACACACAACAACACACGACACGTACAATATTTGCTGAAACTGTTTACGTTTAACAACTAATGAGCCTATCGAATAAATTTTGACTCCCAAAGTATCTTAATTCAAACAAGCACGTGACAATTATGATTTCAAACCATCAATTTTGTTGCATCTGGTTATGGGCATTTGATGATGAAGAAACGCATGTCACTAAAATAGTGAAGAAAATGTTGATGGATGGAGAGGGAGAGGGAGGCCAAAAAAAGATGGATGCACTGTGTGATATGAAAGAGAAGGGAATGAATGATAGCGGGACGGTTGACACGGGAGAATGGAAAGAAAGAAGAACGTGTTGCGTCGACCCAAGTAATAACATGGGAGAAGAGCAGGAAGATGACGATGATTTATTTATGGCTTCTGATTAAGAATAGAACGAGAGAATGAAAGAAGGGACTAGTACAAACGTTAAAAACAAATAATTCCACCGAATTGATAACTAACGTTACACTTTTATCAACAACAACGATTCTTTATCATAGGTCAAAGATCGTAATTGTTCCTAAATGACTCATTAATATTCCAATACCTATTTGATTGATTGGAAGAGCTCGCTGCTAAGCAGCCGCAGGGGTCAATCAATCAGGCTAAGCTACGCTTGCCGAGGTTGGTCCGTGGATGGGTGACCATACCGAGACTCCTCGTGCCTCGGAAAGGGGTATCGTATTACCTAGTTACTGGGTTGTGGAGGTCAGATAAGCAGTCGCCACATGTAAAATACTGGTATTCAGCTGCATTCGGTTAGACTGGACTGATTAATCTACTTGATTAATTGAAGTTATCGCTTTAAGGAAATTACTACACACACACACACAGACACACACACAGACACACACACACACACACACACTTACACTTGGGCCATATCGCCAATATGAAATGAATACTGTATGCAAATAAAATGAGAATAGTCATACCCTTGGATGTTGGGTCTTACTTAACATTGATGTGTCAGCGTGTACAAATATTACCTAAAGTGACCCAACTGTCAGTGACGTCTGTTTGACAGCGGAAACGTCACAAGTTGCGAAAAAGTCAGTCTTCGGCTTCATATTTTGATTGCAAAGTACGTTTATCCTTATCCTGAACTTAATGTTGTCCAAACAAACCGTTTTATTCTGAAGAGGTTTCCATTCAAGACCCCTTAGATTGTACGATGATGCGGTCAAAACCTGACTTCGTTTTTATCGCGTAGTTTCACGTTACATTGAAGATACTGTTGCTAAGCCGCAATAATGTGAAGCCTCGTAACAGTAAACTGTAATCAGTAGACGATGTTTCGCTTGGTAGATTAAAGGCCGCCGCAGACAGGCGCGACGGACTCTAGAAGAACATTTTTTATGAGATCTTCATGGAAATTGCTCTACCAGAACCGCGTCTCATCGTCGAGTCGCACCGGTCTGCGGGAGCTTTATAGCTAACGTCACATTTTATATGCACCGGTTCGGACTACAAACAAAACTCCTCCAAGTTAATCTATTAACTTTGAAGAATAGCTTATTTTCAACTATGCTAATGTAATTTGGGGACTGCTCTATAATTATGAACAAAAAAATCAAATTGAAGTCTTCCCAAACCAGTAATTTGCAGTAATAAATAACTCTACACCTTATTAAAATCAAATTACGTTTATTTCTGTCTTATTTTGCATACTATTATACTGGTAATAGTTGCAAAAATATTTTTAGGCAATTTATTGATGTGCTACCTGCCTCTTTCCTCCTCTCGCTTTCCTGCAATCTGTGGCAGTCGTCATTCTCCTGCAATCTATGGGAGTGATTTCGTGAAAAAGGACGGAAGTGTGTAACAGGAAGCCGGGGAAGCGCGCGCTTTTTGCGCTGCTACGCGCACTACTAGTTAACCATCAAATGGTACCAAACCATTTTCCGAGAAGTTGGTACTGTAAGCCAAGATGTCAGATGTCACAAATCGTATGCGACTACTGTAAGCCTCACTCGTTTTTTTTTTGTATTATTTAAACCTTTATTTTTAATTTAAATCATTTAATTTTAATCTGGAACAAAAATAGTTACTTACCTAATAAGTTTTACGAATCTAATCTAATTAATTCAATTAAATCGTTCCGCTTCCTGTTACCAGATATTTTAATTAATCGGTGTAACTACAACTACAAAACTATTTTAATTAATATAATAAATAATTTAAATTTTTGCTAAATAATCGTGTTCTATTATCAAATTCTTCTATAATTAGATACTTAGGTAAGTATTTTAAACCCCGAAACTAGATGTAGATAAAAATGTCACATGCACTATAATGTCTGTGACTACAAGCATGTGAAATTCATATTTAAATATTTTTTTATCAAGGTGGAAGTTTTAACAGTCGTTCTGTATTTGTTCGTTCGCGAACTATGGCTCAAAATCTCACGATAGCGCACAAAAATGACATTACAATGACGATTTTGTCATTGTGACTAAACTCACGCATGTATTGTACAATCAACGAGCAATTAAAGGTTACAGAAATAACAAAAATACTAATGAGGATCGACATGCTATGAGACAATTTAATTTTTATAGCGCAAAGAAATGTGCTGTCTAAAATAAGGAATAGGGAAGCCGACCCCAAGTAAATAGGACACACGGTCTAGGAGAACGAAGAAGGGTTAACATTTAGCATAATGTAACGAAGCGTTTAAATTCATTCGAAATTTCGATTTAGGTAAATGAAAATAGCATCATTGAATTTCACAGATTGCTCTTCAAAATGAAGTCCGCTGTCCTAAATCCGCCGAGGCCACTTTGGCAGGAATAAAGTAAAAATTTTAAAGAACAGGTTACCCACTTGTTGATATTTGATATCACGCGATTGAATATATTAAAAACAAATTTGGGACAGCGAATTACGAACCTCGGATCGACTGTCAAGGTTGGCACGACTGGTTCGTTCACATCAGTCTTTTGTACGATTTCGAGTTCTATATCTTACAATGGACTTGATTCTTTTTCGTAGACAGGTTGGTCGTCGCGTCGTCGCTTTGTAGTTATCAAAAATCATCAGTTTTAGTTCTTCAAATACTGTAATGGTTAGTGTTTTTAGTAGTGCTTGAGGCGCTTTTTCATGACATTGTTTGCTTTAGAAAATCGACCATATATTTCTGTGGAAATATGCAGCAGCCTCTGTGATTATCATTGGGTGGAATGCTAATCATCTACCTATCCTTTCCCCAACAATGTTGGGGTCGGCTTCCAGTCTAACCGGATGCAGTTGAATACCAGTATTTTACATGGAGCGACTGCCCGTCTGACCTCCACAACCCAGTTACTAGGTAATACAATACCTGGCTGTCGGACTTTCGGGCTTCTAACGACCAGTACAGACTGTCAAAGATGACACACGAATGACAGCTGGGACCAATGATTTAACGTGCTTTCCTAGGCACGAAGGGGTCTTGGTATGTAAAGATGGGCACCCATTTATAGACCAACCGCGGCAGGCGTAGCTTAAGCTGATCTATCGACCCGTGCGGCATTTATTACCCAGCCACGAGCCATTCATTGGGTGGAATGCTATAATTATGAATAAACTCTAGATGGGTCTATTTCTAAGAGGGTTTGAGGAGCTTTATACGTTTTAGAATCGACAGCCTTATCATTACCGACAGCTCGAATTCATCCACTGCTGGGCGTATGCCTCTCTTTGCTTGTGCCGATCCCCCGACTCCTGTGCCAACCTTCAACCTACAAAGTGTCTGTGAATGGCCAACCCCGTACATGCCTATTTTTTCAAATATCAACATACCTACTATTAATAATTACCCTTTGAACATCGGGCTAGTATGAGAACATTTCAAATTGTCCATATACCATTATGATTTCAAGACACTTACTTTACATAATTTATCACTCCATTCAACTGTTAAACGTAAACATTGTGAGTAAATTCACATACACATACAATTAAATTTAGTGAGCACAATATTCAAAAAATGGTGATAGGGGCTTCGACCCTGAACCGTAACTTCGTGTCAAATATATTGCCAATCGTTAAGTAATTATACTAGTGTAAAAAGCAGTGATAGCCTAGTGGTGTGACCATCAGACTGCCAATCCTAGGCCTCGAGTTCGAACCCAAGGCACGTACTTCTGACTTTTCGGATTCAAGTGCGTATTATATAATTATCACTTGCTTTAAAAACGGTGAAGTAAAACATCGTGAGAAAACCGCATGCCTGAAAGATTTCTCGACGGCATGTGTAGCCAAGTCAGAGGCCCATGGGCGGCTTTAAAACACTGACACCAGGTTAGTCACTAACCACACATATACAAATACACACAGTATATTACAAATTAGAGGATTTTATCCAAGATAATAGTGCTTGGAAATATGCTGGTCCTGCTCCATAGGACAATTTAGAATCAAGACGAAATCAAACTGGTTGCTAATTTAATTGTAAAATGTATTATTTTTTGTTATATAACATTGATTTTACATTCCGTGATTACTTCCTCACACGCTGACTTATTAATTATAAAATTTTAGGAAAATCGTCTACTTTTATACAATGTTTGTAAATATGTGAGCACCATGTATCTATCACATAATTTAATTATCTGTCTTTGCTTCATTTTAAATTATTTTTACCTATAAGACGATGCACCTAGAATAAAATTACTATACCACAGTATAGTAATATTATTCTGGGTGCATCGTCTTCACATATTTAACTAATGTTGATACCTAAACAAAATATTTTAAAACATTTTAAAAGAGTAACGGTGGAGTTTCTTGCCATTTCTTCTCCATACGAAAACTACCTTTTGGAAGGGGCGACTAGAATCAATTTATTATTAGAATTGATTTATCATTTTATTTTGTAAATTTTGAAAAAAAAAAATTTTTAGTCAAAGTCAAATAATTTATTTCAAATATGAAATAAATTATTTGACTTTGACTTACACAAAAAAAAGAAGTGTAAGGCGTAATACGCGTAGAGCATACAGATTTCCTAGATTTGGTTTTCATTTCCGAAGACAATAAAGATGAAGCATAACTTAGAGATGACGCAGGAACTACTACGTACCAAGCAGCAAGCAGTTTGACTTGTTCATTTAAACATAAAAATCCTGCTAACACTATTATAATAACACAATACACGATGTGTATTTCACATTGATTGACGACCATAGAACAAAATGGTCGCCAGCAGTATTGAGATTTTTAAAACTGCGGACGTCTATCCACCTCTCGAAGACATGACGAACATTTATGATTGCCAAGCCAAAGAGTAGCCACATTCGTGAAACGGGATTGACACTCAACTTTCCAATTTGTATTTTATCTCGACTAATTGAGCAACTTTGCAACACATATTACGGAGTTCTTAAAGTACCATAGTTGTCTTTGTATTGCGATAGTTCTGAATTTGGCGAGCGACACAACCTATTAAAATGCTCTTAATTCTTTTTAGGTGACTCAGTTTCAGCCTCCTCGGACACATGCTAACAGATTTAGATCTAGACCACCTTGTCGAAATAGAGACCTTTACCGGTTCAGGCCTTGCCCACCCTTTTATAGTAATTAGTCACTTTTATTTTCACGGCAAGAACTGATATCCAAAGAAAGACTAAGAATTAGGACTCTCTACACTTTTAAAATATTGCTAAACCATTTTCTTTCATGACATTTTTTTTGTGCCATGTTCATTATTTTTTTCGTATAATCGTTTCGCTACGTTAGCATAGTTGATGCGCCAGTAATTTATCGGGTTTATTGTAACTGTACTTAGTGTGTTGTGCATGCTGTCATCTGCCTATAAATCAAGTCAAAATATATTCAAGGCAAGAATTCTCAGTTGCCTCAATAAATTCCATTTATTTGTAATAAAAAAAATTAAACCAAGTCTTTAATCTTATCAAATCTCCATCCAAAGCTAAGTTATCAAACATAAGGTTTTTATTCGCAGACTATTTTTTGTGCCTTCATCGGAACCTGCTTATTCGTTTGCGTCATCGTCATATCTTCTACAAAATATATTGTTTCTTCCTTTTCGGGTTCCGTGGTTCAATGCTCCTGAATGTCATAAATTATGTAGTCTGTGAAACTACGTCATTACATACACATTCGTATTTCGATTACAGTTTATATTATGTGATACTGACTTATCTACTTTTCTGGCTTTAAAAAATGACTTTCCAGTTTAGGTTTACATCATTTTAATATAAAATTTATGTGTCGGGGTCTGTAAAGTTATGGTATACAGATGGAATCCTAGCCATGCCATCATTTAAGTTTGCTTTCAAATACATTCGTTGATTCTCGGAATAAATATTAACTTCTCCTTCAAAAGAAACGTGCAAAATAAACTTACAAAAAGTAAAACTGATAACCTCAATATTTTTATTGAAGACTTTTTGGTTTCTGTATATATTGGTTGTACAGGCTTTTTGTTGCTCGTTCTTTTATCTTCTATCGTATACTTGTTTGTCCTTTTCTGTTTCTTTGGTGATGATGCTGTCGGTACATTAAGCTAGTTTCCGAACGGTTTCCTTCATTTGTAGTTCATTCCTAAATTCTTGGATTAGAATTCGTACGCTACGATCACTATTTATATTGTTCCGTGGATCTCTAATAATATCAAACAAATTGCACGTACGATGTTTTTGCTTTTCATACTCGTATCAAATAAACTTAAAGGTGCTTTAATTTATAAATTGTATTCTTATGTATATTAAATTGTAATCTTTTATCATTATTGCCAGTATTTTGGTTGCGTATAAAAGCGACTGCTATTAACCATCAAGCTCATCTATCACTTCATTTCTACATTACACTTATTGGTTCAGCTTCAATTAATATATAGTGCCACGATAGGACAATAATCCTATTTAAGTCGAGATACATCTAGTACAGACTCCAACCAATGTATTGTTGAACAAGTCTTAATTCCTTGGCTGGAGTGACAGAGATTTCTTCACAAAATGATCTCTATTTGGATTTAGTATTTTATGAAATACGTTTTGCAGCTCTAACAACAGTCTTTGACAGTACGACGAAGATAATACAGGTTAACGTTGCCTTGACCTTTATATAATTACGACAGCCACGCCATCGACGTCACATCACTCGTACTTATATTGAGTATTCCACGTCCTCTCGCTTCATCCAACGTAATAAGATTTTGAATGTTTATTTTTCACGTTTATTTGATCTTTACTACGTGATGCTGGCTCCTTTGACTGCAGTAATTGTTGCATGGATAAACAAATACACCCTCCAGTAGGTCTCATGTCCTAAGAATGGCAGCAGGATGTGCACGTGAATGATATAATTACTTCTATGAATGCAAACCGCAAGTTACCATGTGATTATAATCGCCAGGGTATACCTTAGTGTTATTTTTATGGCAAACTTCAAGAAGGTAGGTAATATATAAGGCATTTTATGAAAGAAGGCCGGTCAAAAAACAGGTTAAATTTCCCCGTCTTCATAAGCAAGCAGAAAAAAAAAAACATGCGCTTATAGTCCACAGCCCCGTTGCTGGTATAGTAATAGAAGAAGAGGCATTAGCTGACACAAAAAATATAACTTGCGTCATTATATCTTTTAGACTCCTCAAGGCTCCTTAGAAACAATTTTTTTTTTCAACATCTTTACTGAAACAAAATATACTGTTGACTCGGGTTTCCCATAATAATTCCTATGTTTCGTAACTAGGCCGAATATTTTTGGCAACAGTATCGCGTGTCACATTTCTAGGAACATTTTTAGGCAGTCGCAGCTGGTTGAATGCCTAAGTATTTCGGGAAGCCATTGCCAGACAGAAAAGGATGGAGTTGAGTTTTTTGTGTTAGATAGAAAACGATAGAATCATACCGGTAGAACAAAGTCAGTGGTTTCAAAAGTTGAGGTTATTAAAATAAATAATGTTGGTATAATTTTTAAAGTTGCAACAATTTTTAATTAGAGCGAGCAAGTTGAGTGTTTTAATGAGCGAAAGAGGTGAGACTTGGTTTTATTTTTAGATTTATCACATAGATTAATGGTCTAGATAAAACTGCCTCTAAAAATAAAATCATGTGCTACAGTTACAATGGTTTACAAACTAAGCGATTCAGAATGCAATAGAGCCGCAATTTCAATCACATCTGATAAGACTGAGAACGAGGATAAGCTGATGATGAAAATTACACCAAAGTACTACACAATTTATACAAGCTTTATTACCTGTGGCAGGATAACTGTCCCACCAACTATCATCATCAATGTTCTGTAATCTGGACATTTATTCTTCTTTTTTCCAGTCCTATGTGTCGTTTCGATTATATTTCCTGAATGGTATAGCCATACTTTTTATTTGAAAGTTATAAAACTCCTTTTACAATTTTGAAGGTATCCAAATCGATCACCGAAATGTGTATTCTTCCGTTCCTGTCACGAACTCGCTTGTTTCATTGCCTAAAAAAAGTTTTCTTAGAAACGGACTTCTGAGTATGCGTGTATTATAATAACAGGGAACTCTTGACGCTACGTCCGGGCAAATTCGTGCCTTTATCTAGCCTGCATATCAATTTTGAGGTATTTTTTAGACTTTTTGAACTTTCTTGCTAAACGATCATTACTCAACGACATGTTAAAAGTTCAGTTGGTATTTTTGAATAATAACAATTCCAGGTTTCAACACAATAGGTAATCTTTGTAAATTTACTTGATGTGTATTGCTCATGAAGGTTGATAGTGGTTGATGCGTAGTTTTGTAAAAAGTGTCAAAATTGTTAAGAATCATCAACATAATAATTCATGGGACTATTCAGTAACCACTATCCAGACCATCTTCTTGTGCATCAATTAAAGTGAACCAGGCCTAACAGCTGCGTGTAACTATTCTCGCTTTGTCCAACTGCACGAGCTATAAGAAACCTTGAAATCAATGTCATCAAGAGTTCATCACAGTGTATATATAGACTTTATTGTTAGGCTGTGACTGTGTCCATAGTTGACACAGTTGTGCGTTAGTCACGGGTTATTACCAAACACTTAATTAACTAGACCTTGTTCTATGATAGCTCTAGCAGATGATATAGTGGTGATGTAATTATCTTTTTTGATGATTAAACGTTCAGGTCCGATCAAAAGTAAATTCAAATATTCTGGTGAACAATCTAGCGATGGAACGTCGCCTGCTGTATCTAAATACTAATTGGCTATCTGAAAGACAATTCCAGAAAACATGGCATCTCAAATTCTCATACAAATCTTCGTATACTTCCAGGTAAATACGAGACCCTGGTAGACGATTCGCTGCTAGCCTTGCACACGATCAACGCCTCCCACATCCAGTTCCCACGCCTGGACCACACTTCAGGAACTGCCGAGAAGCTTCACAGGTACTTCTCCCAACTGGACCTGCCTCTCATCAGGCGACTGTACAAGTTGTACAAACACGACTACAGGATATTCAACTATGATCTAGACAACATTGTGGGTTTTGATCTAGGTTAAGACTAAGATGTATGCAGAATGTGCCTAAGTTTTTAGAGCAAAATGCCGGTTCGGGGTGACAGCGTCGGATTGACCAGCGACTATCAATACTTAGTTTGAGTCGTAGACCTTATTTGCTAGGTCAGACTTCATTTTAGTTCGGTGTAATTAGAGTTAGTTTTTGATAGGCAGTTCAAATTTTAGACAATAGTCTCGGCTGGTCAAATCAGAGGTAGTGTTTCGACATATCCGTTCAGACTTGAATTGTTTGACTCTAAACCATAAACTGTAATCTCTGAGTTAGGTGATCATATGCCGAAACGTTAGGCTTTTTTTTTGTGAATTTTGTTATTAAGCTTCTTGATTTGTTAAGTTACGTTCCTGCTTAGTTCTCCGAAAATTGAAACTTTAACTTTAATTATATTGTAGTAGACTAATTAACCTAGTGTTGGAATTGGTGAAAGTACATTACATTTACTTCTTAGCATAAACTTTTGAGTGTTGTAGTAAAAAGTGGCGAGCCGTGGAAAAATATACCTTGTTTTTTCTACTTAGGCTCAGTTAAATGTATGTCACTCAGTTATTAGATTGTCCGGTTAATCCGTCACGCTCTTGCCCCGGTCGATAAAATACGCCCGAGTATAAAATATATTTAGATATTGAAGTAGGATATATAAATATTGTAAACCTACAATTAAGGTACTGCATTGACATAATGTATTGAAACCATATCAACTATATATGTTCTACAAGAGATCTGATTCACTGCAGTTAACCTAGTTACTAACGGTTAATTATCACCAACACGTTGTCATCATCAAGAAATTACATTTTACTACAGATAATATATTTATAAATAATTCACTTATATTTTAAATGACACATCGTCAGTCGGTAGATTCTGACAGCCAGATATGATATCTTTAATACTAATCTAAAGCAATAAATATATTCAATGACTTCTGAGTAACTGCCTGTTTCGATTTGAATGTTTCTGGGTGTGAATTTTGATGGATGTATACCCAGAAATTGTCGGCATTATTTGTAGTCAATGTTGACACAACCCGGTTAATATGCAGAATGCATATCAAACATATAAATGCTTTTAATAAAATGTCTGCATTAAGTTTTAGAGTATTGCATATTTTCAAAACTAAAAGTACAAGCTAAGTATCAATAATTAACGAATTGTTTGTTGGGGGTAACGAATCAAGCATAATTAATCTAGTCCCTACTTTAGGACTAAAGTAGACTAAACAACCGTTCTCACTAATTAGTCCCTATACTACAGGACAAGCACATTGTTAGTCAGAACAAATATTAGTTCTGGTACTTAACTAAAAAACCTCTTTAGTCACGGACTTCTTAGTGAGTACAAGCGTAAGTAACACTTAATAATTAGAAAGTTTTAATAAGTTGTGTTTTATACTTGCATGTTTCTTAGTAGTATAATAAATAATTCTACGAAATATTGGTTGTTATTCTAATGACGGCGCATTGTTTTAAATTGATTTAAGCGTATTTTTAAACAATATTAAGAGTTCTCAGTACAAGGCCTAACCTCGGCCTACAAAATATTTCAATTCCGAGGGACTAAATACATACCTATGGTGTGTTGGAGTGGTGACCGCGTACCAGAAGACGTAGCGTTGGCAGGCATCCCACAAGGTGAACCGATGACTTTGTGCAGACCGTAGGAGTCCGGTGGATGCTGGCAGTACAGAAAAGGTCGAAGTGTAGAAGACGTCCAGCAGTGGACGTCTTTCGGTGGAAAGGATGATGATGAAGTACATAATTTCTATAATAATCCTGCATTTCATTCAAAGGTTGTGTTTTAATTTAATATTTACCTAAAAAGCTAATTCTTCAATTATTGGCATTGTGTTTTTCATAGTCTCTAAAACTGAATTCTTGAAGTTGCAAGTTGCATTTTATTATAATTTTTGTTTTAATTTTTGCAACTGGTGTGGTGTTTTTAATGTTTGAATAGTCAACATTTTTTTTTTTACCAAGTTAACCTTATGAACGCTGGCGTCATATTTTATATGTTAAATGAAAACAAAATGATATAAAGACCAAATAAATTTATTTTTTTCAAAGAATCAAATAATTTTATTTAAATAATGTTGCTGATAACGTATCAGTGGTATGATGGTTTTAATTATTAGTTTTGGCGTTCATTAGGTTATAGGGAGATATTATTAACTAAAATGTAGCTTATTAACATTCCACAATGATATTCCAAAGCTCCCTGTGATAAGCTCTGATTTAGTAGGCTTAATTAAATGTTTGCTAACAATTGTTTTAATGACGTAGGTATATTTGATAAGGATTTTTATCATATTTATCACCTTGCTTTCGACTTTCAATAATTAATTGTTTATAGTTGCTAATGAGGACAGCTATCGATATTGTAACGAAGTCTGTGCGTGCAATTTTTATGTAACAATATTATTTCCAATCATAGTATTATCGTATTATCATGTATACCTACTTCTATTTTAAGTTCAAAATCTTTCCTTTTTTTTACTCTGATTCATATTATTATTAGTTACGTATGTTACCTATATTTTATAGAATCTTTTTATTTATTTAGGTATAAAAATCTGTTAGTCAACTATTTTAAATAGGTACTTGAAAAGTAGTCCTTTAATATTATTTCTATCTTTTTCATATATAACTTTATTTACAGCGGCACTCGTAGGGTTACCTATATTTTTTGCCTATTAAATATTACATCAGCTGTGCCGAATAAAATGAAACTCATCATTCTTGTAATCACTTGTTTTTTTAATAACCATTATTCATGTTGCAATATTCATACTCTGCAGTTTGAATGAGGTACCTAAGAATTATTTTTTTATGTCAGTACTTACCTACGATGATTTTCTGATACAGATGATGTAATATTTTAATACGTGTTTTTATCTTTAAGAGGTCGATTAACAGTTACAAACAATGCAATGCTCCAGAATTTGAATTCATATCTTATCAATATCATTGAAGTGGCGTTTGTTCTGTTTTATTATATTTTTTCCGGTTCAAAGGTACATGCATTTCAGTGATAACAGCTGATAAGTACTATAAAAAGTCATAGCAATGTAAAGTACCTTCATACAATTTATTAAACCCCCATATTACCCCACGTCCTATTTAAAAGCGATCGTCGCACGAATTCACGAACGTTCGAATTTTTTTCGGTGAAGTTAACGAGTGGTCGCGTCTACAGAGGGCGCTTTCCGGTTTTCTGAACAAAGTGACATAAGCACGCGACCGATCGCGTATTCGCGCGATAATCGCTTTTAAATAGGACGCGACCTCACTCTTCCTTTTTCGTATCATATGGGAAATTACTTTTTTGGCAAATTGACTAGGTACTAAATTAACTTGTCCGAATATTAAAATCACAACTGTATGTCATGGCTATAACACGGAAAATCGTTAAGGGTGTCAATTTGCTTAAACAATTAATTTCTCTTACGTATTTGGGTACCTACTGATCATTATAATAAGATTATTTTCTTTTCTTCCGTCATGTCGATACTCAATAATGGTGCTAATAAATGCCATGATAACCTTTATTGTATTGTAATAAAGTCTAAAATGGAATTAATTAAATATTAGTTATTTTAATAAAATTTGTATAATAATTAAGTAGTTATTTGAACAAGTGTGAAAAGTGTTATTTTTCGTATAATTGATTTGATTAAAATGAGGTCATCATTAAATATGGCGATTATCATATTACTTAACCTATTTTAAAGAATATTTTTAGATGAATGCAATACCATTTAGGATTAATTTGAAAATACATTTTTGCGTTTGAAGTCAACTCATTGTTTCATTTCTAATTGGTTTTCATAAAATTAAACTTATTTTTGCATTATTATTATCAATCCCTAAAGGTATATTTTATTTCAAAATAAAAGTCGAATTAATATTATTCTTTAATTCAAATTAAGTTATGATTACATTCGAATTGTTAATATTTACATATGAATTTGAACTTAACTATTAAATTGGCCTACCTAATGATAAGTGATAGTTAAAACATTATACAATGGTAACTTTGGCAAAATATTATAAAGCATGGTATCAATACTATCATGTAAAATTACTGTCAGTTTCTAAAAAGCTAATCAACACAAAACTTTGCTAGCTAACGAACAGTCAAATTGAAATAACATTTTGATTATCTGCCTTTTCCCAACTATGTTGTATTCGGCTTTCAATCTCACCGGATGCAACTGAATACCAGTATTTTACATGGAGCGACTGCCTATCTGACTTCCACAACCCATTTACTAGGTAATACGATACCCCTTGGTAAGACTGGTTGTCAGACTTTCGGGCTTCTAACTACCCGTAACGACTCTCAAAGATCTACAAATGACAGCCGGGACCAAAGGCTTAACGTGCTTTCCGAGGCACGGAGGGGTCTCGTTATGTGATGGATGGTCCATCCACGGACCGACCGCGGCAAGCATAGCTTAACCTTCGATCGACCCGTACGGCTGTTATTATTTAGCCATGAGCCCCCGAAACTGAAATAACAACAGTTATCCGAAATTATCTCTAGCGGTGGGTGTCTTTCAGTTAAATTATGAGTAATCAAATCGTTTGACAGCCTGTTAAGGCGTGTACGCATGAACAAACAAAACTTGGTGAACAAGAACACCGAACACGGAACGTTCTGGACGTAAACTAGCAAAGCGAACACGAACACAGTTCGGCTTGTGTTCGCGCTCAACCGCCCCGCTCTCTTTAGTAGCCATGGCTTCAAAATTGGATCGCCACCAACATTTTTAACGAGCAAAGTGTTCGATGTTCATGTTCACTATGTTCTTGTTCGTTCATGCGTACACGCCTTTAGCAATTTTTGTGAAGTTTTAGTCTTTCAGAAACTAGTTGCGAATGTCGTCAGTGTGATGAAAATGTTGAATTTCCTTCGTATACAATAAGAGATCTTAAGAAATGACGATAATTACAATACTATGTGCCAATTGGCCTGAGATAGTTCTGTCCGATGATGTCAGTTGGCAGCTTGCATTCCTTCCACGGCTCCGAATACACTGTGAATGGACCGGATCCGGACAGTATCACTGGAACGAGGTAACATATTGTTAAATTCAGGCGCTCCATACAACAGCTTTACGTGCTTTCCGAGGCTCGAGGGTGTCAGACCACCAACTTCTAAACTCCGGGTTGCTACTAATGGGAAAACCAAATAACGTTTTCATTTCCCTTGTTAGATTGCCGTCCCAACATACTGAGAGTGAAGGAAGAGGGAGTGCACTTATGTTTGCCCACATACTTGTGCAGTATAATATCTCCTGCGTATTTTGTTAACTCCGTTGAGATTGGCCGCCATGACCAAAGTGCGTTCGGGAGGGTATTAAGTACAATTGTAAAATTAGCAGTATGATTTTTCTTCATCAGTTTGATGCTGTACAATCACGAGAACTAATATGTATACAATTATCAACTTTTTATAGTTATTTTAGATAGATACATAGATAAATCGCTTATTTGGTGCACACAAAAGACAGAGCACAACATACAAAAACTCGATTAAATAAAAACTATATACAAGGTATCAAAAAAAAGAAGTAAACATGACATTGTGATGACATTACTGACTATGACACGCTTTAAAATAATGAAACACAAAGTGCGGTGTGTGTATTTTCTCCTATTGTATTCATTTTTTAGAATGTAGTATGTTGGAACCCACAGTCCCACACTGAGTTACCACCCACATTAACTTGCAATCGTTATTCCACGAGAAAAACAAAATTGGATTTGCCAAGTGTATGCATATTTTTACTAGTGACTGTACTTAAAGGGGGATAGATCTACAGGTTTAAAATCAATCTGCTTAGCCTCTTCCCAACTATATTGGGATCGGCTTCCAGTCTAATTGGATGTAGCTGAATACCAGTATTTTTCGTGGAGCTACTGCCTATCTGACCTCCGGAACCCAGTAACTGGGTAATGCGATACCCCTTGGTAAGACTGGATGTCAGACTTTCGGGCTTCTGACGACCCGTAACGACTGTCAAAGATTCACGAATGACAGCCGGGACCAACGGCTTAACGTGCTTTCCGAGGCACGGAGGAGCCTCTGTATGTGAAGATGGTCACCCATCCACGGACCAACCCCGGCAAGCGTAGCCTAACCTGATGGATTGATCCGTGCGGCTGTTATTACTTAGCCACAAGCTCCTCTTGGGGACAGATCTACAAGAAAACACTATTTATTAGTGTGTTTGTAATTATTTTCCCGCTCCAAGCCCTCTCCACTCAACTCACCCCCACAATTTTCGCCTCGTAATGCCCTATCATAATCCACTCTACCCTTCCTTACCTTCTAGACAACCTTACTCCTAGAAAGATGTACAGGAATACTCTGGAGTATTAGAGAGTATTAGGAATACACGGGGCTTACATCTTATCCATAATTAGTAACTGTATTAATAGATTTTGCTTCAAAAATTGACCTCAATACGCAGGAAATGTTGCATCAGTATTTCAGAGGACCTTTGAGCATTAATCTAATAATGATTACAACCTCACCTGTAATACCGGGTGCTAATGTGATGTTGTATTTGCCATCGTTCAGTACTAATCGCCAGTTATCGTCCAGGGAGGTCACACTCAGTTTCGTGTTGTTTGCTGATATTTCTAGCGTTAGGTTTGCTCCGAGGTACTTGATACCTGAAAGTAATTAAGAAAAGTCGTTATATTCATTTCGGAAAGTGGTGTATCGCAATCTTATTTTGGTAATTGTTTTTTTGTCTCTTGACCTTTGCCAGGATTTAACCATGAAATGCACTGAACGCTTCCGAAAATGCTCAGGTCTTGCCAAAGTGACGTATTAGAGACAAGCACAGAGACTTCAAATGTAAGAATATTCAGAACGGTGATCTTTAAAAATAGGGTATTTAAGGGCATGGGGAACAGTGTGTAAAGTTCACTCATCCTCTATAGAAAAGGGAGGATCCTTCGACAAGACGGGAGTCGTGTCTGGCGGGAAACTGCCCAACGGTTGAAGTCGGAAAGTTATCGTAGTTCACATGTGGCAATGTAGATGCCGCCACAGGTATTTAATCTCTTGCGAACCTTTTGACTTTGACTCAGGAATTCGGACAAAGGCTTCTGTAGCTTCCTACAAATAAAAACGCTATCTTTCTTCCTACCTCTAATCGTAAACTTAGTAGCATTAGGCGGCAGACGAAGCTTGTTGATCTCCAGTCGGTCGAGGTGAATGCTGACGCCTGCATACCCGAACATCAGCGTCTGCAGGAACCCTCCCATGCCAGTGAAGAAGTTGACAGCTCCTGAATATGGACGACGGAGCTCACTCCACACCTGAAAAGCGTATGCAGTGTTTTGGATTATTCGAAGATTATTAGTTCTTTTTAGTCTTCTATTGTGAGTGGTATTACTGGTTGTTCTTGATTAGGCACACCATCTAAATACGAGTGCGGACTACTGGAAAGTTAGATACTTCTTTTCGTGTGCTTAGAACTAACCTGGTGTCAGAGTTTTGAAGGTCCACCCATGGGCCTCTGACTTGGCTTCACATGCCGTCGACAAATATATCTCTCAGGCATTTTTCCGGTTTCCTCACGATGTTTTCCTTCACAATTTTTGAAGCAAGTGATAATTATACAATACGCACATGAATCCGAAAATTCAGAGGTGCGTGCCTTAAGTTCAAACTCGAGACCTATGACTTGCAGTCCGACGGTCAAACCACTAGGCTATCACTGCTATAGATACTTAAAACTAGTAGATAATAATAGTTTAGTTAGATGCTTAAAACTCCTTAAACACCATTTTAAGGAAAACAAAGGGTTCATGTAAGCCACGGTAGACACAGCCAAAATAATTGTAAGGTAGGGACTCGGAGGCATTCCTTACCTTGAAAGGTTGTCTAACAAATCCTTCATAGCTCATGTTGAATATGGCATCAGCTTTGATTCCGTCATCCACATGCAGATGGCCAATGGTGTGCATGCTCCACGTCATGGCTGGACCATTCTCCCGAGTCATTGATTCGTAGTACGTCAAGTCGTTGAGTCGTGTGGAACTGGAAAAGATGAAAAAAAGATTTCAATTTGGAATCAAAAGTTAGTAGAGCCTTTGTACATGTCGTTACCACAAACAATCAAGGGAAATAAATTGTACTAGTACCAAAAAATATTTTTCGACAAACAAAAATGCTTTTAGAACACCCATGACAGATGCTCTTGTTCGGGTTTCATGTCATTATTCATTATCATGTTCTAAACTTTGGGCGACCGAGGTCTGCTCGGGTGAAAATATGGAGAAAATAAATTTTCCCAGATATGAGACCTATCTAGGCTAGATCGATTTTTCGCCCCTGTAAACCTCTATATGGCAACTTTCATCGAAATCTTTAGAGCCGATTTCGAGAACGTGAGTAGAAATCTAACAAACAAATAAATATACAAATATTGCTCGTTTATGTTTATGTGGAAGCAAACTCACCGAAAGAACTCTGGATTTCTCCGGCCTTCTGTTTGAAATTAACATTCAGCTTATTAAAGCTCAAAAACAGATGAAATATATCTACCAGACACTTACATATTCATAGCGTACTGTAGAGGGAAACCTAGCAGCACGGCATCAGCTTGTTTGATCTTGTTCCCTCGTTCGTAGCCAGAAAACTGCGGATGGTAGTCAAACTCCTGGTCATACGGCAGAGCTAGGCTCCAGGCGATATCAGCCCAGTGGTCTGGGTCCTTAGCCATATAGTATGACTTGCAGAGACAGGAAACGTACCTAAAATTGATAGTGTACATTGTAAAATTTTTAATATAAATTGTAAAATTGATAGGGTAAATTCTAAAATTGATACTGTAAATTCTAAAATTGATACTGTAAATTGTTAAATTGATAGTGTAAATTGTAAAATTGATAGTGTTAATTGTAAAATTGATAGTGTTAATTGTAAAATTGATAATGTAAATTGTGAAAAGTGTGAATTGTAGGTACCGTGTTTGTCGTGATACAACGGTACACTAGCGCCACTCCTTTAAAAAAAATATTATCTCGTGACTGAGAAAGAATTATGAATAACGGCTAATAAGGACCCTCGGTTGTTGTGGCATGTTTGTTTAAAGGCTTGTTAGGACAAGCCTCAACACAAGTTTTGACATTGTACTTGAAATTCCTCTAGATCGTATTTTATTGCTTCGTGTCTCAATATGAAACTTTATAAAAGGTATAAAAAAATTCTCTCTGTTTCAAAACGATTCAGATTGTGATTGATCATGTATTACGCAAGTAGGGGCAGAGCGCGATCGCCTTTCGGCGCCTTTTGACGCTTTTTCTATTTTTCAGCGACATCCTCAGAATTTTTAAAAATCTTATCTGGCAACATTGCTCCCACGTCTCTTAAAAGGCGCTATCAAAATTTGGCGGGAAATAGTTTTTCGAATTTGGCTTTTTGGCGCCCCTTGCCATCTGGCGCCCAAAGCGACCGCTCCGCTCGCTCTACCCGGCGCTGCACCGAAGCCTGACCCTGGTATGGTGAAGATAGCTACTTTATTGTTTTAGTGTTAAGATATACGTATTAAGGGTTAGAGATAAACAGGAGAAAAAGGTGTGCCCATTGAATCGCAACCAAAAAGACAGAAAAAATATCGGTTGTACTTGTAAGTTTTGAAAGTAGATTTAGAATAAAAAGAGATTATCGACTATTTTACTCACTGTGCTAAATAAAGCGAGTATCCAGCTACAACGTTGGTGAATACTGAGTTGTTGATATTCATGTGATCTTCGTCAGGGCCCATCACATCTGAAAACAAAATATTTTGTGGTTTTCTTCAGTCCTGTAATCAGATTATGAAGAAGATGCTGTCCATATTGGACAATTTGTTCTTACTGTTTGCTAATTTGGAAGTGATCTTACTTGAAATATCATACAGGCCGGTGGTATAGTTGATCACAGCGCGGGACGCCCAGAAGTCTGCAATGTTTGTCACAATGTCACAGCCGCCGTGCTGGAAATAAAATAATAAATTTAGATGTCTACAATAATGGAAGTTATTTGTGGAAAGTGATAGAGCAATTAATTTCTTATATCTCTTATTGAATATGTTCCTAATAGGTACCACCATCAATCTTCATCTTCATAACATTCAGCCCTCACCATGGTTACCTACTGTACCTATGTATATACTGTGTACCTAATAGGTATTTAACAGGATGGTTGGTGTCCGCAACTCCACGTCAAAGCGCCTAGGTATTTTGCGTATAGAATTAAGAGGATAGATTTTTCTGTGTTGGAACAAAAATAAAAGAAGCTCCATTTGTAATAAATATTAAATTATTGACAATACCTTCAACCACTCCTCATCTCTGGTGGTGGCGAGGTACTGCCTGATGGCAAAGGAGATACACCCGCTGATGTGCTGCTCAAAGATCGCCACGTCGGGGCAACACGGCTGCGTCACCTCCACTCCTGTGTATGCACTCTCCCATGGAAACCTGGAAATTCAACAGTCAAAAGGAGTATCAGTCTCCTCCCTGACATCAGTCTTCGTTTGTCTTGCCTTTTCATCAGGGCTTCGCTCTTTTGCGAGTTAATTTTTGTGAAGGCATTTTTCCAACAAATCTAAGAACAATAGGTAACAATTTCTTATTACAACTAAAAGTCAGCTATAGCTGAATCTAAGAAAAGTATGGGTGTGCTTCTGTCGCGATGCTTAGACTAGAATCTTCACTGGTTAGTTTACCTGTATCCTTTATTGCCAGTGGTTTTTGCCAATTCAGCAGCTACGTATGCCGTGTCCAGCCGGTATTGGAGTAACTTATTCGCATACTGTGGATACAGCAGCAAGATTGAAGGAAATATCCAGGTTTCCGTATCCCAGAAGTTGTGTCCTGAAATTATGAAATATTCTATTAAAGAAAACAGTGTGTCAAAACTGTAGAACTAAAGTATTCAGCAGTACTATCAAGATCTCAAAATGAATCTTTCTGCATTCTGGTGGCCAAAACTTGCAAAGTATTCATACCTTCATAATCTTCAAAGGTGCCTCCTCTCGCTAGACCCGTGGGACTGAGTCCGTAGTACCGGTCCAGAGGATGGAACGATTCCTCCGAGGGTAGGGAGCTCAGGAAGTAGTACCAGATACCGCTCACTATCTTGCCCTGGAACATGATATTAAAAGTATGAGACTATGCAGGCAGTTTGGTGAAGTGATGCTTGCGTCAAATTGTAATTTCCAGTTATAGGTGACCCCAGTTAGATAGGCTAACGATCTGAACAACATCCGATAAAGATGTGTTAACATGTTACGCCAGAAGTTGTAGATTAGATGGAAATGTTTCATTTACAATTAGTCTTACCTATTTAAAAACACATTTGGAAACCACAAGTAATTAGGAACATTATTCAATTATGGATGATGTAGGTATCCACTTATCATACCAAAACCTTGATAAAAATTAAACAACGAACTTAATCACTCACCAGTTCCAAGTTCCCTTCAATATCGATGCCGCCCTGCTGATATAGCTGCTGCCATTCTTCTACGTGCTTCTGGAACAACTCCTCGCCATCCTCCTGCAATACTATGGAAGCGTGTAACTTTACCATACGTGGATACCAGCTCTTAATTCAAAAGAACGGAAAAGTGTTTAAAAATGCTTGTTGTGCAAGTAAAAGGTTGATATTCAGAATCGGAACGTGTATGACAGTCATGAAGCTGAGGCTTATAAGGAATTTAATGTTGTCAACAGCAACTATCATAGCTATAATCAATTGTGTCATTACCAATTGCAGCCGCGATTTCATGGGTGTTTTATCAAGTAGCACAAAGAATAATTTAGTGTCGCCTCTACTAACGCCACACTGATTACGAATACTATGACAATCATCTAATATTTTTTATGTAAATATCTAAACAGTCTGTCTCCTCCCCAACCATTAAAAAGGTTATATCACAAAATGAATTAAATCACAAATAACCTTTGACCAGCTCCTGTCTCGCGATCGTCTTATTCTTGTCAGCTGTCATTGCAAACGTGAAGACCCTGGATCCATGTTGAGGGACCACGAGATGGTCAGGAACGGAGGTCCAGTAAGCACACACATCTACCGGTAAAGGCTGGTAAGTTAGGTCTTCGGATTCCATCGTCTGCCCACAGGCACTCCAAACAGTTCTACCATCGATAATTTCTGGTACAGGTTCCTGAAAGGCAATGTCCTTGCTGACTTCTCCAGGCATCAGCTTGATTGCTACCCAGATTTCTTGATTGATGAAGTTGGGATCTGAAATAATTTACAAAAATAAATTTGTTGCTTGTTGTCAAATATGGCTGATCAAATAGAAGAGGCACTCATATTCGGAAAAACGTACTTTTACAAATTTCATCAAACAGTTCGTGAAATCCTTAAAGGATTGACATTAAGAAAAATCTAAAGATGTGTAATGGCCAAGACTTGAATATTATGATATTTTATGCTACAAACAAAGAATTTATTAGAGCCTAAATAAAATACATACCGTAATGAGTCTTAGAATCCACCTTAATCTGATTCACAATAGCTCTCGTGTAGAATCTATGCGCGTAAATCCGTTGTGTCACAACTGACCTCTCTCTATCTACCCTCACTTTAAAGACTCCTTCTTTTGTATCCAGGCTGTATACTGGGCTATACGGGTGGTGGGTCAAAGTCGAGTTTAGCCTGATGTTGGCCCAGGCTGGGATCCTGGCGCGGTGGCTGTAGCCAGCTTGGCCATTGTACAGGCCATTCATGTAGACTGTATCACTGAAGATGTTGGTGGCTATGTGGCCGTTCCCGACTGATGGCATGAACTTGTCGTTTGATGGGAGGCTGAAATATTTAAAGAGGGCGGTTCAGAAAAATCTAATAGGCGATTTAGATGATTTTATTTAGGAAAGAATATCTGACGTTTTGGTTATCCTACCTAGATCTATTCATCTACGAAAAAATATATATATTATTGGTGCTGTTGATTAACAAAGTAGCTATAAAGTTGAAAATATGCAAAGGGTAGGTACCCTTTGCATATTTTCAACTTTGTTCGTATCAAAACAAAGATTTTAAGTTTAAGTATTTTATTTTAATAGGCTGGCTACATTTTTACGGTGTATTTTATTGGTAACTAATGTGTGTTTGTCTAATGTGTTGCTGGTGTCTATTGTGTAATCTCTCGTTATAATTAAGGAGAGATTTCTGTTTCCTCCCTCTCTCACAAAGATGGTGGAATGGCGACTACCATAAAATAAATGTGTACTGCATTAAGTAAAACGATCTTATAGAATAAAGTTATTTGTTAAATTTCACAATATAATTTTATTTATGTTCTTGCGACTGAACACCTTTCGTGCTATTTGTGGATATTATCGGAAAAATATTATTAAACTTAATCAAATCAGCTCCACTTTTTTGCTCGTAAAAAGCGCCTATGCAATAATAATTCATTGGTTACAGTTAGTATAATATTTTCAAAGAACTCCTACAGGCGCTAAAAAGTAAAAGCAACTGCTATTAAATGACAGATTATTGCTTACAAAAATAAAACAGGCGCTTTCAAAAATAATGCTGCGTTTATGAAAAACTCCTGCGACGATTCCTGTATAAGCGGTATTTTTCATAGAATAAATTATTCCGTTTGCTATACCTACGTCATGACTGATCTATGTGTTGATCAATTATATGATTTATGTAAGTGCCTGCCGACTTGTGAGTTAACCATTAACCATTAATAAATTATGACAATGTGTTGGAACATGGAAGTCTGGCATCGTGCAAAACTGTTTTTTTGTTCTGACTCGTTTCAAAGGATATCTTTATTTACATGTTTAACACTGGTCTATCATACGTCCGTCTCATTTACTCATTTATTTGTCAGTCTTTGTTTGTATTGTTTTGCAATGTTATGCACAATCACACTATTTATGTAAGTACCTACATATTCATATTCATATTCATTAGGTATATTTTTTATGTGACGCAAATCTATTTTATATAAGTATACATACACACGTTACATCATAAAACTGATTTACATCCGTCACATTACACTCTCAGGTCCAGTTGAAAACCAGCGTTGGGCACATAGTTGTCTGGCAATTTTGCTGAACTGGGCCTTTTTGGCGCAGCCGTGAGGCACACTCCCATGCTAATTGTCTTACATCGGCCTTTACACTTTTTATTTGTTTTTATATTTATATCTGCTGTTTAATTATAATGTGTGCTTTATGGTCTGTTCTAAATAAACGTATTTTCTTTCTATCTTTTCTTTCTTTATCTAGGATTTCATTAATTAAACAAAGGATGACTTAACATAAGTTAATTATTATTAATTACTAGGTCCCGCTAGCGGCTTCGCCCCTGTGATATATATATAAATTATAGCCTATGTTACTCAGTGATAATATAGCATTCTACTATGAGATTTTTTAAATCGGTCCAGTAATTCATTAATTACAAATAAAAATACAAATCTTTTCTGATTATAATATTAGTGCAGATACAGGTAGACGTTTATAGATACTCCTATCTACTGACCTTGGGAAAAACTAGTTAGTGCAACTCATTACGGTATGATTCACAGTATACTTTAATAAAAAAATACCGACTCACTTATGTGTCGAGAAGACGTGAGTCGCCGCACTGATGTCCTCAGTCTCCTCCATCCCGATGTCTTCGGCAGCATTACTTCCGCCCTTGGTGGTCAAGACGATCGCTACCACCGCCGCCACCGACAGCAACCCCAACATCGCGGCTACCTGCTTGTTGCGCGACAAAAAGTTCCACATCCACACAAAAATTAAAAACCACTTTGTAAAGAACTGACAAGGCTGAATAGTCAAACGTCAAAATAAAAAAAGATTTTTATTGGATCGAACAATTTAAATAACTGTCAACTTTTCGGAAAAAGATTATGAAATGGTTCAGATTATGCGCAGACGTTGGTCTGCGCGGGAGACTCCCGTGCGCTCCGGTCAACGACAATGTGCAGATTACGCGACCTACGACCTAACATGATACACATTATAGTTCTATTAACTGAGATAATAATAATTAGGGTCATCTCTTTGTTTGAAATCGTTGTACCTAACTACTATTTTATCTGGCATCATATTCATCATGCAAAAATTAAATTATTTTTGCTCAATTGTTTTCCTGTTCACCACTAACGTAAATTATATTGTAATGCTACGGCTACATTGTCTCGATAACGCGAACTACACTTCGCGCTCTCTCTGTTATACAGCGAGACGTCGAGCGGTGTGCGAGAGAGAGCGCGTGAAGTGTAGTTCGCTTTATCGCGGCAATGAAGCCGTAGCATAACAGATTTACATGACATTTTAATAATTATTCATATCTTTAACATTCGCATGCTCCATGTATTTAATTTTTGGTTGGGTTTGGTATTTCAGTTGGTTTTGAAATATAAGAAAAACAAACTTCCATAACGTGGTTTGGTTTCTGACAGCCCTATACATAGACCAGTCACTTTGTCTCTAATTCAATTGTCGCTTCCTTATTACTGAACTAGATACTCGGCTTAGCATAAGTCATCTTAAGATTGGATTAATTGTCCTAATGCCAATTAAATAATAAAAAGTAGGTCCTATGTAATTTAGCTATTATATATTTATAACACAATAATAAGAGGAGGCTCACTAAATTGTATGTTAATTTGCATTAATATTCTGAAACAGTCACGTATGCAATCAAAATGGAACTTTAGTATAAGTAATTGGATCTTTTTCTTTCTATAAATAAGACAGTTACGTAATTAGAACATTTTCGCTCAATTCATATTTTATTCGAAAATCATGTATTTTTTAAAGATTATTAGAAACAAAAACGAGATTAATCGGTTTTTATGTCTAAAATAATTATTGATAGTAAGAAAATATAGCTTATTATCCAGATGTAAGATATTTTTCCTCTAGATCAATTTATTATACAAACAAACAATAATAATTAACTAAACTACACAAACGCAAACTAAATAATAATTTACGTTTTTAAGATAAATATTGTGTATGTTATTTTTATATAATTCTTTAAGGTAAATAGTGTTTAAGTAAACTAGGTATAAAATATGAATTAGGTAATTAAATTTTGTCATTATTTCAAGACTTCTAATGTTAAATGTTGTTAAGAATTTTATTGTCCTACAATTACCATTAAGAGCTCATGCCGCCTGTGATACAGGTTTATCCTAGTACAGGCATCTACCATTCTAATACCTTTGTAAATTATTTCTAAGATTTTATGTTAATATTTTACATTTTTTTTTTAATACTGAATAAAGATTTATTTATTTTATTATTACTGTAGTTATAAACAAAATAAGAATTAAGACTTACGACATTTAGTTCCGTGCTCGAACACGACCAAAGAGCGCACGCGATATTCAACTTTATTACTGATGTGTTAGCGTTTAACACGTAGTGGAGTGGTGGGGTGCATGGGGGCGGAGTTTGCGTGGAAGTTGTCTTTAGAGTGCCTGGTCTTAATTTAACGCAAACAAAAGGTGAAGATGATGATGCCAAAAATACGACTTTTCGATGCTTAGATTCGGTACAACCCTATTTAATTATCGCCCATAATATGCATAGATGTAATGTGAGTAAACATTTTTATCTTGAATTCCGTGACTACTCCCACCAGGCAAATCTGCAGATGACTCCAGACATATGCAAATTTATATATTAATATGCTCTTAAATTTTTCATATGACGTCAGTTTAACGATCTCAGTACAATAACCGAGCAAGCGTTATTTTTAATTACATTATCATAAATGTCATTCAGAGCGATGTTTGATCGTCCGATTGCCGTCGCTTGCGCGCGCGCATCAGACCATGTACCCTCTAGTTACGCTCTGGTACTTCAGATGAACTGGTGAATACTTTTGATACCGATTCGCTTGTTACTACTGGGCACAGGTGTCATAGATCAATTGACTTAGTATCGAGGTCCGTTCACAGCGGTTGAACAATTTTTGTAATTATAATTTGACAGGTGATCGATTTATCGAAAGGTGTGATATAAATTGGGGCTAGTTGTTAATAAGGTAGGGTATGATTTAGCTTGTTCGAAGAGATTACAAGGTTATTGGATAATAATAAGGTACTTCCTTGTTTCGATACGATAATATTAAAAGGGGGAGTGTGGCGTGTCAAAGAGATGAACAGCAAAACTGCTTCCGGAGATAATTAAGGATGTAGTTACTCAGGATCACCGTCTAACACACTGCCCCTAAAGACTGCTCAGCTCATTATCTATAACCGCTTACAAGGAACCCAAAATCGATCAGAACACATCTACAGACTAATAAGACAGCAAACATTACCTCAATATATTCCCTGTCCTTCACAGTGTCTTAGTTTACTTGCGCGATTCGTCCAGACCTGCGTCTATCTTCACAGATATGCAGTCAATGAGACTCGGATGCTATGATCGTTGGCCTGTAATTATCGGAATTCATTACTATACTAAGCTACATCGTGACAAACATACTGTTTTAAGCACGTTTAACGACGCATTGTAACTTGATGGGATTGTTACTAGAGATGCCCCGAATACTCGATATTATTCGGTATTCGGCATTACTCGATTTTTTTTTGTTATTCGTCGAATACCGAATAACAGTGACTATTATCAAAATCAGTCATGAAGTTAATTAGTTAGGCTTTTTAATTAATAATTTAATATTTAAAGTCCAAAAGGGGCAGATTGAGGTGCAGAAAAACTAATTCTTCTGCTCGATTGGGATCAAGTCCGTTCCGCGTTTTTCATAAATCAAATCTGCCTCAGAAAAAAATTAAACTATATTATTATTTCAGAATAAATAACCTTTTTTATATTCTTTTTTTTATGTCGAGTAATAATGGCGAGTATTCGACTATTCGCCATAGGGAATGGCGATTAATCGGTATTCAACTATTCGCTGTAACAACTATTCGCGGCATCTCTATTGTTACCTACATAATGCACTCAAACTATCATTCTCCTATGTTATTATTCTTTCAAAAATGTCACCATCTTTCATCTTTATGCACAAAAGCAAAGGATGGATTTTATAAGTTTGATGAATTATCTGTCTAATTTTTTTATCGTAGTTTCGAAACAGACAAACTGATTCCTATCATGTGAAAATCTCGGTTAGTCATTGCTTTCATTTAACCCTTTGACAACAGCTCAGTTACTACCATGATCTTATCTAGCTCTAGCTGTAGATACTAAACTACTACAATTTCACGATTCACAAACCAAACGTGATAGTTGATTCGTGCATTCTTGACAAAAATATTACCTACTTACCTATAAATCTAGAATGTTATGAAATGTTTTGGTGCCGAAATGTGGACACTGACAGTCGGGCTGGTCCACAAATTCAAGTTCGTTCAGCGCGTTATGGTTCGGGCTATGCTTGGAGTCTCTTTGAAGAATAAAAACAGAAATGAAATTGTCCGAAAAAAACCGGGTACCGGTTACCGAGTACCTAAGCAAGCTGAAGTGGCAGTGGGCTGGCCATATTTGTCGAAGGACCGATGGCCGGTGGAGCAGACGAATCCTGGAGTGGACACCGCGTATCGGCAAGCGTAATGTGGGACTTTAGAGGTATGAGAAACAGGGTGAAAAGTTCACTCATCCTCCATAGAAAAGGGAGGATCCTCCGACCAGACGGGTGTTGTGTCTGGCGGGCAACCGCCCAACGATTGATGTCGGAAAGTTATATATATGTTGATCGCGCGGTAAACAATGCTTGCGTGATGCAGGATTTGTGTGACGTCAGGAATTTATGTGACGTCTTTTTTGTCTGAGGTCTTTGATGCGTAGTTCGTATGTGGCAATGTAGATGCTGCCACAGGACTGCCCCCAGCTAGATGGACCGACGACCTTAAGAAGGTGGCTGGGACAGACTGGATGTCGAACGCGGAGGACAGGGTGGGGAGAGGCCTATGTCCTACAGTGGACTGCGATAGACTGAGTTGAGAATAGAGAATAGATCATAGTTTTAGTTTGAATGCCCTTGTAAATGTATCAGACTCATCATGACCAAGTTTACATCATGGAGGCACGTAGTAATTTTACGTAGAATTCGAACATAAACCATTGTTGTTTTTGCTACCGACAGATCGTGTCAACGTATTTAGAAATTATTTTTATATTTTTCTTGGAATTGAAGAGAAGAGTAACAGTTGTCAAGTGTATCGAAGGTAGCTGTTAAATTAATTTAGTAAAAAAAGGAATTATTTTAAGGAAAACTTCTACTTCATTTAGTGTTACTGGCAATGTTTACTGCTATATTCTCTTAACTACCGTATAGCTAAAATTCTTCTCGTTAATGAATAGCTAATTTGAAACTACAATATAGGCATAAAAGTATTTCAATTTATCAAATTCATCATCAATAAGGCCCACTTAAGTGACAAATTACTAAATACATTTAAAACATAGTTCTATTTCAGTCAGTCGTTTGAGGATGACAGAGACGATAGGTGATTTGTGGTGCAAGTGACCCTGACACGATTTGGGACAGCCGCTGGGCAGCAAAATATATATTCAAATACCGCTCGGCCTGCGCCCGGCTGTGCTGAACCTGCACAAGTGTGTGCACCTGTAACACCCTAACCAAAAGTCTACCGAGTCTAACCCTAAAAGCATTTACAGGTGTCCAGCATAAAACTTACACAAAACTTTCCGTCCAACCTGCTTAAATTAATAACTTGAGTGGTGAGATATGATTGGCCCAAGATCCAGTGTCATTACCGCGGCGCAGGCGGCGGACCGTAGCGCCCTCCGCTCCGCTCCGGTTGTCAGGCCATCCACCTCAGAGCCAAGACACCATTCAGTGATTCTTATGAGATACCATGCTATGAAGCAGGTAGCTTTATGGTGGTCTGGTTATCTCATAACCTTAAAGAGGTAGGAGGATAATCAAGAAATTAAAATCGTGGCTCACAGAAAATATTATAGTGCACAAGTATGTGCGCAAACGCAGGTGCACTCTCTGTTTCTTTACTCTCATAGGTCGATGGGACGTCAATCCGACACGACCAGGGAGAGATCAGGCGCAAGATCAACGGCTTTACGTACTTTCCGAAGCAAAATATCACACCACCAACTTCCAAACTCCGGGCTGCTAGTGAAAAAATTGCTAATGGAAAACCCATTAAACCTCTGTGCACGAAAACAACCCTTTTTCGTCAATAACTTATCTTAATATATATAAATCTCGTGTCACAATGTTTGTCCTCAATGGACTCCTAAACCACTTAACCGATTATAATAAAATTCGCACACCATGTGCAGTTCGATCCAACTTGAGAGATAGGATAGTTTAAATCTCAAATTATAGTCGCAATTTTAATTTATTGCTAATTATTTGTCTGTTATTATTTGACAGTCACAATTATCTGTTAACTCCAAATCATTCTAACAGATGTCGATACCTTTCGACTGGGTTGAGTAAGTAATCAATAGATGGCGCTGCTATGGTAAATCTACGAACGTGTCATATAAGCTACATTTTAACAGCATAATTACCACGTGTTGTTGACGCTATAAAATTAATTAAATTTATCTACTGTATAAAAATAAGTGGGGTTTTCCTTCCTGACGCTATAACTCCAGAACGCACAAACCGAATTCCACGGTTTTGCATTCGTTGGAAAGGTCTCGGGCTCCGTGAGGTTTTAGGTAGGGTAGGTAGGTAGGATAGGTAGAGTAGGTAGGGTAAGTAGGGTAGGTAGGTAGGGTAGGTAGGTAGGATAGGTAGGGTAGGTAGGGTAAGTAGGGTAGGTAGGGTAGGTAGGGTAGGTAAGGTAGGTAGGTAGGGTAGGTAGGTAGGATAGGTAGGGTAGGTAGGGTTGGTAGGGTAGGTAGGGTAGGTAGGGTAGGTAGGGTAAGTAGGGTAGGTGTAGGGTAGGTAGGGTAGGTAGGGTAGGTAGTTAGGTGCGCCGTAAATAAGTTCTTAATGCTACCCGTGCGAAGCCGGGCCGGGCAGCTAGTCTAATTATAAGAAAGCTTTTTCAGGTACTGTGACTGACACAGTTACAGCACCTGTTAATAGTTGCATCACTTTTGCGCTCTCGAAAATATGGTTTATTTGACTTTTGATTTACTTAATGAAGATATAGTATAATCATAAAATAAAATTCTGATTTTATTCCAAGGATAGCTGAAGACTAATGTGTGATTTTTAAATTTCTTGATGTCATTTGCTAAATAATAGAAAAAAATACATTACTGACAGGGTTTATAAAAAATGGTTATTTTAAAAAAAAAAAATTTTATTTTGTGTTGAAGTTGAAAAAAGTGGGTCCCCTATGTACAGGTAGACCATATAATGATGTTGATAATATTTTTTCATTTTCAAAATCAAAAGTAGTTTCTTCTAACGAAACGAGCAAACGTCAGTCTCGCGTCAATTTCTGGAAAACTTGTTGCGAATTTTAGTGATTTTCCACGAATCCTTAATTTATTTGAAAAATCCCTTACCGCTATGTACAAGACAAAGAAATTGACTTTTCAAATCACAAATAATTTTGTTTAAAGTCTGTTACCCTAGAACTAATGGACAAAATTGATCAAAATCAGTCGATTTCGTGCCCTTAACACTGCCCAACCTGGGTATATTACCCAGCGGAGGAGACGCCCAGGGCGTCGGGAGTCGCAAGCCGATTTCCGGCCACCGTAGGCGCGGGCTTGCGGACTGTGAGCAATGGGTAGCTCACCGTCCGATAGGGACCAGGCCCGGGTCAACGGCGCGTTGTGTTCCACGCGCGCCTCAAAGAGATGTCAGCAGAATTGACGGGGTCCGCTAGGGCCGATGCCTGCCGGGGTTGGGAAGAAAACCGAAAGGGAGATCGTGACCCCCGGCAAAAGGGCAACCGAAGGAACACGGATGGGTTTTAGTCAGTAAGAGTCTGACACGCCCTCCCGCTCCGCCCAGAGCGGGAGAAGTTATTTGATGATTTCCCACCCAAAAAAAAAAAGCCGCGCTTGCAACTACGAGACCAACGGGGCAGTTTTTGTATGATATATTTACTGTAGAGTCGTTAAAATACCTACTTTCAGGTTCAAAAAAATCTTATACTTACGAACTAATTGTCTTGTATTGATACAAAGTACAGCAGTAGTTCATCGTCAGCACAATAATCTGCTATCTTTACAATATTAATAAGTTCTAGGTAAATGACCGCTTTATAATTGCAATCATGTATAATTGACGAGCTGTATAAATATGTGTATGACTATCATTCGCGTTTTTGTTCACCAGTTATGCATACTGGAGTTAATTAACAGATTTCTGGGATTTCCGGTAATAAATCTTGCAGATTATTATACCTATTTTATTATTTTATCTCGTTTAATACATGATTCTTTATCAAGATTTACAAATATACCAAGTTCAATAGTTATGAATAGTTTGAACAGAACTAGTTCAAAACTGAAAAGAATGGCGTAAAACAAAAGAAGTTTATGCTCTGGTGTGGATTAGAAATTTTAAAAGGCTCCTCGTCAGCTCCTATTGGACTAGGAAACATAAGGAAAAATAAAACTATCCTTTCTTCACGAGATTTCCATCCTCACGAATGATCTCGAGATCTCAAGGCAGATTGCTCTAAAAAAACCGTCTTTCAAGAAAATCGTCTACAGCAAATGAACAAGGAGGAACGGCTTACTTCTGCTCTGCTCTGCTGGGCATAGGCCATCCCCAATTAATCTTTCCAGGTACTCTTTTTCTAAAGGGACCTTTTCCGAGACGCCCTGGATGCGAACTGCAACGGCTGCTTCGAGGTAGCGCAAGAAAACATTAGGTACCTTTTATAAGTTAACAAACTTATTGAAATTTCGGTTTGCCGAAGTTAAAACACAAGACAGAAGGTTCTAAAATAAATGCACTTTTAATGATACCATCAAATTATCTGAGCCATCAGTTACTTAAGTTTTAGTAATCGAGAATCATTTCCTGTTGTTTTATGGTTTTGATTTATTTGTTTTTCAAGCGATCGAACAATTAAGAATTTTAATCAGGTCTTTATGAACGATTGATCAAGATAATTTATTTCTTTGTTCTTTAATGACCGATGCTTGCTTTTGGTAGCCAAAATTATTTTATGTAATAGAATGGTATCCCGGAGAAGAAAAGAGGAAAACTATGACAAAGACGGGAAGATGGAAAAACCTGGGGGAGGCCTTTGCTAAAGAACAAAGCAATCTGGAGATTTCTAAACCTTTAATTTAAATAAATTGTATAACTAGTCATATTGATTGCTAATAAAGGCTATTTGAAATTAAAATTGAATGTTTAAAATCTGACAGCATCTGCAAGGTACAAAAGTAGAAAATACAAAGAGAAAGTAAAAATAGTTTTATTCGAAATTTAAAATAATGTCTAAGTTAGTAACTTGAGGGAGATGAGTACATTCTCAGTCATCTATGTGAAGCCTACAAGATTTATTACTGTTCCTCAATAGATACAGTAATGAAGCTTGTGGGCTTGTAGACTGTTAGGCAATCCTAACAGTACAAACACAAGCCTTTATCCAACTCAGTACAATTATTTTATATAGGTACAGTAACAAAACGGTCACGCTTATTGTCGCCAACATCACATCATCGTCGACTACGGTGCAGCATTCTTCCATATATCATTAATCGCGCAAACAATACGTTGATTTAAAGATAAAACTCACTAAATTACGTTTTTAGTAAGTCACTTTTTGAATTTTCGTCACTAATTCGGCATAATCTTTCATAGGAAAACTCATTTATTGTACTGATTATTAAACTTTTCGAGTTATCGAGTTAGAAAATGTTACAGTTAACGAATTTTTCCTATGAAAGATTATGCCGAATTAGTGACGAAAATGAAAAAAGTGATTTTTACCAAAAATTTCACTTAGTGAGTTTTACCTTAAAACCAACGAATACACAAGTTTATAATAAAGAAGAAAACACATAATTTCACAAAACTTTCTAAGAAATCAGCGATGCAACATAACAAAATAACGTCAGAATCAAAACAGCAATTTGGTGTCTATTTAATGTTAGCTCCTTCAGTTGGTCTCGGGTGGGTGACCGACACGCTCCGTGGACCGTCCCGCCTCGTGGAAACAGGTGCAATACTCCTTCTTTATAATTGACTATTAAGTTTATATCATGCTTATGTGCCCTTTAAGCCCTCGTTTCTGATGGCTTCAATTGTTTTATGACACTTTTATGAGGCAGTCAAGTGGGGAAGCGCTTGTGGCTAGTGAATGTGTCGGCTAATTTTGTTCTGCTATGCTATGAATCCATGGCTTGGAACTGGTTTAAAAAAAATACAGGTGAAAACCGGTTTATTTGGGTTTTACTCCGAACTTTTCTTAAGAACGTGAACGTTTTAAGAACTTTATTTTAACCTGAATTAACCGGTTTATCCGACGAGCGGTATGTCGGTAAACACGTTGCAACTTGTAACTACTTGTGAGGATGCCGCGCTGAATAAAAACTAAACAAAAAACCGGTTAATATTGATCTAAACCGTTCCATCTGAAAAAACCTTTATGTAAAGACTCCTCCAAAACCGGTTAAAAGACCGGTTCAATGAGCGAACCCAAATATAAAGGTTTTTGCGTCAAGTACATAATAATGGTTTGAAAATTTAACCGGTATCCGAGCCTTGTATGAATCAACGGTAGACTTTCGTGTTTTGCATGTTGTCCGTTGTAGATATACTGGAGTTGTTAGAACAAAACAATCTACTAGTTTACTAGAATAATTATTTTGTATTAGCGTTACCGAAAAATGTATAGGTAACCAAATGTAATAGAAAGAGAAATTCAGAACATGCACCTAAAACTTAAGTAATTTAAGTTGGCCAGGCATTGAGCAGATGCTGAGGTTGTTTTGCTATACATGAGGAACTATCTAGTGAGGTTTTCCATAGGGACTGATTGATTCAGTAGGTACAAGAAATTCCCTTCTTCCTTCCTCAAAGATTACCAAAAGGACTTAGCTCATTAAAAAGGTAACGTTATACTCCATAAAATTGTTCCAGTGACGCACACAAGATTGGACTTAATGGTCGCCAGTGGGTGGGCAACTGAGTAATGTCTAATACTGACTAGTGGCTAATAGTGGCTACCCACTGTGCTGCTGATGTTGGTACTGTCATACCCTCGTTATAAAGCGAGTAGGTGGTCATTTACCTAATGAATGCATTGGATTATCATTCGCGCTTTGTTTTATCAGTAAGGCAGTGTTTAAATTGCAGATTTTTTTAAGTAGTTGGTTTGTTGTTTGTAAGTTGATCTAAATGATTAGAAAAGCAGTCTTTTGCTTTAATTTGTGTAAACAATTTCATCACCACTGCTCTCAAAACGGTGAAGGAAAACATCGTGGGGAAACCGGCATGTCCTGGAACCATAAATTCGAAGACGTGACATCTACCAACCCGCACTGGACCCACGTGGTAGATATAGCCCACTCCCTCTCGAAGAGAGAAGGCCTGTGTCCCAGCAGTGGGAACATTATAGACTGATTAATGCTGTATGCTTATTAGAGAAAGTCTACCTTCATCTCACCATATGCCTAAAACAGACGGCGATACCATATGATGATGTTACTGATTACTGGCTATCCATTTAACATTGATGAAGCCAGCTTGCAGAAATTCATGGCATGAAAATTTGTGAATTATTCCTTGCAGAAAATATAACAGCGTAATCATTTTTAGACAAGGGTATTATGAAAACGCATCTATTGTATAAGTACTCTAGGATCAGGATAATCACTCATGGATCTAGATAAACATGACCACATGAATGATGTAGATCTACAGATCATTACTTCTTTAGCTATGATGACTAGGTCACAGGTCGATTAGGAAAGCATATTTAGTTACACTGTAATAAGGTGGTGACTTACTTTGAATAACTAGACACGCACACTATTAGCCTTTTTTTTTTAGGATGATGATAACTATCAGGTACCTAGTTTTGTAAGGAAATCATCGTGCTTGCCCGACGTCGGTAAATCCTAAGGTAGTCGTCAAATAGGCTCGCTTTCACCAAAAATCAATTCGCTTAGCGCTAAACGTATTTAAAAAATCGTTCTCTTTTTGTTGTAAATCGTTTGAAAATGACAAACAAAACGAAATTTTAAATTCATTACGTGATTCGTAGTGAAAGTGTGCCTTAATCATCCTCATCTTTAGTTCTAGAATCAAGTGCGAATATTCAATAGGTATCCTATTCGTCTTCCAAATGAAGGGCCCAACTGTTTCTAAATTACAAGTACTTGCAGCACCTACTTGCAACAAGAAACGTCACATCATAAACAATGATTAAACTATTTAATGAAACCAACTACATTGGAATAGGCTGGCAACACTGGTCTATCCGACATTTCCCCTATTACTATGAGAATGTTGCCCAGAAGAAAATCAATAATTACCGGTGCTAACCACAATTGCGTGTGTACTCGTTCAATGCAGGGTACGCTTAAATAGGCCGTGTGTTACACCGTAACGTAAGGAAAAAAGAACACTAACTAAACACATCTATGTTTAGACTTAGACAATAGACATGGCACGATACTGTTACATCGCGTTTACACCCTTAAATAATTTGTGTACTTACTTGTTTTCAAAAAGTCTTATAATTGATTTGTCAAAAACATGTCTTGAATAGAACATGTAAGTATCATACAGTCATGTTGTAATGACGTAGTTTCAGACATGTTTTGTTAACTATTTTGCTCACATATTTGTCGTTTGTGAGAGTTTCCTAACACCGCGTCGTCTCGTCGCGTTCATATGTCACTCATTTGTTCAGAAAACTTGAATAAGACGCGAACACGAGTTCAGGTTCGCCGAACGAAATTAACTCGACGATCGCATACTCGCACTACGTTTGGGTTGGTTAGGACGCGGTCTAAATCTTTACAACTTGTTTTAGGTTTAGGTAGTAGGCAAACGAAAACATTAGACACTACACGAAGAATACAAATGTTTTATAACCTTGGCGTAAACGCGGGGTATGTGTAGCATAACTTATTTTTTATTACGTCTTACGTATTCTCTGGTTACGTCTGGCTATTATGGTTAAAAAATGCATCCCTGAGACAGACACACAGACGGCTGACTTCAGGTGGTGGTTTAGTAATAGTTCCATTTTAAATATAAACCCTTTGAGTAAGAAAACATAATCCTAAAAATGTACTTCCCTACAATTTTAAGAGGGGTCTAAAACTTTGTCTTTTTGTAATCTCGCTGTTTCTTGTAAGACTAGATTCAAGCGATTGATGATTTCAAAATATGGATAGTAAGATTTTTCTAAGCTCGGAAACAGTTCTATTACAAATATAGGTACCTACCTCAGTTTAAAATCTTCATTTTATCACCCCATTATAACGGCGAACACTCAACAAAACTCGTTAATTCTTGTTTTCGTGTGGTTAGTGACTAACCTGGTGTCAGAATTTTAAAGCCGCAGATGGGCCTCTGACTTGGCTTCACATCCCCTCGAGAAATATATGCACATGAATTCGAAAAGTCAGAGGTGGAGGAGGTCGTTAATTGATACTTCATGTTACGCTTCGGTGTAAGCAGCACCCATGTTAATATATTGTAGCACGTGCGGTCTGGCTGCTCGTTAAGGCCACGTAATGAGCCGGCCATATTTACGAGGGCACCTAATACCACGCGTCTTATCCTACATTACTTACGCAGCTATCGATACGATACATTCACGGGATATCGATTATTTTTCGAATCGATTATGGAGGCTAAAGATAGAATTTGCATATTGCTTTGTGGTTTTGGGCGGGTGCAATAATAGGTTATTCTATTAAAAATACTTGCAACCCTTTTCGCGGATTTCTATAACTTTGGTTGATTGTTACTACTTCAACTTGAAAACAGTGAGATGATCCTGGCCGACAAGAATAAAACAATTTTATTTTAAAAATCCTTCTTGTCTCTACTTTCATCTTCGCGAGTCAGAATGGTCAGAATTAAGATACTGGTAAGTGGTAAGAATAAAATAGTGTTTCATAAATTATGACGTGTGCACATCTCTGAAGCTTGAGAAAATATAGTTCATTTCCAAGTCATATGCTCTATGATCTTCATTCCGTTTTTACCGTTCATCGATTACTATGCTCAATCGATGTTGATTTGAATCGATATTAATTTAGACGAGTAGTGGAAGAGATGATAATGTCGCGGCGCCCAGTCTAATGGTAGCATTTATCTTAACTAGAGCTGGAGAATGTTGGCGCACCTGCATGCGATAGTTCCAGTCTAATGTACTTGTGGTTAAATGCCATTTCTTTGGCGTAGAATGTATGTTGTATGACGGATTTTGTAAACAGGGTACCTACTATTTTGTAGATAAATCGCAATGATAGCCTAGTAGTGTGACCGTCGGACTGCCAAGTCATAGGTCTCGAGTTCGAACCCAAGGCCCGCAACTCTGATACTCTGATACTCTGACTCTTTTCGTATTCATGTGCGTATTGTATAATTATCACTTGCTTCAAAAACGGTGAAGGAAAACATCTTGAGGAAACTGGCATACCTGAAAGATATTTCTCGACATGGGCGGCTTTAAAACTCTGACACAGGGTTAGTCACTAACCACACGAAAAAAATATGCCGATAAATGTTAAATAACTTGATTTTTTGCAAAAATAGAAAAGATCTAAGAGCCCTAAAAGATCTAAGTTGTTTTGTCAATACTATCTACTACGTTCACCTTACAATGTGTCTATGAATAGTAATAACAAAAAACAACAGACTTTAGACTAGATACCTAAATATTAGGTAATCGTATATTTTACCCTTAATTCAAAGTCCATGTTTTATATATTTTAGGTACAAAACAAGTATTAAAATAATTGGTGTATCATCAAATTCATCAATAAAATTTAGGTCGAAAATGTGCCAACGTTAAAGCATGTATTTGTCAAACTTGATATTAATCAATTTTGCTTGCACTGAATAACAAGATACCCAACACTTTGTTTCAAATATTTTTACCGATTCAGCTATGGTTTGTAAGATTAAAATTGTGATAATCGCGAGTTTTCTTCAGTACTTAATATCAACAAAAATTCCAAAGCTGTGGACAAAATTTAAATCTATATTTGTGCAGATAGAATGGAGCTACACTCTCTTCTTTAGAAAACTATTAATGTACAGTATAAATACATAGGTACCCCTTTTCAATATCAGATACATTTTCAATAAGTAAGTTGGCATATGACTCAAGCAAGTTGAACGGTAGGTAATAGGCATCGGTTTCATTTGGCATTTCAAACCACAGGAGAAAACATCAATTTCAATCCACTGAGATTGACTTTGATTTTATATTATTAAGCCGCAATCGTGTTGGACGAAGTTATGAACCAAATAAAGTTTTTTTAATCAAATATCCTGATAATAAATATTTTTAAGTTATTCTGTGGAGAAACTAATAGTTTCTGAACCAGAATATAATTGGAGCATTGATAAATCAGCGTTTTCTTTCGGCTATTCGGTTCAGTCGTTTTTGCTATCAAATTTAATAATAAGGCAATTATTTGTGACTCGGAAATAATTGCACATTGAAAAAGGACACAATATTACATTGTTTTGTTAAAAATACCTACTGACTTTTGAAACATGTGATACAATGGAAATACCTACCATATTGTTTTTTTTTTGTTTTTAGAACTGATATTTTTCTGTTACTTTAAAAAATTACAACTATTGCGATTGCGTTTCTTAAAGGCTCGTGCAGACTGGCGCGACTTGTCGCGCGACGCGACGCCGGTAATTGTTTTACTGTGAAATTTTCTTAGAAATTATTAAATTAGAGTCGTGTCGTGCTGTCGCGTTGCGCCTGTTTGCGGGGGGGAGTCTTTATGAGGATGGTGTTTCAAACAATTGACTGAATCCTATAGATTCAATCAATTTATTACAACTACTATATAAAAATAATATTGCAGACTGCTAACCACACAACTTCTACATGAAAGGCTAAACAATTAACAAACACGAACAATAGGTACCCACCATGTCACGCCCACGACCCATAACAATCTCTATTAAAGAGTCCATGTTTCGTTCTAGCTATGAGGTAGACCACCATGATAATAGCCCCATCCCATGAGTACATATTAGTAGTTAATTACAATATGTACTCAGTTAATGTAATCTGATCTTAGGGAATTAGGCTGGACTCACACATTCTGAATTCCTCTCTGAATTCAGAGTCAGAATTGATATTATTAATTAAGAAAGCCCGGAATTGTATGCAATTTAGAGAAAATCATAATCTGAAAACATCTGATTGTGTGTGGAGCATAATTAAATTGTATGCAATTCCGGGCTTTCTTAATTAATAATATCAATTCTGACTCTGAATTCAGAATGTCCGAGTCTAGCCTTAAAAGCGCCGATTATAATAAGTGGTTTTATGATGAATTATGAGATATTTATTATAATTATATACGGGGGTCAATCGCCTTGAGGGAAGCCAGTATTCGTCAACCTGGTCTAAATTGATGATCATTAAAATATTTCGCAGCACAACAAATTAATAATTATTAAAATACGGAAACGGCAATATGTGAGTCTAGCCTTAAAAGTGCCGATTACAATAAGTGGTTTACTGAATTATGAGATATACATTATATGTACTTTTTGTGGTTATAGTAGGTACGTAAGTACGTACGTACATTGCGTGTTGATTTGACTGATACATAAATACAATTTGAATTGAAAATGTCTTTAAACATAATGGGCAAGGTAATTTAACGTAGGTACGAATTCTGTGGTACGGCCGGCAGAAAACATCTAATTACACTAACACTTTTACATACTCACAAAATTATTCGATAAACGGGATTTGTAGATTTCCATATAATAGCTTACAGTTAATATTCTTTTAATTTTACTTCTGTTACGATTTCAATGAAATATTTAATCATTTTGATTTAAAAACCTGAATTGTTAATTGACTTGTTGCTAACTGTACCTGCCTACCTAGTTCTGTAAGGCTTTAATTGCTCAATCACAATAAGAAACATACACCGTCTGATAATTAGTTACCTGTCACAAAAAAATAAAAACTGTGCAAAAGTGCCTATTTTCTGAACTCACGCTGATTTTATGTAGCTTGATTACCAAAGACGAGCACAGAATGCGTTGAATCCTTAGACAGGCGCGGGCGGACATCCAGTTTTTGATTATTTTTGATTGGACACAAAATATGCAGCAGATATATAAGCAAATCTGTACATTGACACATTGATAAATAAAACACGTACAAATTCCCACCATAAGGTGTGAATGTTCCTCGTATAATTGGCGGCTCGCAAAAGCAAATGTTTCAGAATTCACGGCATTTTGACCAAATGTATGCGGAGCTTTGACGAGTGGAAACCGCGATCAATGGTATTTATTATTAATTTATTATGTTCTGTTATAAATCGGTGTTCCGTTTTATACTTCTGTTTTGGGTTCCAGTATTAAGGTTTACATATAAAAAAGCTTGTTGCTAAATGTTACCTATTTAAAATATACCTTTGCAGATGTATTTTTTCCGCAAAGGGTGCACACATTTTGTAACCATATTTAATTTAAAAAGTGTGGCCGTGGAGTTTCTTGCCTGTTCTTCTCCGGTTTAAAAGAGTGTCCTTGGAGTTTCTTGCCCGTTCCTCTCCATAGGTGGTACTACAACACTTTGGAATTGGCAACTAGCTTCAGCATTCTAACTGATCGACCCCTTGACAATTCAAAAGTGCCTGTAGTTGGTTTATTTTAATTAAATGCTACCAGTTTGATTTGTTGCACAACAAAGCCGGCCCGAAGCAATTATTACACATATTCGGCTTTTATTCTGTTCAACGGATTTGACTGCCTCGTTGGTCTAGTGGTCGCAAAGCGCTACTGCTGAGTATGAGGTCCTAGGTTCGATTCCCGGGTCGGGCAAGATGATATTGGGTTTTTCCATCTGGAATTTCTCAGTAGCAGTCCGGAGTCTGGATTTGTGCCCGGTTGATGGCAATAGGCTCGCCCCCTATTACATGGGACTTAAACATAACTGGCGAAATGTGGGTGTACTATAGGTACACCTCTGCCTAACCCTTCGGGGAATACAGGCGTGATGTTATGATGTTATGGATTTCAATGAAATTTGGCAAATGGGTAGCCCATGACCTGGATTATGACATAAGATGGATACTTTTTATTTCGGTAGTGCGTTGCAGACGGTATTCTGTTCACGAAAAATAAGTACTAGGCTTGCATGAATTCACGATAGTATTCCAAACATTAGTATTATGCTACTAAGGGATTTGGATGAAATTTAGCACACACATAGTTTAGAGGCTCGATTAACACAAATGATACTTTTTAAACTTGGTACGTTTCCGTGGGATAATTTCGAATCAACACGCGGGCGAAGGGTTAAAAGCTAGTTAACAATAAAGCTAGTCGATTTCATTTTGATCAAGAACACTAAAACTATATTAATAATTTTTATTATTTCCTTTATTTCACAATTTACATATAGGTAAATTATATTTCTAAATATTAGTTATTAATATTATAAAGAGGTATTTGTTTGTTAATGTGTAGGAGGTAATCTCCGGAACTACCAGTCGGAATTGAAATAATATTTTTTTCCTTGGATAGCCCAACTCTTGAGAAAGGCTCGCGAACGAAGTCGCGGGCAGGAGCTAGTATTACATAAATTATTATAAAATTGTGAAACTGGGTTTGTTTGATTGTTACGCTTTCACGTTAAAACGGCTGAACGGATTTGGATGAAATTTGGCACATGGGTAGACCATGATCTGGATTAAGACAGGATACGTTTTATCCCGATATTCCCACGGGATCGAGACTTATGCGGGTGAAACCGCGGGGCGCATTAAGTACTATATTAATTGCCAAAATCATGTTGGCGATACAGAACTGAACTGTTACATTACCGTTTAATAAAGCCTATCGCTGTAGGCAATATGATAAGTGGGCACAGATCGGCGCGGGCGCAACTGCGCACTTATCACTTATCTGCAAATCCATACATAATGCTGGCCCAGCCGGGCTCAGATACTGCAACAATGCTAAAAAATTAGAAAAAAACATCAAATCTTTCCGATTAATTATTGTTATCTACTAATTTATATTTTAAAAACTTTATGATCTTATAAGTCACTCTTTCTTCAGGTTTTTCAGTCACAATAATTTTTAGGGGGAGGAATGATTTACGACTATTTAACCATACATTTTAGACATTCAAACGTCTGTTAGGTCGACCGAACTCCGCTCGGGTGATAATAGAGAATACTCATTTTATAGTATAGTTCATACTAATTCCATACTGCCATGATAGTACGTACTTACTAATTCCATGTCATTATTCTAAGGTAGCCATCTTGTTCTAAACTTTGGGTGACCAAACTGCTCGGATGAAAATGCGGAGAAAACGAATTTTCCCAAATATGAGACCTAGCTAGATCGATTTTTCGCTCCCGTAAATCTATATTGCAACTTTCATCGAAATCGTTAGAGCCGTTTTCGAGAACGAGATTACAAATATAATATATACAATCGTAGGTTGAAGCTGAAAATCAGCGTCAGGTGGAACGTTATGTGTTATCATCTGACATTATGCTGAGCTGAGGCCCTTTTGGCGTTACAATAATTGTTTTCTGTTTTCATACTTTTAAGGTGTATTTTTGTGTTGTAATGCCAATAAACGCAATTTTTTTTCTCTTTCTTTCTATATATACAAACATTGCTCATTTAATAATAAAGAATACTTAAACGGCTACGAGTCTTAACACTACGGTGACAGGACACTCTTCATCATGAAAGACATCGAGACAGCCGTAGGAATTGTCTACTGCTGTATTAGCATGCTTTGTGTTTTTTTTTTTTTTTTTTTCAACTGCCGCTTTGGTCTCGTGATCGCAAGCGCAACTGCTGACCGTGGGTTCTGGGTTCAATTCCCAGGTCGAGCAAAGTGTTATTGGGTTTTTCCATTAGGAATTTCTCAGTATCCGCCCGGAGTTTGGAAGTTGGTGGTGTGAGACCCCCGTGCCTAGGGAAGAACGTTAAGCTGTTGTTCCAGCGCCTGATCTCTCCCCGGTCATGTCGATTGCCGTCACATTGGACTATGAGCATCGCACAAACAAATTGTGCACTATAATATCCCCGCGTAGATGGCTAGTCTCCGTTGAGATTGGCCGCCATAGTCGAAAATCAGTCTGAAGGACTATTATTATTATTTTTTACGTCTTTTACCTATCTCGGGACCCTGGAGTCCCGGACCTTTGGAAAGTGTACCAGGGGCCGAAGCCAACTCGCAGAGGCCCCTTAGACGTTTAAAAAAAATTAAATGAGGCATCAACCGATGGTTATCCCTGTTCGCAGTTTAGGGTTTATGTTAATAAAACTCAATATTTGATTTTTCCATGATTATATTAGTATGCATTATATTAGTATATTATTTCCTTTATTTCATTAACATACTTATAAATTATATTTTTAAATATTAGAACATATAAAAACATTTAAAAATATAAAAAATAGTAGCCCACCGGTATCGGGAACAGGGTCCAAGCTACCGGCGGTCAGGGCTCCACAGAGAGGAACTTTCTGACAATGCGAGCCGTGTTCAAGAGTACCGCTTTCTGAATCAAGCCCTTGATCCAGCTGCACAACGAGAGCCTCCTTAGGTGTTGGTCGAGGCTCTTGGCGATTAAGCCATTGGCTGTCACGACTATAGGCACAATGATTGCTGAATCCACATCCCACATGTCGACAACCTCGCGAGCCAAGTCAAGATTTAGTATATTATATTAGTAGCAGTATGCTAGTGCACCCAAGAACAACCCTCGGTTGGTGCAGGACTATTGCAGGATATGGAAGCAAAGATGTTGGATTATGGGTTTCGGTGGCTAAGTGAACTGGTTATCTAGAACTAGAAACACTGGCCCCTGCCTGACCAATATTTTATATAAAATATACAGGAAAATAGCAGGGGGTGACCTTCACACTCAATAATGGGCCTCTCGTAGTGACAAAGGGGCAACATGTCCTGAGGTGCTTATGAGGAGTGGAGAGTTATTCCACGGCTATCAGGACAATCCCTACCAGCAACTTACTGGAATACTTCCTTCCTCCGAGCACGTTTGCTCTTGTGGATCTCCACTCCAGCCGGCCAATAAAGGCAAGCCAGAGGTGAGGAACAAGACTTCTCCCAGGAGATAGGGTCCGTAGGATCGCAACTGCCCAACAGCTCGCCACATGCTTCCCTACGGGTTTATTTATCTCTCTTGATCTGGCTTCTCACCCTAAGCTAGTTTCGGCAAACTAAACTCTATCGACACAGACCCAGAGTTTAGGAGTGCGCAAGCCCCACCACGACGTCAACGTAGAGATACGACGGTGGGGTTATTCTTATCATACAAGTAATAATAAAATTCCTTTAACTGTTCACAAGAGTCTCCACATTTGATTTTTCTTCCAGTTACGCCAAGTACGTATTTTCTTTTCGATGTTCCCTCTTTCTTTTCACCCCACTGTCCCATAATGGGGATATTGTTGTTTAATTCCTTTATTTTTCCTACCAAAGCTTCTAGTATCAATTATAGTAAAGGTTACGTTTTTATGTACCTACTAGCTACGCCCCGAGGTTTCACTCGTATTAGTCTCGATCCCGTGGGAATATGGGGATAAAAAGTATCGATATCCTTACTCAGATCATGGTCTATAAATGTACCAAACTTTATCCAAATCTGTTCAGTCGTTTTAGCGTGAAAGCGTAACAAACAAACTCAATGTCGCATTTTTAATATTAAGCTAGGATTTGGATGTAGTTTGAACATTCTACTAAAACTGTCGGATAAATTAAACATCTAAGACAGATAAGCTTGTAATATCTACACCAATATTACATAACGCTATATTTCTCGAGCTAGTCGAGTCGCGACAGGCGCCCAACTCTCTTGTACTGAGCAGACAAATGATTTAATATGTTTACTGAAGTAAATGTTAGGGGTTTTGCTGAATGTATTTTAATATCTGGTTGATTCTAACATAGAGAGAAAGAGAAGGAGATATCTTAAGCCCTTATTCACCAAATCCATCTTACCCCATCATAGCAATATTTTGCTATTAATTTACAGCTTCTTTACAAGCATGTCTCTGATAATCTAGACACGTTAAAATGGAACGACTGATTTTCTACGTTCAGAGTTTCAAATATTTTCAGAAACTATTCGATGAAATCTTTAAAACACTAACAAGTATTACTTTTATAATACTATGATGTAGTTCTAAATAAGGGGCATTGCGCTAGATATAAATCTGTCGCAACACGGCGCCCGGCAGTCTTGCTGCGTCTGCGCACACCTTGTTACGTCACGTGGTACATATCAAGAAAATTCCCCACGCACAAGACTGGAATTGTAAACTAACGATTTATACGATGGTGTGAACACTGAATATTCTAGGTGGATTTGGGCAGCTGTTGTACGAAAACAAGGTCTGTAGGATATAGGAAACATAGGTATAGCTATGTTGATCTCGGTCTGTGAGAGGAAAATGAACGAATGTCTACATTGTACGCTCTTCTGACGAAGATTTTAATAATTTTCTGATAGTATTAACTGTGTTAGAAGATGTTGCCAATCCAGCTTTAGTTTCCTCTTGCTGATTTTTTGAGGCCGAGATCTATAAACTTTACTTAACACGTACTTTAGCTAAGCATTATTCCTGTCACTGTCAAACTACTAGTGCAAGACAGAGACGAGAACATGCCTAAGTCAAAACACGACCTAAGTAACGTTTATAGATTTCAGCCTTAATGTTAATCTGAATATTCCAAACATAAAGAGCAATCAGGGTCCTTTTATTTCCCTCTTCTCGTCTTTCAAAACGGTGCTTCGTTTCAAATCTCGGATGCATTGCTTTAATCATATCAATATTTCTTTATGGTATTCAAAGATCACAATTTAGCGAACTACTAAGACTGAAAATTGAGTTAATCTTGACGGTAAACTTTACAGTGATATAAATTACGGTCAGAATAACTAAAGATTCGTTTTGATCTACACACATCAAAAGTGTCTAGGGATCAACATATATTTTTGCAATAACTTTTCTCCTGATTGATATTAATTAAAATTTTCTTTAAGGATTCATCAAATAAAGTGTTTTCGTTTGTCACAGTAACGATAAACCAAGTCACCTTTGCATTAATAAAGAAATTTGCCATTTTCCTAATAAAGGGATTTTTGACATTTGAACCACTAACATTAAAGTTCGAAAAAAAGACTGAAATAACAGTTTTCTTTAAAATTTTATTGGGTAACTTAAACAATTAATAATCCGTGTTTCTACCGCGAACACTAACAACACAAGAACATCGGTTTGGCATACTCAAAATGAGTTCATCCAAATCACGCTGTGGAATGGCCGCCCATGTTCGTTGCAACAACAAAAAAAGGTCTTCTTGCGACTGGATACCCTCCATATTCGGCAGAGCTCTTCTCTGTAGCATATCCCATGCATGCTCAATCGGGTTCAAGTCTGGCGACTGAGCAGGCCAGAGCAGGACATTGATGTTAGCTGCGGCGAGAGTCTGTCTTACAACTCTTGCGGTGTGCGGTCGTGCATTATCATGCATTAACTGAAATAAGGGACCGATTTGCACTTGTAGAGGAACGATGACGTCAGATACAATCGTCTCAGCATAAATTTGAGCGTTGAGGTTGCCTCTGATCCAAATCAACTCAGTTCTTCCGCCGATCCAAATACCCGCCCATACCATGATGGTTCCACCACTATAAGGATGGACTTCCTGGCAGGATTTTAATCGCTGTTGGCGTCCAGGGGTTCTCCAGTGTCGTATACGTCTTGTATCCGGTCTCATACCAAAACGAGACTCATCAGAAAAGCACACGAAACGCCATTGTTCTTCTGCCCAATTTCTGTGTTCAAGAGCCCATTGATATCGAATCCTACGATTGTGCATTGCTATAGGTGGTACCCGTAGCGGTCTTCGGGAATGAAGGTTCACTTCATGCAAGCGGTTTCTGACTGTTTGGTCGCTAATTAAGTTCCCTGAAGAGTGATGAAGCCTCACGGCTAACATCATGGCGGTTATTGTTGGAGCTCTTCGAGTTAAGATTTGAATGTATCGGTCTTGTCTCCGTGTGGTGCAGCGATACCGTCCTCCATGGCGCTCAGCCACGGTACCAGTGCTTCGGTAACGTGTCCAAAGTCGACTGATAACACTCTGACTTGTATTCAGAGCTAAAGCCACAGTACGTTGCCGGGAACCAGCTTCTATCATTCCCACGGCTCTGAGCATTTCTTCCCTGCTTAAATGACGTCGCCGCTCCATAATAACGTTGGTTTTAATCAGTAGTAGGGAAACAGTAGCACTAATAATGTCTTCAATGCGTTGTATGTTTTTATAGGGAAAATATTGACAGCTGATTTTCATCTTTTACTCGAATTTGATTAACAGTTCCTGTTTCAAATTATGAAATGCACCAAAAAGGATCCATATAAATTTATATAATCATAAATTTATTACAAAGCCACATCTCAATCTCAAGAAATCCGCATAAAAATGCTTGATCCCTAGACACTTTTGATGTGTGTACCTTTCTAACACCATTATCGACCGTACAAAGATATTAGAAAACCACTTTATTATCACAACAAACACAAGTTTCTAGGCAATAATCTAATAATTCTAATAAACACCGCGGCTTGTTCTCGAGCTCGTAAGTCCCGGAGACAAGATCGCCGTGTGTTCTCGAAAGCGGGATCGGCCGCAGGACACAAATCATGGCCGTCCCGCCCCGTTCTTACACAACGGAGTCAGGAAACTGGCCTGTTGTGGGCAAAAAAAATAGTTTAGTACTTACTTTGCTCAACTTTAAGAAAAAAAGTGGAGTACGGGGGTGAGGTAATCAATTTATTATCTGTGTCGGAGTGCTTTCTTTTGTCGTCTGGGCGCTTTGGTAACGGTGTGTTGCTCCGCTGCCGCTGTCACGCTGCTGTCGTACCGCACCTGCACTTTTGTTTCGTAGATAGATGCTCATTTACTGTTTGAACAGAAATTGTTTCCTTGGTTTACAGTTAACTCCTAACAGACTTTCTTATCATAATCAATGGCACCGTCTCTGTTTTTAATTTGATAAATATCTAAGGTCTTATTAATTATTTTGTCGTCCGATATTTTTTTAGATAATACGAATGAAAACATAACAAAATACCTAATGATGATTTCGAGAAAGTATTTATTACCAAATTATATTTATATCCACATTTATAAATGCATAAACAGTTTACGAGAGAACTCCAATCCTAGCACATTGTTTCATCATTAGGTATATTCAAAATAAACATCCTCGTTTCTTCACAACCATATTTAGCTTCTTCATACATCATAGCTTTCATCTCAATAAGGACTTCGATGGATCCTCGCAACAATTTGTATGAAGCAACAGCTTGCTTCGAAAGTGAGTGGCGTCAATAACTTACACGTTGAAACCGAGATGAATTTACGAGAACAACACACTATTATTACTGTGAACTAATTTTGAGAAGTTATTGTAGTTTGGATTGTAATTGAAAGATGCGCACGCGATGATGTAGGACTTGCGAAGTATGAGCAAGTTACGAGACGTGAATACAGGGATATGTATACCTAATATTAATATCAGGTCTACCATTGTTCCGAACAAAAAGTAATTTTTGGTTATGCGTAGATCAACAGAACTGTCAGATCCTCGCAATATCTGGCGAAGATGCCCCTTATTTTATTGAAGGGTTTTATCTAGCGTAATGTTATCAAATCCAGAGTGGCATAATTATCCAAAAGTCTTTACCTTACTTTTAAATCTTTAACCCCTATAACATACAGGTTCATCATCAGTTTCTGTCAAGTGCCAAACAGCTCTTGGATAAAACAGGGAGAAGAACCAGTTGAAGCAATTTACGAGATTCATATTGCATGTCTAAGAGTTATTTCCATAGCTAAATATGACCCTCAAAATGGGCCACAAAATAAAATGATCTCAGCACAAGACATAAAAGTTTAAACTATTTACAATCGGACCGACGGCGACGCGCGACGACGAAGTTAACAATGGACAATCGGACCTCATTTTCAAAATATCTAATTAAGTTGTTATACTATACCTAATATGATTTTTAATACCACAGTTGTCTATTTGAGATTTGGAACTACTTACGAAGCAAATAATAACAGTTCTCGTGACTAATCCTATAATTATATCTCGTCTTTGGTTCTAGTTTTTTTGGAGTCGTTGCGTTATTTACGTGTTTGAGCAGACGAATTTTTCAAACCTATGAAGCAATGTATTAGCAATAATATCATACAAAACGCTCGGATTGTGATTGAAAATGTGTTACACAATAAGGGTACTGATTGTTCCTTCCATACTTTTCAATTTCGTGCCGCTTCTAAACATGGTGCAAGCAGAGTCAGAAGCGGCTCTTTTTGGGATGGTTATAAAATTTAAGGTTACCTTTCGAAAAAGTTTCTCTGTATCTTCCGAGTGCAAAATCGAGCAGGTTTTCTCAGAGTCGAGCTATTCCGTTAGACCCGTATAAACATAGCTAGCTACTAAACTACTAACTAAATGCAAGTCTAGCTAAACACCAAAGAACAGTCTCTTAATCCAAACATTCGTGACCAAAACTATCATAAAACAGTTCCATTCAGATCAAAGATCAAGCTGTAAAATAAAAAATTCTAAACTGTTCCGATATTCTGCATGAAATATTCAAATTTAGGCAATTATTCGACTGTTTAGACTAGAGATATCGTTTTGAAGCGTGTGAGCGTTATCTGAACATTTTGTAAAATTTCGTGGTTGAAAACAATGGCTCCTAAGTCGAGGCCTCAGCTTCGGAGCAAGGCGAGGCAATCAAAGCTTGCAATAGAACGTTAGGAACCGGAACGCGACAGTTATTCCGCTCTTCTCCAACTAACGGTCCCACCATTTGCAGTACTTTTTCTTTGTGCTCGACTACTAACAGTGCAACTACGTAGTTTCTCGATTTATTATCGTTTGAAATTGTAGTATCGTATTCCGTTAATTTTTGTAATTGCAGATTGCAGATCGCGAAAGGTGATGAATGATTTTGAAGTTCGTATAGCTGGTACACACGGCTACACATCAAGCTATACATTTCCAGTATAAGCCGACCTCGCATTGTACGGAAATCCTATGCAATGCGAGATCAGCATAAACTGGATATGTATAGCTTGATGTGTAGCCGTGTGTACCTCATCTAAGTATTTTGTTTTGTAGATAAGTACAATTTAAAATTGTAAAGCAAATTTGGGAATGGTACTGAAAACTAATACGTAGTTTGGTAGGTGCCTAATAACCCAAAATATTTTGATGGTGTGTCCTCTTACTCGATGAATCTATAAGATACATAAATAATTTAAATTGAATAATGTAACAAGTAGATTTGTGTGTATAATATCACATTTTGAATGTACTATCTGTGTCTTCATAGGTAATAAAACAGGATTGAAGTATCAAGATCACGATCTAGTAACTAGTTTTAGAAAATCGAAGAATGTGCCTATGTATGATTCTGATATCCTGATCATCGGCATTGAGACATTTTAAATGAAATCTTATGATCTGTGTTTGCACACTGTACTACATGGCAGGATTTGCTAAAACTCGGAACCGTCTAGTGGTCTACCATATTCAGGCAAATCAATATTATTTTTGATTTGATTTGATTTGTTTGTCGTATTTTCGAGTTTTGCGAGTGAACATTGGTAGCGCAGGAGCGGGTGGAGTACATTCACCACGCTTCGTCGTTCGCTAGCAGTTTCGTTATTTTGGATTATTTTCTACTAAATCGTGTTTAGACACTTTCTGATGACAATGTTGTTATTTTTTCTCGTTTTGGAACAACATGTTTTAGAAAGATTTTAGAAGATGCTTGATGCATCGAGATTTGTTGATGAATTATGAAGCAGAATGTGTTATTAAGTATGGAGTAAATTATCTGTAATTATTAAGTGATTTAAGCTTTATAATTGTATTTATACAGTAAGCATCTGGTATACTTCCTACTGTTTTAAAGAGTTCCCATTGCACTGAGAAAAAAAAGGATATTATCGCTAGTAAACATCGTGTAATGCTATACATGTATATTAATTTAATTTTCATAAAAAATCCGACTAAATCCATGTTATTTTTTAATAGCAATTTCAACACTACCGTGTTTATTTGCTACAAAAAAGAAGCAATTTGCCATCTATAACCCAGATTTCATCTGTAGTATAAAGAGAACCCGCGTGCTCTAAGTAAAGCATGGTATTAAGTTATTAGAAGGGTGTTTACTTTAAGTATGGTACTTATAGGTTCGGCCTGGGGCCACTCGATACCCCGTGTTATAAATCTAAGCTATATCATAAAATCTCCAATAACCACGGACTACCGACCACCGTTAGCTGCTGCCTAGATCGAGGATAATAATAAAAATAATTGTGGATTCTAAATTATGATGTTTTTAGTTTTGAGCCACTTTGTTGACTTGATACTTAGCTGAGCAAAATCTAGAGTTCAATGCCTTGTTCGTATTCGTTGATCTGTGGGCTGAAGTCTGCGGATTGGTGACGATGAGTCTACGAGCGACGTCACACTATTAGTGCTCGGCGATACGACGCCGTCGCCGCCGCCGTGCCGCGTAACCATGTAGACTGAGCCGCCGCCGCGCCGTCGGCGCTTGATTTTGCTGTATCACTCACAATCCGCGATTGCGACGCGATGGCGGTGCGGTGGCGGCGCGGTGTCAGCGCGGTGGCGGTGCAGTGGCGGCAAAGTGGCGGCGCGGTCGTGCCGCGGTGGCGGCGTGGTGGCGGCACGGTGGCAGCGCGGCGACGGCGCCTTGTCGCCGAGAACTTACGAGCCTTCTGATCCTACAATCCAGATCACTGCAATATCAAGATACTCCGAAAAGTCTAATAGCCCGGAAAACTGTAATTAGAGTAACGATCGAACATAACGTTTAATTAATTGATAAGAGAGTATAGACCCATACGAGCCAAACCTCAGAAAACCAGTCAGAATGATGGAAGTAAGATTTATTTGCATTTTATGCTTAATGAGTTTTGTTAAATCTAAAATGGAGCCTTTTGTAGTTGGCGGAGATTACGCTCGTATATCTCATTTTCCCCATTCTGCTTTTATGAGTGTTCACTGCATTGAAGAGGACGGGTTAGACCTGTCTTGGATCTGCGGCGCTTCGATTGTGAATCAGGTGATAACTCTGACGGCTGCGCACTGTTTGTTCGGATGTGGGCACAACAGCACCATCACCGTGGCGGTGGGCCACTCCCACAGGGATCACGGAGAAGAGTCCTCAGTCCACAGTTACCTGATACATGAGGACTATGACGTGCAACTGACGAGCTGTGACATCTCGCTAGTGCGGCTCAACACTAAGATTAAATTCAGCGACAATGTGAAACGGATGATGCTAATAAAGAATCCGCCGTATTTTGAGAAGGCGCAAATAGCTGGCTGGGGACTTACCGATGTAAGAATATTTTAGATTGATGCATCACTAACATCTGAACTGTTAAACATAGTCATACCAGCGAAAAACATCGCAGATGAATTGACAAGAGATATACAAAAAGGCAATCATGGCAGCGGTACTGCTAACATGTAAAAGTTCATTTTGTTTTTAAAATAAATCATAGTACATTTTTTTTAACACGCTGTGTGCATCTTATCTGCAAGGGCCATAATAATAACTTATGCACGGTAAATATTTACAGGAAATAAAGAAGACAACGACAGACCTGCTGAAGTTCGTCGATCAATTCGTGTGGACTGGCAATGACTGCCAGAAGTACGTAAAGACGACACCCAAAAGCACCATCTGCGCCAGCAGCGGGAAGCATTACGATTATTCCACTCGGTAAGTTTCAAAACATAAAATTCCTTTTGCTTTGTTGAGTGGCAAACCAGAAGGTACCGTAAATAGTGACATCTACGCTACTGGAGGTGTCCCAGGTGTTACCATCCCAGAGACCATAACGCTGCGATGTATCATGTACTTGTAACTACACAGGCATCCGTTCCCTTCCAACCGAGACACAGCAACGTTGTTAGGCGGCTCAAATAGTTAATACATCCTATCCTTTAATATTAAATGAGCAATATTTGTATTTATATAAACATAAATATTTGCACACACGTTCTCGGAAACGGCTCTAACGTTTCGGCATTCATGGCATTTCGATGAAAGTTGCAATATAGGGGTTTACAGGGGCGATAAATCGATCTAGCTAAATCTCATATCTGTAAAACTAGTTTTCTTTATTTTCAAAGCCTCGGGGATGTGATACAACGTTTGGTGTAGGTGGATGATATGTTTATCTATTTTCACGCGAACAGAGCTCGATCAACCAGGTACTAAGATGTGATACGTAAAAAACGCGCTTTGACGTAGAGTTGACATCGTATTACCTATTAAGAACCTTTTAGTTATTAGGACATAGTAAGCATTATGCAAAATATAAATTTGATCTAACAAACATAGTGGGTTGATGTTGAAGTGGCTGCGAAAACCTTCGCTGTGCGTAGACCAACATGCATGTTGCCGTTTTTTTTACAGCTACGAGCTAAAATTAAGCGAATTACCTAATCAAAGTTGTATTCGTTGTTAGAATATTTTTTTTTTTACAGTAAGTACCTATTCGATAAAAACCGTTAAGAATTACCATTTTATTACATAAAAAGGTGTTTTTGTTGCGTTTATAAAAAAACTCAGTTGCATAAAGATCACTCCACACAAAAGAACGCTCCTAAAGCTGCCCAAACTGTCTCATTGTTTAAATAAGCCTCCGTCGGAGGTAGTCTGATGGTTCAGAATAAATTTCTCGTTAGTGCTATGACTGAGTAAGAGATACCTGGAGACTGGAAACTTCAGAAGGCGTACAGACGCAGGTCATCATCAACTGATATTCGGTTTACCATCACACTAAACTTTTTAGAAATCGTCGTCTAAACTTGTTTCCAATGCAACAAAACGAGTGTGACGACCGAGGAGTTATTATAATTTCGCGAATCCTACCCTACGTGGACAGAATCTGTCTTTGTTCTTGAAACCTTACTATAGTGCCTACATGAGCATCTTTATAATCGTTAAGACGTGGTTAAGTACGTCTAAATCATCGATCGATCGATGGTCTAAGTCAATATAAAATTTCGCGCGTTAGAACGAGCGCTAACCGCGCTGTCCTTGATAATGATACTAATTGACTTGAAACATATTCAGGTTGAACTAGTACCAACATTAGCAAAAATCAAAGAAGGTTTGTATGCAAGCGGAACCCTTGATTCATAAAACAATAACGACCAAATACATTGCTAATTAAGCGATAAGGATACACCACGCGTACGCGCACGCCTTCAACATTCTTTAAAACAGAAAACGTGAAAATATATTATGCTGGAAATAAAATATATTCTTGTTTTCACGAGTTGGACCACCTTCATAGAATGCAAGATGGAACCGTTCATAGTTGGTGGACAGACAGCAAACATCAAAATGTTCCCTCATTCCGTGTTTATGTTTGTTAAATGTTCCGAAGGCGACGATCCTGAAAGTATCGCCTGGATCTGTGGCGGGTCCATTTTGAATGAAAAACTCATACTGACGGCGGCGCATTGCGTATTTGGATGCTCTTACAGAAGTAACTTCACCGTCTCCGTGGGGCACAGGCATTTACAGAAAGGTGTTGCATCTACTGTTCGCAATTACTTAGTACATGAGAAATATAGAGGTGCTTCAACAATCTACGATATAGCTCTAGTGGGGCTTAAAACTCTTTTAAAATTTGGCAAGAACGTAAAAAGGATAGTTTTGATGAAGAAACCACCTTACTATGAAAAAGCGCAGATAGCTGGTTGGGGAATGACTGATGTGAGTACATTTTGCCTACATTAATTACAGAGAAGCAGTATTATATTTGTAATTATACTCTTCCAAACCTAAACATGATGAGATTCCACATTTATTTCCGCATCATATCTTTAAAATCCGTACCGTGTGTGGATGTCAAGCTCTCAAACCCTTCACACGTACCTACACTACGGCCAAAAAATTTCGCGCCCCCCAGCGAATAATATGGTAATGTGGTATTACGACAGTTTTCATTTTATTGCATATTCGGTGTTTAGAGCATTAACTACATCTTGTTATTTATTTTTTTTGTATTCTTTCTATGTATTAATTTAACCAATAATAAAAGTATAATCATTTCAATGGTACCGTAATGAACATAACAATATAATTCCCTTAAAACCTGAACACTCTTTTTACACGAATAATATCGGAACATGATATTACAGATTACGCAATCGTTAACTTTTTCGGTAACCGACTTAATAGTCGGTTACCGAAAAAGTTACAATTTTAAATGTTTAGTCGGTTACCATTTTATTTGCGTAAGAAATGCATATCTTGTTCCACGTAAAGTATAAAACAATATATTCGTGTGTTATTTTTATTAACAGGATTTAGTAATGTCTTTTTACAAAACATGACAGATACTTATGTAAAATCCTAATGTCGTTCACTGTATCATAATAGTTAATATTTTTCAATAAATTTATCCAACTAAATCTCTGGCCATGATCATAAGCAGCAGATTCGTTCGCAATGCGACTGATGTTGCATATCTGATGTCTTTATATCTCGATGGTGTTCGCATTGACTATACCGAAACCGCCAAGGATCTGGGTGTAATTATTGACTCCAATCTTTCGTGGCGTGCTCAGGTCAATGAGGTCTGTCGAAAGGTACATTTCTTCTTACATTCGTTGAAAAGCCTTCAAGACTAAAATTCGACAAAAAACTCCTGCTCTTGAAGACTAAAATTTCTTTGGCACAAACACTTATCGAGCCGATTATAGATTATGCCGACGCCTGCTACCTGGGTGCTACTGAGGAGCTATTAAAGCTTGAGCGCCTGCAAAACTTGTGCATTCGCTTTGTTTTCGGTCTTCGAAAGTATGACCATGTTTCTCACCTTCGCAAGGAATTCAAGTAGCTCCCAAGCCTTAGCAGGAACACTCGGATTTTATGTCTCCTCTTCAACATTTTACACAACCCGTCTAGTCCTTCCTACCTGCGTGAGCGTTTTTCTTACGCTCGCCCTAGCGACGCACCGTGTAGATCACACCTTAGATCCCTCCTTAAATCTCATCCTCATAAAACAAGCTACTATTCTTATTCCTTCTCTGTCCATGCAGTAAGATTGTGGAACTCACTTCTCCCTAGCATTCGTAATTTAAAAACTATTTCTCATTTCAAATATTGAGTAAAAGAGCATTACCTCTCCTCTCAACTGTGAGTTATATACGTATAGTGTGTGATATTTTTATATATTTAAGCTTTATGTATTTATTTAAGTATATGTTGATGTATTACATTTATATGTGTAGGTATATTTTAATATTTTAGTTTAAGACTTCGCATACCCATATTTTCTCTTCATGTTCTCACACACTATTGTCTACATTTCTTTCTCATTTCTCCTTTCGCAGGTCTGCTGGAAGAAATTTCTTAATAAATAAGCAGTACCTTTGTACTCTAAATTATAATTATGCCATTTCTCTATGTATTTTACTGTGTATACATAAATAATAAAATAAATAAAATATTGCGATGATGTTGGTACTTGAATAGGCAGTTTTAGCAAATAATTGTGCACTTTTATCATTTCTAACGTGACGATATTAATGTGGACGTACACGTCCAAAAAATGTAAGGAAATGCGTGCACGTTAAAACGTAATCGTCGACGGAAATTTAAAAGCGTCTTCATATCTTTGTATATATTTAACTTCCCTGTGTTATCGTGATACCGTGGACTTCCAGGATAATATCGTCACGTTAGAAATCATAAAAGCGCACAATGGCGTTGTTGCAATACCCAGAATCAAGTAAAATGTCTAAATCGAATAATCTTCACTCCTTGGTTTTAGTGCTAGATCAAACAGAATTATTTGAGCTGGACAGCCGTGTAATACACATGAAGGATATCAACTACACGTCGTCACCCAGCTATTTTTCTACTTATGCAGGTAGTACCAAGTCCAAGCTGCTCACGCTTTTAATGAACTGGTGTGTAATGAGCTTAAACAGCAATATTGAATTATGAGATGCTGTAGTGAGGTCTGTAAGATATCGAGAAACTGAGTATTTTGTAAGAAATGCAAAGCAGCACCTCTAATGCTACCTCTCGGTAATTCTCCTGATTTAAGACTTGACTGTTATGGAAATGATCGACCTTTTACCAACGTTTGGTTTGAACTACGTTGGCTCTGTGGATGTGTCAATTGGTCACCGCAGAGAAAAGTGATGGATTGATTGTGGATGGATTTCATTGTTCACATGTATGGACAATGCGAGCACTGTACCCAAACCCGAACTTAGAGACCCAGGCCCCCAGACACTTCAAATTTAAGCCTTCACTCCATCCCGAAGCCGTTTTGATAATTTAGCAAACAAAATGCACTAGTCATCAGTCGTTAGAAATCGAAGTTTCTAAACAAAGATATTATTTTCCTCGTATTCCTTTACACTCAAGTTAACTACTTGAACCAATGTAATTTCTTTAAGCAATACTAATTATATTACTTTTGTAAAAACCTACACGATTGATTTCTCGCATAGCTGGTGCCAGCATTGATTAAAGAGCGAGCGGAGCGAGCTCGTTAATTTAAGCACCTCGGATAGGTTAGGGTTCTTTTGACTATTACTCGTGGACTTATACCAGAAAGCTTAAAAATTAAGAGTAACTAAGATGGAACAGCCAGCAACGTGAGCTCGAAAATTTTTAGCACTCAGCCTCGAAAAGGTTTAGATTTCTTTTGATAATTTAAAACAGAAAAATAGGATTTGCTTTGTCGACTTATACAGAAAAGCAGAAGAAATAGGAGAAACTATAATCCAGCTACCTGGTCGGGTTGCTGGGTAGGTGGGAGCCTTTAGGCTGGCTGGGTTCTTAGTTCAGGGCCTTGCAGGCCGAGGCGGAAAGAGATTGCCGTTGAGGTGTTCCAAGAAAAATACTTACTTTTATTGGGGCAAACTGTCAGTTAACTAAACTTTTTGACGACTCTGTACAGTAATACATGTTGCTGCCAACAACCAGGATGAGTAGAGCTTTATTCCATCTGCATCACCATTTATGGTAGGCTGTTGGGAGTGGCTTACAAATGTCGTGAAGACAGCTCTTCGAGTGACATTGAGGCAAAGAGCTCTAATAGAAGAGCTGCTGCACACGCTTCTTTTAGAATCCGAAGCAATAGTCACCTCGAGGCCATTGACATATCGTACTGCAAACGACGAATACCAAAGTCTCACCACCTTTCCATTTCCAAAAAGGAAGCTCATCATTCAACAATTACCTGCCTCACTGGATGGCAGTATTTCCTCATTGAGAAAAGAGTGGCAAAAGTCTCTTCGTCTCTCGGAGATTTTGTGGTGTAGGTGGGTCAAAGAATATTTACCTATTCTTAAAACAAAGAGGCAGCATGGAGGCGGATACCGTAATTTGGCAGTTGATAACGATGTGATTGTCGTGGATCCTGATCTACGCTGAGTAGTGTGGCCTTTGGAGTGCCTGAGAAAGGTTTGTCCGGACAGAGCATGTAGCTGACGTGGTCACCAAAGGCGGTACACTGAAAATACCTGTCAAAAAGTTGGCTTTAGTTGAATGACTCCAATAGTTGTGTAGCTGCACTACACGGGGGGCATGATGTTGAGACCATTTTTACTCTCTTTATGTTTTATTTATTTATGTATTTAACCATTTATGTACAGACAAGACAAAAGGAACAGAAAAATACGTACAAAGGTGATGCTTATTTCTAAAAAAATCTCTTCCAGCATACCTACGATAGGACAGAGGATCAAAAGAGATGTAGACACCGTGTGTAAGAGTAAACAGAAAGTAAAATACATAAACTCAAAACAATTCACTTAATAAAATAAAACAAATAATATGAGAATATACTTAAACACATACATACATACATGCTTATATTACTTATATACTATTACTACTACTATTATATTATTACTATTTCTTTTTATATTATTTTTAAATATTTAACGTTGTTCTTTTCTTTTTTACAATTTATTGAATTGTTTCAGCGACTATTAGCTAAAAATATAGTCTACTAGATTTTCCATTACAATAATTATATACATTTTACCTATAATATATAATTATTTAATAAACAAATATATTTGCAACTCATCAATCGTAGTCAGTATTAATGCACTATATTACTGTTAATCTTTTGACATCTTACATCGACGAATATTACTGTAATGTAATATTACTGTAGACACTATCGCTTGGATTTCACTCGAATAATATCATAATATCATATTGCCGTTAGGTTTTTGACACCACATTTCCAAGAATAATACAATAATGCATTAATACTGACTACGATTGATGAGTTTACACGCGAATAATATGGTAATGATGCGTTGCATACTATACTTTGACCTATAATTTCAGTAATTTTTTTTTTTTTTTTTTAACTATTAAAAAAAATATAATATAAAAAAGATTGTAAAAAAAATAGCTTTGTTTTGACATGTAGGCTATCCTACGATCCACCCGTTTGAAATATTAACACAAAAGTATTTTTTATTTTCCTGTAAAATTTAGAATTATCGATTACCATATTATTCATTGGGGGGTGCGATTTGTTAAAGCAACTTGCTAAAATTGAGGAGACTGTTTCGTGTATGTGCACGCATCGCAAAAAAATCTAGTCATCAATTAATTATGATAAAACAATTCTTAACATCGATTCCGAAAATTTATCCTTTTCTCATACTTGCAGGAAGTTACGCAATCATTGGAAATGTACCTTAAGTACGTAAATCAATGGGTGTGGAAATTTAAATTTTGCAAACAAGCGATCCATCAGATGCACAAAGGCACTCTCTGCGCCAGCAGTGGAAATACAAACTCTTACTCTAGTCGGTAAGACCATTAAGAAGTATAGGGCTTTTTTTTTTTTTTGGGTGGGAAATCATCAAATAACTTCTCCCGCTCTGGGCGGAGCGGGAGGGTGTGTCAGACTCTTACTGACTAAAACCCACCCGTGTTCCTTCGGTTGCCCTGTTGCCGGGGGCCACGATCTCCCTTTCGGTTTTCTTCGCAACTCCGGCAGGCATCGGCCCTAGCGGACCCCGTCAATTCTGCTGACATCTCTTTGAGGCGCGTGTGGAACACAACGCGCCGTCGACCCGGGCCTGGTCCTTATCGGACGGTGAGCTACCCATTGCTCACAGTCCGCAAGCCTGCGCCTACGGTGGCCGGAAATCGGCTTGCGACTCCCGACGCCCTGGGCGTCTCCTCCTGCGGCGGTTAGGGGCGTGAGGGCGCGAAATTTGCCTCTCCCTCACGCGTTCCGCCTCCTCCTTCGCGAGCATTACCGCTTCGCAGAAGGAGGTGACGGCCTCCCATTTCCTCTCGCTCCGTACCATGGCCTTAACCAGGGCCGGACGCGAGAGATCACCGCCGCCGATCGCCTCCACGAGGACACGGCGATGCTCCGCCCAAGCTGGGCAGACCTCCACCGTATAAGAAGTATAGGGCTGCGATCACAACGTATAATCAGACGCCGACTATGAGCATCCATTTATTATTATTAATGAAACGTTTGAGCCTGCGAGTTATAGGTGTTAGCCTAAAAGGAGATACTTCTTTTGTGAGACCACCGTGTGCATGTAGGACAATTCGGACGTACTCCTCTTGCTTTCAATGACTATGAGTGTGTAACATTTCTGATTTGAGCTCACAAATTCGAGTCGTCTCGAGGTCTGTTCGCTGTTCAGTGGTTCACTTGAGGACCATGACAGACATGAATGCCGTCATTTATTAAAGACGTAATTTGGAAATTGTAACATGCCGCTTGAAATTATGATACATAAGTGTGAATTTTGTTGAGTACCGCATCGCTTCAAAATTTTCCGATTAATGCAATGGTGTCTACTTATTATGTTCGTTACCTGGCGTTAATAAGCTGCTCAAGGAATTTCGATGAGACTGCGTTTCAATTGCATTTGATCCGGGTGCATGCAAGAGGGATAGCGTCCGGTCTTCTCGAGAATTCTTTATTCTTCTTTAAATGTTTTCTTGTTTTTTTGGCGCAATTTTGTCAATTCCGTATTTCTATATACACCAAAACTTGAAGATTTCATGACTTTGATATTCTCTACAAATAATAAATTGGAACGCCAATCTTATAATATTGTATCGCAAATTTACTTCAATTACTTACTTCATTTTCTTGTTTCGACCTATTTCTTTAGACATTTTCAGAATACCTAGTTTTCGGCTTTGTGTAGCGCATTGGCTATGGCAGCGTTGGGTTCTCCCTCTTTCAGGTTTTCAGAAAAAGAGTCATCAGCGAAAACCAGAGAATGAGATTAATTTGGAACAAATAGTAGTTAGTATAGAAAGAAGACGTGAAAAAATCGATTCCCACAGTCGGCGATGTATGATTGTCGTTATATTTATAATAGGTAGAAGCCCTTCAGAATAGCCAATCATTTGAATCAGTACAATGAATAAAACTCCCCTCTCTCTGTACAGTCGGCGTTCATTTCAACAGAACTGTCATACTTCCTGATATCTTTTGAGGCTTCATTAAAACAAAAACTGGCAAAGTACGAGTCAGACTCGCACACAGCGGATTCCGGGTACTTTGGAAGGAAAATTGATTTTCGATTTGCAAAAATAAAGTCAGAAGCGGAAGTTTAACAAACAAGCAACAGCAAGAAAACAGAGACCAGCTGGACATATAGTATAGGGCAGTTAACCACACTTTGTGTCGTGACAGTCAAGGCTCGGAACCGGTTTAACAAATACCGGTGAAAACCGGTTTATTTAGTTTTTACTCCGAACTTTTCTTAAGAACGTGGACGTTTTATTAACCTAAATTAACCGGTTTATACGACGAGCGGCATGTCGGTAAACGCGTTGCAACTTGTGACTGCTTGTGAGGATGCCGCGCTGAATAAAAGCTAAACAAAAACCCGGTTAATATTGCTCTAAACCGTCGAATCCAAAAAAAAAAGAAACCTTTATGTAAAGACTCCACCAAAACCGGTTAATAAAACCTGGTTTCTACGAGCGAAACCGAATGTAAAGGTTTTTGCGTCAAGTACATAATAACGATTTGAAAATTTAACCGGTATCCGAGCCTTGGTGACAGTTAGGGTTGTTTTTGTAGCTTAAGTGTTTAATACAGAGTGTCATCACATAACAATATTAACAAAAAACAAAGAACTTTTATGCACACGGAACCGCTGGTGTTTCTAGTATATCTCACATATTATGTTCAACGATTTTTTTTATAATTCATTAAAGAATAACGACCCAATAAAATGGCTAATTACGTGATAAGGATATATAGGATTCGTACATACACATTCAACATTCCTTAAGGCAAAACGAGTAATAGTAAAAATAATGGTCGAAATAAGCCGTATTCTAGTTTTCATGATTTGGATAGGCTTCATCAAATGCCAGATGGAGCCGTTTATAGTTGGTGGAGAAAAAGCAAACATTACAAATTTTCCTCATTCCGTGTTTATGTTGGTTACTTGTGTTGAAATCGAAACAAGCGCCAAATACAGCTGGATCTGTGGCGGGTCCATTGTGAATGAAAAAATAATACTGACGGCGGCTCATTGCGTTTTCGGATGTACTTCCAGAAGCGTATTTACCGTGAGAGTAGGGCACGTTCATAAAAAAAAAGGTTTGGATTCTACCGTTCGTTCTTACTTAATTCATGAGAAATATAGGGGTGATTTAACAATCAACGACATAGCTCTAATGGAAGTTAAAACTATTTTAAAATTTGACAATAATGTAAAAAGGATAGCTTTAATGAAGAATCCACCCTACAAAGAAAAAGCACAGGTAGCTGGCTGGGGAATGCTTAATGTGAGTACATTTAGCCTACATTTTTGAAATAATTTATTATAATTTATTAAATTGTAAAGCCATGTTGTTCAATTTCGCCTCGTTTTTTTTAAATTTGTACCGTGTGAGGAAGTGAAAGGCCTCAACTACCTTTTCAGGCACACTGCGGCCAAACCACTACTTGAAGCAAATTGTTCTGAGTGTCGTCATCAATAATTATGATGAAATAAAATAGGAACATCGGTTTTGAAAATATACTATCCTTATTTCACTTGCAGGAATATGAGAACAAATTGGCAGTTAAGCTTAAATACGTAGATCAATACGTATGGGATACTCGTGCATGCAAACAAGTGATCTCATCAGTGCCCAAAGGCGCTATCTGCGCCAGCAGTGGAGATACTGACGCCTATTCTAGCCGGTAAGGCAAGTGAGAAGTATAATAATCCAGCCATTTAGCCTACATTTAAGAACACTGAGTTTGCGGGTCTATGTGTGTTCTAAATGAAATCCCGAAGCCGAGGGACTTGCAAAAAATAGTAGATTGTTTGGCAAGGGAGCAAACAACTGTTTTTAAGGCGAGAGTGTTTCTTTGAATCCTAAGCGGAGCGAAGGATTCTAGAGTAGAATCTCGAGCGTAGCGAGGGATCCTAAAGTAGAATCCTGAGCGCAGCGTCACTCGAGCTTAAAATAGTATTGCTCCCGAGGTGAACACTACTTTTTATCACCCTCAATGAGAAAAAGAAACTTTTGTGATCCGACCCCCATCAAAAACGAAGTTTCTTCTTATATATGATTTAAAAAACAAAACTTTCGCAGCCGCCATTGTGGATATACATTTTAACCTCACTATCGGTTTTAGCACCCTCGAAAACTATGAAAACGACACCCATGACGAATTTGAAAGTTTTCGCAGCCGCCATCTTGGATTTTCATTTTGACCAAATTCACACTTTCTTTCTCTCTCTTGTCAGCCCGTTACTTGTTCACACAATGTTCGTTGTTTGATCTCTCTGGTGATTGGAACTTTACTAACAATATACACATTCCAAATTATAATCACTTTAGGGATTAAAAAGCTATTTTAGTCCCTGTTTACGAAGAAAAAACTAGCTCTTTTTGAATAGATGTGATAAAAAGGTATTTTTGTGGCGAAAAGGTCCCGTGGGGTTACATGCAATAGAATTTAGACATAGGTCCGAACTCCTCATACATCTGATGACCTGCGGATCTATTCTGTAAAAAAATCATCGTGAAAACTGTGAAGTGAGCTTATAGTGAGGTGTCATTAGTGTCCATCCCTTGCATCAGGTTGAATGACAGCCCTAGTGTTCACGGTGAGATTCTTACAGAATAGATTGGCTGTACCTATATATTTGATTAGAGGACTTGTTACCATGTCATTGGTAACTTTGTTCGACATGGAAGATGTCATTAATTAAAAATATAATTTGAAATGGTAACATTTAGTGATCTTTTTAGAATTTTAAGTGGCAGTGTTTAACTAAACGATTCAATCCTTAAAACCTACCCTGTCGACTGAAGATTCGTACCACAGTTTTCCCGGCTCGGCCTACCAACTTCTGTATAAAAATGCAATAAAACTCACTTGAAAAAACGAAAACACTAAAAGTGCAAAAAACTTTTTCTTTTTCAAAATTTTTTTTTTTTGAAGTCGGATTGTAAGAAATTTTTCCTTGTACTAAAATTTTCTCCACCCTATGATTATTTGTAGCCGATTTGAACGAAAATTCCATCTACAGAAACACGTACGTTAGTGATATATATGTAATAAACCTATGAAAAAAGGAGTACCTACAGAGGACTAAAAATATTAATATTTTATTACTCTAAGAACTCCAAAGCATTTTAAATATTCTGCAAATACTTTTCATGGCTTATTTATTTTTACCTAAGTACATATACACATTAGGCACATTGTGGCATTCGATGTAATGACATAATGTTGCAAAGTTTTCGTACAAATTGGTTTTTCAATGCGTCCTAAGTAATTCAATTAAAAATAATGGCGGTCATTAAAGCGGTTTATAAATTTAGAAATTTGATCTGTGTATGAATAAGTGTTTTATGGACGTAATAGCCTACGTCAGAGATGTACGGAGTTTACTTCGTCAAAGTCAATCGGTGCGGGTGTTAGTTTAATAATGTTAATAATGAAGCATATTTTTTTTAAATTGGGTTTGATATGCCTTGTCAAATGTGACAAAAAACGACCAGTAGTGGAAGTTGAAATTGGGCACACATGGCAGTTCCCACATTCTGCATTCTTGAATGTTCATTGCGAAGACAAAGACCATCCTGATTGGATCTGCGGGTCATCTGTCGTCAACCAGAGGATAATGTTGACAGCGGCGCATTGTGTGGACATTTACATCAACCAAGCCACCATGACAATCTCAGTGAGCCAGAGGCACAGAGGAAAATGGTTCGTTTCTAGTGTCCAGAGCGTCTTCTCTCACGATATGTATGACAAAGCCATATTGGCATATGACATAGCACTAATGAGACTCACAACGGATTTGAAATTCAGTTATGACGTTCGACGATTGGCATTAATGGAAAACCCACCCTACTTTGAGAAGGCACAAGTAGCAGGTTGGGGATCTAAAGTAAGTTATGTTATTAAGAGATATCTTTTTGTCTACATTTGGGTACGTATTTGAATGTCGAAAATTAAAACACAATAAAAATAACTATATTCATATAATACCAAAATATAAAATGCCGAAAGATTCAAAATATCTACAATCATCATATATCCCCGATTTATTACTTATCTCCGATTGAAATATCTACCTACAGATTAATATAATTGTAGCGAATGATTCAGAATATCTATACTTCATAAATCTAAGTTTATAATATGTATCTATTTAAAAAATATCGACAAGTTAAAATAGGTACCGAAAATAATCGAAAAGTGAGTTGGCGATATAAATTGTCACACTCTTGTGACATTTTCCATCAACTTTTATATCTTCACAACCCACCACCACATCATACCACCTCACCGTACCTGTACATACTTACATTTTATGTGTTGGCGGAGGCAAACGCATTTTTTTATGTTTGTATATACATACAAGTATGTCGTTTCAAAGAGAAAAGAATATGTCGGTGTGAGACGTGAAAAACAATAAAGTGTGGAGCCAGAGAATGAGTTTGTATATTTGAGGAGTTTGGTTTCAAGAGATGGAACGATCGATGAAGATGTGCAAAGGAAAGTGAACGCGGGAACTAAAGCGAATGGTGATTTGATTGTGACCTACCAGCCGATGTCCAAAAACTGATGTGTGTTCATAATGGTGTGCTGGTACCTACGCTTATGTTTGGAAGACAATTTTGGGTGACTATCATTGACACAATTGCCCCTGTCCTAACAGGCATATTTAATCAATGTTTAGATAACGGTACGTTTCCTGATTTAATGAAACATAGTAAAGTAGTACCAATTTTCAAATCGGGTAATAAGAGTGATTCCTCCAATTATATACCTATATCTCTGCTACCAGAATTGAGTAAAATATATGAAAAAATCATGCTAGACCAGATGTTGTCACATTTTAATTCAAATGGGATTTTACATAGTCGCCAGTTTGGTTTCACGAAAGGTAGGTCGACGACTAACGCAGGAGTAAAACTCATCAGACACATTTTGGGATCTTGGGAAAAGTCCCAGAATGTAATTGGCATTTACTGTGACCTCTCAAAAGCGTTTGACTGCGTTGACCACAATACACTGATGTGTAAATTACACCACTACGGAATTCGTGGACAAGCTGCTGATCTTGTTATTTCCTATCTATGAAACAGGCAGCAAAAACTAAACGTTAACAGGGTGAAGTCTTCGGGGTCTCTAGTTAAAATGGGGATGCGTCAAGGTTCAATTGTCGACCCTTTCTTATTTCTAGTTTATATAAACGACCTTCCTTACATGATCCCACAACCTAGTTACTAGGTAACACGATAACCCTTGGAAAGGCTGGTTGTCAGACTTTTGGGCTTATAACTACCCGTAACGACTGTAAACGGCTTACCGTCCTTTCCGAGGCACGAAGGCTCGGTTTGTAAAGATGGTCACCCATCCACGGACCAACCGCGGCAAATGTAGCTTAAACTGATCGATCGACTCGTGCGGCTGTTATTACGTAGCCCCTGATGCAAAACAGATGGCTAACTACTCGGGTATAATTCTATTTGCAGACGATACTTCTCTTATTTTTAAAATAGACAGAAAAGATACAAATGTCTTACATGTCAACGATAGTCTGGCTGTTCTTTCGAAATATTTCACAACCAATATTTTTTTACTTAATGCGAACAAAACTTAATGTATTAGGTTCTCATTACTAAATTTACCTCAAGTGGGTCTAAATCTAAAACTTCATGGCAAAAAACTAGATTCAATAACGGAAACTATATTTCTAGGAATTACTTTAAATTCAAAATTGCAATAGGGTGCCCATATTAGAACTCTTTCAGCTAGATTAAGTTCAGCTGCATATGCAGTAAGAAAAATAAGGCAGTTGACTGATATAGCCACAGCTAGGTTAGTATACTTTGCTTATTTCCATAGTATTATGTCTTATGGCGTTCTGCTGTGGGGATCGGCAGCTGACGTAGATTCAATGTTCATTTTACAAAAGAGGGCAATCCGCGCTATCTATAAAATGGGTCTTCATGAATCCCTTAGCGACTCTGCCTTCGTTTTATATCTTTGAAAGTATTTTGTATATTCGCAATAACTTAGGACTTTTCAAAATAAGAAGCAATTTCCATAATATATAATAATATATATATTATAATTATGTCGTTTCTCGGTGTATTTTACTGTGTGTACATAAATAATAAAATAAATAAATAAATATTAATACACATAGTATACATGGAATTGTGATACCCAAATGACGCATGGTCCCATGCGTCATTTTGGGACCAACTCTATGATGTTTTAACTGTCCTTCATTTTATGTTCTACTTAACCATCTCATAGCATTCTATATCCTGCCTAGTTAATATTCATATATTAACTAGGCAGGGTTTATAATGATAAAAGATAGATAAAATATTTTATGCAATGTCTAGACGAGCTCGGCATTATATAGAATCACTAGGTCTTCTATACAATGCCTGAATTATATAGGTTGACTGGTAATTAGTGACCGATACTTAAACACGTGACTTTACTCATCATTATGAACAACTTTTACATGGGACCAAACCTCAAATCGTGAATTATAAATGCTACCTACCCTACCTTCCTACATTTTTTTTTGTTCTGGTGTGGTAAATCCTCATGGATGTCCTACAGACTAAAAACTATCCCGGTGTTCCCTTCCCACACTTACGGCACAGCGAACCTAACCTAACCAAAAAGGGTACCTACCTACCCTACCTACCTAAATACGTACATACCTACCTACCTACATACCTACCTACCTACCCTACCTACCTAAATACATAAATACTTACCTACCCTAACCTAACGTATTTTGGATGATCCAAAACACCATGTTCGCGCTCGATTTCGACTTAACTGCCATAGTATAAATTAAATGACACCCCCAAAGCTTTCACATGGCATAAGTTTCATCACTATTGAGTGTTGATCCCAGACTCCATACATATTCACCCATGGTCCTTTAGATTGAAAGAAAACAAGCAAGTCATTTCTTATAAACAGTATCCGCTTTTATAACAAGTTGCCAAAATCGGTGACAGAACTTAGCAATGGGAACTTCAAAACACACATCAAACGTGTCCTTATCAAGAAAGCATATTACGTATTTATAAAAATTAAAGATAACGTTGAAGGAGAAGAAAAATAAGGAAGCTTGGCAATAATTCCTTTCGCACATGTGGCTTCCCTGGTACCTCATTGACAGTAAATTATGTAAGAGACTATTATTATCTGCTCCCAAATTACCATGTTTATTTTTTTACATTCTTCTTTGACAAATATCCAATATTGGACATTATATACCTACAATTTAATTTCAACTCTTTATTAGTGGCTTTTGTGGACGTGATAATTATTCAGATTTGTTACAGTTGCAGCAATCATGTCATTTTGTTTAAAATAGGTTTGTATTTTTATCTATTAATTTATTTTTTATATAGATTATTTTCTAATTTGTGAATGTGAAAACGCTGTAGGCTTAGTGGACTGTAGATTTATTGACCATTTTCTATTTTGTTAAGTACCTGATACTTATTGAAAAACTTACACTGTCCTCCCATACCTATTAACACTGTTATTTGAAAATATGTTAAAGCCAATTATTTTTAAAAGAGTAACCGTGGAGTTTCTTGCCGGCTCTTCTACATAGGAAACGACCGGTTGGCGCAGTGGTTAAGCGATTGACTACTATGCTGTGTGTCGCGGGTTCGATTTCCGCACGGAACAAATATTTGTATGACCTACAAGTAGTTGTTCCGGGTCTGGCTGTTTGTGTTCGTGGGTTTAAATGTTTGTAAACGCACCCACAATACAGGAGAAATTCCTTAAACAGCTATATTGATTCTCAAACACACTATCCGGTATTACACCAGCAGGAATATACCGGTTTACGCCTGTTTTTTAGACCTTTCAAAGGCGTTTCACCTGGTTGTGTATGATAAGCTCTGGCAGAAGTTGTCGACTGAGACTGAACTTCCTGACCAATTCACATCACTCCTTAAATATTGGTATGGCAATCAGCGTAACAATGTCAGGTGGGCGGGATCACTATCGGAGGCATATAGGGTGGTCTGACTATGCCCAAGCTATTTAACCTGTACGTGGATCGGTTGGTCCGTAGCTCAACAGCACACAGGTTGCTCGATTGATGGAGTTTTTGTTAACAATATAAACTACGCCGACGATATCGTGCTGCTGAGCCTATCGATCAGTGCCCTCAGCAGGCTCTTAATAAAGGTATGCGAGTGCTATGCGGAGGCCCAAGGGCTCAGGTATACCACAACCAAGAGTGAGGTGGTGTTCAAGTCCGGTACGAAGAGCTATGACACCGTACCTCAGGTCACATTGAACGGCAGTACTCTCAAAAAAGTGGCGCAGTTTATGTACCTGGAAGTTTTATTTCAAATAAGCCCATGTATGGCACTTATGAACGTCAAAATTTACAAAATAATATAATTGATTCTAGTCGCCCCTTCCAAAAGGTAGTTTTTGTATGGAGAAGAATGGGCAAAAAACTCCAGCGTTACTCTTTTAAAATGTTTTACAATAGTTTGTATAAGTACGTACATTAGTTAAATAATTATATGTGAAGACGATGCACCTAGAATAAAAAGAATTAAAAATGAAGTAACGACAGATAATTTAATTATGTGATAGATACATGGTGCTCACATATTTACAAACATTGTAAAAGTAGACGATATTCCTAATTTTTGAAAATTAATAAGTCAGTGTGCTCGCTTTGCTCGTTTACCCTACCCCCCGTTATCACCTTCAAACCTAACCTGTCTATGTTGGGGTGTACCTACCAAGTTCCAGAGCTCGCATAGTGATGAAAAAATAATTGTTATCATTTTTCGTTTTTTTTTATTTTGTATGTAGATCATATTACTTATCAGCAGACTTTCCAAATTTCTTATGATTGGAAATTCTTCGGGCTCAGTTGGTTAACTATGTTCTGCTGCGTTCCAATGTTTCATTGAACATAAATATGTCAAAAACATGTAACAAATCAAGTACCTATCTTGATTTAAAATACTTATAAAAGACCAATCCTAGCGTACTTTATTGTCCGTGAAAATAAACACTTTAAAATGCAAAGCATAACGTCCACGACGTACTAAAAGTACACCGAGGACTGACGCTGGTACGCTAGTGGCCTTTACAAAAAAAGCTGTGAAAACCTAGCCTTTTTCCTTTTCGAATTTTTAATTGATGACTTCAATGACCCGATCACATGTACGTTATTTTGAACGAAGACCATATTACTATTCGGCAGACTTTCAAGATTTTAAACTTTAAACTGATTTTCAAGGTTTCGAAAATCTGAATGGTGACTGAAAAGTTGTGCGGAAATCGGTAGTCATTGTATGGGCATGTCATGCGGAGGAATAAGGAAAATGTCACTAGGAAAGTTATAAGTATGAATGTGGATGGTAATAAGAGTAGGGAAAGACCAAAGAAACGATGGATGGACTAACATGTGATAGCTGATATGGCGAGAAAGGCCGAGATGATGATTAAAAGAGAAGTATGGAGTAATAAGAAATGTTACCAAATAAATTGGGATAAGAGCTGGAGAATGATGATAATGATGATGTTAAGTTTCGGTATTTTGAACTTTGAACATCGGTATCTTTATTTTAGATGTTTTAATCTTCTTCATTCAATTTCGAACCCCTCACTTCAACCATTCACTATCAAGAAATGAATCGAATTCTCAAGTAAAAGAGAAAGATTCAAACAATATTTCCAGGAAATCAAACCAGATAAGGGAACGAAAATCCTTTATTACGTCGATCAATACGTATGGAGCCCATACAGATGCAGTAAAGCGATTGGAGATGTAGCCAAGGGCATGATTTGCGCGAGCAGCAACAACAGCAAGACTTACCCTAGTCGGTAAGGAGACAAGTGGCATTGTTTTTTTTTATTTTTTTGCTTAATTTAATAAGTTAAATAAAGAAATCCCTTGGCTTTAGTAGATTAGAGCGAGAACGTTTAACGAGTTGATAATAAAATTAACAAAACCTATACCTACTTAGGTTCTTCTGCCTTTCCATGCTATCCCTTTTGTTTGCTGACTCGCAGGCTGTATAAGATAATCAAATATTACGCGTGTAAAAAGGTGATTAAGGAGGCCGAGAGTCACATTCTCCCCGTAATTGTGATATACTTTTTTGTACTAGAGACCATACCAAAGGTTGCCCTTCGGGTTCCAGAGATATTGAAGGTAAAAGTTACAATTTTAACTTATTTTGACGGAAACAAGTTTTTTACTTAAATTTAAATACCACCACACCTCCTATATCATTGCATGTACCCATAAGCAAAATGTTTTGCGTGCGTTACATTGCGCGCTGCAAATAACAATTTTTCAGACCAAAAATAAATAATTTCCCTGCAATCTTTTTTGCTTAGTGTTACTTAGTTTAATGTACCCTGTTTAATGTTTAAGTTTTAATAAAATACTTAATTATTATAGAATAATTAAGTACATAGGTAATAAGCGTTCAATGTCTTTTAATGTGCCTTTAATCAGAGTATTCGATATTTTTTAAATATTTTTATACATTTTTAAATAACAAAAGTTCCAAATTTTTTAATGTTATATGTTGAAGTAATGATGGTAATTAAATGCGTTTCATTAATTAAGAAATTTCATTTGTCCATAAAAGAATTCCGCTTAAGAGAACTAATAACTAAATTTACTGGCCATATTTTGCTATAGACACGAGTTTATTTCGTCAAAGCCAATCGGTACGTGTTTTAGTTTGATATTGCAAATGAAGTATTATTGTTTATTGAGTTTGATATACCTTACCAAATGTGAAATACAAAAATTAATAGTGGGAGGTAAAATTGGGCAGATAAGGCAGTTCCCACATTCTGGGTTCTTGAGTGTTAAGTGCAGCAAAAAAAAATACGAAGGATGGATCTGCGGGTCATCCATCGTCAACCAGAGGATACTACTGACGGCGGCGCATTGCGTGGATACTTGCAGGGCTGGAAGCACCCTGTCTGTGTGGACGGGCCACAAGTACCGAGATGAAGGGGTCGCGTCTAGTGTCCACAGCATCTTCGTACACGGAAACTATATTGCGAACGGAATTAATAATGACATAGCTTTACTGGGACTCAAAACGGATTTAAAATTCAGTTCTAAAGTTCGACGAGTGGCATTGATGAAAAACCCACCTTACTATGAGAAGGCACAGGTAGCAGGGTGGGGGAATATTAGAGTAAGTTCTTTTTTTTACGGTTTATGTACGTATCCAACCTTTTTTTTGGGTGGGAAATTATCAAATAACTTCTCCCGCTCTGGGCGGAGCGGGAGGGCGTGTCAGACTATTACTGACTAAAACCCACCCGTGTTCCTTCGGTTGCCCTGTTGCCGGGGGCCACGATCTCCCTTTCGGTTTTCTTTGCACCCCCGGTAGGCATCGGCCCTAGCGGACCCCGTCAATTCTGCTGACATCTCTTTGAGGCGCGCGTGGAACACAACGCGCCGTCGACCCGGGCCTGGTCCTTATCGGACGGCGAGCTACCCATTGCTCACCGTCCGCAAGCCCGCGCCTGTGGTGGCCGGAAATCAGCCTGCGGTTCCCTAATCCTAGCGCGTCTCCTGCTGCGGCGCTTAGGGGCGTGGACGCACGAAATTTGCCTCTTCCTCAAGCGCTCCGCGTCCTCCTTCGCGAGCATTATCGTTTCGCAGAAAGAGGTGACGGCCTCCCATTTCCTCTTGCTCCGTACCATGGCCTGAACCAGGGCTAGACACGAGAGATCACCGCCGCCAATCGCCTCCACGAGGACACGGCGATGTTCCGCCTAAGCTGGGCAGTCCTCCACCGTATGCTCCACCGTGTCCTCCGGGCGATCCACACAACGGTGATAACCAGGCGTTTCCTCTCGCCTTATTCTGAAAAAGAACCTCCCGAAACAGCAGTGTCCGGTGAGGACCTGCGTCAGACTGAAGGTGAGGATGCCGTGGCGTCTCTCTAGCCACTCCTCAAAGAGGAGTCTTATCGCCATAATTGTGGCGTACCCAGCGCTGGGTTGTGACAATCGCACTCTCCATGACGCCATGAGAACCTGCCGGAGCTCTGTCCGCTGTGCCGTGGTTTCTCGCGGCAGCGGAGTTAATTCCCGACGTTTCGCCTCCTCGCGCCACTCGCAAATGTGCGCGAGGACCTTTGCCTCCAGATCCCATGGCGGTAATCCAGCAAGGAGGCTCGCCGCCTCACAGAGGACCGTGCGGGCCAGCCGGATGGCCATGACCCTCTGGGACGCGTTCATCCGGCGGGCTGGCCGTAGCCTCAATGAACGCGCTCACACTGGGTGCCCCAGAAAGGGCCATGGACCGCACGACCACCGCGTAGGGCCTCCGGCAGGAAGCGTTTGGGCCCTCTAGATTGGACAGGAGCCGCTTCAAGGCAGCCCCGGCCCGCTCCAGTCTGGGAGCCAAACGTCGGAAAAGTTCCACCGGCTGTCGAGGACGAGTCCCAGATACTTCATCGTCGACTCGACGCCGATGTGAACCCCTCCCGCCATTACCTGGGAACCCGACGGTGGCGCATTCCGAGGACCATGAAAACCCATGGCCTCGGATTTGTGCAGGGCCACCTCGAGTCCCAACTGCCGGATCCTGTCTACGATTGTCGCAACCATGCGTGACGCTAAGTCGGCCGCCGCCTGGTACGACCTCCCCTGCGCCAGGATCAACGTATCGTCAGCGTAACAAACGACGCTGACGCCGCTAGGGAGGTCGGCGCGCAGCACCCAGTCATATCCGATGTCCTACAGATGCGGCCCCAGGACTGATCCCTGTGGGACATCGCACAACATCTCTTGCCGGTTCCACTCTCCCCGGTGACCGGGGTAGATGACGACCCTGTCTGTCAAATAGGCCTTGACCATACGACAGAGGTAGGTCGGCATCCGGTGATACCAGAGCGCCTCTCTGATGCAACTCCAGGGCAGGGTAATGAAGGCATTGGCGATGTCTAGACCCCACCCCGGGCAGCGTCCCCCGTCGTGAGGGCTCGCACGCGCATAATGGCGTCCACCGTATAGCGCCCCCTGCGGAAACCAAACTGGCTATCCGCCAGATCCGGCCCCACCCGCACCAGCTGCCCGATGAGGCAGTCTACAATGACTCTTTCAAAGAGCTTGCCCACCTCGTCGAGCAGCACAATGGGCCGATAGGTGGACGGAGAGTCCGCTGGGCGCCACGGCTTCCTGATGAGGACCAGTTTCCCCATCTCCAATGAAGTGGGAACTGGCCCTTCTCCATGAATGCGCTTAGAAGCCCCCTTAATCGAGGCCCGAGAGCCCCCAAGGCCAGGATCCAGGCTTTTATAGGTATGCCGTCGGGTCTTGGGGCGTATTTTTCGCATTCAGCTTGCGTACCGCCACTCTCATCTCTACCTCAGTCACCTCCGGAGCATCATCGTCGTCGTCGATACGTAGCCACCCTCGTGCGCTATTCTTATTACTACTACAATACGCTACTATATTTATTTATATTCATAACCCTTCCTTTTGGCTTTGCCGCAGTCGGGTAAAAAAGTGATTCAACCGATGTTTCCAGGAAATTAACCCAGTTAAGGGAACGGAGGTCCTTCATTACATCGATCAGTACGTATGGCAGAATAGCGAATGTAGAAAACGAATTAAAAAAATAAGAAAAGGTGCGATTTGTGCGAGCAGTAAAGTCAAAACATCTTATGTTAGTCAGTAAGTTTTTATTTTTTTTTTTCTTAATTAACCCTTGCCTTTTAATCTTTTTAATACTGTCTTAACCAAAATCAAACATCTTTTATCCGTGGAAAAAAATGGACGAGTGACAGGTTTTGGATAGAAAAACTGTCACAAATTCAAAATAATTATATTTGCAGGACAAAAGAAACTGGATATTATGTAGGTTTAAAAATTGGTCGAATTCGTCCTTCGCCGTGTGTTCTAAGGATTTATCATAAAACATAACATCACGCCTGTAATCCTCGAAGGGTTAGGCAGAGGTGTACGTTTAGTTCACCCACATTTCACCAGTTGTGTTAAAGCCCCATGTAATAGGGGGCGAGCCTATTGGCATCAACCGGACACAAAAGAAACCAGACTCTTTATGAATTTATATGAATAAAATTATCAAAGCTGTACCTATTAAATATACCTAAGTCTTCTCTTCGCTAACCGTTATCCAATGTTACTTCGGATCGTCGAAAAGTTGTTTCCTGTTCCATAATTCCTTGCCTGATTTTTATTTATTTTTTCACGTTATTATTCACACCCTTTTTAATATTCTATCATCCTATACACCCATCTTTTCTTTGGTTTGAACATTAGTATTTTTTGCTTTTATTTCTCTATAAACCACTTTGAGGCTGTTTTTATTCTCTCCCCCAAGCATCTCCACATCAACCGGTACTGTGCATCTCACAACTAGTAAATTTCTGCTACCTTCACCACAAACACCATGTTGCCTAAACACCCTGCACCTTCCCGTACGCGGTAGTTACTCTAGAAGCTATTGACCCCATTGGCCATCTGGTCTGCGAGCAACGCTGTACTCACCCCGCCAACTACCACATAAGTTTGCAAATTCTTCAGGCTCAGTCGGTTAACTTTGTTCTGCTGCGTATCAATGTTTCATTGAACATAAAAATGTCAGAAAACATGGAGCAAATCAAGTACCTATCTTGATTTAAAATACTATCCTAGCTTACTTTTTTGACCGTGAAAATAAAACACATTAAAATGCAAAGCATAACGTCCACGACGAACTAAAAGTACACCGAGGACTGTCCCTGGTCTGTGGGGGCCTTAAAAAAAAACTGTAAAAACTTTTCTAGCATTTTACTTTCCGAATTTCCAATTGATGACGTTAAGGGCCCGATCACTTGTACCACAACCACACCACATCGCAACTACAAAACTACTTGCAGCTGTAGTGTCGCTGCAGCTTCGTCTGCATTGACTATTCAAATCAAATGGTCAATGCAGACGCAACATTGTGTTTGCGAAGTGCGCGGTCTCGCTGGTGGGTACGTCACTTGCGTTGCAGTTATGACGTGGCTTTGATATGGTCAGTATCGCCCGCACGGTTTGTTTTGACGGCCAAATGTGGCCGTATGAATAAAGTATTAATTTTAGTACAAATTAGCGCCCGTCCACGTGTTGTCGTTGTGGTGTGTTACGCGTTCAACAAGTTAGCGTAGTTTACTTTTTGAGTTTCGATAAAATACTTAAACAAACATTTTATCATTCACTTGTCTTTAAATTACCTTCTAAGTTCTTGTACATAGTTTAGTTGTATGTTTATCCATGTAAGATATAACGCTTCTAACCCTTTTTATTGTACACCCAAGGGTATGTTGCAGAGACACTTTTCATAACCTTGACCAAGTTTATTTGTTAACTAGCTCCGCTCTGCGATCCCATGGGAATATAGGGATAAAAAGTACCCTATATCCTAATCCAGGTCATGGTCTACCCATGTGCCAAATTTGACTTCACCCACTTCTCTTCAGCTCTCTTTTTTTGTACCAATCCCCACGCTCCTATGCCTGTCTCATCCAGAGTTTGCCCGCAATGGCAACAATGTAGCAACAATAAATTTTCCAAAACAAATTTTTTATTCGATATTTTCACCATCCAATGTAGTGAATTGGATGGTGAAAATATCGAATGCTCTGAATATAGCCACAAGAAAAGATTTAAAACGGCTTTGGAAAATTTTCGATAAAGTATTATTCGATGAGCGGCATGTAACTCAATTAGAAATAATGGCGGTCATGAAATGCGTTTTATTAATTCATTTGTTCGTAAAAGAAAAGTATTTAAGAGAACTAATGGCTAGATTTAATTGCTATATTAAGCGATAGGAGTTTACGTCGTCAAAACCAATTGGTATCTAAACGTATGTTAGTCAATTTTACAAAATGCTGTATCATTTTGTTATATTGAGTTTGATACGCCTTATCAAATGTGACATGGAACCTTTTATAGTAGGAGGTGTAATTGGGAAAATAAAGAAATTCCCACATATCGCGTTCTTGAATGTTAATTGCAACAGAAAAGGCCAACCTGGATGGATCTGCGGGGCATCTGTCGTCAACCAAAGGATAATGTTGACGGCGGCGCATTGCGTGGCTGATTGCTCAGGCGCAAAAACCATGACTGTCTCAGTGGGCCACAGTCATAGAGCAAAAGGGTTCGTGTCTAGTGTTCGCAGCTTCGTCGTACACGAAGAGTACCGTATGAATTATTTCGCTTATGACATAGCACTAATGAGACTCAAAACGGATTTAGAATTCAGTTTTCACGTTCGACGAGTGGCACTTATGAAAAAGCCACCTCACTTTACTAAAGCACAGGTAGCAGGGTGGGGGTATGTTAAAGTAAGCATTTTTTATTTTATTTATCTATATCTGTATGTCCACCCTCGTGCGCTTTCATCTTCAGCTCGCCACTTTTGTGAGGAATGTGCTTCACGTAAGATGTATCGAAGACAAAAGAAAATGAAGGACCCGAGTGAGGACCCACCTAATGAATCTTTTGCGACTCCATTCGCTTTCGAGAAACGAATGGGATTTTATTAAAGTCAAAGCAGTTGATTTTGAACAATGTTTTTAGGAAAACCCATATAAAAAAACGGATATATTTCATTACATGGATCAATATATATGGACACTGAAGAAATGTAGAAAATTGAATCAGCATATACCCGCAGGCACGTTTTGCGGGAAAAGCAAAAAGAGCAATACTTACGCTAGTCGGTAAGAAAAAATGTGCAAAAAGGAAGAATTTACAATTTAAACAATTAATGGCATAAACTTTTTGCGGTTCCTATGAATAGAATTAACAGTAGCTGAACCTATTTGATGTCGCCTCTCGTGGACGAGACTTTATAATGTACAATGTTCTTTATCACAAAAAAAAATTTTGGCTGGTATTATTAACCCCTCGAGTCAACTCAAGTCTTTCTTCTGCCAGTCCTTATCGCATGTTAGATAAATTGATAAAAATTACAGACATAAATTAGTGTATTGTTATTGGTGTGTATGTGCGTGTGTGTGTGTGTGTGTGTGTGTGTGTGTGTATTATTGTTAGTTTGGGTTGGCGCAGCATGTTTTAGGTTTAACGTTAGTATCCACACCCGTTTCAGTCTAATATATCACACCGTCCATCTATATTTTCGTTGGTCTGACCAAGTATTTTTTTACTTTATGGGCCTACATTTTTTCGTTTTAGGTTAAATCGTTCAATTCTTTTCGGGTTTTGAGTTATTTCAATTATACCTTGTTTAGACTTTTTTCAGCAGAACTGTACATATTGCTACTAAGTATAGAGTTCGGCTTGAGGTGGCTGCAGGTTTTGGGAAATCCAAATTGGAGGGAGACGCAAATACCTGGGATTGAAATGCCCTGATGCCAGAAACCAAAAGAGCTGTATGAACTACTGTTACCATGACCGTTATCACTGCCGCAGCTACTAGCTTGAACTTTCTGATTGATCGGCTCCTTGATCATTCAAAAGTGCCTGTGAATGGTTTATTTAAAATTAATGCTTTGAGTTTTGAGTTTGCAGGTGTTCAGGCGTAGACTGCTGAGCTGGAAATGCATTTTGTTTCCAGGCGCTGTACAAGAATCTTATCAAGTCTTTACATATCGTAATTAGTGTATTGTTATGAAATATACATGACCTTAAAATTTTAAATTAATGAACTCATCTCATTTAATTTACCACAAGACTTATAAGCCCAACTTTGTCGCCATGTTCTTTGTTGTCGTCAAAGTTAAGACGGCTCGTGACGGGCACCAGCAAAGAACAAAAATCAAAGGAATCTTCTGCATGTTTCGAACCTTTGAAGTTTCGGCTTAACGGTGATGAATCTATGTATGTATTCTGTTTGCCAATATTATTTTCTTTTTATTGCGTACAGATAACATGTATGTCATTAGTACGCAATAAAAAGTAATAAAATGTAGGTACTACAAATTCTACCCACTTTAAAAATAAAATAACATTACGCTTTTGGGCAGTGTCGCAGTCGGAGAGGTCATCGAGATTGAAAAATACAAAATGCAATAACCAATTCTTAATGTATTTTCTCTCCTGTTTCCTAGGGGTGACTCTGGCAGCGCCCTGGTGGTGCGAGGCTACATCCAGATTGGCATCGTCTCTTACAAGATGCCCTCGATCAGCAGGAGTCTGGTGGTCTACACGGACACCGGCTACTTCTACGACTGGATCAGAAAGAACTCGAAAAAACTTTATTGTGTCATTGAAGCGTCAAGTGGGTCGAAGGTGGATCATGAATCTGTCGAAAATATTTAAATGTAGGCTTAGGTTTTTTTGCGATATGATAAAGTTAGCGATATTTTTATTTCTTTTCTTTTTCTCTTTTATTTTGCTCGATTGATAGCAATAGGTCCCCTATTACATGACACAATTTAAATACAATAATAACTTAGACATAACCGGCGAAATGTGAGTATACTATACAGGGTGGCAAGGAAATCGACGCGAAAACTTTTACCATGGATTCAGTACATAATTCTGAACCCCCTGTGCTGAAATTTTTCGTCGGTAATCAGCTGTTTCATAGAAAAGTGCAATACCTACGTGGTCAAAATGTATGAAACAGTAGATTTCTTGTTCAAAATCATGTACTGAATCCATGGTAACAGTTTTCGAGTCGATGTCCCTGCCACTCTGTAGGTACACCTCTGTCTAACCCTCTGGGGTTACGTTATGATGTTATCTTTTGTTGAGTAGTTGAACTATTGATAAGAGACAACGGCAAAGATTTTTCTCAGCAGTAACAAAATTACGAGAGATAATAGTCACAGGTGAAATGAGGGGCCACTCATCTTGAGCACTTTGGATGTTCGCGTTTCAAACTTTACTTTAATTGATAGCAAGTCTTTTCTAAGGCCACCTCGTTTGTTACAAAGTTAAAGAGTACCACAATACAACAACAAGATAGCTACCTTAGAATAATGACATGGCAGCATGGAATTAGTATGTAGGTACTATACATGGATTAGTATCATCTTTCCTATACTATTAAATTAACATTCTCTATTTTTACCAGAGCAGAGCTCGGTCGCCCAGGTACTAATGTATTAATCAAATATCAGAAAAAGTATATTGTTTTATGAAGTGCTACTACAACAAGGTTAATCTTAACCATTTGTATTATCTTCACGCTTCACGCACGTGGCCATAAACAAAGGAACAGCTGTATGTCAGCCGTAATGTCATGCTTGGCATATGTAATATATATACACTTGGCAAAAGAATCGCATAGGTACCCGCAGTACGGGCTCTGTACCTGTTAAAAGGTACTTACCTAAAGTTTTTGTAGTACAGTTTAGGTACCACCAAGACTAATAGTATTTCTTCTTTTAATTACTTACTACGGCCGTATTTTTTTTTTGCTTTGACTTAGAAGCTTAATTTTTTTAGAACTCCAAGGGACCACGGACTTACGTATTTGATATTAATTTCAACTTGATACCTCCACGCGTTCCTGAGAAAATGGTCTTGACAGACTGACGGACGGCCTCGATCCTATAAGGGCTCCGGTTTTTTTTTCCTTTTGAGGAACGGAACCCAAAAAAATAAAAATATTTATGAGTTAGAATGAGAAAGGCGATTGTTGAAGTCTGTCTACCAACCCGCACTGTGCCCACTCCCTCTCAAAAGAGAGGAGGCCTGTGTCCCAGCAGTGGGAATATTATAGGGACATTATGTATGTACAGTTGAATTAGGATCGATTTGTTTTTCTTATATTCCAACAGTAACAGTTTACAGTGGTTCAACGGGAGCGTATTCACAGTGCATCATTTCTCAGATTCTGTCGATGAACCGCTGTGAGTACCTACACAGCCTGCAGCCATTCAGTGTATCGAGCATTCGAGCAGGAAGGCCGGCGGGAAATGCTAATTGTGCAGATAAGAGCCCGCGGGTGCCTGCGGAAGTGACGTCACGCACAGGTGTCTACCGCCGTGCTGCTGATAGTGTAATTAGTGCGTGTTACTTTGCAGGAGGTAAATCTATTTGTTTTAGGTAAATTTTCTATGTTGGCAGAGTTCGTGTTGAGGATATTTTGAAGGGGTTTAAGTTTGGCTACTTGTTTTATCATCAAGGTTTTAAAATCAGAGCATTTTTTTTTTCTTATTTCGCGGTTATAAGTAGTCACAAAATTTTTAAAAGGTTGGAAACTACGTATAGCAACAAGATCCCCTGAAAACACAATTTTACTTCGTTTTACAGTGTTTTATAATACGGTTTTAAACCTAATGCCGTTGATCGTCCGCGATGGTTAACTTTAGCGCAAACGTAATACCGGTAACCCTCCCGGAGGGTTCACTTCCAATATGTACGGCGGCATGGCGTACATATTGGAAGTTCTATGAAAAGTGGATCGAGTCGATAGTGTTAATAACTTATTTTTGATTCCTTCTTAACTTAACATCCTAATTATAAATGTTATAATTCCTGCATTATGTCAATAAATTTGATAAATATAACCATTCAAATAGTTAGGCAAATTTTCTTGAAAACCTACTGGACGGATACCTAAACTTAATCTTTGTCTACCCAACAACTACAACTATGATCCTACTTCAGTAGGTACCTAAAAAAGCCCACAGCGAACAGCAGCTTGACTAGGTATATACACAGATCACCGTAGTTGCCAAACCAAAGGGTGATCAAAGAAAAAGAAAGAAAATATTTTATTTGGGACACGCACAGAAATTACAAAACATATTAAAAAGAAGGGAACAAACATTAACAAAGCATTCTAGACTAACAAAAAAAAAAATACGACCTGTGCAAGGCCAAAAAGGCTCCTATCTCAGCATGATGCTGCGATATTTAAAAATAAATAAATACCGCAGCGCTGGTATTCTGATCAGCAGTATTATCATGATATTTTCGTTTTTATCATCTAGTCTATATTCCCTATCACTCATAGGTTGGTTCATATTCAAGACCACACGCCATCTAATGGACCACCCACTCTATAGGTACCACAGACTACCTAGGTATATAATGTTCAAGATTGTCAGACTGGAATTCTAACTAACGGTTTTGCGGTTCAGTAGTAACCCGGTTATGAATCAACAGTTTTATACAATACAACTTAATAATCAGTCGCATTACAAGCGAATCTTACCTAATTTTAAAATGTAGGTAGGTTTTTAAATGACAAGTCAGTTTTCATAAAATTGCAACCGTCTAAAAAATTATGTGTTATCTGACTTAGAAAAGTGTAACACCGAATAATACGTCCCCGTAAATTGACCAATATGAAACACTTAACAACAAATGCACGCTACCACGTAAAACTGAACGCCGTAGCCAAGATTTCATTAATGAAAACTTACTTACTAATTATGGTCGTATTTTACAAATTGATTATGGTACGTAAATAGCTACATTAGTTGCAAAACTGTGTGGCAGCTATTAACAGCGTTACCAGATTGGGTATTTTTTTCGCAATTTTTGGTAAAAATTTGACTCCTGGAAAATTAATTATTTGGAGAAATGATCGGAGAGAAGAAAACATATATTTTTTATTTTTGTAGATTTCTACGGGATGTATCACATTTTCCGAACGCACCCGATAAAACATTACGCTCACAGATCTCGATATCTGTGAGTACGCTCGTTTTTTAGTTCGTATCTCTATTATGGTTTGGTTAATTCTACTTCCACAATATTCTACATAATCTTCATATTATTCATTCGTTTCATTCACTCATGATTGTTGTGTTGTTATCTATTGTTTCGCACTTTCGCAGAGTTAAGATTTATTTGGATTTAACCAAATTATCTTCAAAGTTCAAAGACGACAAAGAGTTCAAAATCAAGACGATACAGAACAGCTTGGGAAGCTGAACCCCAGCTTTCTGGTAAGTTATTTTTAAAATTTACTTCATTTGCCAAATAGAACGCGGGTTTTATTACTCCTTTGTTTTTATTATTATAAATCCATTGAAAGTATATTATTCAATAAAACTTTTGCCTTTGGGTAAAACTTAGAAAAATGGTAGCATTTTGGAGAAAAAATATTTCAAATTTGGGGAGAAATAAAAAATCACATCTGGTAACCCTGGCTATTAACGCCCACCTCCAAGAGGGAGACGACAACGTTCCAGATTCCAGAGATGAAAATATAGTAGGGGTTAAAAAAGAAAAAAGGCAAATATTTAAAAAAAATAGTAAATTAAATTCAATAGAAATAATAAAAAATTAAAATACCTACTAAAAATTAAAAAAAGTTTAATGACGTGTATGTGGGAGTCTTGTATGGGAGTGTAGTGCGTGTCTGTGGGGTGTAAGTGTAGAGTGTGCTTGTGGAACCTCTCCACGAGCACACTCTTTGCTACGGGTATTTGGTGTGCATAACTGACTAAATTCTCCAAATCTTCGTATGTGAGAGTATGAAGCCATTGATCGATATTTTTTTTGCAATTCCGAAGAGTACATGGATAAATAGTAAGCAATTTATTTATTATATGTATGATAAAAGCAAACGGACTGCAGGAAATGAACTGCCGGCGGACAAATTCCAATTTAACACCCGATGTCGGGCAGACAGTCAGTTCTACGTTTTTGTCTTCTAAAATCAGGGTCAAAATACAAGTTTGAATGCTTCCGCAACACTGTACTTAACACAAAAGAGTACCTTACTGTAGGTAGCTTCCATAGCGTGTACAGTTCGCTGGTAAGAAAGCGATAGGGTTTGAAGGCCATTACTTTAAGGACGCAGCAAAAGACAATTACCAGCACCACCAAGGCCGAAATACAGTACGTTAAAACGTTATCATTTCATTCACTGGTTACTCTTACAACGACAACAAAAGTGGGCTCAAGGAATACTCGCACACAGAAGTGGTAAAAACACTCAACAGATGGCAAAATAAGATAAATAAGAACGGTCACCCATATCCTAGAATCACCGAATCCCAATATCGTACTTTGTAGAGTAGGCCCTTTGCAATAATACACTTGCGTAAAAAAGTGAAAGAAGCATCGAACGTGGTTCCGGTACCCATTACCTTTGGTCCTTACATCCGATCACAAAGCACACTTCATTGTGTTCTATATAAGTAATTCCCTCGAGAGGACCCATTGTGGACCTCAGGGATTACCCTATAGAAAGGAAACTGCGCTTATTTTGGAGAGAAAATTGCACTGCTCGATTGATATGGTAGGTAATGTTCTTGTACCTTACAGGGTGAAGCCCCAGGCGGATGGATACCACCTTCGCGTTACATGATCATATTGGGGACTAGGAATGCTATGGTAGACGAGATTGCAATAGGTTATTAGCACGCCCTGTACAACACAAGTCAGTACTGACTGAAAACTTAGCTTAACAGAAAAATTGATAAAATTACCGAGTTCTAATATTAATCAAGAATAACCTTTATAATCTTTAATGATTCTTGATAGGAGGAATTCTTGAATTGAGGAACTCGTGGCTAAGTAATAACAGCCGCACGGGTCGACCCATCAGGTTAAGCTACGCTTGACAGTGTTGGTCCGTGGATGGGTAATCACTAACCATATTTATATACCGAGACTCCTCCGTGTCTCAGAAAGCACGTTAAGCTGTTGGTCTTGGCTGTCATTCGTGGTTTTTTGACAGTCGTTACGGGTCATCAGAAGCCCGAAAGTCTGACAACCAGTCTTACCAAGCGGTATCGTATTACCTAGTTACTGAGTTGTGGAGGTCAGTTAGGCAGTCGCTCCATGAAAAATATTGGTATTCAGCTGCATCCGGTTAGACTGGAAGCCGACCCCAACATACATTGTTGGGAAAAAGTTAGGCAGAAATCATGAACGTTAAAAAAGATGGTTAACAATCTTTTTCAAGGAATGGTCAAAAATCTGAACAGACAAGAGCCTCCAGAACCATATGACAAGTTAATTCCAGGTAGTCTAATATCCTCCTTCTGCGAAGCAGTAATGCTCGCGAAGGAGGAGGCGGAACGCGTGAGGGACAGGCAAAGTTTGCGCCCTCACGCGCCTAATCGCCGCAGGAGACGCCCTGGGAGTCGGGAGTCGCAGGCCGATTCCCGGCCACCGTAGGCGCGGGCTTGCGGACGGTGAGAATATATCGCCCTCCCAAAACTGGAGAAACATAAACACAAATATCTTATTCTTGAATCAAGCCCCTAAATTAAACAATAAGCATGGAAAATAAACAGTTGTACACGATCTCTGACTGAACCAAACTTAGCTATCTTTTAATAAACAACATTGTCTAAGTTGTGCGACGACGACAATAAATAAATAACGTCTTATCAAACGTCCCAAGTGTAGGCCTACTTGTTAACACGTGTCTCGCCGATCGATAAAACGCTGATCGATAGGGGCGTTCGCGAAAGTCGATAGTCCGGCCCACCTCTAGTTGGTACCTTCGTACTACCGCTTACAACTTTCTATGTGTCGGGCGATACGTCAATTGTCCTTACTGTTGTCGGTGATAGTACTTACTTAATAAGGGTTAACTAATAGCTTTTGTGTTTTGTTTTATCGATGCTGGAGGCAAAGGCAAGGCTGTGTAGGTTTTAGAAGTACCTAAATGGATAGGTAAATAATGTTGGCAATTCTACATATTCTTCAAGCTGTCTAAAGTTCTATGGTAGGATTTATTCTGCTCTCTTGATCTTTTCTATTTTGACTGCTCATATAGTCGTAAATAAAATGTAATTTCAGTAGATTATACTGGGTTGTCGGCTTCTGGTCTTCTACAATATGTAAAAAAAACGCTGTCCGCTCTGAAAGGGGCACATAGTTATTGCAAAAACATTACCAATATAATTAAAAATCATATTATTATTGAAAATAAAAAGTTATTGCTATTTAAAATTCACATTTTTAGTACCAAAATTATCAAATTTCAACAGGGGTCATAAGTTATGACTTCAGACACCCGTTCAACGACGGCCGCCGGCACCCAATGTAATAACCAGATAAAATTCCCGATTTAAAAAAGGATTTTTTTTTTCTTTTTTCCTGTAAATTTTCACATAAATAGACTCTCAGTACGATACTAAAATTACTTTGGCAAAAGAACCAATAAGTTTTTGACCCCTGCACTGTTCAATAGTATCGACTGGCTGAGAAGAGATAGTTGTGTAATTAGCAGGCGAACACTGGGAAATAAATTAAAACTGGAACTTTTGAACGAAATAATCGCAGCATGTGACAATAACTAATATATTCTATACAAAAATATTCTTACCGTCCTTATACTATTTGTACCTACTGATATTGAATTAGATTAATTACCAAATGTTTTAAAACGAGCTCTAATCCTGCCGACAAACTGTCACGCAGTTTGGCAGGTTTATAAGATTTTAACAAGTGTTTGGTCCAAAATAAATGATTTATTTATTTATTTTATTTTTAGTTAAGAACACCCTCACGGGTCGGACAGCATTTTTTTTACAATTTAATATGTTACGATTCGACAAACATTGACCAGTGGTTGGCGATCCTGAAGGGAGGCAGTTTGGATTTCAACTATAAGAGCCCAAATAAAGTTATTATTAATTTCCGAGTACATACGTAAGGTATCATTCTAACTTTGGTATCTAAAAATCAATGGATCGATCAACTTTTAGAACATTAGAGAGCCAATCAAACGCAAGATCCTTTTATCACAAACAATACTTATCATCAGTGAGTTCTAACACTTTATACACGAGAATAAAATCATAGAAGCTGCCTTAAACTTCCTTACACTCGTGGGAAACCTCGCCAATGGCAAAGTCTTGTAAGTTGCATAAACAAACACCCTGAGCAATTGGTTGCCTCATCGCAATCGTAGGACGTCGCCTAACCCCTGTGCCTGCTTATCTCTCTCCTTATAAAGTACATGGGTGTGTTAGTGTCACGCGGACATAGCACACGATTTATGCGCACCATACGACCGACGACGTCAAGATGTTGTTTCGTACTGTCGTACTGTACAGGGAGTATGTGCGGTTGTAGAGTCAGAAAAAGATGTATGTAAGGAAAGCAATAAATACATATCTATACTTCATTGGTTTAGGTAATTAAATTTAAGTAAATAAATCGCTAAAGTTTTTATAGATGACACTTTTTGGTTTAAAAATGCGTTATTACCAAATTAAATTTATTTTCGATTTGTTACGATAGTTTCCTCTTTTATTAATATATGTTAAACTTTATCATTTATTTTTAAACTACTCTTTGTAGATGTAACTGCTTGAGCACCATTTTCTAGTTATATTTATAATACTTTGTAATCTGTCTATTGTAAAGAGCCCAAAAACACAGGTTCTCTAAACGTCAACGAATTATAACGTTGCTAAATCGAAGAGAACAACTGTAACGTAGCATGACAACTGAAGTGCCCAGGTATTACCTTTAGTCAGTTATTTGGTAGCTCTCTCGTTACGTGTTTTTTATTTATTTTTTTCACCTTCAACAGAGTATAGATCTTCTTTTTCAACGTTGCAATTTTGACAAAATGATCATGATCTCGACTTACGGGCAATCGTTTTTCATTTCTCACGCATGCTTTTCTAGTTTACTCATAAAAGGGAGAAACTTATAGGTAGTGGTAATAATTATTGCACTCTTAATTTGGCGTATGTGCTATGACGCGTCGTCTTTCTTTGCAATTATACATTGTGTCTTTATAATGTGCACATACCAAAATGAGGGATCTATGCTTAATTTTATCGACGGATTTTTTTTTTTTTTTTTTTTTAACAAAACGGTGTAACTTTTAAACTAAATGATGTATCGCGGTGAAAAAAACTCCATAATGATTGGAAATAATTAGGCGTCCTCATAAAATGAAAATTGTGGAAAAAAATACCCTCAATTGAAAATAAACATGTTTTTTTTGTCCTTTTTGGCGGCTTTTTGAGAAACTTTACGGTTATTGTGAAAAAAAACAGATTTCTTAGCAGAAATCTGTTTCATCAATTTTTACAATAATCGAAAAATTTCTCAAAAAGCCGCCAAACAGAACTAAAAAAAAATTAAAATATTTAGATATTTTAAATTTTAACATACAGATATCACAATATTATAATATACACATATGAAAACAATAGGGTTTCAGGGCGAAAAACAGGTTTCGTAAAAATGTATCCTGGTGCGCTACATAGCTGACGGATGACAGAAGACTCTGAAATGAGTTCGCTTTACAAAATATTTTTTCCGATCGCTCAGCATAAGCACAACATGGAGTGAGAAAAAGTTGTAGTTAGCTGCCTACATGCTTATCGGTTTTCGTGACTTTACGTGTACAGTACCCAGCACTCGTATTCAATCAAATTACGCGTTAGTGAGAAATTTCTGGTAATTTCTTTATTGTGTCGTGTGCAATCAAATTACGCGATAGTGAGAAATTTCTGGTAATTTCGTTATTGTGTTGGAAGAGAATGGTTTTATGGTGACTTCTGACGTCATTATCGGATAAAAGCGGCTAAGAAAAAGATAAATATCAAAATGATCTTATTATCGAAAACAGACGACGCTTACATACCCATTAACTCTCTGATGGAGTATTAAACTGGAACTACTAGCAATTTTTGCACACAAAAGAAATCGGGTGCACACAATAGATTAAAAAATAAAAACAGAATGTTCTAGTTAACCGCAGTTAACAAAAGCAAAGTGTAACGGCGAACAAAAATCAACCGTATCATTGAATCGTGTTGATCTTAAGAAAGATCTTTTAGGTATCGATTTCTCTGACACAAAAAAAGCAACCGAGTCAGCGAAAAAATCGAGTGACTTTTTAGAGTGTCGCGTCGTTAAGCTTTGGTAAATGTCGAAAAAAATATAAAGTGAAATCGTTACGGTACCGAGTGACTCAAAATCTTATTTTTCACTTTTGTTTTGTATAAAATTGTACGCAAACAACATGACACCATAGCTCATTATTTTAAGCACGAATAGAACCCATGTAATGGTATCTTATTTTCCAAATCAATGACCAATGTTAAATTTATTGATTTGGGAAACAAGGCAAAATGACAGTTAAATTAGTCCCAATCTTCATTTTACAATAAAATACCACTATCAACCTATTATTAAAGAAAACATTAGGTATCCAACCTCTTAAATAAAAATATGAAGTTCCAACGGCTTACTATGACACGAACGTAGATACTTACAACAAATAATTTAATTAAACCACAAAGCATCTAGCAACTAAACTGGAAAGTATAAAAACGTGCTCTAGTTTCACAGCAAAAACGGCACAATAGCTATACTTAAGTATAGCGAAAAAGTGACTTCATAACGCTTTCTACATTCAGACGTGAGCCAAGCTATAGCTCTGTGGGTAAGATAAATTGAAGAAATCTGAACAAACCGCAATGATTGGGTGTAAGTTGGAGGCGACAGCGGATATAGAGATCAGCGTTTTGTTACTTGGGATATTTAAAAATTAACTGGGTGTACCCTCAACGAATGATATTCCTTAGGCCATCCTTATCATAGAGCCATGTAACTGAGTACGTAAGTAACTAAATCCAATAACTAGTACCTGTTCGACCGAGCTCTGTTTCACTATAGACACATATCGGGGCTTTAATAAAGCCAAAATTAATTAAATCTAAATCAATCCGAAAATTGAACAGTAAATATCAAGTTTATACAACATTTATTAACTAGGTGAAGTAGTATCATAGAATTATCATAGAATACGATAGATTAAACAAAACTTACGATTCAGCTCAGCTGCTAGTGTTCGTGGGCGAAGGATATCAAATTGTTAAGTGTGTGATATTTCAAGCTTTTATAACTGTGTTACAGCTACCTACATTCTCGATAAAACATACAATGTAAACACTGATTTCAAAACAGCTAAGAATTTTACAAAAGATATCAGTAATGAAAATGACAAAAACAATACCAAATATGAGTGACGAAAAAGAACACCGAATTTACTAAAGCAATTACAAGTTAACAATAAATCGCCTTGCTTAAGAGTAGTGACCATATACATGCTATAGAACAATATTAACCACTTATTTCGGAAACAGGATAAAAAAATCGCGTGTTAGTTCATCAAGTAATGGAAGAAAATTCAATCGGGTTCACAGAAACGATGAAAACAAAAAGCACACTTAGAATATCTTGACGAGGAATAACAGACAAGATCCAGATTCATCACACAGTGAGCAGAGTACAAAATCTTTCACATAATTTTTCCCAATCTTCAGTCTTCTGAATTCTTTTTTCTTTTAAAAGGGTACCGATACAGTAGTATCGCCCAGCACCAGTGATGCCACTAAGAGACCACGGGACTATTACAATGTAACCCGTGAATTCTTCCAGTGCCATTGCCTGTGCATGGTGCGAGTTCTTCTCTTCTGTCTTCTTTCTTCGAGTCTTCTTGATTGTCTGTTTCTTTCTTCTTCGAAGAGCTATTATTTACATGCCTATTTATTGAGACTGAAAACATAATCATTCTTTCTAAAACTAAAATTCAGTATAACATTTGATAATAAACTATTATTATTTTTTCATTTACAAACATAATTTACATTTTTTAATATTTTTATAAAAACATTTATAAATATAAAATATAGTAGCTCACCGGTATCGGGAACAGGATACAAGCTACTGGTGGTCAGGGCTCCTGAGAGAGGAACCGCTTTCTCGATCAGCCCTTGATGCAGCTGCCTAACGAGAGCCTCGTCTGGTGTTGGTAGAGGGTCTTGGCTATTATGCCATTGGCCGTTATGACTACCGGCACAATAACTTCTGTATCTACATCCCACATGTCGACAACCTCGTGAGCCAGGTAAATACATAAATAAATAATACTTATTATTATTATTTATTTATTTTAATTCCAAAATATACAATTTTAAATTTTTAAGTTGGTTTTATCAACACAACGAAAACCTCTCAAGTACCGAGCCGTTTATGTATATCTTACTTGTTTCGCACACTTGAAATTAACAAATCTTTTACCGTACGAAAACGAGTTCGCAGATTAAGATAGTAAACTAAATAACTCATAATCTGAAAATCAAAACATCTTCAAAAAACCTCTTAGTTTTATATCTCATCGTTAATCTCGACGGCTTCTTCATTTGTTTTGATTACACCTTTCAATTCAGACGTGTGCAAATAAAAAGTGTGTTCAGTTTTAAAATCTAATTCTATATAACATATGTTAGGACTGTTGGTAATATTATCAGTTTTTATCATAACAATCTTGTACTGAAGATCACATATCTGTATAAAAAACAGCAAATCATTTAGTTTAACAACTTCAATGTTTTGTCTGGTCCCAATTCGGCAACCAATGTACATCGCTGATGCTGCGATAAGCTCGCAAATACTCTTTAGATCCTATATTGATTAGGATTCGAATCCTTAAAAGTTTTGCATACACTGAAAGTTAAATTATCATCGTATTCATTACGATCTCAGTGCCTTAGCTACTCAATCTAATTTGTATTCAAACCGTTTCATTTGTCTGGCGTCATGGACTTATTTTCTGAGCCTGCACCCTAATTGCGTAATACACAATCAATCACAATCTGAAAAGTTTTGAAACAGATTGCTAATATTATTCGTAGTTATCCATTGCTTGCATTCGAAAAAAAATCTGCTCAACAATTTAAATAACGTAATGAATGTTGTTGAACTGACAAAATGAAACGAATTAGTCTTAATCGTTTACGAAACTGTTACGCAATTAGATAGCGAAACCATTATAAAACCTTTCTGTCAAAGTTAAATAAGCTGGAAGCTGTGAAAACCATTACCATAATACTGAAACAATCAGAGCTGGCTACCAATTGGTAGTTATGGACAGTTCTCAATAAAATCACGTTAACAGTTTTATTTGCAATCGCTGAGTGCATTGTGCGCGGTATCGTGCGGCTGTGTTTAAGATGCAGACATACGACGGCAAGAAATTTAAGATTTCATAGTTCCATACTGGGAATTGATTAATAAAGATGAATGGATTCATGGATGGAAGATGAAATGACAAAAAAGGAAATAAATGTTGCAATGATAGAAAATTGTCGAGGTTATTGATAGAGATGACATATGTGTAGAAGAAAACGCGATACTGGTGATCACAAATGGACTGGGCAGAAAGACCATGATGAAAAGATTAATAATTAAAAAAAAATATCTATAGCCAAAACAAAATATGGCATTCAGGACCTCAAACAAACAATGTTAAAACTTATGGTTATAAATTTAATCAGATATAAAGTTTTACAAAAATGAAGTTAACAAACCAAGTCATCCATATTTGCATAACATTCAAGCACATCCCATAACAGTAAAAGCACATTACTAAGTTGTACCGCATCCTTCCTACGTGTACAAGCCCTAAGAGATGTTTATCCGGCGCTCGCGCAGGTTGCAATTAAAATTAATGAATGGTACAAGTGTCGCTGCAGGTTACATACAGTAAGCTAGTACACATCTGTTTTACCTGTGTGATTCAGTATAGCAATTAGAAGGAAACGAATGATGGATTCATCGATTAGAAATAGTAGTGCTAAGTTTTATTTACTTTTGATTAGCTTTGGACGGGTTTTCTATCAAGCAAAATTATTTTATCAAACAAGTTTATGGAAATGTTTGCTTTCATTTTGAAGTCCTTGCAGTGACTCCTATTCCCAAATAACTGAAAGATTATTATGTAGGTATGAGAAGAAAGATCTATAAAATTATGATGATAAGTGAACTATGAAATTAAAAAGGTCCGTAAAGAAAGATCCTTTCCATTAAATATCTCATAAAACTTACAAAGAACTTCAAGTAAAATTATTACATTGGCAATTCTTTTGAATAACACAAGTTATAAATCGCATACCACTTATAAAAGCCCGACAAAATCGTTTAATACTACATAAAACCGATATACATTAGATGAACGATGCACATAAAAATATCGCCAGGTGTTTCTAAGAAAACCGATGCAAAAAACGATAGATGAAATCGTCGATACTTTTAAAATACCGACACGCGAACAGAAAATTTTATATCTCCTGACTCATGTTGGATCTAAATTGAATCAAGATCTAAAGACTGGGATGACTATTATTCATACAGATTTATGTGCTTGGTTCCCACTAGTGGGCACAAATTCTGATACTGATTAGCTGATATTAACTTCAGTTAATGACGCGTTCGATCTTAGTAGTGAATTCTAAGTCACTGTTACCAAGTTAATAATTGTTGGTAGGTACTTCAGAAATGCTTAAGCTTAATAAATGGGAGCGGTAATACCGATAGACGTAAGAATGTCAATAGTCTTAATACAGTAAGTAAGAAATCGAATTTATGGATTTAAAGTTATCAAATGAAATCCACTGTCCTTATCGGTGTTGAACAATCAAATCTTTAGTTTCAAATCTATTGCTGTGAGTTATTGGATTAATTAATGGAAAGATAAGAACAATGCAATGCACCAGATTATGTTATCTTGTCTGCATTTTGTTCGACTACTGTATATTGGCCACGTCAGTATACATTTTGCTCCAGTAAATTATCAATAAAATCTGTTCGGAATTAAATAAATCAGTGCAAGCACTGCCGGTATCTGACGATGCATCTCTGTGGCCTGTAATTGGGCTTCTCTCTTCACTATATTTATTTAATAATACGCCTCTATTTCCGCTGACAACATCGGACGAGATCTATCTAACGAAGAAATGCAAATAAACCATGTTCCTCCCGCGAGCCTGCAGACACAAATTAAAACTTAATAAGTTAAGAAATGGCGGCATAACACGAAGGAGAGTTTATTAAACAATATAGAAAGCGCTAAACACAATTTTACTCCAGATTCTAAATTAACCTACGATTAGATTAAATTTTCAATTACTAAAGATGGCTCGCTTAACGACATACGTTGATTTTATAGAGGAAACCTCGATAACCTCTAAGCAAACATGCTATAGTAAGTTAATTGATTATCGTATGATATTAGCGAAGCTTGCCTACTAGTGATATCAAGTATTTCCTTTTAAAATACCAATTTGGTTTAACCATCATTAATTTATTCTAAGCTCAAATCGATCATCAACAATTATATATCTCTCCAATTAAAACAAACAATATCGATTAAAGCAATTTAAATCGATTCCATGGGAATCGTGGTTGCATTTCCTAGCGGATTAGCTCCTCGCTTCACAGAGCACACTCTATATACTGTTCGAGTAACAGTCATGCTGAGATTTAATACTCTGCTTACGAGGATAGACTCACGAACCGCAACCCCGAGTCCCTAACACACACCGACACGTTTGCGTTACAGTACAACCAAGAGTAACACGAAATACGAACGCAAACGACTCAAGCGAGATGCAAAATCGTTGCGGGACTAACAAGCGCTGGGAAAAGAAAATTGGTAGTGAATTGAATAGCAATAACTAAGTGCGAATTTGCATTGTCCGTAGTGGGTTGTCTCCGATCCTTATAAATAGATCTATGGCAATAAATAAACGTTTTATCTTATCGCTAAGCGGACGGCAATAAATCTCGATGTAGCAGATAAAAGGCTTATTTATTTATGTATATCATATCATTCGTTGTGTGAATCATTCAAAATACTGACGATAAAAAGCATGTCACAACTTTATGAGATCTTTGGAACTGAATCATCAAGAAAGCATCTAGAATTTATATTATTTCATAAGTGCAGAGGATGCTCAAGCTATCAGTAATTCGTATTTAACCGTAACTTACGGTATTCGATAGCAATACACGCATTTCATTCATTGAAGAAGGAAATACTGAAATTCATCACAATAAAGCAAATGCTATAAATCTTCAACTCAACAGTAATGTCAACAACCTGTCCAAATAGATGCACACACAAGCACGACAATCATCAACAACAACAACATAAATTGCATGGTGTCTCCTAATCTACCGGCAAATGTAACCCTACAATAGATTTATCTCATTACGGATTTAACCGCTCGCGACAGTGGTTGTCACGACGCTAAAATATTTGCATTGTAAACCACCCCGTTTCCTGATATGTCTGCTAAATTATTCGCAGTGTTTGGTAATAAACTTGAGGCGAAATTGTGCGCACGCGCTGCGGGAGGGAGCATGCATATGGCACGTCATAAATAGATGCAGAAGGTCTAAGGTAAATGCGCGAAATGCACTCACCTAGCATTTGAAGAAAACAAAAAAAAAAAAATATGCAAAATCTCTCTTCATCTCTTTGGGAATGGCCTGATTTAAGTAGAAAGACTGCAATGGGTTTTTAATCTTTAACTTGTAAAATCATTGCTTTTTTTCTATAAACTAAATGCCCCGTTTCTACCATACTATCTCTAATTTTATAACATAGTCATATCTACTTTAAACGGCTTTAAAAAAAGTAAATATCACCTTCATTTGTTTTGTGCGTTACGGCAAGTTGAGTCATATCTACTTTAAACGGCTTTAAAAAAATTAAGTATCACCTTCATTTGTTTTGTGCGTTACGGCAAGTTAGCCTTTCTTATATTTCTGTCAAGTACCAAGTGGTCTTATCGTATCAGTTCGATGCGTTTCGAATTAGACACGTATGAAATAGGTATGATGAAATTCATAATACAGTTTGCAAAACTTTACCGCATTACAATAATTTACATGTAGATCATGTAAATTATTGTAATGCGGTAAAGTTTTGCAAACCGTTAGGATGTGCCCATCTCCGGGATTAGAGAGATTCTTGGCTGTGAGATATCTTATTCATTTAGTTTTTATCATCGGATGGCATCAAGAAACTAATATCTATAATATTATTGCGTGTCTTTTGATAGTCTGGGAGCTTGGATCACTTTTAAGTAACATACTCATTTTTGAGGGTTATACTTTTACATAACCTTGCCAAAATACAATGATTTTTATCTCATACCTAAAACCAATTAGGAACAATTACCGTTCCTCTTTCCTCCTTTGTGTTTTGTTTATTTCTTCTTGTTCGTGACCTCTCGTTTGAACACAGTTTCCTCCACAATTATGCAGTTTCGCCCTGTGCTCGATGATGCGGTCTTTGATACCGTTGCTTCATTAATTTCGTGCTGTTTTCATATCATTTTGCTTGCTAACGTCAGTAAACTCATAAGTGAGAATACGTATTTAGACACACTTTGTTTTGAAAAGTTTTCATAAAATACGGACAAAATACTCATTTCAAAATACAAAAATTTTACTAATCTTTTTAAGAGAGCATGCCTGGTGTTCTAATATCTGTGTAAACTTTTATCAATGCTATCTTCCAAGCTACACAATCTTCATTTTAAAATTCAAAAGTTTTTCCAATATTTTTGAGAGAGCGTGTCTAGTGTTCCTACTTCTAATTTCTGTGTAAACTTGTATTAATGCTATCTCACATACTACATTTTAACTTACTGTCCACCCTTCATCCACAAAGCATCGTTCTCAAAAATAAGAGAACCAACATTTTCCCACAGATGTGAGTCTTCACGTAGAAGGGCGCGATAGAATGGGTGGGCGTCCCAAACGCTACCGTGTGCCGTTGGAACTAATTAATTCGAGCGGACCCCGCAGGCGTCGAGCTCCCGGCCTACGCTGCGCAACTGATTGTGACAAAAAAATGGAATGGAACTGTTGTGGCTAGATTGTTTATTGACGTTTTTAAGGATGCCGTGTCTCTAAACATTTTTTGATATTTTACAATCTTATTTTTTTACATCTTGAAACAAACAAGGAATTTAAATACAACCCACCCGAAAGTGCATTTCCAGATGTATTAAAAAAAATTACAAAACTTTCTTTCCGGTGCCTCCTTTTCCTAATATCCAACAATTTACATTTCATTCCAAAACAAACCAGCTAGAAAATCAAACTTAACAAACTACAGTCGAAGTATAAATAATTATAAACCGCACAAATCATCGTTAAACGCTAATGAGACCTACAACAGTCGGTGCTCTGCCCTTAAGGGGATACTAGGGCTACAGAGCGCCCAGAAGCAAATCGTTAAACACCGAACTAGGAGCTAGTCATTCATAATTCAGCTTTATGTTGGTACATGTCCCGCGGCTAATAGTTATGAGCATTGATTGAAAAATATTACGTGGAGCATCCATTTATTTATCTTGGAGACGGATTTTTTTTATTTACTAGCTATCTATGGGCGAACATGAAATGGTTAAAAACGTTACACAACGTTAAAGTCCTTCTACATACATATACCTATAAAAATCCAATTTCCCATTGCATTAATAGTAACCACACGTTGAAGGTACCAGGCTCCTATAAATCATTTGGAGTAGAAATAAGACAGTCTTAATTAAAGCAGGCGAGTCATAAAGTGTCCACATCGAGTTGAAATTAATCGAAGCTTTTCATTAAATCGATTTTCTTCTTTATGATCGAGTATTATTGAATGAAAAATCTATTATAAAGGCCTAGAATCTATGATCATGGTAAGAATCCAACCTTTGCCAAAGAGACAGCAAGAGGAAAACTGAATTGTGTGAGTGAGGAAATTAATGAAAAGTTCACGGCTAACAGGGGAAATGAAAAGACAGTCTTATGCCCATTTTCACCGACAGCTAAGTGACACTTAAATGAATCCCTAAATAAAAGTCCATTGTTGGATTTTCAACTCTCAGCGCTGAGCCTAGCGTTAAAAATCCAACAGTGCACTTTTATTTAGGGATTCATTTAAGTGTCAATTAGTGAATGTGAAAACGGGCATTAAAGTTACAAAGAAACAGAATATTCCACCCATCTCTAATTTTAAAACGAAAAGCAATTCCTTACTTTGCCTAACAAATACTTAAATGTATTACAAAATCGTGCAAAATTATAGTTAAAGGAATTTTCAGTAGTATAAGTAAAACAACTTTGGTACTAGGAGACTAGGGGCATTAAGGAGATTATAATGTATTCAATTTGCCTTACATGGTGTGGTTACGTAGTGAACTTTCTTAACACATGGCTTCATGGCCGTATGTGGTTGGGCTTAGGTTACATTAACGGAATTAGGGCCAGGAGAATATTGTTAAACAAGGGTATTGATGACATAGTTTGGTTAATTATAATTACGTTAAATTAAAAAATGTATATCATAGTTTTTAGGTGCCACAATCTTAGCTTAATGTAATAATCACAAACTGTTAACATAGGGCTACATAAAACAACAGCAATGTCAATTTTTTTTCAGGTTCTGGATTCAAAAACTCAAAAACTTGCCAACAATCGCCTTGTATCGCTAAGAAAAATAAATGGATAGGAAAACCTCAAGAGATGTAGAAGTTGAAACTAATTTCCTCCTAGTGCATCCTCATAGTGTATTCCGTCCCTAATGAAACCAAACATAAACTAGGCCTTAAGGTCTATTTAGACGCGTTCGTGACTCCCCAGCAATTCCTTGTCTATGCCGTGGGAGTCGCCTCGCCATCGACAATATTCCGTGCTTTTTCGAACATTGAACTAAATTCAACATTTCGGTAAAGCGAATGTGAATATCAACCTAGTAATGGTTTTGAAACGACTGTCTGAAAAGGTCTCAACTCCTCTGCCTATTTGAAAGTTAATATTGGTTGTTTAGTGGCATTGCATAATATTTACATTTTGCCTCTACTACCTTTGCAATAATCATAATTTGTAACAGTTTTGAACGTTGGTTATGATAACGTTACTACGCTTGTGTTTTGTTTTTTTTTTTTCTGTTAAGCAACAAATGAGAAAAACAAAACTATTTAAAAACAGAACAATGTTCGCTTTTATATCTATGCGCGTATTGCTTTTATTTTGTATCTTTGGCTTCCGAGTTCTGACATTATGTAGATGCATCGGTTTACTGAAATGATCTAAATTAGACCTTTATCAAGTCGTTGGTCTTGACTGATAATCAAGACATAACTGTCAAAGTTTATTGTTAAAGGGATTCACATTATCGTTAAAATTTAAAACTAAAGTACACATAAAATTCATTTTCGTTTTAAATAATCGTTCGTTATAGTTAAGTTTAATAAACGATAAATCGTTTCGTTTATGGGCCTTACGATATACGACACTAATAAAAGTTTTGAAATTTTATCGATCGATATTTTAATAAATAACTTTGCTGTTAATACTACCGTATTTGATTCAAGGCTTCTGTTCACGTTATATGTACTTTAACTTAGATTGCTAAAGGATATACATCCTGTATGTATATCCTTTTACAATGTATACAATATTTGTATAAATTAAAATAACTACTACTTCTATAACCTGATCTGTTGCCAAATATAATTTCAACTAACAATATTATTGACTGTTGTTATATTTTATTGACAAACCAATCACTACAGCTTATAAACTACCTACATGATCATTGACAGCAGATTTAGTTACTGTTCGGAGACTTGATGAATTCTGTATGTTTGAAAAGCTTCTTAAATTCAGCCAAATGCTTGAGGCCCCAAGACCAATCGTCGTAAAAAAGTTTTGTATTAAAAACATCAAAACATGTATTGTCTTTTTACACACTGTGTCTACGTCTCTAATTTCTTCCAGCTGACCTGCGACAGGAGAGTGGAATGAGTCAACTCTCCTGTCGCTGGTCTGCTGGAAGAAATTTCTAATGAAATAAGCAGTAAATTTATGCTCTTCTATAGTTACGTATTTTTCTCCATTAAGTGTTTTGTGTGTACATAATTAAATAAATAAACCCTCCCTAAAAGTCGTTTACTTACTAATTCTCAAAAACAGTAAATATTTAGGAACCACTTGTCCTAACAAATCGCATCTGTTTTCTCGCGTCGCGTCGCATCCACGGAACCCCTCCGTCCGGCGCGCGCGCAAGCTGCGGGACAAGTTCCACAGGTTGTATGAAACTGGTTTGAATATTCATAGAGTACGAGTGCCAACGGCCGCCACACTATGCCGATGACATAATGTATCCGAATAGATTTATTGGATCCATTCGATATTGACTTTGTTGTGAACTTGTGATTTAAGTGGCAGGAATGTTTTAGTGTTGTAAGTCGATTAATTTTATCGATTTTCGGAGTTAAGAGGTTGTTTTGTGGAGTTTTAATTTGTAAGGCAAATAAATTCTTGTTTTATTCGTAAATTATTTTTTGGCTCTACATAAAACAACGTTTTAGTAAATTAGGAAAATATCAGTAAGAACATAATAGGCAAAAGAAAAATGTATTAAAATTCTAATTATATACAGTTTTCTTTTATCAAAATAAAATGAACTAATCTTAAAAACCTAAGCTATCAGAGAGCCTACAACGTCCTGCGCGTACAATATAATAATCGATTTAGGATGTTGATGGGGCTTCCGCGCTTCTGCAGCGCTTCGCAGATGTTCGCGGAAGCCCGTGTTGACGATTATCATGGTATTAAGAGGAAAAGAACAGCGTCAATAATGGGTAGGTTGTACGGAAGCTCCAACAGCAGCCTAAAAACATTATTAGACAAAGTTGACAGTCCTTTATAAGGCACTGGGTACGGCACGTGCGAACGTGTGTTGGGCCACGGCAGTTTTAATTTGTAAAAGTTTACTAACATCGTTTTTAAGTCAACACTATATGAATTGTGTGTACTTGCATGTGTAGTCCGAAATAAAGAATATATTATTATTTTTACGTGTCTTGACATTTCTCGGGACCCCAGGGTCCTGAGAAATGTCACTCCACGGACTCGACACGGGACTCCAGAGTCCCGGACCTTTGGAAGGCGTGCGAAGGGCCGAAGTCAACTCGCAGAGGCCCTTTAGACGTTTTTAATGAAATGAGGCACCAACCGACGATTATCCCTGTCCACACTATGTAAGTACATCCAAGGACAACCCCCGGTTGGTGTAAGACTATTGCAGGATATGGAAATAAAGATATTGTGTTATAGGTTTGAATGGCTAAAGTGAACTGGTTATCTAGGACTATGGAAAGGCTATGGCCCCTGCCTGATCAATGTTTTATATAAAATACACATAAAATGGCAGGGGGTGACTTGCACACTCAATAATGGGCCCCCGAAAACGATCGCTAGAACATAGTGTCGTAGCGACAAAATTACTAAAGGAATGGACAGAATATTTGAATATTTGTTGTATGAAACTAATCAACGTTGTATGAGACAATCTTAAAAAACAGGTATGTACACCCACAGGGTATAACATTGTCCACATAATAGCCGTCAGTCAGAATTAAATCGTAATGATTTATTATACAAAGGTACATACATACCCGAACACATCGAGTCGATAAAAACGAAATATGAATATGAATAAGTTATTGACATATCGATGTTTCATAAACGGTTGCACATTTTTTATCAATAAAGAAGCAAGAAAAGTTAATCAAGTGTATTATTAACTCTATAAATTCTGCTATCATCTTGACAAACTCGCTCTGTCGATGTCGCCTACTTACCTATATTTTAATGAATGTCACTTAAGAAATTACGATCACTGTCAATACTCATTTGACAGCCAATAATGGAGGTGTTATCGACAGCTCGAATTAACCAAATATTTAATTTATTATAAAATTAACTTTTGCACAAATAAAAATCAAACAAGGCACTTAACAAGACCGGTGTTTTTTTGCGTCATTACATCAAATTAATTAAATAGGAATTAATCGCCCGATTGCCGCATCGGGTGTGTTCGTTTTTCGTCGCTCCTCTGCTGTAGCCGACCGGTTTCGCGAAAATACATGAGCGACGATGCGCGAGGGCATGACTCACTAACACATGGGCCGGTACTACGAGCGAGCGAATTTCCGACAGATAAATTATTCACTTTATCAAGAATTCAAGATCAAGGACTGCAGTCAACTTCGTCAACACAAGAACGTTTTAATTACAAGCAATTTGCGGAACGTGGCGTCATTTTATAATAAAAATTACCTTCGTCAGGAATAATATTTTTTTTACATGGCAAGGAGGGCTGACGAACGGTTCATGGTCAGTTAAATACGCTCGGAATTGTTTGTGTAGGTTGTAATATTAATTAGGTGAACTGATTAACTTCAGCAGATACTACCTAATAAAATAAAATAGGAAATCTAGTCATGAGTTCATAACACTAAATTAAAACTAATATAGACAAAGAAATTAGTCACCAACTTCCGATCCAACTTTATCTGCGATTCTCACAACTGTTCTCATTAATGGATAGAGGCGCCAGCGCAGCAAGTAGGTATAGGTAGAGGAGGCAATAATAATAAATAAATTATATAGTAACACCGTAGCAACTGCAACAATACTTACCTAGTGTAATTGCACGTAGTCAGGAATACAGTAATGTGCAAACATTACTCTTTGTGCACTCGCTCCGGTTACAGTTACTGAGCGAAAACTGTAAAAACATACAAATTATGTGATGTCACTGATGATAGCTCATAAATTGCTTCGAACCCCACCGTATTGATATTTTATTAAAATCATGTGCACTATCAAATTCTCGGACATAATTGTCTTTGAGACGGGGCATTAAAGGCACCCGGTACCCCGTTGTAGCTCTCTTAGGAGAGCGTCTTTAACTTTTTCAGTATTTGACTCAAACGCGAGCGAGGCTAACTGTTCTGGGTTTGCCGGACGTCGCGTCAGAGGTAACACTTTGACCTTGCGCTGGCCTAGCGCAGCACGGAGTTTAAATTTAAATTAAGGCTCCTGCAGACACGTGCGACGCGACGCGACGGTGCGATGCTATTCTGATAGAACAATTTCCATCTTCTTCTTTTCGTGGGGCTCTGACTTCTGGCTTCACATGCCGTCGAGAAACATCACTCAGGCATGCCGGTTTCCTTATGATGTTTGACTTCACCGTTTTTGAAGCAAGTGATAATTATACAATACGCCCATGAATCCGAAAAGTCAGAGGTGCGTGCCTTGGGTTTGAACACGAGACCTATGACTTGGCAGTCCAACGGTTACACCACTAGGCTATCACTGCTAATTCACAATTGCAATTTGCATTTTCCATGAAGATAATGAAATTCATGTACAGGTTTTGTTACCACTACGGGCAGCCTACCGTAAATTTAAGAATCCCCGCTCACGCAGGCCATTTTAGTGCACCCCAGTGCGACAATTACAGGCCAGTATGGTTATTACTAAAGGTACAAATGATATTGTCAGGTGGCGTCCGCGGGTTATTACTCAGTGGGTTGACGCGACGCGACAGGTTAAACGAGTTCGTTTCCCTCCCGGACGCGAAACGAGTCGGATTAGGGTTCCTTTGCGTTTTATTTGGATACGAGAGCCAACAGTCAATCCTTTTAGTACAAGAAATGGTAAAGAAAATTTAAAAAAATATTTTTTTTTAAATATTCGGATGCCGTAACGAACTAATTTTTCTTGAAAGATGAAATGGCAGAAGCTTTTTTCAGTGTTATTTTGAATTAAAATTCTAACTAATATTATAAATTGCCTGACAATGTGGACATCGAGCGGGGACTTAGGGCGCTGTAGGTTCGCTGTAACATGTTGGCTATGTACCTGCACGCTGTACAGTCACGATCTTATATATATTCACTTACCAAAATTCAGATGCGATTTTCTCGTGGAATATTGACTGCAACTTTGAGATAAGACCTATTCCGTATTAGTATGGATTCCAAAATACTATATTCGTAATAATTTTTACATATTATTGCTCGTGACTGTACTCAACAAGTAAAGGTGACCTTATTTAAAGCCTATTGTCAGTCTTTTTATACGTGCAGCCAACTATGCAGCGAGCATACAGTGCCATGAGTGTACAGTACATCAATGCGTTTAGGGTGCTACTGGGGCTGACGCGGTATTGCAGCGCTTCTACGATGTTCGCGCAGGCGCAAACTGATGACTATTATGTTATTATTAGGAAGCGGAGCACCTCACTACTAAGTCGCTTACGACGCAGCACTAAAACAGTATTCTGAGCGTATTGTCAAAACGGTGGGACTCGGTGACTTGGTGGTGTTGGAAAGGTGGATGCACCTTTTTTTTTTGGGTGGGAAATTATCAAATAACTTCTCCCGCTCTGGGCGGAGCGGGAGGGCGTGTCAGGCTCTTACTGAGTTAAACCCATCCGTGTTCCGTCAGTTGCCATGTTGCCGGGGGCCACGATATCCCTTTCGGAATTCTTCGCAACCTCGGCAGGCATCGGCCCTAGCGGACCCCGTCAGTTCTGCTGACATCTCTTTGAGGCGCGCGCGAAACACAACGCGCCGTCGACCCGGGCCTAGGTGGATGCAACTGCATACCAGTTCGTCACCATTTATTATTTAATACAATCAAATTAATTTTAATCAAATGAACTTAAATTTATTTTTAATGCAATGGTTTGAATGTGTAATGTTTTAATGTATAATTTTTATGTATAATTTCTATGGAATTTGTAATGCTTAATATGGGAATAATTTCCTGAAATAAACAATAAATGCGAAAGTGAGTTTGTTTGGTACGCTTTCAGGGTAAAACGCCTGAACGGATTTGGATGAAATTTGGCACATGGATGGACCATGACCTGGGTTAGGACATGAGCTAATTTTTAATCGGAATCGGAAACGAAGTCGTGGGCAACATCTAGTGGTATTATAAGAGCCTTGTGTTCAAGATAGGCAGTCATTTTTTCCTGTCTTAAAATCTAACAGTTTTTATTATAAATTAGTATTGATGACAAATAACACTTAATTCGCCAATTTATGTTTAGAAATAAGCTACCAGCTTCCAAAAATACACTTTATGAATTATTACCCGCTTGTGTCGTGTGTTAATTCGACAATATTCCAAAATATTTATACAACCGGTAAGAAATATAGAGGTTTTACGATACTCATATTAACATAATCCCACTTTATTGAAATCGGAACAAATAAATAGGCAAGTTACACGGAGGAAGCTTTTCATTGTCCATCTACACACGACTTCTACAAGTTTGTAAAATTTTGCTGCTTGTATAAAATATTTATGATTATTGCCTTATTGTAAAAGAGAAAGTTTTTACTGTCAGATTGATGTTTTCTTTTTTTGTTTGTATCCATTTATGTATTTACTAGTCATTAGCATAAAGTGTCTACACCTGATAATGGTCGAACAGTCAAAATTAACGTTGTGTATCGATAAAAACAAGCTACCATAAACTGGTGTATGATACAATAACTAGTTACTGACGTAGTCTTTTATATTATGAAAATCATTTGTATTAATTAATAATGTCGCTTAAGACCAGGCACTCTAAAGACAATTTCCACGCAAACTCCGCCTCAATACACCCCCACCACTCCACATGTGTTAAACGCTAACACATCAGTAATAAAGTTGAATATCGTGTGCGCTCTTTGGTAGTGTTCGAGCACGGAACTAAATGTCGTAAGTCTCAATTCTTATTTCGTTTATAACTAAAGTAATAATTGATCTAGATAAACTATATTTCCTTATTGTGAATAATTATTTTAGACATAAAAGCTGAGTAATCTTGATTTTGTTTCAAATAATCTTAAAAAAGACAAGATTTTCGAATAAGGCAACTTCTTGGACTATCAATCAATCTTTCTTAAAAACAAATAGTTTTTACGTAACAACGGAACCCTTTTCACACGATGGCACTTCTACCGACCGGTTCAAGTTGCCCTCGTAACTTTGCAGATCGGTTTTCATAAATCGTGCATGTAAATGGCTATATGTAATTAGTAATAAATGTAATTGAATAGATAACAACCTGCTCCTGAATTATGTCGCTCGTTTTAGACTCTGTACCGCATTAATAAAACATTTTATTTTAATACTTTCCTTGAGATTTCTTTGGCGTTTAGAATATAAGTTTCTGTTCTCTGAAGGTCTTGTTTTTGAGAGCTTATAAAATGGTAAATTCAATTTTGATTGGAGTCCCTTTTATTTTGACAACAACAGTAGTATTTTTTTTTTGGGTATAAAAGCTTTATAACTTACACAATAGTGTCCTCCAAATCTTCAACAAAATCTTTAAGAGTGACAGAAAAAAACGGTTTTAATTTTTTTTTTCTGTATTACTTTTCAATACAATGTATAAAATTAGTATAAATTTTAAAAAAACTTACCAGAATTTAAGAATCTTTATGGGTGGAAAGCTTCGAAACAATTTAATTTTAAGCTCCATACATATTCATTAAAATCTATCCGTTCATACATAGACACGCGTTGTTTATATATTTGACATACCAACTACTTGTTGACCTGGAAACCATAGAGTTTATCATGGAAATAGTTTTCTCTTCCCCTGTAGTGCCCGAGGTAAGGCAGTGGCCACTTAGGCCTGATTAACATACCGGTACCATCGCCAATTAATGGGCCATCAATCATCGGTTTATGAATGATTTAACGATATATTGAAATTGTCATGTCTAATGTTTATGAAAATTGCTAAAGTTTAGCCACAAGATTTTTTTTTTGGCGCTAGATTTTCCAAGGATTCGTTTTTGTGTTTGCAAATAAAGATTCACCAAATATCCAGCCGGCCTTTTCTGTAAGAGCAGTGCTGGCCCAGTGGTAACGGCAACGTCTTACTAGTTGGAGGTAGTGGATTCGAACCCAAGCAGACGCTTTACTTGGTGTAAATAATTTCATCACCATTGCTCTCAAAACGGTGAAGGAAAACATCGTGAGAAAACCGACATGTCCTAGAACCAAAAATTCGAAGACATGTGACATCTACCAACCTGCACTGAGCCCGCGTGGTATATAGTCCACTCCTTCTCGAAAAGAGGAGACTTGTGTCCCAGCAGTGGGAACATTTTAGGCTGATTATGTTGCTCTGTCAAAATCTCGCCGTGAAAACTTGGATGAAGTGACCTGTCAATAGTGTCAATCCTGAGCATCAAGAATGTATAGAATATATCGACAGATCGACTGATCTAGCATAAATATTGATAATTAATCGACACAGCCAAGCACCTACAAGCAGTCGCTACACAGTTTTGTTTCAAATGGGAATCGAACTTACAACTCGTCGTTCAAAAGCCAATCACCGAGTCTCCGCGGTAGCACAACCCAAGGTTTTTCGAATGTTTTAATAAGTAATTTAAGTCATTAATCAAGCTCTCTAGCTAAATAATTTGTTGGTGATATCTTCAGTTGACACCTACATAATCAGCTTGATGACATCAACTCCACGAAATGAATCATGGTTGCATGTCATACGTTATTAATTAGGTAAGTACTCTTGATAAGTGTATTAGTGATGACATTAATATGATTTGATTTGTGTTTTGAAGCTCTTGTTGAAGCTCTTAGACAAAGTTTTGCCAGATTTAAATTGTATTTATTCAGAGAGAAAAATTTGATGGCATTCCATAGAGTTTCCTTAAAATCATCTAGCTTTCGTATTTTCATTGAAAAATCAACAAAAACCACGTATTCTTTTAATATTTCAACCGCCTCTGCAGTGACTTGAAGAAAAATGGCGTCTGACAAAAGTCACTAGCTACGTCACTAAGCGACACGAGGTCAAAGGTGCAGGCTGCGTCGATATTTTTATGACGCAACCAGATAATTGTCCGTAGACAGTTTGACAGTCCAACCGAGTGGTATGTGGGCGTGTGTCGCTGCCTACGACATGTTAAAAACCCCATCCAGTTATTATTGTAAGATTTGTTTTCCTTGATGTGCTTTTTGAACTGTCAAATTTGCATTCTGTTGCATTAGAATTTTCGAAAAAGCAATTTTTCAAGTTGGAGTAGGTACGTACAAAATCGATAAGTTTATAAAAAAAAAATCTCAGCAAATTTTGAAAAAAAGAACTCTTGCTAAAACATTCGAGCGCGTTCCTGTCACTTACAAAGATACCAAGCCTGCCACATAAACCGCAATAAAACAATAAAACTAACACACTTCACGCGTAATGTGGGGCACTAATGAACTGAAACATTAGCGTTTTGGGGAACACATTGGCCGAATGCACGTAATGGTAATGGCCCCTCGACAGCGAGGCGTGAGAATAACCGCTAACACACACATTACTGATTATCTACAGAGCATTAATGTGCCTCGTTCACATTTCATTTTACTCACAATTAATTTAAAATAAACTTTAAGTGATATCGGTTGCTTTCATCTTTTAAAAATAGCATCAATCACTCATAAAAGTGATGTGCAAAAATAATGGTTAGGTTGAAGTAGTAACGTTACATTTTAATAAGTTTGATGTGAGTTACAATACTCGACAAACAAACGAATAAGTAAACAGGAAACTTCCTTTACCTACTTTCTCGTATAATAGAAAATTGATAGGTAACCTTATAGGCAATTTCAACGATTTACGACATGAGCAAGCTTTACTGTTTTCTCGGGCTTTGTTTATTTTCTGTAGAACAATATATTAATGAAATAATTAATACATACATTTTATTAGTTCCCCATGCTTTAATTATCAGTCATCAACTGCCATTCCTGACTCCCATTTATTGAATGAACAACAACTTTATTTGCCATGTGCGATGCTCAACAACCTACATAAGATGCAATATTCAATTATAGGTAACCAAGGCGTGCCTGAACGAAAGCCAGCTCCGGAAGCCGTGAACTTGGAGACAAGCCGACAAGCCGACCGGTAGTGATACCGGTATACCGGTGCGACAGGACGACTCGTTTCCAAACGGAACAACCAATTTCGAACGCCCGACAATCCGGTACCGACTATCGATATCTAGATTTACCTGTTGAGTCACATCACTATCGATAAAAATAAAGCACGGTACAGGCTGAAAAAAGACGAATATAAAATAAAAATTAGAAAAATAAAACTGGCCATCTAGAATACCACGAGTTTTTTTTTTTTTTGAAGTCAAGGAAATGTATCCTTAAAGGATAAAATTGAATTTAGAACTAGAATTCAAATCTGTCAATCACACCATTCTCTTTTGTGCAACCTATGGTTCCCAGGTAAAGTGCCATTCTGATTTGCTTAACATAACCATGTAACTACGACTGTCTATCAAACTGTTACCCTTTTCTGCACTAAATCAAATTATAACTGCCTTGTAAGTCTTGAGAACGAAGTTTATTAAATAAGCTGGAAGCTTTGTAAGCAAATACCATATGAAGCTGGTGTATAACCTTATTTATTATCATGTTGTTTTAACTAAGATGTTAGGATTGTTAGTGGTAAGCTGGTTAAGGCGGAAGAAATGTAAAGTTTAAGTTACTGGCAGATACGGGCAGAGAAAATTAAATAAATAACTAAGTAATAAAGCCAAATATAACAAGTTGTGTATTCAATAAGTTAGTGTTTATTTGTAGGTGCATTGACACCGAATTACTGTTAGTGGAAACACATAATATATTATTTATTTGTAGTGTTGGTTTAAGTTAGTAAATATTTTATGATAATATTAAACGTCATGTTAGTAGCGTTGAAACTATAGCGTTATTTGGTGTTAGTATTTAGATTGTTAGTCACAGGGTTTTACGTCTATGAATACTTATCATCTAAACATAGTCTCTAAAGATATGAGCGGATTCCTAAATGTATCGGCGATTTCCTTCCATAACGTGCCAAAACATAGTAGGTGCTACGTTGTGGGCTTTTCTAAAAGGATATTGTACATTAGATAGAACACACAAATTCTTCTCTGATAATTACCTACAAAATATTCACACGGCTGTATGAATAACATCGAAATTACAAAATTTACGCGTGGGAGAGTAATTGGTGTGCCCACGACTTTTTATTTGATTGACCTGACCTTTATTGCAAACGGTAAAAATTGAATACGTCTTGTTTGGAAGTACGCGCTTATGGCAACATCGGAATAACTGTCATTATGATTTGAAATTGGAATTGACGGATGGTAATAATGTCCCATGAATTTGTTTATGATAGATGGCTTTCTAACGATGCCCACGGGAATATTTTTTAATAGGTTTGACTTATTCAATACTAAGGGTCAGACGGCTTATACCTAATTAATATAACAAATCACATTACGCCTGTATTCCGCGAAGGGTTAGGCAGTAGTGTACGAATATTAAACCCACATTTCGCCAGTTATGTTTTTAAGTCCCATGTAATAGGGGGCGAGCCTATTGCCATCAACCTGAAAATGAACTGAATAGCTTCGATAAAAGAAAGGTACGGCTGTGCTTTTTAACCGACTGCAAAAAAAGGAGGAGGTTCTCATTTCGTCGGAATCTTTTTTTAAGTGTGTTCTCCGATTACTCGAAGACGGCTGGACCAATTTGAAAAAATATTTGTTTTAATTTGAAGGGATATACTTTCTAGTTGGTCTCATTGTCATTCGGTCACGATCTGATGATGAGATCTTGGAGAAATCAAGGGAAATAAATACTCTTCAAATAATATAGGCACACCTATAGCAATTTGGGTATTTTTTATAGTAACTCGAGCATTTGCTCTCGGTAAGCATAATTTGGTAAAGTGGAACTGATGATGAACACACACAGACACAGATGGCCACCGGAACTACTCAATAATATGTATGTCACGGATTGCGATTCGATTATTTTAATATGGTTGGTAAGCAATTGATGCGATTGCGATTGCCTCGTCACAATTCATATGGTGCAGTGGAGCTGATGGTAAAGTACCTGGAGAACTCCTCAACAATTACAGTCCCTGCATCGGGAAAAGCAATATTTTGTCAAAAGTGATGAGCAGTTGACATTTGGCTATTGTAACTTAGATAAATTAGAAACCAACCCAATAAAAAGTGAAAAAAGAAACTTTTTTACATAAAAATACAACCAACTTCCAAACTACAAAGTGAATGAAAAATAACTTTAATTTCGGATGTCGGTGGCAAAAAAACTAAAATACTGATCCAAAGACACCTACTTCCGAAATTAAAGTTATTATTTACTTTGTTGTTTTGAAGTCGGTTGTATTTTTTGTAAAAAAAAAGTTTTTGTTTGTTTGCTTTTCCTCGACTCGTCGGGGGGACTCCCGTGCCCACAGATTTATATAATATTCAAGTTTTTTTTATTGTTGTTACTTAAAAATAGGAAAAAAAATAAGCATGATCTGATCATCCTATTTCTGACAAAATCTTCAGCAGTAGAATCATTAGGTCTGAATTAATAGATTTATTCAGACATAACGAGTTAATAACGTTTATATTACTATTTTATGTTACTATTGTTTATTAATATCAGTTACTTAGTGAACACATAGTTCTTACAGAAATTAATTAGTTATACATAAATCGAACACAAATGGTCACGCACGCATAACGTGGTTAACGGTAACTAATGAGAAATCATTGTTGGTTACAATCACAACTACATGTTACGGTATTGTGATAAAACAAAAGTTAACTATACGGATTTTGTAGGAGCCAAATTGATCAATTTTACGCGCATTATTTCGCGGCGTTTTCCATTTTCCGCTGTCTGTAATTTTCGCGCTGTGATTGGTCATATTCGGCGCGTCAAATTCCATCCAAGCGAGTAAGCGACGAAGACATTTTGTCGCGTCCACGTACCTAATCATGTCGTGACTGGCTTGTGTTTGCAGTTTGTTTTGTTTGTTGTGAGTTTTCGTGTGATTTTAGTGATTTATTTAAAAAAAAAAGACTGATTATGATAACGTGTTCTTTATTTTTCTCTCAAAACATGATCCTTGTATGGAAATTACGGTTTCGGTTTCGGCCGAAACTGAGACTGGTGCCGAAATTTGGTTTCGGATTCGGTCGTAAAAACCAGTTTCGGTTAGACACTATAAATATAACAGTACGCCTTGTTTCCTCGAAGGGCTGGGCAGAGGTGTACCTATTGTACATTACCAGTTATGTTTAAGTCCCATGTAATAGGGGGCGAGCCCTTGCCATCAACCAGACACAAATCCTGACTCCGGGCTGCTACTGAGAAATTCCAGATAAAACCCCAATAACACTGCCCAACCTGGGAATCGAACCCAGGACTCATGCTCAGCAGTAACGCTTGCGACCACTATACCAACGAGGCAGTCATTTTTTTAATGAACAAGTTAATAGAATGTTAAAATTAAATAATGGTAATGTCAATTAAAGGCTGGGAAAGCCAGAACCGCTCAATAGATGTAATCGCCATTTTATTTTTGACTAGGTAAACCCAATTGCAAAATAAAGAAAGAAAAAGTATTAATTGGGATACGCACGGGAGATCACAAATTAAACTTATCATAAAACAATACTTAAGTCAACAAAAAAAAAACTAAATTGGTAATTGCTTATTGCAAAAAAAGGTACTCATAGGTACTGCCTACAGAACTGAAAACGTTAAAACTATAGCTACAGATATACTGTTAACATTAGCATGTCGGTGACGCGAACCCATCAGATTATCCGCTACCAAAAATCACTCAACGCGCCTAAAGTTTTCACTTCAATAAAAAACAAGAACGGTCTCAAATATAGCGTAGTTTGTTATCTACAATATCTTATTAATACTTATATTCTTATCTTGCTAGAGTTACAGAAACCACAGCAAAATAAAAACTACGGAAGAAACCGCCTCTATGTGAAATAATACCGCAGTTACTTGATTACAAAACACAATGGTTTCCAGGAATATGGTAACATTAGTGTAATGCTCATTCCCACGTGTGCACGTTTAGGAGCGCGGGCGCATAAAAATGAGCGGGTCGTGAACTCGCTCGAATGACGACACTCTTGCAGGCTCTTATAGTTATATTTTAGTAGTTTTAGTGTTAAAAATGCATTAGGTACTTACCTAATCTCGTTCTAGGAAGAATGGAATAGTCACTTTTCTCCGTATTCGGTAAGAAGTTTCCAAAGGCCATCCTTACCGAAATATTGACGGTAAACACATTTACGAATTCTGAAACAAAAGAAATCAGATGGTAAGAACAATTTGATTTTGTCAGTTTATTCATAATTTTAGTTATATTAAAAGCTCTACCAAATATATTAAGGATGTCTGATAAGTAGAAAAAGCGTCCATGTGGATAAATTTATTGGTTTATAAGTGTGTGTTTAGTTTCTAATTGGCCTTGCCTTAACCTTTCAACAAATGAGACGAGAGCACGAGACCCTATCAAACAAGCATTTAATTTTTCGCGTGAATAGCATAAAAGTATTTATTGTCAATGATTATTACTTTTGCACAGGTGCAGTAAACATCATACCGTTTAGTCTATGTTACGACTTTCTTGTTTTATGTTTTGGTTTGAAAATAATTCTCTAAGTAAGTACCGTTTAGCAATTAGTATGGGGCATTTAGCAACATAGCTAGAGGTCTTCGCAAGGGGCCAACTACCGCCTCTTATAGCAGTATTATTTTAATATTACTTTAGTGTGAGAAAAAAATGGAGAAAATAATACATACATAAAAAGATCTTTTACATAATTTTCGTTGTAAATAGTTATGTTATGTAGATTTTCCCTACAATTTAAACCTGCACAGTGAATGACTAATGTTCTCACTTGAATTCGCAATAAGTATTCATCAACACAACCAATATTCAGTGTCAAGCGAATATCAAATTGCTGTCATCTAATTTGCATGGTGCGGCCTGACTTGACACTTCAACAAGTTTTATCGATAACACGATAACACAACAACACTTTGTATTCCCATCTCTAACAACTTTCGATTCTGCAACGATCATTTAGAATCAGCGTTTGAGCAAAATCACGTGCACAATTCGAAATTCGAAATTTTCCGATTACGAAACGGTTGGATCCGATTAGACTTTCACTGCACGAAATTAGTTGAAAATTTTCTCCGATATCCATCAACTTTTGCGTTGCAATCATTGCTGGTAGAAGGAAAAAGAAAGTAGACGTCATAAATGCAACATCTACTTTATTGCTCACGAATAAATGCAGCAAGTAAACTACCGTCACACTTTTTTCGTAGAAAATAATTATTATGATCTCTCTTTGCGGAAACAACTCTATCATAATCAATTTTTACGAAACTAACATTAAATAAATTAAGTAGCACATTATTACGATGAAGACAAGGTTTTAAATATGCTAAGCCCTAATATTAAGCTAGTTTTCATAAATCAATAGAAAAAAAAAAAGCTCGCCAACGGATTAAGTTCTCAAATAAATTCCAACGCTTGTCCTACACATCGGCTCATTACTCCACGATTGGTGCTATCACAACACCTGTCAGCAGCGTGACTGGTCGTAATCACGCATGGTACTGCCTACCTCTAATGCAAATCAAGGTCGTGAACTCATCCGATGTATGGCCCGGCCATGTTTAAAGCACGGATTAGTTTGTGATGGATAAGAAGCGGCTAATAGAACGACGTTGTTGAGTTGATGTATTAGGTGCTAGGATTAATTTGTCAACGTTCTCTTTATGTTGTTTTAATTATGGAATCGAATGTTTTCTTGATATAATCTGACGTTTAAATTAATGTTGTGATATAGTTAGATGTTTTCAACGTTCCAATCGTGTGATTTATTGCTTAGTTTTTGATTTGTAGAAAAACAAGAGACTATTAAAATGTAGGCACACAGTTTTTCACTTATTGATCTTAACTTCCAATGATGCAAGATTAATCTTAGTGGCATAAAAGATTTATTCTGATAATATGACTAGGAAGAAGAAGCGATCACGCAACAGGACGCGCCACGAAACTGACAAACATCGACACGACTATCTTGTTCTTGCAATCTAAGATCAACACTCCTCTTAAATAGCTTACGGTACATCCATACGCCAATTACTTTATTAATTAAATATCTACCGAAGGAGATAACACATTGATTCAGGCTTAATGTCACAAATTGTGAGTAGTATCTTGATCGGCCTTTTCTCGACAACAGACTTCGAAGAAATGTATGCAATTTTGCTGCAATCAATCACCTGACGATTGATATTGGACGTGAGCATTTTTTTGGCAAATTATGGCTGTCTGTCAGTCTTAAGCAAAGCTTGGATAATAAATTAAATTAATAACGTATTTTGGCAAGTAACTTAATATACCTATTTTTTATATGAGTATAAGCTTTCGTGGCAAAGAAAAGAACGTACTCGTTTCTAGACGTTTTGACGACGGAGTATTGAATAGTAATACTTGTATTATTATTCGGGTTGAGTTGACTCGGGCCGGGCTGTCATTGACCCATATAATCAGAGTATGCTAAGCATTCTTTGTTCCTAATATCCTCAGCCTTACAGTGAATAAAGTTCGTTGATCTATCCTTTTATTTCAAGAAAACCCAACGCCCATACATGACAAACAAACAAAAAACATAATTCCTCGTATGTAGGTGTTGAATAAAACTTACATACATGAAACCTCAATTATACTGTAGATATGCAGCACAGATTATAAATACCGATTAGCAATATAATGTTGAGAAAATCTGAAACAATACAATTATTACAGTAATATACACAGTTCCTCATCTCGTTTTAGAATGATTTATGCGAGGTGTCAGCCTTCCTGCTGGGTTACTGCAAAATTATTGCTCATGACTTAATCGAAGTAGACAGTTATGTGTTTACTACATATTAAAAGGTTTAATTGCGTGCATAGGTGGAACAAGGGAGGAGCTTAGAAGACCAGCACAGCCCAGAATAAGAGTAAATAATTGAATCTTATAGACAAGATTTACATCTAGCAATACGGCTGATCGTAGCAAAATAAAATATTGCCAAACCCCTTAAAATTGCTGCATGAATCAAACCTACTTTACACTTGTACTAGGGGAGTGTTCCACAATCAAAATAAAAAGTAAAAATGAAACGTCATTGTGACAGCTGTCATCCCAGACAAAACACATACAGCAAAACAAAAGTGTAATCCGTTCATTTGTAGTTCCGCGCGTATTCTGACAATCAATCACTTGGCTCGAAAGTCTTGAAACCACTTGGAGGTAATCTTCCCGAAGCGTGTGAATGCGGTCACGATGTTGCTCGGAGGCGGTCTATATTTTATGGTTAGTGTTGCAACTCTATGGGAAACGTACCAAAACGATGAATGATTAGAACGTTCGCTGTTTCCAATTTCGAATATTTCGAATGTAACCGTTTTAGATATGCCCGAAGGACTTGTCCGGTAAATTGCGGTAATGTAAAACTGGTACACCGACGATATCTAGGGACAAGTTTTAATTTGATGTAACGGGATCAACGAGTCTCCAAAACAAATGTAAGAAAACACACAACTACGACATATCATTAGGGAAAATGTAAAATAACCAACGACAAAGGCAAAATATTAAATTCATAATCACAGCCTCGTAATAAGCAGAATTGCCATTTTACAACCAATCCAAGATTTAACCAGTAAATCTTTTTATTGGCAGTGTAATTATTTATTTATCTCAATAACATCAATTATGGTATGTTATTGGCATTGTTACTGAATTAAACATCCTGAGATAAATAAAACGGGCAGGATGTTACGACCACATCCGCGCTGGCGACTAAAATTAAATACACAATTACAATACATTTATAGCATTCATTTAAAATGGAAATGTGAAATTATTAAAGCTTTACTTATTCGGATGAGGCGTTAAATAGCTCTTGAATAATAAAGGTTGACAGCGGCAGCATCGCTGTCAATTTATGATGAATTAATCAGAGGCTCTTTTATAAAGTCTTCACAAAAGTTGATAAATGGTTCGATCATTAATTTGTCAAATGAGTGCAGCACTAGACTACTAATGGTTTATAGGAAAGGAGACTGGTTCATGGCCTCGCGGGGTCAGGCCACGGTATGTGCGTGCCAAGTCTCGTCCATGGCAAGTCCGTGAGGCCAGGCCGAAGATGTACGATCACTGTCCGACGCGGATATACGATGCGAGGCGAGAAAATACTACGACTAGCACGCAAGGACTGCATGCACAGGGCCGGATTTGAATTGGTAAGAGGTGCATTACTTACATCAATCCTCGATACGGTTTTAAAGTGATGTGTTGACAGAAAGTACGGGTTGGGAACGGGAAAGGTTTACTGTTTATTGGATCTCATTTTATAAAGAAGGAACCAACTATGGTTAATTTAAGGGCTGCCTGCCTATAACACTGCTTGCTCGACTAGCTGTATGCTCTTTATTAGATTTCCTTCTTTATTTGAGGAGAAATACTCGGTTTCCAGTGATAGCCATGTAAGGGCAAAACGTCGATTTTGGTTTTAATTATTTAATATTTTCGTGAAATCTGTAAATAGCACCACGGCTCTAACCGTCTAACTTGCATATTGTTTTGTTTTGTATCAGCTCTGGAGTTAAAATATTAATTCCGACTAGTAAATCTTAACTAACGTCTCCTCGATTTCACAACCTTATCTTTCCAACTTGCATATCGATTTTCAATGTGCCTCGTTTAATATGAGCTGTCCTTTCTCCCGTCGGGGGACATTAAGTACGGCAGCAACGTCATCATTTAACGTGCATCCGGCATGCACCTCGCACGTCCAAGTGCGGCCCTGGCAGTCACGTCCATAGACGAACGAGCGCGCGAACGCGATTGAGAGAGCATTTTGACTCCTAAATGAGTTCGTTCACACGGATTAGGTTCATGGTCGACTGTCTCTGTTTAGGAATCTTATGTAGGATGTACTGCTGTATAAGTGTGACTTATAATGGTCATTAGTGTTTTATATTTATGATTGTAATTAGTGGTCCCATTGTTTATTTCCATGCCGATGTGGCTATAGACACTGACTATGGGTAGCGAGTCTCATGTTAGTTGCAGCGAAGTGCTTAAAAATATGCATAGCTAAGTAAATTATTATTAATCTAACCGGTCTTGCGCAAAATGTTATTTCTACAGTCCCTGCCTTCTATATTATAAGTAGAGAGATACATAAATATAGGGAAATCAATAGTTAGTGGACTTGATACGCCATAACCTCAAGCAGATGATAAATTCATTATGAAATATTTCAAAATTGATTATCTCAGCCATTCTGATTAAGAACCTGCAAGATGCTGCTGAAGATAAATATCATGAAACAGCAACTTTCTAATTATCAGTAAGTATTAATCGGTATGCGAATAGAAATTTCCTCGTAAGTAGAAAATTCAGGATCCCAAATCTCTTACCGATTACAAGGGAACTGAGGTTGGAGGATTGATAAAATATGTTAACAATGTTGTAACCATGTAGATAAACTAGAAGGACAAATCCCGTAATTTTTAAGATTTTTCGCATTCGCATCTCATTTGCAATCTGTCATAAATACAATCTATTTACCAACATTTTTGACAACTTTGACAGATTGCGACTTGAATATAAACGTTTTATAATTACGAGAATTGGCCTACTGGTACATTGATGGCAAACCTAGTAGATTTGAGAGAAATGATAAAGATTAGCAGTTGGTATTATTATGTCTATAGCGAGATGAGATTACTATCATGACCCGCATAATCTCTAAGATAGGCTCTAAGATTTCTTTTATTTCCTAGATTAGTTCACAAGCATTGTTAGCAGAAGAATGACGAACATCTAATTTAATTAGTTGAATATTACTTTTGATGACGTAGCAGTAACTGCATAATTCTTCATCTTGCCCCACGCTATCATCAACAAATTCCATCGGAAGTTCATTCACTATGATAATTCTATTTAAAATATAATTACAAATGATAATTAATTTCGAGTGGCTAACTGTGTGAACCTTTCAGTTATAAATATTTATTAAGTTTTATTTTGGACACCTAAACATTAGAGATCATTGGCCTCTCCATGACTTATCATGCTATTGTCTTACGTGCTGTGAATCTTTGTAAAAATACCAAATAACTAGGCATTATTAATTGCAGTTTAGATTTAGCTTTAAAAGTCAAAATTTTGATTTGACGAATATTTTGACGTTTCGAAGCTATGTTCCGATTGGTCGTTTCCTATGGAGAAGAACTGGCAAGAATCTCCACGGTTACTCTTTCAGAAATACTTGGCTTTTACAATGTTTTCAAATTACAGTATTAATAGGTATGGGAGGACAGTGTAGGCCTGTGAACAAGTATCAGGTATTTAACAAAATAGAAAATGGTCAACAGATCGATATAGTCCACAAGGCCTACAACATTCTTATATTCACAAAATATAAAAGAATAATAAAAATAAAAACCTATTTAAACACAACTGCCTTCAAGATAATTGTTATTAACGAATAAAACTATTGTAATATTTATGTTACATTTTTAACCTTTCCCAACAGCCCATACGTAGACAAGGATGACAAGTGACAAGTCATCCATGTATATTTATGGGCTGAAATATACCTAACACAAAAGACGATGGTTCATCGTACAATAATTATTGTACCAACCTATGAATATGAAAAAAAAACATATATCCAGCTCAACTTTGAAACTAAACCCGTTGTACAACACTGAACATACCAATTACATAAAATTCTTTTTTGTTCAACGAGTTCGAGTTATAACAACCAGCCAATTACGCGTTTAGTGTCACCTACAAATGCAAATCGTTGTGGAAACCAGTAGCGACCGCGCGGCCGATATCGATTTACATAAAATAATACACTATTACCGAATATCATCACGCGTACCGATTGATCGTGTTTAAACAATTGATACCTCGATGGGAATAAGAATTCCGACTATTTTAATATGTTGTTACGAAACAATACATTGTACACTCATTCCATTGACATCAAACCTAAGAGAAATTGAGATTCCTCTCGTCGAGGCAGACCAAAATAATATACGAGGGCTAAGACTTGATTTTATTAAATATAAAAATCAATCAAACGAGTTTTTCTACTTAATATGCCTTGAAAAACATTAATTAATATTCTTACTAATGACTATTCTGAAATTGACTTGTATTATTTTTTATTATTTTTAACTCCTAAAACGTAAATGAACGATACAATAAACGATACTTTATTTACGTTTTAAGAGTTCTCTTTAATTCGTTTATTTCTATAACAATGAAAATTCTTAAATTTATTGACATAAATGTTCTTTTATGACATGATATCCCACGGTTTCTCGATCGTACCAGGCTCTCCCCATTGTATTTGTTTCCCACAACGTCTCATGAAATGTGAAACCAATACTCTCTGGAATTCATTAGTTTTACCACCTATTTTCAAATAATTAAAATAACAAAAAAGTATTGATATTCTACTGTATCATTTGACACATAAATTATTTGAAATTGTTTCTCACACAAAACACAAAAGCTTAGCTAACGGGTAAGTAGTAAATAGTATGTCACTTGTAGATAATGCTTAAGGGGGCGCCCAATGGATCACTAGCGCCACTCCTTTAAAAAAAAGTTATCTCGTGACTGAGAAGGAATTATGAATAACGGCTAGTAAAGGCCCTGGGTAAGTGTGTCTAGAATTTTCTAATACCTTTTATAAAGTTTCATATTAAGACACGAAGCAACAAAATATGATCTAGAGGAATGTGGCCGCTTTTCTTTAGATCGAGTTTTGTTGCTTTGTGTCTCAATATGAAACTTTATAAAAGGTATTAGAAAATTCTAGACACACTTACCGAGGGCCCTTACTATTCTTAATTCCTTCTCAGTCACGAGATAATATTTTTTTAAAGGAGTGGCGCTAGTGGACCATTGGGTGCCCCCTTAAGGAGACTAAATAAGTAAAGTGGGACAGTGGTGGCCCATCACCACTGCTCTCAAAACGGTGAAGGAAAATATCGTGAGGAAACCGGTATGACCTAGAACCAAAAATCCGAAGACACGTGACATCTACCAACCCGCACAGGGCTCGCTTGGTGGATTACGGCCCACTCACTATCACAGAGAGGAGGCCTGTGTCCCAACAGTGGGAACGTTATAGGCTGATTATTATGCTAAATAAGTTACACAGAAGAAAAGTTTCATCTCTAGCATCTAATTAATGTCCACAAAAGTCTACATCTACTTCGTGACACCGATATAAATCGTAACCAATAAATAAAAGATGGTGTAAAAAAATATTCTAGAATCAAAATTCAGGCAGTCGAATTTCTCAGAATGTATTGTATACCAACAGAGGAAGTAAATATGTTCTTTATATAAAAGTATTAGTCATGCCTCGGTCTATTATTTCCTCGTTTATCGAGATCGAATCTCGGTTTGTCCACTACATTGGTATTGTAATCGATCTAATTTTAAATAACAGCGTTAAATAGTCTTTGGTTGATAATGAAATCTAAGATTGCTTGTTCCTACTATGCTAATATGGTTTATAGTTGCAACGATTCCAATAATTTTAAAATACTAAATTAATATAAAGTCATAAAGAATTCCATGCCTAATTCAACAATCAAAATTCCAATTCAAACATCGGCCACTAAAAAGATCCAACGGACGAAAGTGCTAACTATTCTGTAAAGTTTAGTCAAGCCGCAACAAAATCATAAAATTTACATATCACTGAAACTACAACCTTATTTCTTGCACATAAGAATGATATTTGATGAATTGGAAGCAAACACACATTTGTATTACGAGGAGCACAAATCGTGGACGACAAACAGAATTGGAAAGCAAATACGGCTTTGTGGTCGATTCACTGAACAAACATTTCCATCCACGGACGGGCAGAATGCTCGGTATTTAGCCCAAATATCCTAGCGGCGCATAATTGCATAACAATAAAACTATTGTATGTGAGTTTATGTGGGAGATTCTCTCAGCATTCCTAAATTTTCCAACTCTGTTCCCACAGTAACGGACTCGTTTCAATAACTTGGAAATTTGGAATTATGTTTGGGGTGCATTCTTGATTATATGGAATTGCTTTGTTTTAACCTCAGATTATAGAATTCTATAATTTGAGGTTTTAACTATCACAGTTACTATCTTGGTTCTTTTTATTGGCCTATAAATATTTTCATGACCAAGATTTTTGGTTGAGTCATGCGAATAGACTTTCATAAAAATTTTAGTGTCCATCTGTATTTCCACTTTATAATTGTCTGTAATTTCAAATTAAGCACACACTTACCTCCCATGAATCAGAAACTAATGCAATTAAAAATATTAATGGTAATGATTTATAAATCGATCACAATGCGAGTAACAATTTCACACTTCAAGATTTGACGACACTAAGGTGCTAATATTAATTTCTCTTATAATCACACAAATGGACAGTAGAGGTAAATTTGCTAAGATTGCCGATTGGACAATTACTATGATTGTTAGCTGACATTTCTAAATCGATTAATTAATATTGCTAATTGTCCACGCGACTTTCGAAGTTGGTCTAAGCGCAGTCTTATTGCCAATCTTGTCACGTCCTCCGGCAATTTACTAAGTGTAGTTACTGAACAAGTGAACAGTATTTCTTATGATTTTCCTTCCTTACAATATCAAATATATCATTGTTTGTTTTATTTACTTGTAAAGTTTTCCTTGAACACCTAAAATTGTGCTAGAGTTTGTTTAGCATTGATTCGTTTGCTTGGACTGGAATATTATACATATAACCTTTTCTATCCAAACCAGTGGCTTTCTGTCTTCCGTATTTTCTTTAAGTTTGTCAAAATTTAGCACTCTATTATTCCTCACATCGTCAAATGTTTAGATAATTACCCGACTACGTATTCTTTTAACTTTGCACTCAACACAACATTCATGAATGTGATGTTCATTTACAAGTACTTCGTAGTGGAAAAATCTTTTACCCTTTTAGATCACTTTTATTAACAAGATGCTGATTACATCACATTGACCGTCAGCTCTGACGTCACAATCTCGCACGTTCAATATTGACAATCAACATCACAAACCGTTTGCCGCACTGTTCACTTGATTTTGTAAAGCAAATGTTTAGAATGCGTCCAACGCATATCAATGACTGGAAAATAAATAGTTCTCATTCAACTTAATCGTATTATTAATATACTTTCTAAGCAAACAGCCGTGTTAACTGTCAGTTCCTATTACGAACTATGTTAGCCTTCGGGTAGTAGGAAACTTTATACTTATGCAGTTGTAAAATATTAGTAGGTACTTTACAAGTGCAACTTTCTCTCGTAAATGCATATAGAACAAATATAGATAATAATAAATCTATACACGAGAAAGGTTCGAACAAATACAATGCAACGAGTTCTTCCTAGCTTAGTTATAGTACATGGCATTACCTGCGACCTTTAAGGTAAAGGGCGGTAGTCGGGAACAGTTGGCGGACGGGTGCGTGCGCACCTGCGCAGACACATGTCGCCCCCCACCCGTCGCACACGTGCCCACAATGAACGTGTGTTTTTTACTATTTTTATTTTATAACGGATCCGCGCATCCTGTAGGTTAGATGCTGCAGCTGATCTTTAGCGAACACCTTTTATTAATGTATGCTAACCTTCTTGGATCTTAAACATGAAAGATGTCTCCATGCACGTGTGAATGTTACTCCATAGTCCATAGAGCGGGTTGCTAAGGTCATAAAAGGGTCTTTCAAGGTTGGCTATTGAATATTTTATCATTATATTATGTAGTCGGCATTGAACTAAGTGTAGTTTTTTTTTGTTGTATTTATTATGTGACCGGTTCTTTTTGTATTTTAACAATTATTTTAATACGTTTATGAGTAATAGTTCAGCTTCCTAAAGCTAGGAATTCTTATAAGATTTTTTTTTTTCTTTTCGTGTGGTTAGAACCTGGTGTCAGAGTTTGCCATGGGCCTCTGAATTGGTTACACGTGCCGTCGAGAAATATATCTCTCAGGTATGCCGGTTTCCTCACGATGTTTTCCTTCACCGTTTTTGAAGCAAGTGATAATTATACAATACGCACAAGAAATTGACATTGACACTGAATTATAATTATTTAATTTATTTGGCAAAAGCCTCCCATAAACGTACACCACGTACGTATATTTGTACGCCAAATGGCAAAACTAGAGAATCTATAATATAATAATTATAACATCTTGCAGACTGTTGTAACGTATGTTTACAAATAAAGAATATTGATTGATTGATAAATCCGAAAAGTCAGAGGTGCGTGCCTTTTTTTTTTTGAGGGTGGGAAATCATCAAATAACTTCTCCCGCTCTGGGCGGAGCGGGAGGGCGTGTCAGACTCTTACTGACTAAAACCCACCCGTGTTCCTTCGGTTGCCCTGTCGCCGGGGGCCACGATCTCCCTTTCGGTTTTCTTCGCATCCCCGGCAGGCATCGGCCTTAGTGGACCCCTTCAATTCTGCTGACATCTCTTTGAGGCGCGCGTGGAACACAACGCGCCGTCGACCCGGGCCTGGTCCTTATCGGACGGTGAGCCACCCATTGCTCACCAACTCGAGACCTATGACTTGGCAGTCCGACGGTCACACCACTAGGCTATCACTGTTGAGATAAGAACAAAGTACCAATTATATCAAAGGATTTTTATGCTGTTTTTACGATTCATTCAAATATCCCAAGTTAACAAAATTAGTTCAAGGTCTTCAAAAACTTTCTACGTTACATTGATAAACTCAATTAACGCTGAGCCGATAACTAGAAAACACACGAGAACTCGTTGAGCTAACTGTGAGCCACACCATACTGACATACATAGATACATAACGAGCTGCCATGTCACACAGTGGGGCAAAACTAGGAAAACTGGACTTAAAGTCGCTGAAACTGGTTGCTGGTGCTATTAGCTGAATATTAATGTTTTACTACAAGTGTAATAAGACTGTTTAATGGAAGCACCCTATTTGTTTGATGGGTGTGACCAGTTACGATCCAATCATTAGTTTTAGAGCACAAGTGGTTTAATAGCCATCAATTATTTTGGCCATGTGCTCGGATTTGACTTTTAATTAAATGTGACTGAAGAAGTGTTAGGTACGCGTTAATTGAATCATAAATGTTATTGTATGTTGCAATTAGTGTTTTAATTGAATGTTTTTATGTCTTAAAATTCAATAAGATGAGAAAATTACGTCATTTTTTTAACACTTGCACCGTTTTAAGTTTCATAAGATCAATAAGCTGGTCGTTCAGAAAGTTTTTGCACTTTGATAAGAATTTTATTTAATAATCCGTGCCTCGTAACAGTAAGGTGCAAAATTATTACCGATATTATCGATACGGTATGTCGAAATCAATGCTTTTTTTTAATTTTAATGTAATATTTTCTCCCCACTGTAGTGCTCGCACAGCAGGTCATTGTAAAAACCATATATTAATTGGTAATGAATGTTAAATTTTTAATATACGTGTAAAAAAAACGGCTCCCTGTAAGCGCCTGAACTTTTACTGTCAAAGTTAAGTTACATTTTTATTATTTCTGTACTGAGCCTTGTACTTAAAATTCACGACAAAATACACTTACAGGGCAATAGAGTAAAACAATACAATTATGATTTGATACCTATAGATCCTTTCTCAAATAATACAGATAAAAGGCATTTCTAGATGAGCCATCGACCTCACCACGCGCGCCAATCCGAGAACGGGATTCAAATATCGAATTTCGATGGCGGCCGAGTTCGAGCGCAGGCGATGATATTAATTTACTTTTAAGCTTTCCTTATTAACTTAAGGTTTGCTGTTGTAACCACTTTGGTATTATTTTTTTAAATCAATGCTTTATATTAAATTTATGAGTCGGTCGTTTGCCTTTTGATATTTATGTTTGCTTAGATTTGTCAATGGAGTTATTGTTAGCTTAGATATGATAGTATAATACCTCCTGTATTATACTATGATATCTATGATCATAGATCTATGATCAAAGATAAAATGAAATTGTAAAATAGACATATTATGGGTAATTTGTGAGCTTCGTAGGTATATGATATAATATGATAATGTAGGTAATATCCCCATAAGAGGGATATATTCATGATAAATGTCTATTTTATTTACAATTTAATTATATCTTTGATCATAGATATGATAGTGTAATACCCACATCGTGAAAACTACGCGAAAATGTTGACATAAGAATGTGAATAAGATTGTTTTATTTAACTTTTTTTCCCATCCAGAATGTGGTAAGAGTCGTATGTATGTAACCTAATGCACACTTTATGAATAATTTATTCTACTTTTAATTTACACAACCGCCATTACGAAACATTTTTTGTTTAATCCCAAAAAAATATGCCTACCTACTGATATTCCCAACCATTGCCAAGTAAACTAAAAATAAAATAATCGACCTTTGACCAGCGAGTGAGTGCTAAAAATATGCACCCACTGTGCATTTTAATTGCTAGCATGTAATTATAGATGTAAAATTATAATAATGTCATAATTGTATAATTATAAGATATAATATTAATGTTTATATGGTAAATCTTTAGCACGTCGTTTAATTATTATTTCACATGGTAAATAAAGTAGGTATACATGTTTAATAAGTAATAAGACAATAGATACAAGGATAATTAACAAGAATACGTAGGTACTAAAATGTACTTAAACAAGCAGTATTGTTTTTTTACACTATTTTATTTTTTACTGCATAGGTATATAATTGAGCTGATAATTGTTATTGCAAACGACCTGCAGATCTGCCCACCTCGCGGCCTCGTCAGGAAAAGCATTAAAATTTAAAGACTTCGTTTAGAGCTCCTTTACTATTAAATTAAATTAAACCATATTTTTAATACCTACGTTGAAAATAACGGTTCTTCCGTAGCGCTGATAAGTTTAATACTTAATATTTAAATTACATTTAATCCTCGAAACACGTGGATTAAATGTAACTTCAATGTATGAGAGAGTATAATAAAATTACCGCGAGACAAAATCTACTAAACTCCAAAATTACTTACTTATACCGAAATAAACAGCACACCTGAGACCTTGGACTTCGATTAGACTACCATAGCCCGCACTTAGGTCACAAAAACTCAGTAGAAACAAGTTCTCAATCCATTGCGGCACAAGTTAACACTAAGCACTTGAACACACGACTGACCTCTTCAATGTACAGCGCAGAAGGGAACGGAATCGACTCTGCATGTAACTTGAAAGTGTCGTGGTAGGGGCAGTCATCGTTGCGTGACGACTAGGTACGTTCGGAACACGTCACGGTAATTACCATGTCCCTCGATTATCATTCTTGGCGAAGCATTATTCGTCTATTGAGCATTTTTGGTTAAAAACTTGAATCAGTGTGTTGAACATGGAATGGATTTAAGGAGTGCCAGAATTATTTTTGAAACTTCACTTTCAGGCGGCTTTTATCTTGACATTATGGTTTTATTAACCTGACTTTTTCTCAGCCAAGCAACAAGATATAAGATGTATTCACTTAGTTACTTGAAGCATTAAAAATATTGAGCTCATTTTCTTCATTATTCAGTTAAATTTTCAGTTTTCCATGCGTTTACTTTTGATGACATGTCAAAAACACAGAGCAGACATCGAAAATTCGAATAGGTATATTTTAAATTTAAATGGCCAGCAATTCTGTGTTCTCATTTCAAATTGTAGGTATGACAACTATTTTTATTGTTGCTGGCCAGCGCGATGACAAAAAGTTAAATGTTTTGGGGCCCGCATCCATGTAATGAGTATGGATGACGTGTTTCTATTTCGTCTGTGCACTACAGTTTACACTAACCAACACGAGACTTGAAAAACTTGTTAGAAACTTACCAAAGTAATCCGGAATTAAAATTTATTTTGTCATGATGTTGGAAATCCTATAAGTATATCTGAAACAAAAGAAAACAATGTATTAGATACTGCGAAAAAATACTGAAATATACATGCATTTTTCTCAATATTTCTAGGCATTTATCATGAAAAAATCTATCGGATTATTATTTAGTAATGAACTGTTTAATTTGCATGTTACAGAGTTTTAATCAATATTCTAACCAATGCCTATATACTATGCAGTATGTAAGTATCAATGCCACGCGTCTTAATGTAAATATTTAAGTAAAACATTCATTGTTTTATAAATCCACTCAAAAGGTTATGTAAATTTCAACAGCAATAGAAAAACTTTTAACATTGTAAGAGAGATCGAAGTATTATTAAATTATTTATTGAAGTAGCAATCATATAGAATGCTAATTTGAGAGTTATGTCGTAAATAACTTAAAAATGATGGTCATGGACGATGTTTGGCTAACAGTTACTGCTGTCGTAATGTTTCTATTAATAAATTGAATTAATTATGAAAGAAACGAATACTGAAGAGTTTTATGTTGTGAATCGTAAAGTCCGAGGAGATTGTGCAAGAGAGATTTCATATAGAAATATGGTGTGGTTAATTTTTGGTGGAGTTCATTATGGTATTGGTGTCGTAATAGATACTATTTTAGCCAGCTACAATCCGGTCGTTGAGAGAATGCGTTCCTGACACCTGTCAGTTGGACAATTTCTAGTAGTAATAAGGATGAAATTCGCAAAACACATGTTCGTTAGTATGAAACTGACAGGTGTCAAGAACGTATTGTCTTGACGGCCGAACATAGAAACGTTTAACTAACATATAGTTCTGTAAAGAAACGATAAAGACATTTGAGGATTTGCAAAGGAGATATTCGTCATTCATTCGATTTGTGGCCTTATCAAATATTTATTTATAGAATTACAATCATAATAAAAATCATCGATACAACTCTCTAAGTTCACATTACCCTATTGAATGACTATATCATTAAATCATGACATTTGAGGCCAATTCTAACTTAAGGAGTTGTATTATATTAAATCAACATACAACATGATACTGACCTGCAAAATGCAAAAAAACTAAAGAAAATTTGAATTTCGCGGGCTACCTTTGCGCATCCCCCTTAAGACGCAGATATATGCCAGTGACCTTGAGTGGTTGCTTACGTGTTCTGTACTGAGCTCACGCAACGCGTCGTACGTACAGCCAGTAATAGAACTCGCCCATCAAGGAGCGCTGTCCCAAATTAGACGCATTATTAATTTATTATACATGAAACAAAAGGTATTTTAATAAAACACGTATACTTAAAGATCAATAGTTAAATTATCTTTACATATCTCTTGCTCTGTAAGTACACCCTTACACCCCTGAATGCCGGGGTGTATGACTATCATTACAGCATAGGTTTTGGAATTTGAAAAAAGAACTGTCATACTCATACTGCACGAAGAATATTTTTAAAAAGTAAATTTTTTTTTTCTCGGTATCGATTAATTACTCGAATCGGAATCTAGACAATTTATTTTATAAAGATTTTATTTTAAATATGGAACTATTTGTTTCCACATCGTATGTTAGATGGAATCGATTTAAAAATCAAACTGGCCAGCAAGATTTGACGCGCTTGCGTGCGTGAAAAAAAAAAGGCAGTCTACTAGTAGGCGCGAAAGCATCGCGAAAATACATTTTTTTCTTCTTAATAAATGTTCATTGAAACCTGCTGTCTTGTTGTTTACTTACCTCACAATCGATATGTAAAGCAGAGTATTTATCTCGGGCGTAAGCATCAATTGCATACTCGGGTTAATTAGCGCCTTCGCTTCGCTCAGGCGCCAAAAACCTCGTATGCAATTGATGTCATACAGCCCTTGGTTAATAATCTACTATTAAAATGGTGTAAGTTTCAGAAAAATACGCTTGATAAATTTTGCGTCATTCTCAGTTTTTTTATCCGCGTTAGACATAACTTTACAAATTAATTTCACTATGTAATATAAACATAATATAAAACATGCTCTAATTTAACATATATTTCTTTCAAATCATTAATATTACTCGTTTAGACGTAATCTTTAGTATAAAATCATTAAAAGTCGGCTATCGTCGCCTTAAGCTGAGTCGATCAATGTGGACTGCATTGACTTTGACAAGTTCTCAACTTCAAATTTTCAATTTTGGTGTAAACCATAGGAACGAATCACTATCATACTCAACAATATTTTCTAAAATTTCCCAACAAAACAAAGGCGCAAAACCGCTAGTTAAAAGTCATTAATTCAAAATAGTTATTTATCGGTCCATTATCGGCGCGCGCGCTGACGGTAGGCTCGCTATTGTGATGCACTCGCCACCTCACTCCTATTGTGCTCGTCTGATATCTGCCAGCTTTACTATCAGCTATCTTGGTGTTGCATTGTGGGCTTTTGTAATTTTTGTTTGAACATCATTTCGTTTTGTTTTTGCAGATATTCCTGTGAACATCAAACTCTTTTATACAATGTTCCGTGGGTTCTTGCAAAATTCGGTCTTTTAACTTTTAGTAGCGTTTTCGGCACTACGCAAATGCTGCGCTACATAATAACAGTAATTATCATTCTTCTAACAAAAGAGGAAACCTGTCAACTCTAAAATAAAATGGCTGCCTTTTGCGGACTCATCATTAATCAAACGGTTAGTCATATTAGGTTATAATCCTATATTATATATAGTAAATATAGTAGCAATAGTCAATAAATAGAACCAAATAGTCACATTAAAGCTTAATACATATTTTACTTAACAAATCAGCAGTTTATTACGATCGCTTCCATTCAATAAATCTATAGCTGCGCTGGCGCCGCGGTGGAGCTTTCAAAGCTTTGTCCCGAGGCATACACTGCGATCCTTATAACTGATAACGCATTGTATTATAACCTAACTGTTTTCTAACTACGAATTTGGACCATAAATTCTATACTTGATCGAATGCAATATATTTTGAATTACGAATATGATTTTCTCTTGAAGATTTATTATGTAATTGAAGAAAATTTACTGAGGTATGTTATTGATTGGGCATGCCACAATTGCGGCGATAAGTCCACTCTTTGAGAAGTGGCTAGAGAGGGGCCACGGCGACCCGCCTGACGCAGGTTCTGACCGGACACGGTTGCTTCGGGAGGTTCCTGTTCAGGATAAGGCGAGAGGAAACGCCCGGGTGTCACCATTGTGTGGATGTCCGGAGGACACGGTGGAGCATACGGTGGAGATCTGCCCGGCTTGGGCGGAGCATCGCCGTGTTCTCGTGGAGGCGATCGGCGGCGGTGATCTCTCGCGTCCGGCCCTGGTCCAGGCAATGGTACGGAGCGAGAGGACATGGGAAGCCATCACCTCCTTTTGCGAAGCAGGAGGCGGAACGCGTGCGGGATAGGCAAATTTTGCACCCTCACGCCCCTAGCCGCCGCAGGAAGAGACGCCCAGGGCGTCGGGAGTCGCAGGCCGATTCCCAGCCACCTATGGTGGCGCGGATATGCGAACGGTGAACAATAGGTAGCTCGCCGTCCACTAAGGACCAGGCCCGTATAATTTTACACCCAAAAAGAAAAGGTATGTAATTCATTTTAATGATGTAATAAATATTTATAAATTGCGTTATTTATGATCCAACTAAAATATTCTTTCTTATGGATATAAGTGAAAACAGCAGTTTCCTCCCATATTTTTGTTTCTTTTCATGTCTTTCTTAAGATAATACTAGCCCTATATCTAAATTAATATTATAAAGAGAAAAGATTTGATTTTTTGTATGTTTGTTTGTAATGAATAAAAAATTCTTTCAACAGTAGAATGCTAAATTATCACTGAGTAACATAGGCTAATTTATAAAGATATCACTACTTCTTACATATTAACATTACATTAACAAGATCTCAAAAACTACATAAATTAAACACTTCTAACTGCATTTCCGAGCCTTCGAGGAGCGAAAAAAAAAAAACAATACCAACCGGGAAACGCCAGAGAGTTTCGCGCCATTTCTTTTTTTTTTCTCACTTAAAAAGGCGCGAGTTCTCGTGTGACCTTTCCGCGGCTTCCGAACACGGCCAGGTTTTTGCACAAAAATGAATGGGAGGATAGAAATCTTTCTCACGCCACATGCCATGGGAAATGAATACAAGTGACGCGCGTTGTTGTATCTTTTAAACTGCACTGACTATTATAAGTTCGTGTATTTTGACTGCGATAAGTATTTTTTGTTATATTTTACCTTTATTTGCCAGTTTTAAAATGTCTGTTAGGGTTTTGTGATGTTTCGTGCTCACCAAATTAAGCGAGGTCGTTTGTATACAAATTAGTCGGCCATTGCCATTTTTTAATCCATAATGCAATAGATATCTAATTGCATAAGAATCATTAATACCTCAACAAAGTTCGGTTTCGATAAATCAATTCTGAATTACACTAATCCCCGTTTTTACTTATCATAAACGTGATTTAAAAAAATTCTAAGCTAAAAAAGTTAAAATTACTTGCTAATCTTGCTGTTCGTAGGTATGTTTTTTCATGAAAATCAAATAAAACCGCAGCAAGGCTAGATGCGGTAGTGGGGATAGGATAATTAGGGGAAGTGGTGGGGCCGGGTCATTGACCGGAAGCCTCCGTTGCGTTGATCCGTCAGCAGATGGCGTCACCGGCAGAGTAGCTCATTTTTTACCGAGCCTCACTTTGTCTCCCACGTTCAATTCTCAGGTAAGTATAATTATGATGAATTTGAATTTTATTGACGTTTCAGACCATTTGTATATAACTATGACTGACGTTTTTGATAATAATTCAGAGCTTATTAGTTAGTAGTCAATCATATTCGTGATTTATGAAACAGGGTTTATCGAAAGATATAGTAATGATTGTGGATTAGTCACACATTTCTATAGCGCAGAAGCAAAACGTACTCCATAGATAATAAGATCAAATGGAGAACTTTACTCTTTGAAAAATATTCTTTACTTCAAATTTGCTATCATAACTATTAGAACAGTACCTGGACGACCGAGTTCTGCTCTGGTGAAGATCGAAAATGCTCATTTAATAGTATAGGATAGTACATACTAATTTCATGCTGCCATGATAATACGTACTTACTAATTCCATGCTGTCATTATTCTAAGGCAGCCATCTTGTTCTAAACTTTGGGCGACCGATATCTGCTCGGGTGAAATACGGAGAAAACTAATTCTCCCGTAAACCCGTATATTGCAACTGTCATCGAAATCGTTAGAGTAATTTTCGAGAACGTGATTACAAATATTTAAATAAATATTGCTCATTTAATAGTATAGGATAGGATCACTGGACATGACGCATCAGAACGCGTAACGGTACACTTCATTTCGGTAACAGTCGATTGTTTCATACGTTACACACCAAAATTCACACGACTCATTCAAAAACAATTACAAATCTATTGTACACCACTCAATAACACTAACGTCATCGGATATACAAAAGTTCATTGGCAACCGTAGTAGCTGGATCGCCGCACAGTACCACAATAAAAACAACACTTTCAATACGCCTGTAATTCTCTTTGATTATGATTATACGGCGCTTATTAAGGCAATTATTGAAGATACGGATAACATCTATTGTGAGGGTAGATTAGCATACAGTTACGTCATATGGACGTGGGAAATTGGCTAGTTAATGTAAAACTTGGTAGACAGTGCCAGATTAAGCAAGCGCGAGGCCCGTAGCAAGTTTTATCAAGGGGTCCTTGAAGGCTATGGGTTCTTAAGTGGTAAAAAAAAAACAATAGAAATATGTAAAAAAAATATATTACCGGTTGTCTGACGTGGATTGTCTTAGCCGGAAAAGGTGTTATGTATCACGTTTTTGTGACATCAAGTAAATTCAATCACCACATCTTAATAAGTTTCAATCTAAAAATTACGCTCAAGCGGAGGTACGAGATTTGGATACGCGGGGCCTCCTTTTGCGCGGGGCCCGTAGCAATTGCTACTCTTACTACGCGTTTAATCCGCCGCTGGTGGTAGAGGATCGTATAGAATAGCGGTGCCAGCAATTGACGGGAGATCAAAAGGTTATAGGAGCGCTATCTGATCAATCTCGAGAACATCACTTGTGGTATTCTTGATAAAAGTAGAGAGTAAGTACATTAAAACAACCGCTACGAGTGACGATGATAAAAGTAAAAAGTACAGATGGCAAGTCAATACCAACAAAATAACTGACTGACTCAAAGTCTGAGTCAAAGTTAAATCATTTAATTTAAATTGGCGCATAAAGGCACTTTTGAACATCAAATTTAAAATAAAATAGAATTCATTCTAGTTGTTCCAAAAGGTGATTTCGTTTGGAGAAGAATTGGAAATAAAATTGTCAAAAGCAAGGCTAATCTTTTAATCTCTGTAAGAGCTTGCACTAACGAGGCAAATTATTCCTTTAAATTACCTTTAGCTGTCTTAATTTTGCCCTCTTAAACAATATGAATCAGAAGCATCATCGCACTCTTCTATATCTTTCTTTCATACCTCATAATTTCCGGGTGGAGCTCACCCGGAAATTATTCATAAAAACCGGAGAACTAAGAACTTCTTGTTGCTCTCATTTTAACGCCTAAAGGTCTTTAAAGATGACTTTATAACGTCCAAAAAGCCGATTCAATGCGTCCTTAATGACATAAAATATGGCCACCGCAGGCAGTTCACATAATGAATATATAATTGTACGGAAATATTTTGTGACCGGCTAAAGTGGGTCTAGCTTTGTTAGCCAAATTGCCGTGATTATGTATAGTGTATGTGTACATTCAAACGGCGACATGTTATGTATTTATGGGGGCATTGTCCCAAATACTAGTATTATTTCAACTTTATTATAATCACGAACACGTTGACGTTCGCAATTCGCGTAGAAAGTCCAATCTCCCGTCAAAACCTTACCCTAGAGTATTGCTAAGGCAAAAATACAAATATTTAAAAGTTTCTGTTCAGAAACATTGTAACAAATGGCTTGAAAAAAGAATTGCCTAGTTTAAATATTCTGTTTTCCTTTTATCGACTCACGAAGTCATTAATGTTACCATATTTATAACTGAATAATTTATTTGAAGTGAACATATATTTCTATAAACCCAACCACTCAGGAGTTGAGTTCCAGAAAGTCCGTTAGCAAAAAATCACGTAATGACAGTTGACAGCACGTAGGCATAAATGGTGCGCCATCTATGGAGAGAAAGTAAAAGGAGACGAGATGAGGTATGGGGAGAAAAGTCCATAACAAAACCTTAAAAAACAATTAGCATTTTTAGCATTTTTTAAAATGTGACTAGCGGCAACATCTCGCGACGGTGACTCTAGAAATTACTTTTGCTAAACTTAATATTGAAGCTTAGAACTGTGAAATCTTCAGTTGATAAGAAGAATAGAAAGAAACTACGTTTATTTGCGGTAAACATGACGCAAAGAAAAAAGGAAAATATGCGACACATCCACGCAAAACGGCCACCACTCAGCATAATGCTGCGACTCTATGCGAGAGAGAGCCCGAGCGCTGGTGTTCAGTGCCGGCGCGGGCGTTGACGTGATGACATCAATCGGTGCAGCATACAATGAGATATGGTAGTGGTGGTGTGCTAGCTGTCAGTCAGTTACGGTAACTGCTTTGTATACACGATATATTATTCAACTCTACTACCTGTGTCAACACCCTTGCGCCATTTCATGTTCCTAGCACGGCGGGCTGTGCTGGCGCCGCTGCTGCGGCTGCTGAGACCCTGAAGCGGCGCAAATACTATAACCTCATGGGTAACTACAGTTTTGAGCCGTTTGGGGTCGAAACGCTCTGACCATGGGGAAATTTCTCGTCGACTGGTCGACCCTTCACGTGACTAGAGGGCTGGCTCGTTATTCGGGCAAAGAATTAGCAGTGCTATTTAACGTGGCAATGCTGCCAGCCTTCTGGGAACGTTTCCGGATGACAGCGACGCGGACGAATACTTCGACGACTAAGTGTCGTTTTGTTTTTATTTATACGGATAGTTAGTTAGTCTTTTAATTTAGTATCCAGTGTAAATAGTTAGTTGTGTTAAAAAGTGTAAAGTTAAAAAGGCTTGTTTTTTTTTAAATATAAATTAAAAATCTACTACTGTTTTAATTCTATCACCAAGTTAGTCACTAACCATACGAAAAAGAACTGTTTTAATAACACTAAATACATATTTCAGTAATATTTTTGTAATATCAGTAGTCTGTGAAGAGCTAGAATTGTTGTGACGGCAACATTAATTAATTAAACGTCAAATTAATAATAAAGTGTGTTTATCATCTAAATACTTGTTACACTTTCCAATCAAAACGACACTATTAATTTGATTCATTTGACACAAAAAATTTATTCGTTGATATAAAATAGTACCTGCCTACTTGGGTAGTAAAATAGTACCTGCTATGAGACAGGTAGAGCTTATTTGGAGAAAACAATTAAAATAACTAGCATACTACTAATATTAATCAAGCAGTGAGCTCTTGCCCTACGGAAGTAAAACAGACGGTATGGAAATCACCCTTGTGTTGGGTACCCATTGACCTACGGGTACCCTAATTTCGAAATGCGAAAGATACGCTTGCAGATTTTTTTTTTGAAAAGACGAAAAGACTATCAGTAGCGTATCTTAACAATTCAAAAAACAAGAGACTACATCCAAAGTCTTTACAATATGATCCCAAAGGCCCTAAAACCATAGACATAGAGAAGGGACTGAGCGTTCCGTATTCAGTTATGCAGTGAAAACAGACCTAAAAGTACGAGAGAGACAAAGCAAATGTGCGACCAGTAGTCTCTTTCTAGAATTCTGATTTTGAATAGACTTTGGAATTTGTAAATTCAAATTGAATTTGATAATTTGTCAAAATTGTTTTTTTTTTTACAGGCGGTGAAGTTAACGCTCAATCCATGCTCTATGTCTATGCTAAAAGTAATTGATACACTGGCCATTTACACATGGCTGCCAATAAATCCTCCTTCCAAACTTAAAAGCAATGTCATTAGACAAACAACCATCTTTTTTATTCTTCTAAATTCGAAAGCAGTGTATCCAACACACGGTCAGTCTCGCCCTGTCATTGGCATAACGGTACACCCGATGCATACTATGACTGCGCATGATTCCTTTATAATTGAGATTCACTCTGTGTGCCTGTACAATTTAGTTTTGGTCGTCACGAGTTATCTACTTAGGGTTACAATTTTGGGTATATTATTTTGATGCTTGTTACGAAGAAGTAACTTTACTGTTAGTTAGTTAGGTTGGTATGTATGTTAAGTAGAGCGAAATCGATATAAGTCGCAAATCTCATAATTTGGAAAAACTTCCAGATCCAGATTCCTTATAAATGGACATCTTTCGAATCATGTACGGGCCCAATATTATATGGCAGCATAATATTCATAAAAAAACACCTATCTTATAATTACACCAATACATTACAAGCAAACTAAAACCCAATAACATGTAAAGCTAACTACTAAACTTGTATGTAAACTGAAGCTAAACTCTAACTAATAAAACAGCCCCCGGACGCGCTAAAAGCTATAAAAGTCCTTTTGATAATGTACTACCGACATTTTAGACGGGTCTATATAACATGCAGACTTTATTAGAAGGACGTTATATATTAATCAGCAATACGGACCCTGGGAGGGTTAAATGTTATGTTGATATTTAAACAATAACAATATAACATCAAGAGGTAAGTAATCGTGATTTAAATGAAGCAATACGGACCGGGGAAGGGTTACATGTTCATAAGGCCACCCATTGTATATTTTGTAGTGTTTGATTTATTTTTTGTCGAGTACAATACAGTATATAAAAATGAATGCAATATAACATCAAGAGGTAAGTAGAGTTTAAATGGCTTTTTAATTTACCCTATTAATTGACAAAGACAAAACTGAACTGGGTTTGCAAGGTGGATTATAACTCACTCTCTCTCACAAAAAGACCTGCAGTGGGAACATGATAGGCTGATTATGCTATACACATTTTCGCCAGACCTGACGAGGCCCACAATAATGCTCTTGGACTTGTGTAGAAAAAGCATTTTCCAGTTGACCCTTTGACATTTTACAAACACGAGCCAACAAACTTCTTTTTTGTTCTTGTAAAATTAGGGCAAAGTACACACACATAACGTCACACCTGTAACCCCCGAAGGATTAGGCAGAGGTGTACCCATGGCTAAAGAAGCAACAAAAACCAGAAACAATAGCCCGGCGGTTGCAGAAGCGCCCAAAGGCTACCTTTCTCTATACTGCATCCATAGACAAAGAGATCTACAACCTATTTTATGGAGGACCACACATTCATGTTTATTACCTACAAGCTGCTGCCCGCAGCTTCGCCTGCGTGGACCTTAATTCTTTTTCTAAAAGTAAGCCTAAGTTACTCCTTATAACATCAGCTATCTGCCATTGAAAGTCCCGTCAAATCGGTCCAGCCGTTTCGGAGATTAGCCGGAACAAAAGACAGACAATATATATTTTTTAATTTGGCATAAATACCATATATACTTACACATGCATTTAGTAAAAAAAGTTGTTATTTTGACATTTCAATTTTATTTATTTGTGGATAACCATTTATTTGTAAATTTGTGTATGTTAACTATAATATACACTCTGGAACAAATTAATTGATATCAAAGACATGCACCATAATTTCATTTAATAAATGTCTTCATTAACGCTAAAATTTAAAGTTTATAAACCATTATCTTTATTCATGTGACATGAACATAACCTATAGCGCGACATTGAGGATCGGTAAACCTATAAATGGGACATATTTTACTGACTGAAGCTAAAACGAAAATGGTCGACTGCTCACTTGATGGAAAGTGGCTAGAGCCGTCTATGGGCAGCTGCAATACCGAGGAGTTCGCCTATGTCGATATGGCTATTTCAAACTTTAAGGCTTTAAAATGATTATGTGCCTGTAATTGTACAAGCGTCCTAATAACCTTCAAACTGGGATAGTAACACTACTTATTCATCTTTTTCCTGTTCTTGTCCCATGTTACTTGGAACCGACGCAACACGTTTTCATTTTCCTCTCTCCCCTGTCAACCGTCGCGTTATCATTCACTCCCTTCTCTTTCATATCAAATATTTTCTTTGGCCGAAACTCCTGCTCCATCCATCAACATTTATATTCATCACCCTTTTAGTCACATGCGTTTCCTCTCTCCTCATCACATGTCCATACCAAGCCAAACAATTTCCTTTCAACTTTTCTGTCACTGGCGCCACCTTTAAACTTACTTATATACTAATTTCTTACTTTATCCATTTTCGTCACTCCACACATCCATCTCAACATTCTCATCTCCGCTACATGCAATCTTTTTTAATCCGTCTTCTTCACCTTTAACTTAAGGGGCATCCAGGGGTCGCAAGTTGTTCCTGTAACCTGTCGCCATTTCATCCATCCTGAGTTGATCCATCGCATTACGTCTGGGTAATTTTTTGTAAACGTAATTGTTCCATGAACCAATTTTTTCACGTGGAGATCTACCACTCTACTCTTAACTCTAAAGTCTTACAGAAAATCGTATCCTGTTCAGAGCAAAACCTTCTTAAAACTACGAACTGTTCTTAGACCGTAGCAAAAGCTAATACGAGGATTTTTATTATTATGTCCTTCAATCGTACTAACAAGAAACATTTTCATTGTAAAAAAAACCGATTAACTTCCAACCATGTTTAATGTAAGCTAAAAAGAACCTGTTTAGATTCAACTGAAGTATTGTCTGTCGTCGTGAGAGTTGGCTCGTTTCCGTCCGCTCAGCGAGGTAACCGGACCATGTGGAAATGACCACTGTTGTTTAGGTCTAGCCACATAGACAACTAGGCTTTGCAATTTAATCGGGTTGCATGCTGAATCACGATGTAGAAGACTGAATTCTAACTCATTATAGTGTTGAGTACCTACAGGTAGGTTTATTGCTAATGTAGTGTTAAATGTCTTTGTAAGTGTTATGTCTGTTAGTTTGTCAACCATTATGTATGACGCATGTTGTGGTGATCTTTTATCATAGGAGACGTCAGTGGTCAGGCCTTTTTTTTTTTTTTTTTGAGGTTGGGAAATCATCAAATAACTTCTCCCGCTCTGGGCGGAGCGGGAGGGCGTGTCAGACTCTTACTGACTAAAACCCACCCGTGTTCCTTCGGCTGCCCTGTTGCCGGGGGCCACGATCTCCCTTTCGGTTTTCTTCGCAACCCCGGCAGGCATCGGCCCTAGTGGACCCCTTCGAATCTGCTGACATCTCTTTGAGGCGCGCGTGGAACACAACGCGCCGTCGACCCGGGCTCAGTGGTCAGGCCTACGTAATATTCATGTCAACTTGTATGGTTACTTCAGAAATTATGTGATAAATTTTATCATAGCTACCTTAATTTAAATAGTAATGTTGCTTATTAGGTACTTTCAAAGTCTCGACAATCTACTGCAACTGTAGGTCCGTTTAGAAACAGATTAGTGCCACTAGTAGTAATAACATGGCGAATATGCATATTGTGCATTCACTTACTAATATTGTACTGTACTGTATAACGAAACGATAACTACACTTGCTTGTTTTTACTTGCACTAATTTCAGTAAGCTTAAAAGAAGCACGATGAGCAGCTACTGTTTTGAATATTGAATTTGATCTTTAAGAGCTTGCTAATAAATACTCATTTGATTTGACAGCTTCACTAAAGGATATAGTGCTTGCATCGTCATATTATCCTTTAGAACCATCTTCGTAATCACGATAATCTCAATAAAGGCTTGTCCAGTTGGTAATAATAGTAAAATTTATATTAACATGAAAGTCTAAGTAAAGTTGTAAAAGCAAAGTGTTCAATAAATGCGAACCTAACTTAAGTTAAGACTGTGAATTTTACTAGCTAGCTGGGATAAGCATATGTGTAACTTGTAACTTGTGTTTACTTACGTAATAAAAGTACACGTATGTACGTAAACTGTCACCAAAAACTATTTGACAGTCATTGATATTGATCGTAATCCTATTAGGCCCACTTACGCGTTCATGGGTTAGCTAAATAACGCGGAGAAAGTAGTTGCCTAAGTAAAAAAAAGAAATTCTATTTAGTCCGTCTTACAGATAATAAAAAAATATTAGACACGTATTTTTTGCTTTATCATATTATTCGAAAATAACTTAGAAAACAAGCATTAAAGTTTGGGAGTGGGGGCTCGGGCTCGCTACGTCACAACTCAGTATAAAATCTAGCAAGGCGTGATGTCATGCCACATTTTAACTCAATGTAACGTCATAATCTTTTGATTACGTCAAAAAAGAAAAAATACGTGTGCAATATTTTTATTAATCTACCTTCGGGAAAAATAAATTTAGGACACAGGCCTATTCTGTTAACGTGCAGGTGAGCCTTAAAGATTTAAACATCATCATCGTATATAGATTCAATGTAGCCATGCTACCGTCTCAACTCTTGCTTAGTAACATGTTATATTTTTATGATATTAAATGGCAAACATAAGTAGCTAAATGAGGGTGTACTACAACATATAAAAAAAATCCTGTCTGATCCGTGAGGGTCTATTTATGTGGGTATTTTTCAGGAAAAATGAAAAAAGAAATTCGCCAATTTTTTTTCAATGGGGAATTTTACCGGTTTATTTAGATGGGGTGCGGGCGGCACAAGTCGTAACTTATAAATCCTATTGAAATTTTTAATGGATTTGGGGTATTTGGTACCGATAAACTGCCCGAACTTCGCCTGGCGTCCTGTTTGCCTAACTTTGAGTTTTCATAGAGAGCTTTAAGTTTCGTTTGCCATACAAGTAAAATGAAAAAGATATTACAGCGTTTTCATCAGTTGACGATACTAAAAATGTGAATTTTAAATAGCAATAACTTTTTTATTATCAATAATAATAATATTAAAAAACTTTTTCCTAATGTTATTGCAGTTATGTACCCCTTTCGAATCGGACAGGGTTTTTATTCCATATTGTATAAGTACACCACTGCTTAACCCTTCGGGGAGAACCGGCGTAATGTTATGTTATGAATAGCAAACTGGCCTGCCTCGTTGGTGTAGTAGTAGCAAGCGCTACTGCTGCTGATCATGAGTCCCGGGTTCGATACCCAGGTCGGTCAAAGTGTTATTGGGTTTTTCTATCTGGATTTTTTTAGGATCAGCGCGGTGTCTGGATTTGTGCTCGGTTGATGGCCACAGGCTCGCCCCCTATTACATGGGACTTAAACATAACTTGCAGAATGTGGGAGTACTATAGTTACACTTCTGCCCAACCCTTCGCAGAAACAAGACGTGATGTTATGTTATGTTTATGAATGGCAAACAAGCTGCCCAAGTGATAGTAGTGGTCACAGCAATTCTAGAGCCATCACAGGTGCGTTCTAGAGCCTTCCAAAGACAAAGCTGTTGTCTCATCATAATCAGCTTATATTGTTTCCACTGATTCCTTCAACTTTACACTTTTACTTACACATTATTTATTCACTTATTTTTACATCATATAAAACTACAAACTACACCTACAAAAATCAACTCACTTACACTTACGCATGCACACAACACACAGCCAAATTCACTCTTGTAAGTTTTATCGTTATGTTATTTTCATTACGTTACGTTATTTTTGAAGTGAAAACTTCTTAAGGCGCGTTTTGCATTTTTGAAATGGGACTAAACCATTGATTTCGCGACACCGTGATGACACCAGCTTTTGAACATTAAAAAGACATCAACGCGTAGATTACCGCGGTGCGCGGAGTAAAAGATATCAACGCGTTGATTACCGCGGTGCCGATTTTTTTTTTTCAAGTTTTCTGTCGGCGCTCCCTGAGTGCCACTGTTTTTTTTTTTTCTTATTTGTATTTTTTTTTTCTTTTATTGTTTATTTTCTTCTGTTTCATAAAAACGCCCAATGCAAGCTTGTCCATATTAAGCGTTGTGGGGCCTGGTGAGTTGTACCACAGGCGTTGCTTGCAATGCATATATCAAGCACCAGTCTCTCACAAATGTAAACTATCCTTAAGCTAGTTTTAAGCACCTATACATTTGTGAAGAGAAAATAAATATATGTATTAAAATATACTGTTGGGACACAAGTCTCCTCTCTTCGAGAGGTTTACAATCTACCACGCGGGCCCAGTGCGGGCTAGTAGATATCACATGTCTTCGAATTTTTGGTTCCAGGACATGTCGGTTTCCTTACGATGTTTTCCTTCACCATTTTGAGAGCAGTGGTGATGAAATTATTTACACAAAGTAAAACGCCTGCTTGAGTTCGGGCCCACGACCAACAACTCGTAAATCGGGGCCATTACCACTGGACCACCACTGGCTTGTCTCATGTAAGTCTGCAATTACATTACTAACCATGTACAAATCACTGGAAAATGGCTACCGAGCAAAGACATCTTAAGCTACGGGTTGGGGCTTAACCTGCCCCAAACGATCATTTTATTATTTTCCACAACATTTTTAACAGAAACTTGTTAAAACAAGTTGTAACGTACGTGTACGTGTAATTACAATTAGCTCGTGCGCCATACGTCTTGCGTCCGCGCAGTTACCCGCCCCGTTAAAACGGTTACGCGGCACCGATAACCGTTCCGGTGCCGTATACCCGGCTTGCTTACTTAATGGAATAAAAACGGGGAAATTGTACTTTGAAATAATTTAAATTGTCTGAACAGCCTTGTAGAGTTTGTAATATAAGTACTTACTTATATAATATTTTGTTTTTATAAAACAGTAGCTTTTGCCCACGGCTTCGTCCGCGTGGATGTCGGAAAATATGCCACGGTAACATACTACCGGGATTAAAAGTACCCTGGGTGTTAATCTAGGTTATAAACTATCTGTGTGCCAAATTTTATCCAAATGTGTTCAGCCGTTTTTGCGCCAATCCGGAACATACATCCACCCAAACAGAGAAACGGAAAAAAATCTAAAAACAATATTTTCTGCATCAGACTCGTTCCCACGCCTCGTATCAATTACTTCTTTTCAAAAATATTCAATATACAGTTTTGACTTCGTTAATATTTTATCACATATTAATATATATTTTTCTTCATATTTCTAGCAATTTCAGTGCATAGCGACTTGTATAAATTTTAATCGATACATCACATACTAAATCGATACAACCAACTACTTACATTTACCATACGCAATAAATTCACTGAAAATACTCCGCGTTTAGACATCACAGAATGACCGCCAGCACTAAAAGTCGATTAGTAATCGCCAATCGCCTACTAGGTTTAGTCGAGTCGTATCAATAAACGCGAATAACGACCGCGTGCGTTCGTAAATCACTATCTCGGTCTCGATCGGTCGGTTAAACTTTTAATACGATGTCATCGGTGAATGTCAAACGGAACGATACATCTGTATTAGGGGTACTTGACTATTATTTGACTTGAATCGAACGACGTGACGAGGTTGTTTCATCGATGATGTGGAATATCGTATTGAATTGAAAATTAAGTGTTTTACGTTTGATCTTTGAATGAATGAAGCTATTATATTAGAAAAGCGAGGCGTTGTCTTACAGTGAAGGAATTAATTCACTTTAGGGACAGGAAGGGCCAGGGGGCCTACCACGCAGGAGGAGACGCCCAGGGCGTCGGGAATCGCGGGGCGATTTCCGGCCACCGTAGGCGCGGGCTTGCGGGCGGTGAGCAATGGGTGGCTCACCGTCCGATAAGGACCAGGCCCGGGTCGACGGCGCGTTGTGTTCCACGCGCGCCTCAAAGAGATGTCAGCATAATTGAAGGGGTCCACTAGGACCGATGCCTGCCGGGGTTGCGAAGAAAACCGAAAGGGAGATCGTGGCCCCCGGCGACAGGGCAACCGAAGGAACACGGGTGGGTTTTAGTCAGTAAGAGTCTGACACGCCCTCCCGCTCCGCCCAGAGCGGGAGAAGTTATTTGATGATTTCCCACCCTCAAAAAAAAAAAAAAAAAAAAGGGGCCTACCACAAGCTCATAAAGCAGTATTATTTTAATATTACTTCAGTGGGAGAAAGAGATGGAGCTATACGTCCTGTAGAGCTTCATCTCTTTCCCACACTGAAGTAATATTAAAATAATACTCCTTTATGAGCTGGTGGTTGGCCCCCAGAACTATGCTTGGCTCGACCTTGTTAAGCTAAATCCAGCACCCTAATCAAAATTTTAATAAATCGGTCTTATAGAAATGGCCTCCATTCCTTATTAATTTATTCCGACCGCCCGGAATCTGAGCCTTACCGTGATCAAACCCTATTCCGTACAATAGCCGCATAATACTATTATTTGATCGATACACAATTATTGTCAATATTTATAGCAAAGAATGCACCTCGACACGCCTCAATGGACAATGGCACGCCAAAGTTCCTGTAGTAGTCATGGGAATGAGGTCAACTTGACTAATGACTAATTTTATGATACGTGAGCTTGTTTAAAATAAGAAGAAAGTACAGAAATATGCGCATGATCAAATTAATGTCAGGTAACCGTACAATGAATAATAAGAGCTATTACTTCTCCTCAAACTAAGTGGAAAGTTCTCTATTTTTTGTAAATAAAAGCATTCAAATCCCTTCAGCCGTTTTCGAGTAACAACCATCTACGTACAAAATCCAACCTTTTACATATACAATATTAGTAAGATTAGCCACACATCTAAATAAAAACCTAGCGGCAAGGAAATTAGTTATAACTGCTTGAATCGCTATAGAACGTATGTATAAGGCATGTATAATCTTTCGCTTGAGAACTCCTTCGCAACCTGTTTCCCTCATTTGAGCCTACTTCCGCAGCTCGACAGGCCGCTGAGACATTCCTTATATTTTTCCATAATGTGGAAAACATATTGCCTTTTCCAAATGTGGCATTTGAAGTGTTTGGAAAATGGAAACAGTCTGTTGAAGGGAATCTTAGAAGCAAGAAATAAAAGTTACTAAGTTACTACTCGAAATGAATTAAAAGAATAGCATTGAACGAAAGAATTTCTGAAATAGATAGTGACCAACCAAAGAAAAACCAAACACTACAAATATGTGAGGAACATTACAACTATGCGAAAATTGAAGCCAAGTCGACTGAACATAATAGTATAACGGTTTCCAATTAAAATTCACCACCTGCAAAGACTGCAGGCGATTCCGACGAAAACCACATTGCCACCTACTATAGCTGAGGTCGTAATTACAGAGCCTGTTCTACCCCCATTAGGTGTACAGTTCCAACAGTAGTTTACTCTACCCACGGTCGAATCTCTAGAGAGAAGCAAAACAGTAGCCGACAGCAAGTTGGTCCGTCCTACGCTTGTATTGCCGTGATATCTATGACAAATCAGGCTTCAAGTGTTTTGGGATTCATTATAACAAATTAATTGAGCAATGTATGATTCTCTCTACAACTATTTTCAATTTTATGCGTCGCACTCTCACTCAAATTTATAGGAAATCCTTCGAACCCAAACTTCAGAGTTCCAAGTTTCATACATTAGGTACATTTATTACATTACATTTTTAATTCAAACCTGTCGATGTTAACTTGTAAAGTGACAACTTTAACATGTGAATCTTTCATATCTGCACGTAAATCGTCTATTTCCACATGTAAATCATTAAAGTCTACATGTAAAACATTATAGTCTTCATGTAAACCTTCATCGTTTACAAGTACAGTTTCAAGACTAGCTGCTACCCCGTATTAACTAGACAGTAAACACAATCAGATAGCCGCGTCATTAGCAGCCAGTGCCGGTGTCGAGTGAGTCCGTCCTACGCGTCCACCGCGGGTCACTAACTCGCCTCTACACCTGTCCCTAACTGTTGTATCTAGAGTTACATCTCTGTGGGAATTTGTTTGAACCAACTTGACTTAATAGAGATAAATGTTGGTTTAGTGCCCGCGGTTATAAGCTGAAATTGTGTTTCCTATGTCATTTCAAGAAAAGTTATTACTTCTATAGCTAATATTTTTGCATGTTTATTTGGTTTTGGAGTTTCCTCAATTAATCAATGAACTCTGCCTGTTGCAGTCAGACATATCTCAGGAGTAAAATTGACTCTAACAGATGCATCTTTTATGTCAACTACAAAACTATTATATCTTTAACCTAAGTATATTACCTACGCCCTATAAACTGCAAACCACTTAACTCCACAATAACTAACAGCCACCATATACAATCTGCCATTAATAAGGCCAGCTAAAACTTGAAAACAATTGCACCACATACGGCCACTGTTGCCGGCGACGCGACACACACAAACTAACCGATAGTGAAACAACTTAACATGGGGCCGTAGCAAATTTTACGAGTCTATTAGGCTTTGTACGCACGACGCGGACCTTTTCTTCGCTTCGTGGAAATAGTAAAACTACCAATTTAGACGTTAAGATATTTAATATAGTGATTGCAAGGTTTTGTCGTGCGTTTTAAAGATGGCGGAAGGATTAGTCTGTTTTGGGTATTTTTGTAGATTATTTGGCAATCGGCTCTGTTATTTTTTGACAAGTCTTTTGATTGTGTAGCTTCTTTATTTATCTTATAAATAGATTTAGATAGGATGGGTTTGTTAGGATTTTTTATAATTCTTTTTTCACCTACTGTCGCCGTTATGTCTGGCCTCAACATTATGCTGTTTTACTTTGTAGAGCTTACGAGACCTATCAAGGGGTTTTGTCAAGAGAATAGGTAAACTTCCTTATAATAGGGTTATGATTTTTTTTTTGGAAATACATATAGATTGTGATAGCAGTGTTTTTTTTTTCTGGTTGCGGTAATGTATCAGTAATATACGGGCTTGCTTGACTTGTTGGCTAAATGTCTCAAGTTGTTTACTTTTTATGTTATGTCAAGTCAAGATGTTGCAGGCGTTTATTTACACCATACACATTCACTTACATCACTCACCTATCAAGTTTTAGACTTAAGTACCTCCTTTCATAGTCTAATGCCCGTTCTCACCTTCACTAAGTGTCACTTCAATGAATCCCTAAATAAAAGTGCACTGTTGGATTTTCAACGCTAAGCTCAGCGCTAAGAGTTGAAAATCCAACAGTGCACTTTTATTTAGGGATTCATTTAAGTGTCTTAGAGTGAAGGTGAAAACGGGCATAAGTCATTTAATTTTGGAATTGTAGTGTATGAGATTTGTAAATTTTTACACCTAATTTACCACGGAAGAGCACTGATTTCCAAGATACAGGTTGGAATTCCAAACTACTACTCCAAACTCCAACTACTATTCCAAACTAGGCTAATTATATTATATTTTTAGCCATACAGTCACTTAGATTAATTGTTATCATAGTTCTTAGAAATATAACTGTATTACGTTAAATCCAAATAAACGTTATTATTATTATTTGGTAGTTATTAATGAAGGCCCTTAATCGTCTATAGGAGGTGGCCTCAAATTACAAGTATTTAGGCACATTCGTGGAATAGAGATATCGAAATCATCGAAAAGATACAAACGATTTCTTAGAAAAAATTTTGCTATCAGGCTTTTGGCTATAGTTATACCTTGGAATCATACTTGGAATTGATTTGGAGTGTCCAATTCCCGAAAGTATATCCATCAATCAAGATAAAAATCGATAACTTTGCTGCTCTTTTTTTTTTGTTAAAAGTTTTTTTTTTAATATTTCTTTACAACGATTAAAAATATATTATTCAAATACATTAATATAAGAGAAACCTTGATATATTAGAAACTGTAAACGGATAGGATATAAAACGATTTATCCTTCCAACTCGGCAAGCGGCCGATAAGATAACATTCATATTAATTACCTTAATCAAACAACCAATAGCAATAAATACATAGTTTCGTTAAATTTATAGCATCCGTTTGAACAATTTCTTAGGTATAATCTATCATTAGACCTGCAGAAGAATGTATTAATTCATTTGTCTGGTTAGACAAACAAAGCTAATTTTATATTTGCACGATTTGTCATAAACCTGTTAAAAAAAAAACTAAATTATTTATGATTCCAATTTTGAATTTACTTTTTTTCTGGTGGCGCGATCACGTATTCGATTTATAGACTCATTTTGATAATGGCAAGGAAGTGTCAACTCCTTTTAAAAGTGTCACTCGCTTATTATTGAAAAATAACGGTACTAATAGTCTTGATTCAGTTATTTTTTAATAACCGTCCAATTTACCGTGCGTCATGCAATCACTGAAGAGCGTTTTATAAAGAAATAACAGTGGATTGGAGGATTTCTAATTAATTTCATTGCTAACGTTTACGACTACAGGCGTTCCACTTTGTTACGTTACAAATAAAATATGGCGGCAAAACGGCCATTTCATTGTTAGCGTGATTAGAAAGTGCAACGCGGCCAAACTGCGATCGTTTATCGAAATTAATTAATTGATTATATTATTTTTAATGAACATTTTTACTTTATTAATTTTTACTCGAATTTTTGTTGTAAGTAATTATTTTTGTCTAGTGGAACATTATTCGATTCATGCCTATTCCTCGCACAATGCCAAAAAAAATGCTTTTAAAAAAAATAAAATTACATTAATTTAACATTGTACATAAGTAGGTGAGTATCTACAAATATTGTTATTATATCCTTCCACGTCCAATTTCAGATAAATGTTTTACACTGGATAATAAATATTGACATTGGGTCTGGGTCGCTCTTGGTCGTGGCTGAGCAGTTTTCGTCCTCATCATAAATATTGTAAGATAAAATCGGTGATAATTCAACTGAACGAGAAACTGCTCAACATTTCACTAAATCAAATAAGATAAATTTAAAAGTTTATTTTATACTTCCGTTATCTGTATATTTTTAATTATGGGCCAAATATCCATAAACCAGCTATAGATTATTCTCTTGTATAAAGTGCAAACTGCTTCTGCATTAACAAAATAAACCGTTACACCAATGATCATTACGACAAAGTACTTTCTTATCCGAGAGCCACAATTGTCGTCATTATAAATGATGAGATATGGCACTGACCGATTTCAAACACATATGCCCAATCCAACAATACTCTTAGCTGAATAGGGCTCTATCAAAAATATAATTGTTACCCGCGAAAGTGGCATACGCAATATCCGCTAAGGAAATATCGGCTATCGCTCAAACAATTATCGGCAGACAAAAGGGCCGAAACAGACTATGTGTTGCAACAGACCGAACAACAAGCATGTCATTATGGAGCAACCATCTACATCTGAACTTCCACGCCTCTTCAAAATGCTTGGATTAAGTCCCCTCGACGCATTCGGATGATTTTTCAGAGGTCTCCGTCAACTGGCCAAGAACAAATCTCAAGCATTTGTGGTGGCCGAGTAGTTTCTCCCAATTACATCGTCTCTAGCCGGCGATTGGCCGCTCCACGAGGAATCCGGCCTGTCGTGACTGTGATAAAAAAAACTGACGCAAATTGCCGATACGCCTCGTGCACACAATTTCATGCTCCGGCTTCTCAACGAACAGTCTAGATTCGTCATATTTCCAGCAACAATGCGAACACATGAATCTCGATTCTGGCGCGAATCTGCTACAGATTGAATTAATTAATAGTTCCAAATCTGAAGCTAATGACTATTTAATGCGTGTCGGTAAAAAAAGAGTCGATAGATCACTTTACGAATGGAGTTTTATTCAATTGTATTGTTCTAATTGGTGTTTTTTTGTCGACATTTATCATTGATGCGGCTGAAGGCATTATGGCACTGACAGTGATCTTGGGAGGCACATTAGTCTCGACGAAAGGTTATGAGAACGGAACGCGACGCTTGCGAGCAGTGAGGACAGCCACGTCTCTTATTAGTTCATTTCCCGTGTCATTACTAACTTTGCTTACTTTGTGTTTAATGTTGTCGTATTCTGCTGATTATTATTTATGACTATCTTCATTACATTTCTCCGCAATCAAATTATTCTTAGCATTAAACTTCTCAACCTATCTATTTTGTTATCAGTACTTTATTAATAGGCATGCAAGTTCACAGGAGGCTCTCGATCATGGCCACAACAGTGAGATCGACAAGTCATCGCGCTTCGTCACGGCACGGTTCGATTTGTCGCAAACTACTAAACGTTTTTGTGTTCAACTGGGTTGTCATAGCTTTTAAATAAACTATCAAACTTGTTGGGATCATGATATGACAAGGTGTTAATGATTCTACACTTCGGTCACTTTTAGCTCGCCTGTTGATCAGTCCTCAAGTTGATTTAATATTCTGTCATGAATTAGCAATCTGAAGAACCAGAACCTTTGAGCCTCAGAGCATATTTAATCACTAAGTTAATCTATATTATCGGTTACTTTGTCGTTCTCTTCTGTGATTATTATTTAAGTCTTACCGAATCTGTATCCATCGTAGAATCATTATCAAGGGCCGAGTATCCCCTTTCTGTCTTCCCAAACTGGCTTATCACTTCACTTTAAGTACTTAATTTTGATCTGATTTCAGCGATGTTTTCTTCCAATTAGATGTGGCAACACAGCTCGATGGTTATCTCCGGACAATTCGTTCCGGGCGGGAGACGCAGCGCGTGACGCCGCCGATTAGAAATCTCGACTCGGATGCCGCAATGCAACGTGCTGTCGATTGGCTAGCTCTATTAAACTGTTCATGTTGCTATTGGCTTGATTTTTTTTTTGTGATTTTTGATCTTTTTTAAATACGATTTGTTCGTTTAGGTAGAGTAGCTGTTGACTTGGTTTTTGAGTTGTGATCTCAATTTTATTTTAAGTCCTCTTACGTTGAATGAATAAGAGTATATTATCAGTAAAACCAAAGTGAAAACAGTAGCATTTCTATCGTTAATAAACTAAGTGTTCATGACAAACACCATAAATATTCATACAAAATATATTAAAATTAGAACAAAACATATACAATAATCCGCCATTAACATAGACATATTCAAATTGTGAGCGATATTTATCGTTCATAATCATAACTAAGAAATACCTCATTAATGCTGTTTGGTATACAGAATGTAAATTTAGTAAGTGGAGTGAAACTATTGACCTTGGCAATGAAAATTCTCAGGTTCAAAGTTTCCTCATCTGCAAGGTCGTATGATTTAGGAACAGCAAGTAACGGAGTGGAAAATTGGACAAACGTGGTGGAAACAATAATTTGATCATTAGCAGATTTCTATGAATACTTAGTCTAGTAATTAATATTAATTAAACTGTTTATAAATTTAAAGTTTTTGTTGAACTCCGTACTCTAATCTATCTTGATTTTGGTGAGGCCACACAATTCTTTAAAAACTCTTCATTATGATCCTTGTAACTTCTTAATTGTGCTTTGCAAAATAACAGTGCTGAACTTAATCAATTCTTTAAATAAGTCCTTGACACTTTCCGTGACCCAAGGGCTGGCTTTAATCTTGGCCAGCGGCTAAGCATTGCCATACAACGTGGCAATGCTGCCAGTCTCTTGGGTACATTACCAGTCGACAGCGACGCGGAGGAATTTTTCGACGCCATATTTTAGTTTACTAATAATTTTAGTTAGGTTAGGATATTTATAATTAATTAATTAATTGAATTTGTAATCTGTTGTGAATTTAACATGGGTGTATTACTGAAGTAAATAAATAAATTCTTTAAAAACATGATTAACATAATCCTAAATTCCTTGCCACAAGGAAAATTTTAAAATAGACTTTATTTTTTTTAATTTAGTTCCAAAGCACCATACCAAAACGACAGGAGAAAAAACTTGTTTGCCTCATAATGGATTCGTTGCAATTTTTTGTTAATATATTGTTAGTTTTATTGAAGTTGTAAGCATAGAAGGTGTCAGTTGGGAAATAACTTACCTAAGAAGACCTGACTTTTCTGTATAAGAGGATTATGATGAGAACGAAGTAGAAAAGTATTTTGATGATAAAACAGCATATTTAGACAATTGGGTAGAGGTCATTATTATATACTTAGAATATGGGAATTCACGATAGGAAATATTTACAATAGAGAATAAGAATCAAAATTGACACTCCCAATGCTGCAAGCATCAGCCATAAGAATAATATTTAGTTTTATCTTTTTCATCGAATAACGGGATACTGTTTGAACTCTTAAAGTAAAGTAAACCTCACAAGTTGTTTCCTTAATCGAATTTGAGCCTTCGTTTAATTTCCACAAAGCTTTATTAAAATCTACATATCGATAAGAGCCTATAACACCGCCCACTCTACCGTTGCCATGGTTACCTCCCATTCACTTCGGGTTACTTTGGTGATTCGTTCCCGTACATGATATAATCGATTTTCTGTAATAGAAAACCGAATTTTAACACCTGTATCGATTCTCCATAAATATTTTTCTAAATAGTCTCCAACACTTTATGACTATCTATATTTTTTAAACTTTTATGAATTTCGACAAGAATAAATTTCATTGTGTATGCAATGTTTAGTTAGTAGTTATAAATAAATATTTTACTTAATTGTATTTCTTACCGGTTTTGTTGCGACACTTGACAAATAGGTTTTTGCTCACACATTCAAGTATCCGAGTTTTTGTTACTTCTTGCTACATAGTTGGTAATAGCAATGACGAAACAATTCAAAACTAAATAGACACAAAGATAAGTTTTTCTGTAGACTGTAGACTTGCATGGCAACTGGGTACGGTCGACAGAAAACTTTAGTTTTTACAATTCTAGAGCGTTACAGATGAAAGAAATGGCGTTCAGAGCAACATTATGAAACAACAGTGCACGAAATACAAAAGAACAATGACCCAGATCCGCCAAAGATAACCATCGAAGTGACGCATGTGTGGAATCGATAACAGTAGTGTACACGCACGCACTCGCGGACGTTATCGAACCAATATTTACTCAGGTAACAGAAACACGCGAAACGCCGTGACCGTGTGAATGCGCCCGACTACTACACTCTACTAATTTATTGTGTTAAAGAGAGCTCTTAGTCGTTCCTGTAAGGGCGAGCTCATTCAACAAAACGTCACGACATCGACGTCGAATAAAAAAGATTATACCTACCTATTCACCGGCAAACAGCTGCACCGAAACGGAACGGCAGATGCGCGCGAGCAGCCGACGCTGTTATTATAGAAACTACAAAAAGCGGTGGCCAATTTCAAAGTACGCGTGGATTTTTCACGAAGATAGTGTGGAAAACTTACCGTGGCTCATGAGGCAGTGCTGCAGTGCTGCGATGGTGCGGTGGCAGCGCCGGCGCACTCACTAACAGCACACGTGCACGAATGCCGCGGGCGCGCACCTGTCGCGGAATGACTGGCCATTTCCATATTAGATAGTATTTATGAACGGGCAAGGCGCTCGCGCAGCCCGACGCGCCGAGGTGGACTGACTGCCGCCGCGCGCGCTACCTGCGCCCACCTGTCCCCCCTGCCCCACCACCAGGAACCGGATGGTACTCCAAAACAAAACGGCCAACAAAGGACGTGCCGCGAATGTTCGCGCCACTGGTCCGCTCCATATATCGACGAGGGTCGGCAAGCCCCCGACCGGCTAGCCCTTACGACTGTTTACTCGCAACACCTGACTCACGCGCCGAAAACCCAGCCCCCGTCGATCAAAACGATGATTTACGATGGACCGATGCTGCAATCGACTCACACTCGACCGTTGTATTCCTTACTGAAGTGACTTAATTTAAGTATGACGTTAAAAATGCAAATATAGAAAACGGTGAACACAAAGAAATTGTTGACACACGAGGCGACGCTCGGGCACCTGCTGAATTTGCACAATCAGAAAGAATGATTGCTCAACTAATTGTCGAAGTACTTGTAAACACAAACAATGCTTTAACACCGGGTGGATATCCGAGGCCGGTTTCGTCGTCCATTTTGTTCATAACAGTGATTTGGTTACGTTAAATTTATTTACAACTCGGTTCCTGTGTTATTTGTAAACGGCCGCCGGTGGACGCCGTCCGTTATTCATTCTTATCGGTTATATCTGTACCTGATATGATAACGGACTATCCAATGGTGCTATAATCAAATCTTTTCGTGATTTTGTCCTCATTAACGTTCAACAAGTCATCCGTCAATAGCTAAAATATATTTTGTTCATTTTCTTTAACCGTGACACTGCTTCAAGCGTTTACTGTAAATCAAATTTCCATTAATCCCTTGTGTTCCAAATTCTAGAATGCAGCCATTAAATTCTCATCATCTTTCGTTTTTTGCGTTGACACTGCGTGTCTGTAGGTATGTGACCTCAACGATTTTGTCCCATAATTACGACACATGTCCTACTTAACGCTAACCGATTTGAACTTTTTATTATTTTTATTTAAACTCGAGAACTTAAGCAAAGTAGGCTAAACTTTTCTTTACTTAAATAAGAGCCAAAGATAAGTGTCATTTTTGTAATCATCTTCGTCTGTGTCTTCCTAAAAGTAGTTTATACACGTGGAGGTAATGATTTTAAAGAAAAGTATAGTTACAATATTGTTGATGATACCGGAACAAGTGGTTTCAGTCCAACTTGACTATGTTCAGACAACAACGACGCTATAACGCTGCCGAGCCCGCTGCAGTACGTTTTACTAAGAACGAAACTATGAGACTAGGTATTTCCATAATCACCAGCTGCTATGTATTTGCAGGCCAATGGAATAACACAAGTATTATACTGATACTTCATCCTTAACAAGAGACAGGTTTATACGCAGCTGAGATATCATGAAAGGTGATATTATCTCATAAAATGCAGTTAATTGGAAGTAAGCTGGTTTCAATTGTTTTCAATGAGGATGATAGTTGTACACGAACTATCAAAGAATTTTCCAGGCCATACATCAACGCTGTGCGTGGTTTAACACCTCGTAAAATTCCAGTTTTTACTGAACATTTCACGCCACAGAGACTCAGGAAAATATACAAACGACACGGAGAATAAACAAAATGTTCTTAAGTTAAATATTTTGTCACAGCTGGAGGTTATCAGGCAGAACATAGATCTTAGGTACAGGTAGTGGAAGGACTTACATCCAATTCACTTAGTCGTGTTCAGGGAAGTGATAAACGCCACATGAGGTGCGCAGGCGCCGATAGCGCAACACGTCACGGCACTTGCTGATAACGGCGACTGAACGCTGAATTTTACGCACGTTTATTTAAGTGCGAAGGCTTTAAGAAAATAAAACAGGCTTGAAAGATTTCATTTGCCTATTCAAAAACATTTTCATTGATCGATTCTCTAAATCTACTAAGCCTCGCTGTCTATTTCTGGATATAGCCATATAAATATACTTATAGCTGTTTTTCATTTGATGTAATACTTTATCTTAATTCCTTCTTTGCCTTCATTTCCTTATCGGTCAATGTAACTTACATTGGATACAGTGTTAGTTCTACCACACAAAATTCCTCTGCCACCTTCATGTCATTAAAGCTTAGTATACTACATACAGTTGGCAATTTAATGAAAATTGCCAACTGTACTCCGTAAATCTCATTCAGAACCAATTTCCTCCTGCTCACATATCCGCATATCCGAGTCGGCTAGTTTTTCACTCGGTACTACTACAATACCGTGGCTGCCCATCGGCGTGATATAAATGAACCGGGAGCACAGGATGTGGCCCGTCCGGAGTTGCACAAAAACTACGCACAGCCTCCGGGACGACGGATAGAGATGAGGTTGTGAGGGGAAATAAAAGTTGCGTTAAAGCTTACATGACTGATTCTCATCAATGAGAGTGTACAATGATTTTTTTTTTTGTTTTTGTATGTGCTTGCAAATTATACTTTCAATCAACATCATTTTATTGGCCCGTGGGTGGCGGTTCAAACTCAAAGTTATTTTTATACTAGGTACCTTCTCAGGCGGTAACTTCAACATATTTCTTGATTTTTAATCGAGTTCAAAAAAGGAGGTTACCGAAGGAACACGGATGGGTTTTAGTCAGTAAGAGTCTGACACGCCCTCCCGCTCCGCCCAGAGCGGGAGAAGTTATTTGATGATTTCCCACATAAAAATAAAAAAGTCGTCGCGAATCTCTCAGGGAACTATTTAAAAAGATTAATATTATGACAGTGCCAAATCATCTATGAAAATATTATGTATGTAAGACAAAATCTACATCTTTTTAATAAAATAAGTGATAGACATAATTTTAATACTAGAAATAAAGATAAAATAGATCAACCATTTTTCATATCTTTCTTCTTTGGGGTAGTGTGTTAAATTTTACAACAAAATACATTGTAATATATTGCATTTAACTGAAAGAAAATTTAAAACTCATATTAAAGGTACTCTTTGTAAACAAGCATATAACAAATTAGAAGATTATATCCAAGATAAGAATGCTTGGCAACATGCTGGTCTAGCTCTATAGGACAATATTTAGAGTCTAGACATAATCAAACTGGTTGCTAATTTAATTGTATAATTAATTATTATAACATCTCACACACTGACTCATTAGTATTACTTCTAATTTTTTTAGGAATATTGTATAGGTATTTTTACAATGCTTGTAATTGCACCATGTATCCTTTACACAATTATTTTTTCTTTATTATATTTTCACTTTTAATTAAAATGAAATTTATAATTAAATTAAATTAATTATTAATTATAACTAAATTAGAGTATACAAAATATTGTAAAACATTTTAAAAGAGTAACGGTGGAGTTTCTTGCCCATTCTTCTCCATACGAAAACTACCTTTTGGAAGGGGCGACTAGAATCAATTCTATTTTTTTGTAAATTTTGACGTTTAGAAGTGCCTTTTATGTGCCTAATTGAAATAAATTATTAGACTTTGACTTTGAACGACTTAGCCTAAAATATTGAAAAAAATGCAGAGAATAGTTCTTTACTAATAAATTATTTAGTCTTAAAATAACATGGTAAATCTCTCAATATTGTGCGTACAAACTTACATTGCAGTTAGAATGTATGAGAGAACATGTTTTCAACTACAATGTTAAGTTTGTTCTTGGGATAAATTCATCCCAACTATGGAACCCTTCATTGTGCGTGGTCCGACACGCACTTGGCCGGTTTTTAGGGCTCCTTTGTAAACAAGTAACCCTTATAGTTTCGCCATGTCCGTCTGTCTGTCTGTCCGCGGTCTAGCTCCGAGACTCTTAGTACTAGAAAGCTGTAATTTGGCATGACTATACATATTAATCACGCCGACAAAGTGGTAAATGTTTTTTTTTTATGATTTTTTCTTTTTCGGGTACCTTCCCTACACGTAAAGTGGTGTTTTTTTTCTGTCCCATAGTGTGGAGTATCGTTGGACAGGTCCTTCAAAAACATTGTGAGTGTGTGACAACCATTTTTGGATTCAGAGATCCGTTTGCGAAATATTAAGCTTTAAAATGCAAATATGAGAGAACATGTTTTTCAACTACAAAGTTAAGTTTCTTTTTGGGATAAATTCATCCCAACTACGGAACCCTTCATTGTGCGTGGTCCGACACGCACTTGGCTGGTTTTTTATGTATGTTCATCGATATATTCGTCAGTTGTGGACCGATTTTGAAAATACTTTTTTCCATAGTTATAATCTGTACCCTAATTGCGTAATTCACGATCCACCACAATTGGTTTCGATTTTAAACAGATTGCTAATGCATCGCTTCATAAGTTGGAAAAAAAAATCTGCTCATCAACGTAAATAACGCAATGAATGTTGTTGAACTGTCAAAATGAAACAAATGAGTCCTAATTGTTTACGAAAATAAGTTACGCAATAGGGTAGTTGCCATGGTAAAAAAAAAAGAAATTCTATTTAGTCCGTCTTTCAGATAATAAAAAAATATTAGACACGTATTTTTTGCTTTATCATATTAATTAAAAATAACTTAGAAAACACGCATTAAAGTTGGGGAGTGGGGCTCGCTACGTCACAACGCACTATTAAATCTAGCAAGGCGTGACATCTTGCCACATTTTAACTCAATGTATCGCCGTAATCTTTAGATTACGTCAAAAAAGAAAAAATACGTGTTCAATATTTTTTAATAATCTACAAGACAGACAAAAAAAAAATTTTTTTAGACACAGGCCTATTAGGGTACTGGTTATTCGATGGTAGGACAACACTAGCAGTTTTCAATATCTCTTACGGACAGTTTTACACCCCATACCACATTGGTAACCATTTATGAAAGATGAGAGTAATTACACTCATACATACATATTTAATGAGATAACTTTAGAACCAGCCAATCTAGTTAAATGCGCTGTTCTCATTGGTTATAAAGCCTTTTATGGAGCTTCAGATTTGTCAATAAATAATGCTTATTATCACATATATATAAACTACATTTATTGCTACAGTTGTTGGAAATTACATTAGATCATACGCGGAACTGTCTATCGTCCCATATCGATCGCAATCCGCTGTGTAAGCTTTGATTGACTAGCGATTCACTCCGGAACGGGCTGGAGGATTTGGAGAGAAAAGGACACTTTAAAATAAAAAAGCTTGTATAAGTATGAGTATATTTATGATCAATAGGTTTCTGACTTTGTAATACAAAGAGATTTTTTTTTGCGAGGGAAATTATCAAACAACTTCTCCCGCTCTGAGCGGAGCGAGAGGGTGTGTCAGACTCTTACTGACTAAAACCCACCCGTGTTCCTTCGGTTGCCCTGTTGCCGGGGGCCACGATCTCCCTTTCGGTTTTCTTCGCAACCCCAGTAGGCATCGGCCCTAGCGGACCCCCTCAATTCTGCTGACATCTCTTTGAGGCGCGCGTGGAACACAACGCGCCGTCGACCCGGGCCTGGTACTTATCGGACGGCAATAATAAGTGATGTGACTGTAAGTTAGTGAAATATTTTTCCGCGCATAGCTTTGTGCTATGTACCTTATTCACATTTTTGGTTTTCTGCAAATCAAATATGTTCTACTTACCATGCAGATAAAAAGAATGATCTAACAGTCTTCATTCTTCTAATGACTCTCAAATTATTGAAGGTTGGCCATACACTTCGAATATTTCTCCTTAAAATCTTAATAGTCCTCAAAAAAAACGTAAAACTCATTAAAAAATTGTTTAACTCGGAAACGTACAACATTTTTCACAATTTTAAGTATAAACAGACATGCATACAGTGGCACTTGTACATTCGCACCACAATGATAACAAAATGATTCACTGACGCCCTCTGTGTCACTAGATAATAACGGAAAATATTAGAAATAGTTTTTTTTTCCGACGTAAATTGATATTCAATTGAAATCAAGAATGTAATAATAATAATACCAGCCTATTAGCCCACGTTGGCACGGACGTAAAAATATTGCAGCGGGATTTTCTACGCTTTGCTCAGCACCGAGAGTTGAAAATCCAACAGTGTGTTTTTTCGACGCGCTAGCATGCACTCTGTTGAATTCTCAACGCTCGGCTTAATACCGAAAGTTGAAAATCCAGTGCGCGATAAAATCCCACCACGATACTTTTACGTCCGTGCGAACGTGGGCTTATTGTCCCACTACAGGGCAAAGGCCCCTTCTCATACAGAGAAGGTACGAGCATTGATCACTACGCTTGCTCAAGACGGGGTGGCGATTTCAGACTTATATTGACCATAAGTCTATGTTTCCTCAAGATTATTTTTATCTATTACGGTTCAAGAGATACAGCGATTGTTAAGGTCGAGCAAAAAACGCCGAAAAAAACACCTTTTTGTTTAGAAAAAGACACTACTCATTCAATATCTTGTGTAGAAATACACAGTCTGTGAAAATTTCAACTATCTACTTATTACGGTTCATGAGATACAGCCCGCTGATAGACAGACGGACGGACAGCGGAGTCCCGTTGGCACCCTTTGGATACGGAATCCTAAAAAAGAACTATTTGGTAGCTAGAGACAAGAATAGATCACACTATTTAGCAGAATCATGTTTAGCAGGCATCACACTAACTGCTTCATAAAAGCAGTTAGCGTGGAAGGATGGCGTGTCCATAATTTATACAGTTAAAAAATAAGTCATGTGGTTTACTGCTCCTTTTCGATATTTTCCAAGTACTTTGAATGCCTCGTTGTTCTAGTGGGTTCTCGTTGTAGGTTGGGAGAGGCTCGCTTGACATAGGTCGTCTTAAATGTAAAAACTTTCGAAAAAAAGCGACTCGTTACACTAATTGAAAATCGCCAAATGGGTACGTAAAGAGAGACCTAAGTCCTTTAACTCTGCCAATCAACTCTATTGCATTAGTTGTGACCGTTTGTTTAAAACAACATTCTGTCTGGCGAGTAGGGTGACTAGCTGTCCCGTATTTTCCCCGGTTGTCCCGTATTTCAGGCACGAATTTTTCACTGTCCCGTAATTTGGTAAAAACAATACGGGACATTGTCTAAAAATTTTATGATTCAATGGCATTTAATGATAAATATACCTATTCGAACAATATTTATTTTCTCACACACAGCAGTGAACACCGCGCGATCCGCGCGAACGCATATTCGATCTAATGACGCTGTGATACCTCCACCATATTTATTATCCAACTAATTTTACTTTTTTTATCATTTTAAATATTTATTTTATCATCTTTCATTAAAAAATCCGAGTTTGTTATGTATAGCTTATTTAGTTGATTTTACCACATTTTTATTGATTTTTTTACAAATTGTTGTCTTTTAAGGGGAATTAAATAACCTCTATATGTTATTTAGTTGATTATTTCACATTTTCCTTTCCAGATAATATAAAAATTGTTGTGTTTTTAACATGTCTTTGTTGTTGTTGTTTTTAATATGTCTTTCATTAAGAAATTTAACAATTGTATAGGTTATTTAATTGATTATGTCAAATTTTTGTAATAAAAAAAGGAAGTTGATTTTGAAAACGGCCTGTCCCGTATTTTAACCTCGAATCCCGTATTTCCAATGCAGTTGTCCCGTAAAACCGGAAATCAGATGTGGTTGGTATGTGGCGAGTCTTATTGGGGCACAATCAATCTGCCTAGCCTTTTCGCAACTATGTTGGGGTCGGCTTGCAGTCTAACCGGAAACAGCTGAATACCAGTATTTTACATGGAGCGACTGCCTATATGATCTCCACAACTCAGTTACTGGGAAATACGGTACCCCTTGATAAGACTGGTTGTCAGACTATTGGGCTTCTGAAGACCCATAACAACTGTCAACGGCTTAGCGTGCTTTCCGAGGCACGGAGGAATCTCGGTCGCCGCCTCGCCGTTATCGAAATCAATAAGGAGGACTATATATTTGTTCTAGTGGTTACAAGCGTTACTGTTGAGCGTGAGGTCCTGGGTGCGATTCCTAGGTCAGGCAAAGTGTTATTGACAACCCGGATATAATACAATATGTATTTGTGCCCGGTTTATGGCAATATGCTCGCCCCCTATTACATGGGACTTAAACGTAACTGACAGAATGTTGGTGATTGGTGATTACAGGTACACCTCTACCTAACTCTTCCGGGAAAACGGGCGCAATGCTATGTTATGTTTGAATGTAAACAAGAAGTCTCTTGTTGAAATAGTCGAAATCGGTTCGAACAATTCGAAAAAGCAAAAGACTTAGGTCAAATTGTCAAAGTCAAAGTCAAAACATTTATTTCTAATAGGCCCGTGTATGGGACTTTTGAACGTCAAAATTTAAAAAATAATATAATTGATTCTAGTCGCCCCTTCCAAAAGGTAGTTTTCGTATGGAGAACAATGGGCAAGAAACTCCACAGTTACTCTTTTAAAATGTTTTACAAAAGTTTGTATGAGTACGGACATTAGTTAAATAATTATATGTGAAGACGATGCATCCAGACTAAAATCACTATACCACAATTGGTAAAAAGAATTAAAAATGAAGCAACGACAAATAATTTAATTATGTGATAGATACATGGTGCTCACATATTTACAAACATTGTAAAAGTAGACGATTTTCCTATTTTTTTTAAATTAATAAGTCAGTGTGTGAGGAAGTAATCACAGAATGTAAAATCAATGTCATCAATGTCAGAATTAAAACTTGATCAATATCAAATGATTCCTTTACATACAAATGTAACAACATTGCACAAACATAGACAAATGTAAGGTGATAATGAGACAGTGTCGTCGCCAAGTCGCGTCTCTTCCGTGGGAAATAGTTCCACAGCCCACAATCAAATGTCGCACGTCGAGAAATCGTACGGTGCGCGTGCGTCATATCATCTGTTAGAAAATGGTGTGCGAAACTGTCAGTTTGATTCTTTTGTAGTAAGTTTACTAAGAAGCCATAGACATGTTCTTGAGTGCATTGTTTTTGGGCAGAAGCGTGATTGCTGATCGAGGGGTTGTGTTTTTCAGGAATCTGTTGGTCGCAAGCTCGGAGTTTGGAATTGTGTTCGGTTGATAGCAATATGCTTGCCGTCTATTACATGGGACTTGATATCAGCCCCGGATTTACGGGGGGCAAACCGGGGCCCGTGCTCCAGGCGCCAACTTCAAGGGGGGACAAATTCAAGCGTAGCAGACAAGCACACCGCAACTTTGTGGATAAATGAGACGCGCAGCACATTTATAATCTTTCTATTTCTTTCTTTTTACAACAGTTTTTGCTCCCCTGTTGGACTGGCGCATTATGGATCGATAAAATTTAATTCATATATTGCTACCAAATTTTTATTTCGAGATAATTTGAATTTCGCGAGCTACCGCAGGGCATCCCTATAAAAGATTGGCGGGGGGTGGCAGACGAGAGACGGCTTTGCCCCGCCTCAAAAAAATCTATATCCTGGGCCGCTTGGCACTGGCAAACTGTTGGTATACCACCTTGCCTTTTCGATTTTCCAGGTATATAAACGTGATGATAAGTCTTAGATAGTGTGTAATGTCCTCCTTTTACATATTCAAACCACCTGCTAGTATTTTTATCAATTTTACATTTCTCTCTAAGCCCTCATATACAATTTTTTTTACTAGCCTGTTCTGTCCCTATTTTATTATTAGGCAAAAATTAATAAAATCATTTTCTAGCTGCAGAGACATAAGATATAAATAACAAAACATTTATTGCAATTTTTATTCCTAACTTGAGCGCTGATCAGCTATTCTGTATTAAGGTTACACTCGATGAACCTAATAGTTTTTTGAGATAAGAAAACTGACATACAGTGTGTTGCACTTTTGTAATGTCTATGAATAGCATGCATATGCGACAGCCATTGATAACAAGTTTTCTAAGTAGTTATATTAGGAGTTCCGGAATTATTCAATGCCTGAGAGATATTTCTCGACGGCATGTGATTGTGAAGCCAAGTCAGAGGCCCATGGGCGACATAAAAACTCTGTCACCAGGTTTAGTCACTAACCACACGAAAAAGAAAATAAATCAATAAACCGGATAAAAATCTTCATTGTGGAGTAAGATTTACCAGTTAAGCAGATGAGGTGAAGTTTTGTATTGGCTGCTCTGACTGACTACACATGCTAAAGTATCGTCATTCGTCAAAAGGTAAAGTCATTTTAACTGCACCTCTGACCACTGAAGATCATCGTTTAGTAACAAAATCATATTGTTTTACTCTAATGATCGAAAGTCCCCGATGTCGTGTACCATCCAGAAGTAGACATACTTCTCACTATCTTATCTATACAATGTGTAAAAAAAACCCTGACCTATCCGAAAAAGGCACATAGGTACTACAATAACATTACTAAAAGATATTTTTTATTGTTATTGAAAATAAAAAAGTTATTGCTATTTAAAATTCACATTTTTGGTACCAAAATTACCCCAAATTCAGTAAAAATTAGCAAATTTTCAATAGCTGTAATAATATAAAGTTATGACTTGTAGACACGCCGCCCGCACCCCATGTAAAACTCCCCATTGAAAAAAATAATTATTTTTCTTCCTACAAAATTACCACATAAACAGACTCTCAGTACGATACTTAACAACACCCTCACGGATCGGACAGGGTTTTTTTACATGTTGTTTAAGTAAGTTTTCATGACACGCAATACTTTCAATAATTCTTATAAACCCACCGAACCCTTGTAGTTACCTACACAATGTTGGTTACACCTTGTACGCAATAAGCAGGAGGTGGGGCACCGAGCGAGTGTTCTAGCAATCGACTCCAGGAATCACACATCTGCCTCCCGGGCCGGGCATGCGCGACAGAATGGCGTCAATAGTACAACAATAAAACAAGGTATTACTTACAGCAGATGTCAAATATTTAGAACAGGATTTTTATATTGGTTTATTGAAACTACAAAGAAATAGCGGCGAGGATCGAAATCTTATTTAAATTTTCTTGATACTTTTTTTTTTCTAATCATGGAGCTAAAGATTTTTTACACAAAATTGTCAGTGTGATTAGCTTTCCCGGATAATGAAAATAGACTGATTAAATACCATAAAGTATTGTTAAGATACCTGGAAGAAAACTATCTTTCCGGAAAACAATTTAAACGTGGGTGCAAGTTTTCAAAGCATAGAAATCATTCTTAATATTGACAGTATAATAGGTGTTGTTAGATACTTACAAAGAGAAATGAAATACAGTTATTGTTACCAGGTCAACCTTATTTAGGTTGAAATGGTAACAATAATTTATTTGTTACCATTTCAACCTAAATAACAATAATATCCAACCCGTGATGTTAAATGACATCTCGAAATCCTTACAAGAGAACTCACCATTGCAACCTACAAAGTTCAAAATCTTACAATTGAATTATGTAAATAACTAGTACATTTTCATTCGAAACTTACACAAATTACATTATTCGTGAGCCACAGAAATCAATGAACTCAGTACACAATCGTGATATATTGACAGAATTTACAAAGAAGATTCTATAAATTACTCTTATCTCTGTTATGCATTCTGTTAAATAGGACTACGGCTTTGTGATATCAATCCGGATCCTATTGGTACAAATAATTGTTAAGTTGCAGAAGAACCAATCCAAGCAACATAGTTCACTATATCCAGCACCTAAACAGAAGGTGGATGTATGGAGTCAGGGCGGTAGAAGACCTCAGTCCTCATTGATGTCTATCATCAATTTTCGGGGATTCTGTTTTTCTAGTACTCCAACATTAGTTGTTCCGTTAAAGTCAATGATCTGAATATAAATAAAAGCGGTCGGATTGAAATAAAGAGAAATGATCTTTGTCCCCAAATCTTTTAATGCCATATTTACAATTACTTTAAAAGTTTAAGAAACCCTTCTAATATCGTTGTTCTGTAGCAACGTGGTTAGAGCTGTCCTTACTAGGTACCTAAGATTCTTATCTCCCAAAAGTTTTCTGTTGCCTTTTTAGAAGTAGATTTTCTGAGTTTGCTCATTTCTATGTCATATGGCTTTATTATATCAATAATCCGCGTGGCTATTGGCGACGGCTCTACGGGTGGGATGCGCGGGCGGCGCGCATGTGGGCGCATCTGCGCGCGCAGCTGTCCCGCGCACGCGCCGAACGCAACGTGGAGCCTCCGCGCAAAACGGTTAAAAGGACAATAAGATTTTTTTTATTCGAAGTAAGTAGGCCAATAAAAACAGCTGTTTTTGATCAATGACTGCCTTTCCTTGTAAAGGATGGAATTCAAAGAAGGAATGTTCCGTTCTTGTTCAAAATCGTCTCTCTGGTACCTATACAAACAGATTTTTGTAATTTTCGTTAGAAACGAATAACAAAGCAAATCTTCAATTAAGTACAGCAATATCAATCAGGACCAGGCCGGAATTCTTCGTTTTCGGGCCGAAAAACAAAAGAAAATCGATAAATAGAATAAAACTTTCTAATTGTTAGTCAATTATTTTACTATTATTATTTGTAACCTAACATTAGGGCTAACGTCAGCTATCGCAATTGTAAACCCAAGTTACAGAACCATATTTCTCGCATCCGCTGGATGCACTAATAGCCTTATTATAATTGCCTTATTAGTGTAATTATGAATGTGATACTTTTACAACTTGAAAGCAGTCGCAGCGACTTAGATTATGACTTGATTTCATAGCCTTTTCCCTTACTTTGTAAGAACAGGCTTCCTATCTCACAGCTAAACATTACCTAAGATGTTACAGTTAATTACTGACAGTTGACATCCTGAACTACATACATGCAAGCAAACTTAATGCTGCTTATTCCCAGTACCGTATTTCTGGCAAAGAAATTACTTTGTATTTTGACCTTGACCTTTTGCTGTAAAAACGATGAAGGCAGAGTAATCATGTCTTCTAGAACCGAAACGGGGACATGAGAAAGCCACCCAATTGGGCACCCGTGGCGGATGACAGGCTACTCATTGTCACAAAGAGGATATTTGTGTCCCAGCTAACTTTTCAACTTTCAATTGTATTTCTAAAAGTCCAAGAGGGCTTAGTGAATCATTCACTCAGTCTTTAACGGTAATCCATCAAACTACCACTTTCATCAAACCTCTAAGATCAGCAAATTCACACAGCCCTCATTTTAACCCTGAGACCTTTCATATTACACTGCTACCATAAAACACCGCTTAAGGTATTTAATAGCCTAATGAAGGATATTAATTTCTAAGCAGTTATTTACTGTTTATGAGCTTTAGAGTCATTAACACCAAACTATGTACTACAAAACTACTAGTTTTATGAGATAGAGGACTTTGTTAGACTCTAGCAGCTGACACGATTCCCAAATCATTTGCAAAGTCCAGAAAGAATTTTTACATATAAAACAACAGACATTATCAGCCTAAAATTTTACCGCTGCGCTGCTGGAACACAGGCCTTCTTTCTGTGAGAGGGAGTGGGCCATAATCTCCAACGCGATCCCAGTTGGGTCATGCATGCCGGTTTCCTCACGATGTTTTCCTTCACCGTTTTGATTTAAACAACATGTCTATTGAAAAGGTAAGCCAGTTAGCGTCATATCGGGACTTACTATTCACGATGCGTGCTACTTAAGGTATCCTCATGAAGTCTCTTGTCTTAACAGCACTAATCCTTCTGCTTTGCTAAATGTGCTGATTTGGAACATTAACTTTCATCGTGGCCTTTGTTTTATAATTTTCTTTCTAATCATTAATAATATTTTTCGAACTGCAACAGCGCCTTGTGAACAGTGACCTAGGCAGCTGACTATAATGGTTATGACTTACGGTGACTGGAGCGTGGGCACTCACGGTACGGCTGTTCCATAAATTCGAGGTCGCTCAGCGAGCTATAGAGCAAGCTATGCTTATTCGATCCATTAGAGAGGATCGAAGACCACGTTTGAATTGTCAAGGGGTTGGTCAGTCAGAAAGATGAAACTAGTTGCCCATTCCAAAGCGTAGTAGGTAGGTTCCTATGGAGAAGAACAGCAAAAAACTCCACGGACACTCTTTTAAATCATAATATAGGTTACATCATTCATGTTGAAATTATACATGTGAGAACAATGTAGAAAGACGTGCACGTTAAAAGTATCCGTAATAAAAACAATTCAAAAATTGAAATTAGCCATGGCAGCTAATAGATGACCAGTCCCTACTGACGGCGCCCGTTCACAAACATGACGCACTGGCCTCGTGGTTTTTTCCCAATTTGATTGAATACCACCCTATGGAATAAAACTATGTTAAAATTTTAAATACTTACCTACAACAACAATACATTATTCGATATGATAATCTGTAAACTGTGGTCATAATTTTAACGCTTAAAGTAAAATATAATTTGCATTTTATTTCCTTCTCTTGTGCAAATTTAATAAAAGGATTTAGTACACAGAAATGTATAAAACTTCTAAATATTATTTTGATTGCAATTTATTACATACAAATTTAATATTCGATAGTCCAAAGAAAGCCCGGGCCTCCTTTGGACTATCGAATGTTGTAGTGGGTCATCTTATGGGTCTTTGCCATATGGCAGTAAAGATCATGTTAAAAATGAAATGGTACAAATAAAATATTAATAACCTTGAATTAAATGTTAACACTATTAGTACCGGTAAACTGCCCTAACTTCGCCTGGCGTCCTTCATTAATAGGCAAACTTAGGACGCCAGGCGAAGTTAGGACAGTTGACGGTAATAAGATTTATCAAGGTGAAACGCGATATTACTGTATTTGCTATAAAAAGGAAATATATTTACCTACGTGAGGGATGATATAGTGTGCACTTCTTGAACGCAACACTGACAACTGACAGCTATGTCCAAAATCGCCGCGCTTTATTGGTGTGATGAAGTTTGCCTTTTGTGTAAGGTACACGTAAAATTTTGAAAAAATCTGGCCGCCGCCGTAACTTAAGTATTTTTAATGTGGGCCATGATAGGAGGTGGGCTTTATACGGTGCCTGTACCTTATCTAAAACCCCAGATGAGGTGCTAAACATTTTCGAGCTCGCTACGCTCGCTCTTGCATCTTTTCCTGCAAGTTTCTCTTCATTCCTAAAGTTTTTTGAATAAGCTATTACTATGTAAATGGTGGTCATCTAACCAATTGGAGGTTCAAAAGAAAATCGACCTCGCTTTGCTCGCTCTAGCATCTTAGTTTCTCTTCCTTCATAAACTTTTCTACATTAGTCAACAAAGTAACTCCTATTTCAGTATAAATGGTCAATAGGAAACCTAGATTATCCCAGGTGCAAAAAAAATAAAACTTCCTACGCTCGCTCTTGCAATCAGGGCTCTCATAAAAGAATTACAATTAAATCACTACCAGCACTAGCTATTCTAAAAATGAATTATAAAGGTTTTGAAGAAGTACCTACTATGTTTAACACTGTTTGAAAAAGTATTTTGGTTGAAGCCTACTTGACTGTTTACGAACAGCAACAGATAACGTATTTGTCTAGAAACATTGATTTGACTGGTTTATCTCCTAAACTTTAGAACTTAAAGTAAACCAAGTTCTAACATAGGGAGCCCCTAGGTAGAATTGGCTACAGGCCCCGCGCTGACTTAATCCGGCACTGGGCAGCTGACCGCCAATTGAAAGCAATCTGACTGCAGACATTTTCACTCTAATTTTCTTGCCGTGAGTCGTCCACAAATTGAAAAATAAATTCCTAATAATTAAAAAAATACATAACAAAACTATATAATTTCAACGAAATACAATGGATTTTATTACAAACGTTCTCCTTCAAGCATGCAACCTCCTTTAAGCGTTATGCGCACGCAGACGCACTAACAGTCGTCGGACGCATAAACTATTAATAAATGATTCAATCGTACGCAGGAAAATGTGCTCCATTTTATGTTCACTCACTATTATTTATACTTACAGACGGTGTTACAATAAAATTTTAATAGTGATTTCAATAGTAGTAAAATTCCTTGGAAAGTTTTGTCGGGAACTTTTTTTTCTTTTGAAGTAAAAACTTCTTTAGGCACGTTGGGCATTTTTTAGATGGGACTAAACCATTGATTTCGACGACACCGTGATGACACGCTTTTGACCGTTGAAAAGACATCAACGCGTTGATTACCGCGGGGCTGATTTGTTTTTCAAGTTTTCACTTCTGTCGGCACTCCCGGAGTGCCACTGTTTTTTTTTTTTGTCACTGTGAGTGCAACCACTCACAGCGACAAAAAAAAACAGCACAGGCAATTTCCGTGGTAGAACTTGCTATGACTATACGTATATTCTTACGCTATTTTTATTGCCTGTGCCTGTGGACATTAGCAGCTTATTATTATTTCGCTGAATTATTTTGTTTTGGCAGTAAATTGAGGGTGAGTGCTGATGAAATTACAGGCACACCACACAGTATGATACTCATTGTCGATGGAAATACTGACACATCTAATACCATTTAGTCTCAATTTTTTTTTTCTAACGTTGGCAATTTCGCAGGTGTGTCACAATACAATACTGCTTTTTACATCTGACTGGTAATAGACTGGCAACCTAAGCCTGAGCGGGTCAAAATGTTTAAGGTTTGAATGCAAACGAAGTCGCGGACAAAAGCAAGCAAGTACTCTATAATTTTTTTATTGTAATCGTAGCTCCGGTGAACGATCTGAGCTTCACGGCGCTGCACATGTTTAATTACATAAATAAAATGGCCGCAGCTCTATGGTCGGTGATCTATGGTAGCCATTGTCCAATCCGTAACTAGGAATTAGCATTTTTTGCCCTCACATAGATGGTATTTTAATAAACGTAGCTTCTAGACTATTTGAAACTTGATGTTGATACGTATCTTAATTGCTCTTTTATTTTAAGCTGTTTTATATTTTGATTAATCTAGGCCAGTGACGTTGAGCCTAATTAAAAACCCACTATGTGTTAATCAACTTGAACTTCACACAACCAACTTATATATTGATGAAGCAGCACTGGAGTGACTACCTATTTCCTATAGATTCCTTATGTATTTTTAATGATACGCGGCTACGCCTACTTCGACTGCAAAGCGGGGATGAACTTGGACGATATTTCCTATATATATTCTATTTCATACAACACGGCAGTCAGTAGTCCTAGTCCCCTTAAAATAGTGGACAAGGACCAAAATGCTTCGACAGACAGAAACCACCGCTCCGCCAAGCCGCCATTGCGCAATTTTCTATTTCACTTAGATGTTTGTTAATTAGCTAACGTTTAACTTTACATATAGTTTTTGTTCTCTAATTAAGTACGAGCTAATATGAAATGAAATGAAATTGGAATGAAATTGTTTTTTCTGTAAATAGGATATCGGAATCACTTTTACACGTCATATTAAAAAAAAAAAAATAAGCTAGATGAGTTCGGCGTTTCCTATCTGACTACTCTGAGAAGAAAGGCTGAAACAAACTCAGAGGTCGCAGTCTCTTTTAAAGTCCAGGCATAATCTAGGTGAGGCCATATGAGAACCATGTAGATTGTGTAAATGGTATTTTGAGGAGAGAACCATACAGATTTGAGTGGACCTGTCCAGTCAGTGCAAGAATTTTAGTGTAAGTAGTCAGTAGCCAGTAATCGTGGAGAACTAGAACACTAATACTAGAACTACTCAGAACTTAAGGAGCTCAACTCGACAAACAATACCAAAAAAAGGATTTTGGATTTTGGGTAGGCCGCATAAACTACTCAAACTACCAGACCATCATTAAAGTGGCTCACCGTCCGATAAGTACCAGGCCCGGGTCGACGGCGCGTTGTGTTCCACGCGCGCCTCAAAGAGATGTCAGCAGATTTGCAGATTTGAAGGGGTCCACTAGGGCTGATGCCTGCCGGGGTTGCGAAGAAAACCGAAAGGGAGATCGTGGCCCCCAGCAACAGGGCAACCGAAGGAACAATTTACAAAAATTAAAATAATATAATACTTTACAAAGTTATCATGTCATTTTTAATATAATATAAGCCTCTAATGTTCTATTAGGCTATTTTCTCTTCTTTCCTTACTAAAGAAGAGAAGATCACTACACTTGCTCACCATGAGTTCTTCATTTTAGGCTTGATGTTTTCCTTCACCGTAACTTATATTAACACAGCTTTAAGCTTTAGTACCTAGTTATGCTTTGGTAGTTTTACTAACGATAACGGTGCACAGAACATTAACTGGGGTATTTACGTGAATGTTACCTTAATGCGCATTTTTATTTAGGAAGACTTACTTCTCGTTGTATATGCTCTGGTTCCTTTTCTCATGAACATAAAATTCGATTTTTATTATGTTTTTGTTTTCTACTTTCATACTGCGGCTGTTTGGGAAGTTCTCGGTGAAAAGAGACTGCTGAAACACAATAAAAAAAATGGGCTACAGACACAGGCCAAGAGCCTTGATTCCACTAATTTAGAAACATTTCAGTGATTTCTCGATTGTGTGATTTTGACACATTTTGTTTGACAAATATAAAACTACATGAGCACTTATGAAACGTCAGAAGCTAGGTGCACGGTTCCAATTTTGTTTGCGAGTTAGTTCAATTTACAGTCCAGTCACTGGCCTTTGTACGAATACATTTGAAACAGTTCAGTACTGACTGGCTCTGTGTAGGTACAAGTCAATCAATGAAACAAGCCGCTGAACTGAATTACAAATTGGCCTAACGAAAAAATCTTGCTGAGAAAAGTTAGGTTAAGTTGCAGTGAACTGTCATTCTACCGGTTGAAGACACTTCACCTAAGCTTAAGCGATTATATTTTTAAAGAATAGATCGCATAATCAGCCTATAATGATCCCACTGCTGGGACACATAAATCTTCTTTCTGTGAGAGGGAGTGGGCCGTAATCTACCACGCGGGCCCAGTGCGGGTAGGTGGATGTCAGTCACGTGTCTTCGACTTTTTAGTTCTAGGACATGCCGGTTTCCTCACGATGTTTTCCTTCACCGTTTTGAGAGCGGAAGAATAGGTAGGCTGGTGTCTTAAGCCCATAAAGCATAAGAAGGGGTGCTGTATTCCATTCATGTGCTCGAAACACGAAGCCAAAGAAAAGTTTTACTCAGGAAATGGAGAAATTACCTTACCATGGACTGGACATCCGGACTATTATAATTACAGTTTTTGTATTGCACCTTCTAAGATAATTTCCTTTCATTTGGAATTGTTTGATGTTCCGAGCTTTGTCTACAGAAAATAAAACTTTGTACAAATTATTTCTACGCCATAGGTTTACCTACTGTGTTTAAAACATAATTAGCTTTGGACTAATCGCCGGAAGGAATTACTTTAATTACTAGTTGGTTATCCTACTGCTTATATGCCTACCATCTTTGTTTCGGTTTCACAACCTTACTTTGGCAAAGTTGTTGTTGTTAGATCCCATTGACGGTTGACGTCATCACGTCAACGCCGGCTGTCGCTAAAAACCAGCGCTGGGGCTCTGTCTCTCATAGGGTCGCAGCATTTTGCTGAGTGATGGCCATGCGTGGATGTGACGCATATTTTCCCATAATTTGATCTTTTCGTGTTTCTGTTCTTTCTTTGCATCATGTTTACCGGAAATAAACGTATTTTCTTTCTTTCTTTCTTTCTTTTCCTTTTATCCCTACCTTGGTAAACCAATGCAGATGCAACCATTCACCATAATCCATTATTATGACACTATAGAACTAAAAGTCATGCGATTTTAACCGATTAGATTTTCGCTACATTATGAAATACATACCTACCTACATAGCTTCAAAGAACGACAGGTTTTTTTGGTTTACGATTCCATATTAATACACAACTGCTGGACGATTTAAGTCTACTTTTTACGCCGTAGTCATTGCACATAATACCTAATTACAACCAGTTTTTCATAGGTTTTTATGATCGCCGTAAACCACCAAGAGAGTGCCACACACCAAGTTTACATTGTACGCCATAGTTGAATGATCCCTTCTAATTACAACGATAACGGTACCAGTAATTATAATATTATTCGGCGCTAATTAAAGGAAGTATGAAGCAGTAAATGAATTCGTTCTTAAAGAGCCCTTGATGAATGTTTTGTGATGCGGCTTAGAATTTTATTAAATTTGTTACAATACAACAATACGATAGCCCTTTTATCCTGAATCTCCTTTCTTGTGCTAGTTTAAATGCTGTTATTTTCTTTTCTGAGATATAATATATCTCGGAGTTCAATATGCCTCTTGGCAATGGCCTCCTCTAATGATTTCTATTGCTATCTGTGCTATCTGTCTTTTGCAACATTTCTCCAGTTTGGACCTGCAGATTTACTTCGTCCTCCCATCTTTTACGTTGTCGACCAGATCTAGAGTGTATAATAGAACATCACGCCTCTATTTCTATACCCATAGGGTCAGGCAGAGGTGTTCGGCAACATCCTTTTCCGCCAGTTCAGTTTTAAGCCTCATGTACTTTAGGTATTCCATCGCGATTTGCTCTAAACTCATGGAAAATTATCATCATAACATAACATCACACTTTGTTCCCCGGAGGGTTGGGCAGAGGTGTACCTATATAGTACACTCACATTTCGCCAATCATGTTTAAGTCCCATGTAATAGGAGGCGAGCCTATTGTCATCAACCGGGCACAAATCCAGACTCTGGGCTACTACTGAGAGATTCCGGATAGAAAACTCAAAATCACTTTGCCCGACCCGGGAATCGAACCCAGGACCTCATGCTCGGCTTGCGACCACTAAACCAACGAGGCAGTCAAAACACATGGCATTATATACCTTTCCTTAATTTATTAATTTCTAAAAATAAGGAATTTAGGAAGGATCCCTAGGTTCAGACCCCATAAAGCCACTAGTGCAATATAATATTAGATAACCACTGGAGACAACCGAGAAATGTTGTTGAAAGTTCAATAACAACATGGTTGTGTACGTAAAGCTGCAGACAAACTAACGCCCACAAACATTTGAACCCGTTTTCCTCTAACTCAGACAGCGTGGGATGAGCGAGTGTAAATTTCCAATTTAGCGTAGAAAATTAACGTTTCATTTATTATGGAACCCTAGCTTTCCCTCAAGCTCTAAAATGAGAGCATTTATGATTATAATGCTCAAGGTCAATAAATGCTCTAATGATAATAATCCTTCCCAAACCAAGGATTTGTAAAACGCCTCGTCTTAGTCTTCCAAGTTCCAACCATGTCACTTAGGTGCAAAATTGAACTCATTATATTTTCAGAAAGTATGATATGACTAAGGGAAATTTCAAAATAGTTAATTCTAAAATGGTAACTAATATCGTGCTATCAAGACAGCTGTTTTTCTAACATGACTTAAAAATTGTCTCTACAAGCTAAAGCCCAAATAAAAAATCACTAATACGAAAAAAAAAACACGTTTTAAAATTGACTGCAAGCGCTGCCGATCACAATGAGAGCACATATCGTGACACATCGCACTTCGTGAAACAATCGGGCGCAATGTGCCGAATCGGCGTGAATCGGACGGTTTCTAACAAGTGCGCCCGCGCCGTGTGAATGAACTCGCAATGATGCAACGTGGACAATTAGGTAGGTTTGGTAACCACCTTCATATTGTTATTAGTAAATGTATTGTTGGAGAGTTTCATCAAAGTGCTTGTGTAGCAGAAAAAGTTGGACTAAGTAATAGTAAGTTGGATTGTCAAATTACTTATAAAGGGATGCGGTTAATGAGAACATGGAGAAGAAACAATATTTTCTGTAATAATTGAGTATCTGAGGCCCAGAGAGGGTCCTCTGAATCAAATAGTAGTCTATTACACTTTAACAGGTGACCTTTTTTTTCTATTTTGTACCAAAATAATATATAAGGTTAAAGATATAATTGCAGTTATTAGTTAAGAGTTGACCAGTGTCAGCTGACGGCGCCCGTTCACGAAAATGATCAGTAGATCAGCACACACTAAAATTGAGCGTAAAGGGCCTGCTACACGGCTGCCAACCACGTCCCCGACAGAGGTGACCTTGATTGGCGACAGGCAGACCTGTTTGAAATTTGGTCGTAAACCACCACCTATCTGGTTGTAAACCACCAAGGTCACCTCTGTCGGGACGCAATTGGCGACCATATAGCAGGCACTTTAAGAAACTGATCTGGTTAGTTGGAAGCAACTTGGAAGATTCATATGTGTAGCACTGCTATAAGCAGTGTCATTGTTATCCATTTCAACTGAATGGACCTTTTTCTGTTGGCACAGAAAGTGACACTGAAGAATACGAGAAAAGTGACAATGTTAGTAACAAAAATGGAATTAGATTGCCTGTTTGCTTGAACACAGAACGTCCAAAAAATCTCCAAAACATTTAAAACAGTTCCCATCGTCATGACGGAATAAATTGTGAAATTTAAAAAGAGAATCTTACATTTCTAAGTAAATTGACGACGCTGCGAACGGGGGCTCTTGACCCGGCGACCCAGCTGCGACTTCGTCCTCGTCTCGTTGTCATAAAGAACTCACGGGTCCCGAGCCAAAACAAACTGAATTAGAGATAAAAGCGAATCGCTTTCCTTGTCAAATATGCTAATATGCATACGTATATGTACTTTAACTTGGATGTTGGTTTACCTGAAATGAAATTGTTTATTCTGTAAATAAGATATTGGAATCACTTTTACACGTCATATAATAAAAATAAGAGTTTGGCGTTTCCTATCTGATTACTCTGAGAAGAAAGGCCGTAACAAAGTCAGAGGTTGCAGTCTCTTTTAAAGTCCAGACATAACTTGGTCAGGCCATATGAGGACTATGTAGATTAGTGTCTGAAATGGTCTTTTGAGGAAAGAACCACACAGATTAGAGTGGCCCTGTGCAGTCAGTAATCGTGAAGCTCGACTCAGAACTTAAGCTCTTGCTGGGGAGTTGGTTGCACCACTTAGCTTACTAGCCGTTTTGGTTTCCGTTTCCGTTTTGGGGGCTAGCTTATTTATAATGTAAGTTACTATACTATACCTCAGATGTTGGGTAAAGTTTTTCTCTCGCTTGGAAGATGGTTGCGCAACGTTTCTTCCTAACAAAAACTAGGAAGTAGTGAGGGGTGGACGTTTTAGGGGTCTTTTTAGGTAAACTAGTTAACTATAATTTAGCTTAGGTATTCGCCAGCCATTCTTTCTTCCCTTCAAACACTAAGAAGTCGTTTAGGCTAAATGGTGGTGTAGTAAAGTGCAGGTCTTTTGTGACGTTTGACTGTCAAAAACGACGCTGATTTCTAGTCTAATTTGAATAAATGATTTTTAATTTGTAGAATGTATATCGTTTTGTGTCAAATTCTGTTTGGATTGATACAGAAATAGCTATATATTGTTTCCACATACTAGGTTTTCAGAGGAGACTACTGTTTTATTTTCTAGCATAGTATAATCATTCTATAATGTTCCCACTGTTGGGCCTCCAGCCTCCTCTCTGTGAGAGGGAGTTAGCCGTAATATACCACGCGGTTCCAGTGCGGGTTGGTAGATGTCACATGTCTTCGAATTTTTGGTTCTAGAACATGCTGGTTTCCTCACGATGTTTTCTGTCACTATTTGGAGAGCATTGATGATTCAATAATTTACTCTAAATAGAGCCTGTCTGGGTTCGAACCTACGAACTACAACAAAGAAAGTCACGGCCGTTACCACTGGGCCACCACTTCTGCTTATATTTTCTAAAAGATAGTAATCCCACGTTCAAAAACTCGTCCAATTTATCAAATTGCCTATGTGTAACTTTTAATCCATCACGGAAACCAACGTTTGGAAGCCCGAATGTAAAACAACACAAGTGACGATTTGCTTAAAGCCAAGTAATCAAACAAAATGCTATTGCCAATTCAACCGATACCTAAGTACAGTAATTTAGTTATTTCTAACGACGCCTTTAGGAATGCGGTTGTTTGGAATCCCCCTGGACTCCAGAAAGATCCCAAGTCTCGTAATTCTATCCAATAACTACGCTTATTTTATCTAGCAGATTGCATTATCTGTTGTTGAAATTGTATTATTGAAAATTACCATTAATCAAGGAAGTAGGTTCCCTTTTCGATAACAAAAACCAGGAAGTTAATGTGTAATTAATGTAAACGATAACTACCGAATATATCCATTACTCAAATATTTAAATTACTCAAGATTGATCTAAATTATGGTACTTTCTTCAATTAGTACCAAATAAAAAGTTCACAAGTGACCAGAAAAAAAATGGCTCGGCATCACGAATTCCAAAACTGATTAAAATTTCAATCCGTGCCGAAACTCTATGTAGACAGATAAAAGTCGTGCGGTCGATGCACTTACCGTGGACTGAAGACTTTGATGTTGGATCAGTAACAGTCACTGTGTACTGTGAATGTTCTCGTTACTTGAATCGCGTTAGCATAAGAAGAGCTGTTAAGTTGAAGTATACCTTTTTATTACTATGAAACGTTGAATTATTACGCTGCCCATGGCTTCACCCTCGCGAACCTTAATTCTTTTTCTAAAATAGAAGCTTAAGTTGAAAAACCCGTTAAAATCGGTCCAGCCGTTTCGGAGATTAGTCGAAACAAACAGACAGACATACAAAAATTTTCAAAATAGTTTTTTTTTTTTTGTTATAAGTGCCGTATATACATACTTTCATATGCATATACTAAAAAGCTGTTATTTTGAAATTGAAAAGAGAAACTTCAATTTTCATGTATAGATGGAAAAAAAAACATCCGAAGAGATAACCTCTTCCTTTTAGGTTAAAAACTGACATTTACCTACACCCGGTTTCTGAATTGAAAATTTGAAGTGGAGAACTTTATCCTTTAGGTTTCTTCAATTTAGCTCGCGAAATTCACTAAAACCAAGGCTATCGATAAGCCACGAATTGTAATAAGGATATGGAATAGTAATTGTAATAAGGAATAAAAAAATCGTAGAGGCCATGTTGTATGGACAGCTGTCGTCTACGGAGAATAGAACAAGCGACTAAACTGTTTTTCATGTTACTGTGTGTCGCGTTTTTCATATGCTACCGAACTTTATTAATTAAAAAACTTTACAAAATAGGTAATAAATGACTCTTGTCTGAAAATAATTCAAATAACCTACTGTAGAATTCGATTAATGCCCATGAAAAAGTTTTACCAGAAGTATCATATACAAGGAATAGGAGGAATTGATGGTCAGTTCTTCAGGCTTTTTTTTTTTTTTTTTGAGGGTGGGAAATCATCAAATAACTTCTCCCGCTCTGGGCGGAGCGGGAGGGCGTGTCAGACTCTTACTGACTAAAACCCACCCGTGTTCCTTCGGCTGCCCTGTTGCCGGGGGCCACGATCTCCCTTTCGGTTTTCTTCGCAACCCCGGCAGGCATCGGCCCTAGTGGGCCCCTTCGAATCTGCTGACATCTCTTTGAGGCGCGCGTGGAACACAACGCGCCGTCGACCCGGGCCTGGTCCTTATCGGACGGTGAGCCACCCATTGCTCACCGCCCGCAAGCCCGCGCCTACGGTGGCCGGAAATCGCCTCGCGATTCCCGACGCCCTGGGCGTCTCCTCCTGCGAGTTCTTCAGGCTTGCTGTCTGCTTATCGGAGATTACAAAGAGACAGATTCCATTTTCGGAGAGTTGAGCTTCTTAAGTTCTGAGTTGAGCTCCACGATTACTGACAAATGGTTGCACTGACTGGACAGGTCTACTCAAATGTGTGTGGTGCTTTCCTCAAAAGACCATTTAGAGACTAATCTACATGGTCCTCTTATGGCCTGACCAAGATTATATCTGGACTTTAAAAGAGACTGCGACCTCTGAGTTTGTTTTGGCCTTGCTTCTCAGAGTAGTCAGATAGGAAACGCCGAACTCATCAAGCTTTTTTTTTTAATATGACGTGTAAAAGTGATTCCGATATCCTATTTACAGAATAAACAATTTCATTTCATTTACAAGTTAACTAAAAAAAAAACAATTTAAATAACATAACATAGCACCACGCCTTGTTATCCCGAAGGGTCAGGCAAAGGTGTACTTACCTATAGAAGTCCCACCTTTCGCCAGTTATTTTTAAGTCCCATGTTATAAATATTTAAATATTAGTTAGTAATAGATGTTAGTATTCAATCTATTGTCATGGGAGCTATAGTTTCTTATCAAACGATTTAAACCTCAGTCTATAATTGTTTCCCACAGAAAAAACAGTCGATTACTGTTGGGACAAAACACTTTGTAAAGAGTTTTGTGAATCGAAAATTACGTTGTTACTTATACCATTGCATTTCCTTGATAGCCAACAGTCGTTTCAGGCCAATACTTACCCAACACGCACATTTGATGACAGTTTTCTGAGGATTAATTTCTCATTATCATCTGCCTAGACTTGTCCCAACCATGTTGGGGTCCGCTTCTAGTCTAGTATTTTATACGGAGCGACTGCCTATCTGACCTTCTGATGCCCAGTTTCTTTTTCTACCTTCCCAATTTTTTCACTAGTCAGAATTTTATTTGACCAATAACGGTTGTAAAATGTTCGATTTCCCAATTATGTGTCACTTGCAAAAGCGTTGGCATGCATATGCTACAGAAACAATAAATTGACAACATCGCACTTTTCTCTTTCAATCAATTGCGATCACATGTTAAAAGTCGAAAAACTTTCACGTAAGCATTTCAGTTGATACCACTACCACTGAGCAAACCGCGATACAGAATTATCAAAAATTTAAAGTTACCGACGCTACAGGGCGATAAATCCAGCTCTCTAAAATAATGCAAATTACAAAATTAAAATGAACTAGTCCAAAATTACAAAAAGACACAATTTTAAAGGGCTTCCAATGCGGCTGCCAACCGCGTCCTCGACAGAGGGTGACCTTGGTTGACCAACTCCACAGTTGTAAACCACCAAGGTCACCTCTGTTGGGACGCGATTGGCAGCCGTGTAGCAAGCCCTTTAGCCATTAACCATATCATAAACCAGCGCGATATCGCGGGCGCTACAGGCAGCGCGACCCTTGCAGCGCCCGCGATATCGCGCTGGTCTGCACGAGCCTTGACACAAAGGGCCGTCATGACACCTTGATCCCATCCGGCCGAACAGATGTGATATCACACGATAATTATACTTTTTCAGAGTAATGAGCTATGTGTGCCAACGAAGGTGTTTTAAGTGGAAAAATCACACCATTTGGCGGCAGGGCTGTACGGAAGAAAAACATTGGAGATAATGCTGATATACAACATGTAAAAAAAACCCTGTCCAATCCGTGAGGGTGTTGTTAGGTATAGTACTGAGAGTCTAGAGAAATAGCAATAACTTTTTTATTTCCAATAAATAATAATTTAAAAAAATAAGTTTTTAGTAAAGTTATTGCAGTACCCATGTACCCCTTTCGAATCGGACAGTTTATTTTACATATTGTTTATCGACTCGGTAGCCAGGAAAAAAGAAGCAATGAAACTGGACCCAAATACTTAATTATTCCCTAGTTTAAAGAAGAAATTGATTGCATACCGAAAAATATTCGGTATCAGTCATCACATTAATTGTTATTCCTTAAGACTCAATCACGTCTCCAATGCAATAATTACGAACTTTTCGAAACATCAAGGTTTCCATATTCCTGTCAGCCCTATAGACCAAAGTGTCAGCCTTCGAAATAAAACTAAACTGGTCTCACTTCGGGATTAATTGCCAGAAAGCCGGCATCGGGACGTTCCCACGGCTGCACCGATCCGCTGAGGAACGGGAGACATTTACTTAGATCTCGCCGGAGCGATGTTTAGAGGACTGTTAGGTTAGTTCCAAATTACGTTAGAGAAATTCTTCGTCGATCTAACTTTAAAATCTTGGCTACCTGCATTTTGATTGAGACCAACAGCATAGAAATCATTTTTATTAAAAAAAAAAAACTTTAGCTATAATCAGTCTTTCGCGGTATGACGTTAAGCTAACTTTCGAAATTAACTAAAACGAAAAAAAAAGCAGTTAAGTATGTCTTAGAATGACCGACTGTTAAAATCAATCCTATGCCTAGATTTATATATAAACTAATTTACCTATCAACATATTTAAATCTTCACTAAATACGAAATCATTTAAATTTACAATATAGTGTTACTCCAAAAAAAACTTCAATCACACACTTTTGTTGTATATGCACCCCGCTTAAAAACGGAACTGCACAAAGTCACATACTTACCAAAAACATACAACTCTCAATTCAAAACAAAACATGATCAACACTTACACCGGAAGAACACAGCTCCAGATTCCAGCAAAGAATAGTTCATTAGTTTCTTTACCACGTCGACTCTGCTCCAGATGGGAATACCAGTGATCCGTTCCGCTCAGCGTCCGTGCCCACCAAAAAACATCTTCACAGGAATGTCACTTACGCAACGCCGGACATCTATAGGGCTGACCGAGGCAGGATTTAGAAAAAGACATGGAAATAAGTGTGTATTGTACGCCGGGAATTTGAGATCTAATGTTTTTTTAGTCGACCAATTCACTTAACCAGTCGGTGCATGGATTAAATACTAATTTCGCACCATCATTATATAGCACCTACCATTCCAACTCTAGGCAAAAGCTTCAAATATAGATCATCCACATTGGTCGTGAGCTGGTCGTTTACTAGCGGAACACACGTATTGAAAATAGCCCAATTCATAAACGACATAATTTAAGCAAACGCGGTCATCAAAAATTTGCAAATATGTCCGTACTGACGCTGAATATTTGTACGCTTCACTGTTGTAGGAACTGTAGTAAACCATAGAGGATTTTTTTTAGGCAACCCTGTAGTACCTTGGCCAATTGCTGATGGAATGCGAAGTCTAATCCACGCCATCTTCTATTGCTCACGCTATTAAACAATATAATAGAGACAGAAGCGTCTCCCATAGCTCTACACTTGTTAAATACTTATTAAATTACTCACTTCCTCTTATTACCACTGTATTTTAATACATATAATTATAAAGAGTGTAAAAAATCTCATATTAGATCGTGCAATGACAGAAAAACACTGCATAGATTATTTTTGGACTTGTACCTTCCGAATTAGTAGTGAAATCTTGACAGGTGATTGATCCCGGAAAAAATAAAGCATTAAGGACGGTGTGTTGACTCAATAAAAACACAATACTGTTGTCATCTCGTCGCCATCTTTATGTAACATCTGTCAAAATCTATGTAAGAAAATACGTATCTCTCTCTGAAAAACTGTTGTTAATGAACTGCCGAACAGGAGGTGTTAAAACCTTAAAAGTACCTACCTAAATAGACAAAAGGCTTTACTTTAGCATTTAAATGGCATGCACCTCTGACTTTTCCGATTCATGTGCGTATTGTATAATTATCACTTGCTTCAAAAACGATGAAGGAAAATATCGTGAGGAAATGCCTGAGAGATATTTCACAACGGCATGTGAAGCCAAGTCAGAGCCGCATGGGCGGCTTTAAAAGTCTGACACCAGTTAGTCACTAACCACACGAAAAGAAGAAGGAGCATAAAATGCACATCCTGTATTTCGGGACTAAAGCAGTAGCAGTAGTTTCGATTCTGTTCTAACCGTTCATTGAAAGAAACTTTAAAACTATTCTTTAGTCAAACTACCAGCAAACGTCAACAACTGATGAAAATATCTACGAATCTTAAATCAGTGTTTTACTAAATTTTTCATAGTAAACTCACATGATTTAAAGGCTCGTGTCTACGATGATGCACTGAATACAACCTTCGTTCAACTTCGGCAGAACACTTTCTCAAGCCATTTCTATTACAGGACATATATCTACTTAGAGGATCTCACAAACTTTCAAACGTGTGGCGGCAAATTACGCGGAATGTCCCACGGCTGCGCGTGAGTCGATCTCGAGCCCAATCGCAGCGGACGATAACAAAACGATATTAAAGCGATATTGAAACGTTTCTTATTAGGCGACAGAGGATGTTCACACGCATTTTCTATCAATTTATTTTTATAGTTATTTTATTTGATATTGAAGAAAAAACTGACATAATATAAATTGAGGAATTTTAGCAATCTCATAATGGTTCAATTGAGGACAACAAGGTTGAGTAGACATCAAAAACAAGTGACCCTGAACCGGATGAAATAATTATTTCCACTAACAAATGATAATGCGGCAGTAAATTGAAATAAATAACAATTTCTTGGCACTTTCGTAATTTAAAAAAGAAAAAAACACTTCGAATCATAGTCAATACTCTTTACAGTTTTGTAGTCAGTGAAAAGATCTCTACTTAGCATGCATACGCAGAACTTAAAATCCATCTTCAAAAGTAACATCAACACGAAACTTCACAAAACTAATTATAATGAATAAAAACCAAGAATATACGCAATTCGGAAAAATGTGCACCATTTAAATTTCCCGAAAATTTTTAAACAACATGGCGACCGCTACGCTTGCACATACAGTTACGAGACGATCATGGATTCCGTTAAAACCGCCGAGCGATCTACATTCAAAACAGTACTCGATATTTGTATGATTGTATAAAATTTACAACCACCACAAATCTAAATTAATTTTAATTTAGATTGAACTGCGATTTGACGAGATAAAAAGGGTTCTTACTTAATCGACGATAAAGATAAGGCCTTTTAGTCGCTTATGGTCAAATGGTGAATCATTGCCTTTCTTGACATTAATGTTATTAAGTAGCATCATACCTAAGTAGATGTTAAGCATTCGCTTCATTAACCACGTGGAAGTAGCCATACAATTCAATTTCATTATCATATCAGGTAAAAGTCATCGTAAGAATATTGACGTGACGTGTCGTCAATGTTCGTAGACGGTAGCTACGAGTATATCCCACGCGTAGCGCTCTCTGTCCACGCGTAGACGCCCGAAATAGTGACGAAAATCTCGAAAAGAAGGATTTATTTCAAATTAGAAAGTTTTTTTTACAAATATACGGAAAATTTGTTTGTTTTTTTTTTCATTTTATTTTGGTACCTTCTTTGGGCTTTAAGTTTTCTGCCCATAAAAGCGATAGTTTTAGAAATATTTCTGACTATTGATTTATTTTATTTATCAAGGGATAATAAACAACTGTAACATATATAATACATAAGGTTAACAGGACTTTAAGTAGTAATGTTGCAGTCCACTGCATTATCCGCAGATAAGACATATTTAAAGATAAATATATATATTATATTACATATTTTATTATATTTAATATTTTGGTAATGCTCGTCTGGTTGCCACTAGACGAGCATTACCAAAATTAAAAAATATTTTGAAATAAATAATTAAGTTACCTACTATAAACTAGCTACAAAACCAAATCAGATAAGAAACAATTTCATTTACTTTACTGTTGTTTACTTTTCCTTTTCTTTTAATTTTTTTCTTGAGTTTTATGAAGTAGTCTTATAAGATAAGCCAACTTGCTAATACAATTGGTAAGTCTACAAAAAAACCTCTCATTTGATACGCTCATAATACATCGTACGCGATGAAACGCAAACAAATTATTTTTTCCCGAAGCACAATCTAAAAAAAACACATTACGCACTTACAACGTGATTACACCTATTGACCCTATAATATCCCATAAATATATTGACTTAATCGAAACTTTCGTGTTACCACAAAATGTTGACAGCAAAAAGTTAGAGGCTAGGTATTCAGAAAGTTCATTGAACTAAGATGGCTTGGCCGACTCGACTCCTCAACGAATCGATTGAGAATCGAATAGTCGGACACAGATCGATTCGACGCGAATCGAGATGATACGATGTTAATTTAGAAATATTTAGAATAACTTTTTATATAATTGTGTTGCGATACCTACTAAATTTTACTGGATTCAGACATGTTGTGGTTTGACATAAAAATAGGATTAGTAGTAGCAGTAAATACATGATATTTAAATAGAAGGAAACTAGTTAATTGATTCAGGCGTGACCTTGCGGAAATCCATTATAAAATGATGATGTGGAAATATTTAGTAACCTGTTCCGCTTAGCTATTTCTAAAGAGTCTTGAAAAGACCCTGGAAGAAATCGACACGTGTTTCACCTCTCAACGAGGCATCCTCAGGATGACGATTAACCTGTCGCGAACTCGAACACGGCGTGTTGCCACACCAAGCACCGAGCGCAGAGAAAATAACTTTACTTTTTTTTTACTTTACTTCGTTGCTTTAGAAATAGCTAAGCGGAACAGGTTACTAAATATTTCCACATCATCATTTTAGAAGGAAACTTATGAATACACATGATTAACTTTAGAAAAACTTAAAACCGGTGACTCCACATCGGTTAGAGTCACTCATTTCATTCACAAAACTAATATTCAGTACCTAAAATTAAAATGGATAACTTAAACTCTAAATTGTAACCTAATCACTAACGTCAATCAATTTGTCTAGCCTTTCCCCAACTATGTTGGGGTCAGCTTCCAGTCTAACCGGATGCAGCTGGATACCAGCATTTTAGATAGAGTGACTGTCTATCTAACCTCCACAACCCCGTTACTGGGTAACACGAAACCCCTTGGTAAGACTGGTACTAACCTAATCACCAGCTAATAATCTAAAGAGCTTTCTGAGCTTCTAAAACTCAAACGTCTGCATCTATCAAACTTCACATCCCATTTTTGAACAAACTTTCGGTTCTAAATATTATTTTCAGACATCGTTTCACCTGCCCATCATAGTTAACTCAAATGATTCTAAAACCTTTTGAAGCAAACGCATAACCAGACGAAAATGCGGAACATAATACCCACCATAGCATAGTAACAAGCCAACGAAGGCACTTTATTAGTGAGCCCCACAACAATGTGGCTATGATCGATCCATATCGGGCGTGATGACAGATTGACCGCTTCCCGCGTAAATGTGGCACGCGGAATGCGCCGGAGCAGTGACTGTGATCTAGCGGCCGTCGCCATCGCCATTACATATGGTATGCGCGGGAAATGCGATCGGTAATGTGTTGAAAGCTTAAAATGTGATGATGGATGATAGATGCGTGATATTGGAAGGAACGTTGAAGTGCCAAGATACAAGATTGAAGGAATTATAAATATGTGTGCATGATAGTCGAGAACGTTTCAATTGGTGGCAATAATGAGCATGTCTTACAAAATGAGGCGTTTCTTTTTCCGGTTCATAAAAATACGTAAACTGCATTGCACTGCTTTATATTTTGTCAATTCTTCAGTAGCAACCCGTAGTCTGGATTTGTACCCGGTTGATGGCAATAGGCTCGCCCCCTACCTATTACATGGGACGTAACTAGCGAAATGTGGGTGTACTATAATGTACACCTTTGCCACAGATTGGTAGAAAAATGATGGTAGCTAGGAGATATATGTAATGAAAAGATAAAAGCTACTTATTCTTTTTTGTATCTTTTGCATATTACCTATGCGTTGCTCCAAGTATCCTCGAAAAATGTTGGGTAAGCAGGATGCAGGATTTTCTCTATCCCATAATTTACCTGATTTACTGAAGCACCTGTACCAGGTAAAATACTGTATATTAAACAAATAAGATGACGTTCTCCGCTAATGTAACAGTGTACTATATAGAGCGTAAATCTTCATTAACAGTAATTTCTCCACAACGGACACTGACTGATGTTATCTTGACTTAAGTGCAACAAGACCAATACACTCTGTTATTACTTACATTTTTAAATTATTATGTTTTATATTTGCAAGTGCTTCTTCATCTAAACTCATTGTTGAGATCCGGAGATAATAATACCTACTGGGAAAACCAACAAGCAAGGAGGTTTCTAAAACCAACAGTCATTTAAAAGAGGACCAAAATAAAGGGAGTTTGTTTCTGCAAAAGAAAGCACCTTCAATCTCTACAATCCGACGGCACGGTTGGCGCAGGCGGTTGACTGCTGCACTGCGTGTCGCGGGCTCGATTCTGGCTGTTTATGAATGTGAGTTTAAATGTTTGTAAACGCACCCACAATATAGGAGAAATTCCTAGTGTGGGGCAACGTTTAAAAAAAAATCCTCTGGAGTCAAGCCTTAGAAATATTCGAAGGAACTTAGCTGTTTCTTGAACATAACAGAGAAATACAATTTGACTTTAGCGAGGGCTTGAATAGTTTTTGAAGAATCTACTACTTACGTAGGAACATTATTTTCCTAAGCGTTGCTTCATAAAATGGACGGTACAATGTGTGTTCCGGCTGTGCTCACCAGTGATTCTCAAACATGAGCTCATCTTAAAAAATAAAAGTACAAATAAATATTTGTCTGCTCTAGTCTGAAATACACTTATTTAGAAAAGGAATTAAAAAAGGTGATGGGACAGACGGTGGAGAACCGGGCGTTGTGGGAGCGGCTTGATTAAATGATTCTGACTAAATCCCGAGAAATCTTAGGTACGGAAAGCAGAGACCTTCTTATTGTAATGCAAATTATAACAAAGCAGCAAACGCATGTCAGAACAAAAACTAGCAAGCAGTTTTATGGCAGTTGGTAAATCAGTATATAATGCGAACCTCCACGTTTGTGTTAGGTACTTAAAGGAACTTTCAAATCGTATCACAACCGGTTCCTAGTTCCTACAAGCTGCAGCTTCTAAATTCTAATCAAAACAGGTAAAAACCCCTTGAGAATCTCTGTTACAATAATGAACGCGTGCGCATACGGAGCCGAACGCAGCCGAACGAAGCCAACGGCCCGAGCGTGACGGGCGCCCATCCACTCATCTAGCGAGATAATACGCTGATTACATCTAAATTACGAAAACGCACTTACAGCAACCGACTGTGTTTCGAATATCGAATGAAAAAATAGAAGGGCATCTCAACGCAAGTAATACTGAGGTACTTTAGCAATGCCTACGATTGTGAAAACGCCAATTAACACGAATGCAACGAAAAATGGTAAAGTGTGGTGGTTTCAAGATAGGGTATAGTAAACCTACTTTTGTCGTACAGAATATGACCTCTAGTTTTTGATAGCTTATTTACTTTAATGTATCAAGTAATTTGATTGACTACTGGTCTTCCATTCCACCAATCACAACTACTTATATAATTATTATTATCAGATTAGTAAAAACACATAAACGGATTTTTCAGAAATCTTTGTGCTTAGTGTGCATGATTAGTAAAAACTTTTGAAATCCCTGCAACGGTCTACGCGAATAGCTTGAGAACTATAATTTATATATCTTATTAGTAGCTTTGCCCGCGTGGATGTCAAAAAATATCCCACGGGAACTTACTATCGGGTATAAACTATCTGTGTGCCATATTTTATCCAAATCCGTTCAGCCGTTTTTGCGCCAATCCGGAACATACAATCATAAAAAAAATCTAAAATCTATTATTTTCGGCACCAGGCTCGTTCCCACACCTCATAGCAATAACTCTTTTTCAAAGATATTTAATGAACAATTTACACTTCGTTACTATTTTATACACTTTCTGTAATACCTATGTACGTATAAAATTATTACACTTGGCTTTCTACATCAGAGCATTCTGTACTGTAAACTTTACAGTAAATAATCGCTCTTCGCTTTTACAGTTTCACATTTTTCACTCACAATACTACTTTTACAATTTATTTCTGTTTCCTTTAGTAAAACCTAATCTGAAGTTACTTATTCTTTACGCTTAATACAAAAAGGAGAACAATAAGTGAACCTTAAGCCTACCTTTAAAGGAAGAGTGTAAGGATTTAATATATAATCTTTGTGAAAATATAATTACACAACCTGAACAGCAATAATAAACCAAAATTGACTACTATGTTTATTTCTAGAAGGCATTCCTAACTACTCGTTGTAACTTTAATGCAAATAATCCAGTTTTAAATGGTCTACAAAATTATAAAGACTCCCCATTTATTCTAAGAAAATTCTTCACTACATGAAATAGTCTAAAACTGGTTATTTTACGTAATAAATAGAATCGTTAGAAATAAACTCGCGTGTCTAGATACATATTTTCCCTCAGAATAGGAACTATTTGGTGTCATCAACCACTTTTTAACTGCAATTTTTGTTTAAAAATATTTCTACTGAGAAGGTCACCTGCTTCCTTAGAATCACTCTATTTCTTTAAGTCTTTTTGTTTCTAGACATAAAAATTTTGAATTGCCACAGAGGTGCCTTCGAAGATCGGCGAACTTTAATGGTAAGAATAGCCTCCTTGCGTGTTATTATGTAAAGTGACATCAGAAGCTATTGAAAAATGAAGGCGTTGACTTACATGATTAAGGTAATTCAATTTAAAACAGTCACATAAAGAAATAAATAGCAAAGGACCAATTTATTAGTAGATAATTTCTAAATTCTAAACCAAATGTATATTTACATGCCCTCAACATTCATTACTTTAACCCTTGGTGCCTAGGGTTGCTTAATAACACCTAATAGATCAAGTCTCACCGTGATTTAAGCCTGCTACGCGATCTGTGCTGGATCCAAAATATCTTGTGAATATTCTTTTCTTTCCTGATTGATCCATAGTATCGAGATGCCAACTATACCAATTTGTGAATGCATAAGCAATATGGCCAAAGATACTCAAATAGTGGCAGCCCCAACCTATTGCAATAAAAACAAATTTTCCACAAAAAGAGGAAATTTCTCTTAATCCTGCTTACCTTGTCTAAAAACTGAAACGATCACAATACAAACGTTAAAATATTTAAATAAAGGCTTATAATTGTATAAACAGGCTGCAATGTATTTTAATCTGACAACCCTGGTTATGATCTCCGATACAGTGCTTCACGCCCCGCGGATTGCTTAAATGCTACTCGGGTACTAATGGGCTTGGCTTACACGCTGCTATTCGGCCTTAATTTATGAGCATGTACACGAGGGAATTTATACGGAGCAGGATGTATTTTTGAATAATTAATGGAGTTCAATTTATTAGTACGTTCCTGGGTGGTTTTAAAGACCTCTATAATAAGGATATATGTATATATGATACAATTACATCCTACAACTAACATCTGCCAGCAATAAATTATAAGTTATAACAAAGTCAAAGGTTTAACTTGTTAGCTTTTTCTTGGAGTTTTACTACTAAAGTAGGATATGTTTGTCATTATGAAGAACAGCACATGTAAACTCCCAAACAGCACGACAGGATGTCATTGATTGCTGCTGCTGTGGCCTAAATCAAGCAAGAATCAAGATGGCGTCATCATCGCATCTACTAAATAACATGGTGGCTAAGTTCAAGATAAATAAAAAAGAGTATGCGTAGATGGTTTGGTCATGTTGAGAGGATGAATGGAAGGCGACTAACAAAAGGTATTTACAATGCAGATGTGAGTGGAAACGCCGGGAGGGGAGCTATAGGAGGATATAAATAGTGACCTTATGGGCGATGTTCTTCAGAAAGATCAGGTGCATAGTACTCGCAACCAGCGTGCGTGTATGAACGTAAACGAGGTAAAAGGAGTATGAAAGAATCGTCGCAGGTTGCGTTCTATAGTTTTTGCCTACCCCCATAGGAAGAAGGCGTGAGTTTATGTTATTAGTATAGTATTAGTATCTTGGTGTACCTACCTAATATAGTTTTAGTCTTGCTGTGCTTAGCATCTAAGCAAACAAAAGTGTATGATGTGAAGCTTTTTGACACACTCGAATCGGGTTTATACAAATGCAATATACCCTGTATTAAATTCGGTTCACAGATCATAAACTAATATTTTGTTTAAGATCAAAGTTTTATTATCTTTTTCTATTTTCTGCAGTTTGATCAGTACTCAAGTATTATGACAACATTTTCACACAATATCTTGAGAACTTGTTGCAGTTCATTAGGCATTAGGTAAACTTATTGTGGAAAAAAACAGCAAATAAAGTAGGCCAAGTCACAGAATAGATAATGCCAAGCAAAGCTAATAGCCAGATAATAGAATAGAACCTACTTTTCCATTAAATTTTCGATTATTGTCAGTTGTCCGACATTTTACTATGCTCATTCAATATTGCTCTCTATTAAATGATTCGATGACCCATGATTCACGTTTACTGAGAAATAACAAAACAACGATTACAGGTTATGAGATCAATTGATTCCAGCAGTTCGATTTGATACGAATATTTATGAAAAAAAAAAAACAATTAGGTAGATGGTGAGCAATTTTATAATAATATAGACAGTAGAACGGCACAACAGGGATATAAAAATAAAAATGTTATAACACACATAACTATTCTTGACATTCCTTTACGTGAATACATATTCACCATAGCATGTAGTTTCATTCAGGGACGTTGAGCACTTTACATTTTGGGTTTCCTGATGCATCGGAAAATCTTCTTTTGTTCAACTTCATACTTACTAGTGTATAATTGGACAGTGTGAAAAGAGCTTGTCGCCACGCTACTGTGATTATAGTTCGACAATTGTCTCTGACGTTTCACACCGCTGGCCACCCACAATCGGTTGTCACCTGCGTAGAAAATCGGTCCCCGAACTTTTACCTCCGATCACAATTAGTTTTATAAAGTCGGTTGCTAACCGAAATGTCGTCACCAGAAACTCGCCGCGTATTTAATCACAATCTCTTTTATAAAATCAATTTAGTTCGCGAAACACGATCGTTATATATGTAGGTACCTAGAGTCAAAGAACTTGGACACAGAGATCACGGGTAATCGCTACACCTGGGCAAACAATTAGTTGAACTAATCTTTATCGCGGAAAATCAGCTGTACCGTACATTATGGTGAATTATACGAACATCCTAATTAATGTAAACATTTGTTGTTGTTTTCTGTTTCAGGGTTATATATTGATGTTATGATTTTTCTATAAGTAAGATTCTATAAACACTTTTATGCTTCAATCATATTTTTAAATAAAATATATGAGTTCGGCGTTTTCTATCCGACTATTCTGAGAAGAAAGGGGGGAACAAACTTAGAGGTCACAGTCTCTTTTAAAGTCCAGACATAATCTTGGTTGGACAATTAGTTGGTCCCATATAAAAGTTGTTCATAATGATAAGTACAATGACACCTTTTCAGGTTTTTAGAAGATTACTGACGAATTTTGCAGATCGCAATCAAGGCTCGAAACCGGTTTAAAAAATACCGGTGAAACCCGGTTTATTTGGGTTTTACTCCGAACTTTTCTTAAGAACGAGAACGTTTTAAGAACTTTGTTTTAACCTAAATTAACCGGTTTATACGATGAGCGGCATGTCAGGAATCGCGTTGCAACTTGTGAAAAAATAAATAAATACAAACTCATCCAAAACCGGTTATAAAAAAACCGGTTTCTACAAGCAAAACCATATGTAAAGGTTTTTGCGTCAAGTACATAAAACGGTTTAAAAATTTAACCGGTATCCGAGCCTTGATCGGCCCAAGGCATGAGCTTTACCGGTATAGCCACTGCAAAGAAATCTGTCTTCAGCATAATCAGCCAATAATGTTCCTACTGCTGGACACAGACCTCCTCTCGGTGAGAGGGAGTCGGCGGTAACTCACCACACCGGCCCAGTGCGGGTTGGTAGATGTCACATAACGTCGAATTTTTGGTTCTAGAACTTGCCTGTTTCCTGACGATGTTTTCTTTCACAGTTTTGAGAGCAGTGGTGATTAAATAATTTATACAAAGTAAAACGCCTGTCTGGGTTCGAACCTACGACATACTAGTCGTGGCCGTTACCACTGGGCCACCACTGGTCCAATTTGGGCAATCTGCCTTGCTACTTGTAAATTAGTGGTCATCATGATAAACTTACGCTTCACCATAAAACTATGGGAAAAGCGTGACGATAACTTTATGTTATAAAACAACGTGTTTTCTTTTACGACGGCTGCTGTAAACTACTTTCTCAAACTCAACAAATTGATCTTGATAAAACTGTAGTTTACAATGGAGGCTTACTATGTTAATTATAAAGACTGTTAATTACTAACAATGTATAATCTAATGGAAACTTGTATGGCAAACTTGAGACTAAAAGATTGATGAGGTAGTCCGAGAGACAACCAGAATGGTCGATATAGCCCACAAAATAAACAAGCTGAAGTGGCAGTGAGAACATCGTTACCAATGCCAAATCAGACGTAAAGCCGATGACTGCAGAGATTGACGTGTTCTTGAGTGAAGGTTATGATTCGGTAAGGATCCCCTCAGGCTAGGTGGAGCAACAATCTTCACAGAATGTTTGGAAAGAACTGAAAGAGATTAACTGATAAACGAAGTGTGGTAGGTATTGGTAATGTGATAGGATATGCTGACGTCCAGTAGTGGACTAAGTAGGCACTAATTGGCTGATGAATGAATAATTAATTATTAAATACGAGTGAGACCAAGCATTGCTAAAAAGATAGGAAGAAAATATCGTTTAATCAACCCAAATAATAATATAACTAGTAGTTCCGCGAACGGTAGACCTCGCAAGCACAAACTTTTTTACAACAATTAATATACCACTAAATTTATTTAAAACTGGATATTTACCATGTTTTTTGTTTAAAACAGGATATTTTGTTAAACATACTCCTTTTGCCTCGTTTATGTTCATACTACCAGTTTTTTTGACAAACATAGAATTACTACTTACTATCTTTCAAATAAAAAAGAACCATCCAGATCGGATCTCATAAGGCGGAGATATCCAGTGCAAAATGGGGCAAAAAGGGGGCTCCCTTTTTGCCCTATTTTGGAGGAAGTACCCCTCCAATCAAAAATTCCCGAAGACTAAAAATTACAAAAAAATCGTCGAACCTGTACACAAAATATCGTTTAATCAACCCAAATAATAATATAACTAGTAGTTCCGCGAACGGTAGACCTCGCAAGCACAAACTTTTTTACAACAATTAATATACCACTAAATTTATTTAAAACTGGATATTTACCATGTTTTTTGTTTAAAACAGGATATTTTGTTAAACATACTTCTTTTGCCTCGTTTATGTTCATACATCTGGTCATACACTCCCGCCGGTTGCGAGTACTACGCACTTGGCCTTTCTGAAGAACATCACCAATAAAATAACAATGCTATTATAAGTGAACTGATGATTACCACAATAACATCAAGGGTTATCAAGATCGAGAAAAAGAAGAGAAAGTGTGGTTTTCGTAAAGAGTGCGGTACTGGGTACAGCACCAACCAGACCGTCTTGCTATTCCAACGACGCTGCTGTACTTACTTACAAACATCTGTCGAAATTCATGAAGACTTTGGGCGAGAGGTGAAATGGTGATTCCTAAGCTTGCGGACAGCGCGCGATACATGACACCGACTATTCGTGTAAACTTGTGAATATTATGTATAATGTATTATTTACGTAGTGTTTTTTTTTAGTTATTTAAGATTCACTTTGAATAAAATAAACGTAAAAACATTTGAAATCTGTTTTTTTTACATGCTTTTGAAACACTGCATGATGGTGGTGGTGCAATAATAATAGACGAGTAGATATATCATTTATTTCTATTGATAGAAAAACCTTTACACAAATACCTTGAAGACTCAAATGAATTCAGTATACACCCAAGTATAAACAACAAGAACATATTATCGCCTTACACATAGGAGTTTAGTTTTGGTCATGCTTCTCTGTAACATCTAAACAACTTCAGCCGGCCAAAGTTCTGCGCTGAGGCCTTTTGCAGCGCGGGAACTTGAAAGATGTCGAAATTAAAATTTATAGTCTTTCTCAACTGCAACGCTCTTCCTTCGGCACTGAATAGACCTGGGCTGGTTCTCTCAATGTCTGTGGGTCCAACCGAGAAATATGCATGAGGATGGTGAGCACTGCAGCTCGAAAATCCTCGTTTGCAGGAGTGGTACGGTGTTTATTGTAGATGCGCCGTGATCGGCCTTTCTTGCCCTCAACCAGCGAGTACACCCGAATAATTAGCTTTTTTGAACGGGCAAAACACATTGGGTGTAAGGACAACAGACTGTCAAATCGTGTTGTCATTCATTCTTAGATCGGGCCCCAAATTAATCGAATCTTCGGATTTCGTGTTTAGGGAGTAGACCTGCAGAAAGAAAGCATGGGCGATAGCTTGTAGTTTTAGCGTTCGAAAATATTTTATAACGCACATATAACGCACTTCTATGATTTGACGACGATGACCTATTTTTTTTCCTATAAAAAAAACATGACAGCGGTCAACACGTCAAATTCAAATTTAAAAACCGGCCAAGTGCGTGCGCGACGCACAATTAAGGTTTCCGTAGTTAGGATCAATTTATCTCAAGAACAAGCTTTAACATTGTAGTTGAAAAACATGTTCTCCCATACAAATGCATCTGCAAATGTAAGTTGGCCGATTATTACTCGTTAACTTGTAAAGCATACTTAGTTGTGATATTTTTCCTTTTAACTTCGTTATAAATTATTTACTACGGCCGTAATTTTTTTCACGTATCCAAAAACAACTATTTAGCTGGCAGGGGGGACAACACTTGATTCTAACAAAACTTGCTGCACTTTAATGCTTAATATTTCGAAAACAGATTCCTGAGTCAAAAAATAGTTTTCTCACACCCACATGGCACCCATAACATAGGAAATCATCCCCACTTTACGTGTAGGAAGGCAAGGTACCCTAAAAACAAATATTTATCATGATTTTATTTTACCACTTTGTTGGCTTTTATTTAAGGTACCCATGCCAAATTACAGCTTTCTAGTACTAAGATTCTCTGAGCTAAGCCGTGGATAGACAGACAGTCAGATGGACATGGCGAAACTATATTGTTTCCTTGTTGACCTACAGAACCCCAAAAACCAGAAAAATTATGAGTAAAAATTTGTAGGCCAGCTAGAAAAATTAACTAGTAGGTTTTAATAAATAGTGAGCAATTTACTGCATTTTAAGAAGCTATTCTGCTCATCATGCCGAAGATCCTCATCAGTTCTTAACCAATTTTTTTGACAAACATAGAATTACTACTTACTATCTTTCAAATAAAAAAGAACCATCCAGATCGGATCTCATAAGGCGGAGATATCCAGTGCAAAATGGGGCAAAAAGGGGGGCTCCCTTTTTGCCCTATTTTGGAGGAAGTACCCCTCCAATCAAAAATTCCCGAAGACTAAAAATTACAAAAAAATCGTCGAACCTGTACACAAAATTTCGTCCAAATCGGTTGTAAAATACGATGTGTAGAGGAGTACGTACAAACTGACACACGAAAGCAAATTTTGCCAGACTTCAACCAGAGACACTTCGCTCGCTGCGCTTACTCGGTCAATAACAGGCATGTGGTCGGGCTAACCTGAGCTACAACATGATTTTGCTAAGTCAACTGTTCCATCAAAAGGAAGTCTTCCAACAGCCTTGACAATCACCACCAAACCGTTCGCCACGCTCTTTAATTAACAACAAATAATTAAAGGAAAAGAAATCGTCACTATCAGTGCATGTCAACCCATAGCTTTCGACTCCATTCACCCGCGGCTAAAGACTATACCAATCAGCTTGTGACCAAATACCAATAGCCAATCAAATCATCTGCCCACAAAATAGTACATTTGGAACCGCCACCTAGAAGTAATGGGTATTCATTTCCAATTTATTTTTGGAATTGCTTATTCAAAGCAGAATTGGAACTTCGAAGGCCTCTATTATAGTCGTGAAATTTTGACTTTCTATTCAATATTGGAGTAACAATTAGGAATACTTACGAATTCGAACACGTGTGCAATTTACTTAATAAGTCTTAGTGATTGCGCACGTTTTCGAATTCATCTTGGTAGTCAAGTTTTCAAAATACATACAAACGAAATAAGTTTCAGAAACCATCCTAAGAATTATCCAAAATAAAAATATTTCAAAGCAAAGAATGTGCCAGAAAGTAGCACGCATCAACCATCTCGTTTACATGCTTCATAATTTTAATTTTCCAAAGATAATCTCGTCGAACAGCCTCGGACGAGGCTCTGTAGCGGCCCGTTACGCTCCACGGATCGGGCGAAGACCTCGACGACAGTTTTTTCGACAATCTGAAGAAAAAGTCCAAACGAATAAAAGCCACCGCTTACGAAATCACGAAAACTCGTGTCGGCAAAATTGCTTCTGAAACATATTTTATTTACGTTTTGAAATGGTGGATTTTACAGAATTATAAACCCTATAATTATGAGTATTAAGAGTGAAGGTTTTCTGGCAGTATGGGTAGCTGATGTTGGTTCATGCGTACTCCGACGGCCACAAATAAATTGACTCCATCAAACGACACTTAAACGCATAGAAATTTGTCGGTAATCCCAATGGTTAGTAACACTTCTTTCCACAAAGGGCTTTGATGTTAGTGGTGCAATTTGGACAATAATTGCACCGTAATGTGCTCCCGTTTCGACCACTTTTAGTTTTTTCAAGTTACTTTAAATAGTTTTCTAAGCAACTATTTTTGTTTGTCTTCTTTGATCGCTGTGATAGCTTACAGCGATCAAAGAAGCTATTAAATTGAACTAACGCAAATTGGCAGTAAGATAAACTGCATGCGATATCCTACATGACGTCGATTTTTTCTGCACTATCATTATATTACAACAATGCCTAAACGTTTTACAATTTATTCGATTCGTAGACCATTATTTCAACGGCTTTTTAATCTAAAGCTAGTTAATGTTATGTCTGTCTGAAATTGAAAAGGGTGTTTTACGTTCTTCGAAAATTTTAGCTTAAAATTTTTAAGCAAATCATTATTATCTGCTTTTAGCGAAGTCTAAGCTTCGATTTACCTGACTGTGTCCGTGCAACGCCAATTATTCGCTTATTCTCCTAAATTATACGCAAACGAGCCCCAAATGTCGAGTTTTTCAGTAACTATGAACAAGATTAACTTTTTCCTAGTTTTTATACAAGACAAATACCAAAAGAAGCTATTCTTTATAAAAATTTCGTTCGTGGAGTGTCTGTGCGGTTGATGACCGCGCTCGTCATGGGCGAGCGACCAGCGACTCCTGCGCAAGCCACGCTCTGCCATCACACGCCGACTTTATGATACATTATTATTCATTTTAGTGGATTAAGGATACGTTAAAACCGGATTGTAATTAAAACATGAATGTGTAGCTGTATGAAGAATGTTTCCTTGCGATTGTTCAAATTACTTGAAGCAGGGTGATGGAACACCTACGGCTGAATGTCTTGAGGAATATAAAATATGGCCGTTTCTATTCCTCCATGACGTCTTTGTTAACAATGTCGTTAGTTCTACTGTAAGATACTGTCATCAAGTTTTCAAATTTTCACTTATTATGTAACAAATTAATGCTTAGTTACTGACGCTATCATAGGTTTGCCTGCAGATCTGCGGCAAGATGCAATATTGAGAAGAGGTTTGAAATTTCGTTTTATGTTTAGTACCTACTAGTAGATTACGGCAATAGCTCATACAGGAAGTCTCATAGTTATTTCTTATATTTAGCGGGTTTATGTAGAAATAAAATTTGTTTAAATCATTTCAAGAGTCTGATTGAAATAGTTCACATAATGAAATTGCCAAGACAATAGCAAGTTCAACAGGAATTCATATCTCTACGGTGTACAAGGTAAACATTTTTTTGCTTACCCACTTTTGGCATTTTGAAAATAATGTGAACATTATAAATTATTTATCATATTAAATATATAAATTAATGTCACATTGACATAACTCATTTTATAAATATATTTTCTTGACAATTAAAAATGGCCATTTAGATATATGTATAAAGCAAAGAGGTCACAACCTGATAATTAGGTTAACAAACAGGGTTTGTATCTTTTTTGACGACGACAGTACAAAGTTATCTCCATCTTGCCGCTGAGGGTAATTAAATATGTTATATTACAGATACTATTAGATGTGTTTCGTTTTTCGAAATGTGGTGCATAAATATTATTTTGAAAATGAAATGCCTGCTTTAGATAAAATCCTGAACATCGTAAAGGAAGATTCTGATTTCCCGTCTATGTCAAGACCAACATTGTACAAAGCACTAAAAAAAATGGGTTTTTCCTATAGTAAAAGAGGTAGAAACAGTATTTTAGTAGAAAGGCCGGATAAAGTTTTATGGCGACGAAAATATTAAGATGAATTAAAGGCAGCCAGACAAAATGGAACTACTATATATTATTTAGATGCGACGTGGTTAAGTGCCGGTCATACACAATCAAAAATCTGGGTTGATAATACTGTGACTACACCGAGATCTGCATTGCATGCAGGTAATATATTGTGTTTAAATAATAATAACGCTCACACGCACAGTCCCCCACTAATCCGTTTAATTTTATATATTTTTCTTATAAGTATATGCACATATCCTATAAAAAATACACACTATTTCATTGACTTGCTTTATTATTATTGCAGGAATAGGCAAGCGGCTTATTATTGTACATATTGGCAGTGTTAATGGATTTGTAGAAGGAAGATTGAAATATTTTGAATCAAAGAAAACCGATGACTACCACTAAGATATAGACACCACAATGTTTGAAAATTGGTTCCAAGATGTTTTACCTAAATTGGATGAGAATGCAGTTATTGTTTTAGATAATGCATCGTATCATTCTCGAAAACTTGACAAATCACCTACAACTTCATCGCGCAAACAAGACATTATTGAATGGCTACGGTCGAAAAATATTGCTCGTAACGAATCAATGTTAAAGTTGCAACTTTTGAATTTGGTTAACCAAAACAAAGATGGTTTTCAAAAAATGTTGTAGATGAGATGGCTAAGTCCACAAATCGTCGCGTCATACGTTTGCCGCCGTATCACTGTGAACTCAACCCAATTGAACTTGTTTGGGCTCAAGTGAAGGGTTACGTGGCAGCAAATAACAAAAGTTATAAAATTGATGAAGTTCAAACTCTTTTGTTACAAGGAGTAGCTAAAGTGGATAGACAAAATGGTCGTCATGTGTTAATCATGTGATAAGCAAGATCAAAACAAAAATGTACGGAGTTGACAATCATGTAGAAAACATGTTAGAGCAGTTTATTATTGACATATCTGCAGAAAGTTCATCAGAAGGAAGTGATGACGATAGTTTTTAAGATGACAAGAATTGTATAATAATTATTTGATTTATATGTTCTAGTGCATAATATATATATATACTATTATAATACTGTTTTATTGTTATTTATTTATGAAAATCATATAACGCGAACAGAAAACTTAGTTGCAAATTTAAATAATAAAATAATAATTATTTAATTTTCTTTACTCTAAATTTTAGAAGTATTCAATATAAACAGGCCTTAACAATTTCAAAACAAGAACAAAGACGTTGGCCCCACCCCGACCAATGACCTATCTCACTCTGTCAATATCGGAAATGTGCGAGAGACATACTCAGTACTTGTTTCACCCGCATAAGTGTGGGAATATCGGGATTAAAGGGGGCTATCCTATGTGCTTATCCAGGTTATAAACTTTATCTTCCTAGCTTCTTAGCTTCCCTGGTACCTCATGAACGGCATAACAATGTAAATGTCTATTAACTGCTCCCAAATTACGATGATTATTTTATTTTACTTTTTTTTTTACATACTTCCTTGACATAATCTTTTCATTATTATATACCTACAATTTTCTATATTTTTTTATCAAAATAGATTTGTTACAGCTGTAGTGGCAATCATGTCATTTGGTTTAAATAGGTCCTTATTTTTATTATTTTGTTAATCTTTTATATATATTCTTTTCTTTTAGATTTTGTGAATATGAGAACGTTATAGACTGTAGACTTGTTTACCATTTTCTATTTTACTAAGTACCTGGTACTTGTTGATAGGCCAACACTGTCCCCTCATACCTATTTACACTGTAATTTGAAAACATTGTAGAAACCATTTATTTTTAAAAGAGTAACCGTGGAGTTTCTTACCGGTTCTTCTCCATAGGAAGCGACCAATTGGAACCGTGCACCTAGCTTCTGACGTTTCATAAGTGCCCTTGTAGGTTTGTGTGAAATAAAATATTTTGAATTTGAATATGTGTGCCAAATTTCATCCAAATCCATTCAGGAGTTTTTAAATGAAATGAAATGAAATTGTTTATTCTGTAAATAGGATATCGGAATCACTTTTACACGTCATATTAAAAAAATAATAAGCTAGTTGAGTTCGGAGTTTACGTGAAGAGTAACAAACATCCTTCCATCCTCACAAACTTTCGCATTTTCTATAATATTATATAGTAGGATTAAGTAGGATGAATGCAGGTGCCATGTAGTTCTTCATTATCTACATTCATAACATCAATAAATTTATCTTTACAAAGGCACATTGCTACAATAAATTAAGATCGCTTATTAAACGGTCCTTAACTGCGAAATATTACCTGTCACTTGACAGGTTGCCAGTGCATCCTTTATTTATTATCACATCAAGCATTTTCCTTCCGAAGTTCCGACATTATAAAACTCGCAGCCGAACATACATCCATCCATCAGTGACGTCATTAACATAACTGTCACTTCACACGAGGGTCGATGTTCCAAGAATTAGAACATTCAAGATTGGCAATAAGTACGATCTAGAAAAAGTTATGCCATTTGAGTTGTCAGTAAATGCCAACAACCTGGAGGGGGGCGCTGGTGTTGTCTCAAGCGTCACGGCGAGGCATGCGCATGGGCATATTATGCACCCTTGCGTAACAGTAATTAGCAGTAACCTTTATGATACTGCTGTTTAACTGATCGAAACTGGTTTATACCTTCTTTGGTTATGGTCAAGAGTATCTTACAGCATGGGCATACTTAATTGAGTTGGAGGAAGAACTGTTTTCCTCACACGCTGACTTATTAATTGTAAATGTTTAGGAAAATCGTCTACTCAAAGTTTGTAAATATGTGAGCACCATGTGTCTATCACATAATTAATTTATCTGTCGTTGCTTCATTTTAGGTTTCCGTACCTCAAAAGGAAAAACGGAAAAAATACGGCCAGTTTAGCGACATATTCTGATACTCGCATATAAAACAAAACCTACAGGGTACTTCCCATTGACCTAGAATCATGAAATTTCGCACGAAGGTCTTACAGCATAAGTAAAGGAAAAAGTCCGAATTTTTAGTTTTCTCGCATTTTATTTTTTCGTTTAGTTACATACACGGAACCCTTCATTGTGCATGGTGCGACACGCACTTGGCCGGTTTTAATTCTCTATACCTATTGTGGTATAGTAATTTTATTCTAGGTGCATACTTATAATTATACATAAATAATTAATGTACAAAATATTGTAAAACATGTTAAAAGAGTAACGGTGGGAGTTTCTTGCCCATTCTTCTCCATACGAAAACTACCTTTTGGAAGGAGCGACTAGAATCAATTCAATTTTTTTGTAAATTTTGACGTTCAATAGTGCCTTATTATGGCCTATTTGAAATAAATGATTTAACTTTGACTTTCTTCATGATCTTAGTTCATAATACAACATGCGGTACTTGCATATTCCATTTGCCAAGAACTAGGGTTCCAAGAAGCTCTACATATTCTAATTATAAGCTTTATATTAACTTGTTTCGTTCGTGTGTTTCCAGTTAGTAGCATTGTCATCTATTTTTCAAACACTTTCTGCGATCCGATTGAGTTGAAACTTGGCATATCTACTAATAACTGCGGTGACTACGCAAATACCATGGAGCTGGTCTGTCGAAGTCCGAAAATGGCCATAGAAGCACTTTGACTAAATAAGATACCGCCTTTGAGTTTGAACTCGTTGATTTTGTCTTGTCAAGAACTATATACAGCTCAAGATGGTGTCCAGGGTCTGATGATGTTGCAGGAAAGTGGCCACAGAAACTCAACCTAACTAGATAGCCCTGTAGTGTTGGGTTCGTTGGATTTGTCTTGACAAGTACCTTGCAAGTGAAGATGATAGAACAGATATTTAAGCATATGGCAGCACATAGTGACACAATATTTTAATTTGGTAAACATCATGTAACAAAAATACAAATAAAAAAAAAACAAAATCAAATTTTTAAATTTGATTTCGATTTTTTTTTCTATTTCTAAAAAGTACAAAATAAAATATAGGTAAATACATATCTATAATATTTTCTTAGAAGCTTGAGGCTTGAATGTCTTTTTTATCCTTGAAGATAAGCCTCAAGCGTTAATAAAAATCGCAAATTATATCTAGACATCACATCAAACGAGAAGGTGCTATCTCTGTGAAGCACAAAGGCAGAGCTAGCTATGTATGTAGGTATAAATATTTTATTCATAAATCAATCGGCGGAAATATCCCGCAGTGTGATGAACAACTTCTTGAAGGCAGCAAACCATCTGACATATTATCTTATGTTTATTTTTCTATCTTTAAATTGGTGGAGATTTCAGACCGAATAACAAAACCAAGACATAGCTCTGCGAACAATACAGTGAAGCATGCAAAAACTACACCTCCGCTCTGTGCATACACTCTCGTACGCACACATGTACAACCATTTACAAGCAAACTACACCTCACAAGTGCACACATGTTTATAAAACCGGCTTCACGTCACTGTTAATAGCGCTATGTTTATGGTTTTTTATTTGATCTAAAAGGAAATATAGAATATTATTAAACCTACCTCGGTACATAAAAATGATTCATTCAATTCACATCATTATGAACGCCCATAATTCACAACTTTTAAACTCATTAAATCAGCTCCAAAAACATAAAATCACGGCGGTTTGTATCCCCGAAGGATTGGGCAGATTTGTATCTATCTATAGTACACCCACAATTTACCAGTTCCTAAAATGAGCTACTCAAAGACATATGCTGCCCAAATAAAACTAAATAGTTACTTCATCACTCTCAGTGTAGGTACAGTGCAAAGCATCGTTTCTAAGCTTATACGCTGGAGACAAGCTTGGCTGACAATAAGAAAGGGTAGAGCAGTAGCTACCTGAGCTGTGAAACATTAACTTTAAACCGCATTTGTCAATAAGCACGTGGCACTTTTTCAGGACACAGTTAAACAGTCCTAAGTAACGGGCATTCACGAAGACGGACCTAATACCAAAAATAAATGCCTACCGTAATCGATTTTTTACCTGTAAACCATAAAAATATGTATCTCTCAACTCGGATCCTACATGCTACTTAACCAAACACCCACTGAGAACCACACAAAATACCCATCAAAACCGAAATCCTTCATTAACAAAAAGACAATAAAACGAGGATCTTCGTAATTAAAATTAATAACAATAGACTCCAAGGACCGTCGTCGTCGCAGGAGCGTCGACCTGCCACGCGCGAGCGCGCGCGCGCAGCCACCGTGCGAGGTGCATGACACTGCGCAGGTGGACCGCCCCGCACCTGCCTGGGAAGTGCCTCTAGACGCTCTGCTGACCTTTATGACGAATTAAAGGGCTTATGTAAGGGTAAATAGTTGGAATCATCAGTACTCGTCAGCTGTATAGTCACAACCGTTGGGAAGCGTGGCTATTTCAAAGATCAAGGGCCGTTGTGACGGTTTATGAGTTAGTTTTTATGGGAGTCAAGAGTCTTGACAAAAACAAATCCTTATAATTATTAATAGTATATTTTCTAATTTTTTTATTTGACAGTCTTGTCAAGTAAGTAATAGTGATTGACAACCTAGAAGAAAATTGAGCCATAAATTCAAATCTACTACAATAAGCGACGCTCGATCACTTGGCGGGACAAAAATTTTGTTGTAGGTAATACCTTCAATATACGTACTTGTAAATTACTAACTAGATAAGTTTCCACAACGATCATGCAGATAATTTCTATTAGTTAATCGAGATATAGAAAACACGAGCTTTTTATAAATAACATCACATTAAATTAATAGTTAAGTATAAAGCCATGATCCAGCCATTCAGAGCACCTCCGTTATGCTCTCGTTTTTATCTGAGCTGAGCTGAGCTTACACCATTACAATATCTACAAGCATAGGGCTCCGATTAGAATCCCAACTTTAATACAAATAGAACTCGACTTCCACACTGCTTAGCATAATGTTCCAAGTAGAGGTCAGCCATGCGCTGTTATGCTAAGCAGTATGGTTCAATGGGAAATATTAAATAGGTAGGTGCTACTTACTAGAGGTTTTTCGATTTTTGTTTGCATATTGGGATCCTCGGGCAACATGTAGGTCTACCTTAGGAATGAAAAATTTGAAATGCATCATTGAGTCAGTTATCTATCATTTATTACACTTAGGTATGCTCCTACGTGAGGTGTATCTTTGACGTAATCTTCGTCTTGCGAATTCAGTTTTCCTTATCATATTATATGAATTCTAAGGCCCGGATTACAGCTTCTCACTTAAGACTCAAGCATTACTTAAAACTAGTGTAAGTATCCTACCATTGTGACTCTCATGGGAAACTAGTGCAGTGGTTTCCGTTGTCATCTGCACCGACATTTTGAAGGTTATTTAGACTCTCAAGGCTGCTGCAGCCTCTTCCAAACCAGTTGCCAAAACCCGGATGGGTATATAGTTATCCCCTTATTGCTCGGTCACCATAGCCTCGTCCGTTATCGAGAAGGGAGCATCACGGCTATCAAACGCAGCTAAACGCACAAATGTGTCTGTCTTTTCCCAACTCGATATCAAGACCCGAATGTCTACAGTTTGCCTACAGCATGCACAGTATTTTTACCTATTTCGGCCACATAATGCGAAGGGGAGGTAGCAGCCTTGAAAAGCTTGTCATTGCTGGCAATACCGAAGGAAAGAGAGCACGAGGCCGGTCGCCAACACGACGGATTGCAACTTGGATGCATTACAACGCAGGTAGTGATTGCAATTTTTGACCGGAGTCGATGGAAGCATATTGTCCGCTTAAAGGGGTCCAGTGACCACGATCCTCTGCAATGAGGGACCGATTAAAGAAGAAGAAGGTATCCTATGAATTTCTTTTTTCTAACAAAATATTCATGGACCTGCTGAAAAAGATGACATTTCCCAAAGTTTCAGATGAGTTTGTGCCTTTTGGTACGCACCTTTCAGCAATAACAGAAGCTTTGCAGTGGCGACCATTAGATAAACGGTGCGAAGATTTTTGGCAAAGTTCCGCAGAATTTCTCGCATTGAATCAAACAAATGAATAATATATTTTCTATTATTCTACGAAGTTTTCGTAGAGACATGGCGTGTTAAACGGGAGTGCTCGCCCGAGTCGCCCATTACCGCGAATGACATCATAATAAAATTACCAAGTTGAACGATCCCCGGCTGAGTAAAGTGCACCTTAGGAAGTAATCTCACTGCCAACTGGTGGTCGGAATAACGGATTATTTGCTAGACTTAGAGTAAATCACCGTATTTGGGACGCAAACCATCAAATTATAATTTGCACGCTGTTTTGTAACTGCAATTAACTTCTTAGAATGTTGCTACCAAGTCTTGGCACTAACCCTGAAGATTAGACCCCGTAATTGCATATTAACAACCTTCCCTGATTGAGACTTTCCTTAATCCACCGTGAACTTGATTCCAAACACGTAAAGGTGATTAAAGACTACACGAATTAGCATACAATTACGAATAATTCAATGTTTCGCCAGTATCAGCGAAGCAGCTAACAAGCAGCCGGTAACCAGTATGTCCGGCGACCATGAAACGATGGCAGCTATGCATAATATCCGATGAAATTGTGCATAACTAGTCAATGACTTATGACGAACTGTGCATAATAACATTTTTACCACAACGCATCGTGTACCAGCCTCAGTAATTAGTCAGCTAGATATAATTAAAATTTATCGCGTCTTTCATTAGAAGCTTGGCCAGTCGGCGTGGCGAGGCAGCGGACCGCATAGCTTTGTCTTGCTTTCTTGCACCGCGGCTTTTACATTCACTATCAACGGTAAATCTTGGCACCATACTGTTCAATTTATCAAAGAAGCATCTTTCCACGCGACTGTAATGAGATAAAGGTAGAAGGAGCGAAATTATCTACTGAGTTACAAGGAGAGAATTTACAATCAATAATTTTTACATCAGGTTTTACCATATGATGACTAGGGTAGCGCATAAGTAATAAACTGATTTCCTAAGGCTAAACTTTTTTATAAATGAGAAAAATCGTTCTGGTTATTGTTATAATGTTTATTCGGACTTATAATTTTGTTCTGTTCAAGACGAACAACACAAACGAAATGACGCACATTTGGGCGCATTTTAGAGAATTTTGCATAACTTTTCTCAGTAATTCTGGCGATAGATTAGCCACTTCTTCTACGATGTTTTCTTCTTGTAGGATAATACACCACGATTTTACGATGTATATTTTACACAAATGTCAAAGTCACAATGACTAAAATTCCATTTTCAAATTTGTATCTTCCAAAGAGGTGATAACCTATGCGCCACCTAGTAGGTATATGCAAGAATACAGACAAATAGTAGGTGCGGCCATGTATAGCAAAACATTTTCACACTTTTCAGTACTATCTCCTTTTGAACTAATGCAATGTTCAATGCTGATAATTGCAGAAACTTCAATAAATTCAGACTCTTTCAACGCCTTCAACATAGTTGTTACAACACAGATTGCTCAGTCAGTATCGTGTAACCGGATACATACCAACGGATATGCTGGTGTCTAAACAAAACTGTCCAACGAAAAAGAGAAAAATGGAGCATTCAGTTTTGTGGGCAGCGGTCGGCATCACGATTTCACGGACGAGGTAATGGTGGCTATTAGACACGTAGCGACACGGAAAATGGCGGCCGACGACCCGACCGACGCGATTTATCGTAGCCAAGACGCTTTAATTTGAACAGGTTAGTTTTTCAACGGATGATCGGGACAAGCGATGGACGGTAACCACGATGTTTTGAGACATCTTGCGCCGACGCCGTCGCCGCATCAAACTGTCTAATGCCTGCGATTGTGGGGTTAGCTGGATTCTTACATTTCTTATAAATCGCATCTATAAGTTCAATGAGCGCTGACTCAGGTTTCTTATAATAAGTATGTTTCAGTGTTTTCATTAGAAAAACGAAGCCTGTTATTTAATTACAGCTGGCCTATATTTCAAAGAGAGTAAAGAATTGTAACTGTTTGGATTTCTCCACTAGAGTGACACGTGAAGATACTAAATTCCTCCCCACATACTTCAACTGAATGACACGAAATTCAAATCTTGTATAAAACGCACACGGTGCAGGCAGACATATTATAAGTTGGGGGATTTCATCGCTGATAAAAATGCTTGGGTCAATGCTGTTCCCGCTCCACAACCACAACTAATTGGTTGGAGCTGCTGAAGATTTTAAGACCATCTTTGCATTGTATAATCTTAATCTCCCTTGTATTAAATAATTGCATAGCACAGACCGTGTGAGCACTATGTACTAGAGTTACCATAGCCAAGAGATACCAGTGCCATGGCGGCTGTGAGTATGTCATGCTCACTTAGATGTTTCGCTGATGGTGGCGCGTATGTTGGATCATTTAGCTCCCTTCAAAATTGAGCTGAATGGGGCTAAGCCATGCGTCATGTTCGTGAACGGGCGCCGTCAGTTGGAACTGGTCATCTCTTAGCTGCCATGGCTTATTTTTAATTTATTTTAATTTTTGAATTGTTCTTTGTTATATCTTTTTATTACGGACGCTTCTTCTCAATGTATAATTTCAACATGAATGTTGTAACCAATATTTTGTAACATTTTTATATTTAAAAGAGTGCCCGTGGAGTTTCTTGCCCGTTCTTCTCCATAGGTACCTACTACGCTTTGGAATGGGCAACTAGCTTCATATTTCTGACTGACCGATTCCTTGCCAATTCAAGTGCCTGTAAATGGTTTAATTGAAATAAATGGTTTGAATTTACTATTTAGAGATAGAATTAATTATTTTGCACTTATTTCAAACTTATTTAACGAACTTTCTAAATCAATGTTTGGATAGGTACGGAAATTCATAAACGACAAGACAGTGTTACATTTTCAGCTCAAATAACCACAAGAAAAACATCTCAATTAATGTAAAAAATATTTTTATTTAACCAGTTCAACAATAAAATTATTTACATCTTACAAATTACAAAGAAGGGAGAATAATTTAGTCAATATTTACACAAAGTGATAAGCAATGACATTGGACCCAGCATCTGCCTTTATTTAAAACGCTTCGATTGTTGTACAGACACTTTTCTACCTTATAATTAAGGAAATAAGGGCGAAAAGTGGTTAACCCCGACATCCGAGATTTACCTCATTTACCTGGGTTTATGAATTTATAGAGTGCACATACGATTTTGATCAAGTTTTTATTTATTGAATACAAATTATCAAAGAATTTGTTCTTCAGACCTATCAATGACTTCAAAAGCACCTCTCTGTATCTTCCGGTTAGGACGCTTCGAAAAACCAGCGTAATTTTTTGTTAACCCATAATTTCGTAGGTCTAAGTGCTTATAAATCAGCGTGACCTATCACAGATTAGTACAGACGGGTCATTCCGCAAAATCATTTAAATAAAAAGTGACTTTTGCTACGACACAATACAATGCAATTCAGGTCGCACAGCGCTAACTACCTACAGTTATATTCACCTAGAACTTGCCTCTCTTTCTATCGCGTAACTCGTATATCTTCTGACTACAAGACTAGACAAGACTACTAAAAGAGTAACCGTGGAGTTTCTTGCCGGCTCTTCTCCATAGGAAACAACCAATTGGAACCGTGCACCTAGCTTCTGACGTTTCATAAGTGCCCATGTAGGTTTATATGAAATAAAAATATTTTGTTTTTTTTTTTTTAACTTGGTTACGCCCACTGAATTCGACAAGTCGAGCCCGCCGCATACCTACTTGTAGCTTCATACCTAAAATGCGGAATGACCCATCTGTATCCACCTGTGCCTTCATGCCAAATATGACCAATAACAAAACTTCGCTTGACAAAATACGCAAGTGCACCCTTAGAACTATTTTTTTTTATTACTGGTAATGCATTGCATGTAGGTAAAAAACTGATACACAAACTACTGACCAACTACGTTTTGTAATACTTGAATATGGTAGCGGTGTATCTAGAGTGGCTACAAATGACAAAGGCTATGATACAGCGGTTAATTTGAAATGGATTTCTAACATCCAGTTTCTAAAAGGCTATTCGAATTCTGTTGACATATGAGCTCGTGTCCAGTGATCTTATTGGCTGGTATTATTACCAGTAACCAATCACAACAACCAAAAAATGAGATTTGATTTCAGAGACTTGATCGGCCATTCTGGAACCGGGAGTAAGAAAATATTGTAGCTGATTCCATTTATAAAATTCTCTTGAAAATGTGAATGGTTAAATCCTGAATAGCTAATCCCTGGCAGATAATTTAAAAAATCTTAAGATTGATGTTTTAATCCTATTGATCCAGCTTGCTAAGTAACGGATTGTGCAGTGCGGTATACGATTATTGACGACTGCAGACAGGCTCACATAGTCAATCTGGTTTACCTAAGATACCCATTTATGTGCTATATTTTTGACAGTATTAAGCAAATTTATATAATATAACACAATGCCTTCTTCGATAAATTAATAAAAATCCCCTCTGGAATGACTTTCAAAAAGCTATGTTATGGCATTAATACTTTGTAGAGTATATACAAAAATATATCTTATACCTAGCACAACATATCGACACTTATTAGATATTTTTAGGTTGCTCTCTTATTTAATATTTACAATTTACAAGTAAGTACATTGCGTGCAACGAAACAGCAAAATTAACAATTAAACAAATCATTTTGATCACAGACCAATTGCTATATTTTTATCTCGAAATATGACACAATTTTATTACATTTTTTTTTATTCTCTCAACAATTTACCAAGGCAAATTATATCAACTGATATTCAAAGAAAACAATGATTGCCGTAATTTTCATATTTTTGACATAAAATGTTGCTGTTCCATATTTTGATACTAAAAAAATATAAGCACAATTTACAGTTACATTTATATAACTATTGTTATTCTTATAAGTACTATAGTTTGACCGGGACCGCTGTTCCGCGCTTAGGAATGCGCGGTGAAGCGGGGGCAGCGTTGACAAATGAACAGCCTGCGCTGCCTCCGCGTGAGCCGCGCACATACCTAAGACGCGGTACAGCGGTGAGGTCAAACTATAATGTATGTCTATGTAAGTATACAAAGTTCCTCTTAAACTATAACTGACCAAAGAACATATCTACTGGTTTGTACAATTACGGGAAGAAAACATTCGATCCGTTCAATTATTATTGGACTATTTCATTGATATAACTTACGCACTTTCACAATCTACACTTAAATATTTTACTACAAATAACCAGCCGAAACAATAAAAACTTATTTGATGAAACTGTGCGATTTATACGAGTGCGCGCCACGAAAAAAGGCCTGCGGAAAATTGTAGAACAACATTTTTTATATGCAATATGATGCAGTGACATAGACACTAGCGCCGTGTCAAATGGACTTCAGTGGTGGCACGGACTCTACTTTGGAAGTCGACTTTTGTTCTATAGAATTGCTAGTGACTGATGATTATAGTTGTACGAAGACCTTTGGTCGTGTGGCCAAAATTGGAATGAACACCGCCATCTTATGTTTTCAACACAATTTTTTCATAATATATTATCACACGTGTTTACCAACAGCGTCCTACTCTAACGTCATTCAAGCTCGGTGCTTGATACTTGACTTTCAAGATAAGAATCGGAACATTTTCCTGAAACAAGTTTTCAGTGTGCCGTCAGGCTTATTCAAACAATATTTCGCACAGGCGGTTCCAAATAATAATGTTCAATAAATATCCTCCAACAATACATAAATACATAACACCGAACATTTAAATAATGTTTATATTACATTTTTTTTTAAATACATAATCTCTTTTTTAATTGTTTAATACAACCCAGACAATTATATTAGGAGTTCATGTTTTAGTATCAAAATTAATTTACAATTACAACCATATTTTTTACCATTAGACTATTCAAAGTAATAAGTAAAATGATTTTTAAAAGCGTCTACGTTTGTCTTTTATTGCGGCATTCAAGTACCAACATTAAGCGAGAACGAATCAGGGATAAAGCATCGACAGAACAACGGTAACTTAGCCTATAATAGTTACCTTTTTTCTCAGTCAGACTTTGATGAACATAATCAATAAAACTATCGATTCAAATTCATATTACGCACCGTAAACTATCGATGTCTCCATACCGGTTAAGCCCAACTCTAATCCAAGGCTTTAATTTTTTTTTTTTGCTTCGCCAATCGTATAAATTATAAAACAAAACACTACCGATACACCCTTACCTACAAACCCGCACTCCCATAGGGATGAGGCACAAAAGGCTGAATTTACATACACGTGCACTGGAAAACTACCCTTAAACCTAACACAATAAGATGCAGTTTCCCTTAAAGTTTGTGTCACTAAAGTCTTTATATCATCCAATAAGGATTGGTGACGTATATAACAGTACAGCGACGGTTCTATTCGTCGCTGCTCGTGTCCTAGCTATCGATATGATCGGGCTCCATCTTGGGACTGGGGCGGAGGACCATTTTGTCCTCACCGTCACCTTCGTTGTGGACGGTTTCTATTGTGAGCATCATCTTCTCATCGCAACTGTCGTCGCCGGAGTCTGAGTACATTGATTGGGTTGATGTTGCTACTTCCTGAAATAGAGAAAGGGAACTAGTAAGTAAATGTTAAAGAAACAACAAAAAAAGAGTATCAAAAAGTTCAATGTCAACTTGGTAAAATTCATGATAGAACATGAATCAATATCTAGTTTCCGTTTTTTAATTTAGTGAGATAGAATCTGGAATCAATCACATCGGGCTGAACAAGTTAAGTTTCAAATGGAGGTGTTACAATTGTGTAGCCATGGATAAAATAATTCGTCCAGAAAAATCGTCGAGAAAATCACTGTTGGCAAGTGATTTTCTTGAATTAGTTCTGGGTATGCATCCGGACTCCGGGCCCTAATATACATATATGTAAAGTTAGACCCCAAATATTTCATCGGTACTCAAAGACATCACTCACCGTAATTCTATTCTTAGTATGTATCCGCACGTGCTTGGCGAGGTGATCTGATCTCATAAACCGTTTCCGACACTCAGGACACTCGAACCTTTTCTCACCCGTGTGCGTCCGCCGGTGGCGCTGCAGCTCGTCCGATCGAGTGAACCTGGAGACCATAAGTAGAGGTTAAGAGCATTTATTCTGAAAGTGGGCAACGTCGCAAATACATGTCAAATATTTCGCTGTTTTGATTAATTTTGTAATAATATTACTGTACGGAAATATGAAATGTGGCTAATTAGCGAACTAGAATACTAATAATGAATTGCAATTATAACACTGAATTTGATGTTGTAACTATTTTAGTAAAAGAGGCATTTCAGAGGAAAGTTTCTAAATACTTTTTTTACATCTAAAAGGAAATATTTGGTGTTGCTATATTAATTATTGCATTTCATAATCAATTTAGCCACATTTTATATTTCCATACAGTGATATTGCCAAATTAATCAAAACAGGTAAATATATGACAACTATTTGAAACGTTGCCAACTTTTAGGATAAACGCTCTTTAAGATATTTCGTAGAAAAAAAAAAAAAAAACAAAAATATTTTCTTTCTTTCGTCAACATGCAACGTGGAATCATCAACATGCAGTGTGTGGGCAAACTTAATTTTCTTAAGCCAGACGTAAACTCGTTGTAGACCAATATTATTATTATTATTACATAATAATAGGAAGATGGGTAACCCCCAGCTTCACAACTACAAGTGAGTTCACTTACTACAAAATCTGACGGCCGACAAAAAGCGCACACGGCTGGCTTGCTAAAGCCAGATCATCATTATCATCTGCCTACAGAAGTCCACTGCTGGACATAGTCCTCTCCAATTGCACACCATTCAGCTCGATTCGCGGCAACTCTCATCCAGCTGCTACCAGCTACCCTGCGAAGATGGTCACTCTACCTAACCCGAGGGCGTCCTACCGTACGTTTGGTGATTCGCGGTCTCCATTCAAGAACACGTCTACCCCAACAGTCATTGGTTTAAATCCAGATACTGCAACTGTTTGCGAAGCGTGTTAACCGCAGCCAATACCGATTAGTCATTTTATATTGAAGCCGACAGTGACCTCAGGCTCGTTTCACTGATATGCAAACCACTTACAAAGCATAACTACGGGCAATACATTCTCTTTATAGACACCTAAAAGCAACTAGTACTACAAACTTTACCCCTAATTTCTAAAACATCAATTGACAGAGAAAAAAAATTCAGACTTTAATCAGGCTTTCCAAAAAGAGAAGAGAAGTTTTACCTCTTGCCACAGAACAACCAGTTGCAAAGGAAAGGCCTTTCGCCCGAGTGCCACCGGAGATGCGCTCGGAGATGTGACGTCTTCCCATACACTTTGTTGCAGCCCGCTATGTGGCATACGTGCTGTTTCTTGCGATCGACCAGACGGCTGCAATGGAAATGTTCTTGTTAGTGTCATGCGATAGTTTTTTTATTTTTTTATTGAAATATTAGTTTTTTGAGAAGTTATAAGTATGTTTATTATTATTTACGGCTTTACTTTGTCTATGCTTTAGGATAACTAAACTTGTTTCTGGCTAGAACAGACCCCTTAATCGTGAACTTTATAGGCAGCAAGGGGGTGAATATAAGTAAAACCGTGAACAATAAACATACCGTTAAATACGTTTAGGTATTTAAAACATAAAGGGTCTTTCAAACAGGCGCGACACGCGACGCGACACAAAGACACCGCTCGTCGCGCGACGAGCGGTCTCTTTGTGTCGCGTCGCGTGTCGCGCCTGTTTGAAAGAGCCTTAATTCTGTCTCTGTCATCTCCAAATAATTGACAGAACGATGATTTAAATTCTTTTAGCGCTAAACATATTAAGTGATCTGTGGTGCAAGTGGTCCCCAGAATAAAAAGTAATATTTATTGTATCTCCATACGGAAAACGATATCTTGAGAGGTTACATGAAATAGGTGGGTAGGGGGGACAGAAGTTTCAATTTACATGTTATCAAATCTATGATATTTGTTTCAGTATTCAGAGACAAACTAGATTTTCTTTGAAACTACCAGATTGAACAAAAATTTAAACTCTTTTCCGGTAAGAAATGTATTGCCCGTAGCTTACTCTGCAAACAGGTTGCCAGCGAAGTCGGCCCTTCTGTATTGCTATCGCTATACATAAAGTCAAAAATATCAGTTGATGGTTGGTCCATTATTGAAGCTGTAGTAAGTAGCTATAAGTTTTTTCACACAGCCATTCCAGATTGACTGCCATAAAATAAATAAAAGAAAAGAGCTTTCTTGTGATATATGTCTGGTCCTTATAGATGGTGGGGATGGGTGTCATATATTTTTGCCCACCCCCTATTTTGCGAAAAACATCTATAAGTTATACCATATCTGGCCTAAACTTATTAACACGTCGTCGCTTGTCATAGTTCGTAGACAATGACAAATCAACAGCCGAGATTTTAAGACATGTGACATCCACCAACCCCCAATAGGTCCCCATGATGGATTATGGCCATCGCAGAGGAGGCTTGAATTCCAGCAGTGAAAAAATAAGGGCTGTTTTGCCTTCCATCTTCACAGACGGAGGCCCGGAGGGCCTCAGTTTAGTCAGTAATACAAAGCTAGTACTGACTTCTCGCCCTGGTCGCAGTTTGGGCAGGTGCAAGCGACTCGCTTCATGAGCCGCTTGCCCGCCTGGCCGGGGCTGCTGGGCCGCAGCTTGGCGGCCTCGCACTCGGCAGGCTGCGGCGTGCTGGCCGCGCTGCCGTTGCCGCTCGAAGTACTCACGCTGACGACTTGCCACTTTCCGGGTTCGTTAGGGTCTTGCTGGATCTGTTGGCCTGGAGGAACAATGAAAACGTGTTATGTTTTACTATAACACTGCAGGAACGCGGCTTCCTATAACTTTCTGAAGGACGGCCCGCGCTATGTGGTTTGTTTCAGATAGATCTTGGCGCAGGCCTTTTCTCGCGGCTGTCCTAAGACGTTATGTTACGTTACGTTCCTGACCTCGTAGCGGTAAATAAGGGCAGGAGTAAATAAGTTCCTATAGAATGGTTCGCGAAAATTGTGTCTGTTTTGCGGGCAGAGAAAATGTTATTAAAGCATTTATCGAAATAAGGTTGCATTTTCTTTTATTTATTCTTTGTTTGTAGTGTAGTGAACATTACCAGTAATATTCTAATGTTCCAAATTTAGGTATGTAATTGGGCCGACTAGGTAGGTAAAGTACTATGACTGCTCTTAATGATAAGCAAGTAAATCCTAAAATTTCAAGTCATTTATTCAAACTAAGCTGAGAATCAGCACTTTTCGAACGTCAAAATGACATAAGACAGTCCCCCCCAAAAACACCTGCCCTTCACCACTTCCTAGTGCTTTAGCTGGGAAGAAGAAGTGACGCAACAAACTCCCCGGAAGCACAGCTGTCTGTTCAGTTAGAAAAACTTGATTCTATACAAAATAATTTGCTTTTGTGCTTATGCAAAATAATTTATATTACGCAACACAAAACATTAAATTATTTCTTATATTTATGTCAGCTAGCACACGCCAATATACCAACAAAAAAAAAATAACAACTCATAAGAATGCAGTCTCAGAAAATATGGTGAGGATCTAAAAGCACTCTTGAGGAGTTTGAAAACACTCTTCGTCATTATTCTCTAAACATCCATCTTTAATTGTATGTTTAATTATAATTGAGGTAATTATAGCTTAAGTCATACAAGAACCAAAACATTGATATTTCTAAAATGTCTTGAAGTAGACAAACTAATATTTATTTTTAACTAATTTGCTTACACAAAGTTATCTGTTAGCATACGTACCATTAGTAATATAAGGGCGCAATTAAATATTGAGGTTTTGAGTTTTAGTGTTAGATGGACTCAACGTCAACTGTTCTACCACAGAGGGGAAAAGAGACACAATTACAGCTCGCTTTAATATTGTCTTTTTTTTCTCTTTCTGTGACAGCCAAGTGGTAGACCAGTTGATATTGAGCCCATCTAACACAAAAACTCAAACCTCAATATTTTGAGTTGTGCCCTTATATTACTAAGGGTGCAATATGTTTCCACTTATTGTTTCTTAATGAGACTCCCTTATTTATTTATATAAAATCAAAACAACTGTCTTCAGAGCAAGAAGTTTAATGTTTGACTAATACTTTAACGGGATATATCAAAAGAATCCTCAAATACACCATGTAATAGGTGAACCAACATTAGAAGTAGAGGCAGAAGAGGTCCTTGTAAGTCAATTATTTATAAATAAATAAACCAAGCTGCTAAAGGGATCTCAATTGGGTACATACTTATTTAGGGACTTGTTCTCTGTGTTCATGGATAAATAAATACCTACTTAATTACAAAGTGTAAAACTCTTACCTATAAGTGGCTGTGCAGATTGAGGTTGTGTCTGCTGCAGCTGAGCAAGTTGCACACCTGGTAAACCCAGAGCCGGTACCAGCTGCACCGCACCACCCAAACCACCAACACCCAACGTTGGGACCTGCAAAAATCACACATTATAGCCACATAGCCAACTAACCAACCGTACACTAATAGATTGAACGAGTTTTAAAGCCACCGAAAAACAAAGAGGTTATGTTTTCATCATAAAATATTCATGGATGCCAACATAACCTTAAACGCTGTTTACAATATAAAAATATTAAGAAATACGTCATCTAGTGAAGTAATCCATCACTGGGGCAAGCCTTATTATGAAATGAAGGAAATGACATTGTTAAATCTGTCAATTAGTACGATGGATCCGCCCCGATAGATAGAATACACATAGATTTTCAGTGTATGCAATCATAATACTTATTAAAATCACTAAATAAATGACGCTTTAAATACGTACAAACCTGTATCATTAATATTTAACCTCACAAAAAAACAATCGAGAGTATTTATAACCCACAAAAGTCGCGCAGACTCACAGCACAGAAACGACGGCAATAAACTCGTTCGGAATCTGAATCTAAACTCATGACGAACAACAATAACGGTTACGCTTCGGGAATATTCGAGCGAGAAGCCGAAGATTGCCGAGCGCAATACCTGTACATGGTTCGCGGTGCTTACATTGCCTGATGCAGGTATGACGGTGACTTGCTGGCCGTTTGGAGTATTTGTTATGATCGTCTGGGACGGTTGCTGCTGTTGAATGTTTCCCTGATCCGATACCGCCTTTGTCCATATCCAAGCAGCATGATAGATATAAATATTGGGTTTTTAGATATACGGGTAGTCTACATTTACATTTAATAGGTACATGGGATTAGTGTGATTTGTATATTCAGCATCAATAATTAATAAGTATTTGCTACTAGAGAAGTCTAGGAGGTGTCAGTTTTAAAACAAAGCTGTCCTAACAAAGCACTTTTACGTTTTCAAGGAACCACTAACCTGGCCTTCTTTCGAAGCAGCGGCGGCCTTAGGGGGTGGCGAACAGGGCTATCGCCCGGGGCCTCGCTCTTGCAGGGGCCTCGCGCAACGACTCAAGCAAATTTAAAAAAATATAGATTTTTTGAACTATATTTTTTTTTTATTTAAAACTTTTTATTTTGATCCTTAATTACTTTTTAAGGTTATAACATCGCGATAAAATTTATCATCTCTGTATTTAAAAAATACAATAGACGTGGATATATTTAGCAACTTTTCCGCTTAGCTTTTATAATGGACTTCTGCAAAGTCACGCCTGAATCAATTAACTATCTCTGTATTTGTTCATTTTGTAAATCTTTCAATGTAAAATATTTTAAAACTCAAATTTTATTTATTTGTATAACTTTAACATTTCTCCTCAAATATGATAAATACCTAAACCAAACAACCAAACCTACTTTCGCATTACATACTTTTCACGAAGGACAAATGAGCCTCGCAAAGACCTGCTGCCCGGAGCCTCGCAATGGGTAAGGCCGCCTGTTTCGAAGTGTCAGTAAATGACACTACTATTATTAGTTTTTAATTGAACCATCACCACAAAAAAGACTAGTAAATAGTCAAAAAACACATTATCTAAACGACAATGGGAACAGCCATAACTGTACTGACATTATTGAACTATAAAAGTATAAATCCTGTGACAAAAACGCGGGATAATATTCATTGACAAAAAATTGTGCCCTCTTTTCAGGTACCGGGTATAAGCCATCTCGCTCCCACTAGGCCAGCAAGAGGAGACAAAAGTAACTATTACGTTGAAGAAACCTACATCCCTTTTTGTGCAGTTTTAAAGTTGGGGGTTATTATTAAAATAAAGCTTTGGTAAAATTTACTTTGTTATTTATTATATCCAGTTTTAATATTATTGTTGATATTTTATTAATAATACAAATCAGTTTAAATCTATTTTTTACATTATTTTACGAGTTTTTAATTTTGATACTGAATATACCACATTATAAAGGAATATATGTAGTAGTTATAAATATTAAGATGAAGAATGTTCTAAAAGATACACAAGATACAACAAAACCAAAACGAAGCATTTCTAGAAGATTAAAAATAAAAATAAAATAATAATAATAACGAAATAAAAAAAAAACGATCAAAAAATAAATAAGAAAAAATTCAAAGCTAACTTAAAATAAACATGCAAACTACTTTTAAGTAATGTTATTAAAAATATTTTATCGGTTTTACACCAAAAGGACAACAGCTGAAGGACATAATACGCATCAGAATACATTTTTTTTTCTGTAATCGCTCTGTTATTTACCGGTTAAACCTCTTATATGACATTTACTTATTAACCATCCCTAACAAAGAATATACATGGTAGAATCAATTTAGTGTAAGTAAGACGATGAAATACACAAATTGTCGGCGATACAGCACGCTTAGCATGACCACAATAGAAACGGGTTTTGTCGACGGAAGAATAGACAAAATGACAGATAAACAATCACAAACTGTCATTTTGTCTAGCCTTCCGTCGACAAAATCAGTTTCTATGGTTGTCATGCTACGCGTGCTGATATCTGGACTGCTTTTCTATTATTATTTTACACTAGCTTCCGCCAGCGGGCTCACCGATAATATAGCATTATACTAATGAAATAATTTTTAAAATCGGTCCAGTAGTTTTGAGTTTATTCATTACAAACAAAAAACAAATATTTTCTCTTTATAATATTAGTGTAGACAATCAACACAGTCTCATAGTTTGCCATTCCTTTCGGAGTAATACCGTCAAGTCATCTTACAGCAGTAGATCTCACCTGCAGCGTAATGGTGGCGGGAGACTGGCCAGCGCCCCCGCCCTGCGCGCCGCCGCCCTGCTACCAAACCAACACCCGGCTTATATTTACAGCACTTATCAGCTTATAATTAATATTATTATCATGAAATATATGTGAATAATAGTGATAATATTTTATTAAAAGTAGTTTGTCATTTTTTAAGCAGGTAACAGCCTGAACCTAGCATTATAATTATAATATCGCATGATAATTGAAAAAATCAAATATTTGCGAAAATCCTAGGGTAAATATTAAGTATGAAGAATATTGAAGAATATAATTATATAAAAAATATAAATATACATAATAGTACTTATATATTTATTTATTATCTTTATAAATTTATTAAGATGATTTTAGTTTAGTTAAATTTTAGCTCATGTTTACGTGGTATGCAATAATCACTATGTACTATCCTTAAATCTGAAAATGTCGCAATTCCGACCCCCAAGATACAGGCAAATGCCTTAGTTTGGGGGATCACCGTCAGTGTTCTTGTACTATCTGACTTTTAAAAAATAAATTTGAAATTTACCTGCACGTTAGCCAATGACGCTATCTGTATTTGTTGAATCTGTCCCGAAGGTGTAAGTACACTCGCCATTTGAGGTTGCGCTTGCATCTGTGCAAAAAAATAAGTGTTACGTCTTCTTTCATCAAAAATATGTCGGATAAATTGTTTCTATCATCAATAGATATTAAGCTGTTGTCAGAGCATATCTCTTACGGCCCCAATTACAAAAAAAAATCTTACCAGTGACACAATAAAATTAAATTTAAAAAAAAACAGGCCGAGTGCGTGTCGGACATGTCGGTGTCCACGCACAACGAAGGGTTCCGTAGTTGGGATGAATTTATCCCAAATACAAACAACATTATAGTTGAAAAATATGTCTTCCCATACATCGATATACGTCACGGTCAATTGTCCAACTGATAATGTGAGTTTCTAATTCCGAAAAATTGTGTGATAAAACTACAAATGATCAATTTTTCGGACTTTTTCCTTTATGTGCGACTGTTCCTGCCAAATTACATGATTCTAGGTCAAAGGGAAGTACCGTGTAGGTTTTGATTTATTTACGAGTGTCAAAATATGTCTCAGAGTTGACTTAAAAGCTTGATTTTTTTACAGCTTCAAGAGAACATGGACCTAACCTACGTATTTGATATTTTTTGATACCTCCACGCGTTCCTGAGAAAAGGATCGTGACAGACGGACGGACAACGAAGTGATCCTATGTTCAGTTTTTCCCTAAAAGTTGCAAGTCGGTTAAAAAAATGGCTTGCATCGTCTAGTGTTTAGATGATGTAAGTCCCTTTTTTACCTAAATGCGCGAAACCAAAAACAGGGTTACACGTCTTAACAATGTTTAGACGGTGCAATTTTTATTGTGGCTTCAACTTATGGTATGCCACAAAAAAAAATGCACAGTGTAAATCAGTATTTATTCGTATTTTATGACACTGCCAGAAAAAAATTAATGATGGCCCATTTTGTCCGGAACTCACATGGTCATGGTTCATTTACGTCGAACCTATTACAAAGGGTGAGTTTCAGAGTGTGAGAAATAGAAGAAATCTCAAAGATAAGTGATATGATATGATAGGGTACATTTCGGTAGAGGGCCCGACACAATACATTTAACACATCAGTATTCAATTCTTTTCTCGATCTATTTTATTCTTATTAAAGCCCATGTCTCAGGCGTGCTCACACAGTTGTTCCAGGCACAGACTAGTGATAAAATCGTATATACTTATGTAGATATAGTAAGTTAATTAATGAAAAGGTGTTCCCGTTAACCTGAAATAGTATAGCGTCCATACATGCAGGAAAAAATATTACGATTCGAACACAAAATGTTTTTTTTTTAATAATAAAAATAGCTTTTGCCCGCGGCTTCGCCGGCGTGGATGTCGGAAAATATCACACGGGAATGTACTACCGATACCGGGATTACATACCTAAAAGCCGAAGAAAAGGTCATTGACTCCTACCGCTGCGCCCGCGTTACAGTCAAAAATAATTATTTTGTCACGCGTAATTTTGAATCTGTGATATCTTTTAAACTGTTAATTTAAATAAAATGATGTCAAGACATATTTTAATCTAAATTAAATGCTCCATTTAAGTAACATAGTTTATTGGATAAGGAGTAATATAATACCGGTCAAAACAGCTTCAGAAATAACAAGGAAATTTTTATAAAATTCTGAAAGATAGAAATGGTTATTGTGGGTCATCCTTAGAAGATAGACATATGCCATCGCGGACTTTTTTATTGAACTTTTTAAGATGAACAATACTGTACAACATAAATTTCATGTAACTTTTACCATTTCCGCGGCGCACGCCAATAAAGTTCCCAGTCGGCATAATTTTTGCGAAATTTTCAACAATAATCGTCAAATTTCAGCCAATTTACACAAAACCTTAATGAATTATAAACTAAAACCTTCCACATGAATCACTCCGTCCATTGGTGAAAACTGTTTGAAAATCCGTTCAGTAGTTTTTGAGTCTATCGCGTTCAGACAGATAGACACGGCGGGTGACTTTGTTTTTATAATATGTAAGGATATTCACAAAAAATATATATCTATATAAGTGCGCGTGTACAGAGCATTTCTTTTTTTTTAATGGTTATATTTGTTTTTGCATGTATGGACGCTATACTATTGCAGGTAAAAGGGAACGCCTTTCGTTAATTAACATACTGTATGCTCGAGAAACAGCCGCTCAGCTTAGCTCGAATTGTGTCAAGACTACCCGAACATGATTCAGCGAGGGTAGATGCCGAACGAAGTTTGCCGATCGACACAAGCCCAATGAAAGCCAAATATGAGTAGTAATTGCTTCAGGAACTTGCTGTTCAACAAATACTGCCGAATCGAATGTGTCAACCCGAACAAGTATGTAGCACTCCTCAGACTTTATTAACTACTAGCTTCGGTCAGCGGCTTCGACAGTGTGATATCTTTATAAATTATAGCGTATGTTACTCAGTGATAATATAGCATTTTACTGGTGAAAGATTTTTTTTTAAATCGGGAGTTTATTCAATACTAGCTTCTGCCCGCGACTTCGTCTGCGAGCCTATAACCTTCCTCAAGAATTGGGCTATCCAATGCAAATCTAATTTTTGAAATACGACTGCTAGTTCCAGAGATTACCCCCTACATACAAACTTGCAAACAAACACAAACAAATTTTACCTCTTAATAATATTAGTAAAGACAAACAAACATACAAAATTACAAATCTTTTCTCTTTATATTTTTGGTGTAGAAAAAAAGTTGAAACGTAAGTTTTCAAGTACCTGCTGCAACTGCGGTATAATCTGTAGATGTTGCGGAGCATGCACCGGCAGATGTACCGTCTGGTACACCGTGTGACCGTTGGCCACGCTGACTGGTACTTGCACGGGCACCATGCCCATACCGCCGACACCGCCACGGACTGCGATGCCGCCGCCACCACCTATTTAGATATATTAAGTTATATAGGACTGGTGTAGAGATATCGTTCTAGATGAGAGACAAAAGCGAAATAACTTATCAGGACTTTGACACGTTTCTCCAAAGTTGCTTTGAAAACCAATGTGTGGCTACTTTATCTGTACTGATTTACTGCAATTCAATATCACAAATTAATGTATGTTTTTAGAGAATGCCTTTTGAGAATATCTCTTTGTTAGTGTGACAACTACACCGATTTAAAATTCAGAGTAAATTTAAATACATGATAATTTCGACAATGTAGTAGGTACATAGTGCTTTGATATATTTGCATAGCCTATCACGTTGTGTCGCTTTTCTCAATCACCGAGGACGAAATGGTACAAAATACAATTAATGTATGTACAGAGGCCCTAGTGTGAGTTTCTGTTAACCATCTCGAATTTACACATTGACTGCGTTCGGTGCTAAGATTGGCCCTTCACTGGCCTTCACTGGTAAAGGGCAAATCGGAGAGTCGAACACGGTCGATGCGTAAAGTCGAGATGATTAAAAGAAACTCACACTAGGGCCTCTTAACAAGGGAATCAATACATAAGCTTACGCACACTTTGACGCTGATTTCCAAAGAATTAGCAATCGGAGGCATTGGTTGAATCGACAAAAAATGTTGTTTACCAAAAATGTGTGTTGTAAAGCTGACGTCCATTTGTTGTGGAAAGGTTAAAATAATTATAAATACAATCTAGTTTGATTATAAAATGTTCCGAGTTCCTAGTAAAAAAATATAGAGAGTCATATTTTTGAATTGATAAAAATTGTAGATTCTGTTGGCTGTTGCAGAAACCAACAAAGCTTCAACTGTATGCTGGCTTCTCACTATTTTATTCGTTCTAAAATCGAATTTTGTTCCGTAGTCACATAAATTCATAATTCAATATCGGAAATCAGTTTTAAAACTAAATTATTTAATTAATGGTGTAGTAGTAGTAGAGTATAGTCGCCGCGTTAAGAACTGAGTCGTCACGCCATAAATTATTGTTATTAGTCTGTGTCACTCGCACTTATGGAGCTTATGGAGCAGGTAGCAAACTATCGATGAGACGCAAGGCGATGCACTTTCTTATTGCTAGTGCTACTGACATTTGTGGCCCGACGACTTAGTTCATAACGCGAGTACTAGAGTAGAAATGTGTACTGAAATAAACAGAAAGTGCCCAGGTACTGATAAAACAAAGCTTTCTAATTTTGTGTACAATACATATTGTGCCATGTGCTATGTGCCATAGTGATCGATTTCCTGTAAAAAAAAAAGCCTAGCTACTAAGGAACCTTGTCACCGAAGCCAATTATTCGCTACCATCACGTTTACATATTTCTGTTCGAAATATTTCGCTGCGAAATTTGTAGCAAATGATTCTCGGTTTGGGGGATCTTTTATAATGTGATAACGTAGAATTATGTAAATCGGTAAAGGAATGATGCAGGTAAAGACATTTAAAACTCAAACGCAAAACGAAAGGTTTCTTAAGAAGTAAAAATTGCAAAGATAGTTTACATTATCTTGACCCCTGCATCTCCCTTCTAATTGTTAACAACATCCCACGAAACATTATTTATTATATTTTTATTTTTTCTACCTTTTCTGCTAATCTAAATATACACAATGCATTAAATAATATCTTATTTTTTAAATGTTAATATGTGATCTAATTAATGACAGCGACAGTGCATGAGAAATAATACACAAAAAGCAAATTAAATGAAATTGCAAGATTAAAATGTAAGCTTGGGAGTTGAAATATAAGGATGATAATGTATGGAGAGAATTTTATAGTTACGGTATAAGATGAAATCGTATTTCATCATATTTTCCAGAAATCGGTGATTCAAGAGGAGACTTACCTAGCTCCAACAATGTGGGTGTTATGGATAAAAGCTGCGTGGCTACACCTAAGAATCCGGCTCGAAGGTACAGGCAAACGGGGGCCTTTCCTTGAGTCCATTGGTCTCTTTTTGGGGGTTATTAGAGGCTGGGAACTGTATCAAAGGTTTTATTTGTTAAGTCGACGGCGTATATAATTTAATAGTCAACTAACCATGTAAAATCAGCCGTAACGTAAAAGCCAACTCCAGATTTAAGTAAGCAGCAAACTAAAGTGTACCCACGCAACTTTTGCCCTTAACATACCCAAACATCGCGATTCAAAAAACGCAGTTCAAAATAGTCTCCACACGTGACCGAGGCACCAACCTTGTCCGTTGGGGCTCCCTGGCGCCTTCGTGTCTTTCCCGTTGCCTTGCTTGTCCACAGAAGTGACTCCCGCTGAACTACACGGGATGGATATCGCCTGACTTGTCGGGATGGAAATCGCCTGATTTGCCTGAAGTCCCGGCAACGATATATTCGTGCCGGGAATCGTGATCATCGGTTGGTTCCCGGTCAAAGCGCTTATAGGAATGGTAAGGTTAGTGCCCGGGATTGTGATGGTCGCCTGCTGCTCTGTTAGCGGTGGGGGGAGGAGGGCGGAAAAACACAGATTAGTATGACAGTAGTACGTTAGAAGCCAAGAACATGCGATGGTGGTGACTAGTTGTGATGTCTTGCACAAAGTCAGTACCCGTCATTGTTTGTCAATGTTTTATAGAGCCTGAGTAACGTAATCTAAACATCGTTTGATGCTAAAATGTATAAATAATAGGACAGCCAAAATCATAGTAAATAAAACAATTTTAAATAAAATTTCTAGTTTTTTTTTTCTAATTTAAACATCAACTAATACTAAATAGTTTCATTGAATCACATGCATTTTTTTTTTATTTATTATTATGAAATATTTTTTATTTCGATTAAATTGAGAGTCTACAGAAGTGTCTCTCATGAATAAAAATGACGGAAAATATAAATTTTTAAGAGTAATTTCGGTGAAGAGAGAAAAGTATGAAACATTTTAGTTTGAAAGCAAAGCCATTGAATGGAAAGTTAATCCCGAAGCAATCCCGAAGCTGGCTGTGAGGTTATGTGAGATGAGGGCCCAATACCACAAAACTTTACAAGTCTTAAAAAATATTGCGTAACCGAAATTACAAATATGTAAATTGTAGACTTGTCACTACAATTTACATATTTGTAAGGTTTTTCTGTTACAATTATGTGGTTTATAGCTTTTTGGTACAGTTACTTGTAACATTTACAAATTTGTAAGTGTAAAATTACGTGATATGGGGCCCAAAGCTTATGAAATACCTAGTGTACAGTACACGGCCTTAAATATGGCACATAGAGTTTTAGAGATAGTTCGGTTTCGTAGAGCGTTCTCTCTGTGACTCATACCTGTGCCAGTCAGACCAGAAAAGAGATTTGGTTTTCTAAGAAAATGGTGTACGGTCACACAATAAACTTACGGTTTCATAGAAGAGCGGTGGTGGCCCCTAACGGCCGCAGTGACGGCTGTCATGAAAATGATGGCAGTGGCACAGATTTGAATCATTAGATTCGCCCTACCTCGTCAAAAGGTAGTCGCATTTTTTATTCGTTTTGACACCTCTGACAGACAATGACGCAATGACTTCACTTCTTGATTGTCATGGAAACTCTATTGAATTATGTGGAGTGGGCTCACTCGTCTCACTACGGACACTTTTCCTTGTAACTAAGTATGGTAAGGGCAAATCTAGCGGTGTAAATCTTTACGCGGCTTTGACCTAATGTCAAAAACTTGTGAAAATGACAGTTTCATGACGGCCGATATAATATGACGAAACCGCTTTCCTAGGAAACCAAAGCGTAATGGCCGTCCAAACCTTTTTTGACACCTTATTGTCAAATATTGGAGAAAATGACAAGATTTTCATGACGGCCGTTGTGATATGACGGAACCGCTATTCTATTAAACCGTGGCTTGAAGGTCGATGTGTTATGTTAACGGACGGGTACTGTACTTGTACCTACAATCCTACCTATATAAGCGATTTTTGTACTCTCTTTATACTTAGTTTTTTAGCAGGAGATGAGTATTTACAAGCCCAGTTTTTTTAATCACATTATTTTTTTCAATTTACCCAGGACTTTGAACAAAATTTTACTTGCGACGAATTTTCATCATTGCTCGAAATCTCAGAAATTACAATAAATTTAGTAAAATGTATTTTACTATAATGGCTGAAACCTTGGCCCAAAATATTATCTCCCGCAATACTAAGCCCATACAAGGGTTAAGTTATTATTTATCTTTATTTTATTCTTAATACATACCGGTAGGTAGATGCATGACGTTCTGTAGAAAGCCAGCGGGCAGGACGGGTGTCCTGACTAGCTGTCCGTTGACAAGACTCACTTGACCCATGCCTGAGAAATTCTGCAAAAACGAATTCCACTTTTAACGCAAATCTCCTCTCATTTGGCGGGACCTACCTATAAGGCATGCTATACTATTGTTCGAGTCGGCTTAGTCGATTCGGCAGTAGTTGTTGAACCACAAAGCCGACCCGAAGTAATTACTTCATATATTATAACGTGCCGTTCGGCAAATTTTATTCGGTATTTACCCTCACTTAATTACATTGGGGTCGGCTCGGCACAATTCGAGCTAAGCCGAAAGGCTTTTTAAATAGAGAAATAAAATAATTGTTTTTATTGCAAACCACATGATCCATAAAAAACACGAAAAAAAAATGTTAAAACAAAATAAGTAAAATAGAAAATAAGTCGTGGTAGTTAAGTAGTGTGTAATAAGTAATGTAATAATGTTTTTGTCGAACAAAATCTACATTTTCAATTTTGCAGCCCGAATTTGCCGAATCATGCCGACCCGAACAAGTAGCACGCCTAAGAGAACAGCTGATGGCGTACTGCAACAACGAGCCAGCTAGCAAAGTGGTTATCACGACTGGCTGGAGAGTCTGTTAAACCCTGGGAGCATCGTCAGTGGTAACAAAACCAGTATAAGCTGGCCTGTTATTCTATTGAAGTTCCGTACTACGCTAGACCAAGACTGACTCAAGGTTAAATTGAAATATTTAAGTGTCGCCGCAAATAGAAGTAAACAAGCACGCCGATCGATTGCACTTCAAGGTTGCCGCGGTCAAGCCGCATCGCTACCAGAGCACCGATACCAGTTTAGCACTTTTTATGTGATAGTTATTACTAGTCACTATTTCAATTTTGTATGAGACTAGCTTTCGCCAGCGGCTTCGCCCGCGTGATATATTTATAAATTATAGCCTTCTATCTTATCACTGGTTAATATAATGTTATCCAGTGATAAGATAGCATTCTACTTTTGAAAGAATTTTTAAAATCGATCCAGTAGTTTTTGAGTTTATTCATTACAAACAAACATACAAATTAAAACAAAACTTTTCTCTTTATAATATTAGTTTATTTATAGTTTAAATAGTTATAAATCTTAATATTTTTACGAAATCATGTGAATGTTACCTGTGCGTGTTGCGCGGGTATGAACAGCGCGTCCTGGCCGTCCACGGTGACGGCCTGCATGGGCGCCACGCCGCCCACGCCGCCCACCAGGCAGCCGCCGTATACACCTTGTTGTTGCTGGAACCAAGTACGAACTTTACTACTAGTCATATTTTTACACTCTTCAACCCACATAAATAAGTCAAAATCAACTGCGACACTGTCCTCCCATACCTATTAACAATGTTATTTAAAAATATTATAAAAGCCAATTATTTTTAAAAGAGTAACCATGGAGTTTCTTGCTGGCTCTTCTTTATAGGAAACAACCAATTGGAACCGTGCACCTAGCTTCTGAGGTTTCATAAGTGCCCATGTAGGTTTATGTGAAATAAAATAATTTTGATCTTGATTTTGCCAGAAGGCTAGACAAAAACGCCAATGAGTTTCAAGATGATTCAACTTTCTTGGAACCCACTACGGAATTAAACGGAAGAGAACATCAACATGATTGTCTTGAGTCTTTGATGAAAAAGAATTTACAGTTGCTTAAAGCTTTTGCTTTTTCAACTACAATGTTAATTTTGTTTTTGGGATAAATTTATCCCAATTAAGCAAACCCTTCATTGTGCGTGGTCCGACACGCATTTAGCCGGTTTTTTTCTTCTATGCCACAAACAATATTAGGTAAAAAAACTACTGCAAAACAAGGAATACATACTTGTAACAACTGTGGATGTATTTGTAACAGTTGCTGCGGCGTGTTTTGATACGTTGCGCCCTCTCCTGATACTACGCCGCCTCCTAGCAACGACTGAAGTTGTTGCATTGATATCACCTGAAAAGAAATTACATTATCATTTATTTTTCATTTTCTTTGGCTCAACTCAAATTAGAAATAGTAGTGTAGTGTGGTGTGGTGATGTAGTGTGGTGTGGTGTGGTGATGTAGTGTGGTGTGGTGTGGTGTGGTGTGTATACTAGTGTGGTCACTGTTAATACTGATAATTTTTAAATAATATGGTTTGTCATAGTATAGAAAACAGTATTTTACTCTACATACCAAAGCTAGAATGGTTGAGCAATATGGTTGTAAAAGATTATTAAAATTACCTGTGGTTGTTGTACTTGAATTCCATTTGGAACAGAGTTTGCTGCATTCACTATTGCTGCTGATAACTCATTGCCCTGAAAACAAATAAAATTACCTTTGTAAAGAGGAAATACTTAACAGTAGTCTACAAAACAGTTCAAACTTTGTCTAGCAATGGAGATTCAAGAGATATTAAAATACTCATACATAATTATTGTATCAAAATCAAAAGGTTTGATTAACTTAAGAGCGTTTATTCTAAAAGTTGGCATGTCGCAAATACCTGTCAAATATCTACCTGTTTTCATTAATTTGTATGAAATATCACTAACTAGTGAATCAGAATATTAATAATTAATTGCAATTATAACACTGAATTTGATCTTGTAACTGTTTTAGGAGTAAAAAAGGCATTTGGAAAGTTACAAATACTTTTTTATGTCTAAAACTAAATATTCGGTGTTACGATATTAATGATTGCATTTTATAATCATTATTAATATATATTTATTTAATTATAAAATAAAAAAGTAAATATTTTAGTACACTAGTTAGCCATATTTCATATTTCCATACAGTAATATTGCCAAATTAATCAAAACAGCGAAATATTTGACATCTATTTGCGACGTTGCCCACTTTCAGAATGCACGCTTTTAATTTTAATAAAAAGGAAACCATTAATACTTTAGCTTAAAAAAGAAAACATAACTCACCGATAACCCTTGTGCTCTCAACTGTTGCACCACAGCAGAACTAATAACCCTAAGCTGCGGCTGTTGCTGCTGCTGTTGCATGTACTGTTGCTGTATCGCGGCTATCGTTGCCGCGTCGCCTTGCACTTGTTGCTGTATCAGTTGCGCTTGTTGTTGCGCTTGTTGTTGCGCCTGTTGTTGCGCTTGTTGTTGTTGTTGTGCCTGTTGTTGTTGAGCTTGTTGCTGTTGCGCTTGTTGCTGTTGCGCCTGTTGTTGTTGTTGTGGACCTGTAATGAGGAATTTTAAGTTTTGTTTTAAGGGTGTGTAGTTGGGGAGAGGGATATCAAAACATTGATTTTATGTGGGAAATTCGTCAACTGACTTGAATTCCGAGTAAGCCACATTACCTTTTTTAGATGCAATAATTGTAATTATTGAAATAAATGAATTTAATTTGATTACATAGGGCACATGGTTTGATTGATGATCCCTTCTGTGATAAAAGTGTATTCAGTTCAATTTGTCTTCCATGTCAATTTACATGATTGGATATTGTTCTTTTGATAAACCAATCACATAAAGTAACACGAGACTTCACAGTTGGTTTCCTCAAGAGATATACTTGATCATACTTTCAGGACTTATATAATCTCCATATGCATGGTGTTTGGAAACTGGGTGCAACCCCTTATGGAGGTGTTCACACCATTTGGAGCATTTTGAGCATGTTTAAAAAAGGTTTGAACGATTGAGGCTATTTTTATTTTTTATTGGCATACTCCACGCATTTTTTTTAAATTTTGTAAGTATTCTACGGTATCAAAAGTGTCTAGGAAATTTTTCAACTTTAACTAGGGTACTGTTGGCAATTTTCAACAGTCAGAAACTGAGTTATTAAAAAAAGAATACCAGGACATGTATGGCTCAAAATGGTGTCAACTATCAACCCATCACAAGGCTTTACACCTAGCTTCCAAACACTCTGTATAACTAATTGAGTACTGCATTATTTGGTAGCTTGGAAGTAAATGCTTAGATGACGGCTATGAGAGACATCTGGACGGAAAGCTGCGCCGATCCGAAATAAATTGAGATAAGAGGGCAGGGCGATGACTAGAGAGGTGTTAAATACTAACTGAAATGCTGCTGTTGGTCCTTGTTCTCCTGCTGGTCGGGACCCATGGTGGCGGCGCCGAGCCGGCTGCACGTCGCCGCCAGGAGCGCTAACGGCGACTGCGTCCCGTTGCCTTCCTGATAACATACAATATTGTATATAATACGCTGTTTCACAAAAAAAAGGTGCTTTACCTAAATGTACCTTATACAGAGTATATTTAATTAATTAATTTTATTACTGAAATGTACGTCTCAATTGCCTAGCCTCGTAAGACCCTAAAAATGCTTGCTTGCAACCCATATCTTAAAAATGTCATGACATAGGGCCTAATTTATTTATTAACAAGAATAAATTAGGTTGTTGGGCCTTACGAGGCTAGGTTTTAAACCAGTTTGTATCAAAACGAGGGACTCCAGAATATTCATACTTTATCAAGAATTTCTACTCCTCAATGAAAAGTCAAATTATTTTGTGGGTACTTTCAAATGAGGCCCTATTGGTAAGAATGTTATATTTGGACATTTAAACTTTAAAGAGTTACTCTGGTACTTAAATTGGAAGAAATTGTTTACTGAGCATCAGCTCATCCTATGAGTACACCACTGTGAACATATAACAAAATAAAATTAAAAAAAATATTTCAGGCACATTTGGCCGATAATGTTGTTAGTAGAACGACTTACAAACTATCATTAGTTTATAACTTAATTATACTATATTGCAATATTTCTTTGAGTTTATTTTTGTTGGATTATGGAATAAAACTTCTGTGTTTTTTGAATAACAGGATAATAGGTTTACACACCTAACGATTAGAGTGTAATTATTTTATTTTTAAATATATATTTGTATTTAATTATTCCCGGTAGCATATGGTTGGGTTTTTGCAAACGTTCTTTGATTTGTCCCCAGTTGATAGCAATAAGCTCACCCCCCTATTATTTGGGAATTAAAAATAACTGGCGACATGTGGGTGTACTAAAGGGCATACCTTTAATTGGGTGTACTAAAGGTATGCCCTTTAGTACACCCAACTAAAGGTATACCCATGTCGCCAGTTATCTCTGCCTAACCCTTCGGAGATTACAATTGTGATGTTATGTTAAGTTCCTTTGCTACTTTATATTAAGAAACATTATGGTAGATTACTGTATTCAGTAACAAAGTATGAAGTATGTTTTACATATGACATTGCCTTGCCACAAGAGGATTAATTAGCATAAAAACATTTATTTACTGGCAAACACTTATAACCAGCTACATTTAAATTCAATGCCTTTGAAAACCATTTTATGAGTAGCAAAAAAATTCTTAATACTGAGAGGTAAAAAAACCTACATCTAAAAGAAAACACTTAAAAGTGAAAAGTGGAAAAAATAACTTTTATTTCAGAAGTTGGTGTCTTTGGTTCTGTATTTTCATTTTTGGTCACAGACTTCTGAAATTAAAAGTTTTTTTTTTTTGGAATGCGGTTTTATTTTGGAAAATACTGTTTTTATTTTTCACTTTTTGGTTGTGGTTGACCAAGATTTTGAGATGTTTTTCATTGTACACCACACCCATAGCTCGTATTAATAAGCCAGACCGTCACATTTATGACTATTAGTCCATAGCTTGAAAACTGCTGAACTAATTTTAATGAAACTTGCACTGTTCCCAAGTTCAGTAAATATAAGCTAATAAAAAGAAATGGCCAAGATGCAATTAATAGTTTCGGAGAAATGCGTGGACAAACATATAGACACCTATAAAATTTTGTATATTTGTTTGGAGGCCCTAATAGATATCATATGTAAATAAATATATTGCAGTTCCAATAATATTACATACATGGTGTCAAATTAATAACCTCCTTTTCTTAAGAAGTCAGCTAAAAATAAGACATCTTTTAATGAAATTTAAAACTGTCTAGTTATAAACTCCTTCTTTTTGAATCTAATTTGAATATTAACTTTAGGGAAAATCAGTACAAAAATAGCAGATTTTTGTTAATTGTTGAATTTCAGGAAAACTATTTGGTTTGTTTAAAAAATGATAAGATTGAGTTGAAATTTTAACAATTGTTTTTTTGCTGTTTCATGACATTGTGATCTAGTTTATTTTGGTTACAAGTATTTATTCTTCACTAGGTTTGAGTTTGTGCAGTTTTGGTCTATTTCTAACAAAGCTCTCACACAGACCTTTGATCAGAAGATCATCTCACCACCCCTGAGATGACCTTCTAATCAAAGCTATAGCAATATACATATATATCTGTTTTTCATGCTATATTACAATTTCCAGTAGATAGTTGCATTAGTTTTTATAAAATTTCTCAGTAGCAGCCCAAAGTCTGGATCTATCTCCGGTTGTTGGCAATAGGCTCGTTCCGTATCCCGTATTATATAGGACTTAAACATAACTGATGATATGCGGTTGTACTAAAGGTAGACCCAGGTCCATCTTTACCCGGGGGTGCAAGGGATGTGTGGCACCCGGGCGCAGGGTCTTAGGAGACACAAACCAATATTTGTTTTGAAATTGAATGTAGATTTCAAAACAGACAACACAATATCATTAAAAAGTTTGTCAACTTAAAAGCTAGCAAAATTGAATCTGATGTTTGAAAATGTAAGAACCTCATTTTATTGTGGAGTAAGTATTACGTAAAAGAAAACTGGAACACAAAAATAAAGTTTTTTTTTTTGTTGGCAGGCTGATTTCCCTGGCATCCAATATGGTTAATATGGCCCTGGGTACACCTCTGCCTAACCCTTTGGGGATTACAGAAGTGATGTTATGTATCTGTGTTACATTTATAACAATTTTATTATGTCTACATTCCTGATGATAATGGTAAAGTAGATATAGGATTTTAAGACAAGGTTTTGCCTTGTATTTTATAACTACATCATCACAATCAATTATTTGTTCTGATGGTTTATGTAAAGCAAGGGAACTAAAATTTAACCAATATGAAAATACTGGCAGACAACAAAATACAAATAGCAAAAAACCTGTGAGAAGTTTCATTCTTTTTTGTTTGATCAGAGCTTTTCATAATGGGTGTAACTATAGCAGTTTCTATACGTGTATTATTATCGAAGGTCGGCCGCGTTGCACACAAAGCATTAGGAGACGGAATAAAAAGGGGGAAAATGTCAGTGGCGTCGCCCAGGGCCCTTTTATCACGCTCAAAGGAAGCACCGACAACGACCGAACCCTTTTTGATGACAATATCTATCAAATCTAAGCAGGTATCTTGCCATAAATATAACAGTTACGGAGTACGTATGATTACAATGCTCACCTCATATAAATGTGATGTTAACATTCCATAAAATTTATGAAATGAAAAAAAATAATTAGGAAATCAAATCAGTTTGTTTTTCTTTCATTTTGTATTTCTGTCAATAATTCTGTCATTAGTCATCTGTCAAAATTTCGTTGCAAACAAAAAAGAAAGCAAAAAAGTTATCCGCATAGACAAAATGTTCATTATTGTTCATTCATTATGCATTCACTTTTCATATTTTGATGTTTCTGTTTTTGAAAGATTTTTGCACGGACTTGTTTTTCTTTTATTTAACTATATGCTCGGAAAAGTTAGTTTCACGAGTGTAGCATGTAAAGTTTGACGTTGCAACAGTTCGCAAAGTTTATATATCGTAATAGTTGTGAGTCGACACGCCTTTTCCTAACAAGTGCCGGGAGTCGTCGCAGGCAAGGTCGCTGCCGCCCTTTGATCCACCCACTTCAAATCGCGTGACTGATTTTTATGCAGCTGCTAAGTAGGCTATCATAGCAACATATCGAACACGTTAATTTTAGGTGAGGTAAGTACGCAAGTTTCCTTTTACTTTACGACTTTTAATTTGCATGAAACAACTTTTAATTCGTGTAATTTAAAATGGCTACCTGTAGACACTTCGATAATTAAATTTATTATTGGCTTCTTGTGATTATTGCTTTTTATAGAGAATTATGTAGTAGTATCTAACAATTTTTTTATAGTTGCATTAGAAATGGGTGGGAATTGATTGTTTGAGGAACCGGAGGAGGACGCTGATGCTATTTCGGCAAGGGAGTTGCTAGCAACACGGTCACAACCTCCTGCGTGTGGCCTGGCGGGCCCCACACGGCCGGGGCCGCACTCGCCCCGCCCTCCCCCTGCACCGACCGACACGAGACCGCTGCCCGCTGGCGTCCGATCTGTTACACAATAACACTGCATCCTTTCACTTTACACTCTTTACCTTGCTGGTTTTGTCCTCGTTTATGTATTCCACCTTCACTTTTGTGGGCTCAGACGACATCATCTACTTTACACTTGCAAACAATGATTTCCCTTTGTTCACGCACAGAAAGCACCATCCTCACGACCGGCCGCCAAACTGCGGCGAGCGAACTGGCAAGTCGAGCCGAACGCGCTCGGCAATTTTCGGAGATCCGCCTCCTATCGCGTTCGGATTTATGTCGTTTATTCACATTTTTATCAAATATCTCAGACTCTCAAGGGTTTGGAAGTTCCTCCAGGGATCATATAATTCATCTAGTAGTCTTTTTTCAGTCTTAATCAACACGTGGGTGTATAAAACTTAACATAAGTTTGTTTTTCAACTTATCTGAGGTTATCTCCGTCTCACTCTAACCGAGACAGGTCTTGATTATTGGTAGGCAGCAGCTGCGCCTCTCTCCTCCTCCCCGTCGCGGGTGCGGCGCCGCCGCCCGATAATAATAATTGAAAGTAGGAAGGACGTAATAATGGGTGTATAACCTCGCGCCCGCGGCCTCCTTGGGCGGGCAAAAAATGCACACATGTCGTGCCGGTCGGCGCGCCAGCCGCGTCGTCTAACAAGACGTGGCCTGTAAACAAACGATAAGCATACGCCGTTGCACTTACGATTCTTTGTTCACTTGACTCCCTACCGTATACTAGATTACAACACAGTCGTGTCTAAGAAACTCTTATCAGTGTTGGATCGAGTTCACCCATTGTATGGTTATTGGAGGAATTTAACATCTAACGATATAATGTGGAAAGACACTTGGCAACAAGTACCTACGCATGATTTAATCTGATCTACCTGCCTGCGTACATTTTTAGCATCGATCAACTAGATCGACTTCAGTTCTTTATTACAATGCAAAAAAACTAATAGGAACTTTTTCTCAGACCTATTTTCTCAATTCTTTAGTGCATGCCATAATGTTGGTAAAACAGTCTGTAGGCTTATAATTAATGAAACAAATTATGGTCCCTGTCAGGCACAGCATAAATAGTAGGCAGGTATTTAGGCTGGTCACGAAGCTGGTCTTCCTTAAGCATCGTATTTAATTATTGTAATCTACGTAGTTACGTGTTCAGCCAAGTTAGATAAAGAGGAAAAACAGCTGGAAAAATCAATTCTATTAAATTTGAACTTTCATCTTGTATTTTTATACTTTTAACAAAATGTTTGTATAATGTACCTGTCAATAGTCATTCATTACACCATTAATAAATTAGCATCAGCAAAAGTAATACTCCATTAGAAGATGACTAATTGCATTTCCAAAATTCTACGCCTGCAGATATAGCGACCCCATTATTTATAGGTTTAGACTGGTTTGGAGTGAGAGTGAAAGTCGGACCACGTTTTGTCAAGCGTCAGTCGCGTCGCTTTGCCCGAGTCCATTATGCACGAATGAGCAAGCCGCCCCGAGAGAGCGTGTGTCCTCGGCTTAATTATTTCGCATAACTAACGGACCATTTCAGACCTAAAACATTATTACTTAAAGCTTAAACTTCTATACAACTATAATGTCGAGCATGCATGCGCAAGTACGCAGTTTTCTATCCAGCTGGCGTTGCATTTTGCGCCTTTGATCAACGTGATAAGAGTCAAAATATGTTTGTCGTTTTTGTGCACATACGCCGTTCCTAAATGTACTAAATTCTATTATGGGTGTACCTCGTCGGCGTGGCGCGGCATGCGGTAGCGGAGTGACGTGATGCTGTTTGCGTATAACGATTTTAATTAGTCGATGAATTGTGTTGATGAAATCATCGGCGTGCATTGTTTTCGGTTCATTGTTCGGTTCGGGAAAAAGTGCTACAAAACAGATAATTAGTAATGCGATTATTTAAAGACTGAGTCAAAGCTGAGACATTTTTTGAGTAACATGATTTTATGATAATAGAAGCCGATGAAACAAATAAACTTCCGTACTTCCAAGAAAAATCCATTAAATCCCGAAAGTTAACCCAGAATTCCTAATGGTCAATTTTCTAGCAAACTTAAAAAATCATAACCAGATACAAATGCGCTTACGCCTATATAGCTGCCATGCCTGACATGATAAAAAGCAGATTTAAAACAAGTTCATGCTCGCGTAAGTTTATCCGAAAGATAGCAAAAAAGATTAATCGCTTCCTCTCCGGTTCCGAGCTCGTAAGTATGGTTCGTTTTGAAGTTACTTGCTTGATAAGCTTACCTTGCTTATAGGATTAGCCAGACGTGCTTAATTTTTACTTAGAAAATAGTTTTATCTAGTAACAAAACTTTAGAAATCCCCTAAGTAGAGACATCATCCTCATTGTCATCGAGATCGAAACACTGAAACAGACTCAGACGAGATCGACTTACGATCTCTTGTGTCACCCAACTCAACAGCTTTGTTGGTTTATTCAATTTTTTAAGAAATTGTCTATGAATTTTAGCTCTATTTATTTTTAATAAGAAATCTTCCATAATTCAAAGCCCGTATTCCATCCAAATCATAGTCATTGTCAAAGAGGGCCAACAAAGAAAGCAATTTATTTCGGAGTTAATACGTTAGATTTTCATTTCTGGTCCATGCGGAAGCTAGTGCCCTTCAACCCTCCATGGCAACGCGAATGCCCCGCAGTCTTTCCTTTGTCGGTCAGTACTACTATTATTATTTAATTTTAGGGATACTTCTGACCACTGCAATAAAGATATTAGCTATTGAATCTACCCTAGCTATTAAACGTCAGATTGTTTTTGAATTCTGAGTGAATGGTCCATAACAAAGTACTTATAAATCGACACCACACTCATTGTTTCAAAACATTTCATTGTTAATATGCTCCGAGTTTATATTTCATACCAAGTAATCGTGCATCAATCCACTGAGTGAAACTCATGCCAGGTAAAATTATCTTAATGAGTTGGCGCACGACTCACGAGTAGCCACGATGGACCTAAATTACTCCTGGATCTTCAACGACCATAAGCTGGACGCTCATAATATAACACATTATTACCAAATAGCTTCATCTTGTTAGTTTTACAAGATATTTATGTGTTTCGTATTCAGGATGAATATATATTTTGCTCCTCCCCCCTCCTCCCAAATCCTGACTACGCCCATGTCTATGGGTAAATGCATATAATGTGGAGGTGGAGTGTTAAGACCATATGCATATAATGCAATAGCAGGTATGAGAAACACAAACTTTATAGAACTAATTGAAGTCTTTCTTCAGAAATTTACTGTCAGTTATTTCCGTGAACGAAATTCAACTATAGCTTAGGTCCCTATACTTCTTCTGGTGATTTATCCAATATGTAGTGCAAACTTTATAGCACTTACCACGAAAAGTCCTCAAAAACACGTTTTGGTGGGCAGTGGAAATTCGCCCACCAACAATAGCTCACCAATTAAACCACCTAAATTCTTTCTCTATTACCAGTTTGCACAATTGCTGAAGCTTCTTCCATTCGGAAAAGCCATTAAAAAAAACGAAAATTATGTTTTTAGATAAGTGTACTAAAATAATCTAAATCCTTCATATCATATCAGCTTACACATTAACTGCTGAGGTGATCCTACCAATGACCGCTTCACTATAATGAAAGGCGCGAAATTGCAAAATTGTAATAATCACAACGTTTTTTCAAGCAAATTGGTACTGATGTTCTGTTGTTATTATCAGCTAAAGAGGATGCTGTTACGCCTGTCACCCGTAACACCTCTTTTTCACTAAATTGTCTAGACAGCTTTTACAACATCCACGTCCCACAGGCGAGCCGATTGTTCACCGAATCGCTTTCCTGGAATTATACTCGGTGTCTATAACCTCAGAGATGGAGCTGTTGTGTTGAAAATTATTAAAAATCCTAAAAATCAATAATCTATCATTTATTTCTCTTAACTGTCACTACGAGCTTGACTCCAACCGAAGACTGATCGGCATTAGGAAAAGAAAGAATTGTGTGGAAAAGGAAGAAGGGCTTTGTCCCACAGGCGTGTGACAATACAGACTAGTTAGATACATTAAATAGAACTATCACTACCATATTCGCTAAACAGTAATAGATAGTGTTAACGACTATTCAGCTTGCTTCTAAACCACCATTATTTATTCAGCTTCCGATAGTTAGATATCTGATTGTGGTTGACTGCGGAAACTAATATAAGTACAAAAGCACCTTATTTTCATTCTAAATTGTAATGAGCTTTTTGAATATTTTAGCGTGTCCTTATGATGACTGACCTAATACTCATACTTACCAAAGCTTACTTACTTAACTTTGGTGGTAAAATATTACCCATCTAATTTTAAAGTAATGAATATTTTTTACAGAGCTACTTTTAGATAATCAAGACCAATGCAGACTATAAAACTCGCTTTACTGAGATCGAACAAGGGTCGAAGTACACGACATCTGCTATTGCGCAAGAGGCAACTACACGCTACGCTTTGGAATGGGCAACTAGCTTCATATTTCTGACTGACCGATTCCTTGACTATTCAAAAGTGCCTGTAAATGGTTTAATTGAAATAAATGCTTTGGGTTTGATTTTGAGTTTGACAGTTACCTATCTCAGATTGTCGGTAATATATTAGCAAGGGCTTCATACAATTTTTGGGTGGTTTCTTTAACTCCAGTCAAGGAACAGTAGGGTTTATGGGCATACGGAAGCGGAAGTGACGGTGGGCGGACCGGACCGCCCGCGCCACCCGCCCCGCGACCAGACACGCCCTAGTTCTCACGAGGTATGCTGCATCTCAGTAATTAGCACATCAACATCACACATATTTTGAGTGATTTCCTCAAAGTATAACCGTAAGTTATGTTATGAGAGTTAGCGCAAAAACGCGAGTGGGCGACACTCCCCACCCACTCGACGCTGGTTCAATGTACGGGCCCATTAATCACGGTGCGTGTGTTTTTGAACATCAATGAGTATTTGCTTTGAATTGACGAAAATTTTGATGTTTTATTTATTTCTATATGAATAACGTAAATTGAGAGTGAAGTAGATATAAATGTGTTGGTATGAAATTGATTATTGTGTAATAGTAGAAAGTTTTTTCCTAGAGGCACCTACATATAGAGTAAGTACAAAAAAAAACTTACTTGCATGACCAAATAAAAAATTTAAAAATTAATCGTACATTTTTTTCTCAACTACTCATGTAAGCAATCAATTTGCAAAAATAACGAAAACAATCTACTACTTGAGTCCTTAAATAAAACAGACTACTTTTCTCACTGAGCATAAATCACTTACTTAGGTATATGAAACTCGATCTAAGAATTATCATAAAGACACGTGATAAGTTGCAAGAACATTGCGATTACTAAGAAAACCATTAAAGCCAACGAAGCTTAAGTTTCTAAACTAAAACAAAGAGCTCTTACGGTCTCAGAGGTAAAGTTTTCCTTAATTGTAATAATTTGACATTTCACGGAATTCATCTTAAAAAAAAAAACAATTCAAAAGTCCAAATGCGACAAAAAAACTTATCTACTTATAAAAAAGTACTTACCCAATTAAAAAATACGTCTTCGAACCCTTCTCAAGTTAATCATAGCTTATCGAAGGGCAAAAGACCCCTTGTAATGTTTCCCTTGGTTCCCGAGTTAAAAATTCATAAGAACGCGGAAGAGACGCGCCCACCCACCGCCCGCCCGCGACATCGGCCGCGGGGGCGTAACCGCCGCCCTACGCCGTGCCGCGCCCGAGGCCGTAAAACTTTTTCCCGCTAACTTTCCAACAAATGTTTTCCCACAAATTTACTTGGTTCCCAAATGTATTATTTTACGAAAATCAACACTAGTATCTTACACAAATTCTCAAAACACGACTAAAACTTAAACGTTTTCTAAAGAATGAAAAGTATTACTCGACGTTCTATAAAAAGTACTTGCGTATTGATTTTCGGATCGATAAAGCACCGTGACGTCATTAGATATTCATGTCAATGAAAAACAAGTTCACACGATGATTGTGTTGATTGAAAGTGAACGATTTATTGACCTGCTAGGCTAGTCATTCGTTCATTCAATCGTTTCTTCTAGGTTATTGTCTATGATACGGGTTTGTTTTCTGAATATCACGCTTTTGAACGGAAAGAGGATCACCAAGTTACCTTTCTACTGGTATTACTGTTTTTAGGTAAAAGTATTTTTGTAATGAATGAGGTTATTTCATCCGTAGCGTAGTCCCGGAAGGATTTTCTAGCGACCGATTATGCCGTATTAGGCCGGCCACATACATAAGCAATTCCGTTTCGAAAATATCGATTCTTAATTTCGAAGGCAGCAAACGGATTTCCGTTGCGGAATTTCGAATCGGAGAAAATTTGTAACGGAGAACTACTTTACGTGTGTGATAGATTTTGTATGGATTTGGCGACGACGTTTGTTACGTATGTGGCCGGTCTTAGATATACCCCGTTGTGAATGTAATAAGCGGGTTTTACAGCCAGTAGATAAGTAGATGCAAAATAAGGAATTTCAAGAGAAAAAACTTATTCGCCTTTGTCCAACCCAAGAATTGAACCGGGGAGTTGGCGCCACTGAGGCGTTTTGTACGCTGGCGATCATGAAATAGATCATTGGTTCCAATTTGTCATTGACACTTTCTACCACCTTTATGTCGTAGCAGTAAGGGCAATTTTTGCAGATCAAGCGTTACCATTCTATACCAGTGCTATCGACTAGATTCATTCAGAGGAGCTATAGAAATATAACGGCGAAATTCGAATTTTCTTACGTTTTTTGTATTTTTTAGGTCAGTCTCAGATCTCATGTTAATGATTGATTGATTTGCGGTCGTAAAAATAATAAATATTATTATATATTTAGAGAATGTTAATAATTAAAATCGTAAATACAATTCTCAGTGATGGTGTATAATGTCATAAATTCACGAAATTGACATTCTTAGCAGCAAATAATTTGATATGTTATTTAGGTAACCGTGAGATGTGGAAGAAATGGAGGGAGGCCATCTTTTATGACCGCCAATCAATCAATCATTAACATGAGATCTGAGACTGACCTACAAAATGAAAAAAACATAAGAACATTTGAATTTCGCGGGCATGGTCGAAGGTTCCACCTTAAGTCATGTAGCGTTGGAAGGCCTCCCATAACCCGATGACCTTGTGAAGGCCGCAGGCATACGCTGGATGTGGGCAGCACATAACCGGTCGAAGTGGTGGAGCTTGGGGGACGCTTAAGTCCAGCAGTGGACGTCTTTGAAAAGCCGGCCAGAAATACCACGGTTACTCTTTTAAAAATAATTGGCTTTTACAATACTTTCAAATAACAATGTGACTAGGTATGCAATGATGCATCAAGTCATTTAGGTATTGCAAACATATTATTGGCTTTTAGTTTGCTCAACAAAAGACTTCTGGCTCTTGACTGAGAATTTGCAAACCTTGGGTAAGACTTCTACCCAGTAGTCTTTTGTTTTAAAAATCATAACGTCTGTATTCACAGAATGGGTAGGCAGAGTGTAAGGTATACTCACAATTCGCGAATTGTGTTTCAGTCCCATTTTATGGCTGCCTGTCCACTGGAGCGGAGCAAGGCAGCGGTGCGGAGAAATGTGCCAATATAATAAGAGGGCAAGTTCCTTGTGCTATGTCTTGAGTTTTCATATGTGCTAATAAATATTTTTACTATACTCTGATTTTTAATTTGCTAGAATAATATGACATTTGGTGTCGACCTAAAAATAACCTAGTTCCCGAGTGACTCACCAAGGACCACTGAATCATTTTCTGTAGGAGGACCTTCACTATTGTCGTATTGTCTCTGTAGGTAATATGAATTATATATGGTGTTATTTAAAAAAAAAAGGCCGATCGCAGCTGTCATTATGATCTAGAAAATTAAAAATCAGAGTTTAGGTGTTGAATCAGTGGCGGCATAAAGGGGGGGGGGGGGCGGAGGGGGCGATCCGACCCGAGTGCCAAGCACCAAGGGGTGACAATGACAACTCGCTCGTATAATCAAAGAATGCGCACAAAATTTCGTAGCTTTTTTTTTATAAATGGCATCTTGCAGGTCAACCTAGGAGGTTGCCGGCTGCTAAACCAAACTTTCCTGTGGCTACCTCAATAAATTAAGGCCTCCAGCCAGGGCATAAACTTAGAAACTAAGCGACTACACGCTAAGGGCACCCCCTGTGGGTACGGACCTCGGCTTAGGGCGTCGCTAGTGGAGGAAAGCACGGGACAAGCTGGATCGGATTAATATTATTATTAGGGGAATTTAAAGCTACAGACTCAGCGGCGCGGGTTGGTTCGAGCAAGGGTCGGGGCGGCGATGGACGGGGACGTCGCGGCGGGCCTCGGCGGCGAGGACGGAAGGACGTCGGTCGGCTTTTGTTTTTGTGTGCTAAAGTACTGGTTTCCCTACTACTCTCCTGGAGGAGGGTTGTGGGCGCACATTTCGCAGCACTATATCTTAGATTGTTATAACAATTTGTGTCAATCTATGGCTTCATGTGAAGGAAGTGTTACAAAGTTAAAATTAATAAATCTTACTTCTACAATAAGCCAAACTCGACTAACCAATCTTTCGATGTTATCAATTGAAAAAGACAGGGATGTCAATTTTTAAAATGTTATCGAATATTTTAGTAAAATAAAGTCTAGTAAGCATGTTTAGTATTTCGTGTTTTATTTTAAGTAGGGGTGCTCAATACAAAACCGCCCGGGGTGCCAATCTACCCTACGCCGCCACTGTGTTGAATAGTGGGGATATACATTGTGGTAAATAAAAACAATACCTTTGTGATTCAAAATCAATTTATTTGCACAATAAACACATCAAGAACTTTAAAATACATTGTAAATTGTACCTATCGTTCGATAAAGAACAGTGTTATGCATAAGTGTAGTGTAATATCTAATGTCTGGCCCACACTCCGGAGATTCCGTATCCGAGGGTTTAACCCGCAAATATTGTTTGTATAAATGAAGCCCAGGCATAACTAACAAGTGTAACGCGTCTTGTAAAGGCCAAGCTCCAGCGATATAAAAAAAAAACATAAATCACCATACAATTATCCTCCATATATTTTATTTTCGTTGATTGCACCAATTTAAACCTAATTTTTAATTGACTAGGTCTGATTTTCCTATGCAGTACTACGCTAGAGCTCAACACATACAAAACAGCGCACTAAATTAAATTGTAACAAATTATATAAAATCGCATTCCGACAGTATGATTAAAATATTTAAATACATGTTTCATAACAAAAAATCGAATAAATAAATCGTCTTAAAATTAAAACAATCACATATCAAATCCATTGATCTTAAAACTAGGGAACAAGACTCGAAATGTCGTAACATGCTTTTTTGTCAAACTAAATAAATATATAATGATTCAAAAAAATCATCTTCCATTAGACGTTTTTTACTTACGTTGTCTACATCACTACAACAATAAATAAATACGGTCAACGAAATTTATTGTTTATCAAATTGACACACTACGACAGTTTGCCGTGTTATAGCCATATCGCACAACTGTCAAAGAATGACAGTTGTGATTAGATTATACGAACAAATGAAAGTTGGCAGTAAAATTGATAAACAATTAATTTCCCCAACTTTTTAATAAGGACGTACTTATATTTTATTTAAATTGATTGATTGGTGTCAAAATTTGTAACATTGAGGGTAGGTTTGTATAGAAATCGCAATAAATTGTACTCTAGAATTTGAGAATTAAATAATACTTGTGTCTTGCTTAGCGCCTACTTTGTTGCGATGATTTTGGTATCTGTAATGAGAAAGTCGTATTATTACCTACAGTGCGTTTATTATAACTTGTCTCGTGACACGATTAGATAGCACTGATTTTTTCAGTCTTAGTTTCAATACAAATATAGTTCAAAATGGCGACTGACAGTACTACTAATTACGTGACTGCAATGTTCAGTGCTACCAATAGCGTCACGGGACAAGTTAGCCCAGGTACACACGGGCGATTTTTTTCGTACACTGGATTTTAAACGCTCTGCTTATTGCCAAGAGTTGAAAATCCCAGTGTGTTTTTTTGAAGCGCTGGGTTACACTCTGTTGGATTCTCAACGCTCGGCTCAACACAGAGAGTTGAAAATCCAGTGCGCGATAAAATCCCGCCGCGATATTTTTACGTCCGTGCGGACGTGGGCTTATAATGAACGCACTGTATGCAATACATAAATGTAAAATTATTATTTTAGACCACTGTTTCACATATTTTCAGGCTTTCAACTCGTAAGTATTTGCAAAAGAGATTGTTCAATTAAAAATATAGGGCGATCATGCAAATAACTACTACTTTCATAAGGGTTTCTCAGCTCTAATAAAGTTATTTTATTAGATACTGAAGTTGATCATGATATTGCACTCCAACAGAGTTTTAGCATAATGGTGGTCCTCCAGGATCCTCCCTTAGCATGAGCATATCAGCCTACAATGTTCCCACTACTGGGACACAGGACTCCTCTCTGTGAAAGGGACTGAGCCATTATCCACCACGCGTGTCCAGTGCTGGTTGGTGGATGTCACATGTCTTCGAATGTTTGGTTCTAGGACATGCCGGTTTCGCACGATGTTTTCCTTCACCGTTTTGAGAGCAGTGGTGATGAACATAAATAAACAAAGTGATCCTTTTTACGGGCTTAAAATTCACAAATTATTCGTTGCAACCCAATCTAATCTATGCTCCTTCTACAACATGTAGAAAAAACCCTGTCCGATCCGTGAGGGTGTTGTTATGAGGTAATTTCCAGAAAAAAGAAAAAAAACATCGCCATTTTTTTGTCAATGAGGAATTTTGCCGGGTGATTACATGGAGCGCGAGCGGCCATCGTTTAGTGGATGTCTAGTTATGTCAAGTCATAATTTATGATGCCTGATGAAAATTGACTAATTTTTAATGGATTTTGGTACCAAAAATGTGAATTTTAAATAGCAATAACTTTTTTATTTGCAATAATAATAAAATTAAAATAAACTTATTGGTATTTTTATTGCAGTAGGTACCTATGAGCCCCTTACGGATCGGGCAGGGTCTTTTTTACATATTGATTTATAAAAATAAAAAACATAAAGCTCTCCTCACCGTATATGACGTCTACAAGCCACCGCCGCTCCTCTCAACAGTGATCTGTTTCTTCAGCAGCTCCTGTTCATGGTGTTCCTCCTCCATCTCAGCCATGCGCGCGAACCGGGAGTATGCTACGTGGCCCGATTTGATGGCCGACATCATCTGTGTATTACAGTAAGGGTGAGAATTAATTGGAAATATTAAGCGCTGATTTTACCAACGTTAGATAACTTTAATCCGGAATAAAACTGTCGAACGTAAATGAAGCAAAAGGAGTATGTTAGGACCAGGTGGTGTTCTGTAGTTTCTGCATACAGAGTCCACGGGAGGCGTGAGTTTATGTATGTACTTATATAAAATTGACGACCGTTTTTGTATTGAAAAATTGACAATCAATCATAATTATTCCTTGGATAAAGTTATCTATGGCGTTTGTAAAATCAGCCAGTACCCTAATTGCGTACCCTATTGCGTCAAAATGAAACAAATTTGTCATAATCGTTTACGAAAATAAGTTACGCAATTAGCATACTGGAGACATTGGTTGAGAATATGAATAACTACAAAACGTGTTTATTAATAGGAATATACATTGATAATGTTAGTGGGTCTTTTAAATTTACAAAAGTAAAAGTTATTTACTAGAATAGATTACTTCATTTATCAGTAAAAGAATAAAGGGAGCACAGAAAATGTTAAAAAATAAATCGAATTTTGAATAAATAAAATAAAAAATGTTTATTACTGATAAATGATAAATGATTTTATTTCTGTAAGTAGGTTTGTACAAACACTTTTACACGTCAATCATATTTTAAAAACTAGATGACTTACCTTTTACTTACCTGTACCCAATATCAGTTCCAATTCTAAATAATGTGGATTAATAAAACAAATACATCAAAGCAAACATAACCCACGAAAAATGTCAATGAAAACATAAAATTAATATGGCAGTGTGTAAATGCAAGCAAAACTGATAAAATACTTATATTTAAAAATATATTATCATTTTATTCATGTAATTTATTAACATCTACTCTAAATAATTAATACCCTGTGATTAATAATGAGATTATTTTTATATTATGACTTTCGTGAGACCATTTTTTCAAAGCTTGAGATATGGGATCCAATTAATCATGGTTATTTGCTGTACTTATTCAGAAGGTAGACGAACTGGGCGCCTGTTCGAAAGTTGGCGGCAATGTTTTTGATATGCTGCCAAAAAACAGTACTATTTTTCCGACCTACTTGTCTCTAGAATGGGAACATAAATTTTCTGAAGACTATTATTGAGTTGATAGGTAACTTACGTACATTTTATGTTATAGTGGATGTACTGCTATGAATAGAGGGACTTCACCGTTTTTGTACACACGGCTACACATCAAGCTATACGTTTCCAGTATAAGCTGAACTCGCATTGTACGGAAATCCTATACAATGCGAGATCAGCATAAACTGGAACAGTATAGCTTGATGTGTAGCCGTGTGTACAGTGACAACAGTTCTGACACATCTGTACATATTTGGACTCTACTTTCAAGAACATCTGACTAACATGTAATAAAACTGAAGCCTTATTTACTCCAGTCTACACATCTAATAGATAGAACTATGGACTATTCTGACAAAAACATTTTAAAATAAATAAAAATATAATATACACAAATAAAACTGACCATTCACATTCCAAGCCAAGCAGAAAAACTCAGACAAAATACAGTAGAAAAACATACATAAAGGCGACACTGCATTTGGCGTATTTGTCTCGCGTTATTTTGCCAATACAAAATAGACCTTAATATAAGTGTAATAATTACCAGCCTATAATTGTCCCACTAGAGGGCAAAGGCCCCTTCTCATACAGAGAAGGCACGAGCATTGATCACCACGCTTGCTCAAGACGGGTTGGCGATTTTAGGCTTAACTGATTACTTACTGACTTATAATAACTCTAACCCCAGGTTTCCTCACAATGTTTTCCTTCACCGCTATCAGAAATGTTCAAGATAAACTCAGAAAGTACATATGAATTGAAAAAGTCAAATCGGTACTTGCCTGGATTTGAACAACCTCGTTCATGAGAGACGAGGCTTTAACCACTCGGCCATCACAAACACACCTTATATAAATTGAAATAAAGTTCATTTTGCAATGGCTAATTAACGCGAATATTCGTAATGTAGTGTCGCCTTAACATACATACAACCAATAGGCCAAAAAACACAACAAAAAAAACAGAAGGTAGAATCACAACAACGCGATATAGACCTGCAAGTACTCGTCGAGTTCGACTTGGCCGTTCATGTTAGTGTCGATCTCTTTCAGAATTTCGTGCAATTGCTCCCCGCTCAACTCCTCGCCGTAGTTCTGTGGACCATGTGGACATCAACAAGCGTGGACATGACACGTGATAGTGTTGCACTGAATCTTTGGGATAGGTAAGTTTCTAGTTGGTCAAAGAATTGATATCGGTATAGTTTTAATTTTCGTGAGAAACATTTATGTTTACGGTTTTGCTCACGGGTATGGTTCGAGGTTGCCCGACTAGTTATCGACTCAAACAGAGATTATTCCTGAACTCAACACATATGATCTGGAACTATCCTGAATCGAACATTTGAGTGGAACCGCAAACAAAATATTTAATTACGGTGTTTAGCTGATTATTTTCAAAATGCTGAGTGTAAAAATAAATGGAATTATTATTTGAATGATCAATTAGAACACGTGCCTAGATAACAAAGATTCTGTGCAACTTATTGACATAATTGTATTGAAATTATGCACATATAACGTACAAAAAAAATCTACTACAACATATTAATTGATGATCTAACTTTTATATAAAATATCTGCATAATTTCAAAACGGCACCCCATAGTAATCCAAGAGACCTGGACGCAACATGATGACTTCTCCCAGTTAGCCCGTATATACTCTCTACCTGCAGGTAGTCTTGTAATTCCAACTGCCCGTTATATGTGACGTCAATCTCGGACAAAATGGCGCTTATTTCTGCGTCGTTAAGTTTCAGCCCCATACTCTAGAATTGGCATTAAGTTATAGAGTTTTAATTATTATAATCTTCAGGTTTTCTTCCTCCTAGGGCTCGGGCCATTTGCCCTGTTTGTTTGTCTCTTCTATTGATGCTGTGGGCGAAGATTCCACCATCCATCTGTCTTTACAGCACTTTGCAAGATCAGGGAATTGAACCCAAAATCTTAGTCTGCAGCAATTTTGATAATAAATTATTTTGTGACCTGAATCAGCTTTTAAATCTTTCATCTCATAATATTAAAACTGGATAAATAAAATAAATTTTAATTATAGAACTCCACAACTCCATAGACAAAATGAATAAGAACCCTTTTTCGAGTCTCCATTTTTTTTTTTTGATAACTGTCTATGCTCACACAAAACTTTCATAATACCTCCAAATATGACAAACAAAGGGTTCTTCCATTTATGACTTTCCTTTTTGATGTACAACTCTTTCTTATGCCAATCTAATTCTTACCCACATTCCACCATCCATACCTTAAGACTCCTCCTGATATCGTTGATGGACACGAATCCCTTCCTGTCCTTGTCAATGATCTGGAACCGTTTGATGTAGGTCTGGATCTCGTCCTTGCTCAGGTTGATGGGGATCTTGTCGCGACTGGCGCGGTTTACCATCTGGCCCATCTCGTTGGCTAAGAATTCGCCAGCTTCTTTGATTTGTTTCTGGAATTTTAAGAAGATGTGTTAGCAAGCCTCCTCATATTTTAGTTCGTTGTACCCTCATTGAAAGGTCCATGTTATGTGTTACCACAGAATAGTACAGAAGGCGCACTCCGCATTTTATTTTAGGTATGAAGCTACAAGTACGCCGCGGGCTCGTATTGTCAAGCCAATTCAGTGAGCGTAACGTAGTCAGAAGATATAAGAGTTACGCGATAGAAAGAGTGGTTACTTCTAGGTGAATATAACTGTAGGTAATTAGCGCTGTGCGACCAGAATTACACTTTACTGTATCGTAGCAAGAGACGCTTTTTATTTAAATGATTTTGCGGAGTGAACCATCTGTACTAATCTATGGTGTTACTGGCTGTGTGCGATTTTCATCATTTTGATGGTTAGGTTAGAAGGCATAATAGCAATCTATCGCTGCCTCTTCTACCATTAGTGTATAATAAATAGATCAAAATAACATAGTATTTTGAGATCCCATAATCTTTTGCAAACATTGACATTTCTAGTAAAACAATTGACCTAACACAGAAACGGTTTTTAAAACATCAAGCTAAGTATGAGTTACGCCGAACTCTCATCTCATGAAGCAAGACGACTCGAATCTGATTAGCCCGTTTATTTCTAATTTGGTGGTATATTCACCTTCTTCTCCGCCTCGCTCCAGTTGAGCTCCTCAGCCATGATGTCCACGATGGTGGGCAGAGCTTCAGACGCGGCCTGCACGTTCAGGAAGGCCAGACGAAGACGACGCGCAATCATATCGACAGCTGTGCGGGCATACTCGCGGCAACCGTACCTTTGTGAACGGAAAATATCCTATTTCTGAATCAATTTTTTTTAAAGAAATATTGTTTAATTCTCAAAGCGACGTAAGACTCCCAGGAGTATCGCAGCAATCGATAAATAATTGAGTCTGACGAGAGAATAAATGAATAATAATAATTGATTGATTTTGAGGAATAATAGGGCTGATGCCTGGGTCAAAAAAATTCTATTTAATCCGTCAGTCAGATTATAAAAAAATATGAGTTACGTATTTTTGCTTCATTATATTAATAAAAAAAATATTTAGATAAAACGCATTAAAGTTGGGGAGTGGGGCTCGCTACGTCACAAGTAAGTATAAAATCTACAAACTCGTGACGTCATGTCGTCACATTTTAACTCAATCTATTGCCGTAATCTTTTGATAACGTAGAAAAAGAAAAAATACGTGTCCAATATTTTTTAATAATCTACAAGACGGACAAAATCTATTTTTTTAGTCATCATCCCTATTGTTTAGTCGATGTTTGATAAGTTACCTTAATGTTTTATTGGACTCATACCTTAACCGGTATAATTAATGTTACCTGGTCTAGTGGACTTTTCTTATTGGTCGTTAAAGAGAGAGGTTACCAGTAGAGTACACACGGCTACACATCAAGCTATACATTTCCAGTATAAGCTGACCTCACATTGTACGGAAATCCTACACAATGCGAGATCAGCAGAAACTGGTAATGTATAGCTTGATGTGTAGCCGTGTGTACCTACGGTTATTGAAAAGATAAAATATATCTGAATTTGGACATGTATGATGTCGCCTTTGCGCTTCATTAAAGTAGTCCAGTCATATTAGTACCAATTGGACGAAATTGACAGGTAATTTACCAAATACAATAAACTGGGTTCAATATTATGTTATCAGTAATATTAGAATAAACGAGAATCAACAGTTGCTTACCTGATTTCGGCATCAATGTAGGGGAACTCGGGGTGCACCTTCTTGCCGATGATGGGCCATCTCTTGCCGGTCATGGCCGCCATCTTGGCTACGGCGAATGCTCGGTCACCGTAGGACTTGGCTAAGTGTTGTGCTACCTGAAATATGTTTGTTCAAAGTCATTCTTGTGACTTTCTATGGACCTTCGAGGAGATTCGAGAAGGCATAATTAAAAGTCCGGTAACATCTCAACGGTTAAAGTCAACTTCTTGAATTCGACACTATTGCACTTCAGACACGGCAGTTTTCCTATTAAAAAAACTTGAACATTCTTTTGTTCAAGTTATTTTGTAGGGATAACTAGCCAGATTTCTGCGTCTTGGGCCGTTTGACCACTGCACCGTGAACGGGACGTCAACGAGAACGAGATGACGACGCTAAAGTAGCGACAGTACATTTACTATAACCGCGTAATCGCATTTCTCGTTGACGTCCTGTTCACGGTGCGGTGGACAAATAGTGTCACATTCCTACCCACTCTGGGTGCTTTAATCTAAGCTAGAGCTAATTGAATGCTACAGTAATACTTACTTCCATCTCCAGTCCGAAGTCCTGCACTAATCTAATGTACATAGTAGGCGTCCAGCCGTGCGCGCCCTCTATTAGGAAACCGTCCGTCTGGCACTCTTTGTACAGTGGCTTCAGGTTCGCGCCTGAAACGTATGGGATATAGTATATTAATGTGATATAGGAATTTGGGATCAATAAATCTGGGAATGTCGATCTGTACTAGATTGATATTCCCAGATTTATTGAGTATTTGATCCTTATATAAGAAACAGGATAGATTGGCATCAAAAAAGTTTTTTTGAACAACGCCCATTTTCTTCTAGTAAATTTACTTTTGACTGTCTGTAGACAGTTAAAAGTAAATTTATTATTCCAAAACGTAGATTCCTATGAAAGAGAATGTTTAAGATACTGAATAGTATACCTATACAAGAAACTCAATAGAGTATCCCCCAATTTCTTCTTTTCGTGTGGTTAGTGACTAACCTGGTGTCAGAGTTTTAAAGCCGCCCATGGGCCTCTTTATATTTCTTCTAATATTAATTTTTCACGCAAATAACATTACAGTCACAAAACTTAAAACTTTTTGATCCACTTGCAGAACAAATAATTACTGTGGTCGTAAGTATTCCTAAGGAATGCGAAACCGGGGCCACAATAAAGCAATGCAGCAGTAGGGCAAGTCCACTTATGGTAGCCTTGACTTCACATGCCGTTGAAAAATATCTTTCAGGCATGCCGGTTTCCTCGCGATGTTTTCCTTCACCGATTTTGAAGCAAGTGATAATTATACAATACGCACATGAATCCGAAAAGTCAGAGGTGCCTTGGGTTCTAACTCGAGACCGACGGTCACACCACTAGGCTATCACTGCTACTATCCCGCAACTTAAAGTACAGCACAAAGACATTCAAGAGTACTAAATTCTAATATTTATTAAACAAAGGCTCCAGGTTGTTCCGTTGTGTGGTTCTACTCACTCTCAATACAAGCGTCGATGGTCTCGGCAGCCATGGATCTGTACGTGGTCCACTTGCCGCCAGCGATGGTGACGAGGCCGGCGGGCGACACGTGCACGATGTGGTTCCGTGCGAGCGACTGCGTGTCGGGCTTGTTGGGGTCCGACACTAGCGGCCGGATGCCTGACCATGCTGACAGCACGTCGCCGCGACGTACTGGAATTTTGTAAGAGGATATTATACATAGGCTGTTGGGAATATCTGTCTTGGGTTTTACATAGGGTTAAAGAAAAAAATGTGTTAACTTATGAATCAAAATGAACGTTAGACAAACTGTCTTGATCTGCAATAATCCGAATGTAGAACTCTAGTGCCTTGAACATTCAAAAGTTCACAAGAGAAAACTTTTGGCATGTTATCGATATCGATAATTTTATATTACAGCAACTCTACTTTTCAAATTACTACTACTAAATAAATTTAAAAAACTTGTTTCGAGCACACATTCCCAAAAATAGTCAAGTCAAAATAGGTCAGTCGTTTTCGATACAAACCTTCAACATCTGGGTTCAAATAGTTCTTAACCTCAGTAAGAATGAAGAGGATCTCGTCTTCTGTCGGCTTGGGGTTGTGCGTGACTTTGCAGGGCAGATCGGTGGTGCCGGCAATGGTTCCCTTTAGCCACGGCAGGAAGAAGATGACACGGCCGTCTGATGTGGCAGGGTCCAGGAGACCCATGTGTTCTGGACTGGTAACATATTAAGGTTAATTTTCACTATTTAAGTACGTTAATGCATTGAAAGTTATCATCGCCGCCGTTTGAACAAATTAAGACACAAATCGTAACAGCAATTTTGCTTGACGCTAAAAATAATTTAAGGCGACACTAAGCGACTTTTAATGATTTTATATTGAAGATCACGTCTAAACGAGTAGTGTGATTTAGAAAAAATAAATTAAGTTAAGTTAGACCATTTTCTTATTAACTTAATCTGTGAATATTAATAGATTATGTTTGAATTACATAGTATATTTAATTTATCAACTTATGTCTAACGCGGAAAAAACTGAGAATCACGCAAAAACTATCAAGCGTATTTTTTAAACCTTCTCCATTTTAAAGATAATTTAATTATGAACGACGATGATGACGTATAATAAATTAATAATGCGTTTAAACTGCCTCGTTGGTCTAGTGGTCGCAAGCGCTACTGCTAAGTATGAGGTCCTGGGTTCGATTCCCGGGTCGAGCAAAATGTTATTGGGTTTTTCTATCTGAAATTTCTCAGTAGCAGCTCGGAGTCTGGATTTGTGACCGGTTGATGGCAATAGGCTCGCCCTCTATTACATGGGACTTAAACATAACTGGCGAAATGCGGGTGTGCCTGCTACAGGGACACCTCTGCCCAACCCTTCGGGGAAACAAGGCGTGATGTTATGTAATGCGTTTAATTTGGGACGGCGCTCCTTGACGGGCGAGTTCTATTACTAGCTGGACGTACGACGCGTTGCGTGAGCTCAGCACAGAACACACAAGCTAACTCAAGGACGCTGGCATATATCGGCTTCTTAAGTGGCTACTTTCCCGAACGTATCCATCGTCACATGGAAAATTGTCTAAGACATATAAACTTTCCGGGTAACATAAATTAAATTACGACTACTAGCAAGCTGAAATCTAGGAACAAGATTATCTTTGATTTCAGTCATCGACAATGTAAATTTTCTTTGGTTGAAATACTAAATATCTGTCTTTGCGAAGACTATTTTCAAGTTTACTTTCCTAGATCAGTTCCGGGAAGCGTTTTTAAACTATCTCAAAAACCTATTATTATTTTAGTTTGCAAATAGTTTCTCGTCCATCGTTACCGTGGCCGTGGCATAGCCTCGACTATTAATAGTTCACCTCATTACCGCCCTTCAGACACACGACGCGACGGTACTAAACAGAGTTCTTGTTATCGCAGTACTTATACATAATAAGACTAAGGTATTGTTTCGTAGCATATTTACTAGTATGAATATTAGAAAGTTTTTAAGTGATATCTACAAAACGCAATGACAAATTAAAATTTAATGGTAGCTTAATGTACAAAAATTAATGACTGAAACAACGAAAAATCGAAAATTATTCGCATTAATGTCTAATGGTTAATTCAAACGAATCTTTTAGGTAGTTTTTATGGCAAAATTTTATAACCGGTTTAAAACACGTTTTCCTGCTATATTGAAGATACCAAACATCATTCATACAAGAAATTGTAATTTTTTGATCACTTTCCATGATAATACTAGCAGCAACCCGCGGTTTCGCCCGCATAAGTCTTGATCCCGTGGGAATATCGGGATAAAAAGTATCTTATGTATTAATCCAAGTTATAAACTGTCTTTGTGCCAAATTTAATACAAATTCGTTCAGCCGTTTTTGCGTGATTGAGTTACAAAACATCCAAACGAAAATAGTTTCACATTTATAATATCATATCAGAAGGGTAGTAGGATTGAGTATTACCTGTAATATCCAGGCAGCACGATATGTACTCCAGAGGAGGGACAGCAAATGTCCTTGACGGTGGAGTCGTCCATCTTGCGGATGCTGTCCGTGAAGGGGCCGGTCGCGTTGATGATGCATTTGGCTTTGATGTCCCATTCCTTACCAGTCAGCTCGTCCTGGGGAAATTTTGGAAATTAGAATTCTGTCTTAATTTCTTCTGCTTTATACTAGGTGGAGGTAGGATGTTTGCGGAGGAATGAGGAAAATGTCGCTGAGGAACGTTTGAGAATAAATGTGGATTGCTATAAGAGTAGCAGAAGACCAAAGAAACGATGGATGAACTGTGTGAAAGATTTGCCGAAGGACGTTAAGAAAATAGAAATACTTTACTAGGTGTCTGTTTTGTTAAAACTACGGCTTTTTGTGACAAGGACGAGTAGCTATGTGCTCAAATGATTATTTTTCAATCCAGCATTCAGTAATAGTAAAAAATATTGACTGTTTGCACTTGCAAACACTACGCAGCTTGCTTACGCAGGTCGAGCGCATTCGTGAACTCATTGTTGAAACTATAGTTTGACCGAAACCGCTGTACCACACCATGGGTATGGGCGCAACTAGACGGGGGGCAGTGCAGGCCGCTCATCCGTCAACGCTCACAACGTCCCGCCGTTCATTCTTCAACGCTCACGACGTCCCGCCACTCATTTGTCAACGTCCACCTTGCCGTGCATTCCTAACGCGCGATACAGTGGTCTCAGTCAAACTACTTTTTTTTTTTATAAATAAAAGATTTTATTATTATTATTATTATTATTATAGTGTAAGGTATTTTCTTTAAGCGCAGCAAACTGCTACTCAGGATAATGAATGGGCTGATTGAATGTCAAAAATATGGCGGTTGCCAAATAGTTTCCGAAATGTGCTTATTAAAGCTCAGTGTGGTTTCACCGTCAGTTATTTAAGCTTGAAAGAAGCTTCACGTTTAAAACTAAACCGTCTTTGTACAGTGGGGCTGCATCATGGATAGACCAGTTGTATTGAAATAATACAACTGTGGTAACCAATTGATGCAGCCCACCGTACCTTTATTGTGCATAAAGAAATAAACGATATGATAAATCATGACCTATTCCTATTCAGTATCTTTCATATGTCTAATTGAAACATATAATTGAAGGACCCAGGTCGTCGGGTTGGCAGAAGCCCTAAAGTCTGACAGCCAGTTTTACCATAGGGTATCTTATTACCCAGTTATTGGGTTGTGTAGGTCAGATAGACAGTCGCTCCATGTAAAATACTGGTATTCAGCTGCATCCGGTTTGACTGGAAGCCGACGCCAACATAGTTGAGAAAAGGATAGGCAGATTGATTGATTGAAGTGGTTACCTTTAGCCTAGCCCCGCTCAGCTTGCCAGCTGTCTTGTGCAGCTTGGAGACACTGACGTGGTTGGCGATGGTCGCGCCGTGACGGGCCGCTGTCAACGCTATAGCTAAGTTCATACGTGCGTCGTCTTGTTGACCTGTGGATGGACAAATATTTGATTTAAACACTGTATTGAGTCTAAAAGCGTTGGGAATAGTCACAGCGAAACTTTTTAAAATTAATAACTAGCTGCGTCCCGCAGCACGGTGTGCGGCAATCAAGGTGTGCGAGTCCGACTCGCACTTTTTCGGGTTTATGACAACCGTCTCTGCGACCGTTATTTGGCGGCCATTATGTGTCGGCCATTATGTGACGGCCGTTAAGTGGCGGCCGCTATGTGGCGGCCGTTATTTGGCGGCCGTTTTGTTGCGGCCGTTATGTGGTGGCCGTTATTTGGCGGCCGTTATTTGGAGGACGTTATTTGGCGGCCGTTATCTAGCGGTCGCTATGTTGCGGCCGTTATGTGGCGGCCGTTATTGGTGGCCGTTATCCAGCGGCCGTTAAATGGCGGCCGCTAAATGACGGCCGCTAAATGGCGGCCGCTATGTTGCGGCCGTTATTTGGCGGCCATTACCTAGCGGCCGTTATGTTGCAGCCGTTATTTGGCGGCCGTTATGTGGCGGCCGTTATTTGGCGGCCGCTATGTTGCGGCCGTTATGTGGCGGCCGCTAAATGGCGGCCGTTATGTGGCGGCCGCTAAATGGCGGCCGCTATGTTGCGGCCGTTATGTGGCGGCCGTTAAGTGGCGGCCGTTATGTGGCGGCCGCTAAATGGCGGCCGCTATGTTGCAGCCGTTATTTGGCGGCCGTTATGTGGCGGCCGTTATTTGGCGGCCGCTATGTAGCGGCCGTTATGTGGCGGCCGCTAAATGGCGGCCGTTATGTGGCGGCCGCTAAATGGCGGCCGCTATGTTGCAGCCGTTATTTGGCGGCCGTTATGTGGCGGCCGTTATTTGGCGGCCGCTATGTTGCGGCCGTTATGTGGCGGCCGCTAAATGGCGGCCGTTATGTGGCGGCCGCTAAATGGCGGCCGCTATGTTGCGGCCGTTATGTGGCGGCCGTTATGTGGCGGCCGTTATGTGGCGGCCGTTATGTGGCGGCCGCTAAATGGCGGCCGCTATGTTGCAGCCGTTATGTGGCGGCCGCTACATGGCGGCCGCTATGTTGCGGCCGTTATGTGGCGGCCGTTATGTGGCGGCCGTTATGTGGCGGCCGCTAAATGGCGGCCGCTATGTTGCAGCCGTTATGTGGCGGCCGTTATTTGGCGGCCGTTATGTGGCGGCCGTTATTTGGCGGCCGCTATGTTGCGGCCGTTATTTGGCGGCCGTTAATTGGCGGCCGTTATGTGGCGGCCGCTAAATGGCGGCCGCTATGTTGCGGCCGTTATATGGCGGCCGTTATATGGCGGCCGTTATTTGGCGGACGTTATTTGGCGGCCGTTATTTAGCGGCCGCTATGTTGCGGCCGTTATGTGGCGCCCGTTAAATGGCGGCCGCTAAATGGCGGCCGCTATGTTGCGGCCTTTATATGGCGGCCGTTATGTGGCGGCCGCTAAATGGCGGCCGCTTTGTGGCGGCCGTTATTTGGCGGCTATTATATGGCGGTCGTTATATGGCAGCCGTTATTTGGCGGACGTTATTTGGCGGCCGTTATCTAGCGGACGCTATGTTGCGGCCGTTATGTGGCCCCCGTTAAATGGCGGCCGCTAAATGGCAGCCACTATGTTGCGGCCGTTATGTGGCGGCAGTTATCTAGCGTTCGTTAAATGGCGGCCGCTATATTGCAGCCGTTATGTGGCGGCCGTTAAATGGCGGCTGTTATGTTGCGGCCGTTATTTGACGGCCGTTAATTGGCAGCCGTTATGTGGCGGCCGTTATTTGACGGGCTTTTTGTGGCGGCCGTTATTTGGCACCCGTTAACTAGCGGCCGTTATTTGGCGGCCGTTATGTGGCGGCCAATATTGGCAGCCGTTATGTGGCGGCCGTTATTTGACGGCCTTCATGTGGCGGCCGTTATTTGGCAGTCGTTATCTAGCGGCCGTTATTTGGCGGCTGTTACGTGGCGGCCGTTATTTGGCGGCCGTTATGCTGCGGTTTTCTTATTTCCATACAGTAATATTGCCAAATTAATCAAAAGTAAGTCAAATCCAAGACGCAAAGTACTTATAATAAATCATTTCTTCTTTATTTAGTAACTTCTTAATTTATTATAACAGTACTGCTAAGATTAAGTGTATGCCTACTAGCTGCGCCCCGTGAGTTCACCCGCATAAGGGGTCTTTCAAACAGGCGCGACACGCGACGCGACACAAAGACACCGCTCGTCGCGCGACGAGCGGTGTCTTTGTGTCGCGTCGCGTGTCGCGCCTGTTTGAAAGAGCCTTAAAACTCGATCCCGTGGGAATACAGGTATAAAAAGTATCCTATGTCCTAACCCAGGTCATGCTCTACCCATGTGCCAAATTTCATCCAAATCTGTTCAGACGTTTTACCGTGAAAGCGTAACAAACAAACAAAGAAAAACATTTTCGCAATTATAATAATTATTATTAATAGTTAAGATGTTATATAATTATTATACTCGAAGGCAGTACGTACAGTGCTTTTCAATTTCAGTAAAAAATACCCTCCAGCCATTGTTGAGTATGAATAAATATTCATTCAATCATTCCTTCAATGGTTCTTCTAAACGTACAGGTACACACAACGACATAATTATCAAATGACAAGCCATAAGCTGCTGTTGTGTGTTGTTGTGTCTCTCATTGTACTTACTGTCTTAGCGTCGCGTCAGCTGTGCGAACTTCGCTCGCTGGCGCAGTCATTTTTTTTTTTTTGGAATTTTATGACCTGGTTACTGGACCTTTAGGTCAATGGCGCAGTCATAAGAATTCAGAGTAGGTACCGAAATCCTATATAATGCGAGGTCGGAGGTCGGGTGGAGGTGCTCTGGAGTTCAATTACAAAAAATATTATACGACCCCACTGATGGAAAGTTTAACTATTTCAGAGTTATATAGGACACTTTTTATGCCAGAAAAATGCAAGTTCTCTGTGTGAATTTTCTCTTGTTAACCGCAGCTAGTCTACTATGCCTTTAACAGCTGAGACTTACCATCATAATACACAATGCCTCCACAAAGGTTGTCGGACTTCAACATGGGGAACAATTCGAGGGTATTCTTCTTCGATAAGTAGTAGGAACTCTTGACGTTCCTGTCACCCGCTACCACGTCGTACATCTTGATACCGAACCAGTAGTATGGGACTTGCCACCATCTGGAAATTGAAGAAGATTATAGTAATGAGTAACTTTAGGAGATTATAAAGCAGTAGAGGAAGAAAATAGAGTTATCACGAAGTGGTGGTAGATTGGCTCGCTATACGCTAACTTACGAGTTTTGGCCACTGATATTATATACGAAATAAATAATAATTTGTAAGTACAAGTGGCAAAGCAATTTCAGACTTCGGTTACAGTTCATCAGAAATGAAAAGATCCGCAGGAGAACCAAGGTAACCAACATAAACCGAAGAATTACCAAACTTGAGTGGCAATGGGCAGGGACATTGCTCGTAGAACAGATGGCCGATAGGGCCGAAAGGTTCTGGAGTGGCGACCGCGTACTGGAATCCGTTCGGATCAGACGATGGAAAGCCTCCCACAAGGTGAACTGATGAACTTGGGAAGGCCGCAGGTATCGCTGGATGCGGGAAGTACAGAACCGGTCGAAGTGGCGGTGTTTGGGGGGGACCTATGACCAGCAGTGGACGTTATTCGACGGAATGAATGAATGAAGTGCGTTACGGATTATTTAACTTTTGCGATAGGGTGCAACCAGTTATTTCTGCTTAAACGAATATCAACGTAATAGTTATGTAAATTAAATTGATTTTGTTTTTCCCGCTTGACGCTGTCTTTTGATACGCAACGATGCAAAAGATGCGCCCGTAGAATGCAAACTGTTCAAAACAGTTTTAAATTATTAATATTTACGCAGAGCCCATCATTATCATTTCACTGAAATTTTGGCTCATACGAAGATAAACACAGTCAGTGCCAAAGTACTGAATGTAAACAAAGCAAACCCCAAATACGGCGAGTCAGAGGTGAGGCTAAAATAATGCACAATACAGTGCCAAGATAATTCACTAATCATGGACATGTGTGAATATTAAAATGCAATTAATGACGCGCGTGGCGCTTAATGAATAACAAGAGGTATTTAAAATTGCCCGTATTTGTATCGATTCAAAATTAGAAAGATAAAATCGAGAGCATCAGGAATTGAACTACAATGTTTCAAGCTCGCAGTACAGACGGGAAAACGATTGCGTATCTACATACATTTTATATGAACTTGTTAACGCATGGCCGGGTTCCGGGCCAACCAGGCATGATCCGACATACATACATGGACACTAGAGCCCGGGACGCCGTGCCACTGACCCAGACTGTATAGATAGACTTTTTGGACTATGAACTTTTATTTTTAACAATAAAATTCGTGGAAATATAGAAAGGCACCAACTTACTTATAAACAGGCAACAAAATAGGCAGGGGTCGTGTCAAATGCGGTGCCACTTCTAACATGTTCGCTCTCTCATGCAAAGCTTCCTTCACCATCTTGTACTGGTCATAATCCAGTTGCATGATGGCCTTTTGAAGGTACCGCACTCCTCCGTGGATCAGTTTGGTACTGCGACTTGATGTGCCGCTGGCGAAATCGTCAGCTTCGACCAGGGCTGTGCGGAGACCTGAAAGGAGGAAGGTGGTGAGATAAGCAGAGGCTGATTGGTTTAATGCATCAAGTCTGGTGGAGAACTATTCCAACACCTAGCTGATTGGTTGATGCACAGTTTAGAAAGATGCTAAATGAGTACGTATAGGTAATTAAGTTCATTTCAATAGTATATACAATAATTATGTAAAAAAAAATCCTATCCGATCCGAAAGGGGCATATAGGTACTGCAATATTAACATTACCAAAATGAAAACCACAAACCAAACCCAGCGCTGGGGCTCTATCTTGCATAAGGTCGTAGCATAATGCTGAGCGATAGCCGATTTGCATGGATGTGACGCATGCTTGCCCCAACCTTTTCTCATTTTTGTATTTAAAAAAAAAATTGCGTTATGTTTACCGCAAATAAACGTTTTTTCTTTCTTTTCAAAATGTTTTATTTTATTTTTATTGAAAATAAAAAGTTATTGTTATTTAAAATTCACATTTTTATTATCAAAATTACCCCAAATCCATTAAAAATTAGAACTGTTTCAACAGGAGTCATAAGTTATGACTTGTAGACACCCGTTTAACGATGGCCGCCTGCGCCACATATAATAGCCCGGTAAAATTCTCTATAGAAAAAAATGCCGATTTTTTTTCCCCTAAAATTATTTATATATATGTATATTTATAATTTTAATAATACGACACCTAACAACATGCTCACGGATCGGACAGGGATTTCAGGGTTCCGTACCCAAAGGGTATAAACAGGACCCTATTACTAAGACTCTGCTGTCCGTCCGTCTGTCTGTCTGTCCGTCTGTCACCAGGCTGTATCTCACGAATCGTCATAGTTAGACAGTTGACATTTTCACGAATGATGTATTTTTATTGCCGCTATAACAACAAATACTAAATACAGAATAAACATAACATAACATCATGCCTTGTTTCCCCGAAGGGTTAGGCAGAGGTGTCCCTGTAGAAGCTTCACCCACATTTCGCCAGTTATGTTTTAAGTCCCATGTAATAGGGGGCGAGCTTATTGCCATCACCCGGGCATAAATCCAGACACTCCGGGCTGCTACTGAGAAATTTCAGATAGAAAAACCCAATAAAACTTTGCCCGACCCGGGAATCGAACCCAAGACTTCATGCTCAGCAGTAGCGCTTGCGACCACTAGACCAACGAGGCAGTCATAAAATAAATATTTAAGGGGGGATTTTTTTGCCTTTTTTATAGATAATGGTACGGAACCCTTCGTGCGCGAGTCCAACTTGCACTTGGCCGGTTTTTTTTACATATTGTATTCCTCGATTCAATCGTGAACGATGAAACAGCTCTAGTTAATGTCGTTAGACGTGCACGTCAGGTATTACTCTCATAAACAATACGAAAGATGTATAATTGTCCATCTACTCAGCCCTCGTAAAGCATATTAGTATAGTCTTTAACGATCTACCTTGTAAAACATATTCAACGTTTCGATTCAGTAATCATTTGGACTGGACCATTCTGATTGCGGTTCATAAAACTGCCTGATTAGCTACATTATAGTGAAATGAAGTATTAAATGATCCCGCAGCGTCTTAAAGCTTCTTATACCCAGATAGAAGCGCACGCGCATGCTATTTACCGTACCCAAATGGCCGTGTTCCTTGTCATTGTATGACCGTCCAATCTTTCGATACGGATGTGTCATGAATGGGTCTGGAATGCAAGGTGGCCTAATCACACGGGGTCACGGTTTGGCAAGAGTCGTCGCTCTCATCTACTAGTGCCTAAGTCTTAGTACTTTTTGTACACGTATCTAGAGCACATCCCACGCCAGAGGCGCCTGCAGCAACGATAAGGATGTCGAAGATGTGTCCTGCTTGTAAGGAAGCCACCTAATGGTCGCTGCAATCGCTCTTATCTAGTAGTACATAAGGGTTATAGTTGCTTACCTCTTGTGCACGCATCTAAAGCGCATCCCACGCCAGTGGCGCCTCCACCGACGATGAGGATGTCGAAGGTGTGCCCTGCTTGTAAGGATGCCACCTGATGGTCGCGCGTCGGTAGTGGCCGCTTCTTGCGCGCTGTTGTCGCTTTTACCGTCGATGGTCTGTACCATTCCTGTGGATTGAAAGCCACGATATTATAATTTGATTTTTTTTAGTCCAAAATAATGCCACTAGTCTAAATCTAGTTTCCCTCCATTTTTTGACTTTGTGTTTTCTTTGGGGTTTTAGAATTTCCCGGGATATGTATGACCAAGAGCTTATGAATAGGAATAGACTCTTTAGAGTTTCTGATAGCGAAATTACACTATTTCGTGGTCTAAGGCCTAGTTTGTGATCCCAAAGTCCCAGTTCACACTGTCTACCTTGTCATGTGATTTTATTTTATATTTATTTATTATGGGACAGTAAACAGCTACAATATAAAATGTTTACACACATTCTCGAAAACGGCTCTAAAGATTTCGAAGAAAGTTGCAATATTAGGAGTTTACGAGGGCGAAAAATCGATATAGCTAGGTCTCATTTCTGGGAAAATTCGTTTTCTCCGTACTTTCACCCGAGCAGAGCTCGGTCGTTCAAAGTTTAGAACAAGATAGCCATCTTAGCCTCCTTAGAATAATGACATGGCAGCATGGAATTAGTAAGTACCTAATATCATGGCAGCATGAAGTTAGTATGTACTATACATGGAATTAGTATGTACTTTATATGGGATTAGTATGAACTATCCTTTACTATTAAATGAGCATTCTCTATTTTCATCAGAGCAGAGCTCGGTCGCCCAGGTACTTGTTTTAATTAAACTAGGTTACACTAGGAACTTGCTAGCTACAAGGACAAAAAACTGTTATCTAAGCTACCAAAATAGCTCAACCTCGTATCTTATCACCAAATAATCAGAATCTGTCGGTCGCTACACACGGCTGATATTAAAATCGGTGAAAGGAAAAGTTGCGTTATCTGGAGGACCAGATAATGCCGGGTTTCCTCGGTACGTACCACTGGTGAGTCATCGGCTGCTACGGCCCACGCGGTCAGGGCTGCGCCCGCGACTCCCGCCGCGCCGCCGATCAGCAATCTTCTGCGAGACATTATTCTGAAGAAAAAGAATAACAAATATTATAATGAGTAGGTAAGATCAATGGGATTTTCCGTATTCAGGAAAATGTTAACGAGTAACTGGCATAACTGCCTACCTTTTTTCAATAATTGCTTTGTTATGTGTGTTGTCAATCACGTGAAATAATAGGATAAAGTGTTCGCAGTTGACAGTTGCTATTTTAGTTTAGTCTTGTTTCCCTAAATAATATTTACGCAACTTATTTTTTAACAAATTTAAAAAAGGAGGAGGTTCTCAATTCGACTGTTTTTTTTTTTTTGTTGCCTATGTTTGTTACTCGATTACTCCCCCAATTATGAATTGATTTTGATGATTGTTTTTCTGTTTGGTAGGTCGCACTTCAGAGGTGGTCCCATAACAATTTTATTAACTTTGCTTGGGTAGTTTTTGAGTTAGCTTCTATAATACGTATTTTTGTTAATTAAGTAGGTATTGTAATGTTGATGTTCTTTGATGAATTTTCATAAATATGTAACTGCATAAGGAATAATCATTTCAAAAACAAACCATAGTATAGGTACCTATATTTCTTCGACAAAACACGTTCAGGAAAATTGCTCACTTAACTGTACTGAAATACAACCCATGCATGGCTGCATGTGTCTCAATAAATATAAAAATACAATAGAGAAGTATTTATGTAACACCATCATTTTAATAGTAATTAACTTGGCCTTCTATTACAGTTGTTGAAATAACAAACACGCTATTTAGATATTATTTTATACTACCGCGATTTGTTGCCTACAGAGGGCGTTTCAAGGTTGGATATGGATAGTGATTTTGTGCAGTTTTAATATAGCCCAGCCCTGAAAATGTATTGGAGTGAAATGACATGTATGTAATGCCGTTCCCAATTTAAGGCTCTTTCAAACAGGCGCGACACGCGACGCGACACAAAGACACCGCTATCCGCGCGACGAGCGGTATCTTTGTGTCGCGTCGCGTGTCGCGCCTGTTTGAAAGAGCCTTTAGGAATCAGAGATAGGTACACACGGCTACACATCAAGCTATACTATTCCAGTTTATACTGATCGCGCATTGTATAGGATTTCCGTGCAATGCGAGGTCAGCTTATACTAGAAATGTATAGCTTGATTTGTAGCCGTGTGTACTAGCGGGGTAATTGCGTAACAAACATGAAAGGCATGCCTAAGGCATTAAGTTCGCCTTTGTACCTTTTTGTGTGTGAAAAGTTTAAATAAATAATAAATGACAATTCATCGCAATGGGTTTCATTTTGACAGTTCGTACGTCGTTGTTGAGCAGACGAATTTTCAAACTTATGAAGAAGTTTTGAATAAGCTAATCCATTGGGATTAGCTTATTCAAAACTCGCGAAAATGCGTTACGCAATTACCCTAATTGCAAGTACCGATACCAGCCCCCGCAAAAACTACAACCGCACAACGTTTAATTAAATCCATAATTTATTTATTACTCACCTTAAGATAAGTAGGGACTAGGGACTTTAAAATTTAAATCCGGAATCCACTTCAGATTACAATTTTGTTACCCAAAATTACGGGTTTAATAAAAATTTTGCATAGGTTTTTCCTTTTCCAGACTTTTGGTTTACTTTCAAGAAAAAAAACCGACACTGTGACTAAATATTGGTAAGTAGTGTCTGGAATTTCGTCTACTCACCTACTCATCGGTTATCATTTATCATAATCAAAGGCATACATACGGAAATAATTCGTTATCTTTTACGTCAGACGACTTTGCGAACGATATTTAGTTATTACATCATTTTTGCGTTACGTATTCTCACTGGGTTAAGGTCTAATCACCACACCCTCTCGACCGACGTAGACAATGGGACCGGCCGCAGCCCGATCTATGTCGATTAAAAATTTGGGTAAGTCATCGTGAGGGCTTAGAATGGTATGGTAACACACATAGTGGTCAAGCGTATTTCCATGGGATCCTTCGTAGTTTCGTCGCCAGTGATGCTGTTGCGCCTAATATTGTTACTGATAGTAAATGATGGCAATGTAACAGAAAGAACCGTACCTAAATCAATCTACGTATTACTAAATTCTAATACGTATTGAATAATTTGTGAAGAAAACTTTTGTAATAAGGTACACACTGCACTGTAAAGGGGTATACATGAGTAAAAATTCACGGCTAGGTATAAAGGCGATATTCCATCAGGGCTGTTAATTTTCCGCAGTTAACACCAGATTAAGATACCATATTTATAATTATATTGTATGTTACGATCAAACATGCGTTATACGATATTGATTGTAATCTTTCACGGAGCGATCACGCGTGGAAGGCGCAGCGTCTGTGCATGGCGCTTTGCTCCACGCCGTGATAGATACATGATACTAAGCTTATCATCTGATAGTAACGTCGTCTATTCATAATGATCGGATTATATCTATGGTAATAGAAAGACAAATTGATTGACGGTTTCGCCGTGTGTCTTATTAGGTTGGGGCGCCAAGGCGGTGTGCAAACTATAGCTTCTAGTTTGCACACCGTGTCAAAAGCTTTGGAGAAAAACTAGGTACATAAATATCCGATAGTTAATGATAAGAAACGTTTCATAGAAAATATACAAGTACCTAGTTCCTTAGGAGGATGCAGAAGACAGCCATCCGTACCCTAAATACACGATCAGTTACAATCTGAATCGCTTTGAAACAGATTGCTACTAACAACGTAAGTAACGCAATGAATGTTGTTGAACTGAGAAAATGAAACAATTAGTCTTAATCGTTTACGAAAATGTGTTACGTAATTAGATAGCTGCATTACCTATGTTAGGTTGTGCTTGAGCAGGAGTGACAGGACTTTTTGACGATGGGTTTAGCAAACTTATAAGATGGGAATCTAATACCGATACTGGCTGACTATCTAAATAGGTATCACCATTATAACCTCTTATTAGTCTTCCTTGAGTTGACCTCAAGAGATTAGAGGTGCCATGTTTTTTTTTTCACTTGCACACGATCACTGTTCATAAAAAAAATCAGAGTCATCTTGCGATTCACATTTTTGTATGTTCTCAATTATCCATGATTCATGTCTTATCAAGTGACCTAACAAAACCATATAATATAAAACACGTAAAACATGACGTCACATACCTACATACGTAATACCTATTCACACTTAGTAACTACCTTGTATACATTTAGATAGCATGTGTATATATCCCAGTGCGGATAAAACATACGTTTCCTGCGCTATGATTGAAGTCGTCACCCGTTTGAATGCAATATCCAAGCGAGCAATTTTGCTTGTAGACCTGCATACAAAATGCTATCATTCTATTTTACTACTAGATCTGAACCAAACTTGATTTAGATTAAAGTATCTACTTTAATAAGTCGTTGTACGATAATTAGCGTTATGCAAACTATCGATCCATCATTCTTATTGACAAATCTATTAACATTTTTAGAAGTGCTTGTGTCTGAGCCTATCATCTAAGTCATTATCTATTATGTCAAAGCTATCAATTTAGCTACCGGCACATCCCGCTTTGTTTTTTCTCAATAAAAACAATATTAAGTATAGTATGAGGGGCGTGTGGTTCTATCCGGTTAAGTTACGCTTGCCGCGGTTGGTCCGTGGATGGCTGACCATCTTTACATACCAAGACTCCTCCCTGCCTCGAAAAGCACGTTAACCCGTTGATCCCGGCTGTCATTTGTAGATCATTGACAGTTGTTACGGGTCGTCAGAAGCCCGAAAGTCTGACAACCATTCTTACCAAGGGGTATCGTGTTACCCAGTAATTGGATTGTGGGGGTCAGATAGGTAGTCAATCCATGTAAAATAGTGGTATTCAGCTGTAAAATAGTGGCTAGACTGGAAGCCGACCCCAACATAGTTGGGAAAAGGCTAGGCAGGTGATGTATTGTATGACGGTTTTATACCTTATTTGTACTCAATACCAAGGTATATCGAATCGATGTCACACAGATTCCTGAAACACTCAACTTTATTACTTGAACAGTCAACAGTTTTGAAACGCTTGACGCTTTGTTTTTCTTTTAAAACACCTTACTTTTATGACTTGTTCAGTTTATTGATAAAATGTCGCCCATCGGCATGTGCCCGCCTGTATTTTTCTGAATATTCATGAAAATCTTTAATATTTTTCATGTTATTAAATAATTTATGTTTTGGGTAGCGTTCGCCATATCTCCGATTTTATCGGCTCCATTTGGATTCTGTTTATTATTTCTAAAAGCTTATGAGTTATTTAATCGGATTAACTAACACTTTTATTAAAATTTGTCGACTATGCAAAAAAAACGGAGGTGAAAACATAAAAAAAAACACAAGCGAAGTGCGAAAAAAATTTTTTTTTTTTATGTTCCCCCTTTTTATAGTTATTTTTCGATAATTTTTCATAAATATTCAGAAAAATGCGGACGGGCACATGCCCATTGGCGATATTGTAAAGGTACGCTTGTCGCCAACAGTATTGAATGGGCACAGGCGCGAGGCCTGAATTTTAATGGGACCTTCACAAAGACAAATCTAATAGTCTCAGAGTAAGAGACTATTAATATTGACGTATGACGCACTAGATTGACTGTAAAAAAAGAAAAAAGTTTTTATGTGGACCATGACTTTATATTTATATAATGACTATATATGCCTGGAAAATATTAGCATGAGACAGGGACGAAGGGTATAAAAAGGAGGAAACTTATGCTCTGTAGTATAGGACAATGTGGAATGCGGAAAACCTTGTAGATAATGATGATAGTAACAATGACTGACTAGGTACTTAGTAATTTGAAAGTTATGTCCGAAGAGATAATGCCAGGGAAGAGTCATCATTACCATAGGTAATAAAACCTAGTGACTGATAAGAAACAGGATAAGTAAAGCATTTCTCAATCATGTCGATGTGATGTAGTGACTCTGAGTAAGTTTGTACCTGGTTGAAAGCGTATACCATATAGGAGTAGCCTGTTATGGCGTTATTGTAAATTACATAGGTAGATTAGATTCTTATTTATGGTTCCCTTTGTTAGTTATTGCCAAAATGGGCCTTTAAAATAGAATTGGTCATAAGCCAATCTCAGGAAAGAACCTAGGTACCGTGACAGTCTCAGTTTGGGAGACAGTTAATGATATAATTTTTGCAATAAGATTTGGTCAGATATAAGAAATCACTCAATTTTAACTAGGCACTTAACGACCTAACTCTTTACTGATAAAAAATAACGACACACTTACTTGCGGACCTCCCGAATATTTGTAGCTACATTACCAGGAACAAACCGCATATTTTTTACAGAATACGAGTGCCAATTACAGATAACGGTACGGTCACGGCCAAACAGTTATTTACGGTAGGAACAGATACTTAAAAAAAAAAACAATGTTGTATAATCACAAACGCGTAGAACAGCAGAATTACGACGTTCATACCTGGAGGACTAAAGACAACGAGAGGATATAGTAATTTTCCCTGCAGTACTTATATACTGAAAATAGAACATAATTTCTATGGCCTAGGACGATTATCAAAGGATACTTCTTTTGATTGGGGAAATCCTAGCCTTTACTGTAGTGGTCTAATGAGTTAGGGAATAAACCGCGTTGCTTAGAAATCAGTATTTGCTTTGAAAAACTAACATTTATCTTCAGACGGGTAAGTAGGCAAACAAAACTGAACTCACTTAGGATTTACTAACAGATTTTCTGTTTGTATCCTTCTAATCCAGGTAAGTATAAAATAAAGTTGATAATAATATAAAGGCTCTGGCTCACCGGAAACCAATGTAAAAAGAGCCCTGAGTTCATACATGGTCGGTAGAAGCGGGAAGTCATTTTATGTTGGTTCTTGTGAGCTAAAGTTGAACCAGGAAGTGAGTATAGATAAGAAGGCATCGATATCGTAGATTCGTAGATGATGCGTGGAGGTGAAGGGATATAAAAGGGATTATTTTCAATAATACCATACACTATACTGCCCTAGCTGGAGGCTTTAAGTTAGCTTAAGGCAGCCACAGGATAGTACGGTTAAGTAGTCACGACCTCAGAGATCAACTACGAGAAGCCATAAAAAATAAATAAAAACATTGGCACTCCGGGAATGTAGACAGAAGTGAAAACTTGAAAAAAATCAGCACCGCAATCAACTCATTGATGTCTTTTACTCTACGCACCGCGGTAATCAACGTGTTGATGTCTTTTTAATGGTCAAAAGCTAGTGTCGTCACAGTGTCGCGAAATCAATGGTTTAGTCCCATCTCAAAATTGCCCAATGCGCCTAAAGAAGTTTTCACTTCAAAATATACCATACAGTCGATAGTGTTGGAGTTATTATTATTAGTTATCGTAAGTATATTGAGAATGATTTTACTAGTTTGTTACAATGGGTGGTAATGTTCCACTTACAACGAGACAATGGTGGTGAAATGGATCCGAGATAAGAAATGTATTACGATTCATAAATGAAGATTTAATAGACTTATCTATCTAGTGGTGATGAACTGTTGCATGTTAAGAAAGTGGAGCTCTATAATGAAGTTGTTAATTTGATTAGAAGATGGTCAATAAAGTTTTATTTTAACAATGACGTAATCATTGTTAAAATAAAACTTCATTGACAACGATATGAATAGCAGCCGCAGTCGGAAGATGTTTAATCGGAAGTATATAGTGACAATAAGGAGTAGTATTAAGAAACAAAACGGATTGAATTTACATTTATGTAGTGACAGCAACAGATTGTTGGTCAAAAAACTGGAAATCTCAAGATCTTTCAACCCTCGTTCAAAACGAAGCAGCGATGGTGGTACGTACTACGAACATTATTTTATATCAAACTTGGACATCTGATGTGTTTCGTCAGACAAATCCTACTGATGAAAATGGTTTGGAAATCATAATGAAAGTGCCTAGAGATAGTTGTCATCATCATCGTAAATCTGAAGATGGATCAAAGGAGAGGAAGACTACTAAAACAAAGGAGACGTCTGCTATAATCAACAGCGATAACGGTCCGTCCTATATTAAGTATAACCTGCGAGCGTTTTAAATTAATCATTGAAAGTGTGCAATTGTGGACATCTGCACGATTGGAAAAATTTAAAAAGGTGAAATGTTCGATGTCGAATGCTTAGCTAGTCTTCAAATAATTCCTAAGACTGGGAGGGATAATTTTTTCTCATAAAACTATGTAGCCTATAAGTGATAATTAATCATTGTAGTGATAGGTAGATACATAATGATAACAGTTTTGTAGTTAAAAAGCTAATTCGATTTTTTTTTCATATGAAGCTATTTAAATTATCTATTAGCATTTAATATCGGGACCAGCACCCTAACTGCGTAGCACACGATCAATCACAATTTGTTTCATTTTGACAGTTCAACAATATTCATTGCGTTATTTACAACATTTTTTTCGAATATATGAAGCAATGGATTAGCAATATCCTTCAAAATGATTCAGATTACTACTCGGCAAACTTAACTCATACGGGAGCAAGAGATGGATGAAGATGAGTGATCTTGAAGTAGACAAGTCCTACAAAATAGTAGACGCTAGTAGGTTCTCGTCAAAATCCCATTCAAATACAACGCAAACTACTGTGCAATAGGAGAATGGATACACTGTCACACTACCATCGAGATTCAACAATCTCGATGAATACGCGTTTGAGCACCTTCAAACTGGTGCCTACATTAAGCAAAATTAGAAAGGGCTTAGGATAGACTCTTGGGAAACTCCTTTAATGAAATGGTTTGATATGCCTACTACTGTACAAACCGTAGATACCTACTGCATCCCTACTGTTGTTTATGAATTTTACTAACACTTCCAATTTAATATCCTTCTGAAATAAATGGTCATTTCCAAATTATACCTTTTGGACCCACTCAAATGCATTAGCTAGTCTGTGACAGGAAATTGTGAAAGTGTTGTTACATTCTTTTATTTTATTTATGTTTTCATGTTTTTATTTTGTATATTTAAATGTGAGTTATAGTTATCTCTTTTATTTTTCTCCCAAACATTATTTAGATGATAACAAACACAGTCGAAGAGGATGGCGCACCCGAGGTTTCTGGTTAGTTTGATTACATTTTTAACTGGTCTCTCGTAAAACTAATTATAATTTTAATAATTTAGGTACTTCACTCGACGTGTCTTGTTTAAGACTCCTGATGTGACATCGAGATTTCTATCGTTGACCGTTACAGGTGTCTTTTTCGTCTAAATTAAATATGTAGTCGTTCAGTTTTTACTCTTTAATCTTCGAAAAGTTTAACGTAAAAGTTATCAACTGATTACTCCTCATTTAGATTTTAGCAAACGCCAAGCGTAGGTGCTTGACCGTGAACTTAATTTATCATTAGTCACAAATAAAGATAATACAGTTTATAAGGATACAATATGCTCAATACAGTATAAGATTGATAACAACGATAAATTGATAACTCTTGCTAATAAACAATTGTATGCGAGCATCGTAACGTAACGTATCACGATTAAATTCAACGAACACTTTATCTACGCTTGTAAAAGGTAATTTCGTAAGTTGGTTGATTGAATGTAGAGCAATTTTACTGCATGGAATTTGTGTTGTGGGAATAGTTGGTACAAATCTAATTCCCAATACTTACAGGGATACATAACAAGCGAATTGTAAACCTGATTGTTTCCAGCGTATATTCCCAGTAATAATATTAATATAATAATAACTCTGAATAACGCACATTAATAATAAATCCATTCAATAAATATCTAAGCGCAACCGTTACTGCAATCTCTTGCCTTTGCCAACCAGCATCAACATGGAACAGCTTTTCATAAATTGTCTTCGCTTCGTTGATATCAACCAGTTTATTGGCTCTTAAATCAGTTGACTAATCCATTATTAGAATACTTTATTTTTTTATCTGCTATTATTGTTCCACTCCCGACTCTCTTTCCACCTCTGTCCAGAGCTGCCAAGGACCAATCTATATTAAAGAAGTCCAGCTCATCCCGCCATCTCTGTCTGGGCCTGCCGCGATGTTGTTTGCCATTAGGCGAGTCCTCAGACCAAATAAAAACCAAGACATAGCTGTCAACAGTGTCGCGAGGCCGGTTTCGTAAACATGTGTGCACTTAGTGAGGTGTAGTTTGATTGTAAATGGTTGTATATGTGTGCGTGTGAGCGATTATGCACAGAGCGGAGGTGTTGTTTTGGCTTGCTTCACTGTATTGTTCGCAGCGCTGTCTTGGTTTTTATTTGGTCTGAGGGCGGGACCTACTGGGTCGTTTGGCCCATTGGTCGTCTGACATGCGGCAGATGTGTCCAGCCCAATTCCATTTAAGCGAGGCAGCTTCCCGAGTGACATCAATTATTTTAAGTGAAGGAACGCATTGTTGTAAGTATTCTTAACCCGGTCCACAAGTTTAATACCCAGATTACTCCGTTCTACAGCTCTCTGGTAAATCTCGAGCAGGGACTCTACTGAATTGTCAAAGACCGTGTTTGAGAACCATACGTGAGCATGGGAAGAATACAGTCTTCTCTTGAAGGAAAGTGGAAGATCGGCCTTCATTACATCTTCCATGGCCTAATAGCTCCTCCAGGCATTTTCAGTGCATCTTGCAACTTCTTTGTTTTCTCTTGCCTGGAAAGAGACTACTTAAAACATTTATAATACATATATGCTTCTGTTATTAGCAGCTTCTAATTAAATTGATTAGATATCTTCCGACGTATCTATCTATTGCTGCACCGAGTGATAACGTTTAGCAAGGTCAAACACGTGCTTGCTTTATCAGTTTAAGTATCTCGGTTGTGTTTATGTAACGTATCGGAAAATTAAAAACGATATAGTAACGAGTGTAGCATGGAAACTGAAGATGTGTGCATTATTTATCTACCTATTTTATTTTATTTTGCATCTGGTCTGAAGATTATTGTTTTCATAACACAAAAGATTTGCCAAGATTTTTTTATCTTGTTAGTATAGACTTAATAAAGTATAGGTCCAATGAATATGTAGGTACGTTCGTTACCCATAACTTTCTTACCGCATTACTTTTTAACAGCTGCCGCGCTGTCTTGCTAAAGCTTGGATCTTTAAATATGTATAAATCAGGTGATTTGGCTCACATAACTGTAAGAAAATGAACTAGAGAAAATGTTATATAAGACAAATCTCATCGGGTCACCGCTAGATACCTACCTATTAGTTACGCAGCGATGTAGTTCATTGAAAAGAAAATACAGTAGTACTTATAGAAGAATCTATGCTATAATTATTTCTTGTGGAAAATGTAATTCATCATCATCCTCATCATTTCAGCCGAAAGACGTCTACTGCTGGACATACCCCAAGCACCGCCACTTCGACGGACTTCGACCGTTTCTGTGTTTCCCGCGGCCTTCACAAAGTCATCGGTCCACCTTGTGGGAGTCCTTCCAACGCTACGTTTTCCGGTACGCGGTCGCCATTCCAGAACCTTTCCGTCCCATCGGCCATCTGTTAAGCAAGCAAGTGCCCTGCCCATTCTTCGGGCTATGTCGGTTGCCTTGGTTCTCCTGCGGATCTCTTCATTCGATCACGTAGGGAAACTCCAAGCCATTGTATCTAACTGACAACTGTTATTATAGTCACGCAATGGAATATAGATCTGTTCGACATGGTAAATACGCAGCTAAAACAAATGTAGCAGCGACGCAGACTTCCTTTTGATTCTGACATGTTTTCCTGTTATTTCTTTATAGTGATTTTGAACCTTGTTTGGAATTCGAACTCAACAACATATATTAGCCGAGATTTTTGCTCTCCTTTATCGGCGATATATCTTTGAACAATGCAATTTATTCTTTCTTTATTTAATGGCTCCACTAGAACGAAAATTATTTAAAATTTAAAACAATCGCATTTTTTCTCCCAATCATTACAGCACTGTGGGAGGCAGTGCGTTTAAAATGTTGGCAAGAGTTAGATATACTCACCGAATTCAGTTCCAATTTTATTTGAGTCAACGCGGTTTTATTTCACGTTGTACGCATGCTGTCGTTATCACGTAACAGCGTGAAAACGGGAGAAAAGAAACGCTATTATTATTTGTTAAAGGAAATACGTAACACTCCGTAACACCTGCTCGACGCTAATAGATGGGGGAGCGAAAATTCCAGCTGACTGGGGGCAATGACCGCTGAACACACGGCTTTTACAACATTCGGCACGCATTTCAAGGTCGATCACGAACTGTGTTACTGTATTTTGCACTGTGTGCACATAGTAGTTTAGTGCGGCATGTATGCCACGCGTTGATACTCAAGCCAGAACTAAAATAGCATCGTCTTGTGAAATAATCTTTGTCGTATAGTTTAATACGTTAACACGTGCAGTCAGGTGACTTAACACTCACTAAGAACATGCAGTGTTTTAAATAAACAGATAGAACGCCTGTTTTAACAATGTCTTAATTTAATTGTTTAGTATGGGTGATTATTTAAACGAGTTAAGTTACTGTTTAAAATACCTACTTTATTAGAACACTATATTTAGCTCCGATACTTAGCCAGGTTGCATCCAATTAAAAAAAAATCCAATCCAATTAAAATATATGTTTTTATTACGCCTGCGTAACTAAACAAATACCTACTTAAGTATTTCTACAGAGTTGAGAAAACCTATTAAAAACTCCAGTAACATACCATCCACAAAAAATGAACCTAAGTATGCGGAAATAATTACAACAGATGAAACAGTTTCGGTCAATATTAAAAACAACGTACAGACAGATAATACGTAGTAGTTGTAGGTCATAATCCGGGAGTCCTTGATTCAGGTCGCCACAATGATGTCATAACACTGCCGGTTTCAACTTAGCTTTTTGTCACAATCTTCACAAGCAAGCTAGGTATTGATTTACAACACAGTTGTCGACGCCGAAAAATATTGATCCACCACATCTAGACGTAAGAACGCCTTTAGCATAAAGAAAAAAAAAAGTTATATTAATTCAAGACTAAGTTCTGCATCGTTGCGTAGATCGAATAATATTCCTATTTATTTTCCTATATTTAAAACTAATACAGGGAAATATTTTATGTCATTATACTCCAGCTTACCTTAAATAATTATAAGTCCAAGGAAAACTACGATGAAAACATGTAATCTATTTTAGGTGAATTTAGTTTGCAAGGCGCTTAAAATTCCTCGTATTTATTTTAGTATATAATTTGAGCGATAATAGCACTTATTGTTTCAGTTTCACATCACTATTTAATACAACATTCTAGGTAAAACTATTTGCATTAATGCGTTACTTAATTCTAGTACATATTAGCTAAACGCGAGTGAGTGGCACCCACGACGTACCAGCGGTTCCGACCGACCTACTGACTGTTCGTGGCGCGTTCGATGTTGCTCCATGCCGTCAGGCGTGAGTCATTGTTCTCTGACATTGAAACCAACAACACAACTTCATGCCTAAAATGCGGAAAATACGACTAAAATAAAAGTACCCGGTGTGGGGACGCTACTGCTAAAACCGCCTAATAAGCAACTCTATATCGTTAGCATAAATAGTTCACGGAAATTCCGCAGTATTAAGTGCTCTACATATTTTGGCACCATTTAGCGCGCTAGAGTCATCTGGCGTTAGATGATGGAACTAACTAACTCCTTGCAGACCTACAGTAAGCTCTCTTGTTGCAAGAACGTGCTGTGATACGGGTCGATATTTCATCAGACAATGGTGAAACTAACATAGTAATGTTAAACTAGCATCTTGATTATATATTTTAATTTATTGTCTTCTTTTCTATGTTAGCATGCATTATCTTATTTCAAGAACAACGCCATCTAGTATCTATTACAGACACTACAAAACCAGTATGGTACTCTACTTGATACAACATACATACCTGAATGACAATATGGGGTCATCCTGAAATAATAACTCTGTTATGAGGCCCACTCTCAAAGCAATCTGGGATGAGATTCAGACCTATTTTCAACATTCAAAACAACCTGGGGAAACCAAACAGATAAAATATAAACAACAATGCATACGACATTAGTTTATTAAGAGTAATAGTATTACAATAATGTCAGACCTTATTATATTTGTGCGAGAGAGACAGAGTGATCACTTCTCTTTCTTTTCAGAGCAGAGAGAGTTGTAGAGTTTGGTGATGTCATTGATGACGAGGGTTTGCACGATGGTTCCGTTCGTGTCGATGAAGTTGGCGAAAGACTTCGTGATGGAGGCTTCGCGCGACTTGCCGGCAGCGTCGCGCATCACCAGGACTAGGTTGTACTTGTCATCGTGCCTGTTGGGAAGGAGATTGTTTTGATTATTATTTGATTGGCTTTAAAATACAGGGTGTAAAAAGAGCCATCCACATAGCCGTCAACTACGCATTCTGTACATTAAACTAAATACCAAAATAATTGCTGGGAAACGACTTTTATATTTGATGTAAAATATCGCCGTTTACGGTAGCGCCTAACGTAATGTACGCAAAATATTATGCTTATGGGCTCATGCACCGGTACAGGAGTCGTGGGTTGGGGTCGTTATTACTCTTGATGTTAGTTTTAAAATGCTCCTTCTTTATTTTATTTTTTATTAATGTTTGTATTTCCTGTGCTTTTCCCAAATAAAATACTTTTTCTTTCTTTCTAAAGTTAAGTAATTTTATTATTTATTGTTATTCACTTACTTAAAGACAACTTTTTAGTACACAGTAGGTGTTAGTAGTACACGTAAGTATACAGGGTGTTTGGTGCATCGTGTGCCAAATTGAAATGGTCGACTGAAGGGGTCATCTGCTATCCTTTCAGACCCTTTAACACCTCTCATGCCCTATGGAATTTTTTTATCGACTTTTCATTATTTTTTTTATTAAAAAAGACCCAAACTTTACATTCAAATACAAATTTTAAAAAAAATCGAATTTGGATTTTATTTAGATGTGTGTTGTTTTAGAGTACTTTTAAATACAAAACTAGTGACATTACTCATCTAGATTTCTTTTAATTTACTCGCAAAGTTTTGGAATATGTAAAACTTAAATTAAAACTGTGGCTTTACATGTCTACAAAAAAAAAAAAAAAAAAGCGATCGGAATCTTCCAACTCCCTCAAAAATTCTCTATTCTGTTGTTGTACGAAGTAGTCTTTCCTCCTTAATGGTATTGAACGCTGTTTCTATGCGTTGGACTAGTACCTCCCTAGTTGGAACCTCCGTAGCGTATACCAGCTCTTTAGACAGGGCATGAGAGATGTTAAGGGGTCTGAAAGGATAGAAGATGACCCCTTCAGTCGACCATTTCAATTTGGCACACGATGCACCAAACACCCTGTTTACTTACGTGTACTACTAACACCAACTGTGTACCAAAAAGTTGTCTTTGAATAATAATAAATAATAAAATTCGATCGATATCGAAGATATTAGTTACTAAAGATAAAAAAAAAAAACAACCGACAATGTAATGCTTAATATCCTCCTGTTATTGTAGTGGCATTTCTCCTCGCTACCCTACTCATTACATTGAATGCCCTTCAAGCATGGTAGTCATGGCAATCCCCTTCAATTATTGGTGAATTTGATATGCATGAATGGTTTAATCATTTGTTTTAATCATATGTTGGTGTATTACAATGATAATTTTTGAGCATTTGTTTAGGAAACAAAAATGGGAAATGTCAATGAATAATTGAAATTCGGATTTGAATTTAACCCCCTAATTTGACTAATAAATAACTTGATATTAATATTTATATGCTACAACGAAAATATATAATGTCACCCATGGGCATGTGACCGTCTGTATTTTTCTGAAAGTTCACGTTTTTTTTTTTTTTTTTTTTTCGAAAATTCGCTTTAAAATGGGGGGTCGTCTTCTATCTTTAATATTTTTCATGTTATTCAATTTTTCTTTTTTTTGTCGCTTTTGTGTCCTTGCTTTACATTTTTTGCCACATCTCCGATGTTATTGGCTCGATTTAGATTCTGTTTATTATTTCTAAAAGCTTATGAGACATTTTATTAAAATTTGACGACTATGAAAAAAAAACGGAGGTGAAGGCATTTTTTCTAAAAAAAAAAACAGTAAGTACATCTTATTATTATTACTCTCAAAAAGTATGTTTGCAGAATGGACAGCATAAGATCTTTTCCTAACATTTTTGGGATCCGTTACCAATCTAACCGGATTCAGCTGACTACCAGTATTTTACATTAAGCGACTACCTATCTGACTACAACCCAGTTACTGGGTAACTCTTGAGTACCTACAGAATTAAGTTAAGCAATAGTACTTATATCATTTGAAAACAAAAAATAACTTACTTCTTAACATAGGAGCTGGCTTCCCACACCCTGTTGTTGTTTCCAGTTTTTTCCTTGGCCACCACAAATACTCCCTTCTCCTTGAATGTGGTGTATAGTGTGAGTATACCCATCAGTATGAAGTACGAGGACACGCAGATTATCAGGACCAGTCTGTAATAAATAAAACCAAAAGATTAATTATGTGAAAGATAATTATTATAAATCTACATCAATCAACACTAATCTAAATTGCCAATTATGTCCCTTCCAGAATTAGTCAGATCCGCCGTCCGCGGCATGTCCTTTCCGACCCTGATTATCCTATCACACTCCTCCAAGAGCAGAATAGGGCCACCAGCACAATACACAAGAACAGACGCCTCCCGTCATTCCGACCTCGCCGCCGAGGTCCTTTGCGACCGCGACCGTGTCCCTGAGTAAATGATACTCCTCCCCGACCCTTGCTCGAAAACGAGGTGCCAGCAAGTTGTTGCCGCTGAGCACGTAACTTTAAAACTACCCCGCATAATAATCATGATTTAAACCAATTTTTGATCCAGCCTGTCCCCTCTTGCTGTCCTCCCCTCGGCGACGCCCTAAGCCGAGGTCCGTACCCCACAGGGGGTGCCCTTAGCGAGTGTTCGCCTAGTTTTAATTTAGTTTAGTTTTTTGCCCCTGGCTGGAGGCTTTGAGTGTAGCAGCTTAAGGCACCCACAGGAAAGTCCGGTTAAGCAGCCAAGACGTTAGTGGTCAAAACTGCGGGATGCCATGTTAAAAAAAAAAAAAAAAAAACTAATCTAAATATGTGTGTTTTTGTTTGCAATAATTAAACTCAAAAACTACTGGACCGATTTAAAAAAATCTTTCACCAGTAGAATGCTATATTATCACTGAGTAACATCTATATATATATAAATGAATCCCTATTTCCCTTGGTCACGACATCACGCTAAAACGGCTGAACGGATTTGGATGAAATTTGGGATATGGATAGACCTTGACCCGGAGAAGGACATAGGATACTTTTTATCCCGATATTTTTACGGGATCGAGACTTATGCGGGTGAAACCGCGGGGCGCAGCTAGTACTCTATAATTTATAATGATATCACGCGGGCGAAGCCGCTGGCAGAAGCTAGTAATAAATCATTATTGTTCGACCGAAAATGGATGTTCTGCCGAAAACGAAGCTGAAAATGATTTAGACATAAAAAAATGTTAATATTTCAGCTGTACACTGAAATCTTGTTTGTTTTTATTTAGATGGATATTACACTATAACACATTTAGGATCACAGATCTATGAATCATATTTATATGATAATGTAATACAAACACATATGAATCAAATCGTCTTTGATCTTTGTGAGACCTGTTCCTATGATCCATGATCCTATCTAAAGGGGGTATAGACCCCTTAGACAGGTCTTGCCATATTGAATATTATTTATTGAATTTTCATATTTATTTTCATAATTTCTTGATTCAAAATGCGTCCACAAAATTGTGATTTTGCCTTTTCAGTTTTGTTGCTGCCATATTCTAATTTGACGGTTTTATTGTCGGATAAAAAATAAGTACAACGAAAATTTGGCGTCAGTTCACAATATGCTTAGTGGAATCCTAAAATGATTGTTGGCAACACTGCTGTACTAAAAAAATGCAAACTGCTACCGGGTGGCCGGGACACATTGTTTTGGCTTCATTGGTGTTCTTTAGAGTTCTATTTGTTATATTGTGTGCCGAAAGCCTTCAGAATTTGGTTTTGATGACAAAAAATAGGATCCTATTTATATGATAATGTAATACACAGATATGATTCTAGGGGGATATAGGATCCTCTATATGATCCTAGATATATGATAGTGTAATACCCCCCTTACATCTAGGAAGAGAAAATGCAAATATTGGCTTTAAAAGAAATAAAACACGATAATGCCACTAAAGGATACAAAAATTCGTGTATTTCATATATTGATTCCCCGGATATTGCCAAGCTTTACGAAAATAGGCCGAATGACGAGCGACAATTCACGAACTTCTGATTTTCGGCTTCGCCGAAGCTTCAGCTGGTTTATGGCCGAAAACGAAAATCTTTCCGAATACGAAGCTGTAGGTTATCTATACATCGTCGGTGTGCTTGCCAAAATCCGCATGTGGATTTTCATGTTTTTTAGTTTTTAATTCGATATTCTTCATCAATTTTGACAGCCACATCGCCAAAACCCTTGTGTAAAAATTCTCACTGAACAACAAAATGAATGTTACAGATTTTGCATGCAGATGTCTGAACTTGTATACGCTATCAACTGTTTCGACGTAAGGCGAGAGGAAGAGTTTTATAGTGCAAAATTCAATAAAAAATTGGATCTCTGTTACAAATATTCTAGGTGGCTTAAAATTTTTATAACAGTATTGTTTTTCTGAGTAGGTATGTAAGTATTACCTTCTTACTTTTGCTGAAAATAAAGATGGTTGTTTCAGAAAACTTTCAAAACAAAAACCTTTATGTGCATTTTAAAGCATACCGGCGCGGCAGTGCCGTTTTTATCATAAGAGAACGCGGGGCCCGTGCACAGGGCCCCTGACCTCATGGGCCCCAGAAGGTCGATACAACGCTACGCTAACGCACCAACGATACATAAAAATTGCATCCCTATTTCAAAGAATCACGCGTGAACGGCTTGACCAATATCACAATTTTTTTGTTGTTTTTTTTTAATGTAAGGAAAGAAAAAATTAAGATAGTAGCGCGGAAAGTAAATTGCACTAGTGTGAAGCATGGGCGGGTCACTAGTACTAAATGATATAGTTGGTATCAGATAATTATTGATTTCCGAGTAGCAACTCAGAGTCTTGATTTGTGCCGAGTTGATGGCAATCGGCTCTGTTACATGGGACTTCATTAAAACTAAACAAAAAAATCATCATAAATAAACAGTCGAAATGTGGGTGTACTATAAGTACACCTCTGCCCAACACTCCAGGGACTATGGATGTGATGTTATCTCTTGTTATAATTATTAAAGTCTTGTTTTTCTTTTATTTGCAGAAACTAAATGAATAGGTCACTCAAGCCATGGTTAACATATTAGTCCGTCACCAAAGTGGCAGTAGGATTAGCTACACAGGGAACACTGTCATGCAATACTCAGTACTCAATTCTTTAATGCATTATATGCATTTAGTATTGCCACATTAGGAGGCCATTTTAGTTACTAACTTAGATAAAAGTTATCTTTTTGTTTACTAACCCATATGGATGTTACTTATCTGAATTAAATAATTTTTTTTTTTAAAAGCTTAGTTTATATTTTCTCTGTCGAAGAAATGGAAATGTTTATTTTTGAGTATTAGGCCTGCTGCAAATGATTAACTATGATTGTCTTGTCAGAAGAACACAAAATAATCAGAAACTTTCCTGACTCAACACACTTTGTTTGGGCTTGTAAGGATATGCATTTCTCTCTAAGAATGTACAAATAATAAAAATTATCAAACTTAACAATTACTTGATATTATTATTACTGAATCCTATGTAATTTTGAATGAAACCTTTACTATACCTGTTGAATTTTCTTTCTTTAGTTTGTTCATTATAGGAATATGAGTCCTGACTCTCACACAATTATAAACAGGTTGTACATACCTTGACTGGGGGAATGGGTACAGGTAATCCCAGAGCAGGGCATATAGAGCGACACCAACGGCCAACGCACAGAGGAAGAGCCGTCCATCAATAAGGGCGAAGCTCTCTTTACATTTCAGATCTCCCGTTAGAACCTGCAGAAAAATATGTTGGAGAAATTATGAAAATGTGTCAGGTAGAAAAATAACAAAAAGTTTAAGCGTTAATTTATAAATCAAAATAATATTCACCTCTCTGATAGCATCATCAATAGCATTTTTTGCGGCAGCGCCGTCCCACTTATTGATTTTCACGGTCTGAAATTAACATCGCAAGCTGTTATTACCACTGTGGAATATCCTGACTTATTAGTCCATTAAATGAATACTTGTGTTTACATAAGTTCAAGCCAACTAGGAATAAAAGTATCCAAAGAAATAGTGCACGTTACAAATTGAAAAACATAAACGTGACGTGTCTCAGTTTTAAAGATTTTAGCGACCAAGAAAGTGTAGATGTTTGGACTCAAAATTACCTCGGGAGTTTCGGCCATTTTAAAATATTTCTTTATAGAATTATGGAAGTATCATCAATAGAATATTTAAAAATAAAATAAATCTTTCCGATCCTTCCTTCGGCTAGCTTGGTAGTTGGTTATACTTTTGACACTTCCAAAATTTGACATATGACGTGAAATGTTGAAACGTCACTAAGTTGCGTTCAAAATTTATAATCCGAAATGTAAATAAAACAGGTTGTTTTTACAAGTGATTCGACTAATAATATTTAAAAATATCTAACAGGTCTCTGCGAGTTGGATTTGGCCTCTCGTACGCCTTCCAAAGGTCCGGGACCCCAGGGTCCCGAGAAATGTCAAAGACCCTTTAAATAATAATATTAATTTAATTCAGATAAGTCCATCCATAGAGTTAGAGTTACCTCTTAGAGCAGGTTAAATGCTCTAAGGAGTTACCTACATAGATTTATTAGCTTACAGTACCTAATCTAATTATCACACTATCATGAGATCACAAAATCAAAAAAACAATAAATGCTTGTTTTGAAAGCAATAAAAATTATAGTAATAATCGCTCAATTGTCGATTTGCCTCACAGAGTATAAACTTGTAAGCCGATAACAATAAAATTGTATTATCTCGTTGGTGACAGTTAGGCCCTATTTTTAACAGGCGCCCTTGGTGCGCGTTTTCTTCGCTACGTTTTAGACGCTCGCTCATTATATGAATTTCTACAAAAATTGCTGCCGTCCAAGGGGGCACATCTTACGAGCATCAACCTCGTGTATGACGCGCGACCTTGACTCGAGGAAGTTATTTTTTTTACTATTTTTCCTTGTTGTTTTCTCTGCATCAGTAATAAATTTAAAAGAAACACAGTTATACTGAGTATGTTGAGGATCAAAAGTTAACACAAAATACGGAAATCTTGTTGCGTTTGATGAGCGTCCAACGCGCCGAGACCGCGCGCTCGGCGCGCAGCGTAAACGCCAAAACGCAGCGTACTGAGCGCGCGCTTGTTTTAAGTAGTCCCTAAAACTCATATCCATTTTCTTGTAACAAGCTTCAACTTCTTGAGATCGCAAGCTGATATGAAACCTTCTTACGTAGTAAGGAGATCATTTCGATTCTCCATCATAGACTATATTGTCATAGTGATTTCAAACCGTAGTGTCAAACGATTTGAAAGCTTCTAATACGCTATGTAATTTTATTGTGGAATAAAACCAAGATTTCCTTTGGTTTTGTCTTTATTGTGTATCACAAGCGCGTCACCCTCGCCGTTTCTTGGTCGTATGGTAGAACAGTAGCATCGTTTATCGTATGATCGTTTTTCGTTCCACTGGCACTGTTCGTGTTCGTACGCTAGGATAATAAAATTCATCCTAGCACCTATCCAACCAGTACCTAACCAGTATGAGGAGCTCGTGGCTGAGTAATAACAGTCGCATGTGTCGATTCATCATGTCAAGCTACGCTTGCCTGGGTTGGTCTGTCGATGGGTGATCATCTTTACATACCGGGACTCCTCCGTACCTCGGAAAGCAGTAAGCCGTTGGCCTCGGCTGTAATTCGTGGAGCTTTGACAGTCGTTACGGGTCGAAGCCCGAAAGTCTGACAACCAGTCTTACCAAGGGATATCGTATTACATATAGCTCGCTAAGAACAGATTTTTGCTGGGATAGTTTTTGTTGTTTCCTATGTTTTTTGTTTTTGCATTATGTTTGATTACGTGCTTATTTATTTATTTTGTTTTTTTTTCGTTTTTTAATTATAAAAAATAGGTATGTTAAAACTGTTTGTACTTCCCGTCACTTGTCCTTATGGATTCATTAGAAAACCAGCGTCAGACAGCATCTGTCTGGCATTAAAGCTGAAATGAACCTTTTTGGCGCAGCCGTGAGGCACACACTATTGTTTTTAAACATTATTTTTTATTTTATCTTTGTTATTTGTGTTTTGTGTTTCACGAACTGTCCAAATAAATGTTTTTCTTTCTTTCTTTCTTCTTCTTTCTATTATCCAGTTACTGGGTTTTTGAGGTCAGATAGGCAGTCGCTCCATGTAAAATATTGGTATTTAGCTGCATCCAGGTAGACTAGAAGCCAACCCCAATATAGTTGGAAAACGTTAAGTAGATTGATTGATCTATCTAATATCCACCACAGTATCAACTAAACGCTTGGAGTCATTCACTAGGTCCGAAAAATAAAATAAACATTTATTTTAAAATGCACAACAATTTATTTCCCTATAGAATGTTAGTAAACTAAATAATTAATTTTAATCTGCATTGGAGTCCATCTTGTATTAATTGTCTATGACAGAGTCCTCAACAAAAAAAGAAAAAAAAGCAAAAACCAATGAACTAAAATGAGAGAAAAATGTAATTTTGCCTGTTAATAATGTTTCATTTAAATTGTGAGAGAGTATAGTAGTTTTGCATAATTTTAAGTATTTCAGTAAATGCAAGAAATACTATTAGATCCAAAAAGTAATGGTATGTAGTCAGATTGTATCATTATATGTTATTGCTGCATCGTACCATCAACACCAACCGGTGGCTTCATTGCATAAAATCATTCGAGACTCAAAACAGAGCGTCCCGAGTGTCTAAAAAACAATAGTTATTGTAGCTAAGTTAATTGTTAAGAATTATGCCTTCTATTTTTTATTATAACCATGTGGCATTGACAGCAATGAGAAACAACAACGATTGAAAGAGGTCACTATGCCCAACCGTGTCCTGAACATCTGTGATGTGAAAAAAATATAATTTTTAGGTTGTATGTTGCTGCTTTAAAATAGTACAATGGCGAAAAGAAAGAAGGCAGCAACAAAAACCGCGGCAACGCGTCGTACAACTCGACGCGCCAAGCAGCAGGCCGAAGCTGCATCATCTGCCGACGGCGAAGCCTCTGGGTCCGTCGAGGCAACCACCTCCGAAACCAATCAGCAAGACACAGAGACTGCGCCTACCGATGCCTCTACTGCACCTGACTCACAGGCACCACAGGCATCAGGACCACCAACACTTGCTCAAACCAAACCCTGTCAGGTCCCAATCGTAGCATTGCATAAGAAATTTGGTAAATATCGCTGTCTATTCAATAGTGATGAGACATTTACTAGAAAATATGATATAGGTAGTGACAGTGAAACAAATAGTAGTGTAGAAATAAGGGTTGTTGATCCATGTGCAAGCTCAGAGTCAGATTCGAATGCTGCACTAGATACACAGTCTGATACTAACAGTGGCGCTAATTTCAGTCCAATGAACAGTACAACAATAACACAGAGCAGATCTAGAGACATATCACCTGTACCTGCCCTAAGTGAACTATCATCCAATAGTGAAATTCCATTATCAAATACAGAAGAAACAAATGAGAGGGCCACAGAGTTAAATACTATTGACTTAACAGAAAGTCACTCTAAGCTCAGTGCTATTGCTGAACAAATGCCTGAAAATAAAGATGATTGTCAAATTATTGATGATTCTTCCAAAGAAGCAAAACCAGAGGAAATACAGATGGAAGACATTACATTGGAAGAAGAACAACTAGATTTTACTGGAGATGATGATGAAGTCATCACAATTGTGCAAATAGTAGAGGATGACCATCCGCAGCTTTTCTATAACATCAAGATTGATAGCCCACAGGAGCATGAATCTGAACCTAATGATAATGAAGAAAGTAAGGACATTTCTCAAAACAGTGACTTCCAAGAACATTTTGAAAAGTTGAATCTTACATCTGCATTGGACCCTGACCCTTCAATGGATTGTTCGGAGGCTATTGAACTCAGAACTCCACCTTGTTTAACTCCTGACATACCATTTAAAGAAAATCTAACTGAAGCTCTAACAAGGCCAGATCCCAGTCTTACACCAAGCTCTACACTATCAGATGACAGCAACTCATCTAGAGTAACTGAACAAACCCAAAATAATTCAAATGATTCAGCTGAATCATCACCCACTGGTGTAAGGCGATCTAGTAGAATTAAGACAATAAGTAACCTGAAACAGAAAACAAAAGGCTATGGGTTGGTCAAGACACCACTGAAGAAGGCTTTGATCACGCAGGCAAAGCTGAAACTTGAAGAAATTGGATCTGACAGTCAGGAAAAGACTAGTGAGTCTTTGGCAAGTATCACACCTAACTCTCCATCATTTCCTGTGCCTTCTGAGATGCCTGTGAAGGTGAAGTCTCGTTGGCGCAGGTCTAGTGAGCTAGAGATGGGTGCTGTCTCTCCTGCCAACTCACCTTTAGCTAGTCCAAGCCTGCCCCAGCGTTTGCCCCTAGTAGCAGAAAGTCCTAACCTCCCTGAAGATGACCAACATGTTACTCCTCTCAGCAAAGAGGATTATGACAGGATAATTGAAGAGAGGATGAACCAGTACCAACATTTGGATGAAAATGAGTATTTATGTGACAGAATGATAAGTAAGGAGACTAAGAAGATGACTTGTGACTGTTTTATGACCAAAGAAGAACTGGAAAGAGGAGAGCTGGCTTGTGGAGAGGACTGTCTCAACAGACTACTCATGATTGAATGGTAATACTTTCTTTCTTTTCTATTCCTGTTTCAAATGATTAGTAGATTTTCATCAATCTTCTTTTTCAAATCCAATCTTGTAATATTACGTTTCCAGTAACTCCCGCTGTCCAGTAGGTGATCGTTGTACTAACAGAAGGTTCCAGTCCAAAGAGATGGCTACTCTCAAGGTTTTCTATGCTGACAAGAAGGGATGTGGTGTGGAGGCCAATGCTGATATACCAACGTAAGTAATATGAAGAAAAATACGTATTTTGTAGTCAATGCATTGGCGAAAACATTTGATAGAGAGTTTGGTTATTGCATAAATAAAATTATGATACAATGTTTAGTTAATATACTGAGATTTTTTTATTGATAGTTCAGCAATATTGCAAGTACAGTAATATAACAGTGTTAAAAAATAACATAAGGTATAACAAGGATCTTTGTGCCATAAATTTAAATTAGCAATACAAATTGTGGTGCTCATAACATAAATACATAGTAACAATGGGAATAATTCATTGATAAAATCATCTTTAGTGTTCAATTTTACATAACCTATAGAATTAACACTTGTACAGACAAAACATTGTTACCTGTTTTCCAAATAATGCCTCGCGAATTGAAGATACAGATATGTATGCTAATAGCCATATTTACTTCCTGACTGAATTATAAAGTTATTAATAAATTGAGCACAAGGAAGTTACAAATATTGTAAGTACTTATCAAAAGCAGACAATGATTAAAATGTTTTATGAATTATTGAAATGAACAACTATGTTTTGTTAGATTATAGCAATCATTACTACCAATGCTTTAGCTCTATCTCAAAAATACGACAAAACTATGCCATATTATACTCCTAAACCAAGCCATCGAAAAATCCATTCTAACCAACCAACCAATCACATTGCAGGGGCGAATTCCTTCTAGAATACGTAGGCGAAGTTCTTGACTATGAACAATTCTACAAGCGTGCTCAAGCATACTCCGACGAGAACAACTTACATCACTACTTCATGTCTCTGAAAGGCGATACAGTCATTGATGCAACACTCAAGGGAAACATATCACGGTTCATCAACCATTCCTGTGATCCCAATGCTGAAACTCAGAAGTGGACCGTGAATGGTGAGCTGAGGATAGGGTTCTTCAGTAAAAGGGATATTGTGGCAGGCGAGGAATTGACGTTTGATTATCAGTTCCAGCGGTTTGGGTAAGTTATGTTTATGCAGCTGTTATGCATGTTATATATAAAGCTTAATAAGCAGCCGACATTCTAGTTGAGGTCGCGAATTTTATGCGACTAAAACGCAATATATAAGCGATGCATTCACTTTGTATCTAATTATCGATACCGCCATATCTCATCGCCAAAAAATAACATGTCCATTAATCATGTGAGGCTCGAAAAGGGGGGAGCGGGTTCCTAAAAATCATGAATTATCAAATATCATAAGGGGAAAGGGGGATGTAGTAAGATATCACGTGTGTTTATTTATTCGTTGAACGCGCGGTTTCTTAACCGAAAAACGGCGCGTTACCCTGACTCGCCATTGCCAGGCAACGATTATAAGGACCTGCATATAAAGATTTTTTTTAAGATATTGTATTATTATATTGATACACGTGATTTTGGGAAGGAGGGGTTAAAAAGTTGCTAAAACAGATCACCTGATTAATGGATGACCCCTAACCTAATGTGCAACCCATAATAAGCGCGTTGACGTCTAGTTTTGAAACCTAGATGATGTTATCTAGAGCTTTGTCGTCATAAGTCTGCTTGTAGGTACTCAAAATTTAACCGAATTTGTTCAGCATTACAGTGAGAACGACTAACAGGCCTAACCTTCGAATTATGTAAATAATCTGTCTTAACGAGCTCACCGTGAATAACGTTGACTTTGTTTCTACTTCAAAAGTTGATTCATACAAATGTAACAAGAAAATATCTGATTCACTTGTTACGATTTTAGATCTTTAATGTGGTTAAAGATATCTTGCGCTATTAATACTCGGTATGTAAAAGCGTGTCTTATGTCTTGCAAAAAAATAATGACCCTTCATGGTAGGTTGGAAAAAAGACAAAAATAGTCAAAACATTGGAAATTCTAGACATTTTTCGTATTTACGATTGTGAAAGCGTAAATACAACATTAAAATTTTGTTCCAAGAATGTAGGTATCTAAGTTACATGTAAAAGAAAATTAGATCTATTATAACAACTCATAACCTCCATCTCCCCTCCATCCTCCATCCCCCATCCCCTCTCCATCCCCCATCCCCCCTCCATCCTCCATCCCCCATCCCCAATCTCCCTCCATCCTCCTCCACCCCACATCCCCCAACCCCCTCCATCCTCCATCCCCATCCCCCCTCCATCCTCCTCCTTCAATTTCAATTTCAACCTACCCTTTTCATAACTGTGATTCTCCACAACTCAACGACAATATAACTATTTCTGACAATCCGGACTTATCGGTTCCAGCGGGTGTAAGGCCGTAATGCTGTAATGGCGATTGGTGATTGGTGGGTAACAGAGATGTGTTGTTTCGTGCAGAAAGGTGGCGCAACGCTGCTACTGCGGCGCCGACAACTGTCGCGGTTGGATCGGTGGCGAGCCCGACTCTGACGATGAAGATGACGAGGTACGCGTTACTCGGGTATATATGTTTATTTCTTTATTTGGGACTGCTTTCTCGCATGTGGAGATGAAGGAGTGATTATAAATGCTGTTTTCAAGGTATACTTTGTGTTTGTGTATCTTGAAACATTCATTGTGATTTCTGAAATTCTGTTAGAACATTCTGTTTCCTAAAAGTTACTTCCTTAATGTGTAATTTTCCGAAAACATATTACTATAGTCATTCTTGGATCTATACTCTGATCAGTAATGCATGCTATTTGTTAATAATAATTTAAAATATAATTTTATTATAAAATATAATTATATTTTAAATTTATGATTGATGGAAAAGATTTTCAACATTAGAGACTAACATTATACTTTGTAACTATCTCAGGAGGAGGAAGAAATCTCGACCTCAAAGTCTGGTACTACAGAGTCTTCAGAAGAATCCCACGCCACGCCCACGGAACAGCCGCGACCGCGCGTCCGTCGACCCAAGAAGGATCGCACTTACAAGCCGAAGGCTCCCGACTTGGTGCAAGATGCTGATGTGAGTTCGCGTTTATTAAAATTATCAAATTGTAAATTAAGCTATATCGCATCATTTGGAAAGTTTGCAAATAAAAAAGATGTTGAGAATGTTCAAGTATTACTTATAATATGCTCATTGACATGAGTTCTATAATTTTAGGTTTAATGTAACGAAAGAAAGAAATTGCGTTTATTGGCATAAGAGATGTTACAAATTGTTTATTTTGTTTCTTAATAAATTTATTTTATTCAGATCGAGGAAGACCTGGAAGCCTTGGGCCGAACTGGCGTAAAGAACCAGAGCCACACTCTCCGCCTCTCCCGAACCGTAGTACGTGCTAAGACACGTCGCGCTCAGACGGCGTTACTGCGACTACTGCGGGATGCTGACCTGCCTTGTAGGAGACTATTCCTGGACTACCGGGGCCTCAGGCTGCTGGCGCCCTGGTGTAGCGACGCGCCGCTTGACTTCAAGTAAGTGGGCATACGTCATAGATTGTATCGGTGAAGATCTGAACAAAAGTGAAGCAAAATAAGAGCTTTGCAAGGTCACAAGGCGTGACATTTGTCGTGAAACTAGTAATACTTTAAATTAAGAAATCAATGGCAACCTTTCAAGTTTCTTCAGATCATGACAACAGCCATATCATATACAAAATAACCTTCTTCACTTCTGGGGGAGTAGGATTAAAAAAAAAATTGAATGTTCAAATATGTTTACAGCTAGTTGAGTAAACGAAAAAGTACATAAAAAAAAAAAAAAAAACATTTAACTTCCACAGGCTAGAAATGCTTCAAACAGTAGACCGCCTGCCGATCCCCAACAAGACCATGATTCAAGAGAGCCGCTTCTTCATCATCGTGGAGCGATGGCTCAGCGCGGCCGACGCACCACAGCCTACACCTGACACAGTATTTATTGATGAGGCTACCGGTAAGATTTAATTGAGTATTCAGCTAATCCCTGTAAAGGGTAAAGCAGATTGGGGTGGGCCACACTGCAACGCAACACATTTCTAAAATCCTCCTTCATCACTTTCGTACATTTTCTATGAAGCAATGCACACTACAGCGGACCGTGCTGTACTTTTAGGCATATAATAGGCACTTTTGAACGTCAAAATTTACACAAAATAGAATGGATTCTAGTCGCCCCTTCCAAAAGGTAGTTTTCGTATGGAGAAGAATGGGCAAGAAACTTCACCATTACTCTTAAAATGTTTAACAATATTTTGTTTACATTAATTATATGTGAAGACGATGCACCTGGAATAAGATAACTATACCACAATAGGTAAAAATAATTAAAAATGAAGCAATGACAAAAAATAATTATGTAATGGATACATGATGTTCACATATTTACAAGCATTGTAAAAGTAGGTACCTATACTATCCTAAAAATTTTACAAGTAATATTAATAAATAAGTCAGTGCGTGAGTTCAAGTAATCATAATGTAAAATCGATGTAATAATAATTAATTATACAATTAAATTAGCAACCAGTTTGATTATGTCTAGATTCTTAATTTTCCTATGGAGCTAGACCAGCATGTTTCCAAGCATTCTTATCTTGGATATAATCCTCTAATTTGTAATATGCTTGTCTACAAAGTGTACTTTTAATATGAGATATCACAAGGTATTTTGTTGTAACATTTAACACAGTACCCAATAAAAGATGTATGTACTTTAAATAATCTGAAAAATGGTTGATCTATTATATCTTTATTTCTAGTATTAAAATTATGTCTATCACTTATTTCATTAAAAAGATGTAGATTTTTCCTTACATAATATTTTCATAGATTAATTGACAAGGTACCGTCATAATATGATTCTTTTTGAATAGTTCCCTGAGAGAAGAGATATATAGATGTATCGTCTTGCATGTTACTTGTGGCAGGCCATTGTTAGACATTATTTTTCTCTCGGACAACACATTAATAGCTAATGGCACGCCAAAAATATATGCCATTCAGGAAACTAGTAGCGCGGTTTATTGGCCACGGTCAGCCCAATCTAAGGAAGTCTTTAGTGACAAAGCCAGCTATATTCTACTATAATCGTGTTGGTTTGCGAATTTACGAAGACTTATAAAACAAATAAATTGTATTCCACAGGTTTGCCTGTAGAGTTACCTAACAGCCTAGAGAATCTCTCAAGTCCAGAGAAGGCGAAAGAGAGTGCTAGCATATTGGAGAAAACCAAGGATCTGTGTAACCAACTGCTGGAGAGATGGTCCAGTTTGAAGGTAAGGTTTTACCTCCTTTATTACTAGTTAATTGATTCAGGCGTGACCTTGCGGAAATCCATTATAAAATGTTTAGTAACCTGTTCTGCTTAGCTATTTCTAAAGAGTCTTAAAAAGACCCTGGAAGAAATCGACACGTGTTTCACCCCTCAACGAGGCATCCTCAGGATGACGATTGTCCTTTATTACTAGTCGATGGGTCCTTCTTTATCACTGATTTTAGGAGAGTTGCACATGCCATGATTAAATAAGGAACCATTCAGAATGTTAAGTAGCCAGCCTGATTGCCCTGAGTGATCAGATGGACTCAAATATCGTGTCATTCGAGGAATATCACCTCGAAGTCAATTATTGCAAATTGGTAGTCAGATGCCCGAAAGTTTGACCAAGGGGTTTTGTATGTGGTTGTCAGATAGGCAATGGTTCCATGTAAAATACTGGTATTTAACTAAATCCGGTTAGATTGGAAGCCGTCCCGAATTGAGTTGGCAAAAAGACTAGGCAGATGATGGTGTTATGATTGCACGAGATCTGTAATCAATTATTTTTTTTGTCATTGCAGGAAGTATTCAAAATACCGAAGAAAGAAAGAATACAACAAATGAAAGAGCATGAAAGACAAGCGAACGTCGAGAGGCGTGCGGCTGATTCCAGCGGATCGCGCGAACGTGACCGCGAACGCAGAGAAGAACGCGACCGCGACCGACGGGAAGAACGGGAACGCGAGCGGGAGAAAGAGAGAGACCGAGAGAGGGAGCGAGACAGAGAGAGAGACCGAAGTGATCGTGATAGAGGGGACAGGGAGCGGGGAGAAAGAGACCGCGAGAGGTACAGAGAAAGAGATAGAGATCGTGATAGAGATGATCGGGATAGGAGGAAAAGAAGGAGCAGTCCGGAGGGAGGCAGGAGGAGTATTAGGTAAGAGAACGATATGATATTTGTTGCGATTAAAAGCGTTGATTTTTTTTATTGATCGTGAAATTGAATTAATAGGCTGTGAATTTGATTATCTTTCTCATAAAGAGAGAGTACTATTTCAGAATTCGAGGAGTACACGAGGAGAGCTTCTCGATCGTTGAGAGGCGAGATTGTCTATGTGGATCTTGTAGGCGAAAATCGCCATGCGATTTATCGCACTCATGTGTTTAAGCATAATTTAAACGAAGAGTGTACCGTCTCTCGTAGATCGAAAAAGTCTTTTCGTGTGAATTCGCTTGTATAATGTTTCGGTAATAAGCAGTTTGCCTTATTTCGTCCACTGTAAGACATTACAGAGATTATTTCCAATGTCGCAGGCTAAGCGAGCGAGTCCTAGCGGCCGTGCCACCCATGAGCAAAGAGGAACGTCGCCGCGCCTTCGCCGAGGCAGCGGCCGCGGCCGACGAGTCGCGGCGACAGCGGGACAGGCTGCCGCGCGCCTGGCACACCTACTGGCCGCAGCCTGACGCCTTCCCACAGGTATACACTGACGTTAGGTCGCGGCGACAGCGGGACAGGCTGCCGCGCGCCTGGCACACCTACTGGCCGCAGCCTGACGCCTTCCCACAGGTATACACTGACGTTAGGTCGCGGCGACAGCGGGACAGGCTGCCGCGCGCCTGGCACACCTACTGGCCGCAGCCTGACGCCTTCCCACAGGTATACACTGACGTTAGGTCGCGGCGACAGCGGGACAGGCTGCCGCGCGCCTGGCACACCTACTGGCCGCAGCCTGACGCCTTCCCACAGGTATACACTGACGTTAGGTCGCGGCGACAGCGGGACAGGCTGCCGCGCGCCTGGCACACCTACTGGCCGCAGCCTGACGCCTTCCCACAGGTATACACTGACGTTAGGTCGCGGCGACAGCGGGACAGGCTGCCGCGCGCCTGGCACACCTACTGGCCGCAGCCTGACGCCTTCCCACAGGTATACACTGACGTTAGGTCGCGGCGACAGCGGGACAGGCTGCCGCGCGCCTGGCACACCTACTGGCCGCAGCCTGACGCCTTCCCACAGGTATACACTGACGTTAGGTCGCGGCGACAGCGGGACAGGCTGCCGCGCGCCTGGCACACCTACTGGCCGCAGCCTGACGCCTTCCCACAGGTATACACTGACGTTAGGTCGCGGCGACAGCGGGACAGGCTGCCGCGCGCCTGGCACACCTACTGGCCGCAGCCTGACGCCTTCCCACAGGTATACACTGACGTTAGGTCGCGGCGACAGCGGGACAGGCTGCCGCGCGCCTGGCACACCTACTGGCCGCAGCCTGACGCCTTCCCACAGGTATACACTGACGTTAGGTCGCGGCGACAGCGGGACAGGCTGCCGCGCGCCTGGCACACCTACTGGCCGCAGCCTGACGCCTTCCCACAGGTATACACTGACGTTAGGTCGCGGCGACAGCGGGACAGGCTGCCGCGCGCCTGGCACACCTACTGGCCGCAGCCTGACGCCTTCCCACAGGTATACACTGACGTTAGGTCGCGGCGACAGCGGGACAGGCTGCCGCGCGCCTGGCACACCTACTGGCCGCAGCCTGACGCCTTCCCACAGGTATACACTGACGTTAGGTCGCGGCGACAGCGGGACAGGCTGCCGCGCGCCTGGCACACCTACTGGCCGCAGCCTGACGCCTTCCCACAGGTATACACTGACGTTAGGTCGCGGCGACAGCGGGACAGGCTGCCGCGCGCCTGGCACACCTACTGGCCGCAGCCTGACGCCTTCCCACAGGTATACACTGACGTTAGGTCGCGGCGACAGCGGGACAGGCTGCCGCGCTCAAATTGAACGATCATACTGTCTGCATTTTAGCATAAATATAATGAACTCGGAACTATTTTCAATTTTTTTAAATTTTGGTTTTGCCAACAGCAAATGTTCCCCGGCGGCATGGTTCCCGGAGGGCCCAACATGCTGGGCAACATGCCCAACATGGGCAGCATGCCCAACATGGGTGGCATGGTGATGGGCGTGCCAGGCTTGGTGCCCGACATGCCCGCTGACTGGTTGCCGCACGATTTCCCGCCCGCACCCTTCTGTCCGCCCTTCTGTATGCCGCAGCCTAAGTGAGTAGCTGAAGGATTCATTGTAATATTCTCGAATAAAACTTAAATTATATTGCTTACACTAAGTTTGAAACTGTAACTTTTGTAGTGAGTAACACACGTCTTTGGTTACAAAATCGGTATAAGCTGGCTTCTTAGTCCACGTCAGCAGGAGAGCTTTTCAATGCGACTTAATTACCGCGCACTGCATTTTCAACAATTGGCTTAGCGCCGAGAGATGAAAAGCCATCTTCGCTTTTCTAACGCGCAAAGGATGCACTCAGTTGGATTCTCAACGCTCGGCTCAACGGCGACAGGTTGAAAATCCAATGTACTCTAAAATAAAAAGTGTCCAGTACGTTGAGTACGGAATTTTAATAGAATAAGCCCACGTACGCACGGGTTTATTCTATTAAAATTACTCAACGTCATAGTGTAACTACCGACGTCCGTCAACTGTAGAACAATCCCGTATTTAACAAAAAAAAAGTATAATTCAAAGAGACGATAGAAAAAGGCGCTTGTGATGCTTACGAACTCTGTTTAGGGTTCCGTACCTCAAAAGGAAAAAAAACGGAACCCTTATAGGATCACTCGTGTGTCTTGTCTGTCGGTCTGTCCGTCTGTCACAGCCAATTTGCTCCGAATCCAGTGGACCGATTAAATTGATTTGGTACCCATATGTATTTCTGTGACCCAAACACGAACGTGTAACGTAAATAAATGAATTTTGAATATAGGGGTCACTTTTGGAGGTTAAACAAGAAAATAAAAAAAAAAGTTTTGCTAACAGTACCGAGTGACATATCAAATGAAAAAATAAATACTTTTAAAGATATATAAGAAATTCGATGAAAATTTACCATTCCCCCCCCTTATCACCAAAACTACTGGATCTAAAATTAAAAAAAAAAACATAGTATGGCTCTTTACTCATAGATTACAAGAAAACCTATAAGAAGTCTATGGTCTTAAAATAAAATGGTAAATTTCTCAATATTGTGTGTATAAACTTACATTTGCAGTTGGAATGTATGGGAGAACATGTTTTTCAACTACAATGTTAAGTTTGTTCTTGGGATAAATAAATTCATCTCAAATACGGAACCCTTCATTGTGCGTAGTCCGACACGCACTTGGCCGGTTTTTTCTTCTTCACCTACAATCGTAAAATTTTCCTAATTATTTTCGCTGTACCGATGTCTAGTGATACCGATATGCAATCACGTATCACTAAACAACTTACTGACATAGATTCCATCAAAAAAGTTCTTGTAACTGCCAAGCACTGACTATTAACGCTATAAAAAATGTGTCCGCAGTATGATGGGCATGCCCGGGTTCCCGATGGGCGGCTTCATGTTCGGGCAGCAGGTGGGCCCGCCCGGCCAGCCGCCCTTCCCGCAGCTGCCCACGCCAACTGACCAGCAAGTGAGTACCACACAGGGTATTTTTGAAGTCAAAACTTCTTTAGGCGCGTTGGGCATTTTTGAGATGGGACTAAACCAATGATTTCGCGACACCATGCCGACACCTCATTTTTGTAAACGCGATTGTGCTCTTTATTTATATTAAGTTATTGATCAATTTTCTATGCAAGTATTTTTACTTTAAAGGTTTCGGTTTTTTTTTTTTTTTGTAAACGCAATTGTGCTCTTATTTAGATTAGTTGTTGTATGACAGACCAATGTTCTATACAAGTATTTTTGTTCCACCAAAGCGATCTTGTTCAAGTTTTCACTTCTGTCGGCACTCCCGGAGTGCCACCACTTTTTTTTTCTAGTCGTGTCGCAGGCCCTGCTCTTGTGAGCTAATGAGGAAGGTGGGGCAAAGCTGATTGTAGATGGCGTGGTCCTTACGGCCTACAATAAATTTGATATTTCGTTCATTCATTCATTCCATTTCGTGGTCATTCATTCCATTTCGTGTTCATTCATTCCATTTCGTGTTCATTCAGGAGTTTGGTTTTATTTCACTATTTCGTTATTTTCGGTGATTTCAATATTTTAAATCTAGTATTTGACATGGAAAGTATCAGAATTTAAAACCTTAAATCAGCGGTTCTTAACCTTTTTGGCTGGCAACCCATATTTCAAAAATATTAGAAGCCCGCGACCCGATAAAAAATAAAAACATCAATTTACTACATTTTCTTTATTCATAGTAAGTTAAACATTTTTTAGAAATCAACTAATACAAATATAAAAAAAAAACATGGCACGAGTTATCTGTTAGTAATAATAATTAAATTAATGACATTTGATCAAAATTCAAGGTGGTCTCTAATTCCAATTTATTAGTGACTACCTTGATGTTGTTTTCTTGAACAAAGAAGATCCCGCGGGTCCCGCGACCCATCTTGATATGGCCCGCGACCCAAATTTGGGTCGCGACCCGAGGTTAAGAAACGATGCCTTAAATATTGCATCGTAATAACTTTCTTCAAAATATTTCTGAAATAAACCACAATAATTATCCATGCGTCATGTTCGCGACCGGGCGCCGTCAGTAGGGACTGGTAATCTCTTAGCTGCTACAGTCAATTTTAATTTATTTTAATTTTTGAATTGTTTTTTATCTTTTTATTACGGTCGCTTTTAACGTGCACGTCTTTCTATATTGTTCTCAAATGCATAATTTCAACACAAATGATGTAATCAATATTTTGTAACAATATTATGATTTAAAAGAGTGTCCGTGGAGTTTCTTGCCCGTTCTTCTCCATAGGAACCCACTAGGCTTTGGAATGGGCAACTAGCTTCATCTTTCTGACTTACCGACTCCTTGACAATTCAAAAGTGCCTGTGAATGGTTTAATTGAAATAAATACTTTGAGTTTGAACCTTGTAATTTGTTTATCGCTACGACAGAGTCTTGCGGAAAATGATGGACTCCAATTTTGGAGTATTTAGGAACAACAACGCGTCATCTTTGCAAAAATAAAACCACCTCACGCCTGGTACTATTAGCTTGTGCTGAGAACTAGCTACGACGGCGCCATTTTGACAGTTACCTGCCCCATTAAATAGTATTATATAATATTAGTAAACAATAACGACCCGACTGTCTCGTTGGTCTAGTGGTCGCAAGCACTACCGTTGAGTATAAGGTTCTGGGTTCGATTCCCGGGTCGGGCAAAGTGTTATTGGGATTTCCATCTGAAATTTCTCAGTAGCAGCCCGGAGTCTGGATTTGTGCCCGGTTGATGGCAATAGGCTCGCCCCCAAGAGGGGGCGTCTAATATACATGGGACTTAAACATAACTGGCGAAATGTGTGTGTACTATAGGTACATCTCTGCCTAACCCTTGGGGGATTACAGGCGTGATGTTATGTAACGACCCAACCATATAACCACGGCGCGGTACCGTACCGAAAAACGGTCTAGTTCCTGCAATGTTTTTAGATTTTATTAAAGGTACCAAACCTTACTTCGACTGTACATGATATGAAAATAGAAATTCATAGAAATTAATAAAATAAACGCTAATCTGTCTTTGTTGAGTTATAAATAAGTGCATACCAACCAAACGCACAGCGACGTTTTGTAGTGTATGGACACAAATGAGTACAGATGGTTCTCTTCGCAAAATCATTCAAACAAAAAACGACTCTTGCCACGACGCAATAAAGGAAAATTCTGGTCGCACAACGCTGATTAGCTACAGTTATATTCACATAGAAGTTGCCTCTGTATCGCGTAACTCATATCTTCTGACTACGTTACGCTCACTGAATTAGATCGATAAGACGAGCCCGCCGCGTACTTGTAGCATCATACCTAAAATGCGGAGTGCGCCTTCTGTACTATTCTGTGGTGCGGGCTCTTTAGGGTTTATATCAGTTATTCCTTGTATCCAATGATAACCTTGTTACTATAACATTTTATTCTGCCTACCAGGGTGCAGTATCGACGGATGAACATAAAGACATAGTGCTCCCATCTCTATGGCGCAGCGCGACCGACGCGCGCGGGCGCACGTACTACTACCACGTCAAGTTGAGGCAGCCGCAGTGGATACCGCCGCCGATGCCTCGGGAACCTGGTACGTTACCTGCATAACCAGACATAACGAGACCAGACCGACCAGACATTCATATACAATGGTTTCTTTCAGATTAGACAAAAAAAAAATCGCTAACACAGAACATTAACATAACGGTTGTATTTAGAATATCAAATTAAATAAATAATATGGACAGTGTCGAAACCCCACTTTGAAAGTGCGAGACGCCAATGGCCAACATTGGAGAGAAAAAAGAAAGAAAGAAAGAAAATACATTTATTTAGAACAGACTATAAAGCACACAGTATAATTAAACAGCAGATAAAAAAACAAAAACAAATAAAAAGTGTAAAGGGCGATATAAGACATTAGCATGGGAGTGTGCCTCACGGCTGCGCCAAAAAGGCCCAGTTCAGCAAAATTGCCATTTGCAAATTGAGAGAGGTCATTCTCTCTCCAATGTTGGCTAGTTTGGCGGGATGAGCCAAACAAGTTGCATACTGTACTCAAAGACGTACAGTACAAATATGTTCTTAATGTCCCTCGGCAAACCTCGTGTTCGTTAGTCGTCGGATTTCTATCAGTTGCCCTTTGCACTTGGTGCAGACCGGACGCTCTCAATCGACTTGGAAGTATATACAGTCGTTAATACTCTTTTAATGAATGTAATTTATTTTAAAAGTGGTAGGAAAACTGCTAAAGTCGCAGGCACAACAGATAGGAAAATAGTTTTACAGCTCTATATAGTTTATACGAAAATCAAATCAAAACAACAATAAAGTACTTAGTTCTGAATTCAAATTAATATACAAGATAAATCTAATAATTGATGGACATGGAAATTAGCATTCGTTTGTATTCGGAAATGCGATGATTCCCGAGGGACATTAAGAAAATATAAATACTGTACATCATTGACTTCTATGCAATTTGATTGGTAAAGCATTTGGTGACGCTGTTCTGCCATTATCATTTTTCCTGGGAACCATGTTATGACATGCTGTGCTGTGGGTTCCCCATAGCACTGCATCATGCTGAGTGGAAGCCTTCTTATCTAGGTCATGTCGTGCAGCTACCGACTAATTTCTGTTTTATGCTCGTGATTTATTATGTACTTTTTGTTGTTTTCCTTTAATGTATGCACGTGTCTCTGTGACAAATAAACCTATTTTTCTTTCTTTCTATATAAAATTATAATTTAAATCCATTCTATTCTGTAGAAGAGAGTTCATCAGAGGAGGAAGAGGAACCACCATCATCGGGATTGGACAGTCCTCTCGTTCGACGACAAACGAAAGGCAAAGTGGTGGAAGGAGTCAACGGCATATACGAAGGTGGGAACACAGATTGTATGTATTTTTAGAATATCATAAATGTGTCTGCCCATGTTTACAACGACAACAGCAAGTGGATGTCTTTCTATATCTTTTTTTTTTGTTCATTTAAGAATGTACGGATTCTGGATTTACCCCATATTTTTACAGCTGTTTTGATATCCGGGATAAGTATTTACATAGGAATATCAAGTCTCACAAATATTTGGAGACCAAAATTGACAGTTTTGAGAAAACGATTAATGCAATTTTAATTTTCTTGAAAAACAATATCATAACAATTAAGATTTCTTCCTACTACTAATTTGAAAATTGTTAGTCAAAAATAACCTCAAATAGTCAAAAATTTTATCCCATAATGCTGTCGTTTTCGATGTGAATATTTTGTCTTATCATGTTTCTGTGTCTATGGTTACAGTGATAAAGGAAGATAGTCACAACGGGTTGATTCCTGATCACGCACTGGTCAGCATAAAGCCAAGAAAACGAAGACCTGGCCTCGTCTCCGAAAGACCTATTAGCGTAAGTCTTACATAATTATTTATCACACCTTTTAACGTCATCTTCTTCACTAACCGCATGTGTTAGTGACTAACCTGGTGTCAGAGTTATAAAGCCGCCCATGGGCCTCTGACTTGGCTTCATATTCCGTCGAGAAATATCTCTCAGGCATGCCTGTTTTTCACGATGTTTTCCTTCACCGTTTTTGAAGCAAGTGATAATTATACAATACGCACATGAATCCCAAAAGTCAGAGGTGCCTGCCTTGGGCTCGAACTCTAGATCTATGACTACTAGGCTATTACTGCTCTTAACGTAATGAACACTAGTGTCTCACTTGCTTGAGTATTTCAAGTTCCCGTTCAGGGTTAAGCATGCATTTTGGCGATTGATTAGCGGCGCCACTTCCTTAGGGCTGATTTAACTAAAGTCATTGATCATTTATCTGTAGAATAAAATTGACGTCCGACGGTTTTCGTATGGAACAATGACAAAAAATATAAATGTATTCGCACTATAAGTAAGGCTTGGTTTATAAATTTGGTCGAATTCGCCACTAAGCAAAATTTACATTGCCGCGGAACGGAAAGAAGCGAATTTTTGTAACGATATTGTACTTCTACAGTATTTCTATTTTCTTAATGTCCCTCGGGAATCATCGCATTTCCGAATACAAACGAATGCTAATTTCCATGTCCATCAATTATTAGATTTATCGTGTATAATAATTTGAATTCAGAATTAAGTACTTTATTGTTGTTCTGTTTTGATTTTCGTGTGAACTATATAGAGCTGTAAAACTATTTTCCTATCTGGGACTTTAGCAGCTTTCCTCTTATTTTAAAAATAAATTAATTTAAATTAAAAGTATTAAAAACTATATGCTTCCAAATCGATTGAGAGCGTCCGGTCTGCACGAAGTGCAAAGGGCAACTGATAGAAATCCGACGACTGACGAAACACGAGGTTTGCTGAGGGAAATTCAAAATGAACTTTACGTCAATTGTGTAACGTACAAAATAGATACGAGCTTGTTACTGCGGGAATGACCGCGTATGCGCGGCAATTGTCTAGAAGAGGCGCAGCCTGTTATTTGGCTCGTATATAGTTTGTGTGTTACACTTTACACTATTGACATAGTTGATTATGCTTTGTACAAAAAAAAAATCGCTTCCATTCCGTTCCGTGGCAATTTAAATTGTGCCTTAAGCGCCATCTCCACGGACGAGAGAATCGCAGCAATAGTCACGCTGTGCCTTCAAATTATCGCCATGTGGAGATTGATTCATAGAGCTTCTATTGAATTTGATGGCACGGCGACACCATCGCCGCGATTTTTTCGCCCGTGAAGATGGCGTCTAAGTAGAAGAATAATAATGGCGTTACCTTTATGAAGTTCGTTGCGAAAACTTCAGTCTAATGTCATTCTATTGATATGGCTATCCCCTATTTTTATAGTAGCCTTTTCTCTTGAAAAATCTGATTCAGTTTATGCATTTGGTTGACCTCAAAATGTTGGCAAACTGTACCCAATTTCTGCCCACTAAATATACCCTATCATACCCTCATGCAGTGGTGGCCCAGTGGCAAAGACCGCGACTTACGAGTCCGTAGGTCGTAAGTTCAAACCCTGACATGCGCTTTACTTTGTGTAATATATTTCATCACCACTGCTCTAAAAACGGTGAAGGAAAATATCGTGAGGAAATCGGCATGTCCTAGAACCAAAAATTCAAAGACATGTGACATCTACCAACCCGCACTGGGCCCGCGAGGTGACCTGTGTCCCAGCAGTGAGAACATTCTTCTTTCTTTATTCTTAAAGCCTGATTATGCTTATGCTATGCCCTTATAGCCGAGAACTGAAGAAGACAAGTTAGCTGGTAGACTAGAAGTAAAACGGTACAAGCAAACTAAGGAGAAGCTACGTCGTCGCCGCGAGAAGTTATTGCAGAAGGTTCGACTGCTCGCAGCCAACAAGTCGCAGCGACGGCTCAAAGGCAGCATTCTGGATCTGAAGGTTAGTTTCGTTATATTTAAGGATTGTTTTCGAATTTAATATCATGTAGCTGTGTTAAGTATCTGCTAACCATAGGGATAATTCTTGCTAAGGTTGGTTGTTTCATATTGTTTTTTTAGTTTGTGTGAGTTATGTTAGATAATTTTGTGTGACTAAAGAGGGTAAAGGGTTCCTTTTAGCACCTTTGGTCTGAACTAACACTCTAAGACAAGCTCCAAAGATGTATGATTATCAAATAATTTATTTGCTTCAATATGGCTACATGATTGATTGATTTTTATATGGGTATATCAGTTGATACACATAACAAAAGTTCTTAAAACTGATTTTACTCTTGATTCCGTGTTTTTATACCAAAGTGGGTAGTTTTTTACGCTTTGTAGAACGGTAATCAGAGTAAGCTGATTAATAAATTCGCCATGAATAATTTCCGACTTACGTGTTATGCTTGAAGAATTGAAAGTAGTGTTTTTTTTACATAAATGTCGAGCTTGATTTACCTACCGTCATATTTTATTGTTAATGCTTACAAAAAGGACACGGAAAAAGAAAAGGAGAAAGAGAAAGAGTTAGAAAAGGAGAAAGAGAAAATGTTAGAAAGGGAAAAAGAATTAATAAGAAAAATAGAATTGGAGAAGAACATAGAGTTAGAGAAGAAAAGAGAGTTAGAGAAGAAAATAGAGTTGGAAAAGAAACTAGAGATGGAAAAGAAAGAGTTGATGAAGAACTTACTGATGGAGAAGAAAAAAGAATTAGAGAAGAAACAAGAAGCTGAAAGGAAAAAGGTATATCTGTCGCGGGCGTTTAGAATAAAAGAGTCACTCACAGTGCCGGGTACCAATACTCACCGTCGGGTACTTCCACATATTCAAACTACCGGCATTTGAATGTGTGGAAAGGGTGCTAGAATTAATTAACAAAATCAAGTTCATCTATTTGCCCTCTTTTTCAGGAATGTCATGTCTTCCCAAATACTTAATTATAAACGCCTTCGACAGATCTAATAGAAACATTTTTTTTTCTTCAGTATACATATTAAACTGTTTCAATAAGTTTTCCTTATTAAATTTTTATAAATTCTCATGTCAACTTATGATGACTTTTTTGTTATATATTTTGATCAGAAAGTAGATAAAAAGACAAATTAATATACTGACTGAGAATATGTAGTGTAGTTTAGAACAGCTTCCCAAACCCCAACTTTTGTCCCGCTTTGTAGTCATGGATTTAAGGTGGAACCTTCGGCCATGCCCGCGAAATTCAAATGTTCTTATGTTTTTTTCATTTTGTAGGTCAGTCTCAGATCTCATGTTAATGATTGATTGATTGGCGGTCATAAAAGATGGCCTCCCTCCATTTCTTCCACATCTCACGGTTACCTAAATAACATATCAAATTATTTGCTGCTAAGAATGTCAATTTCGTGAATTTATGACATTATACACCATCATTGAGAATTGTATTTACGATTTTAATTATTAACATTCTGTAAATATATATTTATTATTTTTACGACCGCAAATCAATCAATCATTAACATGAGATCTGAGACTGACCTAAAAAATACAAAAAACGTAAGAAAATTTGAATTTCGCGGGCAGGGTCGGCGCTTTCGCCTTATTTCTGCCTTTATAAAATGTAGATTATTACAATTTCTAACCGCAACAATCTTTACCACAGCAAATGGTGGAGCTTGTCGACTCAGAAACTGACTCTGAAGACTCTTCAACCGAGGAACCAGCTCCTGCTCCAGCACCCGTGGTAGTTCCAGTCGAAAAACCAGTGGAAAAACCCATTGAAGTAGAAGCGTCACCATCCCCTGTGGTGGTGATACCACCGTCCCCACCTCTTGTTGAAGACAATACGAACGTTATGAGTACTGAGGAGACAGCAAGGAAGATTAAGGAGCAGTTCCGGTGTAGCATGGCGAGGGTTATGGTCCAGCATCTGAACCCTTATAGGCATCCTGATGCACCCGCTGCTAGGATTACGTGCACGGCTGATTTTAAGCATCTGGCTAGGAAGGTAAGTTATTGTTTTTTTTTTTTTTTGACAATACTGGTATGGTTGGTAGTTTCTTTATAACAATAGATTACCTTACGGCGCCTATCTGATTTCAAAGATTTAATGGCTCCCTAATTTGATACTGTTGCCTTTGAAACTTTGTCTTTTGTCATAAACAAATCAGTTTTTGACACTAACTACCAAAGAAACGCCACATTCACTCCCGTCCCGCCACATTCAGCAAACAAATCGTCAATTGCAGTTGCTCACACTCACACTCGCACTCATCCACACACTCACCAGCACAACACCGTTTATCTGTTTTATTTCTTTATTAATTTTAATTCTAGTTTTGCACCTGATACAGTTCCTAATTCTTATGCTTAGTATAAAAACAATTTTAATTTAATTCAAAACGTAAACTTACCTATTATAACATAAACTCATCTAGATTATATCAAACTTATTCCTGTAATTAAAATATTAAATTTATACCTTCACTTATGTTCAGTTCATCACTATTTTGGGGTGCTGCAAGGTGTTTTTCTCATTAGTTCTAAATTCTTCTATAAGGTAGGCACAAAAACATCGCCTTTAATGATAGCGAGGGTGGGCGCTGACACCTATAATTACAAGAAATTAAGTTATCTTAGCTTAGGTACTGGCTGCCCTATTTGACGTCGCGGGGGGAGTCTCACACCTCACTCCACCCGCGGGCATGAGGTGGCCCGCAAAAGCGTAAAATAAAAGGCCCACAAAAGCGGCACCAGTCGGGGATCATGGCACGCACTAGATCTCATGATCCCCGGTCCAAGTGTGGGAAGGGAACACTGGGGTGGTTTTTAGTCAGTAGGAGTCTGACATCCATGAGGATTTTCCACCCCGGAACAGAAAAAAAAAGGTATTGGCTGCAACTCGAACATACAACCTTACTTGCCTTAAGGCCTATTTTCAATATAAATCATATTTTTTATTACTTGAAGGTGCAAATAAATAATTTTTATTTTATATTTATTGTATAGTATGTTCGTAATACATATTAACAGTATCCATTTGACGTATTTCCTGTATGGTTATTTTTTAAGATCTACGAGGTGGCTCAGGAAAATAGACTTTCGCAGGTTGACCTATTCTCTAGATCCTTTAAAACCACTCGTTGTTTAAAAAAAAAACATGTGTTCATTAATACTCTGTATTAGCTGCGCCCCTCGGTTTCACCGGAATAAGTCTCGATCCCGTGGGAAAAAAAAAACAAAAAAAAAAAAAAAAAAAAAAAAAAAATCAAAAAAAAAAAAAAAAAAAAAAAAAAAAAAAAAATCCTAAAAAAAAAAAAAAATCCTAAAAAAAAATCCTATGTCGTAATCCAGGTCACGGACTACCCATGTGCCAAATTTCATCCAAATCAGTCCAGCCGTTTTAGCGTGAAAGCGTAACAAACTCATTTTCGAATTTAAATTTTTATATAGTTAGGATGCTAAAGTGTTACTCATGTCTATATTTTTCCTCCTCAGCTAACACACTTCGTGATGCTAAAAGAGCTGAAACACTGTCGCTCGGTAGACGAGCTAGTGGTAACCGACTCAGTCCGATCAAAAGCGAAGATGTTCGTCAAGAAATACATGGCCAAGTTCGGACCAGTATACAATCGACCAGCTGAAGAAGTTGACTAGCGCAGACAGGCCGCTCGTCGGCCAAAAACTTAGAACTGGGCAAGAACTCTAATCCCTCACTCGGGACGTGTCTCTTGCATAAACTGAAAGTTGCTCTCAGTTCAAGCAGAACGAAGAACACAACGTGCTAGTTTAAATTAAGTGACTATGTCCTTATCCGGTGATACACTGCCTGCTTTAAATTGATCAATGCGTTCTAAAGTGCACCCAATTGATAGTTAGTGCACTGACGGTGAATATATTTTTATAGATCCTCATCCAATGGACTGATGATACAATATACAATAGTTAAATTAAAACCACTATTTGATTTAGTAAGGAATTAATTCACACTCAATTTGTATTTAATAATGACACTTGCATGTGCGCTATATTTTTTATGACGATCTTTAAGCTTTCCAGTGATTGTAAATTAAACATTTGCGGGACAAAGGAATTAAGGGGATAGAGAATGAAAAGAAAATGTACTGTTTGATGAAGTAGTCTTCGAGTTTCGAAAATATGTACTGCATAGAAAAATTACAATCGAACTAAAATGTAAATATAGTGTTATAAGTTATCATATTCTTTAAGAAACTCCTCTATAGCGTTAAACTGTATTATAATTAGATGATTCTATGTTCTTAGACATGATTTTAATATATGTTCATGGGATTAATGCAAGAGAAAGTATTTATAGTAATATTATACTATGATCTCTGGAGTTTTGTTAATAGACGATCACAACTCGAATATGAACTGCAACGGTTTAAGTACACAGTATTATAAATAGATTATATTAAATGTTATGAACAGTTGTATGCCACTGCGTATACTGATAACCTGAATTACATAGAACATTTTAAATTGCGTGTGCTAGATAAATGTACCTAATAGGTTATCTTATTTCGAATTATAGATCAATTCAAAATTATTTTCCTGGAAATGTAGCTGATCATTTTGACTATCCTTTTTAGCCCAATTTATGGTGATTTAAGAATGGCGATAAAGCAATATGTATTCTAGTAAGTAATAAAGACTCAGCTTGCAGATTCAGAGAAAGTACATGCTCTCACACAAAAATGATATACATATTTTTATTATTAGCGCCCGAAATTAATAATGTATCTCAATCCCAACCGAGCCGCAGTCTTGGACGGCTGTTTGTGCTTCACCGTCTCAACAGACTCGGGTTGACAAACTTGTTCCTTGATTGGTTACAGAAAAGGATCAAGATTGGGATTGAGATACATTATTTATTAACTTTGGGCCTACATTGATTAACTAGCCAATGACAATACGACGTATTTTAGATGAAGACAAACCACTGCGTGAAGACGAGACATTTTTCCTACTATTTGACACCAATTAACTTTTTGCTATTTGTAGCGAACAGAATATAAGGCCGCCATTACACTCTTGTAAGTTTTCCTCGCGTAAGTCATTTACGTAATTAACTTACAATACATTTGCAAATGTAAACTCTCTTGTAAGTAGCTTATCGTAATTTTTTCTTACATCACATAAAATGTATGTAATTTTCTTACAAGTGTAATGGCGGACTAAAGCTTAGTAAGTGCTTTCGCAGTGCAGAATTATATTTTCAGGAATACTGACTATTAGATTATGTAATTAGTGATAGTTGCTCGCAACCACAGTTGCGGAACAAAACCAAACATGAGTTTGTCGTGAAATTATATAGTAAGCTGATATGAAATTATGTAAGTAAAAATCTCCGATATTGAGATACTTTTTATGTGATTCACCATGTTGTGTGTAAATAGTTGTAAATACGAGTGACATAGAACTAATGTCTGTTCGAGTTATAGAGTGAACGATTTTATTTTTATGTGGTAGATGTATGGTCGCGTTTGTCGCGAGTCCCTGACGAACGATTTCATACTTTAGTTTGGCGATCAGATCGAAGCCGTCGGAACAAATAAAATGTTATTTCTTTTAATATGATCTTGTTTTATTTATTTTATACTAGAACTAGAGCCTTCATCACGCTAAATATCGATTCATTTAATCAGATATTGCAGACTTTTAACGCGTACGTTAAAATGATACACTTTGATACAGTTATTATAGACAATAGACATTTATTTCCAATCTTCGTGGAGTCTTTTAATTAAGTTCATTATACTTCAAATTGTTTTTTTTTCTCTTACAGCCTCTTGTAGGTCAACCTAAGCGGTTGTCGGATGCTTAACCAGACTCCTGTGGCTGCTTCAATAAATTAATGCCTCCAGCTAGGGCATCCAACTTAGAAACTAAGTTAGTACACGCTAAGGGCCCTGTCCCTGTCCCTGTGGGGTACTGACCTCTGCTTAGGGTGTCACTAGGAGAGGACAGCAAGGGACAGGCCTGGATCTCCTGGATTAGCTTCAATTGTGAATCTACAATGCTGTTTAAATACTACCACTTACCTAGTAGTCATGTTGGATAGTGGTAGCTTGCACTGAATTTAGCAGAACTGCTCTATTTCTGGCATTTTACTCGTACTCCACCGTTATCTATACTAATATTATATAGAGGAAAGATTTGTATTTTTGTATGTAACGAATAAACTTAAAAACTACTGGACCGATTTGAAAAATTCTTTCAGCAATGGATAGTTACATTATCAGCGAGTAACATAGGCTATATTTTATCCCCGTACTCCCACGGAAACGGGAACTACGCGGGTGAAACCGCGAGATGATATAATATCCATGACGTATATTCTAAAACTACCTCGTGGTCGTAAGTGCGACTGCTGAGCATGAGCTCCTGGGTTCGATTCCCAGGTCGGGTAAAGTGATATTGGGCTTTTCCATTAAGAACTTCTCAGTAGCATCCCGGACTCTGGATTTATGCCCGGTTGATGACAATAGGCTCGCCCCCTATTACATGGGACTTAAACATAACTGGCGAAATGTGGGTGTATCTACTATGGATACACAACTGCCTTTAACTTCGGCAAACAAGGCGTGATGTATGGACATTCTGAAAGTAAGCACGTCCCGGCTGTCATTTGTAGATCTTTGACAGTCGCTACGGGTAGTCGGAAGCCGTAGTCTGACAACCAGTCTTACTAAGAGGTATCCGGTTACTGGGTAATACCCAATAACTGGGTTGTGGAGGTCAGACAGGCAGTCGCTCCATGTAAAATATTGGTATTCAGCTGCATCCGGTTAGACTGGATGCTTACGCCAACATAGTTGGGAAAAAGCTAGGCAGATGATGATGCTCTTTTTCTGGCACTGACTAATTCGCTCCACAACTGTTAAATAGGGGACAGAAAGAAAATTTTAATCGCTTTAAAACTCATGAAACGTTAGTAAATGAATGACGCTTTGATTTAAATTAAACAGATTGTTTTTACTTACGTCTGAACTGAATAATAAGTAATACACTGCTGCTATTTCTAGTGAAATAAGCAATAGTTTCGTGCTCTTCAATTAGTGTTTTGTGTGGACATAAATAAGACTGCTCTATCTACCCACATGCTTTAATTAAATCTAAATGTGATTTAAACTGCAATTTATTCATATATAGTTGTTATCTTAAAATAAACAAATATTAGACTACCTAGGTAGGTAGCCTCAATTAGAATTATTTTTAGGTAAACCTTACCTACTGGTGTCCCAAACAAAAAAAACGCAGACGCTAAGAACCATCTTGAATCGTAGCCTAGAAACACACGAAGTAGGTATCTATTTATTTTATTCTTATTCTTCTTCGTCGTTCCCTCAATGCTGAGGATCGCGACCACATACGACGCGTCTCCAAGCGTTTACCAAGCGGTCCGCACTGCAGAAGGTCTTCTGCAGTGTGGACCGCTTGGTAAATGCTGCCTCGAACAGCCTTCTTGACCGCATTTGATCATCTTGCCGGTGCTCTGCCTTGAGCGCGTTTTCCTTCCACCCGGCCCAGTAACATTAGCCTTCCAGACCATGCTTAGGTGAACGCATAATATGTCCGAAAAACTGAGGGCATACTGTACAACTTCTGGCATATTGTAGATAGCCGTTTGGTGATGTGATGATTTATTTTGTTACAGTCACGAAAAATCAATATTAAGTACTTTGTTTCTATAAAAGTTGAGGGAGCAGTGGTCGCCTAGTGGTAGCGGCCGCGACTTACGAGTTGTAGGTCGGAGGGTCGAACCCTTACAGGCGCTTTACGTTGTGTAAATTATTTCATCACTACTGCTCTGAAAATGGTGAAGAAAACATTGTGAGGAAACCGGCATGTCCTAGAACCAAAAATTCGAAGACATGTGACATCTACGTCATCTACCAACCGGCACTGGGCCCCCGTGGTAGATTACGGCCCACTCCCTCTCATTGAGAGAAGGCCTGTGTCCCAGCAGAACATTACAAACAAACAAACAAATAGTTTATTTTCTTTAACAAGCTTGTACTACATACTAGTAATAGGCTGATTATGATTTTTGTAAAATTATGTTTTTGTAAAACTGTGTTTTACCAACAGAAACTATGTGTATCGTGTTTCTAGCTAAAAAGTTGTTTAGATATTTGTGGATACCTGCAAATCAGGGGAAATATAAGGTACTTTGTCTTCAAGTAGTAGAGTTCACCTACAATAACTTCAAATGTGTACTTTGATGCAATGGGGTGCGCAATTTTAGCTTAGATGGTCTTAAGCTTTAAAAAACATTATCTAATCTTACCTACTTTTTATTTCAGCTAGTTCTAACTACTTCTAATAACAATTTTTTGCGGTTTTTCTTGTAGCTAACTTAAACTACAACAATTTTACTAGAATAAAAAAAAACAATAGATAAATTCATCTCTTGAAGTCCAGATTACGAAGTAGTTTGTTGCTGCCTCCAAAACTCTTCACGGTTTTCCAAAAACCGTATAGCTTCTTCAGCTTGTCTCAGGACTACATCGTTCTTCTTATCTGCTATGGCCAAGTCTGGATTCTTCAGTAAGTTTTCAAGGTAGTTTTTGTCGGAATTCAACTGTCCTAGGACTGGTCTAGCGGATTTTGACCTCTTTTTAGATGTTTTTTTTACCACTTTTACAGACCCGATCGTGTTTTCTATGGCCTCCTGAAAATAAAAACCTTAGAATTAGTAGGTCGATACTCACCTGTTGCAGGAATCTAATTTCTTTTGCCAAGATTCTTCGCTTTCCTTGGCTTGTATTGTCTTTGCGTACATTGCATTAAGTTGCATCAAATTTATCTACTGCTATCTAAAACATACTTGGTCCTAGAAAATTTCAGTTCATACTTACAATCTATCTACTCAATAAAAATCTTGAATTCATTCAATCACGGACATAACGCACAAGCTTGACCGCTCCCTAGTGGCCGTAGGCCCTGGGCGTCTAGAATCCCAGGCCGATTTCCGGCCACCGTAGGCGCGGGCTTGCGGACGGGAAGCAATGGGTAGCTCGTCGTCTAATAAGGACAAGGGCCCGGGTCGACGGCGCGCTGTGCTCCAAGCGTGCCTCAAAGAAATGTCAGCACAATTGACGGGGCCCGCTAGGGCCGATGCCTGCCAGGGTTGCGGGAAAGGCCGAAAGGTAACACACAGGCAACTGAAGGAACACGGGTGGGTTTTAGTCAGTAAGAGTCGGACACACCCTCCCGCTCTGCCCGCGGTAGAAGTTATTTGATAGTTTCCGATCTACTACGGGACTAGAAGCATAAAATTTTGAACAAGAGTTCCTTATAATTGAAAGTGAGCACTTGTGAAGGATTTTTGAAAATTCATCCCGTGAAGGGGCTATTTAGGGAATGAAAATTTGTACGGAAGTTAGTATTTTTTGCCGATAGGTAATCCCATCGAGCAAACGCTTGTAAATAATATTATACTGATTCACCTGCGCTTTCTGAACTCCAAGTCTGAAGTCATTCAGGTCAGGTCTGGCCCGTAGTCCTCGATGGTAATGCACGAGGCTCATCTCGAATTCTCCGCAGTAGTACAGTGCCTCGGCCTTCCGAAGTAGCGCTTTCGCGTCCTTAGGGTCGAGTCTCAGGGCTGCTTCGGCGTCGATCAGTGCTGAGCGAGGCTCTCCTAGCAGGAGGTAGCATTTACTGCGAGAGATGTATGCTGCTTTTTCGTCAGGGGCTAGTTCGATGGCCTGGAAAGAAAGAATGGCTTTAGAAGCTTTTACACACACTTCACACCAGTGGTCTTTCCCACAAGAATCGTGCAAATTCCGGAATAAATGTAATTTTTCTTGACTTTAAAATCGGTGACATGGTTTCTAAGAAACTTTATACCTCTAATAGTTTCAAACTTCCACACTGACCTATCTCAATAAATATCACCCTGTATACTAAACTGACAACACTGAAATTAATGCTACACTAACAAAACAAAATAACGCACACCGAAAACCCGAAGTATACCTTACTGACGAACAAGACAGCAGTACGATATCGCTCCCTCATCATTTCAGCCCGAGCCAGCGCTAGCAATGTTCCGGCATCCGCTTCATCAGGTAACTGCAACGCACTATTTCTTTCCGCTTTATCCTTCAAGTTTAATGAGTGCTTGATATCCTTCGAGCCCATGACCACAGCTGCTGCACGGTCTTTATCGGTATACAACTCCTCTTCCCTCCTCCTTCTCTCACGCTTCGGCTTCCTTTTCCATTTTTTCCTCGGCTTAACCGACTCCTTCCTCTCTTTAATAGTAAGCTTCTCATCTTCGATCTCCTGTTGTTCGCGTCCTTTGTCAGCGGACTGCGGGGCTCTCTTGCTGATCGATGCCTTTTGAACTGGCGTTTCTTCCTCCTCATCCCCTATACCAACTCGGACGTAGCTTTGTAGGAATTCTGCGTCCTTTGTCGTTCCAAAGATGGAGCGAGCTTGCGCTTTGGCGTTGTCGAAGTCCATCGGGAATTCGAGATGTTACGTTATGTCCTCCACTGGTTACGTGATGTGTACGTGTGTGGACAGGCGTAAGTATCGACGCCTCAGCTGTCGTTGTCATGGCTACTAAATGTGCTTTCGCACCCACTTCTAACACACTAGTGGTGTATGGGCCGTCCCGAGGGGCGGCTGTGTCGCAGAGCGATGATGTTGGTTTTAGATTGGGCAAACATTTGTTGTGTTTGCTTCTGCAGATTTTTTACACAAGTAGGTACGTAGGTACGTAGGTACCTGTATTTTCAAATCGGTTTCCTATCTTAGTAGATGGTAGCATCTACTAAGATAGGAAACCGATTTGAAAATAGCCTACACATAAATATACACTTTTCATCACTGTAGATCTCACTTTTCTCTTCATACAGCGAGGGAATCGTGTTAACAAATGATTTTAGTAACTAATGTCTGCTAGATAATCAAAGATGATGATTGTAGTAGCTGCATAAAATGTCCTACTTCAAAATAAATATCTTTAATTGTTCATGTTTTTCTAATATGTTTATGCAATAAGTCTAAGGTAAATATGTATAAAAAATAAACATCGTGAGGAAACCAGCATGTTCTAAAACCAAAAATTCGAAGACATGTGACATCCACCAAGCCGCTGGGGCCCGCGTGGTGGATTACGGCCCATCCTCTCACAGAGGAGGCCTGTGTCCCAGCAGTGGTGACATTATAGGCTGATTATGCTATGCTATGCTAAGTAGGAACGCAACTACACAACGAAGCGTGAACGTTCAATCGATTTAAATGTTCAAAACTAATTTAAATATAAATTAGCTTATACTTCCGTGACAAATTTAATCGAGCTACGCTTTAAAAATTATAGCCATTTCAATTGAACCAGTAGTTGTGGTCCGTACAATTAACAAAGGTCGACTAAAACCATAATAAAAAAGTAATAAAAAAACAATAATCCCGATTGCAAAAATACATAACTGAAAAGAAAAAAACAAGCATTATAATCTATAAAATTTTTGTATCGTAGGCGGGGCAAATAAAAGTTACACCACATTTCAGGTTATTGGTTTGTCCCCCGCCTGCAATACCAAAATTTTATAGATTATAAATGCTTGTTTTCTCTTTTCAATCATGTATTCTTGTAGTCGGGTTTTTTAGTTTTGTTTATAACTTTTTTATTTTTTATAATTTTTCATTCAAAATTACATTTAAACACATAACTTGTATACAGGGTGGCAGGGACATCGACGAAAAAACTGAAACCATGGATTCAGTATATGGTTCTGAACGCCCCTGCGTTGAAATTTTTCGTCGTTATTTTTAAAAAAAATCTGCTGTTCCATACATTTTTACCGCGTAGGTCTTTTCTACGAAACGGCAGATTTTGTTTTAATAACTGACGAAAAATTCCATGGTTTCAGTTTTCGCGTCGTTCCCACCCTGTATATTTTTGTAACCTACTTTTAAAACCCTTTTTTATTTTAATGTACCTAGTGACACTCGCGCAATAAAGACGAATCTAACGACATATCATTCATCAAAATCAGTTCAGCTGTTTTGTAGTTACGAGGGAACATAGAGACGGACATACATACATACTTACTTATGTACATACTTACATACTGTATGTTTACGTATGCATACATACGTAAACATACAGATCAAACATAAAAGCCTCCTTTTTTGGCGTCGCCGCAGTCGGGTGAAAATGATCAACCTATAAAACACTTGCATAATAATGCCTAATAGTAGTCGCAAGCACAGCTACCAATCTTGAGAACTTCAGTGCGATTTCTATATTTTTAAATTAAATGAACACAAACGTTAGGCATTTATTTACATTTATTTATTTAGGCCTAACGAGAGCAATCAAATTATTTATTTTAAAGTGAATTCAATACAATATAGACATAATAATGGAAACCCTAATAATAAAAATATAACACTGTCTTTGCCGTCGCGCATTCAGGTAAAAACAACAAAGATTTGAAGCGTGTGCATTGTGTAGATAAAATCTGCTATTTACGTATTTTTTATTATCTTTCTTTGCGTTATGTTTACCGCAAATAAACGTATTTTCTTTCTTTCTTTGCTACGAGTGCTACGAATCCTACAATACACGTTATAATGCTACGTGCTACAGTATCTGGCGTAGCGGTTACATCATATCTGCTACGACGTAGCCCGCGTAGCCGCGGCGTAGCGTAGGAACAAGATCCAGAAATCGCGAAAATTTGGAAAATCACAATATCTGGCGTAGTCGTTACAAAAGCCGCTACGACGTAGCGTAGGAACAACGCCGGGAAATCCTGCATTCGTGAAAGTAATTTAATAAAACTTCAAGTGCTATTATAATATAAAAAAAATTGTACCTTGGCTAGTGAGTTGAGTCCTCGGTCGTAGTTGCCGTTCTTGATATGACCAGTAGCTTCATCACGATGTTTCTTTGCCTCCACAGGGTTTGTGTATGGTAGTTCTGGTTCCTTGCCTCGACCCATTGCGTTTTGTTCCCTACAGGAATTTTCGTCGGGACGACCTGTAAAAAATACAAATGTTTAGATTTCTGCAGAATTGCCTGCCACGTGGTTGCATATTTACATTCCTGAGGGGTTTTGAATTCCCTTAAGAATGAACTTGCTGGGTCACTGCGTAACATAGTTCGTTGCATACCACTAAAATTGCGGTACACCATCTATAATTTATTTAATCGAAATTAGGGGCAGTGCTGCAAAAACAAAACTGTCAGAACTTCAAATAAACAAAATAAATACATAAAAATACTCTTCAACTATCCATATTTTACATCAACCAGTAAAATTTATAGAGACACAAAAATAATGAATATCAAACAACTATATATTTATAACACATGTATTGTTTTATCATCAGAAAACTCAAACTCAAACATTTATTTCAATTAAACCAGTAAATGGTTTTTGTTTAGGCACTTTTGAATTGTCAAAGAGTCGGTCAGTTAGTCAGAAAATTGAAGCTAGTTGCCCATTCCTAAACGTAGATCTCTATGGAGAAGAAAGAAAGAAAGAAAGAAAGAAAATCTCAGCATGATGCTGCGATATTTAATGATATGCTAAGAACGGGCAAGAAATTCCAAAGACACTCTTTTAAATATAGATATTACAAAATCCTGGGTACATCATTCTTGTTGCTTCTATATGTGAGAACAATGTACAAAAAATAATCAAAAGCAATTAAAAATATAAGATTAAATTTAAACAAATAAAAATTCTTATCAAGAGTATTCACACGAACATAACACTCACCCAATATAAAGAAGCCAGTCAACGCAGCACAAGGCGAACTAGCTTGTTAGTTTTACCGAAAACTAGAACAAACTATAGCAAAAAAAGCTTACTTTTGAAGGAGCAACTTTATATTACAATACTATAATACAATATTAGTATAAGAAATCTACACTCGTTCAATGCATTTAAAACTCAACTCGGTCAGTATAATTGCGGGTCGATCACTTTTGGAGCAATAAAAGCATTGAATATATCTAGTTTGTAACTGATGACGAGGAACTTTGTGTAATTTATATACCGGTAAACTGCCCTAACTTCGCCTGGCGTCCTAAGTTTACCTATGATGAAAAAGCTGTAATATCTTTTTCATTTTACTTGTATGATAATCGAAACTTAAAGCTCTCCATGAAAACTCAAAATTTCGATTGCCATACAAGTAAAATGAAAAAGATATTACAGCTTTTTCATCATAGGCAAACTTAGGACGCCAGGCGAAGTTAGGGCAGTTTACGGTACATAAATTACACAAAGTTCCTCGTCATCAGTTTTGGTATTGTTCTCAAGTATATTGAGAATAAACTTTCTTTAAATCTAAACCTATAATATACGCATTCTATCTAATCTCAGTCTCAATCTGCCAAAACTGCAATCAATTTACCTACCTACATTTTTGACACGCGTATTAAATTTGTCTTCAGTTAAACAACCAGTAAAGTTAACTAGATATTTTGGAATCAACTGAATGTTAATAGTGCCACGAGTGGGGTTCAAACTTACGATCTCTCGATTGCCAGTCTGCTGTCTTAACAGTAATAAAATTATTCCTCAGACAGCTTTTACACCCCCATACAGACGAGAAAGTAACAAATATGTATACTAGCCAAAGTAAGCCGATCCAGTTACCAAAAAAATGATTAAACTGTTCCCTAAACTACTCAGTAAATATTTAGGCTAAAGCAACCTGCCTGTAATGTATTAGGCAAATGTTTGCTCAGTTACCGACCCTGGACTATGACGGATGAAGCGCTGCCACAACAGACCGTGTTGTCGTAAATCTTACTAGGTATATCTGCCCTCTGTTCGTTCGATTCTAATCTAATAATTTTTACCGTTAAGGCTCTAAAGGGAGCGAGCGCAGTTAGTGGCGTACATAAGGTTGCGGCGCAATGGTTTACTTAAAATTCATCGATAGTAGTCTACAGTAGAGCGTTGCATAGAAAATGTTGTATTGTGACTAACATTGTATCTGCAGTTGTGACCGCTTTGAATAATTCACACTGGTCCTGCGGGACTCCATCAGAACAAAACTACATTGATGATCTATCAATACATTCTTAGATTATTGCCATTTTCATGACATAACCGCACAAATGTACAAACATAGTACCCATTTTTAATATTACGTAAAATTATGTACTAGGTTTAGTACTTAATTCAGGCCCGCTGGGTGCGAGCGTTCAGTGCGTCCACTGCACAAGGGCAGCACTTGCAAGGGGGCGGCAAACACAAAATCTCCTAATTGAAGTCATTGTTCTATACAGAAAATTAACGCAGACGTTTGCAGATTTAAACCACTTAGGGCCAATTTTTCAATCGCCTGTTAATTTTTATCCGACGAATAAGTTTGACATTTTGACAGTTTTTGTTTGGACAATCTGTCAAAATGTCACATTTATTCTTCAGGTAAAAGTTATTCAATTATTGAAAATTCGGCCCTTAGATAGGTTCTCTAAGAGGGTATTAGTATTATGAATAAAACCCTTACTATGGCCGGTTTTTTATACACTTCCATAACAACTTAACCAAAATCAAATTCCTCTCTAAAAGCCTAGTAGGGTTAAGGAAGGCATTGTCAGTTTTGCACGCGGGCGGTGAAGCGCCCAGCGGCGGGCCTGCGTAATCTCTAAAAGACAAAAGCATTCAAAAAATCTCACGTATATAATCTTGATGTTTTCAAAGCTTTTAAGAGTTGCTTAATTGATGTGTTATTAATATTATCGTACGATTGGAAAATCATTAGAACTTTGTAGCTTGCAGCCTAATGGCGTTTTCTTGACAATGAGTCAAGAAAACGCCAGTAGGTATGCTGTTCTCATGGCCCCCTCGAACTTACCGTTGAATCGTAATCGCTTCCGTGATGGTCGCCTATTACTCTCCTTGGTTATCGGGACATCTCCAGTTCAATGTCATCATTGCCATTTACCGGCCTCATAGGTTATGGGGGTGCATTAATTTAACTTTTTTCTAAGTCGGAAACGAATCTGTTTTGTTTTTTATTTGGGTCGATATAATGTAGGTTTTTGCCTATGATGTCAGAAGATGGAAAAATTGTGTTTAAGTATTTGCTAGAAAATAACATTCCATTTTAGAAACCTAGGTAAAAGTGTTCGTTGAAGTCAAAATGTGGGCTAGGGTTTTATCAGCATCAATTACTCTAAGCGCTTTAGAAAAGAAATGGCTAACATCAAGCTTAAAGCATTTATAACCATTCACATTGCTCCCCTTCAAAATATCGTGAGTTTTCGGTCGGTCTGAATTCCGTTGAACCGATTAACTTTTTAAGCTGGATCCGCAGTGGTAGCCCGCGAAATTCAAGTTTTCTTACGTTTTTTGCAATTTGCACGTCAGTGTCACGTTGATCTAGATCAAAATATGATTCACGACTATTTATCAAACATGTAGTTATAAAATTAATCATTAATACATCTCTCTAAGATAGATTTGTTCCATTGAATGATTTTCATGAAACCATGACATTTGAGAGAGTAAGAAAATTTGAATTTCGCGGGCTACCATTGCGGATCCACTTTATAGAATAAAGCATTTTGCTTTGCAGCATTTTTATAGCGTCGCGTAAACTGCGCATCCCTGGAGCGTAGAGTACGTGGCAGCGCCAACAGCATCCTTAGCATGATCGCTAGTCGGCTGGACTGTGGTTACATCAATAATTGCTGCGTCATTTATCATGGACTGGCGCATTAGTGATTGTTGAGTTTACTTTCTTGTTTTGTTGTGGGTAGTTTTAAATACTAACACTAGTATATAAGAACATTGTTACTAACAAAATGGACTCCGTGGTCTGAAATAAAGTATTTTGTTTATTTATCTATAGCAAATTGGCGTGACATCTCCCACTTTACCTGTCAAGAACGTTTTTTGCAAAACTTAATTTCTAATCTATTGCTTGATTCAACTTGCATTCCGTTGGTTACAAGGTATTTTAAACTTTGCTATAGTAGCTTTGTTTGCGTGGCTGCTGACATTTATTATACTTAGCTATTATGTTTTGAACTTTTATTTTTGTTTACAAACAAAATACCTACCTAATACATATTATGTCCCCTGAATTATCCGCATCATTGGGCTTGTTGGGATTGGACTGGTGGTTTCGAACCGCATTTACCTGCTTAAGAAATGCCAAACTCTTGAAGGCTGCATTCGATTAATTACTAGCTTTCGCCCGCGCAGGTCTTGGAAAATATCCCACGGGCACGTACTACCGGGATGAAAATAATACCCTTTGTGTTAATTCAGGTTATAAACTATCTGTTTGCCTTTTATCCAAATCCGTTCAGCCGTTTTTGCGCCAATACGGATCATACTTACAGATAAAAATTCTTTGTTACTAAATTATTATATATGTATAGATAGCATGTTTTTAGGTACCTATTTCCTTATTGGTGAATTTTTAAAAGATATACAAGGGGTTTTGCAGTTTCTTAACATGCAACGCATTATCTCTCGTCTAATGAATCTCGTTGCTTGAGCAGTTTCTGTTTACAAAATCATCTTTAATTACACCAATAACCTGATTGACTTATACCTAACGACTACAACGGACTCATAAATTATTGTGTACTATCAGGCAGGCCATATTTCATAACTTTGGCATCGGTTGGTGCTCATTATCTTGGATATTATTCATGCAAGCTTGGCAGCTAGTCGGTACACGGCATGCCATATCATAATGCAGGGGAAGTCGATGCAATTGTACGCTGTGCGATTGTTGATAGGTCATTAATTAGGTTTAGATTGAGTAGGTATTTAATTTTAGGCAGATTAATTAACAATGCTTGCTCGTCGTATCCGCTTTTGGTGGTTTTTCTTGAGAGCTTTCTTAATCTTGTCTTTTATTAGATTAAACATGAGAATGATAGTTATACAGGTATTATGAAAAGTCATAGCCTAGTCTCGGCTGTAATTTTCTATCACATTATTTTTGTGAACGGGCGCTGTCAATAGGGACTGGTCATCTTCTAGCTGCCATGGCTTATTTTAATTTGATTTTTGAATTGTTTTATTTTTTATTACGGACGCTTTTATCGTTCTGCATCGTCTCACATTAAAACTTACATGAATGATGTAACCAGTATTTTGTAACCATATTGTGATTTAAAATAGTGTCCGTGGTGTTTCTTGCCCGTTCTTCTCCATAGGTACCTACTACGCTTTGGAATGGGCAACTAGCTTCATCTTTCTGACTGACCGACCCCTTGACAATTCAAAAGTGCCTGTAATTGGTTTATATGAAATAAATGGTTTGAGTTTGACCTGGATTTTGATGTCGAATATGGAATTTAACGCTATTTCATTAGTAGAACTAATTTCGTCTTTATGCTTTCCGAAAGTATCAGCTCAAATATTAACATTAGCAGCGTTTACGAGGTTTTCCACCATGCGTTATCATGGCTATATGATATCTGGGATCGTGAAACACGCGAGCCCACGATACGGCTCTTTTACGACCACAAAAATAATGAAATTAACCATTATTTGCCCTGTAAACTGGCTCACGACGTCCGTTGGCAAACAACCGGATCGAACTAGATATCTTTTGAAGATAGCGCATAATTTACTACTGATATATAGGCGGAATGTCGATTTGAATTGATAGCGCTGTGATGAGCACTGTCATTTGTTTTGGTCTTTATTGTGCAGTGGAAGGTTTTGGAAGGTTATCTCGACCATCAATCAGGTTGTTCTGGTTCGGCCTAGACAAGTGGAATTACAGATATTTGTTTAGTGAACTAAAATTATATAAAGCAGATATAGAAATCATGTGGTTTATACCTCGGCGCTTATGAATGAACTCAATAAAAATGAAAACAGATTTTCTGGAAATATTCACCTATTAATGTACTGAAAGTTTAGAACCTTACTGACTCATTTCATCTTAACTTAAAATCACACCATATTTGATACAGAATCAAGGGAACCTTCGGAAAATGTTCTTCTTTTCCTCCTGTCAGACCAGCTTTGTAGTGGTCAATAATTGGCACAGTTTAGCTTCGACTTCAGCAATAGACGCTTATCGACACTTTAAATATTTGTTTCATATAGATACCTACCTGGATCTTGTGGTCGTTTATAATTATTGTTGACTTAATGTTGAAGTTTCCAAAAACTTGATCAAAATAAACCAATCTTGCTCCTCGATTTAACAATATTTTCATTATTTGAAGATTTCTTTAAGGATTAAAGAGTCTACTTTACCTTTTATTTTTCCTTATAGAGATGTTCCTTCCTTATCTGGTCACTCACAAATCATTCACACTTTAATTAATTAATTACAAATTTAATTTAAATCCATAATTCACTAAACAGCTAGGTTTTTTAGTAGATACCGAGCAGGATGAACCACAGTGAGTCACAGTAGGTTGCAGACTGAGCCACTAGTTGATCGGGTTCGACTTACCCCTAATGAAAGAGTTGCTTACACTATACGATACTGCAGGGCTAACGATATTACGATTTAGCATTTGGTATTTTTATTTCAATCTTTCTCTCATGAGGCTTTCGGCCTTATAGTGCAATGGTTACATTTGATATTATAAAAATTACTAGCTGCGCCCCGCGATTTCCCTGGTGGATCCAGGTCATGATCTATCCATGTGCCAAATTTCATCCATATCTGTTTAGCCGCTTTAGCGTGAAAGCGTAACAAGCAAATAAACAAACAAGCTCACTTTGGCACTTTTAATATTAATACACAGGGTGGCAGGGATATCGACGCGAAAACTGTTACCATAGATTCAGTACATGATTCTGTTTAAAAAAAAAAACTGCTGTTTAATAGAAAAGTGCAATAACTACGCTGTCAAAATGTATGAAACAGCAGATTTTTTTTTAATAACCGACGAAAAATTTAATTGCAGGATGGTTCAGAATCATGTACTGAATCCATGGTAACAGTTTTCGCGTCGATGTCCCTGCCACCCCGTATATACTCGTAGTTAGGATTAGGATTACTTTGTTTCAGTTTGAAGCATATATTAGTTCGTTATTTGACTGCAAAATAGATTATATACTACAACTAAATCGAAATAAAGTAAGTAGCTACCAACCTCGTTTCCTTTCCTTTAACAGTCCCCTGTTCGTGTTGTTTTTATCATTAACGAAAATCTAGATTAGTTCACATTTTATCTACGCTTCTATTCAGTCATCCAATCTATTTCGGCATGGCAAATATATTTTCCTTTCCCCTGTAAAAGTTCCTCTAAAAGCGTAGGTTATGTTAGTAGGTAGATAGCAAATTCTAAAACGCCCCAAATTATTAAATAATAATCCGATAACTTTTTCCAAACCTTTTAAATTCGCCGTTTGAGCTAAACAATGAAAACGTAATTTGTAAACTTTTCCCAAAATGAGCTTTTTGTTTATTTTTTGCTACATTACGAGGTACCTGCCTGTGTTTATTTCAATAAAGAAATGAGTGAAGACACGCAACGTCAATAATGAAGCCTGTAATCTGTTCGCTTCGGAATTTACTTATGAAAAGTTTCGATTTGAGTAAATAAAATTATGCGGTGAACAGAAAATATATACATTACAACTATAGCTTTATCGATTGTACATTATGAGCTAGTGATAGAGTCAAAAGTACCTAACTGTTTATAAGTCTATTTAATTACATTCAACAGCATTTTCTACCTACATTTGGGTTTGCCCATGGAACAGATCAGGTATGCCTCTCTTTAGGCAGTAGTGGGAAAACTATAAAATTTGTAAACACTGAACTGCATGCGAGTAATGTGAATGACTTGATGTGGTACATGGCCATATAAAGTTCAAACGCTGGTTAGCGTGGCCAAGTGTATCAAGTTTCTCGTCAGCTGTAAAAGATGAACCAGGTAATGTGTTTAGAACCTATTTGTGGTAGGTTCACCAATCAACATCCAATCAATTTTCAATTACTGCTTTGACACACAATTGCAACGCTGGTCCCTCTTTTGTAGTCACATACGTACTTATGTTATATTAATATACACATTTAGAACTAAGTATTGTATTTATTTTATTTTTGATTTCTTATTTTGTTATTTCACTATATGCTGCACCGGTTGACGTCATCATGTCAACGCCGGCTGTCGCTGAAAACTAGCGCTGGGGCTGTATCTCGCATAGGGTCGCAGCATTATGCTGAGTGATGGCCGTATTGTGTGGATGTGACGCATATTTTTCCCCAAATAGTTATTTTCTTTCTTTGCGTCATGTTTACCGTAAATAAACGTATTTCTTCTTCTTTCGTTCTACGTGACTACAAAAAGGTTTCAAATTGTGGTAAATATTAAGTAGGTAGACCGAACTGTTTTTTAATATTTTTTTTTAACGGATTACTTTTGTATGTACTACTGTAGGTACCTACTCACTTAACTTTTTCATTTTTCTACCTTTCATAGAAATTTCAGAACGGTACGTATATTCCCCATTTATAATGACCAGTTTTAAAAAAAGAACCTCAATCATCGATCCGACCCAAACTACGTTTAGTTTGATTAAAATCCTTGCTAACCAAAGTAAAATAAAAAACGTCGAGCAATACTGAAAAACTGCACCAACTGTCGTAACTTTCCATTAACTTTCCACCAATTTCCTTGTTCCTTTAAACTAGTCTTATGGCTACAGAATAGGGTTCAAAATCGGTTGCGCCAGGTGAGTTTGTAGGTTGGTGAACAGTTTTTTGTCACCACGTTTGATGCACGCAAGGCCGACTTAATAGAGTTAATCAGTGTCGCGAAGATTAGCGTTTTAATTTAATGATTGGTTCAAAGGAAAGTGAAATATACGGGGTATGGTAGGATGACTTCCTGGTTTGCTCGTGAGTAATTACAGTGGTGACGTTTCTAGACTTTCTACACATCGTGAAACATTGACAGAAAATAGAGATTTCAACATGTTTTGTTGTGAATGTTTCGCCAGTGCTAACGCACAGCTAAGTACACCATAAATGTTGAGGGTAAGTAATTTTTAGGGATGTCTGTTATTGAGACAGCACATAGGTTAACAAATAGGTACACGGTGCATAATTTTTTGGTTAGAAGAGTTTAGGCCTTGTCTTAAGAGCGTTCATTTTAAAAGTTGGCAACATACCTTTTTACCTGTTTTGATTAATAATTGGCAATATTACTGTATGGAAATATGAATTATGGCTAACTAGTGACCTAAAATATTAATAACTAGCATTTGCCCGCGGCTGCGCCCGCGTGGATATCGGAAAATATCCCACAGGAACGTACTACCGGGTTTTGATTTCATACTCGTACTTAATAGCCGAGGAAAAAGTTATTGACTCCTACCGCTGCGCCCGCGTTGCTATCAACCATAATTTGTTGCGCGTAATTTTGAATCTGTGATATCTTTTAAACCATGCATTTAAATGATATGATGTCAAGGCATCAATTAATTTTAATTACATGCCTAATTTAAATTACATATTTTATTGGATAAAGATTAATATAGTGCCGGTCAAAATAGCCTCGGAAATAACAATAAATAATCGAATTCTGCAAGATAAAAATGGTTATTGTGGATCATCCTTAGAAGACAGATATATGCCATCGCGGAATTTTTTGTTGAACTTTTTAAGATAACATAAATCTGTAGAACATAAATTATATTTATCTCTCACGGTTTACGTGGCGCATACCAGTAAAACTCACAGTCGGCATGATTTTTTCCGTCATCTCCAAGAATAATCATCACATTTCAGCAAATTTACACAAAACTTTAATAAATTATACACCAAACCTTCCTTATAAATCACTCCGTCCATTAGTGAGAACCGTTTGAAAATGCATTCGGTAGTTTTTGAGTTTATCTCGTTCAGATAGACAGACAGACGCGGCGGGGGACTTTGTTTTATAATATGTAAGGATTTATTGCAATCATAACACTGAATTTGATGTTGTAACCGTTTTAGGTCTAAAAAGGGCATTTGGGAACTTTCCAAATACTTTTTTACATCTAAAACTAAATATTCGGTGTTACGATATTAATTATTGCATTTCATATGCAATATTTTAGTTGACTAGTTAGCCATATTTCATAATTCCGAATAGTAATATTTCAAAACAGCGATATATTTGACAGCTATTTGCGACGTTGTCCATTTTAAGAATGCACGCTCTTAAAAGCAAGAAAACAGGAGTTGGCCGAACGCAAAAATCAATATTACAACTTAACATTGTGGGGGTCGTTGACGGCTATACAGGGTGGCAGGGACATCGACGCGAAAACTGTTACCATGGATTCAGTACTTGATTCTGAACACACGTGCATTGAAATTGTTTGTCCATTATAAAAAAATATCTGCTGTTTTATAGAAAAGTGCAATACTTACGCGGTCAAAATATATGGAACAGCAGATTTTTTTTAAAAATAACCGACGAAAAATTTCAACGCAGGGGGTTCAGAATCATGTACTGAATCCATGGTAACAGTTTTCGCGTCAATGCCCTTGCCACCCTGTAGATACCTGAGTATAGATTTGATAGATTAATTCATGCACCCTTGACGCTCCTAGTATCAGTGGCATTATTGAATTATGTAACAGATGTAGATAGATAGGTACCATTGAACATAATATTATAAATGCGAGAGTTTGTTTGTTACGCTTTCACACTAAATGGCTGAACGGATTTGGATGAAATTTGGCACATGGGTAGACCATGACCAGGGTTAGGGCATAGAATACTTTTTATTCCAATATTCTCACTGAATCGAGGCTTGTGCGCATGAAACCACGGGGCGCAGCTAGTAACTGATAAATAAAATAAAATAAACGTTTTGTAGTATGGTTTTTATTTGACACATAAATTCATAAAGGTAGTAGATATGCACACCAAATAATATTTATTTCTAAAATAAATTATTTATTATAAAAATAACACCTATGAGTTCTACGAAGGTACAGATTGAGCTTATCAAACATTGAACATCCATATTTTGGTATGAATACAATACTTTACCTGTAAAAAGACCCTATCCGATCCGAAAGGGGCACATATGTTCTGCAATAACATTACCAAAAAGTAATAAAAATCATATTTATTATTGTAAATAAAAAAGTAACTTAGTGGGCTGTAGATTTGTTGACCATTTTCTATTTTGTTAAGTAGCTGGTACTTATTGAAAGACCTACAGTGTTCGCCCATACCTATTCAAACTGTTATTTGAAAATATGGTAAAAGCCAATTATTTGTAAAAGGTAACCGTGGAGTTTCGTGCCGGCTCTTCTCCATAAGAAACGAACAAAATTACCACAAATCCATAAAAATTTGCAAATTTTTAACAGCAGTCAAAAGTTATGACTTGTCGACACCCGCTAAACGACGGCTGCCCGCGCCCAACGTAATAAACCGGTAAAATTCCCCATTAAAAAAAAAATGGCGCTTTTTTTTCCTTTTTCCTGGAATTTACCACATAAATAGACTCTCTGTACGATACTTAACAACATCCTCACGGATCGGACACGGCTTTTTTACATGTTGTAAAGGTATTCAAAGGATTTTATGGGTAGGTACCTAATATTACCTTTTTATGAGTTAAGAGGTACTTAATAAATGCGTAGAATACTTTACGAGTTCCATTAAGAGAATATCGGAATAGATACAATAGGCTACACATCGTGAATTTTGTGAGTATCAAAATTGTAAGTCGGATTGTTTTTTGTGTCCCTTCAATCGAGATACACAAAAAGCTCAGGATGTTCATTTGTTACCAATTGACGTTATTTCCACTTAAACAAACGTCAACTTTATACTAGTGTAAATAAAGTTGATTTTAGTCTGTTGAAAAAAGTCATAAAAAATATGAAGTTGTAGCGCAAACTGAACCTTATGTGTAGGCATTACAGTTGTTTTTTCAAAAAAATCGTGTTTCTTTACATGTTTGGCAAATAACTTGCGAACGCAGGTATATGTCTCGAGTATATTCTTCAAGACAACGTTTACTAATGTATTAATACAGAATTATGTCGTATACCATATAATATATAATAATCGAGCTTGTAGACAACTCACTTTTCCACCCTTTCAAGATTGACGTACATACATTTTCTTTAATTCAAAAGTTTCTTCCATAATGCACACTTCTTAGTCTTTTCTCATTACCGCCTGTAATTTAGAGATTGTATATAAATTCGTTCAGTTGTCGCAATACAAACGTTAGTTCAATCCCCAGACAGTACAATCGTTGGTAGCGGGGTTCGAGCCCTATCGCAGGTCACCGCCAAAGTAGCTGCCTGTGAATATAAATATTTTTTAAATGAAAACTTATTGTTTGTCGTCGATCTTTAGAAACAAATCTTCAGAACTAGAGGTGTAACTAAAGTATAAATGTTATCTATTATAATTTTTGTAAATTAGCAAATGCCAGTCATCATAGAATTTGACAGCAGATCAATTAAAATGTGCTTTACGTTACAAGTGTTTAAAAAAAAATATTGTGTTTATATATTTTTTTTAAGAACTCAATATGACGAAAACTGTACCAACCTCCTCTCTTTTCTTTGTGCCTTCCTGATCGCCAGTTTCAGACACCGCAGACAGTCTCCTCCTAGACATCGCACTAGCCGACCTCTGGCGCCTCCCTTCAAGCGTCAAATTCGAAGCGCTGGAAGTATTAGACATCCTCCTCTTCACAGTAATTTCGTCTTCATGAATACTGACGCTTTTCTTCGCTTCGAGTCTTATCAAGCGCTGTTTCGCTTGACGTGCTGCGTTCTCTCGAATGATTTGATCGGCTCTAATGCGTAGTACTTGAGCGGCTTGTTTGTGATGTTTCAGTGCAGCTTCGAGGTCGTTTCGGGATAGAGCGAAAAGACTAGCGTACCCACGGGATCTGAAGGATATGGAAAAGAAACTGGGTTACTTTATTACGAGTTTAGTGATAAATTAGTCGAACATAATCTGATCTTAGCTAAATTACCGAAATCGTTTATAGAATATGTATTTTGACGCCCAACATGGGACACTTTCAAAACAAAGATTAAGATGATTGAATGACGTAAATTGTAATATAAACACTGCTATTTTAATCCTCTATTAAAACAGGTACCGTAATGTTTCACTCAAAAAAATTATGAAGTTGGTCCCACGCTGGGCGCCAATATTTTTAGAATTTAGAAAATAAGCATTCAAAATCCTGCAATATCTATTGCATGTTACTTTACCTAACGGTAGCAGTTCGGCGTCGTAGCCCTTCAATACCCAATAGACTGATCTCACCGAAGACAGATCCCTCTTGTAGCGTCGCCAAAACTTCTTTCTCATCTTGTGACATTACCTGAAAACATAAAAGATGCAAAATTTATAGTTTTATATGAAATGTGCATTATCTTCTATTCTAATAAATGATAGAACAAGTTGCTAACAAAATTGTCTTCATCAGGATTGTCCCAAAATGGTGATCTTAATTGTTGAAAGTGACTAGTGCTAATTAGTTACATACGCAACACTCGCCGGAAGAAATTATGTACATCTGATGGCCGACATCACCGCGCCGTACGACCACGTCACCGGGGAGGAAGCATACCGGACGTAGTTGGAGAACCAGATCGCGCAGCAAAGAGGCTGAACAATCGCGGAATAGTTGTACCTGAAACCATAAATATTTCATTTGCGAGTGTCATTTTATATGCGAAGAAAAATTAAAAAGTATTTTTTTTATTGCGTGGACTTGGAAGTTTGATTTTCGTTACAGATTCAAGGGACCGTAGATCTAAGGCTAAGCGCGCACTACGATATATTCGCTAAGTACACTTCTATCTTGCTTTGCACAGCATTTTTTTTTGCGGCAATCAAATAAACGTTGACAGACACACATTTTAATATGTAATTGGATTCATTAGCTTACATTTGGTCGCAATTCGATTTTAAAATGGACGGACAGCTTAAAAAATTACGTTTGAAAAAATCATAGCAGCTACACTCACTTTGCTAAGTGTTGTCATATGGACTTCAAGTGCTACATCCCGCTTCATGTTAAATGGCAATGAATTCAAAATTCTGGGTTCATCTGAAAACAAAAAAGTAATCTTTAAAATTCTACTCCAATATGTTGGCGCCCAATCTGGGTCAAATTAAAAATAAATTGGCGCCCAACGTATTATCATTTGGCGCCCGGTGTGGGTTAATGATTAATCATTTAGTGCCAAATGTGGGTCAATGATTATCATTTGGCGCCCAACCTGGGAGTTTATATTATAAAATAGCACACGATGAAAAGTTCCTTGGAAAAAAATATTGATTCACCAAAACATCGCTGTCTACTCCAAGTGTAGTCAAACCAGGACGCGACTCGTCTTTGTAGTGGGACTGGCATGTTTAGGCGACGGAGGTAGCGACTACTGCCATCCAGCGTTTTACGATAATCCGTCTGTAACAACAAAAATGGTTAAATGCATTTTTCTCAAGTTCTTTGAAAATAACTTAGATAATATTATAATGCCGTGATTGTGGATTACACTGGATTTTTACAACTTATTTTAAAAACTATTTAAAACTTACAGGGTGAAATTGAATTCATGTGCATCCTCTTAAGGGTCATTGTACTCATCATTATGAACTACTTTCATTACAAATTGTGAAAAAAATATCAGCTGTTCCTTAGATTTATGTTCGCATAGCTTGTCAAAATGCAGTTTTTTTTTAAGATGAGTACAATGCGATGAGTATAAGAAAAGTTGAATTTCGCAGACTGTCTAAGCGCATCTCCCTTAAAAAGATGCCCATGAATTCAATTTCACCATGTATAAATATCATGCACAGCACGCACGCACGCACTCTCAATTCAAAAGAACAATAAAATAAAACAAGTACTTACCCTGGCCCTAGTAGCAGTCGCAATGATATCCCTAATCTGTCCAATCAACAAAGCGAATACGAACACTCCCATCAGCCAGGCAGCTGTCATAAACAAATACTCAATAGTATTCTCAGGTTTCGGATTCTTTCCGATAGATGTTGCGGTCTTGGTCGCAAAGTAGAAGCAGCGAATGTAGGCACAGCCTTGGTTGTCGTAGACCCAGCCGTTTGTGCCGAGGCCTATGTAGTCACTCATCGCGTAGTAGGCACAAGCATTTAGGTGTATCAAGTAGAAGATGTAGAAAAGGGTTTTGCCGATTCGTACCTGTCGAAGAGAGTCGTTTTTTGATGTCCTGATAATTTATCACTGAATATCATAATTTTCAACATAAATATTATATATACTTACAACGTACGGTGAAGCAAGCACTCTATCCATAGCCTGGTGAAACTCCCAGAAGGTCTGCAGTTTCAACAGTCTCGGGATACGGAGGATCACTTTTTGTGTGCCGAAGTAAATGTACAATAAGTCCAGAGGGAGCAGAGATATCATGTCGAACTGAAATGATACATGTCATAAGTAGTTACCCAGTTATGATGGACTTTAAAAATCCCAAAATTATTTTTCATCACTCACTAATACTTAAGAGTGGCAAATATTGCATTCTATTATTGACAAAGTTAAGCAGTACTTAGCTAAATTGTGTAAATATCTATTAACAAGTTGAGTTAATATTTTATTAAATTTACAGTAAGTCACAGTCATAATTTACATTATGATATTTTTTTCTTACTTTATACTGCGACTTCCTTCTATAATTTTTCCTTGTCTCGCTACTATCATCGACCCAGAATCCTTCATTCAAGAACATAAGCCTGGGTTTCACAAACGCCGCATCTAGGACGTATACAATATCGCAGAGGTAGTCGGCAACCATCCAATATGGCGTGTTCTCAGGAGTCTGGTAGGGAAACGTAGCGCGAAGAGCGACGCACCAAGCGTTGTAACTGTAGCAGAAGGTTACAAGGAGAAGCCAGCTGATGTACCGACGACCTGAAAGTAAAATTGCTTTACAGCTCGTTTGCCTTTGTCTTTTATTACAAATACTAAAATATGTATTTACAAATACTAAAAGCCTGATCAAGATGATTAAACTTGTCACCACTCTGATACCAGCTGTTGAATAAAATCATCATAAGTATATATAGGTAAACACAAGAACTACAGATTAGTAAAACCACCAAGACAAATTAAGTAAACCACCTTCGGAGGCGAGTTTGAAACAATAAGTGTACAGCAACCTACAGCTTATTTGTTGTTTGTGTTGGTCACTATTTATTCAACTCACTTACTTAGACACGCCTCTCAGCAATTTTCTTTGGTCGGTTACTTTAGAATAAACGTATCTAATAGTTCTTTAACAATCGTCGTGGCACTTAATTGGCGCCCAACTGGGACCGGCTATTACAGCAATATAAAAAGAATTTACAACAATAGCACTACAATCACTTACCTTGGGGATCTATGGGCATGAAAGGATCGCAGAATGATGACAATCGTGATAAACCTTTGCATTTTAGTTTATGCGAAGGAGAAATTGGCACAGGACTTTGCGGAGTTTCGATTATTGCGTCGAGTTTGTCTTCCTTAACTGGCGGCCTGAAGAAGAAAAACAAAAACCGTCTAAAGTATTTGTAGGCCAAACTTATTGGTTTATATCCAACTGATTGCCATATCAACTTACTCTTCTGGTGAATTATCTTCTGATTTTGACTGTTTGAACTCTTTCAGTTCTGTGTCTGCTTCTGTTATCTCATTATCAGATTTATAAGCAGGAGGAGGGCTAGGTGAGAAGAGTCGAACTTTTTGTAGCTGACTTACGATGCTGAAAGATTTACAAAATTATTAAGTTACCACGAACTGTATCATTAAACATCTTTCTAAGTGATTGCCCAGCGGTAATTTGTTGGTTTACGGGTAGTATGAAATTATCGAAACGGGCACGTTGTAGTGATGATGATGAGCCACATAATTATTTAGTCGATTTCTATATTGACCTTTACATAAGTGCCCATCGAATTATTAACATTTTATTAATGAAAAGTGTTGGTGTGCTGCTTTCTCTCAGGCAGATTTTATGAAGAGTGCTAGATGTAAATTTCTTTAGTTTATCTTCATACCTTTCTTGATTCTGCGCATCTTCATGGAGCTCAGTTTTAGTTTCAATATTCGAATTTGTTTGTGTCAATCTGAAACAAATCGTTGTGCATTTTATTATCATACGATCACCTTCCTTATAATGTACAGTACCGACCAAAAGTCCATAGGCAATCGCACAAAGCAATAGACTGACGCTTCGGTTTGACTTACGACCTTCTTCTATAAGATGTTACAATACTATTGATACACACACACTCACTTTGTCTGCAACTCATAGTAGTTCATAATTTCAATCAATATAGAATACGGCGTGCTAGCTCAGTGGATAACGTGCTTTGGTATGTGCGATTATGGCGAGCCGAGAGAGGGTTCAAATCCCATCTGTGGTTTTCTTGTAATTTTTAATAATTACATTCATAGTTTTTGTTATTTTTTAATAATTATTATTCATAGTTTTTGTTATTTTTTAATAATGACTAGTTCAATAATCATTCGTTTTTTGTTTCGGTCGTCTTGTTCACATAAATATTAAGGTTTAGCAGGTAGACCACAGAAAACTAAGTAAATCATTTCGATTTCTGTGGGGTAGACAGACGCAGTTCGTTACGCGTATTCGCGACTGCTACTGTCTGTTCCCAGCCAATCTCAAAACTTTGTTGGTTCGTGGTTATTGTTGGTGACGAGTATTTAAGTATTAGCGGTGTTGTGGTTATTGTTTTCAAAATGCAGTCAAATATAAATATTGAAGGGAGATCAAATATTATTGCGCTGCGTAAAAGTGAATGTAATTTAGACAAATATCTAATGAGACCGGACTAAGTGTGAGTGTTATCATTTAAATATTTCATATTTTACTAAACATAAATCTTAATCAAAGGTATTGTTGATAGAACAGAGGTATTGTTGAGACAGAAGATGCCTTTAAAATTTTAAATTCATTATGAGGTTTAATTCGATTAGTGAATGATAAATAATTATTATGTGTAATAAATACAATGTTATTCTTTGTTCTAGAGAAATACTGTGAGGGTTAAGAGGAATGAGGAAGAGGCTTATTATCGAGCAGTAGCGACGTCAAATGATGGAGGAATATGAAACAAATGGTTTCATACCAACGAGATATTTTGCTGAATTATTAAACACGTCATTATGAACCGTTCGCTGTGCACTCTGAAGACTTGTATCACTGAAGACCAGCTAGGAAGCCGTTTTCGACAGAAAGGCATAAACAAGAACGTTTAAGTTTCGCACGATAATATTAAGACTTCAAGTGGGACACTGCTATATTTTAACCTTAAAATATTTACCGTACCAACTTAATAAACAACAGATTCGTTATTGCATGAATTTGTGGTAACGATTTTTTAAGCAAGTTACAATATGTTGTTTGTCGTATTTCTCGCAGATAGACCGAAAATGTTTAAGATTATTTTAGTAATATTATTATTTTAGGATTACAATTTGAGGTTAAGTTTCAATCTTCTTTTCGTAAAGAAAATGAATACTTAAGCTATAACCTCAATACCAACCAATATTTACTAAAGCCAAATAAAATGTAAAATAAATAATGTAAACAAACTGCCCATACTTTACCTTAAAATCACCTATTTTGTAAGTAGTTTTTTTTTACATTTTGATTACTTCTTACTATTACTTCGACCATGATCAAAGCTAACTAATAATAAGCTAGCTAATATTTATGGTGAAAAAATCAATTTAAAATTTAAAACATTTCATAATACAAATATGTCAAAATAATATAAATTACTTCTAAGTTTTTTGACATCTATTTCACATCTTATTGAGCTGACGTAATGACAAATAATTGTAGCAATATATTATCTATAAGTAAAATAAATATAACGAATACAATTTTTTAATTTTGCTATCACATATTACGCATTTTTAATTCTAAACCCTTTATTGCAATAACAGCATTAATAAAAAAGGCAGCAATAGTTAAAATATAATATTATTGCTAACAAAAATATTAATATTTGCAAAAACTGCACTGTGCTTGACGAGGTTGGAACCTAAGCCAGTTTGCATCTCAGACCAATGCTTAACGCGTTCTGCTACCTGCACACGTAAGCTTGGTTTGAATTTTAGCATTGCCATAAACTGGCCAAGGTCAAGCGCATGATGCGTGTTGTCTAACAAAAGCGACGGAAATATATATTTGTTTCGGTAGTGAGGCGCAACTTGTACGCGACGATACGACAGTGTGTAAAGCGCAATACTGCGTTCTCTGTGGTGTGTGTGCCGTGTTGTTTACACATACAGATATACGGACTATACCGCGTGTTCACAGCAATATGATTCTTAACGTGCTTATGCACTTTTGAACGCTTACTGTACGTCGAAGGTGTGTCATAGTAGGAACTTTAGCATTATACTCACGTATTATGGGCCGGCGTCGAATCGGGTGTGCACCAAGAGCCACATGTTTCTTTGGGTATTGGGGGTTTTTCCACCTGTTTCACTGACGACGGGTGAACCGTGTGCTGTAAGGAAAGAAATTCAATCTTAAGTTATATTTTTCTGCGAAAAGAGCGCTTGCGAATTAAACAGTCCGAAAAATGTACATATAGAGAACTACGAACTCTAACCAAATTATATAATTCGCATGTAAACAATATGAGATATAATATCTTCCTGATTTGAGAAAGAATAAAGTGCATTGGAATGGAATAAACCAATTTTGTTTTGTTTTCTGAAAGGTCACCCATATGAGTCGAAATGTATCTAACCAACACCTAAGGGTTAACGATGCATACGTAGCTACGTCATAAATTGCAACTGCATCGTTGTCGTAGAACCACATAAGTTTTCCCCCGTATGTCAACAATCGACGTGTGTATAAATATTACCTTCCGGTTGACACCATTAATACTTCACTTCAATAGTAATGCTCTGTTATACTTGACGTCGTGACGTCATAGAAAATTTGCCGCCACTGGCCAAGATTCAGGTCAAACACTGATGTGTGATTGGTTCACGTACAGAACAATTAATTTCTCCTAATTTTCTGGTTGATATACAACGGTCTATGGCAGCATTTAACGTCCATTTTACTGCAGTCGTAAAAGTCAGAACCCATAAACGATGTCCACTCCTTATACCATATTCTTGGCAATAAGTGTTATCTATAAGTTTGATGAGAGGTCATTTTAATGTCGTTACCCATTGTGGGATGCGACGACTATATTGATATTAGATTAATAAAATCTACAGCTGTCTTTTATTAATGTTTGAATCGGCGGAAATCCGTGGCAGTCATATAAAAAAACCGGCCAAGAGCGTGTCGGACCACGCAAAATGAAGGGTTCCGTAGTTGGGATGAATTTATCCCAAGAACAAACTTAAAAAAGACATGTTCTCCCATTCATGCCAACTGCAAATGTAAGCTTGTACGCACAATATTGTGAGATTTACTATGTTATTTTAAAAACGTAGATTTCATATAGGTTTTCTTGTAATCTATGAGTAAAGAACCATACTCTTTATTTTTTTTTCAAAATTTTTGGCTCGGTAGTTTCATAGATAAGGGGGAATGGTAATTTTAATCAATTGCCTTAAAAGTATTTATACTAAAACTATTTATTTTTTTAATCGAGCTCCTCACAACTAGCCCTTTCATTTGATATGTCACACGGTACAGTCCGCAAAACTTTTTTAAATTTTCTACTTAGCCCTCAAAAAGTGAGTCCCATATTCAAAAATCATTTATTTACATTACACGTCTGTATTTGGGTCACAAAAATTCATATGTGTACCAAATTGCAACTAATTTGGTCCAGTAGATTCGGACAAAATTGGTTATAAGAGACGGACACACGAGTGACCCTATAAAGGTGGTTTTACACCGGCGAGGCAAGGCGTGGATAGGATGGGCGAGAATTGAAATTTGTATGGCAAAATTTATATCCACACCCTGCCCATATTTGGTGTAAAAGGTCTAGATGCGCGAGATGCGCGAGAATTGAAATATTTGTTAGTACAATATTGAACTTTATTGCTGTATGAATAGAGCATTTATTTACTTTGTAAAACGGATATACAAATCTCGCACCGGCCATCGAGGACACGCACGGTGGCTACGTCAAGCGGTGACTCGCGATATCTCGCGATTTCTCACGCTGGGACGCGCTGGCACGCGCCAGCTCGCTCCGGCCATCGCGAGTCATCTCTGCATACTATATTCTCGGCTGGCCGGCGCGCCACACATGGCTGGCCGGGCGGCGCGTGATAGCGCGAGCCGGCGCGAGACATCGCGAGACGGCGCGGTATAGCGCTAGAAATCTTTCGGTGTAAAAGGGGTAAGCTTGATTTCAGTTCTCGCCCATCCCATCCACGCCTCGCCTCGCCGGTATAAAACCACCCTTACGGTTCCGTATTTTTCCCTTTTGAGGTACGGAACGGAAAATAGACACGTAATTACCTAGCACGGATACATTGGTAGCGAAGGGCCAAGTCCTTGTCGCATCGTTTACTACTTCATAGTCTGTCAGTTCATCATTATTTACAACTGCCTCTACTTATAAATTATGATTAGGTACGTAGTAACAAAGGCCAGGCTATAACAGATAAAGTCGTCTGGATCCAGTTCCTATACAATAAGCTATCAATACGTTCATCAATTCATTACGAAGTGTCGGTCGGATGGCCATAATATTTCATTGTTTACTGGCGCAGTAAGAAAGCACTTAACGGCTTTTTTGTATTCAAATCACAGTGAGGTGTTCGGAGGATAATGGCTGCGGCTCGATGGCCTCGCCTCATTGACACTCGTATCGGGCCCAGATCTCCATAATGCGGTTCTTTGATTTTGTGTTTTTTTCGATTCTAGGAGATGCAAGTTAGGTGGAAATTTTGGATGGATTCTGTAACAAATTTGGTATGGCATAATCAGCCTATAATTTTCCCACTGTTGGGACACAGACCTTCTCTCTGTGAGAGGAATTTAGGCAACATAGTAATTATGTGCCGACTGAACGTTGTTTTCTTATCTATTGACTGCCTCGCTGGTCTAGTGGTCGCAAAGCGCTACTGCTGAGGACCTGGATTCGATTCCCGGGTCGGGCAAGGTGTTATTGGATTTTTCCATCTGGAATTTCTCAGTAGCAGCCCGGAGTTTGGATTTGTGCCCGGTTGATGGCAATAGGCTCGCCCCCTATTACATGGAACTTAAACATAACTGGCGGAATGTGGTTGTACTATAGGTACACCTCTGCCTAACCCTTCGGGGAATACATGCGTGATGTTATGTTATACCGGTAATAAGTCTTCATAAATTAACTTCATTACCTAGAGCTTGATTGTATCGTGAGTGCTACCAACCAAGTGTGAAGTGCCAGGCACATCTAGGAAGAGTTTAAAAGCAGGCCATCAATTCTGAATGGTCTATAATTCTATACAGGGTGGGTAAAATCGTGGGTCAAACGAAACAGGGCGATAATTGGGGTTATTTGCAGTAAAAAATATCTCTGTGGCAGAGCCCTAACTTGATCTCCTTAAAAGTTATGACTATTTGAGTATTTCTAAGAAAATACCAAAATTTTGAATAATATGCAATACGAGTAAAATGGGTACCTAGTTTAAAACAATAAATGGTGTTTAGTTGCTTCTAGGAAGTGTATCATCATTACGAAAGTGCTTTTATGACAGTGAGTACCATGATTTATGAGTATTGGCACCTTTTTAGGGTTCCATACCTCAAAAGAAAAAATAACGGAATCCTTATAGGATCACTGGTGTGTCTGTCTGTCTGTCCGTCTGTCACACCCAGTTTGTTCCGAATCTAATGGACCGATTAAGTTGAAATTAGGTACTCTGGGTCTTAAAAAAACATGGTAAATCTCTCAATATTTTTGCGTACAAACTTACATTTGCAGTTGGAATGTATGGGAGAACATGTATTTCAACTACAATGTTAAGTTTGTACTCGTGATAAATTCATCCCAACTACGGAACCCTCTATTGTGCGTAGTCCGACACGCACTTGGCCGGTTTTTTCAATATCTTTTACGTCTCACAAAAAAAAAATCTCTTCCATTTTTTAATTTATTCGGTACGTAGTGCCTATTCAGACATCGTAAAATAGGCCCTTAAAGTCATGTACATAAGCCATACCTACAACGTTAAATTTTCTTAGAAAGAAATTAGGAGGGCTAAAACGAGAATATTCCTACTGCGTCGTACGTCGAATACAAGCTCCAAGGTTCCAGTGGGTACCAATAAATTAAAAGGCCTAAGAGACAATCATGATAGGATGCCCTAGGTATAGCTAGGGCTTCTCATTTAAACCTAAGGTAATATCAACCATGATAGGAAGCCCTAGGATTATCTAGGGGGACAACCATGTCTATTAGGTATTTTAATTAGGTTCATCTATACGTATTATGAATTACAGTCGGTTTTCATGTCAGTCTGTGTTACCTCGTTGATCTTCTAAACTACTCAGCCGATTTTAATGCAGTTTTTACTATCATTTAGAGTATGTATTCCGGAAGGTTTTTGTGTAAAATTCATTTATATTAACCTTAGATATAATACAAGAATCTCGATATTTTGTTAAGTCGTTAAAATCGTGCGAATCAAGGACGGGTCGTCGCAAGTAAGTATTAAAATAAGAATCTCACTGTTGATTAACCCTAGACCCTAAACCCTAAGCCTGCTAAAACTTAGACAGTGTTTCTCAAACCAAGATATTAACCATGCTACACCAAAAAAAAAACAGCTATTTCATAGAAAAGTGCAATCCCAACGCGATCAAAATAGTATGGAACAGCAGATTTTTTTTTTAATAACCGTAGAAAAATTCCAACGCAGTTCAGGATCATGTACTGAATCCATGGTAAAAGTTTTCGCGTCAATGTCCCTGCCACCCTGTATACCCTTCATCACATTCGTACGTAATTATACCCGGATTAAAAATTACCTATAACAACAGCACTAATATTAAAATTAATGATTGCTAGACATTACTTACATACTAGGAATAACAGGGAGTGGTTTTAGGCACTTTGTGAAATACTGATGTAAAATACAGCAAGTAGCTATATAAAGTAATTGAAGACTGGGTGCGGTGTATTAGCGAAGTCATCTGTAATACCGGAATTAGTAGATTCACATGTAGATTGGTTCGAATATTTGTGTTACTAACATGTTGCTAGTTGGTAGTAAAACAAATGATACGTTAATTGGAATTGCAAGTGCACAATGCTGTTAGAAAGACTAAGGTTAAGCAATATACCTCATTGAAGTTTTTTAGAGTTCCGTACCTCGAAAGAAAAAAAAACGGAACCCTTATAGTTCACTTTGTTTTCCGTCCGTCAGTCTATCAAGACCCTTTTTCTCAAGAACGCGTGGAGGTATCAAGTTGAAATAGGTCTATGGTTCTTTGGCGATCTAAAAAAATCAAGCTTCTAAGTCAACGCAGTAAAAAGATATGGCCATTTATGCTACATATTTTGATACGCGCAAATAAATCAAAACCTATTGGGTACTTCCCGTTGAACTAGAATCATGAAATTTGGCAAGATGGAGGGTCTCACAGCACAAGTCTAGGAAAAGTACGAAAATCGTTAATTTGTAGTTTAATCATATAAAAAAATTGCTACTTATTACAAACTTACATTTGCAGTTGGAGAGTTGATCGTGACGTATATCGATGTACGGGAGAACATGTTTTCAAACTATAATGTTAAGCTTGTTTTTGGGATAAATTCATCCCAACTATGGAACCTTTCATTGTGCGTGGTCCGACACGCAAGTTGGCTACATATCAAAACCTCGAGGTTTCTGTGGTACATTTAACTTTAATTTTCTCGTTTTATTCCCAGTACCTGGGCGACCGAGCTCTGCTCTGGTGAAAATAGAGAATGCTCATTTAATAGTATAAGAAAGTTCATAATAATCCATGCATAGTACCTACTTATTCCATGCTGCCATGTCATTATTTTTCTATTATTCTCATATCATTATTCATTATCTTGTTCTAAACTTTAGGCGACCGAGCTCGGGTGAAAATACGGAGGAAACGAATTTCCCAGATATGAGACCTGGCTAGATCGATTTTTCGCCCCGTGAACCCCTGTAAGTATTGAAACTTTCATCGAAATCGTTAGAGCCGATTTCGAGAACGTGAGTACAAATAGGTATACATATTTTAAAAAAAAATACTCGTTTAATACTATAGGATAGGATAAACTTTGAATAAGTTCTCCAAATGGTAGTGAGAACCGCATCAAAATATGTTTTATTTTTTAGAAGAGCAACAATGAGCAACAAAAAATTCATCCACGTCGCTGCCATAAGGAAAAGTGCTCAAATTAATTTTTATAATATTAGTTTAGAAGTTTACATTAGACTTAGTAGAACGTTATTCTACTACTCGTTATTATTGGTAATTAATACGATTTCATATAATTACCAATTACGGTAGAAATTCTTACAAATATTTTCATCGTTTATCAATAATAAAATAAGAGTTTAAAAAATCTAAATAGAATATAATATTATTTCGCCATTTTTAACCGACTGCAAAAAAAGGAGGAGGTTTCTCAATTGGACTGTTTATGTATATATTTTTTCAGAGCGTTTTTTTTATTTAGCAAGTGAAAAATAAGTTACCTATCGGTTTCCTTATGAAGAATGGTTTCGCTGGAAGGTACGTTAGGTACATATTTAAATACATTTTAACTATGTACCGAGAAAAAGTACTTATTAAGTACTATAGTGTGTTAAGGCAAGTAGATACGACAAGTACCTATTATTTGAGAGCTTAATAAAATTTTATTGATAGCTATTGAGAAGCAATATGTAGGTACGAAAACTAAATCACCTTCCAATTAACTAAAGAACCAAATTCCTTAGAAATGTAGGATATTCGTAGGGAAATAGACTGTTTCCTAAAAAAATACGTTTTTAAAATAAAGTTTTATTCACAAGTTTTTACAATTGACTGATTTAAAATATATTTTAAATTTTACTTTACTGATTTATCTTCGTCATTTGAACCTAGTCGTTGCACATAACCTATATGTTGACAATTTCATGTACATACTACCTAGGTAACTTATCAAATCAATTATCTACTGAAACTGAAATAACAAGGACACCCAATAAAAATAAAAAAACACTTACCACGTCAACTTTTATTTCCATATTTATAAATTCACAAATATAACGATCACATTTTAAAAACCCTTCGTTCTAAAATTGAATTTATGGCGGCAACGCAAATAAGAAAAATATCGGAAGGAATTTTCCGGTCAACGACACATGCGACCGCAGTGGAGGCGTTTAAGCGACTGTTCAAATAAACTTGGCCTGCTTGTAGTTCGGAACAATAACGATGGCTGTATTGGAGCCAATGTTGGGTCAAGGGGGATCGGAATGGACTGTACTTGCAAATCTGCGCCACCTATTTTGCCAACTATTGGTTTGAACCTAACGTAGGTAAGTACCTAGGAATATGTAGATACACCCAGTGCGTCCTGGCTTGGGCAGGCAACCACGTTACAACCGTAGGTACTGACTGGCCAATATTTTATCACGGAATAATCGATTCTCAATTTCTCTTACAGTTTTTGTCGATCTGGGAGAAGAATAAAAAAAAGAAGCACTTTGAATAACAGTGTCCTTCTTGACAAAATGGGGCATTTCCGATATGTCTGACACTCAATGTGAGTCAGAAGCTCCTGACTAGAATCAATCACAATCACAATCTGCACTCTAATTGCGTAACACACGATTAATCATTATCTAAATTATTTTGAAAGATGTTGCCAATCCGTTGCTTCATTACTCGAAAAATTTGTCTGCTCGACAACGTAAATAATGGAATGAATGTTGTTGAACTGTCAAAATTAAACCCATTGCTACTATTAGTGTGTTATATATATACGCAATTACTAAAATGATAACTTAGTAAACGCCACTGATAAACTAAAGGATTACAATTTAAGAAAGTAAGTAGCTAGGTACATAGCTGAGTATTAAAAAATAATAAAAAAAGAAATGTTATTGCCTTGAAATTTTCCAGAGATTTAAATGTCTTTACAAAATAAACCATTTACCTATCCAATTGCACGACAACAATCCTGTGCAAATCTCAATCCCAGCCATTAAGACTATTGGAAAATTAAGTAAATTTTATTCCTCTGAATGGCGGAAAGTGCGGGTCTCGATGAGAATAAATATGTTTATTTACTAGGGATGGGCCGATCTGAACTGAACTTTGGCGGTTTGCTTAGCTTCAGCTAAGCAAACCGCCAAAGTTCAGTTCAAATGCCGAACATTCGATACAAGAAAATATTTAAATAACTGTTTTGACTAAAATAATAAAACTAAACCAGTAAAATAAAATCATAAGCATTTATTTATTGGTTGTTAGAGGTTACCTACTTATTTAACAAATAAATGTATTCTAAACATTATCAGAATGTGGTTATCTAAACATTGAAATAATTATCGCCAAAATTCAACATTTTATTTTTTTATAAAAGTGTTAATTGAAATCTTATTACCTACTAGTATTTAAAATGTACCAAGGGCAGGTTATGTTGCAAAAATACCAAGGATTCTGCGTTATCTGGCAGGAATCTGTTACGTTTATGTCCGTATACATTTCCTGTCTCTGACAAAAGCCGCTCAATATACATTTGCGAATCCAGGAGGCGATCAGACACTCGAGAAACGCGATGAAAATAACCTAAGCTTTTTATTTTCACCGAAAGTTCCGCCGAAATTCGTATTCGGTTCATAACAGGTTCGGCCCATCTCTATCGGCGTTGCCAGATTTTTTTTGCCAAGTCGGTTGTTAGTAAATGAGTTAAATTGTTGATTTAATATGAGCTCTGTAGATTCCTAACTAAGTACCTATTTACTATGGTACGACTCCTAGCAACTATTTTGACAACCTTCTTCGAGATAAATCGAAATTGCAGTCATGGTCGAATACTTACATGCGAGCACCCGGCCGGCAATGTTTGTATGAAAATTCTTATCATATCTGTCGTGTTATTAAAATTAAAAAATGGAACGAACTTTTTACTCCAACACATTATGGCAACCAAAGAGGTAACATATCAAAGATTTTATTTAAATTTCGAATTTACTTGCAAATATAACTGTTTATAGTAAAGAAGAAACAAATGAACATATTGACGCGTGAAAAATTATCGTAGTAAATAATTGATTCTGGAATGTTCAAGTAATTTACTCAATTTGAATTTCCGCGCATTATTTGAGAAAAGTACTATACAAGTCTTGGCCGCAACCAGGCATTGATGGATCCACGTATGTGTGCCTCGGCTTGGCTCGGCTCACATTTTCACGATCGTCCATCAATACCTCAGTTGTAAGCCGCGACAGTTATGTTCTATTTCTACGGTGGCCATACGCTAGTTTTAAATATTACATCTATGGTGGCCATTATATGCGTGCAGCATCTCATTTAAGCGTCTTGCAGTCTGCCGACAAGAAGACATCCAGCAGACGGCGAACCACATTTTGTTTTCTCTAATTTACCTATCCCCATTTAATAGGTAAGTGAAGGAAGGTTCAAACAAACACCTGAACGGACTCTTACATACTTCATGAATATGAATCAAGATTTTTATTTGGACCTGCTTTATGCGGATAGAAAGAAAGAAGAAAGAAAATACGTTTATTTGCGGTAAACATGACGCAGAAAAAAAAAGTTTTAAATACATCAAAAAGTTAAAAAAGTTGGGGAAGCATGCGTCACATCCATGCAAATCGGCTATCGCTCAGCATTATGCTACGACCCTATGCAAGACAGAGCCCCAGCGCTGGTTTTCAGCGACAGCCGGCGCCGACGTAATGACGTCGACCGGTGCAGCAAACAAATATTTAGACGGTGTCTGTGCATCATGTGCATAATGCGGCTGAATTCTGGATACACTTACATTATTCTTCTCTAAGTTTAATTACCTAGGTATCCAGAAGAACAGAATCCGACCAAATGTTAATGGGAAAGTAATAAAGAATTTTAATAATAGGTCTTTATGTATATGTCTAGATAAGAGTGTCGCGCACAGTGGCGTATTTACCCTAGGGCCGGGGCGGCTGGTTGCGACGGGCGGCGCAAGCTGCACCTTGCGCTACTAGTTAGCGTGAATGCCATAAAACTCCAAAAAGTATACCCGAATGATCTGGTGGATGAAGAATGTGTTCTTTTAAAACAATAACAAGAACAATGTGTTCTTTTAAAACAAGTTTTGATGTCATGAAAATAAAATGAATTTAATTAAGGCACCCAAACAAACTTATTTATTAAACAAAAGGATTTGACGCATATTTCTGTGCACTGCGGTGACAAATTGCAGTGCGAAACGTTCGTTTTCGAATTTAAAAAATGTCTACATTCCCGTTTAAAGGATGATTTCCACCAAACGGCTCGCGTCGCATCCTTTCCGATCCGATGCGAAGCCAGCCGATTGGTGGAAATCATCCTTAAACGAACAGTTTAGCTATTCTTACTACAAAAGCTTACTTGACAAAATCCGTTAATTATGATTTGACAGTGTCATTGAAGAATTTGTTAACCAATCTGTCCATCTGAAAACTAATTAAATATTGAATAAATAGCGTTCCTTTGTCATCTTTCTCAGCCCACATCAACACACTGTTGGATTTTATTTTATAGTTAAATAATGGTTAAAAAAATTAATGGATTTTATGTTAATTTATGGGGCGGCAAACCTTACAGGCCCAAACCTCTTAAAATACGGCCCTGGTCGCGCTCCAAAAGAACTAAACCAAACCGGCCAACTTTGTTATGCTGGTGTGCGTGGCAGCAACGTCTAAAGCCCCCAGTACACACGGCTTCACATCAAGCTATACATTTCCAGTATTAGCTGACCTCACATTGTACGGAAATCCTATACAATGCGAGATCAGCATAAACTGGAAATGTATAGCTTGATGTGTAGCCGTGTATACACGTTGGACGAGCGCGCTCGGCCAAAACGGGCAATACACGCAAATCAAACGGCAAATACACACAAACAGCGTGTAGTAGGGGCTTTACACTCGCGCTACGTCATTGTGCGTTTCTAGTATGTTTGAATTTAGCGGCTAACAGTTTGACGCAATTTTTTTCGACGAGTTCATAGCTTTGACTGCCTATCTAGACATATTTTAAACAACTTTGTGATAGGTATAGCGTCGTAGGTACCTGTATACCTGTAGATCATACCCGAAAAATATGCAGCTAATACCTACTTAATTAATTTATGTAAGTATATTCAATGTAATGAGATATGGAGTGAGTATTTGGCGTAGCAGAAAAAATATCAAATCGATTTGCTTAATTGAACTGCCTAAGTAGGTACAAGTAGGTACCTACCTAATTCCGGGCCCGACCGGCGCGGGCGGTCTGTACCTTCGTTATCATGAAATCAATAACATGTCCCTCTAACGAGCAGTATCTATAAAGGGCGATAGATGTTGGATAACCACGGATTTCTGTTCACCAAAATACGTTATTCACAATAAATTATCAATAAAAATCGGTTTTACTGGTCTTTTGTTACCAAAATAAACAAAAAAAAAAAAAAAAACAGCCACCTATACAATCTACCTACCTACTACATACAGTAAATATACTGAAAAATTAAGGCAATTATAGTGAAAACTTACCCTTCGCAGGAATTTAAAACTCGCAAATACCATTTTGAATAGTATTCTATTAAAACAATCAAAATTTTACCACTATTTTATTACATATTGAGCTTTCTAGAGATAGACGAAACCGGAAACCTACGTCGATATGTATCACTGTCAATTTTACGAGTTGAAAGATTTTTATGCGGCCTAGTGAAAAGTGCCTGACGATGTGCGAAAATTGATATTGCAAGAGGCATTTACAATTTGTTCGGATAGCCAAGAATTTGGGCGGGAAGTAAATATTTGCTTTGATGTCATTGCAGTAAAGCGCCTGAAAGCTTAGCAACACAGCGCTTTATTTTTTATTTTGTGTTTTGTTTGAGTTCGAAGTAAACGATAATTTTAGGCGTAGACAAAAGATCCAGTTCCTTTCAAAACGATATAAATATTTATTTATAACATTTTCTATGCATCATGCGTCCAATGAAAAATTCGGACAGTAAAAATTAAATGCAACCATGAAAAATGTTAGGATATTTTTTATTTTCTGTCATTATATTTTTATTGTGGCAACTGGTAATACATCAAACAAACGGCTGATCGGCTGTCATTTTTTGTATTGTTTACAAATAATAGAAATATTAACACCTACATTTTCTCAAAAACTATTCAAATAATTTATTCAGAATTTCATGATTGAAGCGCTGAAGGATACAAAATATATCAAACACTGCGCGCGCATTTCTCCGTTCTATAGTTTGTCGGTAAAACAGTGCATGAGAAAAGTGTCGATTATCTTGCAGCCCGATAAGTTGAACGAGATGATTCTAAACCGATACTTAAATTAGTAAAAATACGATAAAAATCTGCGCAAGAACTTGTTATTTGTAATAGGCGTCTGAAAGTTTGTTAGTCGTAAGGAAAACTTCAATGTTATCAGCTAAAACAAAGACGAAATAACTACTGTTCAAAATGGAAGCAGGCAAGTGTTTATATTTTTCTTTTGATCGTTTGCTTGGATAGATACACAATTAAATCACGAAAATAGCTCTCGACCAGAGAAAAAACCCGTCACAAAATATTAGTTGCAGAAGTAAAGGTACCTATCATTAGATTAAATAAATATAAATTAAAAACTTGTTATTATAAAAAATTAAATAAATCAATCTTAATCGCAAATATTTACTTAAGCATCTTTAACTGCAATTTTATTTTATCAATATTTAAATGTTTCAATCAATCACCATAATGTTATTCAATTATTTGAATAGTTTGAATTAAGAACTTATTGTTTTTTTTTTAGAAGGCAAGAGAAAACAAGTGAGCTATGACCAGTTGTTAGCTCTACTAGAGTTTCTCACAGAACATGAAGACTTGGCAAAGGGCCTCACTAGGGGCAGGCACCGACGTGGCAAGTTTCACACCATAAAAGTCTGGAACTTGTGCGCTAAAAAGTTGAATGCCATTAAAGACGGTGCTGTAAAAGATGGAAAGGGTTGGTCTAAGGTAAGGACACTATTTCTATGTAAAAACTAAGTTATTTTTTAAAGTGGTAGAGCTATTTATGAAGTAGCTCTTGTCTTCCAGACACCGAGCAACATTGCTGTGTTACAGCTTAAAGAATATGACATTTCCAGAGTACCTTTAGGCCACCTATTTTTTACCACAAAATAACATTATTTAAAAAAAAAAGATTCATTATATGTAACAAATAAAACATTTTTTATTTTCAGTATTGGTGTGACTGGAAGTACCGAGTCAGGAGACGTGCACTAGAGCTGAAAGCCTCTAAAGACAGTGACAGACCACTTCCTGAAGGCATTTTGCCATTATCAGTGATGGAAGAAAATATTATGACTCTTATAGGAGAGAGCGCTGTGGAGGATGTGGTCATCATGAATGATCCGTTGTCTGAAGAAGTAAGTGGTGATGAAAATTTATTATTGTGGATTTCAGTTGGTCCAGAGTAAGCTACTATATTTCACTCCATAGCTGTTCTAAGGCAAACCCAAAGCCTTTAAAGCTATAGTAAGGAATCGTTTATATTTTCTTTTTACCCAACTGCAAAGAAACCTAATTTCAAAGAAATAACACAACACCTATTAAAGTGTTGCATTTCAACTATAACATACCTACTACATTTTCATAATTTCAGGGGCTGGATGAAGCGATACAAAATTATGCAGATAACAATGAAGACAGCCCAATCAATCAGTATTTCGGTGAGTTACCAATTAATCTAGGACGGCCTTATTAAAAAACTAGGTTACACTTTAGTTTTTTTTTAAATTTAGAACTCTATTTCGACAACCTTAAAGGTTTTAATTACAAAAAATCAGAGTCTAAGTTTTCAATTTTGTATTAATAACTTTAGGGGGCTCTAAATAAAGTTCAAAATAAAACAACTGGCTTGAGGGATGAACTTAAGTTAGAACTCCTTTTGTAGTAAGGGGGTGTAGTTAGTTCAGTATAGTTTAAACAATATGACTATTATTATTTTATTGTTTTTTTAGAAGCAGAAGATACTGTGCCTCCTACTAAAAGTCGTAAGAGACGACAGCCGTGTCATGATGATGATGCTGGCCCAAGTAGTCCGCCTGAAAGAAAACCGACAGTAGACACAACTACAAGTAGAAATATGAAAAGCTCAAGTAAGCACCATTAATGATATATTTCACAAACTAAAAATTAACTGTGGTAGTTTACTGACATCTTCAACTTAATAAAAATCTAAAATTTGAAATAGGAGATCAAAATTTTTATAAAATTAAAGATTAGTTAATTATTTTTGCCGATGGGGAAATCACATCGGGCTCATTTACAATCATCGTCGGCTCGTCGTCGTTTAATGAATAAACTCAAAAACTACTGGACTGATGTAAAACATTCTTTCGCCAGTAATGCTATATTATCGCTAAGTCTTGTCTCGTATAATTTTTGCAGGAGCTGGGACAAGATCGTCCAAAAGGCGTAGGAAGCAGCGTTCACCAATCAACTCTGACATGGAACTGGGCGGATCATGCAGTCCATTGGAAAGTAAACCCGAAGTAGTTGTCACGAAGAATGAAAATTGTATTGATTCAGGTAAAAAAGACTATCGCAGGAATGGCCAAATAAACCCTTAAGGCGAAAGCGTCAGCAATTTTCTTGCGTTTTTTGCAATTTGCAGGTCAGTATCAGGTTACAAGGCTATACGGTATTAGGGGGGGTTGGGGAAGGGTATTTACAAGGCTGATATGTAGGGAAAGGACGGGTCGGGGAGGCCCTAGAAGGATATATACTGACCTTATTGGTGATTTTTTATTTTTATTTTTCCTTTATTGACCAACCAACAATTGTTTATACTACAAATAGTCAATGTTAAATCTACCATAATCTAGGGTTAGTATAACAATTTATTACAGGTTAGCACCGCATGCCCTTACCACCATGACCTTATTGGTGATATTCTTCAGAACATCACCAATAAGGTCAGTATATATCAGGTGCGTAGTACTCGCAACCGGCGGGCGTGTATGACCAGATGTATGAATGTAAACGAGGCAAAAGGAGTATGTAATGATAGTAGCAGGTGGCGTTCTGTAGTTTGGGTCCATTGGAAGAAGGCGTGAGTTTATATATGTGCATGTGTATGTATCAGGTTATATATACGTTGATTTAATTATGATTCGCGCCCGTAACAAATAATTATTTATAGAATTACTAGCGGTCCCGACAGAGGTTGTCCTGTCCGAACAGCGGCACCTACGGGATCCAATTATATTTTCAAACCATCCCACTCAAATATACACACAAAATTTCATCCAAATCGGTCTAGCTGTTTAGGAGGAGTTAGGTGAAAAACACCCGTATTGAAGAACTAAAAGATAATCATAAAAATCATCAAAACAACTCTCTAACTTCATATTACCTTATTGAAAGACTTTCATGAAATCATGACATTTGAGGCCAATACTACAACTAAAAGAATTGTATTGCTGATTCCAATTACTATAATTCAGTAAAGCCATATTTACGGTAGCGAATCATATTTTATTCAACATACAACTGACCAAAAAAACTTAAGAAAATATAATAAAACCTTAATCGTGAGGTTTAAGAGCGTTTTAATTGCTGTCAATCATGTAACATTCCCCGACTAATAATCATGATCAAAACTTTGATCCAGCCCGTCCCATCCTTGATGTCCTCCCTCCGGTTGACGCTCTAAGCCAAGGTTCCTACCCCACAGGGGGTGACCTTAGCGAGCGTTCACCTAGTTTTAATTAGCATAGTTGAATAACCCCTGGCTGGAGGTTTTAAGTGTAGTAGCTTAAGCCACTCACAGGAAAGCCCGGTTAAGTAGTCATGATCTCAGAGGTCAACTACGAGATGCCCTACCTAAAAAAGACAATCATGTAACATTAGTTTGTCTAAAGACATACGATGCAATTGAGGCTGATGGAAAGACTGCGTGTTCTTGACAGCTAACAGCATGCTGTTTAGCATGCTATTTTGCAAGCTAATTAGCACGAGCTAAATAGCAGCCACCGATTGGCCTATTGGGAAGATTCTTTTTATATAATGTCAAACCGTTGTCTGTCCTACATCCTAGTCTCCAAAGAACCAATGTTATGGGAGTCTCTTACATTATTGGTCCTTTGAGACGAGAAGAGTATTTATAATAGTCATAATTCCAATTCTCAGTCATTTATTTTGCTTATATTTTCCATAGATGGCGACGACAAAGCATCAGCTTTTCTATCCATAGAGCGGGAGAAAGTATTCTGCACTGGTAAACTTATAAACACATTAGAGATGATACATTCAGAGATAGCTCGACTCACAACTGTCATCGCCGATATTAAAGATTATTTAGTAACTAATTATCGACAAAGAAGTGTAACTTAAATAAAGTTTTTTTTTAAAATGATTTTTAACTACTTTTAAAGTCTAAAATTGCAATTTTTTGGGAAATTTATGTGATATTTTGTATTAGTTTTATTAAAATATAAATAGTAATTAGGTTTTTGCTGTTGTATTGTAACTACTCGTTTTAAACGTAGTTATACCTACTTAGTAATGTGATTAACGTACAGTCAACTGAACTTTCGTAGCAACAATTTGGTATTAACAGCGACTTTATGTCGTAGCAGTAAGGGTGGGTTTCGTAGCTCAAGTTTTAGTATTGACGCGCGGTTGACCGTATAATATTATCTATTCAAATTAGCTGTAAAATTATTAAGTTTAGTCCATTCTTCGTTTGTGAAATCTAATTATTTATTTTGTTAACTTGTCCCATGAACAATTTAACCATAGGATTAGGCAAGCCACTACAAAACGAATTGACAATTCAAAACAGCACTAACAGCATTGAGAGTAGAAAGATGGGTTTTGTTACATTATACATATATAATTAAACTTATACAAATATAGGATATTTTGAATTATTCGTAATGAATGGCTGTCACAAATAAATGATTAATAGATGTAAACACCTACTTATGTATCATCACACTGGTACTACTTAAACCTACTTGCACGACAATTCACTAAATGCATTTAGCACTTAAAGAGTCCATAACACCTCAAATTGCTTAGCTTATAATACTGCATTCATTTTGAAATAAACTTGTTGAGGACTGTTTGACGAAAACACGATTCCAAATCTCTTTTAACTAACCAAATCTTTTTTAAATATTTTTTATTAACCGCTGGTATTAAAAAAATACTTTAAATTAGACCATGAATCTTTGCATAATTACTGAACTAACTATAAAGCAGATTATTTTATTTTTTAAATTAAGAAATTAACTAAACTATCGGCGCCTTGGAGCCTTCTCCCCGCCGCTCAGTTTCGCTCTCACTCAGTCCGCGAGCAGTTGCGTGCGAGCAAGATAAAGAGTGAACATGAGCCGAGGAATTTTGAACCTAAATGAATTTAAAAAATCTTACTACTACTGTCTATCGATGACAGAGACAGAATGATGTTTTAAATATGAATATCGTCAGATGCATTAAGTGATTTGTGGTGCAAGTGAGCCGTGTAGTGCAGGTTACAGTAACGTGGCAGAAACAATAGATAAAACAGGTAAGCAGTAGTTTTGTTTTATAAAGTTTCATACCTGATTTTGTATGATTCTGCCACGCTGATTCCAAATCTGTTGTCAGTTTTTCTCTAGCAGCTCTACTTTTTGAAATATTAACATATTACATTTTTAGCGAAAATACTCGAATTATAAAATTAAACAAATTGTTTCTCTAACCTAACATGAAAAAATCTTTCTTTTATAAGATTTTCTTGCATGAGTCGAAACTTCAGCCTTGTTTTGAATGCTCCAGCAGTAATCAGCCATCATATTAATTGCATTCCAACGACCCTTTTTTTTTTTGTGGGTGGGAAATCATCAAATAACTTCTCCCGCTCTGGGCGGAGCGGGAGGGCGTGTCAGACTCTTACTGACTAAAACCCACCCGTGTTCCTTCGGTTGCCCTGTTGCCGGGGGCCACGATCTCCCTTTCGGTTTTCTTCGCAACCCTGGCAGGCATCGGCCCCAAATCTGCTGACATCTCTTTGAGGCGCGCGTGGAACACAACGCGCCGTCGACCCGGGCCTGGTCTTTATCGGACAGTGAGCCACCCATTGCTCACCATCCGCAAACCCGCGCCTACGGTGGCCGGAAATCGCCTCGCGATTCCCGACGCCCTGGGCGTCTCCTCCTGCGGCGGTTAGGGGCGTGAGGGCGCGAAATTTGCCTCTCCCTCACGCGTTCCGCCTCCTTCGCGAGCATTACAGCTTCGCAGAAGGAGGTGACTCCCATTTCCTCTCGCTCCGTACCATGGCCTGTACCAGGGCCGGACGCGAGAGATCACCGCCGCCGATCGCCTCCACGAGGACACGGCGATGCTCCGCCCAAGCTGGGCAGACCTCCACCGTATGCTCCACCGTGTCCTCCGGGCGATCTACACAATGGTGACACCCGGGCGTTTCCTCCCGCCTTATCCTGTGCAGGAACCTCCCGAAACAGCCGTGTCCGGTGAGGACCTGCGTCAGGCGAAAGGTGAGGACGCCGTGGCGCTTCTCTAGCCACTCCTCAAAGAGGGGTCTTATCGCCGCAATTGTGCCGGAGATCCGTCCGCTGTGCCGCGATTTCTCGCGGCAGCGGAGTTAAGCCCCGGCGTTTCGCCTCCTATTCCAACGACCCTGGTATCGCTCTTCCATCGTGCGAATGTCCTGATGAAGCGTTCTCCTTTTTCTTCGCTTAAATCGTCTAAATTTTCTGGGAAGTGGTCTATATGGCTGAAGAGGAAGTGCATCTTGATGCTCATGTTACATCCGAGTCTTTGAAAGAGCAACATGAGCTGCTCAATGTGTTGAATGTAGTCTGGAGACTTTATTTCCTAAGAAATTTTGCGCTTTGCACAACCCAAACAAATTCAATCCATGCAGATTTCTCTGTATCTGTCATACAATCAGTAAAATTTTGATCCTTTATTAGTTCCCTGATTAGAGGACCGTCAAAAATACCAGCTTTTATTTTTTCTGTGCTCAATTTCGGGAATATTTTACTGATATATTTAAAACATTCCCCATCCTTGTTGAGAGCTTTTAATTTTTTTTTATCAGACCTAATTTTATATGGAGAGGGGTTAATATTAATGGTCTACACTATTTGCGCTGTAGCATGGTGCGGGTGACAGTTTCAGTAACATTTCGTTTCACTCTTGAAAGTTGCCGCGATTTACAATTTATGACTTAATATTTCAGTTGTACCACATTCGTAATATATTAAATAATTAATAACTGTAGTAAATTAAATTAAACCCAACCAGAATGTTCTAATCAAGAAATAAAATCAAATTGAATGAAAAATTAAGCAAAGTGTTATGCGTATAACGTAACGCCATAGACGTATTTAGTGATGGGATGTACTGCTACGATGGATAGTCGATATTTTTTATAATAAAAAACGTATATTGTGCGTAGGTCAATTTTTATTTTTAAAAGGTCTAATTATACAACAGAACATTTATAGGGTAAGGTTGCTTAAAAGGTTGCTAAAAAAAAATACATGTTATTCGTCTAAACTCATATCAGAGTCAGGAACATCTGAATTGTCACTCAATTCATCATCTGAATCTGTGACGGATATTATTAACGATGACTCAATTATGTTGTCAATATGTATGTCACGATCCCAATCAGACATAATGTCCCTTTTTGTTTTATTCACGACCTTCGACCAGTCTTCAGGTTGAACATTGTTGATGGCCTCTTGTAATAGGGCCAACATCTTATTTGCCGTAAATGGCGGCGAAGTATTATTTCTTGCGGCGTAACCTAAAAATAAACGAACTTATAAAAAAAAGTATTCAAATAATCATCAATCAGCCTAATCTAGTATCTGGTAATGTTTTTAAACTAGGTACATGCTACGATCGGAAAGCTGATTTTTTTATAAAGCTTCAAAATGGGAATTGAAATTAAAAGCATACCTTTTATTTGGGCCCAAATCAGCTCAATAGCGTTATACTGGCAATGGTAGGGTGGTAGTCGAAGGACCTGGTGGCCTTTTTCTTTTGCCATCTCGTCCAGAGCATAGGTAGGAGTTGGTGGCTTATGGCGTCGGACTAAGGCAATAAGCTCCGTCTTTAACATTTTTATATCTGCTGTAACTCCGTTTTCACTCAGCCACTTCACCAACTCGCTTTTGCGGTTGGATTGGTTTGGGGGTTTATTAACTTGCACCGAATGGTAGGGTGCGTTGTCCATTATTATGGTCATAGGCTCTTTTAAATTGTTTAATAGACCTATGAACCAATCTTTAAATTTTTCGTAATTCATCTCCTCATGATACTCCGTAGTTTTTTTTGACTTAAAAGCCAGCAAACAATCAGGGACGAATCCACTTGCTGTACCTGCGTGACAAATAATAAGGCGTTCGCCTTTGCCTTCCGGCACTTTGGTACACGATTGTGCCGTATCGTCGGTCCAACTTTTACCCACTGTGTGGTTGGCGTTTAGCCACGTTTCATCCAAAAAGACAACTTTGCTCCAATCACTTATGTTTTTGGCCTTCCTTAAAAATCTACATCTTGCTAGGGCAATGTCAGTCCTATCCATAATAATCTTTCTTTTGTTAACTTTTTTGTAAACAAAGCCAATATCTTTTATAACTTGCCGTAGCGAAGTAATACCTCCTTTGAACAAGTCAGCTTCTTTTAATGATTTTAGAAGCTTGAGCAATGTGGGTAGCTCCATTCTTCTATAATAATCATAAATATGATTTCTAATAGCAACCTTATCAAAATCATCCAAATCTGTGATTGGCTTCACCTTGGTCCGCTTTTTGTTGGGTGTCGATAATTTATTTTCAAACATCCCATCTTGGCCAATTTTCTCACGTGTTATACGCGAAACAGTATTGCGGCCAATATCAAGAGCTTCGGCTACTCGTTCTACAATATGATTCAATGGTAACAACGGTCCATTATTTTGTTGTTCTCTTTCAAAGTAGTCTCGGAGGCGAACAACAAGCTCCCTGGCCTGACTACCCAAAACAGTTTTTTTTGTATGCTTAGGCATGGTAATAACAACAAACTCAACAAACTTATAACAAATAACAATTTAACAAAAATGAAAACAAACAATGAAATCGTAATACGTGTCACATTAAGTCACAATATAACGCGCTTGCACTCGTACTCGCACTCACAGCATCGCACGGGTAAACAACATGGCCGCCGCGCCGATGCACCATAGAGCAAAAATGTTGTCACGAAAAAAAAAACATAAACCCGATTTTGATTATTTTATATAAGTACAAAGATAATTATGTAGCCATAAAACATTTATATTGACAAGTTTATACACGTAGCACACACGTAGTTACACTGCACAACTGAATAATACACTAATTTTCATAACAATATTAAAGAGAACTAGATTCACGCTGCGAGTATCGTTAGCGATAAAAATGAATTGCATAACCTCACATCCCTACGTGGTACTGACAAATGTCAACGTCATACGGGCAACTGTCACCCGCACCATGCTACAGCGCAAATAGTGTAATAGCTGATTTTGAATTCGGGTAAATCTATTTGGGACGACTTTTGCAGTTTATTCCGGTAATATTCACAACACAAAAATAACAGTCATCGTGATGATTAGTCGGTTCACGCCAAATCATAGGACTTTTGAACTTCAAAGTAGGTCTTTTTTACTAGCCCATAAACGCAATGATGTTACGCGCAACTACAACATACAAAATTTGGGATCCATGGCTTACTAAACACTTGTAATGGCGTCCCAAAGAAATCCAAGTAGGCCTCTTTTATAAAGTCAGACGCACTTAAACGGCATTCTCGAAACATAATTCACCACAAACAGTACAAAAACTATTTGGATCGTTTAAACAAGATCTTCTTAATGTAGACATATCGATTTATTTATGGAATTGAATATTTTTTACATTAAAAAATATATTAGTCAGCCGCGTAACGAAATTTTAAGAAGTACCTGTAAAAAGCTGGAGCTGCTAGAAAAAAACTGAGGGTAGATATGAAATCAGCGAACTCAAATTACTAAGAAACAGTTTAGAAACTTCATAAAACAAGAAAAAAGTTAAATTTTGTATATCTGTGTAATTTGCATAAATTGTCTTCTAAATGTGAATTTTTAAACGTAACAGATTCCATCAGTATTATTAATAATCCCTATTATTATTGTCTTCATAGATACGGGAGAATCTTGAATCTTTAACTTTAACAACGTAATCTAATGTGCATAATTATCAAGTTGTTAGAACTAATGTGTCATCTTATTATCATAATGTATGTAGTCATAGACTGAATAATATTAATTATGTATACTATGTATGCTGTTAGCGACACCTCCCAATAAATATACCGATTCGGTTCCGATACTAAAAACTTGTTTTGAATTATAAATTCATGTAGGTATTGTGTTCAGTACCTACGATACAACTAAAATGTTCCATCGATCGACATACCTTAATGAGCCTTCCTGAAAATTCACGCCACCAGTTGGCGCCACTTTGACAAGAGGTCTTCCATTTCGACAATGAGTATAAAATTTAAGTTGACGTTCATCATTCGTTTCATTCATTTGTTCATCATGCAGTCACGTCTAAAAAAATTAAAGGCGCTTTGACACTTTTGACAGGTCCCCGGACCTGCCGTCTCAGTGCTGCCAGAAAACCTTCACTTTTCGACCAAAACTATAGCAATAGGGTATTTAAATATTTAATTATTCGGATAAAGTTACTAATATAAGCGGACTTGTGGAAAAATAAATAAAATCGGTAGAACAGAACAATAGACAACTTACACGCGTTTGAAGTTATTCTTCTATCCTTGTCACGCAAAATGATCATTGAATCATTGTACTGAATGGCGCGAAGTTACTCTGTCTTGTGACTTCAAATGACAACACTGCGGTATTGCCTATGTAAAGCATAAAACGCTTATTATTTCTCAATCTTTTGAGTATTTTTTTTTTTTTGTTTTCAAACTTTCGAGAAATGTAATAAATAAAATACAGTTCAAAACCCTATTGCTTATTTTCGCTTCTCTCGCGAGTTCGTTACTAGAGCTGTCAATGCTTGCAAATTAAGACGCCGATATATGCCAGTGACCTTGAGTGTTTAGCTTGCGTGTTCTATGCTGAGGTCACGCAACGCGTCGTACGTCTAGCCAGTAATAGAACTCGCCCATCAAGGAGCGCTGTCGCCAATTAGACGCATTATTAATTTATTATACGTAAAACTAAAGGTATTCTATTAAAATACGTATGCTAAAAGATGCATAATTAAATTATCTTTAAAATGCTGAAGGTCTCAGAAAAATACGCTTGATCGTTTTTGCGTGATTCTCAGTTTTTGGTCCGCGTTAGACATAACTTTACAAATGAATTACACTATGTTATTTAAACAATCTAAAATATTCACAGATAAAAAAAAATCGAAGAATAAATCATGATAGAATGAAATGTAACGCAATTAAAATAGGTACAAATTATAAAGGTCACAGAATTCAAATTAAATTAAAATAAAATCCAAATGCAATTAAAATAAACGAATGAGTAATACAAATTATAGGGGCACAGAATCCAAATTAAAATGATATATCAAATTATAAGGGTCACAGAATTAATATTCAACTAAAAATAATAATAATATTATTAAGTTATTAAGAATATGCTCTATTTTAATATACATTTTTTTCACATCGTTTAGACGAATTTCTGTATAAAATCATAAAAAGTCGTTTAGTGTCGCCTTAAGTTGCACTAGTTCGAAAATAATCATGTTTGGTGGACTTAGCTAATGGAACCTTTAAGTGGTGTCGGTCTAATACGTGGTCGTCTTTTTTTTCTATGGCTTCTTGCAGGTCGACCTAGGAGGCTGTCGGCTACCGTGACCGTCCGTGGCCAGCGTCATTATAATGATCCAGTTATTACTAACAACATGTCAGTTTTATCGCTCAAAATGTTAATCAGTAGGTATTATTTCTTACAAAAAACATAACAATAATAAAACGTCATGCTCAGAGGTCACAGTCTCTGCTAGTAAGATTCTGATGCTAGTAGGATTCTTTGTAAGTACCTATTGTGATTTCAGATATTTTATATTTAAAATTAAACTAATCTAAATATAAAACAGCCCGGAGTGTTTTAGTTACAAAGCTTATTATACAATTAGCTAAATATTTTTGCTCAGGCGCTCATTAATAGCCCGACAAATTTAAACTTGACGTAACTGTAACACAGCTTGCATATTTAGGTAATGATAAAAACAACAGTGCAATTATTTTCAGACACTGTTAATACAATAAGCATCTACGTAAGTTTCCACATATTTTAACTTGGGGTTGCTGGAGAGATGCTCGACAGCGTAATAAAATTGAGGTGTCTGTACTCTTTAACCTTTAAAGTACATTTTTTAAAGTATAAGTACATTTTTTAAAGTATGTAAAAATTCAGCAGTTATTGGGTACAACAGTATTATAAACTTATAAATGGATAAACAGGTGATGGGGTTGCTGGGGAGCATGACGTAATAATTTTCTAGTAAGTAGGTAGTACACCACAAACTATGTAGGTAGTACAGGTAAACCGAATAGGTATGCGTTTTTTACTGCCATAGTTTTTCATAGTGCACCTATTATTGCGTTAACAGTATGAAGTTTTCACTTTGTCGGGTTGCCTAAAGTTCGTTTTTTAATCCTAGAGACTATTTTGACAGCAAATGTTAAACTCCAAATTGAAAAAACAAATAACAATCACTTGAAATGTCAAATTAGTCTCTGGGAATAAAAAACCAACTTTACGTCGGTCGCAGATCATCCTTTGTCACTCAAAAGTTATTTTTTTTTAAACTTGCATAGAGTTGTTAATCAAACATTTTTAGGCAAGTATTTCCATGGGTGTAACAGCTCTATATTAGATCTCATCATCGCGAGTTCTTACTTCCGAAGATAGACGATGATTCCCGAAGCGCATTCTTTTTTAAGGAAATCTGTATTTATGTGGGTAGGTAACTTTGCACACGCGAGACTAACCCAAGGTCACACCTAATTCTACGAATCAATTCTCAATGGGCGTCTTTATTGATAAGTTTAAGGTGGGAACTGACCGGGAGCGGTTGAATAAATTAGGGATGATGCCTAAAATTTTTTTTTGTCCGTCATGTAGGTTATTAAAAAATATAGGACTCGTATTTTTTCTTTTTTCACGTAATCAAAATATTACGCCGATACAATGAGTTAAACTGTGCCATGACATCACGAGTATGTAGATTTTATAGTTAATTGTGACGTATCGACCCTCACTCTCCAACTTTAATGCGTTTTATCTAAGTAATTTTGTATTAAAATGATAAAGCAAAAAAATACGTGTCTAATATTTTTTTTATTATCTGTCTGAGGGACTAGATAGAATTTCTTTTTTTTAACCAGGCATCACCTCTATTGACAGACAGACAGACAGACAGTTCAGGGTTGGACAATTGGACAGAACGACACTACCCGACGAATAGTTTTGTAAAGTCGAGCAACGTATTGCGCATGCAATTTAGCAAGATTACTTCACACCACCCTAACTTTTTCCCGTATATAACAATCATGCTGGTGACAAATACAATAGACACATAGATTGATCGGTTAGACAGTTGACAGGTTACATCGTACCTCGTACAAACTAGGACAAAACGAGCGTTCAAACATTTTTGTTCATACCGACTTATTACTGGAGTCAATGTAACAGCTCTCATATCTAAGCTGCATTTCCTACTCCGTTAGTGTTTCTGATTAATTTCGTTGTAGGTACTTAGTTTCCAAGACAATTGAATTGTTTCCCTGGGAAGTGGGACTCATCGGTCTTCATTGTTTCGTCAAGTCCCAGATGTTTACCACTGTAGATTCTGGTTTACAGGAGCTGTTGTAATAGAGACAAGTGTATCGGACTCCCAAATAAATATTTGTGTGTTTGGATATAAGATATTGGGAATAGAAGTTGAATTGTAACAGAACCATGCTCCCAGTCTGTGTCCACCTTAAGACATTGATCGTATATAAAGACAAGCGAATTTCGGCCGTATCTGTGTATAACGTCACGGGATCAAATAGTTCAAGTAATGATAATGTATGACCAGGGATGTCGCAATGGTACCTACGCTTAGTAGTTCGCAAGCCATGTATCAATACAACGCTCCACGCTTCTAGTTATTAAGGCTAATTAAGTAACTTATAATGAAGCATGTGATTTGTATTCTAGTTTTGTGCTTAATAAGGTAAGTTTTTGTTAAAAGTTTAATTTTATACTGAATAATTTAAGTTAGGGGAAAAAAAGTGAATTCAGAAAGTTGAATCAAACTGCTAAATGAAATATCTCTACACTCACATATAAGCCACCTCCTAAATTACTGACGCTATACTACGACTATGCATAGCCCATTAGCGTACCTAATTTCCATGGTTCATTGCACGTTTGCTGACGCTACAAGCGCGCGTATTACCTAATGCGCCATTTATTTATCTCCGACTTAGCACTAATTCATTCACTACTGCGTATTTTATGGTCCTCCCGCTTTTTGACAACACGTTCTGTCAGTTACATACCCATCCGCTCTACAATCTTCATCATGTATTTAGACCAATTGGGTTGGTGTTCCTTGTCGATTCTCTCGTGAAGGGACCATCACCATTTCATGAAGAAAACGTTGCTTCATCTTCCATCGATCCTTCTTGCCACGAGTGCTGCCCAAAATTTGTTAAAATGGTAGATATCCTGGCTCCTAAAATATTTTGGTCCTTCGGATCTGAACCAGGGCCGGATGGATGTACCTAAAGCCTTGGATTATTTGCACTCAGACTAGACACAATAACGTTATTGTTTCAGAGCTTTGATTTTTCCAAAAAAAAATACTCCGGTTCTTGTTGTCATTAGGTATCAACCTACCGTTTTAATTTTATTACCAGCGTCACTTCAATCAACTCATTAGTAATACAATGACGCCATTGTTTTCCAGTGTATTTGGCAGAGTCGCTGAAATTGAGCAGCACCAAGATGACATTAGTAATTTAATAGCAGACGTTAAACCAGTTAAAATCCAACCAAGTATTATAAATAATACGACTGTAGTAAAAAACGATAGCGATAACACAGTTCACGAGAACTTGATTCATGAAAACAATAATAATATTACTAAGAAAACGTGCGGCACACGCAAAGATGTATCAGATAACTTGTTAGATGCAAATCACACTGAAACAAGCAGTAATGAAACTTGTGAACCAGAAAGTAAAGTTGACAATGGAACAGCATTGATATTGACTCCTTACCTGAAAGAAGGGCGGATAAGGGAGGCTAAAAAGGCTGCTAGAGTGGATTCAAAGCATTTACTGGGATTCAAGAGCTACTCTGGTTTCTTGACTGTGAACGAGACGTATAATTCGAACCTTTTTTTCTGGTACTTCCCGGTGTTGAACAAGCCTGTAAACGCGAGTCCATGGATCATTTGGCTTCAGGGTGGGCCAGGAGCCTCCAGTATGACTGGACTTTTTGACGAACTTGGACCTTTCACTGTTATAAACGAAACTTTGAAACGTAAGTATTGTAGCCATAACATGGTCATCTACATGGTCTTCACATGATCTGACCATGATTATGTCTGCACTTTAAAAGAGACTGTGACCTCTGAGTTTGTTTCGGCCTTTCTTCTCAGAGTAGTCTGATAGGAAACGCCGACCTCATCTCATTTAGTTTTTAAAATATGATTGACGTGTAAAAGTGTTTGTACAAACCTAGTTACAAGAATAAATCTCACATAATTACCTACATATCCATGACATGGCGCCAATGTCTTTAGGTATGCGTCATAACTTTTTTTTCTGGGTGGGAAATTATCAAATAACTTCTCCCGCTCTGGGCGGAGCGGGAGGGCGTGTCAGACTCTTACTGACTAAAACCCACCCGTGTTTCTTCGGTTGTTCTTCCTTTCGGTTTTCTTCGCATCCCCGGCAGGCATCGGCCCTAACGGACTCCGTCAATTCTGCTACCATCTCACAACGCGCCATCGACCCGGGTCTGGTCCTTATTGGACGGCGAGCTACCTATTGCTTACCGTCCGCATCCCGCGCCTACGATGGCCGAGAATTAGTCTGCGATTTCTGACTCCCAGGACGTCTCCTGCGGCGGTTAGGGGCGTGAGGGCGCGAAATTCGTTTCTCCCTCACGCGTTCTGCCTCCTCCTTCGCGAGCATTACTGACGGTGACGGCCTCCCATGCCCTTTCGCTCCGTACCATGGCTTGGACCAGGGCCGGAGGCTAGAGATCACCGTCGCTGATCGCCTCCTCCGTATGCTCCACTGTGTCCTCCGGGCGATCCACACAATAGAGACACACGGGTGTTTCCTTCCGCCTTATCCGGGACAGAAACCTTCCGAAACAACCGTGTTCAGTGAGGACTAGTGGAGGGTGAGGACGCCGTGGCGCCTCTCGAGCCAGTCCTCAAAGAGGGGACTTATCGCCGGAATTGTGGCGTGCCCATGCGTCATAACCCTTCTAGGAGAAATTTCTAATCAGTAACCGAAGTCACGTCTTGGGAGTCATGTTTTTTAGTGATATTATCCTCGTTACTTATCATTACTTACAACTATTATAGTTACAATGTTTGCTTCATTGTCTCAATCTTCCTGTTATACCTACTTCATATATTCTATCAATGACTGAGCAATTAAGATTTACTACTCAATGTTACGTTCTTTTACCAGAGTAATTTAGCTTACAATCGCAGTTCGTGGCCGATTGAGTATCGGCCTATCGGTTACATTAAACTCCTCTTTAAACCTCTCTGTGTACGTTCGTTATTTGAACTTTTAGACTGGGTTTTGGTTTTATCGCTAGTCATTGTCATTCCAACTTCAGGCGTCCTTTTTTCTAAGTATCGAGTTAGCTTGCAATAACGTTATGCCACCTGTTATGTGCTATCTTACCTCTTGAAACCTACCAAAGTCTTAAGGTCAAGCCTTAACTGACGGGGTCCGCTAGGGCCGATGCCTGTCGGGGTCACGAGAAAGTCCGTAAGGGATATCGTGACCCCTGGCAACATACAGGCAACTGAAGGAACACGGGTGGGTTTTAGTTTGTAAGAGCCTGACACGCCCTCCCGCTCCGCCCAGAGCGGGAGAAGTTATTTGATAATTGCCAACCCAAAAAAAAAACAGGTCAAACCTTCAAACTTCTGGTAATTTCAAGTCCATTACAAGCCTAATACCTAGTTGGAAAGAACAGAAGTCAACAAAAGTTTTTATATGGTTTTATTACTAAAATTAGCCATTTGCACACTAGATATTTAAAAAATTCAAAAAACCTTATCTTTTCCTACTCAGTGACCACAGGACCATAATCACAGGTAATATATTGAGCGTATCTTAGTATTTACGAGGTAATTATTACAAAACAGGAAAATATAAAGCAATTTGTTGTACGAATTCCTTGGCTATAACGTCTGTATTTTATCAAGTAAAAAAATCGTATCATTAGTATGCGTTAGCAATGATAGAATATTTAATTGTTTGTATTGTTTCTAAAGGTCATTGGTTCTGACGAGTTGGAACAAATAAAATAAAACTCAAGATAAGTTGTTGTGGGTTTTTATTGTATGCAGATGGTATAACCACACGGGATCTTCCCGCGCATTAAAAGCTATTGCCCATTCATTTACGTGAAACATGAAGCATTGCAGTGTATGTAGCTGCCATCTGATTGCTGCCAAACGATTTCCTGCTAATAGTTCCGTTTGCGACCACTGACCTTTCCGTCGTCAATCAAACCAAAAACCGCGGATTTTTACCGCAATGGGGAATCTCTTGGCCTGCATTTCACCTAATGGTAAGTAATGATAAGGCCGAAGGTGTAAGCGTGCTTCACCCGGAATCCTCAACCACAGAGGAACTGACTATCTTAGTCTTAGCTCTAACTGTCGAAATACAACAATGCTGTTAACATTGTTGTTATGGCGACAGACTTAGAAAAGATGGTGGTAGCTAGCCTGGCGAACTAAGAACAAGCCCTACCCCCAATCAAACGAGCAGAAAGTTTTGCTTTCGCTGGGAATCGAACCCGGGACCTCTGGGTCTGAGACGGGTAGGCTAACCACTAGACCCCAGATGAGGTTAAAATTTGATTGCTCGAATACACGGAATAGATAAATATCTATTACGTGCTCAAATACAATCATATTGCGATCAGCGATTACAGCCTGGGTAGTTACTTATTTTACTCCTACTACCACACGTATATTTCACCGATGCCTTCCATCTGTCGTGTTTTTGGCCAATAGAGTACCGATAATGACATATTAAATTCCAGGAAACCCGTACACCTGGCTGCATAACCATTCCCTGCTGTTCATTGACAACCCTGTAGGAACAGGATATAGCTTCACCGAACATGAAGACGGATATACCACCGATATGGCTACGGTAAGACGTGATGATGTATTTCGGTACATTTTCCTAGTTAATTGATTCAGGCGTGACCTTGCGGAAATCCATTATAAAATACAATAAACGTTGATATATTTAGTAACCTGTTCCGCTTAACTATTTCTAAAGAGCTATAAAAAACCCTGCAAGAAATCGACACGTGTTTCATCTCTCAACGAGGCATCCTCAGGATGACGATTGACTTGTCGTAAAACCCGAAACGGCGTGCTGTCGAGCGCTGGACGCAGAGAAAATTCTTAAACATCTTTATTTAAATTATCGAGGTTCGTACACATACTTAGTTGTCCGGTTTTGACTGTTTGTGTATTTGAGATTTGTGTATATCAACCACGCTACAGGAGTAATGTGCGTGTGGTGTGGGGGCCACTTTGTTAAAACTCTTTGAACATGCGCTTAGGATTTAGTGAACATTAACAAAGAATTGTGAAAGTTGGAATCAGATTTTGTGAATGTCACATAAGCGAGTTATGGACTGTAAAGTTGGGCCCTCAGTTCTCATATATAGGATTGAGGGCCCACCTGTACCTGATAAAATATGGACACTACAGAAAAAGTCTTTATGCCAAAAGCGTAAGGTAATGCCAAACAAAATTTGTGAAAATAAGATATTATCGCAAAACACTGTCCTATTTTGTATATCTTTGTTCAACATGGGCCCTCAATTCTCATACACGTAAAAGTTTATAACGCAAATAAAATGAAACCATTAATTACAGCTACTGTTTGAAATCCTATATGCTACTAAATAAATTGTAAAAAATTGTGAAAGCAAGAACAGGTCACCACTTTTTGTTTTTTCAAAGTTATGACCTTGATAAAATTCGGGCCCTCAGTAGGTACTCCATTTCTTTTGTTTCGTTTTGTTACGCTTATCGTATGAAAGATAAAACAAATACAAAATTGTCTCTTTTGGTGAAAAAAATTGTGCAACAAATTGGTGTTATTTGTTACTAATAAGAATTACGGTAAAACTACAAATCTTGATAGATATCGAAATCAACTATTTTTTAATTTTGTATGTGTGTAGGGTGACAATAATTTCTTTCTAGTTAAGAATTGGAAATTGGAAGTGTTTTGCGATAATATCTTGTTTTCACAAATTTTGTTTGGCATTAGCTTAGATTTTGGCATAACGGTTTTTTCTGTAGTGTCCATAGTTTAGTAGGTACAGGTGAGCCCTCAATCCTCTATGTGAGAACTGAGGGCCCACCTTTACATTCCGTAACTCGCTTATTTGACTTTCACAAAATGTGATTCCAACTTTCACAATTCTTTGGGAATGTTCACTAGATCCTAAGCACATTTTCAAAGAGTTTTAATAAAGTGGTCCTCACAAGTCACACCACACGCACATCAGGAGTAATCCCAGAAGGCACCAATATATATAGGATAACCCACTTGTGGGACAATGCTAATATAAAAGAAAAAAGTTCAACTATAGTACTTACAGATCGAACTCCTGACATTCGCTCGCCAGGCTTAGGCTTTAATTTAACCGTTGCGCTTTTGTCGCTTCATAACCTTATGTTTTAATTTTTTCGGCCTAAAAAACAACTAAGTGTTTAATTTTATGAACATTTTGCTTCCAGTACGCCAGTCACCTCTACATAGCTCTGAATCAATTCCTGCAAATTTTTGCTGAGCTGAGAACAGCCCCGCTGTACTTGGCAGGCGAGTCGTACGCCGGCAAGTATGTACCGGCAATGGCGATGGAGATACACAAGAGGAGGGAGAAACCTGGTTTTGATATTAATCTAGAGGTAAAAATGAATCTTGATTTAAGTCTGAAAGTCCGTATGAGTTGGGGATAGTCCACAATCTTTGCGGCCTTGTCCAACAATGGGGAGATAAGAGTTCAACTGTCACCCATGAACAACAATATAATTATAATTGTTATCGCCTTCTAAAGGAAAATCGACAGTCGAGTGCTAGCCTGTATCTCTTTGATAGTGAACACAGACCCACGTTTTTTTCTTTGTAGGTAAATAAATCTAAATTACTTACAAATAAAAAGAGGGAGCCTTGATTTTTAGATGACTCAAAATTCCATCGCAATCATGTACTTACCTATTTCTATCATGTATATATGTCACAGTAAGATGTTTGTAGCCGTGATATAATTATATCCCTAGGGATATAGCTATATACCGTAATATTATAATATAGTTATATGAAAGCGGTTTATAACTATCTTACTAGGAATATAATAGTGATACGAGCACGACCTAGTAATATAACTATTAGCGCACTTCGACCAAATAGATAAGGTTGGGTTAGAAGAACTGTGACCAAATAAGCGCGAGCCGAGCGAGCGACGCGAGTGGTGCCGCGGTAGCGGCCGGCGAGCGCTACGTCAAAATTGATCGCAGTAACAAAATTAGGTCACTCCGACAGTTATGAACCGCTTTCAGTTATATCCCTAGGGGAACCCTAGGGATATAACTATATCACGGCTATAACCATCTTACTGCGACATATCAACACTGGAAAATTCAAATGTCGTAAGGGACAGGGAATACAATGTCCCTTACGACATTTGAAATTTCCACCATCGATATATATTTTCTACTGCGGGCAAAGTCATTTCCTCTTGATTTCCAAACTGCATTTTAGCGCTGTAGATTATCGCAAAAATGCTGTTTGAAAATTAGTCCAGTCCAGTCCAGGTCGCTCGGAAATCATCAATTAACTATAATTAATCCAGGGTATGATAATCGGCAACGCATACGTGGACCCAGATATGATATCGCACATCGCCTGGCCGTTTTACTACTTCGGCCTATTGGAGAAGGAGCAGATTTTGACTGTGAAGCCGCTGATCGACTCGTTCCAGCAGGAAATCAAGGCCAACAGGAGCATTGAGGCTAAGAATGTAAGTCATTCTTCAAATATTTTTTTTTCAGTCCTTTCAAAATTTACGATGGACTTGTTTCTAACTGGATTGTATGTTATAGTAAAAATAACAATACTTGCTACTGAAACCTGAACCACTGAAAGGTAAGGACCTCTTTGTGTACAGAGAAACAGAAGCGGCGTAAGGCGTGGGCGACGTGGGCCAGCGCCTACGGCTTCGCGGTCCGAGGGGCCTCGCACCTCGAAGGTTTATGCATTACATAGAAAATCGTGAAAGCGTCGAAAAAAATTTACTCGTGCTAAAACGATAAATACCTATATTGTCACGAGCCCTCCAGGACGGTTTCCTGCACTGAACGTGTTTTAAAGCTTAGTATTACGCAAACGGATCCCTGAATAGAAAAATGGTTTTCACAGACCCGCAATATTTTTGAACGGCCTTTCCTATAACTCGACCTATATCTAAAGATTTGGCAACTGTTTTTTTTTCGTCTTCTAGCGCCACTAGAAGGCCTCGCGAAATGTAACTCGCCCACATCAAATTTTGATCTTGCTCCGCCACTGCAGAGAAAGATCGAGCATCGGAGCCGGAGCTTTGATCACTGATCATAACGCTAGCTTTACTTCGTGTACACGATTTCAGATTATAATTTTCTGTTTTTTTTGCAAAATCTTTTTCGTTATTCTAAAAGGCTGATATCTGATTTAAATCAGAAGCAAAAGGGTGGTTAATGTTTACTCTACCTGATTGTTCGACCTGTCAATGACTGCCTACGTACCCATGACGTCTTGACGATTGCACAATTTGCTAGGATAATAGTTAATCTTGACATTTAAATCCACAGAAATGGAACAGCTTAATCACAGTCCTTCTCTTCATCACCCAACAAAAACATGCCTACAACTTCCTCAAAGACGAGCTTCCGGTGGGCAAGTACATGAACTTCCTGAAGACTTCGGAAATCAAGAAGGCCATCCACGTTGGAGACATCAACTTCGGATGGGTCAATATGACCGTTAATGTGAAGCTGGCTCCTGACTTCTTGAGTACTACGAAGCCAATGTTTGAAAGTCTGTTAGAGCATTATAAAGTGTTGGCGTATTGGTAAGTGTTTTTTTGTTAATTGTTCTTCTATAACTTAGAAATATTTTACTAATTAGTATTTAAGTGTGAAACTTTGTTCGAATATTTGGACAGAATTTGGACGAAATTATGCCCTTGATCGAGTTGAAGACGTTCAATGTTGCTGTGGATAATAGGATGTTGTATACTGATATAATAAAGCTCGTTGTATATTATCAAAACATAATAACTATTATCTCATATTTTTATGTTATCCATTACATACGTTAAAATTCCACAAACTTCCGAGTAGGTATTCGACCCATAGGTTACGATGAAAGGCAAATAATACTTCAATAAAACCACTCATTGTTCTCAAATGACACAGAGTGAGATATAAAGTATCAAGCAACTGTATAGGTAATCAACATACCTACATTATAATAGGTAGGCACAAACTTGCATACAATCTTGCTTATAATGAAAGAAAGAAAAAAAGAAAATATTTTATTTGGGACACGCACAGGAAATACGAAACAGTACTTAATGAAAAAAAAAAACAAATATTAACAAAAATAAAAAAGGAGCAAAAAAAAAATATTACGACCTGTGCGAGGCCAAAAAGGCTCCTATCTCAGCATGATGCTGCGATATTTAAAAATAAATAAAAAAACCGCAGCGCTGGTATGCTGATAGTGCCCGCTGTGATGCCATAATGTGCAATATAATCTTGAGATCATAGCTGGGCATTAACTCGTTAATCCGTTAATCAACGAAGTTAACATTTTGATTAACGGATTAACTTTTAAGATAACTTTTAAAAATGTTAACGGACATGTTAACTTCCGTTAATATGCAGAAGTCCGTTAATCCTATGCCTACTATTTACCGCACGGCACCGCGGCGCGGCGCGAAAACAGGTTCAGACTAGTATGATGTTGATATGGCTGGAAACGCATGACAGCAGTAGAGTGGATGCAGTAAAAAAGTTCATGGAAAAAAAGGTAGAAGATGCCTTACGACAAGAAGCAGCGGAAAATTCAAAGGACAGAGATAGTTTAAGTGGCGGAGGGAGCAATGCGAGTAACAACGATGATGACAAGGAAGACTTTTTCAATTCTGTCACGCAGTCTATAGAAAAACCAAAGAGCTCCAACTCTTTAAAGAGTAAAGCGCAAAGTCTCGTTAAAATGTGCCTGGACATGAAATCAAAATACTCGTTCAACGATGCTGCATTCCTAGGGGAACAGATATTCATAAATCTATTCATTAAATACAATACTGCTATACCCTCAAGTGCTGCAGTTGAACGTCTGTTTTCCACGGGTAAAGACATTTTAACACCAAAACGAGCTTCGCTTTCAGACGAGAACTTCAACATGTTAATGTTCATGAAGGGGAATATGCACCTTATGCCCGACGATTAAATTACACATTTGAATTATACAAGTATTTTGTTTTGTTCCTAACCTGTTAACTTCCAGAACCTAAACCAACAGGTTTTATAAGTTCACTAACGCAACAATATAAAAATGCAATTTTACACATATTAACGGATAAACGATTAACGTTAACTTGCGTTAATTCTTCCGAAATGTAACGCTTTAACGTTTAACGAAGCTAACTTTTTTTGTAGCGGAATAACGATTAACGAAGTTAACTATTTGATTAACGGTGCCCAGCTGTGCTTGAGATCTTCTAAAAAGTCACAATAAACTCTAAACTTGAAAAAATCTGAATATTCTACTAGCTTTAAAATAATTTGACAATATCAATTAATAACTCTGAATACCTATCGATATATTTTTTGAAGTGAAAACATCTTTAGGCGCGCTGGCCATTTTTGAGATGGGAAAAAACAATTGCACTCGCGACACCGTTACCGACACCTCATTTTTGTAAACGCGATTGTGCTCTTTATTTATATTACGTTACGGATCAATGTTTTATGCAAGTATTTTTACTTTAAAGGTTTTGGAAGTATTTTTTTTTTAGTTTTCACTACATTTCATCACACATATTTAGAGCACCTGGTGAATGTTACACAAACTTTATATTAAAATTTATATAAAACACCAAAACCTTCCTCATGAATCACTCCGTCCATTGGTGAAAACCGTTTCAAAATCCGTTCAGTTGTTTTTGAGTTTATTGCGTTCAAACAAATAGACCAGGCGGGGACTTTGTTTTATAATATGTATTGATAAGGATTAATAAATATCTGCCGTGTAAACCGCCACGTATCGTCGTTTGATAAAAAGTCACCTAGATCACGTAGATATACTAGGTGATTCATTCGTGACAGTATGACATTGAAATGTTTCACAAACATTGTTTTTTAGGGTTCCGTACCCTAAAAGGAAAAAACGGAACCCGTACAGGATCACTCGTGTCTGTCTGTCCGTCTATCACCGCCAATTTGCACCGAATATCATGGACCAATTTAGTTGAAATTTGGTACACATGTATTTTTGTGACCCAAACACGAACGTGTAACGTAAATAAGTGAATTTGAATATAGGGGTCACTTTTGGGGGGAAGAAAATTTAAAAAAAAAGTTTTGATATGTCACAAGGTACTGCCGTGTGACATATCAAATGAAAGGGCTTGTTGCAAGGATCTTAAACATAAACATTTTATATAATTTTAAAGTAAATACTTTTAAAGGTATTTAAGAAATTCGATGAAAATTCACCATTCCCCCGCCTTATCTCCGAAACTACTGGACCTAAAATTTTGAAAAAGTACATAATATGGCTCTTTACTTGTAGATTACAGGAAAACCTATAAAAGTCTATGGCCTTAAAACAACATGGTAAATCTCTCAATATTGTGCGTACAAACTTACATTTCCAGTTGGAATGTATGGGAGAACATGTTTTTCAACTACAATGTTATGTTCTTGGGATAAATGAATTCATCTGAACTACGGAACCCTTTATTGTGTGTAGTCCGACACGCACTTGGCCGGTTTTGTTAACTGTCATTTGACCTAGAGTCCGGGAAGTGTCATACGATATGTATCACACGCCAGACGTATTGTTTGGCGCACTGCACTGCAAGGTTAACACTAGCCTTTCAGATTTATTATTCCTACAGTTGAATTGAAATAGTAGTAGATACTTACCTACTTAACTTACTCTTTGCAGTAATGTAGAAGTTCAGTAAAAAAACTTCATAGGTGTTTGATAGATCTTGCAGTCTACTCAAAACGAGCTAACTATCATGGTATAAATAGAGAAGGATTGGATACTTGAGAAAATTGGAAATTGTTTTAGCAAATTGGTCCTTTTCATTCTGCCAGACGAGCTCATGTTTGCCGCACAGTGCACACCCATCGCCAAATCAAAGGAGGATACACCTTTGTGTTTTAGTCGGTAGTAGTCTGAAGAAGGTGCCTGAATAACATAACTGTTCGTGTACCTACATGCACCTAAACGCGAATTCTGCGTTGATACGGCGACTTTTGGTTTCTAGTGCGAACACAGTGCTCGTTTTTATGCCGTTCACACTGTTCGCGTTACATTACACGATACATTACGTCACACAAGTTTGTACACGCCTCTATCCGTCACCGGAAGAAGTATGCTCGGTTCGATCAGCTGACGACTCGACAGCGAGAAATGTCGGTTCGAAGGAGCCATAGTACTATTTGTATGAGGGGTTGTGCACTAGATCCGAAGTCTATCCGTCCAAATTTATAACATTACCAATTCGGATTGAACTCGGATCTTGAATTCGGATTTGATTCGGATAGGACGTAGTACGTAACCGCTCTTACGCCGATGACAGATGATGTTAGTTACGCGAACCCCTACATCTTCTCGAGGCGAAGCAAGTATAGGGCGAATAATATTTGTAATTTTTATGTACCTACCCATAAAAACTTTTCTGTTCACCTTTCCTTCTAGCGGCCAGCTAGACCAGATGCTGCCGTGCGTGTTCACATCGGAGAATTATCGTACGTGGAATTGGAACGGCTCGCAGGAGTTCCTCAACTCTACCCGGTTTCCATATATCTTCAACAACAAGCTAGCTGGGTAAGCAATCTTTGATATAATAGCAGTTTTTGCCCGTAGTGGTCCTGCTGAAATGATGCAGCAACTCACGCTAGACTCTATGTGAGTCTCGATGAAAGTTGAGGATGGGCAAATAAGATGCTTGGCAGGTAATCCGTACTCTGTGGTTTCTGAAGTCTTAGAGTGCAGGCTTTTGTTTACAAATCGATACTTCTTCAAAACCTTTTCTCAGGTAATTGTTAGAGTCAATAAATATCTAATACATTCGATACAATCTATGCCATTTTTTTAAAATTGGTCATTTAGAAGTGTTAAAAGTCGACTGGTATGCAAGCACTCGAGTGGACCTGAGTCACGAGTTTTGACTCAGCTCAGACTCGTTTTTGGCACAATATTTTCAATTAACCCACTGACATTCTATTAAATACTATTCAAAAAGGAAAAAACGGCAAATTTTCCACAAAAACTTCTACTATTCAACTTTAAATAAAAAATAAAACCACGTGTAGGTAAGCACGTGCCTCCTTGCGACTTTGTGATTAAATCATTTAGATTGGTGTCTGCGGTTTTTATGACGCCACAACGTCTTAACAATATAATAAAATAACCAGTTATATTAGTATCATGAAATGTATTATGGACTATTATAAGCTTCAACGAACCGTCTTTGTTTGGCGGATTGTAAATTGTTCTACGTAGCCGAATTCTACATCCGCTGTCACATACTTTCAGTTTGTTATCGTCACACAAACAGTTTTTCTACCACTTTTCAAATTTAAGTTAAAAACTTCAATTTTCTTTTGTGAGTTTAACACAAAAAAAATCTCTTTGTATGACTACCAGCTTCTATAGATATTATAATAAAACAAATTCGCTTTTCGCGTTTGTCTGTATGTCCGCGTTGTTCTTCTAAAATACGCAAAGGATTTTGATGAGGTTTTCAACATAATTTAGTAAATGTATTCCGGAAGGTTTATAGAGAGAAGTTTGAGTTTGAGCTTATGTAAGTTTAATAATAATGTATTAAACCTTCCGGAATAACTAAACAATGGTGAAAACTACAATAGACTTTATTGCGTTTTGGAATTTAGAAAAACAACGCGGTCACACAGCAGACATACACCAAAAGCGACGCCCAAGGCTGGGAACCGGTTTAAAAAACCGGTTAATACTGGTTTATTTCGGATTTCCTCCGAACTTTTCTTAAAACGTGAACGTCTTAAGAACTTTATTTTAACCTAAATTAACCGGTTTAGTCGACGAGCGGTATGTCGGCAGCAGTATAACGTGTTGCAATTTGTGACTACTTGTGAGAATGCCGCACTGAATAAAAACTAAACAAAAAACCGGTTAATATTGCTCTAAAGCGTTTAATCCGAAAAAGTCTTTATGTTAAGACTGCTTCAAAACCGGTTTTAATAAACTGTTTTATACGAACAAAATCGAATGCATCAAGTACATAATAACTGTTTGAAGATTTAACCGGTATCCGAGCCTTGGCGACGCCTAATATAGAAGCTTAAAAAACTAAACCACTCGTAAACTTCCTCCCAGGTACCACAAGACCGGTGGTCGTCTAACAGAAGTGGTGATCCGTGGCGCTGGTCACATGGTGCCTATGGACAAGCCGGCCCCCACACAGAACCTGGTCGCTCGCTGGACCCACGACCAGCCACTCAGCCGAAGATTCGGCCTGCTCGAAGGATCCTTCATCCAGGACTTTATTCGTAATAACTCTATGATCTACCTCTGATTAAGTTTAATAAATATTTTTTATCTGTTATGTTGCTTGTTTTTGTGATACCCAATTATGGTTTACTTCGCTAGATTTTGGAATATGGCGTGAAATGAAGATAGACAGAACATTCGACGCTCAAAAGTGAGACACTTAAAAATAATTGATTGGAAATAATTGAAGCTACATAAGCTAATCTTCTCTTTGGATCTGATTGACCACGATTTTCATTACAGTTCAAATGTTTAACATTTTGGGTGCCATGGTCACATATACGTGACAAGCGAAAACTGTCCCTGGACGCCAACGACACAAATACGTGACAGAAAAAGCGGTATACAGAAACATGAAATAAACAATTTGAACATTACTTTAACGCCTGTTTATTTATTGGTAGGTATTTGCGCGGAATTTGTGGCTTGGCGTTGAGGGCAGGTTCATGTGTTTTTGCTCTGGCGTTCAAAAGGTTATAAGAAGAACTTTGCAATAAGATATTTTTCTTTCTTTTTAGGGGTTTCGTACCTCAAGAGGAAAAAACGGAACCCTTATAGGATCACTTCGTTGTCCGTCTGTCGGTCGGTCAAGACTTTTTCTCAGGAACGCGGAGAGGTATGAAGTTGAAATTAATATCAAATACGTAGGTTTATGGTCCCTTGGAGCTCAAGTCAACGCAATAAAAAAATACTGCCATTTATGCGACATACACACATCAAAAGTGTCTAGGGATCAACATATATTTTTGCAATAACTTTTCTCCTGATTGATATTAATTAAAATTTTCTTTAAGGATTCATCAAATAAAGTGTTTTCGTTTGTCACAGTAACGATAAACCAAGTCACCTTTGCATTAATAAAGAAATTTGCCATTTTCCTAATAAAGGGATTTTTGACATTTGAACCACTAACATTAAAGTTCGAAAAAAAGACTGAAATAACAGTTTTCTTTAAAATTTTATTGGGTAACTTAAACAATTAATAATCCGTGTTTCTACCGCGAACACTAACAACACAAGAACATCGGTTTGGCATACTCAAAATGAGTTCATCCAAATCACGCTGTGGAATGGCCGCCCATGTTCGTTGCAACAACAAAAAAAGGTCTTCTTGCGACTGGATACCCTCCATATTCGGCAGAGCTCTTCTCTGTAGCATATCCCATGCATGCTCAATCGGGTTCAAGTCTGGCGACTGAGCAGGCCAGAGCAGGACATTGATGTTAGCTGCGGCGAGAGTCTGTCTTACAACTCTTGCGGTGTGCGGTCGTGCATTATCATGCATTAACTGAAATAAGGGACCGATTTGCACTTGTAGAGGAACGATGACGTCAGATACAATCGTCTCAGCATAAATTTGAGCGTTGAGGTTGCCTCTGATCCAAATCAACTCAGTTCTTCCGCCGATCCAAATACCCACCCATACCATGATGGTTCCACCACTATAAGGATGGACTTCCTGGCAGGATTTTAATCGCTGTTGGCGTCCAGGGGTTCTCCAGTGTCGTATACGTCTTGTATCCGGTCTCATACCAAAACGAGACTCATCAGAAAAGCACACGAAACGCCATTGTTCTTCTGCCCAATTTCTGTGTTCAAGAGCCCATTGATATCGAATCCTACGATTGTGCATTGCTATAGGTGGTACCCGTAGCGGTCTTCGGGAATGAAGGTTCACTTCATGCAAGCGGTTTCTGACTGTTTGGTCGCTAATTAAGTTCCCTGAAGAGTGATGAAGCCTCACGGCTAACATCATGGCGGTTATTGTTGGAGCTCTTCGAGTTAAGATTTGAATGTATCGGTCTTGTCTCCGTGTGGTGCAGCGATACCGTCCTCCATGGCGCTCAGCCACGGTACCAGTGCTTCGGTAACGTGTCCAAAGTCGACTGATAACACTCTGACTTGTATTCAGAGCTAAAGCCACAGTACGTTGCCGGGAACCAGCTTCTATCATTCCCACGGCTCTGAGCATTTCTTCCCTGCTTAAATGAGGTCGCCGCTCCATAATAACGTTGGTTTTAATCAGTAGTAGGGAAACAGTAGCACTAATAATGTCTTCAATGCGTTGTATGTTTTTATAGGGAAAATATTGACAGCTGATTTTCATCTTTTACTCGAATTTGATTAACAGTTCCTGTTTCAAATTATGAAATGCACCAAAAAGGATCCATATAAATTTATATAATCATAAATTTATTACAAAGCCACATCTCAATCTCAAGAAATCCGCATAAAAATGCTTGATCCCTAGACACTTTTGATGTGTGTATTTTGATACTGGCAACTAAATCAAAACCTACATGGTAGTTCTCGTTGACCTAGAATCATGAAATTTGGTAAGAATCATAGTTTCACAGCAAATGTAAAGGAAAAAGTCCGAAAACCGTTAATTTGTAGTTTTATCACACAATTTTTTTTTTTGCGATTAAACTTACATTTGCATTTCGAGAATTGACAGTGACGTTTATTGATGTATGGGAGAACATGTTTTTCAACTACAATGTTAAATTTGTTTTGGGATAAATTCACGCACTTGGCTAGTTTTTTTCATTATTCTGCTAATAAAATCAAGATTGAACAAACGCGATTGTGTCACTTTTACAATATGTTATGTGTGTTCAATGAAATAGAGACAATTAAGTTCTCACGGTTACGTAGATACTACCTGCATGCGTCTTGTATTTACCACAAAATTTAGTCAGCATGCGATTCAGTGAGTAATAGGAAACGTCGCTTGCATGTAACTCGTCACATATTCTAGACAGGTACCATCGAAGAAACGCATATCTTTACACCGTAAAGACTATTTTTGCTTACAGCGCTTGGCAGATATAGTAACGCTTACCTATGAAAAAAAAGGGTCGTGTGCACGGGATTTCCTTTTCAAACTACTTAGATATGCGTTTCTTCGATATTACCTATTTATAATGGCTCTAGCAGACATTTAGCAGCGGTTATCAGCGATTAAGTAGAATTTTGGAATATCGATTCAGCGACAGAGCATTGCACACGGTACACATGCCGGTGACCTTGAATGGTTAGCTTGCGTGTTCTGTACTGAGCTCACCCAACGCGTTGTACGTCCAGCCAGTAATAGGACTCGCCCATCAAAGAGCGCTGTCCCAAATTAGACGTATTATTAATTTATTATACATAAAACAAAAAGTATTTTAATAAAACACGTATGCCTACTAAAAGATCAATAGTTAAATTATCTTTAAAATGGTGAAGGTTTCAGGAAAATACACTTGATAGATTTTGCGTGATTTTCAGTTTTTATCAGCGTTAGTCATAAGTTTACAAATTAATTTCACCATGTATTATTAACGTAATCTAAAATATTCCTATATTAATTTATTAAGAAAATTTTCTAATTTAACATATTATATTTTTTTCAAATCATTAACACTACTTGTTTAGACGTAATCTTCAGTATAAAATCATTAAAAGTCGGTTATCGTTGCCTTAATCTGCAAAACAAGCGGAAAACCCGCAGTTTTTAAAGCACACTAAAACGCAAAAAGTTGCTGTCAGTCACCAAAAAGAGACGCAGCATTGATGAAGTCGCTAAGTCACCTATCGCCGGGGCTAAGGTGGCGAGTATTTGACCATGACTTTCGCACTCGCTCGCAAAACGCAGCGTAAAAGTAGCATGTCTGCTGTAGCCTTTAAGGTAAGTATATAATAATTACATAAGGTATAGATATTATTTTTGCATGCTAGCGAGACAAGCACAATGCCAACACGTGACGACATATTTAATTCCCTCGTGCACCTATGATCTAGACCACAGACCACAGTGTCATAAATATTGCACTTGTGTAAACTGACAAGTCAACATTGTTTACAAAACATGTACCTAGATATTACTCTGATGAATTCTATAGGAAACTTGTTGAAAAAATGTTCAAGTCTAAGCCTAAGTAACTGGGATCGGTAAAAGTAGATTTACTGAAGCCAGAGCCACTGAGTTTTGTCAAACTTTTTCTACTCTCATATGGCTGTCCAAAAACGGCTATGTTCAGTCCAGGTATCGGTCTACTTGATCGATCCCTTTTTTTTTTTTTTTTCCATCCCATTTCCTCTCGCTCCGTACCATGGCCTGAACCAGGGCCGGACGCGAAAACCGAAAGGGAGATCGTGGCCCCCGGCAACAGGGCAACCGAAGGAACACGGGTGGGTTTTAGTCAGTAAGAGTCTGACACGCCCTCCCGCTCCGCCCAGAGCGGGAGAAGTTATTTGATGATTTCCCACCCTCAAAAAAAAAAAAAAAGGTATCGGTCTACAGTCTAGTGTAGGTATAGGTAAGGTACCTATATAAATCAAATGTTATCATCATTATTTCAGCCGAAAGACGTCCACTGCTGGACATAGGGCTCACCCTAGCAGCGCCACTTCGGCCGGTTCTGTCTTTCTCGCATCCAGCGGATTCCTGCGGTATTCACCAGATCATCGATTCACCTTGTGGGAGGCCTTCCACCGCTACGTCTTCCGGTACGCGGTCGCCACTCCAGAACCTTTTGGCCCCATCGGCCATCTGTTCTGCTAGCAATGTGGCCTGCCCACTCCCACTTTAGTTTGGCATTTCTTCGGGCTATGTTGGATACCTTGGTTCTCCAACCGATCTCTTCATTTCTGATTCAATCACGTAGGGAAACTCCCAGCACAGCCCTCTCCATTGACCTTTAGTGTGTGACCTTAGTTAGTAACTTTCAGCCTTCTAATGAGGCCCATTGTGAGCCACCACGTTTCAGTGCCATAGGTCATCACTAGCAACATACACTGGTCAAAATCTTTCGCCTTGAGACATTGTGGTATATGAGACGAGAAGATAGTGCGTAGCTTCCCAAGCGCTGCGCAGCCGAGTCAAATTCGACGATTGATGTCTTTCTCGAAGTTAGACCTTCCTAACTGTACAGTTTGTCCTAGGTAAACATAATCGTCCATAACTTCGAGTGTAGTCTCCGATCTTCATGAGGTTAGGTGTTACATAGGTATTGGACATGACCTTCGTTCTGTCCATGTTCATATTAAGATCCACTCTTTCGGAAGCTCTATTGAGGTCATCGAGCATTGCCCTGAGGTCCTCCATGGTACCAAATGTACCCACTAATTTTAGTCATACCTAATATTTTAGAGCGCTAACACACTGGGACCAACAAAATATATGGTTGACTGCGTAACCAAGCGGACGTCAGGTGAGCCACCCTCTATATAACTGAATACATTTCGTTGGCAGCGCGACCTGGCGACGTCACCATGACATCCCAGTGTGTTAGCGCTCGAAACGATTAGATTTCACGGTAAGTACATAGAGATATCATCACAAATTAGTCAAACATCGGTAAAAAAGTAGCCTCATCTGTGTAATATTTAAGCACGTGTAACAGAAGGTCAATTAGTAAGGTACCCTGGTCATACCAGCCAAATACTTATTATAAAATAATAAAAAAACGTAATAGCGTGTAAATTATCTACGTTACGAGTTGTTTAATTACGGATGAGGATTTTCATTTATCTCGGTTATTACTGAATTAGATTTCTGTAGTAATACAGGGTCAGATAGAATTACCTAGCAAAACTACAGACGTGATGGGTATCGATATTTAACATTATAAAACTAGTTAAGGTTGTCAGACTTTTGGGCTTCTGACTACCAGTAACAACTCTCAAAGATCTAAGAATGACAGCGGGAACCAACGGCCTAACGTGCTTTCCGAGGCACGGAGTGGTCGCGGTATGTAATGGATGGTCACCCATCCACGAACCGACCGCGATAGGCGTAGCTTAATCTTCGAACGACCCGTGCGAATGTTATCATTTAGCTACTTGCCTTGATTCACAGGAGTGCACGGAACAATTTGCGCAAGTGGAGACCCACAACTCCCAATTGGCCGATTGTTTAGTTGAAATGAAACAATAAGACCTCACTCAAAATTAAGAAATACTTTAATCAAATCTCAAAATTACATTGTATGATGATGCCACGAATATTCGGATATTATTCGGTAGGTATTCGGTCTAATCGGCATTTTTTTAAATATTCGGTATTCGGCTGAATACCAAATCATGAAAAAAAAAACGCACATATGTTACTCAGAAATGTATTTACTTTAATTACAATTTTTTAAGTACGTAAATATTAATTCTTAAAATCTATTAGTGGTAAGTTGTGATGAATGAAATATTTTTTTTAGCATTTGTTGGTAACAGACGATTGTGATTTTCCTCACTATGCCTGCTTCTGAAAATAGTCTCAGACTATAGTATAAACTACTGCCGAAAGACGACAGATAAATCTTAGCGAATTCTGTCAGGTTTGGATACGATTCTGCGTCTGCTGACCACCATTTTTGTACGCAGTATGCCGTCAGATCTAGACGAACAGGTTTTCAAATAATGTATGTCGTTCACGATTTACCTACTCGCAAATGAAACAATTAAAGCTCTTTTAAACAGGCGCGACACGCGACGCGACACAAAGACACCGCTCGTCGCGCGACGAGCGGTGTCTTTGTGTCGCGTCGCGTGTCGCTCCTGTTTGAAAGAGCCTTTACGCTTTTGGCGGCGCTACCACGCGCACCGTAATGTGACAGGTCGTAACTTGTCACCTGCGAATGTACACATATTTTGCAGAAAATTCGGCTGCCGAATATTCGGTGCTTTGGCTGAGAGCGTGACCGAATATTCAGTATTCGGAATTCGGTAAAATCATTATTCGTGGAATCTCTGTTAATGAGTATAACTGCAATAAAAACTTTCTATCGCTTGTCAGAAACCTACACACTTACACAGTCATCGTGGGAATCACATTGTCCGTTTCTCTGAAGTTAAACATGAAATTAATTATTGCAATTCATGAGAATTTACCAAGTTCAACAATCTGCTTGATTTTTTGCGAACTATAATATCAACTTCTGAAAGGTTTAATTTAAAGACTAAATTCTGTTTAAAAAATTGTGGGCTAAAACTACTACTTGAATTTTGATTGTTTACATATTTAATACCAATAGTCTCGTTACTTCTTAGGCTACTCTATAACATAACTGCCTTGTGGCCTACTGTATGCACCACTAAGTACACCTTCTTCGGGGGATCCAGACGTTAATTAAGAAACTTAGGTTTTGAAAGTTCTTCCAAGACGTCAATGTTTTTTTCAGCACCATACCTCGTTGGTTTAGTTGTCGCAAGTGCTACTGCTGAGCCTTGTTCGGTTCCCAGGCCGGACAAAGGAATTTCTCACTAGCAGACCGGAGTCTGAATTTGATTCCGGTTGATGGCAATAGTCTGTAACATGTACTTAAACATAACTGGCAAAATTTGGTTGTCTAGTCTGCCCACGCTAAGTCTGTATATGTAAATTACGGTGGAATTTTAAAATCTATAGACGGTAACACCATCTGTCCTACGAAAAAAGAATTTGATACTTCGTTTGTCTTTTTGTTTTTGATAGGTTATTTTGTTTTATTCCTGGTAAAGAATAGTCACTTTAGCACGATGCAGTGTGGATTTAAGACAGTTTTGTCATCGTATGGACGTAGAGCATAGGTACGACATAGTCTATTTATTACACATAATCTATTAGGTAAAAATCAAAAGGCAAAATATCAAAATCATTAGATCTACTTAAACGTCAACTTTTCGATATTATAAACATTGTCGTTTTTGAATAAGGACAACATCGAGCTGTTCCTTCACATCTTGGAATTTACATAAAATATCATAAATTATATTTATATTACTCCCGCACTCTACTTTTAATAGGTTTAACCATTTTTCTACTTTATTTTGTGAAAACAACATTTAACAGCCATCTGACATTTCAAGTACCCCGAAACTGACATAACTAACTGATGTAAGTTTACCATGAAACTTTTTGGGGCTGCCCATTTATTCCATTGCAGACTTAGCGTGGCCAGACTCTACTATTAGGTACACCTCTGCCTTACCCACAGGGGATCAAAGGCGTGAAGTTATGTTATATTTCTTATTACTACAAAATCAGATACCTGCTTAATGAATGAGTTAATCTTTTCATTTTACATAACATGCATGCAAAATACAAGACTTTTTTTAAAGTGTCCATTAAGATTGCGTTAAGGCTACCACAGACAGGCGCGACGCGACTGTGCGACGCGATTCTGGTAGAACAATTTCCAAAATGTTTTCATAGAAATTGTCAGTACCGGCCCTAGTCCTTGATCAGAGTAGAGCGAGATTATCTTTCGGCGCCCTTTGATCGACGCTTTTACTTTTCACGTAAATTCTACTTCGGTTTCATGTTAAATAAAATAATTCCCAATTTTTCAATAATCGACTTATGTTACATTTGTTATAAATTAAATTAAGTTTTATATCAATATTTGTTATAAATTAATTTAAGTTATATATCAACATTTGTTATAAATTAAATTAAGTTATATATCAACATTTGTTATTAATTAAATTAAGTTATTTATCAACATTTGTTATTAATTAAATTAAGTTATTTATCAACATTTGTTATGAATTTAAATTAAATTAAGTACCTGGCTCTAATTAGTATACTCCTGTTTCTTTAACTTTAAGAAAGCTAATCTGATCTGGCAACTCTACTCCCGCGCCTCTCAAAAGACGCCATCATATTTTGCGTTTTTCGCAGTTGGCTTTTTGGCGCCCCTTGCCACCTGGCGCCTTGAGCGACTACTCCATTCACTCTACCCCAGGGCCGGTGCCGGAAATTTTTCTACTAGAATTGCGTCGCACCGTTGCGTTGCGCCTGTTTGCGGATGCCTTTAGCCGGACGTATTACCTACTTCTTCAGCTTCATGAATATTAATAACTATGAGGCCTTAGTTACGTCGTTAACCCTTTACTTTTTAGTGTCGTAAACGCTATATAAATTTACTAAGTAGGTACATATGTTGTTTTTGTTTATTTAATACTTAAAACTTGAGTTTAAAGTAATTGTAAATGTTGTTTATTATGTATTTAAATATATACTGTTTATTTTTATAATTAATTTGACAAGTACTAGATTTTGGTCGTATTCAGTTGACTTGAATTATTGCGATCTGGATGCCTACCACAAGCTCTTATAGCAGTTTTATTATAATCTTACTTTGACTTTAGAGACGGATAGTCCCAATAAGATGCGTGGATCAGCACCTCACCTTAACCATTTTGAGTGCACTGAATGATCCAACACATCATGTTGTTTTGTTCTCCATCAAGATAACGGATAATTCATCAATTGCTTAGCATGTTACTATAGCAGGCAATGGACAATAGTTTGTTCTTTCAATATTCAAAAACAATATTGAACGATGAAGGTCATGGTAGGAATATGAGTAGTAATGTTATAATAGTAATGTTATTATAAGCTTGAAACAAAACTCTCTTGAAATAAGATTGTTTCGTAAAAGATTGTGGTCGGCCCCCTGAACAAAATATAAAAATTTGAATGTGTTTTTTATTAATTCTGGTTTAATTAGGGCCTTTTATAACCGCAATGGGTAAGACAGTCCCATCATACCCTAAACAAATAATAGACAAATACACACTGCTATGGATTACATTTGGGCCATAAATCTGAATAGACTCTTGGCATCATCACCATTTGATCGAGACAAAATTTTATGAAATGTGCCTAAATCAAGTCGTACAAAATATGAAATTTTGAATGTATTGATATCAATCAAAAATCCAGTCTTTTATATGGCAAATAGGAAATATAAAGGTGATTTCGTAGTAATGGAACAAGTGCGAGTGTCTACATAATCAGCCTATAATGTTCCCGCTGCTGGGACACAGGTCTCCTCTTTTTGTGAGAGGGAGTGGGCCATAATCCACCACGCGGGCCCAGTGCTGGTTGATAGATGTCACATGTCTTCAAATATTTGGTTCTAGGACATGCCGGTTTCCTCACGATGTTTTCCTTCACCGTTTTGAGAGCAGTGGTGATAAAATAATTTACACAAAGTAAAGTGCTTGCTTGGTTTCGAACCCACGACCTACGACTCGTCAGTCGCGGCCGTTCCCTCTGGGGCCACCACTAATCTTGCTCTCTGCTCGTGCGAGTGCCTGTTTTATTTTAAAAGCGGTCAAGTGTTAGTCAGACTCATGTACTTAGTCAGACACACACAAATAACTTCTCCCGCTCTGGGCGGAGCGAGAGGGCGTGTCAGACTCTTACTGACTAAAACCCACCCGTGTTCCTTCGGTTGCCCTGTTGCCGGGGGCCACGATCTCCCTTTCGGTTTTCTTCGCACCCTCGGCAGGACAATTTAGACCTGTACCCTAATTGCGTAACTTATTTTCGTAAACGGTTATGACAAAGTTTCATCTTGACAGTTAAACAACATTCATTGCGTTATTTACGTTGTTGAGCAGATTTTCTTTTCCAACTTATGAAGCAATGGATTAGCAATCTGTTTCAAATCGAAACAAATTGTGATTGATCGTGTATTACGCAATTAGGATACAGATTACATCAACGATCCTATTATGTAGATTATTTAATAACGTCATATACACCGGGCAATCTTGTACAATTTCTCTGCTTGCCGTTTAGCTTGTTGGTCGAGTTGTAGAGTCAGTCCGGTTAGGGAACTCGGAGTAGGCGCGCGCGGACGCGGTGCCTTTCAAAATCATAATAAATAATATTAACCAATGACATTGGTGTAAAATTAAAAGTTTTTGACTTAAACTTGAAGTTTTTTGTGGTGCAAAATGAAAGTGTTAATTGGATTATTTTTACTAGCGAGGTAAGAGGACTTGATTGTTCTTTTATTTAAGTTTTTTACTGTGATTTTATGAAGCTAATTATTATGAATGCAGGATTTGTAATGGATTGCAAGATATCTGTAAGCTTGTAGAATTTGATTCAAATACAATAGTGGCACACTTCGCAGTAGGGCACATCATTCGGTGTCGTTGCACTTGCAAATTTAAATTGATTGATTCATTGTTGTTGCCAATCGGGATATAAAGGATAGTTAATGTTCTGACACTGAACAAATCTAAATATATTTTATATATTTACCATAGTTTCCCGCGCAATTTGTAACATAGTGATATTAAATATTTATTGTTTGACTACTACATTACAACCTATCTAATCTTTTACAACCATTTCATCAATTTGCAGTCCGTGAAATTATATTGTTAATTGGCGCGTAATCGTAATTACCTACTCGAATTACTTATTTTAAGAGCGTGCATTTTGAAAGTGGTCAACGTTGCAAATAGCTGCCAAATATTTCAATGTTTTGATTAATTTGGCAATATTACTGTATGGAAATATGAAATATTGCTAACCACTGAACTAAAATATTGATTACGAAATGCAATAATTACTATCGTAATACCCAATGTTTAGTTTTAGATGTAAAAAAGTATTTGAAAACTTTCCAAATGCGATTTTTACACCTAAAACTGTTACCTTCAAAATGAAATTCAGTGTTATAATTGCAATTCATTATTAATATTTTAGTCACTGGTTAGCGATATTTCGTATTTCCAAATTCAAACTCAAGCATTTATTTCAAATAAACCATTTACAGGCACTTTTGAATTGTCAAGGAGTCGGTCAGATATATGAAGCTTATAGCCTATGCTATGAAATAGAAGCATAGTAGGTGCCTATGGAGAAGAACGGGCAAGAAACTCAACGGACACTTTTTTAAATTAAGTCCATTGTTACAAAAATATTCAATTCAATTCAAAAACAGGTAAATATTTGACAGCTATTTGCGACGTTGCTAACTTTTAGAATGAACGCTCCTAGGGAATGCAAATGAAAGATAGGTAGTTTTCCAAAATCTGTTTTCCTGTTAGTACGTACTGTCAACGCTCGGCGGAAGCGCTAACCGTACCAGAATAAATGAAACGCTTTGTTTGTGATAATTATAATTCGTAAACAGAATTAGAATCTTTTAGTTTTTACATTAATAAATTTTATATTATCGTGACATGAGCTTGTCAGCCGACTATGTGAACTTTTCTCATTCTCAATATAAATTAACCAATTGTTTCGTATTTATAATAGATTCGCGGAGGTTACATGCAGATACCATATAATATATGTCAGGGTCCAAAGCATCTAGAATTGCTGGCGAAGATAGAATATTTCGTTTGTTTGAAATAATTTACACTTTTTTTTATTTGAATGGGCATGGGTGAATCTTATGATAGTATTAATTAAAGTCTTTAAAGTAGGTACTTATTATGTTCTCGATCAAGGCGAGATTTCGCGAACACTTCTTGTCTTTTGTGCCTCAACACTTTCCTACCGTTGATGTCAACAGTACTTAAGTACAAGTCGTGCCATTAAAGATGAGACTTGACGCACCACGTAGTTTGACTTGCGCAGTAGACGATTTATGGGTCTCTTTAGCGGTATGAGGTCCCCGCTGGGGCGTCATCGGGGCGGGGGAAAGAGCGGCGGGAGGCGCGGTCAAGTCTCATCTTTAATGGCACGACCTGTACTGTACGTACATTTTACCCGTTCATTAGTAATCAGGGCATACTTTATTTATATTTTCACCATGCGTGCTAAGCTAAGGAAGTAGGTGCATTTGTACTTACGATTACTATCAAACAATGATGCTGACCCTACGCTCAGGGCCGTCAAAAACCGGCTTAATGTCACGGCCATAGAAACTGAATTAAATATTCAAATTACGTTATTTTATAAATAAATAATTGTGCCAATATCAAATATGATTGGATATAGGAAGACACGTCTTAATTCATGCTGATTTCAATGTCATTCGTTACATTCAATTAATTCTGGTTGCCCTTAAAGCTTGCGTGAAATCGGTAATTTACGTTTTTTTTTTCCAGTTTATCTTCAACGTTGGCAAGGACACCAGCTTTAATCCTCACACGGCTAATAAAGAAGAACTTTGTAGAACAAGCAAGGAATCTTTCGCTAGTAGATCCTAAATTATTCTTTAATAGAACAAGTTACTCCGGATTCTTCACCGTCGATGAGAAGCTCAACTCTAACCTTTTCTTCTGGTATTTTCCCGCGGAAAACTATAGACCTGATACTCCATGGATACTGTGGCTGCAAGGAGGTCCAGGATCTACGAGCCTCGCTGGTCTGTTTGACGAGATAGGACCTTTCGAATACACAAATAACGAGCTAAAATGTAAGTATAACTTGTGTCCTTAATTAATTATTGATTGAATTGTGTGTCGATTATTGAAGCAGAGACAAATTAATAGTCAAACTTAAAGCAAAATAATTTATTTCAATTAGGCATATAAAAGGTACTTATTAACGTCAAAAGTTACAAAAAATTGAATTGATTCTATTCGCCCCTTCCAAACGGTAGTTTTCGTATGGAGAAGAATGGGTAAAAAACTCCACCGTTACTCTTTTAAAATGTTTTACAATATTTTGTATACATAAATTTATAATTATATGTGAAGACGATACACCCGGAATAAGATTACCTACTATACCAAAATAGGTAAAAATAATTTAAAATGAAGCCATGACAGATAAATTAATTATATGATGGATACATGGTGCTCAATAGGAATTCCTGACCGGAATTTGAATAAATACATAGAGAATAGAGACATTAATACACGGAATCGAAGATCATCACCTACGTAGTTAAATCCAAATAATAACTAATCTTCTTGACATTTGATTTTAATCCCATAAGGAAGTGAATTATGTCAACATTTATTTTTATTTTTTATTTATTGGTATATTAGATACCTATAAGTGTGAGATATTGTTTACTTTTCTAGTGCTTGGTAGCCCTATTGGTATTTAAATAATGCGTGACACAGCCTAGAAGCAGTAAATCAATAATGCAATACTTCCTTCCGTTGCACGATGGTATTATAGAATTTTGTTTAAATAAACGTAACTTGGTTTACTGCAGTAGGTAGGTACTGTAATGTGTAATGTAGTGTGGGGGCGTAGAATAATAGATGATCAATTATTATAATATTTATTTTATACTTGTGATGTTATCTCAGAAAATAAAGTGCACTCTTCTACGCGTCTATTTTAACACTAGTTTTTTCATAAACAAAAACTTATTAATTTTTAAAATTAATTCCGAGTTCACTTGAATGGTCGAATGCAATCAGTTATTTTTCTATCACCCTGTACAACATATTATGGTCGCTTATTGCATGTAACCATTACTGTACACTACTGTCCGACCGAAACCGAAACCGAATTTCGGCAACAGTCTCAGTTTCGGCCGAAAACGAAACTTTCTTAGATTCTTTACAAGGATCATGTTTTGTGGGAAAAATAAAGAAAACGTTATTATAATCAGTCAGTCTTTCTTTTTTTTAATTAAATCACTAAAACCACACGAAAGCTCACAACAAACAAAACGAACTGCAAACACAAACCAGTCACGACATGGTTAGGTACGTGGACGCAGCAAAATGTCTTCGTCGCTTATTCGCTTGGATGGAATTTAACGCGCCGAACATGACCGATCACAGCGCGAGAACTCCCGAATGCAGTTTCGGTTTCAGTCCTAGTTTCAGCAGGTTTGCCGCCGAAACCGAAACTCGGCTTTTGCTGAAAATCGACCGAAACCGAAACCGAAATTTTTGTCGGAAACTAACTGTACACTTTCTTAAAATTCATAGATTCAAGCAAAGGGCTTCCTTACAGAGTGATAAGTCCATTAGCAAGCATCGAATTCATGTGGTTTTGCAGTTACTTCGCACGAAACTTTACTGTGTCCACAAATTGCCAAAGACAACAGCTGGCCACACTGGATAGGGTGCGAATCTTAAACCAGGATGGCAACTGTGACTTCCTAAAACAATAACCCAATCACCGGCCGTTATAACTCGCCTGGGAAGTTGACCCCTCGACCGGCAGATGCGCTTGCGATCCTTGGAACAAACGACTCTAGAATTTATTTTTATATATGATAACTTGTTGTGATTGTTGAGAAATATCGTACGTATTCAGTTTGTTTGGCAACCTCGCCTTACACGCTCATGATCTAAGGGTTCTGTTCGAGTTAGACTAGCTACTCAATCGGAATTAGGGAAAATGCCCTTTCCCATGTGTAAAGCCATAAAGATTTACTAATCATTTGATCAAATACCAATGTGACTTTTTCAATTCATATGTACTTTAGAGTTTATCTTAGATATTTCTGACATCGATAAAGGAAAACATCGCGAGGAATCCTGGACTTATAGTTATCGAGCTGCGCCCCACGGTTTCACCCGCATAAGTTTCGATCCTGTGGAAATATCGGGATAAAAGGTATCCTTTGTCCTTCTTCAGGTCATGGTCTACCCATATGCCAAATTTCATCTAAAACAGTTTATCCGTTTTAGTGTGAAAGCGTAACAAACAAACAAATTCATTTTTGAATTTATAATATTAGTTAGGATACTAGCTGTGCTATATTTATTATAAAACGCAACTCAAACTCAAACTCAAAGCATTTATTTCAAATAGATGTCAGTCAGAAAGATGAAGCTAGTTGCCCATTCCAAAGCGTAGTAGGTACTTATGGAGAAGAACGGGCAAGAAACTACACGGACACTCTTTTAAATCACAATATGGTTACAAAATATTGGTTACATCATTCATGTTAAAGTTATAAATGTGAGAACGATGCAGAACGATAAAAGCGTCCGAAATAAAAAATAAAACAATGCAAAAATCAAATTAAAATAAGCCATGGCAGCTAGAAGATGACCAGTCCCTACTGACGGCGCCCGTTCACGAACATGACTGTCTGTTTGTTGGTATGACAATTTACACCATTCATTGTTTTGGTGTTTGTTGATTGGGCAGGTTATAGACTTGATTCGATAATGACCTTCGTAAGTCCTCTGTAATATACAATAACGCTTCTCTGTATAAGTACTATATTTTTTTTTATTTTTTTTTTGGTTGTGAAATTATCAAGTGACTTCTCCCGCTCTGGCTGGAGCGGGAGGGTGTGTCAGACTCTTACTGACTAAAACCCACCCGTGTTCCTTCAGTTGCCTTTATTGCCAGGGGCCACGGTAACCCTTTCGGACAATAACCGCAATCCCGCAGACAAATACTATATTTTGAAGTCGAATTTCCAAGAATGTGCGCATATAAATTATTTTAATTACTAATACGGGAAAGAGCCACGTGTAACTGACCGTGCGAAAAGCAACTCACACTCAAATCTACGCCCGCTATGGCGCTACCGAAAGAGTTTCTCCATGTGCTTCGTTTATGGTCTTTGCGTAACATAAGCTCACAGGAAACTTCGCGTTTAAAATTAAATGAGAAATTATTAGGAATTCGAGGTATGAAAACGCTACCTCCTGTACCTTAACCTGCCAAAATCTCTACTTCAATAACGTTTGGTTGTAAACTCTTGACTTTCAATCTGGTGCCGTTACATTTCTTAAAAGAATAATGGGTAGGTACCTACTCCTAATTTTAATTTGATATTGTGTGATGGCACACCGGGTCACTCAGAAACTTTAAAAATTCGATAGGATAGTTGGTAGCATCTTGTTCCATTACTCTGTTAGCCGACGCACAGACGTAATAAAATCGCGCACTGGATTTTCAGCGTTGAAAAAACACACTGTTGGATTTTCAACTCTCGGCGCTAAGCAGACCGTTAAAGATCAAGTGCACGAAAAAAAATCGCTGCGATTATATTACGTCCGTGCGAACGTCGGCTTAGAGTGATATTCAATGCTTTCCCCCGGGACACTCGTCAATATTCTATAATTAGTTGCTGTGGACTGATCGTTACGTGGTGTCAGAATTGCTCTTACGCATTGCCATGAATTTGGTTGATTTGTCAATGATGTTGAGTCACCATACACTTATGATACAATGTCCTGCATTGATGAAACAGTATTACATAGATTTTCAGGTAAGATAAGTTTTCCTTCTTCTGGTGGATATGTCCCGTCACCATTTTTTTGTAAAAAATCAGAAAACCCTTGTGGATTTGGGGTATCTCCTGTGTGGCCACATATTTATGTTAAATGTATTGGAAGAAGCTCTTAAGACATGCTTTAATTTCATCAACCCATTATTAGGGTATTACTGGTAGTATCTGTCTAAAATCACCACAGAAGAGTATTGTGACGATGGGCCGATCGTCTTGTCTAATATCTCATAAAGTTCTGTCCACCGCTTCAACTGCTTTACTGTTTGTCATTGTGATCTCATCCCAGCAATCACGTAAAACCTTTTGCTTTGTCACTGTTTCTAGAAAATTTGCCGACTGGGCTTTCCGTAGTACAATTTAATTGATATTAAAACATTTTCCCTCCGGGTAACAATGTACCTGCTATGCCCGATGAGACAAAAGCGAGACCAATTTTGCGTTGATTGCTTATTTGGTCCAAGATGACTTCGGTGAAAAATGATTTTCCCGTACCAACGGCTGCCTCTAAAAACAGGATTTCCCCCAAACCAATAGTTACGCTTTGACGTATTCGCTCAAATATAGTACATTGTTCCGCCGTCAAATTTGTGAGATCATTCTGAAATATTTTAGCAGTTCCGATGCATTATTATAGTTTATTTCCGCACTGTCTATTAATGCGTTTGCAACTGCTTTGCAGTGGGTATGGGTTACTGCGACAAATATCCAGCAAGCATCGATTTAAGTTACCTAATCTCACAAAATCCATCGTTGAGCTCGCTATAATTGATTTTTATTTGCATATTTCTGAAAAAGTCTTCCGACAAATTTTTCTTATTGCTTTTGCCATATCTGTGCAGCATCCTCTCGCCGAGCGAAAACAAAAAAGAAAAATGTTTGACTAATTAAATGTTTGTTATTATGTGATTTACTTACACTTTGCAACTACAAAAAAAAAAAACTCTCAATAAGGTAAGTCACAAAGAGTAAAGACAAAAGGAAAAATTAAACAAAAATAATTTTCAGCTATTCCCAAAAACTATTGAAAACGTGGAACGAGGAGCGAAAAAAAAAAATTACGATTAAAACCTATTTACGCATACAACTTATTAATGATAATGACATCACCTAAATTTTGACAGGACACGGATTCAATAAACAATACCTCCACCGTTTTAAAATAACTGCAGACAACTATTGTCCCTGCCACGACAACACCGTACAAAGCATCGACCACCTCCTCAGGGATTGCCCCAGATGCACCACGGATCGCATGCAGTATGAGGCAATCTTTGAGAGATTTGATATCACGACATATGACATCGGGATTCTAATGTGAAAAGAGGACATCTTAGACGCCGTTATCAATGCGACTAAAATTCTGACCCAGCTCAAGAACTTCAACGGCACATAGAACACCACCATCTACATAATTTATTAATTTATTAGTTCTAACAATAGTTAATATTTATCACTTTTTTTTTTTTTTTTTTTTTTTTTTTTTGTGGGTGTGCCTGCTACAGGGACACCTCTGCCCAACCCTTCGGGGAAACAAGGCGTGATGTTATGTTATGTGTTATGTTATTATATAAAACATCATAATAATATCAAACATCAATATAAAATCAGGATTACATCGTGAATAACAAAATATCCAAAAAATACAGTAACTGTAACAAATTGCAGGAATTGTCCAAAAATTAGAACAGTTAAAAACCACAAGGAAAAACAAGCGAATCAAACAATTATTTAAAAAAATATATTTAAATAATGATGGCAATCGTTTAAATGACGTCTACCCGCCACAGAATACATAATATTAAATGTACCCACAGAAGAATCACTCCAAAAACATATTTAAATAATGCTATGACACAATAAAATGGATAATTCAGGTCGCACAGCGCTAATTACCTACAGTTGTATTCACCTAAAAGTTCCCTCTTTTTCTATCGAATAACTCTTATATCTTCCGATTACGGTACGCCCACTGAATTGGCAAGTCGAGCCCGCCACGTACTTGTAGCTTTTTCATACCTAAAATGCGGAGGCGCCTGGCCTGCCGCAGTCGAGCTGCTGGCATACTTACTTATCCGTTGTTCGCTTATCCGTTATGATGAAATGAAGTCTATCTCATTTTTCGTCATAGCGAAGCCCCGATGGCTTCGCTACGTCCACATCCTCTGGGGCTATTTCTTAAAGAAGGAGTTCATCAAGAAAAGCCCCTTTCTCAAGGAAGTTGACAAGCATTTACCCCATAAGAACCTACTACTACCAATTCGTTGCAATTCTGTACGCCCCCTTTAGCGTTAAAATCCCACATGAGAACGATGTAACGGGCCTTAGTAGTGCAATACAAGGACTTGGAGATGTCCTCGAACATTTCCTCCACTTCGTCATCTGAGTGAGCCGAAATCGGTGCGTAATCCTGAACAACCTCGAGGCTATATCTCTTAGTTACCTTCACTACGAGGTACGCTACCCTGTTCGAGACACTGGAGACTTCCACAACGTTGCCGCCTCACAAAGGGATTTGTTTAGCAAGAACCCGACTCCGCCTTGGAGTAGCTGGTCTCCCTCTTGAAAAAGGTGGCTCGATTCAAGGGTTATTGTATCCCCCTCTCTTCAGTTTTCACTCACTCAAGAATCCGCCACTTTATTTTTCCGAGCTTTTCTTCTAGCTGCACTAAATGTTTGTCAAGCCGTAACGTGCGTCTGTAAAACGTCAACAAGGTCAGTTGGGTTGTCGTACCTAAAGATAATGGGGCTCATTATCGAGTTCTATTTTATGCAAAACTCGATGACTCGATGTCGATGAGTTTTCCTACTTCCTGAATCGGGTCAATCGAGAGATTTTCCTTGTTTTTATAATAAAAAATATACAATATAAAATTATAATATAAGATCGTCAGACGGAAATTTGCCTCTTTGCTCTGCAGAGTGCGAGAAAGCTCCAACTCCATCCTGAAGACCATAGCGTGGAGGTACGATTCTCCTTTATTAGGTGATGTTGTTCGAAGATGCATATCGAACAACAGCCTTGTTTCGAAATAGATAATAAGTTTACTAACATAGATATAAGTTATCTCTTTTTGTTTACTAACCCATATATGGATGTTGCTTATCCGAATTAAAGATTATTTTATTTATTAAATTGCTTTTCCTGTGAATGAGACTAATAAACTTCCCAAGCTGATCCTCAATTATTTTTCTAATCTTCATAATATGAAATAGTGTGTTAATTCATTATATGTACCATCAACATAGTAGCTTTTGCCAGCGGCTTCGCCCGTGTCGTGTTCGAAAATTATCCCACGGGTATGTCTACTCCACTCAATCACTCATGTGCAAATTTCATCCAAATTCGTTCAGCTATTTTTGCGTACAAACTTACTTTCGTTTTCGTTAGAATTTAAAATTTGGAGATAACCGTTAACTTATTTGATAAATTGATACAAATTCTGTTCACGTTTGAGTTCTCTAATACATAGACAGTGACTAGCCAAACACAGTGGGTCTTAAAAGTTGAGACATAACAAGCAAAGCACAATGAAATGAACCTTATAATAATTACACACTTATTACTGATAAGTACCTGTACCCTAACTGCGTAACTTATTTTCGTAAACGATTATGACTAATTTGTTTCATTTTGACAGTTTAACAACATTCATTGCGTTATTTATGTTATTGGGTAGATTTTTTTTCCAACTTATGAAGCAATGGATCTGAATCTGTTTCAAATCGAAATAAATTGTGATTGATCGTGTATTTTAGGGTACTGGTCGTCCGAGCTCTGCTCGGGTGAAAGTAGAGAAAACTCATTTAATAGTATAGGATATTTCATACTTATTTCATGTATTGTACATACTAACTTCACGCTGCCATGAAGCATACCTACTAGGTACTTACTAATTCCATGCTGCCATATCATTATTCTAAGGTAGCCATCTTGTTCTAAACTTTAGGCGACCGAGCTCAGCTCGGGTGAAAATACGGAGAAAACAAATTTTCCCAGATATGAGACCTAGCTAGATCGATTTTTCGCCTCCGTAAACCCTTATATTGCAAATTTAATTGAAATCGTTAGAGTCGTTTTCGTGAATGTGATTACAAATACAAAAAAATATATATATATACAAATATTGCTCATTTAAAAGTATAGAATAGGATAGTTGAGAATAGGCTGACGATGAACTAGATAATTACGCACAACATACTTACCTACTTGTGATTAAAAAGTAACGATGAAATTTCGACATGGAAAAATAAAGGTTTTCCGTGAATTTTATTAACTGCAGCGAGGGAATTCCCGAATTCAAAATATAATAACAGTATAAACATGAGTTGTTTTGTAACAATGCTGAAGTGAATACAATAACATGTGGATGGATGTTATAAACATTACAATTATTAGAGAGCACTTAGGTATGTGTCGCAAACTGCTCTATTAAATGACGTTTAGTGACAGGAAGTACGTATTATAAACATTAAGGGCTTGTTTCACCACCTTCGATTAGGTTCTCGTTAACTTACTTGGCAGATAATATCCTACAAATAGGCTTGTTTCATAAAAAAAATTTTTTAGTCCGGAAGGTAGATTAATATAAAATATAGGACACGTATTTTTTATATTTTAACGTAATCAAAAGATTACGGCGATACATTGAGTTAAAATGTGGCATGACGTCACTGCTTGCTAGATTTTATGCTGATTTGTGACGTAGCCAGCCCCCACTCCCCAACTTTAATGCGTGTTTTCTGAGTTATTTTTTATTAATATGATTAAGCAAAAAATACGTGTCTAATATTTTTTTATTATCTGAAAGACGGACTAAATAGAATTTCTTTTTTTTACCTAGGCAACTACCGTATTCTGTTCCATTTTAGATTTTATTCGATACGTAGTGGCTATTCCGACACCGTGAAATAGGCCCTTAGTGATAATGATAACGTTTCTTCTTTATTCTAGCAAAAAAAAAATCACACATATTTGGTCATCTCACTGCGTCAGCTATTTCTATTATTGAATTGATTGAACCTTTTCAATTTTCCTGCGAGATTCATAACTCATAACATACTTAAGTTATCTCGCAGGAAAATTGAAAAATTCAACAAGAAAAACGTTGGTATTAGCTAACTTACAAGGTTCAATCAACCCTATAATAGAAATAGCAGATGCAGTGAGGCTGAGATGACCAAATATGTGTGATTCTTTTTTTCGATTTCTGTCGATTTCTGCTCATATGAGACTCCGTTCTCTGTCCATTATGTTTTTAAAAGGTTTAAATACCCCCGAATTTTAAATTGGTGATCAAGCTCTCATCTCTGTTTGTGAAACTGTATAATACCTCATGTAAGTAGTAGAAGGGCTCGTGGCTCAATGATAACAGCCGCACGGGTCGATCGAAGGTTAAGCTACGCTTGCCACGGTCGGTTCGCGGATGGGTGACCATCCATTACATGTCAAGACCTCTCCGTGCCTCAGAAAGCGCGTTAAACCGTTGGTCCCGGCTGTCATTTGTAGATCTTTGACAGTCATTACGGGAAACAAACGGGTTGTAGAGGTCAGATAGGCAGTCGTTCTGTGTAAAATACTGGTTATGAACATAGTTGAGAAAAGGCTAGGCAGATGACGATGTCATGGTGTAAGTAGTTTTATAATAAAAAAATAGTAATAGTAATAAATAAATTAAAAAATAAAAATTACTTTTGCATCTATATAATAATTTGTTGGCTCAGTTTCCTACCACAGTTGCTTTCAATGAATTCCAACCAACACTTTCCTGTCACTAATTCTCGTGGCAACTATTCAAGGTGAATTTCGGATTTATTACCGGTTTCCGAGGGCCAGATTTTAAACTTAAGAATAAAATTAATGTTTCGGCAGTGATCCGGTTTTGATTAAATATCAGTAAGATTTAATATAAGAATATCACGGGCTATTGTTAACAAATGATTATAATAAATGAAATGCTGCAGACAGCGGTCTGGCACTTTGAGATTCAGTTGAGCGATCGATTTAAAGCCGGGTCTCCAGCGCGTGTATTTTTGAGACATCACACAAAAAAATGAGCCGTCGCGCTCGCGGGACGGCTGGCACGCCAACAGTCGGTCTGACCTGCCGCTATAGATGTTTCACATCAAAACATCGCAACAAAGAGGCGTGGCCATACACATTTGTGTATGCAAACACGATAATTTTGTATGAAAACAAATGTTTTGTGTAATGTTTTGAAAAGAACATGCGCAGGAGACCTGGCTTAAAAATGAACTTTTATTGGTTGACTAGCATATTAGTGGCCTACTAATTATGTAGGTATGCAAGATATGAAAGAAAGAAAGAAATGGAACGAACCTTTTTTTAGCGCAGCCGTGAGGCACACACTATTGTTTTTAAAACTTTATTTTTTATTTTATCTTTGTTATTTGTGTTTTGTGTTTCACGAACTGTGTCCAAATAATTCTTCTTCCAGTGTTTGTTTCTTTTCTTTTAAAGAAAAATTGTTTATTCTGAACAAACAAAACGCACATTACAAAAAAATTACATACCATGTGAATTACTGTTTTGTGAAAGTAAGTTATAAGAGCAAATAGCGTAAACAAGCATTCGCTAACTTTTAGAACATCTATTTGAAACCTACAAAAAAAACTGCCATTTATCACACGTACCAATTGTTAATACTTTATTTGAGAGAGCGGAAGAGGATGTATTTCGAAATATGTTCGCCTTAATAGTTTCCTTATAAAAAAAAACCATTCAAGTGTGTCATGCTTGACAACTATAATAGTCACAATTTGTAACAACAAATGTTGCATACCTACGTAATATAAAAATCTACCTTCTGTTTATCGGTGGGTCCCGAATAATCACGATAAAACCGTTACGTTAAGGCGCAAGCCGTTTACAAGTGGATTAGTATATTAGTCACGGATATATGGCACATAACAAAAAACAAACACATCAGGTTGAGGACCATCTTAATTTTTTCAACCGTCAAAAAAAAAAAAAATTTATACATACCTAAATGTGACACTGATAACATACTTGTGCTTGTAATAAGAGCTTGTTTCATTGGCTCAAAAGTCAAGGGTCTTCAAGTTCCTCATTCAGTCGAAATGGGATATAAAAATAAGGCACCTGATTAAATAAGTATATATTCATGTGATGTACGCGTATGTTGGTCCATTTGAGTCGTGCTCACAACTGATTTACAAACAACACACCTTGTCTAAAAAGGTGCAGATAAATATGTAGTCTGTGGAGATTTCAACATTAATATACTGGAAAAATCTGCTGTAGTAAATAAATTTACATCACAAAACATCACGCATGTTATCCCCGAAGGGTTAGGCAGAGGTATACCCATAGGACACCCACATTTTGCCAGTTATGTTTAAGTTCCATGTAATAGGGGGCGAGCCTATTGCCATCAACCTGGCACAAATCCAGGCTCCGGGCTGCCTGCTACTGAGAAATTCCAGATGGAAAAACCCAATAATAACACTGCCCGACCCGGGACTCGAACCCAGGACCTCATACCCAGCGGTAGCGCTTGCGACCACTAGACCAACGAGGCAGTCAGTAAATAAATGTATAACTTTATTAAAGTCATATAATTCAAACATAAAAATTTTTGAGCCGGCTAGAATAACTGCTACTAGTGCTATCTGTATTGACAATATTTTTACAAACTTAAGACCTTCTAGCCATTTAATTATAAATGAGTTGGAGTCTGATCATTGTGGCCAGTTAGTCACTTGCCCTCAGAAAACAGTCAGAGCTCAAAGAAAACTAGTGAGTTTTGTTCCTGTAAATAAATGTCGCTTAGGACAATTTAAAAATAATTTTTAAATTATTAAAAATAATTATTTTATTTTTTAATTATTTTAAGTCTATTTATATAATAATAATATTTACCGAATAAAAACGTTTACAAAAAGTGTATATTTAGTCAACAGTAAGATTTCCCAAACAATTATTGTAGAAAATATTGCCTGCCTGGTTTAGCCTTCTGAGTTGGTTGATATTTGGTTGATTTCATATTAGACTGGTTCAATGATACGAAGTAATATGGTTTAAAGGTTATATTGAATACTGGTTATTATAGATTAAAAATTATTAGCAGGCAAAAGTGCTGAGCTGTTCGGTTGCAAATATTGTACCGAACATATTCCTCAGCACAAGATGAGATAGAAAATAATAAAGTAATCATCAAATCACCTTAGTCAAATAATAGTACAAGTCAAATGGTAAACAAAGTGAAGTAAGTAATTATAAAATGGTAAACAAAAATATAAGTATTTTAACATGGTAAATTAAAGTTTAAATTACATAAAAAACATAAATTCTTTACAATAATGCGCCTTCAAACGTACGCACACATTTTTTTCACACTTTAGGCGACGTAGCCCTTTCCTTTTTATCTGCACTACGCATAGCATTGGGCCACCGTCTGGCGAAATATGCACTTAAACCTATCGATTCACTCTCACTTTGCTGACGGTCAGCAGTAATCTGCTTTCGCGGTTGCACTTCACTATGCACTCTGTTTGAGTCCGATGTCTCCACAAACTCCTGTCTGTGGTGAGGCTCCGCCCGGCGGCTGGGAAGCGAACAGCATCTCACTTTTCTCCAGACCCTGACTGCTGCCGCGTATAGGACAACTAACTACTGGTGAATGTCATGGACTGATATGTCATCGACTTCTGCTTTGGTGGATTTCAGTGTTTTGATCTGTTTTCCAAGAATAGATAAAGCTCTGTTCAGACTCTTGTCCTCTTGTATTGCTGTTTCCGTTGATATTTTAACGTTCACAATATGGTTTATCTGGTCTAGCTCTGGTACGATCATATTTGGTGATCAACTTAGATGTATGGATTGTTGTTGAAAAGCATACAGTGTGAAATCTTTACTTTTAATAAAGATTTCTGAGTCATGCTAATGACCCCTGCTTGAGTCAGCTGACGAACAGTAACTTGATCGTCGCATATGATTTTGATGGAACATGTGTCACAGCAAAAATATAGGTATTATGACGTTGAGTGTAATTCTACCCATCTTTTTTTGCACGCTGTTCTTTCTGTTCTTTTGTACAGTTCTTTCTGTACCTTTGGTTTATTGGACTTGTTTCGCAAACGTTTCGTTGTTTTCCAAATTTAGGATGGGTTTGAAGAGCTTACACTTGAAGGATTCTCCGTGATACAAACATGTGTCAAGTTCACGTATGATTGGTACAAAATAAGCATCCTTTTTTAGATTCACTGCGACGTATTCCGATATTGGTACTATGCTGGTCATACTGTAATTGGTTTGTTGCGGAACTGGTATTATCCTATATAATTGACAACTTTCTTTTGCTATGAGCGGGGTAATTTCGAAAATAATATATTTTTCGGTGACCCGAGCCTTTGTTCTCAGTAGTTTGTAGATGTGCTGAAGGTCTGTCTCTATGTTTTCGATTGGTAGGACTAAATCTTGAGGCATTTGGCCATAGATAATTTGTAGCTCTCGTTTGAGCTGTGCTGGTGTCAGTAGATGCAGAATGATTTGACCATGGTAGATTTTGACATTGTATCGATCAAAGTATCCTGTATCTGCTTCAAGTTTTGCATCATATTAATGAAAGAAAGAAGAAAGAAAGAAAGAAAGAAAGAAAAACGTTTATTTGCGGTAAACATGACGCAAAAAAAAAAAGTTTTGAATACATAAATGAGAAAAAGTTGGGGAAGCATGCGTCACATCCACGCAAATCGGCTATCGCTCAGCATTATGCTACGACCCTATGCAAGACAGAGCCCCAGCGCTGGTTTTCAGCGACAGCCGGCGCCGACGTAATGACGTCGACCGGTGCAGCAAACAAATATTTAGACGGTGTACCAGTACAGCGTATGGTACGGTGGTATGGTAGCTAGAGAGACTAGTGTGAAGTCCTGTTGTGTTGTCATCACATCGATTTCTTGTTGCAGCTTACTGTTAACCTTGTCCAAAGCATTTAAATGTTGATTTATGGTTTTGTGTTGCTTTGCTATTATGTCTTCAGTTCTTTATAGTATATTGTGCTCTGTTTCGTCGATAGTTGTCAAGATGTTCCATAACTGACCTTCGTGTTTTTGATTACGGTGCACCAGTTCAATGTCCTGTCAGTATTTTTCTGCAAAGCTTTCGTCTAATACTCCGAACAATGAGTTCGCACTTGAGCTGACAGCGTTGATAAGAGCGGCCGTGTCGTGTTCATATGCGCTCACCGTAGTGCTGGCTAAGCAACAGCTGGTTGTAGTATTGCATTTCATTGTAATCGTGACGTATGACAGTGACTTGATTTGATTCCATAATTGTTTCACATGTTTGGTCGAAATATCTTGTGAAGTCGTTGATGGCTTTGTCTCCTTGCCAATATGGAGACATAATAAAATATGTGACTAGTTTCCACTTATCTCGGATCAATTGTACTTTGCTCACAGTGTCAAAGTACAAAGTTTTATTGGTATCAAATTGTGTAATATTGTATAACACTGTTGTTGGTAATATTATACTTAAGAACAGTAACAATGCCAGTGCAATGTTTACTATCTTGGGGTAGCTACTGTACGTTCTGGTGTTTGGTTGCGGGCGATTACGTTCCCTTCCGGCTCTAGTAATTTGAGGTTGTAGTGGTTTGATTTTTTGTTTTTCTGGTATAGTTGGTTCCTTTCTGTCTATAGGTAAAACCGATAGTTTAACTATAGGGCGTTTCATGTAGCCGTTTTTGCTTTTTAATGTCACTACACTGACAAGTTCATCTTTTCCTGGATGGACTTCCATCACACGATTCACACGACCCATGGGCCATTTCCCTGCTGGTAAGTTGTCGTCATATATCATTACAAGGTCACCCACGTTGACGTCCTTCTGGTATTTCATCCATTTGTTTCTGGTTGATAGTTGAGTCAAATACTCTGTTTTCCATCTCTTCCATAAATCTTCAAATAATTTCGACACTAGACGCCACTTGGTTCTGGCGTCTTCTGCTGTGTCAATTATGGTTAAACCTGGTCTTCTGATAGGAAATGGGCTGGTGTGAGGAAATTTAAATCCTTCAGTTCTTCTGATAGCGCACAAAGTGGTCGTGAATTTGAGGCAACCTTCTAGTTTAGATAAAAGTGTGGTGTATTCTTCAAACGTTAACTTTTGATGTCAAATCATTCGTTTGAGGTGGTGTTTAAGACTTCGCACTGCTTTTTTCCAAAGTCCTCCTGCATGAGGCCAAGTAGGTGCGTTGAAATGCTGTTCAATTTGTAATTCGGTTATCTCTTTAAAGGGTAAATAAAGTGTATAAAATGGTTTGGTCTGTCCTTCTCCTTACGCCGCAGCTGCACAATTGCTTCAAAATTAATCTCACTGCCTACCTACTTTCCCTATAAACTGGTAAAATTGAAAACGCTGGTTGCAAGGTCCCGCGCGCACAAACGCTTCATTGTACTTCGGGAACCGAGGCCCTTAATGCTCGAAGGACCATGTAGAAAGCATTGCCTGCTTGGTTTAGCACTACCTTGTGAGTTGATTGATATTTGCTTGATTTCATATTAGACTGGTTTAATAATACGAAGTAATATGGTTTAAAAGTTATATTGAATACTGGCTATTATAGATTAAATGGTAAATCTAAGCTAAATTAGCACTAAGATGGTTTGGTTTGAGTTACGCGGTTGGTATCCGAATACGTACTGAATGGTAAATAGCTGCGATATATACATTTATGGAAATGAACGCAGGCAAAAGTGCTGAGCTGTTCGGTTGCAAATATTGTACCGAACAATTATAATGCCTAAAAATAAACTAAAACATGTTAATTACAAGTGCAAGTAATGATAGTTCGGAATTACAATTTTAGGTAGCGACCCGTCCGATCTGGGTTAATTCAAACCTGTGTTTCAGGCCATCACTCTACATTTGAATTAAATTGAAACACTATAATTTAATGTTAAACTGATACAAAATAATCTATTAACAACTATGAGAAAAAGCATATTGGTACATTAATATCTAAAACTAAACCTATGTAAATATACGAAAGTAAATACTTACGAGGGATAAATTATCATCATAACAACATTTCTAGAAGTTTTTCTGTGTCTGTGTAATTGAGTATCACTAAATGTTCGGATAACATTTTACTATTTTTTTATAACTTACACTATAGAAGCTTAGTAACTTGTTGAGCCAGAAAAAGTCCTAAAAACACATAAAATCGATTAGCAAACACATGTCTAGTTTGAGGCTTTATGCAAACTAAGTCCTTCCTTCTCTTGTCGATAGGTGCTCAAAAGGAAGTGCAGTGTGCTGGTGTAATACAATTAGAATATTTAATTGCCGTACTAATGGTACATTACAAACTATGTAGAGCTGGTGCGTAGGAAATCTAAAAGGGCGAAATGAAGCAACCTTTAAAATTGCTCTTTGAGCACGCTCTAGAGGGAATAAAATTGTTTTTCAGCACCACCCCAAGAAGTAATGCAATAGGTAAGAATGCACTGACACAAAGCTAAATAAACCTGTTTAATTAATTATAGTCTGCTATGTTCCGTAAATTCTTATAGACATATATTAATTTGCGCACTCTTAAATTACTACTATCAAATTATTTTTTAATTGACCTAAGCGACTTTTTGTGACCGCATTATATTTAGTGATTGGGCAACACCAGGCATTTAGAAAAGTAGGCAGAGGTTATTTGAATTGCATCATGAAAAAATATATAACCATGATGAAACTTATAAATAATTTGTTAAGAAATATTCTAAAACTTTTAAGAAGAGCCTGCTCCTCAACAAAAGCCATACATATTAAAAATAAAATAAAATATTCTGAAAATAAAATTATAACAACTTGGAATATTATTAATCCAGAAACGGGAAGAACGACAGTACGGAATCGATGTAGATATTAAGGCAGACGTGGAGGTGGCAACTGAGTTTGAAAATTTCTTCACTAATATTACCAATTTAACAACCAAAACTCTGCCATCGTCGTCCTCTATTTCTGCTTACTCAGTGCTGGACATAGGCTGACCTCAAGCATCACCACTTCGACCGATTCTGTGCTTCCCGCATCCAACAGATTCCTATAGCCTTCACAAGGTCATCGGTCCATCTTGTGGGGCCTTCCAACGCTATGTCTTCCGGTACGCGGTTGCCACTCCAGACTTCCAGACTTTTCGGCCCCATCGGCTATTCGTTCTGCGAGCAATATGCCCTGCCCATTGCTACTTAAGTTTGACAATTCTTTGGGCTATGTCGGTTACCTCGGTTCTCCTGCGGATCTCTTCATTTCTGATTCGATCAAGTAGGATAACTCCAAGCATAGCCCTCTCCATTGCCCTTTGGGCCTTCTGATTATGCCCATTGTGAGTAACCACATTTCAGTACCATAGGTCATCACTGGCAACATGCACTGGTCAAAGACTTTCCTCTTGAGACACTGGCATGTGGGACGAGAAGGTATTGCGTAGCTTCCTACCTGGACTATGTCCTAGGTAAACATAACCGTCCACAACTTCGAGCGTAGCGTCTCCGATCTTCATGAGAGTGGGTGTCACATGGGCATTTGACATGACCTTTGTCTTTTCCATGTTTATTTTAAGACCCACTCTTTCGGAGGGTCTACTGAGGATATCGAGCACTGTACTGAGGTCTTCCATGGTCTCAGCCATGATAATTCTGTCGTCGGCCAACCAAAGGTTAGTGATATACTCGCCATTGATGTTGATGCCTTGGCCTTTCCAATCCAGAACCTTGAAGACATCCTTCAGTGCAACGGTGAACAGTTTCGGAGAGATAACGTCTCCTTGTCTCACACCTCGCTGCAGACGGATAGGTTATAGAAGATATAATAATAATAGTATCGTTTAATAGTATAGAATATATAAATATTGCTCATTTAATAGCATAGAATTTAGTCCTGATTCCTGTTATAAGTAATGATCATTATGTCAGCCGGAAGACGTACTGCTTGACATTAGGCTTTACCCAAGTACTGGTCGTGCTAGCTCGTACTGTGACGACGACTCTATAACGATTATAGGGTCGTCCACGCAGTCCTCTAAAAACATGGAAATAAAATCGAAGCTAACCATAAGTCTCCAATTTATACATTTCAATTTTAATCTCATGAATCAATTCTAATTTCAGTGCGCAAATCATCATGGGCGAAGGACCATTCGCTGCTTTTCATAGACAACCCTGTGGGCGCTGGTTACAGCTTTACAGACAGCCCTAAAGGGTTCATACAAGACATGGCCACGGTAAGGACCTCATACACTACCTTGGGCAACTGCGGCATTTTCTAAATGTCAATCGATCATAAAACTATGAAGCTTACGATCTAATTATTTGCATAATTTTTATAGGATAAATTAACTCATAAAAGTTTAGTATAACATTATTGTTCAACCTGCATGTTTACTAACATAGATATTAAGGTTAATGTTTACTAACAAATTATGGAAGTCTATTCCGAAAGATTATAAAAGAGGTACCTATAGGTACTTATTCAAATCGCAATGTACGTCTAACAAGAAAATCCGTATTACACTGGGGTATTGTTTTAGCTTTATGCAATTTAGTTTGTAATTCACTAATTCAGGTTTTAAGTAAGTATGTTAATTAATTGGTAGTTGCAATCGAAACTTTTCGGCCAATTTAAAGAATTCTATCGCATGTCGAACAATCTATCAATCAATGCTCTTATGTAAATCATTTATTAGTATAATAATGAATAAGAAATTCTTATTATTTAAATTTCTGTAATTTATGGTTAGGTTTATTGTTTTCTAATGTGTCGTTCACTACACACGATCGCATTAAAACAATTAGGTATCGTTCGGTTTCGTATACAGTCGGCAACGAAAGTCGGATCTTTTCAGTTTTATAAATCACTAGCTTTTGCCTGCGGCTTCGCCCGCGTGGATGTCCGAAAATATCCCACGGGAACGTACTTCGCATACCGGGATTACATACCTAATAGCTGAGGAAAAAGGTCATTGACTCCTACCGCTCCGCCCGCTTTGCCGTCAACCAAAATTATTTTGTTACGCTAATTAATTATTTTGTTTTGTTAGTTATTTTGTTATTAATTTTGAATCTGTGATATCTTTTAAACCTTTCATTTAAATGAAATGATGTCAAGGCATATTTTAATCTAAATTAAATGATCAATTTAAGTAACATAGTTTATTGGATAAGGATTAACATAATATCGGTCAAAATAGCTTCGGAAATAAAAATGATATTTTTATCAAATTCTGAAAGATAAAAATGGTTATTGTGGGTCATCCTTAGAAGATAGACATATTATGCTATGCGGACTTTTTTTAAGATGAACAATACTGTAGAACATAAATTTTTTGTAACTTTTACGATTTCCGCGACGCACGCCAATAAAGCTCCCAGTTTGCATGATTTTTTCCGAGATCTTCAGCAATAATAATCGTCAAATTTCAGCCAATTTACTCAAAACTTACTCTAAACTTTGGTCTTCCTCTCCCCCTCCATCCATCAACATTTAAGTATACACATCACTCTTTTAGTCACATGCGTTTCAACCCTCTTCATTACCATGCCATACCAAGACAAACTATTCCTTTTCAACTATTCTTTAGATAGCGCCACTTTCAAGCTCCCTTTAATGTACTCATTTCTTATTTTATGCAGTCTTATCCCTCCACACATCTATCTCAAATTCTCATCTCCGCTACATGCAATCTTTTTTCATATGGACATGAAATTTTGAAAGCTAAAAACCTACATATATTTATTGTTCTTCTTCCTGCTCATGTTCTTGGGGCTCTCTCTTCTATTCCCGCCGTCACTGCCCGTCGGCCGTCTGTCACCAGTAATGTTATGACATGGAATTGTAAAATTAATAATGCAAATCAACTGTCGTTGTAGATCGTACACTCTCGTTTTTGCCAGAAGTTCAATGAAGCACGTCGCAAAAGTTCCGCGTATGTAGTAATTAAGTTTGTGTTGTTGCTCAACAGCGCTTCTGTTTTGAAACTACTTGAATATTTATGGTTTTTGACACTCAAGAAATCTTGAAATTTATTTATTTTGTTTAAACTATTATAAATGACGTCTCTCTCGATGATATCAGAGGTTAGACTTGAAGGACGTCCGATTCTTATGAAATGTAAGTGTGTCAATGTAGTTAAAGGAAGTGCGTTGGTCATTTGTGACGACAACAGAAAAAGCTGGTGATCAATCAGAATTAGGTATTTGCAGATCAACACTTACCTAATTCATGTTTTGATCATGTAGATTGTACAAGATTCAGTCATTCGAATGTTAATTTTCCTGTAGTTTTCTATGACTATATACTTAAGTACTATAATACTATAATAATGCTTTTAGTATATTTATCAAGACAACTGGCCTTAAAAGTAATAGAAGTGCCACATAACGCTTTGCGCTAAGACTTTTTTAAGTAAAAACTTCTTTAGGCGCGTTGGTCATTTTTGAGATGGGATCAAACCATTGATTTCGCGACACTGTTACTGACACCTTATTTTTTGTAAACGCGATTGTGCTCTTTATTTATATTACGTTACGGATCAATGTGCTATGCAAATATTTTTATTTGCGAACAGACGATCTGTGGAGTAAAAGACATCAATGCGTTGATTACCGCGGTGCCGATGCAGGTGATGTTATCATAACCTCCATAGGAACATAGTTTTTAGTTCTCACTTCTGTCGGCAATCCCGGAGTGCCACAATTTTTTTTTAAATATGTTTTTGATGGACCTACGACCTCATTGAATGAAATAGTATTGTATCTTATTAAATTTACATTCTTATCAGAATTAATAAGTGCCTTCTTAGCTATAGTTTTTTTTTTCTTTATTTAAGATACAGGCTTTTGATCATACATACATAATCATGTTAGCCGCATAATGACACATACACAAGATACAATAAACATTTTACTACTGTATTACTAAAACTACAGAGTAACAGAGTTGTCAACAAATTTGTAAATTTTAATAGCTTCAATGCTACATGCGTTTGCTATGAGACTACCTATAATTTCAAAACTGCACAGCAATAATAGGTAAAATTAATAATTATCACGAACTTGAGATTTATGCAAAAACAGCTAGGTAGATTTCCCTGCATCAAGATCACGAATTCTCAACAGAAATATATATTCTATACCTAATCTACCTTGAAATATTATGTAGAAATGTGTGCGAAGATTTATAAAAATAGGCAAATTATCAATTTTGTGTTAAAAATAACATCGTGACTTCGTTAATTATTTCATTTCGTCATTTTATTTGAATTTCCAACAGAGATTTCTCGGTAGTGGCACAAATCCAGAATCGAAATTTTGAATTTGTGCCCGGTTGACAATGTTTGAAAACATAACTGTCGTAATGTATACTAGACACTGCTGCCTAACCCCTTTGGAAAAATATGCGTGATTTAGTTATATATTATTACTAGCAGCGGCCCGCGATTTCACCCGCATAAGTCTTGGTCCCGTGCGAATATTGGGATAAAAAGTATCATATGTGTTAATCTAAGTTATAAACTATCTGTGTGCCAAATTTCATCCAAATCCGTTCAGTCGTTTTTGTGTGAAAGAGTAACAAACATTCATCTATGCTCACAAATTTGCGCGTTTATAATAAGCCGATTATTTATGTAATCTCTGAAGTTGTTTTCTAATAAAGCAAAACTTTTAATGTTCCAGTGTTCAAGCCACCTATACAATGCTCTGAGGCAGTTTCGGCTGGTCTTCCCGGAGGTCAGCAAGGCTCCTCTCTACATAGCTGGAGAGTCCTACGCAGGCCGCTACCTACCCGCTCTCGGCGTGAAGATACTGGAACAAGACCGTAGTATCGGTCTACTGGATGTTAATTTACAGGTACAAAGATATGTTTAGTTTACGAACTTACATTAGTTATACTGTCAACCCTTACATTAGTACTGTCAACCCTTACTTTAGTACTGTCAACCCTTACTTTAGTACTGTCAACGCTCGGGAGAAGTGCTGACGGTACCAGGAAAAATGAAACACTTATTTGCAACAGATACAATTCGAATACTTATTTCTAAATAAGTATTCGAATTTACATTATTTTTAATATTTTTTTATTATCGTCCGCCAGTCCGGCCGACTGTTTTAACTTTTCTTTTATGTATTCTTTTTGTATCAACGTTTATCTTATAATTTTAAGCCATGTTATTTTAATAAGTAGAAAAGGTTGTATAGAAGCCGTTTAGCTGTGGTACCAACCCCACTTAAATTCGAATATTACCTGCTATGTAAATAACAGTGACAGGACGTTATTATTACATCATTCACATAGACTAAGTGGGAAAAATACGTACTATTGAAACTAAGATAGTTAATTGATTCAGGCGTGACCTTGCGGAAATCCATTATAAAATACAATAGAAGTGGATATATTTAGTAACATGTTCCGCTTAGCAATTTCTAAAGAGTCTTAAATAAAACCCTGAAAGAAATCGACACGTGTTTCACCTCTCAACGAGGCATACTCAGGATGACGATTGACTTTTCGCGAACTCAAACACGGCTTATGTTACGGTTATGGGACCACCGCGCAAGCTTCCTCTACCAAATGAAAAAGGAATTTTGAAAGCCTACTAAGTATACTTGTTAGGCTGCCGCGTTGTAAAGTGTCTGGTGAGCGTGAGGTGAGGTTTCGTTAGAAATTTCTCAGTAACAACAAGCAGTACTGGATTTGTGCCCGGTAATAGGCACAATGTCTCACTGATGGTGGCGCGAGTGTTGGATCATTCGGTTCCCTACAAAATAGTTGAGCGGGATGGTGCTGATCCACGCGTCATATTCATAACCGGGCGCCGCCGTTAGTTGAGACTGGTCATCTCTTAACTTCCAGCCAGGGCTTATTTATTATCTAATTTTTTTTTACATAGTCACATATAGAAGGAATAAGAATAATGTATCAAGGATTATCTTGATTTAAAAGAGTGCCCTTAGAGTTTCAACTTTTTGACTAACTCTTTGACAATTCAAAAGTACCTGTAAATGGTTTAATTGAAATAAATACTTTAAGTATGAGGAAATACTGGTGGAATGTTTTATATGCCTGGTAAAATTATCAGCCTTTCGGTAAAATCATCAAAACTGCTCTCCAGATTATATTTCATATAAATTGATTGAAACATAGTGTGGGATACATCTTAAAAACATTATTATCAAATCAAAACAAAATCCAGTTCCAATAGGGTTGTTAACGCACATAGCAAAGTTCCTATACAAAATGTAGTAGTTACTCACAACTAAACCACCCCCTGTATACAAAAAAAAAATCACAAAGGGGCTAGAATTACAAATCACAAAATATTCAAACAGTATGATTATCACGGGCTCGGCAGCTGTACCTTCGCGACGGTTTTCCGAATGGCGTTGTGGTTTTCGACTTAATCGGATCCCGCTGCACGGACTTTTTGTCTGTGCGGCCGGGAGGTACCGGCTAAGCAGAGAACCGAGAAAACCATGTGCATATTGCGTCCTATGTACCTGTCGCGGCATCTATATCGTCACATGACGTCACGTGAATCCTGAATCGCGCAAGCAGTGTTTACCGCACTATCAGCTTATATCCCGATATCAATCATCGGGCAGTTGTCCACCCGACACAACACCCGCCTGGTCGGAGGATCCTCCATTTCTATGGAGGATGAGTGAACTTTACACCCTGTTCCTCATTCTTCTATATACCTATAGGGTGCATGTAAAGGGTTCCACTACATAAGTAACGACTTTTTTTTCTTCCCAGGCTACTGGCTATTCTTGTTATATGGTTGTTGGAGCACAGAAGATCTAAAGGCTCATTATTATTTTATTGCCCTTACCTTTCCATTTAATGATTAGCTGGGTCAGATCGCTAATATTATTTATTTAATTATACGTTAAGTTCGTAATACTCTCCCACAGTCCAAACCGTTTTGGATAGTTTCAAACAAAGGTGTATACTGAGAAAGGATTATGCGAAAATTAACCTTACAGGCTGCCTGTCCACTGGAGCGGAGCGGATAAATGTGCCAATATTAACTAATAGGAGCGGAGCTCTAAAGCGGAGTTTCCTCCGCTGCCTCGCTCCGCTCCTATGCACAGGCCGCCTTAGGGTGTGAAAAGGAGGGAATTTGTTTATATGAAATATCTTATTCCATGAATTTACATAAACTTGTACCACATATAAATACTTGGTACGATATATTCGATTTTTGGTGTTCTTGGAGTCCTGATTTAGAACCTCAAGTCGGGCAGTGTTTTTCATATTAGGACTTACGCAGATCTTTGCCCGGCGATTGCAATAGGCTCCCCGCCCCTCCATTATTAGGACCTTACCATTTGTACCTGGCGGAATGAGGTATACACCTTTGCCTACCCCGTCGAGAAACAAAGACGTGATGTTATGTGTCAGTCAAATTAATACTTAGTTGACAAACAATGTTCTTAATGTCCCTCGGCAAACCTCGTGTTTCGTCAGTCGTCGGATTTCTATCAGTTGCCCTTTGCACTTGGTGTAGACCGGACGCTCTCGATCGACTTGGAAGTATATAGAGTTGTTAATACTCTTTTGACTTAATGTAATTAATTAAAAAAATGGGAGGAAAGCCGCTAAAGTCGCAGGCACGACAGATAAGAAAATAGTTTTACAGCTCTATATAGTTCACACGGAAATCAAAACAAAGCAACAATAAAGTACTTAGTTCTGAATTCAAATTATTGTACACGATAAATCTAATAATTGATGGACATGGAAATTGGCATTCGTTTGTATTTAGAAATCCGAATACCCGAGGGACATTAAGAAAATAGAAATACTGTACTCTATTATTATGGCCGCACCGAGCTTTTGCCGCTCATTCTTTATCTCGCTCTTTAGGTATTTCCTTCGTATTATTAAAACAAATACACATTTTGAAATGTGAAATGTATACCTTAACGAAACATGTAGTTTTGTTTGTTATAAAAAAAAAATGATGTCCTTCCGTGAGGTATTTACACCATGGGTACCAAGGGTTTATATTTTTTTTTAGAGATCCCTTTGTATTTTTTTTTCTATAGACAAAACTACAAGTAATAGTGTTTCTAAAGTGTGTGATTTATTGAGTGAATCCTTAAATATCTTATATATTAATTGCTCAACTAAAGGTTAAGTAATAACGATGCAGCAAGGGATCAAACGAACGCAATTATTTCGCAATTTCCTCGGTGCGCTCTTAAGAGCGTTCATCCAAAAAGTTGGCAACGTCGCAAATTGCTGTCAAATATTCACCTGTTTTGATTAATTTGGCAATATTACTGAATGGAAATAAGAAATACGACTAACTAATGAACTAGAATATTAATAATGAATTGCAATTATAACGCTGAATTTGATGTTGTAACCGTTTTAGGTGTAAAATGACATTTGGGGAGTTTATTAATATTTTTATTACGTCTAAAACTAAATATTGGATATTATGATATTAATTAATTGCATTTCATAATCAATATTCACTAGTTAGCCAGATTTCTTACATCCATACAGTACCTAATATCACCAAATTAATCAAAACAGCGAAATATATGACAGCTATTTGCAACGTTGCCCACTTTCTGTATACGCTCTTATATGTTCGTCCAATAAAAACTGTCATGGTACTTAATTAGTCTGCTTATATATTTTTACATGCCATTAAATGGAGGTGAAATACACTGACACGTCACTTAAAATAACGGAAACGAAATAGCAAGGCAATCTCATCATAAATCAATTGACGCAAATGTTAGGAAATGATTAATATAACAAGTAATTGACAAGGTCATGTTAACAATCATTTTGAGCTTGGCATCCATGAAATCGTCCTTGATTCAGGTCAAAAATTATTTACGATATGGTCAGCGGTCATGGCAGCATTAAAATTCGATTAATTCAATAAAATTTGGGAGTTTTGGAATGATAAAATTGGGTAATTTTTTCTTTTTGAATTTAACTCCAATCCGTGTTTTAAAGGAGTGTATGTGGATCCATCTACATGGATTTCCTTCGCCCTAAAGCGAGGCGGAGGCTTCTGTCAGACTCTTACGGACTCTCACTACGCATTGAATTACTGTATTAAAAAAAAAATACTGGCACTCCGGGAGTGCAGACAGAAGTGCACAATTGAAAAAAAAATCGGCACCGCGGTAATCAACGCGTTGATGTATTTTACTCCACGCACCGCGGCAATCAACGCATTGATATCTTTTGAATGGTCAAAAGATGGTGTCATCACGGTGTCGCGAAATCAATGGTTTAGTCCCATCTCAAAAATTTCCAACGCACCTAAAGAAGTTTTCACTTAAAAAAAAAACAAATCTCTGCCAGTATCATAATAATTTAAGAATCCGTTCAGTAATTTAAAAACATAGAAGAATTTATTGAAACTCGCAAGTCATTGCGATATGTTCTAAACTTTTTATACGGACCGTACTCCGCCAATTTCAATACATTGTGCATTGTTAAGCTTATACAAAATATATGTATTCTAATCTTGCGGTATTTCCCCGTAACAATGCTACATAGCTAGGGTTGCCAAGCCCAAAAATAGAAAAGTCGGACACTGATTCATATTTAGCCGGATATTTTGCCCTGAAACCCTGACACAATGGTTATTAAAAGAAAGAAAAAAGATAGTGTCCGACCGAAAGTTTCGGTTTCGGTTTCGGTGAAGTTTCGGCAAAGATCGAGTTTCGGTTTAGTTTCGGTTTCGGCGAGAAACCTGCTGAAACTATGACCGGAGCCGAAACTGCATTCGGGAGTTTTCGCGCTGTGATCGGTCATATTCGGCGCGTTAAATTTTATCCAAGCGAGTAAGCGACGAAGACATTTTGCCGCGTCCGCGTGCCTAATTATGTCGTGACTGGCTTGTGTTTGCATTTCGTTTTGTTTGTTGTGAGTTTTCGTGTGATTTTGGTGATTTATAAAAAAATAAATAAAGAATGACTGATTATAATAACGTTTTCTTAATTTTTCCCTCAAAACATGATCCTTGTAAGGAAGTTTCGGTTTCGGTTTCGGCCGAAACTAAGATTGTTGCCGAAATTCAGTTTCGGTTTCGGTCGTAAAAACTAGTTTCAGTCGGACATTAAAAAAGATTATTTTATTTCTGTGTTTATTACTGTTTTTCATTTGAGACTTAATCTACTCTATGGTTTTTAAAATCTCATTTCTTCTTACTATCGTTAGTCACATGCGTGACCGCGTGAGTCACTCGCGCGCCTTCTTTCGGCATCTTATGGTGGGGCGGGGTTGACCAGAAGCCTAACAAAAGCCGGACAGGCCGGACTTGTATACATTTGACCGGACACGATTGTAACAATCCGGACATGTCTGGCTAAATCCGGATACCTGGCAACCCTATACATAGCACATAGATACCTACATTTTTTAAAATAGTAGTTTACGTAATTGAATCTGCATCTCTCTATTCTTAGTATTAATATCTGGATGACCAATTTTTTATTTAAACGACGTTTTCTAAAAATAAAACCTAGCTAGATCGATTTATTGCCACCGAAACCCCCTGCATACTAAATTTCATGAATATCGTTGGAGCCGTTTCCGAGATTCAGATTATATACACACAGATATACAAGAATTGCTCGTTTAAAGGTATTAGATGATATTAAATAACAGCTGAGACTGTAATAGTAGACGGATATAATACAAAATAATATACTTCAATAACTGCCATTTACTTACGATTACGTCTATCGTCTATATTTATCTTTCTCAGCTACGAAAAAAAATTTGAAAACAACAAATGATGTAAACCTGTTACACTGGTTAATAGCAACATTTGTACAATTAATAATTCGCTTTTAAAAATAAAATTTATTTACCTCTTTCAATGATTACATAATATAATTTTCCGTTAAAGTAATGTTAGTTCGGACCTTCTTGATAACCGTTGGAAGTAATACTGATAAAAATGAATTTGTATTTTTATTAAAAATTTTGGTATTTTCTTCAAGTTATAATTTTTAAGGAGATCAAGTTAAGGCTCTTCCACACAGATATTTTTTACTGAAAATAACCCAACTATCGCTCTGTTTCGTTTGATCTACGATTTTTTATCCACCCTGTATAGGGAGTGCCTCCGCTGTCGGCGCCGAGTAGCATATTGGAGTGGATAGGCGGGGTAGGCATAATTAAAGCATTATTTTTTCCATTAATATATTTCGATAATACTCTTTGATTGATATTTGGTTTTTCTATCTGAAATTTCTCAGTAATAGCCTGGAGTCTGGATTTGTGCCCGGTTGATGGCAATAGGCTCGACCCCTATTACATGGGACTTAAAACATAACTGGCGAAATGTGGGTGAACCTGCTACAGGGTCACCTTTGCCCAACCCTTCGGGGAAACAAGGCGTGATGTTATGTTTATGTTTCGATAATCAATGATTTCCATATTTCAGTAATCAAGTACAAGTGCCCGAAACCGAACTAGTTACATTAGGTTAAATATTTTTACTCGCAAAAAAAGGTTAGGTTAGAACTGTGTCCCCCTAAACGACTAGAATATATAGAAAAGAAAATACTTTAGTTAGTATTAGTTAGTTGGAGTTCTGAATACTGGAAGGGTTTCCATAAACGCCGCGCCGCCGCGGCGCCGGTGTTCATTATGGGAGCCGGCGGTGCCGATGTTTGCCGATGTTTTTAATCTCGGCTGCCGGCAGTAATATCATGCCGATTCCCAATAGCGTTATTTTTGAGAGCCGGCGCAAGCAGCGGCGGCACTCCCTAATATATAACCTAACTGATAGGGTCGTTGGTCTAGTGGTCACAAGCACCACTGCTTAGCATGAGGTTGACGGTTTGATTCCCGGGTCGGCCAGTGTTATAGGGTTTTTCCATCTTGAATTTCTCAGTAGCAGCCCGGAGTCTGGATTAGTGTCCGGTTGATGGCAATAGGCTCGCCCCCTATTACTTGGGAGTTAAACATAACTTTCGAAATGTGGTGTGTGTGGATGTGTGTGTGTGTGATGTGTTATAGGCGTGATGTTATGATAGTTTGGAGAGGTCCTCATACACTAGTCCTTATAAGCGCAGCCTAAAGAGTGTGCTACGCCACGTAGCACGTAGCCCGTAGCCGTAGCGGGTTACGGTTGTGTGTGTGTGTGTATGAAAAAGTGTGCTTAAAGGACACCTTAGAAGAACATATAGTGACTCACTGAACATGCAGTGGTAATTGAGCTAACTGTCCTAACTTTTGGGATTCATGTGCGTATTGTATAATTATCATTTGCTTCAAAAACGGTGTAGGAAAACATCGTGAAGGAACTGCCTGAGAGATTTTTGAGAGGCCCATGGGCGGCTTTAAAACTCTGACACCAGGTTAGTCACTAAAAAAAAAAAGAAAAGAAGAGGAGTGGTAACTTTCTTCAGCAAGGTCAGGTGCGTAGTAATCACAACCGGCGTGCGTGTATAAAAAGAAGCCAGTGAAGAATTTAAGCAGAGGAGAGGAGTGTTTGTATGTGGCGTTCTGTAGTTTCTGCCTACCCCCATAGGAAGAAGGCGTGAGTTTGTGTATGAGTGTATGTACTTTATTATACCACTGAAACCCCACCGACATTTTGTTTAGTAAAACTCCTGCTGAAAGACTTCTTCCATTGAAGTACGATCACTTATCCTCTTTCTGCTATAATTCGCGTTTCGGCGATATCGGCAAGTATATTGGCAAAATGATAAGTGCTTATATATTTTGTAAAAAAAGGTATCAGTGTATCATTACGTGGGTGTTTGGCAAGACCTCGGACTCGAAGTAACTACTTAAAAAAAAACAACTATATAAGTGTATTCAGTAAACAGGAAATATACTTTTCCATATTTGTTAACTGACATAGCCTTCATATATCGGATATACGCGACGTATTTATGAGTTATTGTTAAAATTGTTATACTGTAATAACTTGTTCCATATATTCGGTCACTCAAATAGATGATGTTGTAATGACAGCTGCTGTGCTCGTGTGCCTGCCTTCATTTATATTTTTACCCATGACATGTTAACTTACATGCCTAAATTACTTACTCAAAACTGATACTGCAGGACTGTCCGCCCAAATCGTGAAAACTGACTATTTTAATTTTTCTATACAAGGTGGCAGGGACATCGACGCGAAAACTGTTACCATGGATTCAGTACATGATTCTGAACCCTGCGTTGAAATTTTTCGACGGTTATTTTAAAAAAATCTGCTGTTCCATACATTTTGACCGCGTAGGTATTGCACTTTTCTATGAAACAGCGGATTTTAAAAAAAAACCGACGAAGAATTTCAACGCCCCGTGCCTTGAAATTCTTCGTCGGTTATATTGGTTCAGAATCACGTACTAAATCCATGGTAACAGTTTTCGCGTCGATGTCCCTGCCACCCTGTATACAACATGTAAAACAAAACCCAGTGCGATCCATGAGGGTGTTGTTAGGTATCGTACTGAGAGTCTATTTATGTGATAAATTCCAGGAAAAAAGGAAAAAAAAATAAGCCACATTTTTTTGGGGAATTTTATCGCGTGTCTATGATATATATTATGACCGCTGTTGGAAATTTTCACATTTTAAATGGATTTGTGGTAATTTAGATACTAAAAGTGTGAATTTTAAATAGCAAGAACTTTTTATTTACAGTAATAATAAAAAAAAAAACTTTGATGGTAATGTTATTTGTTGCCAGTACCTACATATGTCCCCTAGGATCGGACAGGGTTTTTTTTTACATATTGTATTATGAGACCTTAATTCAAACATAGGTTACCTACAAATTATGTTCAAACGAATTTCCTAAATTACCAATGTCACTGACGCTTTTATTTCAAATTTCCAGGGTATAATAATGGGTAACCCAGTGCTGAGTCGCGACAGCATATCGGACTACAGCTCGATTTACTACCAGTGGGGCCTGATCGACAACCAGGGCCAGCAGGCTGTCAAACCGCTGCAGGAAGCCTACAGCAAGGCCATTCATGACGAGGACTCGGAATCTGCGACATTAGTAAGTACATGACTCAATAATCTATATCTACAGGGTCGAATTAAATTAACTAGCGAAACTCAGCAGACGTGATTGCTACCGATGTCTAAAAATAAATTAATTTGACGACTTTTCTTTGTGGGGTCATCAACCGCAGTTATAATTATAATTTTTATTTACTCTAAAACTAACCATTGTAGGACACGTTAAAAAAATACAGTTTTACAAAATAAGTACTATATCTACAACGTGTGGGTGAGCACGGCTCTCCTAATTAGGTTATGAAAACCTGTGTTAAGGAGAAGCAGTCCGGTCCCTAGGGTATAATGACGTAAAGGTTATATAGTGCCTCTGATGTTACTGTTACAATTTTGAAGTATTGAGATAGACAAGACAATTAAAGTTTAAGATACGTTTTATTAAACGTGAAAATAAAATAATTTTAAAGTAAATAAATGTATCTGTGTGTGTGATTGTGCGTGTCGGGGGGTGTGTTTGTGTGTCTGTATTTACTTGTCCATGTTGTTTATGTTAAGATGTTTTCTCCGTCGTCATATAAAAAATATACATATATTTATATATAACCTAATAAAATAAAATAAAATAAATATGACTGAAACATAAAATGAATATGACTTATTTTGGAGGTACGATTGCACAATATTTTTGCATGCATTTGTAGCAGTCCGTAGATTTGACACTCTTCGTTTATTTAGCGTAGACACTTGAAATATAAGTTAAAAAAAAAAAAATATTTCGTGTGTACGTTACTGACGTGATTGATATCGATATCTTAACACGATGGAACAAAAGAAAACAGATTTTGTCAACTCGTACTTAATTGATGGAATCTCCATCAAACTCCTTTAAAATGGGTTTTCTTGACTTTTCCAGCTACGCGAAGAACTGCTAAACAGGCTAGATGACATCTCCATGCAGCAGCAGACGTTCAACATCCTCGTTGACACGATATCCCACCTGGATGACTTCGTCAGCTACATTCAAAGACCTGAAGTGTCCGACGCATTGCATGTCGGCAGCATAAAATTCGCCTTCCATAATGGAACTGCTCACAAGAGGCTTACTCCTGACTTCCTGAGTGAAGTCCGGTCGAAAGTGGAGATGCTGCTCAATCATTACAGGATTCTTATTTATTGGTAAGAACTTCGGTCTCTTATGATTTTCTAAGCAGTCTGTTCGGGTACTAAAGTTAACTACATAACATATGTAGGAACATATTTGTACGTATTTCTCTGTTCCTTCTAATTGACTGTTTATTATATTACCTGTGAACATAAACTGTATAATCTAAACTAATATTATAAAGAGAAAAGATTTGATTTTCTGTATGTTTGTTTGTTTGTTTGTAATAAATAAACTCAAAACCTATTGGACCGATTTAAAAAAATCTTTCACCAGTACAATGCCATATTATCACTGAGTAACATACGCTATAATTTATAAAGAATTCACGCGGGCAAAGCTGCTGACTGAAGCTGGTAAAAAATATATTAAAACGTGGTAAGATTATACTTACAATGGGCGTAGCTAACAATGGGTAAATATTTTGCAATAACTTAATCATAGACAAGATTTGAGCACGCACACAATCCAGTTGGCAATCCACTTGCTTGCTAAAAATATTTCCGTAAATCTCCTTCAACTGATGATCTTCTCATATCAGGATAATTATAATTAGAAGTTCACTCTTCTGTGATATATCGTTGCAAACTTATTGCAATCTTTGTGAAACATTAAGGCCCACTTGTACCACAAATACGGGCATTTAATGATAAATATGTACGTAACTGAGGGCGAATTTCACCAATAAAACTGAACGCCTAAACCGCGTTTTATAGCTGTCAGTGTCATCTTAGTTGTGAAATATTTACACACGATTTGCATGTGCTGATCGCGTTCAGTTTCATCGGTGAAATTCGCCCCAAAACATAATTTTGTATCAGTCATCTTCAAATACTAGACAGAAATAGAACTAGAGTGCGCGCCACGAATGAAGGCTTCCGCCGGCCTTCTTTCGTGCACTAACTACATTTACAACTATACTTTTTGTGTAGAACTACATTTTTTTAATGCACAATGACATAGACACTAGCGCCGCGTCAAATTTACTTCAGTGATGGCGCGAACTCTATATTTAAAAGTTTGTTTAACGCTAAAAGCATAACATTTAGTGATTTGTAGTACAAGTGGGCCTAAAAATGTATGGTTTCTTTCCAGTGGGCAGATGGACCTGACAGCTCCGTGCGTGCCCAACGCTAAGGCTCGCAGGAAGCACTGGCACTGGAACAAACGTGATCAGTTCCTGAACGCGTCGCGCACACCGTGGTGGTTCGACAACAGAGTCGCTGGGTAAGTTATCACAATCAAATATGATCCTTTAAATAAAAATAGTGCGCGATATGACAAGATAATTCAGAATACCCTATTATATGCCCGATAAGATAAAGATTATGCTAAATTTATTTGTCCAAAAGAGCAACTCATTTCCACGAGCTTTCACCAGTTTAACGAAATTATTGGAGCAGTTGTGGCCCAGTGGTAACGGCCGCGCCTTACAAATTTTAGGTCGCAGGTTCGAACTCATACAGGCCTTTAATTTGTGTAAATTATTTCATCACCACTACTCTCAAAACGGTGAATGAAAACATCTTCAGGAAACCGGCATGTCCTAAAACCAAAAATTCGAAGACATGTGACATCTACCAACCCACACTGGGCCCGCGTCGTGGATTATGGCCAACTCTCTCTCACTGAGAGGAGGCCTGTGTCCCAGCAGTGGGAACATTATAGGCTGACTATTACCGTAGACTGGAAAACTTGACACTGATAAACATAGGTAATATTTAAAGCCCCAATAAAAAATGAGCTTAAAAATTACATGGCACTTGAACACGCTTCTATCATACTCTCTTTATACTTTCAGATACGTTAAAAGTGGCGGTAGCCTCACCGAAGTCTTAGTGCGAGGTGCAGGCCATCTAGTCCCAATGGACAAGCCAGCAGAAACCATGGAACTGATCTCCTATTTCATCAGGGGTTTAGACATGCCGTTACCACCTAACTATCACATCGTGGCGCAAGATACAGCTGCCTTTATTGATGATGATACAGATGGCATTTCCAAGACTATACTGCAAGTTTCTGGGGAATCGTCTTCCGGGACTCAAACAGTGATGGTTGTGAGCATTATCCTGAATGTACTGCTGCTTCTCGCTTTAGTCTGTGGCGTGGTCTATGGTCTCAGATGGAAGAGAAGGACGGATGCCTATTTATACAATAACGTTGAAGAGACCAGCATTACTTCAACTATGTTCTAAAGATGGAAGAGGATTGAATGTGTTCAGAACTGTTGTTCCTCAGGTTGTGCCAGAAGTCATTGAGCGGTCGTGCGTAGCATTTTTATCGTATCGGTTCCTATATTTTGTGACCGGTATTGGTTTGCCTGACGACTCTTGCTAGTGTTGCCATACTGATGCATAGCCACAGTCTGGCCACGCTAAGTCTGCAATGGAATAAATGGGCAGCCCCAAAAAGTTTTATTTAAAGTATACTTTTACATCAGTCAGTTATGTCAGTTTCGGGGTACTTCAAATGTCAGATGGCTTACGTTAAATGTTGTTTTCACAAAATAAAGTAGAAAAATGGATAAACCTATTAAAAGTAGAGTGCGGGAGTTATTATATAATTTATGATATTTTATGTAAATTCCAAGATGTGAAGGAACAGCTCGATGTTGTCCTTAACCAAAAACGATAATGTTTACAAGATATCGAAAAGTTGACGTCTAAGTAGATTTAATGATTTTGATATTTTGCCGAATAGATTACGTGTAAAAGACTATGTCGTACCTATGCTCTATCTCCATACGATGACAAAACTGTATCAAATCCACACTGCATCGTGCTAAAGTGACTATTATTTACCAGGAATAAATCAGAATATAAAAAAATAACCTATCAAAAACAAAAAGAATAACAAAGTATCAATTTTTTTTTTTGTAGGAACGATGGTGTTGCCGTCTATAGATTTTCAAATTCCACCGTTTTTTTTACTTATGCAGATTTAGCGTGGCCAGACTTTAGCAGAATCTCAGATCCGTTTGTCGAATTAAGTTTTGTGCTAAGATCGAATTAAAATGAAATCCAATAAGCTTGAATGGAATGGCTTTTTATATTGGAACTGGGCTTTATATTCGTCTGCAGATCTCAGCATGTATTTGTGTACTATTTTTTTTTATATACGAAGAAATACTTTTAAAATACGAAATCAAAATACAGAATACACACCATGACATCAATTTAGAACGTAATAAATTATTTATGACAAGTGATGCCAAGTTAATATTTTGTATTTATGAACTAGTCTTTGTTTCTGACAAGGCATACCATATCCCTCAGTGCCTTTTAGTTTTAATACGTACTGTTGTTGTAAATATTGTGTAATTATTGTAAGGAATAGAAAATAAAACATATTTTGTATATAAATTAAAGTTTATTTGAATTCCTGTATGAAACTGTCTATCATGAACTTGGCTACCTCTGGCTGGTCCACTGGCACCATATGTCCGGCTCCCCGAATTAGTATCTCGACGAAATTTCCACCTGCCTTTTTGTACCTGTAATAAAATAAAAGAATGCGTTTTGTTATAGAGAGAAAAATAAACTGGCAGTAAAGTTGGACTCTCCAAGAAGTATTGGACCATTTTGGATCAGTTCGATTTAAAATAATAATTGATGACTATAGCCACATTAGTTGCAAAAATAATGCAATTACGCGCTAGTCTATCGGCCTAACCTTTTCTCAATATATTGGTGTCGGTTTCCAGTCTAACCGGATGCAGCTGAATACCAGTATTTTACATGGAGCGACTGCTTAATTAACCTCCACAACCCAGTATCTGGGTAATACGATACCCTTTGGTAAGACTGGTTGTCAGACTTTCGGGCTTCTGACGACCTGTAACGACTGTCAAAAATCTACGAATGACAGCCGGGACCAACTGTTTAACGTGCTTTCCGAGGCACGGAGGAGTCTCGGTATGTAAAGATGGTTATGCGCTGTGTACAAACTATAAAATGTACCTTACCCAACAACGGATCCGTTGGCGAACCTGCGCAGGCGCCTCCTAGGAGCTTGTATGTAAGACTCCCGGCGCGACCACTTCATCGTTCCGTACATGTGCTTCGACAAACTATAAGCAAGGATCACGTCCAGCTGACCACTGCAAATAAGCAAAATAGAAAATAAGTATGTACTAGGTAAAGTAGCCCTGGCCGAGATCTATACAGGGTGGCAGAAACATCGACGCGAAAACGGTTACCATGGATTCAGTAAATGATTCTGAACCCTCCTGCATTGAAAATTTTTGTCGGTTATTAAAAAAAAATTTGCTGTTTCATAGAAAAGTGCAATATCTACGCGGTCAAAATGTATGGAATAGCAGATTTTTTTTTAAATAACAGACCATTTACTTCAGTTCAGAATCATGTACTGAATCCATGGTAACCGTTTTCGCGTCGCTGGCTCTACCACCCTGCATACGTTACTTTGCTAGTGATTTGACTTAAGTAGATATATGTTTCTGTCTCTATCTTGCACTTGTATTTTGTCAGTTTTGCAACAGTGACAGGAATAACACATAGCCAGTAACGTTTATTGATCACGACCGTGTCCTGAAGAGTTGTAAAGAGAGTCTATTATATGGTAACTGGTAACCTATTCTCGTAACTTAATCACCACGCGAACGATCGCAGCCATTCTCACATAAATACTACCAGAAAAAACTTTTTAGAAATAAATTGATTTCAACTACAAGGAATTGTTTTTAACCTTTTTAGGGTTCCGTACCTCAAAAGGAAAAAACGGAACCCTTATAGGATCACTCTTGTGTCTGTCTGTCTGTCTGTCACACCCCTGGCTCCCAATCTAATGGACCAATTAAGTTGAAATTTTGTACACATATGTATTTCTGTAACCGAACTGAACCGAACGTGTAACGTAAATGAATTTTGAACATAGAGGTCACCTGTGGGGGCCAAAAATTAAATTGTTAACAGTACCGTATGACATATCAAATGAAAGGGCTTGTTGCGAGGTTTTTAAAAATAAGTTTAATATAAACACTTTTAAAGATATTTAAGAAATTCGATTGACCATTATCTCTAAAACTACTGAACCTAAAATTTTGAATAAGAAGTCTATGGTCTTAAAATAACATGGTAAATCTCTTAATATTGTGCGTACAAACTTACATTTGCAGTTGGAATGTATGGGAGAACATGATTTTTGTTTGTTTTTGGGATAAATAAATTCATCTACACTACAGAACCCTTAATTGTGCGTAGTCCGCCATGCACTTGGCCGGTTTTTTAACTTTCGAGAACTTAGGGCGTTTGTGCACTTATCCCTATTCGGTTCGTATTCGATTCGTATTTGTTTCTGATCCAGTTTGGCCATCCTAGAAATTATATAGACGTTTGTGCACTCATGCGTATACGGTTCGTGTTAGATTCGTAAATTCTCACTTTGAGTCATTTTTTGACGGTTAAACCGAGTATATCAAACAAAACGAATTAAATACGGATAAGTGCGCAAACGCTAGGACGTGAATTTCTCATTCGTCTTTTTCACGTATCGAACACGAATCGAATACGAACCGCATACGGATAATTGGGCAAACGCCTTTACCCTCTTATTCATAAAAGTTGAGAACGTTCTGAGGGTTAATATGTTGACTTTCAGTTACAGTTCGTGAACAAATGTGGACAAATTACCGCCTCGATCATTTTCTGAAAACACCCCCGTAAACTTCATGTAGACCTTAGCCTGTTTGCGGTAAAACAGATACGTTAAAGGCTCGTTCAAACAAGCCCGACACGCGACGCGACACAAAGACACCGCCCGTCGCGCGACGAGAGGTGTCTTTGTGTCGCGTCGCGTGTCGCGCCTGTTTGAAAGAGGCTTTACTCTCATTTAGTCTTACCTGTAGCTCAAAACTCCGTAATGCTCCAATAACTCCTCAATCAAAGGCTTCGTGGTGTTAGCGAAGTCTGGCAACATTTTCTCATAGACTAACTGATTATTATAGTTAAAGGTGATGTTTCCCACGTGGATCAGTGCTCTGACGTCACTCCTGTTAATGAACTCTTCGAACTCCGGCGCACTTGCTGAAGAGTCCTCCACGAAGTTGTAGATGCTGACGCCGCTTTGTTTCTTTATGTACTCTATTGTTTCGTTGAATTTCTGAAACGTTGATATTTCAAATGAAGTGGTTTTTTTTAAAGTGAAATCTTCTTTAGGCGCGTTGAGATGGGACTAAACCATTGATTTCGCGACACCGTGACGACACACGGTGGGCTGAAAATCGGCTTTCATAGACTTAGGGATTTCAATTTGCAAGTGCTTGTTTTTATGCTGGATATCGCTTCTATTACTGATTACTATGTACAAAAATGACACCCGAGTTAATTCTGCCCAAAAACGAAGGAAATATAAATTTTTTACGAAAAATTTGTATGAAGCTAGTATGAAAAATCGAATTATCTCCTAAACGGCATGTTTAACCGTAATATCCTTGGAGGTGGTCGTAGTGCTAATTATTTATGATTTTTTGGTTGCCGATTTGACGAAAAATTTAATGCAGTTTTTTTTAAAAAATCGTCAAAATATTTTGATTTATTTTTACATGTAAAACGATCCCTTTTAGTGTCCAAGTTAAAAAGTTCGATATGTTATTAACCCAAATATTAAGGAACACACAAAACAAGAAAAATTAAATCACTCCCGGAGTACCACTGTTTTTTATAACAATAAATAAGCAGATGGGCACCAAATAGTAAGCGTGGTCATACAACGCTTATAGACATCCCAGAGATAATGCTGAAAGGTTTCATATGGCTGTAGTAGGTAGGTGTGACTGACACTGGCATAGCTACCATCAGGGATTTTAATTTTGATAACACAAAAATCTGTCGCTAATTAGTCGAAATTTGTCGCCAATTATCAGAATTTGTCGGTCACTAGTTGAAAAGTTATAAGGGTTTATAGGTGGTTGATCTGGGGAGCATTTCCTCAGCTTGGCCCAATTGAATCTCAAAAGCAAAGGCACCAAGCGAAGATCTGTTTACTCCCAAATTTTATCGCTAATTAGTCGCAATTTTTCGCCAATTCACAGATTTAGTCGGATCTTAGTTTAGAGGATATAATGAGTTCAATTTTTAAGTATAGTACAAGAGTTAGATCGAAGATTTTTCGTAAACTCTTCGATCTACGTCTTGGGCTATAAGTACTTAAAGATTTATCGCATTCTCGTGAGCGTAAATGCGATTGCGGGTCGCGTCATTTCAGAGTGGACAAGCTACTTGAAAGTTTATTTATTTGCGATCAAAACACAAAACCAAAACATTAAATTCAAAATTCATTTATTCAAACCGGGCTGCACTTTTCGAACGTTAAAATTACAAAAGACAGTCCCCCAAAACGCCCACCCTTCACCACTTCCTAGTGCTTTAGCTGGGAAGAAGTGGCGCAACAAACTCCTAATAATTAGAAAGCTCGTTTTAGAATTAAAGAATTTTAAAAATAAAATATAATAGGCCTGCGACCTAGGTAAAAAAAAAGAAATTCTATTTAGTCCGTCTTTCAGATAATAAAAAAATATTAGACACGTATTTTTTGCTTTATCATATTAATAAAAAATAACTTAGAAAACACGCATTAAAGTTGGGGAGTGGGGGCTCGCTACGTCACAACGTAGTATAAAATATACCAAGGCGTGACGTCTTGCCACATTTTAACTCAATGTATCGCCGTAATCTTTTGACTACGTCAAAAAATAAATAAATACGTGTTCAATTTTTTTTAATAATCTACAAGACGGACCAAAAATTTTTTTTTGTACATTGGCCTATTGCCAGTCTTGCGAACTTACATTAGCAGCATCGACCATCCTCTTGTTATCAATAAGCTTGACGACCTGTTCCTCAAGGAGCGCGACGTGGTCGACCTGGTTTCCTTCGAGGATGCCCAGCACCTCACACAAGGTGCTGTAGTGCATCATGTCTCGGAGCTCCACCAGACCGTTGCCGATTGCGATACCCTAAAACATTGAGAAACAAAAGATTAGTAATGGGGGATCGGTATCTGAAGACATACTTGTCTTAATTTAAAAAAAAAACTGGGAATCGCGCAAAATCTATCATGTGTATTTTTTTGAAACCTTCACCATTTTAAAGATAATTTAATTATTGATCTTTTAGTATACGAGTGTTATTAAAATACCTTTTGTTTTATGTATAATAAATTAATAATGCGTTTAATTTGGGACAGCGCTCCTTGATGGGCGAGTCCTATTACTGGCTGGACGTACAACGCGTTTCGTGAGTACAGTACAGAACACGCAAGCTAAACACTCGAGGTCACTGCCTTATATCTGCGTCTTTGCTTCATTTTTCATTCTTTTTACCTATCGTGGTATCATTTTATTCTAGGGGCATCGTCTTCGGTGGAATTTCTTGCCCATTCTTCTCCATACGAAAACTACCTTTTGGAAGGGGCGACTAGAATCGATTCTATTTTTTTTTTTTGTAAATTTGGCCTATTTGAAATAAATTATTTGATTTTAACTTAAGCCATGCGACGTCGCCACGCAAAAACTTCAAACTCTTCGAGTGACGTCCCCGATTTTTGCGCGATGTTCTTATGAAAGAATAAAGGTCTTTAAGGCACGAGCATTGATCAATATCACACTTTCTCATTGCGACTAGGCGATTTTAGACTTGCCTATGTAAAACAAAGGCTACTCTACACCCACTATACAGGATAACAAAAACAAACTGGCTATGTGCATGTCGGACCACGCACAATGAAGGGTTCCGTAGTTGGGATGAATTTATCCCAAGAACAAACTCAACATTGTAGTTGAAAAACATGTTATCCCATACGGAATGTATGGGAGAATATGTTTTTGCAAATGCAAATGTCGATTATTAACTTGTCTAGAGCTTACTTAGCTGCGATAGTTTTCCTTTTAATTTCGTTATATTTTACATACTAATGCCATGATTTTTTTCACATATCCAATACCAACCGTTTAGCTGGCTATACTTGACTCTAACAAAAATTAGCACTTTAAAGCCTAATATTTCGCAAACCGACCCCTGAATCCAAAAATAGTATTTACACAGTCACAATATTTTTGAACGACCTTTCCACCGACACCCCACACCATGGGATGTAAATGAGAAAATAAAACATCCCACTTTACGTATAGGGGTGGTACCTAACCTAAAAAAAAAAAACAGGATTTTATTTTAACACTTTGTCGGCATGATTAATATGTATACCCATGCCAAATTACAGTTTCCTTGTACTAAGAATCTCTGAGCTAAGCCGTGGACATACAGACAGATGGATAAACATGGCGAAACTATAAGGGTTCCTTGTTGACTACGGAACCCTAAAAAGAATAAAGTAAAGATCCTCATTATTACGGGGACGAAATTCTTTGGACAGTGTCCCGAGCATATTTCGTGTAATTCGGCTTTCGTTTCAGAAAATAAATGGCAGACACAAAAGAATAAGCTTAAGCGTTATTATAAGAATAAGCGTACCTTCATGTTGATAGGTTCTTTTTTTTTATCCTTATTGTGCCTGTGTATCTGTATGGCGAGCGCAGGCACGTACTTGCCCGCGTAGGACTCCCCAGCTATGAACAGAGGCGCTGATCGCAATTCTGGGAACATCTCCAAGAATTGTTCGAGGAACTCCAGCATTTGCGCGCCGACCTGCAATTTTTTATAATAAAACTAAATAAGTACTAATCAGAAGAGTTAGGGTGAAATAAGAGCCTCTAGAATGTACTCTCAGCGTTTGTCCGGTGTGTCCTGTTCTTTCGTCGAGTTGAGCTCCTTAAGTTATGAATTGAGCTCCACGATTACTGACAAATGCTTGCACTGACTGGACAGATCCACTTAAATATGTGTGGATTTTTCCTCAAACGACCATTTCAGATACTAATCTACATGGTCCTCATATGGCCTCACCAAGATTATGTCTGGACTTTGAAAGAGACTGCGACCTCTGAGTTTTTTTTCGGTTTTTCTTTTCAGAGTAGATAGATAGGAAATGCCGAACTCATCTAGCTAACTTTTTTTTTTTTATAGTGTAAAGGTGATTCCGATATCCGATTTCGATGTAGATAACTAGGTACTCTGGTGCAGTCAGCCGCGTGTAACCAGTCTACTGTCTGCCTGGTTTTTTACTACGGAGTTGTCGGTCTTGTTTAAGAAGGTCGTTCTCCCACGATAGGTTGAATATTGGAAGAAGTTTCGGATTGCATCAGAATTAAATAATTAACTAGCTAGCCTTTTACTTTGTTGAGTCGGCTCGCAGCCTAACTGTGTGCAGCTGAATAATGGTATTTTTCATGGAGTGACTGACTCCTATCTGACCTCCACAATCCAGTTACTGGGTTACACTTAGGGTTGTCTTACTTTACTCTTGTTAGTCTAAATCCGGGAGAAAAAAATACGGCCATTTTAATTTTATTTTGAACTTATATTTTCCATTTGAACGTAGACTTAAAAATATCTAGTCTTGAACTAACAATTAAGTAAGTTAAATGTTACAACAAAATACCTTGTGACATATTGCAATTAAATTAAAGAAAATTTAAAACTCATATTAAAAGTACACTATGTAAACAAGCATATTACAAATTAGAGGATTATATCCAAGATAAGAGTGCTTGGAAACATGCTGGTCCTGCTCCATAGGACAATTTAGAATCAAGACAAAATCAAACAGGTTGCTAATTGAATTGTAAAATTTATAATTTTGTGTTATATGACATTGATTTTAAATTCTGTGATTACTTCCTCACACACTGACTTATTAATTTTAAAAACATTAGGAAAATCGTCTACTTTTACAATGTTTGTAAATATGTGAGCACCATGTATCTATCACATAATTAAATTATCTGTCGTTGCTTCATTTTTAATTCTTTTTACCTATTGTGGTATGGTAATTTTATTCTAGGTGCATCGTCTTCACATATAATTATTTAACTAATGTACGTACTAATACAAACTATTGTAAAACATTTTAAAAGAGTAACGGTGGAGTTTCTTGCCCATTCGTCTCCATACGAAAACTACCTTTTGGAAGGGGCGACTAGAATCAATTATATTAGTCTGTAAATTTTGACGTTCAAAAGTGCCATACATGGGCCTATTTGAAATAAATGATTTGACTTTGACTTTAACAACTCACTGTTTGAAAATTGAAAAACGTTTCGATTTTTGCCTTCACATGTTTTTCCCTTAAGCAGTTTCTTCTTTTTGACCATATATCGAATAATTTACTAAAAACACGATAGATATCTGCGAAAAACACGCTCGCAGGCGGCGTTTGATAGTTTCGTTTCGAGGGTCGCGAGTTTGCAACTGCACTGGGCAGTAGCTGGCGTGGATTTTAAATTCCGGCAGTATTTTGTTTTTGTTTTTTAATTTCTTCCGGGAGCCGGGTTCAACTTTCATTGTTGAATTCCGGGAGACTCCCGGAATTCCGGGAGAGGTAGCAACCCGAGTCACACTATAGGTACCCTTGGTAAGACTGGTTATTATATCTAAATCTTTTCCGAAATAATCTTAGTTTATTAATTTATAAAATATTGTAGCTAACGGATTTATTGTATTTTATCTATATCGTGATTAAAAATCAGAACTTGCAAAAGCTGATTTTTTCCTCAGTAAATAGGACGTTGCGCTCTGACCTTTCCCGCGAATCGCAACGCATTCAACCAGTAAAATTGTATTTTTACTCGATACGATGTTTCTTCAACTGGTTTATTAGCATTTTAATTGGTCCATAAAGATTTTGATGAACTTAGATAATATGAAGTATTTGCATAGATAGAATCTTAACGCCACATTTCACACTTAGCGCTCATACGCACTAGCGGTTAACAGCAGGTGCGGATAACCGAGAGGGCCGCGACCCGTTTCGCGGCAGGCCGCCGTTTTTTCTATTCATGGGCGGTTTACTTGGCAGCGAGCGAGCCGCCGCGCGCCGGTAAGTTTGCAAGTTCGCGTTCGTGAGTCACGCAGCCATTAACTTCGACACTGAGAAATTTATTGTTGAAACTCAACAACGAGAAGCTATTTAGAATTGTGAAGGAGCAGCATTAAAAATAGAGCTTTAAAAATGGAGGCACTGGGATTTTTTTATTTTCGTTTCGTTGTTTTCGGGAGTTATAATATAATAGATAACACAAGCTTCCTCGACGGCGTCCATTTTGTTTAAGAACCGACATAACCTGCTCCGCCTTCGAACGGTCCACCCGCTTAACGCGGTTCAAAATCGCGGTTGACCGCCGCCATGGCGGCCAACCGCTGGTGCGTATGAGCACTTCGGTACAGCTATACTAAAATGGCTACTAGATACTTATTAAAACAAATTGCGAAAACTAATGGCTGAATATATTATCATTATCTTTAGTCACGTTGGCTTACAGTGTTGACGGAATCTTAATCACCTCTAATGACATGGGTAATGAAGAAAAGATGGTCATTTTAATTACAATGAGCTAGTCATCAGGCCCATCCTAAGAAGACACCGCTGACAAAGAAGTACAAGAATACAGAACAGCAACTTAATCACCACAGTTACCTACCTAGGACAACTCAACTCTTTATTAGTGGCTTTTGTGCACATGATAAAAATTATTCAGATTTATTACAGTTGTAATAGCAATAATGTAATTGCGTTTAATTAAAAGAGGTTTTTATTTTTATTAATTTATGTATCTTTTGTATAGATTCTTTTCTATTTTGTGAATGTGAGAACACTGTAGGCTAAGTGGACTGTAGTTTTTTGACCATTTTCTATTTTCTTAAGTACCTGGTACTTATTGAAAGACCTACACTGTCCTCCCATACCTACCTACCTAGTCACACTGTTATTTGAAAGAATTGTAAAAGCCAATTATTTTTAAAAGAGTAACTATGGAGTTTCATGCCGGCTCTTCTCCATAGGAAACGACCAATTGGAACCGTGCACCTAGCTTCTGACGTTTCATAAGTGCCCATGTAGGTTTATGTGAAATAAAAATATTTTGAATTGAATTGAATTGACCCACTGGACAAAGGAAAGTATTACCTACTCTCATATCTCATGGTCGGATAACATTTACAAACAATACGAGTCACGCAGTTTAATTTAAATTATTTTTTGTCAGTTTGTACTTCCGACGAATTCGATTCTTTATTGCGACAATCAAAACAGGCTTCCAAAAATGGCCGCGTCACAAAAATAACCATATTTCTATACTTACATCATCCTCATTGTCAGGGTATCCTCGCTCGTCATCGGTGAAGCTGAAGCCAGCTCCGACAGGGTTGTCCAGGAACAGCATGGAGTGATCAGCCCAAGACACGGTTCTTGGCACCACTGAAAAATTTAGTCCCTAATGGTTATTTTTCAGAAGATTCAATGAAAACAATAAGTTCACGATGTGGGATTATATTCTGGAAGTATGGACCTTAATCACATTCTGCCCCTCCATAATATAGAATGCTAGTTTTAACGTGGGAATTCCCGACTAAGCCCTCACGATTTTCCGGCTGAGCGAGATTTGCACCTACATTAACCGCTCTCACTTCTTACAGAGCATTAGAATACTCAGCACGATGTTAAAAATAAATTTATTCATTGTTCCGAAGGCAGACAGTCCGTAAAAACTAGATGCACAAATTGTTATAAAAAAAAAAACAGCAACATATTTGCGCTTGCTCAGGTCGCGAGTTCACGCGTTGCATGGGAACAAAGGAAATTCCCATTGCAGATCCTGGAAAATATTTAAATTTTTAGGGTTCCGTAGGTAGCCAAAGGTTGCCAATACATACTTCCATAATAATATTATAAATGCGAAAGTTACTCTGTCTGTCAGTCAGTCTGTTAGCATTTCACGCCACGCCTTTCAACGGCTGAACGGATTTTGAGTAAATTTGGTACACAGATAGACCATTTATACCTGATAACCCTAAAAAATACGTGGGATAATATCCGATATCCACGCGGGTGAAGCCACGGTGAAGGTAATGGTGAATATTTTCTTCTCGTTCATTTACTTTAAATATTATGTTAATTATTCGTTGGTTTATGATAAAATAATAAAAAGTAAAATGAATAATGTAATAAATGTAGAAGTAATAAAATAGTTGGCCATGTCACAGTGCGAATTTTAGTGCGCATTTACAACGATAATAAACGTTACAGTGAATCAATTAGCGACGAAAATTATATACGCCTGACATTAATATCTGCATTAATATGATCAAAAATATGATCTTGTAATAAAAATATAAGGTAACGGGTGTCAATTAAATTGAACATAAAGTGATGGAGGTAAGTATTGAAATTAATTGAGAAGTTGGAGGTGGATCCGCAGTTGTAGTCTAAGATAGATTTGTTCCATAAAAAAAATCTCTTATGGAAAAAATCATACTAAGAGAGATGTATTAATGATTTTATATTTTTTTATATTATTACTAGCTGCGCCCCGCGGTTTCACCAACATAAGTCTCGATCCCGTAAAAATATCGGGATAAAAAGTATCCTATGTCCTTCTCCGGGTCAAGGTCTATCCATACCCCAAATTTCATCTAAATCCGTTCAGCCGTTTTAGTGTGATGTCGTGACCAAGGGAAATAGGGATTCATTTTTATATATATAGATTATTTTATAAATACATATCTACTGTAGTCGCGAATCATATTTTGATCAAGATAAAACCTGACACTGATCTGTAAATTGCAAATAACGTAAGAAAATTTGAATTTCGTGGGCTACCTTTGCGGATCAACCCTTTTTTTGTGTGGGAAATTACCAAATAACTTCTCTCGCTCTGGGCGGAGCGGGAGGGCGTGTCTGACTCTTTCTGACTAAAACCCACCCGTAACCCTTCAGTTGCCATGTTGCCGGAGGCCAGCGGATCAACCCTAATTAATTATTCTTGATTCAGATAGTTAATTAATTCAGGCGTGATCTTGCGGAAATCTATTATAAAATACAATAGACGTTGATATTATTTAGTAGCCTGTTTTGCTTAACTATTCCTAAAGTGATAATTCTCTGCGTCCAGCGCTCGGTGTGGGAACACGCCGTGTTCAGGTTCGCGACATGTCAATCGTCATCCTGAGGATGCCTCGTTGAGAGGTGAAACAAGTGTCGATTTTTTTCACAGTTTTTATGGATCTTTGAATTTTGCGGCTAAAACTGCGGATCCACCTTTAAAAGCATGGCATATGAAACCAGCGAGATATTGCATAACACACAAAAAATGACAACTGATCGCAATTTCTTTCATGTTGACAGATCACCCACGGTCATTGCGTTATTTAAGTTGTTGAGCAGACGAATTTATTAAACGTATGCAGCAATGGATTAGATATATTCTTCAAAACTGTCGAATTGTGATTGAAACTGTGTTACGCAAATAGGGTGCTGGTAACAGACTACGTAATTATTATGAGGTAAAGTACTTTATCCAAAATCATATTTAACACGAATCATGTAGTTATCGTATTTGAAGTCAAAACATAGATAAAGAGAATAAAAAACAATCAATGAGTTTCAGCGGTGCACTTATTTACTGTAATCTCCAACTTCAGGCGAGGTGTTAAAGTTTCTATGCGAGCAAAATCGCAGGCCACCGCTAGTTCTATTGATTTAATAATATAAGTCAATATTGCTGAGCTACGCTCTCTGAGGCGGAAAGCAGAACAATCTGAATGATTTTGAAGGATATTGCGAATCCATTGCTTCATATGTTCGAAAAATTCGTCTGCTAAACAACGTAAATAACGCAATGAATGTTGTTGAACTGTCAAAGTGAAAGCCGTAGCTACTGCACGTATGTTACGCAGTTACCCCGCAGTTAGATTTTATTGCGGTATCTTCATTATGAACATCGTCATATTCAAGCAATTGGAAGTGCATACTTGTATTTGTCCTCGTTTTTGTAAACATGCATGTAATTGTGTAGCCTCTATTGGAAATCCAATAAATTAATTAATACCCCTCTTAGCTATTTAAAATGAATCATGAAATTCATAACTCAAACTCAAAGCATTTATTTCAAATAAACCAATTACAGGGACTTTTGTACTATTGTCGAGGGGTCGGTCAGTCAGAATGATGAAGCTAGTTGCCCATTCCAAAGCCTAGTACGTTCCTATGGAGAAGAACGGGCAAGAAACTCCACGGACACTCTTTTAAATCAAAATATTGTTACAAAATATTGGTTACATCATTCATGTTGAAATTATACATATGGGAAAAATGTAGAAAGACGTGCACGTTCAAAACGTCCGTAATAAAAATATAAATAAATTAAAATCAACCGTGACAGCTAAGAGATGACCACTCCCCACTGACGGCGGCCGTTCACGAACATGAGCCAATGGATCAGCACCATTTAGCTCAACCATTTTGAAGGGAACTTAATGATCCAACACACACGTCACCACCAGCGAGAAATTTGAGTAAGCATGAAATAGGTACCTTGTCCATCCTCCACTTTGATCGGTCCAACGATATCAAATAATCCTTTCAAAGACGAGAACCCAGGACCTCCCTGCAGCCATATTATCAGCGGTGTTTCCGTTAAGTTGGTAGCAGCGGGGAAGAACCAGAAGAACAGATTAGAATTATATTCTTCATTCACTGTTATGAACCCGGAATAGCTCTTAAGTCCGAGGAAGTATGATGAATTTACTTCCGATAACTCTCTTGCTAAGGTTGCGTTCCCATTTTGGATGTGAGGCGTTAAAATTAGGCAGTCGCCGCAGACATTCTCTTCTGACGATGTGGTATTGCCGAAGACACAGCTGTAAATAAATGACATAAAGTTATACTAGATCGAAGTATTATATTATCCGTGACTTGGTGTAGGGTTATCGAGTGGGTAACCCTACACCTAGGGTGCGCGCAAGACGACGTCGCGTCAGGCCCAGATCAAAAAGGCGAGAAGAGCTTGACTTCTACCGAAAAGACTGACTCTTAAGTAGGGTTGCCAACCGTCCTGTTTTCCCAGGCCATTTCCTGCTTTTTCGGATGTCCTGGAATGTCCTGGATAGTTTTTAAAGAGCGTCCTGGGTTTTTTAAGGCATCCTGGTAAAGTCCTGTATTTAAAATTTAGCCTTCATTTTGTTTGTAATAGAAAAGTCTTTTCTATGACCTTCAATTCGTAGTGACAAAGAGAAAACAAGCAGAGTGCACGTTACATCTTAATTTTTTTTAATACCACGCGCCCCACGTTTTTTGGAATTGAAAAATATAATAAAATTCAATATGAATAAATTAATTAATTAAGGGTAAAAGATAAGGCAAAAAAATGCTATATCTACAGTACTAAAGTTAGATGCGTATTACTTAATTAGGTATTGTTCTTTTATTTCATTTCATAATACAAATATTTTTTGTTTTTGGTGAAACGTTCATTAAAATTTGTTATTAAAGTAAATACATAACTGAGTTTAATTCAACTTGTTTTCATTGCCGCTCATAAACTGCGTCCTGTTTTATATCCAAAATTTTCTGGTATTTTCACCTTCTAATCCTGGTTTTGAATATTTGGGGATGGCAACCCTAGGCTAAAAAAGAAAGGGAGGCGTTTGCCGTGGCGTGGGAAATTACAGGCTAATTTGATTGATTTGATCGAGATGTGGACCACACATCGATTGAAAGTCTTGTTTCTTTTTTACCATACTGCCCCGAAGCAGGGTAATTATTTTTAATGCATATTTGTTGCCATTTTTTAAGACAATTAGGTATTTACTGAAGACAGCCAAAGAAGGTTCTAATCAATTAATCAATTTACATCTGTACCAGATTTATATTTTCATTTTTATTTCCCAAAATTGAACATGGATTAGCAGAAAGGACTCGACCCACACTATGTTCAAAAATGAAAGAGGTCTTAAAAGGTTGGTCCTTTAGATCCTTTTTAGAATTATCAATCATTGCAATATAAAATTCCTTCAAATTGAATATTAATTATACGGAAGAACAACGCCTTTTAAATGAATGAAAACAAAATAATCCACAGATAAACGTGTAAACACGAGCGAGAAATAGTTAAATACTTAGAACTATTTTCCAAATAAATTGAAGTACTAATAACTCTACAAGTAGGTACTTACCTCAGGCCTGCAAGTAACACCACAAGAATTGCTCCTTCCATGACCGGCTCTGATGCAAACCAGTCTCGTTATGCGCATGTACTACATCATTATGTCGGTATCACACTCACTTATAACAAAAATGCGTAGAAAATTGATGACGAATATGAGGAACATTCGTGATTTTAACTCATTCTTAGGTACTTCCTTTCTATCCTTCTAGGATACATTAGGTACAAGCACGTAGGTAGAGATCACTTGGAAAAACTTGTTACCATAACTTTGCCTTACCTTTTAAGAAATTTTCTAATCAAATACGGTAGGTATGTAAACAAATGGCCGGAGGTATGTCTAATTATACCTGTGTAAAGGTGCGTGTATATATTTGAGCAAAATTACAATAGTGCACAGCATAGTGAACAGCAGTGATAGACTAGTGGTGTGTCTGTTAGACTGCTAAGTCATAGGTCTCGAGTTCGAACCCAAGACTCGCAACTCTGACTTTTCGGATTTATGTGCGTGTTGCCACGAAATGTTGCCATTTTACATATTATATTTGTGTAAACATGTAGGATTAAGTATTGTAATTTTTTATTTGTTATTTCATTATATGCTGCACCGGTTAACGTCATCACGTCAGCGCCGGCTGTCGCTGAAAATCGGCGCTGGGGATCTGTCTCGCATGCAGACGCAGCATTTATCCCTCAGCATTTTTTCCCCCAATTTGTTATTTACGTGTTTATTTTTTATTATCTTTCATTGCGTCATTTTTACCGCAAATAAACGTTTTTTATTTATTATTATTATCAGTTGCTTCTAGACACCAGGTTAGTCATAAACCACAGGAAAAAAAAAAAAGAAGAACGACCATAATAGTTAGTTCTGTATGGGAACATGTGTTGTCACCTTTTCTGACACCCAAATACTTAGGTACCGCTCTGGCTCCTCTGGCTATAAATCTGAGACGAGAATACAACCTTATTCAGATGAAGGCTAGATTGTAATTCCCTAAAATAATTTGGGTGCATACAGAATTATTGTTTGACAAGCCGTGTGCCCGGTATGATTTCCCATCGGTAACCTCCATGGAGCCTTAGACGGAAACTCATCCCGTAAGTACCAATTCCACGTTTCTAACTTCAAAAATGTCGAAGTTCTACACAAACTTTCAGCCCTTATTAACCCCTGATGAATTTTCAAAAAACCTTTTTAGTAGTAGCTCACCTTCGTGTATATCCACTCTTCCAAAATTTCATGCTTCTAGACCCAGCAGCTAAGTTTGTGCGTTGTCAGTCATTGAATGGATTTAAGATTTTTATTAAGGAGCCGTGCACGAAATGACTGATTTTGTTCAATTTTGTTCATTAGTTGTGAGAAAGGGAAAAAGAATTTAAACAAAATTATTTGTGATTTAAAAAGTCGGATTCTTTGTCTTGTACATAGCGGAAAGGGATTTTCAAATAAATTAAGGATTCGTGGAGAATCACTTAATTTCGCAACAAGTTTTCCAAAAATTGACGCGAGACTGATGTTTGATCGTTTCGTTAGAAAAAACTACTTTTGATTTTGAAAATTTAAAAAATATCATCAATATCATTGGTCTACTTGTACATAAGGAAACCACTTTTTTGAACTTCCATACAAAGCATAGCAGAAAAAAAATGTTGAAATAGCCATTTTTTTAAACCCTGTCAGTCATGTATTTTTGCTATTATTTAGTAAACCATATCAAGAAATTTAAAAATCACACATTAGTATTCAGCTATCCAAATAAAATTTTGATTTTATTTCAAATAAAATCAAAATTTTCGTTTATGATTATATTATATGTTCATTAAGTAAATCAAAGGCGAAATAAACCATATTTTCGAGAGCGCAAAAGTGATGCAACTATTAACAGGTACTATGACTTACACAAATGGTTTAGCACCACGAAAACTGTACTTTTATACTTACACATACCTAATGTTTCAATTATTTCAAGCTTTCTAACAATTCCATAAGTTATTGACAAAAAAAGGTTTTTTTTTCGTGCACGGAACCTTAAATAGAAGATCGAGCCGTTCACAGTTGCAACAGTTGCAAGTGTTGCAACTGTGAACGGCTCTTATTCATCGAAGATGCAACCACAAACAACATTCACTACCTACACAAGGCAGATAAAGGTATCTACATCAAATAAGGTAGATGACGAATGGAATTTTAAACGCAATACTCACCGTGTAGGTTTCTAACATTTCCCTTCGTTGTGCTTCGTTCAAATTTTTTTTCAACTTGTGCGGAAAGATAAGGCTCTGATAAAGTATTTTTTTAATGTTTTTCCTTATTTGCCTTAATGCCTTTATTTTGTTTTACCAATCAACGGCCGATCAATGCTTTAATGATGAAAGCACGAGTCTCACGGCTTTGGGTTTTTATTGGTCCGAGTTTCAGAAATAGAGTCGACCTTACATCGATCCACTGGCGGACTAAGTTAATATTTTTTTAATCAAATCCCAAACAAACCCAAAATGTAGTCAGTTAACGACAGTTTGTAGTTGACAGCCCCCTACGCGCGCTAAATATAAACGTAGGGTGCTAAAATTTAAGAGCTCGCTTCGCTCGTTCTTGTAACCTACCCTCTCTTTTTTCACAGACTTCTTTGCGTAAGTCGACAGAGTAACACCTATGTACGAATAATGAATAGAAAACCTTAGTTACAAGAGAGGCAAAATGGCGGGTGTACCATAGCGTATTAAATTATACCAATTACCAAAAAAATCGACCAAAAACGTACTATTTTGTACCTAGCTCTAAAAAATCTGTACCTCCTTCAGAACGAAATTATTTCGAAATCAAGGTACACCCGCCATATTGACATCAAGATGGCGGGTGTTCTATAATATTTTATCGTTTAACCATTACTCATAAAATATAATTACACCAAAAATTGTACCTAGAAAGTACCTCAAGTAAAAAGAAGCATACACTTGATCAGTTGGATAGTTCTTGAGAAATGAAACAACCGTGTCTTGTGTATAGGAAACACGATAATTATCATGATATATTGAAATAGTTACATATATTTATATCGGGTGTAAAAAGACGAAGGGGCGGGATTTAATTGGGTTCGCAGTACATTGCGCGAAATAACAAATCGTGTTTTTTTTTTCATACCTAAAGAAAAATTAATTTCCCAGAAAAGTTTTAAAATGTAAGATACATTTTAAAACTTTTCTGTATTCGGTATAAATTAAAAAAAAGAAAATTTTATCTATACGGGATGCAAAAAATTTCGACCTCGCCTCGCTCGCTCTACCATCCTGATGCTCTAGCTTTTCTGTTGTCGACAAAGTATATCCTATTTCTGTAACAATAGTCAAAAGAAAATCCAACCTTTTCGAGACAGCATGCTAAACATTTCGACAATCATTCGATGGCGATTTTGCCACCCATGGGTCCCGACAAGCTTTAGGAATTGGCTTGACAAAAATAACCTTATAATTAATTTAAATAAAACAAAAGTTATTCACTTTCACCAGCGCCGAAAGCATTCACCAGTTAACATTGCCTACAAAAACTCTGTGATAGAAGGAGTTACACATGCAAAATTCTTAGGTATCACTATAATAGATAGTGAACTAACTTGGAAACATCACACAGAGGAAATCTGTAAGCGCCTTAGTAAATCTGCATATTTATTATTCCAATTGTCAAGGAAAGTAAATACTGACACTCTTTTAAAAGCCTATCATGGATTGGTCGCTTCTACTTTAAGATATGGTGTTATTTTTTGGGGACAGTCAACTAATAAAGAACTTATATTCAGGATGCAAAAAAGATGTATACGAGCAATGTTTGGTCTAAGAACAACGGATAGTTGCATAAATTACTTTAGACAATCAAAAATTCTAACTTTACCATCTTTGTACATTTTAGAAACTGCACTTTTCGTAAAAGCATATCCACAATTTTTTCAGAAATTTTCAGATATGAAAAGAACCCCAATTCGTTCTCAATATCAGAATTTGTTGTGTCCAATCAAGTGCAAAACTGCTTTACTGAAAAAGAGCTTCTTTGGTAGGGCACCCATTATCTATAATAAAATACCTGTTTTACTGGAAAAGTGCTATTACAGCGTAGATGACTTTTTAAATGATAATCTTCTGCAATAGAATTTGGAATGTGTACCTGTGTTATTATTTTTTCTAATCTGTATTTTACTTAAATTGAATTTAAATTGTTGACATTTTAATTTAATCCTATGTTTTTTTAAATTTCTTTGTAAGTAATTGTTTTAATTTATTAATAACGATTTTATAATTATCTTTTTGTAATAGTTGTCTTAGTGCGACTAATTTTGTACGCCATGATTGGCAAAACATGTAGCTACCTCTTATTATTTTTAAGACCTGTATAATTCTACACTCATGTTTTACAAAATAAATATCTTGTATAAGATACAAGATATTTATTTTGTAAAACATGAGTCCACCGCTCGATCGATCGCTATAGATTAGCCAAATAAGGCTCTCATTTTTTCACCTCGAATCTGCAAAATTCTCCATGGAAACTTTTGTAACGTCGGTGATTGGAAAGAAGACTCCTATTACCAACAAGAGATAACAGCGCAATTAGTGCAATTTTACGGTTTTCAAACCACAGTGATCTAAAAGGAAATTCCTACTTTATTGCTTATTGCATCACATGAAGTAAAACCTAGGTGTTCCTTGCTAGAGAATTATCGACCGGTTTTAGCTACCTAAGATTAGATATTATAATCTGCTTAAATGTAGCGATACATTGTCCCTGTTTTGTTAAGTGGTAGCTAGATTTTATAGCGTATCCTGACTTAATTCTGTGGTCATAACAATAACTTCAATCTTCTTATTATAACTTCGTGGTCGAAGGCAGGTACTTAGTATTAATTAGTCGCATCAGAATTGGGTGAAATTTGCCACAGATTGGGTTCCGAAAAACAGGAAATGGCGACGCGGTATACAAGGAGATGGCGTGAAAAGCTAAATTCGGACTGGGGCTCAAATTGCAAAACAAAGAGAAAAATAGAAACATGGAATCTGCAGTGGGACCCAAAGTACACAACAGGCTCATAATAATAGCATTAATTAGATAATGCAGACCTATGCATTCATCAGTGCAAGTTGCAACATTGATAGTGTTAATGACAAGGCCACCATTTGCTCTTGACCGTGGCCGCAGATCGCCTCTTTGCAAAACCGAACAGAAATGGCGATGACTCAACCAAAATCTCACGGAGAAGCCTGCCCCATAAAGTTTCAAGTACATTAACATAGGCTTAATAAACTTAATGTGTTTTTTACAAAGAAATCGCGTTCAAAATTAATAGTTTGGAAAAAAACCCCGCAAAACCGAATCCACTGTCCGGTTTTACGAGCGTGGGAAAATCAGTTATCAGTTAAGTCGAATCACGCACATCGTAATACGCCATTGCGTATTACATTCACGTATTTAAATGTATCGCATCGATGTTTGTTTTACTACGAACATCCTAAATATAGAGCAAATCACTTTTAAGAGCGTGCAAGAATCTATCGCGAATATCTGAGCGTGGGAGCGCGTTTATGCTAAGCAGGTCATTGGTACCCCGCGCCTTACCTCGCGGTATACAGGAGGTTCCGAAAAACATGCGGAACAATAACATCGATATTTCTTTAAACATATTTTTGTTTTAATTATGTCTTAAAGGGGAGGTCTATGTCCAGCAGTGGACGTCTGAAATTATGATGATGTCTTAAGTAAAGCAACAGGACAATAAGTATTATTTTCAGTGTAGAGTTTCCTTGGGTAGTACCTATAATCTGAACAATATTTACTATAGGTAATTCCATAAAAGGTAGGGGATTCCCATGATTTCTCCTTCTATAGCTTGACGTAAGTAGTCACAGCTTGCATATTTAATGGTAAAGACAAATAGACAAACAGTATAATTATTTTCAGACACTTCTTTGTTAATACAATAAGCATCTACGTAAGTTTCCTCATATTTTAACTTGGGGTTGCTGGAGAGACGCTCTACAGCGTAATAAAAATGAAGCGTCAAACCAACCTTTCAAGGTAATTTTTTTTATGTATGTACAAATTGATCAATTGATTCAATTTGTACAATTGGGTACACAAGTATGATAGACCTATAAAAGGAAAAACAGCTGATGGGGTTGCTGGGGAGCATGACGTGTAAAATGGGACAATTTATTTTTTTTAAATTGAGTGGGTGCCAACATCAATATTATTAATTCAAGTAGGTAGGTAGGAACTTTGGTAAAACTGTTAAAATATGCCAAATGCATGCAATTACATTTTATCAGGAATCATTAACGAATGCGACTGATTATGAATGTGTGGATGTTAGTGATAAAATTTAGTTGAATCGGTTGATTGTTGGTTTCAGTAACCTAGTTAAAAAAAAAAACAGTGGTACTCCCAGTGCCGACAGAAGTGAAAACTTGAAAAAACATCGTCACTGCGGTAATCAACACGTTAATGTCTTTTTAATGGTCAAAAGCTGGTCAACACAGTGTCGCGAAATCATTGGTTTAGTCCCATCTCAAAAATGCCCAACGCGCCTAAAGAAGTTTTCCCTTCAATAAAAAAAACCAATCATCCATGAACAAACAAAACGGAGCATGCTGTATACAAGATCGAGATAAATCCAAGTTCAAGACGCAAGTGCACATTGAAAACTGGCTGACTATACAAAGTTCTCGAGGCTAGGACGCGGGCCCATTCCGTTGTGGAAGACGATACGCGAAGCACCCTCGTCTGATAGTGATCTAACAAAATGGACGTGCTTTTGACATTTGTGTTGTTGACGTAAGTTTTTTGTGTAGAATTTTTTCTTTTCTTTTTTTAAATAGGAATTCCATATGTTCAATTAAAAAACTAGCTCTTCTTCATTTGTTTAAAAGTTAATTTAATTAACTTTACACTAATTCATTCCTTGATTGATGATGAAACTATAGTAAGTTATAACTGCCTTTAATTTCCTTCATAGTATTAACGTCAATCTCAACTAAGGGCAAATGAGGAAAATCAAGTCTTAATCATAACATATTGTCTATTTACTTTGCCCACTTTTCCTAGTGGTTTCTACATTTTGATGACTATGCTTTCACAACGTAATTGTGTATGCACACAACAACGCATAATGATGGTTTTTAGTAAAAAAAGTCGTGTAAGTGACACACCTTTATGATTTCCTCTAACGACGAACTCCGTAGGTATTACCTACAAACCTTCTAGGCATTGAGACCAGGCTACATCTCTTTTTAATAATTTCCAACTAGAGAGGTATCTAGTACTTCTGTAACATTGGAATTACATACTACAATAAAATTCATCCATAGGTATTAGGTAACTACCTACCTAATTATATAGATACCTCTCATATCATCCCACTAAAATACACACATCAAAAGTGTCTAGGGATCAAGTACGTTTTAGAGTATCGCCGCAATTGAGGATTAAAAATATTAAAAATATCTGACATCAATCCGATATCCATAATCCGATCCGATATTAATGTCTGACAAGATGTAAGAACCATCGAAACTGTCTGACTACTGAGGAAACATTTTTTGATTCTTCCCCAAGTAACATATACTTATAAAATTCATCTTTTATACTATAACTTACTTGAGACTTAAGTGCAATTTTATTCACCTTTGCCACACGATACCTGCCAAAGCCACCATGATCCAAACTTCATATTCGGGGATCGTTCTTACCTGTATTGGGGACATACACAGAGAAACTTTCAGCTTTTATAAAATAACGAAAGTCTGAGATCGTTGTGGGCTCTTGCTCTATTAGATTGTTATAACCAGAGTAATAACCAGCATTGCCATCCAACGTGGCAACGCTGTCAACTGTTTGGACACTTTTCCCACTGATAGTGATGGGGATGATTTTTTTATGCCCAATGAGTTCTTGCGTTTTTTAAATATATTTGTACATAATATAAATATTTTAGTGATAGATTGTATATTTTATTTAAATATAGAAGAAATAAGAACTGTATACACATATATTTCTTCATTCTACGATTCCCACGCTCACGGCATCTTTAGAAAGGATACCTCTCCATAATCATTGCGTAAAACAGCACACACAAACAACGAAATAACAAAACACTCTCCGTACAGATGCGCACATCAAGCAGTAATAAGAGCGAGCAGCGTAGACCGGTCACCCTTACCGGATTTACCACCAGGAGAGGCCCCAGAACCTATCCTGACCTTCATGGAGAAAACCTACAAGACTGGCAGGGCGAGAGCCACCTTTGACGCAGGGTCACCACTCCTGTTGACGCCGTATATTGAGGAGAAGAAGATTGAGGAGGCTCGAAGAGCGGCCTATGTTGATCCAGAGTACCTTCTGCCTGATATGGACAGTTATGCTGGATATTTGACTGTAAGTAGTTAAATTGGTTTTACAAAACCAATTTTAAGGAGTGATGCTGTAAAAGCAAATACAATAAATGCAGGTGTTTGCTTTTACAGCATCACTCCTCACCTTATGAATAAGTTAGAATAAATGTAACCTACACTTGATTAGGTTAAATCTGGTCAACAGAAGTGGTGTTTGGCAGCAGTGGTGTTTGGAAAGAGTTCTGCCGTTTGTAAATATTATTTATTTTAATATTTATGGACACAGCAAAATAGATACAGATACGGCATATAAGTATTAAGTAGAAACCCTACTGCTTATTTTTCAAGAAATTTCTTCCTCTGCTGGAAGAAATTGCGAAAGGAGAAATGAAAAAGAAATGTAGACAATAGTGTGTGAGAACAACAAGAGAAGAATATGATTCTATGACGTTCTCAAACTATAATATTAAATATACCTAGAAATATAATTTAAAAAAAAAAAACATATTACACCTACCTACTTAAATAAATAAATATGCTAAAATAAATTAATAATAATAAATTAATGTTAGGATGTAAAAAGTGAACGAGATCGGCCGACCGACTGGAGGTCCGAGATTGATAAATAATTAGATAGAGGAGACTTAAATGGTCGGTTACTAGAACAGGCGATTTTTTTTAACGGTGTATCTGCGAGAAATTGTCTGCCAGATAAGTTAACCGACACTCATCCGGTGGTAGAAGTGATGAAACTAGCTAATAAATTTAATTCAAAGTTATTACATAACGTAGGGGACAAAATATAGGTACATAAGTATCTAACTATTTATTTAGAAGATAAAAAAGCATACTATTTATTTAGAAGATAAAAAAGCATGGGATTGAACTGTTCGCTCTGCTAAGCCTTGTGATAAAACTTAACATTTTAATTATTTTGTAAAATCATGAAAATATACCAGTTTTATATACACATTGACATTGTTGAAAATTATATTCAAAATGACATGATTACTTTGTAAAGTATTATATTATTTTATTTAATTATTGTGAATGTGAGGACTATGTGGATATCATTATTATTTTCATTTTTCAGTTAGTTTTAATTATGGTCTGGCAGTTTGAGTAGTTTATGCGGCCTACCCAAATGTCCTTTCTTTGGTATTGTTCGTCGAGTTGAGCTCCTTAAGTTCTGAGTTGAGCTCCACGATTACTGACAAATGCTTGCACTGACTGGACAGGTTCACTCAAATCTGTGTGGTTCTTTCCTCAAAAGACCATTTCAGACACTAATCTACATGGTCCTCATATGGCCTGACCAAGATTATGTCTGGACTTTAAAAGAGACTGTGACCTCTGAGTTTGTTTCGGCCTTTCTTCTCAGAGTAGTCAGATAGGAAACGCCGAACTCAACTAGCTTATTTTTTTTTTTTTAATATGACGTGTAAAAGTGATTCTGATATCCTATTTACAGAATAAACAATTTCATTTCATTTCATTTCATTTCATTTCATTTCATAACTCCTAGTCGTTCTGATTTAAAATTCCTACATTTTATTTTGTATTTTAAGTATTGTATTTACCGTTTCATTCGTAAACTACGACTATTAGGAATGCTGTTGTCAAAACATGTTTATAAATTAGATTGGCGATTGCAAACTGGAATTCTCATTAATTTTATCGAATCTACACAAAATGCGTCAGTATATCAATTAATTAGCACTTCAATCCCGGTTTCCTTTATAGCAGGCCTTTGATCATTGTCTGACAGGTGATGAGATAAAAACCGGCCAAGTGCGTGTCGGACTACACACAATGAAGCGTTCCATAGTTAGGATAATTTTTTCCCAAAAACAAACTTAACATTTAGTTGAAAAACATGGTTCTCCCATACATCGATTTACGTCACGGTCAATTCTCCAATTGCAAATACACACTTGTAATCGCAAAAAAAAAAAATGGTGTGATAAAACTACAAATTAACCATTTTCAGATTTTTTCCTTTACATGTGCTGTGAGACCTTGCATCCTGCCAAATTTCATGATTGTAGGTCGACGAGAAATACCCTCTAGGTTTTGATTTATTTGCGAGTATCAAAATATGTTGCATAGATGGCCGTATTGTTTATAGTGATTTTTTTTTAGCTCGATTTGACGTTGTTACAGACATATTTAATTAACTATTTTTTATTGATTTATTGATGAATTGGCAGTTACAGACCGTTCCGTTTTTTTTCATTCGGACGTACAGAACTCTAAAAACGATTGATGCAACGCAATTAATTCTGAGTAATTTCTTCCACAGGTCAACAAAGAGTACAACGCCAACCTATGGTTCTGGTACTTCCCGGTATCAGGTAAATCAGTGGAGGACACTCCCTGGATCATTTGGCTTCAAGGAGGACCTGGTGCATCTTCGCTGTACGGACTATTTACTGAGATTGGACCTTTTTTCGTCAGTACAGATAATACTTTAGAAGGTAAGCATCACATCGGAACTGAATGTTATTCTTTTTTTTTAAGGGGTAAGGTGTTTTTGTACCTTTTCTTGCGGAATTAGTGAAGATCGTAGGACCCGGACAGTGCAGGAACGTTCATAGTAGCTTATGGGACTAGGGTAGGTGTATTTCCAGCAGTGGACAATGTGCCTTTCGTCTTAGAGATTGATACGGAACTAGTAGCGTAGCAGCAAAACTAGCTTCTCTGCAGAAAGACACGAGAAATACATTAGGGCTACAGCTTACATCGGAAGAAATATATAGGTACCGAAATTTAAGATTGCAAACGATTAGTGAACTGCGAAATGAACAATGGCTTATTGGTTAATTCGCACCAAGGCTCGGAACCGGTTTAAAAAATGCCGGTGAAAACCGGTTAAATAAACAGGTTTTACTCCGGGTTTTACTCCGAACTTTTCTCAAGAACGTGAAAGTTTTAAGAACTTTATTTTAACCAAAACTAACCGGTTTATACGACGAGCGGCATGTCGGTAAACGCGTTGCAGCTTGTGACTACTTGTGAAGATGCTGCGCTGAATAATAACTAAACAAAAAACCGGTTAATATAACTCTAAACCGTTTGATATGTAAAGACATTAAGGTTTTTTCGGATAAAACTCCTCCAAAACCGGTAAAAAAAACTGGTTTCTACGAGCAAAACCGAATGTAAAGGGTTTTGCGTCAAGTAAATAATAATGGTTTGAAAATTTAACCGGTATCCAAGTCTTGATTCGCACAATATTACTCGCCCCGAAACAGGCGAATCGATGCCTTTATTTTTTTTGCTCGAGGCAATACACACGAAGTTAATTTATTTACGGGCGAATCGACAACTCCAGAAATACGTGATTTTGAATTTTATGCAGTAGGTAAAGTTAAAAAAAAAGTAGGTACACTATAACTTTACTGCTGCTCCTTTATACAGGGTGGCACCCCATCGACGTGAAAACTGTTACCAGGGATTCAGTACATGATTCTGATCCCCCTGAGTTGAAATTTATCGTCGGTTATTATTATTTTTTTAATCAGCTGTATCATACATTTCTGACCGCGTAGGTATTGCACTTTTCTATGAAACAGCAGTTTTTTTTTAAATGACCTACGAAATGTTTCAAAGTCGGGGCGTTCAGAATTATGTACTGAATCCATGGTAACAGTTTTCGCGTCGATGTCCCTGCCACCCTGTATAAGTACATTTACCTAAATACTCACATTTCCCTTCAGAAATCCAGCATTCTTGGGGTAAGAATCACTCGTTGCTGTTCATCGACAACCCTGTAGGAACCGGCTTCAGTTATACCGATGACGACAGAGGTTATGCCACTAATCAAACAACGGTAAATATGCTCACGTCATTTGTTTTCAATATTTGTCGTTGTCGTTCGTCGTCGAAATAGTCTTCCTGACTCTGCGTCTTTGCTTTGACGTAAATACCTACCTAAGTAGACATGAGACATTTCAGCTTTGTCTTTGGACCGCATCTGCTACACCCTTTAGGTATTTAAATAATCAATTCATCCATATTTACAGATCGGAGAGAACCTGTACGAAGCATTACAGCAGTTCCTTACAATCTTTCCTGAACTCCGAAAAGCGCCCCTGACTATCGCCGGAGAGTCTTACTCCGGGAAGCACATTCCCTCGCTCGGAATACAAATCCTTTGGCACAAGCATGAAAAAGAACCTATCAACCTGCAGGTAAGACCACGGAATACATAAAAGAGGTATCTGTTAAAGGATATCTGTTCTGTGGGTAAGACCATACTAGTGACGTCACGATCCCAACTTGGAAGTAATAAAATTATTAATGTTAAAAACGCTTATAACGTACGTTTATATCTACAGTCAGCAACAAAGGTCGGAATTTTGAGAATTTTATATTATTAAGGCTCTCGCACACAGGCGCAACGTTACTCTAGTGGAACAATTTCTATGAAAACTTCACGGCAATTGTTCTACAGGTGTCGTGTCGCGTGAAGTCGCGTCTGTCTGCCGGAGCATTTAATCGTTGTTTTTAAATAGAATAGAATAGAAAAAAAGTATATAAAATATAGTTAAATATAAGTAGCACTGATTCTCATGCCAATCTCTGGTCTTCCTACTGGTTTTCATTATTTGTTATAAAAAAGCTATACCTAACTTAGTACCTACCATTTTCGTTGCTATTTGTAGGACCCACCTACCTACCTTAGGCCTGTCTACTGGATTCGAGAGGAGAGGAGCGCAGATGTGTCTGTATTTATATATCTTTTGTATAGATTCTTTTCTATTTTGTGAATGTGAGAACGCTATAGGTTTAGTAGACTGTACATTTTTTAACCATTTTCTATTTTCTTAAGTACCTGGTACTTATTGAAAGACCTACACTGTCCTCCCATACCTAGTCACACTGTTATTTCAAAGAATTGTAAAAGCCAATTATTTTTAAAAGAGTAACCGTAGAGTTTCTTGTCAGCTCTTCTCCATAGGAAACGACCAATTGGAACCGTGCACCTAGCTTCTGACATTTCATAAGTAGGTTTATGTGAAATAAAAATATTTTGAATTGAATTGAATTGAATTTAACCAATAGAATCTAAACTCCGCTCCAGAGTTACCACACAGCGTACCCATAACAGTAGGTACTTAGGCATACAAAATCCAGGGGGGGGAGGGCAGCTGCCCCCCGCTGGATTTTGTATGCCTAAGTACCTACTGTTATCTATAAAAGTTAAGTTAGCGTCACGTTAAAACTTATTTACAATTACAATATATTATTATCCATTCATTTTAGAAGAAAACCATGCCAACAATTCATCAAGCAAAATACGCAAACGCATCAAGCTAGCATTTATTTTACTACATATAAAGCAGGATCTCCCGAGTGTATTTACCTTGCCCACTACATACACTTACCTCATGTTTTGTGTAGGGTAACACGGGCGGGGGACCCGGCCTAATTAATTTCTGTTTTGTCCCCCCTGGGCTAAAGGTTTGGTACGCCCATGATTGCCATATAAATAGCGATAATAACTAAACAAGAGGATCTCTAAAGCACGTTTAAATTTTCAGGGTTTAGCCATCGGCAACGGTTTCATCGATCCTCTATCACTGCAAAAGTACAGTTACTTCGTGCGCGAGGTTGGCTTGGTTGACGATAATGTGGCCAACTCTATGAACCATCTGGAGACTGCAGTCACACAGTTCATCAATAATGGGGAGATGGTGAAGGCTTATGCTGTGAGTACACATGACAAAAACCTTTGAGACAGACGAACAAAATGTGTTCAGATAAATCCTTTTTGGGTCTGAACCTTAAAAATTACTGATATACTAGAGAAATTTTAATAAATCAGCTTTGTAATGTTTCAGACATGTTTACACACTAGATGACGTAATTTCGGTATTTTCTGAGGTGATGTAACCTCTTTACCTACATAGCATTAAATGGGTTGAGTCTCTAATCGATACCATAAATAGTCTAAGTATAGGTATCCCGACACGGCGACTTAGCACATAAGCAATGCTATCAAAATCATCATCATCTGCCTAGCCTTTACCCAACTATGTTGGGGTCGGCTTTCAGTCTAACCGGATGCAGCTGAATACCAGTATTTTACATGGAGCGACTACCTATCTGATCTCCACAACCCAGTTACTGAGTAATACGGATACCCCTTGGTAAAACTGTTTGTCAAACTTTCGGACTTCGGACGACCCATAACGAGTGTTTTAAAGATCCACGAATGACAGCCGGGATCAACGGCTAACGTGCTTTCCGAGGCATAGAGGGATCTTGATATGTAAAAGATGGTCACCCATTTACCCATTTACGGACCAACCGTGGCAAGCATAGCTTAACCGGATCGAAACAACTAAAACAGTGGCACTCTGGGAGTGCCGACAGAAGTGAAAACTTAAAAAAAAAACGGCACCGCGGTAATCAACTCGTTGATGTCTTTTACTCCACGCACCACGGTAATCAACGCGTTGATGTCTTTTTAATGGTCAAAAGCTGGTGTCGTCACAGTGTCGCGAAATCAATGGTTTAGTCCCATCTCAAAAATGCCCAACGCGCCTAAAGAAGTTTTCACTTCAAAATCTGGTGGTTAATTTCATTAAGATCTAATTCCTACTCCATTGTTTCAGTATTACAACTACCTCCTCCAACTATTCTTAACTCGATCTCATCTATCGAATCTCTACAACTACCTCCAAGACGACATTGATCTCGATGGAGCCTACATGGATTACATTCAGAGGACCGAGGTCCGAAAGGCGCTGCATGTTGGCAACACCAACTTTACGTCCATAGGAGTTGTGTACAGAAAACTGGTGCCTGACTTTATGGGAAGTGCTAAGATGTGGCTCGAAGAACTGTTGGAGAACTACAAGGTTATGCTTTACAAGTAAGTGTTTTACCTACTGTCACTTATACGCCAACGTTTAGGCCGCGGACTTGAAGTCAGCGGGCAGCGGGGCGGCGTCATCGCCGGCAGCGACGCGACGGCGGCGCGTTTAAATGCATAGATTTATATGTAACTGGCCTCAAAGGTAGCGGAGCGGGGAGCGAGCGGTTCCATATACCTACTTAAAACTATGCGTTGCCGCGCCGCCGCCGCCGCCGCCCCGCTGCCCGCTGAATTCGAGACCGAGGCCATAAGGTAAACGCGGTTATAAAACGCAGGAGCGCGATGACAATATTCGACCTACTCGCACTTGTTAAGACCGTGGCCTTCCAGCTCTTGCTCTCATACTCATACGTACTTACCCCTGAACTGCTCAACTTAGCGTATCGCAATTCACTGACTTCATAGATTATTGGAATTACTTAATCATATATGGGTAAAGCGGTATAAATGTGAGGCACATCAAAAAATATCGAAATGCGTGGATAACTTCAGTGATTAAATATTGTTTTCGGTAATCACAACCTATTAATTAATTGTGTATTAATTCATTCTTTTAACAAAACCAAAAATATAATATCCTAACCTAACTAAAACTATTAGTAAACTAAAATATGGCGTCGGAAAATTCCTCCTCAATTAATTCATTTAAATGTAGGACTATGAATTTTTCGAGAGTATCGTAAATTGTTATAATACTAGTTCCATTAATTGAATTTCACACAAATCAGGTTAAAACAAAACCAAGTCATTTGGCGAACCGGTATACTATTTACTACCGATAAACTACCTTCTATTTACTACGAGTTGAACAGCTACCAGTACCTACCTATGCGCTGCACGGCCATCAGATCGTAAGTCTGAAGTAGAAGCCTATCCATGCCTACCTAATAATTCATTGATAATGTTTTATTTCCAGCGGTCATTTGGACATCATAGTGGCCTACCACCCGTCGGTCAACACCTACAATTCGTTATCGTTCTCCGGATCATCTGAATTTGCGAAAGCGACGCGATCTCCCTGGTATCATGACGGGAAGTTAGCTGGGTAAGTAAATACAAAGAAATATCACTTTTCTTACCGTTTTTGAAGACGTATGGTAACTTTCCAATATTTTAAGAGGAATAGGCCATTTCTGCAGCGCATATTTTGAAATTCAAATAGAACTTTTCCATATAAGATAAGGTCAAATAATCAAAAAATCATAATAACCAAACATTTCTTTTTCAGATATTACCGAGTAGCTGCCAATCTGACAGAGGTGATGATTCGCGGTGCCGGTCACATGGTGCCCGCTGACAAGCCGGCCGCCTCCCTCGGCCTCATCTCAGCCTTTGCCCGAGGAATACCACTGAACGACGACACAGGCAGCCTAGTGGATTCAGAAAAAAACTCGCCGCGACGACGTCAATTGCCGCTGAAGTAGTCAACTCGAAGCCTCTGCAATACGGTTATTTTTTAGTTACGATTGGTATTGTTTTGTACGATGGAATGGAATTTTAATTAATAATACCTACCCAAAGTTGTTCATTTTTTTTTTATAAAAACCGACCGTCCTATGTATGATTGCGAGGTGCGTCATAATAAAAAAAGCTACATAAACAAATCAAGGGCGGATCCAGCCTCGAGTCAGGGGTGGGTCACATCGTCGGGCTAAAGGATGATTCCCACCAAACGGCTCGCATGGCATCGGATCGAAACTGATTTTACAATCTTTAAACGATATTAAATCGTGAACACAGTATTTAAAGTCTATCTTAGGTACCAAGCCGAGCACAGCATCTTGACTGCGGGCGTCTTCCGCGACACGCGATCATAGCCGAAAGTACCTATGCTGCGACGCGCGATCGGCTCCGTTCGCCTGTCGTCGTATCCGATCGGATCCTTTCGGCTGTTTTAAGATTATTTTCTTCTTCTTCTAATGCAATAGCCAACATACTACGTCAATTTTCAAAGATTAGAACACGTCAACACGGTAGGAATAGACGTCTATTTGAATGGACGCAGGAACGTTCGAAGCGACGGCGACGGTATGGAGCCGATCGTATGCGGCGACATCCTGCCGGCCGCAATCGGCTGTCACCGCATCCGTTCGTAAACCTGTCGGGGGCCCGGGGTGGCAAAGCAAGGCGAGCTCGAAATTTTTGGCACCTCGACTCGGAATTCTCAGGTTTTTGAGCTGAATTGAACATCCTTACGGAAATAGAAGTTGCTTTGTCGACTTTGCAGAAAAGTTTGAGAATTAGAAGAATATAGAATTCAATAGCGAGAGAAGCGAGCTCGAAAATTTTAGCACACCGCCTTGTGTAGAAAAGGTTTTTAAAGTCATACATAAATAGGAGTTCCTTCGTCGGAATGCAGAAAATTTTTGAATTAAGATTGTAGCGAGCAAAGCAAGCCCTAAAATTTTCATCCTTAGCCTCCAACTCTAAACTGCTCTTACTGAATATATTTTGACCGTGATTTAGCCGCCAGGACCCCCCGGTCCATGTGTCAAGACAAACCAAAGACAAAATGGTTTGTCTTGACACTATTCTGGGGTAGGTATGTAATTTCTAGAATAGGTACGTCTAGTTGCTAGCCTCAGATAAACCTACATATATATTTTTACATTTCGAACTGGGACAAACGGAAAAAATCTGTGGTCAACCTAGACACAGTAGGTATATAGGGGGTCATGCCTCCCCCCCCCCCAGGATCTGCCCTCGAAACAAATGCTTCTATATCAGTTAGTACAAAGTTAACTCATCATTATCATTAGCATTGACTCTCGGATTTACAGTTTAAAGGGGTTGCTACCAACCGCGCGGCTGCCAACCGCGTCCCCAACAGCGGTGACTTTGTTGGCGACTGGCTGGTGCTGTTTGAAATTTGGTGGTAACCACCAATTCCACGGTTGTAAACCACCAAGGTCCCTCTGTTGGGCCGCGGTTGGCAGCCGTGTAGCAATTCCTTTAATCTATGAACTATAAAATTTATCATCATCCATTATTACCGGATATAGGAATGCAAGAAGTGCCTAAAAGAATCGATTAAAAAAATATATCAATATCGATTTCGATATATCGAAAAAAAAAAGACGATATATGGATATTTTTTGGCACTTCTTGCATTCCTACTTTAAAAACACCATAAAATTGGAAAATGAAAAAAGAAAAATTCTTTCTTTATGAACTTCTTTTGTGTTTGCTTTTACTATGTTAGCATAATTAAATATGCCCACTCACTTGTTGATATTTTATTTATTTTTTCGAGCAAAGCAGGCAGTCACGCCACAGATAATTAAAAAAAAGTCCACTTTTTTATGGCTCTAGTCCATAGACATTTAATAAGTATGGACTGGAAATACCTACAAAAAAAAGGTGCATACCTACAGCTCAAAATGTCGCATAAAATGGCTGCCAATGCTAGGGTTGTGTCATTCAGGGAACATGGTGTTACTATTTCGAGTATCGATACTAGTACGTAATAGTATAACGAATCTTACTAGATATCACGGTTGAATCATATTTAAAAAAATATTAGCTAATAGTCCGTTGTAACAGAAAAAAACGAGTATTGACAATTTATCACTTCTCAAACAATTTTCCGCATAATTATAATTTCATTTATACAATTATTACTTAGCAAATAAAGTTTTCACAAATATTTGTAACGCAAACCTAATGTTTGGCAAGTGAACGTTTAAACAAAGCCAAATATTTAGTATCGAGTGAGCATGCAAGTCTTATGCCTGTTTTCACCTTCACTAAGTGACACTTAAATGAATCCCTAATAAAAGTTCACTGTTGGATTTTCAACGGTAGACTCAGCGCTGAGAGTTGAAAATCCAACAGTGCAGTTTTATTTAGGTATTCATTTAAGTGTCACTTAGTGAAGGTGAAAACGGGCATTAGTGAATTAACTTTTTAACAATTTTATCATAAATGAACATTCGGAATAATACACATCCTTACATATTATAAAACAAAGTCCACCGCCGCGTCTGTCTGTTTTTCTGTCTGTCCGAACGCGAAAAATTCAAAAACTTCTAAACGGATTTTCAATCAATTTTCACTAATGGACGGAGTGATTCATGCGGAAGGTTTTAGTGTATAATTCATTAAAGTTTTGTGTAAATTGGCTGAAATTTGACGATTATTGTTGAAGATGTCGGATAAAATCATGCGGACTGGGATCTTTATTAGCGTGCGCCGCGGACATCATAAAAGTTACATAAAATGTATGTTCTACAGTATTGTTCATCTTAAAAACTTCAACAAAAAAATCGTATACACTACATAAAACTCTGCGGAACGGTCTCTCGGTGCTATGAACCAAAGTGTACAGTTTGCTGTAAACCACGGGCCGGACCTAGACCTAGCAATATCATTTCAGCGCAGCGAAGGAACTAGTATCAGAAACTATTACGGAAACGGTACAACACTATTCCACCATGACATATCATTGTAAACAAACGAATGAAATTATGAAATAATAAAAAGGTCTGTTGGACGGAAATAAACCCATATATTACAATTTAAGCCGTATTTAATGATCACCTAGCAATTTTTTCATCGAAAGTTTATCACTTTATGTACTATTGCATGAAAACCGGCTACTAACCTGTGCAAAGATAATTGAGGTTGATTTTCCTTCTTTCTTGCACTACACTTCACAATACAACACACAGGCATGTTGAATTGGTGTTTTCCAACGTATATATGTAGTTTTAAAGGAAAACTCCACGTAATTTTCTCACAAATCTCAATAAAACAAAAAGTAAACAACCACTTGACAGCAGAACTACCATGAACTTGTCGCATGTTATGGCGGATATGGCGCTTACCTACAACTATTACTACGTCTCAACAAAATGTTGCCATTATGAGGAACAACTGAAATATTGTTGTCTCTTTTATCAAATACGATTACCACATTAGAAAGAGTGAAATAACACAATATTTCACATTCTAGTTCGTTTTTCACCCATATTTGTATAAGCAAACTTATGTATAGAATATCGCGGCGCCTCCGTGTTTTTACTATCTCAATGCTCTAGTCAGATTCCCAGCGGTTTTAGTCAGTGGCGACAACGATGTTGCTATTGGTAATATATCGAATTTGATACATTTTCAATACTTGATATTTTATATCGATATATCGAAATAATAAATATCGCCTAAAAATATCAATACATCGAACAATAAATATCGATATTTCGATATTTTTTCTGCAAGCCTAACTAGATAGACAGCTACCAGCATAGACATTTAATAAGTTTAATAAGTTTTTACTATCTCAATGGCTACCAGTTACGACTGCTTTTCTCTGTCATGGAGACTTTCAAAAGTATTCAATCCAACAAATATCTTCCTGATCTCATTAGCACAGAACAAAATATGCGTTTTGTAATAGGTTAGAGCGTTGTTTGGTTTTTAAGAGATATGAATAATTAAGATATACAGTGGATAGGATCGAGAATCCACACAATTGTAATTTTTTATCCTTTAGATTTACAATGTTTTTAGTGAGGTAGCGAGAATCTCATCAATTTTAATCCAACTTTGACAACATTGCGTTTTTAATAAATTTTTGTAACACAGTAACACTGGTAGTGGTGACGTTTCCGAGAGTGCGCAGGCAAGGGAATTATTCAACGAAATAAAATAAGAATATTTAGAAATACGTACCCCTAATTAAGAAAGTGTTCATTTTAAATATGATTATGTAGTTTTTCAGTTCGCCAATATAATAAATAACTGTATTTGCATAGTTCTTTAGCAACGGAAGTAGTGTAATAACATCACGTCATGTCGTTGTATGTGGTTTGCGCATTGCTGCTTTTGACGCCTATTCGTGCGTTTTATTTGCCGGGTTTAGCTCCTGTGAACTATTGTATAGCCAGTGATGACACTAGCAAGTCGTGCAAGGTAAGCAAACATTATTTCCTCAAGGACTCCTGTTTATAATCAGTATTATCATGTGCCGACATCTCATGCAATTTGTCGAAACCAAATGCTTACGTTCTTACGACCCAATCCAATGATTTGATTGTAAATAGGGTTTATGTATTATTATAGTTTTCATGGTAACAACTCTGTGAAGTACTTCTGTTGATGATAAAGCAATTATCAACACAGCAACCCTTTAAAGCGCGATAACGTTTTCAAATAGGCACATACTAAAAGCAATTACTATTATCGTTAATTAATCTATTGTTTTTTCAGACGGAAATTCCTCTGTATGTAAACAGACTGAACACAGAAGAATCAGTGATCCCATTTGAGTATCACCATTTTGACTTCTGTACTACTGATGAGAGCCAGTCACCGGTTGAGAATCTCGGTCAAGTTGTCTTCGGCGAACGAATACGACCGAGTCCCTACAAGCTCGAATTCTTTAAAAATGTGGAATGTAAGGTTGTGTGTACGAAGACATACAGGGGCTCGGACACAGATTCTATCAAACGGTTGAATCTGCTGAAGATGGGCATGGCACTCTCTTACCAGCACCATTGGATCCTGGACAACATGCCTGTGACTTGGTGCTACTTGGTTAACGAGGGAGGAAAGACGTACTGCAGCACTGGGTTCCCCATGGGCTGTCAAGTGCGCAAAGATATGGTAAGACACATTTATTTATAATTATTATAACAAAGGCAACTTTACAGAATTCAAGATCTAGTGTTTCACAGTTTGAAATCAATTTTAATATATTTATGTCATACTTTTCTTGACTTCACAAACTTCCTCTATTTATTTAATCTTTTAAGATAACTTCAATTAGTCAAGTCAGTGATCAATTAGTTAAATCAATATAACAACACAATAAGTGAAAGTTATTTACTGATTACCGCCACAACCGTTCTTAACCTGACAAATGTCATATGCACCAGCAATTATCCATATGAAAAATACATTCAAAATGATAATAAATATAATCATGAAAACTGTTAAGTGCTTTCATGTAAACGGCTTCTTGTAGGTAATAATTGTTTGACATATTAATAAGTACCCTGTATTGTTATTATTTTATTAATCATTTATTTCATGCATTAGCACCCATAAAATAAAAATTGAAAACTTATCCTAAAACAAAAGTTATACTAAACAAACAAACATAAAATATAAACAGTAAGTGTATTCCTCTGCCTACACTTTTGTAGTTTTAAAACCATAATTATATATTGTAATTGTATGGGGCTACTTTCAAATAGTTAAGTATGAATTAAATGCTCTTATCACCACTCTTTAACTATCATATAAAATGTAGGTATAAAGTGGTATGTTAAGGAAAACTAGTTAATTAATTATCGTTTTTGATAAGGCATTTGGGTTATTTCAGTTGAGTTTTAATGGTTATTAGCATTTTAACAGCAGGATAATCTAATGAATTTATATATAACACACTTTTTCGGTGAAAAGCATTGAACAGTTCCCTTACCGTACCCTTCGCGATCACAGACGTCTGTTAGATTTATGCTTCCTCCATAAATTAATTAATGGAAAAATAACAGTGCAGTTGCCTTTTGCAAACTATTTCTTTGGCAGTTCCCAGAATTTACCCAAGTGCTAAAAAAATAAATAAAAAGGTATTTGATACCTGTTTTGTAAAAACTAATTTAGGTTTACAGTCTCCAGTTATACGAATGAGCAACAAATACAATAATACTATATTAAACACGCCTGACTTAGATATATTCAGCGACAAGCTACAGGAATTCAGAAAAAAAATCACGCTATCCTTGCCAAGTTTTTCATTTTACATAACATAATTTTCATATTAATTTATAAATTTTTTAACTTTTTTGTTTTTGTTGTGGCCAGTCTTATTTACGTTAGTCTATTTTAGTTTATTCAATTACAAGGCAACAAGATATTGGTATCAATGATATGTATGCAGTAATTGTCATGTACATTAGTCCTTAAGTTATTAAGATTATTTCTAGCATACGTTTAATGTATGTGATTTGGCTGTGCCTTTTGAAAATAAATAAATAAGTTAAGGAAAAAAACAGTTAGACTATTAGGCGCATACAGTGACCTCATTTGTGATGTTCTTCAGAAAGGTCAGGTGTGTAATACACGCAACTTGCGTGCGTGTATGACCAGCACCCTAATCGTGTAACACAATTTTAATCACAATCCGAGAGTTAGAAGGATATTGCTAATCCATTGAGTCATAAGTTTGAAAAATTTGTCTGCTCAACAACTTAAATAACGCAATGAACTGTCAACATAAAACCCATTGCGATCAACTGTCTGTATGAACGTAAACGACGGAAAAGGAGTAAGTAAGAGTATGTCAGGATAGTAGTAGGTCCAGCCCGTCCCATTCTTGATGTCCTCCCTCCGGTTGACGCCCTAAGCCAAGGTTCGTACCCCACAGGGGGTGCCCTTAGCGAGCGTTCACCTAGTTTTAATTAGCATAGTTGAATAACCCCTGGCTGGAGGTTTTAAGTGTAGTATCTTAAGGCACCCACGGGAAAGCCCGGTTAAGTAGTCATGATCTCAGAGGTCAACTACGAGATGCCCTAACTAAAAAAAAAAATAGTTGTAGGTGGCATTCTGTTGTTTCTGTCTACCCTCAAGGGAAGAAGTATGTATGTGTAGTTAGGCTATTAAATACTTGCGCCAAAAAAGACTGTTTCTAAACTCTGCAACAAAGATTATCTGCTCCTTCTTTCGTGTCGTTAGTGACTAACCTGGTGTCAGAGTTTTTTAAAGCCGCTCATGGGCCTCTGAATTAGCTTCATATGCCATCGAGATATATGTCTCAGGCATGCCGGTTTCCTCACGATGTTTTCCTTCACAGTTTTTGAAGCAAGTGATAATTATACAATACGCACATGAATCCTAAAAGTCAGAGGTCTTGGATTCGAACTCGAAACCTATGACATGGCAGTCTGACGGTCACACCACTAGGCTATCACTGCTACCTAGAGATTATCTGCTGTGATTGGTTGATTGAAATACCTAAAGCCAAGCACCATAGCAGAACTACCAGAAATACCATAGCAGACAAAACAAGGACTTTAAAAAGTATTAATTGTTGTGCAATACTTCAAATAATTATTAATGATCATGTTTTCATCCTTTATGTACAACAAGCAAATCTGACCTAGCGGGTGAAACTGACAATATTACGAACTGATAGCTTCCTATCAGTTCGTAATATTGTCAGTTTCACCCGCTAGGTCAGATTTGCTACCGCTAGTCACTGATAAAATGTCACTTTGTCTAGGTGAGGACCTAGACAAAGTGACATTTTATCAGTGACTAGCGGACGTCACACCGTTTCGCCCGCGTAGTTCCCGTTCCCGTGGGAGTACGGGGATAAAGTATAGCCTATGTTACTCGCTGATAATGTAGCTATTAATTGCAGAAAGAATTTTTCAAATTGGTCCCGTAGTTTTTTAGTTTATTCATTACAAACAAAAATACAAATCTTTCCTCTTTGTAATATTTGTTTAGAAAACGATGGTGGAAAATTGTAAAATGTTGATTGTATAAGCTACTGAATAGCTTATATCAGTCTTGTTGAAAGTTGTTTTAGAAATACGAAATGCTTTGAAAGTGATTGCCGCTTGTCTAGGCTCTAAGGTCTGTAATTTTATATTCTGTGATAGCGGCACAGTGATAGCCATATTATTATGCAATTAAGTAAAAGTTGTAAATGGAACAGAGCCAACAAATAACATAAGTTAAAAAGTGTGTTTTTATTAACCTTTTTTTGACATTACTATTGTTGCCAGTTGTGTAACGTTTGGCAACAATATTTTTTTATCCCATTCAGTCCTATTCTTGGGCATGGCCTCTCCCAAGTCCTTCCAGGAACTCTTCTATTGAAAAGCCATTTTTTAAATGCTGCATGGATCAATTGCAATTACCAAAGTAGAGTACTGTTTAAGTAACAAAGATGAACATATTTTGTTCCACTTATTAAGTTGATTTTTCAATTTCAGCCTCTCTAGGTAGTACTTGTATATAATCTTCATTGCAATTAATTATTACACACACATAAACTTAAATCTTATTCCCATGGGAGTAAGCAGAATTTACAGAACTCCACCTGCTATGATCCTGACATACAAAATTGCAATTAATAAAACTGCAAAAGAATTTATGACCTAATTCAAACTGTAGCCTGCAATAATGTAAACAACTTGAAACATTAAATTAATACTGAACAGTTTATTATTGTATAAATATTGATATAATAATACCTCTTCAAACAAATAATACTTTTGTACATATTACTGATAGTATTGGCTCTTTTGACTTTGTACGCCTGGTTATTGACTTAACTTTCATAAGGTTAATAATGGTAGGTAACTTAGGCATAGATAAATACAGATGGGACACTCCGCATTTTAGATATGAAGCTACAAGTAAGTACGCAGCGAGCTCAACTAGTCCGATTCAGTGGGCGTAATGTAGTTAGAAGATATAAAAGTTACGCGATAGAAAGAGAGGCAACTTCTAGGTGAATATAACTGTAGGTAATTAGCGCTGTGCGATCTGAATTGCACTTTATTGTGTCGTAGGAAGAGTCGCTTTTTATTTAAATGATTTTGCGGAGTGTCCCATCTGTACTAATCTGTGACTTAGGAAAGTATGTCAATAAAATGTGTTTACATCATGGTTGCTAAGGATATAAGATTTAGGTAATGGATCTTGTGAATGTCCAATTGTTTGGTTCTATAAAATGGCTTGTTTTGCATTTCTAATTTATTTTTGATTACAACACTGTCCATAGCCAAAGCATAATAATAATAATGTGTACTAGTCATTACTCAAGTTAAGGTTTGATTAGTAATAGTTTATTATCTCTTATCCACACTGATATTATAAAGAGAAAAGATTTATGTTTTTTTTTTTGTAATTAATAAACTCAAAAACTAATGGCCTGATTTAAAAAAAAAAAACAGTGGCACTACGGGAGTGCCGACAGAAATGAAAACTTGAAAAAAATTGGCACCGCGGTAATCAACGCGTTGATGTCTTTTTAACCGTCTTACGAATTTTCGATCAGGTCACGTGTCCTGACGCGAGTTTAACTTTTTTTACCCATTAAGTACAAAAAAAGTGCACAACGCCGCTAAAGAAGTTTTCACTTCAAAAATATTTCACTAGTAGAATTCTATATTATCACTGAGTAACATAGGCTATAATTTATAAAGATATCACGCGTTCAAAGCCGCTGGCGGAAGCTAGTTAAAATTAATAATAAAAATTGTGGCTTTTGTGGTGGTTGACATAACAAACTGACCATCCGTCCCCTTGGATGGATCTGCGCTTGATTGGAAAACGCGCCTGTAAAACGTTTTTTTCTTCATTAGTATTTGCTATGTAAACAATTTAGCCCCAAACTTTAGTGGGATGTATATTTTTAGTAACATCTTTAGATCACGTGGTTACGATCGCGCCCGCTCCATGCAAATATAGCGTGCTCTGTAGTATAATTATAGCACCAGTATTTCATGCGAAGATAGCCCGCGAAATTCAAATTTTCTTTCGTTTTTTAGGGTTTCGTATCCCAAGTGTAAAACGGGGCCCTCTTACTAAGACTTCGCTGTCCTTCCGTCTGTGACCAGGCTGTATCTCATGAACCGTGATAGTTAGAAAGTTGAAAATTTTCACAAATAATGTATTTCTGTTGCCGCTATAACAAAAAATACTAAAAAACAGAATAAAATAAATATTTAAGGGAGCTCCTATACAACAAACGTGATTTTTTTGCCGTTTTTATAGATAATGGTACCGAACTCTTAGTGCAGAGTCCGACTCGCACCTGGCCGGTTTTTTTTTTTGCAATTTGCTTTTCTCAAATGTCATGATTTCATGAAAGATTAATTCAATTGTAAGTACAAATCTAACTTATATGTAATAATGATTCTAATTAGGTAAATACATATTTGTTATGGTTGGGAATCATATTTTGATCAAGATACAACCTGAGACTGACCTGCAAATTGCAAAAAACGTATGAAAATTTGTATTTCGCGAGCTACCTTTGCGGATCAACCCTAATGAACTATTATTGATTCAGATAGTTAATTGATTCAGGCGTGATCTTGCGGAAATCCATTATAAAATACAATAGACGTTGATATATTTAGTAACCTGTTCTGCTTAACTATTCCCAAAGAGACAACTCTTATTCTGCGTCCAGCGCTCGGTGTGGCAGCACGTTGTGTTCGGGATCGCGACAAGTCAATTTTCATCCTGAGGATGCCTCGTTGAGAGGTGAAGCACGTGTTGATTTCTTTCAGGGGTTTTTTATGGCTCTTTATACAAATTATACGGAACAGTTTACTAAATATATCAACGTCTATTTTATTTTATTCTTGATTCATCAGAAGAACAATGTGTCATCCTACTCTGTGAATACAGCCGTAGTATATTAAATATAATAGGTACTAACGTTATTTAACCGCGATTTGGTAAACGAACAATAGTTGATTTTATCAGCAACATTATTTGTCAATTACCTACTTAGGGCCATTTTAATTTTATCGCCGTTCACTGTAATTCTAGCAAATTTACTTTGAGTTTTATTTTAACAAAATGTTCGTCGAAGAATTCCATGGATGATGTTCTTGATAATTTAATTTCCTTATTGTTATTTTGTAATGCGTTGATAGCATTTAATCAATACAGATAATTGCTCAATTGAAACCATTAGATAATATCTAAATGAGTAATGCATAAAGGGGTGTGCAGACAGTCATTGTCGAATGCCTTGTCACACAAGGCAAACGAAGTCATAACAAATGTTCGAATTCACTCACTGACTCTCTGGCTATCACGATTAAAATACAGACAGTAGCGAACAGCACCCTTCATTCATATGGAGCGTTTCATCCTATCAGCCTTCTACCACGTCTCCTCGTATGTACGGGAATGGTCACGCAGGATTTATACTGTACTAGCTGCGCCCCGCGGTTTCACCCGCATAAGTCTCGATCCCGTAAAAATATCGGGATAAAAAGTATCCTATGTCCTTCTCCGGGTCAAGGTCTATCCATATCCCAAATTTCATCCAAATCCGTTCAGCCGTTTTAGCGTGATGTCGTGACCAAGGGAAATAGGGATTCATTTTTATATATATAGATTACTGTGACGTAAAGTTCAAAGTGAATCACTCAGAGTGGAATCATCCGGGATGATCATCCTTGTTTATATATTTTCAATTTTTCATCCAATTCAAATATGTGGTTGGAAAATGGAAATGAACTGACTCTGTTCAATTAGTCACTGCGCCTACACTTGGTACCTATGAATCATCGGTCGATGAAAAACTTATGTTGGTCATTATTTTTCATCGTTCATCTTTAGTGTAGGTTAATAATAAAAGATTAAAAAAATAATAAAAAATAAGGACCTATTTTATTTTATGAAAATAACATGATTGCCACTACAGCTGTAAAAAACCTAAATTGATAAAAAAAAATAGAAAATTGTAGGTATATAATGTCAAATAATGAAAAGATTATGTCAAAGGAAGTATGTAAAAAGTAAAATAAAATAATCATCGTAATTTGGGAGCAGTTAGTAGATATTTACATTGTTATGCCGTTAATGAGGTACCAGGGAAGCCACATGTGCAGAAGGAATTATTGCCAAACTTCCTTGTCTTCAACGTAGTCTTTAATCTTATAATATGCTTTTTTGATAAGGACACGTTTGATGTGGGTTTTGAACTTTCCATCGCTTAGTTCTGTAACCGACATTGGCAACTTGTTATAAAAGCGGATACTGTTTATAAGAAAAGATTTACTAGTTTTAGTTACCAACACTGTTTAAAATACGTGTTTTAAAACTTGTTTGTTTTATGCCAACCCTGTGCCTATGGTACAGAAGTCAAAATCGGTTGAACGGACTGTAAAAAAGTTTTGTTTTAATGTCTAATCTTATTTCAAATTTAGTATAGGTAGATTTAGAATCAAAAACAATCTACATCTTCCAAGATAAATAACCAAACAGGGTTGGAAAAAATCATGATTAAAAAAAACCAATACTTCACGATTTTTTGAAAAAATCCTAATTAATCACGATTTTTTTTTCTTATCATACAGTAACTATATTTCTGTGTAAAACGGAATGCGCCCTTGGGTGTCAGAGAAAAGGGGAATCCCCGCGCAGTGTTTTGTAAACTTCGCATGCAATTACCATAGTAAATTAAGAAATCGATTGGGAATTGAAAAGACTGGAAAACTAGGTAGTTTCTTTGTTCAAGCATTATAATAATGTTAATGATACTGATTTTTCACATGTAAAAGACTAGTCTTTAACATATAATTTCCAGATCTGGTTTGTATGTTGATTTCTGTGAAAAAAAAAGTAAAATTAATCACATTTGATTTAAATCATGGTTTAAATTAAAATTATTTAATCGTACCAACCCTACAACCATAATGATACATGTACCTAAATGTGCCTTTATAGTGATCACCCGCGTCCACACAGTCTAAAACTGCGTACAGACAGCATGGCGAACGACCATTCGCGGCGCATGCCTCGCACTATCTGTATTGGATTAAGACATGGACATGCTTAGCGAGATATCTGCGACACATAAAGCAAGAATAAAAAAACGAATTAATAAAATAATCAACTGCAAGTATCCGCCAATATGTTATGTAGATATGAATATCCGGCGCGTTGCCTATAATTTGGATTCCATAGAGGCCTTTAATAATGAACAACTGATAATGTTCGGTTATGTATTTATCAGAACTGCACTGTATATGTGCTTATGTAAAACCCTGAGAATAATAGATAATTATGTTGATAATTCACTTGATAAATTAGGCATTATGCTAGGATACTGAATAACTAGCTTTTCCTGCGACTTGACCTGGAGGTCAAGAGTGGAAGGTCAAGAGAGAGTGGAGATCGGAATTATCCCACCTGAACTCACTCCTCTTTTTTGGATGGGAAATTATGAAATAACTTCTCCCGTTCTGGGTGGAGCGGGAGGGCGTGCCACTCTTACTGACTAAAACCCACCCATGTTCCTTCAGTTGCCTATATTGCCAGGGGCCACGTTAACCCTTACGGACATCCCCGCAACCCCGGTAGACCTGAGCCAACTCCTGGGATAGAAAGTATCCTATGTTCTACCCAAGGTCATGGTCTACCTGCGTATCAAATTTTATCGAAATCCTTTTAGGCATGAAAAGGTAAGACTATCAAGAGATACTTTCGCATTTTTTATATTAGTATGGATTTATAATAACGGATGTGAATGGATTTATAATAATTTATAATAACTAATATTAGCTGCCTTTAAAAAAAAAAAAAAAAAAGGCAGCTAATATTAGTGAACCCATGGCAATTATCAAAGTTGTTACTTGGGTATTTGGATAAGCTACATACGTGATGCATGAGAACATTCTTAAACCCGTAAGCGTTTACCGCGTAACTTGAACATTGACGGTTTCTGCGAAAGATCAACAATACGGGCAGTGAACCCATTCGGATGCGATGATCAGTATTATTCGTTAAACTACAGATAGTGCCATCCACGAAGACGCGCCCCACTTTTCTTCCTAAGAGTGCAACATTCCGCTAGTGTTTTAGTATTATCAATACACACTAATTAACTATGAGTGGGTAATTATTAAACACGACAAAACTAAAACACTAGCGATATGTTGCACACTTGTACTGTAAGTGATTAGGAAGAAGAATGGGGAGCGACTTCGTGGATAGCACTATATGTAAACCGATTTAATAAAAAAATATTTTATACCATAATCTCTATCGCTTTTCAATTTAGTAATTTAATTAATTATCCAGTTTATAAATTCGTTTCCATTAGCACAATCTTCTTTATTTATAAAAGTTATTAAAGTTAGTGACTTTTAAACGTCAAAAAATTATGGTTATTCATTACTAACTTTATTATACAACGCTTGTGAATAAACGGAAAAATGGTTATCAAATGGGAAAAATAATATTGCAAAATTCCCTGTTCGTATACAGGGAATTTGTGAAAATAAGCCTATTAAAATATGCCTGATAGGATATCAAGCATTATTTTAACAATTTGACATTTGAATATATGTATATTTCCTCACTATTTTGTGTTGGATATTTATTTATTTATTAATTTTTTTTTAATTTTTTTTTGTTTATTATTTATGAAAACATAAATCTTGGTTTGTACTATTGGCCGATATATCTTGAACTTGGTAGTTCTGAACATAGGCACTATTAACTTTCCCGCATGTTCTCACTCACACTCGCCTCACGTCATCACTTGGTTTAAAAAAAAAAGTTATTACGCAGCCTTCAGGCTCCTACAAACAGGCGCGACACGCGACGCGACACAAAGACACCGCTCGTCGCGCGACGCGACGTACCTTTGTGTCGCGCCTGTTTGTAGGAGCCTTTATGCGCGAAGTTCGGAACTGCCAAATTATATCAGCCGTATTGTACTGAGGGCATATTGTGAATTACGTTTAACCATCTCGACTTAACGCATCAAAAGCGTTCGACGCTTCGATTGGCCCTTCACCAGTGAAGGCCAGTGAAGGGCCAATCGGAGCGCCGAACGCAGTCGTAAAGTCGAGATGGTTAAAAGAAAAACCAGGATTGAATTAGGTGTACCTCACATAGCGCAAGTCATTAGTAACAAGCCGTGTGCCAGATGGGATTTCTCATCGGCAAATATGACGAACTTGCATACAAAATTTCATCCCCTATTTAACCCCTTTAGGGGACGAAATTTTAAAATCCTTTCGCAGTGCTTATTTTCCTTACGTATATTAGGAGCTCATGTGCAAAATTTCATGCTCGCCTATGCGTTGTTTGTCAATGAATTTAAAATTTATATCATTTAGATTACTCCTAGCCAAGCCGCTCATCTCGACTGTCGGCTTTTTTTGTGAATTCTACTGAAACGCGTTATAGTAGTCAGTGGGCTTATTGGTGAACGCCTTCCGCGCACTGGGTGCCCAGTGCCCGGGGGGCCTAAACCTAATACCTATATCGATGGTAAATAAATGATAACAACAAACAATACAACGTTTTCTGTTACTGCAAAATTCAAAACAATTGGTTTCAACATTTGAACAATTGCTTTTAATTTCGCTAAACGTTTATATTCATCCGCGCACTTGAGCTGCGTCATAAAATCTTTAATGACTTATAAACTTTCTAGCAAAACTGTTTTTATCCAAATGCACTCGGAAATCTAAACATAAAATGTTTATTTTATTACTGTAAATAAATAAAATGAAATTCATTTCAGGACACTTGCACACCTATAGTGAATGGCCATTCGAGTCGTATAGGCGCGTACTACCTTTTCAACCACGTTGATTTGGAGATTACGTATCACAGTGGTGGTGCAGAGGACTGGGGAGTAGCCTTCGGTGAAAACGGCGGCCGGATCATATCTGCTAAGGTAATGTGTTAACACCTTTTTAGTTTTGCTGAATTAATTGCATAGCTTGACCATAAGAATTTACTTTCTTACACGATGATTGCATGTCGTTCAACGCTCACCTACTATTCAACTCGGTTTTCTATATAATATTCATGAAATATGATTTAAAATCTCCACAGCGGTAATTTCCGCCCCAGACAGGCGCTTTACTTTGTGTAAAAACGGTGACGGAAAATATCGTGAGGAAACCGGCATGTCCTAGAACCAAAAAATCGAAGACATGTGACATCTACCAACCTGCATTGTGCGCGCGTGGTAGATTACAGCCCAAAGCCTGTGTCCCAGCAGTGAGAACTACAAATCACTAGACACATTTAACACTGAACGTATTTAAGACATCATTCTGTCTCTGTCATTTTCAAACGTTTGACAGAAACAGAACGATGTTTTAAATTCGTTTAGCGTTAAATAGGTTGTATGTGTTTATTGATTTGTGGTACAAGCAGGCCTTAGCCTTACCAAATTAGTTTAAAAATATATACCAAAGAGGATATAGAACAATGAGTATTTTGTTACCAGGTCAAACCAGCCAGCATTCGACACACCGACCCGAAAAACCCCAAGTGCAGTCCGCGCGGGGAAGAACTACAAATACCAACTGAACTCGAATCTGGCAAAACCTTCAACGTCACATACTCCTACAGCGTCACCTTTAAAAAGAATAACACTATCAAGTGGTCTTCTCGATGGGACTACATTCTAGAATCTATGCCACAGACCAACATACAATGGTTCTCTATTCTAAACTCTTTGGTCATAGTGCTGTTCCTCAGTGGAATGGTTGCTATGATCCTGCTGAGGACTTTGTACAAAGACATTGCTAGATACAACCAGATGGAATGTGGAGAAGATGCACAGGTAAGAAAGCATCAATTTAGCTTTTTTAACAGTAAACACAACAATCTTATTTATGGATAAGCCCTGTTCCCGACGGTATTTCCCTCCGGCAAAAATGACGCCATACAAACTTTCCGTTATTTAACCCCTTTAGGGGATGCATTTGGCTGGCCTGAAACACAGGTTTTCATAAACATAGATCAGGCAGGTCTACATTACAGTTAGAATAAAATTTTCCTCGAATGTAATTAATGTAAATCATAATTTTAAAAAATTTCATGCTTTTAGACCTTTCTTGCTTTAGGCGATGGGTTGTCTGTGAATGAATGAACGAATTAAATATTTCTAGCAAAAATGTATTCCTCCGCCGACGTTTTCAATCCAAGGATTCTCTCCTACATTCGGATTGTGACTTGACCACTGTATATTCTTCGTTCAATTTTGAGTCTTCCTTTATACACAATAAGGAATATTTATTTAAACTTCGCTTTTGTTTAGACATGCGACGGGTACCAGGCGGATCTGGCACTTTTTTTAGGATCCGGCCGGGCATCGGGTAGTAATGCCGGGTACCCGGTAGTTCCGGGTAATTTAGTGAAGGAAAAATATAATGACTAATATTAACTGAATAAACATTTATCAAGCAAAGACAACACAAATGGTTGTATTATTTTATTTAATATTTGTAATTTAAAATTGATTATGTAAAAACAACAGTTTTTCAGTACGATTGGCTTCAATTCGACTTCTTTTCTTCTCCGAAATGAATCTTTCTTCAGTAAATTAGTGTTCGCTGTAAATACAACTAGCAGGTGTTGATAAATATTTAGCCGCAACTTTTCGTAAAATCGGATAGTGCCTTTTTTTAGAAGCCCACCATGTGTAGGGATTTGTATGTCGTCCAACATACAAATCAAAAATAAATAATAAATAAATTCTGCCGCATCGAAATTACATCATTATTTAATGATCTAATTTCGATGCGGCAGAATTTTTTGAACCACCATTTAGTTCACCACTAGTTGATACGTTATTAGCATAAACAAACTTTGTTTCAAAATTGATCACGCACGCGCCCCGGGTATGTCAGATCGCGTCCCCGTTATGTCAGGACTGCCGGGTACCCAGCGTTAGCCATTCCGGGTACCCGGCAAAACCATTACCCGTCCCATGTCTATTTTGGTTGCGACCATTCATGAGTGCGTATACATAAATTGTACTAAATAAAACGTTACATTACAGGAAGAGTTCGGTTGGAAATTGGTGCACGGTGACGTGTTCCGTCCGCCGCGCCGTGGAATGCTTCTGGCTGTATTCCTTGGATCCGGATCTCAGGTACGTCCACCAAAGTCAAGAGCGGTACTTACAGTAACCAGGCCTTAAAAATTATGGCATATTAAATTTTAGAAAGACGACGCTCTACGTGTAGTCGACCTCGTAATTGAATTACAGTACTTTTGACAGCAATTCCGAGTAAATTATAACTTCGTTCAAGTTGAAACTTATCTGTCACCATTTACAAAATTTATCAATGTGACATCATAAATTCATAAGTGTGTCGACTATACAGACCCGGGCCTGGTCCTTATCGGACGGTGAGCCACCCATTGCTCACCGTCCGCAAGCCCGCGCCTACGGTGGCCGGAAATCGCCTCGCGATTCCCGACGCCCTGGGCGTCTCCTCCTGCGGCGGTTAGGGGCGTGAGGGCGCGAAATTTACCTCTCCCTCACGCGTTCCGCCTCCATCAGTACTCCTAACATGCCAATAAAAGCTTCGGCCATTCATCCGCAAATAGATCATTTATTGTCATTCGCACCTTACATTCACCGTTCCAGGTCTTCGGCATGACCCTAGTAACCCTAGCGTTTGCTTGTCTGGGCTTCCTGTCACCGGCGAACCGCGGCGCGCTGATGACGTGTGCGCTTGTCGCGTGGGTACTACTTGGAGCGGCCGCTGGATTTGTCAGCGCGAGGATCTACAAAAGCTTCGGCGGAAGGAGGTGGAAGAGCAACATACTGCTGACCTCTATGGTGTGCCCCGGGTGAGTTTGTTTTTTAAGTTTTTGGTAGTTGTGTGACGGTTAGAACCCTTAAAGGCTGACAACCAATCTCGCCAAGGGGTATCGTGTTACCTAGTAACTAGATTGTGAAGGTCAGATAGGCAGTCGCTCCATGTAAATTACTGGTATTTAGCTGCATCCGGTTAGACTGGAAGCCGACCCCAACGTAGTTGGGAAAAGGCTAGGCAGATGATGGTAGTTGTGTGACCGCTAAGTCAGCCTAATGCTTATTTAATATTGAATATTAAACGGCACCATTACGGAAAAACTACACAAAAAAACTACGGAATCTCCTCATTGAGCACCAATGATCGATTAGCCAAAAAAACTATTACGGAAAAAAAATAACCGTATCAAAAACAAACCGTTCGAGTAAAATGAAAACAAATACCGGATAATTGCCGGATATGCGTTTTACCTGTACTAACATAATGCTTTTAAAAATGTTGTTAATTTTCCAATTCGATTTTGTTGATGTTAGTGCTTGCACTTATATTTAAAAAGCAACCATTTTCTATTCCAGCGTGGTATTCGGTCTGTTCTTCATAATGAACCTGGTGCTGTGGGGCAAGGGCTCGTCCGCGTCGGTGCCATTCTCGACCCTGGTGGCTCTGCTGGCTCTCTGGTTCGGGGTCTCCGTGCCTCTCACGTTTATCGGCGCTTACTTCGGATTTAGGAAGAGGGTAATTTGATAGAAATATGTATTAAGGTTCATTGCAGTCTGAAAGATGATGGGCAAAAATTTGTCTTGCCCATCATGCTGGATTTACTGGGAAAACATGCGTGCTGGATTTATCCAGTTTTTAAACTAGGTTTGAACAAATAGCCACACTTAACAAGTCCAGCGTGATTCACATAGATTAGTTTACATGATATCCGAGGCGAATTAAATTTCAACATAGATATGTTGCGACTTCCTAGTGGCAGTTTACACCAAAACTATTTCTACCCACGCCTGACGTTGCCTGGCCCAGGTAAGCAGGCACTTTACTTAGTGCAGGTCATCATTACTGCTCTTAAAACTGGCATGACCTAGAAACAAAAATTTAAAGAAATAACATGTGACATCCACCAACCGCGTAGTTAATAGGTTGAGGCCAGTATTTGGAAAATTGAGATGATTTTATATGACCTTTCATAATTCCTGTAATATTTTCCAGATCTTAGACCACCCAGTGCGCACGAACCAGATCCCGCGGCAGATTCCCGAGCAATCATTGTACACGCAGCCTGTCCCCGGTATCGTTATGGGTGGCGTGTTGCCGTTCGGATGCATCTTCATTCAACTCTTCTTTATTCTCAATTCGCTTTGGTCCAGTCAGGTATGTATTGATTTTGTTGTGGATTTGGCGGGTTCTTCTCTAGAGAAAACCAAATTGGAGCCTTCATAATGTAATGTGGAAAAAAAGAACATGTTCAAAATCTGAAACGAAACAGATAAAGATCGAATGATTGCTTTTTTTTTTTTCAACAAAACATTTTATTATAAACTAACGTATTTTCACGACCAGCTTGATAGTTGGGTCGTTTTAATGGCTATTACAGTTTTAATTTTTAATAGAAGTACCAATGCTCGACTTCCCATCTAAAACTGAAGAGATCATGGTCATTTCTTCCAGATGTACTACATGTTCGGTTTCCTGTTCCTGGTATTCGTGATCCTGGTGATCACATGCTCGGAGACCACGATCCTGCTGTGCTACTTCCACCTGTGTGCTGAGGACTACCACTGGTGGTGGCGCGCCTTCCTCAGCTCGGGCTCCACCGCCGGCTATCTGTTCATCTACTGCTGCCACTACTTCGTCACCAAACTTAACATCGAAGATGCCGCTTCAACCTTCCTCTACTTCGGATACACATTTATCATGGTCTTCTTATTCTTCCTGCTCACAGGCACCATAGGATTCATGGCCTGCTTCTGGTTCGTTAGAAAGATCTACAGTGTCGTCAAAGTAGACTAAACGCGGTGTTAGGGTTAAGCATCGAGTGTTGGTACAGCGGTATTGACGAGTCCGTTGGGGGCGCTATTGTTATATAAAAATAATTGGAAAACTGAAACTCGACTACGGAATTAAAATTCGAAAGGATGAGACCAATAATTAAATCAGTTTCAAATCATAGGCGTGGTAGCTAGTTAGTAGTACGAAATTAGCTGATACTCTATTTATTAGTTCAGTGATCATGATATCAGACTTCCCCTGACGTCATGTACCCCAGTACAACCTCTGGATCAAAACCAAACCAGAGTCCCCTAATTTATTAAAATCGGTTCAGTAGTTTAGGCTGACGAAGTAACAAACATACTGACATGACATACATAGCCAGTGAACTTATTTTTGCTGTAGTCGGGTAAAAATCAAGTCGAATTGTTACACAAAAGCGTTGTTTTTCTGAAAAATGCGCTAATTAGTTGCGTGAGAACCTTCCGCCTAGTCCATTTGTTTTTATTGAAATGTTTTGTGGATTGATAGTGGTCTATAGTGGCGACCAATTAGAAATTGTAACAATTTGAATATCAAAACAGACATGGATTGTAATGCAATTGGATGTAAAGATGAGCCACGTGCCAACACATCTGCGCTTGCGTCGCGCGTCGTCGGTTTATGTTGAATAGTGTGGCAGTGACAAGTGAGACTGCTGTACACAATGTGATTAATTGTATAAAAATTTATAACGCTAATAAATTGATAGTCTCCTGTGCGTCTTTTAATCGTTTGTTTATTATTTAGATATTAATTTAAAAGTTAGGTCGTATACATATTGACTGAAATCTCTAATATGTCACCACAATGCTTGTTATTTTTTCGTAAAAACGAAACACATTAAAATTTTCTTCAATGTGTATGCGCCTTTAGTCGCTAGCCATGTAAGTTGTTTTTTTTTTGTGACAGGAAATTGATGCTTAAATATTTTATTTATTGTTTTAAACCTAATATTGATCACCCTGCACAAGAAAATTAGTGTTACTAAGCCGTGAGTTGTCTCAGATTGAACGGATTCGACTACTCTACTATGATAGTACTTAAATGTGCCCTATACAATATCAAGGAAAACTAAAATAATGTGATGTACGAATAAGTGATTCGATGATATTTTAACCATGTATCATACATTTGCAATTAAAATAAGTGAGATTTAGCATTTTTTTAATAAAAATTATTAGGGATAATGATTTATTTTTTTCTCCCGTGTTATCGTATGGACCTGGATTGAATGAAGTATTAACATTCAATCCAAACAGATTACTGATATGTTCTTATAATACTGATGTTACACATATTGCATTTTCATCTCGGGGCCATCATTAATACTGCACTGAATTAGAATCTTGTTTAAATTAGCGCCAAGCCTCGATATCGCAGCCACAGAGTAGAACTTATTGACGAAATTTTAATCATGGAAGGCCCAATATTCTCAAGTTCCATATGATGACATTATAGTTTAAAAACCTATTGTTTAACATACAAACATGTATCGTGTGCATATTATGCAATTTAATTAATTGTAACTTTATTTTATCATTATTTTTTAAACTGTGCTTAGTTAATTGAAACAGTTGAATGTAAATAATAAAAAAAAAACTATTTTAAAAATGCTTTTCGTATTTTATTGTATTCACGTACCTAATTATAAAATAAATTAATCACTGTCACTTTCTGAGAGATCTGCTTTTTCTTTCGGCTGTAATGCTTTCCGTTTAACGTGTTTCCTTTTTTTATCGAGTTTGGTTTTTCTGAATAATTCTATTGCTTTCATTTTGTTTTCCAATAAACTCCTTTTTTCTTTCTCTCTTTGTGGAATAATTTCTTGGAAACGATCGGATTTTGGTATTTTAATTTCAAGTTCTGATTTACCATCTTTCATTTGTGATACAACTTTTACACCTTGATTTATAAGTACGCTTACTTCATCATTCTTTCGCTTTTTGGCAGCAGATGGGCCTGCTTTGTTTGTACTTTTAGAACTATTATTTTTCGAAGCCTTTCTTTTAGTAGCTGCAGGCTCGTTAATTTCTTCAGACTTCTCAGATTCTACTGAGAGAGGTCCTTCGGGACCCATTCTTTGCACAGCTGCTTTGACTCTTTTACTCATTTGTTCTTCCAGCGATTGAAATTCAACCTTTCTTTTGAAAAAGTCTTGCACAGATCTTTGAGTTTTGCGATCTTGCATTCGTTTTATAACTGGTTTTAAAATTTCATCTAATTTGTTTTGAGACCAACCAAACTTGGCTTTAGTATAATCTCTCAATATTGTGATGTCTAATTCTCCCCAAGTGAATTTGTCTTCACTTTTTTCTATGTTCGGTTCCAAGTATGCTTGAACCACCTAAGAAGTGAAAAGTTAATTTATTACCACTAAAAATGTAATGATCATTTAAGAAATGAAACTAAACCACATGACTTACCCTCACACTAGGAAAGTCTTCTGTGAGTGCAACATTCTTTAGCTTTTTCTTAAGAGTAGTGTTATCTGTCCTCTTCCCTGCTCTGACCCATTGCTTGAACTCTTGCAAACCCTTCACTATTTGCGCATATCGAGCTGGCTTGGTACTCTCGCTAAGGAGTTGCCTCCTATTGAAAGGGAATGAGGCTAGAATCTCCAAAGCAGTAACAGGTCCTACACCACTCACTCCAGTTGTGTAATCACTACCAACTAGTAGCGCCAGCAGTACAAGCTGCTCCCTATTTAAATCTGGAAATTGTATTTATTGTTAGAGATTCCATGCAAAAAAGTTGCAGCAAATAAGAAAGCAATATCGAGTTTATAACCTGACAGTAAAAAAATCTATATATATATTGTCGCTCGTCATCCAATACCGCGAATGTGATTTTTTTTACGAAAATCATTTTTAAATGCAGGATCACTTATTTGAACGTAGAATGAAATAAAACAAAAAAACTGATTTTCGTAAAAAAATTCACATTCGCGGTATTGGATGACGAGCGACGATATGTATAACCTCAGAAATAAAATAATTGACAAACTATGCTTACTAAAAGACGTCTCAATTCTATCAGCTAAAAACTGCAACACATGCTTTTTTTGGTTAAAGAAATTCTTATACACGGTCCGTCCGCCAAATAGCCAGATATCACTATCATCTGTTATTGTACCATCAGTTAAATTCACACTTTCAAGGAATGCGCACTGAGCTTCAGCCTCCATAGGGGCAACAATGTACGGAATACCGAATATTTGTAGCAGCTCTTGAGCTTCTTTTGTCATTTGCTCAGTGATGTTACGACCTATACGATCCAATCGCCCTTTTTCTTGTATTAAATCTTGCTCCTCAGTTTGCATTTCTTCAACCATTGTATTTAATTGTTCCATTGTTAACATTTCTTTAGGTGGATAAGAAGCTTTCACTAGGTCGCGATATTGTTCATCTTGCTGATCTTGCTTGTTATCCTTTACTGTTTCTGCTTTTTCGGACAAGTTATTGTCATCTTCCATTTTATCTGAACTTTCACTTGTGTTTGTAGCTTCTGAGCTTGGTTGCTCCATGGTATCCACTACATTGTCCACATGAGCTTTATCAACTGCCTCGTGGGGTGGTACAGGATCCTGTTTACTTTCACTTTCTGGTTTCTTAATATTATGTACATAAACTCTACTATTGGTACGTACAGGTACCTCTGGTACTTTAAATGCTTTATCTGGTCTAATATCATCAGAAGCAGCCTTTATAAACGATACTTCTTCTTCTTCTAAATCTTTTATACCTTCATCTGTCTTTAAATCTTTTATTGCTTCTTTATTTTCAGTAACTACTACCTCTTTTTCATCAAAGATGTCTGCGAATATATCATCGTCAGGTGCATCACCCATATTTAATGTAATTTCTATAACTGACTTGTTAGGTTTAGTTTCTTCGTTGGGTACTTCTTCAAACTCATTTTCACTAGAGTCAGTTTCATCTTTAGTTGCAGTTTTTGAAACTTCTTCAAATTCATTACTGGAGTCATTTTCTTGCTTTATTTCAACACTTGTTAATATATTTTCTGTTACGTGTTCTACTTCTTCCATGCTAGAATCAAGCTCTATCACATCTGGAACTGGATTTTCTAAACAGATAACTGAGGCTTGAGTTGAATCTATATCTTTATCTGTTTCATGATCTTTTGATGGGTTAGATTCAGCTACAACAGTAACTTGATTATTTTCTTCACTACTATCAGATAATACTTCACCTTGAATACAATCATCATCATCACTAGATGAAAGTTCTACATTATCAACTATTACTGACTTCTCATTATTAATTTCTTCTATTATCTTATCCACTTTTGGTATTTTATGTTTCTTTTTCATTTTTATTATATCTGTTACAATTTTATTAATTGCCCTGTGAGTGAAATCACTGTACTGCATGATATAAGATTTCGCACAGGTCATATCTGGTGGTTCAAAGCCATCATCTTCTTCTGAATCCGTATTGGAATTATCCGTATCTGTCATGCATGATGTCCAAGAGTCATCAGTTTTGGATGCTACACTTGTGTTTTGTTTTGTCTCACTAGATTCATCAACACACTCCAGTGACATTTGGATGGCTTTTTGTAAATCATCTTCTAATTCATCTACTTTTTTTGATGTTTCTTCCTTAACTTCTGTTAGTTCTAAAATTTTACTTGTTGTTGGTTTGTCTTCCTCTTCAGTAATTTCTTCAACTTTGCTAGTTGTTGGGTTGTTTTGCAACTCATTTCTCTTTTTTGCATCTGCCAAAGCTTTTTTGACGTCTTTAATAAGTAAAAATCTTGTGGAAACATTAGAAGCAATGCGCCGGGTGGGTATTGTCTCTATTTTGGTGGCAATGCCTTCTTCATTTAGTAGGGATTCTAAATCATTTAAAGACATTCCTGTATCACCCATTTCCTTTTCTGTCTCCTCAAGGCATTCTTGTACCTTTCTTCTCTTTAGAAGCCTTTGCATCTGTAATTTAAAGCAATCAAGAAATTATATTCAAGTGTTAAGGGTAGAAAACTATTTTTAGGGTGTTTGATGGATCATTCCTTCAATAAAAATAATTTCTACTAAGCATTGTGTAAAAATGAGACTCAGCAATGCTACAACAGTTGATGATAGAATTACTTGGAAGTCAGAAAAGGTGTCACTGTTTTTAGGCAGCTCATTAAGTCTTCCCCATGAATTCTGTTTTCTTGTTTCCTTTAATTCTATAAGTACATCATACTTTTCTTTGACTCCTAAATTCTTAAAGGTTTCAGATTGTATATCAACAGAATGCACATCAATGCTGGAGCCGCTTGAATTCTGTTCATCTTCAGATCTGGAAACAAGTTTTTTCTATTATAATTGTAATATTTACAGTTTAAAGAATAGTTGTTTAAGTTGATCCCTGTAAATGCCAGATTGGTCATATCCACTAGAATATGTTGAAAAGGCTGAAATGATGTTTTCATGATACTGTTCTTTTCTACTTTGACTTACTCTGATTCACTTTCATCTTCCTTTTGAGGCAATGCCGGCAGTTTAAACAGGTCATCGGTGTCTGTAGATGTATGGCCATTTTTCTTTGGTGATATTTCTTTACCCAATAAACTATTGACAGCTGTTTTCTTACTCAACAGGAGCGCAAGTTCTCTTTTTATTCTTTCAGATTCTGAATTGTACTTCGATTTACTGTCCTGTCTCTTAGCCTAAAATATTGTGAAATAGTTGAGTCATAACATTGAAATGAGGTTATTTTTGTTTGAAAATGTAAACATAAACAAAACTTACAATAGTTTCTTTTTTCAACTCTGGAAAAGCTCCATCAAACACAAAGACTGGTTTAATTCTAAAGTACAACAGTTTACAGAGACGTTGGAACAGTCCCATGAGATGTGCATTTGGTAGAGGAGCCCCTTTTGCATCTTGGTAACCTTTTACCATCTGATGCAACCATATTGATATATCTGATGAAGATGAAAACAAAGTGTTAATTTGGTAAGTAAAAAGTATTGCACAATTTAGCATTTTTATTGAACACTGGATCTTCATCTTACCGACAGCAAGCACTTTGTTTTCCAGCGTCTCGACAGGTACGGGCTTGCCGGCTGGCTCTATTAGTCTCCACAGTCCAGTGACTCCCATCGCGTGCGATTAAATTCCAGAATAGATTTTTTGTTTAAACTAATGTATATATCAGTGTACATAACAAAGGTCGTTTCCCACGAGATCTCCGGTCAATCGTCGGTCTCTTCCTCACACATCGTAACTATTTTGCTCCGTGAGCTCAATGTACCCCACTGCGGCTACGCACACATCTACAAAATGAAACGATTGCTACTGGCGCACTGCGTTCGTAAATATGTGTTAGGTTCACTACAACATATCAAATGTTTTACTACGCGCCGCGAACGCCCACTCTTTCCCACACTTTATTTTCTCACGCCCCATGCGTAACCCCACATCCTATGACCGACCGTCTGTCAGTCGGCGCGTCGCGGGTCGACCGATCCCTCATCGACTCAACTCGATTCTGTTGATTCGCGCGCGTGTAGACGACAACACGCCTGCAAACATCTCCGTGTCTATGGTCAATCTTTGACAGTTCGCGCATCTGGCGTTGTCGTATTTATACTCGAATAAACAGAAGTTTCGACAACTTTTCATAAAATAAAATCATACAATAGGAAACTGCCGGGCCGAGGACGAGGACGAGCGTCCTCCGGTCGCGAGTGGCAACCAACGTAACGTCGCCCCGTCCCGTCTGAAAATACCATCGTCGAACAGGTGTCTCGAACGAAATGTGTGCCAGTTCCCAGCGTAATTAACTAACGAGGGGCGTGAATAATACAAAAGTGTATCGATCGGCGAGATAATCGAATCCAGGGGCGACGGCGTCTCGGTTGAACCTACCCTGTAGGCGCGCGTCCTCCAATCAAGGACCTGGGAGGACGCTTAGGCCGCTCATTGCACTACCGGCGATGACCCACGGGAGAAGTGACGCCAGCTAGGGACACGAGAGCATCATCCTGCGCGGCCCGAGGTCGGGTGCGCGCTATGCGGGCGGCAGCAAGGTGAAGGCAGCCGTGGCGAGCATGCCGCACCAGTTCGGCGGGGCGGGCGCGGGCGCGCTGGCGGGCGGCGCGTCGCCGCCGGCGCAGCACGCGGCGCTGTTCCCGCGCTACGCAGGCGCCGCCGGGCCCGGCGCCGGCGCCTACCGCCCGGACGAGCGCCGCCTGACGCGCGAGGCCATGGAGCGCTACCTGCGCGACCGCTCCGACATGGTCGTGGTCATCCTGCATGCGAAGGTCGCGCAGAAGTCTTATGGAAATGAGAAAAGGTTTTTCTGCCCGCCACCCTGCATCTATCTGTTCGGAGATGGCTGGCGACTGCGGCGCGAGCGCATGCTGCGGGAGGGGGAGACGGAACAGGCAGCTCAGCTGTGTGCCTTCATAGGCATCGGCAACTCTGACCAGGACATGCAGCAGCTGGACCTCAACAATGGCAAGCAGTACTGTGCCGCCAAGACTCTGTACATATCTGACTCTGATAAGAGGAAGCATTTCATGCTCTCAGTAAAAATGTTCTATGGCAATGGCCATGACATTGGTATTTTCAATAGTAAGAGGATTAAAGTAATATCAAAGCCCTCCAAGAAGAAGCAATCATTGAAGAATGCAGACTTGTGTATTGCAAGTGGAACGAAGGTAGCTCTGTTTAACAGGTTGAGGTCACAAACTGTATCTACGAGATACCTCCATGTAGAGAATGGTAACTTCCATGCCTCCTCAACACAGTGGGGAGCATTTACTATACACCTGCTGGATGACAATGAAAGTGAATCAGAAGAGTTTGCTGTGAGAGATGGATATGTTCATTACGGGTCCACTGTGAAGCTTGTATGCTCAGTCACAGGCATGGCGCTACCCAGACTAATAATAAGAAAGGTAAGATCTCTACTCTCAGTCATGTTTAGAACCCAACATAATAATAATTATGAAAATATTTCCTACGTTATTATAACCAAGTAAATTCTTCACTATTTCCAAACGGTTCGTGTAGTCATGTTAATTTGATTAGAACCAATTTCGCACCATTGCTAAACTCAACAAAACTAGGTATTTCTCACCATAATAATCATTCTTATCACTAGATATTTATGTATGTTTACGTTATCATATTACTGACAACACAGTTTTTTACTACAATATTGTATTTAGTTGTATTTGTAACCCTTTTGGAGACTAAAATACTTTTTATGATTCAAATTCTTTATTCTTTTGAAACAGAAAACAAAAACACAATTGATAACACTTGATGGTTAGTTAATCAAAAGTTTGACCACATTAATTTTTAACTGCTCTTTAAGTATTTTCAGGCAATAGAGTAGGGTATGCAAAATCTTTTCAGATACCAACCCTATCTTTAAAACACATTCTTATGGTACCCTGTATTAAATTAACATCAATATCTAAACATGAAGTCTTTGTAGAAAACTGGCACCACTGAATCCTGTGACAACATAACCATAATAATTAAGCCATTATTATTAGGTATTTGCCATAATAACAATGAATATTGCCTGAAATGCAAATTAATGATGACGGATCCTACATCCTTAATAAATATTTATGGGCTAAACGAAATTGCATTAAATTTGGCATATAGATAGTTTATAACCTGGATTAGGGCATAGGATACATAGGATTATCCCGGTAGTACATTCCCATGAAATAATTACCGACCTCCACGTGGGCGAAGCTAGCGAAGCAAAAGCCAGTGTTATTATAAAAATACACGAAATTTTTATTCTTTATATTACATTCTTCAGTGCCTTTACAATACGAAGTAATTTTCATCAATAATATCCTTTGCCTTGGAACATATTCTAATAAACCTATTCCCACAGGTGGACAAGCAAATGGCCCTATTAGAAGCAGATGACCCTGTATCCCAACTTCACAAGTGTGCGTTTTACATGAAGGACACAGAACGCATGTATTTATGCCTATCACAAGAAAGAATAATACAATTTCAAGCCACACCGTGCCCTAAGGAGCCCAATAAAGAGATGATCAATGATGGTGCTTGCTGGACCATCATCTCCACTGATAAGGCTGAATATCAGTTTTATGAAGGAATGGGGCCTGTCAGGTATTTAATTTTTTTATGTCAGTAAAAGTGAGAGGAAGTGGGGCATCATCTTGACCCCATATTGTTATTGTGTGTGAGCTGATAAGCTCCATTTTCCTATTTTGCCAATTCTCTGCTATGAGAAATACAAATGGGGAAAATGCAACAATTGACTGCCCCCATGATCATAAGAAGTTGGCCTATAGGGTCCCCAATAAATGACAACGTAATGCCGCGTCGAAACTAGTCCAAAATTTTCTTAAACGTACAGTACATACATAAACTCGTGAATTTCTGTACCAAGCGATTTACTTTTGCATCCGAGAAAATAACAAAAATATCCTCCTTAAAAATGAAGTAGAGGTAGCTCAAGTATTAATCTTTTGTATAAACAAATTATTTACTTTATCTGTCTATAGAAACAGTGATAATTAATAGCTTTTGTGCTAATAGCTTAGAAACTATTTAACCACAAGGTTGCTTGTGATATAATTAAAATATATGAAAATTAAAAGTATTAATTTAAATGTAAGTCATGTATGTATTATTTGAACGTTTTAGTTGAAATAAATATTGTTGTATAATATATATATATAACTATATTAAATACACTAATTGCAAACAAAATAATATATAATTTCATAAAAAAAAATAGATTAGCCTGCACATAATATAGTCAGAGAATAAATAAATAAGTGACTGATATTATAAAACGAAGTCCCCCGCCGCGTCTCTCTGTCTGTCTGAACACGATAAACTCAAAAACTATCAAACGAATTTTCAAACGGTTTTCACCAACGGATTGAGTGATTCTTGCGGAAAGATTTGGTGTATAGTTCATTAAGGTTTTGTGTAAATTGGCTGAAATATGACGATTATTGTCGAAGATGTCGGAAAAAATCATGCCTCTGGGAGCTTTACTGGCGTGTGCCGCGTAATGTTTTACGGGATTGAAGATCTTAAAAAGTTCAAAAAAAAGTCCGCGATAGCTCATCTATCTATCTTCTAATTATGACCCACAGTAACCATTATTATCTTTCAGAATTTGATAAAAATTCCATTGTTATTTCCGAAGCTATAGTGAACGGTATCATATTAATCCTTATCCAATAAAAATGTTATTTAAATTGGGCATTTAATTGACATTAAAATATGCCTTTCAAAGATATCACAAATTCAAAACTACGCGTAACAAAATAATTATGGTTGGAGCGCAGCGGTAGAGTCGATAACCTTTTCCTGAACTATTAGGTATGTAATCCCAGTACTGCCCGGTAGTATGTTCCCGTGGGATATTTTTCGACATCCACGCGGGCGAAGCCGCGAGCAAAAGCTAGTAATACTACCTAGTAAACTAGTAAAAGAAATATAGACAGGAAATAATTTAAATATTAGTAATAAGCTTCCTCTTTCCTACTAAAATTTTGCTGTGCCCGACAGGGTACGTAATAGTTTCTATTTATTTATACTTACCATCTGTATGTGTACAATACGCGCCACGAAAGATGAGATTTGACCGCGTCTCCCGCGCTCTTTCCGCCGCACTATGGGCCAGAAAAGTAGGTTTTCGTAATGTTCTATAGTGAATATTTTGTTAATGCACATGTCTAACTGAATGTCCAATGCATATTATATAGCAGTTAAAATATACTATTTCTCATTTTTACTAAGGCTTGCAAGTTGACGCTCGAAATTATGTCAATTATGTAGAACACAATTTCACCAGTTCACATGGTCATGTTTTCATTATTTTCACAGAAAATTTGTAAGTGTGATATATAGTTAGAATGGTTATGAAGTACTCTATTTAAAAATAATTTAGTTAGACCATTATGTGAAAACTGGGGAGGTATTGAATTTTTTATTCTATCCTTATTAGAAACTACATAGACTTTTGACAGTTAGCAATGTCTGCCCATGTCGTAATTTTTATAGCATCACACAGAGCAGCTAATAAAGAATTCAGGGCAAAAAAAAAAATTGCCCGAATCTGCCCCCCTTGAAATGAAACGAAAAATGCCTGGTGGGGGGAAAATACAAAATATACCAAAAATTATTTTAGTTGTGATTGATGAGATTTTTGGATATTTAGATAACTTTGACCTTTTTTTCTTAAATAATATTATCTATTTACTTAATCTTTAGGTAAGGTGGGAGTATTGGGTAGTGTTTTTTTTTTTTATCGTTCGGTCAGATGTGGTTTATGTTTTATTATCACTGTGTGAATTACATGTTTATCAGGTAGTTTATGTATTTCTCTATCGCGGTGAAGGAAAAGGGAGGAAATGGTAGTTAAAGTTGTTATTGTACATTATATCAGTACTACTAACCACCTTCATAGATAGTGGTTAGGAACGTGATAATGGCACTAGATAATAATATTTTTTCACACAGTTTCAGTATTAAAGTTTGCTTTGTTATAATATAGTCTTCACCAACTTCGGCAAAAAATTAGTAGTTAGAAGTAAAAACAAAATGACTGAATTTGTTGTGCCTCGACGAGTAATATGCGAATTTTTCATTGATCATGGAACAAAATCAGAAGATATTCAAAAATACTTAGAAGAACACCACCATTTGTCGTCTGAAAAAAGTGAATTACTTGTAAAACGTATTTAAAAATGGCTTATAACAGCGTTTAACGATCGGTGGACCAAATCTAACCGAACTAAAGAACGTTTCTTTAATAAAAATACACCGTGGTTAGACGGTGAATTTAAGGTACAATTCGAAGAAGCACCGATTCATATTACACCTACAACATCTGGAGAACTTGGACGTCCGCCAAAGTCTTATGAAGATCTATCAGAGAAATCGAAAAAAAGGAAGAATATGGAGTTGGTACAAGAATATGGATTCGAGTATATACATAATGCATACGTTCAAGGATTGCGGTCTGAAGGAGAACTCGAAGAAGCTACTGTTGTTTCAATTATGCGGAGTTGTGATAGAAATGAAAATAGGATCATGAAGGAAAAATTATTGCATGAAAGTCGCATTGCAACAGATTTCACGGTGGATAAAGCTTTAAGTATATTTGCAGATTTAGATCTTTCGAAATCACAATACAGATTACTTCGAGCAAGTCTGATTAACAAAAACTTCGACATATTGCCATCATATAATATACTGACGAACGCCAAAAAACTGTGTTATCCTCCGCCATCCAGCATTCAAATAACCGATAAGTGACAAAGTAAATCTACAAGATTTGCTGGATCACACTTCTGCTCGCATCTTAAAGATTGAAAATGTTTACAACCCAACAAGAAAATCTCTTAAATTGTTTACCAAGTGGGGATGTGATGGTTCATCGGGGCAAAGTGAATATAAACAAGTTTTAACAGATGAGAGTGACTTAGTCTCAGATGCAAACTTATTTATAGCGTCTTTGGTACCAATAAAGCTGACTGACACAGAAACAAATGAGGTAATTTGGCAAAATCCGGCTTGTTCTTCTATTCGTTATTGCCGACCAATCCTGATGGAACTTGCAAAAGAAACGCCCGAGAAAACCCGATCAGTGGTTGGTGATATTCGGGGTCAAATTAATAATTTGCAAAATTCAAAGATACATAAGGAGGAGCAGGTAACTGAAATAAGTCACGAACTATTTCTAACTGATGGATGGAAAAGTTACACAAGTTCTAACTGACACAAGTTCTGGAGCTGTATGTACAGTGTGTGGGGATAAACCAAGCGAAATGAATAATTTGGAGAAGATTGAATCAAAGCCAGATAATATAAATGCTTACGAATACGGTTTGTCTACGTTGCTCGCGTGGATCAGGTGCATGGAGTTAATATTACATATTTCATATAACCTTTCATTTAAAAAATGGGCTGCGAGAACTCCGGAAAATAAAAAAAAGTAAAGAAGACAAGAAAAAGCTTGTACAAAGTTTGTTTCGATGCCGAATGGGATTGCACGTTGATAAGCTCCGACAAGGAAGTGGAAACAGCATTGACGGCAATACAGCTCGGCGTTTTTTTGAGAACTACTATTGCGCATCAGAAATTAAAGGAGTTGACGAGGAACTTATTAAAAGGTTCTATGTTATTCTTCAAATTTTGGCATCCGACATTGATGTAAATCCAGAAAAAATTGGTGAATATACTCGCGCAACCGCACAACTGTACGTAACAAAATATATGTGGTATAATATGTCTTCTTCAGTACATGCAATCTTAATACATGGGGAAGTATAATAAGACATTTTGCGGTTCTGCCCATTGGTAATTTATCTGAGGATGCCCAAGAATCTCATAACAAAGATTACAAAAAAATCAGATTGCATCACGCTAGAAAATACTCTAGGTCCGCAACGAATCAAGACGTATTTCATGGTCTTCTATTTACGTCCGATCCATACATATCAAGTATCAGAAAACCATCAGTCACTATTTCCAAGGAATTGTTAGACGAAGCTAAGAAACTCTTAGCTATTTAAAGTAATTACGTACACTAATTGTAAAATATACTTTTGGAGTGGATTATTATATCATATTTGTCATTTATTTAAATGTAAGATTTATATGTACTTAATATAAAATAAAATAGGTTTAATATCATAAAACCGGAAAATTATAATTCAATAAGTTAAACAAACTATGGTTTAATATTAAAAAAATACATTTTTATTTTTGTTTTATTTTTTTAAATACAACGTGCCAAATTTCAGCTATTTACTTTAATCAACAAAAAAGTTACAGATTTTTGAGACGGTACGCACGGTTCTGTCCCATAGTGCGCCGCCCCGATGACGTCCCAGCACAGACCTCATGCGAAGAAAGAGACCTATAAATCGTCTACTGCGCAAGTCAAACCACGTGGTGGTGTCAAGTCTCATCTTTAGTGGCACGCATTGTGGATGTTCTATGTTCTATGTTATGGGGTTTGGTTTCCGCACTTAGTCCGTCAGGTGGACCATTGTACGTGGGCCATGGCGGCCGCTTGGGGGGTTATTCCAACCAGCCCACCTCCCTCCAGAAGTTAATCAAAACTCCTGGTCTGTTCAGAACATCTGTGAAAGATCTGGGTGACCCGAGGGTTTCTGTTCTAATCTGGGTGACGCCTGTGCATTCAAAGAGCACGTGCGCAACGGTTTCCTCAGCCTCCATGCACGCCCTGCACAGAGGACTGTCCGTTATGCCTATCGTGTGGAAGTGTTTGTTTAGCGAGCAGTGTCCTGTGATGGTCCCCGTCACCAGGCGCAGGCCGTTCCTGTCCAGGCGTAAAAGACTCCTGGTTAACTTGCTATCCAGAGATGGCATAGCTACCTTGGACTGCCTGCAGCCCGGTGTCGAGGTCCACCAGTACTCCGCTTGTGTGAGGGTGAATTCCTGTAGCCACCTGCGTATTTGGTTGAAGGGGATTGGTACGATAGGTTCGGGTCCGCAGACTGCCGTGCTAGATCCTCTTCTAGCAAGTTCGTCAGCTGCGTCGTTACCTAGCGAGCCGCTGTGTCCTTTTATCCATTGCAGTGTCACTGTGTTGCGACTAGACACCGTTACCTGTTCTAGTGCATTGTGACATTCTAGTATCAACTTCGAGGTAATATATTTTTTCTTCAGCGATTGGAGAACTGAGGCGCTGTCGGAGAGTATGCGTATGTGAGTGTCCGTAACTCTCCTGGCCTCTATGGCGTGGACCGCTTGTATGATGCCGACACATTCCGCCTGGTAGACGGTGTTGAACATTCCTAGTGGTCTGGATATCTTTATGTTGAGATCGTACGAGAAGACTCCGACTCCGGTACCAGAGTCGGTCTTCGATCCATCAGTGTAAACCCTCAGCTCTTTCGGGCATGAGTAGTCACACTGTTCTTCTGTAAGAATTATGTTGTAGTGCCTTTGAAAGTGGTGTGATTTCGGTGCTTTGTCGCAGGGTGATGCCATCATTGGCCGACGCTTGATTGCATCTTCCTTTATGCGTGTATGCTTAATTCTGGAGTCTTTGCTTAGAGTTCCTGATAAATGTAGTCTAAAGGCGGCCAGGGCCGCCTCCTCCCGCACAATGAGGTGCAGAGGCGGCAGTCCAAGCATTGCCTGTAAGGCGGCAGTGGGTGTAGTTCTCATACTGCTAGTAATTGCGACACAAGCGAATCGCTGCAGTTTTTCGAGATCTTTTTGGGCTGTGCTCAGGTCTGTCCTGGGCCACCAGACCAGTGAGCCGTATGTGATAAGCGGTCGAATGACTGTAGTATATAACCAGTGGGTGACCTTGGGGCTAATCCCCCAATTCCTCCCGAGCAGTCGTTTACACTGCCACAGGGATATGCTGGCTTTCGTAGTGATATAGTTCGTGTGTTTTGCCCAGTTCAATTGTTTGTCCAAAAAGATGCCCAGGTATTTGGTTTCAGTTGAGAGGCTAAGGGTTGTTCCAAAGAGTCGTGGTAACTGTAGTGTCATCAGTTTCCTCTTTTTTGTGAAGAGAATCAGTTCGGCTTTTGTAGGGTTCACTGAGAGTTGGTGCCTGTTGCACCATTCCTCTACTATTTTCAGGGCTTGACGCATGAGATTGCATAGCGTGTTTTCGTGACGCATTGTGGATTGCAATAAAGATAAATTGAAATAATGATAAATGCAATTATTAGTATCATGATTGTTTATCTATTCAGCATACCACTTTTTCTCGTGTTATTTCTCAGCATCAAATACAAAATTGCACGAAAATCAAAACGACATTCCACACCCTAAAAACCGCCGTGCACCTCCCATAATAAACTCGAGCAGTTGACCTGATAAAGAACGTAAAGCGTCAATTTATCATTAAAACAAGGAAAACATAGAAAAGTCACACGTTTAATCATAATTCAGGTATTATCATGAACGTGCGAATTTCTCTTTTGACAGCCTGGGAACCACTGGGAAACACCTTCCACGATGAACATGAACCGAACCGATATATTTAACCAGAGTGTTGTCAAAACACTCCTAAATTACCAACACTTAAAACAGTAGCAATATTTATAGCATCATATAAAGGAAAACATAAAGAAATTCGCACGCTCATCATAACACGTAACGTTTGATACCCTGGGAACAAGTACGAACGAGCTGTCTGCGAACGTAAGCGATTGATGGATTGATGTGACGTAGCTACCGTTTGCCTAGCTGACCATATGTGACAAACAGTCGCAAGCTACTAACATATCGTTTTTAGCAAATCCTTTTAAAAGTTCTAAAACTCGATCGTGGGTCACCCCAAAAGATTTTTTGCCACCCCTGCAATTTTGTCGCACCCTCATTTTATTTTTGCAATTTCTAAACATATTGAATGCGTTATGATGTTAGGTTTATTATTCACTCGCGCCGATTCTTGATATAATTCAGTGCCCTCTGAAACCTATGTAGATTTTTGCCGATTTCTAGACTAATTTGGGGGCCCTCAAAAACGTTTTTGTCACATTCACTAAGTATTTGACGGATTTATTTAATTTTCGTAGATATAACATAAATCTAGTCTTCATGTATGAAAGAAAGAAACAAGGTGTTTTTGAACAATTTTTGATAATTGTCATCAGTTTTCATCAGTCAAACTTATTTACGGACTTCAAATCCACATAAACACGTTGGATTCCTACAAACCAAAACCATTTTTCTTCAATCATTTTCCACCAATTTTATTTTGATTCGGGGATGCGGAATTTGATCACCGCCTTTTTGCTTCTCTGGGAGCTTGGCTCGCGCCACTTTCTTTTCACATTTGCCAACCTTAGACACTTGGATAAGCCAACTAGATATAAATTCCAAAAACGTCATGATATCCATTACAAAATACCATCCTTCACCCAGGTCTCCTGTAACACCAGTGCCGCTAGTCCACTCTCTAAACCTGAACGGTGGTGGTGACGTGGCCATGCTGGAGCTAGCTGGCGACAACTTCACGCCATCTCTGCAGGTGTGGTTCGGTGACGTGGAGGCAGAGACCATGTACCGGTGCGCTGAATCTATGCTGTGCGTCGTGCCAGATATCTCGCAGTTTAGAGGACAGTGGCTTTGGGTGCGGCAACCGACGCAGGTAATTTGAATTTGGAAACACTTTTCTTTCGTAAATTAGTCGTAACCTTTTAAGACCGTAGTACCTTAATTGCGTAACTTATTTTCGTAAACAATTTTGCCTAATTTGTTTCATTTTGACAGTTCAACAACATTCATTGCGTTATTTACGTTGTTGAGCAGATTTTTTTTCAAGTTATGAAGCAATGGATTAGCAATCTGTTTCAAATAGAAACAGATTGTGTTGTATTACGCAATTAGGGTACAGGAATATATGAAGCTGACTTGAGTCTGATTCTCGAATATCTTCTAGTAGTAACCGAAGCAGACCTTTGTATACCCGCCGCCCACTTTTTTCCTTGGTTTGAAAATTATAAAGTATTTATGAATAAGGTGGATAGACAAATCTTTCCAAAGGTAATACGGCGTTATAACTTTTAAATCATTAACATTAATTTTCTTGTTGAATTATAAAGCAAAGGCGTTTTTAGAAAACTTTTTTGAAAACGTCCTTAGAACTACGGAAATAGAGTCTGAGTTTTAGCATATTTTCTGCACTTGTCGTAATTCGGTGAAGCGGCAATTCTACTTGTATCTTTTTATTACATACAATTTAACAGCACCCTATTCAAATAATCTCCTTTGTCAGGAAGTGACCATCGCGATCACAGCATTTAATAGTCAAACACTTTAAATAAATTCCGTTGTGAGAACTCGGTCGCAGACATTTACTAAATGAAAATGTTATGATATGTCGCCGAAAGGACGCACCTGTGGCTTACAACTGGCGATTAGAAAACAATTGACGTGATATACAATCAATAACAAATTTATTACACTACTTATAATTGTCTTCGAAGACGATTGTTCTAAGTATAGAAGTCTAGAACATCTGCTACTCAGGTCATGTGACAAATCCATATTTATTAAGTATGTGTTTTTATTCAACCAGGAAATTCTAAAATAACGTTATCATTATAACTGAATTCGTGATATTTATACGCTTAGATTTTTATGCAAATTTGCATGCAACATTCGTAAAATATTCAAAGAAATTCTAGTTTCATTTCGATCAATGGCATTTCTTCGTAGAATTGCACCCTTCGATTAGATTTAATAACATACGTGTTTGAAGGAGACTTGAATAATTTATATCTGCCTGGAAATTGATACTTTAGTAATAAAACGGCAACGTGATCCCCCCTAGTTTATTATGCTGCTACTGCGTAATGTCTCTTCATTTACAAGTTTGTTATAATCACCCACTATAACACTTGGATAACTTATACATTGTTTTTGTAATTAAAAGAATTAGTCATGGATTTGTGTTGGTCTCACCAAGCATCATTTTCTGTGAAACTTGTCAAATAGTTTTGCTTTTGTAAATTAATTTCTTTTCTTCCCCTGGCGAAGGGAATGCCTTGTAGCAAAGCAACGCACCAGCAATCAAACAACATTATGCTAGCACTATTCGTCTGCCTTAGCTAGTTGGCATACGCCCCAAGGGTTAGCGGAGACTATTACATCTACTATATATTGTAACAGCGAGTCAATTTTTACGCCTTCCCCTTACGACCTACGCCAAATATTTTTTGATATTAGCATAGCTCATGAACTACTGAGGTGGCATAAAGGTAATGAATTTAAAAAAATAAAAATAAATTGCAGGTTAAAATTAATTATCAACGAAATGCCCTCGTCACACCTCCCGCTAACATTTTAGTTTAAACCAATAATTTCTTCAATTTAAAAGTGTTCTCCTCCACTTCAGGTACCGGTGTCGCTGGTCAGAAATGATGGCATAATATACGCGACGGGCCTCACGTTCACGTACACGCCGGAGCCCGGGCCGCGACCCGGTTGCGCGCCCGTCGACGACGTCATGCGACCCGACACCGCCACCGGCTGGCACCACGACGCACACACCCACAGGCTACCAGACAACACCCTCCAATAGCCAATGGACTGCAGGCTGGAAGACGACAGCCTGCAGTTATAACTTACTCTATGGCAACTCAAAAACTGTGTTAATGTGACTCCAAAGAACGAAGCTGTCTCGTAAGACTAGTCGTGACTTTTGACGAGAAAGACATTTTGGTGAGTGATTCAAAGACAATTTGTAATTGTATTTCGATAGTGCCTAATGTCTATTCATCATAGCATGATCTCTGGCGGAGTTTGTGCTACAGACTAAATGGACGAGTAGGTAGGGATGTAAAACGGTAAAATTACCCTGGTACAATACGGTAGAAAATGTTATTTTACGTAATTTACGGTAAAACATTGTAATTTTTGGTAAAAACGTATTAAACGTACTCCTACAGTCATCCCCACTAAAATACGGAAGTGAGTATGTTTTTGTGTATCATGTGTATGTCACTACTTCACTATTAACGGATAAATGGCTTTGAATTAAATTTGCCAGAGATATAAGCAGTATTGGAACATAAAATAAAATAAAAAACAGAAAGCCGGGCCTGTGCGATTCATGCTTACTAAAAATCCCTAAAATAATTCTCAAGTCAAGAATTCAAGATATGAATCACATCATGGATTATATTAATATCATCTATGTGCAGAGGCAGAGCAGAGGACAGCACAAATTAAAATTTAAAACTTCATAAGTAATTTTACCGTAATTTATATAAATGACCGTAAAATCCTCGTATTTGACCAGCGTTTTCAGTAAAATTACGTAATTTTGCAACCCTACGAATAGGTATATATTTTTGAAAATGTATATTAAGTCGCTCGAATGAAAGGTATGCTGTTACAAATGGCGTAAATATTTGATTCGCGCATGCGTGTTGCGTAAGTGACACAACCTGCTTATTAAGGCGGTATCTTCAGGAGGGGGAAATGTACAATAGGAAATGTGTAGCTTATTAGCTTGTGCAATATTAAACAATTTACTTTTGTGACTGATTTCTTACTGACGACTTCAGACATGTATCAAATCTCTCTTGTGGAGATGTGGCCCTAATGTTGGATATCAGAGCTCATATAATAATTTGAGAGATACGTTTTAAAGATCATGTTAGGGTCTATAGATTATCGAAAGCTTTATTATTTTAAAAAGTGCCACTGCGCGAGTCGATCGCTTTGCTTGGGAGCTTAGACCGCAGGGCGCTATTGTGTGAGCACGATCGACGTGTGCCTAAATATATCTTTTTTTATATAGTATGTTTGTATATCTACGAGATTATGACACCAAAACTATGATTAAGGTTTAAATTCAGCAATAAAAGCAAGTTGTGACAACAGTAACATAGTGGAAGTGGAATTTGTGATAAATGCTAAGATATGGCTCTACTAGTACGTTCGGTGAAGATGTGGATGATTGCAGCTAGAAAAAAAAAATGAAATTAATTTTACTTTTAGGTATATCATTGGAAATTTTATTGTTATGATGAACCAACAAGTAGAGCTGTACCTTTGAAACTAATTTACCCTATTTAAATTAATTCTCGTTTTCGCACGGTTGGCGGGTTGAAAGTGGGCTTAATAACTCGGTTGTTATAAAATCAATAAATGTACTGTACCCTAATTGCGTATGACACGATAAATCACAATCCGTTTTATTTTTGACAGTTCAACAACATTCATTGCGTTATAGACGTTGTTGAACAGACAAATTTTTCGCACATCTGAAGCAATGGATTAGCAATAGGTATTCTTCAAAATGATTCAGATTGTGTTGGCTCGTGTGTCGCTGATAGTTTTACTTACGTACTACATGTGTAAGAAATTTCAAGAAAAAACTTCTATGAGAACTGAAATACGTATAGGTTAACAAAACTACCTACTTTATCGCTCAATTATTTTAAAGTGTACTTGGCTTTATTTTCGAACACAAAATCGAAGATATGTGACATCTACCTACCCGCACTGGGCCCGCGTGGTGGATTACGGCCCAATCCCTCTCACAGAGAGGAGGCCTGTGTCCCAGTAGTAGGAACATTATAGGCTGATTATGCTATATACTGTACCCGAAAGGGAATCATCTCGAATTAACAAATTACTCCAAATTTGTGCCCTTTCTTCAACCCGCTGATTAGTGTTTCTACACTACATTATTTCTATTTTTTTACTACCAGTAGGTAAACTCCTAGTCCGTAATTATGTTTTCATACATTTTCTTGAGCAATTATTCGCCTTCAAAAGCGCTTATAAATGCACGTAATATACGTTTATAATGTATGCAATAATTGCCAACTGAGCTCATAAAAATATAGTTTTTCAAAGGTTCGTTTGAACGCTGCTATAGGTATACAGGGGTAGTTCCTAGCTCCGGCATTTACTATACACCAATATTAATGTTCATCGTCATGAAAAGAGATCTCTCTGCTCTTAGATTTGTTTCTTTGGGGCCAAATAGTTGTAATATCCATGACAAGTCATTGCGTTTATTCTAATTAACGTTAAGTTTAATACATTTGGGCAAACGAAAATGAACTCTACGAAATTGATTTTAAGAGTGATTTTAATGTAATCGGTTTGTATAAATTAAGTAGATTTCCTAGAATATTAGTTTATTACAATCGAGTTAGAGAAGAGCCAAATAAGTCCTTTTTATCTCAGAATACTTGATATAGTATTTTTCTCTTTTATTTTAGTGTTTACCAATTACTTTGTTTGCTTCTGTGACTGCAAGTCAATCGGTCTCAATGTGTATGCACAATATATCTAATCACTACACTTTGTTGACGATTATAATGAGCCCAATTAAGGACACGTAGAGCTGTCACTGTACGTATGTATATTTACGGAGATTTTAAAAGAACAATACTTGTAGTTAGTAGCTAGAGTTAGTCCATAGAACAGTATGAGCTCTGCACACCGGACGCGATGCGACGCAATCGTACGTCTTTGTACGCAGACATCAGATTTTATTATGTCTAAAAAAACGCGTCGCACGCGCACTATTTTGCGTACACCGCGCTCGATGTGCAGAACTCCTAATAATTAAATGATAAAAACTGAAATTATAAATCTTAAAATTTTATTTATTTTATGCCAATATAATTTCTTTTGAAACTGTATTGTTTTGAAAAACGGATTCGATGTGTATTTTTAATAAAAAAACGTGTGATTTCGAACATTCCATGTGGAAAGTGTAATAAGAAGTACAAAATATATCAATATTTTTGTAGCAAAACGTTGAATTACGATATAATCATATGGAATTGGTAAAATTACAGTATTACAAGGAAATTAGTATTAAACGCGATGAATAGACAGTAAAAATGTCGTCAATTTTGTAAAACTATAAGTAAAGGATGTTTTGTCATTTAAAAAACTGTTTACTCCTTTTTATCATTTTACATTTGGTATTTCTATATTTGGAAATGGTCATATTTAAGTGGTGACTGCTCGGGAATGATACGGTGAACCGAGTGTAACACGCATTAATGATATTCGGAGCAGTGATTCTGAAATATGAATAAATATTTTTTAATAAAATCGAATTTAAATAACATCGTTTTTTATTAGAACCCTACGTGATTAAGATTCATACCCAACAATCTTGGATCGTTAAAATTCATTTCTCACAGACGAATTGTTTTGCGCGAAGCGGATCTCTTTGACTTAATTCTCATTGTTTTAATTAAAAAGCGAGGGGTCAAGTGTAATTATCTACTTATGAATCAGTGTTAATCGAGGAATCAGTGCCTCGACCGATGTCTGTGGGAACGTCTTCAAAAACTCTTCACATCATAATAATAAGAGTTTTCCCCTACATACCGTTCCGCAACGCTGGGTTTGACCTCAGATAATTATCACAAGTTTATACCCATTCCGCCATTGTTTGCTGCCGAGATTCAGTGTAATAAACTCGCTAATATTTATGACATGTGTTCACGTCGGGAAGTTCGACTGTCACAGTATAAATTGGAAGGTAATTGAGTCAATTGATCTTCGATCTATAGGGTCTGTTTGACTCAGTCTCTGAGCATCGGTCGCATCGTTGAGTGATATTCTCGTCATAGAAACTAGGCGTCACTGGTTAACACGGGTGATTGTGAGAATTCAACTCCAAGTATTCGCAATTACATTCATGCAATGAGTGACGCCGGCGACACGTAACAGAAAATCGTTTACTTGATTGTCATGTCACAGATCTCTCGTAAACGTGGAGAATCATTAAAAACCCGGACAAGTGCGTGTCGGACCACTCACAATGAAGGGTTCTGTAGTTGGGATGAATTTATCCCAAACACAAACTTAACATTGTAGTTCAAAAACATGTTCTCCCATACATTCCAACTGCAAATGTAAGTTTGTACGCACAATATTGAGAGATTTACCATGTTATTTTAAGACCATAGACTTCTCATGTAATCTACGAGTAAAGAACCATTCTCTGTATGTTTTCCAAAATGTTAGGCTCATTAGTTTCGGAGATAGGTCAAATTTTATTTATTTTCTTAAATATAATTATTCTAAATTTATTTATTTTTTAATTGAGATCCTTGCAACAATCCCTTTCATCTGATATGTGACACATTTTTTTATTTTATTATTTGCCCCCCAAAAGTGAATTATTCCCGTATTCAAAATTCATTTATTTACGTTACACGTCCGTGTTGGGGTTACAGAAATACTTAATTATGTGTACCAAATTTCAACTTTATCGGTCCATTAGATTTGGAGCAAATTGGTTGTGACAGACGGACAGACAGACAGACACACGAGTGATCCTATAAGGGTTCCTTTTTTTTTCTTTTGAGGTACAGAACCCTAAAAACCGATGATCTAAGCCTAATGATGGATACTTCACTGGGCTTACCCATGCGCTGTTCGTTTCCGCGTGTTTATTGCCACCGTTGTTAGTACTGGTGCTAACTATTATCACCAGCAAATTATGATAACTTGAATTATTGCAGAATCTTAGTAATTCTATGAATTATTCTTTTGTTCTATATCAATTTAATGGTTAGTTTTTAGTTAGAGTCTGGCCACGCTAAGTCGGCAATGGAATAAATGGGCAGCCCCAAAAAGTTTTATTTAAAGTAAACTTTTACATAAGTCAGTTACGTCAGTTACGGGGTATTTGAAATGTCAGAAGGCTTACGCTGTAAGATGTTTTCACAACCCTCTTTGAGGAGTGGCTAGAGAGGCGCTACGGCGTCCTCACCTTCCACCTGACGCAGGTCCTCACCGGACACGGCTGTTTCGGGAGGTTCCTGCACAGGATAAGGCGGGAGGAAACGCCCGGGTGTCATCATTGTGTGGATCGCCCGGAGGACACGGTGGAGCATACGGTGGAGGTCTGCCCAGCTTTGGGCGGAGCATCGCCGTGTCCTCGTGGAGGCGATCGGCGGCGGTGATCTCTCGCGTCCGGCCCTGGTTCAGGCCATGGTACGGAGCGAGAGGAAATGGGAGGCCGTCACCTCCTTCTGCGAAGCGGCAATGCTCGCGAAGGAGGAGGCGGAACGCGTGAGGGAGAGGCAAATTTCGCGCCCTCACGCCCCTAACCGCCGCAGGAGACGCCCAGGGCTTCGGGAGTCGCAAGCCGATTTCCGGCCACCGATAAGGACCAGGCCCGGGTCGACGGCGCGTTGTGTTCCACGCGCGCCTCAAAGAGATGTCAGCAGAATTGACGGGGTCCGCTAGGGCCGATGCCTGCCAGGGTTCCGAAGGAACACGGGTGGGTTTTAGTCAGTAAGAGTCTGCCACGCCCTCCCGCTCCGCCCAGAGCGGGAGAAGTTATTCGATGATTTCCCACCCAAAAAAAAAAAAAAGATGTTTTCACAAAATAAAGTAGAAAATGGTTAAACCTATTAAAAGTAGAGTGCGGGAGTTATTATATAATTTATGATATGTAAATTCCAAGATGTGAAGGAACAGCACGATGTCCTTGACCAAAAACGACAATGTTTACAAAATATCGAATAGTTGACGTGTAAGTAGATTTCATTGTATTCCCCAAAGGGTTAGGCAGAGGTGTACCTACCTATAGTACACCCATTTTTCGCCAGTTATGTTTAAGTCCCATGTAATAGGGGGCGAGCCTATTGCGATCAACAGGGCACAAATTCAGACTCCGGGCTGCTACTGAGAAATTCTAGATGCAAAACCCAATAACACTGCCCGAACCGGGAATCGAATCCAGGACCGCTGAGCAGTAGCGCTTGCGACCACGACACCAACCGTGCAGTCACTTAGCTAACAACTCAAATTAAATTATAATTCATATTAAGTACCTACCTATAGATAAAATTAACATTGACAGAATGGCTTCTAAAGTGTTGTTTTTATAGTTTGAAGGAATTTATAGAACATAAAACTGAAAATTTGCACCTATGATTATAAAAATACTAACAATATAAATAAAATAGTGAATAAATGCATGGTAATAGTAATAATAAGAATGTATGTAAACTTAATAAAAAAGTTGCAAGCTTGCTTGCAGGCAGAATACAATGACACTTAGGTTAGATATAAGATCTCACCTGTAACAAAAAAAATATTTTGATAGGTACCTATACTTTTGTTGAAGACGAACCAAAGCTTAAAAATGAGTAATCATTTTATTTCCAAAAATTCAGCAGCATTTGACACCCACGAAAATCTAAAAAATAAAATGTAAGTAATCAAACGAAAATCAGATCAATTAAACTTGTGTTTACTGGAAATCTCTTAATTACAGTTTTCAGCACGCATGGAAATCCAGTCATCTTCAGTTTACCTTACGCATACAAACTACAATTTCTTCGCGCCATTGGCGCAATCACTGTGCCGCTCGCGTGACTGCAAGCATTATTTCCCAATCGGTGACGAGCATAAGAAATTATGACGTTATACAGCACATGCACGTAACCATTCATTCATGCTTGCAAAAAATATGATTGTGTTGAAAGAAATCAGGGCTTAGAACATCCTGCTAGCTAATCAGGGGAAACTACACAACAGGTTTTCCCTTAACAACATCCTTTTTGGCCAAACGTCGAACCGGAACATCTGTTGGTCATTTACCTGCACCAATTAACCCTATGACGATTATATCTATGCGGGACTGTGAGAAATCTGTGTGCACACAATTGAATCATTGTCTGCGTTTTTACATTCTGCCAGGTTGATCTATGGTGCCAAGATATGCAGAGTGTGGGAAATGTTGAACGGCACCGGTGCTCCGATGTTTTCCAACATGTCATCTCCGTTCGTGGGAACTGTGGCCAGGAAACACACGAATTTTTACAGAGTAGCAATTATAATTTTAGTTTTATTTTCAATTGTTTAGGTTTTAGAATATTTTTAAACATGCTTGTTGTTTTAAAAAGTGCTTCAGAGGACGTCTTCTGGCAATTAACTCAAAACAGGTATGATAAAAACAAGATGGTTATCATTAAAACTCGTATTTTTATGAACTTTGGTGTAAATTGACGCACCTGTGTTCTCAGTGTAATTTTCTATAATTTGTGAGTTTTTTCCGCGTTGGCCATTCAGAGATGTGGGTGGAGCATTTAGTTGGACGAAAACGCCCATTGTTTCGCGCACAAAAAGTGTTATGCCGTGACGTCTATACTGAAGCTGTGCCAAAAATAAGGCGGCCTTCAATCAGATCATTTGACTGAGTAGGGGAAGTACATCCAAAATGACATATACGTATAAAATGACACACCAGCCTTTTTTCGAAATTGGCGGGCTACAATGCTGCAGTTATCATATCATCATGTGACATCGGCCATGTTCGCATACCTGTCAAGTTGTTAGCGCCATCGGCTCAATCATGCTGGTGTAACTCGTACGAACGTAGTTTGTAATAATCATTTATTACAAGTAACAAGACTCATAGTGTTAGTAACAATAATACTTATAAACTATGTTAGTAAAACAATCACAGAGACAAAAACCAGACATAAAAACATAAACAACGCAGATGATGACTACTGCAAGGTTACAGGCTCAGCCGAAACCTTGCAGCAGTGGTTTACAAAAACGCGTGCGCGTAAAAGTTTTATGTTTTGATGAATTTCGTCCGGTTTTGATGACTTTTACGTAGTTTTTATTACATATTTTAATGTCATTTGAAATAGTGTAGCATAATATTGCATTATTTAAAAGTATTAAAATATATATCTCGTGTTTTTTTAAATTATGACTTATTTATTGTTTTGATAACCTGTGGGGCAAAATGACATACTTACATTCGGGGCAAAACGACATATGCTGACGGCTCAGATAACGTTAATAATCCCAAAAAACAAACAGAAAAATTAAGTAGACAGGTACAAAAGACTTATTACGATGAGGACTCTGAAGTAGAAGATTTTCCAGCTGCGTCGAACGGTGTCGGCGATGACTGCACATGCATTTACTGTAACGAGCTCTTTTCTCGTTCCTAGCTGGCGACGGTTCAACAATTGTTCTCTTTGGGCTCATACATTATGTGCTGATGTACCCAAAAAGACCAAAACTTCATCTGTTTAAAACGTACGACACAATTTTCGTGTTTATATGTATGTTATTTTGACCGTAGTATAATGAACAAAATTAATTTCCTCAGAGATTGTGATTAATTTCAATTATATTTTTTATACGGTTCCTATTAAATTACAAATTTATGTAGGTTACAACTAATGAACCAAAGATGATTATTCCAACTAAACACTGATTGTAACTACATTAAATAGAAATACATGATTAAAAAACAAAACCGTATGTCATTTTAGATGTACTTCCCCTGTTGGTATTTTTTACCGTAGGTATTTACTGTTATCTTACCTACTTCTTAACCTTTAGCTCTCCTAGCTTAGGTATCTATATATGCCTAAACAGCATAAGAGGTCTTTAAAGTTCCCACACAGGTGTCCTCCCTGTGAGATCCAGGGTAAGCCGTATCTAATCCACCACGCGGACCCAATTCGGGTTTGCGGGATGTCATATATCTTCGAAGTTAGAGAACGACGAGAAGACTGTTGGTTAGAGCATGAGAAAAAGCGTCCTCCTGCCTATTCCGAAATAATCTGTGTCCCAAACCTAGTAAACACGGTAATCACGTCCATAATATGATTGATCGTTCTTTACATATTTTTGTCGTTATTAATTTGTTGTGTCAATAATAACTAGACATCGGATAATACATATGAAAATGCATAAAACGCTATTTTTATAGCGTTATTGCGTATTTTAGTACTTTTTCATTGATAGTGCTTATTAAAATTAAACGCTGTTCTAATAAAAATCCGGGTATTTAAGGAATAAAGATATTTAACGCATTTATCAATGGTACCGGCCAAATTGCCTGAAGAGGTTTCTGCAGAAATGGCGCCAAACTGTCAGTAACGTCAGTTGACGTAGAGAGGTAATTTTCAACCTAAACGTCACAAGTTTGCTCTAGAAAATCTAGGTAAATATGAATCTAAATGTATAATGTCACAAGAATTACTTCTTATGAATATTATTAATATAAATTTTATATAGTGAAAATAAACGTAAATTCAAATAATAAATAGTATTTTGATTGTGCATATTTCACGCCCTTTTTTAGTGCTCATTTGCATGCATATTTTGTGCATTTTGATAGTGCATCTAATCCGATGTCTAATAATAACTGAAGTCGTACAACTACAGTTAACTGACTACAAAATACAACATCCACGGATGTTACTAGAACCGCAAAATAATACAGAAGGTGCACTCCGCATTTTAGGTATGAAGTTACAAGTGCGCGGCGGGCTCGTCTTGTCGGGCCAATTCAGTGAGCGTAACGTAGTCAGAAGATTTATGAATTACGCGATAGAAAGAGAGGCAACTTCTAGGTGAACATAACTGTAGGTTACTTGTGCTGTGCGACCTTTTTTTTTCGTTTTTTTTTTTTTGAGGGTGGGAAATCATCAAATAACTTCTCCCGCTCTGGGCGGAGCGGGAGGGCGTGTCAGACTCTTACTGACTAAAACCCACCCGTGTTCCTTCGGTTGCCGTTGCCGGGGGCCACGATCTCCCTTTCGGTTTTCTTCGCAACCCCGGCAGGCATCGGCCCTAGTGGACCCCTTCAAATCTGCTGACATCTCTTTGAGGCGCGCGTGGAACACAACGCGCCGTCGACCCGAGCCTGGTCCTTATCGGACGGTGAGCCACCCATTGCTCACCGTCCGCAAGCCCGCGCCTACGGTGGCCGGAAATCGCCTCGCGATTTCTGACGCCCTGGGCGTCTCCTCCTGCGGCGGTTAGGGCCGTGAGGGCGCGAAATTTGCCTTTCCCTCACGCGTTCCGCCTCCTCCTTCGCGAGCATTACAGCTTCGCAGAAGGAGGTGACGGCCTCGCATTTCCTTTCGCTCCGTACCATGGCCTGAACCAGGGCCGGACGCGAGAGATCACCGCCGCCGATCGCCTCCACGAGGACACGGCGATGCTCCGCCTAAGCTGGGCAGACCTCCACCGTATGCTCCACCGTGTCCTCCGGGCGATCCACAAAATGGTGACACCCGGGCGTTTCCTCCCGCCTTATCCTGTGCAGGAACCTCCCGAAACAGCCGTGTCCGGTGAGGACCTGCGTCAGGCGGAAGGTGAGGACGCCGTGGCGCCTCTCTAGCCACTCCTCAAAGAGGGGTCTTATCGCCGCAATTGTGGCGTGCCCAGCGCTGGGTTGCGACAATCGCACTCTCCATGACGCCATGAGATCCCGCCGGAGCTCCGTCCTCTGTGCCGCGATTTCTCGCGGCAGCGGAGTTAAGCCCCGGCGTTTCGCCTCCTCGCGCCACTCCCAAATGTGCGCGAGGACCTTTGCCTCCAGATCCCATGACGGTAATCCAGCAAGGAGGCTCGCCGCCTCGCAGGAGACCGTGCGGTATCCTCGGGCCAGCCGGATGGCCATGACCCTCTGGGACGCGTTCAACCGGCGGGCTCTCCGCAGCCTTATTGAACGCGCCCTGTGCGACCTGAATTGCACTTTATTGTGTCGTGTCAAGAGTCGCTTTTTATTTAAATGATTTTGCGGAGTAAACCATCTGTACTAATCTGTGCTATACAATTAAATTTCCTCTTATTTCCAGAAGATTCCTTTTGCTGGACCCAGTAAGTGGAGCATTTTGCAGGGCATTTCATGATAAAACTTGGTTAAAATTTGTGCTATTCAATACAATTTAATAAGACAGTTAATGAACTGCCTTATTAAATTGTATTGTAATCTGTGCTATACAATTAAATTTCCTCTTATTTCCAGAAGATTCCTTTTGCTGGACCCAGTAAGTGGAGCATTTTGCAGGGCATTTCATGATAAAACTTGGTTAAAATTTGTGCTATTCAATACAATTTAATAAGACAGTTAATGAACTGCCTTATTAAATTGTATGACGGAAAGGTAATTTCTTTGATGGCGCATTGATTGCCGGTAGGTATGCGTCTATTGTTCTGATCATTAAAGAAAGATAATAAACTTGTAACGTTAATGTTCTTATAGGTAGTTGGAAGACTTTTTAAGACAAATACTTTGGTAGGTAGGAACTTGTAGGCTCTTGAAACCGAAGAGTTAATGACCGTAGTACCTAGGGCACGGTGGCGATTTGGCCACGGAAATGATTCTAGCATGAAGATGTCGGAAAATATGTTTAAGAGGGTGCATTAAAAAAATTGACGACGTCGCAAGCAGCTTGTGGTCCTGCCCTGTCCCACATAAGGTACTTGAGGTTGGCGCAACACGTTTACGATTGAGAATGAATCCTATTCTATCCTATATCCTACACTATTAAACGAGTAAGTATATCCTATGCTATTAAATGAGCAATATTTGTGATCACATTCTCGAAATCGGCTCTAACGATTTCGATGAAAGTTGCAATATAAGGCGAAAAATCGATCTAGCTAGGTCTTATATCTGGGAAAATTCGTTTTCTACGTTTTTCACCCGAGCAGAGCTCGCTCACCCAGGTACTTATTTCAATTTATAATCCATACAAGTAGAGACCCAATCGGCAAAAACGACAAACTTCAGTGAATACATTAACAGTTTCGACTCCACCCACTTTTCATAGACCTCATATGCCATGCCGCCATACATATTCGAAGTGAAACCTCAGGGAGGGTTACCGACATTACGTTTGCGCTAAAATTAACCATCGCGGACGGTCAACGGCATTAGATTTACACCGTGTTATAAAACATTGTAAAACGATGTAAAATAGTGTTTACAGGGGGTCTTGTCGCTATAGGTAGTTTCCAAGCTTTGAATTTTTTTGTCAATATTTGTAACTGTGGCCTAAAAATAAAAAAAATACTTGGATTTTAAAACCAACACACTAATACATCTTGTTAAAATATACATCAGATTTTCACGGTTTATAATGCTGTATTCGCTGAGAAAAACCTACATTTAAAATGAGCCCTCTGTGGGTCTCCCGGTATCCTATATGTGACTAGGTGAACCCTCCAGGAGGGCTACCGGCACTGAATGTGTTAAGTAGTAGGTATTAGTGCACTACAGAGCAATATTTCTTAATTTCATTTAGTATTTTAAAAAATGTATTAAACCTTCCAAATATTAGACAGCTACGATTATTTGCGGTGTTTGTCCGCTTTCGGAATGAACCCTTTCAATTTTCTCTGCGAGGAAATCATACTCGTGATCATTCTATTCTTCTTGAATATATTGGTGTTCTCATTCTATCTTTGAACTTACGTACTTATCAACAATGCTGAACAGAGTCAAAAGTATCTAGATGTAACTGATGAGACCACTCTATTTCATGGGTTCCCATTAGACCCAGAATCAGCACTGCCACAGTATCTTTCTCATCAAGTAAAACAGTTGAACCTTTCTCTATAGGGCTCTATACCAATATTTGGACTACCTACGTCCTGCTAAATCTTTCTAGAAGGGATGACTCGATCTTACGACTTTTTTACTCGTACTGTGAAACTAAACACACCAAATTGTGTACAAAACATAGCATTTATAAAGCTCTAGAAACGGACAGAACAAGCAATCAAAGAATACTTAGTCACCGTTTGAGTTGTTTGACATTTCACGTCGTAGGTACCTACTGGTGGGTCACCAAAATTGCACACTTTAGGATGAGAAATCAGACTCGAAATTGCTCTAAACACTCATATTCTTGATGTTAGATAAATGACTTCCTGCTGGTGCCACAATAGAGGCATCATTATTCCTCGGGCTCCGTGAATAGGCCGCGCTGCCGTGGGAGACTCCCACGACTTTATTGCGGATATATATTTTTTGTTTGTTCTAATTAACAGTTTTTCTAATAGTCTGCTTTTACTTTAATTGTTCTTGTTCGTTCAGAACCGTGTTTTTAACTGTTTTTGGTAAAATAACGCTTAATGTTAGAATGGATCAACTTTTCTGAATTGCAGTATAATTGCGTGATTATCAAAATTGCTTGCGACGTGATTAGTAGTTTTGGTAAATTTTCCTCTACATACTTGAAAAATGCATAATGCAGACAAAGATTGAAGACTAGCATATAAAGTTTTTATAAACGAACTTCGTTTTAATGGCTCATCGTTCGTTCGTGGAAAATGGCTTTACGTTCCCCATCTTTCTGTAAATTGAAATTATAATTTTTCCATTAGTATGAGGGATTTTTATGAAGGTTAAACTTAGTTTTAATGATTAAATAAGTAGGCAAGTTTGTACCTTATAGGAAAACAATTACCAGCTCATCATAGTCGCAATTTGATGGGAAAAATAATATTTAGATCTCTTTTTTTTGTTCAGTAAAGTTTAGTTGTTTAATTAGTTTAATTTGCTTTGTTTTCCTTGTTGACAGGTTGTCGTCAGGTTGTTGTTGGTCTTGTTGTTGGTCTTTTGTTGTTGTCAGGTTGTTGACTTTAGGTTGGCAAGGTATACTAACCATTTTTTCTTATGATTATTACGAATTGATGACGGGGTTTGAAATGACATGAGACTGTTAAGTGAAAAAAAATATTATAGCTATTGGCCATGCATATTAGGCTACTTAAGTATTTAGGTACACGCGTAGGTGTTCCCAAAAGAGAATGCTAGAGTTTAGTGTTGTACCTGCCTCATACTTACACCTAGGATCGATAATTGAATCATAATATCATATGAATAAGACTGTGGCTTGCTTTCAATATTTTGCTGTTTCTGAGGAATTCCTTACCAGAAATTCAATATAAAGCCAAGAATCGAACCGAAGAGGCATGTTCGGATGCTGATACTTTTAATCACTAGAGTTGAGTAGATCTGCTAATTGCCATTGTATAGTAATTTTTTGGCAAAATTGTAGTGTGTACCAGCCCAGTAGAATATTGTGTTCTTACTATAGATTTTGTCTTTACTGATATAATATTAGTGCCTCATCGTGTGTACAAGAAAATACAGATTTTGTTGGGGTGATATTTCATGTATCATTCCAGCATAAAGTAAAGGCTTGAGAAAAGGGAGTTATTGAGTTCATCTTTAAGAAGAGAGAGAATATACTAATGTCATCATCTTCATATAAGGACATAGGCCTTCTCCCACGTGTTGCCAAATCGACCGGTCTTGTGCTTCTATCGTTCGAATTTCCGCGTTGATGTTGTAGTAGCTAATTATTTCGTTTGCAAATATTATAATCGTTATAAACAAGTAAGAGTTTCCTCAGAAAGCACGTTTTTTAAAGCCGTTTGTCCCGGCTGTCGTTCGTGGATCTTTGACAGTCGTTAGGGTTCGTCGCAAGCCCGAAAGTCTGACAACCAGTCTTACCAAGGGGTTTCGTATTACCCAGTTATTTGGTTGTGGAGGTCAAATAGGCAGTCGCCTCATTTAAAATACTGATATTCAGCTGCAGCTGACCCTGACATAGTTGGGAAAAGACTAGGTAGACTGATTAATTGATATATTACTAACTACACACAGTTACTAATAATGATCGAAGACACAGCCAGACAGAATGTCCCGTAAAAGACTCGATAAAGTTTTTATTTATTTATTTATTTCCAACTTACATCTATCATTACAGTGTAACCTATTGCGATAGCGTACATATCTTAATCTTATCCTAACTATAATTATAATTAAATTTTGTAACTTATTACAAATAATGCATTTTTTGTGAACTCACTCAGAGAACAATAGAATAGGTCCGAGTCATTAGCTATGAGGTTGAGAGTGCGGAGTGCACGCGTCAGTGGCGCCTCCCTTAAAAGTGTAGGTAGGTACTGCATTTATATCGTTTCATTGATAGACAAGCAGAGCAGAGAGCAGTGGTGCCCCAGTGGTAACAGCCGCGACTTACGAGTTGATTCGAACCCCGACATGCGCTTTACTTTCTGTAAATTATTTCATCACCACTGCTCTCAAAACGGTGAAGGAAAACATCGTGAGGAAACCGGCTTGTCCTAGAATCAAAAATTCGAAGACATGTGACATCTACCAACCCATACTGGGCCCGCGTGGTGGATTACGGCCTACTCCCTCTTACCGAGAGGAGGCCTGTGTCCCAGCTGTGGGAAAATTATAGCCTGATTATGATTATGCTTATGCATTGATAGACGTAGATAGGGGATTTTTCGGGGTAGGATTTGAATAAAATGAAACACTCAAAATATCATTGTGACTCATGTTTACAACCACTCACAAATGCAACTTTTTACTTTAAAGCGATATTAATAAAACAAACATAATTTAATTGTCACCGGACTCATGGCATGAAACTGACAATAAATTTTACACAATACTTAGAATAAATTCCTTTACCTATTAAATAAATACATTGATGTTAAATACCTATGTATTTTATATAGATGTTATGCTAAACGGTTACTTTTATAAATATATAAACATCTAAATTCAATACGACATCTGTGTATTGCTCGATTTTCATCGATATTTTAATTTTATCGACTATTCAATCTCTTGTTGATCGCTGTTAGAAGATTACCTACATCTCTATTTAAATCGTTTTTTTATCGTTTTAAATCGGACAATACTCCAAGTGTCCAGTGCTTGATTTACATCAAAGCATGTATTTTATTATGTTCCGGTAATATAAACAGTGTTAAAACTAATTCACGAGTAAATATATCTAGTTCCTGAAATTTGAATATAAATTCATTTTTTTATTGCGAATAGCGCTGAAAGCTAGGCATATACTAAGGCAATAATTAGCAATGCTAGATAATTTCATACCATGTTACGTTACCGAACACCTAATTATTAATTGTAACAGATCTTTACGACAACCGCTATTTAATATTAAAAGTTTAAAACCAATAAATATGACATAAAATAAAATAAAAATATTTTCCAATGTAAACAAACGAAAATTTTAATAAATACAAATATTTCCTATTTCTAAATTTTAGAAAATACGTATTTCAGTTAGCCATTTCCACTGGAGAGGACAAAGAAGAACAAACACCTACACTTAGGTCGTTGTACTTAATAACTATAACAATGGATTTGGAATACCAGTAACATAGTTTAGTAGACATTATATTTCGATCTTAATGTATGGACGGATATATTTAATCTACAGTAGATTTTGTTTGACACGAATGTCACAAAAATAATGCGACCATAAAAATTGTGCATCAAGTTTATCTACAATGATACAGCGCACTAGTTATGGAGATACGGCGTGGCTAGTATATCTTGGCAGGTGGCGAAATAAGGAACTAAATTCAAATTCAACTCAATTTTATATTTTTATTTTTGTCTTGCAAGCAGCGCCATTATACCCCAAGATATTCCGGGCACACTGTATACAAATCATTAAAAATAAGCATTCGTTCTGACTGCATATAAATGCTAAATCCTATGTTAAGTTAAATATACCGCTGGGAAGCGTGCGAACTTAACGGTAAGCGGATAAAAAATAATTGTGTCTATATTCGGAATGTTTGACTACGGTGACGTCACTGGTCGTCTTACCGCGGGGTTACTTGACGCGTACGGAGCGCTGCTTGTTCATGTTCGTGAGCATGAGGGAGATATATGACGTCAGGAGGTCGTCCATCTTGTACCCCAAGGAGGTCTCACACAGCAACTTGGACCCCCGCACGAGGTTGCCGATCGTCATGTGGAAGTAAGTGTTGCCAGACGACCAGTTTGATATTCTCGTGAATGGGTGCGTTACTAGGATGTCCTGGAAATAAAACAGAAAAGGGAAATCAATAATTGAGTAGAACAAAACTCTATTGAATAGAGTCCCTACTCAGAGCAGGAAACCTAAAATAAAATATTGATTTGTAATTCGGCTGTTTTGTTATTAGTAGATACAGCTATACGGGGTAGAAATGAGTCATGTATTTAAAAAAAGGAAATGAACGAGGAACGGACAGAAGACGACGTCGGAAGGTCTTTGGCAGAAAATTCTTACCTTCGACTGGGGATGTATCAAGCTAACACCATGTTTATTGATAGCAATGAGTAACAGCTCAGGATAATTTGGTTCCGTGGTCTGCTTGACTTCAAAGAAAGCAGATCCAAACGTCGGCCAGCGGTAGATGACCTTCAGGAAGGTGATCTTGGCGTCTTCGGGCGTCATTCCAGCGTCCGTGTTGTATGAAGCCACGATCGCTCGTTTCCAGTCAGCAGAACTTTGCAGCTTTATCAGGTCTGCTGGAATTAGCTCGCGAAGCATTTGTCTGAAAACAGCAGGTTACCATGATTTCACACATTCATTTTGCAAAATTCTTTAAGTATGTTAAAATCTTAAAGTTATCGAATAAAAAGGTAGGGTATCGATCTAATCGTTGTCACTTTGTTACTAATCGTTTGTATTTAAATGATCGTTATCGCAGATTGATTAGATTTTATAAAAAAAGATAATGTTGTACGTGACACACATCAAAAAATTTAAATTTATGTTGGCGTTGGCCTGAACCCTGAGGAACGTTGGAAAAATTACTTTACCACGAATCAAAATGATGCAAAGTCAAGGATCTTGTTCACCTTTAACGTTTCGTTGACTCGATTTTATTAATTTTACTAGCTACCCATGCATTTGTTACAGAAATACGTACGGTATCGCCTGCAGCTCTTGCTTGTTATCGCCGAATCGCGCTCGGTAGGCCAGTGCAGCCAGCCGCGCTGCCTCATCCCGTCCACAGCGGTGGTACCCTCGCAGCAGCTTGGGCAACTCCTGATGGAAGTGGAAGATCACGTCCGCCGCCCGGTCCTTACCAGGGACTGTGTTCGTCCATAGCTTCTTCATGAAGAACACCTAGGGAATGGGAGTAAGGGATAATTAATTGAATGTCGATAGTTTTCACTTTTCAGTACTCTATGTAAATAGATGGTCCTGCAAGTTTGTATTTGTCTTTTTTTAAGCTGTAGAGTTTGACATGGTGTCTCGTATCGCAAATTCAAACACCAGGGAAAAAATTGGCTGGCTGAATGTTGAGAAGGATTGAAGGATAAGAATCAGGGGTCTAGCTGCAAGACTTTATTCAGTTTGTAGTCTTACCTGGTAGGTGAACTGAGGAGTGATGCCATCACGCGTTGGCCGCGCCTTCTTGATCCAGTCCGTTAGGTGCCGCACGAAGTCAAAGAAAAAGTCACCCTCAGGAACCGATATCACCTTATCAGCTATCTTAACGAATAAACTAAAGCCTTCACTAGATCTGAGATTCAGTCTCTGAGCTATATTTTGACAGAAGTCCTTTGCTCTGGTAGACGAGTCTACTTCAAATGCTTCGTCTGTGTCATCAGGGAAGTACACCTTATGGAATATCTGAGTAGTCTTATGTTGAATAGCTTCGACTTCCACCTGGTGAGGCGGATACTTCCTCTGCCCATTCCTTAAAGTCTTTTGAAGTCTTTGGAGTGAATCTTGGGCTATTGGATACCTCCTAGTCCTCAAGAACAGTGTTAATTCTCTAAGCAACCCTTGACTACATGCAAATAATCCCGTGGCCAGCCACATTAACTCCCAGCCTCTTTCTTCCGACATTCTGTTTCGGTTGTCAGTCAGCTGCCTCATTACTTGGCAATATATCTCGTCCCGCAGGATCTCGTGTTTTAGTGGACCGTCGAAGATGTGATCTGTGTACTCATTGCCAATGCGCGGCCGCTTTGAAGGCAGGTCGCCCATATACTTGAGAATGGCTGTGAACGCGAAACATGCCTCTTCAGCTAATTCTTCTTTCGCTTGCAGTTTCTTCAACAGGGGTTGTTTAACTGGCTCTCTAGAGTGTCGCCACAGCTCCTCAGATCCTCCCCTCTTAGCGGTGGAAAGTGTAAGTGCCTTGGATACAGTGCGTTTTGGAGGCAACCGGAAATGATCCATTGCATATTCTAACAAAGTATGAGGCTTGTCTTTAATTTCAGTTCCATTGTATGTGGCAGTTGGCGCTTTACGACCATGGGATGCACCTTCTTGACAGAACAGAGTCAATATGTCTGGAGGTGGTTTCGTCAGTGCTGGCAATACATAGACGGTTTCTGAAGGGAAGTCACCCCTTTCCATTGTCCTCTCACAACGACCGATGCACCAACCATTATTCAACACAGATTCTCCAGTACTGTCTTCTTCTAAAATTATCAGATCTCCTTTGTTGAATGTTAAGAAGCTAGAGCCTTCGCCAGGTGCTTTGTAATCTTGCAGTGCTATTACAAATTTAGATCGCTTTTTCAGACCTTCGAGGAAGTATACCACTAGATCTCGAATATCTTCAGCATTCGGACTTTGGAATGTGAACTCTTCACCACGAACAGTCGAGAGGCTAAAGGTTTGTGTGAACACTTTGTTGGTTTTCTGACTGGAAACAGTAGTTATTTCAGGGAACGACAGTTCTAATAACACTTGTTCTTGATCATCCACAACATACACACCGGTCCAATTTACTGCTATTATGACATCGTTTTTAGGTAGGTTTGGCCCAGAGTTTCTGTAAGCTTCATAGAATCTAGAGAACAAAAGAGGCCACTTGAACTTGGCATAACTCACTACGTCTTCTTTCACTCTGTAAGCAGGAACTTTTTCTTTTACATAATAACTCTTTTTATACGCTTGCACCACTAGAGCACCCCACCGATCAACTGCTTTTTCAACACCAGTTAGACAATAATCTGGTATGTAATTTGGCAGTAATGTATACAGTCGTTCGGTGTTCATGTCTTGGCCGTACTCGATGTAATACTGTTGAGCGGCTATCATAGCTAAGTCTTCTTCTTTATCACATCTATATTCACCGAATTTAACACCTCTAACCACTTGCTGGTAAATAAGATTAGTAGCCACTTGATCCTCTGTAGGATCGTGCCATGGAGCGAATATTTCTTTTCTAAAGAATAGCCTCCATGGCGCGTTTCTTTCTTGAGCACCTTGTTCTTTAGCATACTGTTCGCACTGTGAAATTGCGTCCATAACGTGATCTCCTCCACTGCCGAGCGAACTGACCTTATCGAACAGAGCAATGTATAGCGAGAAACCGAATTGGTCTCTCAGACCAATTTTATCAGATAACTGATTGCATAATTCTCTCGCAGTTGTTGCCGAGTCCGCTAACAAGGTCTTCGTGTTTCCATCCATGAACGTTATGGGTAACATTATAGGCTTTTTCGACTTTGTTGCTTGAAGTTCTAACCATGAAGGTGGCTGGTTCCTGGTGCCATTATTAAATGTTCGTTTCAAACGATCCTCACAATATGGAGCGTAGCCGGGAGGACCCTCTCTGATGAAAGCCCGAAGGTAATTGACGAACTTTTCACTAGGAGCAAAGCATCCAACACATAACGAAAGTAAAATCCATCCTCTGGCATGAGAGGACTTCGAAGGATTGTTTGTCAGTTGTTTACAGATCTGACAATAAATTTCGTCTCTCAACTCAGCCCGTAAAATTCCGTGCCCAATAATGAAATGTAATTTTTCTAGATTTGATGTTGGGCGAGATTCTAGCCACGACTGATAGCTGTCTGCTGTGTACTCCTCATCCTGGAAAGGAAAACATGAGGATCGTTATTATTTGAATCATTAAAAATGTATTATATTAATGGGAATATTCCAGAAATTTTACCAACCTGCAACTTTCTCCTCACGTCCTCTCCTAACTTGTTCTTCCTCTTCAGCGTCAGAGAGACCAGCTTGTGTCTGATGGACCTCGGCTTCTGTTTGTTCAAGTAAGCATCAGCATCAACACCCATCATCTGAGCCTCTTGGAACTCTTTGGACCTGATGAAGTTCCTACCAAGAGTAGCAGTGACTTTGGACATGACTGACGTATTGTCCCGGTCCATTGTGTGGTACCTCGGCTCCGGCAGGTCCCCAGTGAACCGAAGTATCGTGATCCATAACGCTTGCGCCGCCTGTAATGCGTTTTAAATTATCAGTTGCGTAACAACATTCCTACTTCAATTGATCAGATTTTTAATCGATTATAATTGATTGCGAAAACATTTAAGTGCTTATATTAAATCATAATCATTTACAAACATTTAAAAAAATACATTTCCGTTATAAGCTTACTCATTCGTCTATCTATAATTCTATATATGTTGGTACATTTAGATATTTCGCAACACATTTATATTACCATATTTCTATAAATAACAGTTCATCATTTACTGCCTAGCCTTTATCTAACTATGTTGGGGTCGACTTCGAGTCTAATCGAATGCAGCTGAATACCAGTATTTTACATGGATCGACTGCCTATCTGACCTCCACAACCCAGTTAATGGGTAATACGACACCCCTTGGTAAGACTGGTTGTCAGACTTTCGGGCTTCTGATTACTCATAACGACTGTCAAAGATCTACAAATGACAGCCGGGACCAACAGTTTAAGAGGTTTATCTAAAAGTTGGCAACGTCGTAAAAAGCTGTCAAATATCTACCTGTTTTGATTGATTTAGCAATATTACTGTATGGAATTAAGAAATGTAGCTAGCTAGAGAACGAAAATATTGATTATGAAATGCAATAATTAATATCGTAACACCGAATATTTAGTTTTAGATGTAAAAAATGTATTTGGAAACTTTCCAAATATCTTTTTTACACCTAAAATTGTTACAACATCAAATTCAGTGATATAATTGCAATTCATTATTAATATTTTAAGGAACTAGTTAGCCACATTTCTTATTTCAATACAGTAATATTGCCAAATTAATCAAAACAGCGAAATATTTGACATCTATTTGCGACATTGCCCACTTTCTGAATAAACGCTCTTAACGTGCTTTCCGAGGCACGGAGAGGTCTCGATAATCGATATGTAATGGATGGAATGGTCACTCATCCAGGGACCAATCTCGGCGAGCGTAGCTTAACATACAATCAGCCCCCCTCGAAGCCCCGCGAAATAAAAAGTCATTAAAAGTAATTAATTCTTACCAGTTGATCTCCTTGCGTATGGAGAGGCAATAATGGATGCTTCAGTGGTTTCCTCGAGTACTGATGAGTGACATTTCCTTGGAAATATGTTGCTGCGAACTTCTGGAACTTGAACTCCGACAAATCTTCCTCGTCTTCTGATGTGGTTTGCATTGGTGTTACCATCTGTATACGAAAGAAGAGTGGTTTTAGCATGAACGACAACAGGAATGATGTCTGGGTCAAAAAAAAGAAATTCTATTTAGTCCGTCAGTCAGATAATAAAAAAATATTAGACACGTATTTTTTGCTTTATCAATCTTCTTCTACTATATAAAAATAAGTCGGGTTTTCCTTCCTGACGCTATAACTCCAGAACGCACGAACCGATTTCCACGGTTTTGCATTCGTTGGAAAGGTCTCGGGCTCCGTGAGGTTTATAGCAAAGAAAATTCAGGGTAGGGTAGGTAGGGTAAGTAGGGTAGGTAGGTAGGTAGGTAGGAGAGGTAGGGTAGGTAGGTTAAGTAGGGTAGGTAGGTAGGATAGGTAGGGTACGTAGGCTAGGGAGGTAAGTAGGGTAGGTAGGTAGGATAGGTAGGGTAGGTAAGGTAAGTAGGGTAGGTAGGGTAGGTAGGGTAGGTAGTTAGGTGCGCCGTAAATAAATTCTTAATGCTACCCGTGCGAAGCCGGGCCGGGCAGCTAGTTATTAATAAAAAATGACTTGAATAAAACGCATTAAAGTTGGGGAGTGGAGGTCGCTAAGTCACAAGTAAGTATAAAATCTACATACTCGTGACGTCATGGCACACTTTAACTCAATGTATCGCCGTAATCTTTTGATAAGGTAAAAAAAAAAAAAAAGTGTGTCGAATATTTTTTTTATAATCTATCAGTCAGTAATCAGTAGCAGCCCGTATACTGGATTTGTGCCTGGTTGATGGCAGTAGGCTCGCCCCCTATTACATGGGACTTAAATGTAGCTTGCGAAATTTGGGTGTACTATAGGTAGGTAAATCTCTGCCTAACCCTTAGGGGAATACAGGCGTGATGTTATCATCATCTGCTTAACCTTTTCCCAACTTTGTTAGGGTCGGCTTCCAGTCTAATCGGATGCAGCTGAATACCAGTATTTTATATGGAGTGACTGCCTATCAACCCAGTGGTTGTGGCGGTAACTGTTGTGAACTGGGTAATACGAAACCCCTTGGTAAGACTGGATGTCGGACTTTCGGGCTTCTGACAACCCGTAACGACTATCAAATGACAGCCGGGACCAACGGCTTAACGTGCTTTGAGACATGGAAGAGTCGCGGTATGTTCAGATGGTCTCCAATCTACAGACCAACCCCGGCAAGCATAGCTTACCCTGATGGATCGAACCGTGCGGCTGTTAGCCTCGAGCTCCTCATAGGCGTGATGTAAAACTATGGTGTGATTATGAGTAATCCATGCCAGTAATGGAAATCCCGAAAGTAAACATGACTTGACTAAGAAGAGGAACATTGTTAAGTAATCGGATGGTGAAGAATACAAACACCGAGAAAAGTAAGTCAACACTGAAGATACTATCAATATTGATAAGGACGCATTATGTATGTGCTTGTAGTAGTACCTAGACTGAAGTGAACTTTGAAAAGATGAATATCTCTTTACGTAAACGATTTGATAGAAATCAGAGATAACACAAGAGTGCATTGACGTGGACCTGAATGTGCGAGGTAATTAGCATATTTTGGTTGATCATAATTTTACTAATTACGCTGCAATTCAGTTTTCTTTGTGTGGTTTTTTTTTCGGGTCTTATTTTAAGCGTGAGAGTGTTATCCCTTCCTAGGTACCTATTTAAGGGTAAATATTCAGCTTCGATTCAAAATAGGAAAGTATTTTCAACGAATTTCTTAAACGTACTAAGACGAAAAAAAAATTTTTAAGTGCCGTTTGAGTTTCATCCAAGTGAAGTTGAACCATAAATTCAATAATAACTTTGTTAACCCAAATGAATTACCTCCTGTTGATCGGCCCTCTGCTGTGGCAGATCACTGAAGACCGAGGTATCCTTCGGCGCTGGCGCCTCACTGCTGGAGTCAGGTAGGAAGTCAAACATGGCTTCCACCAGCTTGCTGTCATCCACAGGCTCGTCCTGCTTCCTCGCCGCCTCTTGGAGTAACGTCCTCTTTGCTTCCAGCTGCTTCTTCTCTTCAAGGGCCAGTTCTTGTTCACGTCTTTCCAATTCGTACATGCGCTCCTGTGGAAAGAAAGGTTATTTTATAATTTTGTGTTGTTTCTGCTATTACTTGCATCGTGTTTGTTTCATTTGCCTATTTTAACGTGTTTACAAGTCTCCCTAATGGTTGATGATAATGTGGCTGTCGCAATTTTTCTTAAATTTCAACATAATTTATTGTTTAATTTCAAAGTCAGTTTGTAACTACTTTGTTGATTACCTACGTAATTATGTGCCGACGTTTAAAAATTACGCCTTACTATCGTAACATTCATTTCTCTAGGTATGTCCGTGAGTTCCGTGACTAGATCTAAATTCAGATGATGTATTCTAGGAAGACGATAATCTAGTCTCTTATCTCTTTTGATATCAATTGTAAACTATGTGTACAAGGGTGCACCATTATCTACCCGTTCATAACAATGTAGACAAACAATCTGCCTAGCCTTATGTTGGGGTCGGCTTCCAGTCTAACCGGATGCAGCTGAATACCAGTATTTACATAGCGCTATCTGACCTACACAACCTAGTAACTGGGTAATACGATACCCATTGGTTGTCAGATATGACGACCCGTAACGACTGTCAAAGATCCACCAATGACAGCCGGAACCAATAGCTTAACCTGTTTCCTGAGGCACGGAGGAGTCTTGGTATGTAAAGATCGTCACTCATCCACGGACCAATCCCGGCAAGCGTAGCTTAACCTGATGGATCGACCCGTGCGGCTGTTATTACTTAGCCACGAGCTCCTCTGTGATATATAACGTAACACAACGTATATAGCAATGTAGACAAACATAGAATGAAAATAATGCCAACTTACAATAAAACAACCCACATACGACTTTTCAAAATAATTGAAATCAAATACGACATTGTTGCAAAATTTCTCGAACCACAAGTTCATCATTATGCACCGAGCACTAGCACGTCTGGTTAACTTAAAGGATCACTTCACATTACTTCATATTACGGCAACTATCGGCAGATTGCGGGTTACGTTAACCTGCAGGGTTATTGTGTAACGCAGTTGCATTTGGACTGTAAAGTAGTTTCTATACGAAGGCAAGCGTGAACCACTTCCACAAAACAAACACTGAACAAGAAACTTTGATCAAATAATAAAATATACACTTCGAATTGACAACCTCCTCCTCTTTAAGTCGAAAAAAAGTTACCTGCGTTAACCATCCGAAGCTAACCACTAGCGGTACTGCTATGACATTCCGAATACAAGTCTGTTACAGAATACACCTGCAGACTAACCTAGCACGGCAGAGGAACAGGTTGCGCTTGCGCAAGGAACACGGTTGATTGATTGGGCGATATCGTTCAATTACGCAAAACTACTGCCGTCATTAATATAACACTTGTGTTAGCACCTCATTACCCTCGGTAATTAGTTACGGAATTTCGTGTTTTAATGCTACGGTCGATGCAAATGGCATTTCTCTTTTGTTGGTTCGCAAAAAGCGAAGATGAGAATTTGCATGCAACAACTAGGTAATAATAAGATGGAATTCTGAACGGACGGTAAAGTCTCTCAAACGGATAGATTTATCATAGTGCGTTCGTCGTATTGCTCTTAATCTTCCTTTGTCACACGTAATTTCCTACATCACGTAAATTTTACTCAAAACATGTTAGGAAAAATACTTAGTAGGAACGTCCTGACGGTGTAGCGTTTGTAGCAGGATGCGACATTCGTGCTACGCTATAGCAGGATACGTGCTACGCTGTAGCAGGATACGAGTTACGCTGTAGCTGGATACGTGCTACGCTGTATCAAGATAGCGTATCCTGCTACAGCATAGCACGTATCCTGCTACAGCATAGCACGTGCTATGCTGTAGCAGGATACGTGCTACGCTGTAGCAGGATACGTGCTACGCCGTAACAAGGCGCGTAGCCCACTTTCACGAGTTTAGTCAATGACACGATTAGGGCATTATTTCCTGGAATTTGCCATGAAAACTATATTTACCTACTACATTAATTATTAACTGTTTCAATATTACTTTGCACCGATGTAGGTATCCAACTTACCCGGAAACATAGAAGATACCAGAGGATCCTATAAGATAGGCTTTCGTCAATTACTGGCAGGTACAGCAATGGACTCAAACATAATTCTTTAACTTTTTTACTATATTCACAATTTGTCATTATCACTGAACTACATTATTAATAAAAAAATAATAAACTGCACAAATAATAAAATTCGTTTTTTTTTTTTTTTTTTTTCTTAAAATGCAACCACCTTTCCTTTGCCACAACAGTGTTCAAATGAACTTTTAAAATCATATATAAAGTCAGTCATCGATTTATCTATGAAGATAAAACAATAGCGGCATTTTAATTTGATTTATTATTTAGTTAATTTGACTATCTATCGATCTAAACTGATAAGGATTGATGTAACTCTTATCGCACGAAATAGAGACATACCTACAGATTGTTTTAAAAAAATAAAATTATTTACTTTTTATTTGCAACCAAATTACTCATATTGTAAAAATTCAAAATTATATAGAGCTAGACTAGGTGAAAATAAAATGAATAAATTATAATTTATTTATCATTTAATTTAATTATGAAATTTCTTTAAAGTTTTATAGAAAACGTGACATTGTATTGAATATTTAAATTTTTGACTATTGTTGATTTTACAGTATTTTCAATGTTAATTATGAATAGTTTCGTTTTATTATATTACGTGTACTGTGGACTAAAAAGTTGTCATTTAAATAAATTAAATGAAATGATGGAAATCTGAATTTAACAAAAAAAAAAACAAAACACATGCTGGAAGCAGGTATTTCGGGAACGGCATAAGAGTCTCTTACCTATTTTCAATAATGAAGAATGCATGCCCAGTAGGTATATTTTTGAAAACATACTGTATAATTATAATTTTATACGAACTTAATCAACGTAAATTCAGTGTATAACGCAGCCATTAGTACAGGAATAGACGATCTATGATAGATTCGTACATACATAATTAATTATATAGAAACACGACTTATTTTAATGCTGTTAGATGTTACATCTTGTACAGATTAAACGAACGATAACCTAAACATTAATAGTTAATTAACGGTTATTATTTAAAACACGCTAGCTGCTGCTCGCAGCTTCGTTCGCGTGTTTCTTAATTATTTTTCTAAAATATAAGTAGCCTAAGTTACTTCTTAAAACATCAGCTATCTGCCAGTGAAAGTCCCATCAAAATCGGTTCAGCCGTTTCGGAGATAATTCGGAAGAAACAGACAGACAAAAATGTTAATAATCGTTTTTTTGTTATACCTTACATTATACTTACCTACTATGCATTTAGTAAAAATCTGTTAATTTGACATTACAATCAGTTTGCTTGATAATAAAGCAAAAAAAAATTGCTTAGGTGACTAGAACAGTACATTTTTGATGGTAATCAGGTTTATTAAAATCTGATATTTTTTAAATAATTTATCTATTTTGACTAACAGATCTTGATAGTGTAAAAATAATTATTATCTATTTGGCTAACATCTTGCTAATTATTAATCGTGAATTTGCCTAATTTTACTAGACACAACCCATATTAAATTAGCTATCTGTACAAGCATTACATTAATTTTTATTATTAATAATATTTGATTTTGTTCATCACTTTTAAGTTCGCCGACTCAGCCTTCTACATTTTCAATTAATAATATATTATACGATCAGCAAAGTTTATCTGATAAGAATCTTTAAATCCGACATTGTACTTGAATTGCACAATAACTGTGAACTTATAACAATGTTAATCGGAATTAAAACGGAAATTGATTTTAAATCAATGAGTTCACAAGCTGTACGGTACCTACATGTGCCATGGAAGTTTATTTGCCTAATACAGGGTGTCAGGGACATCGACGCGAATACTGTTACCATGGATTCAGTACATGAATCCGAACCCCTGCGTTGAAATTTTTCGTCGGTTATTTTTTTTTTTTTGAATCAGCTGTTTCTTACATTTTGACCGCGTAGGTATTGCACTTTTCTATGAAACAGCTGTTTAAAAAAAAAACCGATGAAAACTTTCAACTCAGCGGGGTTCACAATCATGTTCTGAATTCATGTTAATAGTTTTCGCATCGATGTCCCTGCCACCCTGTATAAAAAAAAAAAACATTATTTATGCCATAGATTGGGTATTTGTCTACATTGATACTAACATAAACAGACATTAACTCTTGCCTTGATTTTCTTTTTTGTCAGAAAACATTGTACAAATTAATTTTTAATTCATAACTTCTGGAAGTCTATAACCTCAAATAGACCTACGTTTTATGTTGAGAAATCATTTGATTGGTGGTTTTTATTTCGTTCGACAAATTATCGGTTCCAGAACACAATGAAATAATCGATACGATTATTCCAAACAAATTAACAATCTTTCTTACCCGGTAGTTATGCTCAGCGATCTCCTTTGCCCTCGTATTGCCCTGCGTGTGTAGCCGCAGCTCTTCCTGCCTGCGCAGGCGCAGCGCCTCGGAGTGTGCGAGCGCCTCCCCGCGCATGCGCCGGTAGCGCCGCATGCACAGCAGGCGCCGCGCGTGCGACTGGATCTTCACGATGGCCCACATCTTGTGCCCGTAGGAACGCCGGACTAGGTAGCCGCGGGCTGCCGCCTATGGAAAAAGGTAGAGGTTATTGGAGGTTTTTAGGGGATTCATTTGTATTCTTCCAAAGAAGCCAAAGCAACTGTTGATTTAACTGCTGGCTTGGCTTGTGACGCATATCCAACTGCTGATTTGTTACATAGCTTGTTTTTGATATGGGACTCAAGAGAGAGAACAATTTCTTCAATAGGTTTGTTTTACTGACTGTGTTTTTTTGCATCGAACATCGTGTTAGATTCCATGATAAAGCTAAGTTTTTAAAACTACATTTTTGAGCTCGAGACTCCATTGGCCGTTTTTTTTTTTGGTTTACGCCCAATCTCATCTCAAAGAAACACCATACTGTTAAAGTATAACAAAAATATTTATGAACTTACTTGTAAAGAGACAATGTGTCCACGAAGATGCCTGAACCGATGAGCCAACACTCGTGCACGTATCAACGCTTGCAGTCTCGCATACCCAACCTTCATCTTATTATACCGAATCCTCTGCAACTTGCCTCGCCAGTGACGTTGGATCAAAATAGCCGCTGCTCGCATCTTCAAGAACCGTCTGCGGTACACCCACCCTCGAATAGACCTCTGCAGAATCAATATCTTCCTAGTAAGCACTCTGTCTCTTTCCTGCTCCAGGAATAAGTCATGAGCGTCCTTTAGAAAAACTTTGGTGTGACCCAACTGGTAGTCAGACTTGCCAAGGACTGTTGCACATATCTTTGCAGTAGCTGAACGACAGTCAGTCTTGTGCGCTGGTGGAACGCCAGATATTAGGAACCGGTATCTCTCAACGAACTCTTTGAAGCTGTGCCTGATAGGATACCCTGCCCTCCTGATTCTGATTGTCTCCATCATACCAGAGTACCTAAGTTGTCTGCAGCAAAGGCCGCGGTCGAACAACATTGGCTTCTTGAATTCATTTGGTTTTATACACCGTATGAAGAACGGTTGACATGTTCCTAATGTCCGCATCAAGAGGTCGAGAGACTTCTTGAACTGCGTTGAAAGTGTCGGAGTTCGCTTCCGTGTTTCAGATCCCATCGCGATGTCATCCTGGAAGATATGCTGCAGAAATTTGTTAGTAGATATATGAATTAATTGCAATAAATCAGCGCTAAACGTATCACGGTTCTTCTCGAGGAAACCTCGCGTATCATAAAATACTATCCCAGCAAAGTGGTTGAGTCCAAAACTGGTGTTTATATCTGACTTTGGCTTGAGGTAGTTTCTGTGCAGACCGTGGGTCTTGTGTAGCTTAGCTAACATCGTTTGGTCTGTACCCTTTGGAAACTTCGATTCTTCGTCAATTAAAGCCATAATATTCAGTTGTTTTAGCGCAATCAAATCCAAGGCATCTTGATTGTCAACGAATTCGATATGCTGCCAGTTGATTCCTTCATGGTTATATTCTTCCTGCTCCAATTTGAATATATGCCTAACGAAGAATTGCTGTAAGTTCTCGTTAGCAAAGTTTATACAAAATTGTTCGAAGCTGTTTTGATCGAAATTTTCGAAACCGAATATATCCAGGACGCCAATGGCTGTTCGCATTGTTGACTTTGGTCTGTAGATTGCAGAGTTGATCTTTTTAACGATGGTGACGAATAAACGTCCATAAATGCCTTTGACGAAGGCGTCTCTGATGTCTACTGACTGGGTTTTGCTGAGGGTTGATATAACAGTTTCTCCATGAGCAAACAGTGTCTTTCTAGTAAGAGCGTCAATAAGCGACTGCATTGGTACACCGAGCAAGGTCGCTACCCTCCTCACATTGGCTTGTTCTATAATTTCTGTTGCGTCTAAATTATCGACGACTGTAGCTTCGTATTTAATGTTACCAGTGTGTAAGACAGCTGCTAAAAGTTTCAATATTTCCCATATTTCTGGTTCAGTGAATAATAAAACCTTCATGGCTGATCGTATGTCTGCGAATTCAGCAGCATCATCTCTGCCTTCACAAGTGAGACTTCCACCCTGGAAAAAAAAGCTACGTTAGGTATGTACTAAGCTCGGATTTTACTTAGATCTAATATTAACGGAAGAAGATAGTCATTTAAACAATAAAAAATAATACTCGATTATTATCTTATAAGACATGATATTACACTAAATAATAATTTGTAATTAATCCCCATAGATATATAATTTCAACTTGCGTTGCGTTGATACAATATCAATTAGTTTTTCTTTAGAAACAAAAGAAATATACACTTTCGAATAACTACAAAAGAAGAAAGTTGGTGATCCTACTTCTTGCATTAGCTCAGATCAAAATGTAAGTACTTACCCCAGACAAATATCTATATTCAGACGGGTCAGTCAGTTCTAGCTTCTTCTTCTCTTCTTTGGACAGTCCTGCCAGCAGGCAGTAGAACACATGGTAGTTTCTCTCCTCCGCGCCCTGGGAGACTATTCTAGACTTTTCTAGAAGGTACTGCTCGATTTTGGCGCCTTCGATGACCCCGCTGTTGTTGAAGTGAATGTCAATGTACTTGCCGAAGCGCGAGGAGTTGTCGTTTCTGACCGTCTTCGCGTTGCCAAAGGCTTCTAAAATGGGATTTGCTTCTAGAATCTGAAGAAGAAACATAATAATTTTTTAATACTTTTAATTTTTGTACTGTTACTAGATAATTTAAAGTGGGAGAAAAAAAGAGTAAAAACCACGTGGTGTTCAGTAGTTTTTGCCTGCAACTATGGGACAAAAGTGTGATCATACCTACATCAAAACTACAGGTAGACAACAATGACATACATCTGACCAAAATATATATTTACGATGAGATTAAAATTCAACTGATTGGGTTCTTACAATTCCCCGCGCATTCATATTTGAGTATCTAATCTTAATTAATTACATCCGAAAGATGTGTTCCGATTGAAGATTTTAATCTCAAATGTAATTCTTGTAGCATTAATTAGCATAATAGGACTAATTAGGAATTTAAAAAAAAAAAACGTTGCTTGACATTTCTGGGTTTCTGATAAAATATTAAAGATAATTAATTAAATTAAAATATTATAAAGATGTAGGATAAAAATTAGGGTCTTCACCAACCTAAATAACCCCACTGCTCGGACATAGCCTCTCCAACCAAACGCATCTACCTTTCGGTGAGATCTCTCGCCTGTGACTCTCTTACTGTCTTTTGCTATCATCACCACATCATATCTGTTCTCTGGTCTAAACGCCATTGGATGCGAGGATGCCTCAACTATTAGTCACCAGGCCAGGTGAGCTGATTGCCTTTGATCAGACTCAACCCAAAACCATTTTCATTATTTTTCATTTGTAACGTTTACTTCAAAATCTTTGTGGCGGCATCGCCTCATGCGAACTTTTCATCAAAGAACTGACGTCACACAAAATCCTGCATCACGCAAACAGTGTTTACCGTGCGATCAGCATATATATAACTACTCCGACATCAATCGTTAGGCAGTTGCCCGCCAGACACGACAGCCGTCTGATGTCTGGTCGAAGGATCCTCCCTTTTGTATAGAGGATGAGTGTACTTTACACCCTGTTCCTCATACCTCTATGTCAGAATAAAAACCAACCTGTTGTTCAATCCACGAGTGCTTGCCACTAATCGCAGCAAGGTACTGAAGAATCAGCTTCGTAGACTCAGTCTTCCCTGCGCCGGATTCACCACTGATGACGATGCATTGATCCTGTTTGTACCGACGCATGTGCGCGTACCCATTGTCTCCTATCGCGAATATGTGTGGAGGCAGCTCTCCGATTTTCCTTTCCTTGTATAACTTGATCTGGTCTGCCGTGTAGATCGGCAGTATTTGGTACGGGTTAACAGCTACTAATATTGAGCCGGTGTATGTCTGAAAATTGTAATGTTATAATTAGCTGATGTTCTATTATTTCTGCTGCAAGGCTTTCAATCGTTAAACAGATCTAGGAGTCTTTGAAGTAGGTGTAATGGACCTCGTAATTACTTCACCACTTTTAACAACAGTTCCCAGTAAATTGAAACTTCACTATGATCGAAACTAATGGAGCTGAACTAATGCTGGAGAGGGAGAGGAAAGCCAAAGAAAAGATGAATGGATTGTGTGACAAATGATATGGAAGAGAAGGGAGTGGATGATAGCGTGATGGTTGACAGGGAAGAATGGGAAGAGAAAACGTGATGCGCCGACCCCACGTAACATGGGACAAGGGCAGGAAGGTGATGTTGATAGTGTATGGTCGAAGCTAACTAAATAAAACATTGGTCTTGAAAGTTAAAATAGAGCTTTTTTTATACCGTGCTAGACACATTCAACCTTAGGTGGTATTACAATTACGAAGTCGACTATACAAGCAAATGTATATCTGAATATCGAAACAATTTTAAACGAAATTAAAAGTTGACCAGTGACATCTATATACGTATACTTAAATGAATATGTTAATTGGTAAACAAATACAGACACCCAATTTAGAAAGATAGATTGATGTTGTCGCAAACAATTACTGGATAATCCGATTTATCTTAATCTTAATTTTTTTTTTTTCTTGAAGCATAGGTCAAGTGAAGACATTTTTTTTACGAAATTAAAATATAGTCTTCTTAATAAATTCTTGACCTATGGCGCTTGTCCTTGCTTCAAACCGGTTTAATTGTTTTCGACGTCAAATCAATAAAATGATAAATAGACATTCTCTAAAAAACGTGCAAACTGAAATATAATTTATTGAGTCATCGCAACTTTTGGCTCGATCAGAAAGGATTAAGTTACAACGAGACTTTGATCGAGCAACAAAAAAACAATATTGTGGCTGTTCAGGATTCTACCAATTTTCTTGGAGTAGGTAACAATGACCGTTTAGAAATCTAGGTAGGCAGGGAGGCATATACACATTGCAAAGGTAAACAACTCACAGGTATTACAATACGCTTCATATTCATACTCTTATTACACAATAGCCACGTTGGTAAATATTGAAAAAGTAATACTGAATGAGTGAATGATAACATGGCGTCCTCGATTTTTTTTGTCAGTACACCTACAAAATAAACTTAACTTAGGACAGAACCAGGACGGAGAAAGGACGTATCTCTGTCATCCGTGATCTAAGAATTCACTTTTTCTTAACACTATCATCTTCAACAAAATTCATCCATCACTTGGTCTGCCTCTTTTCTTAAAGCTATCCACATTCCTACTTGAAGAAGAGGTTCATACTTACATAAATGAGATTCTCATTGTATCTTATAAGTAGATTCCTGAGGATGCCGGCTTCATGCAGGTCGCCGAGTGATATCATATCCTCGACGCCATGCACGGAGGTGGCGTGCATGGCCTTGATGCGACGCTCCGGTGGCAGCCATTGCTCGTTGCCGTCGTCGTCTCGGACTCGAATCCGTCGCCCTTCGGCCGCGAGGACGCGTGCGCCGATCGCTACGTCGAACTCCCGACCGGACACCGGCTCGATCCATATGTAATCGCCCTGGAAATTAGAAAAAAAAAAAATTTAGTATCATGCTTTTTAGTGATGCCTTGTGAAGAGGGTCATAACAACCAAAACGCAACCCACTTCACGAGACCCTGAAAATCGAAATATAGTCACTACTTGTCAAGTCCGGTAAAGAAATCACATTATGTATGCATGTGTAGCAAAGAATTTTCCACTCCAAAATCTTGGGTCGGTCAAATATTCGGAGTTCTAAAATGACTTACTTTTTTTGTCACATCAAACTATTGCCACAAGAGATTATTGTGTTTCTAAGTGTATCATAATAAAAGTATTATGTATCGTCCTATTAGTCTCTAGCAAGTCGTCGGTTTCTCAACTCAGACGAAGCCTAATGACATTTTTATTTGCGTATAATCTCGAAAACAATAATCAGGTTTATAATAGCTCTCCTTTTCGGGCGAAGCAATGCACGACAAATGAACCCAATTTGGCCATAGATGGACCAGAAACCAATCCAACCACTTTTTTACAATATCTAATCGTCTTTGCTACAGACACTAATAGGTAAGTTACTGATACTGAAAAAAAAAATCGATTAGAGAGCAGGTTTAGCTATTAGCTGTCTTTAATGTCACCAAACAGCTTTCGTGAGATTAATTCCTGTGTAACATCTGGTTCCTGTTTTTAAGTACCTACTTGGATAATAGAAGAAGGTGACTTGTGAGTTATTAATGTGATATTCGGATAAGTATTTCAGAGCTCACTAAGAGAGATATATAGGTCCATTTCATACACTTTCTTTTGTTTTTATAAAAAGGTAAACACCTCAAAAAACTTGCATCTGCTAACTTACACAACAACAACTACAACGCATCTATATCACATCAGGAGCATCTACGTGTTAGAAACAAAGGTAAACATGATTTTTCCAATAATAATTAATCAGATCTTAATTGAATTTACTTATCTATGACATTGTTTTACATGTAGGTATTGCATGTAGACATAGATTTCCAAGATACGGAAATCAGACCAGACATTGCAACGTTTTAAAAAAACTCATTCAATTGATATTGATAACTCAGAATATAATCCTTAGGTTTTGAAGCCACTTCACTAATTACATCAAAAGAAAGTCGGCATCCTATTATCAGGATTTAAGCATAGTAATCTGAATTTGATTTATTTATCACATCGGTATCGATATAATGTATTCTTTGTCACGGAACAAGCAACTGTATTTCTTCATTGCTCCACTAAAATGGTGCTTATTATTTATAATATAATAACTTTATTTCAGACTATCCGTTACAGAATCATCCATATTTGTGTTTAGTAAGTACGTAACTAAACATATTTACGTACTTACTAAACACAAATATGTGGTTTACTAACAAGTAGGTAAACCACAAAAATAAAACAAACGACATCAAATTGACATATGGATTGCGATCCCGTGTCTAATAAAAGGACCATCTAATCGGTCCGCTATTACCTTCAGAATGCTGTTGGAGCTTGCTAGGATACGGTGCAATATGGAGGCCGCTCTCTTTCTCATGATGGCATGAAAGCCATCAATCTGAGCCTCCATAAACATGTCGGACGCACTACAGTATCTCGGCAGCCCCAAAAACATCCTAAAAACGTTATTATATTGTACACGAAGGGCTTTGAGTGTCCGCTGAGTAAAACACTAGTATTATATCATCTGTGGGACAACTGACCCACAGCACAGATGACCCACAGGGTGCACGTATAACGATTAGCAGTATGCCCTGAACATTGTGCACTTTACCTCATTCGGGCACCGTTTATACCTGCGAGCCAACATGTTCCCGCGGGCAGCCAACGCCTTCGTTCCTTCTCAACGTCCATGTCATCAGCGAGGAGATAGCGGCGATTAGGTCCTTTCGTTATTTCTAACAAGATATTATTATTATGTCATGGCATCGCATCGCATCGCCTGCCCGCTATTACTTCGTTTTTACCCGACTGCCCCAGAAGGAGGGAGTTTTGGAAAGGGAGAGTTTTTCGAGAATATGTATGTATGTGTGTATGTCTATTTCTTTGGCACGCTCTGTAGCCTAAACGGCTTGATGGATTAATAACATATGAGGTGTCGTTAGATTCGTCTTAATTGTGGGAGTGACATAGGCAATATGTGACAATCCGCGGCTAAAGGTACCTTGTGGTCGATATGGAGTTATGCATACGCTAGTAATCTGCGATTAATACGCTGTAGATATCAAAAAAGATCAACCTCCTACGATGTTTTGTTACGGAGATATATATTTTTTTAAAATTATATTCGAAATTGTGCAATTTCGAGAAACAGACATTTTAAGTTCAGTCACCTCGAACACTATGTTGCCGTTGTAAGTAACATAGTGGCACATAACAGGGAAATAAATTTCAGATCTTATGCTTTGCGAAAAAGCAATAAAAAAAAATCTATATTTCTTGCAAAATTTACAAAACATTCAATATCTTCGAAACTATAAACGTCCATAAGGTACCTTTAGCCGCGGATTGTCACATATAATATTTATATATATTACATCTGCAAATACAAAAAAGGGAACCTACCCTAGGTTTAAAAAAAAACCTACATTATTGGTATCAAATAAAAGGTAGTAATGTTTTTATTATATATCTATTAATAATTAATAATTATTGTTTCAATATATATATATATTTGAATAAAACTAAAAAGCTTAATTAAATTAGTTTAATTAACAAAAAAAAACCCTTTCAGTCATGTGTTTTTGCAGTCGGGTTTTTTGATTTTTAAAATAATTTTCGCTTAGCGTACTTTCTGTTTTTTTTTTCTTTTTACTCGACTCCTAAGGGTCCTAGCGTGATGTTAAATAGCCTTTGCTCAAGTTGGGTTATAAAATGCAAAAAGATTTTTTCTAATCCAAGTACCAGAGATTAACGCATTCTAACAAACTCTTCAGCTTTATTATTTAGTATAGATGGGTATTAAGGCAGTAAGCTATATTAAAAGCTTATCTAATAAAAACAATAGTCTTCAAAAGGAGGGCGCCTAAGGATGGACGGGGCGCCGAGGCCGGCCCAGGAAGAGGTGGCGGGACGACCAAGACGCGTACCGCAAGGGTTGGATGGAGGTGGCCCTGGAAAAGGATGCTTGGAAGGATTTGGGGGAGGCCTTTGCTCAGCAGTGGGACAGTGTAGGTAAAATACAAATAAATACAATAGACCAATCTAGATAGATAAATTACATATCTAACACCTAACATCCTGACAGAAATGATAAACAATGATATGATCAGCCATTTTTATAATTTATATCTACTCATAATTGTAAATTAATGCAGTCAGGCAAGCTAGTGTTAATTGTAGTTATAAAATAAAATGATACCCCAATCGTTAGGTTTTCCCAACTTCTTTGTAGAGTGATTTGACTATAGTCAGCGCGCGACTGCTAGTCACCGGCTCAGAGCGGTTAGACAGGATGGGCGCCATTGATAAAATTGGTTATTAGTTAGCTTGGTCTTTGTCTACCTCCCCCGTTTCACCGATCACATACCGGTGACTAGCAGTCGCGCGCGTACTATAAGTTTTTATTTCGTGTAAAACGCCAATTTCTACTCAAAATACCTCGTCACCCGAAAATAAAACACAATCAATATAATATTTCTTATTGCCTCCGGAAGTGACACTTTCCAACCATGTCAACCATTACAGTTTTCTTACCGTCGTAACTTCTAGCAATAAACCATACAAAAAACACAACGCAAGCCGCGAGCAAAAGCCAGTAACATATAAAACTTGTAATCCACTAGAGCCGGAACTAATATAAAAACAATGGTGTGTCTGGTGTGTCAGTATAAAGTTATAGAAAGTCGGCCGCGTCCCTATTGCGCACGCGTCAATACTTCGCGATGACTATCTTAATTAATTATAATGCTTATTCTTAAATTTGCATCTTTTTATTACTTAATTGACGATGAGATAGTTACGTGGATCTTTTGATATCTTAATTTTGAAGTGGCGTTCTTTTTTGGGAAAGAATCATAGATTCGTAATTTTTTTTTAATTTTGGAACAACGTCCATTGCACAATACTTTAAAATGTCACTAATAAATTTGTGTAACCTAGTGAGTTATGTACAGAAGACGCACAAGTACCTACCTTTAAGTTATAGGTACCTACTTACTTGTAATTTTGTTAAATATTTAACCCACTGTTAATGATTAACCTAACTCAATGCATGTCAATATAAGTAATTAAGTAGTTATAGATAACAGTGACATCAAGAACAACACAGATGCGTTGTCACTAACCGTGGAGTGGAGATACGTGCTCGCTTTTTCGTTGAATCAATCGACTTTATCAAGACCTGTTCAAGACTTGTTGTAAACTGCCTCTGCAGAGTCGCAGGGGCAGTTTACAACCAGTACCCTTATTTTCGTAAACGAGTATAACTAATTTGTTTCATTTTGACAGTTCAACATCATTCATTGCGTTATTTACGTTGTTGAGCAGATATTTTTTCCAACTTATGAAGCAATGGATTAGCAATCTGTTTCAAATCGAAACATATTGTGATTGATCGTGTATTACGTAATTAGGGTACTGGTTACTATAACTAATCGTAAGATTAAAGTGAATGGATCATGATGACTGAGTAGCTGAATATATCATAATGTAAAAATTTTAATATACCTCGGTTCCTGTAATAATGGGTTAGCTTACTAGCTCTTTACTTTCCCTTACACTTTAAATGACAAGAACACAAATTAACTTTAATAATAGTCACGGTAGTTACCTCAAAGTAAATGGTTTCCATGGCTACACATCACAGTAGCAAATATGGTTAAAAAAAAAATCGATTCGACATAACCTCTCTAACTGCCGATCGATAATTTTATCTGTAACTGACCGCGATTCTCTCTGAGGCCATTCAGTAATTATAGTTATCTATCAATCCCCAGTCAACCATTCGTTCATTGAGTTCAACTTGATTCATGTGACGTGTCGTAAAAGTAATTCATTGACTTAGTGATGAGGATGCTTTGAGAAAAGTTATATGAATTGACGATTAGTTTAGATAATCTCTTGGGAAATGTTCTGTGAAAACATGTCTCAAATTGTTACTAATTAAAGTAATTACATATAAGAGGGCAATATGTTATCACAGTCTAAATCAAGGGTTTGGGGACTGCCTCGTTGGTCTAGTGGTCACAAGCGCCACAGCTGAGTATGAGGGCCTGGGTTCGATTCCCGCGTCGAGCAAAGTGTTTTTGGGTTTTTCTTTTTAAATTTCTCAGTAGCAGCCCGGAGTCTGGATTTGTGCCCGGTTGATGGCAATAGGCTCGCCCCCTATTACATGGAACTTAAAACATAACTGGCGAAATGTGGGTGAACCTGCTACAGGGACACCTCTGCCCAACCCTTCGGGGAAACAAGGCGTGATGTTATGTGTTATGTTAAATGACGGGTTCCCAAGCATTTTATATACGCGCCCCCCTAACTTTCTTTTAAAATCACTACGTCCCTGAGTTACTCTGTCGACATAAGCAGAAAAGCAGAGGAATGTGAAGTGAGCAAAAGTGAGGTGAAAAATGTTTGCACCTCCTTGGATAGGTTAGGTTTTCTTTTGATTATTCAAACAGATATAGAATTTACTTTGTCAACTTATGCAGAAAAGTTGAGGAATTAAGAAAATATAGAATGGAATAGCGAACGAAGTGAACTCGAAAATTTTAGCAAGGCGCCTCGGATAAGTTCGGTTTTCTTAGTCCATTCATACTTACACAAACTCATGCCGTCTTCCCATGAAGTAGGCAGAAACTACAGAACGCCACCTACTATGATCCTTACATACTCTTTTTGCCTTGTTTACGTTCATACATCTGGTCATACACGCACGCCGGTTGCGAGTACTACGCACCTGGCCTTTCTGAAGAACAACACCAATAAGGTCAGTATTTAGTATTAAGTTAGTCCATTCATACATGGTAGAAATAAAAAAAAACTTTTTTGTCGAAAAGCTGAAACTCATTTTACAGCACCTAAGTAAGCATTATGAAACGTTTGGGTTTTGGAAATTAGTTTTAAGCTTTTCTAATACCAATAACATACATTTTTATAAATCTATACTATTGGAGCCGCTGCGCTCCCCAATGGTAACTATACGCCCGGCGAGAGGGGCGCGCCCCACTTGTTGGGAATCTCTGGTCTAAATAAATATATACTTGGTGGTGTTATTTTATTTTGAACTTCATATCTTTACAATTATACCGTGTAAACAAGGTACTAAGAACGATAGTTAGGAAATATTCGATACGCCAAACAAAGGCTAACAAACGGATGCAACAGTTGATGTTAGCTTTAAAGCATCCACTGGCAGCCATTGTTATATCTTCTTATTTAACATTAGAGCTACCATTGATAGTTATACCAGTGATAGCCTAGTGGTGTGACCGTCGCCGTCGGACTGCCAAATCATAGGTCTCGAGTTCGAACCCAAGGCACGCACCTCTGACTTTTCGAATTGTATAATTATCACTTGCTTCAAAAACGGTGAAAGAAAACATTGTGAGGAAACCAGCATGCCTGAGAGATATTTCTCGACGGCATGTGAAGCCAAATCAGAAGCGTGGGCGGCTTTAAAACTCTGACACCAGGTTAGTCACTAACCACACGAAAACAAGATCACTGACTTACCTACTGAGAAGATCGAGAAAATCGTGATGAACTAAACACGGTCTTTATGCGCTGAGATAAGGATTATGCCTGGGTATAAAAAATAAATTCTATTTAATCCATCATTCAGATAATAAAAAAATATTGGACACATATTTTTTTGCTTTATCATATTAATAAAAAATGACTTAAATAATAAAACGCATTTAAGTTGGGGAGTAGGGGTTGGTACGTCATAAGTATAAAATCTACATACTCGTGGCGTCACGGTACATTTTAACTCAATTTATTGCCCTAATCTTTGGATTATGTAAAATAAGAAAAAATACGTATCCAATATTTTTTAAATGTTACTGACGGACAAACAAATTTTTTTACAAGACCTACACTGTCCTCCCATACCTAGTCACACTGTTATTTGAAAGAATATTAAAAGCCAATTATTTTTAAAAGAGTAACCATGGAGATTCTTGCCGGCTCTTCTCCATAAGAAACGACCAATGGGAACTGTGCACCTAGCTTTTGACGTTTCATAAGTGCCCATGTAGGTTTGTCGTCAACCCTATTGAATATATTTTAAATTTATTAAAGTTTTGATAGAACTGGGGTACCCAATTGATGCAGCCCACCGTACATGGTTTGCAAGCGTGGTGATACTGATGATAAATGCTTGTTTGTTGTATGAGAGAGAAATGGCCTTTGATCTGCAGTGGACTAGTAACAGCCGTATTTTATATCCAAATAATAACATAATATCACGCCAGTTTTCCCCGAAGGGTTAGGCAGAGGTGTGCTTATAGTACCTACATCCACATTTCGCCTGTTTGTAATAGAAGGCGAGCCTATTGCCAATAATCGGGCACAAATTGATACTCCGGGCTGCTTCTGCGAAATTCCTGATGGCAAATCCTAATTATACTTTGCCCGACCTAGGAATCTACCTCAAGACCTCATGGTCACCAGTAGCGCATGCGACTACTACACCAACGAGACGCGTGATCAATGCTTGTTTTTTTTTTCTCTTTAATACGTTCAGTGCCGGGAGCCCTCCTGGAGGGTTCACCTAGTCGCATATGGGATGCCGGGACCCCTCGTGGAGGGTTCATTTTAAATGTAGGTTTTTTCTTAGCGAATACAGCATTATAAACCGTGAGAATAAAATCTGATGTATATTTTAACAAGATTTATTAGGTATGTGTTGGTTTCAAAATGCAAGCATTTATTTAATTTATTTTTTATTCACGGTTACAAATATTCACAAAAAAATAAAAAGGTTGGAAACTGCTTATAGCAACATGACCCCCTGAAAACATTATTTTACATCGTTTTACAGTGTTTTATAACACGGTTTTAAATCTAATGCCGTTGACCATCCGCGATGGTTAACTTTAGCACAAACGTAATGCCAGTAACCCTACCGGAGGGTTCAGTTAATATATATGGCGGCATGGCGTATGAGTTCAATGAAAAGTAAGTGGAGTCGAAAATGTAAAATAATAAATAATAATTTCTTTATTTACACTTCATAGTCATAAACATCTGTGTGTATAAAAGAGAAGTGGCCTTTGATCTGCAGTGGGCTAGCTACACCCTAATATTATATCCAAATAGTAATAAATTTATTATTTTATAATTTACCAGCTTATAAAATTATTTACCAATCATTAGCAATTCAACTAAACTCACTAGTGCGAATCTAAATGTTAATACAACGTGTTCTCGTGTAGGATATACTTTCTGTACCAGTTTATTAAAATATTTATCACTTTCTAAATAATGTATGGTCTTCGCTTGTTAGAAGAAAGCGAGATATGAATGTTAATGTTAAACAGAAACTAAAGGAAACTTAACATTTACAAGTATATAAATATGAACTCTTGCCTATCCGATTAACATATTCAACCTCGCGAGTTCGCGACAAGTCAATCGTCATCCTGAGGATGCCTCGTTGAGAGGTGAAACACGTGTCTATTTCTTTCAGGGTTTTTTATGGCTCTTTAGAAATAGCTAAGCGGAACAGGTTACTAAATAAATCCACGTCTATTGTATTTTATATTCAAACTTTCGGCTTTTTAAACTGTATTGAGTTTAGATAAAATTGAATGCAATACAGGTGTCAACATTCCATATTGTATCATTAACAATGGGGAGGTGAATATCCTTAAACAATAATTAGGTGGTTTTTGTTGAGTCCGACATGTTTCAGAGCAATTTTAGAGGAACTCGCTGCATCGAGTGACGTTTCATCAAAATATGATTTAAAAAACAACAAAACCAAATTAACTAAGTGGTAAGCATTTAGCTGTGAAACTACGGGTATTTTGAACAGATATTTCAAGAAAACGTTTAAATTTGTATTTATTTAAAAACATTGTACGTTAATCGCTGCGTTCGAAGAATTTGTACCGTCATTGCGATGTTATCAATAGAAGAACAGTTAAACATATGTATCTAACTGCAACATTTATCGTTAAACAAAGACTTCAAAACGTGTACTTACATTAACCATTTACTCAACTTAGTAGAGTCTTACTCCTACAATTATTACAGTTACAACACCTTTAGGAAAACGCTAAATTAAAAAACAGACGTATTTTATTAAAATATGAAAAAGAAATTTTGGCTTTGGCCATGCTAGGACATAGGGACATGAAAATTCCCTAATAAGTAAGTACAAAATAATATGTTCTTAATTTCCCTCGGCAAACCTCGTGTTTCGTCAGTTTTCGGATCTTTATCAGTTACCCTTTGCACTTGGTGCAGACCGGACGCTCTCAGTCGACTTGGCAGTATATAGAGTTGTTATTACTCTTTTAACTTAATGTAATTTATATAAAAAATGGGAGGAAAGCCGCTAAAGTCGCAGGCACGACAGATAGGAAAATAGTTTTACAGCTCTTTAAAGTTCACACAGAAATCGAAACAAAACAACAAAAAAGTACTTAGTTCTGAATTCAAATTATTATACACGATGAATCTAATAATTGATGGACATGGAAATTAGCATTCGATTTTATTCGGAAATCCGATGGTACCCGAGCATTATGAAAATAGAATGTGCGTAACTATACTTTTCAACAATAACATATTTCAAAGTTTGAACACAGCTGTCACATTTGTTAAATGCGGAAAAGCATCATACGTCATTAAATACCGCGCTAGATTTGCTAGAATGACGGAAGGACAAAAACATTTACTAAGCTACGTTCAGTAGTTTCATTTATGCAATTCCTTGACAATTTATTAGGACAATAAACAGATCACTTGAATCGATATCAAGCGAGTTAGTTTTGAAACCCGTCGGTCTGAGTTTCACTCCCACTCACGGCACTTTACGAGGCATTGTGTCCACTCTCCCTCTCGTTTTGGAAGTTGACCAGCTCGCCTCGCCCATTTCTGTACACTGCCTAACACATGGGCGATTTAGCAACACTGCTACAGGTCCTCATCAGAAGGGCTTTTAAAACAAATTATATCGTGTTAAACATTGTATTAATATGTAGCTACTTAAATACCTACTTAGCAAAATGAAATGGTTTATTCTGGAAATAGGATATCGGAATCACTTTTACGCATCATATAAAAAATAAGCTAGATAAGGTCGACATTTCCTATCTGACTACTCTGATAAGAAAAGCCGAAACAAATCACCGAACCACACAGATTTGAGTGAACCTGCCCAGTCAGTGCAAGCATTTGTCAGTAATGGTGGAGCTCAACTCAGAACTTAAGCGAAATAAACCCAAGGCTAGAATACGACTGTTGGTGTGATCAAGTAGATACTCAAAGTTTCATATTTTCGATGAGACGATCTTTTGCATACCTATAGAAAAACATTTAAATTATTCATAATTGATTATTTCCTTTGTTCGTTTTCGTGTGATTTGTTTGGGACCGAAGCTAGCGCGACTAAAAATCACGGCCAATTCACCAATGTGAAACCAGACTAATATTTTAGCAATTCCTTTTTCGAAATGCAAAAAAAGATGGTTCACCCATATTAATATTAAAGTCTAGTTTCAATAATATTGATCTATGGCGCCATGTTTTATATGATGTAACTATCATAAAATTTTGATTAATTTGGACGAACAGGAACTGTATAATATGAAGCAAATACTTTAATTTGATTTGAATGAATAATGGATTCAAATTATATTGCCGGATGTAGCAATTTTTATTGCATATTGTAGCCCTACAGTGTCAAATGGCTATAATAAATCACATAATTTTGTGATTGGTTGTCACACCCATGAATAAGTTACTTCGTTGACCATAGCGAATTATTAGAAATTCTCACTTTGACGTTTTCCAAAATGAGAAGTTATGCTTTGACTTCGCTATGTGAGAGTGTATATGTATAGTGTGTATGCATGTATGTATTGGTCAGTGAGGTGAACGCCCTCAGTGCTGGATTCTGTGGCGGGCTGACGGAATGTGTTGCCAAACGCACTGATCGGAACTCGGCGAGAATGTACCGCTTTGGGCACAAGTAGGTAGCTCACACTGCGTCACCGTCCACGGTGCCGACAATCCATTTTTTTTTTATATTTCTTACGCGGATATTACAGCTTTTGACAGCTAACCTCTTTTTACAAGCAATATCATTAAAATTGCCAATTATTGAATTTTATTTACAATTCCGTCTGTTGCTAAAAAACTGAGCGTTTCATTCAATTGGAGTCTGCTGCTTCAAATCGTTTTCAATTTTAGTTTAATCTGATTTTCTTTATAAATATAATGTGAAGTGATGTAACAACTGAATAGTTAAAACGTAAATTTTATACACTTATTAAATAAGCAAAACCATAAAAGCAAATTAACATACCATGTTTATTTCCAAAATATAAAATAGGCAATTTATACTTTTTATGGTTTTTACGAGACGTCCATCAAAAGGACCAATCGCACCAACAGAACTATTGTTGGTGAATATGATATACCTAACTGCCAACTGACAATGCAAATCATTATCACTGATTAATTATTCATGTCAAGTATTAAAAACCTTGAACTCGAACCCGCAGTAAAACTGATGCCGTCTCGACATCATCTGTATCCGGTTTGCTCGTGTATACCCATAATTTTATGTGTGAGCCACAAAACTGGAAGCTATCTTCGACAGGCTTTCTAAAGATTTCGACTTAAATACTATACTTAGCGAACAAGACGGGGACTTACACTTAAGTCTCGTTTGTTTATTATATAAAGAAAAACTTAACTTGGCCTAGTCCTACATATGTACGCGAAATTCCATTGTAGATTGTAGATTGAATGTATCAATCTACATCATTTTAAAAATTCATAGGAAAGGAATCCATGGCCGCCAGCACGATTAGGTGTGATGAGATAAGTGCGTGCGACGCGAGCTTGAAAATTTTTGCACCATCTCGGATAGCTTAGACTTTCTTTGTCCATTCCCACTGAATTAGGACTTACTTTTGAATGCAAAAAAGCTTATGACGCAAAGCACACTTACGCCTTAACAGCTTTGAATTCGTAGATTGAGTCACCCAGTTAGGTAATTAACAAACAGCTAAACTTTTTGCTGTTCCTGCAATATTGGGACAGAAAAGTTTTGTCCTTCGAGCCGGATTCTCAAAACTACTAGTAAGTACTTTGTAGCTGTTAAAATTCATTTAATACCTAGCAGTCGATTAATTGTATCTATTTAAAGTTACCTACCCTGGTAACGATCACCATGATGACGGCGGCATGTGGTCACCGGCCCGATCTGAAACAATCAACAAAACTTTATTATTCACCTCATAGAAGCAAAAAGAATCATCTATACAGTGCCCTCTCCCTTACTTGGAAAATGTCGCTAATAGCCTTCTTTTATTTTACGTTGAGATTATATGTAATTTGGATTTTTACACGACGGCCCAAAAAGGAGTGTAGTGTTTTCAGAGTTCGTGTATGCATGTATGTGAGTTTCTTGTTCCACCATTACTTTTAAATGCCTGAACAGATTTGGATGTATGGGGTATCGTTAGAGTCCTTACATCATCCCGAGTGAATTGGGCTATATATTTTTTTAATTATATATAAAAAACCATGGCCTTGACATTGGCAATTTGTTTTTTTTTTTTATAAATATGTAAGAACATCAAAAGGCAATCGGGGCCTGTCAGCGAGCAATGGAACGCAGTTTCCTAGGAGTTAAACTCACTGATCGTATAAGGATCTCGATATTGGGTTCCAAAACTCAAATTGCTGATGCAGTTCACACGGCTGTCCAGGCTTAAATGGAATTGGGCTGATCACAGCTGGAGGAGCTGTGAGGTAAAATAACCACACAGTTGGTACCAAACAACAGCAAAGGGCAACGCGGCAGCCCCAGTAGGAGATGGCGGGACACACTTGAGTTTTTTCATAAAAATTCCCTACAAACAGCAAAAGATATATAGAAGGGATAAGTGTAAGGAGGGAAGGAAGGCCCTTGTCCTGTAGTGGGACACAAAACGATTGATATCTAATAATGAAAGTAAAAACGTAGGTACCTATCATGTACCTACAGATAATAACATTATACAATGCTCTTATGAAATTGCATTAAGTCTACAACGTATAACAAAAGGACAGTATTCATAACACGATTGTTTGATATCGAGTAGTAACTGGAGTGGGTCTCATTATTGTCATCAGATCGTTAACATACATTATCAATTATGTGCAAGTGACGCGAGATATCTTAAATAGTAAATTCAAATGAATGAGTGTTTCCTCAATGAGCTAATGTTGCTTGATGCAGTTGATCAGGTGAAGTTAAGTCATGATATCACTATTGATAGGTATTTGTTTAACTTCAAGGAAGTTTGTTAGTCACAACTATATATAAACTCTGTTTTTGTATCTAACTTAGTAAATCATTCTTCACAGCAAATACGATTAACTAGATATTTTACTGAAAATGAAAAGATCCTACAATTATTTTCCAGATTCCAGATACCTACCTACCTTTATCTGGAATCTAGAAATTAATTGAAGAATATTTTTGCTGCGATTCACACGGTTAAAAAAAAATTAAGAGGCTCAAAATGCCAACAATTTACCTACAAAAGTAAGATGTTCATTCAGAATGAATTTAAAGATTCATCTTTTTTTTTTTTAATCCGGTGACTTTTGGTCTTTAAGTACAAATGTAAAACCAAGGTTGTTTTGCCGGTGACTAAGACCGGCGGCAAAACTTCAATGTAAGTGTAAATAAATGAGTCCTTTTTACACAGCTTCAACTCGATATATTAATACCAGTAATGATAAGATACCAAAATATACGTGATAGCTAAAATAGCATAATCATAATAATAATATTCATTAAGTACTACAGATGAACTGAACAATTCATTCGCATAAAAAGAAAATACAGTGCTATAATAATTACAAATGTCAAGGGAAAGAGTAATTGCAGTAACAGCGCAGCCATGTTTGCAGTGAGTTGAGCTGCATTACTGGTACAAAAAATAAATGCGGTCGGACATAGCAAAAACTGACCAAACCCATAATCAAAATCACCTTGTTCTTATTATTTATATAATTATTTTACTGGTCCTTCTTTAAGGACCAACTTTTTCAAACTTGTAACTAAATGTACCTATGACATTTCGAGAATTATCTTTTATTTATACATAATATAAATTAAAGTCGCTTTTCGTATGTCTGTGTGACCGCGTTGTTCTTTTAAACGACGCAACTTGTTTTGATGCGGTTTTCACCATAATTTAAAGATTTTTTTCCGGAAGGTTTATGTGTATAATTCGTTAATTTAAACTAATTTATCGTCGCCAGAAGAAAAACCTCATATATGCGAAAAATTCAATATTACAGGAGGAAAAAAAGTTGCGGCCTGTCAAATTTAATTTTCACAGCTCCTTCAAATAATGCGTCTTTTAGGATACAATTTGGATACACTTTCAGTTGCATATGATAGTTACCATATTTAATTTTATTATCGTAAAAGCATAAAATGCTACTTGCGAACTTTTCTTAAAAAAAATATGATTTTCTGGTGGCAGTTACTAGTTTATTACTGAAACAATAAAGAATAAAAATCGATTTACTTTTTTTATCCGTTTTATTTCGTCTTTATAATAATAAGAAACACTTGAAGTGTATGGCAAATAATCATCAAAAAGCTCCACATATAATTATTAATTAAGTATTTATTAAATTGTTCGTAAATTGAAAATCTCGTATTTTTTTTTGCGAGTTTTTTCAACTCGTCATAGATGGCGTTACAGGTTACTATACTTTTTCTGTAAGAAACTAGGGCGTGCGTTGCGAAGTTTTCTTTCCAAAAATGTAATAGTAGTAACTGTTTATTTATTCTATATCTAATAATTAACTATTTATTTATTTTACCTTGATGGTCCTAGTTTACCATTTATAACTTCCAATTACAGCTAAGTATATGTAAGCGGGCACGCCCTTTATGTCTGGAGGCTTTTATTTAGTTCTGTTTACGTGGCTTTTATTTCTGCTTGAGTATAGTTCTCAATGTTTTTGGTTGGTATATTGGTTTGTGCTAGCTGACATATGGCCAATAATTTATCATTTAAATTATGTTTTGTATTGCGTAATGTAAATTATTTTGCATGCTATTATATAGAATCTTTTTTTTTCTAACCTGAACAGACAGCTGTGCTGCTGGGGAGTTTGTTGCGCCACTCTTTCTTCCCAGCTAATGGCACTAGAAAGTGGTGAAGGGTGGGCGTTTTTGGGGGACTGTCTTAAGTAATTTTGACGTTCGTAAAGTGCTGATTCTCAGCCTGGTTTGAATAAACGACTTTTGAATTTCGAACAAAATAAAAATGGCCAAAATTGCATTCCCGAGCTTTTCACTCTAAGGCGAAGTTATGTTAGTCATAAAATCTCGATGTTTTTTCAAGACGTACAAACCGTGCGAAACTGACTGGTCGCTAGTTTCTTTTTTTTCATATTTAGAACAGCGCTTCCACATTTTTCGAAAAAGTTTTAATAATATTGGTAGTGACATATTCTTAACTCCAATTTCAAAAACAAGCGAATAAATTCTGATAATGCCCATTCTACTACTTTTAAGTGCGTTCTTATCAGTAACACACATTCATTCAATCCATTTAATCGCGAGGATGGGATTGTTTTCCGAAATGATCCTCCATTGTGTAATTTTGATTGTTGTTATGGACTTATGAGTGCATTGTTCTATGTACTTGCGTCGCAGGCTCATTGAGCCGGAGGCTGAACTCAACCGGCTTAAAGTAGGGTAATGTAGGCAACTTGAAGTGCTCATTTGTTAAAAGGTCTGAATGATTTACCTACAGATAAAATAAAGCTCTTGATCTCCAATTAGTCACTAACCAAACTTTTAGTTAGTATAATTAACTACGTACAGTTTAACTATTTTGTTAACATCCCTCGGGAATCATCGCATTTCCGAATACAAACGAATGTTAATTTCCACGTCCATCAATTATTAGATTTATCGTGTATAATAATTTGAATTCAGAACTAAGTACCTACTTTATTGTTGTTTACTACTTTGATTTCCGTGTGAACTATATAGAGCTGTAAAACTATTTTCATGCCTGCGACTTTAGCAGCTTTCCTCCCAAATAAATGACATGAGTTAAAAGAGTATTAACAACTCTATATACTTTCAAGTCGATTGAGAGCGTCCAGTCTGCACCAAGTGCAAAGAGCAACTAATAGAAATCCGACGATTGACGAACACGAAGTTTGCCGAGGGACCTTAAGAAAAAAGTTATACTGTACGGTTATTACGAATAAGATAAAGATATGCATCAACTAACGTTAAAATAGTTTGTAGTACCTTTTAAGCTCCCTTTCCGAACTTTTCCTTTCCTTGTCTATTCCGAGAGCGTATTGGTGAATCGTACGAAGTTAATTTTTGTAGGCGAATCGATTTCTGGAGTTGTCGAATCGCCTCAAGAAAAAAATAATAATTAAAAGTGTCTATTCGTCCGTTTCGGGCGAGTAAATTCGTGCGAATCACTAATAAGCCGCCGATACATGGAAAGGAAACGTTCGGAAAGGGCGCTGCTAAGAATACGAGCGAACCAACGGATAAATTTATTATTTTGTACATAACCACGCTAAAATCCTTCCACAGTTTTAAGCAAAGTTCCAACTTTAAACAATAAACGAGGATCCTCCAATTAAACCTTTTGAAACAGGATAAAGCCTATACCTTATTCAACTTGGTTCATAAAAAGGGCTTTTGTTCAACTCTAGAGCTTTGTATGTGAAGCCCAGTAAATTAAGTGGTGTGGAACAACGGAGTCAATAGGGCTCGCAACGACAAACCTCTCCTGAATGATTGGAAATAATACGTCAGGGTTGCCTCTCATCAGGATGCTAGAAGGGTTAGATTTGGTCAACGAGAAATGAGATTACGCGGCCATATTATATGAACTGTCGCTACTTCGGCGTCGTCATCTCGTTCTCGTTAATGTCCCGCTCACGTGCGGTGGATAAACGGCCTTACATTCAAGCATCTGACTTAATTTCAGTGGGGGTGAATTTATCCCAAGAACAAACTTAACATTGTAGTTGAAAAACATGTTCCCCCATACATTCCAACTGCAAATGTAAGTTTGTACACATAATATTGAGTGATTTAATTACCATGTTATTTTAAGACCATAGACTTCTTCTTCTCCTGTAATCTATAAGCATAGAACTATCCTCTGTACTTTTTCAAAATTTTAGGCTCAATAGTTTCGTAGATAAGGGGGGGATGCTATTTTTCATCTATTTTCTTAAACATCTTTAAAACAATTAATTTTAAAATTATAAAAAAATTATTATAGATCCTTGCAATAAGTCCTTTCATTTGATATGTCACGCGGTAAAGTTCGCAAAATTTATTTTGTTTAATTTTCTTTTTTGCCCCCAAAAGTGACCCCCATATTTAAAATTAATTTATTTACGTTACTCGACCGTGTTTGGATCACAGAAATAGACATGTGTACCAAATTAGCTGTGACAGACGGACAGACAGACAATCAGACACACGAGTGATCCATAAGGGTTCCGTTTTTTTCTTTTGAGGTACGAAACCCTAAAAAGGAGATAAAGAACCAATTTAGTTTGTAATTGATTATTCTCTACAAAAGTATTGGAAGAGGTTTCCTTCAACTAAACTGTTGAAAGGTTTTTTTTTTTTCATTTAAGTCGACTTACATACAGATATATTAATTTATCCCTTTTTCCCATCGGAGTAAATGCAGAAACTACAGAATGCCGCCTGTTATAATCCTTCATACCTGCCAACCCATTTTGCTTCGTTTAAGTCACAGCTAAATCTGCTTAAAACAGAATGTAAGGCCGCGCGCACTTTAGACACAATTTGTATCGTACGTAAACGTACGACTGCGGTGGTACGAATTGAGTGCGCACACTGAATACGTTTTTCTCCGTCAAATAGGTGATATCGCATTGAACGCACGAAAAATCCTAACAAATTCAGATTGTTATCGGACATCGGAACTATACGTCCGTATAGGTACGTACGACTATCTCGCACCCAGTCTGCGCGCTCACTTTGAACTTGGAAAGTCGTGATCGTTCGTGCGTGTTCGTACGTGTTCGCACGAGTAAAATTCCTACGAAAACGCGTCCAAAGTGCGCGCGGCCTGGGTCAATATGAACAAACCTATGGGATTCTTCTTTTCGGGACGGAAGCTATAGAAGAATAGCTTATACAGGTTATCGAGGTGAAAACATTGGATAATCCCTAAAGTTGGTAGCGTACTGACAAGCGACAAAAACCTAGGGCACAACAGACCTACTTAATAATCTTTACTCGGAGACTCTTTTGTTTTTGACACAGTTACACATAAAAATGTTTTTGCATTTTCAGTTCCATTTTTAAACATTGCTCCAAATAGTCCATTATGAATGAAAACACGATAATGTATTTAATGGCGCAATGTTTATAAACGTGCAGGTAACCCTAATCGTAGCAGGTGTGAAGTGGTCCATTGTTCAGTTATTAGTATGCTGCATTGTTAACAGTGCCTTATGGGAATGCATTAAGTTTTATGCCTTAATTGTAGAGGCGTTCGTTGGTCCTAGACTGGGTAGGCTGAACGTAGGATGGATGGTTGAAAATTGAGAGCGGGAAACAGATTTTATTGTTTTTTAATAGCCTCTGGCCGACTCTGGAAGATTAGACAAGAAAATTTGATCTATTTTCCGACAGTTTTACTACACCCTAACCAACTGTAAACAGAGATGGATTTGAAACTACCCACACATCCTTATGTCAGTTTTCAAGCTGTTCTCAAATCTTATGAAAAATGATGTGATCGTCTGTTTTTTTTTCGCTCATTAATAATTGTAACAGAGTTGCCATCCATCCGGATAAAGCCGGACAGTGTTAGGCTTTTTGACCTCTTGTCCGGGCCAATTTGACTGCGTCCGGCTTTTGTTAGGGTTTTTACTCTTTAATAGGCCAGCAATGGACGAAACAAAGAAACAGGTTAAAATCAGAAACTATCGCAAAAATGTTAATTTAATTTAAGACATGCAACTTACAAAATGTTTTATAATACAATTATTAAGGACTTTAAGCTTTTAAAGCACGTTTCTACCAAAGATGCAAATAAAAATGATAAAACCAATTAAAACTTTCTTATAAAACATATGTGTTTTCTTTAAGCTTTTAGTCAAAAATCCTTTTTTTTGGCATCCGTCCGGCCGTGGGACCCAAAAGTTCGGCTATTCTTGCGGGTAAGTCCGGTTTTCTGATTTTTAGAGATGGCAACATTAGTAGCAGATATAATAATCTAGGTTTTGTTAGGCTTTATTCTATCTTTAAAAAATAAATTAAAGCAACAATCGTTAGGTAACTCGTACACGGGTGATTTATGCCCAATTTCCTGATGCAATTCGATTTCTCCATGTTGTAATTGTACGCTGCAACCTCCTCGTAACGAATTTATTGTAACAAATTCACATAAATAGACGTGTGCAACATTACTAACTTTTAAATGGATCAATTTCAATGCGTATTGGTAAAATGTTGCATTTACATAACTATAAACATGGACTAGAAATGAAATAGTTAACAGACACAACTTTCTGTATTTATGTGCACAGATAGGCTGAAGGCGCTTTTTAGAAATAACTTTTGAAACAGGCAAATTCATTGAAATTTTAAAAACAATCTATTCCTACTTACTTAGATTTATAAATGCAAAGTAACAACGGATTTCGATATTTGGCACACGGATATATCATGACTTGGGTTAAAACAGTATACATTTATCCCGGTAGTAAATTCCCGTGGAATAATTTCGATAAGTTAATAGTTTGTTATATAGAGCGTCGACGTTAAATGATATGATGTTATTATACGACATATTTAACAATAAATTTGACTGTCCACAACTGCTCAGCACAATAAACTTTAACGTCCCAGTCAGACGTACCAGACATATCTACCACTTTGTTATCAGTACCATCGGCCTCCACTAATTATCTAAAGATGTCACCATTCTTGCGTCTTCCTGCATTACATAATGATAAATTCCCAACATTAGATCCTTTCAATACCACACGGACCAGACTTAAAAAAGAAATTATCCACATACTCCATCAAACGCCAGATACCCAACGAACTCAGTAGTGCCAGTTTAGTCATATGTATCTACACAAAAACACACACACCTTCACACACATTTACAACACTCACCGCACAGACACACGCTCGCACACACTATAAATAATAATAATTGTGTCACTCTCTTCATTTCGTGTTTTTCTGTGTATACTTCGTAATTGGCGTAATGTTTAGAGTAATAATAATGTTATACTTACTGTCAGCTGTGGAGCTACCTTATAATAAATAAATAAGTGTGGTGAACCTAAGAGATACCATTATAGAAAAGGAAAATTATGCAGTTAAAGTAAGAACAAAACTGGCTTTGACTCGGATCGTATCTGTACCACAAACTTAACTTTGATGAGTCAGCAATTCAGCCTTAAAGAAAGGCGATACAAAAGGCAAAAGGGTCAAACCTATTCTTATTCGATCGGAAAGGTCAGTAGAAACCTCCGAATACATTAACATATTGGCATAACAATCAAATGGGGAAACCTCAACGAAAATAGGTAAGTACCTAAATTTAAATCAGCAACCGCGAGAAAACATCTATTTACACAGCGAACACGTCTCTTTAGTCTTAATAACAGCGTCTTAAGAGCTTTAAGATGACTTTATAATACGCAGATCGTGCTCCACTCCGGCGCAGCTTATTAAGGTGCGTGCGCTCATGTCCCAGCGTAATAGTACAACCACTGAATAGGCATATGGATAAAAGGACCAGTTTTTACAAATATTGAATGACTCACGTCTATAAGTTGCTGCCTTTTCGTTATTAATGTGAATGGAATGGTTAAATGACTAGTGACAGATCGAAGCTTCGTTGTCGTTTTCGACCAAAAAATCATTATTTTCGTTTTCGGCCATAAATCAGCCAGAGCTTCGGCCAAGTCGAAAATCAGAAGTTCGTGAATTGTCGCGCGTCATTCGACTTACTCTGTAAAGCTCGGCAATATCAGATGCATCAATACAACAAGAAATACACGAAATTTTGTATCCTCTAAAAGAATTATCGTGTTTTGTCTCTTTTAAACCCTATATATTTTATGTTCTTTATGTCCCTAGGTGTAAAAAAAAACAAATGTACACTGAAATCATATATAAATATGTTTTAATGTCTAAATAAAGCCGAAACTTCTTTTTCGTTTTCGTTTTCGGCTCAAAATTCAATTTTCGGTCACTATGAATGACATGCATGCAGTCAATAGTGATGTCACAGATAGCTAGGGCGTTGGACTGGTGATAAATTAAAAAAGTTTTGTATGGTATTGAAAAGGTGGTGTAGTCGAGAATCCATACTAATCCTGAAGTAACTCTCTGTCATTCTATTTGTTATCTTTTCACGCCATCACGTCACGGGTAAACGAAACACGGGTAGACCACGATCTAAACTAAGATATAGGATACTTTTTATCCCGTGCCTGCGTTCCCGTGGGATAACTCCCGACCACCATTACCCACGGGTGAAGCCGAGGGCAAAAGCTAGCTGCTTATAAAAACACGTACCTAGAAGAGCTCAGTTGTTGCCTTGGGGCACACCTGTCTGTATCGTACTATCGCTAAAAACGCAGTGCTTATAAATTTTATAATCACTTGTTTTGCAAGCAAAACTTTTGACAGAAGCACTATACGAAAAAAAAACTTTATATGGAGCACTTCGAGCTTGTTTCAATTGATCTCAGTTGTTGTTTGTACTTCACCTACTGTTTCTTGTTTGGAAGCGCAAGCGCACGTGTAAGTGACCGGCGGAACTAAACGGCGGAAGTCCTTTATCTGTGGGGCGTTCATCTCGCGCACAATACGGAGCGACGCTAAGCTTTACTATTGATGCTGTGGAGTTTTTGGTAATCTAGATCATGGGTTCAAGGAAGTACTTTGTTGGGTACATTTTTATTCAGATTTTAAAAATAATCGTTAAATGCGGAGGCTACGGAGTCGACATACCACGAAGTGGAACAATACACTAAACAGGTCGGGTTTAATGTCTGAAAAACATTATCAACGAGATGCATTCGAAATGGAGTAGAATTTGAATTAAAGTAGATGCCAAATCAGCTAATCAAAACATAACAGAAGGTGGTGAAACAGGCCAGTACCCTAATTGCGTAATACACCATTAATCACAATTTCTTTCAATTTGAAACGGATTGCTAATCCATTGCTTCATAATTGGGAAAAAAAACTGCTCAACAACGTAAATAACGCAATGAGTGTTGTTGAACTATCAATATTAAAAAAATTAGTCATAATCGTTTACGAAAATAAGTTACGCAATTAGGGTACAGGTATTTACTTGGCTATGAACGTATAAAGCGATTATACGTAAATAAAAATGACCCAGATGTATTGCATGCTATCATCCAAGGATCTTAGGGGCCGTTCAAGTATTACGTAAGTAGATTTATTACAATTATTTACCCCCCCTCCCCCTTGTCAGCAAAAGTAATCAAAGCTCTTACCCCCCTCCCATGCTTACGTAAACATTGGGTTATGCATTTTCTGTATCCGTTTTTTTTTTTGATTTATGAGCAGCAGTTATAATTCTAGAAATATATTCGTTACGTTTTCCAGCATAGGCAATGTGTGGGTTTGCCATATGTGTAAAAAAAGTAAATAATTACTGCTGACGTAATCACCATCTAGATCCCCCCACCCCCCATGTCATCAAAAATAAGCAAAACATATTATTGTTGAAAAATGTCCTAACCCCTCCGCCCCCCTATAGTGCTTACGTAATACTTGAACGGTCCCTTAATGGTAAAAACAATTTATTCTATGAACATAAATATGTATATTTCAGCACCGTTTATCCGGCTGTAACATGATAAACAACTAACTACATACCTCGCTACCTACACATTGCAATCCAACAGAAATCACACAAGTCACATAACATCACATCCTAGAACTCCATACATTTACTTCACACATACTTTAGCAAACTAGAATCCAGTTATCGTAGAGTTTTCTCGGAAACTATAGTAAAATACTCGTGCGACATGTGGGTACCATATTTGTCACCTGAGCGAGACAACCCGCTATGTAACGGAAAGGGGACGCAAGTGGCCGATCTGAGATTGTGACTGCGAGTGCATTTTACGTATTTGTGTACAGCCAGCCTCAATAAGATGACATCAACAAGAATTAATTAATTGTTTACAATCTTTGTTCTATAATTTTCTTTCAATAGCTGCTTGTTTGGTTTTTTTTGTTTTGTGTGTGCTGTAGTTTGTGCCACAAAACATTGGGGTAGGTCCTTAGGTTACACATTGATTTAGTATTATGGAACACAAGTTGTAAACAACAATGAATTCTTGTCGATGTATATGTCGCAGATGGATTGTCGAATCCACTGCTTTACAAAACCGCTAGTTGTTTTACAAAACAGCTTCGTTAAATAAAATAGCTGAACGACGTTAGCGGTTTTTCATAATTACTGAACTTTAACACGCAGAATTGCTTAAACGTTTTGCATTTATCAATGCAGCGAGTCAACGTAAGAGGTTATGTAAAACAGCGTGTCGCTCGTGGCTCTATGTACCTGATGTGCCATAACAACAACAATGGCGTCCGAAATAGAAATAAATAAAACGAGTTATATGTATGAGTGAAAATTACCCTGACTCAAGTAAAACATCAGAGTTTTATTAAAGTCAAAAAGTTAAAGTCCTAAAATACTAAATAGCCAAGTAACTGCGACCACTTGGAAATAACTCTGGCCGGCCGATTGCTTCGTTCGCTCGGCTCGCGCGCGGTTTGTCACAGTTCTTACCTGACCTAAAACAATTGGTCATGGTGCCCTAGCTTAGTTACTGCGACCAATTTGGCATTAGAAATCACACCAAATGCTTATTGTGACTGCAGATAATCCATTCTGCATTACGCCTAAACGTGGGTAGCGGTTTTTTTTTAAGGTAGCGCCATAGCAAAAATGGCGCCGTTTTACATAACGGAGCTGTTTTGTAAAACAATTTGAAGTTTTGTAAAACAGCGGATTCGAAGACCCATCTACGACATAATTATACATCTTTTTGAGGCTGACTGTACTAACGGGAGAAGAGTTTAGTGTGGTGTGAGTAAACAATGAATGTCTATGCAATTATGCAGTTATGTATAGGGTTACAAGACTTTGAATTTAACTTTTTACGTTTCGGACTTTTTAGTCGACCTCACTTGGAAGTATGTGATTCAAATTCGGTGTAAAACGTAAGGAATATGCTACTTAATTATTCGGTAACATGCTAAGCCAACTCTGGGTTTTTTGGGTATTAATATTTTTATAGTCATTTCTTTTTAGCAAATATTGTAAAATTGTTGGATAGTTTCTAAAATTTCGAGAAATCTAGCAAATCTTATTTAAAAAAATTAATGTTAAAATATGCTTAGTTACCTACATTTGTTTACCTGTTTTGCATACTGTACTGTGATATCAGTAGATATCGTTTGATTGCCAATAAATTATATGAAAACTCAAGTGGTACGCCGATAGATAGAAGAATAAACTTACATTGAATGTTACCAGGTCGCCTGTTTGCACAGAAATATCAAGTATATTTACATATTTATTAAGACTTAAAAATTAACATAAATAAGTTAAAACTAAACAACCATGCGTGTGTGCAACATTATTTACATACGTTCATTGCAATCAAGTAATTGACATTATTTACCTAGTGATCCATGGCATACAGATAACCAATATTCTATTGGTTCTCAAACAGAACATTTAGGTACATAGGTACATACATTATACAAAAAAAAAACTCTAATGAAGAAGATATGACGTAAGACATTGAACAACTTATACAAATGAAAAAAAAACCGGCCAAGAGCGAGTTGGACTCGCACACGAAGGGTTCCGTACCATTATCTATAAAAACGAGCAAAAACAATCACGTCTGTTGCATGGGAGCCCCCTTAAATATTTATTTTATTCTGTTTTTTTTAGTATTTGTTGTTATAGCGGCAACAGAAATACATCATCTGTGAAAAATTCAACCGTCTAACTATCACGGTTCATTAGATAAAGCCTGGTGACAGACGACAGACAGACAGGCGGACGGACAGCGAACTCTTAGTAATAGGGTCCCGTTTTACCCTTTAGGTTCGGAATCCTAAAAATGATACATCATTGTTATTTTACGTACTTTCATCATTGTTATTTTAGTCAAATAAGAATGCTCAAATATCGATTATGAATATTCATTTGTTCGACCTGTAAAGGCGAGTTTAATTTATTTTTTAACTCATGTGAGGCTGTGCCAAATCCTCGCAGCCGCGTACCCCGCGCGTAGCAACTAGTATATTTTATAGATATACTGAAAACTTATAGATACGTTGCAGGTACTATACATTGTATATTTGTCCGTCAATATGAGCTAACTGCACTATCTAAGTGTGTCAACCACAATGAGGTTTAAAACGCATTGTCATGTCTCTTCAATGAATAACTATGTCTGATATGCAGGTATTCAGTGAGTCGTAAAGTTGTAACTGTAAGTCATAATTTTATGGGCATCAGTCATTAAATGGTAAATTAATTTGTCTTTTATTACTTGACAATCGCCACTAAATAATTTGAAAGTAACTGTTGATTCCTTGGATTATCATAGACGCCGCGTAAAAGCGTAAAACCAGCGTCGCTCAATAACTTTTTAGGCATAGTAACTAATAATTTAAAAATTAAAAATACTACACGCTGAATGACTGTCCCATACATTTTCTATTCCTTCGTAGTTCATAAAGAAAAACATAGCTGTAATAGAGTTGACGAGGAATTGTTTTTAGGGTTCCGTACCTCAAAAGAAAAAAACGGAACCCTTATAGGATCACTTGTATGTCTGTCTGTCCGTCTGTCACAGCCAATTTGCTCCCAATTTAATGGACCGATTAAGTTGAAATTTGGTACACATGTATTTCTGTGACCCAAATACGAACGTGTAACGCAAATAAATGAATTTTGAATATAGGGGTCACTTTTGGAGGGCAAACAAGAAATTTAAAAAATGAGTTTTGTTAACAGTACCGTGTGACATATCAAATGAAAGGGCTTGTTGCGAGGATCTTGAATATATTTTTTATATAATTTTAAAATGAACACTTTTAAAGATATTTAAGTAATTCGATGAAAATTGACCATTCCCCCCTTATCTCTGAAACTACCGGACCTAAAATTTTGAAAAAAATAAATAGTAGTGCTCTTTACTCATAGATTACAGGAAAACCTATAAAGTCTATGGTCTTAAAATAATATGGCAAATCTCTCAATATTGTACGTACAAACTTACATTTGCAGTTGGAATGTATGGGAGAACAAGTATTTCAACTACAATTTTGAATTTGTATTTGGATAAATTCATCACAACCCTTCATTGTGCGTAGTCCGAAACGCACCTGGCCGGTTTTTTTTTTCTTAAATATTCAAACTGTTAACCTATTGTATGTATTACGCCATTACGTATTGTGCCATTACGAGCTTCAAAAACAGAAGACTATACCTAGGTACACATATTCTTGTAGCGGCAATATCCGTAGTAAGGACAGCAGCTGTGGCATGCGGCACGCTACGGTTCAGTGCGGGTTGAAATGCGTCCGCGACTGTATGTATGTACGGCTATCTGCGTGTGCACGATGAAGTGATGCCTATTTGTTTTGGATTAGATTCGATGCTGGCTTTGCTTGTCAAGTTGCAGGCTTAGATTCCTTAATTGTGTGTTAATTCACAAAGCGAAGTTAAGCCTCGTGCAGACTAGCGCGACGCAACACGGGGAATTGTTCTACCGTGAACTTTTGTTAAAAAATGTTTTGTTAGAGTCGCGTCGCGCCAGTCTGCACGAGGCTTAAGACTTCTGGGAGACCGCTTCGCTGCATTGTGAATTAAATTAAATTATTACTGGACAGAAGATAGCTAGGTGGGTTTTAACTGCACCTACTAATTTAAACGATCAGAGAATAACGGAGTTCAAATTAAAAAAAATAACTTTTTAATAGATTATGGATAAATTGCATCTTCAGTAAGAAGTTCAAAATATTGGTAAAGATAGACGTTCTTATTTATGGTGGATTATTTCCAGTTATACACACACACTCACACTAAATTATACACACTAAAATCGAACATACTAAAATGTATCACCCTAAAGTTACTTCCTCAACAATAAAAGTCAACAGTAATGTCACGTGTCATTATAGAGCTGTCACTTATTCAAAATTATTTATGCAAAATAAGCATAGCGTGGTTCAAGTAAATAACAATACACGACTTTACAAACGTAGGGCGTATCGTGTTGTATAGCTAGTCATTATAGTTAGTTATATGAATGTATGTGCGTGATGTTTACCTCTGTGGCTCTGTGGGCACTCCTCGCCTCTGCGGGAGGGCCGTGACCTGCCACCTGCTGGTCGCGGGTGACCGCTCCGGCCGTTGTAAAACTACCTTATTAAATACTACGTACTAACTATATGTCAAATTCATGTGTATAACTAGCTTTTAGCGGGCGACGACCGAGAAAGGTTAGGGTTGGGAGTTGCAATCGGATGAATCGAAGAATCGAACATCTCAAATTTTTATGCGTTTTGGGGAGTTTGAGAATAGGCTCAATATTACATAGTTGAGATTGTAATATTAGGAACCTACTTACTTAGAAATTGGGCGTAAAATGACTCAGATTTATTAAATTAAAAAAAATGGTTTTTTTTTTAAAAGTAATTTCTTAAGAAATAAACAATACCTTTGCACTCAAATTATAATTATGTAATTTCCCTATGTGTACTGTGTGTACATAAATAATGCAATAAATAAATAAATAACGCAGGGAAGGAGTCGGTATAAAGTGTGTCTAAAGGTACTCAGTATGTAGTAGGTTGGCACATAATATAGGTATGGTTATTATCACAGAGCGTATATATGGTAATTTATTGTATAACAATTCCTCACAACGCAAGTCAACTGTAATTATTCGTTGCAATTGACTAAAAAACAACATTAATAGGCAGCAGGCAACTGATAATAATAGATAAGAGATCCATAAAAATAATTTAGTTCAACACGAATGAAATCTTTAGTCTCGAATGAAATTGAAACAATGTATATGTCGCAGTAAGATAGCCGTGACATAGTTATATCCCTAGGGATATATCGTACAGTAATATAGTTATATGAAAGCGGTTCATAACTGATGGAGTGTCCTAATTTTGTTACTGTGACTAATTTCGAGGTAGCGCACGCAGACGCGCGTAGTTGGTAACAGTTCTCACCTAACCTAACCTATTTAGTCGGAATGCTCTAATAGTTATATTACTAGATCGTCCTCGTATCATAGTTATATTCTTAGTATGATAGTTATGAACCGCTTTCATATAACTATATTACGGTATAAAGCTATATCCCTAGGGATATATAATGGATAACTATATCACGGTTATAATCATCTTACTGCGACATATACATTCATTGTTTTACCCAAACAACTATTGAAATATGTCCCACAAATCCAAATCTGTAACAAACAAAACTAGAAACCGAAAGTAAAACCAGTTACGTATCGAAAACAACAGAACCAATCTACCAATTACGATTACAAGTGCGTTTGTAGATGTCGCAAAAGAGTCGTTATTATGTAAACAGCAATGTTTGTGCATTCAGTCGCTGGGAGGCGGTCGCATTCACACGCGACTGGCCACCGCTTCCTGTCGCGCCGCCTTTAGGAAACGCGCTCATTCATGCGTGCGCTTGCGACCATCGGCGGCAGCAGCCGATCGGAGCCGAACCCCCTGGTGCGTTATGTTGACGTAATGTTCTGTTAATCATTGGTCAGATGTCGATTAGGGTAAGAGACAATAGAAGTGGATAAATTTAGTGATTAGGGTAAGGTTGGTTAGTTTTCTGACTGGTAGCAGCTGGTAGCGAAACTAACTTAACACGTAAAAGTTACTGACAAATTAGTTTGGTTTAGAATTTAAGATTTGAGATTGACAAATTAGCAAATTATACAAAACCCCATACAATAACACAGAAAGATGGGCCCAGATTGAAAAATTAATAGACAGCTGTGCTGTGACTAGGGTTTGCAATTATCCGGCCCATTTTACTATCCGAATAATTCGAATACTTCCAGAACACTATTCAGATAGTACCGAATAGTGCGGACATTTTGGATACCACTGTAAAAAAGTAAATCAAACTGATTTCAATCGACATTTTCATTACAAAAACTCCAACAATTTGTGTAATTTATACTTATATTACTAACGATGCTAACGTAAAATCTTTAACGATAAAGAATGACAAGTCTGGGGTTTTTTGAACAAATATCTGGCAAATAATTGAGACTAGCGTATCATTAAAACAGTCTAATATTTTTCTCTGCATAAAATCTTCATAAATTCATATGAACTCAGCTTCCTTTCAAAATCGAAAAACCGTTAACCGATCGTTTGTTAAAGTAACGGTAGAAATAATAATTAAATATAAAATTCTACACAAAGCAACTGTGCTTATATTGGCCATATTTAGAAATTTTTCGTAACACGATACGTTACCGAACTTACCAAATCTCTCTCAAAATCGAGTTCTTTAAAAATTTGAATAGATTTAGGCTTTAAAAAAATATTTCAAAATAATATTTTGTTCTAGTTTCCAAATTTATGAGAAATGCAGGATATTATTAAACAAATTAATGTCACAAAAAATAATGTCATATTTATGTTAATTTCATAGAACTATGTTCACCATCAAAGTGTTTATGTTAATCGATAATCGTAAACTATTTAGCAAAACGAGAAAGTTTTTATTCAAATATATCTCGTTATTTTATAAAAATCTATGAATTATAAACTCCTCTTTTCTGCAATGTAGGTATACCATCAAAAAAATATAACTACTTATAATGTTACACGATGATAACCCAAAAATTCCGAAATCTTATCTCGCATGATAAGAGAATCTCTCACAACTACTGCTGGGACTTAATTAAGAACATAATAATCATACTAATTTGCATAGTCTCACGTTCGTCAAGATAGCAGAGTAATGAAAACAGAGCCAAATAAAAATTATAAAAAAGTAAATTCTACTAAAACACTACTCAGAGTAGATATTTACCATAATTTACAAACAATTGCTCAATCTGTCGTAGATTTATGTTAAGAAAATGATGAAGAAGAAGCCAATGACAATGCCCATTGTCCTGAATCAACATTGCACAGTTGGAGAAAAAATAAATAACAAAACTAAAGAAACAGTGGATAATTGAAAGATGATACATAAATGTTAATGTAGGTCATGTAAACTGTACCTATACTTAAGTACTTAAAGTTTTCTTGGACCATAATTTATGTAGATTAATTTATCTATGGCACAACTTCAATAAATAGGGTTTTAAATATTTGCCTAACGCCGCCCCACGCCTTTATATTTGAAATATTGCTTAGGTTGAGTTTGGCTAGCGAGTCGTGGCACAAGGGAATGGCGGTAAATTTAAAAAATATTCAGCAGGCAACATATTCTGAAATGATAATCCTACATTCCTACTCATATCAACAAACTAATAGCATAAAAATACAAATACTATTTTTTTTTCAGTGTATATTTCATGTTGTCAGCTGAAGATTTTTTAAATTTGCCGCCATTTTCTTGTGCCGCGAATCGCTGGCCAAATGTTATGTAAATATTTGTAACCGAATTTACTCATTGATTTAAATTCTGTTTGCTACTTTATTTTCCTAAAGCTCAAACCTATACATTTTCCCAATTTGATCGTTTGCAGTCATCTATCTCCTCAGTCCATATTTTCTTTTTTTTTTTTACTCGTGTCCTAACCACTATCTTAGATTAGATCGAGAAAAGCCTTTGTTTTTTCCTATCCCAAATTATTGCAGTGCAGCTACCCTCGTCGTTTCATTACTGTTCTTTAACGTTCGAACCATTTTAATAAAATTAAAAAAACATTTATTTTTCCATGCTCCTTTTTTTTGTTTATATTTTTTATTTTTTCTTTACTGTTTTGTATTTCCTGTGTGTGTCCCAAATAAAATATTTTTCTTTCTTTCTTTATTTTTACCATTACTTACATGTTGTTCAATTATGCAAATTTAACTTTAGTATAAACACCCATTGGCTTGGGATTTAAAATTTACCACATTTTAATGACTCTAAAGAAGAGTAAGTAGTAAAACTGTTTATTAAGTAGAGTTTTCCGACAATAGGTTTACTCAAAACTAGATCAAGCAGCTCACGTGTGTAAAACTAATGGTATTCATTACTGTCCGCGAATAATCGCGTGCTGCTTATGTGCATGATTTCCATGTATTCGCGATTTACTATCATCATCGATCATTCTTTCAGGCATCTAGATACAAGTCTCGATTCATTCGTAGTATCTAGTATGTCTCGGAATTTACCGGTTGATTCTATCGGATTTAAAAGTAATGGTATGTAGCCCAGCCCATAGGGATTCATAATCGTAATTACTAAAACCATTAAAAACAGTTTGTTGGTCGTTGCCAACATCGACCGACCTCAAAATACAAATTCAAAATGCGACCCGCATCTCCAAAAAAGAGAACGCCGCATGTCGATCAGATAAGTGACCGAACTTCACTTTTTTATCGGCGCGGGCGCATAGGAAAGTGTTTGATATGCGACACAATGGCCGCGCAGCGCCACGCCACCGTTTGTATGCGACGCACATCATTTGACCCACATTCTTACGTGGTCGCGTTCAAAAAAATCTCTTGAACATAATTGGATGTTTTTCTCAACAAGTTCAGCGACTTTACGACCGGAACCGCGGGAGACACACTTTATTTTGTAAGCAAGACTTGTTTACAAATCAGGCATTACTTAATCCTTATTTTTTCACTTTCATTTGAACGTGGTTTGGTTTGTACACCAAAATAATGTGGAATAATTAGTGCTGATTTGGAGGCTTCACTTTTCAACTAAAGAACTTTTTACTTGCACACTAGCAATATATTTCTACATTATTCGCAACTACCTGAATACAGACCCGATTGCTCAGAACATCGAGGCGTGAAAACATTTCAAAAGAATAACTATGCGTAGCACGTCAGTCACTCAGACGCACAACGATGGCAATTTACTAACGACAAAGATACATAGTTAGAAGTCACTACAATGTATCCTCACGACAGCGTCAGTGCGAACATTTCTTATCGCCTCGTAAAATAAAGAGAATGGTTTGTGTCAACAACGGCGCAACGTGACTATGGATCATCGGTGACGCGTCACTGGCGTGTCACAGCTGACCAGCCAAGTATATCCCCCCTGCCCTCTGCACCAGTTCTCATGACTGGTGACATCGCAGAGGTACGCACTGAAAATGAAGGTCTTGTTATTTTGGCGGATCATATCCAGACGAGGCGAGGTAATTATCGCTTAAGAATGTCACCGGGCCAGGTCACTGCAGAATGTTCGTGATGCCCTCATAAAAGAAGCATTTTGTCACAAAGAGCAATAATTTCACATGAGCGTTGAAAAGAACGACGACTGTAGTCACTCGTTTTAAAAATCTGTGAAACTAAATTATTAGCTCATCCCTCTTATGGACCAGCTCAATGTGTCATCATTCATCATCATTTCAGCCGAAAGACGTCCATTGCTGGACATAGGCCTCCCCTAAGCACCGCCACTTCGACCGATTCTGTGCTTCCCACATCCAGCGGATTCCTGCGGCCTTCACAAGGTCATCGGTTCATATTGTGGGAGGCCTTCCAACGCTACGTCTTCCGGTACGCGTTCGCCACTCCAGAAACTTTTTGCCCCATCAGTTATCTGTTCTGCGAGCAATGTGCCTTGCCCATTGCCACTTAAGTTTGGCAATTCTTCGGGCTATATCGGTTACCTTGTTTGTCCTGCGGATCTCTTCATTTCTGATTCGATCACGTAGGAAAACTCCAAGCATAGCCTTTGGGTGACTTTTAGCCTTCTGATAAGGCCCATCAGGCGCAATGAGCACCTACTTTTATTTATGTGTTGTGGAACATCCTGTTGACTGAGTTATTATGATCCTGTAAACGTATTTCATTCTGTACCTTTAGAACAGATGTGATCCTACCGAGGGCTATAAATGTAATAAATGGCTTAATATCCATTTATTTTGCCATTTATCTTGGAGGAGTTTTTATTGCCTCCCGTATAAAGACTTACATGGACGTAGACGATGGCGATTAATTTGTCTAATGATTTGTTCAAAGTTTTAAACTTTTATAAAATAAACGGCCTGCCGACCTGCGTCCAATTTGTACCAAGTTAAACTCTTCATTTAGAAGAGATAGATTGATAGAATACTCTTTATAATGTACACCATATAAATCGAGAAGGTACGAGCATAATTTCATTGAAAGTTTTAAAGATAAATGTCAATACCATTATGTCATTTATACATATTCTTGTTTCAGAACCGGTGAGTGAATGCGCGACTTTGGAATCAGCTTATCGATTACTGCATTAGGTGGTTATTGAGCAGTACAGTCTTACGGCTTCCTTTTAACTTCGTATTACACCATAATAAAAATTACATAATATACTTACTTGGTATAACATAATACGTACTATTGTCGAGATATTATTTAGTAGTAGTATTGTCAACAACAGCAGAAACCTTTTGTTAAAAATGCTCTTAGATGGCAGAAAATATAAAAGAAAGTAGTAAATTTTCTAAACAAGAATCATCTGAGCTTATTAAAATATATTAGGATAGGGTATGGGAATAAAGCTAAATAAGACCATAGGCGAAGCTATTCTAAAAAATACACAGGCAAAACAAAAAGACTCAAAAAAACAATGGCAAAAACATTCGAGTGAATTTCGCAAGACAATAAAAGCTGAATTAACAGCAAATTCCAGATCCAAGGCACGTCGAAACGAAGTGGTTAACAAAACAAATGTTCGTCCTATCGTCCTGCCGACTGGCGACGGTGTTCCAGTGAAAGTCGACACAGTATAAACAAAAACCATCTTATGATGCCAATCGCGTTCTGTCCTCTGTTTGTAAATTAGGACATTTCCAAATGACATTCCTGCAGGTACGAGTGGCGGCTACTGTTTCCTGTGGAGAGTGCCGAGCTATCCAATACTTTATGGCTTTCTAAGAATGATAGAATGTTCAATTAGGAGGTCAACGTTTGCCAGGTTCAGTGTTTCATAGTTCATGGTATATATTATACTAGCTTATATCCGCGTGGAGGTCGGAAATCATCCCACGGAAATGTACTATCGGGATAAAAAGTACCCAATGTCCTAACCCAGGTGATGGTCTACCCATATGCCAATTTTATCCAAATCCAAACCATTTTATCGTGAATACGCAAACAAACTCACTTTTGCATTTATAATATTAGTTAGGATGGCTAACACGAAGTTTAGATCTGTTGGTGAGAAACTAGTAGAAGATCGCGCGATTGGCTACTCTATCAATATGTAGGGCCTACTTTTATAGAGTCAAGAATCGTTTGTGAAAACCCATTGGTACTGAGTACTTTAAAAGGATGCCCAAAATCCTTGGTGCCAAGATATGGTTCAAGATTTTTTATATTTCGAGTTCTCCGTTCTTCTTCACAAAGTACATAAACAGCGGCAATAGCTTTCAATGCGTTTCGGATTTACATAAGCTTTTCGGTAATTTGGCACAAATACTTGTTTAGGTAAATAATAAATATCCTTATAATGAGTTTTAACGAACTACCCTTGAAACAGGGTAGAGGGCCTAGAGGGTCAGTCCCATATATTTTTTTAACTTAAATTCCGTCAGCATTATCAACTAATCACTGATAGAACGTCACTTTATGTAAGCCCTCTGCAGTATCTGTTCTTCGCGGCAGAATAAGGTTATATAAATTGACATAAGTACGTCAGCTCAAATAAGTAGCGAATCAAATGACTTCATCTTAATCGTACACACAATGTGAGAATCAATCACCCACCGAGGTTTTATGCTCTCTTCCATTCATCTGTCACCCCTCATACGCTTTGATATTTATCTAAAACCTGCTCCTATTAATAAATTCTAAGAATAACTGGACACTTGACAAATAAATAAGAAGCCGATAATTCAGTCGAAGGAGAGAAAGCTTGTTTTATCGGCAATAGTAAAGGAGGTTAGGACGGTTGTCATTTACGGGGTATTCCTTCATGGGAATAATTTGCCCTAAAGAGCCTAGTAAGAATTATCACGATTTTTTTAAGGTCATAAAAAGATGTCATTGTCCTCTTATGATTAAAATGGAGTGGTAAAATAGTACAGTATTTGAAAGGGAATTAAAAATAGGTATCTACTAAAATGGAATTGAATATTTTTTTACAGTCAGGAAAAAAGAGAGGTGCTGTACCAGAAAATAAAACAACGAACTTCAATTAACTTCGTACATTTAAAAATTGCTCAGAAATTATATAAAAATAATAAAAACCATTTCAATATTAAATACGAGCAAGTTCAGTGTCGGTCACGGGCTCGGCGTTCTGAACCGAAATGCGAAGTTCAACCGAGTCGATGTAATGCTACGCGCCAGTTATAATTAAATTCACAACCCAACAGGTGCAATCTTGAACTTTATTACCTAGAATTAAAGGTTCATTATCCTGCCACACAGTAAGAATAAGTTTACAAAAGAAAATAATCGCCGTCCGTTGTTGAATGCAATCGTGATAGGTTCCAACATAAATTTTATTTTTGCAACTTTTAATTTTACTTGTCATGCCTTAAGTGTACCCAGGATTAATTTTATAACTGTTATGGAGATTTCAACTTTATCATTAAGCTATAAAGCTTCTTTTTGTCCGACATTCACTTTGCCAATGTGTAAATAAAAATAATAGGTTTTTTCAATGGAATAGTAACTTGAAAACTCTTTTGCTTGCTCATGCAAACTATTAAATTTAAAAAAAAACATTTAACTTGTACCTAACAGTCAATAATTATCTTATATTTATGGCCTATCATTATTTCATTCAAAGCCTTATATAACAAAAATATAAGGATATAAAAATGTTTAGTAATTTATAGCCATCAAAATAATCGTTAAGTTTTTTTTTTATAAAATGCAAAAGAGAAACTTACGCAAATATAACAACACGTTTTGTTATATAATTGAATTAAAAATAACAATTCAACTCAAAATTGGAAATTGTTTTGCATCAGAATGGAAGATTATTTGGATAAAACATTCGTAACTTATGAGTTTATGACACATAACTTAATGATATTATAAATGATAACTATTATTAATTAGCAAAACATAACACTCGTAGTAACTAAACATAAATAATACATTAGAAACTAAAGGAAACAGAAAACAAGAAAAAATATTACACTTACGTCATAAAGTCGTTGATGTCTTTTATAAGGACGTTACGTAACAAGGGAATGACGTCACACTAAAATTAACTTTGAACTCATAAAAACAAAATGTACACATTTCTCAATACGAATTAATACACTACTTGATTATTTATTCTATTTAAAATGGTAGCACTTTTAATTTGTCATGTCTATATCACTTTTAAGCGCCAATTTGCAGGTTTGTTGCAACAATTAATACAATAAACGGTTTTGTACGCAATAATTTTAGAACAATCAGTCGTAAATTATTATCAACGGCCTTGCTTTCCTTCCTCAAGGAGTAAATTACAACAAATAGTACTTGTTTTGAGTTGTTTATAATCACGCAAATGACACAAATTTAGAACAAGCTAGTTTCACAGCGCTGCTTGTGTTAAAATGGACATAATCAATTAAACAGCTGGGTGTCTTATGGTTACTGTTAAGGAACCTTCTTCTCCTTTATTTTGTGATTAAGAAACGGTTGAATCCGAAGCTACAATCAGGCATTTTGATACTTAAATAGATACTTATGTGACAAGTATGAGGAGTCTGGAAGTCTACAGTGAAATGTTTGCTTATTAACTGTAATAAACATAATGGATCTGCTTTGATTTTCTTTTTAAATATATTTAGATATTTGTATGAAATAGTGTTAACTACTCAATACGAATGATTCCACGAGGAAATCGTGCATAAAACAAACGACAGATATGAAATCATCACGACAAATTTATTAGCACCAAAATATCAACGTGAAACTAATAGAATATTAGAAATTATACAACATGACGGACGTGTGAAGTTTGTATTGACAATCATATCAACAACTACATGTAACAGAGTTATCGACTGTAGCCAAATTATATCAACAAATGCAAACTTCAAATACGTGCGAATGTTGATTAATAAAGATGTCGTGTTATTGTCTGGATACCTAACAGTACGTGGTCAAGATTGATACGATTTTGAACAGCAAATAACGAAATTATCTTTTATGGAGACAATCTTTTATGGTCTATGGGAGCAATAAAGAGCCCATCAAGAGTAATGGTTACAGATTTAATACTAATGGGCAATCCGCTGGGTAATCAATCAATTGCCAATTTTTTACCAAGATTGGAGTTTACCAAAAAAAAAAGAACAAGTAGCTTAATTTCTCTGAAAGCAAAATTGCGTAGAGGTAACAAGATAAATAGTTGTATCACGTATTGCACACACGTGCTAAAATTTAACTATTTATATGCACAGCTCAGACTTGCAAATGCTAGTCTGTACTTCTGCAGTCACTTACGTAAGATCCTATATGAAAAGCTGTTATAAGAGAAATCGATGAGAGTAGCTATTTAGTGCTTATTTATTTGAGAAGGATAAAAAAGCCGTCAATACATTTTATGACGTCACATTCTTACCAGCTACCTGGTATTGGATAACATGCCCAAGACATGTATATAGTGTCTTTTCCTCATTTATATCCTTTTCATTGACGATTATTTCGTTAACAACTAACGGCCAAACGGAAGCAGTTTTTATAAAACCAAAGAAACAGTATTTATGATTCAACCTTCAAGGATCAAGTACGTTTCTTTTGTGCACACAAGCACATAAACCCTTTTCATGGATAGGTTGATTGGGTTGGGTTCAATTGGGTTGGGTTTCTCTTCATTACCGCCCACTTACTATGGTACAAAAACGAGTCGCTTTGCTAAATAATCGTTACTGAAAATCCTGTTTCTTCGGTTTCGTTTGAAAGCTATGTTTCAATGTTGCATAACCATAATCAGCCTATAATGTTCCTACTGCTGGGACACAGGCCTCCTCTCAGTGAGAGGGAGTGGGCCGTAATCCACCACGCGGGCCTAGTGCGGGTTGGTAGATGTCACATGATTTCGATTTTTTCGTTGTAGGACATGCCGGTTTCCTCACGATTTTTTCCTTCACCGTTTTGAGAGCAGTGATGATTAAATAATTTAAACAAAGTACCTGTCTGGATTCGAACCTCCGCCATACAACTCGTAAGACGCGGCCGATACCGATGGGCCACCACTAGCTCTCGATGGTTTCAATATTGACAAAGATTTAAATAACGGTCAAATAACCGATGACAAATCCGGGTTCACCATTACAATATTTCCATTAAACTTTGTTAAAACCCCGATTTGTTTATACAGTTTACCTGTGCTTATATTGTTGCTATGCCCTCGATTTGTGACAATCAATGCACATTAGAGATCAATATTGTTTACAACTTTCTATGGGAACTTAATGCTCCATTGTTTGCTTTAGAAGAGTGTTTATCGACAGCACGTCATATAAAAAATGTACGACTACCATATACGACAAGTTTCATTTTCATTTCATAGCGGGTAGAACGAAAAACTGTATAAGGTTTGTCGAAACTGGATTTAATTTTCGTCATAACTGACGAATAAATGTCTCTGAGACAGGTCTTTACGGATCTTGCAAGATTCAGCTATGACTTTCATCATAAGTGTGAAATAACTGATTCATGTTCCACCTACTTATTTTGGGTTACAGGTAACTCGGCCAACAGTTGCATTGGAGTTGTGGAATTTGAAGAGTGTTCTACAAATGCGCACGGTACATTAATGAATGGCTTGAACGCATAAAATGACAATTACCCACGTTTAATTAACGCGACTCATTACTTAACTGTCAATTATAATCCAATAAGATTCTCATACCGTCTAATCGATTTAACAGCGAAAATAATTTTACCTACATATTTGCGGATCCTACTTTCATTTGCAACGGTAAACCGACTCCATGGTGTACCAGCCAACAATCCTAAACTAACAAAACTTTCTTTAGAGAAAACTTATTAAATGTAGTAAAATGGTTAGTGTTTGCAACACGAACTCATCCGATACAGGTGTCATAATTCACGTGTAAACACCGCTACGGGCTACGTGGAAGAAATCCAGCGAGTTCTCGCGTCCAAAGTGGAACACTGCGCGTGCGACTTTACTCGATTCAATTAATCACCACTCATCAAATTATTCACATGTTGAATACATATTTATGTCCCATCACCTGACTAGTAAACACTCAGGTCATATTGTCACGTTTGACGAAATTTACCGTTAAGATCCGCTGAGTAGTGCTCGTTCAAACTCCGGAGCTGGTCCTCGTCATATCACAGACACAAGCACTTGTTGTTAACTATCACTAGAATACGATCACTTCACTGATCACCGATGATCCCCGTACATTTCGTCGGTCGCGGTTGGTGTGCTGTATGCGAGGGCCGCGTCGTGCGCATAGGACCAGCAAATGTGACGGACCGTGAATCTTAACCTACCTGTTGCGCTTGCGTGTCGCCCGTCGACGGCCCGCCGACCGGCGCCCTGCTGTACCGACGCGCACCGCCGCCATGTTTTATACAACCTCCTTACAACACCTTTACATCACCACTCCCCCATACCTGTATAAAAATACCTCTCAATTACATCTTTAGCTCTGAAACTAATGTAAAAAAATATTTTCCTACTGTAAATGCTCATGAATGACTACAAAGATAGGCGTAAAAGCCTTAATCTGCTTTACCGACGTTATAGCGCCATCTGAATAAAGCAGCTGGCACTACTGACGGTCTTTAGTTGATATTATTTAAACATTCAAGTCACAAGACATTGGTAAAGCTTAGGTTAAGGAAAACAATAGAATTTCCAGGAAATACAAGCTAGATATTTGAAATTGTGGGTTCCATGTTGCATTTTAAACCTTCAAACACAATGTTCTTAGCTCTGAACTCCTAGCTGTACTTGGTCAGACTTTGATCTCAGATCAACTTAGTTCAATGCTCTAGCTACAGATAGAGCCACTTTATACACTATAAAGCCTTAATTCAACATCTACGAAGGTTTTAATTAGTATGACGGATATAGATCCGTGTTTACAAATCAACAAAAAGTGAAGATTATCTTGTATCAGCTGTAAAACAGATAGTTATAATATTCTACATGAGTTTTAATATAAAATACGTAGGTACGGTAAAATAGTAAGTTTTTTTTTTGGTCTTGTCGTATGGAATGATTCATTACCCGAATCCATTACCTTTATCAAAACATTCCCATGATCAAACTTTTTTCCGTTTGATGGTGATCAGATTCAGTTTTTGCTTCAAGCGTTTTATATTCTCTTAAGATACTGATGCTGCCCGGATACGCCTAAAATGGACTCAAAAGAGCAATGAAAACAGTTAAAACAAATTCTTCAGATTATTGCTATAATTATAATCAATCAACTGATTCTATTGCAGTCCACTGCTGGATGTAGGCTTCTCCCAGCTGCGTCACAGCATCTGGTTCTTTGTCTCCAGCTTGCAATCTGTCCCAGAGCTGCTAACTACCTATTCAAGGTGGTTGTTCCACCGAAGTAGCTGGATCACACGCGTACCGGCAGGCGGTGTTCACTCGAGGACTCGTCTGGACGTCGTATAGTTTGTCTTTCTTTCGACAACCATGGCTGGCCCACTGCCACTTGCCCGTTGTGCTATGGGTCCTCTATAGCACAGCATCATGCTGAGTAAGTCATTTTGACACAGTCACGACGTGCAGCTGCCGACTACTTTTTCCGCGCTCTTAATATTATATTTGTTTTGTTTTCGAGTTAACTTGTCTTTTTTAACGTAATCGTACGCTTACCAACTCTGCAAACTATCATCATCATCATCATCATCATTTCAGCCGACAAACGTCCACTGCTGGACATAGGCACCGCCACTTCGACCGATTCTGTGCTTTCCGCATCCAGCGGATTCCTGCAAACTATACTAAATCAATAACTCCAGTTCTTTTCCGGATAATTTCAAGCCGGATCTTATGATTAAATTTAAATTATAAAATGCTGCTATTCCTATTCTATTATAACTAAAATTAATGTAAAATAAAAAAATAAAACTTTCATCCATGTTAACTTTATGTTTATTACAAAATGACGTCAAAACGACCAGCTATTATAATAAAATAATAGCTTGTATTTCAAATGGATGATTAAACACATTAAAAAAAATTAAATTAGTCGTTTTATTGTATTTCCGGGTTAAACAAAACTATGAAATACCTACCGTACAGCTTTTGAGCCTTCTAAATATTTCATCCCTAAAAAGGATTTATCAAATAACAGTGATAAACCATTTATTCCATTTACATTATTATTTCTATTACAACTGTATTCTCCTCAGGGCTAGACAGGTCAGGAGTGAACGTACCTCCAGTTGGTTACCGCCATAGATTCTGGCTTACAGGAGTTACAGGGAAAGGAATTAGAGTGGCGTGCCTGTCCTCGAAAAAGGGTCAGTCGGCAACTCGGCAACCATACCGCAGTCACAGAGTAATAGACCTACGGCATTTATTTATTAAAGTGTTGCTGTGTAAACTATATAGAGTGATAATCACTACACCACACTACATAACTCCATACGTATAATCACATAGGTATTACCCAAAAGTACTGTATCATGCTAAAAATACTAACCAAATACGATCCAGCAGTCCAACCAAAATGACTGTTGTTAACGAATTATTTCCTGATTCTACCAATTTTTTTTTTTTTAAGTTTTTCCGAACGTTTGAAGTGTTTTGATGATGGAGATAACATTATTTACTGTAAATACAATCCTAAAGATACTTTAGTGGCATGAGGGTGTAAATTTCACTCATCCTCTATAGAAAAAGGAGGATCCTCCGACCAGACGGGTGTTGTGTCCGGCGGGCAACTGCCCGACGGTTTTTTTTTATTTTTTGTATGGCATCTTACAGATCAACCTAGGAGGTTGTCGGCTGCTTTACCGGACTTCTTTTGTGGCTGCCTTAATAAATTAAGGCCTCCAGCCAGGGCATGAAACTTAGAAACTAAGCGACTACACACTAAGGGCACCCCCTGTGGGGTACGGACCTCGGTTTAGGGCGTCGCTGGTGGAGGACAGCAAGGGACAGGCTGGATCAGATTAATATTATTATTCGGGGAATTTAAAGCTACAGGCTCAGCGGTGCGGGCTGGCTCGAACAAGGGTCGGGGCGGGGATGGACGGGGACGTCGCGGCGGGTCTCGGCGGCGATGACGGAAGGACGGCGGTTGGTTTTTGTTTTAGTGTGCTGGTTTCTCTAGTACTCTCCTGGAGGAGAGTTGTGGGGTCGTCTGGGATGGTCGGCGAATCTTACTTATGCGGGAGGGACTGTAACGGGTGGCTGTCGTAATCAGGGGTTTGGGTTGCTTTATAGCAGAGTCTAAGAAAAGCTTTGAGAGGCGTTTTATGAATTGCTGAACGGAGGGCATTTTGAGATCTAAATGAAGATCCAAATTGCGGACACAGAAGGGGAGTCCCGTAACATTTCTAAGGAAACGGTTTTGGAGGGTCTGCATCCTATGGAGATGGCGTGGATTAGCCTATGCGACCGCGGTATAGATGCGCAATTTGCACTTGAGTGACAATTTGCTGCATGCAGTCAATATGAATTGGAGCCTACTGAGAGCGAAAGCGGCGCGCGAACGAGCCGTCTTTATGTGCTCACTAAAGTTAAGGTAATGGTCAAGGATCACTCCTAGGTATTTAGCTCGCTTCGCTCCCAAGAGATCGGTTTGCCATACATGGTGATCGGGCTGGGGCCCGACGGTTGATGTCGGATAGTCTTATATATGTCGTTCGCGCGGTAAACTCTAATTGCGCAATGCAGGATTTGTGTGACGTCATGTCTTTTTGATGCGTAGTTCGTACGTGGCGGTGTAACCGCTACAGTACCTACTTCCTGATTAACAAACGCAAACATCTGAACACAATTTAATCGAAAAAATGGACTAAAACATACAAGGATTCGGCGACCTCATTATTAGTACAGGACCCCGAAAATATTTCTCGTGTCAGGTTACGTCACAAATATAGGTAAGAGAGAGGCAGACCGCCCGGCGTCCGTTATGACACCAAAACAGGTATTTATCATTATGTAAAATATGCTAAAACTACGAACTTAGACATCTGCGAGTCTCTGTCCAAATATACACACATCAAAAGTGTCTAGGGATCAAGCATTTTTATGCGGATTTCTTGAGATTGAGATGTGGCTTTGTAATAAATTTATGATTATATAAATTTATATGGATCCTTTTTGGTGCATTTCATAATTTGAAACAGGAACTGTTAATCAAATTCGAGTAAAAGATGAAAATCAGCTGTCAATATTTTCCCTATAAAAACATACAACGCATTGAAGACATTATTAGTGCTACTGTTTCCCTACTACTGATTAAAACCAACGTTATTATGGAGCGGCGACGTCATTTAAGCAGGGAAGAAATGCTCAGAGCCGTGGGAATGATAGAAGCTGGTTCCCGGCAACGTACTGTGGCTTTAGCTCTGAATACAAGTCAGAGTGTTATCAGTCGACTTTGGACACGTTACCGAAGCACTGGTACCGTGGCTGAGCGCCATGGAGGACGGTATCGCTGCACCACACGGAGACAAGACCGATACATTCAAATCTTAACTCGAAGAGCTCCAACAATAACCGCCATGATGTTAGCCGTGAGGCTTCATCACTCTTCAGGGAACTTAATTAGCGACCAAACAGTCAGAAACCGCTTGCATGAAGTGAACCTTCATTCCCGAAGACCGCTACGGGTACCACCTATAGCAATGCACAACCGTAGGATTCGATATCAATGGGCTCTTGAACACAGATATTGGGCAGAAGAACAATGGCGTTTCGTGTGCTTTTCTGATGAGTCTCGTTTTGGTATGAGACCGGATACAAGACGTATACGACACTGGAGAACCCCTGGACGCCAACAGCGATTAAAATCCTGTCAGGAAGTCCATCCTTATAGTGGTGGAACCATCATGGTATGGGCGGGTATTTGGATCGGCGGAAGAACTGAGTTGATTTGGATCAGAGGCAACCTCAACGCTCAAATTTATGCTGAGACGATTGTATCTGACGTCATCGTTCCTCTACAAGTGCAAATCGGTCCCTTATTTCAGTTAATGCATGATAATGCACGACCGCACACCGCAAGAGTTGTAAGACAGACTCTCGCCGCAGCTAACATCAATGTCCTGCTCTGGCCTGCTCAGTCGCCAGACTTGAACCCGATTGAGCATGCATGGGATATGCTACAGAGAAGAGCTCTGCCGAATATGGTGTGTATCCAGTCGCAAGAAGACCTTCTTTGTTGTTGCAACGAACATGGGCGGCCATTCCACAGCGTGATTTGGATGAACTCATTTTGAGTATGCCAAACCGATGTTCTTGTGTTGTTAGTGTTCGCGGTAGAAACACGGATTATTAATTGTTTAAGTTACCCAATAAAATTTTAAAGAAAACTGTTATTTCAGTCTTTTTTTCGAACTTTAATGTTAGTGGTTCAAATGTCAAAAATCCCTTTATTAGGAAAATGGCAAATTTCTTTATTAATGCAAAGGTGACTTGGTTTATCGTTACTGTGACAAACGAAAACACTTTATTTGATGAATCCTTAAAGAAAATTTTAATTAATATCAATCAGGAGAAAAGTTATTGCAAAAATATATGTTGATCCCTAGACACTTTTGATGTGTGTATAATAAGTGTTTATTAGACTTAATTTAATAGTATCTCTAAATGTTATATTAATTTTCTTCTTTTTTATGTCCTTTAAAAATTCATTTTGTTTTACAAATTTTACCTATCATTTTATGTTTTAACTTTGTTAGCTTAGTTTTTAACTTTATTGTGCATGTTGTGGTCTCCTAGAAGTGAAGGAGTACACCTAGTTAATACCCGATTTTGCCCTTTGATTATGTGTCATGTATTGTATACATCTTTTGTTGGAGATCCTAAATAAATAAATAAATATAATATTGATACATCACGACACTAAAACTCGAATAAACGACGCAAAAGTATAAAAGAAGGACATTATCATCAACGTTTTGAATCATAATGAAATTCTTAATACTCTTAATGATTAAAACATTAATGAAAGCTGGCAGTTGATCCCTACGAAGGCGAATAAAATCTCTCTTTGCCTGCTGTTGACCATCGAGATGTTTTTTTTAATAAAACGAATGTCTTTCTTTCTTTCTTTTCTCAAGATACTTCAGAATATACAGGGTGGGTAAAAAATCCTGGATCGAACAAAAAAGAACGATAGTTGGAGTTATTTGCAGTAAAAATGTCTCTGTGGCAGAGCCCTAACTTGATCTCCTTAAAAGTTATGAGTTTATGACTATTTAAGTGTTTTTTTAAGAAAATCCTATTTTTTTTTATTAATAGGCAATTTAAAAAAAAAAAATTGACATGGATATAATTAGTAACCTGTTCCGGTTAACTATTTCTAAGGATCCATAATAAACCCTGAACGAATCGACACGTGTTTCACCTCTCAACGAGGCATCCTCAGGATGACGATTAACTTGTCGCGAACTCGAACACGGCGTGTTGCCACACCGAGCTCTGAACCCAGAGAACCTCTCTCTGCTCTGCGTTCAAAACTCGGTGTGGCAACAAGCCGAAAATCGAATATAATACTTATTTTTCTCTTTTTAGGGTTCCGTACCAAAAGGGTGAAATCGGACTCTATTATTAAGACTCCGCTGTCCGTCCGTCTGTCTGTCCGTCTGTCACCAGGCTGTATCTCATGAACCATGATAGTTAGACAGTTGAAATTTTCACAGATGATGTATTTCTGTTGCTGCTATAACAACAAATAATAAAAAAAACAGAATAAAATAAATATTAAATTTGCTCGTTTTTATAGATAATGGTACGGAACCCTTCGTGCGCGAGTCCGACCACGCTTAGCCGGTTTTTTTTAATATATTGTGTGGACTTATGACAAATGCCAAATAAACATATTTTCTTTCATTTATAATACTCTTTCTTTTGTAAAGAGTGATGCTTTTACTACATCTTCGTCACGCGATTGTATCCAACGAATTCCTCAAAATGTGTGCAGTAATTAATGAATGCACTGCCTGCTATTCCCCAAGAGTTAAGTTAGATGCTTTAACCTCAGTTGTACCAATACATGCATCCAACTGCAATGTCTGCAATAATTAGCTGCCTATCATCATCTGCCTAGCCTTTTTCCAACTATGTGAAGTCGGCTTCCAGTCTAACTGACTGCCTTACTGTCCTTCGGTTGTATTTGCGTTACGTTGGGCGAACCCTTGCATACAGAGAACCAGATACCGTTTTCTGGCATTTAGTAGTCTTAGATCAGTCAACAGTCAGATTTGTTTTTCGTAGCATTATTTTTACCCTACCAACCTAAGTCTGTGTTGGAGTGTCATTTTTTTTAGCAAGTTCAATGCCGGGAGCCCTCCTGGAGGGTTCACCTAGTCACATATGGGATGCCGGGAGCGCTCAAGAGGGCTCATTTTAAATGTAGGTTTTTCTTAGCGAATCCAGCATTATAAACCGTGAAAATAAAATCTGAAAGATTGATATGCGTTGCTTTAAAATCCAAGCATTTTTTTTTATATTTATGGTTTACGGTTACAAATATTCACTAAAAATTTAAAAGGTTGGAAACTACGTGTAGCGATAGCGACAAAAATTCCTGAAAACACATATTTTATTTCGTTTTACAGTGTTTCATAACACGGTTTTAAACTTAATGCCGTTGACCGTCCGCGATGGTTAATTTTAGCGCAAACGTAATGCCGGTAACCCTCCCCGAGGGTTCACTTCCAATATGTATGGCGGCATGGCGTATGAGTCCTATGAAAAGTGGGTGGAGTCGAAAGTGGCTTAGTATTGCGCATTTAAAACCTACTCTATTAACTTAGATACCGTTTATCACGTATTCATGTCCAAGGCATTAAGTTCTGACTTTGTAACAACAACTTTACAAGTAAGACTAAGCTATTAATAAAGTTCAAGTTCACGTGCAACTAATAGATACAGATTCATTCATAACTGCGCCTGCGACTTCGACGAGTTGTTATTGAATTGCTTGAAATTAATTGTTCCGATAAATATTTATGGGTGCTATTACTCATTCTACTTCGCCAATGTCACAATAATTATTTATGTGCCACTGATTATTGAATACATGGCTTTGATTAGGTAATTTTTTTCTTGGAAAATTAAAACCTATATAAGTAACGTTCATCATTTTCCTGCCCTTGTCCCATGTTACTTGGGGTCGATGTAACACGTTTCGTTACACTGTCATTCATTCCTTTTTAGGGTTCCGTACCTCAAAAGGAAAAAGGATCACTCGTGTGTCTGTCTGTCCGTCTGTCACAGCCAATGTTCTCCGAATCTAAGGGACCGATTAAGTTGAAATTTGATACACTTATGTATTTCTGTGACCCAGATACGGACGTGTAACGTAAATAAATGAATTTCGAATATGGGGTCACTTTTGGGGGCAAATAAGAAAATTTAAAATTAATGTTTTGCCAACTGTACCTTGTAACATATCAAATGAAGGGGCTTGTTGCGAAGATCTCAAAAAAAATAATTGACCATTCTCCCCCTTATCTCCGAAACTACTGAGCCTTAAATTCTGAAAAAAATACAGATAATGGTTCTTTACTCATAGATTATAGGAAAACTTAAAATAAATAATTATAAAGATATTTAAAAATATCTACGAAACTATTGAGCCTAAAATTTTGAAAAAGTACAGAGAATAGTTCTATGCTTATAGACCAGGAAAACCTATAAGTAGTCTACGATCTTAAAATGACATGGTAAATCTCTCAATATTGTGTGTTCAAACTTACATTTGCTGTAGGAAAGTATGGGAGAACATGTTTTTCAACTACAATGTTACGTTTATTCTTGGGATAAATCCCAACTACGGAACCCTTAATTGTGCGTGGTCCAACACGCATCTAGCGGTTTTTTTTTTTCATATCGTTCCTCACACAATTCATCCATCTTTTCTTTGGCCTCCCTCTTCCTCTCCATCAACATTTTTTATTTATGACTCTTTTAAGTCACATGAGAGATGAAACCTTTCATCCGTTCATACCAAGAAAAACGATTCCCTTTCAACTTTTCAGACACTGGCGCCTCTTTCAAACTTCCTAAGTCCTAATATTTGATGGTCTTAACGCCCTAATTATGTGTCCTATGTTGCTGAAACAGAGGTAGCTATGGAAGAACTGGCCGAAGCACTTTATCGTTGTCCCAATAGGATATTTTTTAGGATGCTCTTATAATGCGGTGTACCCTGTTACAGAAAGACGTTAATATAGTCCTTCGTTTTCTATTTTTCAACTCGGAAACCTATCGTAGTTAATAAATATAGCAGTGATAGCCCAGTGGTGTGACCGTCGGACTACCAAGTCATAGGTCTCGAGTTCGAACCCAAGGCACGCACTCTGACTTTTCGGATTCATGTGCGTATTGTATAATTATCACTTGCTTTAAAAACGGTGAAGGAAACCAGCCTGAGGGCAACTTTAAAAATCATACACCAGGTTAGTCACTAACCACAAGAAAAGAAGAATATAGCAAGAGTAGGACACATTTTGTAAGGGCCATTTTTGCTATACCTACTTCATGTTATCTTTAGTTGTAAAACAAAATTTTAGTGACATCAACTTAATCTAAGGGTTTTTTAGCACTTAATGTCATTAGTTTTTTACCATTGTTTTTGTTAAGCTATCATTGAAACTGGAAATAACTGGTTATTTTTGTAAACAACAACTTAAAACAATATATAAACGTAACATTGAAAAAGAAGATAATAATATAATTCAATTTGAAAGCTACGGAACACGACGTAGGTAGATATCACTTTAATTAATTTGTAAAATAACATAAACGTCTTCACATGTAAACACAAGATTCGATCATAAATTATAATTATTAATTGTTTGTGTAGATCCATATTAAGAAACCGGTACCCATATTTTTTTATGAATATAACTTAGTTCTATCTTGATCCGCTATTTGAGGTCATAAGAATTAACTTTGAAATGATTTAATCCAAACGGAACCTTTTAGAGTTTAATTTGAATAATATTAATACATAAGAAAGAAAGAAAGAAAGAAAAATAGGTTTATTTGTCACAGAGACACGTACATACATCTAAGACAGGAGTAAATGAAAACAACAAAAAGTACATAATAAATCACGAGCATAAAACAGAAATTAGTCGGCAGCTGCACGACATGACTGTGACAAGAAGGCTTCCACTCAGCATGATGCAGTGCTATGGGGAGCCCACAGCACAGCGCTGATTTTCAGTGGTCACCCGAAAAAAAAAAAAAGAAGAAGAAAAGACGTACGGAAATCAAGTCAGGTACAGTGATTTGTTTATTACATAGGCAGGTAGTACGATAAAACAAAATAAACAGTGCTTAGAATGTAAGACAAATACACAACGAGATATAAGAATAAATATTATTAAAAATCATAAAAAATAATAAAAAATAATCCGCAGGCATTATTACATAGAAGAAGGCTTTATAACATTATTACAAAACAAGGATAAACAAGTGTTTTGTCTCGCTCCCACCCTCACCTTCACGTCGTCTGCGCGCGCGCTCATAATCTAAAAAGTACCGTTGCATTTCCCTATTAAGTCTGTGAGCGTGATGACGTACTGTGCTGTCTGTGAGCCATAAGCACATCGTTTGTGTTGGTTATTTACCATCAATAGATATTGCCGGTACTTATGTGCTACTTAGATATGCTGTGGATTGCGATTTACATATCAACGATAAACTACACATGACTGAGCTAACAGCTCACTCAGATCCAAGGTACTAACTAGCTAATTTAGGTAAAGCGATAAACGGTAGAGGTTAGTGGAGTCGGGTACCTGCTAAATTTTTACAGCAGTGCTACTGAAATGAAATATTACATCTGCGAGCTTTATTTTCTATTTCAATTATTTAAAAAAACTTGTGCACATTTCACACACCTGCCACACTGCGTGACAGTTTATCGGCACGATTAGCGTTCGCCCTAAAACATTTAGTATAAACAATCTAATTAAACATCTAGAGTGGATACCGATACTTTGAATGGACGGTTTATAGGCATTATTAAAGCTGAAAAAATCCGAAAGTTTTTAATAGTCCTCTACCATCAATATTATCAATAGGATGTTAAGATCTTTACGAGTCTTTCTGAAGGATAATTATTTTTATTTTAATACCTATTTCTGCGGTTTTCATTGGTGGGTTCTAAACTACTAAAAAAAACTACTATGGTGGGCTACTCTGAGTCTAGGTGACCTCATATTATAATATAATAATAAAAATCTTTTATTTATAAAAAAATCACATTTACAATAAGTGACTTAATAATTAAAATAGAGCACAGTTGCTTTATTGCCTGAACTAGGTTGAACCTGAGTTTCAGGCTACGAAGTGTATAAATACTTAATGTAATAAATTAATTATGAATATAAACTAAATTAAAATTAGGTGAATAAAAGTAAAATAGCATGTTAGCGGTTCTATTTGCAGACAACAAGTAGATCTTTTGTCTGTACATAATCTATGGTTAGTAAATATTCAAGTATATTTTTTTACAGCTAAAGTAATTTAATTTATAAATACTAAGTTTTTTTTTGTGTTGGAAATTATCAAATAACTTCTCCCGCTCTGGGCGGAGCGGGAGGGTGTGTCAGACTCTTACTGACTAAAATCCAGCCGTGTTCCTTCGGTTGCCCTGTTGCCGGTACAGAAATGGGCCTAAGAATGCAAAAAATCTTTCTACAAAGACATGTTTATACATTCGCCTAAAGATTACCAATCCGAAATATTCTATACTAGACTAACTTCTGCCCGCGATTTTGTCCACAAGAAGTTTTTTGTTTTAACATAAAATTTATATCATATAACCTCGGCAATACTGTAGCTTCCTATTAGTGAAAGAATTTTCGGTATCAGATCAGGTAGTTTCGAAAATTACCACCCTCTACATACAAAGTCACAAATTTTACTCTTATTACTAATATAATAATATAGGAGTTGGTATAGATTATTGTATGTTTTTCAACAATTCACGTTTGCGTCGAACTTCAACAGTTGTTATGTCGTCAATGGTATCCGGATATTACGAAATAGGTACTCCAAAACTGAACACAAAAATAAAATAATACTTAGTGTCTAAATCCTTTCTCAAATTATCATGAGGATATAAATTTTGTGGAAATAGAAATTAATAAAAAGTTTCGTTTATTGGCCTTCTGAAAAACATGACGTCATTATTGTGTCCCAGGTTGGCCTCACAGCGTCATTTTGTAGATTACTCACTAAAAACAAAAAAAAAAAAAACTATAAATAAGCATAACTATACATAATTAAATGCAATAATAATAACCGGAGAGTTTGATTGTATTGTTAGGCTGAGGCCACACAATAGTGTCAAGATCGCGTCATGTATTTATTTATAACATTACTTTGTGTTACTTATTATAAATGTAAAATGACGTCACTTTACTAACATGTGACTGATATTGAACTCTTACATAATATTTTCACAAGGTAGTCGTACATATACCTAGGCGTCCCTTTGCGATAGGTAGGTTGGTAAACTCAGATTCAAAGCATTTATTTCAATTAAACCATTTACCTACAGGCACTTTTGAATTATCAAGGAGTCTGTCAGTCAGAAATATAAAGCTAGTTGCCCATTCCAATGCGAATGGAATGGGTACTATCAGTTAAGTACTTACTCGAAGTAGATTTTGTTCTGACAACCATCAAGTCACTTACCGTGTAGCTTAAGGTAAAACATACGGCCTGCTCATGGCCATTTTCCCGCTGGATGGCGCTAAAGTCATTTTTTTTTTGTTTATTTTGTTTTATGTGTAATTGGAACATTAGTAAGTCGTAGGAGTAGTTTACGCGGTTCTCGGACATTACACTTAATTGAACTTGGTTCCGACCAAGTAATTGGGTAGATTTTGAGGCAATAATAAGTCATTGCCTCAAAATCTGCCCAATTCGATACATAATCCAAAAATAACATCTGCCATTGAATATAGTGTCGTTAACCTCCAATTTCTTTAAACCGTTCTTATAATACATAAGATACCTGAAGAAAAAACTGCTTCGATATGAAAAAATAATCGACTGATTGAACAACCGACTGATTCCGCTGAACTGGGTTGTGCCGTAAGAATATCTGCTTGTGGTTTTTATGTCACTGCACGCGAAGCCAACCGATTCTCTGAAAATTCTTGGTTTTGCTAATTATTAACAGCCTCACAGGATTCCAAGAATTAAAAAGACATATATAAATCCAAGCCCTTGGGTTTTTTTTTAACTTACCAACTGCGTAACATTTTTTTCAGGTAGGAAAACAATTTCAATGAAATACAATTAATATTTCGCCGAAATAAGAGTTAATAATAGCCACGATTCAATTAAAAACGTCATCGTATTTCTTCTTTCGGTCAAAGACAATATAATTATCTGTTTCATACGTCATTCGACGATTCTAGCTTCCTTGTATGGCTAGCTCCAAACTCATACCGGCTCCATTTACTACTAATCAAATTGGGAGATTATGCGTCAAAAAATAAATGAAATAGGTATTACTTGTTTCAACCTACTGTTGTGGCGGCATCTATATCGCCACATGCGAACTACGCATATCACTGACGTCACACAAAATCCTGCATCGCGCAAGCAGAGTTTACCGCGCGACAAGTATATATTCAACGTCCCGACATCAGTCATCGGGTTAAGTTCAAAGTCCGATTAAGCAGCCAAGACCTTAGTGGTGAAAACTGCGAGTTGCCATGTTAAAAAAAAAACTAACATCGGGCAGTTGCCCACCAGACACGACACCTGTCTGGTCCGAGGATCCTCCCATTTCTATGGAGGAAGAGTGAACTTTAAACCCTATTCCTCATGCCTCTAGTATAAGTCTTATTGTCAAAAAATGCATGGACGTTGACATTGAAACTTACATATTGGATGACGGTTTGATACCTGCACCACAATTAAGTACTAAAGCTGGCAAGTGATGGTCTATTCAGACAGTCTGCATTTGAAATGCAAGCTTTATAGTAATGAAAGAGCAGTTTGGATGCGACTTGGGTTTGCAGTTGACGTAACGGAAGCGAATGACACTTCACAATAACCGTCACAAAGCATCGTTAAGAATTAGTAGAAGATAAATTAAATATAGGTCTGAAGATTGATTTGTATCCGAAATTAATTCTAACAATGGTGGTGATGAATGGGATTTTTTATAATTTAAACCGCAATAATAAATTATTAAAAACTACGCTGTCATTTAACGCCTTCTAACTTAATTTATCGGGGTTATACCAACAAAATGGGAATTATCCTATTTGGATCAGAATTAGTAGAAACAATTAATCACCACATTATTGGACATTCCTACCACTAACATGCACGATTCTCTTTGTGGATGTATAAGTTAAAAATGTTATGTTCATAAATAGTTAATTAATTAATGCACATGTGTACACGTCTTAAAACAGCTGGCAGTTGCGCGTCGATGCTCAAGTTCCGGCTAGCAGTGAGCTCTTATTTATAATAAAACGAACATAATATATATACCTACCTACTAATAACAACATATATACCTACATAACATAATCCACTACTGCGACAAGAGTTCCCGCCAAAACCGCCATATTTATTTTACTTTTATATTGGTAGTGACATCAAGATCCGGCTCCATTGCACTGCGGAAGCACAAAGTGAGTCACTTCAATTAAAGCTAGACGTTTAAACCTAAACAGAGTAAATAGTAAAACACGTAAACCTAATTAATTGAGAATTATCTATGTCAATACTAAAGAACCCAGTTTATATGAATATCTGCAATAGCGATGCGGATCACCTTTAATTAACGACTTTTTCAATATATATGACGATTAATTCCATTGGTATTCTTGAGGAAATCTTATTGTAAGTAATTTTCCTAAACCCTTGAAGTTAATAACAGAAGCAGCACGTGAGATAAGTGATGATAATAATTTATTGAATATATATATAGCTTCAATGTTGCAAAACGGCTCTGTTCGATAAACATCGATTGCCTTATAGAATAGCAAAGAGCAAACACGAGGATCTTGTACCTAATTAGAACATTTCCTTTTTCATTAATTGCTAATTACCTAATCGACCTTGATATTTCGGCCAATTTGAACAGACGGTTTGCTCAATTTTCCATTTAAAAATACTTTAGTTAAATCATTAGCATTTGTTTGTAGTGACGGTTGGTCATCTCTGCCGCGTAACCTTTTGGTAGGTAGGGAGAGACACACGTAGACAGATTTCCTGCTATAACGTAAACATTACTACTCTTGGAGTCGATGGCACCCACGGCAATTTATTTATTTTTTTGGTCCAATACTCCGCAACTTTTACGATCATTGTGGCAGCACAGAATGTCGATTGCAGGTTTTGGGCCACAATCGGCACAAAGAACCGAAAAGGAAGCCAGACATAGTTTGCGAAAATGTACCTTGTTCAGTAGGTAGGTTTTTTGTTGAGGTAGTCAAGCTAGCTCCACTAAAGCCCGTATAACAGAACCTCACTGAAAACTCAAGCATTAACACTAATACTTTCAAGTCCACCCATGTTTCATAGAGCTCATATGCCATGCCGCCATACATATTGCAAATTGATTCCAGGAGACCCTCCTGGAGTCAACTTGATTCCAGGAGAGTTACTGGCATTACGTTTGCGCTAAAGTTAACCCTCGAGGAGTGTCACCGGCATTAGGTTTGAAATATTGTTGCAATATAAAACTGATTTTATTTTCACAGTTTATAAATCCGAATTCGCTAAGAAAAAACTACATTTAAATCAAATGAGCCCTCCGTGTGAGCTTTTGGCATCCCATATGCGACTTGAGAGAACCTTCCAGGCGGGATCCCGGCACTGAACGTGTAGCCATTTAATTGGTTGAAACTACTTTTACCTAAGTAATGCTCTTATGCAATACTGCTTTAAGTCTGTCTTGAGTGAGGTTTTGTACCTTATTGTACGGCTTAAATGATCCAACTTCGGTCCGGACTTGGTTCAGTGGCTATTAGGTATTTAATCACCTTGGACTAACTAAATCCACTGCTCTCCAAGTTAAATCGGAAAACCCGTTAGTCCTTCAGGTCGTTAATCCGAATCAAGTCGGATTAACGACCTGTACCCTAATTGCGTAATACACGATAATTTGTTTCGATTTGAAACAGGTTGCTAATCCATGCCTTCAAAAGCTGGAAAAAAATCTGCTGCACAACGTAAATAACTCAATGAATGTTGTTGAACTGTCGAAATGAAACAAATTAGTCAAAATCGTTTACGAAAATAATTTACACAATTAGGGTACTGAAGGAATAACACAAGGCTTTTACACTAGTTTCGTGTCGATAGGCTGACGGAAGGAAGGTACACAATCAAGGTCTTCATCTCCTACAGCTGCATCAGTGGGTCTTGATCTTGTCCACAAATGTTCGTTACAGATCGTTTTTATAAGCCCTATTATCATATCGGTCGCATTATAGTAAATAACAGACAGACAGCCATATATTTATTATATCGAGTTCTCGACGGATGTAACATTGCCATTGGTGAGAATAAAAATAACTTAAAAATATCTCACAAATGTTGTCGGTGCAAACTGTATCATTTGACCTTCAGCATGCACCCCCCGCCAGCAAATCTAATTCAAATATAATTATAATGTCCCAAATTGTATCTTTAAATATTCATTTTACGTCTAAATGTGCAAATTATCTCGGTTCGTGTCACTGGAAGCCGGAGTTCCTAATTGGCTTATAAAGTTTACTTATCAAAGTTTTAAAGACCATCAAGATTGTTCTCATAGTGATAATGTGTGTTTCATATATCGGTGGATTTATTTGGCAATTATCATATTGAATTTTCGTGACTGGACGGTCGTTGAGATACGCAGTTAAAAGTACTATTTTTGTTATGCATTGTTACATTACTTGAAGCTTCTTTGTGTATGGTATCCTTTTAAACAGGATCAATAGATAAATGCCATGATATTTGAATGACCTTAAAGCTTTTACTGGCAAATTTTAACCCGGATAAGTGTTGGTAGTTTCAGCAGTGAGGTAGCGTCAAAGAGCGCGGTACTCAGTCCACCAAGGGAATATTAATTGTGCGTTAAGAATGCGCACAAAAAGTGAGATCCGCCATAATTCGACCATCTCGACGTGCTAATTATTACTTGTAAAACATACGCATTCACGAGCGTGCGTTTTGGTACAGGATGTTATCTGACGTAATTACACTTGATATTGCATTTATTAATCTTGCTTTTACGCCATAGACCTATTTCAGAACGGAACTGCTAGGCTGAGTCACTGGCTTTATAGGTATCAGTCATTTATCACTTAAATTACAGACTTGTGTCGTATCTACTTTACGATAGTTTTCTAGATCCGGAACCCGGAACCTAATACTTATTTATAATTTGGCCAGGTTTCAAATATCGATCATAAATTATGTAGTGAATGAGTAGGTATGTCGAGACCTTTCCACCTTCAAGACTATGAAGTATGTAGTAGGTAGGTACCTCAAACAACTCAGTCAGTGCTAGACATAGGCCTCTCCCAGGCTGCACCACAACACCCTATACTTCGCCTTCCAAATCTAGTCTGTTCCAGCCACCTTCTTAAAGACGTCGGTTCTTCTAGCTGGGGGCAGGCATCCCACACTACGCTTGCCGATACGCGGTCTCCACGCCACTCGTCTGCTCCACTGGCCATCGGTCCTTCGGCAAACATGGCCAGCTCACTGTCACTTCAGTTTTCGTAACTCTGGGTCTTTTCCGGATAATTTCATTCCCGATTTTACCCTTCAAAGAGACTCCAAGCATAGCGCGCTCCATAGCGCGCTGAGCGACCTTAAATTTGTGGACCAGTTCGACTGTGTGTCCATGTTTCGGCACCGTATTTTATAACGGGAGGACGTACTGGTTGAAAACCTTAGTCTTCAAACACTGCGGGATAGGCGATCAGAAGAAGACTTGACGAAGTTTTCTAAACGGGCAGCGTTTCTAACCCAACTGGATCCTTCTGTTGGCTGCTTTCTTAAAGTTGTGTCTACCGAGCTGGATGACATGCCCTAGTTAAACATCTCCTTCACAATTTCGAGGAGCGACTTAGCAAGACGTGCGAATTGTATAGACTTTTGTCTTGTCCATTCATGCCGAGGCCGACCTGCCGAATGGTTCCATTTAGGCTGTGCAACATCCGGTGTAACTGTTCTATCGTCTCTGCCATTATGACGTTCACGTTGATACCCTGTGCAGTCCAGTCCAGCGTCTTGAAGACGTTCTCCAACGCATTGGTGAACATTTTCGGGGATATCACATTCCCCTGTCTCGACCCTCTGAGCAGTTGGATGGGACTGGTTTGGTCAGATACTGGATGTAGACAGTCATCGTGGCAGCGTCATACGTACCGACTTACAATCAACATTTTAATTATCTAGAGAATTCAGTAAAGAATAAGTTCCTCGTGTCTTCATACTAAGTTAAATAACGTCTGAGCGAACATCCGCATGTCATCTGCTATCTGTTAATGTTTGTACATACCTAACACAAACATTTTAGGCTCATAAAATTTTAAATTAATATCATCGATTACGAAATTCATTTGGTTATATAAAGACCTATATAAAAAATAATACATTATTACATCGCAGGCATTTTTTTTTCGAATCTCCCGAGTGTCTTTGTTATTTGAAGTGAAAACTTCTTTACGCGTTAAGCATTTTTGAGATGGGACTAAACCATTGATTTTGCGACACCTTGATGACACCAGCTTTTGACCATTAAAAAGGCATCAACGCGTTGATTACCGCGGTGCGTGGAGTAAAAGACATCAACGCGTTGATTATGCGGTGCCGATTTTTTTTTTCAAGTTGTCACTTCTGTCGGCACTCCCGGAGGGTCAGTGTTTTTGTTTTAATCTTTTAGGTGCTTATATTATGGGCCTTTACCTACATAGTTGCTTATCTGCCTGCCGGAGATAGATACCTATCTAGCGTACTTACCTACGATAAAAAACATCGATGTCGGTGATCGCCCAAAATTTCGAGCCGTAGTGGTTTTAATATAGGTTTTCCCACACTCGGAATTCCCATCTAAATTTTAAACAAACAATTATTATTTATTCAACACTTAGTGGTTTTAGTAATTAAATAGCCTTTGAGAGTTATCAATATAATTGAACATTTTACGAAATAGTCATATCCGTTTACGACGACAAGTAGTTACCTACCTACTTACTTTTTTTTTTGGGGTTGAAACTATTAAATAACTTCTCCCGCCCTGGGCAGAGCGGGAGGGCGTGTCAGACTCTTACTGACTAAAACCCACCCGTGTTCATTCGGTTGCCCCGTTGCTGGGGGCCACGATCTCCCTTTCGGTTTTCTTCGCACCCCCAGCAGGCATCGGCCCTAACGGGGGGTCCGTCAATTCTGCTGACATACATTTATTTTTTTGAAATATGCAACAACTTATTTTCAAAACCAATTTCTTTCGCAGAAAGATGCGGACGTTAAATAACGAAAACTGATGACTAACCTGAAAAGACCTATTCAATGTCGTATGCCTGGATTATCCAATATGTTACGTCTTTTCGCGCATCGTAATGTAGAGAATACACGTATGTAGGTACCTAAATACCTTTATTTCATCAGATATCTACGTAGTATTATAGTATCTGTGGATACGTACAAAAAATGCGTAATACAAACTATAGGTAGTGAGTTATCTACTAGCGATTTAAAGATGATTTGAATGACAAGACAAAAAGAACCAGCTTTTACTCTGCCACAAAATAAGCCTTAGGAATAAATGTCATGCAAATCATCTAAAGAAAAGATCATAGGCGCAAGTAATCGGCACTGTGACGATTATGGAAAGGCATTATTATTATTATAACGATGGATGGAACTGTTTGAAAGATGGTATAGCTAAAAAAGAAATGAAATTGTTTATTCTGTGCTTAGGATATCGGAATCACTTTCATTAAAAATAAGCTAGATGAGTAGGGCATTTCATATCCAACTACTCTGAGAAGAAAGGCCGAAACAAACTCAGAGCACGCAGTCTCTTTAAAAATCCAGACATAATCTTGGTCAGACCATATGAGGAACATGTAGAAAGAAGGATGACGACTTATAGAGAACATATATCACAAAATATCACGCCTGTAACCCCCGACGGGTTAAGCAGAGGTGTACCTCTAGTACACCCAGTTTCGCCAGTTATGTTTAAGTCCCATGTAATATGAGGCGAGCCTATTGTCATCAATCGGGCTGAGAAATTCCAGATGGAAAAACCCAATAACACTTTGCCCTATCTAGGAATCGAACACAGGATCTTTTACTCAGCTGTAACGCTTGCTACCACTAGACCAACAAGGCAATGGGTAACAGTAGAAGTATGGAAGCAAAGGCATGATACGCCGACCCTAAATAAATTATTAACTAAAACCACTTTGTCTTTTGGGATTAGGGCAAAAGAAAGATGATGATCTTCTTTTTCGTGTAGTTAGTGACCTGGTGTCAGAGTGTTATGCCGCCCATGGGCCTCTCACTAGGCTTTGACGATGATGTTAACTTAGGTAACCACACAAAGTTTGTGCATTCCGGGGTACTGGCTTTTCTGGCCATCAGTGTTCCGGTGCATGCTTGGACGGTCTTAGAAGACATTGACCTGCACCCTAATTGCGTAATATACGATCAATCACAATCTGAATCATTTTGAGAGATTGCTAATTTATTGCTACATAAGTTCGAAAAAAACTTGAAAAAACGCGTTGATGTCTTTTAATCCACGCACCGCCGGTAATCAACGCGTTGATGTCTTTTTAATGGTCAAAAGCTGGTGTTGTCACAGTGTCGCGAAATCAATGGTTTAGTCCCATCTCAAAAATGCCCAACGCGCCTAAAGTTTTCACTTCAAAAATCTGCTCAACAACGTAAATAACGCAATGAATGTTGTTAAACTGTCAAAATGAAACAGAAAAATATCTGGATGACCTTTTTTTTCACCGGTTTTTTATTTTTTGGACGACGTTTTCTAAAAATGAAATCTAGCTAGATCGATTTATCGCCCTCAAAACCCCCTGTATACTAAATTTCATGAAAATCGTTGAAGCCGTTTCCGAGATTCACATTATATATATACAAATATACAAGAATTGCTCGTTTAAAGGTATTAGATAGATGTGTTACGCAATTAGATAGCCGGAACTTTGTGAATAGAATTTTACGTGGCGTTAGTACGCCTATGTGCCTATGTACCTATGTGCCTTTCTGTCTGAAATTTCCTTCCCATAACTAAATTATGCAAAAAAAGAAGAAAGACAAGCGTCAGGAAATATGAGGAAGGATATTGTCAAGTAATGTTGCACAATCACGCCTGCAAATAACATTGTCGATCAAACGCTAGGCAACGCGATACGGAACTAAGCCCGAGGCTATGTTTATTGTAATTGAGGCTGGTTCCGAGATAATGATCGAAAGATCGAAAGGTAATCGATTACGGTATGGACTGCACACGCCGCGGTTGATTAGCTGCGATTTTATACAGGTACCAATATACATATTATCAAAAAGTGTTTAAGTTTGAGAATTAGGTGAAGAAACTTGACCAATCGACAACTGCCTTTCCCAAATGATGCCTGAAACTAAAATATTTATTTTCCAAATGGAAAAAGTAATTATTGGTTTATTAAGCCTCAAAGAACGATTACAACTTCGTATTCTTTCAGAGGAGTTAATTTTATTGCGTTGTATCTGCTTTCAACAAATGCCGTAGTACATACAAACTTCCCTTTGTGGAAGATCATTACATTTATACATATAGGTACCTACTTAATTCACTAACGGAACCGCGCGGTTACAAGTCACGACTCGCTCGTATCTGCCACGTGCCACATCCACTAGCAGTATGAGTCGTGTGTAAGGCACCTTAGAGGAATGCCGCCCGCCCCCCACTGCGGCCTGGCGGATTCACACGCGTGGTTCACATTCCACACATTCCTCGGAGTTACGTTACCTCTCATGTTACTGTGAACTGGCTTTAATCTGATGACAGGACGTAGCATAGATACAAGTTTAAAACGGATATAGCTAGTGTGGTATAGATGAACAAAAATCCGCCTAGACAGAATTTTTCCACAGAGCTGCTTGTGGTTTGACTTTGAGCCTACCCGAATTTGCACTTAGAACAGTTATGCATTATGAATGTAGTGCCTGTGGGTGGTGTGTACGTGTGGGTGGTGTGTATGCGTGTGGATGGTGTGTATGCGTGTGAGTGGTGTGTATGCGTGTGGTGGCATTATGTTTTCGCCCTGACGATGAATAATTTATCCAGGTTGTGATGACCATACGGTCATGGAGGCTTTGTTTTGCAAAAACTAAGCAAACTGTAACCATTCTTTAAATTGTTATTAGTTGTAAGTTTTCCTAATGAAATTTAATAAAATATCTCACTTGGCTTTCGGAAATTGTTTCCTTTTTTCTTGAGTGATGAGTCCCTTCGAACTAAAGAAACGCCTCCAGATATAAAGTACCTGTTCACAGCTCTTGAACGTCTGCGTATTGGCCAACTATGAGAGTTGGCCCATCACTATAGGTCTGTCTGTACTGAATGCAAATATTCGTACACCATTATCATCCAATCTATCGTCAATAGAATCTCATTAGTATGCCTATGCGGATTCTCGGAGATTCCGGCTCACTACCAAGTATTTATTACGTTTCGACACGATCTCTGCATGTTTTTGCTTACCTACGTGTTTTTATACTAATTTCCCACGGGTAGGGGAGACCGAGGAGGGTTGTAACAATTTTCACGCCAATGGAAATCTCAGCAGAAAACAGTCTTAGCTCTATGCACATTTTAGATAGAAATATCTAGCTCTATCCTCTATAGGATGTTGATAGAAAAAATTGTACAAATTATCTAGATCAGATAAAAAAACGACAAACTAAAATGAGTCGTTGTCACAACTCTCCTAGTACCGAGATAGGTTGTGACAGAGTTGGAGGTGTTGTGTCACAGTAGGTTTTTGAGACGTTAAAATTTATATGGACAGATAAATGTAAATAAGCAACATTAATCAAAAATAAACTTGAATAAACTTTCAATATAAGAAAAATCTACAAAAAATCACATTAAAACAACAACCCATTCAAAAACGCATGTAGAAACCTTTCAAAGTATTAAAATAGGAGAGTTGTTACAGCTTGTCACAACCCTCCTAGATCCAAAAATCAAACTTGGTTCAGAATAATGTCACATAACCTCGAGATATGTAGTGAAGCAAAGAAGTTAATATTATCATGAATCTTAAACTTAGATACATGGGTTACTAAAAAATGACCAACACATAACACGTATCGATGAGTAGGTAATTAACATGTTTGTGAATAACTTACTTTTGTGATTTTTCATCCACTCCCCGTAAGCTGTCGCGACAATATGCATCGGCTTACGCGTTAAGAAAAAGACATAACAGATGTTGCCAGCTCTTTAACGATTATAGAATCCGAGTAAAGGACTTTGTTATAACTGTCCTCTGTCACAACTCTCCTCAGTCTCCCCTACAACGGCGGAATAACAATTCATTCGTTCATTATATAAATAGTAGACACGATTTATGGCCTTGTAAGCAAAACATTGTGGGAGGTCAAGTAGCAAAGGTGTCCTTCGAGTAATTTATGTTAAGATATTTTATTTGCATCGCATCTTAAAGGCAGAAAAAACTTGTATGAAATCTAATTACCTCGCTGTAACTCTACGGCTTCCCGAAACAACAATACTTCAACATCTAAATGCGCTAATAAGTCCATTGCAGTTGTTCTGTTCATTCATCGAATATTTCTCATTGTCGTTACATAAGAAGACAAAGTTCACGGCCAACGAGCTTCATTTGCGGTCATTTTCACTCGAGCATCAGGCGCTCGATAAACAAGGCGTGTCTAGATTGTTAACTCGGAGGCTGCATCCGGGCCACCGCAGGGATCAAGTTACGGCGGGGGCGTGCGAATGTCAAGGAACCCTCGCGACCAGCGCGCGTCGTCAGTCGCAGCCGACATGTCTGCGCGCGCGCCCGCCTGCCGCGCCGTCACCGCGCTCTACGCACTCGCTGTTCTCGCGCGGATTGGCAGTGAGTACTTTATTCTTGATACATTTACTGATACGCAACATAAAATTAGGAGTACTCGATTAGTGTTGACTTTTGAATTGGACGAAATTCATAGGCTAAAAGACATTTTTTTTATATATATTTTTACCAGAGTGTTATCTCAATTCTCTTTAGGTGGTACACCCAGGTGATCTGATGGAAGTCCATGTTAAACAACATTTCCTTCCAATTGTTTCAGGTGTACAGGCTTTTGAGTGTCACAGAGACGGTCTTTACACAGACTATGATCAAGATTGCCAGAAATATGTGAAGTGCAGCAGTGGTGCAGTGACCCGTCGTTATTCATGCCCCGAGGGGCGCGCGTTCAGCGAGGCGGAGGGCGCGTGCGTGCCGCGCGCGCGCAGGCCCTGCGTGCGCCGCCAGTGCGCGCCCGGAGATGAGCTCGCGTATGCCAGCCCCGGCACCGCTTGTCGCCAGTACTACCGCTGCGAGAACGGCTCGGCCGTGGAGCGCGCCTGCCCCTCAGGAGCGTGGTTCGACCTCGAGCGTCAAGCGTGCACCCGCGGCGCTGGCACCTGCTTCGAGCCCGTGTGCGCCGGCCTGCCGGACGGCGAGTACCCCGACGCATCTCACTCGTGCCGGCGCGCGCTGCGCTGCGGCGGCGGCGAGCTGCGCGCGGTGTCGTCGTGCACGGCATGCGCGGCTCCCTGCCCGCCGCCCCGCGCCGCCGCCGCGCCGCTGCCGGCCGGTGACGCTGACTTCTGCTCCGACGAGGCATGCTCTTCTTTGTGTCGCGACGTACCGGACGGTGCATACGCAGACCGCACCACCAGCTGCCGCGAGTACTTTGTCTGCGAGACGCACCGAGTGATCCGGCGCGGCGTGTGCGAGCCGGGCCTGCTATTCACTCGCGGTGCGTGCGAGCAAGCTGCGCGTGCGTCTTGCCCGCCGCCGGCGCTGAGTCCGTGCTTCAACCGGCACGACGGCCTGCACCGCGATTGGCACGACTGCACCTCCTGGTTCGAGTGTAGGCGGGAGCGTGTGGTAAAACGCGGCTCGTGCGCACCAGGATTTGTGTTTGACGGCAGCGGCTGTGCACCTTCCGACGATTTCCTATGCGATGGCCCAGCGGTCTCGGTGGAGTGCGAAGGTCTTCCGAGTGGCACATATCAAGACCTCGATACGAACTGTACCCGATACTTCCACTGCGACGGTCTGTTGCGCACGACGCTGGCGTGTCCTCCAGGGCGCGTGTTCGACGGGGTGCGGTGCTCGCCGACGTCACAGTACTTGTGCCCGAGCCTGGAGCGCGAGTCGTGCTACGGGCGGCCGGACGGCCGGTACCGCGCCGCCGACACCGGGTGCCGCGGGTATTACGAATGCGTGCGCGGAGAGAAATCTATCTACGCCTGCCCGACGGGCCGCGTGTTCGACGGCGAGGCATGCGTACCCGCGCAGCCTGGCCTGTGCTTGCGAGAGGACTACTCATGCGAAGGTCTCTCGAACGGTTACCACGCCGAGATTGAATCAGGATGCCGAAGGTACCTACCGGTTGTTTTCTGCTCACCCAATCACCTACTTTTCATTTTGTGTACTGAACGAAAGCGTAACCAAAACTTATTAATTACAGGTACTTCTACTGCGAGCGTGGAGACCGGCTCGTCACGTTGTCCTGTCTCGGCGGCAAGATGTTCGACGGGCGCGCGTGCGTGAAGGCGTCGCAGTTCGAGTGCGGGGGCCCGCCGGCCGGCTCGGTGGAGCACGCGGGCGCGCGCTGCGTGCGCGACGGGTTCTACGTGCAGCAGGGGACTGAGTGCAAGCGGTACTACTTCTGTGTCAGCGGGACGAGGACCTACCTATCGTGTCCTCACGACCAGATGTTCAACGGACAGGTGTGTGTACCGAAGGCTCAGTATTCCTGTCCTGGCTGAGTGGACACCCCGCCATGCGAGGACACCGAGCTCACGCCCGCGGGCGCACACTGCCGGAAACAAGGCTGGGAGACTCACAACGTACCTGATTACCCTATTTATTTCGAGGCTGTGAACAATACAACTAGAACTTCGCTCTTACCGATGCGTGCTACTAGTTTAACATCCCGTTCCACTCATCTACCTCCAATTTTATAATAAGACACGATTGCTTCTTACTTTTTATTGGCATAGAAACTTTCAAGCGACCTAAATACTTCTAATAGTAATTACACAATGACTATATCTTACAGTATTACTTTACAAATGAATAATAAGCTCCGTGAATAGAAAAATAAAATCTCTTTTAACGACATAAAAGAATAGTTAATTTATTTATTTATAATATTAATATAGATAATATTTCCTCGACCTTAAATTAATAAAAATTATAAGCGAAACTTCACAAAACAGCTAATGAATATTAGTGATACTACTTGTCTTATCGAAGTGGATATATCAACTTATATTTTTTACATTGGCTTGGTAATGTTTCGAGCCCTTTGATATGACAAATATTATCATTACAATAAACTAAGCTGTGAAAAGGAATATTTTAAGTAAAGAAAACTAGCCCAATATATTGTAAATAACGTGCAGTATTCTTTAAAACTGTTAAATACAAATATCTCAACAATTTTGGCATTATTCATAACTAGGAAAGCATGTCTAAATCATTTACATAGTTTATAGTATAATGTTACGTATTTAATAAACGTTTTAAGTTTAAATTTTCGTGTACATATTTTATAAGCTGGCGCCTTAATTGTGAGACTGTCCTAGTATCCACGTGGAGAGTTGTGAAGAGGTCTTAAAACTTGCATAAAGTGTAGTTGTCAGTGTGTTACCCCGCACTCAAACACCGTGTCTACGACGTTCTCTATCTCAAGACACCAGCTAATACCACTACATTTGTTTTATACATTTTATACAACACTCAATTACAGATTTTTTAAACGATTTCTTGACCTACTCGGACACAATTTTCGATAGATTAACTTACATTTATACAAGGATTTTTTAAAATACAAATTTTCAATTGGTCCACGCCGAAAGTGTCAAGATTCACTTGCTCGATTTTTTAAATAAAAGTTAATATGATACCAACAGTAACTTGGTAAAATTGTGGGCGCGGCCAATCGTTGCCTTCGAAAGCGTAGCACTAACCTGACAGAAATATAACTCGTTTGTTCGTTGAAAAGATTGCAAATCAATGAAAACATACCTACACAGGGTGACTCGACGCACGTAGAAGCACCGTTTCTATAAATAAAGTTTCCGATTAGATCGTTAGTTTTTTCTATACAATAATAGTGTTGAGAAATGATGACAGTGCACATCACTATTTTATATATGGGGTAGGTCATATATAACATATTTATTGTCAGATTCATTAATGTTCATTAAACAGGTACATTACGAATAATCAAAACGACCTCCGTACCTCGTAAAAATACTTAATAAAAGCAATACACAATTAGCTCCATTTATGAAAATATATTTAGAAAATATTAAACCAAACTATTTTTAATAAATATAATTTAAAGTTTGCTTCATTACAATATGTCACAATATAAGTTATAATAATGTTTATAATTAAGAACTTTTTTTATTTTAAATACAAGCAATTCCCTTGAAAGCAAATGTCTTTAGCCATGCCAAGTTTGGAATAAAAAATATAATAAATTGGAATTATAATTTCTTGAAATAAAAAAGTTAATAATATTTTAAGTAATACATAACTAATATAGTATAATATCTAAAGTATAACACAAAATTCTCATATGAGTTCTAACAATATATTATGAAGTTTTCTCCAAGGGTACATCACGATCGCGACCACATTTTCCACAATCCGTATTATTACGGCTTACAACGTATTTAGTATTTTAGATAGGTATTATTTGCATGTTTTGTGATTCCAGTAATGTGGAGACACTGACATAATTACATATTATTTACTCTGGATCATTATTTTTTTGTAATTACGTAAATATAATATACCCTTGATGGAAACTGAGACCTATTGTTACACGTTGACACACCCACATAAGCTTAGCTTTATTTTAAAGCAACAGTCGAAACATGATCGATGAATTCATCTGTTTAAGCTACGTGACAATAAGCCGAAGTAAGCACGGACGTAATAAAATAGTGGCGGGATTTTATCGCGCACTGGATTTTCAACTCTCGGTGTTAACCCGAGCGTTGAGAATCCAACGCGCTGGGACGCACTCTCGTCGCAGTGCCCAGTCAGTTTGGAAAACACACTGTCGGATTTTCAACTCTCGGCGCTAAGCAGAGCGTTGAAAATCAAGTGCACGAAAAAAAATTGCCGCGATTTTATTACGTCCGTGTGAACGTGGGCTACTGGAGAAATATGATATAGGTGAAATAATGTATGAATTCATAAATGCTATTCGTCGTCGTACTTATTTATGATTTTGAAATACTTATTCATGTGAAATAAACGTCTGCATAATAAAGATAGACCATGTGGATGCTGGATAGCAGCCCGTTTACATAAACAACGATCCGTTATATTAACCAACCAATCATATATCCTACGATCCGTTTTATATTCACTATGTTTTAAAGCGGGATGTTACGGATGCAGATCTTTTTATATCCGCGGATGCAGATCTTTTTATATCCGCGGATGCGGATTTTTGGTGGCTCACATCATACGGATCTCAAGATTTTTAAGTGATCCGTCAATACGGCAAAGCGATGTTTTTAATTTTTTTCAAATCCTGCGCTATTTTGTTGTAATGATCATAATTCAATTCGCGGCAATTACAATAAAATAATTACAAAATTATAATAATTTAAAAATCAATATAGATCTCGAAATTATATGTGTTTGACGGATATGAGACTATTTCATGAAAATGTGACGATTTAGAGCTATATTAATGATTTAAATGATTATTTTGTTGATAATGATTTCACTTATATTCACTCTTTTCTACCCACATCTACATACGCATGAGCATCGCATTGATTCATGCGGATGCGGAGGTCTGAATAAATGCGGAAGCTCCACACTTGCGAATGCGAATATCCGCAACATCCCTGGTTCAAAGTAACGGATGGTTGTAATATGAACAAGGTGTAACATGTAACAATGGTGGAACGAAACGTACACACGCGCAGACTTCGTTACGTTAACACAATAATCAACTCATTGATCAGTCACACAACACTCGCCCAAGAACGTTGGTTCCACATTTTAAACTTAGACCGAATGCCTGAAATGATTGACTGTGAACCGTGTGAAACATGATCGAAACTAACTAATCGATGTAAACGTTCAAAGAAATCGACAGACTTATTTACACCAAACGTGTGAAAGTTCCAGATTATATAGACGATTATTTTTGATCACACATAATATAAAATAGTTTTGAGATCTTCGTCTCATTTTTTTATTTATTTGTATTATAATATGATGACACAAATATATCTTTCTATCCATAATAAACGACACACCATATTTTCAGAAAGGAAAGTCTCAGTCTTACCTCACGACAAGTGACAGAAAGCAAAACTTTCGTTGGACTATCAACAACAAATATATTAGATACACATTAAATAATAATATTATAACGAATATAACATTAATGCAAACAGCCCGATGAAGTACATCCATTAATTTCAATTTGATTCTCTTTTACAAAACGCAACATTATGAAGCTGAATCAATAACGCACATGTTTAATTTCTATAAGAAAACACTTTTAGATTAATATTTTAAGTTGCGGTTTTCTTTTGTTCCATTAAAAGTTTAAATAAATTTAAATCCTCATTAAATAAACTTTATACCGCAAATTACTGGCTGAAGAACTGTTAAGAGCGTGCATTCTGAAAGTAGGCAACGTCGCAAATAGATGTCAAATATTTCGCTGTTTTGGTTAATTTGACAATATTACTGTATGGCTAACTAGTGAACTTTGGAAACTTTTCAAATGCCTTTTTTACAACTAAAACGGTTACAACATTCAATTCAGTGTTATAATTGCAATTTAATATTAATATTCTAGATCACTAGTTACCCATATTTCTTCATTTCATTCAGTAATATTGCCAAATTAATCAAAACAGGTAAATATTTGACAGCTATTTGCGACGTTGCCAACTTTTAGAATAAACGCTTTTAAAAAGAAAAGAAACACATGTGACCTCCAAACCGTTCTAATTTCAAAGTGGCCCATGTGTGGTTAGTAAAGAAAGCGACATACATGTTATTGATCAGCTTCATTCAGTCGTGGCCGGCTACTGGTCGGTGGTGGACGGCTTGGGCGCGGGCGCGAGCAACACGCCCACGTCCCACACTTTGATGACGCGGTCCTTGCCGGCCGTGCACATGCGGCCAGTCGCCTCGTCCATGTATAATGATGACACCGCGTGCTTCATATCGTGGAACGACGCCAAGGATTCGCGACTGAAAATATGGATGATATAAAGTTAGTTTTGAAGACTAAGAATGTTTCTCAAAGGTTAGATGAAAATGGACCTAAGTTCAATTTCAATAACGTTGATGAAATCCGAATAGCTTTTAGGTGGAATAACTCTGAGCCCCAACTAAAAGATCGATGATTCAATAAACATTTGGGTAGGTACTGCAAGAATAGCATAAATAGAAAAACCACTCAGGAGTGATTAGATTAGGGCGAAATTTTGACACTCCAAAGGGCCTGATTCGTTCAGGCAGACTATCTACCAGATATTTCATCATACCATTTACAGGCACTTTTGAATTGTCATACGACGTCCACGTCGGACGTGGAAAAATCAAGATATTATCAAATCCCAAGTTAAATTAGCACAGGCCACCATAGTTACTGTAAAGGCAGGTACTCACGGCTCATGCCTCAGGATGTCGTAGCAGCCTGTACATACGCGCTGCGGGAACTCGAAGCCCATGACCGGCAGCGGCAGGCGGTGCGGCGAGCAGGCCGCGCACACCGCCGCGCCGCACCACCGGCAGTGGTGCTGGCGCAAACCTGCAACATGACGCACCTTGGTTATAGAATTCCCGTCCCAGTTATGTATTCTATAACGGATATAAAAAGACGCTTAACGAAGTCGAGAGTCACTTGTTCTTTCCGACATTGTTTTTTTTTTTTGTAGTAGGCCTTACCTGAGAACCTTTTGGTTACGGAGATATTGAAGGTCCAAGTTCCAATTTTTTTAAACTTTTTTTGACGAAAACATGTTTTAAATGTTATATTTATAAAACGCCCCCACGACCCCTGTACCCTTGCATTTTGCGGGCGTTAAATTACGCACTAGCGTAAACACCTTTAACCAATGTCGAGTTGGCATCAACCTAAAGTTTTTAATAGCCTGGCCTTTTCAATCTGCCTGGCGTTTTCCAACTATGTTGGGATCAGCTTCCAGTCTAACCGGATGCAGCTGAATTTATTAAAGAAATATAAATCTTTTTATTTATATATAACATCTTTCTTCTCGCTTTCCTGCAATCTGTGGGAGTGATTTCGTGAAAAGGGACGGAAGTGTGTAACAGGAAGCCGGGGAAGCGCGCGCGGTGCTAGATTTAGCCGTCAGATGGTACCAACCCATTTTCCGAGAGGTTGGTATAGACAGCTAAGATGTCAGATGTCACACATAATGTCAGATATCACACAGGTTTTCATAAACCTAGATCAGACAGGTCTACATTACAGTTAGAATTTAATTTTCCTCGATTGTAATGAATGTAAACCATAATTTTACTTAATACTTAAATTATTTATTTATTTATTTAAAGGGTCTTTGATGTTTCTCGGGATCCTGGGGTCCCGGACCTTGGGAAGGCGTACGAGGGGCCGAAGCCAACTCGCAGTGGCCTGTTAAATATTTTTAATGAAATGAGGCATCAACCGACGATTATCCCTGTATGTAAATACTATGGAAGGTTAGCCAAGGATAACCCCCGGTTGGTGTAGGGCTATTGTAGGATATGGAAACAAAGATCTAGACTATGAGTTTGGGTGGCTAAAGTAGACTGGTTTCCTGAAACTATGGTAGGACTATAGCCCCTTTATTATTATTATAATATGCGACTACTGTAAGACTCGCTCGTTTTTATTTTTTTCATTTCCAGCGTCTGTCAGTGTCACATGTTTAATTCGGTCGGACAGGTACAGAAGATGGCTGATTGCCATTCTGCAGTATTGACGTTACGACGAAATTATTTATTACTGAGTCGATAAACTCTGGTTTATCGACTCAGTAATACTTTTGTCTGCTTATTGCACGGTAGGATCTTTCCTACCGTGCAATAAGCAGACAAAAGTTTAAGGATCAGCGCTGACCGATGGAATGGCGACGAAGTGAGAAATTCGATGACAACTGAAAGTCGATTTTGTTAACCATGCCATACGGCTGAAATTAGATAGAATTTTATTACATAATAAAAACACACAAAGCGGCAAATTCAAATTCAAAGTCATTTATTCAAACTAGGCCGAGAATCAGCATTTTTCTAGCGTCAAAATTACATAAGACAGTCCCCCAAAACGCCCACCCTTCACGTTAGGCACTAAGCATCGTCGAGCAGAGGCGCTTTGAGGAGTGAAAGCTAAAATATTGGTGCGGTCCATGCGTCGGTCGGAGTGCCTTACAGCCGATAAACTGGTCTTAACACTCTGTTTGTCTGCGCCAACCCTAACTAACCTGTCTAAAACTCACCAAGCTGTTTCTTCTCCATCATCGCCCTAACGTTCCAAATGAAGGGTGCGCGGCATATCTGGCAGAGATCCGACTCCTTCCACGCGGGAGTCTCGCGGCGCCGGATGCCCATCTCCCATACTCCTAGCGCCCCATCCTCGCCTGCGGATATCAGTCGCTCGCAGCTACCCACGTACCATAAACCTGTGACTTTATTGCTGGAAAATAAATAGTAGATTTCTTATAAAATGGTAAAAATTAAGCAACATTTTTCATTGGGATTGTGGGATGAACGTCAAATTAATAGTCAGAAACATCTTGAAAAAAAAAACAGTGGCACTCCGGGAGTGCCGACAGAAGTGAAACTTGAAAAAAAAATCGTCACCGCGGTAATCAACGCGTTGATGTCTTTTACTCCACGCACCGCGGTAATCAACACGTTGATGTCTTTTAAATGGTCAAAAGATGGTGTCATCATGGTGTCGCGAAATCAATGGTTTAGTCCCATCTCAAAAATGCCCAAAGCGCCTAAAGTTTTCAGTTAAAAAAAATAGCACCCACTGCGTAAGTCTGACTTGTATAAAAACTTAAAAACGCGCCCCTGGGCCCTATACGTTCCTCAAAAGAAGCATTATCGTTTTTCACGCATATTTAAATTATTTTCCGGCAACTGTAGAAGCCGAAGAAAGGGTGGTTTATTGGTCTAATAATCTAATCTACATAAAATATTTTTCGTCAGTTGCATCCCTGATATTTTAGCTTTCGCGAATTATTGGTAACCCGAAAAGCATAAATAAGTATGCGTATTATGTAAAAGTTTAGGCACGGTTCGTGGTAAAACCAAAATTATGTGAACGCTTTTGTTTTACATATTATGGTTTTGTTACACATTGTGGCATTTCATTGTATTAGCAGGCCAGGCGCACTCCGCATTTTAGATATAAAGCTACAAGAATGCGGCGGGCTCGATTTGCCGGGCCAATTAAGTGTGCGTAGTGAAGTCAGAAGATATAAGAGTTACGCGATAAAAAGAGAGGCAACTTTTAGGTGAATACAACTGTAGGTAATTAGCGCTGTGCGACCGGAATTGCACTTTATTGTGCCGTAGCAAGAGTCGTTATTTATTTAAATGATTTAGCGGTGTGAATATTTCGTACTTGTACTAATATTACGTATACTGTGGTATTAGTTACTCTGTAATTCGCGTCACGTAGGTAATACAAAATCTACCTTATTCGTACTGATATAAAGTAAATTTTGTATTTACGATGTAACGTGAATATTCTAACAAATACGCGAAGAGAAGTGCAAGCATGAGAAACATGATATCACGAACAATGAATAGAGATGGTACATGTAAACAAAATATCATAATTACCTATGGCCTTGTAGTTCGTATGCCGTGCCCTTCTGACCGCCTATGTCCCACACTATTATCGTTTGGTCGAATGAGCCGCTAAATAATAGCTGTGGCAGAGGAGCCCAGTTGAGTACCCTCACGGAACTGGAAAAATAAAAATGATTTGTACTAATATAAAACTAATCTAACGAACTATTATAAATCAAATCATTAGTTTTATAATAGTATTATAAAACTAATGATTTGATGTTATTATTATCGCACCAAATTCCTAGTAAATGATGATAAAAAATAATTGCAAGTAATTTTATCTGCTGACCATACACATTTTTTTCACAACGGTTGCGGGAATAGTACGGTCAGCAACAAAAGTCGATTAACACTTCAGTTTTTTAAAGACTTCATTTTTGAGCAAAATATTTAAATAAGTTTTTTGCGATTTCTGACTGTTACTGTTACTGTACTTAAACTTCAGTTGATGCCATATATGTTTTTTTGATCCTTATAAGAAACAGAATCGACTGGCATCAAACAAAGTTTTTGTGAAAATGGCCCATTTTCTTGCCGACTGTAATTTTTTTCAAAATTTGTAAATGGGAATCAAAATTTCGCTTAGGTTACCTTCTTACGTACCTTTACCGCCCCGTCTATAAAAATCCACCCTGTACACATGATAAGTCCAAAAGTGGGCTTTTTCTGTTTTTACATCACCCTTCTCAATTTTTTACTTACTTTCGTTTGGTATATTCTTTGCAAGTCTCCTGTTGCTAAATGTAACAGTTTGATCAACAAACGTAAATATTCCAATTTGTATCATTATTTAAAGTTTTAATGCTCATAGAGTAAAATCTCATTTTTGGACCTTATCGTCTATATACCAGACATGTGAAACCAATTCAGAGGCCATGCCTCTGAATTGGTTGGGCAGTATGAAACCTCTGACGAAGAGTAACCTAATTGCGTAATACGATCAATCAAAATCTGAATAATTTTGAAACAGATTGCTAATCCATTGCTTCATAAGTTGGAAAAAAAAATCTGCTCAACAACGTAAATAACGCAATGAATGTTGTTGAACTGTCAAAATGAAACAGATTAGTCTTAATCGTTTGAGAAAATGTGTTACGTAATTAGGGTACTTGTTAGTCAGGAAACACACGTTAAAAGAATGTCAAGTTTCTAAAAGTACCATCGAAGAAACGCATATCTATACCTATACACCATAAGGACTATTTCTGCTTACAGCGCTCGGCCGATATAGTAATGCTTACCTACGAAAAAAGAGGGTCGTGCACACGGGATTTTGTTTTCAAACTGCTTAGATATGCGTTTCTTCGATAGTAACGAGCAATGGCTTAGGAAGTTTGCAGGCGCTTTACCAGAGAAAGTTTGGTTCTTCCAAAAAAAAAACTATAAGTACTCTACTCACCCAGTGTGACCTTTGAGCGTAGTTACGAGTGTAGCACCATTATTATCTAACTTCAGCATCGTTATCTGGCCGCTATAGTCCCCAACAAAAGCATATTTCGACTGGGAGTCGAATCTGACGGGATACGTTCAGGAAATTCATTTTATTATCTCCAAATGGATTTCGATATTTGTTGTTTCATTAATTTTAATGTTAACGTATTAGTCTGTACGGAAGGACATCCGTTATCTGCTTTCTAACATAATTGCCGGGCGTAGACAGCCGACTTTACAGTTTAGTCGTAAATCGTAATCAAAAAAATTAGCATTATACTGTGACGTTGGAAGTGCGAACGCCTACAATGTTGACAAAACTGTTGAGTCCGCTATGTGCAAGCGCCGCCGTAGACTTTTGTATCAATATATTTTAATTCATACACCTTATAACATAATTATAAAATTATAAAACATAATTATAAAAGGATACTGCAAAGACGTGCACCATGCTTCGAAGGAGTACCCGCCGATTCTGCGTCCGGTCTCACTGCAGTGGTACGCAAAGAGTTTGTCTCTACTGACGGAGAGCACCCATTCGCAACTTAACGAGAAGTTCACGGCAGTGACGCGTGCTGTGTGCGCTAAGTACTCACGAGCCTAAGAATAAAATGAGTAAATTATTACCGAGTAGCCTAGCTAGCAAGAGAAAAAACTGGCTTTATTTACTAAGGAAAATAAACTACTTTTTGTTTCAGATTGGAGAAATAGCTTTTCTGTTTAAATATAAATAATTTATATTTATCATAAATCCAACAAATAATCATAATAGAAAATAATGAACTGGAAGGCATTTTTCCTGTTTGTATTCAGATCATATCAAGTTGTAAATATTTGTACTCAATACAAACTGGAACTTGAGTGAATGTTGGGTGTGGCAAGAATCATGAAAGTAGAATAAATGCTGTGGAAATGCGTTTCTTGCAGAGCATGTGTGGTGTGACTATGAATGATAAATTGAGGAATGATGTGATAAGGCAACGGTGTGGTTTAAAAGATGCAGTGACAAACATTCAAAAGAGTATGCTTTCATGGTTTGGTCATGTTGAGAGGATGAATGAAAGGCGACTAACAAAAGGTATTTACAAGACAGATGTGAGTGGAAACGACGGGAGGGGACGCCCGAGGAAGAAATATAGTGACCTTATTTGTGATGTTCTTCAGAAAGGTCAGGTGCATATGTAGTACTCGCGTAGTGCGTGTATGACTAGATGTATAAAAGTAAATGAGGCAAAAGTTTGTAAGGATAGTTGCACATGACTTTTTATAGTTTCTGCCTACCCCCATGGGAAGAAGGCGTGAGAATAAGTATGTGTATGTGGCAATACAAACTTTAAAAAGTTAGTCACAATATACAAATAACAAAAGTAATAAATAGAACTTTACGCTATGAGTCTAGATAAAGATAATAAATAATTAATTAAATAACTAGAATACAAACATTTTTAGAGGACATTTTGCAATGAAACTATTAATTCAACAAAACTATTAATTACACAATTTCACCAGTTACTATCGATTTAGGACATGATTCTGATTCCCGCATTTGAAATTTTTTGCCAGTTATAAAAGAAATTGCTGTTCCATTCATTTTGACCGCATAGATGATGAACCAACAAAAAAAATCTACGATAGGGTAGGGGGGGTATTTAGCACAATCATGATTCAAGTCATGTTTTGCACGTCTATGCCCCTGCCACCTTAAATAATGTGTACAAACAAAACTTAGGGTGAATTCAACAAAACTTCCACCACCAAACCTGTTATAGAAACCGTGTCATATCGATACCCTAGTTCACACTCGTACTAATTACATTTTTTACTTTTTTATTCCTATGTATACTAAATTCAATTCTGCATTGTTTTATCTTACCAGAGTTACGAAAAGCCTTCTCCTTCTATTAAAAAAAAAGTGTCACAATGATATTTAAAACTATTATAACAAATTTTTGTATTTATTTTATTAGCTTCTATATTTTTTTTTACATTTATGTCCTAACTGTATTGATTTCATAGTTTCAATGTGCACACTTGTATCAACTGAGGGAGCGAGCTGATACATCAATTTTCAGCATACACACTTTAAAATTGTCAAATAATTATTACAAATATAGTATCTCAAAAAGCTATTCTAATGTTTTTTAACCACTGCTACGATATTCATATGAGAATTGCTCTCCTGTAAAATTGGTGGTAATGTAATTAGTACGATTATGTACCTATATTCTGGCAAATAAATCTTTCATTCATTCACTCATACCTAGTATAAGTCTTGTAATGTGAATAAATGTTGAATGTTTGATTAATAATTTTCCATACAATAACTGTCAGACTTGAATTATGTTAGTCTTCTGATCCCTATTCGCTAAATATTTCACACACACACGCTCACACATACTCACACACACATACACACGCACGCACACACACACACACACACACACACACAAACACACACACTCTCACACACACACCACACATACTCAGACCCACACACACACACCACACACACTCAGACCCACACACACACACCACACATACTCAGACCCACACACACACATACTCAGACCCACACACACACACCACACATACTCACACACACCCACACACATACTCACACTTCAACCACATATATGTATATCCAGTCTAGATTAATTTCAATTTTTTCTTTAACTGTTCTGTACCTAGGAAATAATTTAACTTCATCACTTTTTGTTAATTAATCTAAATTAATATGTACAAAATTAAGTATTGGGAGCCTGGTGACCCGTAACACAGGTATTTTATACCTCTTTCAGGCACCAGTCTCTCACAAATGTTAACCAAATTTTTTGATTAAGCACTTCCTGTTCCATATCAACATTTATGATGTGAAAATAAATTAAATAATATCTTTGCCCTTGGTAAAATCAACCCTTAGAATCTTTACGAGGGTTATTGGGCATCAACGGTGTAGTTAGAATTTTTGTAAGGACACAATTATGATAAGCATAACTCATATGAGTCATATAAGATGACATCTTCAAATGTTATATTTAACTTTAATGAATAGATTGTACCATTGATAAGTATAATGTTAGAATAGAATACTCTAATGTTGAAAAAAAATATAATTGTTGTTGTTATAGTTGTATTTAATTATATGTAATTAGAATTTCTTTTTTTTACTAATTATATATTTTATAAGTTGAACTAAGTTTTTAAATTGACACAATCTATTATTAAGAGATGAAACCATATAAAAAAAGAATGCTGATCATCATACATCATTGTAAAATACTCACAGGGTTTATTCTATTGCAGTCTGTTGCCAGTGTGAACTCTGAGACTGTGCCATTTTCTTGACCAATAAATAGCTGCCTAGTCTCTGGTGTGTAGAACATTGACGTGCACCCAGATGGCATGTATTGACAGATAGATGGCCAGTATTGTCCCGAGTCTCGTTTCAGCCATACTCTTACTGTCCTGAAATAATTGTTGTTATTGGAACTGTGTTCTCATACAGAGCTTAGAAAACTTTATGCATTTAACATACTGTAACTACATTCACACAAAAATATTTACTTATATTTTCCTCTGACTTAAATTTTGTTACAACGAACTGTCATTTCAAATATACAAAGTAAAAATTTGCTAGTTGAATAATGAATTCTTAATCTAATGAATAAATGAAGCTGTGTCTGCATTTATTTTATTGTTTATTTAGAGATAACCAATTTTAACCATTTGTATTATGTTAGTTGTTTTATACTTCATATTTTAACAGTAATAAAAACAAGAATAACCATTATAATAACAACAATAAATTACTCATATCAATTTACCACACATTGAAAGAGTCAGTAGCTGAGACCCATCCATTTAAATACCAGCTAGTAGATAATTAACAAAAACCATAACGTATTTACAGCCCACGTAGGGGGTGATTTCAAATACTTTGACAGTTCAATGAGGGTACAAAAGGAATATGTTTTTCGGAATAGAATACAGATAATAGAGATCTGTTATCAAACAATGGACGAAATATGAGTCAGTACGCTTACTTATCATCACAAACGCTAATTACACCGTCCTCGCCAGGTATAACGACCGCTGCATTTACATCGTCGGTGCAACCTTCCAATTTACTCAATAGAGCTGGTTTTTTTGTCGTTGAAAACCTATCATTAGGCGTCCTTGGAGCAGGTTTAATTTCAGCAGCCATATTTCAACGTTTTAAAGCAGAATTACTAAATAAACACGATAATTCGACACTAATTCTTTCAGCGAAAAGAAAACGTCATAATAATTTTGACATATATGTTTGGGGGTGCTATTCTTAAAAATGTGGGGGTGTTGGTAAGTTTATTGGTTAATTCTAAGAGGAGCTTGTGAGGATAGTATTTTGATAATGGTTTCTTTATCACGCTAGGTATCAAGCCAACTAATTATATTACAGTAACAAAAAACTTATTCCAAATAGATGAAGTAAATTATTGTTATAAGAATACGCCCCTGAAATCCTGATTACGCAGCATTTTTTACGTTGGAAATCGGTCACCAAAAGTAAAAAAAATAAAAGGTATAAAACTAAAACCCAACTACGACAAAAAAGTCATTTACAAAGGTAAATCTGTATTACAACAAGACATCACAGACAGACAAATTAAAAATCCGGTGTCACACGTGTAAAATCGAACAGATTACGTGTCACCCCGATTTTTTAACTTGTATGTCTGTACCCTAAATTGTTTTAAAACAGATTGCTAATCCATTGCTTCATATATTGGAAAAAAAAATCTGCTCAGCAACGTAAATAATGCAATGAATGTTGTTGAACTGTCAAAATAAAACAAATTAGGCAAAATTGTTTACGAAAATAAGTTACGCAATTAGGGTTCGAATTTAAATATTTTTAGTTTTTATTCAATCAAACAAGGCAGAAATATGAACTAATTAATCGATGTTACTACTACACGTAGGTAGGTTTTAATGTCAGTGAATTTTTAAATAATAAGTAGATGAAATTCCAAGTCAGCCATCGCACCTCTAAACCACTTCAACACCCCCAATTTTTTCTGGGCCCCTTACCGCCCCCTCCCCAGGCCTCTAGCGCCCACAAGGGGGCGTTATCGCCCACTTTGTGAAGGACTGATCTAAATAAATATTTTCCAATGATTATGTGTTATGATTTTCATCCACAAAAATACTTCTCAACACTTTTAAAGTATTCATTTAAATGATAAGATGTCAAGGATTACCTAAATCTAAATTAAACGTCCGATTTAAATAACATATTGGGAGTGCCTCCGCTGCCGGCACCGCCGCGCGCCGCGCCGGCTAAAAAAAATAACGCCATTGGGAACCGGCATGACATTACTGCCGGCAGCAGAGATTAAAAACATTGGCTGCCGGCACCACCGGCTCCCATTATGGATACCGGCGGCGCGAGGCGTTTATGGAAACTCTTTCAGTATTCAGAACTCCAACTAACTAAGCCTAACTAAAGTATTGTTTTCTATATATTCTAGTTGTTTTTGGCACTAGCCGGCCACTGTCGCAGCACCACTCGCTTCGGTCGCTCGGCTCGTGCGTAGGGCGTCACAGTTCTAACCTTTATCTATATCGCGACTGCGCGTCTGGCGGAGTGTACTGAATGAAACGTTATCATGATGTAAAAGGATCACTCGATTAAGGAAACAGGCAAAAAAACGAAGAAATGATCAATATAATTTTATTGTGTTTTCTACTGTATCAGTGTATCCTTTGTTTTTGGAGATCCCAAATGAATAAATAAATATCATAGGCTGGTTTCACAGTTGTCCGGGAGACCCGTGCGGGCCGCCTGTACGGGCTCTCGGAACGGAGACACACAATCCGCGTCGCTGTGAAACAATGTTCTAGCTCCTCCCGCTAGAACATTGTTTCACAGCGACGCGGATTGGTCCGTACGCGACCCGCTTCGGGTAGAGCCCGTACAACGCTAGTAACCGTATCGTATTTGCTCCCTCGTTTCAAAGTACTGCAGGCGCTACCTGTACGGGTCTCCTGTATGTGGGCGACCCGTGCGGGTCTCCCGGACAGCTCTGAAACCAGCTTTAAAAACTTGTTTTAATTAAGAAAATGCTTCTCTTTAAACGATGTAAATGTTTGGAAAGGATATTCATCCATAATGATAGCTGAAATTCGGGAAACTATAAGTTCCATGGAAGGATTTGCGACAGATTTATAGTAATTGATTAATTTCGTCTTTTTATTTGGTATTATTTCTATAGTTTCAGTATTTGTTGATGTTGAAGGAGACTCGATACTTTGAGGAAGTTGACTATCAGCTGTGTTCAAGCTTATCTGATGCATATTTGTCACCACAGGCCCCTCCCGCACCGCGCAGCTACCCCAGAAACGGTCTTAGTTAAGCCTGCAATACACATACTACCAATGAGTATGCTTGTTTACTACTAGGCAGGATGCTCATTAGCATGCTCTCTGTGCCTGTAAAATACTCATGCTCTTTTTGTATATACATGTTAGTTGAATGCTACTAAGTACCATTTGCTCGAAAGTAGCATAGCATGCTCTTGTACCACTACGTAGCATAATTATGTATTCGTCGCTTTAAGCAGTCGGGTTTACGCAATAAAATTAGAAATATTCTAAACGCGTTGTATCTTTTCCCGAAAGTACCGAAAGAACGAACAATTTAGTTTTGAAAATCCCGGTTTCTAATACGACGCATATTTCCGGGATATTAGTACTTTCGATTCTGGGATTTCAAGGAACTATTCACTAATTCAAATAGAAACAAAAAACTTTTTTTGTCGACTTATGCAGAAAAGCTGAACCTCATTTTACAGCACATAGGTACTGAAAAGTGTGCATTTCATTAATCTAACGCTTTGAGGGTGACGTAAGTGAGTCAGGGGGGGTACAAAACTTGCAAAAAAACAACCTCACCTCGACAATCGTTTATTTTTTTTATTTTGGCCGAATATTTCCTGGATAACGGGAAAAATATAATCTGCCACAGCCGATTTCCACAAGAATCGTCGTTAGATATAGTTACATGCTCTGTGGTCGTTAGACTGTTTATAGCACAGCCCACGTTCTCACGGACATAAAAACATCGTGGCGGGATTTTATCGCGCACTGGATTTTCAACTCTCGGTGTTAAGCCAAGCGCTAAGAAATCCACAGAGAGCATCCAGAGGGTCGAAAAAACACACTGTTGGATTTTCAACTCTCGGCGCTAAGCAGAGCGTTAAAAATCCCTCTGCGATATTTTTATGTCCGTGCGTACGTGGGCTAACTTGTCGCTTGCCGTCATGTTGGCACCATTGCTTGTCAAGCTGTTTTCAATAATAATAATAATAGAGTTCAACTACCAATCATATGCCTGCAAAATTCAGTGCTACCAGTTGCATACTGTACTTTCCGTTGCAGTGACATTATAAAATTAAATGTACAACGCCCTGGCTTGTTGACTTTAAGTTTTGTTAATAAAATTTAGTGAGTTTAACATTTGCTACGACGATGAGTGGTAATATTATGAAGAAGTGTGTGTTTTGTAAACAAAATATATCTCTACAAGTTGTTAAATTTACGTCGGGAACAATAAATCAATGCAAGACGATTTTGGAGTATAGTCGGAACAAACCGGTCCTCAGGTCAATCATACACATATTCACCATCCATCTTGCTGTACGTCCCACCAAGGCAATTGCTTGTACTTGCGCGCACGATTGCGAGTACTTTAGGCCAAGTCCAGCACCGTAGTCTTGGCGGGACGTACAGCAAGTTGGATACTGAATACGGCGCTATAGTGTAGTATTATCTATGATCAATTGATCACAGAATTTACGATAATGTTGAACTACGGAGACTATGAGACCGCTCTCCTGATCCGTATCCTAGCAGGCGGACCGGGCGTCGGCGGAGGGCGGACTACGTCCTCTTCTAGCCTCCGTATACAGGTCTGGAAAAATGGCAGACTCGGGGACGTCCGCCGCCCCCCATCCAGCATGACCCGTGATGGTGGCGTGTAGTTTTCCACGCGCGCCCCTATTTGACATCGCGGGGGGAGTCTCACACCTAACTCTCCCCCGGACACGGACATAAAGTGGCCCGCAAAACCTGGCACCAGTCGGGAATTATGGAAGGCGCACAAGATATCATGATCCCCGGTCCAAGTGTGGGAAGGGAACACTGGGGTGGTTTTTAGTCAGTAGGAGTCTGACAGACCCTATCGGGGTTGCGAAGAAAACCGAAAGGGAGATCGCGGCCCCCGGCAACATGGCAATCGAAGGAACACGGGTGGGTTTTAAAAGTCAGTAAAAGTCTGACACGCCCTCCCGTTCCGCCCAGAGCGGGAGAAGTTATTTGATAATTTTCAACCCAAAAAAAAAGGACGGAAACCTCCTTCGCCCGCCCCAGGGCGGAGGACATCATGAGGATTATCCAAACCGGACCCAAATAAAAAAAGCTAAATTCTGTTAACACATATGATATAGTCGCGAATCATCAAGATAAAACCCGACACTGACCTGCAAATTGCAAACAAAAATTAAGAAAATTTGAATTCGACGGGCTACAACTGCGGATCCACCTTAGGATACATTACATAAGCTTTAGGGGTAAATATTTTTGAGAGTTGGTAATACTTTCGGCAGATAAGAAATTATGAACAGAGAACAGAATGAAAAGTACTAACTTCGTCTGTGGAACAGAACATCGATCATGGTCGGTCAGCTGCTGCGGGGTGGAACCCAAGTTTGATTTTATTACACAGTGTTTCCACTTATGTTTTTGGTTTTTCCCTAGTTTCTTAATGGATTATCCCTAAACTTCCCTAAAAAATCTTCAAAATTCCTTAGTATAAGTTGAATAATATAATCATGCTCGGTTATAAAATTATAATAAATAATGTGACTGAGTTCCGATGTCATCTTTAACCACGGTAATATCACAATTAACATGGTAAACTAAAATTTGACGGATTACATCCATTAGGAGTTTGAGGGAATCCTCTACATAAGGCTGGCTGCATACGTAAGGATTTCTAAGCAGCTCACGCACACGCGACAGTCTCCCCCCCAATCCGTAAACTGGTAGATCTGTGAGCGAACCTGACGTACGTTTCGGAAACACAAATAAAAAATCGAATGTCTGCGCTAGACTCATGGAATTCCGAATCAGGAAAACGTACATACACGGATAACCTTAATCGGTGGTGCAATAGAGTAAAGTAATACATTGGGTGGTGGCTCCTATAGAATAGGTTTACTAACTTAAGTTCAATTTTACCCCAAAATCCCCGTCAAATTAAAATATCCCTAAGCCATGCATAATATTGATAATTTTACCCTAAAAAGGGAGAAATCCCTAAAAGTGGTAACACTGCTGCGCGCATCAGTCATCGCAGCACAGAGTAGAGTACTACATAGTCCATCCATAGTGATCTGTGACTTAGGCTGTGCAGCACAGTCACATATAAAAAGTGTAAAAAAAAAGTTAAAAAATGCCACATATTATTGCAAAATTATCAGTTCAAGTTCTCAGAAATAATGTAGATTATTTTAACATTGCCACAAGGGCAAATAGGTAATGTACCGGCAATTTGGTTATTTACGTAACATTATATTATTAAAAAATGAACAAAATACTGATTTTAAAATGTCAGCATGATAAACCTAAGACCACGTTATCGTTTATTCAGAATTGAAATGATAATTACATAGCAACCTAACTAAATATAACTAAATATTATATAAAATAAAGACCACGTTTTAGTTTTATTTCAATTTTAGTGATTATATTGTTACTTCGTTTTAGTGAAGATGATAGGTATCTTTCTTGATCTTTGTCAGTTTTACTAAGCATGTTAAAATATTTTATATATACCTACCATCGGTATGTCAACATTTTTGTAGTTAATACTAACTGTTATGAGATTCTAATAAGAACTCCCTAAGAGAAATAATTTCATTTTGAACTTCTTCACATTCTGAACTTCTGAATAATATAAATCATATTTGCAGCACTTTTTGGGGCAATGTGCCCATGGGCCCCCCTGATGTGATCCTGGGTATATCTGAGGCCTACAAGAGGGACACGAACCCAAAGAAGGTCAACCTTGGTGTTGGTGCCTACAGAACCGATGAAGGCAAACCTTATGTTCTGCCGTCAGTGAGAATGGTTAGCATAATTATCTATAACTAACTAAACGTAATACACATTGTTGTTTCAAGCTAGATATCTATAGCATTTTTCACATAAGTGTGGCTAAGAGATAATTAATGTTGTAATATCAACAGAATTAAATGTAAAAGATGGTGTACACTTAGGATAAAATACCATAGACAGAGAGATATATAAAAATGAAATAAGACACAATTGATTATGTTAAAAAAAATAACACACATCTTATTTATTAATTTATATAGTATAATATCTAGAATTTATGTGTGTTTATGACCAGATGTAAACAATGCAAAAGGAGTATGTAAGGAGTGTAGCAGGTGGTGTTTTGTAGTTTCTGCCTACCCCAATGGGAAGAAGGCGTGAGTTTTATGTATGGCATATCTAGAATTTCCAAAAAATCGTATAGCATATTAAATTTAACAATGGGTAATAATTCAGCTGCATCTAGAGCAGTTAGACTGCAAGCAGACCCCAACATAGTTAGGAAAATGCTAGGCAGGTTATGAATAGGTTGTAATTGTGCATAAATTTGACACAGGCAGAAGAAATCCTCTTCAATAAAAAACTGAATCACGAGTATGCTCCGATTTCGGGTGAGGCACCCTATGGTAAAGCCGTAGCTAAGCTGGCGTTCGGTGACTCCAGTGAAGCTTTAAACAACAAATCGAATTGCACTGTACAGGTGAGTTTTTTGTGAGTATGCTCCTATTTCCACTAAGACATCCAACACTGATGCCATAAGCAGCTTGCAATTGGTGATTCGAGTCAAGCTTTAATAGACAAATTGAATTGCACTACACAGCTCTGTTATTCATGTTAATTTATCTTGATATTGTCATCATGAAGCATATTAAAGACAACTTGTAAACTGTAAAGTATCAAACACCACCCAGAAATATTGACACTACAATATTTTCTCCAGAATAATAAAGCAAAATAATAAATTAATAGCAATCTTAATTTCATAGACAGTATCCGGTACCGGTGGTCTGCGACTCGGTTTTGAATTTATAATGAACCACTATGGTGGGACCAAGGAAGTATGGTTCCCCGACCGAACATGGGGCAACCACCCTCAGATCTGCAACATGCTCCGCATGAAACACAACAAGTACCGTTACTACGACCCCAACACAAATGGCTTCAACCTTGCTGGCTGCTGTGAAGATATCAGGGTAAGTATTATTATTATATTTGGCGTGTAGCTTATAATTATCATGATATAGATTATCAGGGTTGGAAAAAATAAACAGTTTTTTTTAATTTTATAAAACAAACAGTTCAAAATGTTTTAAACAAGTGTATTTTTTTTTCCATTTACCGATTTATCTAATTTATTATCAACACAAATCGATTAGGCCTAATATAATTCATTTCTAGACAATTTTATAATTTACCTGAGGAAACATTAAAAAAAACGTCAGAGTAACATAATTGTCACAACAACGTAATACTAGTTATAGCTAGTTAGTACTAACTAATAAACTATCTAATCTGTGAACATACAATATATTTTTTTTTGTAATCAATCTAAGTAGGTATGTACTACAGATACTGAACCACCCAGTACACTCTGTACGTTCAGAATTGCGAATTCCGATTTTCGTAAAACTATATTTTAATATGGGGAAGTCCCCAAAATTATTGCGGGGTACCTTTTTTTCGACCAGTGACGAAGTATATATACATGGGTAGGATGGACTATATTCAAATAAGGCGAATAGAGAGAAAGAAAGAAAGGAATCTCCAGGGAATTACTTCATTTCAATCGTCGACAAAGTGTGTAAAACTATCTAACCTTTTTCATTTCTTTTCGAGCTATTTAAAGTCCTAAAAATATTTTATTCCATGCGTTCACGATTTAAAAAAATCATGTTTTTTTTTTTCTTAATGTTTAAAACATTATTTAAACTTGTTTTTATACTGTGATTTTAAACACTTAATAAAAAACATTGTTTTACTTATTTCAAACTGTTTTAAATACTGTTTAAAATACGTGTTTTAAAACAACTTGTTTGTTTTATGCCAACCCTGTAGATTATACACAGTAGGTACTTATACTAATGTTAACTGTTCTTTTCGTTATTTTATAAGTACTAAGGTTTATAAGTATAAATGGTATTGGTCAGTCATATGGCCCTACCATAATGGCCAGTTATATTCTGCCTGTAAATTGTTTGTTGCTCAGCTGTCGTGCTTCACACTTGATCAGTACCAGGGTCTTGAAACGTTATCTTCTTTTCGTGTGGTTAGTGACTCAAATTCAAAATATTTTATTTCACATAAACCTACATGGGCACTTATGAAACGTCAGAAGCTAGGTGCACGGTTCCAATTGGTTGTTTCCTATGGAGAAGAGCCGGCAAGAAACTCCAAGACTAACCAGTACTCTAATTGCGTAATACACGATCAATCGCAATAAAATTTGTTTCGATTTGAAACAGATTGTTAATCCATTGCTTCATAAGTTGAAAAAAAAATCTGCTCAACAACGTAAATAACGCAATGAATGTTGAACTGTCAAACTGAAACGAATTAGTCATACATAATCGTTTACGAAAATAAGGTACAGTTTAACGTTATCAAAATAGCGTTACGTTAGTTCCAGTAACGATAATTTCTACCATTCCGCCAGAATCGTAACTAAATAGTTAAAGATTTCGTTATATTGCCAAAAAATTCGTTCGTAAATAACTCTATTATGTAACGTTATTTTGAGTAACGTTTCAAGTCCCTGGTCGGCATATTCGATTCGGCAGTGTTTGTTGATCAACTAAGCAGACGCTTTTTTTGTGTATGGCTTCTCGCAGGTCAGCGTAGAAGGTTGTCGGCTGCTTAACCGGGCTATCCTGTGGATGCTTTAATACATTAAGGCCTCCGCCATGCATAAAACTTATAAACTAAGCGACTGCACGCTAAGGGCACCCCCTTGTGGGGCACGGACCTTGGCTTAGGGCGTCACTGGGTAGGGCAGCAAGCGACAGGCTGGATCGGATCGGATCAAAGAAATGACCCGAAGCAATTACTAAACATTCAATTTTGCCGCCCGGCTGGGCCCTTTAATTAATGCCGCACGAACAAGTGTTTAGCATGCCATATTGCCATAGGTTCCAGTTGTGCAATAGACATTGAAACATGAAATTCTTAGATTTTTTTGTTAATTATCTATTTATTTATCGTATTCAAATTAGCGACACTAATACACTAGCCGGAGGCGTTTTTTGCTGAAAAGCTGCCAATAAAAAAAGTCAACACCTGACGCAAAACTAGAATGTTAAAATTAACGCAAGGTCTCTAAATAGTGTGCTGGCATTTCTATTATTACACTTTCTGCATGCAGTTATGTTTTTTTAGAATGCAGATTATTGCACTTTTGCCGCTAATGAGTACCAACATGAATGATAAGGGCCCTGAGATCCTTACGTCCATTTATTTACTACCTTAGATAATATTTATTTATTCATAAATGTATTTTACTGGTCTCTTTAAAAAAAATTATGGTTAGAGAGACAATTACCTGTACGTCATATACATAGGTACTAAGGTTATAGATCCCAGATATACTTAGCTGCTAACCCAGAGGCGGCTCTAGCCCATGTAGCGCCCGTGTGCAATCAATACCCTGGCGCCCGCTAGCAATGGCGGACTAAAGCCTGTCGGCTGCCTCGAAAAAGTTAGGGTTTTTTTTTACCATTGATATAGAAAAAGGGAAACAGGAATTAATTTGTTGACCTATACAAAATAATTTGAAAATGTAGGATGCAAGAGCGAGCGAAGCGAGCTCGAAAATTGAAATCCCGGCCCTGGATAGGTCAGTTTTTCTTTTGACCATTCATACGTAAATGGGAATAACATTTTCGGTTTACGCAGAGAATTCTAAGAAAAAACGAGAATGTTGAGATTGCTCTTGCAACCTCAACATTCTCGTTTGTCGAGCGTAGCAAGCTCGACATTTTAGCACCCTACGTTTATATTTAGCGTTTGGGGCCCCAACTACAAACTGCCTTTTTACTGAACATGTTTTGGTCTTGTTTGGAATTTGATTAAAAAATTGTCGGGAACGGCGCTCGACGCCCCCAAAGACCCTGCGCCCGTGTGCGCTGCACACCCTGCACCATAGATAAAGCCGCCTCTGTGCTAACCCTTTACTTTTACAATATTATTCTTTTCGGCACTTCTCAAGTTATCATACTTATTTATTACGACTAGATAAGACTGGAAGGATTACTTATAACAATAAAATGTTGACTGTTTCTTGTTAGATAATACGATAAAGGCGTTCACGAAATACACGCGTGACATTACAAAAACCGGCTAAATGCGAGTTGGACTCGCACGCGAACGGTTCCGTACCACCGTACAATATTTAGCAAAAAACGCCGCAAAAAAAAAAAAAACGTTTTTTGTATGGCCCCTTTAATTATTCACTGTATTTTTTTGAAATATTTTTAATAGAAATACACAATGTGTGAAAATTTCAACTGTCTACCTAAACTACAACGATTCATGAAATAGGTACAGCCCGCTGATAGCCAGACGGACGGACAGCGGAGGCTTAGTAATAGGGTTCAGCACCCTAATTGCGTAATATACGATCAATCACAATCTGAATCCATTGCTTCATAAGTTCGAAAAAAAAACTGCTCAACAACGTAAATAACGCAATGAATGTTGTTGAACTGTCAAAATTAAACAGATTAGTCGTTTACCGAAAATGTTTACGCAATTAGAAAGCCGGTTGGCATCCTTCGGGTAGGTACGGAACCCTAAAAATTATCTAACCACATACCTATATTTTAAGATTGGGTGTTGCACTTATTTTCGAAATTATGAAGGAAAGGAAAGATCGAAGAAAATATCCATTATCATGCGCTTGCTCTAGTACAATTTGTTTGGGGTCGGCGTAAAGAACATATTTGGTAATTCAAATCGGTAGCTCCTTAAGGCTGCGTTTCCACCAGAGATGTGCGAGGATGTGGCGAGGATTGTGTTTGTTAAGAACCAATAGAATCGCTTCATTTACCTAGCCTCGCTCAGCGCAGCTCCGGTGGAAACTGCTTAGCGGGGGAGGGATGTGTGTTACGGATGGACGCGAGTGAACAATCGTGTCTGAAGAGAGCCCGCTACACATCCTCGCAGCGCTCATCTGCGCATCGTTTCACAGCGCCGCTATGCATCCTCGCACCGCTTAGCGGCCTAGCACATCTCTGGTGGAAACACATCGTTTCACAGCTTCGTTACGCATCCCCGCACCGCTCAGCTACCTCGCACATTTCTGGTGGAAACGCAGTCTAATTGGACTGCAAACTCTGGCTAGTCAACCGACATTCTTTTCAAAATATCAAATTTTAATAGCTAGTTTTATAGGAGCACTAAGTGAAAACAATGAAAATTAACTCATTATAGCGTGGCCTTATCGTAGTTATTTGTACAACAATACTTATAGTCAATAAGTCAGGAACGACCCTGAACGAGTAGGCCAACAGCAGCAAATTATACATATGTATATCATTATAGTACCTTGTTTATTAAAAGTACTTGTATCTAGAGAGTATTAACTATAGAGACATGAAGAGAAATTATATAATGTATTTTTATTTATAATACAGAAAATGCCGAAAGGCTCCATCATTCTACTGCATGCGTGCGCGCACAACCCCACCGGAGTCGACCCTGGGAAGGAAGACTGGAAGGAACTGTCCAAGGTAAATATTTGCAATTCTATCTAAGGTCTATTCAAATCCTTGTTTCCAATTGATTCTATTTTCACTTAAACAAACATCAATTTTACGTTAGTGTAGTTTAAGTTGATTTTCGACCGACTAGTACTGTTGAAAAAGTCATTAAAAATATGAAGTTGTAGCGCAAACTGAACCTATGTGTAGGTATTAGTTTTTTTCTATAACTGTTATTTGTTTACACGTTTGGAAACTAAATCGCGAACGCAGATTATATTCGATTTATGAGATGTTTTATGGAGGTATTTAGGTATTTATTGCATGTGCAAATGGTACACCAGACACTGGGTACAAACTTTTTACCCACTACTAAGAGGCGATATCTCACCTTTAACCAATCTGACTGCCCATTCACAAAGGTGGTCTAGCAAGCTCCGCTCTATCAAAAATGATAAATATAAACTATGTATAATCAAAAGAAGTTGTACAATCCTCTCAAAAGCTTTGATAGAAAATACACATATATAGGACCTTCTCAACATCATAAATCTCAAAAAAATGCACAAAAAGAAAGAACACAAAAGAGAAAGACACTCTCGATGACGAACTCTTGGACACCATCTTGGTCAAACTCTGCCCCTATCTAGATAAGAGCGATTGAACGATCAATTTCGACAAAAATGAAAATAAAATCCTCCAACCATCATACCAACTAAGAAATACCATTTCGATCTATCCTCATTATAGTTCAGAGACGCACTTGCATTACGTTACCACAGATAACCAGTCTCTATGCCAAAATCATGTGATGGCTGTGATCGTAAAGAGAGTTCGCTAAGCTCCCGCAAGGGGGCGTGGCGAGCGGGGTCAGGGCGTAGCCCCTCGCCCGCGGAGGCTATACAGTGGCCCGCCAACGCGGGCCCCTCAATTGGTTGCCTGAGTAGCTGTGATGATTTCAACGTTGATCACGTAAAAAGGGTGGTCTAAAAACACGAAGAAGAAAAAATAAGGAAATATTCAAACGCTTGTGAAATGCGACATGCTAAATTCACCCCCCTTATTGCATGTCTTGACGGAATCTTCACCACAAATATCTACCTTCGTAAAACATTTTGCAGCTGCAATCACTGACCACTGGAATAGGCCCATAAGCGTAGTGACGGGTTGGCTAAAATCAAGAATCATCATCTCAATAATCCGTGCCACTAGCTTGTGCATTCGCGGCAGAAGGCATAAATGTAAACCAATAGTCAAGTTATTCGGCTTCCACGATGGAGCAGCCCTACCTAGACAAGACTGATGTACATGTGGCCGACGAAATGAGAACACGTCGGATGCAATAAACAGCGATAGATAAACGAGCTTGTGTTATGTAATGCTATGTTGTTATCTTTTGTTCCGATGATGAATATTTGAATGAATTAAATGTACCACCGATCTCAGCGTGGTTTAACCAGATTTGATAAATCGTATAAACCCCAAGATTTGCACTAGCCCCTGGACCCTCATGTTTCATGGGGCTACAGAGGCCATTGCATATCAAGGAGTAGACCGGGTGGCACGGTAATGGTAAGGAAGACGTGCCCTTAAGATATGGAAGGATTTGCAAGCCATACCGGATATGCATCCTTGAGTAGGCAATGGATTAGTGGAGAGACGGGTAATGTTTATCGGCACATTCGTATGAAACGCTTATTTTACATAGCAAAGTAAATGTGCAAAATTCAAAAGTCACTTATTCAAACTAGGCTGAGAATCAGCACTTTTCGAACGTCAAAATTACATAAGACAGTCCCCCAAAACGCCCACCCTTCACCACTTCCTAGTGAACTCCACTTCCTAGCAGGGAAGAAGAATTGGAGCAACAAACTCCCCAGCGGCATGCACAGCTGTCTGTTTAGTTAGAAAAATTATTAAATTGATTCTATACATAGGTATAATATATAAGGTGCGGTCAGTGAAACTTCTTCAGTCAATTTTTTTTTTATAATTCTTAGGTCATCAAAGAACAGCAAGTGATGCCATTCTTTGACATGGCGTATCAAGGTTTTGCTACCGGCAATGTTGACAACGACGCGTATGCCGTACGTCTCTTCGAAAAAGAAGGTCATTTGTTGATGCTAACACAGAGTTTTGCCAAAAATATGGGTAAGTGTCTCCACGTATTAAGAAGTGCATTCTGAAAGTTGGTAACTTCCCAAATAGCTATCAAATATTTCACTGTTTTGATTAATTTGCGTATCAATAATATTAAAAAAGAATGAAGAAATATCGTTCTGTAGTGCATTAAAATATTGATTATGAATTGCAATAATTAATATCGAAACATTGAATATTTCCTTTTTCCGGGATCCACAGAGGTAGTCCGCGTAATAAAAAAATATGTATTTACAGAATGAATACGTTCAAACTTAATAGCGGCTCGGAAGTGCGCTACTCGCTGCGCAGTACCCCACCCCTCACCCCCGCTGACCCATGTATTTGTTGCTGCGCAGCGACTCGCCTCATATTCCGAGCCACCATTAGTCTTAATCGGGGCGTAAGGTCTCTCTCTAAGTACTAAGGTCTGTTCCATTGAATGAGTTTCATGAAATCATGATATTTGAGAATAACATTTTTTGTGGTTGCGAATCATACATATTTTTATAAAGATACAACCTCATACTGACCTGACCTTAAAAAAAAACGTAATAAAAATTAATTTCAGGGGCTACCTCTGCGGATCTACCTTAGAAAAGTAAATACGGTCGATTAACTGGGCAGTTCCGAACTTCGCTCAAAGGGCTGCGCAATATCATTTTTTAAGAACCAAATGGTGATGAGGCGAGTGTGACTGAGAGCACATACGCAAAAGTTCGTAGTGCCTTTGTTCAGAGCTGACAAGTTATATCGGTCGTATTGTAGAACGGTCTATGACCTTTTGTACATTATTGAGCCGTGTAGGGACCCATCTAAGCGCATCCCGCTTAAAAACAATTTGTATTTTTCTGTTATGCAAGGTTATGATTGTCTTGCCAGATAAACGTGTAGAAACGGTGCAAAGACATTGATGAATTGTGTTAGCTATCGGAAAGTACCTACCCAAATATATCGTCGTGACGCAATATTTACGATGTGCCTCAAAGATAGCTGTAAGATATTACCGGATTACATTAACAGTAAGATATCTACCATTTAACTCATGAAAAAATAATTTAGGTAAAGTAGCGTCGTAACGTGTCAGGGGCGGGGGCATCCCGGATCGACTTTTCACACAGTATTTTGAATATATCTACCTATCTATCATATAAAAACCAATTGCCGTGCATTAGTCTCGCAGACTCGAAAATGACTCGACCGATTTGAATATGGATTTGTTTGTTTTGTTCGCCTCAGTGCTGGAGGTGATGTAGGAAAAAAGAAAAATAGAAAAACTCTATTAGGAACTAAACTTTGTCTCACGTGGTACGATGTTCACCTCTACCCTAATTGCGTTACTTATTTTCGTAAAATGCCTAATTTGTTTCATTTTGACAGTTCAACAACATTCATTGCGTTATTTATGTTTTTGAGCAGATTTTTTTTTCCAACTTATGAAGCAATAGGATTAGCAATCTCTTTCAAAGCGAAACAGATGTGATTGTGTTGTATTACGCAATTAGGGTACGGGTCATCTAGTGACAAAAATAATCCCAGTGAAATTTTTTCACTACAAGATTTTTGGTAGAAAATAATTGTCTTATTTTCCTGGGCTTACTATACCTTCCTATTTGATTTCATTTCGATTCATAATCAGTTGTAAAAGTTAACATTCTATAGCATAGGTTGATACGAACATTTTGATTAGCTTTTGTTCATAAAAAACGATGCAATACCGTAGCATATTATTCTGTTGCCAAGTCTCCTGTGTGTGACGTCATAAAATACTTGTTTACGAATGATGAACCGCGTGTTTACAGTTCTGACCTTGTTATCTTATCCGAGTTTTTATATTACGTCAATTGGGTCGATTGTAGTTTACCCTCATGGGATTTTTTTTACAATTTTACCAGAATAGTGTTTAGGTATCCGGAATGTACTGGAAATGTTTTCTATTATTCGTATCGTAACTAAAATATTATCTTGAAGCGGAAAGTTTACTGCGTGTTTTTACTGACATGGTTATTACTGGAAAAAATTGGGATGTAATTATTAGGTATACTCTTTGGATTGGGGGATTTCTAGCGCAGTTGGTTTAAATCCGCTCCTTGTTAGCGAATTCTAGGCTTATAACGATTTAGTAGGAAATAATGAAAGAATAATCTAGTTTTATAATCAAACAAATCAAAGTGTTTGCACATCGATCTACGAACAGGACGTAAAAGGTCTCCAGTAGTGTATTTGGTACTTATATTTTATGACGTTTTTAGTTACATTTTGAAAAATGAAATTCTTTTGGCTATTGCAGGCTTATATGGCGAACGAATCGGCGCGCTCACTATCTTGTGCGGCAACCAGGAAACCGCCAACAAGATTATGTCGCAAGTCAAGATCTTGATCCGCACATTATACTCCAACCCTCCTATTCACGGAATGCGCATTGTCTCGGAAATTCTTAACAACCCCGAACTTTATGAGGTTTGGTAAGTTCTCTTGTTGCTATTTGATGTTACAAAAAACCTTTTTTACAGAAAAATCCTTTTATTTTTCACTTTTTAGTTGTGGTACTTACCCCACACAAATTCGAGTACCACTACCTGCTATGTAAATAACAGTGACAGGTAGTTATTATAACATCATCCTTATAGCGGGCAAGCAAACTTAATAACATTTATCGAGAGCATACCTTTTCAAGCCTGAAACACAGGTTTTCATAAAGCTAGACCAGGCAGGTGTACATTACAGTTAGAATTAAATTTTCCTCGATTGTAATTAATGTAAATCATAATTTTATTTTAAACTTGAATATATTTTTTTTGTCTGAGAATTCTGCAAATACGTCTACATAATAAAAAAAAAATTGACAACCTCCTTTTTCAAAAGTCGGTTAAAAACTATCCGATGGCAAACATCATAGTTAAACCGAGAGGGGTCCACTGCTGCCCATAGGCCTGCCCCAAGCATCCGTTCTTTGTCAGTATTTATACTGTCAGAATACAATATATTTCGCTGCAAAATTATTATATTACTAGCTTCTGCTCGCGCCATCGACCCTCCCCTGTTTCTGACTGCTCAGTAACCTTGTTGCCAAAAAGAGGCGTACAGGCGCGAGGCCGTCGGCGGCGACGCCTAACGCCGCCACTGCTACTCACATACAAATTCTTAGCAAAAATGTGTACGTGTTCACAGGTTGGCTGATGTGAAAAGAATGGCTGACCGTATCATCAGTATGCGCACGAAGCTCCGCGAAGGCCTTGAGAGTCGCGGCAGCAAACTAAAATGGAACCACGTTACCGACCAGATCGGCATGTTCTGCTACACCGGACTTAAACCTGACCAGGTATAATTGAACTACAAACTTAATTATGTCCTCGTTTATTTTTCAGGATTAGCATATAAGTTCGCTGTAACGAGACATATTAACTCATTGACAAAATACGCTGTCATGAGCTGAGTCTGAGTCTGACGTACCCGGGTCCTGCCCTGCTCTATCTTTCTGACCGACAAATATTTTTACTTTGGCATGACCTTTGCTTATATTGTTCATCAATACATGAGAAGATTGGTCAAGAACTGTCGATTTGATAAAGAAACCCACATTCCTGTTTAAGAAACTCAAGTAACTTATTGTAGTATTGTTAATTAAATATTTACACTTCTGAGACGCAAAGGCTAAAAAACATTTCACGCAAATGATAATTATTTTAATAACATATCTTCAAATTCTATAATACCGGGCTCAAACACAAACAAATCTAAAATTAAGACAAAACGAAATGTTTGCCTTTGAATTTTCAGTTACGATAATAGCTACCAGTTCTATTCAGGGTGTTTTTTTTTTTTCAACTCAATGTGGGTAGCTCGTAGTGAAAAACGCTGACAGGAGCCATGGGTACATGGGACCATGGTTTTAAAGAACATTAAATTGTTTTTCTTTTTAAATGTAGTCGACAAAAGACAATGGGCAGAAGTGGTCCAAATGTGCACCACTAACAAGACCTATGCAATTGATTATTCCATTAAAGTAGGAGTAATTTTTATTAAGACACTCACAAAACATATCTGTCAGTAAAAAAAAAGTTATAGCGAAATGAAAATGATTATTTATTCAATTATTTAAGCATAAACCGCTCAATTGATTTAAAAAAAAACGGCCAAGTGCGTGTCGGACAACGCACAGAGAAGGGTTCCGTAGTTGGGATGAATTTATCCCATATACAAACTTACATTGTAGTTGAAATGCATGTACTCCCATACATTCCAACTTTAAATGTTAATTTGTACGCACAATTTTGAGAGATTTACCATGTTATTTTAAGACCATAGACTTCTTATAGGTTTTCTTGTAATCTATGAGTGAAGAACCATTCTCTGTATTTTTTCAAAATTTTAGGCTCAGTATTTTTGGAGATAAGAGTGGGTGGTAATGGTCAATTTTCATCTATTTTCTTAAATATCTTTAAATTAATTTATTATAAAAAAATATATTTAAAATCTTCGCAACAAGCCCTTTCATTGATGATATATCACACGATACAGTTTGAAGAACTTTTTTTTTAATTTTCTTATTTGCCAGTGATAAATGTGATAAAACTAAAAATTAACTTTTTCCTTTATTTGTGCGGTGAGACCTTGCTTCTTGCCAAATTTCATGATTCTAGGTCAACGGGAAGTACCCTATATAGGTTTTGATTTCTTTGCGAGTATCTAAATATGTCGCATAAATAGCCGTATTTTTTATTGCGTTGAATTAGACGCTTGATTTTTTTAGAGCGCCAAGGGACCGTAGACCTACGTATTTGATATTAATTTCTACTTGATACCACACCGCGTTCCTGACAAAAAGGCTCTTGACAGACATACAGATCGACGGATAACGAAGTGATCCTATGAGGGTTCCGTTTTCCTTTTGAGGTACGGAACTCTAAAAATGACGCTATGAATGATGGCTAGTGTCACCACGAGTGACATTAGCCATATATAATTTGGAAAAAGATAAATAGCACCATTAAGGGCGCACCGAGCATAATGCGAAATAATTGTGTTCGTTTGATAATTTGCTGCATTGTTATTACTTAACCTATAGTTATGCAATACCTATGTAAGATATTTAGGGATTCACTATAGACTGAATCCTTATATATTTTTACTTTAAGTAATCTCTAAAAAACAACATAAACCCTTAGTACGGCGTAAATACTTAACGGAAGGTCATCAGTTTTTCAATAATAACAAAACTACATGTTTTTGATAACGTATACGTTATACATTTTCAGAATGTGTATTTGTTTTAATAATACGAAGGAAATACCTAAACTAGCGTGTGAACCGACCATTCTTTGTCCTGCTCTATCCCATAAATTAGCGGCAAATAATGAAACTAAGCTTGACATTGCTTGTCAAGCTTAGTTTCATTACTAATAGAGTTCAAAATGGCGATTGACACAACAGTATCTACCTTTCCCGTCATGTCTCAAGTTATAGTGAACGGACTGTATATTTTGGTAATTTTTTATGACTTTCGTATGTGGTGGCAAAATAAAAGGGGTCGAAGAAATGGATCTCTTAGTTTAAGTTACTCCTATTTAATAGACTATTAAGGTGTCGTTAGTGGTGGTCATTTGGACCAAGCCCCCATTCATTTTTGCCCAATGTCCTTTCAGCTGTTGACAAATTTCCGAGTTAGCTCAATTTCTGTGCTCAGAACATGAAATGGTGGGCACTTCGAACAGATTATACGATCATGGGCATGGCAAATTAAAATTAATATATTAGACAACTTCTAGTTATTAAAAAAAAAGTAAAAAGGGTAACAAATAAAAATTCATGGCTCCTTTCAGCGTTATTCTCGATGAGCTGTAGTTTAGAATTTATCCATACTGGCTAGAAAAAACAAAATATCCTGTATACTATTTTGTACTGTTTCCAGGTCGGGCGTCTGACTAGCGAATTCAACATTTACCTAACTAAGGACGGCCGTATCTCCGTCGCTGGCATCACTTCAAACAACGTCGAATACGTCGCGGATGCAATCCACAAAGTCACATCTTAAACGCAGCATAGCATATAAAAAAAATTGGTACTTGTCAATTTTTATTTATTATGTTTTAAGTTTTAAGCTTTTGTCCCAGTTTCCCATTTATCGCCCGGACTAGTTGTCTTAGGGCTCCCACACAAAACTGCGAATTCGCATTGCGATACGAATTTGCAGTTTTGTGTGGGAGCCCTTACCTATATCAAGGGCAAACTTAACAGAACTTAAAAAAAAAAACAAACCTGACTGGGTCTATAAAAAACTTTTCGATTTTCCGCTACTTTGTGTATTCGTAGTGCGAAGTATTTATACATAATCATTTTGTTTCAGCATTTTAGATACTGAGCTGCACCAAAATTAGGCAAAATTCGTTGCTCTGCATCTATTTATAAAAAAATGTACCTAATCGTGTCGCGTCGTGTAACTGATCGTCGCGTGTCGTCAATGGTCGAAAGAACACAGTATTTATGATACCAGCTTGTTTTTAATGTTTTTATTTTTATTGCTTTTATCATATATTTTTGTATGCTTACTTTATTTTTTAAATTAAAAAGTAACCCCTTTATGCATAAAAATCTTTTATAAATTCTACATGTCCGTGTCATTTCGAAATATAAATTTATGTGAGTAACGTTTTAAAATAAGACGTTTATGAATAAGGGGTTCAGTTTATACAGTTTCATTTTTTATTGTATGGAATACCTGAAAGCTTTTTATATTAGATTATTTTAATTTTTTATGTAAAATAATTCTTTAGGAGACCTTTCAGACCGAGTTCTTGAAAAGCAACAAATCACAAAAAAATATATGTTCCCATACTTACGCCATGTATAGAACAGTAGGTATAAAAATACTTCATAAGTTTGATTAAAATTTTATTCGTTAAAATAAGTAGATCAAATAAACTTGCGAAAAAATACAGAAAATTGTATCAACATGTTTGATTCTACGACGGTACTACGCAAAATATTTACAGCTGACGAAACAAATAAACATCTAATTCTATGTTTACAAAATAAACTGATGCAGGTCAATCGTTAACATTGCCTTAAAATATTAACAAGAATTTATATTACACAATACATCGTTGAATCCTTTAAGGACACATTTATACATAGAGGGAACACATTTTTATCCACAATTATATTGCATCGTGGTAACAATCTTAAACATATTCACCTGCATCCAATATCGACATAAACCTATTAACATTTCACTAAACTAAATCAGTTTATTGTAGGACATACATAGATATCCAAAAATGCCTTCTCATACATTATTATGATACAAAATACATTTTTATTAGTTGACACTTGTCAATGATATTATCAATAAAAATAGTGACATTAACATTATATGTACAAATTTGTCATAGGACAAAATAATTGCTATCCATGGCACAATTTCTTTAGAATGTACCTACATACATTCTATTTAAAGCAAGAAATATGTACCATTAATATACACACCTCAAGGAGGTTCTATTTATTTTGAAGCTCCGATTCTGATCCGGGCTCTTCTGATGGCAGTGAGGACGTGGCTCATTTCGACAATGATCATTATGATGCTTATTACTTTTGCGGAAGAATGTTGAGAGGGAAAAACTAGACACTCCACAATATAAGTTGACACTTATTTTCATAAGCATCACATTTAAACCTATGCTTAATTCTTGTGTATATTGCACACAATCACAAACCTTTTAAATAGCTCAATACTTCAATTGTCCTGATTAAAAGAAACGTAAGTATCGTGTAGCACCACAATTTTTAAGACAACCTGTAAATATATCTAGACTACATTATCCTTGCCTGTCCTCCTTACGCCCGTCGACCTCGACCAGCGGTGCTGCATCCCCGTATCCACGCAACGATGCGTTGCAGTTGGTAAATTAACTCATTATTGGTTATAAATTGCCCGGGCATGCATTGAAATGGCTTTTTAAAACTTACAAAATCGGCCGAGCCATTTTCGAGTTTTTGCAAGACTAATGCACGGCGATTGATTTTTAGGGTACCGTAGTAAATAAGGAACCCTTATAGTTTCGCCATGTCCGTCTGTCTGACTGTCCGCGGTCTAGCTCTCTTAGTACTAGAAAACTGTATTTTGCATGGATATACATATTAATTACGCCGACAAAGTGGTAAAATAAATTACGTTTTTTTTTTTAGTTTAGGTCCTCTACACGTAAAGTGGGTGTTTTTTTCTCCTATCCCATGGTACCGTTGGAAAGTTCCTTCAAAAACATTGTGAGTGTGTGAAAACCATTTTTGGATTCAAGGATTTGTGTGAGTCAAGTGTGTGTCCCTGTCAGCTAAATGGTTGGATTTGGATATGTGAAAAAAAATCACGGCAGTAGTTTATATAACGAAATTAAAAGGAAAACTATCACAACTCAGTAAATTAAATTTGCTGTTGCTAAAACATTTTTCCCATACAATCCGTATGGGAGAACTGTTTTTCAACTACAAAGTTTATGTTTGGGATAAATTCATCCCAACTACGGAACCCTTCATTGTGGTCCGACATTCACTTGGCCTGTTTTATATTATATAGAAGATATGCAGCAATTTAGTAGTAATTTTATACATTACCTTATACTTTAAAACAATGATTTTATTGACATTAGGCATATTATTATTGTGGTTGTTGCTGGGGTCCACTGGATACATTACAGTAGAAGTTTTAAACTCATAAGTTACGTTTTGTCTCACTAAATAACTATGCAAGATGTTTAGAAATTTGTATAATTCTATGTATGTTTTGTTACCAGATGATAATCAACTGTAAATTAAAAAAATATATATATATATATTCGTATCGTGTTTAAAGAAGAAATAAAGTCCTAAAATTGCTTCAAACCTGTTTTGCAAAACAATGTCTAAAAATACTTTACGTATTTATTACTTTGCAAATCTTAAGAGGGTGTACACGTTACCGACCGAAACGAGAATTTAGGACGAGTTCAAACTAGCTCATCCTAAAATAGGATTTGACCATTAACAGATACACACCAGATTTATTGAATATTTTATTTATATAGGCGCTGGTAGTTAACTCTGGTCGTATTTGCCTTTGATCGATTTTCAACAAAATGCCATTAGTGTCTATTAGAAACTACAACATTCCAAGTAAAATGTGAATGTACTGAATTCCTACTCCTCAATATGTGATCATTTAAATCTATTACTTATACTGGGCTATTTATTATGCTATAAAACTGTTTTAATGTACAATATTATGTATAGATTGTCCATTCTGAAATGACGCACCCCACTACCGCATTACCGTGTGCGTAAATCCGGTAGTGGGGCGCGTCATTTCAAAGTGACACCTTTTGATTTCTTAGCATGTTATTACGAAAAATAAAATTATTGCTATGTTTACTATACATATTTAGATATTATTATCGCACGCTATTTAGATTCTATTAGAATAGTAACTACTGTGAAACTCGTGAAATAAATAATGTGACTATATATGAAAACCTGAACAGTAATGTATATAAAATAAAATAAATCTATATATTATTTATGTACGTATGTATGGTTATATAAGTAAGTAGCTGGTATATGTTAAATTATGAATTATTGTTGCTGTGTTAGCTCTCCACACTGAACCACACCAGCACGCGTAGCATGACCACAATAGAAACGGGTTTTATCGACGGAAAAATAGACAAAATGACAGATAGACAATCAGAATTTGTCATTTTGTCTATTCTTCCGTCGACAAAACCTGTTTCTATGGTCGTCATGCTACGCGTGCAGATAGATAATACCAGTCTTCTAAAAACACAGTCATAATAACAAACCTAAAGATTCAAATTAAAACTAATTAAGAGGCCTTTTGCACTTTCTAGTTATTGCATTTAGAATCATTGGTAAGTAATATAAATAATAAAAAATATCAAGAACTAAAAATCTAGAAACAATTTGTGCGTTCTATGTATAGGTACTTCGTGAGAAAGTTGCCTTGGTAAATTAGATCTATACTTTAAATTACATTCCAAAGTAAAATTTAGGCGGGACAAAGCAGCAAACTTGACGTGAATGTGGTATCGCAGGTCCCATATTTTTATTAAAATTAATTATAATCGTTTTAAAAATCAAACAACCACACACTTACATGACAATATAATGATTATTACCACTGAAACCCACTAAAGTACCCTGGCGCTAATATGACACATAGCTACGGTTTCCTAGAAGAGCTGTGGCCGCTACATACTGTCCGCAATTTATCGGCGAATGACGTCACTAAAACGTAAATATTAAAGTAAGTTCGTGTGTTTTCCTAGAGACCATTTTTGACACCGTAAAGTTAAACTCCGCTGCTCAAAGATACATCACAATCACAATAGTCACGTCACAGAATAGTACAGAAGGCGCACTCCGCATTTTAGGTATGAAGCTATAAGTACGCGGCGGGCTCGTTTTATAGGGCAAATTCAGTGAGGGTAACGTGGTCATCAGAAGATAAGAGTTACGCGATAGAAAGAGAGACAACTTCTAGGTGAATATAACTGTAGGTATTTAGCGCTATGCGAACTGAATTGCACTTTATTGTGTCGTAGCAAGAGTCGCTTTTTATTATTTTATTTTGCGGAGTGAACCATCTGTTTGTACTTATCTGTGGTTGCGTGAAAATTTTCCATACTGAGAAAAGTGAACTCATACATTATTAAATAGCATTTCTATGAAAATCAACTCAAATCACTGCGTCATTGAGTGACAGAGGTGTCAAAACGAAATAGAAACGTCTATATTTTAACGCGGAAGAGCGAATCTAACGAATTAAATCTTTGCCGTTGTCATAATTTTCATGACAGCCGTCACTGCGGTCAATATGTGCGGCCACTACTCTTCTAAGAAACCGTAGCTTTAGTGACACACGAATGAGTGACAGAGATGGCGGTCTACAAAGCCGATCTTTTTCTAAAACAACAGATGAATACAAATGGTTCACTCCACATTTTAGGTACGAAACTACAAGTACGCGACGGGCTCATCTTGTCGCGCCAATTCAGTGAGTGTAACGTGGTCATAAGAGTTACGTAATAGAAAGAGAGGTAACTTCTAGGCGACTACTGTAGGTAATTAGCGCTGTGCTACCTGAATTGACCTTTATTGTGTTGTAGCAAGACTCGCTTTTCATTTAAATGATTTTGCGGAGTGAACCATCTGCTAAAACTCGATGTGCCATATTTACGGCCGCCTACTGTACTATATTGTAAGTATGCATTATAATTACATGAACTTATAATAATATATGCACATTTTTGAATCCAGGTTACTTACTGACCTGCAGTTATATGCACATAAAAGCAATTTATACTCCCATTTACTGTAAAATATAAGTTACCTTGATTGTGTATGTAGTTAAGCAAATGCAAACTTGTATGAATTTACATGAATAAATAAGTTAAGTATAGTTGTTCATAACTTGTTTTATTTCAAAACTCTTACTTGAGCAATGAGTGAACCAGACCAAACGGAATATTTTTCTAAAAGATAATTAATGTTTTATTTAATAATAAAACTGTTTTAAATGGTATAAAATTTATGACTGTTTTAATAATATATTTTTGAAATACAAACAAAATTAAACTGATGATTTCAAGCTCTAATTTGTATTTGCAGAAGAGATTATTTGAATATCCCCAAACTACTACTAAGCTGATTTTTCCTTAGCTTTTGTTAGCCTCTTTCCTACGAAGGGAAATATGTAATAAGCAGATAGTATACAAACACCTTTAAAAAACTGTATATTTTAACAGAACAAACAAAACAGCACTATGATCACGCCTCGACCGACAATGTCACCACTTTTCACTTCACATTATATGTCCGCGCTTACTTCTAAGTTCATTACATTTTATTAAAGATATTTCCCACAGGCTCCATCATTTTATTAAACCTACTTTATTGCTCATTTATTTATTTAAAGGCATACTTTCACTTACAGTTTGTGAGTCAGTCGAGTTAGCCGAGTCTTCGCCTAATAATCGGCTTAGTTGGTCGTCGAGCGTGTCGGCTCGCCTCGGCTCGCGCGTCTTCGCCTCCACCGTGGCGAAAACATCGTCCGCCGCCATCATGTCGCCCTCGTCCAGATACGAGAACGAGTCTAAGTTTATATCAGAAGTAGTGATTGCAGTGCTATAAATGTCTATTCTCTTCTGTTGAGATTGAGCTTCTCTTACTTTTTGCGAAAGTTTCTCTTTAGCTTTCGTAAGTGCTTCGGACTCAGATTTATCCAGTTTAGAATCGTTCTCTTTTAGTTTTTCAATTTTAGTTTTGAGAGCGAACGACGAATCGTTACTCGACGACCCATCGTCTTGTAGCTGGCTGAGCAACGTTCTGGTCGCGAGGGACATCGCGCTCGAACTGCTGTACATTTCGCTGCTCTCACCTGAACAAATATTTAGGTTTTCTTACAAATTAATCAGAAGAACAAACAAAAATAAAAATAAAGGTGGAATCAAATGTATAGATTACCGCTTGGTGTTGCCCGTTGCATGCTTTCCTGTGATGAATGTTTGTTTTTTGACTTGTGACTGGTGGATATGTATTCACTGTCGCTGTCACTGGACATGCCCAAGTCTAGGTGTAGGGAATTTAACTTGTCCTCATCTTTGCCCTTTCTCGATACTGTGTCAAGTTCCATTTCCCAGTCGGTGACGCTCGACGAATCTTTGACACCTTCTGATTCTTTAGGGTAATTAGATTTACCATCTTTTTCGATTAATGATAAACTCGCTTCTACCATAGGTACCATTTCCCCTATGCTCTCAACAGTAGAATCTAAGCTACTCGCATTGCAAGTTTCTTCTGTAATTTGGTTTTCAAACAGTACTGGTGTTTCTGGGGTAATTTGAGACAACTTCTTGCTCTCGTCGGAAATGCGAGGTGCGTTACTTCCGCGACTGTCTAATATTTCCGACATGGTAGTAGTGCGACCAGTTTGTTCGTTGTTCAACTCTAAAACAATCACATTGCCCGCACACTTAGTTGCCTCGGCTTGGTCAGTTTTCGACGCTTGCAATAGTTGATTAACATTTTTACCCATTATTACTTTAGACACGTCGTTCCCATTTTTAGCGAATGTTAGAGCTTTTCCTATCGTTGTACCCTTTTGTACTACAATAACGCTGCCTTTTGCACTAGATGGTCGAACGATAGGATTGGAAATTTTAGGAGTAGTCACGGGTGTTAAACCCTTTACTGGTACAATATCCGCTAAGTTCGCGGTTTTAATTGTCTCCACACCAACGATTTTAGCACTAGGTGGGATCGAGCTAACTGTTGTAGGCATTGACATTACAGTTATAGCAGGCGCTTTGGGAGTTTGTGAAACAGATTGGGAACTCACCGGTACTAACTTCATAGCAGTGGGTATACCCTTGAAATGTATTAGCGGTATCTGTCCGTCGTTCCCCTGTTTCGTTCGAGCTTTTGCCGGTAAAACGACCATTTTTTGTCCTGATTTAGGATTCAAAACAACTGCTTTAGCTGATACTTTAAGATCAGTGGCAGGAATGCCCTTAGGTGTAAGTGTTTCAGTTAATTTGTTTGATATGCTGTTTGTACTAGTTGGGTGTTCTCTGTGCGCCGTGCTGGCGCCGGATGTAATAATTACTTTAGAGTTCATATTTCTACTTTCCGATGAAGGTTTCGAGACAACAATCATTTTCTCGGACATAAGGGGTGTGCTAGTATTACGCGATTTTGGTATCGAACCGATCACTTTAGTAGTCACTAGTTTGCCCGGCGTGTTCAAACCTTTCTGAGCTGAACTCGGTGCGACGACTACTTGTCTGTTAGACAATAGTTTGATACCCTCAGAGGGCTTTTGTAATAACTTGAGGTCAGACATTTGTAATTTTTTGTCGGTGCTTATCTCACCGCGATTCTTTATGATAAGTTGGCAAGGTTTTCCGGATATTGTTTGTTTGTGGGACACGGGCGTGCTCTGCGCTTGTAAGGACGCGGGGTCGTCGGGATGCGCGTTCTCCGATACCTCCAGCTCGTGTGGCACGGTCGCAGGTTGTGTCAGTAGCTGCATGGTCGGCGAGTCCGTCACCATTCCCGGGGAAGACAACACTTTAGGTTTTATTTCGTCCAAATAATCGGGTTTTGTTTTATTACCTAATATAGATTGAGCATAACTAGCTTGGAAAGTGTTAGGAGGGCCTGAATACTCCATCTGCATGGAGGTTGGATTGTACTGTTTGTTAGGAGAAGCTGGCATTTCTTGTTTTTTCATTTGCGATTTAGATACAACAATTTGTGCACCCTTTGCACTTTTATGAGACCTGCTCTTATGCGGTGTCGAGCGCGGACCGTGGCTTTGACTGGGTTTACTGGTTGACACTTTGCTTACTTGATTATATGAGTGTTTTGACTGCCCCGATGGTTTACCTGTGCAGAAACATTTGATTGTTAAACAAATTACTGGTGCATTAATTTCTGTTGGTAATGTGCATGTAGTAATAAATAATTAAATAATATTATATTAATATGTAAAGTCAACTCACTTGTGGCTGGCTGTGAGAACTTAGAATAAATCTGCGACAAATTCAAATGTTTTTGGTTGGTGTTGACAGGTATGTTCCTTATATTTTTGACAGGAGTGCTGCCTTCATCTGGTATTGCACCACTCTCTGGAACTTTCCGCTTTCGACTTACAAGCTCTGATTCCCAAACCTAAAAAAAAAAAAAACATTTACATTACCAAAACAACATACTTCTAATGCCATGAAGTTTGCTTGTTTGTTAGCAAACTGCATGGCACCAGAAACTAATGATAAAATTTAAGGTAACTCATTTTTTTAAAATCTGCATTTTGTTACCAACCACAACTATGAGATAACTCAAACTATTGAGTTATTTTATACTGCTCAGTTTATTGATGTTATGTAAGTAGGTAAAACCCAGATACAATGTCTATTGAATAAAGATTCTTTTTTAAGAAATAATTAATTCTTTGTTTTATGAATTTTATTAAATATTATTCTGAATTATGAACTGAAAAAGAGGAATAATATTCAAATACTCCAGAATAAAAATGGGTTAGTCAAAGAACAAAACGCACCTTAGTTGTCTGATCTTCCATAGCTATGGGAGGGTACATTGTCTCATCATGGTCAGATGTAAGTGCACTCTCAGCGGTTTGTCCCTCAGCATCGGGCATTTCCTCCTCATTGGACTTGGGAGCTATGAGCTTCTCAGCTTCAAGTCTCTTCTGAATCTCTTTATTCTCAGCAGCAGCGGCTTCAGCAGCCTTGTCTGCAATTTCAGTGTACATGGTCTGTGCAATTCCTCGGGGCATGAGGGGCACCCTCCTCCGACCCTCGCTGATCCATGCTATGCCTGTGTTTGGACCTGATAACCTATTTGTTGAAGTAATAACATAATTCATTAATGTTTATAATTAAGTCAAACTAAAAATACATATCACATTGAAATATATAATTAATCAACTGTAAATTTTCATTTGTAATAATGTAGGAAAACAAAAAAAAAAAAAAAAAATTAAGTTAAAGAAGTTTTAAATTATTTTTATAATGTAAATCTGAATGTGGTGCAATATTAAAAAGACTCAATGGAAAATGCAGTTTACTTTTAACTTCTAAAAATAATTAACAAAACTTTTTAATTAGATTGAAAAAGAAATTATTAAAAATTATTTGACATTTCAGATGAATAGGTTATCTGTCAAAATCAAAAATACTTTCTAGCACTTTTAATAAACTTATTATATCCATAGATGTTTGCAAAAACCAGTGGTCAACCCACATTGTCAAACTAAGCATACATCCACAAGGCTGGGATTCAATAAGTATCAATAGAATACTTAAAACCAAGTTTAAAAATACCAAGTTTTAAAACAATCTTGTAAGATTACTAAGCACACAATAAATTACAAATACTAATAATCAAGAGCAATATGTTAATGCCTTTGACTTTCAGTTACTCTCAGCCATCTTTGACTTTGTGTAACAGTGTTTAAAAATAAATCAACAACCCTACACTGAAAACATTAAATCTCAACTTACTGATCAGCAATTGTAGCTAATAACTCATCATTAGACACGCGGCGCGCCTCAGCGCTATGCCGATCATCGCTTATATGCAAAACGGCGCGCAGTTCTTCCAATAACTTTTTTCTGTTGTCTTCCAATGCTCCTTGTGCTCTAAACACACTGATCATATTCGAGTAGGCTTCCAGTTCTAGAAACAAATGAATATACTATTCATTACTAATCATATTTGTAATACGATTGTCAACAAATTAGCTAAGACGCGTTGAGTATAATTTAAGAAAACCATAGGAGGGAAAATGAAAGCCATTTATAGGACTAAATATATACCGAGTCTACGGAGCGTGAGGCGACATTCGTCGCGCGTCATATTTAGTAGCATGGGCCACATTTTACACGGCTTTTATTAAACACTAAAAGTTAATTCTTGATTATATGATTTTGAACATGTTTTATAAAATAGTCAATTGGCAAATATCCATACTGTTTACTTCAAACGACAATTCGTTCATTTTGACACTTCAAATAAGAGAAGCGAAAATATAAAGCGTCTTATCTATGCTATTTAGTGATACTAGTATAGTGACCTGAAAGTCCACGTTAATCTTTGGCCGGGCCAGACTCACTTCGAATTCATCAAGTGATCACTGATCACTGATCAGTAAATGAAAATCCGGAAATTTTTAGAAACTAAAATCAGAACTTTCAGAATGAGGTTAAAAACTGAAAGCTCATAACAGGTGGCAGCACAGTTGTATGTCTTTAACCGCTATTGTTGTGTTTATGTTTACTTTTGTGTGGATCACAAATTATACGACAACTAGATAAATATGTATGAGACTTGGAGTGTAGCACTATTAAAAGACAAGCTAAAGACAGGGGAAGCGTCTACCACTGGTAAAAAACAGCTTTAGTGGAAAAGTCAATAAATTATGAACTTTTTATAATTTATAGATTATTTTGTGTTTGTTGACTTTAAGTTCGTTTTTTTGTTAAAGTTGAAAACCAACACAAACACAATCAACCTGACTGAAAAAACCGCAGATTGAACTCTTCTAGCACTGATCTAATATGATCATATAAACACACACATACTTTACTAAAATTTACATAATATCACATCACAAGTGCCTGTATTTAATGAAAACAGACTTAGGTCTCTTGAAAACATCACCTATAAATCACTTTCTCTCATAAAAGGCTTAAAGAATAGCATATCGTCTCGACGAAATATTGGATTCCATTTTTTTGCGAAAAGTTTTCTCCCACAGTTTTCTTCTTATAACATCTTTGGAAAATACATGGGTCCCCATTTTTTTGCAGTAAACAGCTGCGCAACTGGGCTCAATAATTAATTATGCGTAAAAGTAGTCGTTGTCAAATTATTAGACGCTGGAGATCAGCGTCACTTGAAGTGAGCAAGTGGCAGTTTTTATCCCCATTGCATACTACTATCGCTTGCTTCAATTAATAGCGATATAAGTATAATTTTATTTGGGGTGTAGCCAGGCCCGCCGCTGGGCGGTTCACCACCCACGTATTAAACTAACAATGCCACCCCCTCTTTATCCAACTAGGTTTTTAGAGAAGAATTTAATGTTGGTTAAATTGTTATGGGAGTGTATAGTAAAAAAAATCGGTACGTATGCGTGTCGGACCACGCACATTGATGGGTTCTATTCATAACAGAGGAATACCCTAAGAGTTTACCAATCTAAGGGCTGATTTTTCAATAATTATATAACTTCTGCCTGAAGAATAAATGTGACGTTTTGACAGATTATCTAAACAAAAACTGTCAAAATGACAAACTTATTCGTCGGATAAACGTTAACTGGTGATTAAAAAACCGGCCCTAAGTGGTTCAAACCTGCAAACGTTTGCGTTAATGAACATTGGCCAAATTTCTATAGACACTGAACCTGACTTTTATTTTCATTTTACATAAACTATATTTTTATATAGTTAACACCATTCAAAAATAATATCTAAACAGCTAAGATATTTTAATAAAGCAAAATTTTATCATGCAAAAATTACTTTTGAGGTTAAAATCAGTATATAAGTCAATATGCTAAGCAGACGACATACAAATCGGTGTCCGGAAATCAAAAGCACAGAAGAATCGCGTCAGTCCGTAAAAATAATGCCAATGTCAAAACAACAGAAGGAAAGCCAAAATAGTACAGTAGTTCGTATCGTAATTCACAACAACAACAACAATAATAATGCAAATGAATTGAATGATTGCTGGTTGTCAATTAATAGCGCGCGTCGATGACATATGAATGTGCTCCATTGGACGTAATTGAGCAAAACGCAGATACTTACTATGAACCATTCTTTTTCTTAGACAAGATTCTAATACATAATAAAAACAGTATTAGTTGATTTGATACCTAAGTATTTATAGAATTGAATTACATTAAATAAATATTCAGAAAAACGTGAATAGCTTACCTATCTGCAATTCCGTATAATTGGCCTTCTTCGGGTTTTAGGCTTCCTATTTGTCCTTCATAACGATCGGTAATCTGTGAAAAAGTATAGATAGTGCCATCCACGAAGACGCGCCTCACTCTTCTTCCTAATCTCTTACAGTACAGTCATCACGTTTAGGAAGAAGAATGGGGCGCATCTTCGTAGATGGCACTATCTGTAGCAGACAGATAGACAGACTGACAGTTACTTTAGCATTTATAATATTAGTATGGATTTCTATTTCTAGAGGAAAAGTACCTATATCTGAAAGGTTCCCCTCTCTTTGGGATATTTTTTTTAATAGCAACATTCAGTGTTTGTACCATAGATATAAACGCGTTCAGTTGTCGTTTAAAAAGTAAGCAAAGAAATGACATATTTTTATTTTTGTTTACATGCTAGAATCATTTCCAAGTTGATCACATTTTCCATTATATTATATCAAATAATTGCCTAATATAACATTCTTATTCCTTTTACGGTATTGAAGTATTTTTATACAGTTATTTTAATGTCCTTTTAATTCAAAATATTCTGTAAAAGCCATCTCCGTAAACAGCATTAAAATATTAAAGCCAAGCCATCCCGTCAAGAAAAAGGTTTTTCTTTTTGAATAATAATCATGATTTATTTAAAAAATGGTAGAACGTACATATCGTAACGTAGCAAATACTATTTGTATTAGTGATTTGAATTTACAAGAAATTAATACGAACAAAGAATACAGCACACGAAATTTCTAATTGCCAGTTAAAAAAAGAACGTTCCATCGCAGAATCGCAGATCGAAATCGTATTTTTTTGTTACATATTACACATAACAGTTTTGTTTGCCATCCTTTTCTAATAATGGTGTTTATATGTGAGTGAGGGGCATGGTAGTTTTCGATTCATGATAACATTATCCACGTTAGCAGCACATTTTTTTGTATAAAAAACTATTTACAATTTGCAAGCGTCTCCGTCTGTCATTCAACAATTGTCAACGTTTTTTTGAGTTTGAATTTCATTGAAAGGAATACGGAGTGAATACCTATTTTGAATATTTGTTTATTTACGATGGCCGACGTGGACGAGATAATCGATTACATAAAGTCACTAAAGAAAGGGTTTGACAAAGATTTATTCCAGAATAAAATCGATGAATTGGCGTATGCAGTTGATACAAGTGGCTTGCAATACAATGATTTCCATACTCTGTTCAAAGTTTGGTTGAATTTATCTATTCGTGAGTATAAATTATAATGTTGATCGTGGAATACAGAACCTGCCGGTGTCCCCTTAAGTCGCAGACAGAAATTTAATATAATTTCGTTTCGCAGAAAATGTTTCATATAATATTTGGTCTTTGTATTTATATTTGAATATTATTGTTTTAACGACTATTTACTTGAATGAAACATATTTCACAGAAACACAATTCAATGAATTTTATAATCACATTTGTTTATTTAACAAACTTATCAAACAGTAGAATTATTTTTTAACGAATATTGTTTGTTCGGTATAATTTTCCATTGTATTTTATTTCAACGAAAATGTAAAAATAGACGTTATGCTTTCCATAATTTTATAAGTACATATTTGAACGTCGAAAATTAAGTGTCGTATTAAAGTCGAATGAGAACTTGGGCTGCAAGAGCGAGCGAAGCGACCTTGGGAATTTGGGCACCCCGACTTGGATAGGTTAGGTTAGAAGGTTAGTTTTGCTCCGTCGACTACGCTGGCTAAAAAAATATATTTACCCTGTAAAATACTATAGACTATTGAATATTTGTCACTGGTATGAATTGAAACGTTTAGATACGGTCACTCGATAAAATGTTTTTCTTGGTAATAAGTTATATATTATATATGTATTAACCAAACAATATGTGGTTAAAGAATATTTCATTTGTAAGTCTATGATATGAATATCGAAACATAGAATTTTATTTGTAACAAAAATCAGTGATTTAAATTTATTCAAAGGTAAGTATTCTGCGTATTGATTATCCTATGAAAAGATAATATGAAAGAAAGTTTATGTGAAACAAAATTCTATGAAAATGAAAGCTATAAAACAATGTACAACTGACCCTGCTCCGTTGGTGTATCTAAAGTGGTGTGCGTGTTATATTTCCAGCTATAACAAAATGGATCAGCTTGGGTGCTTGCCTTGTGCCCTCAGAAAGTGTTGAGGACAAAACTGTGGAGTACGCTCTGAGCTGGATACTTTCTAATTTTGATGATCAGTCTACTTTCTCACGAATTGGATTTTTACTTGACTGGCTAACAGGTATAATAAAAGCAATCTTTTTACCCTTTTCCTATGATTATTACCTATTTCAATGAAACTTTATATTTTAATTTTTCCAGCTGCTTTGGAATGTGACTGCGTTGACATGGAAACCCTGGGTATAGGCTATGATGTGTTCTATGTTAGTTTGACTTATGAAGTTCTGGTAAGCATCCCACACAACCTTACAATTAATTAACATAACTCTTCTCTGGTGTAAGCGGTTATATCAGATATTGGGCTAGGCTTTCAATTTTAGCCTCACACAAGTCATGGGAACAATTATAGCCTGACTACCGTAAATGCGACTCTCCCATTGAAGTACATTAGTTCACAAGATAGTAAGTATTTATAAATAAAAAACGAGTCGTCTATGATCATTGGGTATTCTGTAAAATCATATTTCATTTATTTGGTTAAAGAAGTAATATTTTAAACATAATTTACTTATCATGTTTGATTACAGACACCGCATGCGATGAAACTGATATACACCCTAACCAAGCCTATTGATGTTTCAAGAAGGAGAGTTATTGAGTTGCTTGACTATGCCAAGCAGAGGGAGAATAAAAAGGTGAGTTAAAGAACTGGGAAGTAAGTATGGATTATTTATTGAAAAATGGCACATAAATATGGTTCTCATGTCATCTTTCACACTTGCAGGTTAATATGCAGATGCACTGCACTTGCATTATCCTATATTAATTATAGTGCACCTTTGCTTTGATAGTTTGATGATCCTACAAAAATACTAATAAATGCTTTGAATTTGAATAATGGAAGGACCACAAAATAAAATACCATACATTATCTGATTGCAAATTAAATTATCTACCATTTTGTATTACAGAACATGTACAGGCAACTGCAGGTCCTCCTCGGCCTGTTCAAGTCATACAGACCAGAATGTGTGCCTGAAGATGTACCAGGTATCTCCATCCACAGTGCTTTCAAGAAGATAAACCCTAACCTCCTTGCTAGATTTAGAAAAAACCAGGTAATAAGAAAAAAAAAAAATTAAAAAAAGTTTACTCATGGACAACTTTGTGAAGTTCCTTTTTGTTTTAGGAAAACAAGAACACAATGCGTAGGGTGAAACATCATCTTACATGGATTAATCCTATCAATTCTGTAAGTATCACTTGCTTCTGCCCGCGACTTTGTTCGCGTGAAAATCGATAAAATACAGCCCATGTTACTCGCTGATAATATAGCTTTCTTTAGGTGAAATAATTTTTTAAATTGGTTATGTATTTTTGGAGTTTATCAATTCAAAACATACGTACAAACAATGAAATCTTTTTATATTATAATATTAGTTTAGATTTACTAAGTCTTATAACATACATTTTTTTCTTGCCTGGTTAAATATTATTTGTCAAAGTTATTATATGGATCTCATCACCATAATCTTTCTGGTTTATATTCGTACTAGCTGCGCCCCGCGGTTCACCCGCATAAGTCTTGATGTCGTGGGAATTTCGGGATAAATAGTATCCTATGTCCTAATCCAGGTCATGGTCTACCCATGTGCCAATTTTCATCCAAATCTGATCAGCCGTTTTAGCGTAAAAGCCTAACAAACAAATAAAGAAACTCACTTTCGCTTTTATGATATTAGTTAGCATTTAATTTTTACTGTGCGCTTGTGTGAGTTACGTGCTGAAGCTACTCGTCTTCACGCACGCATTCACAGCGTGTTTGGTCAACGCGCGCGTCGTCGCTTCGTGAGATAATAATACTGAACCTATTTTTACTTTATTTCTTCCCAGCTTCTATAAAAATAATAGCTTAGCTAAAAAGAAAAGCAAGCTTTATTAACATTTTGATGTACAATAAAGCATTTAAATCTTGATGTTCAGTTTATTTCTACACATAATAGGGATGACGACAACATTTTTTGAAGTGAAAACTTCTTTAGGCGCGTTGGGCATTTTTGAGATGGGAATAAACCATTGATTTCGCGACACTGTAACGACACCAGCTTTTGACCATTAAAAAGACATCAACGCGTTGATTACCGCGGTGCCGATTTTTTTTTCAAGTTTTCACTTCTGTCAGCACTCCCGGAGTTTTTATCCGTCAGGTAGATTATTAAAAAAAAATTGAAAACGAATTTTTATTTTTTATTACGTAATCAAAAGATTAAGACAATAAATTGAATTAAAATGTGACATGACGTCACGAGTATGTAGATTTTATACTTACTTGTGACGTAGCGACCCCCACTCCCAACTTAGATAAAACTTTAATGCGTTTTATCTAAGTTATTTTTTATTGAAGCAAAAAATATGTGTCTAATTTATTTTTTATCTGACTGATTGACTAAATACAATTTAGAAATAGTTTTCTTTTTTGCACAGGCATTATCCCTATTTTTCACCCAATCTATCCATTGTTTACCTCTAAATATCATGTAAATTACAGGAGCGCGGAAGAAATAAGAAAACAGACCAATTGGTGCCTAACATGGAGTTCTTCAGTATTGGCTCAAAGCAGTATGCAGACAAGGAACCACAAAAGAACTTCCTTGATTTTACAGAGTAAGTATTTGCAAATTCGACAAAAAATTACATTATACTTAGCAATATGCTATAAGAGTTGTGGCCTACTACTTACATTACCTAAGACTGCTGAAGTTCCAGTTAACTTATCTAGCAAATCATTTAATTTTAAAGCTGTAACTTTTATGATTTCGTTTATTTTATCTGCTAAATGCAAACAATGTTAAACATTTTTTTTGAATATACGTTTTATGCCTTGTAACGCTCTTAGCCATATTTATCCATCTTGGCAGGGCATTGACTTATTGTGACATCGGCCATAGGTGTTGCGCTCGCCGCGTTGTGATTGGTTTCTATGCTAGCATGGCCGTTACTTGGCCCATGCTACTTTATTATGACCATTGCCGTTCTAGAAAGTTCCGACCACCGAGAAGCTTTACTATATTATGGATAGGTACTATCTTTCAAAGTATTGTAAAAGACAGATAGCTGTGTCGCTATCATATTACTTTTCTATTACAGCCAAGAATTTGGCTAAACAAATTGCTTCTATTGAGCAATGCTATGACATGTCAAATAATTCAGCCAATAACTTGGTATCCAATATTGACATTGATAATAATTTAAATTAGAAATTAAGACAATAGAGGCAACCTCTAGCAATAATGTACAGAATTGCAAAATAAAATCAAATAAAGGTTTAAAATCTGTAAATAGTATTAACCTGGTGCATCAAAATATTCAAGGATTTATGAACAAAGATTTAGAAGTAGAATTATTTATGAATTTTAACAGTATTGATATTCTTTGTATAACAGAACATTGGCTTAAAAGCCACCAGTTCTTGTTCAATTTTAATAATCACCAGGTAGGTAGTTCATTCAGTAGAGTTAATGCTGTACATGGTGGCTCATTAATTTTAGTAAGTAACCAGCTTAAATATAGAGACCGTAAGGATATTGTGAGCCTATCTGTTGAGCGAACAGTTGAAATAGCCTGTATAGAATTGGAGCAGTTTATTGTATTAAGTGTGTACAGACCCCTTCAGGATTGTATGACTGCTTTGAAAAGGTAATGGATGAAGTGTTACACAAGATTTTTAACTCAAATAAGTCCATTATCACTTGCGGTGATTTTAATGTTAATTTATTAGAAAATTCAGGTTCTTGTAGTAAAATAATAAGTCTGTTTCAGTCCTACAATCTTGTAAACCTATTTTTAGAGCCCACAAGAATAACCCCGACTAGTGCCACATGCCTCGATAATATTTATACAAATGTTATACCTAGCCACAAAGAAATAATAAATTTACTAGATTCTGATCATTGCGGGCAGAGGATTACTATCCCAAACCAAAACAACAAAGTGGCTAAAAAGGATATCACTGTTAACCCCAAAACTGCAAGTCGCTTGGAAAATTTTAAAGTTAAACTCATGAATAAATTACCAGTTTTGTCTATTCATGCTGATCCTAATTATCTATATGATGATTTTTTTCATATATACTGTAAGCAATTTAATTCCATCTTTATTCCCAAGACTATCTCGGTTAATAGTAACCCATCTTTTAGTGATTGGGCTACCTTTGGTATACATAAAAGTAGAACACGGCTTTATGAACTGTACTATGAAAGGACTTATGTAAACACAGCTGAATTTAATTAATATGTTAGAAATTATTCAAAATTATTTAAAAAAGTTTGTTGTATGGCCAAGTCGCGTTATTTGAGTTCGAAGATTAAAAATAGTAATAATGTAATTAAAACGACTTGGAATATTATAAATAGTGAAACGGGAAGGTCTAATAACCGAAATACTAACTACAGCCTGTCTATTAATGACAACATAATAAAATCAGACTCCCAAGTCGCCGCGGCCTTTGAAATTTTCTTTTCAGATATTCCCGTTTCAACTACTAAATCCCTAAACTCATCACCTTCTGTTGCTGAGTCTTTGCTAAAGGAAAATGTTAATGTTTGTGATTCGGAATTTCTTTTTGAACATATTACCTGTAGAGACATAATTAAAACTTTTCATACTTTAAATGTAAAAAAGACTGCAGATCTGTGGGGTAACTCTGTAGAAGTTGCCAAGTCTATTATTGACATTCTAGCACCTACTTTAGCTCTTATCTTTAATAATTGTATCGACTGTGGGGAGTTTCCTGACCTAATGAAAAAGAGTAAAATTATACCTTTGTTTAAATCAGGTAGTACATCAGACCCCACCAATTATAGACCTATTTCAGTACTACCTACCTTTAGTAAAATTTTTGAGAAATTAATTTTAGAGCAATTGCAAAGGTTTTTTAATAGACATAAATTATTACACAGCAAACAGTTCGGTTTTACAAGGGGTCGTTCAACTACTGACGCCGGTGTTGAACTTTTAGGTCACGTTTATAATGCATGGGAAGATAAATGTGATGCCTTGGGCATCTTTTGTGATTTGTCCAAGGCATTTGATTGCGTTCTTCATGACACGTTAATCAGGAAACTCCGCCACTATGGGATCCGGAACAGCGCTCTGGATCTTCTTACTTCATACTTGAGTAATAGGATTCAGAGCGTTGACGTTAATGGAAAAAGATCTCCCGGATCTTCAGTAACAATGGGAGTTCCACAGGGCTCAATTCTTGGTCCTTTCTTGTTTCTTATTTATATTAATGACTTGCCTTACCTCATAAAGGATAACCATGATATAGTGTTGTTTGCAGATGACACTTCACTTTTGTTTAAACTTAAACGTCAGCAGCTAGTTACTGACGATGTAAATACGGCAATCTCAAAAGTAGTTCACTGGTTCAATGTTAACAATTTACTTCTGAATGAAAAAAAAACTAAGTGCATTAAGTTTACCCTACCTCATGTTAGGCAGGTGAAAACTAAATTGTTGATAAAGGACGAAGAATTGAATCCTGAAGATAGCACAGTATTCTTGGGCTTAACTTTGGATGCTAAGCTTCAGTGGGGCCCACATATAGATAAATTGTCAAAAAAGCTAAGCTCCGCAGCATATGCTGTTAGAAAAATTCGTAATTTAACTAACATAGAGACAGCCCGTTTAGTATACTTTAGTTATTTTCATAGTGTAATGTCGTACGGTATTCTGTTGTGGGGAAATGCCGCCGACATTCAAACTATCTTTGTTTTGCAGAAAAGAGCTGTTCGATCTATTTATAAATTAAGTCCGAGACACTCTCTCAGAGATAAATTTAAGGAGATAAATATAATGACTGTGCCTTCTCAGTATATTTTTGATAATCTTTTATATGCCCATAAAAACAAAAAATTGTTTAAAAAATACAGTGATATCCATAACATAAACACTAGGAACAAACACAAATTTGTTGTACCTACAACAAGGCTCAAGAAAATAGGTAGCTCCTTTAGATGTCAATGTATACGCTTTTATAATAAACTTCCAAGCCACGTACAAGATCTAAGCCTTAATAAATTCAAATCATTTACTAAACGCAAGTTGTGCCAGAAGGCTTTTTATGCCGTTAAAGATTACATTGAGGACAAAAAGGCATGGGATTGAGCTGCTCCAATTTTATAATTTTTTTATGTTTTACTTTCGGAACTTTGTTTTTTTTTTGCTACCTTTAAAATTATATACACAATGACATGAATATTTACTTTGTGAAGTATAATATTTTTTAATTATTTTTTTATTATTGTGAATGTGAGGACTATGTGGTTCATATATATATATTTATTTTTCTCAGTTACTTTTAATGATCATCTGGCAGTTGTGAGTACTTTATGCGGCCTACCCAAATGTCCTTTCTTTGGTATTGTTCGTCGAATCATTGAGCTCCTTTTAAGTTCTGAGTTGAGCTACACGATTACTGACAAATGCGTGCATGGAATGGACAGGTCCACTCACATCTGTATGGTTCTTTCCTCAAAAGACCATTTCAGACACAAATCTACATGGTCCTCAAATGAAATGCTCTGACCAAGATTATTTCCTGGTTTTTATATACACATTGACATTAATGAATTTTATATACTTTTAAAGTATTATATTATTTAAATTATTGTGAATGTGAAGACTATGTGGGTCATTCCTTTTTCTTTTGTTTTTAATTTTTTCTCACTTAGTTCTAATTATAGTCTGACAGTTTTGAGTAATTTATGCGGCCTACCCAAATGTCCTTTCTTTGGTATTGATCGTCGAATCGTTGAGCTCCTTAATTCTGAGTTGAGCTGCACGATAACTGACAAATGCGTGCACTGACTGGACAGGCCCTCTCAATCTGTGTGATGCTTTCCTCAAAAGACCACTCCAGACACCAATCTACATGGTCTTCACATGATCTGACCAAGATTATGTCTGGACTTTAAAAGAGACTGTGACCTCTGAGTTTGTTTCGGCCTTTCTTCTCAGAGTAGTCAGTTAGGAAACGCCGACCTCACCTAGTTTTTAAAATATGATTGACGTGTAAAAGTGTTTGTACAAACCTATTTACAGAAATAAAATCATTTATCATTTATCATTATAGACTACATTACATAATATTACGTCTATACAGGGTGGCAGGGACATCGACGCGAAAACTTACCATGGATTCAGTACATGATTCTGAACCCCCGTGTGTTGAATTTTTCGTTGGATATTAAAAAAAAGAAATTGCTGTTTCATAGAAAAGTGCAATACCTACGCGGTCAAAATGTATGGAACAACAGATTTTTTGTCGGTTTAGAATCATGTACTGAATCCATGGTAACAGTTTTCGCGTCGATGTCCCTGCCACCCTGTATTTCTCGAAGGGTTAGGTTACGCAGAAGTGTACCTATAGTTCATTCACATTTAGCCACTTATATTTAAATCTCATAAAATAGGGGGCGAGCTTATTGCTGATGGCAGTAGGCTCGCCAGCATCGGGCACAAATCCAGATCCTTGGCTGCTACTGAGAAATTCTAGGTGGAAAACCCAATAACAATTTGTCCGACGCTGGAATCGAAACCTGGACCTCATGCATCCAGTGGCGGATTTTCCCTAAGGCCAAAGAGGCCCGGGCCTAGAGCGGCCAGCTATGGGGGGCGGTCAACCTGCGTCTGCGGCTGGCAATATCTCAGCACAGTAAATAATAGAGCTATGACGGCTAAGGGCAGACGCGCACAAGGCAGCCTGGCTGCGGCAGCCCAGCTGCCTAGTAGCTAATAGCCAACAAATAATGTAACATTTTTGAGGTCGCTTCGGTCACTCTTGCATTCTAGTTTAATTAGATTAGGTTATTAGCTTGTCGCCATAAGTTGACAAAGTTATTCCTTGTATGAATGTACAAACGACAACCGAACATTTACAAGGTGAAGTACAAAACTTATCGAGCTCGCTTCGTGGAGCTGAAGATGTATCCCCCGAAAATAAACCCGCCCATATAATATAGGTATAAACTATTAAACGTTTACTACTAAACGACCTAGGGCGACTGAGACTGCAAGACCGCCTCTGCATGCATCTACAATACAATAACCCCTATTCATATGATCCACAGCCCAGTATCAGTCTTGTGCAGTGCCCAAAGCTCGACCTCGCGGCCGGCACGCCTTCGCGCTCTCCTGTGTAACGCGACCGGCGTCGCTCTGTTAGCAGTCGCGTCGCACACCGAGCAAGCATTCTTGTCGCATGATCTGCATCATCTGCTCAACAATTGTGAGTTTCATAGGAGTAGCTATGACATATGAAATACATCAGACTAGTGTACTTCACACGTCATAGCTCCAGGAGGCAAATTCCCGTAATCAAAAACGTTAAAAATCTAGTCGAGTCGCGTTGGTAAATTCTTGGTATTTTTGACAGATCGGGACTGAGATTACAGTTCTTTCATAGTTATTTTACCTCTGTCAGCAGCACCCCAACAACAACCTTATTGCAATGAGTGTAATGTTCACTGTAATTTTGACAGATTTAGCAATAGTAATTTCCCTCTGAAGAGTTTCGCGCTAGTGTGTATATTTATATTTATATACTAGCTGTGCCCGCGACTTCGTTCGCGTGGATGTCGGAACTTAACAATATATTTTGTGTGCGTCGGTATCCTCTAACAGTGCGAAGCGCTGTTGGAGGATACCGATTCAAATCTTAATTTTTTATTTATGCTAGTGCTTCTCTATAAACAACATTAGCTGTGGAACCATCTGGAGCGTACACAAAAAGGTTATTGGGGTTGTTTACGCGTGAAAGAGCTACGTATAGTTGACCATGGGAAAAGCATCCAATACTTAGGTCCACCCCCGCAACGGATAATGTCTGGCCCTGAGCTTTATTAATCGTCATGGCATAACAAAGACTGACTGGGAATTGCACTCGTTTGAAAGAGAAAGGAAAGTTGTTAGGAATAATAGGTATTCTTGTAATAAAAACAATATCACCGGCACCGCAACCGGTTAATATTTCAGCTTTGATAATGTTTTGCTGCAGATTTGTGACTTTGAGCCAAGTGCCGTTACAAAGTTTGGGAGGACATACATTTCTGAGGAGAATTATTGGAACACCGATTTTTAAAACTATTTTGTGGGCGGGAAGTCCGGGTGTGTTGAGGGAATCCAAAAATTCTACCGGGTAGTGCGTGGCGTCATCTTCTTCCATAACTGTATTTATAGAGGTGTATTCTCTACTATTCCTGGACACATGCATCAATATTTTTAAATTAATTGCCGCAGCTTGGTCATTGCGGGGAGTCAAAATAGCTCGCTGACATAGCCAAGAACCGGCTTGATTTCCCATATTTGTGGAATCTCCGTACACAGTACGTCCGTCCCTGTACGTCCGTACTTAATCTCGCCCTTTTCGAATCTCGGCTACGCTGCGAAAGGTTTGTTTTTTTTCTAGAAGGCATTTTCAAAAAAAGAACTGAACCAAACAAATAAAATATTGAACAAAACACAAACTTTCAAAATGAGAATGAAGACAAATAAAATATCAAACTACGAAGTAAGTAAAACTACTTGACTCAAATTGCAAGTTATTATTTACTTCGCACTTTAAAATTTAAATCAAACGAATGTATTCAAAACTAACTACGAAGGTACGATACGAAGTAAATAAAACTACTTGATTCAAATAGCAAACTATTATTTACTTCGCACTGCGACTGCACTTTAAGATCGAACGAATCTACCCAAATCAAAACTTTCGAAAAACAAAACCATTTATTTAACGTACGATTTACGACACTATTATGACCTTTTAAAAACTAACCTTTTGAAAGACAGAACTTTCAAGACACCTACTAAACTCAAAATTGGCCGATAGAATTGGCGAAGGTCGTTCTTTCAAGGAAAATCTTAACACCACGATTTAAAAAATGACGTCACAGCACAACGCCATCACTTCGATAGAAGTGCTATTAATATTCAATACTGCACGCAGTTGTTCAAAACATTTTTAGGTGTGAACTGATTACGATGAAACAAAAAACTCAATGTTACTTCAAGTTTATATTTTTAACGCAAATATTGCAAATATTATAATTTTTAACGCAAATATTGTTGTGTATAAACGTGAAGTTGTGAGACCAAGACACACATTAACTAATTTTGTCCATAAATGGCGCTGTTTTAATATCTATTTCTGAAACACTTATAATTTTCTAATTTACATTTTTTAGGTGTGAACTGATTACGATGAAACAAAAAACTCATTGTTACTTTAATTTATATAATTATTAACGCAAATATTGTTGTGTATAAACGTGAAGTTGTGAGACCAAGTGCACAATAACACACGTGAACTAATTTTACTTCTGAAACACTTTAAATTCAAAAATCTTTTGATAGACTGAACCGATTGCAATGAAACAAAAACTAAATGTTACTTCAAGTTACGCTAAATCGTTGTGTATAAAAGTTATCTACATTGATTTCGTACATTTTACGTGATGCTCGGATAACTAAACATACAAACAGACAAACAGACACACAGACAAACAGACAAAAATTCTAAAAATGCTGGAAATGGGTTCTATTGGTTGTCCTTTAACACCCTGGCTATATTTTTTTTATTTTATTTTTAATGTACAAAAACTTCTTTTCTACAGTTTTATTATATGTATAGATACTTTATTGTACACCACAAAAATACATAACAAAAAATAAACACTACAAAATATACAATGGGCGGCCTTATCGCTTTCCCCGAGCTCTTCCAGGCAACCTTGGAATGGAAAGTGATTTGCCTGGACATAAAATGGGGCTGTATATGTCGTAGCCAGATCTTAAGCGAAGTGTCCACTGGCAATTTCTTGCAGAAGTCAATTAACGACAGTTTCCACGGACTGCGAGTTTTCTATTTGCAAGTCGCATTTCGAAGTGTGTAGGAGTTAACTTCCTGCAAGATCTTGTAAAACTATTTCGACAAAAATTCTACTTCCGCAAATTTTATTGCCAGTGGACACTTCGCATTAGAATTGATCATTCCATGAAATGAACATCGACCGCTGGTCACATCATGATGTGGTCTAGCCAGATCATTGAATACTCAACATTTGACGATATGAACAGTTATACGAACGACTACTTCATGATGTGGCCAAACATTAGTGATCATATAGTAAAATATTTTGATTATCCACCGGTAGAGGCGTTGATGTCGCTTTGTTTTTGTTGTGCATCATGGCAGCGGCATACAATAAATATCAAACAAAGTAGGGTGACCACGCATAAAAAGTCATTGGACTTTTATTGGCTTTCCAAATATGATATTATGGAAAGCCATCAACTTGGAAGTAGCGCTCACCGGTCGCTGTCGTGAGCACTTAAAATTAGTTTTAAAAACAAAAAAATTACGCCGCTAATGTGGCACCTCGACCTCGAGTTAGATTAGAACTGGGACAAATCGCACCGCCGCGAGCTGTGCGACCGAAACAAGCAGTGCCACGGCAGCGCCCGGCGAGCGATATTTCCAAGTTGGTCACAGTTACTTGGTCATTTTTACTACACCTTAACCATGGATACTACATTAATGATATGGCTAAACGTTGACTGACATCATTGAACGTTGACGTTTACACGATATGGTAAATTTTAGCTGGCCACGACATATAGGCTGTTTTTGCCATTCTTCAGGTATAGGCAGACAAATGTAAAGACAGACCCTCCGTGTTTTTGTTACAATCTGTGTTGGATACTTATTAGAGTCCGCGCCACCACTCAAGTACGATAGCCGCGGCGCTAGTGTCTATGTCATTGCATCAAATTATATTTAAAAAAATGTAGTTTCACAATTTTCCGCCGGACTTCAGTGGTGGCGCGGACTCCACGCCGATTGTTATGTTGATTGCACAAACTTCAGTTTGTGTATGTCATTCATTGCAACATAGCACCACTCATAAAAGCAATTATTTTACATAATTATTCTCATACATTGCGAGACTGGTTGCGAAATAAGGACACAGCTGACTTCAACTGTGACTTAAAATCTTGAACACTATAGAAAGTAACAAAAATCGAGTATAACTGACTTGTTATCACTAATAATATCAGCCTATTACTAAACCACTGCTGGGCAAAAACCTCTTCTCATACAGAGAAGGCACGAGCATTGATCACCACGCTTGCTCAAAACGGTTGGTGATTTAAAACTTTTATTAACTATAAGTCCAGATTTCTTCACGATGTTTTTCCTTCACCAATGTCAGTAATGTCCAAGATAATCTCAGAATTGAATTGAAAAAGTCACATTGGTACTTACCCAGATCTTGCCCTTAACCGCTGGGCCATCATGGCATTGTTACCACTATGACATGAAATCAGAGAATTTATGTATAAATATCTACATTCCTTTACAGGTTTCCTAAACATATCGCCACACAGCTACATAGAGAAGCAGGATCTGCTGCACAGACTGGCGATACTGCAGCACACTCTGATGCAAGGCATACCGGTCATTACCAGGTTCCTAGCGCAATACCTGCCGCTGTGGAACGAGAAAGATTATTTTGCTGAGGTAAGCAACAGGTTTAAGAACGTTTTCACTGTTGAAACTCTTGTTTGTTTCGACTTTGGCAGTAACTATTTATATGTCACCAAACGACGCCCGCTTTACTAGTGGTAACCACAACGGTAACCACTGTGATAACCAAGTGTAGACACACTGTGAATGTGTGCGTGAAGGCGAGAAGTTTCAGCACATAACACACACACACTCACACCCCACACACACCCACCCCCACACACTCACCCCCACACACTCACCCCCACACAGACACCCACCCCCACACACTCACCCCCACACACACACTCACCCTCCCCTTACACACTCATACACACACCCCTCACACACACACACACACACATAAGCACTCACTTCCGACTTCGCCCGAGTCTCGGACGGTACTGAGAGCTATTGCGCTTACACACACATTCACAGCGTGTTTATACACATTCTTATGCGTCTCGATGACAATCTAGATGGAGTCGAGCTAGAATTCGCCTACGAGTTTATCGACATCAGTAGCAGCATCCATCAATACCTGGAACATAACAGAACAGACAACAATGTTAATTACGATAATTACTTTTTTGGCAGATCTTGGAGCTAGTACAGTGGGTGAGCATAGACAGTCCGGACCACGTGATGTGTGTGGTGGAGCCTCTCGCGAAGATATACCATAGAGCGCAGTCCATAGAACAATGCGCTATACTTAAGAGTCTCAACAACATGTATTCTAACCTTGTAAGTATAGTTTTAACTAACATACATACTACCCGAGGGTTAATATATCGAATCATGAGCTTTACAAGGGGACTCGCACATTTATGACAGAAGCCGCTTCACAAAGCTGAACTTTTTCTAAAACTCAAATGGTTCTACAGGATGGCAGGGACATCGAAGCGCAACCTAACATAACATCACGCCTTGTTTCCCCGAAGGGATAGGCAGAGGTGTCCCTGTAGCAGGTTACGAAGCGCAACCTATTACCATGAATTTAGTGCATGATTCTGGAACCCCCTGCGTTGAAATTTTTCGTCGGTTATAAATTAAAAAAAAAATAGCTTTTGACCGCGTAGGTATTGCATTTTTGCAGGAAACAGCTGTTTTTTGTATATAAATAACCGACTAATAATCTCACGCGTGGGGTCTAGAATCATGCACTGAATCAATGGTAACAGATTGTGCGTCGATGTTCCTGCCACCCTGTATATAAGGTGTCAACAAATTAGCTTTAGGAATTTTAAGAGGTGCTTTAGACCATCGAACTGAATAACTTTTACTATAAAACCAACTTTGAAATCGCGAAGAAAATAATCTGCTGTTCCATAGTAAAGTTTGATAGGTACCTACTGTTCTAAATTGTATGGGACAGCAGATTTTTTTTCGCAATTTCAAACTTGGTCCCATAGTAAAATTTATTCAGTTTGATGGTCTAAAGCACCTTTTAAAGTTAATTTAACACCTTATATTTACCGGCAATGGGTGTACTATCGAAGAAACGCATATCTGTACACTGTAAGGACTATTCTTGCTTGCAGCGCTCGGCCGCTATAGTAATGCTTACATACGAAAAAAAATAGATCGTGTCCACGGGATTTTGTTTTCAAAGTGGTTAGATATGCGTTACCCCGATGGTACATAATAACATGCTTATTTGGATTACATACATGCATAAATTCACATCGTTTTCTTATGGGGGTAGGTAGAAACTACGGAACTCCACCTGCTAACTCCTTTTACTTCGTTTAGTTCCATAACTCTTCACCCTAATTGCGTAAAACACTATCAATCACATCTGAATAATTTTGAAGGACATGTTCCAAAAATGTGTTTGCTCAACAAAGTAAATAACATAATGACTGTTGTTGAAATCGCAAAATGAAAGCCAGTAAAATGAAAGCCAGTGCTACTGTGTGTTTGTCAATTACCCCGCTGGTCAAACTTATTTGGATTTGAACTCTTACGAGTTCAAATTACACGGCGAAAAAAGAATTATACACTACGTTACGCTTAAACGCTATGTTTTTTTTTTTTAACATGGCATCTCGCAGTTTTGACCACTAAGGTCTTGGCTGCTTAACCGGACTTTAACTACACGCTACGCTTATACGCTACGCTTATACGCTACGCTTATACGCTACGCTTATACGCTACGCTTATACGCTACGCTTATACGCTACGCTTATACGCTACGCTACGCAACTTCACAAGACGGTTTGTCTTGACGGATTCTCATTTGTTCATATGGCTTTTTACTTTTTCACGAACTCTTCGAAACTATGTCTCGAAAACGCAAAAACGCGAAGGACGGTACTATCGCGGACACGCATATCTGAACACCGTAAGGACTATTCCTGCTTGAAGCGCTGTGCCGCTTACCTACAAAAAAAAGGGGCGCTAAACAGATGTGATCATCGTGTGCACGGAATTTTGATTTCAAAGTAGTTAGATATGCATGAGCGCGATGGTACATCACATTTAAATGTATGCGAAATATAAAAATTATAATGATTGAGAGTTAATGGTGTTAGTTGGTAAGTAAATACATGAATAATATGGAATTTTCTTATATAATCAGGTATACTGCAGTACTAGGAGTCGCTTACATTTCATGGGCACGTCTCCATCGCAAGAGAGTTACTCTTTAGTATTGACCAAAGTCGCGATGGCTATCAGCGACATGTGCAACAAACAACTGCAAGTTGATCCAGGTATGTAGCAGGAACTAAACATAAAATATACGTATTAACAAAATTCAATGCAATAAAATTAAATATAGCAAGAGTCATTTCGTGGGTTATAAAAAATTATAATATAATTTCTGGTTTGCTGAGATTCCGGCTGTTATACGCCGCTCTCTAGAAAGACAGTATTTTTTTTTTCAAATTGTAACTAATTTCGATGAAGTTGTAGTAGGAGAAGTAGTTCTTATAAACTAATATTATAAAGAGAAAAGATTTGATTTTTGTATGTTTGTTTGTTATTGATAAACTTAAAAACCAAATAATTAACTTTAAAAATTCTTTCACCTATACATTATCAGAGAATAGCTGCGCCCCGCGGTTTCACCCGCATAAGTCTCGATCCCGTAAAAATATCGGGATAAAAAGTATCCTATGTCCTTCTCCGGGTCAAGGTCTATCCATATCCCAAATTTCATCCAAATCCGTTCAGCCGTTTTAGCGTGATGTCGTGACCAAGGGAAATAGTGATTCATTTTTATATATATAGATTAGGGCTATAACTTATCGAATTCCACGCAAACGAACTCGCGGGCAGGAGCTCGTCTTTCAATAAAGCACAAGCTATTTTTCTAGAATTAGCTGTGGCAAAGATATTTGCTAGTCAGCAAATTGATCTTATGCTCTGTCCCACAAGTATTTGATTAAAATGTAAACAAACCTCATCAGGTAAAATTTTTACGCAATCACTCAATAAAGGGAATTAGTATCACGTTCATCTGTATTATGAAGGTTTCAATTTCAATGTTATATATCAACGTTTTTTCCAACAATCATTGTTTGAAAAAAAAAAAAAAAAATTGTAATTGAAAAATTACCGAGGAGAATTGAGGTTATAAAATAAACTTCAATTGTCAAATGGAATATATCATGGTGATTTATAATTTGAATTTCGGGTTTCAGTATTCAAATGATCAAATCAAAGCACTTAATATACATATAAGTGGCACTAAAAATTGCCATCCACAGGAAGGTACTTTCTCTGATCCATTTGTTTACATTATCATTCGATATTTTTGGAACAGAATGTAGATAGTCCGGAAATTCAAATCACAACTGTCATCTTTGACGGTAGTGTGTTCTTTACATCTAACTATTATGTGTAAGTAACATAGAGCAGAAATCATGCTGGGAAACGACTTTTATATTTGGTGTTTAAAATCGCGCAATGTAACGCACGCAAATCATTGTGCTTTTGGGTGCAATTCCTGTATCGTTGGATACAGGAGTTATGAGGGTATTTAAAGTTAACTTAAAACTTTTGAATTTTGACCTGCAAATCGTAACCCGAAGGTATGGTCCAGTACAAAAAGATGATCAAACGAACGTGAACGACGGGGAGTCTTAAGTGACTCTCGGTGTCGTCGTACAGCGTCTTTCTACACCCGTTATATTAAAATGTGGTGTATAAATAAGTAACGTGTTGTGCACAGAGGACATGCTCGGCCTGCACAGCGCGGTGCACAGCGGCGTGGTGCGCGCGCGCGCCTGCGCCCGCGCCGGCGTGGCGCTGGGCGCGCTGGCGCCGGCGCTGGCGCTGGCCTTGCCGCTGGGCTCCGTGTCAGCCGCCATGCTGGATAGTATCGCCGCGCTTATGATACTGTAAGTATTTCTCTCAGTGGTTATGGCGTCGCGGCCTTGCCGCTGGTGTCCGTGTCAGCCGCCATGCTGAATAAGGTTAAGCCTCGCCTCTGATGCATGGGTTCAAATCCGGACAAGTGCTACTGTGACTTTTTCAATCCATATGTACTTTTTGAGTTTATCTTGGACACTACTGACATCGGTGAAGGAAAAAAATCGTGAGGAAATCTGGACTAATAGTTAATATGAGTCTAAAATCGCCAACCCGTCTCGAGCAAGCGGGGTGAATAACGCTCATGCTTTCTTTGTATGAGAAGAGGACAATACTAGGCTGGTATTCAAATCTAACTATACTTGGACTTTTAATCGTATTCCGTAACTAGACAGTTAGAAGGACACCAGTTGCTGACAAAAAAAAGTAGAGAGGTGAAAAAAATAATGAGCGAAATTTAATGAACTCTACTGCATACTCACTCTCTAATGCATAGTTTTATTTGAAAGTAGTGAATTAAAGTTTAAAACACATTTATTCCTCTATACTAATATTATGGAGAGGTGAAATTTGTTTGTTTATTTGTAAGTTTGTATGTAAGGGGTAATCTCCGGAACTACCAGTCGGATTTGAGAAATTATATTTGTATTGGATAGCCCAATGCTTGGGAAAGGTTATAGGCTCACGGACGAAGGCACGGTCAGAAGCTAGTTGTTTTATAACATTGAGTAACAATAATGACCGATTTCACGTATAAAAAAGTCAAAGAACTGAAAATAATTTTATGTTTGACCTCACGTATAGCTAAAAATTAATTCGTCATTTTGTTGTATTATGATGTTAAAAGACTAGTTTAATCATTATTTCTAGATTTCGCCCGCGTGTTTGTCGGAAATTATCCCACGTGAACGTACTTTAGAGATTAAAAGTATCCTGTGTTAATCCAATTTATAAACGATCTGTGTGCCAAATTTCATCCAAATCCGGTCAACCTCGTATTTGCGTGATTGAGTCATACAAACATTCACATTTATAATATTAGTAGGATATTCCAATAGAACAAACATTTTTTGGGCTTTATTCATATTTAACCACTTTTACCAGTCATAGTTTTCGCAAATTCGTTCACTACCCATCACTACTTTTGACGGCACGGTTGGCGCAGTGGTTAACCGATTGACTGCAGCGCTGCGTGTCACGGGTTCGATTCCCGCACGGATCCAATATTTGTATGACCTACAAGTAGTTGTTCCGGGTCTGGCTGTTTGTGTACGTGAGTAAAATGTTTGTAAACGCATCCACAATATAGGAGAAATTGTGTGGGCAAAGTTTAAAAAAAAAAAAAATAGTTTTAGTTTAGTAACATTATTTTGCTTCGAGCTGTCATGTTACTGAATACGATTAAAAGTCGAATACGATACGCACACAAGCAGTCACTAACTGTCTCGCGTCATCTCGCGTCACTATACTATACCTACTAATATTAATGTTTATGAACCGTGTTTAGTTATATACTCCATAATTAAATTCAGTGTGTTATACTTACTGAACATTTTATTTCAATTAATATAGAACCTATAAGAAAAGTTCTATACAAGTATAAACTGTCCAGTCCCATTGCAGGGCACAACTGTCCCTTTCCCTTCGTCACAAAATTCTGTTTTTTTGTTAATGCGAGTCAGGCCTGTCGGTAGGAGTTAAACTCGTCGCACTATCTTCGTCTTGGTCTGTAGCGATGTCGCCTAGCGTTTGTTTACTGGGACCCACTAGGTGGTTCTTTTAGCATTTTTCTCATTAGCTTAACTGCTCGTTCTTTACACGGGCCGAGAGACGAACCTCTACACTACTACGCGTCATGGCTCGCTGGCAAACCATGACGTTAGACCTCTGCTGAAGTGACAATAACTATCTATACTCTCTTTGTTTATCTCTGCAATTTAATCTTATAAACAAGCATAACAGTGAAGTATGTTAAACAGTACCCTAATTGCGTAACTTATTTTCGTAAAAAATTATGCTTAATTTGTTTCATTTTGACAGTTCAACGACATTCATTGCGTTATTTACGTTGTCAAGCATTTTTTTTTTCCAAGTTATGAAGCAATGGATTAGCAGTTAATTGATTCAGGCGTGACCTTGCGGAAATCCATTATAAAATGATGATGTGGATATATTTGGTAACCTGTTCCGCTTAGCTATTTCTAAAGAGTCTTTAAAAGACCCTGGAAGAAATCGACACGTGTTTCACCTCTCAACGAGGCATCCTCAGGATGATGAGCGCAGTCTGCGCTCGGTGCTTGGTGTGGCAACACGCCGTGTTCGAGTTCGCGACAAGTTAATCGTCATCCTGAGGATGCCTCGTTGAGAGGTGAAACACGTGTCGATTTCTTCCAGGGTCTTTTTAAGACTCTTTAGAAATAGCTAAGCGGAACAGGTTACTAAATAATTATATCCACATCATCATTTTTAATGGATTAGCAATCTTTTTCAAATCGAAACAGATTATGTTGTATTACGCAATTAGGGTACGGAAGTCATGGACTTTCACATCTCTTTGTGTTGCGGTTACGCTGCTTGTAGGAACTGAGCTAGATCTGTTTCCCCGGATTAGAATTTTCCCGTAACGTCACCCCTTTGTTTCTCAGAAACATTGCAAACAACGAGAAACATTACTTAGAAGCGCCCACGTTTACTGGCGAATCAGCGGATCGATTCTGAGGCTGATTTTCTCTCGCTCTAGCAAAGGATGTTTATTACAGACAAAGAGTGATGAAATTACGATTTTTTATATAAAACGGTAAGTCTAAAAATAACATTACTTTTTCAGGTACAAAAGAATATTGTCAACAATGAAAAAATCAAACACCATCATGACGAATAGCAGCGCGTTTGAAAACCAGATGCAAGTCCTTGAAGCGTACACTTCAGACCTCATCAATAGTCTGTACACTGAAGAAGCGCTAAGCGGTAGAAACCAAGGCTTTGTTTTCAACAAATTACATCCCCAGCTTGTCGGCAAACTTAAATCATTGATGCCTGATGTTGATTCTAAGTTAAGTATAAGAAATAGCATAGCTTTCGCTCCATATACTTACATGCAGTTGGATGCTATAGATCTCAAGGACGCGGATAATAAATTATGGTTCAATGCCGTCATTGACAATGATTTCATGCATCTGAGCAGGTTTTTAAAGAAAGCAGTCACGGAGTTGCGTTATCAATAAATATAATAAGGAGTATTTTTAGGTGTATTGCGATTGTCTGCTTGACCGCTGTTTGAAATCGAACGCAACAATCGCCATTCTGATCCAAATTCTGATGTAGTTTATTTTATTTTTAACAAGCTGGCCCGAAAGACGTGGTCCTGTCCAAACAATAATTCATACATAAATCCCATAGAAAAAGGACGTTCAATTTTCCCGAACTTGAGATTTTTCCGGGGAACGTTTTCTTTTTTAAATTCCATAAAAACTTTATTTTCATTATTACGAACACAAAACGAAAAATAGCCAAATTGGTCTAGCTGTTCTCAAGTAATGCGCTTACAAACGAACAGCAATTTTTATTCATATAGTAAGCATGCAAGTATTTGTACAAACAAATAATAAAAGCGTGTTTTTTTCTATTCAGTTCAAAATATTTTTATTTCACATAAACCTACATGGGCACTTAAAATGTCAGAAGCTAGGTGCACGGTTCCAATTGGTCGTTTCCCATGGAGAAGAGCCGGCAAGAAACTCCACGGTTACTCTTTTAAAAATAATTGGCTTTTACAATTGTTTGAAATAACAGTGTGACTGGGTATGGGAGGACAGTGTAGGTCTTCCAATAAGTACCAGGTACTTAAGAAAATAGAAAATATTCAACAAATCTACAGTTTACTAAGCCTACAACGTTCTCACATTCACAAAATAGAAAAGTTAAAGTTAAGTTAAAGTTAAAAATGATCAAAAATGCGTGCATGTCTATACTGATAATGATCACACGTCAACGTTAACAACGCACTCGGGAGAACATAAAGGCTCAGATGAATTACTTTTAGAAGGAACCAGTTTCAAATGTGGGCTCTCTTGGATAAATCATGTTCACAATGAAGAAGTGTACAACTTACATTCTGTCAGGTAAACAAATAAAATTTTAAGACCCCTGTTACATTTTTTACGCTAATTCCTTATTTTGACGCTGTAATTTTTAACAGCATTAAGATATTTTAATTATTTGATTATGAATAACGATAGTTAGAGTTACACATTTTAATTTTATTTTCGTGTAATTCAAATACAATATTTTACGAACTTAGTTTAAGGCGCTGACAAGAGGTAAACAATCAAAGTTGGCATATTTAAAAAAAAAATATTGCCAAATGTATAAAGTTTGTGGTAGCGGCAAAAATTTAATATGTAATTCTTGAACATTATTTCTCTGAACTTGGTAGTTACGTAAACACGTTTTGAAAAAAAAAAAACGATGCTAATTAAATTCGAAATATCTGTATTAAATAATATAATTATCATCGTACGTTTGTATTTAATTAATAACAAGAACACCCTTATTTGAATGCAGAACTTGGTTGTTTTTTATTTTCGATTACTCAACTCATTTTTGAGTACATAAATAGATAATTGCTTCATATTTTGCAATAAATTAAGTACAAGTGTTGTGGCATCGCGCTTCTCTTTCTTTTCTGTGCACTGACCGCGCTTTAGATCTTGTCAGCGTCTTTTAAAATAAAATTATTCATAGAACGGGTATTCGAATAATAAGACTTAAATAAAAAATAGGCTAGGTCTCTATAACATGGGACTTACAGCATTTCTAACGAAATGCGGTTACTAAACACGTCTGCCTTCCTTTTCGGGAAATAAAGACTCGATGTAATGTTAATATTCTTGTGCTTTAATTTTTTAAGATATACGTACCAATACAAATTAATGTATAATGTAGAAATGTAAGTAACGATTGTGTGAATGATTATAAAAACTTTTTATTATTAAACCTACCACAAAATATTTTTGTGATTTAACTTTACGTTAGTAGGAGTTGCCTTAAATAATAGAATTAATTGTGAATGATTAATTATGTCATCCCATCAATGTTTCTTATTTTAATAAAAAAGTGACAATATTTTATGAAGTTTCATTTCTAATGACACACAATATCTATAAAAGAAAAAATATGGGAATATACCCGGTTATGCTATTTTTGACATTGAGACCTTTTTTATAGAAAAGACCAAAACTACGTTGAATAAAAATGGACTAGTCAAAGAAATAGTTCCTTTCCAGCTCGATTTTGAAGAAGATAAAACGCACTTGCAAGTACTTATGAAACTGGAGAAGGACTAGCTCTAAGTTAGTCATTAGGATTCCAAACGTTTGTGGCAGCTGCCATCAAATAAAGCTTAGAAATAAAAGAAGGTATCCATGTTTTATGAATCTAGTTATTAATAAAATCTACAATGTGATATTGGAAATTCAGCATCATAAATCATTCTCAATAATAAGCAACAACTAAAGTGTTTGCACAAGAAAAGTCACTCCCGACCGCGTGATATTTTAGAAATGATTACGAAAGCCCATCGCCGATCAAATGTTTATATTAGTTAGTTGATACAAAAAACATGGGCACATAAACAGTTCTTCACAAAGATGTAAGTTACTTTTCCATTTCCTCTTGTTACTGGTGCTCATTTATTTTTCGTAGTCCGCTCGAAAGCATAAATTATGGACACCGTGGCTGGAGACTGCTACGTGCGGGTGTCGCGGCCGGGGTGGGTCCCCCCCACGACCGCTCGCCGCCCTTCGCCTCAATGAGAAATGTTTCAGGGCCTTTTGTCCCCTTATGCCCCTTTTTGCGAGCGACATCTTCAAGGATACTGTGTTAATCGGACCCTGCGATACTTTTTGTGAATGCCGCCTACGGAAGTCGACTGGAAAAACTGATTTTTTCTCGTATTCTCTGGGCCTCGTTTGCATTTGATTGTTGTTTGCCTGCTGTGGGATTACCTACCTAAGATTAGATTTTTCTTTATCTTAATTTTATTCTAGATTTTGCGAATCCCTCTGGCCTGGAGTGAGACTTGTACGTTTATTGTTCCAGTAACTGGCCCCTACTTCTTGCTGTGCTTATCAGAGAGTCTGTTCAATGTTTCTTTGTACGAACTTTGAGAGTATTGTTAAAAGTTTTGAGAATATCATCACTAGGATTTAGGCCGACAAGATTACGTTGAACTTAACATTTTGCAGAGCTCGTGTAATTTGAAATTTTCTCAGTCGTCATTCGAGAAGTCCTACATTCGGGCCAACGACTCATTCCCTTTATACTTTCTAGTATTTCGCACTAAAATGTATCTGTCTACATTTATCTTCATGATTACAAACGTTTAAAGATAACAGACGATTAAACGTCAAAAATGTATGCCTAAACTGACGCAAATTATTACTTAACTTTAAGCAATGTTTATAAATAAGGAAGTATGTCTTACGCAGAACAATGCTGGGCTACTTCTTGTAGATCTAAAACCCACCCGTGTTCCTTCAGTTGCCATGTTGCCGGGGGCCACGATATCACTTTCTGACTTCTTTGCAACCCCGGCAGGCATCGGCCCTAGTGGACCCCGTCAGTTCTGCTGACATCTCTTTGAGGCGCGCGTGGAACACGACGCGCCGTTGACCCGGGCCTCATCCTTATCGGACGACGAGTTATCCATTGCTCACCGTCCGCAAGCCCGCGCCTACGGCGGCCGGAAATCGGCCTGCGATTACCGACGCCCAGGGCGTCTCCTGCGGCGGTTAGGGTCGTGAGGGCGCGAAATTTGCCTCTCCCTCATGCGTTCCGCCTTCTTCTTCGCGAGCATTACTGCTTCGCAGAAGTAGGTGATGGCCTTCCATGCCCTCTCGCTCTGTACCATAGCCTGAACCAGGGCTGGACGCGAGAGATCACCGCCGCCGATCGCCTCCACGAGGACACGGCGATGTTCCGCCCAAGCCGGGCAGACCACTGTATGCTCCACCGTGTCCTCCGGGCGATCCACACAATGGTGACACCTGGGCGTTTACTCCCGCCTTATCCTGAACAGGAACCTCCCGAAACAGCCCTGTCCGGTGAGGGCCTGCGTCAGGCGGAAGGTGACGACGCCGCGGCGCCTCTCTAGCCACTCCTCAAAGAGGGGACTTGTTGCCGCAATTGTGGCGTGCCAAGCGCAGGGTTACGACAATCGCACTCTCCATGACGCCATGAGATCCCACCGGAGCTCTGTCCGCTGCGCCTCCTTGCACCACTCCCAGATGTGCGCGAGGACTTTTGCCTCCAGATCCCATGGCGGTAATCCTACAAAGAGGCTCGCCGGTAGATACCTTACTTGACAAACAGATTACTGACTGCACAGATTATCACTTTCTTAATCCACTTGCATCAAAAGGTAATGCTGGCCTATGGTATGGTAGCTATAGCACCTACTCATATAGGTTGTAAAAAATCAAGTGTATCAGTTAATTGTATTGAGGTATATTACAAACCAGTACCCTAATTGCGTAATACACGATCAATCACAATTCGTTTCGATTTGAAACAGATTGCTAATCCATTGCTTCATAAGTTGGAAAAAAAATCTCAACAACGTAAATAACGCAATGAATGTTGTCGAACTGTCAAAATGAATCAAAAATGTCATAATCGTTTACGGAAATTAGTTACGCAATTAGGGCACAGACCGACTTCTTCTTTTCGTGTGGTTAGTGACTTATAAAGCCGCCCATGGACCTCTTGACTTGGTTTCACATGCCGTCGATAAATATCTCTTAGGCATGCCGGTTTCCTCACAATGTTTTCCTTCAACGTTTTTGAAGCAAGTGATAATTATACAATACGCAGATGAATCCGAAAATTCTGAGGTGCGTGTTTTGGGTTTGAACTCGTCGACTTGGCAGTCCGACGGTCACACCACTAGGCTGCTCTGTATAAAGACATTCCAGATAGTACAGCAGGTACTAGTACCATCATTCGTTTCTTAAGGTAAACAAAGCTACATAAATCTGACGCTTTTCTTAGTCGCTTTTGCGGAATAGGTAATGTGTAAATATGGCCATAAAATTACCTTACCAAAACTCCTACAATTCACATTTAAGTGCCATCATGTGCAACCGAAAAACTAATAAATATTTATTCAAATAAGCACCAAGTATTAAATAACTGAAGAAAGCGAATATTCGCGAAATTTAACGCAAAACGCAGTGCGGTCTCGCTGCTCCCATCGGGTTGTTTCTGCGGGTAAAAATATGCGCAACTGGTAACAATTGATAGGGGTGGTGGCGAGGGTGCACTAGTTCATATCTCGTGTGGAGAACCCTTTGCAACCCCACTTTCCTTTTTATCCCTACTCAAAAATCGCTTCGGGAGACGTGTTTTTGCTGTGAAGTAACTACTGCTCCCATTTTTACCAAATTGTTGTTTGGGGTGAAATGGATTGTGCTGTTATCCACGTCGTTTGTATGATAAAATGGAAGCAACTTATTGCTTAATCATTATTATACTGTATTACTCCATACATCGTCACCGTGACTACTCTGGAGTATATGAACCATAACGATTAAATTTTGTTAAAATAGATTTACATAAATATTTATAACTAGACGGTGACGTAAATACAAAGGCGGTTGCAACACAGACAGTAGCTGTTCTGTAACACAGCCGCGTCAATATGAACAAAGTATTATAAACACGACTACACCACAGATATTTGAAAACTGTCTACATGGCAAAGTAATCGGCACCCTAATTGCGTAACACACGATCAATCATAAGCTGTTTAATTTTGACAGTTCAACAACATTCATAGCGTTATTTACGATGTTAATCAGACAAATTTTTCGAACATGAAGCAATGGATTAGCAATACCCTTAAAATGATTCAGATTATGATTATGATGATTATGATCGTATGTTACGCAATTAGGATGCTGTTCCGAAAGATATTGTTTTAACAACAACGACTACAACACAATTTATAAGTACTCGCTCTGTTTACACTGCAGCGGTGCTATTCTGTTAAAATCTCACCGTGATCGCGGTGAAGTGCGCTGTCATTCCACCATATGCTAGGGATTGACACTATTGACAGCTCACTTTCAAGCTCACTTCACCTAAGCGTTCACGGTGAGATTTTTACAGAATAGCACGCAGGTATCAAATTAGCTTGCGACGTAACGCACCTTGCGCTAATAGCCTGTCTAGCTGCGAGTAACTTGGAAGTAGCGCTTGCCGCACACAGCCGCGGCTGGTTAGTTTGTTCTAACCTAAACCATTTCACCTAGTTTACAATTTTTCGACAGTTTATAATCAAACGAAAATAATACTATACCTAGGTATCTGCGTTGTATCCACCTTTTCATTGCCTTATACACATGCATATAACAAATGCGGCTGCACTACAAACCGCTGTGTTGCAGCTGGGTTCGGACGGACTGCTCGCAAGATAATGCAGACTATGGGTGTCTGTGTTGCATCCGCCTTTGTATTTACGCGACCCGGTGAACTTCGTACCACGAGAGATCGATAAAAAAAATCGGTTGTTCCTTTGGGTTTTTCCTAATTATCTAAAACATCCGAGTATTGAAGCGAACAAAAAAAAAAACGATACTTAAGTCATTTTCGAGTTTTAGCGAGATGGTGCACAGTGGATCGTCCCCATATGAGAGGTTAGACGTAGGCAGTTTGTGATATCAATATGCATATTAAAAAAAAAATATGCTATCGTATTCCTTTATCAAAAACCTACGATTATTGTAATGAGACTTTTTCTAATCGGACTCATATTTCAGGAGAAAATCGATACAAAGTGTTTTTCTTAGTATGGAAATGGATACTTCAACTCCCCCACCATCTGAGTTTGGTCTTGTTTCGGGTAGTCATTTCTATAATAAAATTGGTATCCATCTACTCAGTGCCACATTTTGTCCAAAGACACTTGGTGCCCGAATTGTGCACTTTCTGAGATATAATTGATTTTCGTTTTATCACATAAAAATACAATACCATGGCAACCATGAATTTTCATGAGGCTTGAACCAATATAATGTGTGTATTGTACCTAGGTACATTTACTTCCAAAATAGTGCTCATTATCTTAACTAATATAATAAATGAGAAAGTGAGTTAATTGTTACGTTTTCACTGTGTAGACCATGAAATCTAGCACATGTGTAGACCATGACCTGAATAGGACATAAGATACTTTTAATCCCGACATTCCCAGGGGATCGAGACTATAGGGAAAGTCATACCCGAAAATGCAGTAGTTTGGAAACGAATGAAGACATTTTGCACAATCTTCTGCTATCTTCGGATCCTTTGATGACAATTATTCGGCCAAAGATGGCTACAAAAGTTTAAAAGTCTGTATTTAACGAACTTGATGATTTATTAATGCGTGACGAAAATTAAACTGAGTTCGTTGATATCACCACAGTACATGATTCTGACATAGAATGTAGTGATGATGACGACGACGAGGATGATCATGATAACAGTGATGATGTATTTCAATAGGTTTCAAGAATTTTCATGGGTAATTCGTATTTTTGGTTTCAGGATTAATTTGTAATTGTTGACAGTTTAATATGTAATATTAGCAATTAATCTAGTATTTCATCAATACATGCTTATTTTAGTATTAATACAACTTTATTTGATTTTTTTTTTAAATATTATTTATTTAAATAAGTATAATTTCTTGAAATACATCATTACTGTCCCTTAAACTAGAGGGCGGGTGGCCTTAAACTAGAGTGATTAATAATTGGATTCTACCTGAATAGGAACTCAAGCGCTTATACCTAAATATTATATAAGATTCCTTAAACAAATACAAATACTAGGTTAATAACTTATCTGACTATAAATTATGGTATATTGAAATTAAGAAAAATACTTTGATACTTTTCTAGATCATCGTAAAACATTTTGGCAACCTAATATGATTTTTGCAATGTAACGTTTTTAACAATGTCGCGTTTACTTTGACAGCAAAAATTGCCGTGGCAATAAAAGGTAAAGATTTAAGGTATAAACTATAAGTTTTCAGTAGGTATTGATAATATGTATATAGGTACTTACCTTCCAAATAATTTGTCAGCACATATTTTAAAGACACTGGTCTTTAAAATATGTGCTTACAAATTATTTGGAAATTAAAGTTAAAAGAAATAACACTAATAACCGTTTTTATCTTAGTTCAAAACTATACTTAAATTCAATTTCTATTCCTTCTACTAGAAATTGGATTTTAGAAGGCAGTCACACCTAAATCATACAAGGTACGATGTTTCTTATGACAGTATTGAAAAATATTATGGGTAGGATCTGTGGGGTGTCCTTAGGTACCTATTGATAAGTGCTCAATTGATGCACGATAGCCATGGGTATCTGGTGACTATTAAATTTTTTGTGTAAAAATACCTCATGTGCTCGAACTACCCACAAAAGTTCCTATGTGTAGGTAAATGTTACATATTGGTAATGATATCCTAACGTTGGTTCCTATCGACTAAAATGCTTTTATCTCGAAAACCACGTAGGTACAGAAGTACGTAATTTGCGGTTTATACGGGACTAACAGTCTCTGGATAGAGAGACATCCAAACAGCGTATGTGTTTCCAAATGTCAAAGCCCTTATAAACCTCTGAGATCTGCAAACACGGGCGTTGAATCGTGTTAGTGTAGGCGAAAGCTCACCCGGCTGCTGTCTGTACCCGAATCGATAAAATTCGGGTCCGCGCCCCCGTGCGTTGCCACGGCAACGCGCCCCGAGTCCCCTCCAGCCACCCCCCGCCGCATCTCAGAGAACACCGATGTTGACTTAGACGGATAGGGTAAGAGGCTTATTAATGGTTTTATGTTACTTCAATGTTGTACAACGAGCTACATAAGAGAGATTGTCGATTTTAAAGACGGTTTTATACCCAATTAAAAAATAAGAGTGCCAAGAATTTATTGGTTATTCCAGAATAACGTGTTTTTTCCGAAGGCGATCCGTACAGATTGTACATAGTAGAAAGCGGGAGAGCCCGCAAATAATGGTGGACCATTTCCAGGGAGCGTGGCCGCCATCTTGGTAGACCGCGTGACGCCACCAATACAAATCGGGTGCGTTCACGTCGCGCCTCGTGTCGGCGGCTCGTCTGCATTATATTCATCTGAATTCACATTTCACTTATGAAGCGTGAATTATTTAAATTAGTCGTTATTTTCGGCTGGCTTATTGTATGCAGGTGGGTCAGAAAATGGTCCATAATTGATCTGAATTCTATACCTGAAGATAAATATAAAGCTTAGGCAGTCAACTGTTGTAGCTGTCGGCAGCATTCAGGTTATCGCATTTGGGAGATTTTTTACAGGACCTTTTGATCCTGGCGATCCACTAATAACGAATCTGTGCAAGTCGTGCTGAAAACATTTGTATTTAAATGATCAAGGAACTGGGAAAGCTGCCTATATCTTTCCCTTCAGCTGTTGTAAAGTAAAGAACGAGGTTGTGCAAAAAATATAGGTTTGTGTTACGAGTTCAAAATGTGCGGATCTAACGATTACCCAAATAAGTTGGTGGCACGATCCCGCATTACGAGTGGGAGCAGCGGCGCAGCATCGTAATGTGGGGCGCGGACCCCCGGCAGCACCCGGCTCGCCGGTAGCCTAGCGGGGCGCGCCACGTCCAGGCCAGGGACCGAGGGCGTGCAAACTTTCTCTACCCATAAAACTCTGTTTGCTCAATACCAGCTTAAACATTTCTTTGCGGGTCAGGATTACTTAGCGATGAATAAGTAAATTGCATTTAAACGAAATCGTTTTCGTACCTAACATTCTCTTTGTGGAACGTGCGTCGTAGCTTTATGAATTTTAAAATGAAGGCGGGCTGCAGATACTTACGGCGGCGTGAGATAAATTCTTATTAATATTCCCGTAGCTCAGTTTTAGTTCTTTTGTCTCGCGCGGCTCGGGCAGGCAATAAAGAGGTAGACGCCTGGAAATGTGCTGCATTTATACAGGTTTCAGACGCCGCGCGCCCGCCCGAGCGCTAGTGCTTTATTTTGTTCACTCGACGTCCCTTTGCCAGCTCTCTCCGCTCTCTTATTGCTCACAGCTAAGACTAACAAGGTTTTTAATTATTTCCTTTAATGCCACTTTCAGCGATGTTACATACGGGGCTTTGTTGTTCTAACGTCGTGTTCGTTTGCTACGCTCGCCACCGTATCTTGTGCTAGAAAAGAGCTTTGTGTGAACAGTTTAATTTATAGTGTTAAGTAAAAGCTTTTAGGAGCATTCTTGTTCCGTAAAATACATTTTACTTTATGAAATGACATACTACTACTACGATAAAAATCTTATTAGGAAGAGAGCTAACGCAATGGTGATTTCGATGAATCATCGTGAATCTCATTGGCTATTTATTGAGGCGTGCGCGCCGGGCTCTCCTCCTCATTATGGACGACAAGATATGATGGACGCAGCTTCCGACGGGATTACGTGAGTGAAGGATTTGACCCCATTCCTCTGAATGGCTCGCTCACAAACATGTTCCGCTGACGCAACTCTGTTGTACTATCTACTTTGTAATTATGTTTGGAGTCCAGGAAATTGCTAGGCATTGTTGACTCCGGCGTGTAGCAGCGTCTGTGTCTGAGAAGATAGGTAGGACCTACTTAGTTATGTTTGTGTATTGCGGTAGGTTGTTGTGCAGTGAAGAATTCTGTGTAAGTTCCTCACTATAAGTACCTAATCATCTAATCCGACGTCTCTGTTAAAAACGTAATACACAATATTTGTTGTCAAAGCATTTGAGGCTAGGGTTTGTTACTGCAGGAGTCAAATGATGAACATCTAGATTCGCCTTTCGGTCCAATCAGGGACGCTTGAATATGAATACTTATCTACTTATTTTCAATTTTGACTACTAGAAATTGTATAGGAAATTAGGAACTAATTAACTAGTAAGTAATTACAGGAAACTTGTATTTTACCCGAACACCAGTTTCGCTACAATAATTTTAAAGTGAAGAGCTGGTAATTCTGTTTTATTTATAACATTTCGTGCGGTTTAAAACACAAAATGTCGGGAGCACACAATTGTTTTCCTCGGCGAGTGGCCAACAATCCAACATGAAGCTCATTTACATGAACACTAAACATTTTACGTATTTGTTACTGTTACACAGTCTTGCCAAATTCTATCTTATTATTGAATTTACAATATGTTAACTTTAAAATATTTTACAACTACACCGTAAAGATTTTACTAATTCTATCTAACCTTTAAATATTTAAGGAAACGAAAACTCGAATTGAACACGGTGAATTTTTTTGAGCTCTACACTACATAAGTAGGTACACCTTGTAAAAACATCTTAAAATATTCATCTAAATATCAAATGACATCTTCACACACAAAATATGTCGCTATTTCCAGAGTCATCATAAATTGATGAAGGGAGAGGTTCCCTTCAGGTTCCTTATATCGTTTGTTAATTTTCTAAATAACATTAACAGTGTCATCTCAGTCAACTGAAGGAGTCGGGCAGCAGTGCGGTTATTTATCATTCTTATCGGAGACGTTAGACACGAGTACCTTATATACAATTATAGTCTGTGGTCTTGTGGTGTGTGTGTCTGTCTGTATGTGTGTGGTTGCATGTCATCATACAGATGATAGGGAGTCAGATTTGGGCTTTATCCTATCACTGTAACACAGCTGCGGGCGTAGGTAATCTGTGTTCGGGACAAGTTAATTCTTCCTTTAGTCGTCGGGATAAGGTTGGTCAGGTCGTCCATAGTCTAAACTCTAAATACTAAAGGATGGATGTGAACTAAGTTCTAGAATACCTATCCGTGAATTGTCAAGTTTCATTGGAGACTTTTGCAAGAAATCGCCCGCTATGCATTATGATTATGATAATAATAATTATTGTTCATGTTCAAATACGTAAATCACGCCTCACAAAGGAAACCGTAATGTAATAAATAGATATAGGTACCTGATAATTGAATTCGATCATAATTACTCCCTCACTAATTGCTGCCTACATACGCCAGCTCCAATTTACCTCTATAATAATTTTATTACATAGCTCTGGTTCCTGGATTTCCATCATGTCCGAGTACATAGCTCGCTGTTATAGGTGGTACCTAGTTCGATAGAATATCCAGCCCCCTCCCAGCACCCCCCCGCCCGGGCTGCGAGCTAGCCGCCTCCTCCCGTGTCAAGTCCGCCGCGAGTTTTATTTCACTGTAGATAGTGCATTGCATATTATTATAATAATTATATGTGTAGGTAATTTTTATTTTACTTTTTTGTCAAGTTTGTTTTGTTTTTAAGTAGGACAAGCTGACAGTGGTCCGCTTGGGACATGTTTAAGATGCGTCGGCTGACAGAATGCATCCAGGTTGTTATCTCGTAGCTTTTGAGATTGTTTCGGCGTTTCATTGCAGAGTAATCGGTTAGGAAACACCGACCTCACTAGTAGGTATTAATTTTATTTTTAATTTTTTATGTGTTTTTTACAATCAATTTTCAGAAATAAAATATAATTTATCATGTATTTAAAATTGAAACATTTTTATGCCCTATATTGAGGGACAACACCGATTGAAAACGGTTGACCAAAGTTCCAAAAGTTTCAATGTTAGGCTCATTGAATTGCGGTTATTGTCCGAAAGGGTTACCGTGGCCCCTGGCAATATAGGCAACTGAAGGAACACGGGTAGGTTTTAGTCAGAGTCTGACATGCCTTATTTGATAATTTCCCAACCAAAAAAAAAAACACTCATTGAATACTCAAATTCTGAGAAGAATCTGTTGCTCCCTGAATTATTGTGTCTGTCTCGGAATATAAAATAATCCTATGTCGTATTTAATACCGCTATTATAATAAGCAAAGTATTAAAACTAGTGTGATATTACGATAGTTGGTTGTCGGGAGTCGCCACAAGTCATCCGTTGTGTTGCCAGCGCGCCATGTGTCATGTCCCATGAAATATAGCAACTCGTAAAATATAGCGATGCCTATGAGCCACGAATTTGATAAATTATTGTGCATTTTGATACCAGTCCAAAAGGCTGAAAAGTGCAAAATAATCGTTGGGGGTAAAAAACCGGCCAAGTGCGTGTCGGACCAAGCACAAGTAAGGATTCCGTAATAGTTGGGATGAATTTATGCCAAAAACATTGGAGTTGAAAAACATGTTCTTCCATACATCGAATACTTACCTACGTAACGGTCCAACTGCAAACGTAAGTTTGTAATCTCAATTTTTTTTAATGTGATAAATCTACTTTTCCCTTTTCTTGCGCTGTGAGACTTTACTCGTGGTTCAAAGCTCACTATTCTCCTTTCATGATTCTAGGTCAACATTGTAGTTGAAAAACATGTTCTCCCATACATTCCAACTGCAAATGTAATTTTGTACGCACAATATTGAGAGATTTGCCATGTTATTTTAAGACCATAGATTTCTAATAGGTTTTCCTTGGTTTTAAGTAAATAATCATTCTCAGAATATAAAAAAAAAATAGGCTCGATAGATTCGGAGATAAGGGCAATATATACGTAAAATAAATTGGCTGTGACAGACGGACAGATATACAGCCACCCAGACAGACACATGAGTGATTCTTTACGGGTTCCGTTTTTTCATTCCGACGTACTGAGCCCTGTAAACTGGAATATCCTGTCTGGTGTTGGTGTTGACGGCAATATGAGTAAAATGAATTACGTCGGTTACTGCTGTCCACTGCCATGTGGACATAGGTACCCTTTACCTCACATAACTTGATCTTAGAAGTAAGTAGTCAAGGATGACTAGAAGGTACAAAAAGACTTATGTCATCAACATTCTTCTGATGTCTACTTTTCTTATTGTTCTCCCTTACTTAGTTATAAGTTACTGACATCGTCCGTAGAGATCGGAAGCTACTGTAACATATTTCGTAATCAAACTGCAACAAATGTCAATCACTATCAAAGAGATCTTAATTTAAAAAAAAAGCCTGCGTGCATCTTAACAGAATTATAGAATGGCTCCGACGCAAGGGACCTAAACTGATAGATCAAAATTGCAATATTCCAAATGCACAGATTTATCTCTGTTAAATTCCACTGTGAACTACCTCTCCAGACATGCTTTATTAATAAACAGAGGGGAGGCGAACCCTTTGTGAAATTCTAGCTATTCAATATACGACATGATTGCATCTATACTCAGTATACAAGCATCAAATTGTTCATTACGGACATATCAAAGCCGTCTACCTCGCCCTAGACAGAACGAAACCATTTTCGAAATCCCTTAATTAGTGTCCGTCCCCCTGTCTGTCTGTGTCCGCCTGCCGAATGTGGAATGCCTATCACAAAGGTAGCATTAATTAACGAATCCAATATTGAATCCCTTTGATACATGTATCCGTACGTGTGTGTACGTTGGGTGTCTACTTTCGATGTAATTACTCGTCAACATGTCATATGCACACTGAATATACTTATTTGGGGTGTGCAGAGCGTGGGCTGTTCAAACGTCATGGCGGCGGTCACAGAGTGTTCAAATGAAGTGCAACAACTGCAATCAGATTTTGAATGTAACAAACATGTGCAGTTTAGTGCACTTGGACATTATATCACTAATGAATAAATGATGTAAATGTTCGTACCTAATTGTTATTTAAATACATGTACCTACAACATGCGTAATAAATGCTAATGTGTAGTCTGCGACCCCTTAGTTGACTATTAACGTAAAGTGGAAATGATTACGGAATACGGTAAGGAATACGGTATTTGAATTTCTAATTTGTCTGCTATCCAAGTTCACCATATTCGAAATATGAGAAAACTTTATAACGGCTAATAAAAAAGACAGTAGGCTTAAAAAAAAAACTATTTAAAATGAATACTGTCCCACTGATTCCACCGTACTGTGGTTCAGTCCGGGCCCGGCCCCCTCCCGGGACGAGACCGAGAATCAGGTGGCAGAGAGATGCAATTCACCTACAAACGTCGGCTGCATCGCTTAGCAAGCGATTATGAACCGTATTTCTAACATGTTTATAGCTGTAATTGGTTGTATGTGGGGCTCGGCCCGGGCAGAGCTGATGCAAGCTCCCGCCGGCGGTTGCCAATGGTTACAGTCGGACATCGAGGAAGGTAGGTAGTACATAGTCCACACATGCGTTTTACTCAGTTAATATTTGAATAGGGATGTTCGCAATATTTATATTGCATAGCCAGCTCCCGACTATTCCCGGGATGGAAAATCAATAATCTTATGTACTGAGCGTTGCTGGCTGCCTAGGTGCGCTATATTGATTTTGTAGTTATAAACGTGCATAAAGCTTTGATGGGTGGTATTACGAGCATGTTCGGGAATAATCTCTGTACTTTGCAGATCGAAGGCTGATTGGGCGTTGTTTACAGCTTCCTTTACTTCTCGGACATGTGGATGTTCTTTTTCGATTCGACCTTTTCGATGTTCTTGTTTGAAATCTGATGTCAATGCTTTCTTATTCGAGTAAATCCAGCTACCTACCTATGTTGGTAGGGATACATTATCGAATTCCCTCGATTTTAGAGGCAGTTCTTTGTTTGGTGGAGTGTGAATTTCCGCTCTTCAGTGCGATCGGCGAATAAGATAAAAAATGCAGTGAATGTGAGCTTTGAGCTAGCCTTTGTAGGGGAGGCTAATTTTGTGAGAGTTGGCACTTAGCCTGTACTCTGTAACAAACGATATACGATACATGGATAAAGTGTATTTAAATTGAGAATTCGATCGGGTTAGTCTGGATTTACGGTCCATCTACATTTTGTATTAATGTAGGTCTAATTATTAGATACTTACTTAATTGATTCAGGCGTGACCTTGCGGAAATTCATTATAAAATACAAAAGACGTTGATGTATTTAGTAACCTGTTCCGCTTAACTATTCCTAAAGAGCCATAAAAAACCCTGAAAGAAATACAGAGATGATGTCGATGATGAGATGTGAGATTTCTTACGGTTTTTTTTTTTATTGCTATTTAGGAATAGTTAAGCGGAACGGGTTACTAAATATGTCAACGTCTATTGTAAATTAGATACCTATTTATATACAAGTTACTTATTACGCCACAGAGAACAATTTAAAATAAGAGAGTATGTGAAGACAAGTCAAGATCTGAACGAAGAGATCCTTCAGTAGGTAGTTTGTCCAGAAACTCTTCTCACCGGCTTAATTTTAAACAGTATTTTTGAGGGTTTCAGTTAGAATGTCCATGAACGGATAATCTTTTTTGAACCCTGTAAAAACCCGACAGCCGGTTTCTTACGACAGCCATAAAATGCGGGATTTATGGGATAACTTTTTCCTGCTATTGTATATTGGCGGAATATGTCCTGCACTAAGATATCTGTAACATCCTTCAGGTATATTTACCACATTTTATGCAAATAAAGATACCTACTTATTTACTTAACTGCAAACAACCCAGTTCAAAGGCAACACATTAAGTCCTCCTAACTCCTAACTCCCACTCAACCTTAACAATCTCAAACTCTAAAATAAAACACGCGGTATTCAAAGTTTATTCACGGAAATTACAATTTTGCGATCTCTCCCATGATGTCGGTGGAGCCCTGTTCGCCATTACAGTGAGCTAAATGAGCCCTGAAACCGTTGTCCGAGAACGCCGAGATAAAGCACCACCCGCCGCCTCCGAAGAATTGATGCTATAAACTTGATTGAATATTTTCTCTTGCACGTTATACTCTTTACCGTCGAGACCGGAGATTTATGGAGGAGAACCTAATCTACCAGCCAGTTTTTTGCTCAAGAATAAAGGAAATATGTTTTTTCTTTATGCTTTTACGACGATACTTCTATGATGAAATGTCTTGAGAGTCATGTGGCCTGATTTATTTTTAACACGTTTTTATTAGCGGGGGATTTTAAAGCAGGTAGTACGGTACATATTTTATGTTAGTGTCACCCCAAAATGTACCTAATTATTATGGTGTAAGTAGATGTGATAAGTAGAGGTCTAATCGGATGCAGCTGAATACCAATATTTTACATGGAGCTACTGTCTATCTGACCTTCACAACCCAGTATCTAGGTAATACAATACCCCTTGGGAAGACTGATTGTCAGGCTTTCGGGCTTTTGACGACCTGTAACGACTGTCAAAGATCCACAAATGACAGCCGGGACCAACGGCTTAACGGCCTTTCCGAGGCACGGAGGAGTCTCGGTATGTAGAAATGGTCACCCATCCACGGACCAACCCCGGCAAGCGTAGCCTAATTTGATGGATCGACCCGTGCGACTGTTAGTACTTAGCCACGAGCTCCTCTCTTGTTGTTTTCAGTAAAAAAAATATTTTACCTGGTCTGGCGAAGAAGATTATTTTACCGGTCTGGTCATGCGGCATCTTGACCTCTTTCTTTAGAATGCCAAAATTTTACATTCGTAACCATTCACCGTGACCCATTCTTTTCACAAGGAAATGCGTAGGGAGTATCTTATACAAATGTTTAAACACTGAAGTCTTACAACTGTGTTTTGATACACCTCCAGATCAATTTATTGTTCGTAACTTGCCTAACTTAGCAAACTTACTTAGTAGGTAGGTAGGTACCTATTTAACCTTGAAGATCTACGATAGCTGATTACGTGACCCAAAGTTCAGCGGCAGCTGGGTTGTTATAGGAAAAGATGACAATGACTAGCACAAGGTTTTAGGAAGCCTGTTCAAGTCTGTTCTCTAAAGTTGTCATGTTATAGTGGATGTCATCGGTCAATCAAACAACATTGAACAATTTATATGTTGGATGAATGATTTTTTGAGAGAAAATTTGAGAGGACACAAACTAGTTGTTAAAAGTGAGAAAAAAAAAACAGCGGCGCTCCGGGAGTGCCGACAGAAGTGAAAACTTGAACAAGAAAATACTTGAATAGAACATTGATCTGTAACGTAATGCAAATAAAGAGCACAATCGCGGTTACAAAAATGAGGTGTCGGTAACGGTGTCGCGAGTTCAATTGTTTTTTCCCATCTCAAAAATGCCCAACGCGCCTAATGAAGTTTTCACTTCAAAAAACTGTTAGTTTGCTTAATTAATCTTTTGGACTGACCAAGTTTTTTTTTATTTTACCCAACATACCTACAGAAAAACTCGCACCATCGTCGATTACGTCATCACTTATCATCGGGTAAGATAGGTAACAAAAGTCATCATCATGTGCCTAGCCTCTTCCCAACTATGTTGGCGTTGGCTTCCAGTCTAACAGGATACAGCTGAATTCCAGTATTTTACATGGAGCGACTGCCTATCTGACCTCCACAATCCAGTAACTGGGTAATACGATACCCCTTGGTAAGACTGGTTGTCAGATTTTCGGGCTCCTGACGACCCGTAACGACTGTCAAAGATCCACGAATAACAGCCGGGACTGTGATTTCCGAGACACGGAGGAGTCTTGATATGTAAAGATGGTCACCCAACCACGGACCAACCGCAGCAAGCGTAGTTTAACCTGATCGATCAACCCATGCGGCTGTTATTACTTAGCTACAACAAAAGTAAAGATAACAAACCATAATTGAGAGACATAAAAAAATCTGCACCAAATTTCTTATTTCTTCAACAACCACTGAAATACTTCTGAAAAGACCACGGGAGAAGACCACCTACAACCTTTGTGAACTAGTTCTCCTTTTAGAGCGAACAAACGAATAGAAACATTACCTTTAGCTGAACTAGACAAAGGATGTACGTATCTTAACTTATTACCCACATTCAGCTACTCGGGCCACTAAAGATGTGGCGCACAGTTTTATGGCTCATCTTTATTGTCTTGCTTATATAATGTCGCCCATGGGCATGTGCCCCGCCTGCATTTTCCGGAATATTCATGAAAAAATATCACAAAATAATTTTAAAAGGGAGTTGAACATATATTTAAAAAAAAAAACAATTTTTAATTTTTTTTTTCTGAGTCCCCCTATGATTTAATGAATTTGTTTTTTTAGAAAAAAATGTTTTCACTTCTGTTTTTTTTGTATAGGCGACAAATTTTAATAAATATATTAGTTGATCCCATAAACTCATAAGCTTTTAGAAATAATAAACATAATCTAAATGGAGCCAATAACATCGAAGATATGGCAAAATCTACTTAAACCACAAAAAAGGAGAAGGAAACGATTACATACACTCTTGGGCCTGGATGTTACGAGATGAAAATGGTGTGAATTGATAGATTCAAACATATATAAGTGTATTGCAGTGACTAGTTGCTTTCCCACAGTTCACACAGCGATCTATAGTATCAACAATATCCAAACCACAAAGCGGTGCAACGATGAACCGTTTACAAAGACCGTTTTCTGTTTTGCGACGATGAAACTGTTTTACGTCCTGGGTTCAAACAGTCTTCATTGCACTAATCAGTCTTATTTTACACCTAAGAAAATACAGTCGAAAACACGATGATTCAACTATCTATCACACTCGTCGCGTCGGCGTACTTAATATTCCGCGTTCGTATACAAAACAGTCCTTACAATAAAAGTGAACTCTTAGTCAATGAAATACAGTCAATTATGTACTACCAGTTGTCAATGTAATGGGAAAAAACCATTTCATATATTGCAAATCGTTGTGAGAAACTGCATTCGACGAAAACGCAATTCTATTCCATGTTGGATAAGTTTCGTCCTTTACCCGTTTTCTGCAATAGTATTCGTCGTCGGGAAAACGGTTTCGTCCGTGAATAATTCAACAACGACCCACCACTACTGTTAAGTGTCAATGTCAGTCAGCTCATGCCAGTGCAGAATATGCACTGCCAGTGACATAGACTAAAAATATAAGACTTTAATCGATTTGAAATCGATAATCATTATTTTGGTTTTTCAGTGATTAATAGTGATTAATATGACTGTACTGCGTGTATTTAATTACTTTGAGTTAATTACGTAGTGCTATCTAATGCGAAGGTTTTCTTTTTGTAATTATGTAATTGATAACTCAATTAATCGATAATCTCACGAAAACCATCTTTATCATATTTCTCCGCTTCCAAGTTGAGAATTGAGCAGATTTTTGATATTCAAGAATAAAAAAATATCAAAAATGTCAAATTTTTTAGATCATATCTCAACTTATTACGTTTGGGCCCACCGTTTCCCATCTCCTGAAAAATATTAAAGATGGGTCCCCCTTTTAAAGTTATTTTTTGATAATTTTTTATAAATATTCAGAAAAATACGATCGGGCACATGCCGATGGGCGACATTCTATAGAGGAGACATATTGTATGATTTTCTATTAACTGAACCTCAACCTTAATAAGAAGTTGAATATTTAAATTTAAGAATGGGACGCAGTGTATTAACACCTTCGACTCCACCTACTTTTCATAGAATTCATACTCCATGCATATTGGAAGTGAAACCTCCGGGAGGGTTACTGGCATTACATTTGCGCTAAAGTTAATCGTCGCGGACGGTACGGCATTAGGTTTAAAACCGTGTTATAAAACACTGTAAAACGAAGTAATGTTGTGTTTTCAGGGGGATTGTCGCTGTAATTAGTTTCCAACCTCTTAATTTTTTTTTGTGAATATTTGTAATCGAAACAAACAAAAAAAAAATGCTTGAATTAAAAAAAAAACCAACGCATATAATATAATCTTGTTGAAATATACATCAAATTTTATTTTCTCGTTTTATAATGCTGCAAACGCTAAGAAAAACCTACATTTAAATTGAGCCCTCTGCGAGGGTTCCTGGCATCCCATATGCGACTAGGTGAACCCTCCAGGAGGGCTCCCGAAATTGGCCATGTTAACATCTCTTTTTTTTTGGTTGGTAAATTATCAAATAACCTGCTAACACCTAAAACACGTTATATATTAAATTTATTTTCTTAAACTTATTTTCTGCGGTTCTGCTGAATTAATTAATCAGATATCTAGCATCTTGCATTTTCTGTGTGTATGTACATACATACATAAACTCACTCCTTCTTTCCAAGGGAAGAATAGAAAGGAGAAAAAAGAAAGAAGGAAGGAAGGAAGGTAGAAATTACAGAACGCCACCTGCTACGATCCTTACAAACTTTCCGTGTGTTTAATATTTAAATAATTAATTACTACTTTGATATAGATTTTCTCTTCATAACAGAATTATAAAAATACAAAATGGGCTCAGTATTTTGCTGGATATCTATTTCAGTAGGTTACTGTCCAGAATTAAGCAAAACCCTAATAATAATGTTACTGTCTAAAAAGATCGTAACCTATTCAGAACCTTGCGAAAATAGAAGTCCTACCTAACACCCACGGACCGGCTGACATTTAGATAAATATTTAACTCGAGGACTCAAGGGTAGCATCGGGATCACTCGGGACTCTAATCTTTATAAAAGCGTGAATGATCTGCACAATTCTACATTATACCTGCGTAATAAATAGTACAAACATGCCACTCTGAGTGAAAGGGGTATTTTTTGTGAGCCGTGACGTGGTACGGTCCCCCGGGCTTGTCTTACCGTTATCGGGGACCCAGGGCCCCAAGCTCCCGGGACAGGGTTATAAATCTGCCGAGGACATGTCCCGGCATCGCGCCCCGTGATGACGAGCGGGTGTGCACACGAATTCAGTGTTATGTAAGATATTCTTCTTTATTCGTGTGCTTTTCTTAGATATGCAAACATTATTATGATGGTGTATAAAAGCTTTGAATAACTTCCACATTGCGTTTTGGGAAAATAGTTTGAACCTCTGTTTCGTAGTCTTTTTGTAGACCTCTGCTACGCCTCGTAGCACCCTACTACGGCGTAGACTCTGACTACGCCGTTTGCATCGAAAGCGGCTCAATTATTACCATTTCAGGTGGATGGGCTATTGAATCCGTACGAACGTTGTAATTCTGGCCATTACTATCCACAGCTTTTTCGTAGTAGCAGTCTACGTTTATTGTCTAAGATCAAATAAAACGACAATTTCGTTTTATACTAATTCGATTTTCTATAATTTGACATAAAAAAAAAAACAAATCTAACGTAAACCACAACATAATATGCAAATACTATAAAAGCTAGCACAGGTACATTAGTATACGAAGTTAGCGTACGTCCCTAGTGATTTAAAATGCGACGCAGCGCTCCAGATATTGTATCCCGAATAAATATATTCAAGTCTTTCAGCAAACAAGCGGGACGTAGACTGCAATTGTATTAAAATTCGCTTGTTGACGAAATTGTAAGTTCGCGTACATTGTCGTAACAATACGTAGCAATGCTACGAAGTTAGGCGATGAGCTTCGTAGCCTTTCGTAGCACTGGCTACGAAGCGTAGGCTTTTTAACTAGATTATGAAACTTGCGTCTACGAAGAAAAATTGTTGAAAGGAACTTGCATATCTTAAGATATTATTGTTGAATTAGGGTTCCTTAACAAAGGGTGCTTGGGTTAATGTGTCGTTAAAGTAATTTGGGTCCAATTATCTAAAGTATGCTCAGTGGCTATTCAAATGTAAATGAGATGCAATAAAGAATTATAAAGGCCATTTGCTTTTCGTTCTGGATTCGTTGAATATTTGAATAAATCCGGGCAAACGTAAGTAAAAACTTTTCATATAATATATATGTAGGTTGGTGTTAGAACTCTTTGCTTCATATTATCCTTCATTTCTGTTGGAAATTTCATCTTTTACTGGCAGCCGTCGTGTGGTTTCGTCAGGTAATCTAACTTTTCTAATCAAGCTGTTCCTGGCTTCTTTTGTCTCTGCATATTTATTACATGTACATGGTCATTTATATTTAATGTGGGGATCCGTGTGTCGTGTAAGGAACATTTTATTCAAAATTTTCATTAGGTATATTTTGTAAGGATTTCTGGGATAAGATAGTTTTCTGGTTTGATCCGAAGTCCTATAAGTTTTTTATGAGTATAATATGTCTGATAATTTTATAAATGTAATAACTGAACACCCGTAACATTGCAATTTGATTTTATGGTGACAAAGTAGATGCTTGCTTGAATCTGCTCGTTCACAGAATTAACGGGTCCAATATAGTCAAGCTCACGAGCACGCTACTCATATTATATTACCTTTCCACTTTAATTCTAAGAAATAAAGAGATCTCTAGTTGTAAGCTTACCGAGAACGCGCAGGAAAAGTGCACGTTTTACAAACTACAAAGCCTTTTCTATTACTTCTAGCAATTTCAAACGTGTCTAAGAAATGTGGAGCGTACTTTTTTCATAGACACCCGCTTGCAGCGCTCTCTGGCGTCGTTTTCTAGAACTGCACATTATTACATTTCGCTGGACGGAAGCATCTGAAAAGTATGCAACATAATGTATTATCAGAATGCCTTTGTGTCGACTCGTACGCCCGCGCTGGTTCAGATATCTGCTATAGATGATAGAAAAGATATTTTTCGCATGGAAAAGTTCTGGCATTTAATGGAAAAATACGATGGTTCCAACCGTGATATTAGTGGCTCACGTGTCTCAACTTCTGGGATGTTCTATTCGAAAATAGATCAGTCGTGTAACGGAAACCGATATCTATTTTTTTTTCCTGTGAATGTCACCATGGGAACTTATTCGGTTCATTAGTTTCTGAGATATACTCAGTAATTATTAACACACTAATTATACTCAATCAATACTCGTGGATGTATTTCTTGATAAGCGACAAACAATCGTTATGGCGAACTGGATACGTACAACGGAAATCAAAATTTTGTTGCGTAAATCTCTTTGTCGTCGCTCTCGTGTCGGCTTTAAAAAATGATGGGTAATATACTTATTAGGAAGAGTATTATAATTACCACATATGTCACCTGTATTGATGCAATCATCAAATCCAGAAATCATCAGAATTTGAACCCTTGATGCAATCATCAAGGGTTCAAATTCAGATGATTTCTGGATTTCCTAATTTCGAAATTCGGTGACCTATTCTTAGACAGGTACTTTCGGAAATCTAGCAGTTTTTAATATTATTGCGAACAAATATCGTTATTTGTTTTTAATGTCAAATTGATGATCATGATCAAGATTCTAAACACGTATCTTCCGATATTCCCTATTCCTAATAGGGCCCTGCGGAAAACTTCCCCTTTGTGACAATTTTAACCACACAAATTAATAGTTACTCCGACCCAATCAGTGTTCTGTGGTTGCAGTAAAGTTAGGAGTGGTTCGCCTGTCCCAAGTCTTCACGGAACTTAAGTTCTGCACAGTATGAGAGGCTTCAGAAGACGTGTCTGCGAGCCGTCGTGGCGGATCATCGCTGTTTATTGTAACTGCAATCTTAATTATGTACACAAAGAGGTTGGCTCAACAATACTCGCCGTGACTAAACCTTCATACCACCACCTTAACGCAACACCTTCAACAAAGATTTAATATAAAATTAAGCCAGATTTCCCGTCATTATGGTGAATCAGCGTAAAAACCCCTACAACGAGACTAATAGCGTCATAATCTCCCGCGGAATACGTACAGTGCTGAATCGAATTGAATCATCTCCACGGAGATTACATCAAAACGGTCTCACCTAGAGCGAGCTCGAACAAAAAACTTGTTCCCGGTGCGAGGGCAGGCTGTGCTGCCATCTCGCGCGTTGCTAGGAGACGCGCCGATCAATACAGCCTCCGCCGGGCCGCCTAATTACCCGGCCCCCGCATCCCGCCCGCCCCGCGCCGTCCCGCCCGCCCCCGCATCCCCGCCGCCCTCGCCCGAGGAAACTTCTCGCCGCCCGCCCCGACCACACCGCCGCTGCTGGATTTAAATATCGAATGATAGAATTCAAATTCAAATATTTTTCGCTTTGCGCCTTTGTTTGTTTTGACGAAGGCTCTTATATATTTTTTGTAATTACCTTTTTTCGTATGCGTATGTTTGACACGAGCTTCTGTAAATATTTTTGTTTGAAATTGCGGTGAGCGTCGCGTAGGTCGTAGGTGTACAACGAGGGTGTTTGGGGTGGCTTTTATTACTTTTATAAATACGAATCCTGATGATTACGAAGCACTTTTCGTTGAAAATCAAAGAAGGATCAAAGTCGGGGAAAGTACGTCTCGTGAGATGAAATAAATATTACATTCAGCAGGTTACCATAAGTAACTACAAAAAGTAGTGAAATCAAACGGACAAACATCTCAAGTTTAAAAAGGAATTCGTGAAACAAAGCTTTTATTTCATGATTTATTAATAGCTCAAGCGAATTAGACCGCACTCAGATTTGGGAATAGATAATGGGCATTAATAATGCAGGAACAAAACAAACTCGAAACCTCGTAGTTTGCGTTAAAGATATTTTCTGTTCGAATCGTGGTAGGCAGGTATAAAGCCCACATTTTAGGCAGGTTTAAAGCCCACACGAAGCAGGTGCGTGATCCCGCGAGTAATGTATGTGATCATAATGCCACGCCACTCTGATATATTGGAATATGATACGAGCATGTGAGTTACAGATGAGAGTATAGCTCGTTGGAGTATGAATAATCCAAGTTGTGGGTATTTAGAGCGAGGCGAGAGAGGGTAAGCTGTAATACGATGTGCTTAGTGTTCGTGAGTTTCAAAATTGGCATAAAACACGGTCACAAGTTTCAACCACGCATGAAATCAGGTGAAAAATATGAAAAAAAAAAAAAAAAATCACATCACTAAATCTCATCACACAATGTACTTTGGTAACGGGTTATTGAAAAGTCTCAATGATCCAGTTGAATAAACCCTTATACATAGATGAAGTGCCTAATATTTTAATTATCTACAATACCATCGGTACCCCGTTGGTACATTGTATTAAATGTCAAACAATTACACGGAAGATTAAATTCTTAAGATTTTTCCCTCATCATTCAGACACCCACGCGAAACGGTACCTTCCTAGGTTATTCGCGAATATAAAAAATAAAATTGTTGGCATTCTGATAACTCCTTACCATAATGACACCCACGTAAAAATTAAACGTGATAACCGATGCTAGTAGCGCTTAGAAAAATCTTCCATTGCTTTGTATCCCTTTGTTTGCCGAAGTCAAACTATAAAACATATTCAAAATTGCCCACATTACGTCAAGTAGGTACCAACACGTCTCGCAAGTTCTAGCGCTCTACACGTCATTCGTACTTAAAAACTTAGTTTCCATTTCTTATTGAATATCAGTTGGCTTGAAGCTGTAACAATGATGGCGGCACTGCGACATGTATGCCCACGCCCGATCGCTTCCTTTGTTCGTTAGTGCCCTTTGATCGAGCCGCCTTCCTGTTACGCTCTCTGATTAATTTCAGACAGCTCTCCCAGACAGAGGTATATACAAGTCTAGATATATTTTACACGGGGTGGGTGGGGAACGAACATGGAGGCTGTGATTTTGTTACAGTATTTTTGCTGTATAAAATTATTTTGTGAAGGGTTTTGTGGTGGAATGATCAACTGCGTTGAAATTTTTAGTTAAAAATGTCCAAAGGAATTCAGTGAAAAGGCTTCTTCTATACATTTATGTGTTAGGCATTGTAGTACAATATTGCATATAAACCCTTTTGTTTCTCATAACAAAAGCTGAGTACTTCGCCTTTTGTCCCTAAGACGCCTTAAAAGTGTCTAAAGGATGACGTCAAGTGGGATTATGAATGGCCATTACGGGCTCATAATGTACGGCCAAACATTACCCAAAGGTTTGCAAAACATAAAATACCAACTAGGTTGGCTAGGAGTTGGCTTTTCAGGCTGATAATTTATGATGATTATGCAAGATTTTATCCCCAGAATGTGATTTCAACAGTACAGTTTACGTATTCAGATAAATTAATGAGTCCGTTTTAATATTCTGATATAATTTTTTTATTTAACTCAAGACATTTGGACTTACCCATAAACCTTGATTAATCACTATATTACAAGAGATGATTTATTTGTGTGAAAGTTTATGAAGGTTTGAAACTTACGTCCAAGTTTCCCCCAGTGTCATGTCGGTGTCAAACTTGTAATATTCAAGGGATTTTTGGTACGCATATATTATTTTTGGTTTCATAGAAACAGTTGTAAAACAGAGTAAAATTATGAGAGTTTAATATTCAGTGAATTATTCTTTTTATTTGACTTTTTTAACTATTCCGTCCAGCTTTTTCGGAAATAAAGTCAGACATTTTTTGTATGAATTAGAAAAGGAATAACATAGGTGTGATAAACAGTAAAATATAAGGCTCTGTCGGGACAGGTGCACTCAAATCTGTGTCGTACTTTCCTTAAAAGACCATCTCATGCTGAGTTAGTTCTTACATGACCTGATGATCAAGATTATGTCTGGACTTCAAAAAAGACTGTGACCTCTGAGTTTGTTTCAGTATTTCTTCTCAGAGTAGTCATATAGGAAACACCGAGCTCATCTAGTTTGAATTTTTTTTAAAATTTTGACATTTAAAAGTGTGTTTTAAAGCCTATTTTCAGAAATAAATCATTTAAGAAAAAGGCCATTCGATACCTATCTAAATTACGTACTACAGCACTTTTAAAAGGTTATTTTGTTAAACCCCTTTTAAAATAACAGTCATAAAGTATGACTGAAGTGATAAATTTTATTTCATGGTAAGTTACCCGAAAACTTTGAAGGAGAAAAACGTCCACCGTCCTATTTTATCAGTGAATAGTTATTCGGTATTACCCGCGAGGTTCCCTCTACGACACCCAGGGGATCGGATGAGGCAACCTATTCTCGGAGCGGGTTGCGTCATCATAGGTTTGTGGATAAAGTTAAATATTGCTCTAATTTTTGAGCTTTAATATTGCTCATTGCCTAATATTTTTGATGTCACCAAAGGTGTAGATTGCTTATTAATTACACACGGCTTTTGTATAACATACAATCACGTTAACGAATCACTACTTTACTAAGGGCTGATTTTTATAACTGAAATATAAATATTACAGTTTGACATATTTTCCATACAAAAGCTGTCATACCACAATATTTGTCCCTTAAAAGTTACCTGACTATTGAAAAATCAGCCCTCTTATAACCTCTTCAAAACAAGAACACTGTCAAATGTTGAACATTTCGATATCCAATGTCTAAATATAACTTTTATTGACTATAGTTTGACCGAGACCGCTGTATCGCGCCCGAGGAATCCAAGGCGAAGCGGGGGGTGGAAAGCCATAAGTGTTGACGAATGACCGGCCTGCACTGCCTCCCCGTCTCGCCGAGCACATAGGCGCGTTACTGCGGTTCCGGTTAAACTATACCCAAAATCACGTGAAATCATCATCCGCATATTATAAAGGGTCTTTCAAATAGGGCGGGTCGATGTTGACAGTTTGTGGCGGCCATGTTGTTTTGGCGGCATCTGTCAAATGCGGTGTTATTTCTTCAGTTACTGATGTCAAATCACCATGGCAAGTTACTCGATTGAGCAGCACGTCCAAATGATAAAACTTTGTTGTCAAAATGAGTGTTCGTAGTGCAAACATTGCGCGCATTACGTCCATTTTACGGCAGACGCGGTGGCCCTTCAAAGTCGACTCTCCAACGTTTGACCAAATTCGAGATGAATGGTTCGGTAAACAACCAACCAACTTACGTCAAAGGAACGCCAGATCGACTGAGAACATCGCTGCTGTCCGTTAGAGTGTGCAGGAGACTCCGAGGTAGTCATCATAATTCAGGTCATCGCTCAGATTCAGCCGGATCTATGCAGTAGAGTAATTGAAAATTGGACCTCTCGGATCCGAGCCACCGTTCGAAGCCGCGGTGGACATTTAAACGATGTCATATTTCATATATTATGCCATAAATGGGCATTTCAAATAATAAAAAAAAACTTTAATATCTTACATAGAGCTTGTTTTATTTAATTTCAACATCGACCCGCCCTTGTTGAAAGACCCTTTACAAGTCCACTTTATGCCTAAAATGGACTGTTCTAATCAGATATTTTCAAATGGTCGGCACTAAGCTCGATGCTCCGTCTTCAGCATTCAGTTGCCACCAAAAATTGATATCGATTTAAGAAAACATACACGTGCATCGTTTTAACTTACGATATGTACCTATCATTTTCTAACATACGATATGTACCTATCACTTTACGCAATCTCAGTCGCTTGAGGCATCTCAGACTTGCGTCAATACTTGGGCGTCAATAACAGATTTATACTTTATAGATCTCTCTACTCCGGATTATGAATTACGTCATTACTTAGTTTATGTAAGAGGAAGCGGGATTTATACGTGTTCCTTTTGATATCCCACTCCTAGGGTATTAATTAAACCATGTTAAAGAATCAACTGGTATATGCATTATTTTTCTTTTTGTTTAATTTCTTACGGAATAATTCAACGAAGCCACGATTATTTATGTAAAACATCTTTACGTGAAATATAAAAACAGAAATTTAAAAAATATATATTTGCTTTAAATATCAATGATTGGTTTGAATGAAAATGATTTTCTCGTATTTATTAATGAAACTTGGATACACACATCTAGAGTTGGAGTTCGTATATTTTTGGAAAACTTGTTCTTTTTTATTATTTTTACATAAAGGATATTTACTACCTGACAGTTATGGGCCATGAAAAGGAACACGTTGTATATGAACTAGTGACCGTCTAGGGATGATACGTCCATTGCAGAATTCGCTGTGATTGCGATATTAACTCATCATATCAGCCCGGACTCACCCACTGCAAGTATACGCCTCCCCTTTCTTCTGCAATACTTCCCAGTTCTGTGTGTCGCTCATCCAGGACCAGGATCTGTAGAATTGACTCAGTAAGCATTAAAAAACATAATTACTAGTCGGTTTTGCATGTCAATAGGTTATCTCTATCCTATATCTAATTATTTATTATAACTTCATATTTTAATTTTTTTGCTGCCCTATGATTCTTCCCCTCCTTTTTATATACTTGTACAAATTATTATTTTAAGACTGTTAGCTTTAAATTTCATAGATATTGTATTTTAAATACTTAGTAAATCGTGATCATGGAAATTCTCATGTTACGTTAGCCAAGTCGCTTCACGGCTTGATAGCATCATTCAATGAAAATTGTTAGAATGAAGTAGAACTTATATAGAAAAAATATTTCTATGAGCAAAAAAGCAGAAAAAGGATCTGGAAAACTAGGTTTCTAAGGAAATATTCAGGGTGAAGCAGAAAATAAAAAACGGAGAAGCTTCGTCAAATGAAAAATAACAGCAACGGAAACAGGACTGGCAAGAATAAATTCTATATAAATATGAAATCAAGTGAATTGTATTTTTTTTATCGGACTTCCGGTCCCAGATATATTTTAACACCGGCGACGAAGGCCGAGGTGGCAGGGCAGTTTTGTAGCACTTTTTGTGTATCCCAGTAATGCCTGGCGAGGTGACATGGGGCAAATTGGATTTACCTGTCGGCAGACGCACGAGACAGTGCATATTACCGGATATTTTTGCCGTGTTTCCCGTAATCTTGTAATGCCGGGGATGTGTCTGAAAATGGAGAGAAAAATGCATATTTTATTTTTACTTTTGTGTTATACCAGATTATGTTAACGTATATGTACATCATTTGAATAAAGGCTCGTGCAAACTTGCGCGACATGACGCGCGACGCGAGACCGGTGATTGTTCTGAACCGTGAAGTTTTATTAGAAATTGTTTTGTTAGAGTCGCGTCGCGCCTGTTTGTTAAACAAATCCCATAAAGGTTTTATGGGGTTTGTTTATGTTAAGACGACACGACAGACACGACTTACGATATTGTTCATATCTTCCTTTAGATAGAATGATTGAATAAACAATTCACGTAACATTTTTCGGCTTCGTCCATACTCATCCCCAGTTCAAACTCGCCCGCTTTTTAAAATGCCTATCAGCTGCAAGGGTACACGTTGTCGGAAAAGTGGTACAATGTAGAAAATAAATACTCTTCTAAATAATAAATACTGATCACGTATTAATTTTGCTATGGCAGTCTTGATCTTTTTAACCGACTTCCAAAAAGAGGTAGGTTTTTTTTATGGATGTCCGCCGATTTCTCCGTCAATTGTGGACCGGTTTTGAAAATTCTTTTTTGTTTGAAAGGGTATGCTCTCGAAGTGGTTTTATAAAAAAAAATTATTAACTTTGCTTGGATAATTTTTGAGTTAGCTTCAATAATACGTTTTTTTTTACCACTTAGTATGTGGATGATATGATAAGTTCCTGTGACTATTATTTACATAGCAGGTATTCGAATTTGTGTAGGGTGGGTACCACAAAAAAAAAATAGTGTGTAGTAAATATAATAGTGTTTTTTTTTGGAAGTCAGTTGTTTTTTTTTTAAGTTTCTCTATTTTTATTTTAACAAAATGACCTACTTAGATTCCGTGCAAATAAGTAGTTATTTATGATTAAATATTACATTCCTAGAAATTTTACAATCATTGAATTGAATTATTATAAACAATACAGACTGATTTTTTAGCAGAGAGCTTTAATTAATGAACAAACTGTGTTTTTTTTGAGAAAAGTTTAACTTTAAATAATAATTAAGGTTTTAATTATTGTACTTACGAACTTGACTGACGTGACTTTAAGAGATTAGATAAACGAATGGTTCTTTTAAACGAGTGTTTATTAATGTTGATTCTATTTTATAGATGTTGAAAAAACACTTATAGTACCTACCTACTTACTGTTAATTTTATACCGCGTATTATGACTGAATAAAAATAAATAAAAATCATACTAGCGCTTCTCTTACCATCAGTACATTTGCGCTTTCTAGCTATACATGTAGTTAGATAATACGAACCGGGCGAGTTCGAACTGGGGATGAGTATGGATGAAGCCCATTTTTCATCAGAACTTCGTTTCAAGATGATAAAAATTAATATCACTAAGTAACAAAGGAAGTGTGGAAATGGTTCTTTAATTACTTTTCCCAGGAGTGCCACCTACTTGTTATTTTATACTTGGATTGGAACTAAGTGATAGATGAGGATACGGTACGGTAAAGAAAGTCTATTTCTTAGAGCATGTGAGCGCTGGCTGGCCAACTGTTTATTATAAAAGATGGCAGTCATTTATCTTTGTTATTTTATTTTAAAGTAAGACGAAAGTTAGTTTTGAAAAGCTGAAATAGGAAAAACTTCTGCGGAGTCCATTCGTAAAATATGTAACCTTTTTAGTAAGTTGATCTATTGATAAAAAAAAATCTACTAGCCTTTATTGATGCCTTTTTTTGCCTTTTTTTAAATAAATAAATAAAATAATAATTAAAAAAACCGTTAAAAAGAAAACTTTAGTGGCATTCATATTATTTTTTCATCGCCAGTGGCCAGTTTTTATTTGAAACAAGTCCAACCTCTTTAGAGGAAAATTCATTAGATGTTTTTCTCTAATTTATAAATTAGTTCCGTATCGCCGAAATAGAAATAGTTAATCAAGAATTTAACATACTCGTCTGTGTGTTTCTTTTAATAATTATTTTTATTTCAATATTGTTTAATTTTATTTAAAAAATATCTGTTGATCTATAGTACGTGAGAGTACAAATTAATGATTACAGTAATACATTTATACTGATCAAACCTTGTTAAACCTTTGTGCATAATTTTTTGTTGATAGATGAAATATCATAAATTAAATGCGTTTGCATGTGTGTTATTGTGAAATTAGTGGTGGACTATTATAAAGATGGTGAGATGGAAATTTTACGAATCAATGCTGCACCTGCGTAGATTTTGATGCTATCAGAAACAAAGCAAACGGTAAGGCTTACTACACGACGCTGGAGCCGCACCAGCGTCGGACTGCATGTTTGTGTATACGAATGAATATCACTGATGCGCCGCACCGCCGGCGCCGCCGGACCCCAAGAAGATTTTTTTTTCAGAATATCTCAGACTGAGTTTAAAATCTACGCGGCGCCGTGCGGCCTCGGTACGGCTCAGGCGTCATGTTCAGGAAGTCTAAGATCGCGCGCGCATAGGATGCGTTTTCGTACGAATTTCACTCGTGCGTACACTTACGACCATGGTCGTACGAATTGAGTGCGCACACTCGATACGCTTTTCTCCGTCAAATAGAACAAATCCCAACAAGTTCGGATTGTTTTCGGACGTCGGAACTATGCGTACGATTAAGTCGCACCCAGTCTGCGCTCTCCCTTTCTACTCGGAAGGTCGGGATCGTTCGTGCGTGTTCGTACATGTACGCACGACTGAAATTCGTTCGAAAACGCAACCAAAGTGCGCGGCCTTAGTGTTTTAATTTTATACCGAATATTGCATGATCGTATGACGTAAGCTTTTATAACCCACGCAAGTTGTAATCCTAACTAATATTATAAATGCGAAAGTGAGTTTGTTGGTTTGTTTCTTACGCTTTCACGCTAAAACTACTGGACGGATTCGGATAAAATTTGGCACACGGGTAGACCATGACCTGGGTTAGGAGTTAAGACACTTTTTAACCTGGTAGTACGTTCCCGTGAGATAATTCCCGACCTCCTTATAGCTGAAACGGTGGGCAAAAGTTAATAGTCAATAATGCTGGGGCCATATTGTCGCGATAAGATGAACTATATTTCGTACGCTCTCTCTCGCACACCGGTCGACGTCTCGTTGAGCAACAGAGAGCGCATGAAGTATAGTTCGCGTTATCGCGACAATGTAACCCCAGCATAAGGATAACGGTAAACCGTTTCTAAGACTTACATAATGTGCACGTGGGCGGCGGTCTACTGACCTTATGTGTGAATAGTTGGTTAGCAACTTATTTTATTTATTCATTAGATTCTTCAATCATTGCTATAAGTAAATCACTATTAGAGGTTACATGAATCAAGTTTTTTAAAACATCGAAGTGGTTCGTCTAAGATGTCCTGTCCCATTTATGATGTGATTTTGTTTTGAGCAATGAACGTACCTAATAAAAAATGATCATTTAAAATAACACACGAGAAAGAAGTTAGTAGCTTCTATAAAAATGTGACAAAGGAGTAATAAGAAATATTTTTAATTGGTGATTAAATAGTTGTGTTGTTTAATTTATGCGTGAGTAGGTACCGTTATAGCACAGTATAATGAAGCAATAGTACTATGTCTCGGCAATGAATTTGAAATAATTACCTACGACCGCTCGGTAGATAAACCTACCGCGTCCGTGCGTAGATACATGCCGCGCACTCAATACTGTTGCGTACTGATATACACTGGGATTTCGAAGCGCATCGTTTCGGCCGTTTTCTATGAAGATACTGTTACTTATTTATACTGTGATTATTGGCAGTACACCTCAGCCTAACCCTTCGGGGAATACAGCCGTAATGTTATATGTGTGTATGTAATTCGTTTTTCAAGGACTCCTTTCTCAATCCAATGTATTATTGTAAAAGAACATTGGTATACCATTACCTGTGTATTATATAAAATAAAATATAATAAATATTATATAAAAATAACTTTCCACAAAGTAAATATACAGGTGAGTCTTTATAATGTGCACAAATCGAAATGAGGGAATCTATGCTTAATTTTATGGACGGAAAAATATTAAAAAACATATAAATATCTTTTTTCGTTCCATTTGGCATCTGATTGAGAAATTTTATGATTATTGTAAAAAATTATAGGGTAGAGAGGGTAGTTTTTTTTCCACAATTTTCATTTCATGAGAACGCCTAATTACTTCCAATCATTATGGAACTTGTTTTATCGCGATAGATCATTTAGTTTAAAAGTTACACCGTTTTATTACATTTTTTTTATTAATTTATTAAAAAAAAAAAATTAGATTTTTTAAAATATTTCTTCCGTCGATAAAATTAAGCATAGATTCTCTCATTTCGATATGTGCACATCATCAGGCAATTGGCTCGTCCCTATTACATGGGACTTAAACATAACTGGCGAAATGTAGGTGTACTTACTATCGGTACACCTCTGCCCTACCCTTCGGGTATTTCAGGCGTGATCTTACACTATGTGTTAAATATATAGGACAAACTATAAAACGCACATGAAACAGCCAGTACCTAATAACGTCCGCCATCTTGTCTCATTATAAAACCTCGCAGTTCCGTCTCTACGTTATATTTGAATTCTCCTGTGTTTTGCTCTCGAATATAAATTATATTGCAGTTGCTGCTTTGATATAATATACTACATTTTGCCCGTGGCTTAGTCTGCATGAACTTCGGAACTACAGATAGTGCCGTCAACGAAGACGCTCACCACTTTTCTTCTTAATCGCTTACAGTACAAGAGTGCAACATACCGCTAGTGTTTTATTTTTGTCGTGTTTTCTAATTATCCACTCATAGTTAATTAGTGTGTATCGACAATACTAAAACACTAGCGGAATGTTGCACTCTTGCACTGTAAGGAAGAAGAGTGGAGCGCGTCTTCGTGGATGGCACTATAGTTCAGTCATCTTAGTCAAAATTAGGTAAGTATCTCGGAATTTAAAATCCAAAAAAGTCAAAGGTCACAAAGGACGTTTTTTTGCATTTCCTTTTGCAAATAACTCGTTTCCTGTGGGTTTGTCGCGATTTGTATTTATTATAAATATTGTAGAGGATCAAATTACATACAAGTTTATCAAATTCCGAGGTGAATTTACTAAGATGACTGGACTACTATCTTTATCCCTCGGAATGTACCTACTACCGGTATCTTATGTCCTAACCCAGGTCACGGTCTATCCGTGTGCCTTACAGTCGTTTAGGCGTGAAAAGGTAACAGTCAGACTGACAGACAGACAGAGTAACTTTCGCATTTATTATATTAGTATGGAAGTCAATCAACCTGCCTAGCCTTTTCCCAACTATGTTGGGGTCAGCTTCCAGTCTAACCAGATGCAGCTAAATGCCAGTATTTACATGGAGCGACTGCCTATCTGACCTTCACAACCCAGTAACTGGGTAATGCGATATTAGTATGAAAGTATGGATATGTATTAGGTTGTAACATAATAATCTGACAATTTTTGCGGGAACATTCTAGAATTTTTTCACAGCTTCGAGAAAATTCTATGATTGTGAGTATAAATACAGTTGAGTGCGCTCGGTTTATCAGTGCAATAATTGACAACGCAGCGAGTGGCATTATGGAAAAAATTGATTTGAAAAGACGAGACATCCGCGTCCTTCTATTTTACGAGTTCCTTTTGAAACATACAGCTAAGCAAGCGGCACAAAACGTATGTCAATGTATGGGAGAAAATACAGTCTCTTATCATACAGCAGTAGATTGGTTTCGACGTTTCTCGAATGGCGACTACGATCTTGAAGATAAACCTCACGAAGGGCGACCGGTTGAGGTTGATGTTAATCGCCTCATTGAGGAAGATCCAAGGAGGCCTACTCGCCAACTTGAAAAAGAACTCGGATGCTCCCATACTACGATCGATCGACATTTGAAAGCGATAGGTAAAGTATACAGGCACGGTCAATGGGTGCCCCACGAATTGACGGATGGACAACGGATGATGCGAGTAGCGATTTGTACACAATTACTGACTTTACATCGTACTTTTGCGTGGCTTCGTGATCTAGTTACAGGAGATGAGAAGTGGTTATTTTATGTTAATCATAACAATAAGCGACAGTGGCTTAGCGCGGGTCAAAGAGGAGTACCAACGGTTAAATCAAAAATGACTACGCAGAAGGTTATGTTGAGTGTTTGGTGGAACATGCACGGAGTTATCTACTGGTAACTATTACTGCAGGGAACGGCCATAAATAGTGAACGCTATTGTGCTATGTTGGATAAAGTAGCCGAGAATCTTAAAGGAAATCATGGCAATGTGTATCTCCTCCACGACAATGTCCGACCTCACACCGCATCGATGACCTGTACAAAAATTAAGGAGCTAGGCTGGATTTCTTTAGCCCATCCTGCATACTTGCCAGACATTTCTCCATCTGACTACCACTTGTTCCGATCGTTACAAGCTCATATTAGCGGAAAATCTTTTGATGACCGAGATACATTGGAACAGTGGTTGACAGAATTTTTTAACGCTTATGAGTCCAAATTTTACGAGAATGGTATAAACGTTCAATAAAATGTTAAGCTTAATTGTACGAAAAAAATAAAATAAAGTTTCTTAAAACAGTATCAGATTATTATGTTACAACCTAATATTATTCACGTAGGGATTGAGAAGCATGGAAGGAGGCACATCGTTGCTTCAAGATCTACAAATGAGATCATAACTGACATTTTGTAATTTGATCCTAAGTACCCAGTAAAATGAAATACTCTAATCTAGTTGCTGCCATGTTGCAGGGTATCGTCTGAAATCCTTTTTGATAGGTACCTAAGCTGTGTTCGCACGGTTTTTTTAGAATATTCGCTGTAACACTTGTATCTGGGTAAATTGGAGGTCAATCCCAACTACAGTTTGACAGTTGAAAGAATGTGTTCCTGACACCTGTCAGTTGGACAATTTCTTGTAGTAATAGCGATCAAATTCGCAAAACATATATTCGTTAGTATAAAACTGACCGGTGTCAAGAACCCATTCTCTCGACGGCCGGACTGTAACAAAAATCTCATTTTAGCCTTTTAAAATAATTTTAAAAGAGCAAATGTGTTAGTTACCTATTTTTGCAAGGAATACTAACAATGCACGATATTTTTCTTTATCCTATCCTTGTCCTGGCTGCTAGCCAAGGAACGCTTGCTTACAACCGGACTTGCACTTGCTAATGAGAGCCTAACTACTTTTATCTATGGCAACTACCTACAAAACAGAGAAATTACTATAGGAAATATATATACTATGCAATGCATACAGTGACTGCTTAATTGTGTTTGCATTGATGGGCTTATCAATAATTCTCCTATGTGCCTACTACATAATGTAACGCAATCGCATCGAATATAATGGTCAGCTTGGGTTCAGTCCAGCATGCACATAGATCGATAGGGAGGTACTACTGAGTTATAAATTAACACCAATGGTTCAGCAGATACATAATAATATCTTCTTCATGTTTCTTCTATATGTTTCCTCTAACTTATTCTCTTATTTCACTTCCTATTGAGATAGAGAAGAGCTGGCAAGAAACTCCAAAGAGTAACCGTGGAATTTCTTGCCGGCTCTTCTCCATAAGAAGCGACCAATTGGAACCGTGCACCTAGCTTCTGACGTTTGATAAGTGCCCTTGTAGGATTATGTGAAATAAAATATTTTAAATTTTGAAATCTAAAACGTAAATTAATTTAATGACAAAAAACACTCCGCCATATAATAGACATCAGTTACATCGGATGAAGCTATCAATATCGTGTTATGTTGTTCTGTAATTAAACATATTAGGTACTTATGGGCGTCGCGTTCGAAGGGTCCGCAGAGAACCCTTTTCCCCCCTCCCATTTCCCCCAGTTGTCTGTCCGTCTGGCTGTCCGCACCCCCTCAGTCCCAATCTATACTCTGCGTATAATTTGAATTCGGTGTGTACTTAGACATCTAGATAGATACGTTTGCAATGATGGCGGACTAAAGGCTGGTGCATACAGTTGCAATTTTTTTTTTTGTTGGAATAATTATATTAGTTTCGATTATAAGGCTTTTTTTAGCAAACTGCCTTACGCCAATTATTCATAAGTGTAGTCTTCTTTCGGTAAATCGATTATACAATCAAATCACCTTTTAATTTCTATGACATTAAAGTTAAGCATAGTGATTGTTTGAGTATGTGGCTATGTAAAATAATATATGCTTCAAGTAAGTAATTTAATATGTAATATGACACTGTCGATTTTTGAAGTATATCAACGTTGCATCACAAACCAGCGCTGGGGCTCTGTCTCGCATGGGGTCGCAGCATTATGCTGAGCGATGGCCGTTTTGCGTGGATGTGACGCATATTTTCCCCCAATTGGTTATTTACGTGTTTTTTTTTATCTTTTGCGTCATATTAACGGCAAATAAACGAATTTTCTTTCTTCTATTCCCGAAGCTGTTCAAATAGATAAAACGAATTTTCCCAGATATGAGACCTAGCTAAATCGATTTTTCACTCCCGTGAACCCCCATATTGCAACTTTCAGCGAAATCGTAAAAGCCATTTTTGACAACGTGATTACAAATATATATATATATACAAAAAAAAAATATAAATGAAAAATATATAATAAATAAATATATAATATTATAAATATATATAAATGAAAGAATGTATAAATATATATACAAAATATTGCTTATTTAATAGTATAGGATGTAAAACCCTATAACCGTGTACTCGAGATATATTCCAAAGGAAGCGAGCGTGAATACGAATATTCTTCCTATCCAGAGCGACGTTTCTTTACGACATTACTCTGTGCTCTGAATACACTCAGAGCCTTTTATATAAACATAAATACATCGAACGCTAACATTCAGGGCGTCTATTTGCGAATCCATTTCATTGCCTTTGACAGGGAACGAAAAACTCTAACGTACCATTCATCTGAAGTCTGGAGTCACGTCGTAATAGAGTGTAACGTAAATAAAAAGCCTCGGTTCTTGTTAGTTCGTCGGCAAAGCTCTCGAAGTGCGCCGTCGTCCGCTATGCTGCTCTCAGCTCCTTTGAGGAGCAAACATCAATATAATTGGATTGCCTTACAATTTTTAAGTAAACAGCCTATGGAGTCCTCAAAGCATGCTGAAGACTTGTTTGAGGAGTTCTTATTCTGCAGCTGAATAAGAAAACTTTGGCTTTGTATGCTTTTCTCGAAGCCACTCCTTTGAAGATGTCTGTGCGTTACGTTAATGGGAATATCCAATTTTGTGTCTGTGGAGACAGTCAGTACGTCTTCTAACTACTTTAAGGAATCTTGAGTCAAAGAAATAAGGCGGCTTCGGCTGGTAAGGGGAAAATATACCTTCTATCTATTTGTTTCAAATACACATTCTTCTTCACTGTTTGTTAGTTTAAAACTCTTTTCACATTAGTACACAGATGATAAAAACTTGTACACATTAGAGTTGGCCACCACTGGATGGCCACCATTAATATTTTCAGGTGGTGGGTGGGTTTCCTACAATTTTTTTTTTGCCACCATTTTGATTTGGCGCCAAATTTTAGGGTTGTTAGATATCCACTATTTATTTACAATGAGGCAAATTTGTTATAAAGCATTTATAAGTCGATGACTACTTTTATCGAAAAATTACCCAATTCTTTTCAACAAATCAGTATGTGTAACTAATGTGATGAATTACCTCAATAAATACGTTAATTAATTACCTTGTCCACTGCCGTGGATTATGCTATACGCTGACGACATTGTTCTGGCTGCTGATATCGCTAGAACCGACAGGACTGAGTATTTGAATTGTTCCTTTAGTGGAAATGAAACACGTGAAACCATCTGTATTGGATAAACGCTTATTCTCACAGTAGATAAGTTCAAATATTTGGACTTCATGCTCACAGCAGACGCCAATGTTGATGCTGACGTGATTCATAGGATCAGCGTCGCATGGTTGAATTGGCAGTCACTTACAGTAGTACTGTGTGATCCACGTATTCCCAGTCTATAAAACAGCAGTTCTTCCGGCGTTATTGTATGGATTCGAATGTTGGACAACAAAGAAGACATCAAAATATCTATGCCGCGTCTACAACGCCACATACGAAATAAGCATCAAAGATTGACGTCACGCAAAATGCTGCATCGCGCAATTAAAGTTTACCGCGCGATCGATAACTTTCCGACATCAATCGTTGGGTAGTTGCCCACCAGACACGACACCCATCTGGTCGGAGGATCCTCCCTTTTATATAAAGGATGAGTGAACTTTACACCCTGTTCCTCATGCCTCTAAATGTCGATACCAATGAAATGAAGATGCTTAAATTGGCGGGAGCTGTGACTGGACTTGATAAAGTCCGCAATGAATACATACGAGGCAGCTTTAAAGTCGCAACAATCACTGATAAAATTACCAAAACCGCCTAAGATGGTATGGACATATAAAAGACGCAATGAAGATCATGTGGTACGAATTGCACTAAATTTGAAGGAATAATAGATGGTCAGAGGCCGCCTACCGTTAACCTGGTGGTCAAGTATAAAAAGCAAATTATTAAAAAAAAAACAAAAAACTCAAGAAATCTAAAAGCTTGAAATAAAGCAATATATTTTTAGTTTTATTAATATATATAAGTATATATATTTGGAATTTATATATTACAAGCTTTCATTTGAAACCTATATTGTTGTATTTTTTTTTTTGTTTTAAACCTGTTCCACCCTTTTTTTTATCGTATTTCCAGATTAAATTTATTAAATACCTGTGTCACTTCCACAATTATGACGATTCTAACGACACCTTATATGTTAAAATTCATCGAGCCGTTATGCTACAGAACGTGACAAAGAAGTAGACATACATACATAGGTACTCTCGAAAAACATTGCCTTCCTTTTGGGGCAGTCGGGTAAAACGAGACCTCAAGAAAGCCCAAACTTGGGGCAGACAAGTGAGGATACCAGACCCCAAATAACGGGACCAGGGACGGAAGAAGAAGTACGAATAACTGACGCCATGTAGATCATAGAGGATTTGTAAATACACGACTGGTTAGGTGGAGTTATTATATCATTATTCCATGAAAAGGCTATAGGACAGGTGTTGCTGTTGCCTATAAGAAGTCTATGGTCTTAAAAATAACATGATAAATCACTAAATATTGTGCGTACAACCTTTGCAGTTGGAATTTATGGGAGAACATATTTTTCGACTACTATGTTAAGTTTGTATTTGGGATAAATTCATTCCAACTATGGAACCCTTCATTGTGCGTGGTCCAACACGCACTTGGCCGGTTTTTTTATATCATCATATCATTCAGTTAGATCTAGAAAATATGTGCTTTTAATAAGACGGTGCCAGTAACCATGCAGCACGAAACATGACCAGAACAGAGAGGAATATTTCCAAAACACAAAATTCCAAGAAATGTTGACAATAATTTGACCCCCAAATTCACCAGATGAGACAGGTCCTTTTTTTTTTTTTTTTTTGAGGGTGGGAAATCATCAAATAACTTCTCCCGCTCTGGGCGGAGCGGGAGGGCGTGTCAGACTCTTACTGACTAAAACCCACCCGTGTTCCTTCGGCTGCCCTGTTGCCGGGGGCCACGATCTCCCTTTCGGTTTTCTTCGCAACCCCGGCAGGTATCGGCCCTAGTGGACCCCTTCGAATCTGCTGACATCTCTTTGAGGCGCGCGTGGAACACAACGCGCCGTCGACCCGGGCCTGGTCCTTATCGGACGGTGAGCCACCCATTGCTCACCGTCCGCAAGCCCGCGCCTACGGTGGCCGGAAATCGCCTCGCGATTCCCGACGCCCTGGGCGTCTCCTCCTGCGGCGGTTAGGGGCATGAGGGCGCGAAATTTGCCTCTCCCTCACGCGTTTCGCCTCCTCCTTCGCGAGCATTACCGCTTCGCAGAAGGAGGTGACGGCCTCCCATTTCCTCTCGCTCCGTACCATGGCCTGAACCAGGGCCGGACGCGAGAGATCACCGCCGCCGATCGCCTCCACGAGGACACGGCGATGCTCCGCCCAAGCTGGGCAGACCTCCACCGTATGCTCCACCGTGTCCTCCGGGCGATTCCTCCCGCCTTATCCTGTGCAGGAACCTCCCGAAACTGCCGTGTCCGGTGAGGACCTGTGTCAGGCGGAAGGTGAGGACGCCGTGGCGCCTCTCTAGCCACTCCTCAAAGAGGGGTCTTATCGCCGCAATTGTGGCGTGCCCAGCGCTGGGCTGCGACAATCGCACTCTCCATGACGCCATGAGATCCCGCCGGAGCTCTATCCGCTGTGCCGCGATTTCTCGCGGCAGCGGAGTTAAGCCCCGGCGTTTCGCCTCCTCGCGCCACTCCCAAATGTGCGCGAGGACCTTTGCCTCCAGATCCCATGGTGGTAATCCGGCAAGGAGGCTCGCCGCCTCGCAGGAGACCGTGCGGTATCCTCGGGCCAGCCGGATGGCCATGACCCTCTGGGACGCGTTCAACCGGCGGGCTGGCCGCAGCCTTAGTGAACGCGCCCACACCGGTGCCCCGTAAAGGGCCATGGACCGCACGACCCCCGCGTAGAGCCTCCGGCAGGAGGCGTTTGGATCCCCTAGATTGGGCAGGAGCCGCTTCAACGCAGCCCCGGCCCGCTCCAGTCTGGGAGCCAAACGTCGGAAGTGTTCGAGGAAGTTCCACCGGCTGTCGAGGACAAGTCCCAGATACTTCATCGTCGACTCGACGCCGATGTGAACCCCTCCCGCCATTACCTGGGAACCCGACGGTGGCGCATTCCGAGGTCCATGAAAACCCATGGCCTCGGACTTGTGCAGGGCCACCTCGAGTCCCAGCTGCCGGATCCTGTCGACGATTGTCGCAACCCCGCGTGTCGCTAGTTCAGCTGCCGCCTGGTACGACCCCCCCTGTGCCAGGACCAACGTGTCGTAGCGTAGCAGACGACGCTAACGCCGCTAGGGAGGTCGGCGCGCAGCACCCAGTCGTATCCGATGTCCCACAGATGCGGCCCAAGGACCGATCCCTGTGGGACACCGCACGACATCTCTCGCCGGTTCCACTCTCCTTGGTGACCGGGGTAGATGACGGCCCTGTCCGTCAAATAGGCCTCGACCACACGACAGAGGTAGGTCGGCATCCGGTGATACCGGAGTGCCTCCCTGATGCAACTCCAGGGCAGGGTGTTGAAGGCATTGGCGATGTCTAGAGACACCGCCAAGACGACCCCACCCCGGGCCACAGCATCCCCCGTCGTGAGGGCCCGCACGCGCATGATGGCGTCCACCGTAGAGCGCCCCTTGCGGAAGCCAAACTGGCTCTCCGCCAGATCCGGCTCCACCCGCACCAGCCGCTCGACGAGGCGGTCTGCAATGACTCTTTCAAAGAGCTTGCCCACCTCGTCGAGCAGCACGATGGGCCGATAAGCGGACGGAGAGTCCGCTGGGCGCCCCGGCTTCCTGATGAGGACCAGTTTCCCCGTCTTCCAACGAAGTGGGAACTGGCCCCTCTCCATGCATGCGCTTAGGAGCCCCCTTAGTCGAGGCCCGAGAGCCCCCAAGGCCAGGACCCAGGCTTTTCCAGGTATGCCGTCGGGTCCTGGGGCGGTATTTTTCGCATTCATCTTGCGTACCGCCACTCTCATTTCTACCTCGGTCACCTCCGGAGCATCGTCGTCGTCGTCGGCGGTGTGGTCCGCATCGGGCACCGCAGTAGGCGGAGCCATGGGCGGGGGAGCGTGTTCCCCTCTTGTGGGGAACAGAGCGCTCACCACGTCCCCCACAAGCTGGGGCCGGAGACTCTGCGTCAGCGGGGGAGCCCATGGGCGGAGTTACTCCCGCACCATCTTATATGGGCGTCCCCACGGGTCCCTGTTTAGAGTCTCCAGCAACTCCTCACGGGCCACTGCCCTGGCCCGCAGGATCTCCGCTTGGAGGGCGGTCTTCGCCGCTCTGTACCCCTCGTACAGCTCCGCCTGAATGGCTTCCGTATCCGGAGGGCGGATACGGAGCCTGCGGTGCCTGGCGTACCGGCGTCGCGCAGTAACGCACGCCCTGCGCAGGGTCTCCAACTCCTGCGACCACCAGTACACCTGGCGCGAAGCACGTCCGGGCCGGACCCGGGGCATAGCCACGTCACATATATAGGACATGGCCTCCCGGAACCACTCCACCTCGTCGTTGATGTCAGCAGGCCTGTCCGGTGATGACACCCAGGCCTGCACGATTGAGGCTTCCAGGAGGAGCTCCCGGTCCAGCCGCTTCAGCGCCCACCGCGGACCACTCGGGGCCTGTCGGACCGGCGCGCTCGAGGTCTGGGCGGAGACGTCAAACCGGATGTACCGGTGATCGGAATAGGTCTCCACCCCCTCCATGACGCGCCAGTCAATGACACGCGGTGACAGAGCGGGGCTGGCGAACGAAATGTCCACCACCGATTCACCCCGCATCCGCACACACGTAGGGACAGAACCCCGGTTTAGGACGACTAGGCCTGTCTCCAGAGCCCAGTCCTCCACCATTCAGGTCCTGACTTTCTCTGTGGGGTTATCTAAAGTAACGTGTCGTGGTCAGTTTTCAACACTAGAAGCAAAATATTTGTGACTCTGATAGTGGAATACCTAACAATACATGCGAAAATTTGGTAAAAACACAACAAGCAAAATTTGAGATTGGGCAGATATTATTTTTCAGACATAATTATGGGAAATAATTTTCGTTTGTAATTTTAAAAAAAGTCGGGAAGTGTCGTGGGATAGCCGGTTGGAACGCAGTTCCTTTCGCTGTAAATTATGTATTAAATACATAAACAAAAACTTTTGATTCTTGAAACTAACTTTTTCGGGCATAACGCTTTTTCGTTACGTGACGATTTCTACCTGTCAACTTCTACCGCAAGCCGCGTTAAAGAACTTCGTTCCAATAATCTTAATTTAAAGTTCCGAATTGGCCATCTTATACAGAGTGAAAGGAACATCGACGCGAAAACTGAAACCATAGATTCAGTACATGATTCTCCATGCGTTCAATTTTTTCGTCGGTTATTTAAAAAAAATCTAAAGTTTTATAGAAGAGTGCAATACCTATGCGGTTCAAAATCATGTATTGAATCCATGGTTTCAGTTTTCGCGTCGATGTCCTTGCCACACTGTATAAGGTGTTAAAAATTTACTTTAGAAACTTTAAGAGGTGCTTTAGACCATCGAACTGAATAACTTTTACTATGAGACCAACTTCGAAATCGCGAAAAAAAATCAAGTGTTCTATAGTAAATTTTAATACCTACCTACTATTCTAAACTGTATGGAACAGCTGTTTTTTTAACACCTTTTAATTATATCAGGATAGGATTTTAACATATCTTATAATCAAATTGCTTTCTCGCTTCCTTTGTGCTTAAAAAGAGAGTTCTAACCTATTTTCCTTACAACAATGCATTTTGAGAAAGTACCTTTGTTATTTACCCCAAGTTAATAAATCCTTTTATCAAACTCAACAAATATATTAGACAAAGAAAAGAACAATACTCAGAAAAACGGGCCCCAAACTCGGATCAGCTATAAAGCCCGCGAGATAAAATATCGGCCCAGGATCGTAGTGAAACTTCCAACCTCTCCACATAGAGCTTTGACTGAGTCAAAGTTCTTTTTACTTTCTTTATTATCGATGTAGTGGGAACCCGAGCTGGCGATAAACCTTTGGCACCAAAGCTTCGAATGAAATCCAATTGTTTGTCGAATTTTTCCATTCAGGTGAAATATTAAAGCGAACTTCAGGTGAAGAAATTATATTTGAAACTACGAGAGCAACACAAAAATATGAGAAAGGTGCTCTTAATAAATTGCACGAACGAGCTTTTATTTCCTTTAAAACTCGTGTTGTGTTGACAGCGTTTGATAAATGCTGCAGCGGTGCTTTCTTCTCACGTAATTTCAAATAAAAAGTGTAGGGGCGTGGCTGGGAGGCGAGAGCGTTATGCACATTAATGATCGATGAATATTATTTCTCTTCAAGTTTTGCGTCTCTCGAGCTTTGCATTAATTACTTGAATTTACTTAGTTCTCTTTTATTCTTGTCGGCTCTTGGCAGGGGTGGATCTAGGATTGTGAATGGGAGGAACTTGACCCCGCTGAGGGTAGGTTTCAGCAAAGTAAACACTAAAAAAGTACATTAACAGTAAATTCTTCAATGAAAAACATACTCTTGAAAACAATAATACTTATTAAGTTAAGGATAATTGTTAACAATCGTACTTAAGGTAGTGTAAAATTTGCTAAAATTTTTAATAAGAATAATACCTATAAAGTTCACTTTAAGATTTGTCAAGGAACCGATTTTGATGATTCCTTTTTTAGTTCCCTGGGTGTCCCATTTCAATTGGTGGTCTAGTTCTGATAATGGCATCCATGAGATAACCATATAAGTCTTAAATTTGCATTAAGTATGTGCGCGACAAATGGACGAATAACTCAATATCGCACCAACCGATTTCGATGATTCTTTTTTTATAGTAACTCATGCAATTTTCCTTGGAAAGCACCATTTGGTGAAGTGGAACTGATGATGAAGACCACAAATGGCCACCGGAATTACTCAATAATAAGTATTTCACGGGTTGCGATTCGATTACTTTAATATGGCTGCAATGCAATTTATGCTCGTCGCAATGCATATGGAGAAGTGGAGCTGATGGTTAAGTACCAGGAGAACTCCTCAACGATTATCGTCCCTGTATCGGGAAAAGCAATATTTTGTAAAAGGTGATGAGCAGTTGAGATTAGGCTGTTGTAACTTAGGTAAATTACAAACTACCCACTAAAAAGCGAGAAATAAAAACATTTATACAAAAAAAAACAACGGACTTCCAAAAAAACACTACAAAGTGAAAAATAACTTAAATTTCGGAAGTCGGTGGCAAATAACTAAAACCAAAGACACTGACTTCCGAAATTTAAGTTATTTTTCACTTTGTATTATTTTTAACATCTTTTAATGAAAATGAGCAATGAAAATATCTTCATGTTTCGAAATATTTGCAGAAACTTTATGCTTATCTTGGGAATATTTATTGCCACGATGTTTCGACCTAATATAGCACCTTCCCAAGAAACCTCACGAGAGTTTAAATCCAATTTCCCTTGAAAACAGGAAGCAATAATAATTTCATCTACACGGAGTTAATCAAAAGCTTTTAAACATAAAAGTTAACCGGAAGTCTGAACCATAATAGCTATAAGATGTTTTTCTCTCTCGTCGTTCCCCTAATGGGTATTTTGAAAAGGATATTTTCTTAAGACGGAGCCTTTCAAACGCTGTTTTTGCTTTTCCCGCGTCGCCGCCTCGGTCTCGTAAATTGGCTTTCAAACAACTATAAACCAAATAATAAAATACGTTTCGTCACACTGCTCACTGCACACTGGAGGAAATGTTATAGCAAAGTGTGCAAGCGACGACTTGTGTTCAGATGGCGAATGCAATTTTCAAAGGGGAACGTTACACTTGTAGTTATGCCTTTATAAAATAATCATTTACAGTTTTTAGTTCGGTATGCTTCTGTTTTCTTTTAGCGTGGGAGGCTTAACGTCCACGTTCGTCTCTCAGTAGGTATTGAGTTTTGCTATTACTTCTCTAGACAGGATTTTTTCTTATTCTTTCGCAATTTCCGCTCCCCGGAGTGTTTTGATATTGATTTTAGACTTATGTTTTAGGATGAAGTTGTCAGTAAAAATGAATGTGGGAGTTACTTAGTAGAAAAATATAAAACATAGTAGAATTTGTAAAAAAAAAAAAATTGGTAAAATGTGGCTGAGCTAAATGTAATCTTAAGAACTATTATGTATTACCCATATTTGCAAAATAAAATTCTATTCTATTCTATTGATTAAGTAAGTGAGTAAGACCGAATAAATAACTTATATGCTAGGATAACGATTGATATTCTAAAATAACACCTATATCCAAGTATTTTGTCATCAAAATTAATTTTTATATCGGTTTTCATTCACACAGGGCATAAAAACACTAAGTAAATATTGTTTAATGCCTTCAATGGCTCTTTCGGTCACATTATTCCACAAATTTTTCATCTGGAACTATGTAAAACATTCGACCTCCATGAGTACACGAAGATTCGAATCAACTCTTCACCCTCTATGAGACTCAGACGGTCGTCATGTGAATTTTAATCAACATCGTATTACACTCTAACTAACCTTCATATTGTAAAGCGGCGCAATATGAGACCGACATCATTAGTGCATACTGCCATCGTGTACTCGTGTACTCGAAAGCGTACAACAAGTACTATAGTAGTTATAGTTAGAACTAGCATCTGGGAGTATGAATGCGACAAGCTGAAGGAACTTATAGCCATCTTTTCGCCTACATATTTATAATTTACTATCTGCGCCCCGCGGTTTAACCCGCATAAGTCTCGATCCCGTAAAAATATCGGGATAAAATGTATCCTATGTCCTTCTCCGGGTCAAGGTCTATCCATATCCCAAATTTCATCCAAATCCGTTCAGCCGTTTTAGCGTGATGTCGTGACCAAGGGAAATAGGGATTCATTTTTATATATATAGATTAAGAGGATACATAGTATCATCATGTGTGTGTTATTGATGAATTATTGCGTTCACCAATAAATCTGCCAAGTGGTACAGTTACGGCTGTTGCCATAATTAAATAAGTTATGTTTATACATATCGTCACTCCTGGCTGTTTGATGAAGCTATGAAAGCATAATATCTATGAAAATAAAACTGCAATCTAAAATAAGAACACTCTGCGTTTAATCTTGTTAAAATACTATAGAAGTTGATATATGTAGTAACCTGTACCGCTTAAATATTCCTAAGTAGCCATAAAAAACTCTGTAAGAAATCGACACGTGTTTCACCTCTCAACGAGACCTTCTCAGGATGATGATTGACATATCGCGAACCCAAACACGGTGTATTGCCCCGCCTTCCTAGCCTAGCTTCTGACGTTTCTTAGTACCCATTTAGGTAGGTTTATGTGAAATAAAATATTTAATTCTTTTAATTTTGAATCCTTTCCAGTTTTCAAGCCTAAGATACCTACATACACATTAGCAGTGTCTTGTTCCTATTAACACTTAGGACTGCTGACAGTGTACTTAAGATACCAACGTTGACATGAGCCTGTCACATTAATACTCTAAGAGTAAAGCACTCTCTAGACGACGCGCCTTGCGGTCACCTCGCTTCTGCAAGAGTGCTGAAGCGAGGTGACCACACACACACACACACAGAGGTGCATTAGCCCAGGGTAGCACAGCACAGCACAGCATTTTCCAGCGCAGCCCAGCTAAATGCACTAACTTGTTTACTCGGTATTAGACGGAGACTCAAGTCCTACCTCCATTTTAAAGATATTACGGTTTTTAAGTAAAAGCTCTCTCGTACGACGAGATTGAGTTTATACTCGTAGTTCGTTATGAGATTGAAGTGCTTTTTTAATCAGTTTATGCGTTGAAAATATTTTTACTATATTTTTTGCAGTTGTTATATGTTTGTACTTCTTGTAAATGTTAACATAATTTGTGATATGTGGGTCCATGTACTATAGAAGTTCACACCTGCCTATGTTCGCCTGGCGAGCAGTTATTGTAATACAATTATTACTATAAACGAAAACCTTGTATAATTGTCGACCATTATTATGAAAAAAACATGATTGTAATTTTACTAGAAGTAGCGATGGTTTTAATTTCTTCTTATTCTTCAGCAGATATGAAGGAATGATATGTTCTGAGGAAACAACAAAATTTCCTGAAAGAAACAAAAATTTGTGGCTCTAGAAAAAAAAAAAAAAAAAAAAAAAAAACTTGACATTTATCCAGTTTCATTGATTGGCTGAACACAAAAACCGCTTGACAGACATCTCTGTTGCACATAAAGCATAAGGGTTCATTAGAAAACCAGCTTTAGACAGCATCTGTCTGGCATTAATGCTGAAATGAACCTTTTTGGCGCAGCCGTGAGGCACACACTATTGTTGTTAAACATTATTTTCACTTTTTCATGTTGTTATTTATATTTTGTGTTTCAAATTCAAAATATTTTATTTCACATGAACCTACAAGGTATACAACAACCTACAACCTCATAAACCTACATGGGCACTTATGAAACGTCAGAAGCTAGGTGCACGGTTCCAATTGGTCGCTTCCTATGGAGAAGAACCGGCAAGAAACTCCACGGTTACTCTTTTAAAAATAAATGGTTTCTACAATGTTTTCAAATTTCAGTGTTAATAGGTATGAGAGGACAGTGTAGGCCTATCAACAAGTACCAGGTACTTAGTAAAACAGAAAATGGTCCACAAGTCAGCCTACAACGTTCTCACATTCATAAAATCTAAAAGAAAAGAATCTATATAAAAGATTAACAAAATAATAAAAATATGGACCTATTTAAACCAAATGACATGATTGCCGCTACAGCTGTAACAAATCTAATTTGATTTAAAAAATGAATAAAGACAAAGAGGTGATTGGTGATTGTTTTAGAAAATTTTATAATGTCAAATAATGAAAAGATTAAATCAAGGAAGTATGTAAAAAAAGTAAAATAAAATGATCATCGTATTTTGGGAGCAGTTAGTAGACATTTACATTGTTATGCCGTTAATTAGGTATCAGGGAAGTCACATGTGCAGAAGAAATTATTGCCAAACTTCCTTGTCTTCGACGTAGTCTCTAATCATGCATTTTAGAAAAGGACACGTTTAATGTGGGTTTTAGTTAACCTAAATTTGGGTATTACAATGTCATGTTTACTACGTGTATTTATATTATGGAAATCGCTTCGTATTTTGAAAAGTCCCAAATTTTTGCGAATCACTTTCTAAGATATAAAGAGAAGGCTGAGTCAGTATATCAATTTGATATACTGACTTTGAATTTATTTCTAAGGGACTCACGGGGACTCATTTTGTAGATCGCGCGAATTGCCCTCTTTTGTAAAATGAAAATTAAAGCTACGTCAACTGCCGATCCCCATAGCAGAACGCCATAAGACATAATACTGTGGAAATAAGCAAAGTATACTAATCTAGCTGTGGCTACATCAGTTAACTGCCTTATTTTTCTTCTTTTCACGAACTGTGTCCAAATAAATGTTTTTTTCTTTCTTTCAATAGATATTACCATATGTTATTCGATGAATTCCATGTTCCTGAAGGAATTCTAATAACCTGCATGTGAGATCATTGGCATTCCTTCATCTTCATCAATTTTTTTATTACTTATGTTTGTAAAACAATATTCTTCTGTTGCGTTCAGAAAAAAGTGACCTGTGCGCTTCTGAACATCGCATCGATTTCGCTCTTTACCATCGAAGTACAAAATAATTATTTTAAGTTTCTCAGTATTGTTTGATTTAAGCTGCGGTTTATTTTATCAAACTATTAGTTGCTCACGACTTGGTACTTGGTACCTCATCGGTTGCGTCATTCTCATGTTGATTATGATGCAGGGATCCTTGCTAGATTAAAAGTTAGTTTGTAGTCTTATTATCTATATAAGTACCTCTAATTTTAGCGGAACTGTGAAATAATAGAATATCTTAGATAGGTACTTAAAATTTTCTTTATTAAATATGTATTTCAATTTATAATCACAATTTTTTAAACTAAGTACATAGGAATATATTATTATATTAATTAAAAATAAATCTCAAAATAACAACATAGTTTGGCATACAGGTAATGTCACAAATGTTAAAATTTCTTTTAGAACCAACATATTTAATATTTCGAGATCTAATAAATAAACATTTTGCTATTTTGAACTAAGTTAAAGAGATCAAAACTTGAATCAGGTAACGATAATAATATAACTAATTTGGTACAGTGGGATTAAATAGAGACGATAGAAAAATAGCATTGTTTTGGACGAAACACGAACATAATAATATGAACTACGGGCGAAATAATTAGATAAGCCAAAATCCCACGAATAAAACCATCCCATCCCTAATATACCACATATAAAGATAATATAAATTTTGATGACGCAAGCGTCAAGCGGTGCCTATTGCCGAGTGTAGTGGTGTGTCGGATTGAGCTAGCAATGCTGAATTGCTGACGCGTTCGTTATCAGCATTCATTAGGGGTAAATGTTCCGCAACTGGCAACGCTGCGCTATGCCCGCTACGTCAAACTCTGCTAATGGGAATGTTTGCATCGCTTGCAGATATACGCGTGTATTCCGTGAATTGTAAACGTTGATAATCATTTATTTTTTCGTACAATTTGCAGAAATATTATGTGCAATGTTCAACAATCATGGATTTGAAGTGAGGAATGAAATAGTTCATTTTTCTTTTCAAATATATGTTTTCTGTTTTCTTTTTAACTTTTTATTATTATTTTTAAAAGGATTCTATTGTGGTGTCTGGAATACAATAATTAAACGGATAACCCTTTTAAACCCTGTGCTATAGCTGAAGCTCTTCATGGATATTATATTTCTCTAGTCTTATTTACGTGTGTCATTATAGAGTTTGGCACACGTAAAACGGCACATGCGCGTGGCATGAGTCCGCTGAAACATGTTATTTGACGCTTCTTGTATGACGCGCTGCATAGTTTTATGCGCCCACTAAGTACTTAGCTTTATTATTGCACACAAAGGAAATATTGCTAATCAGAGCACCGCTACGTTGCACCTTGTCGGTAGAAACCATGTTACGGAACATTTTTACAACAAATACTCAGCATTCATGTTAAAGTTTGTAATGAGCATAATTAAATTTAAAATATCAGATACCGCTTTGTAAATAGATACATCACCTCAATAGATATGTTCCATAAAAATACACCTTTCTCTGTTATCACAGCCCTTAATTTAGCAAGTTATCTTTTAGTACCATTAAATAACAAAATTTAAACTATAAATTAGATATAACTATAGACTTCGTAAGTACTTAATAAGTGCAGGACCGTGACTATGACCCGAGTGCACGAAGCAGAGCCTCCTCGCACGCCACGGGCAACGATCCCGAATATTAACAAAATAAAATATCTAACCAAATTAAGAAAAATATCAAAGGTAACATCGCATTTTTTGAGCTTGGCTCTCTTGTCCTAACTTTTGCTACAATTTTGTCCATATAAATTTAAAAAATATTTCCAAAAACTCTTACTGTACTTCTAATCTTCCAACTTGTGGATACGAATTGCCTAAATTCTTGATGTGGTTAGCATTTTTATTACGAATGTGTGTTATTGAGCAATTTCTTCTACAACATATTAATATGGATGATTACAAGAGTGGGCATACAGTATACACAGGTTGGATTCGTACATGCCATACATTAATGTTGAGGCTCTTTTGGGGGCGAACTTGACCTTTTTACCTACAACTAGTTTTAACGTACTTAGCAGCGAGTCATCATGATAGCTGACACATAAAGTGATAGAACTGGTCAAAGTTCACGGGCTCCATGGCGACCTCGTGGTCTGACTTGTCCAGGAGTTCAGGGTTCCTCTTAAGGAAATTCCTGACCCAGTCTTCGCCTGCCATTCTGGTGTTGACATCAAATGGATGATTCAGGTTGTTGTCTTCTGCGTACTGAAAGGCTAGTTCGCGAATATCTCGCCTGGAGACTCCCATAAAATACTTCTCCATACTTTTTATGTATCCGACCAGGTCTTTCTCTTGACTATCTGTAAACACCCGCCGGTAATGGCCCATTAAAGGTTTGGGGTCATCAGGTTGCTGGTACCTTATCTTGCTAGCGCGTCTTTGGAGGGTTGAGCGAGGTATGTGGAAGGTCCTGGCGGCCAGCTTGTACCCCATCTTACCTGACACCACCGCTGCGACAGCCTTGGCCATGTCGTCTTCGTTCCAGGACTGGCGTCCACTCATTCTTTCGTATCTTCTGACCATTGCACTCTGAAAAACAAATAAGAAAAATATAAACTAACTTTAATTGATAAAATGTCATTAACATGAAGATATCTTTAATTTGTAAGAACAAGTTTTGACATATGTTGTAGTCAAAACAATTATATCAAATCATTGGGTAGCGAAGATGTTCAAACTGATGAATAATAATTGAGATAGAGACCTATTAATAATGACTCAAATAATGTTTAATTATGCAGGCAAATGTGTCAGAATTAAAAAGGTAGGTTAGTAACGAATGAGGTTTAATTTCGATGGTCGAGCATGTTTGAACGTTGAGCGAAGGGTAACCACAGCCTTACCGGTTTTGTGGACCACGATCAATGCCAACTCGAGGTGAAAAAAATATGTCTAAAGACGTTCTAGAAGGTAACGTTGAATAAATATTATCATTGAAATCTTGAGGTAGTACGAGCATCGCATCGTATTGTTAGGAAGTTACAGGTTGATTAACTTTGTGAATTATGATAAAGTACCTACCTACATTCGCATTTCAATGAGTCTAACTATTTTTAAAAGTACCTAAATAGTTTACTTGGGTGTTTTTATATCAACGTGCAATAAACGATTTGCAATATGTAGAGTACAATATGACTGGACAATATAATGCACTAAGGATGCTGGTGAGTGGTGGTCGAGCAAGGCCCCGGAAATCAGGCAGGACAAGTTTTTAAGAAAAGTAGTTCACGAAACTTGGGCACTTTCAATTTCGAGATCACCTTTACTTTTAATGTACAGTTATTCCGTTATATTTTAATGGATCAGTGTGTTGAGTGCGATATTACAAAGTTGGTGACTTAATAGCTCTGTAAGAATAGAGTTAATCGCACACGCGATGTTTGTAAGCACTTAGCCCCTTAAAGAGTATCGGCTCTACGGCACAATACAGTTTGTAACTCCGCCGAGCTGATAGCGAACAACGCACGATAAAGTATGGCGTGTTTTTCCGACGCGATAACTCGGGAACATTGAGGCTCCTTGCCAACGCGTGTTAATACCGCAATATCACTTAATTACCCATTTATATGAACGAGTATGTCCACAAGCTAACCGCATCTCTGGTGAATTTAATGCTTTTATTATTATATGTCGTTTCATCGCCGCTGGCGTGTCACATTGACAGTTCAAAAACGGGAAATACCTCTCGTCAGTGGTCGACCGTCCTTGAATGACCGCGTCATATTTTTTATCTGTCAAAAAAAGAAACACGTCGTCAGCAGTCAGCTGTTTGTGTTAGCTCCATAGCGCGTCTATCAACATGTTGCCGCACCGAGATAATAACTACAATACGTTCTCATCTATTGGTAACACATTCATTGCCGGTTTCGTATGAGATTTTCCGTTTCTGAGTCCGTACGGTAAGCAATGGAATACACTCCGCGTCGACCGACCAAGATATTGCGATAGTACCGATGGAAATCGTAGTACCGGCGCGACTACGGCGTGAGTCGAGGTTACTCTGACGCGTGACTTGCAAGGTCCCCGCTGCATTGCACGATGCGCCAAGGTTGACTCGCTTCTCTGTACCGATATAACCTAGTCTCCATTAATTACAAAATTCGATAAAAATATAATATAAATAAAAAAGAATGCAGTCGTTAAATAGTTAATATACCCTAGCGCAGTAAGCCGAAGTGAAATCTGCATCGGATATTATCGCGTTGCATCGTTGCAGTTAGACAATAGCTTTCAACACGTATGTAACATAAATATAATAGGGTCGCCAGTGAGTACTTACTGTGAGCGTGAGGTTCAGGATCGCGTAGGCAGCCGGGAGGGGGAGGTGGAGGCGAGCAGGCGGCAGGCGGCAGCGGCGCGACGGCTGGTGGCGCGGAGTCAGGCTCGGCAGGTGGCGTGCGAGCGGGCTGACGGCGCGCGCGACACTGGCGCGGGGCCCGTCTTGCCCCGCCGGCGGCCCTGGCGCGCTGACGTCACCTGGCCCAGGGCCCGACTGCGACGACTATTTTTGTCCGCAACTAATTATCTAGATCCTGCCTTTGTCCGGCCGTGTAACACTGACGAGGAAACCTGGTTTTATCTTTAAAACCAGTTATGTACATAGCTTGTAGCTAATTATTGAATACGTCACTCTTGTCAATTGTTAATTTATTTATTTGTCAGCGCGCCGATGTAGCGTAAAGTTATATAGTGAGTCATTGTACTCGAAATTAAATAAATTACTTCATGTAATATTTAGAATTAAGCTAAATGATGTACCATACTAATTACACCGGTAAGTACAGCTTATTGTTAAATTAATGATATAATCGATTTAATATGGATTAGCTAATGACAGTCACACCGAAAATAAACAATAAACTGTCCTATTTTATCACTAGTTCATGGATGTCAATAACTGTTGTGAATAGTATCTAGTATGATGTTACTAGAAATATCTATGTATTAACGTCTAGTAGTAACTATAAAATGATAATGTTTAGATTGTTGCAATTTATCCGATACTGGAAATTTTTCACAAAACTCAGTTTCACTTTTCATTATACAGTTGAATGAGAGTGAATTTAGTGACATTCCCTGCGACATCACAATCTTTTCCTTTTGAAGCGCATATGGAGTACTTACTGTTTTTTTCGTCGGATAGTTGAATAGTAGCCAAAACGTTAGCGTGTGTAACAAAGGAGAAATTCCCAGGAGATAAAACTGCGGCCAACATTTAATGAGTCATCCCGGTCTGTACCGCGTTGGAAGTCTCCCGGGTGTGGCTAAATAGGACAAACTATGCACGACATCGTCATAACTGAATACGAACTTTACGTCGACGTTTATGATAATGCTGTATGTACCTATAGACATATTAACTATACGTTTTGGCTTCATATTTAGTACTGGCCGATTTCAGCCTAGGTCTTTTTATAGTACTTAATTCAATGCTGCATTATGAACACGTTAACATCTGTCCTAATAACCAGATGTAAGTATCTGCTTTTACAGATGTCTCATACTTATATCTGAGAATTAGAAAATGTTTAACAATACCCCAAAGATGTTCTTTAGACGTAAAAAACTGCAATAAATAGTCAATGTTCACGCGAGTGAGAGTCATTCAGTTTGATGGATCATGCGAGACTCCCATCTATATTATATCAATGAAGTTTAATGTAACTAGAAATCTTTACACCAGGCTAACTTTTACTTTACCATATTCATTGTTTTCAATGTCCATATGTTTCGTGTGTGCAGCATGTATTTTTTTTCTGACCAATGTCACCTTTAAATGTTGTCTAGTAACAGTTTACCTAAGCAAAAGATTATGGAAAATTAAGTTAGAGACGGTTTTAACAACCGTCTTGTTTGGTAAAACTGTTACATAATTAAATTAATAACGCCCGTGACATATCCATGTAATAAACGCCTAGAAGGTTTTCTTCCGATACCTACTTCTTTTTACGAGCATCATAATTATTTTTATATTTCTTGTAATAATTGTCCTACCGTTGTACTCAACCATAAATTACCATAATCTGTTCGAACGTCGAAGTACCAATAAATCAGGTTATTTATGCCCAGAATGTCACTGTGGCAACTTTGCGTATATTTTTATTAGTTTTTAGTTTAACTCAATTTATCGGTACAGTGATACTTAGACTCATTGCAATGAGTCTATCGAATTAAAGTTTCTTGAAAATTGAGATCGATTACGAACTATACAGTAGCTATATCGGTTCATTTGTTAAATGGGTAATAACACAGTTAGTTTTGTAACCTATCTAAGGTTAATTGAGTTGTTAACTTTTGGATCATCTTCCTTTACATGCGATCTTTCTTAACATTGATAAGAATGAATGCAATAAACCTTCATAAAGGATTGACATGAACGAGAAGATGGCCGTCATCACCATTGTGAAATATAGGAACGACAAACAGTACCTACATCTTCAACTATACCTTCGGGCTTCCAAATTGTACTGTCAAAGAATTTCATATCTGTACACCGTAAGGACTATTTCTGCTTGCAGCGCTCGGCCGCTATAGAAGCGGGGCAGTAACAAATGTGGTCATTTTGTGCACGGGATTTTGTTCTCAAAATGGTTAGATATGAGTTTCTTTGATGGCAATTAACACTTTCCTTAATGTTCACTGCCTCGTTGGTGTACTGGTTGCAAGCGCTACTGCTGAGCATGAGGTCCTGGGTTCGATTCCTAGGTCGGGCAAAGTGTTATTGGGTTTTTCCATCTAGAATTTCTCATTAGCAGCCTGGAGTCTGGATTTGTGCCCGGTTGATGGCAATAGCCTCGCCCCCTATTACATGGGACTTAAACATAACTGGCGAAATATGGGTGTACTGTAGCCCTCTGTCTAACCCTCCGGGGATTATCGGCGTGGTGTTATGTTTCCTCAATGTTCTTTGATCAACATCGCTCATTCTTCGCAATGTTTAATTTCTACATTTAACTATATAGGACACGACAGTCGAGGTAGTAATGTGTGATGACTGATTGTAGGCTGACGTCATTATCCGAACCCCGTTTTCCTTGTATTCGGGATATGAAATAATTATTCTGTATATTTAAAATATTGCCCTTTTTAATAATTTACGCCTATACGTATTGTAATGATTGCGTTTCCAGTTTTGATGACTATTTTTTTTTAAGAGAGGTATTATCTTAAACTCCTAACTAATATTAATAAAGGTAAATAACATTATTTAACGTATAATTATGGATAAATACTTAATCAGGATCATAACAACCGTTTAAAGAAGTCTACTTTGTTTAGAGACAATGTGTTCTACAAACTTGTATTTTAAGTAAATTGGTGAGTAAATAGAGTGATGGCAAAAATTAGCAAAACGAATGGCTTTTGCAATTTATTTTACTTACGAAATATGTTGTAATTTGTATCTAATTACCAGACAAAACTGGCTACTATCTACTATACATTGTACCAACAATCAATTTTCATGCATCCCACTTAATATCTAAATATTTTTTAATATTCGGATAGCTCATGACCCAAAGAGGTGCCATAAGGAATATGAATTTTAAAAATATTAATAATTTTGCAATATTTCGCGGGATAAAGCTACTTCAATATAACAAAATATTCAAAAGAAAGAATATTAAGTGTGCATATAGATTGTGTTAATTCATTTAATGACATTATGAATATTCATTTAATGACAAAGAACAGCAAAAGGAGTATAGCTATGATAGGATCGTAGCAGGTGGCGTTATGGTTTTTCTGCCTACCCCATGGGAAAAAGGCGTAAGTTTATGTATAGGTACAGGGGGTAGAGTTTTGTTATTAAATTATTATTTTTTATTTATAAGCTGTCGGTATTCGTCGGCACAGCTTGTCGGTAATATTACGCAATAAAAATTGTCTATGGCTCTGACATTCAAGTAATAGACAATCTTGACATATTTCTACTAGGTACTTGGCTACGAGGCTTTTGGCTAATTTGTGAAAGTACATTTTATGTAATATTTTTTGGCATGTGCGTTTAGTTCGTGCAGAATAAACAATTTTTCTTTCTTTCTTTTTCTTTTCAGGGTGGGTAAAAAATCGTGGATCAAATGACACAGTAGGGGCGTCGCCGTCGGGTTCATACAACCTGATTCCTACCGGCTTCCCTTCGGAAATTTGGAACACAACCACTCTATTGTCATTGAATAATAACCCAATAAGACCACCCTTCGCCACTGCGACACAGGGCGATAGCTGTTGGTGGTATTTGCTGTAAAAATATTTCTGTGGCTGTGTGTGTGTTTAAAGTTATGACTATTTGAATGTTTTTTTAAAAAGATTTTTTTTTAAAAATAAAATGGGTACTACCTATTTTATAAAACAATAAACGCTGTTTAGTTGCTTCTAGGAAGGTATCATCACTAAAAACTTTTATGACAGGGGGTACCATGATTTATGAGTATTGGTACTTTTTTCAATATCTTCTAAGTCTCATGAAACATTATTTGTACATTTATATTTTTTATTTATATTTTTTTACTACAAATAACCCCAACTATCGCCCTGTTTCGTTAGATGCATGATTTTTTACCCACCTATGTGTGACTACTAATCTACTAACTATTTATTAACAAATAGCTCAGATCTTGATAGAGATTTAAGAAATGTTTTTCATACGATGCACATGTTACGAACCGTCAGTGTCAGTTGTCCTCTTAATTAATTGTTTGATTGCATCTGTTGCGATCGTCAACTGGTGTCCACATCAGCTATTTATTTTTAAACTTGCAATATATCTACTGTGTATAGGTACCTACCACGTAAATCTTTCTCAAAGAATAGTCCTTTGCTCAATGATCGGTAAAAAGATGGCTACAGAGTTGCATCAATGAATGGAAAATATTGCATTCACTGCTAAAGCTTTGTTTGTATATAAGAAAGCGGTGAACGGTTACACAACAACGGCTGTCCAAATACGGAGAGTTTTTATATTTTTTTTATAAAAAAAAAATGTATTTATTTTTATAAGAATATAATTTATTTTGACACTTGAATGTCAAATATCGGTGAAAATTTACAGATTTTCATGTTGTCCGTTAAAATATGACGAAATCGGTCTTTTAGGTAGGTAACCGGAGCTTAATGCCCGTTTTCACCTTCATTGACACTTAAATGAATCCCTAAATAAAAGTGCACTGTTGGATTTTCAACGCTTGGCTTAGCACCGAGAGTTGAAAATCCAACAGTGCACTTATTTAGGGACTCATTTAAGTGTCACTTAGCTGTCAGTGAAAACGGGCATAAGTCCACTTTCTTTGTTATCAAAATTATAGGCTGATCATAAAAATCCATATAAAATTGATAAAGTTGTCATTAGATCATTGCGATATTTGCATAGTCATCTGCTATACCAACACCTCATGATAATAATGAGATATGCACTTTATTCTTTTGTTTTTCCCCTAATCTAATGACCAATGCAAACAGATATTTAAATTAGTAAGTAATCATCCTTCATCATTCAACAATCATGGCGTATGATACCTTTGTAAGTCATATCAGTGTATGTAGATAGTGAATCTACGTAGAGACATGTTTTGGCGAGTATGCGTAGATAAGATAAATTAAATTATATCAGTCGCATTTCTTTATAGCGTTGTTATTGTCTGCGCTGATATGACACGAGTACCACAGGTAGTGATAAATAGTATGTCTTACACACACACGCATACGTTCACTTGGATCTGTTTACTTGGATTCTCCGTATCCGTACCGTACCGTCCGTAGGTACCTACTGATAACAGTGACTTAGGTACCTTTACGGATCGGTGATTTGTTGCTCAAGATTCACTTTTGTTTATTTTTTTTTTGCCAATTATGCAGAAGGATTTAGGTATTAGGTAAAATTTGAAGACAGACACACGAATTACTACTTATAGTTTTAGTTAATATTTAAAATACAGGCAAACGAATAGCTTGACTTTTGTAAAAGTTCTGCCCACAAGGTAGAGATATTCGTAAATGCTGTTTAAAGGGCTGGATGGTAATAACATGTTGCATGTAAAGACGGCAACAAGTTCGAGTGGTAACAGGTTGATAGCCTTCCCTCGACGTCCACTTTCATACCGTGGGAAGATTAGCAGCTGGTGCTCACAGCTCGTTGAGAAAAACAACCACTTTCCTTTACAGACCAGCGGCATTGTAGAAATTATGGGATGTACTTAATGTAGAAAAATATTAAGTAAGTAAAATATACGTAGGAAATTATTATCGTAGTTTATGTAGTTTTTCCTTCTATTTCAATAAAAGCAAGCCTATTCCTACTAACCCAATTTTAAGCCGATTTTTTTTTTCAATCTTTGTCTTGAACACGATGGCCGACGACGATGGCGATGAGATCTTATCTGATAAACATAAAAATATTTGTGTAACTTCAGCAATCCTCTCTAATAATGTGTTAATTATAATTATAATAATCTTATCACAGCATAGGCATTTTTTTAATTATGACTCATTCTTGATTAATTATCGCTGTATTTTTCTAATTAATAAGGGTCACTTACACGGCTATAAACAAAGTTCAACACTTTTTTTTTCCATAAATGGTAAACCCCGTATTTTCCTTTCCAATACGAACTACATATTATATATTTTCCTTACGAAAACTTTCCAAAACTTACGACGCGACGTAACAAATTCTCCCATCTGATCAACTTACTGCTGATACGACTAAATCCAATTTTCCAATTTAGTAGTAAGTAGTCCCACAATTTGGCGTTCTTGTTAGTTTTTAGGGTTTAGTAAGAAACATAGTTTCCGTAACATAAATTGAGTTCCGATACGGATTAGATTAGAGAGGCCATTTGTGTGGTGTGTAAGTAAATATAGTTTAGTAAGTTATCAAGGGAGCTTAGGAAGGAAATTGTAGGAACTTGTTTTATGTGGGTGTTCCTAATTTAATCTTGGAGGCCAATGAGCTGCATCAGTGGAAGAAAAACATCATGAGGAATCTCTGACTTAGTGGTCTGACATCACCAACACACTACGTAGTTGTCGTCGTAGTTGAAAGTGAGGATTCCAGTTAAGAAGAACAAACAGGAAACTATCGCTTTATCCACGGGTTTTATCTTTTATTTACACAGATAACAGTTCTAATATAACCTTAGCGGCTTCAGCTGAAAAAATTTCGTCTTCTGCAAAGTCAATAATTCGTCGTTTTTATTGTCAACAAAAACTCATCAATACTATGGTTACAGTCTATTTACTCTTTAGTAATGTCCAACGTTTGTCACGATTTCGCTGAATACACTGGGATCTGCTTTGTCTCCAGTCTTGGTTCTTCATCTTGTTGGAATATTCAGTAATGGATATTTACGAGCCCATGTGATGAATGCACACTGTGGGAAAAAAACATTAATGTAGTTAGTACATGCTGTTGTCATATACCCTAGCATAGAGAAGGGAATTCACTGAATAAGAGCTTTATACTTTCTAATTTCTAACCAACGATAAAAAGGAGGAGGTTCTCAAGCCAACGAGGACATTACGCATCGTTACAGATAAGACTTGAATCTGGGAAAAAAAGGTTCCATTTCATTTGTGATCAGGCTTTTTGAACTGATTACGGTAATTGAAGAATTGGAGAAAAAAGAAACGGTATTTGATTAATTCTACGTCACATTCTTTTTGTTTAAACAGTTGGCGTTATACCTGACTAAATAAAAAAAATAAAAAACAGTCCAGTTGATAAAGATTGAATTAAGTATCAACTACAGTAGGTACATAATGTTAGTTATCTATATTTGCCCATGTTTATGCTTCGGGATTTCCCAACTCGTTCCGGACTCAAACGGACAATCCCGAAGCACTCGCATGGGTAAAAACATAAACATCAATGTATATTTGTAGGTAGGTATCCATGTCTCATGGAATTATCCAACTAATTATAAATGCAGTGAACGTGTGTTTGTTGGTATGTTGGTTTGTCCTTCTTCACAAATCTACGTGATATTTTACATAGTTTATAGGCCGGGGAGAAAATAATGCCTTTCGTGTGGTTTTATCATTGAGGTTCAATGTAAACTAGAGTAGACACCGCGAACTAAATTTTTGTGCAACATTTTGTTGTCTGGGACAACAAACGTCTCAGTCTACTACCTGAATACGCATACACAGCGGCTGTCACTTTTGACATCCACAGGAACACATTTTAAGACCCTGTGCACATGATGCGTTGCGGCGCCGCACCGCAGACCGCGTGAATTACTATCTGTCAAACATCTGTGTTTTTGACAACGCACAAACAACTGAGTGGTGCCGCTCCGGTGTCGCAACGCGTAGACCCCTCCCTGCCTCGTCTCGCGGGCTGCAAGTCCGGTGTACATGTGATGCGGCACCGGAACGCACCGTGTGGCATACCGTAGATGTTTGTATATAGGACGCCGCAGCGACACCGCTCCGGCGCCGCGCCGCCGCAGCAATGCATCGTATGCACAGGCTCTTAGTTTGTCATATCTGCTCTAGTTTACATTGAGCCTCAATGGGTTTTATCATTCTGAATTGGAAATCACAGGGAGGTACAGGGTTGCACATTTGCACAATACTACAATATTGTATTATGATTGAACTTTGGTCACGTACCGAACGTGACTCTACCGTATCTTTGTATTGATAGAACGCTGGGATTTTTGGTACAGTAAAACACCAATCGTATTCTAAAGAAACTAAAGTCAGTACCAATCGTATTCTAAAGAAACTAAAGTTCATTCCTGTGTACTCAAATTCAGAAAAGAGTGGAGAAAACCTTAGTTGCGTTGTATAAAATAATGCAGACTTAGTTATTCGGAAAACACATGCATTTCCTTCCAGGGCATCTCAATTGTTTTTTTTTTTTCTAGTCCTTTTAACTCAGAAAAACCAGAAAGCAATTTAAAAGCACAGAATGTTTACCGGAAGGTTGACTGTTATTTAAAAGTAGTTCGCCTCGCTGATTGATTGCTTGGCCAAAACGTTCAAAAGAGGTAATAATCAAAACCACTCTGTGGTATCTTCATTATCTATATGAGTCTAAACTAATTGATAAAACGACGCTTAACTATTCTTGTTGTCAAGGTGTTAAGTTGTATTTATATATTGGATTATATTAAGTATTTTAAAAACACTGCTTACTCTTTAAATTGTGTTCAGGAGCGCTAACGGAATTCGCATCGAATCTCCGTGGAGTAGACGAGATTTAAGAAAGGCGACTTAGATATTAAAGTAATGGATACTAGACTCCTTTAAGTTTTTCAAAATCCGTTGGTACTTTTCTTTTAGTGGTCAATGGGAAAATCCACACTAAACAGGGGAGGTGTGGTAAATGTGCAACAAGTTATTACTTAAGAGTTTCTATTTTATACAATTTTCATTTCCTTATAGTCCAAAGATGCCTTTAATGAATTGGATATCAAGTTTCCCTTTGAGCGCGCATTTTCCTATACTAAATGATTAATTCATGCAGTAACTTCATGCACATGTACTACTCGAGAATCGAAACAGGCGTAAGGACTGCAAACACAGTCTTTACAACTGTGCTATCACTGCGTGACCTCGGAACATAAACGCGAAACATATGGGACGAATCGACTTGTCACTATGCGATCATAATTATTATAAATATTTTAAAGGTAAATAATGAAATGTGGACATTGTTTTGTAGAGCTGTCATTGGGAATGGGCGTCCCAGAGACTGTCAAAACGAATAATGACTTCAAAATTTGAATTATTTTTAGAACCATCTTTCAAAAGAGCAGTGATGGCCTAGTGGTGTGACCGTCGGACTGCCAAGTCATAGGTCTCGAGTTCGAACCCAAGGCAAATCTCTGACTTTTTGGATTCATGTGCGTATTGTATAATTATCACTTGCTTCAAAAACGGTGAAGGAAAACATTATAAGGAAACCGGCATGCCTGAGAGATATTTCTCGACGGCATGTGAAGCCAAGTCAGAGGCCCATGGGCAGAGGCCATTTGTGTAGGTAATGAATTTTCAGTTTTGTACCAAATTACTATACCTTAAAGTACCTAAATGTAATCTGGCCAACCGTCAAATGTAATGATTAATGAACCTCGTTATAACCTTTCGATCAATTTAATATCTACTTTGACTGTTTACAACAATGGATAGGTAATTAGTATTGACCTAAAAACGTCGCCGAGTCAAATTGCTGTGGCATCAAATTGCTCAGGAATTATATCATAATAACAGTCAATATTGCTGATGACATGTCCTAAAGGAATCTCAGGTAATTCGTGGAAAATTGAATTACTCAGCTTTGAGGAAAGTAGGTCTGAGATCATTTCGTTATAAGACAAAAACTGTCAAAAGTGCCAAAAAAACTGGGTGATGTGTAATTGAGTTTTCCAATTGTTAATATCTCAGTAGCAGATCCAGGATCTGAATTTGAACCCATGTTGATTTCAATAGTCGCATCATAGTTGCACCCTTTTACGTAGATCTCAAACTTAACTTACGAACCCGCCTATTACGTAGGGGTTAATTTTGTAATTGCCTGTAAATTTTGACGTTCAAAAGTGCCATACATGGGCCTATTTGAAATAAATGATTTGACTTTGACTTTGTTATAGTTACATTTCTGGCAACCCCTTCGAGAAATAAGTACAAGCGTGATGTATTAATGTTATAATAAGCCATAATTTTATTATTGTCGTAATTAAGTCATCTTGTGTACACTTGAGGCACCAAGTTTTCATTTTGATGTTTTGCTTTGTTAAACCCGTTTCATGAGAACGCATTTTTTGTCGTGACTCAATGAATAAGTATACAATAGTATAGAATAATTGTCACGTTGAATCTGTATAGTTGTTTTGGGGGTTCGCTTTGGGAGTAGCTACCTGCGTAAATATCGTCAGGTGTTTATAAAATAAACGTTCAACTGCCAATGATAACATTATATGAGTGTTTCACTGTTCTTGGTTTGCACTTGTATGAAAAGTCAGGCAGTAGTCTGACCGTAAGATATGAGTATAATACAAGTGACATGCTCACAACGCACAGTGAAAACTCCGCCATTGGAATGAAAATTTACGCCCGTGAAACATGAGGCTCCAGGGGCTAGTGCAAATCTTGGAGTTCTTTTGATTTATCGAGTCTAGGTAAACCACGCTGGAATTGGTGCATTTCATTATTTCATTCGTTCATGCACAGTATCGACTCTATCGACCGCAAAAATAAGTTTGTATTTCATAGTATTTCTACAATAAAAGTTATTACTGCGGTTTTAACCGAAAATATCCCATAATTATCTCAAAAACTATTGATTTAAATAAAAAAGTCTCTTAGAAACATCTTTTTTTATTAAAGTCAAACTCAAAACATTTATTTCAATTATCCAAATCCAAGAACGTTGGCCGTCCTATTTACACATGGAACGACAACCTTAAACAAGACTTGACGTACTTCGACAAGGAAACCAACTCTTGGATGGACACGGCTGCAGATTGATATAAGATTATGAAGGCTGCCAGCGAGATCTACAAGAAACCTGAAACGGATAGCAGCGAGGCTTCTGACGAAGACAGAAACAGTATAAAAAAAAAAATCTGCACAGCAACGATATAGAAAAGAGCCGAGAAAGCAGCATAACCTAATCAGAAGATTCACCGGTGAAGATCGACCTGAACAAACATAACGGCGACGTCGTAAAAAGATGCCCATCCATAGATAAATATCACCCGTCTCTCCACTATTCCATTGCTTACTCAAGGATGCATATCCGGTAGGCTCGCAAATCCCTCCTCCTAAGGGCACGTCTTCCCTACCATTACCGCGCCACCCGGTCTACTCCTAGATATGCAATGGCCTATGTAGCACCATGAATCATGAGGCTCCAGGGACGAGTGCAAATCTTAGGGTTCATTCGATTTATCGAGTCTGGTAAAACCACGCTGGGATAGGTGCATTTCATTCATTCATTCATTCAACTCAAAGCATTTATTTCAATTAAACCATTTACAGGCATTTTTGAATTGTCAAGGAGTCGATCAGAAATATGAAGCTAGTTGCTCATTTCAAAGAGTAGTAGGTACCTATGGAGAAGAACGGGCAAGAAACTCCACGGACACTCTTTTAAATGAAATAATAAAAATTGTTACAAAATATCGATTCGTTATGTTGAAATTAAACATGTGAGAACAATGTAGAAAGACGTGCACGTTAGAAGCGTCCGTAATAAAAAGATAAAACAAAGAACGATTCAAAAATTAAAATAAATTAAAAATAAGCCATGGCAGCTAAGAGATGACATCCCAACTGACGGCGTCCGTTCACGAACTTTACGCATGGATCAACACCATACTGCTCAACCATTTTGAAGGCAGCTAAATGATCCAACACACGCCACCATCAGCGCGACATCTGAGTGAGCATGACGTACTCGCAGCCGCCAGGGCACATTCACGTCAATGAAAGACACATTACCCCATAAATGGTAGCTCTTTAGTAAATAGTGCTCACAACTGTGCTATGCAATTATATAATACAAAGAAGATTGAGTTTATATACGTACAATGCAAAGATGGTCTTACAATCTTCAGCAGCTGCAACAGTATTTTCAAATGTTAATCAATTAGTTGTGGTTGTGGAGCAGGACCAGCATTGAGTCAAGCATTTTTATCAGCGATGTAATCCCCCAATTTATAATATGCCTGCATGGTATGCGTTGTATACGCGATTTGAATTTGGTCTCATTTAGTTGAAATATGTTATGGGATCCGGCTGTGTAACATCCAGATGAACGGACAGACTGATACACGGAGTATGACGTATTTAAGAAATTAAAATATTAAGGAAATTATACGGGTTCTGTTTATGCCATTTGGCTAAGGAATCCAAAAAAAAAAAAAATTAAGCAGACTGGCAACTGAACGACCAGATATGGATTATTTTATCATGGAATGTTAATACCCCCATAATTGAAACAACAAGAAATTATTGGTACACACTGATGAAAAGTTTTGAAAGGTGGTCAGCCACATGGAAATTTCTGTGTTTATGTATTGAAGGGGCGAAAGCGGACTTACAAACCAGAAGAATGCAGAAGGCAAAAAATTACCAGAATGCGTTCTAGTTTGTGCTGAAAAATTGGGAAATTTTCTTCCTTTCTTTTCTTTACCTAAACCATTTTTTTTTTATTCACAAATTATAACAGATTGAAACAAATTATTACACTTTTTGAATATCATCATACAATAGTAGCCATCGTCCAAATAATCATCTGTCCAAATAGTCCCAGTCTTTATTTTGGTGATTAACATCCGATACCTAGTTGTTGTTTTGTACCAGACCGAATTCCGGCGCATGTAAATTAAGTGGAATTGTGTAAATTATGCAATTCCGCATAGAATAGCAAAACAATGTAACACTGACCTAGATTCGGTTGTCTTTGAAAATGTGAACGTGTTCAGATTTTACGTAGGTTATAACCACGTTCACGTTAAGGCGTTAATACGCCTGATTGGAAATGGGGGAAAGCAAAGTACATAATCTTCGATTGCAATCTCGGTGCATGTTCTTGTACTTGAAAGAGTTACTTAACACCATACCATACTTCTACAATATCGGTAACAAGATATACTGTTTTTCTCACATTAACTTAATAAACCTATTTTTCTTTCTTTCTTTCGTTTTTAATAGTGAGAGACTGAGAGTGCGAGTCGTAATAGTGAGAGTCCTATGTCCAGTTGGGCACTGATATATGTTTTTAGCAGAAGACCCTCTTTTGGCAATGATACCTAAGCTAATGCTGAAGATGATAAGGTTTTTGTCTTCAATTTAACGAAGTCTATCATTTTTTCATGTGTTTTCAGTGTGTATCTAAGACAGTTTCAAAGTCTTACTTTGAAACTGTCTTAGTTATTTTAATGAATAAAACATAGACACAGGTATAACAGTCTCAGTATAAGTAAGTAATTCTGGCAAATCTTTAAACACAGAATACGTGGCAAAATATGAAAAATACAATCTAAGCATTCTTGTTGACTCTTCCGCTTCTGATCTTGATTATCTTCGTTCTTCTGTTCGCACGACGAATGAGTCCTCTCTTGGCATTCACCGCGTGCCTTATGATATAAATGAACACATAATGGCAACACAGTGAACGCGAGGAGGAGGACTGCTATCTTCTTATATTTTTCTCTCTCAAATATCTTCAAGAATTCTGATTTTCTTATCGCTCCAGCAAACAATCTTATAAATAGGTAAATCAAATATCAACTTTATATTGAAACGCCTATTCGTTTTTGTAGGCAAGATGACAATGTAAGACATTGCTATTATATTTTATATAGGCGTCTAAAAAATATACATCTGAAAATTGTTTTAACTGTACCTAGGAAAATACTTAGAGAATAGGCACATATTAAAAAAAATGACAGTTAATTATCTATACTCATTTAAAAAAAATATAATTTGGTGAAGAGTTGTGCGTTTAGACATTGGTACTTATCTATTGCAACACAGAACCAAAACATTTCTGATTTTCTTTCTTATTGCACATATAGGTATCATGATAAAATTATAATGTTCGAATTGAATCGTTTGACCTTAGCCGTGACCTTTTTTTAGCTTAACGCACCTCTACCGCTTACAGAAGTAACGAGTTTGTGGGGGTTTCATAAATCTGGGCCAATAAGGGGGGAGATGGAGTGAACAAATATGATGTAAATATTATTCAGTAAACAAATTACAAGCTACATTAGTTCCACTTCAAATGATAAGAATATTGGAAAAAATTGGAATGGGTTCAAGTTTGACGTTTTATGTTAGAAGCCAAAAGTGCTGAGCATTCTTTCGATATCTTTTTTTAGACTGTTGTCTAGCGGATAATGACTACAGTTACAATAAGTGAACACTCAAACGTAAAATACAACATGTGAATAGTTAAAAATATAGTTCCCTTGTTGTAAAATCCATATAAAATTTCGATTCAGTCCGTGCGTAGCTCCAAAAGAGATACTTAGTTGTAGTTGCATTTCGTGTGCAATCGCAACACGCATAGATCGAGGGTGCATTGTGCACGCACAATGCCCGCGGGGATGCAGCTGGCGGCCCCTTTGTCACGCCGAGAGGGGTGGGTGACGCGTGCAACCCTACGTCCCCGGCTATTACACTAGATGCAATTATTGTCTGCATTCATAGTAACCAGTTTCTAACTAGAACGCACAGTATAATTATTTTGATACGAGTAGGTTAGCAGCATATGAGTTGAAAATACATAAAGATAGAAAAGCTTAAAAGTTACTGCTTATTTCACCATCAATTTCTTGCAGTGAAACTGCGATTGGAGAGTATTCAGGAAATTACCGATAGAAGGATAGGTATTTCAGCTTTTCCCTGCAGTAGAACAACATCTAGCATAATCAGCCTATAATGTTCCCACTGCTGGGACACAGGCCTCCTCTCTTCGAGAGGGAGTGGGCTGTAATCTACCACGCGGGCCCAGTGTGGGTTGGTAGACGTCATATGTCTTAGAATTTTTGGTTCTAGGGAATGCTGGTTTCCGTTCACCGTTTTGAGAGCAGTGGTGGTATTTATACAAAGTAAAGCGCCTGCCTGAGTTCGAACCCACGATCTACAACTCGTAAGTCGGGGCTGTTACCACTGGGTCACCACTGCTCCTTGCACCACAAAATATCAAGCTATATTATATTGTAGGCGGCAACATAAGTGCAGTTTACAAAAGTAAAGTAGATACCTACTTTACTTTTTGTGTAGGTCGTTGTTATAAAAAAATAACAATTTATTATAGACACGAAGAAAGTGGAAAAGAAGTAGGTATCTACAATATTATTAACATTACGCATACTGACAAATATTGCTAGCACAAAACTAGTAGGCATTAAAGTGCAGATAGTCAACTTAATATGAAACAACGATATAACTTCAGTTAGAAAATATTGTAGATAAAGTTCCTGTAAAAAACATTTGAACACTTCTTTCAAGTTAAATAAGCTTCTATCTGAATATAGTTAATAGTTTTTTTTTGCTTGTAGATAATAATATAAGTTCAGCCCTTCATTTCGTCATTATAAAAAACCTAAGTCCTAAACCACAAGTTAAAAGTTTCACTAAAGTTAATACCGCATGGGAACAATTGTATCTCTAAGGACAGATAGCACACAAAAATAGCACGCACGTTATAATGTGATAGCATTCGTGTCATGAATCACATATCGATCGGCTGATAACATCTCAACTTGCAGGTCGTTCACTTTACTGTTGTGAAATAACCAAAAGGTATTGCATTCTGAAGAAATAAATAACGTTCCTTGTGAACAGAAGCCAGTACCTATTCTAATACATGTAGAAGAAAATGGGAAAATGAGAGGAAGTAACACGTGAGTGGGATATTAAAAAACCGGCCAAGTGCGAGTCGGACTCGTGCAGGAAGGGTTCCGTACGATTATCTATAAAAACGGCGAAAAAATCACTTTTGTTGTATGGGAACCCCTTAATTATTTATTTTATTCTGTTTTTTAGTATTTGTTGTTATAGCGGCAACATAAATACATCATCTGTGAAAATTTCAACTGTATGCTCAACTGCATGCTTCATGAGATACAGCCTGGTGTCAGACGGACAGACAGACAGACGGACGAACAGCGGAGTCTAAGTAATAAGTTTCGTCTCAGCTAAATGAGGTACCAGAGACTAAATTTTAAGGAAATAAAGGCGACGATGAAATAAATTTTCACATCACTTTTTCCACGTTTTTACCGTTGACTGTTCCTGTTTTGAATGAAGTATCAATTACCCGATGAAAGACTTAAAAATGCATACAATTTCACCACATCGAGTAACGTTTCAATATGCTAACACGACCTTACCACGTTAACGTTGACGTCATCACAAGATTGACATTCAAGAATTGAATTCTGATTGAGTTTTTAGGTTCACGAATATTGTATCACTTACTTTGAATATACCGGACGAAGGAAATGATGAATTTTTCATATATGTGAAATTGAGAGTTGGGGCAGGATTGGTATAAGAAAGAATATTTGATGCATGTAAATTTAAAAATTATACTTGCGTGACTGTCAGATGTGAACATTGCCCGCATTAGGCAATCTTAGGTACCACAATGAAGAACCAGAATTAAGTATGCTAAGAAGTAAAGGCTTATAAATGAATCAACTAAGTGATATTAAACAAAAGTGTGTCTCCAAAAAATACACTTAAAGAAGCCAAAAACATTGGGCACAAATGTAATGTGACTATGGGCTATTAGGCTAGCTACTAAAAGAAGGGGGAGTGAAAGTTGTAACGGATGAGTACGGCTTAGCTGGTGGTGCCAACCGCGGCCCGGCTCACGCCTGGCCAGCGACGTCATTCGAAGGCGAACGAATACGAGCTGGTACATCAATCACTTCGGAGGCCTTGAACTGATTTCTTTCTGTAAATGTATACAGTCAACAACAATGGTTTTAAAGAGTTTGTTGATTGGTGGGAATAGAATCTGACTTGTGCAAAAGCTGGAATGATGACGAGTGATGGGACGACATCGATAAAAATGGCAATTTAGAAGAGATTTCTGGGTTCTATTATGTTACATATTTTTTGTTATTTATATGAGAGTTAAATTCATAGAATAGGTACCGAATTTTGGATGAAGTGACTAAACGATATAGGTAGTAGCTAAAGCAACAACCTCAAATATTTATACACGATGTAAAAGAAAACTCAATTTATTTTTTCAACATCACCCTTCAAACGAGGGGAAATATAAAAACATAAAAAGTTGAGAAAGGTAGGCGGTATCACGCGTAACTGTACTAATAGTATATGTTTTGATTGATCGGCGTTCCCCTACGGAAAACGGTCGCGGTGGTCGGTGGTCGGCCTGAGTAATGGCACTGCACTCTCCATGGTGAAGGAATGTAAACATTGGACAACCTGCCACCCCCTACCGTTATTCATAAAACGCTTACGCCAGATTTAGTAGAATAAGAAAACGGGCTGTTCTTGTCGCTTGATTAAGTTTTTTATATCGTTGAAGGTGAAGTTGTAAGAATGGTGTTACACGCCTCGTTAAAGAGGTCACCAGTTCCACAATGAGACACGATAGCAGAATTTTAAAATATCAATAAAGGTCAAAAGTATGAATAATGTTAACTCTGATATTAATATTTATCGTATGCAACTTCTGCTGGCAGGGGCGTGTAGATGAGTGCACATAGAGTTAAGTTATATGGCCCCCATAGAGTTGAACCCAGAGAGCCATAGAGCTCTCTCTGTGGCTCTGGCTTCAGTGGGGCTGGGCATAACAGAATAAAATTGAGATAACAATTCTTTATGTAGTAATTAAATAATGGCATCACCAAATGGTGCCTCATCATTAATTAAATAAAACATCTCTAAATGAAATTATCTTTCTTTCAACTTCACATAAATTCATAAAACTAAATGAGACAGTTAAAGACAATGCTCTATGTAGCACCGAGCAGGGAAGGTACTTAGCGACGTCATCGCAAGCGGAAGTGTTGGAGGGGCTTCCTTCTCACGACCCTCACTGTGTCTGTTAAATGACACGGCTGTGCCACTCAGCGCCGACGCCTTATTTACGTATAGCCGTATAGCCGCATAGCCGCTAAATTGACGGGGAAATAGCCTGTGAAAATTTTAGCCGTCAATTATAACCACGAAATTGTTGCGTTCTTTGTTTACTTTGCGTATTTTTTTGTTGAAATTTGACATTAAATGTAGAAGTATTTTCTAGGTCTAAATGTGGTCGCTTCCTGTTTAAATTTAGTTGGTGAGTTAGTTTTGTTTTCGGTTTTACTCACGGGTTTGTTTCGGGTTTGCTCGATAACTTTCGATCTCGAACGGAGCCCTGACTCATAATTGGCTCGTTGAGGAGAATATTGTTTTAATGGCTTAACTTCATCGTTTTATTAAGTCCAATTATTTGTATCCAACGATACACACAGTCAACTGAAAACGTTTGTTGGGCTTCAATTAAATTTTCAATTTGTGTAGGTCGAATATACAGTACACCTAAACTTTTTAAATGGCTCTAAAATTTGAAAAAAGAGGAAAGACGCCACAAATATAATTTTATTTAAGTAAAAGACATTGAACCGGTGTCGTCCGAAGGTAGGTACCTAACTATACAAATATAATTAATAAACTGGTGATCGCAGAATGCTTCAGTTACGTATTCCATTATGTCACAATCGCATCGTGTCATCCTTGCGCATCCATTAACCGATTAAAATTTTATCATGTACTCGGTGTTCTCTAAAATTGAAAGGTAGAGTTCAACGTCCCCGGCGCCACGCGACTTCACCCCTTCGCTCCCAAACCATTATTATTACAAAATAAAATAGTTGCTCTAAAGTGTGCTAAGGTCGTCCGGTTTTTTAAAAAGAAGGGTTCTATACAATTTCGTATATAAAAAAATTGGTGGGACGTATTTTATTGGGTGGCAATCCGATATGAGGGTTCTTTTCAATAGAGGGTGTTTCTGGACCTTTTTTGGGGATGAAGTAATTAATATTTGAAACTAATAGGAGGATGAAGCTGAGTTTAGGTACAGATGACCGGTTGATAAATTTGATAGACAAGTCTTTGTGTAATTGCAAGTGCGTTGGGATGTAATGATGACGCGCAATGAAGCCAAATAAGAGCAATGTTAGGAATGAACACTATCTCATGTGTCATGAGTTCATGACGAAGTTAATAGGCTAGTGGTGTGACCGTCGGACTGCCAAGTCATAGGTCTCGAGTTCGAACCCAAGGAACGCACCTCTGACTTTTCGGAAACATGTGCGTATTGTATAATTATCACTTGCTTCAAAAACGGTGAAGGATAACATTATGAGGAAACTGGCATGCCTGAGCGATATTTCTCGACGGCAAGCTAAGTCAGAGGAGCATGGGCGGCATAAAAACTCTGACACCAGGTTAGTCACTAACCACAAGAAAAGAAAGAAAGATGACAAAGTTAAACTTTATGATATTTTTAGAACATTCAAAGTTAATGTTTTTCAAATGTAAGGTAATTTATGAAGACTTGTCGCTACAAATGAATATAGTTATATATATCTCAGTATAATATTTTCAACAGTGGTGTATCTGAGAACCAGAAAAATGTAATGGATGATAAAAGAAAATCTTTAAATTTTGATAAGAAAAATAGTTTGGGTACTGTTTGACTCATTGTCGGTATCGGCGTGATGATGTTCGAGTCTGAAATTAGTCGGCAACACGTGAGTTGACATTATATTAAATAACCGGCCAAGAGCGTGTCGGACCACGCACACTGAAGGGTTCCGTAGTTGGGATGAATTCATCGCAAGGACAAACTTTACATTTTAGTTGAAAAACATGTTCTCCCATACATGCCAACTGCAAATGTAACTTTTTACGCACAATATTGGGAGATTTTTCATATTATTTGAAGACCATAGACTACTTATAGGTTTTCCTGTTATCAATAAGTATAGAACTATTTTCTGTATTTTTTTCAAAATGTAAGGCACAGTAGTTCCGAAGGTAAGGGGGGAATGGTAAATTTTCGTGTATTTTCTTAAATGTCTTTAAAAGCAATTATTTTAAAAAAATAATTGAGATCCTCAAAACAAGCTCTTTCATTTGATATGTCACACAGTACAGTAAGTAAAACTATTTTTTTTTTATTTGACTCCGAAAAGTGACCCCTCTATTCAAAATTCATTTATTTTCTTTACACGTCCGTGTTTGGGTCACAGAAATTGATATGTGTACAAAATTTCAACTTAATCGGTTCATTAGATTCAGAGAAAATTGGCTGCGACGGACGGACAGACAGACACACGAGTGATCCTATCAGGGTTCCGAATTTTTCATTTTGAGGTACGGAACCCTGAAATTTTTCTCTTTTCATTTCAAACCAATTTATAACTGGGGATATTAATTGTACTTTAATTTTAATATTTAAACACCGGCAACGGTAGTATATGTGAAGCTGTTTGGTAATATTAATTAAGATCATAATGTACCATATACTCAGAAATAAATTAATAATATTATACTAAAAACCGTGAATAAAAATAAAACTTTTATAGAAAGATAATCCGTTCTTTCTTTCAGGTTTTAGGTGTATCAATCCCAACCGAAAGAAATTTCACGATTTTTATTTCCTTTTTGTTTACTGTTTTCAATTTGGAGTTGTGTCATCGACTGTCAAGTAATATAGACGAAATAAACTCTTTTGCAAAAAAAACGGGCACTTTAGATTTTTTTCTCTACTTCAATGAAGAACAACAAGAAATAGGTTTTATTAATTTGACGATGTATTGGCATGTTATTTGAAGCATCCTGGCATGATTCTTTACGTTCAAAATTTAAAATTTGAATTCTAAAATTGCTTTACTAATGGCGCGAATTGCTGAAACGATTTTTAACTGATTACGATATTTTAAAACTTTTTGGATATTTTCTGCAAATTAAACAATTTAATCTTTCTTTTTACATTAAATACCACTTTTTGATATGAGTGATAAAGCGATAAGGGCCGGTAAAATTATAGCCCTACTTGAAGAAGGTTGTTCGCAAACTTACGTGTCTCAGCGGCTAAATGTGAGTCGTTCAACTATCCAGAGGACTTGGCAACGGTATCAAGAGACCGGTTCGGTCAAAAGAAGACCCGGTTCGGGAAGAAAACGATGCTCAGAACCAAGAGATGACCACTTTTTGGTGAGTCAGGCGTTGCGGAATCGTAAGGCGTCAAGTGTGGACCTGAAGAAGAACCTTGAAGAAGTAAGAGGAGTAGAAGTTAGCTTGTGGACGGTCAGGAGGAGGCTTTTGGCTGCCAATATCAGGAGTTACCGCCCAGCTCGGGGCCCTAAATTACTCCGTGAGCACCGTGTTGCTCGACTTCAGTTTGCTCGGAACTGTGCTTCATGGACTCTGGAGGACTGGAATAAAGTATTGTTTTCTGATGAATCTAGAATCTCTTTGTGTGGAGAGGACCGACGCCGGCGAGTGAGAGAGTTAGTTTTCATAGAAAATGGAACATTAAATACACACCGGTACATAATGGAAGTCCTAATTCCATATGCACAACCCACAGTGACTGCACTTGGGGAAGATTCCATTTTTATGGACGACAATGCTCGCCCGCACCGTTCTGGCGACGTGGAAGCGTACATGCAAGAAGTTGGGACCCGTCGTTTAGATTGGCCAGCTCGAAGTCCTGACCTCAAACCAATTGAGCAAGTCTGGGATGTTCTAAAGAGACGGGTAAGATCAACAAACATCAGGGAGCTAAAAAGAGTCATTGCAGAAGAGTGGGAACGTATTCCTCAAAACGTTATTAAAAACATCGTGGAAAGCATGCCCAGAAGGATTCAAGCTGTGATTTTGGCAAGAGGAGGTCACACTCGTTATTAGGTTTTTACATTTGTAACTTTATTTAAATAAAAAAAGTAAAAAAAAAAACTTGTCTTTATTGCCGACCACTTCTTATTGTTTGGGCATGTACATCGGTTTTAAAGAATCCATCGTTTTTTTCTTTTAATTGCCCCAATTCACTTCACGCGCATTAATTTACACAATTATAAATATACATAGACTACGTCAAAGAAATAAATTTCATTTAATTAAGTCAAATCGACCTTAGAACGTAAATTTCCTTAGGTGCCCGTTTTTTTTGCAAAAGAGTGTATATTTTTACATTTCAAAACTATTTTTATTTTCGTCTCCATCGGGATAGGTATTAAAAATCCTACAACTATATTTATATATGGTGGACCTTGGTAATTATATTTCTGATCCGAGTGTTGATTATACTGGTAGAAAGACAATCGAGTCACTTTACTGGTCGCTAGGAGACTATTTTCATAAACACATACGGGGTTATTCCTTTGCCGTGTTCGTGGCAAGCCTTCCCATACAGTAACACTACCAACCCCTCCAGTTTCGTGGTAATGCTTATAAATAAAAGTAATCATGATAACGACCATAATAATATCATATTTAGTTCAGTTTCTGAAGGGGTTGTGAAGAATATTAGATATGTGCTGACACATACCAACTAACTTTGTTCATCTTTATATTATAATATACTAGAAGCTATTTCTAAACACCAACCATGCAATGACACTTCATTTGGCAAGTAGCAACAACAGCGAAGATATAGAAAAATTAACTACGAATTTCGAAAATAAATTTTGAAGTCTACAAAATTATAATTAGGCACATAAATAGGTACCTACCTACGCAGTATTGTGTCTCCACAGTAAGCACCTTGACTCCATTCGAATGATCAAATGAGTCTTCAAACACCACGATTAATTCTCACGCTTCGTTTACCAAAACCTATTCAGTAAGTAGAGTAGCTGACACGACTTGTTATGGCTTCTTTATTGCCCGATATAAACTCGAGACAAGTACACATAAAACCGAGTGTACTTACCTTATAAGAAAGGTTAACCCTTGTTATAAAATTTCCAAAATAAATAGGTACATTCGCTATTCAAATAATATTTAACTTTCTAAAACTTTTCAACTATACCACAAAACAAGTTGGTAGGGTTTCTAAACTTTCCAAAACTGGTCTCTGGCCTATTCTAATGCTAGTCGTGAAATTTGGACAACAGGGGAGCCGGGGACCGTGGGAGATGGGGCCCTGTCATAATTTCCAGAGCGAGCCACCCCGCGCAGCTGTCGCGAGAACTTTCGGATTCGATGGATCGATTGTTTGATTCACGACTTTCATTGTTCCTATTCGATTGTTTGCCGATCCGAGACTTTTTGTGACCGACTTGTGTGAGCAAGTATCAACCATTATTATTAACTACGACAGAACCGTTAATGGGCGTCGTCACGTCTCCCCATGTCGAACCGAAGTGTGAAATTATAGCTTTGATTGAATTTGGAAGTAATCACGTGAGCGTATCGATTTACAACTAAACTATTGGAACGAACGTATTTGAAAAATGAAAGTTTGACGTTTTAAAAATATATGTTTTTAAGTAGACGGCCATTTATTTTTATTCCATTGTGTGAATTGGATATAAAGACGTTGTAAAATGCCAACGTAAAGTAATAATTTCGAGACAAAAAATAATAATCAGAACCGGTTGTAGGATTACATGCCTCACAGGCCGGTCGCATATGTCTACAACACAATAGCTATGTTTTAATGCACTCTATTAAATATGCAGATAGGTTACGCGTGCGAATAATGCATGAGAGTTTTAATCCTAGACAAAGCGGGTTGGATTAATCATCCAAAATATGGGGTGTTTTTTACTCGACCGTTGTGCTATTGAACTATAGTGTAGGGGTCGTTGTACGCAGCTGCGCGGGCGCGAATCAAATTGATAGGTCCGTGCATATGTCGCGCGCAGGCGCGTGCGACGCTACGTCACGCAAGTTGCCGGCTGCACGGTATTGTAATGTTTTGGTTTACTAATCTTATGAATATTACAAGTTTTAATATGAATTTTGTATGATAATATTGTGATTATTACGTTAACTGACATGTCCGTGATTTAAGTTGTGAGTAAAACTTATTTGAATCGTTCCCTAATAAAATATATTTAAGGACGGGCCGTCACCACTTAAAAATACAAGTTTTTTTTTTTACTAATAAAACGAATCAAATGTTAATCTACCACGGGAGGCAGTTTTTCAAAATAATATTTAATTAATTTACAATATTTCGAATAATTAATTTAATCTTCTGCAATATTTTTTTTGTGTCTAAAGTTTGATATTGAACTGTATCAAGTTCGGCATATTATCAGTTATGTCTAGCTAATAAAATAAAAATAGATGTTATTTCAGTGACTCAGTTCAAGTTAGTCAAGTAAGCAAAGAATTTTATGTTAGTCTAGGTATTTGTTCACGATCCCGTAAATGAATACTTTTTTCAGGTCGAAGACTACTTATTCTAAAAACCTGAGACATATTTAATGTACCTTCACTATCAACCAGGTGCCAAGCAAGTTTTGAAACTAAGTTTCAATCTGAGTCATCTGGTATCGAATTAACAGCAGTTAAAGTCCAAACGGGGTGGTATCTAATCGAGTGTTCGGTGATAGATAAGCGATGATAACGCTGATAAGGCGGGCACCCCTCGGTGGATACTATCGTGTATCTAGGTACATATTATCGATCGCTTTGTAATAGGTACCTATGCTGATCAGCTGTCGTTGTTTCTGTATTTGCTTTCATAGTATTTTGTATAAATGCGCAGACGCACGATTCAAATAATACGGTATAAGTAATAGTTTTTTTAAAGGCTTTTTAGCTTGTAAATATATTTACAAATAGAAAAACTTTATAAAAATTAAGTAAGTTTACAATATTGAAATACGTCAATTTCAATAATACGTGCTAAGCATGAAATGTTTTTGAAGATTTACTATACCTATGTAATTTTGAAACGTATGAACGTTGACTATAATTTTGTAACGTTTCAATTAACTCACTAATTTCATTTATTAGCTAATTTGGATGTGTGTATAATGAAGGTAATTATAGTTGTAAGCAATAGAATTCTCATGTTAAAAAATAGTTATATTTATTTGTCGTCTGAAAAGACTTTATTTCGCTTAAGATCTATTCTATTATGATAGATTAATTTTCATTTTGTTAAATGGATTTGTAATTTATGTGTAATCTGCCAATAGTATGTTTTTCTTTTCTGTATTGAAAATAATTGATGTCCCTACTTTGTTAAGTGCGACTGGTACAAAGACAGCAACCAATGGTTCTATAAAAAAAATCTCGTAGTCTGGAAGTACATGCCCCTACTTTCTAAGTCTATCTATTTCTATAAGTAAATAACATGTCGAGTTAGTGATAAATACTCTATCTAGCACCGATATCGATAAACGGGTCGTTTAATCAATGCTTTCGTAGTTTTAGTACCGAATGTAATAATTAGGTACTATGATTTGTGCATCGTCTGTTCCGACGCCGCCTGGAATCTATTGAGTTAAATACATTGTTAACGATTATAGAATACCTTATAAATGATACCGAAATAATTACTTATCTAATTATTATTATAACTGATCTCATAATTATTTAAAAAATTGTTTGGTTGTTAGGTACTTAATTTGTTTTTTTTTATATTTTATTTTAAGAATTAATTTTATTGTTTTTGCTGTGCCCTACAAGGTCCGTAATTGTACCTTAGCTTTAAGCCATTGTAACACCTTTATACCTATAATATGGAATGCAAATAAATATATGAATATGAAAAAATTATATAAATGCAGATGACAGATATAAGTATTTGTAGCTTTTGAAGGTTTAATCAAGTATAGTAAATGGGCACAGTATAATATCAGTCCCGTGAGGATTGTCCATATCGTTTTTTTATACGGGCATTTGTTGAAATTTGAATTTGAAACAGTATCCGAAGTTCCGTATCGAAGAACTGTCCGTGCAAAGCCTATGGGCTTTTACATTTTTTTTTAAATAATATAAAATTATTTAGTTAGCTTTACCATACGTACCAATGTTGCTATCTTTGAAGGCATCCAAACAAAAGATTTTCATTGTTTTAATTTTAAAATGTTTTTGTTAAATTAAATTGTTTCATTAAATTTCTTACACGTGTTCAATTTCATTAAAGTTTTTTTTTTTAACAACTGATTGCTTTCATGATATAATTTATTTTTATAATAAAGTATATTGATGAGTCCTTATTACACAAGAAACTATTTTATAATTTTTGCGAACAATTAAGTCAAAATAAAAATAAAGTTTATTTTTAATTTATTTTTATAATTTATTGTACTAATTATTTATGTTAATTTTATTATGTTAATTATTGTGATACATTGCACCGGTGGGCAATCTCGAGCGCGATCTCAGCGGCTACGCTGGGCGGCGGCGGGCGGGCGTCTACAACGCCGATATCGTAGCGACTGCTACGGTCTACGCGGCTACGCGCTACGAGCACACATTATCGATATTATTATCTAGCGCGATTTATTGCCCTCTACGCTCGTGGGCGCGCATTATCAATGATAAGTATAGTTATCAAGTTTTCCGATCAAAATTTCTTTTATTAAATATAAAAAACAGTTTTTTAGTAATCGCTATTTGGTAGGTACCGAGAGCCGAGCGAAAGACTTCTGGTTTTTATTCGTATTCATCGTCAATTTTGCATCAACGACAACTTTAACTTCCGTGTATAATGAATTTACGACCAATTAAAGTAATTCCATCAGATACGAAAGTTTGTATACATTCACTAATGACGGTGGAATTAAAATGTAATTTAACTTAAATGCGTATTGGCTTTGTATGGGGGTTAATGACATTTTCATATACCTTTTTCTATATTACGTGACGTAAAAAGCTGGTGTAATAAAACACAGCAGCGTTGCTAAACTTTACGTTTAACATAAAATGCGTTGTTCGTATCGTAACTCGGATACGCCGGGGATTGGGGGTGGTTCACGAGGGAGTCGGCGCGGGGTGTGAGGGGGGGATGTAAGGAGGCTGGCACAGCGCCAGCCGACAAGGTGAAGTGGCGGCGCCAGTGAAAGTCCTCGCCCTCAGTTACAACCATCTCAAACCCTCCCGACATCTCGCCAACCCTACTTCTATACGTAAGCCTACAGAGGAGGGTGCCGCTTTGCGGACAGAATAGATTATTGGGAGAAATTCTCTAGAGATCTACGTAGCTTTTCCCCAACTATGTTAGGGTCGGCTTTCAGTTTAACCGAAGAAATTATCTAGAGATATAAAAGGGATAAAAATATGTGAGTGTAGTACCCTAACCAATCGGTGACTACTGGCTTGATGTGAGAAATAGAAGCGCACGCTCTGAATTTCGCGATGAGGTAGAATGAGACAGACAGATTCAATCTGTGAATGTTACCGAGAAGAAAAGCACAGCGCGAGCGTTAATCTTATAACATAATCAGGAAGCAATCGCTTGCGCTGCTCATAATAATTTAACTTGCAGAAAGAAAAATGCAGAAAACTGATCCTCGACTGGAACTCAACCCATACAAAGTGAAAAATATCCTTGGACAACGTTGAAAGTCTAGAAATATGAGGGAAAATCCAACGAAGTATGAAGAGATGTGAGATAAACTCAGAAGTTGGCCTTCCTTGAAGATTCGTCTCCAGCCTCCCATATGCATGAAGACCTACGTCACCGACGATTCGAGATAAAGACCATCGTATCAATACAACATTAAGGTACAACATCAACTCTGAATTTTAATTATTTTTCGAGATGGCATATGACCATAATGACTTGAAAAATTGTTGAATTTTGAATATGCGGGAAGTAAAAAGTTGGATGAATATTTCTCATAGCTGCAGCCATCATTTTTGATTTAATTAAAATTCAGATAAACGTAGAACATTTAAAGCAGACAATCTGCAAGACATGCGACACAGGAAGCAAAGTGACGGTACGATTAATCGCGACGAGTTTAGACCAAAGGGCCGAAGTAAAATAAAATTTATGCCGATAAAGTATAAAGTGAAAATAATTTTGAAGCATTTATTTTTTTCAATCCGAGACAGGAACCGTTGAAGGAAGCCTAATTTAAATTTCATTGCTTTAAACTCTTGTCAATGTTAACATGCCGGTAGTTTTTAACTTCTAATGTATTCGCGTCATGGAAACTAAGTGTCGGAGAAATTTATCAGAGGCACATTTAATTTATAAAACGCGTAAATTCGTGCATAGGCACAGGCTTGAATGCGTGGCGGTACTTCATGCGACCTACCTTGTGTTGAGGCAGCGGCGGCGGCGGCTCGGGAGCGACGCGGCAGCGGCACGGTTCACTCACTGCACGACTGACACTCGCGGAGCGCGCGCGATAGGTACGTTACGTGCAAACACCAAAAGCAAAATGGACATACCTGAGGGTGGCGGCTGGCACGGGGCGCGCTCGCTACTTGAATGAGCTCCCGGGCAGAGCGGCGCGCGCAGGGGGCGCGGCCAGCCCGCGTGGCTCCGGCCTGCGCCTTCCGCCCGCGCGATGCCCCGACCCCCCGCCCGCCCGCGCCTGCACCGCTCAGCTGAGCCCTGATTAGCCCCCGGCCGGGCTATTCAATTAAGGGTTGTTCGGTGCATCGCCGATGTGGCCCGGCTAGCCGGGCTCGCGACCGACCGATGCCGCCTTTGAGTGCTCTTCATTACGGCCTCTCTATCACCGTTATTCTTGTTGGGCCCCCGGGCACAGCTCCCTCCTGCCGGGCAGAAGCTCAAAATTTGAATTTTCCCAACAAAGAACTTGCGATGCGCTTTTAGCTCGTGGAAACTGGGCGTATGCAAAGTACTAATAGGTAGCTACAGAGAGTTACGTATATGGCTAAAACTCAATTTTCACGTGAAAAAGAAAAGGCCTGAAAACATTTTCCATTCATTAAATTTTGGGAGCAATATCTAGTACATTGCGAATGTAATACTCGTTACGTACATTGTTCTTTGTTCTTACGTAACCGCTACACAATCAGACTGTTCCAAGTGGAATTGAGAATGAAGCAACAATGTGAGCCAAGCAGCGCCGAGGGGCGCCGGCAACTCGTTACAAGCTCCTCTGAGACTTGCCAACGACCATACTATCGTTTAATTACATTATACAAGACAATTGAATAGTTGTGCAGCCCCGTCGGAATACCTCGGATATCGTATACAACCTAAATTGATAAAACTAGCTTTTGCCGACTATCATATTGAGAATATAATTAAACTTTGGTAATATCTGCAGAAATGTTGGCCAATTATTCTTTATGCAACAATTAGAGTTACCTCCTGGGGGACAAAGGTTTTGTAATATAATAGTGAAAGCAAAAAAACGCATTAAATTAGGGACTCAACGGTTTTAAGTAGATAAATCAAAGTTGCCTTTTAAAATTGCCAAGTTGTTAATCGAAAATGAACCCTTTTTATTTAAGTCATAAAAACAAAGTACCAAATTATGTTACCAAATCATTTTACCGAAATGTTACAAACACACACTACTTTTGATATATGCCCGCGCCTGCAACACACTGTATATTTATCTCAATTTTCCCCTCGGCCAAAGAGCTCTGAAGAGAACATTTTCGGCCTATAAACTTAGGAATCAATCATAACTTGCAGTGGCGTGAAAATGCTCGTTCACAATAGAGGGATCATGACTCAGCCGGAACTGAGGCTACACGAGGTTCTGCGTCTCAAAGTCAAGAGAATCAGTGACTAGACGAATATTCTTATTCGAATGGACAAAACGGCAGTTAGATTCTTGTTTTGTTATTCAGAATGTCTGTGAATGATTTCTTATTTTAATTACTAATTGGACTGTATGAGATCGGACTAGCTCTGCATTAAATATCACAAAATATTAATTATCTTTAAATGGTTTTCTTTGAGGTTTTCCAATAGGAAAACATTGGGAAAGTCCATTTTCAAATAAAACATGTTTTTTGTTTGTTTTGTTTGTCAAATCAACATGTGCTTGTTATTTTTTAGGGTTCGGTACACAAAGGGACGTACGTATTACTAAGACTCCGCTGTCCGTCCGCCCGTCTGTCTGTCCGTCCGTCACCGGGCTGTATCTCATGAACCGTTATAGTTAGACAGTTGAAATTTTCACAGATGATGTATTTCTGTTGCCGCTATAGCAACAAATACTAAAAAATAGAATAAAATAAATATTTAAGGGGGCTCCCATACAACAAACGTGATTTTTTGCCGTTTTTATAGATAACCGGTACGGGACTCTTCGTGCGCGAGTCCGACACGCACTTGGCCGGTTTTTTTATAATAAAATCCACGCGAAAGAAGCGGCGACCAGATACACATGTTTCTTTAATTTTACAATATTACAGGAATAACTAAGGTAACCTGAATATTTACGAGTAATACAAAACAGCTGTCAACAATTTAACGTTTTTTTTTACAAACAAGGACAATTTTATTACGGTTCTTAAAAACCTTTTTATTTCATCTCCTGTCTGTCGCGATTAATTCCGGCTGCTGCCAGGGTTCACCCATTTAATGTTAGGGTAAATGTCATTAAATTAATTTTCCTTAAAATTATTATAGCAGCTACAACATATTTTATTACAAAGAAAACATTTCATTATGCGATATATTTTTAGATTACATATTATAAATGTAGGAAAAACCTCGTCCTAAAGAAATTGAACCCGCAAGTAATATAAAGTCGGTCAAGAGTGAGGGCTGTACGTGCGAAGATTTTATAAAATACTTGAGTGTGCAGACTCTACATTAATGAATAATTTGAAAGAAAGCTTGAATACGGCTTTTGAAACCTCCTAGCATTTTAGCTATTCAACATGGAATTGAATAGGTACTCTATCGTATTATTACGTAACAAAACTTTATTAGATACAATCCTGGTGACCTTTTTGGGAACTAAACAGATAACGTGCTTTGCTATACTAAATTGGGTAAATAGATATGGTACTCTTTGGAATAACCACACAAAAATGTTATAAAGTTCCAAAAAGTTAACACACGAACACTAACGATTACATTACGCTTTGCCTAATACAAATTGTGAAGGAGAAAAACTGGAGTACCTCAAGGAAGTGTTCTAGGTCTGGATTGATCTATTCTTAGTTTATACATTTTTATCTGTATTCAGGGTCTGTCATGCAAGTCTGTTGGGTAAGCCAGACACGACAACCATCTGGTCGGAGGATCCTCCCCTTTCTATAGAGGATGAGTGGACTTTACACCCTGTTCCTCATGCCTCTTCACATCTGGAGAGCTTCTGGGTTTGTATAATCCTGTATGAAGTATTGCAGCCACTTTTGGGATATCTCAGCAAAATACCAGCTACCTGCACTTGAGTCAGTGGAACGCTGAGCAAAATGGCTCATAGGTGATGTGGTGCTAGGGGCTAGACTTCACAGCCTCGCTCATCGGCGTAACGTTGCTTGGCTGTCGGTCTTCTACAGACTGTTCTTCGAAGAGTGTGCGCAGGAGCTCCACGACCTTATCCCACCATCTCCCTTTCACTGTTACTGGACTACCAGACGTACTGCGGGGTAGCATCCGCACTTGGTCGATATATCGACTAGTCGTACTCAGCGATTCTCCTCAACATTTATTATGCACACGCCCAAAGTGTGGAACTCTCCGCCAGCGTCTGTGTTCCCTTCCACGTATAACCCGTCAGCCTTAAAAACAAGAGTGAACAGGCATCTTCTGGTATTGCTTGTTCCATAATAGACTTCATCCATTGCTTTTCATCAGGCGAGATTGAGGAAAAAGCTGGTCCACAAGTCAACAAAAAAAAATTATAACTCAATAACATCAATGGAAATTTATAGGAACGGCAAGAATGTTCGAATTAGAATAATAGATACGTACTACATAGTGGAAATTAAGCTCATATTTTTCCATGACTTTTAACGCAAAGCTATTCAGTGAGATTGCACCAAATAATTAAATCATTATAATGAGTCTAAACGAAAATATTCTTGTATCTTTTCGAAGCGCCGAACTTTACACGATTGAAAAATATTGAGATTATGTTCTCTACTTTGTTTTGAATGTACACTTCTTGCATGTCATCCTAAAATAACTCATTAATATATAGTGTCGTGAATAATGAGGCAATTCAGTTCCATGATATGACTAATTTTAGTGTAAACTTTAGTGACCCAACCCCAAAGTTTTCTTTTTTCTAGTCAACAGACAAAGCTATGCAATATCGTGGACATAAAAGGGGCTTATTAGTACCTATGTGTTATGTAGTTAGTGACGGCGTCTTATATAAAATTTTCTACAAAATTTTATTCCAAATGCATTCGCATACGCAAGTAATCCTCATATTCACTGTTTAGAGCCAACTACGATAGAACTATACCAGGAAATGAAGATTTTAAGACCAATAGACATAAGACTCAGCTGGCCATTCGTAGAACCAACAACCAGCGGTCACAATATAGTTCGTGAGCAAAGTGCAAGCAGCAGAGCGCAGCAACAACCTACAGAAGGCAGTAAACAGACCGTTAAGGGTGACTCGGCACTGTTCTTAATTGTCACTGTTCGCTGTTCAAGCAGTGTGGGGAACAACGTCGTTGGCGGTTACATATTGTGTCCTTATCCCGTTTTGGAACAGTTCAATGATGGTTAAAGAAACACACAAAACACACCAGCCACCAAAAAACTTCTTAAAATTACCAAAAATGATTACTTGAATAAAGTGGACTGAAAGCTTTATGTGTTCAATGGGAGATATACTTTTTTTTGGTTGGAATGTTAGCACACGCAACAAGATCTTGAAGGCTTTGTACAATTACCAAAGAGTTACTTATCGTAAAGTTAACAAAAGGGTTAGTTATACAGGCAAAAATATTCATCTTTCCACTACGCGTCTACACTGCCAATATTAACTTTTACCGTATGCTGAATATTTTTAAAACACACTCAAAAACTTGATGTGTAAAACTAACTACTCAGCACATTCACACATTTTTAAAACAAACGATTTTGACTGTAGTTGTATTTTAGTTGCTTTTAATCTCTTTGTTTGACTGAGATAAGGATGTTTTGACCGAAGTGGCGACTTTATTTTATGCCATCAGAATTTAATGTATGTCCTCAGGAGAGTGGCACATCACGTGCGTGAATTATTTACATCAAATTTACATCGTGCGCGATCTACGTGATCTCATTGCTTTTGTGGTCTCTAAAGATGATGCTGAATTCTTGTTTTTTGCAGTTTTTTTCTGTGTGGTAGATATTTTGTCAAGTAAATTCTATTGCTTGTGTTGATTTTTGCGCGCCGCTTATTAAATTACAATCATCTGGCTAAGGTTATTTTTCAAAAATGTACACGCATATGCTTCTACAATGCTAAACGCGCAGCAAGATTCAAATAAAAGAGTACCTGCTGGTACCTTTATTTTAACTATACAGCAAAAGTATCTAGGGATCAAGACGATTTTGATTTTTTTCCATTTACATCTAGACTTACAAAGTAGTGCTTTTGCATTAACACTTTCGACTCCACCCACTTTTCATAGAACTCATACGGCATGCCGTAATTCATATTCGAAGTGAACCCTCCTGATGGGTTGCCGGCATTACGTTTGCGCTAAAGTTAACCATCGCAGACGGTCAACGGCATTAGGTTTAAAACCGTGTTATAAAATACTGTAAAACGAAGTAAAATAGTGTTTTCAGGGGGTCTTGTCGCTATTAGTAGTTTCCAACCTTTAAATATTTTTGTGAATATTTGTAACAATGAACAAAAAATAAAAATGCTTGGGTTTTAAAACCAACACATATACTTATAAATCTTGTTAAAATATACATCAGATTTTATTTTCACTGTTTATAATGCTGTATACGCTAAGAAAAACCTACACTTAAAATGAGCCCTCCGCGAGGGTTCCCGGCGTCCCAGATGCGACTAGATGAACCCTCCAGGAGGGCTCCCGGCACTGAACGTGTTAAATAAAATTGTTTGCGATTGCGGTCTTCGTTAATGCTGCCATTAAAAGTGATAACATGATAAAAGTTATTACTGGTTTTTATTGCGTAATATGAACAATCAGTAAGTTGTATTTCTACCTTTAACTGTTATTACACAATCGCTCCGATTCAGCATGCTCAACATGAGTTCATCCAAATTACTTTGTGGAATGGCTGCCACGTTCCTTTTAACAGGTGAAAAATATTTTTGGTGTATGTATGGGATGGTGTATGAGCCTTAGGATTTATTCTGGCGATTGGGCAGACCTTATAAGATGTTAATGTTAGCTTTAGTAAGTGTTTGTATCAACTCTGGCAGCGTAGGGAGAATTTAATATTGTCTTTAACGTCCAACTAAGTAATCTCAGTGTAAATCTGTGCATTGAGATTGCCTCTAATTAAAATAATTTCGGTTCTTCCATATATCCGCCCATATCTTGATTGTTCTACCACTATATTCATGGGCTCCTGGCTTCCAGAGGTCTTTCAATACGTATATCATGCCAAAGCGAGATTCATCAGGAAAGGCTACACAGGTAATGTATTTCTTTGGAAATCATTTAGTTATTTTTTTCTATACAATCCAGACCTAATTAATAATTTTTCATTTCATATTAAGTAGAGGCAGAAATGAATGTGTTTGCGGAAAAAATGACCCTTAATTTTTTTTACTTGAACTATGTCGTATATAAAAGGAAAAGCAAAATAATATTATAAAGTTAATAGTGGTGCAAAATGCCACTTGCATCCTCCCTTAGCATTGTTTCTGTGGTTTGGAACCGCATGTGGGTGCCACCATATTCTTTTTAATTTCAGGAGGTTATCTACTACATAAATATGATTCAGTTAAACCAGTCACAAGAGAATCAAACCTCTATCAGTCACGATGATATTTGTATTTAGCCTCATAAAACTCAACTCAAAAAATCAAAGCATATTAATAGCAATTAAACCATTTACAGGCACTTTTGAATTGTCAAAGAGTCGGTCAGTTAGTCAGAAAGTTGAAGCTAATTGCCTATTTCAAAACATAGATCTCTATGGAGAAGGACGGGCAAGAAACTCCAAGGACACTCTTTTAAATATATATATTATAAATCCTGGGTACATCATTCTTGTTGCTTCTATATGTGAGAACAATGTATAAAAAATCAATAAAGAAAAGCAAAAGTGACGTAGTTCCATAGTACAATGGTTGCAATTAGAAAAAGTTTACCAAATCATCATCGTCCACCTAGCCTGTTTCCCAAGTCCCAACTATATTGGGGTCGGCTTTATCTATTTGAAAAAATACTGGAATCATTGATTTTTAAAGATATTTGCAAAATCATGTTATCGTTTTTTTTTTTTACAAATAATTGTAGTGATAAGTGCCTAAGCTTATAAGGTTCCTTTGATTCATTTTTGTTTCAAGTTACTATTTTTTTATTTATTTTTTAAACTTTGCCCGACACTAGCAATTTCTTCTGTATTGTGGGTGCGTTTACAAACGTTTAAACTCACATACACAAACAGCCCGACCCGGATCAACTAGGTACTTATAGGTCATACAAACATTTGTTCCGTGCGGGAATCGAACCCGCGACACGCAGCGCAGCAGTGAATCGGTAAACCACTGCGCCAACCAAGCCGTCAATTGTTACAAATCGGTCTCTAGAATTATCTCGCTAAACAATTGAGTAGTTATGAATTTATCTATTGCTTACTATCATAAACAAAGCGTAGGAATAAAACCAGAAATGGAAAAACGTGTTTATTTTAAACTGGGTTAGACAATACATTGTAATACATTGAAAAAATCCTACAATATACAATAAAATATTGAATAATATTAAGATATTTAGGAGGAGATTATAAAAGCAAAATGCCGGTAAAAAATTAATCTAGAGTTATGAAGACATGTCTCCTACCGTGCTGACATATGCGTGCCAGATTTGGAAGTACACCACAAAAACAAGGAAAAAAATTATCACCTGCCAACGGGAACTAGAGCGCAGTATGCTTAAAATTAAGAAAATAAAGAAGAAGCATATCAGAAGCCACTGATGCTCTTAACTAGGCCCAGAAACTTAAATGGGAATGGGCGGGGCATGTAGCGCGTTTGACAGACGAGCGATGGACCGTAAGATTGACATCGTGAAAAGGTCCAAGAGGGAAATGCTACAGAAGAAGACCGTACAAGTGAAGGGAAGACGATATAATTGCGACGGCTGGCCCAGGCTGGATGCAAGCAGCCCAAGATAGAGAAAACTGGTTTTTTTTTTCAAGAGGTCTCAACTTGCGGAGGGGTTCTTGCAGGCTGAGTTAAATTCTATTTTTTTATTTTTATTAATCCTAATCCTAATCCTAACTATGATAACTAATATTATAAATATGAAAGTGAGTTTCTTGTGACGGTTTCATGCTAAAAAGGCAAAACGCAATTAGCTGAAATTAGCACAAGAGTAGACCATGACTTGGATTAGGACTATTATATTCTCACGGGATCGAGACTTATGCGGGTGAAACCGCGGGGTTCAGCTAGTGTGATATAAATATAGTAATAGGTAACCTTAAATTCAAATATATAACTCATAAGTATTCCTTACTAGCATAGGAAATAGTAATTATTATAGTTAACTTTTTTTAAGAAATAAAGGGGATGTTATGGGAACTTTTCTCTTTCCCAGCAAGAGAAAAAAAGTTCATATTTAGACTATTACAGAATAAGCAGCAATCTTGAAAAACGCATTGAACACCTTATTGGGGCTGACTAAAAGTGGTAGCATCTAATCTCCGTCCATAGTAGGTAGGCCATCGGCTTTATTAATTAATTCAATCCATTAATCCATCAAAATTAACAATTAAAAACAAGATATCTTCCACAACTCCAGCTGCCACCGCATAATAAATTCCTTCCATTATGGCTCCCGTCTTCCTTAATAAGAAAAATTAGAGTGTAATTATATAATTATGTGCGAACAGCCTCCCGTGGCCACTGGTACCGCCCGGCCCGCACTAAAACGACCATTAAGACCAACTTGTACTCTTAATGATACTACTACTTACTCCCCACGTTTTTATTGTACGCTCCGTACCTTTTAGAGATAAAGGCTCTCTCTATATGCAAAAATATTATCGCGGAATTGTGTAGAAGGAATCGTCTTAAATATTTGATTAACTGCACACTAATAATTATACAATGTATTTAGGTACTAACATTTTTCTTAAAGCTATTTAAATGATTCATTCTTATAAAAGAGATTCTTCAAGAAACTAGTAATTATATTATGCTAAAATAAATCTAAAATATCTGAAACTACAAACTAACTTATTAAAATATAACTTAAAATAAGTTATCTAAAACTATAACTAAAAATGTTTCACCAAAGTTAATTCATTAATATTCATAGAACTAAAACTATGAAGCATATTGTAACTTTCTACGTGAAATTACTAACGTCACATTATTAAATACTAAGCCCAATTTTCGTAAATCGTATTTTTTGAGCCACTGGGTCCAAGCGATCGCTGCACAAATACTTCGTCCATGTATTCTTAGGTAACAGTGGTTTGGAACAGTGCCAATGTTTGCCAACAACCGTCTTAACATTTCCCGATAACTACATTCATAGCAAGTCGAGCGTATAAAGGAAGTTTCCACCAACCTGCACAAGAAATTCCAGCTGCTGCTCACAACACGAAGCGCGACGACTCGTAAACTCATTCGAATCGAATTTCCACATTCGAAAGCTTCTACTGAGGCCGGAAACTAGCGGCAAACGAAATTTCTAAAAGCGGCAGAAATCGCGAGCACCGGTCGCCGATGCAATCCCTGAGGTGACTGCTTCGCTTCCGATGCAGTTACAGTTGGCTGCGGACGGGTTTAACGAGTGTTTCCCGGCCCGATGCCCGGGCCGCACCTCGCATCCTCGCTGTCACTCTACTATATTGTATGCCGAAATGAAAAGCTACGCCACTGACGTTGTAGCGGCGCTGCAATTTCGACTTTTCGCCTGTCAGAATAAGGTCTGTTATGATGGGCGGTACGCAGTTGCAAGGTTGTGCCGTGTGCATACAAGCGTGTAATGTTGTCGGTGTACGCTCGCTCCAGCCAGGTGAGGCTGTGGCGCTGTGTGCGTACGCGTGCGCGTCTGTGTGCGTGAGACAGGTGAATTAGTGGCACGTCCTGGCTTCCCAGGGCGGCGGGTCCCGGGTGAGCTGCGTCGCCATAGCGACAGCCGGAATCTAATGTACAGATGGATGTGAGAAAATAAAAGCAAAATATAGAATGTTAGCTACCGACAACATAGACAACTTTTAATTATAATGTTCTACAGACTCCTGTACGAGCTGTTTTATTATATTCTTAAATAAAACGACGCTGTCTATGTACTTGTACGGAGTGGGAGAAGACTTTTATGTGGTTTTTCTCACTTTTATATATATACGTTTTGCTGTCCGGTACACAGAGTCTGAATCTTTACTGAAAAGTTAACGTTTTTGAATAATGAGAAAGTACAAAGAGATGATTGATTACTTATTAACACAACAACCTTGCAATGTTTTTTGGTAGTACTTGTTTTTGTTCATTTAACTTGGTTGCCAGCAGTTTTTCGTTTTTTTTTTTAAACGACTTCTAAAAGAAGGAGGTTATCTATTCGGATGTTTTTTTTTTAATGTATGTTCGGGCATAACTCCGTCATATATATGTAGACGGATTAGCAAAAATCTTTTTTTGTTTCGTCTTTTTCGAGATTTCTTCTTTGCAGTATTATGCGAAGCAGGACTCTGAAGCACATATACCGGGATACCCTCCTTTTGTCCAACTCTCTCAGATTCTTTTTTCCAAACCGATGACCATTTGGACTTGCTTATATTTCGGATCGAGCCTTATAGTCCTTGAGGTTCAATATTTACTCTGGGACTGATGCCGCCATATTATCTTCATCACGCAAATAACGTTTCATGATCGGTCCAATTAGAAAATTATGTCAACTTTACTAAATCTCCACGAAGATGTACACAGCTTTATACCGTAGAATGTGCACAAAAATCTGTAGCTAAACTAATCATGAAGTATGCGAGGAGCTACAGTAATAAATTAAACATAATAACCAACGTGCTGTATCTCGTGAGTCGGACGCGTCACCCGTCGCGCACTCTGTACATACCGACCTACCTTCTACATAGAAAACTGAGGATGTATACCAACTGTAATTACATTTTATTTGCAGTGCAATGCTCTTTGAGAGGGTTTCCATAATGTTAATTAGAAACTGAGGTTGATTTTATAAGGTCCTTATTATGGCTACGAATTCGTAGCACCTCGTAGCACTCTTCGTAGAGGGTCTACGAAATGTTTGTCATTGACTGTCAATGGTAAGAAAGAAATTTAAAGAGACGGTAAATAAATAAAGCAGGTAACGAAACTAAATCAACATCAACAACTTGGGATAACAATCACTCATGAAAGTTTCAAGCAGTGTAAAGCCTTCCAAAATCACATACAAGCGCAAACATCGCAGACAGTCTAGTCAGATTATCTTCACTCGAGCCTCTCGAGTCCTGTGTGAAGTATGCTTAATGTTCGGGGGTAGGTCCCCATAGCCCCCCATAGTCGGGGGTAGGTGCCCCTATTGCATCCACCCACCGGGGAAGGATATAAGCCGATTATTAACAGACGGCGGTCGTGTCCTTAATAAAGAGATGAGATTTTATAAATGACGAGCACCATTTCAATAGCGGATCGTAATTCCATTTATATTTCAGTTATTTATTCATTGTAAGTACCCGAAAGAAAGTGAAGAGCCTCCATCCATTTGTGTTCATACTTAATAGTTAGAGGGAAAATGGAAATTATGCCGGAGTTTTTATTACGAAGTCGTTATGGAGTTGAAGTAAATAGAAAAGTTTCTGCATCGGAACGAGGTATCGAGTGGCTCCTTATGCTGGAAAAACTTTCAATATTTATACCGCGTTTGGTAAAACGTCTATTAAATGTATTTTTAGACGTTCCCGTACTAAGATTTCTCCAATATCTGAACAAAATTAAATACACGTAACTCCAAATCATTTTATCAATTTCTTCTATAGTCTTCTCCTTAAGAATATTGAGGCTTATTATGTAGTACTTAAAATAAATACTCAGTGAAGACAGTACCTCCATCGTGGTCCTTGCACAAAATGCTATTTATCTTATGATACGTCTATTTCTACTCCTCAAAGTAATCCTATTAGGCACGGACGGCTAAGGCTCGGTGCACAATGTTGTATTGACGAAGCTACGCGCTCGTTTATGCTCAGATAAATTACTTTCAAGGACAAAGAGCTTACAATAAGTATGTAATAATAGCATTCTTTATTTTAAAAGAATATTTTATAACAAGGAATTGGATTTTTTTATAAGTATCTACGAAGGAATCGCTTTATTCTCAGGCAGTAAATCATTTTCTTTTCGAAATTCTATGAAACTTTAATATAGATCGATTTGTAAGATCATTAAATCTCACAAGTCGTAAAAACGAACTGCAAAATGAATTAAAATGCCGCGCCGTGTCATGCAATAACCTATACTTTGTCATAAAAATCGTCTACGTCGCAGACTGCGAGGCATTTATGATCACATATCTTTGTCAATGTATATGTTGAAAAGTTACAAGAATACAAGCGAGTCGCAGACATTGATCATCTGAAGTCCTTTCACAGTTATTTTACCTCTGATAACAACCTAAAAGGAAAAAGAATATATTATATCTCACCACGTCACCACTTTTTCCAACTAATTGTTGGAAAAAGTGGTGACGGTGAAGTAATTGGAATAACATTATTAAATCGTAATTGTAAAATTATCGACGAAAATTGAAGTTTTAAAGTTAACCTCAATAGGCCTGTGTCCTAGGTATAAAAAAAAGAAATTCTATTTAGTCCGTGTTTCAGATAATAAAAAATATATAAGACACGTATTTTTTGCTTTATCATATTAATAAAAAATAACTTGGAAAACACGCATTAAAGTTGGGGAGTGGGGCCTCGCTACGTCACAACGTAGTATAAAATATACCAAGGTGTGACGTCATGCCACATTTTAATTCAATATATCGCCGTAAACTTTTGATTACGTCAAAAAAGAAAAAAATATGTGTGCAATATTTTTTAATAATCTACAAGATGAACTGAAAAAAATGTTTTTGTGGCCTATTGTCAAATGAAAAACATCTTTAAGGTGTTTTAAAATGAGAATTTTGGGTTAAAAGCGTTTCTTCTAAAAGTTGGCAACGTTGCAAATAGATCTCAAATATTTCGCCGTTTTGATTAATTCAGCAATATTACTGTATGGGAATATGAAATGTGGCTAACTAGCGAATTAGAATATTAATGAATTGTAATTATAACACTGAATTTGATGTTGTAACCGTTTTTGTTGTAAAAAAGGTATTTGGAAAGACAAATATTTTTTACATCTAAAACTAAATATACAGTATTACGTTAGTAATTTTTGCATTTCATTATCAATATTTTAGTTCGTTAGTTAGCCACATTACATATTTCCATACAGTAATTTTGCCAAATTAATCAAAACAGGTAAATATTCGACAGATATTTGCGACGTTACTAAATTTAAGGATAAACTCACTTATAGTATTCAAATTATCAAAAAAAGAACTTAATTTGTAAGTGGCGCAAAAAATTAAGCTGTGGTGCCAGTGGTAACGGCTCCTACTTAAGAGTTGTAAAGTCGTGGGGGTCATTGGGGTTCGAACCCAAGCAGGCGCTTTACTTTGTGTAAAATAATTTCATCATCACTGCCCTCAAAACGGTGAAGGAAAACATTATGAGGAAACGGCATGTTCTAGAACCAATAATTCGAAGTTATATGACATCTATCAACCCCGCGTGGTAGATTACAACCCACTCCCTCTCGAAGAGAAGAGGAGGAGAAGAGGAGGCCTGTATCCCACCAGTGGGAGCATTATACGCTGATTATACCATGTTTATGCTACAAATTGGCATCCACAACTTTATTTTCTGATAAATTTGTTTACATATTATTCAGATATCTTTGGAACAGATCTTACTACTGTATTGTCTCAAATAGTAATAGTATGTTTTTACCAAAAACTGTGTGATGTTTTTCTCAAAAGAGCATCTCAGCCATTAACCTACATGGTTCTTATATTATCTGAGCATTACAATTTACTTGTATGGACTTTAAAAGCGACTTTGGCTTTTCATTTGTTTTGGTGTTTCTTCATAGAGTAGTTGGCTAGGAAACACCGACCTCATCTAGTGTTTATGAAAAAACTAGCTGCGTCCCGCGGTTTCGCCCGCATAATTCTGGATCCTGTGGGAATATCGGAAGAATCTATGTCTTAACCCAGGTCATGGTCTACCCATGTGCCAAATTTCATCCAAATCCGTTCAGCCGCTTTAGCGTGAAAGCGTAACAAACAAACAAACTCAATTTTGCATTCTAAATGCGTGTTATTTTTTTTAACTCTTTTATGAAATCTTTAAATTTTAAAAAGCTTATATTATTATATTGTAACAACATTGTGGGCTGCACATTATTTCAAACATTCCTATTAATGCCAACTTATCTTAGCCAAGTATGGTAGGTGTAAGAGTGGGTTTACAAGTCTCCTTTTGGCATCGCTAATTATAGTTCACAAATTCCTTTGAATATGCGCTCAATTTTTATTACGAACTAGCTGCTTCGGTCCACGCGCGGACCCAAATTCTTTTTCTAAAATAAAAGCCTCAGTACTCCTTATAACATTCGCTATCTACCAGTGAAAGTCCTTTCAAAATCGGTTTAGCCGTTTCGGAGATTAGCCGAAACAAACAGACACGTAGACAAACAGGCAAACAACATTTTGTTTTTTATAAGTACCGTATATACCTTCTTATGCATTTATAAAAAAAGCTGTTGACATTACAAACGGACACGTCAATTTTATTTATTTGTATAGATGAATGATAAGTGAAAATTTTACCTTAACAGAATTTTTATAAAACTGCGTATCGTCAGGTGGAAAATCAGTGTGGAATAGGCATAAGGCTCGAGATAGCTAGACAGACATATATTATGTTATGCATAATTCTCCTTTGAAGGTAATGTGACCTGACTGAAAAAGCTTTTCTTACCTTCGACTTTCGTCTGTTCTATCAAAGGATGTTCTTTTTATAAGATGTTATAATAAACTATTTTATGTGTGTATTGTATATGTGCACATATCGAAATGAGGGAATCTATGCTTAATTTTATGGATGGAAAAAAATGCTAAATATTTTTAAGGTAAAAAAAAAAATGATGATGTGGATATATTTAGTAAATTGTTCCGCTTGGCTATTTCTAAAGAGTCTTAAAAAGACCCTGAAAGGAATCCGAATTTTTAAGGTAATAAAAAAAAAATTGTTCGCTACTTTGAACCCAGTGTAAATAAAACGGTGTAACTTTTGAATTAAATGATCTATGGTGATGAAAAAACTCCATAATCATTGGAAATAGGCGTCCTCATATCAAAATTGTGGAAAAAGCTACCCTCAATTGAAAATAAATATGATTTTTAGCAAAAATCTATTTTTTTTTTTCATAATTTTTTACAATAATCGCAAAATTTTTCAATAAGACGTAAGAACGTACCATAAAAAAAACGATTTTTTTAAATATTTTTTTTGCGTCGTATACGAACTAATATGCTTTAATATACATTATTACAAATATTTTGAATAATTAATACACGTATATCGTATTTTGAACATACATAAATATTTCTGTACCAAAACCAGTTGGCATTATGGAATGTTCTTGATGGCAATCCGTTAAAGGACAATATAATTATAGCCATCATTATAATCATGAATCGCTAAACACAGGCTCCCAAACAAAGGAGTCACCTCGCAGCTTCGCAAAGTTTAATTTCCGTCACTTATCTTTAGAACCTTTTGGGTGACAAACAGACTGTTTTTCCTTTCATTTCCGGATTACAATAGGCTTTGCATATTGGAATGAAACTCGTTGTTGTCTCGTGCTTTTTAATTGTTTTTTAATAAAGGTTTTGTGTTCTACGTTATCTAATAAAGGTTTGTTTGGTCAGCTTTGGATGGTAGACCGTGAAATGCGTGTGTTCATCCGATAAACGCCAAAAGCTATTCGCCGCAGCGGTGTCGCAGCGTCACCGACAACTAACCCGCCCCCGCCCCGATCCCTCCGCCCCCACACAGCCTCCCGCCCGTCCTCAAGCTACGCGTTAAAAATAATAATTAGGTACGTCAAAAACCACAGACACAGTGTAGAGAGGACAAAGAATTTCGGTTGCTCAACCGTCTGCTCGTAATTAGGGACCGACGTAAAAAAGTCTACAGAATTGTGCCTGTTTTTAAATGGAAGCTGAATCTCGAATCTGGATTATCTGAAGAGCCGTTGTCGGTGAAAAATAAGCGTTCACGCTCAATTTTCTTTTTGTCGGGTGTTGTTCAAAATCTAATTATTGACTTGACGCAAACGTTTAAACATTCTAATCTACACACATCAAAAGTGTCTAGGGATCAAGCATTTTTATGCGGATTTCTTGAGATTGAGATGTGGCTTTGTAATAAATTTATGATTATATAAATTTATATGGATCCTTTTTGGTGCATTTCATAATTTGAAACAGGAACTGTTAATCAAATTCGAGTAAAAGATGAAAATCAGCTGTCAATATTTTCCCTATAAAAACATACAACGCATTGAAGACATTATTAGTGCTACTGTTTCCCTACTACTGATTAAAACCAACGTTATTATGGAGCGGCGACGTCATTTAAGCAAGGAAGAAATGCTCAGAGCCGTGGGAATGATAGAAGCTGGTTCCCGGCAACGTACTGTGGCTTTAGCTCTGAATACAAGTCAGAGTGTTATCAGTCGACTTTGGACACGTTACCGAAGCACTGGCACCGTGGCTGAGCGCCATGGAGGACGGTATCGCTGCACCACACGGAGACAAGACCGATACATTCAAATCTTAACTCGAAGAGCTCCAACAATAACCGCCATGATGTTAGCCGTGAGGCTTCATCACTCTTCAGGGAACTTAATTAGCGACCAAACAGTCAGAAACCGCTTGCATGAAGTGAACCTTCATTCCCGAAGACCGCTACGGGTACCACCTATAGCAATGCACAATCGTAGGATTCGATATCAATGGGCTCTTGAACACAGAAATTGGGCAGAAGAACAATGGCGTTTCGTGTGCTTTTCTGATGAGTCTCGTTTTGGTATGAGACCGGATACAAGACGTATACGACACTGGAGAACCCCTGGACGCCAACAGCAATTAAAATCCTGCCAGGAAGTCCATCCTTATAGTGGTGGAACCATCATGGTATGGGCGGGTATTTGGATCGGCGGAAGAACTGAGTTGATTTGGATCAGAGGCAACCTCAACGCTCAAATTTATGCTGAGACGATTGTATCTGACGTCATCGTTCCTCTACAAGTGCAAATCGGTCCCTTATTTCAGTTAATGCATGATAATGCACGACCGCACACCGCAAGAGTTGTAAGACAGACTCTCGCCGCAGCTAACATCAATGTCCTGCTCTGGCCTGCTCAGTCGCCAGACTTGAACCTGATTGAGCATGCATGGGATATGCTACAGAGAAGAGCTCTGCCGAATATGGAGGGTATCCAGTCGCAAGAAGACCTTTTTTTGTTGTTGCAACGAACATGGGCGGCCATTCCACACCGTCATTTGGATGAACTCATTTTGAGTATGCCAAACCGATGTTCTTGTGTTGTTAGTGTTCGCGGTAGAAACACGGATTATTAATTGTTTAAGTTACCCAATAAAATTTTAAAGAAAACTGTTATTTCAGTCTTTTTTTCGAACTTTAATGTTAGTGGTTCAAATGTCAAAAATCCCTTTATTAGGAAAATGGCAAATTTCTTTATTAATGCAAAGGTGACTTGGTTTATCGTTACTGTGACAAACGAAAACACTTTATTTGATGAATCCTTAAAGAAAATTTAAATTAATATCAATCAGGAGAAAAGTTATTGCAAAAATATATGTTGATCCCTAGACACTTTTGATGTGTGTATATCTGTAAAATATAGTCTACATAATATATTGTTGTATAATAAAATCTAATAATAAGTAATTGCTACGAGGTCTAGGAACGATTGTAATGCCGAAAATATAGTTATTCAATTTTTTTTCTGATTGTCTGAATGTATGTTTCAGCATCACGTCAATACTACCGGATAGATTCTGATCAAATTTTGCATAGATATTCCCTATACGTCTGTAGGGTATAAATTATCACGTTATTTGCTATGAGGGATGAGCAATATTGCATTATGTTCGTATTCTTCTATAGTTTACCGCAAATTGTAAAAAAAAACATGAGCCAAAAGGTTAGAATATTGCATATAGTTACAGATTTACCCTTTTGAATGATTATTACACGCTAAACATTTATGGAAAGAAATTGAAACAATTCTTAATTCATAAATGTTATTACTCCACAACTGAGTTTATGGAGGACACCACTGACATTTAGCATTACATTATTACATTTAGATTATTATTATTTTGACATTGATAATTGTGTGTTAGTACGTAAGGAATGTGTTAGTATGTAACTAATTGAGTTATTTCATTTTAAATGTGTGTCTGTTGTTTCGACACTATTAACTTAATTATTATCAAGGACTTGAAAACGAAATTAATTTCGTTCCGTTACACTAAATGTTATCTTATAACGTTCCAAAGTTTGTAACGATACTAAAACTGAAAAATATCAGTAGCAAAAAACGTTATAGAATATCATTTTTGTAGAACAACATTTTAAGTAAAGTTATAGGTATCAGTGACATTACGCTTATATCCGCTTGTAATAACGTTACAGATTCATTTGTAAAATGTTATTCTTAAGAACTTTTCCCGCTAATCACCGCTCCGTCATCACCCACCACCTCCACCACCACCGGTCATCCCGTTACGGTGGCCGGCTGCCGGCTGGTGGTAAGCCACCGCCGGATTCAAACATTAAGTTCGTTCGAGAATGCGCATCTTTTACAGACAGTGTGGCTACCTACCTACTTTTATAGTTGTATGATAGTGTCATCTTCACAATTTTTATTTTTGGCAATGTTTCGTATCGAAATGAATAACGTTATTATTTCGTTATACCGATATATTAATAACGATATATTTTTAATACTGTTATTAAACAGTTTAAGATTTCGTTCCGTTTGTTAGTATCGTTACAGCCAAGGAATTCATTTTGTTGCGATCCTAGTGGAACAGTACAAATTATTGTTACCGGAACTTCGCGTAACGTTATTTTGAGTAACGTTTCAAGTCCCTGATTATTATTTGTATGCTGTCGAGTAAAATGTAGCGAACTAACCATCTTATTATAACATCCTATTGTATCGAAACCTACATTTAAGAATAAATTTGATTTGATTTTATTGATTGATGGAGGTAAGCAGTGAAAGCAATTAGCTCAGCGGTTCGACGACCGCTTCGCGAACATAAGGTTGTCAGTTTGTTTACCAACTGCTGATATAATTTGTGATCCTTTTTACATTATGTTATACTATTAAATGATAGGTCGCAGAAGTTAAGTCCACTTCTGTCATCTCTGGTTATAATAAAAAAGTGGCACTCCGGGAATGCCGACAGAAGTGAAAACTTGAACAATAAAAAAAAAATACTAATATAAATAAAGAGCACAATCGTGTTTACAAATCATTAACGTAAAAATACTTGCATAGAACATTGATCCGTAGCGGAATATAAATAAAGAGCACAATCGCGTTTACAACAATGAGGTGTCGTCACAGTGTCGCGAAATCAATGGTTTAGTGTCATCTCAAAAATGCCCAACGCGCTTAAAGAAGTTTTCACTCCAAAAATAAATAGCTTTGGTTAGGTGACTGTTAATGAGAAATCCCGTGTGTTTACAATCTAATGTTTTATTGGAGTGATAACCATTCGTCAGGAAAAATATGTAAGAATGCATCAGTCAGTTTATCAGTATTGTGCTATTAGGTAGTAGGTATAATCAGGAATGCAGGCATTCATTAATTCACAAAAAACGAAAAACTTCGCAAGCAATGGGAAATTGCTACGAGCTGCTTCTGACACGGACAACTGTACGTCGCTTGCTCCCGTCTCATCTGTCCTGACTCTCTGTATTTTTTGACTGCTGAGTCAAATCAATAACCGTAGAATACAGGGAAGCTTTATAAAAATGTCGCTGTTATTTTTAGTATAATGTGATCTTGTACGACTTCCACGCGAATGAAGTCGCAGGCAGAAGATACTTTTAAATAAATAACAAACACAATATTATATTTAGGCCCAATTAAACGAACAATATCCTCATTACGAGAATAATATTGCACTGCTGAAGCACGGCACTCGAAATATCGTGAACCATTCACCGCATCCTAATCGGATTTGAGCAATTAACAGTGGGTCGGTTATCAGCGCACCCAGTCCACGGGTGAAACGCGGGTAGGTAATAGCAAATTCCGTCTGTGTTACAAATCAGACGCAATTCAATTCGTCTCGTCTGAAGTATATTTAATTTTGCGCCCCCACGGTTTTGATGTTTGGGTAAATATTGGAAAAGGATCTTAATTAATTTAAAAGCTGTCGAGTGATATATCGATGTTTGTCTGTTGAGGAAAAAATGTGCAGATTCATCCAATTTACTAACTGAAAGGTTTTATTCTGGTAGTTGCAGCTTCAACAGTAGTGATGCAGCTGACCTTAACAAACTCTTTCAATTTTAAAAAGGGTTTTGTCGTTCGAAATAGGCGAAGTATAATTCGAATTTTCGAAGTATAATTATACTTAATTGGCAGTCCACCGCCTATAAGTGCAGACAAAATAAAATTTTAAATTCCGTAACTTACGTGGTCATAATTGTGAGATAAACAATATGTTCATAATATACTGAATCTAGATCCCTTAAGTACATAAAGGCATAAAACATAGTCTGCTTCTATTCCTGTAATCTGCTTAAATTAATGGAAATGCATTAGTGCTGTTAGCACAAATGCACAATCGTATCGGTGCACGGCAGTGTAGCAGCCAAGTTATTGAAGGAATATTGTTGCGTTTTATTATTTTTGTTTTTAATTTTTATGCATTGTCTACCTTTGAAATTATTTTTGTTTGCAGGTGTTAAATTTAATATGATAATAATAACCCCACCGCCGTATCTCTACGTTGACGTCGTGGTGGGACTTGCGCGCTACTATTTAGTCTAGGTATGTGTAGGTGGACATTACTTTGCCGAAACAGTTCGAGGTCTGTAATCTCGTCAAATAATAAACAATCAAAAATAGCATGCAGTTTGATTTAGTATAATGACTAGTTCATTGAGTGGTGTACTACCTAGCGAATTATGTTAATAAAATATGCAAAATAAAAAAAATCTAATTCTATATGGCGAGGATGCAACGACGAAATCTAATATTAATGTATACTCTCTATATCTCACTTTTTCTTTCATAGAGATTTAATAAGTTTTCTTTTTTAAAGCTAGTTTTATAACCACTTCCCTCACTTTACATATACGAAATCTGTAAATTTGTGTACAGTAATAAGGCATTGTTCAAAAAAGCATATCAAGTAATCTTCCTACCAACAAGGGATCCACACAAACTTGTATTAAAGGATAATCCTAAGTCAGAAAAGTATGTTAAAAGCTGCCTTTTAATATAAGAATAACCAAAAGAACTAAAACTAATAAATAATCCTAACCTAACTCATTTAAAAACAAACTATTAATGGCTGAATGGACATCTTATTAATGCCATTAAAAGATTTCTTTAACTTGAAAATATAAAACGTGCATGTACAGGTATTATTGAAAATGTTTGTGATGTATGATCTGAATGACTATTATTCAAAAGTTCAAAATATTTTTAGTTCACTTAAACCTACATGGGCACTTATGAAACATCAGAATCTAGGTGCACGGTTCCAATTGGACGTTTCCTATGTAGAGTCGGCAAGAAACACCACGGTTACTCTTTTAAAATAATTGGCTTTTACAATTCTTTCAAATAACAGTGTGACTAGGTATGGGAGGACAGTGTAGGTCTTTCAATAAGTATCAGGTACTTAAGAAAATAGAAAATGGTCAACAAATCTACAGTCCACTAAGCCTACAGCGTTCTCACATTCACAAAATAGAAAAGAATCTATACAAAAGATATATCTATATATATAAAAATGAATCCCTATTTCCCTTGGTCACGGCATCACGCTTAAACGGCTAAACGGATTTGGATGAAATTTGGGATATGGATAGACCTTGACCCGGAGAAGGACATAGGATACTTTTTATCCCGATATTTCCACGGGATCGAGACTTATGCGGGTGAAACCGCGGGGCGCAGCTAGTAAATTAATAAAAATAATTATAATTATTGTATTACCAATTAATCTGCGACATTCTATAGTTTACCATTAACTCTTTTTAAATTATCTTAAATAAAGTCAAATTATCTTAAACTATGGGCAGCTGAATAAACTAGCTAATCGCTACCACACTAAGTTCATCGCTTTCATCAATTACAATTTAAATCTGCCAAGAAAAACTTTGAAAGAAAAATATAATCCCTGAGTAAGCTGCCACTTACTATTCAGTTCTTAAACTTTATAAGTGCTACTACGTATAAAATCTAGTTAATATTTTTCTTTGTAATGTTAAGGCGGCCGTCTACGTGGGCTTTGGCGCGGAATTGAACACAGAACTTGGCTTTGTTCATGTGAATGTTTCAATAGGATTTAGCGTAATGGGGCGTAATGGGTGGGTGGGTGCCGAAGCCAAGTTTAATGCTTCATAGTTTATAATATGTGGAATAGAATTGAAAGCATGTGTTAATTAATAAGTGAAATATAATAAAGCCTACTTATCGTACCAAAACGAGATCATCAAAACAAATTACTCCTGTGTGTAGTTTTCGTTCTTAACACATACCTTATTTTATTGTCAATGCAAAAAAAGTTTCAAAGCATAATCAGTCTATAATGTTCCCACTATTGGGACAACCGCGGGTAATCTACCACTTAGGCCCAGTGCGGGTTGGTAGACGTCACATTTCTTCGAATTTTTAGTTTTAGGACATACCGGTTTCCTCACGATGTTTTCCTTCACCATTTTGAGAGCAGTGGTGATGAAATAATTTTGCATAAAGTAAAGCGCCTGCCGAATCCACGACCTACAACTCGTAAGTCGGGCTGTTACCACTGGGCGACCGCTGCTGGAAAAAACGGTTGCAGGAGGTAAACTAAAAAACGCAAACTGGATTCATTGAAAATTTCAATTACTTATGTACCATTCACGATTTCCTCCGATTACGAATCCTGTTGGAGGCAGGCAAGGCTATAAGCAGTTTGTGTAAAATACAGGATTTTCTGCGGCAAATATTCAAAGTTATTTAGTGTTTTGCAGCATTTGAGAGGGCTTCACGCTGGCTACATTGATCGTGTCGCTCGCGGTGCTTTGCGATGGTGGGGCTACTGCGGCAGCGGATAAAGCATTCTTAAAAAGATATATAGAGGGTATGCGGAACCGGGTAGAAAGTTCACTCATACTCCATAGAAAAGGGAAGCTCCTCAGACCAAACGGGTGTTGTGTCTGGTCAACGACAACTGCCCAATGATTGATGTCGGGGATCGCAAGGTAAACTCTGTAAGCGCGATGCAGGATTTTGTGGATTTTGTGTGGATTTTGCCGCCACAGGTAAAATTTTTCAGCCTTATAAATTCTAAATTTATGAATATATAAACCGTGTGCGCGATGGCATTTCCATCGGCAAAAATAACAAATTACCATGAATATTTAAAAAATATATGTATTTATTGTAGAAATGTATTTTCAGAAATCTTTCTTTAGAGCTCACCTTCGTTAGCAAAATTTCACGCTTCAGCTTTACCCTGCGGTCTAAGCGTTGTCTGTCAGTGAATTAATGAATTTAAGATTTTTATGAAGTAGGAGATCTATCCTTATCAATATAAATAAAAAGCCTTATTTCTCTCTAAGTTTTTACAGTGGTAGTAAATATTTTTATTTTATTTTATTTAAGAACCTCCCTCGCAAGGTCCATTCAGCGTGAAACAGTTTTACGCACGATCTCGTCCTCCCAGCGAACTCTATGCTAGATTTTATGTAAAGCATATTGCGCTCCATTCCTCTTTGGCATGCAGTAATTTTGTTCTTGATGGAGTTGTTAAATTTCCAAAAGGTAACGATGACCTCCTCCCACATTGGCTTGGGAAAAGAGTTTTGAGTCCATTTCCATTTTCTTCAATTCTAGTGGGAGGTCGCTTTGATTAATTCCTTTATCCAAATCAATATAAACTCAATGGTAATGATGGTATGTTTAGATCTACGTAACGCAGTTTCAATCACAATTCGGGAGTTTTGAAGGATATTGCTAAACCATTGTGTCAAAGGTTTGAAAAACTCGCCTGCACACGCAAATAACGCAATAAACGTGGGTGACCTGTCTAAATGAAACCCATTGCTATCAATTGGCATTTTATGTGTGTTAAGAAATTACCTCGCTGGATACAACATTTCCACTCCAAGTTGTCAGTAATTTTGAGGTAACGTCTCATATGACTAACTAGTGGTGTGACCGTCGGACTGCCAAGTCTTGAGTTCGAACCCAAGGCACGCACCTCTGACTTTTCGGATTCATGTGCGTATTGTATAATTATCACTTGCTTTAAAAATGATGAAGGAAAACATCGTGAGAAAAAGCGCATGCCTGAGAGATATTTCTCAAAGCAATGTGTAGCCAAGCCAGAAGCCGGCTTTAAAACTCTGACACCAGGTCCTTCACTAACCACACGAAAAGAAGATGTAACGAAGTAGAGATAAAATCTAACCAACAGCTGTAAAAAAAAAAACTACTGACATGAATAACATTTAACGTAATCCGCAACTTTCAAGGCCACATACTAATAGAGACGTTTTGCTTAATAATAATGCTGGTAGCGCAGCCGTCAGTCTGATGCTGGTGCAGACACGCTTGAAAATCACTGAAACGCTCAAATTGCTCGCGCAGCAACTTCCGTATGAATACAACACACATATTTCGAACATGATGAGATTAATTAAAAAATTTGTTCAACCTGGGTGCATTATCTTCACTCAGTGAGTATCTATAGTGACAGTGAACAATGCTGTTCTCATTCTAAACATAATTATAGATAGGGGTAGACATAGTAGCAGTCCGGATTCTGGATTTGTGATTCTGGTTATGTTTTCTGGATGACAATAGTCTCGCCCCCATTACATGGGACTTAAACATAACTGGCGAAATGTGGGTGTACTATTAGTTACACCTCTGCCTAACCAATTTGGGGAATATGGATGTGATGTTAAATTATGACCACCAAAAACTTCATTTTTAAAATGGACTACCGAAGAATTTTAATACATAGATCAAAGAACGATACGACAAATATCTACATTAGTTCCGCTCACATATCCCGCGCATCCGAGTACTCGTAATAGGTAGCTAGGGTTACGAGTCCTATGTATCCCGCGCGCGTTCCAGCTAGTCGGAAGTTCTTTGTGTAAAGATCAGAGCGGTGTCAGGTGCGACGGAACATAATATAAAACGTGCAGTAAACTTGTCGTGGAACGAGGCTTTACGTGGCTCTAACTCGGAACTCAGCTGGCTAAGCCGGGCCGGGCGCGGGCTGCGGATAACTTTCCTACACTCTCGAGTAATATACGCACGTGAAAACTTACAGTTCAACATGTACACTTGCTTTTTATTGGCAACTTTGTAAACAACGCCATTAAGGTGAAACGTGACCAGCCATTTGAAAACAGATAAAGTTTTCGTATTGTTTGTACGTTATGGGATTGTATTAGCACAGGACCACTTTGTGAATGATACGATTCTCTAAATTGTATTGGTATATTTCCGATATTAAAAAGTTCTTTGAAAGCTAAATTAGTTTCATTCCACAAAGATTTCCCCTTCCAATTTTGCCACACAATTAAAGCAATAAAAAGTAATCCCGACGATATTTAATATCGCAAATTAGTCAAAGCCGGTAGGTATGCCGGAGGGTTACATCAGTAATATCGGAGGGCCGATCGGTGGCCGGCGGCGTCCGGCGGCATACAAAAGTTGACGGACGTCCGGCGTGATTGAGTGGATCCCTCCTCGATACAGGCTCTAATGGGTCGTTGGTGACTCGCGTAGGGGGGGGGGGGGGGGCTGTATGGAAGGCAGCTCTGTAAATAACGCCCGGGGACTACTTGATTGTGATATTAGCTATAGATTCATATAAAAATTACACATAACATGCTTGTGTAACTTGTTTGATGTGAAGAAGACGGGGTTGTTATAACAGTAGTACATGTAGAATAAGTAGCATTATTATTGATTTCATCATGAGGAAATAAAGAAAACCAGTCGAGCTTCGGTACTGGTTAAATATCGACATGTTGTTAATCTCGAAAATCATTATTGTTTTACCATTACTTTTTAGAGTTATTTAATAATACAAATCGAGGTGTTGCTACGCCATCCATTTTCTGCATATTATTTAAATCAGACATTACCTTTTGATATGACGATCCATGTTTTCGAGAATACAAATTGGATTGAAAGTGTATACTCTACTGAGATTTAACAAAGGCATATTGAAAATGGTGAGGAGACGTATGAACACACATGGCGGATGAAATTGGATCGAAAGCGGGACCTGTGATGTGATATAAGCTACAAGATGATGGAGTTCATAAGCATGTGCTCGGAGGCTGAGAGTTCTCTCAGCCGTCCCGGCGACACGCTCTCTAACAATCTAGTAACGTGTTTGTAGATTGGTGATGTTTTGCAAATTAACTTTTTGCTATTGATAGTGATGATTGTTAATGTGGCAATTTTTATGTAAAGCTTGTAATGTAAGGTGTAAGGGACTGTACACGTGCTAACGATACGTTAAGTTAAGGGAAGTTTTGGTTAAGAATAATATTTTGTGTTGATACCAGAGGACAACATCCGTATTTTAAAGAACGTTCTTATTCTAATCTCAGTCTCATCCTGTCAAAAATAAAACTTAGATACTAACATCTTTGACAATTTCTGGACATTGGTTGTCACGGAAATCAGATTGCGACTTGAATTTGAACGTTTTTCAAATACTTCAGGTAAACAATGTAAAAGACTTTCATTCTCTTTTCATGTTCAATAGCTCAAACAAGTAATAAGTAACGCCAGACTGCAGAATTTCCTTTTGTTAGTTCAACTTTCGAGTCTTGTATTACAACGAACTTATTGTTTCAGACGTCTCGTATTTTCAATTTAAAAACGTTACACGAGAGAGTTCTCTGGAAAGGGAACATTCATTATGTTAACAAGGAGACAAATTTCATCTCCGTTGTTTTCCGTCAATGCAAAAGAGAAATTGTAGGTAGGTACGCCTTTATTAAGGGTACCTTTATTCGCCGACTCGGGTTGCTTTATGCAGGCTTTGTAAATCTCAAGTCGGAACCAATATTCAAGCGTACAATGCAAGCTAACAGAGTAATATTTCGCTGCAGCGTGTAAGCGATCACCTCCCTGTTCCACAAAGCTTTCGTCGCATCCACAATAAAGCTTGCTCGTTTTATTTCGAGTGAAATTAAAATCAAGAGGACGCCGGCTGAGAGCTCTCTCCCCCAATGTATAACAGTACATTGGCTTCTATGCAAGGTTTCGGCTTACTCTTTTATTTTGTACACTCCTGAATTTATTTTCTCAACTTCACGCCAAAGGGTTTGCTGTTTTATATAAGTTAGATTATTACTTTTGAGTAAAATGGAATGGTAATAGGATTTAGACTGTGTAGGAATAATCCCCAATGGATTTTTAGGGTTCCGTGGACCTCATAAGGAAAAAACGGAACCCTTATAGGATCACTCGTGTGTCTTTCTGTCTGTTCGTCTGTCACAGTCAATTTGCTCGAAATCTAATGGACTGATTAAGTTGAAATTTGGTACACAAACGTATTTCTGTGACCCAAACACGAACGTGTAGCGTAAATAAATGAATTTTGAATATCCCCTATATTCACCCCATCCCACTTTTGTGGGGCAAAGAAGAAAATAAAAAATAAAAAAGTTCTACTCACACTACCGTGTGACATATCAAATGAAAGGAATAAGTCCTTTCATTTGATATGTCACACGGTAGTGTGAGTAGAACTTTTCGAGAATCTTAAAGATTTTTTTATATAATTTAAAATAAATACTTTTAAATATATTTAAGCAATTCGATGAAAATTGGCCATTCCCCCGCTTATCTCCGAAACTACTTGACCTAAAATTTTGAAAAAAATTCGTATTGTGTTTTTTTACTCATAGATTACAGGAAAACCTATAAGAAGTCTATGGTCTTAAAATAACATAATAAATCTGTCAATATTGTGCGTATAAACTTACATTTGCAATTGAAATGTATGGAAGAACATGATTTTCAACTACACTGTTAAGTTTGTTCTTGGGATAAGTAAATTCATATCAACTATGGAACCCTCCATTGTGCGTAGTCCGACACGCACTTGGCCGGTTTTTTGTTAATTGAAACTAATAGATAACTAAATAGTCTGCAGTACATGAATATGAGGAAACAATTTGTTCCGTTTTCATACAAAGCTCATTGCACAAATGAAAATCACCATACAAATGAACACTAATACACACGACACGTACGGTTCACATTATACGTACAGTTGCAAGATATATGAGGGACATCATTCAAGCGTGCTGGTGTCGCGGTCAGCGGCTCTTTGGCTCAAAGGAAATCTCATTTTGTGAGCCCCCCACCTCCCCAGCCCCCACGACCTACCCGCCGCGCCACCCTGGACATCTATTAAAATTATTTGAGAAAACCCAACACTTGGCCGGGAACATCCTCTCGCATCCGCTCGCTCCAATTTATACCATGCTTTATACTTCATAGCTCTTTTGTTGTTCGATATCGACGGCATAATTGGAAAAGGCCTTTGAAGTGGCCTGTTTTTTATGTAATTATTTTTCCTTTCACAAGTTTTTTTCACCTTGTTCATACAACCGTTTGAAGTTAAATTGGATTAATTATCCGGCTTGCTATGTAAAATTATTTAACTTGATTACGACGTAAACTGATTGAGTTTTATGTCAACGGCAGTTTATTATCCGGGGAATTATTAGGAAAGCTTCTGATTAACGCTTACGTAGGTAACTTTAACCTTTAATAATTACATCTCAAAATAATAATAAGAAACATTATGCAAGTAGCCTCCACAGCTTACTAAACAAAGTTAAATATAAGTGATTATTATTTAATTTGACGCCATCAATCAAAAAATACTCAATACAATTATGAGTTAAGTAATCACTTCAACGTAATTATTATTTGGCAAGCTTTTGTAATAATCAACTTTTCAATTTTGTATAATAATTGAAATAATAGCGCATGAGCTACGGGCTACGAAAATATACCGGCTTTTATTATGTTTGCTACAGATTTGCTACGCCGTAGACTCGTAGCACTTGTAGATTCACGCTCGGTTGAACATTCAATTAGTTCTACTGAAATTAATTTCCATGACGGAATATTGATATTTAATATACTGCTATTACGTTTATGAGTAAGGATACGGTTGTATCAGGAATTAGTTTAATTATGATATTAATTAAGGACTTATTTGTGTTGATTACACTGCAATATTTTGGGTAAACCTCATGTGTGTGGGAGAAGACAGAGCTTTTAGTTCTATCTATTTAGCTAATATATTTCAATAGTGATATTTTGTACATTTATAATAACAGCATTCTTAATTTAATTTCAAGTGACTTTCTATGCGTTTGCAAAGTGATCAACAACGATACTAGAGAGGTTGGGTGGGTATAATAGGGTATTGTTTCAACTTAATGGTGATCAATAGAGTTTAATCCCCGGCGCGTGTAACGTTACATCATTTGATAAATTACAATTGTATCTAAGTGTGCCTATGTACCTTACAGTAATCCATCAATTTCGCACCGTTTCACGACCACCATTATTCGACGACCGCGAAACAAATGATTACAAATGAATCGGGCTGCGGAGCGCGGGCGCGGGAGCGTTGCCATGGCGACGCGAGACGATCGATGCGCGACCGCCCCCCGCGCTCCTCACACGCCCCTCAATTAAACAATGATTCACATGTTAAGCGATGAGATGACGAACATGTTTACCTTGGTCTGAGATCAAAAATTATCGCAATCTGATGATGAACGCTAAAGGAAACTTATTTTGTGTACCACAAAAAATAAGCATTTAGGTCTTCAAAAATTCTTAAATAGGTCTCTCAATAATTGCATCAAAAATTATCAGATAGTGTTGATTTAAAAAAAAGTAAACTGTTAGTGTAGACAAAACTTTTTTATAGTTCTCTAAAAAGATACGACCTTCCAGCGATTGCTCCCGTCAATCGGGGGTGAAACTCCAAAAGAAGCTATTTACATACGCGTTGGGGTGAACTTACGACCTAATGGAATGATGCCAATGAGTACGAGTATTTGCTGTCTACACACAGAGTGTTGTTTATTTTGCGAGACCCTTGGAATAACAACATTTGAAACCCCATTAAAGCTTACTGCAGTTGTTTGGTAATGCTGCGATAATCTGTTAGAGTAGTTCCAGTAGATAGAAAGTGCGAGTACACTTGGTTCATTTTTCAAATTGATTTTATAGTTTTGTGTTGTAACCTTGTTTGTCTCATACTAGCACGGTGGAAAAAGAGTTTCAAGGATATCAGCAGCAACTTCATCCTAAAGCTGTCTTTATCTAAATCAAAGTGTGTTTTTGTCTTTAAAGAACAGAAGAATCAAAGATTTCAGATCAATCACTTAATTTTCAAACATATTTTTAGTATAGTACTAGCTGCCCGGCCCGGCTTCGCACGGGTAGCAAGAACTTATTTACGGCGCACCTAACTACCTACCCTACCTACCCTACCTACCCTACTTACCTACCCTACTTACCTACCCTACTTACCCTACCTACCCTACCTATCCTACCTACCTACCCTACTTACCCTACCTACCCTACCTACCCTACCTATCCTACCTACCTACCCTACTTACCCTACCTACCCTACCTATCCTACCTACCTACCTACCCTACTTACCCTACCTACCCTACCTATCCTACCTACCTACCTACCCTACTTACCCTACCTACCCTACCTACCCTACTTACCTATCCTACTTACCCTACCTATCCTACCTATCCTACCTACCTACCCTACTTACCCTACCTACCCTACCTATCCTACCTACCTACCCTACTTACCCTACCTACCCTACCTACCCTACTTACCTACCCTACTTACCCTACCTACCCTACCTACCCTACCTATCCTACCTACCCTACTTACCCTACCTACCCTACCTATCCTACCTACCTACCCTACTTACCCTACCTACCCTACCTATCCTACCTACCTACCTACCCTACTTACCCTACCTACCCTACTTACCTATCCTACTTACCCTACCTACCCTACCTATCCTACCTACCTACCCTACTTACCCTACCTGCCCTACCTATCCTACCTACCTACCCTACTTACCCTACCTACCCTACCTATCCTACCTACCTACCCTACCTACCTACCCTACTTACCCTACATAAACCTCACGGAGCCCGAGACCTTTCCAACGAATGCAAAACCGTGGAAATCGGTTCGTGCGTTCTGGAGTTATAGCGTCAGGAAGGAAAACCCGACTTATTTTTATATAGTAGATGTACCGACCCACACTTATCTATACCGATTATAAAAAGAGGTAAAATTTGTCTGTTTGTTTGTAAGTTTGTATGTAGGGGGTAATCTCCGGAACTACCAGTCAGATTTGAAAATATATTATTGCATTGGATAGAATGCTTGAGGAAGGTTATATAACCACCTCGCGGACGAAATCGTGGGCAGAAGCTAGTATTCTAATAAAGAGGGAAGAGGGAAGGGGGAGGGGAGTCATCATTGATGAGCCGAAACGACTGAAGTTATCATCACAAATCAACATAGTCATAAAACGTTATAACCATTAAAAAGACTATTCAATCCTTCTAAAGTATGTACGTTTAACTCTAATCCCTCCACAGATTACCAGTACCTACCAACTACAGCAGGCTGCATATATTCGTGTTTGTTTTTCATCAGGCACACTAATTCAAAGCCGTGTCGGACGAGGGAGTCTGTATAATTTCTAGAAAGTTCGCCTTGTAATGAGTTCGCAGTTGCCGGCAGATCCGCACTCGAACTATCGACGTACAAAGCGAACTATGAACAAACTACTCGCTTCATATGAATTATTTCCGCTGGGAAATCTCAGAGAGAGGCTCTCGTTTTGATATTCTAATTATAGTGAAACATTTTTTTTGGGAATTAAATATTTGTTTTATTATGTAGTTGCAAAATGCGTTTTAGACTTCGATATTCAAGCTAGACTTCGATGGGCGGTTATCGGCGGGACGAACATATTTATATCTACACACATCAAAAGTGTCTAGGGATCAACATATATTTTTGCAATAACTTTTCTCCTGATTGATATTAATTAAAATTTTCTTTAAGGATTCATCAAATAAAGTATTTTCGTTTGTCACAGTAACGATAAACCAAGTCACCTTTGCATTAATAAAGAAATTTGCCATTTTCCTAATAAAGGGATTTTTGACATTTGAACCACTAACATTAAAGTTCGAAAAAAAGACTGAAATAACAGTTTTCTTTAAAATTTTATTGGGTAACTTAAACAATTAATAATCCGTGTTTCTACCGCGAACACTAACAACACAAGAACATCGGTTTGGCATACTCAAAATGAGTTCATCCAAATCACGCTGTGGAATGGCCGCCCATGTTCGTTGCAACAACAAAAAAAGGTCTTCTTGCGACTGGATACCCTCCATATTCGGCAGAGCTCTTCTCTGTAGCATATCCCATGCATGCTCAATCGGGTTCAAGTCTGGCGACTGAGCAGGCCAGAGCAGGACATTGATGTTAGCTGCGGCGAGAGTCTGTCTTACAACTCTTGCGGTCGTGCATTATCATGCATTAACTGAAATAAGGGACCGATTTGCACTTGTAGAGGAACGATGACGTCAGATACAATCGTCTCAGCATAAATTTGAGCGTTGAGGTTGCCTCTGATCCAAATCAACTCAGTTCTTCCGCCGATCCAAATACCCGCCCATACCATGATGGTTCCACCACTATAAGGATGGACTTCCTGGCAGGATTTTAATCGCTGTTGGCGTCCAGGGGTTCTCCAGTGTCGTATACGTCTTGTATCCGGTCTCATACCAAAACGAGACTCATCAGAAAAGCACACGAAACGCCATTGTTCTTCTGCCCAATTTCTGTGTTCAAGAGCCCATTGATATCGAATCCTACGATTGTGCATTGCTATAGGTGGTACCCGTAGCGGTCTTCGGGAATGAAGGTTCACTTCATGCAAGCGGTTTCTGACTGTTTGGTCGCTAATTAAGTTCCCTGAAGAGTGATGAAGCCTCACGGCTAACATCATGGCGGTTATTGTTGGAGCTCTTTGAGTTAAGATTTGAATGTATCGGTCTTGTCTCCGTGTGGTGCAGCGATACCGTCCTCCATGGCGCTCAGCCACGGTACCAGTGCTTCGGTAACGTGTCCAAAGTCGACTGATAACACTCTGACTTGTATTCAGAGCTAAAGCCACAGTACGTTGCCGGGAACCAGCTTCTATCATTCCCACGGCTCTGAGCATTTCTTCCCTGCTTAAATGACGTCGCCGCTCCATAATAACGTTGGTTTTAATCAGTAGTAGGGAAACAGTAGCACTAATAATGTCTTCAATGCGTTGTATGTTTTTATAGGGAAAATATTGACAGCTGATTTTCATCTTTTACTCGAATTTGATTAACAGTTCCTGTTTCAAATTATGAAATGCACCAAAAAGGATCCATATAAATTTATATAATCATAAATTTATTACAAAGCCACATCTCAATCTCAAGAAATCCGCATAAAAATGCTTGATCCCTAGACACTTTTGATGTGTGTATATGGACCATCTACTTCTATCAATGTCTTTGTTTATTGTTCCTTGACTTCTTTTTCTTATCGACTGACTAGTGACTAACCTGGTGTTAGAGTTTTAAAGCCGCTATGACTTGGCTTCACTTGCCGTAAAGAAATATCTCTCAGGTATGCCGTTTTCGCACGATAACCGGTGACTAATTAATAAGAAATGAAAATTAAAGGGAAAAGGAGCGAGAAACAATAACAGGACTTCGTCAGTCTTCTGTTGCATAAAAATTTAGGTATTCATATTATTTGATGATGGATTTAATTTTGATAGGGCGGGGTGGTGCTGAACGAAACAAAGATACGTTTGGTTCGCTGTGATTTCAATTATACATAATAAATAAAATCTGTATCCAATAATGCAAATACGAATGCGTTCCAATTATAGTTTATTCGTATTCCATAATAGGACCGAAACCACATTTAAATCTGAATTTTCGAACAGAACGAGCTTTTAATTACAACGGATCAACCACAACTCTTTGTATATAGTTAAAAAACAATATTTATTGGAAATTGGTTCGTGGAGCGGGTGTTTGAACTAGCGTCGATGGAGCGCACTGCAAATTAATTCGGTTCAGTTATATAACATTAAAATTGGAAGTCCGCTGGAGCGGCCGCAACCGCCCGAAAGGCTTTGCCTCCAATCCCAATAAGCGATTGGCTGTGAGCTCCGTGCGCTGCTACCGACCAACGTTACAAGCCACCTAAAATAGCTCGTTTAAATACGGACTCGTAGCTGCCAGCTTTTATCGGATCAGACAGTCTAACTTCGCCAGCATCTCCCCTTTCCACAAATTAAATCAGGCGTTGTAAAATTATTACGTGGTTCAATATTTCATCCTACGAAACCAACATTGAAAATGGTTATCTGGATGAAATCACCCAAAAAAACTGTAAAGCAGAAGCAGAGTATCGTGTTGATCATTTAATTAGGCTGGAGGGCCGGTGAGGGCGGTTCACTAACAAAGTAGGCAGAGCCGGGGCTCGGGCGATGTGTGCGAGCGGGCAGAGAGCCGCGGGCAGACGTAAGTGCTGCATTTTAATTAAATCCTCATTGCCGAGAGATAGCGCCGTGGGATATACTTTTCGTTTTTTCTGTCGGTTCGTCCACGTCCTGTAAAATTAAAGCTGTGTTTAAAACTCGCCGCGATCGACGCGCTTGCCGTGATAACGATAACGATTGCTACGCCTACATTATTATACAACAGCCACTCGTCTCCACTTGGCCGCACAATTTAACTGGATGGGAACGTTACTAATTCTTAGGGAATGAATGTCGTCATATCGTGGATTGAATTTTTAAGTAAAAAATATAAATATTGATGTTTATAGTCACTGATATAGTCTGCTGATAAAGAAATTAATCAAACTATCGATGTAAAATTCAAAATATTTTATTTCACATAAACTTACAAGGGCACTTATGAAACGTCAGAAGCTAGGTGCACGGTTCCAATTGATCGTTTCCTATGGAGAAGAACCGACAAGAAACTCCACGGTTACTCTTTTAAAAATAAATGGTTTTTACAATGTTTTCAAATTACAGTGTTAATAGGTATGAGAGAACAGTGTAGGCCTATCAACAAGTACCAGGTACTTAGCAAAATAGAAAATGGTACACAAGTCTACAGCCTACAACATTCTAACATTCACAAAATCTAAAAGAAGAGAATCGATATATATATAACTCATAAGACGACTGTTGCCATCCGATGAAAAGGTATTCAGTCAACAAGAACCCTTCAAATCATATTGTGCCTCGGTCATACCATTGTAATTTGCTCACAGCGACTGACTCAAGTGGTGGATGGCACTACTTGAGTCAGTCGCTCTTCAAATCGATATCGATGTAAAAGTAACAAAGCATACGTGAAACATGAACAGTGTTCGACGGAAAATACGGCTCCGACACATTTAAATAATTGTCTCGTTAGGTACTTGTTAGTAACTAGCAGCAACAACTCAATAGAGCTCCCGCCGCCGGGTCGGGGGTACTTGTGCCTACACCATGTCTCCCGTCATAGCAACGTGGAAATTAGACAATGAACTGTGAGAGCGTTAACAGTCGGTACCTGCCTGTAGGGAGGCAAAGGGCGGTTCGGGGTGGCGAATCCCGGGAAACAAATGATAAGGCGATTACAAAAAAAATATATGTACAGTTTTATGTACAAATCCAGAGAGCTACAGGAGGGAATAAAAGTGGAAAACAGCTGGAGGTGACAAGAGGCATTTAATTTGCGGAGAGTAGCGGACAGTATTAAAGAAAGGTGACGTCTGCAAAGTCTAGTTTGTGGTTCTTACGAATATAAAGATGATTTGCATTCTTTATGTTGAATGAACGCAAACCATAAAAATATGTTTGAAATAATAATTATTTCAATTTCTAATTTCTTTGATTTAGGAGGGCTTCCTGATACAAAGAGCGCACTTGCGAAATGTATTGTCGATAAAACACTTGTGTTTTAGAAATCTCTGTATAAACTTTGAACATTATTTGATGAACACGTAATGGAACACATAAGGACGGCTAAGATTTGGATTTAAAATACCTGATGTATATTTCGAGTACTTGTTCAGGCATGCGTTAATATACCTACTGCGTATCAGGCCATAAATTTAACATAACTGCGGTACATTGTGTGACGCTTCGCATGATTTTCGAACCTGATCTACTTCTAATCGCCTACGTATGCTTGTCTCGTGTTCTAGCGTTAGGCACACGTTAATACCATAATACATGGCGTGTCACACAGCGCTCGCCTCACACATTACTGCTCACCCACTTGCGATGGGTTATGCGCTCTCCGACACATTACATTAGCCGCATAGCTTATGTGATCTGGATTGAACTCGTCTACATTCAGCGTCAATGAGCAACTTGTGTAGGTAGACTGTTAAAAGCCATTGTTTCAAAATTGCATACTTATTGTATTATAAGCACCTATGTTATGTGTTTGATATTCGCCAGTCTTAACTGGCGAATATCAAAAGTAATTTTATTTCTAGACTTGTCCTTTGTTTTAATTCTGTTAAACTATCGTTTGGATGACGTTGTACTTTATAGTACCTATCTTTAATGTTTTTGTTTTTTTGGATTTAGTCACCTTCACAAAAACTCTAGTAATCTAATTACAATGATTCTAAATTATACCCTGAATCGTGAAACTTGTAAAACTTTACATTTAACTTAAGTTTTACGTACGCTGGCAAGTTCGAGGATATCGAGGTTAGTAGCTTAAGCATAATTATAAAGCATGAGCGAAATTTCTTCATCGGATTACGCGGAGTATGTAGTGCGAAATGTAATAAGTATTTGTAGGGGGGTGCGGTGGGGTCGTGGTGGCGGTGGTCGAGCGGCAGAATCAAGGGCGAGGGGTGAAGGGTGCGGGGGGCGTGGGGGCACGGGGGCGCGGGGGTGCGGGAGTGAGGGGCGCGGGGGGGAGCGCGGCCGGAAGGGATGCTGCGCGGGGATGAGCGCGCAGATCAATATCTCGCGTCGCCCCGGCAACGCCGCGCTAGACCGAGTGCCTCCTGTACTACAGCCCCCGCGCGCCGCGGCCCGCCCTGCCCACTACTCGCTTATTTAATACATGCCGTATCTGGGATGCGAGCTTTTTCGTGCTAAATGACAGGGCAACGTAATCGCAAAGTCACCGCTCTCGTAATGCCCGCACCATAACTATAGCGTTGTGGTCCCCTTGGCCGAGCATTAAACCGCCGAAAGATAACGATGACATTGACCTCGTTTCTCGAAGAAAACTTCCATTTTCGGCCCGGTCCAATTTATAGCGTGAATGTTCATGTGAGGAAACAATCCTAGTAATTTCATGCCTACTTGACATACGTATGTATTGCATAGTTAGCATACACACTCGGGAATGTTTAGAGTTCTGGACAAAGAATATGAAACAAAGAGTTTACAAAACTGGATTTCATAGCGTACGTATATCGTAGCGAATGTTTACTCTATACTTATTGCAAATATTCAATTTCATTGGGCTTGTCCGTTCGATCCGCTCCACACTTTTGAATTAATCATTGGGTATAAAAGAAGTGACAAGCTTAATTTATTTATAATTTTTAATCAAGGGGTTTATTTACAAACGTTGCTTAAAGTTAAGTAACATTCAAACGTCAAAAATGTATGCTTAAACAGTCTCTAATTATTACTTAACTTTAAGCAACGTTTATTAATAAACGCCAAACTCACGCTTTTTTCCAATGAATTTAGTGCGTGATAAAAGCGTGTCTTTTTTTTTCGTGTTTTGTATAATTGTTTTATATGTTTTTTTAAACTACATATTTAAATGTTAGTTTTCTACTTGTATAATGCTTTGGAAATTGTACTGTAGTTAGTTTTTTTAAAACTACATTTTTATATTTTTTACTTTTTAGTCTACGTAGTATAATTCTTCATTTAGTTGATCAAGTCTAGGTAATAGGTAAAACAGCCTGGTCTCCGCACCTCCACGTCAAAGCGCATATTGTGTGTACGGTGTACCTTAATAGTTAATGAAGTTATGACTTGAGCGATTTAACAGTAGTCACTGAAGAGTTCCACTATCTCCCTCATGGCGCCATCGTCAGACCCTCAAAACCAAGTGCAATATATTGGACTCATCAAAAGCCCAAACTCAAGGGGTTTACTAGAAGCCACTGAAGAGTTCCACTCTCCACCACCTGGCTCCACCATCAGACTATCGTTACGAAGCTCAATCTACTGGACTCGTCAAAATGGATCATATGAGCCCAAACTCGAGGGGTTTAGTTGTAGTCTCATCGACGATATTCTTCCTATCCTCACGTATGGTTCTCAAACATGGTCTTAGACAATTCAGCAGAGGTTCACGCTCGAGGTTTGCCAGAGAGCTATGGAACGGAGTATTCTGAGTAATTAACTTGTGGACCGGGTTAAGAATAAAACAATCCGTTCCATCACCAAAATAACTGATGTCACTCGGACAGGTGCCAATTTGAATAGAGCTGGACACACCTGCCGCATGTCAGACGATTAATGGGCCAAAATTACGACCCAGTAAGTCCCGCTTAATGGCAAACGACATCGCGGCAGTCCCAGACGGAGATGACGGGATGAGCTGAACTCTTTTAATAAAGATTGGTCCTTGGCAGCTCTGGACAGAGAGAGGACAAAAAAAAAAAACAGTAGCATTCCGGGAATGCCGACAGAAGTGAAAACTAAAAAAAAAACACTTCCAAAACCTTTAAAGTAAAAATACTTGCATAGAATATTGATCCATAACGAAATATAAATGAAGAACACAATCGCGTTTTGTTTTTTCCCATCTCAAAAGTGCCCAACGCGCCTAAAGAATTTTCACTTCAAAAAGTTGCAAGTGGAGGTAATAAAAGCGTGTAGAAAAAAATGTAGTGATTCAAACCTCTCGGGGTCTTGGCCGTACAAGAAGCCATAGTCTCGCCGTCACATTACTCAGTACGTATTACGTATGATCCCAGAACATTATTATAAAGTTCAGGCAAACAATGCCCTTTTGTTTCAATAACGCTCATAACAATACCACCACGAGAAGTTAGGCTTCTGTGAACGTAACAAGAGCTTAGACTAGCTACGTTATGAGATAACAAAAGATGACTCTTGAAGTCTTGATCCACACATACACGTTTTACGTCAATATTGCCCTAAAAATAAATGAACGATTATATAATACAAAAACGGTGTCATTTTGGCGAACACGAACACAAAAATGTGAAGCAAACCTGTTAAAAATTACAGGTGAATGTAGTTAGGTGGCTGCATAACTGCGTGGGCGGTTACAAGTTGATAAATTTTGGATCTTCGATCATAACTTTGTTTACGGAATTTTTAATTGTGTTGTGCGATACTTACAACTTAATCAAATCATGGAAAGGAAGCAGGGCAAAGGAAACAACATTATTATCATCGAATTATTTTATTAAAACGAAATATTAATATAATTAAATTAATTAATACAGAACAAACTAATGAATAAATTAAACTAAAATCGACATTATATCTTAGGTGACTAGACCAAGTTACGACAAAAATAATTACTAACAATAAATACTTAGAGTTAACATCGAAAATAATAATCGTGATAAACGTTGTCTTTTCATATAATTTCGAATAAATAAATAAAAAACAAACATTGCCATTTTGCAGAAAAATAGAGCAAATCTGATGGAAGTACATTGAGTTATAATGAAATAAAAGATAGGTTATAAACGTTGACGAATTAAGATTGTATATGAAAACCAAACGAAAAATTGTGGAATGAAACATTTTATTTTACCGTGTAGCAATTTGTCAATTTTAGTATAATTGTAAAACGTTTATTAATACGGAGATTATTACATAACCACTGGTTTCAATGAAGAATGAATGAAGAGGTAGCACTGAGGAACTAAAAAAAAAATGGTATCCGTTATAATTCAGCTAATAGTAGTCAAGTTTTATGGTTCTCTGTAGTATTGGAATACAAAAATATGCTTCTTTATCTTTGCAAATTTAATAAATAAATATAATTTAATTTTTGATTCAGAAATGAAATATAAAACGAATTCCACACACAGAACAAACTAATGAATAAATTAAACATAAATCGACATTATTTCTTAGGTGACTAGACCAAGATACAAGAAAAATAATTACAAAGAATAAATAAGTTAACATTTTACACAATTATCATGATAAATATTGTCTTTTCAAATATATTCTCATAAATTAATAAAACAAGTAGCTAAAAAAGTAGCATACGACTTAAATTCCGCAAGGACAAGATTTACGTAACCACGCGACCTCATTTCGATGTGTTTCTAACTTGATATAAGACAAAGTGAAGTACCGTAAAGTGTCAGTGATTTTGAATGTTATGCAGTGCAACTGTAATCTGTCACCTTGACACCCCGCATATCAACCGCCCTGCTAATGATTACGACAGGGCCCCTGAACGTACTTGTGAGAATGTACTAGAACGGTAGCTGCGTGAGCAGGGCCACTCCTCGCATGATCCAGTGTTCGGGGTCTATCTTGGTGGGCAGCAGCATGAAGAGGATGTAGTTGGTGGAGTGGCCCGTGGTGGAGAGGATGCCGCGGCGGTCGCCCGTCTTGTACAGCGGGCAGTGGTAGAACATGCCCGACGGGACGTCCTCGCGCTTCATGGGGATCAACCACACCTGGGCAGTTCCACACACTTTTAAAGCAGGTCAATATTTGACATAATTTGGCGAAGTGTCAAGAGGTTTTGTATCATGCCGTGTGCAGTCACGAGCAAAATTCAAAATGATTTTCTCGTGGAATAACGATTTCAACTTGACATAAGCCCTATGTAGTGTGGGACTGTGGATTCCAAAATATTAAATTCCGAACAACATACAATTACAATCAATACAGGAGAAAATAACTCTAAAAAGTTGATAATTGTATACTTATTATGTGCTCGTGACTGTACATCACTGCCAGGCTATGATTGTGGCAGAGCTCGTGTGTATAAGCGTTGTCTACTTTTACATACTACGTATCCATAATATCCCAAAAAGAATAATTAAACACTAAGGAATATCTCTCGCTGCCTGTTTTCTACCATTAGTGCAACAATAGCTTGTCTGTAAACAGCGGGTAAGATGGTGACTGTACTGGAAAGTGTAAATACTGACCGTCGGGAACTCGTCGTACAGTATCTTGGGTATGGACTCATCGATGACCATATTGTGCATGTTCCACCGCGCGCCCTCCATGAACAGGCCCTTGACGTACACGCCTTCCTCTGGTGGCTCCGCAAATTCTAACTTCTTCTGTACCTTTATTACATCATTTCAATGGATAAGTATATTTTTATGGCCTGCCTAGACTGGCGGACGGGACGGTGGAGGATTTTAAATTTATCAATTGAATTTAATACTTATCCAATCGAAATAAGGTATATATTTCAATGCTCGGTAATCGAAAGAAAACTGCTCTGCGATGCTTCAAGGTGATATACGATTGGATAAGTATTAAATTAAATTGATAAATTTACAATTTTCTACCGCCCTTCCGCCAGTTTTCGCAGGCCCTTCTTCTCCAAATGTTTATGCACTTTTGTATTTGCAGACGGATTGACAACATCTGAACAACGTCTTTATTTTGAAGTTAAAATGCGGTCTCTTTAACTCTAACTTATAATGTTAGGCTTCGGCCGTACTGGTAAACAAGAATGGTGGTGACCCTATCACAAGTGACGCGACGCATTAATATACGCGTTAATATACACATCATAGTAGCCTTATCGATGCGGACATATTAGTCTTAGCAAACACAGATAGTTGGTGAATTCACAACCTACCGTCCTTTCACATTTATTTTACCTCAGACAGCAGCAACCCAACAGGTACCGTATTGCAACGACAATAAAGATCACTATGATTTTGAAAGACTTGTGAGGAGCTCACGGCTAAATTATAACAGCCGCACGCGTCAATCGAAGGTAAAGCTACGCTTGCCGCGGTCGGTCCGTGGATGGGTGACCATCCATTACAAATCGAGACCCCTCCGTGCCTCGGAAAGTCGTTGGTCACGGCTGTCATTCGTAGATCTTTGACAGTCGTTACGGGTAGTTAGAAGCCCAAAAGTCTAACAACCAGTTTTACCAAGGGGTATCGTATTACCCAGTAGCTAGGTTGTGAAGGTCAGATAGACAGTTGCTGCATGTAACATTTTAATATCTTCCTATTTTCATTTGTAACCCCCGACGCGACGACGTTTGCATCAAAATATTACCTACAATTTATATAAAGGGCCAATGCATAACATAGGGCACTCAGAAAGTTTTGCGGTACTAAAAAAAATATACTACAGGTTATATTTTTTTTATTAATACTTTTCAAAGAGCGTCGTTTCCATTAGCGTCTATACACAGTTTCATACGTCTAAACCAATTTTCATAACAAACTTTCCAGTCCACATCAGACACCTCTTCAATCGCAAATGCAGCCAATGTATCTTCCGGTGATGAAAACTGTTTTCCCTTGAGTTGATTTTTTATTTTGGGGAACATAAATGATAAATCCATCCGTAACGATGTCTTAAACGCGTCGAGACGAGCGAGCCTGCTTCAAATTTTGATATCATGTCTCAGCACCATTCTACCCGAACCTCCTTCTGAGCCTGCGTTAAATTTTGCGGTACCAGCGTCAAACTATCTTCCTTACCCGAATATGCCCATATAGAATTTCATGCACACTTCCCGATCCAATCTGCAGTATATGCTGAACCTCTTCTTATGTAATTCGCCCATTCTCTTGAATTAAATTTTATATAGCCAGCACGTTTTCTTATGTAATAGCCGTCATAGGGCCACTTCTTTCTTCGTACGCCAAAGTTCCTCGACCACGCATAAATTCATTGAAAGGGCTTTTGTCTATTAACACCATTCGAAGTCTTTCAAACGATTCTTCTTCTTTTTATCGACATTTAAATCGTACAAAATCATCGCGTGAAAATGTTCTTGTTGTAAATCCATTTTTCAGTGAGATACCAGTACCAGTAACTTTAGTGACTTTTGATTAAATAGAATTTTGATTTTGCTCGTAAAAAAATGTGGAGGAAATTTCGAATTTGGAATGTTGTGTTATTTGTAATAAATAGTCATAGTTTTAACTGACATCAAAACCAGCCAGTGTCCCATAGACAAAAACTGTTAGTCGCAAAACTTTCCGAGTGACCTGTGTATATTTACTTTTTAGAAGTTTTTGTTTGTGTCGGGATTTTTTTTTTTTAATTTAACTTTTATTTCCTGCTTTTTAAACTATATATATATACGATACTAATAGACACGCTACGATCGACACGTGCCCCGCTTAAATCTGCGCAGCTGTACCTACGTATTTTTCATACAGTGACGCTAGTTACTAATTTATCCTCATTTCTCTTTCCCACTCCACCATTAGGCCCTGATCACCATTTATATATAACCTAGTCATTGACACCATTCCAATGAGCCTAAACACGATACCTCTGCTGTAAGCTGGTGAGGGAGTTGGGAGTTGGTAGGTGATGCTGCAGCATCTGTTCAAGGTTACTTCTTCAACCTAATATCGTGGAAGAAACAATACCAAATTTCACCTCAGCAGACCTGTGAAAGATGCTCACATCCATTCATAAACAAGAAAAGGGCTGATGATAATCGTCAAACGGCTGAACAGATTATCTTGAATCATAGATCGAGCGTCATAAGTCGTCATAAGTCATCTTTCAAACAAAAAAAAAAACAAAAAAACATTCATTCCGTTTGGGAGCTACGTTGCCACAGTCGTACACACAGATACACGCGTTAAACTTATGACACCACTTTTTTTCCGTCGGGGGTTCAAAATATTAGCTACATCCGGTTAGACTAATAGATTGATTTTGACAGTGGCAGCAACCCAACAGCAACCTTATTGTAACGAAAATAAAGATCACTGTGATTTTGACAGTGATGCAAAATCAAAGGTAAAATAATTGTGAAAGGATATTATGATATTTTGAAAATAGTTACTTCGTAGTGGAAGGCGAGCTGGTCGATGGGTATCTTGTACTTGCGTGCGTAGCTCTGCTGGGCGGCCGTGAGGAAGGCTTGCGGGAAGTAGAAGCCGGACAGCCAGAACACCGTCGGCGGCCCGAACTCGTGCCAGTGCTGACAACACAATACTCTCGCTTAGTGAAGCTCCGTTTACACGATGAGTTTAAGTCTAAACACATGAATATGATAAACCTCTTGGAGATTGTAAGCCTTCTTGTCGCGCATGAACATTCCTCGCATCTCAATGGACGAGAATCTCTCCTCGTGTAAACAAGATTAGCTGACAAAACACTGCTCTAAAGTATGAAATTAACCTACCGCGCGAATACAAGTTCGTTCGAACTTCTAGCTCGGTGAACCAGAACGTGGCCGCGCCGACAGAGGGCGCTTACCGAACAAAGTTACATGCACGCGAACGATCGCGTATTCGACGATTGCTATAGGATACGGTCTAATAGTGCGCCCCTGCAGTCGTACAGTAAGCGTTCAAAAGTGCATAAGCACGTTAAGAATCATATTGCTGTGAACACGCGGTATAGTCCGTTGATCTGTATGTGTAAACAACACGGCACACACACCACAGAGAACGCAATATTGCGCTTTACACACTGTCGTATCGTCGCGTACTTGCGCCTCACTACCGAAACAAATATATATTTCCGTCGCTTTTGTTAGACAACACGCATCATGCGCTTGACCTTGGCCAGTTTATGGCAATGCTAAAATTCAAAACAAATTTACGTGTGCAGATAGCAGAACGCGTTAAGCACTGGTCTGAGATGCAAACTCGCTTAGGTTCCAACCTCGTCAAGCACAGTGCAGTTTTTGCAAATATTAATATTTTTGTTAGCAATAATATTATATTTTAACTATTGCTGCTTTTTTTATTAATGCTGTTATTGCAATAAAGGGTTTAGAATTAAAAATGCGTAATATGTGATAGCAAAATTAAAAAATTGTATTCGTTATATTTATTTTACTTATAGATAATATATTGCTACAATTATTTGTCATTACGTCAGCTCAATAAGATGTGAAATAGATGTCAAAAAACTTAGAAGTAATTTATATTATTTTGACATATTTGTATTATGAAATGTTTTAAATTTTAAATTGATTTTTTCACCATTAATATTAGCTAGCTTATTTTTAGTTAGCTTTGATCATGGTCGAAGTAATTAAGCAAAAAATAAGAATATAAGACTAATCAAAATGTAAAAAAAAACTACTTACAAAATAGGTGATTTTAAGGTAAAGTATGGGCAGTTTGTTTACATTATTTATTTTACATTTTATTTGGCTTTAGTAAATATTGGTTGGTATTGAGGTTATAGCTTAAGTATTCATTTTCTTTACGAAAAGAAGATTGAAACTTAACCTCAAATTGTAATCCTAAAATAATAATATTACTAAAATAATCTTAAACATTTTCGGTCTATCTGCGAGAAATACGACAAACAACATATTGTAACTTGCTTAAAAAATCGTTACCACAAATTCATGCAATAACGAATCTGTTGTTTATTAAGTTGGTACGGTAAATATTTTAAGGTTAAAATATAGCAGTGTCCCACTTGAAGTCTTAATATTATCGTGCGAAACTTAAACGTTCTTGTTTATGCCTTTCTGTCGAAAACGGCTTCCTAGCTGGTCTTCAGTGATATAAGTCTTCAGAGTGCACAGCGAACGGTTCATAATGACGTGTTTAATAATTCAGCAAAATACCTCGTTGGTATGAAACCATTTGTTTCATATTCCTCCATCATTTGACATCGCTACTGCTCTATAAGCCTCTTCCTCAGTCCTCTTAACCCTCACAGTATTTCTCTAGAACAAAGAATAACATTGTATTTATTACACATAATAATTATTTATCATTCACTAATCGAATTAAACCTCATAATGAATTTAAAATTTTAAAGGTATCTTCTGTCTCAACAATACCTCTTTTCTATCAACAATACCTTTGATTAAGATTTATGTTTAGTAAAATATGAAATATTTAAATGATAACACTCACACTTAGTCCGGTCTCATTAGATATTTGTGTAAATTACATTCACTTTTACGCAGCGCAATAATATTTCATCTCCCTTCAATATTTATATTTGACTGCATTTTGAAAACAATAACCACAACACCGCTAATACTTAAATACTCGTCACCAACAATAACCACGAACCAACAAAGTTTTGAGATTGGCTGGGAACAGACCGTAGCAATCGCGAATACGCGTAACGAACTGCGTCTGTCTACCCCACAGAAATCGAAATGATTTACTTAGTTTTCTGTGGTCTACCTGCTAAACCTTAATATTTATGTGAACAAGACGACCGAAACAAAAAACGAATGATTATTGAACTAGTCATTATTAAAAAATAACAAAAACTATGAATAATAATTATTAAAAAATAACAAAAACTATGAATGTAATTATTAAAAATTACAAGCAAACCACAGATGAGATTTGAACCCTCGCTCGGCTCGCCATAATCGCACATACCAAAGCACGTTATCCACTGAGTTAGCACGCCGTATTCTATATTGATTGAAATTATGAACTACTATGAGTTGCAGACAAAGTGAGTGTGTGTGTATCTATAGTATTGTAACATCTTATAGAAGAAGGTCGTAAGTCAAACCGAAGCGTCAGTCTATTGCTTTGTGCGATTGCCTATGGACTTTTGGTCGGTACTGTACAAACAATCCACCTATTATAATTTAGAGAAATCGTCAAAATTACACAAAGAATATTTATATTCACCTTAAGATTCATAGCGTGATACAGAAATGAAATTACCCTAACATTTTCTGGAGTTAGCCATGGGAAATGATCACACGAGTGAGTTCAGAGTCAGATGTGTATGTGCACACGTGCATGGGTATAACGCGGGCACGGATTCAATTCCGAGCAATATTTGTGCAATGTGTACTGAAAGGAAAACTACATTTTGTTCAGATAGATTGAACCCCGACTGTAAAATATTGACGCAATTAAAACTGGGCGTACCTAATAAGCTAGTAAACCAATGCGTTTTTGTGATCTCGCTAAGGTCCGTATTACAGAAGGAAACTTAAGTATTGATCTCTGTTTAAAATTAGTTTTAAGGTTCGACTAGTCGACGGCAGACGCGGCTCGACACGCTAGACGGCGGATTTATTTTTTAGTGAAATAGACGATGATTTACAACGAAAACAAGCACGTAAATTTCATGTCAACAGACCTTTGGGCGTATAGATACTACTCAAAATAAAATTATTTGAACTTTTCCATAAATTGTTATCTATCCCTGTACGGTTTTCATTTTCCCGTTTTCATACTATATAAGTTGTTTATTTACGCCCAAATATAAGCTAAAAAAAACTGTGTTGAAATATGGAAGTTTCGATGCTCTTGACTTCCAAACCGATTTTTTTTCCCAATTCAGCTTCCATACAGGGCTAGATAATAACAAGGCAAATTGCTATAATTTTTAGTTTTGAACGTACACCGTCAAACAGACAAGTAATCACCGTACTACGTTTGTACGGAAGAATGACCGACTAGTGTACCCTTAAGTCTGGTTTTAATTTTAGAACGCTCTTCAAGCATAGTTTCTTGATCAAAGTTCGGCTGAGTTTGGCTTTATTTTAGATCATTACTCAGTTTGCGAATCGAACCCAAGCAGGGATTAGATCTAGTGTAATCAATTTATCACCCAAGTGTGGTCGAGACCGCGCTTGAGCATGGATTGTCATGTCAAATTGTCAATTTTTGTTCTGTTCATGCGTTGTTGAGTCTCTTGAGTGTCGAATATATTTTTTTTTAATTATTACTAACAAAATTAATATATTTTAAGATGTAGATCATTACAATAATTTATTCAACTATGATTCAAATAGAAGGTTGAACTTTAGCGTTCCTCTCATATATTTAAGGGGCCATGCACGAAATTGACGGATTTTGATCGATTTTGTTCATTGGTTGTGAAAAAGGGAAAAAGAATTTAGACAAAACTATTTGTGATTTGAAAAGTCGAGTTCTTTGTTTTGCATGTGGCTGAAAGGGATTTTTCAAATAAATTAAGTAATCATGGAAAATCACTAATATTCGCAACAAGTTTTCCAAAAAATTACGCGAGACTGACATTTAATCATTTTGTTACAAGAAACTACTTTTGATTTTAAAATTAAAAAAATATCATCAACATCAATGTATGGTCTATTTGCATGTGGCATTTTATGGTCTATTTGCATGAATCACTTTTTTGAACTTCCATACAACTTCCTAATTTTAAAGAAGTTCATTCAGTAAGGTATTTTTTACAATTATTTAGCAAACCATATTAAGAAATTAAAAATAAAATTATCCTTCAGCTATCCTTGAGATAATTTTATTTTGTGATTATACAATATCTTCATTAAGTAAATCAAAGACAAAATATGTCATACTTTTCGAGAGCGCAAAAGTGATGCAACTATTAACAGGTGCTGTGACTGGCACGAACGGTTTAGCACCATCATGAAAACTGTACTTTTATAGTCAGACAGACTTAATCTTTCAATTATTTCAAGTTTTCGCTCAATTATATAAGTAATTGACAAAAGAGGGTCTTTTTCGTGCACGGACACTTATACACAGGACCCATATAATTTTGAAAACTTCAAAAAGAGTTACAGGTTTTCAGAAGATGTGGTGAAATATTTGATTTCTTACTTTTTTTAAATTTTACCTATGATATACCACGATTAAGAAAACCACACAACCGTGGGCATCCCATAGCCCCAGAATTGAAAGTTCTTGTGTTTATGTTTATATGCGACAGCTTCAACAAACACATATGACATACTGACATTTTAAAATAGCATAGGTACCTATTTATGGCTATAGATACAAGTCTTTTAAGCATGACAATTTTGCTTACAAAATGACTAAACTTTCGGAACAGAAATAATTATGCTGATTTCCTAAATAATTGGGCTCATAAGGTATATTTTAATATTTCTAATCCAGTGACGATCTGAACAAAGTTGGTGAATAAAATAAATCGTAAACGAAAACAGGCTGATGCATAGACAACAAACATCTCTGATTGAGGCCTAATTTGAGTCTCGATTCAGCTCAGTATAGATTGATTACCGTTCTGGAATCAGACCAATGCTCAATTACTGATTATATACTTAAACAGTGATCAACTGATTGAAGATCAAACTGAACTTGAGGAACGTTCTGTAAAGAATGATTCCCAACAAACGACTCGCACCACATCGCAACGGAAACGATACGAACGGATGCGGCGACAGCGATGTCGACGCATACGATCGGCTTCATACCATTGCTTACGAACGTATCCGTTTCTGCGCTTAGTCAAATAGTTTCATTCCTACTGTGTAGACATGTTCTAATTTTTGAAAATGGTTGAAGTTGACGAAGTATTGTTGGCACTAGAAAAAGAAGACAATAATCATATAACACAAAAGAAGAAAAGAACAATTTTGATTGATGATTTCCCGGCCATGGCTTTGAGAGCACGCGACGACAGCCGAAAAGATCCGATCGGATATGACGACAGGTGAACGGAGCCGATCGCGCGTCGCAGCATACTTTCGGCTACGATCGCGTGTCGCGGAAGACGCCTGCTGTCAAGCTGCTGTGCACGGATTGGTAATATAGACTTTGAATACTGTGTACACGATTTAATATCGTTTAAAGATTGTGAAATACATTCCGATCTGATGCGATGCGAGCCGTTTGGTGGAAATCATCCTTTATACGGACCTGAGGAAGCTTGCCAAGCGCAAGTCGTCAAGGTGTTACGTCCAACTCGTCCCGCCATCTTCTTCGTGCCGCCCGTTCAGGTCTCTTCTTTAGGCTTTTCAATCGCCAGATAATTTTTATCGAAATAATAAATAATTATGGTGGTTTAACATAATTTCTATACAAATCCAAAACTGTCAAACTGTCATATTTATTCGTCAAATAAAAAGTATCAGACGAGTAAAAAATTAGCTCTTATTTAAAATAAGATGATATGATAAATCTATGGATAAATATATGGATACCTGCAAGAACGCGAGTCTTTCAAGCAGTTCGTTGAAGTAGGAAGCGAAGGGTTTGAGCGAGGGGTAGCTCTTGCTGGCCCACAGCGCGGGGATGCGCCCGCGCACCATGCTCGTCAGCACCTCCTCCGTTATGTCGTTCAGAACGCTTACGCCTGTACCACACGTGAAAATGATATTGTTATAAGGAAATGCATTTTTTGTATGTTATCAACAAAATCTGCATTTAAACAGTTTTCTACTAGATTTTTTTTTAAATTTCCCTACTCAAAAAAGTACTACTATTTAGGAAATAGCTTATTTAGAAAGGTTTCCTAAAACCCCATTATTATTTGTGTTCAGATAAATTTTAACGTCAAAAACTGTTCCTTGCCAAGGGCCTTGCCAAAACATTACAAAGGTAACTTGAAACAAGTGATGTTCCCTAACCTGTTTAGCTAAGTTTTATTTTTATTTTTTGTTTGTTGTGTGCCTTAGGGCTCCCACACAAAACTGCGAATTCGCATCGCATTGCAAGAATCTGCGAGCTCGCAGTGCGCACAGCCTAGGCCGAGCTCGCAGATTTTTGCAATGCGATGCGAATTCGCAGTTTTGTGTGGGAGCCCTTAACCCGAATCACATAAATTTATTTTCTTTCTTTCTAAACTTACCCTGCACAGCTCCAATGACGGCTCTAGCACTGGATCTGACAACGGTAACCAGCCTATCGTATCGTGCGGCCTCCTGTATAACCACAATGGACATGGGCGTCATTTCTGACTGCTTGATAATCCCTTCGTGCGACGGCCCCGACAGGATCTTGGCTGGCAGCCGCTTCAACACGTCCTCGGCGATGGCCATCGCTTGCATATCTGGTGTTATATCTGTATCACCGGTGGCGGCCATATCCTGTGTTAGGACACGTAATTTTTTTTAATGTTTTTTTTTTTAACTTTATGTATCTACATAGTCTTTAGTTTGTGGAAGGTTTTAAACGGCAATTGTAAGTGCATTTTCATATAATGTCTAATCAAGATATAGGGTAGCATCTATAATAAGTTTGCGCAATATGGCGGCCTGACAATACTGATTCTACACGGTGCAATAACAAATAAACTCGCTCAAACTTTTATTTAAACATTGCGCAATTCGTATTTGGGCAGTATAATGAGTACTCGAAAATTGAGATGTTGATATCTCAATTCTCGAGTTATGTCACGATGGATGATTATAATCTATTTTTCTTACAAAATAAATTTGTTTTACGCCATGTTTATTTATTTATTTTATTTTTAGGAAAACTTACAGCTAAACTACTTGCAGCTTGGTAGAGCGATATCTTTTCGCTAGGTATTCGTTCTTCAGCTATTGCACTTTGACTCTTATATTAGCCATAATTTTTGTTTGCTAAAACTTTTGCAAGGTACAAAACTCACTTACTTGGTACTTTTTCTCGAGATCCTTTTAGGCATGAAAATGAGAAATTAACATTAATGATTTTACTTTTAGTAAAATGAACAATTCTGATTAATTGAAATGCCTTACCACACGATCCTGCTCCATTGCCCCGAAGATGGATGAAACATAAGAAATACAACATGATATAAATGTATTACATTACGGCTAACCATATTTTCAATACAACAGCTATATTTAATAATACTACTTATATGATTACAATGAGTTCGAGGTACTTTAAAAGATAAATATTAGGTTTCTAAATGTAGTTACAATACATCTGATAAATTACTTTAAATTTATTGTTTTATCATCCTACTTACATAATTATCTGTCCGGACACCTTGACCAGTCAATCCCATTACCACGTTGCTGATTGATTTAATTATATTCTAACCTCGCCATGACCTATACTAATTTAGTTCGTGTCAATGCTCTTTGTATCAAATTATAAAAAGATGTACAGCATCCGATAAAATGGCGCCTTATGGTGCTAGCTTGTATAATTAATTAAAGTTGTGCAGGTGACCTGGGTCAATACAGCCGTGTCAAGAAGCTCTCCGGCCTCCCGGAAGTGCTTGGTGATGTCTGCGTTGGGGTGGAAGCCGAACACGGCAGGCGGCGTTTCGGCCGGCAATGACTGCGCGAAGTTCACAAAGTCCCCGTGCTCCTTCAGGGTCGGGATGTGGTATACGCCTGTCGAATCATTACCTCGTACATGTCATAGGGGGCTTGCATAAAGACACGGTTTTCCGATAAAGACAAGTCGGTACCGATTCGTGCTGGAAAATTTAAGCACTCGCACATAAAACAAAAACAGGTAAGACATTGTAAACTCCTCTTTCAGACTGATGAAAAAAAAAACAAAGTACTAGGAACTTTATCATCGACCCGAGAATCAACAGTGTCGTTTTACAATGCCATACATTTTCACATTGGGTCATGTAAGTAAAATCGGGTCATAACGTTGCGTTCGTTCAGTGTTTATAAGGGCATTTTAAAGGGCTAAATATGTGTGACTGGCTCACCTGAAGGGTCGAGAGGGTAGTTGAATTCCTTTAAGGCCTTAGGGTTGTAGAATTTGAACAGGATGGTGTTGAGCGTGCGCCGATCCCAGTCGTCAGTCACGCGGCCGCCGTAGTTGCACTCGCCCGTTAAGTACCGCAGTGCTATGAATTGCACGTCCTGGGTACACATTTTTACCATATCATTCAGTGCACCTCTGACTTTTTGGATTCATGTGCGTATTGCATAATTATCATATTGAGAGATATTTCTCGACAGCATGTGAACCCAATTTAGAGGCCCATGGGCGGCTTGAAAACAAATGTCGGGGTCCCACTGGATGTGAAAGGTGGAGAACCTGGTTTTGTGGCACAACTTGGGAGCTATGTCCAGCAGTGGACCGTGATAGGTTAAGCAGAATAAATTATCCATCTTATCCCTCTTAATTACTAAGCAAAACCGGCTAAGAGCGTGTCGGACCACGCACAATGAAGCGTTCCATAGGCGGGATGAATTTATTCCAAGGACAAACTTAACATTGTAGTTGTAAAATATATTCTCCCATACATTCCACCTGCAGATGTAAGTTTGTACGCACAATATTGGGAGATTTACCATGTAATTTTAAGACCATAGACTTCTTATAGGTTTCCCTGTAATCTATAAGTATAAAACTATTTTCTGTATTTTTACAGGATTGTAGTCTCAGTAGTTTTGGGGGGAATGGTCAATTTTCATCCATTTTCTAAAATATCTTTACGAGTATTTATTTTAAAATTATAAAAAAAATGTATTTGAGATACTCTTAATAAGCCCTTTTATTTGATATGTCACAATACGGTTAAAAATGTGTTATTTTAAATTTGGCCGCGAAAAGTGACCCCCACATTCAAAATTCATTTATTTACGTTACACGCCCGGGTTTGGGTCACAGAAATTGATATTTGTACCAAATTTCAACTTAATCGGTTCATTCGATTCGGAGCAAATTGGCTGTGACAGACGGACAAACAGACAGACACACGAGTGATCTTGTAAGGGTACCGTATGTTTTCCTTTTGAGGTACGGAACCCTAAAAATGACAATACAGTAACGGTATTCATCAGATCTGGGCGAGCAAACAATTTACAGTTAAGCGGTTATTTACATGTAATTTGACGTCGACTTAATGCGGGAAACAAGCCCCTTAATCACCGTCAAGTTTTCCATGAGCATCGTTTAAGCATTCAGGGAACCTGTTGTGCAGTATTGTTCAACAAATTGAACACAACGTCAATTCGTCATGATACAACCGTTTCATTTGATTGACAAATAATGAGTATAATTGTCAATTGACATTACAGACAATTAAAAAATCGATAGTCAATTTATTTAGCAATAAATTAACACCCTAATCCCTACTCACATCGTATTCATTGAGGAACATATAGAGTTGTGTGACGCTGATCCTAAGGTCTGTCTCGTTGAACTCGTAGTGAATGTTCCAGCCCAGCGGGCCAAACTGCCTCCTCTCCTGGATCACGGCGTGGAAGAAACACAGTGCAAACAACAGCTTCTTGAAGTTCTCAGACTGCTTGTTGCCCTCGAACCACTCCTGGTCGTTGATAGGATCGCTGCAGTAAGATCGAGCGATGTTCGCGCGCAGTCCTGGATTTTGATACACAAACACAATGATATGACAGGCAACTAAATAAGGAAGAAAGCACTCGTTTAGGTTTACAAATCTAACAAAGAACACTAAAGCATGTCTAAGAACTATCTTTCAGTTTGTAAATAAACATAATGCGGTATAAACATTACCTTGTGGCGGCTCATTGGTCATTTTGACACCGTTTTGCAGTACATACACCGGGAAATGATCAGCAGGGTATGACGTAAGCCAAAGCCTAAAGTCTGGATGTGTAGAGTCTGGAGTAAACCCTTCGCAGATCTAGAAAAGGGTCAACATTTAAAAATATCTAGATTCCTCTTGAAAACTGCATTGACGACAGGATATGACAATACCAACCAAATAAATAGTTTTAACGGTAAAAGCGGTGATGTTGATTAATTACCTTTTCTAGCATGGGCATCCAGCTCTTAGCCAAGTGACAGTTCTGCAGTACCACCCATGTGCCGCTGCGAACACCTTCCTCAATAAGTTTGACTGCGATAGGGCCTTGACCTTGGCCCAAAGACAGCGAAAACAAACGGGAAGAACCAAAACCCTGATAAATATTATTACATTATTAAAAAAGGCATCAGATAAATAAATTTTATTACTCATTACTAAAGTGTTGACGAAAAGTTGAAACGGAATTGTTTATCTTGGTATAGGCACATGCCAATACCCTTCCATGATGAGGAGGGATAAAACACTTGTGACTAAAAGAGTCATGAATGTTATATGGATGTGGATGAAAGGAGAGGGAGAGGAATGTATGGAAAAGGGAGTGAACGATAGCGTGACTGTTTACAGCGGAGAATAGGAGAAAAAAACGTGTTGCGCCGACCACGACGCCAAGTAACATGGGAAGTAACCAGAAAGATAAAGGTTTCATTTATGCTTCAATTTACAAAAAAAGAATTTAGTGTTGATGATGATGCTTTATTTATATGGTGGATGTCGTTTACCTGATCGTCTGCAAACTTCAATAGTGTCTCCATAGGATCCGAGCCAGGTGTCAGCACGAACAACAGGGGGATACAGCAGTGAGAGTCCGAATATGAAGACTGTAGGTTGAAAAGTGGGGGCTCCACAAACTTACGGCCTATTGTAGCTTTAAAAAAATTACATATATTAAAATTACAGCTGTTTTACATTAAAACAAAACAGATATTATGTGACGGAGAACATATAGCATGGACCAATGTGCTTGTTGTTGAGTTTTGAAGATTTCTATGATTGACACAATGACACAAACAGCTCTATTATGTTTCGTTCAAAACACATTAGTTGAAGACCCGTTTGATATCTGCTGGTGAAAGAAGGCCTGAAGGACGTAGACGCTATGTGAATAATATATTGAATGAACGAATATTTCCGTCTGTATTAATAATTAAATGATCAAACCAAAAAATTAAGACTTTTAAAATCTATTTATCTCGGTAAATACAAAAATTAACACATCTTCCATAAAATGTTATAGATTAATGGCAAGTCTATTTGCCTTATTGGTGACCAAGAAATATAAAGCTATACTGATAATTGAAAAGGCGGACACCGACTTGTAACGTTTGTTTGCAATGTATCGAGTTTTTGTAACGCGTTACAGTAGTCAGTACAGCGAGCGGAGCCGCACGACGCGACCCGCTTGATGCAAACATTACGAACGCATATCAACCTCTACGCCCACTAGTCTAAATAAAAAATGAAGCATGCTTGAGTCAAGTGTTCGAAGCGAGCGTTCGCCAAGTTTAGTGTAGGTATCCCCGTTTTGTAACCAAGCTCGCCTCGAATGATACATTACAAACAAACGTTGCAAGTCAGTCCGCCTTACGACTGCGTCTTCCACCAAAGTAATGTGAATTGAAGGAAACATAATCCTTCATTACACTCCCAGCAATTGATACGCTTACCTGTAATGTAATTCCGGACTGCCGGTACCATCATATCCAAACGCATGCACCGCAATACTAACAATTTCTGTAGGAAGAATAGTTTTTAAGTTTTTGATTTCTTTTTGTAAAGTTATTATTAACTAGGTATGTTTGTTACCTCAAACATGTTAAGGTTTTTGTCCCACGGTGAAGGCAAAGGACTGTCTTGTGGATTAGGTAAATCACAATATTCCTCCCATTTTGGAACGTTTGCTATGAAGTGATCCAGAATTCCATGGAACTTTGGCAATTCATTAAGTCTGCCAAGTAAACGAAATAGTTTTACATACATCTAGATTATAAGGATTATTTAGCAATCATCTCTGATAACTTTTATCTGGGGGATAAAATTTTTGTGACGGTTTGATAAGTTTTGCATACAATTCTTGTACTCCAACGATTTTCATGAAATTTAGTATGTCCCCTGCATACAAAATTTCCCCAGGATGACGATGGATGATGGATGATGATGATGCGACGGTGTGGCAATACACCGTGTTCGGGTTCGCGACAAGTCAATTGTCATCCTGAGAGTGCCTCGTTAATAGGTGAAACACGTGTCTATTTCTTTCAGGGTTTTTTATGGCTCTTTAGAAATAGCTAAGCGGAACAGGTTACTAAATATATCCACGTCTATTATATTTTAAGTATAAGTATTTTTTATTTGTTCACAAATATACAAATATTTAATTATATTGGTGATGATTTATGACACTTGTTTCTATGAACAGATTTTGAACATCTGTGTCTGAACTAAATATAAAATATCTGTATTTCAGACATCAGCGCTCTCCCTCAAAAATTTCCTTCTCAAAAATTTGTATGAGACAGCTGTCAATTTAACTGCGATTTCGATATTAGTCCCATAGACAAAGTTGTTCAGTTTATGTAACACCCTTAAAATAAAATATGAACACACATTTCTGATACACGCTGTATATATGTAATTATTTATTTAAATAAAAGTGTTCCTTACGCATTGAACTCGGCCCAGGCTTGTGGACTCAGGAACTGCACTGGGTTATTCACCAAGGTTCGAGGATTCGCGCCACCCAGTAGGAAAATTACGTTGGACCTTAATATCTCCTCCTTTGCTAACATTAGCGTGATTACCAGCAATAACGAAAACACAACTTTATCCTGCAACCATGATGATACCCTTTAGTAATCGGAGCGTGGAGCGTTTAAAAGACTCATGTAGCTAGTAAAAATTTGGCACAGATGAGTACAACAAAAACCTTAGATTCACTAGGAAACAAATTGAGTGATATGACGCGTGATATCAACGAGCATTTGATATTAAATAATTAGTAAATTTTGACATTTCATTCATAAATAATTTAGAAAAAAATTGACATTGTATTAAAAAATTACCTATTTTCATTTCAAATTAATTTATAAGTATATTAATGGGAATAATAATTGAACTTTAATTTTAATATAATTAAAAAATAAATTAAATACATATCTAATCAATAAAGTATGATTATTGAAATGATAAACGGAATATTTTTTTTATAAAATTATATGATTAATAAATTTCATAAAAAATCTAATGTAATTTATAATAGTTAAATTAATGAATAATGCACGAAATATTTTTATTATAATAGATATTAGCACACCTGTTTAGGTAGGATATGGTTTAAAGAACTTTTATTCTGTGTATCAATCACCTCATGTACCCTTATTCAGGCAAATAAATGATTTGATTTGAGAAAATTGCCCGCCGCTCCAGGAGCGACTCTATGCCACATGACCCATGGCACATAGATAAGCTGCCCAGCGTTGCGGGACGGTGGGCAACGTTGCAGTGAGACGGTAGAACCAATATTGCGCGGCATGTTGGGTACATTTTGTCTCCTAGTGAATCCAAGGCTTAAAATTTTGGATTTACACTTTTCCTTCAAGACCTTGACAGTCGAAGTTCGACTGTTTTACCTTTTCAAACAAACTTCTGCAGATGTTAGCGTAGAGAGAGTAGGTGAAGAAGTTCCTCAATATTTCCAGCCGTTCATCAATGTCTTCCACTTTCTCAGTATTATCGATGGTAGCCACGAACAAACCTTCGAACCAGCCCAGCGAATACTGGTACATTGGATCAATATGCGCCAACGATGCTATAAATAAATTAAATATTATCATTTTTTTTATATTAAAAATTTTGGTACCTACAAATTATTATCTACTTAATTATACGTGGCCTAAAGTATATCTTCAGAAACTTCAAGCTATATGTCCGTCTAAAACATACATATCAATTACATATTTTAATAACTTCACTCCACTGCAACACTTCACCAATAACTTACCGATGAGGAAAAATAGTTCGGTGGAGTGCACAGCAATTGGCACATAGTCGTCTCGAGCCACGTCAATGGCCTGCTCCGTTATCATGGCCACCTCTTGCTTCTCTTTGATCTCATTCGACATATCTTTTGCAGAGTTCAAAATCTAAACAATCACAAATATTGAAAATAATAAATGAGAACTACTGAGATAACGTCATTCACTTTATGACGTAACGAAGCAGAGGGGCAGGCTGAAAAGCCATTACAATTTCCTCAAGTGGACCATCCAACTTAAAACTGTGACTTCTCAAACATCCCGCTCCAGCTGGCTAAGTTGAGCCTGTAGAAAAGCTTCCAGCGTGCCACCAATTGCCATGCCCTACCTGGAAATCCCTTAACCGACTAAGAGGCCACGTGGCTCGCTACAGGTGCAACAACTCCGATGAGCCACAGACTGAGTGCGAAGCCACATCTAAAACGATGCCTCACCTCCTGTTGGTTTATTTCAGAAATCCCCACCAACACAAAACCCGCGAAGTGGCGATTGTTATTTCTTTTTTCAGAAATCCCCATTAGTTAAATAAAGTCAGCCTTTTTTCTAATATTCTAGGGGTCACAGTTCTAGCCTAACCTAACCTTTTAACTAGTGGGGATTTCTGGAAAATAAAAAACAATCTCAGTTGGTAGGGATTTATCTCTGGGGATTTGTCGGTGGGGATTCCTGGAATAAACACTCCTGTTATGCTCTTTGCATGTGCCAAAACACTTGCACTATAAAAGACCTTTGCGAGACCAACGATAACGCTGTCGAAATGGCTGAGTTGTGGTCGAAGCTTATTTGAAACATATAAATGGAATCATCGACACGACGAAGGTGAAAAAGACTGAGCTGATCTTAGTGTGTTCTAATAGAAAGTGATTTAGGTACGTGTGGGCTATTTAATAAACTAACGAATTTATGTATAGCCCAGAAAGGCGAGTTGTGTTACCTGGACAGCTTCCTCATCTTCTAATAAATGTTCAGAAGTGGATAGTACAGTCAATATTTTCTTTTCAATGTCCTGTAAGAGTCTTCGATGCTCGGCGCTTTGCGTGGTAAGGTCTGTCTTGGCTTGCTGCAAATCAGGCCTTTCCCGGGCGACCACTCGCGAAAGTAACTGCGCTTGCAGACCATCCATCGCCAGCATAAAGTTGACGAGAGTCACTCGCACGCCCACCTCGGGTAGGTAATGTGGGTTCGCCAATTTGGTACTTATGTATAATCTAGGAAATATAGTTTAGTTTATACAATGTGACGCCCTAAACAGGATACCCTAAGGCTGCGTTTCTACCAGAGATGTGCGAGGTAGCTGAGCGGTGCAAAGATGCGTAACGAAGCTGCGAAACGACGTGAGTGTTTCCAGCTGAGATGTGCACAAATCTCTCTCACCCATCCCTCGCTTGTGTTGTACGTACAAAAACCTCGCACCGCTAAGCAGTTTCCACCGGAGCTGCGCTGAGCGATGCTAGGTAAATGAAGCGATTCTATTGGTTCCTAACAAACACATCCCTCGCGACGCATTCGCACATCTCTGGTGGAAACGCTAAACGGTTTCTTTAATATATACGTAACTGATTTAGAACAAATTTCAATAAAAATAGTAATAATGGTCATTAAACTACGGTCGTTTTTAAATACTCACTTAAAATCTTTATTGTATTCAACAATGGTATCACCAATTTTAATACAGAGAGCTCCACCTTGCTTGAAGGTCTGTTGTTGAAGAAGTGGTTCCAACATTGGATCCAACTCTTCTAATATGTTTTCTAGCATAACCTGAGCAAACAAATCTTATTAGATAACGTTCTCGAATAGAATAAAAAAACCACCAATGTACAACCAGACTGCTGCGGTCGAATGACGTCATCGTGAAATATTTTGTGGAGACAGTCGACGTTAATTGACCGTAGACTGGTTGCACCTTTAAACCATGTGGGCTTCATACCGGCTGTCCAAACTGTACTGCGTTTTCCAAGATGCGGCCCAAGTCAGCCTGCGTCATACGAACTACACTGATATTGTTCGGTTTTTCCATATTTTTGATCCAACGATTGGCTTGCCCTTGAGGATCTATCATCAAAGGCCAACGTCGAGCTGTCCTGTTTCACATTACCATAAGCTATTAATGAATGCTAAAGATACTGTTGGTAAAATAAAAGATTTATATATGTATTTGAAAGTCGTTAACTGGTTGCACACCGCCACAGCATACCACTTTGATACTTATATAATGTTGTATCTTCCATGGTTATGTTCATGGTGGCTATGGTTTACCTGATATTATCTTCGGTTTCACTACCGTGTTCTATCCCACAGAAATTTAGCTTTTTTTTCTGGGATAAAAGCCTATTTCACTCGGCTCATAAACTATACGCAAAATCACGTTGATCTGTTACTCCGCTGCTACGTAAAAAAAGAAAAACGAACAAAGACACTTTCGCAATAGGCCTGTGTCCAAAACAAAATATTTTTAGTCAGTCTTGTAGATTATTAAAAAATATTGAACACGTATTTTTTCCTTTTTGACGTAATCTAAAGATTACGGCGATACATTGAGTTAGAATGTGGCATGACGTCACGCCTTGCTAGATTTAATAGTGCGTTGTGACGTAGCGAGCCCCACTCCCCAACTTTAATGCGTGTTTTTTAAGTTATTTTTGATTAATATGATAAAGCAAAAAATACGTGTCTATATTTTTTTATTATCTGAAAGACGGACTAAATAGAATTTCTTTTTTTTTACCTAAGCTACTACCCTATTTTTTTATAACAGTAAAATGTAACATTTATCACCATGGGTGCCATTAACAGACTTCGTACGTGAAGCCGGTTCGCTAGTAACAGATAAGGAACTTCTCACTTGATGATGATGGCGCTCTCCACACTGAAGTCGTCGGCGGGTAGTCCGTCGATATTCCACTGCTGGATGGTGACGGGCTCGCCCAGCACTTTGATCAGGCTGAAGTCCAGCGTGCACACTATGCCGCATTCGTGGCACGCTTTTGCCCAAGATAACATCTAATGGAAAAGGTATTTTATTGTATAATGGTATTTTATTAAATAAATGCCTAAAGATGGAAGAGCACCAAGGTACTACTTACTTCATTCAAAATTTCTTGTAGCAGACCTTCGACAGTTGGATGAGAGACGTAGACAGTGTATGGAAAAGGAAAGGGCTTTTTTGTGTCCATGCAGATGTGCACACTGCCCGTATACGTGGCACGCGCAATACACTATCAAAGGTATGTGTGCTATACACACACGGGTCGGAGATGATAATTATACTGAAAAAGTTAATTGCGGATAAACGTATACGGGGCTATCCTGCTTGTGTAAGCAAACCTGTGTGACACTACAAACGCCCTAACATTGAAAAGGTACACCGTGATGGGCGGCTGAGTTACGCTCTAAGCAAAAATTGTAACAGTTGTCACCGACTGCCAGAAACATCGCAGTTTTATCGTTAAGACGCTCAACGGGGGTCGTCGACCTGACTGTTCAACAACAATAACAACTTGAAACAGTAAGGCGCTTCAAGAGTGCATGGTGAGACTTGTAGTAGGTACAGATACTAAAATTAAATGTTACACTTATATATTACATACTTGTGTATTTCTAAAAGATGCTGTGAATGGTCCAAGATACGCAATTATTCCAGAAGCAATCAAGATGTCCCCTGAAATGACAAAAAAGTCAACTAAGAAGAATAATTATAAAATAATCGTATTGCTCATAATGTTATCATTTTATTATGAGTAGACAATAGTTATTTATGCTACAAGTGCGGAAATCATCTTACGCACGTGTATCATAAAACCTTGTATTGTGCGAGGAAATAAAAAAACCGGCCAAGTGCGGGTCGTACTCGCGCACAAAGGGTTCCGTACCATTATCTACAAAAACAGCAAAAAAAAATCAGGTTTGTTGTATGGGAACCCCCTTAAATATTTGTTTTATTCAGTTTTTGTTTTTATAGCGGCAACAGAAATACATCATCTGTGAAAATTTGAACTGTCTAACCTTCACGGTTCATGAGATACAGGCTGGTGACAGACGGACAGATGGACGGACAGCGGAGTCTTAATAATAGGGTCCCGTTTAACCCTTTGGGTACGGAACCCCTAAATACGAGCGAATCTTATAATAGTCTCATATGATGTGTAACAGCTGACATCTTGGCTAACGTATATAAATGATATACACTATTCATTATTATCATCGCCATCGCCATGACTTGACTTTTTGACTTTGACTGTAACCATCGTCATCGCACAGGCATTGTAAAATATATTAAATCATGAGGGCAGAAGGTTGTTTTAAGCTTATCACAAGGTCCAAGATTATGTTTGGACTCCAAAAGATACTGACTTCTGAGTTTGTTTCGGTGTTTCTGCTCAAAAGTAGTCAGTTAGGAAACACCGAACTCAACTATAATAAACCATTATTTATTTTTGACGTCTAGAATTGTTTTTTTTTTTACCAATGAACAGAAATAAATATTATTTATCACAAATAACCTGTAAGTGAATTGTAAGTTTCGCGCAAAGTCTTAGCGATTTGCGTCCAGCGGGTCTTCTCTCCGCCGAGGCCCGAGATGAGCATCTCGGCTCGTTTCAGTTTGTTGCTGCAGTCCATTACCTCGTCGTCCAGGATCTTCTGTTGACGACTCTGTTCGGCTAGGACGTCTACCAGTTTTTTCAGTTTTAGTTGTACCTAAATTGGAAAAAATAACGTGTTGAATTTGCCAAATGAACAAACGTGACATATGGGCGAAGTGTGCAAAAATTTAGAGTTCAGCTCAACATAATTTTTGTTATGTTTGGCGGTATAGCGTCAGCTTTTATCGAGTATTCGTAACAATAATAAAATTTATTTATTTTCAAAAATAGGTTACAGACGAAAATACACTATGTAGTTGTTATGGTTAAAAATTAGGTAAAAGATGGATTACAACTCGTTGGCGTAAGAGTAAAGACAGACATAATTATGCTGTGACCACAGGGTCCTGTACATGAATTGGGTGAGCCCTGCCTCTTAAACTAGGGTGACCTGTATCTTAAGAGTAGTGATGTGCTGGATATCCGTATCCGTATCCGCAGATATCCGAGGAATAAAAAAGATCTGTATCCGTGTAAAAAAAAACGTTTTTTATAATTCAAGTAGAGTAAGTACTAGTAAATTAATTTATAAGGTAGTAATTAAACTATCTTTGTAGTGAGATCAAACCTCTAATATTTGTGCAATGCTTATTGAAATAATTATGTGAGTTAACACATTAATTAAAACTATGTTGTTTTCAAGAACTAAAAAAAATATACGTCGTAATTAATATTGAGTAATAGTAAATTGTATTTCAAAAAGAGTAACTTGGTAGCTTTGTCGCCCAAACGTCAGTTACGATGAGGATCATAAATAATTCCTGCTGAACCTGAAGAAAGTTGAGATCCGTATCCATATCCGCGGATCATATTTTTTAACGATCCGGCACATCACTACTTAACAGACAGTGATCAGCTATATGGTATCTACAAAAAAAAAGTGGGTAGGTGTACTGACCTCTCTGAGCTGAGCCTGCTTCACAGCGAGCGCGGCACTGGCTTTGTCGTACACTGCCTGAGCCGCCGCCAACCGTTGCTTCTTAGGCGCTACCACCTTTGCCACTTTATCGTACTTCGTCATTGCAATCACCCATTTGCACATACCTGTGTGTTATGTTCTATTTTTTATGTTTCTTTATTATTTATCTTGCTATTAATCTATATATATAAAAAAATGAATCCCTATTTCCCTTGGTCACGACATCACACTAAAACGGCTGAACGGATTTGGATGAAATTTGGGATATGGATAGACCTTGACCCGGAGAAGGACATAGGATACTTTTTATTCCGATATTTTTACGAGATCGAGACTTATGCGGGTGAAACCGCGGGGCGCAGCTTGTATAATATAACTCTTACACTAGACATCGAATGACATTGAGGGTAACAGTGAGATTGTTTTTAAGACACAAATACCATGGCACCGGGCGTAGCAGACGAGTAGAATGTTGAGAATAGAATAAGACATTTGTTTAAATCATGTTTTGGCAATTTAAACCACTCTCTTTTTCTCTTTTCTTAAGAATTTTTTATTCCAAACCTTGTATATCTTCTATTGTCTCCTTGTATACGTTTTATTTTCCTCTTTACTTCGTCTTTTTTTTTTTCAAGTTTATTGTACTCAAGCATGTTTAAGGCTATTCTATCCTACGTAAACTTGATTTGATTAAAGTGACCTCAAAAACTGCCTCAGTTAACAATAAGGCCGAGATTGGTAAACGTTACATAACGCGTAGGTACTTTGGACAAGCATTATTTGTATCATTGTCGCACAAGTGCAAGATAGAGATGGAAACATAGTCTGCTGCAAAAGTATCGGATGAAAGTGTAAACAAACCCTGTTCTGGTTAAATTCTTACGCAATCTGTATTAAGAAGGTTTCAGAATATCTCACAACTTTTTCTTACAATTATTATTTGAATAATAATTGTTAGAAGAAGTTGATTTTTTAAATTCTATTGTAATTAAAAAATCATCGACGTAAACTCAAGGTTATAAAATTAACCTCAATTGTCAAATGAAAAACATCTTCGAGTCGACTTAAAAAAAATTACCAAAAATACAACCGACTTCCAAAGTACAAAGCGAAAAATAACGTTAATATCACAAGTCGATGTCTTTGGATCAATCAGTATTTGAATTTTTTGCCACCGACTTCCGAAATTAAAGTTATTTTTCACTTAGTAGTTTGGAAGTAGGTTGTATTTTTTGGTATTTTTTTTTTCACTTTTTATTGTGTTGGTTTGTTAGTTATTATATATTCGGTTACACTTTACCAAATGGTGCTTTTCGAGAGCAAATGCACGAGTTACTATAAAAAATACCCAAATCGCTATAGGTGTGCCTGTATTATTTAAAGAGTTCCCTCGATTTCTCCAAGATTCCGTCATCAGATCGTGACCAAATGACAATGGGACCAACTTGGAAGTATACCCTTTCAAACAAAAAAATAATTTTTCAAATCGGTTCCGCCTTCTTCGAGTAATCGGGGAACATAGATTTAAAAAGAACTGACGAACTGAGAACCTCCTCCTTTTTTTTGAAGTCGGTTAGAAATAAAAATTCGGATTTAAGTATTCAAATAATCATATCAAAGCACTCAATTTTTAAGTGAAACTATAAATTAGCACTGCTCGGTACATTTTCTGTAAAAAAGAACATTAAAACTAACAAAATTGTGAAAACAAAAAAGAGAGAAAAAAAGAGACGACTTGTGCGAGGCCAGGCTCCTAGATCGATTACGTTTTCATTAGAAGCTTTTGGAACAGAACATACGTTTATCAATCTCGGCCTAAGCAGTAGCTCACCCTCCGCGGCCACAGACACAGTCTTGATCTTCTCTGGCACGAAGCCCTCGTCCTGCATGACGGTCGCCATCAGCTTCTTCATCACGGGCGGCGGGATATTGTCCTTGTCATAGTGTTGCAGGGATTCCAGGAACTTGATGTCGTTCAGGATCTTCTTCGAAGGCCCCCAGTAGTCCTCAATGGTGCCAACACCAGAGGGGTTCGGAATCTTGTCTGGTTTGACATCCTGTTTTATTATGGGAGCGAGTACTTAGTTTATTTTATCTTATATTAGTACATAGGTACAGATTGGTGAAACGTTACATTAAGAGCGCTGGCACACTGAGACTGAGACCCCATTTCGGCGCAACCAGGTAGCATCGCCAACAAAATGCATAGTTGGTTGCGTAACCAAGAGGACGCTGGGTGAGCCACCCACTATAATTTAGTTGACAGCTCGACCTGGCGACGCCGACGTCGCCATGGCGTCCCAGTGTGTTCGCCCTCTAAATGTAGCACTATTGAACAGTCCTAATCTATGCAATGCTACATGAAATGTAATACAACAATTTGTTTCAAATTGTGTACAGGTCGTGCCATTAAAGTTGAGACTTGACACACCACGTGGTTTGTTTTGCGCAGTAGACGATTTATGAGTCTCTTTAGCGGTATGAGGTCCCCGTCGCGCCGGGGCTTCAACGGGGCGGTGGAAAGAGCGGCGGGAGGCGCAGACAAGTCTCAACTTTAATGGCACGACTTGTACATTTCTCCCTTTATTCATAAACGATGATTAAAGTTAAGAGTTATTTAAATCGGATCGTCAAAAATGTATGGTGGTGATCAATGAACTTTAAGCAACGTTTATGAATAAAGGGATTCATGTTAAGTTTCACCAATCAGTACCTGGCATTAGAGAAATTATTAAAGATTATACTCGCAAACAGGAACTATCTACAATCAGCAAGTTGTGTGTTAACAGTTAACTTAGATGTCAAATAACACATCCAACCTTAAAACATCACATGGCTCAAGGCGAATTAATAATACATGAGAAGAAGGTGTTCATATAATGTTCAAAACGTAAGAACAAAATAATATCACAGATATAATAAATATGTAGGTACTCAGTTCAAAATAATAAAAAAAGATTATTATAACAAAACCGTACATTTTTAAGTGTAAACTTTACACAAGTTAACACAGAGATTATTAACATGAATCATTTGATAGTTAATTGATTCAGGCGTGACCTTGCGGAAATCCATAATGAAATGATGATGTGGATATATTTAGTAACCTTTTCCGCTTAGCTAAGCGGAAAAGGTTACTAAATATATCCACATCATCATTTCATGAATCATTTGTTATAGTGGAAACAGATACAGTGTAAAAAATAGTGCTAATTCCCAAGAACTTGAGGCGCGCGAATCTTGAACGCTCAAGAGCGGTTTGCACATTAATAATAAAGTATATTTATTCCAGTAAATTGGTTCATAATAACACTTTTATACGTCAAAAATTAATTATGTTTTAAAACTAGATGAGTTCGATGTTTTTTAACTGAGTACTCTGAGAAGAAAGACCTGTGCTAAAAAAAAAACCCACCCTACCATCGAGCGCTCAAGATTCGTACCTGTCACTGCACAACAACCGTCATGCTTGTGACATGGAACAAAGTTTCAAACCTGTGTAACATCGTGCGATGACATTTATTCACTTACCGGGTCATCCCACTTTATGATGCGGTAAAACAAAATATAGAATTAAAAAACGAGCGAGTTTTGCAGTTGTCGCATATGATGTGTAACATCTGACATCTCATATTGGTAATAAGCAACATTAAAGGCCTCGTCAAGGTCGTTTCTGACGGCCAACTCTAGCACCACGCGCGCTCATTGGCCAACTCAAATAGCGCGAGCTTCCCCGGTGTCCTGTGACACAATTCCGTCCCTTTGCACGAAATCACTCCCACAGATTTGATTATTTAGATTTAGAATTTGATTGCAGGAAAACGAGAGGAAAGATGTTACACATCAACAAGCAGCATTAAATAAGTTAGTAACTTAAATACTATAAATATTATCTCAGTCTTATTGAGATGTTATCATTTCCATAAAACATAGGCTCATATTATTACAAGCAGGCGTACTTAGTTATCAATGTTCTGTACAAAACAAAGCCTTGTATTGAAAACAAAGTTAGTAACACTTGAAGCCACGTTCACACGAAAAATATTTTTTGACCGTCGAGAGGAAACAATGCATAATAATAAATAATTATTGATATAGCGGTCCCGCATGACAAGAAGCAAGAGCAGATTAAGTATCTTGATCTGGCTTGCGAGGATGTCGACATGTGGGATGTGGATACAGCAATCATTGTGCCGATAGTCATGACGGCCAAGATAATATTCAAGAGCCTTGCCCAACACCTGAAGAGGCTCTCATTAGGCAGTTGGATCAACGGCTTGATCCAGAAAGCAGTACTTCTGGACACGGCGCGTATCGTTAGGAGGTTCCTCTCTCAGGAGCCCTGACCACCAGCAGCTTGAACCCTGTTCCTGATACCGGTGGGCTACTATTTTTTTTTTTAATATTATTTTATTCTAATATTTAAAAATATAATTTATATGTAAATACTGAAATAAAGGAAATAATAATACCAGCCTGTTATTGTCCAACTGCTGAGCAAAGGCCTCTTCTCATACAGAGAAGGCACGAGCATTGACCATCACGCTTGCTCAAGATGGGTTGGCGATTTCAATCTTATTAAAGTCCAGGTTTCCTCATGATGTTTTTCCTTTAATGATGTCGATAATATCCAACTCGGAAAGTACATATGAATATACTTAAGGATGAATGCTTTCTTGATTTATGTATAAAAAATATAGTTAAAGATAAACATGATAGTTAAGTAAGTTTAGTTTTTATTATTATTATGTAATCATTACCCTATTGTTTAATTAATTGTAAATTATACTTCACAGTTAATCTGTGACCAGCGTTGTGGGATGCAATATTGTTAAAATGTTTATTTCTTTTTCTATACCGTATAGTGTAGCTGTTTGTTGTTCCTTTTGAGTAAAAATAAAAAATGAAATGAAAAAGTCACATTGATAGTTGCCCGGATTTGAACCCACAAAAGCTCGTGCATGAGCATCCTGTGGCTAAGTCGTAATAAAATTTATACGAACAATGACTCTGATGCAGAGATCTCATTGCCGCATTATGAGTATTTATGACACATTTATCGCACACAATGACATTGTGCTTACTAGCATCGTGTTAACACTCTGAGGTCGAGTAAAGCGGGAATTCATTATCCACTTTGTAGATCGCTAAACAGGTGCGCTAGCTAGAGCACCAGATCAGCAAGCGTCGCAGAGCCCATACTATGCCACTAGATTGGATCACTAACTGCCTAACTGCCTTTACACCATCCAATTTTAGCACGCTAGGTCAGCCAGCGCTCTGCAAATTGGATAATGTAATGCCAGCTTAACTCTGCAGCAAACCTTAACGCACTTTTATATTTTATAATACTCATGAGCTTTTGTTTAAAAAGTAAAATAAAGACCTTCGCCAAAGCAGTTGCAGTATTTCTATTTTCTTAATGTCCCTCGGGTATCGTCGGATTTCCGAATAGAAACGAATGCTAATTTCCATGTCCATCAATTATTAGATTTATCGTGTATAATAATTCGAATTCAGAAATAAGTACTTTATTGTTGTTTTGTTTTGATTTCCGTGTGAAATATATAGAGCTGTAAAACTATTTTCCTATCTGTCGTGCTTGCGACTTTAGCGGCTTTCCTGCCATTTTTTAAATGAATTACATTATGAGAGTATTAACAACTCTATATACTTTCAAGTCGATTGAGAGCGTCCGGTCTGCACCAAGTGCAAAGGGCAACTGATAGTAATCCGACAACTGACGAAACACGAGGTTTGCCGAGGGACATTAAGAACATAGTTGTACTGTACTTGGATAAGTGTACCTTTAATATGCAGATAGCCTCCATGACGATGCGGATGCCTCTTGGCGGACTCTTCATGGTCTTGATGAAGGTGATGTCCTGAGGGGTGAGGGTGTCGAGTGCGGCGAGGGCCGAGTTGAGAATCGGCATTGCCTCCGCCAGGTCAGCGTCACACTCATCTTTGATGCCCTGGGCCTCCCGTGCCTATGTACGCAACACTTGTGTTTATTAAATTAGTATAGAAAATAAGTTATAATGGAATAAGAAGTATTTGACTTGTATGTTTGAATGGTTGTATGTCCGTCATTTGCTCAAAAGACGACTGAACCTATTTGATGATTATGTAACGTTATCTAAATACTTTAAAGGATTTGTAAGATTATACAGGGTGGCAGGGACATCGACGCGAATACTTTTACAATTTCAACGCAGGGGAGATCAGATCATGTATTGAATCCATGGTAACAGAAGTACTAAAAGATGAAAAATATAAAAAGGTAACTTTTACTTGTTTTTAATTGGACATCCGAAACTATAACTATTTTATAATTCGTAGTTTTTGTAAGTAAGTCAGGGATGTCTTTTTATAACCTAACATTAAAGCAAATCAAGAAATAATGATATCCTGGCACACGTTCACTTGCCTGCTCCTCCGCAGCGGTCTGGTCGACCATTACTTCGGCCTCCACAAGCGCGACCCCTTCCTTCTCCTTCTCTACGAAGGCAGTGGTCTCGGCCACCGCTTTTGCACCAGCAGCCAGTTTAGGCTGCATGATTTCCAAAGCTTCTTGCAGCATTGCTACTGATTTAGCCGCGATTGCCAGCTGGTCCAGTCCCGTTATGTAGCGCTTCTCTGCTGTCGTTAATTCCCTGATCAAAGAAATAAATAATAAAAATTGTTTATTTCAATTACAAAAGGCATTTAGACACACTAATGTTGGAGATCACCTTTTAAGCAAGGAATTGCTTGTGTTAGGAGACTCCGCGCTTCCACTTATCTTATGCAATTGAATGTAGACAATGTAAACATGCAGAAAAATTTAATAAATGGGTAACTTAAAATTATACAAAAATGAATGATTTGCAAATGAACTTTATGCATAGAAAAAGGGCCAAGTCGCGTGTATACGTGTGATTATGTGTGAGTATGGGTGAGAGTGTAAAGAGTGAGTGTGTGTAGTGTGTGAGTTATAATTAGCATATTTAGTTATATGTGGTATCCTTTAATATCCTGCCCATATGAATATAAATACGAAAGTGTGTTTTATATTCAAATAATAGTACATTATCGCAAAGGCCGTGAAATAGGCAATTGTAGGTCGAGTATGAGTTTGAAGGCTGAGCCGTAGGCGAGGACTACACTAATACGAGACAGGCAATTGCCATTTCCGCTGAAGCATATATAGTGCTTTTCTCAAAAGAATGCAGGGAAATAAAAGTAGTTACATTTTCATAATGTTTCAAGTTAATGCCGTTTTTAACATGAACTGTACATTATGCCCATAATGTAATTGGCTTTTTAGTTTTAGCAATCTCATTAAAATACGCCAAAAATACTGTTTCGGAGAAAATGTTCACTTCTTCTCGTTTTTTCAAATCTTATATACTTTTATGTATTTTTCTTTTGACTTCCCTGGAAACAGGTTTTCCATTGCCAAGTTGGCTTCTGATCTTAAATCTGGTGGAGTACAATCAATCTCCATTTCACTCTCTGAACCGTTGGAGCTCATTTTAATTATTACATTTATATTTATTATGTCTGTAAATAACAAATCAAGACGAATTTTCAGCTTTGCCGCCAATTTTCTATTTATCATCTGTGCCGAAAGGCAAACGCATTTATGACTATACAGCCACGTGAACGCAATTTGTACTAAGCAAAGAGACTTACTTTGGTATGCCAAGAATGATTAAAGATATCCAATCAAAGAGTATTTAATAACCCCCAGCACGCCGTTTCATACAACATTGCTAGAGCGTTGTAATGTTCCAAATTCAAAAAACGCTCCTGCAAAGGATTTGATTTTCTTTGACCGTGAATTCGATACATCGCGTGTTCTTTTTTCGAAAATAATGACAATATTTCCATGCATGTTTGAGAAATAGAATTTAATAGAGTGCATTCTTGATTACCTCCTGTCGCTGCACTGCTAAGGCCGTCGACATGACAGAGTTCTGTCCGAAACTAATAAGGGCTCTCGCAAACAGGCGCGACGCGACAGCACGTCTAGACTCTAATAGAATAATTTATATAAAAACTTCATGGAAATTATTCTACCAAAATATATCGCACTGTCGCGTCGCGTCTAGCTGCGGGGGCCTTAAAACACTTATTCATCATCGACACGATAAAGAAAGTTTAAGGAAGGCGATTTTAACTGTTTTAGTATTGTGATCAACCAACCACAACACCTAAACTAGTCACCTAATTGCATAATTTGGAAAACAAGTGATTCATCTAATATTTTGGGAAAAATTGAGAAAAGTGCATTTCGGTTTTAATAAACCATTATATATACCAAAATGAACATAAATAAATTTTGGAGACTTTAGGCTTTCAGCAACGGTCGGTCCGTTACGATTTTAAGTAACAATATTCGACTCACAACCGTCTACTCTCACGTTGACTCACAACTATTTAGACTTACAATCGTTTCCTGTTAAGCAATGACTTGAACATGTTGATAAGTTCCAAATAGGCGGTGGGTGTGACGTAGTTGTATCTCTTGAGACGACGCAGGAACTGTCTGGTGAGCTCCTGCGTGTCGCAGTGGAACACCTGGCACAGCTTGATGGCCGTGTCTCGCTCCAGGTCCGTCAGCTCTATGTCTTTCAGGAACCGGGTCGCCACTGCCAGCAACGCGTCCGGGGGCCACTCCTGGTAATCCAATAAAAATGTTATTTAGTTTATCTCCTTTCATGTTAGTACGAGCTATCCTATAAAATAGCCTGTCCCGAATGGTCCTGGATGCTCAAGCAGCCACCAAAAAAAAAACAGTGGCGCTCCGGGAGTGCCGACAGAAGTGAAAACTAAAAAAATACTTCCAACAAAAACCTTTAAAGTAAAAATACTTGCATAGAACATTGAACCGTAACTTAAAATAAATAAAGAGTACAATCGCGTTTACAAAAATGAGGTGTCGGTAACGGTGTCGCGAGTTCAATTGTTTTTTCCCATCTCAAAAATGCCCAACGCGATTAAAGCAGATTTCACTTCAAAAAAGCCCTACACTATTTGCGCTGTAGCATGGTGCGGGTGACAGTTGCCCGTATGACGTTGACATTTGTCAGTACCACGTAGGGATGTGAGGTTATGCAATTCATTTTTATCGCTAACGATACTCGCAGCGTGAATCTAGTTCTCTTTAATATTGTTATGAAAATTAGTGTATTATTCAGTTGTGCAGTGTAACTACGTGTGTGCTACGTGTATAAACTTGTCAATATAAATGTTTTATGGCTACATAATTATCTTTGTACTTATATAAAATAATCAAAATCGGGTTTATGTTTTTTTTTTCGTGACAACATTTTTGCTCTATGGTGCATCGGCGCGGCGGCCATGTTGTTTACCCGTGCGATGCTGTGAGTGCGAGTACGAGTGCAAGCGCGTTATATTGTGACTTAATGTGACACGTATTACGATTTCATTGTTTGTTTTCATTTTTGTTAAATTGTTATTTGTTATAAGTTTGTTGAGTTTGTTGTTATTACCATGCCTAAGCATACAAAAAAAACTGTTTTGGGTAGTCAGGCCAGGGAGCTTGTTGTTCGCCTCCGAGACTACTTTGAAAGAGAACAACAAAATAATGGACCGTTGTTACCATTGAATCATATTGTAGAACGAGTAGCCGAAGCTCTTGATATTGGCCGCAATACTGTTTCGCGTATAACACGTGAGAAAATTGGCCAAGATGGGATGTTTGAAAATAAATTATCGACACCCAACAAAAAGCGGACCAAGGTGAAGCCAATCACAGATTTGGATGATTTTGCTAAGGTTGCTATTAGAAATCATATTTATGATTATTATAGAAGAATGGAGCTACCCACATTGCTCAAGCTTCTAAAATCATTAAAAGAAGCTGACTTGTTCAAAGGAGGTATTACTTCGCTACGGCAAGTTATAAAAGATATTGGCTTTGTTTACAAAAAAGTTAACAAAAGAAAGATTATTATGGATAGGACTGACATTGCCCTAGCAAGATGTAGATTTTTAAGGAAGGCCAAAAACATAAGTGATTGGAGCAAAGTTGTCTTTTTGGATGAAACGTGGCTAAACGCCAACCACACAGTGGGTAAAAGTTGGACCGACGATACGGCACAATCGTGTACCAAAGTGCCGGAAGGCAAAGGCGAACGCCTTATTATTTGTCACGCAGGTACAGCAAGTGGATTCGTCCCTGATTGTTTGCTGGCTTTTAAGTCAAAAAAAACTACAGAGTATCATGAGGAGATGAATTACGAAAAATTTAAAGATTGGTTCATAGGTCTATTAAACAATTTAAAAGAGCCTATGACCATAATAATGGACAACGCACCCTACCATTCGGTGCAAGTTAATAAACCCCCAAACCAATCCAACCGCAAAAGCGAGTTGGTGAAGTGGCTGAGTGAAAACGGAGTTACAGCAGATATAAAAATGTTAAAGACGGAGCTTATTGCCTTAGTCCGACGCCATAAGCCACCAACTCCTACCTATGCTCTGGACGAGATGGCAAAAGAAAAAGGCCACCAGGTCCTTCGACTACCACCCTACCATTGCCAGTATAACGCTATTGAGCTGATTTGGGCCCAAATAAAAGGTATGCTTTTAATTTCAATTCCCATTTTGAAGCTTTATAAAAAAATCAGCTTTCCGATCGTAGCATGTACCTAGTTTAAAAACATTACCAGATACTAGATTAGGCTGATTGATGATTATTTGAATACTTTTTTTTATAAGTTCGTTTATTTTTAGGTTACGCCGCAAGAAATAATACTTCGCCGCCATTTACGGCAAATAAGATGTTGGCCCTATTACAAGAGGCCATCAACAATGTTCAACCTGAAGACTGGTCGAAGGTCGTGAATAAAACAAAAAGGGACATTATGTCTGATTGGGATCGTGACATACATATTGACAACATAATTGAGTCATCGTTAATAATATCCGTCACAGATTCAGATGATGAATTGAGTGACAATTCAGATGTTCCTGACTCTGATATGAGTTTAGACGAATAACATGTATTTTTTTTTAGCAACCTTTTAAGCAACCTTACCCTATAAATGTTCTGTTGTATAATTAGACCTTTTAAAAATAAAAATTGACCTACGCACAATATACGTTTTTTATTATAAAAAATATCGACTATCCATCGTAGCAGTACATCCCATCACTAAATACGTCTATGGCGTTACGTTATACGCATAACACTTTGCTTAATTTTTCATTCAATTTGATTTTATTTCTTGATTAGAACATTCTGGTTGGGTTTAATTTAATTTACTACAGTTATTAATTATTTAATATATTACGAATGTGGTACAACTGAAATATTAAGTCATAAATTGTAAATCGCGGCAACTTTCAAGAGTGAAACGAAATGTTACTGAAACTGTCACCCGCACTATGCTACAGCGCAAATAGTGTAAAAGTTAAATGTAATTTTAATTCTAACAAAAGTTGGTGAATAGATCTAGCCTATAGAACAATAAGCAAGCTGAAGTGGCAATGGGCCGGCCATATTAGCCGTAGAGCGATGGCTGTTGGGAAGACGTATTAGAGTGGAGATCGCAAATCGGCAGACGTAAGGTATTACGGCCGCCCAAAGCTAGGTGGAGCAACGATCCCTGCCAGAATAGTCGCAGATGCATGGAGGTTGTATTTTAGTGGCGTGCGGTTAGAGAAGGCATGTTTGGGAGATTGCTATAAGCTTCTGAACATGATGAGGATAAAGAAGAGACGTACTTGGAACCAGTCGATGGTGCAGCAGTTGACGAGCGAGGGGAACTTGCGGATGCGCGTTCGCAGCGAGGTGCCGGCGGGCGACATTGCCAGCACGATGTGCAGCTGGTCGCGCACGATGGATACGAAGTACGCGTACAGCGCCGTCGGGCTGCCGTCCGTCTGCAGCGACCTGTCACGCTGGCGGTCGATCTGGACGAGCAGAATAGAACGTATAGAAACTAGAAAATCATTAGCCCTTATCCCAATTGACGGCACGGTTGACGCAGTGATTAAGCGATTGACTTGCAAAGTTTAAAAACAAATTGTTGTCGACGGAACATGTCTTTTTCTTTCAGTTCATCATCGCGATATATATTCCTACTGACTAGCGTCTGCCCGCGACTTCGTCCGCCTGAAATTTCGGCCAATCCATCGCGTCGCATCCGCCCACGCTATTCCTTCGTTTTCAATTAAGGATCTTTCTAACGTTTTTTCTTTTTTCTCGACTGCTAAGGGTTCTAGCGTGATATTAACTATCCCATAACCTTCCTCAAGAATTGGACAAATAAATGCAAAAAAATATACCTATTTTAAATTTATCTAGGAGTTTCAGGGATTAGCGCGTTCAATCAAACAAAAAAACTAACTCTTCAGCTTTATTGTATAATAGTATAGACAGACAGATGACCACAACTAGAACTTACTAGAAAAATAAATAAAAAGAGTAGTAGTTCCTCTAGAGTACTTTGTGCAGGAGCGAGTCCGGAGGAGCACTACAACCATAGCAATTTCTGCTGCCATGCAGCGTTGCTCTGTTTCGGTGTAATTACGGCCAAATGACACATTTCAGTTTCGGCTCTGGAATCACATGCACTAGAAAGAAATGACGGTACTTACAACTCTCATTTTCTCACACAGTTCTGCTTTCTCATCAGCACCAAAGATATTGGGTACTTCTCCAGAGTTCAGCATATTATTGACGTCTTCAAGGAATCCTTCTTCTTTGATCTAAGAAATTCAAAAGAATTACAAATTGTCATCTTTGCTATTATCATGGAAAAAAGTTGTTGTGTTTCGGCAGCTAGAGGTAAGATAGCGAGTTAGGTTAGGTTAGGTTAGGTTTATTTCTTACTAGCTGCGCCCCGCGGTTTCACCCGCATTAGTCTCAATCCTTTGGGAATATCGGGATAAAAAGTATTCTATGTCCGTTTCCGGATCATGGTTTACCCATACGCCAAATTTCATCCAAATACGTTCAGCCGTTTTAGCGTGATGCCGTGACCAAGGGAAATAGAAATTCATTTTTATATATATAGATAAGAACATGATACACTTCACTTATATGAGATTTTTAACATAAGTAATCGTCGTTGTAATTCCTCTGTGGTTAAGGATTCTGGGTGAAGCTCGCTTCCACCTTCGGCCTAATCATCGCTTACCATCAGTGGAGATGCAGATCAAGAGCTTATAATACGGCCGATATAACTTGGCAGCTCCGAACAAAGGCTCTGTGAACTTTCGCGCATATCCTCTCACTTACACTCGCCTCATATCATCATTTGGTTCCTAAAAATATTATTGCGCCTTCTGCGTGAAGTTCAGAACTGCCAAATTATATCGACCGTATTGTACCCGCCGTGGATTTAAAAAAAAACGACGAAAGAGAAAATGAAATCGTTATTTATCACCTGTGACTCTATAAATAGGAAGACCATAAGCAACTCGGGCGTGCTTGTCTTTCGTAGCAACGTCTTCAAGTCTTCTCGCCACTCATTCTTACCATACGTACGACTCATCTCCACCTGTGCAAGTAGTAAAACGTTATTTTATTAAATTTTTACGTATTTTTGCCGATCCAACTATCATAAACAAGATCACATCTACATAGTAAGATTGTCTGTATTCTCGGGAATGTCCTACTTATATCTAGTAACACAAGATAATTTATCTAATAAGAGCATTCATGCTTGCTGTATCAATTTTCACTATGGTATATCGTCGCAAACTGTTGATGCCCAAGCAGTTATTATTTTATAGTCGTTGGAAATCTCAAACACGTGTCAAGTGACTATAATAAACATAAAAAACAGTAATTGTCGCTTGAGAAATACAATGACTATCTTCTATCACAAGTCTGCCACACTTTCCCAATTTTTTTTTTCTTTGGCGTCTTATTGAGAAATTTTACGATTATTGTAAAAAATTACGGAAAAAAAAAACAGATTTTTGCTAAAAAAAAAACATTATTTTCAATTGAGAGTAGTTTTCTTTCCACTATTTTTGTCAGTTCTGTCCTGCAGTGTTGCCGACGTCCGCACGGACGTGATAAAATCGCGGCGTGATTTTATCGCTCACTGAATTTTCAATTCTCGGTGCTAAGCCGAGCGTTGAGAATCCAACGTTGGGACGAGAGTGCGAAAAAAAAAAACTAAAAAGATAATGATGTTTGTGCTGACCTGGAAGAGGTCGTACTCGTTGATGTGCGCAGCGAGGCGCGTGAGCGACTGCCGGCCCGAGCCGCCCAGCCCCACCAGCAGCGCGTGCGAGCGCGGCTGCGTCAACACGCGGCAGATGCGCGACACGTGCTCGATCGCGAACCTGTACACAACAACACATTTGAAGGTAGACAATGTAACATTCAATCAGCGATAACTATGATGGAAATGTCAAAAATGTATACGAAACGGTTTGATAGCTATTGCCACTTCTCGAGACTCTCTGGCATGTCCTGCACAACGGCAGCTGTCCTTTTTAGGGATCCGTAGTCATTCAAACAGTTTTGTGTACCGTCTCCGTAATTAACAGTTTCTGTGGTCTAGTGGTTAGACCACATGTCTTAGACTTAGAGGTCCCGGGTTCGATTCCCAGTGGGGGCAAAAATGTCTGCTCGGTTTGGCTGGTAGTAGGGCTTGTTCCAAGTCCGCCTGGCTAGCTACCACCATCTTATCTAAGTCTGTAGCCATAACAAACAATGTTAACAGCATTGTTGTATTTCGACAGTTAAAGTTAAGATAGCTGAGTTACTCTATGGTTGAGGATTCTAGATTAAGCTTGCTTCCACCTTCGGTCTGATCATAACTTATCATTAGGTAAGATGCGCGCCAAGAGCTTACCCGTCGAGAGTAAAAAAGTACCGAACTTGCTCCTTGCGTAATTATTAACTCGTATACATTATGGTGCACTAGAAAACATAACTAGCCCCATAGGAATATTAGGTATGGTTTGATATTAATTCCTTACGTGAAGAGGACGAGGTTCATAGGTTTCTTGGTCATGTTGTTGAACTCGACGAGGAAGGCGTCAGTCGTCGTATTCAAATGTTCCATGTTTATAGTCTCCATGTAGAAACGTGTATCTACTTTCGGATTCGCGAAATTACAATAAATCAGTCTTCGGAGATGAAGATCGGTAATAGCCTGTGGGAAATTAAAATAATTATCACGCCAGTAGAAGAATATTTTTTTATTTAGAACAACTTAAGTTAACAATTCATAAAGTAAATCGAAGATAGCCACAAAAGTAAAGTACTGTGGCGCAGCTATCAACGCCCAACCCAAAAAAAATATATAAAACGACATTGTTCCAGACGTCCTAAAGAAACACACACACACACATAACATCACGCCTTGTTTCCCCGAAGGGTTGGGCAGAGGTGTCCTTGGAGCAGGTACACCCACATTCTCCTGGGTCCTGGGTTCGATCCCCGGGTCGGACAAAGTGTTATTGGGTTTTTCTATCTGAAATTTCTCAGTAGCAGCCCGGAGTCTGGATTTGTGCCCGGTTGATGGCAATAGGCTCGCCCCCTATTACATGGGACTTAAAACATAACTGGTCCTAAAGAAAGTTAATTAATAAAGTACAACATTTTAAAAAGGATTAAAAAAGAGGATAAACTCTATGTGGAGGTTACTATGTAGTATAAGTGTAGAGTGGAGGTGGGGTGAAGCGTGTGTGTGTTTACCGTGTTTATGACGCCATAAGTGGTTGCTCAGTTTCTTCATAAAACAAGGATTTAAGCCAGTCAGTCACTTTCTTCAGTAGACTTTTAGTCATAAGGTAAATATTAAATCTTATTTATTTGTCATTGTAAAGTTAAGAGCTGATATGGTTGAAGCGGCGACTAACGCTAACCTGCAGCGCTCGGGCTTTCAAACTCTGTCGGCACGTCGCTTCTTTGTTAGGGGCTGAGGGTCGTAAAGCAGAAGCAGGTGTTTCTTAAAAACTGTTTGTGGGATGAACAACTATCTCACTGTGAGGACCTCCCACAGTGAGTACAGTTTAGAGGTTGGAAATCTAATTGGTGTTTTTTTCATTACTTTTAAAACTGCTCTCTGAGCCCTCTCTAGCCGCAACATGGTTGTCTTGTGGGTTCCCCCCATGTAGTTATACAGTAATTGAGAACTGATTGAGCGAGGGCAAAGTATACCATTATTAGGGATTGGAAATCAGCAGCCGCTCGAAGTTTTTAAATAAATCAATCTCCTGACTCTAACCAGAACTGAGTTAACCTGTTTTTTTTTTTTCACGACAAGAGACTGTCCAATATAACCCCAAGATATTTGATGTTGTTAGACCATGTGTTGGCCACTATACGCACATCGGTCCTGATCTTCAAACGGCAGTGGTGGTTGACTAATAATACTCGGAGTAAAAGAGATAAACTTGGTCTTAGAGACATTAAGTGTGAGCAGATTCGAGGCTTACCACATCATAACCATTCTCAGAGCCAATTCTGCCATCTCACGAGTCTTAGATCAGTCTTCTCTATGGGTTACTAGAGATATGTCATTCGCATATGTAAGTATTTTTGTATTCGGAAGAGATAACTGACACAGTTCATTGACATATATGAGGAAGAGGGTTGGTCCTAGGACACTGCTCTGGGGAACCCTGAAAGTCAAATTTTCCTTACTACTGATGAATGACCTAACCTTTACAACTTGTTTTCGCCCCGAAGTGTAGCTATGAAAGATTTCGAGGGCAATGCTACGAACGCCAATTTGTTCCAACTTGTCAATTAATTTAGGGACAGAAACGGTGTCGAAAGCCTTCGAAAGATCCAGGAAAACACCAAGAGGATTCTGGTTATTATTGAGGTGTTTGACCTTAGTATTTGTGAGATCCAGAGTAGCGTCTTCTGTTGATTTTCCCGCTCTGAAACCGTATTGATTTCCGGCCAAGATGTTGAATTTAGCGAGGAATTTCACAAGCCTTCTTGTTACTTGCCGCCGACTTGTTAATAACATTCTCGAAGATTTTTGAGATGGTTGTAAAGACGGATATAAGCCTGTAATTCTCAACCAGATCCCTGTGAATAGGGTGGACTATGGCAGTTTTGGAAACATCCGGAAAAATACTAGACGATAGGGAGAGATTAAAAATGTAGACAAGGAGAGGAATAATTGTAACTTTTGTGGCCTTGATAACTGTGGAAGGGATTCCATCCCAACTGACAGCACATTCATCTTTAAGAGCTAGAATGATGCTTTTAAATTCGGCGTCATCAACATCATACATGACCATCGATTCCAATAGGGCTGTCGTGGAAGAGTTCGCTACCTGAGGTGAATAATAGTCGCGCTAGTATTTTACATTTACAAATATCTGCTGTATCTGGTTAAGACTGGAAGCCGAACCCAGCATCGTTGGGCAAAGGCTAATCAGATTGACTGAATCATATATGTCTAATGATTTAAAAACGAGTGGCTGACTTTTAAACCTATCTTTGTACGACCATTATTTGAAATGATACAGGCCTTTAGGGCTTGCGCACTCTGGCGGACAGCAGGGGAGAGCATCGAGGTCTATCTGTCAGCGCACTACACTGATAAGAAAAGCTTACCGGAGCATCCACCGGTGTGCCGTGGCATGCGCCGATATGCCCTAAGATCGATCACCGAGCATTGAAATATATACCTTATTTCGATTGGATAAATATTGAATTCAATTGATAAATTTAAAATCCTCTGCCGCCCCGTTCGCCAGTCTGCGCAGGCTCGTTTCAGGTGTCCGGGAGTGTATAATGGAATGTATTCATAACACATTTAGGGCTCCATTTTGAACGGTGATTTCTGTCCGAAACAGCCATTGAGCACATTCAGACAAGATCAAAATTACTCTTCCAATTCAAATCCAAAGACAAATATCTGACCTGGCCAGACTTCGAGACGAGTCTGCTGAGCATGACGTCGAAGTCATCGTGAAGGTTGTTGGTGGTGGCGGCGCGAAGGCAAGTGACGAACCACTGCCGATCCGACTCCTCCACCAAGCGATCGCTGAACACGCGCAAGCACTCGTGAACCCACAGACGTTTCATTGACTGCAAGTCTGGAGTTACTTCGGGCACGGACAGTAGAATACCCTGTCAAAATTTTAGTGCGAAAAATTAGAGCTAGTTCTAATAACACGAACTGCGAACTGCAATCTTCTAACCAGCTCTCTCAGATTTTTAACATCACGACATGATTTTAAAAAATCTCGGCAATTCTTTATTTCATCTTCATAATTTCAACTGTGAAAACATTTTTTTTTTAACTTTGCCTTTTAATTTTACACCACATTATTAAAAAAATAACAAGAACTTACCTACAACGTCATTAATATAAACATCAAAATCAATATCCTAGTTTTTCCGAGGAGCTTCTATTTATGGAAAAAGAAGGGATTATGCTGTTCATAAGTTGTGATTGTTACTTACCAATATGACTCGGGAGAAGTCGCGCAGATTAAACGTGTAGTGCGACTTGGAAGGCGTGGGCAGAAGGTGGAGCCTACACTCCTTATATACCTCCAATGTTCCATTCACCAGCTCCTCGATACAAGGATCGAATTCTTTTGAAAACCCTCTGAAACAAGTTTTTTTTAAGTTATTAGGCGGCTCGCCTTATGCAGATCTCACGGCAAACCAGAGGTATCGCAGGAGCGTCGCCTATGCCAATGGCAAAGCTGATAATTATCGAATGTGCTTGTAATTAAGTACACCGGATTCGGTACATCCGATGGAACCAAGCAACGCTGCTTGATGCAGAAAAAGTGGTAGTAGTACTTTCCTAGACCATCTCAGTTTGTGCTCTTGCACAAAGACCTCTACAAATTACATAATGCATAAGGGCAATAGTGCCATTTATACAAACCTGGTATCAAGATGCCACAACATAATCCTGCTGAAGATGACTTGAAGAGTTTCATCATCGAACTCGTCGATACAGAAGAAACTGAAGTGTCGTGAGAACCTCGGAGTTATGATTTTAGCGCCAGGAGTCGGCTTGCCCATGGCACACATGAACTGAAATACGTCATATTTTTAAGAAAATCATTAAATGTTATCATTTTGACAGCGTCTGTTTTTCGTCATTCTAAGCGGTTTGTGTACCTATTTCAAATGTTAGTACAGAGGTTGTGTCGGACGGATATAATGTTCAGAAGCACTAATTAAAATTATCTGAGGGCTTGAGGAAGATCTCTCAAACAAATGACGAGTCAGTTCAGTCCTTACAGGGTTATTTAAAATAGTAGGTATAGTCAACCTCGAAATTGCTTTATCACTTTCGACAACAATTCCCAGTAATTTGGATGTTCACAAGGATTCAAAGTATCTAACTGTCACAGAGACAAATAAACCTTGTCGTTTTATGACTAGTAAGCAAGTGACATTCAAACCTAAACAGTCACGAGGTCGACTATACCCTTATTTTAGGGTAGGAATAAATCATTTTCTTTATTTTTTATAACTGTGGTTGTTTTAAAATTATTTTCACCTGGACATCAATGAGGTTCATGGCGACGTTGGTCTTCCGGTCGTACCAGAGGCCCAGGTCGATGCCCTGTCGCAGCACTTCGATAGGTGGCTGGGCACCGTAGGTCTCCGCCTGAGGCATCGATACGTCGTCCACGAAGACCACCGAGTAGCAACCGATCGGAGGACCGAACACCCCTGATAAACATTATAGTTTGATGGATTCATCACAATAAATGAGTGATAGAGCAGCATAAATTTCTAAAAGAACCCACAGTGCTTCAACATGGGTTAAGCGGGCGCAGGCTCTACAAAAAGATAATTTATACATGCAAACTCTTTGTATCAACTCCAGAAAGACTCAATCACTTAACAAAATAACTTAAACTAATATTCTTACCTTTTCTTCTTTTGTCCAACTTTCCCATGATAATATCTTGAGTTTGATTACAATTGGTTTGCGCCGAGAAGGCCATTATCAGAGCCTTATATATTTTGGTATCAACTTTTTTCACGAGGAAATCCTGCGAATATTTATAATTATGGCATTAAAAAAAAAATTGCACATAAACCTACATGGGCACTTATGAAACGTCAGAAGCTAGGTGCACGGTTCCAATTGGTCGATTCCTATGAAGAAGAGCCGGCAAGAAACTCCACGGTTACCATTTATTTTTAAATAGTTTTTACAATGTTTTCAAATTACAGTGTTAATAGGTATGAGAGGACAGTGTAGGCCTATCAACAAGTACCAGAAACTTAATAAATAAAATAGAAAACGGTCCATAAGTCTACAGCCTACAACGTTCTCACATTCACGAAATCTAAAAGAAAAGAATCTATATAAAAGATAAATAAAATAATATAAATAAGGACCTCTTTAACCAAATGACATGATTGCCACTACAGCTGTAACAAATCTAATTTAATAAATGGTTAAACAGCTTGATTGTTAAATACCAGAAATCGAAATACAATAAATACATTTCGCGCAATTCATTCTATAACTGGACTAGGTGCTACAGAGATGTGACACAACTTGACTGGGTGCTACAGCGATATGACACAACTAGACTGGGTGCTAGAGAGATGTGACACAACTAGACTGCGCGCTACAGAGATGTGACACAACAAGACTGCGCGCTACAGAGATGTGACACAACTAGACTGCGCGCTACAGAGATGTGACACAACTAGACTGGGTGCTACAGAGATGTGACACAACTAGACTGGGTGCTACACCGATGTGATACCACTAGACTGAGTGCTACAGAGATGTGACAACTAGACTGGGTGCTACAGCGATGTGACACAACTAGACTGGGTGCTACAGCGATGTGACACAACTAGACTGGGTGCTACAGCGATGTGACAACTAGACTGGGTGCTACAGCGATATGACACAACTAGACTGGGTGCTACAGCGATGTGACACAACTAGACCAACTAGACTGGGTGCTACACAGATGTGACACAACTAGACTGGGTGCTACAGCGATGTGACACAACTAGACTGGGTGCTACAAAGATGTAACACAACTAGACTGGGTGCTACAGCGATGTGACACAACTAGACTGGGTGCTACAGAGATGTAACACAAATTTCGTCATAAGTTAGTTAAAGTTCAACACACACACAAAGCGGGTGCGTGTCGGGTGCGGGTCGGGAGTGCGGCGGGCTTGTTTAAATTGTAATTCCTTGTATTATATATGGATGTCAGCACACGAAACAAACAGCGCGGGTCGGGAGCAGAGCCGCGCACACTTTTCAGGTGTGTTGAGCTCAAATAAAGATCAGTTTTTGAATGTGTCATTCACACATTAAACGTAGGTACGTTACAAATTAAAATATTTATACTAGGCCGGCAGATCACATCTCTTTTCTCATCACATCATCTCCAACTCAGGTAGAAACATATAGGAACTTACAATAATGTAGGCAGACTTGCCGGTGCCGGTGGGGCCGACCATCATAACAAGCTTTTGGTGCATGACCAAAAGCCTGAACAGCGCCAGGTAGCGCACGCTGTCCAGTGTCGTCACCAGGATCTGGTTAGGAGGCGTGTCACGGCTGATGGGCGGCGCGTTCAACACGTCGTCGACCCATGGCTTCCATTTACCTTTACCCTTAAAAGTTGGGAAAGAACCGATTACTACTTATTGTAACGAACAACATGAAAACATGAAAAGATACAGTCGTTATTTTTGAAATTGTAATATATTACACAGATAGACAAAATTTAACTTTTTTTTTTTTATGAAGTCTCTAAACTGTTTCTTAGTCATATGAGTTTGCTGATTTCATATCTACCCTCAGTATTTTTTCTAGCAGCTCTAGTTTTCGTGATACAGGTACTTCTTAAAATTTAATTACGCGGATTACTAATCATTTTTTTTTAGTGCAAAAATTATGAAATTCCAAATAAATCGATATGTCTACATTAAAAAGAACTTGCTTAACCGATCCAAATAGTTTTTGTGCTGTTTGTGGTGAATATGTTTCGAGAATGCCGGTTAAGTCTGACTTTATAAAACAGGCCTACTTGAACTTCTTTGGGACGCCATTACAAGTGTAAAGCCATGGATACCAAATTTTGTATGTTGTAGTTGTGCATAACGTCATTACGTACGTTATGGGCTAGTAAAAAAAGACCTACTTTGGAGTTCAAAAGTCCTATGATTTGGCGTGAACCGACTAATCATCACGATGACTGTTATTTTTATGTTGTGAATTTTACCGGAATAAACCGCAAAAATCGTTCCAAATGGACTTACCCGAATTTAAAATCAGCTGTTAGACCATTATATTATCCCCTCTCCATATAAAATTAGGTCTGATAAAACAATTTGTAAAAGCTCTCAACTAGGATAGGGAATGTTTTAAATAAATCAGTAAAATATTCCCGAAATTGACCACAGAAAAAATAAAAGCTAGTATTTTTGACGGTCCTCAAATCAGGTAACTAATAAAGGATAAAGAGAAATCTGCATGGATTGAATTTGTTTGGGTTGTGCAAAATTTCTTAGGAAATAAAAAGTCTCCAGACTACATTCACACATTGAACAGCTCGTGTTGCTCTTCCAAAGACTAGGATGCATAATATGGATAATATGCACTTCCTCTTCAGCCATTTAGACCGCTTCCCAGGGCAAAATTCGAAATCAGGGTCAAAATTTAGGCGATTTAAGCGAAGAACAAGGAGAACGCTTTCATCAGGACATTCGCACGATGGAAGAGCGATACCAGGGTCGTTGGAATGCAAATATGATGGCTGATTACTGCAGGAGCATTCAAAACAAGGCTGAAGTTTCGATTCATGCAGGAAAATCTTATAAAAGAAAGTTTTTTTTTTCATGTTAGGTTAGAGAAACAATTTTTTCATTTTATAATTCGAGTATTTTTCGCTAAAAATGTAATATGTTAATATTTCAAAAACTAGAGCTGCTAGAGAAAAACTGACAACAGATTTGGAATCAGCGTGGCAGAATCTTAGAAAATCAGGTGGTTGCGCTAATTTTAAATCACAGATTAAATTTAATTATTTGGCAACATTACGAATTGGTTGGTAATACATCCCTATGTAAGGGATGGGAGATCCCTTCCTTGCACGGAACCTATCGTACTCGTGGAAGCGAGATGGCAAACGTACGGCGGAAGTGATCCGTCATTAGACATTTCACAAGACTTTTGTTCGTTGGCTATGAATCTGTGTGTCGAGAACATTGCGTTCCTAAGAAAAATTAATAATTGGTGAAACTTGGTGTTTTGTGCGTGAAACCGCTGTGAATCTTGCTAAGGAGCTGCCGACAAGGAAAACAAGGTACCGTGCACCCCTCTAAACCTTAAAAGAAAGACCGATTTCACCCTGTGTCTCCACGCGGTCTCTCAACGTCCCGTTTCATTATTTTCCAAGTTGATTTGTTGTCTTATTTTGCTTTCCCGCGCAACCATTGGTCCTTTTCGAGCCGGATTCCATCTGGAATCAGTGAATAGCCAACCATTCCCCTATCCTGGGTCAATTTGTCGCAAATTCCGAAATTGTAACCGCGCCGGACGCATGTGCCGGTAAGTTAGGTTATATGTCGTAGATTCTCGTAAACCCCGCTAATATGGTAGTTAATTAGCATTCTTATTCGTATCGTATCGTCTCGTCGTGTCGTATCGTCGTAATCTAGCAAGTAAGTTAGATTTTTCGCAACCGCAAACCTAACAAATAAGTTAGACAATCGTTATCGTTAAACTATCGTTAATAAGTAATTATTTCGTGTCGTGACCCAGGAACATAACAAACATCTTAGTGATATTTCGTTTCGTATTGAACTGCATAACTTGTAGGTACCTAATTAGCTCGTTCGTAATATCCAGTCAAGACCGGTTCAGTAAACAAAAGAACCACATTTCATAACTTTACGTGCGTTCACAAAATCATTTATTGTAATTTGTGGAGTGTAATCGAATCACAGTCCTTTCAGAACTACTTGTCGTATATATTTATTTAGTCGTAAACCGCTAATAAAATATGGCGGACGCAACTCTAAAAAGATTAATATCGAAACGCGATCGGATATTTGCTCGCATGCAAGCCATATCTGACCAGGCAAAACGAATCGACTTAGAAGGATTCGATAAGGAGTCCTTCTTCTGTGACATTAAAACAGTTGATTCATTGCGTGTGGACTTTGAAAACATATTGGACGAAATTGTCGCCCATGAGCTCAAATTAAATCCTGACTGCGCTGTCTCCTATCAAGCGCTTTCTTCATTCGAAGACCTTTTAGGCCGTGTAAAGCGAGCTGAAGGAAAAACTGCTAGTTCAATCTCGTAATGAGGTCAAAAGGTCACCTCGATTACCTCCTATTGAAATCCCCGAATTTAACGGAGACCATAGAAATTGGCCATTGTTTATCGCTAGCTATAAAAATGCAGTACATACTAATGTTTCTCTGACAGACTGTGAGAGGTTATATTATTTATTAGGAAAGTTAACAGGCAAGGCTCGTTCAATATGTGCGGGTATAAATCCATCAGCAGATAACTACCCTCTTATTTTCGATTCGCTTTGTAAAAGGTATGAAGATAAGCGTCAGTCCGCAACTTCATACGTAGACCAATTATTTGAATTTAAATCTATTTCGACTGGAACCCCAAATAATTTAGAATCATTTCTCGATAAATTCTCGTCATCTGTAGCCGCTTTAAAAAACACAAAGGTTAATGACCTCGCTGATTTTATTTTATTACATATCGCTATTAAGAAACTCGACCAAGATACTGTGCGTGCCTTCGAAACTAATTATCAACTAAGATCTAATAGTTCCAAAATTCCATCTTTTTCCGATTTGGATTGTTTCGTTCGTGACCATATAAAAATGTTAGAACGTACTTCATCATCTGTAGCTAGGGTCACCAATAATAAGAAACCACTCGAACGTAAGTCTACCGTCGCGTACGCCAGCACCTCTGGTCCCGAGAAAACAACATGTGGTCTATGCAGTGAGCAACATGATTGCATTTATAAATGTAAGATATTTAATAGTTATAACCCTGATCAGCGTTTTAACTTCGTAAAGACTAACAATTTTGAGATTGGGAGATTCTTGTGTTCTTTGTTGTGAACAGACGTGTCGAACATTTATTAAAATAAATAAATAATTACTTGCCGAATCGTGACCTGGTTTTACCAAATAGCCGGTAGTAAAGCAAACTGTGTCATCCGTAAGCATAACATGTGTAAATCGTTTATGTGAAAATGTGTATAAGTGATTAACAAGTAAAAACTTGTATCACAATGGCAAGCAGTCCCTTCAGCAGGGGTGGCAGATGTGCTCGAAGCCCACCTCCTACACCTGTGCCCGCACCCGCACCTGCACCTGCAGACGAACCAGCACCTTACCCTCAACCACCCAGCCAAAGAGAAGATGTCATGATGGAAGTGATACCGACGCCGGAAATCCAGAACTGGATGTCGTCCATTGAGCAGTGCCTAAATGAAGTGTGCTCTATTGTATCAGAGGGTAAATTAAACGTGGAGCAAAAACTGCGTATAAGTACCCTATGCCGAAAAGTTGGCCACGGCACGTCGCAGATGGCCGTCCAGTACCAGTCCCTTAAGAGTAGAGCCGTCCAAGCCCACTCCACCGTCCAAACACTCGAAGACCAAATTGATCTGTCGCAGCAATTGCAAGCCCTTAAGCTGTCAATCGGAGCTTCAATGAAACCGGTAACGGGAATTTCCTTTGCTGAGATGGTTAAACAAGGTACCAACAAATTTATACAGCCGATAAATCTAAGCTCAGTTGCTATATACCCTAACGACAAGCTGAAGTCGAGTGAGGAGACAAAAACACTTGTTCAAAAAATTATATGCCCCGAGCAAATGAAACTTCAGGTGAGAGGACTACGTAAGACGAAAAATGGCGGTGTCATTATCAGCACTGAAACAAAGGACGATATTGAGAAGGTGAAAAAATCGATGCAGCAATCAAATTCAGGCCTTACAGTAGACGAACCCCCAAAAAGGAAGCCTAGACTAGTAGTTATCGGAGTGCCCTCATCCATGCCAGAGAAGGAAGTTTTTACTTGTTTATACCACCAAAATCTAGCAGAGACCCTTCAGAATTGCAGCCTCGAGACCTTTTTGACCTCCATTAAATTAAGCCATAAGTCAGGTAAGAAGGACGCTGAGACCTGTAATTATATTTTAGAAGTATCTGCAGACATACGCAAAGCCCTGATATCAAAAGGCAGAGTGTTTGTTAATTGGTCGTCATGCCCTGTGAGAGACTTTACTCTAGTCACGCGCTGTTATAAGTGCCAGCAGTACGAACATGCGGCCAAATCATGTCGGGAGACCTCCGTTACCTGTGGCCACTGCGGTGATCAGGGTCACTCCATTAAAGAATGCACTAAGAAGACTGAGGAGCCAAAATGTGCTACTTGCTTGCACTTCAAAAAGCCGAGCAATCACAGGACAAGTGCTTCTGACTGCCCAGCAAAAATAATGGCTGAAAAAAGATATATTAATTCTGTTGATTATGGAGGCGCCTAAGAGCGCCGTTAATTACGTATTTTTTTTTAGCCCTTGTTACTGTTTTTATAATTATGATTAATAATTTAATTAATGACATAGATAATTTCTCTGTATCTGAATCCCGCGTTTGTGACGTTGAACACTGTAAACAATATCTCTCCTCGAACACTAGTCCACTAACCATACTAACCCAAAATATTCGCAGTATTTTTAAAAATTTCGACAACTTCAGCATTTTTCTACAACGACTAGACATAAACTGTGACGTTATTGTATTAACCGAATGTTGGCTTTCCAAACAATATAACATACCACTAATTCCGGGATATACTATGTATAAAAGTAACATAAACTACAATCAGAACGATGGGGTGATAGTTTACGCAAGAAATCACCTCAATTTGACTGTCGAGGAACCAAATATGGACGACTGTAACAGATTGTTAATTAAAATTGGATTAGAATTAGCTATAATTGCCTTATATCGACCCCCTTCTTTTAGAAATATAAACAATTTCACTGACTCTCTAAACAACACCTTGCAGAACCTGTCGTCTTTCAAAAATACTATTTTAGTTGGAGATATTAATATCAATATTCTTCCAGAAAGTGCTGACGCATCCGCTGAGGAATACCTTAACTTATGCGCTTTCCATGGTTTGCTTCCTGCTCACACGCTTCCTACACATCAAAGTGGCTCCTGTTTGGACCATATTATGCTCAAGTCGAATTTCCCTGCACTTGCCCTTGTAACTAATTCCACAATAACCGATCATAATGCTACCCTACTTATTTTAAATTGTAAATTACCAAAAGTAGACACTCGCACAATTTCTAGTTTAATTGTAAATAAACTTGAAGAAGATTTACGCAATATCGACTTTGACCCAGTTTACGATTCCGCTGATCCACAGTTTTGTATGTTGTATCTAATCAAAAATGTACAACATGCAATTCAGAAAAACACGGTCATATCTCGGCCAAATAACAAAAACTACAACATAAAACCATGGATCACGACAGGACTCATTCGCTGTATGAAAAATAGAGATAAACTGCATATGAAAACTAAATCAAATCCAGACAATTTAATTTTGCAACTGTCGTATAAACGATATCGTAACTTCTGCAATAATCTCCTAAGAAAAGTAAAAAGCAACTACGATAAAATTGCTCTAGAAAAAGCTGGTACAAATAGTAAAAAAATCTGGAATTTTATTAAAAGTGTAACGTATAACTCGAAACAAAATCAGTCATCTTCAGGTTTATTACACGCACACTCATCACAGTTAGCATCTGCCAACATTGCGAATAATTTCTTTGTTAATGTTGGTAAATGTTTGGCTGAAAAAGTTCAGGGCCAGTCACAATATCTAACAAGCACACCATTTACGTGTAACACTAATTCATCATCCTTTGTGTTGCTAGACACTGACGAGACTGAGGTGGAAACAATAATTATGAGTTTGAAGGACGACTGTGCAGTTGGCTGGGATAACATATCAAATAAAATTATTAAACAGTTCAGGCACATTTTGGGACCGCCCCTAACTTATATTTTTCAAAAATGTTTATCTACAGGTCTTTTCCCCGAGTGTCTAAAAAAAGCTATTGTTGTCCCTGTTTACAAATCAGGCAATAAAGATCAAGTGACAAATTATAGGCCTATTTCCTTGCTACCTACTATGTCTAAAATATTAGAAAAAATTATGAATAAAAGGCTTTACAAATACTTGGAGGATAAATCAATTTTATCTAAACGGCAGTTTGGGTTTAGGCCTAAAATGTCAACAGACGATGCCGTGCACCATCTGACTGACTATCTAGCACAAGAACTTGATAATGGTAACCACACGGTAGGAATCTTCCTGGACCTCGCCAAAGCTTTTGATACGGTTTCTATTCCTACTCTGTTGCACAAGCTTGAAGCCTTGGGTATCCGAGGCACTCAGCTGAAATTATTTAAGAGCTATCTAGAAGATCGTACCCAATGTGTAAGAATTGGTAATATTCTCAGCGATACTGAAAAAAACACGTCCTTCGGCGTTCCCCAAGGAAGTATTTTAGGGCCTACACTTTTTTTGATATACATAAACGATCTTTGTAATCTTAATCTAGATCACGGCCAAATTGTTTCTTATGCTGACGACACTGCCCTTCTATTTTCGGCTGACTCGGAAAAAAATGTCTACAAGCATGCGCAACATGGATTCAATATTGTTAATAAATGGCTTCAAGATAACTCACTAACACTAAATGCAGACAAGACAAATTACATTAAGTTTTCGATGCGCAAGCAAACATCAACAAGCACTACCTCGACATTATATGCTCATTATTGCACAATTCCTACAGATAACCAATGTGTTTGTCCCAATATTAAAATGACAAATATAACAAAATACCTTGGTGTTATAATAGATGAAACACTTTCGTTCAAACAACATATACAAGCTTTAAATAATAGAATTCGCAAGTTGATATTTGTTTTTAAAAAGTTACGCTATATTGCTGACCCAAAAATCGTTAGACAAGTTTACTTTGCTCTATGTCAATCAATTTTAACTTACTGTATTACCACATGGGGTGGAGCAGGTAAAACAATGTTACTAACCATCGAGAGAGCTCAAAGGGCGATTCTCAAAGTGTCTACTTTCCGCCCTTTCCTTTTTCCTACTAACCTCCTTTACAAATATTGTGAAGTATTAACAGTTCGACAGCTATTTATAATGGGTATTGTATTAAAACAACACACAGCTCTACCTTACAGCACTGCATACACTAATAAAAGACGTAAAGATATAGTTTGTCCACAAAATACATCAAAACATGCTTTTGTATCCAAATTTTACTTGTATCTCGGCCCTCTTCTCTATAATAAACTAAACTCGAAAGCAAACATTTGTTCCCTGAACTACACAAATTGTAAGAGAATTCTCAAGGATGCTCTCCAAAGTATGTCTTATGAAGATACAGAGAATTTACTAACTGTATTAAAGTGAATACATGTACAAATTTCACCTAAGTTAAGTATTTTTCGAATTTAGATACTAAGGTACTCAACATATTATTAGTGATCTATTGTCAACCTACAGATTTATTTATTTATTTATTTTTTAAGTCTATTTAAGCTCTTCTCGCCTCCAAACACAGGATTACCTAGTTCAGGCACGTAAGTCTTAGGAATATAATTTACATTTAAGCAAAGCTGTACTAATTTTTATGCCTTGTAATTTTTGAATAAATATTATTATTATTTCCTTTATTTCATTTACATACTTATAAATTATATTTTTAAATATTAGAACATATAAAAACATTTAAAAATATAAAAAATAGTAGCCCACCGGTATCGGGAACAGGGTCCAAGCTACCGGTGGTCAGGGCTCCAGAGAGAGGAACCTTCTGACAATGCGAGTCGTGTCCAGGAGTACCGCTTTCTGAACCAAGCCCTTGGTCCAGCTGCCCAACGAGAGCCTCCTTAGGTGTTGGTCGAGGCTCTTGGCGATTAAGCCATTGGCTGTCACGACTATCGGCACAATGATTGCTGAATCCACATCCCACATGTCGACAACCTCGCGAGCCAAGTCAAGATACTTAATTTGTTTGTCTTTCTCAGCTTTCACGAGGTTCTCGTCATGCGGGACCGTTATGTCAATAATCATTGCGCTCCGCTCTCCTCGATCCACCACCACTATATCAGGCTTATTGGCAACAATAGTTCTGTCAGTGATGATGGATCGATCCCAGTATAATGTGATATTTCCATTTTCGAGAACTGGGTCGGGCACATACCTGTAGTACGGCACTTCCGATTCCACAAGGCTGTACTTCAGAGCAAGTTGCTGGTGGATAATCCTGGCTACAAGGTTGTGTCTATGCAAGTACTCTTCATTAGCTAGACGAGAACACCCGGAGATAATATGTCGGATTGATTCTCCCGGACGGTGGCATGCCCGACAGATGTCAACCGTGCCGTCCTTCACAATGAATCTCCGGTAATTGTTCGTCATCATAACTTCGTCCATAATTGCACAGACAAAACCTTCGGTTTCCCCAAAGAGGTCACCACAACGCAGCCAGGCTACGGACGCTGGTAAATCTACATCGGGCCCATGCAGGGCCCGGAAGTAGCGTCCGTGAAGCTCCTTACTCTGCCATATCTCCATGCGGTTCTTAGTGTCAAGCACTACAGGCTTGCGCCAGTTTTCTTTAGCCAAGGAGAGCGGGGTAAGGCCCTTGTCCACCACGACCACATCTCGATGCATCCCCACGTCGGCTTCTAGGAAATATTCCCTGAGACTGCATATCTCGCGATTGTGGAGGGTCTTAGCGTTTAAAAAGCCTCGACCACCACACTTTCGCGGGATATACAATCTCATTACTGATGACCGTGGGTGATGCATTCGATATGCAGTCAGCAACGTACGGACCCTCCTATCCAAGGCGTCGAGTTCGGTCTGACTCCATTTGAGTATGCCGAAAGAGTACATCAAAACCGGCATAACCCAACCGTTGAAGGCGCGCACCTTGTTTCCGCCTGATAGAAGACTATTTAATACTTTTTTCAGGCGGCCAAAGAAGCGCTCCTTCAACGATTGCTTCATGTCAGTAACATTGATGCCCAACGCTTCCGACATACCCAAATACTTATAGGTTTCGGATGCGGAGAGGGCTCTAAGGTTTATGGAATCCGAGAGTTGGGTTCCCACGGATTCCATAATCTTCCCTCGCTTTACATGCATGACCGCACATTTGTCCACACCAAATTATTATTATTATTATTATTATTTGTGCATAAATTGTTTAAGTAGTGGTCATCGTGTTTCCGCGTGCGAGTCAACTTCTAGATGTAAAAGGTGCCACCGCAAGCACCATACATTATTGTGCTTTGGAACCCAGCAAGCGGCGTCTGCTACCGTTGCCAATGCGGCACCTAGTGACGCTAACGCTGCCTCCGCTCGCGATGACGTCGCGCTCTGCGCGTTATCAGCTAATAATAATGAGGTTGACCATTTATCTCGATGCCCCACGACGGTTTTGATTGCAACTGCGCGTATTATTGTCGTGGATTCTCATGGTAATAAGCACATTATTCGTGCATTGTTAGACAGCGCTTCTCAAAGTAACTTTGTCACGCGTGAGTGTTGTCAACGCTTAGGTTTGAACATAAATAATCGACCTACTTGTTCCGCCGTGAAAGGAATAGGCGGTTTAAGTAAAGCAATTCAGGGTTCCGTACAATTTAAATTTCATTCTCGCTTTGATCGTAACATAAATTATAGTGTCGACTCTTTGGTAGTAGATAAAATTACTGAACATCTACCAACTGCCACGGTTAATTCTTCACTCTTATTTAACTTCAAAAACTTGCCGTTGGCAGACGACACATATTTTTCGCCAGGCACGATTCAAGTATTGATCGGTGCTTCGATTTACCCACACTTACTCTTGTCGAATAAGGTTCGAGGACAGTCGTCATATGTATCACCGCTTGCTTTAGAAACTGTCCTTGGCTACGTTATAGTAGGTGACGCGCCGGTCCGTGTTGATAGCAACTCGACCGTTTCATATTGCTGTACCGCGGACCCGTTGGACTCAGCGGTTCGGAAATTTTGGGAATTGGAGGAGGTGGATGTTCCCCCTGTAGTCAGCTCGGATGACAGGGAGTGTGAGGAGTTTTACACACGCACCACTACCAGAGATAGTGACGGTCGATACGTGGTAGCTCTGCCTTTCAAGGGTGATGTCGAATCCCTTGGTAACTCACGCCAAGCAAGTGAACGTCGGTTTCACTGCTTGGAACGGAAGATGCAAGCTTCTCCACAATTAAAGGTCGCGTATGATAGAGTCATCCTCGAATATTTAGAAAAAGGTTATATTTCACCTGCAAATTCAGATTCTTCAGAAATTTCGTATTTTATTCCGCATCATGGGGTGATCAGGGATGATAAGGTCACAACCAAACTTCGTGTCGTTCTCGACGGTAGTTGCAAGACTACCTCCCGCATTTCGCTTAATGACCTCTTGTACGGTGGGCAAAACCTGCAAGGGAGTTTGTTTAATATTATCGTTGGTTTTCGTTTGTTTTCGATTGCACTCTCCGCGGACATTCGGCAGATGTTTCTTAGCATTGGAATCCGAGAATCTGATCGGCGTTTCCAACGCATTTTGTATCGCTTTTCCCCGCAAGAACCTTTACAGGTTTATGAATTTAATCGTGTGGTTTTCGGGCTTAAGTCTAGCCCCTTCCATGCGCTGCGAACTGTTAGGCAGCTGGCGGAGGATGAGGGTAACTCCTACCCTCAGGCTAAAAATATCGTCACTTCAGGGTTGTACATGGATGATTTCGTCCATTCTGTCCTCACGGAAGACCAGGGTATTTCTACCGCCTCGGAGATGATAGGTCTCATGAAAGCTGGTCAATTTGAATTGGTTAAATGGACCAGCAACTCCCAAGCCGTTTTAGACTCGATTCCATCCTCGCATCGTCTGCTAGCTGTCAAAGAATTCGACGAATCCGACCAGCAGAAAGTACTGGGCTTGTGTTGGTCGCCTACGTCAGATCACTTCACCATGAGAGTCAATACTCCCGCACAAAATTGTACTAAACGTACAATATTATCGTGTGTCGCTAAATTATGGGACGTCATGGGATTTGTAGCACCTGTCGTCCTGTACGCTAAACTTCTTATCAAGCAGCTTTGGCTGCGTGATTGTGACTGGGATGATACCCCACCTGAGGATATAGTCAGGCTGTGGACTCGCTTCAAGGAAGAGCTCCCGTTGCTCTGTCATATAAAAATCCCACGTCACGTTGGTATCGTCGCCGATAGTGTAGTCACTATCATGGCTTTCGCAGACGCCAGTGAGAAGGCATACGGGGGAGTGATTTACTTCCACGTCCAAAATAGCGATAGCAATATTGTTTACTTGCTAACCGCTAAGTCTAAGGTCTCACCTAAGAAGGTCGTTTCTCTCGCTCGTCTGGAGCTTTGTGCTATTCTTGTGATAGCTCAACTTATGAAAAATGTCATAGTCGCTTGTCAGCCCCGCATTGTTTTTCGTAACATATTCGCATTTTCGGATTCGACAGTCGCGCTCTGTTGGGCACATTCGTCGCCCCATCGGTGGAACACCTTTGTGGCCAACAGAGTATCGAAAATACAAAGCGACTTGTCGCCACAAAATTTGTATCACGTGTCCGGTACGGACAATCCCGCAGATTGTCTGTCACGTGGTCTCACACCTTCTCAAATTGTTGACCACCCGCTTTGGTTCAGTGGTCCTCCGTGGGCCCATTTGGACGTCTCACAGTGGCCTATAGTTCCCTTTAGTCCTTCGTCGGTGCCTGAAGCACCCGAAGACAAGAAGCTTTCGTTGCTATCCGCTGTACCAAATGAAAGATCACCTATTCTTTCTTTGGTCTATCGCATATCGTCCTGGAGTAAATTACTTCGAGTAGTAATTTACGTTTGTCGTTTTGTCAGGTTGTTACCTGTTAGATATCGCATGTCAGCGTCGGATTACGACTTCGCTGAATCACTCGTTCTTCGTGAGCTTCAACGCCTTTATTTCCCCACTGAGATTGCTAGACTCGAGGAAGGCAAGGATTGTAGTCCTGCTTTACGACACTTAAAGCCGTTTCTCAAGGACGGACTCATTAGAGTCGGAGGCCGTTTAAGAAACTCGGATTTAAGTTATGAAGGTAAATATCCCATTTTGCTTCCAAGCAAGGATCCCATTTTGAATTTGCTCGTCGAACCATCATAAATTAAACTGTCACGCAGGTCCCGACCTGCTGATGTCACTCTTACGTCAGAGGTATTGGAAACTTTCTGCTCGTAATTTAATTAGAAATAGAATCCATAAATGTATTCCTTGCTTTCGCCTTCGTCCTAAGTCAAGTTTTCCTGAAATGGCGGATCATCGCTCTTGTCGTGTCGTCCCATCCGCTAAGCCGTTCGTTCACACGGGCACGGACTATGCCGGACCGTTTAGGGTTACCATGTCTAATATTAAAAGTCTAAAGGCGCACTTGTATCGAGTCATAGGTGACACTATTCTCTCATTCGAAGAATTAAGTACCGTTCTTACCCAAGTCGAATCGGTAATGAACACTAGGCCTCTTTGCAGGACACTCTCTAGTGATCCTTCGGAACCGTTAGCTTTAACTCCAGCGCACTTTTTGAATCTCACGCCTTTAAGATATTTGCCTGCCGAGGAAATAGACGACAGAACTACTGTCGCTAGACATGAATTGTTAGACAGACTGGTACAGTCGTTTTGGAAGCGCTGGAGGAGCGGTTACCTCCACACCTTACAATCGCGTCGCAAATGGAACACGCCGGTCGATCCGGTCGCTGTCGGTACGGTCGTGATTCTTATAACTGATAATTCGCCTCCACTACACTGGCCGTTGGGTGTCGTGGAGGAAGTTTTCTCGGACTCCACAGGAGTCACTCGCGTCGTTCGAGTTAAGACGACGACGGGCTCTTACTTGCGCCCCGTCGTTCGTCTTTGTCCGTTACCTAACCCATAGATTAGGCAATTTCGTCATTTAGGTTAGGTTAGCGTTAGTAATTAGGTACTTAGTTTATCGTTTAGTTTAGTAAATTAGCTTCAATTCTTGAAGGCATCGCTTCAAGCCCGGGGGATGGTTGCACTAATTTTAAATCACAGATTAAATTTAATTATTTGGCAACATTACGAATTGGTTGGTAATACATCCCTATCTCCCATCCCTTCCTTGCACGGAACCTATCGTACTCGTGGAAGCGAGATGGCAAACGTACGGCGGAAGTGATCCGTCATTAGACATTTCACAAGACTTTTGTTCGTTGGCTATGAATCTGTGTGTCGAGAACATTGCGTTCCTAAGAAAAATTAATAATTGGTGAAACTTGGTGTTTTGTGCGTGAAACCGCTGTGAATCTTGCTGAGGAGCTGCCGACAAGGAAAACAAGGTACCGTGCACCCCTCTAAACCTTAAAAGAAAGACCGATTTCACCCTGTGTCTCCACGCGGTCTCTCAACGTCCCGTTTCATTATTTTCCAAGTTGATTTGTTGTCTTATTTTGCTTTCCCGCGCAACCATCAGGTATGAAACTTCATAAAACAAAACTACTGCTTATCAGTGTTATTGAATGACAAACAAGCCAACGGTCGAGTTGATTGCATTTGGTCACCGGCGCCTTAAGACCTCTCAATACTAGAGGCATCGCAGATGCGTTGGCATCCTGGAGCCAAAGTGCGAATTTCTCATGTACTTACCTGTAATTTTACGACATCCCTTGCCCTTCTTGCTGGCGGCCGAAATTTCCATAATTACATATGTACTTACTCCAAATTTCTACTTGGACCAGCCCTGCGTTCTTTGTTATATATCATTACGAAAATCCTAATGATACTTGGTATCTATGTAGCACTACCTGGACGACAGGCTGGCAAAATTTTCCCAGATATAAGACCTAGCTAGATCGATTTTTCGCCCCCGTAAACCCCTATATTGCACTTTCATCGAAATCGCTAGAGCCGTTTTTGAGAACGTGATTACAAATATATATATCAGTGGGGCTATTTCGACTGTGGGATAATTCTAACTAATGAGAATAATTCTACTGTAACTATTGATACAAATGTTTGAATTATTCTCATTAATTCGCCTCGTTGGTCTAGTGGTTGCAAGCGCTACTGCTGAGCATGAGGTCCTGGGTTCGATTCCCGGGTCGGGCAAAGTGTTATTAGATTTTTCTATCTGAAATTTCTCAGTAGCAGCCCGGAGTCTGGATTTGTGCCCGGTTGATGGCAATAGGCTCGCCCCCTATTACATGGGACTTAAACATAACTGGCTAAATGTGGGTGAACCTGCTACAGGGACACCTCTGCCCAACCCTTCGGGGAAACAAGGCGTGATGTTATGTTTATGTAATTAAAATTACCCCACAGTCGAAATAGCCGCGCCCGATTACAATATACGATACAAAGCCAAAGGAACAGGTAAATACAACAATAAAACCGCGTGAAATCTTTAGAGCATTAGAAAATATGGTCGCAAAGTACTTACTTCCTTAATAAACCTGTAGTCATAGACTGTACCCTCTCTCGGAATTGTAAAAATGTATTGCTTGTCAGGTTTGTTAATTTCTTTGGGCAAATCTAGCACAATTCGAACCTAGAAAAAAAGAGTTAAATTACCCCTTGTCTGTTTGCCATTACATAATTATGACGTGTATAAGCAAAAATATTTTTTTACCTTATCTGGAAAATCTTTTTCGAGTAGGCCTCGGAAAAGCATGTCAAACTTAGGACGACCATCAGCATCCAGTGTTGCTCCAAGAGACCAAATACACGAGAAGAAGAAAACTCCCTATAACATACCACGATATTAGTTAAAGCTGCATTATTAGTGCAAGCAGTGATAGCCTAGTGGTGTGACTGACGCACTGCTAAATCATAGGTCTCGAGTTCGAACCCAAGGCACGCACCTCTGACTATCACTTGCTTCGAAAACGGTAAAGGAAAACATCGTGAGGAAACCAGCATGCCTGAGAGATATTTCTCGACGGCATGTGAAGCCAAGTCAGAGGACAATGAGCGGCTCTAAAACTCTGACACCAGGTTAGTCACTAACCACACGAAAAAAAAAAGAAAGATTAGTTAATAAGCCGATCATCGTTGTTGCTCGGATGTTCAATTAAATTCCCGTGATAATGGGTTTTTCTATTTCACTTTCAGGTCCATTCTGTAGCTCATAACTCAAACGATGTAAGTACATAATATTTTAAGGTACTGTCAAATAGTTTTGCCTAGTAACAAAGCACTGGACCTAATACTGTTTTCGTTCCTACAGCAGTTGTCGCATATCTTAAGCAACAGAAATACGGACTGTTTTCGCATAATTGTGTCGAAACTATAGAAGTGTGCTGCTACAAACAGATCGAAGACACTGCAATAACGCGGCAGTCCGATCAGCGTCCTAAACGCATTATTAAAATGTTGTGCTAAGGCTCTCATTGATTTCTTTTACAGGTTACTCAAAACCAGCTATCTAATCACGTAATACATTTTCATCGCGTTCAACAACATTAATTGCGTTATTTACGTTGTAGAGCAGATTTTTTTTTTCAACTTTGAAGCAATGAATTAGCAATCTGTTTCCAAACAATTCAGATTAAGATTGATCGTGTATTATGCAATTAGGGTGCTGCTCTAATAAAATAACGCGCAGTATGCAATATAAAGCCAAATTAACCTATATTTAGCAATAACTAATGACTTTCCAAGTAACTAAAAATGGGAACGATTTTACCTCAAGCTGAGCTCTGATATCAAGATCTGATATCTGTTCCAGATACTTTTCGTCGTAGAAATCATCCATGAAGCAGTCGAAGATATTCATGCAAGACTGAACGATGTTACTTCGGGACGTGACGTACATTTGCTGCAAAAAGTTGTAAAAAACTGTATGTTATATTGTGTGCCTTTTAGTCTGTGCTAATTATATGTATTTTGTTTCTTTTTTTCTGGGAGCTTTTTAGCGAGCATTCTAGCGAGCGTTCTAGCGAACATTCTAGCGAAAGGACAGTAAATTTGCATCGAGCTTTTTGCCGAGCCGAGCCATCCACACGCGACCGTCAAGTCTAATATCTTCGTGTTGAATATTTTTTTGACGAGCATTAGCGATGTTTGACTCTATGCTTGGCTCTGTTCGTTGTACAGATCGACAAATTTAAAAAACGGCGAATGCTCGATGTTCTATTACAAATGAATGCTCAAGTTTATCAGCACCTTTAGGCGTGTCCAGATTACCAGATCATCTACGACTTCTACAAAATTTTATTTTATTTTATTTATTTATTTGGCACCTCAACGACTTACTAAACATACACATACAAAAATCACATACAGTTTTAGGTATTGTGAATTCGTCACTTACAGAAGTGTACAGCACTAGCAGAGAACTTATGATCATTTTTTCGTTTTTCGTTTTACTTATCATTAGTTGATTTAGTTACAAAATAAAAATAAAAATTAATTATGTTCACAAATACGATGGAAAATACAGAAATATTTAACTGAATAAAAAAAAAGACCTAAAAAGAAGGAAATGGAAGTGGATACAATTTTATTAATAGGCGGCTTGTGTCCCACTGAGATCTTGAGACTCCGAGCTGGTTAAAAGTCTCGTACGGAATTGACGAAAAGGGTTAGAGAAGATGTCGATGCTAATGATTAATGTAGCGATTTTATTATAATTTCCCATTAGACGATGCATGGGTGCGGTGCTACCTACTAAGTACGACTTGTAGTTTTGGCAAAGGTAATGGTCTCGCGACCAGATCGAATAGTTTTCTGTCGAAGTACAGCTCTACTTAATTCCGCCAAAAGATCGGAAACAATTAGTAAACCGTTAGCGATTTTATAAAGAACGATTTAGTCTGTCACGTCTCTTCGTTGTTCAAGAGAGCATATTTTAAAATGACTGAGCCCTTGATCATAAGAAGAATCTCGTGGACACCTAGAACTTCTAAAAGGAAGGTATCTGGCGAAGCTTCTTTGGATACGTTCAATCCCGTTTACGTGAACACGGTAAGTAGGGTTTCGAACTGGAGATTATAGTCCAGTAGACTTTTCAAAAGTGGCAATCATGTCATTTGGTTTAAATAGGTCCTTATCCCTTTAGGCTAGATATGGACTGGAAATCCTGACATATTCTTTTTACAATTTTTACAGCTTTGATAATATATTATTAATAGGTTGACAAATGTGAGTTTAGAGTCGAGTTGGACTCCTAGGTCACGAATCGTGTCTACCTTTTGTAGTATTACCCCATTTATTGAGTAAGACGTAGGTAAAGGTTCCAGTTTTCTGGCAAATGTGATGTGATAGTAGTTTTTCACATTGAGGGACATGTGGTTTTTTAAACATCAATCGTGAACTACGTCGAAATCAACCTGGAGTAAATGAATCTCGACAGATGAGTGTATCTCTTTATAGATCTTTAAATCATTTGTGAAAATAGAGCAATTGCTGTGTTTTACTGAGAGAACTATGTCATTGACGAACATTAGAAAAAGAACTGGGCCCAGATGCGAACCTTGAGGAACTCCAGATGTAGAGAAAAACTGGTGACTCATAGCCCTACAACAACTCTTTGTTTTCTTTCTGAGAGATACGATTTAAACCAAAGAAGCAACTGGCCAAATATGCCGAAACCTTCAAGCTTCTTTAAAAGGATTTTATGGTCCACCTTGTCGAACGCACTGCTGAAATCAGTGCAAATTGAGTCTGCCTGGGCATGAAAGTCCATCAATCTACTTACTTCATTGACGTAGTGGACCAAGTTAGTAGTCGTAGACTTACGAACAGTGATCCATGTTGGGGTACTAGTTGAAGATTAATGTGTGATGTAAATAAAGGACATAACAGGGATTCAAAGAGTTTAGCGAAAACTGAAAGGAGTGAAATAGGACGGTAGTTTTGCACGTCATAGAATCTTCTTTCTTAAAAATTAGTACGACATTTGCCATTTTCCATTCCGTCGGAAACTGTGATGTCGCAATCGAATGATTGAATATTATTTTAAGCAGTAAGGATAAACTAGTAGTACACTTCTTTACAAATACCGGCGGCAAACCATCCGGCCCCGGCCCTTTGCAGATGTTAAGTTTTTTTAGTGCTTTCAGGACATCTCGTTCTGTAAATACTACACTACCTAATGCATATTGATGATACTTGGGTCCTGTTTGAGCTACAGCAGGTGAACCAATCAAGGGAGTAAAGTTAGAGGAGAAATGCTTAGCAAAAAGGCTGCAGAATTCATCACCAGTAGATACTGTTTCAGTTCCTAGACACATCTCCGAGGGAATGTCGTTAGATTTGGACTTCTTCGTTTTGACGAAGGACCAAAAGAGTTTTGTATTATGTCTTATGCTCTTTTCAGTTAAGCTCACATAGTTTTTGTAACAGCTGTTCATCCTGGATTATATTCGAATTTAATAACATAGACTACATCCTTTTCCTCACCTTAACTAATCCAGATAGTTCGACGAGCCAAAGTAGCGGCGACACGAACCGGTTAAAGAGATTGCGTATAAGATTGCGGTTGACCGAGTGAAGGGAGGGGGGCAGGACGTTGAGCCATGACGCCAGCAGGGCCTTCCAGCCGAGACCCTTCGGCTCCATGTAGATCATACCGCACCGAGACACCTGGTATATACCATGTTATTATTGTTTATGTCACATTATTACAATAACTAAACCATATTTTTTCACAGTGACAGCTGACAGAATCTGTCAGTACATTTCAGTTTATTGTAGCAGTGATAGTGGTTTGACTCCTGGACTGCTAAGTCATAGGTCTCGAGCTCGAACCCGAGGCGCACTTCTGACTTTTCCGATTCTTGTGCCACCTGCTTCAAAATTAGTGAAGGAAAACATCTTGAGGAAACCGGCATACCGGAGAGTTATATCTCGACGGCATGTGAAGCCAAGTCAGTTACAAGTATCACGTCCCTCGGGCCGTGAATGCAGATGCTCATAAACACAAGCATACTCCAGTTTACCATAACGGAGTAGCCTAGTCAAAATCTAAAAGTTTCTGACCGTAGCCGGCGAGGCAGCCTCTAAGTCCATGGGCTCGAAGATCAAGTTGGTAGTTGGAGCTAACTGTATAATCTCGCCGCTCATCAGACACAGCTTCTTGTTATCGTCAAGCACAGTGTTCAAATTCTCTATCCATATCGCGTCCACAGGACCGTCGAACACCAGCCATTTTCTAAAATTGCAAATGAATTTATGATTATCATTCATGAAGGTACGCAGTTACCAGTAAGGCCTCGGTCTCGAAGTCAGAGGGTGCGGGGCGGCGGCAGCTTCGGCCACTAAAAACTGATCTGACTGTTCCGAAACTGGCTATATAACAATGATGATCAGGCTTGTAATTTATGAAGAAAGAAAATTATTTTATCACCAAATGTATCTAAAATCTAATTTCCATCTCAATATATTCCGTCACTACTTATGACGCTGACAAGAGCTAAAGCGCGGTCACTGTCAGTCAGACTGCATAGAAAAGAAAGAGAAGCGCGAGGACGCAACACTTGGTACATTATTGTAAATTACGAAGAAATCGTAAAAAGTATTTACTCAAAAATGAGATGAGCAAACGAAAATAAAAATAAAACAACCAGTTCTGCATTCAAATAATAATATTCATTTAATACCTAAACAGGATGATAGTTAAACAGATATTTTGGATTGGAACTCAAAGTATAAGTTTAGTTTACAGTTAATTTATCTAGATGCTTTTTTTTCCTTTCTGTCAAAAAAAATTTCGTAGCTGCCAAATTCTGAGAAATATTTTCAAGGTAAGTATTCCGCTACCACAAACTAGGTAAGAATATAGATTTGTTTTTTTTTTTTAAGACAAAGCCTACTTAGAACATTTGCCTCTTGTCAGCGCCTTAAGGCTAGCGCACATTTGGCGCGATATTGTTATAGGTATGTATGGGCTAACCTTTGAAGAACAACTTACCTGTTGTCATTAGGAGAGACAGCGAAAGCTCGGTAGCTGACGGCAAGGATGCCGTCAGACCACTCGTGGGAGACCGGGTCGAACTGCCCGTACAGCTGCCCCATTGTGATCGACTTCGGGTTTATCACCGTCCACTCTACTGCATTCTCTTCCATCGTACCCTTCAAGTTAAATCATTCCTTAAGTAAAACGTCGAGAGAACCAACAACCACCAACCACCAACCAACTACCACCACCAACCACCAACCATCAACTTTCTCAAATGATAAATTGGTTTACAAATTATTGAAACCCATAAAAACCCATAATTAATTTGCTGATAATCTACTGTATTCTTTTTTTGTGGGTTACAGAATAATATAGATAGATATTTAACTAAAACTTCCTTTTACTTTTTTTTTACTACACTTACCGTTAATTTTGATATCAAAACGTGATCAAATTAATAAAAGCGTATAAAGAATACCTAACAGCATTCACATACTTTCTCAGCGACGCATCCGAGCGATGCTCCTAACGCGTGATAGCATTTTGTTTTCCCGGCGAACGGAAGACCGACCAACATAAGTCCGTGCCGCACTAAAATCATCTCGTACAGTTGCAACACCTACAAAAGTTTAATACACAACATGTTTATTTAGACCAGTAAGTTATTAATTTGGTGAAGTAGAGAGAGAAGCTCCGTACGATTAGTGTACTGTAAGCTGTACTGAGCGGAGTGCGGGGCATCTATGTGGTTGGCCCTAACTATACTTAATAATCACGGAAATGGGAAACAAGTTGCACAACATTGTTTCAACTACAAGTTTTTAAACAGTGTGAATCTTTATAATGTGCACGTATTGAAATGAGGGAAATCTATGCTTAATTTTATCGACGTATTTTTTTTAATCTAAATATTTTTATGGAATTAAAAAAGAAATCGTAACAAAACGGTGTAATTTTTAAACTAAATGATCTATCGCGATGAAACAAACTCCTTAGTGATTGGAAGAAATTAGGCGTCCTCATAAAATGAAAATTGTGGGAAAATAACTACCGTCAATTGAAAATAAACATGTTTTTTTAACAAAAATCTGTATTTTTTTTTCATAAATTTTTAAATACGTCGTTAAAATTAAGCATAGATTCCCTCATTTCGATATGTGCACATTATAAAGACTCACATTGTATTGCGAGAATCATGTGTTCGCAATATTTCATACAGTTTTAAGTGTGACCATTGTTACCATGAATTCGGGGCTTAAAACACGTAAAATGTACCCATCATTACCTTTTCAATGAAGAATTCGTTACATTGCAAGTTGAGTGGGACACAGACTTCCTTCAGACATTCGACCAAATGCGGCAGACCAGCCAATGGCAGCGGCAGACCAGGGAACAAGTCTCCGATGATACCCTACAACATTGATTACGACGAAACGTTATTTTGTAATTTTATCTATTACATTAGACATTTGCACTTTTTATAATTCTATTGGAACCTATCCCTTTTTTTTTCTTGGGGTAATCCTCTTGAATATCCTCCGTCTTGGGAAAACGGAGTGTTATGTCAGACTCCTACCGACTAAAATCCCATTGTTCCTACTACTACAATGAGTCGGAGGCCCGGGATGTATACTTGTGCATTCACAGCACCCCCGACTGGTATCAGCCCGCCTAGCGGGCCCCATCACCAAGTGTGGCCAATCCCACGACCGCACGTCTAGTGGTCACAACAGCTACTGCTGAGCCCAAGGTCCTGGGTTCGATTACTGGGTCGGGCAAAATGTTATTGAGTTTTTCCATCTGGAATTTCTCAGTAGCAGTCCGGAGTCTGGATTTGTGCCCGGTTGATGGCAGTAGGTTCGCCCCTTATTACGTGAAGCTTAAACATAACTGGTGAAATGTGGGTGAACTATAGGTACAACTTCTGCCTTACCCTTCGAGGAATACAGGCGTGATGTTATGTTACTTGCTTATAACTTTAAGATAATCTAAGCAAATAATTCCTGATTAGCTTTATAGTGGAGTTCTTGGAGCGTTAAAAACATGAAAATCTCGGATTTCTCATACAGTGAATGAAATTTAAAAATAAAATTGGAATTTTTAGCTAATATTAGGTGTTTACCTATGAAATTACTGTTTTTCATGAAATAACTGAACGCCCTTGTTTCTCTATATTTTTTATTTTTATTACTTAATTACCCATGCAATCAATGCATTTTTGCCAATTTATTGATGCCCTTTTTGAAAAAGTCTGCTGGACGGGAGGCAAGAAATTCTTCAAAGGCATTTTGAACTGCTTCTCGGTTATTGATTTTTTTTTCCGCCAAGAAGTTATCCAAATTCTGGAAAAGTAGAAGTCTGTAGGGGCAAGGTCTGGTGAGTACGGTGGATGACGGAGAACTTCCAACTCCAGCTCTTGTAACTTGGAGACCGTCTGCTGTGCAGTATGACGTCGCGCGTTGTCGTGCAGGAGCAGCGGAGCCGAACGATTGACCAAAGCTGGTTGGAGAGGTGCGATCTTCTCCATCATTATGTTCAGTTCTTCACAATACACATCTGCAGTAATGCTCATCCCGTTTGGTAAGAAGCTGTGATGAATGACACCGGCGCTAGACCACTAAACAGTGACCATCACTTTTTTAGGGGTCAGTTTTCGTTTGGGGCACTGTTTAGTTGCTGAACCAAGATCTAACCAACTTGCTGAGCGCTTGCGATTGTCGAACAGAATCCATTTTTCGTCGCAAGTAAAAATGCGATTCAATATCGGTTGTGTGCCTGTTGAGCAGTGCTAGGCTCAACTCGACGCGTGCTTCGCGCTGGCGATCATTCATTTCATGGGGCACCCATTTGTCAAGCTTTTTTACCTTGCCAATTCGACGCAAATGGACCAATATTGTTTTGATGCTAACATCGAAAGCTGCTGCTAATTCAGCTGTAGATTGAGAATCATCAGCTTCCACAATCGCCTTTAATTCATCATTGTCGACTAAAGTTTTCGGTCGACCACGGGGTTTATTTCTTAGGTCGAAATTTCCAGAACGGAAGCGGGCAAACCAATAACGGGTAGTGCGATCGTTAGTAGTCTTTGCTCCGTATACGTCGTTGATTTTGCGTGCCGCTTCTGCCGCTTTGCTGCCACGACGGTACTCATGCTCCATAATCAATCGAATTTTCAACGTATCCATGATGACGAAAAACGTACAAATGCGATGAAAACAGAACGCTAACCATTAAACAAATTACTAATTTTCAAAAAAGAATTCCACATTAAAAAAAAAAATGAACTTAGAACTCTTAGCGAAAAAAGAAAAAAATTGACTTGAAATAGCCAGTACGGCAGACCGGCAATTTCATAGGTAAAGACCTATTATACTTTATATAAAAAGTTTTTCTCAAACATGTTTGGAAATTCGGACATTATTTTGACAACCTTCTTCGAGTTAAATCGAAATTGCTGTACTAGTCGAATACATGCGAGCGCCCGGCCGGCAATGTTTGTATCAAAATCGATATCTGTCGAGTTTACCGGCCAAATAAATATCTATGAAAACTCATATCTGTCGTGATATTTAAAAATGGAACGAACTTTTAACTTCAACACATTCAACACAGCCAAGGCGGTTACATATCAAAAAAATTATTTAAATTTCGATTTGGCTTGCAAATATAGCTGTTAAATGTAGCTGTAAGTAAAGAAGACACAATTAATGATCATATTGACGCATGAAATATTTTCGTTGTTCGTTATTGATTCTGGAATTTATAATTAACTAGCTGCCCGGCCCGGCTTCGCACAGGTAGCATTAAGAACTTATCTACGGCGCACCTAACTACCTACCCTACCTATCTACCCTGCCTACCTACCCTACCCTACCTACCTACCTACCCTACCTACCTATCCTACCGACCTACCCTACCTACCTACCCTACTTACCTACCCTCCTACTTACTTACTTACCCTACTTACCTACCCTACCTTCCTACCCTACCTACCCTACCTACCTACCTACCCTACCTACCCCTACCTACCTACCCTACCTACCCCTACCTACCTATCCTACCTACACTACTTACCCTACCTACCCTACCTACACTACTTACCCTACCTACCCTACCTATCCTACCTACCTAAACCCACCCGTGTTTCCTTCAGTTGCCCTGTTGCCGGGAGCCACGATCTCCCTTTCGGTTTTCTTCGCAACCCCGGCAGGCATCGGCCCTAGCGGACCCCGTCAATTCTGCTAACATCTCTTTGAGGCGCGCGTGGAACACAACGCGCCGTCGACCCGGGCCTGGTCCTTATCGGACGGTGAGCTACCCATTGCTCACAGTCCGCAAGCCCGCGCCTATCCTACCTACCTACCGTACCTACCAACCAACGTTCATACCTACCATCTCCCGAGATATCAAAATTTATGCAAGCCTAGTACTTTGTGTTAGGATTTATGGCATATATACCGGCGGGATATCATAAATACAAATTTATTAAATGCATGCCGTTTATGTCACGTCCCACGGGAACGACGGGAACGGGATAAAAAGTATTCTATGTCCTTCTCCTGGTTCTTAACTACCTCCCTACCAATTTTCAGCCAAATCGGTTCAGCCGTTCTTGAGTTATAAATACTGTAACTAACACGACTTTTTTTTATATATATAGATTTACTCAATTTAAATTTCCGCGAATTATTTGAGAAAAGTGCTATACAAGCCTTGGCCACAACCAGGCCTTGATGGACTCACGTATGACCATCAATGCCCCAGTTGCAAACTTGACCAGTAAAAAAAAATTGGAATAATTCACATATTTTAATACTTAGTATGCTGTAGAATATTTTATACCAAAAATAAGTTAAAGGAAAAAGAAGTTGATTAAGGAAATATAATAAAGAAAATTATTAATAAAATATTTGTTTATTTAGACAATTTACATCTTTGTACATATCAAATATTTTGTTCGACTTCATTTAATTGAATAAGGTTCAGTATTGAAGCAAATATTTTTGGCTAGCGTCCTCAATTATTAAGAAAGTGAAATGAAAATGATATCAAAAGATGCGTTACCTACTGAAAGGGCTACAATACTGCATTTTTTTTTTTGTAATTTTTATTTACTTAATTTTTGACAATTTTTGATACTTTCTTTCGGAACTTTTTTCAAAGAATTTTAAACTTCTCAAAAACGAAAAGATATATTTAAAAAATAGATTCCTGGAGAAGTTAAAGGGCTTCAATGATAAAAACCATAAGCACAAAAAACACTTTGGTAATCATTACACATAACATAACATACATGTCATATGTATGTATGTATCTGCGTATTTATTCTTGTATTTTATAGTTATTTTCGAGTTATCAATCCCTTATGTTGCACCTGCCATGTTTTTGTCTTTGCATCACCCTAAGGTTGACTGGTAGAAAATGCCTCAACCATTAAGTCCGCCTTTGTACGGTATTGTTACTTGTGCATAAAGTTTTAATAAATAAATAATAAAATAACAAAACAAACAATCACGCCTGTAATCCCCGAAGGGTTAGGCAGAGGTGTACCTATAGTACACCCACATTTCGCTAGTTATGTTTAACTCCCATGTAATAGGGGGGCGAGCCTATTGCCATCAACCGGGCACAAATCTAAACTCCGAGCTCCTACTGAGAAATTCGAGATTGAAAAACCCAATAACACTTTGCCCGACCCGGGAATCGAACCCAGGAGCTCATACTCAGCACTCAGCTTGCGACCACTAGACCAAACAGGCAGCGGTAATCATTGCAGTTTAAAGTACAAAAAAACAAAATCCCACCTCGATCTTAAAAATGAATTCACTGTTACAAAAGTCCGAGGTCAAAACCCCCAGGCGCTCCAATATTAATTAATACCTACCAATAGGAACAATCAAAGGATCAATCTGTCAAAAACATCAGTACACGTATACAATGTAGCCATTAACAATGCCGCTCGCAGCAACCCCTGTCGGGGTGGAGGTTTGTTACAACTGGACACGGCCCCGGGCGTCAGAAACAGAGGGGGCTAGACATTGATTTTTTTTTTAAATACAAAATTGAACTTTCATTTCCAGACACGCTGCAAAAACAACAATCGCCGCGGGCGTCAGGCTTCATGAAGCGAGCTCGGAATTACACACTCTCGTTATAATAGCATCAAATGCGTGTATAAAGTACGTACAGGGAGATTTCTGATATCAAATAGGTTCACAAAACACATTTCATCAGTTAGGAAAAATTTAAAAAAACCTATATTATAAAGGGTTATTACTTTTTCAAGCTTTACGAAATGTTGAAAGATCTTTCTAGCGCAGCGTAGCCTCGTAGAGATACAGAAAAATGCTGAAACGTCTTTTTAAGTTTTAAGCCTCGTGCAGGCTGGCGCGACGTGACGACGCAAAACGACTCTAACAAAATAAACTTCACGGATGATGCCTACGTAAAAAAAAAACTATTTAGTCCGTCAGAAAGATATAATAAAAAAATATTAGACACATTTTCTGCTTCATCATATATAAAAAAATTACTTACATAAAACATATTAAAGTTGGGGAGTGGGGGGGTTGTTACGTCACAAGTAAGTATAAAATCTACATACTCATGATGTCGTGGCACATTTTAACTCAATGTATTGCCGTAATCTTTAGATTACGTAAAAAAATAAAAAATACGTGTCCAATATTTTTTAATAATCTACCTGACAGTCAAACATTTTTTTTTAGTCTTATCCCTATTAGCAGTGTCGCGTCGCGCCAGTCTGCACGAGGCTTTATTGAAATCAGTTTCAAAAGAAATATACACCATAAATTAGGCTTACCATAAACAGTGGCACATCATGCTCCAAGAACTTGGGTAGGTTGACATCTTTGATGGAGCGTAGTAGAATCAGATCCTCGATCTCATCAGGATAGCGCAGTTTCAGTGCGCCAGCTGCACGCAGCACTGACTTCACCGCGCGCATACCTAGCATAAGAAATACGGTATAACTATGGCATCGCAATAGTGGGTATGTTTCCCCGACCCTTGCTCGAATACGAGGTGCCAGCAGTTGTTGCAGCTGAGCACGTAGCTTTAAATACCCCGCCTAATAATCATGATGATAACCAAATTTTGATCCAGCCTGTCCCCTCTTGCTGTCCTCCCCCCAGCGACGCCCTAAGCCGAAGTTCGTACCCACAGGGGGTGCCCTTAGCGAGCGTTCGCCTAGCTTTAATTTAGAATAGTTTACTTGCTCCTGGCTGGAGGCTCTAAGTGTAGTAGCTTAAGGCACCCACAGGAAAGTCCGGTTAAGCAGCCAAGACCTTAGTGGTCAAAACTGCGAGATGCCAAGTAAAAAAAAAGAAGTGGGTATGTTGAGTTTCCTTATCGTCTTTTTTTTATCAACCAGCATTACCAATTTTATTATGGGAAAAGTCAAATCATTTATGTCAAATAGGCAAAATTTACAAGATAATAGAATTGATTCTAGTCACCCCTTTCAAAAGGTAGTTTCGTATGGAGAAGAATGGGCCAGAAACTCGCATACAGTCAAAACCGTTTATAACGGCTTTTGAAGTGACCGTCGGATTACGGTTGTTATAATCGTAATAACCAAAAAGAAATTCTGGGACCTCAAAATTTCGTCGTAAAACCCGGTACGCCGTTTTAAGCGATGTCATTATAAACGGTTAATATTTTGTATAATTTATATTTATGACCATAGTCAACTGAATCCGAAAAAATAAACCACATTACCGTAATCGTAATGGCACTGCGAGGACAGTTGTTCCGAGCACAGCTTGTAAGTGGCGACGATCTTGACGGCTAGCGGCTTGGCGTTCAGATAGCCGAACGCGTACAGCTCGATCTCGGAGATTAGCACGTAATCCGGCACCATCATAGCCACGGAACGGAATAACGCCTGGAGATGAAAGCAATCTAAATATCTACAGTACAAATCAGAGTACATCTGCTTGTGAAATCATTAAGAAAAGGATAGCAAAAGTGTTTGACGGTTTGCTTACAAACTCGCTGTGTGTGATGGCATGATCATAACATAACACAACCATAATTGAATACGCAAACTTAGATTAAATAAATGTATTGCCATTTTAAAAAAATACCTTCAGATTATCAGGTAATTCAGATCGTCCAGCGTATCCGGGGTTCATAGTAATAAATGTAGCACAGGTCTTGTCGAGGTGTAACATCGTGCCTTCGAACAGCAGATCTGAGGAGCCTGAGGCGATGCCCCGCTGGATGGATAGGATCTGCTGCGCCACCACCGAGAGCACCTCCAAATCGATGCGATTGAATTCGTCGAAGCACGACCAGGCCCCGCAAGAGGCCAAACCCTGGTTTAAAACACAAATGACACAAAAATAGCAAAATATCAGGGCCGGACCGAACTACAGCACCGCCGCTTGTCGGCTGAATTCTATACATTTCTGGGGGCAGAGCAGTGCCCCCGTCAAGTCGAACAAACAAAGGCACAACCGTAACATCTTTTCTCGAAGCCATTCAGGACATTTTCAACTCCCCTGTAACTTCGTTGTGAATAAAACTAGAAGCCCGAATTTTCGGTGACCAAGAGGGAATAATACAAGGTAGGGGCAAAAGTAATGTCATAATATAAATTGGCTGCCATTTTGTTGAAATGAAACCAGCCCGTCCCATCTTTGATGTCCTCCCTCCGGTGACGCCCTAAGCCGAGGCTCGTACCCCACAAGGGGTGCCCTTAGCGAGCGTTCACCTAGCTTTTTAGCTTAGTTTTTATGCCCCTGGCTGGAAACTTTGAGTGTAGCAGCTTAAGGCAACCACAGGATTGACCGGTTAAATAGTCATGACCTCAGAGGTCAGCTATGAGATGCTCTACAGATTTTTTTTTTTTTTTAATTCGCTCTGTTTTCACGGAAAGGTGAAAACAGACGGTGTAAAATTTATGACAGTAAGTCGAAAAAATGGAATCGGTCAAATTACCACCTCCTGAGTTGATGCACATTAGTCTCGTTGTACGGCATTTTGAATTGTTGCTCGCAAAACAACCTCCATATTGGTGACTTACTGATGCAAAACAATGCATGGTCGAATCTTCTCCTTCTCACTTTTAAACATGCACAAATTTTTAGACGCTGAAAAAAGTACCAATCATTTTTAACCACTAGCCTGTCTTTGACAATACCTTGAAGAATTTCCCGAGGGCGATATAGTCGAGGCCATCAGAACAGTTGAACACGACGCATTGTTTCGCCACAGCTTTGGCCAGATCTTTGACGGTCTCCGTCTTACCGGTGCCGGCCGGGCCTTCCGGAGCTCCGCCTATTGAAACCATGTTTTCCGTTACTTGAAGATGTTTTTGGAAACTTGATCATGTCAAATACGTAATCAAAATTGATTATGAAGCGACAGATCGAATCCTGAAAACGTAATCTCATAGCAGAGTGCTGATCAGAAAACCAATGGATACGAGCGGTGAAGACGAAATCAATGTCATAACGAAATTTTTCGCCTTACATTGTACAAAAGGGGCACAAGTGCATTCCACTGGAGATCCTGAAGGCCCTACACATGTGCCGACCATCATGGAGGTATTAGCCGGAAATTATTCATGACGATTTCCCTAGGAAAAAAAAGCTTCTGAATTCGAAATTCAATTGTAACAAGCTCGAATACTCACCCAAATTAAGATGTAAAGCGCCGAACAAGGTCCTGAAGCAGCGATCGGTAAGCGGCGTTACAACCAGCCTACCGGTGTTACCGAGGTACTCATAGCCGTACGCCAGCTCGGAGTTAATCATGCGGGTCAAGCACTGCCAAGACGTGTCCTCTTGCTCCTACAACATCATAAACGTTATACACGATTTCTACCAGTTACAATGGAACCTTTATCGTGCAAAAAAGCTACCACACTAATGCGGCTAAAAAAATAATATTAATGATTAGTAGGAGTTGGTGTGTCTTAGGTATGCGAAAATCGAAATGAAATAACGATTAGATAATATGTTAAGTTGAACGAACAGCTCCATACTTGTTATATCCTCTGTATATAGTTCATAACTAAGGCACTATAAGCTGGGCTATAATTACCTCCCAATAGTATCGTATCTGGGAGAGCCAGTTAAAATCATTGTCTTGGTGCACTTTAAGTTCTATGAGCTGCAAGAGCACGTCTCTTGCGTGGACGTCTAACACCACCAACGCTCCTGGAATTATAACAAATAATATATTTAAGATTGAACGTCCAACTATACGTAATATTTTTATTAATTTTTTTCTAAAAATAGTGATTATTTTACTGCTGACAGAAATATTGAACTTTTACGACAGCCACAGTCATTGCAAACTGAAGGATGGATTTGTTGTTAAGTTACTAGGTATATGGGGTGTAAGAATACCCATCACATAGCTGATGCATTCTGTACATCAAACTAAAGCCGGCATTACATTATCCAATTTGCAGAGCGCTAGATGAGCTAGCGTGCTAAAATTGGAGGGTGTCGTGGCAGTTATAGTTAAAGCAATAGCACGTAAAATTAAATCGGAGAGGCAACCGGATGACAAATGGTAATCTGGGTCTTGAAGTGCGAACCCCCCGTACCGTTCGCATGGACCCCAAATGGACGGGGGCGGAGATATAGGGAATGGGGGCAAAACATTTTTTTTTTTTTGACATGACATTCAAAATTTAAGCTCTAATAAATGCATGGAATTAGTGTGTATCAATGCCATCCGATTGCCACCCCCCAATATCTTTATAATTGAAGTAATGTCTTACGCTGTATATCATTCTTGAAACTCTTTACCAAAACTGGATGGCATTGATACACAAATTCCCTGCACTTATTAGAGCTTAAATTTTGAATGCCATGTCAAAAAAAAAATGTTTTGCACCCCCATATCTTCGCCCTATATCACTTCAAGACCCAGATTACCATTCGCCATCTGGTTACCTCTCCGATTAAACTTTACGTGCCATTGCCTTGAATATTAGTGATCCAATCTAGTGCGATCATATGGTTCTGCCATGCTTGTTCATCTAGTACACTAGCCAGCGCACCAGTTTAGCGCTCTGCAAATTGGATAATGTAATGCCGAACAAAAATTATTATTGGGAAACGATGTTTTTTTTTGGTGCAAAAAATCGCTGTTTTCGGCAGCGCGCAATGTAACGCACGCAAAACATTGGACTTATGGGTGCATGCAGCGGTTTAGGAGTTGTGGGGGGTATTTAAAGTTATTAACATTTAAAGCTTGGTTTGCTAAAAAAAAGTTGGACCTTCAATATCTCCGTAACCAGAAGGTTACGGAGATATTTAAAGAATCACAATGACGAGAAGAACCGGTAACTCTCGGGATTGTTAAGCGTCTTTACACACAAGTTTGTTTTTTATTGTTTCTCTGATGGTTAACCCTCACAGACGCCCAGACTGCTTCACTGGTGAGCCAGTCTGGGCAGTACCAGACTCTTACCAGGTAAAACCCATTCCTGTCTTTCTAAGTGTCCCACTGATATGGTCGGAGACCCGTTTAAATTTATTTTTATTTGCATTTTCTGTCTTTATTTCGCTGAATTGATAAAGTTTTTACTAATTTAAATTTAAATCTGTTTTATTTATTAACCTGAATTTATGTTTTGTTTTGTTTATAAAAACCTTTTTTTTAATGCTTTGTATATATTAAAACCGCTTTGTTGCGACCACTTTGAGAGAAGCGGAGAACCGAACGAAGTGGAAATACATCATACACAAAGCCACGAAGGCCATTCAAGGATACAACCTTCAGTAATGAAGTACGCGACCAAGAAGATTATATTAAAAGCATAGCCTTGTTCCTTATTTTGTTTTTTAACTCTTGTGGCTATTGCTATCCATATTTTTTTTTTCTAAATTTTGTGTTCATCATCCGTCTCAAGTCTCATTTCCGCATCCAATCGCTCCGGTCCAAATATACACATTGACATTGTTGAAAATTATATTCAAAATGACACGATTACTTTGTAAAGTATTATATTATTTTAATTAATTATTGTGAATGTGAGGACTATGTGGATATCATTATTATTTTCCTTTTTGAGTTAGTTTTAATTATGGTCTGGCAGTTTGAGTAGTTTATGCGGCCTACCCAAATGTCCTTTCTTTGGTATTGTTCGCCGAGTTGAGCTCCTTAAGTTCTGAGTTGAGCTCCACGATTACTGACAAATGCTTGCACTGACTGGACAGGTCCACTCAAATTTGTGTGGTTCTTTCCTCAAAAGACCATTTCAGACACTAATCTACATGGTCCTCATATGGCCTGACCAAGATTATGTCTGGACTTTAAAAGAGACTGTGACCTCTGAGTTTGTTTCGGCCTTTCTTCTCAGAGTAGTTAGATAGGAAACGCCGAACTCAACTAGCTTATTTAATTATTTTTTTTAATATGACGTGTAAAAGTGATTCCGATATCCTATTTACAGAATAAACAATTTCATTTCATTTCAAATGCTGGATATTCGGTCAAAATATGACGGACCGTTTCCTGTGTATTCGGCTCACAGATGCACGACGGGCTCGCCTTACACTTAAAGCGATGCAGGTATTCGGAGAACCCACCGTGCCCAGTCAAGATCTGTGTAACTACTCCGGTTGGTTTCACCTTGTTGACAATCTTGAAGGCATCTATCGCGTCCGGCAGGAACATTTTCTTAACGGAGGCTGTTTGGCCGTTCTTTTCATTCATCGAGCGACCCCATACGGATCTGCCGCTTGACGAATGAAAACGGGCAGCGATCATAGTCCGGCTTCCTTTTCAATTTGAGTGCAGCCTCTATCACAAGGTGGTCTGCGCGTTCGTTGCCCTACAGCTCGGCGTGAGCCTTTACCCAGAACAAGGAAACATCTTTGCTTTGAGATAAAGCCGCGCCCACGTTACCTTCCACCGCCAGGGCGTGGAGGGAACCTTGGTTCGTGACTGTTTGTAGTGCTGCTTTCAAGTTATTACAGATTCCGAAGGTTCCTTCTTTGCGCTTTAGGATTTCCCTCGTGGCTACGCATATGGCCAAGAGTTCGACCTGGTAGACTGTGCAGTACGACGGCAAGCTAAACTTTACGGACTTGATCTCGGCATCGCTGTCCCACAGTGACAGTGCTGCTGCGACCTTGCCAGCGATCTTTCTGTCATCGGTGAAGAACCATTATATACCCGTTATACAGTCCTACCTTCTCGTGGGGAGAGTTCTGTCCAGAACCGAATGGAAAGTCAGTCTAGAAGTAGCGGTATGGGGGACAAATGTAAACCGTTGTCCGCATCAGTCACAAATGAATGACAAGCCAAATTGTACCCAGCACGCTAGGGTCATAACTAAAAGACAAAGACAGTATTTAGCTTGTTGGACACAATTTGACTTGTCATCTATTTTATGACTGCAGCATCGTCTTGTTTGTATAAGAGGAAAATGACACAGCAGTTGGATATTTACCGAGTGTGATCCTGTTCTGCAAATTGAGATGACCGCGCACCAAGTCAACAATTTTTGATATTTGGAAATTACACTTATCCCAGTACGTCTTCATAGCAGGAACATTGATGTGAATAGCTTCTGTTACTTCTAATGTCCAGAAAGTCATCGCTATACATTGTACCTATACATAAAGGATTTTATTTAAAACGTAAAAAGTTTCAGCCAACGGCATTTTTAACGAAATGTGAAATAGCAGCGTCAGCAGTGGCCATAATTGCCACATAGTAACGTCTGTATCCAAAGTAGGCTATTTGTTCGAAGTTGTGCAAATGCGCATTGTGCAATCAAGATTCTTTATATTTATATTTTTCATTGGGTACCTTTATCGTTGTCGTGGTAACACTATTTTGATAGCTTTGGATACGTATAGATTGAACCTTAACCAAACATGTAATTTTATTAGAGGGCGTCTAATTTGGGCGATAGCGATGGATGAATGCCTCGAGACAAGTCTCGAGTTCGCGTCCCGATCTGCAATGTGTCGCCCACATTGGAAGCACCCCAAATTGTTATGACTATGATACTAACGGCTTGGCCAGGCCAAACGAGCACCCAGTCGTCTCGTTGCCGATGCAGATAGTCATCGTATGATTCGGCCACTACATTATGGACAGATACTTTCATCGACGTTTCCAATTCCAGTAACCATTTCTCTACCTATAACAAAAGGTAAATGGAGTCATAAATATAGGTACCACAAAAGTTAAAACATAAAAATACAGAGCAGTAGGTACACGTCACCTGTCCTCTCGCGGCTGCAGTATTGATAACCAAAGTGAGCAACACAATCTCTCCTTCCGAGGACCTCATGTGTGTCACCACCATGTCCTCAGTAAACGTTAGTCGCGACATACCTTCGAAACATTTCTTGAGGTGAGGTTGTACACTGTTAAAATAGGAATAAGAGAATTTTATCGATTTAATTCACACAAGTAATATTTACATTGTTCGTAACTTTAGATGCAGCTTATGCAGTGACAAATTTCGGACTGAAGTTAAAATCAGAAATCTTTAGTTCAAAGGTTCAAAAGCTAACTCATTGTTATGTAGCACTATTGACGAGATCCATTAATATCACAAACATACAACAGTATCATGTTATCATCATCATTATCAGATTATTCCACCCACTGATGAGAATAGGCCTCCTCCCTTGTATGCCATGCATTCCTGGTAGCATCATATACTTTATAAAGATCTTTTATTCATTCAATCGTTGACAAACAACAAACAGCCTCAATAGTTGGGTGTAGACGCAAGAACTTTTGCACAAGAGTTCCTCAAATATAATATGTAAAAAAAACCCTGACCGATCCGAAAAGGGCACATAGGTACTGCATTAACATTACCTAAAATTAATAAAAAAACCTATCATTATTGAAAATAAAAAAGTTATTGCTATTTAAAAATCAAATTTTTAGTTCCAAAATTACTCCAAATCAAAAAAAAAAATTGCAAGTTTTCAACAGGGGTCATAAGTTATGACTTGTAGATACCCGCTAAACGATAGCCGCTCGCGCCCCATGTATTAACCCGGTAAAATTCCTCATTGAAAAAAAGTGTGACGAATATATTTTAGTTTTCCTGAAAATTACCACATAAATAGACTCCTAAATAGATACCTAACACAACCCCAAGGATCGGACAGGGTCTTTTCTTTTTACATGTTGTATGATATAACGAAAGTAAGCACTGAGGGAAGACTTGAAAATGTATACCCAAAAGAGGTTAAATATTATATATATTATTTTTATGGAAGTTAGTTACTTTTGAAGTTCGATTCGTAGAAGTTGGAACTTCTGTTTTTAAGTAAAAGTTTTTTGTATCACGTTTTATGAAAACTCATCCTCTAAAAGGCTCCTGAGAAGTTGCCGATGGGAAGTCCCGTCGGGCACACGGTTTGTGTTAAAGAAGTCAGTTATCGCCGGGTCGGGCAAAGTGTTATTGGGTTTTTTCCATCTGGAATTTCTCAGTAGCAGCTCGAAGTCTGGATTTGTGCCCGGTTGATGGCAATAGGCTCGCCCGCTATTACATGGGACTAAAACATAACTGGCGAAATGTGGGTGTACTACTATAGGTACACCTCTGCCTCACCCTTCGGGGATTACAGGCGTGATGTTATGTTATGTAAGTCAATTATAAACGCACCGCGTAGGATCCTTAGTTTCAGACAGGATTTCAAGCAGTTCGTCGTTGGAGAGGAAGAAGAAGCGTGGGAAGTATAGACGCTTCTTCTCCAGATACTGGTTCAGGCCACGCTGGACCATCTCCAACAAGTTGTTGGACTTCTTCAGTCGGTCCAACATCTTCTCTATCTGGATGACGTCAAGTACTCGCGGCTCTGCGAATGCGGCCTTCATTATCTCGCGCCACATCTGTAGAGGCATTTCTTTTATGGCAACACTTATGGAATTAACGTGTAGTCATAATTTATGTCAGGCCTTGCCTAAACTAAACTAGACATGAACTGAGCATTCTAGCGTAAACTTCATTTTGTTGAGTCAATATAGAAAGTGCTACTGAAATTTTCTAACGATTTGCGAAGCTGCAACATAATACATATATAGAAAATTAAGTTAGGATGATAAAAGTAACTTTCCAACTTCAAATCTATTTAGGAATTCAAATTCTCAGAAAATTGACATGTTTTTGGAACATATATCATGACAAAGTTCAAATTCCATTCCAACTGATTTTTTTTGTATTTTTTTTCTACAAACGGCCAATTCAAAATCAATATAGAATAAATAAATTTATTACGAGGTACATGTAAATTATCTAAGATTGGGTAACCACCCATTCTTAGATAATTGACATGTATTGCCACCTAAAGATAGTAACGTGCTATGCCTAGTTGGATAAGTAGGCATAGCACGTTAATATCTTTAGGTAGAGGTACTCAATTTGGTCATGCCTTATCAACAGCACTGAAACGTCGTCCTTCTTCCGGGATCTGCTGCTGAATATCGGGTGACGAAAATATAGGCTCCAAGTACATCCAAGTAGCTTGAACCTTCAACCACTCGTCTAAGATCTCTTGTAGAAGAATCAACTTGCGCTCCCAGTCACTGAATAATAACCAAAATAACATTAGTGTATCATCAACATATGATACCTTACTATTAGTACCTTATTGAATCTACCGAATAAAACAACTTCAGAGGAATATTATTAAATAACAAAACGTACTGAATAGTTTCCTCAAATGGTTTGATATACGGTGAGTTCTTCATGGTCTGAGTCTTAACAATATGATCATCTAACAGCAATTGAATTTCGTCGACACTTGATAGAATGTAAGTCCCAGTGTCCCTGAAAATTTAGAAATAACATAACGATTAAGGTTTATTTACATTCGTAAAAAATACATTTTATTATAAGAATGAAACAATGTTCCAAGCCATAGGCTAACCAAAGTAAGTCTTACTTGTAAACGAGAATTTCGAATTTGAGGTCGGCCCATTCCCTCATCATCTTGTCTAAGGCTTTCTCGAGGTTGTTCTCTTTAGTAGCGGCTTCCGATATTCCCTCGAACTTTTCAATATAGTCACCCAGGTTGAAATCTATGACTTTCTCTAGCGACAGGTCGTCGTCCACGACAATGGGGAATCCGACGATTTCTGAGATCTTCTCCCAATGACGCAGCTTCATGCCAGGGTTCCCAAGTGTTTGTATAATTGGCATTTGTTCCTTGAACTCATCAATTTTTTCTCTGAAAGTTGTTCACTATCATTTAAAAAGTCTTGTAATAAGGCAAATATTTATTTAAAAATAATAACCCAAATTACCTCACAGAAGTAGCGAGGCGATGAGTATCTGGAACGTCCGCGAATGACTTCTCCAACTTGTACACAATTTTATAGTAATAACTGACGTCACCTTCAACTTCCTCTGGATCAAAACTGCCAACCTAAAACATATTCAATTATTTGAAGTAATGCGGCAAGTGGCAACCAACTAAAAATGACAATGAACTGAAAATGACTATGGTGATGTGTGTTACTATGACCTGAATGCAGATCTTCTCAATAAACTTGACCACCTTCTAACTCCATTTTATTCGTTTTCAATTTTCGTAAGTATGATCATGTGCCTGCGCGGTTTTAGAATGGTTTCCCACTCGTCAGCGTAGAGACTTGAGGGCTCTGTCTATATTGTTTCACATATTCAACAAACTCACTTCTTCTTACCTGACTTCCCATATTCAATACTTATTCTCTGCCCATAGTAAAAATCTTCCGTTCTCGAACAATCGTCTTCCGATGTCCTTCTCACCGTTCTGGTTTCATTCACTCTTCTTTCTTTGTCCAAGCGCTTTTTCTTTGGAATGCGCTCCCTCTGAACATCAAGATGGCAACCAGTCGGTTATCATCGTGAATTTATACGTAAGAAGTTGGCTGAGTCATCCCAGCAGTGTCTCATTTTCTCCTCTACCAATCGTTATATCCCCTGACACTGTTTATTTTGTTTACACATGTATCTATGTATTAGTAAAACAATTTGTATTTCGAGTTATCTATCCCTAATGTTACACCTGCCACGTTTTGTATCTGCATCAACCTAAGATCGACTGGTATAAAATGCCTCAGGCATTAAGTGCGCCATTGTAAAGTTTTTTTTTACTTGTGCATAAAGTTTAAATAAACAAATAATATAACAAGAGAAACTGCACCCATGAACAAATTTAGAGGAGCGTAAAAAAAGTGTGTACAAAACAAAATAACATAAATATTTGTGACAATTAAGTTAATTAATTTGGATTTTGTTTATTATTCGTAAAATTTCGAAAAAACAAACGATCAAATGACAAAAATTAACGAAATCAAGGAAAAAAGAAAAATTTTACAGGAAAGTAACATTTTTGTACTTAAATTTTTATTATTTTTCTATAAATGCTTAAGAAAGGCAGCTATAACGTGGGCTATTTAGTGTTGCCCCTCTAACTCTTCAAACTGCTTCCAGTATCCTTGGCATACTCCTAATCAAATTATTGATAAAATCTTGAGAGATTCCGTTCCATTATTCCTGTAATGAGTTGTTAAGATCTCTCAAATTAGCGGGGGCAGGCTTTCTTTTCTTAATTTGACTTTCAAGCTTAACCCATACATGCTCTGTACGATTTAAGTCGGGTGAGCAAGCTGGCCACCCCATAACATTGATTTCAACTCCTTGAAGGTATTTGACAACTACAGCCGCAGTATGGGGGTGTGCATTATCATGCATAAAAGCAAATCTATCTCCTATAAAAGTGGCAAATGGCACTGCAATTTCTTCAAAAATGTCAGTTACATATCGCGTCGCTGTTAGTGACCCATTCTCAATGACGCGGAGTTCCATACATGCCCCCAAACTAATACTTCCACATATACCATAACTGACCCTCCACCATATGCCTCTTTTCAAATGATGTTACAATGAGCGTCCCTCTGTCCTGGGCGTCTCCACACTTTAATCCTTTCATTATCTGGCTTCAGGCAAAATCTGGATTCATCTGTGAATAGAACTTAAAGCTTCGTCATTTTTCGTGAATGCTAGCAAAATTAACTCGAGCTACTCGATGGGATGTGGCAAGAAGACGTCTGGTGTGAATTTATTCCGGCCAATTTCAATCTTCTTCTCACAGTTTTTGTGCTTACTGTAACCTCTCGAAGTTCTTGGAGCTTCGTTCTTACTTCAGAAGAAGTTAGGTTCTGGTTTCTAAGCATGCTGGTAACAATGAACTGGTCATATCTGGCCAGAGTTTTCTGTTTACGTCCCTGTCCTGCGAGTTTTACAACTCGGTGTACCACAGATTTTGATACTCGTAATGTTTTGGCGACATGTTTGCAAGTGTTCCCAGTTTCAGTTAAAGTAACAGCCCTCGCAACTTGAATGACCTCTCTAAATTTGTCTATGAGTGTATTTCCTTTCAACTTTTCTGTCACTGGCGCCGCTATCATACTTCCTTTTTTTTAATCAGTTCTTCAAATCAAATCAGTTATTTGCTTGAATATGGGTAGGTTACCTAATACATGGGGAACAAAAGTTCTTACTCTATTTATTCATCTAACTCTACACATCTCAAAATTCTGACAAGAAGAATTTTGAGATAGATGTTTTCTTCAGGAATGACAAAAAATTTGAAGCGAAATGTGTACTACAGTCGTGTAGGTACTTACGAATTGAGATACTTACTTTAGAAGTGACCCAGGTGTTATGTTTCTCAAGGAAATCATACCCTGCATCAAATAGTTTCTTATACGGCACTAATCTATCGTATACAGCCTTCCTCTTGGGATACTGTGACAACTCCCATCCAAACGACGCTTCTTCTTCGTTAAACTGGTCTATCTTACCTAGAGCGTTTGCTAACCTGCACGCAGGGGTAAAAACAATATATTAATCATATTGTTGCTTTTAAGATATCGTTATTTCATCACGTGGTATAAATATCGAAAACTGCACCCCGATTACGTGTAATACACGATCAATCACAATCTGTTTAATTTTGACAGTTCAACAACATTCATTGCGTTTTACGTTGCTGAGCAGACAAATTTTTCGAACATATGAAGCAATGGGTTAGCAATAACCTTCAAAATTATTCAGATTATGATTGATCGTGGGTTAAGCAATTAGGTTGCTGAGCTGGAATCGGAATGAAATCGTAAAATCTCTATCCGTAACATAAGCGAAATCTGAAATTCTATAAGCTATTCATGATTCTAATTATAAACATGATCGTCTCAGTATACGCTTTGCCATATTAGGGCTCACGTGTAGGATTGCGCGCGTATAATAATACTTCCTGGACTACTTCTTGTATGTACAGGCCCTATCTAAGCTACGCGTGACTCTGATGCGTAACGATAATACACACACTTAAGTTTTTATTGTTTTCCTTAAAAAAAGTGAACGATGATTGTGTCAATGATTTCGCATGACTTACTTCTCATCCAAATGTCGTGCCCGCGAGACGTATTTCGGCAATTCATTGATTTCTCCCCAATACTGAACTTCATTGCATTGCAACTCATAAACTTCCAGATCATCAAGGAACTTGGAAATGCGAACCTACAAATAACGTTAAACAAAGAGTTACTTCAAGTTCTATGAAAAAATATACTTAAAATCGATATTTTCCAGAAGTTGATAAAAGTAATTGTTACCTTTAATAGATCTTGGTATTCTAGCTTTTTCTGATCACAAATGTTCTTAGACTCTTCTATTATACCAGGCATGCGAGCATACCTGAAAATATACTAAAACACTTTGAAATGCGTAACTACATAGCCGACCCACAACACAGTATTATAAAAATAGGTTATAAGTAACGAAAAGTCGACACTTGCGTTCGTTGTTGTTATAAAAGCAGGTATGGTTCGCTATCTTATTAAAAAAGATTTCTTACCTAGAGATCCTATAATCTCCTTAAAACACAAAATATCTAATTAAGTGGCTGGAAGACATGCGAATATGTACGCGTAGGTACTACTATAAGCTGGACTACTATTTTTGCCTGTGCGTCCAGGGACTGAAAGCGGTTACGGTTAAAGGTTACGATACCTCAAAAATATACCAGTACCGGTTTAAAATAAAGGTTGAACTATACCGATATCTTTATAAAGGTTGGGCTAAACCGTTACTTAACCTTTACACGATTTCAGTACCGAAAAACATGCGAGACGGCGTGGCGTGGGACACAGTAGTGTCTTTCCGATCGGAAATAAAAACCAATACTGAGTTACAATCAGCAAGTGAACGACAAACAGAATGTGACGGCGGTGCGACAAAGAAAACCCCTATTTATAAAGGTTAAGGTACTGCTACCGTAACATTTATAAAGGTACGTCTACCGAAATATACCGGTATGCATTTCCAACCTCAAAATTCCGCTACTGAAAAAAAGAACGGCTTCGAAAATTTTCGGTAACCCTTATTTAACGGTATGACGTCATACTGAAATTTAAATGCCCACTTTAGGACTGAATTCCTCTTACGCTGATGTCGGTCGCGTACGTCGTCGGTCGCGCGTGCGTATTTATATACATTGTGTTCTATATAGTACCATACTGCAACGCTGACGCCGTCGCCGTACGTACAACATTGTGTACGCGACCGACATCAGCGATAGAGGAATTCAGGACTAAAAGTTGCCTCACCAGTGGTAGGTCTGGTTGTTTGATTTGAGCTCTAACGGCGTGAAGGTAGTATAGTCTCCCAAGAAGACAATGTATCTCATAACGTCGCGTAATTTGTCCTCCATCTCAGCGAGGCTGACATCTTCCACCTTCTTGACGTATTCTATCAGTTCCATGAGAGCCGCTGTGTCCGGTGGCGGAGTTAGCAACGTGTTCGCTATTGTAGCATATTCGTCGTAAATTCTACAAAAATCCTATACTATTAAACGAGCAATATTTAGATGTATATTTGTCAAAAACGGCTCTAACGATTTCGATGAAATTTGCAATATAGGGGTTTACGGGGCGAAATATCGAACTAGCTAGGTCACATATCTGGAAAAATTCGTTTACTCTGTATTTACATCCGAGCAGAGCTCGTTCTTCCAAAGTTTAGCACAAGATTAATGACATGGCAGCATGGAATTAGTATATACTTTCCTATACTATTAAATGAGCATCCTCTTATTTTCAACAGAACAGAGCTCAGTCGCCCAGGTATTATTATATTATTAATCATATATATAGTTCAAGTCTCAAAAACAAGATTAACTAAACATCATTTAGTAAAACGTAATATTTTTTAAACTAACCCTTTGATCATCGTTTGATAATCATCAGACATTCTCCTCAACAACGTATTGGCCATCCTAGTCGCAGCTCCACGCAACGCGGTAATGAGTTCACCCCGCTGCATTCGAAACATGCCGATAACGATGGTTCCCTCAAGTTTAGAAGGGATCTCCCGTGCCAAATCAACGTATTTCACAGACTCCACGCAATATTCCTCAAAAGTTTTCTCCGGATCCGAATGAAGAAAAGCTTCCACTATACCTTGAGACTGTCAAACAAAGAATGCAAAACCTAATTAAAAAAGTAAAATTTTAAAAATTGGTAGATATGTAAATAAAATCACCTCGCCGTTCAGTAAACAGATGTAGTCATCAAAATCTTGAACTCTTAGTTCGGGACCTATTCTTTGCTCCGCAATCAATTCTGTTATTTGTTTTTTATACATTTCTACTAGGTCCGTGTCTATGATGGGCTGAAAAGAGAACATTAAGGATTGAAAATAATAAATAACTTATGTTTGAATACTGAAACATTGACATGACTGTCTCATCGTACCGTCAGAGTGGCTCCTGTAGCATCCCCAAAATCTTGGTATAGCAAAGTTTCCAAACGAGGTGACTGCCGACACGCATGGATCAAAAATTCGTATAAAAGAGTCAACTGGTCTTTGAACTGCTTAAAAGTGGGATCGAATTCTATAGCATCGTTTGCAAATCCTAAATTTATTATAAAGCCTTGATTGGTTCCCTGCAATGTAGATATTTGGTTAAAAACTTCATGTTAGGTACTTGAAAATTACTTAATTATTCTTCTTTAGACGCTGCGCAAAGATAGACGCTTTTTGTTACCGACACGGCACACCATCACAGAAAACCGTAGTTACTGTGTCCGGTAGCGGCAATCGGACACAGCCGCCGGTTGCCTGTTACCTGCTTGTATCAACTGACGCCTTTTAATTTCCAGTTACCTACACCGAATACTTTTTGATTGGTAATCCGTATGTGTCAAGTGGTAGCAACTGCACACAAATAGTGTCCACGTCTGCGCAGTGAGTGGTTGATTTCATATTGATTATATGAAAATAAAATATTCACTGGTATCTTGGATCCACCACAAGACACAAAAGTGTCTACGTTTGCGCAGTGCCTTAATCTAAATCAAAATGCTGTCGCAAATTTAGAAATATATTTCAACTTTCAAGGGGAAAGAACTTACCTACGAAACATTTAGTTATAAACACATAAAAGGATTGTAGGTAACTATAGCTCTACGCTAATATTGCATATAATAATATTCACCTATCATTTAATATGATCCTAAATAACTGCTTCATAACACCTTTTTAGAGGTATGAGGAACAGGGTGTAAAGTTCGCTCATACTGTATAGAAAAGGGATGATCCTTCGACCAGAGGGGTGTCGTGACTGGCGTGGCGTTGGGTAGTTGCACCCAACGATTAACGTCGGGGAAAAAGACGACTTTCTCTAGAGTCGTCTTTTTCTACACCATACAGGGTGGCAGGGACATCGACGCGAAAACTGTTAACATGGTTTCAGTAATTATTCTGAATGGTTTAATTGAAAATTTAATTGCAGAGGGGCTGCAATTAAATTTTTCGTCGGTTATTTTAAAAAAAATCTGCTGTTTCATTAATTTTGACCGCGTAGGTATTGCATTTTTCTATGAAACAGCTGATTTTCTTTTTTAAATCCGACGAAAAATTTCAACGCTGGTTCAGAATCATGTACTGAATACATGGTAAAAGTTTTCGCGTCGATGTCCCTGCCACCCTGTATACACAAGATATTTGTTCACAACAAAGGCTATCTCCTCATGAGTGGCGTCATGGTTGAGAAACGTGGTAGCCGCGTCAAGAAGGTCTAGCTGTTTTGAATGTTAATCTGTTTAAAAAGTACAGTGATATCTACTACAAATAAGTAGTTCGTTTAGATGCTAATGTATACGTTTTTATAATAAAGTTCCTAGCCACATTCAAGACAATTTTTTTATAAAGCGGAAATTATGCCAGAAAGCCTTTTATTACTGTTAAAGACTATATTGAGGACAAAAAGGCTTGGGATTGGGCTGCTATACACTGACATGAATATCACATCACATAACTAATAGTACACCCACATTTCGCCAGTTATGTTTAAGTCCCATGTAACAGGGGGCGAGCCTATTGCCATCAACCGGGACTGTTACTGAGAATTCCAGATGGAAAACTCAATAACACTTTGCCCGACCCGGGAATCGAACCCAGGACCTCATACTCAGCAGTAGCGCTTGCGACCACTAGACCAACGAGGCACTCAAATGAATATTTACTTCGTAAAGTATTTTATTATTTTAATTATTTTTCGTCGGAGGAGGTTTAATGATGGTCTAGCAGTTTGAGTACAGATGCGGCCTACCCAACTGTCCTTTCTTTGGTTATTATGTTCGTCGAATCAATGACCTGCACGATAATTGACAAATGCGTGCATTGACTGGACAGGTCTACTCTAATCTCTCGAGGTTTTTTCCTCAAAAGACCCAATCTACATGGTCCTCAAATGATCGGACATCCAGATTTTTATATACACATTCACATTGATAGCAGTGACTTTCTTCCGAGTTTGTTTCAGCCTTTCTTCTCAGAGTAGTCAGATCCTACCTCATCTAGTTTAATATGATTGACGTATGAAAGTGTTGTGCAAACCTATTTACAGAAATAAAATAATTTATCATTTATCATGACCATCTGCTACCATGATTATTGGTGACAGTTCAAAGTTGATAGTTATAGTAATGCGCCCTTCATTTCCCATGACTCGTAGAATGATCCTGCTCGGAAGACGGCTTACATTGAACGGAATTTTGAATTTGCCAATTTTTTCAGAAGCGGTATTTCATGTTTTATTGGACCTACAGAGCTACGGCTGCGATCAAATAGTAAACTTTGAAAATGTTCAGGGTGACTTATACGTAGAATACATCTTTTAGAAGTTACACGTCAAAAACTGAAAGAAGTCCGAAAATTTTGAGGTTTTTCGAGCACCACGCAGTTAGCACAGGTCTTTCGAAGCTGCAAACTTGTTTTTACACTACTATCTATCCTAACATTCCAAAAAATCTGTGCAGTGCAATTTTTGCGACCTACAATGTCTTAAATGCTTGGCCAACAACGACAGGTCTGACTTTTCAATCAGCAGGGGAAAGAGGGTCTCGTTTTCGTGTAAGATTAAAAGATGAATTGTCTGTCCATATCGTTTCATAACAACGCGATACGTACGCCCACATCCATAATGTAGTCAGTGAACTCCGCCATTGATTTCAAGCACAAAGTTTGAAGATTATAGGTCATGATACATCCCAAACAGTTGTAGAAGTGCTTAATTTTCTGTACTTGTTTCGGGGTTGGTATTAACCTCTTTTTATTACCCTGTAAAAGGTAATAAAATTACAAATTGATTATACCTAGGTACTTAGTTTTTCTTAATGTCTCGAAACTGTTTAAAAGCTTTTCCAAACGATTGTAGGATCGTTGTTCTTAAATTTTGTTGACTTTAGACCCTTGACCCTTACCTGAAGAAAAACAGCTTGAACAGTTGGAATCCACTGGTGTGCGAGCACATTACCCGCCGCTTCTATGTGTCTTTTGCAAACAAAACAGAAGTCTTGCAACTCGTATGCCTCGTTCGTTGTCATTATATCTTTCATGCTGATCAATCTCAAGTCACTAAAACGAGTGAAATTAAATTATTCACATTCAGTTCAATTATATTATTATAATGTTATTTTCAAAGTAAGAAGGTACGGTTTTGTGCAATATTACTTGAATTGTTTCCACCATATTTGTAACACTTGAGCGATACAAGGGTTCACACTGTGTAGGTTCTTAGTAAGGTACTTCTGTGCAACGGCATAGCGGTTCCTCCAGGCATCGTCTTTCAATGCCATCTCTCGCTTCAGCGGCGTATCTTCTTCCTCCAAAGACTCTTCCTGTGGAATTAATAACTTGTCAGGCTTTACATAGATCTAAGGAATTAGTACAAGGATTCTACATTGGTACAAGCGCAATATGCGGAAGATTAAACTAACTATGTAATAATCTATTTTCCACAGAACCATGTATTGGTAATTTTCCTATTTTCTGTGGTAATGACAATTAAAACTGAACGGAAAATACATTCTTATCAACTTCAATATTTAAAATATATATATATATATATATATAAAAGTAGCTTTTCTGAAAAAAAAATAAGAAAAAATGTTTTTTTTTTCCAGAGAGGCCAGGTGCGTAGTACTCGCAACCGGCGGGCGTGGATGACCAGATGTATGAACGTAAACGAGGCAAAAGAAGTATGTAAGGATCGCAGCAAGTGACGTTCTGTAGTTTCTGCCTACCCCCATGGGAAGAAGGCGTGTGAAGTTTATGTATGTATGTTCAATATTTTTATAAGTAATCATGGAAACTATGAGTTTCCTTGTGGTTAATACGTATAATACAAAACTGATTTAGGTCTCGAACGCTCGGTGTCGGTAGGTATAGTGTGTGTATGGGTAACATATATATGTGTAGGTACCGTATTAGGATCTTTCAACACGAAATCCACAATCGCTTTTTTCATACTCATCATAAAATCTTCGCGCATCTCATCTGTGCACGTAAATAGAGTGTCCTTCCATTTCTTCAATTTCGGGGATATGAGATTGTGTACTCTGTAAAATATGTGTTCCAATAATAGAAAAAAAAATCAAAACAGAATAGGTAAAAATCTAAATTTAATGTAGGTATAGTCGACTTAGTACCTAATAATTGCTTTACCGTGACTTTCACCCCGGGTCCACACTCTCGCAAGTGCGCCTCGTGGAGGCCCTTGCACGAGCCGCGGCAAGCGGAGGCTACACGAGTGCTTCCTATCCACACTGTCGTGTTATTCAGTAGCCCGCCACGCCTCGCGCTTCGCGTCCTTTGACTCCGGTCAAAAAACCGACACCGATTGGAGCGCGCGCGAGGTGAGGCGAGAGACGACGAGAAGAGAGGGCGCCATCCACACCACAAGATTAGTCTTGTGATTCACACTATCGCGCTCGCTTCACCTTGTCTTGCCTCCTGGAGACTCTGGACCAAAGGCCAAAGTCGCGTCATAAGACAACAAGGTACAGTATTTCTATTTTCTTAATGTCCCTCGGAAATCATCGCATTTCCGAATACAACGAATGCTAATTTCCATGTTCATCAATTTGAATTTAGAACTAAGTACTTTGTTGTTGTTTTGTTTTGATTTCCGTGTGAACTATGTAACTGTAAAACTATTTTCTATCTGTCGCGCTTGCGACTTTAGCAGCTTTCCTCCCATTTTTTAAATAAATTACATTAAGTGAAAAGAGTATTAACAACTCTATATACTTCCAAGTCGATTGATAGTGTCCGGTCTGCACCAAGTGCAAAGGGCATGAAGATGAAGTTTGCCGAGGGACATTAATAAAATAGAAATATCTACTGTATATATTTCTCTTTGTAACAGTTTGACAGTTTTATTGAACCTTAGCGAAGTATCAACCTGAAACCTGCTGGCAATTGCCAAGAATTGTTGTCAAAAATATTAGGCAGACAGATCCAATTGGAACTTTGATATTCAGCTGTATCGATTAAGATGGCAATCGAACTAGACTCAGGCAGAAAAAGCTAGGCGGTTCCTTTAAATAATACAGATTTTGTAATTGAACTCATAGCGCCTGACTTCTGTTCCCACGCTTTAATTAAGTAGCAATAACTTTTTTTTTCAATAATAATATTTTTTATTACACAGGGTTATTTTTTTTATTGACAGGGTTATTTTTACTTATTGTATAGGTATCTAAATAGGCACCTTCAGAATCATCATCTGCCTAACCTTTTCCCAACTACGTTGGGGTTGGATTCCAATCTAACCGGATGCAGCTGAATACCAGTATTTTACATAGAGACTGCCTGTCTGACCTCCACAACAGAGTTACTACCGTTACTGGGTAACTGTAACACGATACTCCTCGGTAAGACTGGTCGTCAGACTTTCGGGCTTCCGACTACCCGTAACGACTGACAAAAAAAAGAAGATGAAGTGTCGCTGTGACTGTTACCTATTAGAGTCTGGCCACGCTAAGTCTGCATAAGCAAAAAAAAGGTAGAATTTGAAGAAAAAAAAGGCAACACCATCCTGTCCTACGAGAACAGAATTTGATACTTGGTTTGTTTTTCTGTTTTATGATAGGTTATTTTGTTTATATTCTGATTTATTCCTGGTAAAGAATAGTCACTTTAGCACGATGCAGTTTGGATTTGATACAGTTTTGTCATCGTATGAAGGTAGAGCATGACATAGTCTATTACACATAATCTATTATAATATGCAAAATATCAAAATCATTCGATCCTCTTACAACCCTGAAACTGACATAACTGACTTATGTAAAACTTTTTGGGGTTGCCCGTTTATTCCATTGCAGACTTACCTTGGCCAGACTCTAGGTACATGTACTTATTTACGCTCACCTTAATATTATTTTGTTGTCCAAAGGCGCTACGTGTATGGTGTCGATACCGTAACGCAGGTAATAGTAATACCTAAGCAAGTTTTGTTCTTCGCCAGTAGGCATTGACAATGACTGATTGTCATCCTGGTCATCACCCTGGCATATCAACTGTACCAGTTTTAACCTAAATTCCTCTCGAGCTTTTCTCATTTGCGTGAAGGTTTGCATAACTGGAAGGAATCAGTCATTAGCACCGCCATTATCTTTAGTTTACCTAATCATTTTTGGTTTATGCCTGTTCAATAGTATTAACGTAACTTTAGCAATTTTTAAAAGTACCATTTGAAACCAACAGCATTCGTATATATTGATATTTTCTTCTAGGTAACTCACAAGAATCAAGATGGCGAACTAGACAAGACGAACCTAGAAATAAAAGAGGTAGGCAGCTATGAAAAGTTGAGAATAAGTAATTAGATACCGCTGGACTTCTTCTTTGAGACTTGTTTCGCCGCCTGCTGTTTTGCGCCTTTACTAGCCGGCGAAGGTAATTTTAAAACTTCCTCCGGCAATGAAAACAAAGGCCGTGTCCGTACTTTGAAATCATCAGGCAAGGAAATCTTCGGTATCTTAGGTAGTTTTATATCGGAAGTGGACGGAGAGGGCTGGCTTTTCTTTCGTGTCGGCTTGTTGTTCTGCATTTTCGGCTCCTATAAACGAATTTTTAATTTAGGTACAATTGCTATTACATCTTTTTAGGGTTCCGTACCACAAAAGGAAAAAACGGAACCCTTATAGGATCTCTCGTATGTCTGTCTGTCTGTCCGTCTGACACAGCCAATTTGCTTCGAATCTAATGGACCCAGTATGTTGTTTGGTACGTGTACCGGAAATAAATAAATTTTGAATATGTTTTACTAATATATCACTTTTCTGGGACAAATTGAAAATAATAAAATAAAAAATGCATACTGCGTGACATATCAAATGATAAATAATTTTGAAATAAGTAGGTACTTTTAAAGAAATTTAAGAAAATTGACCTTTCTCTCAAGTGTTTATCTCCGAAACTACTGAGCCAAAAATTTTGAAATAATACAGAAAATTGTTCCATACTAATTAATAGATTACAGGAAAACCTATAAGAAGCCTTAAAAAAAAACCTAGGGCACTCCGGGAGTGCCGACAGAAGTGAAGACTTGAAAAATTTTATAAACATAACATCACGCCTGTAATCCCCGGAGGGTTAGGCAGAGGTGTACCTATAGTACACCCACATTTCGCCAGTTATGTTTAAGTCCCATGTAATAGGGGGCGAGCCTATTGCCTATTGTAAAAATTTTATCGTGTAGGAAATAATGTATCGCGCGTTGATGTCTTTTTAACAGTCAAACGCTGGTGTCGTAATAGTGTCGTGAAATCAATGGTTTAGTCCCATCTCGAAAATGCCCAACGCGCCTAAAGAAGTTTTCACTTCAAAAAAATAAAAGTGATCTAAAAAGTCCCAAACAAGAAAATATTTCTGACAGAAATCAAGACATAAGTGCAAAAATGGTCAAATGGTAAAGTCGTCGTCGTATGCCATTATAATTTTGTAGGTGTTCTTGGCATCCACATGGTATACAGGCATACGACCACGGCTTTATCTTGACTATTTTTGTACCTATGTCTTGATTTCTGGCAGAAATATTTTCTTGTTTCGTACTTTTTAGATCACTTTTATTTTTCCGCAGTCGAGTTGCAGTTTTTTATTAGGTAAACTATTTATTTTTATTCAATACTTTTTCGTTTTAACGCTTGATAAACGTTGCGACAACGTAAACAAGAGTAATACAAAAGGTCGGTACTAAATATTTTAATCATGATGCTTTTTAATGTATATGTAATAGGTATTGATTTTACAGCCGCGCCGTACATAACGCAGTCTCGCTTTTGCTTGTTTTTACCAAATTAAAAAAAATATTTACTTAGACAATATTATACAGGTGGCAGGGACATCGACTCGAAAACTGTTACCATGGATTCAGCACATGATTCTATCCATGATGCCATCCTGTATACACATATTTTTAATATGCTCGTCAAGGCCTTTCTTTTGTCAAAGTCAAATCATTTATTTCAAATAGACCCATGAACCTATGGCACTTTTGAACGTCAAAATTGGCAAAATAATATAATTGATTCTATTAGCCCCTTCCAAAAGGTAGGTAGATTTCGTATGGAGAAGAATGGGCAGGAAACTCCACCGTTACTCTTTTAAAATGTTTTACAATAGTTTGTATAAGTACATACATTAGTTAAATAATTATATGTGAAGACGATGCACCTAGAATAAAATTACTATACTACAACAGGTAAAAAGAATAAAAAATTAAGCAACGGCAGATAATTTAATTATGTGATAGATACATGGTGCTCACATATTTACAAACATTGTAAAAGTAGACGATTTTCCTATTTTTTTTAAAATTAATAAGTCAGTGTCTGAGGAAGTAATCACAAAATGTAAAATCAATGTCGTATAACATAAAATTGTAAATGTTACAATTAAATTAGCAACCTGTTTAATTTTGTCTTGATTCTAAATTGTCCTATGAAGCAGGACCAGCATGTTTCCAAGCACTCTTATCTTGGATATAATCCTCTAATTTGTAATATGCTTGTTTACAAAGTGTACTTTTCATATGAGTTTTAAATTTTATTTCGTTTAATTGCAATTTTAATACCTAACATGTTACAATTATCTCAATTTATTTTTTTTCGAGGTCAGAAATTTTCGTGTAAAGTCCACCATATTAAATTTACACACGCAAATACAAACATACATACATAGACTGCTAAAATCATAACCCTTCCTTTTGGCTTTGCCGTGGTCGGGTAATAACATGGTAAATCCCCCAATATTGTGCGTATAAGTAAACTTAAAGCAGTTGGAATGTATGAGAGAACATGTTTTTCAACTACAATGTTAAGTTTCTCCTTGGAACAAAATCCCAAATACGGAACCCTTCATTGTGCATGGTCCGACATGCTCTTGGCCGGTTATTTATAATGTCCTAAGTATAATAATATTATAAATGTGAAAGTGTGTTTGTTTGTTACGCTTTCATCTTAAACCGACAGAACGGATTTGGATAAAATTTGGCAGGATACTTTTTATCCCGATATTCCCACGGGATCGAGACTCATGTGGGTGAAACCGCGGGGCGCAGCTAGTAGGGGAATATTTTGTTCGTGCGGGAACACAACCAGTGTCACGTAAGTGCAAGATTTTCTGTTTAGTTGCTCGAAAGAGACTGATAGGTATACACAGCTCCAATAAGTAATTACCCCCCCCCAAAAGACATCTGCGTTCAAATCCATGATTGGCCCAAGTTGGTTTTAGTATTTTGCAAAAACAATTTATTATAATTATTGTATTATTTTAGTGAATAGGGTTAACATTTACTTACAAAATGTTATTTATCGTCTAAATAGACTGGAGGTTGCAATACCGCTTGCCGTGCTTAAGTAAGATAGGAGGTTCAATTCCTAGCCACGAAATTGTTTTCGTCATTCATAAAAAAAATGTTTTTCTGCTTTATTTTAGTAATATTTATAAATAATTTAAAAATCCAGAAAAATAAAATACTTTAATAATCATTTAATAATATTTATTATTTAGCAAAACTTTGATCTCATTTCACTACAAAGATTTATATTTTACAATTTGATTTGATAATTTATAGTTACCATAATATATATATATATTGCCAACTGACACAAACCGGTCCCTAGACAAGTGACATCCTATTAACGCAAACGATAAAATAGAAAGCGCTAGAAATAAACAATAGTTTTAAGTGAACGTAGATATACATCAAACGATGTAGTTATAAACTTGAGGGGATGGATTAATTTTATAAAGAAAACGTTAATGTATACCCTCAAATTATAACATCTACCGATTAGACAGAGACCTAAATATAAAGTGACTCAGACGATAGTAGATAACAATTTCATCGCAATTCACATAGGCTCGATTCTCGCCACAGTGTGCTTCTGGGTAACACGTGTGTTCAGAATTTTAGCTGTTTACTTGTAGTTGTGATATTGTGTTTATTGTGACTTGCGTTTGTGTTATTGTGCTTGTTTGTGTACGTTTGTTGTCACCTGCTGTCAGGTTTGTTTTGTGTTTCTTCAATTTCTTTTAATCATCATTATACATATTCTTGAATATGGATAAAAATAAACCCCCCGACCCTCCTGATAGTATCCCTACTACCCCCCTTTCCGGATTTTCCCCGTATAACTTGAGTCCCACTCCCAACCCATTAAGCCAGTTTGCAGATATGGTCTGTAATCTGGAATCCCAAACCCTTCCTCGTAAACGTCCCGGTAATGAAGATGACGTATCCAATCGCCCTACTAAACAACCGAGAACTCAAATAGGCCGTGTCAGATACTCAGTCACAGATAAAGGACCTTACATAGTTCATGTTTCTCGTCAGGAAGCCCAACCTAATTCTGGAACTACCTTACATCCTGTTACATTTGGACGCTTCTTGTCGAATCAAAATTTCTCCAATATAATTGCAGTCAAGCGAGTCGGTAGAAACCGTGTATCAGTTGAGTTTGCAGCCCCTCAGGATGCCAACGCTTTTATTTCAAATAAGGTTTTAGGGACAAATTTATATGAGGCTTTAATTCCGTCTTTTAACATAACCCGTATGGGTGTTGTGAGTGGCATCCCTACTGACTTCTCAGAAGAGGAAGTCCTCTCATATTTAAAAGTTCCAGTAGGCTGTGGTCCAATTTTAAAAGTTAGGCGATTGAACAGGAAGTTTAATAAAGATGGTTTAATTGAATACAGGCCCACAGAAACTTGTGTCATCACATTTGATGGCCAAGTTTTACCAAAAAGAATATTCTGTTTCTATACATCACTAACTGTAGAACAGTATATCTACCCCACCATTCAATGCCGCAAGTGTTGCCGATTTGGTCATGTAGAATCTCTCTGTCGTTCCAAACCCCGTTGTAGCAAGTGTGGCAATGATCACCCTGGTGATGGTTGTAGCATTGCTGAGAGCGAAGCTTTCTGTGTGTTGTGCTCTGGAAGTCACTTTGCAAATAGCAGGGCCTGTCCGGAGTACAGCAGACAGAGGACAATTAAAACAATCATGGCTGAGAAAGTGATGTCCTATTCAGAAGCAAGTAAAACTGTCCCAATTTCTACTCGTAGTTATGCAGACACTGCTAAATCACAATCTCAGTCAAACCGCAAAACTGTATTTCTCAAGCCTAAGACCCATGCTCCCCTTTCTCCTTCTTATGATAAAACAGCTCACCAGCAGCTCACTAGTATTCCTCAATCTTCTCAGTCTAATGGCTGTGCTCTCAATAGTCAACTAAAAGAATCTCCTGAAAACTTGTCTTCAATAATTGAACTTCTCAGTAAACTCCTGTTAACTTTAATGTCTTCATCAAATAAAACTCAATTACCGTCCAACGTTGCTACTTTACTTATTAACTCACTTTCATCCCACAATAATGGCTCGGTTGGTGTTCCTTCAATGGAATGTGAGGAGCGTGTGGCATAAGAAGCACGAGCTCACATTCCTTCTGAACAAATACAAACCTTTAGCTTGTTCCCTTGCTGAGACTTGGCTAGTTCCGAGTCTTAGTTTCCGTGTACCTTCCTTTAATATTCTCAGATGTGACCGATCTGATGGCTATGGCGGGTCGGCTCTCTGCGTGAACAATCGTGTACCACTTGTGGTTGTATCTCAGCCTCCTCTAGGTGATAATATTAATATTGTGGCTGGTAGGGTAGAGGGTATAACCCTCCTATCTATTTATATTGCACACCCTCATCAAAGTTTCCTTTCAATTTTAAAATGTACGTTGGAAAACATAGAAGGCCCTGTACTTGTTATGGGGGACTTCAACTGCCATCACTTCAGATGGGGTTCTGAACGTTGCGACTCTTTTGGGGAAGGTTTAGTTGAAATCTTGGATGACCTTAACCTGTGTATATTAAACAATGGTTGCCCAACCCGTAGGTCTCTTCCTGGACAGAATAAGAGTTGTGTTGACCTCACCTTCTGTTCACTGGATATTGCAGCGTCATGTCATTGGGAATGTACTAGTTTGTCACATGGAAGTGACCACTATCCAATTATAATTTCTTTAGCTGAAAAGACTTATTTAGAAAAATCAAGCCCTCCACTCTTGAGGTATAATTTATCTAACCCTGATTGGTTAAAGTATTCCTCATTATTGGAGGACAAGATCGATACACTTCCAAATTTAGTTAATGATTTTGATTCTCTTGGTACCATCCATGTGTCAAACTGTTATAATAACCTCATTTCTGCTATATCAGCTAGTGCAGACTCATGCTTCCCTGTTAAAAACTCAGCTCGTGGGAAGATTCCCCCTCCTCCTTGGTGGGATCAGGAATGCACAACAGCTATAAGGGAAAGGGATGATGCTGAGATGGTGTACAACGAGGCGATGGTTAGCGATAACCTAATTGCATTCAATAGGATTCTCGCTAAATCTAAAAGGTTGCTGCGAAGGAAGAAACGTGCCGGTTGGGCTGACTTTTGCGGTTCTCTGTCCCCTTCTACTCCTTTATCAGTTGTATGGAAGAAGATCAACCGTTTTAGATCTGGCTGTTCCCCTTCAATTTCTTCTCCCATCCCCCGAGGGACTGCTGACAAGTTCTTTGATAAACTGGCTCCTCCGTATGTACCATCGGAAGCAGAATATAATCAGCCGTCTCTCATTTCTTCAGCGGATCCTTTTGATGCACCATTTTCTATGCAGGAGCTTAATTCTGTTTTAAAACATGTTCATGACTCTGCCCCCGGTATAGACGGTATTGTCTATTCATTTATGTCACACGCAGGTCATAGAGCAAAAAAATATTTTTTAGACATCTGCAATTTTTGTTATGCCAATGGTTGGGTACCCGATCAGTGGAAAACTCAAATTATCATACCTATTTTAAAACCAGGCAAGCACGTTGATGACCCTAACAGTTTCAGACCGATCGCTTTGTCATCAGCCCTTGCTAAATTATTGGAACATTTAATAAAGAACAGACTAGAATTTATAGTGGAATCGAGAGACTTACTTCCTAGGTCTCAATTTGGTTTTAGAAAGGGACTCGGTACCATGGATAGCGTTGGGGTTTTGGTTTCAGACATACGCTCATCGTTTTCCAAAAATGAATCCGTAGTCGCTGCCTTTTTAGACATTTCCTCTGCCTATGACAATGTCCTTCTTCCCATTCTCAGGCAAAAATTGCAACAGCTGAGAATACCGGAGAGAATGGTACAGTGCATCTGCAATTTGCTCATGTCTCGAACTTTGGTTTTGAGAGTCCCGGGTGAGGAATTTGATGTCAGGATGTCATGGAAGGGCCTACCACAAGGCTCTGTTCTTAGTCCCTTACTGTACAACTTATATACAGCTGACATTGGTTCATGCCTGAATAATGACTGTCAAATCCTTCAGTACGCTGACGACTTGGCTTTATATGTTACCAACAAATTCGTTAGCGACGCTGCATCATCTCTCTGCGTATCCCTCGACTCTCTAAACCAATGGCTTATTTCTCACGGCCTGAATTTGTCTGCCCCCAAAAGTGCTGTAGTTGTATTTTCCCGCAGGAGACTGATCCCTCAAATTTCAGTAGGCATCCAAGGGCATTATATACCAGTTTCTTCAAAAGTAAAATTTTTAGGTGTTTTTTTGGATTCCAAATTGAGTGGTTTACATCACCTAAATTATTTAGTGAATAGATGCGAGAGAACTATTCCCATTTTAAAAGTGCTTGCCGGTGTCTGGTGGGGTGCACATCCCTACACCATGAAACTGGTATACAATGCCTTAATCCGGAGTGTTCTGGATTACGGATCCTTTCTATTGATTCCCTGCAACAAAGGTGCTTTGACAAGGTTGGACAAAACCCAGGCTAAGTGTCTACGGATCATATCAGGATGTATGAAGTCCTCGCCAATTAACGCATTGCAAGTAGAGTGCGCAGAACCACCGTTGGCCTTGAGAAGGCAGTATCTAGCATCGAGATTTTGGGCTAGAGTCATTACCAAATCCTCCCACCCTCTTGTTAAAAAAGTGGACGACTTGGATGTTTTATGCCAGAGTTCCAATTATTGGAACCATAAAGAAGTCCCTCTGTTTTTAAAATCCTTTCGTTGGTATCAAAATTTAGATTCCCCTGTTATTCAGTTTCCGAAACTTCCTATTTTCAGTTTTGATTACGAAATTATTTGTTTTAAACCCGATATTTTCTACAATATTGGCATATCGAAAAAGTCTCCTGCGGCGGACTCTATTTTCAATGCGGCGGTTGGTGAGCGTTGGCACAATTTCGAAAGATTTTTCACGGACGCCTCTAAATTATCAGATGCAAGTTGCACTGGTGCTGCGGTATACTACCAAAACTCCAAAATTGTTTTGAAATTCAAATGCCCTGTTCAATCTTCAGTGTTTACGGGTGAGTGCGTGGCCATACTAGAAGCGTGTCTATTCATAGAGGCTCATAGCATTCGATTTGGTGTCATCTTTACAGACTCACTTAGTTGTTTACAAGCTTTGGAGCAACATCCTTATAAGAGTAAACTTCATAGTCCAATTCTGCTTCAAATCAAAAAGTCTCTTTTCTCTTGTGCCAAGAATCATAAAACCGTTCACTTGGTTTGGATTCCAAGTCACTGCGGCATAAGAGGAAACGAATATGTTGATGCTCTTGCTAAGGATGCTGTTACGTCCCAAGACGTTGACCTTAGACATTTCCAATGTCAGGGCTACGATCTGCTGAGCCTTCCCAAAAAGAGTCTGCTAACCTCATGGCAGGTGCAGTGGCAAAATTCGAGTAAAAAGAAAGGTGCTTTTTATCATGCAATACAGCCCAATGTTACACCCAAGCCTTGGTTCTATCCTTACAAAAAAATATCAAAGAAAGTGATCACAATTATTTGCCGTCTGCGTATAGGCCATTGCTGTTCTCCGGTTTTCCTTCATAAAATCCGGGTCAGAGACACATCGCTCTGCGAATGTGGGTTGGATGAAGGTACTTTGGAGCACATCTTTTTTAACTGCTCCAATAATAACCCAGCTCATGACTTGTATAGCCATCTCCCTAAATTAAAGATCCCTGTCCCAACTAACTTTCCATCCCTACTAACTCATTCTTCTCCAAAGCTCTTTGCGGCTTTGATGTTTTTTATCCGTGTCAATGACATCAAATTATGATGATTTTTGTGTGGTTTGTGATCGTTTATATATATATATATGTAATAATATAACTAACAATAATTTTTATCTGTTTGTTTCAGTGTACTACTAATACCCGTCAGCAAGTTTCACATTAAATTCAAAAAGATAGTAGATTCATCAATTTTTTTTTTTTTTTTTCTTGTTTTCTCCGCACGTTTTCTCATAACACAACTGACATTGGCAGAATTGTCGACATCGGCACCATTGCCATAAAGAAAAATAGAACATAGGCTCGCTGGGTAGTTCGTTAACTGCCGGTATGAGTATGACGACGTTCGATAATGCGACTGTTCGAATCCAAGTCGAAACAATGAACTCTTTTTGAAGTATTCTTTAGATTATTCGTAACGAATTCAATGTTGTAGCAGTGTAACATTTTAAAACTTGAGGGGTTAGCACATACTGACGCTGTGTACACATCAACGCTTTTTCCATTGCGCATCGGTTGTCAACGTTTTATGCCAGCGACACCTTTTTGATTTTATATTAGTTATATCAATCCATGTGCTTAGCCTTTACCAACTATGTTGGGGTCGGTTTCCAGCCTAACCGGATGCAGCTACATACCAGTATTTTATATGGAGCGACTGCCTATCTGACCTCCACAACCCAGTAACTAGGTAACACAAATACCCTTAGGTAAGACTGGTTGTCAAACATTTGGGCTTCTGACTACCCGTAACAACTGTCAAAGATCTACGAATGACATGACAGCCGGGACCAACAGCATTTATTTACATACTTTCCGAGGCACGGAGTGTATCGATACTTATGTAATTAATGGAATGGAAAATGATATAATATTGCTCTTCAGTCACTAAAGAGTACTAATATTACATAACAGCATCACGCTTGCAAGTATTTTCCGAAGGGTAGGCATTTCGCTATGTTTAAGTAATTAAACGGGTAAAAATCCAGACTACCTACAATATGTATGGCAATTGAAACTTAAAGCTCTCTACGAAAATTCAAAGTTTCGATTACCGGTACCGAGAAATTCCTTCTGGAAAACCCTATAACACTTTCCCAATCTGGGCATCGAACCCTGCAAAACCTCACGCGCAGCAATCGCGCCTGCAATCACTATAATAATATGACTTTATCAATGAGAAATTGGGGAAACACAAATTAGGCTTCAAAACTCCTGGGAGTTTTGCGTATTCCCGGTATTCCACATTCTACATCCATAGACGCACTGTACTTTTTGAGGCAGACGTTTTGTTGTTCCTACAAATAATATACTACTAAATAATATACAAATAATATAACCTCTTTTTGAGCACAGTTCTTCATGAAATTGACTTCATCATATTTTATGATGAAGTCAATTAAAAAGAACTAACTTAAAAAGAATTATCTTTATCTATTTTTATTATGAATCTTGATGTTATTATTAACATAGAATTTATTCTAAAGTCGGCGCCAGACATAGCAATAATATTTGATCACTTGTTCAAACACTTGTTTGATCACATGTGAGGCACGGGTGTTTGGGTATTTGATCAAAGTTTGATAACTTATTTGAACTTTGCTATTTGGTGTCGGTTTTTCGAAACCGGCGCCAGACATAGCAACAGTATTTGATTACTTGTTTGAACACATGTTAGGCACGGGTGTTAGGGTATTTGATCACTTATTTCAACTTTTCCATTCCGTGTCGGTTTTTCGAGCGCACATCAAAGCGTTAAAAGTCCAAATGTGCGTAGCACATTTCGAAGCGTTCGCTGGCGCCTGGATCAGCATAAATAGTAATTGTCAGTATATTGCTCTATCGAAGAATTAAAAAACTGGCCAAGTGCGAGTCGGACACGCACACGAAGGTTTTTCGTACCACTGTACAATATTTAGCAAATAAACGCCGAAAAAACATGTTTTTTCATGTTGTTTCATGTTCCTTTAATTTTTAACTTTATTTATTTAGGAAACCTTAAAAATATGTAGTGTTAAAATATTGTACGGTGGCACGGAACCTTTCATGTATGAGTCCAACTCGCACTTGGCCGATTTTTAGTTCAGATATATGAAAATACTAAACCAAGTATTCATACCAAATTTAATGAAAAATCGCAAAGTTAGGTTTATATTTCATAATGATACTGTGAATGTGAATTACAAAGTTATTTTTGCAGTTGCAGAAAATGACTCTCAAAAAAAAACTATCTATATATATAAAATTCTCGTGTCACAATATTAGTTGCCATACTCCTTCGTAACAGGTTGATCGAATTTTATATGTATATTCGGTAGGTCTGAGAATCGGTCGTAATCTATTTTTTATACCCCCAAGTGATAAGGGTGGTCCATCTTTAATATCTCGATAAATAGGTAGGTCTGTAGGTTGGTAGGTAGGTTGGTAGGTAGGTTGGTAGGTAGGTTGGTAGGTAGGTTGGTAGGTAGGTAGGGTAGGTAGGTAGGGTAGGTAGGTAGGGTAGGTAGGTAGGGTAGGTAGGTAGGGTAGGTAAGGTAGGGTAGGTAGGGTAGGAATTTTGTATTAATTTTAAAATCCTATACATGCACATTCATCGACTGTTAGGCGGAACGAAGTTCGCCGGGTCAGCTAGTATTAAATAAAATACCTTAAGAATTGGCGTTTTTAATATTAGTTGATTATATACAGTATATGGCAGACGGACTAGACAGATACTAGACAGACGGACGTCCGCCTGTCTGTCGGACGGATGGACAGACAGCGGAGTATTATTAATATTGTTTCGTTTGGCGCATTTCGGGTACGGAACCCTAAAAAGAAAAAATCGTTATTGACCCAATACAGGGAATATTTGAAAAAAATAAAGTAGGTATGTAGTATTAGTATATTTATATATCAGTATTTTTTTTTCACATGTAATAATTAATTACATACACTTAAATAATATAGGAATACCGTGTCCACAAAATCGTCATCCATCCTGTTTGTTGTCTATTTGAGACCTGTGAAGCGAACGTACTACAAAGCATGTCTGGCAGGTAATGTGCGCTCGAAAAACCGACACCGAATAGCAAAGTTGAAATAAGTGATCAAACACCAAAAACCCGTGCCCAACATGTGTTCAAACAAGTGTTCAAATTAAGGGCTAAAGGGCTGCCAATCGCGTCCCCGACAGAGGTGACCTTGGTTGGTGATAGGCAAAGCTGTTTGAAATTTGGTCGTAAACCACCATCTACATGGTTGTAAACCACTAAGGTCACCTCTTACGTGGTTAGCAGCCGTGTAGCAATTGTTGCTATGTCTGGCAGGTAAAAGCAAACAAGTGTTCAAATGTATGAGCAAAGTCTATCAAAGCGTTTGATCAAATATGTGACTGTGTCTGGCGCCCACATTAAGCAAACGTTTTTTGACAGGTCGAGAGGTTATTTTTCGTGAATTCTTAAAATTTAATCGTTGCAGTGGGAATTTCACAGAAAATTACTTAGTTTTCGACTGTACTACGTCGAACAGTAATAAATAAACAGAATTCTACTATCAAATACCTTTGAACTGCTTTATCCGAGTCCTAAGAAGGTGAGCACCGAAATAATTTTACTATTTGGTTACCTCTAAACAGTTTTCAATTATTTAACACTTATTTATTATAACAAAACGAATAAAATTAACTGAACTACAATTAAAGCCATTTTCTTAATTCAGTATCACGAATACTGTTAATGTCAAGTATTGATTTCTCCATGACAACGGTCTATCTTCATTTGTTATAAATTATTTTTAAGTGGCCAGTAATATCGAGTTTGGATAGGTTTTATTTCGTTTCGTTTCTATGACAGTAGCTATCATTTTGATGTCTTTTAATATAATTTTCTAGGTTACAATTTGATAAATGAAGTTAATAGTACAAGCATATTCAAAGGTAAATCGCGCTATTGTGAAGCATTCAATTACTAATCTAAACACAATAACACTGCTACAACAGACATGTATATATACAGAATCTGACCTTGATTGTTTAAACACTGTATCTGTCTTGCTCAGATAAACAAGATGATGTCATACATACCTAGGTATACTTGTATAGCTGTACTACACTGTACCACAACTATTGGGAACAGAGGGCCATTGAGCATCACAGAGCAATTTGTATTTAATATTCTCATTTTTTTAATACAGTTAATCTACTGGACTTTAAATCTGCTTTGAAATTTGATTTGTGTGAGTGGAATTTTGAGTTTATAAATGCTGAAATGTTCATTTACTTGGCTTGAACAATATATAAATGTTCATAACTAACTGCTATTAGTGCTATTGTATAAAAAGCTGTATTTTCATAATTTCCTACTTATTATTCTCTATGCCCTATACCATATTTTATTATGAAATACTTGGTTTCACATATTTATTAAGTAACCTTTATCTCTGTTACAGATGATCATCCAGTTAGTGCGCCAGTTCCACGCAGGTCCTGTGTGCAGGGCAGCTGAATCCTCCCTGCTTGCTAGACTCAGGAAGAAAACAGGCTACACCATTGCTAACTGCAAGAAAGCACTAGAAATGCATAACAATGATGCTGATAAGGTATGACTTGATTGAATAATTGTCAACTACTTTTATGTATAATAATAATAATGCTCAGTAAGTATCAAGATCTCACCATAGAAATTAAAGCGTAATGGAAAGCACAAGCCGTTCATATTGTCCCCATTGGCCTTTCATCTACTGGTGTAATACCAAAATCTCTTGCACAAAGCCTTAACACCCTACTGATGCCTACTCACATACTTTACATGCTTCAAAAAGCCACCATTCTTAACACTTGTCGCATCACCCGAAAGTTCCTGACTTCTTCAACATTGTCATCCACCTTTGCAATCTAAATTTCACCTTACATACTTGGTCCCACCCCATATGTAAGGTTTTTTGACCTCTCTTAAATGAGAAGAAACGTGAAGAACCGAAAATAATAATAATATTTTTACTAACAATAATTGTTTATACAACTCATCTATCCTAAACAAACACACAATGTACAAAGTTTAAGAGTATTTTAAAGATAGAGTTAACGACGACGTCTGTGCTAGTATTAACTGTGTGACAGACATGTATGAAACCAAGCCTTGCTTCTTTCTATTTCTCAGGTGTAAAAGAAAAATTTTTAATAAAACATACATACATAAACAGGCATAGGGTATTGTATTACCCAGTAACTACCTAGTAACTGGGTTGTGGATTTCAGATAGGCAGTTGCTCCATGTAAAATACTGGTATTCAGCTGCATCCGGTTAGACTGGAAGCCAACCCCAACATAGTTTGGAAAAGACTGGGCAGATGATGACATACATAAACACGCCTTCCCACGGGGATAGGCCAAAACTACAGAATGCCATCTCCTATGATTCTTACATACTTCTTTTGCTTTCATTTAGGTTCATACATCTGATGATACATGCATGCCAGTTGCGGGTACTAAGCCCCTGACCTTTTTGAAAACATAAAAATAAGTTCACTATATGTCCCTCTAGGGCGTCTCCTCCCTAGCTGCGTTTCCACTCACATCTGCCTTGTAAATAACTTTTGTTATAGTTTGACCAAGACCATTATTCCGCACCTTAGGAATGCGCGACCAGGTGGGAGCGGCGGGCAGGACGCCGCGCGCCTTGAGCATTGACGAACGAGAGGCCTGCACTGCCCCCCGTCTCGCCGCGCACATATTTAAGGCGCCGAACAGCGGTCTCAGTCAAACTATAGTCGCAACTTTGAAATTATTAATAATTCTGTTTATTTGATTACAGGCTGAATCATGGTTAAATGACCAAGCTCAAGCAATGGGCTGGGCTAAGGCCACCAAACTTGCCGGCCGTTCAGCCCTGCAGGGCCTTGTTGCGGTAAGGTTTGATAAGAATCATGGAGCTCTTGTAGAGCTCAACTGTGAAACAGACTTTGTTGCCAAGAATGACAAGTTTCATAAAATGATTGAAGATGCCACTCTAGCATGCTACAAGTTTGCTCATACCCATATGCAAGCCAAAGGACCTGTTACAAAGGTATGTTTTATTTTACTACTTAGAAGTACTTTTTCTGTGCTCATTCTAAATTGTAAATTATATAAAATAATGTAATATTATAATAAAAGTATTGGTCCGGGAGGTACCGTTGCATTTTAGGTAGTGTTTTTACGCCGATCGATTGCCATCTTTTTAAATAGATCTCGAATGACTAATTAGTGAATCAAGCGTCAGCTAACTTACCCGCAGTGGGTGTGGGTGTGGGAGGTTGCGACAGTGGTAAAAAAATATTTAAAAAAAAAAGTAACAGTACACTGGCTGAAACTTATTTCATAAATAGTTGGCATCATACTGAGTAAAAAAAAAATCGTCAGCTGCATCGTGGAGGGGGGAATATACGTCAGCTGCTTGCATGAACTTGTAAAAAAAACCAAATAGAATTATAGTATGCCAGATTAAATTTAACTAGGTGATTGTTTAAATAATTAAAAGTACGAAAACAAGAGTCAGCTGCGTGGGTAGTGGTGGAAAACAGCTGACGCAGTAAAGATACAAATCATTCGAGCAATGCACAGTTTCTTTCAGGGTCCAGCTGGCAGAACTCCCCTGCCAGCACCCAGCTGACTGATTATCACAAACATATCTATTAAACCATCATATTGTTAAATTTCAACTGGCATAGTTTTTTTTTTTTTTTTTGTCTTGTCCTAGGCGTCAACAATAGGATGGACCCTAATCTTATTACAATCTAGCCTTATAAATATACCAATTTATTTTATTTATAGCCTTATTTCAAAGTTGCAATTGTTACAAAAAAGATTTTTCTTAGTTTTGAACTCTGTGTGCCCTCTGGCAAAGGCCTCCTCCATCCCCTTCCAATTCGCCCTGTTCCTTGCTTGTCTAGTCCATGTCTTTCCCGCAGTCCTCAACAAGTCATCCTGGCATCTTTTCAAAGGTTTCCCTTTCTTTCTCTTCCCCTCCCTAGAGGGTCTCTATAGGGTCACTTTTTTGTTCCATTTGTCTTCTCCCCTGACCAGCCGGCCCATCTCCATTTTAATCTTCTTAGCTTCTTAGCTACATCTTGTGTTTTTGTTGCCTTCCTGATTACTCAGTGATTAGTCCTTACTATTTTCCTTTTCCCCATCATACTCCTTTCCATGCTACGCTGACACGTTCGAAGTTTTGTCTGTTGGGCTTTGGTCAAGGCCCATGTTTGGCATCCGTAAGTTAGTATAGGAAGGATGCTGGTGTTGAAAAGTTTCCCTTTAACAGAGATGTTTATTTTCTTGTCTTTCATTATTTCTTTGTAGGACCAGTATTTCTTCCGCGCATACCCTATTCGTGTTTCTATCTCATTTCTGGATATGTTACTTGTTGTGATTATTTGCCCTAAATATGTATAATTGTCTACGTAATCTATTGTGATGTCATTTGCTGTGATTGTTTCATTTGCTCTGTTGGTCATTGCTTTAGTTTTCAATGTGTTCGTTGTGGTTAGGTATTCACCATCAATTTTTAAGCCGTGGTCGGTTCACTCAAACTGCCTGAAAACATCTTCCAGCACTGTTATGAAGAGTTTTGGTGAAAGAGGGTCCCCTTGTCTAATAAGCAATTTAATTAAAACCTAAACTATTAAATTGTCTTTACTAAGAATGTGTCCAGTAGCACTTTTCTTATAGTCTCTATTAAGGCGAATACACTTCGTTCTTGTGTTTTTCTTGTTTTTGTACTTAACACTATTCACTAACACTAAACTAGCTCGAACGGTTTTCTTCTTTTTAATCTTCTAACTATGTTTGTGTGCTCGAGAAGCTGGATTGCCTCTACGTTCACATGCTGATGAAGTCTCTTTTTGTAAGCTTCTGCAAGTTTCTGGATCACTTTTTCGATGTAATCAACTTTTAGATCCCGGTAGAGGCCATCATTTCGTATGTACCAAGGTGCATTTACAATTTCCCTTTGCACTTTGTTCTAGAATCGTTATATTATTAATATATTAGTCTGTTTGATGCAGCCCCATAGCTGAATACCGTAAGTCCAAACTGGCAGCAGGACTTGTCTGTATAGCAACAATTGTTTTGCACGGACAGCATGGAGTTTCTTCCAATCAGCCAATGTATTCTTTTGAATCGGATGTCGAGTTACAACATTTTTTTTTTTACGTATTACTAAAAGAAATGCACATTTTTATGGACATAACCAGCCTAAAATGTTCCTACTACTGGGACACAGGCCTCCTCTCAGTGAGAGGGAGTGGGCCGTTATCCATCACACGGGCCCAGCACGGGTTGTTAGATGCCTTTGAATTTTTGGTTCTAGGACATGCCGGTTTCCTCACGATGTTTTCCTTCACCGTTTGGTGAGCAGTGGTGATGAAATAATTTACACAAAGTAAAGCGCCTGTCAGGATTCGAACCTACAACCTACTCGTTAATCACGGCCGTTACCAATGGGCCATCACTGCTCATTTTTTTATGTAGCAGACAATAGTCTTCGTTTACCAAAATAATAAAACAATTAATTTTATTACGATGTTCGGCAATAAGTTAATACAATAGGTACGTGACTCAAGTTCACATCATCAACATGTGGCTACTTTCTAAAATAGTTATTATCCAAATGGGTTCCTCTTTCTTTCTAAAACATTTTCTTAAACTATGATTTTGTTATTAATAACACAAATAGCCGGCCACCCATCATGGTTACCCATCTCCATAATCATGAGACGCACACGCACATATTGCTTTGGAATTTTAGGGGGAGAAGCTTATGTAGCCTGAAGGTCGTGTTATGGGCTCAAGCAAGTCCAGAATCTATCTCGAAATATGTCTTTAGAAGGAAACTGCGTAGTAGCAATGCTCCAATATTTTTAATTTTTACTGCGTCAGCTGACGGTTTTTGCACCGCTACCCACGAAGCTGATTATTGTTTTCGTACTTTTAATTATTTAAACAATTACCTAGTCAAATTTCATCTGGCGTACTATAACTTTATTTTACGTGTGTTTTTACAAGTTCATGCGAGCAGCTGACGTATATTCCCCCCTCCACGATGCAGCTGACGATTTTTTTCAGCTCAGTTTGATGTCAACTATTTATGAAAAAAGTTTCAGCCGGCGTACTATCACTTTTTTACCACTTTCGCAACCTCCCACATCCACCGCTACTTGAGCAGCTGACGGTCGGTACACTTATTAGTCATATAAGATCAACTATCGATGTTAACATCAGCTGGCTTACTATGACGTTTGTATTTGCAACGGTACCTCCCGGACCATATGCTATGTCATTCTGTTATGGCTAACAATCTCTTAATCAAGTACCTAAATAACTAGCAGAATTCTAGGTGTGTTTTACTGATTCTAATTGGCTGAGTTGAGGCTGGGTCAATTAGTTCACAGTTAATTAATTCTTTTAGACAGTTTCACTTGCGTTATGCAGTTTTAATTCCGTAAGCGCATTTAAAGGCCAGCAGTAGTAGTATATTACCACTAAGCAGGGATGAATCTAAACCATACATCATGTATTGATATATGTTTATTTATTTTTCCAGATGGAATTAGACAGCGAACAATTAGCCAATCTGTCCACAGAGAGTGGGAAGAAGTTATCAGAGGTACTGGCTTTGTTCATTGGATCTGTTGGTGAAAACGCGGTATTGAGGCGAGCTGAATGTTGGAAGTCAAACAATAAAGACGTCAAAATTGCTGGCTATACCCATCCTGCCCCTGCGAAGCCGTCGGAATATTCTGCAGGAAAATATGGAGCTCTACTCGCATATAAACAAGCTGACGATACTGAAGATGTTGGTAGGCAGCTCTGCCAGCACATAGTCGGTATGGGCCCTAAAAAGATCGGTAACAAAGAGAGGGACCAGCCTGCCAAAGACGCAGATGACGAAACCTGTCTTATTTACCAAGAATACTTACTGGACCCCTCTTATACAGTCGAGGAAGTGATGGAGCAACATAAAGTTGAGGTCATTGATTACATAAGATTCTCGTGTGGAGAAGTAATTGAAGCGAATATGCCTGGTGTGGAGAAGCAACCATTAGATACAGTCCAAACCTTACAATGAAACATTGTTATGGCTATGCAATGGCAAATTTATTAGTTATGTAATTTCAAAAGTTGTTATACTCTATAGTTCATATTTATTTTGTATTATTAAGGAATAAAAGCTTAAATATTATTACTCTTTCAATTTCATGTATTATAATAAAAACATGGTTGATAAAGTTTAATCACTACAAAAAATTCAATAAGTGTACATTAATATTAATCATTTTTTGTATGAGTCGGCGTGAATTACATTCTTCATCTTAGCTTTTCCCTTCCAGAGGAACATTCGACAATCTTTTTTCCAAAACATAGCAATTTGGCAAGGCTCGAAACAGTAGCCATGGTAGCTCAGTACCTCTGGGGAGACGACGTGGAGCGCCAGTGTGATCTGCTCTCTCGTTCTGAAGGGGCCCGTGGTGGCCGGCCGCAGCAGGCATCCACACGGACAAACTGTCGCTATCTTCGGTGCCGACATAACATTCATTCTGTTACATAAATTGATTCTTTGAAAATTGCCACATAACCTGAGCTCCTCGACGGCTCCGGTGAAAGATTGCGTGGCACGCAGCGCGAGAGGCCTCGCATTTTGGTTTTCTGGATTATTTCTGAAACCAACGGTGGATAAAGATTTTTTTGTGATATTCGGACTGTCTTCCGGACTCCTCTCTTCGAACTCGCTCTCTTTATCAGAATTATCATCTGTGTACATGATTGCTATAATTTACGTTTTTTACGAATTTGAAATGACAGTTTCCGTCGTTTGTTTCCCGCCTCGGATGACATTAGCTCGGAAACATTGATCCAAGGACAAAAACAAGAAAGTTTTGATCAAAAAGTTTTTATTGACAGATATTGACCCTGGTGTCACCTACCACCTAGTTTTTGCAGACATCACACCAAAATAGGTCACTTTATAAGCATTCGACCGTGTCGAATCGATCTGTGATCGCATCATGTACCGCTCGTGCTGTTACAGGTAGATCTAATACACAGACATAACGGTAACTGAATCTAGGACAACTACTTCCGATACTTCAAAACGTATTTTCAAATCAAACCAAACACTTCATCTAGCTCAAAGAAAGATCTTTAAAACGCAGACCCCATTTATTTTAAGTATTCCTAAATCTTCCCTTTTTATTTTTTACCCTAGATACCGGCAACCAGGTACCTACTTGTACTTACTGACCTACTATATCTTTTTTATATCCTATCCTATACTGTTAAACGACCAATATTTGTATATATATTTGTACGCACGTTCTCGAAAACGGCTGTAAACGATATCGATGAAAGTTGCAATAATAGGTTTACGGGGGCGAAAAATTTATCTAGCTAGGTCTCATATCTGGGAAAATTAGTTATCTCCATATTTTCAGCCGAGCAAAGTTCGGTCGCCCAAAGTTTGAACAAGATATTGAACAATGACATGAGAATCATGACAGCATAGAATTAGTAAGTACCTACTATCATGGCAGTATGGAATAAGTAGGTGCCATACATGGATTAATATAAAATTTCCTATACTAAGAAATGAGCATTCTCCATTTTCACCAGAGCAGAGCTCTGTCGCCCACGTACTTACAGTTTATTCTCAGAGAAAACAGTTACAGAAGTAAAGAACTGCACTACTCACAGCTCTTCAATAGACTAAGTTGGTACCTACCTATTTTATTAATTAAACTACAGAGCATCACTGTTTGACACTGGGTAGGTGCGGCTATTAATGGGTAACCTCGGCGACCTACTGTCCTACACCTAGTGATGATACCTGCAATACACGTTATGAGATAAGTAGGTAGCCATAACAAATCACAATTCTGTTTACCAACAAGGGATTATTGAGCAAATAACAAATGAAAGTGAATCCGGAATTAATGTCCAAATGAACAAAGTGCGCGTTCGAGCGTGCATCCTGTCCTGTGTGGCAGATTGCCAGATTCACTATGGCGAATCATCCCACCATACCGTGTGCGGAGATGTGTGCTGACTGTTTATGTTCGTCACTCAGTACACATCTCCGCTCTGGTATGGCTTGACGGACTACATAACTGATAGCTATCAAGCCGTTCCATACTCATAGTCATTTTAAATGAGAAAGTGAGATAAACTGCAATTATACCGTTAATGGACGAATATCAGGTGCATTTACTTTACGTATTTAATTGTTTTAATTATTGTATCGTGCATCAATTAGTACTCTACACTTCTAGAATTATATCAGTAGATAGCTATCTATTTATTGATTATTTATTAGGTAAGAAAGAAAGGAATAATTAAGGTATAATAGTTAAGGTATCTATGTAGGTAATTCCTATAGTTAATTAGTTGTTAAAAACCATTCGCACTTAACCAACATATATAGGATAAAAGCTCGTAAAAAAACCTTTACGTACCTACTACTTATATCGCTCTATTCATTGTAGCTATTAAGATAATGGGCGAGATAGGTATAGCTTTAGTTGAACTAGATTTTTTATCGTAGGGAGGCTACCAAAATCGATGTCTGAACTATACCTATCCACCAAAGTACATTTTAATCTGATTCGAGGAATTATTAAACGCTCTATCGGTAAAATGCTAAACAAACAGCGTTGGTTCCGCTACGTCAATTTGTCGCTGCTCTAATTGAGTTGTTAAGAGCTGCCGATAACTAGCGATGAAAACGCGATAGTCACCACCGCCACATATCAATCTGAGCAGGTTGCCGCCCAGACTTTCGCGAGAATTAAATCATTCCTCTCGAAGTTTTATTAAGATATGTAAGTGCAAGAAGCGTGAAAAAATTTTCTTTTTGTGGTTCGCTCGACCGTCGTCCGAGAGCGGTTGGTTAGTCAGTGAGGAGTGCATGGACGTCGCGGTCGTCTGCGCGTGTCTTACTGTGTCCATACTCCATAGTGCCGATACGCGGGTGCCAGTTGCAGTGAACTTGTTGTTATGGAACCGGGCAGCTCCTGAACACCCACAGGAAAATGCACATCCTGGAGATTGGTGCTGATCAAGTAATTACGTGATTTTTGTATATCAACAGTGAAAGAAACTAAAAGTGAACGAGTGTGTTCAACTTTGAATGCGAAGTCATTAACTGACATAACGCATTATTTGATATATCTTTGGCTAATGAATGAGCGCTAATCAGTAGATAATAATTTACAATTTGATTCCTTAATTAAAGACTACATCTGACTGACAAATGTAGGTATCAAAAGACAGTTTTACGGCTACCGTTTTTATTAACAGTTTCCTAAAATTGTTGTATTTTTTTATTTGTAAATATAACTAGTATTACTGTAGGTATATTGTATATGTAAACGCCTATTAGGTACCCACCTAAAATACTAAGTATAAAAGGTGGCACTTTAATTGTAGGTAGGTAAGTATGGGTAAAGTAGGCTTTACCCACAATTTAACTAAAAGTGCATTTTATTATCAGATAAAAATATTTCATATCGCCATAATCACACACTCGGGCGCTTTTCTAATTAAGCACTTTGTATATCTTTACACACTATTTCCCTTGTGGAGAGAGCAAAACCACCTACAATATAAATGTTACGTTACTGGTTTAACATTTCAAACCCCCGGCTTACTATAGCTAATGTACTTAACACGTTCAGTACCGTGAGCCCTCCGGCATTACGTTTGCGCTAATGTGAACCCTCCAGTTCACTTTAGCGCAAACGTAATGCCGGTGACCCCCTGGAGGGTCCACTATATATGGCACATTTGTATGGCGGCATGTAATTTGAGCTCTATGAAAAGTAGGTGGACCCCAATGTGTTAAAAGCTAAGAAAAAAAACAAACGACCGGCACAGGAATTTAATCCGCGTCCTGTAAGCCCACTTGCTCAACTGAATTAGGTGGGTGTTGAAACCTAACTTCTAATTGGGATTGAACCACCATCAATCGCTAAATTTTAGCGTAGAATAAGCTACCTATTCATTGTGAAGACAGCTGACAGCCGTAAATTAACAAGTCACGTTTGCTTTGCTTTTGTTGTTGTATAAGCTTTAGAAATAGATAGGTAAGAATAAAATTTGCTTAACCAATTATTACTCATGTTATAATCAGTCACATTGAGAGACTATTTAAACTATAAGTAATATAATAAAGCTGAAGAGTTTGTTTGTTTGAACGCGCTAATCTTTGGAACTACTAGTCCGATTTGAAGAAATCTTTTTTGTTTGATAGCCTAATTCTTTAGAAAGGTTTAAGGAAAGAGCAAAAAGAAAAAAGTCTGAAAGAACACTAAGTGAGAACGAAGTAATAGCATGGGCGGGCCCGCAACCCGTGCTCGAAAACGAGGTGCCAGCAGTTATTGCAGCTGAGCACGTAGCTTTAAATATTTCATAATAATCAAGATGAAAATCTAAGTTTGATCCAGCCTGTCCCTTCTTGCTGTCCTCCCCCCAGCGACGCCCTAAGCCGAAGTTCGTACCCACAGGGGGTGCCCTTAGCCAGCGCTCACCTAAGTAGTTTTAATTTAGAATAGTTTTTGCCCCTGGCTGGAGGCTTTAAGTGGTTTTAAGCTTAAGGCACCCACAGGAAAGGCCGGTTAAGCAGCCAAGACCTCAGTGGTCAAAACTGCTAGATGCCCTAGATAAAAAAAAAGCACGGGCGGGCGTTGCGATGCGACGCGATGGGTCGGGGAGCAAGAAATTTCACGCTAGCAGAAGCTAGTTTACTAATAAAGTTTAAGTTAGAATTCGTCACGATCTTTACATAAGCAATCAACGCGTTCGAGGTTGGGCTATTGACACTTATTTCTAGACTTCTACTAGGTACAGACAGACACAGGTCGTCTAGATTTTTATATCAGCAGAGAACACGCTCGCGCCGGTTACCAAAAACATTACACCCTCACCCAACTCAATCTCATTGTACCTAAGTAAATATGAAGGTACACACGACTACACATCCACCTATACATTTCCAGTATTAGCTGACCTCACATTGTACGGAAATCCTATACGATGCGAGATCAGCATAAACTGGAAATGTGTAGTCGTATGTACCTAGATGGTAAGGTTGCCAACCCTAATTATAATATAATATTCTACTATATTAGAGGCTTAAATAGGTACTATATTTAGAGAGAAAAAATTAGTAGGCGAAACTACTATATGTTTATTATAATACTAAATGGCGAGATGATCGCAATAGGCCCAGTATTAATCTTGGTATTTTGTAATCTTAATACAGAGTGTAAAAATAGTTAAGAGACATTAAAAAAAACCTGTTGATAAGGTTCATAGTAGCAAAAAATATGCATTTAAAGAAAAAATATGTTTTTGAAATAAAGGTACCTACTACATTTTTCGCCATCTACAATATTTTTATAGGCTTCGATTATACTTTTTTATGGCTTCGATTATACTATATTTGATATAAAAATAGTTAGCAACCTTACCAGATGGGTAACATTAGGTACGTGTACAGCTATTAGAAATGAATAACAAGCGCCTAAACCAGCATGAACATTAATTTATTATAATTACGACACGACAAAGCTCAGCACCTACAATAGTCATTATCATGGAAATTACGTATAAATGCCTTTTATACAAGTAGGTTACACCTACTAACGTTAGTGACCACACCCAGAAGGTCGATTGTCGGACGACCCACAATCCGCTAACGATAGTCATTTGTCCGACTTTATCCGTACCTGTCCTTGAGACGCTCCTACAATCTGCCCCACCCTTTATTATTACTTATCAAAATAAAGGGGTTCCGTAATTTCAGTCGTTGGTCACGGCTTTGTTTAGCGAAACAATGAACCAGACTAGATTGTATGGTCGCGGTTCTGATTTCCAGATCTGAACGAAACAATGGAGGTGAGGTTTCATTCTCAGATGAAGTTTAGAACTTTGTGCTAGATCTTTGTTCCACACTTAGGTAGATAAACTGTACAATACCAGCTGCAAGTACCTACCTGGTACTTACTTAAACAACTATAGTTGGTTGAAGCAAAAAAATAGGTATCTCATCAGCCTATAATGTTCCTACACTTCCCACTGCTGGGACACAGGCCTCTATTTGAGAAGGAGTGGGCTGTAATCTACCACGCGGATAAATTGCGGGTTGGTAGATATCATGTCTTCGAATTTTTGCTTCTAGGACATGCAGGTTCTTCACTATGTTTTCCTTCACTGTTTAAATAGGTGCTGGTACTGTAGCCAGATACATTTTAATTTAATTAATAAAATGGTCTATTAAATTGAGATACTTTTTTTGATTTTAGTAGTACCTAATCAGGAGGGTGCCCAATGGTCCACTAGCACCAGTCCTTTAAAAAATATTATCTCGTGACTGAGAAGGAATTATGAATAACAGCTAGTAGTAAGGACCTTCGGTTAGTGTGTCTAGAATTTTTTAATACATTTTAAATGTTTCATATTGAGACACGAAGAAGCAACAAAATACGATATAGAGGAATCTGGCCGCTTTTCTTTAGATCGAATTTTGTTGTTTCATGTCTCAATATGAAAGCGAGGGCCCATACTAGCCGTTTTTCATAATTCCTTCTCAGTGATAAAATAATATATTTTTTATGTAGTAGCACTAGTGGACCATTTGGCGTCCCCTTAGGGAACCACTAATCGATACCCACGTATTTATTAATATCTTTTGTTATATTTTCATGGTGACCACAGGATGGAGATGAGAGCGGCAGCGCACGCGCCGCTGAAGCAGCATTTCGCACGGTGCCGCGAGACCACACCACATTCCTCGTGTGGAGAATTACAGTAAGTCAATCGATATACTATAACTATCCATAATACTTACACAAGATTAGCTATAGGGTGCCAGGATAAATGAGGGACATCCTTTAAAAATAAATCGGCTGTTCTACATATTGATCGTGTAGGTGGTCTGGTCTGGTCACTTTGTAGGGAACAGCGGTTTTATTTTTTTCATATTTCGTAGTAGGTCCTGTAGTAAAAGTTGTTAATTTTCATGAGTACTCACTCCCTAGTATTTCCCTCGTTAAAAAGAATAGCCTGTATAATATACAGGTAAACAACCAATTAATGATCTACCTACATTGTCCAGTTTAATTTGTATGTTTCTGTTCAGCTTTCAGGCTGTTTAGCTGTACCTAACTGAAATTATTGTAGATAGTTAAAAATACAGATTTGGAATGACATAATATTATGTCAATCTTTCTACCAAACTCGTCCTTGAACAAAGTCGTGTACGAGTGCCCCACGAAAAGTGATTGTCACGTTTTTCACCAAGCAACACTAAAATTGACCTATCACGCGATACGCTCACATTCAATTACATTTGATAGATACAGAATTACAGATACATACCCACACGCCACAGTTTTTGCTCATACATAACAAACTTCACTTTCACTGGTGAAGACAAAAGTCTTAACTTGAATCATTATCTCGAGCTGTATATGAGTTCGCTGTCACTCTGAATATTGCAGCTATGCATTGTTAATTTAGACTGATGGATGTTTTACGAATTTAATTGCTAATCGATCTATGGTTAGCGTGTGCACCTGTCCACACATGTACCTAGATACCTATCAACAATATGCAAGCAAAAGTATAATTAAATTACATTCCGAAAGTCAAATAATTACAATATAAATGAGTTATATTAAGCCCTAAATGTTGAGTTTATACGAGTACTATAAAGGCAGGTGGTATACCGTTATTAAAATTAAAATCCAAAGAACTCATTGTACATAAATTGAATCGAAATTTATACGTCTAATAGTGCAATAAATGCGGGGCAGCCCTTACTGCCCCCGTCTTACCTTCCGTTCGTACCTTAATAGTTGCAGTTACAGAAAATGGTCTTAAAAGAGTATCCTTTTTTTTTGAGAAATTTTGATCCCCATTCACAGTAAATGTTTTTGTGAAAATGGCCCATTTTCCTGCTGACTACATTTTTTCAAAAACTGTGAATGGGGATCAATTAACAAAAAAAAAACAGTGGCACTCAGGGAGTGCCGACAGAAGTGAAAAAAAAAAAACTTTCAAAACCTTTGAATTAAAAATACTTGCATAGTACCTACATTGATCCGTAAAATTGATTCCGATATCCTAACTACAGAAAAAACATTTTCATTTCATTTCGTAACGTAATATAAATAAAGAGCACAATCGCGTTTACAAAAATGAGGTGTCTGTAACGGTGTCGCGAGTTCAATTGTTCTTCCCATCTCAAAAATGCCCAACGCGCCTAAAGAAGTTTTACTTTTAAAAAAAGACTATCTCCTAAGACGTTTTCCTGTAGCTACAACGATTAAGGTACCTGCCTGTACTGCCCCATCTCAAAAATATACTCTGTATTAACTTAATTTACTTACACATAACATAAAGACAGAAAGTGACCCAAATCGATTCGTAAGTAGGTGTCATCAAGAGGCATTAATTTGGTTTGATACAATGTTGTGATATGATATGATACGTGTAATTTATTTCTCTCTACATAATATTAATAACCACTGGGTAATGCAGTTTTACTAGAATGGGCTACCTACCTACATATTGTGCGCAAAGACCACATAGTCACACAACAATAATTAAACCATTGTTGATATATTGTGGTTATATTCCGATACGATTCATATTTTTAACAGACTTCCAAAAAGGAGGAGTTTCTCTGTTCAACTTAACCTTTTTATTTTTGAAGTGAAAACTTCTTTAGGCGCGTTCGGCATTTTCGAGATGGGACTAAAACCATTGATTTCGCGACACTAACGCAATTTACCGACACCGTGGAGTAAAAGACATCAACGCTTTGATTACCGCGGTGCGGGAGTAAAATATATCAACGCGTTGATTACCGCGGTGCCGATTTTTTTAAAGTTCTCACTTCTGTCGACACTCCCGTAGTGCCAATAATTTTTTTTTTATATTTTCATCGACATTTTCGTCAAATGTATAGGAAGCTTGCGCAGTGGTCCCATATAAGTTTTATTAACTTTGCTTGGATAGTTTTTGAGTTCAATTATACGTATTTTTCCCACTTAGTCTATATGGATAATGTTATAATAAGTTCCTGCCACTGTTATTAGTGTTATTTACATAGCAGGTAGGTAGTGGTATTCGAAATTGTGTGGGCTAGATACCATAAGCTAATAAAAAGCTTGTAAAAAAAACTAATTACAAAAAAAAACAACCGACTTGCTAAATTTCAAAACCAAAGACAACGACTTCCGAAATTAATGTATTTTTCACGTACTATTTTTTTTGTAGTTCGGTTGGTTTTTTTTTTTTGTAAAATGTTTTTATCATCACTATCTCTATACATACAAATAAAATTGAAGAGTCTGTTTGAAATGTCAAAATAACAGCTTTTTACTAAAAGCATATGCAAATATATACGGTACTTATTTGTACGTGTAACAAAAAACAATAGGTACCTATATATATGTACCTATTTTTTTAATTGTCTGTCTGTCTCTTTGTTCCGGTTAATCTCCGAAACGGCTGGACCGATATGAACGGGACTTTCTCTGGCAGATAGCTGCAGATAGACCGCGAAGGTGAAGCCGCGGGCAACCGCTAGTAATAAATAATTCTCTGTTGAGATCTCTAGCTAAAACTTTATTGCTTAGAAAATATAAACGTAAACAAAGTACCTACCTATTCTTTGAAAGAAAGAATATCACAATGACAAAAATCCTCATAACAATATGAAAAACATATTCGGTGTTTACCTTAACAATCTGTGATGTTGTGATCATTTCCTTAATTTAGTAGAGCGTGTGAAAGGTCAACACAGTAAACTATGTTTTCTCACCAAACGCATAACAATAACGATTGCAGCGAACTGGAAAATGTCGAAACTGTGATCTGTCTGTGTCTGTAAAGATTTGAAGATTTCATGAGAACGAACTCTTTGCTCATTTCCAAATCTCAACTTTTACGTAACGAGTTTAATTGAGATCATTCAACCTTTTGTCTTTCTGGCATACAATGAATAATTTATTTAATTGTAGAACTATTAATTTTATTCCGTGACAGAAATGTTACATGTTACTATTACTTGCTAATAACTCGATAATATAGGTATAATTAGACGCACGAAAGAGTGTTCCTTGAACATGCACCCTCAGACCAAATAAAAAACCAAGCCATAGCGCTGTCAACAGTGACGTGAAGCCGGTTTCGTAATCATTTGTGCACTTAGTGAGGTGTAGTTTGAATGTAATTTGATTGTTAAGAAAAGGTATTCCAAACACAATTTCCAAGCAAACTCCGCCCCAATGCACCCCGCATTGGGGCGGAGTTGTAGTTAGTTTGCGTGGAAACTACTCCACTATGTGCTAAACGCATAACGCAAACCGATAACTAAAAATTGAATTTGATCATTTACCCCCTTATTCATAAACGCTGCTTAAAGTTAAGTAATGATTAGCGCCTGTTTAACCATAATTTTTTGGCGTTTAAACATCTCGTAACATTAAGCAACGTTTATGAATAAGAGGGTTAATATTTCGAAATGTATATTAATGCTTTATGATTTAGGTACCTACTGAATAACAGTTAGAAAAGATTGCATGCATACCGATTACCGATGCAGTCTAGACACCTACTTAGTTAAATAAATATTTTTAGCAAAGTACAGCAATGTTTTATAATAATTTTCTTGAATACAAAATTACGGGAGAAAGTATACAAATTCAACATAACGATAAATTGCAGCGAGATGCTTGGAGCATGGACGCTGCGCCGTGCGCGGGCGCACCACGCTTGTTTACCCGCGTGCAATGCGATGCTAACATTCGTCCAGCCATAATTTGCAACCATACATATTACCATTTATCATCGATTACCCACTTTCTGTTGCATTTCATATCTGCAACAAATTTGAGTTTCTAGTAATCTGACACTATAACCACAGCTACGTACAATTGCCGTCTTGATTAGACGTGACTTTCTACATAACATAACATCGCGCCTGTTTACCCCGAAGGGTTAAGTAGGGGTATACCTGACCTATAGTACCTACACCCACATTTCGCCTGTTATGTTTAAGTATCATGTAATAGGGGGCGAGACTATTGCCAACAACCGGACACAAATCCAGACTCCGGGCTGTTTCTGAGAAATTCCCAATGTAAAAACCCAATAACCCTACCCGACCTACGAATCGAACCAAGGACCTCATGCTCAGCAGTAGCGCTTGCGACTGTGGCGGCATCTACATCGCCACGTGCGAACTACGCATCAAAGACCTGACGTCACACACAACCTGCATCACGCAATCAGAGTTTACCGCGCGAACGACATATATGTATAATATAAGACTATTAAACATCAATCGTTGGGCAGTTGCCCGCCAGAAACGACACCCTCTGGTCGGAGGATCCTCCCTTTTCTATAGAGGATGAGTGAACTTTACACCCTATTCCTCATTCCTCTAAACGACCACTAGACCAGCGATGCAATCCAATTCTGTTGCATTTCATATCTGTTAGAAAGAGTTTCTAGTAATCTGACACTATAACCACAACTACGTACAATTGCCGTCTTGATTAGACGTGACTTTCTACTGATAAATTGCTTAAGTAGGTTATGTGCGCTTAATTCACGCTAAGTCTCTTGTTCCCAATACCCTAGAAGCCTGGAAAGTAAATACAGATTCATTGTTAAGTTAATAAGTTTAGACATTCATCTGTTTACTGTCAGTCAATAGAATAGAAAGAGGAGTTCATGGACGCTTGCGCATGCGCAGCACAACGTTGTGGCGCGAGCGTATCTGAAAGTAGCACTAAATCATCTACAACACTTCAAAAATAATTAAACAGTTTATTTCGTGCCGATAAGATCATAAACACAGAGACTATAAAAAACTTGCCTGTAATCATCTTTTAAGATTCGTATCATTTTCTGTCAGATTTCTCGTGCTGTCAAATAAATCCTAAGCAGGCTGCCCGCAATTTCTTTGTTCGTTCGTAGATGCACCTCTCGTGTTAACAATTTCAAACAATTTCTCCAATAAATTAATTAACTAGTGTGCTCCATAAAGATAAATAATGGCCGAGTACGAGACTTGCATTGTAACGGAAGACCAGTGTCGGCAGTCGGTACAATTGTTGTCCAACAGGGTTAGCCAATATAATCTCGTACAGAACATTAAATTAATATCATCACATTTATCAAGTCGTGTGATTCTATAGCTGCATTTGTAGAACTTGTCAGCTAAATTAATTTGGTACTACAAATTAAAATATTACTCACTTTCTATTTTCTCTCACGGATTAAATAAAACAACTTTTAAGTCCTAGCTAATGTGAGAAAGTGTGCCTAACAGTCGTACGTCGTTTCTCACATCGTGTTAACAAAAGCACATGCAAATGCAAATAACACAACTCTTGAAAATATACGTATCTGTCGTTGCTGAAGATAATGATAATGAAAACAAAAGTTTTAGTTTCAAACCAGTTAAAATAATAACAATTCTAACCGAGACCAAATAAAAAACCAGGACAGAGCGCTGTCAACAGTGACGTGAAGCCGATTTCGTAAACATGTGTGCACTTAGTGAGGTGTAGTTTGAATACAGTGTAGGCACAAAGCTGAGGTATACTTTTGGCATGCTTCACTGTATTATTCGCTGCTCTATGTCTAGATTTTTAATTTGGTCTGAGCTAGGAAGGAATAGAAATTCCAAAGAATGTTTTTGCCTTCCTACTATGTAAATAAATAGTGTGCTAACCCTGAATGGTGCCATCAGTGAGCCGAGTGACTCACACCACATCTCAGTCCCGCTATGAACGGAGGAACCGGGCCCGCCAGACCGCGACTGAACGATTTTCAACTTCACATTACAATACACACAAAGATAGCTATCAGTCACGGAAATTGTTAGCATTGAAGAAATATTACCTTACTTGGAACGTGGAATATAGACCTGGCCACGATACTACCATTGTGGAAACGATGGGCAAATGTAGGTACCTATCCCTACTTACCTATCATGCGTTTTTGAATAATAAAAGCTATGTGTAGGACTTTTATCGCATACTTGTCTGTACCGCAAAGATTAGGTAGGTAAACCAATTTAGTAACAGCCTGAATATTATTGCAAGTTCTTTGACAGGTAACCGGAACACATATGTTGTTGTATTGTTTACGATGTTTCATTGAATCTAATATCAACATTCTGTATCACCATAATCAGTCTAGAGGAGGTAGTCCACTGCCGAACATTGGCCGCTTAGGCACTCTCATCCAGATACAACCAGCCACACCGCTAAGATCGTCGCCCGACCTGCCTAAACGCATAAAGCACCGTGGTAAAAGCCAATGTAATAGATAATTTACCGTAGTTTCTAATTAATTAGTATTTTTATGTTGCAATAAAAAGTGGAAACCAAAACAATCATAGAGAAACAGATAACTAAGACCAGATCACAAAGCTTTATTAACTTACTAGAAAGCAGAAATTATATACCTCACTCAGATATGTTTAGTTGCGTTTAGCAAACTAAAAACTTGAGGTTCCTACTCAATATACCTACCCAAGTAATTATTAATAAGGGGTTATTGTGATTCTAAACGATCCTAATCTATGCCACGCTACAAGCCATATTTTCCCTAACAAAAACACATAAACAGCAACACGCACAGTATCAATGCTACCAGCCCCTTCAACATGTTTGCTCGACTGAACTAATTATCGAGCAATTCCGTCAGAATAACATTACCATACGCATTAAATTTATAAGCATAATATGCGGATAAATACTCGAAAGCGTATGTACAAAAAGCAGATCGCGTGTAATTAAAACACTTGGATTATCCAGTGTTTGGTGTCGTGATATAACGCAAGGGAGATACGCACTCACATGCCGCCGTAATTGTACATATCACTATGCACTGGCGGACTAAAGGGGGCAGGTGCGGTCCGCCCCGGACCCCCGGTCCTAGGGACCCCCAAAAATCGAGAAACACTTTTTAATCAAATCCCAAACAAGACCAAAATATGTTCAGTAAGCAAAAGGCAGTTTGTATTTGGGGGCCCCCTACTGATGGGGTGCTAAAATTTTCAAGTTCCCTTCGCTCGCTCTTGCAATCTACATTTTCTTTTTTCTCTGACTTTTCTGCGTAAGTCGACAAAGTAACTCCTATTGATGTAGGAATATTCAAAGGAAAACCTTACTTATCCGGGGTGGGGTGCAAAATTTTTCGAGATCGCTACGCTCGCTCTTGCAGCCTACATTTTTTGAATAAGTTGAAAAAGAAATTCCTATCTATGCGGAGTGCAAAATTTTCGATTTCACTTCGCTCGCTCTACAATCCTCTATTCGTTTGTTGCCTAGCTTTTCTGTTGTCGATAAAGTGTCTCCTATTCCTGTATCAATAGTCAAAAGGAAACCTAACCTTTTCGAGGCAGCATGCTAAATATTTCGCCCCCAACAGGCTTAGTCCGCCACTGTCACTATGCACGAATGGCCAATGACGTTTCAGAGAGCCACGATCGCCGCCAGCGACGACGATTTAGTTTTTCACTCAAACTTAAAACACACTTTGATTATGACATTCATGCATTATCATCTATCTACTTATTATAGACAGTTTATAACTACACATTTTCCAACGAACACGTTTTAATAACACTAATGATTGACTAAATTATAGCACTCGATAATAACAGTTACGAAATATAGATGGCAATCTTTCATTGTTTATTTTTTCTTGACAACGGTCGACGCCCGCGCAGACAGTCAGCTATTTGGATCAAGATTAATAGCCAGAACTTATTGTATGTCGATGCTGATGTCTATTTATTTTGTAAGTTATTGGCGTCATGTCGAGATCACTGACTTAGCATAGCTGCTACTTTATTTTTATCTGAATGAACGTCACCAATGAATACATTAATTTAAATATTTATAGTTATTAGCTTATTACGAATAATCCCCGCTATAGATATCTAATATTTATGGTGATTGGAGCGAAGTATGTAAATTGCAAGAATGTTTTGTCGTGATCACGAGATAATATGGAAGCTCGTTGTAATAAATCATTAGACAATATTATGTTTATGTAAAAGGATTTAAATATAAGGTTCGTTTTCAGGAATCCAACACGGAACTGTTGCCGCGCACACATTACGGCACATTCTATGACGCTGAGGCTTACTTGGTGTACTCGTGCTCCCTGCCGGGACAGCCGGCTGGACCCGATGTTATAGTGAGTAACTGGACATTTATTCTACCTAGCCTTTTCTTAACTATCTTGGGGTCGGCTTCCAGTCTAACCAGATGCAGCTGAATACCGGTATTTTACGTGGAGCCATAACCCAATAATTGGGCAATACGATACCCCTTGGTAAGACTGGTTGTCAGACTTTCGGGCTTCTGACGACCCGTAAGGACTGTCAAATATTGTGAGTACCTAACTGGACATTGACTAGATAATGCCCAGAGTCTCATTACTACTCATTACCACCAAGTCCATAACATGGTTCTTTAATCTTAAATACGATGACGTTACAATTTCCCTTGGGCCTGCTGTAGGTAGCTAATTTTATTCGCCGCTAAGGGCCTCCCCGCCTCAATAATAAGTGTGACATGAAGGACATGTCACAATTGCATTAGGTAGGCTCAGCTAAACCTGGACAATGGTCCAGAGTCTGGACCATTGTATAAGTAGTAACTAAATAATTATCAAGTTGCCCTAATGCGATAGTTAATTCTACATACTTTTTAGTCACTAAATATAAACGAAATTAAAGAAAAACTACAAAACTATAATATTCATAACTAAATTCATAAAAACAAAAATTACACCTAAATTTAACTTAATTATCACATAACATCCTAGAGGTCGCCAAAGTAAAGTCGTTCAGAGAACAAGAAAACAAGTCAATTTTATCAGCTACCCTGTTAAGCGTGCACAGCAATATAAGCATGATATAGTCGAGCCTACCTAATGCAATTGTGACATGTACTTTCATGTTGTCACAATTTAAGCTTTTGCATTAGGTGTTCAGGTACCTACCTACTATTACTACACGACAAAAAAAAAACTACAGCCAGAACGTATTTTGAAGTCCCAGTAGTTTCGGTAAAAACTGTAGGGCGTCAGTTTTTAACAAAACTATTGGGACTAAACTGAAAATATTGTGTGGTGAACTAAAAATATTATTACCAGCGTCGAGAAATAAAAGAGAACGGAAATGGTGAGCTCCTGGAGCGCCACATCCACTCGTGGGCTGGAGAGCGCAGCGGGTCACTCACGGGGCTGGCTTTGCGCCGGGGCACGCAGCTTGCGGCCTACATCGCGGCGCCCACGGTTGTACACCGCGAGGCCGTCACCAAGGAGACGCCTCGGCTTCTGTCATACTTCAGAGATGGGATCAGGTAAAGCCGATGTCGGACGCTTCACTTTTTGTCAATTTTTGCCTTTCATACAAAATAAATCAAAAATGAATTAATTAGTGAACAGATCAGACGATATTGGATTTTTTTGCAAGCCAAGATCTAGCTGGCAGGTTTATACGAGCCTAGTAACTCATAACTCAGTCCACCGCTGACTAGCAGCTGGACTCGTGTAGACACTAGTTTCAATCCAGTCCAGCACCCTAACCTAGTCACAATCTTAATGATTTTGAAGGAGATTACTAATCCATTGCTCCAATTATGTTCATAAAAATTGTCAAAATAACGCAGTGAATGTTGCTGAACTGTTAAAATGAAAGCCATTGCTACTGGTAGTGTATTACTTCTCGCCCTCAAGTCATTTCAGTTAACTAACCTGCCTATCTATTTTCGGGCCCTAGTAGCTTCTCTCGACTTACATGAACCCACTGATTGGGTCCGAATTTCGAGTCACTGCCATCGTATAAACCAGCCATAATCCTGATTTTGTTTTGCTCCCTTGCATCATACCTTTACCTACATAGGCTTCATATTAAGTAAACTTATATTCAGAGTGTATACCTACATGTCACCGTAAGATTGCGAACATCGTTAGTTTACAATCTACTAGCTTTTGCCCGCGGCTTCGCCCGCATCGATGTCAAATCATCAAATTGTGAACGAACTTGGACTTAAGTATCGACAGGGTTCATAATCTGTCCAGTATTATTTTATTACCTGTAAAATTGTGAACCATCCCGTCATACGGTGACATAAATTATACAGTGAGTACCTAGATATATTCGTTGATTATACATAACTGCTTGAACATGAAAGGTTAGAATCTGAATGTCAGCAAAGTAGGCTCATATACCTACCTATACTTATCTACCGTAGTATCTCAATAAATTCCTGTGAGATCAGCCAGGTACCATTGACAACTACTACTATCATTTTATACAGAGTGAACGTTGTCAAATAATCTTTTTAGAATATATCTACTCTTTATAAAACCAGGATCCTCCGAAGCGGTTCATCCAACCTGAACGGCGCTGCTCGCCTGTATCGCGTGCGCGGACGCCGCCCGGTCCTCGTGCAACTCGAGCCGGTGTCGTGGGCGCAGCTCGCGACTGATGGCGTGTTCGTCCTCGACACCACCTCGCTGCTGGTGCTGTGGCTCGGACGGACCGCCAACCTCGTCGAGAAAATATTTGGAGCCAAGGTTTGTTGTTACGGTTGAGGAGGTTTATGAATGCGGTATCAGGATTAAAGTTTGGTATAAAATTTCATAAGTTAAATATTAAATAGGTTAAAGATTCATAACATAAATATAAAAGTTAATTAGGCTGCATTCCTGTGGAGTTATGAAAAGCTCAAAATAATTTTTAAATAAGTAAAGAAGGAAGTAATTCATACCTTTAATAATCAACCTTACAAATGTAGATCGCATACCGGATGGCCCGTGGTGCAGACAAGGGCATAATGGCGCGTCGGATCGCGATCGCTCACGACGGCTACGAGCAGACGCTGCCGGCCAGTGATCGCGCACTGCTGGATGCGCTGCTTGAGTTGCGAGCGCGCGCATTGCGACCCACCGCGCCGCCCGCCGACCCGCCGCGACCCGCGCGCCTATACCGCGCCACACAACCGCCGCGGGTCACACCAATAACCGTGCCGTCGCAACGACCCGCTGCAAGGTTGGAAGAAATCAAGCGCGCGCCGCTGTTCAGAGAAGATCTGGCTGATGATGTAAGTCTGTGTAGCGGTGAGCGCGAAAAATCAGTCAAGCGTTTCTCATCTCTTACGAACTTGCGATTCTAATAAATTATGTTACCGCAGCCATTATGACTAAACCCCTAAACGCTTGACGGGTTTCAAAATATAGGTACCTAATTATAGACTAGCTTTTGTTTTCATAAAATCAAAATGGCGGATTTTTTAAGTAAATAAGTAACGTCTTGGAAAAAGAAATTGTACCATTTTGAGGAGCCGATTTCGAAAATATAACACGCTGAAAGGTTGAAAAAAATTCCCTACTGCAACTAAATATGTATTTCAAAACAAGCACGCGCATTTCAAGAAGTCTGATACACAGTTGGTGGCATCAAATCTCAGAATGAACCAGAATAACTTTTTTCAGGGTGTCTACATAGTGGACAGCGGAAGCCGTGGTGTGTGGGCATGGGTGGGCCCGTCAGCATCGGGTCCGGCGGCTCGAGGAGCTTTAGCTGCAGCGCGAGGGTTGGCGAGGGCTCGTCGTATGACGGTCCCCGTATCAGCTGCTCCGGCAGGAAGGGAACCGCTTGAGTTCGCCGCGCTGTTCCACAACTGGCGCTGGTGCGATGCTAGACGCGACGGAAGACTCCGCGCCGCTCGATCAGCTACAACTAAGCTTGATGCCGTCAGTCTGGCTACAAATGCATGGCTCGCCGCTGAGGTCAGTTCTTACATACACTCGACATAAATCTGCCTATATATTACCAAAAAACTAAACAAACAAAATAACTAGGTAGGTACTTCGTTATTCGATAAAAAATTATATACGTAAAGCATGTTTTAATTTACTTATAGACATTTTACATTATTATTTAAAAATCATCAGACTGGACTAATTGACTGAACAATGTTGGGGTCGGCTTCCAGTATAACCGGGTGCAGCTGAATACCTAATATTTTACATGGAGCGACTGCCTATCTGACCTCCACAACCCAGTTACTGGGGTCTTTCCCTTCCGCTTGGTAAGACTGGTTGTCAGACTTTCGGAATCAAACCTTTATCTAAACATTGATTAGGTATTCACCAATCATATTCCTCTTCTTGAATCCGTTAATGAATTATATATTTTATGTCACCTTGGCTCCTGAAAACCTCGTCTTCATAACAGGCACAGCTGCCAGACGACGGTTCAGGCGCTCTACGAGTGTGGCGCGTACGACGACGCGGGACCGACGCGGAGGACGTCAATAAGGAGGCGCTGGCCGAGGTGGAGCGCCCACAAGCCGCGGTCTTCTACGACAGAGACTGCTACATTGTGCTCTACACCTACCACGCGCCCATCGGCGACCAGACCGTGCTCTACTACTGGATGGTGACAAAAGACATTGCATTTTAAACTCGAAGTCCATAGAACAGAAGAATATTTTCTTGTCTTTCTTCTTCTAGAGTACATAAGTTTTGATAAGTATGCTCTTCAATTGCATTCGTTTAAAGTGAAACAGCCGGGACTACACGCTGGTCTACATCAATTTAAAATGTCAGAAAACACAATACTGACATTGGATATTACCTATACCTTTTTTTTTTGAAGGTGGGAAATCATCAAATAACTTCTCCCGCTCTCTGGGCGGAGCGGGAGGGCGTGTCAGACTCTTACTGACTAAAACCCACCCGTGTTCCTTCGGTTGCCCTGTTGCCGGGGGCCACGATCTCCCTTTCGGTTTTCTTCGCAACGCCGGCAGGCATCGGCCCTAGTGGACCCCTTCAAATCTGCTGACATCTCTTTGAGGCGCGCGGACCTGGTCCTTATCGGACGGTGAGCCACCCATTGCTCACCGTCCGCAAGCCCGCGCCTACGGTGGCCGGAAATCGCGTCGCGATTCCCGACGCCCTGGGCGTCTCCTCCTGCGGCATATTACCTATACCTCTTGTTCACTTCAAGCTTCACTCGTGTACAAACAGTTTCTTAACAATTATGTAGTATTTAAGATGTGGATGACGTCGTGAGCTACACATATGTAATTTCTTCTTTTTTTTCTCACTACCTGTTTATTATTATATTTGTGTAAATGTTTGTTTTCCCGAATTAAATAAATAAATATACCTTAAAAGGCTTTACTTGATGTTAATGTTACAGGGTGGCTCTTCGCCCAATGATCTGAGGAATTTGGGCGCTAAAGAAGCCAAAGACCTCTACACCAAACTGGGGCGTTCTCCAGTACAGGTATGTAAAGATTATCTGCCGTTTCAATTGAAAATAAGATATTAATTAAAAAAAAATAGAGGCACTCCGGGAGTGCCGACAGAAGTGAAAACTTGAATAAAAATCTGCACCGCGGTAATCAACGCGTTGATGTCTTTTACTCCACAGTGTCGGTAAATTGGTAAATCTTTTTAATGGCCAAAAGGTGGTGTCATCACGGTGTCGCGAAATCAATGGTTTAGTCCCAACGCGCCTAAAGAAATTTTCACTTAAAAACTATTTGATATTTTTTCAGGCATGGGTATACCAAGGGAAGGAACCAGCGCATTTCCTGCAAATCTTCAAGGGTCGTATGATTACTTATGTCGGTAGCGCAACTGACTATGATCGTAAGTACTCAAAATAACACGATGAGATGTTTAGAGGTTTTGAGCAAAGACCATCAGCTCTAATAACATAGCCCGTAGATATGATTTTGAGGGTTGCAAATGCCTTTTCGAAGAACCTAGCAATTTATTAATTTGTACACACAAAACACGTAATACAGAAAAGTTCGTAAAGATAGAAAAGCACAAAGGTAGGTACTGCTTATTTCATTTGAAATTTATTCCAACAGACCACATAACACAGACAATATTATCGACAGCCACAGGTCGCCGACTTCTCGCACCATCACGGGTGCTGATCCGCGTATCAGGACAGTACGCGCGCGAGGCGCGGGGCGTGGAAGTGCGCGAAGGCGCGGGGGCCACGGGCGGGGGCGGGGGCACGGGCGCTTGCTGCGTACTGCGCGAGGGGTCGCGCGCGTGGGTGTGGTGCGGCGCCTGCGCCACGGGCGACGAGCGAGAGGTCGCCAAGAACATGGCCGCCACTGAGCATGCGCTCGTTATGCAAGGTAACCCTCTATGTTTTAAAACCTGTAATGACAGTCACATATAATCCTACCAATATTATAAATGTGAAAGTTTTTGAGGAATACTGAACGGATTTGGATGAAATTTGGCAAACAGATAGTTTCTAACCTGGATTAACACTTTCTATTCCGATATTGTCACGGGACCGAGACTGCGGGTGAAACCGTGGAGCGCTGCTAGTACTTACATATCGCACCCTTAGTGATATAAGGGCACAACTGGAAATAATGACGTTTTGAGTTTTTGTGATAAATGGGCTCAATATCAACTGTTCTACCACTTAGCTTTCACAGAATGAGAAAAAAGACAATGTTAAAGCGAGTACTGTAATTGTGTGTCTTTCACACCACCCTCTCCGTGGTAGAACAGTTGATATTGAGCCCATCTAACACAAAAACTCAAAACCTCAATATTTAGTTGTGCCCTTATATTACTAAGGGTGCGATTATATTAAATACAAGCACACATTGAAGACAATAGGCTCGCCCCTTATTTCAAGGAACTGAAGCATAACTGACGGAATGTGGGTGTTCACCTCTCACCCTTCGGGGTTTGCAGGTGTGTGTTATGAGAAATTTCAGTTTTGGTTCTAGGATGACACAATGCATCTGTGATGCGATTGTTTTTGCGACACCGAAATCAGTTGTGCCGCCGCTTGTTTGCTAATTTTGCCATCTAAGTAATTACATTATTTATTTATTGAGGACTTTGAGAGCCTCCAACGAACGATGTACACAAAAAAAAAAACACTATAGATAGATACTTTTTTTTTAAACTGACGCAAAATGTAAATGGCTTTATTACTCCTCCACTGTTATTTCAACCTCAGGTAAAGAGAAGCCAGACTTCTGGACAGCACTTGGCAATCGTCGTCACCTGCTGGTACCATCTCCACTTAAGGAGGTACAGCGCCCCCTGCCGCCGCGTCTGTTCTACGTGTCTCTCGGTGTGCCTACCCAATATTCATGTAAGTGAAATAACATAAAACGCCTTTCAACACTGAATTTTGATTTAGCGGTAATTGTTCAAGCTTTATTAGGCTCTGCGTAGACCGGAGCGCAAAATAAATAATTTTCAAATTTTATTGAATAGTAAACTTTAATTGTATAACATCAAGTTCAAAGTTATACAAACAACACTGACATGAAATTGTTTCTCGTTTGTCCTCAATAGCGAACTCTTGAGGCAATGCTAATAAAATTTCTTAAATTTAAACCCATCGGAATGACCCACCTTTTAGGCCGGCGCGGGCGCCGGCGTTTAAAAGTGACGTGACTTATAGCAACATATTATGATCCTGTACTTGTTTTGTTTGTATACAGTCAGGGAAATGATTTTTTAAACAAATTGACATCCTACGTCAATTTGGCGTGATATAGATAGTTTTTGATTCAGATACGAGACATCCTCTGGATGACGATTGACTTGTCGCGAACCCGAACTTATTGGAGATTACAGGTTTTCTCTGCGTCCGGCACTCGGCTCTGATGATTGGATGCCTCGTTGAGAGGTAAAACACGTGTCGATTTCTTACAGGGTTTTTTATGACTCTTTAGGAATAGTTAAGCGGAATAGGTTACAAATATATCGTCTATTGTATTTTATAGGCATTGCATACAACAGTCTTAGAATGACAGTTGTGATTAGAATAAGTATGCGGACAATTTAGTGGTGGTTGCTTTATGCACCTACTACACTGTTTATTCATCCTTCACAGTTGAAGAAATAGTCTCATTCAGCCAGTACGACCTGGCTCCCGAGATGGTAGGGGTGGTGGACGCTCACGACGCCGTGTTTGTGTGGCTCGGACAGCATTGCTGCCCGCGCGCTAAGGATGACCCGCGGTCTATTGCACTCGCCTATCTGGCGCAAGGTAACTAACAAAGTCAATAATAAAAGGTTGAGTTCTGGCCATCATAATTATAGTGATTTTGAAGCTGCAAACTAACTCCAGCGGGGTAATTGCGGTAACATACATAAAAGGCTATCGCTCGCAATGGCTTCCATTAGTTCAGCCACTACATTGCGGTATTTACGCTACGAGCAGTAGGAGCAGACGAATTTTTCAAACTTATGAAGCAATGGACATCAAATTGAAAGGGATTGCGATTGATTGTCATGTTCTGTGTAGTGTGCGCTACGAAAGAAGGCCGGAAGGGCGGTAATTTGTAGAACTACATTTTTTTTAATGCCATGTTATAAAATGACATAGACTCTGCGTCAAATGACATCTGTGGTGGCGCGGACTCTATTACGCAAATACCCAAGGACCGCGGAAATGGGGGCAGAGGGGGCCAAATGCCCCTCCCTAAAATAACCGACGAAAAGTTTCAACGCAAGGGGGTTCAGAATCATGTACCGAATCCAGGGTAACAGTTTTCGCGTCGATGATGTCCCTGCCACCCTGTATAGTCTAGGGAGTACAGTACTGGTGTCAGATTTTTAAAACCGCCCATGGGCCTCTGACTTGGCTTCACATGCCGTCGAGAAATATCTTTCAGACATGGTTTCCTCAAGATGTTTTCTTTCAACTTTTTGCTTAGACCCAGCAGCACGGGATGCTGCGACACCAATTCTGGCGCTGAGTCAAGGACGTGAACCGCCGCATTTCACCGGCTTCTTCCCCCATTGGAAGCAGTCCATGTGGAAGGTATGCTTTTGCAGAATATCAGTAACAAGTCCGCAGTAATAAAAGTTACTTGTGTTACACTTGGAGTGGAGTTTCTAGTCCATTCTTCTCCCGAAACTACCTTTTGGAAGGGAACTAGAATCAATTTTATTTCCTTGTAAATGCTGAATTTCTTAAGTGTATTTTAGATACCTAATTGAAAAAAAAAATTGGATTTGACAAAAAACTTTTCGTTTTAACTTTTATTTTCGAACAGGGTCACAAGACTTTCAGTGCAATCATCAGTGCTTTGGAAGGCAAAGCAATTGTTCAAAGCGGCAACAGCGCGTTGCAGAGTGGCAACAGCGCTAACCGTTTTGATCAATACGAGAAATATCCACTAGGGGTCCTGAAAGGGCCAAAAGAGCATCTCCCGCCTGACGTCGATCCTCTCACCAAAGAGGTAAATTGTCATATTCATATAAATATCTTCTATAAACATCAGCGAAAAGGTGCAATTATTATACAGTAATAGTTAAGAATTTTAAAGAAAATTAATTACCGTAACTAACTGATTTATGCATCAATAAAATGCACGCACATGATTGATGATTACCCAATAGTTTCAAGAGACTCGTAAAAAAATTAATAAAAAGTAATTAATACACTAATTGAACTAAACGCTTGCTTCTATGCGCACGACTGTGACTGTGACGCACGACTGTATGTGTGCACTTTTATCAAACTCGCTAACAAGTCTCCCTACAAAGTGACCAACATGTGGACAGGAGTTTTAGCATTTCACTCGGAGAATGTCTGAACTAGTCCAAACGAAGCGGCGACGCCGACGGTTCGATACTTATATCAGCTTAGATCATACTTTTATTATATAGCTTATAAAGATAATAAACATAAAGATAATTTATTTGTCAAACATGCGTTTACATGCAAATCGAGCATGCAAGATCTTAAATAGGTAAAAAGTCCGTACATGTTTTGCCTGAAGAAGCTTACAATTTTTTTTTATATAACAAACAAATAATTAATTCAATAAACCAAAGACTAAAAACTGGTTCACTAACATTCATGAATAAATTTTATGAGAATAATAAAGAAATAATAATATAAAGTTCAAGCATGTCAAAATGTATCTGTCAAAAAGTTGTTTATACTATAATAGCACTTGTCTGTTAATAGATTTCGAATCTTGTTTTTAAATTGATTTGTTGTCATAGCTCTATATCACTGTGGTATTTTGTTGTATATTTTCGGGGTCATACAAAAAAAACTTTTCCCCATGAGTTTTAGTAGAGTGCAAGATTGTCGTGGAAAGAGTTGGGGGTTAGATTTTACAAACGATGCTTATAAAAATAGTTGGATCCCAATCGAAAAGCCTGGTTTTAGAGCGGCAAACTAACTTGACGCGAACTCTAAAACCATGTTTGTCTTAGGTCACGAACAAAGTCAATTAAAAAGGTCAGTCAATTATCTGTAGACAAACATCTCAGGAGGGATAACAACAAGCATTCAAGGGGGTGATGAAAATTGATTTTAAAAAGAGGATTACAAGTTGCAATGAAAGTTTGCTCTTTCACAAACCAGTGAATCACCTCACACACTCTCGGACGCGACATACACGGAGTTCACAGAAATCAACTGGACACAAATTCAGACTGCTACCGAAAAATTCCTGATGGGAAAACTCAATAAAACTTTGCCCGACATGGGAATCGGACCTAGAATCACATGCTCACTAGTATGGCTAGCGCCTACTAGACAAACTAGGCAAGGTAGTAACATGTTAATATTATTATTTCAGCTATATTTGACTCACGACGACTTCGTGTCTACATTCAGCATGCCGTACAGCGAGTTCCGGTCGCTGCCCGGCTGGAAACAGAAAGATCTTAAGAAGACGGTCGGGTTATTCTGAAGATTTCAGAAAAAAAGAACTAAAAGGATCTGAATATTGTGAAGCGAATGACTGCATAGTTTAAATCAAAGAAATGTAACGAGTAAAAGGCTTATATAAATTATTTTAAAAGTATGAAAATATCAATTTAAAATAAAAATATTAAAACATAAATAGTAAAACCACATTACTTGGGTATAACATAAGACGTTTTTCTATTTCTAAATGTTAACAAAATAAGTTAAAACATTCACTTAAAATGTTGATATTTGCACTTACACGTGTTTATTTATAAATGAATATTTTAATAAAATTATTATTTGGAATTATTAATTTTAAAAAAAAATGTATAATTTTAGTTTCAGTACATATTATGTCTATTGTATTTTAAAACTTAGAATTAATATTATCATGAAAATATTGTTAAAAGAAATGTTTTATTGAATACAGATTTATTAAGAAATAAAACGAAAAGATTTTAAAATGTTATTTTTATTTTAAAAATAGTACTAATTAACTATTGGGCATTAATTACCTTAACATTAATAATCTTTACAATTTACAAGTGTTTCAAAATCCATAAAATATCGGTTGAATTGAAAGCGTATTTACACTAAAATAATGACAGGTATCATAATATATGCCTACATGATATGGGGTGAGCCGTAGCTAAGGCACGTTTATTAGTATTGCATGTCGCTAGTGAGCCGAACGCGTTCTCACACGATGCTACTACTTCATTACAGCAATGATTCAAACCATATTCCAAATATATTCAATATCATAATCATACTTAATAAAACATACGGTGAATTATACGAAATGTCCTCTATCAGCAAAAAGCTACGTGAAAAAAAATCTTTACAAAATATGAAAAGCTAGTTAGGAACTTACAATTTTAGTAGATAAATAAAACGTTACAATAAATGATTTAATTCGATAATAAATAATTTACATAATGATTTTACATTATATCAGTTATTGTTATATAAGACAATTTGGGAGTATTTCTAGAACCGCATCGGTTTATAAGGCTGTCGGGAAAAATACTCCCGAAAAATGTCATCTAGAATAGTAAAATCAGGTTATCAGAATTATGCATAGTAAATAACAATATTATTATTATTACATGGAATTAACATTAATGACGAGACATGGAACGAAAAACGCAGGCTTAGAATCCAAAATAAACAGCTCTTTTTGTTATTTTTGAAACTTCTTTGGTAATCATAAAACCGAACACTTGAAATATAAAATACATCTCATGAAACAATATGGAATGAAGTGCACGAACAATACAATGCATAAGCTGCCGTAATAAAAATAAAATGCATCTCAAAAACAAGCGTAAACACTACGACGAAAGTGCAATTTATTTAAACTTTTAAGTACGTAAAATTTTAAATTCGCATGTCAACATGAATTAAGAGATTGTTCCGAACTTATGTCTAAAAGAAAAACAAAGCAATAACTGGATATGCGACAGAACAGAGAACTTGAGTCAATATAAAACTAAAGAAAACAAAACTCAACAGTTTTCGTTGCAGGAATGTAAACAATGTGTAGAGCAATATTAAACAGGGTATTTTATAATATTTAACAAGAACTAATAGTAACAACAATGCGTCGGAGGCCTGTTTCCTTCTAGCACCACGGGTGTTCGCAGTCCAGTTAAATTCGAAACATCGCTCCATTTCCAAGGCTCTACCAGCCACTTCGGTATTTTGCCAAGAATATATTAAATACAACCCTTATTATTCATAGTATAAATATAATAATGATAAACAAAAAAAATGTCTTTTTATCCCCTGTATTCAAAAGACGTTAATATTTAACCGATACCGCATGGAAACTACCATAAATTTGACTGGACTACGAACATAGACACGACTATTATCACAGCTATCCAAAGCCTTCACACATTACACGAATCGGTCGCCTATCCCTCTACGTCACTAATCGTTTATCGAAGCCGAAACTTGAGATTGCCGAACCCACTTATACCAGTAAAAATTCTATTGCTATAAAAATGGCTGTTATTGTCAAAATTAACAAAACCTCCTCTCATCCCAGGTTTGAATGTCCTCGTATGGATACACTGACCGTGAAGGTTCCCGAAACTTGTTTAATGAATATGGATTTGACATTAAAATATGAATAGTTGTGAACAGTTTCAACTACCTTTGTACTTTATACTCACAACTAAACGAGATTTATTGTACACGAGATTATACAAGGCCTTATTTAAAATTGGTGTTTCAAAATTTGTAAAATACATTATACATCTAATAATAAAGGTATAATAGGCCTAAAGATGTATTGTAAAAGATACAAAAGTTAAATAGAAGGCTTTACACTTTAGAGCCGACTTGGTGTATCAACAAATGAGAAAGTTTGGCACTTTTGAAAAGTCGTACCATAACGAATAATAAGCCACGGTGAATGATTGCTTCAAAATTGCATTTCTCAGCTAAGATTGCAAAAGAAATATTAGTGCAATCGGTGATGCAACTATACAGAAAAATATTTAGTAAACTGTAGAATTAATTGGTTTATCTAATTAATTAATAAGCTCAGCAGCTCACTACACAATAGTCTACAATAAATTGATCTTGTGATTCAAGGAAGCCCATTCAGAGTCTTATATTATTAAGTAACGTTGCAGAATTTTGTTAGAAGAACTAGGTATTTCACTTGAGCAAATATAATTATGAGACGATTCACTAAAAACAAAAACACCTATGGCACGGTTTCTTCGTTAATTGGCAACACTTACGCGTTGTGAATTGTCTTACTTCTGTACTTAATCTAACATTAAGGGTCCCTGAATCATTTACTATAATTTTCTACATTTCAATTAACATAATGGTAAGTCAATTCCTGTGTGGATCAATTCCCGTATTTTATATGTAAACGTTTTAGTAACGGCGCAACCGCGTAGTAAATATGACCGCTTGTTATGACGCGATGACGAAGTCACTTGTGACTGATCTTTTTCTGCATCAGGATAGATCGCATTTCAATGTATACGGATCCAGTAACAGCTTCCAGATCGGTATTATTTATATACAACAATAGTATACGATACAACATACTGAAGCATAAACATTATGTGCTGTTAAAATTAAAAACGTAACAAAATACATTACAATAAAAATGCTCTACTGGTTCAATAAATTGTACAAAAATATTATTGAAAAATAACCAGTTTAATTTATGTCACTTTAAAACTCAACGATATGGACTACTAGACGTTGACAATGTTATGGACAATAATGTTATAGTGTGTATTCAATTATTTTATGGCGATAGCTCCACAAGCTCGCGTATCACCTCCAGTTCTCAAACACTACACGAAATGGTCGTCGTACGCAACATTAAATCGCATCCGAAACCGCTATAAATTCACAAAAACATAATAATATCAACACGGTAACTAATATTTACATGACCCAGTTCTAATGAATCAAGGAAATATTAGTTTTCTTTTATAACGCACATGCTTAAAGGGCTGATCTCATAAAATGTGAATAACTTGCAACTGATGCACATGACAGCACCATTGCATCCATCTGTGAGATTTCGCCATGACAAAAATAATAAGTAAACTACTTGGAGTTGGTAAAATTTTGATAAGTACAAAATATTAATATTTTCAATATCTATCACAGCAATCATGCCGAAATCTTATAAAAATTTGGACAAATATACTTAAACTTATTTAAGACTAGTTAATTTACAAGTTTAATTGAAATTTGTATAGAAAAATTCTGAAAGATTCAATAGTAAATATTGTCAAATGCCAGATCAAATACCAGCGCTCGGCCACGCATCGCGTTGCTCCCACTCCACTTCTAACAATACTCGATGAATGATTTCCTAAGAAGATATCCAGAGTACTTATTTAAAAGTACCTCGATCGATAGTGCGATAGCATAATTCAATTAGTTTTTCAAATAAAACAGATTATATTCTAGGTCCCATAGAATAAAATGTTCGAAAAAAGTGTTAGTAAAAAAACCAACGCGCGGTGAACGAAGCGACTCACGACTATAACCTTTAAAACCGAGTACACGCGAAATGAGAAATTCGTATTAAGCAATAGCGCCCATCCTTCACGTCGATAAAGTGTCAAGTACCGTAGAGGGCGCGCGGGGACGGCTCACTGGCGCGGCAGCGACGCGTTGGCCGGCAACGTGGAGCTGCGCTGCGACGCGTTCATGTACGCAGACTTCAGGTTCGACCGCATCGAGTCTCTGCGAACACCGACCGAATGTAGGGGAACTCACGACTGCGAGGTATAACTCTTTACACAAGGAACTTAGATTTGGAGCGGCTACCTGGGCGAGAGCTTGGTGTGGTCGTGGTTGGTGTGGTGCGCGGCGCGGTACCCGTAGCGCTGCACGCGGCGCGCCAGGCGCGCCACCCAGCGCCGCTGCTCCTGCGCCGCGGGCGCCAGCAGCAGCAGCTCGCGCGCGCGGTCCGCGTGCAGCTTGCACGCCGCCACGCCCTCGCCCTCCGACACGTGCTCTGCGTGGATCTTCATGCGGCAACCTGTGCAAGTGATACCGTCAGACATTATTAAGTCGATACTGAATAGCGACCCGAAATAAGGGGTTTCAAAAACCGCTTAACGAAGCCAAAAGTCATTTATACTCCCCGTCTTTCTGATCATCTTTCATTTCAAAGATCATTTTCTTGTTATTCAAAGCTAAAAATAGGCGTTTTTGCTGTTTTAATTTTATGCTGACTTAACTAGTCGTAGTGTCGATAGTGTATATTATTTATATGTATATTTTTTGGAAATTAAATTTATAAATTAATTTCAATAATCGCAGTTCCTTAATAGCCGAGAAAAAGTCATTGACCCCTGTTAGTCATGGCGCCACGCCGCGCGCCGTCAACCATAATTATTTTGCTGCTCGTAATTTTATATCTGTGATAACTTGTATCGTATTCATTTAAACGATGGTATGTTCAGACATAATTTAATCTTAACTAAATGGTCAATTTTAATAATATATTTTATCGGATACAGATTTTAATATACTGGTCAAAATAGCTTCGGATAAAACAATATTTATTTAATTAAATACTGAAAGATAAAAATGGTTACTGTGGGTCATCTTTCGAAGATAGACATATGCTATCACGGACTTTTCTGTTGATTTTGTTAAGATATGCAATCCAGTAAAACATCATTTTAATCTATCAGTAACGGTTTAGTCAGCGCACGCCATGAAAGCTCTCAAAAAAATACCTTTTTCACGACTTAACAAAACGTCAAGTTTCAGTACTATGTTTATTTTTAATATAAAATAAATATATATATAAACCTTCCGGAATACATCCTTTAAATGATGTTGAAAACCTCATCAAAATCCGTTGCGTAATTTAGAAGACCAACGCAAACATGCAGACAAATGCGAAAAGCGGCTTTGTTTTATAATACTTATTTATTATAGACAGCAGATACTCACGGCGGCACTCGTAGGCCTGCGGCGGGCGGAACATGTGCCACAGCGGGCGCGTGCACACCTCGCAGGCGGTGGGGATGTGGTACGTGATGCTCACCAGGTCGTGGCCCTTGTGCTGCACCGTGTTGCCTGCACCACACACATTGTATCGTTCAAATAACATTCAATGAGCAATTATTTTATTTCTGTAAGTAGGTTTCTACAAACACTTTTATACGTCAATCATATTTTTTTTAAACTAGATGAGGACGGCATTTCCTATTTGAAGAAAGCCCGAAACAAACTCAGAAGTCACAGTCTCTTAAAGTCCAGACTATCTTAGTCAGAGAATTAAAAATCTTAAGATTATCTTAGTCAGATCATGTGAAGACCATGTAGATTAGTGTCCGAGTATAGTCTTTTGGGGAAAGAAGTGGACTTGAGTGGACCTGTCCAGTCAGTCATTTAAAATGAACAGTTTATTGTAGTCTGCTGCCATAGGACATAAACCGTTTCTAGAAAGAATGATATGGAGTTTTGTTGACTGCTTTTGTAGAAGTAATGCAATCTTACGCTATCAGCCTGGGACATTGAAGGATGACTTATACTAAGCCTAGCTGGGTCCGAGTTAAAGTTTTTTTGTGACATGCGGATTAGCATTTTGGGTGTGCCCCACATATGTAAAACTTCACGCATATGGAGCCATCTCGCATGCGTAACCAAATCCGCATGAAACTAAAAACGCCATTAATAATGTGTAGCGGTTAGAAAGTTAAGTCAATTCGTGTCTTGGCTCGGATCCGGCCCGGCTACCATTAAATCATCCTTAATGCTGGCTTGTGGATAACATACAAAGCGCATGTCTCATGGAGGCATAGCTATCAGCTTTGTCGGTGAATGAGTGCGTCACATGCGTGTAAGATCGACTTCTGGAAAAGCTGTACGTTGTGCGCTTTTCCCTTACACATTGTACTGCCGGTGTGCCGTGTAAGCACAGAAATAACAAATAATGTGCTAAAGTGCAAATAACGTATGCGTCTGTCTTTTGCACTAACTTTATATATTTTGCAGGGAATACATTCGGAGCCATCCAGTGACGGGCGCGCCGTACATCGGCCGAGTTTCAAACTAAAGTAAAATATATGGTTTAGTTCTACTCTGGTACTCAAGATGCTGTATTATTTTATTACAACACTGTGGCTTGATACATTTATTGTTATTCACCTTTTTTAAACCCACTAAAACAAAAGGCGTAAAGTTGCAACTAGATTGAGTTAATCGATGGCATCGATCGTCGAATTATAATCTTTTGACATCGATTAGGTGAGGCATTGACGAATAGACTATAGTCTGTTCCAAAATTAACTGATGAAAGTGTAAACAAACCCTGTTCAGGTTACATTCTTACGCAATCACTCACAACTTTTTCCACCTATTATTGTTTGATTAACATTATGAATTGTAATTTAAAAAACATGGATAAAAATTGAGGGTATATAATTAACTTTTGTCAAATGAAAATCATCATTTTTGAGATGATTTAAAACTAGAATTTCGGGTTCAAATATTCAAATAATAAAATCAAAGAACTCAATTTGTAAGTGCCACTACAAATTGGCCTCTACAGATACGTTTTCTGATCTATTTGTTTACATTTTCATCAGATACTTTCACAACGGACTATACCTATCTGTTTCAAAGTGCATACTGATCGATAGGCGGTCGTCCGTCTATCAATTTGCTATGGACGATCGCTTATATTAGAGGCGATCAAAATTAACTGGTCCACGACAATTGACCGCAATCTAGTTTCACCTTCAAAACATAAATAATGTGGCCATTAAAGTGCAGCAGAGAATGACTGACCGGTATGGTCGCCGGCCTCCGCGGGCAGGTCGGCGGCGTCGCCCGGGCGCCGCGCCTCGCCCTCGCCCGCGTACAGCAGCTGGAAGATGCGCGGGATGTCCTTCGCGTCCGCGCGGATCACGTCGCCTTGCGTTACTGAGCGCACGTGGAACACTTTGCTGTAAAACACAACGGTTTTATTAATAAACTGAGGGAGATAGAAAGAGATAGAACGAAGAGTAATACATGCTAACACAATATGTTAAGTTTATAGCTGTATCGAGTGTGGTCGAAATCGGAACTACAAAGAAATAAAGTTTTATTTTATTTGAGACACACACAGGAAATACAACATTGAAACTAAGAAAATTATAAAAACAATAGCAATTTCAGAAAGAGGAGCCTTTTTGTCCTCGCACAAGAAGACCTGTGCGAGGCCAAAAAGGCTCCTATCTCAACATATGCTACGATATTTGAAAAACAAATACTACAGCGCTGATATTGTAATAGGGCCCGGTAACTAACTCAGTCGTCTTGTTTTTTAATGGATTTCACAAAACAATTGCACAAATGGTTACCAAAAGATCCTTGTAGCAGTGCACAAGTGTATGACCCATGGTCCGCGCCACCACTGAAGTCAATTTGACGCGGCGCTAGTGTCTATGTCATCGCATCACAATGTAACTCCACAAAAAAAAATGTAGTTCCACTTTTTTCCGCGGGCCTTCTTTCGTGGCGCGCACTCTGTGTAGGTTACTATCATTGGCCAGTCATATCAAGAAGTACTTAAAAGTTTCTTAAGCCCAGACTCCACCAAAGCGAAGAAGAGACGAGAGAGATGTATTTTAAACAGCCCATAGAATTTCGTTTACACATCTCGTCTTGACTCAGCTTCAGTAGACACCACTGAGCGGAGATGTATCATATTTAAATGGCGCGATCGAAGCGGAGATGTGAGCTGTGCCTCGCCGAGATTGAGCTGGGCGGCGGTACCTACAAAGCGGAGATGTGAGCTGTGCCTCGCAGCTGTTATCAGCTCTAGCCAGCAGATATCTCCGCTCTAACTAGCACACATCTCCACTCCAATCTAGCCAGTACGCATCTCCGCACAGCTTCGGTAGATACACCCTACTTGTAAAACATCTCTTCTCGTCCTCGCTTCGAACATCTTCGCTTTGGTGGAGTCCGGGCCTTAAGATTATATGTAATCTCATATAAACCTATGGAAAATGTATGGGGACCATTAGTGAGTAGTCACAAAACAGTAGTGAGGCGGCAGCACTGCCACGTGCAGCGTTGTTTGGAATCACACCTTGACGGATATAATAAATGGTTTTTGGGTAATGTATCCTTACTGGTAGCTGGTAGCTGGTCGTTGCTGCTTTTGATTTTGGTATGTTGATTTCCTCGTGTTTTACGACATTTAAACACAAAATTGATTGACCTTATTTCTTTGAAAAGTACACTTACAATCCCAGCAAGAAGCCAACAAAGAAAAATCTCCATATTTTTTACTAAGAACTAGCTGTTCGTGCCCGGCGTCGCCCGGGCGTATTTCCGATGCATTTTCCTTTCCCTAGTGATGATTTTTCATACATGCGGCAATAGATTTTTATTTATAAATTTGCTTTTTTTTTATGTACTCAAAATAAACTAAACGTGAATTCATGTAAGCTTAGTACTTTTTGTTAGTTATAAACTATTTGTGTGCCAAATTTCATTCAAATCCTATTAGTGAGATAATATTAATGATTGGAATACTATCTTGAATTCATGCAAGCCTAGTACCTTTTGTTAGGTTACTCTCAGAAATTGTGCAAAACGTGTCGTGAACAAAATACCGTCTTGTATGACTATGAAAACTACATGAAAATCCGTTCAATAGTTCCGGAGATGTATGCGAACAAACAAACAGACAGACACCGAATTTTACTGTTTTATTATATGATAGATGTTATTTACTAACCTCAAATCCAAAATCATAACTGGATCAGTGGTGTTCATCTTATCATTCTCGGTGTTATAGAATATAATCTTCTTGGACGACACGACGACGTACTGTTTCTTCCAGCCATGGCGGCGTATATTTTGTTTGAAAGGCACTGACAGCCAGCCTTCTAACGTCTGTTCCGTTTCCCCATCTTCGGCATCCGCGGATGATTGAGATGCCGTCTCGCTTGTTAGGGCAGCTAATTTCTCTTTTAGTTGTTCAATTTCCACGTCTTTGCTGTCGACCTAGAGATATAAAGTTAGGTGTAGATTGTTGATTGGTTATTTTTAGGAACGACTCGCGAGAAAACTGAATCATAAATAACAGACTCGTAAATACATGGTTTCCGAAATGCGATTCAATCATCAGTTTTTAATTTTCAAGTCAATTTTATGGTGATCACATTCAAGCAATTTGATAGCATCAACATTAGAGCCTTGATCAGTCTTTCAGAAATCAAAGTTCTACATTTAAACAAACTTTCGACTTTAAAATCATTAATATAAGATTCAAATCGCGACGACGAGTTTCCTACCTCCATGGCGAGCCGCAGCCTGGTAGACTGCTCATCCAGCAGCTGTTGCTGGCAGTCCTGCAGGTCGCGCTGTAGCTTGGAGATGTGCTGGTCGAACTTCTCCTTCTCTCTGGTCAACTCTTGCTGCAGCTTGCGGTAGTCCTTGTCTTTGCGTACCGACATCTTGCTCTTGTTCTTTGTCGTCGCTGGGTTCATGTCTTTTCTGTAAAAGGTTACGTATTTGTTTTAGTTTTTGCAGTACATAAATATTTGTGAACTGACAGATGATGCAATGTTGATTTTACAAAAATAATCGCCGTTACGATGTTGATACCATCCAGATCTTAGATCAATTTGATGGTGTGTACCACACCCTTAAATTTGACTATACCTTTCTGATACACCCTGTATAAGGAACTCTGGTACAAAATTGCATGCTTCTAAACTAAGCCGTTTTTTGCTGTGCGTTGTCCGTCAGTGAATTTAAGATTTTTATTAAGTAGATAGACTCCTATAACTATCATGCAATTGAGTGTTACCTGTTCATAATCTCAGCAAGTTTGTTGACGGCTTGCTGCTTGAGCATGATCTCCGAGTTGAGCTTCTTGTTGAGTCGGTCCACGTCGTCCTGCAGCCGCTGCAGCGTGGCGACGCGCTCGGCCAGCGCCGTGCCGCTGCGCCGGAGCTCGTCTACCTCCTGCGACAGACAAACTTATGTAGGGGACGGCTCAACACTGTCAATATACAAATACTTTTCAATGGCCCAACCATTGGGAAGTATTTGTATAGTGTAGAATCCCAAGAGAATACTGTTATACAGTCTGTTCCAAAAGTATCCGAGGAAAGTGTAAACAAATCCTGTTCAGTAAGTAACACATTCATCTGTCAGTTGTAACTTTATATCTCGCCACATTTTCCAACAATTATTGTTTGAATAACATTTACAAAAATTCACGTTATAAAATTAATCTCAATTGTCAAATGAAAAACATCTAGGTAATTTAAAAATAGAATTTCGAGTTTAAGTATTCAAATTGAAGTACTCAATTTGTAAGTGGCACTACAAATTGTCATTACATTGTAATGTAATCAGATACTTTTAGAACCGATCATACTTTAATCGATATTTTATTATAGTGTTTATAAACAAAATCATCATATCAGGACCTACACTTAAAATTCCAACTTTTAAACATAAGAGATTTCTCGGATAGATAAGTTATTGAGACCGTAAGTAAATAAGGATAATTTACCTTCCGCTGCAGGTCGATGGTGGCTCTGTTCTCGTGGTCGCGGTCGCGCAGTCCCTGTACCAGCGCATCACGCGACGCCAGCTCGCTGCGGTGCTGAGACATGGCGTCTCGCATCTCTAGCTCTTTCATCGTCTTCTCCTTTTCTAGCTCGCCCACTGTCTCTTCAGCTATCGACCTGGAATATTTTGAGGGAGAATTAATCAGGCAGCATTCGCAACTTCTCTCGTATCAACAAACTGGATTAATTAATTAACCTGGGTCTGACAGTCTGTGGTGCGCAGAACGTACATTTAAATTTTAAGTATTTTTGGAAGCTATTCTAATTAATAACAGAGCGGGCTGACCAGTTATGATCGCGGACAATGAGTATGTAAAAATAGAATTTATGGAAGGACGCAGTAATATTATTATGTAGTTTCGTCTTACCCCCGTGAGAAAAATGCCTTAGTTTGTGTAATGTCGTGAAACAATAACATTTTTTTTTAAATATATTGTTAGTCGATCACTGCACGTTTTACACATGAATGTATTAACCATTGTAATTAATAATAATAAATAAAGTTAAATAATTAACCATTTTCTTCCAGCCGAATGTGAAAAAGTTACTATTTTACGGCTCATTCCACAGCTTTTTTCCGCAAATGTTTGCAAATAAGTAAAACACTTTTCACTGTAAACCTGCTCAAAATCACTGCAATAATTGTTTGTATGATCTATTGTAATCAATGAATATGAATAAGAATGAGAAAATGAATTTGATTTCAAGTGCGTATGTAAGTAAGACTACTTGACGATAAATATGATAATGTACATAGGTACTGGTGTTTGATGGCAACAAACAATATTACAGATGAAAATATAACACAGATTGATTACTGAATCGTTTCTTTTTTTGGCATTTTTCTAAGGATTTTGGTTTCTTCCTACTTGAAAAGGGAGGACTGTGTATTGTAGACGAGAGTGACGAGTCACGAGAGCTGAAATTACTCATTTGCGTGTAATTTCACTGGCACCTGTACCCTACCTGGCACACAGCTTATTGGGACAAATGAGTATCATGTGTCACAAAGACCATAAAATGAACATCAGAATCACTTTTATGATATGATGCATATTTTATTTCTATAAATTGGTTATATAAAACACTTAAGGATCAACGCAAACTGGCGGACAGAAGGGGCGAGCATCGAAGAGGATTCCTCTATCCGCCAGCGCACACTGACAAGAAAATTAATCTGTGATTCCGTCCGTCCGCCAGCTTACAGAAGCATCCGCCAGTATGCCGCGGCATCCGTAGAGTAGCCACCGCTCACCGGGATTTTATTATTCCACTAGCGACTACGCAGTCGAAAAGTTGCTTTTGAAATAGTGTGGCAGACTCCAGCGCATACCGTCGCATACCGGTGCATAACGGCGCATAACGGCGCATACCGCCGCCTCCCACCGCGATATCCTCCAGCTTGCTCTTCGATGCTCCAGAGAAAACTGTGCTGCGATGCTCCAAGGTCGATCACCGAGCATTGAAATATATACTGTATTTCGATTGGATAAGTATTAAATTCAATTGATATATTTAAAAGAATTTCCCGCCCCGTCCGCCAGTCTACGCAGGGCATTACGCGTCAAAAGAAATAATAATATTTTAACTAGATGAGGTCGGTGTTTCCTATCCGACTACTCTGTGAAGAAACACCAAAAAAACTCAGAAGATCTGAATGACTGAAAGTATGTGAATGTAGCACTGACCTGGCGATGGCCTCGGAGTCTGCGCGCGCGATGGCAAGTTGCAACTGATGCAGCAAGCTCGACCGTTCCTGTTCGGAATCGCGCGCCGCTCGCGTGTTCTCTTCCAACATGAGTCGCATGTCATTCGCCTGGCTCTTGTACACAAAGCAGTAGTGCTGCTCCGTCTCCAACTGCTGGCGAAGTTCCTCGCTCTGGTTGACAAGCGATACATCGATTATTGGCTTGAAAATAATCACATCCCACTCTCTTCCTCCCATCTCAACTGTTGGTCCCACTTGGTGGTCAAAATTTACAGAAAAACTTGTAACAACAAAAAAAAAATAGTTCAAATACTAGTACGGATTGGACATAAACATTACACACGACCAGTGTGTAGAAAGGAATGAGCTCAATGACTGAATATAATGGTCAAGTTCACCACCAAAGGGGAGGGAGACAGTTGTGTTAGAACTTGAGATAAAATGCTATTTCTTGGCCATTAAGATTTGCAATTTATTGCAGTGTACGTTTGTACAGTCACCGACAGGCTGACGTCACCTGATCAACCTTACTTATGAACTGGTCATTATAGTGTAAAATTAAAAGTTATATGCCTTTTCTCTGTTCGTAGCGTAAATGCGGTTATATACTAACAGATATGTTTGGGAAACCCACAGGATTATTGATACGATTAAGTCCTTAGATGCCAAAGATGCGAGGCATCATGATTTTCATTTAAGGTTATAGTAACACAACAAATATAGGTATTACGAAAATTATTTCTAAAACTGAATACGCATCTGATTTGAAAGTAGCAGTGTTCTATATTAGATAAGCTATTATTATAATAAACTTATAGAATATAGCGCGTTCTCTCCTGAACTGATTACGCCATGTGAGTCACTATTTTTATTGTAAGACTGACATAATCGTGCTACAAGGGACATAAAGCTCTTGTTATAAAATTATATCGATGGTCGTACTTTTCTGTTTGATATGACTCACTTTTAAGTTGAATAATTTAATTACTTCTCTTCGAATTGCGGTTTCCAAAATATGAATCTTTCCATGATATTACGAAAAACGACTAACACATGCAGGTAAGCCACCACATACATCAAGGCTCACTGTTTTTATTGAACATTTAGCAACGCACAGTATAATGTTAATTAGCGGCCTGTAAGTATTTCAAGTTTGTTATTTATAAGTAGATGGTTTCATATCGCTATGAATCTACATACAAAGTACGTATTTAGCTGTAGCATTCGTACAATTTATTGTACAACGTCCCAGTTGAAGATGACCAGGAAATTAACACGACAATAACACATTCCTGTATATTAATGCGTGTCCTCATCATAATGGAAGTGTTTTATAGGCATGTCTTCATTGCCAAGGCTCTGTTTGTTCAGCACTTGTGTTCAAAAAATTCATAACTTCACACTGATTCAGCAGCGTCTTTACTTTATTTACTTCATATTTATTGTGGATGTAGTAACAGCATAGACTCATTTTCACTCCTACGTGTGTTCTTATAATTCTATTTTTAAGTTAAGATTGTCATAGACAATGTTTATATTTTAAATGCGTACAAAATCCGACACACTATGTGGAATTCTGATCTATTCTAAGAACAGTTATGCAAGCATCTAATCTAGCTACTAGGTGTACATTTTGTTTCCAGGAAACCCTTGGCCTTTAGATAAAAGCAACCTGACATGGGTCTTCTCTTTAGTTCAATGATACATTATTAAAGAAAGGTAGAAAGCGAGGGTTTCTCCGTTAATAAGGCATTAGTAACATACACACTTAAAACACAAAGTTTTAATCTGTAAAGCCAATCTTAAAATGCTTGTGTCATAAATATCAAGGTCAAAGAAGAATACCTACTTTTCATACTCGGGTAATTCGTGCGACTAGCGGTATGAGACTGCAGTAAAATATATTTATTCATATTCTATCTCGAAACGAAATATACAATAGTATCTACCAAACTGTGTACATTTAACTATGTGAGTGTACTTTGAAATAGATACGAGTGCTGTTACAATTTGATAAAGTATTAATGTAGTTCTCAACGGTCACTCTGTTGTGAAATTAATTAATCTCCTCCGCTTTGTGAACGAATTTTACAACAATAGCCGAATAGATTTCCTAACTTAGGAATGATTTATTTCCATCAGCACGACGTCGACTATTAATATGAAATTGTCAACAATTACATTCCGTGAAGTTTAATGAATAAATGTTCTATTAATTGGCAAATCACATCATAATCAATGAGTAAGACATTCAACTTTAGAAAAACCGCTGTCTACGTAATCATGTGTTTATTTATTTGGAGAGGAGCGCACGCGCAGGTTTATGTCGTATAAGGCAAAAGCTGTGTGTGTGTGCATGTTTGCCGTCGACAATGAGTCACTGTGTTGTAATGCTAGAGGACATTCTATTTCGGCGCGATGAGATTATGATAAATTCACAAGAAACACTCAAAGAGTTCGTTAAGTTTGTCGATCGATATTAATGTGTCTATAAATAAGTCCACTGATGCATACTGCATACATTAAGTTAATATACGCTGATAAGTGTTTCCAGTTGTTTTATTCTCACTGTTATTACTATTATTAGAATGATAGTGACCTACTTATTACCAACATATTTGCAAACATGGTCAAAGTTTGTTTGGTTTTCAGACTCTTGAAAAAGGTTCAGTAGTTGCCGAATTCTAGATTCAAAGCTTCACTGCAGTCGTTACTATTTTTTTTATTATGTCATAAAGTATTTATAATATAGGATGACTAATTTACACATAATATATTCGACAATCTAATGTTTGTTTCTACTCTGCTTGTTGCTGATAAGCAATGGTCTGGAATAGCTCTATGCCCACGAGAAGCGAGGACGGGTAGACAGAGTTAACTAGACGAGGTCCAGTATGCTATGTTAGCAAGTTACATCGCAGAGCTAGTATCTCGCACCATAAGGCGAGCCAGTTGGTCTGAGTCATATTGAACAATGATAAAATGCACTGCATGCAAATTATAAGTCTGAGGCGTACTACAGCGTTTGGGTTGGTCGAGTACCATCCCCTATACTAACAATACCAGCCTTTTATTGTCCCACTACATGGCAACGGCCTCTTCTCATACAGAGAAGGAACGAGCATTGATCATCACGCTTGCTTAACCCTTTCCCTGCCGTCACCGTAGTATTCAGTGTTTTGATGCTGATGCCCGTGGCGCTAATCCCGTAATATTAAGTTCTATTTTTTCGATGTCCAATTCTTAACTACATTAAAAAAAACTGAAGAAATTTGATATTATTTATAATACTTCAGGATGTGTACTTTACAACAATAAAACTTTTAAAACTCAGGCTCATCATTTTGATACATAACAATGAAATCTAAATGCAGTAATCAAATGAGGTGCTTTTACAACCCTGACACACTGGGCCGAACCCGTAATTTTAAGTGGGCTAGTGATGCGCTAGTAGAATCTCAATAATAAAAAAGCAATGGTTTTAAATTATTAATTATCTTGTTAAACCATGTCTAGACTATAAATTAAAACTTTAATGGATTTTTTTTAAATTGTCATTTGAATAATGAACAACAATTGAAGAGAATCTGTAGAAAATTTCGAAATAAAAAAAAATATATTCTTGGTGTCGATATTTTTGGGACGTCACTAATGCAGTTCCAGCCTGACGGACACTGGCCGCCATCACCGTGATTTTCCGTGCGGCGCAAGCGACACAGACGCCATATTTGTTGGTAAACACCAGTAGCCGCAGCGCCGTCCCCGTGATAACAAGTACGCTTCAGATGCCTAGTGTTGAGAAACATTATGATGGAAGACGACGAATTATTGAATATTTTAGAAGGAGATATCAACATTGACAGTTCCAGTTCGAGTAGTACAAGCGATGAAGAATCGGTAAGTTAGTGTTCCCATAATTTTAGACTTGATAAAATATAATAAAATGAAAGCAAAGCTGGACAACATAAAGTTGACAATTTTACATTCCAAAAGATATTCAAAATAATTATAAAATAGATAGAAAAGAAAAAGCCAATTTTTTTAACCAAAGACCGAAAGACCCTCGTAATGAATATTTTGCTTCCCTAATAGCATTCGAAATGGAGGCTGTTCGAACAGATATGCGATCGGTATTATATATGAAAATTATTAATCTAATATACCACGCTCGTGGAGATTCAACAGAAGAAGTTCAAGAAGAAATCAAACCGTGTTCATCTCCGGAATATTAAATTAATAAATTATGGTTGATTAGATTATGAGTGAAAAATTGATTTCAAGTGTGTTAATTATAATTACCTATTATTAAAGATTGCTTGTCACCAACATATGAGTGTTTTATTTTGCATCAATCTATATACCTACGGCTCTACCTTAAGGTTTTAAACACGATGTCGCAAGCAAGAGCTAGTACTTATATAATATCGATAACAATTTATTCAGATTTCCCAACACTGTTCGAAATTATACCTAAACACGTCTGGCCCTGGGGGCACGATTACTGTAGCAATATCTGGCAGGGAAAGGGTTAAGGCGGGTTGGCTATCCAATACAAAAATATTTTTTTCAAATCTGACTGGTAGTTCCGGAGATAACCCCCTATATACATACTTACAAACAAACAATTTTGACCCCTTTATAATATTAGTATATATTAGTACATAAAGTGAGCTGTCATGTGATTTTGAACCATAAGAAATGCAATTATTACCGTCAATTTGTCTTGTCCTGCAAATAATGATGGTAGGGCCTTGGATACCCTAGATAGGGCCTTTTTTTCTTCCAGGGTGTAAAATCCTCATGGATGTCCTCCACCCTGGGGCGGGCGAAGGGGTCTGACTCCTACTGACTAAAAACTATCCCGGTGTTCCCTTCCCACACTTGGACCCCGATCCAAATGTGGGAAGAATCATGGAAGGTGCAAAAGATCCGGGGATCATGAGAGCTTGTACGCCTTCCATGATCCCCGACTGGTGCCGGCTTTTGCGGGCCATTTTATGCCCGCGGGGGAGTACCCTAGTTAGGGCCTAGATCAACTGTTTCACTTGGAACATTGAAAGATTACATAATTATAAACTAAAATCATTTTTCGTATGTCTGTGTGACCGCGTTGTTCTTCTAAACTACTCAACAGATTTCGATGCGGTTTTCACCATCATTTAAGTAGAGAATTTATTCCGGAAGGGTCATGTGTTTAATACATGAATATTAAAATGCCATTATAATAAAATCAATTACGATTTTTCGTCTAGTCGCAAAAACCGTGCGAAGCAGGGTGGGTCACTAATACAATATAAAGTGCGAACTCACCCTCGCACAATGCATGTCGCGCTCTGCAGACGCAGCGGCGAGTTTCTCGGAGGTTTCGTGCAGCGCGGCGCGCACGGCGTGCAGGTCGCGCGCGCGCGCGTCGCGCTCGGCCGCCGCCGCGCGCGCCGCCGCCTCCGCCGCCGCCACGTCGCCGTGCGCCGCCATGCGCGCGGCTCGCTCCTGCTCCAGGGAAGCCGATAGACCCATCGCCTGGTGGAATTATTTAATAAGAGTTGAGTCATCATCATATTTGTTAGATTGCTACAGTCAGCAACGAAAGTCAGTTTAAACTTCAGTTTTAAAATCATTACTAAACAACATAATTAAAAAAGAAAACGAATAAGGTACTGATATTGAAATAACACATATTCTTGATATCATGAAATACTGGACACCAATGAAATAATATTATGACAATGAATGTAGTATGTAATAGTGTAAGTGTTAATCGACTTTCATTGCTGACCGCACAAATACTATTGTTACAGAATTACGATGACAGTTGTAATTACCTTTTCAGTTTCCTGTCGATGTTCGCCCTCAAGTTTCTGCAGGCGCTGCTGCATCTGCCGGTAGTCCACGCTGAGCATAGACATCTGGCGGTCTTTCTCCTGACACACAGACTCCGAGCGTTGTCTCGCGGTCTTCTCCTCGTTCAGTTTCGATTGCAGAGCTGTTGGTTCACATTGCGCACATTCCATAAATAAATTTGATTATAAACTAAATAAAATATTTTTTGAATTTTGAGTAGGAATAAAAAATAAAAATCGAATTAACTATCCAATTGTAAACATTAACAACAACTAGATTAGACAAGGTTGATTAATATGAAAAAGAAATAGGTACCAAGCCATATTTATTTACTATATAAAAAAATGAGTCTACTTTAGACCTACAAAGATCATAGGAGGTATATTAGCAAACTGAACAATACCTTTAAATATCATATCCAATGTTCCTGAGGCATGCAAAAAGTGAAGGTATGAAATATATTTTTGGGAGCTTATACAGTTTAGCTCAGTTGAACATGACAGGATTGTAGCGTGGGCTGGAGGCAGAAAGTAAATCTTTTTAGAATACTGAAACTCACCCTTAACTAGCTCCAGATTGGCTTCTTGTTTAGAGAGCAACTGTGAGCGTTGCGTGTCCTGATGCGCGCGGAGCTCCTGCTGGTACAAATGCTGCGCCGCACGGAGTTCGTGCGCCAGCGACGCGCACTCCTTCTCCAGGGACGACACTCGCTCTGAAAGCTGCCTGTTATCCGCCATGATCTGGTTTAACCTGCCCGACGCCCGCTCGAGCTCACCGTGAGCTGCATTCAATCTACTAGTGGCCTCCGCGACAGCAGCATCTGAACGTTGTTTAGATGCCTTCACAGCAGCAAGTTCTTCAGAGAGAGTGCTTCGTTCCCTCTCCAGAGTGTCGCGCTGGGCACGCAAGCTCGCCACGGTGCCGTCGTTGACGGCGGCGGCTGCGGCCTGCGCAGCTGTCAGCTCTGCCGCTTGTTTCCTTGACTTAGCGGCAGACTCAGCTTCCTGCTTTAACTTCTCACGTAACTCCGTCAATTGCATTTCTAAAGCATTTATTTTGTCGTTGTAAGTTTGTAAATTGTTTATTTCTTTCGCTCGTTTGCTTTGCTCTTCGTCAAGCCGCCGCTTTGCTTCATTAAAATTAAATTCAGCTTTTCGTCTCGTCTCAGTTTCTATGTCAGCCTTCCTTTGTATCTCTTTCAGATCGTGTCGTAGTAGTGCTAATTCTTTGTCCGTGTCAGCTATTATTTTCTTATTTCTAGATTCCCTCTGAGACAATTCTTCTAGCTGAGCACATAAAGTGACTTGTGTGTCTTCCATTTTCCGTCTGCCATCTCTTTCTCTTTCAAGGAGTTTCTCTAGTTGCAGAATAGCTTCAGATCCAACATTATTAATATGATTATTAGAGATAGTATCTACTACATCGGCTGCCTTAAGTCCTCTGGCGCATAATTGATAATCACCATTGTAAGTAAAGCCCACAAACGGCAAATGATTTCCAACAAATGCTTTGGGCACAGGAAAAGATTCATCTAAAGCATCGGACTTTTCCATGTCATCAAAATTCCTAGTATCATCATCACTAGATAATTCAGGCACGACCGGCGGTACAGAATCTCTCAAGTTTTCAAAACTCCATTGATCATTGATAAAGAATGGATGTTGCTTAATTTCGTTGACGCTACTTTTACCTAATCTTTTAATCCTGTCTGTTAGAAGACCTCTGATTAGAGATTTAGCATCCTTTGAAATTTCTACATCATCAGGAAATTGGAGTGAGTTTCTATGGTCCATGATCTTACCGTATGTACCTACTAAACTATCCGCATAGAAAGGAGGATCTCCAATGAGCATTTCATACAAAAATATTCCCACTGCCCACCAGTCACACTCACGGCCATACACTCCCTCACCATTTTGTGACTGTAACACTTCAGGTGAGATATAATCGGGAGTGCCCACAGCGTTGCTGGCCCGCACCAGACCATCAGGTCCCATTCTCATGCATGTACCAAAATCAGCCAACTTTAGATGTCCGTATTTGTCAATTAGCATATTATCTGGTTTTACATCTCGGTGTACAAAACCCATACCATGAATTACGTCTAATGCTAGGACAATTTCCATTGTATAGAACTTAGCCCACTTCTCAGGTATGTCGTAGTTCGACATAAGACTAACAAGGTCACCACCAGGCATATAGTCCATGACCATGTACAGATATTTGTGGTCTTGGAAAGCAAAGTGTAGTTTTAAAATCCACTCAGAGTTAGCATGTGCCATTATGTGCCTCTCCTCCCAAAAGAATGTGGAATCAGATCTCTTGATCATTTCAACCTTACTGAGTAGCTTCATGGCATATACATGACGTGTAGACTTGTGTCTGACTAGTTGCACTTCACCAAATGCCCCTCGGCCAATCACCTTAATCAAATCAAAATCTGCTGCTTTCATGCGCAGGTCTACTATGTCTGAAGCAAAAGTCTCATCTACAACAAACAAAACACATTTTATTAATGTCACACAAGTTATAATTCTTAGTATTGGCGACTTTTTGGCTCTTTAAACATTTCTACTCTGCTTTCCATAGCAAAAACATAGTTAATAATTAATATAATAAGGAAATCAATGAAACCCTAAATAAAAACACTGTAGAGTTCAAGTTGACAACACCTATACTAATCATAAGTTTGCAATCATCAGAATAACAAAGTAACATAATGGGGCACACAAAAATAAACTGTGGATTTCAATACTAACATACATACATATACATACATAAACTCACGCCTTCTTCCCATGGGGGTAGGCAGAAACTACAGAACGCCACCAGCTACGATCCTTACATACTCCTTTTGCCTCGTTTACGTTCATACATCTGGTCATACACTCCCGCCGGTTGCGAGTACTACGCACTTGGCCTTTCTGAAGAACATCACCAATAAGGTCAGTATATGTCCTTCTAGGGCGTCCCCGACCGGCCTTTCCCTTCACATCAGCCTTGTAAATACGTTTTGTTAGTCGCCTTTCATTCATCCTCTCAACGAGCCAAAACCATCTCAGCATACCCTTTTCAATTTTTGTCACAACATCTTCTTTTAAATCACACCGCTGTCTTATCACATTATTCCTCTGCCTACCATTCATAGACAAACCACACATGCTTCGCAAGGAACGCATTTCCACAGCATTTATTCTACTTTCATGCTTGTTTTGCCACACCCAACATTCACTTCCATACATAAGCGTAGGCACCAGCACACCATTGTGAACAGCCAGTCCAGCTTTTTTAGACATTCAATACTAACATTTTAGGACAATATTGATAACTACAATAGTTGTATTATGTACCAGGAGAATTCTCTGAATCATCTGTATTACATAATGAATCAGAAGATATGCAAACATCAAAGCTTGTAAGCAGTGTATAAATACCATTGCATTACTGTATAGTGCCTAAATAGAAATACCATTTAGGGCACTGCGAGATAAAACTTTGGAACAGAGACACAGAAAGTACATATTGCTAATGACTTCAATATAATTTAAATGAACACCATTTGCCCACAAAAAAATATCCCATCAAAAATATAACATAAAAAAGGCAAGTCTCGCAACACAGTTCTTCTACCATCCCTACCTAATTATTATTGCTTCTTCATTTAATTTCAATGCAGTTTAATTGACAACTGATTCCATTTGTTGCCCATTTTACAAGTAACCTTCAAAGAGACTGATTGTGCCTACCTTTAAATTCCATTAGATAGGTACACTAGGCACCTAGACCCTATGTAAAAAGGGTGTAGGTAGAGCAGGTGATGAATAATTTTACAAACTGTTTGTTTATGTATGAAATTTACCTACCTATAATTTATTTAGGTAGTGTAAGTGACGAAAAACTGCAAAAGTAACTAAAAAAGAAGCTAGTAAAAATTAAAATATACCACAGTTTCAGTTCCGTTTTCAAGATATATGGGACTGCATAAATAACTTTGTAATCACATATTATTTATATAGGACTACAAAGTTACTTATGCAGTTATAGGCTTAACACAAATTGTATGCAAAAATTGAAGCTTGTGTGTCTACTAAAAGTACCCTTAGAATTTTGATGATCAATGAGTTAGTATGAACTTTGACCTGCAATGGTTCTTAAACTATAGGTTCAAATTAAATGTAATTTTGGAATATACCTAGTTATACTAAGCCCTCTTGGTCACTGAAAATTCAGACTTCTAACTAAAGTTAGAAGCCTGAAGCTGAAGTTGTGGATAAATCCACAACAAAGTTAAAGGGTGTCGAAAATGTCCTGAATGGCTTTGACAAAAGATGCTATGCCTCTGTGTTTGTTTTGCTTTACTTGGCAGGGACACTGCCATGCTTCCCGATAAAGGTGTGTAGTAAACCATCTTGTATATTTTCGGTTCCTCATTGAATAATTTCTATTCAATCAATCAGATGCAAAATCATTAATAATAATAGTCTATTGTCATGGTTCAAAATGGATGTTATTCAAGCAACAACTACTGCTGACCATACAATGTTACACTTTATGATAATTTATAATATTTACAGCACTGTTAGTTGGTGAAAAGCTGCCATGAAGGGATCACAACTTTGCAACAGCTGGTTATTGGTGTTTGTTGTTTTGACCACAAAGGAGGATGTTTATGTCCATAAAAAGATAAAAAAAAAAACAAAACTATGTAAAAATTGCATCGCCTATGCAAATACGCGCTTGGACATGGAGTTGCGGACACCAGCAAGTTATTCAGTAGAAAGTTTTCCGGGTCTGAGTATAAAGCATTAGAGTAAACCCGCAAGACAAAAAGCACTAAATAAAACAAAAACAAAAAACTATGGACTAGTCAAAGTATGACCTAACGAAAGGATGACCCCTATTACACACTGATATGTGTTATCAACTATCTATCATAAATACTAGTACCATGTTATCATTCCTTTAATTGATTAGGTACTACATGTAATGTAATCAAAACAAAGTTATTAAATGACTGCATTGCACATTAAATTCTATTATTAAATGATCAGAAATATAACATCTTTACTGTTACACTTAACACATAAACATTGCATACCTAGTGCGTTTTTTGCCAAGTGTTTGTAAATATAACAATAGATAAGAGTTCTAGGCTGATATATATTAGCATGAGAATCAGTGCACAGACAAAACATTTCTCTGATCTCGAAAATATTAAAATGACTCAAAAAAAAAAAAAAAATATTATTTCTTTTTTATATTCAGAAACAATTAAGTCATACTAATACTCTGTCAATAATAACAAAATGAACAAAATTACATTAAAAATCTTATTTTAAAAATAGTAGCCATTCAGTAGTTACTGGCTTGCAATAAAGATGTAAATGCTTTTTCAATATTCTGAATAAATGAAAATAAACTAGATGTTTTTCCAAATATTGCTTAGAAGTAATAGGAATGTGATATTGTTTTACAGTGCCAGTGGATCAGACAAGAGCCAATGTTTACATGTATGACTTGATAACCATTGATGAAGAATGATGATAATGTAGACACAATCAGTTCAGTTACCTAAGGCATAAATTTTGTGTTTACATGTTTCACTGACTGTTTCCTGATAAATATTCACTAGTACAGGTATCTACTGGTTGCATAAGCATTATCATCAGTGCTCTATTCACAAACCAAACTCAATTTTACCAATTCAGTTCTTATAAATAAGTTTTGGTCTAACATGGTTTTAGAATGGAACATTGTTATACAACAATGTATAACTAAATCAAACTTCTGAATTAATATAGTGTACGTACATCTACTGGTGTATGCCTCGACGTTCTTCATGCGACGGATAGCCGGGTGGTCGCAGTCAGAGACGAGCGCCGTCACGGTGTCTAGCAAGCAGTCCACGTTGCCGGTGGAGCGAGGGTCACACAGCCGCTCCTCCAGGGCGCGTAGCCGCCGGAAACGTTCTTCGTCCTTCACCGATTCCATGCTGGATCCTATTTCTGACGTCCTCTGCCACTAAGGCTAAACGCCACCGCACATTCTCCCGATGACTGCTCCGTGTAAGAACACCACTCTCATCACGACACATCAACAACTGGATACTGATTTGTTATTCTTGTACTTTAGTTCAGTCGATAACCTACCATTCAAAGGATAACTTATGTTTCATTATCGAAAAATTCAGTTGCTACAACTCAGAATGACAGCAGATAAAGGTGGTGGTTCTCACAACAAAGCATATGCACGTTTGCAAACACAACAGGATGATTATTTACAATTATAAATATCCACGGACTTCCAACGAATACATAACACTAAATTAATGTAACGATTGGCACAAATATGAAAAAATTAAGTAAAATTACGAATTATTCGACCGCTTGATTGATGAACGATGGATGATCGAACAATAAAGTGAAGTTAGATACAAAATTTTAGGAGAAGTTTGCAATGGCGTTTCGTAAATGACTTAAGCTGCTGATACACTACACGGTAAGACAAATAGTAAGATACTATTTTTTTATAAATAAAAAATGTTTTATTTACTTTAATACAAAATACGTTAATAACATATTTATCAAATAATTACTGGAAACTTTCAAGTAATTAGTAGATTTGCATTATTTAAACTTCGAAATAAATAACGAGCTGAAGCCAATCATCGTTGTTTATTCCAGTCATCTTTAGTAAAAGTTCACCTCGGAATTTGAGATACCCAGCTTTAAACTCGTATAAACTTGTATTTTGGCATCCTAAAAGTTGTCTCAAAACTTACATATGGTAAGGTGTACGCGATTATTAAAATCTAAGGGTCACAAAATACGATTTTTTGCAAATAACTCGTTTCCTATGGGTTTTTCGCTATTTGTATTTATTTAAAATATTGTAGAGGATTAAATTCCCTACAACTTTTGTATCGATTTTTTTTTTATATGTTGAATCGTTTTTGAGATAGAGTGCGGAGCGCGTGTTAGAGCATCACTTAAGGTCAATCGGTAGTCCCGGTCAAAAACACGCCGTATTAAGTTTATTAATTATGAATAAATACATAATTATTAATAATTTTCATTTCTTATTAAGGTTACATTATATTTAATAAAAAAAAAAATCATCAATTGACAGATTGGGCTAAAGCTTTGGTTTCCTAACTATGCGTTTGCACTGGCGAAACATTCACATAATCTATAAACATGTTGAAATCTCTATTTTCTGTCAATGTTCGATACAAGCTTATTCAGCCTATAATGTTCCCATTGCTGGAACACAGGCCTCCTCTCTGTGAGAGGGAGTGAGCTGTATGTAATCTACCACGCAAGCCCAGTGCGACTTGGTAGATGGCACATGTATTCGAATTTTTGGTCCTTGCCATGCCGCCGGTTTCCTCACGATGTTTTCCTTCAACGTTTTGAGAGCAGGGGTGATGAAATTATTTACACAAAGTAAATCACCTACCTGGGTTCGAACCCATGACCTACAAGTCCTACAACTCGTAAGTCCTTTACCACTGGGCCACCACGCAATGATCTGTTCGATACAATGTCTGACAGAAAATAGAGATCTAAACATGTTTGTATGTGAATGTTTCGCCAGTGCTAACGCACAGTAAGAAAGCGCTGAACGGCTGTCCAAACACAGAGTGTTTTTTTACACTTTTGAAAATGACGGATTTCATGACGGCCGCTTTATTATTGACGGCTACCGCTCTTCTAGGAAACTTTAACTTTAAGGTGTATTTTGTATATTTTTAACTGAAGTAAGTTGTATTTTTTACAGAATACGAGTTACTATGGCTTCTGGAATGGCAATTATTTAAAAGTAAAGTAAATTACAGTAGTTTTGTGAATGGTGGTACCTACATACATGGTGGCAGTAGCGGAGTAAGCCCGTTGGGGGCCCGAGGTGCAAAACAAAATGGTCTATCCAGTTTATACAACGTGCCGCTACAATGGCGACATTAATTTAACACACGGGTAGGATTAGTGGCCAGTAATCATAAAAATATAATAAGAAACAATTATTCGTTAGTTGAAAAATTGAAATTTTCAAACGCCTGCATAGGGCTCTCCCTTTCCTTCAATTCGCCTTCTCTTTGCACGTTATTCGTTTTATTTTCATTGATACGATACTATGATCCGTGTTCCCGGTAAATTACCTCTGCTCTACAGTTGTTAGCTATAAGTTGCACCAAGATGCTATTTTATAAAACTGAAAATAAATCAATAAATAATAACGTTTAATGAAATTAAAATATCTTCATCAAAATAAAACGCTAATCCATATACATGTATTAAATTAATGCCACCATTAAAGCGCCACGCTGTATAGGTATTCCAATTAACATTTTGCCAAAAAAATATAATGAAAAAATAATCAAGTATAACGTGCGTAATAAATGTAATAATATACTCGACTATATTCTCTTCAATCTTTGTATCAAACGAGAAACAAACTCAAAGCATTTATTTAAATTAAACCAATTCCAGGCACTTTTAAATAGTTAAGAAATCGGTTAGTCAAAAAGATGAAGCTAGGAACCTTTCCGACGCAAGGTCACCGGGTGCTAAAATCTTCGAATTTGTTACGCTCACTCACATAATTTATTCCTCTTATTCTCAAACTTTACATACATGAGAGTTCAAAAGACACCTAATCAAGAATGCCGGGGGTACAACTTTCAAGCTTGCCCTGCTCGCTCTTAGATTCTTGCTTTTCAATGATCCGTGTAAAACGAGCTACGTCCGTGAATAGCATAATGTGGAAATGAATATGCACCTCCCTGAAAAAAAATATTCTGTCGGGTGCGAAGCCAACGATGTAGGTAGATTATAATTAGGCACGTAATAGTATATTAAATAAATTAATAGTATATAAATTATAGTCATTATAATTTTTTTGCAAAATGTTTCTAGAAATCCTTACATATTATAAAACAAAGTTCCCCGCCGCGTCTGTCTGTCTGTCTGAACGCGATAAACACAAAAACGACTGAACAGATTTTCAAATGGTTTTCACCAATGACATGCGGAAGGTTTTAGTGTATAATTAATTAAGGTTTTGAGTAAATTGGCTGAAATTTGATGATTATTGTTGAAGATGTCGGAAAAAATCATGCCGACTGGGAACTTTATTATCATGCGCCGCGGAAATCGTAAAAGTTACATAAAATTTATGTTCTACAGAATTGTTCATCTTAAAAAGTTCAACAAAAAAGTTCACAGTGGCATATGTCTATCTTCTAAGGATAACCTACAATAACCATTTTTGTCTTTCAGAATTTGATAAAAATTTCATTGTTATTTCCGAAGCTATTCTGACCGTTATTATATTAATACTTATCCAATAAAATATGTTAATTAAATTGGACATTAATTTGACATCTTATCATTAAATGAATACTTTAAAAGATAACACAGATTCAAAATTACGCGTAATAAAGTAATTTTGGCTGATAGCAACGCGGGCGCAGTGGTAGGAATCAATGACCTTTCCCTTGGCTATTAGGTATGAAATCCCAGTGGTACGTTCCCGAGGGATATATTCCGACATCCACGCGGGCGAAGCCGCGGGCAAAAGCTAGTACCTATATAAACTGAGAAGACCCCGGGTCTTCTTCGAACGAAACCGTATGTAAAGGTTTTTGCGTCCAGTACATAATAACGGTTTGGAAATTTAACCGGTATCCGAGCCTTGCAATTAAGAGGATGTTTGAAAGGCAAAGCGAACTCAAAAATTTAGAACTGAGTTACCATTTCGATCTAATTATATTAACTAAGAAAAGATCCGTACTCATTATTTTATTTCTAAGATTTTATTTTTTTGTCGTCTTCAAGCCTCCTCTGTGCAAGCAGCCAACTGAAAAACCACAGAAAAAAAAAACAATGATAGCATAGACAAAAGTAGGCGATGATTCTGCAAAGGATAATCAGTCATTCGTGTTCTATTTCATTCATTCAATTTTGTTCATCGACGAATGTGCGACGAATGGAACATGGCGGTGCTAGGCAGGATGTGCATAAGTTTTTGATTTTTGCATTTATTAGCGAGTTGCTTGTATCAGTTAGCTTTATATGTAATTTCTATCATATTTCGGGTGTTGTAATATTTGTTATTGTGTAAAAGCTAATTCGTCACCAGAACCTCCTGTCTGGACTTTCTTAGTTCTGCAATGAAAATTATTATTCGTTGGTAGTGTAAAAATAATTGTGACAAATATATCACTTACCTCAGGTAAATTGTTGTTTTATGTAATTTGATTACATGTTTAGTAAATACAGTTTAACCTGAGATCCTATAATCCAAAGTATCACCCCACAATCAGTCACTAAAAAGTTACGAGCCTGCCCCATTTTGGTTCAAGTTCATTCTCGTGTTATTTTGTTCATCTTTACTTTTATATTTTATTGAAATCCTGTAATATTTACTCTCCTTCGGATCATGAATAAGAATCGGGTTAAAGAAATACTATCCAGGATAAGTTTTCACAAGGATAACTTTTCTTTGTGGTCCATAATCACGTGTGGTTCAGGTCGTTATGGGGTCAATAACTGCTGACCACGAATTATTTTCGTTTTAATCGCATAACGGGGAATGTAAATAATTAATAAATGAAACGAATTTGTAGGGCATATTAACTTCTATGATGAGCTTAGCTCACCAGTTACAAATTAAGCTCAGGTGTGTAATTTTACGGCAAGTAAAGCACACTTGTGCGCAATTTACACCTGGGGGTGATCGATGTAATGCATGCATGTGCAGTGCAAACTACTGGAAATTAGGCGCAGGACGTAGACAGGGCGCAGGGGAAGGTGGGGGCCAGGGGTAGCGCGGGGCGGGGGCCCGTCCGTCAGTCAGCTGTGCAGTGTCATGTTGTCGCGTCGCGTCGTACCCAGCCGTGGGAAGTGGCCTAAATTGTGCCCCTCCATTGACTCTTGAAATTTGAAGCTCTCTTTAAAAAATCTTGATGTTTAAACAAAAATTATAAATATCAAAACTTATATTGCGAAATGTGTGTATTATCAAGATAAAACTATTCCTTTGTGACAACCAAGTGTTGGTGTATGTGAATATAATTTTTAATATTTTAAACTCCAAGCCTGACAATACAACATCTAGGTATGTGTGTAGGTGTATCTTATCTATTGAAATCTAACAGAGTACTGTCAATGATCTAGATTAATCATACTCTAGAGATACTTAAAAAAAAGTGTAGATCAGAGATTTTGGAACTATCAGGGTATTAAGTAATAATTTTATTGCTTCTTCAATTGCATTATAACAATATCACACTAATATGCCTATTGATAAATTTCCCATATTATTAAAAAACAATTTGTTTAAGCACAGTTAAATGTGGAGTTCATTGCATGTAAAACTCAAATAAAATTTGAACTTGCATAATTTTAGCTAAAAGTGGGCTTTGTGCAAATGTTTTCATTGTTTCATGTGTATTAGCCATTTGCCATTGTTGCGCAATCAACAATTTTCAATAAAGTCCTCTTTATGGTTTACCGCTGAATGCTGACGATAACAGCTATATAATCACACTTTTCTTGCTCTCAATGTATAAACTTAATCAGTGTTTCATTATATTTTTTTATTCATATCCTGTAATAAAAAATATTATTTTATGAATGAAATGGCATTCCAAATTTCATACCAATAGCTTATTATTTTTTTCTTTCTTTTGTAATCATTTTGATATGATTCCACACACTTCATTACGTTCCTGGAATTAGTTATGTAGCCACTACAATACAACTCTAATATGCTGGTGTGGATTTTTTGAGGGTCAAATATCTAATTTCATACTGCAGGGACTATTTATAGCAATGAACACAGTAGGTATACATAAAGCATCGCATAGTTTACTTAAATTACAATATGGCTGATATAACTTGGCAGTTTTGAACATAGGTACTATTAACTTTCGCACATGTTCTCTCACTCACACTCACCTCATGTCACCATTTGGTTTCTAAAAAATGTTACTCTGCAGCCTACTGCATGAAGTTCGGAACTGCCAATTTATATCGGCCGTATTGTACTGGTTCATTTGGAATTGCATTATATTGAAACTTACTGCCGCTCAGTGTGAATGTTAAGAATTATAAAAAAACAAAAATAATAATAACCTTACAAAAGAAAGTTTTCCAAGTAGCTCTCTTGCTTATTCATTTTATTGATCTATATTTAATATATTTTCTTTTGGTCTTATGTATAAAATCATAGACTTATTATTTTTGTTTCAGTGTGCCGTGGTGGTCATGGCTACGCTCATCCAAGAGAATGGTATTAAGGAGCTGAGCAAAGGCACACATGGCGTTGTGCCCAACCGTGGCATATCCACACATAGTGTTACAAATCACATGGTGCCCGACCATGAATATTGCGAAGCTGGCTCGACCAGCGCGCAGCAGATGCAGTGCTCCGATACAAGCGAGCCGGTGGCGCCGCCCGTGCCCATCGAAGAGGAGGAGGATACGCCTGAAATAGATATAATGATAAACAATGTTGTGTGCAGTTTTAGTGTTAAGTGCCACCTGAACCTTAGACAGATAGCATTAAACGGTGTTAACGTAGAGTTCCGCCGCGAGAACGGCATGGTCACTATGAAGCTACGGCGCCCATACACCACCGCGTCCATCTGGTCGTCGGGACGCGTGACGTGCACGGGCGCCACCAGCGAGGACCAGGCCAAGGTGGCGGCGCGCCGGTACGCGCGCGCTCTGCAGAAGCTAGGCTTCCAAGTGCGCTTCCGGAATTTCCGTGTAGTCAATGTATTAGGCACCTGTCGAATGCCCTTTGGTATAAGGATCATATCTTTTTCCAAGAAATACAAAGAAGCAGAGTAAGTATTTTTATTTACCGTATTTATACCTACATAAATTTACTACTCAATTACATCATACAGCTTAAATTTATCTTTTAGGTTCATTCAATTTTTAAATGAAAAAAATCCTTTGTTTATATTTGTAGTGTTGATCAAGTGGATGTTTTGCTAAGACTTTCCTAGCACCTAAACAATGACATTTTTCTGTAGTTTATCAACAAACATCACTTATTGGGCACATACCAATTTTATCCATTCATGACACTGAAACCAATAATTAATTTCCCTTGTGAAGAAATGCTATAAATATTTGTTTATTACTACTACCCGTGCGCGATAAGTTGGGACCTGAGCGCGGTGGCGTGACATTCCAACCAGGTCCCAACTTATCGCGCACGGGTAGTAGTTATGCATAATTTCCTACTATTTTGGAGGAGCTTGTGGCTAAGTAATAGCAGCCGCATGGGTCGATTCATCAGGTTAAGCTACGCTTGCCGGGGTTGGTCCTTAGATGGGTGACCATCGAGACTCCTCCGTGCCACGGAAAGCATGTTAATCCGTCGGTCCTGGCTGTCATTTGTGGATTTTTGACAGTTGTTACAGGTCGTCAGAAGCCCGTAAGTCTGACAACCAGTCTTATCAAGGAGTAATGTACCTAATTTACCCAGTTACTGGGTTGTGGATGTCAGTCAGACAGTCACTCCATGTAAAATACAGGTATTCAGCTGCATCCAGTTAGACTGGAAACCAACGCCAACATAGTTAGGAAAAGGCTAGGTAGATTGATTACATAATTTCCTACTATTTGCAAATATTAAAAGTATAGAAAGAGTCATTTTATCTTATCAATAAAAGCAAACTGGAGAGTCAGGGTTCAGATGAAATTGTTTCGTTTTTGTGATAAACTAGCAGACTATCCCTGCTCGGTTAAAATCACTAAAACATTTTGTTGATAATTTATAGAACATTTTGCATGAAATTTGAGGTGATTCAACTTAGTGGATTCTTAAACTTGGCAGACACTGATAAACTTGCAAGTGTGTTCATCATTCTTACTCAAAAGCATGAACACATGGTTGGTAATGGTTTGTCAATTATTACCTTTTAAATGGTAATACTAGACTATTTTCTAAATGTTTTATAGTTATGCATTATAAACAGGGTAACAAAAAGCAAAAGCATTAATTTAAAAATAAGCAGTCCCCCCCCCTTCTGGTGCTTTTGGGCATACAAGGCAGACCACTAAATATACTATTGTATAAGAGGTATGTTGAGATGAAATAAGTCTTAAAACTTCATCCCAAGTCAATGTAACTGGTGCAGGGAGCTGCTTTATCTGTTAATGATTGACCCTACAAATATCTTTGTTTGTCTGTAGTGAAGAAAACAACACTTGAATTTTAAACAACTTGTATGACACCAAAAATATATGTATTTAGCTTAACTCTTCTCAAGGGATTAATCTGGATAAGCACACCTATTAGACTGTTATAACTTGATCAAAGAAATATGGGAGCAATTCAAAAACGTTGTTTTCCTTTCTTTCAGTTATGAACCAGAGCTTCATCCAGGAGTCACTTATAAATTATACAACCCTAAGGCCACACTCAAGATATTCTCTACAGGAGGTGTAACTATCACAGGTTCATACATTTTACTTTTTAACTACCTTTACCAATTTCTTTAGAGGAATAACAAATGTTATTTTGATAAACTGTTTCTTATCATGCCATAATTCAACCATTCATTTAAAATGTTTGTTATAATTGAATTAGTCAAAATACCTATCTAATAAACAGGATAACATAAGAACATGTAAGTTATTATTAAGTTTTTACCTATGAAATTGCCGTTTTTCATGAAATAAGTTAACGCCCTTGTTTCTATATTTTTGTTTATTAATAAAAGTAATTACCCATGCAATCAATGCATTTTTGCCAACATAGTGGTAGCTTATTGAAAAAGTCTGCTGGACGGGAGGCAAGAAATTCTTCAAAGGCATTTTGAACTGCCTCTCGGTTATTGAATTGTTTTCCCCGCCAAGAAGTTATCCAAATTCTGGAAAAAGTAGAAGTCTGTAGGGGCAAGGTCTGGTGAGTACGGTGGATGACGGAGAACTTCCAACTCCAGCTCTTGTAAATTGGAGACCGTCTGCTGTACAGTATGAGGTCGCGCGTTGTCGTGCAGGAACAGCGAAGCCGAACGATTGACCAAAGCTGGTTGGAGATGTGCGAGCTTCTCCATCATTATGTTCAGTTCTTCACAGTACACATCTGCAGTAATGCTCATCCCGTTTGGTAAGAAGCTGTGATGAATGACACCGGCGCTAGACCACCAAACAGTGATCATCACTTTTTTAGGGTTCAGTTTTCGTTTGGTGCTGATCCAGGATCTAACCAACTCAAGCTTTTTTACCTTGCCAATTCGACGCAAATGGACCAATATTGTTTTGATGCTAACATCGAAAGCTGCTGCTAATTCAGCTGTAGATTGAGAATCATTAGCTTCCACAATCGCCTTTAATTCGTCATTGTCGACTAAAGTTTTCGGTCGACCACGGGGTTCATTTCTTAGGTCGAAATTTCCAGAAAGGAAGCGGGCAAACCAATAACGGGTGGTGCGATCGTTAGTAGTGTTCACTCCGTATACGTGGTTGATGTTGCGTGCCGCTTCTGCCGCTTTGCTGCCACGACGGTACTCATACTCCATAATCACTCGAATTTTTAACGTATCCATGATGTCGAAAAACGTGCAAATGCGATGAAAACAAAACGCTAACCATTAAACAAATGACTCGTTTTCAAAAAAGAGTTCCATATTTTAAAAATAAAAATAATTTGAACTTAGAATACTTAGCGAAAAAAGAAAAAATGGACTTGAAATAGCCAGTACGGCAGAACGGCAATTTCATAGGTACCTATTATATTATCCTGTTTAGTTTACTTGTTATTATTATATAAAGTAGGTATTCATTTATTGTAATTAATCTTTTTCAAGGACATCTTTAATCGGACGGAGAAAGGGTTTCTGTTTTTCAAGATGCTTGAAGGAATTAACATCCTTCTAAAAAAGATTGCGTGCGACAGACGCTTAAATCTCAAAAAGCCCCCCACAAGTAGCCATTTAGTCCTGAGTTCTAAAATTTGGGTCGCATATTTATTGGAAAAACGGAATGTGCTAGCAGCTTCAGATTGACCGTGACTCATAAAATAACTCAGATAAGGGTTATTTTAATACAACTGATGGGATGACATTACATGTTTAATCAGTTTATGGACTTTTAGCCTACATAATAAGTAAGCACTCGTAAATCTGACTCATTATTAAAATTATTTTAACTGATTCCCGTCTCGTAGCCTCTGCGTGGGCTTCATAATTAACCTTTATGTTGTGAAATGTCTACTACCAGAATAGTGAATTAAATCAGCAGAGTCGGTCGGAGATGAGAGTACATTCAAAGCTATAAAATATCTATCACAGGTTGTATTTGCCCGTATCTCAACTTGGATAAAATTTAATAGGATAAGAACGCCGGAAAACCATTAATAAACTTTACGATAACAACACATAACAAGCACTTTATTAATATGTTGAAGGACTTTAACTTAAAACGTGAATATAGCAGACCATATTACACGAAACAAGAACCTTGTTTCGTAGGGTGAAATGGTATTGATCCTAATTGTTTTTATTTTATCATGTTGTACTGTCTGTATCGGGCAAACGTCCCCCATGCATTTCACTTCTCTATCTTTGCTACTCTTCTCGTCAATTCTTGAGTCCGTCCAAGGTGTCCGGTCGGCTTTGTGTGGTTTGCCGTGACTCCTTTTAGCTTTGTCAGTCTTGAATGTAACGCTCACAAACATAACATCCATAACGTCAATCTCGACACATTCATCATTCTCTAGCCTTATCCCAATTTAGTTGAGGTCTATCCCTATCCCGTTACTCGTCATCGGTAGTCACCCTCTTTCTAACCATATCATCTTTCACACAGTCCAACCATCGTTTCTTTGGTCTTCCCCTACTCTATAGCCATCTACATGCATACTCAAAACTTCCTCACATTTTTCTCATTTCTCCTCATTACATGCCCATACCATGAAAACCGATTTCCACTCAACATACAGGCGTTGAAGCAGTCGATGGACAATTTGGAATCTTATAGAAATTTAACGCGCACGCGGGCAAAATGGATTTCCATACGATTCCAAATTGTTCCACGGACAAATTGTCTATGGTCTGCTCAGTGCCTTAGGTTACCGGTGCCATTTTCAGACTTCTTATATACTCATTTTTAATTAGATCCATTCACGTAACAGCTGCATGCAAGCGCCTTTCATTCATCCCTTTTGTGGCCCAACATTCTGATCCATACAAGCCAGGAGTTCTAACTATTATAAATCTTCTCCTTAAGTTTATGGAGAATGCGGGAGTCGCAGATTGTTCCCGTGACCTGCCGCCATTTCATTCATCAAATGTTAATTCTGTGCTTTATGATCACGATACATAATGAGTTGCATGCTTGTCGGCAGCCCGGAGCGTCAGTGATGTGCAGTCGGCGGTAGAGCGCATCTTCCCGCTGGTGTACGAGTTCCGCAAGCCGCTGACGCCGGCGGATCAGGAACTGCTGCGGCAGAAGCGCGCGGCCCGCGCCGGCGCGCCCGCGCCTGCTCCCGCGCCGCCGCCCGATGACGCGCGCATGCACCTCGTGACGCTGTCCGACGACGACAACGACGCCTGGGAATGACGCGGTGGGGCTGCGCGCGCCTCCGCCGCCCACTGAAGCTCCCGACGCGACGCCCCGTGCGGGAACGAAACGAACTCTATATTGGCATCGAAGCAATAACTGTCGGTTGTTAGTGCGATCGCGTGTGACTCGTCGGCGAGCTGTTCGGTTCATGCCAAAGATATTTATTAGGGGAGGTGCTTCGCGCCCGGTCCGGCCTGCGCGCGGCCGCGACCGCTCGGCTGAACGTTCTGCGAAGCGCCCGCGCTTCTTTACCCTTCGTATGTACGATTGTATCGTTTTTGTGATGACCTGTGACCTCTTTAGTATGCGTAGATGAAGTCGAATCGTTTACGTTGAAACCAAAATTGTCATAAAATATTAAAAAAATGTTCAAATAAATCTCGATAACGATACTCAGTCTCGTTTTTCATTTGCCGTTATGATTGTAGAATTTGTAGTGATAATAGTGTTCAATAAGATTTGTTCTAAGAATGAGATGACTGAACGATAGAAGTTAGTGATTGTAAATATGGAAGCTTCGACATTATACGTTTCAATAATAAAAAATACGTTTGTTTCATTTTTAATATGATTTTAATATCCAAAACTTGTTATTACTGTTACCTATGAATCAGACTCATGGGTATCGTACTCGTCACTCGTGAACCTGGGCTGCGAGGGGCGGGGTGGTCGGCTGAGCTTTAATTGTGACTTCTCTATTCGCTGACTCACACAGCCTTTTGGTGACCGAATGTATGCGCTCATGTCCACCACAGCCAGCCGGGGGGTTTTGACCGCCGTTCCTGTAAAATTATCCGTTTTCAACAGAAATATACAATTTGTAATTAAGCTATAGGCCAGTATCTAGGAAAAATTTGAGGAAAGATTAAAATTCGGCGGACGGCGGCGGATAACATCGAGGAGGATTTGCCGCCGGCCAACGCACACTGATGATTTGCGATGCGTCTCCCCCGCGATCATATGCTAGCGGATTCCAGCACATACCGTCGCATGCCGCCGCGGTATACTCCAGCGCACTCTTTAGTACCGCAGAGAGATCTCTTTGATGCTCCGTGGTCGGTCTCAGCTTTGGAATCTATATCTTGTTACCATTAGCTACGTACGAATTTACTTTGGTAAATTTAAAATTCCCTGCCACACCGTCCGCCGATATGCGCTGGGCTTTAGGGTGATTTTCCACTGAGGCGGAGAGGGTTCGTCTGAGACGTGCAGGAATAGACCAAACAGTTGAAAATCCACATAATTTCTCTTGTCCATTATCTTTGTCGATTGCACTTCTCACCTCATGCCTCATAATTATTCGCCTCAGTGGAAACGCACCCTTAATTATTGAGTAGGTATGTACCTACAGAACACTAAACTGCAAAGGAGTTGGCTTGATTCGTTTTATTACATGACTCCTTGATATAATTTATCAGCATCATAACAAATTGCCTCAAAGAGCTGGTTTAACCATGAATCAAACCCTAAGCTTTTTGGCACAAAAACCTAAATCCATCACCATTAAATATTGCATCTGATTCTATCGATCTCAAGATTCTCGATGACTGATCAAGTTCTTTCGTTATGTTATATTGCAGCTCGCCAATATGCACTTCACACAAAAGTAGAAGTGAAGGTTATATAGTGCACCGTCCTTCTTTGAACACACAAAAAAATTCAGACGACTTGGCTGGACGATACAGTTACTATTTAAGACTTCGATCAATACGAAAATCGAAAACAGAGTAGCAGTGATTCACTATAGCATTAGGTACCTATGTTACCTACATTTTCCTAATACCTACGTGTCGAAACTAACGTGCGTTGAATACGGTTAACAACGAAAGTCCATAGATTGCTTTTCAGCATTTCCTATCCTAGGTAAATTACCTCTTGGCTAATAATAAGCCAAAATATTATGTTTGTTTTTTTTTTTTTAAGACTTTCTAAAAATAAAACCTAGCTAGATCGATTTATCGCCCCCGAAACCCCCTGCATACTAAATTTCATAAAAATCGTTGGAGCCGTTTCCGAGATTCAGATTATATATATACATATATACAAGAATTGCTCGTTCTCTAATACGGTAGGTATTACATATTTTGTCAAAGATTTCCAAGGTTTTTTTTTTTTAATTTTTATCTTTTCTCGCTGACTGTAGAGGTACCTTTCGTGGGAAATACGGATTTTAAGTAGGAGTATATTCCAGAAATCCCCATCGACAAATCCCTACCAGTGGGGATTGTTATTTTTTTGTCCTAGAAATCTCTACTAGTTAAAAGGTTAGGTTAGAACTGTCACCTCCTACGCACGAGCCGAGCGAGCAAAGCCAGCGGTGCCGCGGCAGCGGCCGGCGAGTTCCAAAAACGACTAGAACATTAGAAAAAAAGGCTGAGTTTATTTAACTAGTGGGGAAATCTGTAAAAAAAAAAGTGGTGGCACTCCGGGAGTGCTGACAGAAGTGAAAACATGAACAAGATCGCCTTGGTGGAAGAAAAATACTTGTATAGAACATTAGTCTGTAAACTTATCTAAATAAAGAGCACAATTGCGTTTACAAAAAAAAAAAAAACTTCCGAAACCTTTCAAGTAAAAATACTTGCATATAACATTGATCCGTAACTTAATAAAACGCGATTGTGCTCTTTATTTATAAAGAGCACAATCGCGTTTACAAAAATGAGGTGTCGTCATAGTGTCGCGAAATCAATGTTTTAGTCCTATCTAAAAAAATGCCCAACACGCCTAAAAAAGTTTTCATTTAAAAAAAAAACAATCTCCACTGGTGGGGATTTGTCGGTGGGGATTTCTGGAATAAACCATTATAGGTACCTACCGTATCTACATAATTATATTGATGCCGGAAATTTCAAATGTCGTAAAGGACAGGGAATGCAATGTCCCTTACGACATTTGAAATTTCCAGCGTCGATATGGTCAGTGGTACCTACTAAGGGCATTGTTACCTGTAATTATAGGTAGCATGTGGTCCATATCTGGTACAGTCCTTGGTCGAGACTTTAGTATGGGTCGACGTGAAAGCCTCGCAGGTAGAGCTTGCTGCGGTGGTGGGGACACCTTTGGAAGGGATGGTGATAAGACTCGCCCGGCTAGGACCCGCCGCTCAGGGGATGAACTGGGTGACCTATAATATATTTTTTTAATAATATCTTTCTCCAAAAACCTTTAACAATATCCTTTTGACTAAAAACATATAAGGCTTAGGTAATACAAAGGTCAATATTTAAATAAACCGACTCCTAAACTAGGTGTAACTTTTTGTGACTCTCTCTGTGAGAGAGAGAGTCACAAAAAGGACTACGGAAACTCAACAAGACCATAACATTTGTAGTAATTTGGAACATTTTAACTCAGATTTTAACAATAAATTGTGGAAAAGAGATCATAATTATATTGATTACTTATAATTTACCTAAAGGATAGGTGATAGTAAAAAGTTAGCATAAAACTCAAAGGGTTATGGTAGATTTATTTGTGCAGTTGTTCGACTTGAGAGTTGAGACGAAGCAAATAAGTATCCGCGTATCGGCAAACATAGCGAGTGACGCTACTGTGACTGCCCCAACTGTGACTGACTACCTCAAAAAGCTAGACAGACTACGATGCGGATGACAGGATGTTGTAGCGCAGCTTAGGAGACAGCTATGGTCCGAAGTGGACTGCGATAGGCAGACATGATTGATTGAATACTTTCAATAGAGTAAGAATACCAACACGTATTACGACAACACGTATAGGTAACTATACGTTGAAGTCTCGTAAGTGTCCCAAGAGTTGGAGTAACAAAACAAAGCTCATTGTTTCAGTAATTTCCTCGAAATGTTTACCTTTACGGCTTCTCTTTTATAAAGTTCTTTGTATGTCTTCCTCTTCATAAAGGTCAAGTTTTGCAATACCTATGGAAAATTTCGCAAACTGCCTGCTGGTTAGGCTTTAGAAAATGTTTGCAGAAACCTGGGAGTATACGCCTACACTCCATGGATAAGTTCTTACTCTGTTGATACTAGTTCACAGCCCAATTCTTGTTTAAGCAGTGACCAGCTAATGGCTCGTGCAGACTAGCGCGACTTATCGCGCGACGCGACACCGGTAATTGTTCTACTGTGAAGTTTTCTTAGAGTTTTAAATTGTATGTTAATTTGCATTAATATTCTGAAAAAGTCACGCATACAATCAAAATGGAACTTCAGTACCTATATGATTTATTGGATCGTTTTCTTTCCATATATAAGACAGTTACGTAATTGGAACATTTTCACTCGATTTATGTTTTATAAAAAAATCATGTCTTTTTTAAAAATGAAATGAAACAAAAACAAGATTACTCGGATTTTATGTCTAAAATAATTATTGACAGTATAAAAATATAATAGTTGATTATCTAGATATTTTTTCTCTACATCAATTATTAATCTTTTAGCTATAAATAAACGAAATAAGAATTGAGACTTACGACATTTAGTTCCGTACTCGATCACAACCAAACAGCGCACGCGATATCCAACTTTATTACTGAAGCATTAGCGTTTAGCACATAGTGGAATGGTGGGATGCATTAGGGCGGACTTTGCGTAGAAATTGTCTTTAGAGTGCCTGGCATTCATTGCCTGGCAATTCAATTGCTACATCACTACAATGAGAATCTATTCATGTGGCCAATATTTTTCATTACTAACATAGGCGAGTCGGGTAGGTACGTACGTACATATTTTCCGATACCAAAAATACCAATGTTTACTTACTATAGGTACCTTAGAAGCTGCTGGTACTGGTACCTACCAAGTATCTGATTTAATAGATACGGCAGTTTCTATATTACTTACTACATTATTTTATGACTATGTCTGACCTGTCGCGTTCAATAACAGGTCGTCTCCGCCGACGTCTGCCCCTTTGATCTTTCTTCTTAGTCCGTCCCACTCGCGGGGGAATGACCCCGATATGTCGATAGTAGTCGCACAGAGATTTTGCTAGGGATTTGCCTATTTTCGTATCTGATTAGCTCGTCAAGTAATTAAACTTTGAATGCTACCTCGAGTGCCTCGTTGATCTCAGTAGTGGGCCCAAGCACTACTGCTGAGCATGAGGTTATGGGTTCGATTCCCAGATCGGGAAAACTGTTATTGGGTTTTCTCTCAACCTCTGCCTAGCCCTTCGGGGAAAACAACTGCACTTCATATTGAAACAGTTACCTAACTATAAGTATACCTAAAACATTAAAGTAAATACCTACTTATTTACATCAGTGTGATGGACATCCAGTCTCATAGATATTATTATCCTGTTCAGACCAGTGCCGTTGAGTAGGTCGGCACCTACCTACTCACATTAATAAAAAAATACTGAGTACTTCAAAGGATACATGCGTCTTCTGTATAATGGAGGTAAGGTCCTCTAGGGGATAATCTTCGCCCCCCTAAGGAGACCAGGAGCGTGTAGGCATCAATGGAGCCCGTGGGCAGAGCCCTGCGAGCTGTGCCAGCGAGCAAGGAGTCTGCATTGAAGAAGCACGCTTCAGGCCGCCACGCTTCTATGCGGGTCCCCAAGAACTTCGGAAGCACTGCCTGTCGTTCAAACCTGGGTAGCAGATTAATTAGTACCTAATAATTTGAAACATCTCCAAAAGAAGATTGATGATGATGACAGACATAGGGTAAGTACCTACATATTTACTTTTAGTAGATCTTTTTAAACTCCCCCTAAAACTAAGTAACTAAAGTATACCTTGGTTACACAGTAGCTAAAGTATTACGTAAGATCTTAAAAAATCCGGTTAGTAGGTAGGTTAGTATAATGGCGTAAATAAACGTGCCGTTCTGCAAAACTACTTGCAAATTGCGACTGAAGTTATTGTTAGGCGTGGTATGTATGCGTATGACGCACAATCGGGGACGAAAACAAAAAGTTTTTCGACGATTGCACAACTAGCTGACTTGTTGCTGGTTGCTCACGCGGCTTTTAGCAAACCACCTATACCTACTAGTGTAATATTATAGTACATTACCTTATATGACGTCATCTGATTTACCTGCAGGATTTTATAACAGTACCTGGTCGACCGAGCTCTGCTCGGGTGAAAATAGCTAAACATATCATCCAGGTATACCAACTTTGTATCACATTCCCGAGGCTGTGAAAATAGAGAAAACTAATTTTCCCAGATATGAGACCTAGTTAGATCGATTTTTCGCCCCCGTAGACCCCTATATTGCAAATTTCATCGAAATCGTTAGAGTCGATTTTACTTTTTAGTCACAAATATTGCTCGTTTAGTAGTATAGGATTATATTCGAACTGAAATACACAATAAATAGTAGGTAGGCAGGTATAGGTAACGGGGTTGCGAAGAAAACCGAAAGGGAGATCGTGGCCCCCGGCGACAGGGCAACTGAAGGAACACGGGTGGGTTTTAGTCAGTAAGAGTCTGACACGCCCTCCCGCTCCGCCCAGAGCGGGAGAAGTTATTTGATGAGGTAAAGGGACCTACTTACTATAAAAAGGAGCATAAAATTTTATCTCTATTTATCGCTCAAAATACCTTTTTTGCTGAGGTTTTTACCTCTGGCATGTACCTATAATCTGATAAACCCACCTGTAAACATCGTCGTAAGAATTCCCTCGTACAAATACACCCTCGTGACTTATGTCTGCGTGAATGTCAATGATGAAATCCAACTGCACGGTCTGAAACCGGAGATTTCGTAGGTAGGTTAAGTAGGTAGTAATAATTGCATTCGCATAAAAGTAATAAGTTTCAACTAGCAACCAAAAAAGAAGTTTTACTGTAAACTGCCCCTTCTAGCATAGGTTCAAACCAGTTCTCTGAAAAACTTAGTGTCACATCAATGGACGACCTGTGATGTACTGCGTTCGATGTATATTGGTCTATTATGTCGTATGTACCTTCTCAGAGGCGAGTTTCTTAAGTAGATCGTTAACGGCCACTAGAGCGGGATGCGCGTAGCTGGTGGCTCTGTTCCAACTTCTGTTGAGGTCGCCGCCGAGCAAGTCCGACCGCTGGTTGCCGAGGAACACTCCGTCTGGATTCAGCATCGGTATGACCTAGAAACGTACTTAAATATAGGTAAATATACTGGGTGGCAGGGACATCGACGCATTTAAGATTTAGGGATTTTTAGTACGCATGAGTCGCATGAGCCCAGCTCCCTTTTTTTTTTTAACTTCCAATACTGCTTATATCTTTGGCAAATTTTATTCAAAGCCATTTATCCGTTAATAGTGAAGTAATGACATACACATGGTACACACAAACATACTCACATCCGTGTTAAAGAAAGAAAGAAAGAAAGAAATCATTTATTTGCTGATAATGTAGGAATACATATAGGTTGGAATATTTATTAAGTGTCCCGATACATTTTACCTTACGGCATGCAAAATATTGGGTTTGAATTAAATATTAATAATTATAGATACAGCTATTTCGATCATTATTAGCCATAGTCGAATTTAATTGGTTGTTACAGATCAGATATCAAAACAAAAAAAAATAAAAAAATATAAATATAACTAATGAATTACAAATAAATCTCTCGCAAATCATACAATGAAGAATATAAATGTCGAAATGAATAATGTCGAAAAGCTTAATGTCAAAATATTCCAAAATATTAACAACAATCACTATTATTATTAGATAAAAAATTTAGATAATCTCGTAATGTCAAGATCTGTTATGTCAAATTACAATATAACAACAACCATTAAAAAAATTAAAAAAATATCGCTAATAAATAAATAACCATGTCAATAAGTCAATGTCATCAAAAACATTAAAAATAGGAAAGGTAACGTACATTTATCAAAAACATTTTCCTATATAGTTTTGTCATTTAAAAAGTCTTTAACTGTGTAATAACATTTCTCCAGCAATAGTTTTGAAAATTGTTTTTTAAACATTTTTATAGGTAGGTCTTTTAAATTTTCAGGTAATTTATTATATATAAGCGTAGTGTTTTAGTGGGTATGACTGTATGAATACGTTTAATACGTTTTTTACCGAAAATTACCATATTTTACCATAAAATGCCGTAAATAACGTAAACTAACATTTTTTTACCGTATTTTACCAGGTTAATTTTACCGTTTTACATACCTACACACAACCTGTTACTGTTACCATGGATTCAGTACATGATTCTGGACAACCTTGCGTTGAAATAATTTGCCGGTTATTAAAAAAAAATAAAAATAGCTATTTCCTACAAAAGTGCAATACCTAAACAGTCAAAATGTATTACGGGGGTGTCCAGAATCATGTACTGAATCCATGGTAACAGGTTGCGAGTCGATGTGGGATGCCACCCTGTACTTATACATGACCAAATCATAATTATAATAACATTGAAATACATTAAAATAAATAACATTAATTACGCAAAATTACTCGTAGGTTTGTTTATGCGGTTTATAAAACATATAGGTACCTTACACATATGTCTAAGTTTTGGTATACCTATTTATTTGTTACCTACTTAGACTGAACTGGCAAATGTTAATTAATGGTGTTATCACTTTTTTATGGTATGATTCTTCTTACCTCTAACACAATGTTATTTCTCAAAGCCACTGTCTTTTCCGACGAGCCCAGCAAGTAGTCCAGGAAACCTGCTCAAATAAAGTAATAATGGCGATTAATATGCAAGGCAATGTGTTCAGTAAAAGTTCTATTTTAAGACTACTTACCTTAAAAACTTAGCTCTTTTTTATGATTACTTACCAGTAAAGTTATTTCTATTTTATGATTACATCAGTAAATTAAGCTTTATTTTATGATTAGATACCACTTACCTTGACAAACAAATGACGAAGGTGGTTCTCCTCCGTGTGTCCTCGCTATGATAAGAACGACCCGTTTCTTTGGATCTGCTGGTTTAATCCTAGTTATCACAGGCTCTTCTTTAACGGCTTCTGTTTTTTCTTTGAAATTATAGTCTCCAATTGTCACGAGGTCAATGCGACGTTTTTGCTAAAAAATAAAATATGATATTATACACCGTGACATTTTAGTCCTCTTACAAAAGCAGCCATCTTCATGTATCCAATGACTACTAAACATTCATATAACACTTCCACACAATAGGCATAACGGACAGTATTCTGTGCAGAGCGTGCATGGAGGCTGAGGAAACCGTAGCGCACGTGCTCTTTGAATGCACAGGCGTCACCCAGATTAGAACAGAAATCCTTGGGTCACCCAGATCCTACACAGATGTCTTTAACAGACCAGGAGACTTAATTAGCTTCTGGAGGGAGGTGGGCTGGTTGGAGTAACCATCAAACGGCCGCCATGGCCCACGCACAATGGTCCACCTTACGGACTAAGTGCGGAAACCAAACCCTATAACATAGAACATAGAAACATTCATATTTTTTTAAATATTTTGTCACATTTTTTTAATTGCTCCTAGAGGTATTTTATGTCTGGTACATTGACTGGCCCTTTGTAAGACGACTAAAATTTCACGGTGCATATATATATATATTTTTTATGAGTGTTTAGTAGGCATTGGATACATGAAGTGGGCTGCTTTTTAAGACGACTAAAAATTCACGGTGTATATGTACATATTAGTTTGATAATAAGTGTTGATAAAGCTGAGAAGAATATGTTTTCATTTGATTTTCGGCTTGAGAGTTGATCTTATTTTTAACAAGTAGCTATATTGTAAGTACGCCCCAAATAGGTACAGGAGTATGTTGACCATTAGCAGTACGCAGCTGCGGGAGGCTATTGTGATAATATCTTCAGTTTAATCAACTTACAGTAGTCTGAGCAATGGACTGCCTGGTAGCAAAGGCCTGAGCTCTCTTCTCCCACGTAGCCAGGTGCTTCTGTAGTCGAGAGTAGGAATACGATGCTCCTGTAGAGAACTGGTAAACGTCCTCTTCTCGATCGAAAGCAAAAGCGATACTCAGGATCTTCCGCTCCCGGTGCACTAATGACCGGTGGTAGAATATCAGTCGTCTTGGAATACGTTGCCTAAAAGTTACAAATAAGAATTTCTGAGAAGATATTTAGTACCTATCTGTGTAACAGATTTGCATGCGACCGCGACGTCGTGTAACCAATGTCTGAATTAGTTACCATATTAAACATGAATCTTTGCGTCTAGTTTGCAACTTGTTGTTGGTTGCGAGTTGTTACGGCATAGGAATACATATTTCAATATAGCAAAAAGTACATATTTGTAAAACACATCGTTGTGAATAGCTCAAAGTACAGTAAGTACTTACCATTTCGGGCGTGACGTGGAACGAACTAGCGGAGTCATTTCTCCGTCAAACAACGTTGTTTCTTTGGCCAAATTAACAATATTGAGTATCACTCTCTGGAAAAAACACACTATGCTGTTAGTATAGGTTACAACAGTATCTACGCTAGTAGTGTCTCAGCATCCCGATTCAACTTTCACCTGATCCTGCCTAACATTTTCGATGGTGAAATTGAACCAGAACCTGGCCCTCGGCCTGCAGGTGTCCGGTCTGACGTATAGATCGTACTCCAAATCAGTGATATGGTCGGCTCGCCCCAGGTTCCCGCACTCGAAGGCCGCGTCGAAACACAGCTGCCCTCTCTTGGCTTTTCCACTCTGTCCCGGAGGACGAACGATCAGTCGATTCAGATTGCCCAATCCTCCCTCTCCATCACTTTCTTCACTATCTGTAATAACAAAGTGTTTCCTATAAATATATTACGCGAATTACCTCTTGGATACCTCTTATGTTCCCGCCATCAAATTATCCGCTACGCTATTATTTTCAAGCACACAATACTGATTTGATTGTACACCTACACGCTTTAGAAATCCCTAAAATCATGACTAATTTAGAAATATATAATTGTTTTACAACTTTATTTGCAGCTCGGCTAACGCCTGCTATCCCAATGCAACGACTTCGAAATGCCGATTGGATTGAATGGAGCTCATAAGATTTACATACAATAATAGAATTCGCTAACCTACATGTGATAACGTTGTTCAATCACAAGAAACATGATTTTGTACCTCACGAACACAACCATCTTGGTCTATTGCACGTCATACTTCTTTTAAAAAAGTTTCAAAATACTTAATTCATTTAAAAAAAATCACAGGCAATCTAGTTTCCTCTCCAAAAAAAAATTTTTTTTTTAATACCACAAGCAGGACGTTGATATATGGAGGTGTGATCCAGAGCGTCGGTGTAGGCAGCCATCGCTACACTGCTAGGGTTCCTGACTAGCCCGCCTTACTCAACTAACTTTAACAATGTAGGTGAATAGATTGGCTACAAGATTGACGGCAATGCCTAGGCGATAAGTGCACGAATATGTAAGGAAAACAGTTTAGCGAGACACGCCAACCTATATTGAAAGTTTTTTCTTCAGCCGATTGAAATTTAAATGGGAACCAAATTCTTTCTTTGATACTCCGCGACTGTTTTATGTCCAGACTATCGGTAAGTATTTCTTTAGAAAATTATAGCTTTTAAATGTGCTTTATCTTTCAGTAGTTTGTTGAAAGTTCAATAAAGAGTATACTTGTTTAGGAGTTAAAAGTTAACGTATTAGGTACTGTATGATTTAGTTATGTTCGTTGCTGCCAACCCCATGTTTCTTTATTCATTCTTGAGATAGATACAGACGCTCTTATGGAAATTGCTACGAGTGCCACACAGCTATGTCTTCCAGTTATAAAATGAGCTTGGCTTGTCATAGTACCTATTTTGTTACAAACTATTTTTTTATTTCAGTGTGCAATTTCCCAGATTCTCTTGTGAAGGGGATAGGCAGTAGGCTTGGCCTTTACACGGTACATTATTAAAACTTAATTCTAACACCAAACATGATAATCACTGAAATAAATCTAGTCCAGCGCTAGGATGAACTGATAAGTGGCACTTAATGGCACTCTTCGGTTACAAAGTTGGCACGGACACTCTCGAGAGCGCTTTATCCTGTAATGCTGGCACTGGATCCGTCCACTCATGCTCATCGATCGACGCGAGCATGGACTTTATATGTTTTATGTGAAAGTATAATATTATGTAAATAAATGTGATACAGAGGATTAAAATTTAGTATGTCGGTGAAGATTAATCTTTAATTTCTTGATGTTTTGGAAGAGAATCGCCGTTGAGGTCGGTAATTATGTGGAGAAAGTACTAAAAATAATCTATTATTTAAAGTATTTGTATATTTTAATTTCAATGTAGGTAGTAAACTGTTGGTAGCGGCGTAGCAAAGCGTATGGCGTAGCGTTAGAGCTTTTAGTCAAATGTATGTGTATGAAAACCAAAATTTTGTGAAAAAGGGTACTATAAAATTTCAGATTATTTAGAAGATAAAAAAGCTTGGGATTGAGCTGCTCGCTCTGCTAAGCTTTGTGATAAAACTATAAAACTTGACATTTTAATTATTATGTAAAATCATCAAAATATACCAGTTTTATATACACATTGACATTGTTGAAAATTATATTCAAAATCTTATTTCTCTGCTAGTTTTAATGATGGTCTGGTAGTTTGAGTAGTTTATGCGGCCTACCCAAATGTCCTTTCTTTGGTATTGTTCGTCGAGTTGAGCTCCTTAAGTTCTGAGTTGAGCTCCACGATTACTGACAAATGCTTGCACTAACTGGACAAGTCCACTCAAAACTGTGTGGTTCTTTCCTTAAAAGACAATTTCAGACACTAATCTACATGGTCCTCATATGGCCTGACCAAGATTATGTCTGGACTTTAAAAGAGACTGCGACCTCTGAGTTTGTTTCGGCCTTTCTTCTCAGAGTAGTCAGATAGGAAACGCCGACCTCATCTAGCTTATTTTTAATATGACGTGTAAAAGTAATTCCGATATCCTATTTACAGAATAAACAATTTCATTTCATTTCAAATGTTACATTGTGAATATTATATAGTTTAGGATAAAATTAAAAAAATACCGTTTGCATTTGACGTATTTTTTGTATTTTACATACATAATAGAGAAACGGCGATATTGATGTACTTACCTAACTACAAAGCTCGACTGCACTCGAGGCATGCTAAACCTTATTTCATTGTCAAAGTCAAATAATTTATTTCAATTAAGCACATAAAAGGCACTTTTGAACGTCAAATTTACAAAAAATAGAATTGATTCTAGTCGCCCCTTCCAAAAGGTAGTTTTCGTATCATTGATTGTTGAAATAATTTACAAACTAAACAGTGACGTATTCATTGATGGGTCTCCGACAGGGTCATGGCAATTTAGCTGCACACGTCCCAACTGTAAACTTTGAATCCATCAACTTCTACATCCCATTTACATCTATGAACGAAGTAAGATATACAAAGTGGAGACGACAATACAACAAATAAATTAAACTGCGTATATCTACTACGGTTCACAGTCTGCTTACGAAAATTTAATCAAATATATCCAAAATTTTAGTCATTATAACTAGTCAAAGATAGGCGGAACTCATAGTCGGCCTATCACTACTGTTTTAGTTTGTTTGAAAAATCACATTTTTTAATATCGATGTTAGGATTTATCAGATATATAGCTCCAAAATACTCTTATTTTTCATTGCCAGGGTTCATTTACTGTCGTATTGTCGTCTCCACATTGTATACATCTAACCAATTATTCTGTCACAAGTCTGCTAGTTACTATATTTTTACTGAGAACGAAGAAAACTGTCCCACAGTATTATAGCTTATACTAGTACCCCCAACAGGGTGAATCAGTTCCGTACTAACAACCATATTATGTAACGACTCTCACTGCTCATTGGCAACCTGAGTTGCATTGTGCAAGGTTATTATATTGATTTGGCAAATAAAGATATGTTTTTTTATCCTTTGTGCCTGCATCAATTAAGGCATCTCGCACATTAGACGGCCACGACCATTTTTGGTCGTACCGACCAGCTAAACTATAGAAACCGATACGAATCGCGCTCTTGGTCGCAAATTAGTAACGGCCAACTAGCCGGTTTCTATAGTTTGCCGGTTTCTGACCGCCGGCCGCAAGGGACGCCCTAAGCGTTGGTAATCGCAGGCCGATTCCCGGCCACCGTAGGCGCGGGCTTGCGGGCGGTGAGCAATAAGTAGCGCGCCGTCCGAAAAGGACCGGCGTATATCAACGGCGCGTTGTGTTCCACGCGCGCCTCAAAGAGCTGTCAGCACAACTGAAGGGGTCCGCTAGGACCGATGCCTGCCAAGGTTGCGGGTTTGTCCGAAAGGGTCACCGTGGCCCCTGGCAAAATACAGGCAACTGAAGGAACATGGGTGAGTTTTAGTCAGTAAGAGTCTGACACGCCCTCCCGCTCTGCCCAGAGCGGGAGAAGTTATTTGATGATTTACCAAACAAGAAAAAAGGGGGCCTCAAACGGCCGCTTTGACGGCACAAACACACAAACTGTCATAAACTGACAATTCATAATATTATCTGCGTTCAATTCATATTACGCAATTCATCTGTTTGACAGTTTTTTATTTTAATGAAAACCTGTAGAAATAAAAAAAAAACAATTTGATTAATCAAAACTGTAAGAAAAATTATCCGGTAAAATAACGGTCTTCATTTTTTTCATACAGCAATATTATACCAAATATGATTCTGATTTGAATTGAATTGAATATGATTCAGCTAAAATATTTGTGTGTTCAAAGAGGAATTGCTGGGAATTCCGAAAATGAATTGCTTTTAGAGGAATTGCTTAATGTGGCTAGTGCGTGAGATCCCTAAGTAACAGTCGCATGCAATAATATAGAGTGGAAAGGGTGAGCAGTTTTAATGGAGGTCATTGGCCCCGCTACAAATTCGTAATATGAGAACGAACTTAATTCTAGGCTAGACAATAACTCTTTCTTTATTCAAAGTAAAGTTCTTTATTAAATTCCGTCTTTTTACATTAGTGTACTACAAGTACAAGCTTCGCTAACATGTGTACAACAAAGCTTGTCGTACTAACATCATTCATGCATGTATGCAATCACGTGGATTTGCTATGACGACGGAGAGGAGTCACACACGTCACTTCTTGCAGTACATCCATACTCCTTGTCGGTACTTAAGCGAACAATGTAAATATTAACATAACCTACTAAAGTAATCTAATCTATAAAATTAAAAAATAACAAATTAATATATCTAATATATATTTAATATAATCTTGATAACTAACAACTAATGTATTCATTCATGAGTGTTATTATTTAATTAAACAGAATATTTATAAAAAAAAAACATTATGGACAAGAAATTAATGCAAAGCCTCTTTTTTAAGTTAAGTATCGTTATTCTCACCTGACATTTTCAACTAAATCACCATCACAGTTCAATTAAACAATAATTAAAGCCGGCAGTTTCCTCAAGGAGCTGCATGATTACTGTTTCCTTCCCCACATCACTGTTGCCGCAGGATCCTGAGTTCCTTTGTGTCCTGCAAGGCGGTACGTTGCCACGATACGCCTCGATGCGACATTTCCGTCATAATAATAACAAAAAATAAAAATTATTTCACTCCAATGCGTACTTAATATTGGCGTAGCTAGTTACCGTTGCTAGGTAACTGTAGGTAAATTGATGTAGGTAATCTAAGTAGCTGTAAAAATAAGGTAGGTGAGTAATACATACTTACTGAAACAAAATAGATTGCATAAACAAGATTGCTTGCTACGTCGTAGCCTCGTAGCACATTGACTTTTGTATCTCAACTCAAAATTACCTATAAAGTAAATTGATGTAGGTCATCTAAGTAGAATATCTGTAAAAATACCTATATACATACAGTTTACAGAAACTACAAAACAGAGAGAGTTCAAAAACAACATTGCTACGTCGTAGCCTCGTAGCACCTCTACGCTTGAATGTATCTACATAACACAAAATTATTGGTCAAGCTAAATTGTGTATCTGTTAAAGTAAAGTACTAATGAAACTACAAAAGAGAGCTAGATCAAAAACAAGATTGCCAATTACTTCGTAGCCTCGTAGCAGTTTGCTCCTTTACGTTTGTATCTCAACACAAAATTACTGATTAAGTAAATTGATGAAGGTCATTTTAGTAGCTTGAAGTACCTACATACATAAATACTTACTGAAATTACAAAATAGAGAGAAAACTAGATTGCATGCTACGGCGTAGCCTCGTAGCGCCTCTACGCTTGTAGCTCCACGCAACATTTAATTGAACGGGGCAAATTACCCCTTTTTGTGATTGACTTTAGCAACATAGAGACAAGCTCCTGACCGAGAGTTGCGATTTAAGGATTGGAATCGCGACACCGACTATGGCGTAACCCACCCAAACAGAAAAAAGTTGGTTTTACTAAATAATTATTTCGACTCTTAAAATGTAGTAGGTACCTAGGTAATTATGGTTTCTTCCTATTACAGTAAACTCCAAGATGGAGATGGATTTGTTAAGGGATGTGGAGTACAAAGTGTAAATAAAACAACTGGAGTTTCTTCCGTCGAAGACTGCTACGAATGCTACGTCGTAGCTTATGATTCTTGAAATAATTATTTTCCTTATCTTAAAAACGCTCTGTAAATAAAACAAGGCAATATGAATATTGTCATTTATTCAATAAATAATATGTTGTTATATTAATAATATTATTTTAGGCATCAAAACGCCTCACGCACCACAAACATTGAACAAAGCTCAACGTTTAATAAATACTGAAACAAATCATGCGTTTGATACTATAAAATCTTTAGCATTAATATTTACAATTATCTTCTACCTCCAGTTATAAATGTACATAAATAACAATCAAATAAATGTAAATAACCCAAAACTTTTGCGCGTAAAAATGATCTAAAATATATTTTGCGATCATTATATTTATCGATAAAAACTAGTACCCGTGCTAATTCAAATTAAACATAACTAAAATATTGATCCCTAACACCGGTAACAATTTCAGAATACGATAAACTACACGAAAAGTTTAAAATGTTAGTCATGAATTTGTGCAGATAAGTAATAAGATCGAAAATGGAAGATAGTCGGTTTGCGTGTGCGAAAATTAACATAACAAGGATTAGCATTTTCTGTGTAACACTAACAATATTCGAGGAAGTTTTTAAAACATTCGAATGGTAATATCTATTAGTAAAACTTTACAAGTATTAACAATCCCTCTTTTATAAATAGTCTCTCATAATTTCTTCATTGAGTGTACTCCACATTTAAGTATTAAGTTTCCTGTTAAATCGAAAACATTGATTCATACTTAAGCAGCTTCCATAAAGTGCCAAAATTAATCAATGGAATGCCTAAAGTCGAAAAATTCGATAAATTAAGAAAACGAGGAAATTTCTTTATTCAAATTGCGTTAGTGCCTAGACTGAACAGAGGAATTCCATGCAAACAACGACGTACTTTTATAAAGAGTAGAGAACATTGAGATACTGAAGATTTGTCGAATATACTGGATACTGTTAAGATCATTTACAATAGGACATCTGCTGACACACACGAGGTACAGGAAGCTATTGAACAGCGACACATGAATCCTGGTAAGTTCATTCACAGTTATACATAGTACACAAATTCTAGGTAAGTAAAGATATAAAATCACTTCTATGTACTATGAACATGTTACGGGTAATGCTAGCAGAGAGCGTGAGCCTGGGTTCACATGCAGCTGGCAGGTTGCTACTCAAGATCATTGGGTAACCCGTAGGTATACTGCGGTCGGCTTGCGTGGTTTCCTTCCAAACGGGAAGGATGCTTGGATGTCTAAGTCTGTAGGCATAACAACAATGTTAAGCAGCATAGTTATTTCGGCAGTTAGAGGTAAGATAGGACTCCGGGTGAAGCTCGCTTCCTCCTTCGCCCTGATCATCAGTTACCATCAGGTGAGATGCAGGTCAAGAGCATCCCAGGAGTGGTAATTTTTTTTTTTATTAAACTCACGGTAGATAGGTATATTTAACGTAAAAAGGGTATGTACAATACAATTATTATAATAATTATTTTAGCACCTAAACTTGAATATCAGGAATAGTGTGCATTGTGTAGACAGGGATCCTTTTGATTGGTTAAAATTACACAACTTTCTTGAGCTATTTTTAGCAGACCCAGGTTTACACCTTCTACTAATATTAGATACTCGTAATAATATATACCCGCGGTACAATAATTATATATGCTCAAAACTAGAACGATGAACGCACAACATGACTTTACCACCGATATATAAAAGGTAATAATAAAATTATTGTAAAACTATGTTAACTCTACAGAAAACTTTAGCAGTTCTTTGACTAGTATTTTGTGTTGTACAGGTCAGTTTCATTTATAGTGAAAACTGTTTATAACGACTTTGCTTAAAGTACCGGTTATAACGACGACATTTTGAGGTCCCAGAATTTCTGTTTACTTAACATGATGTTTGGTTATAACGACTATCGGCTGTAACAACCGTTATCTGGCTATTTTCGAAGTGGTTATAAACGGTTTTGACTGTAGATGTTTACAATCGAATAGTTTGAGTATTATATCTTTGATCCACTCCGGCTGTTACATTACAAACAGATATTAAATTAAAATTGATTTAAATAATTTCCCGTAAAAAATATTTATTTTTACAACACCTAATTAATGATGTCTTATATTACAGATAACAATTCCAGATCTAAACATTTGTTTAATTCCTATTGCTTAATGGACCATTCTTTCTCACCCATTAGTTTTATTAATTAAAATTAGTTGTTGTTTTTATATATATTTGTTGCATTTACTGCCAGTAAATTTAATATAAATAGTAGTAATGTAAGAGTTTGCTTAAATTATTCCATAGTGGGGCAGACATTACTGGCATTATAATTTAATACTAAACGACCCACCCTTGCATTAAAAATATAACTTTACATCCGTAACAATCGCTCTAACATCCTACAAAAATTCAACCAAGTCTTACTGAGACATTTAATAGTTGCACGAATACCTACCGTGCAAGTAGATGCGCCCACGGAACCGACACCAGACAGTAAGACATGGTGTCGGTCCTAGAATACCACGGAATAGTAAACAAATTGAGTTTAAGATAGTTAATTGATTCAGGCGACCTTGCGGAAATCCATTATAAAATACAATAGACGTTGATATATTTAGTAACCTGTTCCGCTTAACTATACCTAAAGAGCCATAAAAAACCCTGTAAGAAATCGACACGTGTTTCACCTCTCAACGAGGCATCCTCAGGATGACGATTGACTTGTCGCGAACAGGGATTTTTATGGCTCTTCAGGAATAGTTTAGCGGAACAGGTTAATAAATATATCAACGTCTATTGTATTTTTACCCGACTGCCCCAGAAGGAGGGTAATGTTTTTTAACAAATGGAGTGTCAAAACGCGCGTATAGTCATCGATCCAGTTGTCGATTGAACGCCAGCGCACACTAATGGAGATTTAATTAGATTGCTAATCCGTGGTCAATCATAGCATGCAGTACAATACAGAGTGTCACAAGTAGAGATGATGCCATGGGGTGTGGGACGGGAGTGCGGTGCGATCACGCCTGGGTGTCGGCGTCGGTGTAGTGGCTGGGCCCCTCAGCCGAGCACACGGAGTCCTCGGGCGTGCGCGACGCGTCACCCGCTTCGCTCGCCTCCACGGCGCTGGCGCTGCCGCCCGCCTTGCTCTTGCAGCCGCGACGAGCCTGCAGCGCCTGACACGACACACATCATTATAACAAGCCGATATCTTAGCTTGATAATAGTCATGAAACGAGTTGATTTCTGTGTGAAGTTGAAGACTGCATAGTAATTAGTGAGCTTGCTTGTACACAGGCTTGTACTAGATTTATACTCAAAACGCACCCAGCCACTAGTCGTCTATAATTTTATGGAACATGCGCTGTCTTGAAGTTAAACGCATTCATATTTTTAAACATTGAAATTGTAAAATAATAGACGACCAACAATACTGAGTAGAATTTATATGTGTGTGTAGACTCACTCATGTGTACAAGCGCTCATAAAGCAATATGAACGTAATTTTAATTTGTGTGGTGTTGTGAAAGTCGCAGAAACAATGCAATGCTCTGATAAAATTCAAATAGATCGTTAAAATTTGATAATAAGAGTAATATTTAAAGAAAATCAACCGATTTCAGGTCTTAGCGTCGCTATTTAGAAATAAAATCTAATTACAATCGGGATTGAAGCCGCACTTGAAATAACAGACATAAAAATATTAAAAAAAAAAACACATACAGCCCGGGCCTGAGTAAGTCAGACCGTGGGGACAAGAGTGCCACATGAGACAAATTTAGATGGTGACGATCCTGCCAATAATAGTTATTTAGTTCGGCACCGGGAGCACAGAGAAAGCGTATATTTGAAACATTGCGACAGTCAGGTAGTGTGGCTGGGGAGTGCAGGGAGCGCGGGGCGCGGGGTCGCGGGGTCGCGGGGGCGCAGGGGGCGCGGGTGGCGCGGGGGGCGCGGGCGCTACAGGCGACATCCACAGGGGCATGCGGGTGCTCCACGTCAGTGCGCATGCGATTATTATATACGTAGTAGGTAGGTATGTACTGTACGCCTCCTTACCTTTTCGCGACTGCCCTTTTTCTAAAGTTGGTGTAGGATGGAAGATGAAACATTCAATTAATGACAGTGAAGATAGAACACCGATATACGAGGACTATACACCTAAACGCTAGTCACATTAAACACTTCGGGGCATCATTTAAAGCTAAAGTTTGGGTCTTTCACAAAAGTCTAGGGTACTGAATCTAAATACTAAATAATGAATCATCCTCGTTAGGTACTATTAAAAAGGTATTACAAAATCATTACAAGTAAAAGTGGTTATTATAGTAGGTGTCAAACTCGGTCAATGAACGAAAGGTTAGGACCACACGTCAACTAAAGGGAGGGAGAGAAAATGTAAAAACCATACCACTGAACATAACATACCGGAAATTCTCTCTTACATAAGAATTGTTTTTATCTATACTTATTTATTTGAATCTCTGATTTTGAACTTATGGAAACTGTGTATGCTACCTTGTTCCTATCAACTTAATTTGGTTAGTAATGAAAGAGGAAATATTTGTAAAATCTGATTTTAACAGCGATTTTGTATGTTCGTGTATACCTGTAGTGAGAACCGTCGATGCGGCGGTTTCCTGCCGCCGCGTCGCTTGCTGATGTGCGGGTTGTCTCTCCGCAGCGTCTTGTTGCGTAAGATTTCCAGCTGGACGTACAATCTTTTCAGTTCGGCGCGAACTTCCTCCGAGGTGGGCTCCTCCTCGCCCTCTGCGGCGAATCCCTCCGCAGGACCACGACGTGACACCTTGGGATGTTGTTATACGAGAGAGTTACGATCATTAATATTTTAGAATGGACTTGAGTACAGCTTTTTTAAATGCCAGGCTATCTGCCAAAAATATAATCCAGACACATGTTCTGTTATGTTTCAATAAATAACTTGCTTTTATGCTTTCATAGGTTTTAGCGCTATATGTGTGTCGGCTTACCTCCTGCGCGAGCGAGCGCGCGCGGTACCCGTGCCACAGGCGCGGCGCCAGCACGCAGGCGAGCGCGGCGCCGGCCGACAGGTGCGCGCGCAGGGCGGCCGACAGCGGCCAGCGCTCCGGCGCCGCGCCCGGCTCGCCCACCGCCACCAGGCGCCACCACACGCCGCACACGATCTCCGTGCTCAGCGCCGCCGCCAGCCAGCCGCGCTCCTGCGAATACATCGAAATAACGGGTGTAAAGTCAAGAGTCACTTATAGTCATCATCATTGTGACATTTTTTTTTTACTGGACCATACCTGGGGACCTTCTGGTTAACTATGGAGATATTTAAGATCAAAGTTCCAACTTATTTACTTTTTCCTCGATGACATCATCGTGTTACCAAGTAACTGGGTTGTAGAGGTCAGATAGGCAGTCGCTCTATGTAAAATACTGGTATTCAGCTGCATCAACATGTTGGAAAAAGGCTAGGCAGATGATATAGGTTCGTTTATGAAAGTTGTCTAAAATGACAGGTAGAATAACTCCACCTGGCCTGACCTGTTTACATTGGTTAAAATTAGTATCCGACCGAAGGTTCCGTTTCAGCCAGTTTCGGCCGCAGTTTCGTTGTGGGTGTTTCGAAGTGTTGAGCAAAATGGGATCTTTCTGGAAAACTATTGAAATAGCTGTATCTATAATTATTAATATTTAATTCAAACCCAATATTTTGCATGCCGTAAGGTAAAATGTATCGGGACACTTAATAAATATTTATTAAGTGTCCCGACCAACCTATATGTATACCTACATTATCAGCAAATAAATGATTTCTTTCTTTCTTATTTCTGTACGGTGCAATATGTTCCTTAAATCTTGTTTGAAGATTATGACCAGTTTGACCTACACACTGTTTTATCGTTCGTTTTTATGACTCTTTAGAAATAGTTAAGCGGAATAGGTTACTAAATATATCAACGTCTCTTGTATTTTATAATGGATTTCCGCAAGGTCGCCTGAATCAATTAACTATCTTAAATCTGATAATTGCAAAATCAGCCCTTAATCAAATTATTATTATTTAATGTCATTGAATTAACTAACTTTAACTTCACAAGTTTAGGTTTCGGCTGAAACTAGAAGAGTAGCGGTTTCGGTTTCGGCTGAAATCGTGTTTCGTTCGGACACTATTATAGTTATAATACACTATTTTATACTTGTATGGTAAGTACTACAAATACCTGGAAGGGCACATTAGCGTTCCTGGAGGCGTGCGCAATACGCAGGCCGGCCGCCAGCAGCAGCAGCTCGGCGCCGGCGGTGACGTGGTGCCAGGCGGCGCGCGCGCAGCCAGCGCCCGCGCCCACCCCGCACGCCGCCGTGGCCGTGAAGGCCGCCAGGTAGCACGCCGCGCCCAGCACCATCGCACCCACCACGCGTAAAACCTGGAAGCAGAAATTTCATTTATTGATTAACCTACGTTTTCAACAAAACTACACTGCATGGCGGATTTAATATAGCCTTAAGTATTCTCTTCTGAGGAAAATCACCAAACTAAAGGATGCTTTCACCTTGAGCTTCCATACAAAAACACTGAAATGGAGATGGGCTGAGAATTATATAGAGGGTTCGGTATAGTAAAAATTAAAAAAAAAACAATGTTTTATAATATTTATCAAATAATAGTTTTAAAATTGATTTATTCATTACATGTTCCGCGATAGGAGCAATAAGTGGTCTAAAGCTATGATGGAATGGCAAATTAAAGATGGGTCGAAAATAAATGAAGAAGACAACGTAAACGCTGGGACGACGACATAGTGGAGACAGCTGGTGCCTTATTGGCTAGAGACACGAGACCGTGACTAATGCAGGAGCCTGGGGGAGGCCTATACCTACGTCAAAGGACGCGCTGATTGACGAAGACACCGAAGTGCAATAGTTATGTTTTGCTTAATTTATTTTATATTGTAATTAGTTTTATCTACACCCCTGCTATAAAACCTCTATAAAAGTTTCTGAAACAGTTAGCTTATTGCCAATACTAAAACAGCCAGTTTCATAGTAACCATTATATCATCAAAATGAGTGTTAAAATGTTGTACTAAATTTCATTATGCAACTCGAATTTCAAAAAAAGAACATTGACATGTATACAACTCCTTGTTTCCATCAACTTTTGTAATGGAACGGTGTAGCGGGGGACAGCAGAACCCGGTACACGCATGCGCGGTGATGTGCTGCTGCAGGCGACGCTCATGCGTGCACTTGTACTGAATTTCGTGGGATTTTTTTATTCTTGAACTTGAATTACACACACCCAATGGTTTCAGAACCTTTTATAGAGGATTCATATCATTGGTGTAGATAAAGTCTTGTATGCAACTGTTTATAATTAGGTATTAAAACACTCATGTAATAAACCCACATTCGTGTTTTAATACCCCTTATTATAACAACAGTTGCATAAATAACTATTAGTTATTAGTAAATAAAGGCTTATTATAATTATAATCATTTTGTACCAGTTAACCATACCTAACATACATTGTCAATACGCTGATTCATTTTAAACGGAAGGCCCTGTCTCCTGTGATACAGTTTTTTTTTACTAGTGCAGGATACAGGTGACCTTTTCCACTAAAGTTAAGAACTGTATTGTATTCCATAGTTTCTGCTTATCAATAACTGGTGGAAAAATTATCTGTAACACTGTTTTTAGAACATTTTTTTTAAACCGGGTGTTAGAGAGGGACGTGTAAAGACGCAAGCTACCCGTCCCTGCTTAGCACGGTTTTACGAAAAGAAAGAAAGAAAGAAAGAAAAAGTATTTATGACACGACTACGACTACGACACACGACGACGACGACGACGACGACTTGTGTGTTTTTACGACTTCACAAAACTTCAAGACTTCTTTATTAATTGTATCTATTATACTCAAACCTTCCGGAATAAATTCTCTTAATTGTGGTGAAAACCGCATCAAAATCTTTTGCGGAGTTTAAAAGAATATCGCGGTCACACAGACAAACACCAAAAGCAACTTCTATCTATAATATGTACAGATATAGGATCTCCATCAAGAGATATACAGAATACAAGAACAAAAATAAAATATAAATAATACTTTAAATTGTTTAAATAGAAATTGAAACAATTTCGATAAAAAAAAATAAAAATTCATAAATAATTTTTTAAAGGTCATAAAAGAAAAAAAAAAACATTTAAAGATTAAGTCTTAAGTCTACTTAGATAGAGGCTTTAAAACATTTAGTATATGTATAGAGACAAATACACGAAGCCTGTTTCCCCAACAGAGGTGTAAACTACCTTAACTGCAAGACTGCAACCATTACTGAAATTACATTTTAACTGTAATTTATGACGAAAAATTTACTGTGATCTTATTTGTTTTTAATTTTTAATTTGAGTTTTAATTTTGATTGTATTTTTAATTTTGATTTTAATCTTATTTATATTTACTTTTCATTATTTTATTTCAACTCTATTTTAATTTTATTTGTAAATGTGTATGCCTATTCTAATAATAATATGAGTCTATGTTACTCGAATTAAATGATTTGAATTTGAATTATTATACTCTTTGCTGCAACCACATTTCGCTAGTTGTGTTAGAAGCCATGAATGCGAGGCGAGCGTATTGAACAAGAGAGGCGAAATATGTTATGTGTAAAGGCAGAGTGCAAATCCTACCCTTACGAGGTAGCTGTTAAACAGCTCTTTGTGCTCAATACCATCTTACGCAGGCATGGATGCTTCTCTGAAATACTATACTGGTCATCTGGCAAATAGAAGATCTAACTATGTCTGTTCCATAGAACGTTACAGAACTAAATTGGCTGAAAGACACTTTCGTGTATTAGGTAGTCGCATTTATAATGCAGTTAACAAACAATGCAATATTTATGGCTTAAATAAATTCGAGTGTAAAAAGAAAGTGAGTCAATGGCTCGCGACTCTTACATACGAGGAGATAGAAAAGTTACTCGAAAAGCTTTTTTAACAGTTCCTGCTTTCTCGGACCACGCACATATACACCATACACACATACGACACACACACGACACATAAACACGGCACATACACATCACACACATATACTTACCAAATTCATACTATTTTTTTTCAATTTTAAAGTTTATTTTGATTGCCCTGTTTCTTTATTTTATTAACTTTATTTCCTTTTTGTACTCAACGATAGCTTCATACCCAATGTAACTCCTTACTAGTTTTTATAAATTGGATAATGTATTAATAGAGAGAGCCCTGGCACCCATAACTCAAGTTTAATCTTAGCTTGGGTGCCGTAGTCAGTGATTTATGCAATTTTTAAAAACAATATTGTCACTAACATAACCTTTCCTATGTAAATTGCAAATTTGGAAATAAAGTTATATTATTATATTATATTATAGTTACATATAACTGCAGTAACAGCTGTACTGTCATCTCAAGAGTTATCTCACCAATGGACATGGGATCGTTGGCGATTTAAGTTTCCAATTTGACTAAAGACGTAATAGACACGAGCTGTCACCCAGATCCTGCGGTTAATTTGATCAAGAGTTGTGGACAGCTTTACGGTCATCGTCCTAAAGTTAATCTATCCACATTCCGACAACGATTGCCAAAATAAAACGCCAAATGGTCCGCCATAATCATATTTACTGATGGCCGGAACGATATAATTATTTACAGATGATGTATTAGATCCCAACCTCCTGAGCGTCGACAAAACGCCCAACTGCCAACTGGTCCTACCTCTGAATCCCGCGGCGTCCACCGATGTGCTTTCCTCGTGCGGAACTCGGCGAGCAGCACCCACAGGCGCAGCACCACAGACCCGTAACACGTGACAAAGCCGAGCTCCCGCAGCCACGCGCCCGCTATGCACCGCCACTTGGCTATCGATATGAACTGCGACGCAGCCTAGGAAAATAAACACGGCCATTTAAAAACAACGTAGGTAAAGGTTTTAACGTTATTTATATCCGTCTACGTGTGATTTCCAGCGGTAGAAGTTATCATTTTTCTGAAGGCGTCCTTACAAAAAGAAACCTGAAAAAAGACCTGCAGATTAGAACTAAGAGCAAATAAATGTAAATCTGTGCCTACTTGAAGTAATTCTGTAAGCCGTTTGCATGGACGTAAAAATATCGCGACAGGATTTTATCGCGCACAGGATTTTCAACTCTCAGCGTTGAGCCGAGCATTGAGAAACCAACAAAGTGCAACTCAGTGCGGCGAAAAACACATTATTGGATTTTCAACTTTTGGTGCTAAGTAGAGCGTTGAAAATCCAGTGTGTGTTAAAAAAACGCCGCGAAAAAATATCGTCCGTGCTTCCTGGGCTTACGACTAAGTAATATCGTAACAGAATAAGTACCTACTAGAATTGGTCCTTATTCATGATAGCAGTTCTTCACGGTACTCTTTCTACGGAGGACGGGACCATGTTCAGTGTAACTATCACGATCACTTTAAAAGTTTAATCTATAGCCACTTTTTTTCCTATGATATTTGGATTTATTTTATTCTATTCGGGAAACTTACAGCTAACTTACACAGTGTTCTTAAATAATATAAAATGGGAGGCCATTTACAAGTTTGCACTGATAAACCCATACATAAAAACGAAAAAAAAGGACGGTACTAAATACCTATTAAACATAAATTAGGAAAAAAAATAGTACACGATAAATTACAAACCATAATCAAATAATATTTTGCTAACAATTACTTTTCCGTAGAGAAGCTTCACCAACAAATGCTTAAGCCGACAAAACACTGGTATTAAATACACTCTTTTGCAAAAAAAACGGGCACCTAAGGAAATTTACGTTCTAAGGTCGATTTGAGTTAATTAAATGAAATTTATTTCTTTGTATACTATAATGTATGTATAATGTATACTTATAATCGTGTAAATTAATGCGCGTGAAGTGAATTGGGGCAATTAAAAGAAAAAAAACGATGGATTCTTTAAAACCGATGTACATGCCCAACAATAAGAAGTGGTCGGCAATAAAGACAAGATTTTTTTTTACTTTTTTAAATTAAATCAAGTTACAAATGTAAAAACCTAATAACGAGTGTGACCTCCTCTTGCCAAAATTACAGCTTGAATCCTTCTGGGCATGCTTTCCACGATGTTTTTAATAACGTTTTGAGGAATACGTTCCCACTCTTCTGCAATGACTCTTTTTAGCTCCCTGATGTTTTGTGGAGCAGGTTGCACTGATCTTACCCGTCTCTTTAGAACATCCCAGACATGCTCAATTGGATTGAGGTCAAGACTTCGAGCTGGCCAATCTAAACGACGGATCCCAACTTCTTGCATGTACGCTTCCACGTCGCCAGAACGGTGCGGGCGAGCATTGTCGTCCATAAAAATGGAATCTTCCCCAAGTGCAGTCAATGTGGGTTGTGCATATGGAATTAGGACTTCCATTATGTACCGGTGTGCATTTAATGTTCCATTTCCTATGAAAACTAACTTCGTACGCTCCGTCGAATTAATTGCTGCCCAAAACATAACGGAGCCTCCGCCATAAGGAGTGATTTCTTGGAAACACACTTCCGCATAGCGTTCCCGTGGTCTTCGCAGTACTCGCCGGCGTCGGTCCTCTCCACACAAAGAGATTCTAGCTTCATCAGAAAACAATACTTTATTCCAGTCCTCCAGAGTCCATGAAGCACAGTTCCGAGCAAACTGAAGTCGAGCAACACGGTGCTCACGGAGTAATTTAGGGCCCCGAGCTGGGCGGTAACTCCTGATATTGGCAGCCAAAAGCCTCCTCCTGACTGTCCACAAGCTAACTTCTACTCCTCTTACTTCTTCAAGGCTCTTCTTCAGGTCCACACTTGACGCCTTACGATTCCGCAACGCCTGACTCACCAAAAAGCGGTCATCTCTTGGTTCTGTGCATCGTTTTCTTCCCAAACCGGGTCTTCCTTTGACCGAACCGGTCTCTTGTTACCGTTGCCAAGTCCTCTGGACAGTTGAACGACTCACATTTAGCCGCTGAGACACGTAAGTTTGCGAACAACCTTGTTCAAGTAGGGCTATAATTTTACCGGCCCTTATCGCTTTATCACTCATATCAAAAAGTGGTATTTAATGTAAAAAGAAAGATTAAATTGTTTAATTTGCAGAAAATATCCAAAAAGTTTTAAAATATCGTAATCAGTTAAAAATCGTTTCAGCAATTCGCGCCATTATTAAAGCAATTTTAGAATAATCCACAATAATCATTATTTTTCTTTTATTAATTTCAAATTTTAAATTTGGAACGTAAAGAATCATGCCAATGCTTCAAATAACATGCCAATACATCGTCGAATTAATAAAACCTATTTATTGTTCTTCTTCATTGAAGTAAAGAAAAAAATCTAAAGTGCCCGTTTTTTTTGCAAAAGAGTTTATATCCAAATCAAGTTCACCAGACAATTTATTAAAACTTCTGCTCGCGCGGATTAGAAATGAACCACCACCTTCATTGATTTATCTATATTTGTATTTTGGATCCGTATTAATTTTAATCCATAACTACTTAGTCAACAAGTCATAAGGGGAGAATTTCACCGAATTGGGATCATGCTAGCTCACAGTAACCAGTAACTTACAGCCTGTTAGGTACTTGAAGGCGCTCCGTGAGCTTACGTACGGTACGTATGGTATTACGGTCTCTTTACCGATTATGATAAGGTATAATCCCACTAAGTATTGTTTGTTTTTGCGAGCAAGATAAAGCCATCCAGCCAGATGATAATGATATCGCACAGAAACGAGTGCAAATTATAAGTACATAACGGAATATTTTAAACGATTGATTGAATCAATTGATTTGGAATGTATTTGAAAAACGGTCCCAGTTCATCTTGCGTCACATTAAGATTATCTGAAAATATATGATTCTGTATTGACTGTGCTGTTAATTTGTTGCAACGCTGAACTCGTTTTAAGACTTCTCTAATACTTACGGAAGCATACATCAAGAATGCGCCCAGAAGTACAACCTCTAGCACTGTCCACATTCCCACCGCCACTGCCTGAAAACATGAAAATAATACTTTTCAGTATTCCGATGCTAACAATTAATTAAATCGATTGCACTATACGGCATCGTATACTTACTTTACACTTTCTCTTCTGGAAGATAATTCCCGCAGTAACAAGACAGAGCAGCATGCCTCCGACGTTGCTGGCGAGCACGGCGACACGATGCGTGTCCGCCAGGCAGGCCGTGGAGTCGCTGCCCATGCCGCACGGCGTGCATGTCAGCGGGCCCGAGTTATCCGCGGCTATCGTAGTACCGCTCAGCCACCCGCTGCCGCCTACGTTCCAATGATCTGCCTGGCACTTGCATCGATACTGCGGAAAGTGGGTTTTAGGTAAGAAACAGCACATTGTCAATAAGTTCAACTCAATACTTGTAATATGCATTAATCACCTCTATCCTCCGGTTTCCAGACCCAAACGATGGAGCAGCTTCACAATCTGTTGTAGCAGCGTCGCATAAAGGAGCCCCGCCGAGCCAATCGTGCATAGCCTCTTCACAGGGCAAGGCAGGCCAGCGCCGGAATAGAGCGGCAGCAGATCTAGCCGGTCCTGACCCACGAGCTGCTGCTACACCTCCCCACCAGCCCTCGCCATCCTTATCGCAAGAAAACCAGGCGTTTGACCAAACCGCTGTAGTGGCATTCCACGCTGATGCTAAGGTCCTCCAAAACTGTCGTAAAGAGATTGAGTTGTTTTGTTGGAATACGACGAGCCTGGGGGGCTCTGCGATGTATAACACGCCGAGGTGCAGCTGCGGCGCGCCGAGCGCGACGGCGGCGGGTGGCGGCGCGAGCGGTGCGCGCGTGGCGGCGCGGGCCAGTGCGGCGGCGCGCTCCTCGTCCGCCACACCCTGCTGCACCAGCTCCACTAGCGCGCGCGCCGTGTGCATGGCCGCCGCCTCGTGCTCACGAGCGTTCTGCAATATTAAAACGACAGACATGATGAGATAGAGACATAACACGACTTTAGGACATAGATCTTAATACTTATCTTATCTGAAGCTGAGTATAATAAGGTTTTATGTGATATTATTAGGATCTTGCGATGAAAAATTTGTAAAAACGAACTATAAGGTGATCTACTGCGCAGGGTGTTCAGCTTAGGGATACAGTAAAAATATTGCTATGATATACTTGTCATAGTATCCTTTTCGATTCAGAATAGGTAGTGGGTCCCTTAATGTACTGTACGCACAAAACAGCAAAGTCATAAGGTATCCAGCACAAGTTAAAAAAAATCGGTACGTACAGATGGCATGGGTGGTGTGTTTCTAAGCACGAGGGGTTCGCAGATGGGCGCGGGCGACGAGGCGGCGGTGGCGGCGGTGGCGGTGGGTAGCGGCGCGCGCGTTTCGGCCGGCGCGGCCGCTGCGCACGCGCACCACGCCAACGCCCACGCCGCCCACCGCACCTGCATCCTTCACCTGGCTAACCACCGATCCTGAAAACATTTGTTTTACAACGCTGTTAGACTATTAGTCATTCCGAGAAATAAACGAAAGGACGACCATATTAACCACTTTATTTATACCCGAAACTAGGGACAGACACCACCAATTTCTCCAAAATCTATCTTGGAAAGAAGGGACATCTCACAATTATGGATACCTCTTTACGTCAGTCATAGGTTATTGATAAAAACATGACAAGGTTCTTTAACAGGCAGAAGTGGTGGTGTTTTAGTATTTCCCTAAACGAGCTCTTTAAAAAGATAATCTACTACAAATAGGTACTGCCTATAGGTACTTTTTGTCTTTGATGGTTATCGATATATACAAAATAATGATATGCTCACCTATTTAATTTATTTTTTGCTTTAACTTCCAAAATTTTATTTTTATTTTTTAATACTAACGGTGTATGAATGCAAGACAAAAATTAAATGTAATTGGCATAATATAAGAAAAATTCCTTATTAATGATTTTACGTTTGGAATATCAACCGCAGCATATCAAATCGAGGGACGTTGGAATGCAGACGGTAACGATGTCGTTTGTATTTTTATACAGATACAATAGGGTATTTGGCAGTTTTCAAGAAAGATGAGCAACAGAAAAATGAATGCAATATAAATTCAAAAGTAGGTACAGTCAGTCTCAAAAAGATGTATGTCGCACCATGGGGTCTCAACTCGAACAAATTATAATTAGTGTTGAAAAAATAATCATAGATAGCAGCATAGGGAACAATTATAAATTAACAATCACTAAAAACGAATAAACGGCAGAATTTGGCTGAAGTAAGATTAGTAAAAATCAAAACTTCCTTGTTTAATGCTGATTTATCCATTTAAACTCGTAAATCACGTATTTCCAACAAAAACGATAAGTGAAACCTTTTACTTGAATTCGAACCCATGGAATGATAAAGTTCTGAGTTGATGAGCTCTTTGCAATAGATGGCGTTTTACTCAATTTGTCATGACATACTGTATAAGCGTTTGGTAGGAAAATCAAACAACATATTTTTATAATCTAATACCTACTTTACATAGAAATAAAGGAATTGAAAGAAAAGTTTCAACATGTTTTTGGCAAATACCTACCGACTTAATTTTTTTTTTCATTTTACCAATACCTTTCTAAAAATTCTTTAAAAAACTGGCCAAGTGCGAGTCAGACTCGCGCACTAAGGGTTCCGTACCATTATTAGCTATAAAAACGAGCAAAAAAAATCACTTTGTTGTATGGGAGCTCCCATAAATATTTATTTTATTCTGTTTTTTAGTATTTTTTGTTATAGCGGCAACAGAAATACATCATCTGTGAAAATTTAAACTGTCTAACTATCACGGTTCATGAGATAGAGTCTGGTGACAGACGGACAGACAGACGGACAGTGGAATCTTAGTAATACGGTCCCGGTTTACCCTTTGGGTACGGAACCCTAAAAAGGATTTGTACGAAACGTTCTAAAAGTACATAGGTGATGTGAATGGTGACGATTTTTATTTGAGTCAAGTGTCCTCCCCCACCCTGCCAGCTAAATGGTTGGTTTATGTGAAAAAAGATAACAGGAAGAGTATTTATAACGAAATTAAAAGGAAAACTATCACAGCTAAGTAGGATCTATAAGTTAACGAGTAATAAATCAACCAACTTAAAGCCGTTGCAAAAACATGTTCTTCCGTATGTTCTCCCGTATACATTCCGTATGGGAGAACATGTTTTTCAACTACAAAGTTAAGTTTGTTCTTGGGATAAATTCATCCTAACTACGGAACCCTTCATTATGCGTGGTCCAACACGTACTTGGCCGGTTTTATTTGATATTTTTAAAAACATTAAGCCGTCCTTGCACGGATGTAATTAAATCGCGGCGGGATTTTATCGCGCACTGGATTTTCAACTCTCAGTGTTAAGCCGAGCGTTGAGAATCCAACGCGCTGGGACGTACTCTCGTCCCAGTGCGTTAAAAAACACCCTTGAATTTTCAACTCTCGACGCTAAGCAGAGCGTTGAAAATTAAGTGCACGAAAAAGTCGTCGCAATTGTATTAAGCATTCGTGCGAACGTGGGCTTACTGTCAAAATGAGTTCGGACGACGAACGCGTGATTTCAGTTTTAGGGTTTTAGCAATAGTAGATTTGGTAACGAGGAGATGAAAATCTAGATTTAGCATTGAAATACAAAAAAAAAAAAATACATAAAGAGCCATTCACTGCCGCGTGAAAATGCTAGTTCACTCACGAAATGAAACTATTCCGCCAACTCGAGATATTTTTGTTGTATTGTTATTATACTTGTCCTTGAACGTACCGTGCGATGTGTGAATGCCATAAGTATCTAAATCGACTTCTAGATGGCGTTATAAAACTACAGTCTCTGGCAATTTGTGAGTCGCTGATGCTGCCATCTGTTGAAAAAATGGAGGAAGAAAAATAGCCAGCTCAATAGCCAGACTTAGGGAGGTATCATTTCTTTGTATGGGATTGGGTATCTGTACTAGTATTATATCTGTGGTCGCACTAAGATGGTTGAAACCATGATATAGTTATATCCCTAGGGATATACCGTAATATGGTTATATAAAACCGGTTCATAGCTGTAGGAGTGCCCTAATTTTTTTACTGTGACCAATTTCGATGTAGCGGTCGCCAGCCGCCGCCACGGTACCGCTCGCTTCGCTTGCTCGGCTAGGGCGTAATTGGTCACAGTTCTAACTTAACCTAACCTATTTGGTCGGAGTGCCTTAATAGTTATATAACTAGATCGTGTTCGTATCATAGTTATATTCCTAGTAAGACAATTATGAACGCTTTCATATACTTAACTATATTACGGTATACGGCTATATTCCTAGGGATATAAACATAACATAACATCACGCCTTGTTTCCCCGAAGGGTTGGGCAGAGTTGTCCCTGTAGCAGGTTCACCCACATTTCGCTAGTTATGTTATGTCCCATGTCATAGGGGGCGAGCCTATTGCCATCAACCAGGCACAAATCCAGACTCCAGGCTGCTACTGAGAAATTTCAGGCTTAAACCATCTTACTGCGACATACATATATGTCACGGTAAGATTGTGAGAACCGTTAGTTTATCGGTAGTTTAGTGTATCGCTATTATTTCCGTTAAATTATAAACTGTCCAAAAATTGTCTTTCTTTTCTTTTTTCGTGTGGTTAGTGACTAACCTGGTGTAAGAGTTTTAAAGCCGCCATGGGCCTCTGATTTGACTTTACATGCCATCAACCATGCCGGTTTCCTCACGATTTTTTCCTTCACCGTTTTTTAAGCAAGTGATAATTATACAATACGCACATGAATCCAAAAAGTTAGAGGTGCGTGCCTTGGGTTCGAACTCGAGACCTATGACTTGGCAGTCCGACGGTCACGCCTCTAGGCTATCACTGCTAGATGAAATGGGTTAGGTTAGGTCAGAACTGTCACCAACTGCGCGCGAGGTAAGCGAGCGCTACTTCTAAGTTGCTCGCAGCTATAGGAAGGCTATTTAGTATTAGCGCAAGGTGCGTTACGACGCAAGCAAGTTTGATACCAGTCACAATTTGTCAGTTTCCCATAGATAGATTATTCCTAAAATATCGAAAAATTGTAAATGGTTTGTTCGACAGTTTATAATGAAACGGGAATAATACCGATAGATTATAAACTAACGAAGTTCCATCGAGAAGAATTGATTTGAGTGTATATAATTTGTGTTCAACGTGTAGCTACAATTAAGTACACAATGAGTAATATGTTTTATGTCTAATATATTTTTATTTGGAACAAAGATTGTAGACAATCAAATAAATTCTTCTGAAGCTGAGTGCATTTAAGTACGCACTCAAGTTATAAGCGCTTTAAAATTGTTTGCTACAAAAAGATAGCACTACTCATAGCGGTCAGCCGACTGTTCGAATGGAGACGTCGTCGCTGGCGACTCATATAACAATTACAAAAGAGCTGTTGAGATGATGATCAGGAAAAAATATGGTGGACTTTACTCGTCAATTAATGACCTCAATTTTTTTTTGTTGTAAATCATGTCATGTTTGGTACGAAAAGGAGAAGAAGAAGCCGTAGTCGCATGCCTGTTTACCATGTGGGTGCCAGGCACACCTACAAAATTATAATGGTATGCGACGATGGCTTTATCTTTACCATTTCCTGATTTCTGTCTAAAATATTTTCTCGTTTCGTACTCTTTAGATCAGTTTTATTTTTCCGTAGTCGTGTCACAGTTATTTTTTTTTAAATCAAATTACATATTATAATTTACTCTTATTTTAAATCTTTATAGGTACATGAATGCTGGAGTAAAGTCTGATATGTCCAACCTGTGTTTTATGATGCTCACCTCACAATAACAATCAAATGTCGAAATTATAACAATTAAACGAGTTGTCAATTTGCCTTCGGCATTTTGCATAACTGCGAGCGTTTGTAAACGGACGGCGCCGTTTGTATAATGACAAATCATACAATCTGCCTGCGACATATATACTGGCCATTGACTGGAAGTCGACCCCAACATAGCTGGTAAAAGGATGATGACTTTTTACAAAAAAATAATCGAATAGTTAAATATGTATCGGACAGAGCGTTGACTGCGCCGCAAGCATAGCGAGCAGTTTTATATAGCACATTAAAGTAAAATCAGCCATAATTGCTGTTTAGTAAAATTATGTATATACAAAATGTGTAATGGTAGAATTACTGTCATGTACACAACTTTATGGCTTAGTAACGAGAGATGTCTAGACGTTATTGATTTTACCTATGACTTCGAATTCACACTAAGGTATAAAAATTAAGAGAACCTCCGGCCTACCTAGTTTTCAAAAGTTCCATGACCTTTATATAATCTATCGATTCACGGAGACTAACCGATGAGAAATCAAGGTTATGGTACACACCGACTCACTCACATCTCATTGGTGACTGTGAGACCAATGAGGATTTCCACAGGATGAAAAGGAACTTAGTTACGGATATACCTTCAAACAAAACAGAAACGTGTGCAGTCGGGGGGCCCTCGTCATCAACTTTAATCCTATCACAAATCTTTGAGAAGGATATGTGTATTAAAATAGAGACTGTTTAACAGCATGTGATATTCTTGAAAAATAACAATTCGGTTTTAGAACGGGCAGTTCTACTGCTTTGGCATGCTTTGCGGTAATAAAATACATAACTGAAAGTTTGAATCAAAAATCTAAGATAAGTTGCGCGTTCCTAGATATGACAAAAGATTTTTTTTACCATAAAACACTACTCTCAAAGCTTGAGCATTATGGAATCCGGGGTAAGGGCAACGACTGGATCAAAAGTTATCTTTCTGAAAGAGTACAATGCGTGTAAATAACAAAACAAAAGGTCGGAATATAAACAAAATAATTATGGCACGCCAAAGTCAAAGTCAAATCATTTATTTTAAATAGACCCATGTATGGCACTTTTGAACGTCAAAATTTACAGACTAATATAATCGATTCTAGTCGCCCCTTCCAAAAGGTAGTTTTCGTATGGAGAAGAATGGGCAAGAAACTCCACCGTTACTCTTTTAAAATGTTTTACAATAGTTTGTATTAGTACGTACATTAGTTAAATAATTATATGTGGAGACGATGCACCTAGAATAAAATTACTATACCACAATAGGTAAAAAGAATTAAAAATGAAGCAACGACAAATAATTTAATTATGTGATAGATACATGGTGCTCACATATTTACAAACATTGTAAAAGTAGACGATTTTTCTAATGTTTTTAAAATTAATAAGTCCGTGTGTGAGGAAGTAATCACAGAATTTAAAATCAATGTCATATAACACAAAATTATAAATTTTACAATTAAATTAGCAACCTGTTTGATTTTGTCTTGATTCTAAATTGTCCTATGGAGCAGGACCAGCATGTTTCCAAGCACTCTTATCTTGGATATAATCCTCTAATTTGTAATATGCTTGTTTACAAAGTGTACTTTTAATATGAGTTTTAAATTTTCTTTCATTTAATTGCAATATGTCACAAGGTATTTTGTTGTAACATTTAACACAGTACCCCATAAAAGATGTATGTACTTTAGATAATCTGAAAAATGGTTGATCTAGTTTATCTTTATTTCTAGTATTAAAATTATGTCTATCACTTATTTTATTAAACAGATGTGGATTTTTCCTTACGTACATAATATTTTCATAAATGAATTGGCAAGGTACCGTCATAATATTAATCCTTTTAAATAGTTTCCTGAGCGATTCGCGGCGACGTAGATTATAAATGGCTCTGACAGCTCTCTTTTGTAAAATAAAGATGGATTCAATGTCAGCAGCCCGACCCCACAGTAAAATGCCATACGACATAATGCTGTGGAAGTAGCTAAAATAGACCAATCGCGCGGTTTCTACATCTGTTAACTGTCTTATCTTTCTAACAGCATAAGCGGCCTAGCTTAGCCGCCCCGCAAGAGATGTTATATGAGGTCCCCATTGTAATTTCTCGTCTAGCATGATTCCTAGGAAAACCGTTTGATTAATAAATTCCAGTTTTTCCCCATTCAATATGATGTCACATTCGCTACTACATTAGGTAATTTAAATCGAATGCATTTGGTTTTTGTTTTATTTAGTACCAAATTGTTTACCGTAAACCAATCTTGGACTTGCAGAATAGAACTATTCACGTCTTCATGATTTTGTGACCGTCGGATTATTTTAAAGATTAATGATGTGTCATCTGCAAATAACACCAGCTTCGGTTGATTTTGAAATAATTGGGGTAAATCATTAATGTATACTAAAAAGAGGAATGGACCCAATATCGAACCTTGAGGAACGCCCATTGCCATTTCAGACCCTAATGAGTTTACGCCGTTTACCTGAACTTTAACCTTTCTATCTTTCAGGTATAATCTAAGTAAATCAAGAGCTGTATTCCTAATCCCATAGTGCTCTAGTTTCAGCAGAAGTGTCTCATGGTCTACACAATCGAAAGCCTTCGAGAGGTCGCAAAAAATTCCAATGGCATCTTGTGCTTCTTCCCAGGCAATAAAAATGTTCTTTATTAGGGTGACACCGGCGTGAGTGGTACAACGCCCTTTGGTGAAACCGTACTGTTGTTCATGAAAGATGGAATTTTTATTAAAGTGAGGTAACATTTGATTGAGCATCAACTTTTCAAACACCTTACTGAGCACTGGTAGAATTGATACAGGCCTATAATTGTTGGGTTCTTTACTATCACCAGATTTGACCAATGGAACTACTTTACTGTGTTTCATGAGATCCGGAAAGACTCCTTGATCTATACTGGTGTTAAATATGTAAGCTAAATAGGGCGCAATGGTTTCGATTATAGATCTACAGACTTTTACAGACATTCCCCAGAGATCTTCTGTTGATTTAATTTTAAGATCTTTAAAAGCTTTTATAACAGCCTGGGGGTTTGTATGCTGAAACCTAAACTCCAAAGGGCAAGCCTTCACATTCTGTCTAAGTAAGGCAGCAGAAAGCGCGGGTGAGGAATTTAAAGCTTGAAAAGTTTTAAGGGGAATATTAGCAAAAAAGTTTTCAAATTCTTGTGCTATTTCTATATTTGAGTTAATGGGGCCATGTGCAGTCTCTAAATTAAATTCTGTATTTCGCTGTTTTTTCCTACTTGTTTCATTATTTATTATTTACCACGTAGTTTTTATTTTATCATCAGCTGATTTTATTTTATTGCTAATATAAAGAGCTTTGGCTATTTTGCACACACTTTTAAAAGTTTTTGAATATTTTGCAACATACTTATGAAAGCTTATATTATTCATATGTTGCTTTAGGCCATAAAGTTCAAATAGTTTTTCCCTGCTTTTACGAATACCTGGAGTCGCCCAATCACTAAATAAGAACTTTGTGTAAATGCTTTTAGTTTTTAGTGGAAAAGTGTCATTAAATTGCGTGTGTAATAGTGAAAAGAACTCGGCGTAGAACTCATTTGGGTCATCTATATTATTAAAACTCTGAACACATAATTTATTGGCCAAAGAATTATTTAATTTCTCTAAACTTTTACATGTAATTGGCCTAAACCTTATTTGAATTTTTTGTAAAGGTATGTAGGAGCAAAATGTTATTGTTTGTCCACTGTGATCTGATGGCAACTTATTTACAATTTGTTTGTGTAGGTAATCTCAGTTACAAAAAATATTATCTATACAAGTGGCAGAAGAAGCTGTCACTCGGGTTGGTTCAATAAAAACATTTGACAAATCAAATGACCTAAAAAGACTTAATAATCTGACAGTGTTCGAGTTATTTTCTAATAAGTTAATATTAAAATCACCACATATGATTATTGACTTACTACTAGTACTAAGTTTTTTTAATACATCTTCCATTACAGAATCAAACACAGATAGATTCTGGTAACTTGGAGGTCTGTATACGCATACTATAACACGCTTATCAAGCTCAACACAGGACAATTCAATGTTGTGTTCAACAGACAGTCCGATAATGTATTTTCTTTCTTTCGATTTTATAGAATTTTTAATCAATATTAATGATCCGCCATGTATCATACATTTTCGACTGAAATGGATAACTACACAATAATTTTCATAATTAATTGACATCACTTGATGATCTTTTAACCAATGCTCTGTTAAACAAATTACATCAAACTTGGTATTTTCTAAAAACAATTCTATTTCCAGTAATTTGGAAGAGCCACCTTGGATATTTTGATTAAATAATTTTAAAGTATGTTGCTCTCCCACAGGGAGTTATTGTATCCCCCGTATTCTTTTTAGTTTACATCAATGACATTCCAGAAGCGATAGGCAAATATTGCATACTATTTGTTGATTACACTACAATAATAGTTAAATGTGATAATAATAACAATTTAGAAAATGAAATAGTCAAAGCTTTTTATAATGCAATCGATTGGCTAGAAAAAAAAAAAAAAACTTAAAAATAAATATGACTAAAACGAACATAATACAATTTCAGACATACAATTCAAACATAAGTAAAATAGACATTCATTACAAAGATTCTCATTTGACCACTGTCGATAATTCGATAATTGTGTATTCTTGGGTATAACGGTCGATAAAAATTGCAATTAGATAACACATATAGAGAAAATTCTTGCAAAAATATACCGTTTTATATAAGTATAGACAACTGTGATACTGCAATACTGGCTAACCATGGTTATACGGCATTGTAATATACCCCATATTATACTAACTCAGTAGATTTTGACAGTTTTTAAAACCCAAAAAAATGTATCCGAGAAATTTGTGGAGCTCACTTTTTAGACAGCAGCTTTTTAACAGCCACTATTTGAAAAACTTAAAATTCTACCCATGCCATGTTTATATATTTTATGAAATATGTATTTATGTTAAAAGAAACTACAATTTATTTGAAACTAGCACTGACAGGCCAAATAGCCGAACACGACATAAAGATAGACTTCGGCTGCCTCCAATAAAACTAAAATTATTTAAGAAAAATGTATACTGCATGGCGATTATTATTGAGCCCCACACTAGGAATTTCTCCTGTATTGTGGGTGCGTTTACAAACATTTAAACTCACATACACAAACAGCCAGAACCGGAACAACTACTTGTAGGTCATACAAATATTTGTTCCGTGCGGGAATCAAACCCACCGTGGGATATTATACCATTAAGGACTAGTTAGAAGACATATCAATAGAATCTGTAATTTTTAAGTTAGATTAATTGACATCGCTGATTGTAAATACATTTGCCAGCCATGTTATGGCAGGATATGCTGAAACAAATTTACTGTAACACCTTATGTACCATATTCGAGCAAATACATCTTTTTGATTTTATTTGAACTAAGTTCCTTCTCACGGTTCTTGGATTTTCATTTTGACTTCACTATCGGCTTTAGCATCCTCGAAAATCATGAAAATGATACTCATGATGATTTTTTTTGAAATTCCTTTCTCTATAATAATAGAAAGAGACAGAAAGAGAGAGAAAGTCGCATGGAGGGGGCATAACGTTTTTTTCTTTTCATGACGATTTATATCAGTTTAGTCCTACCTATAGCCGCGTAACGAACTTCGTTCCAAAACTTACCCATATCCATGTATAACTACTAAAAGGAGTGTGTAGGGTAGTACTGAACATCTAACGATAGAGGTCGAAATATCGATCTTAGATAAATATAACCACGGAGTATAGAAAGAAGTATAAAACCAAATAAAATAAAACAAGTTAAGAAGCACGTGAACTGATATCCGCAGTACAGTATAATAAATACCTTACATTTACGCAATATTAAAAAACGATATTCTCCTCTAATATTGATAAAAATTTCATTGTGTTAAGAACACGTCTTTTTAGGAAATTGGACTTTCCTGAAAGTTGCAATCGCTATTTCACGAGAAAATCGATTTGAATTGTGCGTAAGTGTAAGGTAGGTACATATTTATGCTCGTAACTGTACCCATAAACTATTTTTATTCACGTGTTTTTCACTAACATCAGTCTTCTTATACCTAATCTCGAACGACCCTCGTATGAATTGATAAAATAAGTAGGTAGTGGAGAGGGTGTTTATCAGACTATTCATCTTTATGATGGAAAAAATGAGTTTTGGGGCAATGCAACTAAATTGGCTAAACTTTACTGTTTTATGCTTACGTTCATAAATAAATAAAATACGGTTATTATTTATAACTAATCACAGTACTTAGGATTCGTGTAACCACAGATTATTACAGATGGGACACTCCGTAAAATAATAAAAAGCGACTCTAATTGTTTAGACACAATAAAGTGCAATTCAGGTCGCACAGCGCTACAGTTATATTCACCTAGAAGTTGACTCTCTTTCTATCGCGTAACTCTTAGATCTCCTGATTAAGCTACACTCACTGAATTGGCCCAGCAAGTCGAGCCCATCGGGTACTTGTAGCTTCATACCTAAACTGCGGAGTGTCCCAACTGTATTCATCTGTGGTGTAACCTAGAGTATAACAATTTCACAAAGTTAGTGAGCCCAGCCCATCACTCCCACATCACATTACATGACACGATACACGGCTATAGCTTGCAATTGGTTTGGAAAATGTAACACTAAGTAGGTAATCAGGGAAATATTCAGTAAATGTTATTTTCATTATCATTAAGGCTTATGATCGAGACAAACAAACCTATTCGGGCCTCTCACTTGTGAGAGGCCCGAATAGGTTTGCTTGTCTCGATCATAAGCCACAGCCACAGTTGTCTAAATTGGCGACGTTTGTAAACCGCCTGTTTATTATCAAAACCAAAATCTATATTTAGCACCCGACACCTAGATGAAGATAAGATATTCAATAAATGTTTAACGATTGTTATTTTGTTGTCAGTCTATGGGCTACGCGAACGAAGAATGCTGCTAAAATTTTCAGGATTTGCGTAAGTACAAAAAAATATTCTGACTTTATTTTCATTTTCATTGTAAATACCTCATGTTTATATCGCACCTATGTATATTTTTTCCAGAATATTATTATTATTTACGTTGTCTGAATGCAAGACAACTCAAATTGACCGGCATAATGAAAGAAAATTTCCCGAGGGTTTTCTGTTTGGAACATCTACTGCAGCATACCAAATCGAAGGAGGCTGGGATGCAGACGGTAAAGATATCAATAAATTATGTAAATTATTTTTAGAGTAAATACGAGCAACAATTAACCATTAAACAAATATTTTCAGGTAAATCGGAAAGCATCTGGGATTATATGACTCACACTGATCCTTGTTCGATAAACGACTGCTCAAATGGAGACGTCGCAGGTGACTCATATAGCAAATACAAAAGAGACGTCGAAATGATGAGGGAATTAGGAATAGATTTTTACAGATTTTCTTTATCATGGTCTCGCATTCTGCCCACCAGTTTTCCTGATCATATAAACGAAGCTGGAGCTCAATATTACAGCAATTTAATTGACGAATTGCTGAAATACAACATTGAACCGATGGTGACGCTGTATCACTGGGACCTGCCGCAAAGACTACAAGACTTGGGAGGGTGGGCCAACCCAGAGATAGCCGACTGGTTCGCGGATTATGCGCGCATCGTTTATGGACTGTACGGTGATAGAGTAAAGTATTGGATAACAATAAATGAACCAAGGGAGATCTGCTATCAAGGTTACGGAGCGGATACTAAAGCACCCAGAGTGAATATCAAAGGTGTAGCTGAATATATGTGCGCCAAGAACATTGTGATGGCACACGCTAAGGCTTACCATGTTTATGATCAACAATTTAGACCAAAATATAATGGATCTATCTTTATAGCTCTGAGCGCAGAATTATATGAACCAGAAACAGAAAATGAAATTGAGGCTGCCGAGGAAAGTAATCAGTTTGAGGTATGAAAATTAATCTCAATAAAAATGATTTGTCACTTCATGGTAGGCACTATTATCTATATATATATAAAAATGAATCCCTATTTCCCTTGGTCACGACATCACGCTAAAACGGCTGAACGGGTTTGGATAAAATTTGGGATATGGATAGACCTTGACCCGGAGAAGGACATAGAATACTTTTCATCCCGATATTTTTACGGGATCGAGACTTATGCGGGTGAAACCGCGGGGCGCAGCTAGTATACAATGAATTTTAATACTTATGTTGTTTATTTCAGTGGGGCATTTATGCTCATCCGATATTTTCCGACACCGGAGACTTTCCACCTGTCTTGAAACAAAAAATAGCAGCTAAAAGTGCAGAACAAGGTTTCTTCAGATCACGGTTGCCTGAATTCACACGGGAAGAAGTGGAATATGTCAAAGGGACTTCTGATTTCTTTGGTCTAAATCATTATTCGACTAATTTGGTGTACAGAAATGAATCAGTTATTGGCCTATATGACATTCCGTCATTCTATGACGACCTCGGAAATGTACACTATCAACCTGATGACTGGGAACGTTCTGTGTCGGGTTTTCTAAAGGTACTTTATTGAGATGTTCTAAAAAAGCAAGATTGAGAGATTTGAAACTGTTTCCTTATTAAGGTACCATTCCGTAGCCGACCGCAGGTGGCACCTGCAGGCGACGTGTCGCCGCGACACGACTGGTAGTATGGACTAGTCATGCCCACAGTTGCGGTCGGCTACGGAATGGTACTTTAACTAGTTACTATTTACTATAGGTTGTTCCATGGGGCTTCCACAAAATTTTGACCAAGATCAGAGAGGATTATAACAACCCTACGGTGTACGTCACAGAGAATGGCTTTTCAAACTATGGCGGTTTGGATGACGATGATCGGATCTCTTACCATAGACATTACCTCGACGCCATGCTCGACGCGATAGATGATGGTTCTGACGTCAGGGCCTACTCTATCTGGAGTCTTATGGATAACTTCGAATGGATGCGAGGATATACGTGAGTATTTAAATCTAAAGAGTAAATCAGTATGAATTTCTATTTTGGATTAAGTAGATAATACATTTTATAAACTCACACGATCAGCCAGACTTCTCTAAGACCGGTTACAGTGGCAGTGGGCTATAAGTACTCTGACAGTGAAAACATCGTAATTAATTCATAAGAACCGCTGTATATGTTACGTTGTTCTTGAATATGTACTTGATGAATATCTTAGGTTATGTTTCTTGAATTTATTCGCGTCTCTATTCGTACGAGGAAATTGATGTAGGTATAAAATAACTAAGGACATACTTGGAGTCTTATTCAAACGATTTAAAAATAAAATAATGCTACTTTCATCGGATTTCCATTTGGGCCCGTGTTTCAATTCATGTCACTTTTATTCGTTTCAGTGAGCGGTTTGGTCTGTACGAGGTGGACTACGAGAGCCCTGAGCGTACGCGCACTCCGCGCAAATCTGCCTTCGTGTACAAAGAGATGCTGCGCACGCGCACGCTCGACTGGCACTACGAGCCCAACACCACCGTCATGACTATCGACGAAGCACACTAACACATCGATCTGCCTTTTCCCTAGTCGGCTGGCTTCCAGTCGGCTTCCAGTCTAACCGGATGCAGCTAAATACCAGTATTTTAATGGAGCGACTGCCTATCTGACCTTCACAACCCAGTAACTGCGTAATACGATACCTTTTGACTGGTTGTCAGACTTTCGAGCTTCTGACGACCTGTAACGACTGTCAAAGATTCACGAATGGCAGCCGGAACCAACGGCTTAACGTGCTTTTCGAGGCACGGAGGAGTCTCGATATGTAAAGATGGTCACCCATCCACGGACCAACCCCAGCAAGCGCAGCTTAATCTGATAGATTGACTCATGCGAATCTTATTACTTAGGCACAAGCTAACTAACACATGACATATGACAGAAAACTCATATTTATAAAATAAATGCCTCCAATTTTAAACGTTTATCTTTTAATCTAAAACTTGTGATTGTGACCATGTCGAGTGGTATCGTTTTGGCGATGGTTGCATTCATGTCCTAAACAGTAATCATTAGAAGTCCAGTCGTTCACACATAACATAACATCACGCGTGTATTCCCCGAAAGGTTAGGCAGAGGTGTACCTATAGTACACGCACATTTCGCTAGTTATGTTTAAGTCCTATGTAATAGGGGGCGAGCCTATTGCCATCAACCGGGCACAAATCCAGACTATGAGCTGCTACTGAGAAATCCCAGATGGAAAAACCCAATAACACCTTGCCCGACCCGGGAATCGATCTCAGGACCTCATACTCAGCAGTAGCGCTTTGCGACCACTAGACTAACGAGGCAGTCATTCACTCAGTCAGCCCCTGCTGAGAATACTAAAAAACACTAGCTAAAAGGCAAACAAATATTATTTGTTCCGAAAATTAACAATTACTGAAGTGATAATTATGTCATAGATTAATGCACTATATTCAACAATCACTCATCACTAAATCAATACCCAATTTTTTTATTAGTGGAACTATAGAGGCGGCAGAAGCAATACACAATCGTTATCAAAGTCAGAAGACTGCACTATAAACCTGATATAAGGATATACCATCACATAATATGTATCTGATCTAGCACTTTTCCTAAGATGAGCTTGAGCTGTCAAACAAAGATTATATTGATAAAACCGAATGAAATAATCGAAACCACCTAAAGATAAAATTCCCAAGGAGATTCGCTGTTAAAGTAGGTGCGCAAGAGATAGTCCTAATCATAGATTCCTTATCCTAATCTTGATCCATCCTCACGTTTTTGCTTGCTCTCTCCAGCGGCCAGCATATAGTGTTATTCTGGCATTTCCTTGACCTGAACTGAGGTTAGTATGAATATTGACGTACAGGCACCTAACTGATGATAAATTGCTGCTTTAATCAGCTTCATACAGTTTACTCTATCAACAAAACATTTGTGGCAAAAATGAAGAACTCTAGGTGTATATATTGCTAAACTAGAGCATTATGGTATTAGAGGAAAAGCGTTAAAACTTATGACATCTTATTTAAAAAACCGTAGAATGTACGTAGAAATAAAAGACATTAATTCAAACAATTGTGACGGAAAGTGTGTGAATGAAGTAATATATAAGTCAAAAATGACCAACATAAACCGTGGAGTGCCTCGAGGCTCAATCTTAGGACCAATATTATATTTAATTTTTACAAATGATTTACTAAATTTTATGAATAATACCCAACCCGACGCAGGACTTGTAATGTTTGCAGACGACACGAATGCCATACTCGGGTCGCCAAACTTAAATGAGTTGACAGAAAATGTAAATAAGTGTTTAAAGAATCTTTCTGTTTGGTTTATAGCAAATAATTTAATAATAAACCCAAGCAAAACCAATGTAATGTTGTTTAAAAACAACGTCACGCAACAAAGATAGTATAGATGTCAAGCTTAAAAAGGAAAATATTGGACTGGTGAATAAAGTTAAATTTTTAGGCGTTTATATATATTCCCTATTAAATTGGAAAAAGGAGCTCACCGCCATTGATTCCTCAATATCTTCAGCTTGTTACGCGCTAAGAAGCCTCAGGGACGATATTAATCTTAAGCAGCTTAAATCTGTATATTATGCATTAGTAGAATCGAGATTACGATATAGCATTATGTTTTGGGGGAGCAGTTACGGGTAAAATTGCCAAAGAGCATTCATTCTACAGAAACGTGCATTAAGAACGATTGTCAGAATCCCACAACAAGAGTCATGTAAAGAATATTTTAAAAAATTTGGTATTTTAACAGTGCCAAGTTTATATGTTTTAGTACTACTCAGCCACTTTGCGAAATACATACACGAGCACGAATCACAGGAAGAACGTGAACTTAGAGAGAAAACTAGAAAAAACGTTATAAAAAATAAAATAGCGCCGAAACTTAATATTGCTGAACATTGCTCTAAATACCAAGCAGTAGAATTGTTTAATAAGTTGCCTACTGACTTAAGGTCATTGATTTACAAAGGTACACTATTTAAAGCCAAACTTAAAGCATTCTTGTTGAATAAATGTTTATATTCTATATCTGAATTGGTGACAAATGATGGTGAATAGTTTTTATATTTAGTAATTTACCTTTTTGACATTAAATATACATTCCAGACATTGTTCGATTTTTTGCATTTTAGAGAATAGATTTATACGAATTTGACATGATAATATTAACAATAATTTTTATAATTGCTATTTACAATCTATTGACATATTAATTTATCATATAAGTTATTGATTTTATTTTTAGTGAAATTTACTGTTTGATATTCATAATTTATTGTTTTTAGCTGTAAAATATTAATTAATGTACTACAAAATTCAAACACAATGCGAATTGTTATATGAATAAATAAATAAATATATATATTTAATATAATAATACCCGCCTATTATATATAATCCCACTGCTGGGCAAAGGCCTCTTCTCATACAGAGAAGGCACGAGTATTGATCACCACGCTTGCTCAAGACGGGTTGGCGATTACAGACTTATATGAACTATAAGTCCAGGTTTCCTCACGATGTTTTTCCTTCACCGATGTTAGTAATGTCCAAGACAAACTCAGAAAGTACATATGAATTGAAAAGTCACATGTCGTAATGGCCCAGTGGTTAAGGCCTCGCCTGTCATGCACGATGTTTTGTGGGTTAAATTCCAGGGAAGTACCAATACTCTAGGTGTAAGGAACAATTTATAAACTTGTAGCATTTTAAAATTGATATTAAACATCTTACATCAGGCAATCGCTTCTAAGTAACCGGAGTATGTATGGGATTTCCTCTTTTAGTTTTCCAAGAAGCTCGATAACAATAAACTATACCTTTAGAGATATCGAAATTGATGCAGCATTTGCATGGAGCTATTTATTATCTACATCCAATGTCCAAATATGTCACCCCACCTAGATGAAGATAAGATCTTAAGATCAATAAATAAGCGACTGCTCTTCTGTTGTTAGTCAATCGCCTAAGTGAAGGCAGGATGTTGCTAAAATCTGCAGGCTTTATGTAAGTGAAGGGCTATCTTATAGTCGGACAGAAATCATCTTTTCTATAACATGTTAATATCGTATTTGTTTTCAGAGTATTATTATTTACGCTGTCTGAAAATACGGCAACGCAAATTGAGCGGCATGATGTAAGACAATTTCCTGAGGGTTTTATGTTTGGCACATCTACTGCAGCATACCAAATCGAGGGAGGCTGGGATACAGATGGTAAGGATATCTATCAGTAAATTGTAATTATGTTCAGAATGATTAACCACACCTAATAAAATTGTTTCCAGGTAAATCCAAAAACATCTGGGATCATATGACTCACACTAATCCATGTGTGATAGCTGACTGCTCAAATGGAGATGTTGCTTGTGACTCATATAACAAATACAAAAGAGACGTCGAAATGATGAGGGAATTAGGACTTGATTTCTACAGATTTTCTTTATCATGGTCTCGCATTCTGCCCACCAGTTTTCCAGATCACATAAACGAAGCTGGAGCTCAATATTACAGCAATTTAATAGACGAAATGCTAAAATACAACATTGAGCCAATGGTTACGCTGTATCACTGGGACTTGCCGCAAAAGCTCCAGGACTTGGGAGGGTGGGCCAACCCACAAGTAGTTGACTGGTTCGCGGATTATGCGCGCATTGCCTTTGAATTGTATGGTGATAGAGTAAAGTATTGGATTACAATGAACGAACCAAAGGGGGTCTGCTATCAAGGTTACGGATCAAATACTAAAGCACCTGCACTCAATATCAAAGGTGTGGCTGAGTATATGTGCGCTAAAAACCTGATAATGGCTCACGCCAAGGCTTACCATATTTATGATCAAGAATTTAGACCGAAATATAATGGTTCCATCTTCATATCCCTAAGTACACAATTTTTTGAACCAGAAACTGAAAAAGAAATCTTGGCTGCCGAAGAAAGTAATCAGTTTGAGGTATGGCAACTCTGGTTTACAAATAAGTATAACTAACTATTACTTAACGGTCTTGCTGGGCTACGTAGGTAGTGTGTACCTACCTTTCACGATAACTTTGTTTTTGTTAATTTCAGTGGGGCGCTTATGCTCACCCGATATTTTCCGACACTGGAGACTTCCCACCTATCTTGAAAGAAAAAGTAGCAGCTAAAAGTGCAGAACAAGGTTTCTTCAGATCGCGGCTGCCTGAATTCACACCGGAAGAAATAGAATATGTCAAGGGGACCTCTGATTTCTTTGGTCTAAATCACTATTCGACTTATTTAGTGTATCGAAATGAGTCAGTAGTGGGCCGATATGACATTCCGTCATTCTACGACGACCTGGGAAATGTGCACTATCAACCTGGTGACTGGGAACATGGCGCGTCAAGTTTTTTAAAGGTAATTTATTTTTAGCTTCATGGCAGAGTAAAAACATATCACGGAATCCGACCTTTTAATTTACTAAGCGGACGCATTTGATACAGGTTATTCCATGGGGCTTCTACAAACTGTTAACGAAGATTAGACAAGATTACAACAACCCTGCGGTGATCATAACCGAGAACGGCTACTCAAACTATGGCGGCTTGGATGATGATGACCGGATCTCTTACTTTCAACGATACCTGAGCGTCATCCTCGACGTGATAGATGAGGGCTCTGACATCAGAGTTTACACTGCCTGGAGTCTTATGGATAACTTCGAGTGGATGCAAGGATATACGTGAGTTTTTGTATTACAAATTACAAATCACCTAATCACCTTCCCATCACTTTAACTATACAATCGAACCATCCATGCGAATGCGTCTCTATCTACTTCGATCAAAATTTTTATCTAGATATCACTTATCATTTAGAGGTGTTATATAACCACACAAAGAAAGTTTCAATTAAAAGTTTTTTTTTATTTAAAGCCAACGATTTTAGTGACCGTGCTACACTACTGCCATTTGTTTAATAACTTGTATGTATTTAGATCAAAATTAGTATCTAGGTATCATTTAGACATGCTTAGATCACTACACAAACAAGGTTTAAAATAAACGTTTTTAATAAAGTCCAACAATTTTAATGAACGTGCTACTCTACCATTTGTTTAATGACTTGTATGTATTTGTTTCAGTGAGCGGTTCGGTCTGTACGAGGTGGACTACGAGAGCCCAGAGCGCACGCGCCCTCCGCGCAAGTCTGCCTTCGTGTATAAGGAGATAATGCGTACGCGCGTACTCGACTTGCACTACGAGCCCGACACCACCGTCATGACCATTGACGAAGGACACTAACACATGAAAATGCAATCAAATACTGTTAAGGCGACGATAACCGACTTTTAATGATTTTATACTGAAGATCACGTCTAAAAAAATATATGTTAAATTAGAGCATTTTCTTAATAACTTAAGCTTAAACAAATAAAGAAACTATTTAAAAAATAATATCTTCTAGAAATTAATTTGCTTCTTCTGAGAAATGAGTAAAGTGAGAACGGTTCATAGGTTTAATATTTTTTATCACAAGGTAACAAGGGGGGGGAGGTTCATTTATTACGTAAAACTATTTGACCTGGGTCCGAACGTTTAGGGGAGGAGGTCCGAACAAGTCTTATTTTTTCTTACATAGGGATAGGCCCCTCCCACCCCCATGTAAGAAAAAATAAGACTTATTCTTAGATTGTTGAAATGAAATGAAATTAAATTAAATTGAAATGAAATTGTTTATTCTGTAAATAGGATATCGGAATCACGTTCTTACGTAAGATCCCACGTCAGTTACCGATATTCTTACCGATACATATTAAAACGTTACTTTTTTATAACACAAACCAACGCGTTTTTATATGATTGCAACTTTTTCTTAGCTTACCTAATTAGATGAACTACCAAAAAAAAGTAAGTTTTAATAGTTCATAAAAAATTGAGATAAAATTGAGATAAATTGGATAAAATGGATACATTCTGTGATTACTTCCTCACACACTGACTTATTAATTTTAAAAACATTAGGAAAATCGTCTACTTTTACAATGTTTGTAAATATGTGAGCACCATGTATCTATCACATAATTAAATTATCTGTCGTTGCTTCATTTTTAATTCTTTTTACCTATTGTGGTATAGTAATTTTATTCTAGGTGCATCATCTTCACATAATTATAATTATTTAACTAATGTACGTACTTATACAAACTATTGTAAAACATTTTAAAAGAGTAACGGAGGAGTTTCTTGCCCATTCTTCTTCATACGAAAACTACCTTTTGGAAGGGGCGACTAGAATCAGTTATATTATTCTGTAAATTTTGACGTTCAAAAGTGCCATACATGGGCCTATTTGAAATAAATGATTTGACTTTGACTTTAACTTTGGAAATAAACGAAAACCCCGATAGTAAAAATTTAGTACCTACCATAAATTAATAACATAACTTGTGCATAATTTCATTCAAATTCTATTCAATTTATTTGGCCTTTCCGAAGACTATGAAACCGACCTACAGCATAGGATTCTTAATTTAACACATACCTGTTATTTATAATACATTTTATTGATCACTTCTATTCAAAAAGAGCTAGTTTATTCTTCGTAAATAGGGCCCAAAATAGCTCTTTAATCCCCAGGGACCAAATGTGATCTGAATTTGGAATGTGGATATTGTTAGTAGAAGTTCAATCACCAAAAAGATCACGAGCATTGTATGAACAAGTTACAGAGTGAATGATAAAGATAACCGCACGCGAGCCAAAAAAAAAAGTTTGTGATAAAATAAAAAAACGCGCGAATAGCATGCCGCATTCATTCGTAAGTGTTTACTCAAATTCGGATTTTACGTTTTATAAAAAAATTTGTGTGTCTTCCTCAAGTAGTGAGAATGAAATAAATAAACGTAAGTACTATTCTTAGTCATAAGTTGCATTTACTTATTTTCTCATAGAGGGTGATAAAAAGTAGTGTCCACGTCGGGAGCAACACTATTTTAAGTTCGAGTGACGTACTTTGAATCCCTCGCTACGCTCAGAATTCTACTCTAAAATACTTCGCTCCGGATTCAAAGAAACACTCTTACCTTAAAAATAGTTGTTTGCTCCTTAGGCAAACAATCTACTATTGCATACTCTGTTATAGAACAAAAATATTGAATCACGTGAAGCATTGATCATCTCACGATTGACGTCGATAAAACGATCTTGGGTAGATAAATATATTCAAACGTATAAAGATAAATCTCAGGTAAATTGATAGGTTTGAACATGGTATGAGTAGAAAGTATTTTAAGGTACTCACCGTTTTGTTTACTGCCAACCGTTTTCCTCTAACGATCCGTTAGTCGTTTTGTAACACTACAAACATCACTACAATGTTTTTTTTTTTACAAAAAATTCACTTGATTAGGTGGGACGAATGTGTTATAGCAATAAATTTGTCAAGTTTCTTAAACGTATTTTATCAAATTAACACAATTCACTGACGAAAAAAAAACAAATGACGGTCGGAAAAAAATACATTTATTTTAATAATTACCTAAGATAATTGATTGATAAGATGGCCAGTTCGTAATTTAATTGAGACCTAACAATATCATTCAACCTTTTTTCGCGTTTCGCTGCTATAAAGTAGTAGGTACTTATTTTTATTTTACTGACAGACTGTGGTTGTGTAGTTTCCTAAGATTCTCGTGTGAATCTATATTTAAAAAAAAATGCTGTTCATGGGTAAGTACTTGAAAATGGCTGGACTGAATTGGCTATTTTTTGTTTTAAAATATTCGTAATACTCCGAATTAGGTTTTTATATGAAGAAAAAAAAAACGGATTTTTGTATGAAGTATTGAAAGTATGATGGAAAATGTTAAACACATTCGCATCAGTACAACTGGCTTAACTTGACTGTTTTATTGTCACTTTATCCACTTAAACAAGTTGACTGAAAAGCAATTTTCCTGATTTATCTCACTCACCGGCGCACTAAGGCGGGGAGCGGGGGCGGCAGGTGCGGTCCGCTCCGAGTCCCCCCCCGGTCCTCTGGGGCCCCCAAAACTCAAGAAATAGATACTTTTTAATCAAATCCAAAACAAGACCAAATGTGTTCAGTAAGTAAAAGGTAGTTTGTAATTAGGGGGCCCTACGCATCTAAACTAATATTATAAAGAGAAAAGATAAATGCTCAAAGGAAAATTTTAACTATGCAGGGTGCAAAAAAATTCGGAGCTCGCTTTACCATCCTGTATTAGTCTGATACTATAACTCTTCTGTTGTCGACAAACTATCCCTTATTTCTGTATCAATAGTCCAAAGAAAACCTAACCTTTTCGCGGCAAAGTTCTAGGTATTTCGCCGTTCATTCTTGGGTGGTGGAGCCCCATTTATTGTTGCCGCCTAGGGCCCCGACAGGCTTAGTCCGCCACTGATCTCACTATAGGTACTTACCTACCTACATTATACAATATCTCACGTTTAGCTTCGGTTTTCTTCAACGCTTACGTTCATGAATAAATAAAGAAGTAGGTAGGTACTTTAGATAATAGGAAAACATGTGCCGTGCAAAACAAGCCAGTCAATGTTTTACATTATGTCGATTCACCTCGGAACAGCCGATACCTATCGAAGTTTTATTACTTGCACATTATGCAGATTTTACTCATAATAATTCATGAAGACGCTACACCCTTTTAGCAGAGTCGATATTCAATTTTAAGAAGATGCTTGCAAGTTAGAAGGAAACTAAAAAATCATTGCATCAATATAATTATTCAATGATTGCTTATACCGACGTGGGACTTCATTTATTTCCTTACCAAAATCTATTAGCATCACCCTCTTATTATGACATTGCTGACTTCAAAACTGTACCTACCTACCTACTTGAATAAAAACTTTCATATTTCCTCACAGAAAATCGGAGAAAGACAATCGTCAAAGGACGGATCAATAACTCATATCATTATTCATTCCGGTAAGAGAAACCAATTTAATTAAATATCCATATTTATAGGCTTGCAGCTTGCAATCGGAGTTTTTATTAGTAAATTTATATCATCAAAGTGCGTACTAAGGCAGTTGGATTAGTTGTATGTGGCGAGAAAGGGCCTCTAACATGATTGTGACTTCAAAGCCGATGGCCGTCCGTAATTTGATAAAATTCGCAAAGGCCTATTCAGCTTGATTCAATTTATATTGCGATTTCTCAATGTTACTTCTGCAGAGGTCAGGTCAGGTGGAGAAATAGTTTCAATGTATTTTCTCTTATATTATGGTGTGTTCTTTATATAAAGTGCAGCATAAATAAATAAAAAATATAAATATAATATATTTATTTATTTATTTACGCTGCTGTTTATAATTACATGACACTGACTGACTGTAATACATTTTATTTAAATAAAATTATATATATTTTTTTAGAATAAAGATATAATGGCCGTTACAGACCGACTTCATTCGCATATCCGAAGAAATTCCGCGAATCGTCCAAGAGGCTTTGGGTGCGGTTGTACGTTGTTTTATAGCTTTCATTTTCATAGAATTTCGTTTCACATCATTTTTTTCTTATATTACCATTTCATAGAATAATTAATCAATGCGCAGAATACTTACTTTCAATAAATTTAAATAATTGATTTTTGTTACAAATAAAATTTTGTTTCGGTATTCATATCATAGAATAACGAATCAAATATTCTTTATCCTCATATTGTTGAGTTAATATAAAACTTATTACCAAGAAAAACATTTAATCAAGTGACAGTTTGAAAATGTTTCAATTCATTCCTTTGACAAATATTTAATAATCTATAGTATTTTATAAGGTAAATATAAATTTTTCCGTCAGCGTAGTCGACGGAGCCATGCTTTGCGGCGCTCCTATTTCTGTGGTTTAAAAAAAATAACTACGAAGGGGATGGCAGGGTCTAAAGCCCTAACCTGTCCGATACGAGGTACCCCAAGTCCCGAGCTCGCTTCACTTTTGCAGCCTAAATTTTCATTCGACTTTAATTCGACGCTTAAATTTTGATATTTTATAAGGTTAAACATTTTTGTCAGCGTACTCGACGGAGCCCCGCTTCGCGGGGCTTCTATTTCTGTGTGATTTAAAAAAAATATAACCAATAACGCTTAATTTTCGATATTTTATCATTTTATAGTATCTATGTGATTTAAAAAAAAAGATTCGACTTTAATTCGACACTTCATTTCGACTATATGATGTACCCTTATAAAATTATGGATAGCGTAACGTCTATTTTTACATTTTCCTTGAAATAAAATACAATGGTAAAATACACCGAACAAACAATATTTGTTAAAAATAGTTTTACTGTTTGATAAGTTTGTTAAATAAAAAAAATACTATAAAATTCATTGAATTGTGTTTCTGTGAAATATGTTTCATTATAGAAGTCTTTAAAAGAATAATATTCAAAATAAAAATACAAAGACCAAATATCATACTAAACATTTTCGGCGAAACGAAATTCTATGAAATTTCTGTCTGCGAAACAAGGGGACACCTTTGGGTGCACACTATAATTTTGTAAAGTTATACAAAAAAGAACGAAGCAGCCCCATGCAAACAAAATAACTGCGAAGCGACGTTAATTAACAAGCCAGTGTAGCCAGTGTTGGCTGTCTACGCAGCCTTTGCAATCCAGCCACTTCACCTGCAAACTGCATACTCCAGCTCGTTGATTGCAACGAGCTGGAGTATGCAGTTTACGTGCCAAAAAAGAAAAGTTCCACTGTGCAAACATTTATGTCCTCTACTCCAACCATTTGTTGATTTTCAAGTAATTTCATAGACTCTTTCAGTTTGTCGTCTTTCAGTTTATATTAATCTAACTTTTTTTATTTTATGTTTGTGCCTGGTTGATGGCTATAGGCTCGCCCCCTATTACAAGGGAATTAAACATAACTAGCGAAATGTGGGTGTACTAAAGGTACACCTCTACCTAACCCGTCTGGGATAACAAGTGTGATGTTATGTTATATTAACTATTATTTTAGCAAAATACAATACATAGATATTGATATATTTAGTAACCTGTTTCGCTTAACTATTGCTAGAGCCATAAAAAACCGAAGCGCCCGAACATGGCGTATTGCCACACCAAGCGCAGGACGCTTGGTGTGGCAACACGCCGTATTCAGGTTCGCGACTAGTCAATCGTCATCTTGAGGATGCCTCGTTGAGATGTGAAACACGTTTCGATTTCTTACAGGGTTTTATGGCGCTTTATTAAATATATCAACGTCTATTGTATCTTATAATGGATTTCTGCAAGGTCTGACGCCTGAATTAAATAATTATTATTTCCACTTTGCGCTGACGCCTGAATCAATTAACTATTATTTTAGCGACTATACTTACATACCTGAAAACTATTCGTCTAATGTTCGGTCACGAGTACTTGCGAGGCCTACAATATGCAAAATTGAGGGAAAAAAAGGCTCATCTATATAGAGGCAACAATGTCAAAAAAGGCGCAGTGATCATTTATATATAACGTAAACCTTGAACCTTTCCCAACATAGGCAACGTTATCTAGGTACTATACTCGATATATGTAAATATTTACATCTTGATAAGATATTGCTTTAACTAAACGAGTTGGTCATACCATCAATAGCCAGTTAATACATACATAACTGCCCTATTCGGGTCACTGTTGAACCATTAGTAGAAAATGACATTCCAGGCAGGACTATAATAATATATTTTCTATTAATGGAAAACTTGTTAACAACTGAATTGAGTGCGATATGTTTTGAAGTTGTATTGTAGAATCCACCTTATTATGACAGTAGTAGCAGCAGTAACGTGTAGGCTTAAACAAATGAGTTTACCGACTTGGCGGCATGATCTTCGGGCGGTTCACCACGTCAGTGGAGTTGGTCGCTGAATCGGCCGGGGAACGTGATGTCAATTTAGTGTCATACTGCCTTTCTTGATTGATTTGTGGTTTTATAGTCAATTGTTATTTTTATTGATCTATTCAGTAGTGTCATCATATCCGTCCACACCATAAATGTATTATTAAAACTAGATCCACACCATAAATTGATCTCATTTATTATGTTAACCTAGTCTGTAGTGTAATGTATACTGTAATAAGTAATATTATTCCTTAATTATAGATACTAATATGGCTTGTAAATATTGTCCGAAAATCCGAAATAAAAGATATATGTATTATAATATAATGTTTATCCGTGGAAGAAACATTTGATCACATCGCGACATTTCATGAAAGATTATAATCGCCATGTCGTTCAATGCACGTTTGTCAGCTAGATTGCCGCAATGGCCGAGCAATTTGCATCTGCCCTATAAGTCGTAGGTTTTATTTTCACACAGAGCCAATATTTGTATTGCCGACGCCCGACGGGTGGTTGTGCAACTCGGTCGATCATAGTCTTGAGTTCTCGGCACGAGAAAACTACTGACAATGATTTTGAGGTAGACGTAGATCCTATCGAGTGGTTAGATACGTTAGTTAGTGTAGTTAATACCAGTGTTTATTTTTTTGTTTCAGTTTTATTCTGAGGCCCGACTAGGGTAGATTACAATGATGTGTTACTAAATGCCTTGACCAAACGTTATTTGATCTCCAATAATATACAGTGAAAAGAAATAACCGCCTGTTTTACTTCCCGGTATAGAGTTATTTTTCATACTAACTTACTTAACATTTTTTCAGTTTCAGTCACTTCGGCCTATAAAAGAGTGCTCTACAAATGGTAAAAATAAAGTTCCGCCGCGCACGCGCAGCCTTCGCAATCAGCGTTCATGAACAAGCAGATAATCCGCACGCGATCGCTCGACTTTGATTGCGAGACCGATACCGGCATGACCATCCACGGGGGACACTGAAATGTGGAGCACCGCTGCTTGAATATTGATCGTGTTCAATAAAACGTTTAAACTAATTATAAATAGTAATTAGTTACTTAGAAATAAACACTTTTATAGGACCCTTGGCATGTTAAGGAAAAAGGTTTTCTGTGAAGAAGGATTTCTATGGATATTAGATTACACACACCGTATCGCAACCGGTGCATGCGATAACATTATTAAGAAGTTTGGTAATGGTCCCTTAGGACCGAACAACGGACGAAAGTCACATTTATCCATGGATTGATGTCGCTGTTTTTGTTAATATTTATTTATTTCCCGCTTAAAACAACCGGCGAGAGAATGCGTTCTTGCCACCTGTAAGTTGGACAATTTCTAATAGTAATATGGATCAAATTCGCAAAAGGCATATTCGTTAGTATGAACTGACAGGTGTCAAGAACGCATATTCTCGACAGCCGGTAAAGAATCCTGGTTTTTAATAATTGTGTGTAAACATAAAGTGACTATTGGAAATTTGAGAAGAAACACTTAATGCCTTGAAAGAAACACTATAAAGCCGTGGTCGCATGCCATTATAATTGTGTAGGTGTAGAGGCATGCGACCACGGCTTTACCTTGACCATTTTTGTACCTCTGTCTGAAATATTTTCTTGCTTCATACTTTTTAGAGCGTAATTTTTCAGTAGTCGGGTTTTAGTTTTTGAACTTACTTTCTATTTAAATTATTTTTGGGTTATAATTTTGTGATAAAGTATTTGCAGAGCAGCTTATATATTTTTTTTTTGGTTTTATAGGTATTAATTTTACAGCCGCGCCGTATGTAGCACACTTTTGCTTGTTTTTAACAATTTAAACATATTTATTTACTTAGATAATATGATATATATACATTTTTGTAATGTGCTTGTCAAGCCCTTTCATTTGATACCCAAAATGGCAAAATTTAAAAAAAAAATGTTTTTAGTTCATGACTTTATGTCCTCTAGAGGGCGCCATATTACATTTAATGTGACGTCGCATAGCCTATAAGCAGCGGACAGTTAAGAGGCTTCCAATGATACCTCATTTGTTAAGGTTTAAAAGTTATAGTCAAAATCATAACCCTCCTATTTGCATCGCCGTAGTCGGGTAAAAAGGGTTCGTAGGGATTCGTAGGGATTTCGTAGCAAACGTCGTAGCTCGTAGCGTTCAGTGTACCTTGCCGACCCACAGGGGAGAAGAGCTTGTTCCCAAAAACGAAAATAGGAGTTCTTGTAAAAGGGAAAATCGACATCGGTGACTGGAAACCCCATAGATTTAAAATTCTGTGTGATCGCGATAGAAATGGATCATCGCTATTTTTATACAGGTGCCGAAATAAAAGTGTCAAAGAGAGTAGTAGGTAATTAATGCATGTACAGTTTCTACCTTTATTATACTTAGATATGGCTTTACAAACGCATAGATTCAGTTTTAATACTTCAGTTATGGATTAAACATTTATGAATTTTTATAATCACCGAAAACCCTTAACCAAAACACGAAAATAAAGCAAGAGCATAAACCAAACACTCTCAAAAACAGGGGCATCAAAACTTAGGTAGTAAAACTATAAACAATTCTAGTAGTATTATGAGACGAAGGCTTTAGAAATCCCGCCTCATCTTTTACGAGAACGAGCGCTCCTGTCCCGGGAAACGGAGGAAATGTGGCAAATAAGGAAATCATCCTATCGCGATCGAGGATTCGCATTTGTCCCGGCAGAAACGCAACGACCGGTAGGTAAGAGATAAAGGTACCTGTACATATTTTACAGTTTTCATATTGAATATGAGAAGTATAAAAAAATACGATCGAGGAGACTCTTTATAGATTAGATTTAACAATCTTTTATTTTTTTCTTTCCACCTACACATAATTTTATGAAAGAACATTTTTCACATATCACATACCTAAAGTCTTTATTATTGACGCTTTAGTTTTTTCTTTGATAAGTAGTTTAAATTCCTACGGGTTAGCTGGAATGCCACGTAACTCAAGGCTACACATTCCTGGCAAGCTGCAGGAATGTCTCCTCAGACGGTATTGTCGTACTAAATGTGGATTATACCATACCTTGCAGAGGGGAAGATTAGTGCCAAATAACTGCCTATAAAGATTTTATTTCCTAGTGGATAATGTGACGAGAGCGACAAACTTTCCATCGAGACGGATTCCGAAAAAAAACCTTCAATAAACTACTAAATTATTTATTTGTGTTTACTATTCTGAGACAACACTTTGAATTTGAAATCGTTTATGCTTACGTGTGCACATCCACGCATTCACATTACGTAACTATGAATGTTCTAAATTCCAAGATCGATTAAAAGAAAAAAAAGAAAGATAAATGCTCTTGTCATAATACCCCCACTGAACCAGTACAACGTGACCTGTCCACCCCTTACTATTATGTTATGTAGTAGTACAACAAAAGAGTTTTACAATGTATTCGCGAAGATCTTGTTTGATCACTCGTGTGATTTTGTGGCATTTCTAATCTTTCTCGGAGCTCGAACACCGTCCCTAAGGTGACTGTGGGTATCTTTACAGACATTTTATTTTACACAAAACCGGTATTACCGAAGCTTTACTGGTATTATCTATAGAAATATTGGTTTTATTTTTAACTGGGAATTAATTTGTTACAGTTTTGTTATTTACTTTATGTATTTGTATAGGCTTAGGTCATCCATCGCTTTCCAATCGGGTAATAAATTGGTTAATCTCAACGCGTATTGTATTGCGATTTTGCTAATTCTTTTAACTTGATATTTTAATATGCGGAAAGTAAAGTCAAATTTTTGTATACCTAATACAAAATTCCATGCAAATGGATGTTCACGCGACACGCATTCAAATTACCGATGTAGAATCAATTTAACGGGATTGGAGACGCGTGAAACAATACCTACATGACTACACCCTGTACTGGGTCGAAGCTACAGGAGATAGCTGCGTACCTATGTAAGTACCGTTGTACGCTACGGGCCCATTGCACACTCATCACTACTGCGTAGAAACTTACTTGCGTAGTATCCGCCGCTCAATTTGTATTCAAGTTAGTCTAATAAACAATGACTTATTTACATTTCTTAATTAACCATCGCTGCATTTGTTTATCACCAGAAACATAAAGAACTATTATGTTCACTTCTATGAGATAATGCAAAGTCTAAAGGCTATCATAAACTGTGATCTTGTTCCTGTGATCAATCTACCATCGATGTAGTATTAAGTTCGTCTTTCTTCAACCATGCCATGACCACTCATCTTTTAGCTCCTACCTCATAATAAAAGGGCTTGAAAGCACCGCAAGCCACTTAAATCGAGGGCGTCTTGTTAATTCCTTAAAAAAGTGAAGTGTTCAGCGGTCTCCATTGTTCAGCGGTCGCTTCGTTCGCCTGAACAATGCGGAACCAGAAGTGTCAAGTCACTGACCCCACCCAAATTATTTTCGCAAAAAGCTGATTTCAACACATAATAAGGAAAATATTATGGTTTAGGTACAATTCTGTTAAAATATGCTTACTTATACCAGTACATAAATAAATAATCTATTACCTTGTAGCACGAGGTACATAAACTGCCAATAAAAACAAATAACTCTACCTCCTGAGTACAACTACGAGTTAATATAATTTATTACAGAATTAGGGTCAGTCAGTACAAAGTTCCAGTAAGTATTATATGTATGTGAATGTAATACTAAGATAGCTCATTAATTGTTCCGATGATAGTAAAGTATCGACGTGCGGACATAATTTATATCGCAGAACAATCCCTGGCCAGCTGCCAGTGGCTACTGAAGGGGAGTTGTGTATTCAAGGCGTGCAAACAATCAACTTGTCGGATAACAGATGTAAATACCTATATTTATTGTATAGCCTCACAGAACGGCTGACGACAGAATTGTGGACCTGCACACGACAACGGATAAAAGATAAAGCATGGTGGAAGGCTGTGCACCCACTCAGCAGCAATTAGTGGGAACAAAAAGATTGTCAAGGATAAAGATGATTGCATCGCATACTCAAGCTATCATAGTCATTTATTTTCTATATAATATTAATATATAAGTAAGTCTTTTTTAATACAAGCTTTTTATGCAATACGCCTCAAGCTTTTAAGAAAATATGCAAATTCTATGTTTACGTAAGTTTTATTTCGTTCATTTTAGTTTATAAAAAGCTTGTTTTTAAAAAGATTTTTACGTATATTTTATTTTGTACTTTTTAGCATTATGTTTTTTTTAATATCTGCTCTATCACTTTCACAAATCCAAGAAACCCTACACTATAGTGCTATCTTGTAAGGGCGAGAAGTTCCTGTGGCGACCTTCCGCCTCTTTAATCATAACTTGGACTATACCTGAGGTTATAGTTTTGGTCACGACAAAAATTTACGAGCCCAAACACATCAGGGCTATCTTGTTAAGTTGAAATCCTATGGCGAGCTTCCAGCTCCATCATTAGATCCTGAACACCACCTAGTATCAAAGCACTTGCCAATACATAACCAATGAGTCTAAACACGATAGTGCTATCTTATCTGATTGGGGAGTTCCAGCTCCACCATCAGGTCCTGGACACCACCTACGACCTAGTGTAATACCATTTGTCAATACATACACAATGAGTTCAAACACGATTATTCTATCTTGTTTGATTGAGGAGTTCCGATGGCCAGTTACCTCCTCCATCATCAGACCTTGGACAACACCTTGGGCTATATATAGTTCTTGTCAAGAAAAAACCAACGAGTTCAAACTCAACGACGCTATCTTGTTTAGTTAAGGAGTTCCTATGGCCAATATCGGGCTCTACCATCAGACCAGCTCCATGGTATTATATTTATTAAATTTTTCTGTATTTACATAAGTATGGCAAGTTTCAGCTCAATCGTATGCCAGGAAGTGCTTGAAAAATGGATGACAATTGGAGGAACTGGAAACATACGAACGAAGCAAGCTAAAATAAAGCTTGTAAAAATGAAATTGTATTCGTTGGTAAGCGCAACACTTCGGAACGACTGGACCGATGTGGCAAATTTTTCTAGTCAATTTGTTTCTTACGGAAAGAAAAAATAGAAAAGTTGCAGGGACAATTGGAAAATGCGGGAAAACTGAAAGTGCATTTTCTATGGGAATTTTGTAAGAATTATTGAGATTTGGACAGGACAACGTCTTTCGGGTCAGCTAGTGATTATCAATTTAAATTCCTTAAGCTTTTACAGATAGATGTTCACTGTCAGCAAATAGGAAGTCCACCACTTCTAATTAGTATGTATCAAGTATCCCGCCAAGTGTTCTTCAAAGTTTTAAGTTTATTTCAGAACATTGCGCTTTAAAAGTTTTTGCTAATGAAGTTTTGGAAACAGAAACAGTGCAATGAAATGAAACACTTACACCATGAGAAATTTTTGAAAAAAAAAAGAAATCTTTACTTTGAACCAAAAATAAGGAAACACGAGCCTGCTATCATTACATGCTCATTACATAGCATAAGGGTGATGGCAAGGTTGATGATAAAAACTTTCATTCACGACGAACATTTCACTTTGTAATAACGAGCACAATGGCCCGACTCTATGGAACCATGACACATAATCTATAACTTCTGCCTACAAGTTGGAAAATAAAATTAGTGATGCTGCCTAACTAACTTCCAGCTATTGAGATTACTTATCGATATGTTATAAGTATAAAAGATCAAGAACAGCTTATTAGAGGATAGCAACGGGTTTCGTGAAAGTGTTCTTTTTGCTTATAAAATTTGCATTTTGAGACCTTTTGTGTTTTCTCTTTATGGCCTAGCAGGTTTTTTGGTGTAGATACATCAAAAAACCTGCTAGGCCGGATTTGAGAAAGCTAAATGGAAAAGTAATATTTAATACACACATTATCGTTTCATCCATGCGCGCATCAAACGATCGCAACTGGATTTTAATACAGTTTTCCCTGCAATATCTACCAATGGATTTAAACTTACTCCATGGGACACACACATAGTATGTATGTTACATTTATGTTAAGTAGGTACATTTTTGTTTGTAAATTGTACAGCGCCTTGGGTTTTAATCTGCAATGTTGTGCATGTTCACTGTTCTACACTAAAATAAATAAATAAAGGGCAAAACGAATTTTATTTCATACTAACTGTTGCCGGCGACCGTTTTAGCGTGAAAGCGTAACAAACAAACTCGCATTTATACGCATTAGTTATAGGATTGCTGAAGTTTACAATGAGACTAAAATGTTTTTGACTGATTCTCCTACCAACTACTTACAAAGGGAAGCAATGTTTAACCAAATAGGTTCCTAAAGTCCAATAGAACAGACAATAGAGTAAAACATTGAATTACGATTTCGGTTGCGCGTATGTGGCCACCTGGTCAACGTAAACCGATATTTTTACATGCGATCGTTAATTATTCGCGGTGAACAACGTAGAAATTAGCTCGATCGTTAGCCACAAGCGTACAACTGAGCTTTGCTTACATTCTATACATATTGCAAACTTCAAAGGGAGCGTGTATATCGATATGTCATTGAAAATGGCATATCCGATGTATGCAGATAAGCTGATCGAGCGAGTAACTGCTTTTATATCGCCACAAATATCGCGCGTTTGAAGTGTGAAGTCATATCTACTGTAGCGAGCTATCATCAACAAGAAAAGCAACTGTCTTAGACCAAAAATTGTTTATTTTATTGATGTGTAACATCTTTCCTCTCGTTTTCCTGTAATCTGTGGGAGTCATTTCTTATGAAAAGGGACGGAAGTGTGCAACAAGGAGCCGGGAAACGCGCGGTATTTGATTTGACCAATGAGCGCGCGCGGTGCGAGAGTTGGCCGTCAGATCGTACCAACCCATTTTTCGAAAGGTTGGTGCTGTTGAGATATCAGATGTTACACATCATATGCGACTACTGTAAGGCTAGATCGTTTTTTTTGTTCCCTGGCTCTATCGTGTGACCATCATATCCTACCACTTTCATGAAATAGTTTTCAACTCTTCAGTTCTGTGAGATCCATTAGCATGTTATTTTTGGCTAGCATCTTTTGCTGACAGATGTTTCATGCCAAAAGCTTTCATTTAATACCTACCCAGTTTTATAAGGTTTAAAAAAAAAACGAGTTAATTTTTAATAATGCGTTTGCCAAACATAGAGACGAAACGGACAAACAAGTGATTTTTTTTTTTTTCAAAATCAAGACTGCGGTTATGCTATATTCTAATTGTAATACTAATGAAGTTCAATGTCATCTGTATATAGGGCTACTCCATTAAAAATTGTTAGAGTTATTCATTGTATGCACACGCACGCAATCACTGAAGCCTTGCCTGCTTATACTTTGTAACTTCTACAAAATAGTCACAAAACATACTTTCTATTGTCATTACAGAACTCGGAATCGTTAGGGAATCAGAATCCTCCGTGTTAATCTTCAACCCAATTAGAATCAATACAAGATAACAATAATAAACAACGGGTAATTATTTAGTTAGACAAACATTCCACGAACTGGTGAGTTACCAAAGATAACTGCGAAATAATTACATGTGAAGCGAGGTCAGTAGGTACGATTACTGACAGGGAAAGCATTCAGAATATAAATTACTCAGTTTGGAGGCCTGCTCTTGCCCATATATCACAATGTGTGTTTCTAAGAACATCTATATATATTTCCACCTACCACAATTAAGTATTTAGGGAGGTACCTATGCAGGTTCATCGTTAGAGGATAAAATTACTGAATTTCCTGGAAAGAAGAGAAAAAGGTGAAGTCATTATCATGACAAATCATTTGAAGTCTTGTAAAACATCAAAATGTAGAGCTGTTGTGTGTTCGTCGGTGAGAGAATTAGTAATATCTTGATTAAAAAGAGTGTCCTTCAGCAACTAGCTTGAACTTTCTGACTAAACTGACCAACTCTTTGACAATTCAAAAGTGGCTGTAAATGAATTAATTGAATAAAGTGCTTCAAGTTGAGCTACGCCCTTGATTTCCATCACCTTTAGAAAACTTATTTCCCCAAGACAAAGTGTGAGTCTATTCATTGTCCGGTCGAGCGCACACTGTATAATAGGCTGCCTATTTATAATAGCTTCAGAGGCTCAGAGCCATTCAGTGGACATGGAGGACGGCAGCATCGCTCCATTTAACAACGCGCATGCTTCACGTCACCAGGGCTGGGGCTAAGACAGCGCCGAATGGGGTCGGCGACAAATCATACCTCATGTTAATAACAAACTTTAGTACTGGCACAACATTCTGCCTCGCGTTTCAAGAAAATATAAACAAGCGTCAATCACTCGAGCGAAATTTTGTAGCACTCGCTTTATTTTCTCTATAATATTCTTGTTAAACATCATTTTATAAATAACCACGGCGATGGTCGTCGTTCGATCTACTAAATTAGTGAGAAATCAAATTCCGTTTAGTTATTTGCCTCCTAATTTCTCATAGGGTTTCCCCAAACCAACTCCCCAATTATTAAGTTCCAATCCTCGAGAGAATTAACGTTTGGGATGGACAATGGCAGTATGACGTTATCTTCCTAATTGATATATTGTTGTATAAAAACAAAAGGAAATAGGAGCAGTGAGTATCAGCCGGAGTCCTTCAATTATGATGTGTACCTGCTATTATTATTGAATTGCCAATATTTGTCGCGTCTAACTCGATAATGGTTCTCATCGGGGCTGGCGCGCCGGTGTCAGAGCACTCAGGCCAGATTCACGACTCGCAAGCATGAAGTTGCCCACTTTGACTTCAACCATCGGAATAGTGTTACAATGTCGCAGTTGTATTAAAATATAACTAAGTACACAATTCGCATGTGAATATCTCCTTGAACAACTTATTTGGAATAGCGGTGTTCTACTACAGGATCCTAGGAACATACAACGATCCACTTACCGTGGGTAGTAGTACCGAAGATACTGAGCCGCCGACCATTATTGCCTTTTCTTCGGCGAACAAATCGTTAGCGCATAACACAGGTGATAAACTGATAATAGACTTCCACTATTTACATATTATCCATTCAATAAATATTTTCATAACTCTATAATTACAAAACAACAACACTTCGATTAGAGTATTTGTGAATGACAAGTTGTCACCAGTAACATTTAACATTCATCTACACAGCAATTACACATTCCGTGGGTGTAATTATTAATTACACGAAAGCAGATGTCCAGATATGTTCCATGACTTTTTTATAAGATGCCGGAGTCCACGAGCGAATACTGTATCTCTAAAATAATCAATGAACGGGATCAAAACCACTTGAAGATTTAAAAATATCCTGATGCTGACTCAAGGATTTTGAGTGATTGCGATTTATATTTTCAGTGAAATTTACGGATACTACGGTGTTCAAACATGAGTGTTTGCGCGCGCCCTGGAATCGACCGGGCGTCCCGCCGCGCCACTGAGGCATCTCGCGAGGCTCCCGGCCGCGGTCACGCGCGCATGCGTGCCCGCGCCGCCCACGCCTGGCTCCTCCGCCACACTGCGCGCCGTTCATTACGCGCTCACACCCCGCCACCGCACGCACCTGCTCCCTATGTATAGCAATCAGCAGCGTACGCGCTGTTATCAACGAGCACTCGCCTAACGCGGCACGCATCGCAATAAGTGGTCAGTGATAGGACAAGAATCATAAATATGACGTCACCAGTTCGCTCTGAACAACCACAACGCAAACGCGTATTTTCTGTTGAATGTCCACCACTATGCAATACCGTACGCGTAAAGCGACTAGTGTAACTGATAGATCGAATCAAACCTCTAGTTACGAATAAGTATCTATAACACCTACCTAAATTACATAAAGGTATCGCCTTACCATTGCATGCATAGGTATGTAATTATTTAAAACCAAGAATATACCTGGAAATAAATTTGTCTTAAGCTGCATCCCGATCCAGTGTCCTCCATGTTTCACATCCAGGCAGTAGGTACATATGGGGTAGACCACGACTGCCTTCGAGGTTGCTCACTCTGCAACCTGGATAACTCCTGAGCCAGGAGGTCAGGATCAGTGCCTATCAACTGACTTCCACATCTATACATTCGGCGATTAAGAAACACTTGCACGTGAGAAGTATTGAAAATAAACTACTTATTAAATAATTAGGTATTAACAAGGGGAAGTTCATTAAGTGCTCTGAAGAAACATAGATTACATTTATCGACTTACCTGGAGCGGTAGTGATGATCAGGACAATAATTCCTCTTACTTATCGGTATTAAAGCGCTATTAATAAAACGTTAAATCTCCTGAAAAGAATCGACTTTTTCAATTGAGTACAATAGAGTAAGCAGGAGTACTGTAACTATACAAAACTCTTCAGAACTTGCATAAAAAATGCGATCGTAGTCTTAAAACAGTTGCCGTAACATACAACTTCCCACATAAAGTTAATTGTTTTCAATCAAGGGGTTCAGGAAGGTCACGTCAAAGACAATAAGAACTTCATCTGACCATAAGAAGCGCCTGTATTTCATGAAACTGTACAAATCAGGAAGTAACAATGTAAAGTTATTGTTAGAGTACCTAGTGGAATAAAATGCATAATCATGAAGGCAAGTATGATGAATGTAGATATAGAGAAAAGATTATTACAAGTATTTAGGTCTCTAAATCAAATACTTATATACGTATTTCAACCTTCAACCTAAACATGGCCTAAATTAATTTACCTACAAACTAATTCAACAATTCATTTACAAGCCGTTAACAAATATTTTAACCAAGATTTAAATGTACACTAGCACAGTCAAACCACTCCGGCGCCCCGCGTGAGGGATGCAGGTGCCGCTCACGTGCACTGCTACAAGCACACGATGCGCTCGGTGAAGGCGCCGATGATGGTCATGTCGCCGGCGAGCGCGGCGCGCATCACCTGCGGCGCTACGCTGTCCCGCACACGCAGAGTGAACTCGCGGCGCGTTGGCGTCGGCAGCCCGCCGCCCGCCGCGTTCAGTATCCTCGTGCGCCCGGCCACGTCCAGTGGCTTACCCTCCTCGCTAGTTCCAAGAACCGTTCGAACACATAGGGCCCTACAGGCTTCTCTTTCAGCGTCGTGAAGTTCTCGAGCTGCTATTTCAAATGTCCTTCGAGTATCAACACCACCAAGCGATGAACTCCCGTAAGGCACACCCTCTTCGTGTGCCTTCACTGCTCCAGCTCGCAGAATAGCCGGCAGCAAAAGTTCTGTGGCAGAGCTCACGGTTCGCGACCGAAGGAAATGTAACACCTGCTCGGCCTCGCGAGTCTCGTCGAACAACCTCCGTTGGCGGGCTGCCGGCACCGGGCGCGCGACGCTCCACGCCTCTGCCCAAGCGTTACCCGGTAATAACATGCGATCCCCTAAGGCACCGCCGCCGTCTGGCTTCCAGTCCCGCGGCGAGTACCAGCGCACGAAGTCACACAGCTCTGCGCCAGGGTTAGCCGCTTTAAATGCCTCCATATCAGACAGAAGCGAAGCACTCATCATTCTCGCTCGGAGCTCGGAAGCTTTAGCATCGTCTCCGAGTCGAACCATTAGTTCTGCGTCCTCTTCTAACTGGTCTTCAGTTTTCGGTGCAGGATCCTACATTCCAAAGAAATTATGCAAACGTCAGTCATGAATATTACATTTTATTACGGATTAATAGTAATAAAGTTTGAATAAATATCAATCAACAGTTATATCGACTAGTTTTGATAACTTTCTACTTGATACTTTTTGCATAATCAAAACTGTATCTTTTGCCAATTGCAAAAGATACAGTTTTGATTATGCAAAAAGTATGTATAGCTGTCTATTCATGTGGTTAAAGCTTACGATACAATAAACATTAAACACACCTGTGTACGAGGAATATACAGGACCGCCCCATTCTTCATGACAGCATCACCAAATCGACTGAGTCGGCCAACTGGTCTGTCCCAAGGCAGTTGTTCTTCATTTTCTCCCTCAGAGCAATCAAAGAATTCGTCGTCCGAAGAGTTGCCGGTGAGACTGACGGTCCCTTCCAGAGCGCGTTTGATGCAACAGTTGAGCAGTTGCAGCTTTTGGTGAAGTAAGCAAGTGCGAGCGTTCGGTGGACCTTCCGCAACTCTGTAGACAAGGAAATGACACAATATTAACCTGTTTCAGTGATTCAAATCTAATATATTTGTAACACCTGCTGTTATTAAATCCATAGTTTAGATGCTTTGTCATTGTTTTTAACCCTATTTCGCACAATAATGTAATTTGATTACAACTACCCACTGAATAGCGTTCTAAATTAGGACCTCGACGTGAAAATAAGGTAGATATGTTTTGTTTACTTGTAGAATATTAAACCAATTAGCCAACTAAATTGCTCTGTCAATCAAGAAAATATCGAATAATGAATACTGAAATTCAATACAGAATATACTAAATGTTTTAGTAACGACTGTAGGCTGTGACATCAACGGTCGAAAATAATATCGGGTCAAAGCTAACGTGTTACTAATAAGCATTTCTCATAAGCGTTATTTTATTACAACTGAAATGAACTCGCAATTATGTCAGGTTTCAAGCTGTGAAACGGTAAATGTGTTTGCTAACGGAACCTATGGCATATAAGCGTTGTTCCTGTAATAATTAATATAAATTGAGGGGTTTATTTTTAACGTTGCTTATCGTTAAGTGACAAACGTGAAACGTGTATGGTTCGACATTCGATAATAACTTTATGCAACGTTTATAATTAAACCTGTTAATACGTAAAAGTACGGCACTTTTGAACTTTGTTCACCTTCACGAATCACGATCATTTCAAACTTTCTGGTAACGCAAATGAGACGAGCGGAATTCGTTGTAGAATATTGTTAGATTATCACTATCTAATTAATCTAGGTTATCATGATACTACTTTATCAAAAAGCTAGCCTCACTATGAGGATTTGATGCGTCGGTAATAAAGCTTTTACCAGTTCGCCGTATCGTACATACACAATAAAAGTATTTTTACATTCATTAAACAACGATTGTCACGTAGCTATGCCAACATATTTCAACTTTCACTTTAAACGAAATTTTAAATAGACACCTCCTCAAAAAGAAAGCAAAATATGAATCATTTGAGATACTGAACATTTTCGCGTAACACACGGAACATGTATTTTCTCTTTCGTGTATGCAAATCCTTAAGTGTAGCGCAACCGCAGCACAATTGACTTAGATAAGTGCGAGGGGATGCTCACTCGCTGCTATATTGTTACGAGCACCGGCGAGCGCACCTGCGGCTATCCGTCGGAATCAGAACGATTTGGTCTCGATTTGTGTGCCACGACCCAGAATCAACGGGAACTGAACTAAACGCGCGAACGCTCTCGGAACCGTTATCACATTGAATTACAAATGTGTTGCCGTGTGGCGGGCAGAAGGCGAGCGCCGGTGAGGCTCTAAGATGCTCAACGTGTAATCGGTCGGTGAACCGTTTGTTTACCGGAGCCGATGCGCCAGCAGCCACTAGGTGTAGGTCAGGAAGCGCTGGTGGGGGCCCCGCGCCGTCAGCAGTCCGACGCCGACGACAGCCGCGCGCGCATCCACCGCGCAGACATGGACCCGCACTGGTCAATCTGTGAATAACCGGTTGCTGACACCGAAAGTGAGAGAGTTCCCATTGTTGTGATCTAAGGATGAAACCCACCGGTGATTTATAAAACAAATAAAAGAAGAAAAAAAACTCAGTGACAGTGCTAGACCCAAGTGCAATCAGCTTCTATCAATCATAGGATTATTTTCCCGGTCATCAAGATTTTCCACAAAATGGTAAGTTTATTGAGTACAAGATTTGAATTAGCAAGAATTTTCTATCGATGGCCGGTGTGTAAAGCGTGACAGAAAATTGTCTCGTCGCGTACGTTGACCCACTTGTAATGATTCAAGCTTACGTACAGCCACCGGCACGAACAAAATGTACCTTACTGTACGGTTATCTACAACATCTACTTATAAATTAATTAAATGCTAATTATGTACATTGTTAGAACATAAAACTACGGTAGTGCGCCGGATCAGAAAATGTACCTGGAGATGGAGATACACATGGAATGACTCAACTACAACTAATCTAACGAAGTATACCTACCTATTTAATATGTTATTCTTATTCTATTTTCGTTTATTCATTTAAAATTCTTAAAATTTACATTTTTAAATATTTCTTAAAATAAAAGTATAAAAAAACATTTAAAAATATAAAAAATAGAGTTCCGCCGGTGTCGGGAGCAGGGTCCAAGCTACCGGTGGTTAGGGCTGCAGAGACAGGAACCTCCTCACAATGCGGGCCGTATCAAGGAGTACTGCTTTCTGAATCAGGCGTTTGATCCAACCGCCTAACGAGAGCCTCGAGAGATGTTGATCGAGGCTTTTGGCCATTAGGCCATTAGCCGTTACGACAATCGGCACAATGATAGCTGAGCTCATATTCCACATGTCAACAACCTCGTGTGCTAAGTCGAGATATTTTATTTGTTTCTCTTTCTCAGCTTTCACGAGGTTCTCGTCATGTGGAATGGTAACATCGACTATCATTGCGTGGCGCGCTAATCGGTCTATCACCACTATATCAGGCTTATTGGCAACAATAGTCCTGTCAGTAATGATAGACCGATCCCAGTACAACGTGGCATGGTCATTTTCGAGAACTGGGTCGGGCACATACTTGTAATACGGCACCTCAGAGTCTACAAGTTTATATTTCAAAGCAAGTTGCTGGTGAATAATCCTGGCCACTTGGTTATGTCTGTGCAAGTACTCGCCGTTAGCTAGACGCGAACAACCAGAGATAATATGTCTGATGGACTCACCCGGACGATGGCATGCCCGACACACGTCAACCGTACCGTCCTTCATAATATGTCTCCGGTAGTTATTCGTCAAGATAACTTCGTCCATAATTGCATAGATGAAACCTTCGGTTTCCCCGAAAAGGTCACCGAAACGTAGCCAGGATACGGACGCTAAGTTATTCTATTTATTATTATAGTTTTTTCTATGGTAATTAATTTACATAATCATTATAATGGACTTTTGTAAAAAAATACCGTATTAGTAACAACTCGTTGAAGTCCTCAGCTGTAACTACACAGGCTTCTCTTGAAAACCAGGCACTTTAATCTTCCATCAGCACGATGGGCAGATTGCGAGCTGATGCGAGGAGACTTTGATGAACATATAAATATACGTGTGCATAGCATGCAATGCATGTATGTATGTATGTCATCATAATGAGTCTCGCGAGACGCATCGTGACACTCGCAGACACACGTGTGACTATGTCAATCGCGTACTTTCTCTAGTACGTACTTTTTGATATTTCTGAAACTCAGTGTGACATAGCGTTAACAACTCTTTCTAAAGAATCGTTTCGTTTTATAAATGCCATTTCAATAAGAAATCATTGGTTCATGGCAGTCAGTTGAGCTCGTTTAATAGTTTACTCTGGTTGTTTGTTTACTTGACAAAGTTTTCTTATGTCGGCTTAAAAGTGTAATTGTAGTGGCGGCGACGATGGGGCGATCACCCTGCGGCATTTGGGAGGCCCAGAGCCCCAGCGCTCAGCCGCTCTATGTTCCGGACTTTCGACTTCGTTAATAGCCATCCTGTTTACTTTTACCTATCCAACCGTGATGTTTTTCTTCGGAGAGAAATCAAATAAAACACCTTCGATCTTTCTTTATAATATGGAGATTTGTACCCGACGTGCCGCAATCGCGAGTCGCAACCAACAAAACATGATTAGACTCGCTTGCACTCAAACTCCATTCTTCATTATTCATGTAATCTAAACTTTACCTATCAGTTCAGACAAATACTAAATAAATTGAAAGCATTGTTGATGTTATACTAATGTAAGTCATCAGTCCAATCAATGACTTGCATTGGAATAGCATCGGCATCGTAATTAATTTAAAAAAATAAAATTGTAGATATTACGCGATGTTGTTTTATAAACAACGCACATAAAGTATTGTTCATTAATTGTTTGTAAATAAACCTATGAATACACTACGTATTGAATAAGAGAGAAAATTAAACATAAAACCTAATCGCATGAGCGGGTTCGGCTTACTGTCATAATCTGTGTTGTGTCGCCCACCGCCTGCTTACCCCCTCTGACCGAGATATAACATTATCAATATACGACTCTCCGGGAATTTTATACGAGATACTACGAAGGTGGGAAAGCGCACATGCTGTTTTCTCTTCATTTACGAGTCATATTTATTTTATATTTATGATCATGCTGCATTCTTTCATTTAAAACGTAAGGTAATATTGAATGATCTTCTTTGCTTATAGATGCCACTTTATGAAATAAAGTGCCGTAATACAAAGCCCCACTTTCAGTCGCCAGAATGAGGATAAAATCCCCCCCCAATATTATTATTAGGTAACTTTTTACCAAATGTAACGTGTGTCCTAAACCTTTGTCCAAAATGGAGTTCTTATTATATTATAACTTTTCGAACAAGGAAGAAAAAAATATAACTGCTAACCCCACCAGAGACACGTTAAAACTACTTGAGCGATAACTGTATTTTGAGAGAATTATTTTAAGAACTTAATTAGCAGTGTCGTTAGTTACAAAGTTGAACTATACATTCCGGAAGGCTATATATGGTTCCGGTCAGTTAAATGTAACAAGCGGCAGGTTGGTACTCATGCAGTTTCCACCGGCGAATGGTGTTACCCGTGAATTTCAGTAGCCAATTACATCACGTAGCTCGCATTGCGCTTCGGGAACACTTTAATTGCCTCTCTTGAATCAACGGCCCTACATAGAGAAGAAGAATTAACTAACTTGTGTTTAGTAAATACTTTGGGGTAAAAAAATACTCACACGTTTTTATTTTATTGAATGTTATTTTTGCGCCGTATTTATTACTTTCGTCGTAAATCTAAAATAACCGGCGAGTTAAAAGCTTTTATTTATAGCGTATATTTATAGTAAACGTCCCACGGGAGCTATGGTCGAGGTCCACGCCTTCCTCGTAATGTATACATTCCTCTCGCGCCATGTTGATGGGCTTGTCGTGAAATTCAGTGCTCCTATTAAATCTTCTGGTTACGCATAAAAATAAGGTTCATACATATTGAAGTGCTGGAATACAAACTAGATACGCGCACTGCGCAGTCCATATTATAATGCGGATAAATTCGAAACCAGAATGAACAAACGCTTTATTAAACGCTGGGGTTGATCTGCAGTCAATTAGTCGAGTTGCTGTGCTAAGTTATCCAATGGCAAATGACATTGAATAACCTTGAGCATAATAGCATCTCAACACGGATTTGGTTTTTACGATAGTTTTCACCTAAGATCAAAGAGAGGACAAAAAGCCTGTGGCGAGGAAGCTGAGAGAATAGGTGGGGTAAGTGTGTCGCAGGTTGGTTGTCGACGCACGTCCGTGGGAGGCGCAGAGTACTTGCACCTTGATTGTCTACAGACGCACAAGTCGCTGCACCTTCACGTCATTGCATGCAAACAAGCTATTTATTAACGATCTGTGGAAAAATTTATACAGATTCAAAACTATCTAGTAAAAAAAAAATCTTTTGTAACAGTCGTAGCGCGCGTAGCGATTTCTTATCACCTGCGTTTTGGCGGAAACGAAGCTTTACGATTTGATAGATTTCTAAAATATGTCAGTTATTTGTGTGATAAACATCAAAGTTATTATGTTGTAGTTGTAATATTATAGGCTAGAATACACCCTTCTTTTTTATCAAAAAAAGTTTAAAGCTGTATCAATTGATTTACGCTGGCACCAAAAGAGGATTCTTTTACTTAAAACACTGCCGTTAAAGACGAAGAAAACTTAACCAATTACACGCTGCTATAGCAATTTCGTAGAATATTATAAAAATGATAATATCTTCATTCATTTTAAAAATCAAAAGATTAATGATAGAAAGTTGTGCCATAACTGCCACATAGTTACAGTAAACATAGAACCCAGTTAGATATTAAAGCTATAACATTACATTTTAGTAGTCTACATCAAAATTGAAGAAAGTTACATACATGTCAATGCTATAAGAGTTCGTGAAATAGCAATGAAATAAATACAAATAATAACGAATTATTAGCTTCGACTCGAGAGAGATTATAGAAGTTTTAATGAAAAGGTATCGTTATTGTTCAAAATATATCCGTTCGGAATTAAATGAGAGGAATAAGTATGCTGCAACAATATATTGAGTTGTAAATTTTTAATTGGAAACGATGATATACTATAATGATAAACAGTTAAAAGCTAATCATTGATTAAGCAACTTAAAAAGCTTGTGAAACTGACCAGGTGACTGGTGAAGTCATACGCTACTCATTTCCATATGAATATTTTTCTAAAAGAAACCATCGGATCTTTCGTTGTGGCCTAAACAAGCGTATTTTCTAGTACCTCGATCAAACTTTGATTTCTAAAGGCTCCTTCCTAACGACCCTTTTGTACAAAAGATACTCATGTTTATCAGATTATTCGCGCTAGAGATTTCCCAATACATAGCCAGCTATGTGTATTCATATGCCGTTTATGTTGCGATCATCGTATACACTAACCTAAGTGGTGTGTCCACAGATATCTAAAGGTCTCGGTGGGTGTGTCTGTATACATATGCGATCGTGAATATGATGGCATCTTGCGGCTTTGCGGTGTTGCACATAAACGGGGATGCTCTCTGACATATGAATGTAGATAAGATACACAATTTACTTTATATGGAAAAAAATATTGTCTATAAGTATTAGGTATTCTCGGGGAAAATTATATTCCCATTTATGTTAGCAGATATAAATAAACATTTCTTAAAAAACAATCTTGTAAAAATAACTGCTTGCTTCTGCCGTTTGGCTCACTGATCAATCCACAAACAGTGAATCAAATAGCTATTATTCAAATAAATGTGCTTTAAGGCGTTGACAACAGGCAAACGGTAAAAGTAGGCTTGACTTACAACAACAAAAAAATGCCAAATCTATATAGTTTATGGTAGTGGAAAAAATATATGTTAATCTTAAACATATTTCTCAGAACTTGGTTATTACCAAAACACGTTTAGAAAAAAAGAAAACTCAATACAAATTAACGGTAAACTAACCTTTTACATTGAATTCTAATCCACAATATCTGTATTAAATACCAACTAACGTTGGATATTGGTATTTTAATTAATAACAAGAACGTCTTATGTGAATGCAGAACTTGGTTGTTTTTATTTTCGATTACTCTAGTATTTTTTTAATAAATCGATAATTGCTTCATATGTTACAGTAAATTATAAGCGTTGTGTCATCGCGCTCTCTTTCTTTTCCATGCAGTCCGACGACAGTGCTCGCGGTTTAGCTGTTGTCAGCGTCTTAACCCAACAGTATTACAAAAGTACAGTGCGACGACGCTCATCTTTGAAAGCCATGACATATGAACCCGGAGTGTACGCCGCACTCCGCATGCCAGCGGGGTTAATTCCGATTAGTAACTCTTCGATGCTTCGACAGCTAACCGAATAACGACTATAAACAGAATATCTAACTATTCGCAGCGCGTCCAATTTGTTGGTTGTTGTCCTCTGACTGGTCGGAGTGAACCTGACCGTTATAATAATGATGTTGATTGAACATTAGTACGCAGACACGCACTGAGTTAATTCAACAGTTTAAAACGTGGTGCTGCTGTAACACCTGACAACAATCGGAAAACATCGTGTATTTTTTTAAAAATCTTATATATGAGTTAATTTGCTAAGAGAACATATTCAGTAGCTTAGTAACATTTGTTAGAAAAATGTTAACTTGAAATGCAAACAAATCACGTTCAAAAAATGCCCCGATGAAATAGTTAAAATTAAATTAAAACCGTATCGTGTGTGATATAAAATTTACTTTACAAATGAAGAAGGAAGAGTTTGGGGGTAAGCTGAACCTAAAGAACGCCACCTGTTACGATCCTTACATAACATCCTTTCACTAACTGTTTAAAGAAATACGTTGTAAAGAGGTATGGAGTCATAGTTCTAAGTTCTATGAAGGAAAGGGAAGGCACCAAATTATATTCCATATTCTATGAGATTAAGAAAAGAGAAAGAAGAGGCGGGCCCTTAGGCTTCTTGATTATTGAAAATTTGCTTCTGCTCGCGACTTCGTCTGCGTGGACTTCAGAATTGGGTTCAGAAAGAAAAGAAAAATGAAGATAGACATAATTATAGCAGTGCTACAGTTGAATAGACCTTTTTAAGAGGAATAATTCCGTATAAAATTGTTTTAATATAACTCTATTGGTTTACGCAGCGCACGCCAGTTAAGTACGCCAGTCGGCATGATTTTTTCCAACATCTTCAACAATCATCGTCATATTTCAGCCAATTTACATAAAAACCTTAATGAATTATAGGTACATCTAAACCTTCCTCATGAATCACTCCGTCCATTGGTGAAAACTGTGTGAAAATCCATTCGGCAGTTTTTGAGTTTATCGCGGTCAGACAGACAGACAGACGCGGCAGGAGGATTTACATTATTTTTTTTGTGCATTTATCACTACATAATATAAAATTATGTAGTGGTAAATGCACTGATACCCGTGTTTAAGCCCTAGAGGAGTTCAGCAAAATCGTAACAAGAACTTGATTGAGTGACAGATTCATTCTTTATTCAGCTTTCCTATCTACTGGAGTAACCCATTTACTAATAACCTATGTATGAGCCATCTAACAGATTTTTCATTAGCGTTAACATATACACGTTTTTTTACATCGTTGAGTGAAACTGCCAGCCACTGTGATTGATTTTTGCTAATCTATTCTTAACTACAGCTTGATCGAATCGTGCGACAATTATAGTAAAAACAGCATGCGTTTCGTGTTAACGCGATGTCTCTTAATTAGCAGCAACAGGCCACTGTATATTTTCTCAGTGGCACTGCCAGGGTTCAGCCACCTCCGGCAGGTGCAATATTTATCTAAGTCACGGTTGCCGTCACTGAGGCGCGAAGATGGATTGGCTACCATTGGAATATAAGCGACAGTTGATCTAAAGTAATGGTAGGACGTCGGCCCGGACATCAGGCATGCCACGCACCGGAGAATGCGACAAATATCTAAGAGTAGTTGTTCGCCTTATTACGTTTTCTTTCTTTACATTTATTAACACTTTCGACGCCACCCATTTTTCGTAGAGCTTATACGCCATGCCGCTATACATATTGCAAGTTGACTCCAGGAGGGTCATCGGCATTGCGTTTGCGCTAAAGTTAACCCTCAACGAGTGTCACCGGCATTAGGTTTGAAATCTTGTTAAAATATACAACTGACTTTATTTTCACGGTTTATAATGCTGAATTCGCTAAGAAAAACCTACATTTAAAATGAGCCCTCCGTGAGGGCTCCCGGTATCCTATCCGCGAATTGAGTGAACCCTCCAGGAGGGCACCCGGCACTGAACGTGTCAAAAGACCTCTCATTATGGCTTTTACTCATGCTTCGGCTCATTTCATTTTTTTTTTATTTTACACAGAGTCGAATCGCACTCACGATATAACTTCATAATAACATAACATAACAACATCACGCCCGTAACCCTCAAAGGGTAAGGCAGAGTTGTACCTAATAGTACACCCAAATTTCGCCAGTTATGTTGAAGTCCCATGTAATAGGGGAAGACCCTATTGCCATCAACCGGGCACAAATCCAGACTCCGAACTGCTACTGGGGAATTCCAGATGGAAAAGAGAGAGCCACTAACATTTTGTCCAACCTGGGCTTCAACCCAAGGAGCGACTAGACCAACGAGGCAGTCACTCCATAATCATCATAATTATGTACTAGCCCATTTCACCAACTTACAATACTAACTGCCAGAAATAGACTGATCTCATATCATCCATGGTTTACATTAACGAAGGTGTTTTCACTTAAGTTTCACTGTAATTGACCGTAAGTAAGTACTTAGAAAATCCACAATAAAGTAAAAGTACTATAATAGTCATTGTAGGGTCGTTAATGACACGTGCAGAGTGCACCCAACCGTGGCATATAGGTCTTATTTATCGTAGATGTGATCGAGCCGGGAGTTGGTCTCGCGTGGCTCAGCATTGCGGGCATTCGCCACCACTCGACATCTCAGCCGCGCCGCGCCGCAAGCGGGCCGCGTGCCGCGTGGTTACCGGCTGTCGGCAATATCTGCGAGTCTCCACATCCAATCGTTAACGCCTCACTGCATGCTACACAGTTTTTGCGTTCAATACACGGAACATTTCAAATTCTTGTGTTAAATAACACAAGAATTTCACTTGCATAAAATTCAAATACACAAATAGGTCGGAAATACGACGAATGAATAATTTAAATACAAAATACAATCCTTTTCCATTTTCACCAAACATATTTCAGGTAAGCAAGGAAATTGCTCAGCGAATCCAAGTAATTTCGATGCATATTGCCTTTTCGAACACCCAGGAAAATAATACGCCGCCGGTCGTCGCGCTTTCCATTTTCCGCAAACATTTGTCGCAATATTTTAAAAGCACAATGTTTTTCTCACTACTGATAATATACATAACTTACCTACCAATCGTTTGCTAAAACCGATTATTTACGAAGCAGGCATGCAACTAAATAGTATACATTCTTTCAACGGCAAAGCAACAAGAATGCGTAAAATTCGTATCACAGTTAATACGTAAAAAATATTTTACAGCGAAGCTATTCTGAGGGGTAATAACGACTAGAAAATCACGACATAGGTAGAGCCTCGTAGACAGTATAAGCCATAAGGCACCGGAAAACTAAAACGGTAATAATTAAAACAATTATAAAACGTTACTTCTTTTTAAGTTACAAAATCATAAATTGGAGTAGGGAAGTTACTTCATCGCACCCAACATCCGCAGCACAAACGCCACAAACCCACGCGTTACTTCCCGCCGAAACGGCACTACGCTCCGCCATTATCCGCGAGCTCTCTAGGATCGCAGCCATTAAAAACACCCGGTTATTTTCTATTACAAATTCTGTGCTCAGATGGTAACTTAGCCGCGGAGGTACCTGCCGCAGCGCAATTAAGAACACGACATGATCAAAGCGACTACGGACGCATGGTTCCCTTCACAACAACAAAGACAGAAATAATAACTACTTTGGTAGGTATAAGTTATACGGTTTAGTCCCATCTCGGCACTTTCCCATCTCGGCACTCATGAATTTATATATCATGCCCACGAAAAATTCCCATCTCGGCACCCTGTCATAAACCATTGTTAGGCACACATCGAAAAATGGAAACACAGTATCTTTGTAGTGAGTAAATTAACTTGATTATTTATTAAATCAAAATATTAATTTCAAAACTTACTTTTTTATAAAATAAGTATAATTTTAAAATACTAGTGTATTGTGGACAAAGTAAAAAATATTTCTATGGGACTCTTATCCATTACTACCCATTATCTCTGCCTAGGCAGTAACTTGGGAAATCTTAAAATATATGCAAAAATCAACGGTTCGTATGAATAATCTTTTTTCTAAATCTTTACAGCAATTTAAGTAAAATCATATTGCAAAAATCAACAGTTATATGTATAATAAACAGCTTAATCAGTATAACAATACCAGTATAATCGGGACGTAGACAAATATGGGCGCCCATACTTTGAGGGCGTTCATACTGATACTGAATGATACGCTTGATTACGCGTTCACTGTCCATTAATTTTCAGTCTTAAAATATCACATAAATCAGAATTGTATATTTTCTAATGTATATAAGTAGTAACTTAATAATATAGTAATAAAAAAAATAGTCTTAAAAATACCTATCTGAAATAATAAAATCACAGCAAGTTAGTTACTATTATACTAAGGTTGATCTACTCACTACAAAGTGTTTCCATTCTTCGATGTGTACCATAAATTCATGGGTGCCGAGATGGGAAGGTGCCGAGATGGGACTAAACCAGTTATACTGCATAGTTTTCAAATTTTCTTTTTACTTTTTCTTGAATATGAACGTGTACGTGGACTATGGTATACTAGTGAAATGGTGACCACTAGTTAGTCCGCTACGCATCACGTCTAATCGTAGGGAGTGCGAGTCGCGCTTTCTACCCACATTTACGGTTAGTCACAAGCCAACACTTGTTTACGTTCTGAGTAGCAGTGATACGCTTAATTAAATGAACGCAACAGATAATTGCATGGGAACTACATTACCCCATGTACAAATACCGTTACAAGGTAAACTCTAGTATTGCCTCCTCGCATCCCTACTCCCACTTGGCTCCCGTTGCGCCCTGACGACGCAGACGCTCACATCTACCTATGTATGTATATATGTATGTATAGCACGAGCGAACTTTGAAGCCCTGTAAAACGTTACTGATAAAAGAGTCACTGGGGATTATGGTAAAGCTGTCTGCCCGACACTTTAATTCTATCATGCAAGCTTCGTGAAGTGTATATGTAGTCATGAACATCGTCTAGAATTCATTTCACATGCTAGTAGCATCACCTCAAATCTGTTCCACTATCATTCTCTTTAGTTCGTAGTTCCCTACTTTAGGTTTAACTATGTTTTTGTTTCAAGTGTATAGGTATAGACGAAGGACATTTTTTTCGGTCGTTTGGACGTTCAGTAAACATCCTGTATTACAATATACAGGCGAGCCTTTTTTACCCGACTGCGGCAAAGCCAAAAAAGAAGGATTATATGTTTGACCTGTATGTATGTATGTCCGTCTCTATATTCCCTCGTAACGACTAAACGGCTGAACCGATTTTTATGAATGATATGTCGTTACATTCGTCTCAATTGTCACGAGTGTCATTGGGTATATTAAAATAAGAAAAAATCGCCAAAACGTATGTTTTTAAAAAAAAAAACCTATCGAGTGGGGTATAAAAATGAAGGGTTTTAAAAGGTGATTACAAAAATATATACAAATTATATGTTTAAATGTAATTTGGAATGAGAAATGAAAAAAAAACTAAAAAGCTGACTTTTTAATTTTTTTTAATACCCTATTTTTTTAGACTGACGTATAGGACAAACATTTTGAGAATTTCTATGAAAGAAATGTATGTATTTACCTATGTGTGCTTATATGATCTTAGATATTTCCCTTCATTCAAAGTAGGTTAGCGTGTGTTGTGAGTAGTAGGTACCAGCGCGTGAGTCGGCAGCTGGCGGCAACGGGACTGATTCGCGACAAATAGCTACTAGCATCACTGACATTAATGATACATTCTCTTGCTCAGCCTCATAACGGTCAAAGGCCGACGAATGATATGCATACATTATCCATGACATTATGGAGTGATTGAAGTGGATCTACCACTTTAATAATCGTTAGTTAATAAATAGACAAAACCTTTAAAATTTTATTGATATCTAAAACTTCATGTTTTGAAAACAAAGACTCCCAATTAAATCCAACCCAACCTATGAGTATGTATTCGAGTTTCTAGATTAGCACAAAGAAAGTTTTAGCCTATTCTTAATTATTTTTTACTGAAACAGGTATTTAATTATCTGACCGGAAATATTTCTCGATATTTTTGAAGACTTGAGAGGTTTTTAATCCAAAAGTCGATATTATACTAATCGATTTGGGTTTCATAGAAGAAAAGAGGACGCTGCCTGCGTGAATATAGAAGCACATACAAACCAAAACTGTGCGAGTGCGACAGGAATCTCAAGGCGATCTAAAGCCTCGTGAACGAGATATAGAGCTCAGGGTTCTGCCAATACCAATTTTGCTTTACAAAGATAATGAAAAAAGAACAAAATGGGGAAAAAAAAAATCAACCAGTCTACCTGACGCTTTACAATTAACACACAGAGAATTAGTTAATATACAGATGAAAATAATGTAACAGATGTATTTCATTTTAAGATGCGTTACCTACTGATGATGCAGTTAAATAAAGGAGAAAATGACTTAACAAAATCAACAGATTCTAAACCGTTCAATTAATGAATAGTTTAAAGTTCTACAATCAAATTCACGTTAATTGGACCAACTTTATTACAGAGTACAGAGAATTCCGTGTAGAATTAAGCAAATTGTACAGTTCCATCAGCTGATCCAAACTTCTAAAGGTATTTTTGGTATTTTTTGTCAACCTAGATCTCGCGCTTTTGTATAGTTAACAATATGGACATACATAAAGTAATACCAAGCCATGCGCGTCGTTCGCCGTGCTGACCCTTTACACTCGAGCGCCTCTAATGACCTGTATGGGTATCACAAGACACTACATCGGTGCCTGCTATTTTTACCTAATTAATGCGGATGTCTACTCAAAGAGCCGATTTCAGATTAGTTTCTTATATTCCGTGTTTGATCCGTAAACGTACTTATGTTCCCATTTCTGTAAATATTTTCGTTTGATCTATGTAGACTAAGTTATCTTTGTATTCATTTCTAGGAATATATCAGGTATCATTCTTAGAGTTAATGTAGAGGTAGAACTTGAAAGTATGTCATGCACCTACCTATACCTAAACCATCGGAATATTCAGAAAGTCTATCGAAACAGTCGCTTAAAATTTCTCATTAAGGCAACAAAGCCAGGCCAGTTGTATGAAAACAAAAAGTTTACAAAGGACGGCTTCTCTTTCTCATGGCAGGGAAAAACGAACAGAACTAGATATAGTATTTGTATTCGAGGCTAATTGGAATTTGTTGAATACCATTTTAAAATAGCGGCATTATTTTTTATGAATCTCGCAATCTTCAATGTGTATTTACTTATTTAGCCTAGTGCTGCTCCTATCAGAATTCCCTTAAAATCTAGCTCAATATGGAAAGCTAAAAATTTAAGACCCCAATACGTAAGTAAGCATTCGATAGCATCAGTTGATTCAAATTTTCCTTCGTACAAACAGTACGTGCACTCAATTGCCTGTGTTCAAATACGGGAGGTAGTATAGAGGCTGCATACCGCAGAACAGCAGTCCTATCGGCCCTAAGTAAACACTGCGACTGTTATTTTCCAACTACGCCCGTTTGGTATTAGCTCCCCACGCCATACTCGTGCCCTCATACCGTATCTGTTGACACAGGTTAGCTACACGTATTATCGGCTTTACCATCTGAAATCGGATATTTCAAATGGGTAAATCAAATATGGGAACTGCAGATTACATTCTTAATTGGAAACCGAACGATGTTTCCAATTGTTACGATGTTCATCAGATACATAAAACGTACATACATATTGAAAATCCATATATGTGGTGATGAGGTATCATCTGTTTCTAATGAAATGTAAATGAAGCTGCGATCTAGTGAGTGGGCAAGTGTGACACAAGTGGGGCACGCATACCGCGCGTTCCGGGAGTAAGGCCGGCGCGGGCGCAGCGCACGGCGACCGACATTATAAGCCGGTTAGATCACCACAACGGGCGCATTGTCGTTAAGCTCTATTAGACAATGTGTAACGACCGCTATGTGTGATAAAAAGGAGACATAAACATGCAAATATAAAATAAATATTCACTTCTATCGATATTGGTTTACATATTTCTGAGAAAACTAATATTCCTATATAGTCGGATACAAGATTTTTATGAATCATTACCCTTTTAAAAACAAACAAATATGGTTTGTGTGATGTATTAAATAATGTAAAAGTTGTAAGTAATGAATAATATGATTCAATAGAGAAAGGTGAGGACAAGTTTGCTAAGCTTTCGGGAGGTCAAGATAATGTTGAATCACCAACTTTCGCCGGCGGATTCCATAACACAACTTATAAAAGCTGTTAAACTGAGGATCTTTTAGCCACCTGGCTGTTTTTTTTTTTACTAACAGACGCTGTCCTATTTCTGGGCAAAGGCCTCCCTCCACTTCTTCCACATTTCGCGAACCCGCGCGTCCTCCTTCCAGTTTTGACGGAACTTATCCAGCTCGTGATCTACTCGCTACGTGATCTGCCGCGACCCCGCCTCACTATCTCAGGGCACCAGTTCTGTGCTATTTGGGCCCACTGTTATAGCACCGGGCTATTAATAGCCTGTCTTTTGCCTTTCAATTATACAAACCGAGACCATTTTTAAGAGAATTCAAAAAAAGGAGGAGGTTCTCAGTTCGTCGGAATCTTTTTTTTTTATTTATGTTCCCGGTTACTTGAAGACCACTGGACCAATTTAAAAAAAAATATATTTGAAAAGTTATACTTTCAAATTGGTCCCATTCCCATTTGGTCACGATCTGATGATGGAATCTTGGAGAAATCGAGGGAACTCTTCAAATATTATAGGCACACCTATAGCGATTTGGGTTTTTTTTTTTTGTAACTCGTGCTCTCGGAAAGCACCATTGGATAAAGTGGATTGATGCTGAAGGACACAGATGGCCACCGGAATTACTCAATAATATGTATTTCACGGGTTGCGATTCGATTACTCTAAATATGGTTTGTAAGCAAATGATACTCGTCGCAATTCATATGGTGCAGTGGAGCTGATGGTAAAGTACCTTTTTTTTTTTTTTTTTGAGGGTCGGAAATCATCAAATAACTTCTCCCGCTCTGGGCGGAGCGGGAGGGCGTGTCAGACTCTTACTGACTAAAACCCACCCGTGTTCCTTCGGTTGCCCTGTTGCCGGGGGCCACGATTTTCGCTTTTCTTCGCAGCCCCGGCAGATGGTAAAGTACCTGGAGAACTCCTAAACAATTAAAGTCCTTGCATCGGGAAAAGCAATATTTTGGAAAAGGTGATGAGTAGTTGACATTAGACTATTGTAACTTAGATAAATTACAAACCAACCCACCAAAACATGAAAAAAAATACTCTATTATTACAAGAAATACAACCGACTTCCAAAGTATAAAGTGAAAATAACTTTATAGTTTGGAAATCGGTTGTATTTTTTGTAAAAAAGTTTTTTTTAAACAATCAAATATCTTATTAAGATTAAACTGTCATTACTATGCAATAGTTCGAAAACCAAATACTACCAGATTTCGGAGGAACTACCTACTCGTTAAAGAGATTCTTCGATAACAAATATGTTATCAACATGACAATGTTAATTAATGTCATCATAAATTCGCAAAGCAAGGAATGTTCGTCGCCGGCTCTAGCTAACACAATGTCTTGCAGTTTCACTGCCGACATTCCAAAGACGATAGATGTATTCAAGACGTTGTTTGAAATAAAGCGACGAAATTATAGTATGCAGTAGGTAAGTGATTTTGGTAGTCGGTTTCATAAATAATATTATAGGAGTAAACACTTGTAGTGCTGACTTTAAAAATATTTCAATGAAAACGTTTATCTCAAAGCAAATCCTGACGCAGAAGTACGTACACACGATCGAGTTAAATCAATCACCCTCACAACAGTTTCAAGTTTGGATCCAGTTAAAACTTTAGCTGGAGATCCAAATAGCAGGCTCAAGTACACGAGAGTAGAGACGAACGAGCCGCGGCGCTCCCCAGTGTTGTCAAAAGCGTGAAACTTTAATGGCAACGGTATATCTTGGAGCGGCTCAAGATAAATTTGGCAAGAGCTTTGTAATCTCACCTGAAACTTAAACTTGATAAGAAAAAAGTCACATAAAAAATTAAAGGGATAGATTAATTGAGACCAATTAGAATGTAACTAGGTTTTTACTCAACCGTTTTCATATCCGTAAGCAAAACGAATAAACCTACTGCAACGCTTCTTGCAAACATGTCCCAAAGTAATTAAGTACTATGTATAAATGAGTCTGCTAAATTGCCTCCTAAGCGCAGGATAAGCGCAGAAGCATCACGTTATGTGATATGTTTAAGTCTCTCACGTCAGGTTACAAACACGCTTTCTTAACATACCAACACCACTTGGAGCAGAAAATAGTTTACCTTTGCACAAGCAAAAACGTTTTCTTTGCTCTCTCCGACTTTACTAAAGCCGACAGGGTAATTAAACGACCTCTAATTACTCAGCAAAATATTCTAACGACTATAAACAATTTAAGAAACGATAAATAAATTAGCGAAACCCATCAAAGAAATTTCACACTAAACAGTTTGGAGAAAACTAGCGTGTAATCAATAATTTTCACATAATAAGGCTCATTTTTTTAATGTTAATGCAGTAGGTAATCCATTTGATCGCCATCGATACAAACTCTGACACAATATTAATCATGGCCGTCGGCGAACTAGCGCACTTTTCACGACCCGCAGGTTTTTCCGAATTTATTGACATAATCATTTTTCCATAAACAACGGAAGTGGAGTGATTTATAGTTGGGACGGAAACTGACTTACTATATTAAAATTATAACAAAATAAATAGAGAATTATATTGCTCTAGAGTATTTCTTAAAATGCTCGCCTGTTACGTAGACGTTAAAGAATAAAACTCTAACGAGGCGTTGCCGTACAACTAATCCTAGAGAATTTTGCGCCGACGAGTATAGATTCTGAGACAGAAGAGGCTGGCAAAATTCCACTCCTAACAGATTAAAGACGAGCTTGAGGGCTCAATAGATTATATGAGCTACACGGCTTTATATAATATATAATTCTTCTGTAGGTAAATGTGTTTGTCACCTAACTCCTACTAAACGGCTGGACCGATTTTGATGAAATTTTGTGTGTATATTTGTTGTTCCCTGGATGGTTTGAAAATACAATTGGACCCGGTAGGTGACGCTGTTCGGACAGGACAACGTCTGTCGGGTCCGCTAGTTGTAAATAAAATTGTATCCAAGAAGCATTTGCGGGGATTTACGATCAGTACAATTAATAATTGACATGAGTTCTACAGTTATAAAATTATAAACAATAAATATACATCCATCGTGCCACGTTTATAATCATTAATCAACTTAGTGTTTGTTTTTTGCGTTTGATACTTCGAAGCCATTGTTTCCTTTACATAGGAAACTTGCTTACTTCCATGTTTTAAAATGTTTTTTTACAGTGAGCAAATTAACTAGGTACTTTCTAGACTTCTTTACCAAGCCTTTAAATCCAGCTTTTCCGTAAGAGCTTCATAAGATGTTGCTAAATCAGCACAAATCATAATGTAAATCATATTCATAGTTCATAGATAATGTTGGAAGGTGGGAAACTTCATGAGCAAAGGCGATTTATATCTGAAGAATGGTGCCGTTAATAATAATCATTGCACTAAGCACAAATCGAATAGATATCACTACGTTAGGATTGATTGACTCTAAATAGGCTTATCAGTGATATAGATCTGGCCCAGTAGAGCATAATCTGACCTTGATCGAGAACTACTTCATTTCTGTTGCTATTCGTTATTAGTATATGGAACGTTCAGAACTGTGAAGACAACTATCCACATCCCAAGAAGATGAACTTGTGATCAAGACATCACAGGGAGCTGATCTAGATATAATAGTCTACAACAGGGTTGGTTAAGAAATAATGTTTTTAACTGGATGTAGATGATGAATTTTTATGGTCACGGGGTTTTGTTTAAGTTTCAATCTAAAAATTCCTTGAACCTGCTTAATTAACCTTCCATTAATACTCTTAGCAGCTGCACCAACGATTCTTAGTCAAGACACTCTTTTAGTTCCAAAAACGCTCACATGGCGCTTTTTAAATATCTTACTATATACGGTGATTACTATTTTGCTTGCAATGTCAGTTACGAGTTCTCGAATTTGACTTATGTATAGTCGTTAGGTTCTAGTGGGCTTTTGGCACTATAATTTGACTTCACCACATTAGTCTGTAACATCAGAGAGATATCAAAATTTGTGCTCTGAAATCACAATAAATAAAATTGTGTCCACACAGACACTCTCATCATCGCTTTAAAAAACGATTGCACCTTTGCTTTTAAAATGTAAATATTGTAGAGGATCATTACAGTAATGCCAGGAGAGCCTCTTCAGTCGCTAGTAATACCGATCGTGTCTTGAATTAATTTTAGCGAGCGACGTTGAATGACGTAGTAGGCGTTGTACTGCGTGGTAGGTCACGTAATAACAATATAACAAACACTTGTGCGTAAGTAATTAACGGTCAAAATAGTTTGTATTCATTTTATGGAGACATCTACTGACGTACGTACTGACTACGGGTATAATTATTTTAAGGTTATTATTTCATTCATAAAATAATAAAATTTATTATTTTGTGTAACAATATTATTATTAACCTATTGAAATAACGTTTTTGAAATATTAATTATTAAATAAATATTATAATTAAAGGATCTTTCAAAAAATTAGGGGTCAGAAGGATTTTAGCCCACCTAAGCGTAACATTCGGCGGTGGACATCATGCAGTCGCAAGTCCAATCCGATCATCATTCCCCGTGTAACCTTTGGAAAGATCAAATTAATTACGGGCGCTCGAAAAATATATACAGCCAGTGTGAACGAAACCATAGCGAGATCTAATTCGACGCCAACGCCATCTATCGAGCTATGTGGAACTTTTTGTCATCGACGTTTTATCGTGTGGGCAAACGAAGTTAATAATAAAATTGATATAACGATTTGTTATAAGTTACCAAGTTACTATTTTTTCAATAAAACAGAGTGCTGAAGTAAACTCTTCGACTCACCAGTAGTCAAAATAACCGATTAGATTCAAAGGTTTAAATGTAATCGCTTAAAACGCTTTGCATTGAAGACAATAATTTTGACCTACTTTCGCCTTTTTCCTTAAAAACTAACGATCCGCACACATCTTAAGACCAATAAAGCCCAATAATTACTATTATATATTTAAAACCCATAGCAAGATAAATACACTCATCCAAAACAACTTTCACCAAATGAACAGAAACACGTAATTACCTACATTTAATAAATTATATTTTTTGTCAGTCTACCATCAAGATACTAAACAGATGTAATCTTAAATGAAGTGCCATATTCCAAGTTGATTAGGTGACAGGTGAGCAGCAGTAACTGAAATAATTTCTTTAAAAACCTTGCCTTCCAAGTTAACCGAGGTGCGGCAAAGGCGACATTGATTTCACGAAATTAGGGAAACTTTAATCGATATGTCACTCAAACCGAGTGCTCGGCAACTGGTGAATTATTTTAGCTTAATTAACTGACATCACCTGACACGGAATGAATAAAGGATGAGAGTTCCTCATCAATGAGTTATAACAAAAATACATTCTAAAGTAACGCATTCGAACAACATTAATCTTTTCACATGCAAATTGTAGCTAATGGAATATGGATGAATGTCATGTCATGTCATAAAATGATTTACTAGCAACAGGTATGGAAAGCGGTAAAATATAATAACTTAACTACTCCTGGCTAAGAACTGATTTATAAAGAAAGCATTTGGCCTTAGAAAAATCCAAGTTTAATTCAGGTTCCAAAGAATTTTACAACTTTAGATATTGCAGGAAGATTTCTTGTATTGCACAGCCATAGCATGTATATATTAGATTTGAAATTCAGATGTCTTGCTCCAAGACTAAATTAAATTGTAATACGAAAATTCAGCATAGTTTTACCATAGTCTGATACTTTTATAATAAATTACAACCACTACCTATCGTTAGTTCATTGTCAATTTAATTGATCTCTTCATAAATTAAATGCATTATGTCAAATCAAGCAGTAATCATCATCATCCTTCAGCACGCGTAGCATGACCACAACAGAAACGGGTTTTGTCGACGGAAGAATAGACAAAATGACAGATGAACAATCACAAGTTGTCATTTTGTCTATTCTTCCGTCGACAAAACCCGTAGAAAACCCGTTTCTATGGTTGTCATGCTACGCGTGATGCGACTCCCCTTAGCCCTTATCCCAATTTATTCGGCGCAGCACGTCGTTTCCGTATAGCCGTGACCGTCATTTTTAAATTCACTTCCATATCTGTCCTTGCCATATCTTCATTCAAATCAAAGAATCTAGGGACCTACACATAACAAGCAAATTCAATAATATGACAAGCAGTCAACTGGAGAAAGCTGCGAAGAGAAGAGATACTCGTTTGCAGCTTTTGAATAATTTAACGAATTTAACATAGAAACTTTCCCGACCGCTATCAAAGTCCGTAACCAACCAATTTACCAAATACTCTGGTCAGTCTTCCTAAAAATGAATGATTTAAACGTGGCTATTTTGGGTGCTCTCCCCGAAAAGAGAATTTTGAAATTATTATTTATGAATGAGCAGTAGTGGCCCAGTGATAACGGCCGCGATTTGTAGGTCGTAAGTTTGAACTCACACAGGCGCTTTACTTTGTGTAAATTACTTCATCACCACTGCTCTCAAAACGGTGGAGGAAATTATCGTGAGGAAACCAGCATGTCCTAGAATCAAAAATTCGAAGACATGTGACATCTACCAACCTGCACTGGGCCCGCGTAGTGGATTACGGTCCACTTCCTCTCACCGAGATGAGACCTGTGCGGCTGTGTCCCAGCAGTGGGAACATTATAGGCTGATTATGCTATTTATGAATCTGTTCTAGAATTATACGTCCAGATGTAGAACTTACTAGGCAGGCTGGATGTGTTAACGTAACAATCGATGTTGAGCTAATAATCAAAGCTTGATAAGAAACACAATAGCGTGTAGTTAGGTCAGCAGCTCTTGCGCAACACGCTATATACGTGTATACTAAACTAACAGCACAGCATGCTAAAGATGTACTTCCGCACTGCCTCTGCTACATAACGCATGCCAATCGTTACGCATTGGCGCTAGGCGAGTTATACCTTCCAGTAATACATGCATCATACCACAGAACAGATAACATCATACAAACAACTATCATTAATTTACAGGTATTCGTAAAGAAAAGTAAGCTGTCTAAGTCTTAAGTAAACCGAGCACTCCTAAATTAACGTCCCAGCCATTCTCAAGTCTCGGTCTCCACACTGCAATTAGGAAACTAGAATAATTTGGAATCTCTGCTAATACAGATAGGAAGTAAGTAATCAGGGTAAGGAAATCAAGTCGGACTAAACCAAGGCCTAAATCTTGTTTAAGAAGATGTTCCGAATCGATCAATTCATTATTCATGAACGCATAACAAAATTGATTTGAAAGATCCTACTTTCCGAATATCTGCGAAGCCAAAGGCTATGAGAAAGTGAACTGGCAGGCGGTGTGTCGGCCGCAGCGAGTCGTCCGGCGCTGCGCGTACAGTACCGTTAACGGCGAAATCCGATGACTGGTAAATTTATGTAAAGAGGCTAGTAGAACTTACACCAAAACATAAGCATTCTGCAAGTTTGCTTGTGTTTACTACTGCAGTGAGATTGTTGATTAAAACTTAGAACTTTCACTTTTACATGTCGTACATAGATTATTAAACATATTTACTAATATTTATTTTTAAAATGTATCTTCAATAGTGCTCCAGTAAACTGATAAACTTTTCTTATCTATTTCATTGGTTAGTAGACAAAAAGGCTCTATTTTTTTATAAAATAAGTTATAGGTACCTACGAGACTGTAAGCACGTGCTTTTTGTAAAAACTCGTCATAATATACTGTTACTATATGTAAAATTGTTTTACAAACACATCCAGATTGATTAAAATCTACATAAACAATAATATGAATACGTTTTGTTATAAATGCACGAAGTAGGTACCAGCCCTCTCCGCAACCCGAGCCTAATGTTTGGCCCATCGATTATTTCGGACATCCGCAAACGTTGGCTGTCCAAGTGTCCACAGATCAAATGTTTGACATTCCCTGTTCTATATTGATTACAAGTACGGCTTCTCGATTTATTTCCCCTACATTGTAACGTAAACAATGTAAAATTGGGGTTTTCACGTTCTAGTTTCATTTATACCATTTTAGTGATTGAATTGTCTTTGCAGCACCTGCAGAACATTAGCAAGGCAAGTGCAGGGAAAGCCAGATGTTCCGGGCTAGTAGTCCGTGGCCGCCACGCTGCACTTCTCCTCAACGGTCTGTGCACCGCTTGATTACCGCCCATCTATCATACACTATACACTCAAAGCTTTCAGTATAAGCACACCATTTCCATTATATAGTTAGACCGCTGCCCCGGCAACCTTAAATAAGATTATTAAAAGAAGTATTTCAAACTTATCGAGGATTACCTACAGCTGAAACTTTTCCTCAGCTTTTCCGAATCTCATAAACGAAATCCGACTTAAGTACATAATGGCTTCAGAGCAAAGTTCTAAAGGTGATATTTAAGTTTACGTCTTTAAAAAAGCTATAAAAAGCATATTTGTTCGTCGCAACCTCTTGTCAATATTTGTATGATTATCACTTATATGCGCACAATTATCACTTATAATTTCAAATGCGCAATAAATTATAAACGGATTCCTTATAAACGGATCTGAGACGAGTAATAATTTAATTCAACAACAGAGAACTCTACGCTTTGTTTAACATTTGTGTTACATTAAGCTATAGTGACTGCGTAGGTATATACATATACCTATTCAGTAGACAGCAAACAAGAAAATACCGTTTGATCGTTTCCATGTCTGTCTACCATTAAATTAGCTTTGTGTAGTTATTACTACACCTCACGAAAACCTTCAAAATATTATTAAAGGAACCGTCTATGTGTATGTCATCGGACTAATCGTCACATTAGCCGTTATTTGTATGCGTTATTACCTACGTTTTCTAACTCGTTCATTTACAATCAACTGTTACTATTTTAGGGGAAAATATGGGTGCGACTGATGTTGCATTATATCCCACAAGTGCATTTGACAATCTCGCAAATGTTAATTGACTAACCTGTACCTACGATTACACTTGTTATTTTTCCTCCTATCCGTATATTATATCTATCATTTATTTATTTTCAGGGAGAATCCAAGCATACACGTTCACGATCATGGTCGTGTTCAATGCTGCTGATGCTGATGGCACGCTGCGCCAGCGCACAGTGTCCGTGGGAGGGAGCGCCCACGCTGCAAGCCGCGTGTGTGTGCGCACATAATTTAGCAAGGGATTTGTCAGTCCAATGTGATCAGGTAGAGTTCAGTTTTGTGCATACAGTAACTTTATGAATTTAAGATGAAATACACATCTAAAGTAACCATGCTTTTTTTTTATTCAACAGGTTGACTTCCCAACGCTATTATCAGCTTTAAACATGAGCGCAAGAAATATTGTTATCGATCTACTGTATATTAATAATTCAAGCATTCCCATACTCACTCATAACATGTTTGCAAACCTTAAAATTCATAATCTTCAAATATCTGGATGTGGAATAAAGCGAATCGAAGACGACGTTTTTCGAGGACAAGGGCCATATCTCAAAAACTTGAACCTGCAAGATAACGAATTGACCGAAGTTCCAGTAAAAGCTTTGAAAATATTAATTAATCTTTCTCTTCTAGATATATCCAAAAACCGCATTGCACATATCGCCAATCATTCTTTTATAACCCTTCGCAAGCTCACGACACTGAAAGTTTCCGACAACAATGTCACACTAGAGCCGCAAACGCTTACTGGCTTAGAAAACTCGTTAAAAAATTTAAATCTCAAAGGCACGAAACAAAAAACAGTTCCCGAATGTATAAGAGGTCTTCGGATCTTAGCTTTCCTTGACCTCTCTCAAAACAGTATCAGAGAACTTCCTGGACCCGACGGTAGCCGCACATTTGAGGGATTAGACTCGCTGACTGCTCTAAACTTAGAACGAAATCTGATTGTGCATCTTAGAGAAGATGCGTTTGCTGGGATAAAGACTACGCTAAGTTCTTTAAGTCTTTTAAACAACCTGTTACCTGAATTCCCAACTGCTGCAATAGGAACACTGAGCGATTTAAGAGTATTAGACATCGGGTTCAATTTATTAAATAAGTTACCAGTCGACGCTTTTGTAAAGAATCCATCAATAACTTTACTAGCGTTAGACGGAAATCCTTTGCCAACAGTGCCCGAAGAAGCATTTTCTCACCTTAACGAAACTCTCCGAGGCCTCAGTATTGGCGGTAGATTCTTAAACTGTGATTGTCGCCTGCGCTGGATAATTGAATGGATTCGCAACGGAGAATTACAAGTAACATCACGAGAAAGAAATCCGCAATTCTGCGGCAATCCGCCCCACTTCCGTGAGCGTGGGTTTTACAGTTTTGAACCAAACGAATTAGTTTGTGATTATGATTCAACTTCGACAACAGAAAGGCAATCAACGACAACAAAGGATTTGAATGAGTGGAAAATAAGTCACGTCATCACAACAACGTCAACCACAACTCCTGCCCCGCCATCAACTAGCAGTACACCTGCACCACAAGGAACAGAAATAAGCAATAACATAGATACACCAACGAAACCAGCCATCATTCAGACCACCAGCACCACCAGCACCGCACGCCCCAGTCGCATCCCCTCCGTCCGTCCAGCCGCCCCCACCTGGCGCCACGCACCTCACCAACGTCCTCCTCTTGTCATGAGTTTCCCACAACAAAAACCAAAAGTAGATGATTCCAATGAAGTCATTGTGAAAAATGCGTACAGGCAAGACAATTCTGTAATCATACAATGGGACTCAGATGTTGCTAATATACTCGGCTTCCGCGTCGTTTATCGACTCTTCGGAGACAAAACCTTTAAACAAGGACCACCTTTGGAAGCCAGCGAAAGAGAATTCAAAATTAAAAATGTTCCATCTCAGGTGTGTATTCTAACATTTAGGTACTTTTTATCAGCAAAAAGTATATTGTTGCTATGTATATAGTGTTAACTGTGTACAATTTATTAAAGACAGTTTTATTACAGGAATGTATCGTGGTCTGCGTGATCTCCTTGGAGGAGGTTCACGTAAGTCCAGAGACCGTGCCGTATTCTCAGTGCCGAGAGGTGCGCACCGTTTCCGCCGCCGCCTCTAATATGGACAAGATCACGATAGCGGCAAGCGCCGCCATTTGCGGCACCATCGTCGTGGCTGTTCTCGTTTTCGCCGCGGCATCGCGTCGCCGCTCCCGCACCGTGCACCGCTTACACACGCAAGCCCCTGAGAAGATGTCCAACCCTTGTTGCGGCGGTCTCACCGGCACCCCGAGCCCTAGCGGCCCGCTCTCTTCGTTAGCTACGATCGGCGCATTTGGAAAGCAGCGTGAGTGGGATCAAGTGTCGGCTTATAGCGCACGTTCGATCCCGCGTGCACGTTCCTATACCGAACCGGCTCCTCCGGACCCATTACCAGGTCGTCCTGGAAGAGCTCGTTCCCTCGCTGATGGTCAATCACAACATAGCTATTCCCATTCCGGCCGATACGGAGTGCCTGGCTACCCTAATAGCCTTCTAGGATCACGAGCTGGTAAGTTCGACTGTCGCTTTGATTACTTCTTCGTTTCACTTCCGGCTTTTACTTGATTATTTCACAATTTTGAATTGCACGGTGTTGTTCTTATAATACTTAAAAACGAATACTCTTTAACTTTTAGATTTGCGACAGTCGCGTCAGTCGTTAGGAGCAGCATCGGAACGTGCCTCCCGTTTGTCGCTGAGCGGCGCAGCAGGAGGGGCTACGGGCGGTACGGCGGGCTCCCGCCGGAGGCCACGGTCGAGGTCACGGCCCGCCAGTCGGTACAGCGTCGGCTCAATAGGTATGGGGTACTGCGACACTTCAGACAACTGGACTGATCATGATATGGATATCTACATGGCGCGGAACCCGACGACCCGGAGTGGACTAGTGCCTTTATAGCGTGCAAGGGACACGGCGCGGGGAGATGTGACTTGTCGCGGGCGCTCCTCGCCCTTGCGCAGGGTTCCGGCGGGCTATACCTCGTGGTGCAGTCATGAGGCGCACGCAGGCCAACGCCCGCGCCGGCACTCTCGCCGACACAGCCATGAGAAGACCAATAGACGTGCGCACGCGCACTGCAACCGACTCGCGGCTCCGAGCCAGTGTCTCCGGAATCCGGTAGAATATTGAGTAAAGTGTTATTAACTATATTGTTACCTACTAAAAAACTTTGCGATCATGTACAGTTGGCTAAGTTTCGGTATACTAAATACGTATGTCAAGGACTGTAAATTCTATGGAGAATATTTTATTTGAGATTTTATTATTAATTTTCGTTTTGACTAGTTAAATTGTGGTTCATGATCAACGATCATACAAGTAATTTGTGAATCAACAGATTTCCTATTGGATAATATTATGTGTCTGTAGCCTGTTCTATGAATTTAAATTAAAACTATTGGTTAGTGAAAACTAGTCACAATATTTTGTTAATAATTCACTGTAGACACATCAATTTACTATGTTTGCAGAATTTTAATACTGACTAATATGTTCGCATTTTGAACACAGGGTGTTCTTATTACCACTGATTTGTACTGTATATTACTTTTAACATTTATGGTGCATATTTATTTATTTTAAGATTGAATTTATGTTATTAAGTTGTACATATATTTTAAAAAAGATGTTAAGATAATGTAATTTAAGATAGTTAGGTAAGTAAGTAATTAATTGTCACAATCATAGTAGGCAATTGATCATTCCCCTACTAAACATATAAACAAAATAATTATGATCTTTAAAAAAGACAACTTAAACCGTCCTTTATTTAATTATTATTATGGATCAAATGAAAGACAATGAATTTAAAATGGCGCTATTTTTAAATAGATTTATAGCAATATTTCTATAAAATTGTGTATTTAAAATTATATACTCATTAGAAATAGAAATGAAAATTATTTTGGACTATTTTAGAAACCTTATAATGAATGTACTTGCTCAAGATCATAAATTAATATTTGTGTTAACTAAATTGTAACTCTTAACAAGAGTATTTTTGTAATTTTAAGTATCATAATTAAACTATAATTTGATGAATTTTTGTGCATTGATAATTGCATATCCTTAAAAATATCCTGACATTTAAATGTCAATCTCTATACACTATGAACTTACCCTGGCACAAGAATACGATGTTCCCACCGGTACTGCAGCTCCTGACAGAACTCGTACCAGAGATGCGCCAGGTAGGGCAGGCCATCCGCGTCCAGCAGCCGCGCTGCCGTCACCGACAGGCGCCACACCAGCCCGCCCTCCGGACTCGTCTTCACATAACTACATAATTTCTGCTCACCATCCGCCTGAGAAAATATCATACAAACAAATCATTAATCAATGTATTCTTAAAGTGAAACAACTAGCGCCATCTACTGACAAAACGAAATAGTACCATACCTGCTTGAATTCCACTTCCAACAGTTCAGGATAGTTGAAAGTATTATCTTCAACTGCATCAGGGAACACGTAGTACAGTAGGGGCATGAGCAGCTCATCAGCTATAGGTCCTTTAAAATCTGTCATGTTTCTGTTCTGTCCCATGGCAGCCTTCACTAACTTAGATATAGTAATGGGAGCTTCAGTGATCTTATGGAGAGGATTCACTAGTCCTAAGCTTTTGCTCAACCCCAGAGTGTCCATAAGTAGATTATTATTATCTAATAAATCCATAATTTCACTAATGGTTTCAGATAATTGACAATTAAAAGTATCCTTCATTTTAAGGGTAATTGTCCAAGTAGGAGCCATAAGTGGATCAATTTCAGAGAATGTAGAAGAATCTACTATAGCACATTCATGGAATTTTGGCCAGATAGCATTGAGCAATACACTATGTATGGGGTTTTCTTCAGAACCAAAAGGAAGCTCTAAGAGCTTTTTTACATCAAAACCATCTATTGATAGAAACTCATTTGACTGTATTGTCTTTTTCCAGGCAAAAGCATCCACTTCTCTTAATTCATAAGAAAATTTTGTAGAAACAACAACAGCATCCAGAGCTACTGGTGATGCAATTTTAGATTTAAATAAGCTTACAAGGCCACTTAAATGTGAGCATTGATTTGAAATTCTTTTCAAATGAATTGTGTCATAACTAACTTTATGTTCACTGTCTTCGTAGAACCCTAAATATGTTTGCTGCCAGTGTTCACGTATTTTGACAAAGAAAGGCACACCACAGTCTATATTAGCAAAAGCTATATTTGCAGTGCTCATCACAAGCTTTATTAAATTTCCATCAACCAATGGTATACTCGAACACAGCATTATATAACGTTTCAAACCATACCAGCTGGACACTGGAAAAGGACTTCCATCGAGGTCATCCATAAAATGTGTGGTCGACTCCCAAATACCATTGTGCAACTTTATTAAGAAAGATTTATCCTCTGACTCCTCAGAACTCTCTGCAGATTTAGCAGGTTCTAGCTTATGATAAGATAATATAAATTTGTTGCCCTGGAAGTGAATTTCCTCCGATTTGCTTGTCCATTTCTTTGTGTACTCCCCTGATAGTTTAGATAAAGTTGATTTAGACAACCGCCATTCTTTTAATACCTCTTCTATGCGAGCAATAAACACTTCCCACTCTGATACCGTCGTAAAATCCTGATGATAAATATCATATTCATCTATTTCTTCATTCATTTCTGTGTTAAATTGCAATTATTGTAGGGGCAACAAACACAAAAAACAAACAGCTGTTAGGTTTGGCACTGACAATGACAACAAAAGAATTGTCAAGTGTCAAGTGAATGAATGACATTACGTCACTACGACACTCGTCAGCGTTGCAGGTTGTTATTTTAAGATTTTTAACATTTTCATCTTAATAAAGCGGGCTACACACAGTCAAACCATAGAGTAGGCTTAGGCGCAATCGGAGTTACCGGCTGAAGTTGGTTAGTTATGTGAAATTCGACATTTTACTGGGGAAAACTTAAAGAAAGTATATAAAACACAGGGAGCTGCTCCAGTGACGGACATGACTAGACCCAGATTCAAATGTGTGAGTAAAGGTAAGCAACACTAGTGCAAAGAAAACGGTAAGAGCTGTACTTTAAACGCGGTGTCAGGGACATCGACGCGAAAACTTTTACCATGGGTTCAGTACATGATTCTGAACACCCCTGCGTTGAAATTTTTCGTCGGTATATTTTTTTTAATCGGGTGTTTCATAGAATAGTGCAATACCTACGTGGTCAAATGTATGGAACAGCAGACTTTTTTTTAAATAACCGACGAAAAATTTCGATGCAGGGGAGTTCAGCATCATGTACTGAATCCATGATAACAGTATTCGTATCGATGTCCCTGCCATCCTGTATAATCAAGCAAATCTAGTGCTAGACTGGAACGAAATAGTGTTTGTTACACGACACGGGGCTAAAACTATGCCAGCGCTAGCGATAGTGAGGCTGGTGCCAGCAACTGGCCCCGTACTAATTAAAAGAACGTGGCATAGTATGGTGGTTACCATAGTTACCAAAAAGTAAATAAATAAGAATCAGTTACAATCTTTGTTTGAGCAGATTTTTTCAATATTTAATTATGTTCAGAGGCGATAATTCACATTCTTTGAGTTATGAACAGCAAGCTAAGTTCATTCAAGACCGAATTACAAACGTGGAGAAAAACTTTGGGGAACTTTGTGTCGCATTTGGCGACTACACAAGAAAAACTGCAAGGTGAGATAAAACCAAGGACATTTGGATAAAACCTTAACCGCCTCTGTAGTCTATTGGTCAGACCACCGGTCTTAGACCCAGTGGTCTCGGGTTGGATTCCCAGTGGGAGCAAAATTTTCTGCTCGGTTTGGTTGATGGTAGGGCTTGTTCTAAGTCCGCCTGGTTAGCTAACACCATCTTATCTAAATTTGTCGCCATAATATGTATTTTATACTTAAATTACTATTCAGGTACAGTCCCAAAAAAAAAACAGTTATTTGTAAAGTCCATAGTTTGATACTATGGTCATAAACTGTGTGATACAATCAAAATATCCGCACAGTCGGCGCAGCGGTTAAGCGATTAAATGCTGCGCTGCGTGTCGTGGGTTCGATTCCCGCACGGAACAAATATTTATATGACCTACAAGTAGTTATTCCGGGTCTGGCTGTTTGTGTATGTGAGTTTAAATGTTTGTAAATGCACCCACAACACAAGAGAAATTCCTAGTGTGAGGCAACGTTATTTAAAAAATAAATAACATAACATCACGCCTTGTTTCCCCGAAGGGTTGGGCGGAGGTGTCCCTATAGCAGGTTCACCCACATTTCGCCAGTTATGTTTTTTAAGTCCCATGTAGGAGGCGAGCCTATTGCCATCAACCGAGCACAAATCCAGACTCCAGGTTCCTCTGAGTAATTTCAGATAGAAAAACCAAATAACACTTTGCCCAACCTGGACCTCATGCTCAGCAGTAGCGCTTGCGACCACTAGACCAGCGAGGCAGTCTAAAAAATAAATAAATAAATATATATATTAAGTATAAAATGTGTTTCGATACAATAAGTAGGAAATGCTTCTTCCGCTACTGATTGATCATAGAGGGCGCTAGGGCTAGTGCATGTTAAACAGAGTTGAGTTGTGTAGTCGAGAGTTGTTAAACAAAGTGGTCCAAATAGAGACCTAATAAAAAAAATTGATTCCTCATGCCCATTTAAAAAATCCATCTTTGTTTTACACGGCTATTTCACTTTGTTTTTTCAATTTTCAATGTTATAAATATTCTTTCGACTCCGTATCACTCGAACGTAAATTCCGCCTTTTCGATCAAAATTTTAGTATCTTGAATTAATGACCTAGAAGATGATTATTTTATGTCTGAAACAATATTTCATAACAATGAAAATTGCAAAAAATAATAAATTAAAAAGCCGTGTACCTAAATATAAAAATGGTTTTTTTTCTAAGTGGTTCCCAAAAATAATTTTTGTAATACCAGTTTACTGAAGTATAACATTACAATGGGTATAGGGTACACCCTTACAGACTAACTAGCCTGACTATAGGGGAAGTACGGTATTTCCACGGTATGACGGGAGTCAAAGAGACGTGGAGGCACAACAGTAGGTACCCTAATTGCGTAACATATTTTCGTAAACAGTTATACCTATTTTTTTTTTCATTTTGACTGTTCAGTTCATTGCGTTATTTACGTTGTTGAGCAGATTTTTTTTTCCAACTTATGAAGCAATGCATTAGCAATCTGTTTCAAATGGAAACAGATTGTGTTGTATTACGCAATTAGGGTAGGTAGGGGGTAGGGGCTAGCTCTAGAGTCTAATGCTTTACCTTAACGGTTACTTCGCAGTATGTCTTCTCGCTACTAGTTTGGTTATCTGTATTATACCGTAGGTAGCATGGGCATACCCACCATTTTTTTATGGATGGGGCAGAAGTAAATAAACTCTATAAGTAGTAGGAAATTCTTTCGATAAAACTCTATAACTACGCATACACATACGCGGTAATTTAGAATTTTACCAAATTAATGATTAATTGCTTCGGTACTTAATAAACCAAATTTTTTGCTTTGAGTCTTGGACCAAAGTGGGGCAAATGCCCCACCTTGCTTCACCGTGGGTACGCCCATTAGGTAGATCTACATACAATAGTCACACTATTCCCGATGTTTTCAAATAGATTGCGCGACATGGGAGATGAACTTATAAAAGTTATAAAAGACTATGCGAATAACGAAATCGTTAACAAATCTTTAAGCAGCGGCTTAGAAAATATGTCTACTACGTTAACAGCCATTGAGGAGTACCGGAATTGTGAAGTACAGCGGTTGGAAGCCAAGGTAAAATTACTTGTAAACTTACTTAGTATTGATCAAATGCTTAGTATTTAGTTCCCATTGTTCCATCTAGGAATTCTAGGAAGCAACAAATTATTCTTAGTTCATAAAGCTATACATTTTCAGTATAAGCTGACCTCGCATTGTACGGAAATCCTATCCGGTTGTTGCTTGATGTGTAGCCGTGTGTACCTACCTATAATTTATATTTACCCTATTTGATATACTTGTGTTTACTTAGGTAATTGGTGAACTGTGCCAATACGAGACGATTTGCAAACATGCCAGGGAGGAGTTAAAGCACACAATGAACGTCCGCGAGAAGGAGCTGGCACGCAAGAAAGTGCTCGACAAAGCCAGGGAGAGGCAGCCTTTTAACAGACAGCAAGTTGTACGTTCAAATATAGTTTCTTCTTGACATAGAATTCTAAATAGATAATTATACTTTAAAAACTAATAGGTAGGTATGTGCATCCACGAGTATGCGGCTAGCCGCATTGTGTCCCTGCACGGTATGGTCCTTGTAAACCTACCTACGATGGCTACGGTTATAAATAACCAGTAGCCTTGTTCACAACTTCATATTACCTGCCTGCATAATTTCATTGTCTTGATTGTGTTCAAGTAGGTGTTAAAGCAACTTTAACACTCAAAAGACAGTTCATGAATTCGCTTACAAACACTTGGTAACGTTATGGGTACCTACTTCCATATATTAGGTGGAATGACTTGGCAGTTGGCATTAACTTACCACGTAACATCATGCCAGTATTCCCCAAGGTGTAGACAGTAGACAGAGGTGTATACCTACATAATAGTAATAATTTTTCATACCTATATGTAGGTAAACCTCGTAGGATGTCCTATGTTCTTATATATCTGAGGAGATGTACACAGACAGTAGACACAATACCTATCGCTGTTTCTCATGTTTGTTTTATAATAAAATGCTTATTGGAATTATAATATTTGGAATTACCAAACCGTTAGGTTCTGATTCGGTTCAACTACCTAATTTTATTTTACCGAAGTATTTAGCTACTTGCTATAGACACTTAAATATTCAAATTCTGTTATAGACGTATGCAGAATCTGAGTTACTGAAGGCTTCTGCGGAAATGTCGCGAACTGCCAAAGGCTTGAGTGAGCAAACGGAGTTCTTTGAGCGCCGCAAACTTCAGCAGCTGAAGACGCTTCTGTCAGACTTCGTCATGATCGAGATGACGTTCCACGCGAAGGCTGTGGAACTGCTCACTGTTGCTTATCAACAGATCAGTGATATCAATGACAAGGGTGACTTGGAGGTGAGTTCGTGGGTACATGTTTGCCCGTTATGGGATTCTTACTGTCCCATTTAAATAATTAAATATCTGGATGACCGAGCTTAGCTCGGTTTTTTAAAATGAAAACTTCTTTAGGCGCGTTGGGCATTTTTGAGATGGGACTAAACCATTGATTTCGCGACACCATGACGACACCTCATTTTTGTAAACGCGATTGTGCTCTTTATTTAGACAAGGTTACAGACCCATGTTCTATACAAGTATTTTTCTTCCACCAAGGCGATCTTGTTCAAGTTTTCACTTCAGTCGGCACTCCCGGAGTGCCACCACTTTTTTTTAAACGTATTATAAAAATGAAACCTAGCTAAATCCATTTATCGCTCCCGAAACCCCCTGCGTACTAAATTTCATGAAAATCGTTGGAGCCGTTCCAGAGATTCAGATTATATACATACATATATACAAGAATTAATCGTTTAAAGGTATTAGATTAGAGATATATAGGTAGGTAATATAAATATGTATTAAGATTCTCTAATGCTGTTGTGTAAGGGATAGATATAGGCAGGTATAAGTATAATTAGAAAATTGTACCTAAATGACTTTCTAATTTTATATATTTTTTTCTGTAAAGCGTTTGAACGCAGGTCTTTCAGATAACGAGGATCAAACGGTAAATATTATTGAATATAAACTTATTTTGGTAGCTTCATGTTTTTTTTTTATATTCATTCAATGACCATACAGAACTTCAGAAGAAAATTACGTTCGCCGGAGAAACAAGCGAACCCTGGAATGTCAGCAAGATCATCTTCACTCGCGTCGCTTATGAACCAGCAGTCCCCAACGAATGATGAGGACTCAGCGGTTAGCATTACACTCATTTAACTTCTAATAAACACGTTGCATGCATAATCTGTAGATTAGTCCATGTCCACCCACACAATTTATTAGGTGGCCGTGGATATGGACTTGCTGCCTGGATAATGAATCAGCGATATGATGAAAAGTCTGTAGTTTGTTACGTTGTGGTACCTACTTAAAATAAAATAATGTGTGGTTAGAATTGCTAACAGCCTAGCTGTCACTCCCTAGAGTAAGTATGTTCCTTGCGCTGGTAGCTATCAGCTGTGGTTGTTATTGTGATCTTAATAATACCTACCCCCACTCATTGCGATAGTTTTTCATAGTTATCCTAAACGTGGTCGATGGTGGGGTTTAAAAATTTAAAGTCTGAGAGAGCCCTTATAACTTGAGAGCCGTGTACCTATGTTTAAAATTGCCTACTTATTAACGTTTTTGGTTGGATCATCCCGATAGCATCCATAGCATGTTTCTCGGCTATATGGGTATCGACAACACCCCAATGAACTGTGCGTGAGTAAAACCAATACCTAAAAAACTTTTATTTATACTTAATTTCGGAAGTCGGTGTCTTTGGTTTTGAATTTTCGTTTTTTGCCACCAGCTTCCGAAATTAATTTTTCACTTTGTAGTGTTGTTTTTTGGAAGTCGGTTGATATTTTTAAGTTTTTTTTTTTTCACTTTTGTTTGTGGTACCTACCCCACACAAATTCGAATAGGTACCATTATTTGCTATGTAAATAACATTCACAGGAACGTATCATAATATCATCCACATACCAAGTGAGAAAAAATACGTATTATTGAAGCTAATTTAAAAACTATCCAAGCAAATTTAATAAAATTTATATGTGACCACCTTGAGACCACAAACTTTAAAACAAAAAAAAAAAAATTTCAAAATCGATATACAATTGACGGATAAATCGGTGGACATACATAAAAAAAAAAAACACCCTACGAACATATAGCCTCCTCCTTTTTGGAAGTCGGTTAAAAATAACCGGCCAAGTAAGAGTCGGACTCGCACACGAAGGGTACCGTACCGTAATAAGATCGAGCCAAAAACGCTAAATTTTTATTATTTGTTGTTTAGCGGCAGTAGAAATACACAATCCGTGAAAATTTCAACTGTCTAGGAACCTATTACGATTCATGACATTCAGCCCGCTGGCAGACGGACGGACGAATTGACAGCGGAGGTTTAGTATTAGGGTTCCGTTTGGCACCCTTCGGGTAGGGAACCCAAAAAAAAAGTGATATAATATGGATTTTAACTAATATAAGTAACATTGTCATTACAGAGCATGCGAAAAGCGAAGTCGCCCGAAAAGTATGCTAATTCTGGAATGACTAGATCCAGCTCGCTGGCAGCTCTCATGAATAACTCGCCGACCAAAGAAGACGATGAAACATCAGTAATATGGCCTTCTATGTTTATTTTAATGGAATTAAATTAGAAAGATCCCATGCTAATCCTTTTTTTTTTTCAATGCAGGAATCAGAGGAAACTGATGATGAAGACTCTTCTGAAGAGACTGAATCGCGTTAATTTGATTTAATTAGGATTTAAGTATTTTGTGTGTGTGTGATAAATAACTAGTAGGTGCGAATAAGAAATGAGAATGTTATCTGAGGTTCACACGGTTCGATTTTACAACTTCTGTTGTAAAATCAATTTGATTCAAAGACTGTTCAGACGGTTCAAATCACTTTCGACTTGGCAGTTGATCAACTAAAATCGAACCATGTAAACCCGGTATTAGTCCAAATATCTAAATAATACACTGTATGAATATGACTCGTTATTTTATTTAGAACTATTAGTATATACTCCTGGGTGTTCTCCCACAAAGCACTGCAAAATACTAAAACGTCTGACCGTAAAACTATTTTTACTAAGTAGCCTAGGTAACTTAATAATGGATAAAGACACAATCTATTTTGTACATTTTTTCATATTACTTGAGCATAAAAGTTTGTTATTCATACGTTTATAGATAGTAGGTACAACATTTGCACAATATGCATCTAATTTAGAAAGGCGAATACAAATTTTAATACGATTATTATGGCTTATAATCTAACGAAAATCTTCAAACTGTTATTACATAGCCATCAATATTTTCGATGAAAAATAATGGCTCCAGTTCAATATAGAAAAAAAATTGTTAGTAAAACAGAATCGCATGTGAAATTACGATGCCCTTAGAATTATTTCCCTTCATGACGTGCACGCGATCTTGTGTATACCGTACCGTTCCGCGCCAGACACTGAACTGATCAATATTCACCCTCTAGATATAACCCTTGTTTATTCTAGTAACAAAAACATCAACTATGTAATACAACACAATTTAATTACAAAATAAACAATCATACAAATAGTTGCGCAAACGCGGTTACATCCACTGTGCTTTGTAAAATCTTACAAGAAACCAATTATCTGATCACTCCATATTGCTTTGCATTTAATTTGATATCCACTTCCCATAGATTAGACAACTACTAGCGTACTATGTAACAAAGGAACACTTTTAATATCTTAATCCATTCAGTAAATCGCAATATTTTTGAACAAATTCACAAACTTCTTGCCTTTATGTCTAGTTTGTTATTGTTAACTCTATTACATGTACTAATGGCTTAATTATGTCACATGATATATATCTTAATGTGTAAACGAACCAGTCTAACTATTTAGTAGTGAATACAGCTCAGCATGCCATTTACAGAATTAATTATTTTCAATACTCAAGTAAGTCCATATATATGGGTGTTCAGAAACAAAATGTGTTACAAATTCTGTAATAAAAAAGCACCTGTCATTGTGTTTGATACCATATAAACATCAATTACTTAACTTTCCAAAATAAATTCCAAACTTAGTAATTGGTGTTACACTCCATGTAATTTATTGTAATTATTGCCTACACAAATATGGAGAGAAATTGGCTATGGCCCTTTTCCTGTCTGTTTACTTATGTTTAAATAATATTATCTTATCTACAGTGGGTGTTCATATACATAACAATTATAAATACATGAGCCACATAATCAGCCCCTATGGAGTGACATCACCTATATATCTTTATATGCATTTTAGTATTTATTTCGACATTAAATGGTACAAATGACATGATTCAGGCACAAAACAATGTGGTGTGATTGTTACTTCTAGGATCACTGCTGGTTTATTACTACTTTTCATTCTCAACACCAGCTTGTGTCATAAGATCTGTGATGTTTTTCTCCAGTTCATCAACACGGGTGCCCATCTCATCTATCCGGTTGATAATCTGATCTGACATACTTTGGAATTTGTCTTGCATGTTTTGTAGGAGGGATTGCACCTAAAAAATTAAAATGAATTATGATTAGTTCAAAAAATGTATATTAAATGTGTTATTTTAGATCTACCGGCTAGATGTACCAATTGAGGCAGTAGAGGTAAGCCTATTAAGGGAAGCAGATAATCCTAATATAAATCCAAGGGTCAGGTGGGTAGAATAATTTAATTAAGAAATCTGGTTAATACATCGATTCTTTTTGCATTTTTAAACTCTACTTTTTAATATGCTCTCTGCAGAATGGGTAAAGTTTAATACTAATGCAAGTTTTTGAAACTCATGTCATTCATTCATTCATTCAATCCGGGTGTCACCATTGTGTGGATCGCCCGGAGGACACGGTGGAGCATACGGTGGAGGTCTGCCCAGCTTGGGCGGAGCATCGCCGTGTCCTCGTGGAGGCGATCGGCGGCGGTGATCTCTCGCGTCCGGCCCTGGTTCAGGCCATGGTACGGAGCGAGAGGAAATGGGAGGCCGTCACCTCCTTCTGCGAAGCGGTAATGCTCGCGAAGGAGGAGGCGGAACGCGTGAGGGAGAGGCAAATTTCGCGCCCTCATGCCCCTAACCGCCGCAGGAGGAGACGCCCAGGGCGTCGGGAATCGCGAGGCGATTTCCGGCCACCGTAGGCGCGGGCTTGCGGGCGGTGAGCAATGGGTGGCTCACCGTCCGATAAGGACCAGGCCCGGGTCGACGGCGCGTTGTGTTCCACGCGCGCCTCAAAGAGATGTCAGCAGATTCGAAGGGGTCCACTAGGGCCGATGCCTGCCGGGGTTGCGAAGAAAACCGAAAGGGAGATCGTGGCCCCCGGCAACAGGGCAGCCGAAGGAACACGGGTGGGTTTTAGTCAGTAAGAGTCTGACACGCCCTCCCGCTCCGCCCAGAGCGGGAGAAGTTATTTGATGATTTCCCACCCTCAAAAAAAAAAAAAAAAAGGGGTCATCAGTGACAGTTAGATGGTAAATGTTCTGTCCACCCTCATAGCCCATTAACAGAACTTAAATAATGGTAAGTTAGTGAAGTTACCATTAAGTATTTAAGTTGTACTAAGAATTATTAATTAGTAAAACTATTTAATGATAAGGGTATCATAAAATAATTCTAATCGACAAATGTTGAGGGGACAATTTATTATTGTTTTAGACTGGACCCATTCAACCATAATATACCGAATTATGCACTATAAAGTTAATTTGGAAGTCATTATTTATGTAAGGTAGTCATTACATAATTAATATTTTCAAGCTGATAACCTTAATAACAACGCTGCAATCTGCAATGCTATTATATTATTGCGTCGTATGAAAATCTAGACTCGTAAAATATTTAACAACTGTGCACAAGCAAAGGGGAAACTCAACTTACATATTGTGTCACCTCCTGCATGTTTTTAGGATCATTTCCCGGTGCTGTGTAGGTGCTCTCCACGTCAGTTGTTGTTGCTTCTGTATTTGGTTCTCCCATCGCTTTTATTATTCTCTTCTTCGACCGACTTGCAGCCTTATTTTCAAATCAATACTTTCTTAGGTTACGTCTCTATTATCAAAATATTCAACACACAGAGAGTGCTTTCACGTCGAAAATCTAGTGATAACTGAATCAAGTCGACTTTCCATGTAACTTAAATTAAAATTCAACTTGTAGAAGTTAAACTAAAACATTGCCTAGCGATAGCGAATTCATTGACAAAACAAAATGACAAGACGACATGACACGAAGAATTCAAAACCCGGAACAACAACTTAACATAAATACTAATCAGAGTTGCCAACTCCAAAAGTTAAAATTATCGAGATCCCACGTCGAAATTATCGTTTTTTGGGCAAAATTATCGTACGAAAGAAAAGTCCAAAAAAAAAACAAAAAAAAATTAAAACGTAATTCAAATTGCTATCAAAAGACAATGAATAATTGTATTAAAAAGTCAAAGGGAAAGTATATGCCAAGATTCACCACTAATGGTGCCAGAGCAGCACAAACCGTAAACATGTTTTGCCATAGTATTTAGTTGATATTTTTGTGTTTTCACTGTAAAAATAAATAACTAGGGAGGAAAAGAGAGAGAGATACTGACTTGTTGATGTTGACATAATTGACAATTGACATTGTGATTTTTTGTTTTTTTCTTCGTTAACTTTTTTCAGACAAATACGTTTTGTTAATGAAACTTGTTTTCTCAGCAAATCGCAAAACTTATCGTACTTTAGACATTAATTTTACCGTACATTACCATAGGCCAAATTATCGTACGCCCCCATAATTATCGTACGGTTTAGCAACACTGATCCTAATTCTAAAACTTCGGTTGACAAAAGTAGATGTTTTCTTTCTTTTCTTTGTTGGCAGTAAAACAAAGATAACGCACTGTGAATATTCCTAACATATTATCATAGAGACTAACGATTTTAGACATGGAAAGCTTTGTTCACGTAGACAATAATATAGAAGTTGCTGTCAGTTGCTGAAAATACTAAAATAGACGTACAGTCAAGGCTTATAAATCTTGGTCACTTTTCAAATTATTTTCTTTAGTCAGGACTAATCAGCAGGCGTGGTACAGGGGGGACAGGTCACAGGGGTCATGACTTAAATCCTCTTATTTCTGCTTATGTGGACAGTGGACACAATAATAGGGATGATGCCTGGGGCAAAAAAAAGAAATTCTATTTAGTCCGTCAGTAAGAAAATAAAAAATATTAGACAAGTATTTTTTGCTTTATCATATTAATAATAAATGACTTAGATAAAACTCCTAGTTGGGAAGTGGGAGTTGCTAAGTCACAACTAAGTATAAAATCTACATACTCGTGGCGTCATGACACATTTTAACTCAATTTTAAATCTCGGTAATCTTTTGATCACGTAAAAATGAAAAAAAATACGTGTTCAATATTTTTTAATAATCTACATGACAGACAAAAAAAAATTTAGGCATCATCCCTATTACTGAAATAATCCTGCTGGCGTCCATGGTGACCCCACGACCGCGTCTTCTGAGCATAACTATAATATATAATGTATAACTATAACGTTTATTTGTTATCAAACTTAAGAACATAATAGCATAGACCTTTTTTTTTAATGTTGAATCTATCAGCTATCAGTATGACATTTTTAATTTCGACATGTAAATAAGATGGCTGAATGCCATTCTGTGGCACTGGCGAAACATTCACAAAAAAACATGTTGAAATCTCTAGTTCCTGTTAAATTGTATGGATCATTGACAGAATGTAAGATGCCAACATGTTTTGTAGCCAACACGTTTTTATGTATTTCGCCAGTGTAAATGCAGTTATGTAAATATTTCGCCAGTGCAAAGAGGACGAACATATTTTGGATGTGACTGTACTTTTGTTTGGTAATGTCTTGTCTATGTCTTTCTGTCAAAGAAGGACTGTTGTCAAGATAGAATGGTTGTCACTCACTGTTGCCATATGGGGGGATTCCCTGCAAATTCGGGGTGTTTTCGGCTTTGGCGGGGAGATTCGGGGGGAAAGGTTCTTTGGGTGGTCTTTCGGGGTGAAAAATTAAGTTGGGAGAAATTTTGCTGGTTTCTTTTAGTACCTACCTCAATCATTCTTCCATAAACACAATTCCCATCACTACTCTAGTGTAACGTTTGTATTCTCATCACTACCTACTTACTTTAAATTTAACCTTAGAGCACTAAGAATTTAACCCAACACTTTAATTATATATTTTTTATTATATTATTACAGACATATTGCTAAATTGGCCATTGGTATCTTGTCCCAACCATTTTCGAATGCAGTTGTAAAAAGAGCATTTTCGCAAGTAAATATCATATAAGACAAATTACACAACCGAATGGCAATAGAAACTGCTGAAGCGATTCTCAGGATACGCTATCCACTGCCAAACGGTTTTATAAATTTTGTTCCTACATCGGAAAAGTTAAAAATGTTTAACTCTGAAAACGTGTATACGTTAAATAAAAAATATAAAAACGAAAGTGAACGTGAAAATAATTGCTTAGTAATGGTTAAAGCTATGGGAGAGTTTGAATAAAAAATTGAAAGAATATTTTGCTGTTTTATTTCTCCTTTAAAATAAGTATAAACTGATTTGATGGGGGATTTTTTTTTAAAAGCAAATTCCCGAGGGGATTTCGAAAAGAGTTGAGGGGAAATTCACATAGCCATCTGGCAAGACTGCTGTCACTGTCAACTGTCACTGTCACAGTTCAACTCTCAAACTGTCAGTCAAATTTAATTTTACGTTTTACTTATTTTATTCCCGGTAATCTTTCTTTATATATTGTAGTCGCATTTATTGCTCATACGTTATACGTATCATGCAGCCATTAACAATTAATTCTAAAGGTGATATACAAATTGATATAAATCAAGTAAGGATCGATATTTTACATGGCATTCGTGAATGCACAGATCGGGGCCTTACACAAACTGCTAAATGGCTTGCTGAGTTAAATTTCTCCCTAAAAGATCACAAAATTACATACGAACACCCTCCAAAAACCCACGATGACGGTATTTCGTTGGAAGAGAAAGAGGCTTACACCCTGGCCAAAACTTATTTCGACTGTCAAGAATACGACAGGGCTGCACATTTTTTAGAGAACTGTCTGAGTTCTAAATGTATTTTTCTTCACAAATATTCTCAGTATATGTCAAGTGAAAAAAAACGACTAGACAATGCTACAGATCTAGGCACAGAAAATACAGAATCAACACAAGTGTTATTGGATCTGCTTTCCTACTTTAAGGTAAATCATTTTTAATTTACTGTGGCTTTTTATTATATATTGCACTTGCGAAGACAGTTCAGCAATTTTGCAAGATATCTTACAAGATATTTTACTCTTCAGGCAAACCGTAACAATCTAGATGGATATCTGCTGTACTTAGAGGGTGTGGTATTGAAAAAACTAGATTTGCGGAGTCAAGCAGTGACAGTGCTGCAGGCAGCCGTGGCTGCTGCACCCACACTCTGGGCAGCATGGGTGGAGCTTGCAGGCCTTGCCAATGAATATGAAGCATTAGATTCATTGCAACTCCCCAAACATTGGATGATGTATTTCTTTGCTGCTCATGCTTTTGTTGAATTGAAATTAACAGAGCAAGCTTTGGAAGCCTACATGGTGTTGGTTGCAGCGGGGTTTGAAAAGAGTACTTATGTTACAGCACAAATGGCTATCGCCCACCATGATAGAAGAGGTAATTATTGTAGTGGAAGCTATGTTATTGACATGAGTTTTAAAATAGAATGTATATGACACATTTGAAAAAAAATACTAGTACTTACACCAGCCTTGCCAGATGTTGAGACGTTTGACAGGATGTCCCGATTTTTAAATCAAAATTAAATTTCCTGTGCGGGACAGGCTCAGTCCTGCTTTTTTTCCCCTTATGTTTGCTTTTTATTTTATTTTTTATTCAGAAGACTCAACTACCTAACAATAGTGTAAATCTGATTTAAAATATCATATTTTTATTAAAATAATTTTTCTGTGGCTGTTTTTGTTATATATTGTCACATAAACATAACTTAAAACTAAAATAAAAATATAAATATTTAAAAACTTTTGATTGTATATGTTTTTTTACTATGTCCTATTTTCGACAAAAGGATACTGCTTTTTCCACTCAAAAAGATTCAGAATAACGAATCTGCAAAAAAAAAAAAAGTGGCAATGCTGACTTACACTTTATAATATTATGTTGTTTAAATGTTTCAGATGTTGACTCTTCACTGAGTTTATTCCGTGAACTCTATCAGAATGACCCATATCGACTGGATAACTGGGACGTGTATTCACATCTTCTGTACTTAAAAGAAAAACGAATGGAACTTGCAAACTTAGCTCAAAGAGCTGTGTCCATAGATAAATATAGAGTTGAGACATGTTGTGTTATTGGTATGCCATTTTAATTTTTGCCATCCATTATTAACTCTGCCCATGTTCTATGTTAGAGGGTTTGGTTTCCACACTTAGTCAGGTGGACTTCAGGTGGACCATTGTGTGTGGGCCATGGCAGCCATTGGTGGTTATTCCAACCAGCCCACCTCCCTCCAGAAGTTGATTATGTCTCCTGGTCTATTTAGAACATCTGTAAAAGATCTGAGTGACCGAGGGCTTCTGTTCTTCAACTCAGCCTTTTTCATTCTACTAACAGAACAATGAATACAGTATAAAGCTGATAATTTAATGAAAATATCAATATATTAACAAAGTGATGAGAAAATGTTTCATTTGATTTCCAGGCAATTACTACAGTTTGAGAAGTGAGCACCAGAAAGCAGTGGTGTACTTCCAAAGAGCTCTGTCTTTGGATCCTCAGTACCTATCTGCATGGATACTCATGGGGCATGAGTTCATAGAACTACAGAACTCCAATGCTGCAATACAGTGTTATAGACAAGCTATTGGTAAATATACTTAGTTTACTAACATAATATATTTATTTACAAACATTCAAACAGTAATATTGTCAACATTATGTATTTCAGATGTAAACAGAAACGATTATCGCGCATGGAATGGGCTTGGACAAGCTTACGAAATTCTAGGACTGAATGGTTATTGTATATATTACTACTCAAGGGCAGCACAGCTGAAACCTGATGACTCGAGGATGTTGGTATCTCTGGGAGAAGCCTATGAGAAAATGGATAAAATCCCCAATGCCCTCAAATGTTACTACAAAGCTCACAGCACTGGTGATATTGAAGGAATGGCCTTATTCAAACTAGCTAAGTAAGTGGTGTGGTTCAGTATTAAAGCAACTTTCAAATTAGCTATAAATTGAAGTCACTGTAAACTAAAGTACTTTAATATAATGAACTCAATTATTTGAATGAATAGATGTACTTATCTTAGAAAAACTCTTTTTCTGTGCCATTTTATTTATTAACTTTAATATTAATTAAACTTTCTAAAGTGTGGTGGATGCATACATGATAACTGATAACCTTCAATTAGTGATGTTAATTATAATTTAAATTAATAAGATAAGAATAAATAATTGTGCAGCCTATCATTACTAGTAATCTCAGCTTGATTAAGATTAATATCCATAAAATATCATGTTGTCAGGTTGTATGAAAAGTCGAATATGCCGAACAGTGCGGCGGCGGCGTACACAGCAGCATGCCAGGACCCGGCCAACGCCGGGAGCAAAGAGTTGCCGGCGGCGCAGCGGTACTTAGCTCAGTACTATCTCAGGTTCTCACTGCTGGACCATGCCGCTCATTACGCGTACAAGTGCTTAGAGCACGAAAGTGTAAGTGCATTGTTTTATTAAAAATAGTTAAATAAGTCCTGAAAGAAAAAAATGGTAACAATGTTTCAAAAGACAATGGTTTGCAAAAGACTGTCCTACTTTGTATACGTATCTGAAGATTCGTATACAAAGAAGGACATTCTTTTGCGATAAAATCTTAGAGAGCTTAGATTTTGGCATAAAGACTTTTTCTGTAGTGTCCATAGTTTATTAGGTACAAGTGGGCCCTCAATCCTCTATGTGAGAACTGAGGGCCCAACTTTACAGTCCATAACTCATTCTTTGGGAATGTTCAGTAAATCCTAAGCTCATTTTCAAAGAGTTTTAATAAAGTGGCCCTCACACCACACGCATATCTTTATTTTACTATGGTTATGTAATTAAGTGACATTAAATTTGTAGACTAAAGAAGCTGGGAAAAATATACTAAAAACAATATCAGAAAAGCGGTCATCTTCAACATCTTCGCAACCGGCGAATCTACCTGAAGACTTGCCAGATGCCATCAAGAATGCTTCAACTGTGTCGATAACACATGAAACCCCTAAAACGCTTCCGAGCCCTAACGTGACGCCCGACAACTTCTCCACGCCGGTGTTCACGCGGAAAAGCAGTAAATACAAAATGTGACATACAATTTCTAGAAAATGTAAAATGTGAAGAGACTGACTGATATAGTGTAAGTGTATCAATATCACTTGTAAAAATATATAATTAAAAAATCTCATGAATTATGTGTGTGTTATTTTTTCTCTCGTTGATCTTTGCTTCGTGGTTTTTATAATACACTAGCTTTTGCCTGCGGCTTCACCCGCGTGGATGTCGGAAAATATCCCACGGGAACGTACTACTGAGATTACATGCCTAATAGCCGAGGACAAGGTCATTGACTCATAATGATATGATGTAAAGGCATATTTTAATCTAAATTAAATCCCGAATTTAAATAACATATTTTATTGGATAAGGATTAATATAACAGTTATAAATTCTGAAAGATAAAAGTAGTTACTATGGGTCATCTTTGAAAGATAGGCTTTTCTATGTCCGTGACTACCGCAGGACCAGCAACGCCAATCGCTTCCATATTTAGTTAATAATTAGTACCCAATTGGTACTAATTAGTGCTCGAACGACAAAAAATATTATTTTTTTCTTAATTGCAAAATAGTTGGGCAAACATCATCTAAAACTATTCCAAATTTCAAGTTGATATCATTAGTAGTTTTTGAGATATCCAGCTGTGACAGACAGACTGAGTCGCACCATAAGGATTCCTTTTTACCATTTTGGTACGGAACGCTAATTATAGATATTGACCTGTTGCTATTACTATTCCGACATCCATAAATTTATGTGCACGAGTGTAAATCTCCTAAACAGCTCAATACCATTGAAAACTTAATTTGGACGGGTTATAGATTTAGTATGGAAAAGTAATGAAAGCTAATTTCTCTTAAAATACAATACTTAAGAATCTGAATTTTTGGTCGCTATAACTTCTTGAGGAGCACTAATTTTTGTATAAATTTGGGAAGAAATCACAGAATTATTAATAGGGAAATCATGAAATGAAAATTTAACACCGTAACTACCGCCACCCCACCAACTGCATGGTATATTTCGTAAACTACTGAAGAACTAATTTTGAATTTTGGGCACTAATTTTAACTTACAGGGTACTAATTTTCTATGTAGGTTTGAGGAAAGCGACAAGCTCCTCAAACTTGGAATCAACATTCAAAGTCGTGGTCCTGCTGAACGAGCGCGCGAAAGTTATCATCGTTGATTTCTCCGTAAATACAAATGTTTCAGTTCCGTTTTTTTTTACGCAATGAATCACATTTAAGAGGACTAATTATTTTTACATTTTTGGCGCTTATGGTAGTCCTTCTGAAGGGAGCATGACTACCGCCGACCACCTTCAAAGTCGAGTTTCTCGAAAACTACTAAGGTACCAATTTTGTTGTTTGAGCACTAATTAGTAACAATTGGGCACTAATTATTTACTAAATATGGGATTGATTGGTGATGGAGGTCCTGCGTTAGCCACGGATATGCTTTTTCTTTAATTTTTAAAATGGACAATTCTTTAGAATATGAATTGTATGAATCTCCTACGTTTTACGCACGCCGGTAGGTACTAGTATTATATTATCTGTGACGCCGGTAAAGCTCCCAAACAGCATGATTTTTTCCGACATCTTCAACAATAATTGTCATATTTCAGCCAATTTACACAAATCTGTAATGAATTATACCATCCTCATGAATCACTCCATATATTTGTGAAAACCGTTTGTAAATCCGTTCGGTAGTTTTTAAGTTTATCGCGTACAGACAGACAGACGCGGCGCACGGTGGGCTGAAAATCTTAGGGATTTTAATTTGCAAGTGCTTGTTTTTATGCTGGATATCGCTTCTATTAGTCATTACTATGTACAAAAATGACACCCGAGTTAATTCTGCCCAAAAACGAAGGAAATATAATTTTTTTACGAAAAATTTGTATGAAGCTAGTATGAAAAATCGAATTATCTCCTAAACGGCATGTTTAACCGTAATATCCTTGGAGGTGGTCATAGTGCTAATTATTTATGATTTTTTGGTTGCCGATTTGACAAAAAATATCATGCCGTTTTTTTTTAAATACGTCAAAATATTTTTATTTGTTTTTACATATGAAACGATTCCTTTTAGTGTTTATGTTGAAGAACACGGACTTTTAACTATACGTAAAATAAAATAGCATCACTCCTATATTTCCGAAGGAGTTGGCAGAGGTTTATAGTACACCCACACGTAGACAACTATGTTTGAGCTAGATATTTATCAACACATCATGAGTTTTAAAACTTTTCATACAACCATATTACCAATTGTTTACTCTTCTAATGAGTCCGAAAAGAAGTGATTAAGTAACTACACTGATTAGGTCTTCTAATGAGTCTTTATAGGTGATTTAATGATTTTCAATATCTCACGACAATGCCAACTATGGATTACATTCAACTTTTCCTGATAAGTAAGCTAATTTGTTAATTAGCAGTGCTATGAGTTCTAAGAATAGTTAGTGACAATTATAAATTTTCATTAGCTAATGAGGAGATAACTAATAAGGGTAGTTACCTAATTATTGGCGTTTTGCAATAAAAGGGCTAAAGTTTTTTTATATAATTTAGTTTGTTCACAACTGTGTAACTGCTAACACTAAATCTGCGACTATAAAATCTTAGAATGGAAAGTTTAATCACTAATTTAGACTTGTTTGTTCTTCTACGAAGTGAGAGTACTTCATTTGATCATGAAGTATTGTTCAGTGCAGTTGTATCCCGCATAGGCGATTGCCTGTCTGACGAAGATCGTGTTGTTGTCAAAGATTGGATCAATGACGAAAAGATCCCGTAAATCATTTGAAAATCTGGGAGGTAAACAAAAAAAGAGAAGATCTGATGAACACACAGGCGAAGATTCCAGTGAATTGGCATATGCAGCTGCAGCACGTTTAAAAGAAGAAGGGCATGGAGATATCGCCTCTGTCATTGAATACATGATGAAAAATCCTGAAGCAGCCCCTAAATTAAATGAAACGCTTAAGAAACCAGCGAAAACATTCATATTTACGCCAGATAAAAGGCGCTTGGATTGCTTCTTTCGCTAAAACTCTCAAAGTGGCAATATATTACGTTGCGAGAGGCTGCCATTCGGGAAGGTCAGAAATCAGAAATCATTTATTTTGCAAAGACTGTGGGTACAAAATAAGGTGTTCACATTTTAACAAATAGCTCTTCCACATTCTACCTTACGGCATGCAAAGGTAATAAGTAGGTATATAAGTTTCTAGATCCACTCAGTTGAACAAAAAACAAAAGTATATATATATATCTAAACAAAGTAGGGTGGATGGATGGAACAAATATCATACATGCATGAATACAATAAATAAAACAATAATCTAATTCTAAAAATAGTAATAAACAAAAAAATAAATATTACAATTGCACCAAAATTAATAGATTACCTAATATAACATTATAAACTCTTATCAGTCAAAAAATCATGTACTGAATAATAGAATTAATTAATTAATAATGATGTTAGCCTCTTCTTAAATATACTTAATGACTGATCTTTAATAGTATGGGGAATTTTATTATATATGACGGGCCCCATTGACAAAATACTTTTTCTCAATAATGCTGTTTTGTGCCTACCTGTGTACATTAGATTTTTATATTGTGATCTAACAGATCCTGGCCGTGTTCGTATATCTTCCATTAGGGTAAATAGGTGTCTATTAGTTCTAACAAATATTGCAACTTCAAGTATGTACAAAGATGGTGCTAAGGATAAGGAAGGTGCTAAGGATATTTATCCATCTTACTATAAAGTGCAACAAACTAAGCTTGATTGCTACCCTCCGAAGCAATCAGTGACAGTTACTGATTCATCGGCTAGGATTACACTTCAAGCTTTACTTGATATCACAGTTACAAGAATCCTTCAAAGCCTTTCTAAGGAAGAGCATAACAAGCAGTCGAAGCTGATATCCAAGTGGGGATTTGATGGTGCTTCTAACCAAAGCCGATACAAGCAGAAAATGGAGGGTGAGGAAGATGACTCGAGCATTTTTATGACCTCCTTGGTGCCACTAAAACTGACAGACGGAGACAACATCTTATGGACGAACCCAAAACCATGCTCAGTTTTGTATTGTCGTCCAGTTCAGTTTACTTTTGTAAAGGAGAGTGAAGCAGTTGTCCTTGAGCTGAAAAAACAAATGGATGAAGAAATTGAGGCCCTTATCCCCACAGAGTGCAATAATAATAATAGGGTGACTCATGAACTAATGATGACGATGATCGACGCTAAAGTTTGCACTTACCTTTCTGAAGCTAGATCAAATGCATCGTGCTACCTTTGCTTAGCAAAGCCTACAGAAATGAACCGCTTAGATGCTGTAACATCAAAAATTGTGTGTTCTGACCTGTATGAATTTGGCTTGTCATCCCTACACGCCCGTATAAATTGTATGGAATGTCTGTTACACATTGCATACAGCCTCGACTTCAAACGGTGCAGACAAGGAAGAAAATAATTCAAAATAAATTCAAAGATGAGCTCAATCTGTTGATTAATATAGTAAAACATGGCTCGGGAACCACCAATGACGGGAATACTGCAAGAAAATTCTTAGAGTTTCCTAATAAAACCGCAGCTATAACCGGTTTGGATGAAGACCTCATCAAAAGATTTGCTGTAATTTTACAAGCAATTACATCTGGAGAGCAGGTCGATATAATAAAATTTAGAGATTATGCCCGCAAAACAGCAGAAAAGTACGTATTATTATACGACTGGTACTACATGTCGTCAACCGTTCACAAATTATTAATCCATGGGGCTGACATAATCGAGAAAAATAATATTGTGCCGATTGGGACTCTCTCGGAAGAAGCCTCAGAGTCTCGAAACAAAGATTTTAGGAGGTTTCGAGAACATCATTCGCGGAAAAGAAGCAGGCAGGATTCCAATCAAGACATTTTAAATATGCTTGTTGTTTCTTCAGATCCTTTGCTAAGTGCACAAACGCCTAAGTTAGATGCCAAGAAAAAGCAGAGCTTTTTTGCTGAAACTCTCGACTTAATTCAATTTCAGGAAACTGAGTTCGAGTTTTTGGATATATCCAATCTGGATGCTGACTCAGAATTGGAGTCTGACAAAGAGAGTGATAAGGAAAATGTATAAAAAATTATATACGTACATATTTGTAAATTTGTATTTGAGTGTGTTTGGTTTTTTTTTGTAATATTTAATAATATTTTGTCTTTTTTTAAATTTATTTTACTTTATTTTACAAATGCTTAGTATTAATTCCTTAAATTAAATTATTTTGTTTATAATATAACTTTATATGTTACTTAAATAAGAGTTTGATAATCTTTTTTTATTTAAATTAATAAAAATGTGTCAAAAAACAGCAATTTTTTTATTTAATTTTTCTTGTTTTGTGTGTTCTTAATATTTGGGTTAATAACATATCGAACTTTTTAACTTGGACACTAAAAGGGATCGTTTTACATGTAAAAATAAATAAAAATATATTGACGATTTAAAAAAAAAAAAACTTAAATTTTTCGTCAAATCGGCAACCAAAAAATCATAAATAATTAGCACTATGACCACCTCCAAGAATATTACGGTTAAACATGCCGTTTAGGAGATAATTCGATTTTTCATACAAATTTTTCGTAAAAAAAATATATTTCCTTCGTTTTTGGGCAGAATTAACTCGGGTGTCATTTTTGTTCATAGTAATGACTAATAGAAGCGATATCCGGCAAAAAATCAAGCACTTGCAAATTGAAATCCCTAAGTCTATGAAAGCCGATTTCCAGCCCACCGTGCGGCGGGGGACTTTGTTTTATAATAATGTAAGGATTCTTTTGTCAATAGGAGCCTTATTTACACAGCACGATTTACCTAATTGCGTGTGGCTTATATAAGTAGAAGCAACAATAAAAGTTGCATCGATGCAAGACATTTTTCGCTTCAATTGTATTGTATGCCATAGGCAAGAAACTTGCATCGTGTAAATGGGGCTTTAGGCACACTATAATGCATAAGCATTTCCATGATTTAGGGAATATTGAACTAGAGATACGGCCCAACTTGCTTGAGGGTTTCTGCTTCATTGGTATAGTGGTCGCAAGTGCGGTTGCTGAGCGTGGGGTCCTTGGTTCGATTCCCAGGTTGGGCAGTGTTCCGAGAGTTTCCATCCGAATTTTCTCAACGTAGTCCGAAATCTGAATGTGTGCCTGGTCATAGGCAATAGGCTTGCACATGGGACTTAATTATAACCACAGATTAGTATAGATGGACACTCCGCAGTTTATGTATGAAGCTACAAGTACGCCGCGGGCTCGTCTCACAGTCTCACTGCCAATTCAGTAGGTCTGCCGCGCCCCGCCGGGTCGTACCTGCATCAATTCAATACTCACATCGTCCGTTCGTTGCAAGATATTCAAACTAAAAATACTAAAATTAAGGCAAAAGTATATTGCATCGCATTTGGCTGCTTAAATAATAATAAGGATCCGAACCTCACGTTTTTCTCACTTCCAAAGGACACCGAAAGCTAAAGAAATGCACGTCTACCTATAAGTAGTTAGTAATTATGTTATTAATGTTTATTATGTTAGTAATGTTTACATTTGTTATTCTTATCTATGTCACCCGTATTTACGTAGTTAGAATATTAAATATTATTATTAAAGTAGGTAGGTATAGTTAGGTTCTTACAAGTTCTGTTTACAAGGTCAGGTTCAGGCTTTGATAAGTATAGATAGGAAAGTACCTATTTAAATTGTAGTTTTGTTTTGGTGGGTACCATAACTAAATATTATGTAGTAAGATTTTGATTATGTAGACAACAGGGTATTCGTACATACTTTTTTATTTGCCGAATTACGTAGGTACAAATGAATAAATAATGGAGACTAAATCAATCAACTTGTAGGTGAATATAACTGTGGGTAAATTAGCGTTGTGGGACTTGAATTGTACTATTGTGTTGTACTAAGAGTCGCTATTTATTTAACTGATTTTGCGGAGTGTCCCATCTGTAAACCTACCCCTTTGGGGAATACAGGTGTGATATGATTTTGGATATTCCTATCCTACCTAGCATTAAAATTGTATGATTAGGACACAGTATAAAAAAAAAAACAATATGTATAAAAAATAATAGTGATTATTTTTATTTTTACGAATTAACAGATCTTAGTGCTCATATAGTAAAAAACAATAATTTTAAGAACTAAATAAATAGGAAAGTGCATTGATTAGAAAATAAAAAATTGTTCAAGTTAGCTCCTTGCAAATAAAAATAAAACTGATTATAATCACAGATGAAGCACATGATTTGAGAGCTCACATTTCTAACTTGCTAATTATAACTATGTTTGCAACTGATTTCATTAAAAATATAGGAGTATATAAATGTTAAACCCTGACTAAGAAAATGTTCAGTACAATTTTGTCAAGCAAAATGTTAAAACATTAAATAACATTAAAAATAACTTACATTTCATGTGGTGATTACAAAAAGTCAACAATACATTACTCAATAAAACTTGAAATGGTAGAATTTGTTAGTAGCATAATTCTTTGTTGGGTTCATACATCTTCAATCAATATACATACATACATAGTCACTCCTTTGCATGGGGGTAAGCATATCTTCAACATATTTAATTTTAATGAGCAATTCATACATGGACATGAAATATATACTTTGACTTGTATTGAATCATTCAAATGACACCAAAATACTGACTTCTAGTAATTTCCTACTCATTTAAAATACCCAATAATCTTATATATTTTATCAATAAATTTTTGTACCATTCCATACAATTCCAAACTACTCTATCAAATAAGGCCAGTAACCCCAATGTATGACATCACGCGCGGAAGGCGCAGGCTCCTCCCGGCCACTGGCTGACTCACTCAACAAAACTCACAAGGCACCGGTTTACGAGCGCACAGTTGCTGATACAATTTATGATACCTGTAACCTGTGGTTGAAATTTCGCATTAGACTAATAATAATATAGGTTCGTCGTTTACTGGTCATTTCAATACAATATTATCTAAATAATTTAGAATAAAGCTAAAACCAGAGTCTTCATTAATATTTCATATTTATACATTTCATTAATTATCCAACTTCACTATACATATTCAAATACTTTTCATTTTCTAGTTTGAGATAATATAATTATTGTAAATACATATTAATAAATGTAAGGCATATTGAGGCACTCAATTTTACAACCATAACAAGCGTGGTGCACGGTGGTAGCTATGGACTGATAATGCTTAAGATACAGTAATATTCCGACTTACGCCGTTTCTCATCTTGTAAAAGTTAAATACATGAAAATTAATTATAGAGAGCGTAATCTCGAGGCGTTACTGTATCCCCACGATGGCAAAACATTAATAAATTATTCAACTACTATACAATTTTTCAATAACATAAAATTTGTAGCTTGGTTTGTGCTTTTTGTTACGTAGTTTGTTCTTTGACATCTCACTTAGTTCTTGTATATGAAGTCCAATCAGAGGAAGGGATTCTTGGAATTCGTGAAACCGCCATTATTTGTAGACTGCTAAAAACATGATAAGACAATTAAATATTATCATCATACTAATGAGTCACTGGATTATCCACACATACATACTGCCTGCTATGTAAACATAGTCACTCATCTATTTCTGTGAACTACACACAAAATAAAACTAACTATCAGTGTTGGTTTCCTGTAGGTTTTCAGTAGATAAAATTATCAAAATAGTTCATAAATGAATACATGCACTGGGTTAGCAAAAACATGGTTTTTTTTAAACAGGATATATTTTTATCATTTGGGAAACTAATTAAATCTTTATCTGCATTTATTGGGACTGTTATTATTCTACTATTACTATTATTATACTTAAAAAAAGAATGAAGATGTAGATAATACAATGCATAGACAACAATAGAAAACAATAGGTGATGAAGTCCAAAAATTAATTGTTAACTCTATGCCTAATGGTACAAAAATGTAGCAAATGGGAGTCAGATGCAAAATACTTCTCATTAATATGATGCACCTCACCATTAGGAAACATCTATTTAATTCAGTCACATGCCTGATAGATCTGTCAATGCCTAATGCAAACAAATATGCTAATGTCAACAACTAACAGTTTCAAGGTCAAATCCCAATTGATATCTTAAAATTACTCACATAAAATATTCAATTTACTACCAGCTATCAAATAATAAATTACATTTAATATTATTAATAGCACATTTACATTGTGTAAGGAGGAAAAAAAGTACATGGGTTATCTGGAATTTTTTTAAATGTTATTTTCTTATAGAACTGTGAATGGTTTGACTACATCAACACATCCCAAATTTTTTAAATAGTTAGGATGTTTCTGACTTTGGATGTTTGTTACTCAATCATGCTTGAAAAGCTGAATGGATTATGATGAAAATTGGTACACAGGTCAACTCTGACGTGGTTTATGTAGTTTCCCTATGATGCGAGTAACAAACAGCTAGTCTTATAATAAAAAGCAACAATTCTCACCATAAATGGGTTGACTGGTACAGCGGACGTCGCGGTGCTCCATCCTCCATTGAAAAATGGGTTTTTATTGGCAAACAGATCATTGGTTGTGGCGCTTTGGAATGGATTTTTATTATTTACGATGTTATCCTCTAAAACAGTTATAAATTAATTGAGACAGCGTAACACAATTTCAGTTACAGTAAATTGTTTGTTTTAGTGTTATTATCCTCTACAGACTGAATAAAAATATATAAATAATTAGGGTCATCATCACCCAGAAAATTTCAGCACGGGGGGCCACTTGAACCACGAAATTAGAACAAAGAAATTAACAGTTGGATAAACATTACAATATTCTTACCCATATGTTTCTGGTTTTGTTGTCTTAACGCCAGATCTAAATCTGCCAGTGCAGCATAACGGTCATCTGTAAAAAAAAAACAAATCAGTAATAAGTTTACCCTGACACCTATAAAAAGTATTAATCATAATTGATCAGTTTGTAAACTTACTTGCAGGCTGAGCTGGAGGGCTAAAAGCATTGAATGCTTGTTGTGAGGTCATGGACGGAGGCGATGCAAAACTATTGTTCACATTATTGTTGAACTGACTACTGTTATAAATATTTGCTGTAGAAAAATCAACAGGAAAACTGAAAAAGAAATATTTTTGATAAGTTCTGTAAATAATATTTTGGATAAGATGCTGGTTATTATTCTTATCTAACTTACTCAGGTACTGAGGCTGGTACAACAGCAGGTACAGTGTTCACAACAGGCTTTGCCAAATTGTTGACTGGATGGGCTACTCTGTAGTTAATTTCGTTAGCAGGCAGAAAATTGTTTACCACTTTCGCAGTTTGGACGACTGTGTTATTATTGACCATGTTCTTCGATGTTTGCGGCGAAATCGATATCAAAGGCGTTGAGCCCGAAGCGTTACTTCCGGTCTTAATTTTGGGTTTATTTTTAATCGAACCATTGACGGGATTATTACTTAGTGCAAGCGAATCCAAATAATAGCGTTTCTTCTCATACTTGTCTGACATAAAATCTTTAACGCTTTGCTCATCAGTAAAGTTCACACTTTCACCCTCGTAAAGGCCTAACCAAACGCGCCTGCAGTAGTCGTTACCTCTCGCTTTTATAAATTCTATTTCTTCCGGCGTGAAAGTGGCCATGGAAATGGACTTCACGCGGTGAGGCGGAGTAAGGCCACGCCTGAAACATAATACAGGAATCCGTTTGTTGATCTTATTCATTTAGACAAAAGCAGACTATCGCAGAAACAATACTCACAACATTCCCGAGCATTTCGAACACACGAAAGATCCGATTGTACTGTTCACATAAGTAGGTCCTCTTTGGTTGCAATCTAAACAATATTTGTTCCCATTGTGTGAAATAAACTCACGTAAAATTTCTAAATTTTTATCGTCCTGCTTGCGACGATTTGCAGCCATTTTCGTGATCTATGTGTGAGAAATGTTTTATTTATATATAGCAACGAATGCTATACTGTTGAGATTGTGTGAGTGCTTGAAAGTATTTTGTTGATCAATCAAATCAACTTCAAACTTCAACATCACAGTTCAACATAAATGTTTGTCTGTCTATGGTTCTAGAGATGCGAATGAAAGTATCGATAGTAAAGTTCAACTTATCACGAAACAATAGTTTTAATTCTCTTACAGTGTGCTCGGTATAAGGTGCCTGGAATAAATCCAATTCAGTAAAATGAGATAGGAAAGTCGAAGGAAATAAATAAATGCGAAAAGCACTTATTCAGGTCAGTTTATGTCATGTGCACCAGGGAGCTAACCATGAGCTCTTAAAGCAGGACAGAAGTTGAACTGCCTTGGTTTTTTGTACTATTACATCTTAATAGCAGGCCTGCAGCAAGCTTGTTGCGTTGACGTTTACGAAAACCGTTCACCTTTTTTTTGTATAGACTTTCCATACCATGACGCGCTAATTGACAGCAGCAAAACGACAGTTGAACATCTGTAACGTCAAAATAAACCATCTTGAAAAAGTTACTATTAGCTCAACAAGCTTTTTCAACATTGTTTTGTTGAAAAATTGATAATAATGTTACATTTTTCAATTTTATTAAACAACATTATTAATTTTATGACATTATATGACAACATAATTTTAGATGTAAGGGTGTGGACTGACAGAAGCAGAAGAGCCAACTTATATCATAAACCTGGGTCCCCGAAATTAGACAAAATCAAATTTGACTAAACAATAAAATATTCAAATGCTGTTAACACAATTGTTCATGTTATCTCGTATTACTGTTAATAATATTAAAACTAGACTAGTAAAAACGACGAAACACATGTATGGTAAAGTTGTAAAGTGGTAAACTATCAGTTTTGACGAAAAGCTGGTAAATAACTTTAAAATTGAATTCCTGTTCTTATATCCAAATATAGGCTGTCTGCTATACAAACAGGATAGTTGACCAAATTAAACAATCGATAACCCTCGGCATGAAATATGCGAAAACATTATGAAATTAAAAAACATGTTTCAAAGAAACTGAATTATTTTGAACATAATAAATAAGGCCGGGCCCAAAAGTTCGAGCTCGCTTCGCCGCTTTTGCATTCTAGCTAAACTACTGCATATACTACAATTATAAATAGGAACTAGTGCTTCTTAATCTTTAGCTTTTGTGCATGGCATGAGTCGACTTCTGAACTCTTATTTCGGTATGAATGGTCAAAAACAAAGCCTAACCATTCCAACCTAACATTGCTCTTAAGGTGGTTTTTTATACCTTTACACCTAGACCTTTTACACCAAAGATGGGCAGGGCACGGATAGAAATTCTGCCATACAAATTTCAATTCTCGCCCATTCCATCCACGCCTCGCCTCGCCGGTATAAAACCACTTTAACTGAGACATTTTCTTAAAAGTTCGGTTAAGCAGCCAAGACCTTAGTGGTCAAAACTGCGAGTTACCATAGTTTATAAAAAATAAACATTTTCTTAATTCTTGCGTTTTAGACAAAAAAGCGTTGATAATGCCACTTTCTTCGGAAAACCGGAAGGCGTGATCACGCGTTCAGGTTTGCTGAACAAAAAGTGACAGGAACGCAATAATCCCTTTTGGTTAGGATCTGGGGATAAACTCTATGTTCTGTGGATAAGCTTTTTTAGTCTGCTGCCTAAGTCATAGACATTTAATAAGTATGGACTGGAAATACCTACAAAAAAAAGGTGCATACCTACAACTCAAAATGTCGCATAAAATGGCTGCCAATGCTAGGGTTGTGTCATTCAGGGAACATGGTGTTACTATTTCGAGTATCGATACTAGTACGTAATAGTATAACGAATCTTACTAGATATCACGGTTGAATCATATTTAAAAAAATATTAGCTAATAGTCCGTTGTAACAGAAAAAAAACGAGTATTGACAATTTATCACTTCTCAAACAATTTTCCGCATAATTATAATTTCATTTATAGAATTATTACTTAGCAAATAAAGTTTTCACAAATATTTGTAACGCAAACCTAATGTTTGGCAAGTGAACGTTTAAACAAAGCCAAATATTTAGTATCGAGTGAGCATGCAAGTCTTATGCCTGTTTTCACCTTCACTAAGTGACACTTAAATGAATCCCTAATAAAAGTTGACTGTTGGATTTTCAACGGTAGACTCAGCGCTGAGAGTTGAAAAACAGTGCAGTTTTATTTAGGTATTCATTTAAGTGTCACTTAGCTGTCGGTGAAAACGGGCATTAGTCAATTAAATTTTTAACAATTTTATCATAAATGAACATTCGGAATAATACACATCCTTACATATTATAAAACAAAGTACACCGCCGCGTCTGTCTGTTTTTCTGTCTGTCTGAACGCGAAAAATTCAAAAACTACTAAACGGATTTTCAATAAATTTTCACTAATGGACGGAGTGATTCATGCGGAAGGTTTTAGTGTATAATTCATTAAAGTTTTGTGTAAATTGGCTGAAATTTGACGATTATTGTTGAAGATGTCGGATAAAATCATGCGGACTGGGATCTTTATTAGCGTGAGCCGCGGAAATCATAAAATTTACATAAAATGTATGTACTACAGTATTGTTAATCTTAAAAACTTCAACAAAAAATCGTATACACTACATAAAACTCTGCGGAACGGTCTCTCGGTGCTATGAACCAAAGAGTACAGTTTGCTGTAAACCACGGGCCGGACCTAGCAATATCATTTCAGCGCAGCGAAGGAACTAGTATCAGAAACTATTACGGAAACGGTACAACACTATTCCACCATGACATATCATTGTAAACAAACGAATGAAATTATGAAATAATAAAAAGGTCTGTTGGACGGAAATAAACCCATATATTAAAATTTAAGCCGTATTTAATGATCACCTAGCAATTTTTTCATCGAAAGTTTATCACTTTATGTACTATTGCATGAAAACCGGCTACTAACCTGTGCAAAGATAATTGAGGTTGATTTTCCTTCTTTCTTGCACCACACTTCACAATACAACACACAGGCATGTTGAATTGGTGTTTTCCAACGTATATATGTAGTTTTAAAGGAAAACTCCACGTAATTTTCTCACAAATCTCAATAAAACAAAAAGTAAACAACCACTTGACAGCAGAACTACCATGAACTTGTCGCATATTATGGCGGATATGGCACTTACCTACAACTGTTACTACGTCTCAACAAAATGTTGCCATTATGAGGAACAACTGAAATATTGTTGTCTCTTTTATCAAATACGATTACCACATTAGAAAGAGTGAAATAACACGATATTTCACATTCTAGTTCGTTTTTCACCCATATTTGTATAAGCAAACTTATGTATAGAATATCGCGGCGCCTCCGTGTTTTTACTATCTCAATGGCCTAAGTCGACAGAGTTTAAAATACGTCAAAAGAAAACTTAAGAGGGCTATTACAAATTCCAAGTGTTCAGCTTTAGGTAAATTTGACGGCGCACGGCAGCGAGTGCGCACGTGTGCGTCTGGCTAAGTACGCTACGCAAACATGCAAACCGCTATGCGTCGTATGCCAGGATCAAACCAACACGAGCCTTTGCCACTTTACTTCACTTTTGAAATTACTATTATTTTAGTTCGTGAAATATTTATTTGTACGATGAATGTTATCACCTAGAACGAACGTGCTTATCTAATGAGTTAAAATAGGGTTATAAAAAAAAAATCTTGTACGGCCTATTATTATAAATGCGAAAGTGGGTTTGTTACGGTTTCACGTTAAAACTGCTGAACGTATTTGGATGGAATTAGGCACATGGGTAGACAATAACTTTAGGACAGTGTAGGGTTAGGTTAGGACATAGAATACTTTTTATCACGATGTTCCCACGGGGCTGAAACTTATGATACAGTTTGGATACATCTATGAAATACATCCGATGTGATAAAAAAGGTAGGTAGGTAAGGTAGGGGAACCTAAGCATGTGTGGATCGCCCGGAGGACACGGTGGAGTATACGGTGGAGGTCTGCCCAGCGTGGGCGGAGCATCGCCGTGTCCTCGTGGAGGCGATCGGCGGCGGTGATCTCTCGCGTCCGGCCCTGGTTCAGGCCATGGTACGGAGCGAGAGGAAATGGGAGGCCGTCACCTCCTTCTGCGAAGCTGTAATGCTCGCGAAGGAGGAGGCGGAACGCGTGAGGGTGAGGCAAATTTCACGCCCTCACGCCCCTAACCGCCGCAGGAGGAGACGCGCAGGGCGTCGGGAATCGCGAGGCGATTTCCGGCCACCGTAGGCGCGGGCTTACGGCTTACGGCTTTACGGCTTGCGGACGGTGAGCAATGGGTGGCTCACCGTCCGATAAGGACCAGGCCCGGGTCGACGGCGCGTTGTGGTCCACGTGCGCCTCAAAGAGATGTCACCAGATTTGAAGGGGTCCACTAGGGCCGATGCCTGCCGGGGTTGCGAAGAAAACCGAAAGGGAGATCGTGGCCCCCGGCAACAGGGCAACCGAAGGAACACGGGTGGGTTTTAGTCAGTAAGAGTCCGACACACCCTCCCGCTCCGCCCAGAGCGGGAGAAGTTATTTGATGATTTCCCACCCACAAAAAAAAGGGGAACCTAAGCATTATAATAAATTATATCTAATATGCACATTTAAAGACTTCATCACTGTTTATAGTGATGCATCCATAAATGTGTATCATTCGAGGTAACTTATTATTTTATGGATACGTCCAACTGGTAAATAAAAAACAAACTAAAGAAAAAAGTATAATCGTAAAAATAAATTAAAATAATATTTTCCGAAGTGGCATAGAGCGTGCTTTCCTAGATTTTCCTATTAGCTTCTCTTGCGCGTTTCAAACTATCAGCCAAATCCTTTATTTTTATTTTGACAGCACCAAAAGTTTTATTTTTTTCTCGTTTGCCAATTGTTGAGAACTATGTCTGAAAATAATTAATTTAATTTAAGTTGGAGATTACATTAATAAGCAATTCAGAAAAAAAAGAAAACAAACAACAATTTTTGTTTATTTTCTATAAATAGGTATGTTCGCATTAGAATATCATAGGAAAATACTTACTAATAATACTATATTACAATAAAATCATAAAAATTACTCACTTGTATCAAGAAATGTTGGTTGCGCTATATTCTTGGTGTATTGCCGAGATTACGTGGCGCACAAAGTGGCGACAGCGAGCGATACGTCCTCCCTCGGTGAGCGCTTGGCGCGGACTAAAGCCAGACCCCGCGCGTCGTGAGATTTATATTGATTTATAGCATTGCTTACAAAAATTGTTTAAAAATATTATCTTACATTTAAATAGACAATTTTTTTTTTCAAGCAAGGTAACATTGTAATCTTAGTTGTAAAATACTTTTTGTTTGAATTTGGATTATATATTCATAGATAAAAAATATAATTTCGGACGAAAAATTATCAGTAACTCTCTTTTTTACGGAATTATTTTAGTGTATTACTGTATGAAAAATAATAAACTGAATTGAGCATTCCAATGTACAAGTTATAGTTGTATCATGGACATTTTAATAAATGATTAAATCATTATAATCTTCGATGTAACAAAGCATCAAAAGATACCTAAAAGCAAAATTTTATGAAACATCCTTTGCAGAGACAAGGGTTTTACTGATTTATGTAAACAAATTGACATATTTATTTAGAACACTCCCAAGATAAATAATCAAACTTTCTCGGGCATATTTTTTATTATTTTTTTTGGCTTTATTTAAACCATAATCGCACATCAAAACTCGAGTCAAACGCTTGAATACAAGAAAAATTGTGATAGCCCTCTTAACCTTACCGAGACAGAACTTGTAAACCATCGATTTACATCAACATTGAGGTAAATCGATCGCTTCATTCTAGATTTTCTTAATTCTTAAACTTTTCTGCATATTTCGACAAAGTAACTCAAAAGAAAACTTAATGTTACCGTAACGGGGGCTAAAATCGAGCTTGCTTCGCTCGCACCCTTTATTTTCAGAGGCACTTGAATTTCGCTGCGGTTTGGTAGGCCTATTCCCGGGAGTGGGGGGGGGGGGCAGTGCAGGCTAGTAAAAAAATCAAACGGGTTAAATTTTTGTAAAGTGCTGTGATAAATCCCTAATGAAAAGCTATAAGTAGCTATGTCCATAAATATCATTATTTAATATCCAGATCAAGATCCCCCTGCAAAAATCCTGCGGTCGATATCTAAACTATTATTATAAAAAGATTTGATTTTCTTGTATGTTTGTTTGTTACGCTTTTACGCAAAAAAATTTGGCACGTAGGTAGACCATGACCTGGGTTAGGACATAGGACATACTTTTTATCCCGATATTCCTACGGGATCGAAACTTATGCAGGTGAAATCGTGGGGCGCAGCTAATGATTCAATAAAAGACGTAGTGTACATTGAAATTGTTATATTTTTTAAGAAAGTTTCGGATATATCGCTACCCTTCTCTTTCTTATTTGCTATTCGTGAGCCAAACTGAAGGGCTCTTTTGGGCAAAATAACAGCCTCTGTTAATTCAAGATTGAATGCAACAAGCCTTAACATAAGCTTGTCTCCAATACCAATACCCAAATCTTCACTGGGGAAACACCTGTAAATGGAAAAAATTAAAATGATCTATCACTTCAAACCAGTCAAAAGCTATATATATTAATCTTGTGAAAACTATTATGGTTTAATCTCAAAGTAATAAGATAGTTAACTGATTCAGGCGTGACCTTGCGGAAATCCATTATAAAATGATGATGTGCATATATTTAGTAACCTGTTCCGCTTAGCTATTTCTAAAGAGTCTTAAAAAGACTCTGGAAGAAATCGACACGTGTTTCACCTCTCAACGAGGCATCCTCAGGATGACGATTAACTTGTCGCGAACTCGAACACGGCGTGTTGCCACACCAAGCACCGAGCGTAGAATCGGTCTGCGTTACAGGTTTATAGCTAAGCGGAACAGGTTGCTAAATATATCCACATCATCATCTCAAAGTAATAAAGTTTATTAATAATGTATTAACCTTAGCCATGGTTTTAACTGTAGTATATAATTTGTAAATTCTTCATCTAAATACGGCATTCGAGGTTGTCTACCATGATCACATATGACTCTGTTATCGCGGGCTAAATTTCTGAATGAAATTCTTTTCCAGTCAAGATGTAATTCTTTGCTGAGACCTAGCCAGCCATTACGTTTAAATGAATTTCTATGCCGGATATATCCACCGAATAATTCATCTGCACCAGAACCCACTAATAAAACCTGAAAATAGAAGTGTTTCTTAATTAAATCCCAAAATAACATTTCATTATACTGTTTTTTCTTTATCCAGGTTTAACTTACCCTGCTTGTAGAGGTGTCTAAGTAAGTCTGGCCCCTAGCAGCAAACCACAATGCTGTTCCAAGACTTTCGTCTAAGATAGTTTGTCGAGGATAAACTAGATCACCTATAGTATTCTGTTGGTGTTTTTCTAGTTCTTCTTTTGGTACATTCACTTCTAGGAAGACCCATTTCCTAAAAAATAAAAAAATTGTTTATAGGCTTGTCTCCAAAAAATTTTTTTTTTAGTCTGTCTTTCACATTATAAAAAAATATTGGATACGTATTTTTTCTTTTTTGGCATAATCAAAAGATTACGGCGATACATTGAGTTAAAGTGTGGCACGGTTTTTTTTTTCTGTAGTGCATCTCATAGCTGACCTCTGAGGTCATGACTATTTAACTGGTATAAATCCTGTGGTTGCCTGAAGCTGCTAAACTCAAAGCCTCCAGCCAGGGGCATACTCTACTACACTAAGCTTAACAGCTAGGTGAACACTCGCTAAGGGTACGAGCCTCGGCTTAGGGCGTCACCGGAGGGAGGACATCAAAGATGGGACGGGCTGGATCAGTTTTGATCATGATTATTAATCGGGGAATTTAAAGCTACATGCACAGATGCAACAACTGCTGGCACCTCGTTTTCGAGAAAGGATCGGGGAGGAGTATCATTTACTCGGGGTCGCGGACGCGATCGCAAAGGACCTCGGCGGCGAGGTCGGAATGACGGGAGGCGTCTGTATCTGTGTATTGTACTTGTGGGCCTATTGCTCTCCTGGAGGAGGGTTATGGGGTCATCTGGGTCTGTGAGAATGTGCCTAGGACGGCGGGTTCAACTAATCCTACTTGGGACATAGCTGGCAGCCTCGAAAATCAGGGGGTTGCGATGTTTGACCGCAGAATCAAAGAAACGCTTTGCAAGGCGTTTTAGGAACTGGTGGATAGTGCGAATTTTTAGGTCGAGATGGAGACTCGTTCCTAACATACCAGGGGGAATCGGTGGCCCTACGGCGGAATGGGTTTTGGAGGGTTTGCATCCTATGGATATGGTGGGGTTTTGCATGAGCAAAGACAGCACCCACATATGTCATGATTGGTAGCATGAAGTCACGCCTTGCTAGATTTTATACTGCGTTGTGACGTAGCGAGCCCCCACTCCCCAACTTTAATGCGTGTTTTCTAAGTAATTTTTGATTAATATGATAAAACAAAAAATACTTGTCTAATATTTTTTTATTATCTGAAAGACGGACTAAATAGAATTTCTTTTTTTTTACCTAGGCAACTACCCTATTATTTAACATTCAATTTTACATAAAATTGAACCATAACACATACAGTTTTAAAACACTGACAGTGGCGGAGTAAAGAGGGGGGCGGAAGGGGCGGTCCGCCCCGGGTGCTAAGCACCAAGGGGTGACAACGACAACTCACTCGTACAGCCAAAGAATGCATAAAAAATCTTGCAGCGTTTGAAATAAACTTTTCAAAGTAAAAAAATAATAAAATCTTACTTAAGAGTCCTATTACACTTTTTACGCAAATTCATGATTTTTGCCGTTGTAATTTTCAGCAACAGTAATATATTTTAATTATTTGATTATGAATAACGATAGTGCTATTCTCTTTCTTATAAGTTGGAGTTACACATTTTAATTTTTCTTTTCGTGTAATTTACTATAAATATTTTACGAACTCAGATTACAAGAAAATCCGTTGGCGATGGAACTTTGACGCTTAAATTCACTTTGTTCCATTCAATTCAAATAAAAGCTAAAATTACTAAAAAATAAGTTGAATGTTTTACTTGTTTATTGGAGTTCTAGAATTTCTTTAAATTTCTTGAGTTTTCACAGAAAAAATCATAAAAAAAAGCAAATGTCTTGATTCAGCGTCCATTATATTCCAAATAAACAACATTTTATCAAATAAACTAATAAGGTATAAAACTTCTATCTACAATGAATACGTTTCGTTAGTTTTCGTTTCTCAATATAATAAGAAAAAATTACCATAAATAAAATTAAAGTATTCCGTAAGTATTCCGCGTCAATTCAGCAAATCACTTGAAAATAATGTGTAACTCCAACTTATAAGAAAGAGAATGGCACTATCGTTATTGTAATTAAATAAATAAAATATCATAATGTTAATGAAAATTACAACGTCAAAAATTACGAATTTCCGTAAAAAAATGTAATAGGACTCTTAAGGTCCACAATGAGCCAAACCAGACTAACCAATAAACCAACTATTCGATTTTATCAATTGAAAGAAACAGAGACATCAATTTTGATAATGTTATCAAATACTTTAGTAAAATAAAGTCTCATAAGCACGCCATGTTTAGTAAATGTATGTTTAGTGTATTATTTTAAGTAGGGGTGCTCAATACAAAACCGCCCGGGGTGCCAATCTACCCTACGCCGCCGCTGAACTCTGATCAAGCTGAATCACCTTGTTGGACACAGTTTTTGCAACTCTTGTAATGATTGCCTTCCTGTTAGTCTATCAGGGACTTCATATGTAGCATTTTCATCTTTTTTAAAAGCAACATTGATAAGGTCTATGCTTTGTTCCTTTGGCAAATATTTATCAGCAAGTAAAGCTAATATTGTGCAATCAAGACCCCCAGAGAACAACACTCCAACTGTACAATGATTGCAGTCATCTGTTCCATCATTCAAACACTTTTTACATTTATTTGGCTGTCTATTCAAACGCATTTTAATGCTCCTTTCTAACAGTTCGGTTACTTTCAGAACTGTTTTCCGTATTACAGCATGTTCTAATAGTTTCTTCATTACTGCCAGTTTACATTTTATTTGTCTAGCTGCTGATTCTATGTATTTCACTACCTCATCCTGAAAACAATGATAGTAGGTAAAAAAATATTCGAAATTAACTAATATTAAGATTAAAATAACTTAACAAAAATTATAAACCTCTTCTGTAAATTCCTCCTCTGCATACTCAATATGAAATTCATCATCTGGTAGACTTTGTTGTGTTCTCAGTTCTTTTAACCAATCTTCAATGGCAAATTCTTTGGTTGAGCTTGAGTCATCAGTCCACGGATACAGCTTTATTATATCGGTACACAAATTTAATATTTGAATATGTGTTGCTGGTACTTCAATACAGTCATAATTTCTTCCTAAGATGTTACTGATAATAATGGAATTTTCTCCTTTATGAAACAACAAGGTACTTCTTCCGATTCTGTCCCTCATGAAATATATTTTTTTATTTACTTTGTCATAGTATATTATGGCAAATGGTCCTTTTAATGTTTTTAAAAGCTTTACAATATATTCTTCGGATGATTGTCCCTGTGATTTAAATGTAATGTGAGTCATAACATTTTCTAACAAAATGTATTAAGTAATTTATGTTTGAAAAAATTAAGAAATCTAACAGTAACGGTAAAATCTTACCGCTGTTTTGATTAATTTTTCCATGATCACTAGTGTATCGCTGACATTGCTGGGCCAGGTTTCATCAAATATATCTCCATTATATAATAGCACACCTTGTTCTGTTTCCATAGGCTGAGGTGTTAGCTGTGGACCTTGCATCCACAATACTGCTCCACAGAAAAATGCATTCATTCCATCACCTAAGCCCATTTCTAACGTTTGTGTCCAATTGGGGCCTCTGTTTTTGATGCGTTTTAAAACTTGGTCGTCCTGAAAATAATTTTTTCTTGGTAAATTAATATTTATCAAGGTTATTCAGCGCGGTCCATGTTGGTAATAGTTACCTTGCCTGGTGTGCTGTTACAAAAACATATTTCACAAAGTATTCCACACATTGTAGAATCAATAATGCACCAAAATATTATTATTTGTGAATATTAATAATTGAATTTAAAATTATTAAAAGTCAAAATTATTTACATTAAACCACAGTGACAGCAAAACAACTTGCTAAACTTTGGCTTTGGCAGTTTGGCATATAATGGAATTTTATGACCTGGTTACTGGACCTTTAGGTCAAATTGGCATATAATGTACTCTGTGATAAAAAGTAGTGTTGTCACAATGCATAAAATGTTCGTATATCGATAATAAAATAAACAAGCACGCAAGTAAACACGGATTGCTCAACAAATATTTTTCACTAAAACAAGTCTATCACCCCACATCAATATCATGATGACATTATCTAAGTCATAATATTAGCGGGTCCAGCAGTATTGTAACAATTTGGATTCAATCTGCAAGCAAGCAGCATTGGTTGTGTGTGGTTGGTTTACTCTCAAGAGATACTGGGCACTCTGTCTTTGTTTTTGTATTGTTTGGTTGATTGGTTGTGGTTTTTTTGACGCGTTGATTGATTGTCATCTGTCAAAAAGTAAACAGAACAACACCGAAAAAATAACAATTTTTACTTTTGATCAAAGAGGGAACATGTTTTATTGATAATAATTATGTTATTTTGATTATTATAAACATGACGTCCACTGAAAAAGATGCGGAGAAAAGTGAACAACAGCCAGACACAGAGGGCAATATCGAAAATGCGGAAGACGAGAAAGCAGCCCTCGATGAATACACATCTAACCTAGAATCGAGGGTAAAACAAAAGTCTGAACTTAGAAATCAAAATCTGAATTGTGTACGTCCACCAGACAATCATTTCTCTAAATTGGATTCTGGATTAAAGAAGAACACAACTTTTGTGAAGAAATTGAAGTCGTTTAGCGCTACTCAAATTGATATACTTTTAAAAGATTTCAATGCCCTAAATCTTACTAAATACATCTCAGAAGTAGCAGCAGCGATCGCGGAAGCTAAGCTGAAGATGTCTGATATTGCGGCTGCTATTAATTTATGTTCTGCACTGCATCGCACCTATGCAGATTTTTCTGCAAATTTCTTTGAAAACTGGCAGAAGATCCTAACTTTCAAAGCTACAGATAAGATAACCAACTCATCTAAATTACGTGTGGATATAAGATTTTATGCAGAACTGGTAGCTGTTGGTATATTTACAAATAAAATGGGCTTGCCTTTGTTGGGCAGTGTCCTCACAGTTCTTATAAATATGGATAAAGAAGAGCATAACAATATACCAATACTGTTGTCATTTTGTAAACACTGTGGTGAAGACTATGCTGGGTTAGTTCCAAAGAAAATAAGAGAAACTGCTGAGGTAATTTTGCTTTTTAGTTTTATAAACAAAGAAACAAATAGATACTTGTGATGACAATAAAACCGTATTGATACCAATTTCTATTTTTTTGATGTTTGTGTTAATTTGAATTCTATTAATTTTCAGAAATTCAATGTCACTATTCCTAGAAACCCATTCTTGCCAGCTGAAAAGCAGACAGCAGTTAGAACTCTGTTGAGAGATTACTTCTCATCACTCACAAAGCACTTGCTAGCTGAGAGAGCACAACTGCAAGCCTTGCATGCAGCTAATCAGAGGACTCTGCATACCAGGGGAGAGTTGTCACAGGAGAGAAAGGACCAGTTGGAGCAACATCAGGTGATTTGTTATGTTGATGCTTTAAATAACTTGATTTAATTTGCAACAAAATTATTGAAAAATTGAGTACTGTAATACTAGCACAAGGTTAGCCCAACCAAGGTCAGGATGGCATTAAACTGTAAAGGGATGAACCCTGCACTGAATTGAAATAGTCTGTGGATGTTGAAGATAGTTTCTATTGATACTTTCCTTTTTTTAGGCTACCTATGACAAACTCCTGTCTGGTGCACAGAGCTTTGCAGAAGTGTTAGGTGAGGAATTAGGAGAAGCTGGAGAACCACCCACATTGACACTGACGGTGACTGAAACACAAGGCACTGTGACCATTGGTGGCAATGAAGAGTTCACCATGCAGGCTGGCACTGATCCCTGGCAAGATGAGGACACCAGAACTTTTTACACTAGCTTGCCAGATTTGAAAGTTTTTATGCCTAATTATCAAGTGAAAGAAGTGAGTATTGTAAGTAATCAATAAAGTATAATTATAGCTCCCGTATTAAGGTCTATCTAAGAATCATCTGTAGCTACAAATGGCAAACACGATCATTAGAGGTTGAAAACTTAGGCCTAGCATCGCAACTACATAAAATTATGAGGTGGAAACTTTCCGTCATGTATTTTTATGTAGTCGTGTGTTAGGTATGCTTATGTCTGGAATGCTTTATAATTTACCTGCAACATTAGTCCAAATAAATTACTGTAAAATTTAATATTAAAATTGGATAAAATAGCCAGTACAACTTGTGGTTTATTTATAAACGTTTCTTAAAGTTATGTTACATTCAAAGATCGAAAATTTGAATTTTTTGATGCCCTATGATTATTCCCCCCCCCCCTTTTTTATATACTTGTACATATTATTAAGTCTTAGTTTTAAAAATCATGTAAATACGTATGTGTAAATAAAATTTTAATTATGTACATAAAAAAAAAAGATCGAAAATGTATGGTTAAACAGTCGCTAATCATTACTTAGCTTTAAGCAATGTTTATAAACAAACCCCCTTATGCTCCAGTTCATGCATTCAACCTAATCATATTACCTTTCACAGTACAAAAGATATTCTGAATTTCCACCATACATACCACCGTTGGTGTTGCTCCAATTGTTCATAATCGTATTTCTTTTCTGAACTTCAAACTTATTTGTGCTGAATAAATTGTTTTTTTTTTCTCTTTTTCTTGTCTTTCTTCTTGCAGACAGTAAAAAGTAAACCTGATACAGTAACAGAAGAAATGTTGGATGAGGATTTGAAGGAGGATGAGCTGAGTGATAGCGAAGCACCTCCCACTGTTCCTGACATGGAGCAGGAAGAGGCACAGCCTTCTAATGTTTCCAACAAGTATGCTTATTATAATTTTTACATATTATTATGAACAATTTTAGGACAGTGTTATCTCAGTACATAAGTTCTAAATCATTTTATGCTGTGTCAAAATATGTTGTAATTTGTAAATATAGAAAAGTTATTTATCTGGAATAAATTAAGTCTTTTGCCTTATCTACTTCAGACATCCATTTTGCAAAAAAAAACCTTTTTCAGATATGCTCTGGATGCATTTTTGAATGAGCTACCAAACTGTATCAATAGAGAATTGATTGACAATGCTGCAGTGGATTTTGTTCTGAATCTCAATACTAAGAATAATAGGAAGAAACTGACAAGAGTCCTGTTCAGTGTTGCTAGAACTAGACTAGATTTACTGCCCTTCTACTCAAGGTTCGCAGCTATACTGTACCCAGTGTTGCCTGATGTATGTGCAGATTTGTGTCAGATGCTGAAACAAGACTTCAAATATCATGTTAGGAAAAAAGATCAGATCAATATTGAGTCAAAGGTAAAGTGTTTGATGCACAGTTAATGTTTAGTTAGGCTTAGAAAAGTGTTATAAATTGTAATTATTCATCAAATTCTTGCAGATAAAAGTGGTGCGTTTCATTGGCGAATTGGTGAAATTCAGCCTCTACTCTAAAATGGAAGCACTGTATTGTTTGAAGGTACTCTTGCATGACTTCAAACATCATCATATTGAAATGGCGTGCAATCTCCTCGAGACATGCGGGAGGTTCTTATATTGTAACCCAGATACACACCAACGCACCATGATCTACTTACAGCAAATGATGAGGAAAAAGGTATGATGTGACATCATAAAATTTTATTAGAACTATCACAATTACTAAAAAAATAGTTATTGTAAGTACTTATAACTTTTATTACAGACTGTATCAGCACTAGACTCACGTTATGTGACACAAATTGAAAATGCATTTTACTATGTGTGTCCACCCGAAGCTCCAGCTCAACCTAAGGAGGAGGAGCCTCCCATGCACCAGTTTATAAGGAAAGTTCTCCATGAAGACTTGCAGAAGAGCAATGAAGAGAAGATACTAAGACTGATGCGAAAGCTAAACTGGGAGGAGCCAGATACTGCAGCTATTGCTACACAGCACCTCGCAGGCGGCTGGAGAGTACGAGCTAGCGCCAGGAGAGCCCTGGCCAGACTGACAGCTGAGCTAGCCGTGTGGCAGGAGGCTGTAGCCCCCGCAGTAGTAGACACCATACTTGAAGAGATCAGAGTCACCATGGAAGATCCTCACCCCAGATATAACCAGAGAAGGATAGCCACCGTCAGATATCTTGGAGAGCTGTACAACTACAAGTTGTTAGATTCCCGTGATGTGTTCACTGTTTTGTACTCTTTTATAACTTTCGGAGTAACAAATGATCATAGCAACATTTCTCCTCTCGACCTTCCAGACAATGTGTTCAGAATAAGACTGGTCTGCGCCCTTCTCGAGACTTGTGGCGCTTATTTTAACAGTGGATCTAGCAAAAAGCGTTTAGATTACTTTTTAACATTCTTTCAAAACTACTACTGGTTTAAGCAATCAGATCCTTATTGGACTGATGACAACATGTTCCCTATTTATGTTAAATACATATACCAAGAATGTTTAACGACTCTGAGGCCTAAGTTGACTTTGTTTGATAGTTGGCAAGAGTGTAAGGATGCAATAGAAGAGTTGCGTCAAACATTGTACCCAGAGCTAGGCGAGGAAGATATGGATAACGATGATCAGGGTGACGATAGTGTTAATGAAGGATTGGATACTATTATTGAGACTGATGATGAGACAGATAATCCTCAACTTCCAGAAGAAAGCTCTGATGAAGAGCCTATTACAGAGAATACTGGGAATGACGACAGTGAAATCCAGCATAACGACGATATTGCAAATGAACCCAGGAGACCTGCTCCAAAGCCTGTGAGTGACATAAAAATAAAAAATAAATTGATATGTTTGATATCAATTAATTTATATCAACTAAGTTAACAAAGGACTGAAATGAACACTTAACTTATTTTTAGGTTGAAGATGTTGAATTCGAATCAGCTTTCGAAAAGATGGTAATGGAAAATATAGCCGAGCGACAGCGTGAGACTAGGCCTCAACAGCGAGACATAGCCGTCCCAATGACCTGCCGACAGACCACCAAGAAAACTTATGAACAGTTGTTGGTATGTAATGTAAGTCAATATACGACGGAGCAAAAGGAGTATGTAAGCGTAGCACATAATATTCTGTAGTTTCTGCTGCCTATGGAAAATTGGTGTGAGTTTATGCATGAATGTTAATTATCTTTTATTATAATTGGATCCATAATAACGCCTGTCACTGACTATGAAATGGATACATAAGCTGTTCAATGACTGACTGAAGGACAAATACCCCACAGAACACAGGAAAGTAAGAAAGAGACACAAGAAAGTAAGGATTTTTCGGGACTCCAGTTAAGCTTAGGTATACTAAAAATAAACTTCGTTTACAGGAAGGTAAAGAAGGCGTGGAATTTGTGCTGATGGTACGAAAGGGTACTAAGCCGCAGTACAAGTCATTCAATGCTCCGCCTGAGCTTGCGAGCAACCTACAACAACAGGCCTTGGCTGATAAACAAGAGATGGAGAGGATGAAACTGTATGTATATTATTATTAATATTAAGCTTACTGCCACAAGTCTTTCGTAAACTGGCACGCCAAGCCACTGCATTTCTATTTTGTGCCAAAAGATTATGATGTAATAATTAATATCCAAAATATTTTAGGTTAACACTGAATATCTCGGAAAGGCAAGAAGAGGAGGAATACAGCGCGGAAAGTGGAGGGGGTTCCGGTGGCAGTGGCAACCCCAATAGAGGGCAGCACGTGCGACAAAAATATCAGCATCCTAAAGGGGCGCCTGATGCTGACCTCATATTCGGACCTAAAAAATTTAAATAACCCATAGTCGCCTATAAAGAAAGGATGGAGGGTCTTTTTGCGAATGCTCTGAGGTAGCCCGCGGGATTCCTCAAAGTTTTTTTTTTTAAATTTGATTCAAATACAACGTAATTTAAGAACTTTCGCGAACATTTTTGACAAGTTTGACAGATTGCGACTTGAATGTGAACGTTTTAACGTAGGTACGAGAATTGGCCAAAGAGTATAAAACGTAAACAAAATGAAAACCCCTGATGAAATCCGGTTAATAATGTATGTAATCCCAACCACTTAGTTCGGGTATCAGTTTCAGTACCTAAAACAAAAATAAATAAGTACTGTATGTATGTACCAAATTCTTGTGATGTTTTCATTTGTGAAATAAACATTTTTACTTTACTACGGCGATGGCGCCCGCCGTGCCTTAGTGCATACCGTCGTTTCTGTCATAAAGCATCCATAGTAATCCATACAAAACTGAACCAGCCGTAGTTTTTCACGGCAAAAAAACATGTGTACAGTTCGTGCCACTAAAGATGAGACTTGACACACCACGTGGTTTGACTTGCGCAGTAGACGATTTATGGGTCTCTTTAGCGGTATGAAGTCTGCGCCGGGGCGTCATCAGGGCGGCGGAAGGAGCGGCGGGAGGCGCGGTCAAGTCTCATGTTTCGTGGCGCGTGTTGTACATCGGTACCCTAATTGCGTAACTTATTTTCGTAAACAATTATGCCTAATTTGTTTCATTTTGACAGTTCAACAACATTCATTGCGTTATTTACGTTGTTGAGCAGATTTTTTTCCATCTTATGAAGCAATGGATTAGCAATCTGTTTCAAATCGAAACAGACTGTTTTACGCAATTAGGGTACTGGAACTAACCGTGGACTATCTTTTGCGTATACATCTTTAAATAAACTATTTATCTTGCTCGCTGTGCTGCTCTGGAATTCTGTTTGTGTAGACTGTACAGTGAAGTGAGATTGAGAGGGGACTGTTGTGTTTATGTTGTATCAGTTGTATGTTAATTAATGTACCTAATATAATATCTCAGAAATAAATAAGAGCCTATTTACATTTCTATTTTTTTATTTACATAAAGGGGCGTCCACTCATTACTTGAGGCGTTTAGGGGGAGGGGTCCTGAATTTCACCCAATCTCACGTGGGGGTGAGGGGGGCGTCAGCAGATATCACGTAATTTTTCCGCAAAAAAACAGTGTAAAATTGCGAGAAAACTGGCTGGGTTGAATTAAATAAGAAATGCTTCTCAACTAAAATATACTCTCTTACAATCAATTAGCGGAATTTCACAGATTCAAACCAAAAGAGAATCAAATTGTTTTTTTTATTTTTTAATAAACCCAATGCAATCAAACAGATTAACTTATTTAGATTAAACGTATACATTTTGAAAAATCTTACATGAGATTAGGGAGGAGGGGGTCGAAAAATCGCCAAAATCACCTCACATAATTAATGGATGCTCCCTAATTACGTTACATAGCGCAACATACTGTAAATTACACAATATATTTTATATGCGAAAGTAACGTTAGTCTGTTATCTATTCAAGCCTTAATGGCTGAACGGATTTCGATGAAATTTGGTACACAAGCAGACCATGACCTGCTATCTAATTGCGAACACATTTTCGTCGAACTGTCAAAATGAAATAGATAAGTCCATGGATAAGTCAATCATTTGACTAATCTGTTTCATTTTGACAGTTCAACAACATTCATTTTGTTTTACGTTGTTGAGCAGAATATTTTTTCAAACTTATAAAGCAATGGGTTATGCTACCTAACTGAATTTCGACAAGATTTTATTTCGACAACGGAACTCCGACACGTCTCACAATCGATCACAAATTCAGTTGGGTGGTCGCAATGGATTATCAATCTCTTTCAATATGATTCAGATTGTGATTGATCGTGTATTACGCAATTAGGGTGCTGGATTAGTTAGGACATAGGAGGTGGAAGTCTGAAATTATTCCACGGGAACGTACTACGATAGTACGTTCCCTTATTTACGTCCTCCACCCGGGCGAAGCCGCGTGTAAAAGCTATGTTTAAATAATTTAGAAAATATTAAATGAACACTTGCTTTAAGATTTGGTTTGTGCATGTTGCCAGCAATATTTAATGCTGCGCAACTGTTTCTAATGAACACGCGGCTGTGCAACGGTGTTTTCATGCATCAAGCAGAAACGCAGTTTTGCCCGCAACATGCTAGTAGTATTCATGATATAATAAAAGAAGCGCAACATATTTGACATAAATTTTTGATGTTGCGCACCTGTTTAGAATGAATACACAGCTTTATGCAACGGTGTATCAGGAATCAATACAATATCAGTACAGAAACGCAGTATGTAAGCAATACACTCAACGGTACCAAAATGCTTGGTTTCATACAGATAAAAAGTGTTATTTGTATTTAAAATGTCCTGCTGTCAAATTAAATCTGTCAAGTGGTTTGAGGGGTCGCGTACCGGTCGTTAATCTGATTTATTGTTTTTATTTCATCTGTGTACTGTGATACCAATGTATTTCTAAAGTTTTAATAGTGCCCATTAAGAACAGCAGACAATTGTATTGTAAAGGTCTGTGTATCTTTGTGCAAACAAACTTGGATAACCTATAGTGCACGATGGCAGACGATGATTTCAGTAAACTTTTGCAACAAGCTGAACAGTTAACGACTGAAATTGAGGGTAATGAAGAGCTGCCGAGGGTTGAACGTTCTTTGGGCCAGGTGCTTGAGGCATCACAGGAGCTATACTCAAGAGTAATCCAGTCAGGAGCGAATGATATTCAAGCGTAAGAACTTGTTGCATTTATGTTAAACACTCATTTCTTGGCTGTTCTTCTTAGCATTTAACCCTTGACCATGTGTCTCGTTACAGGCATCTATTGTTTGGCTCTAAAGGAATAGACTTGCAACAGATATCACAGAAACTTGAAACACTCAGCTCCAAACGAACTTTCGAGCCACTCCAACCTATTGCTGACTCTGATATCGAGAGCTTTTTGAGAAATGAAAGAGAAAATGCAATTTTATCACTAATTGACGAGGTTAATAAAAATGTAAGTATAATATTCTAAAGAAAAGTTTAGAATAAACTTGATTAATGTTATTTTTAAATTACTTCATCAGAATCTTACCCTCACATTGATTCTTAATTAAATTCCAGTCCCTACAAACAACGGAAGACCAGAAATGGGAACACATGTTATCAGAATGGAATAGAGAAAAGATAAAGTTGATGAATGCTATGATTGGTCCATCTCAAAACTGGCTGGATCTAAAGAGGACCCCAGAGCCACCAAGTATTGCCGACACACCAAAAAAGTTTGGACATTCCATGCTTGACAATATAGAGGCCGCATATGCCAGACAAGTTCACCAGTACAACAAGCTGGTGTTCCAGGGATCTAAGTCAAGGACAGCTTTACATCAGAAATTTGCCCAAGTTTCTGAAGAATTTAATGATCCTGTAAGCAATCTTACCTCTTTAATGTCTTATGCCAGCGTGTTATCTTTGTAAATTATAGCTTATGTTAATCAGTGTTATTACAGTATTCTACTGGTGAAAGAATTTTTTAAATTGGTCCAGTAGTTTTTGAGTTTATCCATTATAAACATACAAAAAAAAAAAAACTAATATTATCTCTTTATAATATTGGTTTAGATTTACTAAACATCACAAATCTTGATTCATAAAAATCTTTACTGATTTATTTAAAATATTTTCAGAAAGTAAAAGAAATGTGGGAGATCATCAAAACAATGGCAAATATTCCAGCCTTAGTGAGGGATGAGGACCCTCTCAAAGCCCGAGGCAACCCTACCATCCAACAATGTCTGGTTGCTCAAGGAAAAAAGTACTTGGAAAAAAGGTATGGCCCACAAGATAACTGGCTAGAATATTTGCTTTCAGGCAATACATTCTACATTGGCATTATTTTATTTTAAATCTCTGTATTCTGTAAACGTAGCCAATACACCATATTATTATTACAATAAGAAAGTGGAGAGTTCACAAAGTATAGTTCAAGACCTTGTTTTGCTTTAATAACTCACATTGTTATTTTTCGCGATTTTTGATGTGTAACATCTTTTATGGTGAGAGTGTTTTGTGAAAAGGGACCACACTATTTGATTTGACCAATGATGACGCGGTGCTAGAGTTGGCCATCAGATGATACCAATACCAACCCATTTTCCGAGAGGTTGGTACTGTCAGCCAGGATGTCAGATGTTAAACATCATGTTATGCGGCTACTGTAAGGCCCACTCCTTTTTACGGTTCTGTACCTCAAAAGGAAAAACGGAACCCTTATAGGTTCACTTGTGTGTCTGTCCGTCTGTGACAGACTCCCAACCAATTTGCTCTGAATCTAATGGACTGATTAAGTTGAAATTTGTTACACATAATATGTATTTCTGTGACCCAAACACGAATGTAATGTAAATAAATGAATTTTAAATATAGGCGTCACTTTTGGGGAGCAAACAAGAAAATAAAAAATAAAAGTTTTGCTAACAATACCATGTGACATATTAAGTAAAAAACCATGTTGCAAGGATCTTAAACATATTTTTATATAGTTTTAAAATAAATACTTTAAAAGATATTGAAATTCGATGAAAATTGACCATTCCCCCCTTATCTCCGAAACTACTAGACTTAATTTTTTTTTAAATACATGGTATGACTCATAGATTACAGGAAAACCTATAAGAAGTCTATGGTATTAAAATAACATGGTAAATCTCTCAATATTGTGCATACAAACTTACATTTGCAGTTGGAATGTATGGAAGAACATGTTTTTCAACTATGTTGAGTTTGTTCTTAAGATAAATAAATTCATCTCACCTACGGAACCCTTCATTGTGCCGTTGTGCGTAGTCCAATACGCACTTAGCTGGTTTTTTTTTAATAGTCATTCAATTCAACTAATTAATCTTCATTATCTATTCCAGATATAAACTATACATGAGTGATGTAGTGCGTTCAAACCCAGCAGCGGCGATGCGCGGCGGAGAGCCGGGTACATACCCTCTGGTGCGGGGCTTCGTGGGCCTCCGCCTCCAGGGCCAGAATGTACAGGTGTTGACTGACGGCGTTATTGATGAACGCCCACTATGGCCCATGGTGTACTACTGTTTAAGGAGTGGCGACGCCAATGCGGCACTGCATTGTTTGAGGAAGGCAGGGTAAGCACAAAAACACACTATTTTTCGTGCACATAAAATATCAAATACACTGAAAACATTGAACAAATGTATTAAAAGATTCAAACAAGTTTTAGCCAGAAAGAAAAACAGGTTGCATTGCAGTAAACAACATTGTTTTTGTGTGTTCACAGCCGAGATCATGAAGAATTTATATCAGCTCTGGAAGAATACATAAATAATCCAGAGAAACCTTTAAGTGACAAACTACAAACTGCCATCAACTTTCAATATAGGATACAAGTGCGCAACTCTACGGACCCGTACAAAAGAGCTGTAAGTATACACAGTATGTAGATTTCAGTTATCTGAAAGTGCTTGTATTGTAAGTGTCTCAATTTTCACAGGTATACTGCGTCATAGGTTGTTGTGATCTCAGCGATGAGCACTACGAAGTGGCGCGAACAGCCGACGACTACCTCTGGCTCAAACTGTCCTTCATCAAATCACGCGGCAACAATGAGACTGAAACCTTCTCGTATTCTGATTTACAGAAGATGATATTAGAAGAATATGGTAAGTTACACAAAAAATTCATTGCTTATGTTACATTATAAAAATATTAAGAACACATGGTAAAATACATAGATATACGGTAATATACTTTTGTAATTATTTAAATGAACACAATATACCTTATTTACTCAGTTATTTTAAACCTTTTAACAAAACCAAAAATATAAAAAATACATCCTAATCTAACTAAAATTATTAGTAAACTAAAATATGGCGTCGAAAAATTCCTCCGCGTCGCTGTCGACTGGTAATGTACCCAAGAGACTGGCATTGCCACGTTGTATGGCAATGCTTTGCCGCTGGCCAAGGTAAAAGCCAGCCCTTGGGTCACGGGAAGTGTTAACCAGTCGTTTGGAGATTTCATTGACCAGACCGTGAGCTAATGTTAAGATGGCTAAAATTGTGTATTTCCTTTTTGTAGGTGAAACACATTATCATGCTTATGAAAAACCAGTAGTGTACTTCCAAATGCTGACATTGACTGGACAATTTGAACCTGCAATAGAATTCTTATCAAGAATACCAAGGTAAATATTTAGCTACAGTTTTCAATTGATAAAATCTTTTTCAAGTACATTCTGGATCTAATTGGATTTATTATTCCAGATTTCAAGTTCACGGTGTCCACATGGCGTTAGCTCTTCATGACGTTTACATGTTAGGCACACCTCGTAATGTTCAAGCACCGTTATGTAAGTACACCGTCCATTCGAACCTCTTTTACGTTGTTTTATTTATGTTTATGCATCAAATATAAAATCCGTTCCTTTGTTGCAGTGTCTGTCGATACAGATGATCCTTCACCACTCCGTCGCTTGAACTTGGCAAGACTACTGCTTTTGTATGTCAGAAAGTTTGAGCTCACAGACCCTTCTGACGCTTTACACTATTACTTCTTCCTGAGGTAAATTCGACTACATAATTTCACTAACTTTTGTTTATGTCAAATAATAATTATACATTATGTTTGTTTTGTCCAGGAACCTCAAAGATCCCAGTGGTAAGAACTTATTCATGTGTTGCTGCACTGACTTGGCCCTTGAAAGCCGCGATTACGACTTGCTGTTCGGACGGATGGACGCTCTGACTGGACTGCGTAGCCAAGGCCTTTTGGATCAATTCAACAATCCACATATTGATAGCAAGGTATGCACATTTCCAATGTTTGATTAGCTATCTATATCTTCTATGCATTGTTCTTTTAAACCTCATAACGAATTTTTTTTTGCGGTTTCATCATTGTTTAGAGATTTTCAGGGTTCCGTAACGTAAAAGAAAAATACAGAACCCTTATAGGATCACTCATGAGTCTGTCTGTCTGTCACAGCCAATTTGCTCCAAATCTAATGTACCAATTAAGTTGGAGGACACGGTGGAGCATACGGTGGAGGTCTGCCCAGCTTGGGCGGAGCATCGCCGTGTCCTCGTGGAGGCGATCGGCGGCGGTGATCTCTCGCGTCCGGCCCTGGTTCAGGCCATGGTACGGAGCGAGAGGAAATGGGAGGCCGTCACCTCCTTCTGCGAAGCTGTAATGCTCGCGAAGGAGGAGGCGGAACGCGTGAGGGAAAGGCAAATTTCGCGCCCTCACGCCCCTAACCGCCGCAGGAGGAGACGCCCAGGGCGTCGGGAATCGCGAGGCGATTTCCGGCCACCGTAGGCGCGGGCTTGCGGACGGTGAGCAATGGGTGGCTCACCGTCCGATAAGGACCAGGCCCGGGTCGACGGCGCGTTGTGTTCCACGCGCGCCTCAAAGAGATGTCAGCAGATTTGAAGGGGTCCACTAGGGCCGATGCCTGCCGAGGTTGCGAAGAAAACCGAAAGGGAGATCGTGGCCCCCGGCAACAGGGCAACCGAAGGAACACGGGTGGGTTTTAGTCAGTAAGACTCTGACACGCCCTCCCGCTCCGACCAGAGCGGGAGAAGTTATTTGATGATTTCCCACCCTAAAAAAAAAAATGTACCAATTAAGTTGAAATTTGGTACACATATATGTATTTCTGTGATCCAAACACTGAGCCTAAATTTAAAAAACAATACAGAATGGTTCTTCTCTCATAGATTACAGGAAAACCTATATAAGTCTATCAATATTGTGCGTCCAAACTTATATTTGCAGTTGGAATGTATGGGAGAACATGTATTTCAACTACATTGTTAAGTTTGTATTTGGGATAAATTCATCCAATTACGGAACCCTTCATTGAGCATGGTTCGACACGCGCTTGGCCGGTTTTTTTTCCGGAAGTTTTATCCTATCCTTAATCCTATACTATTAAACGAGCAATATTTGTTTTTAAATAATATTTTTGTCATGTTCTCGAAAACGGCTCTATAAAAGTCGCAATATAAGATTTTACGGAGGCGAAAAATCGATCTAGCTAGGTCTCATATCTGGGAAAATTCGTTTTCTTAATTTTCACCCGCGCAGAGCTCGATCGCCCAGATACTTATAATAAATAAAGAAATCTCGACGTTTTTTCAAGGCGAATAGATAGGTGTTTATATTATTATAGTCGTATTTTTATTGCAGGTTATAGCTCTGAATGTAGCAGAGCAGTTAGTAAACAAAGGTCTATTTGAAGATGCCATCACAATGTATGATATTGCTGGGGTAAGCTTCATCATTCATCACCATAATAACATTTTGCATATTTGTTTTGTTGGGGTTCCAAAGCTTCCATCTCTACATGTTCAATTTTGATTGCAGAACTTGGAGAAGGTTCTAGAATTATTCTGCGTACTGCTAGCACAAGTAGTGAACAGTGGTGGTGGCGCGGGCGGTCTCCGTCAACGCTTGTCTACGCTCGCGGAACACGTGTCGAGACGACTGCGCTCGGCTGACGGCACCGCGCTATCGGCCGCGCTGGTTGAGGCATACACCAAGCTCTGCAAGCTGATGACGTTCTTTGATCAGTTCCACAGCGAAAACTATGAAGGCGCTCTTGAGGTAGGACGAGACTATATATTTGCTTTATTATATGTTTATAAACATAACTGGTGTTAATATGGGTGTACATCTCTGCGCAACCCATCGAGGAGGCCAGGTGTGATGTCATGTTATGATTTTTTTTGAGTTATCATGATTACAATATTAAATTTGTTTCTGCAGACCCTTCGTGATTGTGAATTGGTGCCACTGAACGCGAGTGAGTTAGACGCGCGAGTATCAGCCGCGCGAACTGCCCGTGGAGAGCTACTTCGCAGTCTGCCAGCCGTGTTGCGAGCGCTATGCACCATCTTATTGGCGCAAAGGCAACGATTACGCACAGCGCAGGTGCAACCTCTTGCAGGACAGAGCAATAAGGTAAAAATATAGTTATATGGAGATAGGTCGGCTTAGTGCCGATTTTTCAGTCGTCAGATTACTTTTATCTGAAGAATAAAAGTTACACCTGGAGGTTGGACATATTTTCTATACAAAAGCTGTATTTCCGCAATATTAATTCCTCAGATAAAAGTTATCTGAAGATTGAAAATTCGGCACTTATTCTAGTTATTCTACACATAAATACTACTTGAAAGCTGGAATAGGTTTCTGGTTGGGTTTATAGTAATTTTTTGGTCAATTTATTTAATCTTATTTTCTGTGTTGTTTCCAGCAAGTGGAATGGCTGCGTGAACAAGCTGAAGTACTGAACACATTCGCTGGGAACATCGCGTACAGAATGCCCGGCGACACCTACAGTCAGCTGGCACAGATGCAAATCCTGATGCATTAAGATTAATTAAATTGTGTTCTTAGAGATAAAGTTCATTTTGATTACGTATTAAATATTTTTTTTATTAATAATACTGGGTTTTACTAATACAGGAACATTAATACAACTCTACATTAACAAACAGTAGTATACAATGATTCATCAAGGCGGAACATAACTTATAATAATATGTATACTTAGTTAAAATTAATGTGGCATTTGTCAAAATCAGTCTTACACACTGTAGTAGATTCTTTCTGCAAGTTGCCTTCTAACTTCTATACCAATATACAAATCATTTACATTATCCTCAGGCATCTCTGTCACTTCATTTATGACTGGCATTGGTTCTGGGTCCATATAAGGCTGAGGGTCTTGCAGACCAGCTCGTGTGCAAAGATTATGTAACACAGCACAAGCATTTATTATTTTAGCTGCTTGCTGTGGTGTGTAGTGCAATGGCCTTTTGTGAAGACACTGCCATCTTCCCTTGAGCTTGGCAATACACCTTTCTATACAAGTTCTGGTTCTGCCTTGAAAGTGGTTGTACTGAGAATCTGGTGTGCCTTGAGGGGCATGTAATATAGGCGTCATTAGCCAGGCTCTTTGAGGATATTTGGTGTCTGCTGGAAAATAAAATAAGTTTTAGTGGATGGAATGAATAATAAAAAACAAGTACTTGTAGTGATAAAATTAACAAACCAATGAGCCAGCTCATCTCTCCCTGCCTGCTGATACTCTCAATAAAAGGTCTGATAGTCATTTTATTCCAAATGTATGCACTGCTGGCCGACCCACCAAACCTGCAGCACACTGCTATTATTTTAGAATCTGCATCACACATCTGGAAAGCAAAATCAATTTTTAGTACCTAAACTGGCATGAGACAAGCAATATTCTGCCCTGCTAAGCCCTAAAGCGGTATCTCTGAGAAACCATTCGATAGCTTTAACAATTTCGCATCTAATGGTATAAGCGAAATAGTGCTATCTAACTTAAAACATTTAAAAAATAACACTAAAAAGTTTTTTATATCTCCATATTTCCTTAAATTTCAATTGACAAAAAGTCAATTTTCTCAAAACTTACTCCGGTTGAGATACCGCCTTTGTGCTTAGCAGGGCAGTATTGCTCTATCAAATAGAAACTTACAATTTGGGCATGTATGGAATATTGTCCTTTCCTATCATAGAATGCCTCTTCATCATCTCTTGGGCAAACTATTTCAACATAAGTACTATCCAAACAGCCAATGGTTTCAGGAAAATGATATTTTCTGTAAAATCTGTAACAGCAAATCAAAGTTGTACCCCTAATAATGAATTAGTATGTCCAAATAATATTAGTTTTAGTGATGAACTCTTGTGATTGAAATTACCCTTCTTTGATTTGGTCTCTCTGCATCACAGAACTAGGAAATACGATACAGTCATCAAGCACCATGTTAAGTCCTTCAACTACTATCTTGATAACACGGCTTACTGACTTCTGTGATATTTTGATACTGAAGTCTTTGCCCACTGACTTCTGGTGAGAACCACTGGCTAAGAACGACAGGGTCACCAGAACCTGGAATTGAGAAATAAATGTTAGAAGGAATTGTGGATCTACAGTAGCTACTGAGGAACAAAAGTTATTCCAAGAGTTATTTGAATCACCTTCAAAGGAAATGGTATACCATTTGATCTTTGAGTTTTGGGAACGACAGGTTCCAGAATTCTCATTAGGTGATGGAAAACATCTCTGTTTACAGCACAGTTCTTCAACAGATAGGAATCTGGTAAGTTAACACAGTCAGATAAGTCGGTGAGGTGCCTTCGAGCTATTCTCTCCTTGTAAGCACTACCTCGTAGCATTTTAAGTTTCAAAAGTGTATTCATTTTTCTCGTTTATACTTGCATAGGAAGTTTAAGTATCGTTACCACGGGTATCTTTACGAATATGGATAACATAATTATACTACATTTTACAATATATTTATTTTTTACGTGATTTAACGATGATGTGTATGAATACCATAACTTTTGTGAATTATTATTGTGAAAAATGTAAATAAACATTCAAACAAACTTTATCCATTCCATCGTACGCTAATGTTTTTTGACAAATGTATTTTTTAATATTTGTATTTTCTTAAAACCTAGCGTTTGACTCTAATTTCGGCTAAGACATCGAGAATAACGGCTAAAAATCAAAATTTGCATCGTGGAACAGGGACTTTTATTTGACGTAAATGTTGACAACTTTAAGTCTTGACAGTTTGACAGACAGCTGAAATAAAAAACAAACTTGTGCTAATAGTGCGGCAACAACAAATACTTTTATTTTACTTATTTCTTTGTTTTATAACAGGAAATAGTTATATTTCATAGTTTTTAGAATTAGCAGGAAGTTTAATCACTGTTTTCAAGCGATTAGAAGCATAATTTCGCCACTGTTCATTTAAGATCACAACATTACAACAATGGAAAGACGAAAAGCTAGTCCGGAACAGTTAAACATGCTTTTACATTTCCTTGAGGAAGACAAGGAACTAGCCATTGGAAAATTTACAGGGCTTGAGGGTAGAATTCGCCAGACGAATGCGTGGATCAAAATCACAGAGAAACTTAATGCTAATTCAGGTTTTGGTTCTGGTGCAATTAAAACTCCAGATAAATGGCAACAGGTAGGTAATATTATTACATTTATTTATACTGTTTAATTATTTTTTGATTATGTAATGTAATTACAAAGTTAGGCATAAAGGTAAAGGTGAAAATACAAAATGTTTCAGACATGGAGAGATTGGAAATCAAATGTCAAGAAAAAAGCTTTCAAAATACGAAAAAACCGATTTACACCCGGCTGTAATGCTAACACACAACTAACAGAGGCTGAAGAGAAAATATTAAGACTTATCTGTACTAATACTTCAGTGTTTGGCCTATCAGGAGTGCCTGAGACTTCAGCAATGACCAACACCATGGTAAGACAATCAAGTTTGTGTATGGTTTTGTCCTCTAAATCTCTGTTTGAATTTTATTTATTTAATTATAGCATGTGAATGAATTAAAATTAGAAATAAATTTTGCATGTTCCAGGCACCGGCTCAAAGTACAGGACCCACGGATGACATGTGCAATGATCCTTCTACAAGTAGTATGGTAATATTCCCTATTAAATATACATCATTTCAGCATCGGTCAGGATTTGTAGCATGTTTTATGTATTTGTTAAATAAAAACGGTAACTGATAAATGTTTTATATCCAATAAAAAAATAATCATAATCTGAAGTAAAAAATAAAAAAAAATCTTTACTTAACTGTTTATATTGGAATAGAAATATTGTTTATTTTCCTACAGATGGTTAGCAAATAAAGTTGGTAAACATTAAATTTAAAAAAGAAATCTCTACAACATACCTCTCTAGAGTGTGTATAACAATTTTTTTTTATAACAATATTTAAAAATGAAAATAATATTTCTAAATAAATTAAATAAATAGAAATCATATTCTAACAGAAAACTAAACTATGTACAAAAACTCTTATAAGGGGAAGATAGAAATTAAAGATAGGAATAGAAATAGGTTCACATAGAAGTTGTTAAAAAAGAAAGTGAAAGACTAAAAAGTCTTCAAAGTATTCATTTGAAATATTGAATAATAACATTTCTGTGATAGTAAAATTCGCAGTTGTTTTTTTTAATATATTATAAGACTATCATTTGGTTTTCTATAGGAATAACAATCAGCTATTTAATCAAATTGCAGAAATGGCCATCAGAGTCACAGCACTTCACAGCAGCAGACATAGAGATGAGTTTGGGTGATGGAGTGGTGACTGACCCTGATGCTGGCATGGGACCCAATGAGGTGTCCTCAGCTCCAGTCACAGGAAAACCTTTGTGGAAGAGAGGCAGACCAGTCAGTGAGTGTTTTTATGAACACTTTTTATTTATGCTTATTATAAACCTAAATATGCAGCTGTTCTTCAAGTTGAATAAAGGAAGTAAAGTATAAAAAACATGTTTTTTTCTTTCCAGGACTTGTACATGACAGACTTCTTAATTTAGAAGAAGAAAGAATAAGAATTGAGAAACAGAAGCTTTTAGAGAAGAAAAGGTGTAATAATATAAGACTTAAAATGGAAAAAGACAGGCTTGAGATTGAAAGACAAAGGAATGTCCTGTTAGAGAAGTACGTCTTTGTTTGTGGTACAAGTTCACTATAAAAATGATCAATATTGTTATAATTGGGAAAGCAAAACTGACTTTAAAAGGTTTATTATTCTAACAGTTTTTTTTTTTCCAGGCTTTTGGTAGCTGTAGAGGCCGTGGCACATCGATGATAATAATTTGAACAAGCATAATATTATATTTTTATACTATAATAATAAAGGACCGCAATAATAATTACATAATGAGCCATCATTAGGTGTAGACTAAGTTTGTTGGGAGGCCTCGGCGTCCGCAAAATTTCTAGTATTAGTTTACCGGCTTTCATATCCTCGGTTCACGGTACTGAGAAATTAATCAGGAAAATCCTAGCTTCCACACTGATTAATTTTGATGTGCCGTGCCTCACCGAGGCTATGGATGCCTGGAGACTCGCTTGCCCGAATTCAGATCCGCCCGACAACCCATTTTCCCAAAGACGGTGGGATGAGCCGCTCTGCAGAGTAGTACAGAACAATTTACTTGAGACGTCTGTTACTACTGTGGAGCGTGCGCGCCTGTTGGCTGTGGGTAAGTGGGAGTCGGGCCTGTGGCTTCATGCACTACCGTCGTCGAACTTAGGCACTTTGTTCGACGACACTACCTTCCGCATTGCTGCTTCCCTGCGTCTAGGAGCTCCTTGTTGTTCTCCTCATCGCTGTCACTGTGGTGAAGTTGTCAACAGCCTCGGACACCACGGCCTGTCCTGCAGCCGAAGTGCGGGTCGCTTAGCGCGGCATGCAAACATTAATGACATCATCCGACGAGCTCTTGTCACCGTCGGCGTTCCAGCTGTATTAGAACCCAACGGTTTGGCACGCGACGATGGCAAGAGACCGGACGGCATGTCTTTATTTCCATGGAAGGTGGGTAGGCCTTTAGTGTGGGACGCAACGTGTGTCGATACTCTAGCGCCATCCCATCTTCCTGGCTCGGCGTGCTGTGCTGGCGCTGCCGCTGCGGCTGCGGAAAACCTCAAGCGGCGAAAGTATAATAACCTTATAGGTCACTATATTTTCGAGCCGTTTGGGGTTGAAACCCTAGGGCCGTGGGGTCCGAGTGCTCACGGTCTGTTCAATGAAATCTCCAAACGACTGGTTGACACTTCTCGTGACCCAAGGGCTGGTTTTTACCTTGGCCAGCGGCTAAGCATTGCCATACAACGTGGCAATGCGGCCAGTCTCTTGGGTACATTACCAGTCGACAGCGACGCGGAGGAATTTTTCGACGCCATATTTTAGTTTAATTTTAGTTTAGTTTTAGTCTAATAGTTTTAGTTAGGTTAGGATATTATATTTTTTTAGTTTTGTCATACTCTTGTAAATAAGTAGAAAATTAAATATGCTGAATATTAGTTTGTGATATTAAATATTTAAATTACTTTTATAAGTTTTATTATATTGATAAGACTTCCTAATCATCATCATGTTCCTGGTTCCTGCCGTTGTCCCATCTATATTACTTGGGGTCGGCGCAATACGTTTTCTTCATCCATTCTCTCTTGTCAACCGAGACAAGATATGACTGTAAGATAGATGCTATGCAAGTAAGATACGAATTCTCTATACACAAAAAACAATCACTAAATAACTGTGAATGTTTTAATCCCCTGACCATTATTTTCGGTCGTCACGTCGGTTTATTGATAGGATTTGAGAACCTAACGAGAATCTCAGGAATCATGCTAAGAATGTAGCATTTGTACTAAAAACAAAGGAACGTGAAGTGTCACATCTATTGTCAGCTGTTCAATGCTGTCAAAATAAAAAGCATGTGAGCAAAGTATTGCTGTTTTTGTTGTTAACTTTAATAAAAACATCCAACAAGAATGGAAAGTAATAATTTGGATCGTGAATTAGTTGGCATACAATTTCCTGGAATAGTAAAAAATGAAGACAAAGCTATTGCATGTTTGGGTGGCATTAGAAGCATTTCACAGGTATCTTTTCGCATTCTTTTTCACGTTGATCATACAATAATAAGTCTATGTTTCCATATTTAAAGTTGCCGTTAAATTTGTACAGCGTATACAAGAGTTTCAGTACCTAATAAGTTCTTTTTTCAATTTTTTCAGGTGTACAGTAACTCAGCAAAAAGACGCTTAGGGTTGTCTTTCCAGCCCGAGAATCCATTTGTCCGGAAAATATATGGTAATTCCAAGAGGGCAGCCGGGGTCTTACTGAAGGTGAAAGTTAAGAAAGTAAAAGAAGGCAATGAAATAAAGAGAGAAGTTGTGTCAACGACTGTGGTTGGCTGTGTCAAGACTATGATCAGATTTGAATGTTAGTATCCTTTGTTATTATGTTATATTGATACTGTGTTATTAGATAAGGCTAGATTCTGTTCCTGCAGCACTGCCTGTGCAATGGCCTATGTCCAGCAGTAGGTGTCTTTTGGGTGAAATGCTTATGATAATAATGAGATTGAGTATTGGACTGTATTTTCATTTTATACTCATAATAATCTCTCTTTTGTTCTAGCAATGTGTGACTTCCAATACTTGGCTGTGCATAGAGAAGGACCTAGCGATAGCCCTCTAAGTTGTGCTTTAGAAAAAGTGTTACCTTCAGGGGTAGATCCAATTGATTTTATGCTGTAAGTAGTAACAGATTGTTTAAACTGAATTATTTATGTTAGCTTCATTAAATATTTATTTTCTTTTGTAGACAGCCATCACCACTTCTGCTTGTTCCTTCAAGCTTCACAAGATTTGAGAAGCCAATATGTTACGCTTACACTGATAAAAGGTATCCAGATCGGTCTTCTCCCGACCGTGGTGAAAGTGTTCACAGCAAAACCAGAATGTTACGAGGCTCCCTAGTGTCTCCATATATATTTAACCTTACTGATGACTTGCCAAGTGAACCGCATGAAATTTATTTGAAGCAGAAGGAACTGAAATTTGATTTACAGCCTCGGTTGGTTGAGGAGTATGATGTTATTAAGAAGGTATGTTACTTTTGTTACCAAAAATATTATAAAATAATGCAATTGAGGCAGTGCATATTAACATTAAAGAATAATATTCTTTTGTAGCTCCTTGAAGAGAGACCAATCTGGTCATTGAACTTGATAAGGTATCACACAAAGATCAGGCTAGTGTCTCTTAAGGTCATCATGCCTTGTTTAGCCGTCTATATGAAAACTGGACCCTGGAGGTCAATGTGGGTGAGATATGGGTTTGACCCTCGAAAAGACCCTGCTGCCAGAATATACCAAACTCTGGACTTTAGGCTGAGGCATGCAGGTATTTTTTTTCAGATCTATTGTATATTTTTGCGCTTCCAAAATTTCTGATAATTCATTTTTTTACAAAAGTTATTCTTGTGTGGTCATATTGTATCAGGTGCTATTGCTTTGGACAAAACAACTGTAGATGCTGTTTAAGGCAGAGAAAAAAAAAAAAAAAACTACTTTTGAAATAATTTATTCACCTACAAAAGTGCCTGACAATTCAAAGCCACCTCAACCTCCAGCCCACCTGACCGCCTCCAGCTGTAACATATTGACACCTCAATGATAGATCTGCATCATATAAATAATTTCCGCTCGTTTTGCTAGCGGGCGTGCGTTCCATGATAATGTCTCGCGAAGACATCACGACGGACCGCGAACGCAAGCCGAAGAGGACCGCGACCGAGCACTCCGCCTCGGCCTCCGAGGACATCGCCGAGGGCAGTGTGTACTTCCGGCCCGGCATGACGCCTACGCAGCGGCATATATTCTATCAGGTAAACAGGAAAATTGTTTACTGACATCATTTTCTTATTTAGTACTAGCTTTTTCCCGCGAATGAGAATGTACCGTACTACTACCCAGATCTATGTCCTAATCCGAAGGTATGCATGCAGAAAGACATACATAGTTATCGCATTTATAATATTAATTAATATAGAATGAAGAAAACTTCATTTTTGTGTTGTGGTTTTCTAATCTTTACGCGGCTGTAAGAATAGTTTAATTTAAAACGTCTAAATTAGAAAAAGTTAAAAAAACGCATGGAGTTAAGAGACTAGTAGATTAACACTTTCGATTTCACCCACTTTTCATAGAACTCATACGCCATGCCGCCATACATATTAGAAGTGAGCGAGGGTTCCCGGCATTACGTTTGCGCTAAAGTTAACCATCGCAGACGGTCAGCGGCATTAGTTTTAATACCGTGAAAACACTGTAAAACGAAGTAAAATTGTGTTTTCGTGTACAAATATTCACAAAAAAATTAAAAGGTTGGAGACAACTTATAGCGACAAGACAGGGGGTCTTGTCGCTATAAGTTGAACAAAAAAATTAAAAATAATGCTTTTATTTTAAAACCAATGCATTTAAGTACTAATAAGTCTTGCTAAAATATACACCATATTTTATTTTCAAGGTTTATAATGCTGTATTCGCTAAGAAAAACCTATATTTAAAATGAGCCCTTCGCGAGGGCTTCCGGTATCCCATATGCAACTAGGTGAACCCTCCAGGAGGGCTCCTGGCACTGTACTGTTAAGGATCACTCAATAAAAAGCTTAAATATCTCTGTCCATAATTTGGTGTCATTTACTCAAATACTCATGCAGGATTTGGTAAAATTTTTGTGATCTGCTAGCAACACTACGTTCGGCAGTTACCTTATTCTAGCCACTTGTTCCCAGTACTGCGACATCCAACTGCCAGAGGTAGAAGAAATTCTGGCTCCAGAGCCCCCGCCGGGCTACCTGTGTCACGAGAAGCGCGGCTGGCTGCCTCCGAATACTGACGAGATCTGCCGAGACCATATGTTCCGGTACGTCAAGGATACGCTGTTCAACAGTAACAACCTTGATTTGAAGTTTGAGGTAACCATGACTATTGCTGTATTTTTCTTGAGCCTTTTTTTGCATCCAGCAATGTCGATTTTGCATTTCATGATGACGTTTCGCACACGCGTGTCAACTTGAAATGCAATTTTCACGATGACTTGAATTTCCACCCAACGTGTAAAGTTGATCATTCGCTTTCGAGCATCAGGCTAATATTTTAATAACCCGGATATTGTAGGTGTAGGTACGGCGTTTAAAGAAAATGTCTACCGTCGCGTTTTTACAACCTCGTTGCGTATACCGGTATTATGAACCATTACATAGCTAACTAGAGTGGACCTGTACCCTAATTGCGTAATACAACACAATCACAATCTGTTTCGATTTGAAAGATATTGCTAATCCATTGCTTCATAAGTTGGAAGAAAAAAATCTACTCAACAACGTAAATAACGCAATGAATGTTGTTGAACCGTCAAAATGAAACAAATTAGGCATATTTGTTTACGAAAATAAGTTACGTAATGAGATCTACCGATTATAATTTTGAACATTTCTTTGTGTCGCAGGGCAGCGACAGTGATTCGAACTCTGATGACGACACAGCGATCAACGATATCGATGATACCGCGACCAACGAAATGGATGAGACCACGACGAATAACATGGATGAATCGTAAACTAAATAAATGTTTTTTGTTAGATAATATTCTTCTAGCTTTTCTTTTCCATTCCTTTGTTAGTAGGTACCTTAAAAGTACCTATACTCCATTTGAAATAAGATTAGACATTTAAATAAACCTTTTTTACAGTCCGTTCAACCGATTTTGACTTCTATTGCCTTGGTGACATGACAAATGGCAGCTGCAGTAAACAGTTGGTATTGTAAACACTTTTTTTGCCTTTAATGCCATCTTTAGGCGATTGGCACACTGCACCGCATCACGCAGCGTGGCGCGGGGCATAGTACCAGTTTGTATAGAAAACACAATCTGTTTGCGCGACGCGTTCCCGCGCGCAGATTATTTGCTATGGCTACAAGCAACGGAAGAACACGCATCCACGCGCTACGCTGCATCATGCGGGGCAGTGTGAGAATCGCCTTATGCCTACGGTATGTTTTTTTTTTGGGTGGAAAATTATCAAATAACTTCTCCCGCTCTGGGCGGAGCGAGAGGGCGTGTCAGACTCTTACTGACTAAAACCCACCCGTGTTCCTTCGGTTGCTCTGTTGCCGGGGGCCACGATCTCCCTTTCGGTTTTCTTCGCAACCTGTAAAAGTCAAAATCGGTTGAATGGACTGTAAAAAGGTTTGTTTAAATGTCTAATTTAATTTCAAATGGAGTATACACTATTTGCGCTGTAGCATGGTGCGGGTGACAGTTGCCCGTATGACGTTGACATTTGTCAGTACCACGTAGGGATGTGAGGTTATGCAATTCATTTTTATCGCTAACGATACTCGCAGCGTGAATCTAGTTCTCTTTAATATTGTTATGAAAATTAGTGTATTATTCAGTTGTGCAGTGTAACTACGTGTGTGCTACGTGTATAAACTTGTCAATATAAATGTTTTATGGCTACATAATTATCTTTGTACTTATATAAAATAATCAAAATCGGGTTTATGTTTTTTTTTTTCGTGACAACATTTTTGCTCTATGGTGCATCGGCGCGGCGGCCATGTTGTTTACCCGTGCGATGCTGTGAGTGCGAGTACGAGTGCAAGCGCGTTATATTGTGACTTAATGTGACACGTATTACGATTTCATTGTTTGTTTTCATTTTTGTTAAATTGTTATTTGTTATAAGTTTGTTGAGTTTGTTGTTATTACCATGCCTAAGCATACAAAAAAAACTGTTTTGGGTAGTCAGGCCAGGGAGCTTGTTGTTCGCCTCCGAGACTACTTTGAAAGAGAACAACAAAATAATGGACCGTTGTTACCATTGAATCATATTGTAGAACGAGTAGCCGAAGCTCTTGATATTGGCCGCAATACTGTTTCGCGTATAACACGTGAGAAAATTGGCCAAGATGGGATGTTTGAAAATAAATTATCGACACCCAACAAAAAGCGGACCAAGGTGAAGCCAATCACAGATTTGGATGATTTTGCTAAGGTTGCTATTAGAAATCATATTTATGATTATTATAGAAGAATGGAGCTACCCACATTGCTCAAGCTTCTAAAATCATTAAAAGAAGCTGACTTGTTCAAAGGAGGTATTACTTCGCTACGGCAAGTTATAAAAGATATTGGCTTTGTTTACAAAAAAGTTAACAAAAGAAAGATTATTATGGATAGGACTGACATTGCCCTAGCAAGATGTAGATTTTTAAGGAAGGCCAAAAACATAAGTGATTGGAGCAAAGTTGTCTTTTTGGATGAAACGTGGCTAAACGCCAACCACACAGTGGGTAAAAGTTGGACCGACGATACGGCACAATCGTGTACCAAAGTGCCGGAAGGCAAAGGCGAACGCCTTATTATTTGTCACGCAGGTACAGCAAGTGGATTCGTCCCTGATTGTTTGCTGGCTTTTAAGTCAAAAAAAACTACGGAGTATCATGAGGAGATGAATTACGAAAAATTTAAAGATTGGTTCATAGGTCTATTAAACAATTTAAAAGAGCCTATGACCATAATAATGGACAACGCACCCTACCATTCGGTGCAAGTTAATAAACCCCCAAACCAATCCAACCGCAAAAGCGAGTTGGTGAAGTGGCTGAGTGAAAACGGAGTTACAGCAGATATAAAAATGTTAAAGACGGAGCTTATTGCCTTAGTCCGACGCCATAAGCCACCAACTCCTACCTATGCTCTGGACGAGATGGCAAAAGAAAAAGGCCACCAGGTCCTTCGACTACCACCCTACCATTGCCAGTATAACGCTATTGAGCTGATTTGGGCCCAAATAAAAGGTATGCTTTTAATTTCAATTCCCATTTTGAAGCTTTATAAAAAAATCAGCTTTCCGATCGTAGCATGTACCTAGTTTAAAAACATTACCAGATACTAGATTAGGCTGATTGATGATTATTTGAATACTTTTTTTTATAAGTTCGTTTATTTTTAGGTTACGCCGCAAGAAATAATACTTCGCCGCCATTTACGGCAAATAAGATGTTGGCCCTATTACAAGAGGCCATCAACAATGTTCAACCTGAAGACTGGTCGAAGGTCGTGAATAAAACAAAAAGGGACATTATGTCTGATTGGGATCGTGACATACATATTGACAACATAATTGAGTCATCGTTAATAATATCCGTCACAGATTCAGATGATGAATTGAGTGACAATTCAGATGTTCCTGACTCTGATATGAGTTTAGACGAATAACATGTATTTTTTTTTAGCAACCTTTTAAGCAACCTTACCCTATAAATGTTCTGTTGTATAATTAGACCTTTTAAAAATAAAAATTGACCTACGCACAATATACGTTTTTTATTATAAAAAATATCGACTATCCATCGTAGCAGTACATCCCATCACTAAATACGTCTATGGCGTTACGTTATACGCATAACACTTTGCTTAATTTTTCATTCAATTTGATTTTATTTCTTGATTAGAACATTCTGGTTGGGTTTAATTTAATTTACTACAGTTATTAATTATTTAATATATTACGAATGTGGTACAACTGAAATATTAAGTCATAAATTGTAAATCGCGGCAACTTTCAAGAGTGAAACGAAATGTTACTGAAACTGTCACCCGCACCATGCTACAGCGCAAATAGTGTAGGTATATAATATTTAATAATAGATAGAAGTAATAAATAGAAAGGTTATAGCTGTAAGCTAAACGTCTTCAGAAAGGTTAAGTGCGCAGTACTCGCAACCGGCGTGCGTGGATGACCATATAAATGAACTTAAACCAAGCTTAAGGAGTATGTAAGGAGCGTAGCAGGTGGCGTTCTGTAGTTTCTGCCTACCCCCATGGGAAGAAGGCGTGAGCTTATGTATGTATAAGTTAGATTCATAAGGTCTTTAATGTTAGGCTTCTTCTTTTCGTGTAGTTAGTAACTAACCAAGTCAAGAGGTGTCAAGAGTTTTAAAGCCGCCTCTGACTTGGCTTCACATGCCGTCGAGAAATCGCTCAGGTATACTGGTTTCCTCACATTGTTTTCCTTCACCGTTTTTGAAGCAAGTGATTACGCATATGAATCCGAAAAGTCAGAGGTGCGTGCCTTGGGTTCGAACTCGAGACCTATGACTTGGTAGTCCGACGGTCACACCACTAGGCTATCATTGTAATTTTAGTTAAAGTAAAGTAGTTCTTATGTAAAACTTAGAGCAACACACTCATGCGCATCGATAAAGTTGTTTAGATCTCTACGAAGAACAGTTGGCGCCGAACCAAAGTCGAAGATTATTTCTGAATGTCACAAACAACTAAACAAGTAATCATTTTGTTGCTGACCGTACAAAAGCCGCCCATTTTGACGAAATTACATAATCGATTACGTACATTGTAGCATGTAGATTAGGTAGATACCACCCGGTGTTGTTAATGTCCTTGCAAGGTCGACTTATTCTACATATAGATACCACGATAGCCAATATTAGTTCAATCATACTTAGTTCATAATCTATATTTATAATAAAAAACAAAAAACCGGCTGCAAAAATACATAAATGAAAAGAGAAAACAAGCATTGAACTTTGTTTTTTTTTTTTTCAATCTTTTTCGTTTTAATAATACGTAGGTACACATACTTAAAATATTTGGAATTGACTCATTACTAGCTTTTATTTGATACCAATATTGTTGTAATTTTTTTTAAAATAAATTTACTTTCCCTCATTTTTTGTATTTGCCGATGCAATAAATAAATATTATATAGCCAATGTCACTTCCACAATTAAGACGACTCTAACGACACCTCATGTGTCGAAATCCATCAAGCAGGGGCAGTCGGTGAAAATAGCAACTTGTCTTTTTGTCTGGATGTATGTACCGGATTAACGCAAAAACGGCTGGACGGATTTGGGTGAAATTTGGCACACAAATAGTTTATATCCTGGATTAACACATAGGGTACATACTTTTAATCCCAGTCGTACTTTCCCGTGGGATACCTTCCGACGTCCACACAGGCGAAGCCGCGGGCAATATTAAATTATTTTATAATAACTCATCTAACGTGGAAAGTTCCGGCATAGTAACTTTTATCTATTTCGAGCTGACCCGTTATCTTAGAGCAAGCAATGTGTTCCGATGAGCAATCGTGTTTAATTGTATTTTTTATTTAATTAATTACTAGCGTTGAGCTAATGTGTCTGACTGTGGAGGGCAGTACGGTAGGTTTTAAAAAAGTACTATTGGGGTAACGTATATTTAACCAATTTGAAAAAAATCCCGTGCACACGACTACACGCCCCTTTTTTTTCGTAGGTAAGCAATACTATAGCGGCCGAGCGCTGCAAGCAAGAATAGTCCTTACAGTGTACAGATATGCGTTTCTTCGATAGTACCTACCAACGATGAAAATTTAAATCCCGGTTTGATTTGTGATTACTGTTGAATCAAAGTTCACTAGATTAGACTTTGGAGCGTCGTGCAAAGAGTAACTACATAAAGGGGAAATGTGGACGATGGTGAATAATGATGATTATTTACTTCATTGTGAGTTGTGACATATCGATAAACTGTACGTTTTATTTTTAGAATTCTCGTCTTTGTCATGGACACCACGTGGCACGTGTTAACAAGATTAGTCAGAAAAACGGCGTGTTGCCACACCAAGCACCGAGCGCAGAGTCTCCTCTGCGCTCGGTGCTTGGTGTGGCAACACGCCGTGTTCGAGTTCACGACAAGTCAATCGTCATCCTGAGGATGCCTCGTTGAGAGGTGAAACACGTGTCGATTTCTTTCAGGGTCTTTTTAAGACTATAGAAATAGCTAAACGGAACAAGTTACTAAATATATCCACTTCAATTGCATTTTATAATGGATTTCCACAAGGTCACTTAACTATCAATTAACTATCTTAAGATTAGTCAGTATCAGTCAGGATGCTCTGAAAGCATTTTTTTTAAACCAAAATCGTTGCCCCAGTCTAGGAATTTCTTCTGTATAGTGCGTTTGCAAACTATATCACATACACAAACAGCTAGACCCGGAACAACTATCTGTAGGCTATACAAATATTTGTTACGTGCGGGAATCGATTACCTGCGACTCGCAGTGACCTCGCCATCATCGTTCGTAGTGGCCATTAGACATTCCCTCACTGTACCGGGTTGTGAATTCATCACTGACTGTAGGTGTGGGTGTCACAGGCAATAGATCGGTTCCCGGTACAATGTTCGAATGCATACCAGTTGGATTAGATAGGTACTGCCAGGGCCGTCTTTAAAGGCTCGTACATACCAGCGCGATATCGCGGGCGCGACCCGGGTCGCGCTGCCTGTCGCGCCCGCGATATCGCGCTGGTCTGCACGAGCTTTAACCTGTTGGAGGCCCCGAGCACTTTAGGATAATGGGGCTCCTATGTTAAATGAAAGAGCGAGGTCGAAAGTTTTAGCACCCCGCCTGTGATAAGTTAGGTTAACTTTTGATAGCCTCTAGCTACGACGCTGGCAGATACTAGAGGGCCTCATATATCGTGGGGCCCTGGGCACTTGCCCGAAGTGGCCAACGGAAAAAACGGCCGTGGGTACTGCTTGCACTTTGCCCGTCTTTGTAAGTAGTAGGTACCCATGTTGTTATTACCGCAGAGTGTCTGCCCATCCTAATGCTGGGGCCACATTGTCGCGATAAGGCGAACTACACTTCGCGCAGTCTCTCTCGCACACCACTCGACGTCTCGTTGAGAAACAGAGAGCGCGCGAGTTGTAGTTCGCTTTAACAATGTAGCCGTAGCATTATGAAAAAACATGTGGGTAGTAAATTTTTTGCTTGGTAGGTAGGTACCTACGTGGCCGTAAAATACAAGGAAAAATATTAAAAATGTTGTGTATTAGATAGGTATGGAGGTTAAAGTGGGCCTACATTATTGACCCTGCAGAAACGCATACAAACGCTTTGGCATTTCAAATGAAAACATTGAATTCGAATTGGTGACCTGTGATGTAATGTGATTCATGTCTAAATATATTCTATGTAAGTAATCCAAAATGACCCCTACTGCCTGTTACTACTTCAATTTGGACTTGATAAGCTATCTTCATTTCCTATCTACCTGATAATGTGTTTTCATGTCCCGAAACAATGCAAAACATTTCTCAATATTTAGAGCGTTTATTCTGAAAGTGGGAAGCGTTTCATTTGGCATTATTACTGTATGGAAATACGAAATGTGGCTAACTAGCGAACTAGAATATTTTTAATGAATTGCAATAAGAACACTGAATATGATGTTGTAACCGTTTAATAGGTGTAAAAAAGGCATTTGGAAAGTTTCTAAATACTTTTTTTTACATCTAAAACGAAATATTTGGTGTTACGATATTAACCATTGCATTTCATAATCAATATTTAAGTTCACTAGTTAGCCACATTTTTTATTTCCATACAGTAATATTGCCAAATTAATCAAAACAGGTAAATATTTGACAGCTATTTGCGACGTTGCCAATTTTTAGGACAAGCGCTCTTAACGTGATAAATTACAAAATAATCAGATTTTTCAGTACCTACCTACTTATCTTTATTTTGTAATAAAGAAAAATAATATCCTCTTGCGGACACGCGCGGTCTTTGTGTCATTCATTGCTATGACAAAGATGTTTTGGGCTAAGTCCTCAAGAATATCTACGTATAGAATTTCCAAACAAAACCATTGTCTTCGAATATTTTAAAACAAAGAAATTTAATATTCCCTTGAAAAATTATATGTTTTTTGTTAAAGTAATGCGTAGGGCCGGGGGGAATAAATTTGTGGTATATGAGCCAGCAGACTAAGGCAGACATATTGAAATATCATAACAAAATGCAAATACTGTAACCTCTATATTCTGCATATATTGTAATAAGTAATTAATTATTTCATTATTAATTCGAAGCAGATGAACATCTTGTTCGAGGGGTTTTTGAAATGTGGGTGTTGGTAGGTAGGTCCTACATCTCTGCACAACCCTTGGTGAAATACAGGCTTGATGTTATTTGTTCAACAATCTAACTAGGCTTTAGTACCTAAGAGTAGGAGGGGCATCCACAAGATCAGATCATTCACAAAACGCTTACTTTTATTGTTTTAGCACTCCTTCCTTTAAACAAGCCTCGGTGCACGACATGGGCACGAAGACGGTGCAAGAGTGACTATGGTTCCGTTTCAGACTCGGCACGTAATTTTGTTACAGCATACTTAGTATCCAGCAACCCATTACAGACACGTCTGCCGAGGAATGTCGAGGAGAGCCGACCCCAAATGATAGGATAAGGCTAAGAAGAGAGAGAGAGAGCGAAGTCGATCCTTTAGATAACGAATTATGGAAGAAGGAAATGCTGCCCCGACTCTTAATAAATTGGAACAAAGACAGGAGTTTGACACATTATACCTAATCCTTATGATTTCTTTAAGAAAAGAGTGAAAATGATCACATAAACCTACCTTCTACCCGGTGTTAGTAAGTAGAGTTGACTTTCTTTCAGCGTCTATCTTGAACAAAGGCGTTAAGGCGGCGCAGTCCCTATCGCGTCAGCATGTGTCTTTGTGTAAATACTTCCAATATTATGTACTTATGAGTCAAACATATGGACATTGTTCTTTTCTTGTGTATGCAGTGGATATGTACTTCTTTGATCAATGACCTCTGGACTGGTCAGGCTCGAAGCGGTGAGCCGTGAAACATTTTTTAATTATTTATGGAATCAATTTGGCCATTAGGTACACTTGTAAGTTTTCCTCACGTAGGTAAGTCGCTTACGTAATTAACTTACGATAAATTTGCAAATGTAAACTCTCTTGTAAGTAGCTTATCGTAATTTCTCATAAGTTACTTACATAAATATTACGGAAGCAACTCATGAACTTATACCTTATATACAACCTATAAACTTATATACAGTGCGGGTTAGTATAAGTCACGTGTCTACGATTTTTTGGTTCTAGGACATGCCGGTTTCCTCACGATATTTTGCTTCATCGTTTTGAAAGCAGTGGTGATGAAATTATTTACACAAAGTAAAGTGCCTGCCTCGGTTCGAACTCACGACCTACAGTCTCTACTCGTAAGTCGGAGCCGTTACCACTGGGCCACCACTGCTCTGGTTGTGGGTTGTTGGCTATTTAGCCCTGATGGACGTTTGTGGTGAGATTTATGACAGTAGGTTAATGCACCCACGATACCGACATTAAAAAATCCTAGATAAGGAAACGTTTGTTTTTAAGTAGAAAAAATAGTTTACAGTTTTAAGAAATCCTCACATTCTCTTCAACTTTTTCAGTTGACCTAGTCCAAGGAGAATGATAAATATTAGGATTTCAATAACGCGGTCATTTAATTCGTAATCGACAGCTTGTCAGGGCTATGCAATGATACAATGATACCTATTCAATACAATAGTAGAGTAAAGGGCATCACACTAATTGTCCTATCTGCGGTTTTAGTAAACTAGAGCTTACCTAATGCAATTGTCTATATAAACTTCTTGAAAATTCTGAAACCATGTTGCAAGAATCACTTGATGAGTAGGTAGTTAGCAAAGCTGTAGTACCTTTTTTTTTTTTTTGGGTGGGATATCATCAAATAACTTCTCCCATTCTGGGCGGAGCGGGAGGGCGTGTCAGACTCTTACTGACGAAATTTTGTGTTGTTGCATAACTTTTTAATTAGTCGAGATTTTTAATTCATATTCTTTATGGCACCTGTTTAGGTCATGAGCTATCCGAATATCAAAAAATATTTGGCCTAGGCGAAACGAAATTGATTCGCTGATACAATGTATATGCAAATTGTTTATAATATTTCTTTATTTGTGGTACCAAATACATTGCATGATGTTATTCTAACACAGAATGGCTGCATGTAAGTTATTTATAACTAATGGCTACCTACACATGTGATAATTTCCTTTGTGAAGGAGTAGGTAAATCGTACTATCTAATCATTTTTATATTACTTTGTAACGAATGTCCGGCAGCATGTTCTCGCTGTGCATAGACATCAACAATTTGTTTCGTTGCATAATAAGAGGTCATTTCACTAACTTTTACTTTAAAAAATTGCTTAGTGATACTTTTTTTGAATGTTTCGTAACGTTCGCGTTGGCTAAATAGAGAGTAAGTTACTTTATATAGGTTGATAATAATGATCTAGGTATTACTTAACTAATAACTACAGTTCAGTAAACATTCTCGTGATGCACTCGTAATCCTCCCCTAATGGGGGGATGGGAAGCCTAGACAATATGAGTGGCAATATGAGAGGCTGATTTTGTTGTTGCTAAATACATGATGAAGTGATTATGGTAAGATATTCCTGTTATAAAAGCATAGTAGCTAGTGATAATAAAGGATCTTCTGTGGTGAGTGAAGAGTGTATCGGATGTCGAGGAAATGAGGTAGTAACATATTTTTGGCATAGGGGTTTAATTCTTTATATTTAGGGTTAAATATTCTGATCGGTACCTATAATCTGTGCTACCTCCATTATTGTGAAGCCTCATCGCTGTAACTATACTTAAGTATTGCACTCCTTGCTAGTGGAAAGAGATTGTACCAGTAATGAATGTTGGTGTGTAACACTTGGTCAAAACAGTGCAACTGTTGAAGTTCAACAAGAAATTAGATTTGTGACTACACAAGGCGGCTTATTTTCAAACTGTTACAATACAGTGTAAGTTGCGAGGCGCTAGGCTGGGGCACAAAGTAAGCGTGTGCGCTTATCGTGTCTATATATTGGCTGGCAGCTTGCGCGCGCGCACACTCGCTTACGCCTCTCACCGCCGCACGATCGATTTTCCGCCCTTTATTGTGATTTCCACCGGCGCGTGAACCTACGCGAGTGAGGTTAGTGCATTTTCACAATACCGTTGTTTTATTAGTGAAAAAAATAGAGCGATAGTTTGCAAGCGTTTGTGTTCAAACTGTGTTGTGCTCGTTTTTGTGCATGTACGCCACTGTGGATATACGTATGGATTTTATTGTTAGGCCGAAATTATTATCTTTTTTTTTATTCATTTATTAATAATAATTGAATTGTGACAAGCTGTTACTGGACTATTTAAAGGTGTATTATAAAACTAAGTTAAAATTATAATTTTTTTAAATTTATTTATAAAGAAAAAATAAAAATAAAACAAATTTATTATTACATATTATGAAAAAACAAATTGTGGTGCTTCTGCATCAGGATGCAATTTAATTAAGCTTCTGGTGGCTACCTTTATCGAACCAACCATAACTTGCAATAACTTAATTAACAAATTAGAACAGATCTTAATAAATTAAAAACCTGCATAATTAAAACCAACCCTTCGGAAGTCGCACTCATTATGTGTAATTTATTGAGCATAATTTTGATTTACGCCATAACTAAACCGTAATTTCAAGCTAACACCCATTTAAAGAAATTACTAAGATTATTATTGTTTAATTTGGTTTTTATAACTTAATAATTAAAGAAGAACAAAATTTTATTACATTCATACATACATTAAAACAATTTCTATTTTCTGAATGCTTTCATAATATCAATGAACATTAAAATGACTAATTTTAAATTACTTGTTTTCTAAAATAACTATTTATGGTGTGAGTAGTCAAATGAAAGCCCTCCTCCTCTCCTACTTGCTGTGCTCGAAAGGGTCCACATTGATCATATCTTTGTAAAACTTATATACCACCTAAGTTCACATTGTTGAAGCAATAAATAAATATACAATATTGAGTACTTTAAAAAGCTTAGTCAACGCATTACAAAAAACATACTTCATCATTTTAGTGCGGGCCTAGACTACTCGGCAGACTTATGTACGTATCTACAATTATTAATAGTTTATTAAGTAAGCGAATTATGTAGAACAATCATGTACTCGTGTAGAGTTGGGTGAACTCAAGATAAATATCAAATAATGATTCCTACATAGTCTAAGAGCTCTTCACTCAATATCTACTTATTTTCAAACGCTTTTGTAGTAATTGTTTACATAGCTTCTTTAGGTAGATCTATAAAATATTTATATAGTATAGTAAATAGGTTTAAAATCCTTCATACGTAATGATTATCATTATCAAATCTACCTAACTTACTTACCCTAATTGGTAACTTATAATTGGGTACTTATACTTTTTTGGATTTCAATATTTACACTTCGTATGTCGATGTTAATCATACCTAGGTACTTTTTCTGTTTAGCATTTTGAATGTCAATTTCGTTAGGTTTCACTATATCTTCAGGATTTTTTTTTAAATACTAATGACTTCAAGGAAATCTTATTCGTTATCCCAACTACTACCTAAACTTTATAGTGAAAGCTTCAGTTAAATAAAAAGTCGTTTAAGCTGATTACAAAATTAACCTGCTGATTATATAAAACTACCCAGTTGCTTAACACCATCAGAAATAATACTAATCAGCGGCTTCGAGACTAACGGGTCATTTTAGCAATGTTCGATAGATTTGTGCAATCAATCTCCAACGCAATGATGTGTTTTTAAACGTGAAGTCGACGACACGTGCGCAGGCGTAGCGTGGTTTGAATCCACAATAAGTCCTTGCCTTGCGGCCAGTGTCATGTCAACACACGCCACTGGCCGTAACTTAACGATGCTCTTTGAGAATAATGTTTTATCTGATCGATTAAGCCAGCTGATATCTTAGAAACCTTGTTGTTACAATATATTTCGTAATTAAACAGTAAAATGTTCTTTTAACAGGAGAAGACTTTTGTTTCAATAGATGTTTAACAATAAGGTTTCAAATATAGATTGGTTGTGATGGCTAAAATAATGGGAACCCTACCTCCTTAACTAAGGGGACCTGTGACTTACGAGACAGAGGTACCTACTACCTATATATTGAAGGTTTTTTTTTAATTTCAGGAAATTAACCATTTTCCCTCTTTCCAGATACCAAAATGAGTTCCACCGACTTCAGACTGGAGCGTAGCGTTGATTTATCGCCAGAAACAAGAGCTATCGCTGAGCAGGAGTTAAGAGAGACCCCGGAGAGGGTCCGAGAGGCCCTCGAGAGGCTGAAGGAACTACTGAAGGAGAACAAAGACTTGTGCTTCGGAGAGGACGATGAGCTTCTCACAATCTTCTTGCGGCCTTGCAAGTGGTATCCAGAGAGCGCCCTTGCACTTGTAAGTTTGTTTAAATATTTTGTCGGAAGTTTTGTTTTTATTTTTAAGCTGTTTGACTTGATTTTTACCCGACAGCAAAGACAGGGCTATTTTTTTAGTGACTGGACTTGACTACACTGAAATCCATTACTTCATGTATGTTAAATTATTCACATGTGGTTAATAGACTATGGCAAGTAGGACTCCGATCGTGGATTACATTTAAGTAGGCTAGTCTTATTAAATCTGCTCCTTTAACTTTTTCAATGAAATAATTGAATCTGTAGCAATTTCCTTTAACACGTTCACTGCCGGGAGCCCTCCTGGAGGATTCTCCTAGTCGCATATGGGATGCCGAGAGCCCTCGCTGATGGTTCATTTGTAAAATTAAATTAATAATTTTAAATGTAAGTTTTTCTTAGCGAATACAGCATTTTAAACCGTGAAAATAAAATATTATGTATATTTTAACAAGATTTATTAGTATAGTATATGCGTTGGTTTTAAAATCAAAGCCTTTTGATTTTTTTTCACTGTTACAAATATTCACAAAAAATTTAAAAGGTTGGAAACGTATACGTATAAGACCCCCTGAAAACACTATTTTACTTCGTTTTACAATATTATATAACTCAGTTTTAAACCTAATGCCGTTGACCGTCCGCGATGGTTAACTTTAGCGCAAACGTAATGCCGGTAACCCTCCCTGAGTGTTCACTTCCAATATGTTTGGTGGTATGGCGTATGAGTTCTATGAAAAGTGAGTGGAGTCGAAAGTGTTAATAATATAGGTAAGGTTTAATTGAACCACTCGATATTTTGAACAAACATACGCGTGTAAGCTAAGCGGGTCATATTGTAACAGCCTACTAAATTTGCGCAACACAACTACATAATGTGGTGATGTTTGGCAACTTCAATTACAAACGGTTAACAACTGATTTCGTTGGACTTGTCCTAGACCCCGGTTATTATACGGTTTAAACCAAGGATAATAAACAGTGATTATAATCTACTTAAATGTGATGGAGCCTTCAGTTGAGGTTGGAACATCTCCTTGGAATAGTCTAACTATGCATGTTCGGACTGCTTGTTTTACGAGGTATTTTTGTACCGAAATAATTAGGGTTACGTTATCTAAACCTTTTTGTAGGAATAAAGTTAATTAATATAAATATCTGTGTAACAAAAACGTGTCTATAAAATAATTCACAAATTTGAATTTGTGTAGAGTCATTCGTGACACCGTGTTGTTGGAGTAACTTGAAATAAAAGTGACCACAGAATTCATTAATGAGCTTGATGTCAATGTAAATGAAACTGACTTCTGAATTATGATATTTGTCCCCTTGGTCATTAAGGGATCATTAACATTAATGTAGAAAATTGTCAAAATAATGAATGGTCCCTATTCCCCCGTAACAGTATAGTAACCCCGGTACAGAAATTTTAAAATTACCTCATCTCTTAGTAAGCATCATATTTAACGATTAACTAAAGTTTAAAATAAGTTTTAATTAGATGGCATAAGTGGGTTCTTTTGCCAAATTACAAGTGCAAGACGGAGACGGGACAATATTTCATATTTACAAAACAAATTTCTATTCTATTACAATATATTCTATTAATATATTCTACTAGGACAGAATAGACTTAGACATTTGTTTTGCAAATATGGGTTATACATAAAAGGTGCTATGGGCTATGAATTATGATACATTAAAACTCAGCCATATTTCACTATTCGGCATGCAAACATTTATACGTATTATCATTTACATAAGTTAAACTAAAAGCCAGAATCCGTCAGAATTCATCAATTTTTTTTAATCTGATAAAAACTCAGAACATTGCTTTTTAAGAGTAGACAACGTTAATTTTTAATGGAAGTGCCATTAAAAATTAACGTTGTCTACTCTTAAAAAGCAATGTGGTCAAGTCTTTAGCCTCCTCCTCTTTAGTCTTTAGTTTTCTGTTGTTAGCTAGTGACGTTCATAGAAATAGGCTATAAAGTTCTAGAGAGCTTCTTTAACTTTCAAATGAGTAGTTCGGCACTGCAGACAGATTTTACATAACTCATCAATCATTAGACCCTCAATTTCTTATCTCTATCTTAATGTTTATATTATTCAAAATATATAAGGCTATACTGCAATAATGCGTTAAGTAATAATAGTACAATTCCATTTCACCTTGCAAGCACAAAAATAAAGAGGCTCTGCGAATGTTGCAAGTTCACACTTACTTGAAAACCTTGTTGATTCTATTATGCGAATAAAACAAAATTACCACAACCATCAAATCCATTTTTTTACGACTAGTTTCCGCCAGCAGCGTCGCCCGCGTGGTATCTTTATAAATTATAGCCTATGTTACTCCGTCATAATATAGCATTCAACTGGAAAAATATTTTTTTAAATCGGTCCAATAATTTTTGAGTTTATTTATTACAAAGAAAGATACAAATATTTTCTCTTAATAATATTATTATTACAGTGTAGATGTAAGTAGGTATACAGAGTACAAGCTTATATAATGATATCGTAATGCAGTGACACCGTTATACAATAACAATTAAACGTGGATAACCAATATCTTGAGAACGTTTACTTTTTATATGGGTTTGTTCTTTATTCTTTTGGATATGATGAAGCTATTGTAGCATTGTAGGTCATGAGTAGTAGTAAAATATAAGTGTTAATTACGGCATTGACATGTGAAGGATTTAGAAATAAAGTAACGTTACCTATGAACGAAAGTCTCTCGATTACAGGCTGAAAAATTCGTAATTTGTTATGGTATTGATTTGAATAAAACTAAATTGTAGGTTCTTAATTAAAATGAAGCTGGCGGTTCCTCAGGGTGCGGTTCAATGTTAACAACGATACTCATTTATCTAGAAACATAATTAGGTATACCGTTATTCATAGAATTTTCTACGCTCTCTTTTTTTATCACAATAGATATCACTCTCTCTCTTTTATCACAATAGATATCACTCTCTCTCTTTTATCACAATAGATATCACTCTTTCTCTTTTACCATGATAGATATCACCCTCTTTCTCTTTTATCACGATAGATATCACTCTATCTCTTTTATCACGATAGATATCTATGGAATTCTTAAAATATTTAGTAGGTACCTACAGCAATAATTGGACTGCCTCGTTTGTCTAGTGTTCACAAGCACTACTGCTGAGCATGAGATCCCGGATTCGATTCCTAGGTCGGGCAGTGTTATTGGGATTCCAATTTGGAATTTCTCAGTAGCAGCCCGGAGTCTGGATTTGTGTTCAGTTGATGGCAATAGGCTCGCCCCCTATTACATGGAACTTAAACATAACTGGCGAAATGTGGGTGTACTATAGGTATTTACACCTCTGCCTAACCCTTCGGGGATTTCAGGCGTGATGTTATGTTATGAACAGCAATAATAACACGATGACTGATGAGTCCAATTCCACAGTTGTAGTGTCATCGAGTTATCTCGGTCGCTAGTTAGCTGATAGAACAATTTCCTCTGTTTATAAACATATATAGGAATCTGCCCGTTTGCCCTCGGGAAGGGAGAGATAAGCCACGCGACGCAATGTCAAAGTTCAATGCTTATCACAACGAGATAGCTGTTATCACACTTATCATCCATCATTATTTGCCGCCATATTTTTAAATTGTCGTAAACAGTACATTAGAAATGTTATTTGTCGAGTAGTCGGGGTCACGAGAAAATTGAGGTCTGATAGGAATTCGACATTAGAAGTAATTTGATGCGGATGTGGTTATTGCTTTTGCAACACATATTTGGACACTGCATATTATAATGTATGGCTGTCGATCGTTTGAGAACTAACCAATCCTAATCTCAATCCACTCGGCCTAGATTTTCTTTGTTTATGTGATAAAAATTAATTATCTATCTATAATATACAATGTTTTTCCGATACGTGTTATTGTTTTGATAGCTACTGCACATTTGTTTTCGCGCAAATATCGTAGAGCGCAGATAAACAGTGACTCCGTTCAATGCCAGCCACTCTATAAATTAACACATGCAACTAAACATATTGCACCGAGCACAAGTGGTTGAGCCGGTTAATCTGACAACAATATGGCAGCTATAATAAAGATATAGATATCGAATAAAGTAAATTCTTCCGTGTAATAGTGTTGCTAGGTTTTTGAATCTGTTTTTAACCGTAAAAATAACAAAATGTTTTAAAAATGAAAGGGTAGGTAGGTATATTTAATTAGTTATAAAATTAATAATTTATCCATCATAAGTTCATTGGTATTTGATATTAAATAAAGTTCGCCTTCGTCTTGTTTTTATCTTTGGTTCAAATTATTTAATTCTGTTACAACTAAGAAAATTCACAAATATGGCAGTGTTCCTAAATACTGCCATAACTATCAAAATTTTCAACATCTGATGCACTTTGGGAATTTAAGTAGAGTAGATGAGATAATTATTGTATGTTTATGTTATGCTTTCATTACAGTCTGTGCTATCGGTCTCAATTTTGCGTTCACTACTGCTGTACACCGACACACTCTTCGTATTGTGTACGTATTCGTTTAACAAACAATTTCGCGCGGTTGCATGTCTCATGCGGAAGATTTGCAATAGTCCAGTTATACAGTGCTGTAAACGCCGGGAAAACAGGCCGTCAGCCCGCAAGGTCTCGACGACTGTATGAGCACTCGACTAGGTAGGCAGTGAGGCACGTGCGCGGCTTTCCTTTTACTGAAAATTTCGGTGCAGTCACGTGGTTGATGGCTTTTCAAACTGGTTTACTAATTGTGGATACATTTAAGATTTTTCGATGGTATGTAATGCAAAGCAGCATACATAAATACTGGTATGATACTGAAGTTTCATGGTAAGGAGCTTAGGAATTCTTTTTCATTTTTCACTATGGTCGGCATCAAATCTCTACCTAAAGCTATTTTCTTTAAGTCAATTGAACGTACCTACATATAAGTAAAAAAAAAAAAAACTACCAGCTGACTATTTATATAAAAAACGATTGCCGTGCAGACCGATAGTGATGGAACTTTGTAAGTTGTTGGGTGCGCGCCCGAGAAGGTTCGTAAAAAAAAACACATTGCAACGCATTAACTAGTGATAAAGAAAATCAAATAAAATCAAATCTTTTTGTCATGGGGATAGAAAAAAAAAATAAACAAAAAAAAATATGAACTAAACTTGTTATAAAGGTGCCCTGGAACAAGTATTTCATGACCAAAAACCACTGGAATAATTCTTAAACTAAAAAAAAAAACAAAAAATTTTTTATGAAGTTAAAAACAAACGAGCTGAAAGGCTAACCAGCGAGGCAGGCTTGGCGGGGTGATGGGACCTTTTTGTTCCGCTCGCACTTTGGGTTTTGGGCCCAACTTTGTATGAAACGTGACTTTGCAACTGTCATGCAACAAACTGTAGGTACCGACCATCGTAAAATTAGATGACATTGAACTATTTCGATAAACAATTAAATGTACACGAAGAACAATTAGAACAAGGGCAATCAACCTAAAGACGTTACAGTAGGTATAAGATTGACAAAGACTAGAATTTCAAAATAGAGTGAACTTTGATGTTCATTATGAGAAGTAGGTATTGTCCAAAGGGCGCGATTACGATCTGATTTGTGGAACATTGTTGTTATATTAGTGAATGATCGGACTTTATATACCGGTCGGTTATCACGGCTTGACCCGGATATTCTTACATATTATAAAACAAAGTCCCCCCCGCCGCGTCTGACTGTCTGTCTGTCTGAACTCGATATACTCTATATTTCAAACGGTTTTCACAAATAGACGGAGTGATTCATGCGGAAGGTTTAAGTGTACTTCCCAGAGGGTCATGGCCATCCGGCTGGCCCGAGGATACCGCACAGTCTCCTGCGAGGCGGCGAGCCTCCTTGCCGGATTACCGCCATGGGATCTGGAGGCAAAGGTCCCCGCGCACATTTGGGAGTGGCACGAGGAGGCGAGGCGCCGGGGCTTAGCTCCGCTGCCGCGAGAAATCGCGGCACAGCGGACAGAGCTCCGGCGGGATCTCATGGCGTCATGGAGAGTGCGATTGTCGCAACCCAGCGCTGGGCACGCCGCAATTGCGGCGATAAGACTCCTCTTTGAGGAGTGGCTAGAGAGGCGCCACGGCATCCTCACCTTCCGCCTGACGCAGGTCCTCACCGAACACGGCTGTTTCGGGAGGTTCCTGCACAGGATAAGGCGGGAGGAAACGCCCGGGTGTCACCATTGTGTGGATCGCCCGGAGGACACGGTGGAGCATACGGTGGAGGTCTGCCCAGCTTGGGCGGAGCATCGCCGTGTCCTCGTGGAGGCGATCGGCGGCGGTGATCTCTCGCGTCCGGCCCTGGTTCAGGCCATGGTACGGAGCGAGAGGAAATGGGAAGCCGTCACCTCCTTCTGCGAAGCGGTAATGCTCGCGAAGGAGGAGGCGGAACGCGTGAGGGAGAGGCAAACTTCGCGCCCTCACACCCCTAACCGCCGCAGGAGGAGACGCCCAGGGCGTCGGGAATCGCGAGGCGATTTCCGGCCACCGTAGGCGCGGGCTTGCGGGCGGTGAGCAATGGGTGGCTCACCGTCCGATAAGGACCAGGCCCGGGTCGACGGCGCGTTGTGTTCCACGCGCGCCTCAAAGAGATGTCAGCAGAATTGAAGGGGTCCACTAGGGCCGATGCCTGCGGGGGTTGCGAAGGAAACCGAAAGGGAGATGGCCCCCGGCAACAGGGCAACCGAAGGAACACGGGTGGGTTTTAGTCAGTAAGAGTCTGACACGCCCTCCCGCTCCGCCCAGAGCGGGAGAAGTTATTTGATGATTTCCCACCCTCAAAAAAAAAAAAAAAAGGTTTAAGTGTACTTATAATTCTTTAAGGTTTTGTGTAAATTGGCTGAAACTTGACGATTATTGTTGAAGATGTCGGAAAAAATCATGTCAACTAGGAGCTTTATTGGCGTGTGCCGCGGAAATTGTAAAAGTTACATAAAATTTATGTTCTAGAGTATTGTTCATCTTAAAAAGTTCAACAAAAAAATCCAATGGTATACGTCTATCTTCTAAGGATGACCCACAGTAACCATTCTTATCTTTCAGAATTTGATGAAAATTTCTTTGTTATTTCCGAAGCTTTTTTGACCGGTATTATATTAATCCTTATCCAATAAAATATGTTATTTAAATTGGAAATTTAATTTAGAGTAAAATATGCCATCATATCATTTGAATGAATAGTTTAAAAGATATCACAGATTTAAAATTACTCGTAATTACATAATTAAAGTTGACGGCAACGCGGGCGCAGCGGTATTAGTCAATGACAATTCCTCGGCTATTAGGTATGTAATCCCGGTAGTACGTTCCCGTGGGATATTTTTCGACATTCACGCGGGCGAAGCCGCGGGCAAAAGCTAGTATATTATAATGTACTAGTCTGCATTAGCTGATAGTAGACTGTCCTAACAAGTTTCAGTGTATGTTTCCATTCATGTTGTTGAATCTAATCAGTGCATGGTAAAAATAGTGGACATGCTTCGAATCTTAGGTTGTCGAGTCTGTCAGTGAAAACTATGCTTATAGGTATCGCCTGAAATCAGAGTTTATCCCGAATTCTGGGGATGATTGACAGCGCAAACATTATTATTGCTGGTGCAAAGTTCCTGTTGTTTATATGAAAACAAAAACATACCTGCTAATACTGTAAGAATTTATATTATCTTTAAGCGAGGACGAATAACTAATTCATGAACCGATAAATTGTTTACTTACCTATTGTGCGTTGCCTGAGTCATGCTACTGAAGCAATGTTTTTTTCCACTTAGAGAAAATGCAACGATTTCTGATCAATGACTAATAATGTTTTGATGGAGCATATGATTGAAGTTAATTCATTAATGCGTAGAAATATTTTAACAACCGTAGTAGAGATATAAATATAAGGGCAATTAAGCAAATATTTTAGAAACACGATCCCATGATGCACTTTGACGTGGAATGAATCAATCTTACTCAATGTGTTGCGTACGCGCACTTACAAATGCTTGCGTTAATGTGGATTGCATTTAAAACATAATAATCTAGTAAGTGAGGGGATATGTTATACCAGTGTTATCTGTAATAATAGGTTTACTTTCCATAAAAAGAATCTTATTTAAATTAAAGAAGCATTAGATATAATTAAATTACATATGTGTACATAATAAAATCACTGTTTTGAATAGCACCCTAATTGCGTAACACACTATCAATCATAATCTGAATAATTTTGAAGGATTTTGTCTGCTCAACAACGTAAATAACGCAATGAATGTTATTGAACTGTCAAAATTACTGTAGAACTTACAGTAGTAATGGCTTTCCCATTGCTACTGTAAGTATGTAACGCAATTATACAAAAGGTTGTCTTGATCTGGGAAAGTAGACGAAAAAAATTAATGGTCAATTAAATCTATATTTGCCTCTTCTTATAATTTCAAGGCATAGGCCTACATAGCCGGTCCTCACCAGACACGGTTGTTTTGGGAGGTTCCTGATCAGGATAAGGCGGGAGGGAACGCCCGGGTGTCACCACTGTGTGGATCGCCCGAAGGACATGGTGGAGCATATGGTGGAGGTCTATCCAGCTTGGGCGGAGCATCGCACTCTCCTCGTTGAGGCAATCGGCGGCAGTGATCTCTCGCGTCCGGCCCTGGTACAGGCCATGGTACGAAGCGAGAGGGCATGGGAGACCGTCACCTCCTTTTGCAAAGCAGTAATGCTCGCGAAGGAGAAGGGGGAGCGCATGAGGGAGAGGCAAATTTCGCGATTTCTGGAGTTGTCGATTCGCCTTAAGAAAAAATAATATTATTTAAAAGTATCGATTCGCTTGTTTTGGGCGAGTACATTGGGGCGAATCATCAATAAGCCTTTACAGTTGCCACATTAATATTCTCCTCTCTTATATTCTAATTTCAGAGTTCTTGTAAATTTTAAGATACCTAAATACGTATATTTTAAACGCTACGATTTGACCTTGCCTGCAAATAATGACCCAAGGTGGATGATAAAGCCTAATTACAAAACTTAACATGCAAGTAATGTGTAGTGAATTGTTTATAATAAATTAGTTACCTTTGTACATAATACGAGGGGCTTGTGGCTAAATAATAAAACAGCCGCACGGGTCATTCGATCACGTTAAGCTACGCTTGCTGCAGGTCCGTGGGTGGGTGACCATCGTTACTTACCAAGACCCCTCCGTGCCTCGGAAACCACGTTAAGCCGTTGATCCCGGCTGTCATTTGTAGATCTTTGACAGTCGTTACGGAAAACCAGTTTTACCAAGGGGTATCGTGTTACCTAGTAGCTGGGTTGTGGAGGTCAGATAGGCAGTCACTCCATGTAAAATACTGGTATTCAGCTGCATCCGGTTAGACTGGAAGCCGACCCCAACTTAGTTAAAAAAGGCTAAGAAGATGATGAGTTACGTTTGTACATAATAATATGTAGTATCCTCTACATATGATTATGGTATCTGTTTTGATAACAGTTGTCCGCTAGAATAACACACAGAGGCGTCATTTATTGATAATTATCGTGTTTCGGTTCACAGTTGTTCAGATCAATTAATGTTTTGTATAAAATAAGCTTGGGTGTCGAAATTAAAAAAAATATGTAACGGTTCTAATGATAAAAATTGTACCTATTATGATGTAAATAGACCTGTAACGTTCTACGTAGTTCGATTCTCGGGTATTTCAGTAGGTTTTTAAAAAAATATCTTGCAAGTGTGCACAACAAGTCCGTAACCAAGTAAAACAAAGTAATCAAAACATTTTTAGACAAAAATAATCGAAATTAATTAAATCGTAGATCGTTGTGAATTGCATAAGGTGAGAGTACTAGTTCACAAAGGCAGACACAATTAGACGTTTTTAAATATAATAACACTAGAGGTATTAGGCAACACTACGCTGCGATGGTATGGTGGCCGTACGTGCCAACTATGAGAGTTGCAAGCTGCAATCAGTCGTCCGGTCACTAGTTCTTGGGCAAGCAATCTTAGCAACACGATTTTGACGGCCATACGTACTTATAAGTCAGAAATAAATATAAAGTAGCTTACTAAACGATACAGTCTTATATTAAGCAATGTTTGAGTATGATTTTTCAAGCAATTGTTGACCATGAAGTAGATAAACATACGATAAATTGCTCAAATTGCTGTAATTTTGGGTGAGAGATACAAAATGAAATAAAAATTGCGGTGAAGTGCGTGTCTGATTCCTATTATCTTAATATAAGCAATTTTCCTAAGAAAACAATCCAATCTATTAAGCTGCCTTCGTATAAGTATTCTAATAGCATGTTTGACGCACATACCTGCATGTACCTACTTATTTCGTACGTTCAAAATTTGTGCGCGCAATTCCAAGTAGAAGTAAATTAATAGACTATTGATTACCTGTAGTTTGTATGAGCCGCGTGTGTAATCTATCCCATTCGTCAACTTGTTACGTGATTTACATAACGCGCTTCACTTTAAGTTTATACATAGGTAACCTTCTGAGCACTTCTCTTCACAACCAATTACTCACCGTTGTTTTCATTGCTGAATTGGTATATTATAGAAACTAACAAGGAAATGAGCAGCATTGTGTTTTGACAGATAATGTAAAGTATTTGATTATGATGATAACAGGTTGAGATTACAGGAATCGAGTTCAATTGACGATGTTTCATTTTAGATATCTACTTCAAATATAAACATTTTTTTTTTCTTCTACTACAGTTGTAAGAAACTTGAGACGCTGATCACAATAAAATGATATTATTTTAAGTAGGTCCTAACACCATTTTAAATATAAAAAATGGCAATTTCCTTGTTACAGTTTTTGCCAAAAACGTTAGAGGCCGATAAAATTATTTCAGCTTCGTAATAACTAGTATTAGACGCACGATACTGGTTCGTCGAATTGTGCTAGAACCAGACAGCAGACAGGTAGACCGGCAAATTATACGAACCCGTCTAGCCCAGCTCTAATTTATATCATTAAATATTTTCTCTCTGAAGCTAAAGTTTCTCGCCGGAAAGTACTGTACAGTGGTAATAACTTATGCATAAATTAATTAAGTTTAATGAATGGAAAACTTACCGAGGACTTAATTTCACAGCGGATTGTTTTCGTCTCGTTCGCACTAACGCTTTGCATTGCTAGCTAATAAATCTAGATTTTAAAGTAAAAGTAACTATTCAAGTATTGCTATTTTCACTTCTGTCTGTTTCTAATTGATTGTTTCTTGTAACGGATACTTACTATAATATTTTGAATGCCTGAAAATGTCCCAAAGTTCCAAAGAAATTATATCCAAAGAGTGGCCCCGAACCAAAACTGCTTCTGCGTTGGTGTCTTTTCTATTGATTTTGAGGAGATAAAGGTCTAAGCCTTCGTAGCATCACCTCTGTTTGTAAAAATCGTATTAGTACTTTGTATTTTATCAAATTAAATAGGTAGTTTATAATATTCTAATAAAATATGTTTTATCGACTATAAATGTTGACATGGATGACACGACGACCTACAAACTTTAGTGCCTATTTACTATCTATATAAATACCTAAATTGCTATGTACCTGCTTATTTTCGTAGTGTACTGAAAAATATTTTTATTTACAGATGCGTCGTACAGCTGAGTTCAAACGCGACAACGCATCATTGCTCGATAATTTATTGCCTGAGCAAGAAAAAGTAGCATTCCTCGACCACAAGGTCGTGAACGTTTTGAAGGGCCGTGACCACAAGGGCAGGAGGGTTCTCGTCGTTAACGTGGGAGGTAAGCTGTTCACTCAACTATTGCTTTATTTAGGAAAAACTCCATTATACAGAACTTTATTTGAAAGAATAAAACGACTTCTAGATAAACCACGTGTTTCCATTGCTTATTATTACATTTTTACAATTGTGTGCATGCAAAGGGCTGGGAAACCATTACCGTTCACACAATATATATACACCTTATCGACCTTTGAACTCAATGAGAAATGTTTATACTTAGTCGCTTATACTCCATAAGTTTAGGTAGTTAAATAAAGGTAAACAAAAAAAAAACCACGTGACGAGACAGCTGTCAAGTAACCGACTAACCGTAATACCGGTCACTTCAGTTGTCACGCGACGTCACAGTTGTACTCTTCAATTTAGCAACGTTATAATTCGTTGACGTTTAGAATTTGGGCTCTTTACAATAGATAGATTACAAAATATTATATTATTATTATAAATCTAACTAAAAATTGTGCTCAAGCAGTAACATCTACGAAGAGTAGTTAAGAATAAATGATAAAGTTTAACATACATTATTAAAAGAGGAAACTATTGTAAAATTTAATTTGGTTTGATTGTATTTTTGAACAAGAAAGTGTCATCTATAAAAACCCTTTTTAACCGACTTCCAAAAAGGAAGAGGTTATATGTTCGTAGCGTATGTATGTTTTTTTTTAATGTATGTCCATCGATTTCTCCGTCAATTATGGACCGATTTTGATTTTTTTTTGTTTGAAAGTGTAAGCTCCCAAGTTGGTCCCATATAATTTTTATTAACTTTGGATAGTTTTTGAGTTGGCTTCAATAATACAATTTTTTTTTTCCACTTAGTACGTGGAAGATATGTTAAGTTCATGTCACTGTTTTTTACATAGCAGGTAGTGGTATTCGAATTTGTGTGGGGTAGGTACCTCAACAAAAACCTGAAAAATAAAAACTTTTTACAAAAAAAATCAAGCGACTTCCAAAAAAAAATACTACCAACCGAGAAATAACTTTAATTGCGGAAGTCGATGAAAAAAAAAACGAAAATTCAAAACCAAAGACAACGACTTCCGAAATTAAAGTTATTTCTAACTTTGGGTGTTTTTTTTGGAAGTAGGTTGATTTTTTTTACGATTTGTTTACCTTTATTTAACTACCTAAACCTATGGAGTATAGAGGTCACGACGATGGAGAAGTTTACGTATATTAATGCTATTCACTTCAAAATTACTTCAGTCAATCAATATTTAGATTCACCAAAAAAATTGTCCAAACCTACTTAAAAAGAGAATAACGTTTCTTTAAAAACCAGATAATGCATTGAAAATACGAATTCTACTTACTATCAGTCATCGGGTGAATAAGTAGATTTGGTTCTATCAAAATAATATCAATAGCGTCGTGATTGCGTCTCGAAGCATCTTTGTCCCATAACAATATTGATAAATTGTAATGATTAATCGCTTGACTGTACCTGCGAGACAATACATATTTATATGCTACGAGAACACTTTCTATTTTTGTGCTCGATGGTACGATATCTCCAAGATGTATCGAGAACAAAAATGGTAAAGATTCCACAACTTTTCAGAATGACGCCATCCTTTCCTGTCTTCTTTCAAATAGTCATCACATTGATAGGTGATTACGTATTCATATTTAATTGACTTGTGGTTAATGTAGCAATTCATAACCTATTTCAATAGTGTTTTGATTCACTTTAGCGATATTTTAATTATCAGTCAAGTAGTAAAAACAAGTGAGAATAGGCGCCAACGGTGTGGTAGTGGGATTGCTCTAAGTAATTCCGTATTCGAAGCGTATGCGCAATATGCATAAATAGTGACAGTCCGCCAGTGTGCCGCATACAAAACATTACGAAAACCCATTCTCTCCAGCTGATATATAACACAAGAGGCAGGCATGAAATAATTATCTAATAGCCTTTTGTCCTGAATACACCGGCATTTCTTTGGAAAATTTATATCTTTTACAAACTAACAAACTGTTTCTTAATAATATAGCAGTTTTTTTTTTATCTAACAAGTATCTGTGTCATTGTTTTGCTTTGCAACAAAGCCGTTTATCTAATTCATTAGATGGCGGGAAGTCACCCAAAGGGCAATGGAGAGAGGGCTATGCTTAAAGCTTCCCTACGTGATCGAATCAGAAATTAAGAGATCCTTAGTAGAACCCGATAACCGACATAGCTCGAAGAATTGCCAAACTTAAGTGGCAGTGGGCAAGGCACAATGCTCGCAGAACAGATAGCGATGGGGCCGAAAGAGACCGCGTACTGGAAGACGTAGCGTTGGCAGGCCCCTCACAAGGTAGATCGATGACCTGGTGAAGGCCGCAGGAATCCGCTGGATGCAAAAAGCACAGAGCCGGTCCAAGTGGCGATGCTTGGGAGAGGCCTATGTCCAGCAGTGGACGTCTTTCGGTTGAAATGATGATGAATGATGAGTTCATCTACTTAATAAAATTCTTAAATTCATTCATTCACTGACAGACAACGCACAGCCTAAACCAATGGGTCTAGAAACATGAAATTTTGCGCAAGAGTTTCTTTTATAATGAAAGTGAGAACTAAGGAAGGATTTTTGAAAATGCTAAATGGGTCAAAATAGAGAATGAAAGTTTGTGTGGAAGTTATTTTTGTCGATGAAGAAGCCCACCGGCCACAAGTACCTAAGGCTTGTAAATACATGAATTTTTGAACAACCCAAGATCAGTCATGCCCCTGTGAGCTGTTCAAATTATATTAAATATCCAATTATGTAAACTAGCTTTTGCCCGCGGCTTCGTCCGTGTGGATGTCGGATATCATCCCACGGGAACGTGCTATCGGGATAAAAGTCTTATATGTCTTAATTTATCAAATACTGGGTTTCCGATATCAATTTTCATCCCCTATATCACCACCCATAGGATCATTTTTAAGTCAAAAAGTACCTTATTTCCTTCTCCAAGATGCCATTTATTTCCTTGCCAAATGTCGAAATCCGTTTAGAGGTGCGTGAAAAGGTAACATACAGACAGACAGGCAGACAGAGTTATTTTCGAATATATAACAGTAAGTATGGATAACTAACGAACATTTTAATCTACCAGGTTCATGGGACCCAAAGAAAGTGAACGCTGACCAGCTGTTCAAGCTGTTCTACCTGATCCACTTGGCAGCCATGTTAGAGCCCGAGTCACAGGTCAGAGGCACCGTCGTCATCATGGACTTCAACGACATGGGGTGGACACAGGTCAGTAGATCTACGATCCTTCATGAGTTTACTTTTGTTCAGATAGCTTTTTGACTATATTTTTCGGTCTATATATTGTTGGCTTAGAGGTTAAACTGGTGAAATATGTTCATTTTCACGAATACTTACATAATTTTTTCAGCATACAAATATTTGCAATACACAATATCTTAATTAAATGGAACGTAAATATTTGTTGAATATAAATTTGTTTACAAGCAGTTGATTTACAAGTACAATACGGGTTTATTTACAATTTTCGTGCAATAACAACGTAGTTGCTATTTTATATGGTCACATACCGTAAAAGTGACTGTTGCGTTCAACAAATTAAAATTGTAACCCATAAGCTATCTCATATCATTCCATTCATCTTTCTAGTTTAGTCCAGCGCTTGCGTAGAGTGCCTACTTTTGTCATGACGAAATTATATGTCGCTATTTCTGCCAACTAACTTGTGTCGTCATAATCATCCAACGATTTATTTGCAAAAACTAGTTTGTGCTATAATATTACGCAGTTTCTACAAAATGTCGCTGACTCTTGTTGCTATTGTATTAAAGTTCATTGCGGTTTGCGCAAGTGTTTTGGCACAGACAGTCCCTTGCTCTTCAGGAAATTACTAATACAAATAATTCACTAATTCTAGGTTTTTGTTTTAATACTATATGGGTCTCCATACATAATGTGCATTGTTCTTTATTATTGAAGTGGAAAATGGAAACTGTAACTGTTTAACGAGGAGATAAAAGGTGAAAATTAGATACCTGTTTGAACTGGGTGCATTGTTTAAATTGCAAATGCCTTTTCGAATGTTTATTGGCAGACATCCAAAAAATGTGAAGATTATCGTATTGATAACGTCATTGTTTGTTTTGCAGTAGTTAAATGAAAATATGTTTATTCTAGGGCATAGATAGCGTTGCCAGACGTCCCATATTTCCCGGGACGTTCCGTATTTCAGGCGTAATTATGAACGTCCCGCCGGGACAGACTCTGTCCCGTATTTACCCCTTATTTGATTTATTATTAAGAAATCTATCGCACTACGGTTGACTTTGAGAAGTGTAAGAGAATCATGGAAGGGTTTTCCAAGAATTAAATCCCTAAGTATTTTCTAATTATATCGTTTATTTCAGTATACATTCTAATAGTTTTGTGGAAAGGACTTTTTCGCAGATGGGTCTTGAAATAGACCGATGTGCCCAACAAATGTAGGGAACATTTGATAAATAGTGAATTTCAACTATGACTATAACAATAACTGCATTGAATTTTACAAATATGTTGTAATAAACAAAGATATAATGAAACTTACACGATTTTCTTTAAACTATAAGTAGCAATAAGTAAATAATAAGAACGTAAAATACTTGTTTTTATTTGTCCCGTAAAAAATTGAAATCCCGTTTTTTTAAACAAAATTGAACATTTGCCTCTTACATGATCAAAAAAATCTGGCAACCCTAGGCATATAGATAATGGCCATACTCGATATCAGTGTTGGAAGTCGACGGATCACTTTCACTGCGCATGCGCTGAATTGATTTCATCGGCATCGTAACGCGTAGTGACAGTGCCTGCGCTGTGACTGTGTCACACGGCCATGTTGTGAGATACACAAAATTTGTTTAAGTTTTTATGGTTGATGATCGATTAGGTACCGATTCATTCAACTTGATTGTCGTTCAAGGATAAGGCCAAATATTGTTTTATAAGTACGCAGTCTTCCCTACACTTACCAAGTGTAGTGTGTGTCAATCTTACACATTCATTGTCTCATTAGTCTTTGGATTCTAAGTTAACGTTCTCCTGTCAAAACTATGTGAAAAACAAAATAGAAACTTGTTAGTTTGGACATTGTAAACGAGATGTAAACATTATTGTTTCCACAACCGCGCGTCTCCACGCCAACTGGATGAGCTGATGAATCATGAAGTCCCTAAAACAAAGTGTAGGTAGCTAGCTCGAAGTACAATGTGCATGTTTCTGTATGTTACGAACAAAGAATGTGTAAAGTGTGTCTTAGCGTGCCATCACTCTTTGCATTGTTCAGTTATCTTTGTTCTTCGTAGTTACGAAATAATAACATGTGCATTAATACTCCGCATATAAGGCATATTATTATTTATTTGGCTTAACAACAGGGACTTGTATTTATATATTTCATTCAGTTTTATTAACACAGTCTCAAAGTCAAGGAATCGGTCAAAAATTTATCGGTGTGAATTAGAAGTTTCAATAAATCTCGAATTTGCAATCATCTGTCACCTTCATGTACCTATTTGAGAAGGATTTGAGATTAAGATAGTCAAGTACCAAATAGATATATTACTGGATGACAAATATTGCGCAATCCGGCTCTATGCAGATATTAACAGTCATACATTTAAATAGGAATTAGCAAAACGTTGCGTTTCTACTGCGCTTGTGTGATGCATTGAATATTATTATATTTAATTGTATACATATGGATATAAACAAAACGTGTAGATTACGACATGTACTTAGCACTTTTAGCTTTGTAAACATTGAACAGGATCTAGCCTATCAGTGAATGTTTATCTTATCAATATTGTACGTATAGTAATCTATCATTTGTAAGCAGATTAGCTTTTATTAGTTTTAAAAGATTACTTACTTTAACATCTCCTGATATTATATCATCTAAGGTTTACGTTATCATGCTAATTTTGCATATTTGGAAAATTGGCACAATGATTTTAGAGCCTCAATTTTTTATTCTTTATGTTTTAAAGCACCTTTATGACCTGTGAAGAAGGTCGACATTTAAAATGACAAATAAACGGTCTCTTCCTTCCGGTAGTACTGTAAAGTCTAAATCTCACGAAGCAAGGAAGTGTGTTTATCAATAGACACCTTTGCTAGTCACATCACGATCGGTCGAAAAGGCCGACGCTGTGAGGTGTCTTGCCTGCTTTATATATTAGGATCTACGAAATTATTGTACTTTGTTCGCAAATCACGTCGTCATGATTGTGAGAATATATTGATATCATTAAACCCGTGTGAATCGCCACTACCGCGTTCTTTATCACGTTAGTGCAATTGTTGAGGTCAGGTAAGGCGAAATTAATTTGACGTTAAAATTTACGTACGTGAGCGTACATCTGTTATCAGTTTCCTCAGTTCAACAGACTGTTTGATAAATAGATCGGATAACAATGGTTGAAACAGAAACGTAGTTTCAAATTCCATGTTATATTAAGCGTAAAGTAACGTTTAAGAATGTCACGTGTACTTGCAACCGATACTCTTCCAAACAATAGCGTAGTTCATTAAGATAATCAGAAGGAAACTAATGCAGATTAATGTGTAGGTAATTGTATGAAAATCTTAAGAAATTTGTCATCATTGATTAATAATCACCGCCCACAGGGAAAACGTACTTGCTCAGGGTCTCCTCTCAAGGGGCGTCACGTCCGAGGCTGTGGATCAATCCGTAGATTGGAACGCAGTACATAAAGAGCCTTCCATCTTTATCTTGATAGATTTATAGGCCCTTTATTACGCTGATTTATTAAATGTAAATGTAAAACAACTAAGTAACGTGTAGTTATTAACTAACTGCAGTACTACAGTTCTTAATAACGAATGTTACGAAAATCGGAGCGGATATTGGGACAGCTAGCTAGCCGTTGATTCTAATTGAACCTAGTTCTGCGGCCGCGATGCCATTTAGAACAGCCTACCCATTTAGCTTAACTACAGATCAATATTTTAGTTAAACATCCTTTGTCGGATATGGGAGGATTGGAGGAAATGGGTTTTCCTTTACCTACGTTTGTTAAGGACGACGGTAAATACGACACGGACGTTGGATAAACAGTTGATATCTTGGTTCCACTTGTTTGCTCCTCAATACGAAGTTCAACCTTCGTGGTCAAGGTATCCGCAACTGGGTCGTGATGTATTGACACTGTCTCGTACCTAGTAGGATTGTAATCCATTTAGTTTATGCATCTAACTACGCTGCGCGAGTCGTTTTTCATTGGGAGTACCAAAGATAGAACGTACCAATGATAAAAATCAATTTGCCTAGCCGTTTCCCAACATGTTGAGGTCGGCTTCCAGTCTAACCAGATGCAGCTGAATACCAATATTTTACATGGAGCCACTGCCTATCTGACCTTCACAACCCTAACTGGGTAATACGATACCCCTTGCTGAGACTGGTTGTCAGACTTTCGGGCTTCTGACGACCCATAACGACTGTCAAAGATTCACGAATGACAGCCGAGACCAACAGATTAACGCGCTTTCCGAGGCACAGAGGAGTCTCGGTATGTAAAGATGGTCACCCATCCACGGACCAACCCCGGCAAGCGTAGCTTAAACTGATGGATTGATCCGTGCGGCTGTTATTATTTAGCCACAAATTCCTCGGGAGTATCGATGATAGAAGAGTGTAAAAAACGTGTAATGACGTGTGATAAAGATTTATTAGTGTAAATCCTTTCGATAAATTTTCATTAATACGATGTAGTAAGTACATTTATATTATTGCACGAATTCCTCAGGAATTAAATTTTAATCTTTAGATCCCTAGGCTTTACAAAATGAAGATAGAATTGTTACAAAATACGATAATGAAACCGTATGGTCAGGACTCATGATTAATTTAGTGTCAGATAATATTCTTTTATGATTTAGTAGGCTTTTCGAAATTTTATTGCCATTTATCACCAATATTTGTTACGTATACAATGTATAGTAGATTTCCGGATTTTGTCGACGTGCTATGGCTCATGTGCTATAAATGTTATGAATCAATTTTGATTAAAAGATTTCCTCCTCTCGTCATTGTTGGTTTGTTGCTTAGGTATTTTTATTTTGTCAGTGTCTACATTTCATATTTTTATTTCCTTGGTCACCCTATTTTGAGTAAGTTTAGGGGCTGGGATAACGGCTCTCACACGATCTGTCGATACTTCTTCGACTCATTACTCCTTGTTGCATGTAAATTAGAAATATGGTGCAATATAATGAATTATGATATTTAATCCATGACATCACCTTGACCGAAGAGCTATAGGAATAATTAGGATCATAAAAGCGAATATAATACCTAGATATTAATAAAGAACAAGAACATAAATCATTTACTCAACATTCAGCCTGCTTGTAGGAGTCAATGAGGAATCAAGTTACTTACGAAGATATCTCTTGGAAGCGTTGTAATTTATTAGATACAGAACAGAACTATATTGTTGCTTACGAATATTCTTCATCCCATAAATGGGAATACCGTGAGGCACAATAACGACAGACGCATACAAAATGTATTTGAGAGCTGCGATTGCGCAGATCACTGACCGACGTCACCCGAGGCGGAACCGATGGTTGGTCGCGCTTGCCAAGCCGTAGGGCGTAGGTTATCGCCTATATTCGGTCACTCACCCACCAACTTTGCCAAATGACGTCTAATCGAGCTGATTAAAATTACTCATAATGATTTATTATCTGTAGAAGGTCCAGGTTGTTTCCATGTTGACATTATAAGCTAAAAAAAAAATTAAGAAAAAAAATTACAAGCTTCCAGGAAAAAAAAATAACTTTAATTTTGGAAGTAAGTCTCTCTTTGGTTTTATATTTCCGTTTTTCGCCACCGGCTTCCGAAATTAAAGAGATTTTTCACTTCGTAGTGTGTTTTTTGGAAGTTGGTTTTATTTTAGTTAAAAAGTTTTTCTTTTTAATTTTAGTATTGTTGATCAAAGTAGCAAAGTTAATAAAAATTATGGGTTCACCGCGCAAGCGTTTTCTACCAAATGAAAAATAATTTTCCAAATCAGTCCACAATTGACGAAAATATCGATGAACATATAATGTAAAAAATATATACAGACGAATTGAGAACCTCCTCCTTTTTTAACCGACTTCAAACCGAAAAAGGCGGGGGTTCTCAGGACGTCGGAATCTTTTTCATTTATTTATTAATTAAAACTTTATGCACTAGTAAAAATACCGTACAAAGGCGGACTTAATGCCTGAGGCATTTTCTACCAGTCAGCCTTAGGGCGATGCAAAGACAAAACATGGCAGGTGCAACATAAGGGATTGATAACACGAAAATAACTATAAAATACAAGAATAAATACACAGATACATACATATAAACAGAATAAACTTTGTCAGGAGAAATAACGATCGGTAGAGGAGAAATAACGATCAGTAGAGGAGAAAACTAATGTCAACTTCTCACGTGCTCACTTTAAAAGACTACTTTTTTATTTAATAAGTTGGTAATAGTTTTATTTAGGTTAGGATATTATATTTTTATTTTATTAATCTATTTTATATCAATTGAGTTATATTATAATTGAAATACACAAACGATTTACAGAACTCGGTTAGTAAAATATGAAGAGCCGCTTATCAAGCCCTTTCAATATAAAGAACCGGCAAGGAAAATTTACTTTTATGCTTACAAACAGTGGGTTACTTATTCAACGATATGTGTTATAATGGGTAAGAAGATTTTTTGCGGTGGTGTGGTGGTGACTATCGATACTGATGCCTGGAGGTCAGGTGTCAATCAGTCTGCGAATATCCAGAAACTTCACGTTATCATGGAATAGGAGAATAGAGCGAGATGGGATCCTTTTGCATAAAAGAATTTTTGTTAGTGTCTGAGGATGAAAACGGTATCCTTAAGGACGACATTAACATCTCGAGATCAGCAGAGTTGACCGATACCGCCCTTAATGTTCAAAGTACAGATTAACAGACTATAGTTAATTCACATATGCTTATCTCCTATTCCAACTTGTCCACAGACAATGGGTCTAACGCCTGCATTCTCCAAGCGTCTGCTGACCTTCATCCAGGATGCCATGCCACTCCGGCTGAAGGAGGTACACTTCGTGAAGCAGCCCATGATCTTCAACGTCGTATGGAATATGTTCAAGCCCTTCATCAGGGAGAAGCTTAAGAACAGGGTAAGTAGCATAATGTATTTGAGAACGTTCTCGGGAATTTAATAGGTTTGCTAAAAGAGTACTGTACACTGAAAGTAGTTATAAAATTTAAAAAAAATGCTATGAAACGGCATTACTGTAGCTTCGCTTTAGTGAAGAATTTTCGGATTCGGATCAGGTGTTCGGATGAAAAGTAAATGAAGATTACCACCTACATACAAACTCACAAGTTTTACCTCTTTATAATATTAATATAGGAACTACATACGAGCCTTTATTGCTCTCCATTCCCCTAACGTAACAAGCAAATGGCTCTCATACATATTTATTGTCATTCAAAGTCAAAGTCAAAGTCAAAACATTTATTTCAAATAGGCCCATGTATGGCACTTTTGAACGTCAAAATTTACAGAATAATATAATTGATTCTAGTCGCCCCTTCCAAAAGGTAGTTTTCGTATGGAGAAGAATGGGCAAGAAACTCCACCGTTACTCTTTTAAAATGTTTTACAATAGTTTGTATTAGTACGTACATTAGTTAAATAATTATATGTGAAGACGATGCACCTAGAATAAAATTACTATACCACAATAGGTAAAAAGAATTAAAAATGAAGCAACGACAGATAATTTAATTATATGATAGATACATGGTGCTCACATATTTACAAACATAGTAAAAGTAGACGATTTTCCTAATGTTTTTAAAATGAATAAGTCGGTGTGTGAGGAAGTAATCACAGAATGTAAAATCAATGTCATATAATACAAAATTATAAATTTAACAATTAAATTAGCAACCTGTTTGATTTTGTCTTGATTCTAAATTGTCCTATGGAGCAGGACCAGCATGTTTCCAAGCACTCTTATCTTGGATATAATCCTCTAATTTGTAATATGCTTGTTTACAAAGTGTACTTTTAATCTGAGTTTTAAATTTTCTTTCATTTAATTGCAATATGTCACAAGGTATTTTGTTGTAACATTTAACACAGTACCCCATAAAAGATGTATGTACTTTAGATAATCTGAAAAATGGTTGATCTAGTTTATCTTTATTTCTAGTATTAAAATTATGTCTATCACTTATTTTATTAAAAAGATGTGGATTTTTCCTTACATACATAATATTTTCATAAATGAATTGGCAAGGTACCGTCATAATATTAATCCTTTTAAATAGTTTCCTGAGAGATTCGCGGCGACGTAGATTATAAATGGCTCTGACAGCTCTCTTTTGTAAAATAAAGATGGATTCAATGTCAGCAGCCCGACCCCACAGTAAAATGCCATACGACATAATGCTGTGGAAGTAGCTAAAATAGACCAATCGCGCGGTTTCTACATCTGTTAACTGTCTTATCTTTCTAACAGCATAAGCGGCCGAGCTTAGCCGCCCCGCAAGAGATGTTATATGAGGTCCCCATTGTAATTTCTCGTCTAGCGTGATTCCTAGGAAAACCGTTTGATTAATAAATTCCAGTTTTTCCCCATTCAATATGATGTCACATTCGCTACTTCTAACATTTGGTAATTTAAATCTAATGCATTTGGTTTTTGTTTTATTTAGTACCAAATTGTTTACCGTAAACCAATCTTGGACTTGTAGAATAGAGCTATTAACGTCTTCAAGATTTTGTGACAGTCGGTTTATTTTAAAGATTAATGATGTGTCATCTGCAAATAACACCATCTTCGGTTGATTTTGAAATAATTGGGGTAAATCATTAATGTAAACTAAAAAGAGGAATGGACCCAATATCGAACCTTGGGGAACGCCCATTGCCATTTCAGACCCTAATGAGTTTACGCCGTTTACCTGAACTTTAACCTTTCTATCTTTCAGGTATGATCTAAGTAAATCAAGAGCTGCATTCCTAATCCCATAGTGCTCTAGTTTCAGCAGAAGTGTCTCATGGTCTACACAATCGAACGCCTTCGAGAGGTCGCAAAAGATTCCAATGGCATCTTGTGCTTCTTCCCAGGCATTAAAAATGTTCTTTATTAGAGTGACACCGGCGTCAGTGGTACAACGCCCTTTGGTGAAACCGTACTGTTGTTCATGAAAGATGGAATTTTTATTAAAGTGAGGTAACATTTGATTGAGCAAAGAACTTAGCAAAGAACAGAACATTCTCAGCAAAGAACTTAGATTGAGATTGAGATGACACAAGATTTCTTTGGGTATGAAATATTTCGACCTTTGTGGTTTATGAATATTTTTGCACAAACGCATTTTAATTAAAACGTACGGAAATTAAAACAAAGAAATTTAAAGTTCATATAAAGTATAAGTCGCCATTTTATCACTACTTAATATTCATGATGGGATTTTGTTGAGTGGTTCCTCAAAGCTGTCAATGAACCCAAGTTTGGTAAAGTACACTCGATTGTGCTAATTTGTACTTAAAGTCTTCGCGACATATTGCTTCTACATATTATTTAAATTGCCACTGCGTCAGTAATAAAATAATAAACAAAAACATCATCACCGATCCTCTCCTTCTGGTTACCATCAGAAATAAAATTTACATTCAAATTGTCTGCAGTTGTTTTGTCTTTTCCTTGCCTTGTATTAGAAGCTTGCGCAAGGACTTGCTTGACTAATTTTATATACGTAAAGCTGCCTTTAACGTAACTTGTAAGATTATCATTGCCATCAGACTTGGGTAACTTAACGCCATCTAGTTTTAGTAGTTAAAAACTTCTCGCCAGTCGATGTAGAGTCGATTGCATTCCAATCCATAGGTACCTAAAAATATGTTATGTTATGTATTATTGCTTCATTTGATCCGTATTACCTATTAGGTTTTAGTCCATTATCACGTAGAAGGTCATTAGGACTTTAGTTGTGTTAAATTATAAATGACAGTTTGATGCTATCCCCAACACTTTTCAACACAACATATTATTCAGACTTTAGCATTTAACTACAGTTGTTCTATATCACAGTTCTTAAACATAATTTTCCATCTTCCAGATTTTCTTCCACGGCTCCAAGATGTCGTCCCTCCACAAGCACATGTCGGCGACGAACCTGCCGTCAGACTACGGCGGCGAGCTGCCCGCCATCGACTACTCGGGCGCCGAGTGGTACCCCGTCATCAACGACGTCTTGCCGCACATCAACAACTGGAACACCTACGGGTTCGCAAAGAAAGCGTAGACAGTAGCCACATCTAGTAGACACATAGACTTGTGACTGCCATCCGTGGTTAGAGGCGAAGATTTCAGATCAGTTTTTAGTACAACATATTTATGACTTCAGGGTATTCTGATTTGAGATGTTCAATCTTATTTTCCTTTTCTGTTGTCGCGAAATAATCTTCTAACCAATTTCTCAAATGCATTTCTTCTTCTTCTTCAACAAATAAAAGACTTTTCTACTGAATCACGTTTGGCAGGCCACATCTGTTTATACTATTCTCGATGTAACTTAGTTTTATATTTTTTTTAAGACTTAAACAAAGTGAAGTACGTGTTCGAATAGCCGTTGTTTTAAAGTTCTGGCTTAGAGTGGTGATTAGGTGATCGTTAGATAATGCCATGTGCCGAGCACCCGTAGTATAATACTTGAGCTCTTCCATAATCAGGGTTCTTTATTATGTAAGTATAGATATTACCAAATTTAGAATTAAAGTGAAGAAATTCAAAGAAAAAGATAGTTTGTATCTTTAAATAGTTCCAAAAATTAAGAGTGTGAGCGAATGAATAACAAATATTATGTGATACATATTGACAAGTAATGTAAGGCTATATTTTTAAGGCTATAGGTTAATTGAACGACACAGGCTAGATAGCTGCGGTTGAGCAATCAATAGTATGTTTCATCTATGCAGGTTTTAGGTAATTTTTATATGACTGTGCAACGACTGCTTGGTTCATGTTATATTTAGAATAATGGTTTGTCTGGTACATAAGGAATGTTTATTTCCATGGGGATGTGAGCGAATTTCATGACATGTTGGTAGGAACACTTTGTATCGATGGCAGAGTTTTTATTTATTTAGATATCGGAAAGGAATATGTTCCCGTTGATTGTGCACAACTCGCATGTCGATAAGGCTGTGACAGTGATGACGTACAGTTCTGATAATTTAATCACCAAATGTAGTGGAACTCAATATTTACTGTACGTTTGATAATATTTTATGAAATTAGTTGATCGATGATTTGTAAAACACAGTACACATTCTTTGATAATTTTAATTCAAATACGGTAGTTAAAAGAAATTCTATTTAGTCCGTCTTTCAGATAATACAAAAATATTAGACACGTATTTTTTGCTTTATCATATCAATCAAAATAACTTAGAAAACACGCATTAAAGTTGGGGAGTGGGGGCTCGCTACGTCACTCACAACTCAGTATAAAATCTAGCAAGGCGTGACGTCATGCCACATTTTAACTCAATGTTTCGCCATAATCTTTTGATTACGTCAAAAATAAAAAATACATGTCCAATATTTTTTATTAATTTACTTTTCAGACAAATAAAAAAAAGTTGGATACAGGCCTATTGCAATCGTCAGGGATATGTAATTTTTGCAAACTAAGAAAAGCTGTTATGGAACTGTTGATGCACCGAATAGCATTTCGTCGCATTTAATATCCATCTGCTAGCGAATGATATGTGCCTGGGAATGTTCTATAGTTCTAATGCGAAGTGCCTATTCTCGTGTGATTCAATGATTACGTATCCTTTCTGGTTGTAGAGGTGCACATACACGAGCCTCTAAGAAATGTTGATATCTTTAAATGTAATACTTTTGAGCATTCAATGAGTTACTATAGTAATTAAGACAAGTATATAAGTTTTATTGCGATATTTCGGAATGTCTTCGAGAAAAATGTGATCGTTGTGCGCAATGATATTATAAGTAATAAAAAGAAGTAAATAGGTTACCATTACCTACCCATAATTCGATCTTCAAAAACGGCACGATGTCATTTCAGATGACACGTTGAAGTAGGACGGCGTGTTGTAATTATCTGGAGCGAAAAAGAGACAAGACGATACGTAACTAGGCTAATTAGCCAAGTTTTGATTTGCCACTTCCAAAGCACGTATAACCTATCTACCTCTTTTATAACTTACTAGCTCTTGCCCGCGACTTCGTCCACGTGGAATTTAGTCTTGCACCACTTAGAAATTTTCATATTATATCAACTATTAGATTGATACAGTTGTAGTAGTTTTCATATCTTCACAAATGTTAAACTGCCCACTTCTATTTCAATCTTTGCAATAAAAAAAGCTTACTGCCTAAATTTTGGGTAATTTTTACTTTCACATGTAATATAGGGAAGATATATCATAAAATTTATTTGTAAACCACATTCACTGTTTTCCCGTCTTGAGCTAGTATGAAAAGATTGTCTGTATTGCTGACCCGCGAGCAAGCCACATACAGTTGGCCGTGGGAATAACAATCAGACCTTAAGTCGATACCAGCAGCCTTAAGAGCCTGACCTTCAGACTTATTACTTATAATATCATTGGTTGTGCGTATGTCTGTAACACCGACATGTTTTCTCTTGTGTTGCCTAATGTGCCTTTAGTAGACGCATTCCAAACATTATTTTTGTATTGTTTTTATAGGTTTGTAATACTTTTATTGTACGAAAGATGATATACCTGATTTGCTCAATATACATATGTTTGATACGAAATGCATCCAATTCCATATGCGTTTCGTTTAGGTATTAATAATAAAATTCTAAAATTATGTTTGGTGTTTTCCTTGTACTCTTTAATGTAGAGTATTCGACATTCCTGTTTGAAAGTGAGTGAAAGGAGTGTATATCCTTTTCTCCTTTTACTCCTTATACTCCTTTCTTTTAGAGCACAATATACAAATGCTTTCGGTTCCATGGACCAGTAAAATGTCAGTAGAAATATTTTGCTGCCATGAGCCTAAATGGATTAAGAATATACACTACCTAAATGTGGGAATTATAACTGGAGTAAGCAGTAAGCTACGCGGCTACGTGACATAGTTGCAAAGAAAGAGAGAGACGCGACGAGATTTCATATAATATAGATAGAGATAAAGATAATTTTAAATGTAATAAAAATGAATACTTTAATTGGTAGACATGTTTTCATAGCTAAAAATTCTAAACAGCCGCAGCACAGCTAGTACCTAATGGGCCTACCACACGTTCAAGCTTCACCACAGTTTTGCCTGTGCAGGTTTATACACACGGCTACACATCAAGCTATGCATTTCCATTACCAACCACACGCACGGTGTTTCGTGCACAAACCTGCGCAGGCAAAACTGTGGTGAAGCTTGTGTGTGTGTGATAGGCCCATTATTCACAACAATGTCGTTCAAATGTCGTAACTTTGTTAATAAAGATTACTGGTAATAATTATACAGTAGACGCACTGTTCAATGTTGTTTTTAATTTCTACATCACCATGAGGTTCATAAAATAAATACCACTGAAACCAGCATCCGCTGCGATTATCAGTCTTCTGTGCAATACAGAGATTCATTGTTTAGGCAACTTTTTACACATCTTACATAGTAGCTTATCAATAGCACAGCCGTATGCAAAAGTAAGAGTTGAGAGTTGATTAAAGAGAATAGTGCTGTAAAGTAATCACAAGGCAGTCATTATAAGAACTTGATTGTGCAACACTTAGAAGTTAAAATAAAGCAAATCTTCAACTATTGTGTTATTACACAATAGTTGAAGATTTGCTTTATTTATGTGCAATGCGTGTGGGAAACTATGTGTGTGTTATTGTGTATTGTGTAATAGCTCGAAAATATACGTAGACTATTACTACTATACGGTTTATCAAGGTAGCAGTGCGGGCATCCTAATCGAAAGGGACCGCCGCGCGAGTACGCGATCAATGCGATCGTTTCTATAAATTGATTGGGCGAGAATATATGCAAATAAAATGTAATGCATATAAAAGAACACGACGATTGCATTAAGCATACTCGCGCAACAATCGCTTTTGTTTGGTTAGGATGCGGCCGTACCCCAAGCCCCATTTCAAACCGCTCGTTGCGGTCTAGGTCTCTTTTTGTTCGAGAAACCGGAAAGCGCCCTCTGTTGGCAAGACCACGCGATCAGGTTCACCCAACAAAAAGTGATGTATGGACGAGACGATCGCAAAATCGCGCGACGATCGCCGCATCGCTATGAAAATGGATGATTTGCAATCGTTATATCAGCTTTCGATAATAAATGAGTTTATTTTTCCTGAGGTCACTTGACTGAGGTTTGAAAAATAGTACTGCAACTCTATCTTATTGAATTTAAATGCTGCAGCGATCTTTAGATAATATAATTATCTTCGTAGGTATCACAAGAGTAGTGAAGAGATACGTCTATGTACATATTATAGACCTGGCTCACTTAAATAAGGCTTGTCATTATAAGGATTAAGTACAAGTAGGTATTCTGAATATTAATTTTCACGCACTAATTAGGTACTTAGGTGCACACTCTTGTCGTTATTATCATCATGTGACGTGTATCGACAAACAAGCCAAAATATGCTGTCTGTTTTAGTACAGGCGTTTAGTTAATTGCGGTAAAGTCCTCAATAGGATTAGCGATAGGACGTTCGTGGTCTCCATCTCGGTAGGTCACCATACCTACTTACTTTTGGCATCCTTTCAACCGTAGTTCAGGTACTGACTTTCTTTTGCATCTAAATATCTGAGCATTTGTTCATGTAATTCACCAAGTTGTGTACTATGCTACGATTAGTAACTGCAAAGGAATTCAATAAACCTATGAGTAAATTGTTTTATAATAAGGCTTCCTTATAGAGAAGGGAACAGCTAAGATGTACTTGAATAGAATTTGGTTTATCGATAATTAATAAATCATGAATTCATGGAGGATTGAAGGGAACCTTTTAAGAATTTGCGTTCTATGTCAACAGCGGGACGCAGGTAAGAGATACAGCCCTAGAAAACAGGAAATATGGGAAATAATATAGGTAAATATCCTATTCAGAGCACGTATTTACATAGTATATGTTTGAATTCCTATAGTGCATTGATAATATGCATTTGTTTAGAGCACAAGTGAGCGGAGCCGCCACCATGTCGTGGTGGTCGGATACCGTTAAGATGGGCTTACAATGGCCTCTCCAATAAGCACAATATCGCGGCAGCCGGTGCGCGGACGCACGTGTTTATACCTCTATAAAATATATAAAACTTTTAACCATCGATTCAAACGCTTCGGGAACTTGACGCAAGCGTTACAACCACAAAGTATTTTTTGTAACGCTCATGATTGTGTTTATGCAATGATAATTAATTACATTGTAAAAACTGTGTCGAGTGACCGACAGCCGACATTCTGCTGACACGCTTTAAAAGTCAGACGTGGATTATCTGCTAACAACAACAGTGCGAAGTCAGCGATTTTGAAGAAGATTATTCTGGATTTATTTATAGTGAAATTTATTAAAAATAAAAATGGAAATACAGTTCGGATCTGATGGCGTACCGTTTGTGACATGGGGGGGTAATAAAATAATGCTGGAGCTAAACCCGATAGACGATGAAGTTAGTAAGGAAAAAGCGGGGAAAGAATTGAGAGAAACTCCGGAAGTGGTCGAGCAAGCTTTGGTGGAGTTACGACAACTTTTAAAAAGTAAGTCAACAAAATTATTTAATCTTTATTTAATGAATATAATTTTTGTTTTATTTACATTTAGAAGAGTAATTATTTGTTTTAGGAAATTATACAGTACTGTGCCCGTATATATGATTATCATGTTGATTACTTTTGTATCAATTATATTTACATATCCGTTTGATAACTAAGTAATTAGTTACAAAAAAAAAATGTTTTTTTAACTCTTTTAGGGACAAATGGTTGTATTCTTATTACTTGCTTGAGTAAAGATTTATGTTTGGGTCTTAATACATGACTTTTTGCAATTACTTGGAAATAAATCTACGTTTTTGTCTTGCATGCTAAAGCGAAGTAGGTTATAACAACGTTAGTAAAAGTGATTATCGACAATAATTTATATGTATAGGAAGTTAGGTATGTTAATTATGCGCACTGTCTAATAGACTTAAGCATTTCGACTTTCTGTCTGTTCTAAGATTAATTATTCATATATAATATTATTATATAATAGTTAAAGTTGTAGAAATGTTAAAATGTTAGTCATTGTAAGTGAAGTGAGAGTTGGCATAATATCAAAGTGCACGCGTGTATAAAACGAAAGTTAGTATTAAAATAAGATTTCAATGCTTTCCCTTTCACATCTCGAACAGAAATGTTATAAAAACGAAACAAGAGAACGTTTGTAAACGTTGTACGCAAAGTAGACAGAAAGTTGGAAAATTACTACCCTATCAAAGTTACCTACTAGTTGTGCATATAATATTGTGTATGTAAGTAAATATGTACTGTTACCTACATATTCCCTTAGATACTTAACATTTTCATTGCTCTTTTGCATACATAACCAAATTATAAGACTACATCAGAAAACAAAAATTGAATACTGGACACAAACTAAGGCAGTTGTCGCAGCGGCGGCAAGGAAGCGACTAACTATCGGCTATTTTCTCGCTCAAGAAACGTACAATAGATATACATTCCGTGTAAACAAAAGAGATGCATATTTTAATAGTTGATCACTGACTGTTCACACTGCCGGCGAGGACTTGCTACCACTAGTTTATCGCTGAGCGACAATAGCTATCAAAGTTAATACTCGCTCAGCGATGTTCGCTCGGCGGTCAGAACTCACGCCGAGTGACCAAACAGTGGTAATTTCGCCCCGAGCGAGTGGTGTGAGTAATCGCTGGTCGCACTCGAACACTCGCTGATAGCCCCAGCGAAAAACTATCGGAACTACACACTCGCTGCTCGCTAACTCGTTTTCAGTTGCTAGCTCTATTCACTACTCGTGAATTGCCGGTAGTGGGACAACTGCCTTAAGGCAAAGCGGTAGATTTCCGTTTATTCATCAAACACTTCAGTATAGTATTTTAACATTTCCCATAAAATATAAATAATATTAGTATCGTTGTTGTTTTGTAAAATTTTCTCAACAACAGTTATAACAGTGGGATGTAGACAAAAAATAAAACCGGCTAAGTGCGTGTCGAACTACGCACAATAAAGGGTTCCGTAGTTGGGAATTTGGGATGAATTTATATTAAAAAAAATGTGCTCCCATACATCGATATACGTCACGGTCAATTCTCCAACTGCAAATGTAAGTTTGTAATCGCAATTTTTGTAATATAAATGGCCGTATGTTTTTATTTCGTTGATTTAGGTTGATTTTTATAGAGCTCCAAGGGACTAACCGAGGAGGTATCACACCTCCACGCGTTTTTGAGAAAAAGGGTCTTGACTAGAGTTGCCGCGAATAGTGTTTATAGCGAATAATCGAATACCGATTAATCGCCATTCACTTTGGCGAATAGTCGAATAACTCGACATTACTATTCGACATAAAAAAAAACATAAAACACATTAAAAATATTTCTAATTTCTTCTAAGGTTGTGAGCAAAAGAAAACAATAAAGTTAAAGAAATCTGTTTCATGTTATACATACCTACATATATGTAGTAAATTTAATTTTCCATTTTTAAATGCTGGCAACCCTTTTCTTGTACAAGTCTTTCTTTACGTTCTAAGTTTAGTTTACGTTACGGGGAATACCCCGTTTTGTATAACCCAGCGATTATTATTGTAGGGGATTTCCCGCTCAATCAATACGCTTGTGTTTAGGATAGGCGGCACGCATTTGTTAATTGATTTTCGACATCGGTTGACGTTTTTTTATTTTTTATTTCTATACTTATTTAAAAATTGCTATTGAATTAAAGACTTGATGAATACTTAATTAGTTAAAGTGTTACTTAATAAAAAAGAACAATCATGCCAAACCCAGGAAAAAAATCTCATGTTTGGCTACATTTTGAAGAGGAAGAGAACAGTGCAAAATGTGTTTTGTGTGGTGTAAAAATAAGTAGAGCAGCAAAAAAAGCAGGAACAACGGCTTTGCAGAATCATTTGAAATTCAAACACCCAGGTTAGTTTTTTTTACCTATATTATTTATTTTACCGTTACTAAGTAATAATAAAATAAGAACGTTATTTAATATAATATTTGTTTCAAAAGTTATATTCATTTATGAAGTATATAATTGTACTATTGTGAGTTTTGTAGCACATTATTTAAATAATTGCCGCTACCTAAGTTCCTGATTAAAGGTTCTTTTCTTTGTTCGCAGATGAGTATTGTAAAATGTATGGAAGCTCAAGTAGTCATGCTCAACATAATGCTCCCGCAGGAGCATCTTCAAGTACCTCCTCATCCACCCAGTTGCCCAGTCAGCCTTTGGTGCAACAGTCACTGCAACAACTACTTGAAAAAAAAAAGCTTTGGGACATCTACGATAGCCGAGCAAAAAGATATCACTACTTGATTGGTGAAATGATCGCTGTTGACAACGAGCCACTTTCCATCGTCGATCATCATGTAGGCTTTAAACGTCTTCTTAATAATGCTTTGCCGCAATACACCATTCCTGGCAGGACATATTTTACCGAGAAAATAATTCCAGACATGTATGAGAGAGTGGTTAGCAAACTAAAAAACGAGTTAGAAAAGGCTGAAGCTATAGCATTCACTAGCGATCTTTGGACTTCTTCTGTAAATAATGCTGCATTTCTGAGTTTCACCGGACACTGGATATCAGAAAACTTTAAACTGAATCATGCCGTTCTAAACATGGCGCATTTTCCTGAATCACACACATCAGAAAATATCAAAAGAGAACTGTTACAGTGTGTAACGAAATGGGACATACCCATCACTAAAATTCAAGCGATTGTTCACGATAATGGGGCGAATATGGTTAAAGGAGTTAAGGAAAGTCTACTTCCTTCACAGCGTTGCTTCATACATACTCTCCAGCTGGTGATAAATAATGCATTAGATAACAGTTCTCCAATAAAAGAAATTCTTACTAGTGCCCGCCGCATAGTGACACATTTTAATCATTCAGGATATACAAAACTTGAAAGTATTCAATCTGAGCTCGGACTTCCTAACCATAAACTGATTCAAGATATTCAAACTCGCTGGAACTCAACATATTACTTACTGGAGCGTCTATCTGAACAAAAAAGAGCAATTTCGGTGTATATTTCAGAATCAAGGAGCGTGAATTTTGAAAATTTGACCAGTGATCAGTGGGAGGTTATAGAACATCTGTTAAAGCTCTTAAAACCTTTCGAAGAGATAACAAAAATCACGAGTTCCACATATGCACCCATATCAGATGTGATACCTAGCACTGTTTCATTAATCAGATACCTAATGAAAGATGCGCTGATTCAACAAACTGCACACGTTGATGATTTTAGAAAGGCGTTGATAGAAAATATGGAAGCCCGTTTTAACTTGGATGATCTATGCTTTACGAAGACATATTACTTGTCGACATTTTTAGACCCCCGCTACAAGAACTTTTACTTTGACGCTACCCAAGTTGAACGGATCCGTAGAGCTGCGCTCAGAGAAGGTCTTAGGCTTTCTTTAGATGACGAAAATGATGATTCGGATCCAGAAACGGCATCCAAAAGGTCTCGTTTAGACAATGTAAATGAGCATGATTCGGAAACTCATAAACTATTTTGGGCATGTTTTGAAGAATCACCTATAGAGCAACCTACTGAAGAGCAACCCAAGAATGCCACTGCTGAAGAAATCGCCAACTACATCGCATTAGCAAAGGCTGACAGAAAAATAAACCCATATGAATGGTGGGCTTTGAGTACCAATAAGAATAGATTTCCTATTTTAAGTAAGCTTGCTAAACGATACTTAATCACACCAGCAAGCTCTGTTTATTCAGAAAGACTATTTTCCGAGGCAGGTTTAATTTACGAGGAAAAACGAAACCGACTTGCTCCAGAACGTGCAGAAAAAATTGTTTTTTTGCACCACAATCTGCCTCTGTTGGATTTTAAATATTAATTAAAAAGCCTTACTAATTTAATTTCATGAATATGATAGGCACAGGCACATATTACAGATAATAATTGATATTGTGTATTGTTTTATTAAGTAAAATAATTTAAAAAATGATTATTTTTTACTCATTAGTTCTTTTGTTCGTTAAAAGTTTATTTTCGACGACTATTCGCCGAATGCCGAATAATACTAGCTATTATTCGGTATTCGACGAATATCAAAAAAATGACGAGTAATGCCGAATACCGAATAATAGCGAGTATTCGCGGCAACTCTAGTCTTGACAGACTGACGGACGAAAAATGAAATGATCCTATATATAGGGGTTCCGTTTTTATCTTTTGAGGCACAGAACCCTAAAAATCTCAAAAATCAAATGACGTCATCATTGTCTGATGCATTTAATAATAGTTTTTGTAAATTACTAATGACAATAACAAAGACCTGTAGTGTGAAGTAACTAATTATTTATTTATCCTTATGATAGCTGTAATAGCTGTACCTAATACATACACTACAATAATGTTCATATTTATTTAAAGATAGTATAACGAAACGGTAGAGTTAACATTAAAGGAATGATTTAACAATAAGTACCTCCCTTGTATGATATGATAGATATTATTAGGTCTTTACCTATGAAATATAAGTTAACGCCCTTGTTTCTAATTTTTTTTTTATTAATCAACCCATGCAATCAATGCATTTTTGCCAACGTAGTGGTAGCATATTGATGCCCTTTTTGAAAAAGCCTGCTGGACAGGAGGCAACAAATTCTTCAAAGGCATTTTGAACTGCCTCTCGGTTATTGAAGTTTTTCCCCGCCAAGAAGTTATCCAAATTCTGGAAAAAGTAGAAGTCTGTAAGGGCAAGGTCTGGTGAGTACGGTGGATGACGGAGAACTTCCAACCCCAGCTCTTGTAACTTGGAGACCATCTGCTGTGCAGTATGAGGTCGCGCGTTGTCGTGCAGGAGAGCCGAACGATTAACCAAAGCTGCTTGGAGTGGTGCGAGCTTCTCTATCATTATGTTTAGTTCTTCACAGTACACATCTGCAGTAATGCTCATCCCGTTTGGTAAGAAGCTGTCATGAATGACACCGGCGCTAGACCGCCAAACAGTGACCATCACTTTTTTAGGAGTCAGTTTTCGTTTGGGGCATTGTTTAGGTGCTGAACCAGGATCTAACTAACTTTCTGAGCGCTTGCGATTGTCGAACAGAATCTATTTTTCGTCGCAAGTAACAATGCGAATCGATATGCCTTCGTTTGTGTGCCTGTTGAGCAGTGCAAGGCTCAACTCGACGCGTGCTTCGCGCTAGCGATCATTCAATTCGTGGGGTACCCATTTGTCAAGCTTTTTTAACTTTCCAATTCGACGCAAATGGACCAATTTTGTTTTGATGCTAACATCGAAAGCTGTTGCTAATTCAGCTGTAGATTGAGAATATTAGCTTCCACAATTCGTCATTGTCGACTAAAGTTTTCGGTCGACCACGGGGTTTATTTCTTAGGTCGAAATTTCCAGAACGGAAGCGGGCAAACCAATAACGGGTGGTGCGATCGTTAGTAGTGTTCGCTCCGTATACGTTGTTGATGTTGCGTGCCGCTTCTGTCACTTTGCTGCCACGACGGTACTCATACTCTATAATCAATCGAATTTTTAACGTATCCATGATGACGAAAAACTTACAAATGCGATGAAAACAAAAATTAAACAATAGCCATTAAACAAACGACTAATTTTCAAAAAAGGATTCCATATTTAAAAAATAAAAATAATTTGAACTTAGAATTCTAAGCGAAAAAAAGAAAGAAATGGACTTGAAATAGCATCTACAGCCTTAATGGCTTTATAATATAATAGATAAAGACCTATTATAAAGCCGTTAAGGCTGTAGATGAGAAATGTGTAGAAAGAAACGAGAGAGCCTTACAGTAGTCGCAAATGATGTGTAACATCTGACCTCTCACCTTGGTAATAAGCAATATTAAGGTAATAAGTAACATTAAAGGGGCGGGGCCTCGTCAAGGTCGTTTCTGACGGCAAACTCTAGCACCACGCGCGCTCATTGGTCAAATCAAATAGCGCGCGCTTCCCCGGCTTCCTGTGACACACTTCCGTCCCTTTTTATGAAATCAAACAGATTTGATTATGAAGATTTTGTTAGATTTTGATTTTGATTGCAGGAAAGCGAGAGGTAAGATGTGATATTTATTACACATCAAAAATGTATTCTTTACAACATGCAAGCTATAGTGATCCATAGCTATTTACAACCATACGACAAGTTGTCGAATCGAAAATGTCAGATTTTAAATTACTGTGTTGCTCTGCCCCCGATAGCAAATAGCTGTCGGAAAAATAGGGGTCGTCTATTTAGATTAAAATGACAACATTTTCGGGTTTTGGATTTGTGACCAGTAGCGTTTAGAAGCGTCCTTCGATACGGCACGGAAGTGTATCGAGTGTTTGTGAATAGCTATGCATATCGGGAAGTACTTCGGTTTGCAAGAAACTATATTTAATCAAGTAGAAAATCAAAATAACCAAATCCTGGGTAACTGGTAACCGGTACACCTAAAACCGACGTTTTCAAGAACTCGATGGTAGTTTACAAAACTTGAAAGTACTTCGCACATTGTTTTAGGAACAATTATACTACAATACAGTAATACAGTGCAATACAGTGCTTTGTAGTGTAATGAGCGAATCGTTTGGGTTGAAGGATCAAGATCTCATATTTGGTATTATAGTCGTATATAATTTTAGAAAATTATACCTACTTATATAGTTGTTAGTTCGCAATTTGTGAGAACGTTTTGCAAAACAGAGAAGATAGGTCTTTATTGTGTCATGTCATATTAACCGTAAGACCGCGTTCATACCAAAGCGTATCGGCCGCCGACTGTGATTTTTTCATTATTTTTAATTTAGGGCATCTCGTAGTTGACCTCTGAGATCATGACTACTTAACCGGGCTTTCCTGTGGATGCCTTAAGCTACTACACTTAAAACCTCCAGCCAGGGGTTATTGAACTATGCTCATTAAAACTAGGTGAACGCTCGCTAAGGGCGACCCCCCCCTACCCCCTGTGGGATACGAACCTCGGCTTAGGGCGTCAACCGGAAGGAGGTCATCAAAGATGGGAGGGGATGGATCAAAGTTTTGATCATGATTATTAGTCGGGGAATTTAAAGCTACGTGCTCAGCTGCAACAACTGCTGGCGCCTCGTTATCGAGCAAGGGTCGGGGGCAAGTATCGCGTCAAGTACAAAGTGCGGAAACTTCATTCCGTCGCCCACTGACTGTTTTTTGTTTTTCATATATTTTCACAGTCGGTGTCACGTTTGGTGTGAACACGACTTAAGCTTTAACACAGCGTAGACGCCGCCGTAGCACTGTCGTAGATGGTGCGTGGCACAGCCGTAGGCGTCGCCGTAGCACGGCCGTAGACGACGCGTAGCACCACCGTAGACGCTCCCGTAGGACTGCCATAGAAGCCGCCTTAGACGGTGCATAGCACCACCGTAGACGTCTTTACGACGCCCGCTGCGAAGAGGCTGCTTAGAGGCCGCATGAACTTCGCGCAAATTTTAAATTATAAAGTTTCTCTACATTAGGTATTGATTGATCTAGGTACAAGTATCTAAATGATTGCTCAATTTAACTAATACTTGCCGACATTTGATAACCGGTTCGTGATTGTGTTGAACAAATCAGATGTTTATATATTGATTGCACTTACGCTGTAAGTTCTACTCAACTAGTATAATAAACAGGTCCTGTGTACAGCAAAATTATATCCCCCGATGGATCATTAATTTATTTTTATGTTCTTGTTTCAAATTCTATTTCATCAGTCTTTCCTCTCCTTTTTTATATAATTGTACATATTATCACTAGACTCTCAACTTATATATTATGTAAATATTATTTTAGAAATTGAAATAAAATTTATTAGAATTATATTTTTTATCTGATTGCATTTAAATTCGACGTTTTGTTACACTGGATTTTTATGCGATCTTGTGTTTACATCCTTTATTTAACTAATTGGTTGACGTTTGAAATACTTGATTAGTCTCTATATACCAATCCTATTAAATATTAAAGTTCCCAACCTTGCTTTACACAATAGCTGGTACCAGTTTATAAAAAAAAAAACCATGCGTACCTACTCATTCAGAGGCATGACTGGCTTTGGTTGCTTATATTTCAATTTTTTTGTACGAATTGAACAGGTAATTTGGGAGATCAGATATATTATTATCATTGATGACAAAACATTAAACGAGACTGTCTTCAGTTACGTTTTATAGCCATTTAATAAATCCTAAGGCTGTTTAAAAAAACCTGAGAAATAATTATATTTGTTAGTGTCAAGTTCCGTGTTGCCATTATAAATTGAAACCTATCGAGTTACTCTTTCAGACATTATGTTTAACATCTAATTGCCTGCATGTACTACAATGTATTCTAATGGTCATTGATATGTATATATAGTTAAAGGCTCCAGCCATTTCCTGCGGCCTTGGTCGTCAATTATTTTTATTGTTTCAGCTTCATAAAAAAAGAACAAGGTTTATCTCATTTGGAATCTCCACACAAATAATGCTTAGATTTGAGAACAAAAGGGATTGTTTAAATAATTTAGTATTTTTCTTTTTACACGTATAAAGGCTCTTTCAAACAGGCGCGACACGCGACGCGACACAAAGACACCGCTCGTCGCGCGACGAGCGGTGTCTTTGTGTCGCGTCGCGTGTGCCTAACAAAAGGGATTGTTTAAATAATTTAGTATTTTTCTTTTTACACGTATAAAGGCTCTTTCAAACAGGCGCGACACGCGACGCGACACAAAGACACCGCTCGTCGCGCGACGAGCGGTGTCTTTGTGTCGCGTCGCGTGTCGCGCCTGTTTGAAAGAGCCTTTAAACGTCTAAATAAAAAAAAAACAAGTTGAGGGCATGTAGCAGGTAGTCTAATGCGATGTTCAGCAATCGAATCAATATTGATCTTCTTTGAAGCAAAACATCGTAAGGATGTTTTACTCGTACATCGTACATCGTAAGCGAGAGATATTTCTCGACAGCATGTGATGACAAATCAGAGAGCAAGGACGGCTTTAAAACTCTGACACCAGGCTATGGTCACTAACAGCACAAAAAAAAGAAAAAGAATATTGACTACTTTGCTGGTCATTCACATCGATCCATTTGGGTAGGATCTGTGACATAATCTGCATATTATATTATTTCCTAAACAATTCTGGTCATGTTACTCTTCTCTCTCACATAAATTATTTAATTAGAATAGTTAAAAATAAATCTTTGGACTAATTAGTCTATTGCGGCAGTGCTTACGAAATACCATGGAATATATACCATTGAAGCACTTCGATAAACACTCGAAAACATTCTGGACATTAATTTCTGCCATTGTGTGATGTCGGTTCAATGATCGCAAAATCCCAGGATTGGACTGCTAGGGGCTCATTAATATATTATTTCCAGAAGTTGATGACTTTCTGCTGAGATGGTGATTCGATGCTCTTCTACTTGTAGCAAATGCAATGTCAAAACATAAAATAAATAAATATCTAATGATTTGACCTAGTGTCGGTGCGAAACATAACTGCGATTCAATTCATCGCACAACATATAACTAGAATCGCCAAATCATTGAAAACGACTGGTTACGCGATTTCTAATTACCGCACGTTACTTCACAGTGGTCTAGGAAAGTTACTTGCATCGATCAGACATGCTTAGGTGAAGAAAAAAAAACGTTAATAAATAGAAGAATTATTTATTTATTAGCGCAACGGTTGATTAATTAATCGTAATTATAGTAAGATAAGATTAATTGCTGTTTAGATGTATTAATAGGGGTTATATCTTATTGTTGTATGATTTTCTATTAATAGTATTTCTACCATATATTTAGTATCTTAATTTCCGTGCCTTCTTTATAAACAGCAGCTATGTATTTTATGTGCGTTTGTTCAAACTTCCCCAACCTTTGTTATTTTGACTTTATGATTTTTTGTCGAAATACTGCGTACAATACCACCAGAAGGTACCACATAAGTGTATTTGTCAACAATTTGTTGTCCATTACGTGTTATTAGCAAATATTTGAAATATAGACCATACGTTGTACCCGCAAAGGCTAATTTAATTTACTCGTTCCAATTGTGTTTTTCGCTGCGTATACACAATAAGTAGTCTGCCTTCAAAGCAAGAGTGAACCGGCATCTTTTGGAGAAGCTCGTTCCATCTTTAGACCTCATCCATCGCTTTCGATCAGCGAGATCGAGATTGAGAGCAGGCCTATTGAGCTATAAAAAACCGGCCAAGTGCGTGTCGGACCACGCTCAATGAAGGGTTCCGTAGTTGGGATAAATTTATCCCAAGAACAAACTTAACTTTGTCATTTAAAATTATTACTTTAAAGCTTAATATTTCGAGACGGATCCCTGAATCCAAAAATGTTTTTGACAACTGCACAATAATTTTCAACGACCTTTCTAACGACACCCCACACTATGATCCAATGAGAAAAACATCCCCATTTTATGGGTACCTTAAAATGTTTTTTTTTCATAATTTTATTTTACCACTTTGTCGGCGTGAAATATGTACCCATCTCAAATTACAGCTTTCTAGTACTAAGAGCTAAGCCGCGGACAGACAGACAGACAGACGGACATGGCGAAACTATAAGGTTTCCTTGTTAACTACGGAACCCTAAAATATGTGCTGAGTATATAACTATCTCGAGTTGTGGGTTGTGGGAACACTAGCAGCAAGTTGACTTGCTAACTTACTAGCTCAAAGTTGCTCTTAAACTTGTTGATTCGGCGCTCTATAACTTAAAATTGGACAATATCGGTCTCCATCTACACCCAAGATATTTCATTGTAACATTTGATTGATTTTTCAAGAGTTTCAGCAGGTATTTCAGGCTAATATTAATGATACGATAAAATCTATCTTTTCAGAGGAGCCTTCCCTTTACGTTCCGATCGAGAAAGACGATTACCTTCTGAAGTTCCTCAGGCCATGCAAGTTCTACCCGGAAAGTGCTTTTAAAAAGGTTAGTATTAAATTATAATAATACAGTATACAACGTGTTCATTTCGATATCCATAATTTTTAGTATTTACTAGACCATGTCAAAGAATCAACTGGCATATGAATAATATTTTCTTCTTCCGTTTTAATTTTTCATACAAAATAATTCGATAATATCATGATTATTTATGTAAAACACCCTTACGTGAAATATGACAACGTCGCATTTTCTTAGCTTTAAATATGAATGATTGGTTTGAATAAAAAACCAATTTAGCCAATGAAACTTATGGTATTATATTATCTTAGAAACTATGTATTTTTAGAACACTTGTTCTAGGACCTTTTGTATTATTTCTATACTTTTAGCATACCTATAACCTTAGAGTTATGGAAAATTAAAAAAAATACATTCCATATGAATTACATTACAATTATATAATAAAAAAATTTAGTTAATTGTGAACTATTGTACTTGTTTGTGACTAAAGTAATACTACACGGGATTCTTTGCGCCGGCTGCTTAGTTGAATGTTATCTAGTGACGACCACAAATTGTCCAGGAGGTATCATCGTGCAAGTTAGTTTAAAATTTAATAATATTTAATATTTTTGTCCTCATTCTAGATACAAGCATACTACAAGTTCAGGTTAGCACACGCGGACTACTGTCGCGATCTGCTGCCGTCAGCTATTCGGGCGCCATTCGAACATTCCATTGTTTCCATCTTGGCCCCACGGGACCAGCATGGACGTCGTATTATTTTAGTTGAATCTGGAGGTTAGTACTCGTTAAATCATTCTTTATTTTACATATCGTATACTTTTAGATTCAAAATCGTACATATTTAGTAGCCGACCAAGCTTCCGAGGGGAATGTCCAATAATTTGATTTGAGAAGCATAAAGACAATTTCAGCTCGAAATCTCAAATGACACGAGGTTAACAACCCTAACAGTCGGATGGCAAATAAAAAACATAAGATATTATTGCTGATGTTCTTCAGAAAGGTCAGATGCAAAGGATTCGCAAACAGCGTTGCGCGGCGTACTTGTTTATATGACCAGTACGAAAAAGAACGAACAAGTGTAGATGAATGAACGTAAACGAAGCAAAAGGATTGTAGCAGGTGGCGTTCTGTAGCTTCTGCCTACCCCAGGGGAAGAAGGTGTGAGTTTATGTACCTATATATGTGTAATAATGTATTCGGGACCAGTTTTATACGCGCCATAAGTACTAAGGTACCTAAATGTAGAGTTTAAGCTCAGCTCAAATTGGCGGTGAACCACTCATGATTGCGCTTTGCAATTTCCATACTTGAGTAGATAATCATAAATACCTACCTGTCTATAGTTCAAGTAAAGAGCATAGAGCATAAGCCTACGTTCACACAGACGTAATAAAATCGCGGCGGGATTTTATCGCGCACTGGATTTTCAATTTTCGGTGTTAAGCCGAGCGTTGAGAATCCAGCGCGCTGGGACGCACTCTCATATCAGCGCGTTGAAAAAACACACTGTTACATTTTCAACTCTCGGCGCTAAGCAGAGCGTTGAAAATCAAGTGCACGAAAAAAAAATCGCCGCTATTTTATTAGGTCCGTGCTAACGTCGGCTAACGCAGTATTAAAAAAAATATTATTGCGAGTCTGCAAAGTCGGCGAGTTTCTGATTTTAATACAAACCGGGCTTGTCATACAAAACTGCATTTAGACGTAGAGGAATCGTAAGTTTCAATTATTATGGAAGGTTCGATGCGTTTGTACATCTTTACTATGACCTTGACCATTAGACATAAGTATTTTAAATACGCTCTGGGAATAACTTCATTGATGTGTAGTTCCCATCAGTTCAATCATGAGTAATTTTCTATTATTGTTTCTGATAAAGATGAAATAGCAATTTGTAACTGTGAAATGTTGTATTTTTGTATCGATATTTTATTCACTTGTAGCGTCAGTGATCTATAAGACTATCTAGGGCGAGAATGGCCTGTGCGCACGAAATTGATATCTATTGATGAAATAGTGCGTGAAGCAAGGCTAAAACTATTTATTTAGTATATATGTTGAGGTGTGCCCAATAGAAACACGTATATTTATATTGTTACATTGTAAAGTTTTATATTTCCTTGTTTGTCTAAGCTAGCTTAAAGGATCTAGGTAACAGTACATTAAAAATAATAATGAACATTGAACAGGTTCTTACTTCGTCTTTTGAATTTAAATGACATATAAAAACAAGTTACAAAAAAAAAAAAACAGTGGATCTCCGGGAGTGCCAACAGAAGTGAAAACTTGAACAATTTTATCGTGCAGGAAATACTTTTAATGATGTGTCGGTAACGGTAACAGTGTCGCGAGTTCAATTGTTTTTTTTCCATCCCAAAAATGCCCAACGCGCCTAAAGAAGCTTTCACATAAAAAAAACAACCGGCTTCCAAAAAAAAAAAAAAAACAACCGGCTTCCAAAAAAAAACACTACCAAGTGAAAATTTATTTTATTTCGGAAGTCGGTGTCTTTGGCTTTGAATTTTCGTGTTTTGCCACCGACTTCTGAAATAAAGTTATTTTTCACTTTTTAGTGTTTTTTTTTAAGTCCGTTGTTTTTTAATGTAAAAACGTTTTTATTGAAGTTATTATAACATCATCCATACCATATAGACTAAGTGTGAAAAATACGTATTATTCAAGCTAACTCAAAAAGTACCCAAGCAGAGTTAATTGAGACCACCACGAGAGCATAACCATTAAAAAAAAAAATATTTTGCAAATCTGTCTATATATGACGGAGCTATGGACATAAAAAAATATATAAATGAACATCCAAATTTACCACCTCGCCCTTTTTAAAGTCGGTTAAAAAACGACATTTATTAGGTGTCCGTCGTAACACAGCAACCTGTTTCAAAGATGTATAATTTAAATCAGAATCTTGCAATATTATTATTTAAACAGCGCTACTATTATTACAGATTTTTTAAAATTAATTCATAACATAATATCAGGCCTGTAATCCCCAAAGGTTAAGCAAAGGTGTACCTGTAGTACACCCACATTTCACCAGTTATGTTTAAGTCCCATGTAATTGGGGGCGAGCTTATTGCCATCAAACGGGCACAAATCCAGACTCCGGGCTGCTACTGAGAAATTCCGGATGGAAAAACCCAATAACACTTTGGCCGACCCGGGAATCGAACCCAGGACCTCATACTCAGCAGTAGCGCTTGCGACCAACGATCAACGAGGCAGTCAAATTTATTTTAATTTTTAATTAATTCCTAGAAGAGAAATACTGAAGGTTATCGATTTTTTATGTTGAGTGGGTATTCATTATCTTGCGTTGATCTATTATTACCTCAGTGACGCCCACGCAGGTTTAAGATCGTCCTAACTTAACCTAAATAAATATTGTGCTAACGAAACCTCTTTTATTCTTAATCCGATCCAGCATGTCCCTTGTTGTCCTCCCCCAGCGACGCCCTAAGCCGAGGACCGTAACACAGGGGGTGCCTCCTGTGGGGTACGTTTAGCTTAGCGTACAGTCGCTTAATTTATAAAGTGTATGCCCTGGCTGGAGGCCTTAATTTATTGAGGAATCCACTGGAAAGTCCGGTTAAGCAGCCGACAATTTACTAGGTTGACTTGCGAGACGCAATATACACAAAAAAAAACCTCTTTTATTTTGTGAAATAGCTAATACCTACACATCCGGTTGAGGTGCTAATTCATTGTATAAGACACGTGAAGGTATAGTGAAAAATAATAAATAGCAGTAATAACGCTAATTAGAAGAAAAAAAAATGATTTTGCTTTATTTGGGGTTATTGGTTTTGACATAACATCTTTATCAAAAACAAGTTTACTTGTCAGAACGAATGTTGTAATGGAACGAATCTAATGCTTATGATATCTTGGTCATTTTCCAGAGAGATGGAACCCACAAGAGGTGTCCCTCAAGGAGGTGTTCCGAGGCATCCAAGTGGGTCTGGAGGGGGCGATGGCAGAACCTAGGACGCAGATCAGTGGCGTCATCAGCGTCTTCGACATGAAGGGACTGTCCTTCAAACATATCATGCAGTTCACACCGTCTTACGCGAAGATGGTGCTTGATTGGATACAGGTAAAAATTAAAATTATAAAGCTACTTATAAATATTAACTAAACATGGATAGTTATCATAATCACTCCACGTAGCAGAAGGATTGGTAATCGCAATTCAATCTTGACCTGTGATCCCAGCATGAATCATCTTCACGGCAAAATATAGTTGTTAACATAAGTGAATTTTTAATCGACGTTCGGGTTAGGTCTACTGTATCCTGACCTAGCTTTGTCTGTAATCTTTTGTGAAGGCGAAGGGATATTTCCCACATTTTCGTAGTTCATTCATTGCTTTTGCTTTGGAACTGGTCGAAATGAATAGTTTTGTAATGGACACCGGCATAGTTTATTGGTAATCTGTCTTAAGTAGCTCGATAGTTGGCAATCTACTTTTAATTCTGAAATTATGTTCAAGGGCGGTGAAAAGTTACTGTAACGTGCATGTTTGGGAAGTTTAAAAAAGTCGTCAAATATCAAATCGATGGCTTATGGTATTTGCGCATACTTTGGTAATGAACCAATCTGTAGCGTATGACAGTCTATCAAAATACCAAAGAGATTCAAGAGTATATTTGTCTCTGCCACAAAACCATTCTATTCTATTATCTATATATATAAAAATGAATCCCTATTTCCCTTGGTCACGACATCACGCTAAAACGGCTGAACGGATTTGGATGAAATTTGGGATATGGATAGACCTTGACCCGGAGAAGGACATAGGATACTTTTTATCCCAAAGGATTTAGGAAAAAGCAAGTGTGCATGATTAGCCACAAAGCCATAATATGAAGAGTTGAAGTTGATCTTATGTGTAATGTTAATTCGAAACCAAGTAATGATTATTCTTCGACTCGCAAAACGGATATTCTTTGTAGCGTTTTATAGAAACCTAACCAATAATTATATCTGCCCAACTCGCCAGACACTCGGAAACGCAATATGTTCAATTATTTCTCGCTAGTAGCTACGATGTTGGTCAAAACTTTATTAGGTATATTGCTGCTCGAACGGAGGCCGATGACCCGTAGTGCGATACATTACGCAATGGAGGCAACGCGTGAAGTGGGCTAGCAGACCACTACCTGTTTGACCAGTCAGCTGCATTTCTAGGTCATGTTTCTATAGTTTTTATTTGAGAATTTGGAAAGTAGATTTGTAGTTCAATTATGAACAGTTAGCTTTTATCTTACTACATATATTTTAGCAAGTATGCTGTGCTACTGAAAATACGTATAGGTACACTGATTGCTTCAGAATTTAGTCGGGTAGCATTTTAAGGCAGTAGTTTGACTGGACTTTTTGTGATGGAGGTAGAGTAGTACTCAATGCAGAGTTTTGACTTGACTGTCTATGGAAATTAAGTCATTTGCAGGGGAAACGATGTGTAAAATGATGATCACTACAGGACAAAAGCCACTTCTCATACCAAGAACAAATGAAAACCTTCAATTCTATAACAGTACATTATGTTTCAAGGAATCCGTGCCTATTCGCGTAAAGGCAGTTCACATCATAAACCAGCCGTACATCTTCAACATGCTGTTCGCCATCTTCAAGCCGTTCATGAGGGAGAAGCTTCGCTCTCGCATCCACTTCCACGGCACCAACATGAGCTCGCTGATGGAACACGTGGACCCTAAGGCATTGAGGAAGCGGCATGGTGGTCTGCTCCCTGAGCCGGAGATCACTGGCGATGTTCTGTGGAAGATGTTGCGGCATTACGAGGAAGAGTATAAATGTGAGTATTTTAATGCCATGTCAGTCTAGTAGTTGTAAGTGTGTCTGCTGAGTGATGGGTCATGGGTTCAATACCTGGCACATTCAATGTTTAATTGTTCTGTAAGTCAAGCACAGAAATGTACAGAGGCGCACTTAATGCCTTAGGCATTTTCTACCAGGCAACCTTTGGGTGATGTAGAGACAAACAGTGGTAGGTGCAATTTCGAAAATAAAGGGAGGAATTCTCAATTAAGGCTCGTCCGGGACATAAAACAGCCTCTGTCCTCCCCTTTCGGGGAATATTGGCGTGGTTTCATTAGCTTACATGTTTGCATGTAGGTAGGTATTCTACCACAACAACTGCTGTAGTTATATGTGAAAGCTTGAGTTTTTCCAAGTGAAAGTGTGATGGGATGTGGATCTGTTTTAATACCTAGGCATTGTGTAGAGCTTGGAGTTTGGATACTAAAATATCTCATAATATTGGTGTACATTGTATAACAATAGCTATCTTAATTAGGTTTGGTGAATCCAGACGTGACTGGTATTTTTATTATTGTTTTATGTCTGCGATGTCTATCGTCAATTCGACATAACGGCATCTGCGTCAATTTGCGCCTTTTGGTTTTGGCGATGACGCGTCGAAAGGCGACATAGGACACTTCGGTTGCTACATGTCTTATGGTTGCCTACAATGCAGGCTGAGATGGCAATGAAGATACAAATGAAGTATTTTGAAATAGACAATGAAAATCTTTTTTTTCCCGGCCTAGAACGTTTCACAAGCCACAACTGATATAGCATACTGACTGAGCATAGACCTCTGTTCATTTCTTTTCAGGTCGGTACTTTTTTTCCTGCGCCATCTTGGACCAGCCTTTTAAAATCTTAAACTTTCTTTTTCAGTGGCGAACTCCTACGGTTACATTCAGAATGTAAACAATAATAAGGCGTAGAACACAATTTGTGGCTGCAGTACAAAATGGAACTCAAACGCTCAAATTCTTAAGAACTCGCGAATTATTAATTAGGAATGTCATTATTGCATTTTTAATAATAAGGCATAGTAAGATATTTATGTAAGAAAGTAGGTATGCTCTATGATTTTTTTGTGAATCTAAAATAATTGTATAAAATAAATAAGAAATAGTTAATGAGTTAAAACGATTATTTTTGTAATGATATAACGTAAAAGTACAACGTGGTTGGTGTTATTAAATAAGAAACCAGTTTTTTAAATATAAAGTTGTTTTATTACTAACTCCATTAATTCCTTTTATACTATCCTAATAAATAAACGGATAATTTAAGTGGTATAATATGTATTACCGTTTTTGAACATAATATTAAAGTAATTTTATAGAATAAGGATTTATAAAAATACTTATAACTTTTCTTTGTTACATTCATCATTACATACATAAGTATAGGTACATCTCATGAGTGGTGATGTTACAAGCTAAACATGTCTTTTAAGTATCATATATCTTAGAAATCACCCTTGACGTTTAAATGATGTACTGTTTTTTATACATTAATTTATAATTATCTACTTACTGATTTAATATAATTTATTTCTGCCATAGACTTTTATTGTGCAAGCGTTATTAAAAATATAGCTCCAGGTTATGGCAAAACAACTTGTAAATTATATATATATTTTTAAAGTTATTGTCCGTTATTGATTTAGTTATATAATTATTTTGAAAAATTTATGAACAATCATTTATAAGCTCAGAATCATTTTTTTGGTCGTGAAGCCTTATCAACAATAACGTATAAATTTTAGGAAATCACAGCCTGCTTTTCACGAAATGTTTTTTTGTGAATAGCCCTAAATATCTTGTAACAACACTTTCATGTAATATTAATTGCAAATTGCTATTATAATCATAGTTTAAGTGCATCGTAATAGCGTAACACACTTTAAATCACAATCTGAATGATTTTGAAGGATATTGCTAATCCGTTGCTTCATATGTTCGAAAAATTTGTCTGCTCAGCAACGTAATGAATGTTGTAGAACTGTCAAAATAAAAGCCGTTGCCATTGTTAGTGTATTGCGCAATAATCCGCGGTTTTGATAGCTTCAAAAAAATATGCATTAGGTACATAATATTGAGCTAAGATAAGTCTTACATAAAAATATAAATTAAAAATCAACTAATATTGGTCCAACGTACTACGAAATGCATAGCATATGAAAAAACACTTATATTTTCGCCAACTATAATTTAAACTTTTATATCAAATAGAAATTCTTGACTAATTTAATTCTACACCATGCCTACATACACCAAACGACACGCCATGGCTAAGACCTTAAAACTATTTTGTTTGTACATATAATAATTTTCTAAATATAAGTATCAATATCACGATATGCATAATCATTATCACATTGCATAAAACCGTCCATATCACTCTGTGCGCCCGCGCAGCATTACTTCTTTTTGTATCCATACGAGTTGATTGCTGAAACAAAATTCACGACATTAGGTAGGTAAGAAATAATATTACTTTAATTATAGTTTATTATTATCATTGTCACGTATTAATGTGTGACATGATTGACACGTCAATACATCTCTATCTTCGGACCGCAGTTCCAGCCTACAAATTACTTATTACGAATAATCGCACGTTTGGCGACTCAGAACATTTACAATTCTAATTTTATTGTCTTTTTATATTGTTTATTTTTACTTGATGTTAATGATGTTTATTTCTGTAAGGAGACCTTTTAACACTTTCGACTCCACCTACTTTTCATAGAGCTCATACGCCATGCCGCCATACATATTGGAAGTGAACCCTCCGGGATGGTCACCGGATTTACGTTTGTACTAAAGCTAACCCTCGCGGAGGGTCAACGGCATTAGTATAATAGTGCATACAAGGGGTCTGCTGTCGCTATACTTGTCACAATAAGTATATCTGGGGGTATTTTTATGTACAAGTAGGGTGGGGACGTGAAAAAATATAAAAATTAAGAAAAGTATCATAACTCGCTCTGATCCCGAGACAAACTTTTAATTTTTTTTGTGAATATTTGAAACCGTGAAAATGGTTTTCCATCCCTGAAATACTGGCCTCAAAACACATTTCTTTTTTTAAAACAATAATTCTTGGATTTTAAAACCAACGCATAAACTAATAAATCTTCTTAAAATATGTTGTATTCGCTAAGAAAAACCTACATTTAAAATTAGCCTTCCGCGAGGGCTACCGGCATCCCATATGCGACTAGAGTGAGCCCTGCAGGAAGGTTCCCGGCACGGAACGTATTAAGACACTTTTACACGTAGTTATTTTGGTCAATATTTTAAAACTAGATGGCAGATTTACTAGCTGACTGATCTCTGAGAAGAAATACCGAAACAAACTCAGGTCTCTTTTAAAGGGAGATTGTGGCCCCCGGCGACAGGGCAACCGAAGGAACACGGGTGGGTTTTAGTCAGTAAGAGTCTGACACGCCCTCTCGCTCCGCCCAGAGCGGGAGAAGTTATTTGATGATTTCCCACCCTCAAAAAAAAAAAAAGTTCTCTTTTAAAGTCCAAACAAAGATATTATTGTGATTCTAACAATGCCATGTCTGGAAGGGCTTTTTGAAAGATATTGTGATTCTAACAATGCCATGCCTGGAAGGGCTTTTTGAAGAAACAGCTATTGCGGCGTTGAGTTGACCTGTCCCACAGACGGCTTGCATGCATCACTTACCACTGAATTCCTTATCGCACATGAGGAGTAGCTCGAGCCACTGTCCTCCACTCACACTTGGAATGTTCAGGGTGCCGCCATACTTATCGGACAGGCATTTAGGACTGATGTATTCATGCAGCATCTTCTTGTCGTTGCCCATGAACACGATGCGGGAACGAAGCTTCTCTTTCAGGAAAGGTTTGAAGAGTTTGAACACCATCTCGAAGATGAAGGGCTGGTTGATGATGTATAGTCCTTTAATACGGAGAGGGATGGCTTCCTGAAAAACGCAAACAGAAAAAATAAGACTCATTGTTGGTAACTTGTTTGGACTCACCTGGTCTTGTTAGGAATATCCCGCATACATCTGATACATCGTAATTATTATCCTAGTTTCTATCTTTTTAGGGTTAGGTTAGATCTTAATCCATCTTATTACAATTCCTATGTGTTGGATGGCATCCTTTTTACCTAGAAGGTATGGATGAACGTCACATCATCTGACGAACATCCAATTGTTCGCTCAAGTATATCTTTTATTTGGAGTAAATACCAACCTGTAGCCACTCAACAATTCTGTTGGCAAAGCTAGGCGTGAACTGCAACACGTGCTGCATGGAGAGGCCGTCCATGTCGAAGATGACGACGGCGCCGCAGATCTGCGTCTCCGGTTCTAACATGGCCGCCTCCAGGAACAGCACGCAGCCCTTGAACACCTCGTCCAGGGAACACTTGCTTGGTTTCCATTTCTCTGTAAGAAAGAATGGCAAAAAATACTAAGGCAACTTCGCAACTCGTAAGTCTACATTACAGAACATAACATCACGCTAGTATTCCTCGAAGGGTTAGGCAGAGGTGCATTTATAGTATACCCACATTTCGCCAGTTATGTTTAAGTATCATGTAATAGGGGCGAGGCTATTGCAATCAACAGGGCACAAATCCAGACTCCGGGCTGCTACTGAGAAATTCCTGATGGAAAAACTCAATAACACTTTGCCCGACCTGGGATTCCACTTATTGTAAACTCATGCTCATCAGTAGCGCTTGTGACCACTACAGGTTAGTCTGTAACTGGTAGGTAATGAACAAAAAATATCGGCTTGCATCATCTACGGGAAACGCCAATGGAGTGAACGAACAAAGGGCACCTTTTTAGCCATAAAGGAGGGTTACGTGTTTGACCTGTATGTAAGTATGTCCGTCTCTATGTTCCCTCGTAACTACTAAACGGCTGAATCGATTAAGATTAATTATATGTCGTTAGATTCCTCTTAATTGCGCGAGTGCCACTGGGTATATAGAATTTTGGCGCTAAAATGTATGTTTAAAAAAAATAGTGGCACTCCGGGAGTGCCGACAGAAGTGAAAACTTGAAAAAAAATCGGCACCGCGGTAATCAACGCGTTGATGTCTTTTTAACCGTTTTACGAATTTTCGATCAGGTCACGTGTCCTGACGCGAGTTTAACATTTTTTACCCATTACAAAAAAAGTGCACAACGCCGGTAAAGAAGTTTTCACTTCAAAAAAAGCTTCCAATCCTATCGAGTGGGGTCTCAAAATGATGGGTTTTAAAAGGTGAATACATAAATATCGGCAAATTATATGTTTAAATGTAATTTGGAATGAGTAATGATAAAAACTAAAAAGCTGAAAATAAGAAAGTAATAAAATAAAAAAAACCCGACTGCAAAAACACATAACTGAAAAGAGTAAAACAAGCACTATAATCTTCTATTGATTATAGTGCTTGTTTTACTTTTTTTGGTATCGCAGGCGGGACAAACAAAAGTTACGCGGTATTTCAGATTATTGTTTTTTTAAATTACTTTTTGTAAAATTGACTCGTATCTACTTGGTCAAAATTTTATTATAGTAAACCAATATGCTTGGGGGAGGCCTAAGTCCAGCAGTGGACGTCTTTCTTCTGTAATGATGATAATGATGAAGCTCAAACATCATGGCACTGTAGATGTTCCCTGGCGAGGCATCTATAGTGGAAAATTTTGGCAACCAACTATTTCAAATCTAAGTGCTTATAGAATCACTGATGAGCCAACGGAATTTAACCTTTGGGTTTTTCATCTAGACAAAAAACATCCGGATGTTTTTAAAAGCACCTGCAATGTTTGTTTTTCTGTGTCTGACCAATGGCTTACCTACGTGGATATTGTGTAAAAGAATGATTACAACAATAATGGTGACGTAGGCATATTCATGATGATGAGTTAGCGAGCTAGTATGTCCGAGTGTGGGTATTCTATGCAACGTATTATTTCTGCATCATTATCTCGGGTACGGTTGCGTGACTATTTGAGAACCGAGAAATTCTAATGCGATTTATCTTAGTTATTATCTACACGTATAAAATATTTGGCAGATTTTGCTTATATGATGATGTTTATTATAGCTGATAACCATTTGCACTATGGATGATGGGTCGAGGTCGTCTTTTCTGATCTGATTCTGCTCAGGAAAGTCAATATATTAGTTCCTGTGCCAGTGGTAGTTATTTCTTCCTGTCCCTTGGTATGATATGGTTACTTACTTAGGTACTTTCGAACTCTAGCAATAAAATTCGTCGCTCAAATTGTTTAATACTGGTCGCGTGTCGGTACGTCCAGGTTGAAAATGTTCCTCTGTTTAAAGGTATGATCCGAACAACGCTGCACGTAGCAGTGCTACCGCGTCAGTACTGGTTCCCATACATTTTCTAGAGGTTTTTACAAGTTAACATTCCGAGCACATTACTGCGATGGCATTATTGCGCGGCAGTGTTGCCTTGTCGCCGCGGTAGATCAGTAGTGCGGCGTTCATCACAGCAATAACACGAACAGCAGTGCTGTGCAGCGGTGCTTGGAATTACGCGGCAGACAGCACTGCCGCGTACAGCCTTGTTCGGAATCACTCTTTTATACTACAGATCACAATAGTTCTACTACAACTTACTTCTTGGCTTCAGCACTAACACTCGTCGTCGTCTGCCACATCATTGCGTGTGGCCAGCACTGTCAGTACGTTCAGGTTGAACCTGTTCATCTCTATTACCTACGAACACAATAATTGAACTACTACTTACTTCCTAGCTCCAGCACTAGCACTCGCCGCCCATACTGGTCGCGTGTGGGCAGCACTGTCAGCACGTTCTGGTTGAACACGTTGGTCTCCTTGCTGGGTATGAGACCATCGTAGTGCTTCGAGTGTTTGAGTTTGAACCCGTAGTAACGTTTAATCTGGAACAGTTGATAATAATCGTTAAGAAATTGTTAAAAATATTCAGTCTTGTGCACGATGGCTAAGCAGAAATTATTTAAGTAACTCAGGTCATTTTAGATATAGTTATAGAGGGGCTCATTGCTAAGTAATAACACTTGCTGCCGCCGCGATCGGTCTGTGGATGGGTGACCGTCCTTACATATCGAGACCCTTCCGTGCCTCGGAAAGCACGTTAAGCCATAAAAAAATAACTGCTGTTCTATACATTTTGACCATGAAACAGTAGATTTTTTTAAAACTTTAACAGAATTTTCAAATGCTAATCAATTAGTTAAGGCGCCCTTGTGGAGCAGGACCAGTGTTTAGCCAAGCATTTATATCAGCGATGTAATCCCCCAACTTATAATATGCTTGGCTGCATAGTGTGCGTTTTATATAAAATTTAAATTTCGTCTCATTCAGTTGAAGTATGTGGGGAGGTATTTTATTGTAACATTTTAAAACATGAAAGATGAGTCCACGTTAGTCAAACTGAAACCCGGTTGAACTAATTGGTCCCTATTTCTAGTGATATAATTGTGTCTTGCAACTCTTTTACTAAAAAGATGTAGATTTTGCCTTACGTACATAATTTTTTCATAGAAATATTGACAAGGTACCATCATGATGTTAATATCTTTAAACAGTTCCCTTAGAGAGTCGCGCCTGCGGAGGCCATATATGGCTCTGATGGCTCTTTTCTGCATAATAAAAATAGACTCGATGTCTGCAGCCCGACCCCATAGTAAAATTCCGTACGACATAACACCATTTATGGTTGGGTTTTTAACGAATGGAGTAGATCGTTAACATATACTAAAAAGAGGAAAGGACTTAATATCGATCCTTGTGGTACACCCATTTTTACTTTTAAACAGAGTGAATTGACACCATTTATTTGAATTTGCTGCTATCTATAGTTTAAATAAGATTTTACTATTGAATATTCAGAAAAATACGGGCGGGCACATGCCGATGGGCGACATTGTATTGACATTTACGATTTTGTTTAGGAAGTCAAATAAATAAATCACACGTCATGTTAAAGTTAAAATCTCGTATATAAGGTCCCATTGAAATAGATGGACAAATTTTAACACAGCGTTCAGTACGTATAACCAAAGATATCCAAGCAAAAAAACTGATTAAAGTGACTTTATTTTGACCTAAAATAATTAAAATCAACATAGGTAACCTAAATTTTTTGTGTATTTTCGTTAGCAGATGTTTTTTCTTTTATGTATCTAATGCGTTTTTCTTATATTTTTTTTTACAATTGTCCTTATTTTGGTTATCTGATTGATTTCTAAAAGTTTGTCCATCTATTTTAATGGGACCTTATATAAGAATATGCATCTATATTTAATGTATTTTAAATATTTAACTAAACAGTGATGAATGTTAAAATTATGCATGTAACAAGGTGGTATAAATACCACAACCTTGTTACATGTAAAAATTTAATTAACCTTTTAAAATACCATTACATCCTGCCTCTTCCAAATGTTTCATTTGTAATTTATATGTATACGTAAGAATTATACCAGAATACATAAGTAAGTAGTCATGAAGTGTCACTTCAGGAACTGTGTCGGTATATCTAGATCGTATCTAGTTTATTAATCATCAGTTGCTATGGTTCGAAGTTCACTCGGTTCTGCTGTTCTGTATATAGCCAAGGATTGGACGAATTTAATGGCGAAAATCTCTGTACACTCGCTAAGCGGCACGCTATGTGTTGCGTCCATTCAAAAGAACGTTTAGAACCATTGGGAAGTAGCAACAGCAGAAGAGAGGTGAGTCATACTCTGAATTTTCTCTGTTAACACGTTCAGTTCCGGGAACCCATCTGGAGGGTTCACCTTGTTGCTTATGGGATGATGGGAGCCCTCGCGGAGGACTCATTTTAAATGTAGGTTTTTAGTAGACGTAGTGATTTAGGCTGTGCGTAAAGTGCGTCAGTGAATGATTTTATTAACATAACATAACATCACGCCCTGTTTCCCGGAGAGTTGGGCAGAGGGGTACCTATAGTACAGTACACCCACCAGTACCAGTTTTTATTATTATGTTACTCTATGACCGTTGTAAGCTGTAGACTTGTAGACAATTTTCTATGTTGCTAAGTAACTAAAACAGCCGCTTTGGCAAAATCATAACATGTTATTATTATGAATCACACAAACTGTCACAAACTGACAATTCATAATATTATCTGTGTTCAATTCATATTACGCAATTCATCTGTTTGACAGTTTTTTAATATAATAAAATAATATTCAAACTATAAAAATAAAAATCTCATTTGTTAAATAAAAACTGTAAAGCAAAATTCACCGGTAAAATTACGGTCTTCATTTATTCATGCGGCAATATTTACACCAAATATGATTCTGATATAAATTGAATTGAATATGATTCAGCTAAAATATTTGTGTCACCATAGAGGAATTGCTGGGAATTCAGAAAATGAATTGCTTTTAGATGAATTGCTAATGTGGGCGTTTTAGACCCGCTGGTAATTGTTTATAGGTATACACTGTCCTCTCATACCTATTAACACTGTAATATGAAAATATAGTAAAAACCATTCATTTTTAAAAGAGTGACCGTGGAGTTTCTTGCCGGCTCTTCTCCATAGGAAATAACCAATTGGAACCATGCACCTAGCTTCTGACGTTTCATAAGTGCCCTTGCAGGTTTAAAGAAAAATAATTTGAATTTAAACTACTCAATAAAAATTTAAAATGTCTATTTTAAATTTTTATTTAGTAATTCAAATTCAAATAATTTTTATTTAAACCTATTTCTCTCTAAATGTCTATTTAGAGAGAAATGGGTTTAGAGACCTACATATACTTCGTACAACATGTCCCGGAGTTAACGCACACCACCAAAATCCCGCTTAGAATATTATGTTATAATCATAATTCATACATTATAATTAAATGAAAGAAAATTTAAAACTCATATTAAAAGTACACTTTGTAAACAAGCATATTACAAATTAGAGGATTATATCCAAGATAAGAATGCTTGGAAACATGCTGGTCCTGCTCCATAGGACAATTTAGAATCTAGACAAAATCAAACTGCTGACCACTGGGAAAAACTAATTTAATTGTGTAATTTATTATTTTTTGTTATATGACATTGATTTTACATTCTGTGATTACTTCCTCACACCCTGACTTATTAATTGTATTTTTTTTAGAAATTCTTCTACTTGTACAATATTTGTAAATACGTGAGCACCATGTATCTATCACACAATTAATTTATCCGTCGTTGCTTCATTTTTAACTCTTTTTACATATTGTGGTATAGTAATTTTATTCTAGATGCATCGTCTTCACGTATAATTATTTAACTAATGTAGGTACGTATACAAAATATTGTAAAGCATTTTAAAAGAGTAACGGTGGAGTTTTTTGCCCATTCTTCTTCATACGAAAACTACCTTTTGGAAGGGGCGACTAGAATCAATTCTATGTAAATTTTGACGTTCAAAAGTGCCATACAAGGGCCTATTTGTAATAAATGATTTGACATTGACATACACTGAATTTTTACTATTATGTATTGTTTATTTATTAAATTAATTATAAACAGTGTTATTAGTTGTGTTTTGTTATAGTGGGAGAAAATTGTGGTCACATTACAAATCTACGCACGCACACAGTCGCTCACGTATAATATATCAAGGTCTAGCGTAGTAGCTACTTCGTTTATTTTTAATTTTTTTTTTACTGTATAGCGGAAGTGTGACTGTAATTTACGTAGTTTTAATTATATTTGGGATAAAAATAATTAAACCTTTATTAAAAATGTCAGAAATAGATTCAGTAAACGATTCATGAACAAACTACTTTTAATTGAGTTACACATTTTATAATGCTCAGAACAGTCCAGGACTCGTCTGCTCCACCGGCCATCAGTCTTTCAACAAACATGGCTAGCCTACTGCCACTTCAGCTTACTTGCTGAAGGCTATGTCGGCCACTCCAGTTGGGGGTTAATTAAATAATGCAGTTTAGTACACTCTAAACTGCATTATTTAATTAACCCAGTAAGTGGAGTGTCGAAAGCGCGAAAAAGCCGCATCATTATTATAAATTATAATTACGTTTTAGAAAGTTCAAAGTTTCAGTAGTTCAGTACTAAGTACATTATATTACATGAAACAATAGGTTTACTTACCAAATCGTGGGCGCTTTCAGGGTAGAACTTGCAAGGTCTAAGGAATCTTATCAGCCAGGCTTCACTATCAATTGGTACTAACAAGTCTTTATCCTCTGAAACAGAAAACACATGGTATGTTTGAAATATAGATATGCAAGTATCATCATCTGCCTAGCCTCTCAACCTTTTCCCAACATGCAACTGAATACCAGAATTTTATATGGGGCAACCGCTTATATTACCTCTAGAACACAGTTACTGGGTAACACGATACCCCTTGGGTACTGTAGGCAGGTAAAACTTGCCGGGGTTGCAATGAAGTCCGAAAGGGAGATCGTGGCCCTCGACAACATGGCAACTGAAGGAACTCGGGTGGGTTTTAGTCAGTAAGAGTCTGACACGCCCTCCCGCTCCACCCAGAGCGGGGGAAGTTATTTGATAATTTACCACACAAAAAAAGTTAATACATTAAATTCATAACTAATAACCTAATACATTAGGTTCATAACTAATTGTTATGTCTGTTTAAACATCATACACATGTCACTATGTTTGTAGACAACAATGAGAAGGTGGTCAGAAAAAACAGAACAACTTGACACAAGATAGACATCTAAATTAAAATATGTCGAACTTTATTTATTATATTTAACACATTATCTGTATTTGGACGTAACAATGTATATAGAAAAACTAGTATTTGACACATGATGGACACCTTTAAAAACATGGTTAAAATTTAAATAAAATCTACGAAGATTAGGGAAACACACGTAAATGAATGACAAATAATAATGCTCAGGTATTGTACATATGTTAGGTTTGTGACACCGTTATTTACTTATGATATTTTTTATTCTATGTCTAATATTCAGTGTTTCATGGTAATGTTGAGGAACATTACCATGAAACACTGAATATTAAACATTACAGACAAACGTAAGTAACCACTGATATTTGTTTGTAATTGTTTATAACGTAGATTTCTAGTTTTTCCGCATCTATTGTTTGTTAAAGTTAGATTATAATGGTAAAAAATTGACGGAGCTTCTTTAAAATAGACGTATTTTGTTGAGAATGAATTTAAATAAATGTTACAAAATTCAAAAACATATTTACTATGACATAAATTACTGTAATTCTTCCTCAAACATATAGCAAATAGTCTAACAAGTATTGAAATTACATAGTATTTGTAGACAATAAAACGTAATGCTAACATGAGATCAATCATTATCCACTAAGATGGCAGCCTTCGAACACAGATTAGAAACGCAACTATTGATATTGCTATAGTTATTAACTTATACGTGCATACGGTTTGAAAACTTGAGCTTTGTTTTCTAACTAACGAAACTAATTTATTTTACTGAATTCTCTACCAGACAACGCACAGGGTCAGCTTGAAATGCTTAGGAGTTTCTACGGTAGGATTTCTGAAAATGTATCCCCTAAACAGGTTAAATAGGCGATAAAAGTTTGTATGGAATTTCGTCATTTCTGCCGATGGGAAATCCCATCGGGCTCACGGCTTGTATTAATTAACTTACAGTGAAACAATCAACTTTAATTGTTTGTAAAACTCATATTCGTTCTTATGCTATGTTTGTTTTAGCACGCACCTACGCTCAAACTGATTTCTCGTGTACGGTCTAATAAGGTATAAATATTATAGATAGGCCAAGCGATGACATTCTGTGAGTGTCGTGACAATCTGGGGGCCTACCACTAGCTCATAAAGCAGTATTATTTTAATATTACTTCAGTGTGGGAAAGAGATGAAGCTCTATAGGACGTATAGCTCCATCTCTATCTCCCATTGAAGTAATATTAAAATAATACTGCTTATAAGCTGGTGGTAGAACCCCAGATTATTTCTCAAATGTTTTGACGTGAATATGTCTTTAAATTTGCAATAAAAAAAAACTGATGTTAATAAAATCAGGGGATAAAGTTTGATGCTGCAGCTACATATCTATCATCTACATCAAACAATTAATTACACCACTCGATAAAGATAAAGGATTAAGGAATTTGTCTCAAAAAACGAGTAATATAACGCACGTATTCACGTAAAGCCCACAGCGGTGTTCACAGCCACATTCCATTTGTTTACTAAGATGTGGAAGAAGGGTGAAGGGGTCTAAAAGGACGTTCTATGCCACTTTGTGATTTCTGAAAGAGAATTGGCGTTTTTCTATTATCCTTCAGTGTGTTGTAAAAGGATATCAGGGAACATGCGCAGCTGCCATACATTTGGCAAAAATGACGTGACAATTTTTTTTTTGACACTTCATAGCTGTGTATAAAAAAAACGACCACATGGTCCTATGCTAGTAAATGAATGAGATTTTATGTCTTTTTTACAGTGACTAAAACTTTTCGAGTTTTTATAATCAGTGTACGTTAGCATCCATTACCAAGGTAAGTTTCAATTACGTTTACTTTGCGTAGAATCCCCGTGACATGTCACCGTCAAACCTAACTGATGATTACCACTAGTATTACGTATTGTTAACGTAGGTAATGATACTTCTGTCATCTACGATCATTTTTTTATGGGTAGAAACCAAAATAGAAGTGCTAATCGACGGACGAAAAATAATGTCTTAAGTGGTAATTTTATGATGATTACCATTAAGTTGCTTTTTAAATTTTAAGAATAGATAGTGAATACCGACTAGAATACTGCCTGTCTCCTTTTTCGTCAACATGATAGCCTATAAAAAATAATAGTGGTTTTCCATGCGTGGTCCGGTGGCAATAACATTAATTGTCATAAGTCTTATATTCGCAAAGTATCGGGATGCCTATGGTCAGCAGTGAACGTCAATAGGTCGATGACCCAAACGGAATAAGTAGAAGCGAATGACTCATTGCGTTCTGTCACCATTACACAGCTAGATTCGGTTTTCGGAGTCACGAATCACGATCATAGATTAGATTATGTTTCTTGTAAGTTACGAAAACGAAGTACTTACTGCTCCAAGCACATTAAAAACTTCTATCTTCTTATTAAGGTTTGAATTATAAATCGTTATAAAGAACTTTGAATTAAATTAACATAGTGTTTGTTAAGATGATTTTAATTATGACAAATCTGTAGGTTCCCAAGTTGTTTAAGTCTTTTAAACTGAAATCTACTTAGGCTTGGTTAAATATTAAGGATTTTTATAAAAAACCCTAATTTGAAATGGACCGAAACAAAGGCCGCGCGGACTTTGGACACGAATTTGTATCGTACGTAAACGTATGATCGTGGTCGAACGAATTGCACACACTGCACACACTGAATAAGTTTTTCTCCGTCAAAACGTAGTATTCCGGTGATATCGCATTGAACGCACGAAAAATCCAACAAGTTCGGATTGTTTTCGGATGTTGGAACTATACGTACGTATACGTACGACTTACTCGCACTCAGTCTACGCGTTCCCTTAGTACTTGGAAGGACGTGATCGTTCATACGTGTTCGTATGTTTTCGCACGGGTAAAATTCGTACGAAAACGCGCCCAGGCAAAGTGGTATTGGGGTTTTCCATTAGAATACTCTCAGTAGCAGCCCGGAGTGTGAATTTGTGCCCGGTTAATGGCAATAGGCTCGTCCCCTATTACATGAGACTCATAGTCATAACGTAGTTGGCGAAATGTGTTACATTCTATGATTAGAGATAGGTACGTTACAAAAACCTCTGCTCAACCCTTCGAAAAGGGCATGAAAGATGCAACAATGAAAAACGTGACAAATAAAGGCGAGTTGCATTACTTCTCAAAGTAGCTATTATCATTTAAATGATTTATAAATTAAATATAAGATCAGCTCTCTGCCTTATCGATATCAATGAATATATCGATATAGCACGTCCACTGTATGATGATTGTTTTATTGATTTTCTAATTAATTATTTTTCTTATTTTATTAGTACATGGGTAGGTATTACTTTGTTACTCGTTCGTTAACTTTTACTGTTATACAGTTGTTGTTGTCAGTTGTTTATTGTCGCCCACGTTATTATTAAACATTGTTGATTCTAGTGATTCTACATGATTATAAGTTTCCGGATATAGAAACAAATCATGAGTACCTATGTGATTATTACCTACGTAGGTACTATCTATAAACTGTTAGTAACTGTACTTATATGTTTCAGCCTTGGCATAAGTAAGTATGTATATATAAAAGTTCATTTTAACTCAGAAATGTTAATTTAGACGTTACTAGTGCATTTGAAGGTTTACTATTACTCAAGTTAATTGTTCTATGATTAACTAGGTACATCGCTTGTCAAACAAAGGGAGCAATGCGCAAGCGCAACGTTGACATTTACATATTTTTGATATATACGTATGTATGTGTTAATCGACCCAGCACTGGTGTTTTTTTTTTCTTTGATTTTAGTTTCGGTAACCTTCGATTCAATAATGAGCAAACATCACTCTAATTTATATTTGCGAATGTTTATTATGTTAATAAGCTCCATTCGTTATACACTGTGCTGACATTCAGATCATTTCAAATTCAAACTGAACTGAATAAAGGAATACTTACTTAAAATCGAAGTTAATTGAACCTACTTTTAATTTAATGATGTGTCATTACTGAATATGACTACTACTACTATTACTGATGTGTCATTGAATAATGCATAATTAATGGTTTCACCCTATCGCGGTGCACTGCTGAAAATTAACCGATCCCAAGGTCACATCGCGACTAGTTAGTATATCGATTAGAAGACAAAACAACAAGCAAGAAGCAGAGTAACCCTGAATTTTCCCCCATGGAGAAAATCTACAGATTTTTTTTTTTATCCTATACTGTTCCACAGCTGGGCAAAGGTCTCCCCCTACGTTTCCATCTGCTGCCTTTTCCTGCCAATCACTGAAGAACGAGTCTAGGTCGTCCCGCCAGCGTTTTTTAGTCCCAACTCGGTAACAAAGCCCGCCTTCAGGCACCCACTGCGTGATGAACCTTTTTTTTTTGTATCGTAGTGGAATTCCTAATGGATGTCCTCCGTCCTGGGGCGGACGGAGGGAGTCTGTCAGATTTCTACTGACTCAAACCATCCCGTGTTCCCTCGCACACTTGTACCGGGAACTACGAGGGCAATTAAGTACTCTTCAACACAACTCCCGACTGGTGCCAGCCAGCCTCCGCGGGCTCCGTTTTACGTGACGATCCTGGCCCATCTGTTCTAAAGAAGAAAAAATTATGAGGTAGGTATACCTTCAAGCAGTCTCCTAAGTTCTTCGACAGCGGGTTTGACGATCTCAGGCGTCTCCCGGAGCTCTTTCCTGGCGATCTCCCACACCGACTCCCGAGGCTCATCCAGCTCGAACTGCAGCAGGAAGTCTCCCAGCTGCACCCCTGGGATCTTTTCCAAGTCTGTCAGCATGTGCTGCGATACTAGAAGAGAGAAGACACGTGTTAAAGTTGTGTTGGCTCAGCGTGACGAAGACACGTGACAAATACATCTTGAATTGTCAAAGTGCGAAGCTGGAAATTGAAGGTATAATTCCGAGTGTACAAACATATAACAAAAATATAACCTTTGCTTTACTGTCCATAATCCATCGCAAATAATTGAGAACTGTTATGTATTTAAACATATTTGACCAATAACTACGATTTATCACCTTAGAATAAATAAGTGTTTAAAACAATACCGTAGATGTCAAATTTAAATAATATTTATTTAAAAAGTTTTAGGAACTCCTCTCATCTTAATAAAATAATGTGTCAGGTTGTTTAGCTAGCATTAATATAATCATATACTGCCAAAAAGTATAATTGAAAAATAAATAAGGAAAGGTGAACAAATTTTCACAAAAGGTTCAATATAACGAGGCTCCCTCAATCTTCTGATTGAAAGCAAATACATCCACTTAACAAATTGTTTTATGATCAAACCGATTTGTCAAGTGTGAAATGCGTCATTCAATCACACACTGGTTGTTAGTTATAAAGTAATATCTTAACCTTTGACCCACAACCTCAGCTTAATACCAATTTAATTGCAGTGGAATATTTGTCTAAAACCTTCCGTATGAAGCAATAAATCTAAGTACTTATATAACTTTACAGATTTTTTTTTATCATCATCTAATTGAGGAATAATAACCATCAGATTAATTTAGGTTTTTTATAATTAATTAAGGTTTCAAATGGAAAGAATCCGAGAACATTATATTTCCTTACACGTAGAATGGTGCAACTCTATTTGGTGCGGATGTTCTGAGGGCCATTCTGAGTATCTATGTGAATGTATTTTTATATGTAACTGAATGCAGCCGTAATTTATGCGACATACAACACAAAATTACGCTCGTTTGGCCTCATCCTAATACACAACTTTTTTATTCATATTTTTTTATATCCTACTAATATTATTAATGTGAAAGTTTGTATGTTCGGATGTTTGTTACTCAATCACGCAAAAACGGCAGAACGGATTTGGATGGAATTTGGCACACAAATAGACCATAACCTATGTAAGAAAAGAGTCTACTTTTCATCCTGGATCGTAGACGGAATCGCGGGCAACAGCTGGTAGAAAATATGTCTAACGTATGTTTAACTTCGTGGTTTTTCCTACAGTGGAAATGAAATTTTACTTTGCGGCTTCAAGGTTTTGAAACTTACTAATCTACTTTGGCATTTGCGCTTGGCGGACCATCCGAAGTTATTAATTGACAATCATGAGAACTGGAAAAAATAACTTTACCAGTTATCATTATTTCCTTATTCTACAATATGTAAAAACCCCTATCCGATCCGAAAGGGCACATATACAGCAATAACATTGGCAGAAAGTTTTTTTAAAATTAAATTTATAATTGAAATAAAAAAGTTATTTATTGCTATTTAAAATTCACCTTTTTATCACCAAAATTACCGCAAATCCATAAAAAATTAGAAAATTTTCAACAAGGGTCATCATAACCTTTGACTTGTAGACACGCGCTAAACGAAGGCCGCCCGCGCCCCATGTAATAACCAGGTAAAATACTCCATTGAAAAAAAAAATGTGGCGGTTTTTTTTTCTTTTTTCCTGATAATTACCACATAAATAGACTCTCAGTATGATAATATAATAATAATACCTAACACCACACTCACGGGATCAGACAGGGTTTTTTTACATGTTTTATCTTATGAGGGTAATGACTAGCAATCAAATCGCAATACCTAGATGTTAGAATCTGGAATTTCTAGAATAAACAGAAATCTCTCGTTTATTTTGTCTAAAACTTGAAAATAAACACGCACATTTGGAATGTTTGATTATATTTGTTAAACTGTGCCAATTTGAGGGAAGCTGTTTCCACAATTACTTGAGGAATTTATTGGCAACCACACTATCTCTGTTTGAAACAGCTCTCTACGAAATTCATTGTGCAAAACATTTTTACTGATTTTGAGCAGTAAGTATGTTTGTTGTCTTGTTATGAAATAGGTTTCATGGTTTCAAACTCAAACTCATAGCATTTCACTTTTGAATTGTCAAGGGGTCGGTCAGTCAGAAATATGAAGCTAGTTGCCCATTCAAAGTGTAGTAGGTACCTATGGAGAAGAACGGGCAAGAAACTACACGGACACTCTTTTAAATCACAATATGGTTACAAAATATTGGTTACATCATTCATGTTAAAGTCATAAATGTGAGAACGATACAGAACGTTAAAAGTGTCCGTAAAAAAAAAAAAAAACAAAATCAAATTAAAATAAGCCCTGGTAGCTAGAAGTTTCCTAATACCTAGGCCCAATCTCTATTAGAAAAGAGCATAGCATGGATTTTGGCTGAAAGTTAGCAACATAAATCCTAGACAAATAGTAAAAAGACATACTGTGCCGACCCCAAATAAAATGGCTTCGTTCATACTCATCCCTAGTTCGAACTCGCCCGCTTTTTTATATGCCTATCAGCTGCAAGGGTTAAGGGCAGCAAGATGATAATTATGATTATTATGACCGATAATCATCTACCTAGCCTTTCCCAACTACGTTAGGGTCGGCTTCCAGTCTTACCAGATTCAGCTGAATAGTATTTTACATGGAGCGACTGTGTATCTGATCTCGGATGGGTTGTCAGATTTTTGGGCTATAATTATTATCATGGCCCGGAAATCTGACAACCTTTCTACCTACATAGGACGACTATTCGTAAAATATTTGTCTTGAATTAAAAATTAATATTGTGTCATTAAACCGCTCTCTAGGAGTAAACAATGGGTAGCATACCAGTAAATCAAGTGTATGACAAGACCATCTTGATGCCACAAAATTAGTGAATCCCCTGAAGATTCTAGCTGAACATTCGTGGTGCATGCATCGCATGTTTGTATAATTATACATGATTAGGCACCTACTTTATTATTACCTATGTTCAATTTGATCGGTTGCAGTATTTTTTATATTTCTGTATTATTAATTGTATATACCTACCTGTACCAGAAGTTCAGATAGTTTTGTGACTAGGTTCTACAGAAAGTGAATGGACTCATTGAGCAATAATAAAGGACTTGAATAACCCAACACCAGGTTTTAGATTAGGTTTAATAAGTCAGTACCTGTAGTTACATACCTATTAGTACCTACCTTACCTTACTAACTATTCTGACAAATCTGTTAATGCTATTTTAAATGTGCAAGAAGAACCATAATCTGTATGAGATTATTTTTGACCTCCTAGTTGTTTCGGTAATCTTGGCATAGTAGAATTACATTAAAATGCCCATGTAGGTACATTCAAGTAAAAAAGTTACTTGAATGTACCCACATGGGTTTTAATGTAACACAAACGACTATTCTCACTGCATTTGCACTATTTATCTATAAACAGAAGTGGCAGTAAAGCCTACAAGTTAATGAATGAAATAAGAGAAATGTGTGCACATTATTGTCGGGTATGTTTGTTTTTATAATGCAACCTTGAAAACTGCTGACTCAAACATTACAATGATATAAAAAATGCATGAATCTTTATCACGTTTCCGTAAATAAATTCTAAGTATAAAACTGTCCTGAATTAATTGGATATTTATTTATTCTTAATTTTTTAAAAGATCAAAAGTATAGTAAGTTCTACTCACCTTTTCCCATTGTTACAAAGTTATCGATGTATTTTCCACTTATTAGATACGATTCACAATACGACGTCGCAGTAAGCGTCTAACTACGAGACTGACTTTCGGCTATTCAACATTTGCTTATATTAGGCGTCGAGTTTGGCCACGTTCGGTCAGTATTGCTCCACGGATATTTGTCACTAACTACGTTAATTGTTCTCATTAGCTTACTGAAATTAAGTAATGGGGGGTAGATGTGTGAAGATTCAGCTTATTGGTGGCTCACACGAATTTACTCGCCGGAATCCGGACGAATCGATCATTTTAATAATAATTTGTTTTTCTTGAGGCGATTCGCACGAATTCAATTTATTTGGGAACGAATCGACCACTTCAGCAATACGTAGTAGTAAAGTACACTGGCGCACAGAAGTGATTAGGGTAAAATATTTTGAAATAAAATGAAACACGTAAATTATAAATCAAACATAATATAAGGTAACAATGCCTTTTTTTGTGTGGGAAATTATCAAATAACTTCTCCCGCTCGGGGCGAAGCTGGAGGGCGTGTCATACTCTTACGGACTAAAACCCACCCTTGTTCCTTCAGTTGCCATGGTGCCAGGGGCCCCGGTATCGCTTTCGGACTTTCTCGCGACCCCGGCAGGCATCGGCCTTAGCGGACCCCGTCAGTTCTGCTGAAATCTCTTTGAAACGCGCGTGGAACACAACGCGCTGTCGACCCGGGCCTAGTCTTTATTGGACGGCGAGCGATTAATACTATCACATCTCTTTATATTTTCCGGTAAATCATTGAACAGACGTGTTCCCTCCACTAATACTGTTTTTTTGCCGTAATTAGTCCGTGCTCGTGCAGTTATTAGTTGGAATTAGTTTTTACTTCTTGTGGTGTAGATTACTGCTTTTTTAATGTTTGATTGTACGGAATTTGTGGTGATTTTTTTTATAAGAATGCAGGTGTAATATGTGTGTTTTTTTTATATATTTAGTAGTTTAGTTTTTTGTATAATTTTTTTGTTGGATATAGATAGTGGTTGTGAAATAATACTTTAATGATTTTGTTTTGTATTCTTTGTAGTGAGTTTAGATTAGATTTGATTTCATAAACTTTTTAGACTTCTTAGACTGCCTCGTTGGTCTAGTGGTCGCAAGCGCTACTGCTGAGCATGAGGTCATGGGTTCGATTCCCAGGTCGGGCAAAGTGTTATTGGGTTTTTCTATCTGAAATTTCTTAGTAGCAGCCTGGAGTCTGGATTTGTGCCCGGTTGATGGCAATAGGCTCGCCCCCAATTATTACATGGGACTTAAAACATAACTGGCGAAATGTGGGTGAACCTGCTACAGGGACACCTCTGCTCAACCCTTCGGGGATACAAGGCATGATGTTATGTTGTTTATGTGTTGATTTCTTGATTTTTCAATTAAAAGTGGCAAATTAATTGTTCCATAAACATATTGCTTAAGAACAGCTTCTATTCTTTTCTGCAGTCATATTCTCACAGCAGTTCTAATTTTGTTATTAAGCATACGGCACGGTTTAAGTGATAATTATTTTAATAATATACAGGATGGCGATTAGTCACCTGCATCCGTCAAGGAGGTGATTCTACCCGTCATACTAAACAACTTTTACTATGAAACTTATATCTGACTCGGGGGAAAATAAATTACAAATTCCTATACAACAGTAGACTAACTATTTTGATGCATTTATGTTTTTTTTTAAATCTGTTATGATGTAGTGTAATAATTTCAAAGCGCAAGTTGTTCAGTATGACACGTAGAATGGCCCTCTTGACGGATGCAGGTGATTAAATCGCCACCCTGTATTATTTTCACAGTTTTAAGTTAATTATGGTACCTTCAATCTAAATAATAATTTATACATTTTTCGTCTTGTTTATTTCAAAATACTTTACCCTAATCACTTCTGTGCGCCAGTGTATTTTACTACGACGTATTGCTAGAGTAGTCCATTCGTCCACACATAAATTGAATTCGTGCGAATCGCTTCGAAAAAAACGAATAATAATTAAAATGGTCTATTCGCCCGGATTCCGGCGAGTAAATTCGTGCGAGTCACCAATAAGCCGAAGATTCGTCATGAATGGCTGTGACGTCACATGTAGTATATACCGTAGCATGTAGTTCTAATGCGGGTAATACACTACACTCAGGGTCCCTAAACCCTTAATAAGAGAGGTAGGTATAATAAGAGTAAGGCAGTAGTTAGTAGTGGTATTAGTTAGTGCTCCCTTATTTAGTGCTCCTTTATTAGGTAATAGTACTGGTATTACCAGAAAGGACATAGTGGATGGTGTGGACACCTTATTAAAATTAAATGTAGGAAAGCTCATGTTGTGTGCTTTTCCTTATTCTGATACTTTATCCTATGATGAAAATAACTACATTTATAAGTTGAATAGTACTATTCACAGGCTGACATGTTGTCATAGTGACAAATTATTGTATTTTGACACTAACCAGTTTGTTAGTGGTTTTAAGTTAACTCAGAGAACTTTATCTCTGTCTTGGGAATGTAGAAATTTGATTGCTATGTTGATAGCATATAATATTAATGAGGTTATAGATAATATAACAAAGTGTAGTATTAGTGACGAATCTCTGTTGTCTAGTTATACTAACAGCATAGTGAATAATTATGTTTTACCATGTACGAAGGAGGATCCACCTACAATAACAACATACTTGGAGGCCACTACCAGTCAGATAGGGTATTCCTTTCCTGCTGGAACTCATACGGGCATTTTAGATTCTTCTGTTGTAGTTGTGGAGGTCACTCCGGATAATTCTTTAAACTAGGCAGTAAGACAACAGAAGTTACCCCTTCAATTAACCAATTATTATTAGAGAACAATAAAATGGTATCTTCTGGCAATATAACTCATAATAATAAACCAAAGGGAGTGCAACATACTTTAAAATTATTTAATCAAAATATCCAAGGTTGCTCTTCCAAATTACTGGAAATAGAATTGTTTTTAGAAAATACCAAGTTTGATGTAATTTGTTTAACAGAGCATTGGTTAAAAGATCATCAAGTGATGTCAATTAATTATGAAAATTATTGTGTAGTTAGCCATTTCAGTCGAAAATGTATGATACATGGAGGATCGTTAATATTGATTAAAAATTCTATAAAATCGAAAGAAAGAAAAGACATCATCGGACTGTCTGTTGAACACAACATTGAATTGTCCTGTGTTGAGCTCGATAAGCATGTTATAGTATGCGTATACAGACCTCCAAGTTACCAGAATCTATCTGTGTTTGATTCTGTGATGGAAGATGTATTAAAAAAACTTAATACTAGTAGTAAGTCAATAATCATATGTGGTGATTTTAATATTAACTTATTAGAAAATAACTCGAACACTGTCAGATTACTAAGTCTTTTTAGGTCATTTGATTTGTCAAATGTTTTTATTGAACCAACCCGAGTGACAGCTTCTTCTGCCACTTGTATAGATAATATTTTTTGTAACTGTGATTACCTACACAAACAAATTGTAAATAAGTTGCCATCAGATCACAGTGGACAAACAATAACATTTTGTTCCTACATACCTTTACAAAAAATTCAAATAAGGTTTAGGCCAATTACATGTAAAAGTTTAGAGAAATTAAATAATTCTTTGGCCAATAAATTATGTGTTCAGAGTTTTAATAATATAGATGACCCAAATAAGTTCTACGCCGAGTTCTTTTCACTATTACACACGCAATTTAATGACACTTTTCCACTAAAAACTAAAAGCATTTACACAAAGTTCTTATTTAGTGATTGGGCGACTCCAGGTATTCGTAAAAGCAGGGAAAAACTATTTGAACTTTATGGCCTAAAGCAACATATGAATAATACAAGCTTTCATAAGTATGTTGCAAAATATTCAAAAACTTTTAAAAGTGTGTGCAAAATAGCCAAAGCTCTTTATATTAGCAATAAAATAAAATCAGCTGATGATAAAATAAAAACTACCTGGCAAATAATAAATAATGAAACAGGTAGGAAAAAACAGCGAAATACTGAATTTAATTTAGAGACTGCACATGGCCCCATTAACTCAGATATAGAAATAGCTCAAGAATTTGAATCCTTTTTTGCTAATATTCCCCTTAAAACTACTCAAGCTTTAAATTCCTCACCCGCGCTTTCTGCTGCCTTACTTAGACAGAATGTGAAGGCTTGCCCTTTGGAGTTTCGGTTTCAGCATACAAACCCCCAGGCTGTTATAAAAGCTTTTAAAGATCTTAAAATTAAATCAACAGAAGATCTATGGGGAATGTCTGTAAAAGTCTGTAGATCTATAATCGAAACCATTGCGCCCTATTTAGCTTACATATTTAACACCAGTATAGACCAAGGAGTCTTTCCGGATCTCATGAAACACAGTAAAGTAGTTCCATTGTTCAAATCTAGTGATAGTAAAGAACCCAACAATTATAGGCCTGTATCAATTCTACCAGTGCTCAGTAAGGTGTTTGAAAAGTTGATGCTCAATCAAATGTTACCTCACTTTAATAAAAATTCCATCTTTCATGAACAACAGTACGGTTTCACCAAAGGGCGTTGTACCACTGACGCCGGTGTCACCCTAATAAAGAACATTTTTAATGCCTGGGAAGAAGCACAAGATGCCATTGGAATCTTTTGCGACCTCTCGAAGGCGTTCGATTGTGTAGACCATGAGACACTTCTGCTGAAACTAGAGCACTATGGGATTAGGAATACAGCTCTTGATTTACTTAGATCATACCTGAAAGATAGAAAGGTTAAAGTTCAGGTAAACGGCGTAAACTCATTAGGGTCTGAAATGGCAATGGGCGTTCCCCAAGGTTCGATATTGGGTCCATTCCTCTTTTTAGTTTACATTAATGATTTACCCCAATTATTTCAAAATCAACCGAAGATGGTGTTATTTGCAGATGACACATCATTAATCTTTAAAATAAACCGACGGTCACAAAATCTTGAAGACGTTAATAGCTCTATTCTGCAAGTCCAAGATTGGTTTACGGTAAACAATTTAGTACTAAATAAAACAAAAACCAAATGCATTAGATTTAAATTACCTAATGTTAGAAGTAGCGAATGTGACATCATATTGAATGGGGAAAAACTGGAATTTATTAATCAAACGGTTTTCCTAGGAATCACGCTAGACGAGAAATTACAATGGGACCTCATATAACATCTCTTGCGGGGCGGCTAAGCTCGGCCGCTTATGCTGTTAGAAAGATAAGACAGTTAACAGATGTAGAAACCGCGCGATTGGTCTATTTTAGCTACTTCCACAGCATTATGTCGTATGGCATTTTACTGTGGGGTCGGGCTGCTGACATTGAATCCATCTTTATTTTACAAAAGAGAGCTGTCAGAGCCATTTATAATCTACGTCGCCGCGAATCTCTCAGGAAACTATTTAAAAGGATTAATATTATGACGGTACCTTGCCAATTCATTTATGAAAATATTATGTATGTAAGGAAAAATCCACATCTTTTTAATAAAATAAGTGATAGACATAATTTTAATACTAGAAATAAAGATAAACTAGATCAACCATTTTTCAGATTATCTAAAGTACATACATCTTTTATGGGGTACTGTGTTAAATGTTACAACAAAATACCTTGTGACATATTGCAATTAAATGAAAGAAAATTTAAAACTCAGATTAAAAGTACACTTTGTAAACAAGCATATTACAAATTAGAGGATTATATCCAAGATAAGAGTGCTTGGAAACATGCTGGTCCTGCTCCATAGGACAATTTAGAATCAAGACAAAATCAAACAGGTTGCTAATTTAATTGTTAAATTTATAATTTTGTATTATATGACATTGATTTTACATTCTGTGATTACTTCCTCACACACTGACTTATTAATTTTAAAAACATTAGGAAAATCGTCTACTTTTACTATGTTTGTAAATATGTGAGCACCATGTATCTATCATATAATTAAATTATCTGTCGTTGCTTCATTTTTAATTCTTTTTACCTATTGTGGTATAGTAATTTTATTCTAGGTGCATCGTCTTCACATATAATTATTTAAGTAATGTACGTACTAATACAAACTATTGTAAAACATTTTAAAAGAGTAACGGTGGAGTTTCTTGCCCATTCTTCTCCATACGAAAACTACCTTTTGGAAGGGGCGACTAGAATCAATTATATTATTTTGTAAATTTTGACGTTCAAAAGTGCCATACATGGGCCTATTTGAAATAAATGTTTTGACTTTGACTTTGACTTTGACTTAATTCAGGGCCCTGATTCAGTGTAGTGTAATACCCGTTTAAAAGTATTGGAGCGAGGCGATCACATCGGCTTGATTTGTATTAGCTAGCCGACATAAAATGTACAGCATTCGGTATAGGTTGCATTTAAAAAATCTGTGGGAGTTGTATCCGTCAAAATAACCGAATTTTATAAATAGGTACTACTTTTCTAAGGTATGTCGTAGTAGGTAAACGTTCTTTAAACTTATTACTTTTTAAGTACCTACTTATTTAGAAAACGAATTATAAATACGCCTTTTTTTCAAGCGACGATGTAATGAAGAAGTAAGTACCTACCTAATGGCTTCTATTTTTCCCAGAGATGAAAAAGATATCCGACCGCTAACCGGTATCCGACCGACCCGGCCTAATTTATACTATCCTGCCGGGTAATAGGTCAAAAATCAGCGGATTTTTGCGACGCAGTATCTTTGACATTGTTTATTACTTTGGACGAACTAACAGTCGAAATGAGGTTGCACTAAATTTATCTCTGCCTAACACTCCGAGGAATATAAGCGTGATGTCATGTACGTTTATAGATATCATATTAAAAGTAACTTTCAAAATAATTTAATGAAATAACAAATTAAAGTATTGCGCTATATAAAAAATTGCTGTTTAATTTCAAAGTTGAAGATTACTAAAAACAGCGCCATCTGTCTTTGAGTAGCATAGTTATGTTTGTCTCTACGAATTGTGTGTGATATACTTCGAGCCTCTTAGTTAATCTATTGGATGATAGATGACGCTAAAAACTTTCAGACAGTGCATGTCAAACCACGCACAGTGAAGAGTTTTGTAGTTAGTACTATTATTTACGCATGCACAGTATTGTTTTTTTCTAAATATTTTCGAAAATAAAATGACAATGCTATTTCTGTGGTTGTAACTGAGAATATATAAGTAGCAGTCTCTTTCCTAATCTTTTTAACTATGGGATTCAAAAATACTTTATTAACTTTTTTATTTATTTACATTTTATAAACATTTTATGTACATTTATTTATTTATTTATGTACATATTATAAGGCAAATGCTCCTGGGGCTGAACGATGTCGGGTGGAAGCGGGTGCTGTCTTTCCCATAGGTCTCTCTCACCTTGGCTTAGGCGGTTGGTCTTGGATAGCCTGTGTACAGCGAAGGAAGCTCTTCCAGCTCTTAGGTGTAGCCGGAGCTGTTGTGTGTTCGTAGAAGGGTTGCTGGGAATCGGCTTCTTGCTTATGTTTCTCAAGCGCGCATGCGACTTCCCTTCGAATATTATGTACTATTATGATATTTATGTACGTAGTCTGGCATACACATGCTATGTAGCAGTTTAAAAGCATGCGAATTTCGACTAGATGCTACCCTAGTAGGTAGCACACAATAAGCATGTGTTTACGTGTCTATGATCATTTTACATACACGTTGGTCATGCTATAAATAAGCACGCTTGTTGCTACCAAACAAACATGCTTTTTAATAGCATGTTTATTCCAGGCTTATCTGTGTATCACCGCTTGGCAACTCCTAAAGGTCGATTTAGACCAAATGACCGAATGCACATTTTATCTGCACTCTACCAAATTAGTCTGGGGGTCTCTCTAAAATGTCAAGAATATAAACAAACAAAAGAATGCTCTAGCTATTGTATTGGTTCTATGGTCGTTTGGTCTAAACCCACCTTTACCTAACACTAGGCCAAGTCTATTCCTATTACAGCTTCATTAACGTCATCACCATACGTATTGAGGTAGTCGCTAGAAGCTTTGTCCGAAACTATTTGGACTGTGATCCCTTTGTTAATAATTATGATTGACTATTATCTTACAATTGTTGTTACTCGTGTTAAATATTTGGATAATGCATTGATATGAAATTATTGTTTAACCTTCTCGTCTTAATTAGGGTGGATGTGTCAATCAACTCAATCGATTGCCACAGTTATATTAATATTATAAATTAAAATGTCAGTCTGTCTGTGTCTGCAGTTGTTTTAGAATTTTCGGAACCGAATTTGCCTGAAAGTGAACGTAACAAGGGAAAGTTGTATCCCGGAAAGCTTAAACATCTGGGTTATTATGAAAATATTGCTCTAGAGTTCATTACTCCTTTAGATGTGTCCTTTCCATTCTGAACAAGACGGCCAAAAACGAAACATTCTACATATGTAGCATCATTTTGGGTCAACTAGTCTGTGAAAGTGAGGCCTTGGCTTTGCTTTATTCTAATTTTGTGCAAATTAATTATTTATCTCTTGGATTACCTCAGCGTGTTTGCAATGCAACTAGAAGTTGCCGTATGTTAAACAATTCTATTAAGAACGGTATATTGATATTTGTTGTGGATTGTGGATATATTTTACATTCTTCCCTATATCAAGACCCATCATATATATATAATAGTTTCTGTGAAGAGGGGTTACGACTCGTATTTTGCAGATTTTCAGTGACATTGTCCGCCAGGGGATATCCGGGAATAAAGACAATGCATAGTTAAAGGATTGTTTAGTTGTACCCGTGAGCTGGAATTGCTGGAAGAGGGTCAGAATTCACATACATGGCGTATCATCAACACATGCTTTCTCAGAGACACCCATGGATGTCAGACGAGGAAACGATGACGTCATAAATTAAGGGAGAGTCGCAGGCTCGTCACAGCGTATGTTTGGTCAGATGCCAAAGCGATAGGTTAATGCACGAGTGCACGTGCTCACAATACGTAAGCAAATAACGTCTCTAATCAAATTAATGGGTCATTGTCGTCTAAAAATATTTTTTATCAAACATCATTCGTTGTACAACTTGCCGTTTAATAATAGGACAAGTAAAGGATAACGCGCAGCGGTATAAAAAGTTTGATAGTGTAGTGATAGTGTATGCAAATTGATGTTTTATGTATATGACGCAAATATTTAGCACAAAAATTAATACCTAAAGAAGCTCATAATGATCACGTGTCGGACCACGCACGATGAAGGGTTCCGTAGTTGGGATGAATGTATCCCAAGAACAAACTTAACATTGTAGTTGAAAAACACGTTCTCATTCACGTTCACATTCCAATTGCTAAGTAAGTTTGTACGCACAATATTGAGAGATTTACCATGTTATTTTAAGACCACAGACTTCTTATAGGTTTTTTTTTGTAATCTATGAGTAAAGAATGATTCTCTGTATTTTTTTTTTCAACAATTTAGGCACGGTAGTTTCGGAAATAAGCGGGGGAATGGTCAATTCTCATATATTTTCTTAAATAACTTTAAAAGTAATTATGTTAATTAAAAAAAAAAATTAAGATCCTCGCAACAAGCCCTTTCATTTGATATGACACACGGTACAGTTTGCAAAAAAAAAAAAAATTTCCAATTTGCCCCCGAAAAGCGTTATTTACGTTACACGTTCGTGTTTGGGTCACAAAAATTCATATGTGTACCAAATTTCAACTGTATTGGTCCAGTAGATTCGGAGCAAATTGGCCTTACAAATTCGACGAATAACCTTAAAAATTCGCCATACTTAATTTATGGATATGATTCATTGTTATTGACGCAACTACAACTGGTTCATATGGTAGGAAGGGTAAATACGACGCAGAAAAATAATATCGACCTAATTTCGCTGTGAACATTATAATGATATGAACAAAGCAGGATGACACTATCTACATTTGTGAGCAGATAAGAAATGGCAGAATGACCTGTATCTTCATAGTTAAATGTGTCATTCTCGTATGCACTTTGACCGAAGCCTGATGATGTTTAATTAGTCACTAATTAGAATTCTATCATTGTCCCATGGACCTATTGCAACAGATGGCTCAATGAGTAATTAACTCGAGATACATCCCGTTGCGAATAAATTACTAGATTGTGAAGGCATTTTCTTTAAATGCTTGTCACATGCGTTGAGGAAAATTTTGAAGCCAACAGGCAGGTCTGTATCATTGATCAGAAATCGAAGGACACGAGGAATTTGCCTCTAAATTCAAGGCCTATTTACTTGCTTTGGTTGCCAAACCTTTTTGTTGCTGTATACATACTTACGTAGCCTTACTGCAGTCAGGCGACCGACCAATTCTCTAGAATCGGTGAGTCACTAAAAATACTCCAAGATGAGGGTCTAACCCTCATCTTGGAGTTTTTCCACTGTAGTCATTTTGTATACAGTTTGAAGCTACGGTTGAGGAAAAATTGTAGCAGTAAAAAACCGGCCAAATGCGAGTCGGATTCGCATGCGAAGGGCTCCGTACCGTATTGAGATCGAGCAAACAACGCCGAAACAAGACTCATATCTTGGATTTGGATCCCCTTAAATAACTTTATTTAAAAAAAAACTGTTATTAGCAGCAATAGAAAAAAAAAAATAAAAAAAAAAATTACAATCTGTGAACATTCAACTGTCTACCTATTACATGTTGATACAGCCCGCTGATAGACAGACGGACGGACAGCGGTGGCTTAGGCATTTCGTTTCAGGTCCCTAAAAAGTAATGGGAATATAATCATCATACAAGAATACAATGAAATGAAGGCTTTGTGCCTAAAGAGCTGAGATAGTTATGCAAGGAGCATTTTAATGTTGTTTTCTCGCAAACCGGTTACGGTAACCTTTAGGTACTTTTGGATTATTTCTGCGGTATGTTGAAGGTCTCGGGTATATAAGATACACATATGTACTAAGATTCAAAAGAGATTTTCTTTGTAGTTTTGTATGATTTAGAAATAAAAATAACATGTCGAATAATAAATGGAAATATGTACATAATAATAATAATATCAGCCTATTACTATCCCAAAGAAACATTTAAGTAGAATAAATGGTGTGGAAATGCGTTCCTTGCGAAGCATGTGTGGTGTAACTGAATGATAGGCTGAGGAATGATGTGATAAGACAACGGTGCGGTTTAAAAGAAGATGTCGTGAAAATCATTGAAAAGGGCATGCTGAGATGGTTTAATTGGTCATGTTGAGAGGATGAATGAAAGGCGACTAATAAAAGGTATTTACAAGGCAGATGTGAGTGGAAACGCCGGGAAACATCGTAAGGAAATCGTTTTGTTCTAAAAACAAAAATTCGAAGACATGTGACATCTACCAACCCGCACTGGGCCCGTGGTGGATTATGGTTCACTCCTCACCGACAGGAGGCCTGTATGCTCACAGTGGTAACTATATAGGCTTATAGACTGACTATAATACTGATGACTAAACAACATTTACTGAAGATTGTGCTTATGCTTAGTAATTAAGCCCTTTGTAGTAATGTTAATTTATCTTAGGAAAGAGCCAAGGCTAGTGGGGTAGAGTTTTTAAAGACTGCAGCAAAAAACCGGGAATACCGGACCTGTTTCCTTGTAAAGGCTCTTTCAAACAGGCGCGACACGCGATGCGACACAAAGACACCCTCGTCGCGCGACGAGCGGTTTCTTTGTGTCGCGTCGCATGTCGCGCCTGTTTGAAAGAGCCTTAAAACTAAATTGTATCTATTAATCTCAAATGATTAAATTTCATCACAATATTTTTTCTAGATGTAGACTACGACTGATTTGGATGCAAGCGAATTCACCTCTTAAAAATTGATATATTTCTTTGTTTATTTTCAAGGAACATTAATACATTCATTTAGCCAAAAAAAGCTCAGTAAAAGAGTAATATGTAGAAATAAAAGTTCTCGCATTGATACCGAAAATAGAGCGATGAGGCTCTCTGTGGGATAAGCAGGCTCCTCTCACCAAAGTACCACGACATGGATGGATGGATCTTTGCTTTCAGAGCAAAAGTATGTTTTTACTTTATGCACCAATGCATCTAATTACATCTATCGTATAAAATTATTCTGTAACTATTAACGGATATAATTAAGATGACTGTTTAACTTTTTTCTACTTCATTCATCAATGACAAGGTTACAAAGCATTACAAATTTTCTTATTTCCTTTAAATTTTTTATCTCATCGACTGGCCGTGATTTATAAACGGAACGTGACTTTTGTTACTTTTTCGACCTCATCTGTTGCGAACAGCTGATCGATTTTATCTTATTGTAAAGATAAGATGATAAGGGAGACTTCATCTTGGAAAAGTCACGGAAGTGCATGCGTTTGGTTTATGTTGTAGATACATGCGTTGCGCCTGTTTGCTGGAACTTCAAGAGCATGTATTCTGAAAGTGGGCATGCAACGTCGCAAAAAGATGTCAAATATTTCGCTGTTTTGATTAATTTGGCAATATTACTGTATGGAAATACGAAATGTGGCTAACTAGTGAACTACATATTAATAATGAATTGCAATTCTAACACTGAATTTGATGTTGTAACCGTTTAGGCATAAAAAAGGCACTTGGAAAGTTTCCAAATACTTTTTAAAATCTAAAACTAAATATGTTACGATATTAATTATTGCATTTCATAATCAATGTTTTAGTTCACTATTTAGCCACATTTCTTAATTCCATACAGTAATATTGCCAAATTAATCAAAACAGGTAAATATTTGACAGCTATAGATAATTAATTACTTAGAGTGCCTCGTTGATCTAGTGGTCGTATGCGCTACTGCTGAGCATGAGGTCCTTGGTTTCGATTCCCAGGTTGGGAAAAGTGTTATTGGTTTTTCCATTAGGAATTTCTCAGTAGCGGCCCGAAGTCTGGATTTGTGCTTGGTTGATGGCAATAGGCTCACCCCATATTACATAAGACTTAAACATAACTGGCGAAATATGGGTGGAGTATAGGTGCACCACTGCCTAAGCCTTCGGGGATAACAGGCTTGATGTTTTGTAGTTATTAAATTATTTAATCACTGGGGATTATTACATTTAACTTTTTCGTTCAACTTGCTTACAGATAGCTAGAAAGCCTAGAAATGTTTAAAAGTAGGTAAATAGTTTGTTTACAAACACTTTATATGCAACATGTAATAAAACCCTGTTATATTTAGAATTGAGCAAAACATTTCTAGTTGATGTTATGTATGAGGGCTATGTAGTACCTAACAGTCGCATTGGTTGATCCATCAGGTTGTATACGTAACAAATATTGGTGATAAATGGCAATAAATTTTCGAAAAGCTTTTTTTTTTCTTGTATGATTTAGTAGAAATCATACAAGAATAATATCTGACATTAAATTAATCATGAGTCCTGACTATATGTTTTCATTATCGCCATTTTGTAACAATTCTATCTTCATTTTGTAAAGCCTAGGGATATAAAGAAATCTTTAATTCCTGAGGAATTCGTGCAATAATATAAATGTACTTACTACATCGTATTAATGAAAATTTATTGAAAGGATTTACACTAATAAATCTTTATCACACGTCATTACACGTTTTTTACACTCTTCTATCATCGATACTCCCGAGGAATTTGTGGCTAAATAATAACAGCCGCACGGATCAATCCATCAGTTTAAGCTACGCTTGCCGGGGTTGGTCCGTGGATGGGTGTCTTTAGATACTGAGACTCCTCCGTCGGAAAGCACGTTAAGCTGTTGGTCCCGGCTGTCTTTCGTGGATCTTTGACAGTCGTTACGCGTCGTTAGAGGCCCGAAAATCTGACAACCAGTCTTACTAGGAGTATTGTATTACCAGTTACTGGGTTGTGGAGGTCAGATCCATGTCGCTCCACGTAAAATACTGATATTCAGCTGCATCCGGTTAGACTGGAAGCTGACCCCAACATAGTTGGGAAAAGGCTAGGCAGATTGATTGTTTGTTATGTATAAGGTCATCACAACAGTTCCTTTGCGGTTGTAGTTACCTAATATGTGAATAATGTATTATTGTAGGCACTAGCGACTAGCCCCTGCATAACATGGTTTTAACGACATAACAGCTGTCATTCATTACTTAAGAACCTGAATAAATTCAAGTTCTTGAGCAATGAATGACATCTGTTATTTTTTATCGTAATTGTGCTACATTATATACATCGGTACCATTGGGTCCATCGTCGCGCAGACGGAGTCTATATTTCATCGATAAATTTAATAACAAATCATTTGATCATCATTTACTGTCATAATTTGATATTTATTCATGCAATTTTCTTTGTAAAGCAATTATTACTACCTTAATTACGTGAGTATTACCTAATAAGGTATTGTGAAGATGGTTCATATTATATGTTACTAGCAGCGCCCCGCGGTTTCACCCGCATAAATCTCGATCCCGTGGGCATATCGGGATAAAAAGTATTCCATGTGTTAATCCAAGTTATAAACTATTTGTATGCCAAATTTGCGTGAAAGAGTAACATCCATCCTCACTAGCTTTCGTGTTTATAATATGATATTATAATACAGGGTGGCAGGGATATTGACGCTAAATCTGTTACCATGGATTCAATTCATTATTCTGAACCCTCCTGCGTTGAAAATTTTCGTCGGTTATTTTAAAAAAATCTGCCGTGCCGTACATTTTTAATTTTAATAATCGACGTAACATTTCAACGCAGGGGCTTCAGAATTATGTACTGAATCCATGGTAACAGTTTTCGCATCGATGTCCCTGTATATAGTAAGAAGTTAGATAAGAAGTAAGATTATTATTCTCTTTGTGCAAACGTTCTAACAGTCTACAGGTAAATTGGCTATCTGCCATATGGCCATGCCTTAAAGAATCTCGGTAGTGGGTTTAGGCATGAATATATTTACAAAACTATGTGCGGTAATTCTCGAGGGTCTGGTATTATTATTCGGGTTGAGTTGACTCGGGCCGAGCTGTGAATAACCCGGGAATTGGAGATTACCTACCTACTTACACTTAAGAATACCTAGGTGCAGGTAATGTATGGCTAATCTGGAGAATACAGGTACTTAAGGTACGAAAAATTATTTGTAATTACACGAACGAAGTTGCAAGTTAATTATGTAAATGAAATACCTATTTTAGTCCAAATGAAAATAATTTTCTATTTCCAGTGCTAGCAGTCTGTTTCGAAAAATTGCGTAACCGTGACAACGCCCTAGGGAGGAAAAATAAAACAATCATGGTTACGAAATCACCCCAGTTTACACCGACTACTTTCAAAGGCTTCTTAAATGAAAAGAGTCGTTTATTTTTATCTTGAACTTAATAAGCAATTTTGTTATGTTAGATGTCGGTACTTACCTAATTGTTGCGAAATCACAAACTTCCTCAAAACCTACTTTCTTATCAAAGAAGGTTACTTTAATTGAGAGCAATTATACTTAAATAGGTTATTCTTGATAAGCTGCATCATGCAAGTAAACATTACGTAACAACACTATGCTCCAGCATCAGCTCTTCGAGTGACCGCACTCCTAAAGGTCCATTTAGACCAAAACACAGATGAATACAGATGCTCACTCTGCATTTTTGGTATGAGCTACAAATAGGTACGCGGCGGGCTCGACTTGTCGAATTCAGTGGGAGTAATCAAAAAATATAAGAGTTACGCGATAGAAAGAGAGGCAACTTCTAGGTGAATATAACTGTAGGAAATTGGCGCTGCGCGACCTTTTTTTTTTTGGGTGGGAAATCATCAAATAACTTCTCCCGCTCTGGGCAGAGCGGGAGGGCGTGTCAGACTCTTACTGACTATAACCCACCCGTGTTCCTTCGGTTGCCCTGTTGCCGGGGGCCACGATCTCCCTTTCGGTTTTCTTCGCAACCCCGGCAGGAGCGCTGTGCGACCTAAGTTGCACTTCAAGGCTCGTGCAGACCAGCGCGATATCGCGGGCGCTACAAGGGTCGCGGTGCCTGTAGCGCCCACAATATCGCGCTGGTCTGCACAAGCCTGTAATGTGTAGCAAGAGTCGCTTTTTATTTAAATTATTTTGCGGAGTGAACCATCTGTACTAAACTGTGACCAAATGAGCGAATGCACATTCTACCCTTACCCTACCAAATTATTTTTGTGTAAACGGACAGAACATTCCTTCGTTGGTCTATCTGTACTAAAATTTCAAGAATGCTCTGCTTCTTGTTCTGGTTTTATGTTCGTTTGGTCTATCTAAACCCACCTTCATAGACGATTGAGTTTGTGGACTTCAAAAAGGCGGAATTTTTCAATATTCTATTGAAAATCCATTATTTCTTTATGGCTTTTTACATTTTCATAAGTGCAAGTGATGTATTCACCAAATGTATGCGCCGTATACTTCTAGAGTCCTGCAACACTAATTAGTTTGGGATATACAGAAGGGGTAAGTACCTACTGAAAATACCTTTACTATGTATATTGTTTTGGGCTGAAGTTGGCACGCTGGGTTTAAAGTTAACTCCCTACTTCAAATACACAGTGTCTAGCTTTTTTTTTTCCACAGCACAGATGCTTGGAACTTGGTTTATTAGATTAGGTAACACATCAGGCAAACCACAAAAAAAAATACATACCAACTTTAACTGGGGCACTATTGGCAATTCTTTTAATTGTAGGAAATAGGGTTATTTACAAAAATATAAAAATAGCTGTGAAAAATAAAAATAAACTACTTTGTCTAAGACGTTTGTTTTCGTTTTGTATGGCTGAAAATGGTGTCAACTATCACCCCCTTAAAGCTTTGCACCCAGCTTCCAAACATCCTGTATATACATATATTAGTGTTCACTTGTACATATATTGTATATAAGATTTGTCAAAATAAATCGATCTAGAGTGGCTAGAGTGGCTATTTATTAATTATACTGATTAATCAAACTGGTAATATGATAGTTCCTGTAAAGTCTATTCTTTTAACTAGCCTCACAATATAAACTTGTTTTTGTGACTAGCGGGCTCAAGGTGTATCACGTTCGTTCTGCCGACATCGGTAACGTATCGATTGGTATCGATTGAGTTATTTTCGGTTTACACTCGTGCATGGTTTTTACGTCTGGCTTTAGACATTATTATTTACGTTATTTATAGTAATCCATTTGTAAGCTTTACTACTTTGTGTACGTAACGGATTTTAACTCTACGTTTATTGATTGGGTGTTAGATTTTTGCATACGTTTGTAAATTATTATTTTTTGAGCAAATACCTAAGTATTTTTCCGTGTTAGGATATGCGAGATTTTCATACGCAAGATATTTTTTCTTCCTTTTCTAAAAAAAAATATGATCATGAAAAAAAAAAAACTAATGAAAAATAATCAATTTTTTTCAGATACTTTATTTTTGCGTGTATATTTGATCGGCTGTATCGGCTGATCAGTTTGACATGGAACATCATCACAATATGGCCAATAGTCATTTCAGCGATTACAAAATGAGGTCGAATGTGGGCGGCTAGAAATGATATTGATAGCGACCATAATATTACGTTATGTTCCGAATAAATGACCTTTTATTTGAAATGTAGGTCGATGCTCGCTGTGACCACCCATTTAGTCATTAATTCATGAATATCCGTTCATTGGCACAGCCGCATTGGGTTTTCTACTGTAGTACATACTAATTCCATGGTTTTTTTTTCTACGATATCATTAAAACTTCAAAAAGGTTGTGTGCATCTTAGGGCAAATTTCACCAATGAAACTGAACGCGATCAGCACCTCTTAACCGCGTTCAAGAGCCGTCAGTCATCATTGCTGTGGAATATTGACACTGATAGCTCTTGAACGTGGCATAGATGTGCTGATCGCGGTCAGTTTCAATTGTGAAATTCCCCCTTAGTATATATAGTTAATTCAATTGAATGGACCATAGAGGCATTTCCTTCAGCATCCCTATTATCTGTAGTAAATTTACTTCCTTACGTGTGTAACAATAAATTCTTGTTTATTTCCTTATTAATAGAATAATAACTTACTTGTTGAAGTTATCCATGAATGAAGTTATATTTGAGCAATTAATACACCTGTAAACAAGCATTTATGTTTGTATTTTAAATTGCCCATGGCGATAAGTAAGTATGCTTTATCATAATTGCGTGTAATAGGTCTCAGGGTAAACGTGCGTACGAGCAGTTTGTTCACCCGCCATTTTATAATCCGGTTTGAAACTAGTCTCATAGGCGTTGAAGGGGTCTGAGGTCTATGTTAAGGATATAGCATTGAAATAAAACTGGTTTGCCACAAGAAATAGTATAGACACCAACAGGCTTTTATTATTACTTCAGTAAAGCTGAAATTTCAATGGAGATAATTAAATAAAAAAATTAAAGGAGGCCGAAAAAACACCTACTCTGGCTCAGTTATGCCAAAAAAAATGCCATTTTTAAGATAAAAAAGAAAATATCTAATGGCCTTTCGAAATGTTTGTCAGCAAATAGCCAGTACCTTTTAATGTAGAAACGAAGGAAGGTTGAAATCATTTAAGAGGAAAAATATAAATACAGGCCATTCTTCGACAAAATCACAAAAAGAAGCCATTTTCAAGACAGAAGAAGAAAAGAAAAAGAAAATACCTAATGACATTTTTGATAGCGAATAGCCAGTAACAATTTTCTTTTGTTTCTTATCAATATTAGAACTGTCTTTGTAAACGCAACGTCATAGAAATAAGTAATGGTATTATTAGGTGAAATGGGTCACGCATAATGCTCTTTGTGACTAACCTTGTAAACAGTTCATAGCAATTGGGTCCCTAATATGACCTAGCTGTCACTTGTCTTACCGCTGTAATTCATGTACATTGTGCTCGGACGTGTTCCAATTATAATCTTTTATAATCAGACTGGTGTTTGCATTTCCATCCATAATCCATCAGGTTATGGGCCCAGTACGCTTCCACTGCAGTTTTTCGATGCTTTGCAAAGGTGAAGCATTTCCGGCCATTTCTTCGTGTTCACGCGTAGAGGTTATAGTTTTAAATTTTCTTCTACTTTCGTGTTTAAACGGGAAATATTGCGATTGCCATGTAGATTTCGGTGTCCTGGGCCCATAACCTGATGGATTATGGATGGAAATGCAAACACCAGTCTGATTATAAAAGATTAACTACTAATTGTATGTATCATAATAGAACTAAGCACATAGATGTAAGGCATCATTTCATTAGAGAAAATATAAAGAAAAAAATTGTTAATGTTAAGTATTTGTCTACAGATTTAATTATTGCAGATGTGTTGACAAAACGTTTGACAAAAGAAAAACATGATCAATTAATAAATGGATTATGTTTACATAATTTGTAATAAAGTTTTTTTTTTTAGGTTTTAAAACATCTCTCACTTTACTTAATATCTCGCATTCTTTGTGATATTGTATTAAAGTTTTTTTTTGTAATTCTGTTATGCAACTACTTCTAATTATTTACTTATGACATTGGTTTAAGGGGAATATTAGAACTGTCTTTGTAAACGCAACGTCATAGAAATAAGTAATGGTATTATTAGGTGAAATGGGTCACGCATAATGCTCTTTCTTACTAACCTTGTAAACAGTTCATAGCAATTGGGTCCCTAATAATGACCTAGCTGTCACTTGTCTTACCGCTGTAATTCATGTACATTGTGCTCGGACGTGTTCCAATTATAATCTTTTATAATCAGACAGGTGTTTGCATTTCCATCCATAATCCATCAATCAACACCAATTGCCAAAAAGGTTGATTCAAAATAAAACTACATTACGTTACCCAAAAATCGCAAAAAATGGTATGGAATTCTTCATTGGAGGTCATGATTATTATAATGAGGTTGACGTTCGTAATGTATCAGTATCTAATCGGCAAAGGTATAGAAATATGAGTATGAAATCAAGCCTTTTGAAAAATCCTACTTCCTACTTTATAATAATCGCGAAAGTTTGTGAGGATGGATGGATGTTTGTTACTCTTTTACGCAAAAACTACTGAACGGATTTCGATGAAATTTGGCACAAAGATAGTTTATAGCACACATAGGATAATTTTTACTCCGATATTCCCACGAGATCGAGAAATATGCGGGTGAAACTGCGGGGCGCTGCTAGTAAGTCAATAAATGCGAAAACCAAAGGTCCGAAAACCAATGAAGTCATGGTATTCATCCATTCATTCATTCATCATTCATTCTCTTGCTCTTATCCCAATTTATTTGCGGTCGGTTTTTCTTCCATACTTCACTATCAGTCGTCATCTCGGTAGTCATCCCCTTTTAGCCATATCATCTTTCACACAGTCCATCCATCGTTTCTTCGGTCTTCCCGTACTCTTCCCATCAACATTCATACTCAAAACTTTCCTCACGACATTTTCCTCATTCCTCTGCATCACATGCCCGCCAGCCAATTTCCGCACAATAAAAAGAAATAAAAATGGAATAGTTCTTTCAAAATTAAGTTATTATGTATTATAAATTAAAGTCACTTTTCGTATCTATGTGTGTGACCTACTCAACAGAATCGGATGCAGACCTCACCATTATTTACTTAGAGAATCTATTCCGGACCGTATGTGTATAACACATTAATATTAAACTTGTATATAACAAAGAAATCTCGATGTTTTGCCAAGGTGAAAAAGCCGTGCAAAACAGTGGCGGGTCGCTATTTAAAAAATAAATAACATTCTAATAAAATACCAATTTATCTCGAAATGAATGAAATCACAAAAATATAAAACCGGTCAAGACCGTGTTGGACCATGCACAATGACGGTTTCCGTAGTTGGGATGAATTTATTAAAATTGTATTTGAAAAACATGTTCTCCCATACATTCCAACTGTAAATGTGAGTTTGTACGCACAAAATTGAGAGATTTACCGTTAAGACTATAGACTTCTTATAGATTTTCTTGTAATCTATGAGTTAAGAACCATTATAAGTATTTTTTTTTTAAATTTTACGTCAGTAGTTTCGGAGATAAGTGGGGGAATGGTCAATTTTCATGAATTTTCTTAAATATCTTTAAAAGTATTTGTTTAAGAATTACAAAAAAAAAAAAAATGAGATCTTCGCAACAAGTCCTTTTATTTGATATGCCACACGGTATAGTTAGCAAAACTATTTAAAAAAAATGTATTTCCCCCCAAAAGTGACCCACATATTCAAAATTCATTTATTTACGTTACGCGTCCGTATTTGGGTCACAGAAATACATATGTGTACCAAATTTCAACTAAATTAATTTCAGCCAATTTGCTCCGAATCGAATAGACCGCCATTAGATTCGGAGCAAATTGGCTGTGACAGACGGACAGACAGACAGACATATGAGTGATCCTATAAGGGTTCCGTTTTTCCTTTTGAGGTACGGAACCCTAAACACAATAATTAACTATTTGCAAAGTCAATCAACAGCCTCTTCTAAATATGTATTTAGTTGTCATACTATCTCAGATCAAATAAAAAACCAGTACAGAGCGCTGTCAACCGTGACGTGAGGCCGGTTTCGTAGACATGTGTGCATTTAGTGAGGTGTAGTTTGATTGTAAATGGTTGTACATACCTATGTGCGTGTGAGCGTGTATGCACAGAGCGGAGGTGTAGTTTTGACATGCTCCACTGTATTGTTCGCAGCGCAATGTGTTGGTTTTTTATTTGATCTGAGGATACTACAAGAAGAAGAGCGATTGAGTGAGATTTAAACGAAACGATGCTGACTATTTTTGGTAAGTATTCCGTATCGATCAGTTCCATATAAAAGTACAAATATAGTTCATGGTCCCTGCCTGTTGAGGCCGGCCAGAAGTCGAAGGTGAACTAACGGCCAATGAAGTATGTAATCTAGTTTAATATAGGATTTTTAATAAATGGGGACTATTTATTACTGTTTCATTCTTTTTATGGCATGTACCTATTTAATCAAACCTTAAATAATTCCCATTTTGCTTCCCTAAAAATATTATTGAACACCCTAATATAATGAACGCGCCTATTTTTGAGAACCTCAAATTATTACTATTTTGAGGTCATAAAAATATTAAATAGTCAAGTAATTACGACCAATAATAATAAAATATGGAGGTAAAATTATTTTGTTTAAATAAAAAATCTATACTTAATAAAGAGGAAAGAATTTTTTGTTTGTTTTTTTTTTTTTTGTACCGAATAGACTCCGAAATCACTGGACTGATTTTAACCAACTTTTCACTAATGGAAAGCTAAATTATGTGTGCGGGAATCGGACCCGCGACACGCAGCGCAGCAGTCAATCGCTTAACCACTGCGCCAACCGTGCCGTCAAAAAAACCGTGCCGTGCCGTTTAAAAATGTAAACAATGAACAACAAAAAAAGAAACGCCCATAGACGTCATAACAACAAAACTTCTATTGTGTCTTGTTCAGTGTCCCAGAAAGTGTTCAAAATATGCTAGCGGTTGCACTTAATTCACCTCAGTTTGTTATTAAATGACTTAAGATTTTAAGAATGATATGATTACGTTTTTATTTACATGATGGCAAGTCACAAAAACCAGAACTAGGTACCTATAATTTTAATAAATACGAGGTGTATTTAATAAAATTATAGGTACCTACGTCTGGTTTTGCCGCCCGCCATTCATAAGGTTGTTGATTTTCCTGCAGAACAATGTTAATTGATGTTTTTATCCTAATCATATCTGATATTATAAATTAGCTGCGTCCCGTGGTTTCACCTGCATAAGTCTCGATCCCGTGGGAATATCGGGATAAAAGTGTGTTATTTTTTTTTAATTTTAATGTTTTTCTGAAATTGTATATTTTTTTAGTTTTAATGTTGTATTTCCTGTGCGTGTCCAAAATAAAAAAAAATCTTTCTTTCTTTCTATGTATGGCTATGTCCTAACCCAGGTCATGGTCTACCTATGTGCTAATTTTCATACAAACTCATTTTTGCATTTATAATATTAGCATGCGAAAGTGACTTTGTTTGTTTGTAACATTTTCACGTTAAAACAGCTGAACAGATTTGGATGAAATTTAGTGTACTTCTCCAAGTCATGGTCTACCCACGTAGACCATGACTTGGAAAAGCACATAGGATACGTTTTATCCCAATATTCCTACGGGATCGAAACTTATGCGGGCGAAACCGCGGGGCGCAGCTAGTGGGTTATAAATCTATAATTTATTACAGTTAGATATACAGGGTGGCAGGGATATCGACACACAACCTGTTACCATAGATTTAGTATAATGATTCTGAAGCTCCCAGCGTTAAAGTTTTACGTCGGTTCCATAGTAACAGGTTCCTCGTCTATGTTCATGCTAGCCTGTATATAATTTTGATATTGAACGCATAAACATTAATTAATTAATAAAACAAAAACGACAAATGACCAGTCGTTGTACCTACGTGCGTCGACCTAAAGTAGCAATGGACCGGGCAAAATAAAAGAACTCGTAAACTCACTACAGCCAACATGCTAAATGATTTAACAGATTTATACAGGATTTAGGGTTAAAATATAGGTATTTATTATTTAATACTTCAAACACAGAAATTTACAGAGGCGGACTTAATGCATTTTCTACCAGTCAATCTTTGGGTGATGCATAGACAAACAGTGGCAGGTGCAATAACGAAAAATTGAGGAATCAATCAATATTCATCTATTTAAATTTAAAGATACTATACAAATATATACACGTAAATACCTATAATAACTATACCTAATTAAATATCCTTTAGGCATCTTAAGTTCGCACCTTTAGGTAGGTATCCTTAATTCGCAAGCAATTTAAGTTACACAACTCACTTCTGACATACCATTCCTTTTTGAGACAATCGTACCTACAAAGTAAAATCTTCATTAACCTCTAAAAAGGAAGCTCTCGTTGTTATCAGGCGTCAAATGCGTAATATAAGATACCCAAGGACGTTGCATCTTGTTGTGATTGAAAAGCAATGACTGATTTATTAACAACTTAGTGTTTATTTATTTATCTGAAATCATTGTAGCCAATGTGCTAACGGTAAACCTACTTTAAATCAAGCCCTTGCGTCGCATGTTTTTTACGACTTCCCTAAAATACACGACAGACGGGAAAAGCGACTTTAATTTGTAATATGAGTGGAAGAAACATTGACATGCAAAACAGTAAAGATTTACATAATTAGTTCAGGACAGTATCTATATATCAAGACTGCAATTAAATTGTAGGAAAAGTTGAGAAATAAATCTAGTTCCTGTCAAATGACATAATAATGATACCGATTACAATCCGGCCGTCGAGAAAATGCGTTCCTGACACCTGTCAGTTTGACAATGTCTAATAACTATATGGTTCAAATTCGCAAAACATTCATTAGTATCATATAATAAAATTAATATCGTTAAAAAAGCAGATTTTCATAACCTGTACCCTAATTGCGTAACTTATTTTCGTAAACGATTATGACAAATTTGTTTCATTTTGACAGTTGAACAACATTCATTGCGTTATTAACGTTATTGAGCAGATTTTTTTTTCCAACTTATGAAGCAATGGATTAGCAATCTATTTCAAATCGAAACAGATTGTGATTGATCGTGTATTACGCAATTAGGGTAATGTGCTGCCATCAGTTTAGGCGAAAGAGAAGGTGGCTCAATTTCTAATGCAGTGACCAAGGTAATTAACACGATGACTTGTTGTACAAACGTTTTTCAGACTAAAATTGATTGAAAAAACCCTGTCATCGTCTCGTGGATTAATAGTCCAGTCAACAGTTCATTTTACAAAAAGGTTTTACATAAATGACAAAAAAAATTATAGTTTAATTTATTATCTAACTATTTTCATTGTAAAAAAGAGCCGGAAAGGAGATATTGTCAAAAAATACGCGCGCACGTCGAAATCAATAAAATCACCAATTTTCAAAACTTCCAGAAAACTTTCCAGGTGACACTCTTTTTGAGCACGAAATGAATGGCAATTTGAGCACTAAAGACGATTTAATTGATAGTCAATCACACTGATAACTGCACTAGATCTATCAACATGCAAAGATTGCGCATTATTGACAGCATGGCCGTCATTGCACCTGTGATGAATATATATTTTTTTACGGTTTTTATTACGATAAAATGTAGTGGGTTTGACGCAACGTGTATATCTATAAAGCATTAGTGATAATGCATATTGTAACAGTAATACGAAAATGACAGGATTCTGTGGAAATTTTAGTAGTTTTAGTTTCTGTATATTGCAGAAGAAAAACCAAGTTAATGTCCTGACGGGTAACGCCTCAGTAAGTTGGCAAATAATAACATAATTGTTCGGACACACTGGCTGATCGCAAAATATACTAATTGGAGGAAAGATCACGGTTGGGATACTTTGTTTACTCAGGTAAGGATCTACCGTTCGAAAAACCTTCTAATGAATTAATCTAATAAAAATAAGCAGGTAGTCACTCACTCAGCTTGAAATTTATTCAAGGATGAAGCGATTTTCGTTTCATTAGGACGTTCGCTTCGTTGCTATTCAGCCCAATTAATATTTTGATGATGTTCCAAAATACTTGGATATAATAAGCAGCCCGGCAACCTTCCACAGTGGACCTTATCTTTTCGTGTGGTTAGTGACTAACCTGGTGTCAGAGTTTTAAAGCCGCCCATGAGCCTCTGACTTAGCTTCACATGCCGTCGAGAAATATCTCTCAGGCATGCCGGTTTCCTCACGATGTTTTCCTTCACCGTTTTTGAAGCAAGTGATAATTATAGTTTACGCACATGAATCCGAAAAGTCAGAGGTGTGCCTTAGGTTCGAACTCGAGACAGAAGAAAATAATGCTGAAAAATTGGACGACGTGTTCGTCGTCCAATTTTTCAGCATTATTTCTTCTGTCTCGAGTTGTCGGGTATGTAAAGATGGTCACCCTTGGCACAGAACAGATACATTTATCTGTTCTGTGCTTGCACGGACCAACTCGGCCAAGCTACACCCTGATCGATCAACCTGCTAGAAATACTTATTATTAGAATAACTAGCAGTTACAAGAACTCAGTTAGTGAACAAAGGGCGCATTTAAATGAAGATGTTATGTTTGGGACACCCAGAACCGACCTTGCTTTATTTAAATGAAGATGATATATTTGGGACACCTAGAACAGACCTTACTTTGTTATAGGTCACAAGAATTGTAATTCAGTAATGTAATATGTCAGTTCGGTAACACATTCAGTGCCGGGAGCCCTCCTAGAGGGTTAACCTAGTCGCATATGGGATGACGGGATCCCTCGCGGAGGGCTCATTTTAAATGTAGGTTTTTCTTAGCGAATACAGCATTATAAACCGTGAAAATAAATTCTGATGTATATTTTAACAAGATTTATTAGTATATTCGTTGGTTTTCAAATCCAAGCATAATTTTTTTGTTTACATTTATAACTTCACATTTATTCACTAATATGTAAAAGGTTGGAGACTACGTATAACGACAAGACCCCCTGAAAACACTATTTTACTTCGTTTTACAGTGTTTTATAACACGATTGTAACCTAATGCCGTTGATCGTCTGCGAGGTTAACTTTAGCGCAAACGTAATGCCGGCAACCCGCCCGAAGGGTTTTCTTCCAATATGTATGGCGGCATGGCGTATAAGTTCTATGAAAAGTGGGTGGAGTCGAAAGTGTTAAGTAACATTTAACTACATACGTGTTTGTTACGCTCTCTTCTCTGATGGGTTTATTAGAAAGAAAGTGCAAGTTTTAAGTCTGAAATGCACACACCAATTAAAAATAAAGTGGCTTAATTGAATTCTAATACAATATGGATCTACAGATTTCTCTGTCACCTTTTACGGTTGTGGCAGTTGTACTGAAAGTTAGTGGAGAAGAGTTAAGAGCTCTTAAATATTGACAAGTGTTACTAAATATAATATCTATAACAAAGTAATATATACAAGCAACAGACGAAAGGTGTTCAACAATATGAAACTGTAATGATCATACAGCAAGGAGACCAATTGAATTTTCAATGTTTTTCGAATTTTAATACGAAAATGATTGTCCTGTGTCTCCATATCAAATTACCCATAAGCACCGTTACAAATATGCATGCACAGAGTGCAACAGTCATACTTACTTCCTCAATTTAAAATGCATTAGTTTTTACGTCACTGGCCCACTGTGTAGGTGAACACACCAGTCAATGGAATACATTTGTTTATATAGTGGTCAATTATGATCAGTTGTACCTAGTACTCTGGTGTTTAACATAATAATAGTGTTGATAATGCTTAACTTTGTTAAGAAATAATAATTCAATCTTAGTGGAATTATGTATATGTGCAGGAAAAAAAAAAACATTCGACTGTTCTTTCGGTTCTTCGCAAAATGTCAGAGAAACCAGTACCTATATAGCCTTGGTACTTCCTAGAACAAAAAGATAAAAAGGAAATCTTAACCCATTTGTCGACTACTTAAAGTAGTGTTTATGTACGCTTATAAATAGTGGCACAATAAGTGCACGAGACTCCATGAGACAGTCCGTGGGCTCTAGTCTGCCAACTGTGCTGATTCGCAAATCTTTTGACGAATTTCATTGCATCTTTGCAAAACGATCCCTCGTTTTTCTTTTATTGTATAGTTCTGTTCCCACAGGACCGTGTAATAAAAGTGTTGCACCTAATATAATTTAGCACACTTCTTGATTTCACCCAAGGTTACCGAATTCAAGTGAAAATAAGTAATGTTTTTTTGCGGTTATGCACGGAAAAGTTTCTTCAGTAAAATATGAATAAAGTGAGCGGTAAAGCTAAATGATATATTATTATGCAGACATTAAAATATTTTAATTTTTGATAAGTCTTTGTGTAGTTCCAAACCTTGTTTATATTTGCCAAATTAGTCAATTATATTTTACTTTCACGTTCAAGAAGAGTTAGTTACCCCAAGATGTTCTAAAGTGTACTGTGACACACGTGATCGTTCCAAATATTGTACGCGCATGATCTATTTTCTTTTTAGTTATTAATTATAGCGGAAATCGGAAGGCATACTCTGTAATATATTATTGTAAACCATTATCACAGGTTACTGGTTCGTCATCATTCGTATAGTCCTTACGTACACTTGAACATATTGATAGTCCTTCGAGCCGGATTTGAACCTCTGGATATGTTGGCTGTGTAACGTTTGAAATAATAACAAAAGTTCTAATGATCATTATGACCTAATTTTATTTAATATACTTTTTTTAGTATAACGAAGAATTGATATAATGAATTATTAAACATTTTATATAATGCTCATTTGAATTAATATTCAATTAGTATAATATTCAGTTAATATAAGTAACATTTAATATAATTTAGAAACGTGTAATTTGTTTTGTATATTGTTGCAAAAACTGATTAGATTTTAAACGCCTGCCATTTGGGTTAGGTTAGTTGGGTTTGGGTTGGGTAGCATTTGGGTTAGATTAGGTTAGAACAGTGGCCAATAACGATCCAGATAACGATCATCTAACACAAATGATTCACGAACAATAAAGGGGTTATTGTTCGTGAATCATTTGGGTTAGATGAGATTATAACAGTAGATATGATGTTTCCTGATATTTACTTATTCATTACAGAATTTTGGCTGAAAATTAGTAATTATGAAAATTAGGTCAACTGAATGTTAAATAAAAAGAGCATTATATAAATTGAAAATTCTATGAAATGAACGTTATATTAAATTTTTTTAGAGCAAAAGAAGGATATATGAATTATAACATTAGATCACCTCTAATTAGGTTACTTGTTTTTATAGCATATAAATATCATATATCATGCGAACGTTATTTCAAGTGATGTTCATCTGTATTATGCCATATATATATTACACACCCGGATATGTTTTAAGGAAAACTTGACAGTTGTCTAGACTTTGTGTGACTTTGTGTTCTTTGTGTTCTTCAGTGTCCGTGCTGAATAAGTTTCCGAAAATTTCGAGTATCTTTCTACCCCTTTTCTTATATTTCTTATTTATAATTATCTGCCCAGATGTTAAATAATTAAAACTCTAGTAATTTGGGTTTATTGTTTTGTTAACCAAATGTGTTGCACATCTTTTGAAATGTTTGCAGCTCAGACTTGACTGCGCCGAATTCCAGTCGTTTCGTTAATGCTAGTAGTAAGAGTTTTTATTCAAAATATGTTTTATATAGAACTGACGACCGTGAAAACGGTTTCTTTGGCAACGTCTTTGAAACTGACTGGTAGATTTGTAGTTATGGTTTCTTGTCCATTTAAGGACCGTATAGTGCCTAGATGACTAGTCTTTTAAGATTGGAAATATCGTAAAACATACTTAAATTGTTTTCTTATGGCGCGCCATTTTATCCCACGCGCACGTTACAAAAAATCTTGAAGGTAAGTTCAAGGAAAATTGTTACGGAGAACTTTTGCTAAGTGGGGCGAAGTTAACTTAAGTTATTAAATATGTTATTGAGGAAGGGAGGTATGATTTATTTTTGTAATTATATTAGAAAATAATATAGGAGCGTAGATAGGAACAAATAATAAATTAATGTTCTGTGAAGTCATGGGTATTCCTTACATTGGCTTACCAAGGGCGGAATTAAGTTATTCAGTACTCGATTAAACCCAAATTAATTCACCTTGAGACTACAAATCCGAAACCTAGTGCCAACCGCATTGTCCATATTAAGAAATATTTATAGGCCTGCTTGCATATGTTTATATTTTCGTAAGATGATTACGTATAAGATTAATCCGTTTCTTGAAACTCGCCGGTTTGTGGCGCAAGTTCCAATCGTACGACGACTCTGTTTTGGTAAAGTTGCTACATTGGAGGTTCACACTTTTAAATTTGGCTGTGTTGTAACTCAGAAATCAAGCAGGGAAACGAATTGAGATTCGCGAATGAACCTTTTATTGAGAACGACCTTATATTCTAAACAATTTTGGTTGTACCAAGGTCTCTTCCATACTAAATAAAAGTGCTTTTAAAAATACACTTCCTAAACCCGACATCAGATTAAACTGTTTCCGACGCCTTCCTCAATAATATGAACGCAGTCAACTGACAATAAATTGAATTGAACTGCGTGAATCATCGCCGGAAACAATGAAGTCACCCATTGGCCCTTCCGATTGTCAGTTTTGTATTACATACTCAATAATACGATTCAAATCAGCTGGAGATGTTTTCCTTGACAATGTTTTGAAAAGTATCGGAAACATGACGATCACTGTTAGCTGTTGTTATGATACGTCCGGCGAAATGCTTTGTGAAACAAGTAGAATATTAATCAACATATTTTGTCGTCAAGTTTGGTTGAAATGGTTTAGACTTCTATACAAAAGTTTGTTCCATATTGGACTAACTGTCATGCATGAGTTTGACCCAGTTTGTGTCGCTTGAGATCATTTGTCATTGTCCTCAATGAATGCTTACTCAGTATGGTTTTTAACCACCGTAGGTTACATGAGACACATAATTAATTAGCTTAACGAAAGACAGAGTACTCACTCTCCGGCGTAACATCCCGTAGCACGATCCTAGTCTCTGCTTCAGCCGGCATGGTTACCACAACTTTGAAAGCTTCGCGATCGATTTGTACGTTGACCCTTAAGTAAGCACAGACGGTCCTTGACACGTTTAGAGAACTGGCAGTTATATCGCGTGATTACAACTGAATAAGGAATGGGTTTAATGTCATGTTTTTATTAAAGAGTGAGTGTACGGCGTGGTGAATGCGAGCGGCGTCGCACAAAGCTCGGCGAAGACTGACGGCAGATCGCGGCGCGCGCCTCTATTTTCTCCGCGTTCCTATATTATCGCTACTCTACTCGCTACACGTTGCCTTTGTATTGTTGTTACGTTAAGTTGAGCTTGGGTCGCTTGTTATGGTTTGCATCATGAAAGAAAGTGTTGCGCCGAAACTATCTAAGGCAATTCTCGACTCTTTCAAGTGCCGGCATCGTTAACTGTTTTGCCATATGTTCACTACCTGCTTTATAATTATGGTTAAGATTGAAGTTATCATAACGAAGATGATTTTTGTAGAGGAACTACAAACAAGCCGTGTGCGAGTGGATTCATGATGTAGATAATTCATTATTTTCTAGGTTGTCAATTAGATGAATGCATTATATTTTGTTAAGTAGTGAGACTTTGTCAAGTTTATGGGGCCTATGCCTCCGAGTTTCAAGGGCTCAAGGAGTCTTTCATGCGACGGACAAATTTCAACAGGTGGAATAAAAACACAAGGAAAGGTTAAGTTAGAAATTCTTGAAAAAGTGAGAATAGAGATAAAAAATAATGTTTTTTTATGAGATACAATTTAATTTAGACGTTATTTTTGTCTTTGACCTTTTCTTCGATTTACTTTCTTCGAATCGTAATTATTTTCAAGTTTATCTCCGTTGTTATACTTACCAAGAGTAAGTATGATCAGCGTCACAATGCCAGTTAAAGTTGAAGGTGTCAATTAATGAACTAACTAGAAGTTATGCATGTAAGGTTAATAGGAATTAAGTAATTAAACCATTTCCTGTAACTCGTCGATAGGATTTCACCCGCTGTAAAGGCATGATATCGGTTATCAATGATGTAGTTCTATGATTGAGGTTTGAAGATATTTCATATTTTGATGCCTAAATGGGGGATAGGGGCTCATTATATTCATTGATAGCTAGCTATGTTCTTTAAGTGCATTAGCGCAATAAAAAGAGGTCACATGTTATCTTTGTGTTAAGTCGTTTTTAAGTTTCACCTTTTTAAGTATTTACCTACAAATGAATGACTCCGGCGCCGGACCGCAAGATGAAAAAAAAATAATCAGAATATCTCAGAATTAGTGTAAGCCGACGTTCGCATGGACGTAATAAAATCGCGGCGGGATAATATCGCGCACTGGATTTTCAACTCTCGGTGTTGAGCCGAGTCAAATTCAAGTCAAAGTCAAATAATTTATTTCAATAAGGCACATTAAAGGCACTTTTGAACGTCAACATTTACAAAAAATAAAATTGATTCTAGTCGCCCCTTCCAAAAGTTAGTTTTCGTATGGAGAAGAATGAGCAAGAAACTCCACCGTTACTCTTTTAACCGTAGTTGAGAATTCAATGCGCTGGGACCCACCGGCCTCCAAGCGCGTTGAAAAAACACACTGCTGGATCTTCAACTCTCGGCGCTAAGCAGAGTGTTGAAAATGCAGTGCACGAAAAAATATCGCCGTGGAAAAAATCGCTCGTGCGTACCTGGGCTAAATTCTATGCGGCGCCGCCGTCGGAGCGGCTCCAGCGTCATGTACAGGAAGCCTAAAGGATCAGACCATCAAATATTTCTAAGTCTATGAAAATGTTACATTTAATTTGTTTCATTGGTAATTGAATCCAGAAAATAAACACTACTCAACAATATTCTTATAAGAACATGCCAACTAAGTTCCCGTTCTTCGACGCGGAAACTAGGGCGTTGATTATCGTGAGCTAACGCACATTTGCACTGGACCCACACTCAGTGGGCTCGTGCTCTTTTTCTGATGAATTGCGCTTTAAATTCATCCCGATTCAAGAAGGGTTCGTGTTTGGCGAGTTCCTGGTCGCCAGAGTCGACTCCAGTCGAATCCTCGTGAAGTTCATCCGTACCAGGGCGGAACGATTATGGTGTGGACAGGAATTTGCCCAGGTGAAAGAACGTACGTCGTTTTGATACGAGGCAATTTGAATGTGGAACAATACTGTGACGACATTCTGCGACCAATGGTTATCCCTTCCACCCCGCACCCTCACCGACAACAGTATGGACTAGATTTCATGTTCATGTAAGATAATGCGCGTGCACACTCAGCCAGGGTGGTGATGAATGTGCTCTGCGAGAACAATATCATGCTATTAGAGTGACTTGTTCAGTCCGCTGATCTGAATTCCATAAAGCATGTTTGGAATTTGCTCGGTAGAAGAGTGTTCAGTGATCTTCATTAAAGTATTAACACGGAAAAAGAACTTTTTGCATATCTTTCCAGAGTATGGAGCTAATGCCTTGGGAGGAACAACAGTTTATTACAAAATTACTGGAAATGTTTTATTTTATTTAGTGTTATCTGGGTGTTCGTTTTTTCTTATCTACAAAAAGTGTGTGTTTTGATTTATGGCACCTATCATTTTAGATTTTCATAATAAATGTTGACTTTTAACTAACAACAATTTTATTTAATCAAACAATTAAAATCTGAATTAATTTACGCTTTTATTGATATGTTACATAAAAAGTGTTGAAATAAAAATATTACTTTGAGTTCTCTAGACTTCGTTGAGTAGTGTATAAGAAGGTATTCAATAAAGTAAACCCTTACTTTATTTCATGCAATCTCGTATTTAAAAGTTTTTGTAGGGTTACCAAAACTTGTAAATAGCAGATTACATCAAAACAAGTTTGAATCAATGCCAGATATATTGAAGTAGGTGTACGGTCAAGTTCAAGTTAATGGTAAGCGCGCTAAGTACGAAGACACCTTGTAAGGCGTCTTTGTGCTTAGCATGGTAGGTACAAAAACAGTACAGAAAACAGGTAAAGTTTTTTTTTTTAAAGGTCCAAGTAGGTAACCCTAACACAAAGTTTATTGGCAGGTATTTTAGTCATTTTACAACAACAGACTTAAATTACTATCCTTCGGGACAGTGCCTGTCTGTTATGACTTACGGAGCCGAAATGTGGACACTCACGGCACGACGGGTCCATAAATTCAAGCTCGCTCAGCTAGCTTATGGAACGGGCTATACTTGAAGTCTCTCTGAGGGATTGAATCCGGGACGAGGTTATCCGGCAAAGAACCAAAGTTACCACAGAATACTCAAGCAGAAGTGGTAATGGGCCGGCCATATTAGCTGTAGAACCGATGACCGTTGGGTAGACGTGTTTTAGAGTGGAGCCCGCGAATCGGCAAACTTAAGGTAGGACGCCCTCAGGCTAGGTGGAGCGACGATCTTTGCAGAATCGAGCGGAATGGCGTGCAATTGGAGAGGCAGTGTACTGCTGTGGGCTGATGGATGATGATGATGGGACAGTGAGGGGGCAATATTTAATGAAAAAATATTTGACAATTTTTCGATTGGGGTTGACATTTTTTGGGAAATGACTTACTTAATGCTTCTAGAAAAATTGTATGCGGATTTGGTAGTGAGTATACAAAACAATATTGGAATAGACCCAGCTATCTAATTGCGTAACAAATTTTCGTAAATGATTAAGACTAATCTGTTTCATTTTGACAGTTCAACAACATTCACTGCGTTATTTACGTTGCTGAGCAGATTTTTTTTTCGAATTTATGTACCAATGGATTAGCAATATCTTTCAAAATGATTCAGATTGTGATTGATCGTTTATTACGCATTTAGGGTGCTGATTAGGCGAGCAGCTGAAGGCGAACATCCGAGCTTAAATACGATTGCTAACTCGTCATATTCTGTCTAGTAGAGAGAAAGAGTTCTCAAGAAATGAGGCATGTTATAAGCCCGTATTTGTGAGGCTGCAAAAGCCTGTGATTTACATGACATAATTTAAAAAAAAAACTAAGTCTTAAAATACCTCTATGAGTTTTATTTTACTATATGATATTAATTAAGATCACATAATATAACATCACGCACGTATTGCCTGAAGGGTTAGGCAGAGGTGTACAGTCACTAGCACTAATATGTATACAATTATCAACATTTTAGAGTTATTTTCTCCTACTGTATGATTTTAATTGTATGTTGTTAGGAATGTAGTATTTTGGAACCGACAGACCCAACACTACATAGGGCTTATGTCAAGTTGCAATCGTTATTTCACGAGAAAAATCACTTTGAATTTTGCTAAGTGTATGCATATTTTTACTCGTGACTGTACCTATAAAAACTGGGCAGAGGTGTACCTGTAGCAGGTACACCCATATTTCGCCAATTATGTTTAAGTCCCATGTAATAGGGGGCGAGCCTATTGCCATCAACCGGGCACAAATCCAGACCGGGTTTTTACTGAGAACTTCCAAATGTAAAAACCCAATAAGACTATACAATTAAGATAGACTGCCTCGTTGGTCTAGTGGTCGCAAGTCTACTGTTGAGCATGAGGTTCTGGGTTCGATTCCTAGGTCGGGCAAAGTTTTGCAGTAGCACCCCGGAGCATGGATTTGTGTCCGGTTGATGGCAATACGCTCGCCCCCTATTACATGGGACTTAAACATAATTGGCGAAATATGGGTGTACCTGCTACAGGTACACCTCTGCCCAGTTTTTATAGGTACAGTCACGAGTAAAAATATGCATACACTTAGCAAAATTCAAAGTGATTTTTCTCGTGAAATAACGATTGCAACTTGACATAAGCCCTATGTAGTGTTGGGTCTGTCGGTTCCAAAATACTACATTCCTAACAACATACAATTACAATCAATACAGTACAGTATCAATACAGTACAGTATTACATGGGACTTAAAAATAACTGGCGAAATGTGGGTGTACCTGCTACAGGTACACCTCTGCCCAGTTAATTAAAATTCATAAATAAAAAATAACAAAGTTGTAATTAGTTTCAACCCCTTCGTAACTTATGTTTGACCACGCTGTCAAAATCAGTCTACCTAGCGTTTTCCTGTCTTGGGGTCAGCGTCAACCAACCTGTATAATCTTCAAAGAACCCATGAATACGAGGTTCGCCATTACATCGAAAAAAGCAATAGCATAATAAATAAGACGATGTTGATATAAGATAACAACTACACTGAGATACAAATCATCTTTGTTTTGAAGCTCACCAGTTGACCTTGGCTTTTTACTACCAGGTTAGTAGGTACCTACTAACTAATTGGGCAATTAATCTTTCGTGCTCTAGTACCAAACAAAATAATAAGAGAGCTTTAATTCATGAAAAAAAAATAAAAAACGACTTAAAAAATGTTATTGAATCCTGATCATTTTTCAATGTAAAAATATTCTCATGTTCTCTTTGTATATTTTTTATAGACTTAATTTTAAAGACCTTTCATAATTTATATTATATGACTTCCCACAAGATAACCTTTCCGTACAATTCTGAGTAGTCGTAATTTAATTGTATTTAAGCTTTTCCCGTTAACTTTAACTTTTAAGCCCTCAGAATGAAAACTCAACTGTAGGTAATATTATTGCTTTCAAAGCGTTACGTATTTCTACAACGAGCCCCTCGCCACTTGTGTTATTCTAAAGGCTCGTGTAAACTGGCCCGATTTCGCGGGCGCTATAGGCAGCGCGACCCTTGTAGCGCCCGCGATATCGCGCTGGTCTGCACAAGCCTTAATACAATTTTGACTTTCCATCATCGTAATCGCTGATAGCCTGTCACTGTGCATCGATCTATATTGAAGCTTAACTTTGTCTAACGGACTGCAATTCATACCCCGCAGTGATTCCATACGTGTACCATTTGCTAATTTCGGCAGAGTACACTATAGACAAAACATTCTCGGGGTAGGTAATACTTATGCTATAGTAGGTAACAGTTCTGAGATGCTTACTAGTAATAGGCCTGTGTTATGCCACTATGTGTGGGCTGGTTTTGACGTCTATGAGCCTTAATTATTTCCTCTATGCTTACGCTCGTGACCGCAAGCAACACCGATACACAAATCTGCTGCAATAAGAAATGAAAAAAGAGATGTGGTAAATGAAATTTTAAAATAATTTATTTTTTTAATAATTTATTATTTTTATTACATTGATTTTACATTCTGTGATTATTTTACCTCACACACTGACTTATAATTTTTTTTTTTGGAAAATCTTCTACTTTTACAATTTCTTTTATTTCAGGAAATATGTTACAACTTTACGCTTCAAGGAATTTCTAAAATATAGAAAAATCTATATAAATAATATAAACATCGCTTACGACATCTGGCGTAAAATAGCTTGAAATAAAATTGTGTATATAACTAAATGCAGTGACATCTATTGACGAGTAGCAACACTATTCAGCCGTTCCGTCAAGTAGTACAAATACAACCTTCACGTCGCTAAGGCTACGCAGCGGTTAGTTCCTACATTTTCCGCCAGATGAACTCTAGGTAGTTGAACTTTCAATTATTTGGTCATTGAACTTGTGGCCGTTCGTTGTGACCTAATTAATGATCATTGAGTCTGCGCCACTACTGAAGTCTGGCGGAAAATTATGGAACTTCATTCTTTTTAATGCAATTTGATACAATAACATAGACAGTAGCGTCGCGTCTATCGGACTTGAGTGGTGGCGCGGACTCTACTACTGCTATTTCATGATCAAGAGTACTTTTACTGTGTAATTGTTCTATTGTACGTGGTATAGATAAGTGTTGGCACACCCATACTTATAGATCCTTGCTACGAAGCACATTTCGTATCGAGGATCTCTGTCTCAGTGTATACAGGCCAGTAGATCATCCCGGTATATAATAGGTAGTAGGTACTACATAAAAGTGCAACTAAGGGATTATTGCAAGTCAATGACAAAACGTTATCTTATAGATAGGTACATGAGATATATGATCGTCTGCAAATCTTATCTATCTATGAAGCGCCTACGCAGTTTCTTCGTAGCGTCTACCTACGCAAAGACTACTTTGTGCATACATCTGACTTATGCTACGGTGGACAAATCTTCAGTTTGATGACACTCATTCGTATTTTTTGTAGGAAGTCTTCATATTACCTATTGGTGCAAATTATTGATATTAAACTCTTCAATATTATGACATGTTTTTCAACAAGCGATAGGATTTTTTAATAAAACGATACCAAAGAAACCATTTGACTATATCTTCTTGCATTAGTATGTTGAAGAATAAGCTAGTTTCCCATGCCGTGCTACTTTATACTTACATTTACACGACTTAGATAGTAAACACGAAATATTATTTTTTCTTGTGAAAACAAATTGTCAAGATTTTTACCAGTAATTTCATGAACTTATTTTTTTTTATAAGAACATTCACTGTACTGGGTCTTTCAATGACCGCGATTATGTACCCACTTATTTAGGATTTGAAACACGATATAAAAGGTTTTTGTGGATTTTGCTTGTTTTTTTTAATTTAATATAGAAATAATGTTTGAACTTCGTGTACCTCTTTCCGTTTCTTTACTCATGTGCCATTTGTTAACAACAAACGAACCAACGATAAATGTACGCTCAATTTTAGTGTTAATTTTCCTTAACAAATGCAATCAAGGCCTTTGTAAAATATATCTTAAAAGTAATTTTATACATAGTGCACGCGCATAACTAGTACCCACTATAAGATGAACGCGGGTGAAGTCGTCAGTGACCCAGAAGTCGTCAAATTATCTAAAAACATCAATATCTTTTTCTACTAAACATTAAACTAGCTGATTGTTATGAAAACATATTTTTGGTAACATATTGCATAATTAAAATAGCAACACAGAGTTTTAACTGTAATGGTGTCTGAAATATTTGACTTCGAAAGTGTGTCCGACAATTTTTTGCAAGTTGCTAAATGTGAAACTCAGCACGTAGCTTTGTGATTTGATTTATTAAACTTCAACGGGGTCTACGTTAAGTCTGATTATTTGATGAATTAGTTAAGTTGATTAACTAACGATATAACTTGAAATTTAGAACCTTTTAACATAAAAGTATTTTTTATCGAATTTGATATTTAATGGTACCTAAAAATTCCAACTTGACCCAGAACTCGTCTTTTTATGTACTATTGTGACGATTATTGGGACACGCTTAATACTTGCCTCTAAACTCGTCATATTGTAGATATGTTTATGTTTTATGCCACAAAATACGAATAATAACTATTTATCGTTTCATCGTTGTTAACTATCTTGTACAAACAATTATATGGGTTGGACTACATTTGACGATAAAACAGGGATTCTCTTAATCTGTTTTCGCTTCGCTCACTCAATGCTTGAATAAGCACGCTTTGCTCAGCCATGGTGTCATAGGGCTCGCTTGGCAGGCTCGGCATAAAGCTGCTCGCGATTTTCTTGTGATAAAGCTCGCTTCGCTCGCTCTTGACATGTGTAAGCGCGCTCGGCTCAATCGACTCAGCCTATCACAATTCAGTGATGGACATAGGCCTTTCCCAGGCTGCGCTACAACACCCTGTCCTCCGCCTTCCGCATCCAGTCTATCCCAGACAACTTTTAAGGTCGTTGGTCTATCTAGTTGGAGAGCGTCCCACATCACACTTGCCAATACGAGGCCTCTACTCTAGGACTCGTCTGCTCCACTGGCTATCAGTCCTTCGACAAACATAGACAGCCTACTGCCACTTAAGCTTGTTTACTCTGCAGGCTATGTTGCGAACTCCGGTTCTTTTCCGGATAAGTTCATTTCCGATCTTATTCTTCAAAGAAACTCCTAACATAGCCTCTCTTCTCTAACTCCATAGCGCGCTAAGCGATCTTGAATTTGTTGACTAGCCCGATTTTCAGTGTCCACATTTTGGCATCGTATGTCATAACGGGCAGGACGCACTGGTTGAAGACGAGGAGGTCTTCAAACACTGCGGAATTGGCGAAGAGAAGAATTGAAGTTTTTCAAACGCTACCCAAGCTAACTGGATCCTTCTGTCGGCTTCTTTCTCAAAGTTGTGTCTACCGAGCTAGATGACTTGTCCTAGGTAGACTCCTGAACAACTTCGGAATTGACCTTTCGATGTGGATTAGACTCGGTACGACATGTGAATGCTTTTCGTTTTGTCCAAATTTATACCGAGGCCAACTCACCGAGAGGCTCCATTTAGGCTGTGCAGCATCTGGTCTAACTGTTCCAGTGTCTCTGCTACTATGAGGATGTCATCGGAAAAACGAAGGTGTGAGATGTACTCGCGTTTACTTTGATGCTCTGTCCAGTCCAGTCCAGCGTCTTAAAGACGTCTTCCAACGCATTGGTAAACAGTTTCGGGAATATCACATACCCCTGTCTCACCCCCCTGAGCAGTTGGATGGAGCTGGTTTTTTATCCTGGATCTGAACAGTCATTGTTGCAGCGTTATACACCTCAATTCCATGTAGCGTCACTCAATTCTAAATCGTTGCAGAGAGGCCACAACTGCCCATATTTCGACGAAGTCGAAGGCTTTCTTGTAGTCCACAAATGCCATATACAGCGGCTGCTTGTACTCTTCGGTCTCCTGTACAATCTGCCGAACGGTATGAGTGTGGTCTACGGTACTGAAGCCTTTTCGAACTTGGTTGGAACTCGTCAAGTCGCTTGGCGAGACGGTTTGTGACGACCCTCGAGAACAGCTTGTATACGTGGCTCAGAAGTGAGATGGGTCTATAGTTTTTTAGTAAAGATTTGTCACCTTTTTTGAAGAACTGAACCACCGCAACTCTGCTCCACGTCTCGGGCGTTGTACCTTCTTGGATGACGGAGTTAAAAAGACTCGCAAGCTCTCTCAGGACTGGACCCCCGCCCGCTTTAAGGAGCTCTGTCGCTATTCGCTCGGCTCTCTCGTGTTGAATATGGACTCGCTTCGGTTGTGGTCCTTACAGTTTGCTCATCGTGTAATTAAGCGCGCTCTGCTCACTTATGTCAAGAAGGGCTCGCTTCACTCGCTCAGCTCGTAAAAACTATTCTCCGTTCTAACCTAGCTTGCCTTTCCGAGGAAAGTATAACTGAGCTGTAAATATGCGATATGAGACGAAATCTTTTTTATGTTATAGCATTTTGTAAAAAAATCTTACGGTTTCCGATACTACCATATCTATTGTATTTACTCGACATTGTACTTAGTAGGCATTACATTCCTTATAACCTTTCAGTATATGTGATATTTTGCCATTCAGACTTACGGCCGATACGAGACGACATCTGAAATTATTTTGCTGTCAACTTCAAATCCATTTTTAATCCAGTTTTGGCCAATATTTCTGTTATTTCTCTTGCAAACACTATGTGACGTCATAGGCTAACTATCTTCTGCCACACAAATTGGTACAAATATACCCTATCTTTTGAATGCTCAACCATTACTCTAGCATTGAAATTCTCGTCGTTTTTAGCAGTTGAAATCTGACATTTTTTTGTTGGTCAGAAATATTCAACTTACCACCAAGTGCACCGAGCAAAAACATGTTTTCACGTCAAAATTGATTCTAATAAAAACTGATTTTGTGATTCTGATTGACCTCTTATTGCCTACTTGGTCTGCTAACAGCTTACAACCTTCAGTAATTTCTTGGGATTTAGTCTTCTACTATCTTTTGTTTCTGAGACTTGCCACTGATATAAAAAACAATCACAATTTGTTTTAATGTGTACTTATCTTGAACTTTATGTTCAAGACCTGAATATTAGCATTAAAAAATGAGGAATGGTGGGTCTTTTTGATGAGAAATAGTACAAATCTACTGGTACAAATCGCCCTTTTTGCATTTGCTTTAAATAAGTATTTATTATCACTTAAAGTTATAGAAGAACTAACTAGAAGTAACTAGTTCATACTAGTTACTTAAAATAACGAATAAATGTCCTATTTAGTTATACATTAAAAAAAAAATCTCAATGAAATACTTTTCACACGGCAATTCTTTAAACTCAGTGAATTCCAAAACCCGACGAGTATGTTTACCTTAACTACAATAGAACTGCATAGAAATAATACAATGGAGCGAATCCAATGTTCATTTTGAACTTATTGTTATTATGATTTATAATTAAGTACCTGTAATTAAATTATATTGTCAGGAAAACGATGAATAGGAAAATTTACCTTACGAGTATCATTACTAGAAATAACGCATAGGTGTACATATATATTTTATATTGTACCTACGTATAAGAACGCCACATAGTTTCCTTTCTCTCATAAAGTTTTTAATACAGTAAAACAATATTCCGGTATAGATAGTTAATCATATAAGCGTTGTTATGTATCCCAGCGAACTAAGTAATAATAAGAATACTTTAAACTATGCACAGACAGATTTTCAATATTTTCCACAGTATTTTCCTGAACAAAGTCAAACACTTTTCAAGGCATTCGGGAAATGATTCCGGAAATGTAAAGAATTTTCTTACTAGAAATCTTATAATTCTTTGAACACAAGAGAAATATCGATCGAACGATATTTTATTTAAAATAGCTTGAAAAAATCCGCCACACGATGTAAAGGTTATCTACCAATAAGGAACTTAGAATCAGTAGAAATGGAGCGATACATGTTACGTTAACGTGCGTATGTGTAAGGAAATACTCAATCGAGTATGCCAAAGGCCACAAGGTAACCTTACTAAAGTAAAACATGATAAAACCAATAACAGGTTAAAGACTAAACTAAATTCAAGGTGTAACACAATTTATCTCCCAAATTTGTACGTTGAATTTACCATTGACATTTATCTCAGACGGCACTTAAGGAGCGTGGGCATTGTCACTAAACAAAGCAATGCTTTTAATCTACCTTTTATTCAATAGGAGATTAAAATAATCCTATTGTCAGGGTCAGCTTTGTCTAGAGCTAGTTTATTTTCATTCATAATTTATTGAGTTTTAGCGGAACAACGGGTGTTTGACTTTTAAACATAATTTTATTTTGAACGGTAAAATTTAGCTGAGATCTTATAAAATTCTACGTACTCAGTTGGAAGAATAAGAAGACCGACCTAAAATATCACAATTCACGGCAACTGGAATTGATTGTATAATAAATATCTAATTTGGTAACGCACGCTGATTGAATAATAGACACATGAATAGTCGTCCGTGAGGAGACATTGCCATCATCGCCATTTCGTATACGTTAATAGAAGCTTATTGTTGTCATATCCTTTTTAAAACAGATGTATCAAAAATGTGCCAACCAGTAAACGCATATGTCACTAACTTAAAGTTAAGAGCTCGAGGAGAGAAATATGCTGCATATATGTTCGTTATTTCATTTACTCTCAGTCGCTGGTTAGGTTGTTGACTTTGACAAACCGGTTTCTGAATAAGCATTAGGATTCACACATTGAGCTCCGGAGCGATGAACGATGTGCAAAAGGACTATGTACTCGGCAATGCCCTAGACATTAAATTAGGGTTTATTTTTTGTAAATCCTATCGCTTTTTGTGTACACATTAAGCTTAAAAAATGTGTAACTTTTTATATCAATTTAGCTGTCATTTTGTTCTTACCTTTTAAGATATCTGTTTTGTTTTTATAGCTTTAAGGTGTATTTTTCTATTGTAATGCCAATAAACGCATTTTTCTTTATTTCTTTTTATAAAGTTAGGATAGAACATTGTACATATTTGTTGTTCAGTAATAAAACTTTTAGGAGGAAAATTAAATTATTAAGCCATTTACAGACAACTCTTTAATAACACAATAGCGGTATGGATACAGTCTGTTGGCAATAAGTATCCTGGTTTGCTCTCTGGTTGACCTACAGACGTTTATTGAGGAGTAAACAATTAATAGTCCGAAAGGGGCCTCTTGCTAAAAGGTATTTGAAAAGAATTCGGTATGTAAAGTTTTTATCAGGTTTTTTTTTGTATATTTTTAATGTATAGATTTAGTTATTTTAAGCAACTAATATCAATATTTTGTTTTACCAAGCTGTAGTTTTTTTAATATTTTTGATAAGTTTTGTTCGTGCTGGCGTCATAACGTAGCCTCAATAGCTTAGGATCTTTGCCACGTATAACAAAATAATAAAAGTCCTAAATTTGAGTTTTTTGGTTGACATCAGAAAGTTCAAGTATGACACTAGGTGTGAGGCGTATTTATCGTAACAGATAAAAATATCGGATATTTAAAATAACAAGTAACGTAACAATATAATTTATCTGTTACTTGAAACAGTTGGTGGATTTATAAGAACAGACATTTACGAAAAAAATACTCCTAAATTGGGTCATTTTACCTGTGACTGACTATTAAAAAAAAACTGAAAATGTTATTATATTTCTTTTTTATGGCAAACAACAAAATTTGTAATCGTATCCGAATGCCTTTATTATCTTTGGTTTGACGGAATTAATCGCACCTTAGATGAACCGTAACCCCCACATTTAGTAAAGTAAAACATTATTTTCATAGATTGCAGGTACAGTAAATAAGATGTGACAGTTAAAATATGGGTGATCCTTGTACAATCTACCTTATATTAGGCATGCAACATTAATATAACACGAGTGAATTAATATAAATGAATAGCAATTATGACATAGATAAATTGATTTTTTTTAAGGTAGGTATTACTGATGAACAATAGTAGGCACTAGGTACCTTCAATCATTTAATAAAACATTAATTTACATAGTTATCTGCAATACAATAAAAACAATAGGAATAAACTTAAATAAATTGAAACAATGTCATAATTAGGTAGGTATGTCAAAAAATTACATTAAATTATTCAGTACATCAGTCAGTATCATTAAGAAAGTCGTACACAGAATAATAGTATTTTACAATTAATAATGCTGTCAGTTTGTTTTTAAAGTTTTGAATTGTGTCATTTGTAATTATGTTAGGTATTTAATTATATATTATTGGGCCCATACTAATAATATATTTTTTTATTGTAAAGCAGTATTATGACGCTCAACATGAAGTAGATATTTATACTGACTTCTTATAGCTTTCTTTCTATCTTTTGACACTGCAGTGAACAGGTTTATGTTACATTAAACGAAAATTACGACTTCTAAAATGTACATAGCGGGGAAGTTAATAGTTTGAGGGACTTAAACACAGGAACGCAACAATCTGTCACTTTCATATTAAGTATTGCCCTTAAGCACCGTTTTTTGGCCTTGAACACCTGTTCTCGTAGAGTACAGTTTCCCCAAAAGATTATTTCGTATCTTAAAGTAGACGCGACCAGATCATGGTATGCAACTACTGTTGTGGAGATGTTGACCTTTTTCGCTAGATTGTATAAGACATACGCAGATACGCTCCCTTTTTTACAAACCTGCTTGAGGTTTCCAAGTCAACTGACTGTCTACCTAAAAATTTTGCAACTTGTACTTGGTCTATATTATTTTTATTACATTCTATAATATTTTTACATTTGCTACCGATTTGCGTTGATAAATATGCATTACGTTAGTTTTTTGCAGGTTAAATACTAAATTATTTTCGTCAACCCAATTTACAATGTCTTTAAGAGTATTATTTATGTCCTGTTCGTATTTATTTATGGCTGTACATTTAATTAGTGCGGTGCTGTCGTCAGCGAATAAGATCATTGCGTGTTCAATGTGGCGTGGTAAGTCATTTATATATAGCAAGAACAAAAGTGAGCTAAGAACTCCACCCTGAGGTACGCCATGTCTGATTACTCTTGGTTCATATATGTATTTCTTCTCACGCTTAGTGTTTATGTAAATTTTAAATATTTCTGTGTATTGTTTACGGTTACATAAATATGATTTAATAAGATTAAGTACGTTTCCTCTTATCCCATTATTATACTAAGCAAGTCGTAAATAGCAACATTAATACCTTTGTTCTTCCTAAATCCTTTCTGTTCATCACATAAAATATAATATTTACATAAAATCTTATTAACTGGTTCATACATAGTCTTTTCGATGACATTAGAAAATATATGAATTAGGGCAATGGGTGAATTGGGGCATTGCCCTAATTCATTAAACTTTCTTTATCGTCTTTTTTGAAAAACGATTTCACGATAACTGTTTTTAAACCATTAGGGAATACTCCAGAGCACAAATTTATAATATGACTTAAATTTTAATTAATTTCTGTGTTTACGGCGTATTCATCAAACAATCTGCTTAGTCTTTTACAGCTATGTTGAGATCGGTTTACTGGATGTCTAAAAAAATATTTTTTGTAAAATGGATGGGAGCGGAGATATGGGGGGGGGGGGCAAATCTGTTTTTTGACATGGTATTCGAAATTTAAGCTCTAATAAGTGCAAGGAATTTGTGTGTATCAATGCCATCCGGTTTTGATAAAATTCACCCTCATTTTCGGTGATAAATCATCGGTAAGGAGTTTTAAGAATTGTACATATACAGCTTTAGACATTATTTCAATTATAATGATGTTAGGGGAAGCAAATTTTTTAAACTATGTAAATAGGGTATAACCTTCAAAGTAACCGCATCTGCATCCGGTTATCTCGTCAAAAAAAAATATTTTGCCCCCCATATCTCCACCCCGTCCATTTGGGGTCTATTCGGACGGTACGGGGGGTTCGATATCACTTCAAGACCCAGATTACTTCTCGCCATCCGGTAGCCTCTTCGATTAAATTTTACGTGCCATTGCTTTAACTACATGTGGTGCATGACTGTAAATGATTTCTTTCTAAACTATTATCAAACCAATCAACAAATTACAGTTATATTTGCAAGTTTCTAACACCTTTAGTGCATAGTTACAAAATGGTTCGAATGTTTCTATAATGATTATTATTGTTTATAGGGAATGGATTTTCTTTAAGCCATGGTTATAATTATTGGTTAACGATCATTCAGGCTTCGGGATATCGATTTTTGTGTGAATTGATTTTAAATGTTTGATTTGAATCGATTCAAAGATCCAATTTTTTGCATGACTGCATTATAATTATTATGGTTATCCCTAAAGTTGACATTATATAACTTGATTTTTAGGGTTCCGTACCTCAAAAGGAAAAGACGGAACCCTTATAGGATTAGTCGTGTGTCTGTCTGTCTGTCCGTCTGTCACAGCCAATTTGCTCTGAATCCAATAGACCGATTCAGTTGAAATTTTGTAGCCGATCTATATTTACTGAGACTGCCTGGACTTTTACAAATCATTAAAAGGAAAGGAATCTGTGGAAGATGGGGATGGGTTCGGACTGAACTAGATTTTGAGGTGGAGTAGGAGCAGCTGGTTGTTGACAATGATGGGGAAGAAAAGAAAAAAAAATTTAAGAACATTGTTTTTTCAGAATAAATGCATATTTTATAAAATAATAAATCATTTTTATTTAAATATCAGTTTTTTCACAATATTTTGATTCTTGGATCCCTTTTGAGAAGTTAAAAGAAACACCCCATAATGTTAAAACCAATTTATCAAAAACGACTCAAACTCGCATTTTTCCCAATAACTCGAAAAATACGTCAATCTATGTAATATAACTTATCTCAAAAAATATAAGTATTTTTGCCCATATGTGACAATATTTCAAAAGGTTTTAAGTTAAGATGTGAATTGCTACAATGATGTTGTATATACCAAGTACAACATCATTGTAGCAATTCACATCTTAACTTAAAAACTCTATAGCAAATAATACTTTTTGTGGGTACACGCTGTGGGTTAACTTAATTATATACTAATTTTGTGGTCAATATACATTGATACCTATTTACATGTGTGTTGTGTGTGTATCCAGCCGATGAAGCGAAGATCTCAGTAAGTCACTTCTTAGCGCTGACGGTGCGATGCTGTTGCTTGTTGACAGTTGAACAGTGGGTTGAGTCCTTTCTGCTAATCGACGTCCTTATTTTAAGCGCTAAAAATCGAAAAATAAGGTTAAGAAACGTAAAAGCTCGAAATGGTTTTAGAATCAGCGTAGAACATTTTTACTTTAAATACCGAATTATAACTTGTGCCACTTTACTAATCTAACTAACTTTAGAGTAAATTAAAGTAAAATGATATATCTGAAAATTCTGAGATTGAATTTAATGGATCAAATGAAAATGAAAAGGACCGACCGTCCGAAAAGGCTAACTACAAAGCTCTGCGGTCGTACCTTACAATGCCTGTCCTTTTTAACATTTACTAACTTCATCTATGATGTCTGTACTCATTCTCACCAGAGAATTTGTTAAATGCTTATTTTTTAACCTACCGTCATAATAAGTAAATATCAGGCTTGGCGGAGACTATAATCGATTTAACCTTTACTGTCCTAACTATAAGAGCGTTTGTTTTTTATGTGCAATCAATCATTTTAATGTTATAATACAAAAAAAAGAATTAATTAAGTGTCGTTGCACTCTCGTAGGAATGAAAAGATATCAAGGTGAATTTTAATTGAACTTTGTTATTCAGGAGGTACTTGTGTCTGAAAATAGCTTCTGTTTGACTTGCAAATACCAAAAAAGTTCCTACAGACAGAAAAGACGTCACTGTTGGACATAAGCTGTTCCTTAGTTGTGGATAAGCACTCTATAGATAGAATATTCTCTAAAGTTAATACTCTTCATAGTAGGTATTAGGTAGGTACTCTCCCTTTCATCCCTTCCAATCCTAGATATCATCTTCTTTATGTTTTTTTTTCTACTAGTGGCATGCAGAAGTGATTGATATTTTATAATATTTGTTACAGGCATACCCGGCAAGACCAGGCATACAGGCAAGACCAACCCAAACTGGGCCCGCGTGGTGGATTATGGCCCCTTCCCTCTCAGAGAGAGGAGGCCTGCGTCCCAGCAGTGGGAACGTTATAGGCTATGTTGCAGAAAAAAACAAATGAAAGTACAGGAGAAACTTAGGTAAAAAAAGGGACACTTACAAGATCCAGGTAAACTCACCCAAAGTCCAAATAAAACAAAGGTTAATGAAAATAATTAGGCACTAAAATGATAACTGGATATTTTAATTATTGAAAAAGCAATTAAGTGAGAAGACGCTTAATAAAGTGATGAATCGTTTTGAAAGTCGGCAGATGAAATTTTGGTAAACAGTCACACAATTAACTTTGTTTTTATGTGAACTTTTATAAGAAATTGAGCAACAGCGAAATCTTTTGTGTGCCAAATAAAAAGAAGGGTCCTAATTGAAACTGCAATCGTGAGTGCACTTAAATTTGTTTGATAAGATCTAAAATTCCCTCCCAGTTTTTAAATTTCTGATCAGTAACATCTTCTGTTATATCTCAAGTAAGCTTTTATTGGTCAGAAACTGATCGTATATAAGTGAACACGAGATCTGTCAACATATAAAATTGAAAAGGATTTCCGAAATTAGGGGTGCACTGGATTAAAAATCATGGTTTAGTATTTACCTGACCGATTGCTTAACTGACACATATCTTTTTAGTCGGTCTCTTAACCTTTCCATTACTACTTACGAATCCAATTCTTATGTATGCTGTCATTTCTTTTAAAATTACGAGCAGTTGTGCCAATTTTATTAAAGTGCACGGCTGGCACATGTCTGACACACGATGTTGCAAACCAACCATTGAACTAATCGTCCTGATAAAACCTGGGGCCTATTTAATAAAACCGACATGCGACAGGTGACAGTCTACAACCGACAATTTTGTGTTTTTTTCGTAGTTGTCTGCGTTAATTAGCAGCATCTGTCGTCGATATATTTGTCAAAATATGACATAATTGTTACAAATTCTTTTTTTTTTTTTTTTTCGCGATCTCCCTTTCGGTTTTATTCGCAACCCCGGCAGGCATCGGCCCTAGTGGACCCCTTCAATTCTGCTGACATCTCTTTGAGGCGTGCGTGGAACACAACGCGCCGTCGACCCGGGCCTGGTCCTTATCGGACGGTGAGTCACCCATTGCTCTCCGCCCGCAAGCCCGCGCCTACGGTGGCCGGAAATCGCCTCGCGATTCCCGACGCCCTGGGCGTCTCCTCCTGCGGCGGTTAGGGGCGTGAGGGCGCGAAATTTGCTTCTCCCTCACGCGTTCCGCCTCCTCCTTCGCGAGCATTACCGCTTCGCAGAAGGAGGTGACGGCCTCCCATTTCCTCTCGCTCCGTACCATGGCCTGAACCAGGGCCGGACGCGAGAGATCACCGCCGCCGATCGCCTCCACGAGGACACGGCGATGCTCCGCCCAAGCTAGGCAGACCTCCGCCGTATGCTCCACCGTGTCCTCCGGCCGATCCACACAATGGTGACACCCGGGCGTTTCCTCCCGCCTTATCCTGTGCAGGAACCTCCCGAAACAGCCGTGTCCGGTGAGGACCTGCGTCAGGCGGAAGGTGAGGACGCCGTGGCGCCTCTCTAGCCACTCCTCAAAGAGGGGTCTTATCGCCGCAATTGTGGCGTGCCCAGCGCTGGGTTGCGACAATCGCACTCTCCATGACGCCATGAGATCCCGCCGGAGCTCTGTACACGGCTCTTGCAAACTTTCTGTTACGTATGGATGTTTGGAAAACTTTGTGTCTTGTAAGAGCAGTTTCTCTACATACGAAAGTACAGCTTTTGGCACCTTGTCTAGCTAAACAAGCTAGTTCATTTTCCCGATTCCTTAAGACTTACGGATCGCCATTGGTTAAAACAAATACTCTCATAACTTCGTCAATAGTCGAACACTGGCGAAGTTTAATAGCATCTTGCAATAGGAAACGAATTAATATTCTGACCATCTTTGATCTTGTAACTAAGTTTACCAATTAAATGATGCCTAAAATATTTAAAGCCAGACTACATAGGGCCCGGAGAAAAGAAGAGGGGACCAAAATCTAAAAGACTGAAGAAAAAAGGACCAAGAATTCTTCAAACCTTCAAAACAGGAATCTTACATTTAAGTGTGTTAGTTTTTTGAGCCGCTCACTTTACATAATACTGTGTGAAAAGATTCGACCACACGTGCTCCTTGTGTATAAGCCGTCGAGGTTACCTTTTACACGCGATATTGTCATTGCAATTTCTTTCATTGTTCTTTAGTTCTTTAAGCACAACCTGTAACTTTCCTTACTTACTGTTGTTATTGTTGTAATACTTTGCATTAATGGAAATGTTTTAGTTTGGAACCTTTTATTATGTTTCCCGTTGCGAAATCCAATAAACATGGCCTTAATGACACACTTCGCCAAAGAAATTCATTTGCGTATTTACCAAAATAATTAGGTATAAATTTTATTAGTTAAATAAATCAATTGGTTGTATGAAATAACCATGGATAATGTCGGTTTAAGATTTTATGGTACTTTAAGTATAAATTAAGCAAGCTCCTTTTTCGAAATGGTTTTTGGGTTATCCGATTTTCTATTGTTTATTATTTGATTGAAGGGAAATTAATAGCTGTACATAAATATATTATCATTAGCTGACCCGGCGAACTTCGTTCCGCCTAACATTCAATGCATGTGCATGTTTAGGATTTTAAAATTAATACAAAATTCCTACCCTACCTACCCTACCTACCTACCTACCTATCTACCGCGATATCATCAAAATTCATGCAAGCCTAGCATAAAAAAAAATGTTTGAGGTGGACCACCCTTATCACTCAGAGGTATGAAAAATAGATTACGACCGATTCTCAGACCTACCGGATATGCGTATAAAATTTCATAAAAATCAATCAAACCGTTTCGGAGGAGTAATGGCAACTATCATTGTGACACGAGAATTTATATATATAGATTTAATAGCCTCAGATTAGCGAAAATGTTTTATTCTGAAAACAGGTTTTGTTGGATTTAGACCAGAAAGGAACAAGAAACTGACGCACGTAACTGTTTTTTTTAGAATTTTAAACGCCTGTTAATCGATTCACTTACGAAGTCTACTGAGACTTCGTAACTGAATCGAATAATATTTTATAACCTCAGTGAATTGCCCAAAAGGTTAAGGATTGCAATTGTGGCTTCTAAGACAAAGGTCAAACAACAGGCCTTGTCCGGGGAAGCAGGCGGCAAGTACCCACGGCTACACATCAAGCTATACATTTCCAGTTTATGCTGATATTGCATTGTAGGTATAGGATTTCCGTACAATGCGAGGTCAGCTTATAGTGGAAATGTATAGCTTGATGTGTAGCCGTGTGTACAAGTATTATGCCAAAAAAAACAACAATTTGTTACATACACGTGAAAATTACTTTCGTTTTGGTTGTAAATAAGTTCTGCAATCAAATAAGACGTTCTTGTTATTATTTAAATACAAACGTTCGATGTTATATTATTATACAGATATTTTGACTTTAATCAGTATCGTATTTTTTCAAAACGTTTTTTCGTAAATACCAAGTTCCGAGAAATATGTTCAAGATTAATATACATTGTAATATATTGTAATATTATATTGACGTGATAATTATTTTCGGCTTCGTCATTCACCCCACGTGTACGCATAGTACTGTCAGGTGCCAAAAGCGTGCGGTATAAAGCATTCGAGTGGATTTGCGTGAACGCTTAGTGCGATCAAAGGACTCTGTCGGGGAGCGAGTGTTCTGTGTGCTGTGTTCTATACCGCGTGTGTGTGCCTGCGCAGTTCTCGTCGCGCCGTACCGCTGCGCGCGCGCCTCCTTTTGTGCATTGTTAATTTTAAGGGTGAGATACTTTTGAATATTCCCATTTTCATTGGCTATGAAGTGTCAAATAAAATTCCATGTGAACTTTCATTTATCATTTAATTTTTATTCAATTGCATATGTCAATATTCGGCGCTTTGTGCTTTGTTTGGCAACATTGTTGCTAAATAGATCAATGTTGTAAACCAAATTGAATAAAAATAGATAATAATAACGTTTACCTAAATCTCAAGCAGTTTTGTTTGATTAATTTAGGACAAAGTTTAGTTTCAGACTGTTATGTGAGCTTTTATAACGGAAAGATCATTAAAGCTTGCATATGATATGAATAATGTTTTAATTGTCACACACCTGAGTTTTGTATATGACGTCATATCTTAGGTAAAGATAGTATGCTTGCTATGAATCAGTGCAGTAGATATAACTTTTTAAGTATGAGTCAGGTAATTGGAACGGCATTTTGTGAAATCATTCCCAAGATTCCTATGTATAGGCAGGACCGGATTATAGTCTATTTTTTCTATGACTATTGGAAACGGAAATGCAGGTTAATCCATTGCGGACATCCAACCTTATACCACCATATCTATTAATACCTACTAAGTATTATTTTTAGAATGTAAATCAAGATCAGAATAAAACAGTATTTTTTTATTAAATTCACTTTGAAATTAAATACGCATTGCTAGGCTTTATCTATTACTTAATTAATTAATCCCTTCATTGATATTGTCCGTTAATTACTTAAAACATTCAACACCATATTCTACGCAGTAGATAATTCTGATAATCGACTTGATTAAGATAATGCCAGTTCTTAAATATAATTAATTAAAATGAATATCAGTAGTTGTGCGAGAGAATGACAGATACAAACAGTGTAACGAAGGTATGTTTACAATTTAATTGTTTTCTTTGAAAAGGGGAGCCTTTATAAAGAAATTATTAATTACAGCAAATAGGCGCGACGCGACTCTAATAAAATATTTTCTAAGAAAACTTCATCGAAATTTTTCTACCAGAATCGCGTTGCACTGTCGCGTAACGCCTGCCTGCGCCTTAAATATTTTAAAGTTAAGAGATTTGGCCCCTCGGCTTACATGGAAACTAGAACACAGAGTTGTTTTTCAGTGAAACGGTACGCACTTCTATCTATTATATTTGCTGAAAGAAAACGGTCACTAAATGTCTTATTTAGGTTAAGATATGTCTTATTTAGGTTAAGATACTTGTCAAAATGTCATATCGATGATAACAACAACACTTACCTAACAATTTCAAGGTCATCGTAATTTCAATGCCATGTGATGACGTGATACGTTTAGATGTCTGGTTAATGGTATTATGTTTTTTTAATAGCCATAACAAACATTGATATTATATGTATATATATATAACATACTAGCTTATGTCCGCGGGTTCGTCCTCGTGGACATCGGAAAATATCCTACGGGAACTTACTACCGGGATTAAAAGTAGTAAATCCTTTATGTTAATCAAGTTTATAACCTTATGAAACTATTTAGTTGGATATGGATTAATATCATGATACGAGTGTCATCATCTTTCGATACGACCCGTGTTTTGATTGATTTGAACGAAAAAGGGTTAAGGCATGCAGCGCGACACCGATAATTGATATCCCTTGAAGTTTTCTTAGAAATTGTTTTATTAGAGTCGAGTCGCGTCTGTTTGGCCTTCATTGTGAGTTAACTATAATATAATAGTTAGACATATTGCCTCGCGGATTTTTTGTGGGTATCTAATGATGACTATAAAAATGTAGTACATTATTTCATCAATAGTTTTTGCAGCAGCCTAATAATGCTTTTAACGTGCACGTCTTTCTACATTGTTCTCACATGTATAATTTCAACATGAATGATGTAACCAATATTTTGTAACAATATTTTGGTTTAAAAGAGTGTCCGTGGAGTTTCTTGCCCGTTCTTCTCCATAGGAACCTACTGCGCTTTGGAATGGGCAACTAGTTTCATCTTTCTGACTGACTGAACCCTTGACAATTCAAAAGTACCTGTAATTGGTTTATTTGAAATAAATGCTTTGAGTTTAATGACTTATAAAGGCAATTTTTTCATATTTTCAGTTACATTATTGCAATTTTCGTAGGGGGGATCCCTACGAAAATTGAATAATTTTATTTTAAAATAATTATATCTCTGTATAATTTTCGCTAAGATAATTTATTCATCAATGTTAAAAATCGTATTTTCTTAAATTATGAGATCGTCTAGTGATTTATGCTACTGTACTCGTCTAGATGATGCTGACCTTGAGAATTTATTAAAAAACGTATTTGTATTTATAATATAAAAATAACATATCATCGCGCCAGTATTCTCCGAATGGTTAGGTAGAGGTACTTCCACCCATATTTCCCCAGTACGTTCTAGTAATAGGGGGCGAGTCGTTTGCCATCAACCGGGCAAAAATCGAAACTCTGGGCTGCGACTAAAAAAATCCTAATGAAATATCCCAATAATACTTTTCCCAACCTGGGAATCGAAACCCAGGACCTCATGCTCAGCAGTTAGCGCTTGCGACCACTCTAGACCAACAAGGTAGCTAGTTATATTTATCACACACTACTATTATACAAGGTCACACATGCGCAGGGTATTGCACTCTGACCTTGGATCATTATTACGAAATAGTCAAAAAGCACGTTCTCTTTCTTTCGAAACACTTTGAAAATCATCTGTTGTATCGTTTCGCGTACTGTGCATTATGGGCGTTGCGCTCGGGCTGACCTTGGCGACGACGTAGCAGCTATTCATTCGCACACGTGGGATATAGCCTCCCATCCACTGCATTGTCAGTGCAATGACATGGATTCCATTTTCCCTTTTGCCACTGTGTTTTTATGCGTACATAATGTCAAGAGCCCGGTTAGTTAATAGTACCTACCTGGGCGACCGAGTTTTGCTTGGGTAAAAATACGGATAAAAATATTTTTTCCAGACATGAGACCTAACCTAGCTAGATCTATTTTCCCCCCGTAAACCCCTATATTGCAACTTTCTTCGAAATCGTTAGAGCCGATTTTGAGAACGTGAGTACAAATATAAATACAAATGTTGCTCGTTTAATAGTATAGGATAGGATTTATGGGAGACTAGCTTATGCCCGCGGCTTCGCCCGCAATTATTAGTATCCTATGTCTTAACCCAGGTTATTGTCTATCTGTGTGACCATCTGTTCAGCCGTTAAGGTGTGAAAAGGTAACAGGCAGACAGACAGACTAACTTTTATAATTATAATATTAGTTCGGATTTTTAGTCTCATTGAATAAGTCTGACGTAGGTGATTAAGTCTTTGTATCTTTATGTTTTATGTTATCATCAAAAGGTAGCATGAAACTTGGCCAGCAGGAATTTTTACGGAAGTATAAAAAAACAAAAATCTGTTAATTTTATTCGCGATTCATTTATTTACTTCTTGGAACATCAATGAAAGTGTAAATACTTCCTCCGTTAGGAAAACGAGGAAATAATTGTGACCCTTGAACTCGTGGCCCGTTCGTTCACTGACTTTATAATTTGTGTCACTTGTTGATTTCCTTTACCCTTCTATTGTGTAAAGATTGTAATTAGCCATAAAAATAAAACGGAACTTTTTTTGTAGAACCAGCTATTCTGGGATAAAGGTTTCGGGAGAGTTGACTGACTTTTTAAGCGACACTGGTTGTAAAGTTCTGTCAATTCATTGTTCCCGTAAAATTCTGTCTGTTCTGTCTAATTTCTCTTTAAACGTTTTAACTTTATTGTGCATGCTGTGTTCTTCACTAAGTGAGGGACATCTACTGAATAGGTATTTGATATTGCCCATTATTTATTTATCAGTACCTGGTCAACCAAGCTCTGCTCGGGTGAAAATAGATAAACATATCATCCAGATATACCAACACTGTATCACATTCCCGAGGCTGTGAAAATAGAGAAAACGAATTTTCCCAGATATGAAAACTAGCTAAATCGATTTTTCGCCCTCGTAAACCCCTATATTGCAACTTTCATCGCAATTGTTAGAGCCGTTTTCGAGAACGTGATTACAAATGAATACATATAATATACGTACAAATATTGCTCATTTAATAGTATAGGATATACTGTGTATATCTTTTGTTGGAGATCCGAACTATATAAATATTTCAGGATTTCGGTTATATTGAAACTTAGCTATAATAAGGCTTAGTAACGATTCGATATTGGCTTGCGTTTGAGTGGAGTATTTGTTGCTGCGTGTGGGCGACTAGGATGAGTCAGAAGTAGCACGGTCCGTGCGTTCGCTGTTTATTAAATAAACAGCCGCGGCACACACCGCATTATTATGTATTACATAAACGCCACTCATTCGCATTTTTTTATCATGGTAATGAGCCAATGTTGTTCTTGTTGTATCTACCAATTGAGGGGTTTAACACACTCAGTTGGCCTATAAATACATCGGTATTTAAAAACCGAGGCCTTTCAAAAAGACAGATATTAAAACATCTCGGTTTATGTAATAGTTAAAAAATATAATTTTAGAACAGCTGATATGCAATAATATTAATAGTAATAATAATGATTACCAATCAGTGTTTTAGAGGTTTCAATAACGATAATAATTATTATTTACGTTATATCTTGTTTTGTGATTTATTAATGATGATTGGATTGTCCTCGGGCCTACTGTTACTACCTGCGACATAAATAAATCATTACCATCATAGTTAAAGTCATGTGAGGTGATCAGATCACAAGTATTAAGGCTCGTGCAGACCAGCGCGATATCGCGGGTGATACAAGGGTCGTGCTGCCTGTACCGCCCGCGATATCGCGCCAGTTTGCACGAGCCTTTAGTATGTGGAACCTAGCTTTAGATTTGTTCATGAAATCAGATGTTTCAAGTACCTATTTAAAATGTAGATATATGACAGTGACCTTGAGTGTTTAGCTTGCGTGTTCTGTACTGAGCTGACGCAACACGTCGTAAGTCCAGCCAGTAATAGGACTCGCCCATCAAGGAGCGCTGTCCCAAATTAAACGCATTATTAATTTATTATACAGAAAATAAAAAAATATTTTAATAAAACTCGTATACTAAACGATCAATAATTAAATTATCTTTAAAATTGTGAAGGTTTCAGAAAAACATGCTTGATAGATTTTGTGTGATTCTCAGTTTTTTATCCGCGTTAGACCTAACTTTAAAAATTAATTTCATTATGTAATATAAATATAATCCAAAATATGCCTATATTAAAATATTGAAAAATACTGTAATTTAACATACTTAATTTTTTTCCAAATCATTAACACTACTCGTTTAGACGTCATCTTCAGTATAAAATCATTAAAAGTCGGTTATCGTCGCCTTAATTATATATCTCAATCAACTCGGCTTATCGCAGTCCACTGCTGGACATAAGCCTCTCCCAGACTACACCACAACACCCCCTGTCCTCCGCCTTCCGCATGTAGTCTGTCCCAGCCACTTTTTTAAGGTCGTCGACCCACACTACGCAAATATTTAATTATGTTTTATTCAGAATTAAATTGATAACATAAAATATATCAAATTCAATGTACCTATTTCAATTGGTATACCAACATACATTTTCCAATTTAAGTAACTATTTTACTTACGGTAGATATTTCTATAAATACTCAAGCATAAAGCGTATTATATTAATGATATTTTTTAAATCCTTATATAAAATAAAACAAAGTCCCCCGCCACGTCTGTTTGTCTGAACGCGATAAACTCAAAAACTGCTGAACGGATTTTCAAACGGTTTTCACCAATGGACGGAGTGATTCATGCGGAAGGTTTTAGTGTATAATTAATTAAAGTTTTGTGTAAAATGGCTGAAATTTGACAATTATTGTTGAAGATTTCGGAAAAAATCATGCCGACTGGGAGCTTTATTAGCGTGCGTACGCCGCGGAAATCGTAAAAGTAACATAAAATGTATGTTCTACTGTATTATTCAAAAAATCCGCGATGGCATATGCCTATCTTCTAAAGATGACCCACAGTAATTAATATTATCTATCAGAGTTTGATAAAAGTTTCATTGTTATTTCCGAAGCTATTTTGACCGGTATTAATATACCTTATCCAATAAAATATGTTAATCAAATTGGACATTTAATTTAGATTAAAATATGCCTAAACATCATACCATTTAAATGAATAGTTTAAAAGATATCACAGATTCAAAATTACGCGTAACTACATAATTATGGTTGACGGCACGGCTGGAGCAATGACTCGACTATTAGGTATGTAATCCCAGTAGTACGTTCCCGTGGGATATTTTTCGACATCCACGCGGGCGACGCCGTGGGCAAAAGCTATAATTTATAACGATTACTCCTACTTAATATATTATATATTATTATAAACGCGAAAGTTTGTAAGGATGAATGCATGAATGGATGTTTATTACTTTTTCACGCAAAAACTTCTGAACGCATTAGGTTTAAAATTGGCAAACAGTTAGTTTATAAGTTGGATTAACACAGGATACTTTTTATCCCGATATTCTCACGGGATCGAGACTTCTGTGGGTGAAACCGCGGGGCGCAGATTGTTTAATAATAAATATTAGGCATTCTTATCAGCTACTTCTGGGCCTTATCACTTTGCCGACAACTTAGTGATTAAACTCAGTGATTCACAAAGTCAGTGAAACTGGTGAACACATAGCACTAAGTAGTCAGCTAATGGTCATTTATAAAGGTTCAGATGTTGCCTCATGTGAGTAGCTAAGTTTTTTGGCGATTTCTGCCTCATTATCATTAGGAGTTGCCAAATGACTGTTTTACTACGTTCGACTGAAACATTTTTAGGGTTCCGTAGTCAACTAGGAACCCGTATAGTTTCGCCATGTTCGTCTGTCTGTCTGTACGCGGCTTAGCTCAGAGACTGTTAGTAGGTACTAGAAACCTGTAATTTGGCATGAGTATACATATTAACTACGCCGACAAAGTAGTAATATAACATTTTTTAGGGTACCTCCCCTACACGAAAAGTGGGGATGTTTTTTTTCTTGTCTATCCCATGGCATGGGGCGTCGTTAAGGTCTTTCAAAAATATTGTGAGTTTTCATGGATCCGTTTGCGAAATATTAACCTTTAAAGTGCAAATTTTTGTTAGATTTGAGTGTGGGGCCACTCGACTGTAACAAAAATTTGGATTGGAATTTGGAACAGAAATTTGGTTCTGGATATGTGAAAAAATTCACAGCATACATAACAAAATTACAAGAAAAACTATCACAGCTAAGTAGGCTCTACAAGTTAACGAGTTATAATTGACCAACTTACATTTGCAGTTGAAAAAACATTTTCTCCCATACATTCCGTATGGGAGACCGAGTTTTTCAACTACACTGTTAAGTTTATTCTTGGTATAAATTCATCCCATCTACGGAACCCTTCATTGTGCGTGGTCCAACACGCACTTGGCCGGTTTTATTTGTAGGTACGTTAAATAATAGACTTTTGTTCCGAAATACAAATTGTGTTTAAAGTCTAGGTATATCTAAACAATGGTAGAATAACAAGGTTGTATCAAGGTATTATCTAGTGTGAGTCGTTGATCTAGAGGTCCCAAGCTCTACTGCTGAGCTTTCGGTCCTGGATTTGATTCGCAAGTCGAGCAAAGTGGTATTGAGTTTTTTCATTAGGAATTTCTCAATAGCAGCCCGAAGCTTGGATTTGTGCCCAATCGATGGCAAGAGGCTTGCCCCCTATAACATGGGACTACCATTAACAAAACTAGCGAAATGTGGATGTACTATAAGGTCACCTCTGCCTTACCTTTCGACGAAAACGGCATGAAGTTATATTATAAAAAAGTTGAAAAATGTTTTTCACCTTTTGCACATCCTAAAATGTTACCATTAATTTCAATTACCGAACAGACCTTTCACAAGAGTGTAAGTGAAGGAAAATAAAGTATAATATTGGATCTGGTAAGATAGCTTATTTAATTACCTAAGTTAGCAGTTATAAACTTGGTTTAATAGTCTCTACTTGAGTGATATAATCACATTAATCACTTTATCATGTTAACCATTATTTTTACAATGTTACATTGAAAAAGGCGCTGGGATTACCGGGAGCATTCGCATGTAATGTAACAGTTCAGATTCGAGCATTACATCAGTGAGTAAGGCGAACCGAGCATTACAGTGCGCAACCTGTAATGATATAATTTGTAACATTAAATTCACCAGTACCATTCTCCTGTAATGTAACAGTAGTGAGTGGGAGCACCCGTGATACAATTTGTAACATAGTAATAAAAAGTTTTTATTTATGTTTTTTTTTACAAAAAAGATTTTGTGTATGGAGCCTCCTTTAGTCTGTGTTAGGGGAGGAGTCCTATGCTGCTGTACTATGGAAGTTCCTCCACTCTTCCATAATTACTTAATCTATTAGCCGACGTTCGCACGGACCTAATAAAATCACGGCGGGATTTTATCGCGCACTGGATTTCCAACTCTCGGTGTTAAGCCAAGCGTTGAGAATCCAACGCGCTGGGACGCACACTCGATCCAACGCGTTGAAAAAACATTGTTGGATCTTCAACTCTCGGCGCTAAGCAGAGCGTTGAAAATCCAGTGCACGAAAATAAAATCGCCGCGATTTTATTTCGTCCATGCGAATGTTGGCTTAGATTAACAAAACCGTAGATACTTTTCATGAATGCGAATCTTATCGAATGTTGGATTGTTATATTACAGGAGAATACTCCGGTGAGGTAGCGTCTTTATGTTCAAATCGATAGATAGATAGATATCCCAAATGCCAACAAGAAAATATAATATTTGTCTGAATAATCGTTAGGCAAAATTTAAATTGCAGGTTGTTGCACTTAAGAATAAATAGTCACACAAGACCGTAAAACTGGTCTTATTTGAATATTAGCCTTGACCAAGAATCTGGTTGTCGAAATGCAATCAATTTTTCATCGGTAATGACACTTAAGGAATATAATCTATATATGTAGTTTCCTGCACCACTAACCAGGACTAAATTACTCTTTGCTCGAGCGTGTCACCCCGGCCCATCTTTCAACTTAACCTTGGTCAACGTAACGTCAGACAAGGTTGAGTGGCTAGGTGAAGACCGTTAATACAGAAAGTGGGCAACGTCGCAAATAGCTGTCAATTACTTCGTTGTTTTGATTAATTTGGCAATATTACTGTTTAGAAATAAGAAATGTGACTAACTAGTGAACTAAAATATTGGTTATGAAATGCAATAATTAATATCGTAACACCGAATATTTCGTTTTAGATGTAAAAAAAGTATATGGAAACTTTCCAAATGCCTTTTTTACACCTAAAATGATTACAACATCAATTTCAGTGTTATAATTTTTGCAATTCATTATTAATATTCTAGTTGTGAGTTAGCCATATTTCTTATTTTCATACAATAATAATGCCAAATTAATCAAAACAGGGAAATATTTGACAGCTATTTGCGACGTTGCCAACTTTTTGGATGAACGCTCTTATGTGATATTTTATAGATTTACTCTCAGTTCAGACGTGCGAGCACCCCGTAAAAGCTTACTTTGATTAAAATATCTAAAGATTAGACAGGCTCGTCAGTCTAGTGGTCACAAGTACTACTGCTGTGCATGAGGACCTGGGTTCGATTTCCAGGTCGGGCAAAGTGTTACTGGGTTTTTCTATATGGAATTTCAGCCCAAAGTCTGAATTTGTGCCCGTTGATTGCAATGCAATAGGTTTGCCCCTATTACATCCTATCCTATACTATTAAATAAGCAATATTTGTATGTATATAAATTTATGTTTACGTTCTGGAAAACGGCTCTAACGATTTTGATGAAAGTTGCAATATTGGGGTTTACGAAAAATCGATCTAGCTATGTCTCATATCTGGGTAAATTCGTTTCCTCCGTATTTTCACCCGAGCAGAGCTCGGTCGCCCAAAGTTTAGAACAAGATAATGAATAATAACATGAGAATAATGACATTAGAATAATGACATGGCAGCATGGAACTAGTAAGTACCTACTATCATGGCAGCATGGAATAACTAGGTAGTAATACAAGGATTAGTATGAACTTTCCTATACTAGTAAATAAGCATTCTCCATTTTCACCAGAGCAGAGCTCGGTCGCCCAGACTTAAATAAAACTGGCGAAAATTGGTCGTACTATAGGTACACTTCTGTCCAACCCTTCGGGGAACAAAGCGTGGTGTTGGTTGAAGACGAGTGCCAAACTGCCGAGCAACATTTCTTAGTGATTGACATTCAATTAAGTAAGGTACTACTTTACATGAGAATGTGAACAAGGAAATGTTTATAATTATCTAAACGTCAGTAGTAAAAGCCTCTCGAGGGAAATGCGTGAGGCCAATTAAGTAGAAACTTGTTATAATATGGATATATTATTAAGATTTTTACCCCGTTGGGTGATAAATAACTACGTAACCTCTAGCCTAACACTTTAGAGGTAAATATCTTACAATTTTCTCTATTAAACATGTTTGAAATAAACTTCCTTCGTATGCTCTGTTTCCTCAGATTTCAACTTAGCATAAATTCAGACCAAATGAAAAACCAATACATAGCACTGTCAACAGTGACGTGAGGCCGGTTTCGTAAACATGTGTGCACTTAGTGAGGTGTAGTTTGATTGTAAATGTGTGCGTGTGAGCGTGTATGCACATAGCGGAGGTGTTGTTTTGACAAGCTTCACTGTATTGTTCGCAGCGCTATGTATTGATTTTTATTTGTTCTGAGAACAGAAAACGATAAATATCCGTCGGGAACGCTAAACTTGTAAGGCTGCTCAATACGTTGGTTGTTTTGTTCCTTCTCCTTCAAACCGGTCACGTACTACCTTACCAGCTTTTTCTTCGAAGTGAGTAGTTTAGTTGGTGCTAAGTCACCCTGATACTGCGAGTTGCATTTTTTTATTAATTGTCTTCTTTTTGTAAAGGTAAGTTAATTTTATTTGCCGAAAATATTATAGGTAATATAAAATATGTTTTTGTTTTGTTTTGAGTCTGACAACCAGTCTTACCAAGGGGTATCGTATCACCCAGTAACTGGGTTGTGAAGATCAGATAGGCAGTCGCTCCATGTAAAATACTGGTATTCAGCTGCATCCGGATAGACGGGAAGCCGACCCCGATATTGTTGGGAAAAGGCTAGGCAGATTGATTGATTGATGATTTGCACACGAAGACAAATGGTTCTCTTGTGGTCGGACATTTTTTTGGTAAGATATTTTCTAGAATGAATTCGTCTTTCCCATGGTCTGTCAGTACCCAATACTGTAGGCATTATTATTTAATCTGAAAATGAAGATAAGCCAAGAGTATCTACTACTCAAACTAAAAAGATTTAAATATCTACCTAATAAAGAACTTATTAAGATTCAAAATAAATCACCACATAATCTGAGGGTTGCTTACAATAACTCTAAATTTATAATTATGAATAAATTGTATTTATTAGTAGGTACAACTTATCGCAGGTATAACGCAAGAAAATGAGATTTTTAGGCGCAAAGAATAAGAAATAAAAATATATTCAATTAAAAATTAATTTAAGTCGGTACGCAAAAAGGTATTCTTATTGTCTTGTATTGTATTTGTTTTATATTAGAATTAGCGACCCATCCTTGCTTCGCACGGTTTTTACCACTTAACAAACATAGAAGAGAAAGAAGAAGAAAGAAAGAAAACTTGTTTATTCATACATCGAGATATCTTTAATATATGTAAGTTTAATATTTATGTACAGATAGTGCAATCCACGAAGACGCGCCCCACTGCGCGATTAGTGTACTGTTAGCTGTACTTTAGTACGGAGCCAAGCGGAGTGGGGCGTTTCTGACGTGGATTGCACTAATCCATATTATAGACAAACCTTCCGGAATAAATTCTCTAAGCGAGTGTGAAAACCGCTTTAGACTCAGACACGAAAATAAATTTTAATTTTATTTATAATATGTAAGATATAGATGACAATTCTTTTAAACAATTTAATAGACCTACCTTATCTAATCAAGCCTTGAGAGTATTTTTTTATTGTTTATAATAATTTATTTTATTTCCTTTATTTCATGTATATACATTTTATTTATATTTTTAAATATTTTTATAAAAAAAAATATATATAACATAACATAACATCACGCCTTGTTTCCCCGAAGGGTTGGGCAGAGGTGTCCCTGTAGCAGGTTCACCCACATTTCGCCAGTTATGTTTTAAGTCCCATGTAATAGGGGGCGAGCCTATCGCCATCAACCGGGCACAAATCCAGACTCCAGGCCGCTACTGAGAAATTTCAGATAGAATAACCCATTAAAATTTAGCCCGACCTGGGAATCGAACCCAGGACCTCATGCTCAGCAGTAGCGCTTGCGACCACTAGACCAACGAAGCAGTCTATAAAAATATATATATTTAATGTATATATATATATTAATTATTATAAGAACTTTGCCATCGCTGCATTGTAACGAATAGGTGTAAGTAGTTAATCATTACAAAAGATGCGTGTATTACAACCTGTTTCTTTTAAAATATTTATATGCCAGTCCATGACGTTTCATAGTCCTATTATGAAGACCATTTTTGTAAGTACCATGTTTTATGCAAATAAAAGTATTCTATTCTATACCCATAGACAGATTTCCGACGTTTACCGTTTTTCATGAGCAACCTACAAAGCGATACAGGATTGGGAACTTAACTATTATATTTTCTATAGGCGATTCACATGAATTTTATTTGTGGGCGAATCGACAACTCCACAAATACGTAAAACGGCTCGTGCAGACCAGCGCGATATCGCGGGCGCTACATGGGTCGCGATGCCTGTAACGCCCACGATATCGCGCCAGTTGGCACGAGCTTTAAGGCAATTGGCACATTTTAAAGTTTATGCAGTAAAGTTAGAAACAAAACCTGAAGGCTCGTACAGACCAGCGCGACATCGCGGGCGCGACAGGCAGCGCGACCCTTGTCGCGCCCGCGATATCGCGCTGGTCTGTACGAGCCTTTAGGTTTTTTCTTTACATTTTTTAAATTAAATTCGTGCGAATCGCTTACAGAAAATATAATATTATTTAAAGAGACGATTCACTGGCTTTGGGCGAGTAAATTCGTGCGAACCGACCATGCCACCTTGACGATCGTTCTAGATCACAAATTCAAAGTCAAGGTTAGCGGAATAATTTGCAATTCTCTGGTTTATTTTTAGTGGAATATCGTTTTAAATAAGGAAATACTTAAGTACATATATAAAAAAAAATTTGGATAATTTAAAATTCAAATCAACTGGTTTTGCTGCGGTAAGCAGGATGTTAAAAAACTTGTAACAACGTCAAAAATCTACGTAATATATCTGCCTACCTTTGTTTTTATGGGTTATAATTTTTATGGGTTATAATTTTGACAACTGTTATTTAAATATTAGGGAGGTTATTATGATCAAATGAAACAATTTTGCGGCCAGTAATTTTATTTTTCAGGGGTTAGTAAATTAGTGTGACAGTAAAACATGAACAGTAATAAAAAGAAAATGGGTCGGTTAATTCATCCTACATTTTCAGTAGGTACAAAAAATTAAAACTCAAGTAGTGTTATAAATGAATGGACAGAAAAGATGTTGGAATGGCCACGCGCGAGCTGAATTGTTCGCAGTAACTAAGCCAGGGTACCTTGGCGAAATGGGTTAGGTTAGGTTAAAACTGTGACACTGCCGGAATCACACGTCGTGGTCGGGGGGGGGGGGGGGGGGGATTTGCTGTCCAGTCCACCAGTGCCTGGGACTGGTACTTGACAGCCGGTGGGACTTCGCCAGTTATTAGGTGGTATAGCACGACCACCTACGAGGCGGCCTATGCACTGGCCGGATTTCCGCCCTGAGACCTTGGCTTGGGTTTATATTATATTTGTTATTACTCATTTTTATTTTGGTTTACTGCACAGTTTTTACTGCCGAACATGTTAATAAATATACATTTTGTATTTTTTGTTTTACCAACCTTAAATCAATGCCATTGTTTATTAACTGTACAAGAGCCTGTTGATCGAAGACAAGAGCAGTTGGATCACGATACGATATTTTAATATTAAAAGATCAGTTACGTGTCCGGTCGAGTATGCGTTATTTCGCAAGAGCTTAATAGTAGACCTCGACTGAAGAAAGTCCACATTCGGAGAATATGTATATTCCTGAGGTATAAATATTTATCAATATGTTATTTATTAAGACGTTTTCTGAAGGAAAATAAAATTAAATGTATCCTTTATATGGATAGATTTAAATCTAAAACTTAAGGATCTATAGATACTATTTTACGAAGCAGAAGGGAAATTACACTTTTACTATTGTTTATAATAACCAGCGTTTATTAATAAACGTGCATATTAAAGTTATCTTATAATAATTATATTTCCCTTAATAGTTTTATCTGAATTGTGAACATGGCAATGGCAGGTAGGCAGTAGCCCGTATTCCTATATACATGATATGGCGTTTTATCTTTTGAATTGAACGTTAATTTTCTTGGCGAAAGCTTTGTTTACGTTGTCAGGACTCTCTGTCAGCCTCTGGGTGAACCTGAAAATACTTAAAAACTACGAGAAGGTAACTTATTAATTTTATTATTTTTATTTAAAGCTAGCAAAATGGTACGCAAAGCGTTTGTCAGCAATATATTACGTTTACCTATTAATGCAATCTATTTAGGCTATCTATTCGTTAATAAAGGAAATGGGTTGGGTTTAGAAAAATGCCGCCACGCCAGAAAGAATGTGAGGTTATTTAGGGGTTCTAGTGGGTCTCCTAAACCCTCCACAATATTTTTTTTTTGCCAGAGATGTTTTGTTTTTTTTTTAATAAAAAGTACTATTTTTAGGTAAATTAAAAAAAAAACTATTTATTTACGGATGCAAGAGCGAGCGAAGCGAGCTCGGTATTTGGGACATCCCGACTCCAGCAGGTTGAGTTATGTTTTTAAACCACACAGAAATAGGTGGTTTTTTTTTAGGTTATTACATTCACCTAAAAAAAAAAATTAAAACAAAGATCTCCGGCAAAAAAAATGTTGTAGAGGGTTCAGGAAATGAAGTCTCTTATAAAGTCCAGAAATAATCTTGGACAGGCCAAAGCGTTTGTCAGCAATATATTACGTTTACCTATTAATGCAATCTATTTAGGCTATCTATTCGTTAATAAAGGAAATGGGTTGGGTTTAGAAAAATGCCGCCACGCCAGAAAGAATGTGAGGTTATTTAGGGGTTCTAGTGGGTCTCCTAAACCCTCCACAATATTTTTTTTTTGCCAGAGATGTTTTGTTTTTTTTTTATAAAAAGTACTATTTTTAGGTAAATTTAAAAAAAACAACTACTTATTTACGGATGCAAGAGCGAGCGAAGCGAGCTCGGTATTTGGGACATCCCGACTCCAGCAGGTTGAGTTATTTTTTTAAACCATACAGAAATAGGTGGTTTTTTTTTTAGGTTATTACATTCACCTAAAAAAATTAAAACAAAGATCTCCGACAAAAAAAAATGTTGTAGAGGGTTCAGGAAATGAAGTCTCTTATAAAGTTCAGAAATAATCTTGGACAGGCCATAGGAGGACCATGTAGATTAGTGTCTGAAATGGTTTTTTGAGGAAAGAACCACACAGATTTGAGTGAACCTGTCCAGTCAGTGCAAGCATTTGTCAGTAATCGTGGAGCACAACTCAGAACTTAAGGAGCTCAACTCGACGAACAATACCAAAGAAAGGACATTTGGGTAGGCCGCATAAACTACTCAAACTGCCAGACCATAATTAAAACTAACTGAGAAATGAAAATAATAATGATATCCACATAGTCCTCACATTCATAATAATTAATTAAAATATTATAATACTTTACAAAGTAATCATGTCATTATGAATATAATTTTCAACAATGTCAATGTGTATATAAAACTGGTATATTTTGATGATTTTACATAATAATTAAAATGTCAAGTTTTATCACAAGGCTTAGCAGAGCGAGCAGCTCAGGAAATCCTCTAGAACCCCCAAATAACCTCACATTCTTTCTAGCGAGGCGGCATATTTCTAAACTTTATCCAAGGAAATACATAACCAATATCAATTAAAGAAAATAAAAAAGAAAGAAAGAATGAAATATTGTTTATTCTGCATAAATAAAACACACATTACAATTACAAAAAAATTACATAAAATACACACACAGAATAGCCAAAAGCCAGCCAACCACTTACCAGCCGTCTTGTACAGGGTAGCAGGGACACCGACGCGAGAACTGTTACCATGGATTCAGTATATGATTCTGAATCCCCCGTGCGTTGAAATGTTTCATCGGTTATTTTTAAAAAAAACTGCTGTTTCATAGAAAAGTGCAATATATATGCGGTGAAAATGTTTGGAAAAATAGATTTTTTTTTATAACCTACGAAAAATTTCAACGCACGGGCGATTCAGAATCATATACTGAATCCATGGTAACAGTTCTCGCGTCGATGTCTCTGCCAGCCTGTATAGTAGGTGCCTAAATAAACTAATTTCAAGGTTACTTCTTATGATTCAGAATGCGAAATGGTTCTAAATGTAGTTTGGAACTTGTTTTGAGAAAAAAATTGTTGGCTTTTTTACGGCGAGTAGCGAACCTTATCTTTGTTTGTTATTTTCTACACACTATAGTCTTAATTTAATTACTTAATGACAAGCAACTAATGACTCAGAGGCAGGCGTATTAATAGTCATTTTATTTTATTTTATGGTTTTAATTTAATTTTATAATTTAAATTTTGCTTATGTTATTTAATTAAAATTTGTTTTGTTTAAAAAAATATATATAATTAATTAATTGAAGGATTTTTTTAATCTGTTGTAAAATTTTATATGGGTGTATTCCTGAAATAAGTTATTTGAATTTGAATTACCGTGTTTACACTTGGTTACCAATGTAAGGTAATATATTTTTGCTGCATAAGATCATCAACAAATATTGCAATATAGTCAATTCGTTCTAATTTTGACCGAAGTTAATAGTTAATCAACTCCAACTTATATTCTAAACTACTTAACTTATTCTTTTAAGTTATATTCTTAACTTATATTATATTCTATACTAATTATTGTGGATTAAATGATATTCGTATATTCAATCACACGAAACTCGATAGGCTTATACATAAACTTGAAATGGGTATCACCGGTTCTGTAGGTAGTACAAGAAACGCTTGCCTATATCTATACGTAATATTTTTTTTATATGTGAACAGCCTTCACAAACACCTAAAATTAGCGGCACGTGTTTTATTAAAGTTTTTTTAATCAAGTTCACTAGATTAAATTTTAAACAAGCAATACCTACTAACTAGCAGTAATTATTTCCTTGTTAAAAGCTTTTTCCTTTATTAATGTAATTTTTTTTAATGTATAAATCCTTTGTATTATTACCTAAACTGAAAGATTTCACGATCTTTTCAAGTTATTTAGCTTTATACATAAGTGTTGCTTTCGAGACATGTTACCTTTTTTTTTTTTTTTTTGTGGGTGGGAAATCATCAAATAACTTCTCCCGCTCTGGGCGGAGCGGGAGGGCGTGTCAGACTCTTACTGACTAAAACCCACCCGTGTTCCTTCGGTTGCCCTGTTGCCGGGGGCCACGATCTCCCTTTCGGTTTTCTTCGCAACCCCGCATGTTACCTAACGTATAAATGATAAATGTTTTTATTCCTGTAGTAAGTAGGTTTGCACAAACACTTTTACACGTCAATCATATTTTAAAAAACTAGATGAGGTATGATTAAGATCACAATACACACCTAATTAATTATACTCTGAAGGTTATTAAAAATAAAAACATGCAGATTTGTGTCAGGCGTATTATTTAGCTATTTTAGCTGCGTATTATCAGATACAACTGTATATAGTTGAATAATTGATTTGTTTGCCCTTGTCTTAGAACATAAACGTAACTACATTAACCTTCGATGATTTACGATAGGTCTAACAAGTTCCCATCAATATGTTATACAATATGTAGAAAAACCTTGTCCGATTCGTGAGGGTGTTATTAGGTATAGTACTGAGAGTCTATTTATGAGGTAATTATCAGGAAAACATGAAAAAAAAATCGCCACCTATTTTTTCAATAGGGAACTTTACCGGGTTATTAAATGGGGCGCTGGCGGCCATCATTTAGCGAGTATCTACAAGTCATAATTTATGACCCCTTGTTGAAAATGTTCTATTTTGTAATGGATTTGGGGTAATTTGGGTATCTACTAAAAATGTGAATTAGAAACATCAAAAACTTTTTTTTTTACAATGAAAATAGAAAATTAAAAAATCTTTTTGGTAATGTTATTGCATTACCTATGTGCCCTTTTCGGATCGGAAAAGGTTTTTTGAAGTGAAAACTTCTTTAGGCGCGTTGGGCATTTTTGAGATGGGACTAAACCATTGATTTCGCGACACCGAGAGACCTCCTTTTAACCATTAAAAAGACATAGATTACCGCGGTGCCGATTTTTTTTCAAGTTATCACTTCTGTAGGCACTCCCGGAGTGCCACTGTTTTTTTTACATATTGTATATGTGTTTGTTATTATGTACGTATTATGGATAAGCCGTTTTCATTTTATTGATTAAAAAAACGTATACATTAATCTCGTAGTAATTTACATTTTTTTTAAATTACGAAATGTGGGGTGTACCTCTGCCCAACCCTTCGGGGAAACATGGCGTGATTATGTTATGTCAATTTACATTAACCTCAATTGATAAACGCAGATATACAGTTGTATATGTACGAGTATAGGTAAGTAATTCTACATATTTATCATTTCGTGTATTTCACAACATGATACAGACTGTGTGATACAAAACATTGACCCAGATAATCTAAGTAAAAATAATGACATACAACAGCATGTTCAGAAAATGCATTCTAATTTTGTGTTACTGTAACTGTTACAGTGGCCCTGCCTAAGCAATGAAGTCGAAAACTTTGTTTTGCTGCACTAGCCTTCGGTAATTCTGCTTAGGTATATTTATTATTTTTGATCACAGAAATTATTTTATTTCAACACAAGGCACCATATTTACTACAAATTATAAACTTAATAAGCTGTGGCGTAAAAAGAGCTGCTTTCAAAATATTTTTACAAAATGGTTTGGAAACGAAAACGATAAAATTAAAGTAGATTTGTTGAATTCAAAAACAAGTTTTAAAAGTAAACAACTGTGAGATCTTATTATGTAAGAGTTAAATTATTGTATCAAAATGGTAATAGACCAAATGTATCCTAACTAATATTATAAATGCGAAAGTGAGTTTGTTTGTTACACTTTCACGCTAAAATGGCTGAACAGATTTGGATGACATGGCACATGGGTAGACCATGACCTGGATAAGGACATAAGATACTTTTATCCCGATATTCTCATGGAATCGGGGCGCAGCTAGTGCAACTATAAACATTTAATGAAGGACAAAAATCGATAACCCAGATGTTGCATAAAAAGTAGTGCGTGTACATTTATAAAGTTTTACCAAACGTCGTGTGTGTGTCTTTTGTTGTGCACTTGAGTGCAGCTGTGTTGTTTTGCAATTGTTCATTAAATATTCTCAGAAGAAATGGTCAGTGTCAGTACCTTCGTAATTAATTAATTAATAAGGCGTTATTATTGTCATCATCATCACCATCAGCCTATAGTAGTCCACTGCTGGACATAGGCCTCTCCAATTGCATGCCATTCAGCTCGATTCTCGGCAACCCTCATCCAGCTGCTACCAACTACCCTGCAAAGATCGTTACTTCACCTAGCCTGGGGAGTCCTTCGTGGTCTCCAATCAAGAACACGTCTACCCCAACGTTCATTGATTCGACGGCTAATATGGCCGGCCCATCGGTGTCTTTGGTTTTGAATTTTTTCGTTTTTGCCACCGACTTCCAAAATTAAAGTTATTTTTCAATTTGTATTGTTTTTTTTTAAGTTGGTTGTTTTTATTTTTCATTTTTTAGTTGTGATACCTCAAATTCGAATACCACTAACTGCTATGTAAATAACAGTGACAGGACTTATCATATCATCCACATACTAAGTGGGAAAAAATACGTATTATTCAAGCTTACTCAAAAACTACCCAAGTAAAGTTAATAAAATGTATATGGGACTACCTCTGAAGTAAGACCTATCAAACAAAAAAGAATCATCAAAATAAATTCATAATTGGCGGAGTAATCGCGTAACAAACATACAACAACAAAAAAACATACGATTGAATTGAGAACCTCTTCCTTTTGGAAGTCGGTTAAAATTATAATTATTAATTTGGATGCCAGCTAGCTATTGCTGGCGTAAAAAAAACCAAATGTATCAATATGGAATCATTTCTGTCTGTTACAACTAACTAAATTGTAAGCTTGAATTGTTTTCTGCTAAATGATTAATGTAAATTACACACTCTATGTAATAATGTAATGTAACGTTACACACAAAATAATTTAAATTAGATTACACAAAATGTATTCTTTTTGTTTCTGAATTAAGATAAAACTACAAAGAAACAAATTGAATGGTACAACACAACAATCGCGTTGAGAAATATTTGTACGTATGTACCGTAGTGTTATTTTATGTGAACATTTTGAATATGAATTGTATAATATAATCACTGTATTGTAATGAAAATTTGAATGTGAATAGTTTTATGTTTCAGAATCGATTGATGTTACATACATTGACACTTTGTAAAACTTTTGTATGCATCTGAAAACGTGTCTAATTTAATAGTTTATGTAAAACAATTGAGCCACGATTTTACTCGTTTCTCTTTCAAACAAGCTATAGTTACTATTATCGGACATAAAATGAAAGTAATTCCTACGTAGAAACAGGCATATCGTGACCAGTTTGTCTACTGGAGCCTGTTCCAGGCCAGTACAGGTACATTTCTCTACACTTTCTCTGTAAATGCTACCCTCGCGTACCCTAAACCGATTAAATGCACCGATAACGGCATCATTGTAGGCACCACTTTTTGATCAACAACTCTCTCATAGAACTACCACTTAATCATTAGAAGGTTTATGTGAATCGTAAAGTTAATCTGTGTGAGTAATCCGTTCGCGTGTTTATTAATATATAAAATTTATTAATACAATCCCGACCAGGAAGCCATCAGGTCAGTAAAAGTGCATTATCGTTACGTCACTTTCGTATCCATCCAATCTTTATTTATTTAGGAAATTAAAAATATTATAGGTACCTAACAGTTGAAAGTTGTCGGCGGTAAACATGACCCTAAAGTGCTTAATAAAGTAGCTATAAATTATACCTAAGTAAGGTATAATTTATAGGTACTTGTACACAGTCTTAAAACAATAATTGCCGCAAAAGACGCTTGTTATCAGGTTTAATAAATTATAAAGTATTTTATTTATTTTTTTAAACGATGCACTTGGTTTAGAACATTGATTATTATGTATTTAGTATAGTTATACTATAGGTACCTGTAGTATTTAGCTGTTTTACCAGAAGTAAGGACTGTTAAGTTTAGTTTCACTTTATTATTTATTCTGATGAACAAATAAATGTGCAACTGCATAGCTAAGTAAACACTATCTTAGGTAATAGGAAGCCGTCTGCATTATTTGATGCAATGCACTAAGTAAAGCTTTAGCATTCTTATAAATTTCGCAACAGTCTGCTGTCATGACAGTCGCCGCTTTTTCTTAGCAATTTCCTTTTAAATTATTGCGAATTAATTCATCATTGTAAGCAAACGTTTTCTAAAAATTGTAATTTTATGATGTATACTTCTCACTTGCTTCTGCTCGCGACTTCGTCTGCGTGAAAATATCATATGGCACTCTTTAATACTGTAGCTTTCCTAGTATTTGTAAAAGAATTTTAGGAATTGGATCAGTTGTTCCGTAGATTACTCCCTACGATGCGATGCTAAGAGAAAACTCATTTACAAATCACCTTGTTTTATAGGCAAACAGGTTTATTTACAAGAATTTTTTACACAATCATGGTCTATATCAATCTTATATTATATTCGATTTAAACTTGAAACAAGCACGTAAGCTTTTATCTTTTACGATACATTAATGTAAATAAATCGAAAAATCTATAGAAAACTAACAGGACAGGAACAGTACTTAATAAAATATTGCATAACTATTAGGTAAGTATTAAGGCTCGTGCAAACTGGCGCGATATCGCGGGCGCTACATAGGGAAACGAAAAAAGTATCGATACTTTGTGGTATCGAGAACATTTCCATTCCATACCGATACTTTTGTACTCGATACTTTGCATTCGATACTTTTACTCAATGAGTACTTTTTGGCAGGTATCGTATCGAATAAGAAATAAAATTTTAAATGGGTAATCTTAGAAATTACCCATTTAAAACTTGCGACCTTACGGCTTACGTTTATGGCAACGCCATCTAAAACATTACATCGATACGAAAAAATAAAACAAAAAACCAACTTCTTCATCTTCATCACAGTCTGAAAATAAGGATGAATTAAGCTATTACTTATTTGCACAGGTTTCACCACTTTCCTTAGATCCCTTGAAATAATGGGAAGATATGAAAGTTGTATTCCCAAAATTATACAAATTGATACGAGAATATTTATCAATTCCTGCGACGTGAGTGCCTTCAGAACGATTATTTTCTAAAGCAAAAAGTATAATCACAAAAATTCGAAACCGCTTATCTCCAAAACGGCTCAATAAACTTCTATTTTTAAGTGATTGTACGGAGGCGGAATGGGATTTAATTTAAATGCCCAAAGTACTAAATAATTTAATTTTGTTTCCATTCTTCTTAAATTTTTGGAGTTACAGTTGTCTTTTTCTATTATTGTATTAAATTTGTGAACCAATACCATTTGTTTTTTCATGTCCTGCCCTACTGAAGTTAAACTGACGTTATTTACTGACTGATCTATGCTCTATGCACATTAGGCCCTAAGAAAAGTACTCGATACCTTGAAGTATCGATACTTTTGTTTCGATACTTTTATGAGTACGATATTTTTTTTTCGATACTACTCATGAGTACAGTATCGATACTTTCTATTCGATACCATGTCCCTAGCGCTACAGGCAGCGCAAGAGCCTTTATGATTTAAAAGAATGAGTTTTGCGTTTAGCGGATTTTCTTTCATGTGATGCGTGTGTTTGCTGGTCTTATAATGGTTTTCATAGGTACATGAACTGTATGAACCTTCCACCTTTGACCCATTATGCGAATTCGAAGTTTAAGTTCATTCATATTCATTTTCATTCATTCAGCCGAAAGACGTCCACTGCTGGACATAGGACTCCCCTAAGCACCGCCTCATTTTTTATTGGTGCTTGTCACGTTTGGGGCTATTATCGTCACGCTTGGCAGGCCGGTTGGCGATCGCAGAATAGTGTTAAAAATGCATAGAGAACGTTGCTGCCCATTCTCTAGTAAGTCCCTTAGTCTTCTTTTACGACACCCATGGGAAGAAATAGGGTACTGCAAAGTCCGGCACCATACAAAACAACGCGGAACACGGAACTTAACGTTAAAAAATAATATAAAAAATATTAGTGAACCTACGTTATGTCCTACGTACGGACAAATTCGAATGCCACTGCTCTAAAATTTTACTTTGTCGCAAATGGATAGCCGTATTTGGAATGCGATAGAATCATGATTTAATATCACCTAAAATTATGTATCAAATCTAATGTCAAAAACTGGAGGTATTGACTTCAATTTACTATGCATTTGCATAAAAAATGTTTAATAATAATATAATATATTTCTGAGTATACGGTACATTAAGATCTTTTTTTGTGTTATTAGCCAGTTCTTGACCTCGATCTCGCCGCCTCTCGTAATATTAATAATCAGCTTCACATTGACATACTACCGTGGCCGCTGTAAAATTATTAAAATTAAAGTACAATTAATATCCCCAATAATATAATTTAGTTTGAAATTAAAATAGGTATTTTTTATACAATTTCAAGTTTATTAAGTACGTTTTTATTATTATTTTTGTATATAAATTAAAAATGTTTCAAAAAAATAAGAAAACAAAGTCAATATACACACATAAACTATTGATAAAATGTTGTTTGCTTTAATAATACGAAAAGTATCTCTTAAACAGATTATTTGGAATTTGCCTTCATCAAAATAAATATTATTATGATATAATATAGTCAAAATAATTCATTATCATTTAAATTGAGCTCAAGGTTGGCCTTGACTATCTTAGAGTCTTATCTAACCATTGATAAATGACTTAACACGTTTATGCTAATTTTATTTTGTAATTGAAACCAACAATAATTTAGATTATATTTATAGATATGTACAATTTAGTTATTTTGCCACAACTAGGAACTAAAAGACTAACGCCTGTTTTCAGAGCTGAGCTAAGCGCTGAAAAGCCAGTAGCGCGCTTTTATTTAGGCATTTTTAGGTGTCGTCTTGTTTTAGTGACAGCGGGCATAAGAGAGTGCTTTAAAAGAGCACAGTCACCCACGCTAACAACCTTGCTGACTAGCTAATCTTTAACGGCATGAGTCACAGGTCGTGCCGACATGTTAGAGGAAGAAGAAAATAAGCACTGCATGGTGGTACGAAGTAGAGACAAAAGCCAAAACTAAGTCGACTGTATTTCTATCTCCAGGCCGAGATGCCGACTCCAGACTACAGCGTGGACCTGGACCTGGGCGAGCCTCCGCTGGAGCTGATGGAGTATGCTCATCAACACCTGGGAGAGGACCCCAACACCCGCCTTCAGGCCATTTACGAGCTCAGAGAAATGATATATGGTGAGTTCTTACCGTATCTGAAAATGTAGTGACATATTGGGGAATCTTTTTTGTAGACTGGTAAACAAGTAGGTACCTACAGGGCAAAAATATGACACAGCAAGCTTTCTTCTGGCGTGCTCTCTGTGCAAAAACATCTGTACCATGGAAGAGCTTTGCGAGGACAACGCTAATACTGTCGAAGGGGCCGAATTGTGGTCGAAGCTTATTTAAATTTAATAAAAAGGAATCATCGATAAGACGAAGAAGAAGTAAACTTTAGAAAGAAACTGTGTCACACAGCCACGGAGGCTGTGTGACACAGTTTCTTTCTAAAGCTTTCTGTACTCATACCTGTGTGACACAGGTACCTGTCAGGACTCCCTTTGTGATACAGGTACTTGTCAGGATTCATACTTTTGTAACAAAGATACCTGTCAGTACTCGTACTTGTGTAATACAGGTATCTGTCAGGACTCATACCTGTGTGATACAGGGACCTATCAGGACTCAGTGTGACAGGTACATGTCAAGATTTTTACTTATGTGAGGCTATTTCGCTATTTCCCTTCTCAAAACAGCAAAAACTATAGTAAAATCGAATAACCGAATCAATAATCCATTCGCTGAGCGCGGAGCGTTGCATCGCAGCTTAATCACTATGCTTTTATTTTTGTTTCCGTGCCTTCGATTTATTTTCTATTTGCATAAAACGCAGCGCAAGAAACGATATAAAGTACATCGACTGGAACTTCTCCACGTATAACAGTATAGCATAGATAGAGCAACCACGGACATGTAACCGCCTACATCCCAGAGCCCTTTGTTGCGGTCTGTGGGTGAATCAGCGTCACGCACGTGCAAGGACGGTGGACTGTTGCAATGTTGTGTTGCGTACACAGTATTGAATTCAAAGTCATTATTTGTGTGAGTTCAAATGACCTCCATGAGCGCTGATACGAAAATGTTACGTTAGCTGCACACTGGGCACACACCACATCAATTAAATTAATAACAGGTAGTCAGAGATGAGAACTTATTTATTTATAAAACACTTTATTGTAAGTAAACCACATAACAGAAAAGACAATCACACACACACATACACACTCACACACACACCCCCTACAAACACACGCACTCACACACAGGTCACAAGTCTTGCACCTGCAAAGATGAAAAAAATACATAATAAAACCAGAAATTAAAATAATCTGTTGTTCGAGTACTGTCTGTAAGACTATTTTTTTTTTAAATATTAATATTATTTAATAGGTCATGAGAGCAAATCAATGATCTACGCAAACTGCATTCCATATTTGTCATCTTGGTATTCAAGTATCATTGATTATGAGGCAATTAATTATTATTTAATGTTTTAATATTGCACAACAAACAATTTAGATTGTCGAACAATGGGACGTAGGCAAGATGTTAGTGACCCTGACATGAATTAGAGGACCAATGAGCTTTGTGTATGTAGCTTGATACTTAGACGCATATCACGTGCAGGTGCAGACATCAAGAATAGGTTGGAAGAAACGGAGCTATGCTAATAGCTCTAATAATGCTTTTATAATCCAGTCTAGCCTCTTGCTGCAAGGGCAGCTTGAAGCAGTCAGGATGGACTGCTTCAAGCTGCGATTTCATAGTGAACTACAGTCGTCTTTTTCCAAACTTAAATTCAAAGCATTTATTTCAAATAAATGGCCATTTTTCTGAGTTCGGCCCTTGACAATTACAAGCACTTTGGAACTGTCAAAGGTTCGGTCAGTCAGAAAGATGAAGCTAGTTGCCTATTCCAAAGCGTAGTGGGTTCCTATGGAGAAGAACGGGCAAGGAACTCCTCGGACACTCTTTTAAATCCCAATATTGGTTACATATTCATGTTGAAATTATACATGTGAGAACAATATAGAAAGACGTGCACGTTAAAAGCGTTCGTTAAAAACAATTCAATATAGCTAATTGATTCAGGCGGGATCTTGCGGAAATCCTTACATATTAAAACAAAGTCCCCCGCCGCGTCTGTCTGTCGGTCTGTCTATCTGTCTGAACGCGATAAACTCAAAAACTACCAAACAGATTTTCAAACGGTTTTCACCAATGGACGGAGTGATTCTGTGTATAATTCATTGAGGTTTTGTGTAAATTGGCTGAAATTTGACAATTATTCTTGAAGATGTCGGAAAAAATCATGCCAACTGAGAACTTTATTGGCGTGCACTGCAGAAATCGTAAAAGTTACATAAAATTTATGTTGTACAGGATTGTTCATCTTAAAAAGTTCAACTAAAAAGTCCGCGATGGCATATGCCTATCTTCTAAAGATGACCCACAGTAACTAATATTATCTTTCAGAATTTGATAAAAATTTCATTGTTATTTCCGAAGCTATTTTGACCGGTATTATATTAATCCTTATCCAATAAACTGTGTTACTTAAATTGAGCACTGACATCATTTCATTTAAATAAATGGTTTAAAAGATATTACAAATTCAAAATTACGCGTAACAAAATAATTATGGTTGACGGCAACGCGGGCGCAGCGGTAGGAGTCAATGACCTTTTCTTCGGCTTTTGGTTATGTAATCCCGGTATTGACAGTACGTTCCCATGGGATATTTTCCGACATCCACGTGGGCGAAGCCGCGGGCAAAAGCTAGTTCATTATAAAATACAATAGACGTTGATATTTAGTAACCAGTTCCGCTTAATTATTCCTAAAGAGCCATAAAAAACCGCTCAGCGCAGAGCGCAGAGCGCTGACTCTGCGTTCAGCGCTCGGTTTGGCAACATACCATGTTTGGTTTCGCAACAAGTCAATCGTCATCCTGAGAATGCCTCGTTGAGAGGTGAAACACGTGTCGATTTCTTACTGGGTTTTTTATAGCTCTTTAGGAATAGTTACGCGGAATTGGTTACTAAATATATCAACGTCTATTATTTTTTTACTGTTCAGAAATTTTAAAAAAGCCATGGCAGCCAAGAGATCACCACTATTTACATGCATACATGGAACCGTTCGACCAGTTGCGACTGACTGCTCCGTTCGGTCAGCAGCTTGTAGCAAGTCTGGCCGCTCTAACTTGGTGTAAAGTTCATGAAAGCAAAGCCGATTTAGTGAATTTTTGGTCAGACTTTGAAATTGCTTACTTTGAGACTACCTCGTTGGTCTAGTGATCGCAAGCGCTACCGCTCAGCATGAGGTCTTGGGTTCGATTCTTGGGTCCGGCAAAATGTTATTGGGTTTTCCACCTGGAATTACTCAGTAGCAGCCTTTTTTGTTGGGTGGGAAATTATTAAATAACTTCTCCCGCTCTGGGCGGAGCGGGAGAGCGTGTCAGACTCTTACTGATTAAACCCACCCCTGTTCCTTCGGTTGCCCTGTTGCCGGGGGCCACGATCTCCCTCTCGATTTCCTTCACACCCCCGGCAGGCATCGGCCCTAACGGACCCCAACAAACTCAGTAGCAGCCTGAACTTTGGATTTGTGCCCGGTTGATCGCAATAGGCATTTTAAACATAACTGGCCTAATCAGGGTGTACTATAGTTGCACCTCTACCTAACCCTTCGGGCATGCAGGCGTGATGTTATGCTACTTTGATGTAGCCGTCGCACAGTGGGCTGAAAATCGGCTTTCATAGACATTCGATTTCTTTTTCGAATTGGTCAAATTTTTTGATTGGAATTGTTTAAAACAATCATGACCTTGAGGTATAATTGGTATGACGTCATAGAACATAGTGGAAGATAGACTTTTGATTTTTTTTCAAAATACTTGTATGGGCATTATCATAAAATCTTCAATATCTCAGCTATCGCATATTTGCGCAAAAGAATTCTTTCACACAAAAAATCTCCTATTTTTTTGCCAATTTTTGATATATTTCACTTTTATGGCAGAGGTGCGATGAAAAAGAAAAAAAATAAAAATAATTTTATTATTTTTATTTCTTCATTTATAACGATTATAAATGAATTTAATTACGCATTAGAATAATATAACAAAGAATATATAGCACAATAGTCTAGGCCATCGTGAGCCGCTTTTTTAGTCATTGATTTTTATACTACCTAGCAGAAAAACAGCATCTTATACGTAAAAAAACAATTCTTAAATTGTTGACAACAAATACTCGACTTTATCGGAAGCCTGACCCTTTTAGCCTATAACAATTACCGAGAATTATTGCTAATAGGTACCTACCTATTAACTAATAGGTAGGTGATCACTGATCACCTAATTTAAGTTTTATTATGACAATGAAGGGTTTTTAGGCTGATTACTAATCGTTCTCCAGAGGTAGAACTTACAGAATCACTGTGCCTAATGGGTTATTATCATTAGGGTATAATAACAGTTAAACATATAATATACAACTACAAATATGACTTACATTTAAATTTTAAATAGTTTTATATAAAAAAAAATAGAACAAAAATAGTACCTAAATCTAAATACATTCTAAAAATAAAATTTAATTGATTATTTACAGACATGCTCTAAATTAATACTAACAAAAGTAAAACTAATAAAAAGTTAGTAAATAAACAAAAACATCTTAACCTACTGTTAGTCACAATCACTACATTCTGATTCTGATTCAGATTCGGAATCTAATTGATTTATATCGCAAAATTCGACATCGGGTTCTTGCAGGTTATCCAAAAGATCCCGAGTTTCAGAGAAGAGAGCTTTCCTGTTCTTTACATCCATAATTGGTCTAACTGAAGAAATGAGAGGGTCTGAAGTGAGAAGAAGCATGTTTAGAATGTCTTCATTAGAACATTGTCTGCTCTTTTTTCTTGAATGATGACATCTAAATCTTCGAAAGTCCTTATTACGAGCCTCTGATGCTTCTTCTGAAAGACACCCAATTGGTACTACTGCATTACAAGCTATAATATCTGCCCCATGTACAAGTAACTTGTGCACAGTTGACGACATGTAATACCAGTTATAAAGTGCCAAATACCTCTCTGCTGTCTTTAGGCAGTACTCTTTAAATTTTTCAATATATATATTTTCTTCTGATGTAATAGCCTGTAAAATAACAGCAAATCTCCGAATCAAATTCTCATCCAGACCCGTAATGGCTGCGGTTTTTTCCGGAAATTCAAAAAATCTCCGTGCTGTATTTCCATCGTTGGTTGTTCCTGAGCCTTGTTTAACCACACCTATGATCAGGTTCAGTTCCCGCTTGAAACCGTCTTGGATTGTTTTTTTTCCTTGCCTGCAGAATAGCTTTATCTTCTTCCCCTTTTGCCATCCATTTTTTAAGATCTTGTCTGTAAGAAATATTTAAAAGGCATTCCATGCAATTGATGCGTGCATGTAACGAAGACAGCCCAAATTCGTATAAATTCTCAGAAACAGGCCTTTTTAACACTTCCGTTAAATTGTTCATCTCTGAAGGTTTTGCCAAACATAAATAGCAAACTGAGCTGGCTTTGGCTTCAGAGATGTAAGTGCAGACCTTGCCATCGATCATGGTCATCTTAAGGTCATGGGTGACCTTGTTGCTGCCACTATCTGTCGGTCTCAACGCTTTTATTTCTTCTTTCATACTGTCTAAATGCTCATTGACAACCAGTTTGCTTTCTTTCATGAAGCTAAATCGCACGGGACGACAAAATGATGAAGAACAGGGTTTCGGGTTTTTCCATATGGTGTCACTGCCATTGATTAGTTTCAATGGAACTAATGATGTCATGAAGACACTAGAATCATCATTTTCACTGTCCATTGTCTGTTTATATCTGCTCTGGCTAGACGCACCGTCAAATCCCCATTTCGATATTAATATTAACTGTTTCTGTTCTACGCACTCAGGTAAACTGTCGAAGATTCTTTTGACTGTTAAATCTAATAATCCTTGAAGAAAAATTTTTGCTGATGAATCCGTCACTGTTATTGTTTGTTTGGAAGGATAACATTGTAATTTCGCCTGTTGAACTTTGTAATAAGATGGATACAAATCTTTTACGCCTTCACGTATGGCTGTTTCTCTCAATGTTATATATTGCCACTTAGATAATTTTAAAGAGAGAAATATGCCAAGTGCCTTCTCGGGTGTGAAAACTTGCTTGGCCAACGATTGATGAATTAAATTATTGAACTTATCAGCAGCTCCTGGATTTGTCAACATGAATTCTAGTGCTGAAGCAATATTCTCCTTTCCTTCTTGTCTCATCTTTATGATAGCAGCATATGCTATCTCACTGGACTCACAATTTTCTTGATCTGTAATTCTCCTTCTTTTTTGTTTCTTTCCTAGATCTTGAAATGGTTTACGAGTTGGTGCCTTTCTTTTTGTCATTGTTCCAACTGATATTGCTGCTGATGTAGATGTGGAAGGTTGAGGAGATATGGCGTTTACTTCAGAATCCACAATGCCTGAAGCAGCAGGTACTTTTATGCAACTAGGCCAATCAATATCAGTCTCAAGCCAGTTTTTGTGTTCCTTTAAGAAACACTCCAGTTTTCTGTTGGCTTGCTTCCATTTCCTTGTAATAGCTAGTGTAATCCTTCTGCAATATTCTTTTAATGTTAAATTATCTTCATCGGAGAGATTTAAGTTCAAACGAGAAACTACAGCATTATATAGTGCAAGGCTGTCACTGTACTTCCCCGAATTCTTCAAAATCATGAAGAAATCTAGGTAAGTAGATAAACTCTCCATTTTTTGCAAGCACAATTTCACTGTTAACACAAGGGGAAATCAATGTGAACTGAATAATTGTTCCCAATACTGCACTTTAAATACCTGTGAGATATCTGTACAGAACTAAATTAACCCTAATGATTATAACTCATTAGGCACCTGCACAGTGATTCTGTAAGTTCCTCTGGAGAACGATTAGTAATTAGCCTAAAAACCCTTCATTGTCATAATAAAACTTAAATTAGGTGATCAGTGATCACCTACCTATTAGTTAATAGGTAGGTACCTATTAGCAATAATTTTCGGTAATTGTTATAGGCTAAAAGGGTCAGGCTTCCGATAAAGTCGAGTATTTGTTGTCAACAATTTAAGAATTGTTTTTTTACGTATAAGATGCTGTTTTTCTGCTAGGTAGTATAAAAATCAATGACTAAAAAAGCGGCTCACGATGGCCTAGACTATTGTGCTATATATTCTTTGTTATATTATTCTAATGCGTAATTAAATTCATTTATAATCGTTATAAATGAAGAAATAAAAATAATAAAATTATTTTTATTTTTTTTCTTTTTCATCGCACCTCTGCCATAAAAGTGAAATATATCAAAAATTGGCAAAAAAAATAGGAGATTTTTTGTGTGAAAGAATTCTTTTGCGCAAATATGCGATAGCTGAGATATTGAAGATTTTATGATAATTCCCATACAAGTATTTTGAAAAAAAATCAAAAGTCTATCTTCCACTATGTTCTATGACGTCATACCAATTATACCTCAAGGTCATGATTGTTTTAAACAATTCCAATCAAAAAATTTGACCAATTCGAAAAAAAAATCGAATGTCTATGAAAGCCGATTTTCAGCCCACTGTGCGTCGGTTTGCTACTTCTTTTTAAATCATTTGATCTTGATCAATTCGAAACTATTTTACTCCGGTAAGAATCTAGAATTCATTTAAATTAATACTTCTACGTACATATTTTTCTAGTAGGCGCCTAGAATTCATAACATTTAAATATAGCCCTTATGCTGGGGCTACATCGTTGCGTTATCGCAAACTTTACTTCGTGCGCTCTGTGTTGCTCAGCGAGACGTCGAGCGGTTTGCGAGAGAGGGCGCGCGAAGTTTAGTTCGCGATAAAGCGACAATGTAGTCTCAGCATTACAGTACCCTAATTGCGTAACTTATTATCGGAAACAATTATGCCTATTTTGTTTCATTTTGACAGTTCAACAACATTCATTGCGTTATTTACGTTGTACAGCAGATTTTTTTTCAAACTTATGAAGCAATGGATTAGCAATTTGTTTTAAATCGAAACAGATTGTGTTGTATTACGCAATAAGGGTACAGGTTACCTACTAGAATATAAAGTCTTATAAAATGTATTAGTAGTACAGAAAACAGCAAAACATTACTGCTGGCCTAAAATAATTACTTCTTACCTACCCCATTTAGTTTGCAGTTGTTTCGCTAAATTATTCAAAGGAATAACGTTGTATGTAGACAAAAGGCAAGGCTCGTACGTCCGTCACCGTGACTAAAATGATAAAGGAGAATTATTTAGATACATGCGCATAGTAACAACGCGAACGTTGAACTATGATATACTTAGTAAACAATAAAACAAACTATGTATCTCGGTAATGTATCAAATCAAATCAAATCCATTTATTTGAGAGAATGTAGGCTTACAATTAACCAACCTACCACCTACCCTACCCCCCCCCCCTTCCTACCTTATTGTACCTTTAATGGCCCCTTTACATTCTACCATTACTTATGGAGTGCAAATATTTAATATTATCCTACACAATGCTAAATAAATTTGAAAAAGACAGCAACATAAAATAATTTATCATGCATTAACAAATTAATTAATTGATGTCAAAGTTAAACCTATGTCAGTTCAAGAGATAAAGTTTATTAAAATGTCAGATTAAGAATACATAAATAATATTGTAAATTTTAATTGATAATGTCATAAGTATTATAATGTCAATGTGTTGATTTAACAAATTTTAACATAATTAATTATTATGAGGTATATACCAATATTATTTATTTCAGTTTCCTTCTCCGCGATCTCATATATATTAATTGAGATCGTAAAAGCATTTTTCTTTTAACCATTGCGTTACCTTTTTAATCATAGGGCAAAGGTAAATCTTTAAAGGAGTTATGTTAAGATATCGTCGCACCCGGCAACGAAGACATTTTAGATAAGGTTTCACGACGCTTAATGCCTATTTAAGCCGTATTGACACGACACCGTCGTGTATTGAAAAAATACTACATTCACGAACATATCACATTAACGTCTTAACAAAAAGTGAAAGAATCTATTTACAAAACTCCCGATAAGTGTAATAAACAGGGAGTAATTCAATTCACAATCTTGTATATGGCAAAATCAGGGAAATTTTGTAATTTATTTAGGTACAATTTCATTCCGTTAACGCCATAATAAAATGCTAACATGCAAATAACATTTATTAAAATTATTTTGTACATTAACTGAATAATAATGAAAAGATCAAGATGGAGAAATGAATGCGGCCCTTATAGCAACCAGTTTAGCAACCAGTTTAGTAACCAGTATAGCAATCCGTATAGCAATCAGTATAGCAATGAGAAAAGCAACCAGTATAGCAACCAGTCTAGCAACCGGTATAGCAACCAGTATAGCATACAATACAGCAAACAATACAGCAAACAGTATAGCAACAAGGTTAGTAACCAGTATAGCAATCCGTATAGCAACCCGTCTAGCAATCAGTCTAGCAATCTGTATTGCTATCTGTATAGCAACCCGTTTAGTGACCAGTATAGCAACCAGTATAGCAATCTGTATAGCAATCAGTTTAGCAACCCGTTTAGTGACCAGTATAGCAACCCTTATGGCAACCCGGATGCTATCACTATAGCAATCAGTACAGCGATTATTATAGCAATCAGTATAGCAATTAGTATAGCAATCAGTATAGCGATCAGTATAGCGATCAGTATAGCGATATGTATAGCGATCAGTATAGCCATCAGTATAGCGATCAGTATAGCGATATGTATAGCGATCAGTATAGCGATCAGTATAGAAATCAGTATAGCGATCAGTATAGCGATATGTATAGCGATCTGTTTAGCAATCAGTATAGCAATCAGTATAGCGATCAGTATAGTGATCAGTATAGCAATCAGTATAGCGATTTGTATAGCGATCAGTAGAATCTGAATCTGATCGCTATACAAATCGCAAATCGCAGACAGACACCGGATTCAGTAGAATCCGGGGTCTGTCTGACTGTCTGTTTGTTTGTTCGCGAACATCTCCGGAAATTCATTTTTACAGGTACAGAGATAAATTTAGATTAGAATTTATGCTTTATTTCATTAAAATCGGATGTTGCAAAAAAAACTTATCGTCATACAAAACGGTATTCTGTTCACGACACGTTGCGCATAATTTCTGAGAGTAACCCAACAAGTAGGCTTGCATGAATTCACGTTTAGTTTATTTTGAGTACAAAAAAATAATGCTATTCTATCTTCTATAAATAAAAATCTATTACCGCATGTATGAAAGATCATCACTAGAGAATGGCCCAACCGACATGGCAGTTTTTTTTTTGTTTTATTCGATATCGTCTAACACAAGGTTTGCATGAAAGAAAATTTTGGAAGTTCCACCGGAAATGTCGGAAATACACTCGGGTGACGCCGGGCACGAACAGCTAGTACCTAATATTTATCAGCCGGTTTATTCTGCAAAAATCTCTCATTATATGCTGCACCGTTTCAATCAACACGTTAACGTCAGCTGTCACTTAAAACCAGCGCTGGGGCTCTATCTCGCATAGGGTCGCAGCATTATGCTGAGCGATAGCCGTTTTGCGTGGATGTGACACATATTTCCCCCCAAATTGTTCTTTTTGTGTTTGTGTTCTTTCTTTGCATCATGTCTTTCTTTCTTTTTCTTTTCACCGTGAAAACTTAGGGGAAGTGAGCTTGAAGTAAACTGTCATTCTTCCTGATGTTAGGGATTGACACTCATAGCTAAATATAAAAATAGAGTTGACGAATAATTTTACAAAAACTGTTACCTACTGAAAAATTTGCATGCTGATGATTACATTGGCAAAAAAAAATAGATTCTTATTTTTCTTATCCTTATTCTCACTTTAAATTCACTTCACGCAAGTTTTTACGGTGAGAATTTTACTAAGTAGAACAGCAGAACTGCATCGCGCTATCGATACTATGTACGTGTTATTTACTACGAAGTAAATACACATTATAGACTTTGATTGGGTCAATAAATCAAGTAGGTTCTTAGGATTTTAAATATCTTGAGGCATTTGAATAGTGAGAGCGGTCTGTGGCCGCGAAAACTTAGGTTGACCAAAACTGTAATTAGATTATCCTATTTGAAAACCCTCAATAAAATATAATATATACGTAATAGATAATATAATATTTATTTATAAAATAGGTTGCTGGCAATAGGCTCGCCCCCTATTACATGGGACTTAAAACATAACTGGCGAAATGTGGGTGAATTTGCTACAGGGACACCTCCGCCCAACCCTTCGGGGCAACAAGGCGTGATGTTATGTTTGTTGTTTATGTAGATTGTTGTACATGTAACAGTTTTCACAAAGTAGGTAATATTTTTTTATTGCCATCAACCGGGCACAAATCCAGACTCCGGGCTGCTACTGAAAAATTCCAGATGGAAAAACCCAATAACACTATACCTGACCTGGTAATCGAATACCAGGACCTCATGATCAGCAGTAGCGCTTGCGACCACAGATCAACGAGGCAGTCTATTATTTCTGTGCTACATAATTATTGAAGTGAAAACCTCTTTAGGCGCGTTGCGCTTTTTTGAGATGGGAATAAACCATTGATTTCGCGACACCAAACAACACCTCATTTTGTAAACGCGATTGTGCTCTTTATTTATATTACGTTACGGATCAATGTTCTATGCAAGTATTTTTACTTTAAAGGTTTTGTAAACGCGATTGTGCTCTTTATTTACATTACTTTACGGATCAATGTTCTATGCAAGTATTTTTACTTTAAAGGTTTCGGAAGTATGTTTTTTTTTTGCAAACGCGATTGTGCTCTTTAGTTAGATAAGTTAATAAGTTAGTTTACGAAGCAATGTTTTATACGAGTATTTTTCTTCCACCAAGGCGATCTTGTTCAAGTTTTCACTTCACTATCATTTTTTTTTATTTAACTTTAAATTTAATACTAAATTTTATTCATATTTCAGAACGTGGTGAATGCACTCCCCACCGCATGGATGACGACTTCTTGATCAAATTCCTGCGTGCGCGCAAATTCATTCCAAAACGAGCACATAGATTGGTAAGCTAATTCAAATATGAGTTTTAACAATCATTTGTCAATCATTCTTTGTTTATTAATATTATCATTTACATACTCATATTGCTAAATATTATATTTCCATGCGAAAGTAAGTTTACAATGTTTACCATTGGCAGTTTTCGCTTTCCATGTTATAAATCTGATTTATGAGAGTTCCCTGAGGTCAATCTCTATAAACCCCATCTTTACAAAGCCTGCATTAGATCTAAAATTTCAACTTTCTCTTACTTACTTATTAATTTAACAAGGTAGAGATATATTTGAATAGTTATAATTAATATTTTAATCGCATATAGTTCTAAATAATTTAGTAGTTACTTATTATTAGATGAGACTTATACATAACAAAAGAAATGTCAGCAAAAGACCTTTTCCTTCTCTTTAGAGGAATGCAGATGTGTTATTATTTTTAGTGCAAAAAAAAAAAAAGTGAAACTGTATCACTTTTTTTCACAAAAAAAAAAGAAACAAAATCACAAAACGGCTTCTAAAAATTAAATGGCGAAGTTACGAAACTGACATGTTTCCCCCCAAAGAACACAAATTGTAGATCGCGAATAATGTTAAAATATTTTAAGGGACTTGAACTATTTTTGTTAATTTGATTTTGTAAGAAAGCAATCGAACAATCAATTCATTATTGTTTGATTGAATCAATTAATTGGCACTATAAAAGTATAATACATGTATTAATTGATTTATATTTTATTAGCAGACTCAAAACCAACCCAAAATTTAAATAAGAAACAGAAATGTAATATTACGAAATCAGTGTGCATTTTAGGTGTAGGACCTCGAATATCCATATAGGGTGATAATGAAATGAAATGAAAAGAGTACGGAGATATACTAGAATATTAATCTTAGCTAGGAATATATTTGGAAATATCGAAATACACATACACCACAAAAATACCTAACATAAAAACACATGTCCTACTTCCTACTTATTAATTATTATTATTATATTATATAAACGCGAAAGTTTGTGAGTATGGATGGATAGATGTTTGTAACTCTTTCACGCAAAAACTCCTGAACGGATTTGAATAAAATTTGGCACACAGATAGTTTATAACCTGGATTAATACAGAAAATACTTTTTATCCCGATATTCCCACGGGATCGAGACTTCTGCGGGTGAAATGCGGGACGCTGCTAGTACTTACATAAAAATCCTTAGGTTTCGCAAATAACCATCAGGCATTGAAGCGATTCAGCAGAATTGACGGGGTCCGTTAGGGCCGATGCCTGCCGGAGGTGCGAAGAAAACCGAAAGGGAGATCGTGGCCCCCGGCAATAGGGCAACCGAAGGAACACGGGTGGGTTTTAGTCAGTAAGAGTCTGACACGCTCTCCCGCTCCGCCCAGAGCGGGAGAAGTTATTTGATAATTTCCCACCAAAAAAAGGCATTGAAGCGATTAAAAATATCGGTGTGTGAGAAAATAACCGACTTAAATAGATATCCAACATAGATGTACTATTTAGTATATATAACTATGATGTCCAAAGTTCTCATACCAATCTTGCTACGTCAATATTATGACGCCAGTATCGATATTAAGTCAATTTTACTACGTTGCCTTCGATCAACAATTGTTGATCGAAGTATGTTGCCAACAATTTATGCAATTTTTTATCAAGATACTATAAATAAGTTTAAAACTTGTTTTTGTTATAACATGATCAGTGGAGCAGCCTATTATGTTATAATGACATTGGAATAAATAATTCTGAAGCCAATGACTGTTGCTATTAAAAATATAAATATCAAGGCCAAAAAGGCTATTAGAATATTATAATAATTCACATGAAATAATCATAAAACTGCACTAACGTTAACATAAATTTCACTAATCCCACCAATTTTATGATATCTCAAAAATTCTCCTTTTTCTACGAGACAGCAGGTCGGTTTTGCCAGTGGTAGGAAAAAAAATTAGTGCAAGTTCTAAAATACAGTGATTAAACTATTACAGACATCATTATGAAGACATTATCATGCGTCGTTGGTTTAGTGGTAGCAAGCTCTACTGCTGAGCATGAGATCCTGGGTTTGATTCCCAAGCCGGGCAAAGTGTTATTGGGTTTTACGATTAGGAATTTCTCAGTAGCAGCCAGGAGTCTGGATTTGTGCCTGGTTGATGGCAATAGGCTTAGTCCCTATTACATGGGACTTAAACATAACTGGCGACATATGAGTGTTCTATGGGTACACCTACTTCTGCCTTCTCCTTGAAAAACGCGTGATGTTATTTTATTATCAACATAAAATAACATCACGCCAGTAATCCCCGAAGGGTTAAGCAGAGGTGTACCTATAAGTACACCCACATTTCGCCAGTTATGTTTGAGTCCCATGTAATAGGGTCCGAGCCTATTGCCATCAACCGGGCACACAAATCCAGACAGAGAGAAATTCCAGATGGAAAACCCAATAACATTTTGCCCGACCCGGGAATCCAACCCAGGACCAAAATTATTATCAAGACATTTATAAAAAAATGTTGTATGTTAACTTAAATATTTCTTCGTATTTCAGATTGTAAACTACTACCAATTCAAAGAAGACAATCCGGAACTGTTTGAGAATGTTTTCCCACTAGATTTAAGGAAAATTGGAGATGCTAGCGTGATTGCCGTGCCTCCATATAGAGACCAAGATGGACGAAGATTACTGTTTTATAGAATAGGTAAGAACAAATGTACTTAATTACAAAGGCAAGATTTTACCTTATGTGGGTTGAATCTGAATGAGGCTGGCACAGGAGCGAACTTACACACGGCTACACATCAAGCTATATGCATATACATTTCCAGTTTAAGCTCTCACATTGTATAGGATTTCCATACATCAAGAGATCAGCTTATACTGAAAATGAATAGCTTGATATGTAGCCATGTGTACAAGCAAAGGGCTATGATTAACTGTGGGTGAAGACCGGTTGTGGATGATAATAATGAATCCAAGTTTTAGCTGCGTTTGTAGATTACTTAACAACATCTATCTTATTCCTCCAAGAACTGTAGACCAACAAATATAAATAAAATTGCCATTTGCCGGGTAGTTAGCATCGGCAGGTAGGCACGGCAGTGCCCCTGCCAAGTCGACCAAACAAAAAAAATGCACAGTCGTACCATCTTTTCTCGAAGCCATTCAGGACATTTTCGACCTAGGTTTTACTCCTACTATCTGCTTGAGAAAAGATTCCAAATTATGAATGTGGGAGTTTTTTATTTTGTGTTTTTTGCTTAGCAATCTGTTGCAAAGCATAGGCTTGGTAAGCTGTTATTAACTGATGTTTTTTAGGCGCGTAATTAAGCTAGCCTAATAAAAAATAAACCGTAATTAATTTATACGTAATTTTGCAGAGAGAAGGCCGTAGCAACATTTTTTGTAAGATTATTATAATTAAGGTATGCAGATAATTGTGGGTAGTTTTCCTAATTGTATTTTATTAATTGATGAAAAAAAATGTTTGCGTAAAATGGTAATAGGCACCCAGCACGTGTTCCGTGATTTTTTGCCATAAAAAGAAATATATTATCACGGTTTGTTTCCTTAAACAATATTTAGGAACTTGGCGGCCTTTGTAATATTATAATCTCAATCTTTTCAATTTAAACCTGTATTTTGATACCTTCTCATTGATTTGATCATCATTTTCAGGTTGTTGGAACCCAAAGGCAATCCCTGTGGAAGACTTATTCAAAGCAACCATCATGGCTTTGGAGCTCGGTCTACTTGAGCAGAGATCGCAAATATTAGGAGGTGTTGCGGTGTTCGATCTAGAAAACATTGGCACACAGCACGCGTGGCAAATTACACCCTCCGTAGCGTCCAAAATGGTTAAACTTATGGTGGTAAATGTTTTATTATACGATTCTTTCTTAAGTTTGATTTTTTTTTTTGCTTTTTGAGAGACGCCTGTCTTTTTATAGGCTGTAATTGTGATACCTTAGATTTTTTGACAAAGAACTATTTTGACAAAAATACCGCCAGGGATGAGGCCTTAAAGGTTAGCTGCATCGACCCAAATTGTTATACCCTTACTAGCTTTTGCCCGCGGCTTCACCCCCGTGGATGTAGGAAAATATCCCATAGGAACGTGGATTTAGAGTATACTATGTCGTAACCCAAGTCATGGCATACGTACAGCGTATGCCTTTCATTTACATCCGTTCAGCTGTTGCGACATGAAAAGGTAACAGGTAATAATAAAGCTGTTTTAGGGTTTCGTACATCAAAATGAAAAATTGAAACCTTAAAGGATGACTTCGTTGTCTGTCAAGACCCTTTTTCTCAGAAACGCGTGGAGGCATCAAGTTGAAATATATATCAAAAACTTAGATCTACGGTCTCTTGGAGCTGTAATGAAAATCAAACTTCCAAGTCAACGCATTAAAAAAATACGGCCATTTATGCCGCATATTTTGACACTCGCAAATAAACCAGTCTATTTGGTACTTTCCGTTGGCCCAGCAGCATGAAGTTTGGCGAAAAGTAAGGTCAAGTAAAGAGGAACATCCGAAAATTGGTAATTTGTAGTTATATATGAACTGCAAAAATAAGTTTTTTCTTCAATCTGGGATCAAAAATTCATAGGCCGTGTCTTGAAGTAACATTTAGTCTGTATTTCATTACTCTATTAAAAGTTCTTTTAAAATTGAACAGTTAAGTTTGTCCTTCAATCCAGATTTGGAAATTCGGGCAGCTGAGCAAGCGCAGCTTTGAGACGGAACCCTCAGGGCGCAAGTCCTCCTCGCGCACATTTGGGAGTGGCGCGAGGAGGCGAAACGCCGGGGCTTAACTCCGCTGCCGCGAGAAATCGTGGCACAGCGGACAGAGCTCCGGCGGGATCTCATGGCGTCATGGAGAGTGCGACTGTCGTAACCCAGTGCTGGGCACGCCACAATTGCGGCGATAAGACCCCTCTTTGAAGAGTGGCTAGAGAGGCGCCACGTCGTCCTCACCTTCCGCCTGACGCAGGTCCTCACCGGACACGGCTGTTTCGGGAGGTTCCTGCACAGGATAAGGCGTGAGGAAACGCCCGGGTGTCACCATTGTGTGGATCGCCCGGAGGACACGGTGGAGCATACGGTGGAGGTCTGCCCAGCTTGGGCGGAGCATCGCCGTGTCCTCGTGGAGGCGATCGGCGGCGGTGATCTCTCGCGTCCGGCCCTGGTTCAGGCCATGGTACGGAGCGAGAGGAAGTGGGAGGCCGTCACCTCCTTCTGCGAAGCAGTAATGCTCGCGAAGGAGGAGGCGGAACGCGTGAGGGAGAGGCAAATTTCGCGCCCTCACGCCCCTAACCCCCGCAGGAGGAGACGCCCAGGGCGTCGGGAATCGCGGGGCGATTTCCGGCCACCGTAGGCGCGGGCTTGCGGGCGGTGAGCAATGGGTGGCTCACCGTCCGATAAGGACCAGGCCCGGGTCGACGGCGCGTTGTGTTCCACGCGCGCCTCAAAGAGATGTCAGCAGAATTGAAGGGGTCCACTAGGGCCGATGCCTGCCGGGGCTGCGAAGAAAACCGAAAGGGAGATCGTGGCCCCCGGCAACAGGGCAACCGAAGGAACACGGGTGGGTTTTAGTCAGTAAGAGTCTGACACGCCCTCCCGCTCCGCCCAGAGCGGGAGAAGTTATTTGATGATTTCCCAACCTCAAAAAAAAAAAAAAAAAGCGCGCAAGTCCTACTCATACTTGTCCAGTTTTTTAAATAAATAAAACAGGTTTATATGATTCTAAATGCTTTTCTTAAAATACCTATTATTCATTTTACTATTATTATCACCATTGATTTGTAATACCTACTCTTGCCGCCATTGAACACATAATAATACCTACATATTAGAAAGGTTAGTTTATGAATTTAAATTATAATAACTTTGACCGAGGGAGCCAATTTTTATTAAATAAAGACTAAATGTTAATTCAAGAGACAAGGACTATGACTATATTTCTAATCCCTTAAATCTCTTGAAAAGAACACACGAAAAAAAAACAATAATACATGTGAATTTTAAAATCATCGCCTATTTTACCCTCTTGAGGGATGATTGTTGAAAAACGCTGAAATACGTAATTCTCTATTTGTAACCAAAAGCATCAATTATTTTTTTATAGTCCTAACTTAAGAAAGTATAGATTTCCCTTAAAAACTTTGATCCCCTATTTCCCCCGTCTTTGGGATATTTTCGAGACAAAAAGTAGCCTATATCCTTCCCCGGGATGCCATCTATATTGAAAATTTTTATCGAGATCCGTTTAGTGGTTTAGGCGTGAAAAAGTAACATGCAGACACACAGAGTTACTTTCGAATTTATAATAATTATATATAAATATATATAGTATAGTATATAGTATATACACCATGACATTTTAGTCGACTTACAAAAGCAGCTCACTTCATATATCCAATGACTACTAAACATTCTTTTTTAAAATATATTGCACCTAACATTTTTTTTATTGCTCCTAGAGGAAATTTATATCGGGTACATTGAGTGGCCTTTTGTAAGACGACTAAAACGTCACGGTGTATATCATTTTTTTTTAATGAATGTTTAGTAGTCATTGGACACATGAAGTGGGCTGCTTTTGTAAGAGGACTAAAATGTCACGGTGTATAGTTATGGACATCTTCAACTTTCGACCCAAAATATCGACAGACACGCTTTTTGAACCCTTGACGATTTTGTGTTGACCCATAAGTATTTCTGAAAGAGATAGCAAGAGCTCGTTACTTCTGATTTTAAATTATTGTCCATTTATGTTCCAGTCATGTTTCCCGGTGACGACGTACGCCATACACATCATCAACCACTCGTGGTTGTTCGACAAGATCTACAACATTTTCAAACCTTTATTAAATTCCAACATGCGCTCGAGAATCTACTTCCACGGACACGACCACACTTCCCTACACAAGCATATATTACCCGCCCACTTGCCAGAACGCTACGGAGGCATATGGCCAGACTACTCCTACACTATCTGGCTAAACTCTTTAAAGAAGAACTATGAAGTGGCTAAAGAAGTTATCGGCTATGGTTATAATTTCCGAGAGGAAGAAGTGGACCCAGAAGTCGCGAGGCAGTTGAAAGAAAACGGTCTAAAGTTGTATTGAAACATATTTCTCCTTTCAAGAAAACATATTTCCCCTAAGATTGTATCAGTCGACCCAATCGATTGTATCAGTATTGAACATTTTCTTGGCAGTGTATTTAAGATAGTGATAAATAAATTGCAGTCAAGGTTTAGGATTCATGTCACTACGATATGACTTAATATCTCACGTATTTAGATAATCAATAGAATGGTGGCACTGTGAATCTGTTTGATAAATGTTGAGCAAGTACTTTTTTCTCGATACCTACTGATTTTCTGTATACATTAACACGTCTTTTAGGACCTTTGTTCGTTTGAAAAGAACTTCTTTTTGCGATGCTAATACTTAAATAATTATTGTTAGCTTGAAATTGTGTCATGTTTAGCTGTTTAGTACGTCTTTTGTAAGCTATTGAGCTTTTTCTTCTTTCATTCCTAAGTAGAGTAGTAATTGTTATGTATTATTTAGAATTAAAATAATCTAGCTTGTCGAACTTTGAGATTTTTAGTCATTTAAGTTATAGAGCCGATGTTGATTCATACGGTAATACTTGTTAAGATATAAATGAACAACTTTGTATTGCAGTTGACAGCCAATATTGAAATCTTGATTTTTATCACTTCACTTGATTTTATTGGATTTATCTAAAAATATGTATACAATTCATATAAAATTACGTTCTTAGATAAAGGGTTAATTTTTTTTAAATGATTATTCTAAGACTTAATTAAGCTAGTTAGCTTATTTTATAAGGCACATCGACAGAATTCGTCAAAAAACCTGTGATAGAACAAATTATGCATATGAATGCACCCATAGTTATAAGTGTAGGCTCTATTTTTTAGCTATTTTATTTAGTATTATGTATGTTAAATAATACAAGTTTAAAACAATTCTAGTTGTTATTTACGCCTACTTCACTTAAAAATAAATTAAATCTTCAGATAGGTGCCTATTGGTGCTTTGATACATATCTGGTAAATGTTGAGTACCCCTTTTTTTTTGGGGTGGTAAATCATCAAATAACTTCTCCCGCTCTGGGCGGAGCAGGAGGGCGTCTCAGACTCTTACTGACTAAAACCCACCCGTATTCCTTCGGTTGCCCTGTTGCCGGGGGCCACGATTTCCCTTTCGGTTTTCTTCGCGTTTCACTGATGATTATGACATATAATGATTTTTTTATTACCATTCAGTTGTACAAAAACACAATCTAAAAACTATGCAGCGATAAAACTAAGGGAAAGAGAGTTTCGATGAACTCTGGCACCCAAAGTAAGATTTAACTTGTGTTTAAGGTGCCAGCGTCCTCGCCTATAAATTGAACAGTTTAGGTCGAGCACAGTATATTATTATTTAGATAACTGCTCACTAGTAAATGCATATATGATGTGGCGTATTAAAGTACCTAGTAGTATCGCAGTAAGATTTAAAACTAAAGGTATGATTCCGAATCCCGCTGCACGCAGATTACAAGTACCTGCTGTTCGTGGTGTCTCATTTTTTGTTGCCAATTTACTTGTCAACATTCACGTATTATCGCTGTGATGAACGGCTCACTACTGGACTGCCGCTGCGGCAGGGCGACACTACCGCACAGCAGTGCCGTCACAGCAGTGCTGCCGCAACATTGCTGCCGTGCGCGATGCTCGATGAGTTTGAGTTTGAGTTTGATGTAATCTCATATAAACCTATAGAAAAAGCATGGAGACCAGTTGTGACGCGGCAGCACTGCTGCGTGCAAATGGGTTCGGAATTATACCTTAATCTGTTGTAAGTGCATTTCTTCTTAAAAATATTACGTGTTTGATTCAATGTATGCGTATGAAAAAGATATAACGTACCCGGAAACTAAATAGACACTGTTAAATCAATAAACGTGATCGTTTAAATTATATGTTGAGAAACTCAATGACGCTGGCAAAACAAATATTTAATTCTTATACAAGCACAGGCGTATGTTGTTTAAAATAACAAGAATGTTTCTAGCCGTGTCCTTACACCAGTTTATTTATAATTCATGCAGTTTCACATAATAGGCAAGGTCATTGCCATCGCCTGGTACAAGTTAAGGCTCCACTGCCACAGACTTTAGGACCCTGTATAAATAAATTATATCTCTGTTAATACGTGTCTCGCATAGAAAACATGAACTTTATAATTATTTTTCCTTCCATTGAAATTTTAAAACCTTTGGAATCCCACGCTTTCACGCCTCATAATAATTTTCTATCAGGTAAAAAAAATGTTTAATTTGGTACCTAAGTAACGGAGGCGTAAAGTAAACCCACATATTATGATGTCGAATAAGAGGTGAACCTATTTTGCTGTTATTTTTTAATTCGCTTTTTTTAATACTTACTACGTACATAGGTAGATATTAATTTTAAACGTCAATCTATTGTATTTTGTAATAGCGAGTCAATTTTCACGCGTTCCCTTAGGCTGCCTGCCCACTACAGCAGAGCGAGGCAGCGGAGCGGAGAAATGTGCCAATATTGACCAATAGAATCTAAACTTCGCTTCAGAGCTCCGCTCATATTGGTTAATATTGGCACATTTCTCCGCTTCACTACCTCGATCCAGTGGACAGGCTGCCTTTAGATATAGGCCAATTTTTTTTTTTAGTTTTATATAACTAATGAACTAAAGAGGTGCCATAAAGAATATAAAATTAAAAAATATAGATATGTATAAATCCACGAAATTTCGCGGGTGTTCTGGTATTACACAATATATAACATCACGCCTGTATTCCCCGAAGGGTTAGGCAGACGTGTACATAGGTACACGTCCCATGTTATAGGGCGAGGTCTGCCCAGCTTGGGCGGAGCATTGCCGTATCTTCGTGGAGGCGATCGGCGGCGATCTCTCGCGTCTGGCCCTGGTTCAGGCCATGGTACGGAGCGAGAGGAAATGGGAGGCCGTCACCTCCTTCTGCGAAGCGGTAATGCTCGCGAAGGAGGAGGCGGAACGCGTGAGGGAGAGGCAAATTTTGCGCCCTCACGCCCCAAACCGCCGCAGGAGGAGACGCCCAGGGCGTCGGGAGTCGCAAGCCGATTTCCGGCCACCGTAGGCGCGGGCTTGCGGACTGTGAGCAATGGGTAGCTTATCGTCCGATAAGGACCAGGCCCGGGTCGACGGCGCGTTGTGTTCCACGCGCGCCTCAAAGCCTGCCGGGGTTGCGAAGAAAACCGAAAGGGAGATCGTGGCCCCCGGCAACAGGGCAACCGAAGGAACACGGGTGGGTTTTAGTCAGTAAGAGTCTGACACGCCCTCCCGCTCCGCCCAAAGCGTAAGTTATTTGATGATTTCCCACCCAAAAAAAAAAATGTTATAGGGCTACTTGCTATCAACCGGTTACAAATCCAGACTACGGGCTGCTACTGAGCAATTCCAGATGACAAATTCCAATAAAACCTTGCCTGACTCAGTAATCGAACCCAGGACCTCATGCTCAGCAGTAATGCTTGCGACCAACGAAGCAGACAATATTAATACTTACATAATTTACAATTTTAATTTTTTTTTGACACGCTACGAGGGAGAATATCTCAACAATTACTAAAAGATGTGCAGTAAAAAAGTACTAAAGATTTATGACTAAAAACATTTTTGAAGAGGTGTTAAACGGAGCCTTAACCAAGTGTAATTAAAACTTGGGTATTCTTTTGTTCTATGAAGAGTCGACATTTTCACATTGTTTTAACTTAGCACAACAACAAAGCGGATATTTGGAGGGAAAATACATACCAAATTCTGTTGTCTGTATATTTGGTCATGAATATCATAACATGCCAAATTAATTAGATTGGGACAATTTTTATGAATGTAGCTCCATCAATCATGTTCACTGTTCGAATGCGGACCAAGGGCATTGACCGCGAGCCCTGTGACGTCACAAGACGCGCCCCCAGGCGACAAATGTGCTCGTCTGATAACTGATGAAGGGCGTAGTGTATGGCTTCCGAGTGTTTGTACTGAAATGTCGGCCACGCGAGAACAATCGAGAGGCTGCCTACGTCTGTAGCTTTCATCGCATGATGACACAAGCATCATTGTTTAGTCAGACTTCGAGGTTTCGAACTAATTAAAGTTTGTCATATTGAACTTAGTTCGCGCGTGTATGGTATAACCTTTGAATTCATAGATAGGTCTATTTAACTTTCTAATTTGTTCTAAGATAATATGTGTGTATGATACTTTCGGCCTGCTTAAAGACTGTCCCTACCTGTACCTAGGTGTAAAAGGTAATTTAAGAAACATTAGTATTTATAATTATCATAGCTCTCGAAATCCCAATATTGTGTTACTAAAGTTCTGATGAACACAACTTTGCCACCGAAACAGTATCTGATTAACGGCATAATTATGTAAGAAACTATTAACTGCTCCCAAATTACCATGTTTATTTTTATTTATATTTTTTACATTCGTCCTTGACATATTCATCCTATTATTTGACATTATATACCTACGAGTTAATTTCAACTCTTTATTAGTGGCTTTTGTGGACATGATAATTATTCAGATTTATTACAGTTGTAATAGCAATCATGTTTTATTTTTATTAATTTATATATTTTTTGTATAGATTCTTTTCTATTTTGTGAATGTGAGAACGCTGTAGGCTTAGTGGACTGTAGATTTGTTGACCATTTTCTATTTTCTTAAGTACCTGGTACTTATTGAAAGACCTGCACCGTCCTCCCATACTTAGTCACACTTATTTGAAAGAATTGTAAAAGCCAATTATTTTTACAAGAGTAAAGGCTCTTTCAAACAGGCGCGACACGCGACGCGACACAAAGACACCGCTCGTCGCGCAACGAGCGGTGTCTTTGTGTCGCGTCGCGTGTCGCGCCTATTTGAAAGACCCTTAACTGTGGAGTTTCTTGTCGGCTCTTCTCCATAGGAAACGACCAATTGGAACCGTGCACATAGCTGACGTTTCATAAGTGCCCATGTAGGTTTATGTGAAATAAAAATATTTTGAATTTTTGAAAAGTATAACAATTGCCTAGTAGGTATACTATGCTGGATACCCCTTCTAATACCCACTGATAGACAATGGGTACAGTTGTTATATGGTAGTGTATTTTAGTTATTAATTAGTTTTAATATGAATTGAAAATAATAAATGAAGTAAAAGTCAATCAATGCAAATAAAATACAGTTTATAACAATATACAAAACAAAACGATACAAACAAAACTATCTTCTAGCGTGTGTCACACATTTCTTTTCTTCTAATAGATCACATTTTATATTTCTTGAATGCCTTACAATTGGAGTTCTTATATTTTCATTGGACGTTTCCTCCGATATCTGTAGTAAACATGAAGAGTGAGGGTGTCGTAGACGTGAGCATCTGGGAAATTTAAAGTTTGATATGTTTTTAGTGTCAGACTCTTCCGTGTTCTGCACAGTTACGTCGGCAGGGCGTCTGGTTTTTCGGAAAGTGTTCCTCAGTCGTGCAAAGAAACCGTCTTTATTTGATTTTGGAAACGGTAGAACTTGATTCATTGACAATGACGGTAGGACTTCTTTTGGACGACTATCTAATTCTACTTTTGAAATCTTATGCACATTAATGTTACGATGGGTGACGACTGGTCTTGTCAAGTTGCAACAACTTTGAGTGGCGTCTTGCGGTTTCGGAAGTCGGTTGCTCTTCTCCTCCAGACGTTTTCGCAGGAAGTGTACGCTCGCCGTGTAGAACAATTGTTCGTCGTCGGGTTTGGAGAGTGCCACATCTAGAGGATCCGAGGCCGCACTGTCAGGAAGCCTGGATGTTACAGAGTTACGCCGTTGCATCCCTTGTCAGTGTAAGTAATCAGTTTTATGGTTGGATACATTTTTATCGATTCATTGGTGAATACTAATAACAATATTAATAGTTTATTATATTTTAGAATAATAAACAATATTAATTTCACTAATTTGTGTAGGTATTGAACTGACGGACTGTCACTGTCACCGACAAAATTACTGAATGTTTTTAAAATAAAATTGTAAGTCACAAGGAGGTCCGTTAACGAAGTAAGGTGAAGAGTAAACCCATAGATATTTAGGTATTATTGCGGGGAAAACCATGGTTAAAACTCTTCTAACTACTCTTCCAAATATTACAATATAAGACTAAAATAAGTACATTTTTATCTAAAAAACCGGAAACAAAATTGCAAGAGTGAAGAAGCTACGTGTTTAGAAATAATCAGTTCCTGTTTCAAAATGCAACACTAACGGGTTCCTGATTTTTTAAATAAACACACCTCTTTGATGTTCATGATAACCTTAACCTTGCTAATCCAAATAATTCCCAAGTTCAGCCTTATTTAACTGAGCGTGAAATAAACTTAGTATTAATACATCGCCAGACGGACATGCGATTACGACATTATTACGACTGTATACAATATGAACACTATCGTAAACACATTTCTATTTCAGTTTAGACTAAATTAAAGGTCAGCCTCATACCATAATGTAATATTACACTGATTCCCCGAAGTGGTTAGCAAGGGTGTTTAGCTCAATACACCCACATTTCGCCATTTATCTTATAGGTACTATTAATGTATGGGGGCGAGTCTATTGCCATTAAATACCAGACTCATAAAATAAAAGAAAAATATAGTTATTTCTAAATAGGTAAGGAATGAAAAACAAATTTTCGGGCTCCTAAATAACTGCAGAGGGTCATTCTCTTGCTCATACACAGGCACACACATTTCAGTTCCCACCATTCCATTAATGTAACAGTAATAAATCTGTGTAGGTAGCAGGAACACATTAATTTATCTACGGTCACAAACATCAACTGTCTTTAAAGAGCTTTTTACATATTTTGGGGTTCACAGGACACCACTTGACTGCAGCCATATATTAATAAAACTACGTTCAATATATCGTTTAATATATCTATGACTGCAGCTGATTGCCCCAACAGTTGAACAACCTTACAGTGAACTTTCACAATTTTCAAGGCTTTTTATTTGATTTTCTTATAAAATATTTGTTCATCGATCAAAATACCTACATTTTATCACTATAGTAAATTTAATAATTCTGTCATCTCAAAAACGCTTGAAATAAACTTTCAAAAGAAATGATAAATGACCGTTTAGAGATCAACAATCAGACGAGTTATTTAGTGTGGTGTTCATTTACTTTCAGTGTTTACAGTACGGTGACCCTAGCTTTTCAAAATAACTGGCTATCTCTACACAATGGAATTGCCCCGAAGCTCGGTCGCTGTGGCAATAAATTTACTTAGTAGCGAGAGTACGGTAATGAACTCGGAACTTTCCGAGATTTAAATAAACGCCATTGATACTTTATTCCACTAAATCACTGCAGGAGATAAGCGAACCTTTGTGTTTTAATTAACAGAATTTACTATTTTTAAATACTTTACTGTTTTTACTTTTTTTTATGTGTAACATCTTTCCTCTCACTTTCCTGCAATCTGTGGAAGTGATTTCGTGAAAAGGGACGGACGTGTGTAATAGGAAGCCGGGGAAGCGCGCGCTATTTGATAAGACCAATGAGCGGGCGCAGTGCTAGAGTTAACCGTCAGATGGTACCAACCCATGTTTCGAGAGGTTGGTTCAGCTAAGATGTCAGATGTTACACATCATAAGCGACTGTAAGGTTCGCTCGTTTCTTTTAAATACTTATGAGCTCGTGGCAAAGTAATAACAGCCGCAAGGGTCGATGCATCAGGTTAAGCTACGCATGGTTGGTCCGTGGATATGTGACATCTTTACATACCGAGATTCGTCCGTGCGACGAAAAGCATGTTAAGCCGTTGGTCCCGGCTGTCATTCCTGGATCTTTGACAGTCGTTTCGGGTCGTCAGAAGCCCGAAAGTCTGACAACCAGTCTTACCAAGTGGTATCGTATTACCTAATAACTATGTTGTGGAGGTCAGATAGGCAGTCCCTTCATGTACTACAGGTATTCAGCTGCATCCGGTTAGACTGGAAGCCGACCCCAACATAGTTGGGAAAAGGCTAGGCAGATTGATTGATTTGCCTAGCCTTTTTCCAACAATGTTGACTTTTTTTTAATATTTGAAATTATTTATTCTAAATTACCTAGGTATATTTATTATTATCAATTGGCGAAATACAATTTTCTAGAATTTTACTCAAGCATTGATACATGAAAAAAAAAGTCAAGCCTTACAATATTTTCTTGAGTGTTTTGAACTTTAAGAGCCGGCCGTCGACCCGTTGATTTCAAATGAAAATTCACTTCGAATAAACGAGGCAAGATTTACAAAATGTATTTATTAGTCAAACGATTCATGAATTTTATTATTCAAATCAAATCTGCATGAATTATTGAAAAACGCGAGCGCACAATTAGGATGCTTTAGTATCAGTGATTTTCCGATTGCTGGTATTAAAATCTGATCTAAATTTAATCAATGCACTCGTATCTTTATGTTTTTCTGACTAGTTTAACCAATAATTAGCATTGAAATGTTTGGAAACCTGTTTCCGATCTGCTTACATAAAGGTAGAGGTTTACCTGTACTATATTTCGCCAGTTATGTTTAAGTCCCATATAATAGGGGGCGAACCGATTGCCATCAACCAGGCACAAATCCAGACTTCGGGCTGCTACTGATAAATTCCAGATGGAAAAACCCAATAACACTTTGTCTGACTTGGGAATCGAACCCAGGGCCTCATGCAGGTTGTACCACTTGCGACCATAACCACCCAGTCCAACGAGGCAGTTTCTGAAAAAAATCTTAAAAAATACCACATAATATGTTGTATTCGGGAACTGAATTGAGTACTGATTGATTTCCACAAACTCAATCATAGAATGGTCAAATTACGTCACGCGAAAATAATATATACAGTACTTCCAGCCGATCCTTTTTTAGTACATCGGTAATTTGAACTACGAGAATTTTCACCACATCTATAAGGTCACACAATAAATTGATGTCGACTCGTGGCCTTTTCATGTTACGTTAGTGATCCGTTTGCAGGTAATTTATTGAAGATTCATATGATTATATCCCGTAATAGTATTCTATATATAGTTTGCTTACACGTGCCTCATTATATTGTATGATTAGTTTGTTTATATAAATCAGCATGCTACAAAGGAGTAAGGAGAAATAATACTGTAATTAATGTCTTTCATTAAGAGCGTGCATTCTGAAAGTCTCGCAAATATATGTCAAATATTTCGCTGTTTTGATAAATTTGGCTATATTACTGTATGGAAATATGACATATGGCTAACTAGTGCACTAAAATATTGATTATGAAATGCAATTATTAATATCGTAACAACGAATATTTCGTTTTAGATGTAAAACAAGTATTTGATAACTTTTCAAATGCCTTTTTTACATCTAAAACGGCTACATACAACATCAAATTCAGTGTTATAATTGCAGTTAATAAGATATATTCTAGTTCACCAGTTAGCGATATTTCATATTTCCATACAGTAATACTGCCTAATTAATGAAAACAGGTAAATATTAGACAGCTATTTGCGACGTTGACAACTTTTAGAATGAACGATCTTAAGGATCGCTTGCACCACTAATCTGTAAATTCATTATTGCATGTTTATCTCTAAACTGTTTTAAATACGTTTATCCTTCTCCCAACTGCACAGAGTGTGGGAAAATGGAACACGTTCTCCACATCATGGTGGAGTGTGCCCGGAATGAAAATCTCACAGCTGAGTCATGGTCCTCGAAAAATTAAAAGTAACGTATTCGCTTGCCCTATATTTTATAGGGTCTTTAATCTCACTCGGGTAACTTAATTCTGAACGAAAAGGGTTATGGTTAAGGGATTACTGGTGCAAACAGAGCAGGTATTATATTACGAGGATAGTGTTGTGTATTTTAAGGATAGTGTGTTGAGTTGGTTAATTATCTACAGCGCCATCTTGGTTTTCAATGCCTTATTTTAATTAGCTGGGTGTACTAGTCGTGCATACAAGGATGACGTCTGACCGATGACTAGTTTTCCATTTAAGACCCATACCATATTATAAGTTAAAAATGCCAGAATGTAAGTCATGTTACGCTTTGTTTCAAAATAATTTTAATTTATACGTTTAAAGTTTTTTTTTTTACTGCAGTTTGAACCGCAACGATGAAAGTCAATATGGTACCTACCAAATTATAAAAGGAATTATTTTACTCGTCTTCAAATCAGATTACTTGCATAACCCTATTTTCGAAGCCAAAAGTTAACAGAACCCAATTTCACTAAAGGATACGTAAACAATGAATCAGTTAATACAATGAAAATTTAGCAGCATCTTCAATTCCACACATGAAGGCAGTAATTCTGTGTTAAGCTGTATTAGAAGATACAATGCCCCACGGCTCCGCAGAAACTGTGTCAAGTAGGGAATTAGGACGTTGACTCCTAAAGCGAGGTGATCATTACAGAGGTACAAACGCAGCAGTTAAACCAGGAATTTATTTAAGCACCTACTTCGTTGTAATTAAAACGCTCTAGACTAAGTTAATGACCTAAACCTTCTGGAGATAGCAACTCTGTCGCACATAAATTATGAATTCCTCAAAATGACGGATTGAGGTGCTACATTTGGAATGAAGATGATTTATATTTCAACGCTCCACGATTTATATTTTAAGTGCATCCTCTGTACCCTGACATACATATACATATTCAGTCATAACCCTTTTTCGTTCAGAATTAAGTTACCCGGGTGAGATTGTAGACCCTATAAAATCTAGGGCGAGCGAATATGTTACTTCTTTTTTTTTTGAGGATTGCAAAATACAGGGTCAAATGTAAATTAGCTAGCGAAACTCGCGTTTACATGTCAATACCCATCACGTTGGCCTAGCTTATTTAATTCGACCATTATTATGACTAAATGTGCATAATTCCGATACAGAATTATCACACCCCTTAAAACTTTTTGAATAACTTCGTGTTATTATTGACCTTATTAGGAATTTTTCATTATGTTCGTCTCTTTAATGGCCGGTTTTAAAGCTTTTTACTCTCGTACTTTAATTAAGTAAATAAAGTTAGGCGGTTTATGCCTGTTTATTTATGTGTCCGCTCGAGGCGGCGTGGTGGCGCTAAATCTGACAATGCGAACTGAAGCGCCCGACAATGGCTGTCAGCACAGGATCGAATTAAAATACATACTCGATTTCTCATATTTTTCGGCTTACCATACTCTTTGTGTTACGAAATTGGGTAATATACGTATGCTTTGTGTCCAGCAGGGTATCGAACCTTCGACAGGCGCATGATTGAAGTGCGACCAAACGAAAATAAACGCAGTCGAGAACAAAAGACTATTTCATGATAGGATAATGTTCGAAAAGTTGGGGATAAATTATGCAAAGGTGTCAGAAGTAATGGGAGAAAACAGGCTCTTTGGCGAGCTGTGAGTTCGTCGGCCCGCGGCCTTTGACCCTTGCGAGCCTGCATCCTGTTTGTTGTTGAACGGGAACTGACGCTCTCTTGTGGAAAATTAACTTTTCCTCCTTGAGATTTTCTGCCCCTTATAATAATAATACATGGAATTTTCTTCGAGGTAAATGAGATACCCTAAGGTTTAACACCGTAGAAAATAAACCAGTAATGGATATGTCAAACCCATGTTTTGTTTTTCTTCTGCGGTTCGACGGCAATGTTTCCCTTTCATATTTGTAACGGTTCCATAGCCTCCTCTTTATGTGAAAAATAAAGTACCTAATAATTTCAATACGAAGCTGCATGTGCACAATTAAAATCGAAGATAAACGTGCTTATTGTAATTTAAATTTTGTATATTATGAGCATATTAATCATAATATTTATAAATGATTGTGATTGAAATATGAGAAAAATCTCAGCCTCAAAGTAAAGAATTCTCAAGATAAAGGCTCGTGCAAACTGGTGCGATATCGCGGGTGCTACAAGGGTCGCGCTGCTTGTAGCGCCCGCGATATCGCGGTGGTCTGCACGAGCCTTAAAGCGGTGGCAGGTTTTTTCATGCAAGTGACATTTTTTTCATCTTTCCGGGTGAATGTATGATGTACTTCTTCCGGAGAAAAGATTTTTGTGAATAAATTCAACAGCACATATTTCAATTAAAATTTCATACATTTCACAGTAACAAGTTACTTATCAATGTAATCAAGTTTTTCATTGAGAAATACGTGAGCATGTCAGAAATACTTGTATTCAAATATGAATGAAATCGTATTTTTAAGTCAAAGACCTTTCTTCTCAGAGTAATCAGATAGGAAACGCCGGCCTCATCTAGTTTATAAAATATAATTGACGTGTAAAAGTGTTTGTACGAACCTAATTACAGAAATAAAAGCATTTACCAAAGGTATAAGCCGAGCCAGTAGTAACAATATTAGGGGCTATAACACAATTTAAACTTGGTTCAAATAAATTTAATATTAAACAATTCCAACATGCGTTGCTATGGTGCTAAGTTAACTCTTTAGCTGAACATGAAGCCATAATTCAAAAACTCACAGCTAAAGAGGATCGGAGTAAGAAAACCTATTAAAATTTATGTTCTTCACTTATTAATCCTCGATCCTGAATAATATTGTAAAGTCAAAATAAGCACGTCAGTATATTGTTATAGTTTCATCCATAAAATCTTATTGACTCTGTCTTAACACGTTTTATATAAAAAAACAATTCGAACGAGGTGTTTTGGTTCGTGCGCGAGAAAGGTGAAGGTACTCTGAGTACATTAGAAGAGGAAAATGACCTGATAATTTTGCACGTCTTACATAGGTGTATACTGTATAGTGTACAGGGTTGTTTACCCAACCCATATTTATTTGCTGCGCAAATACTATAATAATGAGCCTGCCTACGCGTTACGATGACATTTCTCTAAGAAAGGCTGCCCGCTACGCCGTAGCGCGTAGCACTCGTAGCCTTAATGGGTCAAGTGACATTGAAAGGCTTAGGTACACACGGCTACACATCAAGCTATACATTTCCAGTTTAAGCTGACCTCATATTGTACGGAAATCCTACACAATGCGAAATCAGCATAAACTGGAATTGTCTAGCTTGATGTGAAGCCGTGTGTACTACTTGTTAAGGTTGAGCTTATTTTCGGCAGGTACCTCTAACCTTACCTTAAACATAGACTTTAACTTACGTATAGGTCGATGGATTCTAAATCAATTTCAGTGTCTAATTATCTTCATTAATTACAAATAAAATATTTTAGACCTTGTCTTACTCAGTTAAATTTTATATTTTGAGTTCAATTTCGTCTTACTTTACAAATGCCAGCGACTAAAGGAGCATTACTAGTCCTTAAAATTGCTTTGTAATATCATAAACCTACGAGAAACTGTCTTCGTTGATCTAGTGGTTGCAATCGGAACTGCTGAGCATGAGGTCCATTTTCAATTCTCAGGTCGACCAAAATGTTATTGGGTTTTTCCACCCGTTTCTCAGTAGCAGCCCGGAGCCTATATTTGTGCACCGTCGATGGCAACTAGGCGAAATTTGGATGTACTATAGGTAATGCTATGTTATGATCAATCGAATACTGCCATAACGTATAAGAGTATTTTTCACATGGCACGCTTTGCAGTTGCTTATAATAAATTGCCAAAGGAGCTAAAACATTTTAAAGTTAACAATTTAAAGTTTTATTGTCAACAGTAAATAAAAAATAATTCATAAAAATCTAAGTATGTCAAAATAAATGCTTCAGTCAGAAATTCATTAATATTAAATAATAATAATTAACAATCATAACTACCGTATTCATATTTGCACGCCATAGCATATGGCAAACATGTCTTAACCTGTATTTTTTTCTTTATGTTATACTGCATGCACATTTTTATTGTTGTATGTGTACACATATTTGGGCAAATAAATGAATCTTATCTTATAAGTATGAGAGAAAATCCAAATAATTTACCGTATTAAGCGGTAAATTATTTGGATTTTATTCATTAAACGTAGATATTATTTATTGGAAGGTGAACAACCGCGCTTCCTCCATGGAGGAAATACCTTTGACAGTTCCATCCATAATAATTACATAAGTACGTACCTAGTCGCATGTGGAGGTCCCTTACGAGAGAGCCAATCAACAGTTATGGAAGAAAAATGAGCAAATACCAAGTTTTATCATTTATGTATCGGTACGTAAAGAAATGTTGGGCGAAGGAGGTCGTTGACCTAAAGACAACATTCAAAGATACAGAAACAAAATATGAAGTATTAACTTATAAATGTGTGGAGTATTACGCTCAAATACCTACTAAAAACGAAGCTGAAGAGGCTTTTGTAAGATCACCGTATTTTCTTTCAATGAATATTGTGGGTTTTTATTCCCTACATTTACAAGCCATCTCTTTGATTTCGAATCTGGCTCAAAAGAATTATTCAAGAAATAGCGTTTATTTGATTTGACAACAGATTTTTGTATCATACGCCAACTTATCAGATTTTAGATATTGGGGGTCAATGGCATCTAAATTGGACGAAAAAAGTTATCTCAAATTATAGCTTATAAATGGAAAATACGATTCTAATTAATAACAAAATAATTGATGGAAATTGTCTTTTGGAGTCAATAACACCAATGTACTAATGAAACGCGTTCTCCAGAGGTTTGGTGTTATGATCAGATACTGGTGGCTACTTTGTTTGTACCATGTTTGTACCGTTGCATAATAACATCCAACTCGGCTCCATTCGAACCACTTACTAGGAAATCGTATTATGTTCTACGGCTTGGTAACATCATTAAATTTGCTATTACTATGCGATGTAATATTTATAGACATTACTTGTTTGGTTCCAGTAAAATGATAATTCCAAATGTTTGCAACTTTCCGTGCGTCTTGTGTAAACCACCAGGTTCGTTTACTCCTTCTATATTTTTATGGAATATTAGATAATTCTATGCTGTTTCTGAGAATTCTGCTTATAAAAAGGTAAATAAAAACAGGATGGTAGAATAAATCAGCTGCTGCCCCAAAAATTGTCACATGGTAAAGTCCAAAATGTTAGTAAATATGATAAAAAGACGATAAAAATTACGGTATTTTATTCAATAACTCGCGGGCACAGTCGGGTGACATTAGCGTGTAGTTTGCGGCAGATGTGCCGTAATAAAACTAATGACCAAAAACCTCCCAATGATATAATTGGAAAGCTTTAATTATATTCGTATCGAGCTAATAATAACTGAACCAAAACTTTTCCTAACGGCTGTTTGTTTGTACTGAAAATTTTCCAACGTTCGTGTCCCGCGCCACCGTCGTCTCGTCAAAATATTATCAGTTCCTTGAAATTTAATAGTATCGCAATATAATAAACATGTCTTATTATCCGAAAGTTGAAAGGCAATAAATAATAAACGCTGGGCTTTTGACCGGCATCAGTAATAATGTGTATTACAATTATTATAAGTAGATTGAAAGGATGAATACAAAGCGTAATTCTCGCGAATACTCTTGTTTAACCATTATGTTGGTGAATGTTTTGTTTTATATTTACGCCTCACTGGTTATTGTTTTTACTTTAGAAGCAATTGTTACATATTCTACGTTTTGGGTGTGATTATTGTGTGATTTTGTGTGTTATTCGCAAATCTTGGGTTGAGTATTTTGACAGTTTCTCGTGTTATTGAACAATACTTGTGACCTGCTTATTCAATTTATAATGAACATGTTTCATGTCAATAATTTTGTTTCCAAAGTCTATAATCGATCACGCACAAGTACTCAAGTGCTGCATGGCCACTTCCGGCTGGCAGACGTTGCAGCTTCACATAAAAATTCAGACGAAACCCTAAAATAGCGAAATTGCGTTAAAATTTTTGGCATTGATCTTCGGAAACTGCCGAGAAATAATATTTGCACACCTAATTATTATTTGTTTTATGCTTTTGATATTAGTTTGATTATTTATTTTAGCTATTGCCTTAGGCAAATATATCTGGCAATAATATATGGTTATCATTGACGTCAAGAAACAAATAAACTTTGCGGAGTAATTACAGAAAAATATTATTAGCTCGGAGTTTTAAGACATCGTAAACTCACACTCTTCAGACACGCCACATCCGGTGGTACTTCAACACCTCGGCTTTTAACTGCATTAAAAAAGTTAGCAGACTTCGTATAAAAATCCAAATAAAATGCAACATCTTTGTAATAATGTTTGTTTTTATTATGAACCAAACTACGAGAATGTGTTAAGTTTTCGCGTCAATCGATACCTTAGATCATAATAGGAACCAGACACAGAATTAAAGACGTATTCCAAATCTGGAGCTAAAACAAGTTTTCAACAATCGATCAAAGTATTTATCAACAAAATCATCGATGATAATAACAAGAAAATGTTATTGTTTACACTTAAACGTAACTATACATAAAGTAAAGTATTTAAACTGTAAACGGTAACTATACATAAAGTGTGAAAGGTAAATTAACTCTCGCAAACAAATGGATTTAAAAAAAAAATGGTTTACATTTCTTTATTTGACCAAACACCAATTTTATTTGAGGGGCTCGTGACTTAATAATAACAGCCATCGATCATAAATGATAATGATAAATGATAAATGATTTTATTTCTGTAAATAGGTTTGTACAAACACTTTTACACGTCAATCATATTTTAAAAACTAGATGAGGTCGGCGTTTCCTAACTGACTACTCTGAGAAGAAAGGCCGAAACAAACTCAGAGGTCACAGTCTCTTTTAAAGTCCAGACATAATCTTGGTCAGATCATGTGAAGACCATGTAGATTGGTGTCTGGAGTGGTCTTTTGAGGAAAGCATCACACAGATTGAGAGGGCCTGTCCAGTCAGTGCACGCATTTGTCAGTTATCGTGCAGCTCAACTCAGAATTAAGGAGCTCAACGATTCGACGAACAATACCAAAGAAAGGACATTTGGGTAGGCCGCATAAATTACTCAAAACTGTCAGACTATAATTAGAACTAAGTGAGAAAAAATTAAAAACAAAAAGAAAAAGGAATGACCCACATAGTCTTCACATTCACAATAATTTAAATAATATAATACTTTAAAAGTATATAAAATTCATTAATGTCAATGTGTATATAAAAACCAGGAAATAATCTTGGTCAGAGCATTTTATTTGAGGACCATGTAGATTTGTGTCTGAAATGGTCTTTTGAGGAAAGAACCATACAGATGTGAGTGGACCTGTCCATTCCACGCACGCATTTGTCAGTAATCGTGTAGCTCAACTCAGAACTTAAAAGGAGTTCAATGATTCGACGAACAATACCAAAGAAAGGACATTTGGGTAGGCCGCATAAAGTACTCACAACTGCCAGATGATCATTAAAAGTAACTGAGAAAAATAAATATATATATATGACCCACATAGTCCTCACATTCACAATAATAAAAAATAATAAAAAAATATTATACTTAACAAAGTAAATATTCATGTCATTGTGTATATAATTTTAAAGTTAGCAAAAAAAAAAAAATAAAGTTCCGAAAGTAAAACATAAAAAATTATAAAATTGGAGCAGCTCAATCCCATGCCTTTTTGTCCTCAATGTAATCTTTAACGGCATAAAAAGCCTTCTGGCACAACTTGCGTTTAGTAAATGATTTGAATTTATTAAGGCTTAGATCTTGTACGTGGCTTGGAAGTTTATTATAAAAGCGTATACATTGACATCTAAATGATCAAAGGTTAAGCTACGCTTGCCACGGTCAGTTCGTGGATGGGTGACCATCCATTACATATCAAGACCCTTCCGTGCCTCAGAAAGCACGTTAAGCCATTGATCCCGGCTATCATTCGTGAATCTTTGACAGTCGTTACCCCCGTAAGGACTGTGAAATACTGACTACCCAGTCAGAAGCCCAAAACCCTGACAACCAGTTGTATCGTGTTACGTAGTAACTGGGTTGTGGAGGACAGATAGGCAGTGACTCCATGTAAATAATTGGTAACTATAATAAAATACTCAGCTGCATCCGGTTAGACTGGAAGCTGACCGGAAAATTGTTGGGAAAAGGCTAGGCAAATTGATTGACTGATGTTACCTATTTTAATACTTTAACCTTTAGCTTGAACCTTATCGTAGTTTAAAGAGACCTGTCGAATTATAACCACCACAAAAGTGTGACCACAAACAATTATTCAATAATAAAAGTACATAATATTCGTCTATTATGTAGCCCTGTTATTACATACATAAAAGGTTTTATTGTATTACTAAAATACCGAAGTTTTAACTTTCAATAGCTTTAAAGTACGTAAGGAAAGTTTTGAGAAGTCTAATCTTTTAGAAAGTAAGTACTATGAAAGAAAAATTAAGTTTAACTTGACCTCTTATCGCAAACATTTAAATTTATTTATATTTAATTACACAACAGTAATAATGATCTCAATATGTTAGTAACATTCACTTAACCTAACAATAGGGGTCACAGACAGTCCGCTGTGTAGAACCTGCATGGAGGACGACGAGACAGCAGCTCATGTGCTGTTAAACTGCCCGGTGGTCGCCACATACAGGGCCAAGTACTGCGGTAACTCAGGTACCCTACGTGAGATTGTCAGTGACACCAAGGCGTTGCTGGCCTTCTTTGAGGAGCTGGGGTGGATCGAATGATCGATTTTCCCACCCTTACGCAAAATACGCACTTTGACGTGGAGTTGCGTATACCAGCCCGTATTCCTAGGGTTATGAGAACCCCTGCTACAAGTTCAACGCCGATGTGGAAAGCTTGCAGCAGCGATTCACACACAAACAGCCCAGTATGCTCGCGGTACACTGCAGTATAATGTTGAGACGGGCCCGCACTCGGCGCAACAGAGAAGCGCATCTTTTTCGCATCGTAACGTAGAAGCAATTGACACGAGTCATAAGTCTGACTTTGAAATATTAACTTATTATATTGTTACCTGGAAGCCAAGTCTCTCAAAAAAACATTTATTATTTTCTTTTGCATCAATCATGAATGACACAACAACTGTTTGACGTTGGTCTGACGGTCGACATGACGTCATGAACGTGTCGACTGATCCCGAGTAATTTCACGTGGCTTCCTGCGAGAAATGTTCGAATCGACATGGCGAGAATAGCTCGACTTGATTTTTACGAGAAAAACATTATTTTTACAAGGGAAAAGTACGAATCGAGCGACAATAACGAATGCGAGATGTGCGAGAATTGCCTTCCTGAGCCTGTGGAATGTATTTCCATCTCCCGATAATTATTTATATATATATATATTAATTATTTATACATTTCAGGTGGTATCTCCACAAATACTCATTGTTATTCCATTCTCTCGTCGGGTATAACATTACCCGTGTCTACGGTGCCTATTAAATTCGACTTAATCGAGTGTGCGAGTACGCAGTAACTACACTAATTAAGATTCGATCAGTCAGTGATACACAGATCAACACAAGAACGTTGACCCTACAAACTTAGCGACTATAAATCTTGCACTGAAGTAGAACGTGCCAGCTCCTTCCACTGTGAGCCGACTGTCGAGTCGGTGTTCGGTCAAGAGGCTTTTGAGAAAAAATACAAGTACCCACGAATTTCAGGTTTCGTCAGGACATCGGCCTACTAAAATCTTCACAGCGAAACGTGAATATAATACTAAATAATACAGATTGTCTTCACCTTTGATTTTTCATCTCTTAATAAATGGCCACCAAGTATTTTTCCTAGCCTTGTGTGTTTACGAAGCGAGTTTCGTCTCACGATTTCAAAGGCAATATAAAATTTATCGTGTTTACTTAACAAATAAATGCACTTTTATCATCTGCTAGACTGAAATAAAAGTTTAAAATAATCAAGGTAAGTGTTGGCTTTCAGCCTTCTGTGCTGACCTAGAGATGTCAAAGTATATGATTAGTTTAGACCTGATATAATACGCATTAGAGATTATCTAAAGAGGTAACCAGATCGCCCGACCTTAAAATGGAAATCATAAACACTTCCTGGCGCCGGCCCTGGATCATGATCTGAATGACTCGAGTAGTTCTAATGATGAGGTCAATGATACATTGCTCGGCTTAGATACGATAAATAGTTGAGCGACGATGTTTAAATGGCTATTTTAGTCTGATCTGAGCATATAAGGATGTTAATAATCTCTTTAGCAAATTGGTTACTGTAATGTTCCAGCCAAATGCGGGTAGAGGTTGATAATGACAATGTTATACTGTCAGATGTAGACATAATTGGAATATATTTTCCCAGCGGTGGAAACCCTTATATCAAGACAATCACGAACCTGACAGAAACATGTAATGTAACAACGACAAGCCGCCTCGTGCCGCAATACGGGCTCTTGGCGGACAAAGGGCGCTTGAAAAACACTTTTTTTTGCATGATTTTCTTTTTAACCTTTTCTGGCCGGCTCTGTTGCAATCATAATAAAAATAAGTAAAATATTCCTACTACAAAAAGGGCACGTTCATAAGCTTACTGAAGTGCTTGGTAAATGGTTTCTGCATCTGACATGGACCCTGTCTGGAAAATTGCGGATTCTCGCTAAAGTATTTTATTTTTTATTAAAAAAGTAGGTTTTTTATCGAATTTAAAATTCAATTGTTTACGTAAACATTTGAAACAAGAGAGCAAGCAAAATAAATGATTGCTCTCTTACTCTCTTAATTAAGCGGTGTATGTTAAATGATTCAATCTACTTAATTTTGTTTTAATAAATATATTGCTATCACATTACTTAATACACATCAGATAAATTTATAAAAAAACAATAATCCATATATATTTTGGTTTGAGGAAAAATAAATAAAAAATGCATAGGCTACTAAATGCAATTATTTTTTCCAAATATGCATCAAACATCAAACTAAAAGATAAACAACTTCATCTTTTACTCTGCAGAAATTGCTCGATGTTAGCAGAATTCTCGTCGGCAACGAGTTATGTAACCATCTGTTATTGCCCTGTTACCCAACGGAACGGAGCCTTCTCGGTAGCCTGTCGCTTTTCTAATGGAATCCCGGCGTAGTCACATGATTTCATATTCACGTAACAATGGAAGTCAGCAACAGTAACATTATATATATGATTGTTCTCCTTGAAAATTACATAAAAGTACCTATCTACCCACTGGTCGTCCATGTCATATTAGGTATAATTAAATGAAAATATTTTCTAATTGTTTATACCCTAAAAAAATGAGTAAATCAACTAGAAAATCTTTTATCACTAGGTTCAAAATTGATGATGATCCCAAGTACAAGATTTCTAGCAGGTATCTAATATACCTAAGGTAGCAATATGCATACTGTGCTGAGCAATCCTATATTATTCTCCAAGTTTAAATAAACAAGGGTTCTAAATTCAAACCCAAACACTACATGCCTATGCCAAATATTTTGAAAATAAATGGACGAACATATTTTGAGCGGATGTTAGTATTGTTAGTAGATAAGTAAACAATACGGAATGCTGACGGATGTTCCTCGAAGTGTTCATTTAAGTGAGCATTCATAATTCTGACAAAGCATTAATTCGGTACTACGGCCATTCATTACTGAAAATAACTTAGATCAAAGGACTCAGACGCACCATATAAGCTTAGTTAGGAAGTAGGTACTATAAGGGCTCCGCGCCCTTATTATTACCTACTGGGATTATCAATGAAATGAAAGAAAATAATAAAAATATTTAATAATAAATAACTCATAAGTATTCCTTGTGTTAGACCTACATTTTTTACATAATAACGCGCTCGATCAGCTCTTCTAGCTGAGTCTCTATTATTTTCGAATCTTCCAAATATGAAATAGTGTTTACCTCTTATTATGCCATCAACTTATAAAATATTCGTTTAGTTCGATTGTCAAAGCCAACCGGACAAAACCTCTACAGTGCATTGGTAACGTGGTAAAGCTCGTGGTTAAAGGCTAGAGTGCAGATCGATCTTGAAGATTGCAATGTTGATTGTTGACATCGAGTTTCCTCCTTGCCTCGGTAAACACGTCGTTAAGCCCGGCCCTGGCCGTCAAGGGAATATGAAAACAATGTCAGAACTTAGAAAATGTCTGATAGATAATATCATTGAACTATCGTATGGTATTGTTTAACTAAGAACGAACTTTTATTTTTAATTATATAATATGATTGCGAGGATTCATGGCTCCAAGCAACCTTTTTTGGGGTTCCCTGCTAGTTCTCAGACTTGTTAAGAAGTTCCAGTAACAAATTTTTTTTTTTTTTGTGTAGAAGTAAATATTTTTGTTTATTTTGTTTGATTTATACTGTTGATGTATAAATAAATGTTTGTTCCATATAATCCGTTCGACTATAAATAAATCTGCCTTATAGTCTTTTCTCAATTATGTTGGGTTCAGCTTCCAGTCTAACCGGATGCACATGAATACTGAAGTATTTTGGTATTGTAATAAATGGTGTCAATTCACTCGGTTTAAAAGTAAAAATGGGTTTTCGACAAGGCTGGATATTGAGTCCTTTCCTCTATTTTGTATATATTAATGATCTACCCCATTTATTAAAAAAATCACTAATGGTGTTATTTGCTGGTTCCTTAATTTTTAAGATAAATAGACGTGCATCAATTCTTGACGATGTAAATAAAGTCCTAGTGCAGGTCTAAAATTGGTTCACTGCTAATAATTTAGTATTAAATGGTAATAAAACTAAATTAACAAGATTTGCTTTACCAAATGTTTAAAGTAGTGATTGTGACATAGTATTGAATAAGGAGAAACTAGAATTCGTCGATAAAACTGTTTTCCTGGGGATCCCGCTTGACTCAAGGCTGCAATGAGGTCGTCATGTAACATCTCTTGCAGGATGGCTAAATTCAGTAGCATAAGCTGTAAGAAAAAATCGTCCATTTAATAAGAGAGATAGAAAGAAAAAGTATTTATTGGGACTCGCACGGGACATCACAAATTAAACTAAAACACACTCATTAAAACATTAATGATGTAGATACCGCGAGGCTAGTCTTTTTCAGTTACTTTCATAGTAGTCTTACGGTATTTTACTATGAGGACAGGCTGCAGATATCGAGTCTATTTTTATTCTGCAGAAAAGGCAATATGGCCTCCGCTCGCGCAATTCTCTAAGAGAATTGTTTAAAGAAATGAACATCATGACGGTACCTTGTCTATATCTATGAATTAATTATGTACGTAAGGAAAAATCAAAATCTTTTCAGTAAAAGAGGTGAAAGACATAAATATAGGACTAGAAATTACCAATTAGTTCAACCGGGTTTCAGACTGGCTAAATTAGACTCATCCTTTATGGGGTACTGTTTAAAATGTTAGAATAAAAACCCTCCCCACATATTCCAACTGAATTAAACGAATAAAACCGGCAAAGTGCGTGTCGGACTACGCACAATGAAGGGTACCGTAGTTGGGATAAATTTATCCCAAATACAAACTTAACATTGTAGTTGAAATACATGTTCTCCCATACATTCTAACTGCAAATATAAGTTTGTTTGTAAAATATTAATAGATTTTCGATATCATTTTAAGATCATAGACTTCTTACACGTTTTTTGTTTTTCTATGAGTGAAGAACCATTCTGTGTATTTTTTTCAAAATTTTAGGCTCAGTAGTTTCGGAGATAAAGGGAAATGGTCAATTTTCGTCTATTTCCTTAAATATCTTTAAATGCGTTCATTTTAAAATTATAAAAAAATGTATTTGAGATCTTCGTAATAAGCTCTTTCATTTGATATGTCACACCACACGATACAATTTTAATTTTTTAATTTTCTTATTTGCTTCCCAAAAGTGACCCCCATATTAAAAAATCATTTATTTACGTTACACGTCCGTGTTTGGATCACAGAAATACATATCTGTACATAATTTCAACTTAATCGGTCCATTAGATTTGAAGCAAATTAGCTGTGACAGACGGACAGGCAGGCAGACACACAAGTGATCCTATAAGGGTTCCGTTTTTTCCTTTTGAGGTACGGAACCCTAAAAATGCACACTATGCTACTAAGCATAGTTATTATGAGGAATTACATCGCTGACAAAAATGCTTGGCTCGACGCTGATTTAGCTCCACAAGGGCGCATAAACTAATTAATTAGCATTCGAGAGCGATATTGTTGGAGCTGCTGAAGATTGTAAAAACTATCTTTGCATTATGTAAATTCAATCTCTTAGTATTATATAATTTTATAGCACATGTGTGAGCACTATGGATCTACTTTTAAGCTACCATTTACTGGGTACGTCTTGCATTGACATGAACGTTCCCTGGCGGCTGAGAGTATGTCATGCGCAAATGTCTCGCTGGTGGTGGCGTGTTTCCTTTCAAAATGCTTGAGCTGATTTGTGCTAATCCATGAGTTATGTTCGTGAACGGACGCCATCAGTATGGACTAGTCATCTCTTAGCTGCCACGGCTTATTTTAATTTTTGCATTGTTTTTTGTTTTTATCTTTTTTAGGGACGGTTTTAACGTGCACGTCTGTCTAGATTGTTCTCACATGTAAAATTTCAACATGAATGATGTAACCAATATTTTGTAACAATATTTTGAATTTCTGTAGAGTTTTTTGCCTGTTCTTCTCCATAGGAACCTACTACGTTTTAGAATGATCTTTATGACTGACCGACTCGTTGACAATTCAAAAGTTCCTGCCATTGGTTTATTTGAAATAAATGCTTTAAATTAGAGTTTTAGTATGAGTTTTACATGGAGCACTTAGCTTCTGACGTTTCATAAGTGCTCATGTCGGTATATGTTAAATAAAATATATATTGACTTTTTTTGGAGCGACGCGACGGCCTGTCTAACCTCGTCAATCCAGTTACTGATACCACTATAAAGAAATTAAACTTTAAAATTAGACCTGCATTATTACTTACTAACTCTAATAGCGTATTACACGAGCTATTTGAGTTTAATAGTTTTCTGAGTTCTTCGAAGTAAGTAATTGACCGTGCAGTCCTAAGGCTTCGATAAACGATAACCCCTAGTAATAGACCGCTCTCGATTGCAGAGCAAACTCCTCGATATTTACCTACACTTTCTTGAGCCACGTAACCTTTAGTTCTTTGAAAGAAGCCAAACAAGTTGATGAAAGAATTAACAAGTTTCTATTTCCTTTTTTTTTTGCGTAACAGAATGTTCTGTAATAATTTCTGTTACTTGAAATTGCGAAATTGCTTTACTTTATAGGTATCTGTTTTCAATACAGGGTTATTCGTTAGGATGGGTTAGTATCTTAGTATGGTAAAATCTGAAACTGTTAGTAATAGAGGTTCTAAGGAACGATGTCGACGATTTTAGAGTTAAATGTTCTGTCCTAATACGATTTCGGTTTATTCATAGTTAATTAATACGCGACCTGAAAAGTACGCCTGTACGCCAGTACCTTAAGTAAGCCTGTAAAATAGTCTAAGTCATTTATTTTCGGACCCGAGAATTTACGTAGGAAAGGTTCTAACCTTATTATATTATCGAGGTAATAAACTATTCACACTAATCTAGTTCGCTATGCCGTGCAATGGCCAAACATTTGTAGAGTTTGTGAAACAAAGTTAATTTAAAATTGATTTAAATTTAATATTCGTAAAGAAACAGGTTCAGCTTAATATGGCCAAATTACCAAATGTATTAAATTTTAATATAGACTATTGTATACGGGGTGGCCGGGACATCGACGCGAAAACTGTTACCATGGATTCAGTACATGATTATGAAGCCCCTGCATTGAAATTTTTCGTCGGTTAGTTTTAAAAAAATCTGCTGTTCCATACATTTTGACTGCGTAGGTATTGCAGTTTTCTATGAAATAGTAGATTCTTTTAAAATTATTGACGAAAAATTTCAACGCAGGGGGTTCAGAATCATGTACTGAATCCATGGTAACAGTTTTCGCGTCGATGTCCCTAACACCCTGTACAAACCTTACTATCTTAGTATTTCAAGTAGGTAGGTATTTGATTGTAACATAGTTCACTTTAATCACAGTTGTTTGAGGTTCTCAAACTCAAGACTTATCGTCACCGAACAAGTTCAACTGTGTATTTTCTATTCGATTGTATATTGTTTGGTAACTTATAATAAAACAATGTATTAAAATAAAAAAAACTATAAGTTACTTGACCTGATTCCTAGCTATAGCATTTTATTCTTATTCAACGAATTTGTACCAAATAAATATCGTAGCGCGTGTAACATTGGTATACCAAACTGATATACTAGCATAATAAATTAACAATAACACAAACACACGTGGAAAGATTACAGTAATTCTATTTAATTTTTATGAATAAGGGAAATTAGGGCAACGTGGGAGTGAGGATAATATGGAAAATTACCCAGTTACCAGAGCATTACATTTTTAAGAAAACATTAATTCAGATTGTTATGAAACGCGTGTAGATATAATATTTGTGTTGCTCCCTAGCTCTAGTCCTGGTTCTAGCTTGTTGTGGATATCTACACGTGTTTTACTAAGAATCGTTACAAACAGCAACTAGTATTATAAAATGTTACAGGTAGGTACGTATTTACGTGATACGTACATTCATTTACACAAATTAATGCAAACGATTGCAGACGTAGTGAAGCAGAAAAATATATTCTCATTTCACTCCGTTTTCTCACTGAGATAGGAGTCTTTTGGCCTCGTACAGGACTTTCTGTTATTTTTTTTTTAATTTGTTTTTTTTTTTATTTTTATTATTAATGTTTTAATGAGTATGTTTTAGTTTAATTTATGATTTCCTGTGCGAGTCACAATAAATACTTTTTCTCTCTTTCTTTCTTTCTTTCTTAGTAATTTGTTAGTAATATAAAACACATTTAAATACGCACATCCTCTAGATTATTAACCTAATGTATCTCAGTTTGCGTACATACACATGGTCGCCAAGGCGTCTGTATTTGAGATTCCTCGAACATAAATCTAGGTGTTGTCAATGCTACGTCTACGTTATTTTCATAGCGAAGGTGATCTCTACTTCAAACCTGTTTTCTGTCAGATTTAATGGCGACATTCTAACATTGCTAAATACTCAAGCCAAGGTCGATTTTCACGTAACATAATCAATTTTACAGTTACACAAGGGCAATTTTGTTTATTCTACGATTCTCCCGCTTGCCGGAAGAAAGTTGTGAGTGGAAATTGTAGCTGGGATAACCTTTAGCGCGATATTTCAAATAGTTGGAAAACATGTTTTGATCGTCACTGTCTGCTTTGTAATTCACCTTCAATAGAAGTCATTAACATCGAGACGCTAAACAAAATATGTTTTTAAACCAAATAAAACTTTTAACAAATGCTTTTGAAGTCGTATAGAGTACCAAACAATCATACGTAATTAAGTATGACAGAATTATAATTTTCCATTGTCATATAAAAATGTAATCAAATCACGAAAAACAAAAGCTCGTACGAGAAACGATTCAGACAACCCAGAAGTTAAACAGAGCGGAAATTAAGAATGGGGGAAAAACACGGATATGTACAGTGTATTAAAATTTTAATACAACTGGAGTGCCCAATTGATGCAACCTACTGTACCTATACACTAAGTACAACGAAGGCTGCGTAAAATACAATTATGTGCTTTAGATAACATTGTTTCATGTCCTTGATGTGTAGTCAGCTGAGCTTCCTCATTAGCAGTATCTTTGCGGAAACTTCCAAGTATAGTATAATTATATTAATGACGTGCATCCGGCGGATATGACGAGTTAATTGAACCTAGATAGATCAATTCAATAAAAATATATCTGTCCCCAGTTTTGTGGTTTCATCTGGCACAATAATTTTTGTTTATTTGACTTTGGTGTCGATGACGATGACGGTATATTTTTTTAGTTTTATCGAATTAAAAATGTAATTATTGAATTTTTACCTAAGCCCAACTGCCCAATGCTTCAGTGTTAGCGATTTATCAGTTGATAATGCTGTTAAAACTACTCCACGAGGACAGCCTGTGATAAGGGAGAGACACTCAGACAGAATAACACTGATAGTGTTCCAGTGTAAGCCGGGATTTAGCCGCGACACTTATCCCTCATTGTTTTGCACATAATAAATATACTTCGCAAACAACTATCTGCAATATGGATGCACTCAACAACAAAACAATAACAAACTTTAACTGCTCATTGATTTTTAAAAAGGTTAATAAGAATCCCTGAACAGTTTGTTGATGAAAACAGCTCGTTTACATTAAATTGAAAACAAACAATACTCCAGTAAATGGAAAGAAATAAGTAGATTTTTATGATAACAACAACCTGCACGCGTGAACACATTCAAAAGAATGTTTACACCGTTTTCCAACAACGATCACGTTAAAGTAATTGCAAGGTAAAGAATCGTTCAAATTGTCAGTCACGTGAAAACTGCCTCTAAGGCTTTTCGACTAAACCCCTGCAAACGAACTGAAAGGGATGCCAGACACTCGTAATGTATCACGTGCCGACATTGTGGCGGCTGACGAAAAATCCGCTCAGTAAAGCCGCCAACCAACTGCAATATCTAATATCTTTGAAAATACTTCCAAACTAGAAACGATCCAGTTCTCATCATTTTTAATTCATTGTAAATGTTGACGTTATTGAAGTTTATTGCCAAAGTATGATGGTAGCCATGATAAACAAAGAGCATTTTCTCTTAATTTTTAATGATTTATAAGAATATCTTGTTTATACCGCACAGCTGATATTCGAGAATCGAACTTTGAAGTCATGGAATTCTGCAAATAAATAATGCGTTGTTCCGCATTGTTCTGTATGTACTTCGTTTTAGTAAAATCATAAAATTGGTACCGAAAATATACAATAGACATTCATATTCAAACAAATGTTTGCTGTAGGAGGAGTTATAACTTCCAGTGGTTATTCAATGTTTGCATGTCCTTGCAAATTCGAAGAAAGACATATTCACACGTCCGCTGACAGCTAACCTTTTTGTTAAACTTGGAAATAACTCTCTTGTTCGTTATTTGTGAACTGGATGCAGCTGTTGTCTGTTGACAGTATCAAATAGCCAGCCAGATAGTGGTTGTAAAAGTTTCCATGCCCGTGAAGAGACGGCCTAACAATACATTTCCCAGCGCTGATGTGTTCCGGCATTTGAATAGGAGCGCCGTGTTTCTTTACAAGGCCGGCGGCGGCGACTAAATACAGGTGCTGCATACATGCATACCTACTGTAAACTGAGCATGAAAGACTGTAACTAATCACTCTGAAATATCCACATAATATAAAATTATTAATGAGTGTATTTAATAGTTCCTTCATATAATTTAATTCTTAAAATATTTGACATCTTTCAGCATCAGCTGCTGAAAATTACTAAATATTTAGCTCTGGTAATGGTTCTCATTAACTGTTTGAGATTCAGATTATTTATAACTCTGACTATGATTTTCATGCGCTCAGATTGGTATAGTGATTCATGTTTCTATCTTCACAAAGAGCTTTGGCCTGATTAATTGATTCTTTGAGCTTATTTATCGATATTCCCATATATTGCGTTGTTCTAACCTTCTGTTGTGCTCAATGTGCTAAAAAGATATCATCTTGCCTATAGTCTAAGTGGTATGCGCATTGCACCCAGGGTTTTCAGTGAGTTGCCTATACGCCTTTTTTATGTATGAATAGTTTTAGGATCATCTATAAATCCAAACCTAACCAAAGTACTCCTTACTTCTGTAGGACAGTCAGACAGGCGGACGATAGTCTTATCCCTAGACAAAAGCTTTCACCTAATAACCTCACGAGGTTTAAGTATTCGGTCGACAAAGAGTTGTCTTGGTATTCTATCACGTTTCCTCTGTTTAGAGATTGCAACCGAAGTCTCTGACCTGCTTATCTTACAGAGGTTCGGTCAACATTTTATTTGTATATGGTATAGCCTAAGTCGAATTAAATTGGTATCGCAGAACAATGATACCACGTGATGAGTTACGGAATGGCGCATGAAGGCTCGTGAAAACTGGCGCGATATCGCGGGCGCTACAGGCAGCGCGACCCTTGTAGCTCCCGCTGGTCTGCATGAGCCTTTGAAGCAATTCACGTGAGGAGGAAAGACATTCCCATTTTGTCGGAAATTTTTATGTTTAATAGTGTGCCCGTGCGTCTGAGAAGTACATATGTAAGTACACTTACGATATGCAAGATAGTACACCTTTATGATATACCCTGATAAGATATTCAAGTTTACAAAATATACCGGATCGAATATCGGTTCTTCATTATTTTTTCGTGCTCACGTCTCTCCATATTTTCATGTAGGTATTATTTGTTTTATCATCAATAATTAATTACTTCCCATTTCATCATAAATTGATCGACTATGTAAGCTTATGTTATGACTATGTAGTGTTTACATCTTGTCCTCCCATATCTAATCAGAGATTTCTCAAGTGTTAGAATGTTTAATAAATAGTGTTTCTTCTGAACTTCCGACAAGAGTAGGAAGTAATGTGAAGAAAAATAAACGATTAAAATCCTTCGCTTATCCGATTACTAAGACGTGGATTAATTTACGCCCTGTTTTAATTTCAAGGCGGCCATGTTCGTGAAAACTAGCCTCGCGATAAAATAACATGTTCGCAATCCATCTTCATATTCTCATGTCGAAAGGAAGAACATTGAGAATTGATACGTCGTGTGTCTAATTTCAATGTTATTTAATTAGATTCGGTTGATATATCAAAACAATCGTGAGCATACAGACTGTAGAGTTTCTGTAATTATGAATGAATATGAGCGTAGAGCTGCGCGGAGAAGGTCGGCTTGATGGATCGAGGCCACTCCTCCGGGATAAATGAACATTACAAACAAGAATTATAGTTCGTTATACCCGACATAATAATTTGTTAACACCACATCAAACGGCCCGTTGTTCTGTCTCACGAATGACAAATTGAACATTGAACCTTACAAATATTTTTTATGTGACTTGTAACAGGCTGAGCCCTTCATAACTCCATCGTCTGCAGTCAGCCATAAGCTGTTCCAGAAACCTCGTTCAATGAGAGGTGGCCTATAATTATTAAAAACATTTTTATTATTCATGAAGTTGATTTCAATTGATCGTGGTGATTTACAGGTGTTTATTTTCACAGCGTTTTATTCATAACAAAGATATACTTACCTAATCGAATGAACGTACATTTTGAAATGTTCAATGTTTCGGATAATCTTTACTTTTTCAATACATCTTCATACGCAGTTTCTTAAATTACACGTTTTCCGTAAAAGGAAACGAGAGCGTAAATTAATCCGCAATGCACCGAGCATAAATATTGTTGCTAAACATTGAATGATTTACCTTTGTTTAACGAATCCCGCAGTTATTGATTCCTCCCTCTGACCACTTACCTGCGTGACTTTTGCATATATTATGTACCAGGCAATATTACCAGGGAAATATTCATTTTGGTTTTGACGAAAGTAAGTATCTACCTTGGAGTGCTACAGTGTCGCATTGACACACATTTAGTTTATTTACCTTTTTACTTTTGATTAGTCGCGTAACAGATTACACCTAATGTTTTGACTAACACCTTGATGACAAATTTTTCTGTCAACAGATCGCAGGAAACGCTTTCCTGCTGCCGTATTGTAAAAACCCTAAAGTGTGGCAGAATTGTGTCATATGCTGACATATTTCGAACATAGATTGACATAAATCACATAAAAGGTGTTATTATGAATGTGATTTATGATCATTATTCTTTTAGACGGAGTTATACCGCCAATTGACCCGTTGTGTTGCCAGGTCGATATTAGAAACGACATTTAGTAAACGGCTCGACATATTGTGTAACAGCGTGGCCGGGTGCCACCGCGGCTCGTGAATTTATCGCCTCGTAAACACGTAGTCTGTGACCATCCACGTCGTCAAGTAGTGCAACACAATACTTGAATGAAGCCAGTAAATTCACAGATCAAAGACTAAACCACGCAGTACCGGCCATGCCTCTCACTTACTCATTCAAAAGTGTTTATAAGCTTAACTAATAAAACGGTTTACTGATCCACAATGCTAATTTATTTGTAGAAATGCGAGGATTGATTGAATGAGCCATCGCGATAAAATCATGTCGCTTCCTGTAAATGTTTTTGTGTACTGAAATATGACTTATATAAAGTGTGCGCAGAATGACTGTATACAGATCCCCATTTTTCAGAATGGAATCTCGTTCAGTTTATTTCCAATCAAAAGTAAACATTTATTCATAGGAGCTATAAATAGGGAGTTTATTCTTACTCTCATTTGAATGACTGACAGTTTGCTACGTCCGGCATCGAGAGAGAGTCAGAATAGTAAACATAATGAAGATCATCCATCAAGGTGACTTCAGGTCTTTATTAGTGATGTGCCGTTAAAAAATCTGATCCGCGGATACGGATACGGATGATAAGGGTCTAGATCCACGAATACGGATACGGATCTTAACTTTCTTCAGGTTCAGCAGGAATTATTTATGATCCTCATCGTAACTGACTTTTGGAGGACAAAGATGCCAAGTTACTCTTTTTGAAATACAATTTACCATTACTCAATATTAATTATGACGTATATTTTTTTAAGTTCTTGAAAACAACATAGTTTTAATTGATGTGTTAACTCACATAATTATTTCAATTAGCATAGCACTTATATTAGAGGTTTTATCTCACTACAAAGATAGTTTAATTACTACCTTATAACTTAATTTACTGGTACTGACTCTACTTGAATTATAATAAATAATTTTTTTTTTTTTTTTACTTATTTGTATAGAAGTTAACAGTATTTCATTGCCACATATCTTTAAAATTTCATATACGTTATGAAATGTATTAATATAAAAGATCCGTTAAAAAGTAACAGATACGGATACAGATCTTTTTTCTCCCTCGGATATTCGCGGATACGGATATGAAAAAAAAAAAAAAAAAAAAAAAAATCTTTATTTCGGACTAGCGGTACATCCATAGGGGGGTTAGTAAGAAGATATCTTAAAAAAAAACTATGTTAGTATTTTATATAGTTACAAGCCTATTGTTGGAGATACACCTTCGCACAATATCACACAATATAGGTGAATCGTACCTCCCTGCAATGGTTTTCAGGATGGAGTTGGAACTGGCTCGCACTCTGCAGAGCATACGGATATCCGGCACATCACTAGTCTATATATGCTTCAATATCGTGTTACGAGCAACAATATTTTTGATTAATTGATGTTCACAATCAACAAATTTCAATTTTATAATCTCTACAACAAATTTTTGTTATAAATCTGCCGCCTCACACCAACATTTTGCAGAACCCCTAATGATAAAGTAAACAAATTCCGTACCATTCTGCTAATGTCTAATCTACTATTCATAATGTCAGTCTGTAACCTCATTTTGTTTAATTTGATTACATAACACCCGCAGAGTGAACATTTTATGAATGGAATCTGGTGAAGCATTTGTTTTATTTAAATATATTTTCTTATTTTATAAAGACCTACATTCCGTTAACATTATTTTCTCTAACGTGTCGGTTAACAGTTATGTAGAACAACTGAAGTCTTTCAGAATACTGCAAGCTTCAAGCTTGCGAATACAAGAATTAGGTCGAATGTGTTTTAAAAGTGTGTCCTATTTACAAATTATGTAATTTCAGACATTATGTGTGTGAGAGTGTTTACATTAGGCGACTCATGTTTGACTTTTCTAACATGACTCAAATTTGTAGGAAAATTACTCTGATTTATTTGTACCCGTTGCCCTTACTGAAAATATCTACTTGAAGAAAGTACCTAATATTACAGTCATTAATAGAAGACACTATTCTTGAAACAATAGTAATAATGACAGCCGTAAGGTTGTTGTCCGGAGCTTTCAAGTAACCTTATCGGGCAGATTTAGTTACCCAAGTGTCATTGAACTGAAGAGGTAGCAGACTACCGAAACTTTAATAGTAAATAACAATTACTTTAGTACCATTGACTAAAATTAGCAGTTGCGGATTTAATCTATACTAATATATAGTCCTGTCATTTGGTAGTTTTACCTGGACAGATTACCGGGAGTTTTTATAATGGGTGATTTTATTCATTTCAACGTGCTCTTTTCGATTTTTCACTTTGCCATCTCTGACGCTTGCGTTACCATGTTGGAAAAATGGAGTCCAAAAACACGTTTATAACAATATATACTATGTCATTTCAGGCTCATTTGACATGGCGGCACGAGTGGCAAATATACGACGTGGCAAAGTAAAAATTCGAAAAGAGCACGTCGAAATCAATAAGATCACCATATATATATGTTTATGTTTTTATTTAAATAAATATTTATTCCTCAATTCTCGCTATTGCACCTACCACTGTTTGTCTCTACATCAGCCAAAGGTTGACTGTAGAAAATGGCTATAGCCATTAAGTCCGCCTCTGTACATTTGTGTGCTTGAAGTATTAAATAAATAAATAACCAATTTTCAAAATTTCCGGAAAACTTTCCTTTTTGAACACCAAATGTACTTAACAAAGAGGTGTGTGAGTTTGTTTGTAGGGGGTAGTCTTCGGAACTACTAATCCGATTAAGAAAATTCTTTCACTAATGGGAAGGTACAATATACCTGAGTGTTATAGGTTATATTTTTCTGATTTACACGCGGGAAAAGCCACGGAGTACTTATTGGAGAAGTAAAAGTGCTTACAATATCTACTGTTACTATAAAAGTATTTTACAATGTTTGAGTTTGACTCGTGACGTATTGCGTAACCAGAAACAATTTTATTTAAACTTTTCTAAAAATATTTACACTGCCATAAGTATTCGTATTGATTTGCGAACTTTAGAAATTTCAGCTTTCAGTTTTATTTCAGCTCGTGATTCAGTACTTAATGGGCTTTCCCGTGGACCACAACGTGTCACTACAATAAATAATAATTTAAGGTTATCATGAAAATACACAAATCAACTTTCTTTTGTACCGATCTATAAATAGACTTGGGCTATTGGACTGCTGTGCAAAGGTCTCCCTCAATACCTGCTTCTCCATTTAGTCAGCTCACTATAAGTAATTTCCAAGAACAGCGTCTAGGTCATCCCACCACCAAATATACAAGAGTAAACAATTCAAATTAAAAATACTGAAACGTAAATCAATAAAAATTTCTTCGCTCATATCTCCACACCTTCGAACTAAGAGACCTTAGAACGGACATTAGGAAGTTCATAAAAAAATTCAAATGTTTATTTTAAACAACGGCTATTTAGATTTAGTGCTCTTCTAAAGCAACAATGACCATGGGGGATATTTGTGAGACCGATAAACGCCATGAATTCCGTCGGAAGGACGCTTTATATTAGAGCCTCGTACACTGGAATTAATGGCTGCCATTTGATCTGTGCTGTTTTGTTATAGTTTTTCATAACGCGCGCAGCTTTTCGCCGCGCCCTACGCGGAAGCGTAGTAAAAGGGTCAGGCTATTTCGACACTGCAATCCACTCATAACAGTCGCATCTGAGTGCTGTTATAGCTAGAAGTGGTAGAACAACCATGTTATGGCAGTGTAAATCGTTTTTCAGTTTTCAGTGTCTTTATTTTTTAAATGTTAATACATGGGCGATTTTCTTGCTGTAAATCAGATAAATTAATATAGTGGTATTACTAATAAAATCGCCATAGTTCCCAATAAAATATTCGGTCTGCCTATCCTTTTCCCAACTGTATTGAGGGCGGCTTTCAATCTAACCGGATGCAGCTGAATACCAGTATTTTACATGAAGGGACTGCCTATCTGACCTCCACACCTTGGTGGATTGGTGAGACTGGTTGTCAGACTTTAGGGCTTCTAACCGCTCGCGCTCGTAACAACTATCAAAGATCTACGAATGACAGTCGGGACCAGCAGCTTAACGTGCTTTCCGAGGCATGGAGGGTTCTCGATATATAAATTATATTATAAATGGTCACTTATCCACGGACGACTGCGGCCAGCGTAGATTAACCTTCGATCGACCTATGCGGCTGTTATTATTTAGCCACGAGGCCTTCCCTCCCCAACAAAAAATAACCTAAACTACATATAATATTATAAAGAAAAAAGATTTGGTTTTTTATATGTTTGTAATGAATAAACTCAAAAACTACTGGACCGATTTAAAAAAATTCTTTCACCAGTAGAAAGCTTTATTATCACTGAGTAACATAGACTATCATTTATAAAGATATCACGCGGTTGAAGCCGCTGGCGGAAGCTAGTTGGAAATAGTATGACTGTTTTACGTCCATGTTTGGGGCTTCCGTCCCCCTCATAGAAATATAAAAAACAGTTATATCTATGGTCCACCTGCTTGTGTTTTTCCGCTAAATTGTCCTAACATTAATTGGATTCAACGTCAAAATACAACTGTTGCTAGAAATACTACCTAATGAAAATAATAAGATTAGATAGATAAGATATGTTTATTTGCTCAAGCATGTGTACACATACAGAAATAAAAACGCGCATGCAGGATAACATTAAAAAATACAGGTTCAGGCATGTTTGCCACATATTATGGCGTGCAAATATGAATAATTATGATTGTTAATCATTTAGGTAGTCAATCAAGCTTAGTCAAGTCAATACCATTAATTTACCTTGAATTTAGCAAACGATCATAAATTATAAATGTAAATAATTACTTTATTACAATTAATGATTATGTGATTGTCTGCCATTTGCTCCTATTTAATAACAAAATATTATATTTATTTTAAAATCGGCACATGGCACTCAACTTAGAAACACATAAATCCTCTATTTAATGGGAAACGAAGTACGAAAAGGTCGGATGCAATATTTCACCGAATTCTAAAGAAACTAGTAAAATATCCAATTTCTTATCTCGACTCACAATACTAGTGCCAACATCTGGTGGAGCTCAGGCAATTCAAACGGACCCTTTTAAACAATTGAGAATTTGAACAAAAACAGCCATTAAACTATTCTGCGAAACTGTGGGAAGCTGAGGCAAATACGAGGCTTGAGAATGTTAGGGATCTGAAGAATAAAGTCGGACAATTGAGTTTAGAGCACGATAGAGTACGGACGTCCGAACTAGGCTAGTTAAATGAGTAGACTTGGTGAATACCAAGAGGCCATGTCCGAGTGGGCTGTCGCGAGATAACGCGTATTAGTTATTAAGTTACATATAGTTGGGTTAAGGCCCAGATTAGACTAATTTAGTAATTAATGTAATATGTGTGTGTGTGTGTGTGTGTATGTTGGTGCGACTGGGTGAGTCTTTCAATATAATAATTATCCTAGGCTGGTAATATACTTGAAGTTCTTGTAACTAAACAGACAGAGACGTGTTGCTGGGGAGTTTGTTGCGCCACTTCTTCTCCTCAGCTCAAACACTAGGAAGTGGTGAAGGGAGGGCGCTTTGGGAACTGTCTATAGATGTTCAGGAGAGTTGATCCACAACTCTATTAATTAATGATTCTTGAATTATGATTCTCTACTCTATTATCTAGTACCTAAATCTTGGATTATGTATCCATTGCCTCTGACCAATTAAAAGGGCTTTAATAGAGATTATCCAAAACTCTATTAAATAAATAATGATTCTTGAGTTTCGATTCTCAACTCTATTAGGTAGTAATTCTTGAATGTTGTATTCGATATCTCAGACCAATAATTCGGTCAGACTGACATGAACGCGTGTCTTGCAGATGTGCTTGTTGTGCAAAGGGCGACCTTCCAGGGGATTGGGTGAACACATCTATCTTATATTCAGTCCAAGGACTGATAGGGACCATGTCTCCTTAAGAGCATGATGCCGACGCATGCCGCTGGAACTAGCCGCCCGTTGTAGACAAGGACGGTCACACGTTGCCGCAGGGAAAGCCGCTGCGTCACGTTTATCAGTTCGAAAGAACTGCTAGGGACCATGTCTCCAAAAGAGCATGATGCCGACGCAATGCGTCACTAATGGAAGTGTTGCTCTGAGCATTCCGAGTGCAGATGTGAGGTATCGTGTGAGTAATGACTGGCCAAATACCTGTTACGCTAACGTAAAGGTTACTCACAAGTTTATATTAATATAACGACATACTTTGCATCCCTCTATTATTTAATAGCTTTCTAAAATCACATCCAATGTATTTTCATAACTATGAATTCCTGTCTTATTTACAATCTCCTTCAATCCTTTCCTTGCCTTATTAATGGGACAAGGTATCGGAGTTCTTCTTATTTAGGAATTCATTTCTTATATCGGTGGGAGAGTGACCAGTCTGGAGACGAGCTCTACAGGGCCGTACGGGGTGGAGTGCGGCCCTTCCCCTAAGGGGGGGAACCGACCTAACCACTAATATTGGCATAATTAGGAAAAACGAAAATTTTATCAGCCTAGGGTAATTCAGGTACAGTCACATGTGGTGCCGTGACCAGGATTCTCGTCATTAAATGTACTGATTCACTTCAGTACAACGAGAAAGAACAGCTTATGGGTTACTACAATAAAACACAACGTACTTTTATGGTCCTATTCATTATTAGAAACGGCAAGAGTATACAACGTTACAATAACTTATGTTTAATTAAGTTACGGTTTGATGATGGTGTTTGAATTCTTCAACACTGGTAGCGGGTTCAACTCCCGCATAATTTGTTAATTGATGTGCTTATATTTGTGTAAACGAATCTTGGGTTCGATTCCCGCCTGATGTATTGATTTATAAGTGCTTGAATTCCTTTGTCACGGCTCGTGGGTTCAATTCCCGCATGAATAGTTCATCGTAGGGCATTGGTTCCGATGCTACTGATAGTGGGTTCGATTCCCAGATGCACGGATGTAATTTTAAGTAGGTTATGGTATGATTAGTGCTTGGGTTCTTGTGTTACTATTATAAACGGGTTCGACTCCCAGCAAACATAACTTTTGGTATCCGACAGTTTGTGAAAATGAAATGTGTTTGTGCGTTTGAGAGATTTATGTGTGTGGAGTGAGTTTAGGTATAAGACACTCTTATTTTATGGGTAAACCTAATATTATTAGTAAGTAAGACCTACGAAGCGTGAAGCTTATTAAATTCACAGTTAATTTATCAGCAAGGTACATTTACTATCGTCATAAGACGTAAACAAATCTGTCTTACTCTGCAATCAGCAGCCTATGCTTTATAATTGAATAGATACTCGTGTGGCCTTATTTCAAATTCCAGGATATTTAAGTCTCTACTTGGCTGCGCCTACGCTATGTCTTAACCTTTGGGTTATGCGTTGCGATTGGTTTAAAGTTTCCTCAAAATCAGCCGACGTCGGCTGACTTCAACAGCAGTTGCTGTAGCGTGCCTCCAGTTACGAAGCTAAGTTTCACTTTTATCAGACACTTCAGTTATGAAGCTAAGTTTCACTCTTATCAGACACTCCAGTTACTCTTAGCTAAGTGGTATGATTTTGTTATCTCACCTAATATTATAGGTTTATATGTTTTAGAGTTATGGTACTATAGTTATCAGTTCAAAAATATACCATAGATTGTTCTTGTCAACATTTTATAACCTGAGGGGATAGTTAATAGCATTGTGTGCTAATAAGTTAATAATCGTTTGGACAATCTAAGTTGCCTATATTTTCTAGTCAGTATAACTGTCCAACTCTTATTAGATTTCAAAAAGTACTCTAACCTCTTAGAATCAGAGGGGGGCGACCAATTGGAATACAATCTAATATGTTCATGTGCGGACTATTTCAGCTACTCCTGGATACGAATGCGGGCAGCTGATTAAGCTGACTCAGCATCGAGCTGCATAAGGAGAGGCCTCAGTCCACCGGGAACTCCGATAGGCTGAGTTTAGAACGAGGGAGCACTGTAGGTAGCGTGCCACGCTAACACAAATACTCTTAAAAGAGACCCTGGTATGTAAAACAACATTATAAGCATGCACAGGTTTCCTGAACTTAACTGAGGGGCGGTAATGTTATTTAAATTATCATAAAAAGAGTATTTGTAAGAACAATACTAGTTCAAATATTATAGTGCGATTGTATCTATATCGATTGAAGATGCTTCTGCAAAACAGTATTAAATTATAACAGACATTGCATCTTATTAATATCTTATTGGATTCGTATTCCAACTAGAATAACAATTATTATTTGATTCGATGACCATATCAGATAGCAGATGGGTCTATAACGATTTAATTGAAAGGCAGGGTTCAACCTATTATGAAAGCTCATCCGCTGTACTGCGTCACGCGTCTGATTTTCAGAGGGGGGAATGTGATTGTCTGCCATTTGCTCCTATTTAATAACAAAATATTATATTTATTTTAAAATCGGCACATGGCACTCAACTTAGAAACACATAAATCCTCTATTTAATGGGAAACGAAGTACGAAAAGGTCGGATGCAATATTTCACCGAATTCTAAAGAAACTAGTAAAATATCCAATTTCTTATCTCGACTCACAATACTAGTGCCAACATCTGGTGGAGCTCAGGCAATTCAAACGGACCCTTTTAAACAATTGAGAATTTGAACAAAAACAGCCATTAAACTATTCTGCGAAACTGTGGGAAGCTGAGGCAAATACGAGGCTTGAGAATGTTAGGGATCTGAAGAATAAAGTCGGACAATTGAGTTTAGAGCACGATAGAGTACGGACGTCCGAACTAGGCTAGTTAAATGAGTAGACTTGGTGAATACCAAGAGGCCATGTCCGAGTGGGCTGTCGCGAGATAACGCGTATTAGTTATTAAGTTACATATAGTTGGGTTAAGGCCCAGATTAGACTAATTTAGTAATTAATGTAATATGTGTGTGTGTGTGTGTGTGTATGTTGGTGCGACTGGGTGAGTCTTTCAATATAATAATTATCCTAGGCTGGTAATATACTTGAAGTTCTTGTAACTAAACAGACAGAGACGTGTTGCTGGGGAGTTTGTTGCGCCACTTCTTCTCCTCAGCTCAAACACTAGGAAGTGGTGAAGGGAGGGCGCTTTGGGAACTGTCTATAGATGTTCAGGAGAGTTGATCCACAACTCTATTAATTAATGATTCTTGAATTATGATTCTCTACTCTATTATCTAGTACCTAAATCTTGGATTATGTATCCATTGCCTCTGACCAATTAAAAGGGCTTTAATAGAGATTATCCAAAACTCTATTAAATAAATAATGATTCTTGAGTTTCGATTCTCAACTCTATTAGGTAGTAATTCTTGAATGTTGTATTCGATATCTCAGACCAATAATTCGGTCAGACTGACATGAACGCGTGTCTTGCAGATGTGCTTGTTGTGCAAAGGGCGACCTTCCAGGGGATTGGGTGAACACATCTATCTTATATTCAGTCCAAGGACTGATAGGGACCATGTCTCCTTAAGAGCATGATGCCGACGCATGCCGCTGGAACTAGCCGCCCGTTGTAGACAAGGACGGTCACACGTTGCCGCAGGGAAAGCCGCTGCGTCACGTTTATCAGTTCGAAAGAACTGCTAGGGACCATGTCTCCAAAAGAGCATGATGCCGACGCAATGCGTCACTAATGGAAGTGTTGCTCTGAGCATTCCGAGTGCAGATGTGAGGTATCGTGTGAGTAATGACTGGCCAAATACCTGTTACGCTAACGTAAAGGTTACTCACAAGTTTATATTAATATAACGACATACTTTGCATCCCTCTATTATTTAATAGCTTTCTAAAATCACATCCAATGTATTTTCATAACTATGAATTCCTGTCTTATTTACAATCTCCTTCAATCCTTTCCTTGCCTTATTAATGGGACAAGGTATCGGAGTTCTTCTTATTTAGGAATTCATTTCTTATATCGGTGGGAGAGTGACCAGTCTGGAGACGAGCTCTACAGGGCCGTACGGGGTGGAGTGCGGCCCTTCCCCTAAGGGGGGGAACCGACCTAACCACTAATATTGGCATAATTAGGAAAAACGAAAATTTTATCAGCCTAGGGTAATTCAGGTACAGTCACATGCTAATTTTAACTAGCCTAAATTACTACCTAATAGAGTTGAGAATCGAAACTCAAGAATCATTATTTATTTAATAGAGTTTTGGATAATCTCTATTAAAGCCCTTTTAATTGGTCAGAGGCAATGGATACATAATCCAAGATTTAGGTACTAGATAATAGAGTAGAGAATCATAATTCAAGAATCATTAATTAATAGAGTTGTGGATCAACTCTCCTGAACATCTATAGACAGTTCCCAAAGCGCCCTCCCTTCACCACTTCCTAGTGTTTGAGCTGAGGAGAAGAAGTGGCGCAACAAACTCCCCAGCAACACGTCTCTGTCTGTTTAGTTACAAGAACTTCAAGTATATTACCAGCCTAGGATAATTATTATATTGAAAGACTCACCCAGTCGCACCAACATACACACACACACACACACACATATTACATTAATTACTAAATTAGTCTAATCTGGGCCTTAACCCAACTATATGTAACTTAATAACTAATACGCGTTATCTCGCGACAGCCCACTCGGACATGGCCTCTTGGTATTCACCAAGTCTACTCATTTAACTAGCCTAGTTCGGACGTCCGTACTCTATCGTGCTCTAAACTCAATTGTCCGACTTTATTCTTCAGATCCCTAACATTCTCAAGCCTCGTATTTGCCTCAGCTTCCCACAGTTTCGCAGAATAGTTTAATGGCTGTTTTTGTTCAAATTCTCAATTGTTTAAAAGGGTCCGTTTGAATTGCCTGAGCTCCACCAGATGTTGGCACTAGTATTGTGAGTCGAGATAAGAAATTGGATATTTTACTAGTTTCTTTAGAATTCGGTGAAATATTGCATCCGACCTTTTCGTACTTCGTTTCCCATTAAATAGAGGATTTATGTGTTTCTAAGTTGAGTGCCATGTGCCGATTTTAAAATAAATATAATATTTTGTTATTAAATAGGAGCAAATGGCAGACAATCACAATTACTTTATTAAAACCTACACAGTCATGTACCTAAGCTTTGTTGCAAACAAACGAAGCTTACTTTTAGCACTAACCTTTATTTAGAGAATCCTTCTCAGCTATTTTCTTAAATGCAAATTCGTTGTGACGAGAGTTCTTAATGAAGATAAATTATTTTCCAATTCTACTAATTATTCTTTAAGAAGTTACACTTTATCGATATTTTACAAAATATAAAATAGGTTTAAGCGTAAAAGTTTTTTGTCAGTGATATATTTTATTATCATATTAAAGTGCAGATAAGAACTTTCATCTCTCATGGTAAAGGATCTCTTTGGATTAACGGTGAACATAAAATATATAGATACTGGGTGAAAGGGCGGTAATAAAAGGAATTTAATACGATACGAGCATTTTACTGAGTAACTGGTACTAAATGGCACATAAATATAAAAGGTGCACTCTATTCAAATTTTGGTCCACGTTGACGTAATGTTGATATTCAATTTGGCCAATATTAGATTGCTGCACTATAATGAAATAGGTAAATACTCGTAATAGATAAAACTTTAATCTTGAAAAGAGATGACTTGACGCCTGCCGTCAAGTCATCTCTTTCAAGATTAAAGTTTTATCTATTACAAGTAGGTACCTATTAAATATGATAAAACTTTAATCTTGAAAGAGATGACTTGACGGCAGGTTCAATAATATTTTATTTCTTATAAGTTACTATGAAAGACCTTTCATGCAAAATTCCTTCTTATTAGAAGGATTTAAAAAAAAAATGGTCGAATTAGTATTCGAGTCATAACATATTTTTTTTAGCTTTGCAATTTTATTGTTTCTTAGACGTCAATAATATTTTAAAAGCTAGATCCGGTCAAGAGCTAAGCGCACAAGGATGCATAAGATATACCTTACACACTATATCTCTTTAAGAGGTGTTACAAAAACCAATCTCAAAATATTCCACAGACATTTCCAGCTACTTAAGTCTGTGTAGTATTCACGATGATCGAAGGGCTCACAAGAGACTAGAAATAGACGTCGATAGTGGACTGCTCGCCACGCCCTCGTTTTTCGTTAATACCGTACTAAAGGTCGCCAGTCCAGACGGTTACGTAAAAACCGAATTATACACCTAACTCTTTTCTGGATCACCATTTTTATCGAAATTACCGTGTTATGGTTTGCGTAAGTCCAGATAAACAAAGTTATGCTGAAAACTCAGTTTATCTAGCAACCACATAAATCGTAGACATACATTATTACATTTTTTGAAAACTTCCTCGTCGAACACTACATTAACACAAATAATTTTCTTTACTCTTCTTCCGCAAATACATAAATCTTGTTTTCGGTTAACCATCGCGCTGGAGTCATAAAAGAATACATTACTACTAATGTTACTCACCCAATGTTCCCATGAGATGTTCTAGTGTAATACATTTTGTAATGCGAGAATCTTATTGAAAAACAATAACCCAAATTGACCAGGAAACATCATGTCTAATTGTGCAACGCTACGACGAATGTTTCGACATCCGGCCGCTGAATGAACGCCGCTCGCCCAACGTGGCCGCTTGTTGCCAAACAACACCACGCTGTGCACACCAGCCGCTCAAACTGTAAACCGTGCAACATGCGTTATAAAACCATAGATTCACTGACTCACAAACTGAATAACTACGCTTTAGTTAAGTACCTACCTATACAAAACATTCGGCATTACCTTGACTGCGCAAATGTAACTATTCTCGTTTTCTTCTGCTAAACCTATTGTAAGGTTATTTAGTATTTTAGTAAATAATTATTTATACAAATGTTAGTCGATTGATGTGTCAGGAAGTCATGTACTCATAAATCGATTAGTTCTAAATATTCTTAATGACTTTTTCGTTCATTCTTAGATAATCTCGTAATATGAATTTATCAGTAATTGATTTGTTTGTTAAAGTATTACGTTGATTTATTTATTCTTGTTGGGTAGCAATTTCATTGAAACCTCTCGCAGTAGTGACATCTTACACATTGACATCTTAACGTCTTTTGTGTATTCCGTCATTATGAGCAGCCGATACGGGCGCATATAATATTATAAAATGTAACAAGCGTAAATTGTACTGTGTAGAAGAATAACAATTATAAGTTTACTGTTACGTTTACGCGTTTTATTCCAACTATAACTATATTTATTTAACTTGTATTCAAATACATTATTAACCTGAAATATTCAGTGGCATTTGTAGGGTTATTGTTGGAATGCTGTCAAGGGAATACAATGCAATCCATTCGTGGCTGATTATGCAATGAAAGGAACAACAATATCGAACATAAATATCAAACGATTTTACCTTGATTTCGCTGCACGCTCTCCCTCGTAACACAGGATGTTGAATCTGTGGATCTGTGTGATTCCAATCGCTTTGCTATTCATAGAGTTAATAGCTGTCGAATTCAAATTAATACAAATCTTTTCAGCAAGAATTTCGTGTTATCAGTGTTGTGTCCGGTCTCCATTGACTAAAACAAAGGAAGGTGCACTCAGGCGAATAATTATAAATGATGCATGGCACCGAGTGGCAGCTACATGTTGTTTCTCTTACAACTCTTTATACATAAACCTATATCAGTCACCACCAATAAAAAAGAAGATAATCAAAATGCTATAAAACTGCAAGACAACGATATTTCAGTGATGGCGCCGAAATATTGTTCATGACTTTGAAATTAGCAAGATTAATTGTTGACAGCAAAGATGAGTTATTATTTATAGCATGTTTTAAAATGTCGCTCAGACAATAAGATTGATATCTAACAATGTTTTACTTCAAGTGAATCATTTGTTTTTCAAAATAACTACACAAAGTTGAAAGTTAATTACGCGTTTACTTTTAAAAATAACGTTTTAAAAAGGCTAAATAATTTTAAGCTTTTTAAAGATTTTTTTTATGTTTAGAATGTTTTTGTTAATGGTGTTAAGGAATATCTATCAAGAGGGCAGTGATAAGTGTTGTAAATCTGGCAGTCGGCGCCGAGATGCGCGCGCGCCGCTGACGACGCGAGCCAACGCCGCGCGGCGCGCGCCGCCGCGATTCTTCATAGTAAAGCTACTGACTATGGAGACAGCTTTAGTCTCATCAGTCATGAAATCTACAAAGAGCTTTAGTGTATTTGTAATTTTCATACTCACGTTTTTAAAAGTACCTATGCAGTAGGTATTTTTGCAGAGTGACTCATACAAAATTTTCATACTCGTCATAAGTAGATGATGATGTACTGAAAGAAAATGTTTGTCGGTTGTCGTCGTTTCGTTTCATGGAAAGAATAATAAGTTCGACATTTTATTGTTTTTGCATACGTTCAAAAAACAAACGGAAGTTTTCTGAAATGTACACCTACATTACTACCGGTTTGACCGTCACAGTTTTTCTTTGAACATTAATGCTGAAAAATGAAAACAATTATTAGTCAATGAATAATTTTAACTTCTGGGAAAAATGGCGACGACATGAGTAAGATACAGGTTGTAAAAAGATAATTAGCCGGTGGGTTCCACAATACGTTAGCTGCGTACGCGCATAGTTGGCGCTGGGCCAGCTGCACTCGCTCCGCGCCGGATGCCGGCAGCCCTAAAGAATTTGAAACCGGCGCGTCGCTCACGCACCGCTAACCGAACAAGCTACCGCCGCGTTCCGGCTGCTCATGCGCAAGACCATCGCAGACATCTCACATCAAAATATTGAAAAGCTGATTGCCTAAACAAAACTTTATTGTGTTACATTTTACTGCTTCTTTATATACAAGATTTAGTTGCCGAGTCATTTGTCAAATATTTTACAAGTTTTTTTGTTCAAACAAAATACATCGTAAAGTGTAATAACATTACAAAAATAACTTTTTATGAGTATTAAAATTTTCATTCTTTTGCTTTTCATCTGCTTTAAATCAGCGTAAGATAGGTGCCTACTTCAATATTTCTTAGTTTTTTATTGATTTCATTATAATTCTTTTGCGTGTTTATGACAGTTTTATACTAAAATGTTTGAATATTTTAACAATGTTTAGGTACATATCTAAGTAAGAATAGGTTAGGTGTCACTGTGTTAAGGCTTGTGCAGACCAGCGCAATATCGCGGGCGCTACAAGGGTCGCGCTGCCTGTAGCGCCCGCGATATCGCGCCAGTTTGCACGAGCCTATATTTGAAATATTTTGTTTCACTAGCTGACTCATTTTCGTATAGATCTGCATGCACATGCATATGTGGCTGTTAAAAGTTTACAAGCTACTTACATACTTATCTATAGAAATTACGTACTTCATTCAACAATTTGCTTTAGTCACACATTCATTACTAGGAATTGTCACTATTGAAATTACTCTCAGATGACTTCAACAGATTGCTAGCATTCTTTTTGCAAGTCCAACCCAATTTTAAAACTACATATTAAGCATTAAACAGACATCAGTTAAGTATTAATGGAACATGGCATGATTACAAATACTGTACGATTCAATTACTTTCCAATGTAAAGTGCGCTTTGAGAAAATGAGGCATTTCAAATTAGCTAGAACGTGTTTACTCGTTCGGTATGTGACATTCGCGGACGGATGTCCACTACTCTCTGCCAGAACGCCGACGGCCGCATGTGACATTGCAGCATGCTTTATTATAAAGAGGAACATGCTCGAATTATAACTGCAATATATCTTTCAGTCATGTGCATATGAACCTTGCAGGCCAAGGTTTACTTCACTGATGGACGAACGAGGTTGTTCCCACTGAAAGTACTATTGATTGATTGATTTACACATTCAGAAGAATGGTTCTGTGCTTCTTTTATGACAGTTATTAATGAGTAGAAGTGGCTAACCCTGAAACGTACAGGATGTGCAACTTTGTTGCTCCTTAACTTAGTCTTATTTCCTTTAAATATTTTGTAGGGTTAGTCAGCGTATCAGTTTTTGAAAAAACCTAATTTAACCAGTCCTTTACCCAAGGTTCTTAGTTGTTGCATTCGTTTATAACAGTTTGCAAATAAGCTCAAGGAGGTTGGTTTTATATTATGCACAATAAAACGGTGAATAAAAACTGCGAAGAATTTAATGTCAATGACACTACAAGATGTTTTGGAAATTTTTAATTGACGCTGTTTGCCAGGCAGAGGCCGAGGATTGGTGTAACCCATCTGTTGGTGTTGGTTTACAGATAATTAGCGCAGTGAGCGACAGCTGCCGGTAACCGTCCACTCAAGACCACTCCACAATGCCGTCCAGTTCGGGATCCAGCGGAAAAATGTAAATGACTCATTAGTTACTACATCATTACCTGTATTATTTAAATATTCGGTATTTGACCGTAGACATGCATGTTTTATTCTCGTAGACAGTCTACAAGCTTTTCGCATAGCGAAATTTCCATGCCTCAATCTGGGATTTACATAAACCAGCCGAAACGTTATTGCAACAAAGTTCATAATACAATTTCTACCTACCAACGAAGCAGACTCCAAATTACAATAATACATCAAATCCGAGCTGATCGATGTACTCTAAATCTCGAGCGCCTACATGGCCTCAGACATTCAGACCCGTGTACGAATCTCTATCCCGATTCCAAATTCCCTAAATACATGTACACTAACGTGTAAATCCCTTATTGTTTACAAATACTATGTGTGTAGTACACGTTATCACGGCCCGTGTCAAGTCGCTCGGCCTTCCCCGAGGCCGCGCCTGACCTGGATTTCACCACGCGGCGCCCGCGCATGACTCATTGTTTTGGTGCGCCTGCGTCGCTACCATCTCGCGTATTGTGTTACGCTTCACTATTATACGACTCATAGTTTAGGGTTATGCTATAAAAAAATAGAGCACGGAAAGAATTTTGTTTTATACGATCGATAAAACAAATGAGTATATTGAGCAGTTTTGATTTGTAGCGCGCGAATATACATTCAATTTGGTTACCCGTTTCTAGGTTAGCGCACACATTCGTTATTCATTGTTATTTCAAATTATACATTATGTCTGCAATTTGATCTAATAAAATATGGAAACCGTTCCCCGATATCTTTCCTCAATACTTCAAAATGTTGACTGGCTTTAGAAAAGCTTTTGGATTATATTTAATAATATAAATTAAATTAAACGTTATCTGTTAACTCAGTAATTTATAATAATAGATCTAACCTATGAAATTGCCGTTCTGCCGTACTGGCTATGTCAAGTCCATTTTTTTCGCTAAGAATTCTAAGTTCAAATTATTTTTATTTTCAAAATATGGAATTCTCTTTTGAAAATTGGTCATTTGTTTAAAGGTTAGCGTTCTGTTTTCATCGCATTTATACGTTTTTCGTCATCATGGATACATTAAAAATTCGAGTGATATGGAGTATGAGTACCGTCGTGGCAGCAAAGTGGCAGAAGTGGCACGCAACATTCGACGTATACGGAGCGAACACTACTAACGATCGCACCACCGTTATTGGTTTGCCCGCTTCCGTTCTGGAAATTTCGACCTAAGAAATGAACCCCGTGGTCAACCGAAAACTTTAGTCGACAATGACGAATTAAAGGCGATTGTGGAAGCTGATAATTCTCAATCTACAGCTGAATTAGCAGCAGCTTTCGATGTTAGCATCAAAACAATATTGGTCCATTTGCGTTGGATTGGCAAGGTAAAAAAGCTTGACAAATGGGTACGCCACGAATTGAATGATCGCCAGCGCGAAGCACGCGTCGAGTTGAGCCTTGCACTGTTCAACAGGCACACAAACGAAGGCATATTGAAACTTGTGGTGAAAAATGGATTCTGTTCGACAATCGCAAGCGCTCAGCAAGTAAGTTAGATCCTGGTTCAGCACCTAAACAATGCCCCAAACTAAATTTTACCCCTAAAAAAGTGATGGTCACTGTTTGGTGGTCTAGCGCTGGTGTCATTCATCACAGCTTCTTACCAAGCGGGATGAGCATTACTGCAGATGTGTACTGTGAAGAACTGAACATAATGATGGAGAAGCTCGCACATCTCTAACCTTTGCTCAATCTTTCGGCTCCGCTGCTCCAGCACGACAACGCGCGACCACATACTGCACAGCAGACTCCAAGTTACAGGAGCTGGGGTTGAAAGTTCTCCGTCATCCACCGTACTCACCAGACCTTGCCCCTACAAACTTCTACTTTTCCAGAATTTGGATAACTTCTTAACGGGGAAAAAATTCAATAACCGAGAGGCAGTTCAAAATGCCTTTGAAGAGTTTGTTGCCTCCCTTCCAGCAGATTTTTTCAAAAAGGGCATCAATAAGCTACCACTACGTTGGCAAAAATGCATTGATTGCATGGGTAATTACTTTGATAAATAAAAATAAAAAATATAGAGAAACAAGGGCTTTAACTTATTTCATGAAAAACGGCAATTTCATAGGTAAAGACTTTAACAAATAGTTCTTGAGTATATGCATAAATAAAAACTGGGGAACAGCTTTTTGACAAGGGCTTGCAGTACCTAAACAGCAGATTACTTCTTATTTAAATTATTAGTTTATTTCATAAGAAGTAAACTAATAATTTAAACTTTAACTTTTAAATTGATTAAATAATTAATCAGTTTAATTATTTTCGTCAACTAAGTGTTTCGGGGTTAAGTTTACGTTAACTTGCCTCGGAAAAAAACTTCCCTAAGCAAAGCCTCTTAATATGACAGGGAGGAGCAGAGAGTGTCGACTTCACGAGGGAACGATAGCATACCATTAAAGTTTTCGAACAATCCCGTATTCTAATCTTACTCACATTAGGCTGACAAGTTGGTACTAAGGAGTTCGTCTACGCCAACCAGCAGGTCGTTACCCAGCATAGTTCAGTAACTTAGACAAAGATAACAAACCATCCTAATCCTAACTTATAATGCGAAAGTGAGTTTGTTTGTTTATTTGTTTGTTACGCTTTCACGCTAAAACGGGTAAACAGATTTGTATGAAATTTGGCACATGGATAGACCATGACCTAGGTTAGGACATAAGATACTTTTAATCCCGATATTTCCACGGGAGCGAGACTTATGCGGGTGAAACCGCGGGGCGCAGCTAGTAGACTATAATGACAAGATAAAGCGGGATAAAAAGGTTAATAAAGTGATCATAAACTAGCTTTAAGTTTTTCACAAGCTTTGCAAATAATAGATTAAGAAAAAATGTTTTAAGAAGAGAAAAACCTGACCCAGAAAAGTGTCGCCGACTTTTAATAACAGTAGGTACTTTCGCACAATGTTTTGCCAAATGTTAGCAATTTGTATCACCGGGGATTTATGTCCTAAAAGATTAAGAAATTCTTCCAGCTAATATATTTATTTCTAAGATGAGACGAAACTGTTAAACGCTTTAGATTTGTGGAATATTACTTGCGCAAACAATAAAAGTTACAAAACTAAATAAAACCCAACTACGACAAAAAAGTCATCTAAAAAGGTTAGCAAGACATCACAGACAGACAAATAATAAATCCGGAGTCACACGTGTGAGGCATAAATCGAACAGATTGTGTGCGGCTCCGGATTTTTAATTCAGTCAATTTATGATGAGTAGTTTAGAAGTTATGAGGAAACAGATGAACATACATACCGGTAAAAATCATAACCCTCCTATTTACTTCGCCGTAGTCGGGTAATTAGCAAGTTTTTCACTTCATCTAAAGTCACCACCTAGTAGGTATACTAGGTATAGTAATAAAGCCCCATGTAAACAATACAAGTTTCTTGCCAGTAAATACAATAAAACAATAAGTAAACAGTACATACAATAAAATAGCAACTACTGACTTGCATCGCAAAAACACTTTTTAGACGGTGCAACTTTTATTATTGCTTCAAGTTATGGTATGCCATAGACAATTAAATTGCGCAGTGTAAATCGGGTTTCAAGTAAGTCATTTAGTCATGCATTTCATCAGTCAACAGTGCATTCAGATGATTCAGCGTGGATGTCTGGAAAAATTACTTTTAACGATAAAATCGCCGTTTTTACTGTGTTTATTTATGTGTACTCCTGATCTATCAATCATTCGGATAGCAAATAACAAAATATCGAACGATTCAATGAACTTTTGTCCGCTTTCTCCGCTAAGCTTTACCCCATAACCGAGTAGCCTCATACCATCGTACATATAGACATAGAGGTAAGCAGGGATCTATCAACCTGTAATCAAACATTCTCATCTACAGTAAAATAGAATTCGTTCGTGACAATATTCTTGTAGTCATCTTGAAGACATAAAGCAGAGATGCCACATTCCTTTAAATCAGTGCCCACAGGGCAGGCATCTGCGATTTTGCTTCTAAATTACCAAATAAAGTTCCATGGACCAGACCTCCACAATGCATCAGAGGAAACGTGATAACCTCCGCATGAAACGAATAGTAACGTAAAAGTACTTAACAAAATACTTCACGTGTACGTTTACGTCCAAAGTATTTTCACAATCGTTTACCAGCTCGTACAAATGGGGTGTGAAACTACACAATTGCCTTGTTTGTTCACTAAAGTGACAACGGTGACTTATTTAGTTGTAGAAATTACAAGTGTAGGTATAATTTAAAAATCTCTCTGGGAAATTAAATAGTGTTTGAAAATGTATGAATCACACATTCACAGGATTATGGAAGCAAGACCTCCGTTTTAAGGGTTCCGAACCCTAAGGATGCTAAATGGAACCCTATTACTATGCCTCCGCTGTCTGTCCGTCCGTCTGTCAGAGGGCTGTATCTCATGAACCGTAATAGATGGACAGTTGAAATTTTCACAGATTGTGTATTTTTATTGCTGCTATAACAACAAATATTAAAAATAAAGTTAAAAATTAAAGGGGGTCATACAAGCAACATGTATTTTTCGGTGTTTTTTTTCTAATTATTGTATGGTGGTACTCGCAATTGGCCAGCTTTTGTTAATTATTTTAGTTTGGCATATTAGCAGGCGGCCCATCTGGTGGAATTACCGAAGGTGGCCATAAACCTAAATAATTTGCAATGCTAGTTGTATGTAGATACGATGACCACCCCAAAGACAGAACTGAACCATCTCTAAAGCCGTTTCCCAAAGAGTTCTAGTTACAGTTTAAATATCCTAACTAATATTACTAGTAGTGGACCTCGCGAGCACAAACTTTTTTCAACAATAAACCTTTTTTTTGTGGGTGCGTTTACAAACATTTAAACTCACATACACAAACAGCCAGACCCGGAACAACTACTTGTAGGTCATACAAATATTTGTTCCGTGCGGGAATCGAACCCGCGACACGCAGCGCAGCAATCAATCGCTTAACCACTGCGCCAACCGTGCCGTGAGACTAACTTAAAGTTACTAACTTAAAAAAAAGAAACATCGAATTGGACCTCACAAGGCGGAGATATCCAGTAGGCCTTGCCCTTTTTTTGAGGATGTGCAATCAAAAATGTGTGACGACAAAAAAGTCTATAAGGCGTAAAACCTGTATACCAAATTTCGTCCCAGATCGGTTGTAAAATACGACTTGTAGAGGAGTACCAAAAGACACACGAAAGCAAATTTTGCCAGACTTGAAGAAGAGGCGCTTCGCTCGCTCGTGAGCTTATTTGCTTGTTTATTTAGATCAAACTTTAGACATAAGTAGACCATGACCTAGGTTAGGACATATGATACTTTTTATCTCGGTAGGACATTCCCGTAGGATAATTTCTGACCTCCACGCGAGCGAAGCCGCGAAAAGTTAGTTTTCACATTATACCTAATTGGTATCAGTTATATTATCGTATCAATCTCAAAAGTATGTTGTCGCAAATGCTGCATAAGATGTTCGACAAGTAAATAATATAGGGAAGGAAAATTATTTATAAATATTACACGTGGCGCGATTCCACGTGCAGATTCTACCTTCAATCCTAGAATTTATTGCAAAAACATATTACGAACCGAAGGAGCTTCTTCGATTGAGATATTTTACAGGTTCAAAAACTTTGTGCAATCTTTTAAGGGTCATTCAGAGGGACTAAACTTTTGTATATTTATAACTTACCTTCAATCGGTTGATCGTTAAACTGATTGTCATGTTTTGTAGTTCCAGCTGTTTAGCGATAGCATAATAAGGCCCACTACTCAATCAATAACATAATTTTTGATCTCCTGTAATCACGTGGGCCACCTCCGCACGTGGTTCTACGATGACCTCTTAACTTCTAATATTCATACCATTTGTCATTCGTTGAACTATTCCCAGGCAGTTTATGAGCCATGGAAACGTGTTGATTGGCTGACGCGAACTATGCGCACGTGACACCGACAGGCCGTTACACCATCGTAAAACAATGCTGTAATATCAATGATCCAACTCGTAAAATAATGATTGCATACATTTATTATAGCCGTCAAGTTTGTTTGTTTGGCTCGTGGTAAACCATAAATTTCTTCTTTATTTGCAAATATATTACACTTTACTTACAAATGCAGGTTATGACGTATTGCTTGATGGCTATGACGACAAAGAGTGTATTTACGAGCATTAGATTTTACTTAAACATGATTTATTGTATTCACGTGAATCGTAACTTATCATCATCTTCATTTCAGCCGAAAGACGTCCACTGCTGGATATGAGCCTCCCCCAAGCACCGCCACTTCGTCCGATTCTGTGCTTCTCGCATCAAGCGGATTCTGCGGCTTTCACATCATAGGTCCATCTTGTGGGGAGCCTTCCAACGCTACGTCTTCCGGTACGCGGTCGCCACTTCAGAACCTTCTGACCTCATCAGCCATTTGTTCTGTGAGCAATGAGGGTTGCCCATTGCCACTTAAATTTGACAATTCTTCGAGCTATGTCGGTTACCTTGGTTCTCTTCATTTATGATTAGATCACGTAGGGAAACTCCAAGCATAACCCTTTCCATTGCCCTTTGGGTGACCATCTGATAATACCCATTGTGAGCGACCACGTTTCAGTGCCATAGGTCATCACTGGCAACACGCACTGGTCAAAGACTTTCGTCTTGAGACACTGCGGTATGTGAGACGAGAAGATATTGTGTAGCGTTGCGGATCGTAACTACCTATCCAAAATTGGTAATATCAAGAACATATAATATGTCGATTTGCCTGAATATTCTAACAAATAGGTTAACTATTATAGCTAAAACCGGTTGCTAAGAAACCGCCTACTAGTCCCGTCGTAACAATTCTTCTCCTTCATCTCTCTCGTTCATCTAACATTGAATGGTTCGATGATGATCAATACTAGTCGAATTTCATTCATGAGAAAATAATATTATATATATTACCATTTCATGCCGTCCCACACGAAAGCGTGTACAGCTCCTTCATTCATTAAATATTTCGTGTGATAATTGTAAGAAATATGTCCTAAATGACCTTAGTTTTTGCTCAAGGTAAACTTTAACTGCTCTTTATAAAACACACGCTCGTCTCCAAGTTATTTAAGATAAAAATAGACAGAAAGTACCTGAGCAAAGATAGTTACCTAAATAAAATAGTCGCCGAGGAGATCGTGCCAATTAGCCGGTTACATCACCGCTGTACTTTATATCCCTGTAAGTATGTGTGTTTTTAGTGCAGACGAATTTATTCAGGCGATTCATTTAGGATAAACATTCGAGTGTTTAAATAATCATTAAAGGGATCACACTGCATTCCTAAAATTCCACGTGCGGAGATATAAATGCGGTCCTGAAAGCCGACGTTGATTAATTCATATGAAAATTCGAAAATGCACATAGAATACTTTGGTTTTCATAAAGTATGACTAATTTCATGACAGTCTGATTTAGGGTCTGTCTGACAGGATCCTGCATAAAGAAGTTGAGACAGAGAAGCCTTTTGTCCCACTTTACGAGTTCAAATTAAACTAGCTGACGTAAGTCCACCGACATGATCGGCTATCGATATCTATGACGACAAAACAAAAGAAAATATTTTCTAAAATGTTAATTTCAGCCAGCTAATGAATACAAAAAATGTTCATCCCACGATTGGTAATCCTTAATCCTGATCAATTTCACATAATTTATTTTTCAACATAACGTTGTTTATTAAAATAACAAAGTTGTTAAATCTGTTAACATAGTTGTTATGTTAACTCGTAACCACATCTAATTTTAGTCCACTCATTCTTTCCCATCCCCATTTAGAAGTCCCTAAATAAAATCTATTGTCTACAATACGTCTAAATCCGCCAATTACTTCCCCCAGCTTTTCCGCAAAACAGAAGGAAAAGCTTATTTATTTAATGCTTTTATTAGTAGGTATGTCTATCACAGAGGTGAATGAACACTGGGGGCTAGTACAAACACACGAAGTAAACGTAACATTAAAGGCTCCCGCAGACAGGCGCGACGCGACAGCGGTAGAACTATTTCCATGAAGTTTTCATTAAAAGTGTTCCACCAGAATCGTGTCGCGCTAGATTGCTGGAGCCTTAATACACGAACGATTTTAAAATTGAAAATACTCGTATCGCGCATAAAACTAATTTGATTTTATTTGATATTTGGGTATCCGGTATGGTTTGTACTTGTCACAAAAATGTAAACCAAAATGCGGATAGAGTGTAGGTACGAGTTGTATAAGATTCAAAATTCGTTTGAATGTACGTTACGTTTAGCTCGCGCGTTCGTGCTCGGGCCTCTGAGCATGAAACTTTCCGCCACGCGTGCTTGTTTCAAGCAAACGCAACTACTCGTCAGTAGCCAGAATGTTTATTTTTTTCGACTGCTCGCTTTACGTCGCAATAAATGACACGAACACGTGTCACAGGTCAACAGTACAAAGGAAACTTTTAAATTGTAGTGTGGTCGTTTGAAAGTTGACAGTGACGAGCTCGGGGGAACTGTTACTGGGAATTCGTTACTACATTGTAGTGAGTTTTGACCGGACTGCAGTTTAGTTTTGACTATTTATATATACTGAGAAAATTAGAATAGTTTCAGTTGAAAAAAAAAAAAATGATTAGCTAATGGAGAAGGGTTTGTGGCAAAATAGTAACTAAAATGCTAAGGTCCGCTTGCAGATGATTTATCAGTATTGCTTCGGGTATAACAGCTTCATCTCCAGACTAAAATAAGGTTGATCATAATACACCTTTAACCTTTTGCTTATCTGAATATTTAGAAGAAAAGTTAACTCACAATTAATCGCAATGAACAATCTAAATGGTAAAGTGTGGGAAAATACCAGGAAAATCATTATGCAAATGATTTGGCTCAGTGTGGCATTACTCCCTACCGGCTGTCACTGAGTGAAAGAAATAGCACTGTGTATCAAATTAAGTACAAACCGCGTAGGTGTCAGCTTACCTTTGAAATACCTTCCTAACATTGAAGTTGGATTAGAACACTAGAACTATTTACTTGAACGAAACATATTCAAAGAAGGTTCTTGAAAATGATTCATTCATCAAGGAACAACGTACTTTTGCTGCCAATCATATGTTATATCAATTTTAAAAATCACTCAATTATTGTCTAATAATTTTGCACTCATCACCACACTACCAAAAAAAAAAGGTTATTGACCAACCTTTCGGTTAATATGTACCGTAGGAAACAGCTCCGAGTCCGTCTGCAGGATACAAAGGAAGTAGGGCAGCTTCAATGGTCGTCGAAGCCGGTAGCTGTGATCCTACAGGTGAGGTGTTTGACCGAGCTCTTACGAGTCGCGGTATCCGTGTGGCGCCCAACAAATTAAGACGAAGAGATTAAGTTGCCGCGTGACAAGGAGCGGTATGTAAATGGAGTCGTAAGCCTTGTAGAAATGTCTTACTGAATTGGACTTTCAGTTTTTATGAGAATCGGTTCGGTGGTTTTGTGGTCGCATACACTAATGCTGAGCATGAGGTCCTGGGTTCGGTTCCTGGGTCGGGCAGTGTCATTGGATTTTTCATCTGGAATTTGTCAGTAGCAGCCCGGAGTCTGAATATGTGCCCGGTTGGTGGCAATATAGACTCGCAATATTACATGGAAATTAAACATAAGTGGTGAAATGTGGGTGTACTATAAGTACGCGTCTGCCTAACCGTTCAGGGAATACAGGCGTGATGTTATGTTATGTGTTATGATCGGAATTTTGAAAAAAATTGTCGGTTGTGTTTTCAGTATTCAGAGTCTACATATCTGTAAGTAGATGAGTTTCTGTAAGAATCTTTCCTGATAAACTAATAATGATAATGCTAGAGTCAGAATTAGTGTGTTTTTATTACTCAAATTATGCTATCCCGGGCTTTGCGTTTCTGTCCAAACTCACCCATGAAGCTTTCCAAAGCGAGAACACTTTCTCCGCGCATTATGAGTCTGCCTTTTACTTGGTCTGTAACATAATTAGTATGCCTATCTTCGCCTGCCATCACGTAGTTCTCCTTTTCCTTTCTACTCCATGTCATGCAGGAGGAACGACCCGTGGTCGCCGGCCGACGCGGCGTGGCGCGGCGCCGCTTGTCGCGCGGTCCACGCTTGAACGTATTTCAACGCATCTCTCGCTGAAATAAACGATTTCCTTTATTAGTACGCTATAAAATTGAATTAATGTGACGATTTTTTTGTCCATAATGTGTTTTTCCTAACATAAAGATTTTTAGTACGCACACATTTTTATTTTCATGAAGTTAAAATGAAATAAAAAAGAGATTCTGAGTGACAACTATTTCTTCTTTAGTCGTAAACCTCAAATAAAAGTTATTGTTTCCTTTTTAAATTACGCATTACCGAAAGAAGCCATGATTCACCATTTATCACCATAGTTAGAAATATTTACAGAAATATACGATTTCAATGGTGTGAATCTACTCTATCTGTGTTAGAATTATTTAAAGTTACACCCACTTGATAAAGTTAGAAACGAACTGTTTGGTATTTAATAAAAAAGTTGTAACATAAAACATTTCAGACTTAAGTACTTACCAAAACTGCGAAACTATAATTCTGATATCAAGCAATTTAATGTTAAATACCCACTTGATATTTTTATTGCAATAGCTGTGTCGAACAGTCGAAGTATTGTATTTAAGTCTTAAAATAACAAAGAATTCAAACATTATTCAAAGAAACAGCTAATCTCATTAAACTACCCACAACTAAGTATTTGTAAGCAGTGTTAATATCATTGAAATGTAAATACAAATACCTGGAAAAGTAATTTTCACGACACATAATTATGTCGGGGTGATTCAGACATTCGGTTCAAAACCGTGGGCGACGAATAATCCGTTTTATTTTTACAACTTGACTTGTGATTCAATAAAAAGGCTAATATTAGCAACTTTACATGTGTCTTCTTGTTAAACTTTTTATTTTACACATTTTCAAAATGTTTAACTTTTTTTGTTCAAGAAATATCTGCTAATAACCGACGTAAACAAAATTCTTTCATGCTTATTTGAAAATATGATGCCAAATGTAGAACATTTTCACATACGTCAAGTCTCATTTTACATCCTGAAACAAAATCCACAAGCTGAAAGAAAAGTACCAACATTGTATATAAATTGTGGTTTATCAACATAAACAAAAGCTTTCGATGCCCAGTAACGTCCTTAATAATATTGTTGCAAACAAGACCATTATCGGTCGGCACTTTGTCAAAGTTATTATAGAGCTTGCTTAGGGATAACACCTTTTCAGTTTATTATCAGTTATTGTTTCATGTTGAATCTAAACAAAGCACAACAAAATACCTACTAAACTATGTCGATTTAATTTTAGCCCTTTTAACGAACCCGAGGAGTACCATTAGCAGTGTACCAAGCCGAAGCAAAACCATTCCATGATGGCATTGTGAATATTCTAGTAATAGAAATACGAACAATTTATTTCGTAAGAAATAGTCAAGTTTGGAATTGGCCCAAAAATGTGACATGGACTGTGCAAATTGCACATGAAGCTCTTGTATAAGTAGGTACTCATGTCGCAGATACTTAAAATAACTTTCTTAAAATTAAAAGATCGACCTATTAAGAGAACTCACGCAAATAAATAAACGTTAGCTTTCCATCACTTTAATCTTTTAATTGACGATTTTTTGACGATTTTTTTATTTTCTTTATATTAGACGTGTACAGAAAAAGTGGCCAAAAGTATAATTTGCATTTCCTAAAAGCTCTAAACCCAAAACGAGTCCATCATACCTGATAGGCTATAATTTTATTGTTTATTTTTATAAAGAGAAATAACTAACTTACTTACTATTACATAACACACTGTAAAATATTATATAACATTATAACATCACGCCTGTTTTCCCCAAAGAGTTAACCCACATTTCGACAGTTATGTGTAAGTCCCATGTAATAGGGGCAGAGCCTATTACCATCAACGAAAGCCACAAATTCAAACTAGAACTTTTCCCGACTTTGCTACTTACTATTTTACTCTTCGGTAAGTATGAAGACTCGTGCAAACTGACGCGATATCGCGGGCGCTACAGGCATTAGGCAGCGCGACCCTTGTAGCGCCCGCGATATCGCGCTGGTCTGCACAAGCCTTTAAACGGCAATATTTTTAAAATCAATTTACAATATTGTGGAAATTTTATCTATTATCCAAATGCCTAGTATTTCAGCTCAGTGACTACTTATTTCAAATGCATATGACTAACACATGCATGGGGCATATAACTATGGCAGTACATCACGACTAATGGGCATATAAATGACTGTAGTAACAATAACTGCAAATAGATCGGCCTTGAACAAAGTACTGCGATTTAAAGGAACAGCAAAATATTCTAACTATGTATGTATTTATAATTATATAGGTTACCGTATGGTGTACCGGTAGAATAGCTACAATACGGCCGATATAACTTGGCAGTTCCGAACTTCGCACTAACATTTTTTATGAACCAAATGGTGACATGACGCGAGTGTGAGTGAGAGAACTTGCGCGAATGTTCGTAGTGCCCATGTTCTGACCTGCCAAATTATATCGGCCGTGTTGTACCTGTACTACCGGTACACCATACGGTGAAACAATGTTTTAATTTTGATTGTAATTTTAATTTTATATTAATCTTAATTTTATTTGTAAATGTGTACACATTGCAAACATACACACATACATTGCTATTCTGTTATGAATCTATATTATTTGAATTAAATTATTTGAATTTGAATTGCTTACATAGTTTGTAAGCAATGATTGTACGCCTTGCAAGGCAGCACATAGTGACACAATGTTTATTTTATAACATCATGTACCATCAAAGAAACGCATATGTAAGCAGTTTGAAAACAAAATCCCGTGCACACGACTATTTTTTTCATAGGTAAGCGTTACTATAGCGGCCGGGCGCTGCAAGCAGAAATAGTCCTTACGGTGTATAGATATGCGTTTCTTCGATAGTCCATACCAACATTACCAGCTATGCGTACATATAATTTTAATTTATGCTGTGACGTGTTTAAGTTAGGAATGAGGAAATCAATGACGCATACGATACATATTTTGTCTAAAAATATTGTGGATTTGAAAATCATAAGAACTGCCATCATTTTGATACATTCGGCGCATCTCGGGCTGAATTTTCTGCCACTAACATTGTTGACTGACGACGATCGCAGCATTATCATTATAGCTAAGATCATGAGCCTGTTATAAAGACTGTCCATAAGAATTTCATTACGTTACATTATGAGTAATTTGAAGGCGAATCCCGATAAGGATGAAAATACGGATGTGTCAAATAAAAGCAGAAAAACCATTTCGTGAAAGTGCTATCGGTGACCTACTAAGCTTTAAGTGAAGCCAAAATGCTCCATTCGCACGAACGGGCAAGTTCTCGACACACGAGTACATCAACAACCTTCACTCAGCTTACACGTGTACCAACTTTGTCGAAAGTCGAGATCTCAACAAGAAAAATAACTTTCAAACAGCTATTATACCATAGTCTTAAACATACACACATCAAAAGTGTCTAGGGATCAAGCATTTTTATGCGGATTTCTTGAGATTGAGATGTGGCTTTGTAATAAATTTATGATTATATAAATTTATATGGATCCTTTTTGGTGCATTTCATAATTTGAAACAGGAACTGTTAATCAAATTCGAGTAAAAGATGAAAATCAGCTGTCAATATTTTCCCTATAAAAACATACAACGCATTGAAGACATTATTAGTGCTACTGTTTCCCTACTACTGATTAAAACAAACGTTATTATGGAGCGGCGACGTCATTTAAGCAGGGAAGAAATGCTCAGAGCCGTGGGAATGATAGAAGCTGGTTCCCGGCAACGTACTGTGGCTTTAGCTCTGAATACAAGTCAGAGTGTTATCAGTCGACTTTGGACACGTTACCGAAGCACTGGTACCGTGGCTGAGCGCCATGGAGGACGGTATCGCTGCACCACACGGAGACAAGACCGATACATTCAAATCTTAACTCGAAGAGCTCCAACAATAACCGCCATGATGTTAGCCGTGAGGCTTCATCACTCTTCAGGGAACTTAATTAGCGACCAAACAGTCAGAAACCGCTTGCATGAAGTGAACCTTCATTCCCGAAGACCGCTACGGGTACCACCTATAGCAATGCACAATCGTAGGATTCGATATCAATGGGCTCTTGAACACAGAAATGGGGCAGAAGAACAATGGCGTTTCGTGTGCTTTTCTGATGAGTCTCGTTTTGGTATGAGACCGGATACAAGACGTATACGACACTGGAGAACCCCTGGACGCCAACAGCGATTAAAATCCTGCCAGGAAGTCCATCCTTATAGTGGTGGAACCATCATGGTATGGGCGGGTATTTGGATCGGCGGAAGAACTGAGTTGATTTGGATCAGAGGCAACCTCAACGCTCAAATTTATGCTGAGACGATTGTATCTGACGTCATCGTTCCTCTACAAGTGCAAATCGGTCCCTTATTTCAGTTAATGCATGATAATGCACGACCGCACACCGCAAGAGTTGTAAGACAGACTCTCGCCGCAGCTAACATCAATGTCCTGCTCTGGCCTGCTCAGTCGCCAGACTTGAACCCGATTGAGCATGCATGGGATATGCTACAGAGAAGAGCTCTGCCGAATATGGAGGGTATCCAGTCGCAAGAAGACCTTTTTTTGTTGTTGCAACGAACATGGGCGGCCATTCCACAGCGTGATTTGGATGAACTCATTTTGAGTATGCCAAACCGATGTTCTTGTGTTGTTAGTGTTCGCGGTAGAAACACGGATTATTAATTGTTTAAGTTACCCAATAAAATTTTAAAGAAAACTGTTATTTCAGTCTTTTTTTCGAACTTTAATGTTAGTGGTTCAAATGTCAAAAATCCCTTTATTAGGAAAATGGCAAATTTCTTTATTAATGCAAAGGTGACTTGGTTTATCGTTACTGTGACAAACGAAAACACTTTATTTGATGAATCCTTAAAGAAAATTTTAATTAATATCAATCAGGAGAAAAGTTATTGCAAAAATATATGTTGATCCCTAGACACTTTTGATGTGTGTATATCATGAAAGTTATCTACGATGGTGTTATAATAGTTTGCTTACTATACAGCTGAGGGAATATTAAAAATAGACGGAAGTATAGCAATAAGCTTGTTATTACTGCGGTGTAAGGATGCTTTTACACTAAGCAAAATAATATTTACAATTTTATTATTTTCTTTATCTTGTATTTTTTCGTCCTCGACGATGGTGAACGTACTTTGGTATCTATGTTTTTCGTAAAAAAAAAAAACATTTTGTTGTAACGTGTGTGACGCGCACAATTACAAAAAACCAGTTTTTGTAATTGTGCGCGTCAAAATATAACAGTGTATGTGGTTTAAATAATAAAAATAACGACATAACAAATAATAAGACAGAACTGTGGAGACCACACCAGTTGTGTAGACCGTATTAAGAGGCGTCGGGCACTGAGGAGATACCGGGCGGGTGTTTTTTTTTTTTTACCAAAAATACAACCGACTTCCAAACTAGTTTGGAAGTTTGGAAGTCGGTTGCATTTTTGGTAATTTTTTTTTTTCACTTTTTTGGGGGTTGGTATGTAATTCATCAGTTCCACTTTACTAAATGGTGCTTTTGAGAGCAAATGCATGAGTTACTATGGAAAATTTCCACATCGCTATACGTGTGCCTATAATATTTGAAAAGTTCCCTCGATTTCTCCAAGATCCCATCATCAGATCGTGACCAAATGAAAATGGGACCAACTTGGAAGAAAACAAAAAAGAATTTTTCAAATCGGTTTAATTAATCATAAATTTAAAAAAAAAATTCGACGAACTAAGAACCTCCTCCTTTTTTTTGAAGTTGGTTAAAAATAACAACCTACATTTTTGACAGCTCCAAACGCACAGTTATAAAAATCGAGTTATACAAAGATTTTTTTAGCAATATATTTGTTATTAACTTAAATATTATTACCATTTCATCGGATTATTAGTGATAATAAGATTAAAATCTGTACACACAACATTTTGGCACTCGCCACCGGTCATAATAACAAATGGCGATCGTAAAATGTATTCTTGCAAATGACTAAATATTAATCATTGGTAATTTATGTTCTACTCATGCCACATATTTAATAACATTGTTAGAAACAAAATAAAATAGCTGAACTTGTTATTTGTACCTTCTGAACTATTTTAATAATGCCAGGCTATCTATCACTGTCCCACTGCTGGGCAAAGGCCTCTTCTCAAACAGAGAAGGCACGAGCATTGATCACCACGCTTGCTCAAGATGGGTTGGGGTTTTCAGACTTATATCTGTACTTGATGTTATAAAGAGGTAAAATTTGTTTGTTTGTAAGTTTGTATGTTGGGGAACTCCGGAACTGCTAGTCGGATTTGAAAAAATATTTTTGCATTGGATAGCGCAATTCTTGAGGAAGGTTATAGGTACTGGAATATCACGCTACGACCTTTAGGAACCGAGCAAAAAGAATAAAAGTGGTGAACAATAGAAAAAGTAATAGTGCGGGCGGACGATGGGTGAGTCGGGGGCCGAAATTTCGCGAAGTCGCGGGCAGAAGCTAATTAACTATAAGTCCAGGTTTTCTCACAATTTTTTCCTTCACCGATGTCAGTAATGTCCAACATAAACACGAATAATTGGATATATTTTTCAAGGGTGGCCTACGATGTTCAAAGAGTCAAAAGATCAATTATCAAACTTTTTCTAACGTTGGCGTTGGCAGTTTGATTGATTAACAATAAATCCACTTAAAATCTTGTATTAAATTAAGCGCCATCAGTGATGTAAAAGCACCCTAAATTTGTTATCAATATCTAACAGAGATTAGATACGAACTGTTCATATTTTCGACGACTAGTATTTACAATAGTAATATAAAACACTACAGACATAAATAACACTAAAGAGATTAATAGATATTATATCCAAAGGGTTACGATAACCGGCAGGTAACCTGACCGATGGGTAGCTGTCGAAGCTGATATAATTTCCCAATAATCCACTTTTAGGAATAGTTTGCCTTCGGGATTTGGTTACTGTAGATTTAACATATCCTGTGGCATATAAACTAGACCTTATGTGGGCTATCTCATCTGAATACCCTTCATGGTATAATATAATATTATAGTTTTCAAAAGTTGGGCAGGCGTTGTGCAGTCAATATCAAAAGTAAGTGATCATTGCACATGCTTCACAAAAGCTTTAGGTGCGTAATAAAGCTTATTAGGTTTTTTTTTGTAGAAAAAGAATTTATTTTATTTTGATTAAATTAACAAGAATTTGTAAACATTAATGACATATATCCATAAACCATTATTTCATCCATCATTCATAGTAATAGTAAAAGTTTTAACTTATACCGATGATGTCCTAAATAATATTCATCGACATAATGACTGACTCGGACTGACTCTCCAACATTTCGCCAATTCTCAACAAGACACAAAGCTCTGCTCCAAAAACAGAGTAGCTACATTTAACGAATGTCATATTAGAACTCGACACCATCTTAGTCGCTGACAACTGACACGAAGTCATTAGCTACGAACACATCGCGGCAGTCGCCAACACTTTGTAAATTAACAGAACGAACGAACTTACCTAAAGACTCCGTAAAAAGAAATCTCATCTAGCAAAACGAAAATGTGTCATTAAAAACAAAAAATTAACTGTCAGAGTTTTTCATCAAGTTCTATTTATAACATTGGAACCAGGATGAGAACCGAAGGGCGAAATATTAAAATAACTTCCTTCATCCTGCAAGTGGGACAAAGACATTGTATGTAGGCGTCACGGACGATGTTTACATTGATTATGTACAAAATGGATTGTAAATTGTGATAATAATAATGATTCAAGGTACCACTTTGAAGAGACTTGTATTTCCTCTCTGACTGTACTACATACATGACTTCTATTGTAGGTAGTATTTTACTCGTAATTATTTGATTCACGATATTGCATAAAATTACTTACTTTAACTGAATTATGTTGAGAATATCAAAGTTAAATGGTAAATTAGGCAACGACAAAGTGTGGTGAAAAAACAATTAATTAATCAATTAAAAAACACAACTGCCCTGCCAAAAACGAACTAAAAAGTTATATATAAGTTGTATTAGTTTATCTGTAATTGTCAATTACAGATTAACTGGGTGGGGGAGATGGGGATTGTGAGTGTGTGATTTTTGTTTTGCAAAATGTATGCCAATAAATTATATAGTTTTGGAATGCGCTCATCAAGGCCTTCAATTGGATACCCATATTGCAATAAATGAAGAAATTATTTAATTTGAATATGGAGCCATACTACCGCCATTTTGTTTTTGTTTTTAAATTACTTCTGTCACTTGGGATGATGTAAGGATTCTAACGATACCCATATTATCCAAATCTGTCCAGGCATTTAAAAGTTATGGGGGCACAAAGAAACTCACTTACAAACATAAAAACACACATTATACACGAACCCTGAAAACATTACACTCCTTTTTGGGCAGTCGTGTAATAATGGCGTTATTATGTGAAGGCATCAAATTGGTTGAAAAAATATAACTACTTAGGTACTACAAAAATACTCCCAAACAATTGTCCATTCATTGTATCTAATGAAAAGGAGAAACAACATCAGTCTTGAGCGGCCTATAGTTAAAGTGGTTCTGAACGAAGAAAGTACGACCAACGTTTTAAAAATGTGATCATAGAAGAATCTCAAGAAAATATCATCGCAGGTACAGTTTAATTAATTCAGGAAGAAATGAAACGTGAAAAAACTTGTCTCTAACGATGCTTGATAATAGAAATGTTTCCCGTCCTTACGTTATAATCCAAAGTGGGACAAAGATTTATTTGGACCAAATAAATTTTGTGGGTGAAAACAAAGATAGAACAAAGTCAATTATGGTGGTATTGGTTCTATAAATAAAGTATTGGAGTGCCAGGCCGATACCCAGCGCCCACTTGACGCCCGTGACTTTGCATACAATGACATCGCCGACGTTAGGTAACTAGGCACTTCAGACTGTTCGGCTTCTATTTCAGGCCATCATTGTATTTGAATTCATTAACCACTATCAAACAATTTCATTGAAATTATGGAGTATCCTCAGCTCTTACTTAACTTATGGAGCAATGACCACGAAAACGATCGAGGATATTGTTAAAACCGAGCTACAAGGGTCATTCCTTGGATTGGTGACGGATCGTAAACAATCGACGACTAAACGAATGAAAGAACTTTTGAGGGTTTTTCATTCGTAACTTCTTCATAGATATGGAGCTAGCTGAAATGCTCTTTGACGTGAGGCTAGCCAGAATGCTTCTTTGACGTGGGGCTAGCCGGAATGCCCCTTTGACGTGGGGCTAGCCGGAATGTCCCTTTGACGTGGGGCTAGCCGGATTGCGCCTGCGACGTGGAGCTTGCCGGAATGCCCCTTTGACATGGAACTAGCTATAATGCCCCTTTGACGCGGGGCTAGCCAGGATACTGCATTAACGTAGCACTTGTTGAAATGTCCCTTTGACGTGGAGCTAGCTAGAATGCCCCTTTGACGTGGGGCTAGCCAGAATGCGGTTTGACGTGGGGCTAGCCAGAATGCGGTTTGACGTGGGGCTAGCCGGAATGTCCTTTCGTGGTGGGGCTAGCTCTAGAATGCCCCTTTGCCGTGTGGCTAGCCGGAATGCCCCTTTGACGTGGAGCTAGCCGGAATACCCCTTTGACGTGGAGCTAACCGGAATACCAGGGAGGTTACTGTACACCTTTTCCTACCCTTTCGGGAAATACCGGCATGATATTTAGTTATTTACTTTCATTTTTGTTAGTCAAATTACTATCGAAGTTTCAGGCTTCGTGAAGCTTTCTAATCAATGGCGCTAAACATAATATTCAAAAGATAAAATCTTGCTAATCTCATTCATTCAGCCAATTTAATTGAAAGTCAATATTTCAAATGACAACGCTCTTATAGGCGAAAGCTAGTGTTATTCCATGAACAATGTCAAAATGTTATTGAACCCAATCGGTGACGGTGTAATTGACTGATCAAATTATACCTAGCGTTATCCTTAATTAACAGAGTTGGTCTTCTAACTATAACTGTTAGAGAAGCCAATTTAGAGTAATATAAATTAAAGAATCATGCCAGTTTTTTTACAGTCCCTTTGTGATTCTGTATCTGTTTTTCTAGACTTAGTACTAGGTAATCGTTTGAATTGGTATTTTTTTAGGGTTCCATACCCGAAGGCTGCCAAACGGAACCCTATTACTAAGCCTCAGCCTCCGCTGTCCATCCGTCCGTCCGTCTGTTTGTCAGCGGGCTGTATCTCATGAACCGTAATAGGTTGACAGTAGAAATTTTCACAGATTGTGTACCTCATCATTTTTTTAAAAGTGTAAAAGTGTTTGTTTAAACCTACTACTTACAAAAATAAAATTATTTATAATTGATTGCAGCTATAACAACAAATAAAAAATCCCCACACAGTAAACGTGTTATTTTCGGCGTTTTTTGCTCGATCTTAATACGGTACAGAACTCTTCGTGTGCGAGGCTTACTTGCACTTGACCGGTTTTTTTAACTGGTAAAACCAATCAATAGGAAGAAAATTTGTTGCCAAATTATTGACTGTAATGGAAACATTACTTATATTTACAACACTTCAATACGCCGCTCAGTCTTGAATCTCGATTCAAAGCTGACAGATTTGACACAAATTTCGACTGAAATCTAGTGTCAAACCGAGACAGCAACATTGTAGTCACGACCAAACATTGTTCTAGAATCAAGCCTTTTATCTGCAATAACATACAAACCATGCGAATTCTGAATATCTGATTGACGGAGCCGATTGGTGATAGGCATATATGCATACGCGATCGATCGGCACAGTCAACGGAAGTTTACCACTACTGTCAGTCGTGCCAAGTCAATAAAGCTGAGTAACGATCATCTGTGTGCAATTATCTCGTATTTAGACAACGTTGATCGTTGATCAACCTACATACTGATATTTAACAACTCATGAAATGTCACAATTACGAATAAAAAAATAAAAATAAAAACAAATAAAGTTTTATGAACTTTGAAACAAAAATACAGCCGTGTTTGTTGAAATTCATATATTTATAATAATTAGCGTTCGTTCTAGGTTCGCTTGCGTTGCTAGGGTAAAAACGAACTTATGTCTGTATTAGTTGGATTAATTAATTATCCACGGGCTAAAACCAAATTGTTTAGAGTTTGAAGCGTGAAAACAGGAAAATTTAGTAAGTAAACAAACACTCTCCCTTTTTTATAATTGAGTGATAATATTTATGATTCCCGAGTTCATATTTTATGAAAATGTAATGTAAATATATAACATATTAAGATCTTTTGGAGACCTTACATAAAGGCCTCCAAAAGTTCTTGAATTTCAAAACAAAGGCAGGACCTTTACTATCTAATCGCAATTGCTAATGATATATACTTAACCTTATCAAATATAAGTACACCTGGGAAGACTGTGCCCTGTAGGCGTTTAATTGTTGTTGTAGAAGCCTAACTTATCCCATTATGTAGTAGGCGCCTTCGTTTCTAATACTTTGTTACTTCTATACGTTGACCCGTGAACTTTACCAAAGAGCAGGTTAAGTTCACATTTCTTGCCAGCGTTACCTTTAGATCAATGGCAGGTTTTAAGGCCACAGAAAGCTGTTTACTAGTATTTAAGGCCCTAAAAATGTTAAAATTACCATGCTTGTATACGGGGTGTCAGGGACATCGACGCGAAAACTTTTACCGTGGATCTACATGATTCCGAACCTTTGAAATTTTTCGTCGATTATTTTTTTTAAATCAGCTGTTTCATAGAAAAGTGCAATACCTACGCGGTCAAAAGGTATGGCATAGCTGTTTTTTTTTAATAACCGACGAAAATATGAACGCCCCTCCGTTCAAATTTTCAGAATCATGTACTGAATCCATGGTAACAGTTTTCGCGTCGATGTCCCTGCCACCCTGTATATTAGAAGTAGGCATATTCATTAGATCATACAAGTACTTATTTACGGCAATGGTTGATATAAGACAACACACAGGACCAATAAGGTATAAAAACATATTATACACAGCGGGTCATAACATAACACGTTCCTACTAAAGAATAACAATTTATTAATGGGTCCTGTTATATATAAAAGAATAATAAAAGAATTTTAAATTACAAAACTTTTAATTAAATGTTGCTTTTTTAGATAAATTGTAATTATTTTGTTATCTTAGTTGAATGTTCCATGTTCCTGTGTAATAAAATATTCCTATTAATATTTTTGATAATTTATATTTTGTGTTAGATCATTTTATTTATAGATTAAATTACCTTTTGTCTTTTCTGAATACCATTGAAGAAGTACAGTTAATAATATTGTAATAACAATTTATTTATTTGATTTTTGTATAAATTCAATTATTTGAAGTTTTGCATGGCCTAGAGTAAAATGTATCGGTGCTATTATGCTTATAAAAATTCCATCTTATTTGTTTGTGTCTATTTCTTGCATAATGGTAGTCGTAGATTCTTACTACGGGGATTTTATATACCTTCAGATGAAACGTTTCTTGGAAAAAGCTGGTCTGTAGAAAGAAGAAAGAAAAAACGTTTATTTGCGGTAAACATGACGCAAAAAAAACCGATTAAAATACATAAATGAGAATAGGTTGGGGAAGCATGCGTCATATCCACGCAAATCGGCTATCGCTCAGCATTATGCTACGACCCTATGCAAGACAGAGCCCCAGCGCTGGTTTTTAGCGACAGCCGGCGCCGACGTAATGACGTAGTCGTACGAGTAGGGTAATTCGTTAGTGTGTTTTTCAACTTTATTGCTTAAAAATCTTTTTTTATCCTTCTTTTTTGTTGCCACGGAGAGATTTCAGTAATCAAGGGTCAAATTCAAGCATTTTTTCGTTATTAAAAAAGGGTAACGAACGACGTCACAGCGAAATTAGAATAAAAAACAGTGGCACTTCGGGAGTACCTACAGAAATACAACTTGGTAAAAAAATTTGGTGGCACTCCAGGAGTGCCGACAGAAGTGAAAACTTGAATAAGATAGCCTTTGTGGAAGAAAAATACTTGTATAGAACATTGGTCCGTAACCTTATCTAAATAAAGAGCACAATCGCGTTTACAAAAAAAAAATACTTCCAAAACCTTTAAAGTAAAAATACTTGCATAGAACATTGATCCGTAACGTAATATAAATAAAGAGAACAATCGCGTTTACAAAAATTAGGTGTTGTCATGGAGTCGCGAAATCAATGGTTTAGTCCCATCTCAAAAATACCCAACCCGCCTAAAGACGTTTTCACTTCAAAAACACGTTTTAAATTTACTACCCAACCCGCCTTCCGTTACCAAAAATAATACTGAAATAAAATTGTGTCACGTATCCGTACAAGGAGAACATATATCTTCATTGTCTATGCCGGGCGTGTCATATCGGCCCACACTCCTTGTATTGCATTTCGGGTTTCCTTGTATTTTTTTATATTTCCCATAGACATTATATGGCAGCTTAACCCTTGGAACTGAGCCTCTAATTAAATTACGTTTATATGACGCGAAACAGAAAGAGAGAGAGTTTTTATTTAAAAAAGGCTGCTTCGTAAAAACAGTAACAAAGTTAATTCTGATTTAATGTAATCATAACATTTGTCTTTGGTTAAAGGGAACCTCTAAAATGTACAATATCTTTCTAGGTCAAGTGATATTACCGGAGGTTTGAACTTGTCATATTTCCAGTTGGTTCCACATTTTGTACAATTTTATGCGTATTTCTGAGTTTGCAGATGTAAGTAGGTTTCTGGTTCAAATGATATTTTAGGTCCTAAAAAAGACATAATTCTATTGTTATGGATTTGAGCGTGTTTATACTCAGAGTGTTTAAAACTTCTATCAAAGGACGGACATAAATACCAAAAAAAACAATCGTGATGATCATAAATATTTTTTTACTCCTGGTGTTATTACAAAGCCTTTTTTCAATCATTTTGGTCGAACTGATTTAATTTTATGATAATTTAAATTGATTTCAGATTCACGTGTTTATACAACAGACACACATGCCACAAAATAAATACAAAAACGTATAAAAAATAAACAAATTAAAAGAAGCTTTGTGACACAAAACTTCACTAACCAAAGCAAACATGCGGGTTTTTCCGTTACGGATCACCTTCCACAAATCCAATATATTTCCAATATTCCCCGCAAAAACACGGTCATTGATAAACAAGCTTTATTATTTGAGATTTGACGCGAGCTCGTTCCTTAAACAATAAATAAGCGAATCTGGATATCCGGGATACGATGACGCTAATTGCCCGAGGGACTCACGCAATTTGTTCGTATCGGAACCGTGTCAAACTAAGCCGAGATTGCGTGTAGGTAAACTATGTTACGACTACACTATCGAGGCTAGCGAACGATCCTTACTGCAAATTTATATGTTACCGAACTAAATTGCTTCCAATATTGACCTTCTTTGACTTTATTGCTTCATAGAAAGTAGGATATTTTGTTAAAGTACGTGAATCTAATAAGAACGAATTTGATACCTTGACATACATAAACTTACGCCTTGTTCCCATGGGGGTAGATAGAAGCTACAGAACGCCACCTGCTACGATCCTTACATACTTCTTTTACCTCGTTTACGTTCATACATCTGGTCATACACGCACGCCGGTTCCGAATACTACGCACCTAGCCTGGAAGAAGGCCTGAATTTATGAATGCATGTGTTGATACCATTACAATTTTATTTTCCATATCAATAAAATAAAATGAGGCAGCCACCTTGATAGAATTTGCACAAAAATACATCCAAGTAATCATGTTGTAAATATGGATAAATTCCACAAGTGAATGTCCTCCAACAGAGCACAGAAATGAAAACGTGACAATAATTTAAAGACACCTAGGACACTGACTTCCTGCCGGGGTTGCGAAGAAAACCGAAAGGGAGATCGTGGCCCCCGGCGACAGGGCAACCGAAGGAACACGGGTGGGTTTTAGACAGTAAGAGTCTGACACGCCCTCCCGCTCCGCCCAGAGCGGGAGAAGTTATTTGATGATTTCCCACCCACAAAAAAAAAAAAAGGACACTGACTTCGTAGCTAAACTCTTTCTACGTGTTCTGCTACGAGCTACGCAGGCTCTACGGCTACGGGCTGCGACACGTAGGCAGAGAATATAGTGCTAAAAGCAATAGGCCTTCTTTTTTTACTGAATTTAAACTCTCAATGTTATAGAGAGTGCTTTCATAGTTGCTCTTTTAGTTTACAGTCTAGTGGTAAAACAAGCGAAGGTGCAGAACCGCGATTTCACTGGAATTTAAAATCATAGTTGGAGCTTCGACACCAATGGGTAGAAGGTACACCACACAATCCGAACAGTATCTAGAATAGCCGATGTATTCATTGCACGGCACATTTTAGTCAAATAAAGGTGAACGTATGAAACGTTAATTGGATTTTCAATGAAAAACTATTTATGGGTTTGTTAGAATCTTCTATAATGAAATACTACCAAAACGGGGGCGCTATTTTATACGGTTTCTTCCGGCAAATATATTTTCACAGAATACAGTTCATATGGTTGCAAGACCCGATAAATCCCAATAAATAAAATTGGTTGACATTTTAAACGTAAGAATAAACGAGCTGCAATTCAATGATACATCATGGATTTCAGAAAATTAAATTGAGTGGGCTTTGGATTATACGTATTGGACCACGCACAATGAAGGGTTCCGTAGTTGGGATGAATTCATCCCAAGGACAAACTTAACATTGTAGTTGAAAGTCAAATTCTCCCATACATTCCAACTGCAAATGTAACTTTGTACGCACAATATTGGAAAATTGACCATGTTATTTTAAGACTATAGACTTCTTATAGGTTTTCCTGTAATCTTTATGTATATTTATTTAGTATTAAAAATTGGGAAAATATTGACATAAAATCTTAGAAATCATATACAAAGGTATTATAATTCTCTGTACCCCTCGTACAGCTCCGCCTGAATGGCTTCCGTATCCGGAGGGTGGAAACGGAGCCTGCGGTGCCTGGTGTACCGGCGTCGCGCAGCAACGCACATGCTGCACACGCGCACGCGCTACACCTAGCGCGAGGCACGTCCGGACTGGACCCGGGGCATTGCCACGTCACATGTGTTGGACATGGCCTCCCGGAACCACTCCACCTCGTCGTTGATGTCAGCAGACCTGTCCAGTGATGTCACCCAGGCCTGCACCAATGAGGTTTCCAGGAGACGCTCCCGGTCCAGTTGCTTCAGCGCCCACCGTGGACCACCCGAAAACTGACCCCTGTATTCAAAATTCATTTATTTTCGTTACACATCCGTATCATATCCGTCTCAGAAATTGATATGTGTACCTTTTAACTTAATCGATCGATTAGATTCGGAGAAAATTGGCTGTGACAGACGGACAGATAGATACACGAGTAGTCCAATAAGGGTTCCGTTTTCCTTTAGAGGTACGGAACCCTAATAACTTTATAAAACCGTTCATGTAGGTTTCTAGGTTTCTGTTTGCCCCTGAGTTTCGCCTGCATTTACCTATTACATTGTATACTTATCACATCATATTGCAATTTAATAAACGACGCGTCATTTCGGGCAGGACGTGGGAGGTGAAAGTGAAATGGATAAAAATGGTTTCCAGTTATGCGGATAAATCCCTGTCCCGTAGCGAACCAATCAACAATGAGTACCCAATTTAGTGTTAGTAAAGGAACAAAAATACTAAAAAAAGTATCCACTAACACAAAATCTATTCAACGAAATATACATAGCTTTAGTACAGTCCGTCTGGAGGCGGCTAAGACTAAATTGAGCGGTGACAGCGGGCTTTAATAAAACATATCTACTTTATAAACCTTAGATAGGTATCCTACACAAAGTCTTTACCAAATAAATGGTTTACTCTCGGTGCGAAAACTATACATAATTAAAACTCTTCTAAAGAAACACAATACAAAAAACGCTCAGCCCAGCTACACAATAGACTTAAGAAAGAGATTTACGTAAATAATAAGAAACAAAAGGAAATTCTAAAAAATTGTTACTAATTGAATAAAACAACTATGACGACACGGAAGCGCTGCTGGAATAAAATATGACCCTATACTTAATTCATTCCTGTACCATTCTTAACCTCACGCATACACTCTGATTCATTCGTGTTCACATTCACACACCCTCACTCTCACTCACACATTCGCATGCCTGCGTGCGTGCTACATGTTTTACTTTAATTCTTTCTTTTTTAAATATTATTATTTCGTAGTAAGTACCTACATTTGTATAACACAAGTAAATGATACTTATTCAAGTTATGGAAAAGCGGACTCTCCCAACACAGGCTTATTTGCTTAAAAGGAGCCTCCAATCACTAGTTGTTAAGGTTTACTTGTTAAAATAATAAACTATTTTTTATTTATTATTTTCAAAAATATCCCGACCACCACCACTCACTCAACCCACGCGCATCACTTGTCTAAAGAAAAATGGGCATTCAAAATCTGTGCAGATGACAAGATCCCAAGGCCGCTAGTACCTGAACAATACAGTTGGAGGTAAGTACGACCGCAACACCTGTTTGAATCCTTTAAGAGAGGAAATATCTTATCGTCAAAGGAAATGGTAAGGACGCAGGACAAAAAAACAGTTACTAGTACGCAGTAAAACATTGCGACTTTTCTCCGTATGTGAAAATTGTCACGGGCAAACATGTAACAAAAATTCCTTTGAAACGTATTATTGTTTTAGAACACTTCAGTTTTCCTATAATATTTGAATATTTATTACATAAATTCCGCTTACTCTCCGTACGGTTGTTATTAATCGCGCATAAACATGAAGTGCCAACGGCGCGCCGCGCCGCGCTACTCACGCTGTTTCCCGGAACCGGCGCTTATTGCCCTCTGCACTTGACTCATACAACTACTGATCTTGAAAAGTTTTCATGAACATCGTTGTCTCATTTCAAAGAATCTTGGAAAAACACCTACCGTATTAGAGAACTACCCACGATCACACTGTCACCGCGGAGATCGTTTATTATAGTTTATTTATACGCCTACGGTGTCAAGAACTTTGCGATGAGATTAGTTTTTATTCGTAAATCAACATCTAAAATACGTGCTGAAATTCCAGCAACCTGTAACGAGTATTTGAAATTTATTCTTTATTAAAGATTGATATATTTTCGAAATAACAATGGAAATCAATTATAAATAAAACACCGATGAGCAGTTCGTTATTTGCAACATGTGGAAAGTATATAAAAGGCCATTTTAAACGTGGGTAAGAGTAGGTATCAAAAATCTTCCAACCGTGAATTTATGCAAATATTGACTTGATACGTAGGCAGATAGTAAGTACACCCACAGGTCGTTGCGGTGCAAAACTAACAGTAGATACACAACCAGTGCCCACAAACGTGTTCCCTTGGTTACGTTTGTAATATTTCCATAATATTACATGATTTGATTGGTACTGCAGCCTTTACGTAATGTTATGAACAGAACTACCGAACCAATGCTTGAAACAATATTTGAAATAATCTAAGAAAGAATCTTAAATATTACGGAATTATTCACAGTAGCTGTACTTGTAGGTATTGCTTAGTCATGGCTCGTGACAGATAGCTAGGTGTAGTCATAGTTATTAAACTAAGAATGTGTTTACTAACATTATACTTTCAACACAACATATTGCAGTGTTAACGCACTAAATAACTCTCTTGGGAGAACAACGCACTAAGACTCGAACTCCGCTCAATATTTTTTATAACTATATTTTACACCCAATACTTACTTCAACAAGCTCTAAAATGTCAATAGTCCCAGCCTTTGTTTGAAGACGATAAGAATATTCAAATGAGTATGTTTTCGCGTCATAAATCAAGATTATTTCTAAATCTGGGATTAAAATCTTAAAGCGTTTACGTAAAGCTTTTTGAACGGAAACAACATTTATATAGCTGAGTTTTTAACTAAACTTTCCATCATCAATAAGAAACTGTACATAGTTTATAAAACTATTATACAGATTTGCTGAACGTAATTTCATTCATGAAAGCGTTCGAAGGTCTTCTTATCATAAATGTGCGCATGAAGAGGATAGTTTTGCGTGATTCGCGAATGTTTTGTAAAAATTGTTGAATAAAGTTGTGATTATTAAACGTTGTTATATCAAACGGAAACCTTGATCAATTCATGCGACCACGTTGGACCAGAGACGTCATGTCTTGGAGCAGCCGGTGACATTGTGACCATTATTATAATTAGCTTAGAAATTATCATATCCCCAGTGTCTCTTTACGAACACGTTTAATTTCCCCGGATGCGCATGAATATTTGAAAGTATTATCAATGACGTACATCAGTTGTGGTTTTAATTTAGGGGTCAATTAATTGGTCTTTATTAAAGTAGTTCGCTAGCATTAGCTTTTTGTTCTACGGAAATATTGGGTTAATAGCACAAAGGCCTTGTGACTTTTGCATTAAAAGAAAGAAATCTGTAAATAGAATCCTGACTAACTATGTATGTAGGTAGACAGACACATCAAATAAAAATAAATAAACAAGGACATTCAAGGAAGCTTATTGATGAAAACAAATTACAAACGGGAAAATCCAAATTGTTATTGTATGAAATATCTCTCATATCAACAACAACTTCACTTAAAATCAATTTGCTGAAAATAGAACGCTGAGACTCGTCTGTGGCGTGCAATCGTGAATCCGTTCGAAATACTACTTAACAAAAACTATTGATTGACAGTTTTAGAGCAACATATTCTTAATTAAATCAATAATTGTAGATTTATTTGATAAATTAAAAAAAAACAATAAGTTAGTCTGTTAGTAACTTGTCTGGAAACACACATTCATAGTTATCGCACAAAATAGAGATCTTTAACCTAGGTCTTTAGAAGTACTAATACATTACTAATATGTACAACAAGTTTAATCCGTCGACCGCGACAAGGTCTAGAGGACAACTCGCTTTGAAATCCTTCACTACAATATTAATATCAGAGGAACAATAAGCTACAAGTAACCTCACGTTTTTGTCAGTTCAAGTAGCTTTCTTGTCGTCTGCTGCAATTATTCCAGTGTATTGCCTTAGACCGATATCGCTAAGTTATTTTGAACGAGAATCTCAATTTTGACGTATTGAACGCAAGCTTAAAACAATATGAATTCTACGTACAGTCATCGCCCGCCTTGTGGGTTACAAAGGGTGCGTGGGATAGCTAACAAACCTGAACAAAAGTAGCGTAACTCTGACATCCTAGATCCAGGCGTAATCTTCCTTTTGTAATAAAAAAGTTTTGTGATCCTCGGGATTATGTAAGGACAGAAATATCCACTTGTATCGTAAATACTTCGATCGCCAAACGGTATGTGATGCGTAGAAACCACTAAGTAATGTTTGTTCCCGCGGTCTGTGAAACTTCTGATGTTAACTCGCCTAAATTCAAAATCAAACGTAATATTAAACTGAGCCTATATCGAACGCTTGTACAGTGAAAGTTTTACGTTAGTCATCGATACATGACAAGAAGATATATGTGCTATAACAATAAAAATGGTTCGGGAAATCCAATGTTGTTGTGTAGCATCCTTGAACTGGTTCCATTTTATGTGTGATAGCGATCAAACTACTTTTTTTTTTAAATAATTCGGTGTGAAACGATTTGTAAATGTTTGTTAATTGCGTCTTGAGACAAGCGTGATTGTAGAGTCCATTTTTCTTCCCAAAAATTATAGAAACTGCAGAAATATTTTATGAAATGATAAAAATGTAAGTACGTACGTCGTATTGTTGAGTCTAAAAGTTTATAATTAATTGTGTTTTTATTAGTACAACTATCATCTTAATCAATTGAGCCGTAACGATAACTCAGTTCTTTTGTTTTCTACTCTATAGGTTGGCGTTTTTATACACTCATAAACTGTTTTTATATTTATTGTTAGCATTAACATGGTTACTTGCGAAAACCATCGTTTGCTATCGCGAACGTTCATAAATTATATTGCAATAAATTGTTTTTAGCCTTAACAAAATTTTATAGTCTGCCAGAAAATCTAGTTTTCTACTTTTCAATTTATTGCCGTGTCTGGTTGTTGTGCGTGTAGACATAAAAGGCAGGATGTTGGTATCCTTAGTAATCCCAAAGAATATCTAATTATAATGAGAAACAGCTTCATCCTACTCTAATTAATGAATTAATAAGACCAAAGCACCTATATATGGCTTTGAACACACACGGGATATGAGTAAGGAGCCGTTAAGCCGTCAGATTAAAAGAATTTGGTCAAGTGTCACAGATGCAGGCGAGGAGATCAACGCTCTCATTGTGTCGGCTAAGGCAGTGACAGAGAAAATTAGGCTCAGAATTCCACCGATATTTTTGCATGTACGAAGAGCGCGGAGGGCGGGCGGCGTTCCTAGCTACCTACGTATATATAGGATGGCTGGCTGCGCGCCGCCCAGTCGCTCGTCGATGCTCTAGCGTGCTCCACGTCGCTCTTAGCTTCAGTGACTACAGCATTACTTGAACATAAAACAATTTCTTTTGCTATTTCTTGGACTCAGAGGACAGTGGATTCATAAACGTTTAGTGTTGTGTATAGACTGCTTGCTATTTCGTTTCTTGTGTGGTGTTTACCGGCGATTCAGCCGACCTGTAGCTGCTTGCCCCGGGACGCCAATACTTTGGATCAGGTGAGCTTTCATTCAACTGTTGTCTCCTTCGCCGTATTGAAGCGCTTCTCAGTAATCCTAAGGCATGTCGTTTATTTACTTAGAATTCATTGATTTTTTGTGAAAATATACCATTGTGATTTCATTCATTGCAGTGATTGTGAGACTGTAAATATTTTAGTTCAGTTCATCCATTTCGATGATGGAATAATGGTAATATTGATTAGATGTTATCTAGACCAACCATTGCATGGCTTTCATGTAAGAAATTGTGCTTCTAAGGGTTGTAGAACAATTAGATGAAGCTAGTCTCAAAACATGCATACTGCTTCAATAATTTTGCACATATTTTGCAGATTTCAGTCATTCATTACCACTCAAGCTTCAAGTGGGCTTATCATTTCCATCATGCGTGTAAATTGATTAGACCTATCATTAACAAGTGTGATACGCAAATATTTGTGCGTTAAATGGAAATGATAAGACTTATGATGTCCATTTTTAATTTGAAAATCACACTATAGATATTGTTTTGCATTAGTAGCAGATATTAATGATTAAGTACCTATGTAAGCTGAAACTGGAATCTATAATGATGTTCTAGAAATGGTAACAGATGTGTCACAACCAGCATGGTATACGAATTGGTATCGAGTCTTTTGTTATGTTATTAATCATCGTTACAAAATTCCTGATACCTATTAGGATTTTTTTAATATTTTAGAGATACCTACATTATATCTCGACATCTATGGATGACCTCCAAGATCTCCAAATTTGGAATTAATGCTAGATACTAATTGAAGATATAGCCTTCATAAAGCTACACGTATAATCTCATGCAACTTAAAATTAATCAATATAATTGATATCGAAATCATATTCCAGTAAATAGCCTAGGAGTCTTGTGAAACGTAGTGTCAGTACAGACATAGAGCGAACAGTGTTTCTCAGAAATTCATCAATTACCTACAATATGAAAGGGCAACAGAATCAATATCGAAATCTCCTGCATGCAGTTCAATAAAATTATCGGAACTGAGCGATGAAATATTAAACTATACGGTGAACAATTCATAATTATACAATTTCGATTTCGTCTTTGGTAAAATTATTGCCAAGAGTTATTTATTTGATAAACCAACCAACTTTCTGAAAACTGCTTTTGAAGGCTGCTGAAAACTTTGTGCGTTATCGTAATTATATCTAAATAACGGTTTTGTACTTAATCTCTTTATTAAGTACGTTCCTTCATCTTAACGAACGTTATAAGAACTCAATCTTTATACTAAGCAAAGAAGCGTACTTATAGCATAACGTACGCCATGCAGTACTACTACACGTAAAAAAATGAAATTATAAGTTAAATAGTCAGTTTTCCTTGACAATAACATCACAGATACTATGAATGCTTTTCAGTAAAAAGGACCTCGGCTTCATTCAATTTACTCGATTGCTACTGATTCATGAACGACTGAAACGTTCTTACTAGAATGCTTCAGTTATCCATTCATGAATTTATCTATTCTATAAATAGCGAACATCACTACTACCTTACTTTATTTTCGTATCATCAAAGCTCACATTAATGTGACTAGAAAGGAAAGTACCTATCGCAGAAACGAACTTTGTATTTTTAGGCTGGATACAGAAATGATATAACAGAAAATAGTAATTACTCGAAAACATCCACACCCTCTTACAAAACTCATGTATGTATAACATATAAAGGGATATAGGATCGCTCGCTGAACCCGTGTAATTAAATTCATCTTAATTAACAAACCCGTTCTGTACCGAGTGTCCTGTGAATTTTTCCGAGTCCAGTAATTGGCTCGTCATATCATAACCTTGAAAAATAGCTAAAAAGCCAGTTAAACATATATAATGTCCCAGCCGGTTGCCATCCAATTTGCAACGGGAACCATTCATTTTCATTGTTTTAATGCCGGACTAAATAAACATGTCTACTTCAAGAGATAATTGGACGGAATAATTTACCCAAATATTTTGTTTCACATGCAAATTAAGTTGATACAGCTGACATCCCATTTCCTTAGGTCAATAAGTCGCTTTAATAAAGACTGAACACATCCGGCCGAATCTGATCAATTCCGTACTCAAAGTTGCCAAGTATTGCAAACGTTATGGTTTCCACTCATTAAAGACGGGTTATAATTATAGTTCATCTTTACGTAGGCATCTGCGAACATAAATATTTTGCATGTCCACTAACGTCAGCGTTCCCTATCGCTCATTCTCACGCGAATGATAAGTTCACCATTAACAAGTCTCGTGGAAAGCTTCTGATGTAATGTGGAAAAATTATGAATCAAAGCCGATCTGGAGCTTTGAGTTTTCGGCACGTGCTGAATCTAAATGCAAATCTTGCTTTCTTTAGACAAGGAGATTTATGTAAACATTGGTCTGCTTAGAAAAATCTTTGCGTACATCGTTAATGTAATGTTGCAACGGTATTGCCCTAACTGTTGGTGTACTTGACCCAATAATATTTTGTTCAATGTAAACGGTAGCGGCTGTAACGATCACTTGCGAAACCATTATTGTTAAACACACAAAAAAGTTAAATGTTAACCGAAAAGTTTATTTATTCAAGCACGGTTCAGTAAAAATGAAAACAAATGATTGAAAATAACGCATTACGATTTTGACTAAACTTGACCCAGTTATCGTTTTAACAATACCACTTTTAACCCAGTTATGAACGTTGCACAACGTTTGGCGACTTGCATGCGTTACCGTTAAAATATAAATTGGGCTAATGAGGAGTTTCGAGTATCACTTGATCATTTTTGTAATGTCGTCCTTCGCCTACATAGGTAGCTAGCAATCGTGCCGCATACCTCCGCATGTTTTCGGAAATAGCGCAGCTTCGAAATAAAGTAATGGACGATTTATTCTTTAAATAATTCAGTAATATCTAAACTCTGCAATGTGGATTTTAACAATAAATCCGGCATGATTTGATCACGCGTTCTCCTAACTATTCAGAAGAGCGTAGCAACAGACGTGTTTATTAATGATAAAATATACAGTTTTCGTTGAGTACTAGTGGGATTAATAGTATTTTTCCACAACACGTGGATAAAATTTGCTATTAGCAATCGGATAATATTGTTCAATCTGTACAATTTCATAGGAACTTTTAAAAACTTTTAAAAGCTTATCTAATAGCACTTAAATTGGTCATAAAATATAATTTGTTACACTATCGTTTACTCTTTCAACACAAATGAAATATAGGAACATATCACATAATGCTTTTAAAACAACATTATCAATGATTTGTTGTTTCAACTAAATGATGAATGCGTAAAAGGTTTTAATTTAACGTTGATTGATTTGTAACACGTGTTTGAAAGAATGGAAGCACTTCAGTAAAGCAATTCTCGTAAATAATCAAATTATTAACATATTACTTTATCTAAGTAAATACTGTTTGTTAATCATCAAAGGATTGGAGAGCAGACGATCAGTAACACCCTCCATACCAGGCCAAATTCAGAGCATGTAACAACAGTGATATCAATATAATTGTTTCGGAGATAAGGTTCAGATTAATACATCAGTTTCATGTCCAGATTTTGTTAAAGTGCGCGCCAGGTGTGGACGGCGGCGAGCAAGCGTCATTAAATTGAAACTTTCCTATCGATGTATGGGAGGAATGTTTCAGTCGTAAATCTCTTGGTTTTGGTGCAGACGAATTACGCCGCTATTGCACTCTGCAGGCTTTTATTAAGTTTATTTATATAAATAGTTGAACATTCTCAATAACCCGCCCACTTTATACTGTAAAGAGCACTGACATCGTCCATTCGAGAAAGGTCAAGTATCATGTTATAAGAATTTTTTAGAAAACTATAGTTTAATAATAAAAAAAAATTGTTTAAAATATTGAAAATATCACAATTTAGTATATCATAAAACCATAAAATCTATTTTCTCAAGCAAACAGCTTCATATATGCAAAAATATTTATGTTTCACTCGAATAAGTATAAATATTATTGTAATATTCGATATCATAATGCTGTGCATTATTCAATTTATATGCAGTATGGAGTTTGTATTTTAAACAACGCGGGGAAATTTCCTGCGTTATTTCCAATACCGTGCTGAAGTACAGTGAGCCGCGAGACAAACAGCAGTGGGCACTGAAAATTACACTTTAGAGGAGACTTTGCATAAAACATGAGAGTGAATCAAGTTATGTGTTGATCCGACACGTGTACGCTCCAGTTATTAATTGTAACATCAGCCCTATTTTACGCACGTGTTACCTTTTTGGGGCAAAGAGTTTGTTAGCGGTCACTGCTAACGCGAAGAAGTGGCACGTTTTCAGCGCCGCTCTCTTTTCGTAGAAATAAAGCAATAATCATAATCATAAATCTTTATTTCAGCGTCATATTACAGGCACTGGTTTATAAGCTGCACAATCTTAAATAGAGAAAGGTGTGAGAAGAAAGTCTTAAGTTAGAGGTCACCCGGCTCTCTCTGATAGATGTTAATTTACAAACGGTTAAAGTCAAGATGCATAATATAAAAGTCTAATATGAATAAATTAAAGTTCAGTATTTAATATAAGCAAACAAGATCATAAAATATAAGCAACCACTTTGCACATAGTGCGATGATGCGGTCTCTTTGAATAGTTTGCAGCTTTTATATCAAAATTCCTTCAGCTATAATTTAATAAAACTATGTTAGTGGCACCTGTAGGTTTCAGCTCACTGCTCAGGTAAGCGCGGCACAAAGCTAGATGACCCGGTCACCGCTCGATGCGGTCACGAGGGGTTCACCGACATCCTGAGGCTGTACTCCTTACAATGGACATGAACACGCTACCTTATTACCTGAGATAAAAAATGGGAAGTGAAATAACTAAATTTGAAAATGTTGTTTATTTTCGAATAATAGAACGTCTTATACAAAATACCAAATATTATTTACGTCTCCTTGTATCACAGTTTGTTTGATTACCGATCAAAGTCGTTTTGATTTTTTCCTTGGGTTTGCAGTTCAATGATCGACCTTAAATGACTTGTTTGTCACGGCCCCAGATCGCCCATACAATGTAACTTCAAAACATCGAAATCACACTGTTGCTAAATACGAAACAATGGATTCGCAGGTGGGGTGGGGCACACGTGTAAGTGAGAAATCAATCTGTATTTCAACACCAAAAACAATTGGTTCGTATTCCCACTGCGGTTTCCACTCGGCTATTTTTATTTATTTGAATGGAATTTTATTCAGGAATTTGACCTACCTTTCGGCGTAAATGACGACGCGCCGGCAAGATCTTATTGCAAATACTCGGTATGAACTTTTTGTTCATACCGAGTATTTTTTTTTTAAATCCCTAGAACTCGTAAAAAGGATCATAAATGTAAGCAAATTGTCGAATTACACAATTAAATCCTAAAACATTAATGGGTGCTCGTTTTAGAGAGCCATCAAACCTATTTGGCCGAAACCCTCCATGTGTGTCGAACCTACACTTCGACATAGAAGTCAATGGCCTCATTAAGAGACAAACAGACAATTGCAGACATAAACACTTAATAGTATTGGTAACTGTCGAATCCCGGAGGCATCAAGTAATTGCTTGTAAGCAACAATGTTACTTTTCCAATCGTGTAGATAGAGGTACGCATTTTTCGGAGAAACGTGCTACGCCGTAGCGCAAAGGTAATTTGTGCTACGGCGTAGCAGTTTTGAAGAAAGATTGTAGAACACAATTTTTTGTCTCATAAATAATTTTACTTTATGTAAGACCATCTTATGTTGCTGACAAAGTACCTATTATTTTGTATATTTTCATATTATCCTGCATATTCCTCGCACGTGTGGAGTTAAACTAATTAGGATAATATGTATTTCAATGACAACAACCATAAACATAGCAATTGTACTAATTATTTGATTCATTTGACCAGTGCAATATTTCTACTGTTGGCAAACATTGTAACGTGGTACTCATTTCTTACGGAAATGATGTTATCTCACCGAAAATATTCCTCTCCTATTTCAAGAACTCGGGTCATGAAAATATTAACGAAACGAAATATTTTTATGAAAAATGGGACTTAGTTTTGACATTATCTCATTTGATGGTAGGCTAGATAACCCGAGTTGACGTACCAACTCAGAACGTACTCCTTAAGAGTCAATAAGATTTTACGAATCTGCTCTGCATTACAAACTTTGGCTAAAGTTTCCACCTACATACCTGCCCGTATTAATAGAGCACTCTCATCTCACATAATTCAGAACATCTAATTAACATTCCCTAAAGTACCTAGGTACTCAGCACTTGATACTTGCCAAGAACGAGAAGAATGAATAAATAATTTGAGTCATGAACTGGTATTTGAGCTGAAACTCGTTCACTAGGTTTATTATCGAGGTGTTTGTTGTTGTTGCCTGATATACCACGAAGTGGCCAATGAAATCGTTAAATTAAATGCTCAGCTTTGTGGCATAAACAACAGCTCTTTACTTTTATGTACAAAAAATAGGTCTGTTTGTAATAGACACATAACTGAACTAGAATGCGAACACATAATTTTTGTTACTTTTCCACCTTGAAATAATAATCTAAACCAACAGTGTAAGATAACACGTAACGCACGTAACGTACTTGAGTGCGCAACAGCTACCACGTGTGAAGCTTCGTCCTTTAGTGGTTACCTAAGGCAAATTTCTGGAAGCCAAGAACTCGGCCCTCGTGTAAACAAATCACAATTACTCGTCAACCTCTTGTTGCGCAGCTGCGTAGCTATTTATCATAGTCAACATCAGAGTCAACAGCTGGAGGGGTCCTTGGTAGACAACCTTCTAACAGGGAAATTAATAGCCCCGTGATCCAGCGATTTGTTCCCAAGGTCATATCCTTTGGGCAGGTCCCGCGGGGTGTGACCTTGTATTGATACCGGTACATGCACCATTTGGCGGTGAAGGCCACAAGGCCTTACTTCACATCAAGGACTCCTGTAAACGTGTTATGTTACGGCGGTTAAGAGCTTGATCAAGTTACAAGGACTTTCATGATTTATGAGTTTATGTTATCTATAGGTATAGTCGGACCCTACTATATCTGCATAATTCTTTATTAAAATCACATAAAAAGATACTTTGTTATGAAAATGAATTCGCGATACTTCACTTTTCATCCTGACGGATTTCAAACCACTATAACAAATTAAACATTTATTAAACTAAACTTGATTTAATCTTGCGATGACTTACGAACGTGATATTTCAGAATGTTAACATTAAATCCCACACGTTTCGGTGTACGTCTGCAGGGTAAAGGATCAGCACGTGGGCAGAGCACACTGGAGCCACTTTCTAAATTGATTGCCTATGTTTTCACTAAGTGAAATTCGTATATTAATAGAATATAGTGCTTAGTGAATATAAAAGATTTTCCTCGTTTATAAATAGCCCATTCCATCGATACCCGTGGGAGTTGTAGAGAAATAGCTGTATGGGGTTTGTGGTTTCAGCAGAATGCGCTAATGAAGGCAGATTATAATCCTAAAGGCATATAACATTTGTTCCGCATTCAGAGCAAAACCTCTTGGTGAAACCAAGGAAATAGGATTTTACTTTATGAATACTGCGAAGTAGACAACCGCCTAAAACACAAAATAGACAAGAGAAAAAAGTATCACATAATGAAAGGGCAATAAATATAACATCGTAAACCAATATTGGAGACCTTCACAGTGGGCGAAAATAAAGTCACGCAGCTGATATCAATTTTCCATATTGTTCGATAGTAAACAACGACACCAAACATTCGCCCACGTTAAGCGGTTTTTGATAAAACTCATAACTTCTTGCGTAAAAATACATTGCTTTTATTACGCAACCTTATCAACGTGACAACAAATTCACGCGACTAGCAACTACCTTAATTCTGGAGAAACACTCACGTTTTATCGCACCTTAAAATGTACGTGTTATTGCCAATAAACTGGACATATTTTCCACCTTATTGAACTGATGCTAGGTAGAACCAGTGCCTGGTGCTAGGTGTGTCCGTATATCATAGCGGGCCCTATCAGAATACCAGCGCTGCGGTTTTTGTTTTTTGCATTATGCTTAGATAGGAACCTTTTTGGCCACACACATTTTTTTAAATTTTAACATAATTTTTTGAAATTGCTATTGTTTTTATAATTTTCTTAGTTTTAATGTTGTTTTTTCTGTTCTTGTCCTAAATAAAAAAAAACTTTTTTTTGTTTCTTTAGAAAATCATTGCGTATTTCTCAACGATTTTCTAAATGCAAGTTTTTAAAACAATCCTCATATAAAAACATCGGTAATGTATATTCTTGTTGATCATTAGTGAAATTGTTTTAACTTTATGGAATAAAATTTAAAATATAATGAGTTTCCATATTAAAAGCTCCTGCAACGTCACGCATCCCATTTTTTTTTATATTACCTACAGAAATTATTTATGTAACACGGAAAATTAATTTAGAACTTGATATTTCTTTTGGCACCACGGTGGCGGCGCGACTGAACGATATTATTTGGCGCCAAACATAAATAAAATGGCGACGTTGTCACCACTGATACATTAATCTGGGTGAGGTATCAAAAAAGTAGAATGCCACGTTCTTCAGCCGCGTGGGTTTACGTTTTTTCACGTAGTGATGCATTTTCTTTTGATATTATAAGATATGTGTTTTCATATGAATAAAAACGATAAGTAGATATCTAAAAATATGAATTAATCGTTTAAGAAATCTTATTCCTATCTATCAATTTTGTTCATCTGTGCTGATTGTGTAATACTTTAGATACGATGTCAATGCTTGCTAAGATTGTCGGCTCATATCAATGAATAGCATTGAAGCGCAATAAGTACAAAAAATCATAATTCGTATAACCATTAATAAAAATTTATGATTTCACAAAATGCAAGAAATATCGAAATTGCTATAAAAAGATTTCATTAATCCTGTTGTTATTGTACCAAATATTACAATAAAAATATGTCACAAATTGAACAGTTTCGTTTTTATGAAATAAATAAAGTTACATAAGCTCGAGGAAAAAGTCATTGTAAACAATCGTAAGCTTTAAACGTGGTCGGGGAGGCGGCAGGCGTCACTAACATTACATCAAGTGCATGTTGATTGTATACTTTATTCAATGATGCGTGCTACGTCACTGCGTACTATTTACGATACATAGACACCTCTGACGTTAATAACACCTGCTCATTGCTCGTTTAACATACTCTAGACACTCATGTGTTACATTATTATAACGCGTGTGTAAAAATTACACTACCTACCAAACTTTTAAAAAGCAATCCAACTCAAAATAAACTTTTATTCAAATAGTGCTGTTTCTTGCCAAAATGTAAATAAGAATATTTTTAAATTTCTCCCATGTTTATAGTTCGATCTAAAAATAATAATCAACAAAGAACGCATATCAAAAGATGTTTGCGATGAATTTATGTAACTAAAAGGCGAATGTTTTTGTTTTTAATTCCGTATTGTTGTCAACACAGTGGTGCGTTTGAATGGACACCGTGGTGTATTCTAGGGTTATTCAACCAGCCGGTGGGCAGCCGCCGACGTATAGCGGCGTACCCAATCTATAAATATATTTAAAAATATCTACATGTCGCACTAATGGCGTTTTTGTACGCAGTTCTTTTTGTCCTTTCTGGGTTCAAATAAATGAAAGGGTTGTGTTTGAGTCGCAGTGCTACCTAATCAAAAGGTTCTATTTTTTCTCAAGGTCAATAAATAAAACGAAGGTCGACGTAGAATTGCAATTTGGATTTTGCGTTTTATTTACCGACCTTTCTTTTGTTTACCGGTCAACCGAAATCTTTGGCAGTACAGAGTTGTGTAACAAAGCTGTTCAAAACAATGTTTCCTGTCATTTCTCAAATGTCAGTGAGCATCTGTTTAATTGACGGCAGAAATGAGTCAAAGGAATACTTTAGTAAATCTTGCATGAAATCTAATCTAATCTTAAACAAGTGTTTGTTTCTGACGCGCTTAGCCGGTCATTAGCTGGCGCACGTCAGCGCGCGGCTCGAGGCGTCAGGCGTCAGGCGTCAGTAGTGAATGAAACCGACGCTTGGCAACTAACCGCCACGAGAGCTCATCTCACCGTAATTTAGCGCTGGAAGCGACTCAAATGATCATTAACACCAATTTTGTTGAATAAAGGTTATCTCTAAGGAAAACGTAATAACAGTGTTGATCTTCTAACAAGAAGAAGGTACTTATTAAATTTCTTGTTTTGTTTTTGTTTGAAAGTTGTTCCAACTCCCTGGACTCGTGTACCTTTCATGCTTAAAGTTATTGGTGTAAACTGTTTTTATTAAATAAATGTTTGTATTGTTACAGATAAAACGCAAATCCCCAAGTATGAAGGACGAGCGCGCCAGTATGCCGCGCGTACGCATAGCTGTCATTGGCAGCTCCCGAGTTGGCAAGTCCGGTAAGCAAATATACATCTTCATACAACCTTATAGAGAGCACAAACTTATTTTTTTGGTCCAGGAAAATATTTTGACAAAAAATGTTTCGGAAATTCCCGTATCATCTGATTTAATTCTCGCGACCTAGTTATTTGAGAGTGCCGTCATCATTTGATGGATTACGTATATACCACGAGATCATAACTCCGATATCTTTTCGCTTACTTGGGTGGAACTTAATATTTTACTTTTATATTTTCTCTACTCAGAAAATTCTGCAGGAATATTTTTCAAAAGAATTTTCAGAGTAGTGAAAAAGATAATTGAAATCAACAGACGAAAACAACAAATTATCTATTTAACACCAATTCTACGTTAAACTACGGAGCTTTTTATACTACAAATACGTCCCAAAGCGAACAATAATAAAAAATACTTCAATTACAGTACCTTGACCGAATATGTTCAGGTCCCCGACCTAGATGGCATTACATAAGCCGAACTGGGCAACAGCCCACTGACCTATTCTCCTTGGTGATGTAACACTAACATGTTGTACTAACACATCAATATGTTACTGAATACATTCGATACTTCTCACAAACGCAGTACCGAGAAACTGCGACTGAACTTCTGATATTCAAACATCTTTACTATACCTAATGGTATACCTACTACAAACAGTTGTAAAATCTCTTGCAATCACAGTCAAACAAATCTTAGTTGGTTTCGTAGAATAGGTATATTTACGTGTAAAATAATTCATACTTACCTATTTTGTAATTCTCACAAATCACATATTTTTGTTACAGCTCTCATCGTCCGCTACTTAACCAGACGATACATCGGCGAATATCATTCAAATACAGGTTGGTTGCATTCCTCAATTATCACAAGATACACTGCGTAGTTTGTATCCGCCAAGATGCTTATGTTACGCCTTGGTTTCAGATCTCCTGTACAGACAAACGGTGCCTATCAATGGCACTCCAATGGAACTAGAAGTCATAGATGTATCCGGTTCCAATTCAGATAAATTCCCAGCTGAACAGGTAAATAAACATCTTAAACACATGTTTTATTTGATTTTAAATTTAAACTCTCAATAAATCTTCAGGGCTAACTTTGATACAGAACACTTACAAACATCATAAAATATTTTTAAATGAAGTGTATAGTGTTCAAAAGAATATTTACCTACGTATTTGTTGACCCTCTGCCACTAAAGCTAACATAATTTTACGGGTGTGATCATAACATGGACTATCGTAAACTTCGACCTTCGCTTTGACCAAAGCACAGTACCTATATTCAGTTTCAAAAGTACCCTAAAATAACACGTGCAGTAAGGTTTAACCAGCAGCCGGCAGTATATGAATAGGTTAATACCCCGGGACCTTGCCCATTGCCTCCTAATCTTCACCTTCACAAAATTAAAGTATAAGCTAAACAACTGCCGGCCGGCCTTTAGTTTTTAAACAATAATAAGTACACAAATCAGTGAGATTAAGGATGTCGAGTATTTCGTCAGAAGGCCACATTTTCATAGCTATTTAAACTGAATTCCTGTATACTTTTAACTCGGTTGTAATATTTTATTACCAGCAGTCCAGATTTACATAAGAAAAGATTTGAAGCTCGTCCGTATTATTTTTAATTTACTCACTCACGATATGTTTCAAACACGCATCTAGAAAACTTCTACACAATGTAAATACGAAATAAGCGCAAAGGAAACACTTCACGGTAATTTGAAACCATAACAACGTAAAAATTAGAAACCGTCGCGTTGACTTCCCACAATACATCAAAGCGGGCGCTGCAGTAGATACCCTTCCGCAAACAAAACGCGCGATTATCGGTAGTTTCAAACCGCTTTATATCCGACAACTGGGTTAATGTCTCAAATAATACTACTAGTGGTATGGAACTGCTCCAGGAGTTACTCCGGTGACCTGCACCGAAAAGTATGACTCATTCACACTCGTAGTATAACACATTATTAATAGCAGCTCCATCAACCGGTGAAAGTAGTGATTGTCAGTTTAACATTTTTAGAACTCGAACGACGACCGAACTAATCTGGAACTCTTTCTGAAGTTTACACAAATATTGTTCTAGACATCCTTAAAATAGTTGTTTTGAGATGTTGTTGAAAAGACCCAGCTTTGTGAAAATAAGCAACGCATCTCGCAAATCGTAAAAGTAGTTTTGACTGTGGGTAGTACTTGCCTTGATAACCTAAATACCACATTTTTGGAATGGAAATTAATTAAAATCTGTGTTGTTCAAGTAAAAAGTTGGTATAGCAATTAACTATGACCTTGTCAGAAGCCTTACCGAGTGCATTTAAATTAAAAACTTTTTCTTTTATGTTTATTATCGTGACCCAACAAAAATCTTCGTGAAAAAATCGTATAGTTTCACATACAATTCTGTGTTGGCTGGATAATATTTTTTTTTAATGCTGATACATCAGCTTATTAGTTAATTACTTTTGAATCTCCGGTATGGGAGTTCGGTTTCTGTACCTGCGTAGGTAGGTTGCTAAATTCTTGACGTCAAATGGACTTCCTGTTTAACGATTTCACAGTTTCGTCCGATATAAACAATTTTCTGTTCGTATATCGACAACAATGAGTGTCCATAGCCAACGCGACGTGGGCCGCATGTCCCAGCGTGGTGCTGACGCGTGGGAGCGCCCGTGAATCGCTGCAAGGCTAATTTTAAGCCGGAATGTTGGCTCTGAAAGTCTGAAGACGCATTAATTAAACAAATTCTTCTTCGTCTAGTCTTTTGTGCAAAGCTGTAAGCTTATATTAATTTGTTAGATGAAGACTTAAAATACGCTTTGCCAAAGTAAACAGCTTCGTTCTGTTAGAGTTTACACCAAAAATGATTTTATGTCCACCTTTTTTTAACCTTCTCCTGACGCACTTTCATGGTTATGATACTGAAATTATAAATCGTTGAAACTTAAAAGGCTGTCGTCTATTATTTTTAAATGAGCTAAAAATTACAACTCCAACTCGCAAGCGCAATAATACGACATTTAATTAGCTATCAAACGTTAATAACGGTCGCAGATGTGACCCATAAAAATCTTTCCGTAACGATTGGCTTTAAATTATATCGATTTATTACACCTCTTTCGAATCTTCATAAATATAACATAGTAGGTAGGTGACATAGATAGATGCTTTCAGACGACACTTCCCCTACTTCCGTCACCTAACAGTTGCTATTATGTTGTCAGACTAATTTAAACAGCTTCTTGGCACTTTTTAATGTTGTTGTTGTTGTTGTTCCTTGTTCTAGATTCAATGGGCCGATGCCTGTCTGCTGGTGTATGCAGTGACAGACCGCAGCAGCTTCGAGTACGCCACAGAGGTGTTGAGTGCTCTGAAGCGTGCACCGACGGGCAGCAGCCCTGCACACGGGCCAGCCGGCGCCGCGGCGCCCATGCCGCTTGCCCTGCTCGGCAACAAAACAGACCTAGACCACTTGAGACAGGTCAGTACCTAATAAATAACAACCCAATTCGATAACGTTTCTCAAGCTCTCAAACTAGTATATTATATAGATTCTCATAATTTGCACGTTTACAACATTTGAATTTACTCTTGCGCAAAGTATCACACATTTCAGATAGTAAATGAGTTGCGAACAGAACGCTTAAAATAATGTGGTAAAAACTACGCACTATTTTTTGTTCGTCCAGGCGTTACGTCAAGTTTGAACTTGGTCTATGACACGACTCGGTGAAATTCTCGGTTTAAATAAGTACGCATACCTAAGTGCGCATATTTATTAAATATAAAAAAATACCTAAAATATTTCCTCTAAAAATGTAGGAATCTAAAACTTACGACTCGAGTGCATGTGTACTAATACTAAAAAATACTCCTTTATTTTTAGATTCTGTATTTGAAACGTATTGTCATAAATCTCTATTTGTTATCTATAAACACGGAATAATAGATAAGCTCAAATAACACCGCTCTACAATGGAACCGTGAATAGCAATCTCTTACTCCTGTTTACGCAATATATTCAGTTATTTCTAGATATTTGTCGAGATCGTCCTTCACCTTTCAACAAGACATCAGTTGATATAACAACGCGTACATTAATAATAGACTGGATGATTGACACGTTTCCTTTATCTTTGTTTAGAGGATCTAGTTTTGGATCGCTGCTGTGACAAAGATAGAATACAGTTTCAGGGGCAAACATTTTAACTTTACGCAATGTTTCTACCATAACATCGAATTTCTTCATAACGAGTTACTCATGGAGAGTCCAGTTTGACATTATCACAAAGTGGAACTACTCAACATCACTACAATAGTCTGTGTTAAAGTTTCGACGTTGTCACCAGTAGAACAAAGTCGCTAGACAGTCTTGTCTATCACTATTGAATCTTTTGAGCTCGCATTCAATGGAAAATATATGTACACCTGACATAACAGATTGCTTTTGTTAGCTTATAATAGACACACACTCGCTTGGAAACGGTAGGTAACACAGAAACTTTTATTAAAGAAAATGTACATAGTTTTAGAACGCTCTTGACAGGACACCGAAAGCCAATGTAAATTAAGTACATAAATTAATGGATATTAACAATTAAGCTAGGTACTATTTACGTAGGCGTAGTCATCCTCACATTTTCCTGACGTAGTCAGAAGTTCCGCTTTTCCGTGAGGAAATGTTTCCTTCAACAATATTAATAACAAGTTCCTGGGTGACTGAGCTCTGCTCTAGTGAAAATGCTCATTTAATAGTATAGGATAGTACCTACTAATTCCATACTGCCATGATAGTAGGTACTTACTAATTCCATGCTGCCATGATCATTATTCTAATGTCAATAATAACATGTCATAATTCATTATCTTGTTCTAAATTTTGGGCGACCGAGCTCTGCTCAGGTGAAAATACGGAGAAAACGAATTTTCCCAGATATGAGACCTAGCTAAATCGATATTGCAACTTTCATCGAAATCGTTAGAGCCGATTTCGAGAATGTGAGTAGTAATCTATATTCAAACAATTAAATATATATACAAATATTGCTCGTTTAACAGTACGTATAATATATATAGTATAACAATTAATACGGATAAAGTTTTATTTTTGAACAGATTAGAGTTCCCTAGTGACAGACCAAGAGATAAAGTAATATAATTAAAATTCACCGAAATCCGATAGATATTTAAAAGTACTCAAATTAAGTACAGCAGCTGACCTTGTTTAGTTTTGTTTGCAGACTTTACGTAATCTAAACAGCTTTGTAAAATTTACTTTGAATTAATGACTAAGCAACAACATCCCTGGTATTATCCGATGTTCCGATTTTGTCGTTAGCAGCCTTATCGTCGATCAGATAAAAATAACTTTCAGTGACGTAATCTCACTTAGATATTTAGGGCTTGGAGCAGCTCTAGTGTAAAATCCCAGTATTTAGGAAAAAAGGTAGGGTCCATCAAATCTCCTTTATCACCATGACCAACAATAACCATCCGTGATAAACTCTTTTTAATTAGATCGGATGTTTTCAGTTTTTTTTTTTTTTACTTTTTTTTTCAACTTTTTTTTTCTTTGTCTGCAGGTCACTACCAAGGAGGGCCAGGCCATCAGTGCCGCACATGGCGCCTCCTTCAGCGAGGCCAGTGTCGCCGACAACTCTGGCGACCTCTACCGCTGTGTGGACCGGTTACTCGCTGAAGTGCGCACCCCACAGCGCACGCGCAAATTCTCCGTCACGAAAATGCTCGGGTCCCTAATAGGTAAATATCATTCCCTGTTAATTTGATCATTGATCGTTCGATTTCCTTGATTACTCTTCGATACGTCAATTAACGCCATTAGAGCTTTCTTTTTAGATCGTGTAGCAACAGAGTTTACAATTCAGATAACTTTCAAATAATAATTATTGATTCTGTGGTCTGAAGAATGTTAATAATTTCTTACTTTGACTTGTTACAGGCGGTGGTGGCAATAGTCAAGCTAACCGAAGCGGGTCGATGGTGGCATGCCCGCGTGTGCCCGCGCCGGCGCGGCCCCCGTTGGCCGCCGCCGCTCCCTGACCGGCGGCCGCGCCAGCGCACCGCGCGCGCTGATGTCTCGCCGGCGCCGGCGCAGTCTGGCTTGCCTGCCTGCCCGTGCCCGCTCGCTTCGCTCCGCCAGCCCCTCTGTCCACCACCATCATATGAACTGCAGTGCCTGACGTGGTGCGGCGACCTTACCGTACTGATCTTGTGTGGAGCTCGTGGACTTATCTCACTGAAGACCGGATACGTGCATATAAATAAGTAACAAGCGCACTATGTGAGCTTTTATTAAAAAGTATGCTTGAATAGCATTTTGTCAAAACATCAAGTGAATCAGTTTTATGAATTATGATGTTTAAGTAATTTTGACAATAACTGCTAGAATATTAGAAAGCACGATGAAGTGTTTCTACTCAGGTATTGTGCCAAAGATGTGCTAATACTTACTGATTGGTGAAAATATTACTTAGATAAAACTAAGAATAAACTTTAATAAGTAATCGAATACTCATTTGCATACTTAATTAATAGTAATACCAAAAAATCCTTACTTTGTCTGTTGTATGTTGATGTTTATGAAATATCTATCCTAACTAATATTATAAATGTGAAAGTGAGTTTGCTTGTTTATTTGTTTGTTACGCTTTCACGCTAAAACGGCTGAACAGATTTGGATGAATTTTGGCACATGGGTAGACCATGACCTGGAGAAGGACATGGGATACCTTTTTATCCCGATATTCCCAAGGGACCGAGACTTATGCGGGTGAAACCGCGGGCGCAGCTAGTAGAAATATATATTATATAATATTTACGTGTACCTTCGTCCGAGTACCTTACAGAATATTCACATCTTCACTATAAGGTGCCTGACCGCTATTATACATATGTATACTATGCGTATCCTCATATGCATAATTATATCAATTTATTACGGCCTAAACTTTTCTACTTTTCCACAGTATTATTAAAACTAAGTCTTGATGTGTAGGCTAAGTAAGAACTTACACTTTTTATAACTCCTATTTCACCACAACCAAATTTTTTTTTCAGATAAGCTTTTTTTTTATCTTTCTTTTTTTATTTGAATGAATTGTGTAGTTTGTATTAAGGCCTATGGAGTGGTGAAGTGAGGATATATAATATCACCTTTTGAATTTTGATAATCGTTGTAATAGAGTGTAGCAACAGACTTTATAAATTTCTATTGTTACTACAGATTTTACCAAAAATTTTGAATGTTATGTACAAGTATTGCTATACAACTATTATTTGTACTAAATCTTTAGTCATCTTCTAGTCATAGAATAAGGGCTGTGAAAAGACATTTTGAATGTTCGGGAGGAGATATAAGAGACGGTCTGAACAAACAATGTAAATGTATTTTACAAGACAAATATCTACGTGTATTCTGTCAAATGGGATGTAGTAATAAACTATGGATAGTATGATTAAACTTGTAAATAATATGAAGCAAGATTCGGCTGGTGATATAAATTGTGGGGAACCGCCGCACTTCAAATAATGTAACTAGCAAAATTAAGAATCAACACTTTAAAAGAAATATCATAAATTATGATATAAATGTGTATATTAGAAATTGTATAATATTGTTATAGAGTATAATTCAAATGTTCGTGCGGCGGGAAAGTTCTAACGTGAATGCCTTACCTTGATTTGCTAAATTATTACTAAGGCAGGGATCGCACTAGGCATTTGTGCTACGCGTACGCGTAGCCTGCTACGGCTGCTACGAGCACTACAGCTACGAAAGGCGAGCCTTCGCTACGCCACATTATTCTTATTGATAACCACCTCTTTGTCCTGACTGCCTAGTCCGCTTCCAGTCTTATTGTTGACTATTCCATATATTATATTGAAGAGAACAGAATTGAAGAGTGTAAATAAATGTATTGTACATTGTTAAGGGGACTCAAATGTCGGAACTGATTGGAATAAGTTGTAAATATTTTTAATTGATTAGCTTTAATAATATTAAACGTTTATAATAATTATTTCATGTTTTATTTTATATCTTCACATGTGCCAATTTAAAGTTTGGTACAAAATCCTCTTATCATACAGATTCGACTTGTATAATGCAACTGATCAACATATTCCTAATGATGTTGTGGACCATAGGTGAGGACAGTTGGAAATACACAATATGAGCAATAGTTACAGTGAAATCCATGATTTATTCAAGAATATCACAAGGTAAGAGAAACACCATAAATCACCGGAATACACGTGTCTGACACTCCGCAGTAGTCAGTGCACTATTAAAAGAATGATTAGATGTCAATGTATACGCTTTTATAATAAACTTCCAAGCCACGTACAAGATCTAAGTCTTAATAAATTCAAATCATTTACTAAACGCAAGTTGTGCCAGAAGGCTTTTTATGCCGTTAAAGATTACATTGAGGACAAAAAGGCATGGGATTGAGCTGCTCCAATTTTATAATTTTTTGTGTTTTACTTTCGGAACTTTATTTTTTTTTTTTTGCTAACTTTAAAATTATATACACAATGACATGAATATTTACTTTGTGAAGTATAATATTTTTTTATTATTTTTTATTATTGTGAATGTGAGGACTATGTGGGTCATATATATATATTTATTTTTCTCAGTTACTTTTAATGATCATCTGGCAGTTGTGAGTACTTTATGCGGCCTACCCAAATGTCCTTTCTTTGGTATTGTTCGTCGAATCATTGAGCTCCTTTTAAGTTCTGAGTTGAGCTACACGATTACTGACAAATGCGTGCGTGGAATGGACAGGTCCACTCACATCTGTATGGTTCTTTCCTCAAAAGACCATTTCAGACACAAATCTACATGGTCCTCAAATAAAATGCTCTGACCAAGATTATTTCCTGGTTTTTATATACACATTGACATTAATGAATTTTATATACTTTTAAAGTATTATATTATTTAAATTATTGTGAATGTGAAGACTATGTGGGTCATTCCTTTTTCTTTTTGATTTTAATTTTTTCTCACTTAGTTCTAATTATAGTCTGACAGTTTTGAGTAATTTATGCGGCCTACCCAAATGTCCTTTCTTTGGTATTGTTCGTCGAATCGTTGAGCTCCTTAATTCTGAGTTGAGCTGCACGATAACTGACAAATGCGTGCACTGACTGGACAGGCCCTCTCAATCTGTGTGATGCTTTCCTCAAAAGACCACTCCAGACACCAATCTACATGGTCTTCACATGATCTGACCAAGATTATGTCTGGACTTTAAAAGAGACTGTGACCTCTGAGTTTGTTTCGGCCTTTCTTCTCAGAGTAGTCAGTTAGGAAACGCCGACCTCATCTAGTTTTTAAAATATGATTGACGTGTAAAAGTGTTTGTACAAACCTATTTACAGAAATAAAATCATTTATCATTTATCATTTATAATGAAATAGCACGGAAACATTTAGGGCATTCTCAAAAAAAATAGAATTTATAAATCAAAACACTATCAAGGTCATAGAGCTACTTAAAGTGACCTATAATTACAATTTAAAATAACTCTTCGTAACACAAATCAAAGCTACAGTGAATTAACGAGAGCATTGATTGATACAGAAAATAAACCATTAGGTGTTAATAAAATAAAGAGGAATTGCTTGTATGTAAACTACAAATATAGGTAAGTGTAATAACATTTCTTGAATAGCATCCCATGACTCAAAAGAAAAGAGTGGTTTATTATACATACTTTGAAACAGTTTTATGACTGAAATATATTTATGAATAATGAGACATTCCTGCTCAATAAACACTTGTTATTAAAAAAACTGGCAAGTGCGAGTCGGACTCGCGCACGAAGGGTATCCGCACCATTATCTATAAAGACGAGCAAAAGACTTTTTTGCGCGTTTTTTTTGCCTTTAAATATTTATTTTATTATATTTTTTAGTATTTGTTGTTATAGCGGCAACAGAAATACATCATCTGTGAAAATTTCAACTGTATAACTATCACGGTTTATGAGATACAGCCTGGTGATAGACGGACAGACAGACAGACAGACGGACGGACAGCGGAGTCTTAGTAATAGGCTTTACCCTTTGGATACGGAACCCTAAAAAGCACTAATGTATTCTGTAGAAAATGATTACTAACACAATAGAGATTTATCTTCATACCTCTTATAAAACACGAACTCTTAATTTATACTTCCTCTATAGACAAACGGACAAGAAAATACCGTTACCTCAGATAATAAATAATCTAAATGGATTATAAATCCACTACAAAATGATGGATTCGAATATTTTTATCTCTCGTTTGGTCATATTTAGTTAACCCAGTTGCCGATACGCCATATAAATTATCTTCGCAGGGAATTAGGACGCGTTCATAAAGGGAATCGAAAATAAACAAAAGAACAAAACGGTCATTAATGATGAACGGTTCAAAGCCGTAATTCTATTCTTATATCGATGGATTTAATCTTTAATTTTAATCTTTAATCTACGGTACGTTTTATTGTGGATGATTGACTATTTTTTTTTAGTTATTTAAACTTAATTCACTTGAATATCAATGATAAACTTGAATCAGTTCATATTCCGAAACTTGAAAACAATTAAAAAATCCACATTTCATATGATTCTTTTTAAGAATGTGTAATAGTTTTGCAATTCATTATACTACTTTAAATGAAAAATGATAAATACCTTAGTTATGATGTAGTACAAAATCGTCTGTATTTTTAAACTTTATGACAGTTATATTGAAAAAAAGTGTTGAGCTATTGCTGGTAGAAGAACAAATAGAAATTATGCTTACGTCGATCGATTAGTGTCATTGCGTATTAGCACACTCTTTTTAGTGTGGCGCCAGAAGATGAACAATTTCTACAACTTTGATTTATTAACGCCTATGAGGAAGAAAACTATATTAGTTTTGAGGACGCAGCTTTATGATACAGTCGGACTGGAATTAACGATCAGCAGTCAATGAACCCTGATCCCCGTTTAAGGCTACCGTTCGATGCGGTGCACTACCTGAATATAATTTATGCATGTGTGTGATGTGCGCTTTTCCGGAGTAAATAAACATTTATGGATAGTATAAAACTTGCCCAGTTCTTTTTGTTTTATTTAGGTAGATCGATCCATTTCTTTTTCGATCAAAGGTATATTGTTTTTGTTCTTAAAACACATTCTTCATCTATTTGTTTATGGAGTTTTCGAATCGCTAGACGATTGAACTATTGAATATCAAAAATATTATCGGAGATAAATGGAAAGCTCGTTTTTAAAAATAGCCGCATTTTTATTTAAAATTAATGTAAATGTATTTTAAATATGCAGCTTGGCACTGATCTTCAGTGCATCATAGTATTTATAATAGTTTTAACCAAATTATCAGCTGACATGCATTAATAATCGAATTTTACGTCGCCGGCCGGTCGCACACGCGCCGCCCAAATAAATCACAATCGCATCTCAGAACAATGCTCGCTCCGGCGAGATGAGAGGGGTGCGCACCCCAGCTGCGTGCCGCGATCGATCGTGGACCACTCTCCGCCACTACACGACACATTGTCTGTCAAAGCGGCTCCAACTTCAAACGTCCCTGACGCCGTCCCGCAAAAAATATTAAAAAGAGTGTTTTTAATTAGTGTTATGTGTTAATTTTTATTTTTTAAACAATGGAGGGGCGGAGGTCTTGGGATGGCGTGCCTCTGGGCGAGTCGCACTCTCCACCACAGTCAGTTCCGGGCCGCAGGACTCCGCTGGGGGCCGTGGGGCTGGGCGGCTTCTACATGCAAGGTGGCCAGCCTCCGCCACCTCCACAGCATTGTTACCCGGCAGACGAGAACCAGCCAGAACCAGGAACCAGCTACGGACAAAGGTCAGTTTTTTCGCCCAAATTTTAATATAATGATGACCTTATATTGCACTTTGATAATGCCATTCGCTTCTTTGAATTGTATACATACTAATAGCAGGGTTTCTATTGCTATCCGGCTTTTTAATCGGCCCGAATTTCTGTTTGTAAGCAAAAGCAGATGTTTTTTCGCGCATGCGCTTTGACAGTAGACAGCTAACAAAAAAAAACTGGCGATGCTACAATTTTACTTTAAAATTGAAACTAACCGCATAACCATGTTTAAAAAGTAGGTAATGCAATATACATAGAACCCAATAAGAAATTGTTTACCTATAATTTTAAATATTAATATTTTGACCGGTTAGTGTTCAAGTACAAATCGTGGATTTTTGAATATCTTGATAGCACGATATGAGTAAACTGAATACAGTCTTTTAAACTCTTACATGCAATAGTACATTACTACGGCGGCCTGCAAAAGGAGCATTGATGGACGATCGCGAAAGTGTGGGCCGAGGCGAAGCCGAGGCACACACAGGTACGTGAGTCCATCAATGCTTGGTTGCGGCCAAGACTTGTATAGTACTTTTTTCAAATAATGCGCGGAAATTCAAACTAAGTAAATTAATTATAAATTCCAGAATCAATGACGAACAACGATAATTTTTTACGCGCCAATATGTTAGCCTAGTTGAAAGCCAAATCGAAATTTAAATAAAATTGTTGATACTATAACTTTTTACTTAGACATATGGCAATCAAGGACGTAATCCTTGATTGCCATATGTCTAAGTAAAAAGTTCATTCCTCTTTTAAATTACCTACATGGCAGATATGAATTTTCACAGTAATTTATTGGGCTGCTAATACTAATATTGCCAGTCGCCTGCTCGTATGTATTTAACAAGTACAGCATATTGATTTATCTCGAAGTAGGTTGTTAAAATAATGTTCGAATTACCAATTATGTTTGAGAAAAGATAAGTTTTAAGTTTGAGCCCTGTAGCAATCAGTGTTCCTGTCAACAAACTAAAACAGTTGAACTTTTTTTTAAAACGTTTTAGTACTTTAAAAGTATTGTTTATTAAAAAAAAAATACATATTTAAATAAATAAGACCTCATTTCTAAAACTATTAAAGTTGAAGTTAGCAAAACCGCACATATGGCATAAATGCAATTTAATCTATAAGTAATTCATATCGTGTTACATGTGTCACAAAAGCACACATGTTCACAATAATAATCAGGACAACACCGGTACTACGAGGGCAGCATCTGTGCACAATAGTGTGCTATAGTGCACAATAGTGCACAATAGTGGTCTATTGTTCAATCTCCGTCCCTTGCGACAAGTATTTTGCTCCTGTTGACCGCGATAATGTTTATCTACTATAGACACTTTAAAAAGGGTAGATTTAGACGCGGCTTTATTGATAAGTAGCTTGGCTCGCGATGAACTCTTTTTTTAGTTGCATTAATTTAATCACCACTGTTTATTGCTTATGTCACCTAACGTGACAGAATATAGTATGTACGTATTTTTACAAAACTGAACCATATATCACACATAACAATCGTGAAAAAACACGTTAGGTATTTTGAAAAATGTTTGTCGAACCTAGAAGATGCCAGAACGTTAAAAATGTTAGATCATGATTTAAGACTCTGCCCGCAGGCATTTTAGATCTATGGATCTAAAATGCCTCCGGGTAGATTCTTAAATCAGTGATTAGTAACACTCTGTTGGCCATAGCCAAGTGTTACTAATCACATTCAATTCTGATTCAGTATTTGAGAACATTTTAAAGCTATTATATTTAGCATAGTTTAAACAATCCAAAATAAACGGGCGATTACCTCATAAATTCTATCACAAAGGAACAGATACCATTAAGGTACACATTTCATCGGCATTACCGATTGTTTGATACTGAAGATATTGCAAATGCATTAATAGGCGTAAGCGTACTTATATAATGCAAACTTTATGTGTCATTAACCCGAAATAGAACGCGAGATAATAATATACGATGATATATATCAAAGGAAATTGAGTCTAAATGCTATCCAGATTCAACCACGTGTAATTTAAGATATGATATCGAAAATAAAATAGCAAATCAACATCTACAGCTTCTCTTAGAATTGGTGGGTTTATAATATTTCAATCAGGATATAGTTAAGTTGATGATCAGCGCCTCTAAACATTCTAAATACCGTGGGGTATCAAGTACGCATTTCGCATTAGTATTCCGTGGGCAAAGCTCCCGAGGTTCCCGTATCTCCCCTCTGCCCTCGTTAGCGTCGTTAACGTCCGACATACAAGCCCATTCATTGCGCACAAAAGTATTTGCCACTTGTTCCGCTCTGCCTCACCGTAAACCCTTATCGAATCCTAACTAAGGGGCCGCTGCGCTATACGCAACTGTACTTCCCAATTCCAATTCTATTGCCTGTCACCAATACTTCATAACTCAACTGCTTCTAAATGGTATACGAGTCATCGGTTTACAATACTTTATTGAAATAGATTATGTCATAAATAAACCCGTAAATATAAAATATAAATACTTGAAAGTTGTTACCGTCAATCAGAAAATCATGAGAACAGTATTCTAATTTTAACAGTTCTGTTAGTATATTTAATGTTCACTATAGGTATCTGAAAATAGCTGAAACGTGACGAAAATATTTTTGCCATTACGTTTTGTGAATGTTTTCAATGACCTCGTAATAGCGTTGTTGCATAATATTTTATAATTACATACTTCCCAGTTGCCACGTTGTTAGCGAATATAATTTATAATTCCGTAAATCACTTATTTGATGTTTGTAATCCGCAGTTGGCTCTCAAACTCAAACTAAATATTACTGCAATATGAAGTAATCAAATGATATTTAGGACTCATTTAGAGTCTCAAATTAACCATCAATTTATAAATTACAGACCTATCAACGAGTCGAAGTCAAAACAGAAGATGCGTCAGGGCAAGAACGTACGACTGAACATAAACGCAAGAGAACGACGCCGCATGCACGATCTTGTAAGAAATCATTTATTACTTTAATTTGGCTCCGCTTTAACTTAAACAAAATGGTATTATAAATATCATAAAAATAATTTAAGGTAGCTATGTATAGCCGCCAATTTGTACCAATATTACTTAAGTAAATATCTACAAGTAATTTGAATTGCCCTTAACATAGCATGCCACAAATCTGGCATACAAGTGTTATTACTAAACAAATAAAGAGCTCTAGTTCTAGCACTACAGTAAGTGCCTTTTCATACGTCCCGGTTGCCGGGTACCGGGTACCGGTTGCCGGGTAGCTGGTGCCGAGTACCCGGCGGCTATATGGGCATGTACGTTATCTTACGTGTGAAAGATAACGTACATGCCATTACAGTTAGCCGCTGGGTACCCGGCACCGGTTACCCGGCATCGGTTACGCGGCAACCGGGACATATGAAAAGGCACTTATTGTGCAACAGCATTTCTAGGAAACTGATAATTTGTACTTTGCACTAAACTGTTACATAACTTGTGCTGGTGTTATTCCAGAATGATGCATTGGACGAGTTGCGCGGAGTGATACCGTACGCTCACTCGCCTTCTGTCCGCAAGCTGTCTAAAATTGCGACGTTGTTGCTCGCCAAGAACTACATCCTGATGCAGGCCAGTGCGTTGGAGGAGCTCAGAAGGTACCACGTGCCACTTTTCAAATGTTTGCCAACACCTTCATTCAAGCGGGTCCCGTACTATTTTAGTTTCAGTATAAACATGGCTGTGAATATTTCTTGGGAAACTAAAGATAGTTTGTCCTTCATCTGCGCTTTGAACCCGAGTTCAAATATTTCATTTGATAATGCTCCAAAAACTTAAAAGAAATTAAATGACTCTAACAATTTCGTGAGCAGAAAGCAAATATAGAACTTTTTAATGTGCGGATAAGTGATGAACATAAATTATCTGTTTCTTTTATTGTTTTCAGATTGGTAGCATACCTTCAAAGTACAGCAACAGCTGCAGGTATTGTTCCACCTCCAGGTTTCGATCTGACTGGATTCCCAGCGGCCGCGAAGCTGCTTGCAGGTCCACTTCCTGCCCCGCTCCTACCCCCCGAGCCGCCATCTTGAGATTCAACCATCAAACTAGAACCCTAAACGACTAGGGTACCTAGAATTAAAGTCAGTCCATACGATATATACTGATACGCACACCCATACGCAGTTTGGGCCATCAGAATATCTAGAGATATGTCCGGAGAGCACTGTATCGTGTGGACTGCGCGCTACGTCTTTATCTACGAGTAATTATTTAAGCTAAGATATTAAAATACTTTTCATAAATTATTTAGTTTTAAGGATTATGAGATTTAAGGATTATGAATAGATCTCAAATTAGTTTTTAAGGTGTGTAAATATTTCGACATTTACCTAAAAACAGTATTATTATTCGTAATTTAGGTATATTAAAATATGAAGAGACTTTCTCGTCGTAAGCTAGCGATGCTTTGAAGGCACCTAAATATCGAACGCGATAATCATATGAGGACTTCCTCGATTTGTCACTATGTCGTATACTCGTAGGTATGCCATTATACCATATTTGGCGTAAACATTTTATTTTAAGATGATTCCTAGTCTTACCTACATAGGATAGTATCGCCCAAAGTGAACGAGAAACTCTATCCATTTAAATTAGGATTAACATTAAAAGATAAGTTACTTATAATGTTCTAACGATTATCATCTTTTGCTATAAGAAAAATAATTGATGTACATCAATTATTTTTCTTAGGGATTTCGAAACGTACGTTTCGAAATCCCTAAGAAGAGTCAGTGGGGATCCCCTTCAGAGATAATATACGTATATGTTATCATTTAGTTACGTACGGGAAGTGGCTAGAAGTTTTTATAAACATTGTGAGTGCGAATAGAATTTATTAGGGAAGATATCATCCATACTTTTAAATATTATTTAAGAAATTGTTGCTAGTCCATTAATATCTTAGTTTCGATGCATCACATCAAATGCTTATCTATTAATAACACATCATAATATTTTAAGAATAGGTTCACCGGATTGATTTGATTACTAATTTTTTTTCAGGCTTTTATACATATATATCTATATTCACTTGATATGAAATATTAACTTAACATAATATTATTATATTTTTTTTTTTTGTTATGTATTATTAAAATTATATAACATATTAAATACATTTCCGTAGATATTAAAAACATACTATATTTCCATCTAGTATTGAAACCAAGAAATAATTTCTGTATTCCTATTAATTAACATCATTTGACAGCTTTCTTTGGGAAGCTACTAGGAATTACGTAGCTATCTATATACACAACTAAGAAATATCCTCCCGGGAAATAATTTCCTTATTTATACTATAAGTCAGTAATTATTTATAATGATAAGTAAACTGAAGGATCTTCAGAGATATTTAATAAAAGTAAAGGATTTATTTATTTATATAGGAGCTTGTAGATCCAATATTGTTTCAAATATGTTTTTTTTTATATTCCTAGGCATTATTTACTTATTATATGCTATATATATACTTTTACTTATTATATAGGTACTATAAAGGACTAAATCTGTTCCCAGAAATTCTTTTGATATTAATTTTCTTTGTATTTAAACATTTATATAATAATATGCTTTCAAATTAAAAATACATTATGTATAGATATAATTAATTTATATTAAGTATATAAGTTACTTTTAAATTGATATAAAACTGTAGTTTTTAGAATCTTTCTCTGTGAGTAATCCAGAGAATAATGTGAAGCATGTGCCAAAAATGAAGTAGATTTGTATTATATACTTAGGAACATATTATATTATTTACAAACTAGGTATTTAAATTGTAATTTTCAGTGTCGATTTTACGTAGGTATAAGAATATTGATGTTTTTTGTAAACTTCCTCGTGACATTTTAGAAATAGTTATTTTTAATAGTAAATATTTATTTATTATTGAGTCAAAGTAAAAAAACATTTTGTAGAGTAAAGTATAGTATGTGTGGTAAAATAATCGTGTGAAATTTTATATTATTTACGGCTATACAACTTAAAACATATACATATGACCCCGAAGATTACGTAGGTGTTTAATATTATGTGAAGCTTACCAATAATTAACAAATCATTGCTCTATTAACTATTATTAAGCTCAATATCCATCGATATTTTAATAATATTCCTATGTATTCTATATTTACTATTAATATTGTAATCCTTCCTTAAACTCATTAAGAAATAAAATATAATTTAATACAATTAAAGTCAGAGGAAAAACCTTGTGAAGGTTTGTAAGTAGCGCTCAAGAAATGGACACAAGCTAATCGTGAATGGGGATTGAAACTTTAGGTATAAAATATACTACATGCAAAGAAAACGAATTAGAATCTAGATCGCAAGCATGACGGCTTCTGAGGTCCTTAGATATACTTTGAATAGCTATAAATAAGACAAAGAAATACTCTACTGTCATACTGTATGATGTGTGTGGCAGTAATACACTACTGTCATACTGTATGGTTGTGTGGCAGTAATACACTACTGTTATACTGCATGGTGTGTATGGCAATAATACACTACTGTCATACTGCATGGTGTGTGTAGCAGTAATACACTACTGTTATACTGCATGGTGTGTGTGGCAATAATACACTACTGTCATACTGCATGGTGTGTGTAGCAGTAATACACTTCTGTTATACTAGATGGTGTGTGTGGCAGTAATACACTACTGTCATACTGTATGGTGTATGTGGCACCATACAGTATGACAGTAGTACACCTCTACCTAACCCTTCGTGCAATAATGGCGTCATTTTATGTTTATCTGTATATGTAGGACAAAGTAATCTTATTCCGAGATCTTTCCTAACTGATTATTCAGAAATTTCTCAATATATTAGAAGAAATACAACTATAGAAAAAAAAAAAATCTGGTTAAGAATACACACAGTAAACAGCCATAAGATGATTGAGGCTTGAGTAGGTATTAGAATTCCTCTGGCCTAAAGATTAATAAGTCGAGCATTCCCATTATTTAATAATCCAACTAGACGTTAAGCTAAGTGAAATGTGATTGTAATTAGCAATATTTTTCTTTATATTTGACTGGAATTAAAGTGTAGTGCATAGATTATAATGAATTGTAATCTTATTTACGGTTTTCTGAATTGCTCTAGTTTGTAAACTATGGTCAATAAAGTATACCTGTAACTACAACCCTCCTTCTTTTGGAAAGAACTCGTTAATTGCTCATTATATCGCTTTCGAAATTCACCACGTAAAGAATGTTTGATCTTAAATACAACAGAAAATTCCTAAAACCAACTCCCCAAACCTTCAAACTTCAAATTAATAATAATATACTATTCGACACTTTACATACATACAGACGGACAACAGAGTGATGTGCGGATATTATTTGTAACCGTTTCGAAGTATCCCATAAATTGAAGAGTAATAGGTACCCCAAAATACGTAACTAACTATTGATTTTATAATGCTATCTAATCATTATAACTTTAGTTTTACAAAATGAGCGGCTGAAGCAAGTCTCAGCTATGCCATACAGCGGCAGTAAGCGGTACTACCTACTGCACGACCTCGCTTCACACCATCAAACTCTATGTGAAAAAGTGAGCAACCAGTCGTGTTCTCAAACAAAAAGTTCATAGACTCCCCAACAGATGGCGCCAACGTCTTCAATTAGCAATTCAGCATAAATTAATTGCAACATTACTGCTAGAGAAACATTACATACCACTCTGTCAATTTTAAATGTTGCAATAATTTATGTAATAGTATTCAAATACACCACCTTTAAAACTGTTTAGATAGCAACACTGTATTGATGAGTGCGCGTCCTCATTTGCTTTAGGAAACCTAATGGCTCTAGCACAATGGCCGCTGTTGGCCTCGTTTCAACGTGCATGGATGAATTACTTAGTATTTTTATTGACCTCTTGTTTACAAATGGAGAGATGGACGTTGATATGTGAATACACTGAGCCTCTGTGTAAAAGATCTATATAGGTAACTTATATCTACGTAGCAAATAACCTACATACCTAATTATGTATAGGTATGTATACGTTAAGATATACAGGGTGTAAGTATATCGTTACTGTAAGTACCTACACAATGTGTTACAAAAACCCTGTCCGATCCGAAAAGGGCACATAGGTACTGCAACACCATTATCAAAAAGTAATAAGAAAAACTTATTATTATTGAAAATAAAAAAGTACTATTTAAAATTCACGTTTTTAGTTCCTTAATTACCCCATTCCATTAAAAATTGGCAAATTTTCAACGGGGGTCTTAAGTTATGACTTGTAGATACCCGCTAAACCGCTCCATGTAATAATAATAACCCGGTAAAATTCCCAATTGATAAAAAATCTGCGATTTAAATTTTTAATTTTTCCTGAAATTTTCCACATAGGAACTTAAATAGACTCTCAGTACGATTCTTAACAACATCCTCACGGATCGAACAAGGTTTTTATTACACGTTTTACTATATATATACGTAGTAACGTTGCAAACCGTCTACAACCTTTTATTATTTATGCCCACAGCAGAGGTTTGATATAACTTAACATGCAGGTACCCACCAGAGATGTTACGGACTTCGATTCCGACTCCGAAAGGTCGGAACTTCCCATTAATATTATTCCTCCGACTCCGACTTCGGCACCGATAATTTTGAATCGTAGTTATACCGAAGATCAAAACGCAGCGATGCACGTGACAATTGCGGCGATAAGTCCACCTCTTTGAGGAGTGGCTAGACAGGCGCCACGGCGTCCTCACCTTCCGCCTGACGCAGGTCCTCACCGGACACGGTTGTGTCGGGAGGTTCCTGTTCCGGATAAGGTGGGAGGAAACGCCCGGGTGTCACCATTATGTGGATCGCCCGGAGGACACGGTGGAACATACGGTGGAGGTTTTCCCGGCTTGGGCGGAGCATCGCCGTGGCGATCGGCGGCGGTGATTTCTCGCGTCCAGACCATGGTACGGAGTGAGAGGGCATGGGAGGCCGCCACCTCCTTCTGCGAAGCAGTAATGCTCGCAAAGGAGGAGGCGGAACGCGTGAAGGAGAGGCAAATTGCGCGCCCTCATGCCCCTAACCGCCGCAGAAAATGCCCTAGGCGTCGGGAATCGCAGGCCAATTCCCGGCCACCGTAGGCGCGGGCTTGCGGACGGGTGCAATAGGTAGCTTGCCGTCCGATAAGAACAGGCCCGGGTCGACGGCGCGTTGTGATCTACGCGTGCCCCAATGAGTTGTCAGCAGAACTGACGGATAAGGAAGGGATACCGTGGCCCCTGGCAATACAGGCAAATGAAGGAAAACGGGTGGGTTTTAGTCAGAAAGAGTCAAACATGCCATCCCGCTCCGCCCAGAGCCGGAGAAGTTATTTCATAATTTCCCAGCCAAAAAAAAGCGATGCACGTGACTAGAGCGCGTACACCCGGGTATTTTTTATACACGCTCGCGCTCAAAGTCTCAGTTCATTATTTTGTATATGTTAGACGCGTCGTTTCTTTGTTAAATTAAGTTAAGAGCGGTGTATTATGTGGTTAAGTTAATTTCAATATGAAGCCGAAAAAAGTGTTATATGGAACATCTTTCTTCTACCTCCGCTTGCTCCGGTTCCGACTCCGACTTCGGTTTCGACTTCGATGAATCAAATTTAAAACCTTCCACTCCGGTTCCGGTTCCGGTAAAACAACCTCCGTAATATCTAGTATTTACCTAGTATGTACCACTTAGTTTAGGTATACATAATGTATATTATGCACCTGTTCAGTATTCAGGAAATAAGACACAAACCAAGTTTAGTGAGTATACTTCAATGTATTAGGTATATTTTGTTAATTTAGTCACGTTGATGTATTGGTCAGGGCGGTACAATGACCCTGATCATATAAAATACATTATTTTCCTTGATGAGTCGGTTATTGATCGAAGTTTAAAAACTAGAGTAGGTACCTTCTTTTTAAATAGAATGAAAATTGTACAATCAAACAAAAATGTTACTTATACATACCTACTACTTATATTCCGAAATACATTCACCCCCAAGGGTTTCGTTTCAACCCTAACGAGGGGTTAAAGGAGCTTTCACAAATACGTAGGTCCATGGACGTAATATTTATTTAGGTAAATAGGAACGCAAGATTTTGCTTTCTGAATGCCGATGTAAAACAGAGCTTTTTTACATTGACATAACATAACATAACATCACGCCTTGTTTCCCCGAAGGGTTGGGCAGAGGTGTCTCTGTAGCAGGCACACCCACATTTCGCCAGTTATGTTTAAGTCCCATGTAATAGGGGGCGAGCCTATTGCCATCAACCGGGCACAAATCCAGACTCCGAGCTGCTACTGAGAAATTTCATTGACATGTCATAGGAAAATTAGTTCACAAAGACGTCTTAGCTCAGCAGTGGGACATTACAAAAAAATCTTCAGTAGATTGAAAAACTCTTTAAAAATAAAGTTCAATAAAGTTAATTACGTATAAGGTGCTTTTACAAAAAATTAAGGTTTCGAATTAAGAAAAAATAAAGCCTCATTTTCTCCATAGTCGTCATCAATATTCGTACGGCTTCTTATTCAAAAACTTTCATTGTTTACACGGCTTCACCTTTCCTTTATTTACCCTTATTGTCTTTGGTATATCAAAAGGTACCCCTTTTGTGGGAAAAAAGCTAAACCGATTTACTTCCATACTTAGTGGGTAATTTTTTGTTTCAACCCGCAATGTTACTAAATTTTTTTTTCCTCATTGAGATACTATGTATTCAGAACATAGTACCTCATTGTTTTTCCTTTACATTTTATTTATTTATTTAGGCAAACCAACTAAATAAACACACAGATATTCAAAGTATATAACATTTATAAATACAATAGCATTGCGTGCATCTAAATTAAAGGTAAGCACAGCATTTTATTTAGATCTCACTATACAATAATAATTAATTTAAAGATGGATAACAATGTAATTAGAACTAATATCAATAATCTTTTATACTTAACATTAACTTGAATTTAATTAAACAATATTAAGATTTAATTAAATAACAAATTAAAAACATAATTAAATAACACACAAAATAAAAAATAAACATTATTGAGCAAAAATTACATATTATTGAGCACAGCTCTTTTAAACTTAGTGATGTTGCCTGAAAATATGTCGAAGTCACAATCGTGAAAAATGTCGTTACACCTTCTGAGATTATAGGAAGGGGGGGGGGGGGGGCAATTTCATATTTAGGAAACAAATATTGCGTACAATACGGCCAATAAATCATGGCCGCTCCGAACTTTTTTAGGAACCACAAAGTGACATGAGGTGACTGTGAGTGAGAGAAACATACGAGAAAGTTCGGAGTGCCTAAGTTCAGACCGGCCATGATTCGTCGGCCATGTTGTACAGACGATAAAATATGAAAATTAAAAAAGAAATCTGTACTGTCATTTAGTCTGTTTTAACAATTACTGATCTTGCGTCAGGCACGGTGTTTCAATATCTCTCACTACAGCAATTGAAATAAAGAGTAACAAATTACCTACCTATAAATTCGCATAAAAACCTGATAATTCATGTCACAAAACCAGAAAACAACTACAAACGTAGATATGGCAAGCCCCGTGCGTAAGCAAAGCCAATAAGAATGATTATTTTCAACAAAAAACAGTTATTATCGAGCTACACAAAACATAGAATTTCAAGTTATCAATCAATAAGCCACGTCACTACAACTACGTAGGTACTTATAGCAGAATCTCTTAATGCAATAATTCATTATCAGTGTTTTACACAACACAATACATATTTTTATGATAATAGTGCGTTGTTTTCCCTATCTTTATATATTAGTGATAAGTGTGACAATCAGTGTTGTAAAAATTGGCAAAGAACTTGAAATGGGTATCGATAAAAGGACACAATCAATAATATCATTCATGAAATAATTCGTCGTTTACCAAAACACAAAGAGAATTTATTTTTTATTTATTAACTCGAAAATCCCGTTCAATTTTGGCATAACGTCCTTACACCATTTTCCGGACTTTGAATTTAAATCGAGAAAGTCCTCCATAACCTGAAAACTATGAAAATATACGTTTACGTTGCCCGAGGCTGCACCCACCCCATGAAATAAAAGCATTTTTGTGTAACGAGTTCAGAAATTATATCAATTATGCATATTATGTGGCGGCGTTGACAACACTGTCCCTGGTGACTTATACCTATATCGTATACAATTAATCCCAAGAGGTGCATATGTACCTACACGTAATACATTTTAGATTCAGTAACTTCATTTCCACTTTGTATAGATTACGCCATTAAGTCTGAAATACGAACAACTTTTGTTTCAGTTAATTGATTAATTTCGTTTTTGGCAAAAGTTATCTCTTTATCTAGATGATGATAAAAGCGTATCGATAGCAGGGAATGCAATACGTAGACAAATGTAATGAAATTAAATGCTAAAACCAAAATTATGCCGCAAAGCTAAAAGAAAAAACCTTACAATGCATTTCTAAATACAGAAAGTAGAAGAAACCCAAAACATAACATGAAATATTACCTGATACGAATAAAAAACCTGTATGAAAACCCTCCATGAAATTAATTAACTATCCTCGGTAGATCTCCCTAATAGCAGCTCTGAATTGCACAAAATGGATTGAATGCAAATACTACAAACAGCCAACGGTATACACTAGACAGTCTAATATAGGTAACGCGAAATAGCAATCTGTTTTCGTGAAAGTCTGCAGGTACACATACATAGGTACTATAGGTAGGTTGATGGAGGTGTATAGTACACCCTGTTTGCGTACAAAAGGGTTGAATGCAATGCGATGCGCCGCACCCCTAAATCTCTACCGTGATTGAAATTTTACAATCATACTCGTGATTTATATATTTTTGCCCGCGGCTTCGCCTTCGTGAATGTTGGAAATCATCCCACGTATTTTACTCCCTTGGAGGGTGATAAACGCTGAAACACATAATTCTTTTGTTTTACCAAAAGCTTTACGTGAGAATTTTTATATCATTATCTTAAGAAATGCTGGGTTTCCCATACATACTTTCATCTCCTATATGACCCCGTTTAGGATTTTTTTGAGACAAAAGTAAACTATGTCCTGCCCCAAGATGCCGTCTATCTCCTTGTCAAATTTTATTGAAATCCTTTCAGTGGTTTAGAAGTTGGTGGCAAAAAACCTAAATACTGATCTAAAGACACCGACTTCCGAAATCAAAGTTATTTTCACTTTGTAGTTTGGAAGTCGGTTGTATTTTTAGTAAAAATATTTTATCAAACAATATCTACCTATAGTCCTTCATTAGTCACTTCCCTCTGATTTCCTTGTAGACTCACAAAAAATTCTGTTCATATTTGCATACCTTCCCGTGTCTCATCATCACTGCATTAGTCGCCTTAACCGCAAGGCTCAGCTGCTCGGTAATTATATGAATCGGCCTAAAAACATCGCTAATTTTCCATGCCTTATGTTTCAGTCTGAAGTCATGTTCAACTATATAACTATGTCTATGTATGTGAACTTGCCTGGTTTAGAGTTATAATAGGTCTTATCTATGCTAATTAGATTGTAGTTCGTCAATGATATCTGAATACATACAAAAACTAAATTACTAAGGATTGTTTGTTCCTTAAATGACCATTATTGATCCCATACTAGAAACTACACTTTGGCAATTAAGGGTTGGTCAACCTTCGAGGACAAATCTATACGTCTATACAAATAAATAAAATGTAAGTGTCTGTTTGTAATGTAAAAAAATCAAAATATCAGCTTTTTACTAAACGCTTATGAAGGTATTTACGGTATAACATTTTTTTTTTGTTGTCGTCTGTCTGTCTGTCTGTTTGTTCCGGCTAATCTCCGAAATGGCAGGACCGATTTTGACGGGACTGCTACTGGCAGATAGCTGATGTAAAGATAATTAAAAACAATTAAGATCCACGCGGGCGAAGCCCCGAGCAGCAGCTAGTTAGAGAAAATAATTTCAGGTGAAAGCAATTTATTACCCGTTACAAAGTTAAAAGGACTGTGCTTAGGGCGTGGCTGTTATATCTCGCTAGTCATATAAGCTTGACAAGTAATAAGTAGAATTTTCATCGAAAAATAAAAATTGTTAGATTGTACCTATATGTTTTTTTATTTAGTTAAAAATTAAATATTATAGAATCTTCGTGAATGAACATAATATGACAACAGCAGTGTCACGTAAAAAGAAGTTCGTATCGATTGAAGCAAGTATTCCCCGCATTTCTATGTACGAGGGAAATATTATTTTATGAAAATATTAATTTTAATAAACATGATGATAACCGCCTTCTACGCTTAATGACTACAATAATTGAAGCATATTAATAGAAGTCATGTGAGTCACCGTCTATAGAATGCTGCCGTACGCTTGCTGCTCAAAATGACGTGTCTGGGCACAATAGAGGAAGCGACTGAAAAATTTCAATATGTGTTTTTTTTTTACACAAATTTTCACACAACATTGACTCTAAATCGTCTTTACAAGAAACTGTTGTATATACGTACGTACATATATACGATTGGAATAGAAGTTAGAGTTTCAGTTGCCTCTCAAAAAACGTCCTAAACCTAAAACTTTATATTTCTTAAAGTTAATACTTAAACCGAACTTATAAGGCAACATCACTTGATTATACTTCATAATTGTCACCATAACAGTCGTAAATAAACTAGTCCCAAACACATGCCTTCACCATAAGTAACCATAACTTATGGCCCTTCGAGCATAATAATATGGCGAGAATCACCGCGCTTGGGCACTATACAGGATGGCAGGGACATCGCCGCGAAAACTGTTACCATACATGATTCTGAACCTCCCTGCGTTAAGATTCTTCGTCGGTTATTTAAAAAATCCATGGTAACCGTTTTCGCGTCGATATCCCTGCCACCTGTATACATAGATTGTTGCATTTTAACATTAAATCTGTCTAGGTTTTTCTGAACTATGTTGGGGTCGGCTTCCAGTCTAACCGGATGCAGCGCCATACCAGTATTTTACACGGAGTGACTACGCCTATCTGACCTCCAAAACCCAAGTACTACTTGGTAAGACTGGCTATCAGACTTTTTGGGCTTCTGACTACCTGTAACGACTGTCAAAGATCTACGAATAACAGCCGGGACCAACGGTTTAAATTCCTTTCCGAGGCCACAGCGAGAGATCCCTCGTCTCGATATGTACAATAATCAATGGTCATCCATCCACGAATAGACCGCGTTAAGCGTAGCTTAAGTTTTGATCGTTCCGTGCGGCTGTTATTATGTAACATACACATTATACAACATAAACCATATACATAGGTGTTGGTTTTCACCCCTTTGTGTATATGCCCATGCCGGTATATACGGCACTCGAAAAGGATATGAGTATCCATAAATTCTCCCTCGACTCCCTCTACTGCCTCGACTTCCTCAACTACCTCGTTGGTCTAGTGGTCGCAAAGCGCTACTGCTGAGTGTGAGGTCCTGGGTTCGATTCCTGGGTCGGGCAAGGTGTTATTGGGTTTTTCCATCTAGAATTTCTCAGTAGCAGCCCGGAGTCTGGATTTGTGCCCGGTTGATGGCAATAGGCTCGCCCCCTATTACATGGGACTTAAACATAACTGGCGAAATGTGGGTGTACTATAGGTACACCTCTGCCTAACTCTTCGGGGAATACAGGCGTGATGTTATGTATATAAATTCTCATAGCAATAATTTTAGAAAGCTACGGAAAATGCCTGATTTCAAACCAAAATCCAATACTAAGTGTAGGTAGGTCGTCCATCATAGTTTAAAAGCTTCGCCCCAGATTCCGGTTTTGTACCATAAACGTCAGTAAGTATGATACCTGAGCAAAATGATTTTAGTGTTGATATGAACTGAATCGGAAACCTCTTTTTACTAATCAGTCTTCACTTTATTTATCGAATAATTATGATTTCCGCATTTAGGTACCAACTCCTACCTACAGGTTACCCAAAGTTTACCCAACCCTAACCTCTAGCTTATATTAAACTAGCTGTTTCCTGCTTCTTCGTCTGCGATCCAGCCTATATCCTTCTCCAGGTCATATTCTACGCATATGCCAAATTTCACCCAATTCCGTTCAGCCTTTTTAGCGTGAAAGCGTCACAAACAAACTCCCTTTCGCATTAATAATATTAGTTATAGGATACTTGACTTTCTCAAGGTCTCATTAACCAAGAACCCCAAGTTATTGGTAAAAAAGAACTTAAACTTCCATAACTGGCAGAATGTGGGTGTAGATACTCTACCTGCCCCAACGGGGAAAACGACCGTGATATTATATTATATCACAAGAAAACTTAACAACACATACCTACGCATACCTACTTACGTACGTTCCACATATCATTGATCGTTATACAGTGTTCACAGAACTGGGTAACTGAATCATTCTAAATTAATTGAAGCCCATGTTGCCTAGTCTACGAGTACCGAGTAGCAAGCTCGCGCCGTAATGATTTATCGATCGATGCTTTTCTGTAAACATTTCACATATCCTACCTACGTATCGAACTGCTAGAACATTATATTATCTCTATCAGAGCTATATAACATCACCGTATCTATATCTGTGGGTGACTTCTGGATACGTAATGATTTTACGGCAGTAGCCTGGGTTACTTTTGCTGGACTATTTTTGTAACGCAAACTTTTTGATGAGGTATGCAGTTCTGCGAAGAGCTCAGGAAAGGGACTTGCGGATATTGTTATTACATGATAATAATAACACATTTTACTTATTAGGTACAGGAAAATACTTTAGTGCTCCTCGTTCTATAATATTGATCCAAAGTAGGAAGTGAATAGAGTTCCTATAACTTACGGTTGTACTAACTGGATCATTTGTAAATGATAGGAAAAATTAACTAAAGAAAAAAGCAAAAACACAAAATTATTGATCCATCCTGCGGTACTACCTAGTAACGAAGTATCCTACAAAGTTCACAGCGGTGTGAGCCCTACTAAAAAAACTGCTTCATTCGATTCCCAAGACTTCACAATTACAATATAAATCAGCCTTGTATTGTTATACACGGAGTACACACAGTGTAGGGCGTGGCGGTACTTTAAAAGCATGGATGTAGCGACCATCGTGGGAGAAACGGGCACGCCAGACGGGGAAGGACGGACGTAAGTACCTCGAGGAGTCGAGGCAAGTACTAGCGATCCGTGGCGTTGAAAATATACGGAAAGATAAAACTCGGGTTGTTAAGCTTTTATTCCAGTCCATTTTGGACCCTAATAACGACTGGCTATCCCTCGTTTATGAGCAACCCAGTAATCAGTTTCCTTTAGCAGAGTGAGAATTTATTTAGAGTTTTCTGCAAACTATAAATATATTACAAGAAAACTGTTTGGATTTCACAACAATATCAACATGAACACCGACAGTCGAAAAAATCCTGATGAGAAATAGAAAACCAAAAAGGGTTTTTAGGTTTTTATCCAAGTCCAAATTTCTGCGATCAATGGAAAAAAACTGGAATTACTAGGTACTGGACCTAAAAATGTAGAGCAGCGGTGGCCCAGTGGTAATGGCCACGAATTACGAGTTGTAAAGTCGTATGATCGAATCCTGACAGGCGTTTTACTTTATGTTAATTATTTAATTACCACTGCTCTCAAAACGGTGAAGGAAAACATCATGCGGAAACCGGCATGACCTAGAAACAAAAATTCGAAGACATGTGTCATCTACCAACTTGCACTGGGCCCGCGTGGTGAATTACTGCCCACTCCTCCTCACAGAGAGGAGGCCTCTGTCCCAGCATTGGAAACATGATAGACTGATTATACTAAAAATATACGTCATGACGTCATGAGATTTTACACTTAAAAGCCGGAAAGAAAATATTCGGAATTAGAATTAGAAACCTAGTTTCCGTAGCTCTGCTAAAGATAAATATTACTAAATCAGCATTTAAAATAATCAACATTATTATAAAAAGGACCAAGTTCCGCATAATTAATTCGCCATTTAACACCTACACAACATCAGTCAGAACGAACCTCTACCAGCCCACAAGCATAAAATCAAACTGATGGCATAAATAATCACAGAATTTATAAAATACCAACTTCGTCAAAATATACGAAAAATATGTAGCAGAACATGCTCAATGCTGTACCCAATAGCGTTACCTTGACCGATAGACACTAGACTGTTATTAGACTGAACCAGTCAGTGATAGGCTAGCTAGCTCACGTGGCAAATAAAACTGAGCCTAATAAACAGTTTACGCAGCGTAATTTTTTTGGAAACTACAGAGCATCAAAGTTTGAAAATATACATCGCATAAATTAGACATTATGTACCTACACATGGATCCAGGACTTCTCATAGTACCTAATAATGATAAATGTTATGTATTTCTGTAAATTGGTTCACAAAACACGTTTACACGTCGAACCGAAATTATGTTTTAAAATTAAATGAATTCGGTGTTTCCTAACAGACTACTCTGAGAAGAAAGACCGAAACAAACTCAGATGTCACAGTCTCTTTATGGTCTTAATGGTGCATAAAATAAGTATCTAGTTCAGCATGTACGTACCTGGCTGCTAGTTTTTAGAGCAAATTTTCAATTGACACCCATAACGAACATCCCATATATTATATATCCTATACTATTAAATGAGCAATATTTTTATATATAAATTATAAAGTAATCACATCCTTGAAAACGGCTCTAACAATTTCGATGAAAGTTTCAATATAGGGATTTACGGGGGTGAAAAATCGATCTAGCTAAGTCTCATATTTGGGAAAATTCGTTTTCTCTATTTTCACAGCCTCAGGAATGTGATACAACGTTGATAGGTATACCTGGATGATATATTTATTTCTATTTTCACCCGAGCAGAGCTCGATCGACCAGTACCCTAATTGCGTAATACACGATCAATCATAATTTGTTTCGATTTGAAACAGATTGTTTATTCATTGCTTCATATATTGGAAAAAAAAATCTGCTCAACAACGTAAATAACGCAAGTAATGTTGTTGAACTGTCAAAATGAAACAAATTAGTCATCATCGTTTACGAATATAAGTTACGCAATTAGGGTACAGGTACTAATCTATTGATACTAAGTGCAGTACCGAATGGAGTCGAAGGTAGATACTATCTATTGAACACCCAGTAAGCCTTGACACGCGATGAAAAAGGGAATTCGGTACAAAAGTACTGATTTTGACATGTCATCTGTTGTCCTTGTATGCAGCGCTGCCATAAACAGCCAAAATATACTGGACGATATATTAAGTGCAGAGTCCCGTCAAATACCGTACCGGTTTTGAATTTATCTTTGCCATAGTTAACACGTTGTTTAACGCTATGTGTCATTAAACGCTATGTGACTCAGTGTTAACCGATACATGTAAACATTATAGGTATCTACTGCGTCTTCTGCTTTACTGTTTATCTTTATATGAGTCCGTGCAAGGCACGCCGTGATAACCAATGAAATCTCCTAACTACAAACACGCATATTCAACGGATTTCTGCTTTTTATTCAACACGCATATTTTAGAAACTTCTAACTCTTTCTTGAAGAACACGTGAATATTATCTTGACTTCCATTGTAGAACATGCACCTTTTTTCTAAGCGACGGTGTTGATTGGTTGAGCTGATTCGTGTGGAAACCTTTTCTCATTTCAACTGCAATACCTCATAGGTCACGTCCGTATTATACCGTCCGACGTAAGTATCATTGCCTTAGTCCCGTCGTAAAAAGACGTATCTGTAATTTCTTCCGATTCCCCTTTAATCCGGAACACACATTGCTAGGTAGCAAAATTGGGAATGGGCAACCTAAGGCTTTCAATACCGGTATTCTGGGATCCCGTAATACCGAGATCACGGATTTTATTTAGACCTTTATCAATACCGGTAGTGTAACCCCAATACCGTGATTAGAGTATTACAATCATTAGATGTGACTCACATCGTTTCAATGGAATTTTTCTGCTGCTCCTTCTATCTCAAGCTGACTGACGCTGATCAGACTAATGAAGGCAAAAATGATGCTTTGAATTATGTTTAAACACAACCGCTCGAAACAGAAAGACCTGAGTTTATTTACAAAAACCTCATAGATAAAGTGTAAGTAATTTTACATGTTTTTACTATGTTTTCAGATTTTTTTTTAAATTAACGTTTGATTTATTTTGTTACTTTTTTGTATTTTTTTTTTTTGTATATTGCATAATTATAAGAATGTTACTAAAATAAACACCAAATGATTGCTAGCTAATTAAGCTATACTTACATTTCTACAAATAATGATTGTTGTATGATGTAAATGTCTGATGTAAACCTATGTTGATTTGTACATGAGACATGATGACATCTATATAATAATAAGTTTATATTTTTTTTGATATTCTACTTTACAAAGTCTATTGTGAAATACCTTCCAGTAAAAAGACTAGATTAAGTTTAAGTTTTGATTATGTTCCTAATTCCTAGTCCTACCGAAATAATCAACCAGTACCAAATTATTAAGTATATAAGAGAGTTATGTATAAAAGGTATTTATTTTATTATTTTCAATAAATAAAAACAATACAGACTGATTTGAAAATAAAAACACGTATTTTAATGGTTTTATTTATGTCCTAATTGAACTTGCGATCAATACCGGATTACCGGTATGGATACCACGGTATCCTCATCATCACGGTATTGACTTTTCCAATAACGGTATTGAAAAAATCCGGTATTTGAAAGCCTTAGTGGTACCTACACCCATTCAATTTGTTTGGACGTCCTACATTCATAATACTGAGCGTCTCTATCTAATGACTGCTACGAGAACTAATCATGGTGTAGCATATACAGTGTAAGATTAAACAAGAGACATAATTTAAGGGAGTGCTCATAAAAATGAATTCTTTTTTTACAGGACGATCTCTGAAATATGAAAAAATCTGCTGTGCCATACAAAAGTGCAGTAACGATAAAACATCATAATGTTTTATCGTTACTACACTTTTGTATGGCACAGCAGATTTTTTCATATTTCAGAGATCGTCCTGTAAAAAAATTTATTTCGCCAGATACATCAGTGGTATCATAATACCACTGATGTATCTGGCGAAATAAATTTTATATAAATTTATATACGTAATTTTGCATGCACCAAAAACTCTATATTTTCGGGAGCTAAAATCATTCAAGAGACATTATAACTAGTTGTAAGTATTTATTCGAAAATGTAAAAATAAACTATGTTAGATCAGCTAACATAGTTTTTTTTAGCCTTGAGATAAACCAGTCGAAAGCTGTCACTTTAACACAAGGCCACTTCGCCCTTGTGTCTCCAGACTTTTAGGAGCACTTAGACATTACATAATAATGAAAGCACACATGATGTAAATAAATTTGAAGACAGACATTAGCCTTCGTTAAGTTACACGATTCATTTTGTTTAAGCTTTTAGCTTTGGTAAAATACAATTTTCCAGACGACATAAATGAAGGTGTCCAGATAGTCGCCACAATTAATGGCGATCTGTGATGCATGAGCTGATGAGGGATATCACCATGGTCACCACGCTTGGAAGTACCGCATTAATAAGTAATCAAATGGACGCTGCTACAGTGCTGCTTTTTCCTTTTTTACGACCACAACAGACAGCCAGGAGGTGGGCTAATCTTGACCGAGAACTTCACAAATCGGCACTATGGATTTCTCTTTTATTTTGCATTAGTCCTCTGTACTGTAAATCCCCTCAGATTTTTTATAAGTTGGGTTAAATGTTCCTTTTGCGTCAGAAATACAAACAGATAAACTAAGTATTAATAAGATTGGATTGCAATTAAGTTCGAATGACCTCAAATATTATACACGGAATTATTCGATTTACTCTCATTATTTGATTTGTTGTAAATAAATAATAAATGTCGACTGATAATTATGATCAGCAGTCAGTACCCTTGGCAGTACCTATACAAGTAAACGCTACTACATAGCTGCCTAGTTCCTTTCAAGAATAACAACAGGCACCTAGGAGATGGGCTGATCTATAACGAGAACTTCACAAAATATCACCATGGATTTTTTGCATAAGTCCACTGTACTGTAAATTACCTCAAATTGTTAATAACTGTGTGAAATGTTTCTTTTGCGTCATAAAGACGATCAGATAAGTGAGATTAAAATAAGATTCAAATCATAATTTAGACTGACGTTACATACACGGAATTCTCCGATTTACGCAAATGATTCGATTTGTTGAATATAATGCGTGTCGACTGATAATTCATTCAGCACCCTTGGCAGTATACAAGTAAACGCTGCTACATTGCTACCTAGTCCCTTTCTACAACTCTCAGACAGCCTACAGGCGGGCTAATCTTTGCCGAGAACTTCACAAAATATCACAATGGATTTTGTATTTTTTTTTCTCCAGTCCATTGTACTATAAAATCCCCTCATTTTTTAAATAACTGTGTGAAATGTTTCCTTTTCGTCAAAAAGACAATCAGAATCTAATGAGATTGAACATTATTACATTATTATTTACGAACATTATTTGATTTGCATGACATTCAGCAAATTGAATGATATAATCGCCTAATTATAAAACCCTGATAATATCTCAAACTCAAATGCATAGCCAGGAAATAAATTACAGCGATATTTTCATTCGGTTTGAGAAGAAAAACATAAAAACAAACCGATGGTTCAGGGCAATCGCATACCATACATGTGCTTAGAGTATTGTGAGACTGAAACACACCAGGAAGCAATTGCAGCCCTAACGCTGATGAATACAAGCGAGCTCGGGGCTGCTAGCGGTGTGCTGCGAAATTTAATCTACCCCAGTCTGCCACCCGGCGCCCCCACGCCCTCTCTCCGCAGCACTAAGCACCTAGCTACCTATGTACACTACACATAGGTATGTTTGACCTCGAAATGTTCTTAACATCCTATGGTTAAATGTGACTTGCACGTCATTAAACGACAAGGTTTATTTGTGTAATAGCTGACCCACGCAATAATTCATACAAAATCCTATGGAAAAAAGACGTTCAGTTTATACCGAATAAAAAAAAATTACAATTTGTATTTCCGTAAAAACGACGAAAATACCCAAATCGGTCCAGCCGTTCTCGAGTGATGGGCCTACCAACGAACAGCATTTCATTTTTATATAAATAGAAGATAGATGTGACACTGACTGTTAGTTTCAACCTTAGTAAATTTTCAACTTACAAGGAATTGTTCTCAAAAGTGTCAAAGCATTTACGAGGTCGACTATACCTATCATACCAACAAATAATTTTATTTATTCATGCTTACGCGCGTCTTTGATGGGCATACACTCGCGTAATTACTATAATATAGCTAGAGTTTGTTTTTGTCGTTACCATGAGAACGATTAATACCCTAGCTATAACCTGTAAGTAAGAGTCTGACAGTGCCTAGGTACGGCACGATACCGCGGCTACCTACAGAGTCTACGTACAGGTAATATGTGGTACAGGTAATATGGTGGCCGGTCTTTGTGACCGGCGACGGCGTAGCCAACCGTTAGAAATGAGATAAAAACTGGTTACACACAATATGAACAAAAAGTAGTTCGATTGTTGTTGAGCTGGTCTGCTGTGAATTAGACTGTTGTTGGCAGTACAAGAGTATGTTTAATACAATTTGTTACCTGAGACTCGACCGAGATTGGGTTTTCTACAAAAAAAGAGCTAAGAATTTAGTTAAATCATGTCTTAAACAAAATAAAAACTCGAAATATTTGCATTTTTGCCTTGAAACGTTTCCTTGTTCTTCTGCTATTGTCAATATGTAATGAAGGATTTGCGCCTAAATATGAAAAAATGCGCCGGCAAAAAGAATTTCGCCTTCAGAACAAAAATTTAAAAGTAGACTATTATAGAGCCCATATTACTAAGTAATACATAATACATACATTTTAATGGATATTGAAAGCATAAATACTGATAATTACAATTAATGATGAACTTTCCAAAGGTTAATGACTTAAGAGAAAATAACAAAATAAGGTAGGTAAGTAGGTACAAGATTATTTTTATCAGTTTTACATTGCTTAGTAAACTCGATCGCAACTACACACATCAAAAGTGTCTAGGGATCAAGCATTTTTATGCGGATTTCTTGAGATTGAGATGTGGCTTTGTAATAAATTTATGATTATATACATTTATATGGATCCTTTTTGGTGCATTTCATAATTTGAAACAGGAACTGTTAATCAAATTCGAGTAAAAGATGAAAATCAGCTGTCAATATTTTCCCTATAAAAACATACAACGCATTGAAGACATTATTAGTGCTACTGTTTCCCTACTACTGATTAAAACCAACGTTATTATGGAGCGGCGACGTCATTTAAGCAGGGAAGAAATGCTCAGAGCCGTGGGAATGATAGAAGCTGGTTCCCGGCAACGTACTGTGGCTTTAGCTCTGAATACAAGTCAGAGTGTTATCAGTCGACTTTGGACACGTTACCGAAGCACTGGTACCGTGGCTGAGCGCCATGGAGGACGGTATCGCTGCACCACACGGAGACAAGACCGATACATTCAAATCTTAACTCGAAGAGCTCCAACAATAACCGCCATGATGTTAGCCGTGAGGCTTCATCACTCTTCAGGGAACTTAATTAGCGACCAAACAGTCAGAAACCGCTTGCATGAAGTGAACCTTCATTCCCGAAGACCGCTACGGGTACCACCTATAGCAATGCACAATCGTAGGATTCGATATCAATGGGCTCTTGAACACAGAAATTGGGCAGAAGAACAATGGCGTTTCGTGTGCTTTTCTGATGAGTCTCGTTTTGGTATGAGACCGGATACAAGACGTATACGACACTGGAGAACCCCTGGACGCCAACAGCGATTAAAATCCTGCCAGGAAGTCCATCCTTATAGTGGTGGAACCATCATGGTATGGGCGGGTATTTGGATCGGCGGAAGAACTGAGTTGATTTGGATCAGAGGCAACCTCAACGCTCAAATTTATGCTGAGACGATTGTATCTGACGTCATCGTTCCTCTACAAGTGCAAATCGGTCCCTTATTTCAGTTAATGCATGATAATGCACGACCGCACACCGCAAGAGTTGTAAGACAGACTCTCGCCGCAGCTAAAATCAATGTCCTGCTCTGGCCTACTCAGTCGCCAGACTTGAACCCGATTGAGCATGCATGGGATATGCTACAGAGAAGAGCTCTGCCGAATATGGAGGGTATCCAGTCGCAAGAAGACCTTTTTTTGTTGTTGCAACGAACATGGGCGGCCATTCCACAGCGTGATTTGGATGAACTCATTTTGAGTATGCCAAACCGATGTTCTTGTGTTGTTAGTGTTCGCGGTAGAAACACGGATTATTAATTGTTTAAGTTACCCAATAAAATTTTAAAGAAAACTGTTATTTCAGTCTTTTTTTCGAACTTTAATGTTAGTGGTTCAAATGTCAAAAATCCCTTTATTAGGAAAATGGCAAATTTCTTTATTAATGCAAAGGTGACTTGGTTTATCGTTACTGTGACAAACGAAAACACTTTATTTGATGAATCCTTAAAGAAAATTTTAATTAATATCAATCAGGAGAAAAGTTATTGCAAAAATATATGTTGATCCCTAGACACTTTTGATGTGTGTATCTTCTGTTCTTGATAACGGTGATATAACATCGTTATCATTAATTTACTGTTGATGATGTTAAAAAAACAACTTTTAATCCACATCGTGCTTTTCACCGTATGCTATGTAAATTACAGGGCAGAGCGAGAGCGCGCCATAATGGCGTCTCTGTCGCTCTCCACGAAAGCCTCCTGAAAATATCTATTGATTATCGTATACGAGCGGGTTGGTACGTATAGTCTGCCACCTCGCCCTGTATTATGTCGACTGGCGTCGAGTGCCAATTTATTTGAAGAATGCTCGTAGTGAAGCGAGCAAGCTGTGCTCCGGTGCAGTGACGTGCCACTACCAGTCACACGTCGCCCATCTACGTACACCTGCTCGGATAAACAGAAACAGACTGCTAATGTGTATACTACGGCAGATTTTATAAATAGTATCCCCGGACGATTAACTACAGTATCCAGTACTGAATGTATCCAGCAATGTGTATTTATGGATAGATTGGAATTACGCATCGCGTGGTTCTTTATTTCAAGTAAAATATTGGGTGTCATACAGAATAGAGGTATATATTTGAAGCTGCAAGAGTAGGTATGTATCATCAGCTTGCTGCAAACGTATACATAGCCATGATGACATGACGCAGACGTACGCTTGTGTAGAGACCTGTCGGGCTGGCCTGAGAGCAAAAGGTTGTGAATCTGGGTTGCCATCTTTTCCACTCCCACTCTTTAGAGGAATTTATACTCAAAACTCAAACACAAAGCATTTAATTCAATTAAACCATTTGCAGGCACTTTGTGAATTGTCATAGTCTGCAAGTTAGAAAGTTGAAGCTAATTGCCCATTCCAAAACGTAGATCTGTATGGAGACGAACGGGCAAGAAACTCCAAGGACACTCTTTTAAATATGGATATTACAAAATCCTGGGTACATCATTCTTGTTGCTTCTATATGTAAGAACAATGTACAAAAAATAATTAAAAGCAATTGAAAATGTAAGATTAAAAATATGCCCTGGCAGATAAGAGATGACCAGTTTCAACTGACGGCGCCCGTTCACGAACATGACGCGTGGATCACCATCATCGAGCTAAACCATTTTGTAGGGAACGGAATGATCCAACACACTCATCCTCACCATCAGCGAGACATTTAAGTGAGCATGACATGCTCTCAACAGCCATGCTCTTTTCAGTTATTAAGATGAATATCTTAATAACTTAATAAACGGCTCCATGGTCTCACATTTACCAAAATAAAAATGCTTCTAAATTATACAAAACTATAGTTTGCAATGTATTTAAGAAATTAATAGAATTTTACCACCAAAAAGAAAGAAAATCATTAGTAATTGGAGCAATCAACAATTTACTTGGTAAAACAAAAATAAACATTAAGTTCGTAATGTCAAAAACAAAATTTAAAAAGGGGAAGCAATTATAATAGGTCTTTACCTATGAAATTGCCGTTCTGCCGTGCTGACTATTTCAAGTCCAATTTTTTTCTTTTTTCGCATTATTATTCAAGTTCAAATTATTTTTATTTTTTTAATATGGAATTCTTTTTGAAAATTAGTCATTTGTTTAATGGTTAGAGCGTTCTGTTTTCATCGCATTTGCACGTTTTTCGTCATCATAGATACGTTAAAAAATCGAGTGATTATGGAGTATGAGTACCGTCGTGGCAGCGAAACAGCAGAAGCGGCACGTGACATCAACGACGTATACGGAACGAACACTACTAACGATCGCACCACCATATGAATGGGTGTCAGCCATCGAACAGCAATTAAATGAAGTTTGCTCTATTGCCGCGGATGGCAAACTCAACTCTGAGCAGAAAATGAAAATATCTACCATATGCCGTAAAATAGGATCTGGAACCTCACAAATGGCAGTCCTTTATCAGTCGCTCAAGCAGAAAGCCATTCACGCGTATAACGCCATTGATGCCCTTCAAGAAAAGCGAGACCTGTCGGAATATATTTCGGAGCTAAAACAGACGATTAAGGACTCTGGTTGGGGAAATGTTTCGTTTGCTGATATGGTGAAGAAGGGAGCAAATGATTTCATTCGACCGAACAATTTAACCTCTGTAGCTATTTATCCCAACGATAAATTAAAGTCTAGTGACGAAACAAAAAACCTTGTACAAAAAATCATTCGCCCTGATCAAATGAAGCTACATGTGCGTGGTGTCCGCAAGACCAAAAATGGAGGTGTTATTATTAGTACAGAGACGAAACACGACGCTGATAAACTCAAGGACGCAGTCCAGCTCTCTACATCCGGACTTACCGCCGACGAACCCAACAAGCGCAGACCTCGGATCGTGGTTGTAGGTGTGCCGACTACTTTGGTTGAAACTGAAGTCTTCAGGTGCATTTACGAACAGAACATAGCCGACAAGTTTCCAGCAATGCCTATGGAGTCCTTTTTGAGTATGGTTAAATTAAGCCACAAATCTGGGAAGAAAGATGCGTCGACCTGTAACTACGTCATTGAAGTTACAGCGAATATACGTAAAGCCCTATTATCCCAAACAAGGTTTTTTATAAATTGGACGTCCTGCCCTATCAGGGACTTCACCCTGGTTACCAGATGCTACAAATGCCAACAATATGGTCATGCAGCTAAAACATGCAGAGAGCTGAAATCTACGTGTGGTCACTGCGGAGAAGAAGGACACTCATTGTCAGACTGCGCGAAAAAAGCTGACACACCGAAATGTGCAACTTGCTCACGCTTTAAAAAGCCAAATAACCACAAAACGGGAGACGCTGATTGCCCTGCTAGGAAAATAGCGGAGTACAGGTACATCAACTCTATCGACTACGAAGGCGCCTAGAGCTTCATACCATAAGTCCAGACTACCGTGTTTAATGCCTACTGCTGACTCAACAAAACACAGCACTGGCCCACAAATTCTTGATTTTATTGATGTCTAAGCACATTAATCGCCCGCAGTAAAATCGAATACACACACAGCATCAAACGTTATTTAATTTTGTGCAACATTGTTTTTAACCCACTTACAAATTCTGCTGACGCAAAATCATATCATGTGTTTTAACTAGGTTATAAAGTGCAAGAAACTATTTTACGCAAACTAAATAATAATTTACGTATTTAAGATAAATATTGTGTATGTTATTTTTATATCTTTAAGGTAAATAGTATTTAAGTAAACTAAGTATAAAATATGAATTAGGTAATTAAATTTTGTCATTATTTCAAGACTTCTAATGTTAAATATTGTTAAGAATTTTATTGTCCTACAATTATCATTAAGAGCTCATGCCGCCTGTGATAGAGGTTTATCCTAGTACAGGCATCTACCATTCTAATACCTTTGTAAATTATTTCTAAGATTTTATGTTAATATTTTACCAATTTTTTAATATTGAATAAAGACTTATTATTATTATTATTATCTCTAACCAGCTTTGGTCAATCTTTCGACTCCGCTGCTCCTGCACGACAACGCGCGACCTCATACTGCTCAGCAGACGGTCTCCAAGTTACAAGAGCTGGGGTTGGAAGTTCTCCGTCATCCATCGTACTCACCAGACCTTGCCCCTACAGGAAAAAATTCAATAACCGAGAGGCAGTTCAAAATGTTTTTGAAGAATTTGTGGCCTCCCGTCCAGCAGACTTTTTCAAAAAGGGCATCAATAAGCTACCTCTACGTTGGCAAAAATGCATTGATTGCATGGGTAATTACTTTGATTAATAAAAAATATAGAGAAACAAGGGCGTTAACTTATTTCATGAAAAACGGCAATTTCATAGGTAAAGACCTAGTATCTATTTCGCACTTTCAAAAAGTTACTTTGAAATACTTTGAATTTGAAAAACCTTTTAAATTGTGATTTGGCACTAAGTGTTAATCAGGAAAAGCTTTCAAAAATAAAATTACGCGGAAAAGTCCTTTTTAGGGTTACGTACCCAAAGGGTAAAACGGGATGAACGGAACGGAATGCTTTACTAAGACTCCACTGTCCGTTCGTCTGTCTGTCCGTCTGTCACCAGGCTGTATCTCATGAACCGTGATAGTTAGACAGTTGAAATTATCACATATGATGTTTTTCTGTTGCCGCTTTAACAAGAAATACTAAAAAACAGAATAAAATATTTTTTTAAGGGGGTTCCCATACAACAAACGTGATTTTTTGCTCGTTTTTATAGATAATGGTACGGAATGGTTCGTGCGCGAGTCCGAATCGCACTTGGCCGGTTTTTTTAATTCTAAGAACTTACTAATTCAATGATTAGTGATCAGATCAGTGCAGAATACAAAGTGCTATTGTTTGAATTCAGAACACATTATGGGCTCGATACCTGCACCCATTCAATTGCCGTCTTAAGCATACTTGCTTCCGTTTTTTTTTTTTTCTTAGATTCAGATCTCTCCGTAGTCTCATCTACAGTTTATGCCTGTACAGTCAGGAAAACTGATCGAATCAAATTACAGTTGTCATTATTTTAGAGTCGAATGAAATGGCTGTAATATGTCAAAAAGTAGTCTGTCAATTTGCTAAACCATATACTTCCCTAACTGTACAGCTAATGTATGTTCTAATAGTATCTGATAAAACAGTAAGCAATTCCTGTTCAGTTTAAATTCTTACGCAATGACGCACTAAGGGGAATTAGTAATACAGTCATCTGTATTTAGAATGTTTCAACTTCATAGTGCAGCTGCAATGGTGGCCCAGTAGTAACGGCCACAAACCCAGACAGGCGCTTTTCTTTGTTGTGAAGGAAACCATAGTGTGGAAACCGACATGTCCTAGAACCAAAAATTCTAAGACATGTGACATCTACCAACCCGCACTGGGCCCGCATGGTGGATGGAAGATTATGACCTACTGCCTCACCGAGAGGAGGATAGGCTGATTATGCTTATGCAACTATCTATAGCTCGCATCTTTTTCAAACATCCAACGATTTCTACATATTATTCATAGATCTCTATATATAATTATATTATATACAATCTAATTATTTAAATAGAAAAATGTATTATTGTAATGGAAAAAAATTCGATTATAAAATTAACCTTAAATATCAAATGAAAAACACCTTTATGGTGATTTAAATTTATAATTTTGGGTTTAAGTAATCTAATAATTAAATCAAATACGTAATTTGTAAGTGGCGGCCCGTTTTCTAATCCATTTGTTAACATTTTCATCAGATACTTTTTCGACAGACTTTAATTAAAGTTTTTGTAATAAGGTTAAACAATGTCCAGTTTTGGATGTTCAAAACTTCGAGTGAAGGCTTGTGCAGACCAGCGCGATATCGCGGGCGCTACAAGGGTCGCGCTGTCTGTAGCGCCCGCGATATCGCGCCAGTTTGCACGAGCCTTGAAGGTTTTTAATTAAAAAAAACCCAAATATTGTTCTAATCTTATCTTATCGCTTGAAAACTTCAGTTTAAATAAGCAAAGCTGTATTCTGAATAAAATCTTCGTTACAACCACAAACAATTTCACACAAAAATTTTATTACAAAATGGGAATTTATAATCACCACGTTGGTATCATTGCATTCACACGAAACGGAACGCGCTTGCGCGAGCACAGCGGGTGGATGCGGCGCGGAGGGTCGCAAGGCCGGGGCGCGGCGTGCGGGGAGGGGCGACGTCACGTCGAACAACGCAGCCCATACGCTACCAAATTCAGAAGTCCCCTCCGCATTCGTCGCTCGCATTTGCCAACGGACTATTCCATTGTTCCGAGTTAAAACTTGCCTGCGTCGCCCGAGTCTTCCAACGCGATTACGCGAGGTGGGAACTGTGAGATCGGTAGTAAAAGTGGCCTCTCTCTGTGACTCTGTGCTTGTGTGTGCACTGATGATTTTACGTTAAATATTTTGTGTATAAACTATTGTGAAGTTTGGATATCTTAAAAAGTGAATAGACTTAATACTGGCTTGAAGTAACATATAACGCCCTATATAAAATACTGAAACGCAAAGAACGTCGCTGTCAAAATAAGGCGGAAAATAAATAAATAGGGTTAAAACACAACGGCGCGCTACAAGACGTGATATAAAGAGAACCTTATTCAGTGGTGCATTAGAGTGACTTTTGTGCGGCAGAACTATAGTGGATGACCGAATTGCTGAAATAAATTATTATGCTTACTGATATTTCGTTGATCAGAGTGAGAAACTGGTGATTGTGTTGGTGTGTGATCATCATGGAACAGGGGATTCGTTGGCGTGCTCGAGCGTACTGGTGGAGTTAGTCGAGGCCACAGCCTTTTGAAATAGGTACCGGTTTTGAATTATCATTTTGTTTGATTTATAATACTGTTCGGTTCAGACGGGTGCAGGTGGCTTGCACTCCTCTATCGCAACGATTACTGCTAACGTATTTACAGCCATGAGCGAAGATAGCAACAACGAATTTAGTCATTGTTAATATGTTATCTACTTCATACTGTTCTATATGTTTGTAATAATAAAAGCTGACTGCCTTTTCAAACCAATCCAACCAAATACTTAAAACTTTTAAGTATAGCTCAAATGAGGCATATTATTAATTAATGGGTTTTTCTTTTTTTACAGATAATTGTAACAATCATGGAGAACGCAATATCAGAATTAGGCGTACAGCCACAAGAGCAGCTCGATAGGAACGTAACTGAATGTGATAAAGACCCAGTTAGAGAACATAGGGAGGAAGGTGGTTTCCTTGTGATAAAAGACGAAAAAACTAGTGACAGTGATGCTCACAGTGAAGATCTTAGCTCTAATGATGAACAAAGTAATGTAATCAGTAGTAGTAACTCTCAGTTTTATGAGAGCAGTGACAGTAAAATAAACTATGCAGTAAAAATAGATGACAATGATACTCTAAGTGACATAGACGATATCAAAACGGACAGTGCTTCAGCTGATAGTGAAGACTCTGCTCTTGGTAGTCTTCCGCCGGATAGTGCTCTCAATGATAGGGAGGAAGAAGCTCAAGATCCGTCCGAAGGTAGCGACTCAGGTCTTGGATCAGAAGTCATCGACGATGTAAAAATACCAAGCTTCAATCTTGCTCTTCCATGCACAAATAGCCTAAAAAGTGACAAGCCATCAAATGTTTTAGACCACGACAATGATAATTCAAGCAGAAGTAGTATTGTGAACAATGTAGATAATGGCCATAATTCCATAGCACAAGTTAAGCCCCCCAAAAGTAGTCTTAAGAGAAAATATAGTGACGACAACAAAAATGAGCCACAAACTAAAAAGCGGAAAGAAAGCATTAAATTCGATAATGTCACTGTATTTTACTTTCCTAGAGCCCAGGGATTTTCATGTGTTCCATCACAAGGAGGTTCAACGTTAGGAATGGAATGGGAACACACTCATACACAAAATTTTACTCTAGCCGAGCATGCCTTAGAGCAGAGAAGATTACATAGACAAATATTGCAGCAGCTGAAGAGTGAGCGTCATTCGTTACAAGGCGTATCACTTTCTTCTAGTGAAGACAGTGACACTGAAGAAGAAGCAAGCGACATTTCTGAATCTGAACTAGATTTAGACAGCTATTTTTTCTTGCAACCTGTTCCAACCAGGCAAAGAAGAGCTCTATTACGTGCAGCCGGAGTGAGAAAGATAGAGGGCTATGAAAAAGATGAATGTAGAGACATAAGAACATCGCGAGAATTCTGCGGTTGCGCTTGTAAAGGAACTTGTAACCCAGAAAGTTGTTCGTGCAGCTTAGCTGGGATAAAATGCCAAGTTGATCGATTGAACTTCCCCTGTGGATGCACTAGAGATGGGTGCGCTAATACGACGGGCCGAATAGAATTCAACCCTGTGAGAGTGAGGACGCATTTTATTCAGACTCTTATGAGAATAGGTCTTGAAAAGAAAAATGAAGAGAATCAGGAAGCTGCTAAGAGACAATGGTTAGAGGCACACAATAATTCCACATCATGTTCCTCAAATTCGTCGTACGAAAGAGAGCGTTGTCATAGTCATGAAGATGGAATGTTACGTGATGTTAACCTTACTCCAAGAGTGGAAGTTGAATCTTGCGTCAATACAGGAAGTTTTAACAATGTTCATTGTGATATGAATAATTCCTCATCTCAGAATAGTGATATGACATACGGTTATAGAAACGAGGCTTCCAATCATAATGTAAATGACAATGGTATCATGCACTTTGAAAATGCAAACAATCATCATAGCCACAGTGACCCTTACACATCCAGTATACTTCAAGGCAAAGGCCCACCTTACGCATCAGCGAACGCCATGGGTTTTGAAACTATGGCAAATAACATACAACGATTTCCTTGCGATCTAAACTACGCTTACGAGCAGCAAACAGAACACCACTTCAAAGGCCTGCAGAGCTTCTCCGCCACCAGTTTTGAGGAGTTTGCCCACAGCTCCCAGATGAATATGTTTAGTCATTATGGTCATGTTTATGTACCTGACTACTTGCATAAATCAAATGTACACGACCACAGTTCGCTACAATATCATAGTACGCCACATAATCACTATGGGATGTACAAAAACACTTCTTATTGTGTAAACAATGACAACAAAAGTGATACTCATTATACTACTTTGATGACATTGCCATATCAACCTAGTAATAAGATGCAAACAGTAGAAAATGATGAGAACTGGTTCAGTCACAATACGCTACTGAACTTGGATCACTCTGACCAGACGACCCAGGACGCGTCGGACTCACAGTCCCAGTCTGCGGGGACAGCAACAGAAAGCAATAATGTCGAGACTACGGAAAATTTTGGTGAACTTATTAAAAAAACGATGGTAGAATCTGTTACTGTGTAGATGAATTACTTGTTGTATTTTAATCGTCTTAATTATCATGTTATGAAAGTTTTAATTATATTAATTGTAAATTCAAAGACTTGCTTTATTGAAAATCTTTTAAACGGCTAGCTAGGTCACCTATAACGTTATTTATCTCCGCAAATAAACAACTGTACCTACTTATAGTAATCACTAAACTAAAGCTAAAAGCGTATCACAGTTGTTGAATGTAATGTTATTATATCCGCTTCGAACATAAACGCAAGATATTATAAAAGAAATGACTAATGTTTTCAAAGACAAATAAAATTATTACTTATATTCATATCGCTGAAAAGAGGAAAATCGCATCAAGTTTCTCTGACTGATTTAGAAAAACAAAAAAAGCGAGCTAGATAGTTTTTTTTTTTTTATAACCTTAAATATGCTACTGTAATTGCTATGGTGGCTGCTTTAGCATGATGACTGGTGAGGCTGACGTCATTTAACAAAATGTGTATCGTATCATGCATGTACTCGCATCTGCGACTCGTGGACAGAGGCCCAATTATACACGATAGATTTTTGAGACGGGGCAGTAAGGACAGGTGCCTTAACCGTTGTAGCTACAGGAACACGGTCCTAAGAGACTGTCATTTTGAGAAGTTTGAATTAGCATTCACAGATTTCGACAAAAAGTTAGTCTATTCACAAATATGCCAGTCTGTCCATCATAAAACATTAAGTTGGAGTCTCATATCCTACAAATTATATGGGAAAAGTATTTTGCGATTTCTGACTTTTGTAGTACTCAAACCTCAGTTGGTCCAATAGAGTTTTTGATCCTAATAAGAAACAAGAGGATTAGCATCAAAAAAGTTAGTGAAAATTGCCCATTTTCTTGCAGTATGTACATTTTTTTTTAAATCTTTCAATACAGATCTCAATTTCTCAAAAAGTTAAGGACAGTCTACGAAGACCGTTTTTCTGTTGCTACAACGGTTAAGATACCTGCCCTTACTGCCCAATCTCAAAATCCACCCTGTTTAAATAGGGTCTATACATCTTTAACCAGTTCTTCCCATCTGTTGTGGTAAAATCTTGTCTTGAAAATAGGAAAAATTCAAGTAGGTATCATTGCAAACTGCACCCAACTTTATGCTAAAAATAACCACATATAACATCAACCCTGTATTGTAAAGGGTTAGGCTGATGTGTACACCCCCATTCAGCCAGTTTTGTTTAACCCAAAGTTCGCACGAGCGATTCTTTTTCTCGCACTACATTTTCAACGCTCTGCTTAGCGCCGAGAGTTGAAAATCCAAAAGTGTATTTTGTCAACGCGCTAGGATGCACTCTGTTGGATTCTCAATGCTCGGCGCAACACCGAGAGTTGAAAATGCAGTACGCGATAAAATGCCGCCGCGATATTTTTGTGGCCGTGCTTTCGTTGGCTTACAGCTAGCAGCAGCTGCAGCAAATGTAGGTAAGTACTACTTCTGTCATCTAGAATGTTTGACTCCGGAGATGATAAAATGAAAGAAAGAATAACATTTATTTGGCAACACTTCATGAAACATGTAATACATAATTTTAAAAAAAAGTGAAATATAAAAAAAAATAGACGATAAATTCCGAATTCGATCACGATCTTTCACATACCAACATAATTAAAACAATGTTCTAGAAAATATATAGTAGTTATTACTTATGTATTTATTTATAATAAATATCTATGAGTTATTAGTACTTAAGTAGCTAGGAACAACCCTATAACCAGATAGTCAGTCGTCACTACAAACATTTTAGAAGTAAACTTGGAATACCGCGGATTACCTGTAGGACCGTAGGAGCGACCCACCTATTTCACAGCTGCTCTCGATTTAAGTTTTGTAAACACCTTGTGCGACCTTCTATCAGTTTAGGTATACCAAGCCTTCGGGCTCAAAGCCTCCTCTTGGCGTTAATTGGTAGAACCACATCGCACGTCAAATAATGCATTCGCAACTTACGTCCAGCCGGCGCGATCAACCATAAGTGAATACCATAACTTCCATGTTCTTGCTCTACGCATACTGCTGAAAGTTGGATCCTGAGTTCGATTCCCAGTTCGGGCATTGTAATTGTATTTTTAAGAACGGTCACATTCTAATTTCAGTTTCAATCCGAAAAAATACATTTAATTTACTTATAAATTCCATGATTTAAGTATAAACAGTACCAGGGCGACTGAGCTCTGCTCTGGTGAAAATAGAAAATGCTCATTTAATCGTATAGTATACTAATTCCATGCTGCCATGATTATAGGTACTTACTGATTCCATGCTGCCATGTCATTATTCTAAGGCAGCGATCTTGTTCTAAATTTGGGCGATCGAGCTCAGCTCGGGTGAAAATACGGAAATAACTTATTTTCCCAGATATGAGACCTAGATAGATCGATTTTTCGCCCCCATAAACCCTATATTGCAACTTACATCGAAATCGTTAGAGCCGTTTTCGAGAACGTGATTACAAATAAATATATATATATATATTGCTCATTTAATGATTTTACGGGGCATAGGTACAGACGTGGTGACTGTGAATGCAATAGAAAAAACTCATTCACTAAAAACCTTCAATATGCGAATAATAAAATTCGTTCCACTAATTATCATAATCCCGTACTTCTGTCACTTCAGCTTGGCGATCACTAAATAAAGCCTTGCCATATTTATTTTTACAATATTGTTATAAGACTCGTCTGCTCCTCCCGGTGAACCGTTCAGAAGATAGTGAACGCTTTCGAGGTCACCCACTTTTATTTTTCCTACACTGTTATCGTTATTAAAAGTATGCAGCGTTCTGCTATACATAACCATTATACGGCAGGACAATTCATTTCATAGTCCACCACCACCCTGGTGACTGGCTAATCTAGTCACCACGGCATAAGACATACCTAAATTTATTTTGACACCACCTGACAGCCACCACAGAATTGTACTAATAGGCTCTTTCAGATTTCGAACTCTAATATCTAAATCCTTGCCTAATTAAGTGATTAACATTACTTTTAGTGGCTATTTGTTTCTTAGTCGTTTCGGATAAAGGTTTTCAGATCATAATTAGCTACTGTGAGAACGCTAGTCTTAAAATCCAAGAATAAATCGGTTACAAAAATACAAGTTCGTGCCAAAAAAGAAAGCTTTAACAGAAATCCGTTCCATCGATAGTTTATTTTGCATATTCGCATGCATACATACGACTGGAATGTTATCGTCCTTGACTTCTAACTTGACGGTACTGATCACGGATACCTATGGTACCGATTCTAAAAGCTAAGTGTGTACATATATGTAACGGTTTGTTATAATACCTACCTACGGCGGAACGTAAAGTATATAACGTTCGATGCAGACACCGCCCTTTCATTCTGGGGCGGTTGGGGCGTCAGCCGCGTCGCGCGCCGAGCGCCCCTAATTGCTTAGTAACGGAAATTAAGGCATAAATGTGCACTTTTCAAGGGATCAAACCAACTACCAGGTAATTTATGATGATTTCTGATGAAGTTAAACCATTATTTACTAAAACGATAAATCTTTATTGAACATAGTCTAATTTCTGTCTTTTATATTATAACACAAATACATTTTTATATTTACGTATTGTTCAAATATCACAATTTTTAAAAGTTTGTTATCTGTCATGATTCTTAATACTGAAAACGAAGCACGATACATATCCGTCAGGAATTTTGCTTGATTTCCCAGATCTTGATAATTTTGTCTTCACTGGCAGTGATCAGTGTTTTTGAGATCTCGTCCAAATAGACGTTGTTGATAGAGTCTGAAACAAAACACATTCTTGAATGAAAAACATATGCTAATGCCAGTTATTTTACTGGTGAGTTCCAAAACTACTGGAAAACCTGTAAGTAACTGAAACCTAAATTTGTCATTCTGCGGGAAAAGCTACAAAATAAGTGATCTAGTTTCCTTGGAGAACTTCCTAATCATAAAATTATCTTACCTACCTATTTTCCAGGCATCTTTTATTTCTAATTCATGGGTTTCGTTTCATTATAGATTATTGTGGCAAATTAAAAAAAATATTGACATCGAGAACATAATCATGAAAGTCTATCCATATATTCAACGTAAGTTAATTGCCCACCGCAATCAGGACTAAACCAACGTCCAACGAAATGAAGATTTTGACTGCCACGGTTAGCTTGAAACTGCATGAGCCAGGCACCTCGCGCCGGAGGCGGCGCACCACGGACTACAACCTAGTAGGTATGACAATGTAACTACCAATGATGATGCCGCTATTAGACTAAGAAATCTAATGAACCTGCAAAGTGGTGGAACCCTAACTATTAAACCATTTCACCAGCTGCAGGCTGCTTCAAGCAACGACAAAGTTTGGACAAGCCTTTGATAAAATTGGAACTACCCTTTTTCACCCGATTTCAAGTCTTGCATTATCTGTGCTACGGCATAAACAGCACATACAGAATACTCAACTTCAATGAATTCCAAGTGTCGATCTTTTTTACAAGATATTTCACTTTTTTAAACGAATTAATAATTCATTCCGTTTAAAAATGTGTGTTCATATAAGATTTCAATACCGATACTTCATTATCTTTTCTGTTTTGTATTAATAATTTTAACAGTATACTATACACGCTTCAATTTTAATGGTTTTTCAACGGCACGTGTATACTCTCTATACCTACGAGTTCGATGCATATTTTCGATTTTTAGAGCTAGATTTAAATAGTACGATTTCTTTCCATAGCATTGTGATTTTTCTAGAATTATACTTACAACAGTTGGCTTAGTAACACAGCTAATGGACTTAGTGCTGAAGATAATTCGGTAAGTTTAATTAGTAATGGTAAGGGGTAGTTTTCAGTGTCTATTGCTTCGTACCTCACAACAGTTTGCCATACACCCGAAATCGTCCAATCAACCATTTCGAGAAACTAAGTCCCGTTAAATTCAGTCGAGAAAGATAAAGATAATTTTATTTGTTTAAACATACGTATACATGCAAATTAAGCTTACAGGTGTCACAATATCTGCCGGGGTTGCGAAGAAGTCCGAAAGGGAGATCGTGGCCCCCGGCAACATGGCAACTGAAGGAACACGGGTGGGTTTAAGTCAGTAAGAGTCTGACACGCCCTCCCGCTCCGCCCAGAGCGGGAGAAGTTATTTGATAATATCCCACCCAAAAAGAAAAAGGATGGCACAATATTAATATTTCGTAGGTCATGTTTCACCCGTAGGGCGTACAAATTTATAAAATTTACAAAAAATAAATTATAAAATTAAAATAAATTACCAAAGGCACTTCAATCCAAGTATATATTAGTGTCATTCAAAAAGTCACTTATAATCTCGAATTTTTTTTAAAACAAATTTAACGTCAAACTTATTTTTATTCGACTATGGGCAATAGGAAAGTTTTAAAAAGCTCAGGGTGGAAAGTAACCACGGTTACTTGCTGTAAACTTCTTAGTTATCACTTATCTTTACAGTAAAATAGAATGTTGGAACAGTCTCATAATGATCGCAGACTTTTAATTATAAGGAGATATATTTATATTTTCGCCTCTCGGTTATATCGTTATAACTGCAAAATTCTGTACAATGGACGTTCCTGGATCTGGGATTTCGTGACTTAACGAGTACCTTGAGATTTCATCATTGTGCGATGCTATAGGTACCGTTTGCAAGAGCTAACCTCTGTGGTAAACAACTCGGTTATCTAGCGTAGTGACTGCGATAGCCTAGTACAATATCCGCTACGCAACGCCTGCATGATTGCTCTGCGAAGCTATTCGCGTCCGTGATTACAAAGGAGTAAGCTTGTAAGGTACCATTCACACTATGTAATGACGTTTTTTTTTATATCGATGCAACGACGGTCGTTTCTATCTGTTCACACTGTCACACACAGTAGAAAACGGGTACACACGGCTACATATCAAGCTATACATTTCCAGTTTATGCTGATCTCGCTTTGCATAGAATTTCCGTACAATGCGAGGTCAGCTTATACTGGAAGTGTATTGCTTGATGTGTAGCCGTGTGTACAATGCCACATTTCCACAAACAACAAAACTTTCGTGTAAACTGCCTAAAAGACTATCCAACAGTTACTTGTGTAAGTAAAGGGTAATCCAATTCGAGATTCGTAACATTTTTTTTTTAAACCGCCCGAGTGCGTGTCGGACCACGCACAATGAAAGGTTCCGTAGATGGGATGAATTTATCCCAAGAACAAACTTAACAGTGTAGTTGAAAAACGTTTTCCCATATTCAATGTATGGGAGAACACTTTTTAAACTGCAAATGTAAGTTGGTCAATTATATTACTCGTTAACTGGTAGAGCCTACTTAACTGTGATAGTTTTCCTTTTAATTTCGTTATATATACTACTGCTGTGATTTTTTTCACATATCCAGACCCAACCATTTAGCTGCCAGGGAGGGGGGGGGGACACTTGACTCTAACAAAAATTTGCACTTTAAAGCTTAATATATCACAAACGGATCCCTGAATCCAGAAATGGTATTCACTAACTTTTTTGACATTTTGATTTTTGATTTTTGAACGACCTTTTCAGCGATATGTATATGTATACGTAAATGTAACAATATCTTAATTATTTTTCTATAATCAAATATTTAGAGTTATTCATTAATTATGGAAAGATGTCAGGCAAATGGCCGCCTCTGGACATACTGCAGCACTTGATTCTTTCTAAGTAATTTTTAGATGATGACTTTTTAGCAAATTTCGTGGGTTATCTCGGCAATAATTTGATGGATGTTAGTTTTTAGGTGCTCCAACGTTGCAGGTGTGTGTATATCCACGACTCTTAAGAAAAACCCACAAAAAATACCAACGGCGTAAAATCGCACGATCTTGGCGACCAGTTGACGTCACCGTAACGTAGAATAATGCGACCTCTGAATGTTTCACGCAAAACATCTAACGTTTAACGCGCTGTGTGGCAAGCTGCGCCGCGTTGAGCAACGTTAAAGCGATTCATTTTGTAAATGTATTGTTGCAAACTAACATTATGACGTTTGAAACACGCGCCATTACTAACAGCTGTCAAAATTACAGTGTTGCCATTATAGGAACCTCGAATTGGATCACCTTTTGTAAACTGCATAGCAAATACACAGACCTACATTTGCTATGACATATGTAAAGGCTGAATTTCTACCGGGGCTGAGTGAGTCCACCCGAGATTGTGTCCCCTCCCTATCTTAAACTTAAAAACCAAACAACTGCCTCTAAGGTGGCGCATCTGTCACGAGTCGCGAATCGATAAATTCCTTAAACGGAAGTGCTCCTCTGTTTATAATAATCTGAGCATTTTTGTCGTTTCTCATCTGAGTACATTAGGAAACTGATTACTCGGCAATCTTAGTTTATCTAAAGTATTATAACTTAGATATTAGAACTTATTCTCATGAATTACGACTAAACAATTGAATACCAACAACTTACGCCTTCGGCCTCGGTCCCGTCAATCGCCCACGCATTTTCAATGTAGTTCTACTGTAAGTTCATCGAACTTCTAAATAGCAGGTCACTTAAAGGATTATGGTAGGAATACATACCATTATGAGCGGTATGTACATTGGTCTGCGTGACAGTGAGCATGTTCCACTGCAGCAGGGTTCCGTCGCCGCAGCCCAGCCATAGCACGGTGGAACTGTCCCAGCAGAGTGACGTCACCGCCTCCGGCAAATGTTTCTGGTACACCTGAGTATGACAAAAAACGTAGGTAAGTAGCTATTATATACATCTAGTAAAGGATATAGCATCCTTCTCTGTAATAGCAGGTTGTAAACACTAAAAACTTCTGGAAGACTTCTGCACATAAGGCCATTGACATCTCAAAGATTGACTTTGGTGGTGTTGCATCACGATCAACCTAAAAGGGGAAAAACAAACAATCTAACTTTTGCGTTTGAATGTCAATTTGTATTTGCAAACTCAAATGGTTAAGTACCTATGTACTCTTCCGTACCTATATGATCAGCAAGCGATTATTAACTGGACGCAAAACAATTATTTACATATTCAGTGAAAACCAACACGTAACAGATACCTAACTTCCGCAGGCTGAAAGACATTAAGATAAAGAAAACAGCGAGCAAGCAGAATTTGTAAAAACTAATTAAAACTTAGTTAACGACTTCACGCAGAAATATTAAGAACTAAGAATGTTCACTCATTGTTTTCTTAAGGCAAGATAAGAGTGGTGAAATTACGGAATATTGTGGCAAGCAGGTAAACAGAATACATTAACATCATTATTATACCGAAGGCGATAGGAAGGCCCCAAGGTTAAGAAAACCCCTCTCTTTGAGATGTGTATGAGAAGGGTTTTCCCGACCTATTTGTTTCCATTTGCGACAAAGGTGATAGCCATTTTTTATTTTTAGTAAAAACCCACACTAGGCTATAAAATGGGTTCGTTACCGACATAATTTCATAGGGATATTTATACCTCGTCTGCGAAATATGTACAGATAAACCAGAAAAGTTATGCGCTTCGGTAATCTTCGTGCTTCCGAATTAGTACGAACGCCGCGCCACATAGTAACCCCCCACAGAGGCAAAGCTTCTAAGTTTTGTACTGCCGGGGTTTGTCGCAATGCATCTATCATTACGCGTGTGTATAAAGCTTTCTCTTGTTGAGTTACCACCTCTAGTCGCACCTTCTCATATGTCACTTAAATGATTTTCTATCTCAAATGTAACCATGGTCATACAAAATAGATAACTACTTCCTACCTGACTACTTATAGTTGTAAGAGCTCTATATTAGATCTCATAATCACGCGTGAAGCGCATACATTAGCTGGCTGATTTTTACGTCCAACTTCATCGCGGCTTTTGTACACAACTCTTAAATAAAACTTACAGAATCCAGCACGCTAAGGTCAGTGACCCGCATATCTCCATCATTGCACGCAGTAACAACCCTGTCTCCGGACAGCACGAAGCACACGCCGCACACGGACGAGGAGTGCACGCTGATCTTGTTCACCAGCGCCCTGGACGTGTAGTCCCAGATGAACACCTCGCCATCGCCCGTGCCCGCTATCACGTCGATCTCGTGACGACGCCGTCTAAGCCGACATGTTGGTAAGAGATGATTAGGCTCCTGAGGCCCTAGCCTGAACGCGCGGAATAAACGTAACGTAAATTCGAACGATTTGAAAGTTGAAAATACTCGATTAGCACATTTATTTAGTTTAATAAATACTTTATTGATATCTGTGGGTTTTAACTAATTGCTCTTCGAAAATTTCAAATTTCTAAAATCGTTCGAAAATACGTTACGTTTATAACGCGCGTTCGTTCTAGGGCACTGGACCGGTGACATTATAACGCGGTCGGATTACCTACTTCATGATCATCACAGTAATAAGAGCGCACAGTAGGGCTCAGGTTTTGACAGCCTATTGAAATGCAAAATCAACTTAGTGGACCAATACCAACAGGTTAAATGAAATAATGTTAATAATCTGTTTTAACTTAATGTGACGATTAATAACATTGAATGGGTAAATTAATGAATAATATAAACATTTAAAGCGTGCCATTGGACATAAATATGATACTCTAGCATTAAAAACATTGTACCTAATGTCTTGCATGTCAATTGTCGGACTACGAATTAGGAACATAATTACTTACTTTAAGACCAACACTGGACCAACACTTATCGCAAATAAATGATTATGATTATTATCTAGCAACAATTTTACTAACCATCCCAATGCAGGCCTTTAAAAACCGAGGTGAGATGAGTGTGCTTTGTGGAAATCAAGGCTGTTTGCCTATCTTTCTACTATCGAAATATCAAACCGATCTTCCGAGTCTACCTTTTAACCCTAGGGGGCGAAATTATCAGTGAATATATTTTCTATCTTCATATGAATCTGGTAACGGGCAACCCCAAAGTCCATCGTTATTGTTCTTAGAAATGTTTTTAAGTACCGTATCAACTCAAAATCTAGTGCGACAACTTTCTAAAATAAAATCATCGTCTGCCTCTGTAGCTGGAACTACGTAACATCGGCGATCATGCAAAAATATCAATATTTATGGGTAGTCAGCGAAAGACCATTTATTACTGACCTAGACAAGAATATTTGGCAAACCGTTCACCATTTACAGTAGGTAAATAAAATTAATTTCTATTGATACACATGTAATGTGCCTGAATTAAAGTAAGACTTACTTTTCTTTTAGTAAAATTGATTGTGGGTGTAGTGACCTCCATGTGATTGATGATAATAACTTTTAGATTATATTATATTGTTTTCCATATACATCAGGGGCCAGAATTCTCATTAGGTAGCCAGAAAAGGAATCGGTAACTATTCATATTAATAAGTTCGGTGACAATGTTTTAACGGTCTTATTTACATAGGGAACACATTACACTATGTGTTTACGACTAGCGTGACAGACAGCTTACCTGTAAGTGAGGCTGGTTACTTTGCCATCATGATCGAATTCCGCTTTCAGTCCGCGCAAGGACTGCCCGGTCCTGCCGACATTACCCCACACACGAACCACGCCGTCCCATCCGCCCGATATCAACAAACGTTCTAAAATACACCACAAAAAGTTCTTTACAAAGTATTTAAAAACTAAACAATCTTGAGCCATTTATTAGTGGGTCATTTCATTGTCAGCCATAAAAAAACAATTTCAAAAAGCTACGAAAAACAAACCTTTTTCGAGCCACAACAAACAGCTGACGGAATCGTCATGCGCGCGAAAACTTTCCACTACTCTGCCATATTCTACGTCATACAAATATCTGCAAGTTAGTATTACAGTTTAGTACAGAAAGCATTTCATACAACAGCCATATCATTCGATTTATTATGAAGAAGAAATTACATTTCATTGTCCCAGGAACCAACTGCGACCGTATTATCGTCAACCATCACACAAGAACTTAAAGGAGTCGAACTAAGAATAACGCTCCTTATTTGTTTCTTTAGTACAGTATCATATACTTTGAGAGTGCCATCCTTTCCCACAGATATGATCCTGTTCCCTTGTCGAATAGCACAAGTCACAGCCTCTTTATGCAGTTGTAATTCATCAATACATTCTATTTTGTAGGAAACATAGGCATCCGAATGAGATAGAGGTTTAGTAATACGTGGTGTTGTTTTTCTAACGTGCGGTTTTGTGAATAGCTGTTTTGGCACTTGTCCAAATTCCATTATTTGCACCTCTAGCGCGTGCCTGTCGTTCATATCGTAAATACGGTCGAGATTCACCGCGCCTTCGTAGCACACGTGGTGGAACACTGAAATGAAAATGTTAACAAGTATTATTTTTTTTTATTTCTACATTCTCAACACAAAATAACGATTAACACACTGTGCCAGTAAGCGAAGCCAAATAGCGTAATTTAAATCGCATTGATGCGTGTCGCTGACGCATCTTTTAAAATTAAATGAAATTGTTTATTCTGTAAATAGGATATCGGAATCACTTTTTCAAGTCATATTAAAAAAAAAAAATAATAAGCTAGTTGAATTCGGCGTTTCCTATCTGACTACTCTAAGAAAGGCCGAAACAAACTCAAACAAACTCAGAGGTCACAGTCTCTTTTAAAGTCCAGACATAATCTTGGTCAGGCCATATGAGGACCATGTAGATTAGTGTCTGAAATGGTATTTTGAGGAAAGAACCACACAGATTTAAGTGGACCTGTCCAGTCAGTGCAAGCATTTGTCAGTAATCGTGGAGCTCAACTCAGAACTTAAGGTGCTCAACTCGACGAACAATACCAAAGAAAGGACATTTGGGTAGGCCGCATAAACTACTCAAACTGTCAGACCATCATAAAAACTAGCTGAGAAATAAAAATCCACATAGTCCTCACATTCACAATTATTAATTAAAATAATATAATACTTTACAAAGTAATCATGTCATTTTGAATATAATTTTCAACAATGTCAATATGTATATAAAACTGGTGTATTTTGATGATTTTACATAATAATTAAAATGACAAGTTTTATGGTTTTATCACAAGGCTTAGCAGAGAGAGCAGCTCAATCCCAAGCTTTTTTATCTTCTAAATAATCAGAAATTTTATAGTGCCCTTTTTTACAAAGTTTGGTTTTAATACAGATTTTAAATCTATTAATGGGTAAGTTTCGAATGTCAATGGGAAGTTTGTAGTAAAAGCGTATACCACCCATTTTTTAGAGATTTTTTAGACCTATAAAAATAGTACTTCTTAGGTACATTTGTTTGGTAATTGGTATAATTTAATTGGCTATGGTACACCCGCCATGTTTCATTACTCAAGAACTATCCCTCTGATCAAGTGTGTGTTTCTTTTTATTTGAGGTACTTTTTAGGTACAATTTTTTGGTGTAATTATATTTTATTAGTAATGGGTAAATAATAAAATATTATAGAACACCCGCCATCTTGATGTCAATATGGCGGGTGTACCTTAATTTCGAAATAATTTCGTTCTGAAGGAGGTACAGATTTTTTAGAGCTAGGTACAAAATAGTACGTTTTAGGTAATTTTTTTGGTAATTGTTATAATTTAATTCGCTATGGTACACCCGCCATTTTGACTCTCACAAATCAAAGGGGGGTTTTCCCCGTACAATAAGATTTTGATTTGATTTTTTTTTTACTCTTACCCTCATGTGGGGTATCATTTTCTAGAACTCATCGAGTAAAATACAATTTTTTTTGTTGTTTTTATCTTCTAAAATTAAGAAATTGGGGGACGTAAATGGTTTAAGGACTGATAGTCTTAAACCATTTTTGTACGAGCTCTATCACAACAACTAAACAAAGTTAGGAATTTGACACTTCTGTATATCATGAACCATATACTGTATTAAATCAACAAATATTAAAAACGCCGATTCATAAGGTATTTTATTTAAACATGGGCGATTTTGTGCAACTGCCAAAAAAAGACTTTCTAATTGATAGTATCATTATGAAATACAAATTTATCTTTGCGATTTTTTAGTTTTATGATGAAAAATATTCTTCGTTTAGTATTTTCATTTATTTGCTAATATTGTACGCTGCTACGGAACCTTTCATGTGGGAGTCCGACTCGCACTTGACTGGTTATTTTGTTTTCTTAAAACATCAATTCTTACAACTATTTCAGTCTTTTTTATTGGAATCCAATCAAGCTAAAACGCTGGCTGATTCATAGTGATTGTATCCGTTTAGGCGTGTTGCTAGAAGCTAAAACAATACCAATCGATACGTAGATAAAGCGAGGCTTGATTATCGTAATCATGGTTATTTTTATCTACATATTACATTATCTTCCTAGGTTCAACAATTTTGTTACGATTAGGCTCAAGATATGGTATGACGCATCGTGAGAATATAACTGATGACATGCATACGAAATCGAATTATAAATCAGCCCCGACAGTTTTTATTACGAAGTCAGAATGCTTCATTTAAATCGATAATCTATGATCCAACCTTCACCAACGTAACTTTTAAAGCATGACAGGTGAAACCTACAAGGTCGCTTTTTTTTATTACGTGCAAATGATCTATTAAAACAAACCATTGTTAGCCTTAACGGCCTCTTCGCCTCTTTGCCTGTAACCAAATATGAGATCGATCCATAAATGCAGATGTCTGCACACATATTCTGACTCCAGGGCTTCTCTTAGTCTTACTACGAAATCTTCAGGCGACGTGGCCCACGGTGGAAGGGCCACATTGTTCACTTTACTACCATCATAGCGCTCACCAAAATTGATTTCATACTGGTTGAGCAAAAAGTCGCCTTTGCCCTCTATGTCGTAAAATTCGGGAACTAATTCCTGAAAATTATAAAACAGGAGTTGAACCAATGTATGAAATAACGTTGAATAGCGAAAGATAAATCAGTATAATATAAACGGCAATTCGAAAAAGATCCATCCACAGTCTACTGCTCGACATAGGCTAGAATTTAATTTAAATATAATGATATTGCAAGTTACCTTAAAATCTGACATATTCCGCAGACAATTATTATAAACATCTTTGACAGAGTTGAACATTCTGTCGGGATGATCGAATCTGCCGTTTTGTAAACACAGCATATATTTAGGATATTTCCGGACCTGAAAATTGAGATCGAAATTATGAGTTATTTCATAAAACAGTTAAAATGTTGGTGATAACAAGAAAAGTAATCATTTTCATTGGGTAATGGGTAATACTCTATAACTTAAATGTTTATGTGTGAGGTAGTTGACCATGAAATCTATTGAAAGGCAGTTTAAGCTCTAGTGACTAAACCTATTAATTTGTACAATAGAATTAATTGTTTTATAGACGAAACATCAATTATTATTTACTTAAGAAGAACAGCATGGAACTTGAATTAAATTTAAATTTGATGGCAGGTAAAGAAGTAATTTCAAACTTACCAAGTAAAATAGAACGAGACCAGGTGCAGAATAATGAGACCCATATAAAAACTTGGGTTCACTCATTTCATAGTATCTTTCTTTGAGTTTCTCCAATCTGTCAGGGTTTAGAGCTCCCATTGGCTTAGCTAGGTCTCTGAATGTGTCAGGCTTTGTTAGGTCTAAAGTTTCTGAAGTGTAGTCAGCTACTACCCAAGGAAATACTGGGTACTGGGTGAGATCATTTTTACTCCTATCTGCAAGACTGGAAATATAATTAGTAAGTAACCTTTAGTTAACACTTTGAGGGACACTAAATGCATTAATTAATCTCATCATGACTAACACATTCTTAAGATAATGTAACATAACATAACATCACGCCTTGTTTCCCCGAAGGGTTGGGCAGAGGTATCGCTGTAGCAGGTTCACCCACATAATGTAATTGGTATTAACAAAATATGGACAACAACAAAAAAACAGTGGCACTCCCGGAGATTCAGTGACAGGAACTTATAACATCATCCATAAAGACTAAGTGGAAAAAATACATATTAAGTATTGAAAGTAACTCAAAAACTGCTCAAGCAAAGTTAATAAAATTGATATGGGACCATCTCTAAAGTATAACCTACCAAAACAAAAAAGAATCATCAAAATAAATTCATAATTGGCAGAGTAACCGCGTAATAAAATTACAAAAAAAAAAACTGTCGAATTGAGAACCTCCTCCTTTTTGAAGGCTGTTTAAAATTAGTCTCAATTATTTTTTTATTTTTTTTAAACGGCAATTGCCTTTACTATAATAAATCTTCTATTGTCTCGTTCAGTGTCCTTGAAAGCATTAACTTCAGTGTAAGTTTATATAATTTGTTGCTCTGATACATACCAATTCAAATACATCAAATAGTCATAATTAGATACAATTCCATTTTGCCACTGTAGTGTCATCTCTTCCGTGTGTACTTTCTCCAGCTGAACATTTGGAGACTTTTCTAAGATCTTGTAAATTCTATCTCTATCTCTTTCTGATTGGAATGTCACATATATGTGAGGCACTGAACTCTCCTCTGCACTGTAAATTTCTAGCCCCTGAAACAAATTGTTATTTACAATATTGGTATCCTTTTATAAAGCTGTATTATTAAAAAAGCAATCTGTTTAAAATGTTGCATCTGATGGCAAACTAGCAAATATTGTTACTATTTACAGGCATACAATGTTTACCATGCACAGTAATTCAATGCTATAATTATACAATCTACTGCAAATAAATAAGTAAATAAAACACAGATACATACAACTTGCCTTAATAAAAATCTTCTTTTGTACAACCTTCGCAAGTGACCCAGTTTCAATTTTAGAATGGGGCTCTGAAAATAATATCAAATATCATTTATATCTTTATCATCTTTCTAACTGTTGTTTTATACAACAATGGAATATAAAATCTTGAAATATACGCACATCACTATCGTTAAGCAAACACTTAATGTTGATAGTGATATCTAAGTAAACAGTGCTGGAAACATGTGTCACCTTTTATACCAGTTTAACATAAGCATGGTAAAATTATTACAATATTTTACATCTAAATCGTTGTTGATTAATTAAATAAAGTTTTCCTCAAATCACAATAGCTGGAATGTTGCTATGTAAACTGTAATAACTGGAAGTTTGTTTAATAAATATTAAAATCAAATTAACAATCACTTAATCATGTCATTGATTAATCTATATAACTCATAATAATTTGAATTCATCCTTTTTAATTTTTATTAAAATAAAAATGATAATTAATTGAATAAAAATACCTACACCTTCAACATTACTGAATGGCTGGAAGTATATAGTAGTTGGTGTTAGTGCCAGCTTGCCCTGATGTCTCACGAGTGGGGATATCTTCTCGGCCTGCAGCTCACACACTATCTGTTCTGTGAAGTCATCCATCATCACCGGATCAAATTCCATCCTCATGTATCTTGAATGGAGGATTGTAGCTATCATGCTGTTGTGTTCAGGAGCATGCAGAGTGGAGGCTCTTTGCAACTGCTGCATTTGACACAAGCATTCATCAGCAGAGGCAAAGTCAAAGAACACATAAAAGTCTCTATCTTCATAAATAAATTTGTAAGGTGCTAGTATGTTCTCCTCAAGCATTTCGGCATACATCTTCATTCTTACTTGAATTACATTATTGTTTTCATCAACATAGTCAACTACTGATATATCTGCACAATCCTTGAACTGCATCTTTATGAGAGGGTGCACCCAGTCCCTGGGCTCAAACACCAGGGACTTGGAGCATAGTTTCAATCGTCCTTGCTTAGCATTTTCTTTCTTAAATTCTGTATCATTCAGGGCACATGAGTAGTCTTCAAAATAAATTTCTCCTGGTTCCAGTAGCAACATTGAAAATCTATAACAAGCAAAGTGTACAATCTGACAAAATTTAAGTGAGTCATGAATGAACTTCAGATCTGCATCCTTAGATTATTAAAACAGAAAATGTAACTTTTGATGACCCCATAGAGCAAATTATGAATATGGGATTTGCGGCTATTTCACAAACAAATAAAAATAAGTGCCTTTTATACAATGAATTGATGTGTTTGAAATTTATAAAAATTTTAATTTGCCCTACAAAAAGATCTATAACACTGCTTTGCATTGTGACCGTTACGAAATTGCACAATGCCGAGTGAGTCATTTCGTTCAGGAGATACTTCAGTAAACCATAGTAATAAATGTAGGTAGATTTTAGATTCAGATCTTACCTCGATTTGTCCATTTTAAATACAGATTTTATTGAAATTATCACTGGTGCGTAAGTTTTGGTAATATTATCTTTCTTTACTTAATTTTATATGACGAATATCCTTGCGGTACAAATAAACAGGCAAAACTTTCACCTTTTTGTTTACTGTTTACCGCTTTGTTTGATTCCAGATGTTGAAATGTAATACCAACCAATGTCAAATTTGTCTGCATGACATTGACAATGACAGTACCAGTTTCTAAGGGTTGGTAATTGGTATACTGTTTTTTGTTGTTATTAAGTTTATCTGCTTCTGAGCCGTTGCTGACTTGCTGGAGCTGGCTCCACATGCTCGACACTTGCCGCAAACAACAAACCTCTACAGAAGTTCGACGTGCGCACGGACGTAATAAAATGGCGACGGGATTTTATCGCGCATTGGATTTTCAACTCTCGATGTTAAGCCGAAAGTTGAGAATCCAGCGCCCTGGGACGCACTCTCATCCCACCGCGTTGAAAAAACATACCGACGGATTTTCAAATCTCGGCGCTAAGCAGAGCGGTGAAAATCAAGTGCACGAAAAAAAAATCACCGCGAACGATAACGTCCGTACGAACGTCGGCTTATAGTTAATAACACAAAATAACCTGTTTATTATAATGTGCCACATTATTTATACTTTTCCTCTAAAACTGCTTTTTCACCTGCTACACTCCAAGTCGCATACATATGTATCTATTAAAATCTATTTGCCGACACAAAAGTAAACTAAATAATGACGGTTTGTGAACGGACAATAGTGCTGCTAGAGTGCGTTTCATCAAATAGTTCCTATGCCGTAATGTTGGCTGCACTGTTGTAGGACGAACACGAGTACGCTACGGCGCTACGTAATTGGTCCGTTGTTAAAGTTTAACAGTGGAGCCAACATTACGGCAAAGGAACTATTTGATGAAACGCACTCTACCTAGATGAGCTTTCAGTTTAGAACTCCATTGGTCATTTCCTATAGTCTATGGAGAAGAGTCGGCATGAAACTCCATAGTTACTCTTTAAAAAATATGGCGCGTCCACATTCGAGTGCGCGGCTGTGTCCTGCGGAATAAACCGGTTTTTGAAAATGTTCTCATTTCGTTTTCGTTCTGGAGAAAATGTTGTACTGGTTCTACCAAGAACTGTTCGAAACGTTATCAGTTTCGAGATATTTTCAACTACAACTGCATAATTAACTTGGCTTTTTCATAGGTTTTCCAAAAATACTGTGAAATACAAATTTATTTTTGCAGTCGATAAAATCAATATTGTCCTAAAAATACTAAATAGCCAAGCAACCGCGGCCAATAAGGATATACATAGCGCTTGCTCGCCGCTGCCGTGGTATTGCAGTTCTAACCTAACCAAACCCATTTGGTCACAACAATGGGTTTGACGAACCATGAGCTTGACCAAATGGTTTTCGACAAATTTTATCTGATTCCACAGATTAATCAGTTTTCGTTTGACAAGTGAGAGGTACCTAACAAGTGTGAGTGTGAAAAATTATTTTGGTTTGATAACAGTTAAGTTTTCGAGGTTATCTTGTTGTGGTCAAGGTCGGAGTCGAGTTATCCTGGGGTTGAGTATACACAGAGTCGATTTGTCCGGGTCGAGTTGTCGTGATACCACCGGCACACGTAGCATGACAACCATAGAAACGGGTTTTCTACAGGTTTTGTCAACGGAAGAATAGACGAAAAGGACAGATTGTAATTAATGTTTATCTGTCATTTTCTTTATTCTTTCGTCGACAAAACCCGTTTCTATTGTGGTCATGCACACACTTTTTTTTTTTAGAAATACCAATTTTCAATTTTGTTACTTATTTCAATTAACTTATATTTAGCTTGAGCGCAGATTCTTTTCTAGAGGGAGAGTGTATAGCGTGTGGCAGAATTTAAATGCTACCGTGGCAACCGCACAAGCTTCAGTAAGTTCTGAATTTCTGATTGTAATCGTCAGTAATTAAGCGAATGTGTGCGCGCTTTAATCTAAAAGTTCTGTTAGATTGTAACTTGTGTGATCTGTGTAATTATAGTGTCATTCATAAGCACCTACGTTTCTCTTACACCTGTTCCCCGGCTTTCAGTTATATTAGAAGAGTTTCTTAATAAATAAACAAGTCTTAATGAGAAATCAATGTTTTTCTTGATATAAATTACATAAAATATCTCTGTTTTTTCTAATGCCAGTTGTCTAGCCCATTTATTACATTTTGGTTTAGTATTGATTGTTAGTATTGTTGTTACTTTTTATATAGGACATGCTTTTTTAAACTCTTGTCATGTTGTAGAAAATAATGTACCATCTTAACTAATATTATAGATGCGAAAGTGAGTCTGTTAGTTTATTTGTTTGTTTGTTACACTTTTACGGCACATAGATAGACCATGACCTGGAGAAGTACATAGAATACCTTTTATCCTGACAGTCCCAAGGGATCGAGACTTATGAGGGTAAAACCGCGGGCCCAGCTAATAGTTTATATTAAAGTCTAGTGAATCAAAACTAGCTGGTGAAAGATTTAGATCACCGGCTTCATAAGGTTCATAACTCATTTGTTGGGCTTGGTATAACCTTTTATAACAAGCTACCCTCTTCTTTGCTAGATTTACCTTTTAATGCGTTTAAAACTAAAGTAAAATCCAACCTTTGTTCAAAGGCATACTATTGTATCAACGACTACTTAAATGATTAGAATAGATGGTTGCTGTGATTAACTCAAGACAATGTTTATGTTCTTTCTCCAGAATTAGCTTACCTACTGACAGTTTATATGAGTTTATATCATTGTTTATTTTATTTGAATTTATCAGTCAATTTTTTTTTCTTTTTAATGAGTCAATTCATTTTTATTTTATTTTATTGTTGACATAATCTACTCATTACAATGTTTTTTTTTATGAGGTGTTTTGCAATTTGTGGTTAGCTAGCGACCTCGATGTTTGATCATATAATTTTTTTCCTGAGCAACCAGCAGCAAGTTTGTCATGCTCCCTTAGATGTCACTGCTTGCGGTAGCGTCGGGGATCGTGTTGTCTCCTTCCCTCAAATATGGCGAGGGAGGTAATGGCTGATCTTTGCGTTATGCTCGTGAAAGGGTGCTGCTTGTGGTGACTGGTCGTCTTGCTGATCATGATTTTGTAATTGTTACTAGTAATTAACTGTTTATTTGTTTTACCTCGATGGTCCTAGTTTATCATTTATAACTTCCAATTACAGCTTTATGTAAGCGGGCACGCCCTTTATGCCTGGAGGCTTTATTTCGATATTTAGTTCTGTTTACGTTTAGTTTTTATTTTTTTATTTCTGCTTGAGTAAAGTTCTCGATGTTTTTGGTTGGTATATTGGCGTGTGCTAGCTGACATATGGCCAATAATTCATCATTTAAATTATTTTTTGTGCTGCGTCATATTTTATTTTTTGCATACTATTTTCTTTTTTATATTCTATACATTATTGTATAGAATCATTTATTTTCTAACTTGAATAGACAGCTGTACTGCTGGGGAGTTTGTTGCGCCACTTCTTCTTCCCAGCTAAAGGCACTAGAAAGTGGTGAAGGGTGGGCGTTTTGGGGGACTGTCTTATGTAATTTTGACGTTTGAAAAGTGCTGATTTTATTACTAACTTACTAACTGCACACAAGCCAAGTCAAATCTATCCCCATCCCTAAGTTTGAATTTGTGATGGTTTGTTGAGAGTTTGGCATGTGTGTGGATCTGCCATGTTTTCTGTTCTTTTACTACATCACCGAAACAATACGAACACCAATGGTCGTTAATACACTGCGACTATAAGGACATATCGTCAGCTCGGACGACAACAATATATATCGCCCGACGATATCGGGACGTTATCGGTATGTGACACGATTTAACCAACAGCTTATTGTCATGCGGTATGCCACAGCAATCTCAAATAGTCACGTTGCGCCAGCAAAAGCTTACATTGCCGCGCGATTTCAAAGTGTAATATTGTATGCAAAATGGCAGCAGTGACCAAATGCACAGTGCATTGTCATCCGCTGATATTGGCACGTTATTCAATGTCAGCGGCGATACCATTAACTACAACGACACAATGTGAAAGCGTTAAGTAGTAATTGTATGAAACTACCAGTCCGACGATATCGTGTCATTATCATCCAATTTGATTAACGGCGAATACAGTGTATGATAAAAAACAGTTTTGAAGTTTTTAACTTTTAACTTTTTTAACTTTTACTGTAGAATCTTGGTTTGTATACAAAAACTGTAGGGTTTAACACACTGACATCGTATTTCCGGCCGGAACCGCGGCACGCGTGGCGCTACCGTGCTTCCGGACGGAGATGCGGTGCGGTACGCGGGATATGCCACACAGAGCTCCGTAGTACCGTACGGATTTTTGTGTAAATAGAAAGGACGTATGCATAACGGATCTCGACATAGATAAATTAATGCGGTGGCAATGTGATAACCAACTTAGAGCGGTTTTGCACTACGTCCGATCCAAATCCGAATTAGGAATGTTTTTAATTCGGACGGACCAAGATTGGATCTAGTGCACAACCCCCCACACCTACAAATAGTACTATGGCTACTTCGGAGCGACATTTCTCGGATTCGGATCGGACGTAATGCAAAACCGCTCTTACGCGTTGAAAAAGCACCCCGTGCGTATCAACCTTGTATAGAACTATAGACCCTCTTCACTATTATAATTATCTGTGGTAACTTATTCTATACTTGACAGGCGTTCAAATAGTGAGTGACATAGCAATTTGATAGATTTGGCGCTAATTTTCAATTTGTTTTCTTCAATTTTCATTTTCTTGTGTGTGTGTGATTGTGTGATGATTAAAAGTATATTGAATATGCAAGAAGAAAAAAATGCAATATTTCAGATGCGTTTTCCACAAAAATTGTGGTATTTACTAAATTTACGAACAGATGCTATTCTTTGGGGTGGTACTGGAAGAACAATTTTGTTGAATTATCGCATCCTCCATAATTATTTGCAATGCGATCACTCAATTTTTAAAACTACGAATATATCAAGCTTTGTAAGGCAGCTAAACCTATACGGGTTCAGAAAGGTTACTTCACATTTGCAAGATCCTCTTTGTAATTCTAGTAACCCATACATGCACGAATATGTTCACGACTACTTTCAATACGGTAAACCTGACTTACTAAATAAAATAACACGGAAAGCTCTAGCTATGAAAAGAAATTTTAAACCTAAGGTATGAAGGCTGACCTGCCAAATGATTATCATTTTCAGCAATTATAACAATGAACAAAACTTCATGACCAAATAATTATTTGTTTGTAGCATCTTTACAGCAATGTTGAACAACTGCTGTATCTGACACCTCTACAAAAAGCACGCAGAGCTTTACGCATGGCTCTGAAAAAAGCTGCTCAAGACTTATTTGTACAAAATTCACCAAAGCAATTTTATAATCTCAAGTTTGAATGTGAAGGTATGTCATTACTCCCAAAAACGTTATCTGCTTAAATCTATGAGCATAATTAAGCACCTAGTTGTTTTCTTCTAAATTGACTTGAATCTATTTTACCCATATTTCAGATTCACAAGACGACTACTGTGAAGATGAAGAAAATACTGAATTTGATTGGCTGATACCCAATGATGCAGAAAATGTCCTTCCGGAAACAGGTTTTTTGTCCTTACCCTGTAGATTTCTGTTTTTATCCACTCCATACATCCTAGTAATCCTTTCCTTTCCACAGAAAATGCCAAAGTTCCTCTTCCAACAATACCAGAGGACACTGCTACATACAGGTAAATAAATAGTGCCCTCTTGTATACAGAATGATATTTCTTGTATTCACAATATTCATAGTATCACTTGCATCTTATGGAACCTAATTTATACTTATAGTCTCCCTACATCCAAATCCATCCAGTCCACGGTGTAGTTATTCAGTCATTATAACAAGGTTGAGTAAAGACATCCCTACATTAATAAAGGATGATCTGTTACAGAGATACGCCTCAAGATACCTTGATGAATTTTACTGAAGAAGGCTGTCAACAGAGTAGTGATAACTTCCCAGCTCAGTTTTTGAGCATGCCTGATCTTGACCCAGAACCTCAGGAAGAAAACTCAGGTGTCGAATTATTGGCTGAGTTTAATATTGACAATGAAACAGATCAAGAAATAACAAGGAAGATTGGGGATGGTCAAGAAATTGACCACAATTCTTTGAATTGTGTCCTACCATCAATAAGTAATGACCAGATTGATGATGTCTCTATGGCTGAGGTAAGTACTTTTCATACTAGTTGTGTAATATTCTAAAAACCTGGATTTTATATAAATGACTTATCTGTTCCAAGCTAGAACTTATTCATCTTCTTTATTTCAGAAGAATAATGAAAATTCAGATCATTACCATGGGGAATGGGACCAAATGTTCAATGATATTATGATAAACAGAGGACCTAATCATGAGTGTGGATCCGATTTGAAAGAACTTTATTCTCAAATATCTAAAACTATAGATTTACTTAACTCTTAATTTATTTAAATTTAGATAAATAAAATAGTCTTTAATTTCCTTAAAAACATGTATTAGTTATAGAAAAATTAAACATAGTACTGTGTTGAATGTTGTTATTACTTCTTCTGTTTTTTCTTCTCCGCTTCCTCCTCTTTCTCCTTCTCAATGATAGACACATAGGAGCTGATTGTATCAGCATCAAGCATCTGCATCGGTTGGCCACGTCTCATCACTGCTATCTCCAGGTTCTTCTGTCCAGACTGAACCACTTCCAAGAGAGCACGAATAGCTAGCTAGAAGAAAATATTGTAATATTCAAAACATGTCAAACTTCTTGATGGAATCATTGTTGAATTGATGCTATGAACATGTGGAGCATGTGACTTGCTTCATAAATGGATGTGGGCACACAACAATATGACATAAGCATCTAATGGTTTAGGTCCCGTTGTAATATCAAATTCAGTTTGTTTCTACATTTTAACAAACACACATCTGCATACCTGGCCAATGTAACACTTATTAAATGCACTGTGGACAAACACCACTTATTTGCATTACACAAGGTTTAAAATGCTAAGTCATGGGGCTCAACAAAGACAAAATATTATGAATTAAATTATGATATTGTAATACAGTTTAATAATTACCTTAACAGCACCATTTTCTGTTGCAACTTCGTCACCAGTATAGTTCTTCTCTAAGAATTCTCTGACAGTCTTGGCTGATCTTCCCGTTGCATTAGCCTTCCATTCATAGTAAATTCCTGATGGCTCAGTTTGGAACAAATGAGGGAAACCATCATAATCAAAACCTCCAATCAGACAAGAAATACCAAAAGGTCGTCGTCCATTACTCTGAGTGTACTTCTGTTTGAGTCCTGCTATGTATCTAGTGATGTATTCCAAAGTTACAGGGTCCTCGACAGTCAGCTTATGGGATTGGCACTCAATTTGAGCCCTGTTGATGAGAATTCTAGCATCTGCCGTCAATCCGGCAAATGCCATTACGACATGGTCATCAAGTAGACAGATCTTTCTCACAGTTCTTTCTTCTTGCAACTTCGCAACTGATTTCTTTTCAACTCCTAACACCACTACGTCAGCACCTCTTACACCGACCTGTAATGAGAAAATACATTTGATTTTTATTTTAAATAGATTATCGGTAATTTACTTGTATGTAACCAATAACTTAATGGACATACCGCGGTTGATCCTTTGCGAACGGCCTCCTGTGCATATTCCACTTGTAGTAAATGACCATCGGGTGAAAATACTGTAATAGCTCTATCGTATCTTGCAGACATTTTCTTAATTTGTTATAACACAAATAATTCACGAATCACTCTTGAAACTATTCACTCGCCGCAAACCATATAGTGATGTGACACTTGGGACCGTCAGTGTCATAAAATAAAACTAAACTATCGACTTGGCTGGTCAGAATCAATTTGAGGGAGTGGGACCTGTACTAAAATATTACATAAACATATGTCTTAAATGCCGCAAGGGTATTGGCAATGGTGTTATCTTTATCTAGACCATTAGGATTAATAATACGAAATTAAGAGACTTTCTCGTTTTGTTAAGATATTTTAACAAGAATAAAAAAAGATACATTTTTCCGTTTTAGTTGGAAAACTTTGATCTAGTCCCAAGTTTTCCAACTAAAACTAACATCAGTGAGTTCCGTGACCCAAAAAATCGAAACCGTATCAACTGTAGACTGTAATGTTAATTATTTATGCCCACCTTCCCACGTAGGAATAAATTACAGAGCGCTAAAATGATAAAGCCAGTAAACAGTCTATCGTATTATCAATTATTTTGCTATTTTATCGTTACTACAAATTGTTTTGAAAACAAATTACATCACTATATTCACGATGACAACGGTGTTTCGATATAATATTCGTTCAGAAATTTCTCAGTTTCTTATGATGGCGTCCATGTGATCGTCCACGTTCTTGTGTTGATTTGCTGCACAGACGAAATGATTTGATTGGCAATCTCTCCACTTGGCACAAAGGGAAAGGTAAATACATTTTCTGAGTTCCTGACCAGTCCCTGTCACCGGTTAGCAAACTTTTAATAGAGTAGCTCTTTAGTTTGCGACATGATCTCCGTTTTAATTTCGGGGAGACAACCGGAACTATGGGAGCAATAATAGATATACTCTTCTGAGCACATGGCCAAACATCCAAGGGGCAATATCGGGCAAGATATTTTTGGCGTGGGGTGTCCTTCAAAAATGTTTTATGAATGTTACCTTATTAAAAATTTCGGAAACTTCAAAAGAAAATGTCAAAGATTTTGTATTTTGAAATCTCAAGAAACTCAAGCAATATGGCGACGGCTACGAGTGACTTTGAGCCGTGGCTAACTGAAAAGTTGAGATCGCTAAAAACTGACGAAGGAGTTTTCGGATCGTACATATCAGGTATTTTAGAAAGCGAAGATAGTGTGGATGAAAAAAAAGACGCTTTAGAAGGCATACTATCTGAGATAGTGGTAAGTATCAACTGGTTGTAGGCAGGGATTAGTTTGTTTTTTCTCTAAATATTATTACTTTTTAACAGGAAAAGGACATTTCTACTCATATAGATGAAATAATAGAGAAATGGGAATCATGTCGGATACTGGAAGAAACCCCAAAGCCTGTTACGGATGTAGATGTTCGGCTAGCCAAATTGTTAGAATCTCAAGTTCCAGCCACTACGACACGACGAGAATATACCGATGAAGAAAAAAAGATTCGCGAAGCAATATTGTCCCAGTACAGTCAGCTCTCTGATAATGAGGTATGTTAATGTGATTATTGTACATATACAGTTGTACACTTTCATGAGAGGTTATAATGACAACTTTACTGTCCATACCATGCTATATATTTTACTGTTTCAATTGCTATTTAAAGTAAATATAATATGTTATAGGAAGACATTGTACAAGAAGAGGAGGCTGTCGGTCCAGACTTAGTTAAGAACACTAATGCAGCTGATGTCCATGCTGCAGCGCGCGAGCGCCGTGAACAAGCCCGACTTGATGCCCAGAAAAAAAAGGAAAAAGATAAAGAAGATAGGTAAAATCTTGCAATCATTTCAATAGTCATAGTCCACGCTAGTGATTCAGTCACTTATTTCATTAAATTTCACAATTTATTTTAATATAACGTTTTATTAATCTCTTGTGATTTCAGAGAAAAACAAAAGCAGCTAAAGGAGGAGAAAAAAGAAAAACGTAAGACACAAAAAGGCGAAAGAAAAAGGTAGCAATCTAAACTGTAAATGAACATGCTTGGCTGTTCAACATTGCTTTGTGAATATGATATTAAAATCCTGTTAATATTGCTCAATATTGCACAAATGCAAGCTGGACATTCATATACCCATGTGTCTTAGTATATTTAATCCATTTTTACATGAAGCAATAATATCAGTACTGTTTAGATAATAAAAATGGTCATATGCAGCAGTTACTATTGTGTTGTATTAATATTCTGCATGAATGCAATGTTATTCATATAACTGCGAACCTTTAAAAGCACACTTGGAAAATTTCTACTTTGTTGCTTATGAAGATAACTCAAAACAGGAATATGTATTAATATCCTATTAGCATATGAACACTGCCTACTACAAGGGCCTCATAATGCCACTAAAATAAAACCTAACAGCAGCAAAAAATCTATAAGTTATGTGAAGAAACATTGGTTAATTATTTAAATGTGTATTTTGACATTGTTAATCTGCAAGTTCTACATATTAATATGGTTTCTCAATTGTTAATTATATTTGTAGTGAATTTTTTAAGTTTAATAAGAAACTTCTTAATTGGAGGGTGAGATCATGTTAAAAAAACAAACAGTAGGACCAAACAAAAGATTTGCAACAATGTTAAACAGTACTCTAATTGCATAATACAACACAATCCGTTTCGATTTGAAACAGATTGCTAATCCATTGCTTCATAAGTTGGAAAAAAAATCTGCTCAACAACGTAAATAATGCAATGAATGTTGTTGAATTGTCAAATTGAAACAAATTTGGCATAATTGTTTACGAAAATAAGTTACACAATTAGGGTACAGGAATCAAGATATAAGTCATCTGGCATCAGTTCCAAATATCTGTCTAATACACAAGACAAAAATCACTAAAAACGCTTGTTAAAAATCTTTTTCTGTGGAAAATGATGGTGCTTTATTTGTTCCTATGTAACCAACATTGTGATAGATATTAGATAACTGTTAGTAAAGTGCTGTTGCATTGACCATCTAAACAATTTTTATATAAAGTTTTGGTATTTACCGAATTGGAGTAGAATTAGTTAAATTTTTCTTTTCAAAATTAAGTAAGCGTCAATGTGTTTGTAACTGTTGGGTTTTTTCTTTTTTTATAATGTCTTATGTAACAATGTGGAAAAATATTATTAAGGTAGGTAATAATTTTTGGCATTTATAAGTTCTTGCAATAACTATTAAAAAATGTTATAAGTATAGAGTAAAATACCATGTTATTATTAAAAGATTTAATTTAACCACAACATTGCCTTCATACAGTAAGTGCTGTAAGTTCTGCAGTATTTTATACCTCTGTATTGGAACAGTGGATGTGTACAGTAAAAGATGAATATTATATGTACATTGTTGTCATGATTGTCATTATTAACTCTACTACGTAGTCTTATGGTTTCTTTATTTTTGTATTGTTAACACCATACTTTCATATTTCACTGTACACAATTTTAATATGCTTTTAGTCATTATTATAGTTGTTATTTATTATGATGCAATACAATACATGTGTAATATTTCAATAAAATCACATGTGTATATCAATTATTATTTTATTTAAGTAACATGAACTGGTAGATAATAATACTATTATTAATATTATAGATAGTGCCATCCACGAAGACTCGCACTGGTGTCGATCGGGAATATTCGCTCCACTCCATACAGCTTGCAGTATAGTAATTGCGGAGTGAGACGCGGCTTCGTGGATGGCAATATCTGTAGCATATTGCAACTTATATCCAACTCCTTAGAGTACCTACTGCTACGCTACACAAAATGACAGCAACTAATCATTAAGAGGAGGCTCCCTAAATTGTATGTTAATTTGCATTAATATTCTGAAAAAGTCACACATACAATCAGAATGGAACTTTAGTTTATGATTTATTAAACCTTTTTTTCCAATTAAAAGACAGTTACATAATTGGAACATTTTCGCTCGATCCATTTTTTATTCAATATCATGTCTTTTTTTAAATTATTTGAAACAAAAACAAGATTACTCGGCTTTTATGTCTAAAATAATTATTGACAGTAAGGAAATAAAGTTTATTATCCAAATATAGGATATTTTTTCTCTAGATCAATTATTACTTTAGTTATAGACGAAATAAGAATTGAGACTTACATTTAGTTCCGTGCTTGAACACGACCAAAGAGCGCACGCGATATTCAACTTTATTACTCATGTTTTAGCGTTTAGTACAAAGTGGAGTGGTGGGGTGCATTGGGGCGGAGTTTGCGTGGAAATTGTGTTTGGAGTGCCTGGTCTTAACTTTATGAAATAAAAGAAAAAAAAAATACCCTACAGGCGTTTAAAAACTCATTCAAATAAGTTAGCAAGTAAGACCCAAAAATCAGATCTGTATAAATTAGGAATAGCCCAGTCAATATCGACATAAAAAGATGCAAACGTCTCAAACGCGCATATAACTACGATTTTCACGAAAAAGACAATATAAATAGACTCAGTACGATACCTAACAACACCCCCACGGATCAGACATATCAAAAGATTGATAGAGCAGGATTAAGAATAAAAACATCTAACAGTAGAGAATTATGCGAAGGTTGTATCTTTAGAAAAGCGCACAGGAAACCATTTGGTGTTCCCGAAAAGGCAACAGAAACTGGTGAGCGTATACACTGACGCGACGTTTGTGGACCCTTTCCTTGGAGTGTAACTGGATATCGATACTTCGAACTGTTTAATTATTATTATTATTTATTTATTTCAATCAACTTAGGATCATAGTTTACACTTGAAATCAACAACACAATTAAAATCAACATCACAATTAAAATTAAGATCAAAAATTAAAATTATAATATAATTAAAACAAATTTGAATAAAAAAACAATTAAAACACAAAAATTAAAATTATTATATAAAATTAAATCAAATTAGAATCAAATTAAAATTTAAAATTAAAATCAAATTAACAACACAAATTAAAATTATTATAAAATTAAATCAGATCAACAATACAATCAAAACAATATCTTCACATTAGTCAGTACATGAACCATGCAACAGTGGTTCATGTACTGACAGTCGAAGCGTTCAGCAAAAGCCTTCAGGATACTGTTGCGGCTGGCCCGCACCCTGCGCACCAGGGATGTGCACCGCTTGCGCATGACTGTGTAGAAACAATCCACATGCGCCTCGGCAAACATCCCCGATGCGCTACAGAAGCGAGGCAGCCCCAAAAGTACCCTGAACGCGTTATTGTATTGGACACGTAGTGCGCCGTACTGTTTCTGCGTGTAATCCATCCACAGACTGCCGGTGTAAAAGGACGTACAAAATGCCCTAAATAGGGCTATTTTGACGCCCCTCGAACACCGAGCAAATCTGCGGGCTATCATATTCGCACGAACAGACAGCGCCCTACGCTCCCTTTCAATGTCTGCATCGTCTTTCTGGTCAGAGTTTAATAAGTGTCCCAGATATTTAAAAGTATTCACTCTATTGAGTGGGCATCCGTTAAGCTTAAGTGCCGGCAAGTAATCGGGACACCTCCCCTTGGTCCGAAAGACCACGCACTCGCTCTTTTTCGCATTGTACAACAACCCATGTTCCTCAGCATACTTCTCACAGATGCGAATCAGTCTCGTCACACCACAGACAGAGGCGCTCAGCAACACCATGTCGTCTGCGTAACTGATATTGTTAAGGCACACGCCTCCAATATGGCAACCGACATGCGTGCTACTGAGCCTCTCTATCAGTGCATTAACATACAGGTTAAAGAGCTTCGGTGAGGTTAGCCCCCCTTGCCTCACTCCGCACTCCAACCTGTATGGAGTCGAGTAAGCCCCCGACCATCGAACAACATTGACCTGATTGTTGTACCAGTATTGGAATACCCGAATCAGTTCGTCTGGCACTGACGCTTGCTGCAGCTTTTGCCACAGCAGATCATAACAAACCAAGTCAAATGCCTTCGACAAGTCGAGGAAGCAAGCAAAGACAGGTGTACTTCTATCAGTGTAGTACTTGACAGTCTGCTTTAAACACAATATAGCTGTTTCTGTAGAGTGACCAGCTTTGAACCCAAACAGGTTTAAGGATGAGTTTACACGATACAGATATGTATACTTCCTTAAAAATAAATCTGAAATTCCAGAAAAGTTAAAACAGATGATGTCTGAGGCTAAAAATGCTGGACATAGGTATTATCGAAGTTTTAAGCGATAATGGAGGCGAATACGATAGTAGGAAAGTACTACTTGGACAAGGTGGAATAAAGCAAAGACTCATTATGCCGTAGAGATAAACTACGATAACATGGCGCGCCCCTCTACTTTACTGTTTCAGTGGGTCTAGTGACTAGACCATTGAGATAGAAAAAACATGGAGGCGCCGCGATATTCTATACATAAATTTGCTTATACAAATATGGGTGAAATACGAACTAGAATGTGAAATATCGTGTTATTTCACTCTTTCTAATGTGGTAATCGTATTTGATAAAAGAGACAACAATATTTCAGTTGTGCCTCATAATGGCAACATTTTGTTGAGGCGTCGCGTAGTAACAGTTGTAGGTAAGTATGGCACTTATCCGCCATAATATGCGACAAGTTCATGGTAGTTCTGCTGTCAAGTGGTTGTTTACTTTTTGTTTTATTGAGATATGTGAGAAAATTACGAGGAGTTTTCCTTTAAAACTACATATATACGTTGGAAAACACCAATTCAACATGCCTGTGTGTTGTATTGTGAAGTGTGGTGCAAGAAAGAAGGAAAATCAACCTCAATTATCTTTGCACAGGTTAGTAGCCGGTTTTCATGCAATAGTACATAAAGTGATAAACTTTCGATGAAAAAATTGCTAGGTGATCATTAAATACGGCTTACATTTTAATATATGGCTTAATTTCCGTCCAACAGACCTTTTTATTATTTCATAATTTCATTCGTTTGTTTACAATGATATGTCATGGTGGAATAGTGTTGTACCATTGCCGTAATAGTTTCTGATACTAGTTCCTTCGCTGCGCTGAAATGATATTGCTAGGTCCGGCCCGTGGTTTACAGCAAACTGTACTCTTTGGTTCATAGCACCGAGAGACCGTTCCACAGAGTTTTATGATGTGTATACGATATTTTTGTTGAACTTTTTAAGATGAACAATACTGTAGAACATACATTATATGTAACTTTTATGATTTCCGCGGCGCACGCTAATAAATTTCCCAGTCCGCATGATTTTTTCCGACATCTTCAACAATAATCGTCAAATTTGAGCCAATTTACACAAAACCTTAATGAATTATACACTAAAACCTTCCGCATGAATCACTCCATCCATTAGTGAAAGACGCGGCGGTGGACTTTGTTTTATAATATGTAAGGATGTGTATTATTCCGAATGTTCATTTATGATAAAATTGTTAAAAATTTAATTCACTAATGCCCGTTTTCACCGACAGCTAAGTGACACTTAAATGAATACCTAAATAAAACTGCACTGTTGGATTTTCAAATCTCAGCGCTGAGTCTACCGTTGAAAATCCAACAGTGAACTTTTATTAGGGATTCATTTAAGTGTCACTTAGTGAAGGTGAAAACAGGCATAAGACTTGCATGCTCGCTCGATACTAAATATTTGGCTTTGTTTGCCAAACATTAGGTTTGCGTTACAATTTTAAAACATTAGGTTTTCAATTTGTGAAAACTTTATTTGCTAAGTAATAATTCTATAAATGAAATTATAATTATGCGGAAAATTGTTTGGGAAGTGACAAATTGTCAATTCTCGTTTTTTTCTGTTACAACGGACTATAAGCTAATAATTTTTTAATATGATTCAATCGTGATATCTAGTAAGATTCGTAATACTATTACGTACTAGTATCGATACTCGAAATAGTAACACTATGTTCCCTGATTGACACAACCCTAGCATTGGCAGCCATTTTAAGAGACATTTTGAGTTGTAGGTATGCACCTTTTTTTTGTAGGTATTTCCAGTCCATACTTATTAAATGTCTATGGACTAGACTCACGAATAAATAAATCCTCGGATTTATTTTTGTTTGATGGTCGTCTCAGTAGTCAGTACGCACACAATGCGTTGTGAGTCTTGGTGGCGCTTTGTAAATACATTTCACAAATACTTTCAACCGTGTAGAATTTTGGAGGGGCGCGCCATGTTATCGTAGTTTATCTCTACACTCCAGAACAAAATGGGTGTAAGAAGAATCCTCAGAATTTGTGGGCTGAGATGGTAAACGCTGCTGTTTACATACTAAACAGGACAGGACGTACTTGAGTGAAACACAAGTCGCCTTATGAACTGTGGCTTAGCAAGAAATCTCAAATAAAGCACCCGAGGATAGTCGGTTCAACTTGCTATGCGCATGTACCAAAGCAAAAGACAGAGAAATTGCAAAAGAAAGCTGCACGGTGCATTTTAATTGGATACGACAATGATGACGGATACAGACTATGGAATCGGGAAAGAAATTAATTAGTCCAATCTGGGGACGTTATTTTCGATGAAAAAGCGCTAAAGACTTCAATTAATGAATACCCTGAAGCAGTCTGCAGTCCGAAAAATGAAATTGAAGTAGACCTTGGTAGAAATGCTTTGAAACTTAATGAACAAAGAACTCCTGTTATGCCTAATATTGTAAGATTCGGTGAAACTGACATGGATATAGGCGAACAAAATCTAGATGTCGGAGAAGAGTTTTATAACGCAGAAAATGTAATAACAGAACAGTCTGTTGAAAACGTTAACGATGATGAAAATGTCGTTGATGAATATCGAGAGATAATGATGAAATTATCGCAGATGAACGTGAAGATGTGTTCCTGTAACAGATGATACTTCGAGACCGTCCTTTGTTGCGTTCTCCAGATAGATTCAGAATTTATGAACGCGATAATGGGATACAATGAACCAGAAACGTACAAAGATGCCATTAGATTCTTTATTATTATTCTTCATTTAATAAAACATTTTTCATTTTTTTCATTTTCATTTTTCATTAGAAGCCCAGATAAAGAGCTATGGGAAAATGCCATGGACAGCGAAAACAGTTCTTTGAAAGAAAATGACACATGGAAGCTAGTGTATCTACCCAAGGGCAGAAAAGCTTTACCTAGTAAGTGGGTTTTCAAAGTCAAGATGAATGCTGATGGCTCTATACACAAGTACAAGGCTGTTGTTGCGGTTGTTGGTGATAAAAGGTTTTCATCGAAAGAAAGGAATAGACTACATGAAGACCTTTAGCTTTGTTACCAGAATGGCAACTGTTCGTTTAGTACAGTAGCAAGCGAAGACATGTCGATATTTCTTCCTTCCTGAATGGCTCTTTAGATGAAGACATCTTCGTGAAACAACCAGAAGGTTATAGTGATGGCTCCGGACAAGTATGTCTTCCAAAGAATAGTCTCTATGGGTTGAAGTCAGCGGCGGCCTTAGGGGGTGGCAAACAGGGCAATCGCCCGGGGCCTCGCTCTTGCAGGGGCCTCGCGCAACAACCCAAGCAAATTTAAAAAAAAAATAACTTTGTATTTTTTATATTTAAAACTTGTGATTTGATCCTTAATTACTTATTAAGGTTATAACAGAACGATAAAATTTATTATGTCTGTATTTGTTAATTTTGTAAATCTTTCAATGTAAAATATTTTAAAACTCAAATTGTATTTATTTATATAACTTTAGCATTTCTCCTCAAACATGACAAATACCTAAACCAAACAACCAGACCTACTTTCGCATTACATACTTTTCACGAAGGACAAATGGGCCTCGCAAAGACCTGCTGCCCGGAGCCTCGCAATGGGTAAGGCCGCCTCTGGTTGAAGTCAAGCATCACGGTGCTCGCACCGGTGCATTCTAGATTATTTCAAAGAAATCGAGAAAGAAACTTATAGTAGCTCTGTACGTGGATGACGGTCTGGTCGTCGGATCCAATGACACACTGATAGACTAGTTGATGAACATGGAGGAGCTCAAAGTTCGTTTCAAAATAACCACGAAAACTGCGTCCTATTCTTGGAATAGAGATAGAATGCAGAGGAAATAGAATTAAGATATTCCAATTATCGTATGTGCTATCGAAGACACGCATATCTGTACACTGTAAGGACTATTCTTGCTTGGAGCGCTCGGCCGCTATAGTAACGCTTACCTACGAAAAAAGAAAAGGGTCGTGTGCTAGGGATTGTTTTTAAATAGGTTAGATATGCGTTGCCCCGATGGCACATAAGGTCTTGCGGAGATTCGGAATGGACACCTGCAAACCGGTCATAACGTGGATTGCAAAAGACGGCACAAGGAGGATTCGAAGGTTGTTTAGAAACTGTTCGCAAGTTACTGTTGAAATTAGGTTACAAGTGGCGCAAAACAGAGAACAACCGTAAAGTCTTGACGGAGCGTCATGATATACAAATGTGGCGTTTAAAATATTTAAAAACAATAACAGAGTACCGCTCTCAAAGTCGGCCCATTGTCTACACCGATGAGAGCTACGTCCTTTCGACACACGTGCGAAACAACACCTGGGCAAAAAAAAAAGGAAAGAACTCCGTTTTTAAAAAAAAATTGCACAGGCACTCGCTTTATTTTAGTGCACGCGGGAACCAAGGATGGTTTTATTGAAAATGCTTCCTTGGTTTATAAGGCCAACTCAACAGCTGGTGATTATCATTCTAATATGAGCTATGATAACTATGTAAAATGGCTAAATGAAAAGTTGCTACCCAATTTACTTCCGCGCTCTGTCATTGTCTTAGACAATGCATCTTATCACAACACACGGGCTGAACGACTACCGACGCAATCTACAAAGAAAGCCGATATGCAGCAATGGCTCAGGGATAAGGGTATATATAGCATTTGATGAATCTCTTCTTAAATTGGAATTGTGCGATACAATAAAGAAGTACAAAGCCTGACTGAAGGACACCTGCAACCGGTCATAACGTGGATTGCAAAAGACGGCACAAGGAGCGAGGAGGTTGACATGAGTTATATGAAAGGTAACTACAGGCAAATTATTGGAGACTTGGCTTATTTGATGGTATGGACTAGACCTGACATTGCATATGCTGTAACTGTAGTCTCATGAAGTCTGGAAAAGCCAGAAGAAGCAGATGGTGTCCGACTGAAGCGAATAATGCGATTTTTGCAGTACCCGCCAGATCTAAATATCATGTACAAGAAAAAATACAAACAAGACATTTTGGAATGCTATAGTGATGCTGATTATGCAGGAGATATCAGCACCGGTAGATCCACTACTGGAGTGCTGTGCATGTATACAGGAGGAGCGGTGTCGTGGCTAAGCCAACGACAGGCAAGCGTTTCAAATTCGACCACCGAGGCAGAAGTTGTAGCCGCTAGTGAAGCAGCCAGAGACTGTTTGGCTATCTCGGATTATAAGTGATCTTATCACTTTAAGGAGATTCCATGCATGATTGGATAACGAAGCTACAATCAGGCTGGCTGAAAATCCTGAATTCAATCGATGGACTAAGCATATCCGGGTTGGACATTTCTTTGTGAGAGAATTGGTGACTGGCAGTGAGCTAAAAGTCGGTAGGGTATCTCGCTGACAGATATCATGACCAAGCCACTAGCAAGACCGAGGATCAGAAAGTTCTCTGACGTGGTAGGTACCTATTTGTTGTGAGGAGATATTAACATTGGATCTTCAATTTAGTTGCCTAGCAACTGTATACCAGTTGAGTGTCACACTCATGCCAATAAAAAACGAATCTCGTAGTTGTTTTATATGATTTTATTGTAACATATTCTTTGTTTATTTATTTATTTATGTACACACAGTAAAATACATAGAGCAAACAACATAATTATAATTTAGAGTACAAAGGTACTGCAGGCCTGCGAAAGGAGAAATGAGAAAAATTAGATTGACCTACACATAATATATTTAGAGAATAAATAAATGAGTAATAACATAAATAAATATAATAACTAATACTGCTGCAAAAATAATAATAGACGGATAGGACATAATTTAAATATTTAGTGATAAGCTTCCTCTGTCCTACTTATTTAAAATTTTGCGGACGGTGAGCTACCCATTGCTCTCCGTCCGCAAGCCCGCGCCTACGGTGGCCGGAAATCGGCTTGCGATTCCCGACGCCCTGGTCGTCTCCTCCTGCGGCGGCTCCCGCAGGCTGACGGAACTATAACCGATAGTGATAGAATGCCACTCTATACAATGCCTATAAATTTTTGTTGTATTCCCACCAAATCAAAATAAATGTAGGTTTATGTACAGATGTTCTATGTCACGAAGTCCGTTTGGCTATGAATGTTGTCAAGCGTGCACATGCACATTGTTTTTGTGTGCGTAACCTCGAGAGCGCTCAGTGTCGATCGGGACACGGTCCGGATCAGTAGTGGTTTTTAGTTCGCGCCAAATTGTTTCACGGAGTAAGGTCAGCATGGCAACAAAACGAAGAAGAGTTGTCCATAGTGAGGTAATATTTATTTATACGTTTTCAATTAAAATGTTATACAAAGATACTTAATATAGCAATAGAAGTATTTATAAAATGAATGTTTTTTTGTGTTATAAAATGTTTATATTACTTAATTATTTTGATTACATTTTGTTTTAGGGTCGAAACATGATAGCTAGTGTTTATCATTTTCTGCGAGAAGAATATGAATTTACAAAATCATTAATGGAACTCAACTGTGATTTGTCTCATTTACGAGACATTACGCTCATTTGGCTCTATGGAGCAAGTTTCCGAAATAAACGTTTTATTATTATTATTACACGCCGTACAGCTGAAGCTACGGGTGTGAGCCAAAAAACAGTTCAAAGAATATTAAAAGAAGAGAAGGAATTGCCATCCACTTCATCAAAATTCACTTCACCTATGAAGAAAAGGAGAAAGCGAGATAATAAAGTGGATATAGATAATTTTACAGCCGATGTGGTTCGCAGTACTGTACAAGATTTCCATATTGTCCATAAAGAAATTCCAACATTAGCTAAGTTAAGAACAGCATTGAATGAAAAAATCGGATTCGAAGGTTGTTTAGAAACTGTTCGCAAGTTACTGTTGAAATTAGGTTACAAGTGGCGCAAAACAGAGAACAACCGTAAAGTCTTGACGGAGCGTCATGATATACAAATGTGGCGTTTAAAATATTAAAAAAAAATAACAGAGTACCGCTCTCAAAGTCGGCCCATTGTCTACACCGATGAGAGCTACGTCCTTTCGACACACGTGCGAAACAACACCTGGGCAAAAAAAAGGAAAGAACTCCGTTTATAAAAAAAAATTGCACAGGCACTCGCTTTATTTTAGTGCACGCGGGAACCAAGGATGGTTTTATTGAAAATGCTTCCTTGGTTTATAAGGCCAACTCAACAGCTGGTGATTATCATTCTAATATGAGCTATGATAACTATGTAAAATGGCTAAATGAAAAGTTGCTACCCAATTTACTTCCGCGCTCTGTCATTGTCTTAGACAATGCATCTTATCACAACACACGGGCTGAACGACTACCGACACAATCTACAAAGAAAGCCGATATGCAGCAATGGCTCAGGGATAAGGGTATATATAGCATTTGATGAATCTCTTCTTAAATTGGAATTGTGCGATACAATAAAGAAGTACAAAGCCCAACACGTAATCTACAAGATTGACGATTTTATAAAAAGCAAGGGTTTTGATGTCTTACGCCTTCCCCCTTATCACCCAGAATTAAATGCGATTGAAAATATTTGGGGGATCGTTAAAAATTATGTCGCATCTAAAAATATCGAGCAAAACATGACGAATACGGAAAGACTGATCAATGAAAGTTTGGGCCAAGTTAGCAGTGAAACGTGGCAAAAAACTTGTGCTCATGTTGAAAAAATTGAAAAAGACTACTTGAAATATTTTGATCTCGATTTTGAATTTATAATCAATGTACAAGATGATTCTGACGACAGCAAAACGGAATCGGAAATCGAAAATTTATCTGATAGTGATTGAAAATACTGAATAGTCCTACTTGTTTCGTTTCCATTCTGTAACACCAATGCTTAATTAAATGCCTACATATTCTTAATATTTTTGTATTTATTGCAACCTAATCTAATTTATTTACAAAATGTATATACTTTTAAAACCAAAATTTTATTTAGATTATTAAATATCGACTTGAATATAATCAGATTTTTTTGCTAACGTTACCTACTTTTACACACACAAGCGCGCTTGTCGGGATACGTCACTACTACAATCAAAGCCGAACGGACTTCGTGAAATAGAATATCTGTAATAAAACTAGAAACTTATGAGTAGAGAATTTGCCTATGGTTATCTAACCGAGTTCAAAAAAAAGGAGGAGGTTCTCAGTTCGTCGGAATATTTTTTATTTTTATGTAAGTTCCCAGATTACTCGAAGAGGCTGAACTGATTTGAAAAATTATTTTTTTGTTTGAAAGTTGTTCCTATTGTCATTTGGTTGCGATCTGATGATGGGATCTTGGAGAAATCCAGGGAACTTTTACCAAAAATACAACCAACTTCCAAACTACAAAGTGAAAAATAACTTTAATTTTGGAAGTCGGTGGCAAAAAACTTAAATGCTGATCCAAAGACACCAACTTCCGAAATTAAAGTTATTTTTGGTATCGGTTGTAAATTGGTAAAAAAAAAAATTAACCTAAGACTATAAAAAGGAATTGGTTGCAAAACTTGCGACCTCATAAATCATGAGTTCTAATTCAGTGAAATACAAATAAAAATGTACAATCAACAAATTATTTATGCAGTACTTGCTGACTAGCACGCGTCATCTAAGATGACATAATTTTTAAATTATTAGTGTGTGTCACTGGCCTATCACAGATAGCAACATTTAATTATTGGTCTTCATTAACAATTTTATCAAAATTTACTTTTCAGTTACAACAAAGTTGTGAGCACCACCAGCATAGATTTTTGTAATTTTTGGATTCTTATCTATTTCCAAAGGCACTAAAGTAGGCTGTAGAATTTGGTTTCCTAAATCAATTCCTGTATTGAAATGCTCATTCCAACCCCACGCCCAAAGAGTGTTGTCTGTTGCTAAACAAATTGTGTGCTCTGAACCTAATGCAACATCTTGTACTTGTCTACCACCTGAAAAAATAATACAAAATATTTGTATAATTGTGTTACATAACAATATTCCATTCTATTTCCAGCAACCACACTGTAGTCAGTGTGGTTGCTGTCACCACACCACACCAACCAAGAAATATATTCTTATTCTGAACAAAGTAAATCACTAAACTAATATTATAAAGCGAAAAGATTTGATTTTTTGTGTTTGTTTGTAATGAATAAACTCAAAATCTACTGGACGGATTTAAAAAATTCTTTCACCAGTAGAATGCTATATTATCACTGAGTAATATAGGCTATAATTTATAAAGATACAAGGTGGGCAAAGCCACTGGCAGAAGCTAGTTGAAAATAAACACCAAAGACTATTAAGTTGTGAGATGAGGTGGTGTCTGTTTGGGAAGGTTGAAGGGCTTACTAACCAGGCAGCTTGATATGTGTAAATGTTCCAGGCATCACTGTTTTATCAGTTCCCAGTTGTCCCCAGTTATTTCTGCCCCAGGATAAAAGTGTTCCATCTTCTAACCACAACAATACATTTGTCCAACCACTCAATAACTTTTTTACTTCTTGTTTTACACCTATATCTATTTTATTGGGTTTAAATACTTTTTTATATTTTTCAGAACAAAGCAACAACTGGCCATGCTTGTTATCACCCCAAACATATAAGGCTCTCTCCTCAGAGCACCATGCTACAGTGTGGTTTTGTCCACAAGCTAAATGAGATATTTTACCAACACCCTGCACCTTCTGAAACCTATCGGAGGACAAAATGTCATTCCCCAATCCAAGTTGACCATGTCTGCCACATCCTGTAGTCCACACTTCGCCTTTCGAATTGACTATTGCTGTGTGTCGTAGGCCCATAGATACCAAAATGCTATGCACTGGAAGTCTAATTGGCCTCATAATTTCTGAGAAATATTCTTTTGGTTTTGTTGGCATTCCCAATTGGCCATAAGCATTGGAACCCCAAACAATCATTGTTTGGTCATCTGTTACTCCACAGCTGAAGTCCCATCCACATACTATATTTGTGAAAGTGACACCACTCAAAGGCCATGTTCTTTCTATATTATGTACTTCTGTGTCTCTTGCTAGTTGGAGTTTTGAATTCCATCCACAAGAATAAAGCTTGCCTTCGTTGTCTATCAGCAGAGTATGGCCACCTCCGCATGCAATTTGCTTTATTTTGCTATCATATAAATGTACTTCAACATTGCTAGGCTTTTCTACTTGTTCATTTGCAGTACCCACTCCTAACTGTCCATGTGAATTAGCTCCCTGAAAGTAACATCCACGGTATTATAAAAGAAAAAAAAAAGTACATACAATCATGTACATTAACAGATAGAGGAGTCAATTGAAGTTTATAGTAATGCTGTGTACTACTGATGGGTACTTACCCATGTCCATAGTGCCATATCTAAGTTCAGTCGGTCTAAAATCTTGATTAATTCTTAAAAATCTCAGTTGCCTCTTATGATATGTTATTTATTTTGAGTTTGACTCACGTTTGATTTGAGATCAGTGTTGAGAGTGAGAGTTAAATGTATTGTCTGTCAATGTCATTGCGACGAGCAGTGCTGCCACCTTACTTTTTGAAGAGGGGCTACTTATGAAGCTGAAAAAGGGCCGGAAAGGCTAGAAGGGCTTGTTTTGTGAATGATTATTGATTTTCTTTAGCCCAGAAAATCAATAATATTTACTGAAAAAACTTATATGGAAAATTATTTTAGGTAAGTACTCGTACCATATATTAATGGATTACATGATTAAAAACTTAAAAGAAAAACAAATCAACCGACTTAAAAAAAAAACACTAAAAAGCAAAAAAATACTTTAATTTCGGAAGTCGGTCTTTGGTTTTGAATTTTCGTTTTTTGGCACCGACTTCCGAAATCAAAGTTATTTCTTTGTAGTGTTTTTTTTGGAAGACTGTTGATTTTTTTTTGTAAAAAGTTTTTATTTTTCACCTTTTAGTTGTGGTACCTACCCCACACAAATTCAAATACCACTACCTGCTATGTAAATAAAAGTGACATGAACTTATCATTATCATCCACATACTAAGTGGGAAAAAAATACGTATTATTGAAGCCAACTAAAAAAATATCCAAATAAGTTAATAAAATTTATATGGGACCACCTTGAGAGCATACCCTTTCAAACAAAAAAGAATTTTTAAAATCGGTCCATAATTGACGGAAAAATCGGTAGACATACATAAAAAAAACAAACCCTATGAACATAATAATTTCCTCCTTTGCGGAAGTCGGTAAAAAATCAAAATCATCCTCAGAAGAATCTATACCATGAAACCTGGCAACTTTGCCAAAGGTTGTTTAATTTGCCTTATACCGCCTTACGATGCAAAATAATTTGTAACGTCAAAACTGTATTTTTTTAACGTTTGTAATACCCTTAAATCAAATTTGAATATTTGATTGACAACATTTTATTGCATATGACAACCCAGCTCTTATAGAACTGTCATTTTTTGGCGGTTACTTTTTTCTCGCGCTAACTGTGAGTGACTTTATGCTCCGAAACTTTAATGAAAATAAGTGGGATGTACCTTGTGTAGATAAGTCAGGCTTTAATACCACGTTCTTAATAATATTCTTTAATTAAAATAATGATAATTACGTCTCTTTACCCAATTAAACCTAATAAATCACTGTTGGCAAATATACCAACCCAATGCAAAGTTTTAGTAACGTCAACTTTGCCATATTTTTTTAGAGACTAGGCTGTCACAAGAAAGAAACTAAAATCCTGTTATTTAGTTTTGTTTCCTACTTACCTACCCCTAATTTTACTGATGCAATCCTGACAGCAATTTGCCACATTTTGTAAATTCAATTGCCAGTGTAAATTATTATACAACTGTAGTATATTTTTACTGTGACCAAGCATGCGGCAATGATGACTGTGATTTTATATGGTAACTCTTTTAAATTTTTCCTAAATTTTGGGATGGCAATCTTACCACAAGTGATAGTTGACTTTGCCATAAAAGGTTTTTGGACTAAAACATCATTATAGAATGAGAAAACAATAGATATAAGATTGTGTTTCAATAATGCATAAAATTTACTACATATCTCATTGATTGCTTTTTATAACATCATATTATAAAAAGAGATTTTTTAAGAAAAACTTCTTCAAACTTTTTTACCCACCGTAAAGTGGCAAAGTTGCCAGGTTTCACGGTACTTATTTCTTCAGTACTTGTAGCTGCAGCAATGGAAGTTTAGGTTGCGGTTGATCGTGGATGTTAGAAAATCTGAAGAAGTATTTAGATTATTGCTTCCACTTTTTTATTCCCTCACGAGATAATTGGTGAGAGCATCAGGTTTGTTTTAAACGTTCTAATCCCCATCTAATCGACGTCATTGTTTTTAGTTGCATTTTATTGCAATTTTTTGTTTATATTAAGTTCATGGAACTGGGGCCTTACTATGACGTGATATAACCATTATTGTTCCGCTGTGAAAATGAGGCAGTGATATTTATGCTGTATAACCCCATCCCTCTCTCACAATGGAACAATGATGGCACGTCGTAGTACGGCCCCAGAAGATACATTCACAATATTCACATCAGCATTTAAATGTGGTAAAGATAAAATGATCCTGATAAGAATTATTTCTTGCTGACTCTCTGTAAGATAGTTGTGAATTTTTCTTAACAAATTATCAATTAGGGCTAGATATCCCCTTTTCGGGCTAAAGGAATGAAAACGGGTTCAACCAGTGTAAAAAGAGCTAAATCTAGCCCGAAAAGGGCTAAGGTGGCAACACTGAGTGCGAGTGACAGTCACAGCTACAGAATACCAATCGCCACAGCCTCCAAACGATTTAGCCACGAATGTCAAAAATGCGCCCTAGGAGTTTGACAAATCAGCAGCACAACTTTGCAGTATCTGTGACAAGTTGTCAACTTTTGAATTTGACATTTACAGCTGACTAATTGTAAATAAAGAGTTTGTCATCAATCACTTATTTTAAACTGTAAATAAAATAGCATTGAACCGGAATAAAAAAATTCGAAGGCATTATTAAATTTTGTAGTCCTTAACATGGTAGGATAAATAAACTTATTACTTACTGTGTATTTCATTTAATAAATTCAGTTCTTGTATCGAAATTGTATTTTCCTAAGGTAAAGAGGCTATGGATTCATCTAAAAGACATGCAACTGCTGCTCAAGTGACAGCATTGATGGATTTCATGCAAGAACATTCCGATGTCGCCAAGGGTCTTCTTAATTCAGGGCTTGAAAGGGAAGACTTGGAGGCCCAATGGCAAGATCTTACAACCACACTTAACTCCATGGGAGGAGCTGTTAAATCCGTTGATAAATGGAAACAGGTACATAAACAAGCATTAGTATGGGATAAGGATACTTGTGAATTGGTCTAAATTATTAAGAAATAAAAGCACAACAGCAATAGCTTATATATAAAATAAAATGAATTAAAATGTTGTTTTTCAGACTTGGCGTGATCTCAAATCAAATACTAAGAAAAGGGCTTTGAAACAGCAATCACTGTGTGACACTAGTGGAGGATTGAGTTCAGAAGGGAGTGGAGACACGTCGCAGAATATAGACGGTGAAAACTATGTTCCACCTCAGAAAAGATTTGGTACTTAACTTCATCCATTCTGTATGATGGATACAGTGTAACAGACTTTATGTTTTGGGCATCGCTTGTTTCAGACTCTTATTTAATTATTCATTAATAGCACCTTTTACTTAAATGCACCTGTTACATGGAAAAAGTTTACTTATTTTCATTTTTATGCTAAGAAGAAATAATACAATATATTCCAAAATATGTATGCAGCCAAAGTTTTAAACTTCCAATCGATATACAGTATATATTATAGCTGAATATTTAAGAAGTATACTTACTAATAAATATTTTCTGTGCATTTTTCAGCATCTTTTGATGATGAAATTATTAAAATAGAAAGAGACAAATTAGAATTTGAAAAAGAGTACAAGATCCAGAAAATTGAAGTATTATCCAGGTAATAAATTACAAATATTTTTATGAATTTAAATAAACAATCAATCTGTTTAGCCTTTTCCCAACTATGTTGGGGTCAGCTTCCTGTCTAACTGGATGCAGCAGAATACCAGTATTAAATTTAAATAAACATAAGGTTTAAAGAAATTTGTACTTAATGGTTTGTTTTGTTTCAGAATAGCATCAGCTTTAGAGGAATTAGCTAAGAAACAATAAAGACTTATAAATCAAAACACAATGTTTCATTGTTAAATCTATCAGCTGTGCTGCTGGGGAGTTTATTGCGCCAATTCTTCTTCCCATCTAAAGCACTAGGAAGTGGTGAAGGGTGGGCGTTTTGGGGGATTGTCTGTAATTTTAACGTTCGAAAAGTGCTGATTCTCAGCCTAGTTTGAATAAATGACTTTTGAATTTATCTTGAGTACATACCATAAAATGTTTAAACATTATTGATTGACTTGAACATAACTAGCGTAATATGGGTGTACTATAGGTACACCTTTGCCTAACCCTTTAGGAATATAGGCGTGATGTTAAATATTTGTTGTTATTAATGATGTTTATATAAATCATCAATGAAAATATTACACATCGAAATACGAAAATTTTGCTTGATAAAAAACTATTTGATAGAACTGCTGTCTTTTCACAATAGATGGCGCCATGCGGTTAAGCGATCTTCAATGAGAAGACGCTACATACATACGGAATTCCGTCCCGAAATTTCGAAAGCAAATCCATAAAAAATCCAGGATCTACCACACACGTACAGTAGTTGTCCGTTCGAAATTCCGGAACGGAATTCCGTCTGTATGTGGCCGGCTTCTTTGGCGGCCGCGACCACGCGTTCAGTCCACGGTTTACCGAACAAAAAGTGAATTATGAACGCGACTACCGCTTTTAAATAGGACGCGGCCTATGGGTTATCTCATAGGAAACCATGGTGGCGCAACCATTATGGTTTCGCTCTCGTCGAGTAATCAGCGCTATGGAAAGAGCTCGGAATTACTCTTAATTTGACAAGAAATTCGAAATCAAAGGTAAACTAATTCACCATTTCTAGTCGCAATAATTTTTGGGCATCATTTATTGGGCCCTAAACGTCCCCTTCCTTTGCGCTTGCATATAAAGAGTACCCCAGCTCACGTTAAAAATGAAACAAGGTACTTACACCAGCCGAAGCCTACTTGCAGCTATTGACAAAAATTCTGAGACGATAGGTAGGTACATAATGATTAATGAATACATGATATCTATATCCTATATATACTCATCAATTTTTTATTCTGTGTATGTAATCTATTTATATAAAAATGAATCCCTATTTCCCTTGGTCACGACATCCCGCTAAAACGGCTGAACGGATTTGGATGAAATTTGGGATATGGATAGACCTTGATCCGGAGAAGGACATAGGATATTTTTTACCCCGATATTTTTACGGGATCGAGACTTATGCGGGTGAAACCGCGGGGCGCAGCTAGTTAATAATATTTTCATGTATTGTTGCCGATGTTGGCTGTGTGATTAATCACGCCTCATCCGCATCTGTCGAGTTGCGAACTTTCTGCTTGTTTGTGGGATTTGTCGAGAACTCGAGTCGGGATCCTAACTTGGAAGTTTATTTCGTAAATAACTCATTGATATAATGGATGAGTAGGTAAGTACCTACTTAGGTGTTGTTAGTCTGCGTGTTTCTAAAGCCTCCGTGCTTTGAAGAAATTTGACAAAAAATAAAAAATTGAAGTATATCACTTAACATAACTCCTGTACCTAGTAGGCACATACTTTTCACACACATCCACATTTTTCATATTTTTTTTAAAATAGTTCCTTGCGTCTGGGGGAAATAGTAACTAGTTACCTTTCTACCTACCTTAATGTAGACACAAAGTTTAGTACGTAGATAGACGCCTAAAAAAGAAGTAAAAAAAAAAAACTAAAAACCCGACTGCAAAAACACATTTAACAGAAAAGATAATAAAAAATGAGCATTATAATCTATACAGATTTGGTATTGCAGACGGGACAAACTAATAACCTAAAATATTTTGTAACTTTTGTTTGCTCCTACGATACCAAAATTCTATAGATTATAATGCTTGTTTTTAAGGCTCGTGCAGACCAGCGCGATATCTGTACGAGCCTTTATTCTTTTCAGATAGGTAATGTGTTTTTGCAGTCGGGTTTTTCGTTTTTTAAATTACTTTTTTATTTTCAGCTTTTCATTTTTTATCATAAACATATAATTTGATATAATTTGTATATATTTTTTGTAATTAGGTAGATACCTTTTAAAACCCTTCATTTTGATATTCCACTCGATAGTGGAGGATTTTTTTTTTTGTAAAATTATTTTTTGGCGCCAAAAATCCGCCATTTTGTAACAGTCGCGCAATAAAGACGAATCTAACCACATGTCATTCATCAAAATCGGTTCAGCCGTTTAGTAGTTACAAGGGAACATTGTGACACACATGCATACATACATACATACAGGTCAAATACATAACCCACCTTTTTTGGCTTCACCGCAGTCTGATAAAAAAAAGTACAAACTTCTTTGGGAGATTTGTAGTTTAATCATTTCGCTAGAGCTATGCATTCTATTACATGGGACTTCCCCTTATTAGGTACGTGGGATTTAAACATACTTTGGTACCTAGGCATAAGTGTATTATAAACCCTATGCTACTCATTAAATACATAATTACGTATACCTATAGGTACCCCTGCCTGCTGGTTCGCAGAATACAGGCGTGAATTTATGCGTCCTAATAATAAATTGTGATCGCAGTTTCTCCATCAATCGGAAAGATAATTAAGAAAATCGACACAGTTGTAATACCTGAAACCTGAGGCCTAGCACCGATGTTTTACGATTTTGTCTACATACATCTCAATATTACCTAAAAATCCTTAGAGTACCTAGATAGTTAATGAATATATCAGTGGACTTGGCTTGACCAACGTCAGCCGTTTTGCAAAAGAGTCGTTAAGTTCCAGTAACTTGGCAACTAATTGCCAATTACGGCACCCGATGCAACGTAGTTCAACAGATAATATTTTTCTTGGGAGTAATAAAATAAGCAAATCGAATCAGGAATCATCGATATCTGTTATTTATGTTTTATTATAGTCTACTTTTTTAAGTAGCAATTACTCACATTAGATACCTACATTTTTTCGATTTAGATAGGCACATCCAGTTTTTTTAAATCATAAGAAATAAAAATAGTCAGAAGAAAGAACAAAATTTAGTTATAACAACTAACTTTTGGGTACATCAAAACCAGTTTTCGGATCATTTAGTCTCAATTTAGAAGTTTTGTAAAAGTAAGTGTTGATTAATTTTCGTAGCTGACTGTACCTTTCAATATATCCGAGTTCCTTGTTTTAGCTCTTTGTATCTACTAGACCAGCGGTTCTCAAAGTTTTTTGGCGACGGACCCCTTTTGGAAAACGAAATATTTGACAGAGCCTTAAAATGATCAAACCTGGTTTTTTGTGTATTTTTCATACTTGACATTAACATTTGCATGTAATGGGGAATCTAATGAAATAGATTTTTACTGTTTGATGTCAGGATTAATTGAAGAGAATTGAAATCGCATTTCAGGGTCATGGCCATCCGGCTGGCCCGAGGATACCGCACAGTCTTTTGTGAGGCGGCGAGCCTCCTTGCCGGATTGCCGCCATGGGATCTGGTGCAAAGGTCCTCACGCACATCTGGGAGTGGCGCGAGGAGACGAAACCCCCGGGTGTCACCATTGTGTGGATCGCCCGGAGGACACGGTGGAGCATACGGTGGAGGTCTGCCCGGCTTGGGCGGAGCATCGCCGTGTCCTCGTGGAGGCGATCGGCGGCGGTGATCTCTCGCGTCCAACCCTGATTCAGGCCATGGTACGGAGCGAGAGGAAATAGGAGGCCGTCACCTCCTTCTGCGAAGCAGTAATGCTCGCGAAGGAGGAGGCCGAACGCGTGAGGGAGAGGCAAAATTCGCGCCCTAACGCTCTTAACCGCCCCAGGAGGAGACGCCCCGGGCGTCGGTAATCGCGATTTCCGATTTCCCACCCAAAAAAAAAAAGGATCGGCATCCACTTGCGGTACCTAAGTATTATGTTTTTAAAGCTGCATCGGTTGAGTTGAGAATCCTGTTTAGCAAAGTTGGTAACTTCGGACTAAATTCGCAAATAGCCTTGTTCTCACTTCTGTATAGAACAGTAGTAGTATTTTATGTTTGCTGCCATAATTTTCACACAATATTGAAAACAATCGGGATTGCAGTCGACAAGTTTTGACGAAATTCTTTTTTTTTACCTCTTCATCAAGAACAAATTTTTGATTTGGCGGCATTTGGTAAACCGCTGTTTTTTCAGATGTTGCATAACTTGTTCCACTGGGTCCAAGTTTCAATTTTTCTAGACGTAGGAGCAGTTGGCACGAATAAAAAGTAAAGCGCCTAGTTGTAGTTCCATTGTGTCTTGCATAGACACGTCATTAGGCAAATACCGCCAAATCGGAAATTATTTCTTGAGGAAGCTGGGCTCTGCAAAGCTTCCGTGGGGGTTCCGCGAAAATACTGGTCACAATTTACCAGTATTTTCGCGGAGCCCCGGTAAATTGGGCTTTGTGAAGCCAAGAGGCTCCGCGGAGCACACTTTGAGTAACATTGTACTAGACACTGCCCCACGGTAGCTTATTAATTATAATTATTAAAAGGCCAATCCTCTTATTGTATTTACTGTCCGTTGTGTGTCACTCAGTAACCTCGTGTTTGCTGACAATCTTCAAAAGTTTTTTTTTGTATTGTAAGTAGGTATTGATTGTATTTTTTATTGTAGGTAAGTACTCATGCTTCAAAAAATAAACTAAGTAGATTTCTTGTATAATTTTAGTAGGGATTTTTAATTATTTTTTAGGATTGTCCAACATTTAAGTGGTTGATAGTAGGTAAATAAATTTAATAATTAGGTACTCTTAACACATCTGATATTGGCAAAATTGTGTTCATCGGCACCATTGCCATAGAGAAAAAAAATAGAATACTACCTGCTTAGTTTATTAAGTACCTACGCAAGTGACATGTTTCCCATTAGAAATAGTACATTAATGTCGCGGCCAGCAACTTATAGGGCATTGATGGACGATCGTAAAAATGTGGGCCGAGGCGAAGCCGAGGCACACATACGTAAATCCATCAATGTCTGATTGCGGATTGAATAGTACTTTTCTCAAAAAATGCGCGGAAATTCAAACTGAGTAAATTAATTATAAATTCCAGAATCAATGACGAACAACGATAATTTTTTCCGCGCCTATATGTTAATTTGTTTCTTCGTTACTCTAAACAGCTCTCTTTGCAAGCCAAATCAAAATTTAAATTAAATCTTTGATTAGTTACCTCCTTGGTTGCCATATGTTGAAGTAAAAAGTTCGTTTTTAAATAATGTTCGAAGAAATTGTTCATTTCCTGGTAGGTAACAAAAATTAATCTGCTCACAGTTCGCATAGTTGGTTTCGTGATTACCTCAATAACACTGCAATTTCATGCAATTTGTACTTATGTGTCCAACCGCTTGGCAGGTCACAACTAGCGCAAACTGCACGCTCAGCCAGACGTAATGTCATTGATGTGGCATAGAGATGGGTATGCAACTATGAACTATGCATAGTGCGGGGACTTCGTATGCCGAAACCTAAGCGGTTTGGAAAATGAACTTCGTACTTAACTAATTGCTTGGAAAATGGAAATTGTTCGGTAACTTTTGTTCAGGAGATCACACAAAAATGTAGGTAACTATATTTTTGTACGATATCCTGAACAAAAGGAATTCAGGATAAGTTTTAGTACTTACCTAAGTACGTACCTCATTAATTTAAACCCGTGTGGTTGTGGTTTTTGTTATTAAAATAAAGATGAATGTTAACACGAGTAGTTAGGAATTTAAGTAGGACGGTATCAACATTAAAACGCACATAAAAGTAGTGTAGTCACCTACCCTCCATTAAAGTAGGCTACTACCTGGGTAGGCACTAGTCTACTTTTATGATCTTGGGTCTTAGGTATCTCGTTAGGTACCTACCAACATATCTTCCTATTAAACAAAACAAGCACTAATTTGACTGTTAACTTAATTATTTAGCCTCACATCTAGGAATCTAGACAATGGAGCGTAGTAGTCCTGTTTACCTATAATTAGCTATTTCGTTATAGATGGGCATCCTAAATTTTTTTATTGAAAGAATGTACCGACAGTTTGGTTTTCACAGCATCGAATAGAATGCAATATAGATACATAGATATTAGTTAAGTGTTTTTAATATTTTTAAATTGGGCCCACACCTACTGTGCAATCCGTACTCATAGCGTAGAAAACCTATTTGAACAGCCATAGCTTTAAAAATTCTATTTTGTTTGACAACCAGAATTTAACTTTACACAATTCAAATCTTTCGGAGAAAAAGTTCAGTTTGTTATGTGATTTTTCAACACACTTGCTCGTAAAGTGGCTCTAATTGAACCGCTTTTAGATTCATAATACAGTGTATTAAACACGCGTGCTGTTTACTCTAGATTACCGCACTAATGCGCGCCACAGATAACTATTGACTAGTCGGAGTAATGACATGGCAGCATAGAATTAGTAAGTACCTACTATCATGGCAGTATAGAATTTGTAAGTATTATCATGGCAGCATGGAATTTGTATTTAATAGAAATTGACTTTGGAGAAGTTTTTTATTTTGCCAAAGGCAATTGCTCAAAAGCAAGTTTTTGTATAAAAAAATACTATACGCAAACCAGGGGCGTTTAGCTATGGTAAAAAATATCCCAGGTCAGGTCAGTGGACACTACATGGTATTAGTATGAACATGAACTATCCTGTACTAAGTTACTATATGAGCATTCTCTATTTTCAACCGAGCAGAGATTTGCGCTTTTTTTAAACCTCATCAAAGTGACTACATGCCCTTTTATTTATGCATACTGCGTAGATAAACAATATATGATAAATTAACGTACTAGGTATTTCATGAAATTATATATTTTTCACTAAGAACATATTGACCTTAATTTGCGTACTCAAAACATTATTTTGTATTTATTATATAGGCTGTTCAGCGGTTTTGCCAGTGCCTTTATTTACACCTGCGCGTGCATCGCTAGTGGTTTTTAAAAGAAGCTCCGGAAAGACAGTATCTGGCAACAAAGGTTAGTTGAACTTTATAAATCTAAATGTATCATCTCTATAGTTACGTTATTGTATCATAAGTTCTTACAACAAGTCTGTCTTTTTCCTCGCAAGTGTGTTGAAAAACGTCGTATGAAACGCGTAGAGTTTGATCATTACATACTAGTATCATAATGAACTATTGTTTATTCTTTTAAAGGTAGAATTGGTACGGGTTACGAGTTGCGACCTCGTAAGCTGTTTTGTGATACTTTAAGTTGAACCTAAAGCCAATATGCGTACTGCTTGTTCAAACTTGACCCGTTTAAATGTGCTGTAAAAGGAAATGTTACGGTATCGCTCGGGTACTATAAATAAATAAACAATCGTTGGAAGTAAAAATATTGTTTCTAGTAACATTCTCACTCATTTGTTGCCTACATAAAGTGAAATAATGGATTTGGTATAAATAGAGACGTAGGTCCGTTGGTATCTATTAGTGAAGCGTGATCAACATTAATCTTGTTTGTGATAGACTTGAGTGATAGAGATGTTTAGTTATTTTTCTTTCATAGCATCCTACGTACTTAGCTACCAACCTCTAATTACTTATTCCTAGAAATAATTAACTTTGTAAATAATAATTCTACTCGGAAAATGAATTTATACACTAACTATCTAGTTTGCCTAGAAATTCGAATTATCTTTGAAGCGAGCCCTGAAGCGCTCTGTTTAGTTGCTTGACTAGTGACCGTGACGTTTTGGATGAATTTCCTGTGGGTCTAGCACGAACGCGCGGAGTAGACGTAGCATAAAATTCGAACGATAAAAAAAATGAAAATAGTCGTTTCTCACATCATATTGACTTAATAAGACTTTATTTATATTTATAGGTGATAAAGATTGTCCTTCTTGTAACAAATTCAATCAAAATGCTATAGAGTTGTATTTTCGATCGAAAAATACGGTTAGTTTGCGCGTTCGTCCTGGGGCCTCAGTAACATGGCACTGGAAATGTAATACCGTCGCGTCGCCGTCGGTCGTTGGTCGCCGGTCACCCCGTCATGGGCGTTATGCACCGACACAAGGTTATTTAATCAGTCGACGACCGTATGGTACGATCCTGGATGCATTTTTCATTGCACGTACCGACGCTGCAGTGAACAAATTGTTAATAAAATCGCATCCTTCACTTTTATGATGGAAAAATTCGATGTTTTTCATTGTGAGTACTGTCGCTTATATTCGGCACATTTAAAACAGTCGTAGAGTTATATTATAAAGAAACAGATCAAATTAAAGGCAACTTAGATACATTGGGTACCTACCAGTTTCGTTTGCCTTTGAATAAGATTTTTTTTTATAAACATGATTACGGTTCAGATGGACTGGAGCTTATCTCGGGAATACTAAAGAGAGATGCTGATTTGACGTAGATGGTTTTAGTCCCCAAGTTCGTTAGTTCTGTGGTTCGTTTGACCTCTCAGATTATCCCTTATGTGGATAATTTGTACGCACAGTGTTTGGCGAAGGATTGCGGTCCCTCTCAGCCATTAATTAACATAACCACGACTCCTTCTAAATTTGAATAGATTGACAGCCTTTGCTGGGATTAAGGAGACCCTTATTACTCTTTCCATGGAGTTTTGTTAAGTCAGTGCTAAGCCAAAAGGTCGAGTTGGGATACAAAATGCAAAGCAACATTTTATTAGTGACAAAGTTTTTTAATCAGAAGTAATTTTACGTTTTTAAGGCTTTACTAAGGTAAGCCTTTACTTAACTATATTTTATCGGAATTTCTCGACTAGTTTTGTACTCGACCGGAGCCCTCAGTCATTTACGTTCGCAGCCTTACCGAGTGACCAGTACCCTAATTGCGTAATACAAAACGATCATAATTTGTTTCGATTTGAAACAGATTTCTAATCTATTGCTTCATAAGTTGGTAAATAAAATCTGCTCAACAACGTAAATAACGCAATGAATGTTGTTGAACTGTCAAAATGCAACAAATTAGGCATAATTGTTTTCGAAAATAAGTTACGCAATTAGGGTACAGCTCAGGACGTGTGTAAAACCGTCGATCTATCTATAAAATTGATTTGCTGTTCGTTGTTAAGCGCATCACTGGAGAACAGCTGGACTGATTCGAATATTTATTTTTTGTTTTAAAATGTTCGTAATAATTCGAATTCGGTTTTTATGGAACGAAAAACGTCCTTTTTCTAACTATTATTTTCCTTTTTTTAACTATTATTGTACAGGAGAACAAACTACAGCTAACCTGACAGACGTCAGGTTAGCTGTAGTTTGAATAAATTTTAGAACCATTTTATTCTTTAAAAATAAAGACAAATATGATATAACACAGGTAATAAAACGTGATAGACAGCAGTTTCTTACCTCAGTAGCCAGTGAGGGCGATTCCGCACAGGTCGGCGCGCAATAACCCGCATGAATAAGTTTAGGCACACGTGGCTCGCACCGCTGTGCTCGCTCCGAACCACCTATCTACCAGCCTTCAATTTGATATTCATTATCGATTATAATATTGGCTTATAAGGGTGGAATTATCAAAATTTTGGTACCCATCCGTCTGCTTTTCCGTAGCAAGAAATACATTAATTTTGTTAATTTTACGCCTACATAGCTTTCGTAACAGTTGACTTCTTACGTATATTCTCAAAAAGTTGGGTAGCTAGCAGTTCTCGCAACAAATAAGTATTACTAGGAAATAAATTTCATTCATCAAGTTCTCTGAAGTGTGATTCTGACATCCCCTGCAACTGTTTAGATTAAAGTAAGAGCACAAGCAGCACTCATCGGTGAAGCCTATGATGAGTGCTGCGAACATTTTTAGTTCCGAAGCAAAGATTGTTGATTTTGGCAACGATTTTTAGAAACGCTCATTGTTGCATCCACCGTGATCAGGAGTAGACGTCTACGAATATTTGTCCCAGACAATTATTGTCGTAGCAGGAAACACCGCATATTGGCTGTTCCAACTTGCCGTACCGTTGCACACTCCAAGTCACCTATTCCTCGGAAATTAGCCGCTATGAACGCTCTCCTGAACTCAAACACAGATCTTGATATGCGAATAAATGGAAGATGATACTGTCAGAATTTTTGCATTTGTGTGACTGTGTTAAATAAATTATATGTTTAAATAGTGTAATTTACTTTGGCTGTTCTATTTAAATAAACAAATGAATAGTTGTATTTTCGGAAGCCTTTCGTAAGAATGTCAAGTTTGTGTAATGAAGAGAGACCTTCAACACTCTCTTCCTACATATATGAATCAAACTCAGGTCCTCAAAAGCTGTGGCTGACTAAGAGGTTCTTTGTTCCACCAATGAGGCGACAATATTCATTGTTATTTTTATTTGCTCAGGTAAGTGCCCACTCAATCGGTTAAAGGGCTCAAGGGTGGCGGAATTTATCGTCGGCAAAGCCGCGGGAGCAATTATGAGATGAAAGGATGTGTAAACATCGGAAATTATTATGTAGCTTTTGCCAGATTTACTTTGCTTTTCTGTGTGTTCTGGGCAAGGAAATGATGAGCCTTTATCATACGCACGTGTGTAGAGTCATGAGAATGGGGCAGTTTAGCAACATAGTCTGGCCACACTAAGTTTGCATAAGTAAAAAAACGGTGGAATTTAAAAACGTACAGACGACACCATCCTGTCCTACGAAAAAAGAATTTGATTCTTTGTTTGTCTTTTTGTTTTTGGTGGGTTATTTTGTTTATATTCTGATTTATTCCTGGTATATAATAGTCACTTTATCATGATGCGGTGTGGATTTGATACAGTTTTGTCATCGTATGGAGGTAGAGCATAGGTACGACATAGTCTATTACACATAATCTATTATGCAAAATTAAAAATGCAAAATATCAAAATCATTAGATCTACTTACCCGAAACTGATATAACTGACTGATGTAAAAGTATACACAAAACTTTTTAGGGTTGCCCATTTATTCCATTGCAGACTTAGCGTGGCCAGACTCAAGTTTGCTATGAACCACCTACATGCCAACACCATCTTTTCGCCAAGCGTGGTGGTAAAAGCGATATCGTAGTTTTCGTATTATAATAACATACCATCACGCCTGTAATCCTCGAAGGGTTAGGCAGAAGTGTACCAACCTATAGAACTTACACCTACATTTCGCCAGAACTATGTTATGTTTTAGCTTTCGTAACTAGGTATTTCTTTGGTTTTCTTGTTGCATAATTGCCATGAAGCAGGTCTTCAGAGACTGTGCAACTATGTCAAAGATGGCTTCTCATATACCTACTCACAGTAGTCAGTAGATAAAGTTTAACGACACAGTACAGAGCAACCACACTGACCCACGAACTGGTAGTCACTTCGTGGGTTATCTGACAAAACATTCTGATCTATCGATTTTCCTTTCGGTATATTACCGACTTTCATAAAATTGTGTCGTATATCTTGTTCAGGTTCGTAGATATATATTGTATGCTGCCATTGACATTTTACACACACGTCGTAAAAGTCAGATGAAAACCACAAAGTGCCCCATTTGGCTATCATTCGTTTTGTACCCTTTATAAGCGAATACGTAAAACACGCTCCCGGTTATTTATTGACTCCCAGTGAAATAGGTGATACCGATACAGTATAAATAGGTACCTATGTGAATAAAGTTTATATATCTACATTCAAGTTTAATTTATTTTCAGTGGAGCGAAGTATAATCGCCGATTTGGCACTGATGTACGTAACCTTCGTAGACAACCGAGCAAAACTGTGTAGAAAAACTTGTTTAAAAAAAAAAAAAACTACAAAGTAAAAATAATTTTAATTTCGGAAGTCGGTGTCTTTGGTTTTAAATTTTAATTTTTTGCCACCGACTTCCGAAATTAAAGTTATTTTTCACTTTGCAGTGTTTTTTTTGGAAGTCGGTTGTATTTTTTTTAAGTTTTATTTTTACACTTTTTAGTTGTGGTACCTACCCCACACAAGTTCGAATACCTGCTATGTAAATATCAGCATCATCCACAAAGACTAAGTGTGAAAAATACGTCTCTATTATTGAAGCTAACTCAAAAACTACCCTAGCAAAATTAATAAAAAAAATATGGGACTTCTTTTTTGCTATTTTGTCCTCCCACTGCTGGACAAAGGTCTCCCACATACAGTCCAGTCAGTTTTCCAGTCTTCCTTATGTTGTGCCTTCTCCGGCAGGTTAGGAACGAGTCAAGATCGTCACGCCAGCGCTTTTTAGGCCTGCCCCATTGGCGACGCCCGTCATCAGGCACCCACTGTGTGGCAATCCTGGCCCATATGGCCCAGTTTCTTCTAGCAGAAGAAAAAATAATTTTCAAAATCTGTCCACAATTGACGAAAATATCGATGAACAAAAAATGCATAATGTCGAACATTGAACCCTTCTCCTTTTTAGAAATCGGTTAAAAATACCTTCCTATGTAATCATTAGGTAGTAGGAAAATGGAGGCATTTGTAGTAGTTACCCCGAATTTGTGTTTTATTTTAATACCTAATGAGTTTTGTGCGCAAACTTTTATGGCTTTTCTCCAATAACAAAATATTTTTATCGAAAACATGCCACGTCAGCGGTACGTATGTGTTACATAAGATATCTTCTATGCTCACATAGAACTTTTCCCTTTTTCAGAAAGTATACACACTCATATCCCATTCGAACACGAATTACAAAGGATCTCGTACAAAAGTTGCCTCGTTAGGGCTGTGCGTTTGCGAAGGGATGTCTGACTCACAGGCTAGGTAAGTAAAAACGGTGTCAAAAAGTCGGTGTCGTGCAAAGAAAGGTAACACTCCGTCTCAATGGTCGTTACTAAATATTTCAACGGGCCGCACTGCGCACCGCCTTAAATAAAACATTCTTGCCGACCAACCTGAATTTTTTAGGCGCTCTGGTGGTCCCATACCCTTAGAGACTGACTTCGCTTGCCCAACTAATGCTAGTCAGGTAAGTATTTGGATTATTTATCTCTCGTAAATCGCGTGCTACGCAATTTGGCAGTGATTTTATTAATCGTATTTTTGCTTCTTATTATGTTAGACCAGCACCAAGGGTTTTTGTTAGCGCTTAGAAATTAGTACCTCAAGAGAAAAGAGTTATGGCAAATAGAAACTTACTTAATACTAAATATTGTATTGAATAACAAAGTTTCTTAAAATAAAAACCGGCTAAGAGCGTGTCGGACCACGCACTATGAAGGGTTCCGTAGTAGTGATGAATTCGTCCCAAGGACAGACAGAACATTGTAGTTGAAAAACATGTTCTCCCATATATTCCAACTGCAAATGTAACTTTGTACGCATAATATTGGGAGATTTACCATGTTATTTTAAGACCATAGACTTCTTATAGGTTTTCCTGTAATCTATAAGTATAGAACTATTCTCAATATTAAAAAAAAAATGCCTAAGCAGTAGTTACGGAGATAAGGGGAAATGGTAAATTTTCGTTTTTAAATGATTTAAAAAACATGATATATGCAAAAAAGCCCTTTAATTTGATATACCTCACAGTACAGTAAGCAAAACTTTTATTTTAATTTTTAAATTTGACCCAGAAAAGTGACCCCTATATTCACAATTGATTTATTTTAATTACACGTGTTTGGGTCATAGAAATTGATATGTGTACCAAATTTGAACTTAATCGGTCCATTACATTTGGTGAAAATTGGCTGTGACAGACGGACAGACAGACACACGAGTGATCCTATCAGGGTTCCGTTTTCCTTTTGAGGTACGGAACACTAAAAACTTGTTTTGATACTTCATCCTTATGCGGTACATTTGATAAACATTTGAGTATACGTATCTATGTGTGCACGAGCATAACATTCCGGGGGCATTATAAATGAACCTACCTTTAAACATATCTGCAGCAAGCAAGTAGATAATATCCTTGAGAATTGAGCTTTGTTGTGCCGCAGGGATTTCCTAAAAAGGTGATTTGCATTATTTTTCACCAAGTTAAAATAAAGAGTCCTATCTACGTAAAATGTAAATTTGGGGCTCTCCTGAATGTAAAGTTCACGGTTGATTTTATTTTCATGGAGCGAACGCGGCTTGAATTTTAAAATCACGGTGGGCCCAAATGAAATTTCATATCATTAATATATTTTCGAGTTTAGACACAGATTACAGAGATATGAAATATTATGGCAGGATTTTCATTATCAACAGTTTAAATGGCATAAATTCGTCTACCACTCTGCTTGAAACGGAACAAACATTTTTAACAGTAATGTACAGGGCTAGCAAGATTACCAACCAGCAAGTGTTATATAAATCTTTTAGAAAGAGGCGGGTTGTTGGGTACAGATGTTGTGAAATTGTCTTTGGTTCCTTTTTAAAAAGAAATCGTTTTTTGAATGACAAAACTATCACTATAGAAAAAATATATGAAAGTCTACAAATTTCCGTGATCCTTTTATTTTCAATCATTGTACCTTATAAAATAGTTCCCGACGCAAACCGTAATAACAGTGCTTTAGGTTAGCACTTTTTAACGGATTTGGATGGAATTTGGCATACAGATATACTATCTCTATGCCAAATTTCATCCTATTCCGTTCAGTAGTTTTGCGTGAAATACTCGTAGTAACAAACATCCATCCATCCATCCTCACAAACTTTCGCGTTCACAATAATTAGTAGGATTAAAATACCCGACCACATAAAAAGTACAAAAACCCTCAAGACTTCAGTTTTTGTTCAAGTTCCAAGGAATGATTAAGTATCCCGTGTCGGCAAAATTATTTTGTCTTCAATAACATTTTTATTATTTATGAAGCGGCCAGTCTCCTCTGACTTGTTTTAATATCTTTGAATAGCCGGCCTTTGAGCTCCGATCAAATTAAACTTTTTCCAGACTGAAAGGCTACTAAATGTTTCATGGCTTCAGACGTCTTATTCAATTGAATTTTTCAGAAAAAGAACGGAATCTCACATTCAGTATTATTTTTAGTACCTTTGAGTTTGTGATGAACGTAAAATGTTAAAGATACAACGGATACAACTGTTTGACATATTAAATTGAGTGATTACACTTGACGAGAAACAGACTATGATTAATTTAATATTACGCAGCGATACCTATTAGCGGTTTTTACCTACCTATATAACTATAGTCGGTAAGTACCGAATATACTCTTGGTAATTTATATTTGGAACCAGAATCACACACATGGCAAATTGTATACATTGTTATCTATATGGTATCCGGTCTCGAAAAAGTAAAGGCGCTGTTTTTAGATTGTAATAAAATCAAAAAGGATTTGTAAGTTATGACGGATGTTTGCTTAACTAACTATATATAGAAATGCCAGCTTATCTCCTGTTAGTCGACTGTACAAATAAGTAGATATTATATTAATAAAATGGTATTTACCAACGCACTTTCGATCAGTAAGTATTTTGTCAAGTCCTGTCAACATAACACCATTTCTAATTAACTCGCAAACGTCCGCTACTAAACACTGGCCTCCTAATACTCGTATAATATAATGAATGGACGTTGGGCATATATTGCTATAATGTTAATATCACGTTTGCCACTGGTCACGTGAAGAGTCGACCAACCGCTTAGCGAGACGTTCAATAGTCCTAATGAACTTCGATTTCGATTCGAGTACGAAACGTTTGATTTTCTTCCATTTACTAACGAGCATGCAAAATCCAATTTAAAACATGGCTGAAATAAAACGAGTATAAACACGTCTCTTAGCACGAGGTTCAACGGTAAACGTTAGTTTTTCACCGTTAGCATTCCACGTTTTCTCAGCGTTCGCCCGCTGCTCGCAAATCCAGGAAAACGCTTCGTTGCATTCAACTTGTTTCGCCACCCAACTGAAGGTGGCTGGCTCTGGAAAAATGGTTAAGAACATGAATGTACGTTTATAATATGAATGTACTCAGACGCAGACGTTGCCGTGAAGTTCTTTGCTGAAATTCGTGATATGAATAATAGTACTTTCTTAGAAGGTATTTTGCTGCTAATGTTGACATGGTAAGTGACAAAGGACAATTTTCTTCTTAGGTAAGTAGCTATGGGTTATTTTGGGTAAAAGACGTTATTGATGTGATCTTTCCTCTCTCTTTTCTGCAATCTGTCGGAGTGATTTCGTGAAAAGGGACGGAAGTTTGTTACAGGAAGCCGGATAAGCGCGCGCTATTTGATTTGACCAAGAGCGCGCGCGGTGTTAGAGTTCGCCATTAGAAACGACCTTACCGAGGAGGTAATAAACAACATTAAAGGGGCAGCCCTTTAATGTTGTTTATTACCAGATATTACCATAATATACCAAGGTGAGATATCAGATGTAACACATCATAAGCGACTGCTGTAAGCCTCGCTCGTTTTTTTAACCGACTGTCAAAAAGGGAGGAGTTTATATGTTCGTAGCGTTTTTTATGTATGTCCACCGATTTCTCCGTCATTATGGACTGATTTTGAAAAACTTTTTTTGTTAGAAAGGGTATACTCTCAAGGTCCCATATAAATTTTATTAAGTTTGCTTCGATAGTTTTTGAGTTGGCTTCAATAATACGTATTTTTTTTCCCACTTAGTACCTATGTGGATGATATGGTAAGTTCATGTCACTGTTATTTACATAGCAGGTAGTGGTATTCGAATTTGTGTTGTACCATAACTAAAAAGTGAAAAATAAAAACTTATTAAAAAAAAAAAAAAAACAACATTCCAAAAAAAACACTACAAAGTAAAAGATAACTTTAATTTCGGAAGTCGGTGGCAAAAAACGAAAATTAGAAACCAAAGACACCGACTTCCGAAATTAAAGTTATTTTTTGCTTTATAGTGTTTTTTAGGAAGTCGGCTGATTAAAAAAAAAAATTATCCATTCTACGCTATCAAGCCATTGGAATTAGAGATACTTAAATTATTTCAGTTCCTTGTTTTTAATTGAGGAGACATTTATTATATTCGCAAAAACGTTAGAAAGCTGGAGAGTTTGGTCAAAAACTGTCTTAAAGTATTCAATCAATCAATCAATCAATCATTTATTCATAAGTTCACATATAAATTACATAAAAGTTACATCATAACAAAGTTACATATTAATAGTAGAAATGTAGAAAAAAAATTAAACTATGCCTAAAATAAATCTAGTGTATAAGTTATATAATATTGATTAAAGGCCCAATGAATACAATAGCGACCTGCCTGATGTAGGTTTATTCAAACCTGTGTTTCAGGCCATCACTTAACAACGCTGAGTGATTCAGTGGACTATTATGTTACTGTACATAGAGCTATCATTGATACATAATAAATTTTAAATAAAAATGAACTTAACATTTAATAAACTCATTGCATAACTTCTAGCAATTTTTCTGTGTCTGAGTAATTAAATGTCAGTAGGTATGCACTCAACATTTCACTACACTTTTTATAATTTACACTATATTTATTTACCGACTTATTGATTTTATTATATAAGAACGGACCTAAAAATACATAAAATTTATTTATAAAAGTATGTCTGGTTTGAGGCTTTATGCAAACTAAGTCTTTTCTTCTCTTATCAATAGGTGTTGGGATATAAGGAAGTTTATTATGCTGGTGTAGTACTATATTCAATATAAATAGTTGACGCACGGTTAAAACCTTGCATGCCGTGTAAAGCTCATGTGTGGGAAATCTAAATGGGCGAAAGGTGGCTACCTTAAGGATAGCTCTCTGCGCACGTTCTAATGGCAGTAGGATTGATTTGGCAGCCCCACCCCAGGAAGTTATACAATAAGTGAGAATGGATTGACACAAAGCTAAATAGACCTGTTTAATTAATTTGTAGTCCGAAATATATCGTAAATTCTTAAAAATGTATATTAGTTTACGCATTCGAGTGCATAACAAATCAATGTGTTTACGGAAATTCAGATTTGTGTCAATCGTTACACCAAGATATTTCATATGATCGGTTTTTGCTAAACTGGGACAGTTACATGCATCGTCAGCATACGTGCCGCACTTGTGCGCATAAATGTTTATGTTAGTAGTTGGCAGGTTAGTGTTTCTCATAGTAAATAAAATGTGTTTGGTTTTCTCTGCATTTAGTGTTAGGAGATTTTCATGTAGCCAATTAGACACTATATTAAAACCGTTCTGGGCTTGTTTATATACCTCATCTCGAGATTTATCTGAAAACAATAGAGCCGTATCATCTGCATAAGACATTATGACACCATTTTGGAGCGTTAAGCTGCACAGGTCATTTATGTATACTAGGAATAAAGTAGGGCCCAAAATACTCCCTTGTGGTATTCCGTAATTACTATTTCGAAGCTCAGAACTGACGTACTGACCAATTTTGACACATTGTTTGCGGTCACTAAGATAATCAGAAAGTAATGAAAGCGTTGTCCCTCTTATTCCGAGTGCTTCAAGCTTGTCTAATAATAAAGGACAAGAAATTGTGTCAAACGCCTTGGCGAGGTCTAGGAAGATCCCAATGGAGTGCATGCCCTTATCCAAATTAGTTGTTATATAATCCGTCATTTGATGTACTGCTTGATTAGCTGATTTTTGGGCCTAAAGCCAAATTGTCTATCTGAAAGCAATTTGTTATCTTCTAGGTATTTCATTAATCTAATATTAATGATTTTCTCTAGGATTTTGGAGAGCCCTGTTAAAACAGAAATGGGTCTGTAGTTATTAACATATTTTTTGTCACCAGTTTTATATACAGGTGTAACCACTGCTTTTTTAAGCGACTTAGGGAATATACCCTTAGTCAAGCATAACCGAAAAATATGAGTTAACGGCGGAGCAAGTAGGTATTTGAAATGTTTTAGTATGTTGTTTGATATGTCGTCCCACCCAACCGCGCAAACGTCCTTTAATCCAGAGATAATTGTTAGTACTTCATCGACATCCGTATCTAGTAAGACAAACGATTTAAGTGTGGGGAAAGTTTTAAGATGGTTTTGAGGGAGAGAACTTTTAGATTGTATGGTATTTTCTGCTAAAATTTTGCCTACGTTAGAAAAATAGAAATTAACTTTATTTGCTGATTCGATTGGGTTGTTCTCTACTGTCAATAAGTCAAGTGGAGGTTCTGATTGTTTTGTTCTAAATGTATTTGTTTTTATATATTTCCAAATCAGTTTACTATTTTTGCCTGCTTTCTGCAGTTCTTTTCTATCAAATTCATTTTTTATTTTTTTCAAAAGGTTATTGCAGAAGTTTCTATATCTTTTATAAGTAATGGAAAGAATTTCATTTTCAGGCTCAAGTTTGGTCTTTATGTGAAGTTTGTCTCTATGCCTAATACATCGAACAAGTCCGGGTGTAATCCATGGTTTAATACACTTATACTTCTTTGGCGTTATTTTAGCGACTGTATGTTTTATTATTGCAGAGTGAAGTGAATTTATAAAATAATTAATAGAAATGTTTGCATCGGTAGAATTATAAACTGGGTCAAAATTAATATTACGTATGTCTTTCTCCAGGTGCGTCATATTGACTTTAGTATAGCTACGTAAACAATTTTTTCTGGGTAACGAAACTTGTAATGTTAGTAATACTGCTTGGTGATCAGTAAGCGAAGAGTTAGTAACAAATGTTTTGGTTGGGTTATTTGTTTTTATAATGAAATGATCTAAGCATGAACCACTTTGATGCGTGGGGTGGTAATGAGCTGGTAATAGTCCGTGGAATGAGCAGATATTAAGATAGTTATGTGCTTGTAAATCTATTTTCCCGGAAGCAATGTCGATATTGATGTCCCCCATGAGTATTATGTGTTTAAAAGTTGTAAGACTTTGTAACTGTATGTTTAGTGAATCTAAGAAATTTGCGACATTTTGAGAAGGAGGTCTGTATATAGCCATAACCACCGTATCCAAACCAATTTTAATGAGTAAGCAATTACTATTTTGTAGCAAAGGTTCTTTTACAGTTGTACTTAAATTATTGTTAACAAATACAACTAATCCATCATTCTGGTTGATGTTTCTGTTGGTTTTATGCGAGACATATCCGTCTAAAGATGGAACAGCTGTTTGGTTTGACAACCAACATTCTGTGAGGACGATAATGTCGCAAGTTATACCCAAGTTCTGTAGCAATATTTCAAAACCATTTATATTTCGATTAATGCTGCGAATATTTTGTGTAAGTAGGGTCAGTGGTTTCTCTCCCAAGGGAAAGAGGCGTTTACACTCATCAATATTACAATTTATAGCTTCAGACACAGAAAATTGATCTAGGTCACTAAGTAATTGATTAGTCATGGTAAATAAACACCTAACAAATGTAAATAAACAAAAAACTACTACTAGTGTGCTTAATATATAGGTTAATCGGTAGCGCTCTTAGGTGCCTTCATAATCTATGGAATGGATATAGTTGTCCTCGGCATTTTTTCGTGCTGGACAATTTACATCACCAGTTTTATGATCCGATTTTCTCTTAAAACGTTTGCACGTCGCACAGTTGGGTGGACTGGATTTTGTGCTACATTCCTTAAAAGAGTGGCCAGTCTCTCCGCAGTGATTGCACGTCGGGCTAGTTTCACGGCAGAACTTGGCCGCGTGACCGAACTGCTGGCAGTTAAAGCATCGAGTAACGATCGTGAAATCTCGTACTGGGCATGACGTCCAATTAATGAATATTCGTCCTTGATTTACTAGAATCTTCCTGATGCTAGCTGGCACTTCTAGTATGTAATTGCAATTAGGGAGGTCTTTTTTTCCTGATTTGTGGCTCAATTTAACTTGATCTTCAAACGACTCACGAGTTGTATTGGTCATCTTATCTGAGAGGTTTTGCTCGTAGATGCAATCAATAACCTCCTTATCAGTCAGGGCTACTGGGACTCCAATAACAGTGATTCTTGGGCGCCGTTTTGATGGTTCTTCAACCTTAAGGCCTGAAGAAACGAGTTTTTCTAAGCTCCTGAGCTTTTGAATGTCCTCTTTGGAGTCGGTACTAATAAGAACACCTCCATTTTTTACTTTCTTAAGGCCACGAACATGTAGTTTAAGCTCCCCGGGCGAAATAATTTTCTGTACGAGAGACTTGGTATCGTCACTTGTTTTGGTCTTGTCGTTGGGATATATAGCAACTGAGCTTAAATTTGCTGGGCGCACAAAGTTATCAGAGCCTTTTTTGACCATATTAGCATACGAAAAGGGTTCTGAAGGGTTTGAAATGCCTTCAACTACTTCTTTGAACTGTAGGAGAGAGTTCGCGATGTTCTGTTGTTGCTGTAGGTGCTGAATGGTACTATGGGCTTGAATGGTTTTTTGCTTTAAGGCTTGATATAAAACAGCCATCTGAGATGCGCCATGTGAGACACTACGGCAAAGATTGGCCACACGAACCTTTTGTTCCGCGATCATTTTTCTGTCAGCGACTAAACTGCATACTTCACTTAGGATTTTTTCCATGGACCCCATCCATTTCTGTATCTCCGGCGTAGAAATAACTTCAGCTGGTAGCTCATTCTCCAAGGGAGGTGGTGGATTTGGGTCAACAGGCTGGAAAGCTTGAGTTGGTGACGGCGGAGGACTCCGCGCTACTAGATGGCTACGGCCAAACGGGCTAGATCCTGTGTTAGACATATCCAACAGAGAAACTATTAGATACACTATTTAAAAATACTTTAGTTCATTCTTACACAGTCAGTAACCTCGTAATAATCACTCGCGACACTCATTTATCACTGACGACGCAAATAACTATAACAATTTGTATTTGTAATCGATTATTAGTATCATAATAAGCTAAGCAAGATACGTCCGCGCAGTCAGGCGAATCAATCGCGAATCTTGTTATATATTATTGTTTACTTAATGGCTTGTATTTTTTGTGGTGCTTAGAATATCCCACTTTGTTAAATATCACTTAAAGTTTAATGAAGATACTGCGTAATTTAATATGTAGGTATTATTTATTATTATTTTTTAATTCAAAATCTGTATTAACAATAAAAAACATAAAATCTGTCAAACTGCATTAGATGTATTTCCCTCTGGGGCAATAGTACATATGCACTGACACTTCAGCATCAAGAGTTCTACACAAAACGCGAAGATATCCAATCACATTCACACTTAGGCACCGATTTAGGCTGAACATACCAAAATCCAAGCTAAAAATGCATTCTACAAGTCCCTACGTAATGTCTATAAAAATATATAACAAACTACCTGACATAATCTTTATTATGTGAGGTAGTTTGTTATATATTTCTATCACTTCTTTTTGTTTATTTATAAATATATTTAACTTTTCTTCTTTCTTTAAGAAAAGTTAAATATAAAAAAAAACCTTAAAAAATTACTCATAAACAAATGCTATTATTCGTTATATCTAAATATAAATAATAGTAGTAGTAGAATTAATAAAATAATCATGATCACGCAATTTATAGGTATGTTTAAAATATATTAATGACACGGTAATCCTAATCATTAATAAATAATATAATAATAATAATTAAATAAAATAGCAATAATAATAAACTAAATAATATAGCAATAATAATTATTCAAAGTACAGGAGGTATTATCTGCGGAATGTATTGAACGAATGCCATCTAAATACATGAATGTCAGCTCACCGTCCGATAAGGACCAGGCCCGGGTCGACGGCGCGTTGTGTTCCACGCGCGCCTCAAAGAGATGTCAGCAGAATTGACGGGGTCCGCTAGGGCCGATGCCTGCCGGGGTTGCGAAGAAAACCGAAAGGGAGATCGTGGCCCCCGGCAACAGGGCAACCGAAGGAACACGGGTGGGTTTTAGTCAGTAAGAGTCTGACACGCCCTCCCGCTCCGCCCAGAGCGGGAGAAGCACCCAAAAAAAAAAAAAAAAAAAAGGAGGTCTAACATGACAAGCGCGAGAACGCTCTTTTTCTCGTTTTATCGTAATTTGTCTACGATTCTGACGTCATTCTAATGCCTAACACGTAGACAGATTTATCTGTCTACGGCCTAACATGACCGTAAACGACGAGTTAACTCGATAAAGGCACTTTGACATTTCTTTATCGTGCGACAATAGACCGATGTTGCAAATTATTTAAACAAATTATTTTTATGATAGTAACATCGGCGTAAAGTTCCGTTTCATTCATTCAATTTTATGCATGGATTAATACGTACTTTATTGAATAAACGTCTCTCTCTCTTAATTATTCTCTCTTTTAATTATTTATGTTTAGTTTTTTGTGTAACCGACTTTTTCATTAAAATTAAATGATTTCTTTGGCATGCTGAAATAAAAATACAAAATGGCGGTAATTAAAATTAGTGGCACCTATACTCATTAGATAATCACCACAAATAATAAATGGGCCGACAATCATAATTTGACAAATCGAAGTTTATTATTGTAATAATCACCATTAAATCATTGCAAATTTTGTTAATCACCACATTTACCAAAAGGACTGACGTTCAGATAAATTGGCAGCTAGAGTTGATTCCGCTATTATAACCATAAAAATTATTCATCACCACCCTTAGGAAATAAACTGGTGATTTTAGTAATTATGTTGCGAAGGTTTGATATTACCATACAGCCATTATCCCTAGATTTAGTTGATCACCATAATTGGTTAAGTGACTGGTTATTACTGAAAGTAATACTCATCTACGTAATAGTGCTCCTCTCCAACATAGTTTCTCTCGCAGCCGCCGAAAGGAACTTACACCGGTATATTTCATCAGTTTTCGAGGGTAAAAAAAATGCCTACAATAAGTACGCCTATGAATCTACCATCTTATTTTCGAGGTTTTTATGTATCATAACTTTGTCTTTTTATCTATCGTCGTCAAAATCGAGGACGACTAAATACGACAAAATGATAGAAAAAAATCTGATTATCTCGTGTTGAATTGTCAAAAATCGAAATAACTAACGTATCATGTTAGGGTTTGTCGACAAAACATCAAATTTGACAGAACGAGTCGAGTATTTTGTATGGCGTAGCTGTCAGAAAACGATAAAACTTGTGAAATAGACAAAAAATTGTCACGCGAGAGTGGATAATTGTCGCGTGTGTCATGTTAGGCCTGCTGGTATATAAAAATAATCTAAAATATTTAAGTACTTTTAGCAGATAAAACATAAATAATAGTAAGGCGAAATGTTAGTATCTTATTCGCGATCTCCATACTTTGATAATAAATGTAAGTTAAAACTTTTTCCCACAAAAACAACTTAATGATCTAAAATAGTGCTTCCTCTCTCCTACCTTCTTTGCTGTGTAATACAGGGTCCATAATGATCTTAATTATATAATTACCACCTAAGTACACATTATGGTAAAGCAATAAAGATATTGAGTATTGAGTATTATGTAAAAATTAAGGAACCAGAACTTACCTACTTTTTTGTTGACTAACTGATTTTCTCTATCGGTTTGTAGGTTTCAGTATTCTATGATGGTTCTACTCAGTATAATCACTTTTTATGTACAGCCCCAAAACATGTGTACACGGACAAGGAACAATTTTATCGTCAACAACCTTTGGTCCATAATGTATCCACCGTATAGGTACGAAACATACCTAGTATAAAATTCATTTTACAAAAACAATGTAAACATTTTGTCCCATCTATACACCCTATGATCAAAACAATGTTCACAGTGAAAATTCCAGAACAAGGAACAACACTGACAACGTCAGACATGATTGTGTTTAACTTAGTTTAATACAAGAATAAGAATTTCATTGTTGTCCTCTTCATTTCATGCATGACGTCACTGACGTGTCTTTTGTTTTTATTTTTTATTTGAAATACAAATAGGTAAAATCATGAATGTTTATAACGAATGTTGCTTAGGCTTTTTAAGGGTACTCACTGGGTATTCACGTGTAATAAACATTCCATGATTAGATTTTGAGCATTGCGGTACAATGTTGCGCCAGCTCGACGCACTGACTAAAGAGCATTCGCTTTTGTAACAGTTCGAGCGGTTCATGTTACATCGATTCAGTTGTAATGCTCGGTTTTCCGCACTCACTGCTGCAATTTTACGAATTGCATTATTACAGGTATGCACTGTAATGCTCGCCTGGATGCATTCACTGATGAAATACTCGAATATGAACTATTACATTACACGCAAATGCTCCCGGTGAGTGACTACCTTAAGATGTGATCATTGTCATGACAATAATAATATCGGTCTGACGCGATAGAGTAAATTGCAATTTTTTATGACTTCGCATTGTCAACTAAATACTTATTTCTAACTCCTCTCGAGGTTGAATTTTTGAATTGATTGAATTTTAAGATTTGTTTACCTCGTTATTGAATGATTACTGTATACATTTTTGTGAGACTTGTGTAGCTTACCTTGTTTTGGTCTTAGGCTATATAGATGTTTTGGTAAAATAAATTGTATATTATGTTTTGTACGTACAAAACATAATATATACGGCGGATACAATGCTATGGAATAATGGTTGTAGACAATAAAATGGTTCCTGGTCCGTATATACCTACATACATCTTTTTGAGGATGACTGTACAAATATTATTATGTACTACACAATTGCCAATTCGATTGATTATTTTGATTAGTTTTTGTATGTTATTTAATCACGTGGAATGTTTTATTTCTTTGGACATAAGTAATTGTGTATGACGTGTATGCATGTATTTGTAATAGGTACCTATACCTACAGCAATCGACAAAACAACACATCTGTGGAATGACCTAATGGATTCAGGTGAAATCTTCATTGTGAGACATTTTTGGTTACACAATTTTGTCGACAAACCCTTACTTTATAAAAATCGCAAAATGTTTACATTGTTTTTGTAAAATGAATTTTATACTAGGTATGTTTCGTACCTAAAACATACCTAGTATAAAATTCATTTTACAAAAACAATGTAAACATTTTGTCCCATCTATACACCCTATGATCAAAACAATGTTCACAGTGAAAATTCCAGAACAAGGAACAACACTGACAACGTCAGACATGATTGTGTTTAACTTAGTTTAATACAAGAATAAGAATTTCATTGTTGTCCTCTTCATTTCATGCATGACGTCACTGACGTGTCTTTTGTTTTTATTTTTTATTTGAAATACAAATAGGTAAAATCATGAATGTTTATAACGAATGTTGCTTAGGCTTTTTAAGGGTACTCACTGGGTATTCACGTGTAATAAACATTCCATGATTAGATTTTGAGCATTGCGGTACAATGTTGCGCCAGCTCGACGCACTGACTAAAGAGCATTCGCTTTTGTAACAGTTCGAGCGGTTCATGTTACATCGATTCAGTTGTAATGCTCGGTTTTCCGCACTCACTGCTGCAATTTTACGAATTGCATTATTACAGGTATGCACTGTAATGCTCGCCTGGATGCATTCACTGATGAAATACTCGAATATGAACTATTACATTACACGCAAATGCTCCCGGTGAGTGACTACCTTAAGATGTGATCATTGTCATGACAATAATAATATCGGTCTGACGCGATAGAGTAAATTGCAATTTTTTATGACTTCGCATTGTCAACTAAATACTTATTTCTAACTCCTCTCGAGGTTGAATTTTTGAATTTAATGAATTTTAAGATTTGTTTACCTCGTTATTGAATGATTACTGTATACATTTTTGTGAGACTTGTGTAGCTTACCTTGTTTTGGTCTTAGGCTATATAGATGTTTTGGTAAAATAAATTGTATATTATGTTTTGTACGTACAAAGCATAATATATACGGCGGATACAATGCTATGGAATAATGGTTGTAGACAATAAAATGGTTCCTGGTCCGTATATACCTACATACATCTTTTTGAGGATGACTGTACAAATATTATTATGTACTACACAATTGCCAATTCGATTGATTATTTTGATTAGTTTTTGTATGTTATTTAATCACGTGGAATGTTTTATTTCTTTGGACATAAGTAATTGTGTATGACGTGTATGCATGTATTTGTAATAGGTACCGATACCTACAGCAATCGACAAAACAACACATCTGTGGAATGACCTAATGGATTCAGGTGAAATCTTCATTGTGAGACATTTTTGGTTACACAATTTTGTCGACAAGCCCTTACTTTATAAAAATTGCAGACATACTAGTCATAGTCCTGTATTCCAGCTGATAAGAAATATTGCCAATATACCTACAGACGGATAATATGAGTTGAACAGGAATTTCCGCATCGCCTTCGAAGGCAGAAAGTTGAAAGAAGCTTCATTCCAGTAGGTATAGCACTTGAAAGTAAGAAGATCTCGAGTGCCAATATACTTGTGTGGGGCGAGCGCTGTCCCTCACTAAATATATTGAGGTTATCTATATTAACATTAGTTCATTAATTTAGGTAGGATAAACTGAATACTGTATTATACTTTAGAAGTATGAGGAACAGGGTGTAAAGTTCATTCATTCTCTATAGAAAAAAGGAGGATCCTCCGACCAGACGGGTGTCGTGTCTGGCGGGCAACTGCCCAACGGTTGAACTCGGATAGTCTTATATATGTCATTCGCGCGGTAAACTCTAATTGCGCGATGCAGGATTTGTGTAACGTCATGTCTTTTTGATGCGTAGTCCGTATGTGGCGGTGTAACCGCTACAAAAAATCAATCTACCTAGCCTTTTCTCAACTAAGTTGGGGTTGGCTTCCAGCCTAACCGGATGCAGCTGAATACCAGTATTTTACATGAAGCGACTGCTATCTGACATTCACTACCCAGTAACTGGGTAATACGATACTCCTTGGTAGAAGTGGTTGTCAGACTTTCGGGCTTCTGACGACCCGTAACGATTGTCAAAGATCCACGAATGACAGTCGGGACCAATGGCTTAACGTGCTTTCCGAGGCACGGAGGAGTCTCGGTATGTAAAGTTGGTCATCCATCCACGGACCAACCCTGGCAAACTTAGCCTTAACCTGATGGATCGACCCGTGCGGCTGTTATTACTTAGAGCCATGAGCTCCGGTAACTGCTACAATACCTTGAATATAGGGCAAACTTAAACACGTGACTTTACTCATCATTATGAACAACATTTACTATGGGACCAAACCTTAAATCGCGAAAAAAAAATTTAGCTGTTCCCTAAATTTATGTTCGCATAAGCCGACGTACGTACGCACGGACGTAATAAAATCGCGGTGATTTTTTTTTCGTGCACTGTAATTTCAACGCTCTGCTAACCGCCGAGAGTTGAAAATCGAACAGTGTGTTTTTTCAACGTGCTGGGACGAGAGTTGAAAATCCAGTGCGCGATAAAATACCCATGTGCCAAATTTGATCCAAATCCCTTATTATATAATATAATTAGTAAGGATTAGGATACTAGTGACCCGACCCTGCTTCGCACGGTTTAACTTTGTGGAATAAACTCTCTAAATTATTGTGAAAATCGCATCAAAATCCGTTGCGTTGTTTAAAAGAACGCGGTCAGACAGAAAGACAAAAGCGATTTTATAGATTGCTAAATCTATAAAACCGCAACAACTATTTTTAAGTGAAAGTCCCATCAAAATCGGACTAGCCGTTTCGGAGATTCGCCGGAACAAACAGACAGACAGACACAAAATTGAAAAAAGAATGTGTTTTCGTTGTATGTACCGTATATACTTTTATATGCATATAGTAAAAAGCTGTAACAACGCAACGGATTTTGATGCGATTTTTACAATCATTTAGAGAGTTTATTCCACAATGTTAAACCGTGCGAAGCAGGGTCGGGTCACTAGTATCCTAATCCTTACTAATTATATTATATAATAAGGGATTTGGATCAAATTTGGCACATGGGTAGACCATGACCTAGAGAAGGACATTGAATACCTTTTATCCAGCTATTCCCACGGGATTGAGATTGATGCAGGTAAAACCGCGGGGATCTAGAACAAACTAAGCAACTAATATTCTCTCAAAAGAAACAGAACTAAGTGCTAACTAGAAACGTACCTACCTACCTACGTAAGTATAACAACTGTTGATTTAGGATCTCATTTTAAATTATAGTTGTCTACAAACTCTATTAAAAGTTAGACTAACAACATATGATTAATGTACGACTCTGTCTCGATTTATAGCATGTGTTAATAAACCCTCACAGAAAAGGAGTCAATGTCGTACCTACCTACACACTGACATTCATACAGGCATCCTAACTAATATTATAAAAGTGAGTTTGCTTGTTACGGTTTCACGCTAAAACGGCTGAACGGATTTTGACGAAATTTGGTACAGGGGTAGACCTTGACCTGGAAAAGGACTTAGGCTACTTTTCATCCTGGATTGCAGACGAAGTCGCGGGCAACAGCTAGTAATAAATAAAGTTCAAAATAAAACCATAATAGATCAAGGATCAAGATAAAAATCAAATTGTCCCATTATTGGGTAGGTATCGTACGTATTCAGTTTAATCAGGATTTTTTTAACCAGTGCGCGACCTTAAATACGTGATTTTACTCATCATTATGAACAACTTTTACTACGGGTCCAAACCTGAAATCGAGAAAAAAATCAGCTGCTCCATACATTTTGACGAGTAAGCCGACGTTCGCACGGACATAATAAAATCGCGGTGATTTTTTTTTCGTGCACTGTAATTTCAACGCTCTGCTAAGCGCCGAGAGTTGAAAATCGAACAGTGTGTTTTTTCAACGTGCTGGGACGAGAGTTGAAAATCCAGTGCGCGATAAAATCCCGCCGCGATTTTATTATGTCCGTGCGAACGTCGGCTTACTCGTCAAAATGTATGGAGCAGCTGATTTTTTTCTCGATTTCAGGTTTGGACCCGTAGTAAAAGTTGTTCATAATGATGAGTAAAATCACGTATTTAAGGTCGCGCACTGGTTAAAAAAATCCTGATTAAACTGAATACGTACGATACCTACCCAATAATGGGACAATTTGATTTTTATCTTGATCCTTGATCTATTATGGTTTTATTTTGAACTTTATTTATTACTAGCTGTTGCCCGCGACTTCGTCTGCAATCCAGGATGAAAAGTAGCCTAAGTCCTTTTCCAGGTCAAGGTCTACCCCTGTACCAAATTTCGTCAAAATCCGTTCAGCCGTTTTAGCGTGAAACCGTAACAAGCAAACTCACTTTTATAATATTAGTTAGGATGCCTGTATGAATGTCAGTGTGTAGGTAGGTACGACATTGACTCCTTTTCTGTGAGGGTTTATTAACACATGCTATAAATCGAGACAGAGTCGTACATTAATCATATGTTGTTAGTCTAACTTTTAATAGAGTTTGTAGACAACTATAATTTAAAATGAGATCCTAAATCAACAGTTGTTATACTTACGTAGGTAGGTAGGTACGTTTCTAGTTAGCACTTAGTTCTGTTTCTTTTGAGAGAATATTAGTTGCTTAGTTTGTTCTTAGATCCAAAATAGAATCGGTTTAATTTATATACTACTAGTTGTGCCCCGCGGTTTTACCTGCATCAATCTCAATCCCGTGGGAATAGCTGGTTAAAAGGTATTCAATGTCCTCTCTAGGTCATGGTCTACCCATGTGCCAAATTTGATCCAAATCCCTTATTATATAATATAATTAGTAAGGATTAGGATACTAGTGACCCGACCCTGCTTCGCACGGTTTAACTTTGTGGAATAAATTCTCTAAATTATTGTGAAAATCGCATCAAAATCCGTTGCGTTGTTTGAAAGAACGCGGTCAGACAGAAAGACAAAAGCGATTTTATAGATTGCTAAATCTATAAAACCGCAACAACTATTTTAAGTGAAAGTGCCGTCAAAATCGGACTAGCCGTTTCGGAGATTAGCCGGAACAAACAGACAGACAGACAGACAGACACAAAATTGAAAAAAGAATGTGTTTTCGTTGTATGTACCGTATATACTTTTATATGCATTTAGTAAAAAGCTGTTATTTTGACATTACAAACAGACACTTCAATTTTATTTATTTGTATATTTATAGATTTTTGGCACAATATTAAGTACTAGGTACATTCCTGATTGATACCTACATATTGAGGGTCTATTAATCTATGACATGAAATGAAATTGACTCGTAATAAAATTTAATTTACATGCAATAAATCCGTATACATACATTTTATACCAATCTTTTGAATTGAATTGAATTATAAATCGTGACATGAAATTAAATTAATTCTGAATTGTAAAAAAAAATTAATTTGCATGCATGCGTTAATAAAATTGGGGACTCACTCAAATACATATGTAAGTCATTATATTGAAATAAATTTATCATTATAATTTAATATTAGGTAATCGTTTTTAATAGTATTGATCATTTGTATGTCACTATTGGCAAAATTAGATAATGCGCTATCGCATTATCTAATTTTTCAAGATCTTTGCATGCAATTACCTATATTTCACTATTATCCTATACTATTAAATGATCAATATTTGTTATCATGTTCTCGAATACAGTTCTAACGATTTCGGTGAAAGTTGCAATGTCAAGCCCCACTAATAAAAATTAACATAACATAAAAACATAACATAACATCACGCCTTGTTTCCCCGAAGGGTTGGGCAGAGGTGTCCCTGTAGCAGGCACACCCACATTTCGCCAGTTATGTTAATAAAAATTAAAAAAAATAAAAAGAGCTTTGGCTATGATGGCATTTCAACCACAGTTCTAAAATTTGTTTCCAATTGTATAGCTGCGCCCCTTGCTCATATCATTAACGTAAGCATATACTCTGGAGTATTTCCAGAAAGTCTAAAAACTGTAATATTAAACCACTATACAAAAAAAAATGATAAAGACGAAATGGCAAATTAAAGACCAATTATTGCTCTAATTCCCATCTTCTCAAAGATCATAGAAAAAATTATCTATGAATCTCTCTACAATTTTCTAACAAAATACCACATACTATGTGATGAACAAAAAGGATTTAGAAAAAATAAAAACATCAACATGGCTATTTTCGACTTTCTCCATAAAATAATGCCAAAAGTAGACTCTAAAACACCTGTATACGCAATATATGCCGATATGTCGAGGGCTTTTGCCTGTGTGGATCACGATATCCTCCTAACCAAATTTCACGCCTACGGTATTCGTGGCAATGCCTTTAATTTAATAAAAACGTACCTAAAAGGTCGTAAACATTGTACGGAGATATCGAGCCTGTGTTTAAGATCTAGAAAGGAATTAAAATTCATATCGTCTTTTAGAGAAATAAAATATGGTGTCCCGCAGGACAGTGTCCTCGGACTTTTGTTATTTTTATTATATAGAAATGACTTACCACTTCATATACTTCAACCTATGATATTATTTGCAGATGATAGCACGTCAATTGTTTCATGTATCGATAAAGAATCATATGTAAATGATATGAACAATACAATTAATAGTTTAATAAAATGGCTTGACAATAATAATCTAGTTCTTAATCTCCAAAAAACTAAAATCATGCACTTCTACCAACGATTATCTGCTGGAGATATGGATATAAACTACAATGGTCAAACTATAGAAAAAGTAAATAGTTCAAAATTTTTGGGAATCATAATTGACAGCCATTATGATTCCCAAAAATTTTGTACTGTTTGGAAAACTTGGAAGCCGCAAGCAGAAGACATATGTAAACGTTTAAGCACAGACACATTTATGTTGCATAATCTTTCAAAAAAAGTAAATTTACCGACAGTATTAGTGGCTTACCATGGTCTAGTAATTTCCATCTTAAGATTTGGTATAATATTTTGGGGTCACTGTAGTGAACGAGAAAGCATTTTCAAAGCGCAAAAGCGTTGCCTGAGCGCTATATTTAGTCTTAAAATAACAGACAGTTGCGTACCTATATTTAAGTCTCATAAATTATTAACCTTCCCATGCCTATATATCCTTGAATTAGCAATATTTGGTATAACAATTCGATGTCTATTTGCAACTTTAGTAGAAACTAGAAAACGAAGTACAGCTATGAGATCTCAATACCAGAATCTATTATACACGGGCGCATTTAAAACTAGTTTATTAAAAAGAAATGTTATATGTATGGCTCCTGTAATATTTAATAAAATACGTTACCAAATGAAAAACCTACCGTTGCATAAATTTAAAAAACATTTCACAGAGTTTCTTGTGGATAAATACTATTATTCTGTGCAGGATTTCTTAAATGATAATTTTTTGTAATTTCTTTAGTTTGTATCACATTTGCATGCTATATTAAGGCAGAGTATACTCGGATCCTATTATATAATTTAACAACTTATTTTTATGTACCTACATTCTAAGCAAATAAAGACCTATTCTATTCTATTCTATTCTATGTTTACGGGGGCGAAACATCGATCTAGCTAGGTCTCATATCTGGAAAAAATTGATTTCTCCGTAATTTCACCCGAGCAGAGCTCAGTCGCCCTAAGTTTAGAACAAGATGGCTACCTTATAATAATGACATGGCAGTATGGAATTAGTATGTACTATATACATGGAATAATAATAATAATAATAAATAATTTATTTCCAAAAGTAAATTACAAAGTAGTTAAGTGCAGTATTTACAGCTTAGGACTTACAAGTGCACAGAAATTTGAGCAATGACCCCCATGCTAGGTGGAACCTGTGTTACAGGGGTCATCCATCCGTCCATTATACAAAATTACAGGTAAGTAAGTAGTTTTTCTTTTTTTTTTTTTTAGGGCCACAATTATGTATTTAATTCTAGTGTGAAAAAGGTGTACGTGCGTGTGTGAGTGTGTGTGTATGAGTGAGTGTGTGTGAGTGTGAGGGTGTGTGTGTATAGAGTGGTTGGTCATGTATATTACGATGTTAATAGGAATGAAATGATCACGTTCTATTTTCATCCGAGCAGAGCTCGGTTGACTAGGTACTATTATTAAATGAGCATTTTCTATTTTCACCAGAGCCGAGCTCGGTCGCATAGGTACTAGAGAAATTACATACATACTTATTATATACATACTATATTTCTGGCAAGAAATGAATCAGCCAGGATAGGTAACCCTGGCTGATTCATTTCTTGCCAGAAATATTCTAGAATAGTCTCGAGGGATTTAAACATGGGGAAAATGTAATAATAAATTAAGGAGAGAAATAATTAGAACTGACCTTGGCGCATGGTTGTGTCATGGTTGGATCAATTTCAATTACTTACTTCAATGTTCTTATGCAGTTTTGAAATTGATACTACTCGACTATTACGAAACAACATGAAGTACCATAAACATGGATACCAAGGTTTTTCTCAAATTTACCTAAAATGTAATTTATTATCATGATGATATTCAATTTGTTTTCTCAAATCAGCGTCATCAAGACCAAATGATTTCTTAAACATCAGGCAGGCTATCAATACTGATTTTTTTAAAATTATACGTTGCGATGAATAGCTGGTTAGTGGTTGTGATGTTAATTGAATTTTATTGTAATTTCTTATCAAATCAATGCGTCGCCTCGTGAACACATGAAGCTGATTTTCAGCTTTATCGAGACGTGTTAAATTGATCTTAGTTTATTTGCGCGTCTTAGGCGTGAAATGACGCGTTTTTATTTAGTAAATGTTATTTTGAGTTTACTAGTCCTAGAAAATTTTGGCCGTGAACTTGATTTCCAATCGGAAAAACCAGCTGTTCTTCAAAGACAAGCAGGTAAGTGTATTTTATTAAATTAGTTAAACAATTAACTAAGATAAGAAGAAAAAAAAGATGCGCCCCGTGCCGACCCTAATTACATTTTGGTCAACACTGCCTCGTTGGTATAGTGATCGCAAGCTACTGTTGAGCATGAGGACTGGGTTCGAGACCCATGTCCGGTAAAGTGTTATTGGCACCAACCGGACACAAAACTGGCAAAATGTGGGTGTACACTGTACCTAATATACTGTACACCTCTGTCTAACCCTTTGGGGAATACAGTCGTGATGTTATATAGTGTCTTTGCTAAAGGAAAATGTTAATGTTTGTGATTCGGAATTTCTTTTTGAACATATTACCTGTAGAGACATAATTAAAACTTTTCATACTTTAAATGTAAAAAAGACTGCAGATCTGTGGGGTAACTCTGTAGAAGTTGCCAAGTCTATTATTGACATTGTAGCACCTACTTTAGCTCTTATCTTTAATAATTGTATCGACTGTGGGGAGTTTCCTGACCTAATGAAAAAGAGTAAAATTATACCTTTGTTTAAATCAGGTAGTACATCAGACCCCACCAATTATAGACCTATTTCAGTACTACCTACCTTTAGTAAAATTTTTGAGAAATTAATTTTAGAGCAATTGCAAAGATTTTTTAATAGACATAAATTATTACACAGCAAACAGTTCGGTTTTACAAGGGGTAGTTCAACTACTGACGCCGGTGTTGAACTTTTAGGTCATATTTATAATGCATGGGAAGATAAATGTGATGCCTTGGGCATCTTTTGTGATTTGTCCAAGGCATTTGATTGCGTTCTTCATGACACGTTAATCAGGAAACTCCGCCATTATGGGATCCAGAACAGCGCTCTGGATCTTCTTACTTCATACTTGAGTAATAGGATTCAGAGCGTTGACGTTAATGGAAAAAGATCTCCCGGATCTTTAGTAACAATGGGAGTCCCACAGGGCTCAATTCTTGGTCCTTTCTTGTTTCTTATTTATATTAATGACTTGCCTTACCTCATAAAGGATAACCATGATATAGTATTGTTTGCAGATGACACTTCACTTTTGTTTAAACTTAAACGTCAGCAGCTAGTTACTGACGATGTAAATACGGCAATCTCAAAAGTAGTTCACTGGTTCAATGTTAACAATTTACTTCTGAATGAAAAAAAAACTAAGTGCATTAAGTTTACCCTACCTCATGTTAGGCAGGTGAAAACTAAATTGTTGATAAAGGACGAAGAATTGAATCCTGAAGATAGCACAGTATTCTTGGGCTTAACTTTGGATGCTAAGCTTCAGTGGGGCCCACATATAGATAAATTGTCAAAAAAGCTAAGCTCCGCAGCATATGCTGTTAGAAAAATTCGTAATTTAACTAACATAGAGACAGCCCGTTTAGTGTACTTTAGTTATTTTCATAGTGTAATGTCGTACGGTATTCTGTTGTGGGGAAATGCCGCCGACATTCAAACTATCTTTGTTTTGCAGAAAAGAGCTGTTCGATCTATTTATAAATTAAGTCCGAGACACTCTCTCAGAGATAAATTTAAGGAGATAAATATAATGACTGTGCCTTCTCAGTATATTTTTGATAATCTTTTATATGCCCATAAAAACAAAAAATTGTTTAAAAAATACAGTGATATCCATAACATAAATACTAGGAACAAACACAAATTTGTTGTACCTACAACAAGGCTCAAGAAAATAGGTAGCTCCTCTAGATGCCAATGTATACGCTTTTATAATAAACTTCCAAGCCACGTACAAGATCTAAGCCTTAATAAATTCAAATCATTTACTAAACGCAAGTTGTGACAGAAGGCTTTTTATGCCGTTAAAGATTTCATTGAGGACAAAAAGGCATGGGATTGAGCTGCTCCAATTTTATAATTTTTTATGTTTTACTTTCGGAACTTTATTTTTTTTTTTGCTAACTTTAAAAAAAATATACACAATGACATGAATATTTACTTTGTGAAGTATAATATTTTTTTATTATTTTTTATTATTGTGAATGTGAGGACTATGTGGGTCATATATATATTTATTTTTCTCAGTTACTTTTAATGATCATCTGGCAGTTGTGAGTACTTTATGCGGCCTACCCAAATGTCCTTTCTTTGGTATTGTTCGTCGAATCATTGAGCTCCTTTTAAGTTCTGAGTTGAGCTACACGATTACTGACAAATGCGTGCATGGAATGGACAGGTCCACTCACATCTGTATGGTTCTTTCCTCAAAAGACCATTTCAGACACAAATCTACATGGTCCTCAAATGAAATGCTCTGACCAAGATTATTTCCTGGTTTTTATATACACATTGACATTAATGAATTTTATATACTTTTAAAGTATTATATTATTTAAATTATTGTGAATGTGAAGACTATGTGGGTCATTCCTTTTTCTTTTTGTTTTTAATTTTTTCTCACTTAGTTCTAATTATAGTCTGACAGTTTTGAGTAATTTATGCGGCCTACCCAAATGTCCTTTCTTTGGTATTGTTCGTCGAATCGTTGAGCTCCTTAATTCTGAGTTGAGCTGCACGATAACTGACAAATGCGTGCACTGACTGGACAGGCCCTTTCAATCTGTGTGATGCTTTCCTCAAAAGACCACTCCAGACACCAATCTACATGGTCTTCACATGATCTGACCAAGATTATGTCTGGACTTTAAAAGAGACTGTGACCTCTGAGTTTGTTTCGGCCTTTCTTCTCAGAGTAGTCAGTTAGGAAACGCCGACCTCATCTAGTTTTTAAAATATGATTGACGTGTAAAAATGTTTGTACAAACCTATTTACAGAAATAAAATCATTTATCATTTATCATTTATCATTTATCAATATTTTATTATATCAATCTTGCAGCTATCTCTCGATTTTGTAGGTAATAACGTTATCCCATGCTTACTTGATCATTCCAATATGAGGTGCCAACCAAAATATATGACGTGCAAACTTCACAAGGCCAAGGAATTATTTTCTTTTAAAAGTTTTGACGTAAAGTAACGTAGAATTACACCTACAGAGTTTACGATGGCAGGTTTTATCAGAAATCTGAAGTTAACGCGAAGTTTCCCTCTGACGCTAAATAAACGTAGACTTCGTTCGATTTTTCAAAAGTAACGGGACTTTTGGCATAGTTATAGATTGTACTTGCCCGCCCCTAGTCCATTTTTCATTTATTTCAGCCGGGCTTCGTGTTCTGTATAACGGTATTCGGTTTCGGACTAAACTTTGGCTATATTTTAACGGAAGCATTTTGGCCGAGTGCGCCATTTTTAGCGGAAGATGTCCCAAGGGTACGCTTGGTAATTTGCCTGGAGTAAAATAAAAAATCTAAGCAGCACACAAATACTTTCGAGAAAAGAATTAATTTAACTTTATTTATGGGGAATGGTCAATTTTCATAAATTTTCTTATATAACTTATTAAAAAATAAATGTTAAAACCAAAAGTGACTCCCAGAAGTCTCACATTCAAAATATGTTCATTTCAAACTCAAAATCAAAGCATTTATTTCAATTAAATCATTTACAGGCACTTTTGAATTGTCAAGGGGTCGGTCAGTCAGAAAGATGAAGCTAGTTGCTCATTCCAAACCGTAGTAGGTAGGTTCCTATGGCGAAGAACGGGTAAGAAACTCCACGGACACTCTTTTATATCATAATATTGTTACAAAATATTGATTACAACATTCGTGTTGAAATTATACATGTGCGAACAATGTAGAAAGACGTGCACGTTAAAAACGTCCGTAATAAAAATATATAAAAAACAATTAACATAAGCAGTGGCAGCTAAGAGATGACGAGTCCCTACTGATGGCGCCCGTTCACGAACATGACGCATGGCTCAGCACCATTTAGCTCAACCATTTTGAAGGGAACTTAACGACCCAACCATTTATTTACGTAACACGGCCGTGTTTGGGTCACAGAAATTTATATGTGTATCAAATTTTCGGTCCATTAGATTCGGAGCAAATTTGGTGTGACGCTGGCGCTGTTGTACCTGCTAAAGCTAGGTACAACAGCGACCCATTTGCGCGGTTGACACAGTTTGCGCTGAACAACGCCTAGCCGGTACTCCACATGTGTTAAGGAAAACTGGCAAGCCGCGAGTCGCAACGACATGTTATATAAATATTCCTATGTAGTTGTGAAACCGTCGGTAGTATTATACTACTTAATACTGTTGTATAGTGTGATTTGTATAGTGCAGTCGGAAAGCTACTTATTTGGTGAACAGGCAGCTAACTTGAAACTACTTTTAAACATTACTATGTTACGGAATTTGGTTTCCGCACAGAGTTCATCAGGTGGACCATTGTGCGTGGGCCATGCCGGCCGTTTGGTGGTTATTTTAACCAGCCCACCTCCCTCCAGAAGTTAATTAAAACTCCTGGTCTGTTCAGAACATCAGTGAAAGATCTAGTTGACCCGAGGGTTTCTGTTCTAATCTGGGTGACGCCTGTGCATTCAGAAAGCACGTGCGCGATGGTTTCCTCAGCCTCCATGCAAGCCCTGCACAGAGAACTGTCCGTTATGCCTATTGTGTGGAAGTGTTTGTTTTGCGAGCAGTCCCCGTCAACAGGCGCTGGCCGTTCCTGTTCAGGCGTAATAAACGCCTGGTTAGCCTTCTATCCAAGGATGGCATAGCTTCCTTGGACTACCTGCAACTCGGTGTCGAGGTCCGCCAGTTCTCCGCTTGTGTGTGGGTGAACTCCTGTAGCCACCTGCGTTTGGTTGAAGGGGATTAGCACAATAGGCTCGGGTCCACAGACTGCCGTGCTAGATCCTCTTCTAGTAAGTTCGTCAACTGCGTCGTTACCTAGCGATCCGCTGTGTCCGCTGTATGCTAGTGTTAACTTCGAAGTAATATATCTTTTCCGTAACAATTGGAGAACTGAGGCGCTATCGGAGAGTATACGTATGTGGGTAACACTCCTTCCTGGCTTCTATGGCGTGGGCCGCTTGTATGATGCCCACCATAGAAATATAAAAAACAGGAGAAGTGGCATGGGGACGAGTCTGTGTCCGCGCGTCATGATCAAGATGCTCATGTTACAGGCAAATGGCCGTCTCCGCGAACTAGTGCGCTTTCGACCGCGATTGTGACAACATTTAAGAATACCGTGTTATTCAGTGGTTTCTTGTAAAAATCAAAGCCAAACTAAAATCTTTATAAATCATGGAACCATATATCATTTAACAGGACAAGTATTTTACTATATTTGTCTTGAAAATCATGAAAAACAACAAATCGTAAAATATTTCTTGCCTTTACTGCGTTATTTTTGTTTTCATATATCACACCGACTGTACTATTTTTCCAGCAAATACATTACTTCTTAACCACTACCTAAATATGTCGCTAACTGACTGGACAAGCAATGTAAAAATTACAAAACGATACTTTAGTTATGTGGTTGCATCACGCAAATTACAGCGGCCGTACCCGCTGTAATTTGCGACGAATTAGTGATGTGCTTGACGAATTAGTGATGTGCTTGATGTGCGACAACAATGTCGATTGTCGTATGAATTTATATTACTATTTAAGTTTATTCTTCAATTTGTCAACACAAACCTCGGTTTTCGATCCGTCGGTATACACCGACGGATCGAAAACCGAGGTACCGGAGTCCCAAAAGAGCTGAGAGTATACACTCTCAGCTCTTTTGGGCCTGAGTAGTCACTCTATTCTTTGAAAGTGGTGTGATTTTGGGGCTTTGTCGCAGGGTCATCTTTGATGCCATCATTGGTCGTCGTTTGATCGCATCTTCCTTTATATGTGTGTGCTTAACTCTGGAATCTTTGCTTAGGGTTCCTAATAAATGGAGCCTACAGGCGGTCAGGGCCGTCTCCTTCCGCACGATGAGGTGCAGAGGCGGCAGTCCAAGCATTGCCTGTAGTGGTCTTATACTGCTAGTGATTGCAATACAAGCAAACCGTTGCAGTTTTTCGAGATCTCTTTGGGCTGTACTCAGGTCACATATCACTAGTCTCATACATCACATAAATCACCCAATATTTTGTTTACAAACTTACATTTGAATTGGGATGTATGTGTATGGAGAACATGTTTTTCAACAATGTTATAATGTTAAATCTTTTCTTGGGATAAAATCATCCCAACTACGGAACCCCTCATTGTGCGAGGTCCGACACGCACTCGGCTGGGTTTTTTCAGTGTGCTTAGTAGTCAATTCTTTTAAATAATTCTCTTAATGTATTAAAATTTAAGGTTAAAAATACATATTGGCAGTATAGTGAAAACATTAATATTTTTGCCTGTATACCATATAGTTTGTTCGACTGTACCTTAATATGTTTTGCTTTCCCTCCGATAAGCTTCACAATAATACGTATTACTGTGTTTGTTAGAATACTTGGAAATCTTGGGAATGGATTCGTACTGAAGTACTAGTCACTTACCTGGAATTTGGCATAAAGGTAGAATGTATCTAGGTTAGCGTACAGCGCCCTTCGCTCTGAAAATACACAGTCCAATTAAGTGATGTTTTATGACATTATAATAAGTACATTTTATTGCATTGAGCTATATTATGTTTGTTTTTTAACACGGTAGGTGGATGAAATAAAGCACTGCTCAAACTGAGGCGATCCCTCGCGGGACGTTGGATGAAATTCTAGTATGCAGGTGTTCCAACTGAAGTGTATAGTTGCGTGATTTCCTAAACATTGAAACATTCGTCGTGCATGTTAGAAAGGGGATGAAAACTATCTGTATAGGCTTTTATTATTCGTAGTGTATAGGTGATGTCCACTAAATTTATTTATTATTATTAAACAACCCTTAAACCTATCTTTACAGGTTGCCCTAATGCGATATTAAGTACATTATACTATAATAAAATAAATCCACAATAGAATAAATAAAACATAACACCCTAGAGGTTGCCAGAGTAAAGTGTAGTAGCGCGTCAGCGGTGCGCACCGAAGTAGATTAGCGCTCGCACACCACCAGCAGCCGCGCCCGCGCCCGCGCCGCCTGCTCACATACTCGTCTGGTATGCACAGCCTAATTGACTGTAGTACAGCAAAATTAGAAAGTTTACCCCTTATTACATGAAACAGGTATATGGCTAGTGTTAGTTCCCATTGATTTTACATTCTGTGATTACTTGAACTCGCACACTAACTTATTAGTATTACTAGACAAAATTTTAATATCGTAGATATTAAATAATAGGACATAATCAATTTTAAACTTTTGCAATGTTTGTAAATATGTGAGCACCATGTATCTATCACATAATTAATTTATCAGTCATTCCTATGCTTCATTTATAATTATTTTTACATATTGTGGTATAGTAATCTTATTCCAGGTGCATCGTCTTCACATATTGATTATATAATTAATGTATAAAAAATATTATAAAACATTAAAAAGAGGAACGGTGGAGTTTCTTGCCCATTCTTCTCCATACGAAAACTACCTTTTGGAAGGGGCGAATAGAATCATTTTTTTATATAATCATTTTTTTATAAATAGAATCATTAAAATAAATTATTTTACTTTGACATTGACTTTATTTATTTAGACCGAGTTAGATCACAGGGTTTGCTCGGAATTGTCTAGAAATACTGCGACAGTTTAGAGAAATAATTAAATCGAAGATTAATTTTCTATTATGCTTAGCTGATTAGATGTTTGATGATAAGCTGCAATAAAATTATCAGAATCTTCTAATAAAAATGGATTTGTTAAAGTTAGTAAAATTGATAAATCCAATGAAATCCTTAAAAGTAAAAAAAGGATGGAAAAGAATTTAATCTAAATGATTCCGTCACGCGCAATCGCGTTTCGCGTCCCGCGCGGGGTGCGCCTCAGTTTGGCCAGAGCTTTACTCTCACGGGGCTGTAATATTTTTCTTTCAAATGACTCATCGAGCATGGTTCTAGTCGACTTGACAAAATTACGAAAAAAAAACTCAATTCCGTGACCAGTTTGTGTATATTACTTAACACTAACATCACAAGCGTGCTCTATCTGTTGAGCGTGCGCGTTCTGGGCGCGTGCACAAAGGCTAAAGTATTAACGTTGCTAATTATGAAACGCTAATTTGCTTATCCACAGAGCGGAATCACATTAAGGCACTGGGAACACCAAAGGGAATAGTAATTCTTTTATATTCACGTTAGCGTGTTCACGTTAATTCTTTGTTTTTGATTGTTCTTTTGTAAGGATATGATAATATTAAGTCGTAATGTATGCTCCTCCGCGTGGTAGAGACCAATCCTCAAACAGAGAAGGACAGAACCTCGGGAACCTCGTATATATGTTCTCTTTGTGCGATTTTGAACATTGCCTACATATTTTTCTTTACAACATATTATAAAAGATAGTATTGAAAATGGCGTGTCATAATTATAAGAACCTTTTTTCGCTGATCAGCTTGTTGATGAAACCTTTGGCGAGCTTTGACAATAACAGTCAAAAGCACAGAGGAAATTGAGGAATCTCAGTTAGTATTACAGAGGTTAAGGATTGTATACAAGCTACCTAGCAAGCAAGCTGCTTAATTCACATTTCTGTTATTAAAAAAATCGTTTTCTTTACAGCTCGAACCATTCATCCATCCATTACATCAGCACACCATAAACCACACAAGATCAGAGGACCAAAGCGAGGTGTGGTGGAATCCAACGGCTCACACCAAACATTTTTCCCCGGTTTGTAGGACTCGGGAACACCACTCTCTCGTGAGTACATCATAGTTGACTGTGGAAGTCCCTAAAGCGACTGTAAACCAAAGTAAGTCGCGCATACGAAAAGAGAAAACAAACCCATTGTGAGTATGGTGTTCCCGAATAAACACTGTTACTTCTAAACCCTTTGCGCACTAATTTCATGGTAAGGAATTATTTTATAACATAATTTATCATAAGAAGAAAACAGTAATTCAAAACGAGGGGTCCTACCGAATGGTACCTTTACCTGCCAGTTTATTAAAACACGTTTTAATATTTTGAAAAAGAGAACAAGAAGCAAGAAGCTACTGCATGACACCTTTTTACTAAAACATTTAAATAGGTATCACTATAGGTACCTACAAATACGTATATTACAACAAAAATTTCTATCAAATTACGCAAAAGACCTTTAGAATCTTTAAAACTGGCATTAGTGTAAGTTGGACCCGTTGGCATTGCAATTAATAATTAATTAATTCAAACCAGACTTACGTTTACTCTATATAAGATCGAAAATTGACTAACGTAGTTCTTAAATGAAGATGTATTAGTTTCTCTTGAAATATAGCCAACAGTTATTCTATACAAGGGATTAAATAAATGTATTCGCGTTAAATCGCATTAATAGGTACGTAAATGGAATCGAGTCCGCTTGAGATAATGTTGGCGACATCATCGGTCCGATCCGATTGGTTAGCGGACCGACGAGCCAGCTAAACGAATTTGGTTTTAATTAGCATTCTGTCGATGACGTCGGAAATGTTCGAAAAAACCAACCAGTATCGTATTCCTCTATTTGAATCCAAAAGTCCATTATTGCATAAAAAGGAAAATTCTTTGCAAATCCAATGTAACGTTGAGTTTCATTTGTTTCGCCATTGTTTGATTTTTTGACAAGAAAGACGAGTACAAAGGGAAATATTTGGAAATTCGATTCTATTATTGCCAAACTCGGATTAAAAAGTGTTGGTCCTGAAGGAAACACCAGACAACTGTTCGTTTCGGGGTAGCTGCTAGGGCGGCGCGGGCGCGGGCGTAGCAAACGACTTTATAAAATGGCTACGCTTGCTACGCTGTCGTAGCAGACGATCAAATGTCAATTGCTATTAAATGTAGGTAGTAGTAGATTTCTAGTAAATTCCATCGGTCCCATTCCTAAAGTAGGTGTTAAGGTAACTAGTCGAATTAATGTTTCTATGTTTTATTTTAATTTCAGCTGCGATCATCTCCCGCTGTCAGTCAGGCGGTCTGTGCATCAGTAGCGGCGGGTGTCCCATTAACCGGGTCTTGAATGACGAAATCAAATGTATGATGGAGCATAGGAACTACGTCTGTTGTCACGTGGACCGGAAACTAATGCCGGTCAACGTGTTCTTAGATAATTATTACGATTAACCTATTTCATTATTTAATACTTAAAAAAAAAATTCCGTTATTTTTCAGTTGTTAGTCACTGGTTTAGTTTTTGAAGTGAAAACTTCTTAAGGCGCGTTGGGCATTTTTGAGATGGGACTAAACCATTGATTTCGCGACACCGCGATGACACCAACTTTTGACCATTAAAAAGACATCAACGCGTTGATTACCGCGGTGCGTAGAGTAAAAGACATCATTTTTTCATCAGACGCAGTGCTGATTTTTTTTCAACTTTTCACTTCTGTCGGCACTCCCGGAGTGCCACTGTTTTTTTTTTTATCAATACATCAAACAACTTACGTTTTCTTTGAAACATTTTTGATATCGTGTCGCTTTCACGTCAAGCGAGATCAAAATCTATTGAATATAATATGAAGATATTCAGGTGCCTGAGGTGCCTCCAATAAAGCGTAGTTTAGAATGCTTCCATAGTTCGTGTCTATCAGACCGTATGAATAAGACAATATGCGCGGCTCCGTTTAAGTGAGAATCGAGGTATCTGCTCCTTTGGGACTGCTTCCAAGTGCTACCTATCTGCCAACTTTAGATATACCTACTGAATATCTTTTTATATAGGTACTCCAACCTTCAGCATCTACTGGTTTTGTTTTACATATCTAAATTGAAATTCTTAGCTTCATAGCTACGCAAGATTTCTGAGATAACACAACACGTGTTGAACAACACTAAAATCTTCGTAAAAATGTTTTCCAAGTAAAACACATAGTTCGCTAGTCTTACACAAGCTCGTTCCGCGGCTGAACGTTGGTAAATGTTTAACACAATGTTTAACGACATAATCCGACGTCGCACTGTTATCCAAACCTGACTAATGAAGTTTAGTTAGGCGGGCTCGTGCGATCCAATCTCCCACCAGGCCTAATGCTGTGCTATAAAGAATTGTACTGGATGTGTTAAGAACAGTTTACGTGCTACAAGAACGTTATACAAAAGAATTTTCTAGTGGAAAACGTTAATTTTTTGTTAAAATTTTGATTAAATCTGGTCTGATAGAGGTTTTTCTTTGTCTATTTTTAACGTTATCTTCTGTCTGACATAGTCGTCAATGGCTACAATTCATCCGATAGTTAAGAAGCATGTCCGGGTCTAAGGCACGCGTTTCTGGGGGCATGTAGAACAAAGTACAATTAGATCCGATTGTTTGTGGGTTCTGAAAAGGTCACATGAAGCAAACTCAAACAGCAGCTACTTTTATATATTTTTTTAGTTTATCAATGACAAATTATGTTCACGGATTATGAAAAATAATTAGATTATTCCCTTCAGCAAACGTTTTCATGGATGAAATTAAATTATTTCCGCTACTTCCAAACATTTTACGGTTTAAATTCATTTTATAAAGTTATAATACAAAAGTCACCATGCTCGTGAAAGATGAAAAATTGTATTGTGTCTCCAGCTGGGGCGGTGTCGTTTCTAGTTAGGAAGAGTGTTGACTCTAATTCAGCTCGCTCGGATATTGCAATTTCCATGCAGCTCACGCCCACTGCGCCTCCCTTCCATTTCGTTTCATATTGCGCTGCAGTAACGACACTTGACGTTTATGATCTAATATCGCAGGTAATACCACAATCTGATTATCAAACTAGTGCTATGTAGATTTCCAGGTAAAACGCGGCGGGAATAACACTCTGACGTTTCACTACTCGCTGTTCCTTAAAAGTTATTAAGTAGTGCGAATTTACATATACTCAGAAGATGGAAACTGTTTGCTTTCATTAGTTCAAACATCGCCAGTATTTGTTTAGGTTTCGTACTATATAGGAGTTCATACAATAGGTATGGAAGTTCCATTGCCCCACAAAAGATTTTCCTCAACAACAGGCCACCGGCCGACCCTTTTAATGAAAAAAAATTAGACGCTTTGTAATATTTTTAATTTTATTCACAATCCGTGTATTGTTCTGTGAGGCGAGGGTCGGCTGGAGGGCACACCGCTGTTATAATATTCAGCCTCCATACCACAATGTTTTATTTAGCCATCTCGGTGGCTTCAATATTCATCACTGTACTCCGAGCCCTCTTAGCTCTTGAATAAAATACTCTAGGCCTTCTCCACGTCTACGTTTAGGGTTTTGGTTCATGTTTAATATGGCTCGGAATGGTTATATTAGTAGCAGAAAATTCATAAGCCTATATTTTAAAATATAATAAGATTTCTAAAAGAAGCATAAGTAATGTAAATTGTTAAATAGAATTTCAAATAAACACCGCATTCAAAAAAGAAATTCAGAGCCAGCTCCGTGAAAAATTACGTTAACCTGGAAAGTAGTGCGACAGTTTAAAAGATAAAAATGTTCAAGCAAATATCGCCCATTAAGAGACAGCAAACACAAAACTTATGACAACAAGAGTCAGTCGGCGAGCAAAATGGATATTTGTTGAGTCCAAAAGCCGTTGAGTGTTCGTGAAGGAGAGGACGACTGAGCGCGGGACGTGACCGCACTTTTCAAGTTATGCCTCTTTTACATCTCCATCCTTTAACATTAAATGTGTTTGAGTTAAAACGACTTTCTTTAATTTTCTTTTAAACTTTTTCCTTGAAACTTGATAGGCACGCAGTGAAATAAATATAATTAGCACGATGACCCTTTTCAAAAGCTTTTTGCTTCTGTTTTATAATTCCATCAGTCTAATTATGATGCTTTACTTTTACGCCTCAATTTGTGCCGTGGTCCATTGAACTATGAGTTCATTTCGCATGGTTCTATCCTTGAACGGATCAGTCTGAGTACATATTTGTGCATTAGAAGGTGAAATCCTAGAGGGCGGCCACGATTTAGAATTAATTCCCAGAACACCAAAGCTACCGAAAAGCTCTCTGACCTGTATAAGCATTTATTTCATATTCCGCAAGACTCCCTTCTGATTACATTACATTCGCGATAAATCACTTAAGGTGGTGTCTGCTGCTGACGTAGGTTACCTCACAAAATGTTGGGAATGAGCTCCAACTTGTTCTCACAATTCCTTCAGGACTTCGCTAAACGCTATTGGTATCAAAGTGTCAGCTCAACCGAGCAACCGCAAGCCCCTTAGCGTTGGAGAAGTTAGTGTCGGCCCGACTTGTACCCCTGTCTACAGCGCTAGTTGATTACTATTCCACTTCGAAACCGGCTGCACGTTCCATCTCTTAATTTGATAAGATATTTCTCAGTGAGCACACAGTGTACAGCGTTTAACATTTTCGGTTGGTAGAGCTGGCACACTCGTGTTCTGAGGTCTTTACCGCAAACATTGGCTGATGTAGTGAAGATGTGGCTACATGAATTGACACCATCCCGTCGTTAACAAGATGAGATGAACTTTATAGTTCTTAATATAAGATTTATGCTGAGAGTTTGCAACCACGAATCGCTTTGAAACATAGAGAAATGTAAGGGTTTCTAGCGCGGGTTATGATCAAAATGATCATGTGCGGCGTATAAATCTATGTAAGTTAACTTTTCAATGCAGTATCCAAACAGAGGCGGAGAAGTTGAAGGTGTCTCTACCTAATATAATGTGCTTTAACAATACTCACGCAGTAACACCTCCACGTGACGAAAATACTGACACAATAATGTACAATACCTTTACCTACAAACCTAACGGGTTTAGCTTAGCATCCGTCACAAAGAAAAAGAACGGTCAAAGGTGAAAGGAATTTGGAATAAGCGGCACCTATAGGCGCAGATCAAAGAGCATGATCACAAAGAGATCGAAGGACACGAGACTTTGGTCGGAGGCTTTCAATCGAAACCTTCTGAAGAACGGTGAATTGCCCTGATCGACGCTTCTCGGATACCAATCACAGATCAGATCTGTACAGATTCCGTCGCAGATAATATTGGTTAAATCGGCATCTTTTGTGTCAAAGGACGTTTGATCTTACAACACTAACTAGTGACATTGATTCTATAGGAATTTCTTTCATTGATGACGTAGTAAGTCTTTAATTTCGACGAGTACATATGTAGAGATGTAATGGCAACAAGCATAGTTATTGTAACATGAAATTGAAATTACGACACAATTTCAATCCGAAAACCGCCAATGATGAACTCATTCGATCTGACCGCTGTTTGTTTTTATGTGTAAACGATATTATTGTTCAAGAGGTGATTTTCCCTTCTCTACTGGTCCCAGTGATATTTTGTCCTAGTGGTAATTTATGGTCAGTATTTAATTAGGTACTATGTCCGAAAACAATGTCGTCAGAGGGTGACACAGCAGATTTTGTTAGGTCATCACGGCGGTGGGATGTTTGGCAACGGTCGGACGACGGGCGGCGCGACATCAATCATATTTTGACATTCAATTTTTTCCATCCGCCCCTGCCTGCGGGATGATGTAGGGATAACTTTTTGAAGTATTGTCACTTTTATTATACGAACGTCGAGCTTATGTTCTGACAGGACTCAAGATCAAATTGACGCAAAGTATTGAAAAAGTTTTCTTTAAATGTTATTGTTACATCTTGTTGAATTCAGTTCAATTTGGTTAGCAAACTGGCGGTTACTTTTGGTAGGTAGGTTTATCTTTCAACTACTAAAATAATTTTCTTCGACAACGAACCAAAGATTTTTGAAAAACCATCTCTAACTTGTGATTTAGCCTTATATGCACACACAACGGTCTGCTGAAAACTTGCTGAAAATTGGAAAAAAATACCCTGGAACCTTTGCTGTTTACAAGATCAAGGGTCTAATTATCAGCAATGGGAGCATACCTAATTCACTATTTAATAAAATGATATCAGAGGTAATCAACAAACGGGCGGGCCTGTAATCCGGGCCGTCCTGGCCACGCCCGTAAATCACGGGCGCGCGACGCAATTTATCGCTTTGACCCCACATTCGCACACGCACATACATCGCTTTTTATTGCGTCATAGATACCAGTATTCACAAATAGTGAATATAATTTACTATCCCTGGAGCGACAACCTTCAAGACATCCCGAGATACCAATAAAATATTAGTTCTCGTTTCAGATTTTCTGGAAGGCAGATTTCTGTTAGGATGAGAAAACAAACTGAATAACAAAATAAATAAGAAATGTTTACATTTCAGATTACGTCGAAAACCGTTAGAAAGCACATAAATTACAGGCAAAAAATGAATTATATAAATATGTTTCATCGGGTGTTGAGATAAAAAAAAGATTAAAAGAGAAATATAATACCATTTTGTAATGTATATTTTGATGATAAACGACCTGTTATCTAAGGATAAAAGCGTTGTAAATATTTGTAAATGAAACGACATTCTTTAATCTCTGGCATTTTTGCGAAATAAATAATTGCCTACAGGTAATTGTACATCTGTCCTGAAAAGAACTTTTTTAGGAAATACAATACGTTTCAATTTTTATACAAACAAGATAAGCTTCTTGTAGCGTAACCATAGAAACCAACATCCTCTGACAAAGATTAAAACTCTGCGGTTTCATAGAAAAGTGCACTACCTACGCAGTCAAATGTAAAATGTATGGAACAGCAGATTAAAAAAAAATGTATTTTTTTCTTTCGGTTCTGAATTATGAACTGAATTTATGGTAACAGTTTTCGCGTCGATGTCCCTGCAAACAAACAAACACGTTCTGGCGGGTGCTGTTTAAACCCCCTGACAATTTTATCAAATCACTTGAGAGTCACTAGGGCACGCGTTACCATGGCTGACTTGGAAATCTCTAAACAGACTTCAAACCCAAGTCTGCCAGAGCAAGACAATCTCCACACATAGGGTTTCATGGACGGCTCAGATCTCAAGTACATCTGCGGCGTCTTCCTACAATGGCCCACCTTGTGACTACATGATGACCTTGTGTCTGCGTCAGTGAGTGCAGTTCGCGTAGATGAATTTTGGGCCAAACATATTATTTGAATTTTAGACGCCATGAAGAATGTTCTATACATAAAAAATCTATTTCTATGCTAAATAATATATTACGGTAATAATTTGCATCCCAATACAAATATTTTAAATCGCCATCTTACTGGACAGGCACTCACAACTTATCACGTATTTTATATTTCTGCCAACTACCGCATGCTATATCCTCGAGGTCCGCAGTATGCATAAACAAACATTCAAACCTGGATTTACGAGCACAGACACCTCAGGGAGTTGTCCTGCCCTCAGCATCCGGCTTCCGGACTACGGAACTGCTCAACATTTGCAGAAACTGGATGAGCTATGCTCCACCGTCCGAACCGGAACAGAATGAAAAATAAACCTATCAAAAAGTTTGACGATGAATAAAGGGGAAAACGGGCCACTCTGAGCAAAATTTTTCGCATTCCCCGCTATATTTTTTAAGGGAGAAGTTAACGCAGCGGCCATTTTTCTCCATAATTCCGAGAGAACTACAATACCTACGTTTGTGGGTAGAAACTTTTGAAATTGTAATTAGCGCACTCTCGTTACTGGGTTTTCTCTATTGTGTGTATTGTACTGGGTTTTGAAGAGGAAATACACGAACAAAACGCTTGTTTTAAGGGAGTTATATCCATTTTAATATAGATTTGTTTCCGCTGAGAGCTGTACTGTTAAATTGAACAAAGAGTATAGATGGGCAGTGAGAAGCCTATTTTTGTCGAATATGTAAAACAATTTTACTCCGTTTTTTATCGCACAACGCACAAGAAATATATCCGCGTAAGTACTACAGTTGAGATCGTTTATGTGGGAATATATTGCCGCCCCTTGGTATAAAATCGAAGATACTTGGTGTCCGTAATAATTCTTTTACTACGATTTTATGGGTTGGTTAGGTAATAATTTATGCTCCAGACCCTTCTGTGGTCGCATATCAGTGTGAGACGGGAAGATAAACATACAGTATGACACCTGCGTGATACCTGCGAAGAAATGACGGAGTTGGGTGAGTAGACGGAGTTCTACGCTGTGATTTACCTAATAGATTTTTAATAATTCCCAACAAAAATCACATTTCCAACAGAATAATATAGTGCGCATCATGAATCAATCTACCTAGCCTTTTCCCAACTATGTTAGGGTCGGCTTCCACTCTAACTAGATGCAGCCGAATACTAGTATTTTACATGGAGCGGCTGCCTATTTGACCTCCACAACCCAATACTTAACTGGATAATACAATACCAAGGGGGATAAGACTGGTTGTCAGACTTTCGAGCTTCTGACGACCTGTAACGACTGTTAAAGATCCACGAATTACAGCCGGGACCAATAGCTTAACGTGCTTTCCGAGGCACAGAGGAGTTTCGGTATGTAAATATGGCCACACATCCATTGACCAACTCCAGCAAGCGTAACTTAACCTGATCGATCGACCCGTGCGGCTGTTATAACTTAGCTACGAGCTCCTCTTTATAAATAAAGATAGTGCGCATACATTCAGTTAAAAAGTAGTTCACTTTAATAGTAAACATATTATTAAATTGCAGGTAAAATTAAACTCATCAAGCACCACAGGGGTAAACACGCGAGTGGGTAGAGTCAGCCAGTCAAACTCGGCCAGCGTCTACACAAGTAACAGGTAACTTTATATGGAAACTTCATGTTGGTAGCGCGTTGTTCTAGTTTTTGTGCCAACGGTACATATATGTGTGTTGACACTGCATAATAAATGTGGAAACGCTAAGTTCGTTGTGCAACTTTGAAAATAGAATTGAATTCGTGTATGCCGTAATTTATATTCAGTGCTACAGAACGTAGAACGTAGCTCTTCGAGGCAGGAAATAGTGGGTGTATTTGTAGAATAATAAGGCATTATAATTTAAAAAGGTAATAATAATTTGATTGATCAAAAGGAACTTTTCGATTACCACACGTGAAGTTAAATCAAATTTTGTAAAAGGACTATGAGCGAAAAATCCTAACTTCACTTTATTAAATATTCTTATGAATCTCGTGTTCAAATCTAACTTCCTTTTTTTGCTGACTGGTACATCTAAAAAGCTATACCTAAAGCTAAAATGCATGTATGCGAAAAACGTGAGTTTGAACAAGCCCAGCCGAGTCGGCTTTATCCGGAATTTTGTAATTGGCCGCACAGGCGGAACAAAAAATTGGGCCAGCACAAATGCACGGAACGGGTTCCGCTGAAAATATTATAGTCTACATCATTCTACACGACCCTCGTTACGAAAATATATACTTTTCTTCCTTTCTCCATATTAAGAATATTAAAATGAGCAAACAAGACGAGGATGGGACCGTGTATAGCTTGCGAATATTCATGAGCAGAATGTGGGGCAAGGGGAAGTTTCGACACTTTGAAATATTTAAAAATCTTTGAAATCTACATAGGTAGGTAAATATATGAAATATTTCTAAAAGTTACGTTCTGTTTAATTGAACAAAGAAACACTTTTAGTAACTTTTATTTCACAGTGTAATAAGGTTCACAAGTAAATTGTTATGTTGTGTAAAGAGAAGCTGAAGTATTTTGAGCAAGTGCAAGGAATAACAAAGATTTGCAAATGGCTGCAATAACAGTAGCGCTACGTAAAGAAATCACGTCTTTTTTGTGTTCTGCCGGCCCTCTAACTTAATTAGAATTTAGAAACTACAAGAGTTACACGAACTTTAATTATTGCTTACTAGCTTAGGTCGGAAATTTATTATCCCATAGGAACGTTCTACCGGGATAAAATATATCCTATAAGTTAATTCAGGTTACAAACTATCTGTGTGCCAAATTTCATACAAATACATTCAGCCGTTATTGCGTGATTGAGTAACAAACACACAGACATAAAAACTTTCACATTTATAATATTAGTAGAATTATGATTGGTGAAGGGGCTCATGGCTAAATGATATCAGCCGCACGGGTCGAGGCTAGGCTACGCTTGTCGCGTTCGATTCGTGGATGACCGTCCATTACATATCGAGACCCCTCCGTGCCTCGGTCCCGGTTGTCATTCGTGGATCTTTGATAGTCGTTACGGGTAGTCAAAGCCCAAAATTCGACAACCAGTCTTACGAAGGGGTATCGCATTACCCAATAACTGGATTGAGATCAGATAGGCAGTCGCTTCATGTAAAATACTGGTATTCAGCTGCATCCGGTTAGACTGCAAGCCTAATAAGTCCTAACATAGTTGGGAGAAGGCAAATTGATATGATTAGTTAATAAGAGCATAAGTACTTATAAACTTTCTTATGTCAAAACAATAAATAAAGTAGAACGAGTGAAAAAAAAAAGAAAATTTTTAAACGATGGTTTACCTATGGCGCTAAAATAAAAACCGAAATGTGATTGGATCTTTTCTTTTTTAATTCAAACGAGAATTAGGACCTATAAATAAGTCTTTCAGCCGAAATATGAATAGGAAGATCCTGAATACAACACCGTCAATCTACACTCGCACCAAGCTGTAAATAATTCTGGCTTATAACTGGCATGTCTCTAACAATGGGTGGCTCCATCCGTTTCCACTATGGCTGGCTGTAAATAACTAAATACATAAAACTGAACGTTTATATCTCTTTGATTTATTACTGCAGAAACTGGGAATGTAAATAATTGTCGAATGTAATACTAGTTTAATTCAATTTCTTTTTACCCGACCGGTATGTATGAGTGTATATTCATCTGTTACCTCATAATTTCTAAACTGCCGATCATAATTTAACAAATGCATCATTGGAAGCGTCTTGGTTGTCCGCTGGTGGTGGCTATGTGAGGTGACACATTAAATGCAGTATGGCACCCTCTAGAGGACATAAAGTCAAAAAATAAAAAACAAAAATAAATAAATTGTGCCATGTTGGTATCAAATGAATGAGTTTGACGAGCACATTACAAATATATATATATATATATATATATATATATATATATATATATATATATATATATATATATATATATACATTGTTTAAGTAAATAAATGTGTTTAAATTGTTAAAAACAAACAAAAAAGTCAAGTAAGCAAAAGGCGAGTAATCTCAATTACCTCTTTTCCTTTTTTATATCCTTCATATGTACATACGTTACAGCGAAAACCCGAAGTGCGGCTATACCTAGTTTTAGCCGGCTACAACTACGTGCGGACGTTAGCAGTTGGTTAAACTTGCCTATATGGCACTCGCCGGCCGCTGCCGCGGCACCGCTCGCTTCGCTCGCTCGGTATACGCCATGCCGCCATACATATTGGAAGTGAACCCTCCCCTCTGAGAGGGTTCCCGGCAATGAAAAGGAAATTAAATGAAATTGTTTATTCTGCCAATAGGATATCGGAATCAGTTTTACATTGCGAGCGGGCGATACGTAGTTTGCAACCTTTTAATTTTTTTTGTGCATATTTAGAAAAGTGAACAAAAAAAAAAAAAAACGTGAATTTTGCAACCAACGCTTAACCTAATAAATGTTGTTAAAACATAAAACAGATTTTATTTTCACGATTTGTAATACTGTGTTCGCTAAGAAAAATCTATATGTAAAATGAGCCCTCCGCGAGGGATTCCGGCATTCCATATGCGACTAGGTGAGCCCTCCAGGAGGGCTCCCAGCACTGAACGTGTTAAGTGTTAATGGAAGCATCAAATTCTTTTCCACTATCCAAAAATAAATTTTAAGGTAAGATTGGTCAGAATTAGTATACACAAGAGCTATTTTAAAATTAAATCTAGCGGAGTATTTTTTTTATTTTTATTAATTAGCAGCAACCAAAGGCTTTTTCCCCTTTTTATATTGCCTCTGGATGGGATACAGGTTTTTTAGGTAATCATTTTATTAGGCTTACATGAAAAATTCAAGCAACTTTTGAAAGTTAAAACATAGGTACTACCAATGTTTTCACTAGCACACTAATGAATAGCCTTTTTCTTTTACGTTACCTACCCCTTTTTGTGAGAGTGTATTTAAAAATTCGCTTTTATAATTCTTTGTAAAGTTAAAATAGAATGCCTTGAAAATGAATGCATGAATACTGAAAAATTTGGAAATTATTACATAGCGGAGCGGTATTTATATGTCGGCAGTGTTGCCAACTGTCAATGTCAAAAAGTCGTTAGAAGTACGCTTGAAAAGTCGCCAGATGTCGCTAGCTATGGACAAAGATCAAAAGCCGCTAGAAGTCGCTAAATGATCCCAGTATTCTGAGCGCTGGATAAAAGAAAATAATTTGATTTACTTACACAGAATAATATTTGTAATCGGTATAGAACAATTGAACATTATAAAAAACATTTATTTAACAAACGAAAAGTCAAGAAATTAATACTAAAAATAAAATAAAATATTATTTATTGGCACCAAACGAAAAAAATAATTATTTCACAAATTAAACAGTCAAAAACTTTTATTACAGTTGTAATAGCAATAATGTAATTAAGTACATATATGTACAAGAGTATGACAAAACTAAAAAAATATAATATCCTAACCTAACTAAAACTATTAGACTAAAACTAAACTAAAATTAAACTAAAATATGGCGTCGAAAAATTCCTCCGCGTCGCTGTCGACTGGTAATGTACCCAAGAGACTGGCCGCATTGCCACGTTGTATGGCAATGCTTAGCCGCTGGCCAAGGTAAAAACCAGCCCTTGGGTCACGAGAAGTGTCAACCAGTCGTTTGGAGATTTCATTGAACAGACCGTGAGCACTCGGACCCCACGGCCCTAGGGTTTCAACCCCAAACGGCTCGAAAATATAGTGACCTATAAGGTTATTATACTTTCGCCGCTTGAGGTTTTCCGCAGCCGCAGCGGCAGCGCCAGCACAGCACGCCGAGCCAGGAAGATGGGATGGCGCTAGAGTATCGACACACGTTGCGTCCCACACTAAAGGCCTACCCACCTTCCATGGAAATAAAGACATGCCGTCCGGTCTCTTGCCATCGTCGCGTGCCAAACCGTTGGGTTCTAATACAGCTGGAACGCCGACGGTGACAAGAGCTCGTCGGATGATGTCATTAATGTTTGCATGCCGCGCTAAGCGACCCGCACTTCGGCTGCAGGACAGGCCGTGGTGTCCGAGGCTGTTGACAACTTCACCACAGTGACAGCGATGAGGAGAACAACAAGGAGCTCCTAAACGCAGGGAAGCAGCAATGCGGAAGGTAGTGTCGTCGAACAAAGTGCCTAAGTTCGACGACGGTAGTGCATGAAGCCACAGGCCCGACTCCCACTTACCCACAGCCAACAGGCGCGCACGCTCCGCAGTAGTAACAGACGTCTCAAGTAAATTGTTCTGTACTACTCTGCAGAGCGGCTCATCCCACCGTCTTTGGGAAAATGGGTTGTCGGGCGGATCTGAATTCGGGCAAGCGAGTCTCCAGGCATCCATAGCCTCGGTGAGGCACGGCACATCAAAATTAATCAGTGTGGAAGCTAGGATTTTCCTGATTAATTTCTCAGTACCGTGAACCGAGGATATGAAAGCCGGTAAACTAATACTAGAAATTTTGCGGACGCCGAGGCCTCCCATACGGATAGGAAGAGTAGCTTGTGCCCAAGCTCGGTCGTCCAAGGCCACATTTAAGATCGAGGTTAATGTATGCCGGATAATTTGGTCCATTTTGTCTAAAAGATGAGTGTGTTTCCATAAATGGGAGGCGCGGAGGAAATATGTCAATTTAGGACCGAAACAGCAGTAACGGATTAAGGTTATGGCCGAATGCATGTTAATTTGGAACAATCTTTCCGAAACGTCATTGAAATTTTGAATTTTTTCCTCAATAAAACCGGGGAAGGAGTCCTCAAAGATAGGTGACCCAAGGAGACGAAGAGAGCTTTTTTCAATAATTTTGATTTCTGGGGCTATTGTGTTGAATTTGGAAAGTGTATCAAGTCTGTCAGTACTGTCCGCTAAGTATAGTTCACACTTCGAAAGGTTGAGTTCAAGGCCAATGGAATGTAGTTCATTTTTTAGGAAATGAAGGTCATTTAGAACAGTTTCTACATCGCCTCCCAGGGTTCCATCGTCGAGGTACCAAACGTTAAATTTGGAATTTAGCTGTCGAATAATTGGATGAATGGCTAAACTAAAAATCACTGGCCCGAGGGGGTCACCTTGTTGACAACCAACAGCAGATTCCAGAAGGTTGTCCCGAAACAGTAATTTAGATGGGTGTCTGTAACATTGCCAAAGGAAACTATAGATTTGGGGTATTTCTTTTTTAGTTTCTGCCAGCAAGGTGTCCCTATTCACTGAATTGAAGGCATTCTTTATGTCAACCTGAAGGATGACCTCTCCTTTGCCAGAATTTAGGTAGGTCGACAAGGCGTGTACGGCAGCCTCACAGCCCCCTTTGGAGCCGTAACCTAGCTGCAGGGGCTGAAATTTTTTCGAAACCGCCTCACCATAAAATTTACAACAAATCTTTGCTGCCATACGACGGTATGTGGTTCCCACGGCAATAGGACGAATGCCGCCATCCCTCTTGCGCAGGGCGCATAAATTGGCCCCGTACAGAACGTCGATGACGGCCTCGTTCACCTTGCCGGAGAGCATAAGGTTAATCAGAGCCGTAAGCTCCTTCAAGAGCAACTCACCAGCTTCCCCGGCGCCTGAACAGATAAGATCCTTTAGGTGCTGAGGACTCAGGCCGTCGAGGCCAGCAGCGGAGCCGCTCCGGAAGGAACAAATGGCTGTGATCAACTCTCGGCTTGTAATATTTTTTACTTAATACTAAACTTAATACTAAAAATGATGAAAAAGTTTCTTCATTCATCATCAGAACATTCAGAACTATCGCTATTAATCTGAAAATCTGAAATGGTTAATGTATCCGTTCTGGAACTGGAATTAATACCGGAAGTTGATGGCAGAGGCTGTGATGTACGTTTGGCAAATGAATATGATTTATTGGTCCCAATATTCTTTAGCACATCAATTGGTATGTCGTAATCATAGCAGCTTTTATTGGTTCTTCTTAAAGAGTATTTAATCATTAAAATAGAGTTTAATGACTTCAAACTCATTCGATTTCGACTCTTCGATTTTGTAATGTTCATGGCACTAAATATCCATTCAATTTCGGCATTCGAATGAGGTAACGATATTACAGTTAATGCCAGATCACACAATTCTTGGAATGGTTTTTTGTCGGCAGCATCTTTATATTGATTGACTTCAGCCCAAAACTCTAGCGTGCTATCAATGTTTTGCCATTTAACAAAATTTATATTGTTCCACTGTAAATCAATTTTTTCCAATTTTTGTACGTCGTCAATCCCTAACTCTTTTGCCAAATCTATAATGTTATCATTTTGATTCTTCGTTCGCAAAACTTCGCTGACGGTAAATTTATTCATTTTGATCAATATTTCAATATTTGGAGGGAGCCTACTTTGTAATTCCCTTATCAACTTCACTGTAAACTCAACGCACCTTTGTTTGACTATATTTGTGACATCTTCATTCAAATTAAGTTTTCGAACACTAGTTTCAAAAGCATATCCAAGCGTAGCGTAGGGGTTTAGGTGATTTTCTTGAACTGTCGTAGTTAGTACATTTATATTTGTGTGAGAGTAAATGACTCTGTTACATATTGATCGCAATAAAAATGTCAGGGTCTCGAGCAATTTTGTGGGATCAGCATTTTCACTTTCAAATACTTTCAAAGCTGTTTGAACTTCTCCTAATATGCTTTGAATATATGTCATATATAGCCAATTACTATCCATCTTCAAACATAGCATGCAGAAGTTCTGCTGTGTAACAATTTTCTTTGACCTTGCATAACGAAAAATGTAACTTCAATTCATCCCATTGTTGTAAAATGCGACTAACTGCTGGGAATATTGATAGCCATCGTGTAGTACATATTTTAAGAATTTTCAAAGGCTGCGATCCAATTGATGGTCTCATAAATTTGTCGGTATTCATCCTGTCGTTTGGGAGATAGGGAAAACCAGTTATAAGACTCTCTTACTATGTACTCAATATTACGTGGCAAGGCTTTTTCAGAAGCATGACTTACCGCTAGTTGCAACGAATGGCAAACACATCGTACAAGTACCAGATTAGGCAATCCATGTTCTGTTTTCAAAATTTGGTGCAAGCCATTATTCACACCAGTCATCACTGAAGCATTGTCAGTACCTATACCGACTAAATTTTTTAATTTTAAATTATTATCGTTCAATGTGTTTATGATTGCTTCAGCAAGCCCTTTTGCATCAGCTTTTGTAATAGGTGTTAATGCCAGAAATGTTGACAGAACTTTATTTTGTGAATTACTGAAGTATTTTATTGCTATTCCTAAGTATTTCAGGACACTGATGTCAGTTGACTCATCTAGAATGAGGCTATATTTTTGGTCGCCGATATCCAACCTCAGCGATTCTTTGAAGTGTGGTCCCAATACTTCATTAATTATTTCAGAACATTTAGTTCTACGTATATGTATATCGTGGCCGCATTTAGAATCGGAAAAGAGTTTTTTACACATTTCTCCCAAATGCTCTACCGTCACCACGGAACAGTGTTCGGCAATAAATAGAGCCATGGCTGCTTCTGCTCTACTTGAAGGCTTTATTTTATCAACTGGCAGGAACGGTGGCAAGGGCTTTTGTTTGGTTATTATTTCCGCTTTTGATTTATGTTTTTTAGACTCCGGGTGTTTTTTTATATCACTGATTTTGGCAAAAAATTCAGCTTGACACCAGCGACACATACCTTTTAAATCAGTTCCTTGAACCGGTGCCAACCATGCTTTGAAGTCTGGATTGTCTTCCCACTCTTTTCTATACTTCTGTGAGTAACTTTTTTTTTATAGGTATTTCCATTGTTCAACAAACGTAATCAATCACTGACTATCTATTCTACGTAACTTTGAGTTTACGTAACTTACAACAAATTTAATAAGTAACCGTTAATCTTGTACAATTAGAGAGCACAATACACTCCATCAACGAATGAATACTCAAATTTCCCTGTAGAGTACGCGCCACGAAAGAAGACTCGCGGAAAATTGTGGAACTACATTTTTTTAATGTAGTGTGTTGAACGTCGCATAGACACTAGCGCCGCGTCAAAGGGACTTCAGTGGTGGCGCGGACTCTACACAAGTCAATTACAGCATTGGGGGAATCCCGGCTTAAGCATAAGAATTTATGGCAGCGTTCCGAATATAGATTTCTGGATTTAGATCTTGCCATATTTTAATTTTATGAAGATAGTTTAAAGTTCTAATTTTTATTTATTTAAACTCTAGAAGTCGTTAGAATAGTCGCTAGGTTTTTTTTGTCGCTAGACACATAATTTAAGCCGCTGTAGAAAACGAAATGTCGCTAGATCTAGCGACAAAGTCGCTAAATTGGCAACACTGTATGTCGGCAATTTATAAAGAAATTAAAGAAAAAAAAAACATTTATTTGCGGTAATCATGACGCACAGAAAGATAAGTAAAAAAACACGTAAATAACAAATGGGGGAAAATATAAAAAATGCGTCACATCTACGCAAAACGACCATCGCTCAGCATAAATGTTGCGACCCCATGCGAGACAGAGCCCCAGCGCTGATTTTCAGCGACAGCCGGCGCTGACGTGATAACATCAACCGGTGCAGCATATAGTGAAATAACAAATCAAAAATAAAATAAATACAATACTTAAATGTTTACACAAATATAATAAAATAAATAAATGTTTACACAAACAAAAAATAATATTTAAAATGGCAACATTTCGTTCCGTCGGCGACTCACGCGCCTCAGACTTATTGCAATCTGTGCGCGTAGCTGTCATAAAACTATTTGCTTGACGTTTTGACATATTGGTTATTATATACTGGTTACGTAATAATTATATTATGGCACACTAGAGCGTAATGAATGTTATATTATGATGCAATGCATAATAAGAATAATAACACAGGAAAATCAATTATGAATTGGAAGTTACAGGTATCAGTATGTTTGAATGCTAATTAAATATAAGTACCTACCTACCTACGTAATGCTGCTTAGTTATCAGTTATTATTACTTTGTAGATCGATATCTATCGCTAGATTAAAGATTTGCTGTAATAAATAAAATGAAAAGCTTTTATTAATTCCTTACAACTACATCAATGCGGTTTTTACACTTAGAGTATAAGAGACTGTTATAAGTATGTTAGTAATGAAATAAAAATCTTAACTTTATATTTGTTAGTATTGTGTGTTAGTATCTCCAATGTCTGTTTCCTCTATGTAAGGACCGCCTGAGGCGGTAAAAGCCTCCTCCAAATGTTTCCATTCGTCCCAGTCTGGCTGTTCTTGCCCAGAATTTGCCAGATATTTTTCGATACCATCCACCCATCTTTTGAAAGGTCTGCCTCTCTTTTCTTGTTTCTGGGGATCCAGTTTGTCACGACCTGGGCCCATTTTTGTGGTTCCAGCCTCTGAATGTGGTCTGCTAATCTCCATTTTAGTTAAAGTACCTGCTTAATCACATCCTTTGATTTTGTTATTTTCCTAATCGAAGTAGTTTTCACTCTGGTTTTACGTTCATAAATCTACGTTCAAGTCCTCTTTAACACGTTCTTATCTTGTTTTGCTGATTTTTGTTTAGTGAGGTTTTGCTATAGATTACTATAAATAAAAAAGTAAATGTTTTGTATACAATTTCCTTACCAAAGCAGAGTATATTAATATACTATATTTTATTATTCTACGCTAAAAGGGTTTCTGAAAACATACCCCTGCATTTCTTAAGAAAATAATAAGGAAAATTCCAGCATACAAACATATTTGACCATAAACTCTTATCGAATCAGCCAATGCTGATGGAACCCGGATATTGGGAACAAAATAAACTTTGCACAGTATTTTTACGCGCCATATAGTTTCGTACATGTAGACCGTATATCATCATTGTATAAGGTATTTCCGTGTTGATGTAGTAATGGAAGTAAAGCAAAAAGTATCCGCCATTTGCCATTGTTGGGAAGTTATCACCTGCCGCCCGTTAGTGTACACTGCGCTGATTAGTGAGCGCTAAGTCTGGGAAACCTTCATTTTTCAAACTGATGGATGACTTTTAATTTTTACTCAGAGAATTTAGGTCGATACCTGAACAAAAAAAAAATCTAAGGAAAAAGGGAATTGTATTATATAGGGTAACTGGTAATTAGTGATCGATACTCAAACACGTGACTACTCATCATTATGAACAATTTTTAGTAAGGGTCCAAACCTGAAATCACGAAAAAAAAAAAAAAATTTTACGAGTTATGCGAACATAAATGTAGGGGAACAAGATTTTTTTTTTTTTTAACATGGCAACTCGCAGTTTTGACCACTAAGGTCTTGGCTGCTTAACCGGACTTTCCTGTGGGTGCCTTAAGCTGCTACACTCAAAGCCTCCAGCCAGGGGCAAAAAACTAAACTAAATTAAAACTAGGCGAACGCTCGCTAAGGGCACCCCCTGTGGGGTACGGACCTCGGCTTAGGGCGTCGCTGAGAGGAGGACAGCAAGAAGGGACAGGCTGGATCAAAATTGGTTTAGATCATGATTATTATTCGGGTTAGTTTAAAGCTACGAGCTAAGCGGCAACAACTTGCTGGCACCTCGTTTTCGAGCAAGGGTCGGGGGGGAACATGAGTAAAGTCACGTCTTTAAGTATCGGTCACTAATTAACAGTCACCCTATATACGTAATTCCATATTCACATTTGCATCAGGTAGGTAGATATGCAGTTTAATATTACCACTCTATTCATTACAATATAGGTACATTGTCAATATTTGGTTAGAATTGATAATTTTGGATCATGCGGCAGACTCATATCGGGAAATAGGCAATTTCACCCGATCGTCTGTCGATTGGCCTTTAGAAGGCCATAAAAATTCTATTGTATCTCGTTAATGACATTTGAAGGTTTAAAGAAATAAATTAACCACGAGTTATACCAAATGTTATTATTGCTTAAAAAGCTGCGAACAAAATGCGGTGTCATTTAAAAGGAACAGCTATCTTTTCAATCAAGTAACAATGACATTAATTAATTTTACTTTATCCTTAAAACATCATTGCCAAATTGTAAAATTTAATGAATTTGTCTTAATTTGACCATTAATAATGGAGGTACACGAGAAACATCGTCAATTAAATGTTTTAAAGATGGTGATAAGAAAATACCGGCTAAGTGTGAGGCGGACTCGCACACGAAGGGTTCTACCGTACCACCGTACAAGTAAAGCCTAAAAATACACGTTTCTTGAATGGGAACCCCCGTAATTTCCAACTTTATTTTGTTTTTATTATGTATTTGGTTTTATGCGGCAATAAAAATACACAATCTTTAAAAATTTAACTGGCTACTTATTACGGTTCGGAAGATACAGCCCTCTGACAGACAGACGGACGGACAGCGAAGGCTTAGTAATAGGGTTCCGTTTGGAACCCTTCGGTTACGGAACCCTAAAAATTACTTTTACTCGAGTAGATAAACTTAGGTTATTTCAATTTGATATTGCGATAATTACACGCGAACATTAATAATTATGTTCAATATAATTATCCCATTATTTTAATCTTGTAAAATACAATTTTATGTTTTAATTATATTGCTTTCACTTCATGAACCATTGTATTAAAATAATTGCCTGCCAATGATTGTGAACAGAATTCGAATTTTCATAAATTGAAAGTTGAATTTTGTTGTAGGCACGGTTTCGTATTACAACTCGTTTTAATATTTGAATAGGCAACACCGAAATGGATTGTTTTCATTTGAAACCTCTGTGTTCTACAGTTTATTTTACCGGAAACGATAAAAATACGAGGAAGTGGCCTGCAAACGAATCGTTTTTTAACCGACTTCCAAAAGGTTCTCAATTCAACTGTTCTTTTTTGTATGTTTGTTATGCGATTTCTCCGCCAAATATGAGCTAATTTTGATGATTCTTTTTTGTTTCGTAGGTCATAGTTCAGAGGTGGTCGGTCCCATATCAATTTTATTAACTTTGCTTGGGTAGTTTTTGAAACAGCTTCACTTAGTATGTTGATGATATGATAAGTTAATGTCACTGTTATTTACATAGCAGGTATTGGTATTCGAATTTTTGTAAGGTAGGTACCACAAGATAGTTAATTGATTCAGGCGTGACCTTGCGGAAATCCATTATAAAATGATGATGTGGATATATTTAGTTACCTTTTCCGCTTAGCTATTTCTAAAGAGTCTTGAAAAGACCCTGGAAGAAATCGACACGTGTTTCACCTCAAAACGAGGCTTCCTCAGGATGACGATTAACTTGTCGTGAACTCGAACACGGCGTGTTGCCACACCAAGCACCGAGCGCAGACAGCGCTCATCATTTTAGGTACCACAACTAAAAAGTGAAAAATCAAAACTTGGAGAAAAAAAATCTTAAATTTTCTTAAATTAAATTTCTTTTTCTTCGTTTTCTTAAAAAATAAAAACAAAAACATGAACAACCGACTTCCAAAAAAAAACACTACAAAGTGAAAAATAACTTTTATTTCGGAAGTTCGTGGCAAAAAACGAAAGTACAAAACCAAAGACACCGGACTTCCGAAATAAAAGTTATTTTTCACATTTTAGTGTTTTTTTTTTGAAGTCGGTTGTTTTTTAATTTAAAAAGTGATATGTTAATATAGTAACAGTATATGTTGTAGTGATACAATATACTGTGTGGAAATTGAAAGCTGTCACATTCAAATATGATTATTAATATTTATTTTATACAAAGAACCAAGGTTTTTAAGCATGCTTAAAACAACCACGAAGATCGATCGCCCGAGATTAATCTGCAGTTGTTGCGGTCAGCGTGTGAACTGATGAACATTCTTTATACAATCTTCCTGCCTCGGAGAGAGAGATATTGGTGTTGCAGTAACTGGGTTGCAGAGAACAAACTGCACGGGGAGAGGGTAATTGCGTAACACTTACAAAGACCTTTAATTTTGACAGTTCAACAACATTCATTGCGTTGTTAGCGTTGCAATGGATTAGGAAGCCGCTTCGCCTAAAAAGGCTGCTGATATCAGACGCATCTGTTCGAACTGAAAGTCGACTATTTCAGTTGATGATGATAATTTAAAAGCAGACTTCGTGTGACGTAATTTAAAAACACTTAACTATCGCCATCCGCCATTTTATCATTTATTGCGCAGTTCGCGATAACGTCTTTAGGTAGAAAGTTTGCATATTATGGGGCAATTAATATGGAAATGGCTCTGGCCGTCGAACCGATCACAAGTTTTATCAGCCCAAACTTATTCGCCGGTCGAATTATTTCAGCCATCGTTGAAGTATATTTTTATACTATAACGACTGCAAAAAGGCTAAATGTTAATCACTGTGATAATATTCTAATTAATGAATATTTTAAACTGAAAATCAGGCCTTATAGAAAAAGTTCAGTCTGATAAAATTATTAAAACTAATTCCTTTTGAAAGGGTTTCTGATTCAGTGTCAGTTTCATCAGTTTGGCTATCGAACCGTTACACGCTTAAAAAAACCGGCCGAGTGCGTGTTGGACCACGCACAATGAAGGGTTCCGTAGTTAGTATAAATTTATCCCAAAAACAAACATAACTTTGTAGTTAAAGAAACAAGTTCTCCCATACATCATATACGTCACGGTCAATTCTCCAACTGCAAATGTAAGTTTGTAATCGCAAACAATTTTTTACGTGTGACAAATTTACAATTTTAGAACTTTTTTTCTTTACTTTTGCTGTGAGACCTTGCTTCCTGCCAAGTTTCATGATTCTAGGTCAACGGGAAGTGCTCTGTAGGTTTTTATTTATTTGCAAGTATTAAAATATGTCACTTAAATGGCCGTAGTTTCTTATTGCGTCGACTTAGAAGTTTAATTTTTATTTTAGAACTCAAGGGACCACAGATCTACGTATTTGATATTAATTTCAACTTAATACCTCCACGCGCTCCTGAGAAAAAGGTTCTTGACAGACTGACAGACGGACGGACAACGAAGTGATCCTATAAGGGTTCTGTTTTTTCCCTTTGAAGTACGGAACCCTAAAAACTAGATTAAACTTTAATATTTTTACAGAGTTTGGACAGCGCCTTGGTTCTTAGCTCGTCGCTCGTGAAAAACACTGTACTTACTTAAACTAAACTTGTTTTCTCTAAGTTGACATAAACTTAAACTTGTCCAAGATTGTAAAGAGTCGACCCACTTGAAGTTTGCCTTTCATTTCCAGATAAGCAAATAATGTTAATGCATCGTTTGTAGAACAAACTACAAGGAATTCAGTAAAGGAAATTTCAATGGCATAGTGTAGCAAAGCTATAGGTATGCTTCATGCTGCTTGAATATCTGTGAGGGCCTGAGAGGCAGTAAAGGTAAGCTTGAAAATTTATTTTCAAAAATAAATCTAAGCAAATCGATAAAAGGAAAATAGTTTTAACTATGATTTCAGAATTGCGAAGTAACTTAACTCATGTAGGTAGGGTAAATACTTTTAACCCTCTGACTGCGCACCACGTGTTGTCATAAATCGCAAATATTTTATATTACGAGTAAATTTTTCTTACCTACATATTCGTGTATTCGTCATTTACTCACCAAAAAAGTATATTCTGATAACTGTTTTCATAAATTATTCAGTGAGAAAATACAGAATTTTCAAATAAAACGCTGGCCTTTTTAATAGTGTGCGGCTTGTTGGGCTTCACGGAATGATTACAGAAAACTGCAGTTTTATACCATTCACGGAAGAAAATTTTAATTTAAAACTCTGCGCTCTAGTAATTAACAGAGTAAACAGACAAAATAAACATAATATTACTTTGAACGGAAGTTTAACTTAACGTTTAACAGTTTTATTTTTGATGTGGAACATCATTCCTCTCGCTTTCTTGCAATAAAAATCTAAATAATCAAATTTGTGGTAGTGATTTCATGAAAAGGGGCGGAAGTGTGTCAGGGAAGCCGAGGAAGGGCGCGTTATTTGATTAGACCAATGATCGCGCGTGGTTCTAGAGTTGGCCGTCAGAAGCGACCTTGACGAGGCCCCGCCCTTTTAATGTTGCTTATTCTCAAGGAGAGATGTCAGATGTTGTGTGCGGCTCGCTCGTTTTTACGTAAAAAAGCATTTATTTTATAAATAGATCTCTTATAATATTTACGACAGAACAATGAGGGCAATTTTGTTTCAAGTGCTTACAAATAGAGATATTCTGTTGGAATGAATAGCCTTAAAGAAAAAGGTGAACCTATTACGAGAATGTAAGATAAATGATTATAGGCTTATACGAAACCGACGTAGGTGTAATAAGGTTTAATAGGAACAATAGTCGGGGCTATATATCAAGCGGCGGAGAACTGAGGCGGGGACAGGGTAATGAGCGAACTTAGTGTGATTAGGAACATTATTGTTCTGCTGCGCTTCGCTATGACTGTAACAGACTTCTAGTGGAAACCTCTAACGATTTTGCGGTGCTCGTTTAGTTCGTCATTTTCCTGTTGTTCGCTTTTGAACGGTAGATAAACACTATTGTATTAAATTGTATCTGGTTCTATTTTATTGTTTTAGAAGGAGTATATTTTGAAACGCTTTATTGTTATATAAAAGGTACTTCAACGCCTATCAATTAATTTTAATTGTGGTTTCTTAAGAAATGGCCCTAATTAACACAAATCGACGTGAAGTGCAAATTGCGTTTAATTAATTACCTACTGGATATTTACTTTATTACCACGATTGACATAATGACTTATTTAAGGGGTATTACTTGATTTATGTAGATATTGTTGTGTTCATCATGATTCTTTGTGATAATTTTGTCAACTTTTACAACCGAAACAAATATGTGACAAAAAGTAGTACACGTTAGTCTGTAGGTACACTGCAATCTGTAGGTACACTGTAGTTTGTAGGTACACTGTAGTCTGTAGGTACACTGTAGTGTGTAGGTACACTGTAGTCTGTAGGTACACTGTAGTCTGTAGGTACACTGTAGTCTGTAGGTACACTGTAGTCTGTAGGTACACTGTAGTGTGTAGGTACACTGTAGTCTGTAGGTACACTGTAGTGTGTAGGTACACTGTAGTCTGTAGGTACACTGTAGTCTGTAGGTACACTGTAGTGTGTAGGTACACTGTAGTCTGTAGGTACACTGTAGTCTGTAGGTACACTGCGACCACAATCAATAATAATTTAACTATTAACCAAAGCATAAAGGTTAATACAATACCAGTACATAGGTAGTACTAATCCTAATATCAATTCAATATCGTTTCCCCCGAATTACACGATATTAGGCATGCGGGAGTACCTCAATCAGCAGTAGGTAATCCCATTACATATATTTTGTTCGTATGTGCGATATGTATTGGTTTTACCGTGCTGATGAATTAATATGGACATCCATAAGGGCTGGGTCGCACGGATATTATGCCCGTAATAAAACTAGGTGTAGCTGCACTATTAAGGGTAATGTGAATTTAGGAGAATTAATCATTTTGACGAGTGAAGGTAATATGTGAAAAAATTATACAATACCTATCGGATAATTGCTTGCAGCAACAGATGACTGTGAACAGTTTTTTTTTAAATTGTATTTTCGGTATATTTATTTCTTATAACGAATAAAGATAAAATCTATTAAAATACACAATTATTGGGTTTGAAATAAATTTCTGAAAATACCAAAAACCTTATCAAAACCCTCACGCTAAAAAACTTCATCACGTTTTTGGTTTACAGGGGAAGTTTAATTTTTACATACAGCAGTGATATTTAAAAAGAGTTATTTGCAAAGTCAGGTTGTTTACGAAGGGTTGGTGACGCAATGGACGCTCCAGTAACAACTGCGTTCGGTTTGCTGACGAGCAGACGAGCACCAATGAACCGCGCCCGTTCATACGCTCCGATAGTTTTCATGCCCGGACTACACTTGTAACCCATATATGTAGGTATCGTTTCCATATGTTTTCATAGACCTAGGTGGCCTGTCCGTCCAATAAAATAGTCTCAGCGGCCTAGCAAACGTACCGTATCTGCGTAATATGTATCTCTGAAACTACCGAATTTGGGATGTTGCGTAAGCAAGCTACTGTGTAAGCCCGCGTTCACACAGACGTAATAAAATCGCGGCGATTTTTGAAGAAAAAACTTCCTTAGGCGCGTTGGGCATTTTTGAGATGGGATTAAACAATTAATTTCGCGACACCGTGATGACACCACCTTTTAACCATTAAAAAGACATCAACGCGTTGATTATCGCGGTGCGTGGAGCAAAAGACATCAACGCGTTGATTATTGCGGTGCCGATTTTTTTTCAAGTTTTCACTTCTGTCGGCACTCCCGGAGTGCCACGGTTTTTTTTCGTGCACTTGAGTTTCAACGCTTTGCTTAGCGCCGAGAGTTGAAAATCCAACAGTGTGTTTTTTCAACGCACTTGGACGAGAGTGCGTCCCAGCGCGTTGGATTCTCAACGCTCGGCTTAACACCGAGAGTTGAAAATCTAGTGCGTGATAACATCCCGCCGCGATTTCATTACGTCCGTGCTAACGTCGGCTTACAGGCTAACTTTAAGTTACTTTTGTTTACTTAAATTATGTTCCAGACTGGAAATTGGATCCTGAAATTGTTCACAGAGCTTTTATACAATGTCATCTATGTGCATATCCTTCCTTCGCACCCTGAAATAACTAAGTCTCTATGGTCGAATGCGTCTAAAAGAAATTCATATAAAATGTATGTTTCGAGTTCCAGCGCGGCGCCTCACATCACGTGACGTCACAAACACTGCATCGCATGCTGCTCATTGTTACCCGTATTATGCTAACCTTCTCGATCATTGTGATACCCTTGACAAGAGGGTTAACGATAGGGCACTTGTGTGTCACGAAGGAAACAGAAAACGCGTCGTCATACTGACGAAGTCTGTGAAACAAAGTAGTGTTGTGATATGGTCTCCACATACCTACTTACTGTATAAAGTAACGAGCTAATTCCTAGAACTAAAGCTACAGAATGTAGGTTAATGAGTAAATTTTCTTCTTATTTCAAAATGCACACAGCGCAGCGCTGCCACGTTGTCGCAGCCCTAATTTTTGCTAGAAAATTAACGAGCTTTCAACACTAGTTAATCCTCACTGAAAAACAGCAAGGATAGTTAGATAAGTAAAACAGCGTGGGTCGTGGGTTCAACGTTAATCTGTTTAAATTCCGCTCCTACTCAAATAAATCCTGTTTAAATAACCGTAAAACTGTCCGTGTGTGAATCCTTTTAATCCGTTTGATGTGGATCGCACCACGATCGAATTTCATTTATTCCGCTTTTTAAGTTATTACTTAGTTTTTATTACGGGCAAAATTATCCAAATAGCCATCTGATTGTAAAACGTTGAATTAATAAAACGATATGTGATTCTTGGAATTAGAAAATTATTCATTGATGTTAACCCAATAATTTAAGTTTAATACCGCGTTCAATAACGGTAAATTGAACAGGTTAACTCTCACAATAGATTGCGACCTTTTTGTGAGAGTCAAGGATATTGTTGCATTCAGAAGAGTCTTTATGCATACAAATTAATTTCTGAGAAGTTTACTAAAGTACACTCAATCAAAACTAAAACAATTCGAGAGGAAGTACCTACCGACCAATAACTATGGAAAAGCCAGAAGAGATATATTGTGAGAAGGGAACTTTGAAAATTCCATTAAATGTAGGAACAACAATCGTTTACGGGTTAATGAGGTGTGTAAAATAAATCGTTAGCACGCAGTAGGTATTGTGATCCTGAATCAGATTTGAAATGTTGAATCAAGGTACCGAAGAAAATATTTATAATACTTTTACTGATAAAAGGGAGTTTATCTCGTTGTAGCGTATTGTTGTCATTGTACAATCTTAGTTAAGAAATGTCTTGCAAAAGTTATAGTTAGTTAGGACTCAGAATTCAAAGGGTCGTTAAAACTTCCGTAATAGGTACCAACATTTGTAATTGTAACTTGGGTTCGTAACGAGAACTCTAATCTTCATTAGTTTTGTTGTTCTATTGGATATCTTGGAGCACTGTTCTCTGTGTGGTTTATGCTAACTTAGCAATTAGTTGCTTCCGCATATTCATTATAATGGAAATATTACTGCTATTGTATATACGATAAAACCAAGCCACATCGCAAAATAATGTAGATATCTATATTTTATCCGAAGAGAGTATTCTATTCTATCTACGACAGACCTTCTCAAATCCGAACATTAATGTTTTCTACTTAGTGAAAATTGCTAGGTAGTTCCACTTGGAACTATACCTAGCATAAACCGCGGGTCCAAGGCTCCATCCAAATTCGCACTTAAGAAGGGTGTTGCTCTTTACCCTACCATAACAAAAAATTGTCTTTATTTATATTAATTCTGACAAAATGCACGTACAGCAACCATATCGTACAGCAACAGTATCGTACAGCAACCATAGCGTACACCAACCATACCGTACAGCAACCATATTAATAATATGATTTTCTATAAAGAAGACTGAATTTAGGTAGTATTGTACCGCTAAGAGCAGACAGTTTAATAGCTATTACCACCCTTATTACCTGCTATTAGCAACATTAATGAATTTGTCTATTAATATATTTGCCCAAATTAATCGAACTCCTTGCCGGTACATAGGTCGGGGAACACTATAAATAACCAACAATTTAATCGTCTTCATGAAATTAATAGTCACATTGAACTCCAATTAAACGGAAATATTAGGTTTCGAAGTGGGTTCCCAATTATAGAGCTCCGCTATGGAGGTGTAGCAAACATTGGGTTAGTTTCAGTTCATGAATTTAAACCTATTTATTTTTAATTGGTATAGGTTCATTCTTTACCTGAAAACCTTGCACAGACAACAATGATATAGTATTTGACCAGTACTATATTAATGTCGTTTATTCATTGGCTTTTCACTAATTTCCTTTTTTTTACTTGTCTTGTTCAAGATGAATATCTTCTACATGAGTAGTTTGTCAATAACCCTTCACTAAGTTGATAACCCTTCTTATTTAACTAACCTTCTTAACCGGAACGTGTGTAGATAGATCTATCTATGCGGATATGTGTGGCAAATATGAAGGTGGATTATCCAAAGAAATTCGTCGACATTTTGCGTCCTTTATATTTATACTATTTTAACTACGGAGTAAATACGTTTTAGTTCTCAGATAACACAGTCATGAATATTTACCCTAACAAGGACTTCACCTACTCTGTTTGCCTGTTGCACCAATATTTTAATGACACTTTTTCACGAAAAGGTCTTCACATTGTGTGTGAGTTTATGACGTCACCCCAGCTATTTATACCTACATGCAGCGCCGTATTATTATATTATACCTAGATGAGTTAATGTCGACGAATAGGGATGAGGACTAAAAATATATTTTATGTCCGTCTTGTGGATTATTAAAAAATATTGGACACGTATTTTTTCTTTTATTACGACATCCAAAGATTACGGCGATGCATTGAGTTAAAATGTGCCATGACGTCACTAGTATGTAGATTTTACACTTACTTGTGACGTAGCGACCCCTACTCCCCAACTTTAATACGTTTTATGCAAGTCATTTTTTATTAATATGATGAAAAAAATAATACATGTTTAATATATTTTTATTATCTCACTGACGGACTATAGTTTTTTTTTTTTTTTGGCCCAGGTATCATTACTATTGCTTAAGATATTTCATCTTAAGCAATTCGTCGACATTCTGTGTCCTTTATGCTATTTTTATTGAACACTTTTGTTTTTATTTCACTTAAGTTATTTCTATTATGGTCAGTGAATTAGCAACAGATAAAAAAGAATGCTAACAAATTAAAACTTTTTGGAAGAAACATCGCCAATGAATTTTATTTGAAAAAAGAAGTTATAAAACAATATCTATCAAATAAAATGTATCGGAAAAATCTGCCTTGTTAGTTGCACCTCGCTTACAAACTTCTAAGCAAGGAAGGTAACTTTCAGATAAGGTTTTGCGGAGCTTCTAACTTTCTTTCGATTTCAGGTTTACCTTTCGGGCTTGTACGAAGTGGGAGATTGTATTGTCTCTATTAACTGAGGATACTACTGATAATGCTACGCTTTTGTTTATAATGTGAGTAAAAAAAATATGTTTACAAACTAAAAGTTACCCATCTTCGTATGAATAATTTGTTAATTTTACAAATAATTTCTTACTCATGGTATTCCGCAATATTCCTTATAGACATATGTATAATATTATCTGAATATTATTTTGTACTAGCTGTTGTTAAATAAATAATATAATAATAAATAAATAACAATAAATAATATAATAATAATAAATAATAAAAAATAAACGTTTTTATTATTATTTATGTTTTATTTCTTTTCAATACATATTATTTACATTTTTAAATATTCTTATAAAAATCATTAAAAAAAACATTTAAAAATATAAAAAATAGTGGCCCATCGGCATCAGGAACAGGGTCCAAGATGCCGGTGGTCAGGGCTCTAGAGAGAGGAACCTCCTCACTATACGTGCCGTGTCTAGAAGTACTGCTTTCTGAATCAGGCCCTTGATCCAGCCACGCAATGAGAGCCTCCTGAGGTGTTGGTCGAGGCTCTTCGCTATCAGGCCATTAACGGTAACGATTATCGGTACAATGATTGCAGAGTCCACATCCCACATGTCGACAACCTCGTGTGCTAAGTCAAGATACTTGATTTTTTTTATCTTTCTCAGCTTTCACGAGATTTTCGTCATGAGGGACAGCGATATCGACAATCATTGCACGGCGCTCTCGTCGATCTATCACCACTATATCAGGCTTATTGGCTACAATAGTCCTGTCAGTGATGATAGATCGATCCCAGTACAATGTGGTGTGACCATTTTCGAGAACTGGGTCGGGCACATACCTGTAGTATGGTACTTCGGACTCTATAAGGTTGTACTGCAAGGCAAGTTGCTGGTGGATAATCCTAGCTACTAGATTGTGTCTATGCAAGTACTCGCCGTTAGCAAGTCGAGAACAACCGGAAACAATATGTCGGATTGATTCACCGGGTTGGTAATATTGGTACTATTTTGACTTCATAGGCGACCACCATTGTCTGAAAGTTTCGTTTAACAATAGTATACGTAATAAAGTTTACCACTGACAGAAACTAAATGAAAACTAAGGAGTAAATACATCGGGCTTGCGAACGGTGAGCAATGGGTAGCTCGCCGTCCAATAAGGACCAGGCCCGGGTCGACGGCGCGTTGTGTTCCACGCGCGTTTCAAAGAGATGCCAGCAGAACTGACGGGGTCCGCTAGGGCCGATGCCTGTCGCGGTTGCGAGGAAGTCCAAAAGGGATATCGTGGCCCCCGGTAACATGGCAACTGAAGGAACACGAGTGGGTTTTAGTCATTAAGAGTTTGACACGCCCTCCCGCTCCGCCCAGAGCGGGAGAAGTTATTTGATCATTTTCCACCCAAAAAAGGAGTAAATACATTTTTTGTTCACAGATATCTCATATTATAAAATTATTCCTAACATGGACTTCACCTACTCTTTTTGCCTGTTGCAACAATATTTTAATGACACTTTTTCACGAAAAGCTCTTCACGTACGTTATGTGGGTGTGTTAAATAGGTTAATGAGTTCATGAGCTATTAATACATTATAGCCCCGTATTATTATAGCGTGCTCGAATTACTTTGCATAGGAGTGTTTCTCAGTAGAACATCCTATGATACTGTAAATCCTATTTATTGCAAATGAATTCAAATTGTTCACCGAACTGAAATATCGATTCTATGAAAAGGCCTATTCAACTCAGTGAAATGTACAGAATTGATAGACAAGAACTAAGCCGCGATGGAGTCTGACTGTGAACGGTAGGTAGCCATTTTTCTCTTAGTAAATAATTCTACAATATCGACATTATTGATTAGTGGCTCTTTGCGTAGTCAACATAAATTATATTTTTTATACTAAGGTCTATCAAGTTACATGTCTATTTGATAAATATGTATTCATAACTTTAACTTTCCGCTTCTACAAAGCTTGAATAAATCTCACAGATCCTTACAAGCCCTATAATACTCTGAATTGTGTATTGAAACTTTTACTTAAAGTTTTAGTATCTCCAACAAGTACTGATACTTACCGGGGATTTTTGCGGATCCCCTATCCAATACGACCGTGCAAGATCTAAATGCTTTTACATAATACAAGGCAACGCTCCGTCGTTCTCACAAGTCTCACAGTCTTTTTACCTACGCTTAATAGAGGCTGATGACACATAATAGCCCCCCTGAGTCAGCGACTTTCCGCTGTGATGTGCGAAAGTGTTCGTCATCGGAAAAATTGCGAGCGGGAAGTATTGCTGACTCGAGTTGCGCCGTGATGAATTGAACACGTCCCGCTGCCTCAGCCGCTTGTTCGCTTGCTACACTGTTCATTTGTCGAGGAAAGCTAGAAACTTAACGTTCAACGGCTTTGTAAAATCGCGTGCTTCACACGTTCCAGTTTAGCTCGCGGGTGCCGCCAGTTCCTCATTTGAACACTTTTTTGTACAATGAGTCGCATTTGCGGGAACGATGCGATCTGATTCAGTTCGCTTTTTTCTTGGTTACTTTTTTATTCATCTGAAATCCGTACTTATTCAGGTAAGAAAATTATTTGATGTTTACATTTCCCGATGAGCAGCAAAAGGAAAGCACAAACGCGAAAAGAAAAGATACCTACATCAATAATAATATGTCATTATTTTTATCTTACATCGTGAACACAGCTCAACAGAAATAATGAGTTGACGTCAAACGCAATACGATAAGATCTGTGGCACCGCAGATATTTGAGAAAACGAGATTGTAGGTACGGTGGCAAGGAAAATTGTGACAAAAATTGGGGAAGTAGAATCTCGAGGCAATTATCTGTGTCTACAGCGGTAATTACTGGCGGCCCGAGGTTACAGCCAGATAACCGACGGAGGAATAATACCTTATTTTATACTTGTACTGCTTGTGCGTAGGCCGAGGGTGCGCCCTGGTGTAATTAGTTGTCATTGGTGGGCTAATGTGTTATCTGCCAAAAGTTAATGTAATGATTTACATTTAATGCTATATACATAGGCTACTTGTGACGGTTTGTTGGTCTGACAAGTGACAGTGGTCGGAATTTGCTGGAAATGCATGGACGAGTGTGGCCGAGGCTCAAAGGCGGTTCTAATACTGTGGCCTATGTCCATTACTGGACTTATATTAGCTAAAGATGACAATGAAGACTTTAGCTACACTTACTTTACTATCATTTTGTCATAGGACTTCATCTGCCAAGCCTTTTCCCTGTTGGGGTCGGCTTCCAGTCTAATCGGATGCCGCTGAATACCAGTATTTTACATGGAGCGACTGCCTATCTGACTTCCACAATCCAGTTAGGTACTGGGTAACACGATATCCCTTGGTAAGATTGGTTGTCAGACTTTGGGGTACTGACCACCCGTAACGACTGTCAAAGATCTACAAAAGACAGCCGGGACCAACGGTTTAACGAGCTTTCCGAGGCACGGAGGAATCTCGGTATGTAAAGATGGTCACCCATCCACGGAACGACCCCGGTAAGCGTAGCTTAACCTGTTGGATGAATCCGTGCGGCTGTTATTACTTAGCCACGAGCTCCTCATATTGCTATTGACATGTTTTCATTTATTGTCGTATTGTCTCCACGTAATATATACACATGTTATAGGATCTATAATGATTAAAAATACAATTCTGGCTAGTTTCGTTCAAACAAATTTTCTCTTGGGTCTCGCAAAAAATAAATCTACCTACCTACAATAGATTAGCGTTGTTTTTTCTTCAAACCCATTACAGGCAGCTAATCGAGTAAAAAAAGAAAGGACCTTAAAGTAGGTAAGCCCCGTAAATAACGCGTTACGAGAGAATGGAGACAAAATGTGAGACGACAGTAGACATCCGTCCTTGTCGGACATGATCCCACGGATTGATGCGCCACATCTTACAGTAAACTGGAGTATACATCACGAAAAATAAGTAAAAAGAGGTAGTTAGATAGGTTACCTAACCAACGTTCGATCTTCGAAACCGGCACAATGACACACTATTAGGGAACACGTGGAAGCAGGATGGTGTGTCGTTAATATCGGGAGCAAAAGAGACAAGACGATATATAACTTGGCTAATTAGCCAAGTTTAGACGTGCCACTTACGGAGCGCATATAACCTAAATACATACCTCTTTTTAACCGACTTCTAAAAAGGAGGAGGTTCTATGTTCATCTGTACGTATTTTTTTCGACTGATTTTGAAAATTCTTGTATCATTTAGTAGAGAAAGCTTGCGCGGTGATCCCATATAAATTTTATTAACTTTGCTTGGGTAGTTTTTGAGTTAGCTTTAATAATACGTATTTTTCGCACTTAGTCTTTATGGATGATGTTATAATAAGTTCCTGTCATTGTTATTTACATAGCAGGTAACGGAATTCGAATTTATATGGGGTAGGTACCACAACTAAAAAGTGAAAAATAACTTTGATTTCGGAAGTCGGTGAAAAAAAGCGATAATTCTAAATAAAATATTTGTTGGAAGTCGTTTTTTTTTTTGTCAAAAGTTTTTTACTTCTAATGTCATTGGACGAAATGGTGATTTTAAGCAAAAAGTTGGTTGCAGTAAGTTAGGTATATTAATGTGATTTCGCGCTCTAGACAGCCACGACTCCGGCCAGTTGTGGCGGTCTATAGGCCAACAGTCGCAGACCATACAATACCAATACCATTATTGGTATTGCATGGTCTGCGATTGTTGGCCGTAGCGACCAAGGCAGGGAATACACGTCCGAATTTTTCATCAGATAGTTGGATCCGATAGTCTGATCCGGCTATCAGAAAACAATGCAAACTATCCGACTATAGGATCGGACGAATGTCGAATGTTCAAACAAAATAATGGCTCCAACGCCTTCCAATAGCCGGATCAGACTATCGGATCCAACTATCTGATGAAAAAATCTGACGTGTATCGATCTCGATCGTGCCGTTTTCGAGAACTTGATTACAAATTCTTCATCAATGAAAAGTTACAATCTCCTTGATCAATACCACTCAATTCTACTCTAAGATGTTTGATGCAACTGTGGTATGCGTATTTATGCGGGATGTTGTATTAAGACTAAATGGCAGTAAGTGGGCAGTTGTACCAACAGAAAACAAAGATAACATATCCCTTTCAATATCGTGTTGCGTGTACTGCTGATGGAATACACAAAAACGGAAAAATTACTTTGCTAAGCTAAGCAAAATTGAAATACAAAAAGAAAATATTTTGTAGAAACCCACAATCTTCAAACACGTTTACATTCTTGAGAAGATATTATATTTTCGACACTATACCTCCATTATGTAAGCCGGGCTTTAGCATTATGTCCACATATAGGATTTTATTGTGGTGGGGAATTGCTCTTAGATCTCATATCTAACACCATAAAATATATACTCCATTGTAACAGTCGATTGGACTCGTTTTTATAAGCTAGTAAACAGATGTTTTATTATATGGTAGCTGTAGATGTTTTATTGTGGTTTAGTTCCAATATACGTACAATTATTTATTTTGGAGAGGCCAACATTAACTTGAAACATCAATGAAATTGGTAAATAGGAGTTTTTCCCCACTGTGTAAAATAACATAACATAACATCGCGCCTTGTTTACCCGAAGGATTGGGCAGAGGTGTAGGTCAGGTACCTACAGCGGGTAAACCCAAATTTGCCCACACAACACTTTGCCCGACCCGGGAATCGAACCCAGGACCTTATGCTCAGCAGTAGCGCTTGCCACCACTAGACCAACGAGGCAGTCAAACTTTTATTAATAAATAATAATAATATTAGCTTGTTATTCTGCCACTGCAATGCAACGGCCTCTTTTCACTCAGAGAAGGCACGAGCATTGATCACTACGGTTGCTCAAGGCGAATTGGCGAATTTAAACTTACCTATATTAACCTAATTACCTGGTCAACCAAGCTCTGCTCGGGTATAAATAGATGAACATATCGTCTAGGTATACCACAGGTAGGTTGTATCACATTCCCGAGGCAGTGAAAATAGAGAAAACAAATTTTCATAGAAATGAAACCTAGCTAGATCGAATTTTACCCCCGTAAATCTCTGTATTGCAATTTTCATCGAAATTGTTAGAGCCGTTTTCGAGAACGTGAGTTCAAATATATGTATATACAGTACCTGGGCGACCGAGCTCTGCCTTGGTGAAAATAGAGAATGCTCATTTATTAGTATAGGAAAGTTCATACTTATCCATGTATTGTATAGTACTTATTTATTCCATGCTGCCATGATAGTAGGTTCACACTAATTCCATGCTGCCATATCGTTATTCTCATGTCATTATTCATTATCTTGTTCTAAACTTTGAACGACCGAGCTCTGCTCGGGTGAAAATACGGAGAATATGAATTTTCTCAGATATGAGACCAAGCTAATCGATAAAAAAAATCCTTAGTAAATTTTAAATCAAATCTATTAACTTGTGACTAGAGGCAATGAATATTGATTATTAGAACAATATCCTAATAACGTGTAATAATCCAAGCGACAAGATGTCGACACGGTACAAGCTCATAATTTTATTACAGAGTTTATTATTCCTTAATTAAAATCATTAAGATTTTGCCGACATTCATTAAGTTAATTAAACGAAATTCTTAATTATACCTGAACATTTGAAGAGACAAAAGCGACCTGAATTCTTTAGTTTGGTGAATTTAAAGCATTAGTAGATAGTAGTAGAATATCATTTTACGTAATCTTGATAGATGAAAGACGTAGATAAAAGGCAATCTCCTACAAAATGTAATTTATTCAGACATTTGAGACCACTTAGGTATATCTCTTTTGATATTTATTTCATTATACGTACTTGAATTTTTCTATGTGATTTTAATACTTCACTTAAGTAAGATAAAATGTCTTAGAAATTTTCTGATTGCATTTTTATAACAAAACGTCTTAGAATTTTTCAGATTGCATTTTTTTATATAGAATTTAGTCTTAGCAGGTTACCTTTTTTAAGTCTAATGGTGATTCAGTAGAAAATAACATTAAGTTAGTTTAGAAAAAAAAACAGGCGGCCTGATGGTTAATGGTCACCGTCCAATATGGGGATTAAATTATACTAATATTAATATACATAAACATATTAATACTAATTTACATATAAATACTAATACTAATATACATATAAATACTAGAACATTGTAGGTAGGTACTGCAGGTTAGTTGCGTAACACACTAACGGTAGCGATGGTTTTCATTTTGACAGTTTAACAACATTCATTGCGTTATTTACGTAGTTTAGCAGATAAATTTTTCTAAGATATGAAGCAATGGGTTAACAATATCCTTCAAAATGATTCAGATTGTGATTGAAAGTGTGTTACGCAATTAGGGTGCTGTTGGGTTAGATTAGATAATACTAGAAAGGCTGAATTAATGTCTCTTGTGCCTATAGGTACAGGTAGTAGGTATAGGCGAGCAAGATCCATGCCCGTCAAAACAGCAAATGCGACAGAATACCAATTTCTGTCGCATTTTTTTTTTTACAACAGAAAATATTTGGTCGAATCTTTAAAAACTCATTAATCTTCCAATGGTGATCGCTTTTTTTAAATAATCGAGCGTCTTTTTAACTTTCTGGTCTTTTTTTAGGTGCTTGTAGTTATTAATTTAGGGCATCTCATTGTACCTGTCACTGTCACTTATGGACAAAATATTTACACTAAAGTTAAAGTTGTGTTTCGATATAGTTCAGTCGCCTAGGGTCCTTAACTTGACAGCTAGTTAAGTCCGAGTTATTTCCCAAGGGAAATACATTTTACAAATATTGTACGTCGATATTATTAACCGTTGTTTTGTCACTAAAGTCATAGTTAAAATGGTTCTCGTTCTATTTATTATTCTGAGAAAATAAGTAATATTGGAAACAAGTTTTTCGATAGGTGTAATTTTCAACCGACTTCAACAAAAATGAGGAGTCTCACTTAGTCGTTTTTTTTTTTTTTTAATGTATGTTCCCCGATTATTCGAAGACGGCTGAACCGATTTGAAAAATTCTTTTTTTTTTCTTGAAAGGGTCATATTGGTCCCATTGCCATTTGGTCACGATCTTATGATGGGATCTTGGAGAAATCGAGGGAACTCTTCAAATATTATAGGCACACCTATAGTGATTTGGCTCTTCTCGAAACCGCGCACAAGGCTTAGAGACCCCCTCCCCCGACCTCTCACTATGTTCGGTAAGCAGATCCCTTGGGAGAAGCGAGCCAAATACCTAGGTGTTTTTCTCGACCACCATCTCACTTTCGCTGAGCACATAAAGAAGGTTCGTTCGCGAGCCGCTTTCGCTCTCGGTAGGCTCCATTCCGTCCTAAACGCACGCAGCAAGATGTCACTTAAGTGCAAATTGCGAATCTACACAGCGTGTATTCGTCCCATCATGACTTATGCGGGTGCCGTCTTTGCTCATGCAAAACCCCATCATATCCATAGGTTGCAAACGCTCCAAAACCGATTCCTCCGCAGGGCCACAGGCTCCCCCTGGTATGTTAGGAACGAGAGTCTCCATCTCGACCTTAGAATTCCCACGATCCACCAATTTCTAAAACGCCTTGCAAAGCGTTACTTCGATTCCGCGGTCAAACATCGCAACCCTCTGGTTGTCGAGGCCGCCAGTTATGTCCCAAGTAGGATTAGCCGTACCCGCCGACCTAGGCACATCCTCACCGACCCTGATGACCCCATAACCCTCCTCCAGGAGAGCAATAGGGCCACTAGTACTATACACAGACACAGACGCCTCCCGTCATTCCGACCTCGCCGTCGAGGACCTTTGCGATCGCGACCGCGCCCCCGAGTAAATGATACTCCTCCCCGACCCTTGCTCGATAACGAGGTGCCAGCAGTGGTTTCAGCTGTGCACGTAGCTTTAAATTCCCCGATTAATAATAATGATCAAAACTTTGATCCAGCCCGTCCCGTCTTTGATGTCCTCCCTCCGGTGACGCCCTAAGCCGAGGCTCGTACCCCACAGGGGGTGCCCTTAGCGAGCGTTCACCTAGCTTTTTAGCTAAGCTAAAAAGCTAGGTGAAAAAGCTTAGTTTTGTATGCCCCTGGCTGGAGGCTTTGAGTGTAGCAGCTTAAGGCAACCACAGGATTGACCGGTTAAGTAGTCATGACCTCAGAGGTCAGCTACGAGATGCCCTACAGAAAAAAAAAAAAAAAAAAAAAAAAAAATAGTGATTTGGGTATTTTTTATAGTAACTTGTACATTTGCTCTCGAAAAACACCGTTTGGTAAAGTGGAACTGATGAATTACAAACCAACCAACTAAAAAGTGAAAAAAAAAAACAAGAATGCAACCGACTTCCAAACTACAAAGTGAAAAATAACTTTAATTTCGAGTCGGTGGCAAGAAACTTAAATACTGATCCAAAGACACTGACTTCCGAAATTAAAGTTATTTTTCACTTTGTAATTTGGAAGTCGGTTGTATTTTTGGTATTTTTTTCTTAACAATGAATCTTGTTTTAAATTTTGTTTACAATTTTATCGCTTCTTCTATGGTCCAAAAGGTCCTTCTAATAGTGAGCAGAATTGATAGCAGAGTTATATGAGCACGATCACCGCAGTATATCAACAACACAGAAACTGTCGCTTTAGACCGTTGATTTTTCAATCAACAATATCAACCTGATTTTTCTGGCTTTTGCTTACCTTTCGAATATTTTTTAGGGTGAGTACAAACTTGTTACATATCACTTATAAAATACAATTTTACAAGAGCATTAGCAACGAATCTATGTTGGTGTTCGGGGATAAGTTCGTTGATTTCTATGTTTATTCTCGAGAGAATAATGCGTTCAGCCCATTTGCCCATGATGTTGAGTAGACTAATGGGTCTGTACGACTTGGGTTGTTGGTGGTTTTTCCCTGGTTTATGCAAAAAGATGCATGTGCTTTCTTTCCATCTTTTTGGGAAGTATCCCGTGTTGATGTTGTCCATTATTCGCTTGAATATGGCTATCATCATATCACCCATTTTTAGAATGTCCGCTCTTATCCCGTCAGGGCTTTCTGATTCTTGAATTTTCGAAGACCTATTTTTAACTTTGCGTGTGATATGTATGCATCTAATGGTTGGAATGGTGTGTATTTCTCTGTCTTTCTTCTTCATGAGCGATATCGGGTGTGTGAATGATAGCCGTGTCCACCAGATTGTCGATAATCTCCAATTCTGTGTTGCAGTTTTCTATAAGGGGGAGCCTTTGAGGTGGCTTATTCATGGCTCTTTGTAAACCCCACATTTTATTTCTGTTGTCAATTTTATTTTCTAAAGCTTTGTTCAGCATTTCTTCTCCGTGTTCGATGAGTTTCTTAGCTACCTAAATTGCGTTTTAATCTGTTGTTATTCTCTCTTTAGTTTGTTGTATCTGTATGTGAATCTTAGACGCCATGCGATGTCTTTGCTTCATTTCTTTTTTCTATCAACTTTTGAATTTCTTTGGGCGGATTTTCTTTGTTGTCGTTTTGTTTGAGCGGCGCAAATTCGTCCAGTATCTGTTTTACCATTTTTTCTAGGTTTTCAATCATTTTGTCGCAGTCTATGTCAGTTTTGATTTTTATGTTTGGGTCTATTTTTGTTGCCCTAGATTGTTCAAACTCTTCACTCTTTTCCTTAATCGATTTGATGTCTTTAAGGTTGCGACTGAATGGGATCTCGTAGTCGTTTTCCAAGTTTATTGCCATTATCCATGGTATATGATCGGACCCTATGGATTCTATCTGTTTGTATGATTTTATTTTCAAGTCGGAATGGTCGTATGTTGTGATTGCTATGTCCAGTATATTGTTGTTGCCAGTACTGGTGGGTCTAGATGGCTGACCGGAATGTATAATTCTACAGTCGTCGTTGTTGTGTATTTCCCGTAATAAAATTCCGAGACCTCTATCGACTGAACGGCCAAGCAGTTGCATTCTTAGGGTCATGTCTCCTATAATGAGGGCACTCTCCTCTCTAAGTATTTGCTCGAATTCGTCAGACAGTTCGTTTTGATTCGGTATTGGTACGTCAATGCCTTTTACCGTGATATTTTTCAGTTCTTTGGTCTCACCGACTCGAATACTGCATCCTTTGATGTTTCTGTCATCATCACTAAAGGAGTGAATGAGTTTTGTTTGAGCTCACCTCATTCTTCTTTTGACGTATATTATGGTGCCTAGATGGTTGGCGTTCTATTCATATATTTTGTCGTAATTAAGAATGTTCAATTTTCATCTGTCAGGTCGATTTTGGCTATGTCCACATGGTATTTCTGGACCAGTTGTTTTATTTCAGTGAACTTGTCTCTGATACCCTGCATGTTCAAATGCAGGATCTTTATGTATTTCTCTGAGTTGTTTCATTAGTGTCATGAACGTTTCCATAGTTTTATCAAATATGAAAACTTTTTCTTCGTGGTTGGTTTTCTGCGTGGCTGAGTTGGTTCGATTTCATTATTCGTTGCCCGTGCGTACGATGTGCCCTTTTGAATCGTGGATCTGCGTACTGGAGATCTCGATCTTCTATTTGTTTCTTGTTGTGGTGTTGGTTTAGATGCAGATGGTACGCAGGCGACATGTCGCGGCGTCATGTCGCGGCGTCATAGCGCTGCAGTCATGATTCCGCACCCGACCGCAGGCGGCAGCAGCCCGAATATAGCAGTCACTCGAGTGTTGGTGTGTGTTGTAATGTTGACGACACTACACGTGTCGTCTGTCGCTCGCCCGTAGCTGCAAACGACGTGTCGCTAGCTACGGAAGGTATTTCATAGAAATTCATAGAAACCAGTCGTGTCGCGGGGCACGTCGTCTGCAGCTGCGGACTGCGGTCGGCTACGGAATGGTACCCTTATATATTAATGTTTGTCTTTGTACAACTGGGTGTAAGGCCATTAGGTAATTAGTAATTTACTAAATCTTCATTAAATAAAAATAAATCGTAAACCCATTCAAAGATCAAAGATTACGTTGACAATTTAAGGACAGTCGTTTGTCTTAATTAAGTTCAGAGGTAAAAACGAGGCCCTACATATTAGTAATGCACATGATTCCCTTAATATTACCGCAAACTTTGGCAGTATTCGTTTCTCTCATCAAAATGTATAAAAGAGAATAATAACTAATTGAAATGGATTTGGCAGAACGTTTAAAATTTCACATGTAGCGTCTAGTTCGCATGTGAGTGGCACGATACGGCTCTGAAGGCAGCGAAAATAAAAATAAATAGATACAGTTACTAATAAAATGTAGCTATCTAATTGCATAACACATTTTCGGAAATTGTGTATTAAAATTAAAATGACACATTTTTTTTTGTATCGAGAAAAATTTATTGTATCGTTATACCTTTTTCAGGATACTAGGTCATATAGTGAGAAAACATACACCAAAAGGTTAAAACCCTATTAAAACTCCATTTTTTTTCATTATATCACCTTAAGACTAATCAGTTTCATTAGTACAGTTCAACAACATTCATTGCGGTATTTACGTTGTTAGCAGATTTTTTTTTCTAAATTATGAAGCAATGGATAAGCAATCTGTTTCAAAATTCTTCAGATTGTGATTGATCGTGTATTACGCAATTAAGGTGCAGAATATGATGCGAGGATGTCATTCTGAACCAGTGTTCAGTTGAGGCAATGGTTATTATTTGTTCGAAAACAGAAATGGTTGATTCAGAGTCCGTCGGCAAATATCGGTATCGAGCTGATTGAGTTAGCCATTTAAAAAAAAACAAGCAAGACAATGTTTTTTTTAACAAAATATTTTTCAATAGTCCAACCAAAGATTATAGTTTTTTGATCGAAGTTTAAAAATACACCTAGAAACACCTAAATAAAATCCTAACTAATATTAAATGCGGAAGTGAGTTTGTTTGTTTGTTGCGCTTTCAAGCTAAAACGGCTGAACGGATTTGGATGAAATTAGGCACATGGGTAGACTATGACATAATGATACTTTTTATCCCAATATTCCCAAGGATCGAGACTTATGAGGGTGAAACCGCGGGGCGCAGCTAGTCAGTTCATAAAAACAATCTTCAGACACGGTCGCGATGAAAGTGCTTACCATCCACATGCACTCCCCGCTTGTTTCGAAGCCGCATCCGAAGTGTCCTCGGCTCGAGTCGCGACCCACTTCCGAACCGCCCGACAGCGAGTCCGTTTTTCTCCAACCGGAAATGAGATTTCCCGACAGATATAATGGCTTTCCACGGATTACGTCATGCGAGCTTTGAGTTTAGAAAATTCACTTGAATAATTCACTCCCTAAGCCAGCTTAAGCACCTTCAATAGCTATTTAATTATTTAATTCTTTGCTTGAGTGTAATGGAATATTATTGTTTCAAGGTGAGGAAGTAAACGTTTCAGTAATTTGTTTGTAAAAGGCCTCAGGTACACATATCACTAATTATGCTATAAAATTATCATTTCCGCAATAATACGGCACTAACAGCCCAGATAATCGAGATTAAATTAACCCAACCGATCGGAAATACTGTCAAAATATTTGTTTGAAGTAATACTTGGATCATTACTGTTTATTGGGGTTTAACCGCACGCGTCGGTAATGGTGTGAGAGTTACTCTTATTATCGCTATTAAATGGCGGCTATAAAAATCATTCCTGCTCGTATTACTTTCCAACTCAGTAAAAAAGTTTAAGACTAAAGATAATTTTGTTATGGAGTCATTAAGAAGAGTGAAATGCGAGTGGTATGGGAAAATAAAGTGAGTTGTGACATGCTGGGGTCCATTAGTCGCCGGTGACTCCGCGACAAATGGCTTGAATAATGACCATCCCGTTTTAAACGCTTGACTAAGTGCTATTTGTGGTTTTCATGCTAAAATATGGCTGAAGTTTTGATGTTTGGTCAATTATCGTCTTATTATCCTAATTTTAGAGTGGCTTTTTTAATTTGTATACTAAATCTGTGCAACACTAAAATCATTCTGGTTAGCAAATTAATATTTGGGCAAGTTTTTTAACTTAATAAATTAGGATACAGATAATAACAGTGCACAACAAAGCTAAAAATAACTTCTGGTTAAATTATAACAAGAATCTATTGAGACGTGAAGGTTAGCCTCAGGGAAGTCGGTAACAGCACGAATTTTCGATGTTCCTTGGTTTATACATCAAACTTGGAACATTTGGTGTTTTCGAACACAAGGCGAAAACTTCATTATTAAGGCGAGGAATTAATAATTAATTGCAAAGTTCAGCAATAATTCCATGTTGTTGTTATAATAGTAGGTAGCGTTTGAACTTCAAAGGGTGCTTTGAGCATCTTTGATCTAAGTAGAGACCAACGTTCTAATATAGATAATTATAGAGCTGGTAAGTGATTTTTATTTATGAGTAATTTTTATAGTCTTACTAATAAGGGTTTCAGTTAAACTTCACAGTAGAAAATAGAAAAAACCTCTACTCTCTCCTCTACCTGCTACCAATATGTACACAGGTACAGGGTATGTTTATTAAAACAGCGCGGACAGCTCAAAAAAAATTATTTTGGTGAAAACGTTTTTCATGCTGCAAAATGTAGTTCTATTTTGTTTCCGGGTTAGTCACTAAAAATTGGACATTCAATATGGCGAAAGTACGAAAACAACTCGGATGTGAAATGTTGACTCGAAAATCGACTTTTCGATTCATCGTGTTTGAATTTTAAATTCTGTGCCATTTACCGATATGAATAAGTAAATATGTATAATTCCGAATGTTTTGTGGAATAAATATCGACTATAATAGTTTCAGTCGACACTGAATCTGTGGAGGAATCGATTATCGGTGATAGTGATAAGAGGAGTTACTCATCTGCGATAAAATTTCAAGTCTAATTAATCAATTAGAGAGGAGATATGACATTTCCTTTAATTACAAGATCAATTGAGTGCAATAAGTAAATATTATAAGAATGATTTAGTAATGAGTTTGCATTACGTTGTTACTATTTACTTGTAAAACTGATACTTACACTGGAAACTTTTGTTAATAAGAATTTCTTCCAAAGTAGAGTAGTTAGGCATATTATGTTTGTACCCTTCTAGAGATGTTCAGTGCTTCTAAGATGCAAGTTCCCAACTATAAGTGGCTGCCAAAGTTTGGAATCCTGTATCACTAAATATATTTCACATACTTCGCGAGAGAAGCGAAATTCTTCTCTTCATAATTGTTCAAGAATAGTTGCTTGGCTTTAGACACGATATAACCCCCTTTTGGTTAAGACGTTGTTGAGTTATTTACCAACTATGTTTTAATGGCCAATTATAGTGTAAAGTTGAATAAGTTTGAGGAATTTTATAATTATCTTTCACTTGCAAGACGAGACTTGGAATTTTAGATAAAGGAGATTTGAGCAAAATTTTAGTGGTGATTAAAAACCACGAGAGGATCAGAGGACTCCCTTAAAGGCTCGTGCAGACCAGCGCGATATCGCTGGCGCGATAGGCAGCGCGACCCGTGTCGCGCCCGCGATATCGCGCTGGTCTGTACGAGCCTTGATGCTTTTTCAATTGGGTAGATAAGATTATTTTACATAATTCCAATATACATAATGTCGTAAATAGTAAGTAAAATGTACATAATCAGTATTGATAAGATTATAATGAGTTTGCTTATCCACTGTTTGTCGTTATTATCAGATCAGATGATTTTGATATGACGGAAGAAATAAAAGGAAAAGCCAGCGTCTTTCGTCTAGCAGGTGTTTCGAATAAAATAATGTAATATATTCCCAGTACACTTTATAAATGCATGCATCTATATTCAAAATACGTTCGTAGGCGCTTGGCAATCCAGTTCGATTTCTGGCTGGATTTGCTTGGTGGCAGATAGCATGAATAAATTGAACAACGATACATTTGAGTGCGGGGCTCTTCCAACCGTGTTGTAGACCGATGGTAGATGTGCAGTGTGCACTACGCCCCTGTATGCACTCTCTCAGACTTTACGAGTAAGCAAGTCACCTCCTTTTGCGAAGCAGTGATGCTTCGCAAATGCTCGTGAATGAGGAGGCGGAATTTGTGAGGGAGAGGCAAATTTCGCGCCTTCACGCCCCTAACCGTCGCAGACATCGGGAATCGCAGGCCGATTCCCGGCGCGGGCTTTTGTCCGATAAGGACCAGGCCCGGGTCGACGGCGCATTGTGTTCCACGCGCACCTCAAAGAGATGTCAGCAGAACTGACGGGGTCCGCTAAGGCCGATGCCTGCCGAGGTCGCGGGAAAGTCCCAAAGGGATTCCGTGGCCCCTGGCAATATAGGCAACTGAAGGAACTTGGGTGGATTTTAGTCAGAAATAGTTTGACTGCTCCGCCCAGACAGGGAGAAGTTATTTGGTAATTTCCCACCCAATAAAAAAAAAGCCCGAAACGATCGATAAACGTTGCTATTCTCAAAACACACGAGACTATCCAAAGAAAATAGAAACTATTTGCACTGAAAAGTTTTCCTTTCAAAGGAACAAGGTTTCTTCAAAATTGTCTTCTAGATATTTTATCATCAATAACGGTTTTGTTACTTCCACGTGTATCGTTTATGACGAAAATGTACATATTCTCGTGACATAATTATGTGCAGACAGATTGATATACAAATGTTTATACACCGAACCCTAATCGTAGATTCTAAGCGCGTGTTGCTATAAACATCACATAAATATGGAGTGATAAAGTGATAGGCCCCTCTCTAGTTTTATGGGCCTGTCGTCTGACGTCGAAAGGAGTTGCGCCAAAATTTCGTATTCCATTCAAGCGCTAGATAAAATGCGTTGGTTTAAAATAGTCCATGCTATATAACTTTGGTGAGAGGTCACCTTATCTGCAGCTTCAGTCCCGGGTCACCTGGGTGTTTCACATGGTTAATTATTGTTGTTGCTTTTTTATTAGGGATATATTTTGCAGAAGGTTTCTACCTTCTAATTCTAGTCTTCTAATCTAATTCTTTGTATTACGTTCAGGCTTTAAATAAGAAGCAAGCCTAGACATTACCAAATTCAGGGGAGTCTCGAATGACGGCGTCCGCTAGGTCCGATGCCTGCCGGGGTTGCGAAGAAAACCAAAAGGGAGATCGTGGCCCCCGGCAACAGGGCAACGGAAGGAACACGGGTGGGTTTTACCCAGTAAGAGTCTGACACGCCCTCCCGCTCCGCCCAGAGCGGGAGAAGTTATTTGATAACTTTCCACCCAAATACAAAAGGCTTTAAATAAGAAAAATATCGACGTGTCTTCTGTTTTGGCTTTACAGTACTTACCTATCTAAAAGTTTATTGACTAATTCAGGACCTACCCACTGTATGATTATGCAGCACGGTATGATTAAGTATTTTAACCATCTACCTTGTTATAAATAACTTTCATGAAGAGCTTAGACGCAGACGCACACTACGCAGACGCACACCTCGCGAACGCACACCTCGCAGACGCGGCCTTGAAAGTAAATCTGTTAAAGCCAGCTAATGATCCCCTTGTATACCAGATCTTATACCTCTAATTACCGTTATTCAAAGTTAAGCCTAGCTAAACTCTCCTTGAATACATTTTGAGTGTAAGTGGGCCATCACAGAGAAAGCTCTTAGCCCTTAACTTGCTAAACTCCTTTTAGGGAAAAAATACTTTGAGAAGATCCGACTTCGAAGTTGGTACATAAGTTTCTAAGTATATAGATTCATGTACTAACTTATCATCGGTGTAAACGGAAAGGTAGTAAATCTTGTGGAAGTCATAAAAAGTTGTTTGTTTTTACGAGTATGAATATAATATTAGGTAAAGCTGGAGATGAAATTGCTGCAGGTTATTTCAAATAAGCTGTTCCATCATATGTCTTTGGTGAAAAGGATGTTCGTCATATGATCCTCTACTTAGGGGAAGATATCTTCACAGAACTAAGTACATAGGAGGAACATTTGGTTGTTTTAATATATCCTGAAATAATCGTTATTGAATCATTTTAGTTACAGGCTATGCAGGTTCATGATTTTGTTTATTTTTTTCTAATCGATTATAAAATACCTACTCTATGGCTGTGCTGTGAAACGAAGCATGCGGTTGATTTTCTTCTCACTTCTAACTCTAAAACATGATGAAGATTTGTGTTTTGACTCATCAATGGTTTCTCTCGTAATATGAATTAATTATATATTATATTCATACTATTGTTTCTTATATTAGATTAAATCAAAATTTTAACTGAATAAACTGCGAAATAGGTGCCATACTTACGTATCTACAATTCTACATAATATGACATCGCAGAATTAATATCATTAATATTTTTTCTACATGTTCGTCATGTTTCAAAATTGAAAGGTCAATAACCTGGCGTCTCTAAGTGGGAGCGTTTTATTATGTCGACGTATTGACAAAACAAAATAGTTGAATGTTGATAAATAATTTGCCATACAGCACCTTTTATAACACACATATACGAAAAACACACAAAAGTAAGTACATATGAAGAGTAGATGTATAATGTTATGTTCTACTTTGTGTCGCTTCACTAAACTACCGTTACAGTTTGATGAGATTTTTATTAGTTCTGCGCGATGACGTCACATAAACCAACGATAACAATATTTTGTATCGGCGTGTAACACTTTGATTCCAAATTGATATTTGATACCTTATAGACAGGTGGCTCGTTGGTCTAGGGGTATGATTCTCGCTTTGGGTGCGAGAGGTCCCGGGTTCAAATCCCGGACGAGCCCAACTTTTTTATACTTTTGATGAGCCGTTTTTGTTATTGAACTATAAATGTTCCTTATTTATTTATTAATAATTCGTTGGATACTTTTATATTTTTTTTTATTGAAAATACCAACACACCTGTGTTTTGTGAGAGTACCTATTTATTTATTAAAGAACACCGAGCATTAATAAGCATTAAGGCAAGCATTTATATTCAAAATTGGTTTACAAAAGTATTTAGGAAAGGTATTACGTACTGTTTATGTTACATACACAAATTAGACAGAGTAAGGAGACATTTGCTGTCTGCAGGTAATTTAAAACGACCGACGATAGCCACTACTTCGCTTCTCAATATACTGAATCCAGTACAAGAATACCCATTGATTCTACATTGCTTAGTTTAACTTAGATTTAATTATTTATGTTGTAGACTACGAACTATCGTAATCAACAAAGAATCGCAATAATTAGAATCTATTAATTTCTAACTTCTTCAACAATCATATACACTACTGTTGACGGATCTGCCTAATTTTTATCATGACCGTAGATCGCAGGTCAAGAGTGGTCAAACACCTTTCACTCACGCGTTCACGCACAACACATTCTAATGTGACAATGAATTTCAACGTTCCTTACAAGCGGCTCGTTGGTCTAGGGGTATGATTTTCGCTTAGGGTGCGAGAGGTCCCGGGTTCAAATCCCGGACGAGCCCAATCTTTTTGTAAACATTTTTTTTTTACAAGCTGCGGAACAGATGCTATGCGACAAATATGTTAATATTTTGAGTGCTTGTTTATTTATACATTAACACAAGAATAAAAATGTTTCTAGGAAGAAATAAGGACGCAACTGTATGTCTCATTGAATTGCAAATTGTTTCCAGGTTCATTATGTACACAATACCTTTTTATGAAGAGTGTGAAACAATAGCGAGTGGAAAATATGAGTTTATGAAATTGTTGTTGAGCATCACTTAAAAGAGACGCCATGAAAAATGCAAATGCAACTTCTGGCAAGTGCAGTTATGGAAAATAAACGTAGTTGCGAAATGTTTTTATATCATTAGTTAGCATTTTGTTAACTGATTTGATAATAATATTTTCCTTCACAATTCGTAATGTTTTTTCATTAGATGTTTCTGTTTTTAAACCTACTTACAAAAAGGAAGAGTTTTTTATCCATGTATACATTTAAGTTACCTTTATTTCATTATTTGCATATAAATTATATTTTTAAATATTCAAATAAAAAATATTAAAACATTTAAAAATTTAAGTTATTATTATTATTTACTTAGCAGTGCTTTTTTAGAAGGTTTTGTCTATTTTTGTAAAATATTATTAGGTAGGTTATTCCTTTATTTCGTAGTGACGTAAGCACATTAACAATGCCCTCTAAGGATTATAACTTGTCAAATTATGTATAATAAAAGGCATAAAATTATTCCATAAGTTAGTCCTGTGAGTGTTACTAATATAATTTATAACTCTTATCATTAGTCTAATGGAGTGAATAAAAATAGACCGGATGATGACATCATCCTATTTAGTTGGCAAGGCGTTTGTTTCGTTGTTGCTCCAAATAAGTCTCTTATTTTATAACAGATCTTTATCATATTATACGTATAAATGTTATGTTTTAAAGGTGTCTCTAAAACATATCGTTTATATAGGACATAGATTTATTCATAACATTTCATTTTTTTACTCACACCATAAATTATTAATAAATGCATATACGTGAGGATTTAATTGGCTCTTTGGTGACGATGGTCTCCTTTTTAATCTGTTTTTAATATAGCAGTAAGTCCTCCATATACTAATCAAATTCAAAATTCCAAATATTTCACATAAGCCTACATGGGCACTTATGAAACGTCAGAAGCTAGGTATACGGTTCCAATTGGTCGTTTCCTATGGAGAAGAGCCGGCAAAAAACTCCACGGTTACTTTTTAAAAATAATTGGCTTTTACAATACTTTCAAATGGCAGTGTTACTAGGTATGGGAGAACAGTTCCGGTCTTTCAATAGGTACCAGTTACTTAACAAATTAGAAAATGGTCAACAAATCTAAGCCCACTAAGGCGACAGCGTTCTCACATTCACAAAATAGAAAAGAATCTATACAAAAGATATACAAATTAATAAAAATAAAAACCTATTTTAATTAAACGCAATTACATGATTGCTATTACAACTGTAATAAATCGGAATAATTATCATGTTCACAAAAGCCAAGCAATAAAGATTTAAAATTAAATCGTAGGTATAATTATACTTAGTACTTCGTTATTAGTTACTAATCGATCATGGTGACTAAAACATTTTTATTCTTCTTAGGTAAGTATGTTGGCAGCACTGAGTGAAGCTACTCTGGGCGTTGGCAGTAAAGTGGGAGGAAGGGAGGGATTTCCCCAGCATTATTGCTCTCAAGCCGTGAGATGCGTTGGATTGTGTGTTTTGTTTTTCTATAAATTGCTACGTATATTTTAAACTTCCGTATAGAGATAGTTAATAAGTACAATAGGATGGCCGAAGAATTGATTACGCAAAGGTGAGACACTTGCAACATGAAGGTCCCAGTGTCACTGGCATGGTGATGCTATGGCAAGACAAGAGACAAAGTTGAAGTTTTCACGTTACGTACGCGTCTAACCAGCTCCCATACTCCCATACTCTTTAAACTGGAACACAGCACGTACACACGGCTACACATCAAGCTTTAGAATTCCAGTTTACGCTGATGTCGCATTGTATAGGAATTCCGTACAATGCGAGGTCAGCTTATACTGGAAATGTATAGCTTGATGTGTAGCCGTGTGTACCTATACCTGCTTGGTGGCATAAACAGGTACCTAATTTAAGGTGGTAGCGTGGGCCTTCACGTCTCTTTTCTGCAAATCTATTTTGAACCTAGTTAGTAGAAGTTTTACTTTTTTATAAGAATTAACCAAGCGTAGATTCATAAAACCCGTTAACCCAAAATTCCTCCTGAAAAGTTAGTTTGATCTCGATATTCGTGATTTTCTCATACGCTGGGGGTACTAAAAATAAATTTTACTTTATTACATCATTTTATTGGAGCCTTATATCAAATTCACATTTTTATTAAAAACGCTATTATTTTATATTTGTTGGTAATATCTTTAAAATTTGTTTATTGGTGTACCTACAATACGATCGGTTAGCATGACTACAAAAGAAATGGATTTTGTCGACAGAAGAATAGATAAAATGACAGATAAACAATCACTATCTGTAATTTTATCTATTCTTCCGTCGACAAAACCCGTAGAAAACCCGTTTTTATGGTTGTCATGCTACGCGTGCAGCTGTGACAAACGATAAATGAATTTGAATTTGATGAAGTTCAAATAAATATATATAGCTACCTCCCTATATTATATAAGGTACATTTTTAAGTCCTCCTATTGTTGCAATGTATTATATATACCTCTGGCAATTCCTGAAAATAAGTGCAGGTATCTACTAGTTTACGTAGTTCACATGCTCCTGCTGAAAACCAATGAAACTCCAAGACGAGGTCCTTGTTGATATTAGACGCGTTATCATGCAGTGGCTTGAGACCGACGCACACAAAAGTACAAGTTCAGGCAGGTGTCCATCATGTTAGTAGTAGGCTCCTAGGTAGATTGGTACACTCTATAGAGATAAACTCACCATTGTCTTAGTTATTATCGCTGTACTGTGTACTTTATGCAATGAAGAATATATATTATATAACTCAGTGGCTTATCTCATGGATAGGTCAAGACATAAAATTCTACTATTTGTCGCTTATATTTTGTTGGGAGAGGGTAAATCTTGGTCCGTGGAGGCTTGGATACAACAAAAAAGCCGTAGACAAAATGGAAGATGAATAACCTCCTTAACATCTCAATTTGGTTGAACGACAGAGTGCCACATCAAAAATACAAAAGTACCGATATCTCAGAAATTGGGATATGGAATGGCATCGTCAGGCGATATCGTGGATTCTGACATTGATTTATTATGCAAAATAAAGGCGCGATCAGCCGTCCGGCTGTCCAGCTTTATCTCCGTTGTGGACAGTATTGTTACAAGGGCGACACGATTTGCTACGAGTCACGATTTTCCGATAAACATAATCAAAAATGAATCCTGAAGTAGGTATCATAACATCTTCAACAGAACGATTGCCTTCGATACCGTTGTCGTTTTGATAAAGGTGTAATAAAACAGGAAAATATTGAAAACAAATGTAAAGAGTAACAATTGTAGGTACTTACTTATTGAGAACATACGCCAATTACTTATTTTTGACATCGTTTTCGAAACTGTCTACGAGTAGATACTTTAGTATGAAATCAGAACAGTGAACAATGACACGAATTCCAATCAGGTAATATTGAAATTAATACTGATTTACTAAAAGTTAATGTAATCACTGTGTAATCAAATTCCTTCAGTTTGCTCTAATAGTCGCGACTGTGAGTACATCGTCCTCAGCAAACAATCCATTGATTAAATCGTAGAGACGTCTGGGAATAATATTTATTCTACCTAGGGTTTTTATTTTCAAACGATATAGCAAAAGGAAAAAAAATAGTGACACTCCGGGAGTGCCGACAGAAGTAAAAGCTAATACTTGCATAGAACATTGAACCGTAATGTAATATAAATAAAGAGCACAATCCCGTTTACAAAAATGAGGTATCGGTAACGGTGTCGCGAGTTCAATTGTTTTACTCAATCTCAAAAATGCCCAACGCGCCTAAAGAAGTCACTTCAAAAAATAAAAATAAAAACTAATATGCTTTGTAGGTAATTGTTTTTCCTGTTTGTTTGTATAAAAGTGGTTTATGATAGCAAAAAAATATGTTAGGATATTAGAAATAAAATTCAATCGACTGTTCCTTTGATACCTCACAACAGACCTAACCTTTCAAGACATCAAAAGCCAGCACAATATAAAAAGTAACAAAAGTGTAACATGTTTAACGTGACGTGAACGTACGTCTATACAATTTGGAATAAGGCATTGGAAGGGACAGGACATGTCAATTTGTCCGCGTCAGTGTCGGGCCCGGTCAAATAGATGGCGGGCCATGGCGGCCCGGTGACAGCAGCCACATACACAAACACAATTATACAAACGAGCCGGGGACGTTCCGGAACGAGAACACCACCTAGCAGAAATTCGAGAGATATTTTTAATACCTTCGAGCGAACATTTTAAATTGCATTCTACTTTTTGCTTGTTTACTCCACCAAGCTGAATGCAGCACGCGGTTTTGTGTCTACGAATTACGAGTATTGTATGGTAGACCGCGAATCGGGAGGATCGTTTTGTTAGTCGGCCTTTATTTGTTTATAGATCGTTACAAATAAAGCGTCGTGCAGACTGGCGCGACGCGATACCGGTACTTCTTCTACCGTGAAGTTTTCTTAGAGTCGCGTCGCGCTGTCTGGACGAGGCTTTAAAGGATACTTTTTCTCTTGACCTCCATGATAATCCAGTACTTTACACTGTGGGAACTTATACGTAGCAATTCATAGTATCTACACATATTTATGGCTCATAAAGGCCCATAGCACTCTTTTTATAATAATATTCTTCGCTTTCATATTGTAGGAGTTAGCGCCAGGTGGGGCAACTATAGAGAGTGACCTCCGGAGAGCAGGTGCGAGGAACGACGGCCCACCCTAAAAGCTGGATTACTCGTGAAATGGCCGCGACAGTTGACTTACAATGGACTAGTGGGGTCTTTACATAGATACTGAATATGCAAACACTGCAAAGATGCAGTAGTTACTTCAAAAATGAAATTGTTCACATTAAAGCTCTGCACAGTTTTAAATACATAAACCTTAAAATAAAACAGGTACTTATTTTTTCAAAACGGGGACTAACTTCTGAGTCTATGAAATTGGACTTTCAATGTCTTATAAAAAAATGATCACCATCAACATTTTAAAATGACAAGACAAGAAATCTGTAATTATTATAATACATTTTTCAAAGCCTGAGAGGTATCTATTACCATAAAGCTGTGTAAGGGAAGTGTCACCGTGTCAACGTAAGATGGTGTGATGGAGTGGTTTTAATTTATTCGCCTCTACAGTTTTGGTGTCGCCAAATTCAATGTAGAATGGTATTCAGCCACAAAATTACTCGTGAATATTCATTCGTTGTAATAAGAAGACCTGTAGGCCTGAATAAAAATCGTACTTTTTAATGAAAAGACACTCATAGGAATTCATATGATTCTTTACAATTGTTGTTTCACAATACTCTATCAATATGTATCTACTATTAAATACCCAGTGTGTACTATGATACAATATTATAGAAAAAAGATTGTAGAAAATTTAATTAACCCTTGTCGATGTAAACATCTTTTGGAGGTTGACTGTAACACGATGGACAGTACTGTGCCGCACTTTCGAAAAGTACACCTCTGGTCGCCTTTATCGATGAATAATACAGTTTTGTTTTATATTTTATTGACTTTGCGCAATGTTTGTGCTCTAAGCTCTCGATCGTCGTCCAACTTATATTAATTTTACTCTATTTGCAGAGTGTAACTAAATTAACAATAAATAAATTTCTAACTCATTATTTTAATGGATCGTAAATTAGACGGGTATCACTAAATTTTTAATATGGCTTAAAAACAGTCTGTTTAGTTAGAAAGAGGTGATCGCTATACGTCACTGGCTTATGCTAATATTTTCACGTAGGGTCATAGCAAGAGATATTTTAAACCGTAACGTGGAACACTGGACGCTGCTCTTAAATCTTACTTGACCGATTTTTAGAAAGATTTATTGAAGAGTAAGGCAGAAATAAATGCCTTCAGGAGCTTTCTGTAATTTCTCACGTAAAGCCTCGCAGGCCAGGCTAAGTAACAAATGAGGTTACATAATTTTATTAGTTCGAGCTGTCATAATAGCAGCTCGGTGGCGTCAGTTACCACCGCGTAATTTTCATAATATGCAAATGGACTTTCTGTTTAAATGCTTTTGTTCATGGTAGTGTAGGAATCTATGAATATTACGGCGTTTATTCTTGCGTACATTTTATCACAATTAATCATGCTGAAATTAAATACGATGCAGCCTGTACGTAACATTTACAATAAATGTAATGGTGGAGCATGTTATTTTACTAATTAATTTTACATGTGTATATTCTAAGGCCTGTATATTTCTGACATGCGTATATTCAAATGCCTGTATATTTCCGACATACGTGTAATCTAATGCCAGTATATTTCTGACATGTGTATATTCTAATACCTGTATATTTCTGACATGTGTATATTTTAACATCTGTATATTTCTGACGTGTATATTCTAATGATTATATATTTTTCTGACATTGGACGTCAGCACAGTAAGCTAATGCTCTTACATGAAGGTCGCTTGTATTAAGGGATAGCGCTCAGTGCCAGGAGCTTACCAAAGTATTCGGATAATGTCCCTAAATATGTAATAACATCGTCTTAAATGGTCTACCTCTATGGTAAACGTTCCCAAAGTATTTTACCGCACATTAGTATGTGAGCCGGAAAATTGACTTAATATTGATCGAGTCCCGCTCAAACATAATTATAGATTCCTATTGTGGAAGTTAGCTGGCTTACCGGTGTGTATTAATAATTACTTAAATTAAGTAAACACATTTTTTCTGTTTTATTTTACGGGAATGTAGACTGGAAACGAAACCAATAAAAGTCTAGACAGATAATATTCGTTTATCGGAATACGATAGGGCTTCCTAGAGCCCTGCCATGTTGATATATTAAATTCGTCTGTCAGGATCAGCATCCTGATTGAATTATAAGAATGTATACTGTAACCGACATTGTGGAGATCGAGTTATCGGCGGGATTCTAGCGATAAAGTAAAGAGCACTACTTAAGTTGAATTTTTACACAACAAACTACGGTAATTTTAAAAGCACCGAAGACAAAAACGGTAGAAGAACTGCCGTAGGTAAATGAGGGGGCTCAACTCTACAAGTAAACCTAAAGTAATTAAGACAAAGTACACCATGTTCTGAATAATGTTTGAATTGTAAGTTTATACTGTTTTTTATTGTCTCTTAATTTTAGTTTATCGAACGAGCGAAACCGTCGCTTATCTTCATTATTATATTTTTCCTCATATGACTGAATAATATTCTTATTGAGCAAAATATTAACCAAATTTTTAGCCGACTTTTGTTTGTCGAAATTCGAGATATCAATTCAACTGTATGCTCTCACAATCTTTACTTGTCCCTGTACCGGTGTTATTACATGAATAGAAGTTGACAGAAAATATGTCCAGTGTTGTCTCTGGGATTATAAAATAACAGGCAAACCCGTGGCCACTCATCGTCAGTTGCTATAGGACGCCATCAAATAATACAGGGTGGCAGGGCATCGACGCACAACCTGTTACCATGGATTCACATACATATTCTACGTACTATACATGATTCTAGACCCCCCTGCATTGAAATTTTTCGTCGGTAAAATAAAATGCTGTTTCATACAAAAGTGTAATACCTACGCGGTCAAATAATTTGAAACAGCTTTTTTTTCACATTTTCACATCAAACAATATTTTACTGCTTATTGTGCTTGCAAGCTTCGTTTCTCTTTTTTGAACCAACTGGGCTGAACCTTTTCAGTTTATGATGCGGAGTCCATGTTGACGCACTATTAACCAAGTCGTATGTGGCATGTGGCTAGCTGATTGATAATGATAGATGACTGTGGCGAAGTAAAACCTTTATATGAAACTAATGTGTCGCAAATGATTTATGGTTTTTTGAAAAAGATAGAATTACTAATCAAATTGATTTCTACAATTTATGAATTCTCTAACATGGGGTTATGTAAACCAGTGAAATTCCGTTGTCATTGATATTTATATAGTGGTGTAGAAAAATGTAAATTTACAGTTTTTGCATTAGGCACCGGAGACTTATTTATTAATTATTTGCGTACCTTGCTGGAACCCTAAAGGTGTGTACCTAGGTAACTGTTTATCAATATTTATGCTCGAAACAAGTTTTTAACTGGTTTCGTATCCTACATAATCTAATATACTCAATTTAAATGGCAGCATTACATAAATCTAATTACTCAACCAATACATTACTTCAGAAGTCAGAATACATAAATCAAACATAACTTTAATACGAAATACGTCATCTAATAACAAAACTTATACGCAGCCATCTTAATCTTACGAATGATGTATGAAATGTCAAAGATACTTAAATATTTATGCCAGCGGTTGAAGTAATTCTAAAGTTAGAAGTGGGTTTCAGTAGTGAAATATATTGCTCTTAAATCTTGCTAAGTTACATTCACGCTCGGATACACCCGCGGAATGGCTCGAACAGTGCAGTGTTAAAAATGGAAGGTCCTATAGTGTCAAGACTTTCTACTCTTTGTGTCTCGTCGGGGGTAATTTTCGAGAATTTTTAATAGGCATGTAATAGACACGTTACGAGATAGCACATGACACATGGCTGAACTTATGGTAAGAAAGTACGTGATTCGGTCTATACTATACATGAAACTCAAACTCAAAGCATTTATTTCAAATAAACCAATTACAGGCACTTTTGAATTTTCTAGGGGTCGGTCAGTCAGAAAAATTAAGCTAGTTGCCCATTCCAAAGCGTAGAAGTTTCCTATGGAGAAGAACGGGTAAGAAACTCCACGGACACTCTTTTAAATCAGAATATTAGTAGCATCGTTCATGTTGAAATTATACATTTGAGAAAGACGCACGTTGTAAGCATCCGTATTAAAAAGATAAAAACAAAAAGAAATTACAAGAATTAAAATAAAAGATACAATAATTCACAATAATTTTGATAATCTCGATGGTAATTCGATTAACTCCGTCAGCACTAGTGATGACCATGGAATATAGATTTCTGTAGGTATATATAGCCTAGTACGTGGTATGAAGCAGAATATTTGCAGATTTAAACTACAGATTATAATTAAACCCCGAACAGAAACTTGCAGCTTTCAAAATCGAACTCATTTATTCATCGTGTTCTCATTTCGCCGCGTCGTTTACACGCCAATATAAAAGATGGTTCTGCACTATTCGATTGGTGGGAAAACGCCATTAGTTTCGATTGACCCGAAATTAGCAATTTGGGGCAATTTACATTACAACCGAGTACATTACCTTGTTCTACATATACATTACACGTTCGTCCTCCTGTAACTTTGTAGTTTATTGTATAAACGTGGAGAGGCTCAGAACTTTGTAAGTGTTGTGCATTAAGTTCCTATACAGTTAGAAACTTTGATACTACACTTAATAAAGTGATAAAGTTGACAGTGTTGATAACTGGTGTTTCGTAGTTATTTCCTGTCAGATGTTGGAGGAAAATTAGTTTATGATAGTTGTGCAGGCAGCAGCCTCGCTTAGAGCGAATCGACTGATCATTTACAGGAAGTGTGTATGTAATGTAGAAATACTCGTAACAGTTATCAATTTTGCGTTTTTGTAGTGAGTGTTCAGTTTTTTAATACTTTTATCAAAAAAATCTCCAACACAATGGAAACAAAAGTAGGCAAAAAAGCCAGAACTATTTTTTTAAGTATAAGGAACTCTAGAGCTCACCCGCATGCCAATAGAACTCACATTTTTTCATGGTCTGCTGGAAAATGATCTGCCAAGTTCACGCATATTGTTAAGTGTAGTGTAGTGTGTAAGGTCCCAAATAAATTGAGAAACAAAAGGCGCAAAGCTCTGTATTTGACCTAAAACACAACAAACCGTACCTTTCCAACAGATCCCAAATAGCCCAACATACAGTAAACAGTATGGTTATATACGTCCTTGTTTGTGACGCGTTGTGACGGTGTGAGGGACATTCGGTGTCATTAGCGACGTAGCTAAGTCTCCTCTATTTACGGCACAACCCAACCCACTACATAAAGAATAGCCCGAACAATGGCTTACGTATTTAGGAACCACTCGGATTTGTGACGGTTTTAGGAAATTTGACCTTTATAGCACTGAAGTTAAAATTGTGGATTTTATTTGGGTTTAAGTGGTCATAAAAAGTAAGACTGTAGAAGTAAAATTACGTTACATTATTTGAATGTTGTGTTTAAGTAATGGGCTTGCTGCTTACGCGCTCTATATAATAGAGAAACAATTAGTCTTTTTTTTTTGATAACCGTACCTATTTATAACGGGTCTTGATTCAGTATTCATGACTAATGTAATGTCCCCTCAGAAACTCATTGAAAGTCAAAAACAAAATAGTGTCACGAAATTCACATGCCGTTTTAATTTCAAACTCGTCTTCTAAGAAGCCGTGTTGAGATTGGCTTATTAATACGGGCCTAAGGAATGTTTGAGAACCGGAATGAGAAAATAAATTCATATTACATCGAGAAACAAAAGAATTCTTCATTACCCTCATCATTGTTGCTCCAATATGTATTTGCTGCCTTGGGGCCGGTCCCAATACAAACGATTTACTACGGACAATTTCTTCGTATGTGTACCATTTATTTGCTTCCCATTGTTTACTTTGTTGGTTTATGATATAAAAACAATAAAGCTTGCCAGCATACTGTTGTGATGTAGAACTGTTGATATTAAACATTTTTCGCGTGCATTTGATGAATGTTCTCAGAGACAGCCTTGCTTTGCGTCGTTGACAACTGAGACACTAATAGTATAGTTCTATCTTTTATTTATTAAGCAAACGTTTTGAATTTAAATCTGAAGGTGTTGTAAAATTGTTATTTTTTTATAGTCAAAAGACGGGTGCTTTCAGATTAATGACAAAAATGCTGTAAATAGCAACTATGTAGTAATGAGCAACGAGCAACAGATTCCTCGTATTTCCATCACGTTGCGAATATCAATATCGCAATGACAATTCACGATTGGGTTTCCGCTACATAGATAGTAAATGTCTCTTCGTAGCTCACAACACTGCTTCGACCCTTACACCTTCGCAAAAACAAATTTACACCCAGTTTCGTTCTGAAAATATTTACAAATAGGTACAGCCGACGACACAATTACTGTCCGGGTTTCCGCACTCATGGCTCGATGAAGAGCGCCGTCACCAGCGTATAATGAAGCTGACAGACGATGCGCTTTGTTCGCTCAACCGAAACTAGTCCGGGATTTATGCGTGGCTGAATGCAAAAATGGTTTCCCAGTCACAAACAAACAGAGAAAATAAGGACCAGTGCTGCATTTCACCAATAAGACACAAGGGAATCGTTGTTAATTTTTTAGCGGCACTTTGTAATAGCGCTTGTGACAGCGAATAAATTATAAAAATATAAGCCCCGGGGGTTTCCCATCGTCAAAAGGTCGAACTTTCATAAGAATTTTTGAAAATTCATCCCTCGGAGTTAAATAATATTTAACTCATTTAATAATATTTAACTCATTTCATAATGTTTAACGGAGTTAAATAATATTTAACTCCTAGGGATGAGTTTTCAAAAATCTTCCTTAGTGCTCATTTTCGTTATGTAAGGATCTCTTGTACAAAATATGACCCGCCTAAAGTTCGTTTTTAATCCCAGTCACTAATTTGACATTTCAAGTGATTGTTGTTTGTTTTTTCAATTTGGAGTTTGACATTTGCTCCTGTCAAATTAGTCTCTGGGATTAAAAACTGAACTGTGTGCGTTTGTTGTCTATCAATGAATAATTTATTAAGTAAATAGCTTATCCATTCGATAAATTATAATTCTAGAAGTACGTCTATAATCCTAACTTAATATTATAAATGCGAAAGTGAGTTTGTTTGAAAGAAAGAATTTATTTATTTATTTATTTATTTATTTAAAAACACATACAACTATCATTACAGGCTAACCTAATACAATAGTGTAGTTATAATAGCTTACAATAGCGTATTATTGTAAACAATCAGGAGAAATCTTAAAAAATGCGGCCTGTGTGAATTCGCTCAGAGTACAATTGAAGCAGTCAATCTGTTGTGACACCATATTGAGTGTACGTAGGGCGCGCGTCAGCGGCGCGTGTTGCAGCAAGTTGGTGCGAGCGGGTGGCACCCACAGGAGCGGCGGCCGCCTCCGTCGCCCCACGTACCCATCAGGTACACACAACGCAACCGTGCGTAGAACGCCTGGGTTGTGTATTTTACCACGCATAACCTTAAATAAGTAAGTTGCGAGAGCTACTTCCCTTCTTACTTCCAGTTTATAGTAGCCTACCATACCCAGCACAAATAGAGTAGGATACAGCAGTGGATACCCTGGATACACACCATACTGCTTTAAGAATAAGAATCTCACAAACTTGTTCTGGATGCGTTCTAACATTAATTTGTACTTGGCTTCATGTGGCGACCAGACGACAGCATTGCATTCCAAATGACTTTTCACAAGCGCTTCGTACATCGATCTCAGAGCACTGATGTTCGTGAACTGGTTTCCTAAGCGTAAGAACAACCCTAAATTGCGGTATGCTTTTTTACAAACATCAATGGTATGCTTACGGAAATTTAAATCAGTTGTAAAGCGCACGCCTAAGTCCTTAACTTCCGAGACACGTTGCAGTTGGATTCCATCCATGCAATATGGATAATGACTTGGGTCGCGCGCACGGGTAAATGATAACACCGAACATTTGGCCACATTGAAATACAACTTATTGCTACGACTCCAGTCTACTACCCTATTAATATCCTGCTGCAGGTCGTCATGGTCAGTTTCCTGGTTTATTTTAAGAACTAATTTCAAGTCGTCAGCGAACAGCAATGGTATGGATTTATTAACTACGCTCGGCAGGTCGTTAACTGTTAAAATGAAGAAAAGAGGCCCTACATTACTGCCCTGACTGACTCCTGATCTCGTGAAATAGGGCTCAGAGAACTGCCCACTGCAGTCAACGTACTGACAACGGTCTCGCAAGTAGCTGGCAAAAAACGACAAAGTGTGAGGTGTACAGCCTACACCAGCCAATTTAGCCAAAAGGACGTCGTTATCCACTGTGTCAAACGCTTTCTTGAAATCGAAGTAGGCAACGTCTACTTGTTGACCCGCATCCACCGTCGGTACTATATGTGTCATAAGATCCAGTAGGTTCCCCGTTGTCCCCCGCCCAGGACGGAAACCATGCTGCGCGTCGGACAACAGAGCGCTAATCTGCGGATATAGGCTACCGTGAATGGTCGACTCGAACACTTTAGCTGGAGTGCATAATACCGCTACAGGTCTATAATCGCAGGGTGCTGAGCCTTTACTACCTTTAGGCACGGGTACAACTCGGGTAAGTTTCCAGCGCTCAGGAAAAGTTGCGGTCTTAATACAAACGTTGAACAAATGTAGCAACGGCTTCACCAACACCGCACGGCAATCCCTAAAAATGTACGCCGGAATACCATCCGGACCGGCTGAGCGCTTAGGCGGCAAGCGTGCGAGTGCGCGCTGTACGTCAGCGGGGCCCACACTTGCTAGATGCACCCGAACGCCCGGCGACGCGCCCGCCGCTTCGCCCGCACTCGCCGCCGCCACACTCAGTTCGGGAGGTTCCGGATTGTACACCGACTGAAAAAACCGAGCGAACTCATTGGCACATTCGTATTCCGATAATACGCGTCCGTCTTTAATTAACTTCCGCTGATTGGAATCGCCTTTCCTAGATCTAATATAACTCCAAAACGCTCGCGGATCCTTAGCCAAGTGCCCTTGCACGCGGTTGCGATACTGATCATGCGCCCGAGCTGTCTCGGTTTTCACTTTTGCCCTGTATCGGGCGAATTCCACATAATCACTACGCGATTTACTAGATTTATATTTTTTATGTAATAAATATTTATTTTTTATATCTCTAATAATTTCAGCTGTATACCAGACTGGATAAACGTATCTATTATTTAATGAATTAATATTTTTATTTTTCGGAGGAACACACTTGTTGAAAACGTCATATATCTTATTATAAAATAAATCTAAAACTATATCTGGATCGCATGATCCGTAAATCCCACTCCAATCTATTTTAGCTACTAAACTATACATTTGTTGGAAGTCCGCTTTATTAAAATTCCAACATGTACGACTTATGAAAGATTGAGATTGCGAGGGTCGCGTACGCGGCGATGCAGGAGAGGTACTCGGCACGGGGGGCGGCAGAGGCGGGCGCGCGCGCGACCCGCGCTCTATGCGCACGGCCAGCGGAGGATGGTACGCGTCCACGGGCTGCAGGCCCTCGTCCGCCGCGCTCACCGACAGGCCACCACGCGCACTCAATACGAGGTCCAACTGCCTATTGTTACAGTTAGCTACTGCGTTGTACTGAGCAAATTCACAGAAGGCCATAAAATATTCGTAATAGTTAGAAATGTTGTTGTTACACGAGTACATATTAAAGTCCCCTAAAATAATTAAATTACTGCTATATTTGACAGATATTTTTTCTAATATACAAAACATCGACAAATATTCATTGTCGTCAGCCCCTGGTGGAATATACACGACACAACAAGTGAATAGAAAACAATTTTGCATATAAACAGCCGCACACATTAGTTCAAACTTTTTACTGTCTATATCAACGTCACCTGGCACCGACACTCGCCGCAACTCGAACCTCGGTGTGGCCACTAAAAATAGGCCTCCTTGCTTGCGGCCATCCGCTCGATCGCATCGTAATATTTGATAGCCAGGAAGCACGAATTCCGCGTTCTGAATCGCTTCATTGAGGCCCGATTCGGTGATAGCAAATAAATCAGACCCTGATGATTCCAGTAGTGATAAAAATTGTGTCGTCTTAGTTCTAAGTCCTCTGACGTTTTGGTATAAAATGTTGAAATGACTACTGGGTTTCCGGTTGTTTTGGGTTAGTATTGGGACGAAACCAAATCCATTCACTGTATTCTACATTTACTGGCCATATCGCAGGGTCACAAAGTTTCTCAAAATTACTTACTGTGACACCAATCCTGAATGAGGCATAGTCTCGCTCCGTCTTAGGTTTTAATTTTTCGATTTCGATTTCTGAGTCAGCTCCGAGTGTCTGTTTGATATGCTCCTTTAGATCATCCTCTGTAGTGCTTTTATTCAGCCTCCAAACATGTAAAAATTTCCTGCGTTCAACTGCTTTTAAAGAGCTAATTGAATGATTACCACCTTTTCTTATTGCGTTGCTTCGTCTGTTATTTTTTTTAACCTCTATCCAATCATTATTATTAGTAGCGTCAACTTTCATATCCGCTGCTTCTCTGGCCACCGCTGCGTAACTAGTCGCCACGGGCCTCTGGGGCGGTGGCAGCGGCGGAGGCGTAGTTGCTTGCACTCCGTGCTCCACGACATTTGTTTGAGACGATGCAGCCAGGGCAGTAGTACCCTTCGGTATTGTAGGTATTGGTACCCGTACTGGTCGTTGCTTCTGGTAATTGGTATCGATATCATGGTCTTCTTGTTTTTGTCCAGACAGTAGTCCCTCAGTTTTTAAGCTTTTAATTTGCCGCTCATAGGAACTACATCTCATATTCGCTTCCTTTAATTCCTGTCTTAGTTTAGTATTTTCTAGCGCCAGGACAGCCACACTGGCTTTAATCTCCTGTATAATATTTGTTTCAAAAACACTAATTTTTGCCAGGATTACGCTATTAATTTGATGTACAATCTCGTCCGATGTCAACATCGGTGCTTTCTCCTGAGCAACATTTTCTTCAAACGACTGATTTGCTTCATCTACTAGCCCAGCGGCCTGACCACCACGTACCGGTGTGTCATCTGTTACTCGTATACGCTGAGTTACATTAGAACAGGAGGCACACTTAAAAGTACGCTTTAATTGTACCGCCGCCGCCGGGGTTATATTCACACATCTATAATGGTATCCTTTCTTGCATCCATTACATTCAATAGTCTCGCCTACATTCACTTCTCTGTTACAAACCTCACAATCCATCTTAATTTCTAAAATTTTGTGATAACCACGAAAGGGCGACAGAGACCGAGATAGTTAGTTCGCGCAAGAGTGAAAGAGCGCGATGCAACACTGTATTTCGCGCCACCCGCGAATTGTTTTTGTCACTGCACTTACTAGCACACCGAATATTGTTTGAAAACGTTACAAATCCACAAATTTAACACTGTTCTCCATATTGTTACGGTACGTTATCATATAATGTCCAGTTGAACACATAATTCATAACTGTAAAGTCCGAAATCACAATTCTATAAAATAAATACCGAGAGCGACCCGTACGCGGCGCTGTAGGTAGTAGAAGAAAGAAAGAAAGAAAGAAACCGCGGAGCGCACCTAGTAACTAATAATTATCAGTCGTCCCATACATTTGGGGCGAGTAAGTGTTGAAGTTTTGTATGGGACAGTTGATAAAGTTTCTCGCGATTACAATGTAGGTTCCATGCAGAAAGTTATTCAGTTGATGGTCTGTATCACACCTTAAATTTGACAAAACTTTTCTGCAACACCATGTATTGCGGCCCGTTCAACAATTGAGTACTTATAGCATCACATTTAGCAGTCAATATTAAAGAAAAATCATAAAAAACGTGCGCAAACGTCACAAGCCATCATACAGTGCCGCTGTTATAAAAAAAAATATGTTGAAAGTAACTATTCCTTCATAGACCAATAATATTTTCGCAGTTGTAAAAATAAAACCGGCCAAGTGCGTGTCGGACCACGCACAATGAAGGGTTCCGTAGTTGGGATGAATTTATCCCAAAAACGAACTTAACATTGCAGTTGAAAAACATGTTCTACCATACGGAATGTATGGGAAAATATGTTTTTGCCACTGCAAATATAAGTTGGTCGATTATTACTCATTAACTTGTAGAGCCTACTTAGTTGTGATAGTTTTCCTTTTAATTTCGTTATATAAACTACTGCCGCGATTTTTTTCACACATCCAAAACCAACCATTTAGCTTGAAGGGGGGGACACTTGACTCTAACAAAAATTAGCACTTTAAAGCTTAATATTTCGCAAACGGATCCCTGAATGTAAAAATGGTTTTCACACACTCACAATATTTTTAAAGGACCTTTCCAACGATATCCCACATCATGGAATAGAAAAATAAAAGACATCACCACGTGTAGGGGAGGTACCGTAAAAAACTTTTTTTCGTAATTTTATTTCCTCACTTTGTCGGCGTGACTAATATGTATACCCATGCCAAATTACAGCTTTCTAGTACTAAGAGTCTCGGAGCTAGACCGCAGAAAGTCAGACGGACATGGCGAAACTATAAGGGTTCCTTGTTTACTACGGAACCCTAAAAAGCTTCCCGAATTGACGATGCAAAGCTCTACTTAGTAGGTCCACGACAAAAGGAGGATACCATTCAAAAGGATTACCTTTGTAATAGAATTCCTTTTATTCAGTTACTGTTTCAAATAAATAAGTTGTACATGGCAATGCTTTTAGCTCGGGCAATACCGAATCCGAAATTTTGCATCAAATCACAATACGTAATCAATTATCGGTTTAATAATGGATTTATTGTACATTTACTGCGACAAAGAGATTCCATTATAATTTATTGATATTAATTTATTGTTGGTTGACAAATGAGAGCTGTTGTCACTAAATGTTAAGTACATTTATTATATTTTGACTATTTCTTTATCTGACAACTCATAGGCCGAGAGTCAGCTGAAAAAAAATGTAGGCACCTATCATTATTTTGAAGATATTCTTCGATGGTTGATAAACCTGTAATGACAAACTACTTATGCAATTATTGAATTGTAATGTTTTATCGAAATACCTATAATTTTCTAATTATGTCACAAAAGTACTTATACACAAACAAAGGTAATTTTGTAGTATGTATTTATAATTAGTAAGTTACTGGCTTACTAGACCAGCTAGGATTTACGTTAAAAAAAGATAATGATTAAAACAGTGGGTAATTAATTTAGTAGGTACCTACAGGATTAATAATTAATTTTGAAAAAATAAATATTGTTACCAACTAGTCACTAATCAAGTTTATCCAAAAAGTTGTTATATTATATTATTACTCTAATTATTACTATAATTATTGTTATTAGTTTATTGGTTGTTATATTATTTATTAGTTGTTATATTATTCATTCATTTGAAACCGTTTCATTGAGTATAATAAATGTTTTCATATTCATAAAGAGAAAAACATTTCAAAATAGCTTTTAATATTTTCGCTTTTAACATAAACTCGATGTCACATTACAAAGGCTATTATGTAAATTGTGTTATGCCTTAAACTGACATTAATGGGTTTTCTTCATACATTTTTATGAAACGCAACGTCTCTCCTTGCTTTGCGAGTCTAACGGAGAACCACTTACCAGATTGACATCATTATTTTATTTAAAAAATAAATTTTGTGACTAAGGCTTGGTTGGGTATTAAACACACATTGACACAGCATTTGACATATTAATGTCTAGTACCGAGCGACCGAGCTCTGCTCTGGTGAAAATAGAGAATGCTCATTTAATAGTATGGGAAAGTCCATACTTATCCATGTGTAGTACCTACTTATTCCATGCTGCCACGCCATTATTGTAATGTCATATTTTCCCTGATGGAGACCTAGCTAGATCGATTTTTCGCCCCCGTACAGGTCCGTATAAGGTCTATAGGTCCGTAGGTATGTCCGTGGCATCACAGCGGTCCCTATCAGAATACCAGCGCTGCGGTATTTATTTATTTTAAAATATCGCAGCATCATGCTGAGATAGGAGCCTTTTTGGCCTCGCACAGGTCGTATCTTTTCTTTTTTTTTTTGTCTAGAATGCTCCTTTTTATTTTTGTTAATGTTTGTTCCTTTTTTTTTATTATGTTTTGTATTTCCTGTGCGTGTCCCAAATAAAATATTTTCTTTCTTTCTTTCTAAATCGTTAGAGCCGATTTCGAGAATGTGAGTACAAATATATATATATATATATATACAAATATTGCTCGTTTAATAGTATAGGATATTGACTTTAATCACTCCGTACCTGCGTTCCTACTATACAAAAGAACATCCTACTCCCCGAATACATTTCTAGTTGTTGTCGTTGTTTGCTAGTTCTAGGAAATGTGGAAGTGGCCAAGAATATAAAATACCTCCCCGAATAAAGTCGTTCACAACATTCACAAGTTCGTGGTACGCCAATGAACCACCACACCGTGGTACGCTAATTTATTTGCCAAACTCGTTCCTTTGATGAATTTATACCTCTTTGGATTTAAAGGAACTTTATAAATTGCTCTTCGGGCTCCTCGTTTCCACACCACATACCTACTACTTATCCTTATATTTTCCAAAGATAAGGTTGGCTGGATATTTTCATTCCTTGATCTCCCTTAAGCATTGTGACGAGGGTAAAACATTGTCGGCGAATATAATTTCGTAAGCCGTGTAATCGAATTTTAATCTCATTAGCGCGATAATGGAAACTGGAGAAGCTCCCTTCATGAACACATTTACCAGGTCATTTAAATGACCCGATATATCTGCCAGTTGTAATAAATTATGCAAGTAAGTAGCTCACTTTATACAGCACTATAAAATAGGGCAATGAAAGTAAAACTGTCTCCATTTCTCTCGCAAAATGGTCATACTTTAACAAAAAATATATATTTGTTCAAAGAAATAAAATGTTTGTATTCGTTTTACAGATGAGAAAATGGGATGCATTCGGAGCGTGTGGAGAGGAGGAATTTTTCTGCCTTGACGCCCTCTGACTGGCTGTACCTACAGCGAACGATACTAGTAACAAATATTTGTCGTAGCATAACCAGAGATGTTTCTTAGCGAATTGCGTGTGGGTTTATTGAAGTAGTTGTTTGTTTTTTTTTTTATTAAAGTCTATTTTTTTATCAACATTTTTGAAATCTAGCTAATATGACTTGTGATTATTTCAAATTTGAATCAATAGTAAAACCTCTTTAATTGTTAATTTATTTGTGTCTTCATTGTATAAAGGAACAGTTTTATAAGTATACTTGAGCTAAAAATACCACCAACCCCTAAATATTTCATTAATAAACCACTTATAAAACTTTACAAATTGAAACTTCGATGATAAGCTGTATAAATTCAAATTAAACTTTAGCTGGCACACACAAAATTGTTTTCAGAATTTTATAAAATACTTTTGTTTATCTGTTCTGTACGAGCACAGCCAGCTGCGACCCGGAGACGGCGCGGTGGTGGACGGACGGACCGTGTTTACATGTAGAAATGGCTGAATTTCAACGGCAAACACATACACCACGGCTCTACGGAACGTCCCACACCCTCTATCTCCCCCTTAACTGCAAGTGGGTCGTTCAAACTCTCCTCTATGAGTTTTTATGACCGCGAATGCTTTAAAATAGACATACCACAACCCATTCCACTTCTAATGCGGAAATCCGAGCAATAAAAATAAATGCAGTATGAAAGTTGTCGTATTTGGAATAAGCTAGTCGGCGCTTTTGTTGGTATGTACCCGCGTTTATGGTGTAGGCAGTAGTAGGTAGGCACCTAAGCACTTACTTATAGTACCTACATGAACTACGTCTTGCGTCAAAGGCTTCGTAAAATTGGATTCATTCAAAGAAAAGTTTGAATGCTAATGCAAAATGTTAGTTTTTTGTACTTGTTATTTGGGCTTAGAGAACCCACTTTGTCTCCGGGTCCAAAGTCAGAATAGTGCGGCTAAGCCTCACTGAACCCAAAACTGCGGAGTCGCATAGCAAGCGAAAACCTCAAACATAATTCATATCAAAACAGGAAATTGAATGGAAAAGTAAACAAGCTATAACCTACTACTATCCTCCGTTACTTTATGACATTGGTAACGCGCAGTTGATTCTGACGCATAAGTCGGTGTTTGTGTCAATATTTGTGAGAGTCGAGGGCGCAAACACCGGCCCTGCCCGGGTAAACACGGCTTACTAACAGTACCTTATTGGAACGCGTCACGCTTCTTATGACTACAATTTATTACGTGGACGCCTTAACATTTTGCTATCGAATTATCAGGAATGATAAACCAATGATTGATTCGAAATTCTCATAGGGTAAACATAACGCTCGACTACACACGTCTTGATATTGGAGAGTCAGTTAACTGACGTGCTTCAAGTACTTCCTAGTTGATGTTGCGAGGCTCGTGTCAAGTGGAATTTCCAATTTGATTATCTAGTGTAGTGGAAGTTCCATAAGAAGAGGAGGCCACTCAAATTATAATTATCAAAAATGTCGACTTTGAATCGATTGGGGTCGAAACACTCGGGTCGTGGTCCGAGTCTTATATATTTTTTTAAAGATTTTTCGAAGCGGTTAGCTCACACTTCCCGTAACCCAAAGGCTTCGTTTTACTTTGGAAAAAAAATCAAAAATTTTAAAAATTTCACTTCAAAATCTATGATCATGGAGCAAATGTCCAAAATAGATTCCTATTTCTATCTAGTAATTATCCCGCCATCGATTCTATTGGTGTTTAAACTAAAAACAATAAAGTTCACATGTTAAGGCAGGATGCAATACAAGCAGGTAAGGTTTTCCTTTCAACAAAATACATAAGGATAAGTTAGTAAGTTGACGATGTAGAAATCATATTTTGCTGCAGCTCGTCAAAATTAAATCCCAGCGATGATCCAGCCAGGTAAACATATTACCGGTTTACCGATACCGCGTATACATAGGTCGTCAGTAATACAACGTGGTGGGAGCACTTAATACTCGATAACAAACTGAATTTACTCTACTCTCATGGAGTTCAAATTTTAATAACATTATAGACTGTTCACCCGGGATCGGGTTACATTTACAGGTTATTTTATTCCGTATTAAAACTATGAAAACACTTATAAAGGCTCGTGCAAACTGGCGCGATATCGCGGGCGTTACAGGTAGCGCAACCCTTGTCGCTCCCGCGATATTGCGCTGGTCGGCACGAGCCTTTATTAGAAGCCAGAATTTCGCAGCACGTTTTTGTTATAATTTATGCTGTTGAAGTTTAATAAATAAATCATTTCAGTATTCCTATCTGAATAATCTTATAAGCGTTCTCTTTTCATTGTTTATTTTGCTTCGAACTGGGTCATATCGTTCTTAGTTATTTTGTTCTAGCTACAAACCTAAGTCCAAGTAAGTTTATGTTGCCTAAGTACATATTTATGTACTTCCTTTTTGTGTACCAATCTCTTGGACCGAAGTGTATCTACATAGTCATCTCTCAAGATTTGAACACAAAATTACGGGCACATCTGTTTCTCGGTAAACGTGGGCAACTTGATTGAAACCCTACAGCCTAAATATTCAAATTCGGAACTCCAAGGTCACATTGATGTCTTAGCCTCCGTCAGTAATGCATGAAGCGCCTTAGGGACTGGGAGACTTAGTGAGCAGTTTGGTACTTCTCGATGCATACATGATATACTTGTAGATAGTGCTATATAATATTCATGTTCACGGTAGAGAGGGCATCGGGTGGCGTTAACGTGGCGTGACGGAGTGGCGCGGGCTAAGTGCTCCGCTAAATTGCTCGCAACGACTAAACACGCTCCTGGAGCTGCCGGAGTTAGAGGTGGGCCATTAAAATAACCACACCATCCTTCATTCCTTAATTAATTACTGTCTAATTGTGCATTTACTATAGCACACTTATCGTCATCGAAAAACCATTAACAACCCACATGCTGTCGCTGCTAAAAAGCTTTTCCTCGTTCTCCCCATTCTCGTGTTATTACTTAATAGCGGTAACACTGATATAAAAGCAATTCCCGTATTAAGGTAAGGACAAGTTAATAAAATAATCATAGTTGTAATTCCGACGTAAACCTGCCTGTTCTGGAGCCGGCCCGTCCGTCAGCCTAAAAGGTATGTGAATTAATTCATATACTGCCTACCACTTACGTACCTACACACATAAAATCAAATTTTAAAAGGTTCATTCATAGTTATGTTGATATAGTGGCTAGGAATGTGTACACTTACCCGATAGAGCGTTAACATATATAATTATGTTAGTGAGAAATATATTTTTCTATACCTACTTAATGCAAATATTTTAATGTCAAAAAGTGATAGTTACAGAACCTGCGCGTGAATTAATAACTTCAATTAGGTACATCGACTTAGTATTCTGTCATTGTATATTGATTCATCATTATTTCAACCGAAAGACGACCATTGCTGGATGTAGGTCTCCCCAAAGCACCCCCATTTCGACCGGTTCTGTGCTACGTCTTCGGATACGCGGTCGCCACCCCAGAACATTGCGGCCCCATCGACCATCTGTTCTCCGAGCAATGTGCCCTGCCCACTGCCCCTTAAGTTTAGCAATTCTTTGGACTATGTCGGTTATCTTGGTTCTCCTGCGGATCTCTTCATTTCGGTCACGTAAGGAAACTCCAAGCATAGCCCTTTCCATTGCCCTTTGAGTGACTTTCAGCCTTCTAATGAGGTATACTGATTGACTAATCTTATCATAGGTGAGTCGTGAGTGACAATTAAGTACTAATGACCTAAGTTGACAAGATTATAAAGGTACTCATGTTGTAATCAAAATTAATTATCCTCTTAATTCAATCAAGTATAAAATAGAGGGCGCACTAGCGCAGACGCTTTCACAGCGACAGGTGAAGCGTGAAGCAAACGCTCCCAGACTAAAGCCGAGATAAATTGTCGTCATTACTCAGCTTAAGAAAATGTCAACTTGCTTTACCTCCTTTCAGCTTTTCAAAGTTAAAATCATCCAATTTAGGTCATTCGAGGGTTGGTGGAAGTCAAAGCTGCCAGTTGCGGAAAACAAGTTCATGTTCTCATTTTTCTTTATGATGTGTCAGTTGAAGTGCTTCTGCCGTGTGAAAGCGATGGAGTAGCAAGTCTTTATTAAAATTCACTATAACCGTAACGTTGTAGGTTCTCATGTGAACTGATTGGACGACAGTTCTTGGAACTTACCAGTTGCCGTATGACCCGCTTTGTAAACTAGTGATAGGTAGGTCAGCGTTATTACCAAAGTCTTCCCTAACTTATTGTAGCTACATATTCAAAAGTTAAAAGTACTTTTATTATACTATTAATACGTAGGGTTATTTCTCTTCGTATTGAAGACAAAACAACAAGTAACAACAACAAAGAAACTCATCGAAAGTTGATTGAAAAATAAACAAACATTTACATAAAAAAACCTTTTTAACTATTAAAGCTCGCGTTAGTTTGACAGTTGCTTGATGCAAAAAGTGCTTATGACACTAATTTATTCCACGCTCCGTAGGGGTTTCACTTTGAACAATATAATATTACTAGCTGCGCCCCGCGGATTCTCCCGCATAAGTATCGATCCCGTAGGAATATCGGGATAAAAAATATGCTGTGTCCTAATCCAGGTCATGGTCTACCCATGTGCCAAATTTCATGCAAATCAGTTCAGCCCTTTTAGCGTGAAAGTGTAACAAACAAAAAAAAAACAAACAAACTCACTTTCCCAATTATAATATTACTAGCTTTTGCCCGCGGCTTCACCCGCGTGGATATCGGAAAATATCTCACAGCAACGTGCTACCCGGATTCAGTGTATCCTACGTCCTAACCCAGGTCAAGGCCTATCCGTATGCCTTTCATCTAAATCCGTTTAGCCGTTACGGCATGAAAAGGTAACAGGCAGATAATAAATCTGTTTTAGGGTTCCGTAAATCAAAATGAAAAATTGAAACCCTTAAAGAAAGACTTCGTTGTCTGTCAAGACCCTTTTTCTAAGGAACGCATGGAGGCATCAAGTTGAAATAGATATCAAAAACTTACATCTACGGTGTCTTGGAGCTGTAACGAAAATCAAACTGCCAAATAAACGCAATAAAAAAATACGGCCATTTATGCCTCATATTTTGACACTCGCAAATACTTTGGCCCAGCAGCATAAAGTTTAAATCAAATCAAATCAAATCGTTTATTGCAAACCATAATGTACAATTACAGGTGGTAAATAAAAATATAATAGAAACAATTATGGACCCTGTCGGGCACAGCAAATTTTTAAATAGGTAGAGAGAGGGAGAGCGCTTTATCAATTTTCCTTATTATTAAAATGAGAACTATTTATATCCTATTACCTATGTATTTATATTTCCATTCATTCATTTATTCTATTAATATTTTATATGCAGGTCTATCCATTCATTTATTGTTTATTTATTTAATTATATTTAATATTGCTTATTTGTTTACTCGCTTAAAATTTGTTTATTATTTCCTTTATTTCATTTAAATACATATAATTTATATTTTTAAATATTAAAACATATAAAATATAAAAACATTTAAAAATATAAAAAATAGTAGCCCACCGGTATCGGGAACAGGGTCCAAGCTACCGGCGGTCAGGGCTCCAGGGAGAGGAACCTTCTGACAATGCGAGCCGTGTCTAGGAGTACCGCTCTCTGGATCAAGCCCTTGATCCAGCTGCCCAACGAGAGCCTCCTTAGGTGTTGGTCGAGGCTCTTGGCGATTAATCCATTGGCTGTCACGACTATCGGCACAATGATTGCTGAATCTACATCCCACATGTCGATAACCTCGCGAGCCAAGTCAAGATACTTGATTTGTTTATCTTTCTCAGCTTTCACGAGGTTCTCGTCATGCGGGACCGTTATGTCAATAATCATTGTGCGCCGCTCTCCTCGATCCACCACCACTATATCAGGCTTATTGGCAGCAATAGTTCTGTCAGTGATGATGGATCGATCCCAGTACAATGTGATATTTCCATTTTCGAGAACTGGGTCGGGCACATACCTGTAGTACGGCACTTCCGATTCCACAAGGCTGTATTTCAGAGCAAGTTGCTGGTGGATAATCCTGGCTACAAGGTTGTGTCTATGCAAGTACTCTTCATTAGCTAGACGAGAACACCCGGAGATAATATGTCGGATTGATTCTCCCGGACGGTGGCATGCCCGACAGATGCCAACCGTGTCGTCCTTCACAATGAATCTCCGGTAATTGTTCGTCATCATAACTTCATCCATAATTGCACAGACAAAACCTTCGGTTTCCCCAAAGAGGTCACCAAAACGCAGCCAGGTTACGGACGCTGGTAAATCTACATCGGGCCCATGCAGGGCCCGGAAGTAGCGTCCGTGAAGCTCCTTACTCTGCCATATCTCCATGCGATCTTTAGTGTCAAGCACTACAGGCTTGCGCCAGTTCTCTTTAGCCAAGGAGAGCGGGGTAAGGCCCTTGTCCACCACGACCACATCTCGATGCATCCCCACGTCGACTCTAAGGAAATATTCCCTGAGACTGCATATCTCGCGATTGTGGAGGGTCTTGGCGCTTAAAAAGCCTCGACCTCCACACTTTCGCGGGATATACAGTCTCATTACTGATGACCGTGGGTGATGCATTCGATATGCAGTCAGCAACGTACGGACCCTCCTATCCAAGGCGTCGAGTTCGGTCTGAGTCCATTTGAGTATGCCGATAGAGTACATCAAAACCGGCATAACCCAACCGTTGAAGGCGCGCACCTTGTTTCCGCCTGATAGAAGACTATTTAATACTTTTTTCAGGCGGCCAAAGAAGCGCTCCTTCAACGATTGCTTCATGTCAGTAACATTGATGCCCAACGCTTCCGACATACCCAAATACTTATAGGTTTCGGATGCGGAGAGGGCTCTAAGGTTTATGGAATCCGAGAGTTGGGTTCCCACGGATTCCATAATCTCTCCTCGCTTTACATGCATGACCGCACATTTGTCCACACCAAATTCCATCCTGATGGCGCTACTGAAAGTTTCAGTTACTTTCAGTAGCTCCATCAGTTGCAAATTGTTGGGGGCAAAGAGTTTTAGGTCGTCCATGTAGAGGAGGTGAGATATAACCTGACCACCTCTCCTCAACCGATAGCCAAGACCTGAATCCTCCAGCAGTGTGCTTAGAGGATTCAGAGCTAAGCAGAACCAGAGCGGACTCAAACTGTCGCCTTGAAATATGCCTCGCTCGATCCTTATCGGCTCGCTATTCCTCTGGATATTTCGACATCCTGGATAGCGAAAGACCGTCCTCCATTGCCCCATACACGACATCAGGAAAGTGCGCAGAGTTGTATGTACTTTATACAATTCCAGCACCCTCATGAGCCATGTATGTGGCACCGAGTCATAGGCCTTCTTATAATCTATCCAGCATGTCGACAGATCCTTTCGGGAACGGCGAACCTGTTGGCTAATGGCTATATCAATGAGGAGTAGCTCCTTAGTACCGCGGGACCCGTTCCTACATCCATTTTGAGAGGCAGACATGATGGAGTTGGTGTCAATATGTTTGTTAATTTTACCTCTCAAAATGGATGTAAGAACTTTATAGACCGTCGGTAAACACGTGATCGGTCTATAATTTTTGGGTTCCGCGGTGCTACCAGATTTATGGAGCAGGTGGGTAACTCCTGTCGTTAGGAACTGGGGTAGCGAACCAGACTGTTTATTATTAATGTAGTAAAATTATTTAGTATTATGGTATCATTTATTTTTATTATTTTACTTATTAAAATATATCTGTTATTCATAATTATGTATTATTATTATTGAATTTATCCGTCAAAATTATTCTATATCCTTTTATCTATATATTTCCAGTCGTTTACCTACTTATTCTATTAATATTTTATATGAAGGCCTATCGTTCATTTATTATTTATTTAATTATATTTATTAATGTCATAAAATTATTTAATATTATAGTACAACTTATTATTTGCTATTTGAGTTATTAAAATATATCTGTTATTCATAGTTGTGTATCATAAATTAATCGAAATTATCCGTAAGATATTCTTGTATTGTGTAATAGCTTTTTTTAACTAAGTATTGTTTTAGTTTATTTAAAAATATACTGGTTTTATTTTGTTGTTTTATGTTAATTTATTGTATATTCTTATTGACATTGAATATGGACTAGATGAGTGTAATTTAAGGCGGGAGGGGGGCAGATTTAGTCTATTTTTATGGCGCAACGAATAATTTGTTTGGATGTCTCCCCGTGTGCTGTAAGAATCTGGATATTTACGGACCAGTTTACATAATTCCAAGACATAAATACCAACCAAGGTGAAAATCTTGTGTTTTTGAAAGTAAGGCTTGCAACTATCTGTTGGTTCTATATTGATAATTATTCGTATTAGCTTTTTTTGGAGGGTAAATAGGGAGGGAGCGTCTGTGCTGTTTCCCCATAAAATGATGCCATAGTTAAACCAAGCGTGGGCATACGCGTAGTATGTGACTAGTGCGGTTTGTAGGTTTGTAGTCTTCTTTATTTCGCGGAGGGCATATGAAAACTTTGAAATTTTTGATTTTACAGACTGTATATGTGATTTCCAGTTTAAATGAGTGTCTATTGTTAAACCTAGGAGAGTGAAATTGTTTACTGTTTCTAATTTATGTTGATTAAAAGTAAAATCTATATTTATTTGCTTTTTCTGCCTAGAGCTTTAGAAAGAACGAAAGAAAATACGTTTATTTGTCACAGATTAAAAAGCACACAATATAATTAAAAGCAGATAAAAAAATAAAAATCAAATAAAAAGTGTAAAGTGCGATGTAAGAAATTAGCAGGGGAGTGTGCCTCAAGGTTGCGCCAAAAAGGCCCAGCTCAGCAAAAATACCAGACAACTATAAGTGCCTGACGCTGGTTTTCAACTAGACCTGTAGAAAGGTTTTTGTACCAGTCACACCCAAGTAATATTAAATGCAGATTATTGTTGTTGTAGATTATTATTGGCTTCGAATCCTCACATTGGATAAAGTTTTTGAACACTATTAATGCACAAACATTTCTGCATTTATATTGCAAATGCAGAACACATTGTGAATGCATTTGCAAATTAGTATACAATAGCGACTTGTCCCTGTTTTGCACTTTCGTACGTCTTGACAAAACTGGGCGACTTTTTTATTATATGAAATTTTAATATAAATTGTTAAGAAGAACAACGCGGTCACAAAGACAGCCACAAAAAAGGATTTTGTTTTATACTATAGATAAGAGGCATGATGAACAGGGTGAAAAATTCACACATCCCTCCATAGAAAAGCGGGGATCCTCCGACCAAACGGGTGTCGTTTTTGGTGGGCAACTACCCAACGATTAATGTCCGGAGGTCGTACGTATACTCGTCGCGCGGTAAAATCTGCTTGCGCGATGCAGTATTTCTGTGACGTCAGGTCTTTGATGCTTAGTTTGCATGTGGCGTTGTAAATACTTCCACAGTACTATTTATATTTGCGTATGATTGGGGATAGGATTTCTTCTAGAATTACCTCTTGTTGTAAGTAGAGTACAGTTGTTGTGCAGGGTAAGGCAGTGCGTTGTACCCGTCGTGTCGCTCCGGCAGTAAGCCCACTCGTAGGAACCACTGTACCACTTGGAAGTACAGCGACACAGTGCCGATAAAATAGAAGAGAAATACAAAGGTAGGTTGTGGTGGTAGGTTTTTTATGTAAATATGGTGCTTAGTGCTGAGAACAAGGTACAACAACATAGGTTGATTAGAATTACACATCTAACACTAATATTATAAATCTACACTAATATAATGTTGCTGCCTCGTTGGTCTTGTGGTCGCGAGCGCGATTGTTGAGGTTCCCACTTGGGTTCGATTCCCAGGTCGGGCAAAGAGTTATTGGGGACGTGTGGCGCCGCGCTCTTTTGGCGCCGCGCACGTGTGGGGCACGCACTTGTCACGCCGCGCACGTGTGGCGCCGCGCACGTGTGGCGCCGCGCACTTGCAGCGCCACGCACGTGTCGCGCCGCGCACGTGTAGCGCCGCGCACGTGTGGGGCTCGCACGTGTAGCGCCGAGCACGTGTGGGGCTCGCACGTGTGGCGCCGCTCACGTGTATTGCCGCGCACGTGTGGGGCTCGCACGTGTAGCGCCGAGCACGTGCGGGGCTACCACGTGTAGCGCCGAGCACGTGTAGCGCCGCGCACGTGTAGCGCCACGCACATGTCACGCCACGCACGTTTAGCGCAGCGCACGTGTGGGGCTCGCACGTGTAGCGCCGAGCACGTGCGGGGCTCGCACGTGTGTCGCCGCGCACGTGTAGTGCAGCGCACGTGTGGGTCTCGCACGTGTAGTGCAGCGCACGTGTGGGTCTCGCACGTGTAGCGCCGAGAACGTGCGGGGCTACCACGTGTAGCGCCGAGCACGTGTAGCGCCACGCACGTGTCGCGCCGCGCACGTGTGGGGCTCGCACGTGTAGCGCCACGCACATGTCACGCCACGCACGTTTAGCGCAGCGCACGTGTGGTGCTCGCACGTTTAGCGCCGAGCACGTGCGGGGCTCGCACGTGTGGCGCCGCGCACGTGTAGTGCAGCGCACGTGTGGGTCTCGCACGTGTAGCGCCGAGCACGTGTGGGGCTACCACGTGTAGCGCCGAGCACGTGTAGCGCCACGCACGTGTCGCGCCGCGCACGTGTGGGGCTCGCACGTGTAGCGCCACGCACGTTTAGCCCTGCGCACGTGTAGCGCCGCGCACGTGTGGGGCTCGCACGTGTAGCGCCGAGAACGTGTGGGGCTTGCACGTGTGGCGCCGTTCACGTGTATTGCCGCGCACGTGTGGGGCCGCGCACGTGTAGTGCAGCGCACGTGTAGCGCCTAGCACGTGCGGGGCTACCATGTGTAGCGCCGAGCACGTGTAGCGCCACGCACGTGTCGCGCCGCGCTCGTGTGGGCCTCGCACGTGTAGCGCCGACCACGTGCGGGGCTCGCACGTGTGGCGCCGCTCACGTGTGGGGCTCGCACGTGTAGCGCCGAGCACGTGCGGGGCTACCACGTGTAGCGCCGAGCACGTGTAGCGCCGCGCACGTGTAGCGCCACGCACGTGTCACGCCGAGCACGTGTAGCGCCGCGCACGTGTAGCGCCACGCACGTGTGGGGCTCGCACATGTAGCGCCGAGCACGTGTGGGCCTCGCACGTGTAGCGCCGCGCACGTGTAGCACCGCGCACCTGTGTGGCTCGCACGTGTAGCGCCGAGCACGTGTAGCGCCAAGCACGTGTGGGGCTCGCACGTGTAGCGCCGCGCACGTTTGGGGCTCGCACGTGTGGCGCTGGGCACGTGTCGCGCCGCGCACGTGTGGGGCTCGCACGTGTGGCGCCGCGCACGTGTAGCGCCGCGCACGTGCTGCGCCGCGCACGTGTGGCGCCGCGCACGAGTAGATCCCCCCCCCCCCCCCTTAGTCCGCCAGTGGTATCTTGAAGTAACATTTAGTCTGTATAACTTTGTTTAGTTATTTTTCAATTGAAAAGTTAAGTTTGTTCTTTAATACAGATTAGGAAATTCGGGCAGCCAAGCAAACACAGGTTTGAACGGAATCTTCAGGGCGTAAGTCATACTCACATTTGTCCGGTTTTTTTGAATAAATAGAACAGGTTTGTATGGTTTTATATGGCTCACTTAAAATACTTACTCTAGTAAGGAAGTTTAGTTATGTGTTTAAATTGTAAAAATAAGTTTTTACAATTTAAACTGACAACTGACTGACTTTCATAAGTGACAGAGTGGGCCGATTTGAATTAACTAAAGACTAAATGTTAATTAAAGATACGGACTATGACTATATTTCCAAACCCTTAAATCTCTTAAAAATAAGACACATAAAATCAATTATACATGTGAATTTTAATATCATCCCCTATTTTACCCCTTTGGGGGATGATTTTACAAAACGCTGAAATGCGTAAAGTCTGTATAATTAAAGCTGAGATTGATTTTTTCATGTTTTCGTATATTGACAACATTGCTGCAAATGTAACTTGTTGTCAGTTGTTGTTTTCATAACTTCTTACGAAAACTAATTTGTGACTATTTTGTCATATTTCAAGTAAAACAATGCCTAAAACTTAAAGAAGCAGTGCGAGAAAGTTGTTATACACTATGATAAATAATTACAAGCGAGTGAAAGGCGAACGCGAGGATGCATTTAACGAAAAAGTGCTTACAATAATTTCGAAAATTACTGGTAAGCTATTGAATTAGTTTTGATACTAAGTAAACAGGATTTATATTTATTAGACCATCAATATAACAATTTTAAATGTGGAATCATAATAGAAGGTCAGTGGGTCGTCTTAGGGGAATATAGCGATGAGAAATCGCGTGACATTAATATAAAATTCTGTGTTATTATTTATGTAATCCAGTTTAACATCCTAGGTTTTCTGCTATGGAAACCTTCATATAAGAAAACTTAGAATCAGGATAACTAAACAAATATTTAAAAAAATATGATCTACATATTTAACATAAATTATTTTGTAATATTAATTTATTGTGACTTACAACTTTATGATCATAAATACACAATTTTTTTCTTTATGCTTTCCTATTTATCTGCAAAAACTTAAATAAATATTCTGCATAAAAATATTCAAGTATCATATACGTTTTTTCATAGTTGATCCGGGGATACCCGATGTATTTTTTTTTTAAATTAGCCGCTCTTTTTCACTGTCAGCTGTCAATAGTAATAATAATTTATTTCCATAACTGCAGTACACATTACATCAATAAGATCTCGACCCCTGAACTAGGACATTTAGACAGGGATCAAGGTTTTTCCAGTTATATGGACCAACATGAGAAGGCTAAAAAAAAAAAAAAAAGGTAAAATAATGAAAAGAAAATTGGAGTATAATGAAAAATAGACAAAATGTAAAAAATAAATATATATTAAATTATTAATATTCCAAAAAAAAAATAGGCTGTTTTAGAATAAAATGGACAGACTCTAGTTCTTTATTTCTTATCAAAAGCATAAATTAGAATTTTCATTTCCCTAACTAAATGCTGGGTTTCCTATTTCATCCCCATTTACCCCATTATTTATTTTTTCCCCATTTAGTTTACCTTTGAGACAAAAGGTACCATGTGTCCTTCTCCAGGATGTCATCTATCTTCTTGCCAAATTTTATCGAAATCCGTTCAGTGGTTTAGCCGTGAAAAGGTAACATACAGACAGACAGACCGAGTTACTTTCGATTTTATAATATTAGTATGGATTACTATACAATGTGGCCCATGGGTATGTGACCGCCCGAATTTTTCTGAATATTATCAAAAAATAAAAATTGAATTACATGAAAAATATTAAAGATAAACCCCTTCCTTTTCAAGTTAATTTTCGATAATTTTTCATGAATGTTCTGAAAAATACGGGCGGTCACATGCATGTGGGCAACATTGTATAGTTAGGGTTAATAGATAGTATACAATTTATATTTACTGTTGTTAGTATACAGTACGCAACAGTATCCTGAGAACTGTAGCGGAGAGCTTCAGCTCTCCAACTGTAAAACAGTTTGTGCAGAGGGTGATTGGTACTAACACTATGGACTCTGTTCCGAAATAAAAATCGATATATATATATATATATATATATTTCGTTTGGGAACCCTGCTCCTTAATTGCTACATTTAGAAATAGGTTACATCGAGCAAAAACGTTTGACGTCAGTATTTCGGGGTAGTTTTACACTGAACTAACGATGTTCGAAAGAAGTTTATGAAGACGTCATGCTGGGCTTTAATATGTAGAAGATATACAGCATGTATACGAAAGGTTTTGTCATATTTAAGGGTGTGGTAAAAACCACCAAACTCAACAACTTTCTCCATGGGACCAACATCGTAATCGCGGGAAAAAATCAACCGCTCCATACATTTGGGTCGAGTAGGTATTGAAGTTTACATTAGTTTTTACATTGTAGAAACCATTTATTTTTAAAAGAGTAACCGTGGAGTTTCTTGCCGGCTGTTCGCCACAGGAAGCGACCAATTGGAACCTAGCTTCTGACGTTTCATAAGTGCCCTTGTCGGTTTATGTGAAATAAAATATTTTGAATTTTTAAATATAGGACAGTTGGTTTTTTTTTCGCGATTACGATACTGGTCCCATGGAGAAAGTTACAACAACAACAAGTAGTAGTAACAACTTAAATATGACAACACCTTTCTGATACATGCTGTATATTAGAATAAGTACCTACCAACTTACTAATTACTACTACTGGTTGTGAAAAGTGGTCTCGCTTCACCAACTGCGTAAGATTTTTCTCAGTAAATGCTCACGACTCGAAACGGAATACATGGCTGGGCTGTTCTGTACAAAGACGCATTTCTTTTAAACATTTTTCACTTTTTAAACACCAACATTTTCTAGTTATAAAAAGGAAAATTAAGCTAGTAGCAGTATAACAAGCGGAGTAGTTTCAAGTTATTTCCAGAGCTTCCCCACAATTTTTTGCTTGTTTTCAACAAAGGGGAGAGTAATATTTTGTGCTGGTATACTTCACTCGGGCACCGCCACGCCGAAGCTACAGTTTAATAGATGGTCATGCACATGTTATTTTAGCAGTTTTAGTGCTAAAACTTTTATTTTAATAGCTTGCATAATATTTAGAGTATTTAAATATCTGCATGTGGGGTTATTAATATAATATATATTTTAGTTAGTTTTATATTTTTTATAAAACTGACATGACACATGTCATGTCAGTTTTTCACTCTTTCGATGTTGACTTACTGACTTATTCTTTCGTTGGTCTATCCATACCAATGCAGAAATGTTAAGGATCTCAAGAAAGAAGTTGCTCTTAATTTCTCTTATCTTCGTTTGGTCCAAACCCACCTTAACTCACTCATTCATCACACACCCACACCACACATGTATACAATACACTACACACGTTTAAATTTAATGCATATAATTTTATTACAATATGTTGAGTTGAATTTATTGTATTGGAATAACATTCGAATATTTTCACTTCACAAATCTTACCGATCGATGTTACTTAAGTGCCTACATATCGATTGTGGAAATTTCAAAGGTCGTAAGGGACAGAGAATACAATATCCCTTACGACATTTGAAATTTCCACCGTCGGTATAGTACCTACTAGGTATTAGAGTTGTATTGTAAGACGAAGGAGACTAGTCTCCACGACACAGAGAATTCTAGTGTGGAGGCTAGTGCTATTTGAATTTGTACTGCTTACTTGAACAATAAAGTTTTTATTATTTTTTGTTTATTATTTTTATGTAGGTAGTGATGTTCACAATAAAGTGTTTTCCAACGAATAACGAATTCTATAAATGTATAAGGTTAAGTAAGGGAAATTAGCAAACTGACTACCAACTTGAAATGTCCGTATAAGGTACCTTATAATAAATGTTCAAATCACAACTGTAATTTTTAACCGACTTCAAAAAAAGGTTGTGAATCTCAGTTTGTTCCCCGATTACTCGAAGATGGTTAAACTTTCTAAGTGGTCCCATATAAATGTTATTAAGTTTACTTGGGTAGTTTTTGAGTAAGGTTCAATATTACGTATTTTTCCCACTTGTCTATGTGGGTGATGTTATAATAACCATCGGCAAATTGACGTAGGGTGTCAATTTGCTTAAAAAATATTTTCCCTTACTGTACATTAAAAGGCAATACTGATAGGTATTTAGAGGTATGAGGAACATGGTGTAAAGTTCACTCATCCTCTCTATAGAGGAGAGGGAGGATCCTCCTTTTTCTATAAAAAGGAGGATCCTCCACCCCGACGGGTGTTGTATCTGGTGGGCAACTGTCCAACGATTTTTTTTAACATGGCAACTCGCAGTTTTGACTACTAAGGTCTTGCCTGGACTTTCCCGTGGGTGCCTTAAGCTGCTACACTTAGAGCCTCCACCCAGGAGCAAGTAAACTATTCTAAATTAAAGCTAGGCGAACGCTCGCTATATATAGCGATCAAAATTTGGTTAATATCATGATTATTAGGCGGGGGTAAAGCTACGTGCTCAGCTGCAACAACTGCTGGTACCTCGTTTTCGAGCAAAGGTCGGGGAGGAGTATCATTTACTCAGGGACACGGTCGCGATCGCAAAGGACCTCGGCGGCGAGGTCGGAATGATGAGAGGCGTCTGTTTTTGTGTACTGTATTGGTGGCCCTATTCTTCTCCTGGAGGAGTGTAATCGGGTCATCTGGGTCGGAAAGATTCCAACGATTGAAGTCGGATAGTCTTATATATGTCGTTCGCGCGGTAAACTCTAATTGCGCGTTGCAGGATTTGTGTGGTTCGTAGTTCATATGTGGTGGTGTAACCGCTACAGGTACAATATTTATATGAAGGGAGATAGTCGGTGACCTGATTAAACCCATTTATTACCATCATTTAACTAATTTAAAAAAACATGCATTGCTATGCCAAATAATTGATGCTGAAGCGAGTAGATTTTTAGTTTTCATTAACGGGAGCTCGTGGCACTGTGGTCACATTCGTGCAAACTGTTAGGCGATAAAATTTGCATGCCATTACATGAATTTATGCGCACCGCCGTATCTCGGTCGGCAATTAATGTTATCATTACAATACACGACCACTGATGTTTTCATATTTAATTCAACAATAATAAATATGAGGGCAGATAGCCGTAGACACGATCTCCTTTTATAAACAAAGGAGACAGTTCCCTCTGATAATAATTAATTAAGATAAAAGTAAGATAAAGAGCGAGTTGCTTGCTCAAAATTAAGTTAGTCTCTTAATTTAAAAAGTACCCTTTTTACGCCTTGAAAAAGTCGAGAAAAGAAATACATTAGAATACGGGATTCATCAATCTTAAAAGTTGTAATCGCTGTGTCTCCGAGAGGAGGTAGAAAGTTTTTCGTGCGCACTGCTCGGGTCGCAGGACACATAAACCGAATATTTAAATAAAGCTGCTCCACCTTCAGGCAACTTTTAATGAGCAGGTTACAGAAAGGATTTTGAAAATATCTTCATTTCCTCGTCATATTTTTTGACTTATTATTTTTTACATTGTTTGAAGTGGAATAAAAAATAAGTGGTGGTTTTAAAACTTGTATGTTTTTATAACGAAACTACCTTGTTAGTATGTGTTAAGATATGGAACATTACTTTCCTCGATTTTCCCGTTACCAAATAATAATTATATTATATTATTAATTTCAAGCACTCAACAGAATTTAGAATAACGAAAGGCTCGTCTAACGAGCGTTCAAAATACCAACAATTGGAGAGCTCACGGCGATAAATAATTACCAAAGAGTTCAAAGACCACAACGTTCTCTGACGGACAGACAGATAGATAGTACTTGACGAGGGTCCTTGAAGTCGGATTTAAATGTTAATTGGCTAATTTTGATCCACTTTTGGTCTTATTCGATTGGTTAACGCCAAAAATTTTCCGTCACATTTTATGTAAGAACTCAGAATGTAAGTACTACTTAAGTCTGTTAGAGTATATATTATATAAATACTATGATTAAATAAATAATCTTGTAGTACTCAGAAGGTTTATGTTTTGAGAAAATATGAAGAAAAATACTTTTCGCCTTCACTAACTCTCTCAATTTTGACAGCGTGATAAATATTGTTAAAAAAAAACAATGGCGACCTGTCATTATAACCGAAAAATTCAACACTCCCGTTTCGTGTCCATTCGTGGAAACGATTTCATAATCATTCAAAAGAAAATGTTTAACACAGAAAGGAAAATGACTGCGAAAGAAAATTTACAAAACATTTCCAACATTAAACACTTTGTCCTTTACGTATGAAGAATATTCAATCAGTATTTTTATCATTCACCTACTGTTTATACATTTGGCAGCGTTTTGTTATTTAAAAGGTTCGTCACATCTTTGGCACAATGATTGCGGCACAAAGATTTTGACACAAAGGTACAAATAAGAGGGTATTGTCGTCCAAATAATCGAAATTGACGAAATGACAAAGGGCCCGGAGCAAAGGAAATGGATTTGTGAAAGCCGTCATTCATGGCGCCGCTGGTTTTAATAAACAGAGATTATTAGGTGTTTTTTCTCCCGTAATATCTTTTCAATGGCGCCTTTCATTGGATAAAGCTTTGTGATCGTCTTAATACTTTAATAATTTTCAAGGTTTTGGCAAAGCAAATTATTTGCGGGAAATATTAAGCGATAGAAATGTTGTATCAATTAAACAGGCACATTTATTGAAAAGTTTAAAAATATCTTTTAACAAAATTAAAGACTAAACATTGCAATGGCGTGTCAAGTTACTTCGACAACGTCTAAAACAAAACATTTCATTTATTTAATCAGTTATTTACAGAACACAATGAATGGAATGTTTCCAATAAATACTCCTTGACTCGAACCATGGAACGCCTTTATAATGATATCTATTGCCACTGAAGACTGGGACTCCTCTTTAATTAAATCTTTCCGCCTTTTTATTTTTAATTTCCGGCAGACTGGGTTCGAATTTTATTAGTATTTCAAAATCAAATTAAAGGGAACAGGAAACAATCACAAACTACTGAGATAATAAATTGGGCTAACTTTCCGTTTATTCAAAGTTTTAAAGAAAGTTTTTTTATGGATTTAATTTATTGGTTGCCATGGAATACCCCATTTCTGTTCATTTAAGTAATGATCATAATTTAACGGTTTATCAGAACCCTCGTTGCAAGGACCTAGACCTAGAAAACTACAAGCAAACTAGAAAACCAAAGTAATTAATAAAAAATTAGATAGTGAACCTGATAGTGTCTGTAAAACTCGTGTGAGCATGAATGAATGCGGCATCGATATCGTCTCGATGCGCCGCTGCGCCGCTCGCTCCGGATTACTCCGGAACGCCAACCCAATTATTGGGCCACTTACTCGATGCATTCCACAACTCGATAAATTCTCGAGTGGGGTTCGTCGCGGCACGGCGTGCATGCGCCGAGCCCGAGCTGAGCGAGCGGAACTTGCAAAGCCCCATGTTGATTGATTTTGTATTTTCAATATAGGTTGAACTGAAAGCGGATGATGCAAGTTCATGTCTATGCATCTTTATTCAGTTCGTTTTCTAGAGCAGATGTGCCACAAAATGGGTTACTTATGAAACTCGATAATGAAACTTGCTATGAATTCTTTAAGTATTTTATCTTGTAGAGCCCGGCTAGGGGCTGGCTATATTTTTGTGATAATGTTTATGGCGGTCGTCTTCCAAATGGGAAGGGAAGATACAGTTTATGACTTTTACTGGTGCTTCTGGATATAAGGAGAAATATATGTATTAAGTATATAGTAGGTGCCTATATGTATGTACCTATATATGTATGTAGGTACATAGGTATAGGCACCTACTAAACTATACTTATTCTTAATACATATATGTCATGCACGTTCGTATATACCTATCAAGCCATAATTGTTCGCTACACAACACGGGGTTCAGATGACTTCAGCGAAAGATCCTGGGGGATAATGTCATAGTCACTTTGCTTGGCAAACGTGCCCATGCTTACCTACGTAAGTACATGACACAGGTGGATGCTCTCTACACGTTAGTGACTCGAGAGGGTGAGGGGTATTCTAGCTACATGATCAGATGTTCAAATCAAAATTACCTTCATAACATTTATTTTACTTTATATATTTTCAATGCTATTCTAACAAAATGGATTCGAGAAAACATTTCAATCAAGAAAAAACTTCATAATTTTCTTGGAAAACCTTGCTGCTCCGACTAAGTAACCATCTCTATTCCAAGAATTTAATAAATTCGATGAAAATAAATAATGAAACGCCAGCAGGCAAAAATTCGTTTGTTAGAAACTGATTGCCAAATGGTTTTACAAAATTAAATACCTTGTTGGGGATAATCATTTAATCAAACTGTTTTCGGGTACTGTGGTACGTACCTCGGCCTCTCCGGTATTTGCCTTAGGATTAATCCAGTAACAATGTTGGCGTAGGTAAGCCTCCGGAGAGCTAACGCAAAGTGATTTGTGCTTAACACGGGCCGGGATCACCGAGGTAGGGCTGCCAGGTAATCGCAGACATTTACATAATGTGCGCCTCCAGCAACCGCTGAATCGTCCCGTATCACCAGCAATCGTGGGACAATTAACTTCACGATCTTTACCCTCAGAGAGCAAGATTCAAACCCTCCATGTTATTCGTAAAAACCCAGCAACTATTCCAAAATATGATTAATTTAAATTGCGTAACTAATGACGTCAACTTCATTACGTAAAACCAATTTCATTTACCTAAACATCAAAATTAAAGTGAAAAATGTCGTTTCACTTTATGAGATTCTTAATCAAACCTTTTCCGTGAGCGATTCTGATAGAATATTCCGTTCTGATATAGCAAGCTACAAGATTTCAGCAGCCACAGGGGAGCAGGAAATGTCAATAAACACTTAATCTCCATTAAGAGAATCGAGTTGGACGCCGATGGTAGGACGACCGATAACTCTGAATAATGGATGAGACGGGCCCGAGGACCGTGTGACCTCTGCACCTACTATATTTTGGAAGGCAATACACCAGCCGGAGAGAGCGACATCCCGAAGCATTTGGATCCCACCAAATGTGAACCTTTTTCTGTTTACGCGGCACAAAACGTGCAAATCACCTGTCCCGATAAAAACGTAACAGACGAAGATTCGGGAAATATCTCCTCTTAAAAATACAATGAATCCTTTTCCTTGTAAATGTTATTTCTACTAACATCGCGAGGTTCCTTTATATTACTTTCGAGATTTTTATGTAACAATGACAGAACAAAAGTAAAAGTCCACTTTTAGAAAAAGGTTTTCAAATACCTACTTTACAATACAATTTCTTGGTTTTTTGTTGTTGTTTAATAACAATGAAAACTAGACCTATTAAGAGGCTATAATCTTCTGTTGTTCTAAGATTCTGAGTAGACAATTTCGAAGTCATTAGTCCACGATGCTCACCAAAAAATAAAAAAATAAAGAAGTAAGACTGACGTGCCGGAAAACTGCGAAAGGAGCTCATATTCTGGCATGTATGGGCGAGTATATACCATGCTTTTTATGGAAACGATGTAAACGTGCCTAGCGAACTAATACGGGCGGTGTACCCCTAGGATATACGTAAAGTATACGCACAGATGTAACGGTAATGTTGGGAATTTAAATAATGCAGTTTAACAGAGATACAAATCATGAGATCCTTTTGTTTTATCACTATACTGTTTCCACTGGTTTTTCCTTATGCCTGTGCAGTTTTTACTTCTGTTTTCTAGGTAAAAATTTCCGTTTTCAATAACTAGGTTTACCTTTTAATAAATTACTTATTGCTTGAGTGTGCTTACAGTCCATTACTCTGTTATGAGGCCAAACAATTAAATAGAGTAGTCTACGGCATACTTCCTGGGAGTGGGCGGGGCCAATAAAAAGTATAAGTTACCGCACCCATCAAGTCTAACAACACTCGTAATAGATTGTGTTCGTGTAATATACTTACATTCATTTCCTGATTCATATTTCCTCAGAATCCATATCCGCTGCCTTCGATATAATGGCACCTTTTTGGATTTTCCTTGTACTTAACTCGTTATTATGTTGGAAATATCCCCATTCTTGTAATATTAGGACTTTATGAGGCAGGAACAGAGAGCAACACAAAAACAGAAAGTATAGTTTAGCGAGTTTCCTACTTTATTACTTACAGAATCAGGCTGGTCAGTTTTGCGATCCGTACCTACTTCATTTTTAACCGTCTTCAAAAAAAGGAGGAGGTTCTCAATTCGACTGTATTTTTTTACGTTTGTTACCTCAGATATTTCGACTGCTTGAACCGATTTTGATTATTCTGTTTTCATTTGAAAGCTGGTGCTTCCCGTGTAGTCTCAATCTGGTCCAGTTCTGATAATGGCATCCATGAGAAAACCATATAAATCTTCAATTTGCATTAAGTATTTGCGCGACAAATGGACGAATAACTCAATATCACGTCTACCGATTTCGATGATTCTTTTTTATAGTAACTCTTGCAGTTGCTCTTGGAAAGCACCATTTGGTGAAGTGGAACTGATGATGAAGACCACAAATGGCCACTGGAATTACTCAATAATCAATTCACGGGTTGCGATTCGATTACTTAGATATGGTTGCAAAGCAATGTATGCTCGTCACAATGCATATAGATAAGTGCAGCTGATGGTTAAGTACCAGAAGAACTTCTCAACGATTAACGTCCCTGCATCGGGAAAAGCAATATTTTGTAAAAGGTGATGAGCATTGAGATTAGGCTATTGTAACTTAGATAAATTACAAACTACTCACTAAAAAGCGAGAAATAAAAACTATTCACAAAACAACAACCTTAAAACTATTCACAAAGAAAAATAACTTAATTTTCGGAAGTCGGTTGTTTTTTGTTGTAAAAAGTTTTTTAACGCACACGTCTACTTTGAATTTACCTACTACGTTCTACTTCAATCAAAGCTACATGATTTAGGCTTGCTTCGAATCCGTCAGTCCTCACTGGCAAACTTATTTATTCACGTGCAAAATTACATTATATGAATGTTTTTTATTTTATTTCATATTTACATACATATGTATGAAAAATGCAAACGTAAACGTAAACGTAAACGTAAACGTTTGCAAATCAATAATAATGTCTATTGTAACAGAACGCATAAGCTAGGGCAGTCAAAGGACGCACACTTCAGCCACAAACTATGTAAAGCTGACCTTTGTCATAGTAAATGGTTATTTCTCGCCAACCCTTTGTCCAACCAAGCTGTCAGACTCACAGTTAGTGGCGACTGAGTGTCATTAATATTACAAATAACACTAATGACCCTGGTATTATAATTACTAAGAATTTGTGGCTTAGGATCACTCAGGGTTCACCTTTTTTTTAAATAATAAGTAGTTTAAGACAAAATTATTATAAATAATCAACCGATGCCCTGAAAGTCAACATAACGCAGGCCATCGCTCAGATTCAGCCGGATCTATGCAGTAGAGTAATTGAAAATTGGACCTCTCGGATCCGTGCCACCGTTCGAAGCCGCGGTGGACATTTAAACGATGTCATATTTCATAAATAATGGCATAATGGGCCTTTCAAATAAAAAAATAATTTCTTTAATATCTCACATACAGCTTGTTTTATTTAATTTCAACATCGACCCGTCCTTATTGAAAGACCCTATAGTACTATGTTTAGGTACTATTTCATAGCTGAAATATATTTTTCATTTAATTAGTTAAGTGGGTACTTGTAGCCCTTTCACTTAGTCTTTAATTAGCAGGTACACGAGGCAATACTTACCATCTGCCATGTGGTGTGGTTTTACGTGGAGCTAATACCATCTGCTAATATAATTACGACCTCCTCTTGCAAACCGCATTTTAGCTTCAAGGAATAATACCCCTAAGTTTCATGGTTGGTGCGTTTCGAGGAATACTTTTGGTGCGTTTCAAATTTGGTGCGCTTCGAGGAATACCCCGCGTTTTAAGCTTGGTTTTATAGTTAAGAATTCTCATGGATTAATTCTAATGGGATTTCTTAGTAGAGCCCGGTGTCTAGATTTGTGCCCGGTTGATGGCAATAGGCTGGCCCCCTATTACCTAACTGGCGAAATATGGGTGTACTATAGGTACACCTCTGCCTAACCCTTCGGGGAATACAGGCGTAATGTTATGTTATGTTTATAATTAAGAAAAAAGACTCTGTATTATTATATTTGTATGATGAAAGATGTTTATTTAGGGTTCTGTACCAAAATGTTAAAAAGGAACCCTTATTATGGTGCGACTCAATCTGTCTGTCCGTCTGTCTGTCACAGCTGGATATCTCAAGAACTACTAATGCTATCAACTTGAAATTTGGAACAGTTTAAGATGACGTTTCATATTTTGCAATTAAGAAAGATTTTTTTATTTTTTTTTGCAACAGAGTCTGAACGGGAGTCTTAAAAATTCGAAGTAGAGCTACTAGGGCATGTGAGGTATCATATGAAAGAGCGCTATTTGCACATACTCAAATGTGTTTTTTTTTTAGGCCGCATTGTTTTCAATACTTGACGAAATTTAAAAAAAAATGCCGTACCTCCCCCCTTATCTCTGAAGTTTGCATAGAGAAAACTCTGAAATTATTCTATGCGATAGAAGTTTAAATAAAGATTACAGAAAAAATAAAACGATGTCTCTAAATAGCACACTTTTTCAGAAATCATCAACTTAAATTACATTAGTTCCACTATCGATCAAGAGATGGCGCTGACCTAAAACTGCAACATTCTACAGTGTATAGTATTAAAATTCTCTGACGAATACAGGCGTCACCGATGAAAATTTTAAATGGTACGGAACCCTCGGTGCGCGAGTCCGACTCGCTCTTGACCGGTTTTTTCTTGTGGTAATAAATAAATTTCTTCAAATTATTGCTTTAAATTGGAAGCAAAATCCTGAGTGAAACAAGATTCAGTTAGTTTAACAATGGAATCGTTTATCCTATACTATTAAATTTACTATTAAACGAGCAATATTTGTTTGTATGTATATATATTTGTTTATATATAGATTTCTACTCACGTTCTCGAAGTCTGCTCTAACGATTTCGATGAAAGTTGCAACAATCCTTACGGGGGCGAAAAATCGATCTATCTACGTCACATATCTGGGAATATTAGTTTTCTCTGTATTTTCTCCCAGAGCAGAGCTCGGTCGCCCAAAGTTTAGAACAAGATAAGGAATTATGACATGACATTATTGACGGTAGCATAATGATCATGGCAGCATGGAATTTGTAAGTATCTACTATCATGGCAGTATGGAATTAATAGGTACTATTAAATGAGCACTCTATTTTTACCAGAGCAGAGCTCGGTCGCCCCAGTATTAATGTTAATACGGCCTACATTTCAATAGGTGACAAAAAGTGAACAGCATAAAGCCAATTTATAACAAAGTTTGTTTTATAATTCAACTTTATTATTCCGTAAAATGGTATTACGGCTTAAATAAAATACCTTGACAATTTTTCTCATGAATAGAGTTCAGATCCCTCAAAATTAATCACGTTTTCAATTTCACCATGTACTTTTATTAAGCTTGGGTTCCTTCTATTTCGGAAGTCACCTATACGATTTCGAAATGCCAGATTAAATGAGATTGGAAGGGGAGGAACCGAGGTAGGGGTGAAAAACTTATATTGTGGAAAATGACGAAGGAAAATATACCCAAACTGAATTGTGCCGAACCTGAGAATTTTATCGAAGTTGATATAAGTAATATTGATAAGCGGTCTCGAAGAGAAAATTGAGTTGGAGTTGGGCCCTTGAAGAGCGAGCAAGTTGAGTGAGGTGGCGGCAAAGCGCTTCGCAAATATTGACTGCGGTGGAGTGTCTCGAAACTTGCGAATTTTCCCCAGACTTATATCGAGCTACAACTTTCATATTAATGCCTTCGGGGAAAGTAAAAACTTTTAATAGACTAGCCTTTCGCCTCTCGGATTTACTCATGAACTTAGTCTTTCTTTGGAGCAATCATCTAACTTGATAACCTTTGGGAATTTCAGCGTTATTACATCATTCAATCATAATTTGAAGTGTGTGCTGTACACGTGTTTTCACTTTAGGCTTTATGTTGAATTCTTGAAATTAAAACGCTCATCTATTATTTGATCAATTTTATTAAAAAATCTTATTACATAAACCTGGAGACTACATATACAAAAAAATAATACAAAGACTTTACAGCTACATGACTGTTGTTCAAGAAACAGTTTTTGTTGTTAGATCAAATTCCATGTCATGTAGTGCGGACCTTTGTCATTGATTCACTTGTGCATAATCTTACTAAGTACCTTAAGTTTCATAAAAAATAAATTTCACTAAACTAAGTCTTATTCTAACATGATATGGTTTGTGAATTTCGTTATGCATAATTCCATTACGAACTAACCTACTATATAAGTACATAGATAGTTTTAATGTGACCCATGAGTCGGGTAGTTCACTAATCACCTGCTAGTAAGCTAGTACAGTACAAATATGTACTTAATGTCCCTCGGCAAACCTCGTGTTTCGTTAGTCATCGGATTTCTATCAGTTGGCCTTTGCACTTGGTGCAGACCTGACGCTCTCAATCGTCTTGGAAGTATATAGATTTATTAATACTCTTTTAACTTAATGTAATTTATTGAAAAAAAATGGGAGGAAAGCCGCTAAAGTCGCAGGCATGACAGATAGGAAGATAGTTTTACAGCTCTATATAGATTACACGGAAATCATTACAAAATAACAATAAAGTACTTAGTTCTGAATTCAAATTATTATACACGATAAATCTAATAATTGATGGACATGAAAATTAGCATTCGTTTGTATTCGGAAATCCGCTGATACCCGAGGGACATTAAGAAGATAATTAGCCTGTACATAGTGTGTACTTCTAGTATGTATTATTATGAGTATTTCGAAATTTGGCAAATATGAAATCTATGGGTGCCTAATTGTTATTATTAAAACAAGTTCATTACGATAAATAGCTATGCTATTAAAACATGAATTGACTAGGTTTTAGACTAGATACATAATTGAGTCTATTCTAAACAATATTTAAGTACATTTGAAATGAAGCGCTACACGTAAACATACACGGTTTTATGAGTAAATGTTATGAAACTACGAAGGTATCACTATTAGATAAGGTATTATCGGAAATCCGTACCCGAACTGACATTCTTAATGTTCTTGTTTGTGATTATGATTTGCATACGAACCGTCGGTAATATTCCTAAACGTTAAAACATAATAATATAAACGTGCACCGTGCCATCACAATTTATAATGTGACCGTGACCCACTATAACTAATTACGTTAGATGTTAAGGTTTTTGTCAGTCATCACCAGTAATTCATTATCATGGTAATTGAAGTGTGATATTGTATATCTAACCTAATATGCGTAATGGATTAAACCTATTTCGATTCGGCTGTTGTGGTCTTCGTGACCTGTTGGGTCTGTGCACAGGTTCATTCGCTCCAGAAAGTAATGGTGACTGGAAGTCATCCGTTGAATTAAAACCAAATTCATCATGTGTTTCGTCGCTGAAAGGTTCAATTTTCATGTCATGAGTCAAGTCAACTACAGCAGGAGCAGCAGACGTTGAAACCTCTTTCAGGTCATTATTGTGGAAAGTCGTATCGTTATTCACTTGGGTTGTAGTTCCTATGGTTACTACTTTGATCGTAGTAGGTGTTTCTTCAGTAGTTGTAGTGTGTAACAGTATCACGGTATCATTTGTAATAGTAGAGACCTCAACGACGCTTGAAATATTAACCACAGTTTCTGTTTCTAGATGAGGTTGTGTTGTATCAGTATTCAACTGTGTAGTAGAAAATATTTCATTTTTGTTGTGGAAGTCATCAGCTAATTCCTTATGAGTTGACGACGACAGTGAACCTATAGTAGTGTCCTGGAGAATTGGTACTTTAGTTGTAATTTCAAATGTCGTTGGAGTTACTGTTGTGTGACCCTCAGAAATTATAGTAATTTTTATAACTTCATGATTTAAAGTTATATTTTTAGTGCTCTCATCAAATTTCCTAATAGGATTTTCATGTTTTATCTCTTCAGTTGCCTCTACATCAACTAACTTTATTTCTGTCTCATTATTTAGAGTGCTATTATTTATGACCTCCAATTTAGATACATCACCAGCCGTGTAATTAGTGTAAAACATTTTCTCTTCTGGTTCATCTTTTAAGAAAACGGTTAAATCTAGAGCGGAATCCTCATCCATTTTACCTAAATGGGTCATAGGTGTCGTCTCACTTTGTTTAACGGCAATTGTTGTTGGTGTGGAAGATTGCTCAGCTTTTTCAAATTGCCCTAGTTTGGTTTCCACTGCTTTTAGAGCTTTATTTTTAGGATCATCGATTTTTTCATTGTACTTTTTCGGCATTGTAGATTTCACCTTGTCTTTTTTCGAACCGTCTTTATTTTTCATGGTGTACATCGAAAACTCTTTCTCCAGTGGAACTGGTTTAGGATCTTCTGTGGTTGATTTGATTGTGTTACTATGATAAATATGATCATTTTGTCCATACTGAACACCTTGTTTGTAGTAATGTTGTTCTGCTAATTGTTGTGCATGTTTCTCTTGTAAAGATAAAACGGTCATATCATCACTAATTTTAGCCTTTGCCATGACTAGTGGAGGAACAAAATGATCTGTAGGTTGCGTAAATATATTTTCAAGATTACCAAGTCTCGCAATTTCTTCGTGCAACATTTTATGTTGCATGTGTTTCTCATCTTCAAATTTCTCCAGTTGTTCATTCGTTACGTAGTTGTCTCCGTTAGCGATTTTCGGAATATAATTACTTTGTAAATTATTATTATGTACCAAACCTAAATCAAGGGTCTTATCGATATTAAGTCGGTTGAATTTATTGGCGTTTAGGAGAGTAATTGGTAATTTGTGACCCGTCACAAGATTAATATCATGAGCTATAGAAGTGGATGTTATGGTAGGCGACTGATTTATATCATCTTCGTGTTCAGTAGTAGCATTTTCTTCTGTAGTGACCTCTGTCGTCGTCGTATCTTGATCAGTAAATATCGCGTCAGTTGATACCGGCCATGTGTTACCCAAAGATGTTAAGTTGGGAGTGCTTGTTATTTCTTCTTCTTCAGCACATGATAAGTCTCTCAGTAAATCTTCTCGTTTCTGTGAAAAGCCAAGGGAAACCTAAGAAATCATGCTTCATGGTAGAAGTTAAATGGCTAGAGATGTAATTTTGGATATCTTACCACATTGCCTGTGCACTGCACTCGCTTGACGCCGGCAAGTCCGCAGTCAGCGGTCAGCTGCACAGCAGCACTTTCTGGCAAGTACAAGATCGTCAGTGCTGGCAAGGCACGAACCATACATCCCTCGTTCCCAAGAGCCCATTGCGGTACTGCGAACATAAGGAAATAAATTTAAATTGGTCTTACTATCTCGTAACTAAGGTAACTACTATGTATTACATCGCACAAGATCCTAAGCTATCGTAAAGTTACTTTCCAAAGCAACTACTAATCTAAGATGTTTAGCCTCGAGCCTTTATTTGTCTTGAGATTGTAGCGAACTTTCATATACAGTAATGTATATACGCGATCATATAGAATATACTCTACAGAGGTAGGTATTATTGTAAGCATAAACTTTCGTTTATATGCTCAGGTGTACGCGTCCCTTTTTTGACACGCCTATAACAATTTCATTATTATTCCTGTGTGTTTATGAAATAAGGTTGAAAAATTATAGAATGAAATACTTTTATTTTCAGAGAAAGTCCATAGTTTACACAGGTATATACAGGATGATCCAAACAGTGACGTCATAAAAAAAAATTAGATTCCTCATGCTCAGGGGTATTCGAAAATACCCGATGTATGTTCCGCAATTCTTGATAGTTTTCGAGTTATATATATATTTATTTTTAAATTTAGTGGGAACCGCTTTAAAAAAACTATCTTTATTTTTACACGGCTTTTTCACATTCTTTATTTGCAATTTTTATGGTTAAGGTATATACTTTCAGACATAAAATAATCATCTTCCTATCATTAATTGAAAATACAAACATTTTGATCGAAAAGGAGGAATATACGTTCGAGTGATACAGTCGAAATTTTTAATGCAAATAAAATGAAAAAAGCATACTACCTGGTTGCTAAATTATTTCAAAAACCTAGTCGGAATGTAGACTTACTTACTTACGCACAATATCACAAAAAAGTTGACTCGAAAATTTCATGAGGAATCATTTTTTTGTTATGACGTTACTATTTCAGTCACCCTGTACAGGGATATTATAAAATTGATTCGTTTATTTAAAAAAAAATGGAAAAGAAACGATTCGCGTCACCCCAATGAAAGTCAATGTGAAATTACCACATTTGCTTGTTTGCATTGCTAACATAATGTCGATGGAGTTTTAAATATTTAGATCAAATATTTCTTTTATAATGTAAGTATACTAACCAGGCAGTTCGCAGATGAAGGAAGCGACAGTGGGTCCTCCACAGGCGCGGGCCTCCCAGCGGTAGTCAGCGGCGGGGTCGGCGGCTGCGCAGAGTGGGGCGGCGCGTGCGTCGGGTGCAGAGCTCCAGTAGCCGTCGCCGCCCAGGCCGCGGTAGTCACTGATTGGAGTATACAAGGTGTAATTGAAATAACTGGAAACCTCTTAAGGGGTTTGTTTGTACATTACTCAGTATTACGAACAACTTTTAGTCTATGGGACCAACCTTTAAAACGTGAAAAAAAGCAACTGCTCCCTACATTTTCTCGAGTTATACGAAAATAATGTATTTTCTAGCAAATAAACGTTCGATTTAATTTGAATTGATAAGAGAAAACCTTTAGTCATTTGCTAATACATTATTTATGATCATATTTTTTTTTAACGTGCGTCTTCTTTGTGCAGAATAAATAATATTTCTTTCTTTCTTTATTTTACACACCTAAGGTCGTGCAGTTGAGATGTTTTATTAGCACAACCAACTTGGTATCCTCGAAATTTTATGACAATTTTGAACAGCATTAAGAAAAAAATGGATCAAAAGAAAACTAGTCTTAAATTATTTAAACATTCATGATTCATGATTATGCAACTATTCAACTAAAAATGCCACTCACGTCCAGGTAAAGTCTCCATCAGGATTACTTCGGATCAGTCCCACCCACACGGCGCTGGAAATGTCCAGCTCTTTGAGGTAGGCGCGTACTGCATCGTACTGCGCCGTTGTATCCACTGCACATCACATAAGGATAACAATGTCAAAGATACTGTTGTCACGTCATATTACACACAAATTGATAGACGCATTGGGACAGTTCAAATAAGGCATTGAGTTGTCATCATGGTCGCAAAATCAGGTGACCCGACAGAAGTAGTCCTGTCCCATACAAAAACCCATACATAGAAAAAAGCATTTTCAGTTTTTCCTAAATATTTAATTTATCTGCGAAAATTTTCCAATATTTATTTTCCTGAAAACCTGACTATTCGAAACATTCGAGATTCGAAACGAACATTCGAAAAATATATAACCAAATTGCTCCAGCCGTTCTTAAGTAGAAATATGTTTAGTTGACGCTTAAGAAAAGTCAAAACAGTAGGGAAATGTATCACAAAAAAACCACAACTTTAAAAAATTCTAAAACGTCCTATGAAAATAATGTAAAATAAAATGAAATGGAGGCTGTCCTCAGTATTTTGTTAGAATATTTAATGGCCCGTTAATATTACAAAACGATGAAATATTGGCAGCAGTTCCGGAGTAAACAAGTAACGGTTTGTTTTGACGAATGGAACACGAAAGGGGTTCACCGAGGGGAATATTGAATTTAATAATAAACTGACTCTATATTTCAAACTAAATACTTGTGTACTCAGTAATTAATCAGTTATAGTGAAGTTTATAACAAAGTGTTTAGCATAGCATAAGCATAATCTGGATATAACGTTCCCCACTTCTGGGGCACAGGCCTCCTCTCTATGAGTGGGCCGTAATTCACCACGCGGGCCCAGTGCGGGTTGGTGGAAGTCACATGTCTTCGAATTTTTGGTGTTAAGGCATGACGGTGTTTAAGCTTATGCTATTACTAGTATCAGAATAAATAAAATAATATATATTCATTAAAACTGAAAACCATTGTGAAGTCCGTAGATGTAGGTAGGTATTGTCTAACTTCAGTAAATGCCATTGAAAGCATTACCACAGAATAAATAAGTAGCAGTATTATATCTCGCTAGTGACCTTGAAATAATTACCTACGGCCGCTCGGTAGATAAACCTTTCTTACTGATATTCAGTGAGATTTCGAAGCGCGTCCTTTCGGCCGTTTTTTATGAAGATAGAATACTGTCCTTATCTATACTGTGGCACTACCTCACTTGTAACCTTAATTCTCTCACTGTAGAATGAATAACCACAACTCCGTCGAGCAAAGAAACAAAGCTGCCTAAGAGATCCGCTTAATTATGTACATTAGGCAAACTCAAGTAAGTGAATAAAGAATCTTTCTTTTGTACCCAGTGAATACAACGGAGCATAAGGTTGTTTGTGGAAGTCGAACAAAAACAACTTGTGTCAAAACACGGGGCGGTAATATGCCTATATTGAAATACGTAGACTACGCCTTTACGTATTTTTAGTACATTTTCTTTATATATCGTCTATTTTCTTAGAAGTATATTCAAGAATAGCTCGGCTCAGCCTCACGTATTTCAGGTAATCGACTCGGAGGCAAGGCTGCATGAATTACCGCGTTCGTTCATGTTCCATTTAAACGATATCATAAATTTACGTCCGTCGACTGGCGAGCGCAGCCAGGAGGCGTGCTGCGGTTTATTAGAGAGCTCCCTATTATACAGAAGCTGTCCGGACTTTTCTAAGAAACGTTTTAGAGGCTGCGGCCTTAGTTATGCGCCCGAGCGTGCGGTCACGACACCTATTTACGTAATAGGATTATTTTACAAACTGACATAAAAAGCAGTCAACATTATATTTTGTATAAAACCTTTTAGGTAGCTACTATATCCTTCAACAAATTTCCTTTTTTAATGCCCATTTAGCCGCGCTATAAAACTCGATATCTGTAGCGTTATTTACGGCGTATCGCACGTAAGGTTCGGCTGAACGAAAATGTTAGAAATTCTTTCGCAATTTCCGCTAGTACAGCAAGAATGGAATTTTTGTAGTGAGCAAATGGGAAAACGTAATTCTTGTCCGGCGAATGCTCACGTAGTGCAGGTATGATTCGATTATTTCGCTCCGTGGGGCTCTTGTGGCCCACTCTTTTTGTTTACGTCACGTATCTCGGGAGCTTCCTCATACGGGGTAATCTTATCAAATGATCTTTTAGTAGTAAGGAGGCCACCGTTTATGGTCTAGTAAAAAGAAAACGTAAAAAATGCGTAGCTACGTGGTGTGTATGTCGCTTACTTCAGTGTCATCAAAACTGAAATAAAAAAATTAAGACGCAAAAATCAAGATAGTCAAATCAACCATGGCGTAGAGCTGTAGTATGTTAATGGGCCTTTGCATGCAGCTCGTTCAATACGCACAATTAGTCGGTGGTCAGTGCGGCAGCTAATTAACGGCTGACCTATTAAATTATTATGTAAGACCTGATTCAGGGCTTTCACTTCGAACTTTGGCTAAGATGATAATATATTTATTTGTCTTACGTTGTAAATTGAGTTGATGAGATGCGGACTACGTATAAAAGACTTGACGTCACACAAAATCCTGACGTCATACAAAAATCCGGCATCGCACAAACAGAGTTAACCGTCCTCTCTTTTCTATAGAGAATGAGTGAACTTTATACCCTGTTCCTTATACCTCTAAAAGCTTATTTATTTCCGTCAGTTATCTGCAATATTAGTACCACGAATTATTTCCAAAATCGTGCAAAAATAATGCGTTTTAATTTTTACGAAACATGAAAATTACACTTAAATCTGACAATGAAAAGTTTATGGGGCTTGTTCTATTTTCCTTATGGACTTTTTACTACACAGAAGCTTTGTAAATGAAGATGAATTTACCTACTTACTTGTCGCTTGTAGATTACGCTAAAGGGAAATGGTCATTTTAACTTAATGATTTTAACAATAAAGTTTTCCAATTAAGTTGATTAAAACCAATATGTACAGGTAATAAATTACAGCTCTATATCTTATCACGAGCATGTAAGTGCCTATAAACCAGTATAATCACGGTCCTGACATCAGTAATTATGTATGTAACCCAGAGGGGCGCGCCGGCCTCACAAGGCTTTCGGGCTATTTTCATATTGAACCATACGCACGATACGCGATAATTATCCTGACATTTAAAACCGATATTCAAATAATGTTCATTCCCCAGTTCGCAATCCCACATCCATTTATCGCAAGGTTACACAGATCGCGCAAGTTCCCCGATCGCCAAATTGCTCATTCACATCAGTTCGATACAATCGCTCCGTGATTGACAGCCCATTTTAGTTGTCAATTAATAATACTAGGAAACTATGCCTTTCAGGGCTGTCACAAGCGGGAAATTTACATTACCGTGGAGTGGATTGGAGCCGACAAGTCAGTCGTATTCAAATTGACGTCATTAAGGCGGTTACACGCCGCTAAGATGAAAGCTTTCACTAATGACATTTACCTGAGCTAGAATAACCTCGTGTGCGGCCTTCGAGCTAAGACGCGAACTTGTTCATACTTGCGAACTTGTGGTAAAGACGACGATAACGACGTTTAGAAAAACATATGTTTTAATTTTCTTGTAGCTTTCCACTCAACCTTCAGCCAACTATTAGTAAGCAAAGTAATTTCCGGAGGAAAAACTAATTTCTCAGCATTCTCGATTATTATACCTACTCGTCGCATTGATTGTGTCTCAGTGGCGGTATTGAGCCGAAAAATAAAAGAAAAGACACAAAGCTCGATAAATCCTTTCGGAACTCATAACAAAAGCGGATTAACTCGGTCTGTAATAACACATTGTGGTATTATCCGTCCGTGAAACCGCTTTTTACTCAGAAGTAATTTCTCAACGAGAATAAGAAACGCAACTTTTAATTAATATTCTCTTCGTATTTTATAACCCTTCAGCTTTTCTGTTATTCAATTAAGAATAAAGTTATTAATTTTTTATAGCTTTTTCAGCAGGATTTTTCCAATATTCGAGGCATGTAGGAAAAATTGTGTTCACCGACAATCATAAATTAAACGACACCGTGGGGGCGTAACATCTTTACATATAAATTGCCAATGAAGATTAACGTTTGTTCTATCCATGGAACAGTATCTATAGAGCTGTGATATTAAGAAAATTTCCATAACGCGTCTCGGGGTTGAGTGTAGTGTAGGTACACAAATGGCGAGGTCGGTTGGCGTCGCGCCAGCCGGCTCCCGCTCCCGACAACTCGGGAAAACTCCCGGGAACCGCTGAGTCAATATTTGTGATGCCATTTAACTGTCCCACCACTCGCGTCTTGCGATATTTCATTGGTTGCTTATCTTTGCTAACTTTTAATTTCACGGTTGAATTATTTGCCAAGGAAATTGATTGGACAGGAAAATAGATACACGTCTCGCTTTTCATTGGACGTAAATTTGAAATATCTGGTACTGTTTATTATGCAACATGTATATTGTGGTACGGACCATCAAACTGAATAACTTTATCCATGGGACTAACATTTTAATCGCGAAAAATTATCAACTGTTCCATACAAAACTTCAATACCTACTTGACCCAAATATTGGCTGCCCGGATGCTTCCCATGAAGAAAATAATAATTTATTTATTCCAAAAAAGTGTGGTACAGTCTGTTACAACAAAAATAATTTTACAATTTACGGATAAATCAGAAAGAGAGTAACTGAATTGAATCTGGCATCCTATTTAGACATGGTAATCTGTATTACGGTTCGCTAGACGAGGTTCCTACAGGAGGAGCACAATTTTTTTATAGAGACTGCTTAGTACTATAAGGTGCAAACGTATGTTAACTTAAAAATACTTACTTACTAAAAAGTTGTTCAGTTTGATGGTCTGTACTACACTACACCCTTAAATTTGACCGCACCTTTCTGATATATTATTATGCTGTATAAATAAGTAAATCAAGAGGAGTGAAAGTCGTGTTAAATTAACTGAAGTCGCTGTTAAACACAAATCCAGCCATTTCACTATCAACCTGAATAAATCTACAAAGACAGACAGAATAACTAATGATGTAAATATTTTAACAGTACCAGCGTGAAACGAAGACCTTTGCTTCGAAACTGATAAACTAAAACCCGTAAGGTTAACAAAGCAATCACCAGATAGCAACCGCTTCGAATTATAACGTGGCATTGTTTAATCTGTTTAATATTTAACAATTTATCCTCGATGAAATCTCAGATACGCTAAAAGGTCGGATCACATCGCCATTAAGCCGTTTAGTTGAGCCGCATGGCGTATATTTCTAATCCTGAACCATAACATGTGAATTTAAGGGAATACGAAATCAGGAAATTTATATTAGATTGTGAGGCACCGAGCCCGCCGCAATTTAGCCTCGGGGATCCCAATAACTACATTTGACGCCATTTGTAGGTACACGGAGCAGCCGCCTTGTTTATACCGCTGGCTGCGGCCGTGCAAGCGATAACACCACCTTTATTGCCAATAACCACCACTTATTTTAGGGTATGAGTTCTTGGGACGTGACACGGACGTGTTCAGGGTTTTATTGTGAGAAGTAGATACTGGTAACATGTGCTTTAGTACAACTTTTTGTAGATATTCTTATTTGTTTTTTGAGATGCTATTGCATCTGCACTTATTGACCAATGTTCATCTATTGAATCCTTTCCAACCATGTTTTTATTTCGTGACCGCTAATTTATACAATCGAATTAACGGTTTTAATATAAAATAAACATTTATTTTTTTCTTTTCAGTTATTTGAAATCTCACAAATTGTTAATCCTAAATCCTCACAATAGTCTCCTCTTCAACTTCGCTAAAGTCGATCTCCAAATAACGTTTCTCATTAGCATGTGACACGTCGTTAGACAGTGCACAAATTGCTTCACTACGCAGCATGACTAAGCGCCAGATTACCGTGAGATGAGGACGTCAATTGATTCCGCTAGTCGTCGAAACACATCGAATCACGTACATCGATACATCGAACAAATCGATGCATCGAAGAGCGCTAAGCTCGGAGATCAGCGCTCTTTGAACGTCACGTACACGATTTACCACTATGCGCTGATTGGATATTTTATAGCGGGAGATACTTCTTCTTTGTGTATGTAGAAGCGGCAGCCTGATCTCCTTTTTTTAGTCTTGTGCCCTAGTGCTTTCTATTGGCAAGTATACTTACTATTGTTATATTTTCAGACAAGGGTATTTTCCCATGGGTGTTGCCAGAAACAAGACAGCTACGTGCTACGATCCTATGTAACTTGGCGCTTGTATGTATTTTGTTCTATGTAGTTCTGTTTTTCTGTAACCACGTTTATTTACACTTAAAGATATTGGTTTTCGAATACAATGAGAAATCTAATCAGCTGAAATCTTTCAAATAATTTCAGATGGCGTTTTGAGATTGTACATGCTGCTTCTGTGCTTCAGAATTAAAACGACTTACTTAACTGAATATATTAAAACTTCGTCTTACTCCATGATAAGAATAGATAATCTATTAAAGCTTGTAAAGAACACGAAATACAGGACCGCTGAGAATACATAAGTAAATCGTATTAATTATATTATTATTAATTCGTAATACATATTACGAATTCAGGATTATCTATCTATTTTACTAAACGAACTTATTCAAATAAGTTAGTTTATGAAAAAATTGTTTCGTTTGCGATACGGGTCAAAAATGGTACCTATACAAAATATTTGTAGTACCTACCCACGAAACAGGCATAATGAGAGTATAAAAGCTTCACCTTCAATACATACAAAGGGAAGTTTTCTGATTCGTGTGCAATTAAATTACCATTGCAAGCTTCTGAAACATTCGGAAAGTCAACACAACTAATCAAAAACTCCGACTTTTTTTCCTTACAACACACACATTCTACGTTATTTTAATAGCTCCTCCCATTCTTTATAAATAAAACTCCAAAACCGCAGTGAATACATGAACAGAAACAATCTGGGGGACCAGTCAAAACAAACCCGTGGCAACCGACACTTGCTACATAGGTATTTAATTAAACAATTCCAAGAATCTGCGCATCTGAGGACCAAGTTGTGAAGCCAGAGGCGTTCGATCCGAAGTGAAATTAGCTGTTAAACAGGCGGTCGTGCCGGAGTCAGCCTTTCATTAATTAAGTGGTAATTCGAACGGCTCGGATGCCTAGGAGGCACTTAACGTAGCTACTCACAGTGGCCACTTTATGTGAGTGCGTGCATAATGTACGACGTTTGTCGAATACGTGGAGTGTCGAGCGGTGGACAATCTGTATCCCGGACATCTTGACTGACCGTGTTTGCCAAATACATTGAGTGTCGAGCGGAGGATACTGGACCGGCTGATTTTGACTGTGATCTTGTTCTGAAGTGATCTGGTTGTTGACAGCTAAGTTTGCTTGTTTGTTTTCAGAATTTTTAGTTTTCCGTTCATTGCACACTGGGAAAACGATTGACTTTACAGATTTTAAATGCACTGAACAAACATAGGTACTTCGTAACAGATAATAAGCACATAGGATTGTATGACTTTATATTATTTACAAGTAAAATCCATTTATCCATTTTTACGGCCAACTGAACATTTTCAAACATTTAATTTTGAAAAGTCTATCCAGAATTGGACAGGATTTTACGACGTTGGGTCTTCTTTTTGAAAGCCTGTCGTAAAATCCTTGACACAGGTACACACGGCTACACATTAAGCTATACATTTCCAGTTTATGCTGATCTCGCAATGTATAGGATTTGTGTACAATTGAGGTCAGCTTATACTGGAAATGTATAGCTTGATGTGTAGCCGTGTGTACGTGTACCGGAATATAGCGAGGATGTATGAAACTGATAGTTTCCTCAAGAGATCGATTCCGAAGACGACGAAGTAACCAATCTTATATCTATTCACGTTTCTTACCTCAGTTAGGTTACTAAACCACTGCAGTAAAAGGTTTTTGTATATTTGGCCAGGTAACTGAAACCAAATACCTACCTACGTAGCATAAAGCGTTTATTGGTCTATAAAACTGTAAGGACGCACAAAATTAATGATACTTTTTATTAAAAAGCTCTGCGCTGATTGAGAAACGTTTAAAATAAAAACTACGAACATTTCAGAGTTAATTAAAATGTTCACAGTAAAATGAAATAAAAACAGGCCCTGCAAATTAAAAAAGCCTAAAGTTTAGTGTAGCCTTAAAGATTTTAATTAATATATCACAGGATTTCTCTAGTTGTGGCAGCAACAAGTACCTAATGGTTTATTTTCGGCAACCTGCGAACTTGCCTTGAACTTAGCTAAGTTCATATACCTACAGGGTGTATCAAGCAACTGTGGTCAAATTTAAGGTTGTGGTACAATTAATCAAACAGAACAACTTTCTTCATGGGACCATTACCGAAATCATGAAAAAATTATCAACTGTCCCATACAAAACTTCAATACCTACTCGAATCAAATGTTTGGGACGGCGATTATTTTTATGTTGATCCTACGGAAAAAGTTGTTCAGTTTGATGGTCTGTACTACAACCTTAAATTTGACCACACCTTTCTGATACTCCCTATATAGACTCCGTATAATTTCAGTATATTTGAAGTCGAGACACAGCCACCCACCCATTGCTCTCAGTAGCACATTTTATTCTGGTCTAATACTCAGGCACTGGATCAGGACACAGGTATTACCGTCAAATCGTGCCTTGAAATGATGTTAAAGTAATTCATGCATATTTGGTTGTCTTATTGGTTATTTTGACATTGTAAATTGTGATTTTGACATTATAGTTATGATTTTGACATTATAGTTATGATTTTGACATTATAGTAATGATTTTGACATTATAGTTATGATTTTGACATTATTATTGATTGTGTTGACATTACTAGTAATTATGACCAAAATTTGCCAAATATTATCATGTACTAACACTAGTGTTTAAGATGTGTATGTAATTTCTAACAAATTGGATTGTATGATCTGACAATAAAATTATTTGATTGATTTATTCCAACTTCATGGCTCCTCTATGCGCAAACGTATCCAATAGAAAATAATAGAAAATATGGCAGGCATTTATCACCCGCCGAGTCACCGCAACCCAAGCGTTGTCTTATTCTCTCATTTAACTTCTAAAATGTAATTAAGAACAATAGCTCCAACTAAGCACATGTAATTATAAACACCCTTGCCTGGAGGAATATTAATAATGTGTTCTTAGTCCTCAAAGTAATAGGTTTGCGTGCGCGACGCACCGCTCTTGAAATTGAATGTAAACACAGGCTCCCAGCACGCTACTTTATCACACCACGTACACACGGGTCCTGGTCCTCTCCGCATACTTAAATATGTATTAATTAATTAATTCATATTTGTTTAAGACACGCCTTTAAACAGAACAGAACTTCGAGTCATTTACATACTTACTTTTCGCAGAAAATTCTAATGAGAACCTAGTAAAATGCGGCTGAATAAAGGTAAAAGGATTTTTTTCGGAATTAAGCCTGCTACTCGGAAAAAGTAAACTTTTTAACGTAAAATAGTCCTCCAGGCCGAATTTCAGCAATGGCGGCTAATCTCAGCGTAGACTATCTATAGAGAATAGGTATATTAAAGTGCACAAGTGTATAGCAGACACACCGGGCTTTTCCTAATATAAAATCCCAATAATACTTTTGCCCGACCTGGTGATCGAAACCGGACCCATGCAAAGCAGTCGCGATTGCGACCACGAAACCAACGGGGCAGTCATCTTATCGTAGGTACGTACCTACTAAAGTTACCTCAACCCGGCTCCTGCTGTTACATGGTGTTATGTAAATTGGCAGGATTACCTTTATCGCGTTACATCCTTAGAGCCAAGGTCACGCCCGAGGCGATATCGTTAAAGAGGTTATTATAATATTTATAGCGGAATACGGTTCACAGCTTTAACGGAATTTACATCTCATCAAATTCTGGCGCACACGTGTCAAAATCTGAATAATATTTCAATTATCACAGTAATGAGAGGCGGATAAGCGACGCGAGTTTACGTGAATTTTTTATTTTTTATTTTATGTCATACGGTGAACCTGTAGTATTTTTTCAGCAATCAAAAACGAATTTATTTATATAGCATCCAATCAAAATACGTCCAGTTAGCTGCTGAAATAAATGAACGCTCCCATGAAACTATTTTGCTGGGAAGGCAAATAAAAACTAAAAGATTTCAATTAATTTTATTTGCGACCACATACAGGCAAAGTGAACCAATATCTGTGTGTTTACGGATGACAGCAATTAAGGGGTGCATGTTGTTTACGTCCGGCGTCCGGCGTCCGGTGTCAAGTGTCGGACACGGCGTGGCATGTCACCCCCGCACCCGTCCCGACTCGACCAACCGCCATTTATTGCCTACCCGCCGTAACGCTATACTTTTTAAAATAGTTTCCCCAATTGAAAAGTTAATATTGAATCGGTTTTCAAAACGTGTGCGTTCAATTACTGCCCGTGAACGCTCGAGCAGTTAACATAGCTACTATCAAATTAACTAGAGTGAAACGAAAAATTCATTTGAGAGTAGAGAATGCTGTTGGAACTGTTTCCAAAGCTAATGCTCGTTTATGGTTATTTGGCAGTTGAAATTGCATGGAAATATTCCTATTATGCCATAAATTATTACTAAACAATGTTTTGAGCCGAATATCGTAATAACCCACGTTTATGTCCCATTCGCTACATTTGCGCGATCACATCGACTCTGATACGCATCTATTGATTTTCAATAAGCCTTTTTTCGTCGTTGTGCACTGTTCGCTAAATACTTATGTTTTGTAAGCTTGCTTTGAAGCATCGACAATAATGAGAACGTAACGAAAAAGAAAACTTAAATACCTAGGTATAAATAACAACTTGGGAGCGAAAATAAATTGGAATGATGAATATTAAATTAACGTACTAATTACTTAATTAATTTGTTACAGCTCAAATAAAAAGCTTTTAAAATTAATATGTTCTATTAATTAAATGGATCTAGAATTATGGTACAAAGATGGCTAAACCTCGAATCGGATCAACAAAGGAGTTCGCCATAACCGCTATCTTCGCCGAGACTTTTCAAACTGTGAGGAAGGACATTATACTTCAGGTCCGAAATTGTCGGTTTAAGTGCCTCATAAATTTTGATTAATATTAAAGTGATACTTAAAATCTAAGTACCTAATAGTCGCTTAATTGTATACTATAATTTTGCTTCTAAGTGGACAAGCGTGTTTTGAATCGCAGATTTTTCTTTTTTATTATTCTTTTCCGTTACGTCAACACCTCGATATTGGAATCCATACGTTACGGTAATGATAGCGTTAACTGTCGAATGTGTCACATATTGCACACACTGTGCGTACATCTAATACGTGTTGCGACCAACGAATACGGGTTATTTTTCTGAACCCGATCGTAAGAGAAATGATCGCATAAAAATACGAAATGCCAACAATTTTTCGTCAAATCATTTCGGTTCCGGAGCAAAAAGAATGTTACATTATTTGTACCTTTCTCCATTAGGAGTACAAACTTACTAAGAGATACAACAGTATGTAGGAATATTACATAAATTTTTAAACTCACGCATTTTTCCCATGGGCATTTTTCCCTTCACAGCGCTACGTGCTAGGATCCTTACATAATCCTTTTGCTTCGCCCACGTTATTCTTACATCTTGTTAGTACCGTTATTTTTTGTAAATAGTATTTATGTAAATACTAGCTTTTGCCCGCGGCTTCACCCGTGTGGAGGTCGGAAATTATCCCACGGAACGTACTACCGTAATAAAAAGTATCCTATGTCGTAACCCAGGTCATAATCTACCCATGTACCAAATTTTGGCCAAATCTGTTCAGCCGTTTTAGCATGAAAGCGTCACAAATAAGCAAACTCACTTTCGCATTTATAATACATTAGTTAGGATGAAAAACCTATTTCGCATTCCGTGGATACTACTTCTACACGACTGCCCAAAAAAAAAGTGTTATGTTTTTTAATAGTTATTGTCGCGAGTCTACACTACTATTGATTCTAATGATTTATTATGAAATATTACGGGCCTAGCATAACATGGCAAAATATACACTTGTGTACATACCTATATTTATAAGTTGTAAAGTCACATTATTCCTCAACTACCGCGGTTCACTTACTAGCAGAGGTGGATAAGAGATGATGGATCACACAATTTATATGGAATTCGTATTGGTATTACTCCCTTTAAAGGCTATCATAGCTCAGTGTGTTGATGGATTGTTCTTCGTAAACTATAGATTATCGCGGCCATCGCATAAATGTGTTTTGCGAAGCCTTTTGGGGATATATTTAGCAATACATAGGTATATATTCCTCTACTATAATGATTTAGAGTCATTTAAAATATGAGTGTGAGCACTACGCAATATAACCTTCCCTTCGGGATATAGAGGTATGGTTCTATATGTTACAAAATTTAACCTTATCATGTTCGTTTACTTTCTGGTACGGAACGTGTAAAATTTAATAAAAAAGCAACGTGTTTAATGTCGGTGTATTTTATGCAAAAAAATCCCTTCTCAAATTTCAAATTTTAAATTCGGTTTAACACAGTTGGGTAAAACCATGACACCACTCATCAATATGTCTGTAAATTGCTATAGGGTCGCTTCTCGTTAAATGGAACCCAAGTTGCGTGCACGAATTCAATGGAAATTCCAAATAGCGATGGATATTTTAAATTTCCTGTTCAATGCATGCACGTCATACAATTTTCTCGGTATAGTTTACTAGTGTCTGTGCTCCAATAAAGCAGTGCCGTCAAATAGACACGGGTGTTGTGTCGGCAGACAATGGCTGGCAGACACCGTGGGACGGCTCTATACCGCACATGACACCAATAAAATGCGAGGGCGAGAGTTAAACGAGGGTTAAGTGCTTCAAATATACCTTAAATGTAATATTTTCGAGGGATATTTAAATATTTTATAGGCATTACATAGTTTTGGTTGTTGATTTTGAAAAGGGTTCTGAAAGGTCGATTCGTTGTTATAAATAAGTCAGTTCTGTGGTTTCAACCAGGCGTAAATCAATCTAGTATTTCGTTAAGCCTAGGTATACCACTTCTACGTTTAACGTTTATTTCCTTATTTACTGCATAAGCGCTTTACCATTTTCAGCATGTTTTCTTTCATAACCTCATATTGTGCCGTGCTGCTCTTGTTTTTCTAAAGAGTCCATCACTCAACGCAATATTACTTCGAGGAATTGGAATCTAAGACCTTTCCTTTATTTGTCGGTTGGGTACGTACAATATTTGAAGGAAAATAATTATAGCAACTCCGCTAACATTTGAGAGACCCACCTTATTGAGCTGGAATCATCGATACAAGCAAAAATAAGTTCTAAAAAGAAAAATTTACTTAAGCGTTAGCGGAAAATATTTTAATCTTGCTTCATACAATATCGGCGAGACCGTATCAGATTCGCGAACATACACCTTTTGACGAACTGTAATAAGGATAAACGGTATCTTCCTGGTTGTAAGGAAGTTTATCTGTTACAAATAGCGGGGCGGTATTCAAAACGACATCAGTGGCTCGATTTCGGGTCGATTCTTAAGATCTCATTTTCCTCCGAAAAGCAACGGCGTATCGTTAAAACTGCTTCCAGCTATTCTCTTGTCTTTGAATTGATGAAGCCAAGAGATAAGGAAGCTTCTGATCCGTCGATATGACCTACTTTATAAACAAAGGTCAAATAGCATAGTAAAAATAAAAATGTCAGTGTCGACTCCTAATATCTTGTACGAAGTGTAACAAAATCAACATAAACGGACAGTTTACTCGTACAACACACCGTTACTAACTATTATCTAATCCAATACACCTTAAACTTCATGTACGTAAATTAATCAAACAAGGAATTCATAGTCTATTTTGCAGTATCCAGGGACTTAATTGGCTATTAACCCCCTGTTGTTCTCCGCTATTAAATAACCTTTAAAATAGGCATGAGGGTCTATAAGATACTCGTTTCGTGGAACTTCACGCCTCGCTTAACTTTAATGAAAGAAGCGACTGAAATAGTCGATCAATAGCGGACACACCTTCCAGCAGGCAATACATAACGATAATAAAGCCGCACCTCGCCTTATTCCACTAATAAACCTGATTATGTCCGACCGAGTGCCCGTATACACGCTCAGGGCACACGAAATAATCATATCGCATTCAACGTGATATCTCAGATCATATCTTCCCTTTGAAATGGGAAGTAGAGTGAGCCTAGGCGCACAGAACAGAATAATAGATTTTTTCATAAAACTACCCTCATACCGTGAATGGAAATTCGCAACAAAATCCGTGACAGCGCCAGCGCCCGCCCGCCCGGCCGCGGGACTAAATTGAAAAGCTTTTGAAAGCCTATTGCCCGAGCCTATTTTCGTATCGGTACTGATCAATGAAATGATTTTGCAGGCAGTGCAAATATTCTTTCACATATGTTTCCAATAAGCGAGAGATCGGTGAAAAACGATGTACCAATGAGGAAATACGTTGCTTTAAAAGTGATCAGGATCACATTGCTTCGTCAGTTATTTCAGAGGAGTTTCGGCGTAATGTATCGAATGAGAGTGTTTTAGGAAATTACACACAAACGCAAGTCATTTTGCGTGTAGCCGTGATGTGCTCTGCGTAAAAACCCTTTTAAATATTTAGACGTAGGTACCTATAAGTGAATTTTCTTGGAAAAAGAAAGTAGACATATTTTTTATAGATCATAAAAACCATGCATCCTAAATGTTACAAGAGTTCGCTCTCGGAGCTTTTCTTATCTCCTTACATAGGGGTGATAGGGGGGATAGGGGTTTCATATGTGTGTGTTTTTTACAATGACTTTCACTATCGTTAATTTGAATGTCTTAGGTGATGAAAATAGGTCTCTATGTCATAAAATGTGCGCACTTTGATCCCACTGAACCGTTTAACAAAAAGCAGAACTGTTATAAAACTAACAAAATCCGATCTGTATGCTATTTATTCTACAAACTACTCCTTTATGGCGGTCATATCAATATAGGTAGTTGTCGTCGACGGGAGCGAAATTGTCAAAGGTACGAACCCTCAACTACAAAGCGCATTAGCATCGATTTACATAAACGGATTGGAGTTCTTAGTCCAGTCTGATTTAAATAATAAATGGCTGCTATTCGAGACTGTGTGGCGAACTGAGAAGTTTATATAAAAGAAGGCACATCATTTGTTAACATCCGACTTTCTCGCGGACATCACCCGCCTTTTATGGGGAGATTAATAGATTATGACCTCGATCAGGCACATTGTGTCCTCGACCAGGCATATCGTGTCCTGTCGATGGTAGAATTAAACAACTTGACAAATATTCAGGGCGTGTGTATCAATCAGCTCATCGATAAAATGGTATAAAATTATGGAATGGACATGTTCTCAATATACCTAGATAGGTGGTCTGTGTTACATCTTTTAGGGGTCAAAGCCGAAATTATGATTTCCGAGAAATACAAAAACTAAAACATGTTTTTGGTTAACACTTCACAACCGCTTGGACGAAAATAGCATTGAAAGAAATATGAAATGAGACCGCTTTATTGTTTCTGAGATCTCAAAAGTAGATAGTTATTTGAAGCCGGATTGTTTCTAATTTTTTCTTCATTCTTAAAAATAAAGAAAAAGTTATGAATGTAGCTAAGTTATTTGTGGATTGATATAATACGCCGTTCAATAAAAAGTGAGAATGAGTATGCTACAGGTAACTTTTATTAAATATTTTTTCATTTTCGACATAGTCACCTTTTAGTGTAATACACTTGGAATACCTTTTTTCTAAACTTAAAATTCCCTTCCTATAAAACTCTTCCTCCTGAGCACCTAAAAAATCCTGTACTGCAGCGACTACTGCCTCATCATCGTCAAATTTCTGTCCTCTCAAATGATCCTTGAACCTCGGAAACACATGGAAATCACACTAGGGGCAAGGTCTGGTGTATATGGAGGATGCTCGAGTATTTCGAAGCCAGCATTTCGAATTGCAGCCATCGCAACGATGCACTTGTGGGCGGGCGTTATCTTGATGAAACAAGACAATCTTTGCAAGTTTGCCTCGCCGTTTCTCGCGCATTCGTTGCACATTTTTTTTATTTGTTCTGCATATAAAGTACCCGTGACAGTAGCTCCATGATTTAGGTATTCAATCCCCCCCTTGACTATCCCAGAAAAGAGAGCCTGTGATCTTACTGGCAGGAATCACCTCGAATTTCTTAAGAGTTGGAGATGATGGTTTTTTTCATCTCATAGACTGTAATTTTGTTTCGGTATCGTAATGACGAAGCCACGTTTCATTCATTGTTATAAATCAAGTCAAAAAATGATCAGGATCTTCTTGCAACAGTTCCAAAGACCTTCGGGAAAGACTCAGTCTCCTGTATCCCGTAAATCTTGATTGACTTGTTCCGTGGTAAAAAATTTCAAGCACAGATACTTAATAACCGCGCGTATTATTTTTTTTTTTCTATTTTAGCCAAGAGTCTACAACCTACCGAAAACTCTTATTTAAAAACAAAAGATTTTTATTTTTTTAGGTAGATATATAGCAGAACTACTATATCCGAAATACTGGCTAGTAAAGCTGGAATAGCTTTACCAGCCAGTATTTACTTTTAATACTTCCAAAGAGTTTGTACTTCATTCTCATTTTTTATTGAATGCCCCTCGTAGTTTAGTTTATAGTGGAGCTAGACTTTAATCCACTTTTAAAGTTTTTCTAAAAAAGGTTTATCTAATAAAAATGCCTTAAATACAGGCCGTTTTAGCAGTAAAATAAACAGTGACATGCCATTTACCCAATAGAAAAACAAATAAAGAAAAAACTTAACGGCGTCGCTAGATTAATTTGACAGCAAATGGCCAGCTATGCATAAATTTAATAATGAGGTTAGAAATGTATTAGCTAGTAAGTAGATACAGGCCAGGGCATAAAGTAAAAAGAAAATAACTTTTTTTTATTTACTTAAATAAATCCATAAAAAAAGAAAACTTAAATGGCATGACAAAACTTTTTTGAGCTAAGATGGCCAATTACTGCTCAAACATGGCTAACCAAAAAGGTAGAGAGTATTTTATATTTTTCTTATTTCATATTATGTTTATTTTCTTTGCATGATTTATGTTAAGTTTTAAAAGTCTGAAAACCTATTATTGAATGTAGAAATATAAAAGGGTTTTAGATTAAGGGTGAAAGTGTAAGTAATTTATGGTAACCTTATATTGTCTATGATTTGTCTTGTCGGTAGTCTGGTGGTAGTCTGTCACTTGGATGGTCTTTATATTATAGTGAGAAGACTAGGTATATATATACCTACTCTTTACTGTCATGGGCGTTCCGAATAAACCGCATTACTGGCTATACGTTTCATTCTTCATGTTTTGATTTGACTTCTGTAATTTCTTCATCAAAACGAACTTTGACAAAAGAGAGCAATCATACTCATCATGATTATTCTACGCGTAAGTATTACTTGCTAATAAACTTTTATGTTTGCGCAAACTCTTCGCGAAACAAATTGGTACACCCGGATTCTCTGGAGAAATAACATGAAGAGAAGTCCAGGAGTTGTAGTGTTGGGCACGCTTGTTAACCATAGCTAAAGAAACTAATACAGAAAAATGTTGTATTTCGTCTAATCTAGCTTAAGTCTGACACTTCAGATAGATAAGTATAATTACTTATTTGGGAAATAATAATTGCGGAAATGAGTGAGAATATTATTTTGTACATACCACAAAGTCATTTTGTCGACGGTAATGTGCCAATGGAATAATATGAATGCCATTTGATATGTTGGATAGAAACAATATGAATAAGGTATCCAGGAATTGGATATGTCAGTTCGGTTCAATCATTTGTTCTCATCTCTACTTAACTATAGTATTTCAGTCCGCTACACGAATAACATAACCTTATAGGACCCACGTCAATATAATTTGTAACAAATATCATGGCAGCTTTCGTATACGTCGAAAAGTAATATTAAACTTCACAGAGTTAAACAAACGTTTTGTTTTACTTTAAAATAATATTAACCTCAGCTTATTCATCAGAACTTTCAATTACAAACGGAAATGGCCGAAATAAATATAATTTGGAGTTTTTCCTCGCAGATAAATGGTTCTTTGCAAGTTGTTGAGTTACAACAGTGAGGCGGATTCAACTTTCAAGGCTCCGGGAATAAATTGATGTGATTTTGTGAGTTTGAAGACGTGGATCGTGGAGCACGTGGTGTTGTGGATTAACAGACAAGTAAGCTTTTTTAATTGTAGGTAGTTACCCATAAAGGCAGTCAATATAGATCAATAAACTTACCTAAATAAATCTAAACCTACCTAACCTTACCTATACCTATATAAATGGCTCAATAACAATAATTTCTATAGTATTAATGATTTTTTTTTAATGAATTTCAATGTAATATATTTCAATGTCATAAATGTATTTTTAGCAAGTACCTAAGTTTGCATGCTTTAGTTTTAAGCAAAACATGTTGGATCGACTATTTTTAATAACATTTTGTATACCATGTTTTATGCAAATAAAATATCTTATCTTATCTTATTTTAAAATCTTCTAGCATATCTACTAGGGCTGATCAAAAAGTAATGATAATCGGTATTTTTTTCTTTTTGCTCGGCGTCTGTGGGTCCTAGCGTGATATTAAAAGCCTGTAGTCTTCCTCACAAATTGGGCTATCAAATACAAAAACATTTTTTCAAATCCGACTGGTAGTTCCAGAGATTAGCACGTTCAAACATACAAAAAAAACTCTTTAGCTTTATTATTAGTATTGAAAATATGAACCGATTTATAACTTTTTGATCAGCCGAGTATTTATGCTTGGTAAACATTTGAAGAGCAAATTTTGTACACTTAAGTAGTCGGGTTACCTCTACCTATTATATGTATATTTCTGGTTAAATATGTAAGTAAGAGGCTCAAGCATATTTCTAAAACATTTTTAATTCCTATTATCATACACGAGCACGAAGTTCTGAATGATCAAAGTAGGTACGAAAATATCTACTTTGATTCTAAGAATGAGCTTAATAATATCTAAAAAGTTAAATAATACCTATCGAGCTCCCTTACCAGCAAGACAACAACAGGTTTTACATCACTCTCACTAATCTCTAATCTACACCGGACAACAAATATCAAATCAACAGCTCAAGAAGCTTGATGAGATCAGGCTTATATATCTGTGGCGCTTGGTATTCAAGACACATATCCGGTGGGGTCCGATGTAACCCCACCCCCACGGCCCCGGTATGATCGTAGGCCTGGGATCTTGCGGACGTGATCTGCCCGGGGTTAAAATTCACCCCAAAGTTGAGGAAAGAAGGTCTACCACAAAATTATAACTACCACTAGGAATTCCCTGAACTTTGGAATGGAACATTATTTGAAATATGTATACAACGCTACAAGGTTATTTTGGTGCGTGGCCTAAATCGGAACTATCGCCGCCATCTTTTTTGTCAATAACATTGGGAGGCGCCAAGAGATCCTTGTAACTTGTAGTTATTTTTGACTTTCAAAACGTCAAAGCTGCTCGGTAGCAAATTGACTCTTTATCTCGCTGGCACACTCTGCTCGCGGGCTGAGTGAGAGCGGAACTGAGCGGCGGGGAGAAGGCTCCGATAGTTTAGGTAATTCCTTTTTACGATGAAAATAATGGTACTAGGGTGAGGTGAAAAGTTCTCGGCCTAACACAGAAATGGCGTTCCAATCAGCAAAAATGTATGTTTGCCACCTGGATGGATTTAACCCTAAGAATATATATATACTCTAAGATTAACCCCTAAGGAAATTCATTCATTACAACAGTTTACGGGGACTCTGTTCATTCCATGTCAACAGTTAAAAAGGGGGCAGCTAAATTTAAACGTGGTCACACGTCCCTCGAAGAAGACTCACGTGAAGGACGGCCAAAAACTGCAATCACACCGGAAACCATCGAAAAAGTGGATGATATCGTATTGGACGATAGATGAGTGAAGGTTTGTGAGACAGCTGAGGCTGTGGGGATATCAGAAGAAAGGGTGCGAAACATCTTGCACACAGAATTAGGAATGCAAAAGCTCTGCACAAGATAGGTACCGCATTGGCTGAATGCTGATCAAACAAACGATTTTGGCAGCAATCTTTGGACCAATTTAATAGGGGTCCGACCAATTTTAATGCAGCGATTTGTCACCATGGATGAGACATGGGTCCACCACTATCATCCTCAGTCTTCCATCTGTTCTCAAACTTGAGGAAATTTGTTTCATCGCATTCTATGAAGAAATTGAGAGAGCCGTAGATGAATATTTTCTCAGCCTTCCAGACTCTCATTTTGATGAAGGAATAGTGATGTTGAAGAAGCGCTGGACCAAGTGCGTTGAATTCAAGGGAGATTATGTAGAAAAATTAAATCATTTTTTACTGAAAATCGCAGTCTTTCATTGTCAGGCCGAGAAGTTTTCACCTTAACCTCGTAAATTAAAAAAAAAAAAATGCATAGTATCTACTTTATAGTTTAGTTATTATGCAAAGTTTCATGATCTAATTTGAAGTATTTTTTTGAATACTTTATTGTTTAGTTTGGAGGTAACTTTTTGTAAATTTCTTTTTGGCGAAAATTTTTATGAAATCAAATTTTCATCAAACATTAACAATTATCCTCAACTTTACCATATATTTATTTCAAAATGAATACTGCAGTATTTTCGACATAACGGTGGATCATGCTAAGCAATTTGCGGTATTATAGTGTAACACATGCTTGCATGCAAGTTGTCCTTAGATTATCCATTGAATTATGGCCTCGGAGTATGTGACTTTGGGAAGCTAATTGCATTTTGACACGCGGTTTTATCGTGACCTTTGGCAAAACTCCAAATAACTTTTGTATGTTCATCGAAAAGTAGGTATTGTTAAAACACGTGTAACTTAACTGTTTCAAGTAAGATAGTTAATTGATTCAGGCGTAACCTTGCGGAAATCTATTATAAAATAAAAAACGTGGGTATATTTAGTAACTTTTCCGTTTAGCTATTTCTAGAGCCATAAAAAACCCTTAAAGAAATTGACACGTGTTTCACCCCACAGACTTAGACGCAGACGCAGAGTTTGCATTCAGCGGGCGGTGTGGCAACACTCCGTGTTCGAGTTCACGACAAGTCAATCGTTATCCTGAGGATGTCTCGTTGAGAGGTAAATCACGTGTCGATTTCTTTCAGGGTTTTTTATGGCTGTTTAGAAATAGATAAGCGGAAAAGTTACTAAATCTATTCACGTCTATTGTATTTTTTTGTTTCAAGTAACTAACAAAATTACTTTCGATACTTGTTTTCGTATCTAGGTTGTCCGTGTTTGCCATATTTGCTGTACAAGGCACATTTATAGACAAATAAAGGCAACCATGGGCCTACTGGACTTTCTTTCCATTTGACGTCACTGCCCGACGCACCTCAGTTTACGATTGTAGCAGTCACTACGAAATGCGATTCCGTTTTATTTTCGTATTTATATAGTAATAAAAAAATGTTAGCGAAACAGTTGTGCTAGTTTATTTTTAGATTTATTTCCTTGTTTAGTTTTTGGATATAAATCTACAAATAACATAGTACAACATTTTTTTGTATATTTTCGCTTTGGACCTATCAAAAGCGCAACGCCATTGCTGATCATATAACATGACAATACTTCATGAACAAACAAACGATGCCCATTTCTTCAACGTTTTGTTCTGACCCAAATATTCACTGACCCTCAAAGATGTTGTCAAAGTCTCCTCCGCTCAAAAGCATTCCTTGCAAAACTTTTTTAATGGGATAGATATACCTGTAGACGTCGCATCAGATTGTGCAGTCAATCATATCTGCCTGCTTGAGCCCTGGATAAGAGCAGACGGGCAATATACGTACGCTTTTTATCGATTTAATTTTGCATCACAAACGTTACTTTTCTATCAATACCAGCGGGGTAATTGCGTAACACACTTACAATGCCATTTATTTTGACAATTCAATGACATTAAGGGAGGTATTACACTATCATATATATGATCATAGATCTATGATCAAAGATATAATGAAATTGTAAAATAGATATATTATGGGTAATTTGTGAGCTTCGTAGATAGGTATATGATATAATATGATAGTGTAATACCCATATTAAATGTCTATTTTAAAATTTCATTATATCTTTGATCATAGATCTATGAGCATATATATGATAGTGTAATACCCACCTAATTGCGTAATTTATGTTATCGAGAAGACTACTTTTTGAACAAATGAAGCAATAGATTAGGAATTTCCTCCAAATCTTTCGGATTATGATAGTAAGTGTGTTACGCAATTGGGGTACAGATTTACTTCTCAATTCCTCATATTCAGTCCCTAAAAGTTCCCAAGCCTACTTACATAAAATAACATAAAAACGCTGAACCCAGCAAATGACATCACAGCGTACCCTATTACAAGGAAAATCATAGAAAAAACGTCGCACTATTTGCCTAGCTCATCGACTAAAACCTATTTACCGAAATCCCTTGAGTAGATATTATTTTGCATAGAAATTTGTTTGAGGCGTCGGCAAATCCCCGCTTCATCTTATCTCTTTTAGTACGTGATTTTGGGTAATATGGCCTGGGGAAGTGGGGATAGAGATTTCTCTGTTTTCATGTTATATGGTACAAACATGTTTTTGTTAAAATGGGAATTAGACAATTTTTTTTAAGGGACAATGGGGTTTACCATTAAATCAATACTATTTGAGGTAGGTAAAATTAAAGAAAAAAAATAGGAATCAGATTTCCTATTTTAACGGCATTAAATAGTAGGTGGTATCTTATTATTGTTACTGACGACTAATACTGTAATAAATAGTTGCTCATTTTGTCCAAAAGTATACCTTTGAAGAATCTATTCGCAGACTAAGTGACATTTCTGCAGCCGCTAAAAAGTAAAGACAATCCGCTATCGCTTCTCTCTTTCCTCCTGCATGTTATACAAAACTTCATCTTGTTTTCCCAAGCGAAGAAAAATACGAAAAGTTTATGAACGAAATGCGGAAAAGTAAACGAATAGGTTTTCAGGAGCGCTGAAATCTGTGCGAGTCGATGTTTTCGTGTGATATACGACCCAGGGTCAACTGTCAGCCGCTTGCCGACTACGTATAGTAACGCTCCGGTAAAATAAAAAACCTTCAACTTCCTGCCGCCATTTTTCACGTTCATAATAGAATGTATGTGGGACTATAGGAGGTAGTACATTTAAAGTAGCTTGATAACGTAATTAAGTTCCCCGCTTACGTAAGAAAGAATGAAAGAAAAATAGGTTCATTGGTCACAGAGACACATGCATACATAAAAGACAAGAGATGATGACGTAACGACGTGACGTAATTATCTTTAAGTATACAATACAAACATACATACAAATAAATAAAACTGAAGTGTCTGTTTGTAAAGGCAAATGTCAAAATAACAGTTTTTTTACTAGATGCCTATAAAAAAGTACACAGTACGGTACTTACAACAAAAAAAACAATTTTTGACATTTTTGTCTGTCTGTCAGTCTGTTTGTTCCGGCTGATCTCCGAAACGGCTGGATCGATTTTGACAAGACTTTCACTGGCAGATAGCTGATGTCATAGTAACTTAGGTTACTTTTATTTTAGGAAATAATTAGGGTCCAGGCGAAGCCGCGGCAGCAGCTAGTTTTGAATAAAAAAAAAATGTGACTTCATAATAATTTAGCTAAGTATAAATTATACAGAGCAAGACCTATCACATCAGTGTTGTTATCGTAAAAATCGCTGCCATATATCACAGTCTGGTTTGCCGTATTTTAAGGGAAAAAATACTAAATTGCCGTTTATATTTAAAAAATGTCTATTCCACATTTGTTTCTTCCCCATAAAGGTTTCCTATTATTTCTGTTAGGTACTTTAGATTCATATTTATCTAATGTGTACTTCTCCTTGCTTCCCGCACATGTCACGCGACACCATAAACTTGGTACAGTATCCTTGATTTTGAATCAGGTATCACCATTTTTTTAAGGTCATTTTCAGTTTTGACAATTCGTGGTAGTTTCTGTGTTAGTGCCAACATAGCGAAAAAAAAATCTTTACTATTGTGGTGCACAGCCTCTCCAGGTGGCAAATATTTGAGTTTCATTCAATAGGCTAGTGAAAAAACGTTTCATTTAAACTATAGTCAAACACCGTATTTTGTGATACGGCAATGAGAGGTCTGCAATATGCCGTATTTTCCGAAAAAAAAAATCGTGGAACGCCGTATAATACGGCAATTGCCGTATCAATAACAACGCTGTATCACATAGCCGTCAACGACACAGACACAGATACACAGATAACTCACAAACACACAGCAAACGTACTCATAGTCAGATAACTTTTATTTAAAGAATAAATATAACATTTTGACATATTTTCTATACTATAGCTGTCAAGTTGTAGTATTTATTCCTCAGATAAAATTTATTTATCTGTAAAAAAATCAGCCCTTAGTAACAATGCACAAAAATAATTACTGGGAAACGACTTTTATTTTTAGTGTGAAAATCGATGTTTACGGTAGTGCTCAATATAACGCACGCCAAACATTGGGCTTATGGGTGCATGCATGCAACGGTACAAAGGTTGTGGCAGTATTTACTTAATAGGGCTGTGCCAATTTTTTTTTGTCCGGTAGGTAGATTAATAAAAATATTGGACCCGTATTTTTCTTTTTTGTCGTAATTAAAAGATTACGGGGATACGTTGAGTTAAAATGTGGCATGACGTCACGCCTTGCTAGATTTTATACTGATTTATAAAGTAGCGAGCCCCACTCCCCAACTTTAATGCGTGTTTTCCAAGTTATTTTTGATTAATATGATAAAGCAAAAAATACGTGTCTAATATTATTTTATTATCTGAAAGACATACTAAATAGAATTTCTTTTTTTACCTAGGCAACTACCGTATTAAACTTAAAATATAACATGCAAAACATGTTTTCGTAAAAAAACGTCGGAAAAACTTCGAAACTTGACTATCAATATCTCCATAACCAGAACTTTCCCTGCTATGGTCCAGTACAAAAAACTTATCACAATGACGGAAAGAACAAGTGACTCTCGGCTTCGTCAAACGTCTTTTTACACCCGTTATGGTTAGTTGGTCCAGTTTGTTTACACATTCATTATTATTTTTAACACTAGCTAAGGCGGGAGGAAACGCCCGGGTGTCACCATTGTGTGGATCGCCCGGAGGACACGGTGGAGCATACGGTGGAGGTCTGCCCAGCTTGGGCGGAGCATCGCCGTGTCCTCGTGGAGGCGATCGGCGGCGGTGATCTCTCGCGTCCGGCCCTGGTTCAGGCCATGGTACGGAGCGAGAGGAAATGGGAGGCCGTCACCTCCTTCTGCGAAGCGGTAATGCTCGCGAAGGAGGAGGCGGAACGCGTGAGGGAGAGGCAAATTTCGCGCCCTCATGCCCCTAACCGCCGCAGGAGGAGACGCCCAGGGCGTCGGGAATCGCGAGGCGATTTCCGGCCACCGTAGGCGCGGGCTTGCGGGCGGTGAGCAATGGGTGGCTCACCGTCCGATAAGGACCAGGCCCGGGTCGACGGCGCGTTGTGTTCCACGCGCGCCTCAAAGAGATGTCAGCAGATTCGAAGGGGTCCACTAGGGCCGATGCCTGCCGGGGTTGCGAAGAAAACCGAAAGGGAGATCGTGGCCCCCGGCAACAGGGCAGCCGAAGGAACACGGGTGGGTTTTAGTCAGTAAGAGTCTGACACGCCCTCCCGCTCCGCCCAGAGCGGGAGAAGTTATTTGATGATTTCCCACCCTCAAAAAAAAAAAAAAAAAAAAAAGCTATTGCCCACGACTTCGTCTGCAATCCAGGTTAAAGTAGCCTATGTCCTTCGCCAGTTCATGGTCTACCCGTGTGCCAAATTTCATCTAAATCTTTTCAGCTGATTTAGCGTGAAAGCATAACAAACAAAAAACTCACGTTCGCATTTATAATATTATAGTTAGGATTAGGTTTCTTGTATCCAAGAATAAAAACAATCACAGTAAAACAATTCAGATAAGGTTGAGTTTTACGAGAAAACTTTTCTCTACATAATCTCCGTACCGCCTGTATCTCAGCTCAACTCACACAATACACCGTCATCTGCCCTGAAGTGTGTGTGAACTCATCAGAGGAACTTCGGTTTCATGTTCAAAGTATAAACATCATTATGATAAGAGGCGATACGAAGCGCTAGGGCTGCGATCATAACTATTTGAAGTTTATGGGTGACAATGAGCGATCAAGGACCATTAAAAGAGGATTCTTAACATGACACCTCAGACCAGAACAGCGAAGGAGGCTATGAAAGAAAGACACGAGATCATAAATGAAACTAAAAACACTCATAGAAACATAAATAAAATAAAACAAAGTGAAATGAAAATAAAAGCAGAAAGTCCTGTACTAGGCCAAAAGGCTCCAATCTCAGCATGATGCTGCGATATTTAAAAATAAATGTCGCAGCGCTGATATTCTGATAGGGCCCGCAGTGAATTTACGGAGAGATACAGAAATAAAATAAAAAAATAATCTGTGAAATAACTAAAAATAAAATATTTGTAATCCGCGTGTCAGCAAATGAAGCCCGTCACAGACGTAGCTATTGTGCTTTTGCTTTTTTTTTGCGTAGTTTTTTGGAAATATATATATTATAGCTCCGTCTGAGATAGCTCGAAGATTACTTTGGAAAATATATTGGCTACGTCTGTGATGGGCTTGAAAGTGGAGAAGTTGAAGAAAGTTGTCTGGTTTCAAACATGACCACACCTTTCTGATACATGCTGTTTACCACAAGAAAACAAAAACGGCCATAGATTCAAATAGGTTGAAGATGCGCTGACTAGCTAACCGTAGTTAACTGCATTTGATGGAAAGCAGTCGATCGTGATACAAACTGATGCTGTGTTGGCAACTTCGCCCAACAGTTTCCTGCTCGAACAGATTAAGTAGTATGAGTGTAAATTTCTAACAGTTTACCGCTTCGTGTAGGTCCTGTCTAGCCACAGCTTAAGAACAGTGTGGATATAATGTGTTCTGCTATTCAGACATTATGACATTAGTTAACCCAGGCACACTATACGAACGAGTAAGAAAAAAAAAACCGTTGACTGATGACCCTTTTGAATTGACTGTTAACTTAAATTATCCGTGGGTATATTAATTTCAAGTCACAAAATTCTCATTATTTTTTAATCATATAAGATGGCTATAGCTTTATGTAGCGAGTCCTAGCGGGCTAAACAAAACATTTCCTTGACTGCATTTTGTAAAACTTTTCTTGTTTGCTTTCTAACATTTAGGCTTTCATATTCATGGCTTCGTCTGGCCACACTTGCTCGTAAAGAATTGCAGTAGTAGAAATACATAATGTATGTAGGCCGTTCCGTCGGTCTCCCTCAGTGACTAACCACTGAGGGAGACCGACGGAACGGCCTGAAGTGTGTGTGAACTCATCAGAGGAACTTCGGTTTCATGTTCAAAGTATAAACATCATTATGATAAGAGGCGATACGAAGCGCTAGGGCTGCGATCATAACTATTTGAAGTTTATGGGTGACAATGAGCGATCAAGGACCATTAAAAGAGGATTCTTAACATGACACCTCAGACCAGAACAGCGAAGGAGGCTATGAAAGAAAGACACGAGATCATAAATGAAACTAAAAACACTCATAGAAACATAAATAAAATAAAACAAAGTGAAATGAAAATAAAAGCAGAAAGTCCTGTACTAGGCCAAAAGGCTCCAATCTCAGCATGATGCTGCGATATTTAAAAATAAATGTCGCAGCGCTGATATTCTGATAGGGCCCGCAGTGAATTTACGGAGAGATACAGAAATAAAATAAAAAAATAATCTGTGAAATAACTAAAAATAAAATATTTGTAATCCGCGTGTCAGCAAATGAAGCCCGTCACAGACGTAGCTATTGTGCTTTTGCTTTTTTTTTGCGTAGTTTTTTGGAAATATATATATTATAGCTCCGTCTGAGATAGCTCGAAGATTACTTTGGAAAATATATTGGCTACGTCTGTGATGGGCTTGAAAGTGGAGAAGTTGAAGAAAGTTGTCTGGTTTCAAACATGACCACACCTTTCTGATACATGCTGTTTACCACAAGAAAACAAAAACGGCCATAGATTCAAATAGGTTGAAGATGCGCTGACTAGCTAACCGTAGTTAACTGCATTTGATGGAAAGCAGTCGATCGTGATACAAACTGATGCTGTGTTGGCAACTTCGCCCAACAGTTTCCTGCTCGAACAGATTAAGTAGTATGAGTGTAAATTTCTAACAGTTTACCGCTTCGTGTAGGTCCTGTCTAGCCACAGCTTAAGAACAGTGTGGATATAATGTGTTCTGCTATTCAGACATTATGACATTAGTTAACCCAGGCACACTATACGAACGAGTAAGAAAAAAAAAACCGTTGACTGATGACCCTTTTGAATTGACTGTTAACTTAAATTATCCGTGGGTATATTAATTTCAAATCACAAAATTCTCATTATTTTTTAATCATATAAGATGGCTATAGCTTTATGTAGCGAGTCCTAGCGGGCTAAACAAAACATTTCCTTGACTGCATTTTGTAAAACTTTTCTTGTTTGCTTTCTAACATTTAGGCTTTCATATTCATGGCTTCGTCTGGCCACACTTGCTCGTAAAGAATTGCAGTAGTAGAAATACATAATGTATGTAGGCCGTTCCGTCGGTCTCCCTCAGTGACTAACGGAGGTACTAAACTATAAAGTGCCAACGCTGTGACCTGGTCTTTGAAACTACATACAAGTTTAATAACATGTTGAGTTTCAAGAACACTTAAATTTTTCGTGCATTTTTTATCCTCTGGTCTCTTCACTGAACTTATGAGCATTTTTCATGCCGTTATTGCCACTTCATTAAATTCACATTCTCTGCAGTCAAATTAAATCCAAACGATATTTTTTTTTATAGATGTATCCAAAAGTTTATTTTATACTGCCCTTGCTTCGCACGGTATTTACGACTAGACAACGAGATTTCCTTATTATGTGTAAGTTTAACGTTAAGTAATTATACACATATACCTTCCGCGAAAAGAACTCTAAATGATGGTGAAAGCTGCTTCAAAATTCATGGCGTAGCGTAGAAGAACAACGCGGTCACGAAAAGCGACTTCGGTTTATAATCTAATCTTATATATAATATGATAAAATATATATAAAAGCGAAAGGTCACTCACTCATTTATCACGAAATATCGAAAACCGTATAAAGATGAAATTTGGCAGGGAGGTAGTTTATAGTTAGTAGACCGCTAAGAGGAGGAGGTAAAAGGGCCTAAAAGGGGGGATTTTGTTTGTAGAAAAATCTTATTCCTGAGTTAATAAACTTGAAACATGGCACGAATACTTCTATCTATGTTAATTATAAAGTTTTTGTTTTTTCTAAACTAACCCCTTTTTTGGGTAGGAAATTATCAAATAACTTAACGTACTCTCGCTCTGGGCGGAGAGGGAGGTGGTGTCAGACTCTTACTGACTAAAACCCACCCGAATTCTTTCAATTGCCTGTATGTAGCGAGCGGCCACGGTGACCCTTTCGGACAAACCCGCAACCCCGGCAGGCATCGGCCCTAGCGAACCTCTTCATTTGTGCTGACAGCTCTCTGAGGGGCGCGTGAAACACAAGGCGCCGTTAACCCGGGCCTGGTTCTTATCGGACGGCGAGCTACCCATTGCTCACCGTCCGCAAGCCCGCGCTTACAGTGGCCGGGAATCAGCCTGCGACTCCCGACGCCCAGGGCGTCTCCTGCGGTGGTTAGGGGCGTGAGAGCGCGAAATTTGCCTCTCCCTCACGCGTTCCGCCTCCTCCTCCGCGAGCATTACTGCTTCGCAGAAGGAGGTGACGGCCTCCCATGCCGGACGCGAGAGATCAACGCCGCTGATCGCCTCCACGTGGACACGGCGATACTCCGCCCAAGCCGGGCAGACCTCCACCGTATGCCTCCGGACGATACACACCCAAGCGTTTCCTCCCGCCGTATCCAGAATAGGAACCTCCCGAAACAACCGTGTCCGGTGAGGACGTGCGTGAGGGCCCGCACGCCCATGATGGCGTCCAGCGTAGAGCGGCCCCTGCGGAAACCAAACTGGCTCTCCGCCAAATCCTAACTATTATTTAAATGAACACAAAATACAACAGTTGAAATATTCCAATACTTTAATGGGCTGAATAGGGAACGAATGAAACAGATAGTTACCTTTATGGAGCTGAGCATTAAATCATGAAATGAATGATTTTTCTCTTTACTTTATTGTAAAACCTTACTTCTCGCCAAACTTCATGCTGCTAGGTCAACGGGAAGTACTATGAGTATATAGACTTTGTTTTATTTGCGAGTATCAACATATGTACATATGCGGTATGATTAAATGGCCATATTTTTTTATTGCATTGACTTGGAAGTTTGGATTTTCTTTACAGCTCTAAGGGACCGTAGATCTAAGTTTTTGATATCTATTTCTACTTGATATCTCCGTGCGTTCCTGAGAAAAAGGGTCTTGACAGACAACGAAGTCATCCTTTATGGGTTTCAATTTTTCATTTTGAGGTACGAATCCGAAAAAAGATTATTTGAATTTATTATCTACCTGTCTGTCTGTATTTGACCGTTTCATGCCGTAATGACTGAACAGATTTAGATGAAAGGCATGCGGATAGGCCATGACCTGGGTTAGGACATAGAATACTATGAATCCCGATAGTACGTTCCTGTGGGATAATTTCCGACCTTTACGCGGGCGAAGCCGCGGTTATAAGCTAGTATGTATTATATAGAAAGAAAGGAAGAAATAAAATAAATTTATTTAGCATAGACCAAAAGGCACACAATATATAAATTTAACAACAGATAAAAAAATAAAAATCAAATAAAAAGTGTAAAGTTCGATGTATGATATTAGCCAGGGGAGTGTGCCTCACGGCTGCGCCAAAAAGGCCCAGTTCAGCAAAAACAAAAAAAAATAGGATATAGATTTTCTAAATACTCTTGTTCGTGTTCGTGGTAAATAAAACTTTTCAGACAACTATAATACGACCAGCGTTTTGAATATCCTTTCAAAATAAATAACTTCGTATAAAAAGGCCTCAAATGAAAAGTTATGTGAGTGAATCTCGCCGAACAAGCTGATTCTAAAAGTTAATATTCAATGTCGGAGTGGCAATTTACACGAGTATTCCTCTGAAAGACCCAACTGTTAACTAGATGCTTGAATAATGTAAGCAAAAGAAGGTTCTGTAGAGGACACTTCCCAACTTGATGATAATGAACGATTGTATTTCAACGTCTTCTCGTGCTGGCCGCTAAAAGTTTTTATTCAATTTTGAAATTATTATCAGTCTATTATGGGTTCGTTGAAGTTTCTGCTCCGCGAAGTTCCTCCTAATAATATTTTAACAGATGATTTTTGTGTTCATTAGAAATTGGAACAATTCTTATAAACTTGTAAACAAAAGTTCACAAAAATATTACAGTTTCTGTACCTCATTGTCAGAAAAGGCTTGATTTATTTGAATTTGAGTAATTATAAGACTTATCAAAATCGTCTTAAAATACCATTATTACATTTGATACTCAGTGAATCAAGTTCTGAATTCCCGAGAATTGTACAGCATTTATTGAAGTGTACAGTGTCTACAAGAAACTAATTGTATATAGGGCTTTAATTAGACCCCTTGAATTTCAAATAACATAGAAGGAATTCTTTCGAGTCGGCGTTTCGAAACTAATTAAAGTTTTCATTTTCAGGATAAAAGCATCTTGTATTACAAAGGATTTGTTCGACAACATCAGCGAGGCCTATACAGGCTCAGCGCGTCTCACTCATTGTGCCAAAGACGAATAAGTAGGTATTGTTTTATTCTCAACTGGCGCTCTCAAGGGTATAAATGAGACGCGTCCTGGATAATGGGGACATTTCGTCAGCTCTTATAAAACAAAACAACATTACACTGATGTAGTTCAATTTTATAATATAAGCACTCCTTTTACTTGCGTCACGTTTTCTTTCCCTCGTTCATACGGGACAAAGTAGGATCCTCGGCCTCCATGCCTCGTTTGACTATGCGCTAGTATTTGAGACGTGAATAGCAAGAGTGTCGTTTAGAAAGTGCAGGAGTAGTAACATGTTAGTGGGTCATTAAGTCACTCGCTTCCCTACATTTACTCTTACGACTTGCGACAGAAAATAAGCGCATGAACCTGCTATTACATGCCAAGTGTTTTTATCCCCTTAAGCTTGAAATTGCTTGGTATGCTGCTAAATTAAGGCTGCATAATATAAAACAGAATTCAAATACGACGAAAATATACACAAATCGTTTGCATTTCAAAACAGAAACATCTAAAATTATGATTGCGAATTAATGAATCGAAATGGAAATACATTTTAAATTATCGTTTTCAATTAGGGAGCGATATTGAAATGTTATCAATCGCGGGTCTGAACGTAATCGGAGCAGGAATCAGTCTCGGAAAGGGACCGGACGATTCAACTGTCATTTCTGTGAGTTTACCGACCTTCGTCGTTCGCTTATGGAAACCTAATGACTCGTCCTTATAATAAAGATACTTACTGGCAACAAGAACATACTTATATAGTATAAATATACTCGTTCGTAATCGTAACAGACATTGAATGATATACGTTCCAGATTGAATGCCTTATTAAGCTTATTTGGAGTGGATATTGAATCTGAGTCTAACAAAAACCCCTTACTTTAGGGGTATTTTGTTACAAGTCATGTTGTATTTTTTCTTGAAATAAACTTTTCACACTCAAAAAGGTACAAAGGCGGGCTTAATGCCTTAGGCATTCTCTACCAGTCAACCAAGGGTGGTAAAGAGATTGGATGGCAGGTGCTCCCAATATTGCTGGCATGCTTTATATAATTTGTACTTCAAACGTAAATCTGTCCCGTTTAGTTGCTTTTTAAATCTCGTGTTGTCATTATTAAAATATCTATGTGAATATTTATTGAAAACGTAAATATCCCTTTCATTTCCCGAATACACTTCCCTAAACAAGTTAATGTCGTGTACAAAACGACCACCCGTCTATTTACATTTTCTTATCAGCACGTACATACATTTATATGTGACGGGGTAGTATCTCGCTAGTGGCAGGGTCGAGGGCGCTATCAACGGTAATGGGGGTCTTGGCTGGATTGCCGCCGATTAGACCTAACGGCCCGTGGGAATATTGAAATATATATACCTCTTTTTGTACTCCCACAACTGACATCTTTAACGAACAATGTAGAAGCAATTTAGAGATATCGTGATAGCTGACAATAACGAAGCCTTTTTAGTGAATCGTATCTCAGAATGTATTAATTTTACTTATCTTTACGAAAGGCTTTGTACTACCTTCAGATTTTTTAAAGAATTTTAGAAATTGTGCTTTTCTTTCTCTCTGTCTGTAATGAGATGGTTGCGTCGCCTGCTGAGAAATAAAAGAATGCTGAGCTTTATTTTTCTTTTCGTGACTGTTAATTGGCAAGATCGGTCCAAAAGTAACATTTTCGTTTTTAAAAACCTCTGCACCAAAAATTCTCATTATTTGTACTTACATAAAATGTTCTACGTACAATGCGGTATACTGCAGAAGTTTTAACTTTCTTTATCGCAGAAAATAACCACGGATCCTGATTTAAGAGAGTAACTAAGTTGTAAAAGCCATTTAAACTTTTCATAATTTTAATCTGTGCTGGCCACTCGTGACGTGCACGAAATTATTTTTAAAAGTTTTTATAAGGAGTTGGAATAGAATTAACCCAAATTCTAATATTACCTTGGAGACTTTTATGGCCGGCTTTTATTGTAATTATAATTTTTATTACTGACCTGTAACAAGATTGGCATGATGAAACTGGCAGACCGCGTCGGCCTCGTACCATGAGATGCGGTCCCTGAAGTAGCGGTAGAACACCGGGAACCCCTCCTCAGGCAGGACCCAGGTATTGCTGATGTTCACCTGCACACACGTACACACATTTGTAATTACAAGAAAGAACCGTTAATATGAAAATCGAGAATAAATAAAATTGATTGTCTAATCCCAAAAGATATCAGTAAAACATTGTGAAAACTGCTTATTTCTTTTTGTGCTGCCCCAACTTAGCAATTTGTCACATCGCCTGTCCATTACAATGCATTGTACTCGCCATCTATCTAATATATGGTCAAGGGACATGAACGATCGTTGATGACTTTACAAAAATGAAACATTGTTATTCCGTTACAGTTCTCATGTCTCCAGACTCGCCCAATATAATTCTGTCCAACTTTGTTTATCTATAAAAGACAGCAGAACACAGTCAACAACGTCACAACTTCTCCGCAAGAAGAAAGTTTTAAAAGTCATACTGCTCCGAATACATTCGAGTATTCGAATTGCATGCATAAACTTGTGCAATTTCTATACAAAATTCGTCAATATTTGCGGAGGATTGTGCCTCACGCCATTCTAATGAAGTTCTCCATTCGGTTACGTATTATAATACCTAAGTTTATTCTAACTTTTTTCAAGATAACCGTTTAAAATACCTAAAGATCATTTCACCGATTTTTGTAATAACTAATGAACGAAATCCATAAAGGAGAATTCATGTACGGTTTACTCAACTGCAATTACTTCACCTAAGGTTGATTAAACCAACGGACGATTTACCTACTGCTGATTTATGTGTGGTCAATATTTGTCATCCCCTTCGTGGTTACTGTGATCATATCGTATGATGTCGTTATATTGTGTTATGTGATTCAATATTATATTATTATGGTATTTTGCACATTTGTTACTCTGTACTTCGATATTTTCAAGAGCGAGCGAAGCGAGCTCGGGACTTGTGACACCCTGACTCGGACAGGTTAGGTTAGAAGGGAATGGCAGGATCTTTAGACCCCGCCATCCCCGTCGTGGTTATTTTTTTTAAGCCACACAGAAATAGGAGCCCCGCGGAGCGGGGCTCTGTCGACTACGCTGACGACAAAAAATTATATTTACCCAATAAAATTATAAAATACTATAGACATTACAGAATACATTGACATTGTAACTACCCACCACTGTAGAAATCAATCCAGCACGCAGTATTAATAAACTGTAGGCGAGTCGTTAATGGACGACTCGCCTACAGTTTATTAATACTGCGTGCTGGATTGATTTCTCGAGAGTCGTCTTTCATACGTAGTTGAAATATGCAATATCTTAAAAAAATAATTTTATGAATCGTTCATTAGTGCGATTAATTTTAGTTTAATCAAAATTATGTAAGTAAAACAGTAGTTGAGTTAACCTATATGCGTTCAGAACATAATAATATGTGAATCAACCGTAGTTGTCTCGAAAATAGTTAGAATAACTTTAGTTATTATACATTCGCTACAATCGTCGCATAGAAGAAAATCCGCATAACAATAAGTGCAAAACAAACTTTTTCTATTGTTGCAGATGTCGATTGCACGTTATTCAAAAATGTATAAGAGACAAAGTAATATTTACAGTAGAAGCCGTAGCAACAAACAGCGGAGATGAAATTTTGGAAACTATGATTGTACTTGTTCAAAGTTGTTGTGGATAATTTTGCCATCCAACCGTTCGCACCGCTAGAGTGGCTACAAATCAGGTACCTACCATTTAGGCAAATTAACATTTATGTTCTCTAAATTAGAAGAGCCGCTCGTTTTGTAATGAACGTGAAATCTGACCGCCTCCGCTCGAGCTTGTTTCCGCGGAATCTCTGTAGATTTAAAGGTAATTTCGTCTACAGTCGTCCGTTAAATTTCCACGGGTCTTGTTCAATCTTGTTAATGGCAAAAATAAATTGAAACAAAGGCCTACTTTATTTTAAATGGATATATAGATAACTCTTTATTTTAAGTCCATAGGTAGCTCATTAGCGAAAATGCATTGACTCGAAATGATTGTTTATTTTTATGTTTTTCATTGAATTACTTAGGTTTCGACTCCTGCTTCAGCTTCATTTAAACCAGAATATTTATATCATTTAACGAAGAACATTCCAATAATTGGTATTCCGGGTGTAGTTTGAGGATGCGCAGGAAACTTGCAAAGCAGCCTTCGAACAAGCTGTTCCCAATAACTTAATTAACATGCTGAATTCTCAAGTCTCATCTGACTTCGTAATTCAAACAATCTCGCGTTCTCGCCATGTTTATGCGTACCAATTGTTCAGTTCGATTCAATTATAATAATAAGGTTATAAAGGTTATAAATATAAGGTTTATAATAAATCTTAATGATACTCCACAGAACTCCATTAATCTCCATTGTATTGACAAGTATCATCTTAAGATACCTTAGGTTCAGTTCAATTAAGCCTTCGAGTATTCGTACTCTGATGACATATTTAAACGAGATGAAATAACATCTTATTGCCAAATGAGTGCCATTCTGTGTCTCCGAAACCACCTTGACATAAAGTAAATTTACAAAGTCAAAGAAATTAACTTGAAAGTCGAGTGTATTAAAAGAAGAAAACATCAAAGTTACTTGGCGATACTTATTATTTATTATATATAAATATATATATTTTATTATAAATATAAAATTTGTTTATTTGTTCTCTTGTAAGTTTGAATGTAGGGGGTAATCTTCGGAACTACCAGGCGGATTTGAAAAATTATTTTGGATTGGATAGTTCAATTTTTGAGGAAGGTTATAGGCATAAACTAGTTACTAATAAAAGAACTTACCAAATCAGACTTTTGATCCTCAATCCAAATTCAAAAGTAGGTACTTACAAATTGTGTTTATTCGTAGTTCAAAGCTATTCATTATATCGAGCATAAAGACGTTTCGTTTGTATTGTGGGTTTCAATAAGGAGTACCTATTTGTACTTTGTTGTGGCCCTTGACATTCTATCTTTTGTCTTTATCAAGTTTACAAATAAATCGCAGTTTGCGTTTGACAGGTGGAGCGGCAGCAGACAAATCACAAGGCTTTGACTGTGTAACATAGTATGCTTGACGCAAGTCTTTATTTTGTTTTTAATTTAATTTTGATTGGATGTTGATTTAATTTTGTTTTATTTGTAATTTAATTTAATATTTGATTTAATTCTAATTTAATTTTGATCATAATTTTGATTTTAACATTGTTTTTTTTTTTATTTTAATGATACTAACATATTTTTATAAGCTCTATAATAATACAATATGTCCGAAATAAATTATTTGAATTTGAAAAGGTGAGGAGCTCAAAGTCCGTTTTATTATTTCTACGGGGTTTTTTAACCCTCCTTTTAGAAATATCTATGTGCAATGTCTTCATAGTTACATACAATTACTTCTGAAATTTCATTGTACCTGTGTAACCTACATTTGCTTTCCTTTGCATGTTTTTCAGTTTTCACAAAGGCAGGCGTTATGTTTTAATACTTACGGATGATAATATCATAAGAACGGATTATATGCATTAGGTATTCATGTAGAGTAGGTATTACATACATGTACATTTTCTTTGAAAAAACTTTAAGTCCCAGTTCAAATGAAGCGCTTATACTTACGCTAGCTAGAAAGCGCTGAATTAGCTCTTTCATCCTTATTCAGTTGGCTTCTAATTTTCTGCAGAACGACTGGATCAGTAATATGAAATCCACTTTCAACCTCTTAAAATTATATAAGCTACCTTTTAGAATTTTGTAAAACTTTTACAAAATTTAAAAAATTGTTCGCCGACGGCTGAAACGTTATGGCTCCTTTGCGCAATAATGGTTCTAAGATCTTTAAAATATGACTATTATCGGTGACAATTAATCTTTCATTTATTAAATTATGTGACATTTAAAAGCAGTACCTATGCTTTCAGTACACAACAAAGTTACTTTTTAATACATAAAAACGTAAACGGTATTTTAATTATGATACCTACCTACTGATACTGTTATTGTGCCGATCAGGGCCGACGGAAAGCGAACTAGCGTCGCGTCAGTCGCTTGAACCTCGACAAACAATAACATAATAGAGTTTTAAAATATTATCGATAGATACGCGGCTGCACGTTATTTTTCTTTCATTTCAAACTAGCAGCGAAATGAAAAGCAAATATTTTTTTAAACTCGTATAAGTACAATGTTGTATGTGCGAATACCTCTTTCATATTAAAATTCTAAATTTTAAAGTGCGGTGTGTTTACTTCATCTTCACCATAGTAATACAAAAGGGTATTATAAAAAGTGTAACTACGGCATAGTTAGAACTTGTTCCTGTTGTCGGTATTTGTCTTCAAGAAAGAATATTTATTTATTTCCCTCGGTTAACTTTAAACTTCGGAACCTTTGCAATTGAACTTATAATATATTTTTTCCTAGTTCGACTACTTTTATTTGTAATTTAGAAATCTCTGCTTTTAGATGCAGATATTAAGTTGCTTGAGAAAAATTTAGTTACAAGATAGTTTAATAGTCAAACAATACACCGCATACCTATTATATTTACATAAATACACGGTTTCTCGGAAATTCAAAAGGATATGGACTTTTCCATTCCCTCTGTAACTACTTATATAATATAGGATACCTGTATAACAGAACAGTTATATCAAATAGCTCAATTTGTATAAAAAATTGCCTCCATTAAGGTAATCGTTGCGTCAGAGTCTTCGTGACACAAGACGCAAGAACATTAGGCACAAAGCGGCCCGCGATATCATTGTGGCTAATGCCCAACTCCAACTTGTTTGTGGATTCAGCCGTTAGTAGTTTAAGATGGTACTTAAGACGGTTATATTTGCACCCTCCAAACATAATGACGCAGACACACATGTGGAGCAATCCAGAGAAATTAACCCCCTGGGTGATACGAGTCCGAGGGGAATTCGTTCGAGAGTTAAGTGCGATGAATGTGTAATTATATGTTGTATTAATTTTACTTAACGAGTTCCTACGACAAATGTGACTGTGTGATACGCCGAAATTAGTAAGTTTTGGTAGACTTCAAAGTTTCGGTAAATTGATCAAATTAGGGTACGATTGAGAAATGTGTGATTATAAAATAGATTGAATTAAAACACGTTTACCTATGTAAGTATTTTATTAATCCGTAAATTCTTTTGACAACATAAATGCATTATAAAATAAAACTGCATCTTTAAATAAAGTAGAAGTTGCCGCAGAAGATATGACAAAAATATTCATTGTTTAAAAACTTTTATATAAAAAATATTGTTAACAAATGAATATAGGTAATGTTCCTCAATTCTAAAGCAAGGACGTTTGAAGTAAAGAACTGTGACAACTTAAAATTCGGCGACCTGTTTCTCATTTTTAAATAGGTATCACTGCGGCACCAAACTTTTAAACTAACTACCGCAAGTAATCCGGCCAAGTAAGGGGGGGTTATAAGAATAGAAGCTTAAAAGTGATTCTTACCGCTCGTCCTTGGACGGAGGCGAACAGAGCTAAGAGCGCAACCGAACACCACAACATTACGTGGCCGCGAACACTCGTAGCACCGCGTAGCGACCGACTGTAGCTCCCGCTTGCCGTAGCGTGACTGCCGCAAGCTACGACTCCGCTACGAGACTACGCTTGTCGCGTGCCGCGCTATACGGCCTTATGCTCGGACCTTCGTAGTACATTATGTAAACAAAGTATTTGACAATAACATAGAAGTAACGATCGACCTTTTTGTTTACACCCCACTGTCTGTTTGTAGTAAAACAAGGTCAAGGATACTTATCAATAATTAAATCTTTGATGTTATTTCCAGATAAAACTTTCCCTTTCACTTCAAAGACATTAGTCTCTCGCCGAAATAAAATAAAGCTAAAACAAAGAGAAAACCTTCACTTATTTAAAACGTCCAAATTTTAGCACTCAAAGGTCACTATGTAAATACGAGAGTTTGCTGATTAAAATAATTGTTTTTTTTTTTTTTAAACTAGACAAACAGGTGCGGAAATGGGCTCGATATTGCGTATCTGTTGATATACATTGCCAAATTCTTTAACGACTTAATGCTAATTTTGCTTATGTGTAAACATTGTGACTTATAACATCTTGTGTAAGGTTTGTTTTTGGATAAAAAATAAATCTCTAAAGAGAAGTCTAATGTTATTGATCATTGTCAGAGTAATAATTATATGGTGATATTTTGTACATTTTGCTAAAGCATACACAGGCCGATCAATGTATAACTAGTGTGCTTTAAGTTTATAGCCGTCGTAAAACTATCCCACAAGCCATCTACAACTATCGTATGGGAGTGAACGTACAAGACGTACACATATACACCTTCTGGACCTTTTATGGCATCCATAAACAAGCAATAAACCCATGTTACTTAGCTTAATTGAGGAATGTTCACATCAGACAACCCTTAAATCATAAGTAAATCATTAAAAAGTTACGAAATGCTTTCGTAATTCGTTTCAAAATAATAAACTCTCAATCCAAGTAATTACAAATAAATTCAATTCCAGCCATTGGTTTGATAAGATTAAAATAGGAAAATTAATAATATTTCCAAAAGTTTTTTCTAAATTCTTTAAAGAGAACTGAATATTTAATTTGAGGGTTGTTTGACCGTCGGATTTAAGGTATATAAGTACCTAGCAATAGGTAGAAGGCTTAACAAAATGTTTGCGTAGCGGAAGGTTAATTTCAAAAGTTTGCGCTTTGCCTTTTTAAGATTTAAAACAAACTTCGCTGGATCACGTCTCCCTTCCAATTAAAAAAAACTGTTCAGTAAAGTGTTGAAGTATTAACACGAAAATACTTTATGATACTTTGGAAATTGTCGAGTTTATTTTGATCAAAATTGAAAAAAATATTGACTGGAAATTTACTGAGTTAGCAATACTTATTATTACTTTGCAATAACCTTCCGCCTAAACCCTAAATACTATCAGAGGTTAGGTACCTCCCTATTTTTTATTACCTACTACAGCCAGCTAGTTGTTACTAAGAAACTGTTTTCCACTAGTATCGTCCTAGTCCATCTAGGATTAGCCTATTAATCTGTTTCAGGATAAATTGCTTCGGCCACGAATAATAAAACATAAGTAACTCGTTAATCAATGTTAAATAAGTATTTTAAAATGTTGTGTATAATACTCTAATTTCAACTTGTGGCTTTCTAAAATCGCACTTCCTGCCCACATAATTTATAAAGGCACGGAGCAGGCAAAAACACGAAACTAAAAGTAATTTAGAGTTGATAAGCTGAGCAACAAAAGCGTACCTACAGCCATTTGTTTAAAAATCAAATGAAAATTCTAACAAACCTTTTGAATAAAACATCAGCAGTGTAACTGCACGTGAACTTTTTCAATTAATCCTCGTCTCTTGTATAAACAGAACACCTACACGCCAACGTGAAACAATTTTAATTACGATTGCTACAAAATATTCATCAAAACTCGAAAATATTTCAATAACACCAAATATTTTTTCGACTACTCTGTGTTTTGTATGTCTTACACGTACTCGTATTTTAATTTGCAAGCTGGGATTGGTAGATAAACGTGGTGTATCGGCCTGTACAGGCCCAGGCTTCTGTGGAAGACGTATTATTATGGTGCTGCAAGGCTTAGTTGGCAATCTTCTAACACAACAGATTGATGGTACAGTTCCATGGCTGCTGCCTCTTAAGATGTTACGTAAAGATATGTGCATATTGCTTTCCATTGTGTGCCTCTAAATCCTGTTATAGGATTGTTTCGCAAACCCTGTTATGAATTGAACGAAAACAGTTTGAAAAAAAAGATACTTTAAATACTAAATTCTCAAGATTAAATCATTATTATAGCTGCCGCTTTATATTACGTGAGTTTATATACAATCTATGTTTAATCATTAATCAAAGTAAAAGGTTTCCAAGAAATAACACGTCAAATTCTGATAAACATATTAGGTATATCGACATCACAAAGTATTATTACGCTTCCTGGTAAAACAGTTTGAGACATAGGTACTTAAGCGAAGTCACTTACACACGGGCGATATTCGCAGAGTTTCCACAACACACAAACTCAATTCCTGACTCAGCAGTAAAGGTAAATGAGGAAAAGTGTTGACGAAACGACAGTAGACATATTAGTATTGACATACAGTATATCAACTAGGAACAAATGGTCGAATTTACTCACTCACACATGTAAACGCGTTTACATGAAATATAAGCCAGCCCCGGCTAACTGGTTACTTGAAGGATTTCAAGTAACCAGTTAGTCGGGGCTGTCGCTTGCTTAGTGATAACTGGTTACGTTTTATACGTATAGTGAATTTTTAAAAATTTTAGTTGACAACCCTAATACCCGTTGGAGCATAGTTTTTGATTTCACAAAAAGGGCCTTTTTGTGATACTGGTCATCTTTACACTGTGACGAAACTGAGGCTGTTCCCGCAACGAACGCATGTCGCGGTGAATCCGTTCAAGTTGGTTCAGCACGTGACGACCATGCAAATGTACCATAATATACCAGCCAACCCGCCAAGTCTTTCATTGTTCATTTCTCAAGCTCGTTCTTCACAAAATATTTTGCGAACAATAAGTTTCTTGTGTAATAATCGAATATGTATTGTTATGGTCGTGTTGGATGGAATCCTAATAAAAATGTATTGTTTGTTGAACATAACAAATGAAATTACCTGTCTGTGTGTATGAGTAAAGTTTTTGTCGAAACACGATTCGTGGAATTAAAACTATCATACAGAGTTCGGCATATTATAATAGATAGGTGCACAGCCGACGCCTACTGCAAAAATAACAAGTTGTGATTGCAATTCAAAATAACTCTAGGTATTTTTTACGTAAAAGTATACCTTACCAGTGAACCGTGAATTAAAGATTGAACAAACATTTCAGAACCGGCGTGTATATTTTTATGTGCAACTCATTCGATGTTTTACGAAAGCGGTAATAACTCGGTATCGGCTATTCGGCTCGACGAACTATGATTGCGAATTTTACTCACAAATACGAGTACGCTTTATCGGTTTGTTACCATTCTCTCTTTGTTTATTGTTGTTCCCGCTTTATTACTTGAGTTTCGAGTTTCGGCGCTAACAAGCGTCGCTCTTGAAAATATTTTCCATTATACAGGACCCGCGGCCGGATTCGAATTAACTTTCATACTACTATTCACACTGGAGCGAGATGATTGTGTGAGTACTCACGGAATTTCCGTCTTCACGGGACAGTGTTTGCATGGCTGACTCCACGATTCGAATTTTAAATTACTTAAAATATCACTAAAGCAAGAGCGCTCTACGCTCTATGAGAATAAAACGGTGGAAGGTTGCTATATTTAGTAAATATTTATCTATTTTCCTTTGAGCGGTGACTGGAGTAGCTAAAGCGAAGTTTTTACTTAATAAATGTATCATTATAAAAGTATTGACGTGGGTAATTACTTAGCTAATTGTATTTTATTAACGTCGGCACGAATAGCTACTGTAGTTAGGTAGTTACTTGCTTCTACTGGCTACTCGATCGGATTTCATTAGCGTGAACTTAATATTAGCTGCCGCATTAAGATAGAACTCTTGGACTCACTTTCTAGAACAGTCGGTAATAAAATAAAAGAAGACAGTCCTAAATCAGTTTACTAGTTTCTACGTGATTCGATTGTAAAATGAGAGAAGCAATGCAAACGCCGCCAATTTCTTCTACACGTAGCTTATTTATGGTCCCGATAAGTTACGTTCACAGACATTATTTAGTTCAGAACGTGTGTTTGAAAAAAACTATCATAAAATCAGCAAACTGAAGAGGTACCTTAGTATATGTTTAAGTTGTTTTATTGAACCTTTAATTCGCAACACATACACATTACACATGTAGGCTTCTTTTTACAACATTCAGATATATATTGGTCTTAAGAAGTAGGATGTTATCTCGCTTACCCTCAAGAAATCTGTTATTGCCTTGTCATATATTCCATTTATTTCCCAGATTACATCTGACATGGCTACTGAATTCTTTACACCTCGCCGCTTCGTATCGATACCTGCCGAAGAACGAGCTGCCTACATACTCGTACGGGGTTAAAACAGCTAATAACAAGTTCCTAGCGACTCCATTAGACGTTCCGTTCCATGTGCTGATAGTTTATAGCAACCTGTACTGTTCTGGGACCCTGGTAAGGAGTAAGATTGTACTCACGGCTGCCAGTTGCTTGATCACTAATAAACTTAGGAGACCCATTGTCAAAGTTGGATGTGACTCTATTACTGGTCCTGGGTGAGTAAGTTTTTCGTCATATATTTAGTCAGATATTTTAACTTAGATGTCTACTGCCTTGGACATACCTAGTATGTACGTTTACAGATCTCTTCTTATGACATGAAATAGTTATTTATGCTACTAGTGCGGAAAGTAGATGATTTCCGATGAATGTAGAAGTCGATACGAGTCGGGAATCATCTTACAACGTTTTACTATGCGATGGCGTAATGGCGATGGAAATAAAAAAAAAACGAGCGAGCCTCACAGTAGTCGCATATAATGTGTAATATCTGACATCTTGGCTAACGTATATTTGATGTAAACAATATTCATCGCCATCACCACCGCCACCGTCATCGTCATCGTCATTTAATTTCAAAAACTTTTCTCAACTATAAAAAGTCTGCGTCGTCGGGCCGACGGAGTAAAAAAAACCGAAACGTATAAAGCACTAGTGTGAAAAAATGGCACTTTCCGCACAATGTGGTTGCTTGGAAAACGCTCTTTTCGAGCACATGAATTCTAAAGACTTTTATACTTATATTTTTTAAATATAGACTCATTTTCTTATTCGTTTCTTAAGCATTCATAAAATATCGTATTTTATGAATGAACCTCCGAGGCTGTGATCTTTAACATAATAGCTGAAGGAGCAACGAGTATTACTCATAGTTTAAAAGACATTATTTATAACGAGCTTGCCACCAGAGCGCTGCACTAAGATTTTAATGAATGGCTTTTAATTTTAAGAGTCAACAACAACATTTAGTTTATGAAATACAGTAGATAAAATTTCATAATAAATAGCTAGTCTGAAATTATTATCAATTCATGTAAATTAGAACCACATTTTTTTTGCCTTTTTATGTTGGACTTTTTAGGTGACTCATTTTAATTTTTTCGTAAACGAAAAAATAAAATGAGTCGCCTAAAAAAAATTAAATTAAACAAACATATTTCTTTCCAGACAAATAATACCCGTCGTGGAAATAAAGATCCACGAGTACTACAAGTACATGAGCCGCATAGACAACGACATCGCCATGCTAGTTCTGAAGGTAGGGATCACCCACCCATCCTCTCATACCCACTAAATTTAATTACAACACGTCGCAGTGTTTGGGATGACGATGATAATGTATGTACACAGTTACACGTATCAATATGAGTAGGTACTGTCGGTATGAGAATGTCTCGTTAGGATACATTACTTAGTGCCCGACTTCAAAAAGAATTATATAACGGTGCATATCAGTTCGTCTTCCACTGGAAGATCTCCCACAAGATGGACCGATGACAAGGCCATAGAAATCTGCTGGATGCGGGAAGCACAAAACCGGTCGAAGTGGTGGTGCTTGGGGAGGCCTATGTCCAGCAGTGGAAGGTTTCGGCTGAAATGATGATGATGTGTATCAGTTTTGGAAACCAGCAACCTATTTGTTTGACAAAAGCTTTTTTGACAATGAGTTCTGGAAAGCTCCGTAGCGCGTAGCAGAGTAACACAATCTTTTCAAGCATCTTTAAAGATTTACCTAATAAAGCGTAACTGGCCCCTATAATGACACGTATACTATATACATTATTAAGTACAGATACATGGTACCGACTTCTCGTTACATGTCTTTGAGCTTAGAATATATATCCTCCCTCACTATTCCGGAGGGGATCGTAAGTGGCTCTTAAGGGATTAAATCAAATTGAAAGGTATAGAGTATCATATACCTGAATATAGCATCTAATGTGAATTTATTATAATTGAATAAGATCTCGAAATTGAACTTTGTCAGCATAACTAGCTAATAGCAAGAATGGTCATAAAAATACCGCAGTATTTTGTTGTTGACGTAGGTACAGAACGATGCATCAGCCTTTCTCCTGATATATCTTCTAGAAGTTGCCTTTTATGGGCCTACCACACGCTCAAGCTTCAACACGGTTTGTACACAGGCCGGTTTGTACACGGAACACCGTGTACAAATTGGCGAATTTTACCAACAACACGCACGATGTTCCGGTACAAACCGGCCTGTGCAGGCAAAACTGTGATGAAGCTTGTGCGTGTGTTAGGCCCATTAGACCAGCACCCTAATTGCATAACACACTTTCAATCACATTCTGAAGGATTTTAAAGGATATTGCTAATCCATTGCTCCATATTTTCGAAAAATTTGTCTGCTCAACAACGCAAATAACGCAATGAATTTTGTTGAAGTGTCAAAATGAAAGCCATTGCTACTGTTAGTGTGCTACGCAATTACCCGTAGGTCTTACAAGTTGACTCTCATTAATTCATTTAATTTAAAAAATTAAAAACCAGAGAAGCAGAGCTATTTTCTTCCAAAATAATGCATAATAGGTACTGAACACAGAATCACTAGAAATCGAATAAGAGTCAATTTTTTTTTACCTACTATTGTTTAGAACAAAGTTTTTCTAACTGAAGAGACAACTGCGCTGCTGGGGAGTTTGTTGCACCACTTCTTCTTCCCAGCTAAAGCACAAGGAAGAGGTGAAGGGTGGGCGTTTTTGGGTGACTGTCTTATGTAATTTTGACGTTCGAAAAGTGCTGCGATTCTCAGCTTAGTTTGAATAAATGACTTTTAAATTTTGAATTTCCATTAAAGCAATTCTATAACGTCAGTTTAGTTTGAGGCAATAACGTACATACCTACGTACTTGATTGAACTGAAACGTAATAAACTGGAAACAATAAAGCGAATAGTTCGATGCTTGTTGCAACAACAGAAATGCACAGGTAAGTTATTTCAGAGGTCTTTGCCTCGGGACTTCAGCTTTACGACCAGCAATAACCATTTCATTTCAAGACCAGAGAATGGAAAAAAATGCATTTAATTAATTAATAGAATATTATTACCAACTATAGCATAATGTGAATATCCGATTCGAAACATCACTAATGGTAGCCCAGAGGGTTTGTGAGCAAGCGTATGCAGGGCGAAAAGTTAATAGCTGCGTGGATGCGGCATGACGAGAGAACACTGAAAATATATTTGAATAGTTTCAGATATGAACCCCGTGGTCAGGAAATAGTATTTATTTGCTTCTTAACATGTGTTTTAAATTGGTATAAAAAATTATATTTTTATGGCATTATTAAATCTAAACTGATCAATTTATTGACATGGTTTGAGTTGATCTTAAAAATGAACACTTTCCTTAAACTTTGCATTCGTTGATTTGGAGATAAATGTAAAATTGTCCAGTTTTGGGCGAATTGTTAGTTCGGAATGTCCTTAACAGGTGTGACGAAAGGATTTTTTTTTGGGCAGTAGCCACAAGAGTTGCACCAATAGTAAGAGCTTTTTGAGAAGAACCTTTAAAAAATGCATAACTATGACCACTTTTGGGTACTTTCCTAAATAAATGAAATTTCGTTATATTTGCCAAAAGGTTCCATCAATCCGTCAGATATTTATATATCTATTGACTATCAAGATAGGTTACACTATTGCACGGAATAACTTTTATCCTCACAATTATCCTTTAAAAAACTGTCCAAATCTGAGTTTTCAAACTCGTCAGATTTAGGGAAGGCTTAAAGATTCAGATTTGCCGATTTAAGTCATTACGGGTAGGCACACGATCATACTAAAATCAAAGGCTCTGAAGATCACATAATTTTTTGTTCATTTTCGAAATCTGAAAGTGGACTCCTATCTAAATCTTTCAAATATATTATCGAATTTATTTCATTCAAATTTAATAAATCGGCATACCAAGAGCTCAACAGTACCCGTATATATTAAACGGATCGCCCTGCAGACTGGGTGCGCCATCTATAGTCAGACATGAAATAGAAGCCGTCCATATATCGCATGCCAATTTCAACCAAACAGCAGTGAGTCGTGCCAACTGCCAATATCTAACACCCTCTTAATCATAAAAATGAATGACCTGGGGGAGTTAGTATTCACTTTTATAGTCGGTTATTAGTCTACACAGGCGAAACTTAGCTAAATGCATTATCTGTCAAAACGCACTTTTGTCAGGTCGAAGCGCTACGCTAAGTTTAATTCCTGTATCTTAGTACCATACGGGAGAATGGTACTAGGATACAGAAACGTTGTTGCGTACCATTTTGTACTATATGCGCACCAACTGTTGACCTGCTCTGCACAGCACCTGCTCCTGCAAATGACTAGGGCAGGGTGTGCTGACCTCCATAGCCCTGCAGGTCGAACGATGTCTTACTATGTTCTGTTATGACAGGAGCACGTAAACTTCAGCAATCAAGTCAAAAAGGCGATCCTAGTAGAGCCCGAGGTGGCGTTGCGGACTGGTGTCTCCATGGAAGTGTCAGGTTATGGAAGCACGGTAAGGGTAAAGCTGTCCCACGATAGTAACATAAATTACAAATGCCTCATTATTGAGTTATCCTTTCTGTACCTGGGTAGTGGGTTCCCCTCTCGCATACTAATATCTTTAGACTTAGTTATGGCATAGTAACTAATAAACCAAGAGGTCCGTACATATCAATGAAATATCGTGTCCGAACGGTACTGAGAACTACCTACCTAGCTAATACTTACAATTTTGATAATAATAACAAAGGAGTCATAAAGTTTACGTAGGTACAACGCATCAATATAATTCAGCCAGTTGTAGCTGCCTAGGCTTTTATAAAGTTATAGATCATCATTTGCTTAGCCTTTTCCCAACTATGTTGGGGTCGGCTTCCAGTCTAACCGCATGCAGCTGAATAACAGTATTTTACATGCAGCGACTGCCTATCTGACCTCCAGAACCCAGTTACTGGGTAACACGATACCCCTTGAGAAGACTGGTTGTCAGACGTTTATAAAGTTATAGATATAAGTATATCTATAACTTTCTAAAAGTCTGACAACTAGTCTACCTATTACTATAGTAAATTATTAAAAGTGATTAAAATAATATACCCACAATACGCCACACTGATAGAAACTGTCCTATTGGATACACACCTATTTTCATTCGTTTAGTGAAAAGTTTTCTCCATGATACGAGTGAAACTGCGGACTGCAACTGGTATCATAATACCTACATTTTAAATCTAGAGCTGTAATAATAGTTCTTTATCATCTCGTATCTTCGTATTTCTTATTACCCTGAAAAGTGTATCTAATATTTTCATTCTTTGTTGCAATTTTCGCTACAAATGCCATCTATCTTCTGTGCTGCAAACTAAATAAATACGGACAACACTACCGGACGGCATTTTCACTAACCAAGCCACGGGGCTCTCGTTGATAATAGAAACAGCTGTAGCCACGTTTTGATAGATGGCGTGTTCTCACAGTAAGCTTTGTTAAGATGTCGTAGGCCCATTAAATTCTCAATCAATATGTTGTACTACTATGCAATCAAATATTAATCTTGCACTCAAAGTAATGGACTAGACTTCGCGTTAATATATGATTAGGTAACTGTCACAAATAGTAATATATCCTAAGGAGGATTATTCGAGAAATAGGCATAAATAAGGAAATGAAGAAATCCGCAGGAGAACCAAGGTAACCGGCATAGCCCGAAGAATTGCCAAACTTAATTGGCAATGGGCAGGGCACATTGCTCGCAGAACGGATGGCCGATGGGGCTGAAAGGTTGGAAGGCCGCAGGAATTTGCTGGATGCGGAAAGCACAGAATCGGTCGAAGTGGCGGTGCTTGGGGGAGGCCTATGTCCAGCAGTGGACGTCTTTCGGCTGAAATGATGAGGCATAAATAGTTACGATACTTATGCCCGATGCCACTAAGACACCTAAATGTAATGCCTTAAAATGATTGCAAGTTGGATTTTTAACTCTCGGCTCTGAGCCAAACGGCATATATAGACATTCATTTAGGTGACTTTTGTGTACCTAGGCATTCATATAGGTGTTGCCTACCTAGTGTTAGTGGAAACGGGCATTACAATTAACCAACATTGGCATACCTTTAACATTGGCGTACCGTCGCCATACCGCATAATGTTTTTTTTTTTCGCAATATATATAATAGCGAAAAAAAAAAAACATTAAAAAAACAAACAAAAAAACAAAACATTAACAATCATTGCCATTTCCTATAGGAAATGGCAATGATTTTTAAGAAAAACTTAACATACTGAAATGGGTCTTTTATTTATTTATTTAATAGTTTTTGTACACAAATATAAACAGACAAGAAGAAAAGAACAGAAAAATACGTACAAAGGTGATGCTTATTTTTAAAGAAATTACTTCCAGCATACCTGCGATAGGAAAGTAGTTAAAGAGATGTAGACAACGTGTGTAAGAGTAGAAGAGAAAACAAAATACATAAAATAAAAAACTTAACTATTCACTAATTTAAATTTACACATACAATATGAGAATATACTTAATACATACTTCTAAAATACATATCACTAAAATAGATATAAATGTTTAATTATAATGTAGAATAAAATAATAAATACATTATAAGCAACTATGACGAAGTGGAAAGATAATGTTCTTTCACTCTTCTTTTAAAAACTGCAACAGTTTGACAGTCCCGAATGTCAGGCGGAAGTGAATTCCATAACCGAACCGCGTGCACACTGAAGGAGTAGGAGTAGAAGTCGGTTGAGTCTTTTATTGTTAATGAACACCTTTTTTCAATTACTGAAGTGTTATTTTGCTATTATAGGTATAAAAATAATCTCTCCGTATTACAGGCCTTGGCTCAGGCTTACGTGAACCAGCTGATCTGGACCGAAATGTTGGTCATAGACAAGAAGGAGTGTGATGAACTTCGTCCACATCTTAGAACCTCATCCAATTTCTGTGCAAAATATACACCGGTAAGTTTTATTTAAATTGTTATTCAATCGTAACGATGTTACGATGGAATCAGGTGTAAGAGCATCGACTTGTAAACTTTTATCAGACGGTTGTAGGTATCTATCGCTAGGGGGCTTCACACACCGGGCGTGGAAAGTTCGTTCACATGGTGGTCGTGGTGCGCTAGTTATGTTTCTTGCCCTCACTACGTTTCATTTAAATGGATAACAAAATAAAATGCGAAAGTAAAAGACTTGTTGCAGTAGAGTAGTTTTGTTTGCAGTAGATAAAAGAAGAATGTCTAAAGCAATTTTTTCCCTTGGATTTTGAAAACTTAGCACATGAGTCATTCGATTTCATAGAGCGCATGGCCATTGGATCAGGTTTGCGCACAGACTAAAATCGTGAATATGCTACATCATGAAAGAGATAAATAATAAGAGTGAAACATTTGCCAAGCGCTCGGCCAGTTCCTTCGTAAGCAGAACTTGGCTGTAGGCCAAGATGACTCTAGGATGAAGGAGAGGAATTTACATCCTAGTTTATAACTGGCCCTACCTATAAGTATTTCCTTTTTCCTGTTCCTCCATAATCAGCCGGACAAGGCAGAGACTATGAAAATGTTCTTTTAATATTTGTTTCACATAGTCACGAAACTTTGCATTTTGTAAGTACCTAGAGGTTTTATAAGTCTTATGAAAATCTGTCATTCGTTTATCTGAAGTCTTTACTAATTGCTACTCGATGCAAAACTCAAGCTAAGCATTTCACATTACATGCATTGTTTTTTTTTTTTTTTTACTTTAAACCTACAAACATAATTTTTAATTTATGGGAGCTTGTAAATGGCAATTGTATGCTAATCGCTTATTGTTAATTATTTACCTTTATAGATATTAGATTAAGATTCCCGAAGAATAAACAAATAAAAATAAATAATACCTTAATACTTGTGTAGGTAGATGGAGAAATTGAGAATTTCGCCGCCCCCGCAGAAAAAATGCGTAAGTGCTATTTATTGCGGCGGCCATATTCCTTATATATAGGTCAAAATACATCACCTCAATTTTTTCCAGATTTTTATATTAAGTATTTGCGAAGTTACATACACACGATAATTATACGGTAACATAATGTTATAATTCCGACCTTGATTATATTATCCACAACAATAACTTAACCACCTATTACTGTATCATAAACTTTCCGACTTTTAGCCCATTAACGGTATCACTGTACTGCGAAAAACGCAAGTTATATTACATTACAAAACAAAAAAGAAACAATAGTTGACAAGAAAAAATAACTCAAAGTAACATTAACGATAAAAAAATACTAAAATATTTCTTTAAAATGTTTTTTTACCAATAACTCAAAAACGGTACCTATTTAACACTTAATATTAATGAGACTATCTATAAAAAAAAAACTTTTAAACGACATAAGAATCAAACTTCTATTCGGTGTAGGCATAAAGTTATGGATCAATTTAGATTTTATATTTTTCCTGTAAAATTGACTTTTAAAACACTTGCGCGTTTAATCTGCGGAGACGGCGATTTAGAGTGTTTCTACTATTCATAAACTCAACACGATCAATACACAAATCTTATCACCATTTCACAAAATAGCATCTCTAACAGAACATATTTTTATATGCATGAAGCGCGACAATGTTAATCCCTATGCCGCATTCCCCAAGACGGGTAACCACACCGATTAAGCGAATATAAACGTGCCAAAGTCCCGAAAATTCACATCGGTGTCTAAATACCCATTACACGTAGGTCTCTAACCGCTGTAGTATCCCAGGAGCGTCGTTTGAGCGACATCGGAGGCCCGGCCATGTATAATAGAGAGCTGCTCGTCGGGATCTTATCCTATGGAGGTACGAGCAATGATGAACCTCATGTCGCCATCTTCACTAATATCTCCTACTTTCACAGGTTTGTGTGTCATTTGATTCTCTTTATTAACGGCTTTTGTCCAAGACTGCCAGAACCTAATGTGATTTGGTCGAATCCTGCTTTATGTGCTCTTAGCAGCTCAGGTGAAAATAAGATTGCACTTGCCGACAATAATCAATCTCTTGAATTTAGTAGATCAACTAAGATTTGTTCCCAAAAACAAGTAGCAGTAAAATTTAAATCAGTTTCTAATAACCCCAGTTACATCTGAATGCTGCGCGTGATCGATAAGCAGTATGTAATGTTATTTTCCGTCAACCTACCTACCGGTTCTTGTAGCAATACATCATTTAAATTCAGGTGCATTCTAAACATTGCGTATGTCATGAACTCGTGATGATGATTATGTTAAAAAGCGCTAATAACTACCTACAAGCTATTTTAAATTACATAAATGGTTGTTCCAATATTTGTACGAACTACTTATGTAGTATTTTCTCGTCCACCACTTTTTCAGTTTTATCTGAGAAGTCACCTTTATCTGTATGGCAGATGACGAAAACATTTACAAATAAGAAAAGAAAATTTAAAGGCATCACATTTATCCCTTTAATTTACTTTATTTTCAGATGGATTCTTCTCAACACCAAGAGATTTTTAGAAAAGTACTGCATAGTGAAATCAGATGAGTCTACGGGTTCCGGAACGAACAGTGACGACTCTGACACATCGTAATGAAACTCGATAATAATGCTATATTGTGTTATTAATGGTAATATTATTTTCAGCATTTCGAGATAAATGGTTCTGACTGCAGTAATTATCTATGAAATTCTGCACTTGTTTCTTTATCCAGCCTCTTAGATACCACAGGTTTGTGTACACGCTTGGTTTATCTTTTTTTGCGCATCCGTCGCCGTGTGACGTCAGACCTACCAACCTCCTGCAAATCACAATGTTTATTAGTACGATAACAATTGCGTAAGAGACAAAACACATATTATGTAAAATAGAGGGAAATGGACACGTGATGGGACAAACGGCAGAAGGCGTCTGCCTGTCTCAAATATAGACATCCGAGGCTACAGACGTTACAGAACAACGCTTCGCTTCCCTAACGTAGTAACAGGTAGGTACGGTCAGTGTCAAAAGTCGATTAACACTGCTACTTTTACACAACATGGATGCAGAAGGCGGAGGACAGGGTGTTGTGGCGCAGTATAGGAAAGGCCTACGTCCACCACTGGACTGCGATAGGCTAAGTTCATATTTGATACATTGAATTTCAACATTTCATATCATTGCTAAGACTATTACTTTTATTTTACTTCCATTTCTATTTAATTTTATAATATTAAATTCAATAATTAAGATTTATAAAAGGGACCACCTATCAATTTATTTCCATCATTTATATACTTTTTACATACATACATAACATCACGCCTGTATTCCCCGAAGGGTTAGGCAGAGGTGTACCTATAGTACACCCACATTTCGCCAGTTATATTTTTAAGTCCCATGTAATAGGGGGCGAGCCTATTGCCATCAACCGGGCACAAATCCAGACTCCGGGCTGCTAATGAGAAATTCCAGATGGAAAAACCCAATAACACCTTGCCCGACCCGGGAATCGAACCCAGGACCTCATACTCAACAGTAGCGCTTTGCGACCACTAGACCAACGAGGCAGACGACTTTTTAACATGAAATAAATTATTTCACTACAAATAACCTATTGTTTAACAAAACTAGTACAGGCAGATAATTTAAAAATATACATCTACACTACAGCAGGTACAAAAATACGACAATCATATCATAAATACTGACTGCACAGCAAATTAACCAGACTCAAGGGTCCTACAAACAGGCGCGTCACGCGACGCGACACAAAGACACCGCTCGCTGCGCGACACGACGAACCTTTGTGTCGCGTCGCGTGTCGCACCTGTTTGTAGGAGCCTTCACACTCATAGCAAAATACCCGTGTAACATATATCCTAATAAGCATCTCAAAACTGAAGTTCTAAGTACCCGGAGCCGAACTAGTTAGATTAGGTTAAATATTTTTACTCGCAAAAAAAGGTTAGGTTAGAACTGTGAGCCCTACGCATGAGCCGAGCGAGCGAAGCGACGGTGCCGCGGCAGCGGCCGGCGAGTGGCAAAAACAAACTTGTTGAGCAAGAATTTAAGAATAATTATATACATACTTAATTTAAAAATAAAGACCACAAAGGTGGCCCTGGAAAAGGATGCATGGAAGGATTTAGGGGAGGCTTTTGCTCAGCAGTGGGACAGTGTAGGCTTACATAATATATATATATATATATATATATTGTTGCTTATTTAGTTATATTTTGAGTTGAGTATTTTGCAGTGCAATCAGTTATTTTGATTCAAATTCGGATTAGTTTTGGAAACAAAAAGTTTTTTTTATTTTTACTTGCATTTAAATACTACCCTTTATAAAACTGACGAAACGGCAATTTTTTCCTAAGGTTAGAGCGTAAACCAGAAGCTACATTAGTACGTAGACAGTTAATTTCTTTCTTATTGCATAGGCTCTTTATATACACAAATAACCTAAAATCCCAACTTTTTTGTTTGTTACGCTGTCACGCTAAAACGGCTGAACGGTTTTTGATGAAATTTGGCACATGGGTAGACCATGAACTGGTTTAGGACATAGGATACTTTCATCTCGGTAGTACGTACCTACTCGTGGGACAATTTCCGACCTACACGCTGGTGAAGCTGCGGGCAAAAGCTAGTGATTATAAAAATAAGCACCACGTACCCGCGCCAAATCACTCCACCACCCGAGTCTCCTTTGCAGGTGTCCCGCTCACCATTTCCGTAAAGACAGAACATGTCCACTGACAGTTTTATGTTGTGCAGCCGACTGCACTCCTTGACTGGTACATACGTAAGATTAGTCATCATCAGACCTAGCGCTGATAAGGTACCACCGTACTGAAACAAATATGTTGCATCATTCTCCCGCCCTTATCCTATATTTGCGGTCCGCGCAACATCTGTTTTTACCCGACTACGGCGAAGCAAAAAGGAGGGTTATGATTTTGACCGGTATGTATGTATGTTCATCTATTACCTAATAACTTCTAAACTACTGATCATAATTTGGCAAATGAGGTGTCGTTGGTTGCTTCTTGATCGTCCGCTAGTTAAAGGCTATGTCACATTAAATTCAATATGTCGAGGACATAAACCGATGAACTAAAAAAATATGTTTTAATTATGCCAAGTAGGGTATCAAATGAAAGAACTTGACGAGCACATTTCTAAAATATGTATATTATTCCCCCAAAATAATTTAAATATAAATAAAAGTTATAAAACTATAACGTAACTATGACAAAAAGTCAACTAAAAAAGTATAAACTCTAAGACATCACGGACAATTTAAAAATCTGGAGTCACACGTGTTAATAAATCTAATAGATTACGTGTGACTCCGGATTTTTACTCTCACTGATACAAATATGTTTAGGACTAAGAATAAGGTTTCATTATTGAGAGAAACCCTAAATATAATGAACAATTTTTGACCACGTAGCAAAGATGGTAAATAAGCTAATTCCGCGGACTCTCATACTATCGATTCGACTCTAAAGAAATTTTAGAATGGGTTTTTGTCTACCTGTAAGCTACTCTTGATTCAAATGTGTATTTTAGCAAGCATCCTAAGTTCCAAAAATACTTTTTCATTTCTCATACTCGTAAAGTAGATGTATTTGATCCGAGTAGCGGGTGGAAGACGCTGCTCCCCACCCTTGAGCGGGAAAGACTCATAGTAATCGGTTCCCTCTCTAGGGTGGGAATAAATTTAAAAAATAGAACTAAATTTGGTTAGGTAGTCGGCTACGAAAAATTTTACTAAGGGGGCTATCATATCCATGATTGAAGATATAATGAAATTGTAAAATAGACATTTATTATGGGTATATCCCCCTTAGGAGGATATCACACTATCATATTATATCATATACTTATCTAAGAAGCTCACAAATCACCCATAATATTTATATTTTACAATTTAATCATGTCTTTGATCATAGATATGATAGTGTAATACCCGCCTTATAGAAAAATATCGATTTAAAAAAAATGGTGCAGTCTTGTCAGTGTATAAACAGCTAGTGTAAATAAAAAAATACCTATAAACGGGACGACCCGCGGCGGTGACGCGGTGTGTTCCATATTTAATTTTTTTTAAAGACTAATAGGTACTAGAATACTCATGTTATTATTATCAATTAATATTTTGGAAAAACTAAAAAAAAATTACTTTCCTTAAATTCGAAATGAAAAGTAGAGTGTTTAACACGGGTGAAAGTCATCAATTCCTACTCGGACTATAGCCGCCTTCGCTGCGCTCGGGCGTCTAAATACCCCGTATGGGAATTGATTCCTTTCGACTCTTGTATAACAATCTACTATATGTATTTAACTAAAATGAAAGGTTTAAATAAAAAACAAAAGTCTGGCCCCTCACAACCCTACTCATTGAAAGAAGTTGAAAACTAGGCAACGAAATTTCTACGCCCACTTTTCGTATTAATTACAAAGCGCCGCGTCTATTAAAAGAGGAAGTTTCTACAGTGTTTTTCAGTTCCTATATTAAAGTTACCTTCACAGGAAAAGTTTTTTACTGTGGAAGACCTAAGAGGCTAAGAGTTAAGTCTTACGCAATACGCCAAAAAATAGATATTTCTGTTTTATATCTAAGGGTGGACACACACACGTAACTACAAGCATAACAAACCTGTATGAACAATAATTTTGTGCAAGCGTGCTTGAGCGGCTGTATGATGATTTTGTGCAAGCATCTAGCTTGTGCAAAGATGATAGAATTTTCATTATGCGGCTTGAATAACCCACGCTTGTGCAAGCATGATTGAACGTGTGTATGCAGGCAGGTAGCTTACGCAATCATACGCACGCACGCTAGTTGCACACAACGCGTCGTCGTCGTTCATCACTTAACCGATAATTATGATGCTGCTCCAGCTTGTTTGTACAGTGCAGCCTAAGGGAAGTTGTGCACGCTTGCACAAAATGATTGTTCATACAGGCTTGTCATGCTTGTAATTAAGTGTGTGGCCACCTTAAGTTAAATATTTATGTTTTATACACATATCCTTCTGGAATAAATTCTCTAAATGATGTTGAAGACCGCATCAAAGTTCGTTGCATACCTAGTTTATAAGCACACCGCGGTTACACAGACAGACAAGAAAAGCGACTTTAATATATACTATGAATGTATAAATGTATAAATCAAGCCACGAACGCTCTATATTATTCTACATACCTATTTGTGCCATATAACACTTTTCAAGAAGCCATATTTCCTTTTACCGCCAGCCAGCATTACTTTGTTCCTGTTTGAAAACTACCGGTTTTACAGGTGTGTGACACTTTATAACTTTGTTTCCAAGGAATTGAAAACACCGGTAAACTCTTTCCATCAGGTGTAATATCAGCCAGTAAAGCTACAGTTTCTCAGGAAAGCGGTGGCCGCCACATAACGGCCGCAGTGTCTGCCTTCATGAAAATCTGTCTAGGGAAACACAGTAACTTACTTTCATAAATAATGTTTCAGTGACGTCATTCGACGACAAATTGCGGACGCTATGTGGCGGCTACCAGTCTTAGAAAACCCTAGCTTTAGGCAAGTTTTTATATAAAAACAAAAGGTTGCTGAATCCACAGATTTAAAACCAGCGAATAAAAAAAAAATGGTTCCCTCGCTATATCACACTCACTCATACTCACTCAGCAGATTATTATGACTTACGACTATTAATACGACTTAATTATAGCAAAAACAACCTTAGATATGAGATTTATTCATTCATACACAATTAGGCTGATTATACAGCAGTCCGGAAGTCTCGCACGGGCCGCCCGCACACGGGAGACCCGTACGGGTAGCGCCCGCAGTGCTCTGAGAGGAGTACGATATGGTTGCTAGCGTTGTAAGGGCTCTACCCGGAGCGGGTCGCGTACGGACCAATCCCCGTCGCTGTGAAACAATGTTCTAGCGCCTCATTTGTGTCTCCGTACGGGGAGCCCGTACGGGCGGCTCGCACGGGTCTCCCGGACAGCTGTGACACCAGCCTTAAAGTTACCTTCTGCCATCCCCAGCCGGTGACAATAAAGCGCTTCTCTTTAGCGTTCATCCATTTTTTGTGGTTTACGAGTATCGCTTTCTTGGCAACTTCATTGAACTTAATCGGAATCTTAACAAACAAGATGGCTATATCGTTCTCAAATGGGATCTTCTTGTTGTAGTTCTCGTGAACCACAAACGAATCAAGTTTGTGTCTCTTAGCGCTGAAGTCGTAAATGTATTTTGAGCCTGCGGAAATTAGTGTTCATAAAATAACATTATTATTTGATATTATTATATCTCAGTTTGAATCCTAGATAACTCACGTTATTCAACGATTACAGTGTAATTTTCTTATCATTCTGCATTGTGGCAAAGATGCTTTGTAAATATCACGTGATTGTGTGAAAGAATACAAAGTAACACGTCGGTTTAGAAACCGGAAAACTGCGGACACAATCCAGTGTGGGACGCTTTTAGCCGCCGACAATTCTGTTTCACGCTGCATTCTGAACAATCTTTACGCTTTTCAATTAGAATCAATCACTAATACAAAAAATACACTATACTTTCACATATCTAAAATCTAAAGTGTTGGAAATCCTATGACGGTGTTTACCGTGATTAGTTTTTTCAATAACATTCCTTGTCTGATACGCTGAAAGCTATCTATAGTAGAGATGTTACAGAGTTTCGATTCCGACTCCGAAAGGTCGGAACTTCTGATTAATATTACACCTCCGACTCCGACTTCGGCTCCGATAATTTTGAATCCGAGTTGTACCGAAGATCGAAACGCAGCGTTACCAGAGCGCGTAAACACCTTTTAACTTGTTGCCGGATAATTTTTATACACACTCGTGCTCGAAGTTTCAGTTTATTGTTTTGTGTATGTCAGACGCGTCACGTTAATTTGTTAAATTAAGGGTATTAAGTAGTTTAATTGTTGTGATAAGCTAATTTAAATATGAAGCCAAAAAAAGTGATAAATCGAACATCTTTCTTCTACCTTTCTAAGGTGTTACGGTTGGCGAGAAATCGAAGGGAAAATGAAGAAATGTCGGACAACCTTTGTAGGAAGGTGCCAAGACAGACTACATCTATGTTAAAGCAAGTAACTGACCTTGTAACTAAGCTTTTTATACCTTTCAATTACTCAATAACTCAATGATTAGAATATACCTAAACTTTTAATTCTCTCACTTTGCTAACTATAAGAGTGAGGGAAGAGAGAGTGCTCCTGTCAGCCCCGGATCTAGAGGGGGGGGCAAACCGGGGCTAGTGCCCCGGGCGCCAACTTCAGCGGCGAAAAATTCAAGCGTAGCAGACAAGTGCAACCCAGCACACCGTAACTTTGCAATAAATGAGACGTTTTTTTGTTTCTTTTTACAACAGTTTTGGCGCCCCTTTTGGATTGGCGCATTATCGATCTATAAAATTTGATTAATATGTTGGTGGAAAATTTGGATTTCGTGGGCTAACTTAGCGCATCCCCATACAAGATTGGCGGAGGGCGGCAGACGGCAGTTTTTGCCCAGCCTCAAAAAAATTCTAGATCCGGGGCTGACTCCTGTGTCGCGCATACACTTGTGCACTATAATATCTCCCGCGTCAATAGCTACCCAACTAGCAAAAAGTCCTATAATGAAAATTATAGGACTACCAAGACTTTGCACTGGTAAAGACTTTCATTCTTTTAATAACATTCCACAAGCTTTGATAAACTCAAGATTACTTGTTCTTATAACTTAGGTTTAGTACAATACAGGATTAAGTTATAAGTCTTGTAAGACCAAAGCTTATAGTGCACTACAAAATTAGGTTATAAGACTAATAGTCTTTGTTAAATTTCTGTTCCTGTAATAGCATTTACTGCGACTATAAAATTTAATAACATACTTAGGGGAGTAACACTCGTTGGTAATATTACGCAATATTAATAGTCTATGGCTCTGACATTCAAGTAATAGACAATCTTGACATGTTTTCTATTACTTGACTACGAGGCTTTTGGCTAATTTGTGAAAGTACATTATAAGTAATATTTTTTGGCATGTGCGTTTAGTCTGTGCAGAATAAACAATTTTTCTTTCTTTCTTTCTTCTTTCTAAACACCAAACGAAAACACATAATTCAAGTTTTGGAAAATTATAAACAAGATTTGTTTTGTAAGGAGCTTGTATCAGACGCTTATAAAAGTTATGATACTTGAAAAGGTTGTATGTCTATAATTGTAGGACTAATTTATACTTCTCTAATGATATTACAAGTACATCATAGGAGTTAATAACATTCTGTAAGTTGATTAAACGATTGTTATAAAAACAAAATGCTCCTATAAGTGTGCCCAAATCCGGAGTTGTAGCAAGCTATAAGTATCTTATAAGCGTTAAAAAATAGTCTTGTAGATAGTTATAAGTACATATTTTGCTAGTTGGGTAGTCTCCGTTGAGATTGGCCACCATGGCCGAAATTCGGTGTGGAGGAGAATGTACTCTGCTTCACTTACCGATTTGCACCCTCATTTCATCGATATCTTTGTTATTTTCTAAGCAGTGAGCCGATGTCAATATCGACCAGCTGTTCAAAATAACACCACCACATAGCGCACCCATATTAAAAAACTGAATTGCAAATGGATATTTTTCCAATTCCACTGAATCTCCTCCAACTATTTTTGGTCCAAATTCTTTATTCTTCAGTCTATGTTTTGTTTCACTAACCATTATATTCAAATAAACAAATAAGGAAAGAATGAAAATGTTCATTCCACAATCCTTTTTCAGCATATTTATGGACGATATTGACTCAGTGGTACGTAATGCATAATGAAACGGAACAATAAAGAAAGCAAATGATTAGGTTTTTATGAAGCACATAAAGATTAATAAGTGCTCGTATTGGATTTCATGTGTGCGGGATTACATGCGTACTCACTCTAAATTATCTAATGGGAAAATTCTTAAAATGAAAATTCCATTTTTCTATTTTTGAAACAATCATAATCACACTGAAAAGAAAACTTCCCTATTGTGTTTCTAAATATTGAGCTCAGTCGCTCTGTTCTGTTTTTAAAAGTTCCATCGTGTTTGATGGAACTTTATTTCGAATAAATTATTTTATAAAATTTGTGGCAGGCCATAGAAACGATGGATGGTCTGCGTGAAAGATGCTATTGCTAGAAAGGGGTGACGACCAAGATGACAACTAATAGAGAAGTATGAAAGAAAAACACATGTTGCGCCAACCACAAATATTGGGATTGGGATCTAATCATGATGATAATGATTGATTGTAGTAAGTTAAGTTGTTACACCGAAGGCTAGCAAAGCCCCGCGGGTCTAAAACAACATTAAGCAATTCCTCTAAAAGCAATTAATTTTCTAAATTCCCAGCAATTCCTCTATTTTGACACGTATTTTAGCTGAATCATATTTAATTCAATTCATATCAGAATCATATTTGGTGTAAATGTTATAGGCAAAAACCTGGGAGAGACTAATTTGGTCAGGCAAACGTCAAAACACAGTTTTATTAAATCGGGGTTTGACGAGTCAAACTCCGATATAGGTATGAAGTGTCTTATCTTCGTATATTTGGAAGCATTTTATCATTTAAGCAGCTTTCAAGTCTTGAGAACCGCTTAACTCTGCCAGTTCTGACACCTGATTGGTCAGCTTACGTGATTTTCACTTTTATATTTGAGATGCTTTGAGAGAATGCCGTGTGGCATTAGGCCCGCCTTTTGTACGATGTGCAATAAAGTATAAAATAAATAAATAAATGCTTTGGAATATACGGAGGTTAGTTTGACGCTCAATGAACGAACATGAAATGACAAAACAATCGGTCGGAACACCGCGAGAGACATTATGAACCTGCTTAAACATGTTCAGATCAATGTTTGACCGAGTTTTGCAGTCGCTTCTAGGATTGACTAGGCCAAAACCGAAACAGAATAATTTACTTTCGACGTTTGACTGAAAAGTTAGGAGCTCCTGGGTTTGACTAAAAATACTTCAGGCAAAGGGCGAAATTGAAATGTATTTCGGGGATTGCCTGATGGCTTTGGCCAAACCTAGGATAAACCAGTCCTTCCGCGAAGAGACTGTGTATCGGACTTTGACTATAACATAAATATAATATCGCATGAAAAAATGAAGACCGTAATTTCCCGGACATTTTTTTCTTTACAATTTTTATTAATCAAATGAGATTTTTATTTTTTAAGTGAAAACTTCTTTAGGCGCGTTGGGCATTTTTGAGATGGGAGTAAACCATGGATTTCGCGACACCCTGATGACACCTCATTTTTGTAAACCCGATTGTTCTCTTTATTTATATTAATTACTCTTTATTTATATTAGTTACGGATCAATGTTCTATGCAAGTATTTTTACTTTAAAGGTTCGGAAGTACTTTTTTTTGTAAACGCGATTGTGCTCTTTATTTAGATAAGATTACGGACCAATGTTCTATACAAGTATTTTTCATCCACCAAGGCGATCTTGTACAAGTTTCACTTCAGTCGGCACTTCCGGAGGGCCACCACTTTTTTTTTATTTCTACAGTTTAAATTAATGTTATTTCATTATAATACAAAACTGTCAAACAGATGTTTTGCGTAATATAAATTGAATGCAGTTATCTGCATTCAACACAACCACAACGTCAAACACAAACTGACAATTCATAACATTATTGTTATGAATTGTCAGTTTGTGACAGTTTGTGTTATTTATATTATGATTCTACCAAAGCGGCCGTTTTAGGCCCCTTGTTCGTCCTAATATTACTTTTGCTAAAATTATAAAATAGTACCTAGTCGACCGAGCTCTGCTCGGGTGAAAATAGTTAATGCTCTTTGAATAGTATCGCATAGTTCATACTAATTCCATGCAGCCATGACAGTAGGAACTTACTAATTCCATGCTGCCATGTTATTAAGTACTTACTAATTCCATGCCGTCATCATTCTAGCCATCTTGTTCTAAACTTTGGGTAGCTTAGCTTGAGTGAAAATTCGGAGAAAAGTAATTTTTCGAGATATGAGACCTAGCTAGATCGAGTTTTCGCCCCATATACCCCTATACTGCAACTCATCGAAATTGTTAGAGCCGTTTTCGAGAACGCGATTATAAATATATGTCTTTCAGATGTACCTAACCCGCCAGGGCGGTAAACCTGGAGTGACAAGTTCACGCAGCACAGAAATTAAACACGAAATTAATGTAATATATATTATATATACAAATATTCCTCATTTGATAGTATAGGATAATAATAAAATCCCAAAAATATAATCAATACCTATCAAAGCATTACCTAAAGCCCAAAATCACGTTGCGCATAAATGTAGTCGGTTTAAAGTTAATAAAATTGAAGCACTTTCTACTAGGTACTTACTGGGAACCTGGCTCTCTGCCAGCCGACGCCATCGAGTAGTATATGTAAACAATTTATGTACTTAATTGGACAAGTTCGTACGTAAATATGTACTTTTCCTCAAAATAAACGTCCACTGCCAAATATTGGCTTTCCGTAAAAACTGGCATAAGTACTATAATTATTTGGTACCTATTTATGTTGATGAAAATACCCATGACAACATTTTAACTCATTCATTTATTTTTCGTTTAAAACATCAAGGAACAGACCAAGCCTTGAAAGCGAACTCTAATTCTGTGAATCATCTTGACTTTGACTTTCATTTTTCATTAGAGAGCATGAAAAGTAGTTGATATTCATATTTTGTTTCTGTTGTTAAGGGCAAACGTAGCATTTGCTATACATATATTTACAAACACTTTGGTACATGAGGCAGTTTGCAAGCAAAAAGCAACGGTGGGTCTAAAAATGTACTCGCGTAAAAGCTTTTAAGCTTCAGTATCGTTTGACGCGAACGTAAGAAGAACTTTCAGAAAAAACTATGTAAATATCAAATACATTTGTAAATAACTGGATGTATACCGAAATTCGAATTGGAAATATGGATGTGTTCAAGTACTGCTCATATAATTGAGGTTGTGCCCACTGCCCAGTTCTTTAATACAACACAGGCTAAGCGGAACTAGGTTCTTGCGTCTATATGAAGTGACTTTTAAACTTCAGAAAACTGTATTAAACAATTTTTTGCCACCATGAATAATAATTTTCATGTTGAATAATCGATGATGTGCCTTCAGCAAAATTTCAACGTCAGATGAATTGTATTCAAAATTAATTCAACAACGTTTCTTAATATTCGTGTAAGAAACCTGAAATTCGTGTTCTAATACGATTAAATATACTGAATAAACATCTTGATTCTCAAAGCAAATCCTATCGCCATCTCGACCACACTGAAGGGCCGAAATGATTTAGGAAGGAGACAGACATTTTTATTTTGGCTATGTGTAGGCACAGCTCGGGTAGCGGCGGGCGCCCGCCCTCGCCGCGCACTCAGTCGCCCATCGCCGGCCGCCGAAAGCGCCGCGCGCGGCCTTCCCACGCACTAAACATAACCTGCAACACGGCCTACTCACATAAACATCAATCATTACGACAACCAAACAACAAAATTATCATTCTAAACGATATTCTAAACATTAAACTAAATGTGATGTGATATAAAACTAAATTCCCCTATGTGTAAGTCATATAGAATTTTGGCAAATAAAAGAGGGCGACGAAATCAAAACAAAGGTGTATATCGATTGTGTGTATGCGGTTGTTTTAAAGTGATTAGGTATGTACGTTGCTTGCTGTCTTATACATCAATATTAGTTTAATATTGACTAAATTATGAATAAGATAATTCATAAAAAATATTAAATTAATATTTCAGAATAAAAGAACACCTGTTTGAGTCATTGGTATAAATAATTATTTGATCGCTTATAACTTATTTAAACAGTATATTATTTTAACAAAAAGAAAACAAAACGATTTTCAATGGTTGTTTTCGTCATGTGAGAAACAAAATACCTAAAATACAAAAGAAAAAGTTGACGATGAGCAAATCTTTTACAAGTAAAACCGACAATAGACTGAAAGGTAATGAACAATGAAATAAAATAAAATCCTTACAATTGTATCTCGTCCACGTGTCGGCAAATTGAGCGGAGAAATAAAATCTGAAACGAGAGGAACGGCTGAAAGTAGGTATAATAAATGTCAGTCCGTCTGCGTACAACTGTGCCTATTTACCTACTTCCGCATCAGTACTGGTATGAAATACATTTTCAGTGTCCAAGGATTTCTGCACGATATCGCAGCAAATAAGATTAGAAACTTGATCTTTCGCAGCTGACCTACATATTTTAAAATACGCACACATACATACATACTCACGCACACTTAGACAGATGTAGGTATAATAAGAGATGTTCATTGACATTCGGATGAATGTTTTCTATTGTTAGCATTGAACTTTTGTTTTTCGATGTTCTCTTTTATTAATTAATTTACTTTTCTTTTGTTTGTTCAGTAATGGAGTAGTGTAGGTACTGGCAGACGCTTTATATTTTAGAATGCTTGTTAGTTGAACCAATCTCCATACTTCATACTATAAATTGGCTTATATTCTCTAAGGTGTAATTAATTTACATAAAGAAACTATTAACTTAAATTAAACAAGTCTAGCTACCTCTACGTATATAATTAAGAATAACTCTGCAATTCTAACCCCGTTAGCTATGCTATTATAATGCCGGATTGTTCAGTATCGAGGTGGGAAACCTTTGAATAATTCAAGTACCTCTACGGGCAGGTGCGCACGTGTCGCTACGAGCCATGGTCACAGGCGCACGTGCTCGCATGCCCTTACTTTATGCCATACCCTTCAAACACAATACCTATGCTGTTTTACTTTGGTTATAAAAAAAAAAGGTTTTAGTCTGAAGGGTTTGACTATCTTCTCTCACGAATCTGAAAACTAAAAATCTGACATGTAGGTATAAGTTATCCTATCCTATCCTATTAAATGACCAATATACTTTGTAATCACGTTCTCAAAAACGGCTCTAACGTTTTCGATGAAAGTTTCAATATAGGGGTTTACGGGGGTGAAAACCGATCTAGCTAGGTCTCATTACTGGGAAAATTCTTTTTCTCTATTTTCACACAGCCTCGGAATGTGATATAACGTTATGGTATACCTGGACGATATGTTTATCTATTTTCACCCGAGCAGACCTCGGTCGACCGACTTTTTTTGTAAAACGTTGCCCCACGCTAGGAATTGCTCCTGTGTTGTGGCTGCGTTTACAAACAAAACACGACAAACAATCACGTTCTCGAACACGGCTCTAACGATTTCGATGAAAGTTGCAATAAAGGGGTTTACAGGGGCGAAAAATCGATCTAGCTAGGTCTCATACCTTAGAAAAATTAGTATTCTCCGTATTTTCAACCAAGCAGAGCTTGATCGCCCAGGTATACTATTCTATAATGTGACTTATTCAATCAGAGATACTTTCTAGGTTAATCACATAGGTAACTCGCCGTCTTATGAAGTAGGAAAAATCATAAGGAAACCCGAACTTAATGATCTGAAGTCGAACAACACGCTGTGAATTATCGTTACTTCTCTGGTTGAGAAAAGGCGGTGAAATAACTCATGGCTCATATTATTTACTCAATACTTTATGGTTACTTCGATTTAATAAATAACAACAAAGCAGGACTGCATAGTTATACTTTATTGCTCAGTGGAGACTATCAAGTTATGTTCCTGTTACAAAGACACAATAGTTCACGAGGAAATTGCCATTCGAGAGCCATTTTCTTATGTCTAGAGGACGCCGTTTTATTTCCTTCTGTCTTGGTGTGTTTCTTTCCATTTGCAATAGAGTTAAATAAATTTATGAGGTTGAACTTATGATCTTTCTAATAAACAGTAGTTCTTAAAGCCAGATTGCGGATTCGAAATGATCGTTTCAGAATAGGTCGTCCTTTTTCGGTTGCGCCAATTCTTTGACAATTTGTAAAAATTAGTTCGTGTTGAATTAGTTTAGGGCTAAGTATATTCTTTCTTACGATTCAATGTTATATAATTAAATACCGACTTCTATGGGGACAAAGCCGAGGACACGTCTATTATTTATTTTATAGATATATGACGGATGGGAGGTGTCGTTCGTTATTAACAGCCATATTTTAACTACTGTGGGTAGTGTTGGTTAAACGATTTTTCTATTGCGTAATAGAAAAATCGTTTACAGTTCGAATCAAATTTTAATTTACTATCAAATTAATCTCATTTTATTTAGCAATTCACGCACTATAGGTACACAACACAACTATACGGAACGCGCGACAGTTTCTTAACGTGTTCACTGACCGCCACCGATGATGTCTGCTCAGCTCCGGCTAGTCCGAGCGTTATGTCGTAGACTCTGTCGAGCACCGCTAGGCGGCGCTGGCGTCCCGATTAGTCAATTCAGTAACGTATTTCCGACATATATAATATGTTTCAAGTTGAAATATATCTCAATAGTTTATAACTTGCCGCTGGATATTGTTTTCTGACCGCCACGCGGGCGGAGTCGCACGGCTATTTATTTACAAAATATTTCATTTCAAATTATAATTCCTACAACAACATACCGTTGTTATCGCAAACAACACTAATGTGGCGTGTTAGTACAACAAGTACCCTTTTCTATTGAGTTGTAAACTCGGCGGAGTACGCAGCTGTATTGTGAAAGAACCCAATCACCCAGTTGTAATCGCGTTACTTGCCGCGTTGCGTCTCTACGCAAGGGTTGAAGCCTTCGAAAATAACAAACGACAGTTCTATTGTGTGATTTTAAGGCCTTTGCTGAATACGGGAAGAAACATTTTTGTATCTTATGGTGCAAATAGTGGTGAGTGAAGTGTTCTGCGAAACAAAGCAGGCAAATTAAATTGCGAGAATTGTTTTATGGAAATATTTTTTTGGAAGCCGGTTTTGTCGGTTGGTAAAAACTTTCTACTAAATATTATTATTCTTATAATTTTGCGTAAGTATATCGAGATGAGGTTTCAGTTTAATCAGAGGCCGCAGAAATTCAGCCATAAAAGAGACACCTATCATTTATCTCTAAAGAGAATGATTTTTCTAAGGAAAAGGCTTGACTCTTTCAGCCTTGCTTTAACATTTTAATAAAAACAGTGTGTCCCCATTACGACAGCCAACCCAATTTCATATTGATAATGAGTCCTCCATCGCCCACAAACGCCTTAAAAGCCATTAGTTGACGCATACACAAATCACAAAGGCGGATAAGGAACTGACTTTAAGTGCTAACAGACGTGGGCTTAAATACAGAGCTTTTCAAAGGGAAAACAACTCAAAAAGAAAAGAGGGAAATATGACATAAGCGTGTGCCAAAAGAAACAAGAAAAAAATCTTATTAGGAAGGCTTTCATCTATCTCTGTAATATACCTTAGCAAAAATAAATATGTGGGTGTACTTTGCTGGGTATGTAACGCAATCCAGTGAACTTTAGCAAGCTTTTAAAGGGAATTAGAGCTTAGAAAGAAAAACACGAACTTAGGTATGTTTGTATACTTAAATACCTTTTTTCGTCGCATATTATTGGGGTAACATACGAGTACCTAAGCATAAATAAAAAATGTAGGTGTTCATATATGTTATCTTGTTGCGCTGACTTAGCCCACGTTCGCACGGACGTAATAAAAAGCGGCGATCTTTTTTCGTATTCTTGATTTTTAACGCCCTGCTTAGCGCCCAGAGTTGAAAATCCAACAATGTGTTTTTCATCGCACTGGGACGATAGTGCGTCTCAGTGCGTTGGATTCGCAACGCAACGCTCGGCGAGTTGAAAATCCCACCGCAATTTTATTACGTCCAAGCGTACATCGATCGGCTTACGCTAATCTTTTAACGGAACTGACAGTGTAACATGTTCACTGAGAAAACAGAGTATCTACCAACAAACGAGACTTCCACACAGGTGTGAGTATCAGAGACAACGCTATACAGGGTCAAATTAAATTACTTAGCGAAACTGCGCAGATGTGATGGTATGGATATCTTAAAATTGATTAGATTTTTTTTTTCGGGGTCAACGACCGTAGCTAGTGTTATTACTTCAAATATCAGTTTAAAAAAAAACCGGCCAAGTGCATGTTAGACCACGCACAATGAAGAGTTCCGTAGTTGGGATGAATTTATCCCAAGAATAAACTTAACATTGTAGTTGAAAAACATGTACCCCATACAATCCAACCGCAAATGTAAGTTTGTACGCACAATAGACATCTTATAGGTTTTCCTGTAATCTAGCTATAAGCATAGAACTATTATAAGGATAATAAAATGTGTACCAAATTTCAACTTAATCGGTCCATTAAATACGAAGCAAATTGGCTGTGACAGACGGGCAGACAGTCACACGAGTGATCCTATAAGGGTTCCGTTTAGTTCTTTTGAGGTACGGAACCTTAAAAAACCAGATAAATATCAGCTTTTTTGTGAAAACTTCATAGACGGAATGGGTATCGATTTCTAAACGCGATAAAACAAAAAAAAAATTCTCAACTCGTACTTTAAGTAACATACAGCGATGGTCGACCCCAAAAAAAAAATACATCAACAAATCACGTATTTTGTACCCATCACGTCTCGCTAACTAATTTTATTTGACCCTGAATAGCGTCGTCTAGACGACCTTTTTTAAACTCGATTTTTCATATTATATTAACGACTGGGTACTGTAGGCCTTTGCTTTTTTATAAGCCCTAAAATTGTGCGGGGGACAACCCTAGGGGATGAGCCGCGTTGTTCAGCGGTGGCAAATCAATTGTGCGAATATTGTTTCGATGAGCGATGTGTTTATTCGCCCATTTTTACGCCTCTCCATTTCATTAACCGTATATCAGCGCTTCAATGAGATTATAAGTCTTTTCAACTATATTATTAACTTGTTTCTCAGATCCACTTTGAAACAACTTTGTTCAAAGAATGAGATATAGTTTATTATTATTCTTCTTGATTCCAATGTTCTTTTATTAAGTGCTTAACGGTGTGGAAAATTAATTTCTTGGAGGTTTATTTATAAACGTTGCTTTTAAAGTTATTAAGTAATGATTAGCGACTATTTAACCATACATTTTTGACGTTTGAACACTTAACTCTTAAGCAATGTTTATAAATATAATAAAAAATATATATAAAAAATAAATATATAATATCCCTTGATAGTAAACAGCGTTCGTAGTAAATTAAATTGAACACTTGAGTAATTTGTTGCAATGTGAACATTTTTTTTTTTTTTGTTTTAAAATCACTCTCTTTTAATCTAACTGTGGAATTAATGCACTTGCCATAAGCTCCCAACTTTTTTTTTCTTAACAAGACTTTTTTTTTTTTTTTTTTTTTTTTTCTGTTGGGCATCTCGTAGCTGACCTCTGAGGTCATGACTACTTAACCGGTCAATCCTGTGGTTGCCTTAAGCTGCTACACTCAAAGCCTCCAGCCAGGGGCATACAAAACTAAGCTAAAAAGCTAGGTGAACGCTCGCTAAGGGCACCCCCTGTGGGGTACGAGCCTCGGCTTAGGGCGTCACCGGAGGGAGGACATCAAAGATGGGACGGGCTGGATCAAAGTTTTGATCATTATTATTAATCGGGGAATTTAAAGCTACGTGCACAGCTGAAACCACTGCTGGCACCTCGTTATCGAGCAAGGGTCGGGGAGGAGTATCATTTACTCGGGGGCGCGGACGCGATCGCAAAGGACCTCGACGGCGAGGTCGGAATGACGGGAGGCGTCTGTATCTGTGTAGAGTACTAGTAGCCCTATTGCTCTCCTGAAGGAGGGTTATGGGGTCATCAGGGTCGGTGAGAATGTGCCTAGGTCGGCGGGTACGGCTAATCCTACTTGGGACATAGCTGGCGGCCTCGACAACCAGAGGGTTGCGATGTTTGACCGCGGAATCGAAGTAACGCTTTGCAAGGCGTTTTAGAAATTGGTGGATCGTGGGAATTCTAAGGTCGAGATGGAGACTCTCGTTCCTAACATACCAGGGGGAGCCTGTGGCCCTACGGAGGAATCGGTTTTGGAGCGTTTGCAACCTATGGATATGATGGGGTTTTGCATGAGCAAAGACGGCACCCGCATAGGTCATGATGGGACGAATACACGCTGTGTAGATTCGCAATTTGCACTTAAGTGACATCTTGCTGCGTGCGTTTAGGACGGAATGGAGCCTACCGAGAGCGAAAGCGGCTCGCGAACGAACCTTCTTTATGTGCTCAGCGAAAGTGAGATGGTGGTCGAGGAAAACACCTAGGTATTTGGCTCGCTTCTCCCAAGGGATCTGCTTACCGAACATAGTGAGAGGTCGGGGGAGGGGGTCTCTAAGCCTTGTGCGCGGTTTCGAGAAGAGAACCGCTTGGCTTTTTTCGGGATTGACTTCTATGCGCCACTTTCGAAACCAGGCAGCGAGTCGATTGACTGCGCCTTGGAGAGTGTGGGCGATATTGTCGGGGTATCTAGACCTAAAGTAGATGGCCGTATCGTCTGCGAACAGAGCGAAATGCGTCCTTCTACCTGGGTTTGGAATATCGCTAGTGAACAGCGTGAACATGAGGGGAGCTAGCACGGAGCCCTGAGGGACTCCTGCACGAATGGGGCGGGGAGAGGAAAGTGCTCCTTCAATGCGATAGCGGAATACGCGATTCGATAGATAGTCCCGTAAGATGAGTACGAGACGATCCGGCACGCCGAGTTGGTACAGCTTGTATAATAAGCCGTTGTGCCAGACTTTATCGAATGCTTTCGCAATGTCGAAGAAAACTGCACCCGTCAAAGAGCCGCGTTGGAAACCATCGCTTATGAACTCAATGATGCGGTGGGCCTGATGCACGCTAGAGTGCTCAGTTCGAAAGCCGAACTGTTCGTTGGGGATGAGGCCCTTGGTCTCGGCGAAGTCTCTGAGACGCTTGTAAATAAGCCTCTCATAGATTTTTCCGAGAACCTTGAGCAAACTGATGGGACGGTAGCTAGAGGGGTCGGTACTGGGTTTACCGGGCTTTCTGATACCTATGACGGTGGCTTCTTTCCACGACTGGGGAAAGAAGTTGTTGCTTAAGGCACCATTGAAGATGGTAGTCAAAAGCATTATCAGGTGGGCAGGGAATAATTGGATCACCCTATTGGTGAGTCCATCTGAACCGGGAGCTTTACGAGCTTTAAGACCTTTGATAATGTCGTGCACTTCATCTGGAGCGACGGGAGGCAGTGGACAATCAGGGTCGTCGACAGGAGGGAGAGAGGCTCTACGTTCGACTTCAGCGTCGACCTTTAGGAGGTGAGCTTGGTCTACTGGCAGGGAGCTGGGTGAGCATTGGGCCTCGAGGGTGTCGGCCAGGCATTCTGCCTTTTCAACGTCCTCGAAGGCTATGGTCTTATCGGGACGGGTCAGGGGGGGCATGGAGGAAGTTTGAGGGGATTTGAGTTTCCTCTGAAGTTCCCAAAATGCCAGATGGTTGGGCTCTAGTTCGCCGAGCATCTTGTCCCAGCCCGCGTCACGCAGCTCCTGTATGCGTGTCTTTACAGATCTCTGTAAATAGCGCATATGGGCTTTGTTTGCGGGGCAGGGGAAGCTGCTGTAGGCACGGACGGCCGCGTTCTTCTCAGTCAGTAATGCACGCACATCGTCCGGCAAGCTCCAGTGACGGTCGTCCGTCGCTGGAACCTCCCTTGAACATTCGTTCAGGACGGTTTGTACGTGATTAGTGAGTGAGTCGATCGCGGACGTCGTGTCTGCGATAGAGTTGAATTGGTCGGGAATAGAGTCTAACTGAGGGGACGTGTTGGATTTCAGCTGGGTGCTTACTTTCTTCCAGTCCGTGATCCTCTTAGTGATAGGGGGAGCGTTGGGGTCGCGGAGGCCTATGCGGGGGTCTAATCTCATGACTACCGGACGGTGATCAGAGTCGAGCTCGTTAATAGCTTCTATGGAGTCTAGTCTTAGGTTGACGTTCTTAAGGAGCGCCACATCTAAGATATCAGGGGCATGATTTACGTTAACCGGAAAGTGGGTGGGAGTCATTGGAGCGATGACGTCAAAGGTCAGAGAGTGGGAGAGGTCGAACAAGTGTCGGCCTCTTGTAGTAGTTACCGAACTATTCCAGGAGGGATGTTTGGCATTGAAATCGCCCGCTAAAATGAGCGAGTTACTCATAGTGAGTAGAATCGAGAGGTCGTCAGAGAGGAGTTGGAAATTCTCCGAAGTATTAGCGGGGGGGAGATAGACCGACACGAGAGTGATCGGCTGGTGGCCTGACATGCCGAGGCGGCAGGCCGAAACTTCTAATCGTGAGAGGGGAGGAGGGTCAATTGGGATGCAGTGAAGCTGCTTTTTGTAGTAAATCAGGGTACCTCCTCTATGGCAACGTGACCTATCGTTGCGAACTATCCGGTAGTTAGCTATTGATGGGTTACGGTTGCAAGGTTTTAGAAAAGTCTCTTGGACTAAGAGAACGTCTATTTGATGATCGCGGAGGAAAGCCGCAATCTCTTCGCGTTGATTTTTAATGCCGTTTGCATTGAAATAACCTATTATTAGGGATCGCGGTTTGAACCTAGCTAAGACCGTGTTATCCATAATGGGGTTTAGTAGCGAGGGAGGTTAGGGCTTGCGTAATGTCCGGATACGCGTTGTAGATGGCCTGGATCTGGAGGAGATTGCCATGGGCCGCAAGGATTTCGTTGGCCATTGTCTTTGCGCGAGGGGAGACGAAGGCCAAGAAGGTTGACGTAATTACGTTGAACGAGTCAACGGAGACGTTGGGGCTAGCCACGGGAGTGGATTGAGAGGGACGCGTAGCTTTAGGAGCGGACGTGGGTTTCGCGGGGGGCGCGGCGGGCGCCGGAGGCGCAGAGGGCGCAGGGGGCGCAGAGGGCGCAGGGGGCGCGGGTGGCGCGGCGGCGCGAATACGGGGATCCATAAGGCGGGGGAGGGGAGCGGGGGGAGGGGGAGGGAAGTTTCTGAATTGAGAGGGCACCATGGCAGGGAAAGACTGCTGGTGATGGAGATAACTCCACGGACTAGGCCTCTGAGGGCTTAGTCGTTGGGGCAAATGGGATGAGGGAATCCTATAAGAGGAGGGAGCTTCCCTTTGCTGGCGGGCGTCGAAACGCTTGGCCAGTTTGGGAGAAGAGGCCTTAGGGGCTTTGGGGCAACCGCGGTAGTTGGCCGGGTGGCCTTGTTTGCCGCATAGGACGCAGCTGGGAAGGTCGGTACAAAGGGAACGATCCTTTGGACGGGGGCAATCAGAAGTGCCGTGCTCACCTAGGCACTTGACGCATCTAGGTGTGGCATGGCAGTTCCTCTGCGAGTGACCATATAGCTGGCAGCGGTGGCATTGACCGACAATGCCACTTTTGTGCGGTTTTTCGATTTCGAACCCTGTGAGCTTGCACAGGGAACGAATTTGGAAGATCGGGTGGTGGCCCTCTACGGGCGGGCAGATGACAAGGACCATGTCGTATGACTCTCCGCCTCTAGAGCGGTGCATGCGATGGACCTCATCTACGGGGACTTTTTGTGACTGAAGGTCATCAAGAATTTCGGATGCTGGGATTTCGCGTGGGATACGTTTTATTACTACGCGGATCTGCTTTTCCTCTGGGAGTGAGTAGGTGTGGTATGACACACCTCTCATTCTCAGAAGTCGGGTTAGTTCCCTATAGTCGCGTGACGTAGGGACGGAGACTTTGATACCCTGTTGGGTGTTTCGGGCGCTAGAGAAGTTTATTTTGTGGTCGACACACCATTTCGATATGTCGGTCCACTTCGCCTTGTCCTGAATGAACAAGGGTGGCGGGAGAGGGATCTTTTTGGCGTTAGGCGCGGGGGTGTCCTTCGCGGAGGATGACGCAATCGGACGAACGGTGGAGGGGGAAGCTACTGTAGCGCAGCTAGCGGATGACGTAATCGGAAGAGAGGTGGAGGGGGAAGCTACTATAGCGCAAGTCGCGGGGGTAGCGAGGGTGATTTTAATAGACGGTACCACAGGTGCGGGTGACGAGGGAGCAGAGTCTAAGTCCTCAAGCGCAACGACCTTGCTGGCTTGGGTCGAGCTCTGCTTCTTGTTCTTCCTCTTCCTACCCTTTCCTTGGACGGTTGTGAAGCCATCGTCGGATTGGGAGGAGGATGAGGAAGAAGAAGAAGCGGCGGACTCTGCTTCGTCGTCGTCCGAACCATAGGGGTACGGGGTAGTGGGCCGCTTTGAGGAAGCGGCGCTGATGGGAGCGTCAGTGTCCATTGACTCTGACGGACTAAGTGGTCGGGATGGCTCTGTAGCCGGGGGGGTTTCTAGGGCATCGCTAAAGTTAGCGATGCTATTGTCAGAGGGACATGTCTGGGACTCAGACTCAGCTTGGAGCTTGGCGAACCGAGCTCCATACTTGGTCTTCAGGGCGGGCTCTTCTTCGAGAACACCCTGGAAGAACTTGATAAAGAGCGCTAGGCACTTTACCGGGTCCTTCATACTGACGGGGGAGAGAGAGACTTTACGCGGAAATCTTTCCTAACTTCCTAATAATCCTAACTCCCCGGTGGGTATGCCGGGGATGTGTAATCCCTCCCTGTCGGGTGTAGACAGGGAGGATGTGTGCCTATGGGTGAGCCCTAAGCTTGCTTTTGCCCGTTGCCTATCTTATTGTGCAACGGGGTCCTATCCAGTCTAGTGTGAAGGGTATCGATATACCCGACCACGCTAGGTGAGTCGCTGTGGAGGCAAAACTGTCACCAGTGCCGACTAGGAGACCCCCCAAGGCCGAACACTGGGACCCGGCCAATTAACTGCCTAACCCTGAAGGGGATCGGCGGGTGTGATTGGGTCAACACCCCCTCGGTTTCGTTGGCACCGTATGGTATCCACCGAGGACCACGAAACTGTGGTTTTGCCCGGAAGGGGCCAAAATTGCCTCGACGAACGTTTTGAACGACAATCTTAAAGAAAGTCGATATTAATTGTGTCTTGAAAAAGACCCCAATTAATAGACGTGATGGTAGTCGGGTGACTACGGAGACGACTCGGGAACCACCAAGGAACGCTTGAGCCGGAAAATCGGGAACTCTTGTACACAGCAGCGCAGCGCAACACGACCGTCCGCCACCGGTGCCGGGCGCAGAGTCGCTTAACAAGACAAGGAATTTAGGAGTTTTATACTAAAACCCATAAGTCTATTTAGTTCAATGAGTAGGAACCTACATGACCATGTGCATGACACTGTGACCACAAAAACAAGATAGAAGTACCCTACGTCACAGAGAAAATTGGAACCACTTCAATAACTTTCGAACGAGGAACTGCACCGAAATCTGGAATGGTACCAAATGCACACGTAAAAGAGAAATGTCGGGAATACGCCGCTGTATAAAGAATTTCAAGACAAAGGAACATCTTTCTTTCTTTGAGACAAAAAGTAAATTGCACGTAGGTACGTAGTATGTTCCGTACGCCATTGACCTTTACCCATATGTCACGTATGTCTTCAAAACTCTTTTTTTTTTTATTTCACATAAACCTACATGGGCACTTATGAAACGTCAGAAGCTAGGTGCACGGTTCCAATTGGTCGTTTCCTATGGAGAAGAGCGGACAAGAAACTCCACGGTTACTCTTTTAAAAATAATTGGCTTTTACAATACTTTCAAATAACAGTGTTACTATATATGGGAGGACAGTGTAGGTCTTTCAATAAGTACCTACTTATCAAAATAGAAAATGGTCAACAGATCTACAGTCTACCAAGCCTATAGCATTCTCACATTCACAAAATAAAAAAGATAAATAAATTAATAAAAATAAAATCCTATTTTAATTCAACGCAATTACATGATTGCTATTACAACTGTAATAAATCTGAATAATTATCATGTGCACAAAAGCCACTAATAAAGAGTTAAAATTAAATCGTAGGTATTATTATAATGTCAAATAATAGGATGAATATATATTTAATTGATTCAGGCGTGACCTTGCGGAAATCCATTATAAAATACAATAGTTTTGACACCTGTTTCACCTCTCAACGAGGCATCCTCAGGATGACGATTAAGCGGAACAGGTTACTAAATATATCTGCGTCTATTGTATTTTTAGGATGAATATGTCAAGGACGAATGTAAAAAAATAAAATAAGCATGGTAATTTGGGAGCAGTTAATAGACATAATTATATCTTCAATAATTATGCCCTTAATGAGGAAATGAAATGAAATGAAATTGTTTATTCTGTAAATAGGATATCGGAATCACTTTTACACGTCATATTTAAAATAAGCTAGTTGAGTTCGGCGTTTCCTATCTGACTACTCTGAGAAGAAATGCCGAAACAAACTCGGAGGTCACAGTCTCTTTTAAAGTCCAGACATAATCTTGGGTCAGGCCATATGAGGAGCATGTAGATTAGTGTCTGAAATGGTCTTTTGAGGAAAAAACCACACAGATTTGAGTGGACCTGTCCAGTCAGTGCAAGCATTTGTCAGTAATCGTGGAGCTCAACTCAGAACTTAAGACGCTCAACTCGAGGAACAATATCAAAGAAAGGAAATTTGAGGAAGCCGCATAAACTACTCAAACTGCCAGACCATCATTAAAACTAGCTGAGAAATGAAAATAATAATGATATCCACATAGTCCTCACATTCACAATAATTAATTAAAATAATATACTTTACAAAGTAATCATGTCATTTTGCATATAAATTTTAAACAATGTCAATGTGTATATAAAACTGGTATATTTTGATGATTTTACATAATAATTAAAATGTCAAGTTTTATGGTTTTATACAAGGCTTACCAGAGCGAGCAGCTTAATCCCAAGCTTTTTTATCTTCTAAATAATCTGAAATTTTATAGTACCCTTTTTTACAAAGTTTGGTTTAATACAGATTATAAATCTATTAATGGGTAAGTTTCGCATGTCAATGGGAAGTTTGTAGTAAAACCCATGAACGAGTTGCCTACTTTGTGGAGACGTGTGCGATGTACAGGAAGCTTGTGTTTATGAATATCGGACATTTTCTTAAAATTGGATATATTTTTGTGTACATACAATAGGTTTTCAAAAATATATTTTGAGGAATATTTATTTCTTTGAATTTTTCTCTAAGGGAATCTCTTGGATCTAGGTTCGAAAAGCCCTTTTCTGTAGAACAAAGATAGTATTAATGTCCGCACAGGTTCCCCAGAGACGAATCCCATATGACATAAGACTATGAAAATAACTAAAATAAACAATTCTGGTTGTATCTACGTCAGTTATCTGTCTAATTTTTTTAACAGCATAGGCGGCCGAACTTAGCCCTCCTGACAATTTTTCTATGTGTAGGCCCCATTGTAGGATAGGCTAGAGGTACCAGGGAAGCCACATGTGCAGAAGGAATTATTGCCAAACTTCCTTGTCTTCAACTTAATATTTAATTTTATAATATGCTTTCTTGATAAGGACACGTTTGATGTGGATTTAAACCTCCCATCGCTGAGTTCTGTAACTGACTTTGGCAACTTGTTATGAAAGTGGATACTGTTTATAAGAAATTACTTGCTTGGCTAGCTTGTTGGGGTAATAATTTGGGTATCACAATTTCATGTCTACTACGTGTATTTATATTATGGAAATCCTTGAGGCACCTCCATTTTAACTAAAGACCCCGAAGACGTTGCCCCATTAACTTTTACTGTTTGCGGCCTGTTTCATAGATAGGAAAGAACAAGATCAGCAGCTTGTCCGCGAATTCCGTAGTGTATGTAATTTACAGATCAACGTATTGTGGTCAACGCAGTCAAACGCTTCACAGAGATGTCACAGAAAATGCAAATTGCATCCTGGGACTTCTCCCAGGATTCCAAAATGTGACTGATCAGTTTTACTCCTGCGTCAGTCACCGACCTACCTTTCGTGAAACCAAACTGGTGACTATGTAAATTTCCATTTGAAATAAAATGTGACAACATCTGGTTTAGCACGATTTTTTCATATATTTTACTCAATGCTGGTAGCACAGATATTGGTCTATAATTAGAGGGATTACTCTTACTACCTGATTTAAAAATTGGTACTACTTTACTATGTTTCATTAAATCAGGTAACGTACCGCTATCTAAACATTGATTAAGTATGCCTGTTAGGACAGGGGCAATTGTGTCAATGATATCTTCAAAACCTTAACGGATTTCCCCCATAAGTCTTCAGTGTTCTTTTATGTTGAGACTTTTGAATGCTTTTTTAATTGTTACAATAGAAATGGGCTTGAATTCAAAACTTGGAATTTCCTTACTGAGGTGTTCTTTTAGAAGAGATTCAGCTTGTATTGATGATGAGGATAGAGATTTCTTAACCTCTATTGTGATGTTGGTAAAGAAACTTTCTAGCGTCTCAGCAACTTTTAACTTATCTGAAATGGTTTTTAATTGTAATGTATTACCAATTTTTAAAGACAATTCATTTTGATCTCGCTGTTTTGTGTTTCCAGTTTCTTTGCTAATTACCTGCCACACAGCTTTTATTTTATTGTTAGAAATATTAATTTTATTACTTATATTAGAAATTTAGATTTAGCTTGGGCGCAGATTCTTTTAAATATCTTAGAATAGTTTCTTACATAATTATGAATTATAAATTATTAATTGAAATATAAATGATATAAAAGAATCTCTGCTTTTTCTAATGCCAGGAGTGACCTATTCATTAAATTTTAGTTTGGTATTGATTATTGTTATTTTTACAGGATATGCTTCATTGAATTCTTGTCATACTGTAGAAAATAGAATTAGGAAATAATGTACCATAGTTTATGTTGGGGTCTTGTGAATCAAAACTAGCTGTCGAAAGATTGCTAAGAACATTATTATTAAACTTTTTCAATTTATTTTTAGTAAGAGGTATTAACCGCATAGTTTTATCTAAACGTAACTTTTTATCTGATTCAAAGGATATAAGTTGACCTATATGATCAGACCTGACACCACTAATTAGGGACGATTCTTTAATTTTACAATTAGTAAATACATTGTCTATGCATGTAGCGGAGGTTGCTGTTATTTTAGTTGCTACATTAAATATACATTTAAAATTGAAAGATTTAAACAATGAGATAAGCTTACATTTTTCTAGTGAATTTACTAATAGATATTTAGGTCACCACAAACAAAAACTATTTTATTATCTCTAAAAGGTTTAGTTAGTATTTCTTCCATTATGATTGAAAATTAACTTCGTGAACATACCTATAATGTGAAGCATGAATAATGAGGGAACACTAAATGCTCCGTCTATTGATGTATCATTATGTATCGCTCTTTTTGTCTTTTGTCGGCCAGTGTGAATGTACTCGACACGTTCATTCATTTCAATACCTACCTACTTTATTCATTCTCCTGCCCATATTTCATTTGTGGTCGACGCAACATGCCTTTTTCTTGGTATCTCGGTAGTCACCCCGTTTCTAGCCATATCATCTTTCACACAGTCCATCCATTATTTCTTTGGTCTTCCCCTACTCTTAAAGCCATCCACATTCTTACTCAAATCTTTCTTCACAACATTTTCCTCGTGAGGAAAGTTGTGAATATGAATCTAGTCTATGTTTTACATCTAAGATTTGTGTTAACATTATCACGCGTTTTTTGTATCTATATCAAAACGAATCCAAGCAGCGTTCAATGAAAACGTGTACCAAGAATCTAGATAAAAATCAAAATATTCATAAGTGGTAGATAAATGTTTGATATACTGACAGAACATATATTTCAATAACCTTTTCGCTTCTGTTGAATCTGACTTTTCTGGGAAAGATAAGAAATGTTGTTTACCTTTGATTCCCAGAACGAAAATTCGATTTGAAGTTGAATCAATACTCGCAATAGGTTACTTATACAAAAAAAATATGTACGGAGTACATTGCCCATGTAAACGCTGTCGAAACACCAATCTTTTTGTTAACAGTCGAATTAATATAAGCAGCGAGGCAACTGCGTATCACACTTACCATTGCTATATGTTTCATTTTGACAATTAATTGTTACAAAATATTTATTGCGTTATTTACGTTGTGGAGCAGAAATAAAATTCAAACACATGAAGCAATGGTTTAGGAATATCCGTCAAAATCTTTCGGATTGTGTTAAAAAGTGTATTACATAATCGGGGTTTCAGGTACACAGGTACACAGGACAACTGTTTTTACTGACACATTTTATATCTAAGCAAAACATACGCCAAATAGGTTGACAACAAATGGTAAGAACGTTTTCTTACGATTTAATTAATTTTAAAGCAATTAAAGTCAAGCAGGCTTGTCGATTGGTATATTTGCCGACCAGTCGACCTCAGCCCGACATGCCGCCGATCCAAACGACAAACTGCATAAGAATGAGGGCATGCCAATCGTAGTAACGACTCTGCACACAGATGCATTTAATAAGTCATAACTTACGAATATAACTTGTGGCCATAACATTTTCAATTCAAGACTTCCATACATAGAATGCTGGATGCCGACAATTCTGTGTCAATGTCGCACGTGCTACAGAAATATGCATTAAAGTACATGAAGAAAATGAATGAGCTCGTCAACCTATAGAAGAAAATTATATGTGCAAAGGCAGACTGGGATAATTAAGTTTCGTTTACGGTGATCCTAGTGAAGCAACAGCTTACGATCCCGGAGATATTCGGCATTAAATAGGATTATCTAAGAACACTTTCATAACGGAAATTATGAAGAACCCTTCATAAATATTTTCAATAAACTACAATATGTACAGTGAACAGTGACGGATTGTTTTATGTAGGAGCTCCATGCTTATCTCAATAAGTTTGTAAACTAATTTACCCATTTATTCGGGAGTTGTTATTTTCCTGTTATGTAATTGTAACCTAGAATATAAAACTAAGTAAACATAGGAACAGGAAAATGTTTGCTCATAACATGGTTATTATTATAATAGCATTTGGCTTGGAAGCCTATCAAGTACTCAAGTATCTACTCATCTTACCAAGATGACATGAATAGATGTTCCCACCGCTGGAACACCACCTCCTCCACTTTTTACAATCAGTTCCGCTCGTAGAAACCGGTTTTTTTAACCGGTTTTCGAGGAGTGTTTACGTAAAGGTTTTTTTCGGATTAAACGGTTTAGAGCAATATTAACCGGTTTTTTGTTTAGTTTTTAAACAGCGCAGCATCCTCACAAGTAGTCACAAGTTGCAACGCGTTTACCGACATGCCGCTTGTCGTATAAACCGGTTAATTTAGGTTTAAATAAAGTTCTTAAAACGTTCACGTTCTTAAAAAAAGTCCGGAGTAATACCCAAATAAACCGGTTTTCACCGGTATTTTTTAAACCGGTTCGGAGCCAGTAAGGTATTTAGTGACGAACGTGAAAATGTGGGCAAAGGCGAAGCCGAAGCGCACATACGTGAGTCCATCAATGCCTGGTTCAGCTAAGGCTTGCATAGCAGATTTCTCCAGTAAAGCGCGGAAATTCAAATTAAGTAAATTAATTATAAATTCCAGAATCAATGACGGACAACAATAATTTGTCACGCGCCATTATGTTCATTTGTTTGTTTTTTTTTTTTTTCTTAAAACGGCTCTATTTGCAAGCCAGGCCGAAATTTAAAAAAAAATCTTTATGAGATATCTCCTTGGTTGCCATGTTTCGAAGTAAAAACCTCGTTCCATTTTTATTCAATTACACGATAAATATGAGTTTCCATAGTCATTTAATCGGCCGCTAAACTCGACTAACATTGCCGGCCGCTACACGTATTTAACCAGTACAGCATTTTCGATTAATCTCGAAGAAGGTTGTCAAATAATGCTCGAATTTCCAAGCATGTTTAAGAAAAAACAGTAGTTATGTTCAATAGAATATAGGTACGTACCTGACATTTCGAAAAGCAATTCCATTATCAAAAATATTTATACCGTTATCATTATCAATGACCCTTTCAATAATGTAACGTAATTACCCCACATCAACGGAAAACGATCGAAACACGCGGTCGTCGCGTAATTTATAAACCATTGTTACACACTTACATAACCATAGAATTTTCCATCGCAAAAACATAAAAAAAGTTAAAACCATTAACGTGATGTATTTATTATAAACTGCCAGCTGCGGAAGGTTTTTCTAGCCCTACAAGAAATAGCTTAGATATTAATTTTATCTGACCTAGTAACACAGACGAGAGATACCTTTGATGCTGGGACTGGACATGCGTCGTTTTTATAATATTATTATCTCAACATTTTTGACCTCAATACCTTAAGATACGCGATTGATTCGTCATTGACAGGTGCAATAAAAGTTGCAACAACTTTACTGAAACATCGCGCTACGGAGATTGTCACACGAATCTTAATACTTTTGTTTCAGAAATTCTATTTTAATTGTTAGGTTATACGTTGCCAGAAGACACACAAGAATATGTATTACAATAAAGTGCTCAAACAATTAGGAACCAATAAGTCCAAAATTGGTTAGCTATTTTTATTAAGTGCAAAGAAGTTTGCTTTTATTATATTTACCTAAGTTATTCAAAAATTATTTTAATGAGTTTTATCAAAGAGGAAGGAAAGAAACTCTACAAATTCAAGTGAATTTAATAAATAGGTACTTATGAATGGAGAAAGTGATTATTATTAATAATACTGTTCGATTTGCATGTGTTACCGATATTTTCCGCGATAAAACTAAAACGATTATTTATGGGTCATGATTCGTGATAACTGTTTCAACAAGTAGTTTGGTAGGTATAGAAAGGTACGGTACGCCTTGACTTTATAAAAAATATTGTTCTTATTTCCATGTCCTTCCCAATTGACATATTATGACAGTTATAACTATATTCCCAAAATGTTCTTTACAGGAATATCAAAGAAATATTTATCAAATAATATCAGGCGTGTGTTTCCTCGATTATCTGCTATTTTCGTTGTCAGTCATAACGCGGGAGCGCGCGCGATTGGACGCCCGGTCAGTCGACACGTCACGTCAGCGACGAGCGTGTTTTCTTAGTTTTTCTACGTTCCGAAGTTCACATAAAAAGTGTTTTATTTTTACAAACAAATAAAGCTGCATTTTTATAAGGTTTTAATTAACAGACTTTATTCTCTGGCAGTAAGTGAGTGTACTTTCATTTGTTTTTGTTTTGATTGTGAAAACACTGAATCCTGCTTATTGGCGGTACATAATGTTTTAAATGTTTATCGAACATGCTTGACCGTGAAATAAGTTTTTAATAGCAACGCTTGTTTAATTTCATTGAACTGCATGCATCAAAAACATGGAAGCACGTGCGCCAAGTGTTATTTTTGGCGCGCATCTGACATGTAGTTTTTTTAATAAAAACAAAGATGGTTAGCCGGAAGACTTGCAGTTCCTTTTCTTTCTCTTTATGTGTTTTGTCATGCCGGATGTTTTAAATGACAAACAATGCAGAGTTAGCACACGATACTCGATCTCATTATATATTTCCATAGGTATTTATTAAGTTCTTTGTTGTGATATAAAACAACGTGAATAATTTTGCTTATCATTTGTGTTACATACCTACTATGTTTCGCGCAGTAAGCTGCGTTAAATACCTAAATAAGCGTAGCTATTTAATATAAGTAGCGATGCAGATTCGTAAACAAGGCATTGTACACCAAATCCATCTTATTTACTTAATTGGTATCATTTCCTTTGTTTAAAGTTTGTTTGTTTAGACTACTTAATTGGCTCGTTATTTACTAATGGCGTAAAATTGGTGTTATTACGTGTTTCATAGTACTACGCTTGACACACTGCCTCGCTGCTGTATTTGATTAACATTCGTTGCTAATTGGTTATTTGGGGGCCAATTGTTACTGTGTGTATTCTCTGATACCAGACGCCTATGTCTCAATTCTCTTTATGTTCATCAAGATTTATGGTGAACCTACCGCAGGACATGAAGGCCTTGTTACTTTATATTGCTTTGATCGAGTTCGTAAACATTTTACAAAGTTATACTTGATTGAATGGTAAAAATGTTAGTAAATAGTTATTAAGTATAGGAGTAGGCTTACGGTGTGTTTGAAAATAATTGATTGTTATTTTTCTATCTTGAACTTATACATATTATTATGCGAACTTTTCTTAATCTTCTTTGACCTCTAACATTAGTTTCAAATAGGTAACAATAGTGTCAATTGTATAATATACTTCATTGACAAATGACTATTAAATATAATCTCACATAACAAGATAAAGCATTGTAATCTGCGTCCCGTACAAAAACAACGTACCTACTTAGTGACATTTCGACTTTATCGGTAAAAGACGAAACGGCTTTGCTAGGGATAAAAAATGTTGGAAAATAACAAATATCTGGTTGATTCCAATGTTCTGTGACATTCTAGTATAAAAAGCATTATCATTAGTTTTAACCTTTTCTTAAATAATTTGGGGTCAGCTACAAATCATATACGATACGCCTATACATCATTATAAGTTCGACCCCAAAATCCTTATGAAAAAAGAAATGTTACATAGAGATAATGATGTGGCAAATATAACCCACTTAGATAAGTTTATAAAGATCAAATTCGGCACAAGAATAAGATACTTGTAGGCACACACAATTTGTACCACCTAAAGTCAATCAATCTGCCGAGCCTTTTCCTATGTTGGGGTCGGCTTCCAGTCTAAACGGATGCAGCTGGACACCAGTATATTACATGGAGCGACCTCCACAACCCAGATACTGGGTAACACGATACCCCTTAGTAAGACGCTAACTTAAAGTAATTATACAGGAACATAAATAAAAAATATAGCAGTAGTCTTCTTCTTTTCGTGTGGTCAGTGACTAACCTGGTGTCAGAGTTTTTATGCCGCCCATGAACCTCTGACTGGCCTTCACATGCAGTCGTGAAATATCTCTCTATTTTTCTCACGAAGCTTTCCTTCACCGTTTGAAGCAAGTGATAATTATACATACGCACATGAATCCGAAAACTCAGAGGTGCGTTCCTTGGGTTATAACTCGAGACCTATGACTTGGCAGTCCGACGGTCACACCACTAGGCTATCACTGCTGTTGTTGTGACCCTAATCACTGCTGGAAGCAGCAGTGATTAGGGTCACAACAACATGTTGTAAACAACTACCACCAAAGGGTAAGTAAGCCACTGTCCAGTTAAGACACTTAAATAATATTGTGTAACTTTAAGGTTCATCATCTGCGTCGGACATTTTACTAAATCACCTTTTTGTCCCTGTTGACTCTTGAAACTGAGAGATAAGCCGCTGATACTAAACTCAAACATCTACATAGTCGTGTTCCAATGACACTTTAGATTCACGTTTGGATTTATTTGTTAAACTGCTATGCTTTGAGTAACCTTTCTTATCTTTGAAGTAGTTAAAGCTTACCTAACAAAGATAGCATCGTGAAAAAAAATGCATGCGAATTAAATAAAAATGTATAATAGAAAAACACTCTATCATTTAGCAAGGACTTATTCTCAAAAGCAATCTGTACCAACATAAAAAACTAAAAATAATTCTAACAGGGAAAATAATGAAAGGGACAGTAACCTGTGTGTGACCAATTCATAGTACTAGGACCGGCGAATACATTTTCATTTTCAATATTTTCCCCATGATCATTCACTGCCATGATCGATGTGACAGACCCTAATACAGAACCGGACACAGTTGTTCTCGAATTATCTGCTCCAGACAATCCCTTGTTACACAAGAACTCACAATATTGGTATTTACATAACCGTATAAGACTTTATAGAACACGTAACTGTAGATAAATAATAATAGTGATGTAACAACATTCGGTTTGGGGTGTAGCAGGGAACGTTACCGACCTTATATCATTCGGTGATAAGGGACCGCCGCGCTACTGACAAGACTATCGTCATGTACGTCATCTTCACTTGGTCTTGCACCATATCGGAACATGTCAATTCTGGTTGGACTTATTCCTTGAAGAATATTAGAATAATTTATTCATGATTTATCGAATACGTTGCTACTGGCTTTTCCTTTCGACTTTGCTCGCGTGTGTAATATAAATGAAATGTATTTTTTTTTAAACAAGCATAATATCATTTCTTAGTACGCTTTAGTACCTTTTCAGTATCAATATAGCTATCTTCTGTGTTTTGTCTGTCAGTAACTCACGCAAATATTTAGGGGTTTACTTATAAATGTTGATTGAAGTTATGATTAGCGACTGTTCAACCATACATTTTTGACGTTTGAACGTCACTTATCTTTAAGCAACGTTTATAAATAAACCCCTTAAAGATTCAGGAACATATGAAGTTTGAAAAACGCCAACAGCCAGGCAACCAATTTCAAATATCAAAACATACAAAGTGCTATATAAAATTCACCGGTGTTCATGTTTTGAGCAAAAAATAACTCATCTATTAATGATTGTCGTAACAGATTCCATAGTAGAGGCGGTTCTAACTCGTGCTAAGAAACCTTTGAGGTGTGGATAATTTCATATTACCACGTATTTCGCGTAATTGTGCAGCACCAGTCGACACTCGGTGCGTAATTAATTATTATTGTTATGAACATACTTCTGAGAAACTGATTATTGCATTTACTTATTATAATAACAGGTTGTTAAACTTTACATAATTTATTTACACATCTACTATTGATTGATTTATTATTAAAAACTACCTCGTTAGCGCTACTGCTCAGGGCTGAGAGCTGTATGTGGTCATAGGTTCTATTCCCAGGTCGGTCAAAGTGTTATTTGGTTTTTCCTTCAGGAATTGCTGAATAGCAGTAGCGTTTGATGGCAATAGGCTCGCCCCCTGTTACATGGGACTTAAACATAACTGGCGAAATTTGGGTGTACTATAGGTACGCCTCTGCCTAACCCTTCGGGCATTACAGGCGTGATGTTATGTTATGTTATTAAATGCTAGCTCTGTTATTAGTTGTATACTTGTAATGTTAATGCACTTAATTGGGTCGTTATTTACAGGATGTGAAATACCAAGTCACTACCTACGTATCAATATTTTCCCTAATCCTTTAACCAATCGCAACGATAAAAGGCAGGCAATCGGTTTATTAATATGGTAGTGACACTAATGACCAACAAAATAACCCAGAACTGGCTTTCGGTGCAGGTAAAGTGTTGTGTGAAAAACCTGTACCCTAATTGCGTAACTTATTTTCGAAAACGATTATGACTAATTTGTTTCATTTTGACAGTTCAACAACATTCATTGCGTTATTTACGTTGTTGAGTAGATTTTTTTTCCAACTTATGAAGCAATGGATTAGGAATTTGTTTCGAAACAGGTTGTAATTGATCGTGTATTACGTAATTAGAGTATACAATGTGTCAATGCTCACTCTTTCTCTGGATGAAAGAGGCCTTTACCTCTATACTGCCAGTAATTGTGGACAGTTATATTATTTATTATAAACACTTATTATTTATTATATTTATAAACACTATTATTATTTATAAACACTTTAGGAAGAAGTCTATTCTCATGTTATCAAAATGTCAGTGACAGATTTATCGATAATACGTTATCGATCGTACACAGACGATGTTTTTATGAATAAAGGGCTTACTATCTAGGCAGTCGTATCTCTACCAATCATAAAATCATAAGTTACATATTGGTAGATGTATTTATTTTAATGCCCATCATCCACAACGCTACTCAATAAAAGTAGCGTGTTTCCAACTCAAATCACTGAGGAGTAGCCAGAATTTCACAGCACTTGTATTTCAATGGTGGTCCGTACACGACGTGACTAGTACAATGGTCGGCAAACCGCGGCTCTTTTATATTGCAGCTCTGTACAAATGTCGATGAATGCGAGCGTAAATATTTTCACCAAAAATTTACAGGTCATCGAAAATTAATCATTTACTGGATGTACCTTTCAAAGTTTTTCCAAGGTTAACTTGTTAATAAGTAAGAAAAAAGCCTTCAGGATATTATTATGAGCCAATATGATTTATGATGAAGGCATCCTACTTCTTAGCAATAAGTTTAGGAGGCATTGTAGAGTGAAAGAGGATGGAAATTTTAAGGATTGAGAAAAGTGTATTGAGACAGTTTGAATACACAGAAAGGATTAGCTCTCATAAAAAATCTTAGTCTTTATAGTATTTGTATTTGACTCTATTGACTAATGAGTTAGCCGACCACTGGATTAATACCATTATTTATTCTGTGACGTGACTCACTAACGCCACAGAATAAATAATTACTAACGCGTTACTAAGTAGTTTGTGATTCGTTGCGTCGTGTAAGAAAATGGCATGTGATCTGAACGAGTCACTCACTGATGCTCATTTTATCTTTTAATCCAACATTTGGTAGAAATTGACCTCAGTTTCTACCAAAACATGATTGTACAGAATCGTTATTTCATCAAAAGCCGTATCTTTTCGATATTGATACTTACATGCAATATCTGTTATCTACAAAAATAGGCTATCTCGTCTCTGCTGACGGGTGACGTCAAAGGTTCCATAGAATTGTTATCACAATGTGGGCAGGAACATTTTTTCTAGAAAGTGGGGATGGCCGTTACGACGCACAGAACTTTATTAAATTCATTATCACAGATAAGGAAGAAAAGACATGATTATCATCCATAGAAGGTGTCATCACGAAAGCGTAGACCTTTTTTTATCAAATAATTTCTCCCGCTCTGGGCGGAGCGGGAGGGCGTGTCAAGCTCTTACTGACTAAAACCCACCCGTATTCCTTCAGTTGCCCTGTTGCCGGGGGCCATGATCTCCTTTTCGGTTTTCTTCGCAAACCCGGCAGGCATCGGCCCTAGCCTCAAAGAGATGTCAGCAGAATTGAAGGGGTCCACTAGGGCCGATGCCTGCCGGGGTTGCGAAGAAAACCGAAAGGGAGATCGTGGCCCCCAGCAACAGGGCAACCGAAGGAACACGGGTGGGTTTTAGTCAGTAAGAGTCTGACACGCCCTCCCGCTCCGCCCAGAGCGGGAGAAGTTATGATTTCCCACCGTCAAAAAAAAAAAAAAAAGGCATTGGCCCTAGCAGACCCCGTCAATTCTACTGACATCTCTTTGAGGCACGCGTGGACCAAAACGCGCCGTCAACCCGGGCTTGGTCCTTATCGGATGGCGAGCTACCCATTGCTCACCGTCCGCAAGCCTGCGCCTACGGTGGCCGGAAGTCGGCTAGCGATTCCCGATGCCCAGGGCGTCTCCTCCTGCGGCGGTTAGCGTCGTGAGGGCGCGAATTTTGACTCTCTCTCATGCGTTCCGCCTCCTCCTTCGCAGAAGGAGGTGACGGCCTCCCATTTCCTCTCGCTCCGTACCATGGCCCGAATCAGGGCCGGACGTAAGGGATCACAGCCGCCGATCGCCTCCACGAGGACACGGCGATGCTCCGCCCAAGCCGGGCAGACCTTCACCGTATGCTCCACCGTGTCCTCCGGGCGATCCACACAATGGTGACACCTCATAATCAAATACCACTGCACTGGTACGATACAATGTCTAAAGCCGTAAAAATCTCATTATCCACCAATGTAACCAAACACAAGGTCTAAAACTCTTTATTACATCGGCTTATTTAAATACCGGTGTATATTTATTTATGTATATTTATGTTATTATGATAGTATTTAGTACTTATGCTATTATTGAAAATCACGCCCACAATACTTAAAATAATCATATTATTTTAACAAGTCTTGTGAAGACATAATCCCTGGTGACCCTGAACATATCAAATTAATCAAACGTAACATGCTAACAGTGAAATATATGACAGAACGGTAAATCAACCGAAATCCATATCGCAGGTATCTTATCAACAAATCACTTCATCGACAAGGTGCGATATCATCGATCGAATGTATATAGATGCGTTTTATTTCCCTCAAGGTACAAATATTTGTGAAATATTGAGAAATTTACAAACTGTCTTCATAACCCTGCCTCGTCGTTAAGCACGTACCTCTTTGCCCATTCCCCATCATATTATTTCTATTGACTTCTAAAACAATTTCAAGTTTGTTGGAACACGCAAAATTTCATGCTTGTTGTCCTTTATTCGTGTCTACTTTATAAAATGGAGCTTGATCTATTATTTATTGAACGAAAACAAAGTAGTATACCTACCCCAAATTACGTAACATGATACAAATGCTCTCTGTTAATTTTACGCGTAATCGTCCGCAAATAAAACGAAATTAAGATATTAAATCAACAAGCGAATTTAATAACTGATAAATCAAATATTTTCAGGCTTTATCTAAACAATGTAATATTGCTTTATCGCCTCATGCTAATTTCGTTATATTTTTAGAGCTCTATCTTATGTAATATCAATGTAACAAATTTTTATCTTGCACAAATCAAGTTGATTAGATATAATATTACAAAGACATCGTTTGTGTAAGAAAATGTCAATTACGCGCTTGCGATGTCAGCATAGCTAATTACGCACAAAAGATTTACTATATATTTATGTATATCATCACACTTTTTTCCCAAACTATTGACAAAGGTTTAACACTCACATTTAACTGATAACGGTTTTGTTTACCATGTCCTATCGTTCACTGATACAGAAGAAAACCCCGACATAATTGCTTAAGAGTTAGTCAAAGCAAATCCAAAAAATAAGCACTGTCTCTTGGTAATCACACCCATCACAAACACTGTAAGCACTCAAGAAAAGTCAGGAGGTAATTATCTTGAGTTTATGAAAGACAGTCGAAAGAAAATCATTGTTCTATTACAATTTCTTCTTGTCTCACAATTCCAGTCGCTTGAAAACCTGCTATTGATCTATTGGACAAAGGTTAGGTACTGCGGTGGTAACCATCGACCGATTATGACTAGACACAGTTTTTCAAACAAGATTTTCATTAAAATACCCCAGTGGTAACCAAACTTCTATATGTGCGACGAAGCATGAAACACAATATTTATTTTGCCTATCTGTTCCAAGAAATGAAATATTTGACTGAATACATTACTATCTTGAGACGTACAGTGATAAGCAGTTCTCTTTCAAAGCAAACCTTGGCGCCAGACGTACCCTTTCAATCGTGGACTTTGGAGGAATGACGTCACTAACTTATTATAATGGATTCCGCCAGAATAACAAATCTCAAATACTTGTCATCATAAAATACCCTTATTACGCTTATTGGGATAAAAGATATTACCGAAATCTGACTTCTGTAAGTTTATGGTCGAATCGCACTTAATTTTATGGTCCTTGTTTTACAAGCGCATCCGTGCAATGTAAAAAAGGTGATCTACATCGTATTATGAAAGTTCTGATGAAATTTTTATTCAAGGATCTTTGCTTCCTTACTCCTCTGTAATTTTATACTGTTTTTATAAACTTTTAAACTTTGTCGATAATTTTTATCTATCCACCATAAATAAACGCTGTTGTCTCGTAGTTAATTTTACCTTCTATTTTGTTTCAGATAAGAAATTGGAAAATAAAAGAAGATGTTTGGCGTATCCTGGAACACATCGATATTTGACACAGAAGTCTTAAACCGCAGATAATTGTAAAAACCATGGTCTATGACCACACGTAGGATTTAATACTTATAATTATTTCTATCATCTCTTCCTCAATCGCTTCCCCTGCTCTTTTAAATAGAAATCTTTTATTTAGGAATATATATTTATATTGAGTAGAACCTATATCCCAATCAAGTAATAATAAAAGCACATAATAAATCAACAACATATCTTAGCGACAATATACTAGAATAACGTACAACATATTTTTAATATTAAAGCACATTTTAACAAGAGAAGTTATATTTAGGGAATTTTAAGAATCCATATCAAATAAAGCCTTAGTGCCAGCAAACAGTAAACTAGCGTAATACCGTGCCAAAGAGAGTGATAAACTTCGGTACAGAAGATGTCTCACGGCGTGGTGCAGAAGAGCGAGAAGAACGGCAATGGCGTGCAGCCGCAGGAGTCGTCGCGAGACAGCACGGACAGCCCGCCCCCACCGCCCGATGGGGGCTGGGGGTGGATGGTCGTCTTCGCCTCCTTCATGATCCACATTGTCAGTGAGTACCTACTTGCTTGCCTAGTGCCTGCTATTATAATAAGTACAGTACGCGTCTATATACAACATGACATGGAGTTTTTGAAAAAGTTGTGCTTTGTAGAGTATTATAATGTCACTCATACGTACACACGGCTACACATCAAGCTATACGTTTCCAGTTCGTGCTGATCTCGCATTGCATAAGATTTCCGTACAATGCGAGGTCAGCTTATACTGGAAATGTATAGCTTGATGTGTAGCCGTGTGTACATGGAGCCCAGTGTCGCTCTAAAATTTCATGGCCATATTGACGGCTGCGCATATAGGCACAAAATCAGGGCGCCGGACGCCTGAAAAGATTGTCAATTATCTACGATGAAAATGCGCTATGTACTTTTCCGTGATCAGTGTGATGATAAACAAACTGATGAACTCACTTTCACATTAAATATGATTAACACTGATTAAGTATGTAGAGAAAGCTCTGTCTAGTTTATCGATTGTCCTTTGTTAAACATAGTACCGCCCTAACAGAGAGCTCTCTGTGGCTCTCAGTAGATAGATCATGGGCAATCAATCTATTGCATTTTGCACCAGCAATCTTTACTTGTATACTTGTACATCATTTATATATTTTAGTGTTAGATGTATATTGTAAAATAATGTGTAATGTTTGAACTATCAAATAAACCTCAATCTTCATTTCTTTGTATAAATTCGAACATTAATGCGTTTTCGTTGGTTTATTTTTAATGTCCTGCGTTCCGGAAACTCGTATTTTCAGGCTCTGTAATATTTACTTCAAATCCATGTCATGAATTTTTTTTTTCAATGTTCGTTATATCTTTTCAAACTTTTTATATGGAATCTTTTAATTAAAATCTTTGGGGTGTTTCAGTTTTTGTCTTTACTAAAAAAACGTTGTTTTATCTAACCTTTAACGTAAGTAAAACTTTAGTAAAGACGAGGCATAGCCGCATTATGTTTCCACTAGTAACAATGACAGGGCCATGCGCCTTTATTATCATTTGAGACAGACAGGAAGGCGAGGTTTCCTTTTGTGCTATTAACGCTATTATAAAACCATTAACTGTAAAACGATTAAATCTTCCTGAAGGTCGTGATTTCTAAACCTTACTAAAATATTCTCTCACATTGTGCTAAATTGATGTGCACTACCCACTCACTTTGCTTAAGCAATAGGTAACTGACGTGACGTGACGGTTTAAGTAAAACTCTTATAAATATGAAAATATATTCTTTCAGTCGGTTGTTGGGTATACAAAATGGTACTTATACATATAGAGCACTAAGTAGGTACTTAATTTTCCTGTGTTTAATTCCACATTTCATAGTATCTACCGAGGTGGGCCTTTCTGGATTTTATTACAGAATTTTATAAGTCAAGGTAAATCATTGAAGTCGGTACAAGCACCTACTTGAATTATCGGGAAATATGCCGATCACAAACTCTGATTACACTTGGCACTTGAACTTTCAAGTCCTGTACTCTAATTGCGTAATATACTATCAATCACAATCTGTTTCTATTTAAAACAGATTGCTAATACATTGCTTCATGAGTTGGAACAAAAAATTTGCTCAACAACGTAAGTAGCGCAATGAATGTTGTTAAACTGTCAAAATGAAACAAATTTTTCATAATCATTTACGAAAATAAGTTACGCAATTAGGATACTGGCTTCTAGTTTAAGGCATCGTTGCCAGTGGTTACTAAGGAGAAAGAACTAGAACTGAACAATGATTTGCTTGTTATCTTCGAAATTGATCGAACGAGAGAAAGTTTCGGTTGAATCACGCCTTTGGCACGCTGTCACCTGCGTCTATTTATATAAAAAAATTGCTAGCCAAAACACATGTAGGTCGTATATCAAAATCTAATAGATTCTAGAACAACTATTGTATGTAGCTATTTCTCAAATACCTCAAAATGAATTAATTACAAAACAATGGAACTTTTTCTGAATAAAAAAGCCCGATGATGTAAATATTGACCCATACACATAATAAATACATACATACCTATTAAATATTGACGTGCGGTACCTTCATGTTTACTTTTATAAATAGATCGTATATAGTAGGTAACTGTTTAATTTCGCACTATTTAACAATATCAAGTATTGACAAAACATTATGATAACAGCTCCTGTCATTTTACTGCAAACATTTATAACTGCGATATAACTTGATGCGCGTGCTTACATGGAGACAGCTGTTATCTACAATTACAATAAAAGTATACTTAAATGTAGAATCTTAGTGCTTGAGTACTTAAAGAACGTTCACGTAGGTACATTTAAGGTCGACAAATTATAATATTAAAATGCTCCTGGCCAAATTAAAATGTTCAGAACAGACAACATATTTTATGAAATAAATATTAAAGCTAACGCCCACACGAGATCAGAAGAGTCACGACAGATCCGTTTGTCACGTCCTTTATTTCCCGACCCAGGATTTATATCTGCGTGACGTGTCACGGCTCATATTTATAGTCCCGAAACCTTCTTCACAGTTCATCCCTTCGCAAATAAATAATCAGACCGTGGCGATGAATGTGACTCATTCATTAACTCTGGAGCTCTTCCACTGTTCTAAATATCGTTGTCTCAATTTCAAAGTTCATATTTACAATGGTTACAGTCTCTTTAATTAATCTCTGGGAAAGGTGTTAATTTCAACTTAATTATTTTCTGTTTAAATTCTGTAGTAACCTTCTTAAATCTTACATTTCAAATCAAATGGACCTTAGCGTCAGATAGCTGTACTTATGCATCCAGAAATACTGTGAGATTTCTTCGTCGCCCAAAACTCGTTGGGGGCAAATGTAAAAATAATCCTAAGATATATTTCATTTTGCAGTAGATTTAGCAGAATATGGCACAATGCAATGTGGTGCATAGACGAGTAATAATGTCTATATCGTGAAGGCCTTTATTTACTCTAAATTGAAGCAATAAATAATTTAGTACATTTTCATGTGTGTACAAAAGCTATATTTGAAAATGTTGCGTACTTATCAAGGGGTATTAATTTTGACGTGTTTGAGTTTGATCAATAAATAGACGCTACTCGCCTAAGCTTTATTTATTTATGGCTCAGAGCGTGTAATTGTTGGGAGAGCATTGTATTTAATACATAGGTATTCTTCAGGTATCGGGCGACCCGCAGCGTGATAAATGCTTTTGTCGTGAATGAGTTTCGCGTGACAAGGAGAATAGAATTACTTGGCTCACACGTTGACGTCACTTCCCGTCGGATGACAGATAATTTGAGTTATCAAGAAACCTAAATTAAACCATCTTTTATCTAAGTAGATCTGGACATTTACGATCATTTCTGGACAAAGGCAGACACTGTTTCAACCATGTTTCAACACGCAATTCCTAATATACGTTTAGTCTACTTACTATGAATGACATAACTGTAAACCTCGATTAGTTTCAAAATACCTACAAATTAACCTAGTTTTTGTTTACCATTCCTAAGTACCTGGGCGACCGAGCTCTGCTCTGGTGAAAATAGAGAAGGCTAATTTAATAGTATAGGAAAATTCATACTCAACCATATATATTAGGTACCAACTTATTCCATGCTGCCATGTCATTATTCTAATATCATTATTCTCATGTCATTATTCATTATCTTGTTCTAAACTTTGGGCGACCGAGCTCTGCTCGAGTGAAAATAAGGAGAAAACGAATTTTCCCAGATATGAGAACTAGCTAGATCGCATTTTTCGCCCCCGTAAACCCCTATATTGCAACTTTCATTGAAATCGTTAAAGCCGATTTCGAGAACGTGAGTACAAATATATATAATAAGATATGTATACATACATATATATATTTATACAAATATTGCTCATTTGATAGTATAGGATTCCTACGTATTTCGGTGATGTTTTCCAACGACTTATTTGTTTTACTACACACATAGAGATTGTCAAATTCCTAGCCAAAGCATATGTAGGTGGGTCTTATATCAAAATCTTATGGAACTACTATTGTATGTAGGTAATACATAGGTGAGAAAAATGAGATCATAATCCAGTTAATTCATTACAAAACAATGGAACTTTATCTGAATAAAAAAGACTGATGTACTATTGATTCATACAGATAAAAAATACACAAATACCTATTAAATAATAGTGCGAACAAGCGTATTTGCAAATAAAAGGAAACAACCTGTCGTATCAATAACTACATTGTCACTGAAAACATTTTAGGTGGCGATGTAAATCTATATAAATATTTTATCAATATAGTCCGAATATTAAATAGGATGTTGATAACATCACAGTTGTGTACAGTCACACAGTTGGCCGATTGCCACTCAGATACCTAGTATCATATCGTGTGTGTACGCCCACTAATCGGTATTGCATAGATTAATTATAAATAATATTACGTAGTCGATCATTGCAACGACCTAATACTGTTATATCATAGGATTATTTTTATCACAGGTTAAGTGCGATTCTTGTATATTCTTTGCTAGCTGTTCGTACCCGGCGTCGCCCGGGTGTATTTCCGACTTTTCGGGTGGATATTCCAAAATTTTCTTTCATGCAAACCTTGTCTAGTTTTATTTATAGATAGCGTGTTCAAAATAAACTAAACGTGAATTCATGCAAGTCTAGTATCTTTTGTTAGTGCGCCAAACATTCAAATCCTATTAGTGCGATAATACTAATGATTGTAATACTATCATGAATTCATACAAGCGAGTAGAGAACACCGTCTGTATGACGGTAACTTTTTTTGCAACATCCGATTTTACTGAAATAAAGCCTATATTCTAATCCAAATGAATCTCTGTCTACCTGTGAAAACTACATGAAAATCCGTTCACTACTTCCGGAGATGTGCGCGAACAAACAAACCGACAGACAGACAGACACCACCGGATTCTACTATTTTATTATATGTATAGATAGATATTTTTCCTTATACCTATGTCACGTGCCCAATCCCAATCATCTCTGACGAATTGAAAACAAATTGATTATAAAAATAATGAAAAACTAAAAATTTTCACTTAAGGCAGCAGAATCGCGTGCGAACAATTTCATGAAGTTTTCATAGAAATTGTTCTACTAGAGTCGCGTCGAACTGTCGCGTCGCGCCTGTTTTCGGGAGCCTTTAGTCTGGTAACTTGGTAACCAAATTAATATTACGTTGGCATAACAACATTTCAAATGACATTTGAATTATTCTCTAAAAGTAAATATAAACGTTTCTCATTTGGAAGCAATTTGTAGCAGAAACAAATTCTAATTACTTATTTTATGAAGCACCAGTGGGTTTCCGAATTAGATTTTCTACGCCTTTAGTAATCAAACCTTACATTTAATTAAGTTCTCAAGTTATATGACCAATTAGATCTAGGTATATTTAACTGGATACTTGGTTACGACTGCAATTAATTAAATCCTCTCACACTTGTATGGCTGGTAGCTGGCTTGAAAGGCTTGTAGCCAAGTAATAACAGCCACATGGGTTAATCGATGAGGTTAAGCCACGCTTGCCGCAGTTTGTCCGTGAATGGGTGACCATCTTTACATACCAAGACCTCCTTCCGTGCCTCGGAAAGCACGTTAAAAACCGTTAGTCCCGGCTGTCATTCGTGGATCTTTGACAGTCCTTACGAGTCGTCAGAAGCCCGAAAGTCTGACAACCAGACTTAGCAAAATCAATCTGCCTAGCCTTTTCCCAACTATGTTGGGGTCGGCTTCCAGTCTAACCGGATGCACCTGAATACCAGTATTTTACATAAAGCGACTGCCTATCTGACCTCCACAACCCAGTAACTGGGTAATACGATACCCCTTGGTAAGACTGGTTGTCAGATTTTCGGGCTTCTGACGACCCGTAACGACTGTCAAAGATTCACGAATGACAGCGTTCAGCTAAACTTCCTTCGGAGGCACGGACGAGTCTCTGTATGTAAAGATGGAGATATCCACGGAGCGACCACGATAAGCGCAGCTTAACCTGTTAGATTGATTCGTGCGGCTGTTATTACTTAGCCACAAGCTCCTCTCAGCTCTCTTTTCTACTCAAACAAAAACCCACAACTTAGTTGGGAAAAGGCTAGGCAGATAATGACTTGTGTGGCTGGTACTTAATTAGGTTCTTAATTCGATTATAATTGGTATAGGTAGGTATGTATACACAATTCTAGGGCTCTTGTTCTAATCGAACGTTAACTTCGCTGTTCATATGTTTCGAACGATGAGTCAGCTTTATGTACTACAATAACAATAGAGCTTAGCTAGATGTTTTAAATTGCATTAAACTTTGCCTTCGATTTCTGCTGAATGCTGCTGATACTAAATACTTTTGCACATAATTTTATAGTCGAAGCGAAAATGAATATAAAATATTTTTAATGACGTTCATAATTCGTTTCATTCATTCGTTCATCATTCAGTCACTACTTAAGAAATCAAAGGCGCTTTGAAACTTTTGACAGGTGCCCGGACCTGAAATCTCAGTGCTGCCACCTAATGATCGTCATTTCAGAAAAACATCATTGAAACGCGCTATGATTACCTAGTTGTTTTTTCAAATACAATTTGTGCAACTGATCTATAATTTAACAATCGCATTTATCAGACTCAAGGACGTTCCCGATCGAATCTCAAACTGTTTAACCAGATTCTAACATTCCATCAATATCGGTAAGTACCGATACTCGAGGCCTACGATCCGTTAGACACGAGCAGTAAATCCCTATAACACGTGCTTACCTGGCTTACACATGCACATAAACACGTCGATATATTATACGCTATTAGGTTTGGAATAGCAGATAATCAGCAATACAATGGCTCATTGATTATAGAACTTCACTAGTCATTCATTATCATATCATGTTATTATGTGGGTAGGTACAGTGCCCGTGTAGTTCTACAGGGTCAAATAAAATAACTAGCTAAACTCCATAGACCTGATGGGTATCATCGGTATCTAAACATATATAACAAACAAAAAAAAAAGTTTTTTTTCTTATTTTTTTTCGGGGTCAACCACCGCTGGTAGTTTAGTTTACTTGAAGTATAAGTTGAGAAAAACTGTTTTTTTTTTTGTTTTATCATATTTAGATATCTATACGGTACCCATCACGTCTGCTGGGTTTAGCTAGCTATTTCATTTGACCTTGTAGAACATCATAATTTAGAACCAGACTGCCACACGTGTACGACTGACAAGCCGATCTTTTTTTAAGACTTTATGCAACGACTACTTTACCAATGGCTTTGATACGTCAAAGCCATTGGTAAAGTAGTCGTTGCTCGCGATTTCTTTCCCTGACATGCCATTTGATCCGTTTAGTTAAGGGGTAGAGACTCCGCATCCGCTGAATGCGAGAAGCAGGGGTCTCTACTCGCCGGGGTTGCGGATTTGTCCGAAAGGGTTACCGTGGCTCCCGGCAACATGGCAACTGAAGGAACACGGGTGGGTTTTAGTCAGTAAGAGTTTGAGACGCCCTCCCGCTTCGCCCAGAGCGGGAGAAGTTATTTGATAATCACCCCACTCAAAAAAAAGGGGGTCTCTACTCCATAAGTATGAAATCCGTAATTTCAGTCGAAGTTACGGGTTTTTCCTTCTCCTTATAAAGACATAAGATTAGTTCGGAGCCTGAACTAAGAATGAATGGCAACAGAATTTGACAGTTTTCACTACTCGCTATGTGTATTACACCGTTCAAAAAATTTAATTTGTCGCTCGTATTGACGGATCAACTACTTTTGGACGAAAGGTCCACCTCTTCGTTGACGGACTTAAACCCTAGGACCGGTCGAAGTAGCGAAGCTTTGGAAAAGGTCTGCAGTGTAGTTAGCAGTGACTTTTTTTCGGCTGAAATTATGAAGATAGATAATCGATGATGAGGGGGATGTCGTGATGGTCCAGTGGTTAAGGCTTCGCCTCTCATGCAAGAGGTTGTGGGTTCAGATCTGGGCAAGTACCAATGTGACTTTTTCAATTCATATCTACTTTCTGAGTTTATCTTGGACATTACTAACATCGGTGGAAGAAAAACATAGTGAGGAAACCTGGTCTTATAGTTCATATAAGTCTGTAATCGCCAACCAGTCTTAAGCAAGCGTGGTGATCAATACTCGTGCCTTCTCTGTATGAGAAGAGGCCTTTGCCCAGCAGTGGGACAATAATAGGCTGGTATTATTATTATTAAAGGGTAACATTTTGAAACATAAATACCTACTTTAGTACACCTGTTAAAATATACTTATGCCTAAGGAATATATTTATTTCCAACGTGTTTACTTTTACAATAAGCTCGCCCGATATTACGTGGGACTTAAACATAACTGGCGAAATTTGCGTGTAAGTACAATAGGCACACCTCTGCCTAACCCTTCGGGGATTACAAGCGTGATGTTTTGTTTACTTCCTTCAATGTCAGTCAATTAGAGAGAACCGAAAGTGATTTTTACTACTTTGGCGAAAGTAAACAGGAAAATTGTACATATTTATTTACTGAGACGATGAGCCCTATTTGGACGTTTACAAAATTAAGATACATTGTGAGGAAGATCTAGTGATTTTTATAATTTCCCACGTGTAAGGTTTTCGCAAAAAAAAAGAACTTCACGTTTCGTATTTATTTAGGTTTTTAATATTATTACATTAGATACAGAGGACATTTATACAGAGTGGCAGGAACATCGACGCGCAACCTATTACCATGGATTCGGTACATGATCTGGACTCTGGACTGAAAAAAAAACAGCTAATTCGACAAAAGTGCAATACCTACGAAAAAAAATAACCGACGAAAATTTCAACGCAGGGGGCTTCAGAATCGTAAGAGTTAGAGAGTAATCGTAACAGTTTTCGCTTCGGTGTCCCCCTGCCACCCTGTATTGAAATCACAACTGTCATTCTTTGACATTGTATGAAATGGCTATAACACGACAAATTGAGTTAGGTTCTCAATTTCCTCAACGGTTAATGAAATCAGGAAATAATAGAAATAATAATCATGGGAGTGAACACGTTAGAGACAGCATATTTTGTACTTCATTTAATCGAAAAGTCTGTGTAAATAACCAATTTTGCACAAACATGGCAAAATTATAAAAGGATAAAAAAGTAATACATTAAGACAATACAATTTCATGTGTGACTGTTTGAGCAAGCTTCGTGTGCGGACAATGTGACCTCTGTATTGATCTATTATTGTTATCACAGCAGACATTGGCTGACGACCTCATGCTATAATATTTATCAAAACAATAATATAGTTGTGACATTGCCGTTCCCTGCATATACTCATCATTATTAAATATTTCAGTAGGTTAAGATATTGTGGCATAAATAGAACATTTCATGAATTGGTGACTTTTTTATGTATCTTTACTTTAATATTATTTATGAGAAAGTGAGTTTCTTTATTTGTTTGTTACGCTTTTACGCTAGAACGGCTGAACGGATTTGGATGAAATTTGGCACATGGGTAGACCATGACTTGGGTTAGGACATATGATACTTTTTATCCCGATATTCTTACGGAATTGATCCTTATGCGGGTGAACCCGCGGAGTGCAGCTAGTAGGCATTTTCAATACAGTTTACTTACCGTACTTTATTTCCCCCAAGAGAAAGATTTCACATTTTTATTGCGGACTACATAACGATAAAAATATATTGCTCGTTATAATTCTCTCATAAAATGTGTAATCATAAGACCTAGGTAACATCTGCCAGAATTTTTTAAACACTAAAGGCTCCCGCAGACAGGCGCGACGCGTCACCAGTAGAAAAATTTCCGTGAAGTTTTCATAGAAACGGTTCCACCAAAGTCTTAATACATGATTCTTATTCTTTCCATGTGATAACATCTCGATTTGCGAATAAAGTCGTCTCATTTCACGTAATCCTTCCATTTATTTAGAAAATACAGCAAGGGTTGAATGTATTTATAGTAATGAGAATAGCGTGGCAAGGAACGATTTGTACTGATTTCTTCAGTGGGGATGCGGGGTCAAAGTTTGTAGCATTGGTCTTTTACGATAACCTGCATGATATGGCAAGATTATTATAGATTTCAAGGTCCTATCCACAACTATCTTAGATATCAAGAGTTATATAATCCACATTTATAATTAACTAGGCGATAAATATTTTCCTTGCTCATCATATCTTTTACCAATACTTATTTAATCATAGATTAATTATCAATCTGTTCTGATTTTGAGTCTAGGTATACAATATGTAAAAAATCCTCTGCCCGATCCGAAAGAAGCACATAGGTAATGCAAAATACCAAAAAGATTTTTTTTTTAAATAGAATAAAAATTTATTGCTATTTAAAATTCACATTTTGGTACCAAAATGTTATATAAATAATAAAATAAATAAATAAATATAAATAATAATTATATATAAATCCATAAAAAAAATTGAAATTTTTCAACAGGGGTGAAGTTATGACTTGTAGACAGTGTTCTAAACGACGGCCGCCCGCGCCGCACGTAATAAACCCGGTAAAATTCCCCATTGTTTTTTTTTTCTTTTTTCGTGTACACACACACAAATACACCACATAAATAGACTCTCAGTAAGATACCTAACAATACCCTCACGAATTGGACAGGGTTTTCTTACATGTTGTATAATTAAATTCTAGCAAAAGTGATAAACTTAAGTCGTCAATTATAATTTTATATTTAAGAAAATTAAAAATGATTCTAGTGAAATAATATTTCAATAATGTTAAGTTTTTTCATTTTAAAACAATGAGTATTTCTTTTTAGGTGACAGCTAGACAATAGATAGATAAATATAGGTAAGTAAATGGTAAAGGCATTTTAATCACAATTGTGTTACTAACACATACCCATTATAATTGAAAAAAAAAAAAACAATCACTGCATTTATTAATCAGGTACCTATTATAAAGAATGAATGCAATCAATAAATTGATTGCGTTTTATTTTTGAACTTCGAACGTAGATAAGTGCATAGTGAAGAATAAATTACCTACATATCTATTGTTATAATCTTTATTTTTAAATAGTGCGGTCTACAAGAATCTAACAACCAGTCTTCTCAAGGGGTATCGTGTTACCCAGTAACTGGATTGTGGAGGTCAGATAGGCAGTCGATCCATGTAAAATACAGGTATTGCTGCATCCGGTTAGACTGGAAGCAGACCCCAACATAGTTGGGAGAAGGCCAGTCAGAAGTATTGATCGCCTAACCTAAAAAAATGTAACCTGTTTTCGTATGCATAGCATACATAATTTCTTTATTACAGAGAAAATGATATGTGCATGATTCCCCAATACAAAAAAAGGTTACGGGAGCATGGGAACTGCGTATAAAACACAAGTGACGTAATTTTCTAGGAAGTTATCGCTAATTGATTTATTTAATTTAAACGGGGTTAAGTTACAGTATCGATTTATATCGATCTCTGTTACCGATATTAGAATCTATTAATACCTAAATGTATTAGGTGATAATCTAAATGGTATTTAACAATATGATAGGGGTCTAATAGAGATTGTAGTAATAGTTGTAGAAGTATGTCATAAACAGATTATTTGATTACTGTTGCCGTGACTTCTGGAAAAGATAACATAATGTACTGAACTACTTCTAATAAACCAGATAATCTCTTTAGATACTCTAAGCAATACGTCGTGATTTATAGTAATTATGTGACATTATTATTAACATGATAAGTATCTTTAAGTAGATTCTTAAAGATACTTATCATGCTAATAATAATGTCACATAATTTAATAGGTGATGATAATATAGTAAATATGAAATACTTTGCCCTTTTGAAAACATAAAGAGATCTCATGAACCTATGGTTTATATTTTTTTAACAAATTCTTATCGATGTATAGGCATCATTCTCAGCAAAGTTGGAATCGAATATTTTCGAACTTTACTCATCAAAGAACACAAAATTCGAAATTATTTTTATTTATTTTTCTTTTTTTGCGTCATGTTTACTGCGAATAAACGTGTTTTCTTTCTTTCTTTCTCTTCTAATTATTCGAATCCAAGGATAAAAAACAATATCGGTCCCCAAATGAGATCCGTGTCTTATCAGGATATTAAGAGAGAGATGAGGGCGTCGATGCGTTATACGGGATTACCGTGACCTAGCATGCGCAATTTTCGTGAAAATTAACAGATCAAGGAACCCCAACGCTCCCATCAAATGGCGTTCCGAGCTAATTCGGGACTGGCGATATATCGGAAGTCAAGGCCAAGGTAACATTTAGAATGGCGCTCCTTTGTTGTATTAAATATCTGCAGAACTTTATTATATTCTACAAAACAACGGATATTTTACTGCAATGAAAAAAAAATGTGTATACACTGCAGAAGTTAAACTTTTGTGAGCACATGCGCGAATTATGAATTTCAAAATGTAGGTAGGTTGTACCTACCTTACATTATCGAGCCTGACTGAAAACTTTAAAGTTATCATACTCATTATCATTCTCCTGTAAGTTATAACAGAAAATGGCTATAAGGCTGTTAAATGTAGGGGAAGAAGAATAATAAGTAGGTAATTGGAATACTTATTATTTTTTCTTTCCCTACACTTAATAGCCTAAACCCTCGTGCAACCTGCGACGACACGACAGCGCGACGCGACTCTAACAAAACAATTTGTAAGAAAACTTGACGGTAGAACAATTATGAGACTTATATAACGTTTAGTGCCCACCGTACCACGTACTTTTGAGTAAACAACAGTAAATTTTTCATTTCACGTTTGTCGCATCGCGTGTAAGTCGGAAGCTTGAAATGACTCGACCGTATCTTGCGTGCGTAGGCATTGCGCAGCAATTTAATAAACGTATTTGTTTTGGAGCAATCTGTACCAATTGACATTATTTACATGTCGAGTGCCGACGACCTCGGCGTCTGTAATTAACTACACAGGTCTGCTGGTTCGCTTTAATATACCTATTTTCACAACTTGAGACTTAATAATCTAATATTAGCTACTACGTAAATACCTACTTTGAATAGTTAATCGCAAATATGAAAGGAAAATGTATGCAATAAATGCTGCTTCTAGCTAAAGAACGCCATGACATGAAACCTTTCGGCCTAGTATTATATTATCTGTGCTTTTGGAATACCAAATGTCGTAATTGAAAATCTTTAATGGTGAATCCGTGACATCGTTCTACCAAAGCAAGGTCAGAAGCTCCGTGCATGTTACCACAACTTCCGTTGGTAAATAAATAATAATCATGAAAAAGTAATTTTACGAACAACATAATTTCACGACTGCCTCGTTGGTCTAGTTTTCGTAAGCGCTACTGCTATGCACGAGGTCCTGCATTCAATTCCTAGGTCGGGCAAAATGTTATATGGGTTTTATCCATCAGAAATTCTCAGTAGCATCCCGGAGCCTATTGTCATCGACCGGGCAGAAATACAAACTCCGGGCAATCTAGATTTGTTCCCGGTTGATGGCAATAAGCTCGCCCCCTGTTACATAGAACTTAAACATAACTGGCGAAATGTGGGTGTACTACATTATTTTCAGGAAAATCGATCAACTCGAGATAAGCACTTAAAGAAACAGCCTACATAGACAAACAATGAAATATCTATGTGGGTTGGGTAATCATAATTTATTCATTGAACTAGGACAGTGAAAAGGGATTGTATCATTCCCCAAACATTTTTACACATGAAGAAAAAATACCATTACCAAAGTGTCAATATATCATTCGACCGAAGATATATTATACATATACATCTTTATGCAAACGACAACAACCTCTTTAATACTATTTCGCTATTCCATTATTTATGTGTTATGTCATTTCGGAACGCTTTTCTGGGAAGGAGAATATCATGTATGTCTTTTTCTATCAAAATGTCTTTTGTTTAGTTACAAAAATCACACGAACACCTACTTTCAAGTCACCTATTTCATGATTTGATATGAAAGCTTGAAAATAAACTCTAATACGTGAGGCTTATGAAAGAATGAGCCCGGATTAGCTCACAAGTTAATCAAAGTAACAACAAAGTTATATCCTCTTATAGGCTCTTAATGTTATTATTGGCAGAATTTGACAAACTCTGCCAATGCCTCTTTATTAAATAGCTAAAGCTTCTTTAAATACATACGCATATTGCGGAGAAGTTTGGCCACTTCAAGCATCTTTTCCATTCTTTGAAATAATAGTATATTCCTATTCCGTATTTCCGAGACGAATTAATATTTAATAATAATAGGAACTCATGCAATTTTCTATCACAGCATCCAAGCTCGTACACTTGGAAATAAAGTTTTCCTCGCTTCTCCTTCTTCGTATGGTCAGTGACTAACCTGGAGTTAGAGTTTTTATACCGCCCATGGACCTCGAACTTGGCTTCACATGCCGTCCAGAAATATCTCCCAGACATTATCAGATACTCTCGTTTCCTCTCGATGTTTTCCTTTAAGCAAGTGATAATTATCTATATACGTATATATAAAATTCTCGTGTCACAGTGTTAGTTGCCATACTCCTCAGAAACGGCTTGATCGACTTTTATGAAATTTTATATATATATTTAGTAGGTTTGAGAATCGGTCGTAATCTATTTTTCATACCCCTAGGTAGGTTCCCTACCCTACCTACCCTACCGGGTGGGTAGGGTAGGGAAGGTAGGTAGGACAGGTAGGGAAGGTAGGGTAGGGAAGGTAGGTAGGACAGGTAGGGTAGGTTTGGTAGGTAGGTTAGGGATTTTGTATTAATTTTAAAATCCTAAACATGCACATTAATTGACTGTTAGGCGGAACGAAGTTCACCGGGTCAGCTAGTACAATTATATAATTACGTATATGCACATGAATCCGAAAAGTTCCTGGCGTTCCTTGGGTTCGAACTCGAGACCTATGACTTGGCTACGGCTATCACTCGCCTCGCAACATAGATTCATAGCACACCAAGAAAAAAAGAGTTAAATAGATCGTTATCGTCACAATCCACAATATCTTTGACAAGATCATACGTTATCTTCGAATGAGCTACTCTTTTTCTTGGATGTCAGATATATTGATTGATAATATAATTGTACCATCACGTGAAGCTTCTCTTGTTTACCTGCCCTGATGTTATCAGATCAGATACATAGCTGCCCTTTAAAACGGAACACAGCGAAGCTGTTTGACGGCAAAAATAGTTATAGTGGTTGGACTCTGATCATAACTAGAATGTATAATGGTGTAAAATAACAGCTGCCACCAACGACTTCGCCTGCGTGATATCTTTATAAATTATAGCCTATGTTACTCAGTGATATTATAGCATCTACTGGTGAAAGAATTTTTCAAATCAGTATATTTAAATTACAAAGCAAAAATACAAATCTTTTCTCTTTATAATATTAATGTAGACATGCAAATCATAACATAAATGCAGACTTAGATCTTCCCCGTTCGTTGCAATACTTAATAAAAAACTCCGGCATGAAGCATCTACTTGAATAATTTGGCTTGAAATTGAAACTGCCAACGTCGAGCATATACTTAATAAGTAACATGAAAACTCATTTTCCTCAGCCTTCTCTTGAATTAAAAGCAAAAACACGAACAGATGATATTTGCGCTTTAATTTTAGCATGCAAATAAAATACTTTGTGCGATCTGCTTCTATTTATAAGCAACAAAATACCAACGACAACACGTGACGTCGTATTTTGCGAAGCACTCTGGATATTATTCTCTCTTATAAACTTGTAACATAACATCATCCATTTATACAATATGTAAAAAAAACCTGTCTGATGCGAAAAGGGCACATAGGTACTGCAATAAAATTACCGAAAAGATTTTATTTTTATTTTTCACTAGCGGACGTCACGTGGGAACGGGAACTACACGTCACCCGTGTAGTTCCCATTCCCGTGGGAGTGCGGGGATAAAATATAGCCTATGTTACTCACTGATAATGTAGCTATTCATGCGTTCATTGCTGAAAGAATTTTTCAAATTGGTCCATTAGTTTTTAAGTTAATTCGTTACATACAAAATAATAAAAAAACAAACCTTTCCTCTTTATAATATTAGTATAGATTAGTATAGATATAGATTATTGAAAATAAAAAGTTATTACTATTTAAAATTCACATTTTTTGTATCAAAATTAACCCAAATGCATTAAAAATTTGAAAATTTTCAACAGGGTCTTAAGTTATGAATTGTAGACAGTTAGATACCCGCTTAACGACAGCCGCCCGCGCCCGATGTAACAACCCGGTAAAATTTCACACACAAAACAATGTGGCGAATTATTTTTTTCTTTTTCCTTATAGTTACTACATAAATAGACTCTCGGTTTCGATCGGACAAGGTTTTTTTACATGTTACAATAACTCAACTGAAGTCCACCTCGGGACCGAACCATCTGCAGAATAGTTAATTTAACCACAAAGGTATATTTACGTCTTTAACGTAAACGACGATATTAAATATCATTGACAAAACTATTAAAAGGCGGCTAGAGAAAGAAAAAGTGAATTTACTTAAATTCTTTACGAAGTTAAGTCAACGACGTATAAAAATATCGTAAGCTCTGGAGACATATTTGTGATACTTTTCCGCGGCTTTTCCGCACACAAGAAGAGCTAACCATCTCAATTTTCGATACATTAAACTCACTATGAATCTCTTTGGTTTAAGTCGTCTCACGATTCCACGTTACCAACAACCCTTAATCACAAATCCATTAGCTACTACTTCAAACACATTTATTTCTATGCCATCAATTATGGTCTGAATTTCCTATTATTGATATTTTAAACAGAATTACGTTTAATAAGTTCTTAAACTGTAACGAAGCATAGCGAGCCACAGGTTTTAGTGTAATCCTTTGTTAAATCTTTTTCTTTATTCATCTCTCTGAGAGTGCTGTGTGTATATATATAATTTACGACGACGATGCTCGGACAGAGAAAACAATTTCCTCACTCAAAGACATTAGATTAGCAGTACTAACAACTTACTTTATACATTTTTCATCTCAGCAGCTCCCTCGCTGTTCCTGAAGCGAGCCCACGCGCCGGTTCTTTAATTTATCTTATCGTCATAAAGAATTTTTCTCTCGTGTCATTGAATACGAAAGGAAGCCTCTTTGACGTCGACTCTCGTCCCATTGTCAGCTCGTGCCTTTGTTTAGTAGTGGTCGTATTCTCCTATTTCCATACTTCATCGATATTGTACCTGCATATGCCTATCAAGTTAACCTACTTTGTTGTAAAACTGTGACGTTATTGTACACACTCAACGATAGATGGTCGTTGACAGTGAATGGCTATGACGCCTATAATTGTGAGCTTTGGCCACTCTGGATAATACTTACTTGTTTAAAGGTATGATAACAAAGTTATCTCTGGAATGTATAGTGCATTACAACTATTTCCATAATAAGTACAATCATTTAGCCTTTAGGCATATGATTTAGGTACTGTCGAAGACATAAGTGTATAGAATTAATAGCGTAGCATTTTCTTCGCTACAACCATTCCGTATCTGTTAATGCTCTATAGAAGTACATATTTATGACTACGAGAACTATTTTTAATTTTTGATCAGTTATTTCAACCTTTCCCTCTGGACGACTATGCTTCACGATTCAATAACGACCTGATGTTTTTCGTTTCAGCCGATGGCATGACCTATTCGTTCGGCGTGTTCTATGCTGAGTTCCTGACCTACTTTGATGAGGGCAAAGGCAAGACCGCGTGGATCGTGTCTATCCTCGCAGGGGTCACACTAAGTTCGGGTAGGTAATCCATTTAAGACAACGCAATTCGGGCTTTGAACATTCAACTCGGCTGAAATAATGATGCCGGTAATGGAGTGCTTATGTGTTGGAACCTAACCGTGGCCGACCCAAATGATGTGTGTCGAATGCTAAATTGTATCTTTGCGTATTACGCTGTTTCATTTCATAATGACACCACTAGTAAAGGAATTACTAAAGGTTTTTAAACCTTATAATCATTAAATCAGGAGAACATTTGCGTTCCTATGGAACATGATAATAAATTTTAAAACAGATGAATCATTTTGTAATTATTCATCTAGCTGATAAGTTTCGGACTCTAGTCCTTTGCAGCATGTGCGAGATAAGAAAACAGCATGATACCAAACACTACGTTTATTCAAAGGCAAAAATATAGGCCAATACATGTTTTAGACAGGAAATTGAGTTTCTAAATTATTAATCATCCCGAGGCAATTAGTGTGATTAACTAATCCGGAAAAAAACACATTATTGTTACAACTTACATTGTTTTACTCAGTTATTAAAGTAGGTAATTTCATAAATTCAGTAGAGTCAGTCTCATGTCAACCACGTTTTAATTATTCCAGGTCCAATATCGAGTTCTTTCGTGAACCGCTGGGGATGCCGCGCGGTCACGGTGGCGGGTGCGCTGCTTGCGTCGGTTTGCGTGGTCCTCTCGGCCTTCGCTAACAACGTGCTCACGCTGATCATCACCATCGGCGTCGGCACTGGCTTCGGCTTCGGCCTCATTTACCTCCCCGCAATCGTCAGCGTCACTGTATGGTTTGAACGTTACAGAAGTCTTGCCACGGGTAAATATGTTTTGGTAAACTTAAAAAAATCTATGAACATTCTAACTTGTCTTTAAAAATAACAGTTTTAAGTTTGATGTTTCTCTTTTCAGGTATCGCAGTATGTGGATCAGGACTTGGAACATTCTTGTTTGCACCATTGACATCCATTTTAATTGAAAACTACGGTTGGCGCGGTGCTATGGCTATCATCGGTGCCTTAATACTGAACTGTGTGCCATTAGGCCTTATATTTAGACCCGTTCCTGAAATTCCGCAAACACCGGTCACAGAACCAATGCTGCCGAAAAAAAATAAGTCTCCACTAAAAAGATCTCAGAGTACAGAACACGTCCTCAGAGCTAATGGAAAAGTTGATGATAATGATGTGGCAAGACTGACCCTGTCCCAACCTGCCTTAAACAAACCTCATGAACAAAAGCCACCTCAGTCACGGCATGGCAGTGGGATCATGCATAGGCCGGACGTTTTGTATCAAGGCAGTATGACAAGTCTAGCCAGATTCAGGTCAACGTCACCTGAAAGGGTATTCACCACCGTCGTCAACACGAAAGAAGAACCAGAAGTCAAATGTGGCTGGTTGCCTTGCTCAACAGAATGCAAAGCAGCGCTCGGAGAGATGCTCGATATGTCACTCCTCGTGGACCCAATTTTTATTTTGTTCGCTGCATCGAACTTTTTAACTAGTATTGGATTTTATATACCGTATGTTTACACTGTGCCAATGAGCAAATCACTAGGAATTGAGAATCCACCATACCTTATTTCCATAATTGGGGGATCAAACTTGGTGGGGAGAATAATTCTTGGTTACATAAGTGATAAGCCGTGGGTAAACCGCTTGCTGGCTTATAATGTGTGCCTTACAATCGCGGGCATTGGTATGTATATCGAATTGATATTCTTTAATAACTAAGGATTTAATTGTATTCAAATGATTATAATAATTAAATAACACATTGTTTTCAGGTACGGCAATGGCCATGGCCTGCTGGGAGTTCTGGGGTCTTGCTTTATATGCTACCACATTCGGCTTTTGCATCGGTGCCTATGTAGGACTGACTTCAGTCGTTCTTGTGGATCTACTAGGTATCGAAAAGCTCACAAACGCATTTGGTCTCCTCCTACTATTCCAAGGAATTGCTTCCCTAATAGGACCACCATTTGCAGGTAAACTATCTAATATCTATAGTGTACATTAAGCATAGCTAATAAGTTCCGTCGCTTTAAATAAATGATTAATTAATTTTTGATTGTGCAGGGTGGTTGTTCGACACGCTGAATTCGTATGCGCCGGGCTTCTACTTGGCAGGCGGTACGATATCGCTGAGTGGGTTGATTCTGTTCTTCATCCCCGTGATCGAGAGGCGACAGCAGAGGCGGTGGGAGGAGCGCACGGCGCTGGAGCAGATATAGCAGGCCGCGCCGGGGGGCGGGGGGGCGCGCGCGTGCCCGCTCATCGTGCTGTGCAGCCCTTCCACGCGCAGCGCCTCCAGCTCCGACTCCTACAGCAACAGGGTATACAAAACTACAATAATAGATGAGGAAAATAATTATTATGTAAATGGTGAAGAAGATTGTGAATTTATAAATATCGATACGATGGATGAATACGACGAACGTTTCGATGAAAACCATCGAACCCATTCCAGAGGACGTGTTGTGTGTGCGTGCGAGATGTGTCAGTAGTTAGTGATACGAAAAAAGGTGCAATATAAATCTATACTTTCATCTTTATATCCATTTGATTAATTTAACATTTAGAATATATTATTATGAAGTGCCGCTATAATATCTACGTTTCCTATGAAATGCAACCGATCGATTTAAGTAGTTTTAAGTAGTACGGTGTATAATAAATATATCTATGTTTAATATAAATACTTATATAGTAATTGGATAACTATAAAAAAGTACACCGTAGTCCTAATTTTCGTGAAGTGCGCTAGGTAAGAATTTAACTTGGCTGTTATTTGACACTATCGATGGACAAATTGGAATAAATTAGTATATCTTGGAAGTGTCGACTAGTCGTGCTGTATTTTGTGTAAGTTTACTCCATAATGTATGGCCTTACTGTGGACCAATCGTGGGTAGAATGTGATGTCATCAAAAGTACCTAGTAAAGGCAAATTGTGCTTTTTGTAAATTTAAAAATAATTCAAATACATGATACGGCGGCTATTTCAATTTCTTGATAGGCTACTGTTGCTTTCTTTTATGTAGGAAAATTTTTTCCACGTTGTGTTTAGTAGTATAATTTGTTGATTAGGACTCAGGTTGAATTCAGTTTCTTCCTTCACTAAAATATACATGTAATGTACATTTCGACTGAATTAGGTAACCATACAATGTATCATACTATGTAACTGGACTGCGCTAATATTCTTCGTACAAATCTTTTCTCTTTGTATTATATTGTTGGCAATCTTGACATCGTATTTAATACGGTTTCATACATTATTTAATGTTACTATTATGTATACTATACATAAATATCTAAAATTATAATACATTTAAAATGTCTATGTCTTTTAAATTGAAATCCCGAACTTCCCGCTAGTGAAATATTTATAAAGTTATTGCAATATCCACACAAACAATAAATATTAATTATTAGTAAGATATCAAGTAAATCGTGAGTACAAAGGTATGTAATTGTTACAACAGTCACATGTGCAATAAGACCTTCACACTCAGACCTTCATCAATTATTATGCGGTAAATGTGCCATGGTGTGTATACGATTTAAAATTAATAATGTTGTCTTAATAAAAGGCTCACAATATGTCATGTAAGTAATTGAAAAGTCTAAATATTTCATTCTTCTTTAGATAGTAAAATAAAAATAAAGATCTTTTATTTGGCCAACAATTTATAGTAGGTTGACCTAACTTATGACTTACCTACCACAGGTGAAATTGCTACCATACCTGCTGTCAACGACCACACCATCTTTTAATTGCATTGGTATATGAGTAACTTGTCTTACGGAGGGATAGATGCGGTATTTTGTGAAAAAACAGGACAATTGTGAGTAGAACTCGCGTCCAGAGGGTTCCGTCTCAAATCTGTGCCTGACTGCCCGCGGCTTCACTCAACTGACACGCCTATGAATTTACAATTCCAAATTTAAGGACAAACATAACTTAGCAGTTGAGAAAGATACCTCTGATAGATTGAACCGATTTGAATGAAATCAATTAAAAAATACAGCCTATAAATTTCCAATTCCGGATTTAAGGACAAACTTAACTTTGTAAAAAGTTGAAAAAAATAAGTGAACTCTAAAAAATGTGTACCTAAATGGCAATTCCTGCCAAAAAGTGATAATAATAATAAAATATTTAAAAAGAGACTTTAATCAAATATCAAGCAAGGCCAAAATATGTTCAGTAACAAAGAGCCAGTTTAAAGTTGAAGGCGTCTACGTAAGCAAAATATAGGTAAACGTAGTATGCTAAAATTTTCGAACTCGCTTCGCTCGCTCTTCCATAGTAAGTATATTTTCATAGTTTTCTAACTTTTCTGCTTATGGCGACAAAATAACTCCTATTTCTGTATAAATGATCAAAAGAAAATTTCACCTATCTGAGACTGGGTGCTAAAATTTTCGAGCACGTTCTATCATCCTATATTCTTCTCAAACCTTTCTGCATAAGTCAACAACGTCAAATTATCTCCTATTTCTGTTTATAGGTATGGTCAAAAGAAAACCTTACCTTTCCGAGGCGGGGTGCAAAAATTTTCGAGCTCGTTACACTTGCTCTTGAGTCCTGCATTCTCCTAATTCTCAATATTTTCTGTATAACTTAAAAAAATATCTCCTATTTCTATACGCGTGGCAGAGTGCTAAAATCGAATATCGAATCGCTTCGCTTGCTCTTGAATCCTGCTTCTCAAACTTTTCTGCATTAGAAATAGCGCTGATGTTCGCTCGGATATAATCTTGAAAAAAATCAGTGAAGCTAAAAGTCATTTCATTTTATTTGTATTTGTTTATCTCATTTTTGTCATTATTTAATTAGCAATATAAATCATATTTGTGTATACTTCAGCGTATTCAATTAAATGTTTTTCTTTCGTCTGGGAAATGAAAGAGGCCTCGCAAAGTTAAAGTTGCCGACGTCCACGTTTGGTCTAGCGCTGCCATTGGCCTTGCCGAAGGAGAATAGACATTAATAAGACAAAATCAACAAAAATTTAATCATTGAAAACATGTAGCATGGTATTCAAGTTTAGACTTGTGTAAATATTCGAAAAACCACTAATACCTAACAGTATGTGTATGACACATAACAAAAAGCTATCAAAATAACTAACTACAATAATAATGTACTTAGTCTTTCTTGTCATCATTTTCGGCTTCATGTCCCGCCACGGCCCACAAATTTAACATATTGCCGCGCACGCGATCGTCGACCAGGAACAATGCTATAGCTGATAGCGCAGGCGCCACCTGGAATAAAATGTAAGTAATGTTTAATTAAATTACAATCAAAAGTAAAATACAAGGTTTAAATGAGATCAGAGACCTATTTAATATAACTGACAATGCGACGGATTTGTCAAAAAATTACATAATTTAAAATAGCACATTTTCACGATATGCGATATTTTAAAGCAGAAAACTAAGAAAAATCTTGCAAAATTGTCAGATTGACGCCGGTCAATTTTATTAAATAGGCTCTTGATAGTCACAGCCAAGAATCTTATTTCTGAAAATTGAGCTCTAATAAACTGCCCTGAAAAAGCAGATGAAATATGACCACTCTTAACAATGTGATATTGGCATTTCGAATGAACCTCACGTCCCTACAATCCACTCACTTCAACATCTGAAAGAATCAATACCATAAATACCTATTGAATTTTTACTCTACATTCCTTTCATAAGCTCCTCCTTATAAGCTTGTAATGTACAGTACACAATACAGCTTAAAGTCGAAAAAATAATAAGTAAAGTATGCATGAAATGCCTGTGTATAAATAAAACAGTATTCTCTTATTTACTTCGTGGTTCTCTACAAGATAATGTTGCTCAGATTGGCACATTCAAAAATACTAATGTCAGATTGAGTATCTTTAAACGTATTCACATTTAAACCCATAATTTTATATTTTTTACGATCAAAGCGTTTAATAGAATGATAGTGATTTATTTGGCAGACGCCATCGTGTTCGTACCGTGAGTCACGTCTAAATCGGCGTCTGATGTATGTGGCCACTGCACCATGTCGCAATAACGTCACTTTTCATAAAACCTTGCACAACATTCAAGGCGTACGCACTATTTGATGCATCATTAAAGGTCTATCCACACCAGAGGCGACGGCTCTAAACAAATCGATTCCTACCGGCTACCCTTCGGAAATTCGGAACACAACTACTCTATCGTCATTGAATAATCATACTGTAAGTATTTCATACACCATAAAGTTAAAACATTATAAAGCCTACATACATTAAATTTTTTGTCAAAATATCCCTACAACAAAACATTGTGCGCGGAGCATCGCCGTGTCCTCGTGGAGGTGATCGGCAGCAGTGATCTCTCGCGTCCGGCCCTGGTTCAGGCCATGGTACGGAACGAAAGGAAATGGGAGGCCGTCACCTCCTTCTGCGAAGCAGTAATGCTCGCGAAGGAGGAGGCGGAATGCGTGATGGAAATTTCGCACTCTTATGCCCCTAACCGCTGCCGGAGGAGGCGCCATGGGTGTCGGAAATCGCAGGCCGATTTTCGGTCACCGTAGGCGTAAGCTTGCGGACGTTTAGCAATGGGTAGCTCGCCGTCCGATAAGGACCAGGCCCGGGTCGATAGTGCATTGTGTTCCACGCGCGCCTCAAAAAGATGTCAGCAGAATTAACGGGGTCCGCTAGGGCCGATGCCTGCCGGGGTTGCGAAGAAGTCAGAAAGGGAGATCGTGGGCCCCGGCAACATGGCAACTGAAGGAACATGGTTTTAGTCAGGAAGAGTCTGACACGCCCTCCCGCTCCGCCCAGACCGGGAAAAGTTATTTAATAATTTCCCACCCAAAAAAAGGACCTCTCGCGGAGGGCTCATTTTAAATGTAGGTTTTTCTTAGCGAATTCGGCATTATAAACTGTGAAAACAAAATTAGCTGTATATTTTAACAAGATTTCAAACCTAATGCCGGTGACACTCCTCGAGAGTTAACTTAAACGCAAACATAATGCCAGTGACCCTCCTAAAGTCAACTTGCAATATGTCTGGCAGCGTATCAGCTCTATGAAAAATGGGTGGAGTCGAAAGTGTTAAACTTCTCAAAAACGAAAAGAGATTTCGTAAAAATAAATCCTGGAGAATTGAAAGGGCTTTAAAATGATACCATTCTGGTTTCGATAGGATTATAATTAAGGGTAGTTGTTTACCCCTTTAACTCCTCTGATTGTTAAGTGCCTTAATGTAATAAAGCCATGTTGCCATGCACCGGTAGGTCATAGGACCATGAGTTCTATGGATTTTTTGAGCCCCTGCCGGAGCGCGGTCCTTCCATGTCCCGGGCACGGCCCTGTATGGATAGACCTTAACTAGGCGTGGGTTCCACGAGTTCGTAATTGAAGCGTCTGTTACGACACAAACACTATATTCTTTTTTCAGATCGTAATTGCCTGTAGTTTCCTGATTAGGTAGCTTTTCTTATTATTAACAAAACCTCCTTAAGTAAGTTGAGGGAGTACCTTCTAAATGTAAATACGACGCACTCTGGGGAAACCACTCCCAACGTGCTGACTAGACTACATAAGCTATATTCTTGATTCATAAAGTTCATGCCGATACGATGAGAAGAAAAAAACCAGCCAGTTTATTGTAAGACAAGAACAACCAACCATGATAACGGCTATCAACAGGCTTGGGGACTAGTTATTATCAAAGAAGTAGGTAACGTTGCTAATGTCTGACTAGAAGTCTATCTGTCCATACTTTGGACGTTAATGAATCGTTCACCTTTTATGACACCTAATGGTTCCAACGAATGGTTGTTTTAACATTTTATCATGCATTGGTACCGTAAAAGAACTGCCGTTTAACTCACCCAATGGATCCACAGGGCCCACATGGTGTAAGCTCCTGAAGGTACAGGCAGTGTGTCGACATACATTAAGTGTGACATCACCACGCTTCCCCTGATCAGTGCGATGGGTGTCCAGCACAGTAGGTTCACCACCGTTATAATTGTTACACTCTGGAATAACGTAAAGCCTTTTTATAAAATTCTAAATGTTATTTTAAAAAAATCCCGCCTCAATATTTTTACGTCCGTGCGAACGTGGCTAAGTGCCTGCTGCCTGCGCTCGTTGGTCTAGTGGTCGCAAAGCGCTGCTGCTGCGCATTAGGTATTGGGCTCGATTCCCATGTCGGGAATTATTTGGTTTTTCCATCAGGCATATCTCAGTAGCAACCGGGAGTCTGGATTTGTGACCGGTTGATGGCAATAGGTTTGGACCTTATTATATAGGACTTAAACATAACTGGCGACATGTGGGTTTACTATAAATACAATACAACTCTGCCTAACCCTTCAGGGATTACAGGCGTTATGTTATGTATGTATGTTTATCGGAGGAATAATTTTGACTTTAATATAAACTTATCTTAGTCAAAAAATACCTAACAGTTTTCGCCGGAGTTCCACTACATTTTGTACAACGAGCAAACACAATAAAACTATTGATGGGATTAGATGGTACAGATATTCTTTTAAACTCACGTGAGTAAAATTTTGATTCCTCATTGAGCAAGGCAATTTTCTCTCCACCATACGAGCCCATATCAGCATCATCGTCCTGAAACATTAACGTACATTTGAAACACAGCAGTGGTGTTTAGAAACCCATGTTGTAACTAGGACTATTCTTCTAACAAATCTCATACCGTGTTTAATATTGAGTCAACTTCTAATGAGTGACTTGACTCGTTGGTAATAGCTACTGTCAGTGTTAACTAGGTATACTGCACTAATTGCCTGCCACTATAAATCGAAGCTGTCTTCTCTCAATGGGAATTGCTATTTAATTGACGTGACTAATTTGCATTACAAGTTAAGCCTCTCTGATTTAGTTCAGTTAGTTTACTCAAATTGGTTTGATTTATAAATTTTCTTAATAACGATGTCTAGTTATGTTGACCTTCTTTGGAATACTATTAGATTTGATCTTCATGTGCTTTTGAAAAAAACTTCCAATACTTACATGACGATGGTAGGTTTAACGCTTCGAAGAACAAAAATAGCTACGATGAAGTTCCTCTGCCAAGTCTCTGGTAACACCATATCGAAGGTGCATGATGTACATTGGAAATCAAACCAATACTTTCCAACCCCGAACAGTGGCGGAATAGAGTAGAGGCCAGAAAAGAACACACATAGACAAACATACAAGTAGTAGTGGTTCTTTTGTATCTGCCAGCCTTGAAAAATATGAAGCAAGTATTAATGAGTAAAATAATAAAAATACAACAGCATTAAATAATGAAATACTTACCGTTGGTAATGTATTTTGCAACAACATATCTTTCAATACAGACGTGAGTTAGGCATTCGACCTCGAACACTGCCAAAAACGTCTCCAAGAAAGCAAAAAGTTCACAAGAGAATGTTTCAAATCCATACAAACTGAAAGGTCAGTACACTTACAGCCAATAAGATGCACAAAGAATTACAGTCCAGATTTTACTTTAATGATGAAACATAAAGAATAAAAATAAAGTGACTGTGAGCATAAGAACATTAATACTTTGTTAACAAAAGAAAAAAAACATGAGAAGCTATGTTGCATTATGAATTAACCAAGGAGTAGAGAATATGTAAAGGTGCGAAATAATTTGCATTTTTACTGCACAACAAATGACCTTCACGATCTAAATGTATCACAATGACGAAATGAATAAACAAAAGGCATTTCAATGTAAATAAAATCCTCCCTTCCAACTCACGTTTCCATGTATTTGACAAGCGGCAAGTGCAAAAACGTCGGTACAATACGTCTGATACAGGCTACTACGGTAAAATTTGCCAGGTTACGATAACTCTCAATAACTCGAAGGTTTGTAAACAGGAGAGTTACGCTTACCCAAAAACTTAATATGACTGAAAATAAGCCTGAAAAGATTAAATCTTTGAACAAAAAAAAAAGGATCTTATAGAAAATCAAAGTTGAGATTAAGACATTGAAGCATCATTGTAATCAATAAAGTGAAGAATTTAATTACCTGTGACAAAAAAACCTTGTTGCAAAACAATTCTCTCGTCATTACCAAATACTTCTTTCCAAACACAAATTTCTGCGTGATTCTCACTATATCTTACCAATGTCATCTTTAAACACTGGTATGTATCTTGAAGTTCGTACTGATTTTTTTTTTAAATTCTTATGTCTCCAGATTTACAATGGAGGTAAAAGATGTCAATGTTATGCACTATACGAGTCTAGAAGACGTGTGGCAAGATTCGTTAAGAACCTGAGGTGTGCAGTGTGCGAAACCTGAATCTAAAGTTGCATCTTGGTTCTTCAACGGGTTACTTCATGCTCTGCCTCACCTATTGTTTTACCAGAAGTACTTTGAAGAATAGTGCGTAAATGTACCTACTGGGCAAACGACAACGCAGCTAAATGCGGGTGTTTTAAAATACATGTAGAATGTGTCTGTGGAACTTTAACATTTATTATAAGCGTAGGGATATACATTTCAAATGTGTACACAATTCTTTTATAGCATCATGGACTGCCGCTGATCTTTCCTTGGGAGGGCGTCATTTGAAATACTTCCGGTACCCTTAGGAGGTGAAGTATGCTAGGGCTCTCTTTCATCTTGCTAAGCTCTGTTGTATCGCTTGGCGCGTTCTGGATGAAGCAGGGCATAATGCTTTCGCATGCGTCCAAGGAGTGCAGCGCGCAGCCTCTCGTCACCGGCAATGAAACATAGTACTGGAACACTTGTTGCTGCCTGGAAAAAAACATGTTCTCAAATCGAATCGCAATCCTAATGAGATAAATTCGGCTCTTAGATTTCGAATCAAAATTAAATGACTTTTCAAAAATATTCATCATTTACAATTTATAAGATAGTATCCTTACCTCTGATGCAATGGGTGCAATTACCGCCAAAGCAGGTGGCACATGTGGTCTGTATCCATATATAAGTAATGGCAGCCACTGCCAACCAACCAAAATGGCAGCAGGTATCCATAGTGCTAACGTAGCTACACACACGGCGTGAATACTCTGGAATTTATATCAATTAGATAACGTGAAAGTGTAATACACTAATTCTAACTCCTCTACATATTTACGTGGAAAGATTCTCAGAGATTGTCATTGAAATTCCAGTTGGTCCAGATTTCAAATTCATGGGAATATACTTGCCAACTATGGCTCGTGATGCGTACCTAGTAAATGTTAATTTTACTTCTTGAATCAAAAGAGAGAGATATATTATTTGGGATAACCAATTTATTTGAATGTAAATATATCAATAATCTTACAAAAAAATCTAGTTGCATCAAAATCAAACCATATGTAGGAGTAATGAATGAACAGCGGATGATTTTGTTACCTGCGTCAGCCGCGTTTGTTCCTTTTGTTGTTCTCCTTTATAGAATATTCTTTCCAATCGAACCGCCTTTCCCATATAGTAGAACCTGTGAACAATACTAAACCTGGTTAATTCCTCTCATGTACATCATTTCATCATTTTCAATGTGTAAATATTTAAACAATGTCCACTTACATAGCAATAACAGGAATCACCCCACAAACAAGGATGTAAGGAATGCTAAACCCTATATGTTTAGCTCCAGAAAATAATGACGGCCAGAGGAACGTGCAAGATGTCCCAGTAGAATCACAAGAATATTTTCCATAACCAAACAGTGGAGGAGTGGCGAATATAACTGAATTAAACCAACTGAGGCCAACCAGTGACCAATAGAATCTCGTGTAAAGTGATCTTTCTGAAATATAAAGAAACATAATTAGCAACAAATACAGCAGTGAGAAAGCACACTACATTATATTGAATTAGCATACATACCACGTCTGTAGTACTTTGCTAATAAATATCGCTCCAAAACTGACACAAATAAAGCAGTCATTTGAAAGACACCAAAGAATTGATTCAAAAATGCAAATAGTTGACAGCACGAAGGACCAAAGAGCCATCTAAAACAATATTAATTTTGTATTGGTATTGGATTTGCGTTCGAATAATATTTAAATTGCACAACTTATGTAGAACATTTACCTTTTTGCTATAGCCGATGATCCCGCAAATGGAAATCCAACGAGATTTCGACCAAGTGATGCTGTGCACAGATTAAGTACCAGAATATGACTTCTAAATACGAGCAGGTGACTGTGGATGAATGTGGCAAAAAGCCAACCGTTGAGCAGCACCCCGAACACACCTATTGAATTATGACCCACATTAACATAATATAATGCAAATACACAGACACTTCTCTCGAAATTTATGGATTCGCGGCTTGTTAGAACTAATTAGAAACTAACCGAATACAAAAAGGCAAGCTCCCAGTAGCAGTTTGTAAGAACCATCGAAATAATACCACGGACACTCATCTTCGAGATCCTCAAACAAGGTTTGCATATCTGAAGAACAACCACTTGCTGTACCACTGCGCGTCAGGCACCACGGAAAGTGTTCGGGAGGTGATAGTGATGTTTATTGGGCATTTAGATATTTTTTTTCATAAACACATAAACGTCCACGTAGTTCCAGTAGTTACAGAGACTGGTCAGGTTGTCGAACCACCGCGTAGGGACTCACTACGACAAAGGGAGTGGATCTAGTTACATTCCCTGACGCCACTTTGTGCGCGCCATCGAGGGCGTGAACGTGCCGTATGTCCCGCTACAGTGAACAGCTGAAGGAGGTAGGTACTTCACGAATCATGGAAATAGTTGCTTGATTATGTTTCTAACATTATATTTTTACACATACTCATCGATCAACTTTAATCATTGTAATAAAAGATGTTGCATTAACAAATATTTTTTCTTTTGCCGTAATCAGTAGTTTTTTTTTACGGTTCACGATGCTTAACTTAATCCAATTTTGCATAGAATGTATTGCTTTGGCCATAATTATTACAAATGCTGAGTACTCCTATGTAAGTGATGAAAACTCCAAAATTTAAACTGTATGTGTATAGTGTCGTTACATGGAGAGTCATAATTTAATAAATAAAGTATCTGGTCCACCGAGCTCTGCTCGGGTGAAAATAGATAAATGTATCGTGCAGATATACCAGCGTTGTATCATATTCCCGAGGTTGAGAAAATAGAGAAAACTAATATTCCCAGATAACCCCTATGTTGCTAATTTCATCGTCGAGAACGTGATTACAAATGTACAGGGTGGCAGGGACATCGACGCGAAAACTGAAACCATGAATTCAGTACATGATTCTGAACCCGCCTGCGTTGAAATTATTCGTCGGTTATTAAAAAAAATCTGCTGTTCCATACATTTTGACCGCGTAGGTATTGCACTTTCCTATGAAACAGCTGATTTATATTTTAATAACCGACGAAAAATTTACTGAATGTACTGAATCCATGGTTTCAGTTTTCGCGTCGATGTCCCTGCCACCCTGTGTGTATATCTATATACAAATATTGCTCGTTTAATAGTATAGAATAAATGCCCATGACCACCAACTAATAACCTCCATACGGCTATACCACGATATAATTAGCTCACCTTCTATTTTGATTGCCTTGTTGCTCTAGTGGTCGCAGCTGCTACTGCGGAACATGAGGTCCTGGGTTCAATTTCAGGATCGGGCAAAGTTTTATTGGGTTTTTCTGTCTGGAATTTTTTAGTAGCAGATTTTGGTCTGGATTTGTGCCTGGTTGATGGCAATAGGCTCGGCCCCTGTTACATGGAACTCAAACTCAACTGGCGAAAACGTGTATCTCTTTTTTTTTTTGGGTGGGAAGTCATCAAATAACTTCTCCCGCTCTGGGCGGAGCGGGAGGGCGTGTTAGACTCTTACTCAAAAAAATATCAAAATATCATATTGTCATCCATTACTAGGATTGTAAAACCAGTTGGAGACCGCAATTAGTGTGTTGTTAATTAGTTTTTTTTTTTTTTTTTGTGTATTTTAATGACGTTAAAAACTGAAAGCTCATAACAGGTGGCAGCACAGTTGTACGTCTTTAAACCGCCATTGTTATGTTTATATTTAATTTTGTGTCGATCACAAATTATACGAAAACTAGATAAATATGTATGAGACTTAGAGTGTAGCACTATTAAAAGACGAGCTAATGACAGGAGAAGCGTCTACCACTGGTAAAAAAGCAGCTTTAGTGGAAACGGCAATAAATTATGGACGTTTAATATTTTATAGGTTATTTTGTGTCTGTTGACCATAAGTTCCTTGTTTTTGTAAAAGACTAGAGGCGATAGAAATAACCTGATCAGAGTTGAAAATCAACTCGGGCATGATCTTCCTGACTGAAAAACCTCAGAGATAGTACTTCTAGCACTAATCTAATATGATAATATAAACACACACATAACATAACATCACATAACATCACGCCTTGTTTCCCCGAAGGGTTGGGCACACACACACACATACTTTACTATAATTTACATAATAACATAAGTGCCTGTATGTAATGAAAACAGACTTAGTTCTCTTGGGAGCATCACATATAAACCACTTTCTCCCATAAAAGGCTTAAAGGATAGCACAATGTCTCGATGAAATATCGGATTCCAACTTTTTTCGGAGAGCTTTCTCCCATAGTTTCCTTGTTATAACATCTTTGGCAAATAGATGAGTCCCCGTATTTTTGCAGTAAACAGCTGCGCAACTGGGCTCAATAATTAATTATGCGTAAAAGTCGCTTGTTTACAAAAAATGTATGGCTCGCTGTCAAATTATAATACGCTGTAGATCAGCACCATCTGAAGTGAGCAAGTGGCAATTTTTATCCCCATTGCATTGACATTTTATTGGGAGTGCTTCCGCTGCCGGCGCCGACTCCCAAACATAACGCCATTGGGAACCGGCATGCCATTACTGCCGGCAGCCGGGATTAAAAACATCGGCTGCCGGCATATTACATACTCTGTGGCCGGCACCACCGGCGGCGCGGCGTTTATGGAAACCCTTCCAATATTCAGAACTCCAACTAACTAATCTTAACTAAAGTATATTTTTCTATATGTGCTAGTCTTTTTTGGCGTACGGGGTCACAGTTCTAACCTAACCTAACCTTACCTTTTTTGCGAGTAAAAATATTTAACCTAATCTAACTAGTTCGGTTCTGGGTACCTACTTAGTACTTGATTACTGGAATATGGAAATAATTTATTATGGAAATACAATACTGAAAAAAAGTAATGCTTTATTACATGTATTTTTGATTATGCCTACCCCGCTTATCGACTCCAATATGCCAAATTGCCAACCCCGTTTTCCGCTTTTTTTTCCTAACTCAACGCCGGCAGCTAATTCGGGGCCGGCGCCGGCAGCAGAGGCACTCCTTTCATTATATTCTAATCTATTATGTTCCAGTATTATGAAATTTTATTTTATGTAATACGGGTTTTGTCTGAATTAAATGTTATTTACTTTTTTTTTATCAACCCTAAAAGTAGGTATTGTCTTCAATAAAATTACCCATAAAATTGTAAAAGGCAAATTTTTATTACGACGTCAATTAGTTACTTATATTCATTCAATTATCAAAACAAAGTTTCAAGTTTTTGCTGAATACAACCGAATTTCAATATACACATATTTTAATGTCTGTGGGTTAGTCGTCTTAAATATTTATAGACACCAATAACTGTAAATAGAATGAGCTATTTTAGCTCGAAGTTTATTATGAAAACCAATGTAGCAACTAAAATGTGCCATAAGCATTCATTTAAAACTAGTTTCACTGTAATTTTTCATAAGGCAAATTAAATTAATCAACTAGATAAATCTACCGGTAACCAATTAATCGCTACCGCAGATGTTTTTGTATATATTTAACCTGAACACTGAGCTCTTAATATATTTCATTTTACACTGACTTAAAAATAGTAATGTACCCGACCTATATTTATATCATAGACGTGAATTCTTTCCAGATGTCACGTCTTCGTCGTTCACACGGTTGTGGAACGAGCTCAGGTAACCGCTGAATAGTGTGATACGAGAACGTCGAGCGACGCACAGAACTTGTTCGTAAATTACCTGATAATCTATACGTTATTGGCAACGCCCGGGAGGAATACGTCAGGTCCGTGTACGTAGTTCTCGCGGCTTGCGCACTTCTCTCGGACTCAGTTAATTGCGGAGAAGATCGCGTACGTTTTTGGCGATGTTGTACTTATAGCCGATCATTGCCTAGCTGTTATCAAACTCGCTGATTTGTATATTCGCATTGAGCGCGCAGTGCAGTGCCGTCATCGGACGGGTCGCGGCAGGATGTTGTCGTTGGAGCAATTGTCGCAAATGGTAAAGGAACACCTCGGACTGAGCGACTATATCGACAGCATACAATATACGTGTAAATGGACTATCACCGAATCGCCCTTGAGTGGCCGAGGCCTCGTCGCCACCGAAGACATAATGCCTGGAGAAGTACTCTTCGTTGACCGGCCTCTCATCTATGGCCCGCGAGCAGGCGCCGCCGTAGAACAAGGATGTACGGTGTGCGGCAAGCTAGACAGTGATACTTTTTATAAGTGTGCAAAGTGTTCATTGTTGTTGTGCTCAGGACAGTGTCAGAATACAAACGTTCATTTTAATGACTGTGGGATCATTTCTCGTTGGAATATCAACACGCCCGTTGAGGATATCGATGGCAATGTACTGTCTCGCGCATTAACACCAATAAGGGCTCTGTTGTTAAACAAAGACCAAAGGATATTCTTGGCTTCCCTGGAAGCACACACTTTACCTCAACATGGTTTTGAAATTCGAAACTTGAAGCAATATTACGAGATACCAGAAGAAGAAGAGCAGGTAATGTTGTTGGCCTGTTGTGCTCTAGACACTAATGCATATCAAATTGCCACTCCGTACGGTAAAAAGGAAATGAGCATGCGTGGATTGTATCCTGTGTCAGGATTGATGAATCACAACTGTGTACCAAATACGAGGCACTACTTCAACAGTGATCTTCAAATGACAGTAAAAGCTGTGAAGCCTATACGAGCCGGATCAGAGATATTTTCTTGTTACTCTGGACTTTTATGGGGAACGCCGGCTCGTCGAACCCACTTGTATAAAACAAAACATTTCTTTTGTAAATGTGAACGTTGTTCCGACCCCACTGAACGAGGGACCCTCCTCGGCGCCCTGAAATGCTTCTCGACTGATTGTCCGGGATATTTACTTCCTATAGACCCCTTGAGGTGTTCAAGTGCCTGGCGATGTTTGCAATGTGACATGCGAGTTCCTGACGAGAACGTTCGTGCCATACAGGGGGCCCTCGGAAGTCTTATGGGTTCCTTGAATTTTGAAAATGTACAAGATTTAGAAAGCTTTTTAGTTAATCGAATAACGAAATATGTCCCGAAGACGAATCAAATCGTGATCGACCTTCAGTGTCGTTTGATATGGGCGTTCGGCGAAGTTGAAGGATATCGCTGGCACGGTAAGCTCCATGGTCAAAATTATTTTTAACTAAAAATATGTTTAAATCTTGTGATGTTTCGTAAATCATAAATCATTCGTTTTTAGGTTAAGATCAATCCAAATAATCAGATACAAAGATAGTTTATCGTTATCTCGTCTAAGTTTTGAAACACACCGTATTTTGACATTGAAGTGTTTACTAAGACTTCTATAAAAACGTAACTGAACTGAAAAATATTCTGTAAGCAGTATTTTATGGGTAATGTGCAACTAATCATTGATTAGAAGTGAGTGACGTCAGGAGCTCTCGATTGTTCCTTCAACTGTGTCGATAAACGCTTGCAGTACTTATTTTGTAATAATTATATTCAGCTCAAGTACAGGTAACATTGCAATCTCGTTAGAATGCGTCACTTCCTATAGCGTGTCAGACATTTTATGCTATTAATGTCCGCCGACGTCCCGCCTACCTGTAAAGAGGGAAGCTGAAGTACCGATTACCTATAATTAATAATACTACGTGACTGAAGCGCAAATCATATTAAGTTATCTAAACTAATATTACAAAGAGATGAAGATTTGTTTTCTGGTATGTTTGTATCTTTGTTTTTTTGTATGTTTGTTTGTTACGCTTTCACACTAAAACGGCTGAACGGATTTGAACGAAATTTGGCACATGGGTAGACCATGACCTAGGTTAGGACATAGCATACTTTTTATCCCGATATTTCTACGGGCTCGAGACTTTTGCGGGTGAAACCGCGAGGCGCAGCTAGTAATGAATAAACTCAAAAACTACTACTCTGGAATTTAAAAAATTCTTTCACCAGTAGAATGTTTTATTATCATTGAGTAACATAGGCTATAATTTATAAAGACATCACGCGGGCGAAGCCGCTGGCGGAAGCTAGTGTAGATACAATTAACGTTGAGAGATAAAGCTCGCTACGTAAGACCTTTATTTTTTCGTACATTGCTGTTTCAAAGACCGGCTGACTAGTAATAAATATGACAATAATTTAACTAACCTTGTACGCGTCTTTGCAATAAATACCAACATCATGCATTACATTTATACGTTTCAAAATAAACGTATTTTCATCCATTTTCGCTTAGGTATGAATTTGAATTATATGGTGAAAAACTGTGCAGTGATCAACGGTGTATAGCATTATCACAGGTAGACAAGTACATTGTGTAGATACTTATTAATTTACTCGAATCAGACGGTTCTCACGACGAGCTGCACGAAAATAGAGCTGTAGGATAACAAGGATTTAACCAATTACGTGATAACTACGTCCCGCCCCATCTTTATAGCGATACTTCTAGATAATATAATATAACCTATGCTGCTCCTGAGTGCAGTTGCACTGAAGCACTACCTGTTACTCATTTAAATAATTAGCAGACCGAATTATTTAGACACATACATTGTACAGAAGCGGACTTTATTGCCTTAGTTTATCCAACTCAGTGGTAGAGACAAACGGGTTCCCTACTTGAAATCGAATGACGTGAGATCGAATAACACTTGCGCGAAAACGTTAACTCGATAGTACTTGAAATCGATAAATAATAAGCGCGACAGTTCACTACCTCGATACATCCAAATCTCGATTATCAACTACATCATGAAAAATTATGATGGTAATAAAATAACATTACAAATTCCTTTACCAAATGGGTAGGAAGTAAACCTATCTATGTACGAAATATGGTAAAATAGTGTAATAAGTTTTGAAAAAAAAAACCTGTATGATTTGCAATAGGTAGGTACCTCTGTTATACGCATATATTATATTGTTTCAACTATTCTGTAAATCGATTAGATGGTCGCTCGAGAAATGATGTTTCAAGATAATGGGCCTTCGCGCTGCTGATGTTTCGACCTTATAGATATTCGAGATTTTGATGCATAGAGATAGTGAACTGTCGCGCTCAAAATTTATCGATTTCATGTACTTTCGAGTTAACGTTTTCGGGCAAGTATTATTCGATCTTACATCATTCGATTTCAAGTAGAAACCCCGTTTGTCTCTACCACTGAGTTGGATAAACTAAGGCAATAAAGTCCGCTTCTGTACAATGTATGTGTCTAAATAATTCGGTCTGCTAATTATTTAAATGAGTAACAGGTAGTGCTTCAGTGCAACTGCACTCAGGAGCAGCATAGGTTATATTATATTATCTAGAAGTATCGCTATAAAGATGGGGCGGGACGTAGTTATCACGTAATTGGTTAAATCCTTGTTATCAGGCAGCTCTATTTTCGTGCAGCTGGTCGTGGGAACCGTCTGATTCGAGTAAATTAATATGTATCGGGACTTGTGAAATAATCTTGATTATAATAATAATTCTTTATTTCACTGCAAGCCTGATTTTATAAAATATCCGTATGACTAAAGCATAAAAGGCTGGTCACATATATTTATTCGAGAAGGACACACAGTGCAGTGCGTTCATATACACAAATCCCAAATTATTAAAATCGTAGACTCTAAAGAAGCTAACCAAATATTTTTCCGTGTAGCAGCCAATTATGGCCTCAATTTACAATAAGTAGCTCTGAAATAAATGGCAATAATGCCGCAAAGTAGGGACAATTAATTATTACAGACATTCGAGTATAAATTAGCTTAACTATTTTTACAAAATTCATATAGGTATTATCAATGGTTGACAACGTTAACGTTAGAATATACAGACAACAACAAACGACTTAATAGAACCTGTGTTATAAATTCTCTACTGATTTTAATCGAATTTTTTATTTTGACGTCCTAAGAACGTCCCAACACTATTATGTACTGATCTGTAGTTGCCATTTGTAGAATGAAATTTTAAATAACAAATTATTCCACTAATGGTACCTGCGAAAAATATCAATAGATGCCGTATGTGGAATACCTCAGGTGCCATTCACTCAAGTGCCATTTAAGCGGGTGCCCAATGTGGAATACGTCATTATAATTTCCTTTTTTCACAAATCATATAACCACCTTCCATGTCTGAAAGGCCTGTCAATAAAAATATTACCCTAAAAATAGAGGTACCTACTATGTCTTGTACTTTCTTAAAATGAATAATTATGCTTTAATGCGTACACCAATTTTACCTTATCTCATAAACAATATCGTTAATGTTAGAATGGTTAGGTACAACATATAATTTCTTTGAAGTGAAGTTCCGAATGAAGATAATACAAACTAATTTCCAAGTTATATTGTCATTCTACACTAGCTTCGAAAAAAACACCCATTGTGTAACTGCACCAAGATTTCCAATCAATTGTAAACTCTAACGCTCTGATTAATAAATACCTCATGCAAGTATTAACCGCGGTCGCTGCTAGCCAATACGTAAACATCCTGGTCTTGAATATCTTACTGTTGACGTAAAACAGTGTAAGTGTAGTGGTAATTAAACGTTAGTATAGACATTACATCGACCCACTTAATCGAAGGAAACATTGCGAAAACACAGCTATTGCAAATTGTTATTAAAACAGTTTGTTTCGCTGACATGAGAATGAAAAGACAAATGACGCTCCCATTACTCAAACAGCTCACGCAATCAAGCAAACTGGAAAGGAAATGGTTTGCTCTGTTATAGCAATGTGCTTAAGTTTAGATTCATACCTTACTAGGAAACTACGTAGATAATTATGTACAGAAAACCTAAGCGTAAGGAGTTTTCAAAAACATAATTTGAATTTAATGTTATAAAACTCAACAGTGTCTATGCTTACTGACGTGTGTCTAACAATATGAGTACGGTACCTATACATCTCAAAACTGCTGTTGAACCTATTACCTTTGATGGCACCATTATTTTGTCTACTATTATCGATCTATATCCACAACTGCACACTGGAAGCTTTCAAATACTTACACAATCCCTGATTGTTCTCTGGCTACCAAGCGAACGGTTTTTATTGATAGTTAAACATTCTGACTCGGCTTTTAGGTCGCAACGTGCAATAGTAAACTAAACATAAATCGCTAAGCCGACGTATATTACGTCAGATTCGACACGTGAGCTGGCTCCATGGAACAGATGAGATTTATTATTTCCAGTGGCTATTTTCATAGCGGGTCATGTATATTGAAGTCAGTGAATTGGCGGCGTCAGTCAGCCGCGGCGCGCTGCTCCACGCCATGCCTTCCAGCGCACTACCTCTCCAGCGGCAGCCCCGACATGGCGCATCCAGCCGCTGACGAAACACTACTGTTGACGGCATACCTTGAAGAGCCTACACAACCCATCTGGACCATCAAACGATCCAACTTCGGCGGAAGAGGATTATTCGCATCTCAAAAAATCAAAAAAGGAACCCTCATCTTCAAGAACAAGCCGCTGGTGGTGGCACCACGCGCTGACCGTGCCGGTGACACTTACTGCTCCGTTTGCTACCAACACAGTGATTCTTGCTACGCTTGTGAACGATGTTCCCTCATGATTTGCTCGGAAGTCTGCAAATCATGTCAAGATCACGACGTGGAGTGCAACTTCATTAGAAACAACTGGAAGCTAAAGCCTGATTGCGGCGGATATTCAAGAGTTCTCGCGCGAATGCAGATCTATTTGCGTTTTCTACTTGTGTCGGAAGAACACAAGTTGCTGTTACCTATTTTACAAAGCTGTTCTATTGATACAAAATTTGAAGAACTTGAAATATTGTGTACGAAATATGAAATACCAACGGATCAGATTTCATTTATTAAATTCGTTCACTCTATAATTAAAATTAACTCCTTCAGGATAGCCAACAACCCACACGACAGAAAAATACCTTTACGAGGACTGTTCCCATTATCAGCATTCCTAAATCACAGCTGTGTGCCAAATACTAGAAATGTGTTCAGCAACGACTACACTATGGCTGTTTATGCTACGAGGGACATTGAAGCCGGAGAAGAGATCCTGACGTGCTACACAGGACTTCTGTTGTGCACTCCAGCTCGAAGGTGTCAACTGTATAAAACCAAACAATTTTGGTGCAAGTGTGAACGATGTAAAGATACTACAGAGATGGGAACAAAACTGTCTGCACTGAAATGTTTCAACAAGGAATGTGTGGGGATACTGCTGCCGATGTCGCCTTTGGACCCGAGAAAGGAGTGGTGTTGTGACAATTGTGCTTCTAGAACTCCTCCTGACGAAATATGTACGATTCAGAGCATTTTGGGAAGCTTGGTTGGATCCTTGGACCTGGATGAGCAATTCCGCCTAGAAGCGGCTATCCTGGCAAGACTAGCTAATTTTATCCCTTACTCCAATCATATCTTCATCGATTTGAGATTGAGATTAGCATTGAAAATCGGATTTACAGGAGGACTGAAACTTAACGGTATTTGAATATAAATTCAATTTGCTTTCGATGTCTCATCAATTTAACTAACAACTTGATAGATACAACAAACGCTAAATTAACAGCAAACACACCAAATAATGAACATAATAATGCTGAAAACCTTAAGTTATATCGTCCCTTAGCAAATTAAAATATTGGTAGTTCTACAACGTTTTCAGTGATAAAATTTTCTTTTAATTCGATGTTTTACAAATAACAACTAATATGAACGGCACCCTACACTACACCGGTACTTACGCTAGCTGTCATCAAAATCAATTGCATCCAGCTTTCATAAGAATAACATGAAACGAGTCATAACGCTCATGGTATCTTTGTACCATCGGTGTAACGCATATCTAAGCAGTTTGAAAAGAAAATCCCGTGAATACGACCCTTTTTTTCGTAAGTAAGCGGTACAATAGCGGCCGAGCGCTGCAAGCAAGAATAATCAGTGAACAGACATGCGTTTCTTCGATAGTATATATTATATTAAAATGCCAATTCTCAATAAGCAATAAAGGGAAACGCACCCAAATGTTATGGCACTGTTAGTTTTTACTTTCGGTATTGAGCCGAGCGTAAGACGACGTTCGCACGGCCGTAATAAAATCGAGGCAGGATTTTATCGCGCACTGGATTTTCAACTCTCGGTGTTAAGCTGAGTGTTGAGAATCCAACGCGCTGTGACGCACTGTCGTCCCAGCGCGTTGAAAAAACACACAGTTGGATTTTCAACTCTCGGCGCTAAGCAGAACGTTGAAAATCAAGTGCACGAAAAAAAAATCGCCGCGATTTTATTACGTCCGTGTGAACGTGGGTTAAGTCAGGTCAGTGCGCTATTATTTAGGCATTACATTTAGGTGTCGCCTAGTGTAAGTGAAAAAAATTATGAAAATAACACAATTAATTTTACGTACATTTGCCTTTTCTGATTCATGTGCGTATTGTATAATTATCACTTGCTTCAAAAACTGTGAAGGAAAACATTGTGAAGAAAACGGCTTGCCTGAGAGATATTTCTCGACGGCATTTGAAGCCAAGTCAAAGGCCCATGGGCGGCATAAAAGCCCAATACCCTAATTGCTAATGGACGATCAATCACAATTTGTTTCGATTTGAAACAGATTGCTAATCCATTGCTTCAAAAGTTGGAAAAAAAATCTGCTCAACAACGTAAATACTGCAATGAATGTTATTAAACTGTCAAAATGAAACAAATTAGTCACAATCGTTTACGAAAATAAGTTACGCAATTAAAGTACTGGTTAGTAACTAACAAATCGAAAAAAAAAAACATTTTAGATTCAATAAACATAAATGACATTATGACATGTGCTTCTTAAAAATTTGTATCATCTTATAAATACTCCTAAAATTATCAATCATCTTAATTAATACGCAGATATATGCCAGTGACCTTGAGCGGTTAGCTTGCGTGTTCTATACTGAGCTCACGCAACGCATCGTACGTCCAGCCAGTAATAGGACTCGGCCATCAAGGAACGCTGTCCCAAATTAAACGCATTATTAATTTAATATACACGAATCAAAAGGTATTTTAATAAAACTCGTACACTAAAAGATTAAGTAATAATTAAATCATCTTTAAAATGGTGAAGATTTCAGAAAAATACGCTTGATAGATTATGCGCGATTCTCAGTTTTTTATCCGCGTTAGACCTAACTTTACAAATTAATTTCACTATTTAATATTAATATAATCCAAAATATGCCTGTATTAAAATATTAATAAAATGCTCTAATTTAACATCTATTTTTTCCAAATCATTGACACTACTCGTTTAGACGTCATCTTCAGTATAAAATCATTAAAAGTCGGCTGAAAATCTGTCGTTCCGCAAGACCGCTGCAATTAAAACTATCCTGTGAGAAACGGTTATCTAATATAACATCAAAGTCAGCATGTTTGGCTAGTTTATTTGTGTAAGTAGTACACTTCATATTTATAAGATTGCTGTTATTGATCGTGATTTTTTGAGTAACAAAGACGCTCACTTGGGAGTCCCACACGCGCATAATGGAACATGCGATTTGTCGGAAAAATATACTAAGACATTTGAGAGAGACGCACTGGAGTCTTCTATCCCCACTTGATAGAAACTTACGAGTGAATGAAATCGTGCAAACCGGCTGAAAATCAAAAAGGAAAGAGTGTTGCAGAGTCAAAGGACCATTAAGGCTCCAGCAAACCGACGCGACGCGACAGCGCGACGCAACTCTTGTAAAACAATTTCTATGAAAGCTTCATTGAAATTGTTCTACCAAAATCGCGTCGCACAGTCGCCTCGCGCCTGTCTGCGGATGCCAATAGATTTAGGTCCCATATTTTTTATGCTAAAACTAAAACAATATTTGTGAGCAAAAATTAAGTACGGTAGGTAGGTACCTACCTACATAGTTGTGCAATGAAGGAAATATCTGAGTTTTTTATGCGAATTCAATTACTATAAAAAAAAATTGAAAGTCCATTTCAAAATAAGAAGAACATCTCAGAAGAACATCTCTTACTTTTTTCGCTCGCAACTCATGTATTGTATTTTTAGCTTAACACAAACTAAACTGAATCGTTGAATCGTTTGTTTTCATCACACGTCAGAAACGTTTTAACGTAATAGCTTCAACGGTTTCTATCAATTTATTTCATTTTCAAGGTGAAAGAAAGATACACACAACATAACAAAATGAGCTTTCTGTAGGTACAGTCAGCTACAGAAAAATCGTGAGATTTGTGGTGAGATTTCTCTGCAGCTGACTGTACCAGGTATTCAGTTTCAATGAGCCGACGTTCGCACGGACGTAATAAAATCGCGGTGGGATTTTATGGCGCACTGAATTTTCAACTCGGTATTAAGCCGAGTGTTGAGAATCCAACGCGCTGGGATTCACTGTCGTCCCAGCACGTTAAAAAAACCTCTGATGAATTTTCAACTCTCGGCGCTAAGCAGAGCGTTGAAAATCCAGTGCACGAAAAATTAAATCGCCGCGATTTTATTACGTCCGTGCGAACGTCGGCTTAGATTCTCAAAGTCACACTTTGGAGTATAAAAATAATGGGAGTCCATTTGCTATTTTCGTGAATTTACTTTTGAATTAAAAGAAAGATACACCTTCTAAAAGGACACTGGACTGTTCACTTTTACTATTATATAAAAAAAAATCACACGCAGTCGAAGTCGCGATCTTGGCTAGCTTCGATCATCTTTGTAGTAGACAACTTGCAAACCTTTAACCTAGTAATAAATATGTACAAACATCATGACTGAAACCAACTGCGTCCGTATAATGTTTCTAGTACATGTTGCGGTCTCTACTGTGTCAAGGTGCATTTTAACAATATGCATCTGTCATTAATAGTTTAGAACTAGCTGCGCTCCGCGGTTTCACCCGCATAAGTCTCGATCCCGAGAGAATATCAGGATAAAAGTATCTTAAGTCCTAATCCAGGTCATGGTCTACCCATGTGTCATAAATTTCATCCAAATTCGTTCAGCCGTTTTAGCGTAAAAGCGTAACAAACAAATGAACAAAAAAACGAACAAACTGCACTTTCGCTTTTATTACATTAGTTGGGATTAGGATAGCCAAATATTAATTATATTTACTTCTAGCGTTCATCGAAACGCAAGACTTGTTAAGAAATCCTTTAATAATCTCTTTAAAAGGGTGCGATGCCCGGGTCTGGCAGTGTTATTGGGTTTTTCGATCGATAATGGCGAAATATGGGTGTAGGTACAATAAGCAGGCCTCCTGCCTAATCCTTCGGGGAATACAGGCGTGATGTTACCTTATGTAAAAAAAATATTTTCATAAGTAATACATACCTACTAGGTATGTATTACTTCGAGTGTTTTCTATCAATAACGCTCCTAGGTATTACCTTTTTTTTTTTTTGAGGGTGGGAAATCATCAAATAACTTCTCCCGCTCTGGGCGGAGCGGGAGGGCGTGTCAGACTCTTACTGACTAAAACCCACCCGTGTTCCTTCGGTTGCCCTGTTGCCGGGGGCCACGATCTCCCTTTCGGTTTTCTTCGCAACCCCGGCAGGCATCGGCCCTAGTGGACCCCTTCAAATCTGCTGACATCTCTTGAGGCGCGCGTGGAACACAACGCGCCGTCGACCCGGGCCTGGTCCTTATCGGACGGTGAGCCACCCATTGCTCACCGTCCGCAAGCCCGCGCTTACGGTGGCCGGAAATCGCCTCGCGATTCCCGACGCCCTGGGCGTCTCCTCCTGCGGCGGTTAGGGGCGTGAGGGCGCGAAATTTGCCTTTCCCTCACGCGTTCCGCCTCCTCCTTCGCGAGCATTACAGCTTGGCAGAAGGAGGTGACGGCCTCCCATTTCCTCTCGCTCCGTACCATGGCCTGAACCAGGGCCGGACGCGAGAGATCACCGCCGCCGATCGCCTCCACGAGGACACGGCGATGCTCCGCCCAAGCTGGGCAGACCTCCACCGTATGCTCCACCGTGTCCTCCGGGCGATCCACACAATGGTGACACCCGGGCGTTTCCTCCCGCCTTATCCTGTGCAGGAACCTCCCGAAACAGCCGTGTCCGGTGAGGACCTGCGTCAGGCGGAAGGTGAGGACGCCGTGGCGCCTCTCTAGCCACTCCTCAAAGAGGGGTCTTATCGCCGCAATTGTGGCGTGCCCATGTATTACCTAGGAGCGTTATTGATGGAAAACACTCGCAGCAAAATTTCGACTTTATCGCGCACTAAGTGTACGAAAAAAAATCGCTGCGATTTTATTACGTCCATGTGAACGTGGGCTTATTTCGCAATAAAGAGCAACATCGGGTCTCTGAATGTCAACTGCCTAAGTAGTAATTGTTCATCAGATACAAAAAAAAAAACGGACAAGTGCGAGTCGGACTCGCCCACCGAGGGTTCCGTACAAATTTGTAGGTACATATTATAAATAGTTCAGGAATCGAGTCTCGCAGTTTTTTCCGAGCGTTTCCCGAAATTTTGTTTCCAAAACCTATAATTTACTTTTATTATTGTGTTTGAAATTGTGTTAATACTAACAGTTCATACCTAAATTAGTTAGGTAACCTAATCAAAATTGTTTTTACGTAGTACTTTAAATAAAGACTATATTTTTTTGGATTTAATTAAAAATGTATAGTTTTCAGAATTTGCCCTGTACTTGTAGTATAAGACGATATTATGTGCCAAATTTCATAATTCTACGTCAACGAAAAGTACCCTATAAATTTTGATTCCCTTGAGAGTGTCGAAATATACTTTTTTGCAGCATAAACGGCCGTATCTTTTTTACGTTAACTTAGAAGTTTGATTTTTTTCACAGCTTCAAGAGACTGTAGACTTGAGTATATGGTTTTAATTTCAACTAGATACATCTACGCATTCCCGAGATAAAGTGTCTTGACAGACAGACGAACAACAAAGTGATCCTATAAGGGTTCTGTTTTTTTCCTTTTGAGGTACGGAACCCCAAAAAATATAACAGAATGGCCTAGTTTTCCTTTGCACTATATTTTAACCTTTGGAACTATGCCAATATTGTAAATCGATTCAATCGTCAAAGTACCTAACACATAAAAAAAGAGTCTGATCCAACCGTAGTTTATTAACAAGGTAGCAATTAACGTTCTTGGAGTTACTTATTGTTTTCTGTAGTTAGTTAGCTGCTAGCAGCACCTTTTATTATAATCTAATAGATCTATCTCTGTCAGAGTAACATAATATAGGTTTAGACAGAAAGCTAAAGGAGGCGTAACAAAAAATATATTTGTAGGTACCTACATTTAATTGAGTTATCTTTACTAATGTTACAAAGACACAGCGACTTTCGTGAGTTTGTGTATATGTATGTGGAGGGTAATCTCCGGAACCTCAGCTCCTGTTTGAAAAAATCTTTCACCAATCGAAAGGTACTATTTATTAGATGGACATAGGCTATATAAATATATGTAAAAAGAAGTACTTAATAATACTAATGAAATGGTCGTGAATAGTATATAATATGTCAGTAGCCATTTCTTTTTTTTTTTTATTGGGAAATTATCAAATAACTTCTCCCGCTCTGTGCGAAGCGGGAGGGCGTGTCAGACTCTTACTGACTAAAACCCACTCGTGTTCCTTCAGTTGCCTGTATGTTGCCAGGGGCCACGGTATCCCTTTGGAACTTTCCCGCGACCCCGGCAGATATCGGCCCTTGCGGACCCCGTCAGCTGTACCTACTAACATCTCTTTGAGACGCGCGTGGAACACAACGCGCCGTCGACCCGGGCCTTTTTTTTGGGTTGGAAATTATCAAATAACTTCTCCCGCTCTGGGCGGAGTGGGAGGGCACGTAGAATCTTACTGACTAAAACCCACCCGTATTCTTTCAGTTGCCCTGTTGCCGGGGGCCACGATCTCCCTTTCGGTTTTCTTCGCACCCTCGGCAGGCATCGGCCCTAGCGGACCCCGTCAATTCTGCTGACATCTCTTTAAGGAGCGCGTGAAACACAACGCGCCGTCGACCCGGGCCTGGTCCTTATCGGACGGCGAGCTACCTATTGCTCACCGTCCGCAAGCCCGCGCCTGCGGTGGCCGGAAATCGGCTCGCGATTCTCGACGCTCAGGGCGTCTCCTCCTGCGGCCGTTAGGGGCGTGAGGGCGCAAATTTTGCCCCTCCCTCACGCGTTCCGCCTCCTCCTTCGCGAGCATTACTGCTTCGCAGAAGGAGGTGACGGCCTCCCATTTCCTCTCGCTCCGTATCATGGCCCGATTCAGCACGCGTAGCATGACCACCGTAGAAAGGGATTTTGTCGACGGAAGAATAGACAAAATGACAGAAAAACAATCACAATCTGTCAGTTTGTCTATTCTTCCGTCGACAAATCCGTTTCCACGGTGGTCATGCTACGCGTGCTGGACCGGACGCGAGAGATCACCGCCGCCAATCGCCTCCACGAGAACACGGCGATGCTCCGCCCAAGCCGGGCAGACCTCCACCGTCTCTAGCCTCCTCCTTCGCTAGCATTACTGCTTCGCAGAAGGAGGTGACGGCTTCCCATGCCCTGTCGCTCCGTACCATGGCCTGGACCAGGGCCAGACTCGAGAGATCACCGCCGCCGATCGCCTCCACGAGGAATCGACGATACCCCGCCCAAGCCGGGCTGACCTCCACCGTATGCTCCACCGTGTCCTCCGGGCGATCGACACAATGGTAACATACGGGCGTTTCCTCCCGCCTTATCCGGAACTGGAACCACCCGCAACAACCGTGTCCGGTGAGGACCTGCGTCAGGCGGAAGGTGAATATTTCACTACCCTACAGGCACATCATGAATTACATTACCTGCCCGAAGTCTGGCAGAGACGTAATATTAATGTATTTACAGTAATTAAAACAATTATTTTTGTCTTAATTAAAATTCCTGATTCATTTTTAAAACATAAATAAATAAGGAAAGGCGCTAATTGCTTAAAGAAATCTTATGTCATAATTACGTTCTTGTTTAGATCACCTTTCGAGATATTTTCATTACCTGCGATGCACGCGTAGCATGACAACTATTACCCATATTTATGGTCATGTTAAGCGTGCTGCCTATCCGGAAATGAAGATTTACCTACGTTGACTTATACATACAAGGTGCAATTGATATAAATGAAAACCTGAAAAGGGATCATTGTACTCATCTTTATGAACAACTTTCACTACATTTTGTCGAATAATATGGAACTATGTAACTACCTACCGTACAAAATTTTTGCTCAAATTAAATATCATGAGTATTACTTTTATCTAAGCATAAATATTATGTCTCTTTTGACTCTAAAACAATTTCGCATTTAAAATACCAATAGATACCTATCTACTTACTCATTTTTAGTTGCTAGTTCTATTCGCTTCTCGTTAATCGCCAGCAGGACATGGGCAATTTTCATGAAATCCGGTAAAGAGCTTTTTTTTTTTTTTTTTTTCTGTAGGGTATCTCGTAGCTGACCTCTGAGGTCATGACTACTTAACCGGTCAATCCTGTGGTTGCCTTAAGCTGCTACACTCAAAGCCTCCAGCCAGGGGCATACAAAACTAAGCTAAAAAGCTAGGTGAACGCTCGCTAAGGGCACCCCCTGTGGGGTACGAGCCTCGGCTTAGGGCGTCACCGGAGGGAGGACATCAAAGATGGGACGGGCTGGCCGGTAAAGAGCAACCGTGAGGGAGAATATCGCCAAAAGGCATAGGATGAAATGGATTTAAGGTTTTTATGAGAAAGTACGAAATCTGTTCTGACAAACGGATAATATAATTATGTATTTTGTAGTGCGTAGTATAATGTCATTTATGAATTAATTGTTAAGATTTAATATAATTTACTAATCGCATGCATTATTCAAGTAGTTATTTAATTTCTAAAAATAGTATCGCACGCCAAAATTATAGGCATAATAAGAGATCGAAATATTATCCTAAGAACCTTCTGTGTCTACCTTATTTATGCAAATAAATGATTTTTAATTTTAGATGAACTCTAGTAGTGAGAGCAGACATTCTATTCTCTTACTGTACAAAACTTTTAAAAAAATCAGTAAAAGTGGGTCTTTCAAACTACCCACAGGAAAATGCAAAATAGAAAGAAACGTTCTTTTTTTGTATCTTCTGTAATTATATTTTTTTAGTACTTAGGTAATCTACTAATATTGAATAAGGAACGATAACGTAATACCTACCTAGTACCTACTGCAATGTAAATGCAAACGCAACTCCAACTCCAAACATACTCGTAATATCGCGTTCGAGCATATACGTCACGGATGATGCACATTTAGAGCAGATAGCACTCCTGCACTGTTAGGTACATATGCTTTGCAAAATATACAACTGCTCAAAAAGTTAAGTAGTTAAATCTACCAGCTATACTGAAATGAAAAATATACCCTGCATTCACAATCAGCACCCTAATTGCGTAACACACAATAATCATTATCTGAATAATTTTAAAGGAGGAACTTACCTAATGAATGTTGTCGAACTGTCAAAATGAAACCCTTTATGATTGATCGTGTGTTACGCAATTAAGATGCAGATTTCCTTTTTTCTGTGCTTCTCCCGTAAATGGAAATGCGTCAAGGCATCCATACGCGTATAGTAAAAGATGTACAGTAAGTAATATTTAAGGAATGGCGTCTATTTTAAGAGCAACAAGAATAATTATAATGTTCCTTTATTTTATTCACGCAGTCGTAACTGCGTCATTCCATAAAAGCAAATACGTAAAACTTTAAAGACGAGTGTCGAATGTAGTTAGTATTGCATTGTGAGTTCAGAGTAACGTGTAGTGTGCGGCATAAGACGACTACTCCGCAACAAGTGAATAAAATCGGCGACGATATTATCGTGAGGGGCAGTAGTACGATTGACCGCCGATTGACATGGGCGCCGCGGCGAGAAACGCTCGTCCTCACGTCGTCACCAGGTGGATCTGTCTACCTGTACCGTTAGTACATACCTGCCATTCATAGTTCTAACGCCCAATTTATTTTATCCGCTAATCACTGCCAAACATTTGGGAAATATTATTAAAATGTTGTGGCATTGACAATGAACTGCATTTCAACGGTGCGCCAGTGGTTGTGGAGCCGACTCGTGCTGTGCATTTGAAGTTTGAACGCATTATTTTATTTATGTGGCGTGAGATGAGACATGATAGATATGAGTGCCCTTAAAACTGCTACTCAGCATTCGCCGCGCGCGTCGGACTTGGCGTTGTGCCGTTATATTTATGCCGTTCTATGAAGGTCTGCAATTTCTCTTCTGCCAACTATTTCTATTTCTTCGCCAAGTTTTGATGTATTGAGAATCGATTTGTTAGTTAGTTTTAAGCCAACTGCTAAAATACTTTTAATTATCTAAAAATAAGCATAATAAGCATTGCCTTTGTACGTATTTTTCTGTTCCTTTCTTCTTGTCTGTTTATATGTGTGTGCATAAATGGTTAAATAAATAAATAAAGACATATAATAAATTAGGTAATTTATATATAAACCGCTTTGAGTTCGTTCGCAAGTTTTGTCAACAACGGCAACGGCCTAGGTGACCTTGTTTTTATCTTTATGTTAACTTTTAGGGTTCCGTACCCTAAGTTTGCCAACCGGAACCCTATTACTAAGCCTCCGCTGTCCGTCCGTCTGTCTTGTCAGCGGGCTATATCCTACGTAATAGGAAGACAGTTGAATTTTCAGAGATTGTGTATTTCTTTTGCCGCTATAACAATAAATAATAAAATAAAATAAAGTAAAAAATTTTAGGGTGCCCCATACAATAAAAATGTTTTTTTAACAAAAGTAAAAAATACAGTGTTAAATATTGTACGATGGTACGGAACCCTTCGTGTGCGAGTCCGACTCGCACTCGGCCAATTTTGAATATTGCTATCTGTAAATACTTTACAGAATATTCCAAGCGAATCCAAAAACAACACCTATTAATATCTTATTCGCTTTCGGGTTAGCGTTTGGACCAAAAATCAATGCTCGCGCGTGGACTTACCAACTAACTTCTCTCTACCACAAAGCCTTGAGACTTGGATCAATGTGTCACTGTCGAAGCATGCCCGAGAAAAATCTTTTTTAACACTTTCAACTCCACCCGGTTTTCATAGAACTCAAACACCATGCTACCATACATATTGAAAGTGAACGCTCCTGCAGGGTTGTCGGCATTACGTTTGCACTAAAGTTAACCATCGCTGACGGTCTACGGCATTAGGTAAAACGACACACAACAACGATACGTAGTTTCCAACCTTTTAAATGTTTTGTGAATATTTGAAACAGGGAACAAAAAAAAAGCCAGGATTTTAAAACAGGCATATATACTAATAAATCTTGTTAAAATTTAAACCCTGATGTTATATTCACGGTTTATAATGTTGAATTCGCTCAGAAACACCTACATTTAAGAATAGCCCTCCGCGAGGGTTCCTGTCATCCTATATGCGACTAGGTGAACCCTCCAGGAGGGCTCCGAGCACTGAACGTGCTAAGGTCCTCAATACTAAGAGCTTTTTCTACTGCCTGTAGGTACTCGACATCTGAGTTCCGATAGTATTTACGTTTTTTTTTGTGAACCTGTGCGGGTCTTGGGATCACAAGAGTGACGGTTTCACTCCAAACCTGTGCTGTGGTTCACGTCATTACAAATACAAATGGCTTGTACAAACATCCAAAACTCTGAGCAAATATTTATGAGGATGATCCTCATGAATATTTGTCCCGTTGTTGCGTAATTAAAAACCATAGGTACCCAACTACCCGCTTCCAAACTTCGGTGTTTGGGTCGTTTCGAATTAGGTACACACGGCTTCATATCAAGCTATACATTTCCAGTATAAGCTGATCTCGCATTGTATTATGATTTCCGAACAATGTGAGGTCAGCTTATACTGGAAATGTATAGCTTGATATGTAGCAGTGAGTACCTATAACATTGTTCTAACAGTTTTCTTAGGAATTGTTTTGTTAGAATCGCGTCGCGCCAGTCTCTACGAGGCTTTATGTGTCCGGAGTTAAATAAAAGACTTGAGTGTACATTTCAGAGCTGTCGGAGTCCCGGCTGGCGCTGAAAGAGAGCCTGTGCCGCGGCACTCTGCGCACGGTGGCGGCGCTGGGCGTGGGCGACGCGCACCTGCGCGGCCTGCTGCTGTACCACCTGCACGCCGCGCTGGCCGAGCGCGCGCGCCGCTCGCCAGACCTGTATGAGGTACTTAGTCAACCCCTTCTGTACCACCGCTAAATCTGCCTTAACTGGGGTGGTTTGTTTCCTAAACCATTATTAGACCCATTTTCATAAAGAAAGAGCCACCTACGTGATCGCAGTTTTTGTCAATCTTTAATTACCAAGATACTTATTAATTTATCATCATCAGTCACTGCCTTATAATGTTAGTAAGCACGGAACTATACGGCCGATGCCAGCCGGGGGTGCGAAGAAAACCGAAAGGGAGATCGTGGCCCCCGGCAACAGGGCAACCGAAGGAACACGGGTGGGTTTAAGTCAGTAAGAGTCTGACACGCCCTCCCGCTTCGCCCAGAGCGGGAAAAGTTATTTGATAATTTCCCACCCAAAAAAAAAGGCATGGAACTATGCTTGTTTAGACGCTTGCTTTTCTGTTACAGGAAATAAAATCAGAAATCGAGAGCACCATAGAACAAGCCTACATTATTCTCCAAGGCGATATTTCTGCGCCACCTGACCTCGAGCTGCGACGCCGTTACCTTGGCCCAGGCTGTGATAAACCCCAAGAAGAACGATTCTTCATCCTCGATGCCTAAACGTGCTGAAAATGTGATATATCATTATTTTTATACTTACGTTATTTACCTTATTATGTCTATATTTTATTTTAGAAACTAAAAATGGTAGTATTTTTAAGTGATGTTATAAAAAGCTAGCTACGAATGGAACAATGAATACAGCGATGTAATAATAATATTCACCATGATTTATTTCATCGATACCCGCCTGCGCCCGCGCTCCTGCTCTGCACGATCATCATCACTGTGTTTCGTGAATTCATGCAAGCCTTGCATGAATTCACGATAGTATTCAATCATTATGTTATGCTACTAATAGGATTTAGATGAGGTAGACAGATAGTTTATAACCTGGATTAACACATAATACACTTTTTATCCCGATAGTACGTTTCCATGGGATAAGTTCCGACTTCTACGCGATCTAAGCCGCGGGAAAAGCTAGTACATAATAATTACCTATAATACCAGCCTATCATTGTTCCACTGCAAGGCAAAGGCCTCTTCTCATACACAAAAAAAGCACGACCATTGATCACCACGCTTGCTCAACATGAATTGATGCAAGAAGAATGTTGAACGTACCTAGTACTAAAGTCCATGATTGATAGATATGTGGATACATCAAACGTCTGATCTCAATCTGTTATGAATGAAAGTTGGATAAGGATCTTTCGGCGCTTGGCCAATATCGGAACTAACGCCTCACAAATGTTTACCAACAACAACGCTTCTCTGTCAATGTCATTCGGGGCCAAAAGACCTTGGGTTTTTGCCACACCGAGCGCTGCATGCAAAGACACTTCAGCGCTCGGTGTGGCAACAGGCCGTGTTCGAGTTCGCGACGAGTCAATCGTCATCCTGGAGATGCCTCGTTGAGAGGTGAAACACGTGTCTATTTCTTTCATGGTTTTTTTATGGCTCTTTAGAAATAGCTGAGCGGAACAACTGAATATATCCACGTCTATTGTGTTTTATAAAGAAAATAAATTTAACCAATCAACATAATACTTGTCCTCTAAAATCACGAGTGGTGGAAATTCCAGTTAAATAACGTGGATACGTGTAGACTAACAACATACCATATTACTGTATTTTTATTCTTCTGGCAATATTCTTACTCTAAACGTTACAAAATGTTCGAGATACCCATTTATATTTAGACGCTGGTCGTTACGAAAAGTTCTGGAATTATGTGTGAAAAATAATTCCACCGAAACAACTGTATTTTCTAAGCTAAGAAAGGTTTTTAATATCATTTATATTTTCATTATGTTTCTGAATTTGTTTTTTATAATCAAATATTGATTATTTGTACAATTTAGGTGAATAACTAACGAGTATCATGTAGAAACGTCGGTTCGATTAGCCCAACCCTACTGGGTTGGGCTAATCGAATTACTATTCGTCCGACCAATACATCACGGAACGTCATGTATAAACGGAACGTAAATTATTACGTAATGGAATTGTAAGGCCGTGTCTAGTTTTAAATCAGCGTTCGGGAAGCTACGCAATATCTTCTCATCCCACATACCACAGTGTCTCAAGACGAAAGTCTTTGACCAGTGCGTGTTGCCAGTGATGACCTATGGCACTAAAACGTGGTCGCTCACAATGGGCCTTATCAGAAGGCTATGCTTGGAGTTTCCCTACGTGATCGAATCAGAAATGAAGAGATCCGCAGGAGAACCAAGGTAAACAGCATAGCCCGAAGAATTGCCAAACTCAAATGACAATTAGCAGGGCACATTGCTCGCAGAACGGATGCCCGATAGAGCCGAAAGGTTCTGAAGTATCAACCGCGTACGAGAAGACGTAGCGTTGGAAGGCCTCCCACTAGATGGACCGATGATCTTGTGAAGGCCGCAGGAATCCGCTGGATGCGGGAAGCACAGAATCGGTCGAAGTGGCGGTGCTTGGGGGAGGCCTATGTCCAGCAGTGGACGTCTTTCGGTTAAAATGATGATGATTATGAATCCTCCGAATATACTTCTGGATCTATCAAGATTACGGGACTTTCAGGACGTACAACTTCTTGTTGAAGTAGTAAACAGTTTATTTTAGGATGGTTGTCATCCTCATCCAGACGAAAGCATTGTTTCATCCATTGCAGTCAACATAATTATGTAAGTGAAAAACACAAAAAAAAAAACCACAAAAGTGTTCAAATAAATTTTAAATCACGAATATTTTAAATATTTCGGAGCACGTGTTTTTGCACGGATAACCAATACTTAAATTTGGCAACGCCGCGTTTATCTGTTACACTTATTAACACTGTTAAAACTTTTATGTCTGTTACAGTATATTACGGTTACACTTTTGTGTTTTGTAATTTCCAAAAGTTACGTAATATAACTTTTCCGGAGAAAAACTGCTGTGAAAATATCAAGTTAAATTTTATCAACATTTATGTTTAGATGAATTAAGGCGATTAAAGAAATGCGAAAAATAATATTTTTATTTAACCAAAATTAAGAACGAAAATGTTACAAATGGATTAAAATTTCCAGCTCACAGTCACAAAAAATACTTTTTTAATGATTATAATTATTTCCCTAGATATATTAAATGGAATCAGATATTTTTTTTTAACATACCACCAATCATCATTGTTTGAATGCAAGTTTCTTACCCAACTATGGCAAAGCCAAAAGGAAGGGTTATTATTAGCATCAGTGGGTCATGTACTCATGTCTTTTGTAGGTGTGGCGAGTCATGGCAAATAAAAATATGAACTAGGTTAAGATTTCTATGGGTCTATGCCAACCGAAATAAAGTTTTATATTATTATATACTACTAGCTGACCCGGCGAACTTCGTTCCGCCTAACAGTCAATGAATATGCATGTTTAGGATTTTAAAATTAATACAAAATTCCTACCCTACCTACCCTACCTACATACCTATTCCATTCTATTGTTCTATCTACCGTGATATCATCAAAATTCATGCAAGCCCAGCCTAAATTTAAAAAAATAGGATCACTCGTGTGTCTGCCTGTCCATCTGTCACAGCCAATTTGTTCCGAATCTAATGGACCGATTAAGTTGAAATTTGGTACACATTATGTATTTCTGTGACCCAAACACGAATTTTGAATATGGGGGTCACTTTTGGGGGAAATAACAAATTAAAAAAAAAAAGTTTTGCTAACTGTACCGTGTGGCATATCAAATAAAAGAACTTGTTGCGAAGATTGCAAATATTTTTTTAAAACAACTTTAAAACACATACTTTTAAAGATATTTAAGAAAATTCATGAAAATTGACTTTTCCCCCACTTATCTCTGAAACTAAATCTGATAATGGTTCTTTCTTCATAGATTACAGGAAAACCTATAAGAAGTCTATAGTCTTCAAATAACATGGTAAATCTCTCAATTTTGTGCGTGCAAACTTACACTTGCAGTTGGAATTTATGGGAGAACATGTGTTTCTACAACTACAACGTTAACTTTGTTTTAGGGATAAATTAATCCCAACTACCGAACCCTTTATTGGGCATGGTCCGACACGCTCTTGGCCGGTTTTTTTTTATCGCTCTACAACACGTTTCAATACAAACCAACCAGCCACAGACTAATAGCCAGCTACTGTGCCAGCAAGTAGCATTGAGATACTAAAAACACGGAGGCGCCGCGATATTCTATACATAAGTTTGCTTATACAAATATGGGTGAAAAACGAACTAGAATGTGAAATATCGTGTTATTTCACTCTTTCTAATGTAGTAATCGTATTTGATAAAAGAGACAACAATATTTCAGTTGTTCCTCATAATGGCAACATTTTGTTGAAACGTAGTAACAGTTGTAGGTAAGTGCCATATCCGCCATAATATGCGACAAGTTCATGGTAGTTCTGCTGTCAAGTGGTTGTTTACTTTTTGTTTTATTGAGATTTGTGAGAAAATTACGTGGAGTTTTCCTTTAAAACTACATATATACGTTGGAAAACACCAATTCAACATGCCTGTGTGTTGTATTGTGAAGTGTGGTGCAAGAAAGAAGGAAAATCAACCTCAATTATCTTTGCACAGGTTAGTAGCCGGTTTTCATGCAATAGTACATAAAGTGATAAACTTTCGATGAAAAAATTGCTAGGTGATCATTAAATACGGCTTAAATTTTAATATATGGGTTTATTTCCGTCCAACAGACCTTTTTATTATTTCATAATTTCATTCGTTTGTTTACAATGATATGTCATGGTGGAATAGTGTTGTACCGTTTCCGTAATAGTTTCTGATACTAGTTCCTTCGCTGCGCTGAAATGATATTGCTAGGTCCGGCCCGTGGTTTACAGCAAACTGTACTCTTTGGTTCATAGCACCGAGAGACCGTTCCGCAGAGTTTTATGTAGTGTATACGATTTTTTTGTTGAAGTTTTTAAGATGAACAATACTGTAGTACATACATTTTATGTAACTTTTATGATATCCGCGGCTCACGCTAATAAAGATCCCAGTCCGCATGATTTTATCCGACATCTTCAACAATAATCGTCAAATTTCAGCCAATTTACACAAAACTTTAATGAATTATACACTAAAACCTTCCGCATGAATCACTCCGTCCATTAGTGAAAATTGATTGAAAATCCGTTTAGTAGTTTTTGAATTTTTCGTGTTCAGACAGACAGAAAAACAGACAGACGCGGCGGTGTACTTTGTTTATAATATGTAAGGATGTGTATTATTCCGAATGTTCATTTATGATAAAATTGTTAAAAATTTAATTCACTAATGCCCGTTTTCACCGACAGCTAAGTGACACTTAAATGAATACCTAAATAAAACTGCACTGTTTGTCAACTCTCAGCGCTGAGTCTACCGTTGAAAATCCAACAGTGAACTTTTATTAGGGATTCATTTAAGTGTCACTTAGTGAAGGTGAAAACAGGCATAAGACTTGCATGCTCACTCGATACTAAATATTTGGCTTTGTTTAAACGTTCACTTGCCAAACATTAGGTTTGCGTTACAAATATTTGTGAAAACTTTATTTGCTAAGTAATAATTCTATAAATGAAATTATAATTGTGCGGAAAATTGTTTGAGAAGTGATAAATTGTCAATACTCGTTTTTTTCTGTTACAACGGACTATTAGCTAATATTTTTTTAAATATGATTCAACCGTGATATCTAGTAAGATTCGTTATACTATTACGTACTAGTATCGATACTCGAAATAGTAACACCATGTTCCCTGAATGACACAACCCTAGCATTGGCAGCCATTTTATGCGACATTTTGAGTTATAGGTATGCACCTTTTTTTGTAGGTATTTCCAGTCCATACTTATTAAATGTCTATGGCAAGTAGCCTAGCCTTTGGTTGACAGCTTTGTGGTTGACAGTGACACTGACAGACTCCTTCAACAAAGTGACTTTTATTTATTTACAAATGTTTTTCTGTTTTTCTTTCTGCTTTGCTAGTCGATTTCCTGCCCACCTGCTGTTACTATCAAGTAATCTGACAACAAAATATAATTTGCTTGCAAACAAATGGGTTAGTTTTAATCTAATATTAAAACCGATACATAAACAATATTGATGTTTTAATTAAATTTTCTGTTACTGTTGTTTACAACTCTATTAACTGATAAGAACTCAATAAATTGTTCGTTCGATAACAATAAGAAATTTACCAAGATAATGCACTATTAAAAGTTGTTTTATTTCCTTTTATAACAGTATCGGCTTTGTAATAACAATCTCAGTACTCATTTGAAGAGGGTCAAGCAAAGAAACTTCAGTACTTCGCACAAAATGTTTCCCCAGCGTCAGGCATTGTTACTTTCTTCATCAAATTGTCATGGTTATCCCATGTTGGAGTTTGCTAGAAAAGAAATATGCAATCTTCTCAATAAGTAAGTACTTACTTAAAATCTTACAATACAGTGTTTTCTATTACTTATTTTTGTAAATATTGGATCTATAATTTCAGAAATGGTATATCTGAACTAGTCTTCATCCCATATGCTCAAAAGGACTACGATAACTACACAGCTAAAATGAAAGAAGTCATTGAACCATGGGGATTTACAGTAACAGGTTTACATAGCTATCCTAATGTTATTGAAATAATTAATAGCTCGAAAGCTATTTATGTAGGTGGAGGAAATACATTTCTCCTTTTAAAAACGCTATATGAAAATAAGCTTGTGAATTTAATAAGAAAGAAAGTTGATGAAGGGAGCCTAATATACATTGGTAGCAGCGCTGGAACTAATGTTGCAACGAAAAGCATTCACACTACTAATGATATGCCCATAGTTTATCCTCCAAGTTTTGAAGCAATTGGTATTGTGCCTTTCAACATCAACCCCCATTATATTGACATAATAAGTGAGACACACAAGGGTGAAACAAGGAGCCAAAGAATATATGAATATTTAACACTGAGTCATGCCACACCTGTGCTAGGACTAGAGGAAGGGTCAATACTGCATGTTGATGGATTTCAGCTAACAATCAAAGGAGTTTCTGGTGCTGTTCTATTCAAGAAGTAAGTACATTCACAATGCATGCTACATTGAATGATTCAATGTTGTAAGTTGTTGTAACTGTGCATTTCCACTCGCGAAATATTCACAACAAAACATGTTGAAATCTCTATTTTCTGTCAATGTTCTATTACAATGTTTGACAGGAACTAGAGATTTCAACATGTTTTGTTGAGATTTCTCACCAGTGCAAACATTCAGTAAGATTGAATGCAGTTGCTACTATGTACTAGTTGTTATCAACTGGCCTTTATTTTTATTAGCAGTAGCATGCACAGGTGAAAGCATTCAATTTGACTAAACCTATATCTGCTGGAACAAGCATCTCATATTTCATATTTTATTGCTTGTTTGTTAAAGATCTCAAAATAATTTGCAAATTAAGTGGTACTTTAAATGAGTACCACTTAATTTGTTGTAAAATACTTAACCTGTATTTAATTTGTTTTTAGGAATTGCATGGTACCAGAATATTATGCATTGGGTTCAGATGTATCATTTTTGTATGGACGTGACCAAGAACTATAGGTGCTGCAGATTTGTAAAGGAATTCAAAGAAGAAAAATAAACTTGTATTTTTTGTTGAGTATAATAATGACCAATTGTGTTTATTCGCCAATTATTATTAAAAATAAAATATTTTAGATAAAAAAAATATATTTGAAGTTAATACAGGAACACAAATAATATGTCAATGCCTTGAAACACTATGCACTTATCCTATATTATCCAAAGTCAGGTCATATTTGGAGTAGTTCATAAAACATTTATGACTGAATCACTGTTGGCTGTATAAAGTAGGTATACCACGGAACCACTTAAAATCCACAATTCTCACTACCAGCTGTAATCAAGAGCTGTATCAAATCCACCAGATTTTTTTACTAAAAATTTAAATGACCACTTTTACAAACAGTATTGTGTCTGAACATAGCACTTGAAGTTTTTACTTTTCTTGTGTAGTCTAAACTCTGGCTAACCAGGTTTAAACTCTATGTCAACCAGTGACCGGAGCATGCAGTAACAGAGATCTAGCTGCATGAAACAAAGAGGCTTGTGGAGTCACACGGGATTGGCCGGTTCTTTCTGCTGTAGGTAAATGACACAGATATCGCCTTAAAGCTAGATCTCGTCGTGCACTCAAGCCACGAGTAATTTCACAACCAGATCCAAACAATACAGCACGCTGTCTCTTTCTCTTTTGTACAGCCACCTATAAGAATGAAATCAAAACATTAGTTTTAAATACTAAGAAACAACAACTGTTTCCTTAAATGCATATATACAAACCTGAATAGCAGCAACTGGGTGCAATGTTGAAACATCAGGCACAGATTCAGTTTTAGCATCAATCTCATGTGTACCATTTTGTTCAACCTTATCTTTCTGGTCAGAATTATCCAATAAAGTCACTTGTTTTTTCTTATCTGACTGCAAGCTTTCAGCATTTTTCTGTAATACACCTTGTACAATTTCCGTCCCCGCCATATGTAGGGAAAGCCCAAGACGCGCGAGAACTCGCTCGGGTCTCCAGCGATCGCGGGCGCCGCCGGAAGAGACGCTAGTCTGTTCACGTCGACGAACATCTGCCACTAAGCTGGCCCAGTCAACTCCGAGAGCATCGCCTAAACCAGCTGAAAAATAATTTTATTATGATTATATTACTTTTATTCTATGTTAATGTTTACAGAATAATATTATTATCCATGTTTAGATTTACCTCTTGTACGCTCTTCTTCAAGTTCTCCATCAGATATTTCCTCGAAGTCCAAATTAGTAACATCTTCATCATCCTTAGCTTCTTGCGATTCCTTTTCTTCACATGCACCACTTGTATCCTAGAATAACATTGCATATTTTTGAACAAGTGTTATAAATAATTATGTAGGTTAATCAAGAGGACTAAGTTATTTCTTTATTTCAATTAACTCTCATACCTGAGTTGACTCCTTCTCAGAACCTTCTGGCTTGGATACACTTTCATCATTTGGTAAAGCAGTTTGACTATCTTCATCCATAATTTGATCAGCCATCTAACAAAAAGTGATGAATTACTACAAGGTGAAGAGGAAAATAAATGTGTTTTTGCTATTGATTCACTTACATCTTCCCTGTTGAGTATATCATCAGGATCATCACTTATTTCACTGAGATCATCAGGTATTGGTTTATCATCAATTTCGGCCTCCTGACGTGGTGGTGCTGTGGGTGCTGTTTGCGTAGCTGGCGGAGTTTCCTTCGCGGTTTGTTCTGGTTCATTTCTGGGAGCACGGCGCTTATTACCATCACCTCGAGCTAGATCCATCCTCATACCACGGCCATAATCATCTTAAATAACAAATTGAAACAAGTCAGAAAATTATAGCATATTTTATAAAACATGTTTGTCTACAAGGGACTTAACATGAAGCTCTATTCTGGTTTCTCAGCTTGCACTAACATTAAAGAAACCCTCACTAACATAAATAAATACACAGCTCTAATCTCACCATGCATCCGTCCACGGTGAGGTCCTGGGGGATGGCCCCTATGGTGCCAAGCATCCACATCAGGTTCTTTATCACCCCACTCGTTCATCTGAAATCACATAGTTAATTTTATACAAATACAGATTGAAAGAAGAAAATATCTAAAAATAATAAACATATCAACATACCAAAGTGAGAATAAGGACAGCCAAGGAATATGTGGGATAGAATAAGGCAAGGGTTTTTATTGTCTTTACGATAATCAATTGGTTCATTCCGATACCAAGTCTGATAGTAGTATAAACTCACCTATAGCAATAAAGGAGAGAAGGATTAGGAAGAAAGAACAATTTTATTTATAATTCAATCAATTAATTTCAATGTTATGTTTAACTGATATAGTAGTTAACCTGTGGGTCATGCATAGGCCAATGTCGCTCTCTGCCCCACTGGTCTCCTGGGCGGTAGTCTTCATTATCCCATTCTTTATGCGGATGCATATAGCCACGCTCACGGTCCATAGAACCAGACCGCCCTTCCCAGGAACGCTCGCGATGGGGTCGACGGTCATCATAACCTTAAACACACAAGCACGCTTAGGATAGAAAGCTCCGGTTTCAATTCACACGATGAATTAAACTCATCTTACCCATATCAACACCCCTGCGTTCGCCCATATGTTCACCATACAACCTATCATCATCTTCAGGATATCCCCTTGGGGGTCCTGACATGTCATAACCAGTATCATAGTGCCTATCCCTTCCCTGCATATTGTAACCTGGAGACCTCTCATCTTCTCTAGGACCGTCTTCATAACGATCATCGACTCTATCATAATGATCCAAGTTGCGATCATTGTCATACTGACGTTCCATACCCATTTCATAGTCACCTTGATCTCTATCCATGCTATCCAATCTGTCTCTTTTTGTAGAACGATCCCTTTCAAGCCTGTCCTGCTTACGACCACCTCTTTCAGAATGTGAATCCTGTCGGTCTTTAGATGTTGAAGAATTTTTATCTATGTCTAGTGCTCTATTTGAAATAGCAGCTAAAGCAGCTAAACGCTCCTCAGGTCTGGGAAGAAGTCTTTCCATAGGCTTATTAGGCTTTTCTAATCCTTTATCAGCTCCTCCTCTTCCACCTAAACCTCTATCTCGGCCTCTTCTCTTACTGTCGTCTCTTTTATTATCTTTATTCCTGTCACGCCCACCTCTATCCTTTCTATCATGCCTATCTTTGTCATCATGTTTGTCTTTTCGTCTCTCCAATGATCTGTCTTTGTGATCACGGCCTCTTTCCCTATCTCTGCTTGCAGATCTCTTTCTATGTCTCTCTGCACTTCCATCTCGTCGAGTTTGTTTCTTAGGTGAAACAGGTCTGCTACGCTCAGAGCTTTCTTTTTTCCTTAAATCTTTTGAATGAGATGCATGCTGACGGGGAGATCTTGATCTTGCTTTCCTTGGAGATCTACTTCGGACTCTGGTTCTCTCCCTTTCTTTCTCACGTTCCTTTTCCCTTTCTTTTTCTCTCTCCTTTTCTCTTGTGCGATCTCTATCTTTGTCTTTCTCTCTAAGGCTATGAGGAGAAGCACTTCTGTTTCTATCTCTCCTTGGTGGAGATTTTCCATGTTTCACTGTACTTTTTCCAAGAGTTTTTGTTGTAATAGGAGGAGTTCCACCAGATTTTTTACCTGGTGACAATGATTTTTTTCCAATAGTAGTTTTACTGACAGTTTTCTTTTTGGTGGTATCTTGTTTTTTTAAAATCCTGTCTTCTTTTTTTGTAACTGTTTTCTTGGGTTCACTTTTATCCCTTTTTAAAGTATCGGTTTTAATAAATTTCTTTTTAGATGGTGCATCCCCATCTGATGATGAACTGGAATTTCTTTTAAGCTTTCCTTTCTTTCCTTTTCGTCTTGCTTCTCTGAAATAAAGATAAATTTTGAGATGAAATGTAATGAGGTTTTTTAAAGCATAATAGTACAATATATTATGTGAAGTGATATAATTTATATAAAATACATTTTCTAATTAACTACCATAAAATTAGTTACGATTTACATATCAATAATTGAAGATTCTGAACTATCCATACCTGCCAGATGATGAAGATGATGAGCTATTATCTGATGAAGAAGAAGAGACGCTCGAAGAACTAGAACTTCGTGATGAAGATGTGCTTGACATAGTTTTCTTTTTGTCCTTGCGCATATCTTTGCCAGAGTCCATTTTCAATTGCAACTCTAATTCACGTTGCAGTTGTTGTCGCCTTTTTTCAAGGACGTCTGTATCTGCGTACTCTAGGTCATTTTGATCCCAGTTGTCGATTTCACCATCTGGACTACGTCCTGAGCGCACGACCACGGCCGAATGCAGTCTACTTTTAGGGTCATCTTTCACAGCACGTTTATGTTCACTATCTTTGTTTGCTGCGCGTTGTTTCGATGGACTTATTAATGTATGGGTTGATGCAAATTTACAACTTTTACCGTAAGCGCAACTCCCGTTTTGTGCCCACTGTCGACAATGTTCAGTTGTTTTTTTAGCGCTGGATTTCTTAGTACCAAGGCGCTCAAAAACACTAGGCCTATTAGCTAGATCTTTTGACTTCGGTAATTCGACAGTAATTTTTCTTTTTCCTTGTTTTGACATTATAGAGGAAAAACATTGGTCTCGCACAACTAAAAGCGATTAAAAACACACATTTCCACCGGCGCTGCTACCGCCGCCATTGTTGTTTATGGCATCGTAATCATAAACAAGGATTTCTCGGCATTTTACTATAATGGGGATAAAAACTGCCACCCTGCTCCCTTCAGATGGCGCTGATCTCCAGCGTGTAATAATTTGACAGATAGCCATATATTTTTTGTAAACAAGCGACTTTTACGCATAATTAATTATTGAGCCCAGTTGCGCAGCTTTTACTTCAAAAATACGGGGACCCATGTATTTGCCACAGATGTTATAAGAAGAAAACTCTGGGAGAAAGCTTCCGAAAAAAAATTGGAACCCGACACTTCGTCGAGACGATGTGCTATCCTTTAAGCCTTTTATGGGAGAAAGTGGTTTATAAGTGATACCCCCAAGAGAACTAAGTCTGTTTTCAATACATACAGGCACTTGTGATGTGATATCATGTAAATTATAGTAAAGTATGTGTGTGTTTATACTATCATATTAGATTAGTGCTAGAAGTGCTATCTCTGAAGTTTCTCAGTCAGGAAGATATTCGCGAGCTAGTTTTCAACTCTGATTAAGTTATTTGAGTTATTTATATCGTATTTCTATCCAGACTTTAACAAAAAACGAACTTAAAGTCAACAAACACAAAATAACCTATAAATTATAAAACGTTCATAATTTATTGACTTTTCCACTAAAGCTGCCTTTTTTACCAGTGGTAAACGCTTCCCCTGTCCTTAGCTCATCTTTTAATCTCATACATATTTATCTAGATTTCGTAAATTTTTTAATAATTATTTAAAAATCGGTTGAATCAGTCGGAATCGGTTAAATCATGGAACCGATTATTGATTGATAAAGCCCGGTACTTTGTGTTGTGTTTTTTAGTATTTGTTGTTACAGCGGCAACAGATATACATCAACTGTGAAAATTTCAACTGTCTAACTATGACGGTTCATGAGATACAGCCTGGTGACAGATGGACAGACAGACAGACAGACGGACGGACAGCGGAGTCTTAGTAATAGGGTCATATCCCGTGTGCACACTCAATTCGTACGACCATGGTCGTACGAATTGTACGTGTAAGCACGAGTGAAACTCGTACGAAAATGCATCCAAAGTGCGCGCGGCCTTAGACTTACGTTGCTGATATTATCGCTATATGTGCAGTAAAATGCCCAAGGAATATGTCTAAGCCCCAAGGATAATTATGAAATTACGGTTGACTAAGTCTGTGGACTGAATATGTCTGTGATTGTCAAGTTGTCAATTTGTGACGCCAGCGCTAGTGTCATCGGATAACCTATAAAAACTATATTCATTTCATTATTGTTTTAGTAAATTGATTGCATTCCGATTGTCACCGTTTTTTTATATCTGAAATAACGTAGAAGCAGTTAAGGCAGTGACACCAAAATAGCCTTATAATACAAAATGCCTCTACTCGACGGTAAAGAAATCGATATATTTTTTGTAAGTATACAAACTTCGTACTTTTAAAATTTCGTCTTCTGACTAATGAGGCAAAATTACATATATTGTTGCTTCAGGACTTCCTTGTAATCTGATGTAGAAATGATGACAAAAATATATACACTTTTAAATGTTATACTTTTTTAAGTACCTACATAGTATTTATTCAATAGATTTAATCTTAAAGGTCCCCAAAACGATCAATTTCTTATTATCCAATTTTTTCGAGATTGATACACATTGATGCGTAAATTGATCATCTATAAAATGCATTTGAAGCGATTAACCATATTACTACAATACAAATTGATGGCAATTTAATCAATTGCAATTGGTTGTTTCGGGGAACCCTTAGTTCTAGTATTATGCTGAAAATGGGTCTCGCCAACCTAGTGTTCCATAACACATACACCCCACTTTTTCATTATTATAATTCACATTAGGCTACATGAAGACACTATTCTGTAGGTCAGCAAATGGATTTTCTGGACACAAACATTATGAAAATAGAATTCTGAATTTAATTCTATACAACATTCTTTTCACAGGTATAGACTTCACAATTGATTGTTAATTATGTATGAACCTAAATGAATTTGAAATATAATCTGATTTCAGAGTGAAGAAGATCTACCATATGAGGAGGAGATATTGAGAAATCCCTTCTCAGTTAAACACTGGCTAAGATATATTGAACATAAAAAAGCTGCACCTAAACATGAAATAAACATGATCTATGAGAGAGCTCTAAAAGAGTTGCCTGGATCATTTAAACTGTGGTACAACTATCTTAAATTAAGAAGGAATCAAATTCGAGGCAAATGCATTACTGACCCTTGTTTTGACGATGTTAACAATTGTTTTGAAAGATCTTTGGTGTTTATGCATAAAATGCCTAGAATATGGATGGATTACTGCACTTTTCTAACTGATCAATGTAAGATAACAGGAACAAGAAAAGCCTTTGACAGTGCTTTGAGGGCTTTGCCAATAACACAACATCACAGAATATGGCCCCTTTACTTAAACTATCTGAAGAAACACAATATTTCTGAGACAGCAGTTAGAGTATTTAGAAGATACCTTAAACTATGTCCAGAAGATACAGAAGAATATATTGATTATTTAATTTCAATAAATAAATTGGATGAAGCTGCAGTTAAGTTGGCTCAAATAGTAAATAATGAAAATTTTCAATCGAAACATGGCAAATCAAATCATCAGCTTTGGAATGAACTTTGCGAATTAATATCTAAAAACCCAGATCAAATTCATACTCTAAACGTGGATGCTATTATTAGAGGTGGACTAAGGCGCTACACAGATCAGCTGGGACATTTATGGAATTCTCTTGCTGATTACTATGTAAGAAGTGGTTTATTCGAAAGAGCGAGAGACATTTATGAAGAAGCTATACAAACAGTAACCACAGTAAGGGATTTCACTCAAGTATTTGATGCATATGCTCAATTTGAGGAGCTTAGCTTAAGCAAAAAAATGGAAGAAGTTGCTAAAAAGCCTAGCCCCACTGAAGATGATGATATTGATTTAGAGCTACGACTTGCAAGATTTGAATACCTCATGGAAAGAAGATTATTGTTGCTTAACTCTGTACTTCTGAGGCAAAACCCTCACAATGTTGCTGAATGGCATAAAAGAGTTAAACTTTATGAAGATAAACCTCATGAGATTATTGATACCTACACTGAGGCTGTTCAAACAGTAGATCCTAAGCTTGCTGTAGGCAAACTATATACTTTGTGGGTCGGATTTGCAAAGTTCTATGAAAAAAATGAACAAATAGAAGATGCAAGACTTATTTTTGAAAAAGCAACACAAGTAAACTATGCTAAAGTTGATGATTTAGCTTCAGTGTGGTGTGAATGGGCAGAAATGGAAATACGACATGAAAATTATGAAGAAGCCCTGAAGTTAATGCAAAAAGCCACTGTTTTACCCAGTCGAAAAGTCGCATATCATGATGATACTGAAACGGTACAGATGCGGTTGTATAAGTCTTTGAAAGTATGGTCTATGTATGCAGATTTGGAAGAAAGTTTTGGTACTTATAAATCATGTAAGGCTGTTTACGATCATATTATAGATTTAAAAATTGCTACTCCACAAATCATCATAAACTATGGCCTTTTCCTAGAGGAACACAATTACTTTGAAGAAGCTTTTAGAGCATATGAAAAGGGTATTGCACTATTTAAATGGCCGAATGTATATGATATTTGGAATACTTACCTAACCAAGTTTTTAAAAAGGTATGGAGGATCGAAGTTAGAGAGAGCTAGAGATTTATTTGAACAGTGTCTTGAACATTGCCCACCAGAATTTGCAAAATCTATATTTTTATTATATGCAAAATTAGAAGAAGAGCATGGTTTGGCAAGACATGCTATGGCTGTCTATGAACGAGCGACAACTGCTGTTCTCACTGAAGAAATGTTTGAAATGTTTAATATTTACATTAAAAAAGCTGCTGAAATATATGGCGTGCCAAAAACACGTCAAATATATGAAAAAGCCATTGAAACTCTTCCTGATGAAAAAGCGAGGGAGATGTGTGTACGCTTTTCTGAAATGGAAACACGACTTGGCGAAATTGACAGGGCTCGGGCAATATACGCGCATTGTAGTCAAATGTGTGATCCCAGGATTACAGCCGAGTTTTGGAACACATGGAAAGAGTTTGAAGTAAGACATGGCAATGAAGATACAATGAGAGAAATGCTTAGAATTAAACGCAGTGTTCAAGCTACATATAACACACAAGTAAATATGATGTCTGCTCAAATGTTGAGCTCAGCTGCGCAAGCAGCTGGTACTGTTTCAGATCTTGCACCAGGTATGAAGGATGGTATGAGAATGTTAGAAGCCAAAGCTGCTGAAATGGCAGTTCAAAGTAAAGGTAATATTTCATTTGTACGGGGTGAAACACAAGGTCTCAAGGAAGCTGATAAAGTGGTGAATCCTGATGAAATTGATATTGATGAGGATTCGGAGAACAGTGAAGACGAAGAAGAAGCTGCTCCTGTTCAGACAAAAGAAATCCCTGCTGCTGTATTTGGAGGGCTTGTTAAAGACACTGACTGAACCTAATAATATCTTTGTTATGAGAAATACTTGAATTAAATATTATTTTAGTAATAAATCAACTTTTAATCATAAGCTTAGTTACATTATACAATAAGCCATATTTACAACAGAAATCACAGAACACATTTTCATTCATTAGTATTAACATAAAAGATTGCAGTTTTATTAGGTACACATTGAACTGGATTGTGGAAGTGAGACATTGATAGTTTTTCTTTTACTATGCAACTGTAACATGGTAAACAACAAAAATACTCATATTATTATAACTGAACAATTTGTCAAACTTAATAAGAAGTCATTATTCGTCAGAGAGTCAGCAGGCGTAAATAACTAGAAAATTATCTAAGAAAATATACACAATTAAAAAAAAGGAAACAAAGCAATAGTTTAAATTATACATCAGAAGTTTATATGATATCTCTGGGTGGCGTTATAAAATGCAATGAATTTGAGTACTTATTTTGATGTTCAGAGTAATTTAAAATACTGATATCGTTGTGAACACCACCAAACATAATTAGCTCCCCATTCCCTTTGACTAATGAATACATTACTAATTCCTCTGGTGCCCCAGTCATTTCTCCCAAACGAGGACAGAGCCATGCCACATAATTTAGTGAATTTCCATCAACAACAGTAGAAATATCCAAAACATGCATAGTCAAAGTATTTCGTTTAACTTTCTTTACTGCAGGTTGCCTCGGCTGAGGGTTTGGCGGTGAAGGCAATGGTTCTCTTATATTTTCTAAGTGAGCTATCTGTCTTTGATTAATGAGATCATTTTCAGGAGATGAATTATTTTGGGATGTATCACAAGCAAATGCGGCCATTCTGTACTTATTAGCTTCCTGCAACTGTCTTACTATTTTCATCCCCTTATTCTGCAAAAAATTAAAAAAACAATTTTAAATTATGTCATTCATACACACAAATTAAATGGAATAGTTTGTTGATGTTTTATTGTGGCTTACCTTATTTTTATTCCTTCTCATTGCAAGGTCTTTTTTGCCAGCATCTAGTCCATTGCTTTGTTTTCCATCTGAACTGGTTCCAGCAAGAAGTCCATTCTGATCTGGATTATTTTCAACCCCCACTTGATTTTGAGACCTCTCCTGTTCATTACTTGGACCAGCAACTGGCTCATCATTAAGGTTCAGTTGTTCTTGTCTTGGAGGATTCAGTGGTCGCCTGGGTAGTACTCCTCTCCTACCGTTAATATTTTGATCTCTATCCAGAGGCCTCTGTAAACTTTGCTCTACTCTAACTGACACAGGTGCACCCTCAGGTCTACTTAGTGCAGATAGCCTGACAGCTGATGTGACTAAAGGTTTTGCACTATTCCAACCATTTCTACTTCTACTTAAACTCACAACCTTATCTCCAACCCTACATGCAGGATTGCACCATATATTTGCAGAAGCCCACTCTTTATTTTTGACTGCCAGTTCTTTCCATGTCCACGTAGGACCTTTCATTGTCAATACCCAGCAGTCGCTATACACAAAGCGGTTATGTAATGTTTGAACTCCCCCTAGAAGCATCAATCTGTCAGAGTCCAGACAGATAAGAGATTGTGCATATCTAGGCGATGGTCTTGGCTTGGTGGTTGCTTGTTTCCTCCAAGTAAGTGTAGGGACATCTAGTACCCACACGTCATTAGAACATTGTATTTGATAATTTTGAGCAGCTGACATTACTAGTCCTCCAAACACAACCATTTCATCTCCAATCATGCAAGCTGAATGTCCTGCCATAGGAGGGGGGCAATTTGTTGCATTTATTAAGATCCATTTATTTGTATTCACACAGTAAAAGTGTATTTCATTAAACATAGTAACATTTTGGTAATATTGAGAAAGTGAAGGATATGTCCAGCCACCAAAAACTATTAAACAGTCTTTATAATGAACCATTGAGGTATATGCTTTTGGAACGGGATATGTGCCAGTAGCAAGGGGTCTTACCCACTGTCTAATAGATAAATCAAACCTCCAGAGATCATTGAACGAAGTAGCATTAGTGGTACACCCGCCAAATATGTACATGTTGTTCTCAAGAACACATGCAGCATGTGAAAATCTTTTAGTAATAGTGGGCATCATATCAGTTGGAGCTATATTTTTCCATAATATATTAAACTCACCAACGGCTTTTATCAATTTTATTGATGTTTTGTGTAAGACATCTGAAAGACAAAATAATGTATAAAAATAAGTCATACATTCGTATTTTCGTAATGCATCCACGCGATATACGAAAAATTCAACCTACTTTGAGAGCAATTATACCATCGTTTGCAAACTATCATACAATTCTGTAAATCTTTATACGGTGGCAGAAACCCTAAAATGAATTCCAAGACTTCATCTGGAAGATCTTCAACAGTGCTTTGCAAAGTTTGCTGACTCAAAGATTGATGTATCACATCCATTTTTTTTAATAATTAGGTGAGATAATGACTATACTTTCATCACATTACTTTAAGTAGAAAATATATCGGCAAAATACTTGGACTGAAAATTGAAAACATTGAGAAATAAAATGAATTATTTGATTGGATTTGATGACAGAATTTGTTTGACAATTGCTTGCTTAGCTTTTTGCTTGCTTGTTGAGTGGAGTTGACATTGACAACACAGACTGAGAATTGACATTACTTGCAATGACAGAACGAAATTCTTGGGCGCGTTCAATTATTTCGCTCGGCCATGGTTGGACAAAAGGAGCATGCAACGAACGATAAGACGTCATTCACACTGCAATGGGGCGCAACACGCATCCTCGTGCGTTATTTTTACAACAACGCGCTCATGTGATTGTGTGACTAGTTGCTCAGGTCCTAAATCTCCTTGTGTACCGTCAATCTAGCAATACGTGATACAGATACACACAGATTAAACAGACAAACACAGATTAAACTGACGTTATATTGATCGTTTAATAAAATCCGTCTGTATATTATCTAATTTATCTTTCAAGTTATTTTCACGACCGAAATAATCAAATAACTTAATACCTAACACTAATGACCTGAAAAATCTGTGACACGAATTATTATAACATTTGATTTTATCCGACCTGCTGCACGCAACCCCTGTAAAAAAATCACAATATACATTTTAATGTAAAAGGATTTGGCGCATATTTGTGTGCACTGCGGTGACAAATTGCAGTGCGGAACGTTCATTTTCCGTACTTAGAAGAATAGTTTTTATGCTTGCCAAGTGCGAATCGGACTCGAACTTGTAGGTTTCCGTACAACCGTACAATATTTACCAGCAATATTTTTCATAATTAAAAAAATTGCAAAGATAAATTTGTATTTCATAATGATATTGTGAATTTCAAAGTTATTTCTTGCAATTGCAGAAAATCGCCCGTAGGTATTTAAATAAAATATAAAAATACCTTATATATATTATTTGTTGTCCGTCTTTATTATTCAGGACATAGAGGACATGATAAATGAGCCGAAGTCTCAAATTCCTAACTTGTTTAGTTTGTGCGATAGAGGTCGTACAAAAAATCTGAAACAATTTCAACTGTCTACCTATTACGGTTCATGAGATACAGCCCGCTGACAGACAAACGGACGGGCAGACGGACGGACAAACAGCGAAGGCTTAATAATAGGGATCCGTTTTGCACCCTTCGGGTACGGAACCCTAAAAATTATTTAAGTTCCCGTTTAAGCGAACAGTTTAACTCTATTCTTAGTACAGAAGCTGACTTGACAAAATCCGTTAATTATGAATTGACAGTGTCATTGAAGAATTTGTTAACCACTCTGACCATCGTAAAAAAATACAATATTGATTAAATAGTGTTTATTTATTTTTATGGCCTTTTTTGTTTTTAAAATTAATTATTATTATATCATTATTCTCAGCCCACATCAACACACAGCTGAATTTTATTTTATATTTAAAAGTTTTTGCTTTTTTTCGCTAATTAATAGGGCGGCAAACCTTACAGGTCCAGGGCGCTGAATCTTAAAATACGCTACTGATGGCGGGGGACCTCTTATAACTGGCGAGGATCTTAGGTGTGATGATGGCAGGTTCCTTCGGACTTAGACAGTCGGTAATGTTCTTCATATGCAAATTCAACAGCATAGATCTCTTAAAATTAGAGATGGACGGTGGAAAAAACCTGACGGGATAATTCCCAGGTATTAACCCAATTTGGCTTAAAACCGGGTTTTTATATGGGAAAACCCAAGAGACGGATATTTTCATAATCTACACTAATACAATAAAGCTGAAGAGATTTTTTGTTTGTGCGATAATCTGTGTAACTCACAGTCTGATTGTAAAACATGTTTAAAGTGGCTTATTGGTCGCTATTAGCGGATGACCATTAATTACGTTTTACATATACCTAACCAAAAAATAAGCTCTATAAGTTGTTTATTTCATTATTTATATAAGCTTAGTTTTTGATAGTTAATTGATTCAGGCGTGACCTTGCGGAAATCCATTATAAAATAGAATAGATATATTTAGTAATATATATATATACTAAGGTTGTATATTTAGACTGCACTATGTATAATTTATTTAATTACAAAACTTTTTACAAATAAAACACAAAAAAAAAAACCGCCTTCTAAAAAAAAACTAGAAAGTGAAAAATAACTATAATTTCGGAAGTCGGTGCCAAAAACGAAAATTTAAAACCAAAGACACCGACTTCCGAAATTAAAGATAAGTAGTTTTATTTTTCGCTTTTTACTTGTGGTACCTACCCCACACAAAATCGAATACCACTATCGGCTACGTAAATAAAAATGACAGGAATTCATCCACATACTAAATGGGAAAAAATTAGTATTATTGAAGCTAACTCAAAAACTATTCAAGTTAACATTTATTTGAATGGGTATTCTTTTGAGGTAATCACCTCAAAAGCATACCCATTCAAACAAAAAAAAGGGAATTTTCAAAATCAGTCCACAATTGACGGAGAAATCGTAAAAAAAGAACCGAATATTTTCCCTATCTGGTTTTTTCCCGGGTTTTTTCCCTCGAATTTTCCCACGTTCTGTTTTTTCCGGGTAAATTCACATCTCTACTTAAAATTACGTCAGACAGCGATTCCACTGATGATGAAGAAAACCCTCCAGTTTCTACAAAAACTAACAAAAATTAAATGGATGCCGGGAAAATTTTATGCTTTTGATGCAAACAATTAAAAAAATATTTCACCTTACATTTTCGTAAGTTTAATTTTTTCCATTTCGATCGTGTTTATAACACCTTCTTTCCTACGTCAAAATACCAAATGTCATTTCAATGACTTTGACATTATTTATTTGTCATTTGTTAAGACGGAAGAAAGCGCGAATATTTAAAATTGTCTTTAGTTTAGTAGATGTTATTGCTTATTGTGATTGTTTATTTCATTTGAGGGATTTGAATAAAGCAGTTATAGTCGTTTAAAATACAAATAGTGTTAAAGTAAAGCGTAAAAAAAAAAATAAGACAATAGTGGTGTTTTGACAGATAACCTAAAAGTGCTGATTATATCAGCGTTGTAAATAATAGGATATTAGAGTCTTTTACACAGTGTTTATATAATTAAATATCGAATAATGCAGCTATTAATACAAGCTTCTCCGTTAATTGATAAATTAAAACATTGGCATCGAGCAATATCTTTTAGTGAAGTGCAGTTAACAACTTCACAGAAGGTCAGTATTTTGGTTCAATATTATATCATAACCAATTGTATCACTATATTGTACTCAAATGAATAATCTGTTATTGATCGAGATTCTAATTCTGTAGATAAAAGGTCGAATTTAGAAGGAATAATAATTCTATTTGATGTTTTCTTTAATAGGAACTACACAGAAGATATTAAACAAATTCAAACAATAATGTAATGGTTTAAAGGTCATTCTTGATTGCTTTAAAATGACATGGTCAGATTATGTTAAAATATGCGTGTATGTGTAGTTTAATATGAATGATTAAATATGTATTACGTAGATGGATTCTGTCAGAAATAAATGGCTTATAATAATTAAAGTAAAAAAATCTCAAAGTACAATTTCTTCTTGAATCAATGACCTAATTGATAATATTACATTTCCAGGTAGTGCTATGGAGTTTAGGAGTTGTGGGTACAAGTGCAGTAGTTGTTGGAGTGCTGTCAAGATACTTAGCGAGGCGGCGAGCTAAACCCATCATTAATCCCCGGATTCAAAGGGCTATTAACAAAAGAATTTCCCGAATGAGGAGTCCCAATGGAGGTAAATCATTTATTTAATTTTTATATACATTATTTTATGAAGTCCCACTGCTGAGCAAAAGAGTGTTAAGACTTCTAAAATTCTCTACTTTGTCTTATTTGATGAGAAGCAATGCAAATTGTTGTACAAGCATTACTTTAATTTTTCTTTTAATGTTTGAATACTCTCAGTATATTCACAAATAAAACACCAGCATCCACAACATAGTGCAGTTTTTTTTTTTATGAACTTATGCATAATAAAAGAATACTGACATAAAAAAAAAACAGTGTCTTTTGAATCAGTAAGGAACAGCAGGAACTGATGGATGTTACTGAAGGTGCCAAACTCGTAGCCAAATTCTGGGCCGACTATCTATATTGCCATGCTAAGAAAAGAAGAATAAGTAATAAAACACATAATTCCTTGTTTAGGAATGGGGTCAGTTGCAAGTAGTGGTGGTCGCAGCAGTCCTCTGGGCTTTAGTGAGCGGCTGTCGCTGGCGTCAGGCTCCATCGGCTCAGGAGCTGGAGACGCCGCGCCGCTATCGCCGCAGCAACTGGGCGTCATGGGTAAGTTATAGTAAATCTTATACCCGCCCCATCTATTATCGAATAGCGAAATTAATAACAGTAAGAAATATGATATAAATACGACTTTTATGTCTTGAATAATGATTAAAATAAGTATTTTAATTGTTTTGTGGAAGCAAAGAAATTTGTATAAATTTTAGTAACATTATATTGTGTAAAGTGTTAACTAAATTAATTTTTGTTTATGCATGTACCTACTTTTGGTTGTGTTAACATTTATGATGTTTTTGTTAGTTATTATAAAAGTTGATATCATTTTAGTAGTTGTGGATTTTATAGGTAGGGCTGTAACAAAAATTTTAGAGCGCCATCTCTTATCGAGTAGTGAAAGTAAGTTATTACGTAGTTGTCTAAGTTTCATTATTGTTTGATTCATAAATTCTAGATGTCGCTGTTCTAAGGAGCGGTAATGGACAGCTATGTAAATCATTACTAAAATACTAACCGTTTGATTTCGTTTTTTTTTATTTATCACGATTTGATGACTGTTCACACCTATATTGCAAATAAGGAAGTATCAATTGTAGTTGCCATGTATGAAGTAGAGTCACAAACTGAATTGGGCAATAGGTAATTAAGCAAGCCGGCCAGATAGTTTCTTCTTTTATTGGATCTGTCAAACGTTGATGATGATACATGTGCTTGTCTTGATTTGGTCTTCTTTTTGTAAGTACCTACATGAAGTGTGACGTAATATCTTAAACTGAAATATATGTTTAAGAAAACAACATTATTTAAAATGTATTTATGACAAGCTATTCTGAAACGCGATGCGGTTTACTTTGAATAGATTTTTTGATAGCTCCCAACTTACCACGAATAGGAAACATGCGTATTTTTTTTTTCTTTTCTTTTTGTTTTAACTAGGTCATCTCGCAGTTGACCACTAAGGTCGTGGCTGCTTAACCGGGCTTTCCTGTGGCTGCCTTAAGCTTCAACACTCAAAGCCTCCAAGCAGGGGCAAAAACGTTGCTAATTAAAACTAGGCGAGCGCTCGCTAAGGGCACCCCCTGTTGAGCATGAACTTCGGCTTAGGGCGTCGCTAGGGTGAGGACAGCAAGATGGGACAGACTGGATCAAATTTAGATCATCATGATTATTAATCGGAGAATTTAAAGCTCAGGCTCAGCTTCAACACGTGCTGGTACCTCGTTGTCCTCGTTGTTGTTGAGCAAGGGTCGGGGGAGTATCATGTACTCGGAGTCGCGGTCGCGGAGGACCTCGGCGGCGAGGTCGGTATGAGGGGTGTCGTCTGTGTTTGTAAACTGTGCTGGTTATGGGGTCATGTGGGTCGGAAAGGAAACATTCATGGTAATATTTTTCTCTTATATCGACGGGAACTACTTATTCTATTACTAGGCTTTTCCTGCGGCTTCACCCGCGTGGAGGTCGGAAGTTATCCCACGGGAACGTCCTTCCGGGATAAAAGTCTAGGTCATGGTTGACCTGTGTGCCAATTTCCCGAAAAGGTAACAGACAGGCAGAGTAACTTTCGCATTCATAATATTAAAGTACCTACCTATAAATGACTATGCGTATAGGAAATTCTTTAACCATGACCATGGGAAATACTCTTACCACGCAATTGCGCATATTTGACCCATCAGTAACATGGTACCAGGGTTGTCTGCCCAGCTTGCTCTGATCCCTACTTTTGAAATGTATTTTATTGAACACAGTTGCTTCCCGGGGGTCAGCCTTAAGGTGTTCTTCCATCTATTTATCAACCTATCTCTAATAGGTGCCTATGTATCATTTATCGTTATTATGTAAAGGGCTTCCTATTCCTACATAATTATGTCCAGGCTAGACCTCTACTGAATTTGGCGACAGTAATATTCAATCTAGCAATATCAAAAACCACACCAAACATATTATAAATAATGTTGTCAGCTGACTATATTGTAAACTCGTGACTTGCGTGATCTCAGCTAAGAAGAATGAAGTGACAGCAGTCACATCACAGTAGGAACATACCTCATCGCTTAAATCACGTCTAGATCTTGTGAACCTTGACTGGGAGGATCTGTAATTTAATAATAGCTCGTTACGGCTTCAATCAAGTCGTAATTCTGTCTCTGACCCCAAATAGGTAGGATGCCTTGCCAGCCTTGAGGCACATCAAGCAAGTCGACTTTTATCCGCAGTTTATATTTTTTTTAAATTAATTTTGCTATCTTTCTCATAGATAAATCGGACCGGACCCATTAAATATTAACCGTTGTATTGGCAACTAGGTTTTCCCAGATTCCCAGTTGTAGGAAGTGGAAGTTATGTATTTTACCCCTCCGCTCTTCGTTTCATCAAGATATTTGCATTTCTTCGGGAATTTTGCGACAGTTTCTGGTGCCAACCACGGCTGATTCTAGCTCTCAGGCGTTGCAGTGCTATATGGTGTCGGGCTAGGCTACACTACTTTCAGATGGGCCACTACCTTCTTTGCCATTCCATGGTATAATAAAAGACTAAGCCCAAAAAAGGAAAATCTTTACAATCATATCATTCGAATCTGTACCCTAATTTCGTAACTTATTTTCATAAACAATTTTGCCTAATTTGTTTCATTTTGACAGTTCAACAACATTCATTGCGTTATTTACGTTGTTGAGCAGATTTTTTTCCAAATTGTAAAGCAATGGATTAGCAATCGTTTCAAATGGAAACAGATTGTGATTCTGTTGTATTACGCAATTAGGGTACTGTTCTTAAATTTCTTACTATGAGAATTTTGAGCAATACAAACCTTGTTTAGTTGCCATAGAAAGATCCGAGGAGGTTAATATGACTAGATATTATGACCAGTAAGTTATAGGACGCAGGTTAATGACCGCATTATTTACGAGTTAACAGGCAGACATTACTGTTCCTCATTAGGTACACGTTTTACGACTGTGTAGGTACCATTCCTTTAAGTAAATACGACACGGTTCTCTTATTTATTAATTACGTACCGTAGTTACCTACAGATATTAAATAGATACTTATAAAGTCTGTCTCAAGGTGGCATTCAGGAATTAATGGAACTATTTGCTGCATTGATACCTAAGTATTATTAATTCAACCGCGTCGCTAATATTACACGATTTCTGATGTCAGAACTCAGAGGTAAAATCAAGCTGTCCTTGCCCTGACCTACTAAAATTATACGAGCAGGTAAATAAATAAAAATAAACAAATCTGATACCAGCTTCCAGCTTATAGTCACTAACCACACGAAAAAGAAAAAAAGAAAAACAAAAATATACTTCTACTGCTCTGCTCAGCGTATCGAAATACCACATCGTTTGAAGTCCTGACAAAAAGCCGAACATTTCCAAAAAAATCCGGACATTTTTTTTTCTTTTTCTTTTTTTTTATCCAGATGGAGGGTAACCCTAACTTTCAGCACAGTTAGGTTTACCATCTTTCCTGATTTGTCCAGACATGTCCGGACATTGTCATTTGTGCGGACTTTTCGACATAAGGATATCTACTTACTTTTAAAGAAAATAATAAAGTTAATAAATGAGTAGGAAAGGAGGATCCAACTTTTTGAGTCCCTATTAGGTAGTTACCTATTTAAGATTATTATGATTGTGTTTCAAAAAAACAAAAAAAAAAAAAAAACGTAAACATATACCTACAAACTGACTGCCCTTGGCGTCATGCTTGTTTTTCTTGCGAAAGGTACATAGAAGTCGCATAAGTAACAAATTTAAGACGCAGATATATGAAAGTGACCTTGAGTGGTTAGCTGGCGTGTTCTGTACTGAGCTCACGCAACGCGTCGTACGTCCAGCCAGTAACAGGACTCGCCCATCAAGGAGCGCTGTCCCAAGTTAGACGCATTATTAATGTATTATACATAAAACAAAAGGTATATTAATAAACCTCGTATACTAAAAGATCAATAGTTAAATTATATTTAAAATGGTGAAGGTTTCAGAAAAATAGAAATACGCTTGATAGATTTGCGCGATTCTCAGTTTTTTATCTGCGTTCGACCTAACTTTACAAATTAATTTCACTATGTAATATAAACATAATCCAAAATATGCCTATATGGATGCTTAAATGTTATTGGGTTTTTCTATCTGAAATTTCTCAGTAGCAGCTCGGAGTCTGGATTTGTGCCCGGTTGATGGCAATAGGCTCGCCCCCTATTACATGGGACTTAAACATAACTGGCGAAATGTGGGTGTGCCTGCTACAGGGACACCTCTGCCCTTCGGGGAAACAAGGCGTGATGTTATGTTATGCCTATATTAAAATATTAAGAAAATGCTCTAATTTAACATATATTTTTCCAAATCATTAACACTACTTGTTTAGACGTCATCTTCAGTATAAAATCATTAAAAGTCTGTTATCGTCGCTTAAAGCAATGAAATACCCAGTAGGTACCTACCTATTTTAGCGACTGTTTTTCTATTCGCTAAATGTTTATTTTCTTCTGACGAAACAGCCTAAGTATCAAAAATGCATATTTACAAGAATTCGATATTTAGCGACGAAAAGATAGTATCTAAACGATATTAAAGTTTTTGTTTGCTTATGTAGGTATGTAAAACTTAGTAGATGAATCAATATTGTAGGTACACGTAACAGGAAATACCACTTTCTTCCCCACAGGCCTACAAGCAAGTTGAATGTCAAGGCTGGCTTAGATATCGTGGCTACCACTTGCCATTTGGAAACAATCCGAAGCGTTTGATAATAAACTGGAATATTAGTTACGCTTTGTATACTGTGCACTGGCGTTGCGAGCATCGTTTGACTCTTTAGGCCTTTCACCGGAGGCTCCGTTATCGTAAGTGACGTACTCATACGCCGCTTGTACAAGGCCAGGCGCAATCACTAATTTCGACTGGTTTTCATGTGGCTCGTTGGTCTAGGGGTATGATTCTCGCTTTGGGTGCGAGAGGTCCCGGGTTCAAATCCCGGACGAGCCCGTCTTTTGTTAAGATTTTGGAGCTTGTAGAAATATTTATTTTGCTAAGTTCCATTGAATAATGTGAGGTTTATTTAAATTGACATACCGTAATGTTGACATCGGTTTTTTTTAATTCGAATATTTGGTAAGTAAATAAAACGTCCTTCAGCCAAAAATAGCTCGTAGCTTTGTCGTCACGAGTTCATGACACATTATTCATCTACCTACACTCAGCTTCAGCACCACAGCGTCAATTATTTTTACGTAGGTCCATTATCATGTCATTTACCAATACGGATGTTTTAACTTACTAGAGCTACTTATAAATTTCTATCGATAAAAAACTGTACAAAAAACGTTTTAAAGTACAAAAACAGGTAGGTACTCCGTTAACTAAATCGTGCTCCATTACAATAAGTACCGACGACGTAGGTACATACGTACATACATAAGCAATTAAGCACACGATATTACATTTTATAGGCCACTTCGCAGTATCCGTACAAGGTTTATAGAACAATAGTTAGCTGTAATCGATTCCCTAGGGACTGAGAACTGAGTTGGTGTGACTGAGTGAGCAGCTCCTTATTCCCGACACGCGCCGACCCACTGACACGCAGGATGACGACTGATTGCAAGATAAGGCGATCTATATCACCGTCTATTGTGAAATGCCTATCAACACGAAGGCTGCCCTATAAACCAAGGATTATTGGCGGTTTAAGCGTCTGTCATATCTTTACGCGTACGGCGTATGTACATTAAAAGCTACCTACTCAAATCACCATCAATGCGAACACCAAAATTTTGTCGTTTGGTTGGGTAACATGTATTCAAACTCTCAAAGTACCAAAAAAGGACTTTCTAATTTGTATGACTTCACTATTATTTTCTGTATGGGCATTATTTGAGTATATTATAGTTATCCCTTGTTAGCAGGAAAAAATGATAAAATAAAAAGTATGAAACTCACGTCTAGCCTTCCTCATCTTTGGATTCCATAGGTACTAGTCATTTTGTATAATAACAGGAAAACCTACCATAAAAATAGTCGAACTATTTCCCCATAGATGGCGCTGTTTAACGGTACGGTACGGGCCCACACATTTCACACCGTTCACTACGAATGTCTTTATTATTATCACGTAAGGTAGTGTATTCTTGTTGAATTATCTTATCAGTAATTATTACAAAAACACTTGAAATCATAAAAAAACTAATAATACTGGAGCATTGTTGATACGATACCTCTATTTCGCCACTACATGCAGCGGCTCGTTGGTCTAGGGGTATGATTTTCGCTTAGGGTGCGAGAGGTCCCGGGTTCAAATCCCGGACGAGCCCAAATCTTTTTGTTTTTTAAAATTACATTAAAATATGCCGATATGGTTTCCTTTAAGCCTTTCAAGAAAACATGGTATTTTGATCTAATTAGCGTTTCTGTGTGCGGTAATACCTACTTATTTTATTTTTAGATACCTACTTGAAAAATCAATTATAATTTTAAGTAAAAGGTAAAATATTCATGTTCCAAGTCGAAGAAAACATTTAAAACATAAGTCGCTGATCCCGACGATTGCACCCGTTTAGTAAACAAACGTTTCCTGGAGGGATCTCAAGGGAAAGCTTCTGTGATCCCTTTCCTTGTCCCGGACCCTTACATGTGGGGAATAATTAAAACGCTTCCAACCTACCTTTGAGCGTGGCTCAGCTGAAATGTGTCCACAAAGGGATGTGAATGCGCCTCGGGTGAAAAGGAACACCCACTATTATGCAACGGTTTCTTTCTAGCTTCTGCGTCCGACGTAGTCTTTATTGTTTTCAAAGTTTTGTTCAAACATGTTAGTAAGCGTAGCAATTCATGAATAAGATTGTTTTTCAACGCCATTCATAGAGAGAAGTTTGCGGAAAATATCGTAATAAACCGCATGGTGGTAAGTAAAATAGTTATCATTTTGCTTATTCATTAAGTAACTTGTTATTAAGCTTACAAGTTACAACACAATATTTGTGGGAGATATTTGCAAAAACAGCAGCTAATAGGTAGATAATAAATAAACATAATAAAAAATAAATGCATTTAAGGCTTCACAAAAACAATTTTCCAAGAAAAAAAATTACATTACAGAAAAAGTGTATCGTTGGTGGCTGTACTACTTAATGGAAAAATCATTGTATCACGGACACCATTGCTTGCTTATTATATTTTGACAATCTTACCCCATGAGTTGGGAGGACCCATAGAAAAGTACCGTTATTACCATGTCCAAGTTGCGGAAGTAAATTATGCATTACGGTACGCTGTCGAATTGTTACTGAACCCTTCGTCTGATTTATGTGACCATCATAGCCATTACATTAAGCCATTCTGCGAAATTTTTAACCTTATGTCCATGACACAATAGAGCCGGGTGACCGGGTTTCTCCCGACAACTGTCAGCGGGGATTTCGGGAGTAAATATTATGAAGCAATGATAAGGATAATAATAGGTATGTGACATACGTGCTAATTCATTCATATCGTGTTAGGAAAAAGTTTAAAAATATAAAATATATATTTGCACTAGAGTCATTCTGTTCTAATATCGAATATAAATAGTGATATTTAAAACAAATCATGAAAAACAATACCCTTCTTCTGGGATACCTACTCTGGTAAAAACAATACATGAAGCGTAAACTATAAAGCTTGATTCATATTTTTTTACCATAGTTCCCACTATGATACCTACCTAATGGTAATGTTACAGCATGTATGTTTTAACGCTTCTAATATCTATTCACTTATTCAATTCTTATCAAAAAACATGTGCGAATTAATAAAATTCAACAATATGGGTATTGTTTACTTTATATGTCGTGTTTGTCTTTACATTCTTATTTTATCTGGGTCAAGTACTTACCTTATACTTCGATATGCTGCGAGTAGAGGACAAAATTCAATCTTTTCACTCTTCAATGAAACCTAATGAGACTTCCTGCAGATTCGATAGCGTCATACCGGGGCGGCGCTCACGCTCATGGTATCCTTGGAAATACGCAAGCGCAACGGTGCCTCAGTGAAATGGTCGTTTTATAGGACTTTGTGGCCGGATGACTACTGTTGCAAAACGTACCCATTCGGAGTTATCAAGAAATGTCAGTGCCGTGAACTTTAAAACTGACGGCATTTGCAACTATAAGGGCTATGTGTAGATCTTTATTCAAATGTCAAGGAAAATTATCACCATTGGTAATATTGTTTCATTTATTTATTCATACTAAAGCTTCCTACTGAATATTTTTCTCACCATTGTCCGCCACAACTCCCCTACCTTGGTGATCAATATTATCTGTATTCTTTTACTCTAATAAATCGATAATATTTTGCCTTGCTTGGCGTCAGTGAGTTAAAAATAGCTTCTTCAATGTCTGTCCTGATGAGTCATCGGAGCCCATCCCAAACTTGAAATTTGGACGACTTTTTGCGATCTGCTCTCCCCAATTGCATTTTATGACCTAGCGATTGTTATTTAGCTGACTGCTCCTTGTTTTTGCTAACTGATTCTTTACTCTCGGAGATAATAATTTAAAATATTATAATACATATTATAAATTTATTCATATCACTAAATTTGTTAATCATAATCTGCTAAACTAGTTTTGTATTTTTAAGTCAAGGTTCAGAGCAACTTTAATTGCTATTGAATTCCGGTAAAGGTTATATTTAAAGCTTATTTAATTTTGCAACATTTCAATGTCTCTGAGACTCACTTACGTCAGCATTGCAATTTGCTTTCGTGGGAACGAAATCTTTTTCGTATCTAATTATATCCGTCACTAGGTATGGATGCAAATCCTAAATAAAACTTGTGTAATTAATCCTTGAATGTTTATTGTTTGTATAAATCTAGAAAACATAAACTACAGCAACTCTAGTTTCAACTTTTCAAACGGTAGGTTAAAGTGAGCATTAGGTATAATTATAACTATTGATTTCAACATTTTATTTTAAAAAAAATTCTCATGACAGATAGATAGGTAGGTAAAAAAAAACCTAAAGTACGGTTAATTAATTAATTAATTACTTTATTACAGACCACGTGTCCATTTTGTTAGTAACAATGTTCTTATAGACTGTGTTAGTAATACTTAAAACTACCCACAACAAAACATATAAAAGAATGTTAACTCAATCACTACTGCGCCATTCCATGACAAATGGCGCAGCAATGATTGATGTAACCACAGTCCAGCCGACTAGCGATCATACTAAGGATGCTGTTGGCGCTGCCACGTACTCTACGCACCAGGGATGCGCACCTTTTACGCGTACCGCCAAAAGACAAGGGGTTAAGACTTCATTACCACCATCTTGAGATTTCTGCTGGAAATTAATACTTAGGTATAAGTAGATAGGTACCTATAATAATAGTAGTAGTTATACTTATTCCATATTGGTATACTTAGCTAAATCATAAACTGTTTATAGACAATCTTGACGTGTTTATCAATATTTTAACGAACTGCCTTGTTAAATGTTAGCTGTGGGCGGGGAAAGTCGAACTAATTTGATGATATGTTGACGTTAATGAGCTCTATTGAGATTCGTTTTACATTTATTTTTTAATCTTGATAATCAAACCTTCTGCTATGACTTTTTATTTAAAAAAAGTCGACATGTTCTAGTCAAAAAATGACCCATTAAGATTTGAGAGAGGAATATTGAGTGGATGCTAGAAGATGGCAAAAGTAATCCCATAAACCTATTTGACTCACATAACGCCAAGCAGTTCCTCTAATGTCATATACACACATTACTTACCGCTCGCACTTAGACGTCTACTTATTACTTGATGTAATATGCGGAAACTTACTTTATATACTTACCGTTAAAACAATATAAGTTATAAATTGCCTTGCACGCAAAACCATGATTGTGGCTTCAAAATTTGAAATGGGATAACGATTTTTCAACTGCCAACCCTGTACCTTAATTGCGTAATACAACACAATCTGTTTCGATTTGAAACAGATTGCTGATCCACTGCTTCATAAGTTGGAAAAAAAATCTGCTCAACAACGTAAATAAAGCAATGAATGTTGTTGAACTGTCAAAAAGAAACAAATTAGGCAAAATCGTTTACGAAAATAAGTTACGCAATTAGGGTACTGGACACCGAATACTGCCATTATATTATTATACATGAGGGAATCCCTTGACTCTTCTATTTGTTTAGGTCGAAACTCGACGGCCCCTTTTTTTGTTTATTTTGAGGTATTTTCTCTACTTTCTTAATAGTAATGATGGAAATAAACTGTAGAATGACGTTCATTATCATTTATCATCTACAGGCTTAAATCATCTCGCTGAACGGCATAAGCCTTCCTTTTACATTATTGTGACAAATCTGGAAAACCATAGATTAAAATATTGTTTTCTATATTAATGCCAAACAAAAGAAGGCAGTAACTTAGATAATGATGACGTAGCGTGTCATACGTGTCCTCCTGATAGGCGGATGTTAGTGTCACATCACAACAAAGAAGTGACACACAAAGTTAGAAATGCCTACGCGATATTGAATGTCTGGGTCAATTATAAACTAAACTGGCGACCCGGCTTTACAGTTACTTTACTGGGAAATAATAACTGGGTTCTTGTTAAATAGTTAGGTTAGTGATGACATATGTGCTCCTGGCGCCGCTGACAGATTGCCGCCGTCAACTCAACCAACTTCTACATTATAATCTACGTAGGCTATATAATACGCCATCGCCATTTGCCTCACTAAAACTAAAATAGGTACATTGCATTGGCGTTTGTGGTTGCCACTACTGACTATTTACAAAGTTAAATAATTAATTTTCACAGAATTAAATCTAGCCACAAACTGCGATTATATGTATGAATAATAATTTGTTTGTGGTTACTTGTAATTTCCCTATGCAAACTTTAACATAGAAAAATAATATAATACGTAATTAGTCAAAATCATGTTGTATTCATGAATGAGTCAAATTTCTAATAAATATACTTTAACAGCTACTTATTATGGCCCAAATATGGTACACAATAATTTTATTATACATATAGCCCTCTTTCGTTATTTGCCTTCAGTTCCTTCTCTACGACTACGATTATTACGACTACGAGCTACGTTTTTGAATTATGCAAGTCAAGTGCCCTGAACTCATCATAATATATAGGTAATACGTATAATTAAAATGCATAATTATTGTTACAGGCACAACGCCAATTTAAATGATAGGCAACTACGATATTTATATTGTTTAATCAATGCATCACGATCTAATACAATAACTCAATCTTTAGTAAACCTACAAAACATTATATTTAAGTATTTCAAAAAACTCAAGAGGAGTGATATATTTAAATTCTTAATACAAATATTTGCACTAACCCTCAGTAAATTGAAATATCCGTTTTCGTGCTTATGTTGTTGTAACCCTAGTGTCTACACAAACTACAAAGTATATCTATGTACATATAGGTAGGAATATTGACTGCAAGCCCGCCCCAGCCCTTGTGAAGGCCATGAAATACTTCCACGGGGGAGTTTCCTAGGCCCCGGTATTACAAGGGTACGGACAAATTTACTTTTTATGATCATATCAACGCTATCTCAGCATTTTATGTGTTTTGTATGCGTATATCCTTTTACATGACCTATGTGCGTCCATGTTCATACCATTTTAATATGATTTACATGGATATTTCTTCACCCCTACCAGATTTTTTCGCCCCTAGCAATTTAAAGGATTAAAATATGGATTCTATAGAGAGTTCTTTTCCAAGAATCAACCCTTGTGTTAAATGCACACACTACTGCTGCAACATCTCGTTACCAGTTGACGAAATCATACTGCATGCATACACATAGAGCACATTTTTCAGTACCAGTTGTTATATTTTTCATGATTACCTACTCATTTTACTTACACCACATTCATTGGTTGTGACTTTCTGAGACGCTGGCATCTAGTTGAAAACTATTCAGTTATAGTTTGACCGAAATCGTCAGTCTTCTTGTGTCCGTCGTTCGTCTATCTATTCCATCAACCAAAGGCATAGTACCTACCATCTTCTGGTTTCTCGCCTGTCCAAGTTTCTTCCCTGCATATCTATCTTTTTCATCATAACATTGGGTACATTTAAACATGATTGCGTTATAACTAAAATCCTTAATATTCTTATACCGTGGTAATTTTATCTCGGTATAGAACTAGTTATTCAGAATCTAGTCCTACTCATTGGTAAGTTAATACCTACTTCAACTACTGTCAAAACTATCTTCCTGAATCACTAAAGACCTGAACCGGTTCTCTTTATTTGTAAAAAATATGTTTTTGTAAGCTCACGGAGAGTTTCTATTGCACGACTATTACTAAGTTCATTGCCTTTGCAAAACGGAGACCAAAAAGAGTTTGAGCTAGTCTAATCATCTAACGTTAACTAATCTTGAGATTGACTGATGAAGTCTTTCGACTCTGAAAACAAACCATGTTCTAAAACCTCCTAATATGAACGAAAAAGGAACTGATAAGTTTCGCTGCTATTAATTAATTGCCCCTTTAGCATTTTCACTCTTAGAATCTTGGCAAGTAATTATTTTGATTTATCTTGCTTAAGCTCAGCGTCTTCGAGCCAATAAAATACCTAAAAACCAACGGAACACTTTAAATTGAACGAATGCCCAATTTTTATGATATTGCTATAGGCACCTAATTCCTTCACGCTCCGTTAAGCCAGATACAATGAGACCCGTAGGCGCCGTGTTCCCCCTGGTTCTGTTGTCGAGACGTCTCACACTAATGCGTCTGCAAATCCTATAACGTTTGCCAACACCAGTCACCAGGCAACAGACAAAATAAACTTTGAAAGCATGTAGGTGCATACAATCTAATAGGGAAAAGTCCAGACGGGACTTAGCATTTGATAAGGTGATTCTCGGGAAAACTAATTAGGCGATAAAAATACCGACTAGCTCAAATGAAAATGCTGAGTTTTTGTGGGAAAATGTTATCTGTGAAAAAGATTTTTTGATAGAATCTGGACTGAGACTAGTTGCGTCAAAGAGATTCCTTATCAAGATTCGAATAAAAATATAATGTGAAAAGTTTAATCAAACTCTGAGTGTGTCTAAAAGTATAGGTATTTAATTAATTAGCTTTTTCTTAGACATTGAAGATATGGCAATAAGCTGTTTAAGGTTAATTGGTTATGTATTGCAACCTTAATTTAGTAATTATGGCAACAGTTAACAGAAAGAGAAATTAAAGATAACTTATGAAAATGAATTTAAGGTCAACGAGAGAGAGAGAGAGCAGTTTTCAGTTTTTGTAAATATCTAAAAAGCCGTTGGAAAGCTAGAGTAACTAACTATGCACTTGCTAATTGCTGAATGTAAAGTTTCAAATGCACTTCTTCAAAGATTATGGGACCTGTAGCTACAATGGTTGATTTAACTGCCAAATTCAACCTTGGGTTAAGGTGTATAGGTAACTCTGACTGAATTTATATAGAGGGTTTTCCGAGTCTTTCACAGAGGCCGAGATTAATGAAAGTTACTTAGCACGTACTTTGGCTAAGCATTATGTGCGAGATAGATTAGGGAACATATCTAAGCCAAAGCACGAAAGTAAGACGAGAGAATAAAGAGTGATTGTAGCAGGCTTCAAAGATTGTAACGACCTATTAGATGCTTCAGTTTCTAGAATGAACGTGTAAGGATATAGTATAAACTGTATCAAATAGCAGTTGATACAAAACTAACCTAATTGCAAATACTGGTTAAATTGTATCGTTTGTATAGTCGTGGGACAATGTTGGACAATTCAAATATCACTCAGTGACGTCGCCATCACCACTTATTTGCATACGGGTGCGGCAAGATACCCATGCTAATTTAACGCTTAGATCATTATTTCTAAGTATAAACGTAACGATCACGATATTAATGTACTCGTCGTATATATTTTTATGATAAGCAGTGAGATTTGTTTTTTCCATCAGCAGGATCTGGACAGTTAGAATGGAATAAAATAAAATCACCAAGTCTTTTAGTTACACTTTAATGAATTTAAACAAAGTAAACTTACATGGAACATCACAATTATGCTTCGCAAAACAATGTTGATGTCTTGAGATTCATTGTTATAATATCTACCCAATTAGCAGGGTCTATTTCAATTACTTATAGGTACAACAAACGACCATGCCTTAATATTATGGAATAGATTTTTTACCCGGGAAGAAGCAATTTCCTTAAATATTAGACGTTGAACATACAGGCCTTGACTTTCTTTTGTAGATATTATTAAATGTTTCGCAATAAGTTCTAACATTAATTTACGACATCAGAGACAAAAATATTTTGAAGCTGAGAAAGTGACCAATAAATATAATTATATTTTTGTTATAATAATATTTTAAGTCTTATCCAATAATGGTACGCTAGGTGGGACGTTGATTTAACGTTAATAAAAAAAATATTATTAACCAAGATTATACCATTTATGTAATTAAACTTAAAAAAAAGTATCCACAAAGAGGAATACTGACGCATTCAGAAGTACAGAAATAAAAGTTCGATAATAAACTTAAATAGATGAAGACAGTTCACTTACAATTAAGGCGAACACTTACAATCGATTTCAATTCATACAAAAATATCATTCATTTTCTTTACACATTGACAAAAGTCCGCTAAGCATACTACTATCAAACGATGCCAAATCTATTAGTCTACTCGTTTCTAAGAACTAACAAGAATGATGAGTTCAGTTGACGGAGGGATGCAATTTTAATGGATTTAATGCCTTAACTAACAAAAGTAGGCAAACTTACAAAGTATAACTTTGGCTTACATAACAAAGTCATCTTCAGCTAACCTCACGCCTCATGCTGAAATTTTTATTTGTATCTGAAGTAAGATAAGAATTTCATCTGAATTTAGGCTTATGTTTAAATTGAAAGAATAAAAACAAAATAAATTATTTGTGAATAAACGCTATTGCTATACGCTTTTAACTAATAATATCTCTTAATTCTGGATTTTTAAACTCTTGTAACTTAAAATTATAAATAACAATTAAAATTAGGAAATACAAAATACTAAAAGGTAAGAGGTACTAAACAATGTGCTTACTTACTATTACGTGAAAAGAAATGAACTATGCGTCAAGCTGTTTGTAACCAAAACCTTTACAAATGTAGTATCATACTAAAGCATACTCAGGAAAGTGGGACCGATGAATTGAACGCACAACAATTGCCGTATTGTACAAAGCAAAATCAAGCGGGAACAACAATGTTGGACAAGTTTAATCAATAAATTCTAAAGTGTATTAATATTAGGTAACGGAATACGATAAAAATAAATTACTTAAAACCTTACACATTACTTTTTACGGTGATTATATTTAACAATTATTCAAAAACATGGCTATAGCCTTCAAGCAAAAACAAAATATGTATCAAACGAAATTCATTATTTAAATTATAAAGAATATCTAAATATTGTATTTAGTACATTGCAACATTTTAAATATTGACGGTTACGTATTTTCTCATATAAAAGTGATTTCGAATTTTGAAATTCATTCTGTATCACAAATGTGAGTTTACTGTCCTGTGAATGTCCAAGGTACATAGTATGTGTGATTTTATTACAGCTTGTCATTGGTAACAGTGTCTTACTTCACTCCCTATCATTATCCCTATCTACGATGTTTCCACTGTCATTATATTTAATGACAACCTCCTCGCGCCGCTCTGCGACTTTCATATCAGTTAACTATTTACAGATACATATATCTATTTACAGTTATGCGATTAATTTTGGCTCCTCAATTTACATATTGGAATGAAATCACATAACAGGAATGTCAAGAAAACAAAATATTTATATTTACATAATTTGGCCGAAGAAAATGGTTATCCGTGCCTTGACTTATAAACAACAGCATCAAGCTCAGTTGCCAAAACGTATATAAATGTATAAACGACCAAGCATCTATAATTTTAATGATATTTTTCTCGTTATTTACAAAGAATTTAACTCGTCATTTTAAAGTAAAAGTATAAGCGCTGGGATAAATAACGTGAAAGTAACAATCCTCATAGTTGCTCCATTAGGGTTGCTGCCGAGTCCACCGACTACAGATTTTTTAATATCTTCTTTTCCGGAGACCGAAGCTTTAATACCTTCACCGCTTCCGTTCATCGTCTCACTGCTGTCCATCTGAGCAGGCTGCTCCGCCTTCTGCATGGCAGCTACATCATTTTCTTCAGGTGCTGGAGGCGCAGTCTCAGGCGGAGGTGCAGTCGTCGTAGTTGTCGTTGTAGTAGTGGTAGTGGTTGTGGTCGTTGGCACCAAAGTATTGTTTGCCAGGAAATATATTTCCCCGTAAATAGCTTCTACCTCTAGAGTATTTTCAATTCGCTGCCCTCTCATTTGCCTCGACCGAGGGTCATTATCTATATAGAAAGTTACTAATTTAGCTGTATACTGCACGTCCCTGTCTGTAAGGTTACCCCTAAATGTTACATTACATGCTGTGCCTGGTTCTAGATATTGTTCGAGTTTATACAACTTCTTCTTCTGCTCTGTGAATGGGTTAGCCCACTGTATGTGCGGAAATAAAGTACCATCATCTGATTCAATCGTCGTATTAAGACCAATGGCTATTCCATGTCCATGACCCCAAGATAAAGTGTAGTTGAAGTCGTATTCTATTTCTGTAGTGACAGTAGCGCCAACCTCGCCTTCATTTGTTAGAATTCGCTCTTCAAAAACTTCAGGTTCTGTTTGACGAACGTGTTCCGTATCTAGATCCAACACAACATTCTCTAACTTGTAACTAATAGGTTCAATTTCTTTTAGGATTTCACCACTGTTTTCTATGATTTGGTTATTCTTGTCATCAAAAGTGATTAACTGTCCGATAACGTTTTCGTACGCAATCCTTCCGATTAAATGTGAATATCCACTTGGGGCTTTTATTCTTCCAATAAAAACGGAATCAACAGAGGTATCTACTGCTACAGCTCCACTAGGTTTGGCATGAAACCTAAACCAAGGTATCCAATTGATTAAAGATGCGTTTTCAATATTTTCTAGCACCTCGAATATGTTGTAGCTCTTGCTTGCGGATACAACGCAAGACGTATAATCCGGTCTCAGTTGTCCTAGAATCATATCGCCTTCGTGACGTGCTCTGCAGAGGTATATCGGACCTGAAAAGAATAAAAAGTATGTATCCAAACTCTCCTCTAAAAATGTCTTAATTGTAAAACTCAGGATTATTCATCTTATTACCTTGTTCAGATTCAGCCCCAACGACATAGTTGCTCATAGATTCTCTCTCGAGATTTTTCCACTTCAAAGTGCTTGAGGTTGTGACTTGTTTTAGCTTCGAGTTATACAGTCCAACTCCGGCTTCTGCCGTGACTTGAACTGCCAGAGTGACAGTTAATAGCACCACCCACCACCCACTTTGACAACTTCTGTTTTTCTTCATCTTGGCACTGCAACAAAGAAAAATAGATTGTAGATAAAATGTTTTAATTTTCCATTAGATTTCAGTTTCACTCGTTAACTTTCTTAAAACATGATTTTACGTTACTAACATGATGTAATATTTTGTACAATGAATAAGAGTTATCTATTTTTAAACGATGGATAAATATTATGTCCTACTTGACCTCAATATTTACACTAATGGATTTAAATAGGTTTGTGCGAAAGAAACTATACATAGCGCACAGCATCAGCTATAATATTTCTGATAAAGTAAAAAGCAAAAATAACATTCGAGTCGTAAAAGAAAAATTAAAAATCGTCACCATGGGTAAACAAAGAAAATTGAATGTGGCGCGTCTTTTTTTTTAACCGATTGGTTGTTAATAGCTTTTACAAATCAGAGAGTAGAATTGAATGTACAAAGGGTGTAGTTACATAATCCAGAATAAATAAAGATTTCTCTGATACAAGAAGTCATTAAAATTTTCTTTTCATTGTCCTCGTGGTTTACATTAAGAATTTTGTGAGTTAACTCCGAAAATAGCATCGCATTCGTCCGACCCTCAAGTAATAAATTGCTGCGACCCCAAAATTTTATCTAGATGTACATTCACAAGATATAAAAGCAGTCGTATTTCCCTGCTTATTGCTTTTTGTAATTGGCAGTAAACATGTTAGAAATGAATTAAAAAATATAGCAAAACTTAAAGATAGATAAATCTATATCTGTTGTTACCATGCACCTGTATATCTAGATAAATACATCTATAGATCGGCCAAAAAGGTTGTGATGGGTTTCGCTCTGTGGTTTCAATTCCCCGGAAACTCAATTTCCTTGACAAAGTTACGTTACTGAAAGCAGATCGCGCTGAGCTCGACGATGTCGCCCCTAGCAAAATGTTGATGCGGGAGATACGGTTTTGTCTTTGATTTTATTTTGCAAATTTTCTCATCTCTCAAGGATATCCTTTTATGGTTAGTTGTTACTGTATCCCACTAACATCAGAGAAGCTGAACAGGTACATTGATGAAATATGTTATATTAAAAAAAATCTACTCATTGCTTGTTGGTCTGGAGTTCTAGTGGTTGCAGTATGGTTACTGCTGAGCATGAGGTCCTGAGCTCGATCCCTAGGTCGGGCAACGTGTTATTGAGTTTTTCTATCAGGAATTTCTCAGTAGCAGCCCGGAGTCTGGATTTGCCCGGTTGATGGCAATAGGCTCGCCCCGTATTACTTGGGACTTAAACGAAAAAATATATCGAGGCCACTAATACAAGCGACGGCAAAGTTAAAAAAAACATAGCGGGAAAGGTGCCGGTACTTAGACGAGTTGGAGTAGGTTTTAGTAGATAATGGATTGAAGGCGTGCCGTTAAAAACCTTGTGAAAACTTGCATTTGCTTTAAGCTATCTTCGTTTACTACATATATGAGATTTCGACTGTTTTGACTGTTTTTGTAAACATAGATATGTAATATTGTGAACTAGTGATTTAAAATTTCAACCGTGTGTATCATCTTTGGCATTTTGAATTAATTTATAGAACAACCTGTTGTGGATTTAACACTCGTAGGTACTTGCTGTAATCATTAATTTCTCTCGAGTCCTATCCCTAATGTTTTGCTGCCACTGCTGCCAGCAACGTACATGGTGATTTAGATCCTAAATTACAAGACTGTTTATATAATTTTCCTTGTGGTCCATGGCTAACATGTTTACTAAATGTTTTTTAATCATAGGTAAGTTTAGGAATAAATAAATATAACTGCTATGTTGATCGGTCTATCGCCGACAACCAGCTAAATACTGACTGTGGTACATAATTATTGGGTATTATGATTCGGTTAAATTATATAATTATTTATCACAGTTTTCTTTTCATTTTCAGGTAAGTTGACATTTGACAACCTCATAAAAAATAAGGTATGTTTGATAATAGCCTTAATCTAAAATAAATCTGTAATAAGATATTCCTACCTAAAAAAAAACCGGTCAAGTGCGTGTCGGACCACGCACAAAGAAGGGTTCCGTAGTTGGTATGAATTTATCCCAAATACAAACTTAACATTGTAGTTGAAAAAAATGTTCTCCCATACATTCCAAACTGCAAATGTAAAGTTGTACGCACAATATTGAGAGATTTGCCATGTTATTTTAAGACTTCTTATAGGTTTTCCTGTAATCTATGGGTAAAGAACCATTCTCGGCATTTTTTTTCAAAACTTTAGACTCAGTAGTTAAGGAGATAAGGGGAGGGGAATAGTCAATTTTCATCAATTTTCTTAAATATCTTTAAAATTATTTATTTAAAATTATGGGAAAATATATTTGAGATCTTCGCAACAAGTCTTTTCGTTTGATATGTCACACGATATAGTTTGCAATTTTTTCATTTTATGTTTCTTGTTTGCCTCCAAAAGTGACCCCTATATTCAAAATTCAATTAATTTATATACGCTACACGTCCGTGTTTGGGTCACAGAAATACATATGTGTACCAAATTTCAACTTAATCGGTCCATTACATTCGGAGAAAATTGGCTGTGACAGACGGACAGACCGACAGACAGACAGACAGACAAACACACGAGTGATCCTATAAGGGTGCCATTTTTTTTATTATGAGGAACGGAACCCTAACAAGAAACCAAGCATCATAAATAGCCTCGTTAGCCAAACGACACAGATTCATTATTCAAGCCTGGTGTAACATCTATTGCTGTGTAGTTTCGGTTAAACGGGATATAAAACCCATATTTTGGAAGCCCACCCAGCCCAGGTTCTGTTTTTTTACAAGGATTTGTACTCCTTCAAATAATAAATCTACTCGAGATTAGGATCCAATAATTCATCGTTAGTGCCGCAACAAATAGAGTAAATTCAGTTTAATAAGTTCAATTGGAGATTGACATGGACCATTTTGTGTGGCACAATCCTGACGTCCCGTTCCTTTGTTATTTGATTAACTTGTGATATATTGCTTTTCGAATAGGGATCTTCCTTCATAAAGTATCTGTAATTAGTCACGGTAGCTTTATGTATTCAACATTAATTTTGGACAGACGGGCTTTATTCCGTATCGCCAGATGTGAAGTCATAATTAAATTCGGTCATAGATTACACGATAACGCTAAAAAAATATTCACCTTCCAAGACATTAGACTGTAGAGTGTAGGTATGGCAAGAAAATGATAAAAATTTAGAGATGATTACAAATGATCAAATATTTTCAAGACTAGTATTTGGAGTAGGTGTAGGATTACTTACCTACCTATAGTAGGTAAGTAATCAATGAAATGATGGAAGGCCCTGTATATTTTTTGAATAGCATTTTTTATCCATTACGCAGAATTAACTCTAGCTATGTCGCATTCCGTCAGCCAGAGTTAATGTGGATTCCTTTTGTGTCGCCGCTCATAGCGTATCCAAACGCAGCTTTTGTGTGCCCGCCAGTATGACACCTAGCAGAATCGATTAACTGATTTCACTGTATGTATGTACTTTAAGGTAACTTTGGCCCATATTCATTTAATTGTTCTTTTGTGATGTTGAGGACACTTTTTCTGAAATTTAGATTTTCACTCTCAGAGAATTTTGAGGTTTTATTCCTAATCTATTCATGAAGTAATTTACACTAAACCACAGTCCCTCATGGAACTAGATGATAGAATGATAACATGTACAAAGGAAGCTCAGACAATTACTCAGCGGTGACTTTAATGAGTCGATTTAAACGCCCCATACGTTCCTTCCAACACAATACCTCCAGTCTGCGTGTTTTAGAGCAACTCTCGATGCGACGAGGGGAGACAAACTACAAACAAAACAGGGAAATCTTTCGTCTGAGTTACCTCACTTCACTGAATCATCACCACCCCTCTAGCATTATTTTTTCACTTATTTTTTCCAAGTAGGTGCGAACAAGGGTTTCGTTTATTTTTGCGTTCGGTTGGAAGCTTAGAACATATCGAAACAAAACGACTAGCTAATTTACTTCAGATTTCATGTTATGCTTTACGGGGAACTATAAAAATAGGTCTCTTTTATGCTTCATTGTTTTACCCGGTCGAAAGGACGACCATTGTAAATTTTGAAATCCGAGTAAAACGCTGTTGGCAATGTCATTGTACATAAACGTTATTTTTCAAACATGACATCATGTTGGTAAAGGCAACTTGTATTTTGTAACAATATTGTGGGCAATAAAATTTTATGATGTTCAGCGACGTGGTCTGTGGTGACTGCACCATTCGAGGTCACATTTTATGAATAGTGTGCGGTTCCTGTAGTGCCGTGACTAAATTGCAACCATGTATCTCAAAGTCTCCATCAATGTCAATGCTGTTAATATTTTGCCGGACGAAGGCGATCAGGAGACCACGGTTGTTAGCGGAATTTTCATTTTATCCACTATGTATTAGGCTATTAATTAGGATAGGTACGATGAAGTTAGTAGCGTCAGTTAATAGCGTCGGTATCTCTTCAACAATCTCTAATTTAGAATAAGTTCTCTCGATTTTGGTAATCTTCCCTGCCTCTATTATTGCATCCGTGATTGCAGCCGTAAATAGAATCAGTGATGTCAATTAAAAATGGTGGAGTTCTCAGTCCAAAATCGAGTACCGAATGACCTAAAGGAAGTTCATTCAAAAAGTGAACCGAAGTGAACCTTTGAATGCGATTCATTGAATTGTTTCGCTTATATTATTTATCTCAGCACCGAGTACTTGAGATGGTACTTGTTTATCTTTAGTTCCGACGCTTCATTGTCCCGGCAGAGATCATTAATCTTGTCGTTAACTATGAACTTTTGCTATAACTATATCTCTTAAGTGCGAATCACATTTTAAAATAGCTTCTAAACATAGATATTACGATTACAATTTCCATAGATCAATATAAAAAGCCATATTATCTTAAGCACGTAAAGATATCGCCGTTTAATCAATCGATTGAAGTTACTTATTGTAAGGAGGTAAAAGCTGCCCGGGCAATAGCTCGCACACTAATCGCATTATCCTCATGCAATCAATAATACTAAACAGGATTACTGTCCACTGCAATGTACTAACATTTCTCGGTAATATGATGCCAGTAATAAAAATTATTCGGAGCAAGAATATGAAAATATATGGTCTGAATTCTTAGTCTTAGTGCGATGCAAAAATGGGAAATACCTACTAGTTAGATCACCTGACAAACTGGGGTAGTATAATATTATGTGCTGTTTCTTGGCAGTGGCTTAACATTTTGGTGGTCTATTTAAGGTAAGTACCGTACTCTCTAAAACATTAATAGAACTTGTGAAATGTCACATACACGTGTCTGTTTTATGAAGCATGTTTAGGGTCACCAGAAGCAAATAAATGTCAGCGTCGCTGAACCGAACACACCTTATGGCTCATAATTAATTTTAGCAAAATACCTACATTACATACACGTTTGATCAGCAAACATTTTAATGCATTGAAATATCAAAGTTGGTATATAGATGATATAGATAACACGCCCGATCTACACAAGTCTATGCATGATTCTTGTCCTGATCCGACTCTGCGAAACAGCACTAAGCTTTTAACCCAGTTGTGCTGCTGCTTACAATACAAATATTCCGTTAACGTTAGCGCAAAGCCTCTGGGGTGAGTCGGACAGTGTTCTAATTTAATAGCAAGCCTTAGATATGTTTTAAAAACAACTATCTGTAATTTCGCTGCCAACATTGATGAAGTTTTTACTATAACGGTGCAAAATTAATAGAGAATTCCACAATAATTGAACCTCTGTACCGTATCTCGACCGTTATTACACCTCTATTAATGTCTGGGTACGTACACAATTGAATTGAATCTCACTTTCTAACAAGCATGAATTATTTTGAATTCTTCAGTTATGTCAACGTCCTCTTTTGCATTCTTGAAGAATAAATAAAAACGTTTCTAATGAATTACGCAGCTAACACTGCCAACCAATTCATTCTATTAAGCACGCACAAGATCATGTCCATTTGTCGAGGGGTCCCGTTGACCTTTCTATCTTACGACAGGATAAAACCATTAAGCATACGCTTTTATTGTATTAAATACGAACAATAAAGTTCACAATTGCGTTGCGCAGTTTCCTTCTATATTTAGAATCCCCATTTGTCATGTCAACGTGGTTAAATACATTGCAGTACTCTGAGTAGTATAGTCTCGCAGTCGGGTGTTAGATGGGCGGACCTCATTGGGAGGCAATTATCACAGTAATGGCTTCCTTATCAAACGCTGTTTCATCTCTGTAGCTCTAATGAAACGAGTTCGGCTTTCTTTAACCAGTATCTACTTAGTAGGTTTATATCCGTTCATTGTCAGCTCAGTGAAAGCACGGACAAGGTCACATTTATGCCGTAACTGCTTTTTTTCTCAATTATGTCTCTTCAGAGAGATGCCATGTTCTACATTCACTATAAATCAGTGCCAGTTGATTATCGTTGGAAGGTTTGGAACGGAGTACTCACAAAATTGGATTTTAAGTACCGTTACTAATTTTGTGGTTTTTCTTTAGAGATATACCATTATCTCAATATAATGAATAAGTTGTAGTTCATTGATCTGAAAGATTTTCCCATTAAACGCAGTAATGCTTATTCATGAAGCGTTCTGTGTAGGTATTATGTATTTCTTTATGTGTAATCTTTACAAGCAAGTTAGCGGTACACGCGGAACAATGTAACATACGCAAGTCCGGTGAATGCGGTGCTATGTTTTTGCGGCGCCGTGAATTGCTCTCCCGGGCGCCATCGTCTCTCGTGTACCGCTGCTAACTGTCAATAAATCATTCTCTTTATTATTAGTAACTGGCTCTTCCCTCAGAGCTGCCAAATTGGCGACTGTAGTTTTTTAATCATTTTGTTAACCTAGCTTCGCCATTTCATTTTATTGTTTTTTATATACTTTTTTCTATTTTAATTCATTTTTGCTCTCGGTCAGTGCGGTTAGTTATCGGGCAGGCTGGTGACGCTGGTAGTGTCGCGGGCCGTTGCGCGTGCGCGCTGGTGCGTGAACCAGCTGATAGCGTGGGAACAACTTCATGCATGCTTTGCCTGCTTCACATATTGGAACACTATGGCGCCTCAGATTCCTATCTTGATCACAATGGACTGTAAATGGACCGTAAATGCAATGCTATTCAGGGAAATATTGGTAAAATTAACAAACGAATAGATTAGCGCACAAAGTGGTGTTACATTATTTATGGATGCGACCTATTCCGACTCCTATATCAGAATTGTTTGTTATACTGTATATTATTGCACAAATTACGTTGACCGAGCCGCGAGGGGTGTTGTCGCGACTATCTCTACATATAAGGGGTACTTGTGTATCTCTTCAAAGCTTTTAAACAATAGGATGCGGGCTTTGTGGCTTGTTGACGATGTCGCCTTGAGCTGGTAGACGTAGTTGACAACACAATTAAGTACTCAATGAGCGCCAATCAAATGAATTTGAACGTTGTTTTATCACAGACATATTGTATGGTTAAAGGGTCCTTTTGAAAATTGTCACAAACAGTTTGCATAAGAACTTACGATTATTGCTTATCGTTTGCGACAGGAAGGGTGCGCTTATCTCGTTGTTATGTTTACTATGTCTTATTTTCTCTTTGCATACAAATGCTCCTCAATGAAATCTGCATATAGTTCGTAGAACGGATGTGAAAGACTATAATTACACTGGTGGAGTGGTGTGTAGCAATGGTGAAAACAGTATGTTCACATTTGTCACGCAATGGCTTGTCGATGATGCCTCACATGCTATCTCAGATACCTTTCTGCTACCTTTTACATTAGATACCATAATAGAGGTCATTGGCAATGTAGACTTAATAAAGTATATTTTTTGCTTGTTGTAATGGTTTTGTAAAACAGTTAACTTCCGGTAGTTCAAATTATGAATGAGATAGTTCCGTTCTGGCGGCCAGTATTTGTTCGCATTGAGTTGGCAGTGCCATCCGCGAGGCGTGACGGTGTCGGGAGATGTCCCATGATAATAACGGCAAAGCTGTTTTAATCATAATTACAGTTCAGGTTCCTGCAGTAATTTCCGTTCAGAGTTCGTTGTACTGTCTGTAAAAAGTTGAAAGGGTTCTGTCTGACTCATGTTATCGTCAGATTTTAATCAACTTACTATATGATTGGGGCCAGTTTCGTCTTCCATATTTTTCAACCACTATTTGTCTTACTATGTAGTGCGTGAGTTAATTATTCAGATCTCAATATTTCACGAGGAATAGCTGGTTGGTTGAGTGTGCTATCCTAGTAACCAGTTTTCCACAGTTTATTCACACAGATTACGCTGGAGTGTAACCTGCTGCATTGCTTTTATTCTTATCTTAATCAAAGTGAATTGCCTAGAGATATTCTTTAAACGCTGCATAATTTATTATATCTAAACGGACGTGCACAATTTTAGCACGTCATCGGCCGTAGATCGGAGTTTGCGCTTAGATAAATTAAGCACGGTTTATCCTAAGACAAAGTTAGGCTATAAATCAACGGGCAAGGCGCTAATTAACACCAGCTCCGATAGAGTCCGTATGATCGCACCTGCCGCCCGCGCCGATCCACGGACCGATGCTAGAGGTAGCAATTTTCCATGTCAAACGCGGTTAAATGAGGGAACGAAAGATTTATTAGAAATTATGTACCTTGATGTTTGTATATAATTTACTAGTACCTGGTCGACCGAGCTCTGCTCGGGTGAAAATAGATATTATACACATATCGTCCAAGTGAAAATAGAGAAAACGAATTTTCCCAGATGTGAGACCTAGCTAGATCGATTTTTTCCCCCGTAAACCCCTATATTGCAACTTTCATCGAAAACGTTAGAGCAGATTTCGAGAACGTGACTACAAATATATATACAAAAATATATTGCTCGTTTAATAGTATGGGATTAGACGCTTATAAAGTAGTTATAGCTCTTGTACCGAACGGGAACAAACAAGACATGTTCGCGCCTTGTAAGTGGAAGCTGGAGTATACGAATAGGATCATATTTTTCACACCTGGATATGGGCTGCTCACATCAATATTTCAATTTAATACTAGAAACATCGTGAGGGGTGCTCAGAATGCATGATATACAATACATGCATAATGTATATTAATAATAAAATGCGTGTGCCGGTCTGCCACCAGTGTGAATATTGCATATCAGCATTATATTCATGAATTACATCGGTATACCGTTTATATTCATGTTAAATGTTATACTCGCGAGGAAGTACTTATATAGATTTAAATTATCGTTACAGGAAGTTTCAACCTGCTAACATAAAGCAAACATATCGATGAATCTTCATTGTACACATACACACCGGACAAAACATTACCAACCGAAGTTGTGGGTCCAGTCCAAATAAACTTTGTTGAACGACAATTTTTTCAACGCTATTATTTATTTGACTACTAAACTAACCTGTTCCCTAAACGACATTATGTGAACAGCAAAAAATAAATTATAAACCAGTGTTAGCTCAGTATGTAGACGTTGATGATTGCACTGCCAAATGTGACAGCGCTAGGCAAAGTTGTTTCAAGTTTCTGGAGAATTTTAATAAAAAAATGTAGCCCATCTATAGATGCTATCTTTCATGTGATTGACTGGAATAAATGAGATTAAAGTGGAGATTTCAAGATTTAATGAAGAAAGTCTTCATTCAAAACTACGTCAAAAACAGAAACAAAACAGTCTGCAAAATTATGGACTCCAAACATTAGAAAGTATAGTGTATTAGATCGGGTAAAACCGACACCTCAATTGCTGAAGATAAGTCATATTGATTACGGCAATTTGTTGAACCGCACAGACTAGTCGTTGTCCATTTTAGAACATGTCGTGTTCAAGCGTCCGCAATGTATACGCACACGACTGATAAACATGTTTTAGAACTCTATGGAGTTAGACAACCGTGTATGCATCTAAACTTCTGGTAATTTAATGGTTGTCAATGACATAACGTATTAAAAAGATGATGTTTTGTGGAAAATCGACCATGAATACTTGTTTATCGAGCCCAATGAGTATGAAACACTTGGATCTAGAGTATTATGTAATGAAGTGCAAAAAGCGGATGCCGGAATGGAGAGGATGACAATCTGGGGCTCCCCACGATTTGCGCGACAACGAGCAGCAAGGTCGCCGTCTGATTGTCGGTAATAGTACCACTTATGATTTGCTGACGACACATTGGCCCAATTTTAGCTGCACTTTTTTACTCCCAATTTTAGACAGTTCCACAAACCTCATACATACAAAAAGTGATGATTTTATATTAATACTTTCATATTGCTCGTAATATTAAAATGTAAAATGTGCCTATTAAGAAACCCACAAGTTCTCCACGAATCCATACTGAAACGTTCTTTGAAGTTTTCTGTCGGTATTTCCCTATTAAGTCGTTAGGATAATGATCATTTGCGTAACTCGCGATGCAGATCCGGCACTTGTTTGATATTGAGAGGCCAATTGTCCGTCCTGACTCCTGACAGGATGATAGTGGGCTAGTCGCGAACGTGCTCGTCGTGACTATTTTTAGTTCGTGGATGGCATCACCGAAACATTCAATTTCGTGTGCTTTTTGCGCCGAGTGCGTCTCGCTTCAGTTGTTGACCATTGGGTATGTTTGGTATGTCTACTATGAAATTGCGCCGTGACTGAGTTACAAATTGTAATTGACTTTGTCAAGTTCAAACTGATTACCATGAAGTACGCGTATTTTAAATGGAAGATCGTAACAACAAAGTACAATCCCAATGGTATACATAGTAATACCTTTAAGGCTCTTTCAAACAGGCGCGACACGCGACGCGACACAAAGACACCGCTCGTCGCGCGACGCGATGTACCTTTGTGTCGCGTCGCGTGTCGCGCCTGTTTGTAGGAACCTTTATAGTAGACATATACATATTTTAACTTTTTTGTGTTAAGAAAAAGAATTACCTTATTTGTAAAGGCTATAAAATTTCCAGGATTACAACAAATCTCAGCTGGTACACCAAATCTGAAACAACAAAATTTTCGTTATCAGCATTTTCTCATGTCTCTGTCTACGCCTAAATTTATAGACAATTGCCATTTAGTTTAATCGATACTATTTTGGTCCAATTCTCATACAAGCTAAGACCTTGTCCTTAATTTCTTGTGTAAATTAAAAATATCTTCTAAACGTGACTGGTAACTGTGTAGCTATTAGCTTAACTGTGCCTTTACACTGGCGAAACATTCTCAACAAAACATGTTGAAATCTCTAGTTCCTGTCAAACATTGTATGTAAAATTGACAGAACATTTGTTGTAAATGTTTCGCTAGTGCATACGCACTGTTATCAAAACCTAGTAATGTTATGAACCGGCCAGGATGTAGTAAGAATTTCTTGTGTATAATCGTGTACACTAATCAATTTGATTACTGTATTTTTCGTATCAGATATATAACAGTATTAACAAGGAAGATAATTATTTAATGGTTGCAAACGCGGAGAATCTTTGCAATAAAAACTAGTTGCAATAAAGTGGTTGCAGCTGTCTATTATGTTTAGTTAGTCGTTTATGCAACAGATGTTCGAAAATATCAAGTTAAACCAGCTGCTTAGATTAGTCATAATTCATAAGTAAAAGTGCATGAGTGTACACAAATTGTACGTAGGTATGGTTGATTTTAACACCTTTGCATAAAGGTTACTGTCGATTACAAACAGTTAAAATGATAATAATTAAAACCGCAAAGCAGTCAATAGTAAACACGCGGTTAACCATAACAATGGAATGGAAATAAAAACTTATTGTAGGTATGGCGTTAGAATATATTTACATTTAAATATTGATGAAGATAATAGAGTAGATAATATCATTCTGGAAAAATCCGTGATTATCTAACAAGTCATAAGAATGCGTGTTAAAGTGGATGCAACTGCGTTTTATAATGCTGTCGTTATGCGGTGGTGAGTCGTCCTTCGCCACGGCAACGGTCCCATTGTCTGCGACTGCTACAATGAACACTTGGAAACCAGATACCCGCGTCTTATGTCTTGTGTCTCCGGTTTAATAATTACAGTGTACACGGAAAGTGCTTGGTTCATGCGAGCGCTGAAAATTGTCACCCGACTGCACTGAGTTCGGTATCTGTAATGCAGTGAGTGACCGAACATTTTTGATCGATCTGTCCATTAACTAGTAGATTCGCCGACATCCGGATGAAGCGGCTATGGGCTCTTCGTTAGTTAATGGGTCATTATCTGATACAGCTCTGAAGCGAATCAATTTATACGAGTTCATAGTTATGTACCTACTCCATTCCTCACAATATTGGTTCTGGCAACTTTCGTCGTATATAATATCGCAATTGAGATGTTAGCGTAAAACATTTCTCAGATCTGTGTTTTCCTATTTCATGTTTGGTTTGTATAGGCAATCTATTAGAAATAAATTCCACATTGTGTATGTGGTTTATAGTCCCATTTTGCAGATTGCTCAGTTAACCACAAGAGCGCGCGAGGAAGCCGGGATTTCCAATAACGTGAGGGGAAGCCGATGGACAGGCAATTGTCTTGACAGGGGTCAAATATCCAAAGAGGCAAGGGACTTGGAAAATACGATCAACCTTTGTTTTTTTTTATGTGCATCCTTTATTTAAATGTTTTTGAATAGTGTTTCGTGTTCCTATTTGTAACATGTTTTCGGTTGTTTAAGTCTGTGATCCGAAGGTTCTGCCACCAACCACAAAACAAGAAAACTAATTCTAAAGTAGCTATTGCCTTTAAATGATTTGAATTCTTCTATATAAAATATATCATATCTTCAATCAGGTTGTGATATCAAATCTCTTGGTCTAGCATCAGACCCGCCTATACAATATGTCGCACGTCTTTTGACGCGAGATATGGCTGTTCATGCAGACCGCCCCCACACTCCATTCTAAATTGCCTGACAAAATCTCGCATCCCTTTGTGTAATAGAGTTATTATTACGGGCCGCTGATTTGATGAGGATCCCTCAGAAGTATACTATTCATGTTACGAGAAGATATGTACCTTTTATATTCTTTTTAGGATTGTACGTTTCTCTCTACATCCTAGTTTCAATACAAGTGTCATTTTCAAAGTTTTCTTATTTTAATGCAAGTTGCATTAAGATAAGAAAACTTTTTAGTTCAAGGTTTTCATACAATATAAAGAAAAAATCAAGTCCGAGAGGATAAATAATAGCCTTATCCACTCGCCTGACGTGCCGAAATGCCGGGACTGTAAGTCGTTCCCGTAGGGTGGGGGGTTGTGGAACTGCGTAGTTTCCTCTGTTGCCATGGCGACGCCCCGCACGTGGCCCGTCCTTTTCGCAACCTGCCTCCGAATTAGTAGACTGAAACACGAGCCATCAACTCATAGGTCATCCCATTATGGTGGCCGGTTACACCCAGAATGTCCCATCACATGTAATCGCGCGTGTAATATAGGTATCAGACAATTTAAAGCCCTTCGCGTAAATGATTCGCTCGCTGTAATGTTGGCCCAAAAAATTGGTTTGTATAAGCATATTACATTTAAATTGATAATCACACCTCCCCCTTTTTGTTGTGCGTTCTACTTCTATTGAGATATTTGAATCATTTTTTTTATCAAATGCTTTCTCTCTCTCAGAGGCGTGTTACGTGTTATTATGAGGCAGCACCCTAGTCTAATTGCATTTTATTTATTCAAGACTAAAGTACCCTTGAACGACCATAAAATTGACATGGGGGTTGCAGCCGTAGTTGCTCATTAGTTTATGCTTTTGGATAGAATTGAATAATTTAAGTAAACTAAGTAATAAGTAGGAACATGGTCCATTAGCAACATCTTTAAGTTTATGGCAGACTAATTTGTAAGCTATGATAATTATTAGATAATGATTGTTTTAAATACAAATTCCTTGAAGCAATCAATTATCCGCCTCTACTCTAGGGGTAAAAGTAGGTTAAAACGTTGGGTTAAAAGCAATTCTTCTGAGTGTACAACTAATCCCACTTTTATCGCGGACACTTTCGACTTTTAATCCACAATCATTTGCCGAAAAAAAGGTTTCATTAATCGCTTGGTCGGCATCGAGGTTCCCCCACGGATAATGCTCTGAACGGTTAGAAAACAATTCGGTTTGAAATTCAAATTGGATTCAATTTCAAGATAATCCCAACTTGTGGTCTGATAGTTCCTATAAGCTCATTCCTATACTTTAACTTTTATCTGTTTCTATTAGACTCCAAAGAATATTTTTGTGTTTAATAAAAGGGTGGTTTTATGCAGAATAATTTTTAAAACAAATTACTTCGTAAACTAAATGGCAATGCTTCTGGGAAACGACTAATATACAGAAAAACTTGGAGTGTTTTCACTAGGGAACTCCATAAAATAATAACTTCATATTAATATTCGTGCTGACACTAGAATATTATGAAGAGTATGTCATGTAACAAATTGTTGCTGATGTCATGCTTGTTCTGTAATAAAAATTCCCCTCCAGTAATGCAATCGATATCTGGTACCTCCATTACATATTTATTGCAAACAGGGGCTCGGTACTGGTGAGGAAAATGGAAATGGTGTCCTTACTTTATAAAGCCGCTAAGAGTATTCACTAGATTTTATCATATTTGCGGAAGATTACAGTACCAACTCTCAACGGTTGACTTTTTGGGATCGTCAAGTTACTTCGTAGACACAGAAACTAACTTTTTTAATCGCTTGTGTATAAGTTGCTCGCGTACTCCTACCACATGAAATGAAAAACTCGCAAATGCCTGAGCTTTTGTCGTTTGTGGGTACAAGTGAATGACAGACTGGGGGCCTACCACCAGCTCCATCTCTTTCTCCCACTGAAGTAATATTAAAATAATACTGCTTTATGAGCTGGTAGTAGGCCCCCAGGTCGTGATCGATGACCCGCATGGACATTTCAAAATCGTTGGCGTGATATGAATATTAACCCATTTGGATTATAAAACAATACCAGTAAAACGGTTACAGTTTAAATCGTCTGTATGAAATATTAAAACGGTGTGCAATAAATTAGTTTTATGCTCACACTATACGTGTGTTGGAAACAAATCGATAGTTCTTTACAAAGAAATAGCCATTTTGATCAGATCTGGTTATGTTAATTTAATACCAACGTCCTTGGGCATTCTGTGAATTGTAAATGATTAACATTTTTTGTCATCATTAATGGCTTTATTTCTAAAGATCAACGTCAACGAATTATTAATCTAAACGAGTTGCTTAGGCACCTGTACGAATTCAAAGTCAAATCATTTATTTCAAATAGGCCCTTGTATGTCACTTTTGAACGTCAAAAATTACGAAATAATAGAACTGATTCTAGTCGCCCCTTCCAAAAGGTAGTTTTCGTATAGAGAAGAATGGGCAAGAAATTCCACCGTTACTCTTTTAAAGTGTTTTACAATATTTTGTATAGGTACCTACATTAGTTAAATAATTATATGTGAAGACGATGCACCTAGAATACAATTACTATACCACACTAGGTAATAAGAATTTAAAATGAAGCAACGACAGATAATTGAATTATGTGATAGATACATGGTGCTCATATTTACAAACATTGTAATAATATAGGACTTTCCTAAAATTTTATAATTAATAAGTCAGTGTGTGAAGAAGTAATCACAGAATGTAAAATTATTGCCATATTATAACAAAAAAATAATAAATTATACAATTAAATTATTAACCAGTTTGATTTTGTCTCGATTCTAAATTGTCCTATGGAGCAGGATCAGCATGTTTCCAAGCACTCTTATCTTGGATATAATCCTCTAATTTGTAATATGCTTGTTTACAAAGTGTGCTTTTAATATGAGTTTTAAATTTTCTTTCATTTAATTGCAATATATCACAAGATATTTTGTTGTAAAATCTAACACAGTACCCCATAAAAGATGTATGTACTTTAGATAATCTGAAAAACTGTTGATCTAATTTATCTTTATTTCTAGTATTAAAATTATGTCTATCACTTATTTTATTAAAAAGATGTGGATTTTTCCTTACATACATAATGTTTATATAAATGAATTTACAAGGTACCGTCATAGGTAACATTTGAATTAGCAACTAAAGCCCACAAAAGTAAATTATTCCTCTATATTACAAGTTCACATACGTTTAATACTCAATTGCAGTTAACTTTGCCTTTATATGGGCTGGGAGCTTTCAAACTTTGCATTAATTACCGCCGAGCAACTTTGCCCGCTGAACAAACTGTTCGGGCAATAAACATTGTGCAATATCTCAATAATTAAGTTCCCTGTCCTGAAGTTAGCGCAACACGAACGAAGTTTAACGAATGACACTTATGTATAAGTACAGAAATCTTGTACCATTCACTATATACAACTTCAAGGTTTTTCTAGAAAATGTATTGAATCAGATATTGTAAACCTTGTAATGTTATCATAGAAAAACTGTAGGTATTTTTTCTGTGACACGAAATGTATTTTTATTCAGCCTCAAATCGTCGCTCGGCATCCAATATACGTTCAAATACGTCAAGCTGCATTAAAAAAATTGCAACTGCATTGAAAATTTGATGAATGTTGCATTCACGGTATTGGATGCCGAGCAACGAAGTGATTGTAAATGGACCAAGTTTTCGCTCCCCTAACGAAAAAGTTTAGCGATTTGTAAACAGAACGCGGGCAGAGTTTGCCGTTTGCATATGAAATACTGTTAGTAGTCCGGCCTGGGGATTAAACCACACGCACCGAATCCTACAGTTCTATTGGGACATATTGCAGAGAGACATGAGTCATAATAATAGTGATACAATTCTGACTTATACGCGAACTTACTATGAATTACTCACAAATTCAATGCGTCACTTTACAATCCTTCAATGAGTCATTTTTGATCTCTCTTTAAGATGAATGATTCGAAGTCTTTATTGGATTCAAAACACTCATTTGAATACTACGAAATCGAATTCGAGACTTTAATAGTAAGTAATGAGATTGACTGAGACAAAAAAACGTAAAACCAAATTCTCGTAAGTCTTATATGTAGGAGCGATAACGGCTGCTGTAAGTTACAGGAGATCAACGAACTAAGAGCAGACCAAGGATGAGTCATCGGTCACCGTACCATTTTGAATTCACCATTCGCTTGCAAAAATACGACTCCAGTTGACGATGAGATGCAAATGAACTCACTTACTTTTCGGTCACGTATGGATGATAAAAATGTAAAATTCTTGATGCATGTTCCACTCACACGCAAACGCTGCATAGTTATTTTTTGTGACGGCACTTATCACATTCCTCGGAGAACCTCTCAAATCTAACAAATAGGAGTTAATTGAAGTACTCGAATATACACTGTGCTCGACGGGAAAGGAACAAAGCGTATACGTATTGAATATTCATTAATGAACGCCATAATATGGGAAGGATTCGAGAGCCCTGCATTCCGCGTGGTGAGAGCCATTAACAATGCTGTGAGCTACGGACAGAATGGACCGGGAGGGAACGATAATTTACCGGAGTTTTACTGTAATAAATGAAGTGTAATGGAAGACCGTGTACCTCTTACACACACAGAATTCATTTGGTTGATGCAGGTTTAGGTACAAATTTTGTCGTTTTTGCCCACAACTTTTGTCCAAAAGTGACAAGTATTTACTTATATTGTGTCAGATACCAATCCATACATAGTTACTGTAAACCCTTATAGCCTGAGCCTTCATTGGATATGAGATTTCATTTCCAGCAACAACAAAAGTCTGTCTATATCTACTTCAATATTTAAATAATAGCTTTTCTCTATACAGAAGAAACAGAAGCCTCATTCTCATTTCCTGTTTGTATAAACTTGACCCAGTTACAATATGAGGGCAACTAGGAGAGCATGGCCTTCATCCAGTTTCCAATGCGAGCATGTAGAAAATTCTACCGAGCGGGAAAATACGTCAATTATACCGACTACACGACCTGTAGCATGCTTTTTCCCGACGTGAACACTGAACAGCTCTCGTGAAAATTCATTTCGGAGTTTCGTTTCCGAGCCTGTTCCATGTTGTTTGTTTGAACCAATCAATTTGTTGGTTTAACGTTTTGTTCAATCCCTATTTGTTCTTTTTTAGTTTGTCTTCCATTATAGTAACACTAATAACTAAATCACTGTTTTCCAAATTGAGAATATTCTAAAACATTGAAACAAGATTAACGTGTTGAATCCCACACTTACAAATTGCTGCTCATAATCAAATGAATGTGTTGATTTAGGTGTGGAGACTATTACCGAGTTACTGGATAATGTTTTTTGCCTTCAATAACATTAATTTGGAGAATGACGTGTAAACGATTACGAGGCAAGGTCGTCGATTAATTTTCGTGGCCATTTCAAACAACGCGTGACACTGATGACACAAACATTACATGTTTGTTATTACAAAACAAATTTTAATGTTATTTAGCCTCAAAATACGATTTATTTATTTCAAATCATTTTTCTGTTTGCCCTTTATGGTATTAGTTGAGATAAGATTTAAATTCTATGTTTTCTGAGACTCTTTATAAAGTAATCCATAGATTGCACAGTGATGCAAAACCAGAAAATTATATATTCTCTCTAGATATTTAATCATTTTAATTACATATATCTCTTGACATGTCTCGCGTCGAATGCAATCCAGCACTAGGTACTCCTTGAGCAAGTGTAGTAATGAGAGATGGATAATCAGTGGACCGTACACTAACGGGAGTCACACTTCAAGTGCAACGGTCATATGATATATTGAAACGAAATATCTTTAATCTCGCAGTATTAAATTTATTAGGATTCTGAAGAACTCACATCTACGCATCTATGCTTATATTGAGAATGCTATTGATATTGCAGTGAAAATCTGATGCAAAAATCCTAAAATTTACAGAGAAATACATTAAGGTTTGACGTAACAATAACGAGCTTTATTATTACCAGTCATAGCAATAAAACGGTTCAGTTTATTGCTACAGACGGTGGACTGCGCGATCAGGCTCTCGAACTTCAAGAGATTTTACGATCAACGCTTAAATAAATAAATCATTTTACCCACTTTGACAAGGGTTTCATAACAATTGTGATTGATATCGTCATCGGCAGTACGTATAGCCATAAATTAAATGTGCCTGCGAATAGGTACTATAATTACATTGTCTCCATATCAAAAATAGATTCAAAGATTTGGTCGATTCATTGTAAACAAACATTCGTTCGCATTCTTTGTTCTCAAACAAAGAACAAAGTTTACCGTAGACTGGAGCACTCTTTAGTGAATGTACGTGCGGTGGCTTCAACTACAAGTCGAGTGGAGTGTTGTTCAACATGTCTCCTGTGAAGATGTCGCAACGCTCTCGCTGCCTACCAGCAGCCTGCCACTTCTGTTTAGACTACTGTTTATCCTCAAGTTTACTTACATAGACTTGTATAGCATTCAGTACAATATTTTGAGACCAAAGTACTTAAAATTCTTTGATGACTAGCATGAGCACCTGTGTTAATTTGTTTGTAAAAGTCGAAGTTTATGCTTAGCTAAAGCTCTGTGGAATCATTTCATCACATTCATAAGTGCTTCTCTTACAGAGAGCTTTAATTTTCAAGTCAAATAAACAGCGTCTTTTCCATGAAAGCTTTTATGAAGGCAATGATTAGACCCGTATTATTTAACGTTGTAATATTAACGTTATATATTATATATTTAATCTAAAAGTAGGTTGAAAATAATATTAAATTAGTTTAATAAAACATTTAATTAATTTCTTCCATCTTAATGAATACCAACTGAATCGAGATTATTGTATAGAAACGTAGGACGTGCGTGTGTTCCGAGTTCGTGACCAGCGAGTATGATAAACAAATTCTTCGACAGTCTCGGCACGTTCATACTGAACTACATACGACTTATTATATTATTTCATTATCCATATAATAATGTCTTGCTTATGTTCTATTACTTGAGGGGCATAATATGCCACTCGTTTTAAAACAACCTACTTTCTTGCTTTTTTATATTTTAAGCAAACAGGAATTTTCATCTCTACGAGCATCACATCACACAATCGGTTCTCGTCGTGCTCGTGACGTTCAAAATCATGTACCGTTATAATTTAGTGTTCGCTGTCTGGAGGCTGACGTTGAATACCAAAAAAGTATTTGACTAAAAACTTGGAGCACTTTTGCGAAATTAAACTGCTCGCTTTGTACCTTGGCTACATGGTATGACTTGTGTTTTTCGCATATTTTAAAAATGTTTCACATTCAGGTTTTGCCCAGCTCTGATAAAAAATCCATTTATCATTCTGGTCCATGGTTGGACGTTTTATTTGTCTATTTGTGTCGCGTGTCGTTTGGTTGTTGTTCCCGGGAGACGGTTGTGGACTTGTGGTGCAGCGGCGCAGCGGGTAACGGAAGACTTCGGTTCTCGCTTCACAATTAGTGCCTTGTCCCGTTAGCGCCGCATTGTCCGCTTTAATACTCCACCGGTTGTATTCCTTTGTGCGTTCTTAATGGAAAGTTTCAGATTGTTTGTTTTGCGTTACGTTTAGTATTTTACTAGCAAACTGCCTATTGTAAGAGTAATAATGTTATGTATACTCCAATGTATTTACATGAATCTGTATAAACCTCATTGTTCCGTGCAGTTAAAGCTGAAACTGGAAATCATGCTTTTTTATATTATGAAAATGATTAAAATGAACAGTTAATAAATGAACTGGTGCTGAAGTGGATGATGTCGTTACGCTTGACATTTATGAAGGTATCTCAAACACACATATTAGTCTGTTTATCTAACCGCCATTAGCAATCTCTCAATCCGATCAGCGCCGAAACGTCAACGGGCGTCTTTCAGTGTTATCTAACGTTCCTATTCCTATTAATTTGTCATGAAGGGCTCAATTACATCCTTCTGTTTCAATATTAATATAATTCAAATAATGGTCGACCGTTAGCAATGCCGTGCGCCCTCAAAAAGGGACCGCCGGAAATGTATCACCGTGAAACGCAACGGCTTCCTGAATTCCAATTAAACTAATTTTGCATTAATAATAAATTAGAAAGCTATATATGTAGAACATACTAAGATGCGTTTATATTTTAATTTTAAGTTATCATTCGTTAGAATGATTTTAGCTTTTGACAAATGCTCCATTGTTTCAGTATTATCCTAGGTTCAAAGAGAGTATAAAATATGTAAACCTTCAATCAGCCTTCATAGAAAGCCAAGGACACCAGCCCCCGCCCGGGCGAGACCTTCCTTTTAGCCTTGGACGAGAAATGTGCGTCTGTGCGTCATGCCCTTGAGCTTCACTGGGAATTCATTATTATTGTGGTACCTTTGTATTAATGAGATTGCTATGTTAATCTCTTATCAGAGTCGATTCTTTGGGAGAATCCCCATTAAAATCATACGAAAACATCGAAAAGCTTACGAATTGTCGACCCCTGGCCCCTGACTAATGCTTACTATATTCCGCCTGCTGCCATAACATTCTGTTAACACGCGAATGTTTATGAATGAGCTCAGTATGGACGTCGATCGACAAACATTTATTTGTTTCTGCTTCATTTGCCTTCATGTATTGTAATTTATTATCATACATTTTAGTACTGTACACTGTATCATACATTTTTTTTAAAATATTTTATACTTTGCAATATCTACTATTCTTCTTAACTAAATTAAGTACTAGTACTTTTTCGATTTGCCTTTACCACCGGAAACCGGTATAACACCTACTCGTTCACAGATTAGCATCGCAAAATCACGTTCAGAAATGGAAAAAAAATTGAGCCTCGTACTCAAAAGTATGAGCCATCTTTCTTAAAATATACAGAATGTCTAACCTACCTACCTACAATATAATAATATGACTGAATTTGTAACGGTCTTGCTTCCTTTACAATTTCCACTCTATAAATCATTTGCATCGCATGATCCATCACAAGTCGAACATGGGAACGTTTCATGTCGGATGTCGGATATTTCAACTAGCTTCTTAAGGTGATTCGATATCAATCAAACTACTTACCTGGTAGATTTATATATACCAGGATTCAAACTCAAACTCAAAGCATTTATTTCAATTAAACCATTTACAAGCATTTTTGAATTGTCAAGGAATCGGTATCGGTTAGTCAGAAATATGAAGCTAGTACTTATCTCATTATGTCTATATATGTATCCTAGCCACCGAGACTATAATTATGTCTAAATTCAGTCTAAAATGTTTAAATTCACTACACTACTCTACTGTATTTCATCAATGTCAAGGACATCAGACATGATACAATAAGCATTAGTGGTATGCCGAGGAAATGGGATTATTTTCGGGCGGATATTAAATTATAGCCGGTGAGAGCCGGATTACGTGGTGCGGGTTCCATTGTAGACGAAACTTTACAACCCAATTATCAATCACGAAGAATAAATCATGGTATCACTAAAAAGGATAGGTTCAAGTGGCTATAAATTATTCTAGAGGCACTCTAACGCCTTTTAGAGAGTGAACAACGATTAACATTTCCTCTAGATGTAATAACATGACAGTCAAAAGCCCATAACATTTATTTGTAATTATGCGTGGACACAACACGTGGTTGCGCACGCGCCGGAAGCTCGGGTTAGTCGATACTTTGCGTGACATTGTTTAACTGCCGCCACCTGCCGCCTCCGATCATGCGAAGAATTTCAAATAGATTCTTCCGAAATAATTAATTGGAAACTAAATTGAACTTAATAACGTAATTAAAAACGCAGTTCAGTCTTCGGGTCTACTTAATCAAATACAGGTAGGTGGTCACAGGAATGAATGTGGTGGAAACAATGAATAAATCATTAAAAGTGATAGTGAATGTTTCAAAAACACAAAATACGCTCTGGAAGAGATCGAGCGACTGTAGTACCGTACTCATAAGTCACTGATCACTGAATACTGACGTACCAATTCACAAACCTAAGAATGCACTTACATTCTAATAAGTAAAGCCCAGAAGCGTCCGCGCGTGTTCATTTAATTTCCTCGCGGTGACCGCGATAACCGCTTGTTGGTTCAATGTAAGTAATTAATTTTACCGAGCTTCGTTAATGCGGTCGGGACAACTTAATAACACCGCTCTTCGCGTTGGCAATAGCAACGAGAATGTTCGTGGTGCACTAAAACCCATCATACATTCTGAATTTGTATTGATCCACAACAGCGCTGAATGTTCCGCTGTTGTGTTGCATATTTGTACCTCATTGTTTTCAGCGACAATGTGATGTAATTCAGTTGCTTTTTTAAACATTGTGTTGTGTTGTGATTAAACAATATACAGGGTGGGTAACAATCGTGGATCAAACGAAACAGGGCGATAGTTGGGGTTATTTGCAGTAAAAAAATATTAATAAAAAATAAAAATATATAAATATTTATTTTTTGTGAGGCTTAAATGATTGAAGAAAGTACCAATACTCATAAATCATGGTACCCACTGCCATAAAAGCACTTTTGTAGTGATGATACATTTCCTAGAAGCAACTAAACACCTAGGTACCCATTTTACTCTAATTGCATATTATTAAAAAAATTGGTATTTTCTTAAAAAAACACTCAAGTAGTCATAACTTTTAAGGAGATCAAGTTACGGCTCTGTCACACATATATTTCTTACTGCAAATAACCCCAACTATCGCCCTGTTTCGTCTGATCCACGATTTTTTACCCACTCTGTATAAAGTAATTTAAATATATTACATATATTTAATCATATAGTTATAATTTTTGTTTCTCAGACCTGATTATTTTTTAACAGTGTATTGAACTTACTTAAATGCTATAAGTATCGAATTGGATAAAGCGAAATTACACTCCACTTGTATTCAACGTATTGATTAACATGAAATGATATAGGTGTATGGTAAATATTTGACTTAGTCAAGGTTGGCAGCCGCCACTAAATGCGTCCAGCTACCGGAGCCTGGTACGCACGCAGCTCGCTCACAAATCTCACCAATCGATTGTTCCAGTGGCCATGAACTCAAACCTCGTCTCGCACCACGTCGTTGTTCACAGAAAGTACTCGAACAAGTAAAATAACATCACGTTCCTACATCCGATTCAAGAACAACACCCTCTTTTGAAATACCACACCAACTTATTACAATTCTTCGATATGGGGTAGCGCGTAATATACCACAAGTTATATGGTTAATCGAAGCCTGGAAAATTAACACTATTCATGAAAGAGAAACTTAATGGAACTGTCGTGACAGCAAGGTGTCGCCACCGTCTGGCGCCCGAGGAAAAAGTTGCACACTTGCAGAATGGGGACTATATTGCGTTTCACGTTGCGTCATATATGTTGGAAGCTAACGCATCTCGACCACTTTTTACGTTGCTGAGAAACTGTCTCAATCAACTTTCAACGTACTGAGTAAGTAGGTAGGCAAAGAAACCCCAGCAAATAAATGCAACTTGCCTTTATAAGGATGTATATGTTTTTATCTTCTCCAAGTCATATTAGCTTTGAAATGTATATATGTATATTGGCAGCCTTAAATGAAACTAAACAGTAAGCGCATTTTGCAGTCTTATCGGAGAAATTATGATTGGCCCCATTTCGCGACCCAGTTACTTCCTTCAGCGAATATTAGAAAAACATGTTCTAAAAGAAAAGGAGCAGCTGCATGTCGGTCCCCTCACTCTAATCATTGTTCATCGAAAGGGTCGTCCGAAATGGGGAGCAATAGCCGCATTACAAGAAAAAAACTGTAACAAAAGAACGCATCCAGGTACGCACGCACGTAAGGATCTATAAACGTTATCCTATTTAGCGCCTGATCAACTAATCATAATATTATTTTCACATATTTTGCTGTTCTATATTTGATCAAATAGGTTTTTTAATTTAATCGTCTATGTGAGCTTTCCATTCCATCTTTACCATCTCAGCTGCTACCCATTTTAACATATTATTTGTATTTGCCGTCTCTTACAGTAGGCAAACAAACTGAAACGTAGACAAATTGCCAAATATAGATACAGTCCATAGTAACTACATCTATAGGTGAAAGCATGCGGGCATGCAATAACAACTCGTTCGCAATGCGTACAATGTTTAGTGCATTGCGGACTTATTCAGTTATGATTATGACGACGACGTAGCCGCACTCCTGTTCATCTACTAATTGAAATTCATTGATTCATACTGGCAGCTGTAGCTGCAGTACCCTATCGAACTAAATTCCTAATTAACATTTACTCAATGATTACTAGTGCTAATTACGTAAATAAGATGTTTGATTTATTAGACCATCGGTGTTAACTATACACTTGCATGGTTGGATTCAAACCCTTGTTTTGGATTTTGAAGAAGTTTTATAGAAAATCGGAAATTCTCAAGATCATATACAGTAGATTTGAAGCCTGATATTTAAAGTATGTTCATAAATTCCAGAATTCCAGACTGAGTTTTTAAACTATGCACAGGAGCTATCTATAATAAACGCCAGGATCCCTTCATTGATAGCTCCCCTCAATATAAGTCGGTCTGCTATTGGAACTGCATTAAAGCTATTAGTAAGTAGTTAGCGCATTCCACACAAAAAGGGAGACCCCTTACAGGGGAGATTCTGAGCTCAAATTCACTATATTGAGTTTCTGTTTACTCGCAAATATTATAATGTAGGTAAGTATAGAGGAATATGGGGGTTATATAGAAAGACGTGCTATTCTAAACAAAACAACCTTGTTCCTACTCCATGGCACTGAACACCCACGCTCTTTTGTGATGTGAATCATTTAATAAGCTAGCTTCACCATTTACGGTGACAAATAAATCACGATTAAGGTACTTCGACCTGTTAACAAGTCATAATAGGTACGTTATTATAGTTGGCGGTGACATAGCGGTCATGAAAACTTGGATAATTATATTAAGGTAGTTGGTAAATTTATGCTCATGCGTATCTGTAGGCAGTCCACATTTCCACATCTTACACGGTCACGAAAGGTCATCACAGAGCTTGTTCCGTCAAGATCAGGGCCACGCGGTCACCGGCCGAGCGTGTTCTACGCCTCACTAATCGGTTACTTGTCATGTCAACAGTTTTTTATTCTCTCCCTTGGTCCTTCCCGTTGATGATGTCATTTTCTTATCTTTAGAATACCTACTTAGGCCGTCGCGCTCTGATGGTTAAATAATTACAATTGCAAATACTCTGCCAAATAAATTTCCATACTTTGTTATCGGTGTCAGAAATATGTTTCCAAACAATTTGTTCACGAAAACGTGGCTTTATTTATTCTGAATTCACGAGTTTCACTTAAGTGAATATGTTAGGAACGTTTTGGATGATTAAGTAGCTGTAAAGTAGCCTTTCCATGACATAGCAGCACTAAAAAGCAATGTTTGCCCTACAATTATAAATCGCATCTAAAGGAGTGTCGACGTAAAGCACGCCTCGCATTTTAGTTGAACCCGAAGATTCGTTCACTCGCCTGTTATTGAATAGTTGTCTTAAAGAAATTTAATAAGTTCAAGTATATTTTTGTTGTAGCAGACTTGTGAGTCGAATCGCAGGGAGGCGTCGCGCGGGCGCGTATCGATCGCGCCGCCACCGCGCGGCCTGCATACGAATACCAGAATCGCCCTCCGTTCAGCCCCTTATCAACCACTTCCACCTACTAGACCCCAAGCCCTTCGTTAGTGTCGTGACCTCCTTGATTGTTGTGTCAACTCTGCCCTGAGTCGCTGACTCGAAAAGACTTACCAAGCCAAGAAACTCCAACAAACAGCAAGTGTGAAAACTGCTATACAATTCTAACAAAATATCAGCAGTAGCGTATCTATTCTAGCCCAATGTTTGTCTCTTGGATGTAATGACGCTTAATTACAAAAAGCTTTCCCTGTATACCCTCGGTGCGAATAATGTGACCTCGTTTCGTGCAAATTAGACGAACAACATTTACATAGACATAACGATGAGGTCACGGATACAACTATCTCTAAATCATTAGCAAGCACCTATGCCTGTGAATGAGCTAATTTAAAAATAGCAATAGCAAAACAAAGCTTGATACACCACTATTCGGGAATTGTTTATAAACATCGTTAACAACGCAATCCTTTTAAGTAGATGTTGGCATCATGAATAGTCGGTGAAGTTATGACAGTTTAAACTTTAGCAAATGCTATGAAAGGGAAACTGAAAGTAAACAAAAAATCCTCTAGTAAAACGATCCAAATGCATTTTTTTCTCCTCTGTTTGATTTGCAATCAAAAATGAAAATAAATGCACCACTGTATGCAAATCAATATCAATGCTGAATGATACAACAAAATTAGTACCTAGCTGTCTTATCAAAAATTGGCATAACGTTTATATTTTTATCATCATAGCCTGCAGTTTAGAAACTTCCTTGTCTGGGCTATTTAGCTGATTATGTTTCGGGGGTGGGTTTCACCCTAAAAATTGGGGCAATTTTCCAGCTGAGAATCCGCCTACTTATTGCGTCGCAAAATGTCTCCGTGACGCCTGCATCCGACTAAGTAGGGCACCCAAGCTGTGGGGTCCATGGATTTATACTTGTGTAAATTTCATAACTGGGGTTTCGAATCCAGAATATTAAATTTGAATTAATGTACAGTGAACATATTTTAAGTAAAGCTTGCTATAGGTTCCGGGTAACTTTAATTTAACTGCTCGTAGAAATTCTCTCTGCATACCTAATAAACTAATTTGCAACGGCAATTTGCGATAGTCGATTGTTATTTTCTCATTACACTTTTCTCTTGAAGTGGGTCGAAGTAATGATGAGACGGGGAACACTTAATATTTTCATTAGTGCATTTAACTATTACAGTAAACTGTACAGTATCGATGCATAACCAGCAACAATTTAATTGAGCAAACGGAAATAGCCAACTAGAAGCGGAGGCGACTCGATGAAGGCAATTTAGCGAGACTTCTCCCGGGGCATCGTCTTATTAACAATCGCGTTATGATAATAGCTGGTTACTAAAATAACTCGCGGTTTTTCCCAATAAGGCACAAAACTATCTGTAGAATTGGTTATATATACTAACACAAAATTTGTTATTTTTGCTAGTCTTTTCAAATTTTGGAGTTAAATCAAGAGAGTTAAAAATAGCCAAAGTGAATTTAGATGTTTATTTTAGCGTGTGGACAGTGTCCCGATGACGTAGTTGCTAGAATGGACTCGCAGATCGATACGACGACGCCAATTGGTCGTTGTCGCGACTCGCGACAACAGAGGGTTCAACAATCGAAACATTAGAATCTGTTGCTATGTTTACAATTGTTTGCATCGCATGGCCTGAAGGTTTGACTATGAGAATGAAATCTACCAAACGATCTGTGAATTCTATGATCATGAGTACAATGAAATAACCCAATCAATATCTCTACCGGCTCGTCCCAAAAGGTTGGTAAAGTTTTTCTGTGAAATCTATTTGCCGGATTTCGACACAATGTGAATTCCAGCAATTGTGTCGAAACATTATTTGTATTGACAGTATACACGTGGAACCGCAGCTGCAGCTTACGTTACGATGTAGAATAACAACAGTTATATTATATACACCTTCAGTGTCCTCTGCCCCCAGCAGATGTTTGCGCGATTTTGCACTTCGATAACAAACGCGTCTTTTAAAATGCAGTGATGTTATCAAACTGAAACGTACGGAAATAGCGATGAGATCAATTTCTAACAATACGTTTACACTAATTATACTGAATGTAGGTGCTTACCTAATGTACCTTTGTCTTAAACATACAAATACATACATCGTTATGATAATTTTCATGTAATAGAGTCTCATTGTAATTTGTTATTGAATAGCAATTGGCATTCCTACATATTTTCAGATTGTTATTTTTACTGACCAACTTACGCCGTAATAAGATGACATATTTCTAAGATAAGAATTGTCATATATCAATATATTTGGCCCAAAAATTACTGGCTGTAACAGATGAATGAAATTGACATCAACCTAATAGTGAACGAGGTACCTACACTCGTATTGATAATATAAGTTAAAACTTTTATTACCATTTCAATTCACAGAGAAGCCTCTAACCTGAACCTCCGAATATACTTTCAAACATATTTTGGACATTGTTCAGTCGATTAGAGTTACGATTGCATAAGTCGTGTATCCGAGTGAACCGGTTTATAAGAAACGTGTCAGGAGATTCTCTTCTGAGTGCTCACGTTCCGGAGAATGCTTGGAGCGAAAGCTTTGAGACCTCCTATAGTGTTCCTCGGTTGATTATTATCTAACTGTTCAATGTCGATTACGTTGAATCTTGAATCTGTTCTTTTACCACGGAAAGATAGAAAGAAACTTCCAGGCATATCGAATGGCTCATAGAAAATAAAGCATAAGAAGGTAGAAACAAAATGGGATAGGGTCCACCGAAAATTAAAAAAAAAAACTTGGAGAAATAAAATAAACATTAAATGAGACTTCATAATTAAACTTGTAGAAAAACACATTGTTATTAAGTAAACGTTTTATTTAAAGTCAAATTAATTAGACTCTTGTCTTACCTGTCAGAACGATACAAATCGGCGTCAATATAGCCAGGAGAAGAGCAGCGAAGCCTCTAAGAAAACTCACAGAATTCGCAGTTTTTCATACACAACACTGTAACAATGTATCAATCACTTTCCAGTTAGTACTTGGATATGAATCCACAGTTATTTGTAGTTGACGATTAGAAAAATAGCGCTTCGGATATGTGTAGCACGGTGATAGTACGGAGCTTAGCGATAGGGCACACCGCCGCAGTGCGGAGTCTCGGGTAGACTGGCGGGACAGGCGGGTGGAGGCCGGCCGGAGAGACCATGCTCGAATGACGCTCGCCGCCCCGCGACCCGCCGCGCCAGCCGATGCTGCTGCACCGACCGTTTGTAGAGGCCACTGCCTGTTTCCACCATCGGCACTTGAACCACAAATCTTTTAGCTTATCCATAAATTGACCAATATATTTTTAGAAACTGCATTGTTGGATGCTACATTTTCACATTTCTTTTTTAATATATATGACACTTGAAAGGGTGTTTGAGAATGTTGAATATTAATTGTGCTGCTGGAGTTCATGACCGTCTAAGCTGAACAAGCTCGGTCAGCTAGTCCAGATATTAGCAAAATGTTGATTGGGCAGCAGAGTCAGTGTTACATTATAAGTACTTATAACTCTTTTAATAGGTCTATCTCTCTTCCAATTTCTTCCCTACCAATTTCTCACTTAGGTATCTGTGTAATTTTTTGCAGTCTTCAAATTAATTAACTTGATTTATGGTTTCCAAAATATTTTTTGCAGAAAGAGCTGTCTCATTTGCTTATTTTTTAACTTGTTTCATTTGTGTATGTTTGGGATTGCAAATTTGCAACAATCCTTTTTCAAGCAATTCCTGACATTCTATGAAGCTGAAACTTGGCAGACCTACTAATTTATTAACTAACGGACTTAGGTCAAATTTGAACTCCGACTGCCATCGATACGCTAAGAAGAAGGTGAACTAACTTTAGTCAGCTTATAAAGACGTAGTGGGTGGTACGTTGGCGCCAGCTTATGAGCGGACTCGAAACATTCTTAATTTTATTTTATTTTAAGCATGTAGGTAGGATAAAATTTGACAAGTGGGCGCTTATTTCCGTTTATTTTCATTTTGAATGTTCCTCTACTATAAGTATTAGGTTTACTCTTATTATTGTAGCCTATGAAATTGTGATGAAGAGCAAAATTTTGTTGACTTGCTAAGGTTTCGCAGAAAAGCGGCTTACCCTTTTTATGTAAAACCTGCGCTGTCGGCGTCCGACAGTTTGGTGTCGGCATGATTAAATTATTTCGGAACTAATCTACCAAACGTTGGCAACTATTTCATTCTCATATACAATAATAATAACTAAATCTTTGAATATACATATCTACCAGCGACAGCTAGCTATACATACCTACAAGAATTTCATAGTCAACAAAGTAATACATATACGAGTACCTACCTACCAATGTAGGTACACCGCCAATATATTATATTATTATCAGTTTCGTACCTATATCAATTAAATAGCAAACTAATTAATCTTGCATACTGTTGATCGATGTTATCTTCAAGTAATAATAAGAAAGTAGGTATGACTACTTAGGTATTATTGATCATTTGTAACTTCTCGGAACCGGTCGGAGGCTCCGAATTCGCAAGTCCATGTGACCATGGCAAATTCATAGTTGTGACAAAAACTTACGCACGTATCTAGTGGTATAGAAAAAGGTTTATAAAAACTGTATTGAAGTGTCGTCTACCTATATAAGTAGGTAATTTAGGTAGGTTGTCGGAAACGTCCATAAATAAATAACAGATTTAACATCACCAGCAAACTAGACATCATTCTGCATGGATATACAGCTTAAGATTGTTCTAGACTTCTAGATCTTTATTAATAGCATAATCGGCGTAGCTGCGTAGCCTTCGCAACGTAGTAGGCTACGCCGCATAGACACTCGCTCACTAGTCGGAAACGTCCATTAATACATAACAGATTTAACATCACCAGCAAACAAGACATCATTCTGCATGTACATACAGCTTAAGATTGTTCTAGACTTCTAGATCTTTATTAATAGCATAATCGGCGTAGCTGCGTAGCCTACGCAACGTAGTAGGATACGCCGCATAGACATTCGCTCACTATATGTATCTTAATAGGAAAGAAATCTGATACCGGAATAACATAATGATGATGCATTTTTGAACTAACTTATTTGTATTTTGTGTAAGACAATAGATATTTAGATAGTATACACCATAACAAATGGATAACCAAAGACCAAACACTGAATATTTGAGAGACACTCGTGAAGTCGTGAGTAATTATTTTATTGCATGGCAAGGTTTTATTTTAATCGTCCTATCTAACGGAAGGCTAAAATGATTGTAGCGTTTGCTCGTGAATTTAATAAGTGAAATTCCGGGTAAATTAATTAGTGTGCCGGTCGTAAGCCGGTAAGCTGACACTTGAGTGCTTCGGGGCGGAACCCACAGTCACAGATTTGCATGTCGCATAACTAGCTAGGTACTATTAAATGCTAAATGGTCGATTTGAAATCAGAAAAAAAAAACAAAATGTTTTGTCTATCTGTCTACACCTATGATTTTTAAAATTAACTAGCTGCGCCCCGCGGTTTCACCCGCATAAGTCTCGATCCCGTAAAAATATCGGGATAAAAAGTATCCTATGTCCTTCTCCGGGTCAAGGTCTATCCATATCCCAAATTTCATCCAAATCCGTTCAGCCGTTTTAGTGTGATGTCGTGACCAAGGGAAATAGGGATTCATTTTTATATACAATAGATTACTGTATACTGGGCAAGACTTCCCGCAAGTCCTTCTAGGAAGTCTTTGAAATGCAAAATATTTTTTTGGGTAAGTACCTACCTAGGTATTTCAAAAAGTATTTTTATTATAGGCACAGTCATATAATACTAGTATAGGCTATAGATAGGTAGTTACATAGGTATTCTGATGTGTCCATAGTCGTGAAACAAACTAAAAAACTTCTAAAACAAGTCATTTTTGTAAAGTCCGTTACTATATTTTTAGGATTATTAGGAAGTGATCACATAATTATCAGCATCATATTTCAATGACTTGAGTGAAGATCTAGAGAAAGGGACCATAGATACCTGATACCTACATGTTAAGCAGTAAACGTCCAAAACATTTAGGAGGTTCACTTCACGAACAAATGAATTACTACCTACTTATTAAACAATAAATTAAGTAGGTATGTTTTAATGAATCTTAGTATTTTTTTTAAATAGGTCTATTTTTTTTTTTGTATTCCTCCCAACAAAGTTTAGCATCATAGTATTAAGGCTCGTGCAGACCAGCGCGATATCGCGGGCGCTACAAGGTCGCGCTGCCTGTAGCGCCCGCGATATCGCGCCAATTTGCACGACCCTTTACTATGGTCTTGATCGCTACCACAAAAAGTTACGCACGTTCCTAAAAGCTTCTGCTACTCGATACAAGATGGCGCTCTCACGTTTTATTTAAAAATACAAAGCAAATGATAAAGTAGATAAATGAATGGAAATAGTAACAAAAGCATTCTCATAAATCGTTTTATCAAAGGCAGAATTTAATTATAAGCTTTCTGTAACTTATTTTGTTATAAGAATTTTAATTAACGCCATCTTTAATAGGTTGCCTATTGTTTTAATAAGTCGTGTAACCGTGTTAGTTGTGGTTACATTAAAATGATCAATAAATAACTAACTTGTGCCAAATATTTTAAATACACGTTTTAAATAATTTTTTTTTAAATATATATATTTAAAAAAATCGATAAAGGGGTTGTCGAACTCTCGACAACGCGCGCTGCGCATCTCTATATCAGACACCGCAGTCGCCATTACATGTCGCTTGTTATTATTGCTTTTGAGAAGGAGATTGCTTATGTCAAATAAACAGCGCGCGATTATAATTTCTTGAAGCAAACATTCTTGACTATGTTTTAAAAGTTGATAAGTTCGATACTCAAGTACGGATTCAAGGTAAATAATAAATAACCTGGATAGATTGTTTCTATGAAACACTATTCTATTTGTTTATTTATAAATATTACTTTGACAAACTGTACTTATTTATAAAAAGTTTAATAATATTTCATTTATAGATGGCACCGCCTCGTCGCATTCTAAGGCAGCAGTTGGAGATTCTGATGGACTTTCTAGAAGAAAATAGGTACATGTCTAAAGGCCTGCTGCCTGGGGCGCCAGTATCTCATCAGAAGACGCGGCACAAGTGGGCAGTGCTGGCCAAACAACTGAATGCGGTACAGTCGGGGGCACTGAAGACCCCTGATGGCTGGAAGAAGGTACTTTTAATATTTTATTCTACTTAAATTATTTTATTAAGTAGTAGGTAAATGCTAATGATGAATTGGTAACTACTATATATAACACTGGCTTCCGCCAGCGGCTTTGCCCGCGTGATATGTTTATAAATTATCTCAGTGATAATATAGCATTCCACTAAAGAAATAATTTTTTTAGTTGGTCTGTTAGTTTATGAATTTATTTATTACTTACAAACAAAAATACAAATCTTTTCTCTTTATATATTAGTTATGTTAAATACAAACCAAAAAAGTAATAAAACGAATCATACATTTTACATTTCAGTACTGGTTTGAATGGAGACACAAGTGTAGAAAAAAAGCAGCAAATGCCCGAAGATTTCGGTCAGGGTCCGAGGGAGGTCCAAACAGATGCATACCTCTCAATGATTTAGAAGTGAGAGTTCTGGAACTAAGTGGAAAAGGCTCTGTTGCAGCCGGTGACTCATCATCCAACCAACTTGATAATTTTCTGGCAGAAGACTCGGATTCAGAACCTTTGGAAAACCTCAAAGTACGGTGCACACCGGCGAGTGACAAGATTAGACAGTTTGTCACTAGTGCTCCTAGATCACCTATAGGTATTATAAACTTGTTATTCATAATATTATAAATCAATTTAATTTCCCTGAAAGAAAACAGAATTGGTTTAGCTTATTCACATAGACCAAAGTACAGTAAAATAATTTGTTTTATATTTCAGATGATGAACCGCATGGTGTTTCTCCACCACCTAAATGGGCTATAGACTTTGAGGAACGTAGAGTAGCAGCTGATGAGAGAATGGCAGATGCACTGGAGTCAATGGCAAACACAATGAGGACTCAGGAGGAAAGACGAGGGTTGCTAGAGGAACGGATAGCAGATGCACTCACAGCCATTGCAGGGACAGTGCAGGACTTAAACAGTGGCATACAAGAAGCTTTACTACACTTGCATCCACTGCAAGCCAACAGAACAGAGTTGAAAGGAGATGTTTTTTATAGACACTAAATGAATCTTGTTTAATGTGGTACTGAGAGAGTGTGAAAGCTTTATGAGAACATTGTGTAGCTCCAATGACTTGTAGGCAAATTAACCCCAATTGCCAATGAACAGCTATTATTCATTCATTTAATGTAATTTTATTTAATCATATTATGCAGTGCAAGTAAACAATGTAAAAATCTAGGTATTTTAGTAATAATTAAACTATTTATTTCCTACGGTTCTTTTTATTTCTACCCAAAAAATGATTGGATTGGCAATTAAATAGCTATACCTACATTGTACAATAATAATTTACTTATATTCACATAATTATATTAATACAATTATTGTTCTGTTCCAGGCATGGAGGCGTTAGAGACAAGTATAAACTATTGGGAGGACGCGCTGGCTGCCTTCTCGCTGGGCGCACGCGGAGGCGTGTCGGGCACACTCGCGCTCACGTCGCCTGAGGAGGCCGAGTTCTGCCGGGAGATACAGGACTTACTGCAGGACGCCTACCTCTTACAGGTACCCACCTACTGTACCAACACCTCAGCACGCGGAGCATGACAACCATAGAAACGGGTTTCTCGACGGAAGAATAGACAAAATGAGATTGTGATTGTTTATCTGTCATTGTCGTTGTCTTTTACTGAGCAAAGGATTCTCTTTCCTTGTGTTAATCCTCACATAGAGATAGCAAAAAGTCTTACAAGATGAGGTTGCTCCAATGAGCCTAAGTGCGACTGAGGAGCTAGAGCTAGAAAACAAAAGATCTGGCAATGGTAAAGTTACTCCAATTGGAAGTTTTTGCAAATAATTGAAAAACTATTAGCTTACCAAATTAAAAAATCTGCTTACCAATTAAAGAAGCTATACATCTAATTACCTATTGCATTTTTAGATGACGATTTTCGGCATTTTCTGGCTGGGGTAACGTACACCACAAACAATGCCTTTACCTTCTGTTTTGCTCTTTGTGCAATTGTGAGTACCACAACGTATGCGTGGTAAACTATTTGTGACGTTTGCCTCGCTATGTCTGTGCAACGAAGATTATTTTGGCGCGTGTTCGAAATCGGAACTAACGCCGCCATCTTGTTTTGTCAATACACAATGATCGTGAAAAATTCACAAATGTTTACCAACAACGCCCTCCTGTCAATGTCATTCAGGCGTTAAAAGATCCTTGTAGCACTCTACGAGGCTGTAGAAATATTGAAGTTACGATGGTTAAGTGGTAACATATTGTATGAGTAGGTATTACAGAGTCTTTTTTGAATCTGTGTTGTCGTGCGCTTCAGGAGCGGTGCGAGCTGCTGTTCCTGGACCAGCGCTCGGTGCTGTTCCGGTCGGAGAGCGGCGCGGGCGCAGGTGGCGCGGGCGCGGGCGGCGCGGAGGGCGCGGCGCCGGGCGCGCGCGCGCGCCTGCTGTCGGCGCACACGGCGTCGTCGCACACGCGCCGCGACCACCACTCCAGCGCGGAGTCCTTCGCCTCCGCCGAGGATCAGGTAGGAGCCCATAGGTACTACTATCTTATTCTATACCTATACAGGGAGGATTTTTGAGACGGGGCAGTCAGGGCAAGTACCGCAAAAGCTAACACAGATTCAGGTGGCGCCGCGCCGCAAGACGATAGATGAGATGTCAAAAATACTACTTTATCACTTTCGTACATTCTCTATGAACCAACGCACACTACAGGCAGGTCACACCACACCGCATTTTTAAGTAAAAACTTCTTTAGGCGCGTTGGGCATTTTTGAGATGGGATCAAACCATTAAATTCGCGACACTGTTACCGACACCTCATTTTTGTAAATGCAATTTTGCTCTTTATTTATATTACTTTACGAATCAATGTTAAGTATATGCAAGTATTTTTACTCGCCAACAGACGATCTGTGGAGTAAAAGACATAAACGCGTTGATAAACGCGTTGGCCCGTTGCGACTGTAATGTGCGTTTGTGATAACAGTTGTTGTTACTACAGAAAAACGTTCTTAAGAAACTGTCCTTAACTTTTCGAGTTATTGCTGAAAAAACGTAAATTCTGACATCTAAGTTATGATGCCAATCAATGCAGTTTCGTATAACAATTAATTAAGTCTCTTCTGGACCAACTACTAAAAAAGCTACAAAACGCAAAAAAAAGTTTTTCTTGCCGACTGAATGGTGTTTCCAAAATCTGTAAATGCAGTTAGCAAATAATCAAAAAGTTATGGATAGCCTTCTAGGAACGTTTTCTTGTAGCTACAACGGTTAAGATACCTGCTGTCACTGTCCCGTTTCAAAAATCTATCCCGTATATGTTATACCCTCATATATAGTACAGTAAACTTTTTCATGGATTATTTAAAAAAAAAAAAAAAAATTCCATACATTTTGACAGCGTAGTTATCGCACTTTTGTAGGAAAGAGCTAATTTTTTTTTAAATAATTCTCATCGGTTTAGAATCATGTTAACATGGATTCAGTCCATGTTAACGCACAACCTGTTAACATGGATTCAGTCCATGTTAACAGGTTGTGCGTCGATGTACGACCACTCTGTAAAGTAGTGAAAAAAAAAAATGTCCTATAGTAAAGTTTTGAGCAAGAGTCATTTTATCCAGGACGCTGATCCGTACTTACTTAACATTAATTTTAACTTCAGGTTGCTGACCTTCGAGACTTTGACGATTTAACAGAAGCATTACCAGAATTAGAAAACTTGGAATTATATCAGGCCGCTGTAAAACAGTTTGAAATCGGCATTCCTTACAGGTAAATTTTTTATAGCTTTTTAAGACATTGTTATACACATTCACATTTATCATACTCATTTGTCTTATACTTACATTTTTTCTTCCTAATGCTAGGTATGTCCAAATCTGTGTGGATGTGACATTTTGTCATCGCCAGCGAGTGGACGGCGATCAAAGTCACTGCGTGTATTGCCGACCAATTTTGCTTTGGCTTTTGGCTACATTTTACTAGTGTTTAGTTTTTTTTTTTTGTTTGTTTTGTGCAAAAATAAACAATTTTTCTTTCATCTTAGTTATTTTTTTGACCTGGCATAAAATAATTCCTCTACATTGGTGCGTATGTTATTGTATAGTATCGGTTGTCTGGCAGAGATTGCCAATTTTAGTTAGGCAGGTACACTTATTTTTTTCTTTATTTGGTGTGCAATGAGTATTCTGTCTAGGACGCTGCGCACGGAAGTGGTTCAGTGCAGTTCGGACTCCGAGTTCCTGTGCAAGCTGCACTGCCTGCGCGTGGCCTTCACACAAGTGTTCAAGGACGCAGCCGTGTGGGCGTGGTTCGTGGACGCGGGCAGGCAGGTGCTCACAGACCTGCTGCTGTTCGCTGATAAGGTACCAAAAAGACCAGCTAATGGGAATAATTTTTGTTAACAACCTATTTCTTTAACGAATAATTATTTACTACGACCCTTTGCGCAGCTGTTGCATAAATACGAGAATCTAATTATATTACAAAAATGTTAATATAAGAAAACTATGGGAAAAAGCTCTGAAAAGAGAAAATTGGAAAGCTAGTAACTTTGCTCTTTGACCAACTTTACCTTAACTTGTTTTTTAATTGATCACTCTTCAAGTCGCACAAAGTAACGTTTAATTTTTCTTTGTTTTATTTTTTTAAACGTTGCCCCACCCTAGGAATTTCTCCTGTATTGTGGTTGCATTAACAAACATTTAAACTCACATACACAAACAGCCAGACCCGGAACAACTACTTGTAGATCCTACAAATATTTGTTCCGTGCGGGAATCAAACCCGCGACACGCAGCGCAGCAGTCAATCGCCTAACTACTGCACCAACCGTGCCGTCGATTTTAATTCGGGATTAAAGACAACACAATAATGACAGCTAAATGACGGTAGCATTTTAAAAGCGCTGCCATCGCACGGACAAGCGTTCAGTTTTGAACCCCATTCAAGTGTTTGTTCAGTATTTGACCTTTCAGGGCCCATTTACCATAATTGATTGTATAGTCCTTTCACAATTATGTTTCCTCCAATTTTTCATCACTATGAAACAGTGATCTTTATAGTCATCACAATAAGGTTGCTGCTGTCAGAGGTAAAACAGTGAAAGGTCTCTAGATCTTGAAAACGCTTTTTGTCATGTGGATTGAATGGAGTGATGACTAATTAATGTCCTCATCTTTAAATAGTACGTGGCCTCCTCCCCATTAAATGTTTTATTTTACTAGGAACCAAAGGAATTCTTGGTGGCGTATGAAGAAATGGTGTCATGGGCAACAGATGGAGCAAACTGGGCAACGATAGAAAGTGAACTTACAACCAAGGGTGTTAAGGTACAGATTATTTTTTGCCATTCTATTAATAGTAGTTTTACAAACGACTTCTGCATTATGTATGAGTATCTATTTACGGCATGACATCACAGGTACGCATCCGTTAATATGGCACGTCGATTTTTAGAAAGAGGACCGTAAGGCCTTTTGTACACACGCCGTGAAAAACTACGGTTTATTCGTAAGCACGGTCGTCAGTGTTGTATGGTTCACTATATAAGCTTATTGACGGACAAGTTTTTCTTCGGCGCGGTTTCCACCCCGTACCGAAAAGAAACCATGCCGTGTACAGAAAGGTCTTACACATATATAAACGACAGACGACGTTCTATTAACCTTTAATAAGGCATAGGGAAATATTCTTACCACCATATTGTACAGCTCAAAAAAAAAATTGCGTTCAAGTAGGTACTCTATTGTTTTACAAAGGCTATTTAAAGACTTCTACTTAAAGAATCACTGACTAAATAATCAAAAAGTATTTTTTTTATGATTTTTCGTTTTCTACTAATAATACTTAACCTACGACTATTTGGAGTTATTGTCCGATTGCTAAATCGTTATGACCATAAAGGAATAAATCCAAACTCACTGATACCTGTAACTTGCATGTGCCATAGTAACACCCGTATAGCTAGAGTTTTTCTTTTAATTACTATCATCAACCTATTCCATAAGGCAATCGATATTATATCTGTTGCTAACTTGATTGTACTATATTGCTTGAATACTTTCAGGCCTTGACATTCTACGATGTGGTGCTGGACTACATTCTGTTGGATGCATTTGAAGACCTCGCATCACCGCCTTCCTCGGTCCTTGCCGTTGTACGCAATCGATGGCTGTCAGATGGATTTAAAGAAAGTGTATGTTGATTCTCTAAAAGAAATTAGTTGAGTGTGAGCATTGAAAGTATTATCCATTTTTATTAACAAACGATTATTCCAGGCATTAACAACGGCAGTGTGGTCTGTTATAAAGGCTAAGCGGCGGTACCTGCAGTTTCCAGACGGATTCATGGCGCATTTCTACTCTATATCAGAGCATTTACTGCCAGTTCTCGTGTGGGGATACCTTGGACCTAACGAGCGTCTTCGTGACGTGTGCGAATCCTTCCAGTCAGAAGTTGTAGGATTTATTGCAGACTTATTTAACTTCCAGAAATGTCGTTACACTAATGTAGACGATCTCTCCGCTGATATAATGCAACACGCTAGATTACGGTCTGCTAATATTACTGATAAATTAGCTGAAAGAATTTAAAACAATACCGTGCTTATATTGGAATGTCGTATATTTACGATCCAGTTTTTACGTGCAGCTTGCATGTCTCAAGTATTTGCCTTTTTACCTCAAATTTTCATCATAAAAAGGAATTTGTTGTTTAATAATTCTCATCTCGTTGTAAACGTTATTGTTTATGCTAAAGTTTTAAAGGTATAGTAATATTATTATTGTAAGAGAAGCTAGTAAATGTTATGTATAATTTAAGCAAATGTTCACTGTATGTGATACCAAGGCCTACGTTTTGGTTGATACTCACAAGCAAGCACATTTCTTAAAAGGAGTTGGTTACATGGAATTTCAACATTCCTATGGCTATTTGGTTTTCTTTTATATTGAAAAACGGTGCATTTTTAGAGCTCAAATCAATACGTATAAGTCTATAAATGCTTCTATTATTTAGTCGTAAGTTAAAAGTGTGTTCATTAATCTGTCTTTAAAAATACGAAATATCACTATAACTGTAACATTTTGTTTGAGTAATGATTGGCATTGAGAACGTATAGCTGTACAAGGATCTCTTGTGGACATAATCGGAACTAACACCTAAGCTTGTTTTTTAATACTTTTCACAAAACCATAATTGGAAAGATGCCTGGGTAAAAAAAAAAAACTATTAAGTCCAGATAATCAAAAAATATTAGACACGTATTTTTTGCTTTAACATATTAATAAGAAATCACTAAATATAAAATCTACATACTCGTGACGTCATGGCAAATTTTAACTCAATGTATCGCCATAATCATTTGATTACGTAAAAAAAGAAAAAATACGTGTCCAATATTTTTTTTTAAATAATCTATCTGAAGGACAAAAAATATTGTCATCCCTATTACACAAATCTTCACCAATAGCGCCCCCTTGTCAACGTCATTCGAGCGCCAAAAGTTCCTTGTAGCAGTGTATGTACAGACCGTTCACTATAACTTGTCCCTTGCAGTCATGTTGGCACCATTGCTTGTCAAGCTTTGTTTCAATACCGATAAAGTTCAAAATGGCGACTGACAAAATGCTAGCAATTTCGTCACGCGTCAAGTTATAATGAACGCATTGTACATACTAGTTCACCAAGAAAACTGCCAGTCGTGAAATGTCAATCGCAAATATGTCTGGTATGGGTAGAAAAAAAAAATGTTGATTATCGGTATGGTCTTTGGTAGACAAAAAAAAAAATGTATTTATTTTTCAGGTAAAAAAGCTATCTTGCCATGTAAATGAATAGTACATTGTATTGAAATTGAAGAGAAAAAATCTTAAAATACATTTTATCCATTTTTTTTGTCTCCCATGCTCTAAATATTTACGGTTTCTAATCGTGCGAACACGAAAAATAACACAATTTTAGTTTTTCATGGTAGAGATAAAGCTAACCGCACCACAAAATGGAAAGCAGGAAGGCAACGAATGTTCATATTTGCGCATTCCCCCTCCATTGCACGTACGCATACGATATGTACCTTATGTGTGTATTTGTATTGTGTTGCGTCTGCATCATTGCTCACCGACTAAATATGAACGTGTGAAATTGGTGTAATTGTACTCATAATAGTAATTCACTGGAGAAAATTAACAGGTAGGCTAGCTGTCACTTTGAAAATATGGTACTTTGTTGCTTTTCCAGACTACTGTCTTATTAAAGATTTTACACTTTTTACAAAGTGACAGCACTCGGTTTTCACCATTGATTCACTCGCACGTGAAGCACTCGGTGTGCTGTCACTTGCCTGGAATACACATGCTATGTAGTAGCACAAAAGCATACTACTTTCAAGCAGATGCTAGATTCCTTTCATAGTTATTTTTACCTCTGACGGTAACCTTATTGTAACTAAGATAAAGATCATTGTGATTTTGACAGATTTGCGAATGGCAGCAACCTTATTGAGATTTTGACAGTGATGCAAAATCAGAGGTAAAATAACTGGGAAAAGACTACTTAGTAGCACATAATTAAGGGCAATTTCACAAATGAAACTGAACGCGTTCAGCACATCTAAACCGCGTTCAAGAGCCGCCAGTGTCAATATTCACACCAACTATAACAATTTTGACACCAACTACAGTGCTGATCGATTTCAGTTTCATTAGTGAAATTCGCCCTAACACGTTCAGGAACACAAAAAGAGTATGCCAGTGAACAAGCACGCTACCTTATCGCAATCTATCCTTATCGATCTATTTTTGCTTGAGTATGTCAAGCAAAAATAGATCGACTTGCGATAAGGCAAGTCTAAACGCGTTATTTATGCGAGCATGCTACTCGGAAGTTTTTTTTTTTTAAGGTAAAAAATAATAAGATAGATTTGTTAGTTTACGTGTATTCCAGGCATGGTAGTAATAAATATGGTTCTTCTCACTAGCAAATTAATAGAGCATGCTATAATGAGCATACTGCTTTTTTATAGCATGTATATTCCAGGATTTACGAGTATAGTACTTCATTTCACATGAATAAAATATACAGTTTCACTTTGGAGAAATCAGAAAAAAATATTTTTCTATGCCTGCTTGCTGTATCCTTTTTGGCTTATGAATTATTTAAGTTATACTAATGTTTGCATTTCGTGCCATTTGCCATAGAGCTAATCATGCATTCCACTTTGGAAGTATGTATTTATTTATTGTACAGGTAAGTCACAGTTTTCAAGCTTTTAACTTCATACTAAACATTGCTTCCATAGGAAAGCAATAAGAATATAATTATAATATATTATACTAAGATTTAAAATACATTATTTTGCATTTGTGGAGATGGTAACTGTTGTTGTTATAACTTATTAAATCAAGTGTATTATTATCTTTGTAAATATAGAACAAATTGATTACAATACGGTTTTATTTTAAGTTTTATATCATTTTAATGCAGGTGTGATTTACTGGATATTTGGCACAACTGAAGCACAAGTAGTTATATCTATTTCAAGATTTGTAACAATTGCAATACACCTACATTGTTTAGGTTTTGAAATAAAACGCTTCCATATTAGAAAATTTAGTATATCAATTTTCACAATTATAGCCATACGTCTATGATATAAAAACAAATGTGTAAACATAAATCTTTAATTACAAATTCAACGATAATACTTCCCCAAGGAGCAAGCACCAATTATTTTAGTTTTTTTTTTTTTTTTTTTTCAACTGAAGGTAAGTATGAGGCATCACTCGCTAGCCTCATCAAAGTAAATATAATAAATTAAATAACATAGTCTTTTATAATAATACCTGCACTTTAATTTTTTTTTTTAATACTTTCGGTTTACATAAGGTGAGCGAGTGACGATTTAATTATTTTACGTCGGTTGAGCCGACGATATAACCCCGAATTTTTGCAACACGCAGATAATTCTTATCTTTATCTTTAGGATATGATACTTCGGAATTACTCATACTAAAGTGTTCGAGATAGCTTACTAAAACCGTTTATAGGATAAGAAAGCCTGGCAATCACGAAAATTACGTTAGTGTATAAATATATTTTAGGAGTCACTACAATAATTATTTGGTTTAGTGCACAGCAAGTTTATTTAAAAGCTCTAATAGTACAACAAAAATAATATAACAATATTTTTAATAATATAAAGAAAACCATAATATCTAATCCCTTTTATAATAATTATATTGATTGGCAGGCTTCCTCAGAAATATAAAAGCTTACGATATAGTGAGAATCGACATCTACTCGTCAGGACTAGACACTAGAAAGTCTGAAAATGAGTATACAAACACACGAAAGAAATGCATGCATTCTTCTTATAATAATAAATGGAATCACTCTATGATATCCGAAACTAACAGAGTCAATATATACAACAAAATAATTAATGAAAATATCAATGTTGTTTTTAAGACGAAATGGACATTATCAAAAATGTTCTGTTCAGAATGTTTTATGTAACGTTGGAAGTAAATAAAAACATTGAGATGGGAGATCAACGTAAGACTGTGGATTTGTGCAAATTATAATATTTGCTTATTACATGCATTTTTTAGGTTTTATCACATTTTTTTTTTCATAATCAGATCCACAGCTAATTTATGAAATAAATATTCACAAAAATGAGGTATATTATACCCACCACTATAAAAATAAATATTTTGGTGTGATAATACTTTTAAGATAAATTTGCTAAATTAGTTTGAAGAGTGAAGCTCGCTACAATAAGAGATTTATAGGACGGACACGTCGCGCAGATCGTGACAGGCGCTCTCACGTGACTCGCATCCTCTAAGGATCGCCGACGCGTCCGCAGCGGCCTCAGGTCTCACAGCTGCCATATCGTGCGTTTCGACCGGTTCGCTCGCGTGAGTGCGTATCGTGTAATAGTAGTTCGTGCCTATGTCACCTACCTATTTCGTTAGAAAGAATTTGTAGCGTTGTGTGCGATGTGAAGGTTGCGTTTGAGGCGAGCGAACCTGGCGACGAGATTTACTCGGGCTCGGGCGAGTCGGGCGCGTCTACGGCGGCCACAGTGGTGCCGCCGGCTGCGCGGACCTTCTTCAAGTAGCTCACGCTGTCGAACTCCAGGCAACTCTGTCGGACACGATAGCACATTTATCGACAGACGCCTTCCATGTTGCAAACCGAATGAGTTAGTGCTTGCGAGTGTTTGTGTTAGTCTCTTCTGAAATTGTACCGCCTCTGTGAGGTTATTTACAGGAAAATCCCGATCACCGCAGGGAGTTTTATGTGGATTAGTAGTTAAGAGGTAAGCGTAAGAACATGCAAAAGACGAAGATATTTTTAAATTTTTATATTTTTAAACCATAAATTGACAATCAATAATTGAAATAACACTGGTAATTTGAATGCTTACTCAAATTAAAAACAATAACAACAAATGAACACAACAGATAATCAACAGATACAATTTAGAACTTTACTCAAGTTAAAGGCGAACAGTCTACCTGTAGCGATCCCCTCTCGAATACCCATTCTGTCCGAGCAGCATGAACAAAGAGACATCACAAATTTATATTAGCATTGTTAATAAACTCTTAATAAAGCTTTCAAAACTGTTTACTCATGTAAATAACGTTGCGTAAAAGATTTATCAATATTATTCTGTCAATAAACACCTTTATATATTCGTAATAAAAAATTCTTCCATTAATTCAATAATGAAAAATATTTTTTTTCTAAAACGATAAAGAATTTCCAGTGCTATAATGGTCAGATTCTTATCCTTAGTCAGTCTTCTATTTGGCAGGACGGTTGGGTAGTCTACGGTGAAACGTTGTCAATAGTGGCATTCGAAATGGTGAGTGGCAAACTTTTCGTCGCCACCCCCGAACTCTGTTATAGGCCACTCCCCACATAATACTAGCGTCAGTCTTATTATTAACTTACAACTTACGCTACTGAGATCAACATTTATCCTACTTTAAGAATCGCTTATAATTTAACCTAGCGTTACGCTTAATCGGCTAATCGGTCGGGGCTAGAGCCCGGAGACGGATGAGAGATGCGTGGGACTAGAAATTTTCGACTAACCTAACTATAAATAGGAGGTACCTCGAGATACTCGGAACATAGTTTCTTTCATGCACCATCATGTACAAGCATTAGAAAGGCGGGTGAAAACAAAGCAAGCCGGGACGCGTGCAGGTCGCAAGTGTCGAGGGAGAGAGAGACAGAGAGGGGCGGGCTCAGTAGAAGTTGCGGCACAACAGCGCGGCCAGGTAGTTGGGGTGGTGCAGCGGCGCCCACACGCGAAAGGGCAGCGCGCGCGCGGGCGGCCGACGCGCGCTCAGCGTTACCTTGCGCGCCAGCTCGGGCGGGAAGGCGGCCAGGCCGCTGGGCGGCAGCTTGCTGAGCGGCGAGTCGGCGTACTGCACCAGCGTCTCGTACGTGTACGTCTGCCGCGACCCCGCTCCGCCTGTAACGTGCACCGAGGTCAGCGCCTGCCACACGAGCCGAGCCGGCGAGACCCTTCTACTACAGATAATATATTCAAATTTGTAGGTATTGCTCATTTGTGATCAGAATTATGTTCCATTATAAACTAAACACACTAGCGTTTTAGTGTTGGTAAAAGATCAATTGAACAATTTTTAAGGCAAATTCAATATAATTATACAACGAGTTTATCTTTATATGCAAGCACAAAAACTCATACACATGCAAATCATTTTTAAATTGTTGCAAGCCGTCACGTCATGAAGTTCAAGCACATCCGAATGCATTCTTATTATAATTATTAGTATATAATTTTTATGCAATAAACGAATAATTATTAGTACTGACCATTTTTGACTGACTGCTGCATTTTAGATATTTTTTATGGAACAATATGGACATGAAAAATATTAGCACAATATGAAATGGCTCAAATGTTATGACAGAAAGTCTTACCAAATGACTTCTATGGACATGCAAAACGTGGTCGAATTTATGGAAACAAAATGAATATAACACAGGTTAACACAGTTTATAAAACGGCATTTAAGAAGCAGTAAGGATTACCAATACACACGATTCTTGAAACTTACGCATAGGGCACATCGTAAAATATTAAATCAATATCGACATACTAAGCTTGCGGTACCTAATATGAATAAATAATATTTTTCATAGTTTTATTTGTATTGATTCGCATGTTTGTCAATCTGTGTTATTTTCCCAAAGAACGAAGATTTCCCATAGGTACTATAGCAACATTAAGAAATTTAGAAATTCTTCATGTTTCTTGGATGCGAAAGAGCCACGACGAGCGCACGCGCCTTGTAAAATGTTCTATGTATTTCTAATTTCATTTTTCATTAGAATTATTTATTTAGGCATTAAGATAACAACTGCGAAACTGCTTTCAAAGATACCGAAGATCAGTTTATTGCAAAAATTTCGTAAAGTACTCTTTTATGTCAATTTACCACAAGTTTATGCACAAAAATGACACACAAGATTCATCTAAGACCAAAAATTCTCGAGATATTTTGCTTCGAAATGTTGGTATGCATTTTTTTACGCACCAGCTTTAGTAAAAGGCACGTTTTTCTTTACTTGATACCGTAGGCCTTTTTTTTGGGGTGGGAAATTATCAAATAACTTCTCCCTTTCTGGGCAGAGCAGGAGGGGCGTGTCACTCTTACTGAATAAAACCCATCAGTGTTCCTTCAGTTGCCTGTATGTTGTTAGAGGCCACGGTCTCCCTTTCGGACATTCCCGCGATCCCGGCAGGCATCGGCCCTAGCGGACTCCGTCAGTTCTGCTGACATCTCTGACGTCGACCCGAGCCTGGTCCTTATCGGACGGCGAGATACACACCTTCCGCAAGCCAACGCCCACGGTGACCGGGAATCGGCCCGCAGTACCCGACGCCCAGGGTATCTCCTGCGGCGGCTAGGGGCGTGAGGGTGCCAAATTTGCCTCTCCCTCACGCGTTCCGCCTCCTCCTTCGCGGGCATTACTGCTTCGCAGAAGGAGGTGTCGGCCTCCCATGCCCTCTCGCTCCGTACCATGGCCTGGACCAGGGCCGGACGCGAGAGATCTTCGCCGCCGATCATCGCGTATCGCCTCCACGAGGACACGGCGATGCTCCGCCCAAGCCGGGTAGACCGCCACCGTATGCTCTACCGTGTCCTCCGGGCGATCCACACAATGGTGGCACCAGGCGTTTCCTCCCGCCTTATCCGGAACAGGAAGCACCCGAAAAAACCGTGTCCGGTGAGGACGCCTGATACCGTAGGCCTAACCCATGAATTGTGAATTACGACAGAGTTTTATTTATAATTGGTCGTTTCCTTCTTCCTTGTTCTAGTATTCTGCTATCTCTTTTTACTTATTCTTTTCAATCATTTTTAAAACGGTTTCAGATTTATTTCGCAGATTTGCCTTATCTTATTTTTCTGGGATAAAACTTCCAAGTTTCAAAAGATAAACTAGGCAATTTTTAAATATTATGTAGGCCTATTGATGAAACGTGTGCGCAGGCAATAGCTCGAAATAGTGTGTGTAATAATTTAAATAAAAAAACAATTCATAATCGTTCCTTGTATTAACATTGTAGGTTATAGCATTAGCTTCGCAGGGGCTGCAATGAATGGGGATAAAACTGAAAACTCGCTCGTGAGATGGCAACACTGCTGAGTGTTCCTTGACAGCTATTATTGTGTTTCTAATGTTTATGTCGTGGCCAGATCTTATAATTGATCATTTCATGAAGTGTTCGACGATTTCATTCGATGATTGTGTTTCATGAAATGGCCAGCTAAACATGACCATATCGTTTAATCGTCAGCCGACGTTTGGCCATATTATCATTAATGTAAGAGTATCCATGGTTTGAGGTGTAAATTGACAAGTAACTGCGACCAACTTGGAAGTAGCGAAGCGTGCGTGCGTTTCTTTATTTTCACTCATCAAAATGAAGGGAACAGTTTTTTTTTTGCGATTTCTGATTTGGTCCCATAATAAAAGTTGTTCATAATGATGAGTTAAGCCACATGTTGTAAGTATGGGTCACTAATAACCAGTCACCCTATATGTTGTTAGGTCCCCTGAAAATAGTTATACCTAAGTTTGCAAATGAAAACCTTGTGCTACTTCCATATTTCGCAAAACTACGAAATTCTGGCACTGGTTTCAGTAAAAAAAAAAATTAAGGACGATTTTAGGTATCTTTTGGGAAGCAAGCTAAATTTAATACAATCTGAGCCCAACCCAAGCACTCTAGGTCTATTGGTTGTGAAGATACAGTTAGTCAAAGAGCATTTTTTTCAAGTTTTTTTTTTTTTTTAATTCGATTTAGGTTCATTTGCCAAGACACGTACCGGCTGAAATAATAATAGTCCTTTTAGAGAAAGTGTTTAACAAGAGAGTTAATATTGATCCGCTAACCATACTGCTGAAGATACTTCCATGTTGGTCGCTTTCCATAATATCATATTTAAAATATAAAATCCAATAAAATTGCGTAGTCATTTTGTTTGATTTGTTGTATGCCGCCACCATGATGCGCAACAAAAACAAAGCGACATCAACGCCTTTGCCGGTGGATAATCTTAACTATTTTACGATATGTTCGCTAATGTTTGGCCACATCATGAAGTAATCGTACTATTAAGTAATTATTCGCAAAGATGTAGCTAGTTGTCAAATTCATGGAACACTCGACAGTAGTGACATCTGGGCCCTATTCAATAAAGCTCACAATCCGATAAGTTCGACATATGTCAAAAAGTGACAATTCGACAATTTTTCTGTTTCATAAAACTTACAGGCGATAAAATTGTCATGGTGGAAAATTCATAAATATGTCAGATTGTCGGGTACATCCGATATTTCTGTTTAATAAAAAAAATTGAGTGACAGGTGACAATTTGTTGTGAAAAACTTGCCAAATCTACTTTATTAAAGAGAAAATTCTCATGACATATTGACATATTTGTAGAATTGACCAACAATTCTGATAAGAGCGTTACCCTCTGTCGCGAAATCATAATAATATTTTGAATTTTGAAGGTGTAAGAGAGTATTTTTAAAAGAATTATTACAAAAAATACATCGACAAGTGATGGTGATGATGAATACTTGGAACAAATATAAACGAGGAGGCGGCGACGATTATTTAAAAGCAAAATCAATTTCTCCTTCTCAATTACAGGTTTCTGCTTTAAAGAAAAATATCGAGTATGTAAAACTATCGTAGAATATTTAATTGATAAAATTGGTCATCGACTTGAACACATTAAAAGCAGAAATCTAGTAGTCTAAGATCCCAAGTAAGATCGACCTACACCAATTTGATAACCAGGTGAAAATAAAATATGTTTGTGACCGTGTACGGGTTGTCGTAAAAAAATGTTCATGGCTATGATTAATTAAAATTATTAAAAAAAAAAAAAAACAAATTTGGCTGCTGAGTTTTGATTACCGATGAACCGTCGATTCGTTTGTTCACTTTTTTATCGACACGTGTTTATCACAACGCACTACGCTCCAAAATTATTATCTATAGTGATGTGCGTTGAACTCAACAAACTAGTTAATTCAACCGTCGACGTACTTTCAAATTCAAGTCATTTATTCAAACTCGGCTGAGAACCAGAACTTTTCGAACGTTAAAATTACATAAGACAGTCCCCAAAACGTCCACCCTTCACCACTTCATAGTGCCTTTAGCTGGGAAGTGGCGCAACAAACTGCACAGGTGTCTGTTAAGTTAGAATTAAAAATGGTTCTATACTAATATACAAAATAATTTACATTATGCAGCTGAAAAAATAATTTAAATGATAAATTATTGGCCGCTAGCACACGCCAATATACCAACCAAAAACATCGAGAACTATACTCATAAAGCCTCCTCCAGGCATAAAGGGCGTGCCCACTTACATGAAGCAATATAAAGCTGTAATTGAAAGTTATAAATGATAATCGAGATAAATAAACAGTTAATTACTAGTAACAATAACAAAACCATGATCAGCAAGCCTGACCAGTCACCACAAGCAGCACCCGTTCACGAGCATAACGCAAAGATCAGCCATTACCTGCTTCAATTTTTTAAACTCCAAAGCCTGGCTACCGTTATAACTTGAATTAATCATAGCCATGAACATTTTTTTTTACAACCCTATTGGTACACGTTCACAAACATATTTTATTTGTTAAAATATAATTTTCACCTGGTTATCAAATTGGTGAAGGTCGTTCTTACTTGGGATCATCTACTATAGCCTAAAGTCGACATAATTGTCACGATATTCCAACAATTGTCACCGACAATAAAATTGTCAGAAATAATTTGACTGTAGCTTTTTGACATATTATTATGTCGAGTTTTATTAAACACGTTTTTGAATGACAAATATGTCAAGATTTCACCTGTGGATTTTTGACACTTTTATTAAACAGCCTAAGCGCGACAATTGTACAATTTTGAATTTTTTTGACATATATGTCGAATTGTCAGCTTTATTAAACAGGGCCCTACACTGAGCAAGTTTCAGTGGTTTGTATCCCCCATTGCTAATTTATGGTAATGTGCCAAAATTGTGTGTTTAGTGGGTGTGAGTTACCTTGATTCTTGTCAATGCTGGTGGCGCGCGAGAAGCGCGGGCGGCGCGGCGTGGTGTCCGAGTCCCCGACCGCTGCACACCACACGTCACAGTCACACGTCACACACGTCACACACGACGCACGGCCGCCTAACTAGTCTATACCGACACAACCGCACCCGCACCACGCGCCGCTCCATCACCGAACTACGCCTTGTTCGCTAATAACTACTATAGGCTTCGTTCCCCACACTTATTCAATATTTACTTGTTTTTATTTAAATTTAAACGAAAAGATAACTCAAAAACAATGTATGCATTTACACATTAGTTTTTATTTTCAAACAAGGGAGTGGTACAATTTTAATGGGGTGAGGTTGCTTAGGTATAGAATATTTTAGGTTAAGCATTTATGGCAGATAGTAGTGATAACTAATGATTTGTTACGAAATGTTCGATGTTAAATGATTTAAAAAAATACTCTGCCATGACCGTGGATCGAGGTGGTTTGAAGATAAATATAAAATATCAGTGACATAAATATACATAATAAATATTCTTTTGTACAATCCAAAATTTTATACTTGAGAAATGAGTCTAAACACTGAGTCTGAAAGAAATGATTTCAAATTCGATGTAATGAGGACGTCGATATATATTTTATAAATAAAAATTAACATGCCTCAGTCAGTCTTATCCTCCCTACAGTAGACCTGCCTAACTGTCTGTTGTTAAGAAACTGCACAACATCACTGTAAGTGCGTTCATGCTTCCAAATTGAATTGAAACTCCTGCACTAACTACTATTTCATGCTCTTTTAAAATATTATAGTACTAATAGAAAATGGCACTTCGTGATACCTATATTTGTGTGAATAGAATGCGGCAAATCATTCAATAGCCAATTTTTCCAAACAAAACTGTTCTGTAAGTTTCATGCGATCGAGAACATACACGCAGGGCTAGTCGACCACTATGCTTACTGCTGGCAAAAAAGTTATTATTAAAGCACCAGAAATTCCTAGAACAATCTTTGAAACATAAAATGCTTGCCAGAAATGAGCAAAGTGAAATCGTCGAGCGCTGCCGTCAACTAGTCTCGTTCCTCCACCGGGCGGGGTCAGGAGTGAGGTCGGGAGCGAGGTCGGGGGCGAGGGCACAGTTACCGGCGTGGTCGTGGTCGGCGACGAACACGTCGTCGTCGGCGCCGTTGAGCGCGGCGTCGTCGCGCAGCAGCAGGGCGGCGGCGGGGCGCTGCGACAGCGTGAAGAAGTCTCCCGAGCCCGCGCCCATCGCCTCCAGCGCGCCCGCGCTCTCGAAGTACTCGTCTAACACTAACTTCGCAGTCTGGAATCACCAAAGTACGGGCTGTAGCACACGTTTATGCGATAACCACCGGTTCTATCTTTGTTAAAAAAAAACTCACCTTTACAAGATCCAAATTTTGGCCTGTGATCTTAATGGAATGTTGCCCGAAAGTCACAGTGTACTTATACTCCCCCAGTGCGGCGTCATTCGTCGAGAAGCTATGAAGTAGGGCCCGCGCATTGTGTGGGGATTTCTAAAATAAATTAAATTATGACAAACTGTAGGCTAACCACGTAAGGCTTTGAAGCGTGGCGGACTGTTTGATTTGTCCATTGGAACAAGTACAATTTTCTTTGAATTATGAATTTCGAATGGCAATAAATATTATTATACTTCTGTCACAAACTATACAGAGCTGGATCAATAAACCAACTACACTTGCGAGCAAACATATGGAATCACCTACTTGTTTTCCAAGCGATTTTAAAACTAAATAACTGATGAAAATTAATGAAAATGCTACCATTTTAAAGGCTATACTGTAGACTTTAAATTTGTGCCACATGCATTTAAATTAAACCCATATTTAGAGCTTTCCTACTTTAGAGTGGAGGAGTAAAAAAAAATGCCGTCCAGATCTTGGTCTCGGGATAAAGCCTCCAGTCTCCCGAAAGCGTTTATAAACTTTCGAAACACAGGACTGGCTTATGTGGAGCAAACGTGCGACAGCCCGCTGGCTGAGCCCTTCTCGCAGTACGGTAACGATTTGTACTGCTTCGGTAGGTGTGATATTCATTATCGTGCAAGGTCAAGGGTCGAAAGTAGCAGAGATGTGTACCGGTCAACGTGTGACAGCCGACTGATAAAAAATGCTTTTATAGAGGATCAATATGGCGCGCACCTCGCGGTGTATCGAGAAATTGAAACATGATTTTTTTAATTCTCATACTCGGAAAGTAGTGTTTGTCTGATCCAAGTCGCGGGTGGACGACACTGCTTCCCATCCTTGGGCGAGAAAGACTCATAGTAATTGCTTCCCTCTCTAGGGCGGGAATGAATTTTAAAAATGTGTGGTTAGGTAGTCGGCTACGAAAAATTTTACTAAGGGGGTATTACACATAGATATGATAGTGTAATACGGGGGGTTATTACACTATCATATCCATGTTGATGTTAAAGAAAGATATCGTAAAAAAAACATACTGCAATCTTGTCAGTGTAAACAGCCAGTTTAAATTACCTTTAAGCGGGATGACCCGCGGCAGTGACGCGGTGTTCCATTTTTTAAATTTTAAAAAGACTAGGTAATAGGTACTAGAATATTCATGTTATTATTATCAATAAATATTTTAAGAAAACTAAAAAAAAATACTTTCCTTAAATTCGAAATGAAAAGTAGAGTGTTTAACACTGGTGAAAGGAATCAATTCCTATTCGGACTATAGCCGTCTAAACACCTCGTATGGGAATTGATTCCTTTCGACCCTTGTATAACAATCTACTATTTCTTACTCCTCCACTCAAAGTAAGATAGATCTTGAAATATGGGTTTAATTTAAATGCATGTGGCATAAATATCAAGTTTACAGTATAGCCTTTAAAATGGTAGCATTTTCATTATTCTCAACAGTTATTTAGTTTTAAAGATCGTTCGGAACACCGAACAGTAACAAGTAGGTGATTTCATAATTTTGCTTGTGAGTGTATATCTGACAAAAATAAAAGAAAAAATGATGCCCAGATTATCGTAACGTGTCATGTTATGCATGGTATGTTATCGTAAGGAACAAGATTATGTCTGCACGCGTAGCATGACCACCGTAGAAACGAGTTGTGTCGACAGAAGAATAGACAAAAATGACATTCCGTGTAGACAGGACTGCAGTAAAGTAGAAAGACACAACTGCACTTTTTACGCAATTTACTCTTTTCATAATTCGACTCAGAATTGTTTGTTTTGTCATAGGATTTTTTTTTTCTTTGTTCGGTTCCCAATTTTTATTGATATTAAAAGAGTAACGGTGGAGTTTCTTGCCCATTCTTCTCCATACGAAAACTACATTTTGGAAGGGGCGACTAGAATCAATTATATTATTCTGTAAATTTTGACGTTCAAAAGTGTCATACATGGGCCTATTTGAAATAAATGTTTTGACTTTGACTTTGACTAAAGAGTGTCGAAGTATCTTATTTTGGAAGAAATCATATTACAGTAATATTGGATTTAACCATTTCCTTGGTAATGGTGCCGATTCTCTTGTACACCGAACTAAACTATCTAAATTATCACTAAAACCCCTTTAGTTTTGGCTATGAAAATCTTAAAACTATTCTGCAACAAAAAATCCCTAAATTTAAATACAATTTTGACACAACTTAAATCGTATTTGACAATCGCGAGTCCACGTGGTACTCGTTTTTTAGAGCCGGAGACGCGAAGGCTCAACGTATTTTATATGGAATTTTTCACTTTTTGTATGGAAAATAAGAAAAATTATTACCTACATGTTCAGTCTTAGGGGTTTGTGAGTTTTATAAAGGGGGTCGAAATTTTCATTATTTTTGCGATTAGACACACCATTTTCGAGATATAAGCAAAAGAAAAAAAAGATACAGTACTATTTTTGTACATGAATTCGAGGTGTTGGTGTGAATTTTAATTATGATAATTATTACTTATCACAGTTTTGCGTTCAAAACGCAAGTGTTTCATGATTTTGTAGATAACCGTATATACTTTGTGGCCGTCGAGTAAAAAGTTTTCTACCGTCTTTAGCATGGCGATTACAAAATCAAATTTTGTCTTCACTACTTAGTGATTTTGACAGTTTGGATAGAAAACTTTCTTCTGAAATAGTCTACATGTAAAAGGACCTAGACAAAGATCGCTAGAAGCGGAAGACAAAATGACAGATTGTAGAATGATTTCTACGGTGCGATGTCAAAAATGAAGAGACGAAATGTCAATTTGTATAGAAAGAGCTATGTCTATTCTTCGTAGACATAGAAAGCGTCATGCTATGCGTGCTGGACTTTAAAAGAGACTGTGACCACCGAGTTTGATTCGGTCTATCTTCTCAGAATCGATGGATAGGAAAATCTGAACTCATCTAATTTTGAAACATAATTTTCGACGTGTAAGCGGTTGTTTTTAACAATTTACAGAAATAATATAATTGATCATTGACCTCTTGCGCGCGCGGCGCGTCGTCGGAGCCGGCGGAGTCGAGCGAGGCGCGCGAGCCGGCCAGCTGCGCCTCCAGCGCGCCCTCCAGGCGCACGGGCGACGCGTTGCGCCGGATCGTGTCGCCGATCAGGTGCTTGGCGTGGCTGCGACACGGAATCGGACAAGTATTAGGTGAAAATGGTGTGGCGACTTCCTTTTCTATAGAGGATAAGGAACTTTCACACCCTGTTCCTCACACCTCTATAATCGGATGAATTTTCCACTTATATGTATCTCTTGGGTAAATAAATATAAAATAAAAAACAAGTTGTATTAGTTACTCTGAATATACAAAGCGAAAGGTCACTCATTTACTCGCTGACCAAAAAGATAAATAAAATTGTCATAGCTGTCGAGGGACCGTTGTGTCGTTGTGTGGAACACTTTAATCCAAGGGATCCCGCAAATGCAAAAACTTATAGCCTATGTCACTCGGGATTACGTATTCAAACAATTCCCCCAAATATTATGGTGGAAGAAAGAAACTCACATACATAAATAAACACTGAAAACATTACATTCCTTTTTGGGCAGTCTTGTAAAAATATATAAATATAACTCACTTTACATTCTCCTCGTTCGGCCCAGTGATCTGGACGAGTCGCTCCTTTGCACCGGGACTTACTGAAATCATTAACATCCCTGTGACTGACAAGCTCACACAAGTTGACATTATTATTCTTTATTATCAGTATGGAGTTGATAAGCTCATTAGCTAGTTGCGATTAATAGGCGGTGAAATATGGCTTTATTTTGAAAATTAATAACTCATGTAAACCATTCCCAAACAATTATGAATGTTGTGACATTAGTAGGAGATAAAGTTTCTAAAGGTAAATATGTAACCTAATGTTTAATTTAGTTTCAGACTGATAACAGTACGATTGTTAAGGTGATTTATGTGTTAAAATAATGGATAGTAAAGATTTTTTGGTGGAGAAAACAGAGGAGAGGAGATGGGAAGAGCCCGCCACACCATGCGCAAGCGCCTCACAGCACAGCCCGCACCGTGCGTTCATACCTCGCTGAAACGATATAATCGTGTCACTTAGCTCCTCGATCATGTGCACCCTCCTGCCCTTGATACCCATCACTGTAACACCACAACATAACTTCAGATACGCCGCCAGGGGGCTCTCCTGTAGCGACCACCCAAATTCCTAGTTTTCAACTTAACTTTATAATAACCCAATCAAACAATATACTTATTACTTATAGGATGCTGAGACATGTAGATAGCAAGATCTAAGGGCACTTTAGAAATTGAAATAAAGCATTTAAATAATTTTTGTATAGGTATACCAAAAGTAATATACAGTTTCGCTTCCTTCTTATCGCCATGCACTATCGAAGTACATTTATAATAGAACTGATCTAAGTAATACTAAGAACAGATAAGCATAATATCGACCTCAGTCATGCATCGGTTGTCCCTGCTTTATTGACAAATAATCGCATAATATTCAACATGCAAGTCCCCATTTAGGTAGATTGTTTCATAATGTAATAGGAATGTATGTCACCTTTCCCGGAGTCGGCATTCCTGATGACAACTTCGTCCTTGGAGTAATTCTTGCCAGGGATCTTGGTGGGCTTGGGGAATTTGCCCGACGGCTTGATGATCTCGCCGGGCCCGAGCAGCGAGGGCGGCTCGGCGGGCGCAGCCAGCGTCGGGGACACCGAGCCGCCAGAGCCCGAGCCCTCCATCGTCGGCACCAACAGTGGCTGCGCCGCAACAAGTACATAAAATACGATACTAGCCACTCCATTCCGGATGTTTGTTATTACTTAACTAGGCCAGCTGTAAGGTACGTTTATCGGAAGTTGGTTTTAGTATTGCACATTTTACTAATTGTTTGGGGTCACACCTTGAATATTGGATTATAAATATAAAATAAAACGTTACCTCGGCATGGGTGCCGCGGTGTCTATAATATTGACTCATGTAGTCGGAGCCCTGCCAGAGTTTGGCGCGCAGCTCAATCAGCTCGAGAAGGTGAAGTCTAGTTTTCTTATCCAATCGTTCGTCCTGTGAACCATTACGGAACACAACAAAGTATCTGAAATATATAGAAGGTTTCAAACTGTTCTTCATAAAACAGTCAGCTAAACAACTAAAGACGTTAAAAGAACGACACTTAAGTATTCCCACATAACAAGCTAGAAACAAATCGTTAATTTGCACAAACCTATCAAGAAAGTCCTTGTAAAGAGCTTCGAGCTGAGCGCCATAAAGCTTCAGATTAGAGTACATGGTGGCCACATTGCTCTGAAGCGCACGGTCATAGTTACCCTGCATCATTTGGTATGCCACCGCTTCTGTCAACACTATGAGGTCATCGACTGCAACAAAGAACAAATTATATGAAGATATTTATAATGTTGAGGCAACTGTTCATTTAGTACTTGATGGGCTCATTTGGCTCTCTGCCCCATCATTTGTTACTAGTTTTAGTAAATATCCCACGGGAATGTACTACTAGGATTAAAGTAATAAATCCTATGTGATAATACAGGTTATAAAATTATTAAACTATTTAGTTGGATATGGATTAATATCATGATACGAATGTCATCTTTAGATTCTACTCTTTTGATTGACCAATTTGAACAAAAAACTGGTTATTGTGACAACTATAATAGTAAGTTTTTTGTGGGTAATGATGAGTACTATAAACATGTAGATCATTATTTTATGTATCATCAAGTTTTCGCAGCGCACGCCAAATAATGACTTATATAGGCAAATTTTAGATACCTTGGGTTACTGCCATTTTCATAGGGACCACTAATTTAAAAAAAAAACTGCCCATGTTACTCGCTGATAATGTAGCTTTCTTTAGGTGGTGTATTTTTTAAGTTTATTTATTACAAACACACATATAAAAACTTTTCATTTTATAATAAAAAAAGATTGTCTTTAATATCTCAACGTTTTGTCAAGTCATAAAAACTGGGGCTAGTTATATAAACAATGAGGCTTACTTAAATTGCCGCTATGGACATAATTTTCATTGCTACTTACTTTGCCAAAAGGATCATGATGATGACGATGCTGATAATACTTACATTTCATATCTGTTGCATGTAATCAAAATGGTCAAATTAACAAGACAATAATAACAAATCTCTCAGGAGGCAACATCACAATTCATAATCAATATTTTAGTATAACAGAGTAATATTTCATAATTGCATTTAGTAATATTAATTAATTGATCAAAACTGTGAAATTTATTGTCAGCTATTTGTGACACTGCCAACTTTCAGAATGTACAGCCGTAATGCCATTCTATTAGGGGAGTTTTTGGAATGTATTTTTTGTTTTGTTTTGACTAACTAGTGTGCGACATGTCATTGGGTCGACAGGTTGTTGGATAGACAGGTATCATGTTAGAAAATTTGCTAGTGCATCAGGTAATGTGTGTTTAAAAAATCTGACTTTACGATTCTCAATAATGGGGCTACTATTTTTTATGTAGCAATGTTAATATATAAGGTCCCATTAAAAGAGATGGACAAATTTTAACACAGCATTCAGTATGTCTAACCAAAGATATCTAAACAAACAAAAAACACTAATTAAAGTGACTATTTTGACCTAAAATAATTAACCAACCGTTTTAGTGTATTTTCGTTAGCTGATATTTTTTCTTGTAAGTATCCAATGCGTTTTTTTTTACAATGGTAAAAAAATCCTTGTTTTGGTGGATAGAATGATTTCTAAAAGTTTGTCCATCTATTTCAATAGGACCTTATATAGATATGTAATAAACTTTGTTCTTTAAAGAAAAAAAGGTTTTAAACAACACACATAACAATGCAGGCAAAAACCAAACAAAATTCAATTGTTTAGATACTGAAGAAAAGTTTGTGTACAACATCAAACATCTCTGTCAATCAATCTGCCTAGCCTTTTCCCAACTATGTTGACGTAGGCTTCCAGTCTACCGGATGCAACTGAATACTGTATTTTAGATGGAGCGACTGCCTATTTGATCTTCACAACCTAGTAACTAGGTAATACAATACCCCTTGGTAAGACTGGTTGTCAGACTTTTGGGTTTGTGACGTCTCTCCTAACAACTGCCAAAGATCCACGAATGACAGCCGGGACCAACAGCTCAACGTGCTTTCCAAGGCACAGAGGAGTTTCGGTATGTTAAGATGGTCACCCATCCACAGACCAAGCTCGGCAAGCCTAGCTTAACCTGATGGATCAAACAGTGCAGCTGTTATTACTTAGCCACAAGCATCAAACATCCCTGTATACATTCAAAATATCAAACATTTTTCTTGAATAACAGCTCAACGTGCTTTCCAAGGCACATAGGACTTTCGGTATGTTAAGATGGTCACCCATCCACAGACCAAGCCCGGCAAGCCTAGCTTAACCTGATGGATCGAACAGTGCAGCTGTTATTACTTAGCCACAAGCATCAAACATCCCTGTGTACATTCAAAATATCAAACATTTTTCTTTAATACTTACCCAGTCACAATAACAATATTGGAAGTGTTGACTTACATAAAATGCTTGTGTTCCGATTCAAAATTGTATTACAACTAAATAATAAAAGTTAGCAAACAGAATGGGAAATTCACTGATCTCCTAGAATTCTTACCAGAGTTTATTTTGACATCCAACACAGAGTTACGGTTGTGTGCCGAACTGGTCGTCGATTTCAAGGGTCTGGGCACCTCCAGTTTTTTTACCGTGCGGGTCATTTTCGTTAGGGTCGACATGGTGCTATAAACAAACAAACAAGAAATATTTTATTATTGTAGATTATTGTGTTGTTGCTTGTTTACCGACACAGAACAATCACGAACAATGATTGTCACATTTTTGTTGGAGGGTATGAGTAACCTTGTCATAATTATTCACAATGAAACTACCAAATACGGGGAAAATTATAGGAAAACTCACTCATCCATGGCGACAGCGCCTCGATGCACACTAGAACCACTAATATAGCAAATCGTGTGAAAAGTGAAAGTGATGACAATGAATGATCCTAGCGAATAAATTCGGAACAAATCCAATACGTGTTCATTACTCGTAATATTGGTTTTTCGTGTAATAAAAACGGATTAGCTGGAAAAATTTTGACTTTATAGAAGATTAAATATTTTGCTCGATGAAAAACATTTAGACAAAACAATTGAAAGCCAAGGAACACTATGAAATAAGAAATAAACAAGAAAACTCACCTGGCTACGCCATTAATTCGCAATAAAAATAAATTCAATATAGTGGTGAGTAGCTATGCCAAAAATCGATTTTTACAAATATATTTTACTAAGATAGAACTTTCGTACATACAAAAAATTGTTTAATTTATATAACAATAATTCATAAGAATTAAACTTTATGAAATGATAAATTTATTAAAAACCGATAGATTCCAATAAATAATTGCAACAGTGCCAAGCAGCACTAAAAGTATAAATAAAAATTTCTACCATTATGGTAGTAAATTATAGCAACTTTCAACCGTAAATAGGCTGACTGTAATTTTTTTAGTAAATAAGTATAGCATTAAAGTTTTTAGTGTTGAGTTTTGTGTGACGGGTAAAAAAATCAGCTCACCAGATGTCAATTGATGAGTCTAGGCCAATGTTTTCTGTTTTTCACAACTGCGCGATAACAAAGACAAGGTTATGATTTTCACGCGTATCTATGTAACTTTGTATGTTTAATTCTTTATACCTCCTCAGATTACCTACTTAATTTAAACTAGGTATTCTTTATCCTCGAAGCGTCCTAACGGCTGGATGGATTTTAATATAGATAGAGGTGGCTATCAACTCATTCGAAGTGTCTGGATAAAATCATTATTAACAGATATTGCTAAGCCATTGATAATAATGTTCGAATTTGTCTGCTAAACAACGTAATTAAGCGCCATATTCACCATCCGTCTTGCTGTACGTCCCGTCCCACCAAGGCCACGATGATGCACGAAGAAAAACGACAGTGAATATTCAGCGACGTACGCCAAAATTATTATTATTTACTTGCAGGATTTGCACAACGTATTTTTGCATCCAGCAAGCGCATCCACCACCGCGAGCGTCGTGTGGAAGGATAGTGAATAACGCAGACATACGTCTGAGGGACTGTGCATCATGCATGCTGGGTCATATTTAAACTTGCTGTACAGCAGATTCTGCCAGTGTTTGCACTTTTAGAGATTTCGGCCTTTTTTTGGATAAAATGATTGATTATACATGGCTTATGGCTATGTTACGCAAATACCCCACAGATGTTGACGATATGCCAAAATAACCTTGTAGCGTTGTATGTCAAGGATTCGTAAAAAAAAATACAATGACTAGACTGCAGATGACACATGAAATTAGTATTTTTATACACAAAGGTTTGGCAACACTTTTCTAGTGTCAATGTGTCTCTGTCAAATTAATTGTCAATTTTATTATTAGTGTCAGTCTGTGGTGTGAGGCGTGCTTTGTGGTGTGACTTGTGAGGTCAGTGAGGTGCAAAGGTGTCAGTCAATTGTTAGTGGACTGTGTGGTCGTGTTTTTGTTTAAAGAAATAAAACAATGTCGTGAAATGTTTGAATGCACGAATTTTATTGTACAAAGAGTATCGAATCTTGACTTACGTTTAAAGTGATGGTGTGTTTTTGAAATGTCATGATAATTTTGTGCTGAACTTATAAGTAAGCAGAAAATATACAAGTTTTCGTTAATCGGCTAGCAGTAGTTACCCAAAATAAACTTGTTATTAATGCAGTAAATCTGTCTTTTACCTAATTGTATAAACACAATGTGTATACACATTTTCTTAAAATGTTCATCTGCTGTCGAATTGTCGATATTTACTAAGTTTGTTTATGTGAGAATATATCATTGCATTTTAAGAATAAAATTACATTTGGCAGCTAGATTTTATAAAAATAGGCACATGTACTTGACACCTGAACTTAGCTGTATAGAATATGTTTACTTAAATTTTTTTGTTTATTTGGTTTTAAATTGAATTTCTAATTAATTTACAAGAATAAGTTTAAATAACCTGCATTAAAGCCTATGCATTGCACTCATAAACGTACCTACACAAAATCAAGCTGGCAATAGTCTCATCTTTCTAGTTGTTATGTTGCATCCCTTTTTACAATTTATTATTAATAAGCCAACTTTAATATCCTTTTGTCAGACTCTGAAAAGAAAAGGAAGGAATAAGCAATTGACTGACGGTCATTTGCTTATTCTTTCTTTTGCTAGGAGAAAAGGAAAATAATAATATATAAATAATATATTTAATATATATATTTTACTTACATAATTTTTAAATTTTATTTAGGACACAAAAGCTGTTGTTATTATTTTCATAGTTTTTATTAGTTTGTATGTCAATTTATTTTCATAAATCAGGCATAGAATTTTGCTCCATAAAAAAGTATTTGTGGTACATTTATTATTATGCACTTATTGTTTATGGTTTGCAGCGATCAACATGCCCAAGGACTACTTAGTTGTAGCACTTGTGCGGCTGGTGCTGCCTATTAGTCTCCTGATAGGTGAGTATAAGATATTTTTATTCTTTATGTAAAGAAATTAGAAGTAACTTATTAAAATTTCAGATCATGTACAAGATTCTGTACCATAACAGCAGTTTTATTGAGAGAAAGAACCAAACCCCTTAAAATTATTTGATACTCTTCAACACAACACTACTCTTCAACTGATCACAATGCATAATTGAATTTTGTATGATATGATAAGTTGAGATGCAGAAATCAGTCCATTTTTACCATACAGAAATCCAGAATAGTAGAATATTTTCTTTGTGGCAAAAATATTACCTACCTACAGGTTTATTATTTATTAATAGTAAATACGAAAAAACTATCAAACATCAAGCAACATTCTTGTGATGGCTGATGGCACGTGTGACGCAATTCTCCGGAACCGGCCGGCCGCACAGTGGAACGAATGTATGGAAGCGGTTGGACGTAGACATGTCCGAAAAATAAGAGTAAAATTATGACAAACTAATGATGCCATCTTATTCGATTACTTAATGCCTTCATAAATTGTGGTGATGAATTTCTTCATAACTCCCATATTTCGGGAGTAATTTGAGAAAATGTGAAATTTTACTATGAAAATGAGTGTATTGAGCTCTCTCCCTCCTGATTCCGGGCTTGTTTCAAGTAGCGGTCTCTAATATCGTAATGCTATTACTAAGAGCTATATTTAATACTAAGACACATAGTGCGCCAAATGTGCACTTTCTGGGATAAAAGGAAATGAAAATTTAAAAAAAAAAACGTTTTTTCCCCATTTGTATTTACTTTAAACCGCAGACAGACTTATTAAGAGGTCTATAAATATATTATATATATACAGAAATATATATTAACAAAAATATTCACAAGAACTGATGAGAGTATGACTTTTAAGTAAGTTGATAATAAATTACCTAGTTTCATTAAAAGTACAATAAATAATTAAGACGTAAGCTCTAATTTACTAAGTTACACATTTTAAAACAATAACATCATTTAATTATCTTCGTCATCATCATCATCATCAATTAATTCAAATTCAGAATCGATGTCCGCTAAATCATTTATGTTAACAAATTCGATATCACTTTTCTCAGAATCCGTAAGCTCATAAAATTCCTTAAAAGAAGATTTTTTTACAAACTTATTTCCTTTTGGACGGATACTTGTAACAAGTGGATCAGAAGACAGTAAAAGATTGTGCATAATATCTTCATTGCATGAGATACTGCTATGCTTTCGAGAATGCCCCTCTCTATATTTTCTAAAATCTTTATTTCTAGCCTCAGATGCCTCTTCGGATAGAAAACCAATGGGCACAATTGACATGTTCTGAACTATGTCTGGCCCATGCATTAAAATTTTATGAAGTGAAGAAGGCATATAATACCATGGGTATAACTCCACGTAAAGCTTAGCAGTATCAAAGCAGAACTCTCGGAATTTAGTTACGTTGATCTTCTCTCCTGATGAAATACACTGCAAGATCACACAGATTTTTCTTAAAAGCATAGCATCTATTCCGGTCAGTTCAGCAGATTTAGTGTAGTTTTCAAAAAATCTCCTTGCCGAGTTGCCATTGTTGGTGGATCCACTGCCTTGTTTCACAACATCGAGAAGTAAGCCCGTTTCTCTTCTTACAGCCTCTTGAACTCTTTTCTTCCTGTCATCAACTTGCCTTTTTGCTATATCACCCCTTACTTGCCATGATTTTATGTCTAATTTGTAGGAAATGTGTAATAAGCATTCCATTGAGCGAATCCAAGCGTGAAGGGTGCTTAAGCTATATTTATACATGTCCTCGTTTGCGTGTTTATCTTTGATTAACTCTAAATTATTCATTTCTTTAGGACAAGCCTTGCATATGTCACACACTGAAGCTGCTGTATTGGATATAATGGAATGAATTTTACCATCAATCATTGTCAACAGCAGTTGGTGTTTGACACTAATTCCATCAGTGATGGTGGATGGAGTTAAGGCTTCAATCTCTGCTTCGATTTCAGCCATCTCTCTCTGCACATTTTCTTTGGTTTCCTTTATAAACTTAAACAATATTGGCCGGCAAAATGAAGTGGAAGATGGTCGCTCGTTTTCCCAAATTGTTACACCTTTTGAGACGAGCCGCAGTGGTACAAGACTAATCATAAAATTACTAGCAAGATCGATTTGCTCATCTTCACTCGTCCTTTGATGATAAATGCTTTGGCTAGATGATCCGTCAAAACCCCATTTGCTGGTCAATACGAGCTGTTGATTGGGATCAACAGGGGTTTCTAACGACCTAATAAGTCTTCTTGAGGTTAAATCCATCAAGGCTTGTAATTTGATTTTTGCAGAGCTCTCTGTAACTGTGAGATCTTCTTTGGCCGGATAGCACTTAATTTTTTCTTTAACCAACATGTAGTAACTCGGGTATTGAAGAGCTCCTTCTTGAGTGTTGAAATCCCGAAGAGTGTTATAGCGCCATTTCGATAAGTTCATCGATACATAAAGAGCCAATGCCTTCAAAGGGGATATTTCCCGTACCTGAATTGATTTACCTTCAATGAAGGCTTTGATTTTTGAGGCCTCTTCTGGATTCTCCGTCAAGTATTTCATAACATAAGCTGTATCGCTTTGTCCTGCCTTTTGAAGCGCCCTTTCGGCCGAAAACATAATTTCAGCGCTGCTACTGCTGCATGAAAGACTATCTTCAGTGGTGCGTCTTCTTTTTTGCCGGTTACTAAGGTCCTCAAAAGATTTACGAGGACTAGGATGTGTACAAGTTGAAGCATCAGATTTAGCAGGAGAAATTATGGGCTCGATGACGTCACTTATATTTTCTGTAGAAGGTTCCATATTTTCATTCTGTAATTCCGGCCATTGAATTGCAGCCTGTAGCCAAATCTCATGTTTCTTCCGAAACTTATCTGTGCTTCTTCCAGACTGTGTCCATTTTGCATAAATGCGGTAGCAAAATCGACGACACCAGTCTTTTAAACTTGTTTCAGCACTTTCACATAACTGAACACAACTGTTATCTTTTAAAACACTGAACAAATAGTTAAAGTCGCGTAAATCTTTATGTGCGCGTGCGCATAAAGCAACGTGAATATCAAGATTTGTATTAAAATTTGGAAAATACATTGCGAGATTAGCTTGGATACAACGAGGTGTAAATCAACACTGATTTTAAAGTTACTAATAGTGACCTATTTATATAAAATCCAGGTATCCCAGGTATCCTTTGTTAAATATTGCAAGGTAATTAGTTATTGTGATAATTAGTAAATGATGCATGCTAAATTAGTGTATTAAGAGCCATTTAGTAATTAAATAATAGCAATGTTCTTATCAGTAATCATTAGTGCATCAGTTTTATATGTAAACCTTAAGTCCCTAATTATATATCCTAATTAGCTTATATCTTCTCTAATTGGCTGATCAGAAATGTTATTGTAATAAGGTAAACCTTTAGAAAAACGGTTTTAATCAACAAAATAAACAAAAAATTAAAAAATTGTGTTATAAAATAAACATCACTCTTTATCCCAGAAAGTGCACATTTGGCGCACTATGTGTCTTAGTATTAAATATAGCTCTTAGTATTAGCATTATGATATTAGAGACCGCTACTTGAAACAAGCCCGGAATCAGGAGGGAGAGAGCTCGATACACTCATTTTCATAGTAAAATTTCACATTTTCTCAAATTACTCCCGAAATATGGGAGTTATGAAGAAATTCATCACCACAAGTTATGAAGGCATTAAGTAATCGAATAAGATGGCATCATTAGTTTGGCATAATTTTACTCTTTTTTTTCGGACATGTCTACGTCCAACCGCTCCCATACATTCGTTCCACTGTGGGCCGGCGTGGCGGCACCGCGTGTATCGCCGCGCCTATAATATTATGTATTTTATTCTCATCACTTCTGCATACTGCCGAAATAAATCTTACGTCACTGTTGCGCCCGATAAATAATAGATTAGGACTTTTATAATTGCCACAGATACGGCTCATAATAAAAATCGCGTTACGACTTACGGGGAAACGCCTGGGAATGTTTTTTGACCTAGAATTCTGCAAGTCTGCTAATTTAGAATTCCAATTCCACCACTAGATATGTGATGTCTTCGTAGTTAGATCTGAAACATGTACTCATTGAGGTACGCATCGTCGCATTGCGGGAAGGAGTAACGTCCTCATATCCTCCCTCCCGCTGGGCGCGCCGGCTAGTTCTGGGTGCGTCCTCACGATTCGTACTATGACCCGTTGACCGATTTGTCGTGACCTTGTCAATGGACCCTTTAATAGGTAGGTGTGTCACAATATTTACATGAGATTTGTATCTTGCAACGCGGAGAGTTGTAGATAGACCTGAAATCACGGTGATTTGTCCTTGTTAAGGCTTGTTGAACTGCGCTCACTAAAAACGTTGGATATTAGGGATAAGAGGGTTCTTTATTATCATTATATCAGCCCATGTGCTGAGCGGTATCAGCCTCATTCTCCCTCCTCACAAATCAGCTATTCCGCTTTCCACCTAGTGCTAAAGCAAGACCACAGAGTAAAGAAAACTCACGTGGCAAGACTCAACTTTTATAGTGTCAACTTACCACCACACTTAGCTACAGTTTAAATGCATGTAGAGGAGGTTTATTCCCAGTAGTTCCATGTAGCTAGTTCCACATGAGTATCCTACTGTTGGAAGTTGGTTTGTTGTAATTGCTATACTGATAATTTCTGAGATTTCCTGCTATACATAGCCTACGTTGGTTGTAACGGGGCCTCTATAGATAGATCCTTTGCGTCTTTTGCGCTGTTTATGAAAAATCAAGCCGAGCTTGCGCCGGAAGTCCCGAACTCCCGATAGATTCAAGCTATCGCTTTCACAATTAATTTTTGATGTGAAACATCTATAAGGGCGGGTCAGACCGGCTGTTTTTCTTGGGTTTCTTGTAAGTAAACTATTTTGGTTAAATAGCTGAACATCCAAATACTTTAACTCTTATTTACGTACCACCTACATACATGCACAATGCAGTCTAAATTATTGGCGTCCGGATAATAATTTATTGGACGTGATTAGGAAAAATAGAATGCGATCTGTTTTGAGATCTAATAAAATTTCTCCTTGGCTTGTATTTTTTAAAGTAAAACTTGTTCTATACGTATACTTATCTTTTACGTATTTTTAGCACACACGTAAAACTTCATGTGTCCATGAAAATGTATAAAAGCAAATGCGATGCGTGTCATAGTCGTAAAGGACACAAGTCCTGACCCTAATTCCCTCATGGCCTATAAATCCGCCAATGTAGAGCATTACCTGCTCGACCCTCTGTTTGCACCTCCGCCTATTATATCATATTTGCACGCAACAAACACGCGCTTTTCCTCGAAAAAAAAAGTGATTTTATATCATTACGTTAAGGAAACGTAAAAATGAAGTAAACCACATAAATTGTAAGGGAGTGAAAGGTCGGCCCATGTTGCGCAAGAGCAGCGTTGCTCTCATTAACACCCGCAGTTTACAAACACCGAAATTGTAACATTTAAGTTGGTTGCAATTTCATTTGTATTGTAGGTAACCTTTTAAAGTCATTCATTTTTTTAGGAAGGTATTTATTTCTGTGAGAAGGTTTATAGAAAGGTACAAAACACTTACACGTCAGCAATTTTAAAAACTAGATGTTGGTGTTTCATATCCAACCACTGTCAGAAAAAACTACGTCCAACGTTTAAGTCCAGACATTGTTTTGGTCAGATCATCTGAGGGCCATGTAGCTTAGTATCTGAAATGATCTTTTGACAAGAGAACCACACAGAATTGAGTGGACCAGCACCTTAATTGTTCTTAACACACGATCAATCATACTCTGAATCATTTTGAAGAATATTTCTAATCCATTGCTTCATATAAGAAAAATATGTCTGCTCAACAACGTAAATAACGCAATTAATGTTGTTGAACTGTCAGAATGAAACAGATTGTGATTGATAGTGTGTTACGCAATTATGGTGCTATTCAGTCAGTGCACGTTTGTGTCAGTACTTACACGGCTCAACTCGGAAATATCGACGAACAATATCAAAGAAAGGATATTTGGGTAAGCCGCTTATGTACTCAAACTGCCAGACAATCATTAAATCTGACTACAAAAAACTCTTCAAATGTAATATTTATTGGATAAGGTAAGGAACACCTTCCGATATAGTTATCGGATAATATATAAATGTAATATTTATTGGATACGGTAAGGAACGCCTTCCGATAACTATATGGGAAGGTGTTCCTTACCTTATCCAATAAATATTACATTTGAAGAGTTTTTTGTAGTTAGAGTTAATGATTGTCTGGCAGTTTGAGTACATAAGCGTACGTAGATGGGTTAATTTATTTGAATGCGAACTTGTAATCCCTATTAACCTCATGAAATGGGTTATTTGTCCTTTGATAGCCTATCCAAATATTGCCAATTAGAATTATAGCAGAATTTGCCATTCCGAAGGCTCAAACGTGAAACTATAATTTTATTGTGCCAGTGATACAGGCAGGAAGAGGAAGTGCACTGATAAAGTGCTACTAAAATAAAGAGTTAAAGTGCACGTTAGCATAGTAAGCGAGTAATGTACAGTGTACATATTAGAGGATGTCGTGAGCCAGCAATGTTTGCACAGCTAATGGGCCACACCCGCCTTCACAAAATGCCATTAATTAAACCTCTCTACCCTTTTGTAAATCAAATTGGTTCCCGGTACCTTCGCAAAGAATACAAGTCGTGATAACATGCCGTTATCGTGCACGACACGGTTATCAACTGCCGTAGTATACTGTAAATAGACAATTCGTTCTATCATCACTCGCTTCCCTAATTTCCGTTGTCGATAAACCATTTATTTTTCCATATATTATTATGGCTACCAAGTATTTGATAGTATTATTTAATAAGTGTAGCTCACCTCTAACCTGCTAGACCGGCCAGACAGTTTATCATTGACCTTTATCATGAAATTAATAATGAATCATCATTGTCCTGTACTGTCGTAGTTTTAATTTTTTCATTTAATACGATGTGATGCTACAAAACCAAATGCCTTATTAAGAAACAATTCTGAAGGTGACGGCCGCTCGCAGAAGGCAGCTACTTTGCCGCCCAACCGCAGCGTTAATGTCTCTATGTATTCCTATTAAAACGCTTCCGACAGCAGAAGTGTGCAGACGGCATTTTGTTTTCTTTGACATAATGAGTGAACTGAAGAAGAATGTTGTCCTTGATCGTGATCGTTGTCATCGAGATCGGAATTAAAACCGTAGCGGCAGAGTCGCCTGTATTTAATGTTATCCGCAACGCCGCAGCCGTCTGTGGTCGCCGCAGTAGCGTCGCTGCGGTAGCCGTCGCTTTTGAAAGTGCCTATAAATAAAACCGGTCAAGTGCGTGTCGGATTACGCACAATGAAGGGTTCCGTAGTTGGGATGAATTTATCCCAGATACAAACTTAACATTGTAGTTGAAATACATTCCAACTGCAAATATAAGTTTGTACGTAAAATATTAATAGATTTACCATAGACTTCTTATAGGTTTTCCTGGAATCCATGAGTGAAGAACCATTCTCTGCAGTATTTTCAAAATTTTAGGCTTCGGAAATAAGGTCAATCCATACTAATATTATAAATTCGAAAGTAACTCTGTCTGTCTGTCTGTATGTTACCTTTTCACGCCTAAACCACTGAACAGATTTCAATAAAATTTGGCAGGAGATAGATGGCATCCTGGAAAGGCTACTTTTTGTCTAAAAATTTAACCCTAAGGGGGGGGGGGTAATATAGGGGATGAAAGTTTGTATGGGAAACCTATTATTTCTTAAGTAAGGGCTATGAAAATGTACATCTATGCTTTTGGTAACAAATAAAGAAATACGTATTTCTGCGTTTTTCAAAAATCATTCCTCGAGAGGGTAAACTAGGGGATGATTTTAAAATTCACATGTAATTTTTGAAGTTAAAACTTCTTAAGGCGCGTTGGGCATTTTTGAGATAAACCACAGAAACCTCTTTTATATGTTCTGTGAGATAAACCATTGATTTCGCGACACCTTGACGATATCTCATTTTTGTAAACGCGATTGTGCTCTTTATTTATATTATGTTACGGATCACTGTTCTATGCAAGTATTTTTACTGTAACAGTTTCGGAAGTATATTTTTTTTGGAAACGCGACTGTGCTCTTTATTTAGATAAGGTTACGGACCAATGTTCTATATAAGTATTTTTCTTCCACCAACGCGATCTTGTTCAAGTTTTCACTTCTGTCGGCACTCCCGGAGTGCCATCACTTTTTTTTGTGTCTTCTTTTCAAGAGATGTAAAGGATTGGAAATATAGTCATAGTCCGTATCTTGAATTAACATTTAGTCTTTATTTCATTCAAATCGGCTCACTTGGTCAAAAGTTATTACAATTTAAATACATTCATAAACTAAAGGCTCTTTCAAACAGGCGCGACACGCGACGCGACACAAAGACACCGCTCGTCGCGCGACGAGCGGTGTCTTTGTGTCGCGTCGCGTGTCGCCCCTGTTTGTAGGAGCCTTAACCCTTCTACTATGTAGGTATTATGGTGTTCAATGGCGGCAAGAGTAGGTATTACAAATCAATGGTGATAATAATAGTAAAATGAATAATTGGTATTTTAAGAAAGGCATTTAGAATCATCAATAAAACTTTTATTTATTTAAAAACCGGACAAGTGTGAGTAGGACTTACGCCCTGAGGGTTCCGTCTCAAAGCTGTGCTTGCTCGGCTGCCCGAATTTCCAAATCTGGATTGAAAGACAAACTTAACTTTTCAATTGAAAAAGAACTTTTAATAGAGTAATGAAATACAGACTAAATGTTATTTCAAGACACGGCTTATGAATTTTTGATCCCAGATTGAAGTACTACTAATCACACTGGTTTATTTGCGAGTGTCAAAATATGCAGCATAAATGGCCGTATTTTTTTAATGCGTTGACTTGGAAGTTTGATTTTCGTTACAGCTCCAAGAGACCGTAGATCTAAGTTTTTGATATCTATTTCAACTTGATGCGTCCACGCGTTCTTAAGAAAAATGGTCTTGATAGACAGCGAAGTCATCCTTTTCATTTTGAGGTAAAGAACCCTAAAACAGATTTATTATCTGCCTGTTACCTTTCATTCCGTAACGGCTGAACGGATTTAGATGAAAAACATACGGATAGGCCATGATCTGGGTTAGGACATTGGAAGCTCAGAATCAGTAGCACATTCCTGTAGGATATTTTTCGACATCCACGCGGGCGAACCCGCGGGCAAAAGCTAGTTTTCATCTAATTTTCTTATATCTTTAAATGTATTTATTTTCTAAATTATATTTGAGATCCTCGTAACAAGCCCTTTCATTTGATATGTCACACGATAGTCTGGAAAACTTTTTTTTAATAATTTGTTGATAGTTTGCCCCCCCAAAAGTGACCCCCATATTCAAAATTCATTTTTTTATGCTACACGTCCGTGTTTGAGTCACAAAAATACATATGTGTACTGAATTTCAACTTAATCAGTTTCGAGATTCGGAGTGAATTGGCTGTGACTGATAGACAGACAGATACACGAGTGGCCTCTAAGGATCCTACAAGGGTTCCGTTTTTTCCTTTTGAGGTACGGAACTTTAAAAAATATTTGCGAAGTTTCCATAGACCATACAACAATATAGGTACGGTGCTTATATGTACAGTACACGCCCTGAAGGACAATCGCGTTTCAGTACACGCACTGGTCGCCCGCCCTGTCATACCCCCGCTCTTTTAATTACATATAATACAGGCTCACCTCGTACAGCACTTAACCATATTAAAAACAAAATCTAATTCCCTGAAACAACAGAACCTAACATTCACAGCATATTATTATGGATTGGGCGGTGGCTTATTTTAATTAACAGAAACAATAATTAACAGCTTACTATAAATCTGTCCTGATAAATTTTAATTAGCGTGAATGGAAAGGTTATGAGACTTTTGTATTTATGTATCGTTGAACGCACTGCTGAAATTTAGCACCCACCCTCACGTAGTCATTATTGAACCATTGGTGCAGTCTTACCTAATCATAAATATGAATAGAATAGTTATTAATAGAGAAGTTCAATAATTTTAATATTTCCTCCAATAATTTCCTGTTATAAGTTGCAAATGCAAATCGTTACATGCGTATGGTGTCGTGTTGGTGCCCGACCTTCGTTTTTTTGTAGGTCAGCGTGTGTAATGTTATAACAGTTATAAGAAATGACCAGTACCCTAATTGCGTAACTTATTTTCGTAAAAAAATTATGCCTAATTTGTTTCATTTTGACGGTTCAACAACATTCATTGCGTTATTTACGTTGTTGAGCAGATTTTTTTCCAACTTATGAAGCAATGGATTAGCAATCTGTTTTAAATTGAAACAGATTGTGTTATTTTACGCAATTAGGGTCCTGGTCGAGCACTGAATAATTCATCTACATCAGATCTTTATAAAAGTACGGTGTTCTCATTAAATTATTATGATAGTATTTAATACTTGTCCACTAATCATTCATTAATCATTACACCATACACTCCCGGACACCTGAATCGAGCCAACCTGCATATTTTTAGGGATCCGTATGTCTGAAGGAAAAACTGAACCCTTATAGGATCACTCGTGTGTCTGGCTGTCATTGCCGATTTGCTCATTGAAGGACTTATTATGAGGAGTGCAAATATTAAAAAAAAATAATGATAACATTACAGAAAATCGAAGAAATTCGACCATTCCCCTCCCTCCCCTTATCCCCGAAACTAATGTCTAAATTAAAAAAAAAATACAGAGATTGTGTAGTTCCATACTTATAGATTACTGTAAAACTTATAAGAAGTCTATGGTCTTAAAATAACATGGTAAATCACTCGCTATTGTGCGTACAAACTTACATTTACAGTTTGAATGTTTTTCAACTACAATGTTAAGTTTGTTCTTGGGATAAATTAATCTCCACTATTTCGCGTTTTTCAGGGGCAAAATAAGCGTGACATTTTTAAAGAAAACACTGGTTTACATAGAGAAAACGTTTATTCAGTAACCTCTAAGAAGTCCAAGAGCGGCATGTAATTAATTAATGCCACTATGATGTTCCGTGGAATGTTCTCCCATGCTTCCAAGGAGGCAGTTTTCAGCTCCTGCAAAGTTTCTGGAGTTCTCATTCCATAAGTGCTCTATTGAACTCATATTAGGGCTTCTTGCTGGCTATACCATTACTGCTATACTAACGTCATGTATAGTTATATTCTCGAAAACATATTGTTTAAAAATGAAATCCTGGCTCACAAACTTAGTATATGGCATCACATGAGCCTCTAGGTATTGACAAATGTTTCGGTTGCTATTTAGTGGTGGCAACCGTGGTCCCGTCAGAACTTCAAGGCCAGTTTTTCCTTCGGTGGACATTCCGCCCCCAGACTGTCCAATACCCACCGCCACCTTCTCTTCAATGCAAAATTGCTGAATACGTTCTCCCGGTCTTAGGTAGACTTTTCTACGTCTGTCATTGCCATACAGCATAATCTTAGTTCCATTCGTAAAAAAAAAAAACTGGCTCCATTGACGTTGAGTCCAATGCAAATGTTCGCATGTAAACTATAGGCGTGCAATTCTGTGAGCTCGTGTCAGTTTGGGACCATTAGCTGGCTTATGAGATTTCAGGACACGTTCTTGGAGTCTCCTTCTAACAATTCGAGCGCAAACAGTCAGTCCATGAAAGTCTCGAAGCTGTTCTTGGACCTGTACTGAAGTTAGGTGACGATTAAGCAGGCTGGTGGTAAATATAAACCGATCTTGTCGTGCTGTAGTGACCCAATATCGATGTTAAATTCTTTGAAAGGCAGAACGACTTACTTATATGAAGTTGTGCAATTACGTTTCGCTGACTAAGCCCAGACTGAAGTAGTGCCACAGCTTGCACTACTTCAGGAGCAGTGTCCTTAATTAAGCAAAATGGATAAAAAAGAAGGAAAAAGAAACCGGCCAAGTGCGTGTCGGACTACGCACAATGAAGGGTTCCGTAGTTGGGATGACTATTTCAAATACAAACTTAACATTGTAGTTGAAATACATGTTCTCCCATACATTCCAACTGCAAATATAATAAATAATAATAAATATTTATTCAGTATTCAAAATTGGTAAATTGGTAATTGTTTCCAACCCGTCCCATCCTTGATGTCCTCCCTCCGGTTGACGCCCTAAGCCAAGGTTCGTACCCCACAGGGGGTGCCCTTAGCGAGCGTTTACCTAGTTATTAGCATAATTGAATAACCCCTGGCTGGAGGTTTTAAGTGTAGTAGCTTAAGGCACCCACAGGAAAGCCCGGTTAAGTAGTCATGATCTCAAAGGTCAACTACGAGATGCCCTACCTAAAAAATAACGGTAATTGGTAAATGTAACGTAACGCATGTGTGGTAAGGTAACGCACAAAATTGAGAGATTTACCATGTTATTTTAAGACCATAGACTTCTTATAGGTTTTCCTGTAATCTATGAGTAAAAAGCCATACTATGTATTTTAGGTCCAGTAGTTTCGGATATAAGGGGAGGAATGGTCAGTTTTCATCGAATTTCTTAAATATCTATAAAAGTTTTTTAGTCTTTAAAATTCTTATTTATTTTAAATTATAAAAGGAAAAAAATATCCAGTAAATAAGATAGGTAATTAGATGTTTTTAATGAACAAGTCAGTTAGGTAGCGGGCGTTGCCGTTTGCGTTTCACACTTTCTTTTTTTGGGCACATTTTTGATATTCGCGGCTAAATCATTAAGTTAGTTTTAAAAATGCACGATGGCCCGATTTAGGAGTCCGGGAGTATAGTTGAAATATTAGAATAGTTAGATATTAGATACATATTTACACATTGAAATAGAAATAAACAGGACTCTCGTAAATTATGTAAGTTCTAAGTATCGTTTGCACGGCATTCATCACAACAACCAAAGCATTTTTTTTATGTTCGACTCGCAGTCTATTTATTATGAGTTTAACGCTTACGCATTGCATTGAGGTAAAGACGGTAAGGTCTGCTTTGTTTATTAACCGGCGTTAGTCAGTAGTCACGTATTTGAGCAACATATTTGGCGCCCGGCGTTGATAGGTACCTAGAGCATGGCCATATCGGAACGTCTGATTCACAAGGTCACGCCACAGTTCAACTGTTTAACTGTTAAGTGCCAACCTACATTAACAGTGATCTCATCGACTTTTAACAAGTTTTTGGTCATTACAAACGTTTTCAGTTAATTGGAATTGAAACCGGCTTTTGGTTCCATGTTATTTCACAAATACAGAAAATAAAATGTCATAAGAAAAATAAACTATACTTGGCCTTTAAATCGTATTCAGTAACTTGACAGTTGGAGAGATACCAGTTACTGACAAAAACACACATGCATAGTTTTAATTGAATTTAAGTACATATACTTTAAAATACTATTTATAAAATTATAATATAACTTGACAATCACTACACCACCTAACATAATTTTTCTTCGAGCTGTCAAGTTACTGATTATGATTAAGTCTAAGTAGGTATATTATACTCTTGATTGGATACATAACTGTGACTGAGCTGTCCATGCACCGCGTGACGATTTTGCAAATTTATACACCAAATTCTAAACTTGAAATAATCATAACCCTCCTTTTTTTCTTCACCGTAGTCGGGTAAATATGGCTAACAGAAGTCACCATCGCATAAATTAGGTAATCAGTATTTTTCAGTCATTTTAAATGGTGATGTAATTAAGCACTCAAGTACTTGAATTTTTAAAGGGTGATAACAAACATTCTGCAGTTCCACTGTAATAATAATTAGGTATAGGTACCTACTATTGGCTTTTATATAAATGCGTACGGCATGGTAAATATTTAAAATACCTATTATGATAATGAGACTACTGACCCTCCCGTTATGATGATGAGACTACTTATTTTATACACTTACATCGTGCACATAATTGTATTTGCATCTGAAATCTGAATGTTCTTCGTGTTTATATTTCCAGTCTTATTTTTAACTTGGCTTGTACCAATTTGTGCCAGCAAAACTGTACGTACTGTTGCACAAACACAATATCGGAGCTTGAATTTGATGATTCAATGAAAACACATTTTGACAGATTCCAGGGAATTTGTAGAACAATGATTTCATAGTCGGCGTGATACACGTTTTTCATTTATGAACTATTACCATAAATTTGTAATGTAGTAAACTTACAGGTATAACGTTTATCTGTACCGACGTAAACGTCATCACTGAGTTATATTAGGAAACGCGTTTTTCTCCTATAGCGTTACTCATTAGCCGCGACATCGTGTCCTCCACACCATTGTTCCACAGAAACAAATGAATTTTTTGTTTCATTATAATGTCTGTTATCAAAGTTAGAAATATGCTTGATTTTTAATTCATCGTTTCATTCCCTGTGGATAGGTAAGTGGTTACTAAAATATGCGTCAAAAACCAGTTTTATAGATGGTTTTACAAAAAATATAGATAATTAAATTTTTTATACTTGAACAATTTAGAATTTAATTTATAGTCTATAAAATGTGGCGTTCTTACTAAAAGACTTAGGTGTGTCCCGTAGTGGGTCCTCTAAAGATTTTCAGCAGGTTATTAATAAAAAAGGAATTTAAAAAATTATATACTTATTTTTTTTAATGAACCACCGCTCATATTCTCACCGCCTTAGCATAGCTATCTCGGCTTTTAACACGCTATAATTAAGCATATTTTATAGGATTTTATGCCCACGTAAAACCTAGAGTTCTCAAGGTTATCTGGTTGTTTGTGGGCAATGAACCGCACGTCTGTTGGATATAGATGTAGAGAAAACGCTTGGTTTCTGGAACAAAAATTTGCTAGAACAAATTGCTAAGCGCGCTTCAACTGCCGTGATTGGTTGACTGAATTATCAACAGCCAATCACATCACTTGACTTGCGTTTAATTGTGACACGGCAATAATTTTCGTTCCAGAAACCTGGTGTATACAATGTGTGACTGTTAGAGCTCTACATATCTGCCAATAAGAGAACTATGCGTTACAGTTGAATCAGATTATTCACTACTAGACATAAGTTTCTCTCAAGTTACACCGTAATACCCGGCTCTCCGCCTTCCACATCCAGACAGTCTACTAGTTTAATGTCGTCAGTCTGTCTAGCCGGGGAGCGTTCCTACGCTGCGTTTGCCGATTCGTGATCTCCACTCAATTATTCGTCCGGTCAATGGACTCGTCTGCTCATGGACATCGGTTTTTCGACATGCCAAACCCACTGCTAATGCAGCTTCCTAGAATCCTAGCTCAGCAAGTTATGCGGTGAATCCCTGTTATTTTAGGAATAACTTACTATACCGGACTTAATCTTCAAAGATACTTGCTCAGAACTTCGGTCTGCAGCTGCAGCGCACTGCGCGACCTTACACTTATGGACGAACACTTGTTAATAATAAGTGATATGCAAAACAATTCTGCTGATAATTAGAGAGCCAAAATGAAAATTCTTTAAATGATGTTACTAGGCGACTTATATATTTACTACATTTGCCGATCAGGTCAATCGTTATCAAGCGTTAATATAAAAGTAAACATTTAAACGTATCGACGCCGCGCCGCAACGCGCGACGGTACAAATAACGGACCCATGATAAGGGTACTATATATATTGTATACAGAATGTTTTTTTTTTTTTCAAGAAAGAATGAAAAGAATTCTGAGAGGAATGTATAGATTTACGCGAATTGCTAGAATAAAAAACGTGTAAATAAGAGGAAGTCTAAGTGTCACCGTTGACTGAAAAGTTGTGTGGAAATCGGTTGCGAGATATGGGTATGTGTGATGCGACGGAATGAGGTAAACGACCTGAGGAAAGTTTTGAGTATGAATGTGGCCATAAGAGTAGGGAAGACCAAAGAGACGATGGATGAACTGTGTGGAAAGTGATATGGCTGGATAGGAAGTATAGGAACTACCGAAATGACAACTGATTAGAAAGCATGGAAGGAAAAAGTAAGTTCAAAAACTAAAACCCGTCTACTGAAAAATCACGCTCTAAAAAGTATGAAACAAGAAAATAACAATATATAATTTTGTAGGTATACAGGCATGCGACCTACAAAATTATAATGGCATGCGACCACGGCTTTACCTTGACCATTTTTGTAACTATGTCTTGATTTCTGTCTGAAATATTTTCTTGTTTCATACTTTTTAGGGTGTGATTTTTCAGTAGTCCGGTTTTAGTTTTTGAACTTACTTTTTATTTAAATTATTTTGAGGTTATAATTTCGTGAAGTATTTGCAGAGCGACTTTAATTTTTTTTTGTTTGGGTTTTATTGTATAATAGATATTAATTTTACAGCCGCGCCGTACGTAACACAGTCTCACTTTTGTTGTTCTTAACAATTTAAACATATATATTTGTAATGTGCTTGTCAAGCCCTTTCATTTGATACCCAACATGGCACAATTAAATTTATTTTTATCTTTAGTTCATGACTTTATGTCCTCTAGAGGGCGCCATATTGCATTTAATGTGACTTCACATAGCCTATAACCAGCGGACGATCAAGACGCTTCTAATGATACCTCATTTATCAAATTATGATCGGTAGTTTAGAAGTTATGCGGCAACAGATGAACATACGTACATACCGGTCAAAATCTTAACCCTCCTTTTTGCTTCGCTGTAGTCGAGTAAAAATACATGTTGCACCGACCCCAAATAAAATTAAGGCAAGAAAATGATGATGATTTTCTATCAAACCAGTCAGATTCTGATTATTCCATAATGGGAAGAGCGACACTAATGGAATTACTTAAATTCCTAGTTTAGCCGTCCGAGCGCCACTATGACGACTTAAAACTATGATTTTAGGATACGGTTTTTAGGGTTCCGTACCCAAAGGCTAAAACGGGACCCTATTACTAAGACTCCGCTGTCCGTCCGTCTGTCTCTCTGCCCGTCTGTCACCAGGCTGTATCTCACGAACCGTGATAGTTAGACAGTTGAAATTTTCACAGATGATGTATTTCTGTTGCCGCTATAACAACAAAAACAAAAAAAGCCAAATTAAAATTTTTGAAAAAACCCACGTTGGTTAAAAAGTAATTGAATAGGGATAAAATAATTAAAAAAACCTTTAAAAATAATTAGAAATAAATGTAACGCGATATAATAAACGTAAAAAGATTTAATAAGTAGATTTGATCTTTCGCGGAGTCGGTCATATATGTAAACAATAGAGTATCAGTTTTCATAGCATTTCCCTTGCTAGGTAGGAGGTGGGAAGAAACGCATGGTTCTAAAATTGTGATGAATATAAATGATGATGGACGAAGAGAGAGAGGAAGGCCAAAGGAAAGATGGATGGACTCAGTGAGGAATGCTATGAGAGAGAAAGGAGTGAATGATAGCGTGACGGTTGACAGGGAAGAATGGAAGACGTTGCGCCTACCCCAAGTTACATGGGACAAGGGCAGAAAGATGACTGATACCGATACTAAAAATAAGTGATATGCAAAACAATAATAATTAGAGAGCCAAAATGAAAATGCTTTAAATTATGTTACTAGGTGTGACTTATATACTTTCTACATTTGCCGATCAGGGTCAATCGTTATACTTTATACGTATCGTCGCCGCGCCGCGACGATACAAATAACGGACCCATAAGGGTACTATAAGGCCATAAGGGTACTATATATACTATATATATTGTAGGTATAAAGAATGATTTTTTTTTCAAGGAAGAATTCTGAGAGGGATGTGTGAATTTAAGCGAATGGATAGAATAAGAAATGAGTGTATAAGAGGACGGCTAAAAGTAGCACCGTTGACTGAACATCTGTAAAGTTTCACCAATAAATTTTAAAAGGCCCTGTATATAGTATTTTCTAAAGTCAGCTTCCTTGTCCTAAGTTCGGAACACTCAAGTAGATAGTAACAACTACCTATAATATGAAAGTCGCAAGATATGCGATAAATGTAAGTACTTGTATTTATCTTTCGCTTACTATGTCGATGTCGATTAGATACTATGAGCTGGAAACTGCAATATTTACCAAAAAAAAAAATGTTTTCTTAATATAGTGACATATAAAATTTAACAATAAACTTACTGTTTTTTTTTTTTTTTTCAAAATGTCTGAGAAAAATGTTTTCCCTTTACTGTTGGAACTATTCATATTTAACAAACCTATAATTACAGGTTTTAATAAACACTATACTCCATTTATTATAGCATAAGACAAGTAAATAATGGCAAAATAATGATAGTTACTGTTTAATATTGTTTAAAATACTGCTTTGTAGTTATCGTGACATAACTACAAAGCAATGTAATCTATTCAATTCTAATTATATTTTTTGTAAATTTTGACGTTCAAAAGTACCTTTTATGTGTCTAATTGAAATATACAGGGTGTAAGGGACAGCTCTCCGCAGACTGATAGGGTGAAGTCAGTATATCATACTAAGATGACCGGTACATTAAATTATTTCAGGAATGTTATGGGAATCCAATTAACCTGATTTGTTTTATTACCTTACACGCAATGTATCGCTACCGTGGCAAAACGCACGTTAGGTAGGTAGCGAACGGCAGCGCAGCGAGAAATTGAACAGCTGATTTCACGCGTCGTTTTTTCAACATCCATTGCTGTTTTTTCTGTTTTACCTGTTCTATTTACATTAATGGAGTACTGCATACAGAGGATGTAATTTTACATTGAAAGAAAGAAATAGTAAATGAAAAAACGCAAAAAAAGGGGAAATTTTTCGGTGGAATATGATTCAGAATAAAGAGCTGAATGTACCCTGTTAGTTTGCGGAGGGCTGTCCCTTACACCCTGTATTATTTGACATTGAAATAATAGAATTTATTATACGTTTATATCGAAATAACGAAAAGGTGACCACCGGTATTTTTCTAATGGCGTATAGTAGCATACGCAACTGGTGATTTCAGGCAAGTCCCTATCTAATTACGAAGTGCCAAGTACTTAATTATCGAAGCATTATAAATGCAACTGTTATCGTTATTATCTGAGCATGCTGCATAATATTAATAATTGATTAAATTAATTATTGTTTATTTACATTTTGTAGCCGTAACAAAACTTAGCTACTTACATGACATGCATGTCAGGTGGCATTAGAAATTCATTTATAATATTGCATGTAAACGGTTTGCAGGGTGTGCCTCAAGTATCTAGTTAGTCCATAGCTATATTATATCGGTTTTAGGTGCATATTTTTTAAGGCGACTGTGGTAGAACAATTTCTATTCATGAAAACTTCATGGAAATTGTTCCACCAGAGTCGCGTCGCGCGCTGTCGTTTTGCGCCTGTCAGTGGGAGGCTTGAGGCTGGTAAGCTTATTATTTTTTATTACATCCATGTTGACGCAATTCTTCTCGCGTAGATAGTATCAAGAATTCAAGATAGATTGCAGAAGTCAAGAGGTCTTACAAACTTTCTCAATTTTTACTGTTATTTACAGTAGGAAGGATATATTTGCCTAACTCGCGATACTTATCTTCTTCATTAGATTTTCTTAAACAGCATAAAATACACATGCCTATGGCTATTAAGAGAATGGATTATGTTAAGTACCCATATTTATTTTATAGTCTTCATGCTATGCATTATAACAATGAAGCAATATCAAGATGATAATGTAGGTACCTATTCCAATCTCAGAAATATTGGAGCGTATGAGATGAGTGATCCCACAAAGATCATATAAAAAACCGGCCAACTGCGTGTTGGAATGTATGCGAGAACATGTTTTTCGACTACAATGTTAAAAGTTTGTTTTTGGGATCAATTCATCCCAACTACGGAACCCTTCATTGTGCGTGGTCCGACACGTACTTGGCCGGTTCTTTTTATTGACTCATGCTATGTATACCTACTGTAACGTATGCATGCGTCACATAATTTTAAGTTATTTAAATCAGTACTTTTATCGAAAGTGATGCATGATTAATCTTCAGCTTCCATCAGATAACTGATCTTTTCCATCAAATTCGAACGTTTATAGATTGTTTGTCTATATTATGTGGATACGGTTTAGCAACCCTCCTTTTCCATTCTATGTTATGATAGCTAATCCCAGCTTATACATAAGAAAATATTAAGCATGGTTTTTATGACAGTGGTAGGACCGGAGAGGAATTAGGGCAGGGTATAAAACGAAGTGGAACAAATTCTAAATGTTAATGTGGCATTTGGGGCCGCCATAACGAACGGTGCCCCACGATATTGTGTTCTCTTCTTTCGTTATTGCTTTTAACAACTTTTTTCCTGTTTTTTTCCGGACGCTTTTAACGTGCACGTTTTTCTACATTGTTTTTACATGTATGATTTCAATATGAATTATGTAACCAATATTTTGTAACAACATTTTAAAAAGAGTGTCCGTGGAGTTTCTTGCCTGTTCTTCTCCCTAGGAACCTACTACGCTTTGGAATGGGCAACTAGCTTCATCTTTCTAACTGACTGTCCCCTTGACAATTCAAAAGTACCTGTAATTGGTTTATTTCAAATAAGTGCTTTTAGTTTATGTTTATGTTATAAATAAAATTAATTAAGACACAATTAATTAACGTTATTTACGAGAGTCACACGTGCAGATATACATTAATTGACCTAGTCTAAAGTTAGTAACGGAATACTTAATGACTAATGCCTGCTATTGAATTAATTACGTACTTTTATGTATGGAAAAAGACTGGCAAACTAGGCTATGTACAAATACGTACAAGTACCTACATGATGCACCCATGTAAACTCCCGAATCTTGTAAATAGAAGGCGTGTTCAACTGTTCATTCCTACATAAGGAACATGGTCGATATTTCCTGTCGACGTAACTCGTAAAAAGTTTTTAAATAAACAACTAGGTGTTAATGTTACAAACCCCAAAGCAGTTCAATGTCATTCTTACCTACTGAAATACCCTGTTCGGATTTTAGAGGTGAAGTCGAATCATGTAATTTCCCCGTATATTTTTTAGTGCCTCGTTGGTCTAGTGGTCGCTAGCGCTACTAGTGAGCATGAGGTCCTCGGTTCGATTCCCGGGTCGGGCAAAGTGTCATTGGGTTTTTCTATCTGGAATTTCTGAGTAGCAGCCCGGAGTCTGAATTCGTGCCCGGTTGATGGCAATAGGCTCGCCCTCTATTACATGGGACTTAAACATAACTGGCGAAATATGGGTGTACCTGCTACAGGTACACCTCTGCCCAACCCTTCGAGGAAACAAGGCGTGATGTTATGTTATGTATATTTTTTATTAAAACTTTCATAAGTCAAAGAGGTTAACAATATTAAAGACTGAAGTAGAAAAAAAATATAAAATGATTATCGAAACTAGGTACTTAGTTTTTTTTTTTTTAAATAAATTACAAACTAGTAATTTTATTCCACTCAGTTTAATGAGGTTAAATTGTGTTCTACAAAGCACAAAATATTTAAAACAAATTTTTCAGTAAGAACAATAGGTAAGGATAAGGATGGAGCATGAAAAATGGTTATCACCATGTAAAAATTTCTTATGACTAGTTAAGCAAATATTTTATACAAATACTCAATTCAGGCTAATCTGGTGTGTACATATAAGAAATATTTATAAACTAATATAAACACGGCTGCTTAGCTAAGTTAGAGCACGTAAAGGAGGCTGAAACAATTCTGGACGTCCTATTGCGACCTGGCGGCGGCGGCGGGCGGCGGCGCCGTTTGCCTGTGATTTATAGTGTCTGCGACTTTCCCTTTAATATCGACTTTCTTTTCGTGTTTCAGCGTTTTTCATGTTTTCTTTTTTGTAGTAAAATTGTCATCACAGTAAAATTCTTCACGGTCTTCCATAAGGTTTTATTTTTGTTAAAGACAGATAAAAATGAAATACTGTTTGTTGGTAAGCGCATCTCTTCAGAACGGCTGAACCGATTTGACAAATGTTTGTTTTAAGATGTTCATAATAGTCCGTATCAGGTCATTACGGAAAGAAAAAATGGAAAAGTTGCCGGGTCCCTGTTTCTATGGGATTTTAACAGGACAACGTCCGTCGCGTCAGCTAAAGTTATTTTTTTAATCCTAGACTAATTTGACATTTCAATAGTGATTGATGTTTGTTTTTTTTTAATTTGGAGTTTGACATTTGCATCTGTCAAATTAGTCTCTGGGATAAAAAAAACGAACTTTAGTTATTTATAAAGGTTACCAAAAGTTATAGTTGTTGCCATTATTAAAATGTCATCTTGTTTTATGTCGTGTCTTCCATAAATCATTTATTTTATTATTGTTTACAGGTATAGCGCTTCGACCGTTCGGCATCTCAATAATATATCTCCTGCTGTTTATATTAGCACCACTAACAAACGTACCTGACAGGCGAACATTCAGAGGTGAGAACCGAGTGCAACTTAGGGCACAAATAAAGTCTATCCTAAGTACAACGTGTTACACAAAAAGCGCTAGAGCTCGGACACCTTAATTGGTATACTGAGATAAAACCGCAAAAGAGAAAAAAAAGGAGACGAAAAATAAGGTCCCATAGTAAAATTACTTCATAATGCTCAGTAAGAGGATTTCAGTAATTTCAATTGCACCTTATAAATTAGAACATATATCGTAGAAATCGATATTGAAATGTTACACGGGTGCCTTATTTTTCCTGTAACTTACCGTACGTAGTCAACTATTATAAGTAGATATGCAGTTTCATGAATAACAAAACTGAAGCCGAGTTTTGCACAATTTTACAAATACGTAATAATATATGTATGTTATTTTATTTGGATACTGAAGTAGACTAATATAGGGACTGTAGGTACTATTGAAGAAGCACATATCTAAGCAGTTTAAAAACAAAATCCCGTGAACACAATGACCACATCTGTTTAACGGCCGCTTTCTATAGCGGCCGAGCGCTGCAAGCAGAAATAGTCCTTACGGTGTATAGATATGCGTTTCTTCGATAGTACATAAAATGTGTGTAGGTCATTTGAATTTAAGCCTCGTGCAGACTGGCGCGACGCTACACCGGTAATTATTTTACCGTGAAGTTTTCTTAAAAATTGTGTTGTTAGAGTTGCGTCGCGCCGGTCTGCAAGAGGCTTAAAGTCCCTGATATACTAAGGACAGACACAGTTGAAAAACGGAATGTATGGGAGAACATATTTTTGCAACTGCAAATGTAAGTTGGTCGATTATTACTCGTTAACTTGTAGAGTCTACTTAGTTTTCCTTATATTTTCGTTATATAAACTACTGCCGTGAACTTTTCACATATCCAGAATCAACCATTTAGCTGGCAGGAGGGGGGACAGTTGACTAACAAAAATTAGTACTTTAAAGCTTAATATTTGTCAAACAGATTCAAACATCGTTTTCACACACTCACAATATTTTTGAACGACCTTCCAACGACACCCCACAACATGGGTTAGACGAGACCTCTCGTTTTTAGGGTTCCTTGTTGACTACGGACAGAACCCTAAAAATGAGAGGTGTCGTAGGACACCCGGTAGGAACGAAGTTCCTCTCGCTATTGGACGGTCAAAATATTACACTTTTTGTGGGCTAGCTCTCATTCGCCAAGTGTGCAGAATAACGCGCGATAAGGAACTTGGTTTTCAAAAACCTAACTTATCATAAATTACGTGGTAGGTATAGCATGTATAGCTTGATATGTAGTCGTGTGTACCTAGAACACACGACTACATATGAAGCTATACATTTCCGGTAAAAGGTGATCTCGCATTGTATAGGATTTCCGTACAATGCGAGGTCAGCTTATACTGGAAATGTAAAGCTTGATGTTTAGCCATGTGTACAAAACTAAACCAACCATTTCATTTCCAGGATGGCGCGGCAAATTTTTGTTATTGAATGTGGTGCTATCATTCCTGCTGCTGTTTATGCACATTGCATGGCACGCGACGCTAGCAGCGGTGCCCCCTTACGGCGACTTAATCATCCAGTACCCTATCATAAATATCATAAGCCACAATCTAGGCTTTGTGGCTTATACCACTATAAATCCATTTATGGCCGTGCATTATATGCTTCCCGAGGTAATTATGAATTTTATTTAAGGTTTATATGTAAATTGGAATCATAATCAACTAGCCAATAGCTAAGTTTTAATTTAATAATAAAAACATACTTAAATTATTATTTTTTACATTTAATTTCAGATTTTAAATAGTGGATCGTCGCTGCTAGTGTATATGTTAGTCAAAAGATTGTTACTAGGCCCGTCGGCAGACCCAGAATCTAAGAAAGCGGAAACTAAATCTCAGAAGTATCCCCTCCTGACAAGTGCAGGTAAAGTTTTAAGCATTCTCCGGCTTATTTTCGATCTTCATTTTGTCGTTGACATGTCTGGTAGGGTCTGATATAGATCCACCAAAGCACCCAAGGGCCTCGCCAATGGAGATACATTTGTTGGATCGGTCGAAATATTTGAGTAGAATGATAGAGTTTAATGCCCATTCTCCTTTATCCACACTTTGGAACGAGAAACAAACTTCTTTACTATTTTTTTACCTGACTTACTGACAAAAATAGTATGACTTGTCTTTTGATTATTTTAAAAACACTACACTTTATAAATCGTGTTTGTAAAACAATACATGCATAATTTTATTCAAAACGTTGCTAAGGCCTTCACCATTTTTTTTCTTTTTACAGGGAAATATTTATGCTTGATGCTGATAATGTTCTCCGGCATAATGAGTCCGAGCATCACGTCTGGTATCTACTACCTAGTTTTCATGGGTTCAGCAACTGCGTGGGCGCTAGGCCAACCGCTCAACCGGGGCTTTGCAGTGGTGTGCCGCTGCGTCATGGCCATCATGGCGATCCACGTCATTGTGATTTTAACCTACCAGTGCTCGGTACTAGAGGTGCTCTATCCACCCGATAGGGAATTTGCTAGGTAAGGACAATTATAATCTTTCGGTTTTGTGAGACCAAGTTTATGGTAAACTTGACAAATAGCAATAATTGCTGTACAAAAGTTATAACATAATGGCATAATTATTTTATACCTTATTCTTAACATACTTTTACACTAGAAGAACATTAATCCGATCTGGATTAATGTTCTACCTTCTCGAATACAATATGTCAAAAAACCCTGTTCGAACCGAGAGGGGCTCATAGGTACTGCAATAACATTACCTAAAAATGCCTAAAAGTAATAAAAAATCTAATTATTATCAAAAATAAAAAAAGTTATTGCTATTGAAAACTTATATTTTTATTACCTAAATTACCCCAAAATCATTAAAAATGAGCAAATTTTGAACAGGGGTCATAAGTTATGACTTGTAGACACCCGCTAAACGACGACGGCCGTCCGCGCCTCATGAAAAATTGCCAATTTCTTTTTTGGTGGTTTTCCTGAAAATTACCACATAAATAGACTCAGTACGATACCACAAAATACCCTCACGGATCGGACAGGGTGTTGTAACACTATTTTTACATTTTGTATGTTATTCAAATTTGTTCAGCCGGTAATGCGTGATTGAGTCATATTCCAAGCGATAGCCATACTTTTGGTAAATGTCGCTAGGAAGGCTGATTCAGTATTTGGTGGATGTAAGGCGAGTTATTGTTATGATAAGAATGATAGAAAAGTATTACGACGGCAGTAAATCACTGTGTATACTTTAATACTATACAAGTATGAGCCTTCCTATCGATCGTTAATTTTTTGTAACCATAACACGTCTTTGAGCGGCCATATCTAGTGAACTGGCCGATGAATATCGTCAGTTTTTATACTGTTCACACAGATACTACTGATATCATAATGCCGTACTAGTATAAGCCTTCCTAGTTATTTTTCATTTTTGGTAACAATAACTCGTCCTTGAGCGGCGATAGGTAGTCACTTGGCCAGCCGCATGCGGGCACCATCACTTCTCACCAGAGGAGGGCCCTACACCCACCAAATACTGAATCAGCTTCCTAGCGATAGTTATCAAAAGTACGGCTATCTCTCATACTATAACAAACATGCAAACTTACAAACATTATTAGTACAACTTTAATATTTTCAGGTACTTTGGGTTAAAAAAAATAGTAGATATCAACAACACAAACCCATCACTTTTTACGTATGAAGTAACAGATGACCACATGTGGGCAACGTTAGCGAGTCCGTTTGTCATACTATTAACTTATTTCATCCTTGCACTTGAGACCCGACAACTGTTCAAACCTAAGGTATGTTGTACGCATAATAATGTAGTAGTTTAGATAATATTGTGATTTGATAACAATGATTTCTACCTTTACTAACCCAAAGACCGCCAGCTGCACCTATGCTTCATAAAATAAATAACTTGAGATTGGTAACTTTGAAATATTATGTTTCTTAATGCTAAGATATAGGTAAAGCCTACTAATTACTGTAAATGCGTCTATGCCTTTTGTTTGCCTAACACTAAAAATATAATTATTCCAAAGCAATGACAGGATAATATGGGATATTGGTAAAAACAACTGTCTTCTTATAAAATTAAAACACCTCGAGCAAGAGAAGTGTAAAAAAATAATTGGATTGACATTTTTAACTTTTGTTTTTACTAAAAATTCTATCAGATGTCATTGAGCCCTTTTAAAACTAGAGCCATACAAAATTCACTAGCAACTAATATTTCTTGTGCTATCAAACTGGGAACTTAGGCGAAAAAAAAGAGCGGCCTTACCGGCTTAGAAGAGGGCATGCGGAACGGTTCCCTGTCGCGGGGCTTATCCTTCCACCGCGGCAACCGACGTCTCGCGCGGGATAAGTGGAAAAGTGCTACTAAAAGAGTTCGAGTAAGCTTCGAAAATTATTGACGGGACCCTTTTTATTAATTATTGCACATGTTGATTTTGTCGTAGCAATATATTGGTTTCACACCGATTCTGAATACAAGTGTAAAGTATCTAGTCTTTCTTCCTGACGTGGCTAATAAATCTAGCGTAGTTGCCAGTTTCTGTTTTCTAAACAGAAGCTATTTACATCACTTGTATTTAGTTTCAGGCATTCATGTTTATATTTAAAGTTTTACGTGATATGTAACATTTTTATTGTTAAGTAGTGCTTATCACTTTGGTAGAGCACTTAAGAACTTTGATACTAGCTTCACTGCTCAGTTTGTTTAGTACTTCGTAATGTTCATAACTGCATGGCACGCTCTTGTAGATAATATGTAAATAAAAATACACCTTTTTTAGGGTTCCGTACCTCTAAAGGAAAAAAACGGAACCCTTATAGGATCACTCGTGTGTCTGTCTGTCTGTCCGTCTGTCACAACTAATTTGCTTCGAATCTAATGGACCGATTAAATTGAAATTTGGTACACATATGTATTTCTGTGACCCAAACACGAGAGCTAACGTAAATAAATGAATTTTGAATATAGGGGTCACTTTTGGGGGACAAACAAGAAAATTTAAAAAAAAGTTTTGCTAACAGTACCGTGTGACATATGAAATGAAAGGGCTTGTTGCGAGGATCTTAAACATATTTTTTGTATAATTTTAAAATAAATACTTTTAAAGATATTTAAGAAATTCGATGAAAATTTACCACTCCCCCTTATCTCCGAAACTAATGGACCTAAAGTACATAGTATGGCTCTTTACTCATAGATTACAGAAAACCTATAAGAAGTCTGTGGTCTTAAAATAACATGGTAAATCTGTCAATATTGTGCTTACAAAGTAACATTTGCAGCTGAAATGTATGGGAGAACATGTTTTTCAACTACAATGTTAAGTTTGTTCTTGGGATAAATAAATTCATCTCAACTACGGAACCCTTCATTAGTCCGACACGCGCTTGACCGGTTTTTTTTTTAAATTAACCACTGTAGACAAGGTATGGACGCTTCTGCTGGACCCAGGACTGGAATTTAATTTTGGTTTAGTTGGGCACTTCAAATATTCATTGTAATTAGATTTTTGTATTTGCAACCAGCTTTCGTTCTTTTATAGGATGCAATTCCGTACGTAAATACACAAGTGCGCCGCAATGAGGCCAGAGAGACTGATCCTGTAGGTATCTTGTTTTGTTTTATTTCTGTTTTGTGTTTGTGGGACACCTCGTGTGCATCCAAGCCAAGAAATGCTTTGTTTTATAAACGAGAAGCCGACAACACTTATTTATTTTCGTTTATTTTTTGCCTTTACCAACTAAAACTCCCATAGGTATTTCTTGGTTCGGGTTCAGATGGCATAATGACTGGAAAATTACCTGCGTAAGAGAACAATGCTTGGTTATCACATTTAACCAGCTCCTCGATCTAACACCCGTCTTGAGCACATCCACTAATACTCTGTGTTGCAAGTATTTTGGTAGTTATCACGTACCTACCTAGTCTGTGTATACTGTATGGTTGATTTATGTGTTATTCGTTGTTTGTGTATAATCACCGCTATGAAGTATCTTATTTTCAATAACTTTTTTTTTTCTAAAGTCAAAGTAGAACGGTTTATTTAAAAAATACCATTAATTGACATTTTTTAAAACGGAAACCAAAATTTACATAAAATGAGATTTGAATATTGAAAGGACATTGGGTAAAAATGTATGTGAATTGGTCCAAATGTCCTAAGTCCACTTTTGTTACTGAATAGTCTTTTATATAAGCAGTAAAAGTTACTGCTTAATCACCCATAAAAAACCTTTTAGTGCAAAGATAAGCTAAATAAAAAATTATGATTTTTACGTAATAAGCCTTATGATTGATTTGAACAAGTAACAACGTGGATTTTGAAAGAAAAAAAAAATTATCTTGGTGGATTTTTGCCACCATTAAGTGTCGTTGTATTACATGATACTACCTCATTTTATGATATAAACCTTTTAGAACTGTTTCTGACACTTTTATTCACGTACAGCTAATACGCGTGAATTCATCGAAACGATGGTCAGTTGAAAATCGGCCCGGGTCACTGAGGCAGATGCGACAAGATTCCACGGGTTCCGTCGTTCTTCAGGAAGCAGGTAATCCTCCTTTATTATTTTTAAAAGTAAATACGAAATAAATTGCGATTGAATGTTAGGCGAATTGAATGATTGAATGTTTAAATAATTGCGGCTAGGTTAAGAAGAAGAAGAGGAGGGCGCTGCAGTGCGCAAGTAAACATTAGCTCTGTTTATTTTTTACCCATAAAAATAGATATAGTGCTTTTATCATAACAAAAAGTAAATAAAAGTGGAAAACTCAAAAAACAATAGTGACTGAAGTTAGTTTATTAAAATCTAACAAGAAAAGTGAAGAAATATTCAAATTAAAATTGTGCCAATGTAAAATACTAAAATAAAAATTTGTACTACGTATTTACTGGAAAAAGGAGTTAAAGTGAAAAATAACTCCTGTTGAATTGAAAAGGAAATAAATTGCAATTTAATTTTAAATAAAGTTCCTTCTAGGTATATCCCCAATTTGTTGGAAAACAATGTACTTAAACTGTATTGTTTTGTAATGTATTTTTCAAAGGCAGTAAAACACAGTTTTTATTTATTACAGACTCCTCAGATGACGCTGAGCCTACCTTGATGGATGACGTTATTATAGCGATCGTCGACTTCTTTCAAGTTCTAGTCAGGTCAGGAATAAATAATAAATCTATGAATAATAAACTATTTCCTTGATGATACATTAACGCCGATACCGGGTTAACACGGTTCAATTTTAGTTGATCAACTGCTAAGCGATTTGAACCGTCTGAACAAACTTTCAATCAAATGGAATTTCAAATTCAACGTATTTTTGTTGAACAACAAAAGTTGTTCATCTAAAATCTAACTGTGCGTGCCCGGTATTAGATGTGTGTTTGTCAAGTACTACAAAACATTCAGAAACCATTTAAAAAAACGAGCATTGATCTTTACGGTATAATTGATATTTTATCCTGCCTTATATATGTATGTGGCAGGATAAACCTATGGGTCTAGAGATGAGAAGAGAGGTCTCCCTCTTGAGTTCGATATCCGGGTCGTGCGAAGTGTTGTTAGGTTTTTCCTAGGAAACTTTTTGATTAGCTTGGAGTCTGGATTTGTGTCAATTGATAATATGTTAATTTGATGTCAGATCGTTGATGTTAATAGTCTTCTATTAAGGCTCTTTCAAACAGGCGCGACACGCGACGCGACACAAAGACACCGCTCGTCGCGCGACGAGCGGTGTCTTTGTGTCGCGCCTGTTTGAAAGAGCCTTTACGCATAACGCATTGGGCATACACCTTTGTCTAGCCTACCCCTTTCGGGCATACAGACGGAGTGTAATGTGTTTAAATTAATATTTGCAGGTCATCGTACATAGCTACGACGATCACGATGATGGCTTGGAGTATAATGTTCCATTCGTGGCTGACCTTCGTATTTCTGATGTGGGCGAACATAGTGTGGCTGTGTCACGACCAGCGTGGGTTCATGCTCAAGACCAGTCCTGTGCTGGTCTGCTACGCCATGCTGCTGCTCATCTCACAGTATATATACGGCATGGACCTTCTCGAGTCTGAGCTGCCTAGTAATATCACGGTTAGTATAAACAGACTACAGAGTAGGTAACTAGTATTAACCAAATTGTTTATAAAGCATGTGAATATTTAACAGGAAAAACGTGGGAAATCCCGTATAAAAACGTTCCTATTTTAACGTGTAGGTAATTTAGTAACAGCAGCTTACTCGTGGTCTAATCGGCAATACAAGAAAAGAAAAATGTTTGGTTTAGAATATACTCAGTATATCCAATTTTCAGAGTTTCACTTAAAGATTTAAACCTTATACCTTGGTCATAAGGTTTAAATTTTCATGATTGATAGAACAGTTAAAATAGATTACAGAGGTAGAAGAACAGGTAGAAGTTATAAGCCAGTTTGCATTCCCTCAGTGTCCATATGACGACGTGGAATTTGATAATATATTTAATTAAATAATTAAGCTTCTAGTAACCGGGCTTTTCATACAGTGAAAATGGCATTTAAACTTTGTTGACAGTGGACGTCTTTCGGTTGATATTATCATCATTGGCAGATTTGCTAAATATAAACCTCCCTTTTTAGGGACCCGTTTTATCCTTTTGGTAGGGAACCCTATTACTAAGACTCCGTTGTCCGTCCGTCTGTCTGTCTGTCCATCTGTCACCAGGCTGTATCTCATGAACCGTGATAGTTAGACAGTTGAAATTTTTACAAATGATGTATTTCCGTTGCCGTTACAACAACAAATACTAAAAAACAGAATAAAATAAATATTTAAGGGGGCTCCCATACAACAAACGTGATTTTTTTCTCGTTTTTATAAATAATGGTACGGAATCCTTTGTGCGCCACTCCGACTCGCACTTGGCCGGTTTTTTTGGAATGCTTCTCTGTTCTATTCATGTCTCAGCTGGATGAGACATCACATTAGCCAAAGACCTGGATCTTCAGCTAATGTGATGACGACGTGTTATAGCCATAATTTTTTCAGCGCAAGAGAGAGAGTTATGGCATTAGGCGTTACTTTGCGGAAATCCATGACAATATGTATAATGTTATGTAAAACATTAAGTGTTAATTCCCCTCCACGCGGGCATCTTTAGGAGATGTCGACTCGTCGATCGTCAACATCTCTTGAGGATGCCCCGTGGAAGGGTGAAACATGTGTCGAGTATAGGTTTGGGTTGCTTGTTGCACAATAATAACGGCATCTTCTTCAAGTGCATATTTTTGCTGGAGGGAGGGTGGTGCTGCGTACTGCATCCAAGCCTGGATCTAGTTATTGCGGAATGAACACTAGATATGTTTACATAACATTACACTTTAACACTAACTTCATAAAACGGGCCCTGGTCTTCGGTTGATATGATGATGTTGGTTTTTCAGGAGGTGAATCTCCGACAGATAGGTTTGGGCCGCGCGGAAGGCGAGGCGTGCGTGCCGCTGCTGATCAAGTCACTGTTCACGTGCATGTTCTGGGTGACTCTCAGGCAGCGCGTGCAGGACATGCGCCAGCGCCGACAGTCTTCGGTCATTGCCGACATGGCGGCACCCTTGCAACTCACGGCTTCAACTGCAGCCAGTGGTGAATATAAACCTCTTTATGCTTGAACTAATTTTTTTAGTTTTCAAACATAATAGATAAACAAGCTTTATTTAGGTATTTCTTTGGGACCGAAAATTCAAATATAAACAGACGTCCCATACAAATTTCAATACCTACACGACTCAAATGTATGGAACGGCTGATAATTTTTTCGCGATTACGATGTTGGTCCCATGGAGAAAGTGGTTCAGATTGATAGTCTGTGCCAGACCCTTAAGTTAAACTACACCTTTCTAATACACCCTGTATACAGTGAAAACCTTTAATAACAACTTCACTTAAAACTCTTACCGGTTATTACGACGAAATTTTGAGGTCCCAACATTTATGTTTACTTGGGTGAATTCACCCACTATGCCACTGAAACGCAGGCTCATAGACGTGTGAATATTTTCCGTCTTAACCTATGGTGCATAGACTTGGTCTTTGAATAACATCCAGAAGTCCAAATTCAAGGTCTGCCAACGAGCAATGGAGTGCATTATACTAGGCGTGTTCGAAACAGAATAATGCGCTCCATAACATTAATAGCTGACGTGGCTCAAAATGCTGCCCAACTTAAAAGGGACTGTGCCGCATGCCGGGCAAACTATGGGCCCAAATAGTACAGAACTAGTGCCCTGAGACAGTGAGGCGGGGTCGCGGCAGACCACGTAGGAGATGGCGTGACGAGCTGGATAGATTCCGTCAAAACTGGAAGGAGGACGCGCAGGCTCGAGAAAGGTGGAAGGCGTGGAGGGTGGCGTTAGTCCCAACATTGAAAAAAAAAACCTTGATTTTGGTTATAACGACTATTGGCTATAACAACAATAATCCGACGGTCCCTTTTCGAAGTCGTTATAAACGATTTTCACTGTACATTCAACATTGGTTTACAAAGGTATATCCAAAAGCGATACTAACGACATGATGGTATCTTTACGTGATCCTGAATTAATATTAAAATTCAAATATTTTCAGCATTCCACAGATTCAAGTATTTTTACCCGATTGCTTGAATTTCTAGATGTAACGCTAAAACTTTTAAAAATTAAAAATATTTTGGTTGTTGTTACTATTATTATTTGCTAATTATATTAGAAATATAATCATTTGGTTTCTATTTTATCTCTCCTGGGACAGGTCTGATTAACGGTAATCTTATTTTAAAAAATTACACGTTACCTTATAGAATGGAATTACAAATGGCGACTTAGCTAACTGACTTACGACCACCAAGAAGTTGTGGTGCGCAATCGAGACAATCTTTATTTAAAAAAATTCGCCGTCATTTTTATCCCATTCTGTAAGGAATCATTTTCCTTATTTTGTTCAACTTTCTGATACGTCTTCTTCATTTCAGCTAAAACTCTCAACCTGCTTATCACTCTAAAATACCTATCTAAAGTCTAATTTTATAATAATTTATGTATGTCACGTTTTGGAACATAAAGTGAATCGAAATGAAACGGGTTGCAATCAAAATTGCAACCCGTTTCATTATTAATTTATTAATTTCGATTCGAGTCTCACTCATGATGAAGTCGAGTATGTATTATTCCGTACACATTGAGTTTTTGGGATGGGAGTTCAGTTTTATATTTTATTTATGTAAATAAGTTGAAATTATTGTATTTCCATATAAGTTCGGGTTCGATTCCTGGCTTGACCATAATAATTAAGTATAATTAATTGAGTTTTGGAGTCCTGTCTCAAATACTTACCATGTATTCATATTTAAACACCTCTGCAGATTTTTTTACTGATAATCACAGCAATACGTTTTATAATCAGTCTATATCTAATGCAAACATTTGCAATTAATATTATCACTGTCTTATAATAATATTTGACATTCAATCCCAACTCCAAACTGTCAAACATATTTCCTACACTGGAAGAGACAAGAGAACTTGAAGAGACGTCAAATATTAAAAGTCACACTCTAGAAGGCCGTTGTTAAGATTACAAGTTAGTGAAGTGTAACCATGGAGCCTAGTTTTATCAATAACCTTGCTAAAAACAATGTCGTTAGTTCTGAGCGCGCGGCGCGAAGAAGAGAGTCGCTCTCGTCTCCTGCGCGCGCTTGGCGATGCGCTGCGAGCGTTGTGCGCGCGCTATTGGATCTACGTCGTGGTCATCATGCTGTTTGTCATCGGCGTCACCGGCGAACGCATGACCATCTTTCGGATCATTTACATGTTCCTCTTCCTCGCGTTCATACTCATGTTCCAGGTAAACAATAATGATCCTTTTAAATATTATTTGTGTACACATTCACGTGCAGTTGTTTAAACTAAAATATTTATATCACACACACTTCTTACCTTTACTGTTGATTCTGAGATTATTGGAAAGTCAAGAAACACCTCACACGAATTATTTTTTGTTTCCAGATAAGTTGGCATTGGTGTCGAAAATTAATATACATGTTTTGGATAGTCGTCATCATATACTCCATGATAAATCTTATTCTATTATACATTTATCAGTTCGACAACTTTTCAAAGATAATAGAAAAATATTTAATGATCAACGAGAGTTTGTAAGTAAAATCTATCAAGGTATATGTAAGAAAATGAATTACTCCGATTAAATGTACTTATTACTTGTGATTTAATTTCAGACAACAAGACTTGGGATTGGAGCCTTACCACCCAGCGGATCTATTCGTCAAACTATTAACACCCACATTATTCCTAATCATAACTATATTGCAAGTTCATTATTTCCATAAGGATTTTATGGCGTTATCGGACCCAAAGACGAGGTTAGTTATATAAAATAAGAAAGGCAGCATGTATGCGGGGTTGTGCTCGCTTGTGGGGAAAAGCATGCGAATAGTTTTAATTAGGAACATAAATAAAATTGTACTTAAATGTTGATATTGTTTCTACCAGATCAAATAGTTCAGCAGCTGTTCGACCTGAGTCCAGGTCTCGACCAGAGTCGGGTAAGCCAAGTCAAGATGGGGCATCCACAATGAGAGATGATGTAAGTATTAAGAAAAGTATAAAGCTGTCGATTGACCCGTATCATTTGAACGTAATGTAATATGTTACAAAGTGACATTGGTGTTGTCAGTACAGTGAATCCCTTTTCTGTTACGTAATAACTTCGTTGCGAATGTCACGTTACGATATAAATTTAGGGTGCTTAGGTAATCGCCAGCTTTAAAGCTGCTCGAATTCAATGCTCCAGTTTGTACAATCAAGTATTTTATTTCTTCGTCGGTGTGGCAAATTATTTCCTTTATCATGTGAGGACACATAATAGCTTTTGTAGCTACGCCACTGAACAGACTATTATGATATTTGAATTCTTGATAACAATACACCTTCAACCAATGTTGTGTTGACATTTTTTTTTTTTTTTGGGTGGGAAATCATCAAATAACTTCCCCCGCTCTGTGCGGAGCGGGAGGGCGTGTCAGACTCTTACTGACTAAAACCCACCCGTGTTCCTTCGGTTGCCCTGTTGCCGGGGGCCACGATCTCCCTTTCGGTTTTCTTCGCAACCCCGGCAGGCATCGGCCCTAGCGGACCCCGTCAATTATGCTGACATCTCTTTGAGGCGCGCGTGGAACACAACGCGCCGTCGACCCGGGCCTGGTCCTTATCGTACGGTGAGCTACCCATTGCTCACAGTCCGCAAGCCCGCGCCTACGGTGGCCGGAAATCGGCTTGCGACTCCCGACGCCCTGGGCGTCTCCTCCTGCGGCGGTTAGGGGCGTGAGGGCGCGAAATTTGCCTCTCCCTCACGCGTTCCGCCTCCTCCTTCGCGAGCATTACCGCTTCGCAGAAGGAGGTGACGGCCTCCCATTTCCTCTCGCTCCGTACCATGGCCTGAACCAGGGCCGGACGCGAGAGATCACCGCCGCCGATCGCCTCCACGAGGACACGGCGATGCTCCGCCCAAGCTGGGCAGACCTCCACCGTATGCTCCACCGTGTCCTCCTGGCGATCCACACAATGATGACACCCGGGCGTTTCCTCCCGCCTTATCCTGTGCAGGAACCTCCCGAAACAGCCGTGTCCGGTGATTGTGTTGACATCAACCTTAAATCTCCAAATTATGATCTTTTTTTTCTTCAGTCTGTCACATTTTTAATTCGGTCTGTCATGTAAACAGATGGCTGAATGTCATTCTCCGGAATTGACATTACGACGCCTTATACTGCTTAGAGTCGGTAAAGAAGATTCTAACGGGCAATGAGCGGACAAAAATAGCCCTTAAAGTGTCGAACATATTTTGGATGTAACTGTGCTTACCTTAAGTCAAATATAAAGATTAAAAATATTTTTTAGTTGCCACAATTGCCATCTGAAGATACAAACCCACGTTCACAAGCCGGTACGGAACCAGATCAGTCCATCGAGCTGTCTTCAATACAGCCAGCTCCTCAGTTACATTCACAAAGGTTAGTAAAAAAATTATTGCTTAAGTTATTAGAGATTCAGGACAACCAGTACGCTGCCGTTAAAAAATAAACTTCCACAGACAATTAATTAGTATCGTCGTAAATGCCGATATGAAATTATTTTTTTATCACACCTGCTCTGAAATACATACTAATTATACAAATTAGAGGGAAGAAACGCCTTTATCCCGCCCTTCAAATCCTTTCATCCCAAGGTATGGAAGTTTGTATGAAAATCCTTCCGACCCAAGGGTGGGAAGTATGTATGAAATTCCATTACATACCCGGTTTTTCTTTTTTTTTAATTTGTCAGCAGTCATACTGCCAAGAGACTTTAACTGTCTACTAATTAAATTTCAAGTAAATTGTTACTGGCCACATACAGTTTTTTTTTTTTTTTACCAGTTACCAACCTCCTTGGTGCATACAGAAAATTAAAAACGAAATTATTTTTGTATATAAATACCCGGAAAAAATGTAACATCTTATAATAGCTGCACTTTTAATAATTGTACTTTTAACTAAATATAAACATTTCTATGCATTTATGTCCATAATTTTCCTCGTAGGTGTAATAAAAAGCACTATACATCCCTCAGGATAAAGTACAGTTCCATACCTCAAATGGTTTGCGCCCCTCGCAAGCTCGTGGCGCAAATGCCATAATCTCGGTATGGAACTGCCACTTTCTTCCCTCTGAAGTAATGTACTATTACAATGCATGTGCTCGACAACGTATTCCAAGCAGCGAAACTGGGCGGAGTGTCACTTTTTTGACTAGTGCTTTTTACTTTTCTATTTTTTTTTTCTTAAGAGCACAATCGCGTTTGCAAAAATGAGGTGTCGGTAACGGTGTCGCGAGTTCAATTGTTTTTTTCCCATCTAATAAAAAAGCTCAACGAGCCTAAAGAAGATTTCAGAGACTACTTAGCTGTGATAGTTTTTCTTTTACTTCGTTATATATATATACTACTGCTGTGAATTTTTCCGCATATCCGAAACCAACCATTTAGCTGGCAGGGGACACTTGACTCTAAAAAAATGTGCACTTTCAAGCTTTATATTTCGCAAACGAATCCCTGAATCCAAAAATGCTATTACTCCACACCATGAGGTAGACGAGAAAAAAACATCCCTAGTTTACGTGTAGGGGAGGTAAAGAAAAAGAAGTTCTATTTAGTCTGTCAGTCATATAATAAAATAAATATTAGACACGTATTTTTTGCGTTATCATATTAATAAGTAATGACTTAGATGAAACGCATTAAAGTTGGGGAGTGGGGGTCACTACGTCACAAGTAAGTATAAAATCTACATACTCGTGACGTCATGGCACCTCGACCCTTGCTCGAGCCAGCCCGCGCTGCTGAGCCTGTAGCTTTAAATTCCCCTCATATTAATATTAATCCGATCCACCCTGTCCCTTGCTGTCCTCCACCAGCGACGCCCTAAGCCGAGGTTCGGACCCCAGGGGGTGCCCTTAGCGTGTTGTTCCTTAGTTTCTAAGTTTTATGTCCCGGCTGGAGGTCTTAATTTATTGAGGCAGCCACAGGAAAGTCCGGTTAAGCAGCCGACAACCTCCTAGGTTGACCTGCAAGAGGCCATACAAAAAAATAAATAAAATAATCTATTATTAACGTAAAACAAGGAGAAATATGTGTCCAATATTTTTAATAAGGTACTGGACATCAACCCTATTGCCCTGGAAATGATAAACCTGTATCTGGCAACCCTAGCTATAACTGAAAAATATGGTTGTACTATAGGTATACCTCTGGCGAACCCTTCGAGGAATACAGATGTGATGTTTTGAAATTTTTTAAATTTATGTCGTGACGTTCTTGTTGACACAATATCCAGTTCTCGGCGAAAATCCATAGAGCATAGGCTTACAGGTCTACAACTCCAGTTGTGTGTTTTCAGACAACAGTCGACGCCGAGTGTGCGGCGGGAGCGCTCGTCCACGGCGGCTCTGTGGTCGCTGCTGCAGCGCGGGTACCACGCCTCCAAGGACATTGCGCAGGGGATCATAGATTACGTTTTCATGTACCTCGACTTACACCTCATTAAGGTCGTTTTCGTTTCCTTGATGCTGCTCTGCGTTATGAACGTTAGTAAACAACACTTAATTTTTAAGTATAAAGGTGACAACTAATTGAATCTAACGAGACTAGAAGTACAGCTGTACCATTTAAGAAGATCAACATCGCTATAGCAGATAGAGAGCTATTTTAAGCAGCCAAAACAAAATTACACCACATATTTTTCGTTCTTTGTGTGACAACATTATCATCATTAATCGCGTCTTCATTTCAAGTTTCAGTTCTCATTGGAAGACACTGTGTTGGGAAAGTAGGCTGGTTTTCCTTACTTTATTATTTTCATTATTACAGGTGTGTGCGATGCATGTCCCTATCATGATAATGATCGCGCCAGCGTTGTGGTTCAATGCAGCGAAACAACGATTTTGCGTACTTTTTATATCGACACTAATAAGTGTCTATTTCATGGCTAAGATGGTCTACCAGATAGATTATATCAAACATTCTAGTTTTGATGTCATTTGTTCGGAGGAAGACGTAAGTACTAGATCAACGAATATTAGATGAAATATTTATGTATTTTGTTCTTGTAATGTTTTATTTTTATTAAATATTTCAGGGTTCTGAAAAAAATATCTCGAATCGTTCCGTATATAACAATGCCGAATGGCTAGGATTTGTAAAGGCTACACCAGAAAAACCGCTAGTGTCTATACTCAAAGGATACATAGGCCTTTTAGCCGTTTTCACTTTCCATTCCCTGGTGATGTATAGACAAGATTCGCTCAGGTTTGAAGACTTCCACTAATTAATTAAGTTGAATTATCTTGGCATAAATATTAATTGAATGTAATTATCTGTTAACAGATCGTCCGGGAAATTACCAAAAGAAAGGACTAAGATAATGTTTCCTGAGATAACGCGCAAGGAGGCGGACATAGACTTGGTGCACTGTATCAAGTATTTAATAAATTATGGATTCTATAAGTTTGGCGTGGAGGTTAGTTGTGTAATTTGTAATAAAAATAACACCTGGTCTAACATAGTGGCTTTAGGCAGATCTTTTTATTTTAAGATTAAAAAAATATTACCCAAAGAAAGGTTTGTTGGAAACTTATGCCATAGCTTGCTAACGAAAACGCCTTTATTACTTGATACTGGTAGTAAAAGATCAGAAAATTCTCCCTTCAACAACGTTGAAAGTGCTGAATGAAAGTTCTTCAATTTTCCATGACTCTTTTCAAACCTTTCGAGTTTCAGAGACCTTGGACGGGTCACATCACTAGTAGTTTTGCTTTAAATTGCTTGCCAAAACGTAACGTTTTTTTATACTTTAAATAAGTTGTGTTCTATAACATTTATTTATTTATTCACTCTAAACATATTTGCTTTATTATAGATAACAATGATATGTCTAATGGGGGTGATTGGTTCTCGTATGGACCTGTACGCGGTGCTGTACGCGGCCTGGCTGCTCACGTTGGTGTCGATCAAGCGAGTGGCGCAGGCCAGGCTGTGGCCCGCGTTCACAGCCTGCATCACCATCCTGGTTCCCCTGCAGTATATGATAGCTGTGGGATTCCTGCCGCAGTTCTGCGTTACTTACCCCTGGGAGGCAGACGATCCGGTAACTATTAGTTCTCGTGTTTAATGTCAGAAATAATGAGATTTAATTAATGTGAAACTTTATGTTATGTGCCTCGATAGTTCATCGACTGACGAAATAAAACTCTTTACAACTCTTACTAAAATCCATTTTTAATATAATCATACTTTCACACCCGGTTAATCGGATGAATCTACAAGCTTAGTTTTTGATTATCGTAAACCTCTTAGGCCCACTTGCACGTTTAGTCGGGTTAAATAAATAAATTTAGAGTTTGTAAACATCTTATTACGCGTTGCCCTACTAAAAAGTGACACCTGGTTAGTTAACCTGGCATTTGTATTTTTTGAGTAGGGAACATTGCAATTCAATCGGTGAAACATAAAATAAAATTGCAATTTCTATACCCTGATATATAATCCGATCAAAACTAAATTAACGGAAATCGTAAACTCTTTTACACTAAATTACGATACGTAATACTTTCTTGTCTTTGAATTTTATAACATGACATTTCATTTTATTCGTATTCTATGTAGTTTCCATAGAAATTTCGATTTTTTTAAATAATTTGTTTTTATTAGGGTTCATGAATATATTGCCTGCTGATACATTACCGAATTTTCACTTACGTCCAACAATATGTATAAAAAACGAAATATAATATCAGCGGTACCTCATAACGTCAATTTATTTTGACATTACTAACACTAACCCAGAGCGTAGTTAGTGTATTTAAATCTCCCACATTGGTGGGTTTCATATTTAAAAGTGTGACTCTAGGTTTACCTCTAACTCTTGGAAAATGAATTATTTGATTAATCCTGAGTTGGCTGTTAACTCAGAGTTATTTAGGATAAACCATGAACACGCAAGTGGGCCTTAATGAGTCATTGTACTTAATCATCATTATGAACAAGGTTTACTACCCTAAAATCGAAAAAATAATAAAAATAAATAATCTTTGAAATGTTGCTTTCAGAATTTGGTATACGTATTTTTATTCATATCTAAACAGTAACTATAGGGGTTGCTGGTTATATAGCAGCCGGAACCCTAATAATCACTTTACTTTTTTTTTAAACACGTTTTACTGTCTATGCGAAGACGGCTTAAGAACGGAAGAGAGAGATAAACTAGAGTGTGACTGACTGTTTCATGTTAATGGAACAATGTTTTTAAACCGTTTTGTTTTTCATTTACACCCCTTTAATTTTTGCGTCCTTAGGTGTTCTTCGACCAGTTATTCAATATGGTGAGGATATTTACTATAAATGTAGATTTGTATCGTAATATTTGTAATCACAACATAAAGCCCCAATAGTTCGATGTAGTTTCGCCGCGTACTTTAGTTTAATTTCTGTACTCATCCTTTAATGAGTGGCTCACTAGTATTATCGGTAGGCTATTTGTCAGTAATTATTATTTTCCTTTGATATCGAAATCTATTTAGATCATTTGAATAATTTTGCAAGTTCTAATTCACCAACAAGTCCTCTACGTTGGGAAACTGTAAATCTATTTTTCAAACGGCGTCATTGTTAGAAGAAAACATTTCTTACTAAAGAGCTTGCTGCACGCGTAGCATGACGCTTTCTATTTCTACGAAGAATAGACACAGCTCTTTCTATACAAAGAGACATTTCGTTTCTCCATTTTTGACATCGCACCGTAGAAATTATTCTACAATCTGTTATTTTGTCTTTCGTTTCTAAAGATCTTAGTCTAGGTCCTTTTACATGTAGACTATTTCAGAAGAATGTTTTCTATCCCAAACTGTCAAAATCACTAAGGTAGTGAAGACAATTTGATTTTGTAATCGCCATGCTAAACTACCGACTTTTTACTCGACGGCCACAAAGTATATACGGTTATCTACAAAATCATGATTTTACAGGAGAACGTTTTGAATGCAAAACAGTGATAATTAATCATTATCATAACTAAAATTCACACCAACACCTCAAATTCATGTGCAAAAACGGTACTGTATCTTTTTTTTCTTTTTCTTATATCTCGAAAGTGGTGTGTCCAATCGCAAAAATAATGAAAACTTCAACCCCCTTTAGAAAACCCCCAAACCCCTTAGTCTGAACATGTAGGTAATAATTTTTCTTATTTTCCATACAAAAAGTGAAAAATTACATAAAAAATAAGTCGATCCTGCACGCCTCCGGCTCTAAAAAAAATTACGGGGTAGGACGAACAAGTACCACGTGGACATACGATTGTCAAATACGATTTTAGTTGTCTCAAAATGACATTTAAATTTAGAGATTTTTTGATGCAGAATAGTTTTAAGTTTCTCATAGCCAAAAGTAAGTAGTTTTAGTGATAGTTTAGTTCGGTGTACAAGAGAATCAGTACCATTACCAAGAAAATGGTTAAATCCAATATTACTGTAATATTTTTTTCTTCCAAAATACGATACTTCGACGCTTTGAGTTTTTTTTTTTTTTGTAGTTGACGTGACTTAATATCAATAAAAATTGAGAATCAAACAAAGAAAAAAAAATCCTATGACAAAACAAAGAATTCTGAGTCGAATTATGAAAAAAAAAAAAATGTGTAAAAAGTGCAGATGAGTCTTTCTACTTTCCTGCCGTCCTGTCTACACGAAACGTCATTTTTGTCTATTCTTCTGTCGACAAAACTCGTTTCTACGGTGGTCATGCTACGCGTGCTGGTGAAAATATTAATGTATAACTCCCAATTACAAGAAAGAGAATGGCACTATCGTTATTTATAATCAAATAATTAAAATATCTTACTGCTGCTGAAAATTACAACGTCAAAAATCATGAATTTGCGTAAAAAGTGTAATAGGACTCTTAACCTTGTAGTAGGACCGCCGAGGCTAGATACTTGATATCTCACCAAAAACATTTTTTTTTTTAAATTGATAATCCAAAAGTGCACGACAAATAATGCTCATTTGATCGTTAAAAAATACTACTTTGAATATAAGAGCTATTTTCAATAGGGTTCCTCCAATGCGGGAAACGAATCTATTAAAAAAAAAACTCAATTAATTGATTCTTTCGCAAGCTACATTTATTTCAGGTTTCATACTTGATTGACGGGAAACTTTTAAAAACTATTTGATGTTTTTTTTTTCGTTTCTGCTGCATTAAATCAAATTTTACTGAATTAATCTCCATTAAATTATATGTACAGTGATATATAAATTAAGTGGGTTCTGTGTACAAGCAGGAGTGTAACAATAAAAAAACCGGCCAAGTGCTTGTCGGACTACGCACAATGAAGGGTTCCGTAGTTGAAAATGAATTTATTTATCCAAAGAACAAATTTAACATTGTAGTTGAAAAACATGTTCTGTCATACATTCCAACTGTAAATGTAAGTTTGTACGCACAATATTTAGAGATTTACCATGTTATTTTAAGGCCATAGACTTCTTATAGGTTTTCTTGTAATCTATAGGTAAGGAGCCATACTAGAATTTTTTCAAAAGTTTAGGTCCAGTAGTTTCGGAGATAAGGGGGGGAATGGTCAATTTTCATCGAATATCTTAAATATCTTTAAAAGTATTTATTTTAAAATAATATAAAACATATGTTTAAGATCCTCGCAACAAGCCCTTTCATTTGATATGTTACACGGTACTGTTAGCATTTTTTTTGTAAAATTTTCTTGTTTGCCCCCCAATAGTGACCCCTATATTCAAAATTCATTTATTTACGTTACACGTTCCTGTTTGGGTCACAGAAATACATATGTGTACCAAATTTCAACATAATCGGTCCATTAGATTCGGAGCAAATTGGCTGTGACAGACAGACAGACAGACACACGAGTGATCCTATAAGGGTTCCGTTTTTTCCTTTTGAGGTACGACCTAAAAAGGAAAAAAAAATAATATAACATGTATGAAATTTTAAACAATAGTAAACAATAAATTGTACCGACTTGGAGTCGGTACTATTTATTGTTTACATTTAGTCCATTATCTATTCAAATCTTACGAAACCTAAAAGTGAAGACTGGACAAAGAGGTCTTCATGACCAATAACAGCAAATATGTCATTAGATAGACATTTTTTATATATAATGCAATAACTACTATGGCAGTTGATTTCAACTCGATGGGTTCAAAGGCGTAGTTAGAATTTTGTTAAAGGGGGGGTAGACAAACCAAGAATATATCAAAGGTAATAAGGCTGCATGAGCAATGGGACACGTTACGTTAAAAATGAAAAACAAAATATCCAACAGTGAATTTATTTTTCAGTACAATCCTATAGAATTAGCCTGTCAATAGAATCAACTTTGTTTTTGTTTATTAATAGGCTACCTACGTAATATTACTATACGGTTTGTGAGCATTCCTGCATCTTCTACTGCCCGTACCTCGCTACGCCCTTGGATGGGTTAGTTGGTAGCCATTCAAGGGTTCCGTTACCTAGCGCCCAGCTCCATCATCAGATAAGCTCGATTTTACCATACTTTTGTATTATCATCGGAATGCACAGATTTGCAAATATTCAAACCAGGACCACTAGAAGTCATTAACTCCGTCCAGGTGCTATGAAACATCGCGATAATTTTTTCACACAGCGATTTGAAATGAGTTACCGTAGTAGTTATTGCATTATATGAAAACGCTTGTCTAATGACATATGTGTGGTTGTTATTGGCTCTTAGACCAGCTTCCAAATATTTTAGCCGATTCTCCTTTGTCCAGTAAAATGTTATAAGCATTAAAAGCCAAGACTCGCAGCAGTTTTATCTGATAAACATGCTTATTTGTTATTGTTTGATTGAAATTTGATTTCAAAATAATATTTTTCAGCAAATGAAACATATCCGTACATGGATGTTCCTTCCTTACGCCGCGTCGCCGCCGCACGCGTTCAAGCTCATCTTCGATTTCTTTCTACTAGTGTTCGCCACTCGACAAATGAAAGTGTTCCGTGTAGAAAAGGCTGAGAATGCAAATTATCCCGGAGGATCGAACAGCGAAAATATTGGCAATGATTGGGAGACGCCGAACTTCGTTAATCCTGTACCAGATTTCCTAAGTTACGTTGGGTAAGTTAGTTTGAACAATGGTGGACAGGTTAAGCCCTTCGCTGGTTCAGCCTGAATTGCAAAAGTATGTGAACCTTTTCTTTTTTTGCAGTTTGACACTGAACTGACAAGATAATATACAGGGTTATTGGTTATACGTCGGCAATTCGTTAACGGGATGTCGGAGAGGTCATTTGCAACCAAATTTCCCCTGATGACCCCTATGCCAATGTCAACCATTTTTGAGTAATTTGATAGTTTATATTTTAAAATGTACGAAGTAAAACTATAAAATGTCAAATTACGCGAATATTGAAAACATTTGCATAAGAGTCAATCGGCGTCATTTGGTTGTAAATGACGCGTCCTACATCCCCTTAATGTATTGCCGACGTATAACCATTAACCCTGTATATCGGGGTTATTGGTTACATTTAACATTTTTATTTTATACATTTTAAAATATCTGTATATATGTATTATGTGTGTATAATAGTCTGTTTACAAGGGATGGGAAGATTGATGGAGAATTTATAGTATATAATAGATTGCGGGAAATAAAGTGAATGGTGCTATACATGCGATTGTGACCAACTAGTTGATGTCCAAAAAGGCTCGACTGGCTGCTCACAATGGTGTGCTGGTGCCCACGCTTATGTATGGAAGTGAATGTTGGGTTACAAACAAGCATGAAAGTAGAATAATTGCTGTGGCAATGCGTTCCCTGCGACGCATGTGTGGTTTGACTATGAATGATAGGCTGAGGAATGATGTGTTAACACAGCGGTGTGATTTAAATGAAGATGTAGTGACAAAAATTGAAAAGGGTATGCTGAGATGGTTTGGGCATGTTGAGAGGATGAATGAAAGGCGACTAACAAAATGTATTTACAAGACTGATGTGAAGGGAAAGGCCGGTCGGGGATGTCCTAGAAGGACATATACTGATCTTATTGGTGATGTTCTTCAGAAAGGTCAGGTGCGTAATACCCGCAACCGGCGTGCGTGTATGACCAGATGTATGAACATAAACGAGGCAAAAGGAGTACGTAAGGATCGTAGCAAGTGGCGTTCTGTAGTTTCTACCTACCCTCATGGGAAGAAAGCGTGAGCTTATGTATATATGTATTTTAAAATGTTAAATTACTTGAAAATGGTTACATGTAACCATTAACCCTGTATATCAGGGTTATTGGGTACATTTTATTATTTTCTTCATACATAAAAAAAAGTCAAGTTACTCGAAAATGGTTGACATTGGCATAGGGGTCATCAGGGTAATTTGGTTGCAAATGACCTCTCCTACATCCCCTTAACGGATTGCCGATGTATAACCAATAACCCTGTATATCATCGATCTTATCAATATTGAGCGAAGAAGGGACCGTTTAAAGTAAAAAACCCTATCGATTAAATTCATCTGCTCCCTGATTTTAGACTTGACTTCATAACTGACTGAATTTTTCTAATTTGTCTACTATCGTGCCTTCAATATTATATTCACCTGAACTCGCCTCATATTATTGGCCAATCTCACATTTAAGAAAAAATTAAATATTCTGTGTTTGTTCCAGGACATGGCTTGATGTGATAAAGCGCATGGTGTTTTTGGGAATGCTTTGGATAACGCTTGCGATCATGTTTATGACCGGCACCAACCGAGTGAACCTGTTCTCTATGGGATACCTCATCGGCTCCTTTATATTCCTATGGCAAGGAACCGACTTCTATTTACGCCCCAAAAGCGCTATATTAAAATGGTGAGCGAAGTCTTGAAAACTTACTTGATTTATTTTCTTTAACTTCTACTTATGTGACGTCGTAACACATGAGTTCGATGATAAGTATGATGTTCGTATATATTATTAAGATTCTAAAATGGTTATAAAATAATATTATTCCGTGTTCTCAGGAGGTTTTGGAATGATTACCGACTGAGAGCGGGCGTGGTTCTACTTTTTTTTATAGTCTGTGGTGTGTTTTGTAAAATGGTGGAAGGCCGGTACAGTCATCCGCATATACGTACGAAAACCGCCTTTACTGCTACTAAGTAAAGACACTGTCAAGCAAGCAAATCTTTTCTGGGCTGATGTATTAACGTTTTACATGGTGTTACATCATCAGGTGGGCGTGGCTGGTGCGTTACAACGTAGTAGTGGTAGTAGTGAAGACCCTGCTTCAGATCCCAGGTTGCATCTTTAGCGCGGTGATGCAAGAACATGCGTGTTGGCTGGTCCAGCTCCTAGGTATAGGCTGTGTCGATAAGTTCGCCGGCGGAAATATAGCGCGGTTTCTTAAAATGGATTATACTAAAGTAAGTAAACCAATTAATCTGCCTAGCATTTTCCCAACTATGTTGGGGTCGGCTTCCAGTCTAAGCGGATGCAGCTGAATACTAGTATTTTACATGGAGCGACTGCCGATACGACTGGGTTGTACCCAGTAACTGAGTAATACGATACCCCTTGGTAATACTGGTTGTCAGACTTTCGGGCTCCTGACGACCCGTTACGTCTGTCAAAGATCCACGAAAGACAGCCGGGACCAACGGCTTAACGTGCTTTCCGAGGCAGTGAGGAGTCGGTATGTGAAGATGGTCACCCATCCACGGACCAACCCCGGCAAGCGTAGCTTAACCTGATGGATTGACCCGTGCGGCTGTTATTACTTAGCTACGACCTCCTAAAGTAAACCGTTATTGGTTAAATATAATTATGCGAAATAAACGTCGCTGACGCGACTTTCCGAAATTCAGAGTGAAAAAAATCAATGACAGTTTCCTTACCTATCCTATATAGGAATATAGGTTCCATCTGAATATAGGTTAAGTTATGATGGCTAATGACGATATTTATTTTTGTAGGAGGCAGCCTGTTCTGTTCCCCAAGAAGATATAGGATTGGCGTGGGACGGAGTTTGCTTTGCTTTCCTTATACTGCAACAAAGACTCTTCCACAGCTTCTACTTTTACAGAGTCATAGACGAAAGCAAAGCTACAACTGTGCTCGCTTCAAGGTAATGCCAATCATTCTGTAGGGCAAAAATTCTTCAAGATTATTTTAAAACAGGAACCTAAAAGGTAAAAGTACAGTAGAGCTACTAAATAAAGCATGTGGTTTTTTTTTTTAGAGGCGCAGAATTAATAGAGGAGCTCCGTCAAAAACAGATGTATGTACAGGAGGAACAAGAGTCGAAAATCCTAGACAAAATCAAAGTCAAAATGGAAAGAATAAAGGCAAACCAGATAAAAATACAAGGTGCCTTGAATAAGGAACCGGGCCACCACGAGATAGGTACGGTCTTTTATTTTATATTGAGTATGGCCGCGGTCACACCAAACGTGTGGTCGGCCGCCGACTGTGAAGTTGTATTATAAGGACAGTCAGTCGGCGGCTGAAGATGTTTTTTTTTTGTACTAGACGCTCACAGTCGGTGGCCGACAAAAGTCTATTCGAATTCTTGTTTCCAATTTGATGTTGTTTCCAATTTGATGTTATTTCCAATTAACAAGAATCTACTTTATGCAAATGTGAATTTAGTTGATTTTAGAATGACTAGTTTGAAAAAGTCATAAGAATGAAGTGTAGCGCAAACTGAAATTGATGTGCGGTATTATTATGTTGTTTTTTCAAAAATACATTGTGTTATATATTTGGAAACTTAATCGCCATATTGAGTTAATGTCATAATATTTCTATATATAACGAGATAACCTCACTTTCTTCCTTTAATTATGTCGATCAAAATATGTCGAATGTGCATGATCAATACGAAGTTCTTCACTCAATGCGAAGTTAATATCATAATGGATCGATTATGTTATGAGAAATTGTGGGACAACAACGCGTCATTGGCCAGACAAAAAGACCAATAGCTCCGGCCATCAGGATCGAGGTATATTATAATACTTCCGTGACCGTTTCCCTCGCGCACTCCCGGAACAGACGAGGAAGAGGAGACGATGGCGGGCGAGTCGGAGCAGGTGCCGCTGGTGCGCGGCGACTCGGAGTCGCGCGGCTACCACACGCCCGACAGCCCCGCCTCGCCGCGCGGCTTCCACACGCCGCTCAGCGAGCCCTCCGCGCCGCCCTCGCCCGCGCGCGCCCCGCCGCGCCCCGCGCTGCCCGCGCTGCCCGCGCCCAGCCTGCCCGCCTCGCAAGCCGGCCCGCCCTCTCCCTCCTCGGCGCTCATGACCGTATCGCTCGACGCTTACTTGGAGCCACGCCGCATCTCGTTCGAGTCGCCGCCGTCGTCGTCGCTGCTGCCGCGCGCGCCCAGCCCGGAGGAGTCGTACCCGGTGTTCTCGCCGCCGCCCATCCGGCGGCGCCACACGGTGGCGAGCCCGAGCGTGCTGCAGCGCCAGTCCGTCGTGTCGCAGTCCAGCCGCGCCGAGCCGCACTCGCACCACACGTGTAACTGCTCCCCACCCACACCTGATGTGTGTCGCAGCGGGCCTTTGTTGTTAAATCACGATCAGTTGAACATACACCGACTGTTGCACTTTGTATAAAATGTAAAGCATAATATTTCGTTCATATAAACTTATTCTACATTATGTTTTTCCCTTCCGTTTAGGAATAGAATCAGGTTCTGAAGGACAGCGTAGACGCCGCGTGTATACAAAGAGACACGATGGTAAATATTCGTGCCGTTCTCTCGGGTGTGGGAGGTGTTTGTTATTTTGTTCTATCACACTGTGCGCTGGCCGTTCAAACTAAACCTGAAGACATAACATTTCTTTTTGTAAATGGATGACTCCAACATATTCATTTATTTACATATCAAAAATACTCTTTCTTGTTTCATTTGACTATAGTAAAATGGACGCCAATTAAATTAAATGTGTTATAGGTCTCATGAACTTCGAATTACAACGATTTAGTCATATTTACAAGTAGTTACAAAAATACCTATTTTCATGAAGGTTAAATCCGGCCATATTTATTATGTCTTGACCAGCTGTGTTATGTCCATAACTACCAAATACAGCTTTATTAATTATTTCCTAATTTTGGGTGGTTAACTGTTTAAAATGTTGGTATTAATACCCGTTAATGTTAAGTCACTCCGTCATAAAGCGGATGGTGTGTGAGCTGCTGTTGAGTAATGCTTTTCTCTTGTAGTGCGGGGCAGACCATCGTATAGGCCGCCAGCAAGCCATCAGAAGGGTAAAGTTCTTGAACCAGGCTCGCTATGAAATCGTAATGCGTTACTAACCCCTCCTCGGCTTGTCGGTGATGGTATTTAGGCAAATTGCATCGCCATGGCGGGAACTGTCTTAATTGTTTTCAAATAATGTATAAATCATGTACATTTTGTATTACAGTTGAATGTTGTAAATAAATAAACCTAAGACAGAATGCGCCGGTTGTCGGCTTTTGTGTTTGCGCGCCTGATTGTGCCATAGTCGAATGTCTGCATGTTACTGCTATGTTTGTCTCTAACCTCACTAAGTGCATGTTGCGTGGTTACATCTATAATAACACTTTGTTTTGTTTCACTAATTTTGTACAGTTAATTTAACTATTAAAGACACAATCAACTACTGTAGTATTCATTCAATTTTATTATTATTATCTGTCTTATTTTTAAAGCTAAATAATTCGCTAAATAAACGTTACTATGTAGCCGAGCTTAATGCAACTTCTTCAAATAGGCGTAACTCAATCAATTGAATGTGAGTACATCAGTACATACTTACATGAACATTTTAACCGTTTTAACATTATATAAATTACTTACCGCAAAAAGTTACGCCTATTTCGTTAGAAAACTGAGTTTTCATATATTTTTGTACTTACAGCTGTACGTTCCGGGGACTATTACATGTTCGATGAATTCGATGATACGGAGATTCATATGAAAGATGACGATACGAGCTCAGACGAGGAAGCCCCCCCTCGACAAATGGGAATTGGCCAGGTCAGTTACTTTTTGACAATTGGGGCTCTTCTTGGCGGTAATCAGCGGGATTATGGAGGGTAGGTACATCTCTCTCACTGGTAAATTCTGATATTTGAAAAGTAAAAAAAAAGTAACTGTGTTTTGGATAACGAAATCGGTGATATGGGAATACTTGCTCTATAGTGAAATTTGTTTCGGGCTCATGAACTGCAAAGATGTTGATTTTCCCCCATAATCCTGTTGGTTACCATTATAAGAAAGTGTTGTGGGTGAAGGTATACGCGTTGTGATTTGTGGGTTATGCTATATCTAAGAGAACATTGTCATCAGTATTCGTGCTTGCGCCTATCACAATGCACAAACAAGTGCTTGTACTCAACCTTTCGGACTTTTCAGTAGCGTTTTAGCCACATTAATAACACAAAATTATGGGAACACCAGACAGAAACAAAAATTTAAGGGATACTGAGAGAGACAATGTTTTAAAATGATGTACTGTGTTTTGGTAATAAGCTAAGCATGTTTGATATTAGAAGTATATTGGTGACTGTTACTATTCATAGTACGTCTTGGGTGTTCCCGCATGTTCGCTTACCCTGGATACTTTTAGATAAAGCGGAATGTTAAGCTCACCGACTTAGTATAGAAGTAAAGGGTAATTTGTAATTTGTTGTAGTTCAAAGTTACGTCCAGTCCGCTTAAGGTGACTAACCATAATGCCCGGTATTAATTATCGCACCACCATGCTACTCGAATCGGCACACGTTGTTACAGTTGTAAATTACAGTTTTAACGATCAGTCTCGACGGCTCGGAAAAGGTATATAAAGGCAAACCTGTAGCTACAAAATTAAAATAAAAAGATTGTAGGTAAGACCAGTTAAAGCAACGTGTACTTGATTCGAGTGCGTGTGAGCTCACGATTGTGTCGCGTGGGCCGAGCAGCTGCTGACCACGATGATCAAGACGGACTGGAAGCACGCCGTGAACCTCCGCCGAGCCTCCGCGCCCAACTTTCACTCACCCAGACGCTTCTCCCTCAGCGAACCGATCTCCTACCCGCAGGTAATGGACTCAATGCAAGCACCACTCCAATAGCATTCACAGGTTTTACATCACTGGTGTTTATGTAGGGAGTTCACATTATATAATGGAATAGCAAGATACAGGTTCAACGCATTCTGCTAAGACACACGCATTTTGCAAGTGTCTTTAAGTAATCACAAACATGATAAGCGTGCTAAACACGTGTGGCATACGGAAGTTCCTAAGGCGCAATTGCACTGGGTCGGGCTACTGACGAAATCTCACGAATATTCACGAATTCGGGTGTCAATGGAATTGGTTATCGAAGGTAGAGAAACTTGCCCCAAGACAAGTATCGTTCATTAACATCTTGCTCGGGTTACCAGAGGTTACCAGATCTAGTGTGATTGCGCCACTATTGTTCATTTTGGTGTACTATTTTATTATAGCTTGCACTTTTGTTTTGGCTTTTGCATGTTTTTTTTTTATGTTTGCATGTATTTGTTGGTTTTGCTTGTTATTTTTTTATAGGAAACTTTTCTAACACGATTTAAATTCTAAATGCAAAAAAAAGTCATTTATTCAAACTAGGCTGAGAATCACTTTCTAGGCTGGCACTTTTAGAACGACAAAATTATATAGGACAGTCCCCCAAAACTCCCACCTTTCACCACTTCCTAGTGCTTTTCTAGTTAAAAAAGCTAAAATTTCAAAATGTTAACTTACTTCTGTTTTGTAGAATAATACATCAAATTGACACACTACGTCAATTTTCCTTGATATAGCCATTTCATACAACAGTCAAAGAATGAAATTTGTGATTTTAGTATTTGATTTTGCTTGTTATTTTATAGATACAAACCTTTTCTAACAATTCTGGTTATAAAAGCTTAAATTTCAACATTTTTATTTTCTTTTGTTTTCTAGTACAGTCAGGGAAATTAATTGTTAATCAAATTGATACACTACGTCAATTTGCCTTGTTTATAACCATTTCATACAACTGTCAAATGATGACAGTTGTGATTTGATTATAAGTACAGGCAATTTAAGTTGGTTGTCAATTTGATAAAAAAATTATTTCCGTGACTTTACAATTGCGATTTCGCATCTTTATTTTTTTAACATTATGCTTTCTTCTGTCTAACTTTGTTCTTTATGTTGATATAACAATAAAAGCTGCTGTTATTAGATGCGTCGTAAGCCGTCCTTGCAACCAGTTCAAACGCAGGTGCCAGAACAGGATGAGGGACAGTTGACGGAAATGGACGAATTCGCACCGTTACCAGGTTAGTTCAATTAATTATCTTCACTATTCTTCACACACTGAATACAACACTATAATAATATAACTAGCTGCGCTCCGCGGTTTCACCCGCATACGTCTCGATCGTGGGAATATCGGGATTAAAAGTATCCTATGTCCTAATCTAGGTCATGGTCTATCCACGTGCCAAATTTCATACAATTATGTTCAGCCGTTGAAAGCGTTACAAACAAATAAATAAACAAACACTTTCGCGTTTAATTATTATGGATAGGATAATAAAAGATTTACAATTACAATACATGCATTTTTTTAAATTCATTTCAATTAAAAATAATAAATTATTGTGTACTTAATACTAATATATCACAGTTAATAGAGTAGGTAAATCTAAATTAATTCATTTCAAACCAAATTTCAATATAAGTTTAATTAGAAATAAAATTTTAAAATTGATTACATTATACGTTGAAATTGTTAGCAATTATTATTGTCTCTTGTTGGGTCTACAACGTCTTCGTTTTTTGTTAAAAGCTCTATTTCAAAAGCAGGTTAGGTAGTGTTAATACATACCATATATACATATAATATATACATAGGCGGATGCAAGACTGTCTGTGTTGCATCCGCCTTTGTATTTACGCTAGTCTGCATTATCTTACGAATGGCTTAAGCAGCAATAGTCCGTCCGAAGTCCGAACCCAGCTGCACCACAGCAGTTTGTAGTACAGCCGCATTTGTTTGTATAAGGCCATGAAAAGGCGGATTGAACGCAGACACCCAATAGTAGTCTCAAATCAATCTGCCGAGCCTTTTCCCAACTATGTTGGGGTCGGCTTCCAATCTAACCGGATGCAAGTGAATACCGGTTTTTTTTTTTCATGGAGCAACTACCTATCTCACCTCCACAACCCAGTAACTGGGTAATACGATGCCGCTTGAAAAGACTGGTTGTCAGACTTTCGGACTTCTCACGACCCGTAACGACTTTCAAAGATCCACGAATGACAGCACCAACGGCTTAACTTGACGGCACGGTTGGTGCAGTGGTTAAGCGATTGATTGCTGCGCTGTGTGTCGCGGGTTCGATTCCCGCACGGAACAAATATTTGTACGACCTACAAGTAGTTGTTCTGGGTCTGGCTGTTTGTGTATGTGAGTTTAAATGTTTATAAACGCACCCACTATACAGGATAAATTCCTAGTGTGGGGCAACGTTTAAAAAAAAAAAAAGGTATTTTGATTTCTTCCTCTCTTTTTTACTTCAGAGGTGAACGAGGAGGGAGCCGTCCACTTTGTATCATTTGCGAAGATTTGTAATGCCTCTATCTTTACGACGAGCAATAGACGTGGGCTGGACATTGATCCGTTTCACCCTTGTGCTTCGAATTTTTGTGACTGCATTTGCTATTGCTTGAGCGGGTGATTCGATAGTTTCCAAAACATTTTCCTCTTTATAATTAATAAATTATTTGGTGTGACCTCTTGAGCTAATATATTGATCACACGAATGAATTGGTTTTTCAAACGGTCAACGTGACTTTGGATGCAACTATTCAATTCGTCTTTTTGGTAATTCATTGGTTTTATTATGGGATCATTGTGAGAAACAGGAGGTGGACTATGTACCGTGACATTTTCACACCAGAGGTGGTGAGATTGAGACTGCTGCTGTGTGTCAGAAAAAAAAAATCGTTAGGTATGTCTTCATCAAAAGCCAGTTTTGCATATTTAATCCTGCTATTTTCAGTTATCCGTGGTGATGTTTTAAACATTATGTTCATTTTCAGTTCCAAATAACACAAATGTTAGCAGAACTTTCCACTTACACCTTATGGACAAGTACTATCGAAGAAACGCATATCTGTAAACTGTAGAACTATTCCTGCTTGCAGCGCTCGGCTGCTATAGTAGTAACGCCTACCTACGAAAAAAAAGGGTCATGTGCACGGGATTTTGTTTTCAAATTGGTTAGATATGCGATACCCCGATGGTACATACCGCAATATCTGTCATTACTCATTACTGTGTATGTGCTTCCTGCTTCAACCTTGTAAACGTTTTCTAAAATCAGTTCAAAATCACCAATACCGTCTGTCTTTTTTTATAAATCTAGCATACATTTTATTCTTAGAGCGTCGACAGTTTCCGAAATCCAATAAACGTAGTTTATGGTACGTTTCAAATATTTCAATTAAAAACTGCACCAAAGCACAGGCGTTAAATACTTTTGAGCGCTCCAAAACTACATCTTTAAAGATGCGTATGGAGGCCTCGATGTATTAACTATTCTTACAGAAATAGGAGATATTTGTTAAGTTATACAAACAAGTTTGAGAATTAGGAGAATGCAGGACGCAAGAGCGAGCGCAGCGATCTCGAAAATTTTAGCACCCCGCTTCGGATAGTTAAGGTTTTCTTTTGTCCTTACAAATAGAAATAGGAGATACTTTGTCGTTGTTTATTTATGCAAAAAGGTTTCAGCATGAGAAGAATATAGGAAGCTAGGGCGATCGAATTGAGCTCGAAAATTTTAGCAGCCAGTCTCATACCTACAGTTCGACATAAAAGAGCCTAGCGCCGTCACTGGTGAACACTAAGGAAGGATTATTGAAAACTTATCCTTGAAGGGATAGTACGAGAGCCCACTACCCAAACGAAAACCATTTGTCGCATCGTTTTACGGCCGAATAAAATCGTTAGTTTAGTTAGATGATTCTGAACCCGACTCGGTGGGCAGTTCAGAAACTTCGTAGTTTCATGGGGGCCCATTTCTGCTATGTCAAATATGTACCTTATCGTTTTGGGATGTGCACAGACATTCAACCCTAAAGTGATAAAGCACTAATGAAGGTGACTATACACTCACCCGGACTGGGACCAAAAATCCTTAGGCCATTAAAACATTTTGCGTATTCCCAATAAATCGTAGAACAGAAGCGCAAAAGCTGAGATGCCAACAATATTGTTTTGTTTCAGAACAAGACAGTCTTGTGGACATGATAAAGATGTATATAGATACGGCGTGGGCGTTCATCTCAAGTTTCCTAGTGTCGCTAACGCGACACGTGTTGAAGTATTCCCGGGACTATCGATACGTATCGAAAACACTCTCCATTGAAAAGAAAATACTTAAGGTATGACAGCTGGTATAAACTTACGACTATTTAATTGCCACCCCCCGTCCGTTATATCGAGTTTAGTGTTACTGCTTATTTCACGGCTACATTAAACATAAGAGTTTCGACTATTCCCTGAACTCCCTCTTAAAAATTCAACTTAAAGAATAGAAGATCCTTCTCTATGCTCCTGAACTATCGTGTAAATAAGAGCTGGTGCGAAAATAAGGTAATTCTTGACAATAAAATTGTGTTTTACAGGAAAAAGTGGGCTTCGGCATCGGTTTAAGAGAAGGATCGCAGATGATATGGGAACCACTACCAGAGACACTAGCCAGACAGTGAGTTATGGTCTTCCCTACTAAAAACTTTGAACACTTGCAAACTTTTTTTTATAACTGGGCTTCCAAGTTATTTACGAGTTTGCCAAATGTTCTCATAAGTAGTATGAGTCGTTAGTAATTGGCATGAGTAACGCCCATGCTTTCTGCATGTTTAGTAGTAGGTATGCATTTCGTTATAAAATTTGGTAAGTAGATGTTGAGTACTTTTCAACGTTGTTTAAAACAGTTAAGACAAGAATAAATTTACCCGGATAGGGAAAACCTCATTTCAGTAAATATTTTTTTATTGAAATGTTGTTTTCTACAGGCTTTTATTTATTGCTGTATTCAAGTTCGTTTAAATCCATTTAAAAAGTCATAACTTCTTACCCAAATGTTTTTTTGCATAAAATGGAAACATGGACACTAGGAACCTACACGTAATAATCATTATTATTATTTTTCAAATGTTTTTAACACATTTCGGGAGCCTGGGGTCCCGGACCTTTGGAAGGGGTACTACGGGTCGAAGCCAACTCGCAGAGGCCCATTAGACGTTTTGAATTAAATGAGGCACCAACCGCGTTATCCCTGTTCGCGCTATGCAAGTGCACTCAAAGACAACCCCCGGTTGGTCCGGGACTATTGTTGGATATGGAAACAAAGATATTGGATGATGGGTTTTGGTGGCTAAGTGAACTGGTTATCTAGAACTATGGAAAGACTATGGCAGGGACCAATATTTTATATAAAATACACAGGTAAAATTCACTCCAGGCGGCCAATAAAGGCAAGCCAGAGGTGAGGAACAAGACTTCTCCCGGGAGATAGGGTCCGTGGGGTCGCTACTGCCCAACACCATTTTATCCGTGTACATATAAACATTGATCAGGCAGGGGCCATAGTCCTTCCATAGTTCCAGGTAACCAGTCCACTTTAGCCACCTAAACCCATAGTCCATCCATCTTTGTTTCCATATCCTGCAATAGTCCTACACCAAGCGCGGGTTGTCCTTGGGTGCCCTTGCATAGTGCGAACAGGGATAACCGTTGGTTGGTGCCTCAACACTTAAAAATGTCTAAGGGTCCTCTACGACTTGGCTTCGGCCCCTCGTACGCTTTTCAAAGGTCTGGGACCCCAGGGTACCGAGATATGTCAAACACATATTATAGGCCTTTGTTCTCCCTCTCTCTTTCCACATTTTCTGGTCATAATCATAAGTATCCTTTTTCCAATCTCTCCCAATTTTATGAACACTATAATTTAAGATCCGCGTAAATATCGAAAATATTAAAAGTAAATCAAAAGTCGAATAACTTTAAACAACGTTACAAACATAAGCTGCTAGATTTTTATTCTGTACCAAAATACTATCATGTAGTCACCTTGGTTCGGTTAGTAAGTAGTGTTTTGTTTGCATGCTGCCTAGTACCCGCGAAATGGAATTATTTGATCAAAATCTACTTGCACCACCAGTAGAGATGGGGTTTGTATATTGCTATACTTACATTTAAAATGGTTGAGCCGTTGTAATTCGATGTTAGTAAGTTCTTAGAAAATAGTTACAATAGAATTTCATTTGAAAATCCGTAATCAGTTTAAAATTACGACTTGATTTCCATAACTGGTTAAAACCTTAGCATCATTCATATTCATATAAGTGCTTACCCAAAGGTTCGATAGACATCGAATATGATGGATCTCGACTGCCGGCACAAGGAACTGTAACACAAAGGTACTGTACGTATGACCGTGGTGGGTGTTTCCAGCCGTAAGTTAAGCGAGATAAGTGTTCCCGAGATCCGGATATTGGCGCCTAGTATGGAGCGCGGGCTGGACACGTCGCCGCCGCCGCGCCGCCCGCGCCTGTCGCTGTCCAGTGCGTCTTCGCGCCACCAGTCCGACGACGAAGATGACACGTCCGAACATGAGAGCGCCTTTTCCTTGCAGTCGTCCCCAAGGTGCAGTGGCCCGTTAACAACGTTCACTTGTACTGTCGATCTTGTCGTACTCACAATAACCGAATAACATATAGAATCGAATGATGCTCCGACAGTCTTGCAAAGACAAAAGAAGTCGATCCGATCTGGTAATAAATTCTAGATTGTGATGAACGACTCGCAGTACAAGTCTCGTTGAATATTATCGTCACTTGCGATGGGCTTTTGCTATATTTTTTGTCGACATATATATCAACTTATAACTATGTAACAACTTATTTCTTTCACTTATCAATATCTCACGTTGTCGCAGCTTTTATTGTATTTTTATTACGTTTTCATCTTTGGGAACGGTAAGTATGATTTAAGTAAATGGAATTAATATTTTTGTAACGTGTACTTGTCAATGTGAATATGAAGAGCACGTGAAAACTATGCATACTTCGCATGTTTTTTTTTTTAAGACAATTTAATTACCAAATAAGTACATTTCATTAAAAAAAAACTGCAATTTTCTTAAAAAACTACACTACACATAGTTGCGTTTACGTTGTGACTATGTCGCCTGTCGTTTCGTAAACAAATGTGTTTTTGCCTATTTACATAAATATAATTTTACTTAAGCATTTTTTTTTTTACCTTTTATTAATTCCACGAGTTATATAATTTCAAAAACAATTTCCAGGAATGCATTTAAATTTATGTCCAGGATTTAATCCTATCCTCATTCAACTCTGCCTATAGCAGCCCACTGCTGGATATAATAGGCCTCTCCCTAGTCACGCCGCAGCACTCTGTCCTCCACCTTCCGCATCTAGTCTGTCCCAGCCACCTTTTAAAGACGTTGGTCCATCTAACTGGAAGCATCCCACACTGGCAATAAATAATTTTCCATCAAGGAGAAGGAACTTGGATACCCAACCAATGTACCTTACTAAGAAGCCCAAGATGTCAGAAAATTACCAAAAAACGGGCTCTGGGATCGATGACCTACATTTTGCCAGTGTTGGAACACATAAACATTAACGTTTGCCAACTTATCGGCGATGTCATGTATGTAGCACAAAGACAAACCATAAAAGATAAAAAATTCAATGCTGCAGATGCAAGGTTCCACTTTGTGGTACCATGTTTTGATATTTACCATGAACAGAAATAAAAAGTTGCGTTAAGAATAAATGTTATTTTATTTTTCATAGTCTTTTACAGGCAACGGTAACTATATTGCCACCAAATTTTCCAAAATTTTCCCTTCGATTTTCACGTCTTACAAAATCCATTTAGTTTAAATTTGTACCTGTCCTAGTTCCCTCTGCCTTAAAAAGGGCTATAGCGCGCTTAGCGCCTTGAGTTTGTGGACCAACCCGAATGTCAGTGTCCACGTTTTCGCACCGTATTCTTCGCACCCCTCTGTCCCGCCGTTACAGTGACCTTGACTAGGAATAGCGGGACCACCGGGAACTGGTGGCCTGTGTTTCGGCACTTTATTCATGGGAGGTTTAATGCCCGCAGACACCACGCTCGGCAAGCGGATTGGTGACCGCCAATCCTTTCGCAACGATCTCATCCCATCGGTTCATAAAAAATAATATGTTTATTTGCAGCAACGACGTAACTGCACTGGAGGGCCAGGACGACTCGGTGTTCAATCAGAATCGCTCACCATTCGTGCACCTCAGCTACGCGGTGTGGTACGCCGTGCTGGCGCATACTGACATAGTTTGCTATGTCATGGTTTTTATTAATCAGGTAAACGCGAAATACTATTGGTTAATACAGTTTTAAGCAGTGTGAGCAAAGTAGCATTTAAACTAGTGAGACAAATTCTTATAACACGACAATCAAGTTCTGCGGTCGCGAAATCGTTTTTTTTTTTTTTCCTATAGAAACTTCAGCTCGAAGCACTTTTTGGATTTAACCGCACCCTGGAGTGGATTAGTAGCATAATTAGCAAATTCAAATTACAGATACAATCAGCAACAATATTATCAATACCTCTCCCTCTGATGGTGTTCATGTGGGGAACGCTCACTATTCCGCGACCTACAAAAACGTTTTGGGTAACGCTGATCGCATACACTGAGGTACGTAATACAAAAAAAAAACTGTAAATAAACAGATAAAAAAGAAACTATATTTAGATGTAGGCTCTTCAACTTATCCGTCATGTTATATTCGCAGGTAATCGTCCTTATAAAGAGTATGTTCCAATTCGAGATTCTGCCATGGAATCAGAAGGAGATACCTGCGAACATGCCGTTTTCTGCGCCACGCATCATTGGTATAGAGAGGAAATTCAATTACGCTCTCTATGACCTTCTTTTGCTGCTCATAATTTTTTTGCATCGGTAAATATCGAGATTTGTTATAACTTAGGGTAGACTTAGATTTGCGGCGTATGGCTTTGATGTGAACAAATTCCTTCATACTTCTATAAGTACCTATCCTTACATATTATAAAACAATATCCCCCCGCCGCGTCTATCTGTTTGTCTGAACGCGATAAACTCAATAACTACCGAACAGATTTTCAAACGGTTTTCACCAATGGATTCATGAGGAAGGGTTAGGTGTGTAATTCTCTGAGGTTTTCTGTAAATTGCCTGAAATATGACGATTATTGTTGAAGATGTCGGAAAAATTCATTCCGACTGGGGAGCTGTACTGGCGTGCGCCGCGTAAACCGTAAGAGATACATAAAATTAATGTTCTACAGGATTGTACATTTTAAAAAGTTCAACGAAAAAGTCCGCGATAGCAGCAGCGTAATCATTCATCTTTCAGAATTTAATAAAAATTTCATTTTTATTCCGAAGCTATTTTGACCGGTATTATATTAATCCTTATCCAATAAAATATGTTATTTAAATTGGGCATTTTAGATTAAAATATGCCTTGACATCATATCATTTAAATGAATAATTTAAAAGATATCACAGATTCAAAATTACGCGTAACAAGCGGCGCAGCGCTTTCCTCGGCTATTAGGGATGCGATCTTCACTTCGCTTCCTTTTAATCCCGGTCGGTAGAACGTAGGATATTTTCCGACAACCACGCGGGTGGAGCCGCAGGCAAAAGCTAGTAAAATATAATTTGAACGCTACCCAGCTATCAGGACAGTGGAATAAATAAAATTGGAAAATACACCGTGTGCTTTTGTATTCAGATTTATGCTGAAATCGCTGGGGCTATGGAAGGAATCGATGCCAGAAATTGAGTTAAGAGAAGACATGGAGTACCCACTGAATCCTGAAGATACTCAATTAGTGGCAGAAGGTCACATCAGTGAAGTAGGACGGAAGTATGTCAAGTTGCACGATCAGTCAGGCCCGTGAGTTTCCGTTTATAGCTATAATACTCCCCTAAATGTTATACAACGTGGGAATGACAAAACTACAGTAAACTAGTAGTTTTGCAACAGTTAATAGACCACTAAAGTTATTTAAAACGGGATATTTAACTTGTTTTTTTTTTGTTTTTGAAAACATCATAAATATCCCGTTTTAAATAAGTTTTGTAGTGAAAATAACTATGTCAGTTTAAAATCCTAAAATGAATATACATTTAACTTTTTTTTTTTAAACCGACGTCGGCTGTTGGTTACAAAAACCATAAAATAAGCTCTGGTAAGTAGTACTAAGTATAAGAAAGCTTAAAGCTGGCGGACAGGACGGAGTCGGTTGGCAGGTTAACAGCAGTACCACCTATTTTATGAATTCGAAAAAAATTGAAGATTTGTGCTAGAAATTAGCGTATTCTAACTAATATTATTATGTTCTCTTTGGTGTGCCGGAATCCACTGCAATTCTTTTCCGCAGAGTCAACAGGCATAGTATGCGTTTTTTGTGCAGATTGGCAGGGAATGTAAATATTCCTGTATCTAAATCTCCATAACGAATAAACAGTTTTAATACTTTCTTGCATCATCAATACGCACTTTCCTCGAAATGTATCTAGATCGTTTGACAGAAACAAGCGAAAAATCCATGCGTTCAAGTTACCGCACATCTACAACAGTCTCGGACAATGTCTTTGCACATTACGTTGAAATCGTACTGAACATTAACAAAACATTCTCCTTGCGTAAATGCTGTACCATCTTGAAGATTAGGAAAACAGAAAAATCAATTTCATACAATTCGAAAGAAACGGAGAGAAGAAATAAAATGAATGTTTTTTTTTCCGTTCTTGGCAATTGAGCCGGTGTCGACTATTCTGCCAGTGTCACGTTGAGACGGTAGCGCAGAGTGGCAGGCCGCCGGACTTTATACTTTGTGGGTAGATAAATGTTAGTAGCTGCAAGGACGAAAACGAGGGTTAGTAAAACATGTATTCTAATCTACAAACTTATCTATATATATAAAAATGAATCCCTATTTCCCTTGGTCACGGCATCACGCTAAAATGGCTGAACGGATTTGGATGAAATTTGGCGTATGGGTAAACCATGACACGGAGAAGGACATAGGATACTTTTTATCCCGATATTCCCAAAGGATCGAGACTAAAGCGGGTGAAACCGCGGGGCGCAGCTAGTATAAAATAATATACAACATAAAAATATAATACATATTTATTTTACGCAGTAGTTTTTTTTTTTTCATTTAGAAATGTGGCTAAAAATTTTAGTTTGGGGGAGAAGTGGGATAAAAGGGAATGGAAGTTAGTTAGGAGATGAATTTTACATTTGGAATTTTTTCTATAGAGGTCGTAGGAATTGGTGTTCAAAGAGCGGGAGAAAAATATATGATCCAAAGTACCTTCCGCAAAGCCTCACTCGCATAGTGAATTGTCCCGAACATGGATCTTGTTCAGGAACACTGGGTTACAACAATGTCCGAGTCTCAGTCTACAAAGTGATGAAACAGTTCTTTTTGACAATTTTGGGCATTTGAAAAACCAAGGTTTCCGTTGGATGTCGGGCTGTATCGCTGCGTAGTAGACGCCCTTGGTTTTTGAGGTATTCCTTAATGTTTTGCCAACGAGTCGAATAACCTGAGCTTGGCACGATTTCGCAAATCGTAGTTATGAATTATGTAGTGCTTTCGATCAGCTAGATTTGATGTGGCATACTTTGCTAACGAATCGTCGCACTTCGCAACAGGGATCCAAGCTATCTCGATGTCCAAGGCGTTTTGGCAACAATAAAATACTAAGTTCTTAATTTCTACAATGATTTGACTGTGAATTTTACTTCTAAGTTGGTGTTGGAGTTGTGTTAGCCTGAATGCTGCTACGGGAACCCGAAAAATTCCTGTTTTTTATTTGGTGCGATTCAATAAAGTGGATTGCTTCTAAAATACCAATACACTCTCCTGTAAAAACTGATGCTTCTGGCGGACATGGATTTGAGAAAACCCAATTTTTTTGTTTTTTTTGAAAATTCTCTAGAATTCGTCACTAAATATCACTTTTCTCTTAACTCTCAAATTGAAGGGCCTTCATTGCTTTTCCATAGAGAACCTAATACTTTAATAAACCATTCGATCTATTAAAATTTTCTAAAACATCAAAAGTCAAAGGAAGAAGTTTACTAACCATTTTCAGAAATCATCTAACTACATGAACTTTGACACCAGTTATCTCAAAATTTTACTATGGCATTAAGCGTACAAATTACGGAGAAGACATCTTCATTTAATCAGCTACCTACCTAACGAGGCACAATTGTTAAAAAAAAAAATATTTAGAGGTGCCGATGAAACGGCCGATAATGCTGGCTAAGGTCGAATTGGCTGAAATATTTATAAAATGTGAGGTAATCGGTTATTAAAGTATTAGGTTCTCCATGTAAAAGCAACGAAAGCCATTCAATTTGGGAGTTTAGAGAAAAGTTATATTTAGTTACGAATTCTGGAAAATTTTCAAAAATAATTAAAAATTGGGTTATCTCGAATCCCATGAATTTTCGCCTCGGCTATTGTTGCAAATCGGTCACACTATCACGTCCTTGAAGGAATACGTCAAATTACCAGTCACCCTGTATACGTTTGAGTAAAAATTTTCCATTAAAAGTTAGTAGGTACTACCGTCTGCGTAGGTTTCCACTCAGCTACCCCAGAGGAGGTCACCTTACGGCTCACTCTTCTGGTCTTGATAACATGACCACATCCTTCCGGAACCTTAATATTTTTAATAATTTCTTCCTCTGTCCTACAATACCCATTCTTGTAATATTGAATTGTGGGATGGAGGCAGTATAATTATGTTGTATTAAAAGGTTATTATTTTAAAACTGTTTTTGTCCCGATGCGACGTAAACTCGACCGACACACGGTTTCTACCTTAACGTTTGATCCCATCGAGGTGTATGTTATTGACGTTATTCATCGTTAAAAATATACTAAACTTAACCGGTTGTAACACACTGCCTGAAGTCTGATCATCCTTCAGGGAAACGTGGACAACATACGGCAGTTTATCTCTGGCTGTATACGTAAGTCTGCCGATTACGTTCTTTGCTATCTTAGGTGGGATATTAGAAGTGGTAGGGGGTGAGCCAGCAACTCTTTTTCGGTTTGAGGTCTCTGTATCCATAATGGGGTCCTGCGTGAGTATTTGGGCGTCATGGGGGAGGGTAACAGTTAATACAGGGGAAAGTTGAAAAGGTTCATTCGGAGGATCTGGTTCGGGGAGCTTTTTGGATTTCATTTTGTACAATAATGGTTAAAAAGCGGGGTGGTTAACAAATAATACTAGCCTTACACAAAGCACACAAAGTATAATCTCGATTTAAGTAATAATCGAAAAAAATCGTAGTACAAACAAAGCACGTGAAGCCTTCACCACTACCCTCGGAAAAAAAACATGAATGTTGTCTTGACACTTGCCTTTCTGACAGTGACATATAGTGATGCTGTTCGATTTAATTGAACTTGATACTCGAATAAATAAATCAACTCATTCTATAAGTAATATGCAAGTAGATAATAAACGGCGGTGCAGTAAAAAATACACCATTGAAGCTGCAGCAGGTTCACACCTGATTTAAATCTTATTTTTAAGGTTGCTTATTCTCGCGAAGTGGTTTAAAAATCAAATCGTGAAATGGAATGTAGTTTTTGGTTACTTGTCACCCTTGTCAGTGTGACTCTAGTGATGTTATTCAGTCATTAACGGTCAGGACTCGATTGTTCTGATTATGTTATTTGAAAACTCGATAGCAGTTATAACTAAGAAGGAGGTTCCCACCAGCTTCATACGTTTTAAACGCACCGTATTTATATTGGTCACTCAAATAAAAGAAAAGAAACATCAAGATCAGACCAAAATATAGCAATATTGGTACACCAGTGACATCTGGTTAAAATCGGATTTGTTTGAATTTGAGCGTGTTCGCCTACTGACGTTCCACGGTCAATCTGATATACAATGAAGATGCGATGACGATTCTAATGAAAAAAATATTACACGTTATCAACTAAAAGCACTAGACAATAACGGCGTTGCATTAGCCCGAAGTATACAAAACTCATAGATTATTATTTTGTTTTCTTTTATATTGCTCATTTGTACTGTGTCAATTAAAAGGCCGGACTCTGTCTCTATATTTTCACGGTTTATTACACGGAATAGATCTATTCCACCGCCGTTTATTATCTACTTGCATATTACTTATAGAATGAGTTGATTTATTTATTCGAGTATTAAGTTCAATTAAATCGAACAGCATCACTATATGTCACTGTCAGAAAGGCAAGTGTCAAGACAACATTCATGTTTTTTTTCCGAGGGTAGTGGTGAAGGCTTCACGTGCTTTGTTTGTACTACGATTTTTTTCGATTATTACTTAAATCGAGATTATTCTTTGTGTGCTTTGTGTAAGGCTAGTATTATTTGTTAACCACCCCGCTTTTTAACCATTATTGTTCAAAATGAAATCCAAAAAGCCCCCTGAACCAGATCCTCCGAATGAACCTTTTCAACTGTCCCCTGTATTAACTGTTACCCTCCCCCATGACGCCCAAATACTCACGCAGGACCCCATTATAGATACAGAGACCTCAAATATCCCTGACGCCAAAAAACAAAACTATAAAGTCGTAGAATCTGTATACCAAGTTTCGTCCAGATCGGTTGTAAAATACGACCTGTAGAGGAGTACGTACAAACTGACACACGAAAGCGAATTTTGCCAGACTTGAAGCAGAGACACTTCGTAAGCTCGGTCAATTAAAATACTGGCAATACTAGTGCATAGGAGTATTTTGTAACCATCAAATAAATCTACGAATCGAATCAAAAAGAGAGTATATTATCATAGTTTTGCGTTGATCCATATAATGAAAAACAAATTGTAATAGTAATGTGTACGCTATTTAGATTTAACTCGCAAGTTATCGCGATTAATTCCCAGACGAGTTCAATGTTATTGTGTTTGGTAAGTATCAATAAATTTGGCGAATATTTTTGAAGTGCGCGAGTTGGCAACAGGTTTTTATAGAAAATATAAAAAATTAAATGTTGTGTCCTGTGACTAAACTATTGGATATACTTGATTTTTTTTTTTTACGTAGATTGGATTTATTGTCATCCCCACATTGTATATCTTCTGTTTGCATGTGAAATTATAGTAGGTAATAGAACGACAATAAACTTGCCTCGTATTCAAGAATACCTGCAGTACCTCTTACAGAATAGCAGACGTCCGATACTTACACTTAAAATGTGGCCAGCAACATGTAGGAATCCTGCAACACAAAAAAAATGGCTTAGTAGTCGTTTCGCACGAAAATTGTTCAGGTTAATCGACGTTTTCAATTTTAATCGGTTTGCATAGATCGTAGAATCGCACAAAATTAGGTTCGTAGAACAAACTTAATAAAATGTGCATTAGTGTAAAAAAAGAGGATGGTCAAATCGTATATACCTGACGAGGTGATGGCATCCCGATGATTTGCCACAAGTCAAATGTCGACCGGGAATCGAACCCTGGACGACATAGATTATGGAATAAAAGGTGGTATTCAGGTAAAATCACATAGTATATTTAAAAGGGTAAAAATGCAAAAAAATAAAAAAAACAGCAAAAAAAAAAGTAAAAAATGGAAGTTCGCGAAGCCGTGGCCAGCTTGTACTTTTTTTAAAATGATTAATTTAAAAATTAATAAACCGTTTAGGCTAAATACTAGGTTTATCTAATATTAGGATTTACTTTCCCAAGAAACGCTAGGCCCATCGGTATACGTATTTCATACGAAATTCGGTATGACAAAAATGAAATGAAATTGTTTATTCTGTAAATAGGATATCGGAATCACTTTTACACGTCATATTAAAAATAATCTAGATGAGTTCGGCGTCTCCTATCTGACTACTCTGAGAAGAAAGGCCGAAACAAACTCAGAGGTCGCAGTCTATTAAAGTCCAGACATAGTCTTGGTCACGCCATATGAGGACCATGTAGATTAGTGCCTGAAATGGTCTTTTGAGGAAAGAACCACACAGATTTGAGTGGATCTGTCCAGTCAGTGCAAGCATTTGTCAGTAATCGTGGAGCTCAACTCAGAACTTAAGGAGCTCAAATCGACGAACAATACCAAAGAAAGGACATTTGGGTAGGCCGCATAAACTACTCAAACTGTCAGACCATCATTAAAACTAGCACTGAAATAAAATTAATAATAATATCCACATAGTCCTCACATTCACAATAATTAAAATAATATAATACTTTACAAAGTAATCATGTCATTTTGAATATAATTTACAACAATGTCAATGTGTACCTAATAATAAAAATGTCAAGTTCTATTTTATTGTGAGGCTACAGTCAGAATATTTTATTTCTTTGAATTGTTCTCTAAGGGAATCTCTTGGACCAAGGTTGTAAGTGGCTCGAACAGCCCTTTTCTGTAGAACAAAGATAGTAGTATTAATGTCCGCTAATTTAATGAGTTGTCTTTTTTTTCGTTCAGGAGAAGATTATTCACATTAAACCAATGCACAAATTTAAAGAGTGCATTGTTAACTTGTTAAAAGTTGACTAACTGACGTTTGATTTAAAAAATGAGGGACTTGGACGAACGTCTCTATAGCTGTCGGTAAACTCAACAATCGCGTATAGTACAGTAATTAAGATTGTCACGATGAACCTAATTTGTTTGAGGAAAGCGGAGCCTAGTTGAACCTAATATTACAATGAAGAATAAACGGCCTAGATAACGTTATTAAAAAAAGGAATAACTAGAATGTGAAGTAAAATTTCGTAATAGAAAAGGAACCACTTTGGAGTTGCCTGCACCAGGACAAGCCGACGCGTTGTTAGATGGCGCTCTATGCAGTTTCTGCCTTGGCGTGACTCGCAGAGCCGCCCGCGTCGCTTTCGAGACAGCAGGGCGCGGCGCTCGGCAGCGCACGGCCCACGCCCGTCAAAGGCGCCGCGATGTACTCGGCCCAGTAGGCTGATTCTAGCCCGAGGGTATGGCCGAAATCGACCTTTTCTATATGTTGATAAAAAAGATACCTCGTATGGGAAAAATAACCCAGATAGGTCCCAAGAATGGGCTGAAAAAACTCCAATCTATTTAATCTTTTTTTTGCATCAAATAAAATTTGCATTTATGACAGAAAAACAAATCACGAAATAAGAAAATTAGACCACACCTATTTTCATGCGAAGAGGTTTAATTAGCAGTGAAACACTGCACTATGTATAAGAACATAATGCATAAGAAGCCAGAAAAAAAGATTAATGTAAATCTTTTTTTCTGGCTTCTTATGCATTATTTCTTGTATGTAATTTCTTTGGAAATTATTAGAATAGCATGTTTAGAACGCACCTATTGACGATTAATTTCGCATATGAATGGTTGAGTAATCAAAGATTAGAATTATCCACGTTTTTCTGAATAGCAATTAAAAGTAATTGAAAGTGGGGATTCGTCTGAAATTCGGGCAAAACATTTCACGCGGAACGAGTACTAAGCCAAAAATGTTAATGTAAAAATGTTATAAAACTTTTGCTCTCTAAAACACGGTACTTAGTGATGACTATGGGGCGACTCATAATGTCATCACTCAGTTTGAATATCTGTGATGTCGAGGGCAGCAGTGTGCATCAAGCAGGTGGTAGAACATGTAGTAGTGCGTAGAGGGTGTTCGGATAGTACATAGCGGGGTGTGCGGATCAGACAGTCGTCACCGGCTGGTGGACCGGCTGTACCACGTGCAGGCCACCATCACGGAGGCCATACGCGACCTGCAGACCACGCGCTCCGACCCGCGCGTGACGCACCTGGTGTGGGAGCGCCTGCACGCGGAGCGGCGCGCCTCGCACCCGGCGCAACCGGTCCGCCCGAGACGCGCGGCGCGGCACCATCGCTCCGTTGTCAAGACGCTCATGCGCAAGATCCGCGACACGCACAACCGACGCAAGCCCAGTCCCATCTCGTCCCAGTACGTCACGTGCTACTGAACTACTATAGAACTTGCGATGTGATATTGTAAATTGTATATAGAATACACTTCTAGTAATCAGTAATCCTAAACTTTGTAAAGTAAAAGCAGATCCTTCTAGCATGTAAATAAATGTATATCTTATCTTAGTTAGTAGGTATTAAGTACGTAAATCATAAATTCATGTCACTTTTAATATTACTCAAAAAGTTTTAACGCTTTTGGCAGTCAGTCTGACAACCAATCGGAATATACAAAAGGCGAATTGCAAAGTGTCATAATTTTTTTTTGTCCCGACACGACAGTAAGTACAGGTTATTATGGTAAATTGATAACAAAATTAATTCTTGATTTTAATTTTGTTTAAACTATCGCGTATTTTGGCAGACTGGCTTTCTATTCCTTATTACATTTAAAGCCTATGTAAAATCAAATATATACTGCTAGCATTATAAAAACGAATTAAAAATTAATGAAAGTAAGTATTTAGGTAATTAGTGTAATTACAGCAGTGTGAGCAGTGATAGCCTAGTGGTGTGACCGTCGGACTGTCAAGTCATAGGTCTCGATTTCGATCCCAACGCACGCACCACTGACTTTTCGGATTCATGTGCGTATTGTATAATTATCACTTGCTTCAAAAACGGTGAAGGAAAATATCGCGAGGAAACGAGCATGCCTGCGAGATATTTCTCGACGGCATGTGAAGTCAAATCAGAGGCCCATGGGCGGCTTTAAAACTCTTTCACCAGGTTAGTCACTAACCACAAGACAAGAAGAAAGAAGAAGTGTAATTACAGTTAACACTTTGCGGGATACTAAACGACCTTTTTTTAACGCCCCTGACGTAATAACATTTCAACTTCAATTGTGTCTCGTTCATTGTCCTTCAACCGATTAACAATCTACTTTATAAAATGTATTTTATGTTTAAGTATAAATATAAACATGTTTTTAAAACAAAAATGATGAATACTTTTACTATATAGCATATTCTTATTTTATAGTGCTGGGAATGAAACGTTCGATATAGCTCATAAGAGAGGTGGCTATAGCAGCAGAACTGCAGTCCAGTACGGTGAAAACGAGCCGGGGCCCTCGAAAGGGACGGAAGACGATCACTACAAGTATGTACCTAAATCTGAATGGCACCAGGAAAACTTTTCCATTTTCATGTTAACGTAACCTCATGGCAACAGTGGGAGGTATGAGAAATGTGTTCTTAGGAACCACATCGCCGATTAAGTATGACTTTATAATTTACTAAGTATTTTTTTCAATTAACAGCTAATTGCAGAAACGAACTTTAACTTATAAAGCTGTCATTAAATACGAATCTTCCATTATCTTGTTTTAATTTGTTGCAGAAAGCAATTTTTTTTTTTTATCATGGCAACTCGCAATTTTGACCACTAAGGTCTTAGCTCCTTAACCGGACTCTCCTGTGGGTGCCTTAAGCTGCTACACTTAGAGCCTCCAGCCAGGAGTGCAGAAAGCAACATTAGACTCGATTTTAATAGTTCTTTGATGAAATTAATGAAATCATTAGCGTTAATGATCCATTACGTAATGGGGCATTAAGAAATAAATAATAAATTCATTTATTTCAGGTAAATAACACCCATTGTCAAACATAAATTAAAAAATATTAATGGTCTTTGTCTTGATGAGTTAATGCGTACGTTGTTAGGTACCACTCAACGAAGTGTAGCTTTAACACATTCACATGGACGTGATCACTGGCGCAGTAATATTAATTATGCTGATATTTATGCTGCTTTCCGACTTCCACGCTGGCGGAGTCGCTTTTATGCTATTCTAATTTTGATTCTATGAGCTTATTCTAATTTTACTAAAACTCTTGATGTGCTTTGGTATTTTCAGCGTAAACGATGACGAAGAACCGATTATTGCTGTGTCAACGACACTAGAAGACACGTACAAGCATTACCCGGAAGTTATGCTTTTGTCGTAAGTACAGGTTCTACTGAACTGCTCCAAAAGTTCGTCACCTTCGTCAAATATATGATCTGATATTAATGGTAAAACTGCTAATTTCTAAAATGTTTTATTTTCCGCAGCTTAAAGCGCTACCTGCGTCCCATGCATCGTTTCTTCCGACGCATGTTAGCGCCGGGAGCGAGGGTCACCGCTGACATATACGCTTATATGTTTCTGTGTGACTTCTTCAATTTCCTTGTTGTTATTTTCGGATTTGCCGCGTTTGGGGTAAGCCTATTGGTTCTAATATCGAAATTTACTTAAATTACTTTACTGCAAAAAGTAAAAACATCTGGCTTCTTAAAGATCAGCTATCTACTTTTGAGTACCTATATTAATTTAATTGAGTTCCTTTAAAATAATATTCGTTCTCCAGACGCATCAAGGGGACGGCGGCGTACAAGCGTACTTGGAAGAGAATAAAGTGCCGATTCCCTTCCTCGTGATGTTGATCCTTCAGTTCGCGCTGATCGTCATCGACCGAGCGCTGTACCTGCGCAAGTTCATGCTCGGCAAGATTCTGTTCCAGTATGCGCTTATCATAGGAGTGCATATCTGGATGTTCTTCGTACTCCCTTTCATTACTGAGAGGTAAGACTTTATTAAAGAAATGAATTAAAAATGGCGGCGCCAATCATTCCCTTTCACTCACACATTATACTGTGCGGGTGAAAGATTCTTTGATTGGCCGCCATTTTTAATCAGGTACAGGTTATAAGTACCTTGTTTTATAACCTTATGGTTTTTTAATAATAAATAGTATTTATTTATATAATACTTTAAGCACACTTATATACAGAGCTGCACTTGATGCTATAGGTATTCTATCTAGTATATTCACTTACACTTATGAAACAATGAAAAACTTATTTTCTTCAATTTATAGGCTGCTGTTGCTAAAGGTCAAAACAATAACCTCAATATTCAAAAAAATTACCTCCTTTTCTGAAAAAAATGACCTTCTATTCTACTTACTTCAATTCTTATATTATACCGTTGTAACATCCAATAATACTCGTGTTCAGGACATTCAACGCCCTCCTGCCACCTCCGATGTGGTACATGCTGAAGTGCATCTACCTGCTGCTGTCGGCGTACCAGATCCGCTGCGGCTACCCGCGCCGCATCATCGGCAACTTCCTCTGCAAATCCTACCGCTTCCTGAACATGGTCTTCTTCAGAGGGTAATACAAGCTCGGATTTTGATCAAACTTAAAACAATATTCGGAAATCTATAAAATAATAATAAATGCTGAAGACTTGGCAACACAAATGCGGGTACGATTCTCAGGTCGGGCGGTGCAATTTTAAAGGACTTTCCAATAGGAATTTCTCCATAGCAACCCGAAGTCTGGATTTGTGGCCAATTAATATCTAGCAATAGGCTCACCCCTTTTATTTTCTATGGCACCTAAACATTACTGGCGAAATGTGGCGGATATCCTTACACTTTTAACAAACCCTTCGAGAAATATAGGCCTGATGCTGTAGTATGGTTATGAGATTAATTTAATTAAAATTCGCAGGTTCATGGTAGTACCGTTCTTATTCGAGCTCCGGACACTTATGGACTGGATATGGACAGACACGTCCATGACTCTAATGGATTGGCTCAAGATGGAGGATATCTTCGCCAGTGTCTTCTTATTGAAGGTATTTGAACTATTAGTTCAACCACCTAACCGGCCAATAGCGGCAGCTAGATCAAACGTATCCGTTAAAAAAATACCGGTAAAGTGCGTGTCGGACCACACACAATGAAAGGATTCCGATGTAGCTGAAAAACATGTTCTCCCATACATTCCAACTGCAATTGTACGCACAATATTGAGATACTTGCTATTTTATTTTAAAACCATATAACTCTTATAAGTATTCCTGTAATCTATAAGTACAGAACCATTTTAAGTATTTTTTCAAAATTTTAGGCTCGGTAGTTTCGGAGAGAATAGTAAATTTTCATCTATTTTCTTAAATAACTTTAAAACTAATTATTTTAAAATTATAAAAAAAAAATGTTTGACACCCTCACTGCAAACCCTTTCATTGGATACGTCACACGGTACAGTTCGCGAAACTTTTTTTTAAATTTTCTTATTTGCCTTTCAAAAGTAAACGGAACCCTTATAGAATCATTCGTGAATCTGTCTGTCTGTCACAGCCAATTTGCTCCGAATCTAATGGACCGATTTAGTTGAAAAGTGTTACACACACGAGTTATCTATAAGGGTTCCGTTTTTTTCATTCGGACGTACGGAACCCTAAAAATGAGGCTGTAACCTTCAATATCTCCAAATCCATTCGTTTCCCAGGAACACGGTCCAGGACAAAAAAGAAAACGAAATGACGGGAAGAAAGAATGATTTTCAGTCTTACTCTAGGCTTAATGATGGGCCCTTAACACCCGTTATAACACAGTTACGTTGTTCCAGTGTTCCCGGTACCTAGAGGACGAGTTCCCTCAGCCGCGCGGTGCCAAGAAGGCCAACATGACGAAGTACTTGCTGGGCGGAGGAGTGCTCGCCTTCGTCATCGCTATCATATGGTTCCCGCTTGTATTCTTCGCATTCGGGAATTCGGTAATTATTATCACATTTTTATAGCGATAATTATAAGCTCACTCGTCACTGATTTTTATAAACCAACAACAGTAAAATTATCTATTGTATCTATTGCATACACAGAATCTGATATGCCTAGAACGATACTAAAATATTTATTTAATTTTAGGTCGGACAACCAAACCCTCCCACCGATGTGACGGTTAAGATACGTATCGGTCCTTTCCTACCTGTTTATCAAATGTCGGCGCAATCACACAATATTTATGTGTAAGTATAATACACATGACATTCATTGAAGTTAATAGGTAGTCACTGTTGCTAATCGCTGCCACACTGCTGAGGATCATGAAATTGAACTCCGTTTCAATTTGTCAACGTGTGGCGGTTTTTACTTCGCTACATACGAACTACGCATCAAACTGACGTCACGCCAAATCCTGCACAGAGACATCTACGCAGTACCTGTTACAATGGATTTAGTACATGATCCTGAACTCTCCATAATTGAAATTTTTATTCGGTTGTTAAAAATTACAACGCAGGGGGTCCAGAATCGGCGGCCGATCTAGCGACACGCGGGGTTGCGACAATCGTCGACAGGATCCGGCAGTTCGGACTCGAGGTGGCTTTGCACAAGTCCGAGGCCATGTGTTTTCATGGTCCTCGGAACGCGCCACCGTCGGGCTCCCAGGTTACGGCGGGAGGGGTTCAAATCGGCGTCGAGTCGACGATGAAGTTTTTGGGTCTGGTCCTCGCCCGCCGGTGGAACTTTCCCGGCCCCTAACCGCCGCAGGAGACGCCCTAGGCGTCGGGAGTCGCAGGCCGATTCCCGGCCACCGTAAGCGCGGGCTTGCGGATGGTGAGCAATGGATAGCTCGCCGTCCGATAAGGACCAGGACCGGGTCGACGGCGCGTTGTGTTCCACGCGCGCCTTAAAGAGATGTCAGCAGAACTGACGGGGTCCGCTAGGGCCGATGCCTGCCGGGGTCGCGGGAAAGTCCGAGAGGTATACCGTGGCACCTGGCAAAATGGCAACTAAAGGAACATGGGTGGGTTTTAGTCAGTAAGAGTCTGACACGCCCTCCCGCTCCACCCAGAGCGGGAGAAGTCATTTGATAATTTTCCACCCAAAAAAAAAATGGGGGTCCGAAATCGTGTACTGAACCCATGGTAACAGGTTGTGTGTCGATGTCCCTGCTACCCTGTATATACAATGTCCCGAGATCAATCGTCGGACAGTAGCCCACCAGACACAACACCCGTCTGGTCGGAGGATCCTCCCTTTTTCATGGAGGATGAGAGAACTTTACACCCTGTTCCTCATTCCTTTATATACGGTTTTTTCGTCTGTTACGTTGTGATCTACCACTTGGTGCAGAGCGCCGATCTCCCAATGTTTAGATACTGGATCCGACCTTTAAAGGACTCTTTAATCCACATAGGCGAGGCATAAAGGCTTAAATTATAAGCTGGTTAATTATTTTCCAGTTTCAAGGAACAAGATTATACTCAGCTCAGCAACATGTACGCACGTGACCGCACCGCGCAGACATTCCTGTCCAACTACATGTACAACGACGTAGCCGTCATCAGCATCAACCCGAACTCCACGCTCAAGTGGGAGATCTCGCCGCCCGAGCTCGATCGGCTCAAAAGAGAGGCGGCTTCTAGTGAGTACCTGTAGACAGGATCTTTAAAATAACTTTAAATATAACTGTCAGATATTTTTGTTGCCAGCCATATGAGCGCCACTCATTGTTATGTAGAAAAAAAATACGGCTGGAAACTTTGTATTATAGATATTCATGCTGCCAAAGTGATTTCAGATATTTATGCTTCCGATGGGATGTCACATATTTTAGCAATATGAGCGGCACTGATTGCGATAAAGAAGAAAACTCAAAACATTATACTGTCAGGTATTTAGGCTGCCAAAGTTATGTCAGATATTTTTGATGATAACGATACCTCGTTGTGTACCTCGTACCAAAAAATGTCAACCGACCGATGACCGTGTGATGGAACGATGACCTTGTGAAGGCTGCAGGAATCCGCTGGATGCGGAAAGCACAGAATCCGTCGAAGTGGCGGTGCTCGAGGGAGGCCTATGTCCAGCAGTGGACGTCTTTCTGCTGAAATGATGATGACATGTCCGATATTTATCCTGAGAGGTGACACATCTTTTTGAAGACTATGTACGGTATCGATGTAGATGTTAATGGTATAAAATCTTCCGGGCTACCAGTTCAGTTAGGTGTACCTCAAGGCTCAATACTGGGTCCTAGTGTATATTCTTGTTCTTAGTGTATATTAATGTTTTACCGTTCTATTTAAACGGTATCTGTGAAGTTGTACTGTTTTTTTTTTCAAATTCAAATTCATTTATTCACGTATAAATAGAGTAAATACAATCGGTGGTTTCCATGTTACATTATTTGGTCTTATAATTCTATTTAGCCTGTGGTATGGCATGTGAATCGTTTTCTTAGAAGTAAAAAGGAATAAAGAAATATAAATAATGGTTAGTCTTAGCCCGAGGTCTTAGCCAATACGTGTCTCCGAAATTCATAGTCTTATATAATGTCAATAAAATAATTATGTGCCTGGTAAAATACATTGTCAAATGCCAATAAAACTCAGTCATTTCTACGTTGAATTAATAATACACAACACACATTATTTAAAAAAAAAAAAAAATATAGAATATTTTCCTTATTCCTGTAGCCATTCATTTACCGAGTAAATCATTTTTTTAAGCAGTAGCTCTTTAAGCTTTTTCTTAAATTTTGGTAGGGGGAGATTTTGAATGTCTGTTTGTAACCTATTATAAATTTTAACGCACATAGCTGAGCAATTTTTTTTGAACACCGCAGTCTTTGGTGCAAAATTTAACACTAGTCGCTGACCATGTCTGGAGTTACGAGGGTAGACATTATTCCGTGTATAAATATCACGAGCTCTTACAAATAGATTAGGATTGGACCTTACGAACGACTTGTTTGCAGATGATACCTCTCTTATTTTTAAAGTAGACCGGAATAGACAAGATTTTCACGATGTAAACAGTGCGCTCTCAATGGTTACGGATTGGTTTACGACAAATAACCTAGTTCTCAATGCCAAGAAAACGAAATGTGTAAAGTTCGCCCTACCAAATGTTAGAAATCTAGGACCCAACAACGTCTTAGATAAAGAGGTGCTTGAAACTGTGAATTCGGCAGTTTTTCTGGGCATAACAGTAAATGCCAAACTTCAGTGGGGCCCACATATATCGAGCCTAGCGGGAAGGCTCAGTTCGGCCGCCTACGCCGTCATGAAAGTAAGACAATACTCTGACGTTGATACAGCTCGCTTAGTCTATTTTAGTTATTTTCATAGCGTTATGCCCTACGGTATTCTGCTGTGGGGCAAAGCTGGTGATATTCGAAATATATTTGTCCTTCAAAAACGAGCTGTTCGAGCAAGTTACCAGCTAGGTGCCAGAGTTGCTCTGAGAGATTTTTTCAAAGATATTGGTATCCTCACAATAGCATCGCAATTCATCTTCGCCAACATCTTATATTTTAGGAAAAATATACACTTATACACAAAAAACAGTGATATACACAATGTTAACACTAGAAATAAGGATAAACTACGAGCTCCCTTTCACCGGCTTCATAAGGTTCATAACTCATTTGTTGGGCTTGGTATAACGTTTTATAACAAGCTACCCTCTTCTTTGCAAGATTTGCCTTTAAATGCGTTTAAAACTAAAGTAAAATCCAACCGTTCAAAGGCATACTATTGTATCAACGACTACTTAAATGATAAGAATAGTTGGTTGTTGTGATTAACTCGAGACAATGTTTATGTTTTTTCTCCAGAATTAGCGTACCTACTGACAGTTTATATGAGTTTATTTAATTGTTTATTTTATTTGAATGTATAAGTCAATATTGTTTTTTTAATGAGTCAATTCATTTTTATTTTATTTTATTGTTGACATAATCTACTCATTACAATGTTTTTGTTATGAGTTGTATTGCAATGTCTGGTTAGAGCAACCGGCAGCAAGTTCGTCATGCTCCATGTATTGCAATGTCTGGTTAGAGCAACCGGCAGCAAGTTCGTCATGCTCCATTAGATGTCACTGCTTGCGGTAGCGTCGAGGGTCGGGTTGCCTCCTTCCCTCAAATATGGCGAGGGGGGAGGGAGGCTAATGCCTGATCTTTGCGTTATGCTCGTGAACGGGTGCTGCTTGTGTTGACTGGTCGTCTTGCTGATCATGGTTTTGTTATTGCTACTAGTAATTAACTGTTTATTTATTTTACCTCGATGGTCCCAGTTTATCATTTATAACTTCCAATTACATCTAAGCGGGTAAGCGGGCATGCCCTTTATGTCTGGGGGCTTAATTTAGATATTTAGTTCTGTTTACGTTTAGTTTTTATTTTTTAATTTCTGTTTGAGTATAGTTCTCGATGTTTTGGGTTGGTATATTGGCGTGTGCTAGCTCACATATGGCCAATCATTTATCATTTAAAATATTTTTTGTGTTGCATAATGTAAATTATTTTGCATAAGTACTATTGTATAAAATCTTTTTTTTTTTCTAACTTGAACAAACAGCTGTGTTGCAGGGGACTTTGTTGCGCCACTTCTTCTTCCGAGCTAAAGGCACTAGGAAGTGGTGAAGGGTGAGCGATTTGGGGGACTGTATTGTGTAATTTTGACGTTCGAAAAGTGCTGATTCTCAGCCTAGATTGAATAAATGACTTTTGAATTTTATCCTAAACTTTGGCGTCACTTGTCTTGTCAGATATTTTTGGTGTTTCTTCGTTATCACATATTTGTGCCGCTACTTTTATATGCCTTCCACAGATGATCACATTATATGTGATGTCTTCTTAAGGACATTATGTTTATGAATGAATCATGGAATCAGATATTATTGCCGAACTGTCCATAGTAATATATGTATTTTTGATCGTAATTGTACATTCAGGGAAAGTAATTGTTAAGCAATTTGACACCCTACGTCAATTTGCCTTGTTATAATCATTTCATACAGCTGTTAAAGAATGACCGTCGAGATTTGAATATACGGAGAGTATAAGTTGGTAGTCAATCTGCTTAACAATTAGTTTCCTTGACTTCATAACAACCTAGCCCTCATCACCACCAACTCCAGCTTTAAAAAATTAAATACAACACTAGCAAAATGTTTTGCATTATTCAACATGTAATTACTTAAATTATTCGTTCAATCATCAACAGATGCTACATTAGTGGTGAAGTTCACATACGTGATCACGCACCCTACTAACGCGGTGCCAAACCCGCCGACCATAGAGAAAGATAACGAGGTCCCCATCGAAGCGTTAATAAACGGCAAGCCGAACCCACAGAGGGAAGTACTCAGGAAACTGTTAGACGGCACCACCGATCCAGATACCTGGTGAGTCAATAATTCATACTTGTAGTTTCATACACCAGGATGGCCCTGCCCCTGCACGCGTACCATGACAACCATAGAAACGAGTTTTGTCAATGGAAGAATAGACAAATTGACAGATAAAGAATCACAATCTGTCATTTCGTTTATTCTGCCGCCGACAAAACCAGTTTCTATTGTGGTCATGCTAAGCGTGCAGGTGTATGAAACTGACTACCTACCTACGATATTCATGTGCAGTTTAAGGTAGACAATGGGCTAGTTGACAGGAAGAAAAATACCTTAAGAGGGTTTATCCTAAAAGTATGCAACGAGTGTAAGGATCCCCTACATTTATTTGTTGGTCCTTCGAGAATTACAGGACCGCGTCGCGGTACTTTGACCTAGCGCGCGTACTGGTCAAAGGCACGGTTCGGATTCAAGGTTCTGTGATCAAACCAGTGTGGACTCATTCAGTAAAAAACACACTACATCCTTGACGTGAGCAAATATAACTTAGGTCAACAGCACGGTCGTGGTAAGCATATCACGGCGTGACATCAACATCATCGGGCTCTGTGGAGCTCATCATCAGGCGGCGCGAGGGTTTGCAAATCGATCATTTACTTGCTGGTGGAGATATATCATACTACGAGGAATAACCATCATGAATTATCCTACAAAACTATCAAACGTGAGTTGAATAAGAAAATCTCATCAACGACTGACTTAGAAAAATCAACTCCGTACATTGAAATACCATCGTTCAGCGGGAACTACACACAGTTTGTTCACGGAGACAATTCATAACAATAACTCTATCACTAAAGCTTAGAAGATGCAGCATCTTAAGGGACAACTTAAGGGTGAAGTAGAACGTCTCATCTATAATCTCCACATTTCATCAGAGAATTGTTAATTCTGTAATAACTCGTGTATGATTGAAATATGATTTTGATATATGGCCGTGTTTACACTAAGCTGCTTGGTTTCCAAATCTGGTCTGGTGTAACTTTTATAAATTATGAAATGCAATAATAAATATCGTAATACCGAATATTTGGTTTTAGATGTAAAAAAAAGTATTTGGAAACGTTCCAAATGCCTTTTTTACACCTAAAATTGTTACAACATCAAATTCAGTGTTATAATTGCAATTCATTATTAATATTCCAGGGAACTAGTTAGCCACATGTCTTATTTCCATACAGTAATATTGCCAAATTAATCAAAACAGCGAAATATTTGACATCTATTTGCGACGTTGCCCACTTTCAGAATAAACGCTCAAGTTTTGTATTGTAGAATGGTTGTGAGCTAAAACTTAATAAAATCAACTTCATTTTGTAAACGATTGTGGACTCGTTCCTGACCGATTTGCCGGAGAAGGCACAATAGTGTACACCTTTGCCCAGTAGTGGGACAAAATAGAGTAGTAAAAAAAAACTAAATTTGAGTATAAATAAAACGTCATGTGACATTTAACGCGAATCAAACCGTGTCACGACTAGACGACACTTGCAAATTGTAAACAGAAACAAACTATATGCGTCAACATAGAGTTTATTTTGCATTAACAATAGACTTACGAAATAAATGGAAACACTACTAATCAGTGTTGCCCCTTTCGGTCTTCAAAGGAACAACACTGATTAGTAGTGTGTCCCTCTCGCACAATGTTTGAGAAAATATGACTGAATACTACTAATAAATAAATTAATAATCCAATCTAATAAATTAGTAGTATTGTCATATTTTCTGTAGTACTTACCTACATAATGAAGTGGAAAAAGTCTTATTATTTTTGGGGCTCGTGGCTAAATAGTAACCGGCCGCACGGGTCGATCTTCAAGGTTAAGCAACGCTTGCCGAGGACGGTCCGTGGATAGGTGACCATCCATAACATATCGAGACCCCTCCATGCCTCGGAAACCACGTTCAGCAGTAGATCTTTCATAGTCGTTACGGGTACTCAGAAGTCCGAAAGATTCACAAAACAGTCTTGCCAAGGGGTATCGGGTTACCCAGTAACTGAATTGTGGAGATCAGATAGGCAGTCGCTCCATGTGAAATACACTGTACAGAAAATAGGTTTGATAGAATGGAACGAAGATAAATGGAAGTAATACTGAAGTCACTCGAGCCGCCATGATAGAATGCCCCGTTTTGACAATAGAAATAAATGAAAAAATTGTTTGGTGAATGTTATGGTCGCACGTACAGTTCGTGCCATTAAAGATGAGACTTGACGCACCACGTGGTTTGACTTGCGCAGTAGACGATTTATGGGTCTCTTTAGCGGTATGAGGTCCCCGCTGGGGCGTCATCGGGGCGGGGGAAAGAGCGGCGGGAGGCGCGGTCAAGTCTCATCTTTAATGGCACGACCTGTAACTTGGTAAGGTTTTAGCGTAGTGAGTGGGAGTAACTTTGCGCATCTACACTTGGAACTAGCCCGCACTGCGAATTAATTTCGCGCTAAATTATTATAGAAATTCTGTAACACATGGTATCTTCTGTAACTACACGCACTAGAGAATTAAAATTAGCGCGGAAAAAAAAAATAGTGGTTTGATACAGATTTGGCGCGGTGCGGAGGAACATTTTGCGGGATATGGGGTTGTATGTCGCTACACGCATTGCAAAATAAAAACCGCGCGAATGGACCACCACTCAGTAGTAAACCGCTATACATAGGAGACCTCGCCTGGGACAAGTTTAAAATAATATAAAAGAATAAAATTCACAGTGCGGGATAGGCCTTAGTGCAACAACAAAAATGTCACTTTTATTTCTTGTCATTAGTCTATGGTTATTTCCATAATTGATTATCAGCTTATAAAAAAAAAACGCATTTTTGCGCATCTACGACTCTTGTCAAGTTACGCGCCGTCTGTGCAATTTTGCTGAAATATTCATATTTTGAGAGAAATAAGACCACAAGGAACATTATTAATCGGTTTCTCAAAAACGCTCAACTAGCCTATTAACTTTTTCTCAAATAGAAAATAGATAGATAGATGGGTGGGGGTGGGTAGTTAGATAGTTTTTTTTTTCTTATACTCTTTTGTTTTGCATTCAATAACAATTCGTCTGATGTTGCTTTTATATACATTAAAACAGCTTTATTATTTCCTAATTCATATGCTTTTACAATTAATCGACAGGTTAAACGTACCAGACTTGTTCCCGAAATTTTTGAAAGTATTCAATAAGGGTACCACAAAACCGGCGTACCAACTAATTCCGTCGTCATTAGCGCATGAATCCAAAACACCAGCAGGTGAGTTATCTTGTCTAGTTTGCTTGGCTTTAGAATAAGCTCATTATTAAATTAAACGTTGTATTATTTTAGATGAGGAATCACTTGTGTTTCGGGACGTACTACTTCGGTTGGAGAGAGATAAAGACGTGATGTACTGGCGCGTACGAGAGTCTTGTTCTATACGGGTATGTTCCAATACTTTTCTTTCTTATGTTGGTTGGCAAATAGTCCACCCGCCCTCCGGATTGTACTGAGTATAAAAACTGGCCAGGTGCGTGTCGGACCACGGCCAATGAAGCAGTTAGGATGAATAATTACTTACGCATGCACAGTATTGATTAATTTGTGGTATTTATTGGTTTTACTAACCGCAAAAATAAGTTTGGATTTTCATTTCACGAAAAACAATGAGAAACGAAAGTTATTTCTGCAATTGTAACCGAAAACTACCATTGACTTTAATAAAAACTTTTTTACAAAAAAAAAAAAAACAACAACCGACTTCCAAAAAAACACTATAAAGTGAAAAAAGACTTAAATTTCGGAAGTCGATGTCTTTGGTTTTGTATTTTAGTTATTTGCCACCGACTTCCGAAAGGAGATTGCCCAAAAACAGTACTCTTGACAAATGTCTCGTGTCTCAAAAAGTTGAATAGCATGAAATATCTGAAATAAAAATATATTTTCTAAATAACACTTCATTATTATTTGTAATGGGAGAGTTTTTTTTAACAATAATTAGAGTACTTTTAAGCTTCCGACTATCAAATACGCCATTTTTTACTATCGCCTGTCAAAGGAATTCTTTTTGAATAAATATTATTATTATTATTATCATCCTTTATTTCACTTAAATACACATAATTTATATTTTTAAATATTAAAACATATAAATATAAAAACATTTAAAAATATAAAAAATAGTAGCCCACCGGTATCGGGAACAGGATCCAAGTTACCGGCGGTCAGGGCTCCAGGGAGAGGAACCTTCTGACAATGCGAGCCGTGTCCAGGAGTACCGCTCTTTGGATCAAGCCCTTGATCCAGCTGCCCAACGAGAGCCTCCTTAGGTGTTGGTCGAGGCTCTTGGCGATTAAGCCATTGGCTGTCACGACTATCGGCACAATGATTGCTGAATCTACATCCCACATGTCGACAACCTCGCGAGCTAAGTCAAGATACTTGATTTGTTTATCTTTCTCAGCTTTCACGAGGTTCTCGTCATGCGGGACCGTTATGTCAATAATCATTGTGCGCCGCTCTCCTCGATCCACCACCACTATATCAGGCTTATTGGCAACAATAGTCCTGTCAGTGATGATGGATCGATCCCAGTACAATGTGATATTTCCATTTTCGAGAACTGGGTCGGGCACATACCTGTAGTACGGCACTTCCGATTCCACAAGGCTGTACTTCAGAGCAAGTTGCTGGTGGATAATCCTGGCTACAAGGTTGTGTCTATGCAAGTACTCTTCATTAGCTAGACGAGAACACCCGGAGATAATATGTCGGATTGATTCTCCCGGACGGTGGCATGCCCGACAGATGTCAACCGTGCCGTCCTTCACAATAAATCTCCGGTAATTGTTCGTCATCATAACTTCGTCCATAATTGCACAGACAAAACCTTCGGTTTCCCCAAAGAGGTCACCAAACCGCAGCCAGGTTACGGACGCTGGTAAATCTACATCGGGCCCATGCAGGGCCCGGAAGTAGCGTCCGTGAAGCTCCTTACTCTGCCATATCTCCATGCGATCCTTAGTGTCAAGCACTACAGGCTTGCGCCAGTTCTCTTTAGCCAAGGAGAGCGGGGTAAGGCCCTTGTCCACCACGACCACATCTCGATGCATCCCCACGTCGACTCCAAGGAAATATTCCCTGAGACTGCATATCTCGCGATTGTGGAGGGTCTTAGTCTTATTATTATTATTATTATTAAAGGGATGTCCATTTCTTCTATTGCGTGTAATGTGCTTAACTACCTACATATCCATATACAATCAATACATAATTGATATCATTATTTTAATGATATCGATTCTGTATTGATTGTTCAATGTATTATTGCGTATCAAGTTAAATAACTGTTTATTTAATCAAAAAAGGGGTATAAAATATTTTTAAAATATTGTTAGATAGTTCACTAGGTAAAATAAATAAGTCATTTCCTATAACCTCACCGAACTAGATATTAGGTAATCTTTAATAACCTCTAAAACTCGTTATGATTTTTTATTTTATCTTGGCAACCGATATTTTTGCTTTTCTTCCTATAATAAATCGATCAAAAATCGAATGTATTAGAATGTTACAACAGCACGGGTACAACCTTATTTGACATTTATTAGCCCGTCCGTCATATTTTTGCAATATGTCAACATTTTTAATCAGTATATTTTTTCTGCTGGTTTTGATACTTTGTGTGTTGAATTTGAGCCTTTTAGATCCTCGGTTACTGCTGCTAACCCATTGAAAATAAACTACTTTCAACGCCGCTGTACCGTGTGTGTATATTACTACAGACAGAACTTTTTGTTATGATATCTTGAATATTGCGATTGCGACTGTAGAGCGATGTCTTAACTGCTTTTTGCGATTAACACCCCATATATAATCATTATTTCATTTATTGTACGTAGTGGAGCTGTTTTCCATCCCTTCCTACTTACATAGACCATTTCATGATACAATCTATGATTTGAGTAGGATCTAGATATAACACTGAACGATTGACTATCAAGTTATTATTGCTTCCATGCTTTGCATTTTAATGTAACGCGGGAATAAGATTTTGAAGCACGAAGATGCTCAAAATCGAAATCAAGTAAGATTTGGTGAGGTGGTCACCAGTAACTAGCCACCTGACATAGGTAAACCGCTACAGGTTTTACACAAATATACTTCAAAGATACAAAGCGTAAACCCATTCAGACCCCTTCAAATAGGTTTTTCAATTCATTTTCTGATCGAACATAGTTTCTAAATAGTAATTACATTTTTGTAAATATCTCGAAAATGCCGTTGTAGTTTGTGTTGAATTTTTTGAGGAAGTATGTAGACATGTCATCGAGTATTTTAAAGATGATTTGTTGAAGACACAACAATGTTGAATTCAGTACATTTGTCCATAGTGCCGTGGGCAAGCTCCTTTAAGTTATTTTTCACTTTGTAGTGTTTATTTGTAAAAATGTTTTTATTTCTCGCTTTTTAGTGGATAGTTTGTAATTATCTAAGTTACAATAGCCTAATCTCAACTGCTCATCACCTTTTACAAAATATTGCTTTTCCCGATGCAGGGACGTTAATCGTTGAGGAGTTCTCCTGGTACTTCACCATCAGCTGCACTTCCCCATATGCAATGTGACGAGCATAAATTGCATTGCAACCATTTTAAAGTAATGGAATCGCAACCCGTAAAATACTTATTATTGAGTAATTCCGGTGGCCATTTGTGGTCTTCACCATCAGTTCTATTCACCAAATGGTGCTTTCCAAGAGCAACTGCACGAGTTACTATAAAAAAAAATACCCAAATTGCTATAGGTTTGCCTATAATATTTGAAGAGTTCCCTCGATTTCTCCAGGATCCCATCATTAGATCCCGATTTCCTTATCATAGTACCACCCTTGGAATATCTCATTTCTAACAAAAAAGAATCATCAAAATCGGTTCATAAACGACGAGTTATCCGCGAACACACATAAAAAAAAATATTGACGGTCGAATTGAGAAACCTCCTTTTTTGAAGTCGGTTAAAAAAGTCACTTAGAAATACCATCATCATTTTATTATGGAATCTAACGATATGGGATGTGTATTGAATTTTTTTTTCATCCCTCGGTTACATATAAGGGGAGTGCTAGGGAATATACAAAAAAATATTAGAGGTTACACCATTGTTTAGCGGTGCCCAGAACACAACTTCTTTCCAATTTTCATCGATGCCAGTTTTCGTGTAAAATGGCCTTTAAACTCCCCGGTGCCGTACGTTAGGTTTTATTTTGACCATTCACACAGAAATAGGTTACTTTGTCGACTTATTTATGCAAAAAAGTTCGAGTAATAAGACAATGTAAAAGGGAACTCGAACATTTTTACACCTTACATTTATATTTTGTATACGAACGGGGCATCCAACTTCAAACGTATTTTTATACATTGGCTGACTAGGGGCGCAGGGGCGGTCCGCCGGAATCTCGCGCCCAAAAATCATGAGAAGTGTTTTTTAATCAAATCCCAAACGAAGCACGTTTGGGATTTGATTAATAAAACACTTCGGTGTGTGCAGGAATAAACAACAAAAATTCGGTTTCTACAAAACTGATTCTCGAAACGAACTAATATAATTAATTTTATTATATTTCCAGGATCCATTGTTGTCCATCCCGCTCAACAACTGCGACATGCTCGTGATGTACACTTTCAACGATAAACTGTTCCCCGAGACACTTAACTTTATATCTGGCAGTGGGTAAGTAGATAAACCCTTTTTTTTACAATTAGTTAATTTTACTTTGTAGTCACTCCAAAAAATTTCTAAAGGTCAGACGGATTTGAAGATATTACCGACCATGTATGGTAGCCATTTTGCAAACATCCTGTATAATTGCGTGTATTTTATTTTAATATTTTATGTGAATGTTTGTAGCATCATCGGATTGTACACCACATTCGTGTTCTTGGCGTCTCGAGTGCTGCGAGGATTCTTCTCCGGAATTTACACAAGGATCATGTTCGATGACCTACCGAATGCTGACAGGCTGCTGCAACTCTGCCTTGACATTTATCTGGTACCTTTTTTTTTACCTAAAAGAGTAATATCAGTGCTGAATACATCTAAATATCAAAAGCTACGATTTTTCTGTGTGAATGATTTTCCTAGTAAATGTTTTTTAAAATACTAAAATAATGAAAAATTCTTCACTAGATTTTTTTTGCTGACAAAATATTATTTAACCTTTTTATCATTTTACAGGTACGCGAAGCACTAGAGCTGGCCTTAGAAGAGGATCTATTTGCTAAATTAGTATTCCTATACCGATCCCCTGAAACCATGATTAAGTGGAGTCGACCCAAGGATGAAGAAAACATGGAACAGCCGGCGCTGCCACCATCGCGTTGAGTTCATACATTGATTTGGAGTAACTTTAAAGATAAATATTGTAAGACGTGAAGTCTATTTCTATCACAGATGGGTCCCTCCGCAAAATAATTTAAATAAAAAGCGACTCTTGCTACCACATAATAAAGTGCAATTCAGGTCGTACAGCGCTAATTACCTACAGTTATATTCACCTAGAAGTTGCCTCTCTTCCTATCGCATAACTCTTATATCTTCTGACTACGTTACGCTCACTGAATTCGACAAGTCCAGCCCACCGCGTACCTACTTTTAACTTCATACCTAAAATGCGGAGTGACCCATCTGTATTCATCTGTGCTTCTATACAAAAGTAAGGCTATACCAATAATCGCATCTGAATTGTCGTCATGTGTATAGTCGCCAACGTAATTGCTCTACCACCCTAAGTTCAATGTCACTTGCACGTCACATCAAGGTGTATTGTTGCTTTAAGACCAATGTGACAGTTAGGTTCGACCCTAATAAAGTTTTAATTCATTGGTAGTTTTAGACGAAAGCGATAACGCAATTACGAGATCGACTATATCTGTAGTTAGCCACAACGTTCAGCATAGTTAGTTTGGAAGTAGCTTTATTTTTTATACTCTAGTTCATAATTATGCCAATTTCTGGAGTTAATTTTAGGCAGGTAATCAGATATAGAAGGATGTGTATCATAGAACAATTAAAAAATCATAGATCTAATATGTAAATTAGAAGGCAGGAAAGTACAAGGTGTTAGCCGATGTTCTTATTGTTTTTTTAATACTGTCTTTAACGTCCATATATTGTAATTATTTATAATTGAATTACGACTGCATACAGTATGCAACATATTACATCGATCATAGATACGTAAGTTGTACAGTAAAATAGTTATAATTTAAGAATAATCATGGTGCATTTTTTATTAACTCAATTCATGAAGTTTCTGAAATTGGCGAAATCTTGCTATGATGTTCCTACCTTACCTAGGTACAAATTAAATTAGTCTGAGAGACAAAAATTCCCTGCAAGATAACGTCTTATTTTTATTTATTATTTACATCCAATAAGTTAAACGGCAATACCTAATGATTAGGGTACAAAAAAAATCTTGCACTAAACTTATTTCCATCAAGCGCACAAACAGGCTGTAGTTGTACTTAAGCGTTTTAATTGTGCGTTCCTAGGTAAACCAGCTCTCTTATCTAAAATTTTTGAGACAGTTACTATAGTTCGTTATTAACTTTCTATTGCAAGCTCTTAACTACATATTGTTATTTTATTTGCAGTTTAGAATTTATAGGGGTACATATTTGAACGTTGAAAATTAAGATACCTACGGGTAAAATGTCAATGTTCAAAACATCGAAAATTTTAATATCGATTGTATCGAAATATCGAAAATTGTTATACCTAAGCTTAAAATATCTTAGATTGAAATGCCGAGTGATTTAAAAATCGAATGATTCAAAATGTCGATAGTCATTATACCCAAGTTCAAAATTTCAACATTTAATACACTAAAATTCATTACCTATATACATGAAGTTCTCCCTTGTTTCTTATAACAAGTTTAAATATAATTCTTCTTTGTATAATTTAAGTTCGTATAAAATAGTCCAAGTAAAATTATATCTAAAGATGTTCTACGAAACAAGGGATTTCCATTACATGAGTTGTACATGTCATAGGATAAATTCATCATTCGAATTTTCGCGAAAATTCTAGGGATATTCCAAAAACATTTCTGCGAGCAACTTGGAAGTAGCTGTTCTAATCTATTTCACCCAGTTCAAAATGATGAATTGATAATTCGAATTTTCGCGAAAACCCGGATAATTAGACAATGGTGAAAACATTTCTGCGGCAGATTGTATGATTTGTCATTTTGAACTGGGTGAATAGTTCAGGTTCGGTTAGAACTGTGAACAACCGCGTTCCTACCTAACCTAGTTCATAGTTGGTCGCAGAAATGTTTTCACCATTGTCTAATTATCCGGGTTTTCGCGAAAATTCGAATTATCAAATCATCCTACGACATACATAATAAATAAATATCGATATTTAGGTCTTTCAATGTAACTTTTGTAGATAATTAGACTTTAGATATATTGGACGTAGGTTATCAAACCATTTGACAATATAAACTTACGTTAATTTTCGGTTTTATGGTCGTTCCTTAGATTATAATACAAGTAGGTATATAACCTAAGGGTCGTTCGATATTTATGTTTTCGATGTTTGAACATTTACATTTTACATATTTTAATTTTCGACGTTCAACTAGGTACTCATTTATAGGCATTCGCTTTTATCCAGATGTTTATGTTAATAATATTTTAGAGTCTATGTGAAAGTTACCAGTAAAATAAGGTAATATTACCACACTTTATACTAATAATTTAAAAATGGGCAATATTTAAGTATATTGATTTCGTTATTTATAATAACAATAAAGGGTTGCACTTTATATTGTAATCTATACATAACTGCACAAAATATATGTAATATCTAGTGCAATTATATGTATAATTGTCTCTTCATAAAGTGATATCAAATAAACACAAGTTTATGGTTACCTCAATTTATAAAACCTTATTGCATTTGATTTTACCTACCTAATTAAATTATTGGAGTAAACGAAAAGAATTATACATATTGTACACTTTTGTATTATGGTTGTTGTTTAAGCTGCATTTAATGTTGTCTCGATTTTTGTGATAATAAAAGTCCTATGAAATATTGCATGTATTTTTATTAATTGAATGAATACTTAAAACAAATCCAAAATTGAAGTTTACAACCTTCATTGCATTTAGTTTTACTTAAACAAAGTGAACTTTATTTTTAATTTACTACCATTAATCTTGGTGCTATATTCATAGACATCAGTTCCTGGAATAGTAATTTGGCAGCGTATGGCAATCGTATTTGTGAAATTTGTGTCTTGTTCTTGCAACCTTTACATTCAAAAGTATTATTTCGTAAGTTTGCAATTGCTATCAATCCACAGAAATTGCAAACATGTATACGATAGGGATCAGATACTTCAAAAAGCCGCTCACGCAAAAATTGTGCAGCACCATGAGCAATTTGACAATCCCGTTCCATTTCTCCAAAACGCAATCCACCATCTCTAGCCCTGCCCTCCATAGGTTGTCTTACTAAAATTTGTACAGGTCCACGAGCTCTAGAGTGAATTTTGTCATCCACCATGTGCTTCAAACGTTGATAATATGTGGGGCCTAAGAAAACTTGGGCATTTATCTTTCGTCCTGTGTGTCCATTATACATGACTTCATTTCCACGAAGATGATAGCCATATTCTTGTAATAGAGAAGAAATTTTCTGCACATTTACAGCATCATTGAACGGTGTTGCATCACCAATTTCTCCTTTGTTAGAAGAGACTTTGCCTTGAATGCACTCAATCAAGTGACCAATTGTCATACGAGATGGGATAGCATGTGGATTAATAATAATGTCAGGAGTTAATCCCTCACAAGTAAATGGCATATCTTCTTGCCTATACTGAATTCCACAAGTTCCTTTTTGTCCATGACGAGAAGCAAACTTGTCTCCAATCTGAGGAATACGCACAGATCTGACGCGAATTTTGCAAAATTTGTACCCTTCACTGTTTAATGTTAACATTACCTGATCGACGATACCAGTCTCACTGTTACGCAAAAATGTTGATGCATCACGCTTCGTGTAACGTTTTGTTGTGCCTTCTAATTCATCATCATTTTCAGGCAATGTAATTGTTTTTCCAATAACAACATCATCACCAGATACTCTTATACCAGGTGCGATAATGCCGTCATCATCTAATTTATCATATAAAGCATTTCTCATGCCTTGACATGTTTGTCTGGTTGGTTTCTCAAACTGCTCCTCTTGGTCACCAATTCTTTTGGACTCGGAATCCTTATAAGACCGATAAAATACAGATCGGAAGAAACCTCTTTCTACGGCAGAAGCATTTAAAATGACGCTGTCTTCTTGATTGTAACCAGTATAACAAAGGATTGCAACTATTGAATTAATACCTGCTGGCAATTCTCGAAATCTTAGATATTCCATAGACCTTGTAGTCACCAATGGTTTGTGGGGATAGTATAACACATGAGCCAGTGTGTCCATTCTTACATGGAAGTTGGTAATGTAAACTCCCATAGCTTGTTTACCCATGGCACTTTGATAAGTATTCCTAGGACTCTGATTGTGATCAGGGAAAGGAATAATAGAAGCACATACACCCAAGATCATGGCAGGATGAATTTCACAGTGAGTGTATGTAGTACAGTATGCATATTCTTTTACTTGAGCTAAGTCATCTGGGCTCATTGCTATCATTACAGTCTCCTCCTCCAAGGTGTCTATATATTCAACAACCCCACTTGCTACTAAATTTTGCCATCCATAATTATTGAAGTCACGCTCTTTAAGATCATCAATATGCTTCTTCTTCAATAGCAAAGCTCCATTTTCTACAATCAGCAAGGGGCGACATATTCTACCAGCATCTGTGTAAATTCTGATTTCTCGATCTCTGATATCGCGGATCATGCTCACTTCAGACACAATGATGTCCATTTGGCGCCTCAGTTTCCTCAAGGTAGCCATCAATTGTTCTGGATCTCTATGAATACCGACCCAACAACCATTTACAAATATCTTTGTAGCATCAGCTATAGCTGAGGGTGCAATTTCTTCCAAATTTTCCATGGACCATTCTTCCAAGAATTCTAGAATTGGAGATGGCTGACTGCCCACAGATATATAGGCCATTAAGGCAAGATTTTTCACCAAACCGACAGCAGCACCTTCAGGTGTTTCAGCAGGACAAATCATACCCCACAAAGTATTGTGTAATTGTCGAGGTTTGGCTAGTTTACCATCACGACCAATTGGAGAGTTAACACGTCTCAAATGTGATAATGTCGAAGCAAATGTCAATCTATTCAATACTTGTGACACACCAGCTCTTGCCTGATGAGCTTTCTTTTGATCTCCCCAATTTCCAGTAGCAAGGGAGTATCTGAGACCATCTGTTATTATTTTAGTCTTAATAGCTAATTCCAAATTAAAGTCCTTTCCTCTGTCAATGAATTTCTGGGCATACATTCTGACTTCTTTCAATAGATTTTTAAATAAACCCCTGAATAAAAATGCAAGTAGAGGGCCAGCTAAATCCAACCGTTTGTTGCCATAGTGATCTCTGTCATCTAGTTCACGACGACCCAAAGCAGCAAGTAACAATCTGTGTACCATATAACCCAAAAAGTATGCTTTTTTAGTTTCACAAAAATCTGACACACCAACATGTGGCAACATTTCTTTTTGTAAAATTTCTCTAGCGTATTTGATACGCTTTTCCTTTGTTACACCAGGGCGAGCGCCACGGGCACCAATGAAATTAAGAGCCACATTTTGTTCTTGAATTACAAAAGCTTCATCAAGGGACGGTTTTACCATTTCCATCATTTCTGGATCATCAAAATCATAAATAATGTGTTCCAGTATATCTCTGTCAGCTACAAAACCAAGAGCTCTGAACACAATCATGATTGGAATTTCTTGTTTGATGTATGGGACAATTGCAATAATTCTTTGCCCAATTGCAGATTTTTTTATGTTTTGCCCTCCACGAGCCATCATATTAACCCATAAAGTGGAAGTAGGCCTAGAACTATGTTCCAAACAAGATCTAATTTCTGTTTTGTAAGCAAATTTACCATCTTTCATACTGAATACATAAACAGTATTTGTTGCCATTTTTTCCTGTGCAATTAATACTTTTTCAGATCCATTGATGATAAAATAGCCACCAGGGTCAAGTGGGCATTCATTCAATTCAGACAAATCTCTGTCAGTCAAATTATTTAAAAGGCAATAAGTGGATCTAAGCATTATAGGAATTTTGCCAATAAATGTTTTTTGATGCTGTGTTTCAACCGGGTCTTCATGTTCTTTTACAATTGTTTTAGTTATATCTACATAGAGTGGTGCAGAATAAGTCAAATTTCGAAGACGGGCTTCATTAGGCATCATAGGTGACGGAGCACCATCTTTTTCCCAATGCGTAGGTTTAGATAAATAAATTTGATCGAACTTCAGAAGATACCTCGGCGGCGTTTCAATTTCACCTGATGAATGTTGAGCTTCAGCTTGCAATTCTATAGGCGGTGAATCTTCTACGATGCGCTGGACAGACATTTGGATGAATTCATCAAAGCTATCCAACTGTTGGCGTACTAAACCTTTTTCATCAAAGTAAGCGTTGATGACAATCCAACAAGCTTCCTGCCAGAGTTCAGAAGAAATCTCTTCCACGTCAATTTCTTCATATTGATCTTCTTCAGTATCGTACATAATCAAAGAAGAGAACTAAAAGTTCCCCTCAATTACGTTATTTTTAACAAAATAAGATGATACAGATCACGCAAAAACTTAATTCTTCGCCATTAAATATGCAGTAAATAAGTAGCACAGTGTGCACACACAGATAACTATATACTAGTCGGAGAGTAATACAGAGTAGCTAAAGTCAGGGTTGCTAGATGTGATTATTTTTATCCCCAAATATGAAATAATTTTTCTCCAAAATGATACCATTTTTCTAAGTTTTACCCAAAGGCAAAAGTTAGTTAGTACTAACTTTTGCCTTTGTTTTTTATCATTAGTTACAATTTCATGATAGTCCAAGAAATTGTAACTAATAATAAAAAACAAAAGAGTAATAAAACCCGCGTTCTGTTTGGCACATGAAGTAAATTTAAAACATAACTTACCAGAAAACTGCGGTTCAGCTTCCCAAGCTGGTCTGTATCGTCTTGATTTTGACCGGTTTGCACTGGCGAAACATTCACAACAAAACATGTTGGAATCTCTATTTTCCACACAATTTTTGACAGGAACTAGAGATTTCAACATGTTTTGTTGTAATGTTCCGCCAGTGCAAACGCACAGGTTATACTAACTTAACAGAAAGACATTTTGTCTTTGAACTTTGAAGATAACTTTGATAGATCGAAATAAATCTTATCTCTTCGAAAGTGCGAAACAATAACAACACAACAATCATGATTGAATGAAACGAATGAACAATATGCCGATTATGTAGAATATTGTGGAAGTAGAATGAACCAAATGAATGAAAAATGACTATTAAGAGATACGAATTAAAAAACGAGCGTACTTACAGATTTCGACATCTGTGAGCGTACTGTTTTATCGAGTGTGTTCGGAAAATATGATACATCCCGTGGGAAACTATAAAAATAAAAGCCCCAAAATTTTCTTCTCTCCAATCATTTCTCAAAATATTTCATTTATCCAAAATTTCTCCAGGAGTCAAATTTTTACCCAAATTGCAAAAAAAAATATACTCAATCTGGTAACTCTGGCTAGAGTATATAACACAGAAAGAAATACAGAATCACAGATCTACACAGGATTACTAAATACTTCGTAGGCATTCGTTGGAAGGCTTTTGGGCTGCCAACTTTACTATTTACTATATTAACTCGCAGAGATGCATGTAGATATTGTTACATTTTTTTAAACAGTAGGAGAAACAACTATACTTTCGATGAAAAATTTAACTTTAGCAATTTGTGATTTTCTATCAGTAATTTTCAGAACAGCCGGAGTCTCTAGGCTGCTCTGAAAATTCTTTTCTGGTTAGTGGCAATGGACTCGTATCCTATTAGCCCACGTTAGCATGGACGTAATAAAATCGCGGCAATTTTTTTTTCGTGCACTTGATTTTCAACGCTCTGCTTAGCGCCGAGAGTTAAAAAAGCAACAGTGTGTTTTTCTACGCGCTGGGACGAGAGTGCGTCCCAGCGCGTTGGATTCTCAACGGTCTTCTAAACACCAAGAGTTGAAAATCTAGTGCGCGACAAATTCCGCCGTGATTTTATAACGTCCGTGCGAACGTCGACTTACATGGAACGTATTGACTGAAAAACCGGGCAAGTGCATGTCGGACTACGCACAATGAAGGGTTCCGTAGTGTAGATGAATTTATTTATCCCAAGAACAAACTTAATATTGTAGTTGAAAAACATCTTCTCCCATACATTACAACTGCAAGTGCAACTTACATTACCAATATAGACAGATTTACTATGTTATTTTAAGAACATAGACTTCTTATAGGTTTTCCTGTAATCTATGGGTAAAGAGCCATACTACGTTTTTATTTTTTCAAAATTTTAAGTCCAGTAGTTTCGGAGTTACGTGGGGAATATGTGATGTGTATATAATGACAAAAAGCTTTGAAGCTTTTTGAAAGTAAATATAGCGTAACAGAATTCTTGAGTGAATTTTTTTTTGCAACTTGTAGGTACTTTATAATGTTTAAAAATAAGAATGATGTTTGGTTTTTGTGTTATTTTTTTGTTAAAATGTTGTAGATTAGTTTACAATTTTGTAACTTTTGCATGCCAACTGGTAAAATATGGCTGAATCTATAGGTACCCTACCTATATCACCACAAAATAAAATATCTATCTTTATCAGTACCTATATATCCTTATCTATTCGTTGTTGCGTCTTTTAATCCTCACTTCTCCCGTAAACTTCGAAATAACTTTCATTGTTTAAAGATAAGATCATTTATTTGTCCAAAATATGAGTATAGGTACACACCGATGGCATGCAAGATGTTACAATTAAATTATATCACAGTCATGTTTTGCCTTAACGGCGTACAAATATAAGTAGGTAGATTATTACATTTAATCAAATAATTATAATTTTATCCATTATTCAAATAATTATTATTAACCGTCCAAATAAGAATTTAAAAATTAAAATGTACTGCAGAATAGTGTCAACAACTCTTACTTATATTAAAATTAGTCAATTCAATGTCAAAGTAATTACACAATTAAAAGAATTAGATTAATTTATCTTTCAGAAATTCGTCAGTGCTGTAATAGGGTTTCTCTAACGGATGTGCTTTCCAATCTAATTTTTGTGTCTATAGTAACTCCAAGAAATTTATTTGTTCTATGATCACAATAGTGCACATTAACGTTTGGAATGGTTAATCTTTGGGCAAAATGCATAATATTAGTTTTTTCAAGATTTAGCTTGAGATTGTTTTTTTTTTCTAAACATTTTACCATGGATTCTGTGTATTTTTTAATGTCAGCGTCGAATGTGTCTCTATTTTTACAAGCGATTGTTATTACAATTGTTATACAATATTGGTATTGTTATACAATTGATGTACAATGATTGTTATTACAATCGCTTGTAAAATTTATTGCGATAAGCGATTGCTTATTATTACGACGACAGGTGGACGTTATATCAAGTAAAGAAAATATTAATTAAACTTTAAGAGTGAAGTAGAATACAAGGCAATGTTGAAAGTAAAGCCTACTCCACACCCTACAGTTCGATTGATAATTTGACTGTAAATCGAATTGTCCCGATGTCTTTTATTTAATATAAGGTACACGCGATCGTTAACTAAAGTGACAAGGGTTCGCGATAGTATATACATATAGTGTGAAGGCGTCTTACCCGCGAAGATTGAAATCGTTCGATTCACCCTACCATGTCAACAAATTGTAAGGTTTCCTTTGTTTTGACACACAATGACGCAGAGACTTTACTTGAATTGACTGCCATGGAAATGCCATTATAATTTATTTATAATTATATTTTTTCATTATAATTCGTAGCCCTTAAGACGACCCACTGACCGTTAATTTAAAAAAAAATGGAACTTTTAGTAATATGTACTTTGATAGAATTCCTTGAGATGTTAGATGTTAGGTTAAAATTCACATTCAAATTTTGGATTAATGCATTAATTAATTCTATGCCTCGCGAATTTACCCGCTTAAGCCTTGATCCCGTGGGAATATCGGGATAAAAAGTATCCTATGTCCTAAATTTCATACAAACCGTTCAGCCGTGTTAGCGTGAAAGCATAAACAAACAAACTCACTTTCGCATTTAATATTAGATAAGGTAGTTATGAAGTTAGGATTTAACGGATGGAGAAATTATGAAAACACGACTTGTTATTTTTAAGAGCTGTTTTGATTATTTTAGTTGTTAGCCGTCATTTAAAATATTGTCGTTGCTGTTGCGTATAACATTTTGATTAAAATAACTATTACAAGCTGTTATTTACAAAAAAAGATAAGAAAATTAGAATTTAGCGCATTCGCCATAATAGAAAGAAATAAAATAATGTTTGGAAAATTAAGACAAAATTGAAACAAAACATTGATTTTGTTCAACACTTTTGTATAAAATGATTTAATTTTGTATAATTTCTTGGTTAGGTTAGCTCCTCTGGCAGCTGCCCTAATTGTAAAATTGTCACTGTCATCTCAATCTGTCAACAATAATCCCCGATACACATTTTTTCCCAATAGTAATAAAAATGATAAAGTTCATATGATTCTTGTGCAATAAAAACAACATATAAATAAAAATGGCCCTTACTTATAGGACTTTGTTTAAAAAATATAATTACCTGTTAAATATAACCAAACCAGTGAAATGGAGTGTCGGGGATAAATATCCTATAAGAACTCTGGCAAGTGGTATTTGCTATCAAAATCAATACGCTCAAAGATCCGTTGACTCAAAAGTGATAACTTTCCAATCAAAAAACTTTAGACTATATTCTACTCCAAGCAATGCCGCAAATGCCGCACCACCCGACGATCCACCGAAGAGTAAGCAGGGGCTTATACAAAGGTTTAAAACAATGTACAGGGATTACTGGTACGTGTTGATACCTGTCCATGTCGCTACATCTATCGTTTGGTTTGGAAGTTTTTACTACATCGTCAGAAGGTTTGTATAAAATTTGAACTTTAAATAATATTTAGAATCATCTTTATTATACCTTTAATTCTATTTTAACTTTATTGCAGTGGTGTTGATGTTTTAGCTGCATTACAGTCAATAGGTGTCAGTGAATCAATCATTGCTCCCCTACGAGATTCACAAGCAGGATATTTTGCCATTGCATTAGCAATGTACAAGTTAGTAACGCCTCTACGGTACGCTGTCACAATAGGTAATACCTGCATGCATAATATAAAATGAAGTAACACTATTGAGCAGTTTTAAGAAACTTGGCCAGATCAACTGGGATTAAAGTCCAACTCATATAACTACTTTGCTAGGCATATCATGTTCAGACTACATTTAAGAATCTTTAATAAACAAAAACATATGAAAACAGTTACAAAAAAAACATTAATATAACAGTGGTCACATGAGATAGTGATTACCATTATTGCACATGAAGTTTATTAAATAAATAGTTATGATGATACAATCACATGCTGCATAGGAAAGATTCTGCCTTCTGGCATATCTAGAGAATGGCCATGAACAAAAGTCTGGAAGTGGAATGATAAAGGCAAAGTTAAAAGGATGTAGAATACTTATTCAAAATATGTAAAACAGAATTGAACTTATTTCTATAGCCTTTCTGCCCAACAGTGTTATATTTTCTTCTTTTTCCAAGCTGTCAAAAACTCAAATAAATTACAATGCAATTCAACTAAGAATAGGAATAATGTTGTGCCATATTGTGGAGTTTTTGTGAAATAGCACCTGGACCTCATTTCAGAGCAAAGTTAGTGAGATATAAGAAAAACAAATTACAAAACGATACAACAACTAAAATGGATAACAACAAAATTTGAGGGGCTTGTGACTAAGTAATAACAACCGCACAGCTGGATCAATCAGGTTAAACTATGCTTGCCGCTGTTGGTCTGTGGATGAATGATCATCTTATCAACACCTCAGACAACATGTTAAGCCATTGGTCCCAACTGTCATGTGCAGATCTTTGACAGTTGTTATGTCGTCAGAAGCCCAAGTCTGATAACCAATCTTACCAATGGGCATTGTGTTAACCAGTATCTGGGTTGTGGAGGTCAAATAGGTGATATTTATTTGCAAGCCATATACCTATTTCAAGTTTCAGTCACCACTTCAAGGTCATTGACATTCCTAATCTTAGTTGAATCCATTGTATAATACGTGTGCTTGATAAAAAATGATTACAATATTTAATATCATTCTAGGAGGGACTACAGTTGCTATTAAAAAATTAAAAGGAATAGGTTTAATTAAACCAGTTCCTTCCCGGGAGCGAATGAAAGAAATATTACAAGAGAAACGAGATACTTTTCAAGATGCTTTCAAGGAGAGTCAAGCACAGATGAAGGAAAAACGTACTCAGGTCATGAGGGAAATGAAACGTTACAAAACTGAAATGAGGAATATGAAACATAAGGTGAAGAAAATGTGATATTTTCAAAGATCCCTTGGATAACTAAGGCTGTTAAATTTATAATATTATTCTTGAATGCCTTTTTCATGGAAAAATGGCTGGCTTTGGTTTACTAAGATGTAAACCAAACAATCTGCTAGTAATGATGAAAAAGCCATAGGTGGAAATTTAAATTATATACAGTTCTAAGTTTTGTAGTATTTATTACTTACATGAATATAAAATGAACTACACAACAAAATCATGTTTATTTCATATAAAATAGCTAGCTACATAATAATCACATCATTTTTCATCAAAATGTACATATAAAAACAGCTTAATCTAATTATATTAAGTACAAAACAAGACAGCACATTACTGGAATGTTTTATTGCGCCTTCCTAAAATATTTCTAAAATTGTGATACAAATAATATATACTGTATTATTATATATTTCCTTTATTACATTTCATATTAATTACATTCTTAAATATTTTATTAAAAAGACATTTAAAAATATAAAAAATAGTGGCATTGTGGCCTATCAGCATCATGAACAGGGTCCAAGCTGTGGTCAGGGCTCTAGAGAGAGGAATCTCCTCACTGCGTGCCATGTCACGGAGTACTGCTTTCTGAATCAAGCCGGTTGCGGCTTGACCCAACCGCGCGATGAGGGTTTCCTGAGGTGTTGGTCGAGGCTCTCTGCTATTAGGCCATTCATCATTTCAGTCGAAAGACATCCACTGCTGGACATATGCCTTCCCAAAGCACCGCCACTTCGACCGGTTCTGTGCTTCCCGCATCCAGCGGATTCCTGCGGTCTTCACAAGGTCATCGGTCCACCTTGTGGGAGGCCTTCCCGCTACGTCTTTCGGTACGCAATCGCCACTCCAGAACATTTCGGCCCCGTCGGCGATCTGTTCTGCGTGCAATGTGCCCAGCCCATTGCCACTTAAGTTTGGCAATTCTTCGGGCTATGTCGGTTACCTTGGTTCTCCTGCGGATTTCTTCATTTCTGATTCAGTCACGTAGGAAAACTCAAAGCATAGCCTTCTCCATATAAGTCTTAGACCGTAGCTCCGCTATTAGGCAATGGTCGTAACGGTTAACGAACCTTTAAGATAATGATTGCAGCATCCGGCGCTCTCGGTCTATCACCACAATATCAGGCTTTTTGGCTACAATAGTCCTGTCAGTGGTTATAGATCGCTTCCAGTACAATGTGACGTGACCATTCTCGAGAACTGGGTCTGGCACATACCTGTAGTATGGTACTTCGGACGCCACAAGGTTTGTACTACAAGGCAAGTTTTGATAATCCTAGATTATGTCTTGCAAGTACTCGCCGTTAGCAAGACGAGATCTACCGCAAACAATATCATTGTTTGTCCACCGCTTCACGACGGGACGAGAAACAAGATTACGCGGCCATAGTAAATGTACTGCCGCTACTTCGGCGCCGTCATCTCGTTCACGTCCTGTTCATGGTGCGATGGACAAACGGCCTTAGTCGGATTGATTCACCAGGTCGGTGACATGCCTGACAAATGTCAACTGGACCGTCCTTGACAATGTATTTCCGATAATTATTCGTCATGATAACTTCGTCGCACAGACAAAACCTTCGACTTCCCCGGTCGCGAAATGCAGCTGCTGCAGCCCGGAAAAACCGTCCGTGAAGTTCCTTACGATCGTTAGTATCACTACTGCAGGTTTTCGCCAGTTCTCTTTCGCCAAAGAGGTGAGGCCCTTGTCGACTGCGACCACATCTCGGTGCATCCCCACGTCAGTTTGAAGGAAATATTTCCTGAGGCACCGTCCTAATTGGTCATCGCTCGGGCGATGATGCGTGCGTCCGATGAAAATGTTCGCACGACCGTGCGATCGGACATACTGGTATCTATTGAATTTCTTAATAGACGGTCGCGCGATCATCTGCTTTTTTCTTTCAAATGTCAATCGCACGATGAAATCGCATCGCATCATCGTGCGAGTTATGGCCATTTAGGTCGACGCCTTAGACTGCAAATCTCGCGGTTGTGGAGGGTTTTAGCATTTAAAAAACCTCGGCCCGCACACTCCCGCGGGATGTGCAGTCTCATCACTGTTGACCGTGGGTGATGCATCCGATATGCTGTCAGTAATACGGACCTTTCTATCCAGAGCGCAAAGTTTCGTCCGAGTCTATTTTAGTATGGCCGAGAGAATACATCAAAACCGGCATGACCCAACCTTTGAAGGTACGCAGTACGCATCCTGTTTCCGCGTGATATGACTATTTAACACTTTATTCAAGCGGTCAAAGAAGCGCTCCCTCAACTATTGTTTCATGTCGGTAACATTAATGCCTAAAGCTTCCGACATACACAAATTATATATTATTATTTATTATTGTTATAATCAGGGAGCCTGTTACACAATGTTTGAAAAATTACATTATTATGTAATAATTATAATATTATTTAATATACACACCAACCAGGAGTGCTGTCCAGTCAAGTGTGTTAAGTTAATAAATGCATTTTACACCGATGGCAAAACAACTAGCAGCCATAATACTACGAGGAAGAAATAATACATGTTAAAGCCTCGTATCCGCTAGGCAACAATTGACACGGGACGCTAAACATGTTCGGCAACGGCTTGTTGTTTGTTTCTATGCAACATGCAGTTGAGGATCAAATCCATCAAACACACGGAGATCATTGAATACATTTTCTTTATTTTGATTTCTAACCCGCCAACGTGGTTTTTTTTCTTTTTGATGCATTTTTCGATAAAATTATAGCCACCGCCGCTGAAATCAACACAAGTTCCTCTGGCGACATGTTGCCGACGACTAATCATGCGTAAGCAGACTACGTTACAAAATAAAAGTTCCGCACTAAATTTCAACATGTTGTGCAACATGTCGCGCGCCAGATCTTGCCTAGTGAATACGAGGCTTTATATAATGTGTAATGGAAAGTGTAAATCAGTACATATGTAGTGAATAACTTGTGGTAAACAATCTCTATTCATAGTTTATCTCAAAATGACCCTTTTCCAATACGGTGTTTATACAATTGAACAAACTTTTTGGTATACAGGCAGCAGGATGCAATTATTTTTGAACAATGTTGTGAGTATGCTGTGTAGTCAATTCTTTTACATCACTCTCTCATCACTGCCACAAGCTTTAAAAAATATTTAAAACTTAATAAAAAAAAAATGGCTTTGTAGTGGAAATATGAATATTTTTACCTGTATGTATACCGTAAGGCTTGTTCGACTGTACATACACGATAAAAGAAACATAGTTACGTCAAATTCAGTTATGAAACCAGACAAGCTTAATTTATTTAAACCAATTCCATAATGAGATGTATATATCACTTTCCATAAATCAATTCCTTTGATAGTGTTCTCATAATTATTGAAATATTATCACTATTGATAAATTTTATGGATATCACAAAATATAATGGGCAAACCTGTTCTTGGCTAAAACAAATCACATTTCTTATACATTTCTTAATTATTATTTGTTGCTATAAAATAAAGTTTGCTTATAAAATGTAACCATTCATCTTACTAACCTCGAACAAATACCTATACAGAATATCATTTATCACCTCTTTCTGCATACTCATCAAATAGATAGACTTTGTAACATGTCAATTACATATCTTGAACTAAGTTTGTATCTTATGAATAGTAACAACACATGTAAAAATGTTTTACTTGAGTTTATCATCGTATCTTATGTAACGCATATTAAAGCTAAATTACATTAAATGCTAATAGATGCAACATTGGCGATACAAAATCGTTTTGAGCACATAATTGGATACCTAATAGAAATATTAGCCTGTCAAATACACATTCTGATGCAATGTAATTGTTTTAACACTAGACGCCGCCGAAAGAATGAAGTTCAGCCCATGTACTGGTAGGAAGCGGGGGAGAGATGAGGCGCTGGCGACTGGCCCGGCCCCGACGCCGCTCCAATCGTGGCCAAGTGACAAGCGCGACACATTAACTTACCTGAAATGTTTTCATTGTTATTAACATAACATTTTATATTTCACATTAGCTGTATATTTTGTCTACCCAGAGTGTAAAAAAATATATATTTTAATACAATATTAAAAATAGAACATGAGCATATCCTACAAGTTTTTTTTTATATAACACTTTATTAATAACAATATCACGCCTGTATTCCCCTAAAAAGTTACGTCAGTTAAACCACCGACACGTTACTGTGTCGTAACGCGTGAATCGGGATACACCAATCAATAATCAAAAGAATCTGCATCCTAATTGCATAATACACGATCAATCATAATCTGAATCATTTTGAAGGATATTGCTAATCCATTGCTTCATATGTATGAAAAAAATATTTTCACCAAAAATATAACCGACTGCCAAACTACAAAGTGAAAAATAACTTTAATTTCGGAAGTCGGTGTCTTTTGATCAATATTTAAGTTTTTTGCTATCTACTTCCGAAATTAAAGTTATTTTTCACATTGTAATTTGGAAGTCGGTTGTATTTTTGGTGAAAAATATTTTTTTTCACTTTTTAGTGGGTTACTTTGTAATTCATTAGTTCCACTTTAACAAATGGTGCTTTAAAAATACCCAAATCGCTATAGGTGTGCCTATAATATTTGAAGTTTCCTCGATTTCTCCAAGATTCAATCATCAGATCGTGACCAAATGACAATGCGACCAACTTGGAAGTATAACCTTTCAAACAAAAAAAAAAAAAAAATTCAAATCGGTTCAGCCGTCCATTGCCAATATTGGAGTTCTAATCTAGACTGGGCTACTCACAGATATAGATAGACCTAAATAACGCAAGAGCAACTACTTCGCGTGCCATTCGCGTGCCCAGCTTACATACAATAATCGTAAGCTGCCACTTTCGCGCTCAGTCTGCATCGGTGCCACGCTTGTCGGACGTCAGTAAAAAAAATTAAAAATAGTTAATTGCGCTGTTGTAAAAACTGTGCAGAAGCGAGGAGAAAAAATTAAGTAAACGTTTCCTAGTGCTTGTGACGTTATAGTAGGTAGTCAAAAAATGGCATGCTTGGTTTTCATACAGATCTTGATACTTGTGTTATCTATATTTGTGGAGTACCACTGAAAAACTTGGTGGAAGATCCATAAAGGAAGAAAAATGGGCTTACATCCTAAGTGGCATAGTTTCCTCATCGCTATTTTAATTTTACTTGAAAGTTGCGGCACGATCAAACGTTCCTTTTTCTGGGGGTTACAAATATTTAAAACTAGCTAATGCCCGTCATGCGTTGGAATACCTTTTTTCTTTTTGTTAGGACCCTTCTCCGGCGTGCACACAACAACTTACCAAAGTTTCATCACAATCGTTCGAGCCATTTTCGAGTTTTTGCGAGACTAACGCACGTATTTTTATATAGTATATAGATACAGTGAAAATCGTTTATAACGACTTCGAAGGGACCGTCGGATTTCGGTTGTTACAGCCGATAGTCGTTATGACCAAAAACTATGTTAAGTATACAAAAATGTTGGGACAACAAAATTTCGTCGTAATAAACGGTACGACGTTTTAAGCGAAGTCGTTATAAACGGTTTTCATTGTTTAGTTAAGGTTCCGAATTAAAAAAAGGTACCGTTATAATTATAATATAACATTTTGTCCGTCTGGCACGGAGGTTTTCCTCGAGATCTTTGCAACGTAACGTAACTGTTTAGGTCTCGGTGATGGTGACGGTGCAGTGCACACAGATCGCAACTACATATTCTTTTTTTTTTTAATTTCAGTTAATAAACGGTAAGATAATTAGGTATCGTTTAAAAGGGCTTTCTTTAAGGATTCTAAAAATACTTTTTTATGTTTTAGTGACCTTGAACATGTAGCTCAAAAATAAAAATAAAACATTTTGGGCCCCCCCTTATCTCCTAGGTTTCTATATTTTTATCTTAAGAAATTGCTCATCAGGGCTACTTAATGGCAAACAGTACATTACAGTAACAATAGAAAAAGACAAGGGCGCCTTATTTAGATCCTGCTCCATTCTGAATTGTTTTGTGGCCACGTGACTGTTACTTGCACAACTTACCAGCTAGGGGGTAGCAGCGTTTGTCAGGTTCGTCAGTCAGTTGCATTCCACATAAGCAACACATATAACAGTCAACATGGAAGTCTCGGTCCATTGACACAACTCTCACTGTCTCATCTGTGCCTTCAACTGGTGTAATACCTGGAATCAAAGATTTTAATCGATTTATTTTTTTATTTTAACAAATCTCGGGACCATGGATCCCGGTCCTTTGGAAGGCATACGAGGGGGCCGAAGCCAACTCGCTGAGGACCCTTAGACATTTTTAAGTGTTGACGCACCAACCGACGATTATCCCTGTATGCACTATACAAGTGCACCCAAGGACAACCCCCGGTTGGTGTAGGACTATTGCAGAACATGGAAACAAAATATACTGGGCTATGGATTTGGGTGGCTATAATGGATTGGTTACATGGAACTATGGAAAACGGCCCCGAAAACGGTCGCCAGCACAAAGTGTCGTAGCGACAAGGGGGCAACATGAACTGAGGTGCTTATGAGGAGCGGAGAGGTATTCCACGGCTATCAGGACAATCCCGGAAGTACGGTCAAGATCCCTACCAGCATCTTACTGGAATACTTCCTTCCTCCGAGCATGTTTGCTCTTGCAAATCTCCACTCAAGCCGGCCAATTAAGGCAAGAATGAGGTGGGAGCTCCGTTCCTCATCAGTGTTCTCTCCAGCCGGCCAATAAAGGCAAGCTAGAGGTGAGGATCAAGACTTCTCCCGGGAGAGAGGGTCCGTGGGGTCACTACTGCCCAACAGCTCGCCACATGGTGCCCTGCGGGTTTTTGTATCTCTTTTGGTCTGGCTCCTCATTCCTGACCTGTTCCGGCAAAGTAAACTCTACCAGCGCAGGCCTAGAGTTCGGAGCGCGCAAGCCCCACCACGACGTCAACGTAGAGATACGGCGGTGGGGGGATTTATTATTATTATTGTAGGATTTAATAGTTTAATAATAGTTTAATAGTTTAAGAAACAAGAGAAGGTCCTTACCCTTTCCACAGCTAGCACATTTAGGAGCAAACATTCGATGATAATCATTGACACAGTAAATCTTGTTGTCAACATCCACAGTGAAGGGTACTCCATCAAGGCACTCATTACACACACAGCAACGGAAACACCCTGGGTGATATGATTTTCCCATTGCTTGCAAAATCTATAAACAATACCACTGATATAGTATGCATGTTACACAAAACAAAAACATGATAGGCCTGCAACAAAAATATGCCTTACCATTTCCATAATAAGGTGCCCACATATTGCGCACTTTTCAGCAGTTTGTTGAAATCCAGAGTACTGTAACATTGAGTTACAAAAAGGTTACCTCATTATTTTCAACAATGATAATGCAATGGTTTTTGTATAAGTATGTACATAACACATATATTTATAACATTGAATACGCACCAAATAGTCTTCTTCGCAGTAAACCTTGCCATGTACATTATAGAAAGCCTTGCCTCGTAATGCACGACCACAAGAGCAACAGATGAAACAGTTTGTGTGGTAAAGGTTGCCCATTGCCTGGCAAGCTTGGCCTGCCCCCGTAACTCCTGCACCGCATGTATGGCAGATGCCTAGGTGACAAGTTAAGTCTGAATTCAATATGTTAAAGCAAACTAACAGGTATCGTAATTGAAAATTGACCAATACCATCTCATCCCTGACATTGGCAAAATCATCAAACATTAATTGATGGAGCCATGTTCCTTTAAAATTTTAATTGAATTGAACTAAACAAGTAGGATTTTTAAAGCAAGTTATGTACTAGGGATTTCATTGGTTAATAAAATGATGATGTTGCCTTACCAAAATATTCCCCCTCTTCATCTTGCCTTTCCATCTCCTCTTCAAGTTGTCTAGTAAGTTCTTCTATTTTACGTTGAGCTTCACTGGGGCCAGGTGGACGTGGCGGTGTGATGCTGTATGGCAGCAAGCTTTTGCTGCGACCCCCAGAGCCTCGAGAACCACCTGACACTTGGGACACAGAGCTTGGAGTAGGACTGGGAGCTGGGGACTGAGCCGGAGAACACAATGATGTCAGTCCTGATACTAAATTCCTAGAAGCAATAGATTCAGAAGCAAGGGAGACATTGTCTCTGTTAGCTGCTGCCACCGCTGCAGCAGGGGAGCCACCAGTCATGCAAACATAGTCTGAACCATTAGTATCTTCCACTATCTGCATTCTACTACCAACTGTGGACTTTGAATTAAACCCTCCATTAATTAATGGTTTCTCTTTTCCAATATTATTCCCAATATTTGGTTTGGGATGAAAGAATTTAGGACTTGCTGTAGCTGTTTGAACTTCAGTAGCAATGTTGGCTTTAGGTCTTTGGGCACTTGGAGCTATAGATGCATATATTGCTGTAGATGGTATAGTCACAATTTTATCATCAAAACTAATACTGTTATCATTCTTCAGGAGAGCACTCACATCTGTGTACTTGGGAGGGGCGGACTTCATCACTGTGTAGTCACTGCCGGGGTTCTCATGAGACGTGTTGTATGGAGGTGGAGGTGGGGCCTTGTCTATTTTTACTTTTTCACTTGTTATCATTTGCGCCAAATTCCTAGTAACACCAGTGTTTGGCACTTGTGGACCAGGCACTGACCCCTGTTGTATAAATCGCTGATCATGGTTTTGTTGAGGCTTAAATTCACTTTTCTTATCGTTATCTGAACACAACATGTTTTCATACACTATTGGATTTACTTTAGTCTTCGAATTAACTGGCACTTGAGGTTGAGCTTTACTGTAACGTGTGTCGTAATAACCGTCGGACACTGGCGGCGGCGGCGCCTGCTGGTATAGCTGGTGATAATAGGGCGGCTGCGGCGACCGCTGCTCACCGTAATAATCTATATTTTCATAAACTGGTGGTGGGTATTGAGCATTCGGAATGGCTGGAATTTCGTATAGGTCGTCAGTTTGATAACTGAGTGACCTTTGCGATATGGAATCAATGGAACGTGTAGGGCTTGAAGGCAGAGCAGCAGTGTTTATATCACGTTTATTGATCGACGCAATAGTTTCAACTCGTTTAGGCGTAGCAAACTTTGAAGCGGCTATGACATTCGATCGCTCGTAAAAACTATAATCCTGACGACTGTTTTGGCTATTATCCAGTACAAAGCTCTCTATTGCGCCCACAGGTCGAGTTTTGGCTAGAGAACTTGTGTTCGATGTTACAGCTCCGTGCGCTTGCTCAGTAACATCTTCAACTTTATTGGATAGTTTTAAATCTTGAAGACCAATAATACACCGTTGTTCATCTGAGTTACTTCTACGTGATGAATCCATGTTATGTATCAGAGAGTATATAACCACTATGTTATTTATGGAATAAATGCAACTATTAAAAATTAAAGTAAACTTTAGTTATAAGCACTTCAATCCGAGTTCGAATGAATCATCTCAAAAATCGTCAAATTGAACTCTCAAATTGTGTTCTCAAACAAAACATCCACTAGGGATGATCTTACGATACAGATCGATATTCGATTATTAATAGCAATTAGTAATTTGTTGAACAATGACCTAAAAACCACTTGTCCATATTTTTTTTTTATTATACTTGAATTTAATATATTAGTCTCAATTAAGCCATAGGCCGCACTGAGTGAGTGCACTGGTTTTTACCGAATGCGGTGCCCGTACTCGCAAAAACGCTAACGCAACAAAAAACGCCAATTCGTGAGCTTGTATTTATTAGGTTTTTGAAGAAAAGTATGTGACAAAATCTTGCAACTTTTATCACAACCGTGGATTGCGCCACGGTTGTGATTGTGACCAGTCACAAACAAAATCAAGCGCTTGCACTCAGGTTTTGTGCCGCAACAGATTTTTGTACTGAAATGCGTGCACCCTAGCGGTTTTGCGAACAGCGCGAGGCAGAAGTGTGGCCTCGGGCTATGAAAAAACGCAAAAAAGTCTGGATGTATGCAGATTTATGGAGCTGCTTGGGAAAAGCAAGACGAGATCGATCTCTTTGAGATTATTCCAATAAATCAATAAAAATCAAAATTATGGATTGAGCTTTGATCGTCTAAGGATCCCCTCATGGAGGTAGGCTGAAGAAATGGAATTAGGAAGTACTAATGAGGATAAAAACTGCCACTTGCTTACTTCAGATGGCGCTGAACTCTGGCGTCTTATAATTTGACAGCTACCCATACATTTTTTGTAAACAAGCGACTTCTTACGCATAATTAAATATTGACCCCAGTTGCGCTGCTGTTTACTGTAAAAATACGGCCAAATATTTGCACAAAGATATTATAGGAAGAAAACTGTGGGAGAAAGTTGTCCAAAAAAAATTTTGGTATTCGATATTTCGCCGAGACGATGTGCTATCCTCTAAGCCTTTTATGGAAGAAAGTTGTTCCCAAGAGAACTAAGTCTGTTTTCAGTACAAACAGGCACTTGTGATGTGATATTATGTAAATTATAGTAAAGTATGTGTGTGTTTATATGATCATATTAGATCAGTACTAGAAGTGCTGTCTCTGAGGTTTTTCAGTCAGAAAGATCATGCCCGAGTCGGTTTTCAGGTTTTCATCAGGTTATTTCTATTGTACGCCTCCAGTCTTTTACAAAAAACGAACTTAAAGTCAACAAACACAAAATAATCTATAAATTATAAAACGTTCATAATTTATTGACTTTTCCACTAAAGCTGCTTTTTTACCAGTAGTAGATGCTTCCCCTGTCCTTAGCTCGTCTTTTAATAGTGCTACACTCCAAGTCTCATACATATTTATCTAGTTTTCGTTGATTTGTGATCGACATAAAAGTTAACAAACACAACAATGGCGGTTCAAAGACGTACAACTGTGCTGCCATCTGTTATGAGCTTTGAGTTTTTAACCTCATTAGTACAACTGCAATGCTCGCAAGCAAGCTGAAAAGCTGGTCTTGAAAGGGGTGCTGCCCAGAAACCAAAACCAATAACCTTGCCTGAATAGAATGCGCTAATAGAACACACATAATATCACAATCACTTTTTCAGCATGTGGATCACCAGAAAACTATTATAATATTATTATAAAGAGGAAGGTAGGTAGGTTTACCTATCAAAATACCAATATTTTGTTAAAGCACTAGATTTTCCGATATGAGTTAGCAGAAAATAATGGGAGTCGATTGCCATAAAATTGCGCTAGATATAGCCCCGAAATCGCTAAAATGGCAGCACTTGTTACGGATCTGACAGATGAGACCTGTCAGTCATTATGTCATATTTGATAGAAGAATAGAATCATCTGTCGGGCATTGTAAAAGTGTGTGGGAGGTTTTATTTGGGTTGCCATCAACAAATGAAATACATGTACTAACATTACTTCTTTATAATTTTTCTCTTTGTGGAGGAGATCTAAAAATATTATTTCAGTGGTTCCAAGTTCCTTAATTTTGTTACTTTCATTTAGGTGTAGTTTGATGATGGTTAGATTTTTTTTTTCTCGGGATAAAAACCAATGTCCAGACAAAAAGCAGACCTCTTCTTTGGTTGTTTGTAAGTTTGTATGTAGGGGGTAATCTCCGGAACTACCACTCGGATTTGAAAAAAATCTTTTTGCATTGGATAGTCCAGTTCTTAAGGAAGGTTACAGGCTCGCGCACGAAGTCGCGGGCAGAAGCTAGTATACTATAAATTCAGCATTAATAAGGATGACCCAGAGTAACCATTTTTAAGAATTTGATATAAATTTCAGTGTTATTTGACCGTTGTTTTTAAATTATAATACCGCTGACCGGTATTATAATTTAAATTGCGCATTTTAATTTAGATTAAAATATGCCTTGACATTATTTACCTACTTTAAAAGATATCACAGATTCAAAATAATGCGTAACAAAATAATTATGGTTGAGCGGTGCAACGTGCAACGCTAGGACCGGAGTCAATCACCTATTCCTCGGTTATTAGATAAGCGACCATCGCTTCGCTTCCTTTTAATCCCGATAGTACGTTCTCGTGGGATATTTTCCGACATCCGCGCAGGAGAAACCGCGGGCAAAAGTAGTAATAATAATACCAGCCTATTATCGTCCCACTGCCAGGCAAAGGCGTCTTCTCGTACAGAGAAGGCACGAGCATTGATCCACCACGCTTGTTCATTGTTCAAGACGGGTTGGCAATTTCAGACTTATATTATAAAGTTAAGTCTGAAATTGCCAACCCGTCCAGTTTTCCTCATGATGTTTTCTTTCACCGGTATCAGTAATGATTTTTTTATAGGCAATGCTACGTTGTACATCAAAGTCTGTTTGTGGAAATAGGAGTTATTTTCCAATTTGGAGTCAATTGGAGTCAAGCGGGGCCTCAGCGGTGAAGATTAGAAGTAAGGTTTAATATTGTGTTAAAACGAACAGCTAATGCTAATAATAAAAATAAGTTTATAGTTTTGTTATTGTTTGGTTATAGTTACGATAATGCCGAGGTTCGTACCCCACAGGGGGTGCACTTAGCAAGCGCCTGCCTGGTATATAGGGTAAGGTGGTGCAAGAGTGCGCGGTTGGTAAGAGTACGCATTTAATCTCCAGAAAATACAGTGTGACAATTGCAGCTAACTTAAGTCGTAGTTTGGTGATGAAGTGAACCTGTGCGCGCTCCCGATAATTAATCTATGTGAGACAATAGATGTAGGTTTTAAGTAAGTCAATAGGTTTTTACTTCACTTGATATAATATTTTTGTGTTTTCCATTGAATTCTGTTCGAAAATTATACAGGAAACAATCATCCAAAGTTTTTCATTACAAAACTCGGTGTGAGTTCAAACAGATTTTAAGAGGAAATTACGATAGGTACGTCGCAAGAGATGTCGCTTGTAGCATGTCATTCTATATTAGGGCGATTCATGTAAGAGTACGCATTGTAGGCGCATGTAAGACGGCGCGTGCACTCTTATACATCTTTCTTTTTTAGTATTAACATATATAAGTTTTGATTAGATTAGAATAGAATAAAACAGACTTTATTGTACATCATAAAACAATACACATAAAGAAACAGTTTGTGCAATCTAATAGTACAATGGGTGGTCTTATCCGTAATCATTAGCAGTTCACCATACAAATCTGAAGTCCAAAAGCAAATTATTATACAAAAAAAGCCAAAAAAAAGTGCACACAAATATCATTAGATATTTGTGTGTTGTCCCAGCAAACGTCAAAACGCAAGAAAAGGATGTCAAGAGCCTAAAACCAAAGAATGTGCCAAAAAAAGAAGAACTGGCGCCATGTGTTGGCTGCTAGAAATTGTACAAAGAGCCTATATTTGAAGATTAGATTGAGTGTTCAGACGGTAAATAATGGTGGCGAGAAACTTTGGACAAAATAGGCGGTGCACTCCTCATGAGTGCACCGCCTATTTTGTCCAAAGTTTCTTTATGTGTGACTTAGGCGCTCATATTAAAATGCGCACTGTTATACACCTTGATGCGCACTCTTATACGACCGGTTGTTTATGAGTGTGCTTTTCCCCTTTTTTTAAATGTGATTCTCACATCTCAATTAATAGCCACAACTTGATTAACTTCATGTTGATTTGTTCTAAGATAGATCGAGAGTTAAAATAAATAAAGTTGATTTCTTTAACTAAGTATAATACTCTTTTATATATAAAGCCTTGTTTAAAAAGTGCGCACTCCTGCACCACCTTACCCTATCAAAAAAAGTGTAATAAAAAGTGCTTTCTTTTTTTAATTTTATTTCCTACATGATTTAGCCACAGTAGCAATACATTTTAATTGAATCGTTAGTAACACAATCACTTTGATTTCGATAAAGATTTAGGCGGCTTACTGTTCCAGAGATCACCCAGTGCGATCTGCTACGTATAAGAGTGCCATCAAAAATACCGGCTCCCGGTCTTGTTTTCACCTTTACCGTATAAATTCGCCATTGCTTATTACTTTCCACTAAATAAACATCATATATATGACCAAGGCTTAATGTACGACACTGTGGATAATCGTGTAACAACTTGTTGATTAGCTCTACAAGTTTGTGTGCAGCTATCATTTTGACTTTGTTTCCAGCCTTAATCTTTTGCCCTCGGTGACACGGACACCAATGTTCTGCAATGCCAACCGATGTGCAATTTCTTATCGCAGATATAGGAAGAAAAAGACTTGATTTACTCATAACAGAACTATTAGTCCTTGTTCTGATCATGTCATCTTTTAGTGTAGCCAGATTCAGTAGGTCTAAAAATGTTTCATGGATATCATAAGGCGTGGTTAGCCGATGGACATTATGTTGGATGTTCTCAAAGGCTAGTTTATAACGGCGTCTAAACTCTTCAGGAAAAAGAATTCCCAGTAACGGCAAAACTCCTTCCAGCTGGCCTTGTTCTGTATTTACTATGTCTCCCCATCTCATTCCATGATCACTTAGTAATATAAGTATAGTTTTACTCAAATAATTATCTTGATCTAAATTAGTTAAAAAGTTGAAATAAGACTCGTCCATGATGTGTGGCTCATTAATATTCTCGTGACTTATAGATTCTTCCCAAAACATACCAAACAATCTATTAAGCTTTAGATGTTGCGTTAACCCATATATATATTTTAAAAGAACTTTGTAATAATATTTAGATCCCATGCACTGGTGATAACTGTAATTTTGGTTTTTGAATAATTTTCTCGTTTCAAAAATAAATGGCTGTAAATAGTAATCAGTCGGTATCTTGGACAGACGGTACTCATATTTGCCTAGTAGGCCAGCAATACTGTCGGAGCCGAGTGCTGTGTAGTATCCTCTCTCTTTGAACTTATCCCAGATAAACGCATTGGTACACTTGTCTAAATTAAATATGGTATCACGAATACATTTTTGTTTTATATTCTCGAAAGAGAGTCCTGTTAATACGGGAAACAAGTTAGGAAATGAGTTATCCCCTAATTTACTATAGCCGAGCAATTCAACAACACCTCTCTCCTTTAAAAAAAGTGACGTTAAAGGCATAGTACGCTGAAAATTGAGTCGTGACATACTTTCCATGCCCAGTATGAGTATATTGTATGATTCTTTGCTATGAGACGTATTGGGCGTTATATCTGTATGGAAATTGAATATAAAGAAATCACTATAAATTACTTCGTCTAAGTGATAACATTCAATATGCACAAATTCGTGTTCCACTTTTATCACTGTTAAAAATTCTTTGCAGTCGCTGTAAACAATATTATCTAGGTTTTTTGGTGCTGAAAAAAACATGTAGCAACAATAAAAAGTATCTTCATTAAATACGTTGTAGGAGTCGAAAGCTTCACGCTCCACCCAGAGATGTGACGCATTGGCAGTGACGAGAGGGTTGACAGAAGAACAGTTACGTTTTCCAAACGGTGCAGTCACTATCTTTTTTATACTTTCACTAACTTCTGATAAACCAGCTATAGAACATCCTTCCGTACGGATCGTGTACAGTTCACTAGTAATAATTGCAAGTACTTCATTTAAGACAGTAACAGAAATACAGCACAAAACTGCTGAAATATGCATTATAATTTTTGGTTCCTGTTTCCCGAACAGGTGAATATTATTGTAATGCACCACCTAAAGCAAGCTAATCGTGGTAAGTGCGGCGCATTTCAAAATATTTACTCCTAATTTCTAAACATTCTGATAAATTTTGTGGCGTGGATGTTAAAACCGCGTCCACATTTATGAAATTATTAAACAGCTACTTACGTAAGTACGTCTACTATTAAATAACTGTGAGTCTCAGAATAGTTTTCAGTAAATGAGGAATAACCGCCCTTTCTTCCCTACCATTTCACTCACGGTGCAAGGTGGCTCCATAATTAAATAATTATGTTTCCATATGCGCAAGTTTGCGTTGTAGCACGGTTTACGAAGCGGTTGACGAAACATGCGGCACGGTGTACGAATCAATCCGTTCAGTAGTTTTTGCGTGAAAGAGTAAAAAAATCCATCCATCCATAAAAATCCATCCAACAATAAAATATATATAATATGTAAAAAAAAGCCTGTCCCATCCGAAAGGGGCTCATAGGTAGGTACCGCAATAACATTAATTAAAAGACAAAAAAAAAGTTATTGCTATTTAAAATCACATTTTTAGTACCAAAATTACCCCAAGCTATAAAAAAAATAGCAAATTTTCAACAGGGATCATAACTTATGACTTGTAGACACACGCTAAACGACGGCCGCCCGCGCCCCATGTAATAAACCGATTAAATTCCCCACTCAAAAAAAAATAAGCCGATTTTTTTTTTCGATTTTCCTGATGTGTTATTACCACATAATTAGAGTCAGTTCGATACCTATCAACACCCTCACGGATCGGACAGGGCTTTTTTACATGTTGTATATAAGTAGGATGGAAAGTTCGGCAATAATATCTGATGTCATGATTAATTAATATCTGTACTTGAAGACAGGAAAAGTATGCGATCATTTTGTGGAAGGCACATAAAAGTATAGTGGCCCAAACATGTGACATCGAAAAAATACCAAAACTATCTGACGAGACTTAAGTGAGAGAGTAACAAACATTCATTCATCCAACTATCCTCACAAACTTTTGCGTTTATAATATTATTAGGATCATCTATATCACCGGCTCTCTGACCAGCACGCGTAGCATGACCACCGTAGAAATGGGTTTTGTCGACGGAAGAATAGACAAAATGACAGATAAACAATCACAATCTGTCATTTTGTCTATTATTCCGTCGAAAAAACCCGTAGAAAACCCGTTTCTATGGTTGTTATGCTACGCGTGCTGGGATGCTCATGACTGTACTTGTATTTGTGTTTTCTGATTACAGGATTCATAATTTTTTGGTGTTATGGAGCAATATTTTTATATATGGTGTAAGGGACATCGACGCGCAAACTGTTACCATGTATTGTGAATGGGCTCAATTGGGAATTTATAATGAAATATTTGTGGACCGTGTTAAAATATGTAGGTGTAATATCATAAATCATATGAACATAAAAGCCCGTATTGATGCGCGTCTGTGAGCACTGGAGTGAGAGGGCGCGCGCTAGCCGTCGCGTACCTGCCGGTCTATCTGTCAAAATGTCGCCCTGAAAATTTAGGTGTAGTGATTTTTACAGAATGGATTGGCTGGTACGGTATCCGACACCCCACGCCTTCCCGGGCGGTTAATCAGGCGCTTAAGTGATGTGCCGACATATTCAGTATATGATTCTAGACCGTTGGAGTATTACGCCGGTTATTTAAAAAAAACAGGCCAACTGCGTGTCGGACACGAAGGGTTTCGTACCACCGTACAATATTTAGCAAAAAACGCCCAACAAAACACGTTTCTTTTATGACCCCTTTTAATTTTTAACTTTATTTATTTATTTAAACTTTTCACACTCAAAACGGTACAAAGGCGGACTTAATGCCTTAGGCATTCTCTACCAGTCAACCAAGGGCGGTGAAGAGATTGGATGGCAGGTGCTCTGTTTAAGAGGAACAAAGAAAAATTATTAAAAATATATCATTAGAAAAATATAGGTAGGAACAACAGTACATAAATAGGTTATAACTTATAATACACATACATATTTAATGTAATATACATATATTTTTATATATATACGAGGGAGCGTTTTTATGTTCGCGGAATGGAGGATAAGGGGTGGAAATAAAAAAACTAAATTATTTTTCCTTTTCAATATATTCACCTGCAAGACGGATACATTTTTCAGATCTTTCAATTAATTTATTTATACCCTCGAAAAAAAATGTTTTCTCTTTATCTACAAAATACGCCGAAACTGCCTCCTTGACTTCATCATCGGTGGTAATTTTTTTACCCCGCAGCTCTTTTTTAATTTTTGGAAACAGATAATAATCACTCGGGGCCAGGTCTGGACTGTAGGTCGGGTGATTCAAAATATCGAAGCCCACCTTATGCAGCTCAGCCAACGCAACGCGGCTCTTGTGGACGGGCGCGTTGTCGTGCAAAAGCAGCACACCTTTCGTCAATTTTCCCCATCTTTTCTCGTTAATGGCTTCTTTTAGTTGCTCTAATATTGAAGCGTAGTATTCTCCGGTTATAGAAACACCTTTATCTTTATAATCAATCAATAATATTCCTTCCGAGTCCCAAAAGACCGTTGCCATGAATTTCCCAGGTGACTGTGACACCTTAAACTTCTTGGGAGGTGCTGTGCCCTTTTTATGCCACTGCATGGAGTCTTGTTTTGACTCAAATTCATAATGATGAACCCAAGTTTTGTCTCCAGTAACAATTCGACTCAATACACCATCCTTGTCTTCATTACAGGGGTCCAAAAATGCACGTGAACACTCTACGCGTTGTTGTTTTTGCGGCGGCGTGAGCATTCTCGGCACCCATCTTGCGCTGACCTTAGTCATGCCAAGATGATCGTGCAGGATTTTAAAAATTATTGTATCGGATACTCCAACCATTTCTGCGAGTTGATTTTTCTTTAGTCGAGCATCGTCGAGTACAATTTTTTCGACTTTTTGGATAAGTTCTGGCGTGGTCACCTCGATGCTCCTGCGCGCTCTCGGGTCGTCTTCAAGGGATTCCCTTCCTTGTTTAAATAAACTGTGCCACTTGTACACCATGGTTTTTCCTGGACAAGAGTCGCCGTAAACCAATGACATCTCATTCAGTATGGTCGCAACAGATTTTCCTTGCTTGGTAAGGAACTTTATGACGCCACGATATTCGATTTTTTCCATATTTCACTTTTCACTCCCGATTATGTTGCTTGGTTGACGATAGCTCAAAGACTAATTGTCTAATAACAATCAAACCTCGTATTTATACTAATTATGAGTCACTGAACACATTACGATCCTTATGAGCCTAATCACCCCCCTCCAACCCTCTCATTCCGCGAACTTAAAAACGCACCCTCGTATGTTGCGGCTAATACCCGAAATGCGGCTACACCTAGTTTTAGCCGGCTAAAACTAGGTGCGGCCCGTAGCAATTAGACCCTGGCACTCGCCGGCCGCTGCCGCGGCACCGCCCGCTTCGCTCGCTCGGCTCGTGCGGTGTGTTATGTGGTCACAGTTCTAACCTAACCTAACCTACCTTTCAGCCATTTTCATTTGCTACAACTAAATTTAACCAACTGCTACCGGCCGCACCTAGTTGTAGCCGGCTAAAACTAGGTGTACCCGCACTTCGGGTTTTAGCCGTAACATATATACAAATTTAAGGGAGAGAGATGTTGAGATGACTCTACTCTATTTGTTTTGAAAAAAAACTCTGCAATTTCTGCTTAAATGCATACCGACTGGTGGCCGTCCTGATATCAAGAGGAAGCGCATTCCATAGAAGAATGGACTGAATGTGAAAGGAAGAATGAACAAAGTCAGAAGAATGAGAAGGACAAAGTAGGAGAAGATTGTTAGAAGATCGCAAATTCTTAGTGTGTGAAGAACATAGATATTGGAAGTGAGACACAAGATAAGAAGGAGGAGTGGGAGAGTTGAGAAGGGAGAAAAGCGTGGTCAAAGCGCGCAAACTTCTTCTTTGGCGAATGGACACCCATTTGAGCTCAGACCTATAGCTCGACACATGATCATATTTCCTGAGATTGAAAATGAACCGGATACAATTGTTGAGCAGTCTGTCGAGCTTATCCAGCAAAACCGAATTCAAGTCAAAGTAACACACGTCACCATAGTCGATGATAGGGAATATCAAAGCCTGCACAAGCATAGTTTTCGTCTTAGCGGGCAAAAAGCTTCTCAGACGATACATGGATCGATAGAGTGCCGTTGACCCTTTGACTAACACTAGAGACCTGGCGTTGCCAGCTAAGCGTCGAGTCAAGATGCAAACCGAGATCTTTCACAGTGGAGGTAACGGGTATGACGGTACCATTGAAAATAAGAGGAGGAAGTGAGCTAAGCGTCACCCTACTCATCATGCGTGAGCTCCCAATTACAATGGCCTGACACTTTGAGGGGTTTACTGACACCCTAAAACTATCAGACCACTTTTTGATTGCATCTAAATCTCGGTTTACATCTGCTATAGCGTCCGACAAACCTTCAACCCGCTCAGCTGTATATAATTGAAGGTCATCGGCATAAAGATGATACGAACACCGAAGACAATGAGTTATAAAATTAATGCAGATGGAGAATAACAATGGAGAGAGAATACCGCCTTGTGGAACACCAGCATCCAGGTCGCGCCAACTCGACGAGCGCTCATCAACACGAACGGAGTGCTGATGTCCCCGAAGATAAGAAAAGAACCACTCCAGAACCTCGGGCGAAACCATAAGATGAGAGAGAATAGAAAGGAGAACGTGTCGATGTAGATCGATGTAGATCGTGTCGTCTTTATTTTGTTTCGGGAACCCTAAAATTATGTAGTGTTAAATATTGTACGCTGGTATAGAACCCTTCGTGTGCGAGTTCGACTCGCACTTGGCCGGATTGTTATTTTTTAAAATAACTTTTTTATTCATTCAGTAACAATTCACATTGTGTTCGAATATAATTTAACATAAAACATAAGCATACATAAAAATTATTAATAAAATACTTGCAATTCAATTTAAATTAGGAAATAATAATTAGATAAAAAAGAAATGTAAAATACGATGCAAATATAATTAAATAGAAAACCATATATCAAATATCAACAGCAAAGTAAAAGCAAACATTCATCAAAAAATAAAATATGACTACAATAATTATAACCCATAGACAAATAATGACACATGTCAGTTTTAACAGAATAGGACTTTTTATCATCTAATGAATAGATACATCTTTCCAACAGGAATGCCTTGAAAGAGCCTGTGTACAGTATGCTTTTTACTCAAGCAGTAATTTATTAAATATTTTAACTACCTGATAGGTACTTTAAAGTATGGTCGACAGGTGTCTCATTGAGAAATGCTGACAATGGTTCGGATCGCTCTTTTTTGGAGAATAAAGGCCCTATGCCAGTTGTAATGGAAGCTGTTTCTCCTAAACTGTATGCTATACCTCAATTTGGACTCAATCAGCGCATAGTATACCATTTTTAATTGTATTATGCTCACTTCATCCCTAAGAGTTCTTAAGGCATAGCAAGGAGATGATATGGATGAATCCAGTGCTGCTAGTTCTTTCTTCCAATTTAACAATTCATCAATATATAGTTACTCCTAAAACTGACGAATAACTTCTACTATGCGTGGTCTAGAATCATGTGCTGAATACATGGTAATAGTTTGCGCATCGATGTCCCTTACACTCTGTATAATTTCCCGTTGTCTGCGCGCAGTAAGCAATTTGGTGTCAGGACGTACGCGACCGACATCAGTGTAGGAGAAATTCAGACCTAATCGTTTTACAAAACAACTCCGTTTAAATGTAAAACATCTGAACAACGTTTAGCTGAATAGCCATTGCGTTATGTCAAACAAAACTGCTACCCACGTTTAGACGTAATGCAGAATGGATCTGCAATTCTGCAGTCACAATAAGCGTTTGGTGTGGCCGAATGTCGAATCGGTCGCAGTAACTAAGCTGACTAATTGGTTTAGGTTATGTTAGAACTGTGACCAACCGCAAAACTGGGATCAAAATCTTTCGTCATGGGTGTCCATGTCAACCGTGCCATTTTGATTTTGACCCCACTTTCGTTATCAAGAATCTTGAAAACCATGAAAACGACACCCATGATGAATGTTGAATTTTGATACCAGTTTGGAAAATAAACTAAAAAAAAGAAGTACAATAAAAAAACTACGACAAAATCTATTGATGCCTAATTGAACTATTTACTTCCAGTCTGTCTGTAACCGGAACTTAACTGGCGGACAGCACTGATACTGGTGCACTATTCACAGCACACACAGGCGTGATGTTATGTAGAAATCTCATTTCTGTAACATTTTCGCGCAAGTGGGTGCACACAAGTGTCTTTTGCGGAAATATTTTTCGCGCACGTGTACCAGATCCGTTCCTGAATTATTTCAGGAACGTATCTGGCAGCTTTGACAGATGGACGGACAGACAGACAAAAGCCGTGCCATAAGTAAAATATTTTTATCATTTTGGTACGAAACCCGGACAACGTCGGATTTTTGAACTCATCCTCTTAAAATAAATATATTTAGTTTTAGGAAATATTTGAAACCCTAAAATGGTTTACCACCGCCGAAACACGGGCATCCTGACCTGACTCACAATTTCTGTATTTAAATAAAAATGCTTGTATTTGAAAACCAACAAGTATATTAATAAATCTTGTTAAAATATACAACTGATTTCAGTTTTACAGTTTATATAATACTGTATTCGTTAAGAAAAACGTATATTTAAAATGAACCCTCCGCGAGAGCTCCCGGCATCCCATATGCGTCTTGAGGGAACCCTCCAGGAGGGCTCCCGGCACTGAACGTATTAACACATCGTTGTGATATGTGATTATTCCAAACCTACTTTATGCTAGGTGCAAGTCTGAGCGGAAAATCGCCGCGGGATTTTGCGCACGTAATTCCACATCGTAGCAACATCACAGTCCCGTAGGGGCAAGCGCGTTTTCCACCCAGTTATTGTACTTTTTGAGTATTTTGACATACTATATAGGTAAGTACTTGAAAGTAATGAAATTAAAAGCGCGTTTCGCTGCGTTTTTCCGCACACATTTTCCCGTAGCTTTTAAAGCGTACATTTCCTAAAATTCGCTTTGGCACCTTATTTTATTGTTCTGATATGTTTATGAAATAAGCCAGCATCTAATATCATTCGTTAAGTGTAAATGAAATTATTTTTTTAATATTCCGGTCTCTCTTTCATCTGAACTCAGAACTTTTCTCAGAACTATAGTTCAATGTGCTTATTATCTTTGTAAGTACCTAATTATGATTTAAGACAAATCTACGGCTTCTAGAGAATATTGGCTATTTAACCAGACACACAAACCAACAAAGCATTTAGAAGGTCTACAGTCAAACTTTTAACTTATCGTCACGTACGTAGAAATCTGAATGATGAAATATCAATATGAAAATACAATATGGCAAACCTTGAATGCCCTTCGCATGTCATATCAACTCGACACCATTCAAACATCATCTAAACTCTCTAACTCGCGGTTCAGCGTCGTCTCCTAAAAAAGCGGTGAACGGACACCACAATGGTCACACACTACTACTCACTAGCGTGAGTAGTAGTGTGTGTGTGTGTGTGTAGCGTTTTGACACGCTAGTCGGTCATTCTTCCATACAAACTTTTAGTATGGTGATTACCCGTCTGTTTGACGGTGTACGTTCAAAACTAAAAAAAAAAAAAATCAATTTGTCTTGTAAATATCAATTTATCTAGCCCTGTATGGAAGCAGAATTGGAAAAAGAACTTGGTTTGAAAGATATGAGCGTCGAAACTTCCATATTTCAACACTAATTTTAACTGATCTTTGGGCGTAAATAAATAACTTAAGTTTTATGAAAATGGCAAAATAGAAACCGTACAGGGATAGATAATTTATTTAAAAGTTCAAATCATTTTATTTTGAGTAGATACATCCAGTAGTTTTTCCATAATATCTATACGTCCAAAGGTCTGTTCATGAAATTTTACGCGCTCGTTTTATTTTTTCTTCTTTCTTTCTAAATACGTAACTGTACTAAATAGCATGCATATTAGCTACACCAATGAGTTCGAGCCGTCGAATAGTGTAACCTCAATGTTAAATACTAGTGAAAATGACAGATTGTGGTCGACTTAGCGCTAGTCCACCCCTTGACGTCAACTAGTGTACAAAACGTCGTCAACTATGGGCCCTGACATTTCTTAGTTTCACAACGGGCGCTGCCCCTGAGTCGCGGGGGCGACAAGACATTTTCACTTGTTTATTGATTACCTAGATAATAAAGCTCATATTTCTACACTTTACTTTGAGTCGAGTTGTGGTGTGCGATGACCTTAACACAAACATTGAAGTTTACGGATGTTCCTTATTTAATATTTACATAAATGATTATAGGTACACAAGCACAGTGCGTTCATTATAACTTGACGCGTGACGCGAATGGTAGCACTGAATTTTGCAGTCATGTGATTGGTAGGTATTACTATGTCAGTCGCCATTTTGAACTCTAAACTAATATTGAAACGACTGCAAAATTCAGTGCTACCAATCGCGTCACGGGTCAAGTTATAATGATCGCACTGTAGGCACTGCCTTTATTAGGCAGATTGAAGTTGTATTGTATTTTACATGAATAGAACAACTTCAGAAGGGCGTGATATCAAAACGTCTGAAAGAGAGATATGTTATTGTTAGGTATCAGTTATGTCATATAAAAAACCAACGTACCAGGTATAGATAGTTACGTATGCCTATTAATTCGCTTAAATTCTAGGTAGATACAAAAAATATGTAACTTTCCAAGTCAAACATATTCTTTGCATCATGCTCCGGATATGCACCTGCCGCAATTCAAAACCCTCTTGCGCAGTCATTAAAACAAACATTTAAACGGCCAATGTCATAGGTAGGTACATAATTAAGCTCATTTTAGTTAGTTATTTTAATATATTTATTGATATTTGTGTAAGCCAGTTTTTTGTTCCTTTTTAGACTAAAGTTAAAGCTGTTTTGTTTATAATTTGGTTTTTCATTTTAATTAATATTTTAACTTTATAAAATTTACAAATGTTGCTTTGTTTTATGTGAATGTCTTGTACCCTTGTTATTGGTATATATATATATGCTGTTGACGTACCTATTTTAAATAAATAAATCATTGGGGCCGGATTTTTCCATCAATATCTTTTCAAGTACCTACCTAACTAAAATGTACGAGCTACGCTGTACATTGACCTTTGTGGTAGATTGTACGTCCCACTCATTTAATGCACATCAATATTGTTTAGCTGTGCATTTCTCTAACATAACGTTTAAGTGTAATAATTGTGTAATTATATTCAGTAGGAATAAATCCATCCAGGGAATCGTTCCTCTACTCATTTACATAACATAATGTACCTAACAAGTACATAACATTTTCACTGTTGGGAATTACACCCCAGCATAAAATGTTTGATCTCAAACAGCTAAGTTACTGTGTTTAACATTTCCTAGAATCAACTCTTGGACACAGCTTTTTGACATGATTTGGATTGTGATCAAATTGATAGAACTACCGACAGTAGCAATACAATTTGAGTTGGTATTGTTGTACGCAGTGGCTCTGGTCTCCGTACAGGTTGAGGCGGCTGATGGTGCCGGCCAGCTCCCAGTGCTCCTTACGCCGGCGCAGCGTTCCCTCGAACACGCCGTCGCCCGGCGTGGTGCGCACCACCACCATGAACTCGCGCCATCCTACCTCGTTCTCACGCGGCTCCCCCGCCATCAACTCTGTTACGTCCAGCACTTCGGCAAGTGTCAGCTCTGCACATTGACTGTGCTCCTTCAAATATTCATTTAACTGCTTGACTAGTTGTTTGGCTCCGTCTCGAGCGTCCCAGTGCCATGGTGATATTTTTATGCCTTTGTGACAAGTACACCAGTGGTCGTCGATCCCAGCCATCTTACAAGTTCGATTTGTGGGTATCGGTAGAAACAGACTCAAACTTTTACTTTGAGTGTAAGGTGATGCCGTCCGTTGTTGTATATTTTTATTATTTATTACTTCCAAATCAATCAAGTCTGATAATGTCGCATATATGTCGTACGGTGTTGTCAGACGCCTGCTGTTTTCTTGCAAATTATCGTATGCTAAATTGTAATTATTTTGAAATGATGGTGGCAACAATATATGAACAAAAGGCAGACGTTCTTCTAATCGGCCTTGTTTAGTATATCTTATTGCTCCCCACCTCATTCCATGATCACTTAATAGTATTAGAACAGTTTTATTTAAATAATTATTACTATTAAGTCTTTTCAAAAATCTTTCGTAACTATCGTCCATAGCCATCGGGTACGTTAAGTAATCATGACTCATTGTCACCTCCCAAAAAAACCCAAATAGTTTGGAAGATTGTAAAATTGATGTTAAATCTTGAATATAGTCCAGAAGTACCTTGTAGAAGTATTCGTTGCCCATACAGATAAATGAATTAAAATCCTTAGTATTGCCCACGTTTACTTCTGCTTCATGTATAAAAGTTCTGATGTAGTAATTAGTTGGTGCTTTGACAAACCCGTGTTTTGCATCATTAAAAGTACCCAATTTTGCACTATCTTCACCCAAAGCTGTATAAAATCCAGCGTCACTAAACCACTGCCAGATAAATGGACAGTTGTCAAAATAGGCATCATTATGCGGCCAACAAGTTCTCTTCAAGTCGGTATCTTTCAAGTTGAGCAGCATAGGAGTTAAGTTAGGAAATGTATTGTCACCCACTTTGTTGTAACCTAGTAATTCTATAGCACCTTTCTCTTTAAGGTAAGCTACAGTTTTTGGCATGGTTCTATGAAAATTTAATCTTGAAATGGTGTCAATACCCATCACAATCACATTGTAAGAAGTTTTGTTAGACATCATTTTTTTCGGCCTATGGAGTGATTTTTTGCGTGCAAATAGATAGTATTGTTGGTAAACCGTTCTATTATTACATGCGCAAGTGGCCATCACAAATTCATGATTTACTCTGATACTATCAGAGAATTTCAGACAATCTTCGTATTTAACTCTATCATCTACGTTTTCCGAAAAAATATTTTTGATGGACTTCGGTCTGTAAAATGGTTTGTAACAACACGAGACATATTCATCTTTAGTAATCTTATAATACTGTAAAACTTCAGTATTGATCCAAATATGTGTTTCATTACGTAGTAGAAGAGAATTGTTGGCATTGGGGCAACTTTTTAACATTTTTGGAGGTGTATTGAACTGTTTCATAGTTTCGTCTAAGGCTATCAACCTGGGTATCGTACAACCTTCTGTTTTGATTGTAAAACTTGTTTCGGACTCAATTTCGTTACGGTGAAAAATAAAGGGCGAAAAGTGTTGGTCATTGTTGTCTAAAGATATCTCTACAGTGCGATTGGAGATGGAAATAAGAATGAAACTGCTGCCGCACACCACTGCGAGGAGGAAGAGAAATCTTAACCGCACCGGAACCGAGTGCAGCCTACTGCTGCCCTTCACCAGCTGGGCCATGCTGAAACAAAATAGTGATAGTTCATAAAAAGAAGCATACGAAGCTTAAATATACAATTTGTCTGCCCAAAAGCTTCTTTAGTACAACACTCGTGCAAGTGCTGCCAACACTTGAAGCAGAGCCGTAGCCAGGTATTCATTTCAGGGGTTAGAGTTGTCAACTTTTTTTAAGAAATAAATTATTTCTGATTTCAGGGTAAACAAAGAGACTGTAGATTTATTACTCGAATTACTCGAAAATGGTTGACATTGGCATAGGGGTCATCAGGGGTAATTTGGTTGCAAATGACCTCTCCTACATCCCCTTATCGGATTGCCGACGTATAATCAATAACCCTGTATACAGATTAACTAATACAACTTGTTTATTATTTTTTAGTTCGTTTTTTGGCAGGGCAGTTGTGTTTTTAACCAACTTCTAAAAGGAGGAGGTTCTCAATTCAACTGTATGTTTTATTATCATTTTTGTTCCTTTTAGTTTTGTTACGCGATTACTCCGCCAATTATGAATTGATTTTGATGGTTGTTTTTTTGTTTGGTAGGTCATACTTCAGAGGTCCCATATAAATTTTATTAACTTTGCTTGGGTAGTTTTTGAGTTAGCTTCAATAATATGTATTTTTTCCCTCTTAGTATGTAGATGATATGATTAGATCCTGTCACTGTTATTTACATAGTAGGTAGTGGTATTCGAATTTCTGTGCGGTAGGTACTACAACTAAAAAGATAAAAAAAAAACTTTTTACAAAAAAAAACAACCGACTTCCAAAAAAATACTACAGAGTGAAAAATAACGTTAGTTTCGGAAGTCGGTGGCAAAATACGAAAATTCAAAACCAAAGACACCGACTTCCGAAATTAAAGCTATTTTTCACTCTGTAGTGTTTTTTTGGAAGTCGGTTGTTATTTTTTGGATTTTATTTTAACTATTTATTTTTGTTTGATACATTTTAGTGACAAGTTTTATTTTTATTTTAAAACATGTCATGTAGTGTTGCCCAAATGCAAGAACAAGACGAGACTTAGCCAGTCTTGGTCTTGGTCTTGCGCCAATACACCTGGTCTTGGTCTTGGTCTTGGTCTTGCGCTCCCAGTCTTGGTCTTGGTCTTGGTCTTGCAGCAAGAGTCTTGCAAGTCTTGCAATTACCTATTAGTCTATTACTATTTATTAAAGTTTACTTTAAATCTTAGAAAAACGTATTAGAATTGGAACATTGTGAGCTTGAATTAACATAGCCATAGTAAAGATCAAGCAGATTAATAAATAACTGAAGATTTGATAAGAAATTCGAAAAATCAACTGACCTATATGTCGTTTTCCATGGAAGTAACTGTTTCTTAATAAACATTTATGATTTATAAGCTTAAATTTGCTAAAACATGTAAAAAAACAAATTAATTACAATAACTTGACTGTATTTTAAAGAACAATACTTATCTGTCTAGAAAGAGATTGAACCCTCAACTTATAAGAAATTTAATAAAAGAGTTTTACGATTTATCATTTATTTGAATAAAAAATAAAATACAACACAAATCAACAGCTTTATCATTAGGTTATGATACTTTATATCAATTTTTTTTGACCAAGAATTAATACAAAGTAACCATCTGGCTGACTCATCACTTAACCTATTTCTATGTTTTCTAATTACTAATGATGCTTTAGAAAATAACCTCTCAGCAGGTACTGAAGTTGCAGGTATTGAGAGAAAATCACGGGCCATTTTCGATAAAATCGGATACTCTGTCTCATGCGTCCTCCACCAATCTAAAATGTCTTCCGAGCTGGCAGTTCTTGGTTTTCTCAGGTACTCCTCCAACTCGTCTATCACTAAGCCTTGAAGACAAGATCCAGATGACGTCGAGGGACATTCATAGAGTTTATCAAAGTCTATTACGTCTTCATCTTCATCACATACTTTATTTTCTTTTTCTGGTAATTCCAGAGATTTGTTCAGTGAGTGTAGACTTTTATATTCTTCATAAAGTTCATTGAACTTGCGCAGACTTTCTGTTTTAAGTTGCTTCCCCCACATTGTCAGGTCAAAAGTCTGAGCCTTATGCCTTGGGTCTAAAATTAAAGAAGTACAATAAATCCAGTTGCTCTTCTTGTAATGTTTAAGCATTTTGTCTCGAGCTGCTTGGAAAGCTAGAATGAGCCTTTCATCCACTTCAGATCGATTAGGTTTCTCATCTAACTGTTTTACCATGGATTCAATTTTATCTAGCAAGAGATTGAATGATACAATGACTAGCGGTAATGTAACATATTTGTCTCCACCAAGTTTTGTACTTAAAAGTTTAAAGTTTATTAGAAATTTATGTAATTTTTCGAGTACCTGCCATTCATTAGCTGTGATTTGAAAATCATTTAATTCGGTGACAGAACTGCACAATATGTCAATGCCCGCTCTCACTTTTAAACCAAATCCAATCATATCATGTGTGGAATTCCATCTCGTTGGACAGTCAAGAATGGCATTTAGATTTGATGGCACGCCAGCTGCTTCACAAGCAGACTGAAACTTCTTCTTCACTATCTCACTTCTTTTTATTTTACTGGAAATACTGCGTAACTTTGTTACAGATGTACGCGAGTCAGCAATATTTGGTGCAGATTCTTCATCTTCCTCATCCTCAGTTTCGTCTGCATAGTCTTCGTACTGCTGATCTTGCGCGTTAGTGTCAGACTCACAGTGTAATGCTAAGGTCTTTAATAAATCTTGTACACCAAGGTTTAAAATGTGAGCAAAGCACCGGAAATGTTGATTGTCTGAATCAAAGTGTGGCGGCAGCTGTTTGCCCAGTTCATACATAAATTTGGTATTTGCAGTTGCGTTGTCGACCGTGATACCTTGTATTTTATCAATTATGCCATATTCCAATAAACATTCATGGAAAATCGTTGCAATATCTTCCCCAGTATGTCGACCGCGTGATGGTATAAAATCAAGAACTACAGATTGATACTTCCATTCGTTGTCTATATAATGAATAGTAACCCCGTAGTAACTCCTACCAGCAATTGACGTCCACCCATCAATGGTAAAAGACATTTTAGATGATAATTGTTGAAGTCGTTCCTTGAGATTCAATTGGAGCTCTTCAAATCGCTCTTTGACTTTCCTTCTAAGTGTAGACCTTTTAGGAAACACCATATTAGGGCAAATACGTCGAAAATATACTTGTGTAGCTTCGTCATCGAAAAATGAGAAGGGAAGATATTTTTTCACCACCCAATCAACTGTAGCTGTCGTGATGTTGTCACTGCTGTTTTCCGACTGAAACAAAACAATAAATCTTGTGTTATTATTTAAAGTTGTTGTTAAATCGAGAAAATCGTTAAATTGATATTTGTTATATTAAGGTTGCACTGTACTGTAATTTACCAAAATAAAGTACTTAGTTGTTACTGGCCGATTAAATGAAAATATGGGTGTTTATAAAAAATATTTAAGACGATAATTACATACTTAATATGTCGCACCCCTAGATGAAAACACCACTAACTCAAAAATACTTACGTAAGTTAATGGCGTTTTTGAAAGTATCGCATGAATAGCTACGCGGAGTTAAAATTCTTTTAACTGTTAAAAAAATATTCTTACCTGTCCACTTCTTCCAGCGGTTACTAAAAAGCTTGTGATATCTCCACTTAATTTTGGTTTAACAGGAAGAAATATTTCTGATTCCTTTTTGTGGAAAGATATTAGATGTTTCCTTAAGCCTGAAGTGTTTCTGTTTTTCATTTTTATTTCAATCTTTTTATGTTGGCACAATTTACAGAAGGCAGTTTGGGATGCATGAATTATTTCGAAAAACTCCTCAAATTTGCTTTTGGGTCTTTTAGATCTGTGACTCAAACTCTCGTTACTCGGACTAGAATAATTTGAATCTTCGTCACTCATATTAAATTGTACACGTGATACGTTTTTAGAAAACAACGAGAATTAGTAAAAACAATTATTAAGTTAGACTCGAAGCACAGCTCAATTGGAAATGACTGGAATTAAAATAATTCCTTTATTTATAGTACGTTTCCTTGCTTTCTACCGCGCCGCCTCGCCACGTGCCGGCTCTATGAAAAGGATGCCGCCGCAAATCAAACAATGCCGCGTGCGGCGTACAAACACACACTAAATATTACCTACTTGTACAGACGCGACGCGTGAATAAAATAGAATTAGTGCCAATCACTATTCTTTACATATAAGTGAATGTTTTGGCGTACATCTATACTAATATTATAAAGCTGAAGAGTTCGTTTGTATGTTTGATGACAGAAGTTTTAAAATAAATAAATAAGTCCTGAACGTCACTATACCTCCAAAGTTACTATTCCTCGTGGACGAAGTCGCGGGCACAGCTAGTAAATACTTACTCTTGTTTTGGCGTACATCTATACTAATATTATAAAGCTGAAGAGTTCGTTTGTATGTTTGATGACAGAAGTTTTAAAATAAATAAATAAGTCCTGAACGTCACTATACCTCCAAAGTTACTATTCCTCGTGGACGAAGTCGCGGGCACAGCTAGTAAATACTTACTCTCATCATCTCTCTCAGAGATATTCGGGCTGGTAAGTAATACAAAACTCTTATCGCAGGCTTTTTATTTTATTAGTAGGTAAGTACCTACGCTTTTTATATTATTTTATTAGTTTTGTAGAATTTTTTTACACGTTTCAAGTATATTTAAAAGTGGCTACAATATTTATTAAACGGGTGATATTTGAACACTTTTTTGCTATTTTTTCTTGTATATAATGACTAAATGTACAATAATAGTACCTAAGTAATTAGTTTAAAACCATATAAGTAATCAATATTATAATATATACTTACTAGAATGAATTAATATGACATCTACTACCTATCCTTACCATTTTATCCTAATCATAATACTACTTGCGTGATCAGTATAATGTATTCATTTTCATTCTAAGCACTCTGAAACTTATTTATTCTTTGGAACACCTGTAGGTACTCTTAAAAAAATTCGAAATTATTTTGCATGAGTATACCTACGCCCTATGGCGGCAATCAAATAGTGTCACAAATGTTATGATTTCGGCGTGGCGGCAACGATTGTTTTAGATTTCAAAAGAAGCCGCCGGCGCGTGTATCATAACCATGTACTTCCGAAAAGCGGCAAATTTCTTTGAGAAGTAAGTACAAAACCTTTGATGCCGCATTATCAAAGTGCCGATGGTTAAAACATAACTATGCATGCACTCAGTTTGATTTTAATAGATATTTTTTTATTCGTTATGTTTATGGTATTAGTCGTAATGCGCATAGGTCCAGTTTTTCATATTCTTTGATACAGTTTTTTGCGTCTCATAGAATTCCTAAGCGTACCTACCTATACACCGAACTGTTACACCCAACTACTCAGTGAAATAGCGCTAAGTCCTAGCTGCAAGACGCAAGACGCAAGAGTCTTGCAGGCTATGTCTTGTTCTTGCTCAAGTCTTGCACGGTCAGTCTTGGTCTTGGTCTTGCTAAAAATACGCGGTCTTGTTCTTGGTCTTGGTCTTGCAAAAACGCAAGAACAAGACCAAGACTGCAAGACCAAGACTGAATTTGGGCAACACTAATGTCATGCTAGGTGGCTTTCATATTTAAGCACTAAAGGTGGTTTTATACTCTCATGGCGCGGGCGGAGCAAGGCGAGGCGTGAAAAGCGTGGGGATGAAATGTTTGTTTTGCATGTACGTACACCCTACCTATATAAAATGTATGCCAATAAATTATATAGTTTTGGAAAGCACTCTTCAAGGCCTTTGATTGGATATCCATATTGTAATAAATGAAGAAATTATTTTATTTACACATTTGAATACGAAGGCTTTTTTTATTATAGCCTGTTATTATTATAGCCTGTCACTCGGGATGATGTAAGGATTCTAACAATACCTCATACATCCAAATCTGTTCAGGCATTTAAAAGTTATGGTGGAACAAAGTAACTCACTTACATACATACACGAACCCTAAAAATATTACACTCCTTTTTGGGTAGTCGTGTAAAAATACAGTATTTAAACGGACTCCTGCTTTTGTAGATTATAAAGTACGCCTATGCGAAATAGATTAAAATTATTATCAGATGTATTAGAAAACGGAGGTACCTGAAGGATTGATCTCTGAATTTAGATTCTGGTTTCTGACATTTTCGGGGCCCTGCTTACGGCCCTGACTCGTAGAAGTATTTGTAAACACGTTCACGTACAAACAGTATTTCCCCAGCGCCGCCCGGCCCTAACCATCAGGGTAGAGCGAGATTGTCCTTCGCTTTTTTTTTACGATTTTTTAATATGACATAAATCTCATAGAAAATGTTGATAAATTAAATGTAGAGGGAGGTGGAAGGGAAGAGAGAAAAAGAGGGCAAGTTAACCCCCATCCACTAGTTCATAGGAAATACATTTTTAAGGTCAATGTCAAACGCCTCGAAGGTCAAGTTAAAATTTAAAAAAAAGTTTTTGGTAAATATAACATTTTTGAAGTAAGGTGTAGTCGACGGAGCCCCGCTTCGCCGGGCTCCTATTTCTGTGTGTGTGGGTTTAAAGGAACCTAACACGAAGAAAATGACAAGTGAGCGAGCAAAGCGAGTGAACGAGACCCCGTCTTGATCTTCCTCTTCGAACGTAACCTGTCCTGGAAATTGTTTTTCGCATTTGGCTTTTTGGCGCCCCTAGCCTTCTGGCCCCTAGAGCGACCGCTCCACTCCCTCTACCTTAGGGCCGCCGGCCGGCGCTGCATATCCCTCTTCGCCTCAACACGGCTCACGTGTCTAAAGAAGCATACATAGATTGTATTTACAATTTGTCTGCCCCAGTCTGCCCAAAAGCTTCTTTAGCACAATTCTGAAGCAATCGATGGCATGAAAATGCATTTGAAAACACGCCTGTAGTAGGTAGGTCATCATAATGAACAACTTTTACCATGCGAGTACCGCGAAACAACAATAGCTTTTCCATAAATTTGCATATGTGCATACATTTATATTCACTTAACTCGGCAAAATATATGCAGCAGATTTTTTTCATAATACTTCGGTAACTTTTTTCGGGTTTTGAGTTATTTCAATTACAACTTGTAGGTACCTATAGGTCCCCGTTTTAGGTACGGAACCCCAAAAAAGTTCTTAATTAAACTTGTAATCAATTCAAAGGAAAATGCAGCAGACAAAAATGATTAAAAGTACCTATGAGCACAGCTATGAGTGAGACCTTTGCTTTAGAAAAAAAACAAAACTTTACTAGAGGCAAGTTTTCCTAAACAAGGCCTTGTAGTAGGTAACAAAGCAAACTCTACTCGGTACTTATATTTTTTACGAACTTTGTTATTTAAAACAGGATAGATTGATATTTAATTAATTAAGGCAATACCATATTCACATTAATAACATTAATAACATTACATTATTTATTTAATTACATTATTAATAACATTAATTAATGTAATTTGTTGTGAATTCGTTTTTGGACTTATAAACGTGAATCGCTCTTGCATGGATTAAAATAGTTTTTTATATTTTTCCACACACACATAATATATAGGTACACTAAATACATTACACATATCATTCCTTGGTAAGTTTCGCACTGATCAAAATATTTACTTCGGAATATCGACAGTGCTGTAATGTAACATTACTAAACCAGTTTCCTTTGAAAATAATTATTCACATACCTTGGAAGAACTTGACTTAACGTTGGATAAACACGAAGTGACAAAAACATTGGAAACGGAAGTTAAAACAACACAAGAAGTGTAATCGGTTCGTCATTTTTAATTTAAAACAATATTTACGTTCACACTGATTGGATCGAATATGTTTTGACATTAAGCGTCAGCGGGGCCTGTGTACATATTTCATCTGTGATTACAGGAGCGATCCGGACACCCGGGGGATGTTGTGCCCGGATTCAATACTGACTGAAAATATCTCAGTATGAAGTTCGTCCTAATGGTTGCCTTATGAAACATGTAAGCAAGATAGCACTAGTTAGCCGAGTATCGCACAGGGAGACGGAATAGAAGGGTCGGGGCGGAGGCTGCGCGCATGCGCCCTCAGGCTTGGAGCTTTGCGACTCTTGAAAGTCGAGCAGCACTCGCACGGCGCTATCCATATGTACATCAAAAGAGAACTATTAATAAGTACTACCCACATATTTATAATGTGATTTTTAGCAACTTCATCTATCAATACATATAAATAATAAAATCGTAGCAAAGTCAAAACTACATTGAATATAGCCAATATACAAGGTGCAGTTTTGAACCTGCAAAACATTTCAGGAGGTTGTTATGAGACTCGTAAATAATCATATAACAATACGATACCAAGTCAATAATCAATAATACTTTTTCTTTTCGATTTTTCAATTTTATTGTTTTTCAGAATAACTCTCTTAATAACCCTCTTCAAAAAAACAGAATCACCCATTGCGATGTATCGCGCGTCATGTCACTGTGTGCGTGAATGCGATGACCAGTGACGTCAGCCTGTACGAGTCTCCGCCCACATTTCTATGAAACGAACGCGGCACGTACGTTAAACTAAAATGAAGGTCGTTGCTATGGTTACGGGGAGTCCCCGCGATGCTCGTCATACCGCATTTCGATTAAGACTCGAAAATCTGTTACTGCGCATCGAAGGTTCAACCAACGTGCCGCGATCTGTACAAGTTGTTGTAGCTACAGCAACTTATAGCAAATAATTTTACCTTAGATGTAGTTCGAATTTGAAAATCACAATGTACCTACATTATTGTTTTAAATTTAGCTAAATAATAACTCATTTTTAAGCATCATTACAATGCCGTGGCCAATCTGCCGAGCCTGTTCCCAACTATGTTAGGGTCGGCTTTCAGTTTAACTGTATGCAGCTCACTACATGGAGTGCCAGTGAATCACGTAGGGCGACTGCGTATCAGACCTCAACAAACCAGTTACTTGATAACACGATACCCATTTGTTAGACTAATTGTCTGACTTCCTGGCTTTTGACTACCCGTACCAACGACCATACGGCAGGGCTGTAAGGTCGTTGACCCATACCGACCCGTGTGGTACCTAACGACCGTCCGAGAGCTACAAATCAATTCGAACCAAAGGCTTTAATTAAGTGCTTACCGAAACACGGGATTTCAATGATGTCCTAGATAAATTTAAAAAGTACTTACATCATTATGAATTAAAAAAATAACACAATGGTACTTGCTCAGTTGCGAACCCGCAACCTCATGCATGAGAGGAGAAAGCCTTAACCACTGGACTATTACTACGATCGCGAGCGCGTGCGCGGGATTTAGGTAGGCACCTAATAATAAAAATAATAGGACATGTAGGTACTCGGCGCAGTCGGCGCGCTCTGTAGGTAAATTCAGCCCCAAGGACGGTTTTTATTTGTAGATTTAAGATTTTCCTTCCTACTTTATAACGGGCTGAGGACCGACAGAAATACATCAAGATAATTTGTGCTAGTTAAGTAGGTAGGTACCCATGTGTTAGGGATTTTAGGTGATTCATTTTGTCTGATAGGTATTTTTGGCGTAGTTAAAAATTTTAAATCAACTTATTTACACTAATCAAGTTGATTTAGCTAACATCGTATTTACAAATTATTGTCTACGTACAAATAAATAAATAAATTACCTACTTATGTTACCTGAAGATATTGTTCAAAGTTTCCACCGTCACACTCCAGGCACAGTCTAGCACAACGTTGCTGATTTTCCTTCAGCTTACGTAACACAAACACATTCGTTTTTATTGTGTCGAAAGCACTGATCGTCGAACTGCCGATGATCGCGCAGTCTCTGCGTAGCAGCCAGCATTACCCTGTGTGAGGGACGTTGCCGATTGGGGAATAACTCCGCGAACATTTCGATTGTACATTGTCTCCACTGATGGCATACAAGCGGACCATCTCCACCAACTCTACATTGGAGTATTGGTCCGTCATTTTTACAAATAGGTAGTAGGTACCTATCCCGACCGTTAATCGAAGGCGCACTTGAGGGGCGGAATTTGCAAGCGTATGCACATACCGGCGTCATCAAATACACTAATAAATTGACCCGATTTATGCATTTGCGATGGCCGCGGGGGCGTGGCGGGGGACAGGGAGCGGGCGGTGGTTGGTTCTTTGGATTTATGAAAGAAATGTCGGTTGCGTTTGTTTGTGTGTGTGAAAGCGCAGTTTAAGGACACGTACAGATTGGTCGCGTTTTAAAAAGGGGAGTTCACACTTACCGATTTCCGTAAATAAGAATAAAATGAAAAAAAAATACCTGCCCATTTTATTGTTGATTCGGGTCGAGAATCACTAACATAATTACCTCCTAAAATGTTTTGCAGATCCAAAACTGCACCTTGTATATACATTGAATATGTTACTAATTACCATAGTAATCATAGTAACATAGTAATATCTTAGTAATTAGCCAATATATATACATTGAACATCTTAGTAATTACCATTTGTCAAAAAGTCCATACATGGATCTTTTTGAAAAAATGTTTTATTAAAATTCTAAAAACTATATTTTCGGCATTAGTATCGTTAAAAAAATCTAATGAAACGATTCTAAAGCCGAAAATATCGTTTTTAGAATTTTTGTCTGTTTGTCTGAATGTATAAAGGCTCGTGAAACAGGCGAATCCCGAGGAGAGGCGATTACGTTACGATTCCGATTAGTGTGCGTTGCAGTAGGGAGTTTCATACAAAGAATACTGAATGGCTTGAGTTGATACGGTGACGATCGCTTTCCGAGTTGATATGTGTGCTATTTTCTTTTCACATTTACTCACCTCAACTGTTTTTGTGTTTTTATTCTATGTAATTAGTTTCTTTTGACTAACATATTTGTAAATTTTACTATCATGATTTTTATTTTGAAATTAGCGCTAGCAGAACCCTTTAATTTGTTAACTTTGTGTAGCGTTTAGGTCACCAAGATACAGGCTGTGCCTAGTTTGGAACCCGCTATTAAATCTGTCAAAGTTTTCTATTGGTTAGAATTCTATGCCATGTTACTTGTATGTTTGTGAACAAAAATTTGAAATGGTATATACGGTGCATGAATTTTTGAGACGGAACAGTCAGGGTCTAAGGACACCGTCCTTAACTTTTAGAGAAACTTTTATCTGAGTAAGTGAGAGTAAGAATGCATCATGATCAGTCAGTGTATCAGTGTTGTGCCATTAGGTACTTAGAAGGTATATGTAGGAACTGATGGATAACTATGGAAGAAAAAGAGATGTTGCGTGGTTGGCTGACCACAAATAAATTGGGAACCAGCTTGTCTTGAGGTCGACACCCACAGCATTCAGTGTCTGCCCCTGTGACTTGTTGATAATTATTTGATTATTGTGGTGTCTTAGTATATTTATAAAGGATATCAATACTGTTCCTCTAATGCAGGGGTTCCCAACCTTTTAACATACGCGCCCCCCTTACTTTCTTCTAACAATCACTACTCCTCTGAGTTACTTTGTCGACATAAGCAGAAAAGCATAAGAATATAAAGCGAGTGAAAGTGAGGTCTTAAAAGTTTGTACCCACTTGGTCCCCTTGGCTTGTTTGGTTAGTTCTTTTGATCGCTCAAACAGAAATATAGAAGTCACTTTGTCGAGTTTTGCAGAAAAACGCAAGAATTATGAGAATGCATAACGTAAGAGCGAGCAAAGCGAACTCGAAAAATGTTGTACAATTTCGAATTTGTTACATTTTTATTTGGACTATTAATACAGAAAAAATAGTTACTTTGTCGAGTTATGCAGAAAAGTTGAAGAATCAACAGAATGTAGAATGGAAGAGCGAGCAAAGTGAGTTCGAAAATTGTAGCACGCCGCCTCGGATAGGTTCGATTTTCTTGAGTCCATTCATACAGAAGTAAGAAAACTTATTTTGTCAACTTATGCAGAAAAGCTGAACCTCTTTTTACAGTACCCTACCTACAATATTTTGAAACGTTCCAAGAACATGAAATTGACTAAATTTATAGTTTATTATAGCCGCCGCGCCCCCCCCCATTGGTCACTCTACGTACCCTGAGGCCCCCCGCCTATTATTCCCTCTACGCCCTCCGATGGGGGCGCACCACACCGGTTGGGAATCCCTGCTCTAATGTTTGTGGTATTATTTTCGAGAATTCATACACATATTCCGACATTCTAGAGACAGTAGAAAATTAAACAGTGACCCGTACCAGGTTTGGTATCACCCAACAATACAGATATTTAAAAAAAAAAAACGTCCAAAAACTAGTCATAAAAAGCCCTCTGTAATTGTACAGAGGGCTTTTTATGACTAGTTTTTGGACGTTTTTTTTTTAAATATCTGTATTGTTGGGTGATACCAAACCTCTATAACCAATTACGGCAGACCATTGGGTCTGCCGTAATTGGTTATAGATAGTCGACCAATAATGTTCTCACTGCTGGGACACAGGCCTCCTCTCAGTGAGAGGGAGTGGACCGTAGTCAACCACGAGGGCCTAGTGCGGGTTGGTAGGTGTCACCTGTCTTCGGATTTTTGGTTCTACAGGTTTCCTCACGATCACTTCCTTCACCGTTTTGCGAGCAGTGGTGATTTATACAAAGTAAAGCGCCTGTGAGGGTTCAAACCTACAACCTACAATTCGTAAGTCGCGGACGTTACCGCTGGGTTACCAGTGCACTAATTGGTTATGCGCGTAATCAATAAACCTGCGCTAGCGCCTAAACTATGCATCAAAATTACAAGTGTCAAGGAAAAAATGATCAATTTTCTGCATACGCCAGAAGGCCTTCGTAAGTGGGCACCTTAGGTATTTTTTTCAGCAACTATTATTAAAAAACTTATACGCTCATATGGTTCACACCATATTTTAAGATATGGCAGTGTTTCCGGTGCTCACCCGTCTAGTTCACGTTGTGGAATGTAAATAAATATCGAGTAATGAGCGCCCCCTATTACATGGGACTTAAACATAACTGGCGAAATGTGGGTGTGCCTGCTACAGGGACACCTCTGCCCAACCCTTCGGGGAAACAAGGCGTGATGTTATGTTATGTAATGAGCACTCAAGCTTAAGGCTGTGAGCACGAAATCATCAATTTTGAAATCACAATTTTGTCCCGTCGTACGGTGGGCTAAAAATCAGCTTTCATAGACATAGGGATTTCCATTTTTAAGTGTAATTTTTTCTTGGATATGGCTATTATTATGCTCAAATATTCACACAAGGTTAATTTACCATATGAACCAATGACTTATAATTTTTTAAGAAAAAATTGTATGAAGCTTGTATGAAAAATCCGCTCATGTATGGAACCATAAGTTGAACCGTAATATTCTTACAGGAGGTTTTAGAACTTATTATTTATGATTTATTGACATACCACATAATTATACTGATTATTTCTGCACAACCAAAAACAAGAAGCCTGAAAAATAAGTTAAAAAGCTTATAAGCAAATATACGAGTATGTATGTACTCTGACTACAATAATTATCGTAAAAAGACCATCGAAAAACATATAGTATAGTCTGGAAGCCTAAAGAGAGCTAAAAAGAATTGAGATCACATAAAACTTGGATAGAGGGACTGAAAGTTTCAAACAAAACAACCTGCAACAGAAATGAAATACTCCAAACAGCAACTATTTTTATAAAAAAAATATACAAGTCTGGAAAACAAGATCCCACTTTAATTATATCAAGTGAAACACTGCCAGAAATTTAAGACATAGATGAAGTAGAAGGTTTCAAGGGGAATAGCTAAATTAAAGACAGAAAAAAGCCCAAGACCCGATAGAATAACCAAAGAAGCTCTGCAACTAGGATCTCTCTGTTTAGCGAACCCTCTAACACACATTTTTAACTTGGTGCTGAAAACGGCAACTACACCAAAGTAATGGACAGAATCAGACATAATTTTATTGTATGAAAAGGAGATCCAAATAATAGAACTAATTACCGACCAATAAGCTTGCTGCTTTCAATATACAAATTATTCCCATCAATTTTAGAAAAGAGAATCAGGAGCATTATTGAAAAGCACTAACCCATAGAGCAGGCGGGTTTCAGAAGAGGATTTTCTACTATGGATCATATTAACTCTATCGAAACACTCATAGGAAAATACCAAGAATTCAAAAGGCCGCTCGACCTTATGTTTATCGACTACCAAAAAGATTTTGATACTTTCTACCATCACTCCATATGGGAACCTCTACATTCGCAAAATCTAGAAACTGTATATCTGAAGGTTCTACAACACCTATATTAAAATGGTAACAGCAGGATTAGATTGGAAACGACTGGACCTCAGTGGCATATTTACCCTAAGGCCAAAAGGGCCATGGCCCGGTGCGACAGGCTGCGAGGGGTGGGGCAAAACCTCACGCTACAATGTCTGAAGCAGAAGTTAGAGTTAATGTCATGACACACCTGGTGGGGCAGCGACGGTGTCGTCGCCCTGAGTACTTCGGCAACCAAACAAACTTAATTTATTTTAACAAAAGAATTTGACGCATATTTGTGTGCGGTGACAAATTAATTGTAGTGCGGAACGTTCGTTTTCCGTATAGAATAGTTTTTATTCTTGCCAAGTGCGAGTCAGACTCGCATACGAAGGTTTCCGTATAATCGTACAATATTTACTAGCAAATAAATGAAAATACTAAACGAAGAAAACTTTACATGATTTAAGAAAATCGCAACGATATATTTATATAACACACATAAATTAATTCATATTACATAATGATACTGAGAATTCCAAAATTATTTTTGCAGTTGCAGAAAATCGCCTATAGGTATTTTAATAAAATATAAAAATACCATATGTATGCGTCTTTATTATATGTTGATTAAATATATCGCCGCTATAATAACTTATAATACACAATCTGTGAAAATTTCAACAGTATACCTATTACGGTTCATGAGATACAGCCCGCTGGCAGACAGACGGACGAACAAACAGCAAAGGCTTAGTAATAGGGATCCGTTTTGCACCCTCCGAGTACGGAACTCTAAAAACGAACAGTTTAGTTACTCTTACTACAGAAGCTGACTTGAGAAAATCCGTTATTATGAGTTGATTGACGAATTTGTTAATCAATCTGTCCATTGGAAAAAAAAATGTAAATATTGATTAAATGGTGTTTATTTCTTTGTATGGTCTTTTTAGTTTTTTTAAATTTACTATCATCATTCACAGCCCATATCAACACACTGTTCTGATTTTATTTTATAATTAAAAGTTTTTGCTTTTTCCGTTAGTAGAGTACTGGAAGTAAAACGCGGTAAAACGAATATTATGGCAAACTACGATATGTATCTATATATTATAAATTCATTTTTTTTTATATTTATGTATTATTTTCAATTTATATGTTATTCTTTTATTTAATTGGATTAATAATTTTTAATTTAGTCTTATTGTATGATCCAAAGTAGATTGAAATAAATAAATAATAATATTTCCTGTGTATTTTATATAAAATATTGGTCAGGCAGGGGCCATAGTCTTTTCATAGTTCCAGGTAACCAATCCATTATAGCCAACCAAATCCATAGCCCAATATGTTTTGTTTCCATGTTCTGCAATAGTCCTACACTAACCGAGGGTTTCCTTAGGTGCCCTTGTATAGTGCATACAGGTATAATCGTCGGTTGGTGCCTCAATACTTAAAAATGTCTAAGGGGCCTTTGCGAGTTGGCTTCGGCTCAGCGTACGCCTTCCAAAGGACCGCGATCCATGGTCCCGAGATTTGTTAAAACATAAAAAAAAATAAAAAAAAAAAAAAACCTGTATACCTAGAAAATGAAGCACTAGAGTATGCTGACACTTATATCTATCTGGGTAAGCAAATTTCGTTTAAAAACTAAAGAAACGAGCACGAAATAGAAAGACGAACTTCAATTGCCTGAAAGAAATTTTTGAGCCTGAAAAAAATTGTCAAGACCGATATGCCGGTAAAAATTAAACAATGTCACCTGTATTTAGTTAAAATTTAGTTTTTAGTAGAAAAGCCGGATATCGTTTTATGGCGACGAAAATATTTAGACGAAGTAAAGGCAGCCAGACAAAATGGAACTACTATATATTATTTAGATGAGACGTGGTTAAATGCCGGTCATACAAAATCAAAAGTCTGCGTTGACAATACAGTGACTACATCGAGATCTGCATTCTTAGATGGGCTATCAACAGGATTGAAAAATCCGTCGGTAATTATATTGTGTTTAAATAATAATAACGCACTCACCGTCCCCCACTAATCCGTTTAATTTTGTATTTTTTAAATATATTTTTCTTAAAATATATATGCATATATCCTATAAAAAACACACACTATTTCACTGAAAGATACTCTATTATTTTTGCAGGAAAAGGTAAGTGGCTTATTATTGTATACATCGGCAGTATTAATGGGTTTGTAGAAGGAGGATTGAAATATTTTGAATCAAAGAAAACCGGTGACTAGCACCAAGATATGGACGCCACAGTGTTTGAAAATTTGTTCCAAGATGTTTTACCTAAATTGGATGAGAATGCAGTTATTGTTTTAGTAATTTTTGTAGATGATATGGCTAAGTCCACAAATCGTCGCGTCATACGTTTGCCGCCGTATTACTGTGAGCTCTTTATATTTACTGTGAAAAGTTATAATATTGATGAAGTTCGAACTCTTTTGTTACAAGGAATAGCTAAAGTGGATAGACAAAAATGGTCTTCATGTGTTAATCATGTGATAACTAAGATTGAAACAAATATGTTCGGAGTCGACAATCATGTCGAAAATAATATGTTAGATCAGTTTATTATTGACGTATCTGCAGAAATTTCATCAGAAGAAAGTGATGACGATAGTTTTTAAGATTACAAGAATTGTATAATAATTACAATATTTATTGTTATTTATTTATGAAAATATCATATAGTGCGAACAGAAAATTTTGTTACGAATATACAAAGTTTGCAAATTTAAATCATTAAATAATAATTTAATTTTCTCTACAGTAAATTTTAGAAGTATTCAATATGAACGGGCCTTAATAACTTTAAAACAAGAACAAAGGCGTTGGCTCCACCCCGTCCAACGACCCATCTCACGTTTGTTAAAAAAAAATAGACTATAACATCTTGGAACGGGCCATCAGGCACTAGGAAAGCGAAACGCCGCGCGCCGGGGCTTAACTTCGCTGCCGCGAGAAATCACGGCACAGCGGACAGAGCTCCGGCGGGATCTCATGGAGAGTGCGATTGTCGCAACTCAGCGCTGGGCACTGGGACACCACAATTGCTGCGATTAGACCCCTCTTTGAGGAGTGGCTAGAGAGGCGCCACGGTGTCCTCACCTGACGCAGGTCCTCACCGTACACGGCTGCTGCGGGAGGTTCCTGTTCCGGATAAGGCGGGAGGAAACGCCCGGGTGTCACCACTGTGTGGATCGCCCGGAGCATACGGTGGAGGTCTGTCCGGCTTGGGCGGAGCATCGCCGTGTCCTCGTGGAGGCGATCGGCGGCGGTGATCTCTCGCGTCCGGCACTGGTTCAGGCCATGGTACGGAGTGAGAGGAAATGTGAGGCCGTCACCTCCGTGTTAAAATTCATGGCCTTCCTTTTATTTTTGACACTATGTTATTTAGCAAAAAATAATCCTTATGATGAAGCCTTTCGATCGGTATTATAAAGGTACAGGGTGATTATTTTTCTCGTGTAACGGGTTTGATTCCCGGTTCAACCATGTAATTATTTAAATATCTATGAATGCAGTTTAAATTGTTTTTAAATTCAAATAATATCTTCTTTCAGTAAAATGTTCCATCTACAATATTCAAGGTACTTTCCCTCCATGTGGCATATCGGTGGGACGCCCTGTATATGTTGGATCCGGAATCGCAAGCGCGCCACTGGCGACATTACGTGATCTACCCACACCTAAGGCCTGCTTCTACACAGTCGTGATGTTTTAAGGCCACGGATGTAAGAGGCGGTTATCAGTCTGTGATCGCATCGGAGTTCAGACGTCGTGGAACTGTACTCGATTCGTTATGCTCAGTTATTGTGTTCTTTTTAATTTGGGATTATTGTTGTAATTTGTGATTTTAATAAACGCCATGTATCGCACCCAGTGTGTGTATTGCTAGTGTGATTAATTTGATAGTAAACTATAATGTGATCTGAACTGCGAAGGTTTTTCTATCGCGCATTAACCAACACTACCCACAGTGCGCGCACAGTAGTCAAAATATCGCTGGTAATAACGAAAGAGTCACATACCTATCTCCGACATACACATAATAAAAAAAAAACAAAAATGTTTGTATTACAAAATGTATAAAAAAAGAAAAAAACAATAGATGGGAATCGTACTTACTACCCCAAGATTGCAAAGCATTTGTCCAACCGCTTAGGTTTTTGCTTTGTTGAAAGTTACCTAAAATAGCCGTTCCTATATAATTATGTCATGATTGACTGCATAGTTCCATAAATTTATAAAACGTATTACAAAATGTAAAAAAAGAGAAACACAAAAAAAAAAAAACCGTAGTTGGGAATCGAACTTATAACCCCATGTTTGAAAATCAATCGTCCAACTGCTACGTTAATTGCTTCGTTGAAAGTATTATAAAATAGCCGTCCTTATATATTTTATGATTGACTGCTTAGTTCCATAAAGGTATAGCGTGATGATGATCATTTAAAAAGTTAAATCGATAACCATTTACAATATCCTAATCTTCTGGCGCGTTTTTTTTCCAAAAATACGAACATAATTTAATGTTGCTCGTCCCCCATAGTAAATAGCGTGATAGTTTATACCCTACAGTTTGACCACACTTATAGGGAATATCTATGCAAAATTTTAACAGAATCTATCCGGTAGAATTTGCGTCATGCTAGAACATACAAATACGACATAACGTAATATTGCTCATCCCCCACAATAAATAGCGCGATAATTTATACCCTATAACTTGACTAGACACACAGGGAATATCTATGCAAAATTTTAACAGAATCTGTCCGGTAGTATTTGCGTCATGCTGGAACATACATACAGACGAACAGACAAAAATTCAAAAAATTATATTTTCGGCATTAGAATCGATCCCAGACCTCGAAGCAATTACTTTTTTTCAAAAATAGTCAATGTACAGTTTTGACTTCGCTACGATTTTATTATAAGTATAGATAAATATGCAATCGAGGTACTGGATTCTATTGTGTTTCATGTTGCGAGGTATTGTCCGAGACGATAGTGGTCGGTGAAAGGATTCATGACAACACTCAAAGATTTATTATTATTTTAATAAGTTATAAAATTACCGTTTATAATCCATACGGTCTAAACGATTTTTATAATTTTTACACAATTTTGTTCGCTTTTTGGATTCATATAATTCGTTTATCGAGAAATCAAGGAAATTGACGGGTGGAATAACACACCCACAATAGTGAAATTTTCATCGCTATATTGACTTTCAAACGAATCAAAAAGAGCAATGTCAATGTCTTTATCTTCAAGGAACGAAATAAGTCATGCAGTCTTCCAAACAACTTTCATCAAAATAAGAAAAGTTAAAGAAAGAAAGAAAGAAAAACGAAAGTTTTTTTATTATTTGGGACACGCACAGGAAATACAACATTAAAACTAAGAACATTTTATAAACAACAATTACAGAAAACATAACAACTTTAAACAAAGAATTGTGTATACAAAAAAGAAGACCTGTGCGAGGGCAAAAAGGCTCCTATTTCAGCATAATGCCACGATATTTGAAAAAACAAATAGCACAGCGCTGGTATTCTGATAGGGCCCGACCGAGGGCCGAGTTACTTCTTTCTTCCTTCTTTCTGTTGCGTATCGATGAATCGTAGCGATCTCAACAATAATATCGCTATTCAAGTTTACTGTTTTTGAAAACTTTTTAAAACAACGTTGCCAGATTGTATGTCGTGGTAACACTATTGAATGTTTAAATAACATTTGCAAATGTTGCAAAACTTAGTAACGGCGGAGATTGGGAATAAAACATTTCCAGAAACACCATGTTTATATTTTTTAATACACTTTATATTAATGCCTTTTGTAAGTTTGTATCTTCAAATGCTAGACATTATCTACTTTCAAAGGGTGATAACTTGTGATAGATATATTAGATCTTATATAAAACATGATTAAGTAATATGTATTGATTAGTTAGATAAATTTATGGGTAGTCCTCCGTCTTTTTTCCCCAGTTTAGCAGTAGTGCACATACAATACCGAGTTTATGTGTGAAACGCAGTATTGTACTAATAAAAAGCACCAAATCAGTAACCTAATTGCGTAATACAACACAATCACTATCTGTTTCGATTTGAAACAGATTGCTAATCCATTGCTTCATAAGTTGGAAAAAAAAATCTGCTCAACAACGTAAATAACGCATTGAATATTGTTGTACTGTCAAAATGAAACAAATTAGGCAAAATTGTTTACGAAAATAAGTTACGCAATTAGGGTACTGGTTTTTTTTTGTGACATAAATTTGTTTGTGTGCAGTAACTTCATAGAGGTATGGACACTTATGACTTACTCACCTGTCTATTATTTAAGGAAAATTCTCTTGTAATGTGAGGGAGGTGTCGGCGTGCACGGCAGTGGTGCAGGTCGGCGTCAGCTTTACGACTGTTATCAAACAAACAAAAACCTGTTGATTGCAATTTTAATGGCTTGTTAGTATGCACAACCGTAATAGGATACGATCGCTTCTAAAATAACTAGGCGTTTCGTAATACCAAATTTTATCAATACCATTATTAATACCGTATAGAAAATTTCCAATACCGGGATCCCGGTATTGGACTCTATTTTTTACTTCCTGCTTTTAAATATAAAATGACTTTTGTAATATAACTTAAAGTTGCAAACAGAATCTCCTAACAAAAATAACAAAATAACCTGACACATAGTATGAGAAAAGTACCTAGACAAAATAAACCGTTTAAATTTGAATAATAAGTATCTAAGTAATTACAATTGAGCGATCTATTTATCTTTATGTTTTTATAAAATAAATCTCTTTAAAATCAACATACAATATTTTTTACTCAAACCACATAAAAATCAGTCAAAATTGTTCATGGTGCTTTTAAGGCTCTTTCGTCCTGACTTACTAAAGTTACTACTCAGTGGAACATAGTACCGTGAGCTATAAAGTAATATAATGCATATTATCTCTTTAAAATCAACAATTAAACAATAATATAATATTTTTTCAATCAGCTCCCAGAGTTGCGACTTATTTGAAATACTTGTATTTAAAATGCAAATACAAAATTCAAAATACGTATTTTATATTTTGTATTTAAATTTCAAATAAAATGTAAAATGCTTTTTTTTTTTAAAGAAAAGCATTTTGTATTTTATTTGAAATACTTTTCAAGATGTGTTTTTTAATTGTAAAATGCAATTCGGATAGGCTAGATTTTGATCATTCCAAAAGAACTAGGAATTAGTTGCTTTGTCAACTTATGAAAAAAAAAAGCATAAGAATTAAGAGAATTCAGAAGGCAAGAGTGAGCGAAGCAGCCTAAAAAATGTAGCACTCCACCTTGAAAAGCTTCTGTTTTCTTTTGACCATTATATAGAAATAGAACTTACTTTTATGAGGAAAAGCTTAAAATCAACAGTTTTACAGTAAGTAGTTTAGGTTTTGGATCTGGCTTTCAAACCTTACGCACGAGCGGGGTGCCCAAATTTCCAAGTTTGCGACACTCGCTCCTGCATGCCAAGATACTCTATTTTTATAATGGACAGCGTGAAAGATTTTGGGAGGGCTCATGACCCCTAGGACGCCGATGATGCCACAGACGCGGTCCGAGGGGGGGGGGGGGTTCGGACCGCGTCTGCGGCATCATCGGCGAAGTTGGCGTGGATGGTGAAAATAAAAGTACCATTAAAATCAAGCCACCATAACAAAATTCTCTTTTCATCCAAGAAGCGTTTGGAAAACTGTGTCAAGTCTTCTTTTCGCCCATATCAAAATGTTTGAAAACTAATATATTCAACCAGTGCGCCGTGCCTATTCTTTAAATTATGCTCATATAAAAATGTTTTTTTATTAAATTTGTGAAAACAACTATGTTGAAATAAACCAATAAGCTTGTATTTAGACATTTCTAGTGTTTAGTTTACTAGTATATTTGTATTATACTTAAATTTAGAATATATTTTGACATTAACGCCGATGACGCCGAAAAAAACATCGCCGGTAGCGGCGTGGCTGTAATCATCGGCAGCATGCGCCACGCTTATCGGCGCGCACCTCTAGTTCGTAGGAAGGAAAGAGTATCTTTAGTTTAGTTTAGTACTTTTATCTGAGAGGACTTCTTAAACGGTTGCACAAATATGTAATCGAGAAAAACGTTCTCTCTGCTTCTATGCTCGTAGGTAGAATGTTAAGTTAATAATTATACGCCACGTCAATATACATATCTCGGCCGCCTCCAATACTATCATAAATGCCCATTTCAACTCTTACAATAGACTTTATATGAGTGCTGGAAGAAGCATGGTTCTTAACTTCCCTTTGAGTTTTAGCTTCTATTTCTGCCTCCAGTTAGTAGCACAAGTAGTAATGAAATCTAACCAACTGTCTAAATAAACCAAAAGATAATTAAAATTCGGTTTTCAAAACGTACCCAGGTAATAAATTGGTTGGTAATATCATGTGTAATAAAAAGAAATTGTTTCACTATAGTGTCTACTGATAATAAAATAAAATCACCAATACCAGTATCCCGGTACTGAACATTTCAATACCGGTATTGAAAACAGACAAAAAATGTCCGAGATCCCGGTATTGGAAGCCCTAAAAATTACCACTACATCGCGCATCGCAAAAATACAGCGCCGGCAACAAAAGTTTGTTATTTAGGTACGAAGCAGTTTTTGTACCGATAAGCTTCATTTCCCTTCAAGTACCTACACGAAAAGCATCTCATCTACTTTGACCTGTACCCTAATTGCGATTAGATTGCGATTTTTATTATTAATTTTTATTATTATAATAATGATTGATCATGTATTAACATGATCAATCATAATTTGTTTCGATTTGAAACAGATTGCTAATCCATTGCTTCCAAAGTTGGAAAAAAATCTGCGCAACAACGTAAATGACGCAATGAATATTGTTAAACTGTCAAAATGAAACAAATTAGTCATAATTACTTACGAAAATAAATTACGCAATTACGGTACTAGTATGATGGTGGAGCATGATTCAAAAACTAATCCGTACCACAGCTTTGTAACACAGCACCTACAGTAATTTTACCTACTCTTACCTGGATGAAATAATTAATTTAATTAGTTTCTATAATACGAAAGTATCTTATACTTACCTGCCGTGCGGTTACATGAACCTACAAAGGTAAACTACGCTTTTAGGGATAGATCTCTGGCTTTTAACAAATCGTAAAGCAAAGAAAGTGCTTCATGCTAATTTGAACCAAAACCTGTTTTTTTCTTGAAACTGTAATACAAAAACATAAAAGTAAAGGTGTGCTATTGGTGAAGCGGGGATCAAGTACGGCCCGATTTTTTTTTTATAAATAAATTCTCCAATAGCCCTTAAAACAATATCCTTATGACTAGAACATAAAAAGGCTTAATACAAAGGTCAATATTTAAATACTCTGACTGCTAAACTAGGTGTACTAGGTTTAGGGTAACTAGGTTCCTGTGACTTGAGTCAGAATTGCATCACGGTCTATTGGCAGTGCCATCACGTCGCGTCGCCGAAGGAGTTAGGTAACTTCAGGGTAGCGGTAGGCTAGATAGGTTGCAAAATCAATCAATATTTAGAGTAATTCCTCTCCAGGGCCCGCTTCAACTTTCCAACCTGTATCTATACATAACACGGGCGTAGTCAGAAGAATAGTCAAGAAAAAATACCCGAATATGGTTCATTACTTCGTGTGTTAATAAAAAGTCTATTGAGGCGATGTAGATTGCTATTTCATGTTTAATTGATCTATAAGAATGAGCAGAATTCATAAAATAATTGTACATGCGTTTCTTCTATCCGTAGAGCCACCTTATCGAGTCTAGTGTATCTAAATTAATTGTAAGGGGCAGGGCAAACGGCAGACGGGACGGGAAGTGACGGCAGAGGGTAAAGCATGAAATAGTTATTGAAATAGCTTTATTAAAAGAACAAAAAGCGACCAATAAAATTACAATAAATATTATTAAAAGTAGAAAGCAACCAATCTGTTTGATACAAAAGCTGTGAAAGCTTGTGGTAAGCAGTCATAGACTCGTAGCATGCTAAGAAAACAGTTCTACGGGTCTCGTAGCGGGCTACGTCACATGACATGTTTGTCACGAGGGAGTTGTAGCTGGCTACGATTTCTGCGGTATTCAGGTTCAGGAAGTATTTTGATTGTTGTATAGGTACCTATTCTGCAATAATACTATGTTATAAATACTTATTTAATCAATCAAAATACTGATTTACACATTTACAATGTAAACTCAAACCATCTATGATTGGGGTAGTGACTGAGATGCATCGAAAATTACAAATACAAGTTCATCAAATAACAATAAATAAACACCAACTTTTTTAAGGTCGCAGTAATTAGAATTGTAAGTTTTGTCGAGAGGGGAGACCAGGCGTTCAGTACGCATGCGCGGAAGAACCGGTGATGGCAACGCATGTAGAGGCTCCAGTACTTTATGTCATAAACTAGCACATTTCACGATTAATATAAACAGTTTCCTTGACCATCTGCCTTATAAGAGATATGAATGAGGACCACTTCGTTTTCCCTCGAGGTAAGCCTACGTTTCTTTGGAGATAAGGTTAACTCCGATGCTCGAAAATCGATAGTTAAATAACACAAGCATAACCTTAATTCTCATTGTGACTAAAGTTCTGTGGGTATCGTGAATATTCAGTGAAATTGTGTATCATGATGTGAATCCGTGAGTGTTAACGAAGATAACTATTAATTTGTGAAGTGTCAAATGAGTTTTATACTTAGAAAGTGATTCTCAGAATGCCAGGGTGAAATTAAGAATTCAGGAAATGTCACTTGGTCACACTCATTTTATGTACACGTTTTTACGATCCGTTCTTCAAACCCAGAACGTGATTATTAAAGCATTGTGTTTTACAGAAAGGTAATGAATCAAACGAGGACGATTCCAAAATTCAGGTATATCTGACCTAATTTATAGGTATAGACTGCTCGTTTAGATTACCAGTACTAGAAATATGGGAGCAAATTTATCATGTGAAAAATTTAACTACCGCAGAAATTGCAAGCGGAAACTGCATCGAATTACACCGTTTTTCTAAAAAATATATGCCCCGTGATAACCTAACCTAGCCTTATGGTTAGGTTAGGTTTCGTGCGTTAACCATATAATTAATTATACCTCAAACCTACATTATGTTTCAGCTGTAGGTACAACCTACAGCATTTAAACATGATGTAAGTAGTATCTTTCTTTATAATTCTTCTATAAATGTATTTGTCACCTAACTTCTCGTAAACGGCTGGACTGATTTGGATGAAGTTTTGTCTGTATATTTGAGTGGGTCCCTGGATGGTTTGAAAATACAATTGGACCCGGTAGGCGGCGCTGTTCGGACAGAAAAACGTCTGTCGGGTCCGCTAGTTTTTATATATATAATTCTTTTGTAAATGTGTTTGTCACCTAACTCCTCCTAAACGGCTGGAACGATTTAGATAAAATTTTGTGTGTATATTTGAGTGGGTTCCTGGATGGTTTGAAAATACAACTGGACCCGGTAGCTCGCAACATAGACAATTATATGTACGTCATTAGAGTATTTGAGTCATTAATCAGATAACAATTGTTTTTTTACAGGTCCTGGCCTTACTCTTCCTCACGCTGATCCCTTGGCCGGGGCCGTCAGTCTTCAAAATAACTTGTTCTCGTGACAACTCGAAAATAGTAAGAAAAGTTATAGAGAACAAATGGCTCCCAGTGTTGGAGAGGTTTCAGGTAAGCTACTTTATTTTATCCATAAAGTAACTTCGTAGAGTTAAGTGCTGGCAATACAGTATTGCATCCTAATGTCCGTTTTCACTAACACTACGCGACACCTAAAATATAGCACCATATGTAAATGGTTAAGGGGAATGCGCTAAGGTGGCCCGCGAAATTCAAATTTTCTTTAGTTTTTGATATTTGCAGGTCAATGTCGTAACAAATGTGGCTTTACAGAATTATAATCATTAGAATCAGCAATACAACTCCTTAAAAGTTAGCATAATCCTCAAATGTCATGATTTCATGAAATTCTCACTGAATAGGATTTGATGATTTTAATTATTATAATTCTATAAATAAACATTTGATACGGCCGCGAATCATATTAAGATCAACTGAATTTCACGCGCTACCCTTCCGCTTTCGCCTTAACAAAAGCGTACCGTCGCGTCGGGTTTCCGACTCTCGGGGCTGAGCCGAGCGTTGAAAATCTTACAGTGTACTTTCATTGTAAACTTTGGCCTACCCCTTTGCATTGCACACACTGTCTGCTAGGCGACAACAAAGCCTTGCCCACGTTTTTTATAAAATAAGATAGGTAAACAAAATTCACAATTAAAAATCCCTACAAATCATATAGGCTGGATGCATCGGAAAGCTTCCTGTTAGAGCGGTTTCGCATTACGTCCGCTCCGAATCCGAACTCAAGATCCGAGTTCAATCCGAATTGGTAATGTTCTAAATTCGCACGGACAGAGTTCGGATCTAGTGCGCAGTCATGCAAATATTACTATGGCTATTTCGGACCGACATTCCTCGGATTCGGATCGGATTCGGATCGGACGTAGTGCGAAACCGCTCTTAGGCGTGCTAAAGACTTGTTCGGGTTGGACATTTGATTTGGCGGTATTTTTTGAACACCAAAGCCAACCTGAAGCAATTACTACCTATGCATATTCGATTTTGCCGTCCGGCTATGCCGATTAATGCTAACCCGAACAAATGTGTTAAAATAAATATAACAACACAAAGGTATGTTCAATTTGGTGTTCATACCCTTAGATACTTAAAACAAGTACCTAATTTACTATTACCTATGTTACACCTGAAATACTGGTATTCTAATCTTAATCTGAAACCTGTTCTCTGTTTCCGTTAGCAATAAAGAAATAAGATTATCCCATCGTACCTAGATACGGACACCAAATACATACGTATTTGGTGTCCCCTTATTTCGCAGACAGAAATTTCATAGAATTTCGTTTCGCAGAAAATGTTTCATATAATAATTGGTCTTTGTATTTATATTTTAAATATTATTGTTTTAACGACTATTTACTTGAATGAAAAATTCAATGAATTTTATAATCACATTTTTTTATTTTCCAAACTTATCAAACAATAGAGTTATTTTTTAACGAACATGGTTTGTTCGGTGTATTTTTCCATTGTATTTTATTTCAACGAAAATGTAAAAATAGATTATGCTATCCATAATTTACATATTGTCGAATTAAAGTTAAATGGGAACTTAGGCTGCAAGAGCGAGCAAAGCGAGCTCGGGACTTAGGGCACCCCGACTCGGACAGGTTAGGTTAGAAGGGGATGGCGGGATCTTTAAACCCCGCCAACCCTTCGTGGTTATTTTTTTTAAACCACAGAAATAGGAGCCCCGCGAAGCGGAGCTCCGTCGACTACGCTGACTAAAAAAAATATATTTACCCTATACAATTATAATATATGATTATTGAATATTTGTCAAAGGTATAAATTGAAACGTTTAGAAACTGTCACTTGATAAAATGTTTTTATTGGTAATAAGTTTTATTTTAACTAAACAATATGAGGATAAATAATATTTGATTTGTTATTCTATGATATGAATATCGATATATAAAATTTTATTTGTATCAAAAATCAATTATTTAAATTTATTCAAAGTAAGTATTCTGCGCATTAATTGTTCTATGAAATGATAATATGAGAAAAAAATATGTGAAACGAAATTCTATGAAAATGAAAACTATAAATGAGTTTTACACGAGCCCGAAACCCTATCATCCTATCTTTAGGTACTTAGCAAATTAATGGCAGCGCTATTACTACAACAGGGTGTCACGTTTGATAACAAGCTTACGTTTTATGATCACATGGCATTGGTAGCAAAGGATTCATTTAGACGATTAGGTTTCATACTGCGTAATGCTAAAGATTTTAGCAACATCGGCGCTATTAAATCTATTTTTAATGTACTTGTTCCAAGTAAACTGGAGTCCAGTGCATGCGTCTGGAATCCGCACGAAAAGAAGTACACTTTACTCTTAGAAAAAGTACAAAAAGCTTATCTAAGGTACCTTAGGATAAACGTTTGAATGGTTACTATTTGGTTACTATTGAATGAAAAATTCAATGAATTTTATAATCACATTTTTTTATTTTCCAAACTTATCAAACAATAGAGTTATTTTTTAACGAACATGGTTTGTTCGGTGTATTTTTCCATTGTATTTTATTTCAACGAAAATGTAAAAATAGATTATGCTATCCATAATTTACATATTGTCGAATTAAAGTTAAATGGGAACTTAGGCTGCAAGAGCGAGCAAAGCGAGCTCGGGACTTAGGGCACCCCGACTCGGACAGGTTAGGTTAGAAGGGGATGGCGGGATCTTTAAACCCCGCCAACCCTTCGTGGTTATTTTTTTTAAACCACAGAAATAGGAGCCCCGCGAAGCGGAGCTCCGTCGACTACGCTGACTAAAAAAAATATATTTACCCTATACAATTATAATATATGATTATTGAATATTTGTCAAAGGTATAAATTGAAACGTTTAGAAACTGTCACTTGATAAAATGTTTTTATTGGTAATAAGTTTTATTTTAACTAAACAATATGAGGATAAATAATATTTGATTTGTTATTCTATGATATGAATATCGATATATAAAATTTTATTTGTATCAAAAATCAATTATTTAAATTTATTCAAAGTAAGTATTCTGCGCATTAATTGTTCTATGAAATGATAATATGAGAAAAAAATATGTGAAACGAAATTCTATGAAAATGAAAACTATAAATGAGTTTTACACGAGCCCGAAACCCTATCATCCTATCTTTAGGTACTTAGCAAATTAATGGCAGCGCTATTACTACAACAGGGTGTCACGTTTGATAACAAGCTTACGTTTTATGATCACATGGCATTGGTAGCAAAGGATTCATTTAGACGATTAGGTTTCATACTGCGTAATGCTAAAGATTTTAGCAACATCGGCGCTATTAAATCTATTTTTAATGTACTTGTTCCAAGTAAACTGGAGTCCAGTGCATGCGTCTGGAATCCGCACGAAAAGAAGTACACTTTACTCTTAGAAAAAGTACAAAAAGCTTATCTAAGGTACCTTAGGATAAACGTTTGAATGGTTACTATCCGTTTATGTACCCTTGAATTTTCCTTTAGGCTGCTTAGGCTACAATTCTCTCGAGGTTACAAGAAAAAATGACCAAATCATTAATATGGGTATGACCCTTCACGGAAAAACAGATGCTCCTGAACTGCATGATGAACTGTCCCATCTTTTTGCTCCGATAAACTATAACCGTGGAAGAAGGCATAATATGTTCGCCGTGCCTCGGAGTCGACCCGTCGCTCCAGCCCAGTCTCCCGTTCCTCGCACACTCTCTGCGCTCAACGCTCTCTTGGACGCTAAGCCTGATTGTGATATGTTCGCGGATAAATGAAAGAAGATCTTGTCAGTATGTCTGGAGTATTGTAGATGAGCGTACATTATGACTGTCGAGTAGTTGCTAATACTTTTGTTTACTGTACCTTAGTAATGTGTATCTTAATAATATTTTGTCTTTAACTAATGCACCTAACTGGCTTTGACTGTTTTATGTAAAAAATAAATAAATAAAACAACGTACAACCTATATAATTCAATAAAAATATTTTAAAACAAAAAAAAAAATAGTCACCGGTGATTAGAGTTCCAGAGAGAGGGGCTCCTCTCTCCGGTGAGTAGGTACTCTTGGACGCAGCGCGTAGTGTTAGGAGGCTTCCTAACACTACGCACTATGACTCAGAATTGACATAAATAAGTTTCTCCTGGTATTTTCTTATTGGAAGAGCGTTAAATACTTATCCAGGGATTTACAATACTAATGTACCACTAAATAGGCTACACTTTTGGAATCAATGTTGTAAATTACAGCAATCTATCTGGAAAGTTTTTTTATACCATGTATTTAAATCAGCTGTAGAGTTGTCCTAAATGGAAAGATTATCTATTTACAAATAGCTCAATTAGTTTTATTGCGTTCAGACAGGGTACCACCCCTTAAGTGGCCATTGGCATGAATGGTAAATGTCATTCCAGGGAGAGATGGACGGCACAGCGGACAGAGCTCCGGCGGGATCTCATGGCGTCATGGAGAGTGCGATTGTCGCAACCCAGAGCTGGGCACGCCATAATTGCGGTGATAAGACCCCTCTTTGAGGAATGGCCAGAGAGGCGCCACGGCGTCCTCACTTTCCGCCAGACACAGGTCCTCACCGGACACGGCTGTTTCGTGTTTTGGGAGGTTCCTGTTCAGGATAAGGCGGTAGGAAATGCCCGGGTGTCACCATTGTGTGGATTGCCCGGAGGACACGGTCGAGCATACAGTGGAGGTCTGCCCGGCTTGGGCGGAGCATCGCTGTGTCCTCGTGGAGGCGATCGGCGGCGGTGATCTCTCGCTTCCGGCCCTGGTTCAGGCCATGGTACGGAGCGAGAGGAAATGGGAGGCCGTCACCTCCTTCTGCGACGCAATACTGCTCGCGAAGGAGGAGGCGGAACGCGTGAGGGAGAGGCAAATTTCGCGCCCTCACGCCCCTAGCCGCCGCAGGAGGAAACGCCCTACGCGTCGGGAATCACAGGCCGATTTCCGGCCACTGTAGGCGCGGGCTTGCGGACGGTGAGCAATGGGTAGCTCGTCGTCCGATTAGGGCCAGTCCCGGGTCGACGGCGCGTTATGTTCCACGCGCGCCTCAAAGAGATGTCAGCAGAATTGTCGGGGTCCGCTAGGGCCGATGCCTGCCGGGGTCGCGAAGAAACCGAAAGAGAGATCGTGGCCCCCGGCAACAGGGCAACCGAAGGAACACGGGTGGGTTTTAGTCAGTAAGAGTCTGAAACGCCCTCTCGCTCCGCCCAGAGCGGGAGAAGTTATTTGATAATTTCCCACCCAAAAAAAAAGGAGAGGTGGAAAGATAAGAATTGTAAAGGTAAAGACACCTGATTGTAAATAATTATTTTGTCTTTCCATTTTACAATGAATAATTTATATGTGTAATATTTAAAATAAAACTTTTGTCTTTATCACTGTTGCAAATATTGTATTCGTTATTAATTGTTATAGCAAGTATTGTGTTAATTTTTAAACTTCAAACGGAACAATTATGTTAGAAACATTTAACTAGACGAACGTCTTGCTATTAGCCGTCTCGCTCTAATTTTTGTATCTATCTCACTCTCTCAAAATAAATGGTGGAAATGACCGCACGCTTTTAACTTCGCTCCTCAAAATTAATAAAATTACTCTAGTAATCAGATCATAAACCCTTCATTTGGTTCTCGTGGACACAGCGCGTAATGTTAGAAGGCTTCATAACACTACGCACCGTGTCCACGAGTACCTACCGCTTCCGAATCGAGCTCTTGATCCAACTATCGCAATAGCAGTTTTAGCAAAATATGCAATTAGCTGTAAGACTATCGGCACAATGTTCGCCCAGTCTACATGCCATAAGTCGACAACCTCGCGAGGAAAGTCAAGGTACTTTATTTCCTTACCTTTTTCGGCTTTCACGAGGTTCTCTTCATTGGTTCCTTATCCAGCAGCTTATTGCCTACAATATTTCCATCAGTGATGAAAGATCGTTTAATGACATTGCCATTTTCAAAAACTGAACGAGGTAAGTAATTGAGGCACATATGTAGCTTCTTGAAGTATAGAATTTCGGATTTCTCAAAACTGTAGTATATTTATTTATTTAGACTGCTTATTGAAAAAAAAAACACACACACTTACCATTACATAAATGCACTTAGTTTTTTTTTTTAAGTTGCTGATAGATACCGGCTACAAGGTTGCGGAAGGTACTAGGTACTCTTCGTTAGCTAGACGCGAACACTCTGAGATGTCATATCAATCTGTCGGCGCGGCGGATTGATTCCACCGGATCGGTAGCATAATTTCAAATTAAGTAACAGTACGCAGATACACAAAAATGTACTGAAAAAATACAAACATCATTTTCATTGCTCCGACTCAACATGTAACGTCAAGTGCCTATTAGGTAGGCAATCATCTGTTCTTTTTTAATGAGCCTACTGATAAACTCTCAAAGTATGCTAACAGAGAGGGAAATTCATTTATATAGGCACATACCTACGTAAAATACGCGCGTGAACGTGAAGTTGCGGAGGACGCCATCTCAATCAATATCGATACCTACCGACAATACAATATTGATATATCTACGAGTATTTAAAACCCGAAATTTTTAATATGACGAACGTTTTGCTGTCCACCTCTTCCTTTGTACCTACCTGCTAAATATAAACAATTATGATACCAGAAAGAGTTCCGGTTAAAACTTGCAAAATACATCATATCATTCATATTAATAACTGAAACATGAATAACTGAAAGATTAAATAAAATGTAAAAAAAAACTAAATAGGTGATTGTTACGAACGTAATACGCGTTCATATATATAATGTTCGATAAATGTAGTAGTTATCACGTGTAGAATCAGCAGGATTCTTCATAAAAAACTGTGTTATGGCCGGTTCAAATTATTCCAGTAGCATTCCAGTCCAGCGATCGAAACCACTCGCTGGACTACCACTGGAATAATGTGCACCGGCAAGAGAATGCACTGGAATGTAGGTACCCATTCTAGTGAATAATCCAGTCCAGTGACTGGATTGACATTCTACTTTTTCATTCCAGCTCGCCCATTCTAGCGTCATTGAAATAGTGTAGACGGCCAATCCAGTGCATCCAGTACTGGATTGGCCGTCAACGTTGAATAGAGAACACGCAGTGTTGTTTTTTGTTTGACTGACTGGAATAATGTAAGTAGATGATATCATCCACTCTAGTACTGGACTGGATAGACTCGCTGGATTACTGGACTGGAATAATGTGAACCGGAAATTACAGGTGAAACTACCACTGGAGTGTCCATTCCACCCGGCGCGCGACATATTCGCGCCACAACATGCGGCCAAGTTGCAACACCGGCCGTCGCAGTGGACGTGCGCATTCTGTGGCAAGTCCTTCTACGAGGAACGACACCTCGACACTCACTTCGACCAGCGACACAAGAACCAGATTAATAAGGTGAAGTAGCAAGTGGCGTTAGGACTATAAAGCATATTCACGATCAAATTTGAATGTCATTAAACCATTAGTAAGTCATTGCAATGTAATTCTTATTTCATTGTTATAAAGTATACATTAGAATTTATCATAATTAATCATTCTAATTTATACCTTACCAGATAAGAGTTAAGTAAGTACATTGCAATTACTTACTAGATAATGGTTTTACGTCGAACGTGAATGTCCTACCTAAGAATAGTGCAGGGCAAATGTCGCGACCTATGATGTGCTTGTGCAACATTTTTTGCATGAGGCCATGTCTTGTAAAATCAGGGCAATTAAGTCATTAATAAGCAAACTGACTACCAATTTAAATTATCCGTACTAATATTCAAATCACAACTGTCATTCATTGACAGTTGCATAAACTACTTTATCAAGGCAAATTGACGGAGGGTGTCAATTTGCTTAATAACAATTAATTTCCCTGATTGTGTTTTCCCGATGACTCTGGAGACACATGTCGCGGGATATTTGACCCGTGAGAATACTAGGCTTTGCTTAACTTATACCGGGTTCACACGGTTGTTTTGGCTTAGTTGAACAACATTTGTTCTTCAACAAAAAATACTTTGAATTTGAAATTCAATTTAATTAAAAGTCTGACCAGACAGACAGTGCAAATCGCTTTTGACTTATATAATATCGTTTTGCTTAATAATACCAATTTTATATTGCCAAACTGGGCATGTACATAGATTCGTAAGCTAATTGTACCTGTGATAGCTACTTCCATATGGTAAGGTCTACTATGCAAAGCTATATGAGGTCTTTGCTTCATTATTGGTAAACATACAAGAGCCTTAATTTTAACCAATAACAGCTCGTAAATCACAGGAATCGGCCATTAGCAGTTGATCAACTAAAATCGACCCAAGTGAACCTATACCCTAATTACGTAACTTATTTTCGTAAACAATTATGACCAGTTTGTTTCATTTTGACAGTTCAACAACATTCATTGCATTACGTTGTTGAGCAGATTTTTTTTCCAACTTACGAAGCAATGGATTAGCAATCTGTTTCAAATCGAAACAGATTGTGATTGATCGTGTATTACGTAAATAGGGTACTGGTATCACAAAAGGTTCTTATACAATATCATTCGTGATGATGTCCCGCCATTGTAGCACTAGTTTAAAATGTGTTTGTCCTTTTTGTTTTATGTGTTGTACAATAAAGTGTTTAATAAATAATAAATACAGGCAGAGGATGCAGTGTGCCTGGCAGACTACTGCGATATCATGCGGTGCCAGGTGCTGGTCGCTCACGGTCTGCTCAGCGGCGCGGGCGGCCCGAGCACTGATATCGAGGTGAGCCCAGATAGGTCCAAGTGTTTACCTCAACTATGTAACTGTTCCTACATAGTTGTTATAAATTATACTCCATTAATTATTACTTATAACATTAGAAAAATAACGGTTATCACAATTTCGTTATTTCGATATAAACCTGTACTGAACTCACGATAAATAGGTACAAAGCAATGTAATCTATTTACCATTTTAATTTTATAAAATACTCTGAAGTGCAGTAATTCCAACAATATTATATACTGTCGTTATTTGTAAGAGTATAATGCTGTAATACATGGAGTACCTATCTATAGGTCAACAATGTCAAGAAAAATACGGGTTCTGTTTAACGAAAGCCTCCGAAGTGCATGCGACTTATGAATTAGTGGATTCATTTTTTGTCCAGAAGGCGGATTGACCACATGACCAGTACGTTTCGCGCTGCTTCTACAAAGGTAAACATCCCCCTAATACATAAGTTAACGTCACTTTAATATTAATACACGCAGGTATGGCAAGACGTAGAAGCAGTGAAGAAAGCGTTAGCACCGGCGGCGACGCGGAGCGTGGCACGCGTGGCAACGCGCAGACGCCAACGCCCGCGCACCGCGCCCCCTCCGCCCATTGCTGACTGTCCCCGAACAGATGCCGATGCAAGAGAGGAAGAAGCCGGTACGTGCTTTATTACCCAGAAGAAAAAAAAAACTCTTACTCACCATGACTGAATTCTCATGTTCATAACGTTCAGTTTCCAAATCTCAAAGTAACGACTTACTGGGCCGGATCCACCAGTGAGCTTCACCATGGTCTTGTACTCTTGTTGGCTCGCCAGTAAAGGTCGCTGGTGTATCACCGCCAAACCGCGGTATTGCGAGCCAGGCTCACAGCTCGTCAGAGCTGTTTGGAAGCGCGACGCGCCACACTGACTGTACAGAACAACTGTTTGGCTCGCTCGTGTAAAGACCTAGCTGCGACTAAAAGTACGGGTTTAGGCTCACTCGTAGAACATGTTTAGGTTTGAGACACGTTAACGGACTGTCAACATAGAACAATGGGACACTTGAAGTGTTCTTGCGTTGTTTGTTTAAACTACGCCGGACGTATTACCAGCTGGTGAACTTGAAAAAATCATGGAAATGTCTGTAGACTTACCTATAATTTCAGAGCCAGAAGAGAAAAGAACAGAAGACAGTGACGGAGACGCAAATCAAACGGCAGAGCTTTGCGACGCTGACACAGTAGAGTCGTCCCTTCCTCCCGACAGCCGACAGAAGAGGCTGGCAGACCTGCAAGCCGAACGAGCAGCTTGTGACCCCACCCGCCTTCAGACACTCAAGGTCATTTGCGTTTACTAAGCTCCTTTTTGGCCTTTGCAAAGTATAACCATGAATTGGGGATATGGTTCTTCACTCTTTTGCTTTTCAAGAAGCCTTCCTAAGTAATACTTATAACTTAACTTAGAATTATTTCAATGTCTTTTTCAGGTTCGCTGTGAAAGGATCGTGCACTCGTGCATAGCGACGCTTCTGTTACACCTTACTCAACATCAGTTCACCGAGCTTGAAGGTTTTTTATGTTTAATTTTTATAATTTTATATTATCGTTGCAAAGATGGTGATACAATGATTAACATCATTCTATAGCGAAGGGATAGAGTGAAAAATTCTATAATCATTCCCAATTTCCCACATTTTTGTACGTGTCGGCGGGCAAGCAATGCCCGACCAGCACGCGTAGCATGACCACCGTAGAAATGGATTTTTGTCGACGAAAGAATAGACAAAATGACAGATAAACAATCACAATCTGTCATTTTGTCTATTCTTCCGTCGACAAAATTGTTTTTACGTCATTTATATGGCGGTCATACTATGCGTGCTGGCGTGTTTTTGGGTTAGCCGGTTAGATTATTCTGATACGAAATCTACCTTTAGGAAGGGGCGACTAGAATCAATTCTATTTTTTTTGTAAATTTTGACGTTCAAAAGTGCCAAAGGATTTATGTGAAATAAATGATTTGACTTTCTGATTCTTATCAGTTAGAAGACATGCTAGCGATGTTGGTGTTCGATGCAGCTGGATATAAAGGTGCAGCAGATCGACATCGACCAGTCGATATTGAGCGCCTCAATATATGACACGATGCAATCTAGTTGCACCATAATGAATTTTCCCATTTGTGTACAACGCTACACAGTTATCTTGGCGCGTGGCCAACAGCGGAACTAGCGTCGACATATTGCTTTTCTTAAACAATTTCTGCGACACAATTTTCACAAATGTTTACCAACAACGCCCCCATGTCAAAGTCATTCAGGTGCAAAAATATCCTTGTAGCACTCTAGTCAATTGTTGTTTGTCAGAGGAGATGCAACGCGCAGTGTGCTGGTACCTGAGCTGCGACCGCTACTGGGAGGACACGGCGCCCTCGGCCCGCGCCTTCCCCTGGCCTCTTCTACTGGCCCTCGCCACGGGCCTCGCGCTAGCACTGTGCATGTGCTATTACATCATCTGGATTGTGTTTGAGTAAGTGTTGTCTGGCGGCGAGGTCGGCAGAGGACATTGTTGCCATCGCGGCCGAATGGGCGAGGAGACTGGCACAGGAGCGTGGGAGTTGGTACCAGCAAAGAGAGGCTTATGCCCAGGAGTGGGTGATGGACGTTGATTGGCACAATGACTTTTTATAAGAAAACTGATGTCAAATTGTTTTTCGTTCTCGGTTTTAACCAAAATGTCAAATTGAGGCTCAAGTATCCTAGAACAGTGTAGCGGCCCTGGTTATTCAGAAGCCGCGTCTCTAGCTGTACAGTCAGCAACGAAAGTCGTTACACGTTACACTTCAGTTTTTTTTAATCTTATCTGAATACAAACATACCTAAAAAAGTCGAAACAGATGTACCTAATTAAACAAATTATTGTCTCATAAGTGAACACAATCATAAACATCGAATAATTTTGTGTCAATTTATAATTATTATTAACACTGTAAAGTGTAAACCAACTTTCGTTGCTAACCGTACTCAGATGCTCATAGATGACCTATTTTTGTTTTGGGAAAGGTTGCCTTCTGTACAGACGTTTCTGATTAATTCAATGGTCCAACATCTTTACCGTCAAGACGTCGAGGATGAAGACTTCTACGAGCCCATCATACCGCAAAGAATTAGGTACAGACGTTACTTTACTATCCTATCTCCTTTCTTTTCCAAAATTGAACTTATCAACAACTGTATAGTTCGGAGGAAGGCAGCGTAGCGGGCAGCGCATCGGTGTCGATGACGACACATTCATCGCCGACGCGTGGCGAGCGCTTGGCGGCCGAGGAAGCCCTTTTAGACGACCCCGACCACGACGACCACTACATATACGTCACCTACCCGCCTGAGCTCAAGCGCAGGCTGCTCGAGAGGTACGAAGCGAACAAAGTCACCCTTGTCATATTGTCGCCGTTTATAAGACAAACGCGAGTAGACTAGTAGGGCTATGTGTACGAGTATATTCAGTTCTCAAGAAACTGCTAAATGATTATTGACATTTTTTGAGGTTTCATAAGTTTTACAGAGGTTCAATTGAGGGCCATTTCCATATTTTTCATCAGTCTGATTATTTAAGGAATCAAGCTTGAAACTAAAAACCTACTTTAATGTCTAATCTCTATCTCTGTCGAGAATTCAAGCACTACTGGACCGGAAAGGTTGCGCAGACAGGCGCGACGCAACTCTGGTGGCACAATTTCTATAAAAACTTCACGGAAATTGTTCTACCGGTGTCGCGTCTCGCCTGTCTGCAGGGGCCTTAACGCTAAATGTAAGCCAATAGCAGTTAGATGAATTCGTGACATTTTACACGTAAATATCATGAAATAGGTTGGGTTTCTGAATTTGGTTGATACGCAAACAACTGAAACGTTTATTTCGTGATCGAATTTCAGATAACATTAGCTCTAGAGATCCATTAGTTACACTTACTCTATAGATCTGTTTTTTGTCACATTTTATACCAAAATTTTAAAATGCACAGGATGTTTTTTAAAGTAGTAGGTTTTTTTTAAATGTGAATTAATTGAGCGGTGGCATTCCATGATCACCTGCAGTTTTATTATCTGTATGTTCATTGAGGGAAAGAAGTTGTTTACCAAAATGACTATCAACTATTTATCCGTGTTTTCACGTCACAGCTCTTATTATTTATCAGCCATGTGTCATGGCTTTAAATACGGCAAGTTTACTTAGTTCTTTATCTGTTAAACAATACATTTCCCTCACTGTAAATATTGCAGGGTGGTAATTTAGTCACCTGCATCCGTCAAGGGGGTGGTTTTATTATTATTATATTTATTATAATGGGGTATAATAAAAAACTATCGCTATGAAACTCATATACTTACAGAGTCGTAAAAAAAAAGAAACTTTTTATACATGCATCGAAATAGTGTCTACGGTTGAATAAAAATTGATGTTTTTTCACGAATTGGATATGAGTGTCATGGCGAAAGTTGTTTAGTATGGCGAGCGGGTAGAACCACCCCCTTGACGGATGTAGGTGACTAAATCACCACCCTGTATATCGTACCTATACTACTCATCTAAAACCGGTAGAGAATCTACTAAAAGTGGTAACTTAAATCTAATAATTAGTAATAACTAGCACTTTGCCCGCGACTTCGTCCGCGTGGTTTTTGTTTCAAAATCAACGCCCCCTTCACCCGCTTTAAAAGGTTATTTAGATAAATCTACAAACAATTCGGACATGCTAACTCTCTCTCACACACACACACCATGCTATGTTATATATAAATATATTATTTGTTTACTTTTGTATTAACTTAAAAAAAGTATAATTCTGGATTTAAACATCACTTTAAAAAGTAAAAAGTCTTTTTTGTATTCTCTTTATTTTATTTTTGTGTTGCCATAAAACAAAAATAAAAATGGTGTCTTTTTATTACGGGAGAACCCGGGCTCTTGCAACACAGTTAAGACTAGCGCGAGTAATTCTTATATGTATTTGTGTTTAAAAATAGTTTTATGTCAACAATTTTTTTTCTTCTTTTTTTAAACTAATATTATAAAAAGAAAATATTACATTTTTCGTACGTTTCTCTGTAATGGATAAACTAAAAAAAATCTTTCACCTATAGAAAGCTAAATTATCAGCGAGTAACATGGATGGGCTGTATTTTATCAACTTCTACACGAACGAAGTTGCGGGCAGGATCTAATGATTCATAAATTGATTCTAAACGAATGACATCGCTCAAGTAATTAGTACCCATAGGTAGGTTGGTAATAGGTACAGTAGTCCAGGCACCCTATTATGAAAATAGAAGATTTAATAAGTAGTTCATAAATATCAGTTTTTACCGGATACTTATAAAAAATGTTTAGTCCCAGTCACTCTAGCTTTTACTATACATAATTATGATGTATAGCTGTATACAAACAGTTCTATACCAAATGACTTCAAAATTGCCACATGAAAAAAGTTGTGTGCAGTTTTGTCTTTTTTAATATAAGTTTGAATCATTAATTTGACTAATAAAAGTTTATTGTTTTAGCTGCTACAATAGAACGACTCGCCTCTGAGATCCGCATCCATGCCATTGCGCCGCGCATGCGTACTTTGTACCACAACAGTAGATTTAATACTTAGAATTAGTGGCAACTTTAAGATTTTGTTATATAGAAAACGCGTACGTGTTCTGTTCCTTGTATCAATTAAAACAACGGTTGATTCTGAACACTGGTTTATTCAAAATGATTTGAGACACCTTGGTGATCTTACGGACTTATTTGTACTATTTTACACCTAAAGTTGTGTTCAGAAAATACGATAATATAAGGTACAGAATCACATGAAAACTTTACAAAATTTTCACGGATTTTCAATGTAGATATTAGAAATCAATCATGAAAGAATCTCTCGTTTGATATTGTTGATATATTATTTTATAATTCAATTTTGTTGAAAGTATTATTATTCCTTTAGATGTAGTTCGCTTGAAACAATTGGTGCCTATATCTTTCCGTTTTATATTGTGCCTACATATATGTATTGATTTTCCTCTTATAGTTAGTGACTGATAATGCAATAAGAAATAATAATGTACATACGAATGGTGTCGACATATTATCATGTATTAATAATAGAAACCAGCTAATCAAGAGAAATATTTTTATCCTAAAAAACGCATTTTATCCCCAAATTGCTCCCTAGACCCAATACACATATTTTAAATATGTGTTTATTTTTATGTATAATCTTATAAGCCTCTTCATGTAAAAAAACTAGCTTGTAAATAGTTTGATATCAGCACGCGTAGCATGATCACCATAGAAACGGGTTTTGTCTATTCTTCCGTAGACAAAACCCGTTTCTATTGAGCTCATGCTACGCGTGCTGAGTATATATTTTTTCTTTTTATACATATTTATTTATTATTCACCCATTGTGACTGTCCTATGCTAACTTACATAATTGAGATTTATTACTTTTTTTGGTTATACTAGCAATAATATATTTATTTAAAAAAAAAAAATTGTTTGTTTTATAATTTCAAAGATCTCTCGACCACTAGTCATCACTCATTCGTATTTTTGGTTATTTTTTGTGTAATTTTAAACTAACTTATATATTTACTTACCTTAAAACTTGCTACATGTATAATATTAACTGCTTCTAAACTTCGCATACGTAAATGCTTGAAAGAGACTGAAGTAAAGCATTTTAATTATACTTTCAGATATTACAAACTCACTCATTTTAAGATAATCAAGAGCACACTTTCGTTTGTTTGTTTTAAAATATTTTTGTAATATAAAAGTTTGTTAAATAAAATTCTTGATAAAAATTGTGTAATTATTTATTACAATGGATTGTATAAAATTGCCAGTCTTTATAATTATTTCCTTACATTTCTATATTTTATACAAATATGTGTAACGCATATTGTTATAATGTTATTCGAAAAGGCTTATGAGTGTGTACGGGTTGTTAAGTAAGCCACAGACACAGCTATGTAGGGGTTTCCCGATTACTATCGGGCCTAACCAGACCTTTACACAGTGATGTCACAAGCTTTAAGTGTACCGTACATACTCATACACGCACGAAGGTTACATTACACCCGAAATTCACAGTATAAACATTATCAAAAAGCCAGTTAGTACGTAAATGCTTCCGCCGACATTCAAAAATCTACTCTACTCTACCCAAATAGAAATATAATTTAACTGAGATATTTACATTACGCTTAAATATTAGTTAGTTACATACGTTGTTCGCGGCTCACACGTACTTAACGCCTTTCCACACGGAGTTGCCTTCCATGACGCACTTGCAGCCGCAGCCCGTAGGACACGTGTCGTGTTGGGAGAACCTGTGGAGTTACAGACTGGTGAGAATTTGATCTTGTAAAAATATATGTCCTTAGTCTATTAGTCACAAGCACTATGTTTATTATTATTGACGACGACGAAAAAAAAACGGCTTCGTAAAATCATAATTTTAACTACGTAAATAGCTAATGACGCGGTCGATTCCCTCATATTATTATCGCACACTACTTGAAATTGTGAATTATTCATATTTTCGTTGTTCAGATGTTAAGACTTTCATTTGACGCGCCTCGCACGATGGCGCTGCGCTGTGTCGTGCGCGCGTCAAATGAAAGTATCTTACCAGTGCAGCATGTGCATGGCGTGTCCGGCGTGCGCGCAGTAGTGGCAGGCGGCGGCCAGGCCGCGCACGGAGCGCGCGCACACGGCACAGCGCAGCGCGAGGCGCGCACACAGCGTGCACACAGCGCCGCGCGCCGCCGCGCCGCAGCGGAAGCACTCCGCGGCTAGCTCCGGCCCGCGCCCCGGGGAGTTGCCGCTCCCGTCCACTACTAGCTTCAGCACCTACGGCAATAAATCGAGATGAATTTTGAGTCGCAATCAGCACATCTTAACTGCATCCAAAAGCTTTCAGTATCAATATTCCCGAACAATGACCTTACAGTTCTTAAACGCGGTTTACATTAGTGTCCGGCCAAAAAACGATTTTCAGCCGAAACCGAAACCATAACCGAATCATCGGCTCCTCTTCTAATTTTAGCCGAAACCGTAACCTGACTAACCGTGATCTGATTATGCAATTATCATTTTTTTTATCCAAAGAAAACATTTATTTATGCCACATTTTATGTGGAAAACTGTCAAAATGACAAAATGACGATAAAAAAAAATCAGCCCTATTTGAAATAAGGGCCTTAGCAGATAAGCTACTTTAGCTTTTGCGATTTAGGAATTTTTCTATATTTTAATTAAGTAGTGTAATATTTTTTTTTATGCTTTTACCACCAGCAATTAGCGAATTAATCGCTTTTCGGAAACTCTATATTCTAGCATCAATTGTTTATCTCGCCGCCAAAAAATTCAGCATCGTTAGAAAACGCAATTTTTAAGCCGTACTCAAACGGAACGAGTCGCCAAAACGCAAAGCAGTGCAGCGTTTAAGTAATCGCTGAAACGTGTGATTTTGCTATTGTGACCATACGCAGAGTCGCTAAGAGGCATCTGCTGCTGCCCTTGGAGCTTGTATCAATCTACCAGAAAGCGAATGAATCTTTACTCGCTAATACTAAAACCAGCATGTCTGATAAGAACCTAAATGACTTCCATTTTTAAGTTAACACCATTCAATTTTTTGAAGTGAAAACTTCTTTAGGTGCGTTGGGCATTTTTGAGATGGGATTAAACCATTGATTTCGCGACACTGTAACGACACCAACTTTGACCATTAAAAAGACATCAACGCGTTGATTACCGCAGCGCTTCTGTCGACGCTCCCGGAGTGACACTGTTTTTTTTTGTGTTTTGTACAAAAAGGGTGAAAACGGGACCCCATTACTAAGTTTACGCTGTCTGTCTATCTGCGAGTCGTTCGTATTCTATCGAAACTGATATCTCATGAACGCCAGTTTCGATCGGGCCAAAGATTCGGTCACTTTTTGGCGGAAACCGAAACTTCGATCGGACACTAGTTTAGATGTGTTGATCGCGTTCAGTTTCATTGGTGAAATTCGCCCTCAACCATTTATTGCATTTCCACAACGTGTACTTAAGTTTAATGAGATCTTTGTCGGGAACAGCAAAGTAAGAAGAGGGAGGAAACTTTAAAACTTAACAGTCCTCTTAACTATATCTAATGTTATTGGCGTCAAAAATATGGGAAGAAACTTAATGGAAGTCAAATTGAATGCCAATAAAAAAAGGGCGGGCTGGACATTGCACAACCCTCAGACGACTAACTATAATAGCGGCACAATTCTCATCGCCTATTTGTCAAAAATAACAAGAAAGTGTGGGTAAGAAACATTAATAATTCTGTTGTCGTAAAAATGATCTCTAAAATTAACCATACAAAGCATTTGCCATCTTCACTCACCTCAGTCTTCTTATAAATCAACTGCCAGCGGTGTAAGATGTCCGCGTAGACTCGTTTAAAGCAATGATACAGATGTACTGTTGCTTCATCGAGCACACACGACGAGGCTCGTTCGGACTTAGAGACGGTTGAGTCCGTATAGAAGTTCTCGGCTTCCGAACATGAGTTACTGCGGACGATGGGGAGCGTCCAGCCGTCCGCACTGATCTCGCTGTATTGATTCACTGTACTGTATGGGGATGTGCCGTTACCCTACAATGGAGATGATTATAAACTTTTTATACAGTTAAGTGTAGTGTAATTTTCATACAGGCTGATTTTGTCATCTGTATTGACTTTGTCTTTATGTGCAATGTATAAGCTGTTGGTGAACATATTAAAAAAAAAAAAAAAAAAAAACTGGTCAAGTGCGTGTGGGCCACGCACAATGAAGGGTTCCGTAGCTGCGATCAATTTATCACAAAACAAATTAACATTGTGTTGAAAAATATGTTCTGCCAAACATCGATATACGTCCGGTCAATTCTCCAGCTGCAAATGTAAGGCTGTAATATGAAAAAAAAAAAAAAAAATATTGTGTGATAAAACTACAAATGAACTATTTTCGGACTTTTTCCTTTACATGTTCTTCGAGACCTAGCTTCCTGCCAATTTTCGTGATTCTAAGTCAACGGGAAGTACCCGGTAGGTTTTGATTTATTTGCGAGTAGGGATCAAAATATGTCGCTTAGATGGCCGTATTTTTATATTGCGTTGACTTAGCAGCTTAATTTTTTTAGAGCTCCAGAGGACCATATTAATATATATTTGATATTAATTTCAACTTGAAACCTCCACGCGTTCCTGAGAAAAAGGGTCTTGACAGACTGACGGACGGACAACGAAGTGATCCTATAAGAGTTCCGTTTTTTCCTTTGAGGTACGGACCCCTAAAAACAACTTTCTCAATTAATCGAAGAATCAAATTGTAAAAAATAGATTAATTTTATCACACACAACCCATAGACGTTTTGCAGAGATAACTCCCATGTAGTTCTATTGCCTAGAATACTCACATAACTAGATGTGCTGATAGTGGACTGTGAACTAGAATTGCTGGTATCATTGAACACAGAGAAGGCACATGCTAACATTGCCGCCATCTGAAGGTTCGACGCGTTAGCATAGTGAGATATTCTGTAACAAATTCGTTTGTCAAGATGTAAACTGAAACTTTTGAAAGAATTACGAACTAAATATAAAAACGAATTTAAAACCTCGTTCTGTCTCTTGTTATTTTCAAACGATTGACCAATGAGGTAAAATTATATCTAGCTCAATGAATTATATCTATTTTGGTGGCTCTTTTAAGAGTCCGTACGTCTAGAATGGTTAATGCAGTGTGGCATATTATAAGATTTGGCGCTCCGGATCATTTTTTTTTTTTTTTTAATCGTCGCCCCACACTAGGAATTTCTCCTGTATCGTGGCTGCGTTTCACAAACACTTAAACTCACATACACAAACAGCCAGACCCGGAACAACTACTTGTAGGTCATACAAATATTTGTTCCGTGCGGGGATCGAAACCGCGACACGCAGCGCAGCAGTTAATCGCTTAACCACTGCGCCAACCGTGCCGTCAAACACCGTGTTTTAGCACCCCGGTTCGGTTTTCTTTTTACCATTCATACAGATGATATTGAAGTTACTTTGTCTCCTTATATATAGATAAAATCTTCAGAATGATAAAGAGATTACTAGAATGTATAGAGGTATGAGGAACATGGTGTAAAATTCACTCATCCTCCATAGAAAAGGGAGGATCCTCCGACCAGACGGGTGTTGTGTCTGGCGGGCACCTGCCCCAACTGCCCGACGATTGATGTCGGAACATTATATATTTGCTGATCGCTCGGTAAACTCTGCAGGCGCGGTGCAGGATTTGTGCGACGTCGGGTCTTTATTGCATAGTTCACATGTGGCGTTGTAGCTGCCGCCACAGATGCAAGAGCGAGCGAAGCGAGCTATAATTTCAGCACCCCGCCTCGGATAGGTTAGATTTTTTTTATGCCTGCATGTAAAATAGAGGTAATGGGGTAGCAGGCTAGAAGAGTTATAGTGCTTGTATTAAGAAAATAGTGGTGGCGGTCTAGAAGATACTTGTATCAAGAAAATCGATGAGTGAACTCACAGCGACTGCAGTAGGTTGCAGCACAGTGGGTGGCCGACCCAACCCATGCTCTCCTCGCTGGACGCCAGGTGGTCACACACGCGTGCACGCAGCGACCGCGCGGTCAACGCAGCGAGGTTCCACGCGTGCGCTAGGTCGGTTTCGCCTTCTTCTGTTGCCAACTTCGCGTTTTTTTCGCACATTTCTGTTGAATATGTAATTTTTAGAGCGAGGTTCATATAGGGCAGATTCGGCACAGGCCAGGCAGCACAGATGAATGTATATTTTGCCACTCGACTGTGCCTACTTTTGCAGACCGGAACAGGTGTGAAGCACGACTAACGACGTCGGCACCCAAAAAATAACACAATTGAGAACTGGCGCCAACAGCGAACTTCTTTCTGTAAATTGACCTTTATGAATCAGTGTAATAAGTATGATAGGTGGTACATACCAACAGGATTGTCAGCGTTGATGACATATTTCTCAGCGAGGTTCCGACTCAGCGGGAACAAGTTAGGGGCAGCGTACATGACGACACGCGGCGCCATGCAGCCAGATATACTTCCGCGGCTACGCATGCTTCCCGCGCGGCGACCTTGCGCTTTCTACCGACAGAACATTTTATATTAATAGTTTTTAAGGTTCCGTGCCTCAAAAGGAAAAAAACGGTACTTCGATGTCCGTCTATCAATCTGTTAAGAAACTTTTTCTTTTACTATAACAAACTTACCCATCTATCTTGAAAATAGAACGTAGTAATTGAATTCGACGGATGACGATGATGCAGCTGCGGAAAACCGGACGCGTTCGTCGGGGACGGCGTCGTGGTCGCGTGGGGTGACACGGAGTTGTACCCAGTGGTGCCAAATAGTCCCGGAGTTAATGACAACGATGACATTGACCGCGGGGTCCCGGTCTCATGTTTCAGGGATAGTCGCCGCGCGTTCGGGGGACGGTTGAAGACAACTAGTGTGCTAACTCCGCACCACTTGGCCCCACAAGTTCTAGGGAATGGTATGCACGAGTCACCAGCGTTTTCACTCTCCGATTGACTTCTTTGACTAGATTTCATTGAGTCGGTATCGTCACTGGATTTCACTGGAATCTACAATGTTATAAATACGTGATGCTTTTCTAATATTTGCAATATTGTGTATTTTTGCAATGATAAGTATTTAAATATTAAACTAACTAAAGAATGTATCTGTTATTAGGTTACATTTCAGGCATGCATATTTTATGGCTTTCTATTAAATATTTTAGAAATTTTTGCGTGGAAAAACAAAAGTAAGTAAATACCTCGTCTATTGATGTAGCTAACGTTTTCAAACAGTGCAACAGACATCTGTGCCCTTCTTTCTTCTTGCGGTAAGCAGTTCTATTGATAGATTGTAGAATTTTGATAGTAGTGGGACTATCAACATTTGTTCCTGATAGCCAGGAGAACTTTGGTATAGTTTGTTCGGTAACGTTTCTCGGGAATGTGACTTGTAGGTTAGCGACGTAGCCGTTACGCTCGGAGTGTATCTGGCACGTTCGCGTCTCAATGTTCATGTCCGTCACTTCTATGTTCGCCATCTCACGAATAGATTCGAACTCCTCGTCGATCGACGTATTCGTTTTGTGCGGAAGTTTATTCTGAAAGAAAATTTTATGATTTTTGTATTTTTCAGGTTTTGGTAACTTTAAAGACTGTTTTGTAGTTATAAAATAATATTGTCAAGTCTACAAGATTTGCGTATCTTTACGCGTGACACGTTGGGCGACATGACGCAAAACAACAGACTATTAACTATTATTTAACAACATGTTTTTTCTTTGTTCCTCTTAAACAGAGCACTTGCCATCTTAATCTCTTCACCGCCCTTGGTTGTTTGGTAGAGAATGCCTAAGGCATTAAGTGCGCCTTTGTACCTTTTTGTGTGTGAAAAGTCTAAATAACTAAATAAATGTTGTGCTAGTCGTGAGTTACATATTGCACGCTATAATTAGTGAATACGGGACTTTCATTACAGCTGATTGAGGTATGAAGTTTTTCCCCTGGAACCCATAGAAATATAGCTGTAATAAATGTGTTAGACATGAACTTTATATGATAACTGCTTACCAATGCAATATCTTGACCTTTGTTATCTCCCATAGACATATCGTTTGTAGACTCTGCTGTAGAAGCATAGCTAACATCTGAAATACAACCATTTTTCTTTATAAATATTCAATTCCAGATGAGATAATTTATAATCTATATAGTCTAATAGTACAGCGACAGTCGTGGCAACCAATGACAATGAATAACATGATAGCGATAATGAGCTTCGATCAACATCTGAGGAGGTTCTCTTTGGGCAGCTGGATCAAGGGCTTGATTCAGAAAGCGGTACATCTGGACAAGGCTCGCATTGTTAGGAGGTTCCCGCTGGAGCCCTGACCGCCGGTAGCATGGACCCTGTTCCCTATATTGGTGGGCTACTATTTTTTATATTTTAAAATGATTTTTGTTTTTTTTTTTTTAAATATTAATAAATATAATTTATAACTATTTAAATGAAATAAAGAAGAAACTAAATTACTTACTGTCACTATTATTGTCCTCATCATTTTCACCATCATCAGGAAGATAATGATTGCACATCTTTAACAAAGATGGGTGCATTGTCCAAACTCTGAGCGATTGATCTCGAGCCCATGTCACCAGTTGATAGTTGGATGGTGAGGTGTTTGGTCTCCACACCATGGTCTGGACTGTGTCAGTGTGACCCACCAGCCTGTGTGTTAGTGCCCCTCCTACCCAGATGCCGATGACTCCTGCCTGTTCCACTCTGGGCATCCCTCCCCAACCTACTCCTATGGTTAGTAAACCACTACCAAACGGCGTGTATATTGCGCGCCAAACAGGGAAGTTCGTCATTATCACATTCTCAGGTCTTCTTGCATTATTAATGTCAAAATATTTGATGCTGCCATCATGACTTGAAGTAACCAGTTGGTATTCATGGTGGGGACTCCAATCAACTCCATGGATTTTGCACAGATGTGCAGAAATGTAGTAGATAGGTGCAGAATGTTTGCGGTAATCCCAAATTTTGATGTCTCCATCGTGGGCAGTAGCCACTATGTGGGTTGCTACTTTGTTCCATTGCACTTGTGAAGCACCAGCTGGAACCATTAAAAGTTAGATGTTACATCATCATGATATAACTTTCCACATTGATATAAAAAATAATATATACTTGCCTTTTTGTTACTAATAAAATAGCCTTGTTGTAGTAATCCATAATGACATCAAGCATAGTACAAATATAACAAACTTACCAACAGCACACAAAGAGACTACTGGTTTCCTTGCATCTCTTAAATCCCACAAATGAGTGAATGTATCAATAGAGCATGTTGCAATCAAGTTATGATCTTGTCTATGGAAGTGCGTGTCACTGACCACCCTAGTGTGTCCACGGAGGGAACAGATGCAAGTTAGGTCATTGCCTCCACGCCATTCATACACATCCACTCTTTGGTTACTCTGGAATATTTTTACATAATAAAATTATTTACATTATATATTATGAATGTTAAAATTGTAGGTTGGTCTACAAATACTTCAGTTACATTATCTACGCATTTAGTTAGCATTTCTTTGGTTCTCACTAAAGAAATTACAAAACTAAAGGATATTAGTGGATGCATTATGTGGATTCTAAAAATTATTAATATGATGTTTTTTCTATTACAGATAAGCTGATCAGAACATTAAATTTATATTTAATTTTTGTACGTACCGCGATTGCGCAAAGCTTCTGTCCATGGTAAGACTGGCACCACTCAGCGCCGGCCGCATCATATTTGCTGTGACGAGGGTACTTCTTCACGATATCCCCCGAGTCATCGTCTTGCGTGAGCTGTTTAATCGCTAGCCACCGTCGCCCCGCTAATAGCACGTTGTTACCCGAATAATCCACGGACATAGCCGTAGCTTGCAAGTCGCGATACTCCCATTTCATTATTTCTGAACTCCAGTGTATAGACATACTTAAGAATTACTTAACCAAAGTAAATATACTTATCCACAAATTAAAGTTATTTTAATGAAAACATGGTTTATTTATTTTTAACTTTTCGTTCGAAATCCCAACAATATTGACAATTTGATTTCACATTTTGATAATCAACAATCAGCTGGAGATACGTTTCGGTTTAATTCGAGACTATTTTTATTTTGTGTAGATTTGTATAAGATTTTGAGAATCTTAATTTGAAATTAACAATGTTAAGAAGCCGCATAATGATTAAATATTTGAGATAAAAGTTTAATATAATGCAGAAAATAAAAAATAAAGGTTAAAAGGATAAAAGCAACATTGAAAATCTTTTTAAAATTTTGCGTAGTATGAAATGTAATATATAATATATTGCTACTTTAAAAAAAGATTCATTTAAATAGTAATATTTTAAGGAATAAGTCATAGAGTCACGAGATTACCAAAATATTAATAAATCATTTGAAATCGTGTAAATATTGTAGAACAGTGTTTTTAACATCAGTCTTCGCTCAGATTATCAGATCAGCTACTTCACCTACGCGTCCTGTCCTGTTGTGAACTAATTAGTTTTGGAATGATTTTCCATATTGCAAAGTTGTTATATACATGCCAATGATGTTATATACAGGGTGTCCAAGAACCTGGCGTCCAACTGGATTCCCACGATGCCCCAAGTTCTAACAGTACTCAGAAAAATATTTTAAAAAATCCACCCCATGTACTTACAGAATTATACTGATTTCAAAAAAAAAGGGGAAATGAGCACCCTGTGACATACTTTTGAATGCTGTGACTGCTAATGCTGATAATTTCGATATTTCTTGGAGGTTTTGTAATCTAGGGTATTGCTGTGTCTAAATAGAATGTAAAAATAATGTACTTATTGTACCATTTTAAAATAAAATATTATTTTAACTAAAGGTGATATGGAAAACTATTGAATTTCGCAACTTTGACCGACTGTAGTGTAAAAAAAATGTACCAAAATAGTATGGCAAGTGACGTCAAATTTTGACGCGTTTATTCCTCTTTTTAAAAAGGTATAATACTTACACATTAATTTGAAAAAAAAAATTTTGATAATATTTTTACTCAACAACCCAATTTTTACGAAGTGCCTACCTACTAACGGTAACTGTCGGACCCTTTCTTATCTTAGAAACTGTTATGTTACTACTATTATTTACTTCGGTTCCAAGAGTGAGCAAGAAGGAAATACACACAGGTAGATGGGTTCCCAGTAGAATAAAAGCAAAGAATGTTGGTTTAAAGATATTTTATTACAATAAATGTTCAAAATGTTGACCACCCGCGGCAATACAAGCTCTCACTCTCCTTAAAAAGGACCGCTTTATGTTTCGCGAGTAACTTTTTTGACGTATCACCTGCACTGCTTGTGTTATCTTCTCACGAAGGTCAGCGATGTCATTAATGGGCTTCGCATAAACGAGCTCCTTCATAGTTCCCCAGAAAAAAAAATCCAGCGGATTTAAGTCAGGTGAGCGGGCTGGCCACGGGATTGTTCCTGATCGCCCAATCCACCTGTTCGGGTATTGCTCGTCCAAAAACTCTCTAACGGATACGCGAAAATGTGCTGGACAGCCGTCGTGTTGGAACCACATATCTGGTGGGGTCTCTTCTAGTAAGTTTGGCAAATCATTTTGAAGAAAATTTAAATGATTCGCCAGTCAAATTCTCGGGCATCTCAAATGGACCAACAATATTCCCACAGAGAATACCGGTCCACATGTTCACTTTGAACCGGTACTGGGATCTATCTTCTCGCATCAAGTGCGGATTTTCCACATGCCACTCGTGCAAGTTGTGTAGGTTCATGTAGCCATCCTTCTTAAATGTTGATTCATCTGACCACAAAATTTTGTCGATAAAGTTTTCGTCTTCTCGATGTTTTTGCAGGATTGTTTCACAAAACGCGACTCGGCTCGGATAGTCTCGAGGTAAAAGACTTTGCACTCGCTGTACGTGGTACGGATGATATTGTTCTTTTTGGAGAATACTGTGTGCTGTGCTCTTCGGTATCCCCGTATCAGCTTCTATTCCTCGCACAGAGATGCTTGGATTTGCCGACACCGCCTCTAAAACTTCATCGCGTATGAAGTCATTTACGGGTCGTCCTTCACCAGCTACTTGATTGGGGAACCGCCCGTCACATAGTGATCTGTGCACATTAATGAAAACTCGATGGTCGGGATATCGCGTAGCCCTCGGATACCTTTCTCTGTAAAGTCTCGCTGCAGCTCGTCCATTACCTCTACATTCTCCATAAATGTAGTGCATATTTGCGTATTCTTGCGGAGTGTAGGTCGCCATGGTAGCACACACAAAACACAAACTGTCCAAACACAGGCAAAGGTCGTCGTAAAGAGTTCGTTTCAAAGTCCAGAGCACAAAGAGTAATCGAGTCCAATAAACAAAGCTTTAAATCGTAGTACGTGATCAATGGTAACAATAAGAGAGAGGTGCGTAGTAACGGCAGGAGGCAGTGACGCGTACTGACCGTACTGTTATCCTAAATAGCACGATCCCAGATAGCGTCACTATCTATCTCAGTCGCACCTCTAACCTTTTTCTCCCTCACTCTTACCTGAATAATGGGGTACCATAAAGAAGAACCAGCAAATCGCAAAGATAGTTTCTGTCTTGCTCCCTCCTGTTGTAATAACGAATCACTATGGTGAGATGCATGCACATACCGTCCCTTACGGTCTAACCTGTTTTTTGAGAGGCCTGTTGTTATTTTTATGAGCATACAATAGTAATTCTTTAGAGGTTAGATTCAATTCGTCGTAAATTTTTCTTTCTAAGAATTCTGTAAGACATCGTAAAAATTGGGTTGTTGAGTAAAAATATTATCAAAATTTTTTTTTTCAAATTAATGTGTAAGTATTATACCTTTTTAAAAAGAGGAATAAACGCGTCAAAATTTGACGTCACTTGCCATACTATTTTGGTACATTTTTTTTACACTACAGTCGGTCAAAGTTGCGAAATTCAATAGTTTTCCATATCACCTTTAGTTAAAATAATATTTTATTTTAAAATGGTACAATAAGTACATTATTTTTACATTCTATTTAGACACAGCAATACCCTAGATTACAAAACCTCCAAGAAATATCGAAATTATCAGCATTAGCAGTCACAGCATTAAAAAGTATGTCACAGGGTGCTCATTTCCCCTTTTTTTTTTAAATCAGTATAATTCTGTAAGTACATGGGGTGGATTTTTTAAAATATTTTTCTGAGTACTGTTAGAACTTGGGGCATCGTGGGAATCCAGTTGGACGCCAGGTTCTTGGACACCCTGTATACATGCAAAGTTTTTTTTCGAAAATGTGGGATATTATTTAACCTTTTATAGCAACACTTGTATACAAGTGTCATTTGATAATGATGAAATTGATTGTTTGCATACAAACCGGGTAACATGGCTTCAACATTTCATGAAATTTTGAATTGAAACGATATTTAATTTATTGAGCTAATATGAGAGAAGCAATCAATTGTTTAATTGACTATGGAAACTAAAGCACCATGGCATTAATGTTACGCAGATTGCGACGAAGTTTTATTAGTAAATTAATTCCGCGCTTGTTTATCGGGTTAATTCTGATTTACGTTTATTGTGAATACTTAATTTATTATGTTACACAAATTCAGGTAACTCTCTTACATTTAAAAATAAATACATGAAGATTTGACCAGCAAATAAGTCGTGTTTAATGTTAATTCCAGTGCGGCTGGTCAACGTTAAGTAAAGAACCAACTGACGGTGTCGAGCCCGTGTATGCGATGGTTATAGCCGATACACACCTCCTTGGCTCCAGGAATGGACACTGGTTTGATAAATGGCGAAGAGAGTGGCAGATGCATCGCGCATTTCAGTCGGCTATGACTCTACATAGTCCAGATGTTGTCTTTGTTTTAGGTATTTTTATTGAACTTTGCTTACTCAATTTTATTATTCACAATTACATAGTATATATTTTAAACATTTGGGATATTCTTTGTGTCTTATCAAATATTGTATGTACTGACCTGAGTTCTATATTGTAAAAAGAGATGATCTTGTAACAGCAAGGATTCAGGATGTTTTAGGCCAGTTTTAGGCCTTGGGTCAGTGTTGGGATAGGTTTGTTATTCTATTATAGTTTTTTTTTGGGAAAGACAACAGCTTAACACTTCAAGGCACACAAAACATCCATAGGCTTCAGCGTTCAGTGTCCTTGAATGCGTTAAAATGGTTATCATTAAAAATCTGTTGAATTCCCCCGACTAATTTCAAGAAACTAAATTCAACCAACTTTTACACAGTTGTCTATTTTTGTGCTAATAATACTGGCGTATTATCGTCCCAATGCAGGGCAAAGGCCTCTTCTCATACAGAGAAGGCACGAGCATTGATCACCACGCTTGCTTAAGACGGGTGGTGATTTCAGACATATAACTAACTAACTATAAGTTTTGTGCTCAATTAAACATAATTTGCAATTTCCCTTTCCAATCATTCCTGTAGAGACTCTTTTATATTGTTATTTCCAGGTGACCTCTTTGATGAGGGTCTATGGTGTCCTGAAAAAGAATTCAATGATTATGTTGAAAGATTTTATCAACTGTTCAAAGTCCCTGATGGCACGGCAATGTACTCTGTTGTCGGCAACCATGACATTGGTTTCCATTACAGGTAAAAATATTAAATTAATACATGACCATATATTTTAACAGTTAAATAAATGTTTGAAAAGAAAATTGGGGTAGGTGCAATAAGAAACTGTGGCATAAATGAGCTGCAGTCTTCAATAGTATCTATTTCACCAATCAACCTGCCTATGATGCAGCTAGACTGCCTATCTGACCTCCACAACCCAGTAACTGGGTAATACAATACCCCTTAGTAAGAGTACTGGTTGTCGGACTTTTGGGCTTCTGACTACCAGTTACGACTGTCAAAGATACATGCTTTCTGAGGCATAGAGGAGTCTCGGTATGTAAAGATGGTCACCCATCCACGGACCAACCTCGGCAAGCATAGCTTAACCTGATTGATCGACCCGTGCAGTTGTTATTACTTAGCCATGAGCTCCTCAATAGTATCTATTTCATATCCATTAAAAATATTATATAACCAACACATTTTCCCCTGATGTAATAGACATAAGAAATTAAAATGTAATTATTGTTACCAGAAGGTTCTTTGATTATAATAGTACTAATGTAATTTGCCTTGGCCGTTTTATGTTAAATAAATAACATAATCAGCCTATAAGGTTCCCACTGCTGGGATACAGGCATCCTCTCGGTGAAAGGGAATGAGCCGTAATCCGCCACGCGGGCCCAGTGCGGGGTGGTAGATGTCACATGTCTTCGAATTTTTGGTTATAGGATATTTTTTCCTTCACCTTTTTGAAAGCAGTGGTGATGAAATATTTTACTCGCCAAGTAAAGCGCCTGTCTGAGTTTGAACCTACGACCTACAACTCATAGGTAAGTCGCGGCTATTACCACTGGGCCACCACTGCTCCTGTCAATGATTACTCCATTATTCATTACTCCTTGTTATCGCCCATAACTGTCGACTTACCGTTATAAATGAACTGCAGTATGTTCAAAGGATAACGCCGCAGCTAGTCAAAAGGTTCGAGACTCGGCTAAAGTCGCCCCCCGTGCAGTTAATCAGCATCCGGGGGAATCACTTTGTCCTTATCAACTCTATGGCGATGGAAGGAGACGGGTGCACATTGTGTGCTCGCACTGTTGCTCAAATAGCCAACATATCAAGTAAGTTATGATTAAACGAACTTTTTAGTTACTTCTTGTGATTTTTGGGTTCCTGCTGCAACAGTGTGGGTGAAAGAGGTTGTTTAAGCATGCTTGCTTTTGTATATTAGAACTTTGCACGAAAGGCTCGCACGGAAGCATAGTTGGTCGATGCTTTATATCCCGCCTGTTGAGGCACTGTCTTCTTTAAATAATAGGTTGCGGCAACGAAACCAGCGGCAAACAGCTATGGCCGATCGCCACCGCCCCGCTCGGCCATATTAAACCCGCTGCGTGCCGTCACCATACTCTTAATGGGTTATTCCCAGTTGTCCCCACTGTCAACGCCACCACTGGTGACAAATGGGATTTCTTTCCATAAAATGTCCCATTTGCCACCAGTGGTGGCGTCACCAGTGGTGGCAATTGGGAATGGCCACTTTTTTTGTTCCCAGTTGCCACCAGTGGTGACAAATGGGAAAAATAAAATGATACGCCTCCATATTAGTACGGTACACAAAACGAGAGAAATAAAACATTGCACAGACTAATCAAGGTTTTATTCACAATAATTTACATATTCTCTACTAAGGATGTCACAGATTTACACTTATGTATACAATTACACAATCATTTACTTCGAATTTTCTAATTTACATCAAATAAATCAGACAAGTCCAATTTTTTTAAATACGTAGTCCTGTAATTCCTAGGGTTTTATCACAGAGTTACAAGCTTCCATTATCAACTTTCTTATTATTATTTATCACAGATCAGTATATTATTCACAATAATTGACGTTTTATAATATTCTAACTTACCAGCTATTATTTTACTCAGTTGTTTTCTTCACGGAACTATACTGCTTCGCGCAGGATTCCAATATCATACCAAAAAGAAACACAAAAGTGGGTTAACAGTATGGGAATGCACCATACGAAAAATCAACTGTAAAGAAATTATTAAGATCAAAGTAAGTTTTCAGCTTTTGTTTGAAAATTATATTATTTGTTACATAGTTTTCAAGAGTATATTTATGTTGTCAAAGGATGTATAAATTATGGCATAACAATCAATACTTTTAAAGGCGCTCAAATTTATAACAAAATACCCTCAACTATTAAAAATATAAACTCATTGAACGTATTCAAAAATAATCTTGCTCAACACATGATATCTAATAAATTCGTGACTAAAATGAAATGAGTGTTCCTTTTGCTATACTAACTAGATATAGGTACGAAATCTCTAAAATCCTTACTATTATTATAAAGAAAGTGAATTTGTGGTTTGCTTGTTTATATTTTGATATACTTCTTTTATTTTTTCTGTATTTTAGGATAACAATGTTCTTCATGAAACTAGACACTCCTGTACCCCAGACTTTTTAAAAGATAAAGTAGATGAGCGATAATATGGCTGCAAACAACAAATTACTAAAGAAAATTACCTAGCTGTACCGCAAGCTTACAGTGATATGGTCGGCTCATTTCAGTCTTCCGAATTGGATTTGATATGTAAAATACCGAACTTTCAGAGTGTAAAATCATCTCTTTATAGATTTAGAAATAAACCAGCAGAATAATATACTGATCTGTGATAAATAATAATAAGAAAGTTGATAATTGAAGCTTGTAACTCTGTGATAAAACCCTAGGAATTACAGGATTACGTATTAAAAAAATTTGGACTTGTCTGATTTATTTGATGTAAATTAGAAAATTCGAAGTAAATGATTGTGTAATTGTATACATAAGTGTAAATCTGTGACATCCTTAGTAGAGAATATGTAAATTATTGTGAATAAAACCTTGATTAGTCTGTGCAATGTTTTATTTCTCTCGTTTTGTGTACCGTACTAACATGCAGGCGTATCATTTTATTTTTCCCATTTGTCACCACTGGTGGCAACTGGGAACAAAAAAAGTGGCCATTCCCAATTGCCACCACTGGTGACGCCACCACTGGTGGCAAATGGGACATTTTATGGAAAGAAATCCCATTTGTCACCAGTGGTGGCGTTGACAGTGGGTACAACTGGGAATAACCCCTCTTAATTCTCATAAGATGCATTGATAGGTATTTGAACATTAATGATTTTTATTTAACCTAACAGATATATTAAAATGCAGCAGTGGATCAAGTCTTTGCAAAGGCAAGAAGAAATTGGAAAGATATAGCAGACCAATTATTATGCAGGTGAGTGTTTACGAAGAAATAACAAGCATCGATCACAACATCGCAGATAAACGCCATTTTTCATTGTCCAGAAAAAGAATAAAAATCCTTGTACTTGATTTGTTGAACAGAATTATTAGTTATTAGTTGCGCCCCGCGGTTTCACCCGCATAAGTCTCGATCCCGTGGGAATATTGGGATAGAAAGTATCCTGTCCCCCAGGTCATGGACTACCCATGTGCCAAATTTCATCCAAATCCGTTCAGCCGTTTTAGCGTGAAAGCGTAACAAACAAACGAACTCACTTTCGCATTTATAATATTAGTTCGTATTCAAATGATAGCCAATTCGTAGTTCACAACCTGAAATGTAATGTATCTGTTCGATTGTCGATTTGCCTTTATAAGTCGATAACAATAAAAACTCAATTTTAAGCTCATATTTTTATTGACAATGAATAAACTTTTCAGCACTACCCTTTATACAGAGAATCAGATAGCGGTTGCACGGAGCCGGACGCGGCTCCTCTGCCTGAAAGGAACAGTTTGTTCGAGGAGCGTTGGGACTGCCTATCCAAAGAGTCTACAGAGTATTTAGTAGAAAGCCTGCACCCGCGCACCGCGTTCGGCGCGCACACGCATCACAGCTGCGTCGTCAGACATAGCTTCGTGCCCACTCTGGATCATAAAATCGAGTTCGTTGAATACACGGTACCTTCCTTTTCGTGGAGAAATAGACTGGACCCCAAGTATTATTTGGTAAGTATTGTTTTTATCGAGTTAGTGTTTCAACATTTACGTATTTCTATATAGTTCGAAATCCTTTAATCTAAACTCATTTTTAGTATAGGCGATTCGAATATAGGTACGAATTACGTCCAGAGATTGAAACTCTAATTGCGTAACTTATTTTCGTCATTTGTTTCATTTTGACAGTTCAACAACATCCCAATGAATGTTGTCGAACTGTCAATGTGTAAATAACGCAATCGTTATTTACGTTGTTGAGCAGATTTTTTTTCCAACTTATGAAACAATGGATTAGCAATCTGTTTCAAATCGAAACAAATTGTGTTGTGTTACGCAAATTAGGGTACTGGCACTTCTTCATTCTTCTTCATTCTATTTGAATGACTGATGATATTACAAGAAATAGATTGTCTTTTTTTTCACTAGTTACCGCTGTCCCTCTCCTGGGCGAAGGCCTTCTTCCAGTATTTCCAGAATTACCTGGGCGACCGAGCTCTGCTCTGGTGAAAATAGAGAATGCTCCTTTAATAGTAAAGTTCGTACTAAGTCCATGTATAGTAGGTACTTACTAATTCCATGTTGCCATGATAGTAGGTACTTACTAATTCCATGCTGCCATGTCATTATTCTAAGGTAGCAATCTTGTTCTAAACTTTGGGCGACCAAGCTCTACTCGGGTGAAAATACGGAGAAAACGAACTTTCCCAGATATGACTAGCTAGATCGATTTTTCTCTATTGATAACTCCTATATTGCAACTTTCATCGAAATCGTTAGAGCCGTTTGCGAGAACGTGATTACAAATATATATATATTGCTCATTTATCTATCACCCATCTACGGCGAAGCAAAAAGGAGGGTTATGATTTTGACAGGTATGTATATGTATGTTCATCTGTTACCTCATAACTTCTAAAATACCTACCAATCATAAATTGACAAATTTGGTATCTTTGGAAGCGTCTTTATCGTCCGCTGGTTATAGGCTATGTGACGTCACATTAAATGCAATATGGCGGCTTTTAGAGGACATAAAGTTATAATTTAAAAAAAAAGAATGTACCTGTCTTATTTCTGTCTGAAATATTTTATTGTTTCATACTTTTAAGAGCATGATTTTTCAGTAGTCACTTTTTTAATATTATAGGATTAGATTGGACTTTGATTATTACTTTTTCCAATTGTTGACGTTTGTCAGCTGAATTTATGATATACAATATAGCAGCCTAAACGGCCACGTGCGGCGCTAATCTAAATAACCCGGCTGAAATAATATTACATAAGTAAAAAAAAAAAAAAATTGGCGCCCCTCTCATATCCACATCTCCTGCACACTCAGTCACTTCACTTATCTGTTACCAGTAAAAGTTTTTTTCCAGTTGACGATAACACCGGAAGAAGTGAAGGTGTCTAAATGTGGCATGCCTCGGGAGTGGACGCTGCAGATCACGGCGATACTAATGACCCTCGCGCTCCTGGTCTACTTGAGATACCACGCCAGTGTCAACATGCTTAGCTATAAACAATTGTGAGTATAATTAGTTTTATCCTAAGTGGCTTCAGTTCATGGCTCGAACATTCGGTTCATGATCATGTTTGGTGCCAGCTATACCACCCTTGCTATCTTGTGAAATGCTGGCTAATCCTTTACGTTATCCGTATAATTTCGTCAAAATACGACCCATTAGCGATGGTATAATCACCGCGACATCTTGTGCCATAAGAAAGATGTCTTATACCCATGATGGAATTTATGGTCTTTTTAACACTCTTCTCCTTCTATTCGTGTGGTTAGTGACTAATCTGGTGTCAGAGTTTTAAAGCCGCCCATGGACCTCTGACTTGGCTTCACATACCGTCGAGAAATATCTCTCAGGCACGCCGGTTTTCTCAAGTGATAATTATATAATAGCACATGAATCTGAAAAGTCAGAGCAACACACGTAACATTTATTTGCATTTGATCTTCGAGATTATAAACGGATAAAAACATCCGTTTATAATCTCGAAGTCTGTCGGTTTTGTTGTGATTGTGAGAACTAGTTTGCTCAAGAAAATGTGATTTGATATCAAACGTAATATGCACGGAGCAAATATGATAAACTCTTATTCAGTTGAAACTCGCATAATCCAACTATAACGTGGTTTTAGTCGTTGAGAAAATATAGACCGTCGTTTCACGTATTGACCGCCCCAGTCGGATTAATACGAACAATGTCCTCGTGCCTGCGCCGCTTTTGATTTTTATTTCATTGCACGACTCTATTCTTTGTAGGTATTTAGTCGATTTATGAACTGGGCTCTGGGGGCACGGCAATTACATAAAACCAAGCGGTCAATAGGTTAAGGTCCCGCTCAGAGAAACGTCAAACGCCTGAACTAGTGAAGATCTTCACTAGTTCTAGTAGGTGAGTGGAGTTTAAATTCATTCCAATCTGCCTAGCCTTTTCTCAACTATGTTGGGGTCGGCTTCCATTCTAACCGGATGCAGCTGAATACCGTATTTTACATGGAGCGACTGCCTATCTGACCTCCACTACCTAGTAACTGGGTAGTATGATACCCCTTGGTAAAACTGGTTGACAGACTTTCGGGCTTCTGACGCCCCCAAAAGAAAAAAAAAAAATTAACTATTCAAATCTTTGTTTCCAATTGATGTTATTTCTTTGTGTTTGTTTTAAATTAAATTGATTTTACAACGACTAGCTATTGAAACAGACATAACATTGGTAGAAATTGTATCGCATACTGAATCTTTGTACATTTTAAAGTTATTTTTCCATATTACTCATTTTGTTAGCTGTAACTGGCGAAATGTGGGTGTTTTATTTACACCCACATTTCGCCATTGATTTTGTTTACCAAGTATGTTGAAGAGATTATTAGGTCGCAAGTATTCTGTGAAGTGTGAAAGTTTTAATAATATGATTTGGGTTTTTAAGGGTCCAATTATATTTGCGTCTAATGAGTTAGATCAGGGTTTCCCAACCGATGGGGCGCGCCCCCCTAGGGGGGCGTAAAGTGACCAATGGGAGGGCGCGGCGGCTCTGTTAATAAACTATAGATTTATTCAATTTTATTTATTAAGTGCTTGATTTAGAAAAAGTTAAGGCTAGTTTTCAAAACTCAAACGTTTCATAACATTGTAGGTAGGTGCTGTACAATGAGCTTCAGCTTTTCTACATAATTCGAAAAAATAAGTTTTCCTACTTTGTATGAATTGACTAAAGAAAACCGAACCTATCCGAAGCGGCGTGCTACAATTTTTGAGCTCCACTCTACCATTTTACATTCTCTTGATTCTTCAACTTTTTTGCATAAATCAACGAAGTAACTCATTTTTCTTGCAAAACTCGAGAAAGTAACTTCTATTTCTCTTTGAATGATCAAAACCAAATCTAACTTAACCAAGGGGGTGCAAACATTTTCGACCTCACTTTCGCTCGCTTAACATTCTTATGCTTTCTGCTGATGTCGAAAAAGTAGCTCAGGGAGGCGTAGTTATTTTAAAAGAAAGTGAGGAGGACGCGTTTGTTAAAAGGTTGGGAGACCCTGAGTTAGATGATAGTATGGATGATGTATTAAAGAATCGTTTGTTGTTTGTTAGTGCTCCCGAAGCGTTTTGGGAGGCCATACGGGCGTGTGTACCGAAGATGGAAGAAATCTCGCCCCCGTGGTCTTAAGAAACAATATATTATTTTTATCGTCGGAGGATGAAAGAAAGAAAGAAGGAAAGAAAGAAAAACACATTTATTTGGATGAGGCGTTCCACTCGCCATTATCATCGTAGTTATGTTGCTTGCGCACCTCTGCCTAACCTTTCGGGGCTTACAGGTGTGATATTAACATTTTTGGAAACGAAATAGCAAACGCAGAATAACCTATTGCTTAAAGCTAATGAATTGAGTTCATAAGAACTCGAAATCGACACGACACGGTTGACGCAGTGGTTAAGCGATTGACTGCTGCGCTGCGTGTCGCGGGTTCGATCCCCGCACGGAACAAATATTTGTATGACCTACAAGTAGTTGTTCCGGGTCTGGCTGTTTGTGTATGTGAGTTTAAGTGTTTGTGAAACGCACCCACGATACAGGAGTAATTCCTAGTGTGGGGCGACGTTTTTTTAAAAAAAAAAAAAAAAAAATCTTGACTCGTGACTTGAGGCAGACCGATAACTGGTATTATTAGCGGTCACCAGAGTATCTGTAGGGATACACTTACAGCGTGGATTTTCCTCATTCCGACCTCGCCGCCGAGGTCCTTTGCGATCGCGACCGTGTCCCCGAGTAAGTGATACTCCCCCCCGACCCTTGCTCGATAACGAGGTGCCAGCAGTTGTTGCAGCTGAGCACGTAGCTTTAAATTCCCCAACTAATAATCATGATCAAAACATTGATCCAGCCCGTCCCACCCTTCATGTCCTCCCTCCGGTTGACGCCTTTCGTACCCCACAGCGAGCGTTCACCTAGTTTTAATTAGCATAGTTGAATAACCCCTGGCTGGAGGTTTTAAGTGTAGTAGCTTAAGTAGTCATGATATCAGAGGTCAACTACGAGATGCCCTTAATAAAAAAAAATATAAAAAAACGTGGATTTTCCCTACAATAAATAGTGTGTAACAATAAGAAAAATTATAGAAAATAATAAATATTCTTAATAACCGATTATATACGTAGTTACAGAGTAGCCAATAATTTAAAAGATTGTTTTAAACCATTATTATGATATATTATTAACTTTCGCACCAAGAAACACTCCAACCACGCTGTTTAGGTACCTACTTAAAAAGCTTTTACTCAAAAATGCTTGTAATGTGGTCATTACTTTGACAACCTTATTTGAGCAAAGTCGACCTTTCCACTCTACTAGGCAACAAAGTTGTATGGAATGATTACTGGTGAGTTTTAGTCACCAGCAATTTCCTTCGAAAATCCATTATTGTCTAGTTTTGTTTAAGGCTCCGTGCTCGAAATCGATTGATTTTGATAATTTTTGTTCGTTAGTTGTGAGAAAGGGAAACAGAATTTTAACAAAATTATTTGTGATTTGAAAAGTCGAATTCTTTGTCTTGTACATAGCGGGAAGGGATTTTTCAATTAAATTAAGGATTCGTGAAAAATCACTAAAATTCGCAACAATTTTTTCAAAAATTGACGCGAGACTGACGTTCCGTGCTCGAAATCGATTGATTTTGATAATTTTTGTTCGTTAGTTGTGAGAAAGGGAAACAGAATTTTAACAAAATTATTTGTGGTTTGGAAACTCGAATTCTTTGTCTTGTACATAGCGGGAAGGGATTTTTCAAATAAATTAAGGATTCGTGAAAAATCACTAAAATTCGCAACAATTTTTTCAAAAATTGACGCGAGACTGACGTTTGACGTTTCGTTAGAAGAAACTATTTTTGATTTTGAAAATTAAAAAATATCGTCAACTTTAACATTATGGTCCACTTGTACAATGGGTGAACCACTTTTTTCAACTTCCATACAAAATATAGCAGAATAAAAATGTTGAGCTAAACTTTTTTTTTTTTAACCCTGTCCTTAATGTATTTTTTTTCTATTATTTAGCAAACCATATTAAGAAATTTAAAACTCACACATTAGTTCAGCTATCCTTGAAAAAAAAAATCAAATTGTATTTTATGATTAAACTATATCTTCATTAAGTAAATCAAAGGCGAAATAAACCATATTTTCGAGAGCGCAAAAGTGATGCAACTATTAACAGGTGCTGTGACTGACACGAATGATTTAGCACCACGAAAACTGTACTTTTATACTTACGCAGACTTAATGTTTCAATTATTTCTAGCTTTCTTACAATTAGATAATTTATTGACGAAAAAGGGTATTTTTAGTGCACGGAACCTTAAAAAATAGTCGCAAAAAGATTTTATACAGAATTTGGCTGCATACATACAGCACAATCATCATTGCCTAATAAAATAAAATAAACAATTTGTTGCTTTAAATAAATTCTACTATACTAATGCCCGTTTTCACCTTCACTAAGTGACACTTAAATTAATCCCAAAATAAACTGAACTGTTTGATTTTCAACGCTAGGCTCAGCGCTGAGAGTTGAAAATCCAACAATGCACTTTAATTTAGGGATTCATTTGAGTGTCACTTAGTGAAGGTGAAAACGGGCATAAGTTGGTTTCATTTAAATTACTCGCATAGTTTGAGTAAAGGACAAACTTTGGTCCGCAATGACTGCGCTGCTGGTCACGTTATGATGACCTCGAGCTTAGTTTAGTTACGCTCTCGGCCTTCAAGCTTGGTCATCATTGCAGCCCTTGCTGTCCGAGCTATAAAGACCTCGACCTTTGTCCATCAAGGGCAGCAATGCTGACCGCGCTGTGTTGACCTGGAGCTTCGCTACGCTGCGGTTTCGGCTATCATCAACGCTGCCAGCAACGTAGTCATTACAGACTGCGGCAGTAATGTATTATTAACTTTCCATTAACCTTTTGAACGCCAGAGCGTAAACGCTTCGGCGCCCCTGCTACGCCAAGCCACAAATTCAGCTCAAATACCTACAAAAAAAAATAGGGATTCCAACATCTTATCGATAAGTTATCGATAACCAATTAATCATTGCTTTTCGTTCCATATTTTTTAAATATAATATTACTCGTTGCATTATTCTTTTATTTAATACCATCATTAAACACCAGTTACAAAGCTCTAAACAACCTAAAAGCAGACATTATAACTACAAGCGAATAAATCAAATAATAATAAGGTACATCACTAATCTCGTTCATGACGTCATCCGCTGTCGGGAAGACCCGACTCTGGCGTGCCTGGCACGACTTTTGACAACTTTCTCGCATGCGAGTAGGGATGTGATATTGTGGGACATAATAAATAATAATCATATAGTATTTTAAACAATTTAATCAATTTACTTATTATTACTCCGATTCTTCGTAACTTGGCAAACTTATGTCATCCAAGTCCTTTTGCTGCCATACTTTTCTAATAACGTTCAGTATATTTACGTAAGTAACTGAACGTTTTTCTTCTGGCACTCGATCCAGTTCAAAAGCGACCAGTCTTGCAAACACAGCATTTCGTGGGACGCTACTAGCGACCCACGAAATGCTGCGTTCGCAAGGATTGGATTTTAAGCAACCAAACCTAGCGACTCGCTAGGTCTTGGTTGGTTAAAATCCAACGGAGGTAAATTGGAGACGTCACACCTTATACACTCGCACAATAATAATGCAGTTACATATATTACCCCCGACCATAATTATAAATGTAGGAAATCACTAGCGCTCTCCCGTAGCGCTAATGACGTCACCGCTTGACGTCTATTCCCGACTGTGGCGTACAGGTCACTGTTTATGCGCTTTTGCGTAGGGATGCGCGAGAGTGGACAGTAAACTGTCGATCTATGGATAACAATTATGATTTTTTTCCACAATTTTACAAATATGCATTGGGAATATTCAGATACGAATAGTTGTCATTAAAAAATAATTGTCGAAGTAATAGTAAGCTACTTTTAATAAAATATTTCATAAATATGAAATATAAGTTACCTTATTTACCCATCACTAGCTGTCGTGTCTTGACGACTGTGGCGTGAGGAAGAACACTTTTTTATGGATTTCGATTAGCAATTTTTGATTATTGTTTTTTCTAGTGAAATGTAAATAATGAATATATCTTTGTGCTATTTTACAATATTTCATTAATGTAGTTTTAAATAATAGGAAAAAGAAACACTGAAAACTTAATTTAGTACATTTATTTTGTACTTAGATTATGTAGTTTTCTTGTCGGCTGTAGACGACGGTGGCGTATTTGGCACGTTTTCGTTTGTCGGCTATATCCGACCATGGCGTTCAAAAGGTTAAGTACCCTTGAACTTCCATTAACAGTGTTCTATAAAACCGCCAAGTGCGTGTCGGACCACACACAGTGAAGGATCCCGTAGATGAGATGAATATTATTTACGCTGCATGCGTAAATATTACAGTATTGATTTTATCGACCGCAAAAATAAGTTTGTATTATATAGTATTTGTCGAAAAATCCTCCGCTGTACCCACTCCGTTCTCATAGTCTAACCACTAAAACCTGTCCAGAGAACATCTCTATTAATTAAAAAACATGTAAATCGTTCAAGTCGTTCTCGAGCCATAAATCCACCTACAGGCAGACAGACTATTTTATAAAATAGGAGAATATTAAAAATGCTTTATTGTTTCAGATCCGGAAAGAAAGTGTGAATCTGCAAAACAGGTACTTAATATTAGTAAATATTGTTTTATTGATATTATATACTAATTAAGTACTTACCGATATATCTAAACGAATTATTGATTAAAATGCGACTTTATTTACTAGCTGTTTCAATTCAATATCCGCTTTAACTAGTTGTCGGAAGCGAGGTCGACAGTTCGGGACCTTTACTGGTAATTATCTGGACTTGCGATAGAAGTGATCGTACATATAAATAATACTAGCTGTGCCTAAAGGATTTGCGTATATAAATAATATTTAAAAGGCCTCTTCTCGTGCAGAGCAGGAATAATAATTGATGGCCATCATGTACTACGGTTTTATGGTGACTATTGCAAACCAAGTTTCCTTGATTAACCAAGTGTCATGTGGGTAGTAACCAGTTCCTCATTGGTTCTTGCCAGCACGCGTAGCATGACCACCATAGAAACGGGTTTTGTCGACGGAAGAATAGACAAACTGACAGATAAACAATCATAATCTGTCATTTTGTCTATTCTCCCGTCGACCAAACCCGTTTCAATTGTGGTCATGCTACTCGTGCTGGATTCAAATCCTTACGAAGCAAGCTTTTGACCTCCCGTCACCAGACCATGTCAACAACCAAACAAACTGTAATAAAAAAAAAACAGTTGCACTTCGAGAGTGCCGTCAGAAATGAAAACTAAAAAAAATACTTCCTAAACCTTTAAAGTAAAAATACTTGTATAGAACATTGATCCGTAACGAAATATAAATAAAGAGCACAATCGCGTTTACAGAAATGAGGTGTCGGTAACGGTGTCGCGAGTTCAATTGTTTTTCCCCATCTCAAAAATACCCAACGCGCCTAAAAAAGCTTTCACCTCAAAAATCTGTGTATAAAAATAGTAGGTTAATCAGTTAGCAACAAAAGATGTTGTTTTTTTATAATCATTGAGTTATAATAAATCATAATATTCTTTATCTATCTTTTTTTTTTCAATAATTTCAAGTACCTACCTAATAATTAGCAAGTTAATTGTTGAAGAAAGTGTGCAATTGGTACATACTGATTCACTAGAACACTTTTTCATATTATGAATATTAAGAATTTGTACCAAAACGATTCGAAATGTTGTGTCTTCAACAGTTTATCACAGCCAGATAGTTTGGTCTAATACTTAGGTTATCAATGAGGATAACTGTTATTGACCATAATAGCTACGACTTGCTAGGAGGATAAAACCACTTTTTCACTAGATGAACTTATCAAATTCAAGAAATTAAAACAAAAAAGAATGTGGTTTGGTGGGTGTGGTGTGTTTATAAAAATGTGGGTGTACTATATAGTTACACGGACACCTTTGCCTTACCCTTCGGGGATTACAGGCGAGATGTTATGTTATACATTTGTGATCTTTTTCACTTTTTGTGAAGTGTCCATTTGTAACCATATTATAAAACGTGTTTAAGGAATGGGTAAAATAAAGAAAGTATTTAAGTGTTAATGCAAAAATTTTATTTTCTTATTAAAAATAGTAGGAACATAAGAGAAAGCACTTATTGCTAGATTTAAGCGAACAATTACAATACATCTCTTTTAGAATTAATACTGAGTTATATCTAAATTAACAATACACACAAAGGACGTAAGGTTAACTTTCTAACGTATAATATTGTTCTCATTCGAGAACAAGTTTGGTCAAATTTGGTCAACAAGATAATGTTATCATTGGCCAGAAAATATGACGTACTACAAAGTACATAAATTATTACTAAGAAAACTTGTACTTGTACAATGAACTTAATATTAATATCTAGGTACTTAAATAAATGCAAATATCATATACAATACTAAGAGACATCTACCACTTGGCAACACACATGATGAATAGTGGCAAAAGTAATTGGCAAGTTCATTTTCACATGACTGCGCTTATCAAAGCTCTGACATCACTGACTGAGGTTAACAGTAACAATATTTATTATAAAGTACAAATTCTTGGATAAGCAAGTCATGGTAAGCAAAATAAATTATCATTTTATCGGTACCTACATACAATGCCTACTCTTACTATCTCGGTTTAAGAAACTGTTAATGTAACAACATATTCATAACATATCTAGTTATTTCTAATATAAAGCTGGTGGTTTGATAAAACTAAACTAAATCTTAACAATAGAAAACACGTACAATGCCGTGTCAACTAGAGTGGTTTAAAGGAATTATAGCCTTTTAAAGGCCTCACTTTTTCATGTTTCCCATTAATACAAATTTAATTCACCCCCAAGGCCGATCACTGTCGCTGGATATTGAAACTTGACAGAGATAGAAAAATAAAAAAGAAGTACAGTGGGCGGGTCGTAAACTTAAAACCACTTCCTCTTAATTACTTTGGCAGTGCAATGTGCTGGTGTAATTGGCTGTCTCATTCAGGTATGTCACTTAGACGGATTCCCCCGGGTCGTCGGTACATGCGCTCTTGCATGGGTAGTTCTCCGACGAGGAATCGCTCCAGAGCTTTGTTAGCCATGCGCGAGTGGCCGGAGCTACGAAACGCAGTGCTGGCGTCGTGGCCAGCGTACTCGAACATAATGTCCGCTCCACCAGGGTGCTGTAACAACAGGAAATACCAGTATAGCTACATGTTTATTTGAAAAAGTGGTACTTAGTAGATGTAAGATGGCGAATATTTTGTTTGAGAATGTTTATTTAAGGGGGAGTTACTAATTGCTCAAGTGTTGAACTCACCTCATCAAAGAAAGTAGTGATGTCATATACTCGATCGTAGATGACCACCCAGCAGTCTTGCGGTGAGTCGTGAAGCCGCACTTCGGCGAGGGTGATAGTGCGATCTTTAGCCTCGGGTGCTCCCGGGACTATCTGGTCTTCCCATTGGCTCGGTTTGGCCTCGACCGACCAGGGGTTGACGAAGCGCAGTGCAGCCATGGTTAGCGCCATCAGATCTATTTCAGATTGCTCCTGCTGTACCGGCAGAGATGCCGAAAGGCTCATCTCAGGAGGGGTCTGTACAGTTGCCATCTTAATTCTTCTCAATAAATTCTCTTCTTGTCTCTTATCGTCTAACAGACACGTTAGCTCGTTCAGGTGATCTAGACTCGATTGATTGATCGACCGCTTGTCACTCTGTAAAGTAATTATGAAACCATATTAGTTCCTGCATTTCATTTACTGTTAGGGGTGTCAAATATTCCGTGAAATTTCTCGATGGAGCATAATTTTTGTTCCAAAAAAATGTTTTAGGCCAGGGAGGTGTTATGTGTTTGTAAATATAGACAAAATGTTTTTTTTTTATTTTTCATGTATTCTTTCTGTCAAACTAAATTATTGTTGGACTTGTGCCAGCCCTGAGCGAAAGCAGTAGAGCGTGAATAGTTAAAATACGATACCGTTAACTCGGATCGTTTTACACGTCTAGACAACCCACCACTAAAGGATTTGCAACACTTTCCTAAATAAAGGAAAACGAGTCACTTGACTTGCTTCATTGTTATATGGCAGTATCTTGAAACGGGTTATCTCGACATTGCGGTGACCCCCAATTTTTTAAACAGTTGATAACTAAGGCTTTTATCAAGAGAAGTTTTGGCAATAACGATCGACGGCGGCAAGTTATCTCTCGCATTTGACGCAAACGTAAAGTTCACTGACTGTTGTTAACCTTTACTTATTTAAAAGTTTTTAACTAACAACTTAGATAATTGAAAATATAAGTAATAGAAAGGCATTCAAACTTTTATTTTTACAGTGAATTATTTAGTATATAAAACTTTAAACATTATTTTAATTTTATTCCAGAATAAATTATCCGACTCTTTTTATTTATGCTTGGAAACGTAAATTGCATTATTGTCAAAACAAATAATATTTACCTTTTAATCACAGCTCTGGATCAGAAGGATTCTGGGCTATCTCTGTTGATGCTCGAATCGAGGGGAATGACTGTCACACCAATTGTCACTATGCCACAGTTGTTCGTATTTCAGGTTATTGTAATTAATCACGTTAGTAGGATAATGCATGCGAGCGTAGAACATTGCCACAAAACTAATATACTCTTGTCATCTATTACTTGCGATTAGTGAATGAGTAGCTCGTCGCGGCACCGTAACTTATATAGCGGTCGCGCACGCGCCGTGGCTACTCTGTCTGATGTAACTTGGCGCTATCTTGCGCGCGCGCTAGCACGGGCCGCACTCTGCACGCCTCCACTGTCGTTTGCTGCTAACACCTCTGCATAAGTTATCAGTACCAACGGACGGTGTCGCGATTGCTCAGATATTATTCTGACCTTAAGTTATGCTTGTAATTGTACACAAATATTGACTTATGAGGTAATTTTTGGGTTGATTCGCTTTTATTGTTTTTATAATATAACAAATGATTTTACTTTACCATAAAAATTCTGTTAGATATTTCAGTAAATAACATAGCATACCTTAACTTTTGCTAACAAGAGTCTATTAGGTAATTATAGGGTCATTTTTTTAATAGCTTTATCCTTATTAAAACTATTTGGGATCTGTATCTGTTATCGTTATTTCGATGAGAGATGACGTAGGTGCAGGGCGGTGAACGAACCCTCGTCACTCATCGTACGACACCCACAAACAACCGAATTCACGTCATTTCGTTATCAATCGTTAGATATTGCAGCGTATTTCTTTGACCAAACAAATGTGTGACCCAATTTCTGTGAAATGTTATTATTTTGATATAATTCATGACGCGAGTGACTCTTCCCCTCGGGCTTCTTTATAGTAATCATATTATGCATGGATATAACTGTATCAACTAGTATTAACTGATAAGGTAGAGTTACCCGTGAAGTGGCTGGCCGCAACATTCTGCTTATAGGACAGTAGAGTGACTTCCATCTGCTCATGACAATTGTCACTCTGAGGATTGTGATTGATATGGTTTGTTTGGTAAATAATAATAGGTATTGATCCCTACTGCGAAATCTATATTGGCTCTTTTCGACAGACCCAATAAAAACTACCTTACTCTCCTCCCCAATCGATGACGCTATAAGCATCATAGATCCAATGTTGCATTCCAGTGAACCAAATATATCCTCATCGTTATTTGACGCCTTTTTTATTCAAAATCCGGTTCATAATTTAAGGAATATTTTTCTTAATCAATTAAGCTAAATAATAGGTGTCATTCTAATTCTGTTGTTTTTTTTTTTTACTAGGTGACGTACACGACGACTATAAATGACAATATAAAGAAATAATGTAACACTAATGTAGATACATATATTAAGTTCGATACAAAGACGACATTTTAAAGTTGCAGGTGCTATAAATACTAAAACCTGAATGAAATGGATCTGCCAGTCCTTGAATAAAAATTACATATTAGTTGAATAACATAATACCATCTGATGAAAACCGTTTTCGCGATTGCGTATACGCCTGCGTTGACAAAAACATCACCTTACCATCAATAATATGTGATTAATTTTGTTCTATAAAAAAAATAATGACGCAATATTTCTAAGTTGTTGCTTCTATACGCTTCAGCATAATTTCTTTAGAGCCAGGTGAAAAGTTTTAACACCTAGAATGTTTAATAATACATACGTCATATTATTTTCCTTTGCGTTTTCATGCGTTGGGGTGGGGTATCGTATATAAATCTTTTTCATTCAGTTAGCTATTGTCTTAGTAAACAATATAATTACGGTTAAGATTGTACGTATGTACTGAGATTACAAAAACTTTCTCAGTAGACGAATTTAGTTGGTACACGCAATTTTTATTCCGATCCACAATTTCAGAGTTGGTTGGGTTTGGCGCAAATTACGGAGGCAATGTCCTTGTCATATGGCAAATTATGTAAGGATGCAGTACGATAAGGGGTAGATTATTACATAATACAACATGCCTGCATTCCCCGTAGGTGAAGGCACTGGTCTTATAATGCTTAGTAGACCCATTACTTACGCCCTTTATGTTCTGGAGTTTCTAGGCCTATGTAATAGGGGGTGACCCTATGACTGAATCCAAGACGTCGTACTCAGCAGCACTTGCTACCATAAGACCAACGAAGCAAAAATGTGCAGTTAGGAGCTAATATTCTCTTCCAAATAGATACACCTTTACATATTATAAAACAAAGTCCCCCGCCGCGTCTGTCTGTCTGTCTGAACGCGATAAACTCAAAAATTATTGAACGGATTTTCAAAGGTTTTCACCAATGGACGGAGTGATTCATGCGAAAGGTGTAAGTGTATAATAAATTATGGTTTTGTGTAAATTGGCTGAAATTTTAAGATTATTGTTGAAGATGTCGGAAAAAGTCATGCTAACTGGGAGCTTTATTGGCGTGTGTCGTGGAAATCGTAAAAGTTACATAAAATGTATCTTCTACAGTATTATTTATCTTAAAAAGTTCAACAAAAAGTCCCTGATGGCATATGTCTATCTTCTAAGGATGAACCACTGTAACCGTTATTATCTTTCAGAATTTGATAATTTTTTTATTGTTATTTCCGAAGCTATTTCGACCGGTATTATATTAATCCTTATCCAATAAAATATGTTATTTAAATCGGGAATTTAATTTAGATTCAAATATGCCATCATATGACATCATATCAATTAAATAAATAGTATAAAATGTATCTCAGATTCAAAATTACGCGTAACAAAATACTTAATTATGGTTGACGGTAACGCGGGCGCAGCGGTAGGACTCAATGACCTTTTCCTCGGCTATTAGGTATGTTATCCCGGTAGTACGTTCTCGTGGGGAAATTTTGCGACATCCACGCGAGCGAAGCCGCGGGTAGAAGCTAGTAGGTATTATAAATTAGTGTTTTTCGTGTCTGTCTGTGTTGTTCTTCTAAACTACGCAACGTATTTTGATGCAGTTTTGAACAGCATTTAGAGAATTTATCCTGGAAGGTTTATGTGTATAAAACATTCATATTAAACTACCATACAATAACGATATCTCTATGTTTTGTCAAGTTGTAAAAACCGTGCGAAGCAGGGTCGGGTCGCTAGTCTAAATTAAATAGGTGTAAATGGTGATCTTTAGGTGTAAAAGATAATTCATTTTAGTTCATGATTAACAGAAAATTTCTGTATTTTTTTGCGACATTAAGAAAATACTACTAAAAATCAAGTGGTAAGGCTAGCAACGAAAGGCGATTAACCATCAATTTAGATATTGAAGTATTTAGATTCACACTAAATTATCCGCTTTTCAGCGTATTACTACATCTGTATTAATATTACATTTGTTTCGTTTTCTTTAAATATTATGTAAAAAAATGATGATTAAAATAAATACGTGTATGATTACCCTATCACATCCTATACTATTAAACGAGCAATATTTGTATATATATATTATTATATATATTTGTACTCACGTTCTCGAAATCGGCTCTAATGATTTCGATGAAAGTTGCAATACTTATAGGGGTTTACTGGGGCGAAAAATCGATCTAGCTAGATAGGTCTCATATCTGAGAAAATACGTTTTCTCCGTATTTTCACCTGAGCAGAGCTCGGTCGCCCAAAGTTTAGAACAAGATAATGAATGATGACATGAGAATAATGACATGGCAGCATGGAATAACTACTTATTCCATGCTTCCATGATGCCATGTTCAGGTATTTAATGGTATAGGAACGTTCATACACGATAAGTAAATGAGCATTCTCTATTTTCACCAGAGCAGAGCTCGGTCTCCCAGATACTGGGACTGAAGCAACTGGCGAAATGCGTGTGCATTATAGGTATACCTCTGCCTAACCCTTTGGGGAATCAAGCCGTAATGTTATGCTAAGTTATTCACTTACAAAAAAAATTATTAATCAACTTTGGTGACCGTACATAGCTTAAGTGGTTTGACCCGTCTTTTCCGATGATTTCATAACAATGGAACGAATTAGTCTTGATGGTCTTAAAATATTATTTTCTTTTTTTATGATAACGATACCTGCCTGTGTACCTTTAACTACGTAATTGTTGTATTAAATTACGATTCAAAGGACATAATTTAAGTTTTCGAGAAACCTTAATTGTTACATTCATAATTAGACAAAAGTGGCTCACCAAGGTAGGCACGACTTTTTTATTCCATTCTTTTAAGTAGATTTTCAGGTCATTTTGATAGTCCGTCCAGTAGGTACCCTAATTGCATAACACACTTTATTTCACAAAATAATCCTAATCCATTGCTTTATATGTATGAAAAATTCGCCTGCGCGACAAAGTAAATAACGCAATGAATGTTGTCGTTGTGTGTGTTACGCAAATACCCCTCAGGTTCATTAACTGTTTATTTCTATACATTTCGTTACTTTTTGTCTATTGTTATAATAAACAGAGTAAAGGTATGTGTCAAGAGCGCCTCCTCTAGAAAAAAACGTTAACTAAGGTTGTTTTTAGGTGGGTACATGATTATGAACAAAGAAAAAATAACAAGATTTTGATATTTTTTCTTTGTAGACAAGGATATGGTGTGTTGTGGCCTCTGGTCTGTTTTCGTTCAATTTTAAAACAATCACGGCTATCACTTTGTTTTGAACAGGGTATCGTCATAAGTATCTTTATGAAATAAATAGCATGACTAGCAAAATTTAATACTAGCGTCATAAAATACTAACGACACGCCCCTAACTACCTACTTCGCTCGGGTGCAAGGGCGACATGTAAACACATCGAGATATCTGTGCTATATCTTATCAAATATTGATGTATTATACACATACACATTCTGAAAGTAATGCTCTAAGTGGTGGTAGAAACCGCATTACCATTAATTGTGTAGTTTAGCAGATCTAAGCGACGATCTAGACACTAGAAAAAACTTTTATATGGTGCCACAAAAGACAAAAATACGGAATCCTAAAAACGGAGGCAGATGTCATTAAAGGCACAGGAACAAAGGAATATTCCAAACAAAGTATAAAATAAAAATAGGTATGCTCAACATTTTTCTATAAGAAAAGGAAAATGTTCGACCATTTTCCTCAGCTCACTACGAGTCACATACGGCTGCGCCTTTGTTTGGTTTAGTCCATGTTCAACCACCAGAATCTTTACCCCCGACCATGTTGAACCCCTAATTGTGATTTCAATACTTTGGTCATCTCTTCTTTGTTCATATTCAACCCACTGTTGTTAGGCAACGAATAATCTTTGTTTTTGCTTGTATTGGCCACAAAAACTTTGTACTCGTAGTCATTGTCTTGTTGTGCATAATCAGCCTAATACTGGGACTCATCCACCATGTGATGATGAGTCCCAGTATTAGTCTTATCTATATAAGATGATCTTCGAGTTTTTGGTTCTAGGACATCAAAACGGACAGTCTTTGCGGTGACTTCCTTAAACGCTTTTAGAGTAGTAGTAATGAAATAAATTGCAAGTAGGTACACTGTGGTCATCTCCATGCTCCTGCTTCATCTTATAGTGTGGCATTATGAAAAGTCTTTCAAATAATATAGAATAGCAATAAAGCAGGCCAGTGCTCAGTATTGGACGTTCACTGGCTATTCAGCTGTGACGACAATACTGAAGGTACGAAGTTAAAATTAGAATCAATAGATTACTTAGTGACACTCGTATTTCTACATTATATCAATTGTGCCAACGGATAATATGTTGTGATAGTTCGTAAATTGATGATACATTATGCGAACGTCGAACCGTCATCCATTCACATGAATAACATAATTTCAAGAAAATATTATGTGACGTCATTATAGGCACTACACAGTATTGACGTCACAAATGTTTTTCTTTTTATATGTAAATAGATCTTGTGATAATGTTTTCGTACGAGTGGAAAGAACCGTTTTTTGCTAGCATACCAATAATGGCGATGCTTCGTAAGTAGGTACTTCATCGATCACTAATTTTTTATTAGTGATCGATGAGGTACTTATACAAAGATATTCATGCATCTTAAACAAGATCAGGATTTAATGATTCAAATTATGGGTCGCTCACACGGTACTCAATTAACATTGTAGAATGATAGGTAACGTTAATATAATTTGCTCAAATAATAATTTGGTCCTATACCCATGTGCAGGATCCACAATAATACCCTGTTGTGTGCTAAATCTATAGCACAGATAATATACTAGTCTATAGCATAATGATAACCATATACAGGGTTATTGGTTATACGTTGGCAAACCGTTAAGGGGATGTAGGAGAGGTCATTTGCAACCAAATTAACGGTTTGCCGACATATAAGCAATATCCCTGTATATTTTTCTGTAAGTCAAGTTCAGTCAAAACTTCTTCGTTCACCCTTCACCCCTGCCTTTAGTTTATATTCTAAAATACAAATAAGATTGCGAAGTAACAACAAAGATGTTTACGAAACTGATAATCCATTAATCGAGTCATAAATGTCGAACCTCAAAGACGTTGAACTGTGGGGATAATATTTTCTTGACATTCGTAAGCAAGATCAAGGCTAGTATGGATGTTTATACTTTTAAGAATGTTCATAACATTCCTTTGCGTGTGTTATCTTTTGATTAGGATGGAGGAAAACATATTTTATTACATCATAAAACAAAAGGTTTCGCTGGATTTTGATTTTTTTAAACGTTCGCCTCGAAAACGTGATTTTATACCTTATTCAGCGGTTCCTAAACTTTTAAGGACACGGAACACTCTACAAATCCCTTTCATTTTAATAGAACCCTACATTCAACGATTACAAATAATAATGAATATACTTGTCGTAGCATAAATTGACGTAAAACTAATCCTTTACGAGACGTTTCACAGAAATTATTTTTTTCGCTCTTGTTATCACAATGGACTTTTCACCCAGTAGGTATTTCAAATAACGAAATAAATACATAATCCCGATGAGAATATTTCAAATATTTTTTCCTATAGAATAAACTGTTTCACTGTTTTAATTAGCTTCTGTCCGCGCTTTCGTTCGCGTGGAAGAGGCACCACAATATAGTTAATTATCACAATTCCCGCCCGCGCTATTACTTTGTTTTCGCTTAGCGTTCTTTCTGCTCGGCTCCTAAAAGTCGTAGTGTGATGTTATATAGCCTATAACCTTCCTCAAGAATTGGGCTATCAAATATAAAATATTTTTTTCAAATCCGACTGGTAGTTCCAGAGATTAGGGCGTTCAAACAATTAAAAAAACTCTTCAGCTTTATTATATTCATTCATTCATTCAGCCGAAAAACATCCACTGCTGGACATAGGTCTCCCCCAAACATCATATTTTATTATATTAGTATTGATTATTTTAAACTTCAGATTCGCGGAACCTACTTTAGGAATGCTGCCTTAAATGACTCTAACAATATCGTAATAGATGATTGCGATGATTTAAGGTTTTTGTTAAGTGCTTGTGTAGAATAATACATAAGTACATAATTATGTATAATGCAGTTAAAATGTTTGATCAAATGTTGGCGAACAGTCAGCCTCATTTCCAATTTTGCTGACAAGCCAGGATTTTAACACAGTAAGAGAAACGACATTTTCTGTTATAATTCTTGCCAAAAGACCGACAAGGAAAAGTTAAGAATTAATTAGGTTGGTACCTACATAAATATCATTGTCCCATTAGCTACAATAATTATATTTCTTTTAAGCATGACGTGCAAGTAAATTCCCAGTCTGTTTTATTTTTCTCAATGAATCTTTATCTGTGTTTACATAAATATCGTTACGCGTTAAATACATGATGTTTTTTTACGTAAATGCTTGTAACCAAAATTTTCCTCAAATGCACAATGATCATGAATTCATGAAGTTAAAACAAAAATAATTTTTAGAGTAGGAAGTGCGTCAGTAATTTTGTTTTTTTCCTGCGTAAGCAAATCATGGATGTGGGAAAAGTGGAGTTTCCTAAGAAAATCCTTACTTCCTTACATATTATAAAACAAAGTCCCCCGCCGCGTTTGTCTGTCTGTCTGTCTGAACGCGATAAAGTCAAAAACTACCGAACGGATTTTGAAACGGTTTTCACCAATGGACGGAGTGATCCATGCGGAAGGTTTTGTGTAAATTGGCTGAAATTTGACGATTATTGTTGAAAATGTCGGAAAAAATCATGCCGACTGGGAGCTTTATTGGCGTGCGCCGCGGAAATCGTAAAAGTTACATAAAATTTATGTTCTACAGTATTGTTCATCTTAAAAAGTTCAACAAAAAAGTCCGCGATGGCATATGTTTATCTTCTAAGGATGACCCACAATAACCTTTTTTAACTTTCAGACTTTTATAAAAATTTCATTGTTATTTTCGAACCTATTTTGACCGGTATTATTTAATCCTTACCCAATAAACTATGTAACTTAAATTGCGCATTTAATTTAGATGAAAATATGCCTTGATAACATTTTATTTAAATGATTGGTTTAAAAGATATCACAGATTCAAAATTACGCGTAACAAAACAATTTTGGTTAACGGCAATGCGGGCGCAGCGGTAGGAGTCAATGATCTTTTCCTCGGCTTTTAGGTATGTAATCCTGGTATGGGTAGTACGTTCCCGTGGGATATTTTCCGACATCTACGCGGGCGTAGCCTCGGGCAAAAGCTAGTCTGATATAATTAAAACGTATGATCTTGCTTTTTTATATTGATATGAAGTTCATAGTATTAGTATACATATCTATTTACTACCTACATTATGGTAACTTTTGAAAATATTTTGTAGTAGTCTACAAAATATTTTCATAATGATCAAATAGATGTAGGTACATCGTTGAAAAGTCTACACCGGCGCCGTAGTAAAAAGGTCTTTTGGTAGTTCGTCTAATGTAAATTCAGGCTAGGATAAACGTAATAAATATAAAACTTTGAACATTGAATGGCTTCGAAAGCAAAGAGAAGGCCTACGTTTACATCAGTTTAGGTCTTATCGATATTGCGCCAATTTTGTTCAATGGCAGACGATGCGGTACGCAATTGATAAGGCACGTCGCATTTTTTAATACCATTTTTTTTTTTCTGAATAAGCAAACGGCTTTTAAATATAGTTAATTTTATGTAATAAACTTATATCGCAAGAACAAACGATTTTGCTGACGTAGATCAATAATTTACGATCGATTACCTGAACAATTTTATTTCATCTGTACGCACAATGAATAAGCAAAGTATTACTAGGAAGATTAAACTCATTCAGCGTTACTTACGTAGCGTCACGGCGTCGGTCGTGACGTGTGGTCATAATCGCGTTTCACGTTTCAGTTCAACGTTTTAGTTTCACCCGTTCACCTGTATCTATGTATCCTGTTACCAAGTTTTAGTATTACATAACATTCCTAAACTGATATTGCACATACAAGCTGTCTGATACGTTCTGTCCCAATCCAAAGATCAGGCGCGATCCGGATGAAATTGGAGCAAATATCACTGGGTGATCTTAGGTCAGGAGTCAGATGATGACCATACACTGAGGCCGTGACAATGCGGGTGATATCGACATTTTATACGTCTTATTAAAACTGAAATAATGACCTATTGCAAAACGAAGATCACTAATAAATCTTACTAAGGTTACTTAGAACCTTAGATCTTACTATATACATATATGATATACTTATGATATACTTAGATCTACTTGTTACAATAGGTCGTTAAGCCTGTGTTAGAAATTTAATCTATTTCTTCTTCTTTCTTCTTATTAGGTTCTTCTTATGAGATTAGATTCTTGTAAGAAGAGCTCTCTCGACAGTGCAGTTTTTAAGTTCCACGGAAGAAATTGAAGATTTTGTAAGAAGGACTAAAGTAAATCACATCATTCTATCAGCTCAAAAAGTTAGTTCAATGTGACGCGGGCTATTTGTTAATTTAGGTCTAGAAATAGAAAAAGAAATCTTAAAAAAGTATAGAATAATTGTGTAAGTATTAGCAATACTAGTTTCTATGCTGTCCTCTCTCTGGATCTTTCGGTCGTCAATCCCGTTAGGCCTTCGCAAAGGTATCACATTAGTGGACACGTGATTTTTTTCTTACAAACAGTGTCATCTTCAAAAATCGTCTGTCTGATTGGTCCGAGTCAAACAAACGAGTTCTAACTCAAACAAAACTGTTTTTGTTTTATTCTCAGCATTAGAATTTTAAATTAAAATAAAATGAAAAGATTTGAATCACGAAACGCACAGATTGAGGCCCTATATTTTTTCACAAATAAAAATAATTGACACGCGAATTTAATTAGGAACAGGTATTATTTAGGATATAAGTTCGTTGCCCTTTCTCCTTGTATCATAATATAATAAGATTTCCACTAGACACTTTTCCTTCCCCAAGTTCCATTTGTGCTTCTCGCATCCAGATGATTACCGCGGTCTTCACCAGGTCATCAGTCAGACCTTGTGAGGGCCTATACCTACTAGCTAGGTAGGTATCCGTAATCGATGAGGTACTGCTCTGACGGGACCAAATATGTTGCTGCGTGCTGCTATACCGTCGACGCAGCTGTACGTATCCCGTCTGCATCACTCCAAGATGACTGAAGATATCGCGGAATACATGAGAACCAAGACCAGGTGGACCTTGAGAGTAGAGAAGTTGGAGTCGCGTCATAACATAAACTTCAAGTCGTTTGTGGTGCGGGTTCCAACTCTGTACCTAGAAACCTTAAAAAAGATGAGTTCTGGCCGAAAGGTATACGACACCGACACAGTCATCACTTCGTGTTCAATAATTATTTCTTGTAATTATAATAAAAAGTATATGTATGTTTAGGTTAAGGTATTTATTTATGGGCCTGCGTCGCCTTAATTAAATGGATTACCATTATTATTATTATATTTATTTGTTTAAATATCTCGGGACTATGAGGTCTCGGTCCTTTCTAAGGCGTACGAGTGGCCGAAGCCAACTCGCAGAGGCTCCTTAAACATTTTTAAGCGTTGAGGCACCAACCGACGATTATCCCTGTAAGCACTATACAAGTGCATCCAAGGACAACCCCCGGTTGGTGTAGGACTATTGCAGACCATGAAAACAAAACATATTGGGTTATAAATTTGGGTAACTATAATGGATTAGTAACCTGGAACTATGGGAGGACTATAGCCCCTGCCGGATCAATGTTATGTAATACACGGGTAAAATGGCAAGGGGTGACTTGCACACTCACTAATGGGCCTCCGAAAATGGTCGCTAGCACATAGCGACGTAGCGACAAGGGGCCACAACTTCCTGAGGTGCTTGAGGAGTGGAAAGGTATTCCACGATTATTAGGACAATCCCGGAAGTACGGTCAAGATCCCTACCAGCATCTTACTGGAATACTTCCTTCCTCCGAGCACGTTTGCTTTTGCGATTCTCCACTCAAATAAAGGCAAGAATGAGGTGGGAGCTCTGTTCCTCGTCAATATTCACTTCAGCCGGGCAATAAAGGCAACCCAGAGGTGAGAAACAAGACTTCTCCCGGGAGATAGGGTCCGTGGGGTCGCTACTGGCCAACAGCTCGCCACATGCTGGCCTGCGAGTTTATGTATATCTCTTGGTCTGGCTCCTCACCCTAGACCTATTTCAGCAAAGTAAACTCTACCGACACAGACCCAGAGTTCAGGAGCGCGCAAGCCCCACCACGACCTCAACATAAAGATACAACGATGGGGTTATTATTATTTTAGGCCTCAGGTCTTTCCCGATATATATTTAATAACTAAATCTTATTTTAAAGCCTTTTTGGGAGGGCTTAAGAAAAATGTCAAAACTAGGTCACATATTTACAAAAAAAATTACAGTTACGTTCTCCCATGTCTTTAAAATAAGATGCTACGTAGGTATTTAAAAAATAAAAAAAGCAAAATTCCACTGGTCTACGTTTGGCTTAGCAATAGCTTGTAAAAGTTACAACAACTGTGCTAAATTTCAAAGGTGTGAACCGAAGACCTCGCGCGCCCCATGTGGCGACTGATGTAATGTTTTCATTGAATGTCGTGGCCCACGGCTACGCTTGCCGGGTCGCCGGTGCTTCCGATCTGATGACAACAAACAAATTAATTGCGCACTACAATGTTGACAAAATTGGCCTTTTAACGGAATTTCGACTTCTTCCTTTTTTAGACCTTATAATGAATGCTAACAGGATATAAAACGATTAAGTACTAAAATATAAGACCGTCAAAGATTAGAGATTTAATTTCTTCTGATTTCTTTGCCAACCGTTGAACATACTAGTCCATAGTGTAGTGAAATAGTCCTAGGCTGAAGCCTTGTTTTTTTTTGGTTGGCATTTATCAAATAACTTCTCCCGCTCTGGGCGGAGGGGGAGGGCGTGTCAGACTCTTACTGACTAAAACCCACCTCCCGTTCGGTTTTCTTCGCACCCCCGGCAGGCAAGCCCCGCAAGGTCCGCAAGTCCGCGCCTACGGTGGCCGGAAATCGGCCTGCGATTCCTGACGCCCAGGGCGTCTCCTGCGGCGGTTAGGGGCGTGAGGGCGTGAGGGCGCGAAATTTGCCTCTGTCTCACGCGTTCCGCCTCCTCGATTGTCGCAACCCTGCGTGTCGTTAAGTCGGCCGCCGCTTGGTACGACCTCCCCTGCGCCAAGACCAACGTGTCGTCAGCGTAACAAACGACGCTGACGCCGTTAGGGAGGTCGGCCGCATCTGTGGGACATCGTATCCGATGTCCCACAGATGCGGCCCCAAGCAGTAGTACTGGAGAATGGGAGCTGTAATAATCACTTATGGCTAGCGATTTTGATTGATTATTTATTTGATAGTTACTCCTAGAGAGGGTCCTCCATGCCCAACTAAGGGCAACGACAAGCCAAAAAGATGATAGTCACTAACAGTCACTGCTATCAAATAGTGAGTGACCCTCAGATAGGCGGGGTGTAGCAAAAATATTAAAATAAACGTTTATCATAGTTTATTATTGTACATTTGGAGTGTTTATAGATCCTCTTATTAGAGGCTGTAAATAGTTTGTAAACACATCAATCGAAGAGTATTGAACGCTGATATCATCACATGTTTCGATTCAGACGGTCAATTAATTTAATTCAGCATTGAATCACTGATGCTATGCATGATGATTTCTCTTTCTATAGATAAAGATGTTTTTATTAGTAGTTGTGGGAGAAACGAATGCAGGTGTTCTATCTTCATATAAAGGCTCGTACAGATCCGCGCGATATCGCGGGCGCGACACGGGTAGCGCTGCCTGTCGCGCCCGCGATATCGCGCTGGTCTGCACGAGCCTTAACGGCCTTAAAAAGAACGGCAGGATGTTCTGGCTGCCCAGCTTGGGCGGAGCATCGCCGTGTCCTCGTGGAGGCGATCGGCGGCGGTGATCTCTCGCGTCCGGCCCTGGTTCAGGCCATGGTACGGAGCGAGAGGAAATGGGAGGCCGTCACCTCCTTCTGCGAAGCGGTAATGCTCGCGAAGGAGGAGGCGGAACGCGTGAGGGAGAGGCAAATTTCGCGCCCTCATGCCCCTAACCGCCGCAGGAGGAGACGCCCAGGGCGTCGGGAATCGCGAGGCGATTTCCGGCCACCGTAGGCGCGGGCTTGCGGGCGGTGAGCAATGGGTGGCTCACCGTCCGATAAGGACCAGGCCCGGGTCGACGGCGCGTTGTGTTCCACGCGCGCCTCAAAGAGATGTCAGCAGATTCGAAGGGGTCCACTAGGGCCGATGCCTGCCGGGGTTGCGAAGAAAACCGAAAGGGAGATCGTGGCCCCCGGCAACAGGGCAGCCGAAGGAACACGGGTGGGTTTTAGTCAGTAAGAGTCTGACACGCCCTCCCGCTCCGCCCAGAGCGGGAGAAGTTATTTGATGATTTCCCACCCTCAAAAAAAAAAAAAAAAAAGGATGTTCTGGCTATATACTGCTGGCTGAGAGCAATGGTAAAGGCGATACTCCTCCAAAGTTTGACGCTGCACACGATCCACCGATACCTTCCACTAGAAATCTTGGAGAAATTCATAAGTGTCAACAGTTGTTAAGAGTCTTTAGAGCAAACTGTGGCTGCATGTGAGTTTTAAGTGTGGCCACAGAGATGGCCCCTTTTGCAGTTGTTCGAGCACAACCACCTGTCGTTGTTATGTTAACAACCATGTTTGCTAATATAACAACGACAGGTGGAGCCTCCCCACGACGTGCCTTTGAAGCATTTAGGGAAAGTACCTAACGCTCTGTCTAGGTTGACTGTGACTAGTCCAGTTATTCCTTCAACATTACTGATCTTTCGGATCTATGATCCTGAAATAAATTTCTCTATTTCTTCTTGTCCTCATTCTTTAGAAAATATACTGAAATCCTAATAGAAAATTACCCAGCGATATTGGATTTGAGTGACAAATATCTATTAGTGGTAGTGTCGACCCGTACATCGACACATGACTTGTTCCGTCATTAAACTTGCGATTAAGAATGGCACGAGATACCTCTAGTGACCTTTGTAAGCACGCGCGAATTATAATAATAGGCGTGATAGTCTACAATATTATTTTTGAGAGACAAATGATGATACAAGAGGAGAGTATGTTACTATACCTTTGCACCAGAGATGAGATGAAATGTGTTCTAAAACAATTATACAAAAAAATAAACGGCCAAGTGCGTCTCGAACCACGCACAATGAAGAGGTCCGTAGTTTGGATGAATTTATCCCAAAAACAAACTTAACTTTGTAGTTGAAAAACATGTTCTCCCATACGGAATGTATGGGAAAACATGTTTTCCTCGTTAACTTGTAAAGCCTACTTAGCTGTGATAGTTTTTCTTTTGATTTCGTTATATAAACTACGGCCGTGATTTTTTTCACACATCCAAAACCAACCATTTAGCTTGCAGGGGGCGGGAACACTTGACTCTACCAAAAATTAGCACTTTAAAGCTTAATGTTTCATAAACGGATACCTGAATCCAAAAATTGTTTTCACACACTAACAGTGTTTTTGAAGGACCTTTCCAACGATACCCCACACCCCGGGATAGAAGAAAAAAAAAATCATCACTTTACGTGTTGGTGAGGTACTCTAAAAAATATAATTAATCGTAATTTTATTACAAATTTGTCGGCGTGATTAATATGTATACTCATGCCAAATTACAGCTTTCTAGTACTAAGAGTCTCGGAGCTAGACCGCAGACAGACAGACGGACATGACGAAACTATAAGGGTTCCTTGTTTACTACGGAACTAACTAACTAAAAAACTAGGTACTTCCAAAAAAAAACACTACAAAGTGATTTTAATTTCGGAAGTCGGTGTCTTTGTTTTTGTATTTTCGTTTATTGCCACCGACTTTTTTTAAGTTTTTTCTTTTTAGTTGTGGTAAGTACCTTTCACACACAAATTCGAATACCACAACTTGCTATGTAAATAACAGTGACAGGAAGTTATTATAACATCATCAAAAGTGAAAGTTAAGTGGAAAAAATACGTATTATTGAAGCTAGCCCAAGCTAATAAAATTTATAAGGGACTTATTGCACAAGCTTCCCACCGAAAGAACAAATGATTTTCAAAATCGGTCCATAATTGACGAAAATATCGAATACATATATATTATATTTTAAAAAAATATTTAAACAGGAGAATTGAGAACCTCCTCCTTTTTCAGAAGTCGGTTAAAAACATTAAGGTATAGTTGGTGACTGTGGGTGGCAGGGGGATCTTTATCCAGCCCTGAGCCTCCTTGACTCGTTTTTATCTTTTTTTTTTATGTTGACCTAAAAGTTCAGCAACAATCTAAAAATCGCTACTTACGCAATTGTAATAAACAATTAAATGAATACGGAAATAATTTTGTAAGTCAAAGTGCATGCTGAAGAAAGTGATATACAACTGCTGACTGCTGTTGATTGTATAACTAATGCAACAATAAACACGTGTGGCCGGCTGATGCAAGTTACTACGCTTGTATCGTGAGCTTGGACACAAACCACGCGGCCGTGCGCGTACCTGCGCGTGCGTCTAACGTTGCCGGCGACGCAGCGCGGGCGCAGGCCGACCGTGGCTTATGCCCTGACGCGGCCGCGGCCGGCGACACTCGCGGGGGCTAACGAACCATTCTGACGTTTTAAAACAACACACTGCGTTTATGATATCCGTCCACAAATTGTTGCATCAGAATGTATATTTAGACTCCTTCGCGGGCAAGCGGAACCGATATTATTATGTTATATGTATACAAATTATTTAAATGTAGAGGTTTTTATATTAGCAGGTGTTCACAATTAATAAAGTGCAGCGCATGTTATAAAATTGTGATTTTATCATGTTAGTGTCTACATCTTTTTTGGATAGGTTGACTGGCTGTTTCATTTATCATTTTTGATTGTGGTTGCATTTATCATTTTTGTCTTATGCGACCATTTTATTACTAACATTAGCGGCTTCTAACCTACCTAACCCATAGATATTAATCGAATAAAGTATTGCAAAAGTAGTTCGATAGATGATTAAGTAAACAACTACATATCTACTTAATTTGTATTTATCAAGTTGTTTATATTATTATGCTGTCATAGCGGGTAACGGGAAACTCCTTCATTCATAGTTGTACAAGTCCAACAAAATTTATAATGCTGGGGCTACATTGTCGCGTTATCGCGAAATAACCTTCGCGCGCTCTCTCTCGCACACCGCTCAACGTCTCGCTGAGCAACAGAGAGTGCGCGAAGTAAAGTTCGCGATAACGCGACAATGTAGCCCCAGCAGTTCATATGATTCGATTACCTATTTGTTATAGGTAATCGAATCATATGAACATAGGTACTATTGGGACATAACATATAAAAAATGTGATCCTCGTAACATTTCTTCCGTAGCTAATGGCTGTAAATAATTTGATTATAGGTAATTAATGTAATAATGCAAAATTAAATAATAAATAGTAATAATAATATACTTGTTTTATTCAGACTACAATGAAGTCCACAGTATTAGTAACAAAATAACTTAGCGTATGTTAGTACCTAAGTAATAGGTAAGTAAAACAGATCGGCACCCTAATTGCGTAACACACTTTCAATCATAATCTGAATCATTTTGAAGGCAATTGCTAATCCAATGCCTAATATGTTCGAATAATTTTAATTCTGCTCAGCTACGCAATTAATTTTGTTGACTGTCATAATGAAAGCCATCGTTATTGCTACTGATAGCGTGTTACGTAATTACCCGGTCCGGTTTATGAGCGCCCACACAAGCGGGCTGAATATTGCAGGATGATGTTGGGGCTGTCCCGCAGCTTGCGGAGTTAAGTAAATGAGGCAGATTTCTTACGCCACAGTGCAGCAAAGCTGTCAGTGCGTGTGTAGGCAAACATAACATCGCCGAGGCACTACAAATGTGCGACAGTCACAAAAATTTTGAATGAAGAACCTCCTCCTTTTGGAAGTCGGTTAAAAATGCCTCTTGTCTCGCCAGTTCGTTAAGTAGGTGCCTATACTGCCGTCCACAAGCTATAATGCCGTTATCTCGCATCTGGTCGATTTTCGTTTTTTGATGCCCTCATAATCAGAAAAAAAATCTGTATCTTTCTGTTGAAGCAGCAGGTAAGCAACATTACTAAACTAAAAAGTGTAACTTACATTTTAACTAGATTTTTTACCATCAGTTGCTTATCTAAATTGCCGTTAACAGAATTTCCCACTCTATCATGAGGTTAAAGTACTTTAACGATTTTGTAGTTCTGCTTTGTTTCAAATTACAGTATTAAAAATCCAACGCTAAAAAGCCGTTAGATGAAATTACTAGACAAAAATGTCGTTAATGTCACTTAAAGGCATTTATACGTAGTACTTACTTAGATGTGTTTTAATAAGAAATTTTGTAGTGAATACGCCAATAACGGCATTTTCAAAATGAAATATAAATATTTTGCTTACGACATCAATCACTAAAATGCAATTATCTCTCATTACTACACTAAAACGCGGCTATCTACCGTCGATCGCTTGACCCCCCCCCCCCCGGATCCGTTGATTGCTGAAGCAGTGCGCCAACATGTTCATTTTAAGGCCCACCTTTACAGAGGAATTATATTCATAAGCGCGTGCAGTATTCTTCGACATTGCGAAAGCATTCGATAAAGTCTGGCACAACGGCTTATTATACAAGCTGTACCAACTCGGCGTACCAGATCGTCTCGTACTCATCTTACGAGACTATCTATCGAACCGCGTATTCCGCTATCGCATTGAAGGAGCACTTTCCTCTCCCGGCCCTATCCGCGCAGGAGTCCCTCAGGGCTCTGTGCTAGCTCCCCTCATGTTTACGCTATTTACTAGCGATATTCCAAACCCCGGTAGAAGGGCGCAGTTGGCTCTGTTCGCAGACGATACGGCCATCTACTTTAGGTCTAGATACCCCGACAATATCGCCCACACTCTCCAAGGCTCAGTCAATCGACTTGCTGCCTGGTTTCGAAAGTGGCGCATAGAAGTCAATCCCGAAAAAAGCCTAGCGGTTCTCTTTTCGAAACCGCGCACAAGGCATAGAGACCCCCTCCCCCGACCCCTCACTATGTTCGGTAAGCAGATCCCTTGGGAGATTCGTCCCATCATGACATATGCCGGTGCCGTCTTTGCTCATGCAAAACCCCACCATATCCATAGGATGCAAACGCTCCAAAACCGATTCCTCCGTAGGGCCACCGGCTCCCCCTGGTATGTTAGGAACGAGAGTCTCCATCTCGACTTTAAAATTCCCACGATCCACCAATTTTTAAAACGCCTTGCAAAGCGTTTCTTTGATTCCGCGGTCAAACATCGCAACCCTCTGGTTGTCGAGGCCCCCAGTTATGTCCCAAGTAGGATTAGCCGTACCCGCCGTCCTAGGCACATTCTCACCGACCCTGATGACCCCATAACCCTCCTCCAGGAGAGCAATAGGGCCACTAGTACTCTACACAGATACAGACGCCTCCCGTCATTCCGACCTCGCCGTCGAGGTCCTTTGCGATCGCGTCCGCGCCCCCGAGTAAATGATACTCCTCCCCGACCCTTGCTCGAAAACGAGGTGCCAGCAGTGGTTGCAGCTGTGCACGTAGCTTTAAATTCCCCGATTAATAATCATGATCAAAACTTTGATCCAGCCCGTCCCATCTTTGATGTCCTCCCTCCGGTGACGCCCTAAACCGAGGCTCGTACTACCACAGGGGGTGCCATTAGCGAGCGTTCACCTAGCTTTTTAGCTTAGTTTTATATGCCCGTGGCTGGAGGCTTTGAGTGTAGCAGCTTAAGGCAACCACAGGATTGACCGGTTAAATAGTCATGACCTCAGAGGTCAGCTATGAGATGCCCTACAGAAAAAAAAATACAGGGCTTGCAGTAAATACTCGGGAAAATGCATTTGATGGCTAACTTGATCAAACCATCAGCGAATCGAAGGTATGACAAGTAGAACCGTTAATGTTTACCGCAATTTTGTCCCAATCAAGCGTCTTTATAACATCTTCTAAGACTGCATCGAGTGCAGCAAATAACTTGGGTGAAATGATATCCCCTTGCCGAACACCTCTTCTGATTGGAATTCGGCCAGTTAAAGGCTGAAGCCGCACCTGCATGGTTGCCGAACTGTACAGGTCTCGTAGGACATCCACATACCGTGCATTGATCTGACAGAGAGGAACAGAATCAAATACAGCCCAGTTCTCTACGCTATCAAAAGCTTTATCGTAATCAAGCAAAGTGGCTGGTTGTTCTCGTTGATTTTTTCCATCAACTGTTTCACGGTGTGAATAAGATCGACCGTAGAGTATCCGCTCCGAAAGTCTGCCTGTTCTATGGGTTGGCATTCGTCCAGCTGGCGTGTCAGTCTGTGTTACAGAACTTTGGAGAAAAAATTGTACACTTGAGACAAAGGCTTATTGGTCAGTAGTTTTGAAGTTTGGAGCAATCTCCCTTTTTGTGTATAATCGTTACCACGGCGTTTGTCGACGACTGAGCTCATTACTTCATTAGCAAAATGAAGATTGTTTTTTAGTTACTTTCCAAGATCTCATTTTCAATTATTTTATGTAAGTCACTCACAAAGTGAATTTATTAAAATTAAAAAAGACTGTGTCTTTAATTAATTATTGATAATTTATATTTCTGAATACCTATAAGCTCTTTTATTTCTGTAGGTAACCTTTTTATTTGATTTCCTCTTCCGCCGTTACATTTTAATGTTTTGTATTTAGCGTCATTCTAGCTATGTAATCAACTTAAAAAAAAAATGCTGGATCAATATCCTTGTATGTTACTAGACTTAGTGCGGCAAAGGGGCTTTAGGTGCATTAAGGTTTAGCACAGTCTTTGTTCTCTGAGTCATAATGCTTAGCTATAACAACGTTAAAGTATTTAGCAGCATTATAGTTTAGTAACAAAGAGATTTTTTAAAAGGATTTTTAATGTCAATAAAATTAAATGAAAATCAAACACTAAAACGCCGTTAAGGTATGCTTAGCGGCATTATAGTCGTGGTTGAATAAGCTGTAAATTGTAAAAATACTAAACTAAAGCGCAAAAAACCTTTAGAAATGAAAGTATGGCTATTTGAAAGCGCAAAACTAGATCTATTTTTTTAAACCAGTAATTCTCACATAGGAGTTAAAGTTATGAAACTGCATTCAGTTCTTATTTTTCCGCGCTTTTTTATCCATAACTCGCAATATAATTTTGTTGGATAACGGCATTTTAGCTTGCGCAGAGCAGTATAGTAATTCAAGCATAGATAGATAGTGCTATCCACGAAGACGCGCCCCATTCTTCTTCCTAAACGCGATTATTTCACTGTAAGCGATTAGGAAGAAGAGTGAAATGAAATGAAATGATTTCATTTCAGTGGGGCGCTTCATCGTGGATGGCACATGGCACTATCTATAACAGTACACTTTTAGTCACTATTAGAATTCAGTTATTCTTAAGGAAAAACCCTCATGCAAATAAATGGATTACCCACTTAATTATATTAATATTGTGCAGGATAAAAAAAATGTTAGATCTACCTACCTATAATAATTTAGATCTACCTGTAATAGTTTTCTATAGAGTGTTCAAGAATGATTGCCGATTAACCGAGGAAAAAATCTATAATTTTGTAAAGAATGAAAGAATGTAGATACTGAAAAATTATGATGTGGATTATTTAGTAACCTATTCCGCTTAGCTATTTCTAAAGAGTCTTAAAAAGATCCTGGAAGAAATCCAGGAGATTTCTTCCAGAGTCTTTTTAAGACTATACTGGATTTATAATGGATTTCCGCAAGGTCACGTCTGAATCAATTAACTAATGTAGATACTGTTAGAATAAAATAACCGCCATGTTTATTTAGATTTTAAAATGGCGCAACAAATCCCAAAATATAAAAAGAATATAATACTGTTCTCGCATACCTAATCATAATGTTATTTGAAAGAATTGTAAAAACCAATTATTTTTAAAAGAGTAACCGTGGAGTTTCTTGCCGGCTCTTCTCCATAGGAAACGACCAATTGGAACCGTGCACCTAGCTTCTGACTTTTCATAAGTGCCCATGTAGGTCTATGTGAAATAAAAATATTTTGAATTTTAATTTGAAAGAGTTTAATATTTTTTAAAAGCGTTACCCATCGGTAAAAAAAAAACACTAATTTTCATCCACTATTCATCCTCGTTTCTGGAATGTTAAAAAAAAAAACAAAAATTTAAGCGATTTAAGCTATGCGTTGTCTGTCAATGAATGAATTTGAGATTTTTATTAAGTAGATTATAGGTAGTCATCAAATTTAACGTTACTACGACCAGAGAAAATGTGAATTTACATTAAACACACATTAATTGTTCATTAGAAACAGACCAGTATAATCCGGTTTTTTATCTGTGCAAGTTTATTGAAACAACTTTACTTACTGGGTAGGTATAGTATGATAAATGTTTTCCTGCTCTTTTGAAACCAGACGATAATATCTAAGATTGTTTTACTGCTGTTATATTAATATATTCTTATCTCGTAAAGATTTTTATCTCACATCTTGATAAAATGGTTCATAGCAAACGATTTCTTAGCTTTGATGTGCCTTGTGTACACACGGCTTATCAAGCTATTCATTTCCAGTATAACTTGAACTCTCATTGTACAGAAATTCTATACAATGCGGAATTAGCTTATTCTGGAATACATTTCCAGAATAAGCTGATTCCGCATTGTTTTGATTCCGCTTCATATGTAGCCGTGTGTACCTATCAAAAAGACTATCATAAAGGTCCCTTGTTTTATATAACTATAAATACACACCTAACTATGTAGATAGACTATCTATACCCCAGCCCATCCCATCCTTGATGTCCTCCCTCCGTTTGATGCCCTAAGCCGAGGTTCGTACGGGGGTGCCCTTAGCGGGCGTTCACCTAGTTTTAATTAGCATAGTTGAATAACTCCTGGCTGGAGGTTTTAAGTGTAGTAGCTTAAGGCACCCACAGGAAAGCCCGGTTAAGTAGTCATGATCCCAGAGGTCAACTACGAGATGCCCTACCTAAAAAAAAAAATAACTATCTATACTAATATTATAAAGAGGTAAAATTTATTTGTTTGTAAGTTTGTATGTCCCCTACATCTAATCACCTAATCTCTGGAACTTCCAGTCGGATTTGAAAAAAATCTTATTGCATTGGATAGCCCAATTCTTGAGGAAGGTTAGAGGCTTGCGGACGAAGTCGCGGGCAGAAGCTAGTAATGAATAAGAGAATATACCTTAGTCTGACGACGTAGGTTTGCGATATAGGTATAGGAATCATCACACACAATATAGTTTTGTTGCTACTGTTAAATGAGCGAGATATCTACTTAGCTAGGCCTATGGCTTGGTCTATGGCTCTGACATTCAAGTAATAGACAATCTTGACATGTTTTCTATTACTTGGCTACGAGGCTTTTGGCTAATTCGTAAATGTACATTATAAGTAATATTTTTTGGCATGTGCGTTTAGTTTGTGCAGAATAAACAATTTTTCTTTCTTTCTTTCTTTTTCTAGGCGGATAATCTGGTTAGACTTGATGCTGGGTAGGTACTGTAGAGGCTTTGGACCTGGCATGGTATTTGCATGTAACCTCCGCGAATCCTAACTTATTTTTTATTATAAAACGCGAAAGTAAGTTTGTTTGTTTCGCTTTCACGCAAAAACGGCCGAACGGATTTGTATGAAATTTGGCATATAGGCAGACCATGACTTGGGTTAGAAGATAGCATACTTTTAATGCCGATATTCTCACGGGACCGAGACTTATGCGAGTGAAACTGCGAGGCGCAGCTAGTCTATTATAAATACGAAACTAATATTTAATTCATAACGAGAATAAGAAAGTTTAGACAGACAGCTCAGCGAGCTGACCAGCGCATGTCATGATAATATAAAATATAATAATGTAAAAACGAAAAGATTCTGAATAAGTATTCGAGTTATATCACAAGTACGTGTTTCATTTATCCTGATAAGCGCCCCTCTTTTTTTTTTTTTTTTGAGAGTGGGACATCATCAAATAACTTCTCCCGCTCTGGGCGGAGCGGGAGGGCGTGTCAGACTCTTACTGACTAAAACCCACCCGTGTTCCTTCGGTTGCCCTGTTGCCGGGGGCCACGATCTCCCTTTCGGTTTTTTTTTCGCAACCCCGGCAGGCATCGGCCCTAGTGGACCCCGTCACTGCCCCCCCTAGCACTGACAATACCAACGGTAGGCCGCTCAATGCTAACAAAATCAGTACAAGCTGACCTCTTATTCTATTGAAACCAAAGATTTAAATCGTATATATGGCCTCACCATACTAAGTCGCGCGTAAAAGTGTCCATACTGAGAAGACTGACCTCGCACAATAATAATGGCGTTTCCATGACAATCAAGTCTAGTTTCTGCGATATTGTGTGTGTCAGAGGTGTCAAAACGATACAGGAACGCGACCATCTTTTGACCCGGCAGGGCCAATCTACGATTGAAATCTTTGATTGAAACTCTATGCTACGCTAGGCCAGTTCAAGGTCAAAGTATTACCACTGACATGCGGTCTACTGTACATGTAATGTGAAAAGCTCTATTGATGACAAAACATGAGGAAGTCTTCTAACCGTACCTATTCCATAAATCAGGGAGAACACGGTAACACCATTGTTACTGTGTTCTCCCTGATGCGCACGACTTAAGGGTCTTTCAAACAGGCGCGACACGCGACGCGACACAAAGACACCGCTCGTCGCGCGACGAGCGGTGTCTTTGTGTCGCGTCGCGTGTCGCGCCTGTTTGAAAGAGCCTTTAGAAACTAGCTTGAGTATAGTGCTGTTACCATTTACAATACTATACTCACACTAGTTTGTAAGTCGTGCGTATACTAACACAAATGGACTATACTATAGGGTCTGAAATAAAAGATTCTAATTTTATACCTTATTATTATAAAGATGGTGTAAAGATAGATAAACGTTCACATTTCTAATGAAGACGACATATAATATCTAGTTATTTCCGCTTATAAGCTGACCGCTATTTCATTTACATATTTTCGTGCTCAGCTCAATATCTACACATATAAATTGATGATTCTTGAAACTTTATACGTAGAGCCAACGTCATCAAAACCATTTTACTGGGTCGCCTACTATAACAACGTGATTGAGGCCAAATTATACAGAGTGTAATTGGAGCACAAAAGAACTTTTGTGTTCGATTTACGATAAAAAAAAGACTTAAAAGATTCAGAAATAGCAGAGGTGTACCGATAGCACACCCACATTTCGCCAGTCATGTTTAAAAGTCCCATGTAATAGGGGCGAGTCTATTACCATCAACCGAGCACAAATCCAGACTCCGGGCTCCTACTGAGAAATTCCAGATGGAAGAACCCAATAACAGTTTGCCCAACCCAGGAATCGAACGCTCAGCAGTAGCGCTTGCGACTACTAGACCAACGAGGCAGTTCAGAAATAAGTAGGTAGACATAATGATGTGATAATGTAATGAGTGATTTGCGCACCATGGTTTTGCAGATACGATCACCTACGTAAGGCTAAGTTACCGCATTAGTACTCGTGTGAGAACAAGGGTTCTTATTGAAGTGAAAACTTCTTTAGGCGCGTTGGGCATTTTTGAGATGGACTAAACTATTGATTTTGCGACACTGCAACGCAATTTTCCGACACCGTGGAGTAAAAGACATCAACGCGTTAATTACCGCGGTGCCGATTTTCTTTTTCAAGGATTCACTTCTGTCAGCACTCCCGGAGTGCCACTGTTTTTTATTTGGAAAGACAAAGAATATTTTGACGTCCATGCGAACGTGGGTTACGTTCGCACAGACGTAAAAATATCTCGGCGGGATTTTATCGCGCACTGCGTTTTCAGCTCTCGGTGTTAAGTCGAGCGTTGAGGATTCAACAGAGTGCATCCCAAAGCGCAAAAATCTAGTATGTAAAAAAATCCCACCACGACATTTTTACGTTCTTGCGAACGTGGACTAACAGTTGGTTTATATTGAACTCTGAAAGGGCAAGTGGTGTGATACCCACTTGTATAAAATCGCTACTCATTTCTTTTGGAATAAAATACGATTTTATGTTACAACGCTTATATTATGGAGCACATTTGGATTGACACAAAGAATGACAACAACAATATTTTTTTTTTAAATTCAAAATAAGTACCTAGGTACCTGAAATTACTTTAACAAGTGGCCAGGGTGTTTCTATTAAAAAAAAAGGTAAACCAAATAGTTTCAACACCTCCCCGTAATGGAAACATCCTGTACATACAGATATACAAAAAATATATACACCCTAATAAATTAATAACAAACACTATAAACAATAATCACGAACACTTAACAAAACAATGAATACAAAAAACAAAAGCAAGCTAGCTTATGGCCTCGGTTATACCTAAACCTTTAAGACACATGAAATGTCGAAGTTTTGTTAAAGGTTTAGTAAGGACATCGGCTGGCATATTACGTGTGTTAATGTAATTTAAGACAAGGTTTTGTTGATTAAGTGAATCGCGAATAAAATGGTGCCTTATATCGATGTGTTTGGTGCGTGCGTGAAAGGTGTCGTTATGAGATAATTTTAATGAACTTTGATTATCTGTATAAATTTTGATTGGGCGATCCAAAGAAAATATTTCTTTAAAAAACGCCTTGAGGTATATGGCTTCTTTGCACGCTTCACTAAGAGCCATATACTCAGCTTCTGTAGTTGAGAGTGCGACTGTTTTTTGTTTGCGTGACTCCCAACTAATTGGTGCTCCACTCATAATGAAAAAGAAACCTGTGAATGAACGACGATCGATGATATTACTTCCATGGTCTGCATCTACATAACCGATGGGATAGTCTGGCATGACTTTATGATAGTGAAGTTTCAGGTCCTTGGTACCCTTAAGATACCTCAGTACCCGCTTGGCAGCTCTCCAGTGCACCTCCCCGTAATGTGTGTTGAATTGACTTAAAAATGACACTGCATGTGAGATGTCGGGTCTAGTGCCAATGGAAACATACATTAGTGATCCAATGAGCTGCTGGTAAGGTAAATCTGGCTGATCGTCATTAATGTCTCTGTAAGTGAGTTTTTGACCAGGTTCCATGGGTGTGGAAACTGATATGGCATCACTCATTCCAAATTTAGAAATAAGCTTATCTATGTATTTGGTTTGGTCAAGAGTAATGCCGTTTTTGGTATACAAAACTCTCATACCAAGACAGTCTTTTAAGGAACCTAAGTCTTTGACACAGAATTCTTTGCTAATAGCGCTTTTAAACTTTTGTTTCATTTCCTTATCATTAGAAAATATGAAAAAATCGTCCACAAATATGGCGACGATAAGAAGCTTATTTTGGTTTTTATGATAATATACACAATTATCATTTTGTGATTTCATTAAACCAAACTTTGCCATTGCTTCGCAAACTTTTTTATGCCACTGTCTAGGGGATTGTTTTAATCCATACAAAGCTCTCTTTAAAAGACATACTTTGTTTTTGCTGTCCTCTTTTATAAATCCTTCTGGCTGAGTCATATAAATTTCTTCGTCTAAGGTCCCATAAAGGAAGGCAGTTTCAACATCTAAGTGATCGACTTCTAAGTTATGCTGAACAGCGTAAGCTATTAGCAATCTGACAGTTGATAGTCTAGTTACAGGTGAGAAAGTTTCATGATAGTCCACCCCGTAAATCTGGGTGAACCCTTTGGCTACCAATCTGGCTTTATATTTTATTATATTTCCCGATGTATCCCTTTTTATTTTATATATCCATTTACATTTCACAATTTTACGGTCACTTGGTCTGTCCACCAAAATCCAGGTACCGTGCTTAATTAGTGAATCGTATTCGACTTCCATTGACTTAAGCCAGTTGTCTTTATGAACATCTTCCATGGCTTCTTTAAACGTTTCAGGTTCAAAGTTCGTAGAAGTCAAGTTTGCTAGGGTGTCATTGTCGGGATATCTTATTGGTGGACGTCGGTCTCTAAGGGAATATCTCCTTTTGCTTTCAACATTAACATGGGGATGTTTCACAATAGTCTCACTTTCGGAGTCAAAAAACACTTCAGGTGTTTCTATTTCTGAGATTTCTTGTATTTCCGTATTTGGAACTTCAGTTGTTTCAGTTTGTGAAACTTTAGGTATTTCCATGTCTAAACCTGTTTCAGTATCTTGTACTTGAATTATGTCACTTGTCTGTGACTGAGACACATCTTGAGTGTCGCTAGTAGAAGGCTTATCCTCAATGAAGACAACATCTCTCGCGGTCAAAACCACTCGAGGATTTTGGGGATCAATTAAACGAAAGCCTTTACTTTGACTGGAATACCCAACAAATATGTACTTTCGAGTTTTTGACTCTAGTTTTGTACGTTTTTCTACGGGTATAAGTGCATGTGCTTCACAGCCAAAGACACGTAAATGTGAAAGATTAATTTTCTTTCCAGTCCAAATCTCTTCTGGAATTTTATTATTTAACGCTTGAGTAGGTGAATGATTTTTGAGATAAATTGCAGTATTTACTGCTTCTGCCCAGTATGCTTTTGATAAGTTAGCATCTTGAAGCATGGACCTAGCTTTTTCAATAATAGTTCTATTGACTCGCTCAGAAATACCGTTTTGTTGTGGATTATAGGGAACAGAAGTTTGATGCAAAATTCCGTTCTCTTTCAAAAAGGTAGTCATATTGCGATTAATATATTCAGAGCCGCAATCGGACCTAAACTTTTTTATTTTGTGACCCGTTTGATTTTCTACCATACTTTTGAATTCTACAAACTTAGAGAACACTTCACTTTTGTGTTTTAGAAAATATCCAAAAGTTTTGCGAGAAAAATCATCAGTGAATGTGAGTACATAGAGAGCTTTGCCCCAAGATTGAGTACTCATGGGTCCACAAACATCAGAATGCACTATTTCTAGAACATTTTTTGACCTGCTTGAAGAATTATTGAACGGTTTCTTTGCTAGTTTGCCTTGTAGACAAGGCACACAGATTTTGTTCAGTGTGTCATTATAGTTAATGCCCACAAACTTATTTTTTAAAATACTCATGGCTTTAGTATTAAGGTGACCAAGGCGTCTATGCCATAATAATGCAGACTCTGTGGAAGTAGTTAAAAGAGCTTGCGAATCAGGAACATTAAGTTTATACATGCCATTGAAGTTTGAGGCGGTTGCAATAATAGAACCTGAGACTTTACATCCTTCTTTTTGAAGAATAGTGGCACCTTTTAGGGAAAATAAAACAATAAAGCCTTTTTTAACTAAGTTACTAACTGATAATAAGTTTGCAGCTAGTTGGGGAACATAAAGAACATCTTTAATTGTATTAATATTATTAATGACGACTGTACCTTCACCTTCACATAGAATTTGGTCATTGTTGGCCACAGTGACAGGCTTAATTACAGGGGTTATTTCACGAAAGTATTCCTTTCTGTTACACATATGAGAAGTAGCACCGGAGTCTATGTACCAAGAATCTGAGGAAGAGGAATGAGACACATTAAAACAAGATGAAAGTGTAATGTGTGAAGTGTAATTAGTAGTATTAATACTAGGAGTTTCTTGCTTCTTCTTTAAGATTTTACATTCATTTTTATAGTGTCCAAATCTCTTGCAGTATGTACATTTCTTCGAATGAAAAGACTTTTTCTTAGTCACGGTGCATTGTAATGCTGCATCAGGTACAGTAAGACTTGTAGTCGGTGATGGTCGGCTATCTTCCTTAAGAAGTGCTGAGACTACAGCTTCAGATGTTATCTTCGTGTTAGAGTGCTCCAGGGTCATAACAAGTGGTTTGTAGCTTTCAGGAAGATTTGCTAGTAGAATGATGGCTAAAAACTCATCTTCTATGGCAGCGTTCATGCCGCGCAGTTCCTGCTGAGTAGTCAACATTAAGTTCACGTACTTTTCCATATTTCCTTCATATTTCACAGCTAGTAGCTTTTTCATTAGAGATAGTCTTCTGATAAGACCACAATCTGCATAGGCCTTTTTTAAATTGTTCCAAGTATCGCATGCCGTCTGTACATTTTGAATCACAGGATAAACATTTTCGTGGCATGCTAAACATATTTTAGACCTCGCTCTGGCATCTTTTCTAGCATTTGCTGCTGTTGTAAGATCTGCCGGTTTTGACACTATGTCCCAAAGATCCTGATCTACTAGGTAGCATTCCATTGCGAACGACCAGGTGTGAAAATTTTCTTTTCCACGTAGTTTTGAGAATGTCATTGTGGATTGTATTGGGCTTACCAGGGAAGAATCGCCACTTGCCATTTTTGAATAGGAATATATGTAGAGCGTCCACTTTTTTAAAATCGATTAATTGCCCATAACCTTTTGGAATAAAATACGATTTTATGTTACAACGCTTATATTATGGAGCACATTTGGATTGACACAAAGAATGACAACAACAATATTTTTTTTTTAAATTCAAAATAAGTACCTAGGTACCTGAAATTACTTTAACAAGTGGCCAGGGTGTTTCTATTAAAAAAAAAAGGTAAACCAAATAGTTTCAACAATTTCTTCTACTAATCTTACTGCTGAAATCTTCTTTGTTTTAGTCGTGGTTAGTAGGTAAGTACCAATTTGCCCCTCTTAGGCCGAGATCTATAAATATTAGTTAGCACGTAGGTATTTTGGCTTAGCGTTATTCCTGTCACTGTTGCACTAGGTACTACCAAACTACAAGTGCAAGATACAGATGGGACCATGTCTAAAGTCAAAGCACGTGCCCATAAGTAATGTTTATGATAATAATATAATATATTCTTTATTTCGGACTACACATACAAGTACACACAATTCATATAGTGTTAGTAACAATGACTTAAAAAACTATGTTAGTAAACTTTTACAAACTGAAAACTAAAACTGACGAGGCCCAACACACGTTGGCACGTGCCTCCGTACCCAGTGTCTTATAAAGGGACTATCCATTTTGACTAATTATGTTTATAGGATGCTGATGGAGCTTCCACGCAACGTACCCACTATTGACGCTGTTCTCTTCCTCATAATAGCATGAAAATAGCGTCAACACGGGCTTACGTGAATAACTGCGAAGCGCTGCATAAGCGTGGAAGCACCATCAACATCCTAAATCCATTATTATACTGTACGTGCAGGACGTTGTTAGCTCTCTGAGTATATTTCACCCACAAGCTGCACGTGTAGAAGGTTTGGCAGTATGCCTTGAAAAGTGAGACTTTTACATCCTTACTACAACGCGCAAACCTGCGCGCTACCATATTGCGTCGAACCGCCAACGCCCTCCGCTCCATCTCTACATCAGCATCGTCAGATAAGTCCTCCGATAGATCCTAGTCCTGATAGATCTCAGCCTTATTCTCCTGTACCTTATCCACATTTTTCTTTGCTAACGACCTTCGGCCATACATAACGTCCGATGACTCATGCAGCTAGATAAAGCATTAGATATTAAAGTAGGCACTCGTACGTTTTGTAGATTATTTCATCTTTTGTTATGACAGGCAACATTATCGTTGTTATAGTAACAAAAGATAAGTGATGTTTTTATTCGATAAACTCAAACCTGGAGTTGTGTTTAAGATAACTAGTTATTTACGTAGATAACTCTCTTCAGTAAACACACGTACACACGGCTACACATCAAGCTATACATTTCCAGTTTATGCTGATCTCGCATTGTAAAGGATTTCCGAACAATGCGGGGTCAGCTTACACTGGAAATGTATAGCTTGATGTGTGGCTACACATCAAGCTATACATATCCATCCTGTACATATCATGTGTTCATAATCGCATATTCACCCAGAAACAAATACTGAAACACTGGGATTTGTTTTATTTTATACCGCTTCTACCCGCGTCTTTGTTCGTGTGGAAGTCTATAAAATATAGCCCATGTTAGGTACTCACTTCAAATGTAGCCTTCTATAGGTGAAAGAATCTTTAAAATCGGTTTAGTCTTTTTTGGGTTTATCCATTACAAACAAACATACAAAAAATCAAATCTTTTTTCTTTATAATATTAGTTTAGACTAGCTGTTGCCCACGACTTCATTTGCGTGTATTTTGTATTAATTCTTTTTTTTTTACAATTTCCAGGATGAGTTTCTTCTCCGGTTCCAGGCCGCCAATCTGTCAATTTTGTAACGATCGGTTCAGCGGTTTAGGCGAAAAAAGATACATACAGGCAGACAAACACACATAGTTCCGTATTCATTTATAATATTAGTATGTGATACACACCTATACTACCTAATGAAGTAATAACTTATTTAGGTAGGTATATTATGCCAATAATTGGCTTTGTGGAAAACCGCACGGGTTGATCGTTCAGGTGAAGCTACGCTTGCCGCGGTTGGTCCGGGGATGGGTGACGACCATCTTTACTTATCAAGACGGCTTAACTTGCTTTCCACGGCATAGAGAGGTGTATGCCATGGAAAGCAAGTTAAGCCGTTGGTCCCGGTTGTCATTCGTAGATCTTTGACAGGGCTGTGGAAGTTAGATAGGCAGTCGCTTCATGTACAATACTGGTATATAGCCATCCGGTTAGACTGGAAGTCGACCCCAACATAGTTGGAAAAAAAGGCTAGGCAGATGATGATAGGCAATATTTGACAAAATAAAAGACTCTTAGTGATCAAGGTCTTGGACCCCTGCCTATGTATCTGCAATCAGCGGAGACAACACACATTATCGAATAATACCCAATTGTAATACAGTGGTGCCGAGTCTCTTGTACACCGAACTAAACTATCACTAAAGTTCTTTACTTTTGACTATGAGAATCTCAACGCTATTCTGCAAAATAAATTCTCTAAATATAATAATAGTTTGGCACAACTAAATAGAGAGCCATAAAGTCAAGTGAATCGTCATCCTGAGGATGCCTCGTTGAGAGGTGAAACACGTGTCGATTTATTTCAGGGTTTTTATGGCTCTTTAGAAATAGCTAAGTGGAAAAGTTACTAAATATATCCACATCTATTTTTTTTTTATATTGGATTTCCGCAAGGTCAGGCCTGAATCAATTAACTAAATTGTGGTGATTTTTAGTCTAGTTTAGAGGTATTTGTGACAAGAGAATCGGCACCATTATCATCTATAACGGGGTTATGTGGGTTGGTACTAGCAACCATACAATAATAGTAGACTATTAGTTAATTGTGTAATAGACTATCTTCTATGGTTGTAAGGCATAGGTTACGAACAAAGACTTTCACCTTATTCCATGATCAGGAAGAAATTAAAGAAATAACACGTAAAACTTGTTTTCTTTATGTTTATTCAGCATAGCATGATTGTATACCTATATTTTGTGGTTATGTAGATAGTTTTAAACAGGAAGTCATAATAATCACTATAGATATCTATTTGTAGTGATTATTTTGACTTCCTGTTTTAATTCTGATACGTACACTTTGTAGAAAAAAGTACAAAAATGTCAAGTTCTATTCTTCTTTTAGTGTCGATTGACTATGTCAAGTTTCAATAAGGCACGATTTCATTCGGCATTTTCCCAACAGTTTTGATGGAACAAAATTCTAAAAGTTTTTTTTTTTTGCTGTCAAGACTGCTTGAGTGGCCTGTTTGCTACCCATGTATCTTGCTATGGAAAGCCAAAATTTTTGTGCAATCACCTTGTCCGTGATTGGGTACAGGCAAAAACGAAAAGTTTGCAAATAATAAGTTCAACGCCCTTGAACTTGTACCATCTCGGTATCTGTATCAAACGATGATAGCGGTAATAAAAAAAAATGTTTGCATGAAATCCCTATTATAATAATATTGTGCAATATATTTATGTTTACACCAAATATAATAAATCTACATAATTGTAAAAATGTCTTAGCTTGTGGAACTTTCTGGAGTGGCTCTAAAACAGACTGGGGTCACTTCAGGCCCGTGCCGAGATTAGATAATATTGGTCATAAACGTTTGAGTCGTTGACGCTTGCGTTGCCTTCCTATCAGCGATTTAAATAGCATAAGTCTTTAAACAAATAGTAGTTGCTGGAACTTCATTCTGTTACTGAAATATTTTTATTTAAAGAAATATTTCTTGCATTCAGTCGAATGCAAAGTTTTCGTATTTTCTTCAATAAAATCCTTTCAGTATTTTTTAACATATAACTATAACCACAGGGTTACTTAATTAATAGTGTAGTTATAAATATAATAGCTTACAAAGATTAGACTTACAATTTTATCATTATAAACAACCAAGAGCAATTTTACAAAATGCGGCCCGTGAGAATTCACTCAGAGTACAATTGAAGCAGTCAATCTGTTGTGACAACATATTGAGTGTATACACGGCGCCCGTCAGCGGCGCGTGCTGCAGCAGGTTAGTGCCTGTGGGCGGCACCCACAGCAGCGGCGGTCGCCTCCGTCGCCCCATGTGCCCATCGGGTACACACAACCCAACCGTGCGTAGAACGCCTGGGTTGTGAATTTTACCACGCATAATCTTAAATAAGTAAGTGGCGAGAGCTACTTCCCTTCTTACTTCCAGTTTGTTATAGCTTACCATGCCCAGCACAAATAGATTAGGATACGTAGGATATAATAGGTGTTTATCAAACCTTCATACAATTTCTAGTCCCTCATTACATAAATTAGCAAATATCCGCATTTTGTACTCATTAAGCAGTCTTGGGAACTCTGTTAAAATTCATAACATAACATCACGCCTTGTTTCCGCGAAGGGTTGGGTAGAGTCGTACCAGTACACCCACATTTCGCCAGTTATGTTTATGTCCCACGTAATACGGGGCGAACCTATTGCCATCAACTACTGCACCTCTATCATTAGAAATCTATTCCGGGATGTATTGCTCTATATCGGATGAGAGACAGATGCCCCATTGCCCCCGCCTGGCTACGCCCTTGATAGTATTTACTTGCAGTGCAATATCGCCACAATCTGTGCCCTTATCGGATGGCAATAGTTCCAGTGGAGTCAATAAGATCTACAAATCGTAAACTAGGCCGTATCTACACGTGGTGAGGCATAGGTCGTGAAGAATGAAGATATCAGATGTAAGCATTGCAACTGTACCTAACCGGAATATATAATAGCAGACAGTAAGTACATAGCAACATAAGTACATAGCAACAATTACCTAAACGAAGTTGTTGTTTGTAACTTACTCATTTTTAAGACGATAAGAAAGGGATAAAAGTTCTCATCTGGAATCACCGTAGGAATTAAATAGTTATTATTTAGTTTTTATCTTAATTTTTTACAGAAAAAGAAATATGTTACTTAGGTAACTTAATTATCAGTAGTTTGTTTCGTTTTATTACTATCCAGCTGACTCCAAGTTACGGTCTTGAGTTCATACAAAAATCCCATTGAAAAAAGATCGTTCAGTATTTCCCGAATTTGTAAATTTTCCGGGAAACTCAAAAAGTTTTTTTTCCATAAAAAACGAACTCGGACTATTACGAAAATTTTAAAACCAAATCGGTCCAGCCGTTCTTAAGTGACAGGGCTTACTAACGAACAGCATTACTTTTTAGATCCTCAGATAAGAGTAAGATAATGCATCCATTTTTGCCTTTTGCCAAGGTCATTTAACAAAACCTTATATTTAATATACCCGAAAGAAACAGTAAACAGAGTTTCTGATATTTTGATAAACCTACCAAGTTGGGATTTTTATTACTTCTCTTTTTAATGTGCGTTTGCACTGGCGAAACATTTACAAAAAAAAAAAAAAAAAACTAACATTTATTGACAGAAAATAGGACTTTCAACATCTTTTGTTGTAAATGTTTCGCCAGTGCAAATGCACAGTTATGTATCGATTCTAGAGCACAAAGGACATTGTGTAACCCAAAAACAACATTTCAATAATTCAAATATATGATCATATTTACTTGAAAATATCAATAACAATTAACTTATCGGAGTAATTTATTATTAATTAAGTTTGATGCCGTTCTATCGGCTAATAATAGTGAGCGACGCAAGTGTTCATCAGGCGTACGTCAGGCGGGTTTAATAACACAGCTCCACATAACTACACAACATCACTCTTATAATTTCTATAGGAGATTATATCGTATATTCTTTCAATTTTTTAGTTTTAAATTAATCATTAATTTGTGTAAATTACTGGCTGCGGAATGTCATGCAAAAGTTTACGTACGTTTTCGGTATCTTTGTTTTCATATATGTATATGCTACACCTCGATGTAAACTTTAGTTTGAAATCGGAGGTGTACCTTTCAATAGCCATTATGATAAACAATATTTGGAAAACATACATTTACACAATATGAAATAGTTGCCCTGGATTATAATAGTCCTATACCCTGCTACGGCGTAGCGTTACGCCGTAGGCCTTAAAACAAAAAATAGGTTATGATGACGCCGCGCTTTAAAAATAAGATTTATGGTTTATAGGACTGTAGTCTTGCGGTCTCATTCAGAAGTATTGGTATTATAATGAATAGAAATTCTTTTGTGTACGGCGAGAATTTTACGTCATATAAAGGCAAAGCGTCTATGAATAGGTGTAAACGGGATTATTTATAAAGATAATCAGCATTCACTATCAAGTTATTCAAATAAAAGACACATTGGTGTGATAGATAGCAGAATACTGAGCTGGAATGATAAAATAATCCGATCATCAATCTGAGCTCATGATTATACGGATTATGTCAATAATGTCAACATCATCTCATGCAGTCAATTGTCAGGTCGATGTGCAGCTGATTACGTGTAGTTTGATGTTTGTAGCATCACTTAGGCCCACGTGTACCTGACCAGGAGTCAAATAAAACAATATGTAATTATCTAGATAACAATATATTTTTGTCATCAACGACAAACTTAACAACAGACTACAACATAGATCTTCTCAACGAAACACCTGCGCAAAGTTTAAACATCACCTAAATACCTGTGAAATGTTTACCAACACATTGAGGTTAGTTAAGGTCCATTATACAGATGTAAATCCACGTTCACCTCACAGCAGCCGAGGACGAAATAAATGCAACATAAATGGACGGCTTACAATATTTAGGATAAATAGGTTGCCAATAACGAGAGGCACTGCGGGATTCAAAGGCGTAGTGCTGGAGACGCATCTAAATAAACGACTGCAAGCTGTTGGTAAACAAATCTTCGAACAAAACAATCTGCAGGTTTGCGAACTCATTAAGTCATTACCACAAAAACACATTAGGTAACCTAAAATAGTTTGTTGATAAAATAATCTCTTATTCCTACTTACATTGCTTTTGATTTGACGTGTTTTATACGCACGTAAATGATGAATTGACTCAAATAGAAGGCTGGCTGGTCAGACGAGCCTGCCTTTACATACATGAACGCTTAAGTGTAATCATAAAAACTTATAAATACTTTAAATACAATTAGGTTTAAGTTTAAAATTAACTATAATTACTCGTACAAAATATATTTGTTTCAGTGCACTTCTGCTCATTGTTATTTTTGTGGATAAAACAGTAATCAGGAAAGGCGGATTTGAACTATTCACAAGTGTTCTCAAAGGGAACTGAAGTACTCATGCCGCCATATCGTGTACAACGTGAAAGTATACAATTTTAATAGATATTTACTTGAATACGCAATGTATTGTAATGACACAATTAAATTATATGTCAATCATGATCAAATCCTAATATTAGAAGCGTATTGAGTGAGATTAGCGATCGAGAAACTGTAGTAAGTATACCTGGAAGTGAGCAGAGGACTGTCACCGCCGGTGACTCTGCGTTACTTGTACTGTACACGCCTGGTGAGGGAATGTAAAATGCTTTTGGCACTAACTTCAATAAATATTTATAATAATAATTTATATTACAATACATTCAAATTGATATTTACAGCTTATGAGTAGATACAGGTATATATATTTACAACGGTTGCTTGTAGAGATAATAAGGGGTAATGGGGTTCAGTTATAGCATGTTACATTTTTACAAATACAAGTTATTATTGTGGGAACGTGTACAATATCTACAGCTGTAGCTGTACGTTATAGAAGCTCTAGCAACACTCACCTCGACACCGGGGGCCGGGAACAGAGCGGCCATCACGCGGCGCGCGGCGCTCGCACAACTCGGCGCCGAGCGCACGCCGCGTGATCACCTATTACGTCGACGCCGAACACTGTTTATTGATTCTAACATCTAACATTTGATTATATTGCACACATTCACTTATTACTACGTAAATATCCATAAAGAGTGGGCTAAAATCCCTCTCCGCCATATTTTCGTAAACTCACCGCTTAACTACCTGATGGAATGACATGTTTGACGCACCTTCTATGTGACACTCTCTAAGCAAACTAAACGAAGCGATACCGAGGACGAACCGAATGTACAACTTTTTGCGTTTCAATCAAGAGACAGCTAAACGTATTTAGAACATGGGTTTTTACGAAATGGTTTCTAATTGGAACTAAGCTGTCGGTCTCATTTATATTAGAAAATGTATGAATAGTTTAAAGCTGACATAATGGTAGTACAAGCAATGACGGAACCGACGAAACCATAAGTGAGCTTGCTTAGGAGCGCGCCGACCTGGCCGCGCTGCGGGCCGAACTTGCGATCCTTGCGATGTGCCGACCGAAGCACTCTACACGAACACTAGTGACAACTACTGATGGGAACATGACTCTGAACTTGAGGACGATACTTTACTTGAAACATGATATCTTCTCGTAGCACCGTTGCCGATCCATTGCATTTTAGCACGATTAAAAATGAAATTCGAAAGATCTATGTTATCGTCATCTTTTTACAACTCTAGTTCTATTAAATTAGTCGCGGAATTGATCGATTTCTCTAATTTTTAAAAATTGTGATTTTAAAATTTTGTGATTTTTAAGATGAACTTATTAGTAAACGGTAAAAGTAGGAGATTCTTTTTATAAAATTCAGTCGCCGCCTACTGTTAAAATCGGATTAATAGCTAATCTCCTAGAAAACTTTTTAAAAAATGTCATCACTCCCGTAGCGTCCATCGTCAGACGGTCGCATCACGGTCTCGAGAGATTTCATCCAAAACCCGTCGGGCGGTGCATATAAGGTTCGTAGTGTTGTTCCGTCGCTCCGGACGGCTCGTCGTCAGCGCATGTTACATCGCCTCCCTGTGCCATGTGAGACAGCCCTCGTCCTGCGGCCGGTCACGTCACGTCACGTCACGTGTCACGCCGGCACTGCCGCGTCGCTCAGAAGAGCATGTGGCAGCGCAGGTTGGAGTTGGCTATTCCGTGGTGTGCGCGGTGAGGGCGACCCGCGCCGCCGCGCTGCCCTGCGCGGCCGGCGGGTCGCTGGCGGGGAGGGACAGTAGATGTTAGGCCTCCAAAAAAATCAGCGCGGTTGGCTTCGGCTCCAAGTTCGACTTCTTTGCTTCCACAACTAGGAACTCGATCTCCTGTGGACGTTCAGCGGTACGTTGCTTACACTCTTTTGGTACATACAAGCATTACGAGAATCATACATGAGATTTACCCTCCGCAAACATGATTATCAAATGGTCTTATTATTTGTGGCGATTTTGGTTCACTAGTGGCTAATTTAAAAAAAAAATATTATGCAATTGTGTTCTCCTACCTTGGAGTATGACTAATCTAATGTCTTTTAACTATTAATATTATTCATTTAACTTAATTGAGTTGGTATCTTATTGATTGTATAATTTTATGATAATACGTGGATGGCTCACCGGTTTGTCCCTCTGCGCGAAGGACTCGGCTATCAACCGCGCTACGTCTTGGTGCTGCAGGCCCTCCACGCGGTGTCCGTCCACCGCGAGGATCAACTGGCCCACCTCTAACCCGCCAGCTTCATAAGCAGCCCCGTGCTCCTGGAATCATAATTTTATTACTAAAGCAACAGATTTAAATTAGAGCATTTTGATAACCAGCCCATAATGCAACTTTTAATTATAAGTAATGCCACCTTTAAAATTGAGGCTTATATCTACCAAATGAACTGCGACAGGCTTTTGATGAAATATCGAGTGGTAGTAACTTACATGAATGTTGATAATCCTGGGCAGCGGGTGCTTGGTGTTGGCGCCGCCCTCGATGGCGATGCCGAGGATGGGCTTGGTCTTCTTGACGGTGATGTGCAGGTTGCCGTGGTGGTCGGACACGACGCGCGCGGCGCGTGCCTCGTCGGGCGCGTCGTGCTGCAGCCGCTGCATGGACTGATGCCGCCGGATACCGCCCCGCTCCTCCAACAACGCACCACTATCCTCTTTCATGTCGAAACTTCGTGACAAATTGTGTGCTAACTCCTATAAAAAGTTACCACTTTTCCATAATGTTTGCTTTAATTTTATTGCTAGCTAGACAATAAGTCACTTTCGATTCTTGTTTGTAAAATTGGCATTATAAATACGGATACAAATTACTGATATGCCTCCAACTCCTAAGTCCTAGTAACTAATTATACACATCCACACTAAAATTGTTACTCTACTATGCTAATAAATAGCAAATTCAATTCAGCCTCTAAGTACAAGTTAGTGCTCTAAGAATATTGAGGAGACGTGTAGCTGGGCGGCAGAGGGCAGTAACTCAGCGACGTACTACAGCCGCGGCGGCGGCGACTGGTGGGTACAGATACAGGTGAACTTGATTTACGACCTTGTGCCTCTCAGTTACAAAATGTACAGTGAGTATAATACGTCGAATGTATTGAGAAGCTGTAAGTGAGATGTGTGCTAGAGGCTTGGATTCATGCGTTTCGATCACTCGGTGGCGTGGTTCAAAGTGGGTATATTTTACAAGTGTTACAATGTATTATGGAGAGAGTTCTTATCCCGTTTACCTACCTGAGTAGGCGAATTTAGTAACAGCAAGAAATATAGCAGACACGAACTGAATAAGAAAACAACGGAAATGCAACAAATAAATGAAGAAAATCTAGAAACCAAATAAATATTTTTTGTCCTGATATGCTTTTACGCCACCATGCTCTAATTGTAAGTAAATAAAACTTGATTTCAATACAAAATAAATGAATTAGAAATTTAATTTATAATACACTATTCAGGTACTGAAGTTTATTACATTGAGGATTTGTGACATGATCATCAGTTTATACTAAATTTTCATGCAGCACGTTAGCTCGATCCATTCAAGACAATAGTACCTCTACAGGCTACTGAAATAACCGGAATGATAAATTAAATCACTGCGATGTGCGTCACTACTTCGAAATAAATTCATGGGTCAAATAAAATGTTTTACTAACAAAATAAACACCGAAATGAAGTGCAACGATAAGAGAAGTGAAAACATACAATAATTGAATAATTCACTAACACCAAGCAATCGTTTTGAATTCGAAGCAAGAACTTCCAATAAAAAAATTAGGTTTTTTTTTTAAATTTCGTGCAAATGTAAGAATCGTTAATGTGCTAGGACAGTTCGCTGGTCATTCCGGCGGCGAGAGGCCGGGCCACTTACTAGAGGTCGTCCCCAGTACCATGATTTTACTTTCTGCGTCCAGCCACCGAGTGATGAGCGCAGCCCCTCGAGATAGCCGCACTGAAACATCACACTCACTCAGGACCAGATCGTTCTCCCTCCGATACTCAATCTATCTCGCGACTCCTAACACCCTGAGTTTTGCCACACAGCACCCGCTTGTGTTTTTTGTCATGTTCAATGTTCAAGTGACTGTTAAGCATCTAGCATAAATCTAGCTGAAGACAGGTACACTATAGGATTCAATAGTATATATCCTACTTAATAGATTTAAAATTCAGTCCGATGCGATTATGCTACGAAGTAGGTTCACAAAACACGTAATCTGTATACTTGAACAAAGTGTAAGGTAACATCATAACATCTATATATTGAGTAAGTATTTGTTCTATCAAAAACTTTATAAGATGCTAGAAAAATTAGCAAATACTACAAATTGCTAGCTAACTACAAAACATTACTTAGGTTATGTAAATGTGAAATTATTTGCCAAGCCTTAATTATCATTACTTACTAACCCTTTACTCTGTTTTGTTTGAACTGTTACAGGGTCTTTTACACCGCACGCTGTTATAATAAAAAAATAATCTTAACAAGTCTTGGATATAAATAAAAATACATACCTGATCCTACGTGTGAGATTGGTCAGATAGCATGAAACAAAAATGGTAAGATTGTATCGCTGTTCCTGTAGCACCAGCCGAGCTAGAACGTAAGGTAACTTTCAAGTCATGCAACAATTTTGTCCTATTGTGTTTATATTGTGTGCCTCGACGTCGCGTTAACTTTCCATCAATTGTGCTGTGTTTTGGATTTGTCAACAAATTTAGCGTTTGTTCAAAGAAAAACTTCGCATTATTCAGAAAAGAATACATCTTTTGTTTGTTTTTCTAGGAGACTGTCGTCATTAAGTAAAGATCTTTGTAAGGAGATAATCATTTTGATTCACCTACCTACAGGTACATTCACATACCTCGTTATATGTTACGGTAAGTAAAGCCTTTTAGTTTTGCTAACTAACCAAAATACCTATAAAAATATATAAAAACTTCATATTCATGACTTTGCACTAAACCTGGCTTTCTACCTATATGTTCTTGTAGTCGGACGATACAATGATTTAGAAATCTTGTAAAAACAGGGGAGAAACTTTTTTTGATATGGGAGTGATTGTTTCTACGTGTTTATCTAAAATTAGCTTTAAACTTGTTGAATATTTTAAGGTATTCTATCTTAGGGACACGTAGAACGTCATAACGAGATGGTTTGTTACAAATCTAACGTGTATCTAGGGGCCGTATCTAGAAGGCGCGACATGGTGCGTCTCGTTAGCGTCTCCTATAAATAATGAGATAACATCGGCCGATGTCGTCCGACACGCGCCGATCTGATCCGATGTACGACGCGCGCCGGCCGCCGATTCAAGCACCCGAACCACTGCTATCTATATTTTATTATCGGCGACTCACAACCCTATTTCACATAGTTAAATATTTGCCTTTATACTAAGTATAAATAAATATTTAAGAAATGAATTAGAAGTGAAAAGCTATCGCTTAAAGAAGAGCTGACGTTGGCCTATTTGAGGATAAACTGCATGTGGAAGGTTTTGATTGGGATCTTAAAACAATGTACATAAAAATTTACAAAACTACCTCTTATATTTACCCTATATTAGTAAAGAGACGTTGCCCTACCGAGGTGCTTAAGGTTCTTTTGGTCCTTTTGGATTAAGAATCAGATATAAAATACCTCGTTAAAGCGTGCCCGACTTCTCACAATATACTCACCTTGTATATTATGTATAATGATTAGCGTTTGTTTCAGTTGTCGTGACTGCACGCATGGACGAATATTTTTTTTAAAACGTTTGTAGTTAAAGTTGACCTTTCCCGTTGTTTTATTGTAAATTTGCTGCAGACCGCAGCTTCGCCTGCGTAAACCCTAATTCTTTTTCGAAAATAAAAGTAACTTTAGTTACTCATTATAATATCAGCTATCTGTCTGTGAAAGTCCCGTCAAAATCGGTCCAGCTGTTTCGGAAATTAGCCGGAACAAACAGACAGACAAAAAAAAGAAAGATTTATTTTTGTAAGTACCGTATACGCTTTCATACGCATTTAGTAAAAAGCTGTTATTTTGAAACAGACACTTCAATTTTATTTATTTGTATAGGTGACGTACAATCTTAATTCGTAATCATATGTAACACATATACGGAGCAAGTGTATGAAGTCCGTTACAATGGAGGCTACACACATTACGAGTTGAAAGTTTTTAGGACGTGATGTTTACGGCTCTCTTGGAGTTTTAAGTAAATACGTGTTAGCTGACTGCTCTGACCATAAGTAAGCGTTCTCATACTCAATCTGTATAAGTACATCATGCGTCCAAGACATTTATAAACTCAAGTTTTAACTGCCGTGACAATTGAGGATTATTAACGTGTTTTTATAAACATCAAGCACCGTTAGCTTATAAATTGTAAAGATAAGCCGGTATCGTCTCATCGAATAACGATGCGCAATCATTGCCGGTCTTAATTACAAACGAAACTTCTCCATTATCTACGTTCCAAATCTCAATATCCGTTAAATTTAAAATTAAATTTAGCCATTAGATAACGCATTGTATGAAAGGCTTGGTGTTACCGTTGGATGTGTGCCAGATGAAACTCTAACAGAACGTTGGTAACTCTTTATCTACTAACATGAATAGTAATTGCCAATTAAATCGTAGTTACAGGGGCTTGCCATAAATATTACTAACAGTAGGTACTTTATAATAGTATTAATCCGAATCGGTGTTGGATTTAAATAAGTATCAAAATAAAAATTCATATTGAAATCTCTAGTTCGTTTGGCGGACAAGTTTTAGATAAAAGAAATTGAATTAAGTATCGTTTTCTTTCATCTGTTTTCATTTCTATGTTGGGTTCAACACTTTCTACTCTATTGAAATATTATTACCTATCAAAAGACTTGAAACCGTTGAATAAACCTAGGTAAAAATATCATAAGACTTTAAGCAAAATTCGAGTGAGATTCCGAGACTATAAGCTCGGTCGCTTATAAATCATCTATTATGTGTTAAGAAAGCCAATAATATCGTTGATGAATGAACTGTAATCAGGGTGATGAATAGCAGCGTCCATCTTTTGTACGAAATAATCCTATTGAGATTGCTAATGGTAATTGGATTCTCAAGAAAGTGTGCTATTATGTAGCATCATAATTGTATTATATCATTTCAAAGGACTGTTCATTGTCTGTGTCAGATATTTACTGGATAGCACGATGAGAGTAAATTAGTGTTATTATTATCAAATACCACTTATTTAAAATACTTAGCTAAAGCTAAAGCTCATTTGCACTTTCTAAACGCCAACACTAAAAAAACAGCTCCAAAAATCTCTCACTAAAACAACCAAATTATCAAAGTATAGCGCATTGAAGTGGTAAGTAAATAAAATTTCAGTTAGGGGGCGTCCATAAATTACGTGAGGTGTTTAAGGGGGGGAGGGGGTCGAGTCAAATCTCATCTAATCTTACGTTGGAGAGAGGGGGGGGTCTCGGCAAATATCACGCAATTTTTTTTCTGATTGAAACAAAAAAAAAATTATACTATTTTGGTCCATTTAATCCAGATTGTACATGCTTAAGATTTTATCTTAAGCGTAATCGTAATACGATTAAGATCATTTATTAATTCGTTCGAAAGAAAATAATTTCATTCATACTTCGACGTTATACATTTTACTCACTGTCAAACCACCATATTTGTTTTATACCAAATAGCTCAATTTAATCTGAATTTACGGTACAGTGTAACCCGTCCTTTGTTTTCGCGCCACTATCAGCTGAACGCGCGACTCGATGAACGAGAGCGTACGAGCTGAGTGGCAGCGACACACGGACAGGTTCCAACCTGCTTTGTTTATTCTTGTAAATGTTTTACTCGACTCAGTGCATGCTCTTACTAATTTAAAATGAGTTATCAAGATTTTTATAACGCATACGTCAAAAGATACGTCTATAAGACGAAGAAATCCTGCCAGGACGATGTAATAAAATTATGGAATACAGCGAAGCAAAAATTCCCGAAGAAAGAAGAGTTAATACATCACATTCAACATGAGATTGAACGGCTTCTCAGGGAAGCCACTGAGAGAAAAGTTCGGTCTACTTTAGCATTCCTTCAAAAGGTAGGTTAAATATATTTTTTTAAGATAATACTTTTTTTATATAAAATTTATTGTTACAATTAAGGAAGTCCTTTCGCTCCAGTTGAGTCACAACAACTGTAGTAGTCAATATTCGATAACTTAAAATAAAGAACCCATAAAAATTCCTAAAATTAAAAAATAAATTGTATATGAGGCATTAATCCTTGAAACTTTGAAAATTAAAAAAAAAATAGTTCAATACAAAAATTAATTTGGCTCTTTTAAATCAGCTGCTAGTAACCTGTCCGTGATTTGGCAACGCTATATTTCGGTTGTTTAGATTTTCATTTGCACAATATAACCTCAACCATGTTAAAGTTTTTGCAGTCAATGCAAATAAATAAATTAATTAAAAATGTTAAATCACAAAACTATAACATTCTTATGTCTCATGGCAGGAATGCTAGTATTTTTTAATTATATAAGTAATTTTATAAGTATGTATGAAAAACATAAGTGCATTGAAGTTTAGTTTGAATTTATTGAATGGTCTAAAGCTCGCGCGCTACGCAACGTTGCCAAATGTTCCGACGCTATTTAAATGCAGATTAATACTCAAAAAGTTTCTGTGATTTTATAATTTTAATTTCTCTTATAAATTCCACGGCAACCTATTTTATTGCAAAAAATCAAACCTGAATATTTTGAAAACCTTATTTTGGGGTTTTTTTTACCCCATCTAATCAATGGTTAGTGCCATAATTTGAGAAAGTTGTTAAGGTCTGACTTTCTCGTAAGACTCGAAAAAAATATACTAACATTTTTAGAATTTTTTTTTTTTAAATTTGCACGGTGAAGAATAAATTAAACTTCACTAGTAGATGAATAAGGACTTTAACTATTAGATAAAAAATAATTTTATGCATAATCTAATATTTTTTATTTAACATTGATGGCAAAAGGACCTCCTTAATAGCATTAAAAAAAACTGAAACAGTGAAATTCTTGATAAAATATGCTAAAATCATAACTACAAAATATTAGCGTCATCATTTCCTTTACTGTTTTCACATAATTCAATATTTCTTAATTTTGTGTTTATCTATCTTTTTAATTTATTGGACTTATTTCTTTATTATAATATTTTGATTTCAGACTAACACTAAGATCTCTAACAGTTCTTCGATTCAGGCTGGTATAAGCACTGAGAGTGTTCCGCTCAACCGGCAGGTTAGTATTCGTCTTTCTTTCTATAGGTGACGTTTTCTTCATTTTGTCCGCTTCGAAACGAAAAAATCAGCCTCTTGTGATCAGCGATGATGAGGATGAAGCTATGTCGAACACTAGACCATCTAACGTACGTCCTACTCCAGCACAAGATAATATGAAGAAAAAGATTACTAAGCTGCATGCGGAGCTTGACTTAACGGAAAGGCGCAAAAGATCTCTTGTAGCTGACGGCACTGAATTTGATAAAGCATGTAATTTGCGGCGAGAAATTGACATTGTACTCTATGACGCACAGAAAAAATCAAAAACAAAAATTAATTGAACTATGTTCAAAGAATCCCGATGCAGCTAAGTCGTTGACGCCTCGTGATGGCCCTGGACGCCCACGTTTAGAAAAAGAACAGTCTGAATTGCTAAAAACAATAAGTGATTTAGCCCTGTTTGGTGCTTCTGCTGAAGAGCGACGTCGTTGTGAGATAGTTCGTACGGTCCATACGCTTTCAGAACTTACAAATAAACTAAGCGAGCTGGGATTTAATATTTCACGAAGTGCTACTTATATTCGACTGTTGCCTAGACGGGCAAATACACGAGAAGCTAAGCGCCATGTAGTGACTGTGCCGGTGAAGCTGAGTCGTCCTGAAGCTGATCATCATAAGGCACACCAAGACCAATACTTTTCTGTGGCCTCCATAAGGTCGCTGGAAACGATAGCCTCAGTACTTGGTCCTGACTCCGTAACTTTTTTATCTCAGGATGACAAAGCTCGCGTCCCCATCGGCCTGACAGCGGCAAACAAGCAGGCGCCATTATTAATGCACGTTGAATATAAAGTGTCGTTACCAGATCACGACTTTGTGATTGCTTCGAGGCACAAATTAATTCCAAGCGTGTATGCTTTGTGTGAAGTGAAACCCAATGAGATGGGACGACCAGAAGCTGTTTCATACAGTGGACCAACTTACATAGCAATACGAAGTGGCAAGCACTCTTCGTCAACTGCAACTAGTCACGCTCAAGACTTGGACACTCTTTTAACAATTGAGTCTTTTTCCAAATTTATAAAGAATATAGACAGCAAAGTTAAACCTGTTCTTATAATTTCAAGTGACGGTGGACCTGACGAGAATCCGCGATATCGCAAAGTGATCGCACACGCCATAGAGCATTTTAAACAATATGATTTGGACGCAGTATTTATTGTGACTAATGCCCCTGGCAGGAGCGCATTCAACAGAGTAGAAAGACGCATGGCTCCACTCAGTCGAGAACTAACAGGCGTTGTTCTTCCCCATGATTCTTTTGGGACACATCTTGACTCTAGCGGCAGAACATTAGACGAAAGTCTGGAAAAGGATAATTTCAAAAAGGCAGGGGATATTTTGGCTGAAATATGGTCTGCAGTTTGCATTGACGGACACGAAGTAGTCGCTGAATATATAGACCCGAATAATGACACTTCCAGCGTTCCAGACCTGCCAGCCGAAGAATGGTACACTGAGCACGTTAGAGAGAGCCAATATTTACTCCAGGTACATTGGCAGTTGGTTTATATCAAATTTTTATGCGTGCCTATTTTATTTTTTTTTATTTTTTAACGAGCACGAATATCAACAAATTTTTATTATGAGTTACAAAGTTACAATAAGGGAAATTGTTAATAAATTTTTTTTAGGTTGTAAAATGCGATGACCAGAAGTGCTGCAGCCCACGCCAGAGTGATCTGCATATGATTCTTCACGACCGTTTTTTGCCACCTCTATACCCTATCACTCAAGTTGATGGACATTTGACAATTCCGGACTTTAAAGAGCATGACGGAAAGTCATTTGCTCCATTTCTAATACGCCACTGCCTACCGTTTCAACCGCTGAATGTTTTCATCAGCACGCCTTATGATCTCTATTGCCCAAGTGTACGTGATGATTTAGAGAAAAGATGCTGCAGTACATGCGGTATTTACTTTGCATCTAGCACAAGAGCTGCAGAGCACAGGTGATCAGCCCACATTGCACCAGCTAAGCAAGCGCGTATGTTCCGCAAAGTGCGACCCTCACGGATTGTCACAAGACGAGCTAATAAGTTACTTTGTGCAAGTGCCAATGGCTTAGAGTGGCTAGATCAGAACGAAGTTGAAGAAGCAGATGATTTTACTGAAAATCATATGGACATGTTGGTTCCAATAGTCTCTCTTGAGACCGTGCATGATTATCCATGGACTGAATTAGAGTAGATATTATTTTTTTAATCACAGTAGTTACGATTTAAATATTCTATTGTTAAATTTTTATTACACTTATAATTAAACTCTCAGCAATATTGATTACTAGTCTTAAATAGTCGTAAATAAAAGCATGAAGCAAATTTGTTTTTTTCTTATTACAATAACAATCCAACGCGTTTACGTAAGAAACTCACAGTTTGAAAAATCTCACGTGAGATTGGGGGATGGGGAAGGGGGTTGAATGAAATCTCACGACATCTCACCAGGGGGGAGGGAGGGGCAGAAAATTTAAAAAAACACCTCACGTAATTTATGGACGCCCCCTTACACGTTTCCACTATTTCCACATAAAAAATTCCTTACATACATAGTATTAGGACCTTTTCGCAGTTATTGATTTCGATTCCATCATATCAAACAAGTTTATTTAGTTTGGTTCTCTATTTAGCGGGAATAAGCCGCTTTTATACTACGTGTTTAACTCTTGTGTAATACGCTTAAGTCAACATAGAACTATTGGTAAGCTATGTATAGTGAACCGTGAAAGCTTCTGGGAGACAAAGCCACGCCCTGTTAGTGAAACCCGCTCTAATACGACTGTAACCGTATCGAACAAAGCCGCCATTAATTTCACTTTTGCCAACCACTGAGTACGCTTCACTAATCTGTGTAAACACGTCGATTGATCGAATGACAAACTTTCTTCGCGTGAAATATGATAAGTATGTGTCAGACACGTGTGTGGTCGGTTAAGAACTTGAGAGCTTGAGAGGTGTCCGATGACAACGCGATTCTACCAAGTCAGAAAGTTTTAGGTACCAACTACTAAAAAAAACATAACAAATTGCTTTAATGTCAGTTTTATCATAATGTATTTGTCGTCTAATAGCAGGTCTTTAAATTACATTCGCAAGGATTGTACTTGATTGCTGCACAGAAAATTCTTCCATTTAAAACGTAATCGTGTTTGGAAATAAGTGATTTGATACAATGGACAATAGAAAGAAATCCGTGAAAATTGTATTAGAAACTGGAACAGCAGGGTAATTGCGTAACACAATTACAGTGGCAATGGCTTTTTTGACAATTCCACAACATTCATTACGTTATTTAAGTTGTTCAGCAGACATATTCTCCGAACATATGAAGCATTGGATTATCAATATCCTTAAAAACATTCAGATTGTGATTGAAAGTGTGTTACACAATTAGGGTGCAGGTAGATTAAGCAATGCATTCGTAGTGCGTAGTCCCGAACACTTTCTAAATAAGTAGGTATGCTTTTTGTGAAAAGAAGAAGGATTATAAATCTCACTGGCTATTTGAGTAGGTTTATCTCGTACAGCCTAAACTACTGAAAACGCCAATTTTCTAGAAATTCAATATTGTGAAGATTGGACGAATGAATGCGAATTTCATATTCAGTACCTGGGCGTCTAATCCCATGTATAGTACATACTAATTCCATGCTGCGATATCATTATTCTAATGTCATTATTTTCATGCAATTATTCATTATCTTGTTTTAAACTTTGGGTGACCGAGCTCTGCTCGAGTGAAAATACGGAGAAAATGAATTTTCCCAGATCTATAGCTAGATAGCTATAGCTAGATCGATTTTTCGCCTCCGTAAACCCCTATATTGCAACTTTCATCGAAATCGTTAGAGCCGTTTTCCAAAACGTGATTACAAATATATACAGGTTAACCCTGGAAGTATGGATCAAATCGAATAGGGGCGTGGACAAGGTAATTTCCAAACTTTTTAACCTTAATAATGTCGATGCTTTTTTTACGGTTCAAAAGTTATGACCAATCTTTGTTTTTATTTTTTTCAATCATTTCGCAGTGCTTAAGGAAAAAGGAAAAAAAAACATTAAAAAAAAAACTATCAGGGATATCAAAAACAAAACATACTTCGGTTTGGCAAACAATTTACTGAATTTTTTTTCGAGCGATTTTATGGTAAAAAGTTACACTAGCGAAAGTTGACCACGCATTAAAAATAATTGCCCAAGTCATAGAAATTCTTTAGAGGTATGAATCACTGGGATATTCTTTTTAGTTTAAAAGTTAGAGAATTTTATTAACAAAGAGGTCGTATATTTACAATTTTCTAAGTACCAAATTTTCATTTATTTCTAACATGTTTTGAGGAGCTCGTGGCTAAGTAATAACAGCCGTACATCTACCCGTACGGCTTCATCAGGTTAAGCTACGCTTGCCGGGGTTGTTCTGTGGATGAGACTCCTCCATGCCGTGTTAAGCCTTTGGTCCCGGCTATCATTCGTGGATCTTTGACAGCCGTTACGGGTCGTCAGAAGCCCAAAAGTCTGACAATCAGTCTTACCAAGGGGTATCGTATTACCCAGTTACTGGGTTGTGGAGGTCAGATAGGCAGTCGCTCCATGTGAATGTGCATCCGATTAGACTGGAAGCCGACTCCAATATAGTTGCGGAAAGGCTAGGCAGATTGATTGACATGTTTTCTAGCTGTGTAAAAGTATTACCACAAGAAAGGCCCACTCTTTTACAGCGTCATGACTTTTTTTTATTGATAGCCCTGATAGGTTTTTGTTATGATTTTTTTTCCTTGAGCACTATGCGAAATTATTGAAAAAAACAAAGATTGGTCATAACTTTTGAACCGTAAAAAATTACACCGACATTCTCTGGATTAGAAAGTTTGGAAATTACCTTGTCCGCGCCCATATTCGATTTGATCCATACTTCCAGGGACACCCTGTATATATTTATATATATATACAAATATTGCTCGCTTAATAGTATAGGATACTGAACAAATCCTGTCTGAAATCATAGACGCGGTCACTGTGCCCTCCCCTTACATAAATAAGAAGAAAAATAGGTACCTACAAGGTAATTGTGCAATACACTTGCAATGCCTTTAATTTTGACAGTTTAACAACATTCATTGCGTTATTAACGTTGTTGAGCAGATAAATTTTTCAAACATCTATTATACATTGTAACAGCAAATCAATTATTTCGCCTCTCCCTTAAGACGTAGGTCAAATGTTTTTTGATATTTGGATATCTCATGACCTAAAGAAGTGCCATATAGAATATGAATTAAAAATCTTGACTAATTAAAAAGTTATGTTACAACGCGGAACGCGGGTATTCACTCTAATGAAAAAAAATCATTATGAAAATCTTTCGGATTATGATTGAAGGTATGTTACGCAATTAGGGTGCTGTGCTGGTCTAATACGGCAACATGCCGTAATAATGATACCGCCGTTATTATTCCAGACATGATCCTTCTTTGTTTTTATTCTTTTATTTCTTTTGAACTGATAAACCAGCATCACACGCGTAATGAATGGAGCGTATAACAAAGATGTTTAATTAACTTCGCTTTGTTATTAATTTTCTGATGAATTTTTAAAGGATTTGTTATTTATTAAACTTCCTCGTTGGTCTATTGGTCACAACTGCCCGAGTGACTTGTCAAAATTTTGTCTCGTATTTTAAATTATTTTTAATTTAAAATTTATATTTTTTTTAAATTTTTATTAGTTTTAATTATTTTTAAGTATAATTATACTGAAATAATATAACTAAATGAAAAGTTACTGTATTTTTTTGCAAATATTCATAGTAAAACACAGTGTTTGGTTGCTCACCGTTACCGGCGGTAACCTATCACGAACAGCTGATGTTCGACCTGCGGATTTGAACGGGGAGTATTGTTACTTTTATTCTTTAATTACTACACAGTCGTCTCATAGACTCTGTAACACGCCTTCATTGATCCCTAGACTCACTTTTCTTAGTTGTCTTGGCACTCAGCAGTGGGTCTAAGTCGCTTTGTTCACCAATATGATAACGAAACTTATGTAGTGAATTTTCGAAATAGTTTTAATTTATAGCATTGTTATCTACAGATTATGTTTACTTACTTCTCTTATTTTTAAAATAGACAGAAAAGATACAGATGTCTTACATGTCAATGATAGTCTGGCTGTTCTTTCAAAATGGTTCGCACCTAATAATCTTTTACTTAATGCGAACAAAACTAAATGTATTAGGTTTTCATTACCAAATGTACCTCAAGTAGGTCTAAATTTAAAACTTGATGGCAAAAAACTAGATGCAATAACGGAAACTATATTCTTAGGCATTACTTTAGATTCAAAATTGCAATGGGGCGCCCACATTAGAACTATTTCAGGTAGATTAAGTTCAGCTGCATATGCAGTTAGAAAAATAAGGCAGTTGACTGATATAGCCACAGCTAGGTTAGTATACTTTGCTTATTTCCACAGTATTATGTCTTATGGCGTTCTGCTGTGGGGATCGGCAGCTGACGTAGATTCAATTTTCATTCTACAAAAGAGAGCAATCCGCGATCTATAAAATGGGTCCTCGCGAGTCCCTTAGAGACAAATTTACAGAAACTGATATACTGACTCTGCCTTCTCTTTATATCTTAGAAAGTATTTTGTATGTTCGCAAAAACTTAGGAATTTTCAAAATAAGAAGCGATTTCCATAATATAAATACACGTAGTAGACATGAAATTGTTATACCCAAATTTAGATTAACTAAAACAAGCAAGTCATTTCTTATAAACAGTATCCGCTTTTATAACAAGTTGCCAAAGTCTGTTACAGAACTTAGCGATGGGAAGTTCAAAACCCATATCAAACGTGTTCTTATCAAGAAGGTATATTACAAAATTAAAGACTATGTTGAAGACAAGGAAATTTGGCAATAATTCCTTCTGCACATGTGGCTTCCCTGGTATCTCATTAACGGCATAATTATGTTAGAGTCTATTAACTGCTCCCAAATTACCATATTTATTTTTATCTTATTTTTTTTTTACATTCGTCCTTGACATATTCATTCAATTATTTGACATTATATACCTACGAGTTAATTTCAACTCTTTATTAGTGGCTTTTTTGCACACGATGATTATTCAGATTTATTACAGTTGTAATAGCAATAATTTAATTGCGTTTAATTAAAAGAGGTTCTTATTTTTATTAATTTATATATCTTTTGTATAGATTCTTTTCTATTTTGTGAATGTGAGAACACTGTAGGCTTAGTGGACTGTAGATTTGTTGACGATTTTCTATTTTCTTAAGTACCTGGTACTTATTGAAATACCTACACTGTCCTCCCATACCTAGTCATACTGTTATTTGAAAAAATTGTAAAAGCCAATTATTTTTAAAAGAGTAACCGTGGAGTTTCTTGCCGGCTCTTCTCCATAGGAAACGACCAATTGGAACCGTGCACCTAGCTTCTGACGTTTCATAAGTGCCCATGTAGGTCTATGTGAAATAAAAATATTTTGATTTGATTTGATTTGATTGATTACCGTTTTTGCATCATCCTTATGAAAAACTATTTTTTTTTAATCTAGACATCCTACCCACTTATGGAAAAGTAAAATCATAAGAAAATAGAATCAATATAACTTAGTATCTGATCAAATCAAGTTGCAGTTCAATTATATTTAGCAGACTACCTCATTTTTCTATAAAGCAACACTAACTTCTCTAATTTTTCCTTTCATTTCCAGCTTTCTTTTTTTGTTTGTCTGTCTAAGTAGTTTTCATCGTTCCTTTAATTCTACTTCCAGTACTAATTCCTGAAACTATGCCTGTGATGACCCGTAAGGCTGTTGCTCAGGAGTCGGAGCTTAAATTGAGAACGGCCGTTCGAGATCTTGAGGCTTCAAACAGTCAACAGCTGTTACAGGAGATAGATGAAAGTGAGAAGGAAGTCGAGAAGGTCGTTTTCAGAAACTCAGGCTTAAAACGGGAGCTAGTGGACCTTCATCACCAATACCTGGATGTTGTTGATGAACGGGACAAACTGCGGGTGGTCACAAATGGTTTCAACAACTGCAGTAACATATATAAGGAGGCTTTATGTAAGGTTAGGGACATAGAAGAAGAATTAATTCATGCAAATGTAGGAATTAATAATTTTCAGAAACAAAAAGTAGGTATGTACTCAGGCTAAGGAAAATAATAACTTGTATAATGAATTATGAAACACTACTCGCAACCCGCGTTCCTTAATAACAATAGACCTTACTGAAGATGCGATAATGAAATGTAATAATTGTATTTATAAAGTAAGTCAAAATAAAATTAAAAATATGCAAAGCTAAATAAAATCATTAATAATGCAATAAATATAGGAAACAACAAAAACACAGTTCCAATAATATTAAACTAAGGAAAAAACGTAGGTTTCTTATAAATAAATTAAATGACTATCAAATTAAATTAGAAGACAGTAAGAACATTTATGAGTTTGACACTCAACAGTTACAGTCTGAAATTCAGGTATTAGAAGCATCACTACAGTCACTCTATACTAAGTACGTGAGGTCTGTGAAACAAATTCAGGAGCACATCCTTGCTGCAAATGAGTTAGTGGAAATGTGCAACTCTAATGTAGATAAAATGGAGCTGCTGACTCCCAGCCCTCAATCTTCATTGCAAAGGAAATCAAACCTTGGCACTCTCCAACCTGAGGCAAAGGAGGATCCGTACCAGTCAGGAAGTGCTCAGGTCTGTATTCCAAATAAAGATACTGAACAAGGTCCATTGCAAGTAGTTCAGATAGAAGCTAGTTCTCTCCCTTTTAGTAGTAAGTTTGTTACTGCTCCATTATGTTTTCTGATAGTTTTAGAAAAGGGTTAGGAAAATAACTTAGCAGCAACCTGTCATTGTTCTCAAAACTATTGTAGGTTTCAAAATTCCTACAAACAAATAATGTCTTCAATAACTAGGAAGGAATATGAACCTAATGCCATTATCACTGTATTGATAGGTAATAGTTTTAATGTTAAAAAAGATGATATTACTGATATTTTCACCAAACTATTGAAGTTAAATTGCAAGAAAATAATTTAGGGTGCTTTTCCATATTTTGAGCACTTATCAAACAGAGAAAACAACTACATTTACATGTTAAATAATTACATTTATTTCTTTGTTAGTCACCATAGTGACAAGTTTATATTTTTTGACACCAACATTTTTGTTGATAAGCTCAGGTCGACTAGGGATACTCTGTATCTGCCCATTAGTTTTAGACGTCAAATAGCTAGCCTTTTAGCTTTTAATATTAACCCAGACATAATTAGTATGTCGAAGTCTTATAGAATTAGTACCACAATTGGTAATAGTACGAATGTTAAGGTGGTTAGCACAATTTATAAGACAACAGAAGGTACCACTAACAGTAAAATTAAACTCAATAACAAAAAGGTATGTTCTAGCACTAACATATTAACTGTACAGAAGCGGCTCAGCCTAAATCCAATCAATCTAATCCTTGAAATTATATCATCAAAATATTCAAGGTTATTCTTCCAAACAATTGGAAATTGAATTGTAGAAAAAACAATGTTTGACATTATGTGTTTAACTGAGCATTGGTTAAAAGATAATGAAATGTTAATTAACTATGAGAATTATAGTGTGGCCGGTTGTTTTAACTGAAAATCAATGCTACGTGGTGGTTCATTAATCTTAATTAAAAGTTGTATGAAATCTCAAACATTGTTGTATATCTATTATAGTTGAGCTATCGGTTGAACATAGGATTGAACTGTCTTGTGTTGAGCTAGATAAGCATGTTATATATAGTGTGCGTTTACAGACCCCTAAATTATCAAAACTGTTCTATATTTGAGTCAGTAATGGAAGATGTTTTGGCAAAACTTGCAACTTGTAATAAATCAGTGATTATCTGTGGTGACTTTAACATTAATATTTTAGAAAATAATTCAAATAGCGGTAGATTTTTAAATTTGTTCAAATCATTCAATTTGTCACATGTGAACCAACCCGAATAACTACGTCTACTACTACGTGTATTGATAATGTGTTTTGTTGCTGCGATATTTAGATAAAGCCATCGCTAATTATTTCCCTTTTGATCACAGTGGTCAATCCATAACTTTTGAGTCCAACATATCAATACAAAAAGTGCAGATACACCTCAGACCAATAACAGCTGTTCATTTAAATAAATATAATAGCACTTTAGTTTGTAAGTTAAGTCATCAGAACAATGTTAATATTTTGTATAAAGAATTATTTTTGTTAATCCAAACAGAGTTCAATAATTGTTTTAAGATGAACACTAAAACCATCATCCCTAAGTTTTTATTTAGCGACTGAGCAAACTACAGGACTCAGGAAAGGTAGGGATAGACTTTTTGAGCTGTATAGCCTTAAGCCTTATATTAACACGGAAACTTTTAATAAGTATGTTGCTACTTACCCTAGAACTTTTAAGTACACGTGTAAGGCAGCTAAAGCCTTATACATTGGCAACAAGGTTAAATCAGCATACAATAAAATACAGACGGTTTGGAAAATTATCAATAATGAAACAAACATAAACAAAAAGCACACAAATAATTTAATAAGTAAATAAAGCATAATTCTGATTATACAATGAAGACGTCTGTGGCAGTCTCATTTGTGATAGCAAAGAAGTTGCTTGAGAATTTGTAAATTTCTTTACCAGTATTCCACTTAAAACTACTGAAACCTTAAATTCCTTGCCCTCGCTCTTTTTTGATTTAGTAAGGGCCAACCTTTCAGCATGCCCGATTGAATTTGACTTTAAACATACTAATCCCATAACAGTAATAAAAGCTTTTAGACAAATTAAGATCAAATTGACCGAAGATCTTTAGGGAATGTCCATTAAACCTCTGTAACTCCGTAATTGAGACAATAGCACCTTGCTTAGCCTTAATATTTAATTTGTGTGTGGATCAAGGAGTCTTCCCGAATTTAATGAAATACAGTAAGGTAATACCACTTTTCAAATCCGGGGACAGTAAAGACACCAATAATTATAGACCCGTATCCGTGTTGCCGGTATTCAGCAAGGTGTTTGAAAAGGGAATCCTTAATCAAATGCGAATAAAATCTTTCACGATCAACAGTATGGTTTCACCAAAGGACGTTGTATGACCGACGCCGGTGTAACCTTATTAAGACACATTTTTAACGCGTGGGAAGAGGCCCAAGACGCCATAGGGATCTTTTGTGACCTCTTCAAGGCATTTGATTGCGTCGATCACGAAACCTTACTCTTGAAACTTGATCATTACGGACTTGGAATACTTGCGCTCAATTTAGTAAAATCTTATTTAAATGATAGACAACAGCAAGTTCAAGTAAACGGTATCAATTCACTAGATTTAAAAGTAAAAATAAGTGTGTCACAAGGCTCGATATTGGGTCTATTCCTCTTCTTAGTGTATATTAATGATCTACTCCATTTATTAAAAAATCAAACACAAATAGTGTTATTTGCTGACGATACTTCCTTAATTTTTAAGGTAGATAGACGTGCTACAAATTTTGAGGACATAAATAACGCCCTACTGTAGGGCCGAAATTGGTTCACTGCTAATAATTTAGTATTAAATGGAAAAAGACCCAAGTGCATCAAATTTTCTTTACCAAATGTCAAAAGTAGTGATTGTGAGATAGTATTGAATCAAGAAAAATAGAATTCGTCGAACTGTTTTCCTTGGAATCACGCTCGACTCAAGGCTTCAATGGGGTCTCATTTAATATCTCTTGCAGGACGGCAGCATATGCTCTCATAAAAATCCGTCAATTTATTGATGTAGATACTGCGAGGCTAGTCTATTTTAGATACTTTCATAGTATCATGTCTTACGGTATTTTACTGTGGGGATGCAATGGGCTGCAGACATCGAGTCTATTTTTATTCCGCAGAAAAGAGCGACCAGAGCCATATATTATTTCCGTAGGTGCGATTCTCTAAGGGAACTGTTTAAGGATATTAACATCACGATGGTACCTTGTCAATATATCTATGAAAACATCATGTACGTAAGAAAGAAATTACATCTTTTTAGTAAAAGAGGTGATAGACATAATTATAGTACAAGAAATAGGCCATAGGGACCTATTAGTTCAACAAGGTTTAAAACTGGCTAAAGTAGACTTATCCTTCATAGGGTTCTGTTTCAGATGTTGTAATAAAATTCCTCCCCACATACTTCAACTGAATGAGACGAAATTAAAATCTTGTATAAAACGCACACTATGCAGGCAGGCATATTATAAGTTGGGGGATTACATTGCTGATAAAAATGCTTGGCTCAATGCTGGTCCTACTCCAAAACCACAACTAATAGATTAACATTTGCAAATACTGTTGGAGCTACTGAAGATTATAAGACCATCTTTGCATTTTATAAACTCTATCTCCTTTGTATTATATAATTGCATAGGACAGGTGTGAGCACTATGTACTAAAGAGTTACCATTTACCGGGTAATATGTCATGCATTGATTTGAATGTGCCCTAGCGGCTGTGAGTATGTCATGCTCACTCAAATGTTTTGCTGATGATGGCGCGTGAGTTGGATCATTTTGTACTCTTCAAAATGGTTAAGATAAATGATGCTAATCCATGCGTTATGTTCGTGAACGGGCGCCGTAAGTTGGGACTAGTCATCTCTTAGCTGCCATGGTTTATTTTTATTTTTTATTTTTTAAATTATTCTTTGTTTTATCCTTCTAACGTGCACGTCTTTCTACATTGTTCTCACATGTATATGTGTGATGATGAGTGTACATGTGTGTGTGATGTTTTTTTATTTAAAAATATAATTTCAACATGAATGATGTAACCAATATTTTGTAACAAATTTTTTATTTAAAAGAGTGTCCGTGGAGTTTCTAGCCCGTCCTTCTCCAAAGCTACCTACCTACTACGCTTTGGAATGGGCATCTAGCTTCATATTTCTGACTGACCGATTCCTTGACAATTCAAAAGTGCCTGTAAATGGTTTAATTGAAATAAATGCTTTGAGTTTGAGTTTGAAACTAGCGCTTTTACGAAACATTTTCGCAAGCAGGATTCTTTTCCCAAGTCGGGCAAAGTATTATTGGGTTTTCAATCTGGAATTTCTCAGTCAGCTCGGAGTCCGGTTTTGTGCCCGGTTGATAGCAATAGTTTCACCTCCTTATTACATGGGACGTAAACGTAACTGGCGAAATGTAGATGTACTATAGACTATATACACCTCTGCCCAACCCTTCGGGGAAATAAAGCGTGTGTTTATTTATTCGGCACTTTACCCACCGTATGAACGGTACCTGCCATGATACGGAAGTGTAGTAAATACTTGTTTCAATTTCAACGAATAAATGTAATATGTGTATATGTGTATGATGAATCTAGCAGCGATAGCCTAGTGATGTGACCGTCGGACTGCCAAGTCATAGTGGTCTCGAGTTCGAACCCAAGGTATGCCTCTGACTTTTCGGATTCATGTGCGTAATGTATATATCACTTGCTTCTAAAACGGTGAATGGAAACATTGTGACGAAACCGGCATGCCTGAGAGATATTTCTCGACGGCATGTGAAGCCAAGTCAGAGGCCCATGGGCGGCTTTAAAACTCTGACACCAGTTTAGTCACTAACCACACGAAGAGAAGAAAAAATTCATAAACGTGAATATACATAGGATATAATGTTGTATGAAAAATCACGTAAAAAGAGTAAACCTACGAAACATTTAAATATGGTTTTCGATACGTGGCAAAGAACAATTGGCGAAGGCATAAAATTCTGCAAATAACTAAGTTAGAACGAGCGAGTTAAAATAACGTAATGCGTGTTTAAGTGCGCATCTAAGCGTATAAAAAATTCAAGCATCCAAATTATACGAATAACTTTGAAATTAAACAAGATTAATAGTCCACTGAGCTGCGAACTTACGCCTTATTCTAATTATTACAACAATAGCAATATGTATGTTAATCTTAACTATAGTTAGGTTTTATCGGGCGGCGTGATTGAAGTTATAAAAAATAAATAGTGTTCACGTGACATGGGAATCGCAGGTGGTTGGCTCGGATATTTCCGGTTTGTCCAGTTTTGGATGATGTCCGCGTGGGAACTAACGGTGCGGCTGGCAAGACGATTTGTTCATAACCATTGTGTTTGATTAACACAAGAACATGAATCTTTTAGTTATGCTTCGACACGGACACGACGCTGATTGGTATCTCAAGCATCAACTGTAAAACATATTTAAACAACAAAAAAAACTCTGTTTCATATTATTTTAATGCATAGCATTAAAAATGAAAATTATACAAAAATTACAATTCTATGCCATCGCATAGAATTGTAATTTTTGTATAATTTTCATTTTAATTCCAATATTAAACAGTAAGTAGTTACCTATACCTACAATATTTTTTCCTTATTTCAAATGTTGAACAGATTGGACGATGGCCCCCAAACTAGGCATTTGCCTGTATCTTGGGGGTTGGAATTGCGACATTTTCAGAGTTATGGATAGAATCATCATCATCGTATAGTGAGATAATTAATTACACTAACCAAAAATCTACTTTTGCGACCACGTTGTTTACGTAACGCGCGCTTTCACACCGAACGTCGCGTCATTCATAAATCCTTCTTGAAAATTTTCGATTTGACTGGTTTAGTACCAACACAATTTATTTTTAGTTCCTTTCCTACATGATGTTCATTTATTCTGTCGGAATGTTGTTGACTACAAATCGACAATGGTGTGCGTGGGTGGTCATAGCCATTACCTGTGGCAAATAACCAATTCTACCTCAAAGCGACGCGACGCGGCTTGCGTAGCCAGTGGAGTATCAAGTGAACTCGATTCGCACACCGGCCGCGCCAGGCGCTGGCTTTGCTCTCGCGGTCAGTTTCGCTCCAAGCGCCGACACATGTGCACGTTTAACTAACTTCACAATATTACTGGCTTGTTTACAAATACAAGGTAGTGCAATCTCGCTGTCAACAGGATAACCGTGACAGGTAAGTTAAATATTAAATGGAGGCCAGTGTGCCAAATACAGTTTTATACATCATACTCGAGAAAGATCCGCTTACAACATCGCAGTTAGTTTAGTAGGGTGTAAACAAAACAATACGATTGTGTACCTTTTGTTTTTGGACATTATAATGTGATGTGTGCAAATAGGTACCTAGTGCGAAGATCGTGGATTGAGAGTTTATTCTTGTGTAACTTGCCTTCATTTTATTTGATGTTTAAAATTTTAGTGATTAAGACAAGACAGTTTTAGTATACAACACAGTTTAGTAGGTCAAAATTATTTTTTTAAGGATTCTAGATATCTAATAAGTTTGGCTTCTAGACACCTGCTTTAAAGTTTTCATACAAGTAATTATAATCCATATGTATGTGTTAACATTTACCATAAGTAGGTAGGTCATGTCGTTTTACTTAGTTCGTTATTCAGAACACATTCATCAAAGCAAGTTTAGCTTGCATTCGGCCTGTTCTTTTCGGGCCATGGGCAGAAAAATGGTCCTTGTCTCACTTCGTTGTATAATATTATGAGCCGCGCAATTCGCTTAACATTCAGTTTTTTCTAAAAATTAAAGCATAATCTTTGTAATAAAAACTGAATCATTTGTATGCTCATTGTGTTTTTATCTTGTTTTATTATAATTTTGGTTACCGAGCAAGTCACGACTCAAGTTCCTTAACATATAACATACCCAGTGTAATACAAATGCATTTAAATTATTTATATGAAATATTCATTTTACCAAAGGCCTATCTATCAATTGTTCACTGATAAATATTACTTTACAATGTTAAAAAAGTCAGTAATTTACAATCCCCCCTTTGACGACTTTGACAAAAACATGATATTTGCATGCTTATTAATTTGTTTACTTATTGGTTTCGATGGGATATTAAGATTTAATTTGTGAAGTCGTAGAGAAACTGTATTGTATAATTAATTTTGTCTCACTCGATGCAATTTTAATACAGCAATGGTACCAAGAACCAATACGCTCAATTTACCTGCTTTCATCTTGTTCGCGTTTGGGATACTAAATATAGGTACGTAACCTGCTGTTTTCAATGTGATAGACAAAGTAGTAGATAATCCCAATTTGACAATATAACTAATATGGAAGATTTGCTAATCAGTTTCCATTGCACTTCGTAAAATATATTTTTCCTCCGTTTTATGGCGCCACGCGTGACTTGTTGAATGCAACAAGGACAGCACAGCGACAGAAGGCCTTCAAAAGATCTCTGTATTGCTATTGTGTTATCGTAAATTATGCACTTTTTTATAATCCACGGCACAGCCGGCGAAGCTCCATGACACGCTTTCTACTATTGGAATGGAATGGTAGACTATTACTATACACCATTTGCTAGGAGAGATTCAGAGTCAGTGGTATAGGCATCTGATATCTGGCGAGGTGGCGAGCACTACTGAGATTGGGTTAAGTGCATTAGACTATCAAAAATATCAAGGCTGCTATGTTCGAGCAAAACATTTCTATTTCTGAATGTAATAAGTACTCTTAACAATATGAATCATGCATTGGATTTTGGCATTTTTAAGGTTAACGATGGTAATAAAATTGCATTGCTTATTTTCTGTTTTTATCGTGTTGTTGAATAAGTTTAATATCGTAATCTACTTGCCGCTTTGGATCAGTCCAAATAGGTACACAAGATACAGGAGTGATAGGATAAAGTAACGATGTTTCTACATAATTTTATGTTATCGTGCTGAATCGACAAGTCTTTATTTTCTATTGTGTCGCCGCTCACGAGATAACACTACACGGGAAATATTGTTGTGATCACGAACCGGGGCCGTGCCGTGCAAAGGGGTTAATGTTACAGTATACCTTCCTTATACAGTTTGTTAGGACGACGCGACGGAGCAATAACTTTCCGGCCCTTTGAAAAAGAACCGTTCTCTCGTTTACTTGATTTATATTAGCGAATTACTGACGAAGTCGTTTACGAGAATTCGTTACTATTATAGTGGAATACGGAAACATTTTCCACGACACGGCCCCATTATTAATGCAGTACACGAATGGGGAGAGAGGCATTGATTGGGCTAATGTATTAGGTTTACGGTACGCGAAAGCTGTGTAGGTAGAGATTAATGTCGACCCGCAGGTCACAATAGCGCACGACCAACATGGAGAGATTGCAGCAAGCCCTAGAAACCACACAGAGTACTACAAGTCGGTTATTTAATACACGTAGGACTTGGTATAGTATAAAAAAAACGGAGGAATAAAACGGCATTCTTATGTTAAAAAATTGCTAGTAAATAATTGATACGGATCACAAAATTTCGAGTTAACTTAATTTGGTAACTTAAATATAAACATGATTTTCATCGCCTTCATTCGAACTTAGTTTTTAAACCGAATGCGTCCCATTTCATTTAAATACACAAAACTCTTGTTACCAGCCAACAACAGTCCAAATAGGGCAAACCTTGTCATTGCTATTGTATTTTCGTGGACAGAATTAATGAGTCAGACGATAGTGGATAAATAATAAATAGGCAGTATAGGCAAATGAGCAAGCACCGCAGCCGCTGAGGCTTGTGAGCAGGTTTATGGACAAACAAGACTGGCAATTAGCGAGGTGGCGTGGGAGAGCGCTCGTGATAGCATAACGTCGGAGTCCCGCTAGCCAAACAAAGCAGACGTTCATCGACTGACGGGGGCATGGGGCCGTCTTAAAACCCTTGCACTATTTTACCATCGAACGGTACATAAACATATAATTTTCAATACGTACCTCCTTTCTCTACCACTAACCTAACATATTTATGCAAATTCCTCTTCGTGAATTCGCTACATGAGCCACAAGCGCCCGTTCTAAAATACATTTCCTAGCTTTAATATGTTTTATACTGTGAATGATCACTATTTACTCATTTTTGTGCATATATGTAGAAAATTCAACTATATTTTAGTGAAACTTTTCATATTACAGCGTTAGGTAATATGTCAGTTTCGTGTCCAATTTTATGAGTGACAGTATCCACTATATCATTCATGCCTAAACATTTATGTTTTGCGTGATATATAGGATCGTCTTTAAATTCCAGTGTAGATACAAGTCAAAGATGAGTTAAAAAGAAATTGTTTTTATTTTGATTAACTGGCACTTAGATTACTTTTTAATGGATTAAATTCTTGCACAAAGACATTTAATCCGTGAACTGTGTCTTATCTCAAACTATCGGGTTTTCAATATCTCGTTTCATAAGTAGAAGCAAGAGGTTTCTATTTTAGGTTACTTTTTCTTTTATGTTTGTTTTGTTTTTCTTTGGAAAGATTAATCGGAAGTAATAACTGCCTGTTCAGAAGTAGCTGGCAGCAAGTTTTGAAACCAGTTAATCTCCTTTTTACAAAAAGTTAACTAAAGTGAATAAAGTAACAACCTTTTATGCTCAGTATCTTTATAAAACTTGCCTGACTCAAGTGAAGTAAAAATAAACATTTGAATATAAGTCGACAACTTAAAACACTTTGAGAAACACAAAATAGAAAGTGGCACGCCGAGTTTACGGGAAACGGTAGGTAATTGCAGGAAATATTGGGTCAGACCATACAAGTACCCCCTGCTCTTCCTGTTTAGACGCTCAATCTTTTCAGTTTCCTGAGTTTAATTGGTCAACATAATGCAAATAACGTTTACAATGTAATTCTTCCGCTATAAGAACTGTTTTATTAGTTCATTTCAATTTATAAAAACCGTGAAGGCGCTGCGTTTTGTTTATATAACTTCCTTTTAGTAAACGCCATTGTGCTATATTTGGTAAATGTCATGTGATATGCAACTAGCAGATGCACTTTTTTTCCAGATAGTTATGCATTCAGAATTGATAAGATTACAAAACCGCACAAGTCATTTCAGAGGAAAAAAGAAAGAGTCAATTATTGCGTCAATCTAAATAAAATACATGATGAACACATTATCAAATTAAATTCTGTCTTTCAAGAGTAATTCCTAATTGAAACAAGCGATTGACACGGACGTGCCAAAGCCCACTTGCACAGATGCGGCGACCGGCGACGCAAAGGAATTGCTAAGTAGAACGTCGGTATATTATCACTAATATCGCCAAGCTAACGGTATCAAATTGTCATGACAAGTACATTACGTACAATAGTCATAGACATATCTAACACACTCACCTAAATGTGCGACACAATACAATAATCTTATTTTTGTAGCGAAAGTTTCCTACTTGTTGGCACCTTACGATATACTGGTCTACTAGCCTCAACTAAGTGAGAATCTAAAATTGTTTATCACTTATTTATTGACTAGTTGAATATTTTATTATAATTTTACAAGAATTATTTAGATATTGTATCATTTTGGTTCTATCTTTTTCTTAGTCTAGGTTGATTCATCTAGCAAATATCAATATATCTTGATTACTAAATAATTAAGAAGGCATCTATGACGTTATAAAATGCTTTTCAGAAGTTATATAATTAAGGTGATGATCAGTATCTTATGTAGCTTCAACATAAGGATCCCAATTTAAATTCTGCACCACATTGAAATCCAATACTAACCTTATCCGAAACCTATCAGATACACTTGAAAGAGAGAGTACCATATAGCTATAGGCCCCATGAGTTACTTACGATGTCACGTACCAAAGCAATTTAGAGCATCGTAAAAGTGGTACTATCTCTCCATTATACCATGGTAAACTTAACATTCCTTGGAGACATTATGACATATTTTCCTAATGACTAATAAAAAAATCTTCGTAGAAAATGTGGCAGTTGATATTGCCTAGTCCATAGTCATAATGTTTCATTATTGATGTACTTTCCTTTATTTACATGCACAAATTAATACGGACAAACGACAAAAGGCGTGGGCAATGCGCACGCGACGTCCCACTTCCGGCAAGTCTGAGCTCCTCTCGAGCGCAACTTGTACTCGTATTGTTATTAACGCAGTTTGTTTATATTCAACAATGTATTATGGATAATATTGACTTGCTCTTCACTGGAAACAAGCACTGCTTCAAGTTTTTAATTCAGTTATAGAAAACTAAAACCTTAAATTTTCTACAAAAAAATTCTCCAATTTTTTATACTTTCCAATAAAATTGGTGAAGGAATTTATTTATTTTTTTGTTGAAAAATATTTGCATAAAACTAATATATCAGTTCCAATCATTTTCGCAATCTTGGCAATGACTTCTTAACTTTTATTGCACACCCAATATCTTATCTTATTTTTCCGTTATCACTATCATTGCTGTGTCAGAAGTTTCTGAGAATTTGTTCTCTGTGTTTCCTTTGGGTGTCCGCTTGTCGTGTCGGATATCACCCACGGTAGGTGGCACTGAGTCACGATGTGTACCAACTACCGGACCTGTAAATGTATTTGATTCTGTCGGCCCGCTTTCTCGGATATTACGTGTATTACGATACCGTCTCGCATTAAGCTCCACATGACTAAAATGTTATTCTTGATATCGTATAACTTACCAATACTTTTTTGATATCTTACTTCCTATATCTGTAAATTATTGGAGTATCACAACCGTGACTCGGATTTTAAAGACAAAAAGTATGTTGAATCTGTTCTGCGAATATGCCTTTACCAAATTGTATTGATGTGACGATCTTTGAATACCACAACGACCATAAATCAAGTGCCTATTAATAACGAAGCAAATTGTATTTGAAAGCGTCACAGAGAAATAATGCCACCGCGTTTAGCAACACTTTCGCTAGAGAAAGCTATTCGTGCAATAAAATATCTTTGTCTCTACGCTTAAGATGCGCGGAACGACTGACTAGTTATTAATCACTTTTTATGCTCCCCAACGAGCGAGCACGATTTAGATGCGATTACCATACAATACAATATCGGATAACGAGGCCATCTTATAGTAATATGTAAATGAAGATACTTATTTACTTAAGACAATCTAAAGTTGCTATTAATTTAGTTTTACTGTGTATAAGTTTGTGTTCGTGTATAATAAAATTGGCATTATCTATCATTGAACGTGCCTGAACATAAATACGATTAGGGACTAATATTTGTGACAAAAGTTAGGTACAATTAATTGATCACAACTCATTATTAATGTCATCATCTATACCAACCGGCCGCTCTTCCGAGACCAACGATTGGTCCCCCAGGGTCGAATTGGATGTTGAGATACATTAAGATTGGATCATTCTTTAAGAAATCCCGCACCAAATGACCCGACTTCACTTTTTGCTTATTATAACTGGCGCCGTTTTCTCTTGGATCAACTAAGATTACTTGTGTAATCATTTCAAAATGGTTCTGTGTTACCTTACCATAAATGTCTCGACACTACCTGACGGCGGCACCCACGCCTGGCGCCGAGATGAAACCGCGCTTATTTAGGATTTCACCACTTCCCAATGACCATCGTCACTTACACAACTATTGACCAACGGTGCTGCTCCAAAGAAGTGCGTGTTGCCACTTTTTGCACGGCCTGTACTTACTCGATCAGATATGATTGAATCTGTTTCAATTAATGACTACTAACAGTTTCCTAGTTGGTGCAATAGATCTTGTATCAGACAGGCTACGCAACTACTAAATTGTTCCGTTGTTCATGAATTGTTTTGAAGTAATTGTTATTGTGTTAATTATATTTTTAGGCAACGAACTAGACCTTCAAATTATAAAGTTGGACACTTGCCAGATTTGGAATTATTTGTAAATAATCATATTTTTTTAAAATAACATCTTAATTTTTCAGAACCGAGCATTCAAACTTCGATAATGGAGAGCTGGTTGGGCGATGTCAAACGCGTCAGAATCCCGCGGCCGAAATTCGGGAGCAAATATCCCGTAGAACCGCCGAAGGATTACTTAGAAGATTGTGGAGTGGATCTTGGCAAGCAACGCCGCCATGACAAAGACCTGACTAAGGCGACAGAAGAGCTACGTCGTGCACTGCAAGAGAAACTATGACCTCCTAATAGAGCATTAGGTGTAATTTAGCTTTAACCCTAGCCTATGGCATAATGACCCCATACGCACCCGTTAAGCGATTACACAAGCACTTTGACGCATATTGTTCCATACAAATGAACGTGATTTGCTAAATTTACGAAGTGTTACGGATACGTGTTACGCGTGTTAATCATCCGGGTTATTGTTAACCTAGCTATTAGTAATAGTGTTATTATTTTGTTAAACATCCAATTTAGTGATCGACTTTAAATGTACTTAATTATCGATGGGATAAAATCAAATGGTACTGTTGAAAGAACAAATTCAAATCACACAATGAGAGCAGTTCATGGTATGAAATATTTAACCACAAATCGTACCCATGTCATGATATAAGGCCAGATTTAAAAGTGAGTATCCACTCACTTTTGAATGTCAAATGCCCCTGGTACGAGTACCTGTTATAACGAAAATGCCAGTTGTGACGTGCTTTGTTACAATATTAAATTACAATTTTACACAGTTACAATGATCAGAGAGACATTAGTATTCTTATGTAAAAAGGCTGTCAGTATTAATTTGCATAGATTTGTTCTTTTGTTTCACTAAAAACTATTAACAATTTTAAAAATTGCTTTACTTGCCATAAAGCAAAAAAAAACTTGGCTTATTCTCGTGTCACTGAATCACGGTTAGCTACGAAACGAATAATATTGTAAGCTACGATTAGAAATAGTTATTTAGACTGACATTATTTTAGAATAAGTTTATTGAATCTCGATAAGTATTAAAATACTTTTATGAATAAATATTGATGTATCGTTTATTGTAGTTTTATGTATCCGTAATGGTTTAAAGGTACCTAAGCTATCTATGAATCTACCACACCGAAGAAATGCGGATTTAGAACAATTTAATTATCTAGTAAGAAAAAGGGGCGAAAAACTGACATTGCTCTGAAAGAAATGTTCCCAAAATACTGCTTAGGCATTCTTCCTTTCGATATATCTATTATAGAAATATCTAAGCTACGCTAGTAATATTTCATACAACGTTTTAGATGGACCTGTGAGATCAAGATGGCCATGTCAGAGGGTTGGCGCGGTGCCAAACTATTCAGTTACAAATGAGTTTTGGTGGGTATCCACTGTATTCCAACAAACATACATATAAACAAGAGCTTCTGCTTATTCCGACGAAATTGTTCGATAACTCAAGTTATACCTACAGTTATGTGAACCAAGATCTACACTTTTTTCTTGCGATAAATGAGAACGAGCACTTACGCGATCTTTAAAAGTTTATTGTACCTACATAAAAAGTTACTGTTAAATGTTAACAGCATGATTGGTATGAAATGTCAAAGCGTTTACCTACTGTTGTAAATACCATCGCAAGTTTTTCCTGTGTTACTGTTACCCAGCGTATAATCAGATTTAGTTTATGTACATAAAGTATATATTTAACCTATCGTAAAGATCTGCAATTTCACGAAACAAAATGATTTTCCTCTGGAGTAACAAGAAATATATTGTTCTAGGCTATTGTTATCCAAAGTTCAATAAGTTCGTGATTGGATTACACACAGATACTTCCATGGAACAGCGCAACTTGTCCCAATTTTCTGAATCACATTTTTTTTTTGTATTTTTAAACGTTCTACGTGGAAATCTAGTTGGGAATTAGCTGCATTTTCCTCGAAACTACCTAGGTTCGAATCCCATGAAAACCACATGTGTCCTAAAAGAGCTTAGTTCGTGTATCCCAATATCGGCAAGAAAAATGTTAGCGCTTACCAGAAGTATAGCACACAATTTTACTAATATTTAATTCTGTGGAACGAAGTAAAAATCAATGGATTAAGTACTTACGGAATCATCGTAGTGTTGCGTGTGTAGCGCGGTGGTGCTGCCCTCTCGCGAGTTGCACGGGGACGAGTGTCGCCTCGAGCGCCGCCCCTCCTCCTCGTACTCCTGCACATATACGTGCGTTATATCCTTACATGCCGAACAATATGCAAGCTTACATGACACGTCACAGACCAACCAATGTGAAACGCAGTAGAACTACAAGTACAAAATACTAGACAGCACCGTGTCACAAATCATAACATGCATCACACTTTACACGCAAGAAAGTAATACAAGCAAACTACGTAACTATGTAGCACACGATAAAGTTCCGTCTAGACTACAACCTACATAGAAAGTTGTTTATATATTAGTTATAAAAAAATGTCTAAGACATAAGGAGTACGGTTATAGGGATGTGAAACAGCGAACACTCGCGGTTAAACTGCAGGGCGAGGGATGACCAACTAACTGTCTCGACGATTCAATTGATTTTTCACGCTATTTTTGCATGTTGGCACAGTTTCGACTAGCGCGGTAGTGCTAGCTTGTTAAGTATTGTTATCGCTAGTAGCACACCTAAACTATGCTAAAAATAACAAAAAGTCACATAACGCAAATACATATGGTAATTTTACTGGCAGAGCTTCGTTGCCCGACTTATAATTCTTCAAGTAAAACTAAAGTTACAGACAATGTAGGTAATATTTATGGACATGAGTTTTATCTAATCCTAATTTATATACTCGAAAATGCCTAATACAATTAAAAAATAATTATATCATAAGCAAATTAACCATATCTGGGGGCACAGTAGTGCTCCCGCCAACTCGAGCAAAAACAAACATTGGTTTTCCCCATAGCAATCGCATACAATTGCAGACCAAATGTGCGATTTAAGACTGGTTTCGTTTTCAGAAACAAAAACATAACTCCTTTTATTAAAAAAATATTCCCACGAAACGTAATAATGTAATGTTTACTTTTAATTTCTGTTGCGTAACAAAAGTTTAACATAATGGCTGTTTGTTATAAAGGATTTACTTCCGTGTAGACGCGGATACACGTAGATATCTGAAAATTTGTAACTTAATTTCGGTACCTATACCTATCGTGAACCCGTAATGGAAACAAGATAGTACCGATCCCAAATAGTATTTGCGTACATTAATACTTATCCTTGGAATGTACACAAACTGAATCTAGATATTTAAAAAAAGTTATATAATTTAAAACTGTAAGTGAAACCAAAAGCAGGTGTGAGCTTACAGTCGGACACTTGCGTGTTTAATATCTAATGGAACTCGTTCGCTATTATCGCTTATCCGGAGCCATTGAACGTAGTTTTATGTGTAACTATAATAAATAGTCACGCAACGTATAAAGGCTAAAGAACTCAATAATATGTAATAAAGTCGACCCAAATCCTAGTTCAATTTCAGAAGTAAACAACCTTATAGTGTTTTCGATTTCATATAAAACTACTTAGTCTGTTTCTGTATCTAGTGCATTTTGGTTCCGAATACACTATAGGTACACACGGCTACACATCAAGCTATACATTTCCAGTATAAGCTGACCTCGCATTGTACGGAAATCCTATGCAATGCGAGATCAGCATAAACTGGAAATGTATAGCTTGATGTGTAGCCGCGTGTACCTTATTTTACATACATACCTACTGCAGCATATACCTAATTCTACTTATTAAGTAGGACTATAAATTAAACCCCACCTTCTTATCTGCTAAGAAAAACATGCAAATACATGATCTTGTAATATGCAATATCTATTCATAAATCAAAGTTGGTACGCAGTGTGTATGAAACCTATCAGCGACATGTTCCCGCGTAAATCCTAAGTGTCAACAGAGGAAAATAGGTCATTCCGGTTCTCGTAGCAGTCGTAGCCCACTGACTAAACCGGTACTTTTAAAAGACGACTTTATCGTAGCACCTGACTGGTACAGATCGGAGATAATGTCAGGGTTTTGTTCGACCGATTACAAAAAGAGATCCTTGAGACTACGAGACTACGAGTCTACGAAACGCTACGCGTGCTACGTGCTACAAAAATTATATTGTCGGTATGGAATTTATTAATGTATTTATTATTACAGTAGGCCGGGTACCTACTGTAATGTTCTGTTTCTGGCCACATTTGCGTCAATCAATTAAAACGTCATGGATAACGCCATCGTAGATGGCATCAGTGACTGGATTACCCAAAAATTAAGGTATCTTTAAATTTCAGTATGACGTCATACCGTTAAATAAAGGTTACTGAAATATTTCGACATCATTCTTTTTTTTCAGTAGCAGAATTTTGAGGTTTGAAATTCATACCGGTATATTTCGGTAGAAGTACTATAACCTTTATAAATGATTCGGTAGCAGTAACTTAACCTTTATAAATATATCGGTAGCAATACCTAAACCTTAATAAATAGGGATTTCTTTGACGCACCGCCGGCCTACTCTGTCTGTCGTTCACTTGCTGATTGTATTGGTTTTTATTTCGGATCGGAAAGACACGACTGTGTTAGCAGCCGCGCCGCACCATTTAGTATGTTTTTCGGTACCGAATCGTGTAAAAGTTAAATAACAATTTAGCCCAACCTTTATTTATAAAGGTATCGATATAGCACAACCTTTATTTTAAACCGGTACTGGTGTATTTTTGAGGTACCTTTAACCGTACCCGCTTTCAGTCCCTGGATGGCATAACAACGGTTAAATATACGGCAACATGACTCCCCAAAGAGAGACATCAACGACCTGGTTAGCATATTGCTAATTTTATTAACCTTATTGATCGGTTGTATGTTGTTGAGTCTATTACTTTTGATTAGAAATACAAAGGATGGTATGAAATAAACGTATCAGAGTCGCTGTAAGCTTTATCCTACTGATAAAAAAAATCATAATATATTGACGTTTTTGTTCTCTTTATTCACCGTAGTATCGGTTAAGGAAAGGGTTGTAAATAACAACCCTTTTAATTATGCAGGACAATCCGTGGTTTACCTAGAAGTTGCTCACACCTTTCTAACTAAGAGCCATACGGGAATTTAAGCAAAATGTTTAAATTATTAATTTTAAGCGCACAAGGGAACCTCTTTGAGCAACAGTCTTAGACATAAACGATGCTTTTGATAGCTTTATTAAAAGAATACTTGATATAAAGAAACTAAACTGATTTTGAAACTTCAAGTTGAATGTTAATTCCACGTAAATTTAAAATGTACGTTCAGTTACTATTGCAGCTTAAAAAAATCAGGCGCTTAACAATCACTGATTTTATTAAATTATTAATGTAAAACTGTATACACCCAAAGACTAATTGAATATTAATGGCTGTTTTAACAGGTTCTCTAATTAGATATTAACGTTCATTACATTCCTGCTAACTTATAATTACATTGCACGTAGGTACACGAAATTTCCATTAAAGAGCGGGTACCTACAGTTTACACAATAAATCACACATAAATGAACAAACATATTATGAAGCTGCTTTTTGATATGCAGCTCAAAAAGGTATTCGAATATTCTTCTTTAAATATTTCAAACGTTTGAACTGCTTAAATAACAAAATCTTGAAACTACAAAACTGTCAACTAGCCCTAAAACTTCTTGCCGAAAATAGAAAGCAGTCTCATTACATGATAAATCACGGAGAAGGTGAGAATGTTACCGAACTGTGTATGAAAGTAAGTAGAGAGTACCTTGGCCATGGCGCGCACGTCCATAGGTACGTAGTCGCGGAAGGCGACGCGGCGCCGCCGCCGCGACGTCATGCCGAGCGGCCGGCGCGCCGCGCACTGATAAAGTCAAACGCCTGAAGCCACCCTTGCCGCCATTACCGCCCTTACCGCCCTTACCGCACTTGGGACGCGCCCTTCCTACAGTTTGCTTAAGAGGCTCCCTGTTAACTTTACATTTTACGGCACACGCGCGGCAAGTACGCGTCGGAAATATTTTTAATTTTCTACCCTCTTAGTAAAATACTGCGCGGTCAAAAACTGTCGCTTTAAACCCGTGAAATATATTTCATTTAAGAGCTTAATTAACAATAGCTCGTGTTCAAAATGTTTTAAATGGAACAAACAGGACTGTGCCTTAGTTTGTAGATTTACACTGGAAGATTAGTTAGGTAGTTGTTACTGAATAAAATTACGAAGGTACACAAAACCCTAACCCTAAACAACTTTTGCCTAAACATAAAATAACATTTTGTTGTGAAGAAGAAACCTGCTTGGTCCATTTATCTTTGTCTATTTCGGGCACAAAGGTAAATACAATGATTCCTGCGCCTGAAGGTTGACAAAGAAACAAGATAAGCTTACATAACAAGCTTCTATTGGACTAATTTCGTTTAGGAAGTACAACTACTCTATGCATAGTTACTTATATTAGCAAATTAATTATTAGGGAGGATAACGCACATTGCCAACAAAGAGGCCTTCCTTGCTCGGTCTTATTGAGCTTCATTTATAAAAGATGTCCTATATTTATTAATGAATGCTTTCGTGATTAATGCGACAACTTATAATTAGATTTCTCAAGCGTTCCGCGGTAAAGCTTTAATTTAGCTACACTCGCATGTCTCATTTCTTTCTAGTCGCAATTTTTTTGTCTTTTAAAGATATTTTTTTACAAAGAGAACTGATTACAGCCAAGTTCGTTATCCTAGGTCACCTTATCTTTATGACGTATCAAAATGGCGCTTGCCGCGACTTACTCACGTCACAATATTTGATGGTTTAGCGTTTAGCCTTTAGCACTCATTAATTTTAACAAGAGAAGGTGCGGTGAAAAGTACAGCTTTAGTTAAATCGATACTAGTCTCACCGAAGGTTAATTAAGGTTATGGAAACAGATATTCTTTAAGAAGAATTTTTCAGTAAAACAGATAGTTTGTTCTTGGCATTATCCTTAATTACCTACTCTTAATAAAAAAAAACTGTTTTAGTAGATATACAATTACTCTGTCTTTATTTTTTCTAGTACTTACCTAACTACAACGAAATCTGTTCAAAGTATGAAAAAGACAAAACAACACTTTTTCAAAACCGTAGGAACCGTAAGAAACTTCTAATATTCCCAACCGGAAAAGGTCTTGGTCCGTATAAGGGTCATTTTCAAAATGTATGTACATTTTTCTGTGTTATTTTTGTGTTATCGTACCAAAAAAGTAACACGAGAATAACGGCAGGGTCACAACGTAGTCGACGAATCTAATCTATTTTTTTTTCTTTTACTTCCTTCCATTTTTGTGGATGTTCTGACTTTAAAGGCTCTTGGTAACATCTTTGTCGTTCAGCGGGCGTTAACGACATCTTTCCTAAAACGGAAATGTATATACTATTCACATTTAAGTGAATATACGGTGACGAGCCCTAAGTGTCACGTGACACAAAAAATAATAACACTATGGTCACACAATCGAACAAAATTAACGTTTCCCTAGCCTACAAAAAATTATATTTTTGTAATTTCAACCTCGAGTTACTCGTGAAACATGTATGACTTTATTATAGCATTAACTACACTGACATGCTGCACTGTAAATTATAGTACTTACCGAATTCACGTAATTTGGCTCTTTAACACAACTTCTTAAAGTTCTTTTTACGATCGAATCGAAATCTACAGTTACTAAACAAAATGGCGTAGCCGAAAGAAACTAGCATCCTCGCGTTGTAACTATTTTGACGCGTAGATTTCCCATATTAAATTTGGAATTTATTTCTATTATTATAAAATATCAACGTTACAAAAAGGAGCTACACAATGGAATGGAATATGAGACACGTGTTTATGAGCAAATAAATAAATGGTTTATTAAAATTACATTGTTTTATAGTATATTTCTAATAACTTAGCCCTTCACCTGACCAAACATTGTTGAATCTGGTTATATAGTAAGTGCATTCTTTATTATTTGCTGCTTTTTTTAAATACGTGCGCCTGTGAACATAGCAATTTTCTATGGGAAACAAATTATGACTGGAGTTAAATTTAGTTTTTTAAAGCAATATAACCAATTTTCATATTAGAAAAAATCTATACTTGCAATTTTATTACTAACTAGCTTTTGCCCGCGGCTTCGCTCGCGTGGATGTCGGAAAATATCCCACAGGAAAATGCTACCGGGATTCAGAGTATCCTATGTCGTAAACCAGCTTATGGCCAATCCGTATACCTTTTATATAAATACGTTCAGCCATTACGGCATGCGGCAGATAATAAATCTGTTATATGGTTCCGTACTCAAAATGAAAAAATTTAAACAGTTAAAGGATGACTTCGTTGTCTGTCAAGACCCTTTTTCTCAAAAACGCGTGGAGGCATCAAGTTGAAATAGATATCATGTGAATGCAGATTAAAATGTTTCAAAAAGTGAAGGAAAGTCTCCTAAGACTGTTTTCTTGTAGCGACAACGGTTAAGGTACCTGCTCTTATTGCCCCATCTCAAAATCCACCCCGTATATGTTATGATTGACTGCTTGGATCCATAAAGCTATAGCGTTATGAAAATCTTTTAAAAGGTTAAATCCGTAACTATCTGCAATATTCTAACCTTTTGGCTAGCCTTTTTACCCGACTACGGCAAAGCCAAAAGGAATGGTTATGATTTTAGCAGTCTATGTATGTATGTTTGTATGTCTGTTTGCTTTTACGTGTGTTCTACCGTTGCGCCTAAACTACTGAACCGATTTTAGTGAATGAGGTATCAATAAATTTGTAATAATGGTCCGGGTGACATAGGCTATATATTTTTTTCCTAAATTTAATGTGGTGGACTTTACACTAAATTTTTTAACCTCGAAAAAAATTAAAATGGGTTGATCATGACATGTTTGGTATCAAAAGAAAGCTGTTGATAAGCACATTACAAATATCTATATAATATTATATTTTAAAAGTAAATAAATATATTAAATTGTTAAAAACAAGAAAAAGTGAGACTGCTCTACGTAGTAGCGCAAGATGATACCAACGCGCAGTTAATCAAATCTTAATCAATAGTAACGATTTGTAATTCCACTTTTATGCAGAAAAACAAGTACAACGAAATATTTATATTTTGGATTTCTTCGAAGCTCGATAATTGGTTTTGGCGTCGAAATAAATTGCCCTATCGTTTCACCCAACGCACTATGCACTGCCATCGGAATTTAAATAAAATTGGTTTGTTACTGACTTTGTAAAATAAAATTGTATTATTTTTATTTACGTTGTTGTTATTTATTCTTATTTACGTTGTTGTAACGTTTATCAAGCGTAGAAACGGAAAAGTATAAAATAAAAAATTAAGTTAAATAAAAAACTGTAACCCAACTACGGGAAAATAAAAATGATCTAAAAAGTACGAAACAAGCAAATAGGTATTTCAGACAGAAATCAAGACATAAGTACAAAAACCGGCCTAGTGCGTGTCGGACTACGCACTATGAAGGGTTCCGTAGTTGGGATGAATTTATCCCAAATACGAACTTAACATCGTAGTTGAAATACATGTTCTCCCATACATTCCAAATGCAAATATAAGTATGTAAACTCAAACTCAAAGCATTTATTTCAAATAAGCCAATTACAGGCACTTTTGAATTGTCAAGGGGTCGGTCAGTCAGAAAGATGAATCTACTTGCCCGTTCCAAAGCGTAGTAGGTACCTATGGAGAAGAACGGGCAAGAAACTCCACGGCCACTCTTTTAAATCACAATATGGTTACAAAATATTGGTTACATCATTCTTGTTGAAGTTATACATTTAAGAACGATGCAGAACCTTAAAAACGTCCGTAATAAAATAAATCAAATAAAACAATTTAAAAATTTAATTAAAATAAGCCGTGGCAGCTAAGAGCTGATCAGTCCCGACTGACAGCGCCCGTTCACGAACATGACGCATGGATTAGCACCATTCCGCTCAACCATTTTGAAGGGAGCTAAATGATCCAATACACACGCCACTGTCAGCGAGACATTAGAGTGAGCATGACATACTCTCAGCCGCCAGGCCACATTCAAGTCAATGAAAGACGTACCTAGTAAATGGTAACTTTATAGTAGGTACATAGTACTCACACATTGTCATATGTTATGCAATTATACAATGCCAAGGGATTGAATTTATACAATGCAAAGATAGTTTCTTCAGCAGCTCCAACAGTATTTTCAAATACTAATCAATTAGTTTATGCGCCCTTGTGGAGCAGGACCAGCGTTTAGCCAAGCATTTATATCAGCGATGTAATCCCCCAACTAATAATATGCTTGGCTGCATAGTGTGCTTTTTATATAAGATTTAAATTTCGTTTCATTCAGTTGCAAGTATGTAGGGAGGTATTTAAAATAGTACTCCATGAAAGATGAGTCCACTTTAGCCAGTCTAAAACCCGGTTGAAATAATTGGTCCCCATTTCTGGTGATATAATTGCCGGACTTTTCTCACAGCATTATGCTGCTGAACTTAGCCGTCCTGAAAAGGATGTTAAATGAGGACCCCATTGAAGCCTTAAGTCGAGCGTGATCTAGTTACGAATTCTAGTTTCTGTTGATTTAATACTATCTCACAATGACTACTTTTGACATTTGGTAAAGAAAATCTAATGCATTTAGTTTTTTTTACCATTTAACACTAAATTACTAGCAGTGAACCAATTTTAGACCTACGGTAGGGCGTTATTTACGTCGTCAAGATTTGATGCACGTCTGTTAATTTTAAAAATTAAGGAAGTATCGTCAGCAAATAACACCATTTGTGGTAGGTAGGGTTTTTAACAAATGGGGTACATCGTTAATATATACTAAAAAAAGGAAAGGACCTAATATCGATCCTTGTGGTACACCCATTTTTACTTTTAAACCGAGTTAATTGACACCATTTATATGAATTTTATTAAATTATAGACAGCAGGTCTATCATTTAAATAAGATTTTACTAAACTAAACGCAAGTTTTTTACTGTACGCACAATATTGAAAGATTACCATGTTATTTTAAGACCATAGACTTCTTATAGGTTTTCCTGTAATCTATGAGTAAAGAACCAAACTTTGTATTTTTTCAAAATTTACGGTCCAATAGTTCCGGAGATAAGGGGGGAATGGTCAATTTTCATCGAATTTCTTAAATATCTTTAAAAGTATTTATTTTAAAATTATATAAAAAATTATTTTAAGATCCTCGCAACAAGTCCTTTCATTTAATATGTCACACGGTACTTTTAGCAAAACTTTTTTTTAAATTTTCTTGTTTGCCCCCAAAAGTGACCCCTATATTCAAAATTCATTTATTTGCGTGACACTTTCATATTTGGGTCACATAAATACATATGAGTACTAAATTTCAACTTAATCAGTTCATTAGATTCGGAGCAAATTGGCTGTGACAGACGGACAGACAGACAGACAGACACACGAGTGATCCTATAAGGGTTCCATTTTGTCCTTTTGAGCAGATGACACATCATTAATCTTTAAAATAAACCGACGGTCACAAAATCTTGAAGACGTTAATAGCTCTATTCTACAAGTCCAAGATTGGTTTACGGTAAACAATTTGGTACTAAATAAAACAAAAACCAAATGCATTAGATTTAAATTACCTAATGTTAGAAGTAACGAATGTGACATCATATTGAATGGGGAAAAACTGGAATTTATTAATCAAACGGTTTTCCTAGGAATCACGCTAGACGAGAAATTACAATGGGGACCTCATATAACATCTCTTGCGGGGCGGCTAAGCTCGGCCGCTTATGCTGTTAGAAAGATAAGACAGTTAACAGATGTAGAAACCGCGCGATTGGTCTATTTTAGCTACTTCCACAGCATTATGTCGTATGGCATTTTACTGTGGGGTCGGGCTGCTGACATTGAATCCATCTTTATTTTACAAAAGAGAGCTGTCAGAGCCATTTATAATCTACGTCGCCGCGAATCTCTCAGGAAACTATTTAAAAGGATTAATATTATGACGGTACCTTGCCAATTCATTTATGAAAATATTATGTATGTAAGGAAAAATCCACATCTTTTTAATAAAATAAGTGATAGACATAATTTTAATACTAGAAATAAAGATAAACTAGATCAACCATTTTTCAGATTATCTAAAGTACATACATCTTTTATGGGGTACTGTGTTAAATGTTACAACAAAATACCTTGTGACATATTGCAATTAAATGAAAGAAAATTTAAAACTCAGATTAAAAGTACACTTTGTAAACAAGCATATTACAAATTAGAGGATTATATCCAAGATAAGAGTGCTTGGAAACATGCTGGTCCTGCTCCATAGGACAATTTAGAATCAAGACAAAATCAAACAGGTTGCTAATTTAATTGTTAAATTTATAATTTTGTATTATATGACATTGATTTTACATTCTGTGATTACTTCCTCACACACCGACTTATTAATTTTAAAAACATTAGGAAAATCGTCTACTTTTACTATGTTTGTAAATATGTGAGCACCATGTATCTATCATATAATTAAATTATCTGTCGTTGCTTCATTTTTAATTCTTTTTACCCATTGTGGTATAGTAATTTTATTCTAGGTGCATCGTCTTCACATATAATTATTTAACTAATGTACGTACTAATACAAACTATTGTAAAACATTTTAAAAGAGTAACGGTGGAGTTTCTTGCCCATTCTTCTCCATACGAAAACTACCTTTTGGAAGGGGCGACTAGAATCAATTATATTATTCTGTAAATTTTGACGTTCAAAAGTGCCATACATGGGCCTATTTGAAATAAATGTTTTGACTTTGACTTTGACTTTGACTTTGAGGTACGGAACCCTAAAAATGGTCAAGGTGAAGCCGTCGTCGCATGCCATTATAATTTAGTAGGTGTTCCTGTCACCCACATGGTACACAGGCATGCGACCACGGCTTTATTTTGACCATTTTTGTACCAATCTTGATTTCTGTCTGGAATATTTGCTTGTTTCTTACTTTTTAGATCATTTTTATTTTCCCGTAGTCGGGTTACAGTTTTTTATTAACCTTAATTTTTATTAAACTTAATTTTTATTACAATTTACGGTAACCTATAGAAGAATACGAACTTATTGTAATATTACTCACCCCCATAACAAATAGCGTGATAATAATTTTTGAAAAGTCGAAAAGGCAAAACTGTCGAGTTAACGCAGCCATCTAATCGGCAAAACTGACGAATCAGTGAAAGTGACTAATCAACGGAACTGGCGAATTAAATAAACTGGTGACTGAGGGAAACTGACCAGTGATACACGGACTCACACCGAGTTTCGTCCAGAACGGTTGTAAAATACGACCTGTCGAGGACCAACAAACTGCCACACGAAAGCAAATTCTGCCACACTTGAAGCAGAGACGCTTCGCTCGCTCGCTCGCTCGATTATAAATGCGAAAGTCTGTCTGCCTGTTATCTTTTCACGCCTTAACGGCTAAATGGATTTCGGTTTTTAGCACACAGGTAAACCATGTCCTGGGTGAGGATATAGGATTATTTTTATCTCGGTATTACGTACCTAATTTCAGGTGAAGCCACGGGCAAAAGGTAATGCTGCGCTGCGGTGCTGCTATGCTGGTATGTATGCTGGATAATGCTCAACTTTATATAAGGTAGGTACGTTATTAACATTGTTCACATTACATTACAAGATAATTGTGACGTTTCCATTATTAGACTTATTGATTATTTATACCTATTTTCAAGTTAACCAAGCCACACAGTAAAATCCTCCTCTGTAAAAATGAATACCCCTTTTCACCCTATTGTAGATTTTCAAAACTCCCTGATATACATTTTTATTTATTTTCAGTCTTAAGTATAAATACTGAGTTCGAGTTAATCAGACCACGCGTTAAAATTATTCCATACAAACTTTGACATCCCCAATCCCCCTTTAGGGGATAGCTAAGAAAAACTAAAAATGGCAAACTTTATAATTTATATAGCGAGGTATTCGTGTTAATTTTCAAGTTTATTAACTCAAGGTATAAGATTTTTCATACAAACAAAATCACCCCTTTTCACCACCTAATAGGTCGAATTTCCAGAAACCCTTTCTTAGCGGACGTCTACTAATTATAAAATACCTCCCTGCCAAATTTCATCTTTATACGTCAAGTAGTTTTCGATATTTCGTGATGAATGAATGAGTGAGTGAGTAAGTAACCTTTCGCTTTTATATATTTAGATTAGATTTCGAACTGCATTTTATTTTATTTTACAAAATGTACATACATTTTGAAAACGACCCATAAACCACCCTGAACATATACCGTATATTTATGTAATGCATTTCATTTCACTTCGTCTGAATTTCATACATACAATCAGCATCCCAAGAGATATAAAAACGACACTGAAAAGGGAATTCTCAAATATAGGTGGTTTATTAATCCGTGAATGTATTATGGAGGTACGTTGTAACAGGCAGGTAACTGCAACTCCCTTTTAAGGTAACCCATTGTGCTGTAGTAAAATCTTTGACATCGTATGTCGCAGTATGTATGCATAAAAAGCTACATATTATGAAAAGTATGAACATAACCTGCTTTACTAGGCAGGTTATTATAATACTTTAGGGAAAAGATTTTTGTTTCTTGCCTACATACAACACTGTTATTGTGCAAAAGTTTCCATATTACGTACCTAGTACTATTATTTATTCTGTAACTAATAACAAAAGGCGAAAGTAATTTGTTTATTACGATTTAACGCTTAAACGACTGAACAGATTTGTATGGAATTTGGCAAATGAGTAGACCATGACCTGGGTAAGTACAGGATACTTTTTTCCCGCTTTTCCCACGAGATGGAGACTTATGCGGGTGAATCTGTAGGGAGCAGATAGTTTTTAATATTCAGTAGAAGTCTAATATTAACCAGTAAAAGTTAATCTAAGTAACCATACATTTAATAATCACTTGCATGACTTCTTCAGGTAACGCAGACTGTCGTAAAAACCTTATTTTTTACCCGACTACGGCAAAGCCAAAAGGAAGGGTTATGATTTTAGCAGTCTATGTATGTATGTTTTTTTAACTTAGTGTTAAAAGGGAAGGTGACTTAAGATTTCAATAATCCCGTATTTTTAGGGTTCCGTACCCAAAGGGTAAAACGGGACCCTGTTACTAAGACTCCGCTGTCCGTCTGTCTGTCTGTCCGTCTGTCACCAAGCTGTATCTCATGAACCGTGATAGTTAGACAGTTGAAATTTTCACAGATGATGTATTTCTGTTGCCGCTATAGTAACAAATACTAAAGCACAGAATAAAATAAATATATAAGGGGGCTCCCATAAAAAAACGTGATTTTTTTACTCGTTTTCATAGATAATGGTACGGAACCCTTCGTACGCGAGGCCGACTCGCACTTGGCCGGGTTTTTTCATTTATCTTTGGTGATTATGGGTAACGAAATGTTTCTAGGTGTTGATACCTCTACACTCCTGTCATCTGAAAACTTCAGCGCTGTGATATGTTGGAAAGCATATTAACAGACAATCTGACAGACCGACGGACCGACATGCTGTAGTAGGTATGACGTCTCCGTTTCTGCCACTCGACCAGAGCATACTTACCTAAAAATAGCTTTAGCAAAAGATGGGTACCTTTTAAAATGGTGTGGTTATTTAAGGGTCTTATCTTTTTACAGACAGGTAGACGGACGGACAAAGGTGTCACTCCGATTTGATTCTTTTGGTACCTTTTTGACACGAAGCCACAACTTCCTATAACTTCAAACAAGTTTTTTTTATATTTTTTTATTACTTGGTTAAGTAGTAAGGTAAGTGACGTATAGCAACTTAGTTTTGATAACTTTATTAGAGAAAGTACAAAATAGCTTAAAATAAAGTTCCCAGGTACCATATTTTGTCTCAAAAACACACTAGTACAGTCCATTTTTTTTTGTCTTTTGATTAAAAATATATCAATAACCAAAATGAGTTTTATATTTTATAATCTACCGGAAGGAAAAAAAAATTGTTGTCATCCCTTTTGTAGGCACAATAGGGATGACAACATTTTTTTTTTTATAAGAAAATTACTTACAACAAAATAATTTGTTAGACAGGCCTCTGTCTAACAAATTATTTTGTTGGCTAAACCTCTATCCTGAGAAATCTATACTATACACCTGTCACATCAAATACCTATTGTCTGTAACGGACACTACACGTGGCGTGAAAAAAGAGAATAGTTTAAACGTTTCCTCAAAAGGTAAAAAATAAATTATATTAATTACGTAATAAAATACTTTTTAATATAATTTCATATTAAAAAATACATTGCAGTCCCATAAAAGATTGTAAAAGGTCCTAGATACGTTAATCATTACACCATGTTTTTACCTAATTTTATCTTTATGAGTGATTTTGTTGATATAATTATTTTAATTATATTTAAAATAAAATAATAGACTGATGACTAATGCTTTAATAAAAAGCTACAAAAAAAATTTAGCAAAATGGTATCATATTGGGCTCGTCCGGGATTTGAACCCGGGACCTCTCGCACCCGAAGCGAGAATCATACCCCTAGACCAACGAGCCGATGTTTCTGTGAGCTAAAATAGTACTCTAAACAAACGCCCTATATAACTATGTTATCAATGACGTCATAATGTTTTAAATTACATTAGTCATCTTGATTTCATACGAGATGTAACGAATTAGTAACTCTTAAACTATTTTCTTTCATGAAATACGTGTGAGGTTTATTTAATGGTGATCGCCCTAACTGGGATATTTAAGTTACTTAAGCATCGTACACACATTGGCAGATACATGACAACATTTCCAAGAGAAGAATGCTACTTGAATCTATTATATACGTACTAATAGAGTCAAAAGAAAACACTGTATCTGGCCGCTATTGCCGAATAGGTATTTTCGCATAGTTAAATTGCCAATGTTCCCCTTAAACCTCTTTGCGAGGTGAAAATTAAATAGGTAACCGAATTTTGCCAGATTTACCCATGAAATGCAATATACAGGAAATAACGGCCATAATTGTGAGCTGTTTTAGTTCTACTCGCTAGCCGTTATCGACTCATGCAAGAATATGTGAGATACATAGTTACATAGTGGTAGTGCCGAGGTGCCACTCCAGCTAACTACTCAATTAATTAGCAAATTCCAAAGTAATGCAAAAAATATTTTTATTTTTGCTATGAAAAGAACAGATGCGATGAAAGCGATGCAGCGTCACCTGCTTCCGTAATTGTTCCGTGTTTTATTTATTATGACTATAGTTATAAGATCAAGCTTAAAGTAGAACTTGAGCATGAGCTAGAACAGCTGTTGATAAAGATCAGTAGAAAATATCTATAGTAAGTGTGAATGGTCGGTGATGAGAACGCGAGTGACACCCAGGACACTGCTATAGACAAGGCGCAGAGAAGTGAATGTGGTCGACAAGGTAAGTGTAGAAGGTAATTCTGGCAAAATCACCTCGTGCGGGGGCTCCAGTTCGTCGTCCGGGGCCGCCGCGTCGCTGGGCCGCCACGCGCGCCCGCTCCTGCCCCAGACAACACCACCGTCACATAACGCCAACACAGAGCTACACCAACTAGTTCACACATAACACCATACGGAACACACAAACTCAACCATCAACCGATTTGAACGATCAAAATTTTCACAGGGACGCACTGGCGAGTCCCGGGGGCCTAATTTGTGTTTTAATCGGTCAATGTTGTTTCTTACTCCTAATGGATTTTTATTTTATTTACAGCCTCAGAATAAATAATGTCTGTTATAAAAGTTTTAATAGTAAAATTGCTCTGAATAGTGTAACGTCAAGTTTAGTTACACTTGTGCATGTGTAACTAATGAATTATTCGAGCCTTCTTTGTTATTTAAGACATCCATTCTTTGATCTTCTCATTATTATCATAATAACACCATGCAACAAAACCGTTAAATAACTTTTCTAAGTGAATATGGACTGCGACAATAATAAATCTGAATTGTTTATTCTGAAACAATTTGACAAAATTGCTCTTCAATAAAATTTTAAACGTCGCTTTCGCATCGATTTTACTGGCAGTAAATTTAAAGCATCCCTTACTTACGGATGCAGGACAATGGCACTAAACCGCCGGTGACAGTAAATGGGAACGTTATGCCGTCATAAAACAATCGATTCCAATACTGAATAAAAGTGGAAGTCTTTGGCCACCAGCCAATGAGATGCTCGGTTCGCAAGAGTGAGCGCTGACAAGGGCTACTGGAAAATTGTGGGTTATTTTCGCTGTGAGATGTAAAAGAGCGGACGAAAGCGAACGCTCGACGAGGACTCAGCCTTTGCTTTCCCACTTTAATGGTACTTTAGCATTTAAGCGCCTTTACAAGAGGCCCCGCCGGCGATGAGGGATTTACGCCTCGCTCATTAGAGAGGTGCGGTCTCTCGCGCTTACGGCTCTCTGATCTCGCACGGCCTCAGCTGAATGACAAATATTTTTTTTATATCCTTCCGGTTTTCATGAAACCCGCTACATCGTATTTAATCCTAGTGTAAAGAGCTCTAACTATGTTAATGTAAGTGTGGTCAGTCATATAATGAGGTCACCTGTAAGCATGGTCATGCGGTGGCAGGCCCAGGCCGGAGTCCTCGGAGGGCGAGCGATGGTCGGCTACGAGAGGTGCCTCCGCCGGTCCCTCCTATAACAATAACCCGCAACCTGACCCGAAAGCCCCAACACTTTCAACCACTTCTCACGTAACTTTACTTACGTGGAAGAGTTACTAACTTTTAGTTGATTAGGGACTTTGAACTCTAAAGTACTCTATAAAGTCCATGAAATGAGATAAACAGATTCACGAAAGACATTGAAGACGTTGTGGTTGACATAGTGTTCAGAAAAGTCCGCGTATATTCATGGGTCACTTTCAGTATGCCACGATGGGAGTCTTACTTAGTCATTATTAGTCAGGCCCGACCTTATGGGTGTATCATTGATGTTTCATGATGCCTACGTGTTATTAAAATAATACATTTATGAACCATTTATAAACAAGCTCAATCTACTATAGAAAGCAATCAAACTATGACATCGATGGAACATGCAGAGACAGGGGCGTACCCGGCGATCCTCAGTCCTTTGAATTATTTCATTTTAATGCTGAGATCTTTTGCATTATGAGAGAAGAAGGGACTTTTGTTTGGAGCAGCTGTGTACGGCCTTGTGTACAGTCAAGTGAATAAGTAAAGCGTGTGCACTTACCGGGTCGTGCAACTCATGCATCGTCGAGGAGGGTAGCATGTGTCGCTCGGGACCCCGCTACCAACAAATCGTAAGCATCAACTAAGTTTTGTGCAAATGATTTTGCTCTGAAGTGTACTTTCATGTGTTCTTTGTATGAAGATTTATGCGTTCATCCATGTTATGTAATTGCGCAGTTTTTGCAGAGCAGCTGTGTAATTTTTAAGTACTCTAGTGATGTGGATGTACTATCTTGTAGGTAGGTACTACATAATTACTAAACCAAAGTCGAGACTTCTCTTCAACTGAAGTAACCACAACATGTATATTTCGTTTGTTAAGATTAATGAAAAGCATTGTTTATTAAACTAACTGAGTTATCTTGTAGAGACAGAAAATTAAGTCCAAGCAATCTTGCAAAGAGGGCAGAATCCTAATTAGGTACTGCAGGTGGAGCACAGATTACAACATTGTAAGATGAAAGCCTGCCTAATAAACTCAGAGAAAATACGCCTTTTACCTCTATTTTTCGCTGAAGAAGAGATTAATTGTGAAAACGTTGCGAATTACTTTGTATTTACATGATTATTTTACTCTACAATTTGCAAAGCTTCTTTTATTGTGTTTGTGGTAGGTAGGTAGTCTGTGTGCAGATGTGTTTTGGTTCAGCGATACAAGAGTCATGCCCAAAATATCAACTAACTACTTATAGGTAGATGTTATTTCTGGAGATCAAAAGCACTGGTTCGCACCTTTTAACTAATCCCCACCATGAGAATGCTGGTTGAGCATTTAAATTCATTCCGGGAGCGAAAATTAAAACTTTAACAAAATATATCCATCCATCGGAAGTAATCTTCGCGGTATGGCCGTATGGATGGAATAGGTACAAAATTGCGCTTTACTTTTATTTAAACTTTTACTAAATATTTGTTGAGTTATTTTAATTATAAAAACATATTTTACCTTAATATGATGGTCGCCGGGCTCCTCTCCTCTCCTATACACGAGCTCGTCGAACCTCGCCCTGTCCTCCGGAACCATGAACTCTCGTATCTCCGTCAGAAGCGTGTACTGCACACAAAAGATTCATTTATTATTTGTATAAAGAAATAACACTGCAAAACTAGCACTGGACCGAAATTGTCGAGGTTACGAGCGGAATGTAGGTTAAACAGGTAGAGAGCGAAACAAAGGGTACACTCTTATATGGAAGATATGCAGAATAATTTAGCAGCATCGTGCATACATTTTAAATAGAACCCCGAAGTTGAAGTTCAATTAATTGAAAAGTTCTCTTTCTCTCTCTCTCGGGTAAAAATAGTTAAACATATCTTTCAGGTATAATAACATTCCCGAGGGTTAAAAAATAGAGAAAACGAATTTTCCCAGATATGAGACCTAGCTAGATTGATTTTTCGCCCCCGTAAACTCATATTGCAACTTTCATCGAAATTGTTAATGGCGATTTCGAGAACGTGAGTAGAAAAATCTCTATATAAACAAATATATATACATAAAAAGATTGCTTGTTTAATAGTATTGCATATAGCGATTGAATAATGAAAAATAACATAGGTAGGTACCTACACAATAATGTTAAAGTGCTCATTTGCACACATCGTTAATTGAACGTACACAGGTCTCGTGCACGCTGGCTGCTCCAAAAGATAAATTGTTGTTTGGTAATGTGACGAGCGTGTCTGCACAAGACATATGTTATACCGCGTATGATTGATGATAATGTATTGATATAGCATCACACGCGCACTTCATGACATCCCACTAATTACTTTAATCCTATACCTAAATAAAAATGAAGAAACACCGCGGAGAGAGTAAAATACGATAGAAAGAGATGTCTCGGTGAACAAAATTCGGAGTGTGTTGAATAATGCAACACGAGATCTCAAATTAAATACGGTCTACGTGCCTACTCTGAATCGAATTCCAACACAATGACTGTATATTATGATCTAAAATTATGTGAAAGAAAGAAATCGTTGATCTCTGAAACATTTCTGAAAATTGTCTAGACATTATGGAAAATACTCAAACAAAACCTTATGTCTAGTTAGCTTTCATGAATATGTATTTTATTTATGAAGATAGTCAAATAAATATAACACTGAGCTAATCATATCTATCCAGTAGACATTCTTAATCAACTAAGTGGCCTATTTTTGAACCCTATCTGCTATCAGGAGATTGGAATCGAAATAAATTGGATTTCTATTTGTCAATAAAAACTACTTTCACGTAAAGCTGAAGTTAGCGAGGAACCTGAACTATCGTGATAAATTGAATAAGTTTTCATGGAAAGTAAATCGTTTTAGCCGCGATAAAAGGAAATACTTAACTAACTTAACGAAAAGAAATATTACGTACAAAACTGTGAGACAATATTATAATTCTGCACAACAATCTCATTTAGAATCAATTGAAGGCAAGACAAAGTACTTATTCTGCTAAAGCGCTGAAGCTAAGCAATGTTTGCACATAAATTAGCCGGTTGTAATCCGAAACATCATCTCTAGTACACAGCCTACTGTTTCCCTATCGCTAACACGAGAAAACCCGCGCTACACACACAAACACTTTCATTAGTAGATGTATGTAGGTAAGTATTAGTGCGGAATTTCCCAAAATAGGGATCAAAGGGGCCAAGATAATAGGGTCGATAGAGCACAATCTGGAATTCGGGGAAAGTAGAAAGAAGTCTTTGAAAGTATCCGAAATCGGTTAACATACATTACAGATGTATGAGGTCCTTTAGATGATATTATTTGGTGTGTATATTTTTTTTGTGTTACATATATTCGTATAAAAGGGAAATCTTCACGCCTTTGGTATAGTAACAAGCCTTTTCAAATTGATGATCAAACCGTCAAATTGCGATCATATGCTACTACTTCGTAGTACTCTCAATCCAGTTCTAATAGAGAACGTTGCCTTTTACCTAATTATCTGTAAAAGCTGTCATGTGCATATTTGCGTGATGTGACCTAAATGCCGCGGATGGCGGAGCCACCGCACAGCCTGCACTAGAGGGATTGTGATCGATTCTTGCAACGGCACAAGTTGGACATATAGACATTAGTTTACAGTTGTAGCTCAGTTCTGGGCTGACATAATCTATATTGCCATCGACACGCCAAGAAAAAGAAGTCTCGAGATGCACTGTGAACCTACAATATATGCTACAGTCCAAATCGTAGGAGGTACTGAAATCTATCGGTGAATGGACCCTCTTTAACTTTGGGTTTCTTTTTGGTCACAGGCTAACACATGGTCTAAATAATGACGTACCTTCTGTGGCGTATCGAGCAGGTCCCTGACGACGGTGAGGAAGGAGTCAGGCGTGAGTCTTCTCGCGGCGTACTCCTCCATGTAGTAGGCGATGGCGGGCAGGTCGCACTGCGGCAACAGCGAGCGTGCTTTCTGCTCCACCGCCGTGGACGCCGCGCCGCGACGTTTGCCCCAGCCGCTTATTCTTAAGCACACATTATTTTAGTGTAAGCGTAAAGACTGTTGACTAAGCCCCCAAGCATCGCCACAATGACCGGTCCTGTGGCCTCCGCATCCAGCGGAGTCTGCCATGACCATTGGTTGTTAAATCACCCTGTGCGGGGCTACACATACCACGCGCCGCTACGATTATTAATTATTTATTATTACACCATAATATCCTATTCCCTTTATTGCATAACCTTTTTAGTTCAACTGAATCAGGGCTAAAGATCAAACGCTACGAAAACTAGGTGCTAGGTATGCGAATAACGCAATCTGGGACTTCTTATAATAATGTCAGGCAGAACTGGTACGGTACTACGCTAAATTAAAATTATCCCTATTTAACTACCTGCATATTCAGATTATAATGAGGCTGCGTTACTTGCGGTTTCTCTTTATAAATAAGGGCCCTGAAAAGAGTCTAGGTCGTCGTATGATAACGAGCGAGAGAATTCGGTTGAATAAAGTTACACAATCGTCGTATTCGTACTTCACATGTATGATAGGTACTCCGCTTTCATATAAATATATTACAGTATATAGCTATATCCCTAGGGATATAACTATATCACGACTATAAACATTTTACTGCAACATTTAGATTTAGATTTGTCTACACACACCTAAAACTGACCCGTCACTTTGTAAATGACCTTAAGTCCAAGTTAAGGAGCCACGATTTAGTTTCTGTTATTTGGTAAAAGTTCAACTGAAAATCTGCTACCATTTCCCGTGAATAAAAAACATACCCGAGGTTATTAGGTTACCCGAAACGCCTGACTCTAACAAACTGACTTTCGAAGTCGAAAAGGAAATCGAATGCATCATTCGATTAATCTATGAACCTTGGGCTGACAAGTGATTCCCTTTCGTGGTCGTGCCTAAAACAATTTTATAATGGTTTTCGAGAAAGCAGTCAGATTCAATCTATTAGATTAGTTTTTTACCCTATTTACGAGTTACAAGTCATGTAATTTCATTTAATATCGTAGAGACGCTACATTGTTCCAGAAACAAAGTTAAATGAAAATTATTTCACACGAACGGAATGGCTTTGTTTTTCTACTCGAATGAGAAACATTTTAATTATCATTAGTGAAAACTATGCACATAAAGCTATCCAGAAGGTTTAGGTACTTTACGAAGTCCAGAGCTTTATCGTGGTACGGCATAACTTGGTTCAGCGATTCCTTTAGGTTATCGAGCAGCCATCTGCCGCGCGGCCTCCCTCGCTGAGATAGCGTTTGCTAATTTGCGGTCAAACTAAATTATGTTTCCGATACACCTTGCAAAATACGAGGTCATTCGTGATATTTGAGCTTATACGAACATAATATGAGAACAATATGCATGCTATTGTTACCTTGGTGTTGCGTCCCGTTCTCCGTACGCGGTACACGCGTGAGGAACCTTCCCGACGTCCTTTACAACCAAAGACATTCGTTTGTGGTACTTAAGCTGTGCGACTGCCTCGTCGTGCGTCACGTCGATGAACGACTGGTTGTTCACCTCCATGATCTGGTCTCCAACCTAACAGACAAATGAGAACAGTTAGCGATGCTGATGACTTAGCTCATCTTTTACAAAAGTATAAGTTTTAATTATTGTTTCAACCAATATTCCTTCCTTTCGTCTCTAAATAAATACCTTTCATAATACTAATAGGTTGGAGGTGGTGGGTGTGATCGAGCAATAATTTTCAAGTGCGGTTTGTTTAATGAAAATTCTTGGAAATTTGTTAGTGGTAGAAGTTTCAAATGTAAGTTACGAGGTTCGGATATAGTTAGGTAGCGTGCAGAAATCGTGGGAGGGGCGAGAATCAAGCTCAAACGCTATAAATTTGCCAACACACCGCACCGTTACACGCGACACGAAAATTTAATAATATTTGTTCAATTCGGAAAACAGAAACGTTGTTTTAATGTAAAGTCAACCTACTTGTAGAGTAAGTTCTGAATACCGCTTCCAAAACTAGGACTTCATTTAATAGCAGCTATGCAAAATGTCATTTCCATAACGCTGCAAGTTTAATGGGAAACAAACCAGTAATTTAACCGACTATGAAGCGCCCTCGGCACAAACTTCGATGCAATTCCGTCTCGAAGGCCTCTTGCCTGCCGACTCCGCAAGTTTCCCAGACTTGAGTGTCGCGTTAATTTACAACGAATTGCAGCCAACTGAGCGCACTAAATTGAGATTTATATTTATTTATTTAATACTTCAAGCACAGAAATATACAGTAAACTTATTCCGCATTCCTTTCACATCGCGCGGAAATAATTTTAAGTGGATTTTATTAAAATTATGTTCACATTTTTTAATCTGCAGCCTATGTATCTATAACTATCGCATTTATCCTATATCAATGGCCCCAATTCATGTTAAAAAACGAATAAATACGTCATCCAAAAAGGCCTCTTTTACTTTTCACATGATACAAAAAAATACGTGGCATACAATATAAGTGCGGCTACTTATCTTCTTTTTCGGGTGGTTAGTGACTAACCTGGTGTCAGAGTTTTTTGTGCCGCCCATGGGCCTCAGACTTGGCTTTTTAGGCCGTCGAGAAATATCTCTCAGGCCATGCAGGCACGATGTTTTCCTTCACCATTTTTGAAGCAAGTGATAATTATACAATACGCACATGAATCCGAAAAGTCAGAGTTGCGTGCCTTGGGCTCGAACTCGACACCTACGACTTGTTAGTTCGACAGTTACACCACTAAACTATAACGCACCTAACAAATAAAAATATTTACCTACTTTCATCGAACATTAAATATTTCGCTCTCCTATAATTTTTCAAATTCTAAAGGTTCAATAGGTTCACTGGAAACGCCATCACTTTATTAGAATTTCCAATATTGTTTTCCATCCTGAGCGTCATTAGTTGCCCGGGTGAACTTTTCAAGTAAGTTGAATATGAAAGCATAATTACCATAAGTCCTGCTCTATCTGCTACGGAATCCTTGTCGACCCCAGTGATATAGATCCCGAGGTTGTACTCCAGCCCTCCTCTTATCATTAGTCCTAATGACTGTCCCGGCTCTATACAAAGGTCAACCTGCACACAAATTCATAAGATTAGCTATTTATTACGGTACATTAAGTGCTTCCCAACATAAAATGAAAATGCGTAGTACACATACGAAAATTCATGGCATTTCGGATAGAACATTACGGAAATTGCTATTAGGGAAAGCTTGGCACGTTACGTGATTATAATACATTAAGGCCCATAAACACGTAATCTGTGCTCACAACAGCTTAAGAATGGCTTCATTCACCAAAAAGTACTTTACTATGATCGGGCTCATCGCGCGGTGATGTCACAGAGATCGATGCGCGATGCGGCCCGACGTCATTACAACCGCTAACGACAGAATTCTGTGGTTAGTTGACTGCGATTAGCATACCACAAAGCGCTCCGACCTCTAACCCCAATATGCAATGACATCAAATATTTACGAGTAACGGAATGAACCATAAAATTTTATGATGTCATAAATTAATTTACGTGTTTATAAGTAACTGTCACCATTGGTGAGTAGGTACTTTCGGCATACGACGTAGGCGTAGGCCGTGGCTTGACATGTGACATGAGACGAATAGGGTGTTATAATAAATTTCATGCTATGTCAGGTACTATAGTGTTAGTATTGGCACACGTTCAACAAAAGTAGCTGCTGGTTAATTTACTCACCCTCCGTACGGAGCGGTCTTTGCTGTTTGATCGCGAGGAGCGCTGCGGCGGCGGCGAGGCGGGCCGGCCGTAGCGGTCCATCCACGAGCACGACGCTCGGCCCACCAGCGCGCCCGCCGTCCGCACCGTCATCGTCAGCTGACGACATGACTTCAACATCTAAGAAATCAATAGCTATAATTTAGAGTTTTCAATGATTCGATTTGTTGACCATTTTCTATTTTGTTAAGTACCTGGTACTTGTTGACAGGCCCACATTGTCCTCCCACACCTATTAACACCGTAATTTGAAAATATTATAAAAGCCAATAATTTAAAAAAGTAAACGTGGAGTTCCTTGCCAGCTCTTCTCCGCAGGAAACGACCATTTGGAACCGTGCATGTTTCATATGTGCCCATGTAGGTTTATGTGTAAAAACAATTCTTTTGAATTGAAATAAGACCAATGATTGCGAAGTAGGTAATAAGAAAGATTAAAAAAAGATTTAAATCTACCTAGAATAAATTCAGTTTACAATAACCCTCCATTGTTTAGACACATTTCATGTATCCAAAATAAAATTCAATATCAAAACATATTGGGTTTTCCTTCATGCTCATAGGTATTCAAGAAGAGAATTTTATTTTCTGCTGCATAAAAGTTTATGTTTCATATAAATGTATTTATGCTATCCAATACTCGTAAAACTAAGTTAATGTGACGTAAATCGTAAAAGCACACACATTAGAAACATATTCGTGTTCTGGTTCTGAAATTGGGCGAGGAAGTCATTAGTATTCAAACCAAATTAATTTGCCTGCGCTGACATAACCAGGGATATTAAAAGCTCACTATTAAAAACTCACTGAAATATACTGTAGAATCACATTCACGCGATATGAAATCAGCTACGGGAAGTACTACTACTACATAACATTATGTATACTATGTGTAGTACGGTAGTCCCTTTTCGTATCTCTTGTGCTTGCTTATGAAGCTTTGGACGCTCGGCCGAACAAAAATGGCGGAACTATATCGAGGGTACCATAAAGGAAAGACAAAGAGGCTGACAATCGACGCGAAATATCGTGGGAAATAGGCTGTATTCCCGGAATGGCGACGGCGTTTGTCTATTTACATGAAACGACTGACATTTCCCTTCTATAGTCTCAAGAACCATTCCTATATGTTAATCCATGAGTTATGGATAAATAGACCATGACCAGATCTTTTTATTACGACAAAAGTTATCCGTGAAAGCACTAAAATAACTTGGCTCCATTTCTACGTACATTTTAAGTTACAAAGTAGGTAAATATCTAGTTTGAGAGGAATTTCTTTTATAAAAGGAATGAAAACGGCTATCTGCGCGACTACTTTTATTTGTGTGTGATAAAATCACGTCAGCTGATGGGCAGGGAGACGGTCGGGAGATTGGGACAACCCGGCGACACGCGGCCAGCCGGCGCGGCGCTACTGCCCACCCTAGCTGACATATAGGTACATTTTTATAACTGTCACATGCCTTTACGTAATATAACCATTAAACAAATTCGCTATCTGAGTGAGAACTATATTTCAAATAAAGCTTTTCTACTTGTAAAATGTATGCAGCTGTATTACACAAACGGAAGAGTTCCTAAAGATAAAAGTTAATAATATAACACAATAGTCTTTGTGGCGGAACAACTAAAGTCGTGTTTTACAAAAAGGTCTGAGTAAATGTCAGGAAGCGACATCGTAAATCAAGCGATATCGTCAAGTGCGGAAGGAAAAGTCCAACAACGTCTGCAAAAATAGTACCGCTTACCTGACCCATCCACGATACCTATTTATTACCTAAACGCTACAACAAAAATATTTTCAACATAGGTAGGTACCTACTCAGTTATTTTTACACTACTCCTAAAGGATTTTACATAATTACTTCGTATAATGTCTGCACTGTTTATCAAAGTATTGAAAAAGAACACGAATAGTGAAACGTTTGTTCCTGGCTTTCGATACAAACACATACCTGGTACTTACATGAATAATAAGTATAGAAGATTGGTACTTACTAAATGAACGCCATAAAAACTTGGAAACAACTGAAATATAACTGCCATAGCCAATATCATTCCAAGTACACGGACTTGTACCTTCAGAGAAAACAAAAGGAAAACAAACTTTCCCGAAAAGAAAAGAAAACTTGATGTAGACTTAAGAACTTTCACCTCGTTTCTCTTATATATACGAGCTACCTAGGTACCTTTATTTTACAAAGTCAATATTGTTTACTTATTGAAGTTATATACGCAGGTAATTTGAATATAAAGTTGGATGTATTTCTGGGAATCGCTTGTAACACTGATTCTGATACATTTCAGGCATATTTCATCCATATTGGTCCGCTTGGAAAATAATCGTCCAATCAAGTATTCTCAAAGTTCAAAACCGAGGACACATACGTGAGTCCATAAATGCCTGGTTGTGGCCAAGGCTCGGATACTACGAAGCTTGGATAGTACTTTTTATACGCGGAAATTCAAACTAAGTAAATTAATTATAAATTCCAGAATAAAATACATGACGATCAACGATAATTTTTCAGGCGCCAATATGTTCATTTGTTTCTTTTTTATAACAAGTCTATTTGCAAGCCAGTTCAGTTTAAATAAAATCTTTGATCATTTACCTCCTTGGTTGTCATAAATAAAAACTTCGTTCCATTTTTAAATGACGCGACAGATATTAGTTTTCATAGTAGGTATTCGGCCGCTAATCACGACAGGTATGGATTTTCATTTTAACATTGCCGGCCGCGTGCTCGAAATTGCTGTAAGTATATACGTACGTACTGGTCAAATACAGCATTTTCGATTTATCTCGAAGAAGGTTGTCAAAATAATGTTCGAATTTCCAGACGTTTGAGCAAAAATAACAAAAAAAAGCGTAATTAAATTGTGTTCAAAGCCTGAAAATACGAGTGGGTATAAACAAAAAACAATCTAATACGCCTATCAAATGTATATCGAGTGCCAGCTGTCATTATCCTTCAACTAAAAGGAAAATATGAAACGGTAAAGCGCCTTCCGATTCTTCCGATTCTTGATTCTACCTTTAAACGCTCTCAGTCACGATAGACTGAATGCAAGATTAACGAGCAAATAGGTATTTCCTCTTCTAAACAGAAATGGTACATACTACCTACATACGTATTACGATATTTTGTTTCCAAAATGCAAAAATGTGTTGGAGATCTTTAGTTTTTATAAGAAAGAAATGTACAAAGAAGTCATAATAACAGAAAACTCATCGATTCCTATTTATTTAGGACAGCGAAGTCATAAAAGTGCTTTTGATATGTTGGTCAAGCAATAAAACTAAAGAAATATGGTTTTCCATACACGAAGCAAAGTTTCACAGCAATAAAATATCTGTTTAGGCATTAAGGTTGGGAAAATTTCTGTATTTTTTGTTGCGTAGGTAGGTGCCTGCGGTCGGCACTAGCACGGAAATAGAAAACGTCTCCCTGTCGTGTCCGCCTGTCATTTCCATACCCACAGTAATGCTGTTTCCATGTCGAATATTCAGGTTAAAGTAAAATGTAAATACTTATTGTACAACCAGAATATTGTGAAACGATCATTATAATTTAAACTCCTCATTACGGTGATAGTTTTTATATTGTAAGAAGTTAATGTATGAAACCTACCTAAGCTTTTGATTTAAATAAAATGATTATTTTTTTCAAATTTTTATTCAGCTTGTTACCTCTATATTAAATTTTAAAAAACAATGGTTAGTAACCTAAATGATTAAAACAATGCTTAGTAATCCAAATGATTACTATAAACATTGTTTAACATTTTTTATTTTATATAGAGGTAGCTGAATAAAAATTTGAAAAATAAAAAATTAAAGTTAAATGTATGAACATTTAACTTTAATTTTATTCCCTATTATTGCAGGATTTACGATCCCATTGTGACAAGTAGCGTAATGTTTATTTAATTCTGACAGTTTTAAAACTCTTGTTTCTGTTTCGCGTTACTCCCAAATGGGCAATCAGCGTTTTTACGTACACACCAGTCGCGGCTCGGTGAGGCCGTTCAAATACATTTGACATTATTTTCTTTCATCCCTCATATCATTCGGCACCATTTGTGTAAGTCCCAAATTAGAAATAGACTGCAATTTACCTGTTACCTAACAGAAAATATAAACCAATTTATTACACAGTCCAAATAATTTGGTTCGTTACCACACACACGTACATAAAAATAAAAATTGACTTTGATTTATATTATTTTTATCATGCAACTTCAAATGGATTAGATCTTGCAATACTTTTCACTCCTTATAGCAACTTTAGACAGAAATACGGTCTCTATTCCCCAATGTCACACACTGCAAAGGCGATATTAAACACGTCCGCCCCGAGTTGGATGATATAAAACATAGGATAGTATATCTCGCGGGAAATATTTCTTTCTCAGAAATACAATGAGCCTTACAATCACAAAGTCTTGCCAACTCTTTAAATTGCACTACAAAGTTTTAAAACGTTATCTCAAAGTCTTTGATTAAAATAACAGCTAAGTTTTGAAAGATAAAGATGTTAAAAGCTCTTAACGCTCAACACCATTTGTACATGAAATATGCATAATGTCAGCTTCCTAGACCTGCCTGCCACATAAATCACTCATGATTATCATCCTTTAAGTGGTGCTGCCGAGTATGAGTCGACGAGCTCGTCTGCAATTAAGAACACTTTGTTTAATGCTAATAACATCACTTGAGTTTTCCAGCCTTTGCATTTACACTTTATAATTGGTTTTTCTCAGAGTATTGTAACTTTTACAATTATTGTGTCTTAACTCTTTAATTTCAAGTAGGTATGTTTATAGTTTAATCTCTACCAAAGATTAGAAATTATGGCAGGAATGGCAGGAACCCAAACTAGACAAAACAATGTCAGAATGACTGTTTTCATTGACTATAACTGTCCTGAAAAGTAAATTATAAAACGAAACTGAATTTCTTTTGTATTTTGGCAGGTAAGCCGAAGTTAACTGTTTAAAATATTCTTAACAGCGAAACTGTTTGGTAGTGAAGGCATTTGGCGCAAGTCATTTAGGGTCATTTGGCTTACCGTCGGGACAGGCTGCCAGAGACTACCACAGCAACAGGTCTGACTTCAGCCCTCGTCATATATGTAATCCCGTGTAATTCACAAACATCAACGTCCCGACATCATCATGTAAATCAAGATTCCTAGCTTACCAGGTGTTTGACTCTCAAAAGAAAATGGGCCAAGCGCCAGATTGAAGATTTTGGACTGATTTATTAATCTATTCTGTCAAGCTTAACGACGTTTATTACAGAGAAATAATGCATGAAATATCAAGTAATCTAAATTTTATAATAAATGTACCTAAATAATTTAGATTAATTCTTTTCAAATGAAATAAAATTGTCAAGTACCTACAGTGGAATCCTCACATAGGTAGTAAAAGGTATGTGCATGGTACGTATGACATTACCCAAACTCAGTTTCTTCCATTACGTTCCCTACATAAATATTCTACAAGAACAATCTTACCAGGCTGAATATCTTACCTTAAGAGCATCTTCGTGAGAGATCCCGGAGAACGGAGTGCCATTGACTTGCAGAATGGAGTCCCCAGGGCGAAGGCCCGCGCGCTCCGCCACCGAGCCCTCCTCCACTCTCGATATGTACACACCTACGCCTAAATATTATTACATTAACTAAAATTTATACACCTACAGTACAACTAGCCAACGTAAGAAAATGCAAAATAAAATTTGAAAAATAATAAAAAGCATTTTGAAGTCCGTTCTTCAATTTTGGCGCCAAAAATTCCATAGACAGACGTCGGATTTTTCCACATCTTCTCGCTTACCGTTTATTATTACGGCTACTGAAAGAAGTTTTATTAATTTGACATTATATTAAATGAAACTTACAGACACGCAACTATGTAACAATACCAAGAAAACATTGCTTCTATTTTGGCAACTCTCCGAACATTGCTTTTGTCTTAATTAATCATACAATTCATGAATCGGCTAAACTTTTACAGCATTTTTAGCCTGAACAAATTTAGATATGAAACTCACATAATTTGAAAACGTGGCTACAATGTTACCTTCACAATGGGGGCTTTTTGCAATATAAACCGAGGAGGATCTTATCTTGTCTTTGTGGCTGAATATTAAACTTTACTTAGCAGACTTACTTTAGAATTTTAATACTAAGATGCAAACAATCTTAGCTACACCTTAATGCCGTTTCATTCACGTGCTTCCGAAGTAGACGTTTTTGGATCTATACATTATAATCTGATAAGAATAATAATCTCTCGTCTGTCCTTATTTTGTACTTCGCAAGCAGTCAAGAAAAAATGTATTTTCTTTTTTCCCGTCAACGTATTGTATTCTCTGGCTTTGTGTATTGCTGTGTATTTTCCAGTGTGGCTCATGGATAATAGGCGTACTTTCTCGTAAGAGATTTTATGCAATTTAAATAACCCACCGCGCCGTGCCTTCTGCCGGGTTCACTCGACCGGGATTATCATTTAAAGTTGCCACAAGCGACCGCCTATCCGACTAAATAGGACAGAATATTTTATTTTCTTTTAAAACTTTAAAAAGGTTCTACTGCTTTCGCACGCCTACTAACTAAATAAAATTTTATTTGGACTACTGATTGGCCACTTTAAATAAAATGATCTACTATATAACATTGAAACAAGTTTCTCTTTTGCTAAAACAACATCATTCTCATGAAGGTACTTACTTATAGGTAAGTGAGTAATGTAGAAACCAAGTAACTAAATAGTAATTGTAAACTTCGGCCTGCTGTAAGTGCCTGTTCTAAAACTGGCTTATGAAATCTAAACCCCAAATTATTTCCCAAACGAGTAATTAATTACAGATTAACATTAACGCAAAAAATCCCTAATCATCACTATGGTACCCACACGATTTGTATTCACACAAAAAGGGTTGCCAATAAAGAAAATTGTTATGATACAAATAGAACACGCAAAGCATGTATCACAAATAGCATCGGGTCATTGTTTAGGTACTGACAGCTCTCGGCGCTATTTGCGTGCCTCCCGCGCTATATTGCTCATAATCGATAGGACAGCTTCGTTTGCTGTGTAGCTTACGGCTATCGGCTAGTAATGCGTACCTAATAACTTTAGCTATTTATTACGAAGTAATGGTGGCGTTTTTTAAGAAAATTATTAATAGTATTTCTAGACTACCTATATTTGTCTAGGGCACCGGTTCAATAGTAAAAAGCTCTACAATGAGTTTACACAACATGGAAGTGGCGAAACGACATTCAATGATTCCATGTATTCTATGATGTATGATTATGTTTAAAATAAATGAACAGACAGCGAACCTAGACAAAATGGTGAATGCTCTTTAACCGACTTAAAAAAAGGAAGAGGTTCTCAGTTCGACGGAATATTTTTTTTTAATGTTTGTTCCCCGATTACTCGAAGACGGCTGAACCGATTTGAAAAAATACTTTTTCTTTGAAAGGGTATACTTCCAGGTTGGTCCCATTGTCAATGGTCACGACCTGATGATGGGATCTTGGACAAATCGAGGGAACTCTTCAAATGTTATAGGCACACCTATAGCGATTTGGGTATTTTTTTAGTTACTTGTGCATTTGCACTCGAAAAGCAGCATTTAGTAAAGTGAAACTGATGAATTATAAATCAACACACCAAAAAGTGAAAAAAAAATTTACCAAAAATACAACCAACTTCCAAACTACAAAGTGAAAAATAACTTTAATTTCGGAAGTCGGTGGCAAATAATTTACATACTGATTGATCCAAAGACACCGACTTCCGAAATTAAAATTATTTTTCACTTTGTACTTTGGAAGTTGGTTGTATTTTTGGTATTTTTTTTTTTATATCACAATTGAAAAGTAGGGTGGCCTATCTTTGACTGAATTCAAAGACTAATAAAACAAATGACCATTACGTTGTAGGGTTTTGAATGAACTAACTATTAGTTATTTCTACTTCTCCACCAGCAAAACTAGACTAATGTCAGTCGTGGAAAACTGACAGTTTTTCTAGACGGAATAGTATAGAGAGCACACTTCGCTATCGCTTTTCTGTTCACGTGTTGTGCTTAGCAATTTAGAAACGTTTCGTCACGTGTTCGCTGTCTGTGTGACAAGGGTATCTAGTATCTACAAGATGTTCTTAGTTATATACAAGGAAGGTTCCCACCTGCCTCCTTCCCGCCTTTGACACAGATGCCAAAGCCATGCGAGTCAGCGGGGTCCCGGCTCATGGTGACGGTGCGCGTGGCGGGCTCCGCCGGCGGCGGCGGCGCCCCGCCCGACGAATACGGCCTCTCCCGCTCACCCCCACGGTATATTGCCTGCCGACAAATAATATGGTTAACAGAGAAAATAAAGCATTAATCATTCCAACATGGACATTTGTCAGTTCTAAAAATATATATAGTGTCTTTCGAAGAAAAGCTATATCTATCGATCGTATTCTTAACTATGTCGGGAATTTCATCGCTTTGGTGAATAGTAAGTATTTATAAACGTATAGTTTTAGTGGCTGAAGAGCGCGGCTAATGCACTGCTAAATAGCTCAGAGTACCTTCACGTAGGTATTTTGAGAGCAGGATCAATACAACGCCAGTTCGGCTTTGGTTGCGGTACGATTTTGGCGCTGGAATAATGACTACGCTTGGTTTGAAAATGTTTAAAAACCGGAGCTGAATCAGACTTATGTCCATTTTTATCTGCCATCTAGTCATATGAATTATATTCACGATGTATTTGCAAAACAAAAATTGCAAAATGTTATTTATAATCTATGTGATTTATTTTCTTTGTACTCACATTATTGTAAATTCACACTTTTGCAATGAAAATATGAATAACAATCTTGCGCTAGCAGAACACATTACATTGTTATCTTTGTGTAGTGTTTGGCTCTCCAGGATACAGGCTGTGCCTAGTTTGGGACCCGCTGATAAATCTAAGTCTTCTGTCAGTGAAAATTTAATACCATGCTACTTGTATATTTAAGAACTTTAAGTAAGCTAAATAAAATTAATTTGAATTTGAAAAGTTTTGCACTTAAACACAGAGTGTAGAAATATGTGGAGATTGTAGCTGACGTCATTCACTCCAGTCTCTTTGAACTATGACGCTGCTAAATTAAATTATGATAAGTAAAATTCTTCAACGTTATTTATACTCTTAATAAAAGCCTTTTCGGCGTTGTACTTTAGAACAAACGACTCATAAATATTATCTATTATTTTGGGCTTTTAACTCGCTTAATTTTTCTTACGTTAAAAGCTCTGTCTATGTCTAAGCGATGAAAGGCGTGAGCGATGTGCCTGTTAGCTCCTTAAACAAAACTGTGTTTGAAAAAAAATTATAGCGGGGATGCCTTTGTTGTTCAACAGAAGCTTGTCAAATTATGCTCGTTGAAAAATCGTTGGGTTCCTCATTGTTTGTCCTGTAAACTTTAAGGAGGTTCAGAGACTCGATCTTCAATCTCTCATTAAATTATGACGGTCTTGCTGACGTGTTCGAATGTAAACATCATCAGATTTAAAAGGAAAGCAATCAAGTAGTGTATTTATGCCGAAGAAAAAAACAATCGTCTGTTTCCTGCTTCGGAAAGAGTACCTGTTAGAAATATAATCCTAAATTCGTTCCACGAGGCATAAACCTCATATTTGCTACACCCTCGAAAGCTTTAAAAAATACATGTAGCAAGCTTTATTGGGCTAGGTACAGTTACCTTCCGCATATATTAATATTTCAGTAAGTGACGTGTTTCCTTTACATTACAGCGAGACCTGGCATGTTTGGCAGCATTTTCCAAAATAATAAATAAAACACATACCTACACTCTGCGTGTTTGCTACTCATAAAATTCTAATCCTTTATACTTCAATAAGGTGCAATACAAAAGGGAAGTTGAACCAAATATAGCGAAAGGAAACGATTTCTAGAAACGCGAGTGACTGCTCAAAACAATTGTTTCCCTCAATATTGTACTCGACGCGGCGTTCATAAGCAAAACCCGCGCCCCTCTTTTGCGTAAACAATGTTTCTCGAGGCGAACGTTTAACATCTCAAAGAAGTTGTATTTGCCGGCCGCCCTCGCGCGCTGGGCGTCGCCCCTCGCTCGCCCGCCCGCCCAGGCCACTGCAAGCGATCCGAGCCGCGAATACTTTCATCCGATCTCGTTTTACTTGAAAACTATGCTTTTTTTTGCATTGTACAATGTTCACGCATATTTTATTCCACGTCTATTTAAGAATCAGTTACAGAACATTAAGTTCCAAAGGCTCAGCTGAGTTGGAATAACTTGCGCTTTTGCTTGATGCTTTTGTTGTGTTACTAAACAATTATTTTAGGTTTTGTTTAGCAAACGTCTTTGGGGATAGGATATTATCAATATTTGCATAAATATAATACAATCCTAATCCTTTATGCATAGCCTCGTGGAATGTGTTAGGCCACTTCTTTCAAAGCAGTCAGAAAACAATAAATGACTCCAAAAATTTTCTTGTTATTTTTTTCAAAAATCTAAATTGAAAAATTTACCGTAATAACCACGCATATATGCAGATTAACATCAACAAGTGTATCCCAGCAGTAATCGCTCACTCGCTCAGCGGGGAATACGCCGAGTTACCGCCGCTCATACAACTTTACTGAAGATACCTTACACTTTCCAACAGTGATTAACTGCTCGCTTTCAGTTTGTGATGTTAATAGCCCCTAAGTACACTTTAATTGATTAAAACCGAAGTTTAAAAACCGCTTTTATTGCACACAAGTTTCCAGCTTTAACTTGTACGTTTGAACGAAGTAATTTCTAAAGTCCGTCTACTGAATGTATTCGTAGTAGGTATGTTTATCGAAGTTGTTGGTAACCTAGCAAATAAAGTTTAATAGAATTGTATGAAATTCTAAATTACCTCATTATTCTCGGTGGAATCCAATTTGGAACGTCGGTTAAGAATATTTTGTCACTAAACCAGTTTACACTGAGACACATCACGCACTGTTCGAGAACTATTTTAAGAACTCATTTTTCAGCTTCCTTTATGTTCCAGAAATTACAACAATTAAATAACCGAGGATAACTTCTACAGATGACTTATGAGCATATGTCTTTAATACGGCTGAACACACAGTTTACGGTCACCGCTACTCTTTAAATTTTTCTATCTATTTACTATTATTGAATTTGATGTTTCTCGACTACCACATCAGTTACGAGGAAATGAGACCTTCGCCGACGTCGGCGAGCCGTCTGTCGTTCACAAATTGAAATATTTATCGTTCCCGCCTTGGAAAAAATACAGTGTAATTGGGTCAAATGGCACGACACCGCCCTAACGATTTTACAATAAAGTTAGGAAAAGTTCGCGTAAAATCAAGATTTGTTGTGTTTTACTTTTACAATAAATAACGGTAAAATACACTGTTTAGGCTATCGGGGCTGTCTCCTGACAGCGACTGAACGTGACGATGACAGCGGCGTCGCCGGTGACCATGACACCATAAGATTGGTATGGACACTCCCACACCAACCATAACAATATTTCTCATTGTACACGTAAATTATTTTCAGAAGTTCTGGCTAGTAGCCGGAGTCAAACCTACACGGAATTCCAAATATTTAATCTGGTCCAGTAATTTATTAGACAAAAATCCTATGTACATATGCGGATAAAGCAAAACCCATTGATTTCTGTGTGGTCATGTCCATACTGTCGGCACCTAAACGGTCGCCGCTGTGGTCATGAATAAAGTAGTGGTATCGACTGGTGAGCGCGGCCTCACCCTGGAATAATTTACACACGTGACACCCCTGCCCCGTCGTGCCTCATATTTAGCTATTTTTGGAACTTTAATTCACCCACTGACATCCTTGACGATATACTAGTATTGATTCAATAATTGCTGCACCGCAATTTCAACAGCTGTTGAAATTCAAGGTTCTATTGATGATTAATATGAAATTTTTTATAGATGAATAACAATTTTCAATTGATGAATATGATCTAAGAATATGAAAAATTGATGATTAATCGGTATTGTTGTGTAAGTGTAGCCTCAACCTTAGTTTTGAGTGTGCTAATTGCTTACATCTGAAGTAAACAGGTGTTAGTTATGAATAACTGAGCAGAGAGTTCTACAACGATTGAACTCTAATTAATCACGAACGTTCTCAGAATTAACCTGAATTTCTGGTTTGTGCTGTAGCAGGTTAATTTAGTAGCGCTTCAGTTAGCTCGTGGAATCGTGGCAGCTTCTAAATAATGCAATTAGTGTTGCATTAAGAGCACTTACATGATGCGTAGTGCTGCTGGGGCTGCTGGCGGGAGAGTGCCTGCGCGCGGGCAGGGGGGCGGGCAGAGGTGCTGGGGGGTGTGAGGGGGGCAGCGCCTTGCCCAGCGCGGCTGCCCCGCCCTGCCCGAACAGCCGTAGCACCTGCTCTGGGGAGATCGGCCGCTTCTTGCCGTTCGCCGCGCTCAGGTGGTTCGTACTGTTCCTCAAGCTCGTTGCTCCGGCTACACAGAAAATAATACAGTTAACATATAATAGACAATCCTGAATTTCAGTTTTACAGTTAGGTAGGATTCTATTCTCTAAGCTAGCAAGTTCGAGATCAAGGTTATCTGTTTTTAACTGAGACCTCCACAGAAAAGCAACACTGGATTTCATAAGAGTTTCCAAATAAAATCATCAGAATCACCTGCACTATTCGTAATGGTAGTGGAGCCGAGGTACGGTGCCCGGGACAGCTTGCCCGCGTAGTGGTGCGAGTACGAGGTGTGGTGGCCGTGCGAGGAGGCTGGGCGCTCCACGATGGTGTACGAGGTGCCCGGCGGCGAGTAGTACACCCCGCCCCGCGCCCTCCCCCGCGCGTCCTCCGCCTCGTAGCTTGTGTGTCGGTTGTCCTGCAACCACTGCTTGCTTACAACAGAACCCAAGACTCTACAGAAAGACTGGATCATTTTTAGGGTTCCGTACCCAAAGGGTAAAATTAGACCCTATTACTAAGACTCTTCTGACGTTTCATAAGTGCCCATGTAGATCTATGTGAAATAAAAATATTTTGATTTTGACTCCGCTCTCCGTCCGTCTGTCTGTCTGTCCGTCTGTCACCCGGCTGTATCTCATGAACCGTGATGGTAAGCCAGTTGAAATTTTCACAGATGATGTATTTCTGTTGCCGCTATAACAACAAATACTAAAAAACAGAATAAAATAAATATTTAAGGGAATGAATTTCCATACAACAAACGTGTTTTTATTTATCGTTTTTATAGATAATGGTACGGAACCCTTCGTGCGCGAGTCCGACTCGCACTTGGCCGGTTTATATCTTCTTCAAGGCAAATAAATAAGACAAGTAAATTTATGACATCAATCATGTCAACCGATCAGATCGATCCACACGTTCATGGCAGCCGGATTACGGTCAACCATCGATTATGCTTTGAATCAATTTATATCGACTGGTCGAACTCGATCGACCGCAATCTAGTTGTACTTTAACGCAACGTAAACCAACCAAGAACTTTTCTTGAATACATGCTTACAAATATTTTTAAAGTCAACCACGTTTGTAACCTGATAATTCCAACACATTGTTAAATTGAAATTCTTTCAGACAAATTCCTTTTAACTTTTAACAGTAACTATGCAGTTTGAAAGTTGAGTCGTTGTTGCAATTATTGGTACCCATTTTAACGCTGGACTGCAAGTGGTATTTAAATATTAAAATGGTGACAAGGAGCCAAGAATCTGCCTCGGAAAGTAAAGTTGACCAAAAAGTTCTCAAGCTAGGTATTGGCCGTGTTCGCGACTGCGTAGGAGTTCGCATTACGCACTTTTCTAAGTTGTAAAAATCTTACAGTAATAAACATTTTACAATACAGTTCTAACGATTTTTTTAACTGTACTGAATGAAATGTTAGTTTTAAATCTAGGTAACAAAAAAAAAACAGTGTCCAACCGAGAAGTTTCAAACAAAAGCAGTGCGATAAAGAGCAACCGCTTGCAACCGACATACAGTGACCCGTTTAGTATTTTTTTCTTAAGCCACGTCCATTTGCAGTAGCTTATGCCTTATAATATTATGCCAACTTAATATTATGGCGAAATAACTCATATCGGACTTATCGTATCGGTAAAAAATCAATATTTTGAAGGGAAATTGTAAAACTGTAGTTGTACATTTAAAAAAAGGCTTTCTTATTACATATCCTTCTTCTTGTTTTTGTCGGTTGAAAATTTTTCAGTTCAGCCATGGCTCAAATGGAAGATATATATCTCATAGGATATGTGGCTTTTTGGCCTCGTACAGGTCTTTTCTTCTCGCACGGTTTTTGCGACTTAACAACACATTGAGATTTCTTAATTTTATTTATGTAAGTTTAATATAAATGTTCTCCCAGTGATGGTAAAAACTACATCAAATCCGTTGCGTGTTTTAGAAGAACAACGCGGTTACTGTGCGTTCGCACTGACGAAAAATTCACAAAGAAATATGTTGAAGTTTTCTGTCAATGTATCAACTCGCATTCGTATTGTCACACAACTTGTTGTCGCGAAAAATGTTTGACGTTTCATATCACTTGACGTATTTGTAAGAGTGTAATCTAGTAACATGTTGTAAGATTTGTTTTAACATTTTGCCCATTTATGTAATCATAGAGTAGTTTCGGGTAGTTTCGGCCTGGTCAGCCAATATGGACTACTACTATTTCTCTGAAATAAACCAACACTAACGTTTAACTTATAGTGCAATGTTGGTGCAAACTTACCCCCGCCTCCTCAGTCAATCCATGCAGCGCAGCAATTGCGTGCGTGGCCTGCACGCTGATATCCAAAATTACATATTTCGATGTTACTTTTGGTAAGTTTCAATCATTTCAGTTATTCGAATTACTAATGTTTTTATATTGTTAGTGCACAGTTTTATAGACACACCCTTAATCTGTAGTGAGGTAACAGTTTTATATGCATATTGTTCACTGGTTTATAATCGGCGGCCAATATGGATCACCAGGTAGAGGGCCAATAAGGCCTGCCATATTGGCCATTTTGCTTTTTTAGGCAATGGCTCCACGAAAACCAGTTCCCCAAAGAAAACGCCAAACTTAGTGCAAAATATAAATTAGACGAGCAATCGAAGACGTGCGAAATAAAAAAATGGGTTCACTTAAAACTTCTACATTACATCAGCTAACAGAACTGTCAGCCGATATAGTGACTTGTACAAAGTAACTCGCAAGAATAACTTGCACTTAATTTTATACGGCATTTACGGTCAATATGGCCCTAGGCTCTATTATCCTACCATGGATAAATTTCGATGATTGTTCAAGTATACGAAAAAAAATATTTTTAGTTATTCTTTGAAATTAAATTGCCATAAGCTTCTAGTTTTTAATTACTGATTAGTTTAACGACTTAATTAACCAATAAAGACTGATTGATCTCATACACTTCGAGTTTTATTTCCAAAAAGGCTTATGGTGTGCCATAATACCCGAAACTACTCTACTGATGGTGGACAAATAGTTTATTTGTGGGTGATAACATAATTGAAGCGATGAGGACGATTTATTATTTAAAGCATATTACCAGCTAGACTGAGCTACTTCGTCTAGTCCGTCTCCCGATTTGGTTTTTAATTTATTTAATTTTTTATTGAATTGTGTTTTCAAAGACATCATTTTCCTTTCGACCGGGATAACACAATCCATGTCCATATTGCCCATTGGCTCAGTTTGTAGTAATAAAGAATATCAACGCTTTAGTGTGTTTTTAACCGACTTCAAAAAAAAGGAGGAGGTTCTCAGTTCGTCGGAATATTTTTATTTTTTTTATGTATGTACCTCGATTACTCGAAGACGGCTGAACCGATTTGAAAAGTTATTTTTTTGTTTGAATGGGTATACTTCCAAATTAGTCCCATTGTTATTTGGTTACGATTTCATTACGGAATCTTGGAGAAATCGAGGGAACTCTTTAAATATTATAGGCACACATATAGCGATTTGGGTATTTTTTATAGTAACTCATTGTAGTGCATTTGCTCTCGAAAAGCACCATTTGGTAAAGTGTAACTGATGAATTACAAACCAACACACTAAAAAGTGTTTTTTTTTTTACCAAAAATACAACCGACCTCGGTGTCTTTGGATCAATCAGTATTTAAGTTTTTTGCCAGCAACTTCCGAAATTAAAGTTATTTTTCACTTTATAGTTTGGAAGTCGGTTGTATTTTTGGTTTAAAAAAAAATCTACATATTTTGTAATCCATTAACATGAAAAGCCGGCAAGGCTCTATATACTTTATCGTGCCGGCCTGTCACTCACTCCATGTTTCGATGTTTCATCTGTAATTGTAGGCACCTCTCTTATGCCTACTGGATCCGACACGGGAGTTACTGCGATGCTCGATGCAAGAAATAAAGACGAAGATTTGATTATTAAAAATTGTTATTTATTCCCGAAACCCCAAGCGCAAAAGGAGCACACGGATCGGCCAGTGCGCAGTAACTGGCGATCGCCCATATCTACTTCTCTTTCATACCTCAAACCGCTGACGCATAACATTCATACTTACATTGTCCCTACATAATGTTTACCGTCATACTTGGAAAACACTAAATATCCAGCAATAGACAGGTTTCGAGACAAACAAACAACAGGGTGTACGCAAACATGAGAAATCTCTATAAAAAAAAACATGTCTATTGAATGTTACTGTAATAATGTTACTTAATGTCTACACAGTGCGAACGCAGCTAACTACAAGCAGTGCGAACGTAAATTCAACATGTTGTAAGATTTGTTTCACGTGACAGGTATCGAAACATGTTGAATGTTTTCTGGTGCAAGTCACACAGACATACTTATCTTCAGCGACTATATTTTATAATATAGAAGAAGAAGATACAAGAGAAAAGATATATAGATATTAGTTGCGAAATGTCACAAGATATTTGTGTACCTGGTGACTCCTGGAGTGCCGGGCGAGGTGATGCGCGGGCGGGTGCTGCGGCGTGGCGGAGCGTGTCCAGCCATAGCCCTGGTTGTAGGGCGGGGGCCAGCGCGCGCCGAACTCGGCCAGCTCCGAGCCCTCGCCCGCCTCCCCCGACCTCATGCCGGGGGTCACGATGCTTTCTGGAACAACGAACACGGACAATTACGTGTGTAGCTCAAGGAAAACCTTCACAATTTTTTATGTGAAACTTCTTAGGCGGTGACTCGATAATTGGACGAGGATTGAGAGTAGAATTTCAAGGACGCATCACGTTGTTTAGGCACATTTCGTTACATGAGAGAGAAAAAGATATATATAACTCTCTCTGCCTCTCACACTAAATATTTCAAACCCTTTATTTTTAAGAAGTTTCACAGCTATCATGTATACGGTGCTGCACGCGCAATTTTTTGTTTTCTTACTAAAGATTTAAATTGTTTCTTACTACATCTCATTCAGTTAAATAACCAAGATATGTGCTCCTAAGGTACTTTTTTCATTGTATCAATATAGCAGTAACAAATTATTTAAAAAAACAAAAACCTGACTGCAAAAACACATAACAAACCAATAACCTGAAATTATGATGTAATTTTTGTTTTTACCCCGCCTGCAATACCAAAATTTTATAGATTATAACATAATGCTTGTTTTTGTCTTTTCAGTTATGTGTTTTTGCAGTCGGGTTTTTTGTTTTTACTAAATAATTTACTTTATTTCAAGCTTTTGAGTTTTATTAATATATATATATATATATATATTTGATTGACCCATTACTAGCTTTTATTTGATATCAATAATGTAGTAATTATTTTTTTAAATCAACCCCTCCTTTTTTATTTATTTGCAGATGCAATATATAAATATTGGCAACCAACGGCTTAGCGTGATTTCTGAGGCACGGAGGAGTCTCGGTATGTAGAAATGGTCACCCATCCACGGACCAACCCCGCCAAGCGTAGCTTAACCTGATGGATCGACCCGTGCGGCTGTTAGTACTTAGCCACGAGCTCCTCTACTATAAAACTGGAAGTGCGACGTAGTAAAATATCAGGTACCTATTGCTCACTTTGGGGACAGAATCCACTAGATATTAAAAGAGCTAGTTTCTCAGAAGGTGCCAAAAGTGGTTGGTAGGAAGCATAATGCGCAGTACCGCCGTCCTAGGCCATTTGACGAAGGAAGTAGTAAGCGTAACTCCTGGGCGCGGTCCGATTTATGAGACCGTCGACTCGAGCTTCGATCGCGGACCACGACATACATTTTTCATGGACACTCTGGTTCATTCATTTTTATTAATTATTTACAAGCCGGTGCCAAAAGTAGTTTTGCATTTTAGAGACACAATGAATAAAATTCGCTCGCGAGGGATTTCGTTTGACGGCTTTTTTGTAACGTGAGCACTATCAAACAAGATTTATAGGGCCTTTCTTTTTAGGATATTTCTAAAACTAGGCACTTATTTACGAAATTGCCTCGTTGGTCTCGTGGCGCTAATGCTGAGCATGAGGGCCTGGGCTCAATTCTGGGGTCGGGCAAAGTGTTTTTGGGGTTTTTTCATCTGGAATTCCTCGGTAGCAGCCCGTTGTCTGGATTTTTGCCCGGTTGACGGCAATAGCCCCTATTATATGCGACTTAAAAATAACTGGCGAAATGTGGATTTACTATAACTACATCTGCCTAACCCTTTGAGCCATTCGGGCGAGATGTTTTGTAATGTCATGTCATGTTCTAGTTCTGTCTAACAGTATCTAGACATTCATGAATGCAACTGGGGACAGTAGCTATCTTCTTGTGTATCACGTCATTGCAGTACCAGTAAACTTTCAGAACTGCCATTAGTTTCTCATTTTCAGAACGCTTTCTTCAGCCATCAAGTGAACGAGACATAAAGGTTTAAGTGGCTCTTAAAGTTGGGCACACCATAATGAATTGCGGCGGCACTTTTTACTTCAAAGCGATTCCGGTACAACCTTTTGAGGAGGAGACATGGTCTGTTATCATGTGTAATTACTGTAACTTCAAGAAGTTGATTACCACTACGTTTGTGAGTATCATCCAGTGTTTGGGGTCGTAATATTAGCCTACGATTCACATATTAAATGAGTTTTTAAAATACTTATAGGAAAAGTTAAGAATTAAGTTGTACTATTCCATCGGTTCCTTCTCCTTCTTATTGACCGAGCGATCGAAGCGAGCAAAGCGTCTGTTTGAACTCTGGCATAATTTGCATTCCTTCAGTCAGTTTTTTGGTACTCCTCTACAGGTCGTATTTTACTACCGATCTGGACAAAACTTGATATATAAGTTTTACGACTTTATAGAAAATTTTTGCCGCCGGGAATTTTTTATTGGAGGGGCAGTTCTTTCAGAAAGGGGCAAATACCGGGCTACTGGATATCTCCTCGTTATGCGATCCGATTTCAATGGTTCTTTTGTTTTATTTAAAAGGTAATGACTTTCAGTTGGTCTCATAAAATTGGTGAAAATCTGATGAGGATCTTCGGCATGATGTGCAAAATGCAGTAAATTGCTCACTTTTATATTTCTACCAGTGGAATAGGCCCTTTAACTACTAGGTAGGGATTGATGGAGCACCTGGGACCAGTTTCGGTACTGCTGTTACCCTGCCAACCAACTCTGTCCCACCCGCCATAAAAACCAACCCAACTTTAAACTTTCTCATACTTAGTGCTACTTACGTACCTGAGCTTATTTTATGCTTTTTAGTAACCTTTTTTTTTTAAGTTGGATAGTTATACATATTAATTACTAGCTTCTGCCCACGACATCATCCGCGAGCCTATAACCTTCCTCAAGAATTGGACTATCCAATGCAAAAATATTTTTTCAAATCTAACTGATAGTTCCGGAGAATACTAGTTCCCTTACTTGCAAACTTACAAAAAAAAAAACAAATACCTCTTTATAAAATTATAATTATTACTATAGATAGGATTTTAAACCGACATGGTTATTTTCACTACAAAAGTTATTTAAAACGGGATATTTACCATTTTAAAAACAAAAAATATTGTAAATATGCCGTTTTATTTAGTGGTAAATTAATTGTTGCAAAAAAGTTTGTGCTCGCGTGGTCTATTCGCAGAACTACTCGTATTTTTTAATAATCAGCGTCGTTTACTTCATTTTCTCGAACACCGATTTAACGAACGATCGTTAGAGATAAATTGTTCTTATCACAAACACGAGTGTGTCACAGTCTTATGTGTAGTTGCCACCGCTATGGACTTCCTAATGCTTGTGCCATGATGTTCGAAATTATTCCAGATTAACAAGGATAACGTTTAGTACTGTCATACCTACCTAGGAAGTGCGTCAGCAACAAAATTCCATTAACAGTATTACTTTTACATATCATAAAAATTTACACTATGTACATGATTCGATTAACTGCTTTTAGCTTAGAGTAAATATTTTTTCAATTTTACTTCAGCTCCTATTTTAATTAAATATATTGCTCAATAACTAAGATTTAAAAGACAGAAATGATAACGACTTTTATTGCTGACTGTACTAAACACACTCATGTATGTGTAAAATACTATACGGGCAAAAGCAACACCGTAACAATACAATGACTACTTACTTTATCTTTGTCAAACTTCTGTCATGTGACCGAAAATCCTCTAACGAAGAAGTACCTACAGTACGTATATCTGTCGTAAATTGACATAAAGACCGTAATGAGGGCTTAAGTACAAAATAAGCTTCCGACCATTGGGCGCGATGTCCGGTGGCGTGGCGGTCCACTTCCGGTCACCTCGGCCCTTTCAACGCACGCTTGTTTATACGCCATTTATACATCAAATCTAGGTGAATCTAAATTACATGTAACGCGAGTAACCGCTCACAATGTAATTTATAACCTTTAATTAAAGTATAATTTTCGTTTCAACACTTGATAGATAGTATGCTTATGCCGGGAGTAGCAAACAATGCGTTACCGTGCTTCGGGTTATAGCGATAAGCGTAAGTCCAGGGATGTGTGGCCGGCTTTTGGTTTCATCTCGATGGGTCTCTTGGTCGCAAAGAACGTCGCAGTGAGTTTTGCAAGAAAACCAGAAACAATTTCATATTTATCTTTTGAGAACCCTTCAATGTTAATCGAGACTACGCACAGAGCCGGTTTTCTAAGTGGATTTTGTATTTCCATCGTAGTGAAAGGATCAGACAATCAGCGTGGAACTCGCAGATACGTCGCTCGGGGACGCTCTTTTCATGCACCCCCAAACACGTGACCGAATTCTGGGCCGAGTCTATTTATATTACCATCGACACGCCAAAAAGAAGAACTAAAATTCATATATTTTATCGCCCCCTGTTACATGCGACTTAAACATAACTGGCTAAACGTACACCTGTTCCTAAGCCTTCGAGAAATACGAGTACTGGCTTGCTAAATACAGTTGTATGGACTTAGCAAGTCTGATAAATGTGATGGTCACTCAAAGCGCAGATTAATGGAGGTGTGTCTGACCGCGTTACTACCGTTTATACAGTTAAGCTGGCGTCGTGGGCTGGCATTCATTATCAGGGTTCCACGAGCGAGTCAATTTTCCGTTAACAAGAACAAGATTGAATTTATTTTTTTAGGTATGTCTCAGTATTATGCTGATTGTAGGTAAGAGATGCGACTCCTTATTTATTATGGTCTTTGAATGTCGGACTGGTCTACTTTTGCATGATTCTCTGTCACTTATTTTATTTCTCCCGTAGGTGTAGTAAAAGGAAATAAAAATTCCGGTCGTGTGCTTGCGGAGCAAATTAGGAAGGTTCTCTACCATTTTATAGCCGAAAAACAGCTAACTAAACACAAAATGAATCTTCATACTGTAGAAGCTAGCTGAGATCAACTGTTCTCAATAAATTTTATTGCGAAATTAAAATTAAGATTTATTACTCACAGGCGATAAAAAGGTTGTATATATGTATATAGGTAATTATTATTATTATACTATATAAAGCTCGATTACCACTCACTCACTCACTCACTGACATAATTGTTCTCCCAGATGGTGAAGGGGGAGGTGGGTATATTTTTACAGATTCGTATAGAAGTAACTCTCACGAGTATGGGAAAAATCCCAAACCTCCCCTTTTCCACCCCACTCTCCCCCCTCCCTATCGTATCTCGGCAACTAAGTGTCCCGTGTTTTGTTGTTTTACGGATTCGTATAGAAGAGGCTCGGAAAAGTAAAATCCATTTTTCAAAGTTGCCCACTTTAGGTAGATCCCTTCCCTTCCCCCCCACTCTAGGTAGATCTCGGAAGTTAAGAGACTTGGAACATTTTTTTTTTCAGCTTCATATCAAGGGGCCCAGAGTTGGTCAAAATCATTTTTCAAAACTCCCCCCTCTCCACCCCTTCACCCCTCCTGGGTTTTGTTTTTTTACGGATTCGTATAGAGGAGGCTCGGAAAAGTAAAATCCATTTTTCAAAGTTGCCCCCTTGCCCCCTTCTCCCCCCCTCTAGGTAGATCTCGGAAGTTAAGAGACTTGGAACATTTTTTTTTTCAGATTCATATCAAGGGGCCCAGAGTTGGTCATAATCATTTTTCAAAACTCCCCCCTCTCCCCCCCTTCACCCCTCCCCCCTTCGTATCTCGGAAATTAAGAAACCTGGGTTTTGTTTTTTTAACGGATTCGGATAGAGGAGGCTCGGAAAAGTAAAAACCATTTTTCAAAATTCCCCCCATTCTCTCCCCCTTCTCCCCCCTTTAGGCGGATCTCGGAAGTTAAGACTTGGAACATTATTATTATTATTATATTATACTATATAAAGCTCGATTACCACTCACTCACTCACTGACTGACATAATTGTTCTCCCAGATGGTGAAGGGGGAGGTGGGTATATTTTTACAGATTCGTATAGAAGTAACTCTCACGAGTATGGGAAAAATCCCAAACCTCCCCTTTTCTACCCCACTCGCCCCCCTCCCTATCGTATCTCGGAAACTAAGAGTCCCGTGTTTTGTTGTTTTACGGATTCGTATAGAAGAGGCTCGGAAAACTAAAATCCATTTTTCAAAGTTGCCCCCCTTGCCCCCCTTCTCCCCCCCTCTAGGTAGATCTCGGAAGTTAAGAGACTTGGAACATTTTTTTTTTCAGATTCATATCAAGGGGCCCAGAGTTGGACAAAATCATTTTTCAAAACTCCCCCCTCTCCCCCCTTCACCCCTCCCCCCATCGTATCTCGGAAATTAAGAAACCTGGGTTTTGTTTTTTTACGGATTCGTATAGAGGAGGCTCGGAAAAGTAAAAACCATTTTTCAAAATTCCCCCCATTCTCTCCCCCTTCTCCCCCCTTTAGGCGGATCTCGGAAGTTAAGACTTGGAACATTATTATTATACTATATAAAGCTCGATTACCAATCACTCACTGACTGACATAATTGTTCTCCCAGATGGTGAAGGGGGAGGTGGGTATATTTTTACAGATTCGTATAGAAGTAACTCTCACGAGTATGGAAAAAATCCCAAACCTCCCCTTTTCCACCCCACTCTCCCCCCTCCCTATCGTTTCTCGGAAACTAAGAGTCCCGTGTTTTGTTGTTTTACGGATTCGTATAGAAGAGGCTCGGAAAACTAAAATCCATTTTTCAAAGTTGCCCCCCTTGCCCCCCTTCTCCCCCCTCTAGGTAGATCTCGGAAGTTAACAGACTTGGAACATTTTTTTTTCAGATTCATATCAAGGGGCCCAGAGTTGGTCAAAATCATTTTTCAAAACTCCCCCCTCTCCCCCCCTTCACCCCTCCTGGGTTTTGTTTTTTTACGGATTCGTATAGAGGAGGCTTGGAAAAGTAAAAACCATTTTTCAAAATTCCCCCCATTCTCTCCCCCTTCTCCCCCCTTTAGGCGGATCTCGGAAGTTAAGACTTGGAACATTTTCTTTTTCAGATTCATGTCTGTGGGCCCAGAGTAGGTCAAAATTAGTTTTTTCAAGACTCCCCCCTCTCCCCCCCTTCACCCCTCCCCTCATCGTATCTCGGAAACTAGGTAGCGGTAAAGCGAAGCGTAGCGTAGCGTAGGGATAAGGTCACGATAGCTTTCCGGTGGTAGGTAGGTCCTGAGTGGAGCGAACTTGCGAGACCGAGTGGAGCGAAGGGGGGAGGAATACTAACATGGCGGACAGCGTTTTTGTTTAGGGTGCGTTTAAGTCAATTATTCAGTTTAAAATTGACTGCCTAAACGTCAAACACCCCGTTTAAGCACACCGCGAGGTGAAAAATTAATCTGACTAAAATTGAATCTGCTCCGTTTACGGTCGTCCGCTGGTATAAGTTTTCGCTTGGGGTATGTTTAAGCCGGGGAAATTTTCGCCGGTTAAAAATTAAACTATGGATAATTAACGAACTTTTAAAATAAAGTTTTCCTGTTTTCTAGGTCTCAAAAAAATATGGTAATATTTTTTTTGAGATAATCGAGAAATTATTAATCATTTAAATATGACTTATTTAAAAAAAGAGTCGATTAACATATTTCCAACAATCAAACAATCGACCATAGAGTCCATCAATTTGAATTTTGAACTTGACATTGAATTTAAAAAAAAACTTGAAAAGAGCGCCAAAATGAAGCGTCCTGCTTCTGTCGTGAACTCGTGAATCGAGGTTTCTTGTTGCAAGTTGCAAGTTGATATTGATTGATAATTACATAACATCACGCCTTGTTTCCCCGAAGGGTTGGGCAGAGATGTCCCTGTAACAGGCACACCCACATTTCGCCAGTTATGTTTAAGTCCCATGTAATAGGGGGCGATAATTGATAATTATTATCAAAATAATCAATTTCCAACATGAAACGAGCAAGTACTGAAGAGTTATCAACTGTTCCGCGTCGCGGAGGCACAGCTGTGGAATATTCAGAATGTCTTATTTCTGGTGAGTTTCTGAATAGTTCTGTTTTGTGAATAACGTAACCTTATTAGCAGGCTTCCAAACCTAGGTACTGGCGTCTCGGGAGCTTTGGTCCATGGACGTTTGTGTTGCAGCGTTTACTTACCCATGGACAACAAGTTTTAGTGCATCTATTTTGCGTCGGTCTTTGAGGCGAACCGTACCTACATGTTTCTGCGCCGTACAGAAATATTGGTATAACCAAACTTCTCGGCAGGCGGACTTTTGTGGCTTTGGTGATATTATGATTGGCCCAGACTCTTCTGAGCTTATCAAAGGCAGATGTTGTGTTAGCACATCTCCTTAGAATCTCATCCTCACACCCCCCAGTGTGTGATTAATTGATTATGGAACCAAGGTACTTACTAACATATAAGATTGAACAATCTCACAGTTGCCAATAACATGAACAAGTTGGTTTAGTCAGGCTCGGTCCACGATAACAGACATAGAGACAGAGATAATGGTTGTTAAATTATTAATTGGTTGCAACTAAAAAGCCGCTCACATATTTTAAAATCTAGCTTAAAAGTAAAGTATTAAACATGTAATGAAGGCAAAATGAAGGTCGTATACATGTACCTATGTATCTTTATTTGCATAAAATGTGAAAAAATAGGACATTACAGTTATTTCAGTGCAGAACACACAAGTAATGAATATTACATATCACAGTACCTACATCATAGCTATACTATCTATGTATAAATTTTAAACAAGACAATAAATAATACACACATCATTTAATTATAATACAAAAAAATACTAAAGTACACACATCTGTATCAATAAATACAATAATATACACAAATACTTTCTTCAAACAAGGCAAAATTATCAATTATTGAAATACTAACATGAAAATCAACGTTAAAATTAAATTTCACACTGCATTTTTAATATAGGAAGAATGAGATGAATAATGGTAACTATGTTAGTGTGTTACTAACATAGTTTTTTGTAAGTATATTGTTAATAACACTATCGAGTCTTGTTGCTTGAATTAAATGATTTAATAATAAATTTAATTTGGTTGAATTTGCCATTGGTACAAAAAAATATAAGATTGGTTAACTACTTTCTTCGATATAACATTATAAATTGAATATTTTGGAATTATTTTGCACACAAGCATTTCTTTTGTGTCACTTAAACTTGTAATAACTCTGCTGTGTATCCCTTACAACTATAGTACGGTAATATTAAATATTGGAACACTGCGATTACATACATTTATATTGAAAGAATCTTATCAATATTACATACACTACACTATTTCACTCAGTTTGATTTTCTGCTTGTCCTTTGTCATTCTTTTACTGGTAGTCCCCAGCTCCGTGGAGGTCGGAGGTTCTTTTTAGTGTGAACAGCTCGCTACACACTACTTCCCAAAGCTTTGGTATGGTACGACACAAGGAATCCGCATGATTAAAATGAAAAATCCCTTGAATCTGCTTATTTCTGTATCCTGACGGAATACCAATATTTCATGCAGCTCCTACAGCCATCTCTTCAAACACATTTTTGTCGAATTCCAGTATCATTTCGTAGATACTCAGACGTCTGTAAATCCGCCCCAAAGACGACCCACTGACCGTGAATGTAGAAGTATATCCAGTGGGGTAGCAGCTTCAGCCACAAAGCAGAGGTACTGTACTCTTAGCTATCAATAAAAAATGCTTGAGAAAATACCATTGTCCATTGCACAGAGTACATTTTTATACAGGTCCATTGTTAATAGAACAGAAACAAAATAAACAAAACGTCAAAACCAATGACTTGACAAGTTTGACACTAAACCAATGTTGCAAGGAGGCAAATTTTAATTTCCTTAAATATTTAATATTTTTTAAAAAAAAATTACACGTTTGTAGCCTTACTTAAGTACGAGTTTTCATGTAAAATAGAATCATTGGTACCGATATGTCAAGTTATTGTACATCTTGGCTCGCTAACTTGGATGTAGAGATTTGCGTTTCTCACGAGCGTCGTTATTGCAACAGAATTTTTTCGTTATTAGGTATTATTACGATCGCAAGTTTGCGACAGCGTCATTACCTACTAATGTCGAGACTGCTGAAATAGTATTCAAGTATAAATATATGATCTCATAGCTCCTTCATCAAATAATTCTATGCTATCACAAATTAATGTTTGATTAATTTAAGTAGATAAGTACATATCAATTAATAAGTTATAGGTACTTAAAAAGCAGTTTCATCATCAGCCAGCTAATATACTTAGGGATATTTTTTTTGTTGTTTTGTTTTTAAATAATTTAGAAAATTGACATAATTAGGTACTGATCATTATAAATAATGCTTATAAGAGACACCATATTATTAGCCATGCAGATTTTTGAGCTCATTTTGCAGTCAGTTCAATGTCATCCTGTGCTACAATGTGAAATAGATATTTTTAGAATATTTAATGCATACATAATGTTTTTGGTTTTTTCCTTTGTTCTGCTCCTAAATGTACTGCACAAAAAATGAGTGGGAAATACATTTTTTTTTTTTTTATATATTATAAATTTTGTTTTGTGCCAGAAACCCTCGCGTTCTAAAATCCTACCAGTTTCTTCACAACCTGATCAATTGTTTAAGACAGTTTAGAGGTAAAACATACAAACATTATTAATTGTTAGGGTGCCGTACCTGAAGGGTAAAAACTACAGAATCTTGTTATGTACTAAAACTGCTGTTCGTCCGTCTGTCCATCTGTCTGTTAGCGGGCTGCAGCTCATGATCAAGAATGTGGATTTCGGTTGCCGCTATACATAATAAAAATAAGTTAAAAATTGGAAGCAGGTTCCCCAGTAAATAAAAATAAATATGTTGTTCTTTGCTTACTGTCGTCTCTGTCAGCGAGCTGTCTGTAACCCATTAATCCAATCAATGGGGACAAAAAAGACGCTTTGCCTTACAAAGGGTGGTGTAGATGATTTTTGTCATTACAAAATATTCTCCCTCTTGTAACATTATATCTACCTTGCACTTGACCTTGTATTTTTGTTAATGTTTTAGGAACTACACACCAAGGGAGTAGCAATTATAAGGGTAATAACGCTCAATACGTGGCAATGTCCGCTTGCGCGTCAGTATTGTCAGTTTGCAGACATCGGAATCTGACTTGTCATGATATCGATGTCATTCTCCAAAGTGGAGACACTTTATATATGTCGCTTAAACGAATTCTACCGAAGGGTGTCATATTTTTGAACCTCGAGGAATTGCCTACTGAGATTGTCGTCGGAAACAATAGAGCTCAAATTGAAAATATGACCGCCAATTGGATTACAAATGGAGTATTTCCTCAAATTTCAGAATTGATTACAAATGGAGTATTTCCTCAAATTTCGGATAGCGTGGTATTTACCGGGCAAGACTATACAGTTTCTTTTTGGAGATTCGATAGTGCATTCTATTTATTTAACAGTCACGCAGTAGATGAATATAACAAATTAAATTCTACATGCGAAGTAGCACGTTTGTTTAAATGTTATTCCATTCGCGAATTAGCCAGATTGCTGTTATTGCGAAATATAGGTGTAGGTCAGTATTCAATACACAGACTACGCGTTCTCAATTATTAAACAATTGAAAATTTAGTTGTAGGATCTGCATTGCCATTGCCAGCCTCTGTCGAGTCTATAATAGACTTCGAATGCCCGGCATCAACAGATCATAGTCAATTATCGGAATCACAATCTATATTGCTTGGTTTTCAAAAAACCCCTGAACCGGTAGTAGTTGACACCCATGTGGCGTCAACGAAGAGAGGTCGACCCAAAAAACAAAAACGTGGCAGGAAATGTAGTACAGTAAACGCCCATTTGGATGCGGTTAAAAAATATAATTTAAAAAAACCGCAAATTCATCGCGATGCCATTAAAAAATATACAACTGAAAATCCACAAATAAATCGCGATGCTGTAAAAAAATATACCAAGGAAAATCCAGAAATTAATCGCGATGCTGTACACCGTTATACCAAGCAGAACCCTGAAATAAATCAAATAGCCACTGACAAATATAATAAAAACAGCCGTCGTATTGACATACCACTACGTCAATCTAAAAACCTAATAGCACAGAAGAGGGACGCTGAGTTAGACGTAATAAGTAATAATTATTTTCTTTAAAAAAAACGTCCTTGCTTTCTTCAGACACTTTTGGGTGTCCATCTTGTAATGCGCGTCTGTTTGAAGAAGAAAAATCTCGAAAACAATGGTGTTGTGGGTCGGGCGCGTACAACATACAAAATTTAATTCCGTTAACCGAGGAGTTTTACTCTCACCCGTCTTTTCTGAGTAGACCGCGAGCTTACAATAATTTATTTGCCTTCAGTGCCTTGGGCGTTTCTCACGGGTACCAACAACCAACGGGAATATCTTTTCTTAAAATTCAAGGTCGAGTCTATCATAGAGTTTTTGATTTAGCTTACACTGGTAGCATAAATAATTTAGGACTATACATTAACGATACAAGCGAACGCGAGCAAATAGCCGCAAATATGAAACTTGATAGGCAGGTAATTAGTTGCATAACTAACTTTTTACATAACGTCAATCCGTTTATCGAATGTTTTAAACGATTAAGTAGGGAACCATCCGATCAGGCCTTTATAAAATTTCAGCAAACGTCTCGCTCAATCCACGGTAACATTTTAGGAGATTTACCTGTTGGTAAAGAAGTCGCGGCCATTATTAGTACAGAACGCGAAAATTTTATACCTCATTGCATAGCAGTTTGGAAAATCGGTGATAGGAAACCGCACACTGTAGATATAATGCATCCGTTATATGAAAGTTTTCAGTATCCACTATTTTATCCTGAGGGTAATGCGGGTTGGTACCCGAACAAAGTAGATAATAACGGAAATAAATTAACTCAAGCGAAATACGTTCGCTGCTTGTTATTGTCGGAGCCACGATTTTCCGATATAAGCAGGCTATCGGAAGAATGGTTAGTTGACATGCATTGCCGAATCATAGAAGAACACCTACGTTTTATATCAAGTCTACAAAAACATAACTCGAGTAGTGCACTGAGGTCCGCTCCACTTCAAGAAGTTGAAATGAGAATTGAAGTCGCGCGTCAAATTCGTCAAGATGAAACCATTCAGGGAGAGGGATTCGTACCAGGTCGCGTATATTTGCCCAGCACTTTTACGGGGGGGGCCGCGATACATGAAAGGAAAATATAGTGATGCTATTGCAATAGTAAGCAGATTGGGGAACCCATCATTTTTCTTGACGTTTACTTGTAATCCCAAGTGGCCAGAAATTCAACAATCCACTCAAAGCAGCTATGTAAATCCTTCTGTATGTGCTAGAGTTTTTAATTTAAAGCTAGCAGAATTATTAAGAGATATCCGAGGTGGTAATTGGTTTGGCAAATGTATTTATATGATGCACGTAATAGAGTTTCAAAAGCGAGGTTTACCACACGCTCACATTTGTTTTAGGGTTGAAGGTGGCGGGCCTGTCCAAAATATAGATAATGATAAATTTGTTAGAGCAGACATTCCTGATGCATCAGAGGCAGAGGGAAATACATACTTAATATAGATGAAGTTTAGATTTGTTTTAGTGTTATGTAAATCGACTAGTTTAGGTGGATTAGGCCTCTAATATCTTTAGTTTTTGATATACATACCTACTTAATATAGATGTAGTTTAGATATGATTTAGTGTTATTTAAATCGAGTAGTTTAGGTGGATTATGCTTATAATGGGGATACCTTGAAATAAAACGCACCAGGAACCAAATCTTCTGGTAGCGCGGAAATTACTATCTTGTGAGTGAATCGAACCAGGAAATAAAAAATCAATGCGACCTTGGTAATATTGCATACTCCGATACACATGCTAAATAAATAAATAAATGTTACCCTGGGGTAGAGTAGTTTTGAAAAGCATAAAAGTAGGAATTTATTTCATTATTTACTTACCCCCGAATACTGAATCGTCACTCAACATTTAAGAGCTGCTTAAAATTTGAGCAGTTAAACCTAAACTTTAAATTTTGTATGGCCAAACGTCACTTTTGAGTAACTGTTAAATTTAAGTGCTACTTAAATTTTGAGTGACGTTTCAGCATTCGGGGGATAGTCACTTACAAGGAATATTATTTTATAGTTTATTCGTACTGACTTTTATGTAAATCAACTGTAGGAATAAAACAACATTCAGTTGATTTACTTAAAAGTCCATACATAAATCCGTACAAAATATTTAAGAGATTTTATTACAAAATCCTATAAGTGCTAAGGATTACTGTCCAATTCTCAAAATTTTACAAGGGTAAGAAATACTCCTCAAAAACACGACCCCGCGAGCTCGTGCAACGCCCAAATACTAGTTAAAAAATAAAACTGGCTAGTCCCAGAGGTATCATAATGCCATATTTTCATGAAAATTATATAAATAAAATTAAAGATTTTATGACTTTTCATAATTATTTTGACTGAAAACAGCCAGGAGCGATCAATTAATACGTAATTACGGAGAAGATTTAACTAAAATAGGACTTACTTTGTTTTTAATAAAATTAAATACTTGCACCAAAGAATTGGCAACTCATACGGCTTCTATTTACAATTGCCCACTTTGGCCCATTTTCAATTGCATCTATCAGCTGAAATATATATTTGGTTATGAAGTCTAGTGTAGTCTAATGTATTTGTGGTTAGTTAAAAAGCCTATAAAATAAATTATCATTTTCCTGCCATCAAATAACTTTTTGTATCCTAAAAATACTTTCCCCTGGTTAGCCAATATGGAGTGCATTGCAGTGGCACAGATGACATGACGTCGTCAGCTGATGAACCGGTAACCAAAAGCTGGTGCGTTGCATAACATCTGCACTGCAGTCACTTGATACATATCTAATTGAATAATATAACATGGACGATACGATAAAATGGACGATTATTTTGACCATATCTTTTGTACGGATTTAATAAAAAATTCTAAATAAATCTGTTTGAAGAAAGAATGTTCTTTGTATTGTCCGTTCGATATGAGTCAAATAGAATATAAACAAGCCTCCTTTTTGTGTGACCTTTTGCCTTTATCACATATGTCTACTACATTATAAAAAAAGAACCTTGAGGAAACTAAGAACGATCCGTAAATAGCCGAGTTACGAATAGTCGAGGCTACGGCTAAGGCTTTGACTGCCTATACAAAGGTTGTGAGTTCAAAACCCCATTGAACTTGTAGTGAACTTAACAAGAACATTTTGTGTTCGTAGAGGGTGCTCCGACTGCTTGCTACGAGTGCTACGAGATATTATTATTGTCTTATCTTTCATCGTAGCTTCTCTTTTTATGGTATTATGTAAATATTGGTATCTAGGAGTAAAATAAATAATTACTCAAATTTACTAAACCAATAATAAAATTCTGTCCAAGTTATTCATCATCGGAAAATTAAAACACAAATCAATGCAACAGTTGACAACAATAAAACTACTTAGTCTTAAATATTATTGAAAGAAATTGGCCAAACGGATGCAATTTGTTTGTGATAATTTATCTCGGCAAGTTCCAAGGATGGACGGATGAGGCCCTGGCTCGGGGCCAACCCCGCGCGACCGCCAACTGACTCGCATCCTACAGCTTTATATCACTTTTACGTTGTGCCACTTCATGTCTCATACATTTTTACTGCCCGTGGAACATTTCAAGATACCTATACAGCTGAATTCATTATGCTTTATTGGCTTTTCCCAAGAATACTTGATAAGAATTTGCATATTCTTTTCATGTACATGAGCTGCATCAATTGGGTACCCCATTTGTATTAAAATTTTAATACAACTGGGGTACCCAATTGATTCAACCCACCGTACCTAGAGACAAATGGTATTTCCACTATTTCAAAAAATTCATTGGGTACTAGTACACAAGACGGCTTTCTTTGTATTATTGGACAAAATTCAAAATATTAAAGAAAACCTGTCAGTATATTTAATAAGCAAGGGTAGGTAGGTACATACATTACTCGCAAACCCACACACATATTTGTTCATCCATAAAATCCACACATATCCTTCAGCCTTAAACAAAACTGCTGAGCATCGCACCCTACTTGCGCCTATGCGCCGTAACTTAATAAAAAACCTTTTAGACCTGCCGAAAGTACTAACGTAAAATTCTTTTTTTTTTAGAACGAAGTTCACCTGCTCCTTTGGGAGTTAAGCACTGTGTGCTCTTACCAATTCAATAGGGTGATGATTTTTTTTGTCTGTAGTGTAGATTGATAAAAAATATTGGACATGACTGTATTCTTTCTTTTTTTACGTTATTAAAATGTATTATATTGTATCGCAGTAGCGATACATTGAGTACAAATGTGCTATGTAGATCTTATACTTTCTTGTGACGTAGCGACTCCCACTCCCCAACTTTATTGCGTGTTATCTAAGTTATTTTTTATTTATCTCTGACTGACGGATTTTTTTTTTTTTTTTTGACCTAGACATCATCCCTATTCTGCAGTCGCTCGTCGGAAAATAGTCTCGCAGATTTTTACGATTTGTCTACTAACGCGAAATAAGACTATAATTCAGATACTAAAGACATACAGAATATAATAGGAATTTATTTCTTTTGAGCTGACAGTAAGTAATTACTTTATTCGTAAAACTTTTTACTTTGGACTGTTTTGACGCGATTTTTTAACCTACTTTCCTACATGCAGAATTTTGTTGAGTCACTTAGGTAAGTTGAATGTCTCTTAAAATGAATTCACTAAGAATCTTACTGAGCCATTGTTTTAGGTGTTCTATTAGTTAGGTTAACTAGAAAAAGCTTTATACCTACAAGAAATGAGTTTAAAAACTTAAAGCACATAACAGGTGGCAGCACAGTTGTACGTCTTTAAACCGCCATTGTTGTGTTTATGTTAATTTTGTGTCGATCACAAATTATACGAAAACTAGATAAATATGTATGAAACTTGGAGTGTAGCACTATTAAAATACGAGCTAGGGACAGGGGAAGCATCTACCACTGATAAAAAAGCAACTTTAGTGGAATAGTCAATAAATTATGAACGTTTTATAATTTATAGGAGATTATGTGTTTGTTGTCTTTAAGTTTTTTGTTGAGACTACGATAGAAGTAACCTGATCAGAGTTGAAAACCAACTCGGGCATGATCTTCCTTACTGAAAAACCTCAGAGATAGCACTTCTAGCACTGATCTTATATGATAATATAAACACACACATACTTTACTATAATTTACATAATATCACATCACAAGTGCCTGTATGTAATGAAAACAGACTTAGTTCTCTTGGAAGCATCACCCACCACCACCACCAACCACAACAACCACAACCACTTTCTCCCATAAAGGCTTAAAGGATAGCACATCGTCTCGACGAAATATCGGATTCCAATTTTTTTCGGAGAGATTTCACAGTTTTCTTCTTATAACATCCTTGGCAAATACATGGGTCCCGTATTTTTGCAATAAACAGCTGCGCAACTGGGCTCAATAATTAATTATGCGTAAAATAAGTCGCTTGTTTACAGAAAATGTATGGCTAGCTGTCAAATTATCAGACGCTGGAGATCAGCGCCACCTGAAGTCAGCAAGTCGCAGTTTTTATCCTCATTGCAAAAACTCCCTAATTTTATAAGCCTAGAATGTGAAATATTTACTTTTCTGAAGTGATACCAGTCCTATCCATCCATCTTGATGATTATATCTCTTGGAGCCTTACAAGAGGCATCCTGAAACTTTGCCGGAAAAAGGCAAAGAACATTATCCCAAAAACTTTTATCTTCAAGTTATTATTAAAAGAAAGTCTTAAGGACTTCAAGTATTTCTTTATTTTTATGAGTCCCTACTTGGATGCTGTTTTACTTGTTTTTTTAGTCTTTTACTAATCAACTTTTACATTGATTGACTTTCTACTAAAAAGAGGGGATACCTACATAAGGCTGAAACCTATGAACCTTACTTAGCACATACTTTGGCTAAGCGTTATTCCTGTCACTGTCGCACAACTGTCAAACTACAAGTGCAAGATAGTGACGGGAACATGTCTAAGTCAAAGCATGAGCTAATGAACGTTTATAGACCTCAGCCTCACAGTCTTATATTTACGTTCAGTTATCCTATATTTATTCCGTGTCCTAGTTACAAACCCACTACCCTTGGGAGTCGTATAGGACAACTAACGGATTGTGCCGTAGGGACAGAGAGCAGTGTCCAGATGTAAAATAATAACACCATACTGCAATGAACGACCCGAACCGTGCCAAGCATGTGATTATGACAATAAGTAGCTCTCTCGGGGAAAGACTTATGGCAGAAACGTTATTACGAGAACACACGTTAAACGTTTTATCTACACCTATGCTATAAATCCTCTATTAAAGTTTCTGAAACAGTTAGCTTATTGCCAACATTAAAACAATCAGTGTCATAGTAACCATAATATCATCCATACGAGTGTTATAATGTTGTACTAAATTTCATGCAAGTCGAATTTCAAAGAAAGAACATTGTCATGCACGCGCGATTCACTACCACAGCGCCGTAATAAAAAAAAAACTTGGTGGTTATTCGAATTCACGTCGCATCCCGCCATTTTTGTTCGATATTAGTATTGCAAAAAATTATTACTTTGTTGTTTGCAAAAATGAATGATACAAGCTTTGATAACACACCACAGATATTTCTAGTGCAACAAAGGACATTTCTAACCAATTATTACCAGAAAAGTCGAAAAAGCCATATTGTACAACACCCTTTGGTTTCAGAACCTTTTATAGTGAATTCGTATCCATGGGTGTAGAGTCTTGTATGCAACTGTACATAATTAGGTATTAAAACACTCATGTGATACTATTACTCTCACATTTAACCCACATTCGTGTTTTAATACCCCTTATTATATAATAGTTGCATAATAGTAGATTGTTTTCCAAAGGAGCAAATTTTAAAGGCGAGAGTGTTTTTTCGAATCCAGAGCAGAGCGAAGGATTCTAGAGTAAAATCCCGACCGTAGCGAAATCACTTTTAATCCCTAGGGATTTGAATTTGGAATGTGTATATTGTTAGTAAAAGTTCCAATCACCAAAGAGATCAAACACAAACATTGTACGAACAAGTAACAGGCTGGCGAGAGAGAAAGACAAAGTGTAAATTTGGTCAAAATGAAAATCCAAGATGGCGGCTGCGAAAAGTTTCAATTTTTTTTGTATTGGGTGTCGTTTTCATAGTTTTTGTGCTTGAGCTAAAACCGATAGTGAGGTCAAAATGTAAATCCAAGATGGCGGCTGCGGAAATTATGTTTTTTAAATCATATGTGAGAAGGAACTTCGTTACTGACAGGTGTCGAATCAAAGACGTTTTTTTTTCTCATAGAGGGTGATAAAAAGTAGTGTTCACCTCGGGAGCAACACAATTTTAAGCTCGAGTGACGTACTTTGAATCCCTCTCGCCTTAAAAATAGTTGTTTGCTTCCTTGGCAAACAATCTACTAATAATGGTTTTCTTATCAAGTATTTAACTATGGAGCAATATTGTGCCTATGTCTACTATAACATAATATCACGACTGTATTTCCTGAAGGATTAGGTAGAGGTGTACCTATAGTACATCCACAACAACACTAGATTATGTCCATGACACTAAGATTAAAATCGGCGCACAAATTAAATAGTCACTTCCAGGTTACTTCAATTTTAAACTCACCTATGTCTTGTTTGTATACCTACTGTTCAAAGTCAATATGACGCAAAATATTAAAATAATATAATTTTAGAAGACGTTTGGGTCCAAACGAGCGAATTTCCAGTATAATCGCTGAACACAAAAATAAGCGTCGAATGAATCCGAAATCATTGTAAAAATGGTACCACTGAAATAACAGCCAAGCGAAAATCCGCTGGTATGTAGTGTGAATAACTAAAGCACTTATGTACAATACAATTACAACAGCTTGTTGGTTGTTATTGTACATTTGGAGTCCTTCACCCTATTATTGTTTTATTTTCTGGAATATAGTCATTTGAAAAACCAAACTAAACACCAGTAGGTAAGCTATCCTAGCACTTTACCGATCACACTAAACACGTCTACAGATTATACACCAAACCTTTACACTAAGTAACCTGCACATACATACTTTGCATACTTTTTATTACGTAAATGTCTTCACAGCATTAGATTTGAGCGAGTCACTGACTCGGAAAACAAGCTGGAACCACTGACAACCAAATGGAAAATTTGCCTACAACCGCCATGAGGCGCCAGTGAACTGAACTGAGCGGTATTTGCCACTAAATTATTCCGTTGTTTTCAAAGTATAGAAATATATAATACCCACAAAAAATATCCAATGGATATTCGGCTTTCATATGACAATATATTTTTGGCAAACACAAAGAGGATATGTAACTTCCATTGTTCCATTTTAACCTGACAAAACATTCAAAATAACTATTTTCTAATGGAGCGGTTATAGCCAATAAAAGAGCGGTTGAATTTGCGTGTTGTTTTTCAGAGACGTAACGTGTAAAAAAGGGTTCCCGTCTCGAACTCTCGGTATCATAAATTGAGTATCTGCGTATCATTAATTTCTTTCAAGGATCCTTCCTTGGAAGCCTTCAAAGATATTTTAAATGATGGTTTTTCCTATATCAATATTTAAGTTGCCACACATAGTAACCCGTTACTTTTACAACAGCATCGAAATAAATGAATTCATAAAAAACAAACATAAAATTTCTCTCTACGTCTTCTAGTATAATAAGCAAGGTTAATCTTTATAGCACCTATTTATAATAAAGTAATTATACAATAAATATGTAGGCAGGTAAAGCACTTAACGCTGCTGTAAAGCGTAAAACTGCATTCAATAAATTGCAGTCATTCGTTGAAATGCAAACATCAAACATGCGATTACCTTGGCTTTAAACTTTATTAGTTGATTGGCATTGTTGAACATGTTTGCTAGGCATAAAAAAGCATTCATTACCACTGCAGAAAGGTACTGCAGCATTCTTAAAATATCACTGATGAAAATAACGCTGTTTTTTTTCGCCTTTTCGTCAGTCCATATGTTCTTAAACAGCCTGATGTTAAGGTCTGTGACTCAATTCTAACTTTCAGAACTTCTCTGGTATTTCACATCTTCGGTAACCAAGTCTTGTCTTCTACATATTTGCGTGTTTAGATTGTTTAGTATAGTTGCAAGAATAATTTCTTCAAGTGGATGTACAAATACTTACGTATCTTATAAAGTCTTCCCTACATCAGCTTCTGTAACACATAATCACTCTGACCTATTCAATAAGAAGCTTAAAATCAATAAAATCCAGTTCCAACAACAAACAAATGAAGATAATGTAGCACTTTGTTTCTTTATATCATATTCCAAACAATTAAATAGCTTTTGTTGACATACAGTGCAGCTATATTTTTTTAGAACAAAATAATATACTGAAAAGACAATGCTTGCGGAGGGCATTTGTGACGTCACGGGAGCGTGCGGGTGTCGGGGCGGAGGATCGGGGGTCGGGGTTCAAGGGCGCGAATCTAGGTCAATGGGACACGGACGAAGTTGGGCTACCGGATTTACTACGAACACTGGCTCACGGACGGCTTACTTCCTGATTGGTTCTGTCATGCTATTGCATGCCTATGTACTATCTGTCGAAGATATTGACTAACTATTTATTGCCTCAAAGCTAAACTACATATTTGTCATATCTACTGCTATTATACAGTAGATATATGAATTCCTTTTTTTCTTACATCAATTCTAAAAAATACGTACCTCTTCAGGGTTAATTATAAAGGAGCCTATAACTTACGGCCCAGCGGCGTCTATAGAAATTATCCGGTTCAAAGCACAATCTGTAAATATTTTCCACCTGGCCGATAACTGTCCGAAACCCGACACATCAAAAGAACCATTCAATTAGATCAAGAGTGCTTTGAAAAAGAATTTACTATTAATTTAACACGAATAACTCAGTCATGAAGCTAATCTTGTAAAGGCAAAAGAAAAGAAAAGAGTCCTTGAAGAACAAAGCGTCCTTCGATCTGATAAAGAAAAACTCACCGATAATGTAATCATTTTAATACGAATTTGTATGAGACGGACCAAAAAAAACAGATATAAACATACCTAAGCCGACAATGGAATAAGAGCCGATAAACAGTCGATAAAAATCTACAAAATCCAAGCCAAGCTATATAAATCAAAACATTAGTCTCTAAAAGCAAGTATATAAACTTTAACATGGAACCATTGTTATGTGGCTAATCGACGCATGATCTTCCGCTAGCGTGTCCGATATTTCCACAAAGTATGTTTTATTTGAGGGAACGCGCGACCCTCCCTTTTCATGCAATTCCACCAATCACAATAAAACTAATGAAAACACGAACTTCATAAAGGACTATGAACTCTAGAAAAATATTCAAATCAACTGTTTAGTATTCAGCATTTCCACAATGTCAAGAAACTATCTAGATGCCATTAAGCAACACCATGTTCAATTATCTACTTATTATTCAACATTAAAAATGCAGAATACTCGAAACAAAATGAGAATAGAGTAAAAACAATTTACACAAAACAATCCAAAATAGAATCCAGTCTTCAATCAACATAATAATTCAAAATTATATCTCATTTGCTCTAAAAATATCCACCTTCATAATGATTATCTCTTGTGGACGACATCATTATTCATAAGAAGTAGTCCAACCTTGCGACCGGCTGAGAAGCCTTATTACGGATAGCGTTCGGTTATTTATAGTTTCAAGATTTTATATTATTTCCTTTAGATTCCAGCTACTTTCATCTACATATTAAATAGAGTAGGTACCTAATATTAGTTTCAGAACGTAAATAGAACTGCAGAACGTGCAAATTGCGAGTTTCGCGCAAGTTATTACGGCCAACTGGGGAGAAATTAAAACTTTGACGTATTTATTAGCAAACTCTTACTGTAAAGTGCGTGCCGTATCCGGAATAGTTGTTTTAGCCCATTGAAAACATTACGTTGTAAACATCCAGCTCCTTTATTAGTCTAAGATCCCACTATAAAACGACCTGCACTGAGCTGGTTAATGGATGAAAAGTATTTTATATTCAATTAAATATGTCAATAAATATACTGCAAATGGGTTGTCTTAAAAATTTCAGTTCAGAATATGAAAAATTAACAATTAAAAACATGTTTTTTTTTACATTTCGCTGGTTTGGCTAATAGACAAATTCCATACCAATCGAAAGTATGAAGCCTATAGAATATACAAACGTTAGGTTGACTATTTTTTTCCCGTCACAACTCTTGGGTAGGCAAGTATAAACAGGTAAATCGATACTAGTAACTTTCACCAGTCTGGTTAATGAATTAAAGTTAAATTAAAATAAAGATTTACGAACACGGTGGTATAGGGTTGTCTGCGAAAAATCAGTCCTGAATTCCCGTTTTCGAATTTTAAAAAGTGAAATATTGCTGCGAGTGAATACGTGAGACAGAGAGGTCCCAGCGAACCATCCCATGCGATATATATTGCCATGCGTAAGGAGTGCTTATAGTATCCCACCTACATACCTTTAAAAATAAACTATGGCATTTCTTAACACTGGCGTATAGGGTTGCCAAACGTTCTGTTTTCCCAGGACATGTACTGCTTTTTTTGGATATCCCGGGGTGTCCTGGATAGTTTTTCAGTAACGTCCTGGGTTTTTTAAAGCATCCTCTATTTTAAATTTCGCGTCTTCAACCTTACGTTTATCGGTCGGCCCAGCATCCCGCGATAGAAGGTCGTAGAAAAGTATTTTCTATGACCTTCCAACGCGGGGTAGGTATTTCAAAAATAAAGATGTAACGTGCACTCTGCTTGTTGTCTCTTTCTCAATACTATTTTCTTGCACTAGAGTTTTATCGAACCTGCTTTCATTGTGTGTTGCTATTAACTACTGCACATAAACTGCATCCTGTTTTTAATCCGAAATGTCCTGGTATTTTAACCTTCTAAACCTGGTTTTAAAAATTTGGGAATGGCAAGGGTTGCCATCCCCAAATTTTCTAATTTTCCAATTTTAGTGTGAAAATAAAAACAGACAGAATGTACATTTCGCACATAATGCTGGCCTGGACCCCGTTATGGGGTATATATGTTCTGTGGCCTGGACTAAGAACTTAGATCCTTTAACACAGCAAATTAATCGTGCTATAATCTAGACCGTGTGCAACGTGACACATGCTTTTTAATTTAACATTTGTGTCATACATATTCCAGCAAAAATTACACAAAGTGACAGTAATGGCTGCACGAAAGGGCATGCAGTTTTGCGAATAAAAAACAAAAAGCCGGTAGCAATAAAAACTCTTTTACCCATATTCACATCCGAATCGGAAAGTCCGTTAGCATACAAATGGACTAATTTGCTTCGAGCCGATGAAACAGCCGAAAATAATCGAACAATTCTGTTCCACAGAGCTAGGACGTGACACAGACAACGCACGGCTCGGCACGGCACGCCTGCGAAATACTGACATGAAAATGAAAATAGCTCTCTACCGCATCTCATTATTTTATTAGGATAGGTACCTACGAACAATATTCATCAAATAATTGAAAGAATTCTCGCCTACCTTTTTCTGAAATTATAAAATTTTCCGTCTGTCAAATAATTTGTTCTTATAAGTGCTGCTAGACTTAACAAAAATGCTGCATTGCATGCTTAGCAAGCGGTCCCGCTACAATATTTTTGCATGAAATAAAAAAAAATCTCATAATAGAAGTGGTAATAAGAACAGAATGTAACGACCCATCATCGTCTGAACAGCTCCCGAGTTCTGCGCAAACAAGTAGGTCCTTCAATTTAGTTTATAGTTAAAGAGTGAAAAACAACCTCTCAATGAGAACTGGAGCGAGAGTGGGCGGAAACTGACAGCAAACGAGTGAAGTTGAGCGAGAAATTTCTATAAGCGGGCGCGCAGGCATTGTCTGTGGGCGCTAAACGCTCCCCGTCGCCTAACACATTCGTCAAGAGAGCGTTCAGCTCACGTATATAAAACTATAAAATAAAAAACACTGACACATGACACACTGCAAGTATTCTCACCGCAACAATACTAGCTTCTGACCGCGACTTCGTCCGCCAGCCTATAACCTTCCTCAAGAATTGGGCTATCCAATGCAAAAATAATGTTTCACATCCGACTGGTAATTCCGGAGATTACCCCCTACATACAAACTTACAACCAAACAAACAGCCAAGATATTACCTCTACGAAATAATATATTTTCTTTAAAAAAGCACACAATTATTACGCGGAAAATTAGGATGCTTGCTACCTACAAAAATAGCTGAATTTTCACCAAATATACGTACTTTTGGTGAAAATTCAGTTATAAGTAAATAGGCACTGAAAGAAACTGCCTGAATTATTGATTGAACCGTCAATATTTCGCTACTTCAAAGTATCGTGAGCCACTTACGGTACAAAAGGTATTCGAATGCTTTTCGATGCAAACTGAATGTAGGTTATTGTTAGTTTATGGAAGGCACAAAGGCTTTCGTTCAAATAAGCGTGTTTCCCATGATTTACGAGCGCGAACCCTCCACTGAAAAGCTATTGTTTATTCAATTAAACGCGCGTTACAGGTTTAACGGCATCATTGTCAGACTAAAAGTGACTCTACATACCTAAGCTTAAATTCTGTTTCAATCTTAAATATATCTCATTTGTTCATTCCATCATTCAAAATTCAACGGTGACCTTGGTCATGGTTGAAATATAGATTCTGTGGTGTATGCTAAATAAATACATAGCATTATACTAACACAAATATGTATTTTCTATATTCAATGTTATATTCTCTCGCGATAGCATCGTACGATAACACTCACATACAACGCTCAATTACAACTTAGCAATCGAAAATTGAACTTTTATTTCCAACTGAACTTGCATTATGTTCTTTGGGGAAACTCATTGGTATTCCTTTCACAATCAAATATTCCATCTACGCGCTGAATTCACTTACAACACATCGGAACACCGAGGAATGCCAAATACCTTCTATCTTACAGCAGGTTTACGGAATATCGATGAGATAGTTCAGGAACAAAGAAATTACTCGAATATAATTAAGTAATACCTACTTCGTAATTTATCTGCCAACTTGCCTGTCATGTCGTGTCATGAACACTTGGCAGGGTCGTTGCGGCTTTCGTGGGAAAATAATGTACATTGAGAATATGTTGCTCTTTTCAGTTAGGAACTGCTTTGGAATTAAATCAAATGAATTTACTTTTTTTATGCTCCGTCGTCTGTTTTTTGTTCAAGCCAGTTCAGAACAAAAATACTTTAAGGATCCTAATGAGAATAATTGATTAATTTAATTCTTAGAGAGTGATTGTAAATTTTAAAATATATTAATTTAATTTTTTAAATAAGTAACATATACAAAAGTACATTTTAATTTTAGGTATAAAATTACTTGAAGACCCAAGGAAAGGTTAATTTTACATATAATATACATAAGATTTAGAACCGACGTGAACCTGACTACGAAACGAGTTCGCGTGTCAAAAGACCTTTAAATATTTCCGTTTAAAGTTATGTTTTTATGGCTTGGGTGTATACCTAAATATTTTAGTAAATGCGAAATCGCTCATGATTTTTAGGTAGCTAAGTAACTGTTATACGCTAATATTAATATATCCTGTACTAGCTTCCGTAAGTGGCTTCGCCCGCGTGATATCTTTATAAATTATAGCCTATGTTAGTCAGTGATAAAATAGAATTCAACTGGTGAAAGAATTTTTTAAATCGGTCCTGTAGTTGTTTAGTTTATTCATTACAAACAAACATACAAAAAATCAAATCTTTTTTCTTTATAATATTAGTGTAGATAAAGTTTAGCTCATCGATCAATGCGCGGCCATCTTTTATTATGATAGCAGCAGTCTCTTAATAACAAACAAAACCTTTCCCATTTCCACTTTAACGATTCGATTCTATTTCCATTTTTCAACGTACCATTTTTAGATTATACTAGCTGCGCCCCGCGGTTTCACCCGCATAAGTCTCGATCCCGTAAAAATATCGGAATAAAAAGTATCCTATGTCCTTCTCCGGGTCAAGGTCTATCCATATCCCAAATTTCATCCAAATCCGTTCAGCCGTTTTAGTGTGATGTCGTGACCAAGGGAAATAGGGATTCATTTTTATATATATAGATTAGCAGCCGGTTTAATTGTACTTATAATATTTAGAATGTGTTCGACGTAATATACTCTATATATGGTCTATCTAGTGGTATATGTGGGTGGAGAGCCCCTGAGCGAACATGAAAATCCTCTTTGGCTCGCTCAGCAGGCGAGTATGTCCCGGTTTACAACGGGTGCACATTCCACCGGCATCGTAAAGGAGCGGGTAACGGCCAGTAAATTTTTACTACTCGAACACAAATCGCGTAAAAAAAGTCAAATAAAAAAGTCATACTCTCTAAGACAGGCTTTGTCTAGAGAGTTTATGGCCTCTAAGAAACCTAATTTAGTTTCGATTAAACAATTACAGAATCCCTTTTTAACCAACTTCCTAAAAGGAGGAGGTTCTATGTACGTCTGTATGTATTTTTTTATTTATATGGTTCCGTAAGTCCGAATGACAAACGGAACCCTTATAGGATCACTCGTGTGTCTGTCTGTCTGTCTGTCACAGTCTGTCCGTCTGACCGATGGTGCTCTGAATCTACTGGACCGAGTTGAAATTTGGTACACATATGAATTTCTATGACCCAAACACGAACGTGTAACTTAAATAAATATTTTGAATATGGGGTTCACTTTTTTTGAGGGAAAAATTCGAAACAGAAAAAAAAATGTTTTGCGTACTATACCGTATGTCAAATGAAAGGGCTTGATAGTGGGGATTTTAATAATTTGAACATTAATAGTTTTAAAGTTATTAAAAAAAATAGTTTAAATTTGACCATTCCCGAAACAGCTGAATCAGAAATGTTGAAAAAAAAAAAGGATACAGATACCTATAGATTACAGGAAAACCTATAAGAAGTCTATGGGGGAACATGTTTTCCAACTAAAATGTTAAGTTTGTTCTTTGGATAAATTGTTCCCAACTACGGAAGCCTTCATTATAAAAAAATAAATAAAATTAAGATAATCTAATCCGATAATCCGAATTAAGGATAAGCAACATCCATATGGGTTAGTAAACAAAAAGATAACTTATATCTATGTTAGTATACTTTTTATCTATTTGGAAACAAGGCTGTTGTTCGCAATGCATCTTCCAACAGCATCACATAACAAAGGAGAATCGCACCCCTCCGCCATGGTCTTCAGGATGGAGTTTGAGCTTTCCCGCACTCTGCAGAGCAAGAAGGCAGATTTCTGTCTGACAATAGCGTGGAAGCCATCGACGTGTGCTTGTATGAACACACCTGATGCACTGCAGAAACGGAGCAGCCCCATCAACATCCTGACCGCTGAGTATAGTTGGTCCACAGTTAAAACACTTGGCAATAAGCGTTAAAAAGCGTTATCTTGACTGCCTTGCTACAGCGTGCAAACCGACGAGCCGACATGTTATATCGGACTGCCAGCGCCCTACGTTCCCTCTCAATGTACACTTGGTCATTAAGGTCTTCGGTTACATAATGCCCCCAAGTATGTACTTGTTCAGGTAGGTATCAGTTCATGTGAACTGATACAATCGCACTATGTCATTCCCATTCAATTTAATCGGGCGCACATACTCAGGATATTTAGCACCGTCAGCCTCAAATATCAAAAACTCACTTTTCTTGACATTATAGACTAAGCCATGCTCTCGAGCATAGCGCTTACAACAACTAAGCAGCTCTCTAAGCGCCCTAACCGTAACGGTATTATGCGTGGTCGATACTTGGCCGGTTTTGCTTGCGTGATGGTCCCGGATACATTTTATTAACTTAGCTTGAGTAGTTTTTGAGTTAGCTTCAATAATGCGTATTTTTCGGACAGTCTAATACATCAAACGCCCAATAAGATTTCTACAAGGGGCACTCGTTATTTCACACGAATTTATATTGATGATGTTATAATGACTTCCTGTCACTGTTATTAACATAGCAGGTAGCGAATTTGTGTTGGGTAGGTACAGTCGGCCACAGATCAAGTTAGACACCCTCTATATCCATAACTATACCACCAGCAATACAGAGAATTGTAGGAAAGGGACTGAGTATCGTGGCATCGGCCAAAAAAAGTGCATCTGTGTGCGTAGGCGCAAATGCGGTTGATTATAAACTTAGTTACTTTACCATTGCTTAGGTAAACAATGGCTAATCAGTGATTAGCGAGATTTTTATGAATAAGACTGTAAGCTTACGTTCGCACGGACGTAATAAAATCGCAGCGATTTTTTTTCGTGCACTTGATTTCAACACTCTGCTTAGCGCCGAGAGTTGAACATCCAACAATGTGTTTTTTCAACGCATTGGGATGAGAGTGCATCCCAGCGCGTTGAATTTTCAACTCTAGACGAAAAAAAACCGCCGCGATTTTATTACGTCCGTGAGAACGTCGGCTTTGTGTTTTACTGTGCTAATGCATTGTGCACCAATATAATGACGCCACAATGAACTCGACAACAGCGGCAGTTGATAGTGATGTTGCGAGAAGGTGGTCATACCATCAAACAAAATTTAAAGGAGGACGGGGATAACCGTGAGTTATATAATTTTAATATAATTATGTATTTGATAGATAACATTTAGTAATAGCCTGAGAATCACGGCTGGACACCAGTGGAGAAGGGCAGCTCGAAACAGAACGCAATGGAAAATGCTAGGGGAAGCCTATGCAAGAGATAAACCTCAACACTGTCATAATATGAAATGTTACCTTCGGTATTCAGAATAAAGGGCTTATTATTATTATTTAATAATTACCCAAAAGACTCATTGCATCCAAGACAATGGCTACCATTTTGAACATTTTCTTTTACAAGGCTATGCCAACCGGCGGCTGTGCAAAAATAGATAGGTAATTACTTAATTGTTTCTCATTAGATAACTTTGTAAGATATTTATTTTACATTTCGCGACAGTGCGCCGTTCGTCGTTCGGTTTGCACCCAAGACCGCGCTAGATTACGATAATAATAAATTATAAACGTTCGCCCAAAATATAGGTTAAAAATATAGGTATCTGAATAGCAGTTTAACATTAGATATTTCCTATTCTATAGTAATTATTATATTCTATTAGTAATTAAGTTTTATTTGCCAATAAGAGGTAAATGCTGTATATAATTTGGTAAGTATGTGTGTGTTTTATTTTCATAATTTTATTAAAATAAAAGGCTGATTTTTAAAACGTTGTTTTATATTTAACCTAACCATGAAAAAAAAAGCAAGTAGGCAATCAATGTTGACCCATTTGGAAACAATCCTATGGGTTCAAGTTACCCCTTATCAATTCAGTAGTTTTGCTGTGAAAGTAAATCAAACAGTTACAAACTAGTCAAACGCGTACAGGCAAACAAGCATACATTTTAATAATCATAAGGTTTTTCCCTAGGGAATGAGATATTTTCCGGGCTTCTAACTTTATTGTGTCGTTAAGAAGGGGCAACTGTTTTAATAAAAATTAAATAATATTTTTTTTTGGTTAGTAATGGAGAAATACGTGTTTCAGTGATGTTATAAAATCTAATATTAAAATGAAATAAAAAAGGAATGGAAGTTTATATTTAAATCGGAAATAATGTAGATTTCCAAATTAAATGCGTGTGAACCGCGGGGAAAGCTAGAAATATATAATAATTGATAATAACTAACGGATGAATTGGTGCACATTTACAGGCGCAGCGCAAATCGAAAAAACACCCCACATTATTATAACTGAACGCAACGAGCACAACTTGTTTATAAAATAATATACATGATACGTATCTATAGTTATAGCGACACTTGCGATGCGCTCCCAGCAAACGACGTGCGTGAGTGGGATGAAATAATAAAAATATATCGCATCCTCTCGCACGATTCGCAGCGTTCAACTTCTAATAGTCCTAAGTCCAAACAGTCTAGGTTAATGTGTCGCCGTGTGTACCACACCTAAAAAGTGAAAAATAAAAACAATAATAACTTTAATTTCGTGAGTCGGTGGCAAATAATGAAAATTCTAAACCAAAAACACCGACTTCCGAAATTAGTAATTTTTTTTTACTTTGTACTGGTTTTTTTTTTAAGTCGGTTGTTTTTTATTTCATAATCCCATAATTAATGTGCATAGTAATAATTGTTTATTATACAAGAGTGCAAAGTTGCTTTTGAATCGCGTGCTCAACTTTGATGACCGAGCAAGCGAAGGATTCTAAAATTTAATCACGAGCGCAGCGAGTGAAACAATTATTAAAATCCTGAGCGTTAGCGAGGAATCAAAACAGCACAAGGTGAAAAATCTTTGCACTCGAGTACAACACGTAACTTTTCATCCCACCTCAGCGAGGAAATGACTAAATGCAACAAAAAATAAAACATTTACAATCACAATATACTTTTATTTCAGTTTAGGTATTAACTACTACATTATGATAGGTAAGTATTACAGAATAATCTTTAAATTATAACAAATAATACTAAGGTATAATTAAGAAAAATTGAAAGTAACGTTGCTACAGTTACTTAAGTTGAGTGTAACATTTTTGTTAGGTACTGTAATATTAATGTTAATAACTTGTGTACTGTTTTTCGGTAAACTATCTGTCATACTTAATAGTTGTACCGATTCATCGAATTCCCTTGGCATAAATGTTGGCGAGAGAGGGCGATGGTTAGGTGTTTCATAACGACTCATTTTTGATGTAGAAGGGCCAGTCCAAGGATCTGACTGAGGCTCTTTCAGTGTAATGGCTCCTACGATGCCTTTACATATTTTAGACTTATTTTGGATGGAATCCTCTAAGTATCTCTCTACAATCGCATTGGACTTCCAGCCTCCATGGCGCTTAAAGGACAGGAGATCAACTCCTGAATCGGCCAAAAGTGTGGCTGAAGTTGACAATGACCCGTATACAACAGGGGTTCTGGAAGTTCAAGAAATGTTGCTATTTCTCGTGGGATACTGCCAATTTTATTAGCACCGTTAGGCGGGCGTAAGGCTTGATATTTCTCAACAATTGTTACGTATTCCTTGCGAATGACGAAGTTGCGGTCTCTTTTTGTCTTTGTATTAGGTAAATTAATTAATAGTAAGTCATCTGAATGTTTCTCAATCTTTTTGAAATTAAGTTGTGTTAGTTCATTAGTTCGACATGCTCCGTTTATACCAATAAGAAGAACAACCTGTAACGTAAAGACTATTGTAGTAGATAAATTAATAAAATTGATATGCATGCATAATTATGCCTATGTGTTCATACTAAGATGTTTCTACTAAGTACATATTAGATTATGTTAAGTAGTTAATTAATATACTTAAGTAGATACTGAATGTGCAACTGACTTACTTTTGTCGCCAAATATACGGAATCAGGTGCTTCGTTAAGAAACCTTTCAATTTCAGATGCTGTGAAAACCTTCGATTTTTTTGGTTGATGACCAGATGAGGCTGTTTTTAAAAATGCCACTAATTTAGGATAGGTGTCGATATTTATGTATTTTTTCATCTTTATTGTTTTAGCATTGAATGCGTAGGTACTCCACAGAGTGCTTGATTTCTTGGTCTCGGATATTTCAATAAAATATGTCAGCAAAACGTTTTCTGAGAAAGTTTTGGCTCCTTTAGCAAGTCGCCACGTGTTAAACATATCGTACTGTTTCAAATACTTCTCGCGTGATTGTTGAGGGAGAAAGCTCATTTGCCCATTATTAACAGTTTCAGTCAATTCTGTTGGCGTCAAATAAACTTCCTCGTCGCTAGAACCACTCATTTTAGGTTTTCACTTGTTTTCAAGTTTCTTGTTTTTAACCTAAAGTTTTAACAATATGACGTGAAAAGAAAACGGCGCGCGCAAAGCAAATTAAAAAAACTACACCAAGAAGGTTCCGAGTCTGAGTTTTTAACAAATTAAAAAAGGTTGTATGATAAATTCGGCACCATGGAGGGAGAGAAGTAAATAGGTTTAATGATGTTTTGAATTCACAAACTTAGTGCACACAATGTTTTAAATTCAATTTACTTTATCCTCTAGCGGATAAAAATGGCTTTTGCACTCAGATATCGAAGAGCAAAAATACTCTTTCCGAGATGAGGGGATGAAAAAGCTTTTATGGCTCCAAAATACTTCAGGAATGCTAACAAGCTAAATTGTCGAAAAAAAATTGTATTTCAATTCAATTAGCCCAAATGCCCTAATCCCAAACCACTCTCTGTCTACATGATCTGTATTTTTTTTTAAAGCCAGTGGCTATGTAAGTCAATATGATATCTGGGACATTTGAAAAGTTTTCTTTACCTACATCTGAAATTGTAGATATTGTGACATTAAAAGCTAGTTTTAGATCTAGTTTCTGACATTAGTATGTAGGTATACGATCAAGCTAGGGAATTCATGTCATTGTTCTACTAACATTACCTTATCAAATTGTGTTCAAATCTCTAAGTGTGCGTGTGTGCAGCAACCGTTAAATAAAACTGTTTCTTACAAAATAAACAGACGCCATATCCGAGCCATTAGCGAAGTTCCATTTTATACATTATTTTGAACCATATAAGTAACAATACTTTTATACATAAGTACAGAAATAATGGCAAAAGGGGTGAATTTATGTACGTATATACAGAAATATCATGTGCGTAAATCATAACAATTCGGGAACATTTACTGCTGAACAAGGTTTCCTAATAGGCCTTAAGAACGATCGGTCGTCGCAGGGAATATTGCCATAATAATCAGCACGCTTGACAAACATTGTGCGCGCAATATATTGTTATTAGTGTTTAGGGGAAAGCTGTTACCCATCGTCTCACCATTATTCCTTAGTCACCTTTAACAACACCCACGGGAGCCTTATTCTTTGCCAGAAAAGACACGCCAAATGAAATAAAACGAAATTATTTGAGCCTTCCTGCGCCTAAATAAAAGGAATACCTACATTTATTTCTTTTTCAAATATTTATTTTACTTTCAGTAGATAAGAATATAATATAGGTAGCTATTAGTAAAATGATGATGTGGATATATTTAGTAACCTTTTCCGCTTGGCGGAAAAGGTTACTAAGTTACGGTTCACCCGTTTTCTTAAACGGGTGAACCGTAACTTAGTAACCTTTTTGAATGAACCGATTTGAATGCGATTTTTTTAATTTGAAAACAGGTTTTTTAGCGATGGTTCTTTGACATGTTTTATCAAAATCGGTTCAGCTGTTTGAAGATTATCAGCTCTTTTCTAGTTGAATGGATGTGAGTATCTATCACAGGTCTGATTGATTTGAAATTTGGTATTCTGTTACTTCAATGATATTAGAAGAATATAGTAACCTTGAACTGATGCTGCAGCATCACCTGGAATTTGTAGGATACCCAACTCCCTTAGCAACTTACAGCACAGGTATCGTATTTGGCCTCATTGGAATGGTCTCAATGAATAGGTTATAGATAGATGGTAACAGGGTCTGGTGATGGAGTAGGAAAGAGAAATGAGGAAATGTTTGTGTCGTGGACTTTTTAAATTTTAACCGTTAAAATTGTTCTTGCAATGATTATGGTGATACTGTTGTATCCTTGTTATAATTTCCTAACCTACTGCTAATATAATACAACCTACAGAAATTAAGCTCATTACACAACTACACAACTACACTTACGAAAAATGTACTCTTGTCCGGTTGTGTAATAAATTAATCCCGTGTTTTAGGTTCTAGTAATAAGAAAAGCGTTTATTCCGAAACTTCCAACTAAAGTCATTTAAGAGGCTTACAACAGCTAAAACGCGGTCACTGCCGGACTGCATAGAAAAGAAAGAGAAGCGCGATGACACAAAGCAGGTAATTGAAGCAATTATGTATGTATTTACAATCTACAAAAAATCTATTGATTGGATTATGAAATTAAAACACTATTACGGTAATATGTTGCTTGTAGAATAATCTGACAAAAAATCAGAATGATTTCGTTTATATTAATATGATTTTATATTGATAACATTTTGGGAATATCTTCGTGATTTTTTTCTATCGTACCAAATTAGTTGTAATATGTTTTTAATACACTATCTAGCATTTATCCTGAAGAATATCATATTTTTTTTTTATTTTGTTTACTACAGTGGATCATATACTTTTAGGCATTATAAAATTTGCGTTATGGCACGTTTAGGTCCTGTAGTCCCCTCAAATAGAAGACCTTGGGGTGAGGGTATCCAACATCATTATTGTTAATCACATTAAATTTAACAAACAACAATTAATTGAAACGTTCAACGAACCCGGGATTTCACTCACGTAGCTGAGTCAAAACAGAGGATAATTTATATCCCTGTTTAATTAACGTGGCTCACAGAGTTACGATGATGAAATTAAATAAATTCGCACGATATTTACTGGTGCCGTATTCCTGTATAAAAACGTAGTAAAACGGAGATCGGTTTCTCATTATCTGATGAAGTATCGTTGTGGGTGCAGCATCGTTAATGAAAACGTAGCTAACAAGGGATTTCAATGAGCCCGCATCTCACGTTCTAAGTTAGAAGGATTCACTTGATACGTATACCGTAGGTACATATTATACTGGTACTTTTTTTAGTTGATAAAACTGACGAAATAATGTAGTTATACCGATAAATGTACACCTCACTCATAGGAAAGACATAGTAAGTCTTTCTATTTGCAAATACTGTTCGATCCTAGGACAACGAAATTAGGAAGCACAATAAAGGTCCTAAAATATTTTGCTGAGTGAGGTGTACCTACATTTAAAGTAAATGTAACTATAACCGTTTAAAGCTCTTTCTTTTTTGCTGTTATATTGTTTTTTATTCCAAATAGATCATTAATCATAATATTATGCTGTCTGCATACGAAATGTATAAATTCCTAGACGCTGCTAGTTTTGCTACACTACTTTATTTATAATTTGTCCTCAAGAACATGCCTATTAGTCCAGTACCCAGAAGAACACGCCCTTCGATAATTCTAAAGTTTTTTTTATTTTCGCTGAGTGGAAACGAGATGAGCTGGAGAGTTTGTCTTTAACATGTTTAATAAAGAAAATTAAAAAATAATCTGTTGTTTTCTGTATTTGAATAATAATTATATTGTTTTAAAGGAAGATCTTTTATAATGTAAATAACAATGTTCCGATACACGACTAAATGGAATGGAATAAATCTTGGAATAACCCTAAGTAGTCGACAAAAAGGCTAAAGAACATAAATCTAAGAAAGCAAACATCAAGAATGCTGACAGAAATATTTTCTTTTCACATTATTCAAGATGGCGGAAGAACTATGCAAACTTTGCAAACCCTTGAAGCACTCTGATAGCAGATAAAAATTTCAATCTAAAATTAACTTTAAATACTTTAGATACAAAACTCGTGACTTTTTCGTCACGAATCACCATAGTTTCCAAAAATGATTTGTATTACCGGCGTACAATCAGCGTCATAAGTCAGATGAGTTGCCTGACAATAAACTGTTTTATCCATGACGACTAAAAGCTACTATAAAATAGCTGGTTCTTCTTTAAGCAAAGCAGGATTAACCATTATTGAATATTACTTATTAGGTATAGGTGTAAGTGCAGGGATTTTAAAAGAAACAACAAGTAAAACCACTTATATTATTTGTAAGTTCGTCTACTACTATCTCTGTTACTATTCCTTCCAAAGTTGCCCAGTGTTCTGAGAATATAAGAAAATTATAGAGTATTATTACAACCCACCTTCTGGTGAAACTCGTTGGAATCGTCTCGGAGAATGCATTTCGTATGTATGCACGGTCGTAAGCGATGAGCATTTGGTCTGTTATTACCAAGGGTACAATTGCAAAATTCTTGCTCTTGCAATCTCATTTCCACGCTATTTCTTCACTAATAAAAGGTGTGACCCCGCTACCTTTACGTGGGTAGGTATACCGGGTATAGAAATTGTTGGTTATAGTTAAGTTCTTCGTATCCAAATCAAAACTAAGACGTTTGTGTGCAAGTATTTTATAAAGGTACTATTTTTACCCCTTGGTATATTCTTGTATCGTCGATCAGTAGGTAAATGAGTGAAACTGTATTTTTCTGTGCTATCGAAGTCATACTAAAACAATCTGCCTAGCCTTTTCCCAACTATGTTGAGGTAGGCTTCTAGTCTAACCGGATGCAGCTGAATACCAGTATTTTACATGTATCGACTGCCTATCTGACCTCCACAACCCAGTAACTGGGTAATACGATACCCCTTGGTAAGACTGGTTATCAGACTTTCGGGCTCCTGACGACCCGTAACGACTGTCAAAGATCCACGAATGACAGTCGGGACCAACGGCTTAACGTGCTTTCCGAGGCACAGAGGAGTCTCGGTGTGTAAAGATGGTCACCCATGGACCAACTCCGGCAAGCATAGCTTAACCTGATGGACCGACTCGTGCGGCTGTTATTACTTAACAACGAGCTCCTCCAAGTATCGAAGTCATACTAGCAGAATTTAATATGTAAATAAAGGCACTGAATGAATGTTCTTTATTGTACCCAAATAAATAACATTGTATGTACCTACCTACGCTCGACTGCGAACATCCCGAGGGTGTCGTAAGATACGACTGTAAGATTGCTTCAGATTGAGAGTAGGTACCCAGCTTACTTACAGTATCCTCACCAGCCTTCTATTTAAATCCGTTTATTATCAGTGTATCACCATAAAACCACAAAAAATACCATTCAGTTTCAGTCAGCTTTGAACTTAACATAGAAAAACTAAGATAAGCTGGAGAGTTTATGTCTTGAACATGTTTAATAAAGAAAATTAAAAAAGATCTGTTATTTACTGTATTTGAATAATAATTGCGTCGTTTTAAATAAATAAAAAGCATCACAACAAACTCAAGTGCTTGTTAACAACGTTCGATACAAGCCCAAAGTACACGCCCAAACTTAAACACAAAATTGCCCAACTACAAGAATATTTCATAATTCAGAGAGTAGGAACTCACAAGTAAATTGCACAAGTTTCAAAGATTCTGTTAATCTCCTTACTTGGTCCGCGTAAACTTGGATCCGCAAGTAAATAGCACATTGTATTAGGGTGCTCTTCTCTCCAAATAGCACAATTACAGTCGGCGTGAATGAGATAATTGTATAATTAGCTGATAACTTGCTGCTTAGAGTTGCGTTATGATAATTTGATGCAGGATGTTAATTATTTGTTTTTGAAGCTAACGATTTTATTTATAAAGCCAATTTTCCATAGTCTTTATTGTAAACTTGTTTCGATATGTTCGGACCACCACCTGCTTAACATCATGGACCTATCACTGAGATGGACGGGCAAACAGAGAAATGAACATCAATACTTGACACAACGACAGGTGATCGCAGTCGTTGAAATAAGAACTGCTTTCGATCTTATGCTAGTAATCTATAATAATAATAATATAATAAAACTTTATTCAGCTGAAAAGGTAAAACACTAAATACAAATTTGCTTAAATCTACGAAAAATTCGATTATGTTATGTGCCTGAACTAGGTCATCCTGTATTTCAGGCTAGGCAAGGTATAATAAATATTTCTAAATAATCACATTCGTTATAAAAATCTAGTCATCTAATAGGTATGTAAAAAGGTGTAAATAGTACAATAAATCCTACTTGCTAAAATCTTAGTACCTATCCTTACTTAGCTAAACTTAATTAGTACATTTTTTTTTTTTTATTTAAGTACGACTAATAGTTTCTCTGTAAAGATTACTAGCATAAGATCAAAAGCAGTGTCTATATACCATGTAGGCCTTTTCTCTTTCAGGAACCAGACGAAACAATAAAAGAACCGTTATTTTTACTAATTAGTAGTTCTATTCCATGTCCAAACCCTGATTGTCAGGACCGATGAGAACAAAACGTAAGGGGGCTGAGTTATTGCATCGTTTTGAGCGACTTGCGTGCACGCCGCGCCCCTGACACGCGAACCTGGGGCACGCCAAACTATATCTAATGCTGATAAAATAATAAGCTTATTAAAAACGAATATTCATGATTTACCTCAAATTATGTTGACGACTAATTATACTATTCAAAAGTGTAGGTAGCGAAAAGGCGTAGGGCAATAGGTCAACTTACCTATTGCCCTCCGCTTTGTCCAAACATTTAAATCCTCGTACAGATATCATCATAACATATCATAACGAAACATTATAATAAAACTTATTGTATGAATCTAGGAAAAACCAATAAATAAATATCTATAAATAAATCATCTGTATAGTAAACCTACTGAACCCAGAAACCAGCTAACTTAACAAACAAAACTGCACTGCTACGAGCTGCTACGAAAGTGCTACGAAAACACATGTTGGGAAAAAATAGTTAACTAAAGTGTATGTAATAGCTCATAGACATCTTTTCTGTACGACTGTCTTTAATATCTAGGTTATTACTAAAAATATCGTTGAATAAATATCTTGTAGCTTAGTGGGTGTGCCATAATCAGATTGCGGCAGTCGTAGAGCTTCACTGTACGGACGGACTTCGGCCGCTCCCACCACACAACTAGCTCGGTGGTATCAATTTGAAGGTACATCCTATGACAATAATCTGGATATTATGACATAAATGAACTCTGACCTTGATCATGCAATATGGCACATACACGTAGGACAAAGTACGTCTTTGTCGACCTGATGAATACTTTAGGCTTTTGAAAGAAAGTTACGTCAAAAAATGAAGACGTAAATTATTACTTTGTTTTATTTGTCCCCCTAAGTTCTCAGTCACGAAAGAAAGTGATGAAATGGTTTCACCGAATAGGGACTTAAGTCAAAATAACGCTGGTTCAACTCACCTTATTATTTCATTTTGTGCGTATCTCTGGCACACCACATGCCGCTGGCCGGTGCTGTCATAAAGGCTTTGTTTTTCACATAATGGGCCCCGGGGCCCGGGAGCTGGTCACGTGGCACGACCACTGCACACCCGGCACTGGAGGAATCGCCGCTCGTGTAAAAACGGTAGAGTGGAGGTCGCGCGTGTTGTTGTTGTGAGCCGGGGTCGGCACGGCAAGGTTGTCACTGAGCGAGTGTCGAGGAGCAGCGTGCGAGGCGCTCGGGCGGGCGGCGCGGCGCGACTGCGCGGCCGGAGCGCGCGTGTCCGCTCGATACGCTGGCCATGAAATTTTCAGCCGAGCCGCTGTCAACCGGTGGCGGCACGCAGGTGCGCCATCAGCACCATGCCCAGATCCTCTCCTACACAGGCCTGGGTTCCTTTGAGCTAGCGGTTGTCCCGGTTGTCCCTTTAAAACGCATAAAGCGCTTTATCTTACAGAGCTTCCTATGACCTGCCTGTCCTGCCAGCATTTACTAAATATTAAAATACACATGCTAAACGCTTACTTTTTCATTTGAGCCTACAACAATGCCAGAAAAAAATATTTTCGAAGATCTAAATAAATATGTCCATCATAAATAAAATATTCCAGAAAGTATATATGTATATCCATCGAATCCGATTGAGAAAATAGAAGGTTGGTCAGCAGCCTACTTTTTTGCGCTGACAATATTTGCCAACCGCGAATATTATGGCAGTATTTCCTCACGACCGTCCATGTGACCATGTAAAGAGGTCAAAGTTCAATGAAGAAGAAGAAACTATGAAGACGCTATCTGGTAGAACACTCACAAATTACAAACTGCATGAAGAGTAGTTGCGAATATTTCACAAACTCATGTCTGGACGATTTTTTGAACACCCCTCATAGGTGGCACCACTAGAATTAATATACGCACGATCAATACCTCATGGGTACTTCACGCACGCCATCCCACAGGCGTGTAACTTCAATTTCACTATAAATTGATCACCAGCTGAACTAACTGGGCTGCAGCTATATGTATTGCATCCTACACTATTCGGCACTAAATAGGTAACGTTATTAAAACTATTCATAAAAGGTTTCGTTAACTTTTATTATACGAATATAAACATGTTACAGCGACACTTGTGGAAAACTACAAAATTACACTTTACTTAGATACAGATATTTACAAACAAAAAAAGTATTACGAATGTCATTCTGAGCTTAATACATAGGGTAGGTAACATAAATATATACAGGTACAATATAATGCAGAGTAAGAAAATTATATGAGTTAAATACATTATTATTATGAACGATACTATTTAAATAATAATTTATATTAGGCACACCGTGAATCTTATGTTTATCGTATGCGTATGGTCACGTCAAAAGAATTAGTATTTAATACCACGGCGTAAAATGGTGGATAGATAATGTTATATTGTCTTTAATTAAACGATACTCGTGAATATCGGTACATTTGATGTAAGTATGGCTGTAAGTACGTAGAGCTTATGATCTACACATTAACTTGTGTGCAAATAATGGATTTGACATAATTATTATTTTTAAACAATGGCCTTTACTTTGATGCCATTTGCAACAATGAACACATACCTTAAACGACAATTACTTCTACTGAAACTACAAGACCACTTCAAGGCGAAATATTTCAGGGATAAAACAGTTAAGTACAATAAATCGTTCTGTCAGGTAAAACATTACTAAGGAATATTCTTACAGAAAATAAAAATCGGTAATATTTAAAATGGATCCTAATCTGAAAATTTTCTAGCCATCATTAAGTATATATTTATAAAAACATGACTTATACCGAGTGGCGTAGTGAACATCTTTTGAATCAGTTTGATCCCGTTTTTGACCCTTCATAACTTTAAACACATAACACTATAAGTATGAAATACAATACGAAATTCAATTTATAAAACATGTTCATATTAAAGCTTCTAAAATGTTACACAAAAGTGGTACAGCACCTTGCTATAGACGTATATTGCCTTTGGCTCAGTATTATACTACAATATTATTTCCTGAGATTCTTATTTACAAAACATTATATACAAACAACAATCCAAATAAACAGTTAAATTCACAATACTATGCTAGAGGTGGCATTATAATAAGTTATTTACATGAGTATACAATACAAATATTACATCGTAGAGACCGTGAAATGCACCTTAGGAATACATGGGAACACAGTAAGTTGTAAGTAACGCGTCAGACCGCATTAACGTTAGATAGTCGCTAAATGGCCAAAGAAACTTCCGAGTACAAGGCTATATTGCGTCGGACTTTGGTTGAACAACCAAGCCGGAATGAAATACCAAGATTCGTGAAACAAAAGTATTTCTCATTAAACAAAAACTCATTTCGTAGATCTAAACAATAAATGCGAAAATCTTGAAGTCTATTTTATTCCCTGTGTGTAAGAGTCCGCTCTAGCACCGAACTGTCGTCGCTCACCATAGTATAAATACCTGTAGGAGTTCTATAAGCACAACTGTCTATCGAATCACCACTGTGTGCGATCAAGGGCGCTTTCCGCGCGATTTTCCGTTTACCACTGTTTCTAGCTGCTGCGTCTTACGCGGACGCAGTATAAAGTTCAAGTTATAGGCAGTATTCACTGCATAGTACACGTTCGCGTTAGCAGGAAGCAGCATTTCTGTAACAATATCATTATTTATTGTAACGATAATCAATTTATACGAGAAATGGTGGTGTGGTTCTGTCTGGGCAAGGAAAACACCACAATCTCACTTTAGTGCAGTATACGACGAATAAGAGAACTGGCACGGGGTGAACACAGAACTCGCCAAAGTACGGCCGTTTCTTCAGTACAGTAATCACTTAGAGTAAAGAATCACTGGTCACGAAACCAGCAACGACCGAAGTACGAACATAACAGACAAAAAAAGTTATTTAGGTTTGAGTTATCGATTATGAAATATTGTAAGAATAAAACTTTCCTTGAGAGAATGTTATCATTTTTTAATACCTTTCTCGGGGAGAACTTGCGCCAAGGTGTATCCATCGGGATCGCCATCGAGGTTGAGCTTGAGCATCGCGTTGCGGATGACCTGCGGCGTTCGCTCGTTGTTACATAGCATGATGGACTTGTACAGCACCACGCCCTCGGTCTCCGCGCAGTCCGACTCGTACGTCACACGGATGATGTAGAAGTCCGGTCCCGAGCGCACACCCGGGGCCGCCGGGCTGGCGCCTCCCGCCTTGCCGTTGGCGGGCTTCTGACCACTGTTGGCACTCGACAACGAGATATCCAGCGAAGGCAGCGAAGACGATGATGAACCGTGCGACAGACGCGTCGGCGACACCCGCCTCTCTAGACTGTCTCTCTTCCAAGCTGTACCCGTGCCGTCCGTCTCACAATAGAACTGCGAGCTGTTACTCGAGCTGGTGCTGGCGATTGAATCGTTCTTTCTATGACCGTGGCTGTTTGAATCGTTTATTTTCTTCGGTCGCCTCTCCTTGGGAGGATTCGTCGGTGGTTCGATCTGGCAAGAGAGCTGGTATGACTCCCGGTCATCTAGCACAATGACCGAGTCGAACCACCTATCAAACATCGAGTCCTGAGGCAAGTGGTAGGCGTTGGCAGCACCCTGCAATAACTTAATCTGCGCGAGAACTTCGAATTCTTTCCGTCGCTTATCAAAATTAATTAAACCATCAGCTACCGTGTCTGGAATGGCGGTATCGATCATAGTGAGATCGGTTAAAAAAGTTCCAAGATAAGGGATGGTCCCGTGACTGACCCCAGGGGAACCCCGTTCGTGTAATAGTTTTTGTAGCTGACGATCGTTTTCACCTACTGTGTCTGCAAACTTCGCGGTGCCCTCTCGCATCAATAGCTCCCGCTGAGCCCACCGATTATTGTCTTCACTGAAAATACGCGCGAGTTCATCGAATAATTCAGCTTTTTCTTTGGCTAGTATCGCCCACGTCTTTCTCAGTCTATAAACAGTATTGCTCTGTAGTCCGGAGATGATCGCTTTTAATGAAGAAAAGTTTTTGAGCACTCTCAATTCCCGAGCAATATCGAGCCAGGCCGCTAAGATTTCGGCGCGTTCGATCGGCCTAAGATTCGGTTCAACCAGGACCGTCGAAATGACTCGAAACGATACAGCGTTGAATTGGTTAACTGTAGCTAGCACGGTAGCCGCGTCGTGATTGCGGTCCTTGTCCCGGCGGGACCAGACGGCACCGAGGCACTGGTGGGGCACGAGCTTCTTGAACAGTTCCATGTCCATGCGCGTGAGCTGCTCGGCGAAGTGCCGGTGCGGTACGTGCGGCAGGCGGTAGGCGCTGGTGTGGTGCGCCGGCACGCGCATGCCCGCAGCCAGGCACAGCCCGCCCACACCGCACCCGCCATTGCGCTCTGCACTGAATACAGCTAACTTCTGTAATACCTGCAAATAATCACACCCAAGATTGGCACAGTAATATAAAATAGTCCATGTATCAACTAACAATTATTTTTTAGTCGAGTATTACAAGAGCTTTCAAGGCATACCTTCGTGTGTAATTCCGTCCCAGATAGATGAACCTGTGTGAAGGCGAGTAGCTGTTGTAGTGCGGGGTGGTGCGGCGACTGTCGGAAGTCTTCCGGGTACGTGTCCAACCATACGTGGAGACACGCTACCAGAGTCCTAAAACATTTTATGTTAACATATTTTGCTCATGAAAGTGATCCTGCGAAGGACTACTTCTTTGAAAAAAAAAAAGTGCTGTAATTTCATAACCTAACGACGGATGTAAAAAGACGCTTAACGAAGCCGAGAATCACTGACTTGTTCTTCCCGTTACCAATTACCTTCTGGTTACTGAGATATTGAATGTCAAAGATCCCAATTTCTTTTTACGAGTTTTTACGAAAACTTGTTAAATGTTATAACTTAACTTTAAATGCTCCCACGATCCCTGTACCGTTGTATACACCCATAAAGGCAATGTTTTGCGTGTGCAATACGCAATACCGTAAACAGCGAATTTTCACACCAAAAATAAAAGTCGTTTCCCAGCAATTATTTTTTAACAAAGTTACTTAGTTTGATGTACAGAATGCGTAGATGACGACTTCGTGATGGGTCGTTTTTAACCCCCTACACAAAAAAGCACCCCTCTTTTTGCGTCGGGGGTTAAAAATGACCCATATTTTTATAAATATGGGTCGTTTTTGACAGACACACACATAGCAGTCAAACTTATGTTTGATTGCTATGTGTGTGTCTGTCTGTGGCACCGTAGATCTTAAACGGGTGAACCGATTTGAATGCGGTTTTTTTTAGTATTTGAAAGCAGGTTGTCTAGCGATGGTTCTTAGACATGTTTTATCAAAATCGGTTCAGCCGTTTGAAGATTATCAGCTCTTTTCTAGTTGATGAATGGATGTGAGTATCTTCCACAGGTCTGATTGATTTGAAATTTGGTATTCTGTTACTTCAACGATATTAGAAGAACATAGTAACCTTGAACTGATGCTGCAGCTTACCTGGAATTTGCAGGATACTCAACTCCCTTACCAACTTACAGCACAGGTATCGTGCTTGGGCTCATTGTAATGATCATAGATATTTGGTAAAAAGGGTCTAGTGATGGAGTAGGAAAGATAAATGAGGAAATTTTTGTGTCAGGGTTATTTTTTTTATTGTAACTGTTAAAATTGTACTTGTACACCCTGTATTTATGTAACTAACACCAATTTCAAAACAAATGAAGTGGTTTCAGTATTTCTATCTTTGACCATAACACTCACTTTCGGTGTTGCAGCGACGTGTCGACTGCTGTTGGATGCACGTCCTCCGCAGCCAATGCTTCATATCGTCGCAGGAGGAGGTCTAGCACTCGGCTGCACTCCGCGAACGAACTGAAAACGTTAACCATACTATATAAATAAAACAGAACTATGTACCTACATATATCCCTAACTCTGCAGCGATGTTGCTAAAAGAACTCGGTAAAAGTGAAAATAACTCCCATACATTTTGTCTTTCTGTTAACGGTCTTCGTGAATCAGTCTGCAGCAGGTGAACACGAGAAATTACCAATGATAAATTGGAATATGGGATATTAATTTGAATTTCTGTAGAGATGGTACTCATTTATTAGTCTAGCGCATCCTGGGTAAGAAAATATGTATAAATCATTCTATAACTCACCGATATGTAGCTAGGAACACGTTGACGTATGTGGACTCGAGTTCACCATCGTCGGTGGCGAGCGCCTCCACCAATCGCTCGACGGTGCCCGCCTTCACGAAGCGCACGCGCACCGTCTCCCATTCCAGATGGGAGATCTCGTCATCTGACTCCTGGAAACAACATGATTTAAATTACATTAGTAACATCATCACACCGACACAACTACGGGCCATTGGGGCCGCTTCTGTACTTCAGCCTGCTAAGAATCTGTTTCAAATGAAATAGCAATATATGGTGGTTAGTGGTGGTAGTGCTCATTCTCCACACTTTTTACTTACGAAAACATATGGATGACCTTTTCTCTGCTGAGAACGATACATAATAATAAATAAAATAAGTAAACAAGTTTACTTTTGATTCGCAGTACACTTACACTATTACACTGTTTGTTCACCGCACCGTGAACGGGACATCAACGAAAAACTAGATTACGCGGCCATAGTAAATGTACTGTCGCTACTTCGGCGTCGTCATCTCGTTCTCGTCCCATTCACGGTGCGGTAGACAAACGGCCTTAGAATAAATATTTATTCTAAAAAAAATCCATGTTATGGTTTTTGTCAACGTGCTTTCAGGCGTGTATGTATTTATTAAAGAATGCCTAAATATGAAATGTTTTTGTGAAAAAGGATAAACCGCGCAGGTCCATCGCCCTCACAGCAATGTCCCGATGAGTAACAAGGTCTAGTTGTCAAATCAATATGACTCAATCGTGGTTAATTGTGGTTTTTTAACAAAATGAGGACAATCAGTCTCCAAGTAAAATACCTACGTAAGGAAAGCATGTGTATACGTCCCTTTTGCGTCATTCATAAAGCTCCCACGATACACATACAACAACAATTAATTGAATAAATACGGTAAATAACCTATTATTATAATTTTTTCACACCACCTTACGACAGTTTTGCCATCACAATATCAAGGCTCTTTCAAACAGGCGCGACACGCGACGCGACACAAAGACACCGCTCGTCGCGCGACGCGACGTACCTTTGTGTCGCGTCGCGTGTCGCGCCTGTTTGTAGGAGCCTTTAAACGTCAGTTATATGTAATCCCCCAAACCTAAAGGGATCCCCCAAATGAGATAACATTTTTACTTTTAATTTGTTGACAAACTAAACCTGCAATGTCGTTTGCCTGAATTAATTTGATTCTTGAGCATTATGTAGACCCAGAAAATCTCATAAAAAATTATCATACTCAATTTCATAATTAGATCTTCCGCACTAAGCTAAACCCATTGTAAAGTCAATTAGCTATTAAAAACCTAAATTCGACATATAAATACAAAGGGACAAGCAACATAGCATTTTCCTTAAAAAAATATTCTACGAGTTTTTATTTACTAAAAATGCTGTTTCCTACAAAAAGCATTTTTTTTTAAATTACTGACGAAAAATTTCCACATAGGGGAGTCTTTTTTTTATTTTGGGTGGGAAATCATCAAATAACTTCTCCCGCTCTGGGCGGAGCGGGAGGGCGTGTCAGACTCTTACTGACTAAAACCCACCCGTGTTCCTTCGGTTGCCCTGTTGCCGGGGGTCACGATCTCCCTTTCGGTTTTCTTCGCAACCCTGGCAGGTATTGGCCCTAGCGGACCCCGTCAGTTCTGCTGACATCTCTTTGAGGCGCGCGTGGAACACAACGCGCCGTCGACCCGAGCCTGGTCCTTATCGGACGGCCAGCTTACCCATTGCTTACCGTCCGCAAGCCCGCGCCTACGGTGGCCGGAAAACGCCTCGCGATTCCCGACGCCCTGGGCGTCTCCTCCTGCGGCGGTTAGGGGCGTGAGGGCGCGAAATTTGCCTCTCCCTCACGCGTCCCGCCTCCTCCTTCGCGAGCATTACCGCTTCGCAGAAGGAGGTGACGGCCTCCCATTTCCTCTCGCTCCGTACCATGGCCTGAACCAGGGCCGGACGCGAGAGATCACCGCCGCCGATCGCCTCCACGAGGACACGACATAGGGGAGTCTGGAATTATGTACTGAATCCATGGTAACAGGTTGTGCATCGATGTCCCTGCCACCCTGTATTAAAAAGCCAAGTATTGCGTACGTACAATAAATAAATAACGTATATCGAAAATTTTATATGTACATAGATACGATGTGTTAAAAAAACCCAACCACACTAAATTCAATACAAGTTTAAACGGGGCGGTGAGAGCCTTTTGCGAGAACCCTACTGAATAAGTAGGTAAGAAAGCTATTTGAATACAGAACAAAACCAGCTTCAGACATAATAACACATCGTATCTATGTACATATATAATTTTATGCAATTTAGTCGTCAAGCTATTGTGAGATCAGCGAACAAAACTAAAGTTACTAATGACTGCGGGTTCCCACATCTCATACTACTATTATACTCTTGTGTTTCGCTCATTGTATCCGAATAATGTGTATATTGTCTTTAGATATGTTTTATGCTGACGATAATAATAATTTATATTGGATTAATAGGTATCTAGCTCCCGCAGACAGGCGCAAGGCGACTCAGGTGGAACAATTTCTATGAAAACTGCACGGAAATTGTTCTACCGGTGTCGCATCGTGCTTATGTTTTATCTAGGTACTTACACCCAAGATATTTTAGCGTTCCTATTGGACTAAGTGAACGGATTGTTACAGCAACGAGATTTTCGACAATACTTTTACTTACCTATGTCAGTCAATGAAGTATTTTTTCCCAGAAGTCTTTACGTAAGCAAAATGAAGAATGGAATAATTATAATGAAAGGAAAACATTTGTCGTTCAGTCATTCCACCATTGTTTTCTTAATATTTTTCGTGTAAACGCATTAATTCTTATCTCGAGTAATGATTATAAATAATTTCGTAATAATTCGCATGCATACGACGACCTCTTGGTAATGTGAGCAGGAGGATAAGTACGGAATGGAAACAATGTAAATGATTCATGATATTTACACTGCATGCCAGTGTCTCTGTAATCAGCTGTGTACCTGCACTGTTTTGATTGCTATCTAAACGACATTGAAATGGCGTGGCCTCGCAGTGCTGAAAATCAATATTATTGCGAGGCGTAAAAATAAAGAATCGATGTGAATTGTTTATAGAATGTAGGTACTTACAGTAAAAATGTACTCTCTATCACTTAAATATTGGCAATCTTTTGTATAAAGTCAATCTATCACAGTCCAAATATGAGGTCTTCCAGTGGCGTGTAACTTATTGACTACTTATTTAGGTAGGTACCTAACTAAAAATCTGTAAAAAATTCGTACCTACCATTGCTGTTATCATTGAACCTGATTGTCATGTGTATAACACAATTTTAAAAACGTAAATTTTATTTATAGTGAAATAAAATGATGAAAGGAATTCAAATACCTACTCAGCTGACACCGCCACTTTGTTTGACGTACGTAACAAAAGCGATCAAGTGTGTCTTCTCAAATACCTATTCGCTCAAGCAGCGGTCAGCCTGCATTAATACCGCACTCGAAAAGCATTTTCCTCAAACTGAACGACTCATAATAACAATAAAGGCTTGTGCAGACCAGCGCCCGCAATATCGCGCCAGTTTGCCGCGAGCCTTAAAGCAGAACTTAATTATTACTTCATGACAAAGAATATCGTATCTTGTTGAAATATTTCGCATTTATATTACCATAATTGTCTTTCGAAGGCCATAACTACAAGCTTCCAAGTCCCAATTACGGACTTGGAGCACATAAACGTACTTAAATGTACTTTCCTAAAGTTTGTGTGCATGGTTCTTGCGTTTTAATCGTGCTCGTGCATTTTAATCGTCGCTTCACCGCTCTATACGTATATGTATAACTGCAGATCGTGATAAACCATACATTACAGAGCCGACTAATTAAAAGATCCACGGTAATAAAGAATTAAAATTGTATGGTACACGCCAAAATTACATTCAGTAATTGTCATGTACAACCTTGTACACCATTGTCGGTCATCCGGGAAGTTAACAGTATACATACAGCAAATATAAACATGAATATACATAGTTCTGTCAGATTGTGACTGAATCGCGATGTTTTATAGCCACTTTGTATTCTATCAAATGTTATCGCAAACCGTAAATCGGAACTGTAACGTACTGCACAAATGAACACAATAGAAAAAATACTGAACGAGGTAATAAAATCACAAATGTTTGGAGACATAAAAACAATACAAAGATGTGAAACTGCTCAGCAGTAATTGTATATTACCTATTTATTAGGTGACAATAAAAGTAATTACTAAATATTACTTACTGAATAACACTAGTGTAATCAAAACCTAGCTACGGAATTGAGTAATAAAGTAGAGCGAGTAAATAGAATTAGTTTATCGACAACGTTTATAGTTTACCGTCTCATTATTATGTAAGAAAGCATTGCAGTATTGTAAGTAAATTGGAGCTATTTCTAATGTAATTATCCGTTTTCACGCTGGGAAACCTGAAAGATCAACACATATAATAATGTCCAAATGATTTTACTTAAGTTTACTGACGTTTTTACATGATCTATTTATTGATAAGGTATATGTATAATTTAAATAAATTTTAATGTATAAATCCAATATGAGTAGTAAAAATTGTATGTATTCAATTAGTTATAAGCCTACCTTACCTACCCACACAAAACGAAAGAATTAATATTGAAATTGTAAGCAAATATCTATAATAGGCCTCCTCTTAATTTTTATGTTGTTATGCCCGACAGGGCCCACAATGCTCCAAAACTAATGTATATCCTTATGTACCTACCACCTAAGTTCACATTGTGGAATGCAATAAACATATTGAGTATTGAGGTAAAATATTGTAGGTACCGTTTGCTAAGAAGCTTGTGTGGGCTATACGCAAGTGCGAACACAAGTGATTCCTCATAGGTCATCAAGTCATGGTAGTGAGTATTAAATAAGCATTCTTAATTATAATTACATTGTCTTAGTTACGTATAGTTACGTATATTGTGTAAATGTTCATTGTAACATGCAATCCTAATTAATATTCAAAACCTTTATAATTAAATATATATTCAAACCTAGAGACGTATACGCGTGACGGCGTGATACAAAAGCATTGCGATGGTTTAGTAGATGTTACTGACACATCTTTTAGGTATAGGTGAAGGAACTATCGGGACTCGGGACCCGATACTATTATTCAACAACTGTAGATTCTGTACTAGCTCTATACCTACAGCTCTGCCTGAACAGGAGTATTTCCAAAGGACCACCTATTGCGCTGGTAACCATAATTATACTTAGCAACATGTGTTAATACTCACACTATTAGAAGCACTCCGTGTCGGTCGGTGGTAGCGAACTTTCTTGAGGTAGACGGTGTAGATGGCGCCGTCGACGCGCTCCTCGCCCCACAACCGCCATGTCGGCTGCTGGAACACACCACCAACAGGTCAACATAATAGTTCAACACCAACATTTACACATATAACATTCTCAAAGTAAAACACAGTTCTCTTCAGCCTACTTCATCACGTTGGTTCAAGTTAGAAAGATAACTAATTCCACTTATACTGGCTGCCTCGGCGAAGCTGAAGGTAGCTAATGAAAAAAGTGATGAAAGCCTAGAGTTCTTTAGAACCGAATATTTTGAGGTAGACGACATTATTTGTTTATCACGTCAATCGCATATGACACCTATTGAACGTATACGTAGGTGCATCACTAATTACAGCTTCAAGTTATAGATTAGTCATTGTTATTAGGTAGATTACAACAACGTGTTTTACTGTAAAGATAAGGAACTTGTCATAATAGTAGTTGATTGTAGGTAGGTATGTATTGTTTGTAACACGACTGCTTACATAATCATCGTCTAGGTTACGAGCGAACAGCGCGGGTTCGGCCTTACTGACGCCGCAGATCCTCCACATGGCCCATGTCCGCGACGTCACGCGACGTCACCCCAGCTGAGCGTCTCCCGCATCACGCTCACTTTCACTACCGACTGCACACCGCGCCGCTACGATAGATCCACATGCAAATCCAGTAATTCAATAATGGGATCAATCAGTAGCGAGAGGCGCGCGAGTATGCGAGCAGCGCGGACGTGCGTGACGCGGGAGAAATCGCAACGGACGCGGACAGCGGCACACTTGTCCACCTCGGCATCCGGCTCCAGAGCCGACACTACGCAACTTTTAATCGATTCACGCAATTAAGCTCCACTGTCACCTCTTAATCACTGGCACTCGGTAAATGATCCAAAACGAACTCTCCCTCGATAACAGCAAGTTTTCTACTATTAAGTACTGCGTTATAGTCTAATAAACTGTGTAATTATCGTCACATTTTGATACGTTGATATTATGAAATCGTCAAATTTGCATATTACATGGACGTCGAATAACTTACACAATCTATCAAAAACTTTCACACATTTAATATTGAGAATGTTACCTACTGACTTCTACTGGATTTTGAAAATGAATTGCATAACTGTACGATACACGTAACAACCACAATCAATTATATAGAAATAATAATAAAAAGTTTACAAAATATGTAATGTAGGTAATACAGAAGCGCTGGCGCTGCAGCGCGGGCGCATGACGACTGCTCTCTTCGTGGAGAGATCGCGTGAAAAACTCCGATAGAGCACGTCAATGACGCGCCCGAGCCGCGCCGGCCCGCCGCCCCTGTACCTAGGTGTTCATAACACGACAACACGTGCCGCCACATATATGTGAGTCGAATCAAACAAGCTTAAATATACGCAACATGACCGCTTGTTATTATAATCCTATTAGCGGAAACAAGTACTCGCACATCCAATAGATTTACCTGCTAATAACTTTCAGTACCTAATTGCTTATGAAATATTCCTGTACACATTAAGGACAACCCGTATTGAACACAATACTGCGATATTCTATGTGCTGTAAGGTTCATCTATGGAAATTGCTGATTGTGCACTTCCCCTCAAGATTATACATTGCATTAAATTCCAACGCTAAAGTTTCATGTGTACGTTAAAGTTGTAACATATTACCTAACGATTTCTTACTCTCTCGACATTTACAACATGACCTATAAATTTTAATAGAGATCCATAACCTAAACACATAATACTGAACAGAACCTTTCAGAATAAGTACCATTACATCTGTCTCACAGACACAAGAAAATGTATAAGCACAGACATTTAAACAAACGAGAAAAGCAGAGAGAGTTGGGATAGAGTATTTTTTCAATCGATAGCAAGATATTGCATCTATTGATCTTTTATGACATTTATACATCTTATTGTTGTTCATTAGACTGTCGATTTATTAAAATCAATGCATGTATAATGTAGCTTATGTACTTGTATGTAAAACGTTGGCATCCTAAATTATAACTACAAAAGTTACAGTCGATTCAAGAACCTAATGCCCTTTTCAGAAGTAGTAACGGTTTTGAGAGTTTTATTCTTTTGTAGAGAGGTATTCTTCACATCTTTCAAGAAAAAGTATAAAGAAAATATTGTCCCAGCATCATAAAATATACTCAACTACAAACAAAGAATAGTTTACCGCTACACATACCGATATTGATGCCGCCGATATTGATGCCGCCAAGCCTAATTCTAAAATCAACATTTATTTATCTACATTTCTTTTAAACTGTTTGCGAGCAAACATTAGCGTAGTTTAGGTAAAGTAAATAAGTTTTATCGCAAGTACTGGTCAAAATGAGTCGTGAGTCGTGAAGCGATATGCTCGCGCACACCCAATGAAGCGATTAATAACTTGCTCAACTACGAAGTTGTTGCGATCGATTGAAAATTGAAATTAACACCTAACTGAATACACATTATGTTGTACACTTACTACACACATCACTTTTTACTAGCTATGTAACTAGAGTATACTTTAAAACATTAACAGGTTAGTTTGCCTACATTGCCATTTATTCAATGTAAACTTATATTCGAGTACGACTAATAGCAATGTTTGATAAACAGTGCCTTAAGGCACCCACAGATAGGCGCGACGCGACTCTGGTGGCACAATTTATATGAAAACTTCACGGAAAATTTTCTACCGGTGTCGAGTCGCCCCTGCCTGCGGCCTTAAGTTTCAGAATACTTCGGTTTACAGTATACTAATAATACTTCAGCTACAGTAAGCTACTGTCCTCAACTGAGTCCTACAAGGGTCAGAGTTTCCCAAACACGCGAAGGTGTGATAAACTCCACTTGTGCTACTCACTCACTACGTAGAGTCGGCTACACCGGCTAGCCATGATAATTTTCGTGTAAATTTACTCGAAAATTAAAGATAACATTTTTATAAAGGTGAGCTCTAATGCAGCAAAATTAAGGGTTATTAGCAGGTGTGAAAAACAATTACGACTGTAATGTCATTCCAAAACATAGTTACATGATATGTACAAATTGTGCGGTTTTACGAGAGTTGACAACGCGCCAGCAGCCTAGTCGGCGCCGGCTGACCTCGCGTGACCTTTCTTTTCTAATGTAACAATATACTACGTACTACTATTTTGATGGTTATCTCCTGAATAAACAATTTTCCAAGATGCCATCCTTTCAAACATAAACTGACGTTCGCACTAAATTAAATTGAGTCTCCATGAGAATAGTTAAGAAACTCTTGTTGATTCAGTGATGGCCAAATTATAAACATGATATTGATCGCACAGATTCTGTCGATCTATTGAATCAGCAATATGAAGCCAGTGGGATCTACACATAGGTTTTAGTTGTTTAAATAAGAACTAAATCTGATAGAAAACTAACGACAAACGAGCACGTATTTATTGATCAATTCTTCGTAGAACGTTCCAGCGATCGATGGGACAAGCAACAATACTCAATTGATTTCGTAGATTGCCGTCCCACGCATTTAACCATCTGGAGCCCTTCACAAATGCGCAACCGCTTGAAAAACTCTCATGACTAAGTATTGGACCGAATGGACCCTTATATCAAAACCTTTTAAGGATACGACGAAGAATTCCGGACTCAAGCCGATTTACGTCCGTTCAATCCAATTGCTATTAATACTTTACACAGATTTAGACTAACGAAACCCTAGAAAACAAAATAAATCTTTTGGTTTAACGAAGTTATACCTGTCAAAACAGAATTGTAAGACGGATTTTATCGAAATTTGTATTCAAGGTAAAAGTACAATTGCAAAGTTCAAACCACAGTGAAGAACTAGCACGCTATCCACTGCGGGATGTCAAGGCAATTATTTTACTGCATAGTCATCGTGATGAATAGTCGGCATTCAATGTATCTACACTACGACGTATATTGTGAATAAGTATTTACTAATATAGGTCGAGGAGTAAACGTCGATATTATTCTAGTTTAACCTGTAGTAGAGTTGTTAGAAAGTTAGCAGTAAGTGCTAATATCGACTGGATATGCAATTTACAGCAAAACAGTCTAAAAATAGCAGATGATCTAAGTCGGGTGACTTCCTTGCCACCCCGTGTACACCCCTAGTCCCTAGCACCATGCTCGCCCAATTACCGCCAAATGTCAGTCTGTGCCGTCATATCGAAATAATTGGCTTTATTAAAATGAATATTGGAATTTTCTCACAAAGCTATATGCCTCGCAAGTATTTTCGAAATAACTTGGTAGAGGCTTAGGTCTGAGGTCCTGATAAACAGCCACACATTGCTTTTACTTATGTTCATAATGAACTTTTGAAAATACACTCAAGGGAAACGTATAACCTTTTTTGACTGCCATTTCATTGTATCTGCCTCCATAATCAGTTGCAGCAGGATACGCATGAGGTATTCTAATTTTATCTTTTTTATTTACTTATAATCAAGTTTTTGTATCTAAAAAATAATTCACCCTCTTAATCTATTTTTGATTTTTTTTAAATGTTTGCCACGAATTTCGTAGCGGTGCTACGAAAAATATAATTTCTCGGAACAACGAACAAAATCAATTTTATGAGAATGATAAATGTATTATCATTTTATCTCATAACATTGGCATTCCGCGGTCACCTGTATCAGTTTGATAAGATTATTGCCCTCGAGAAAGTACTAATAAGCTGAAGATATTAGTATCTCCCTACGTTTATGACGTAGGTTGTTATGTGAACGCAATAAAACGTGAAGAGGCTGAGATGGTAACAGCGTCAAAGCCTGAAATAGAACGGCAGTTGGAGCGGGCAGCAGACGTGACGGGTGAGCGCCTCTCCCGAGTGACGCACTCCCACTGTCCCACAACTCCCACACCATCGCCTAGCGCCTGTATAATGAAAAGACGCCTGCATCCCTATGCACATACATACGTACGTAACTTACCTCAACGAGATATTTTTACACATTTATTTATTGATTTGGTTATGGCCACTAATTAAACACTTATGAACGTTACTATAAATCCTGAAAGATTTATGACACGATCTTGATAAAACCTCGAGTGAAAAGGCCATTATGCTACTAATCCATTTTCATATTGAAGTATTCAAGAGGTTCATTGTACCTTCCTCCCACGCAGACGTACGACACTTTGACACGTTCGCACCCTCTTGCCACCTTTCAATAAACCATAAGAGTGCACTCACTCTGATTCAAAGCCATGCATAACGACTGCTCTTTGGCTTGATTAACTTTGACTTTTCCCATAACTTTCTTTATTTCTTAAAATTTCTTTACCAACGTTGGAAAATATTTAAAAAAAAATACACGTTGTAGATAAGCTTAACCACAAACTTTAAGATTATGATCAATCAATTATCCATATGCCTAGGAAATAGAAATAGCTTTTATGCAATGTTTCTTATAACTCGAGCTTAAAACATTGAACCGTGTCTTCCGGCAAAAAGTGGTCGTTGCTTATTAGAAAACTGTTGTTAAACAAAGGACAGCGGTGAAGTCGGAGGGCATTGTGCGACACGGGGCAGGCGTGTGGCGTGACGGACGCGCTTGGCCGGCGGCGCGCCCTGGCCGCGACTGATGCTACCCGGAACAAACACCCACCAGCTATTGGGCAAGACGATGCTATCGTTGGCAACCTTATGCAAACTACAAGCACTATCGCATCAGCTTTCGAACTTGGCACCGAGTACCCGACGTTACATGACTATTCATTTGAATGCCGCAAGAATCATCCCTTTTGTATTCTGCCAGCAAAAGCTGACACCGATGTTAAGAAATCTCGGTCATTCCTTTTGCACCATACGCCACGGCTTTAGAGAGGCAGCTCATAAAGGCGATTACTAGCACCATTCCTTATTTGAGAAACAACACCACACATTTTCTTACTTTCCACGTTCGTCTCGACGTAAACACCACAGTTTACATACTAAGCAGTAAGAAGGAACTACTTTTATGGTGAAATCTTACAAGAAACATTTTAAGCACGTATTTTGAACAGACTCTCTCTATGTTTATGACAATTTTATTCAAATAAGATAAAAGAATATTCATATAATTTAATCCCGAATACAAGGCTACTCAGTTGTCCTAAAAGTAAATGATTATGATGTAACCTCGGTCGTGTATGAATGGTAATCATACTGGCCGCGTGAGCATTCAACATCGTTATAATCACGCGTACTACGTCGATCACATTCAGAATACAAATACATGGTACTTCACTTCAGTGTAAAATTATCACGGCTGTTCATAACTATGATTCGTTTTAAAAAGGGAAAAAATTAATGGTTTCAAGTACGCGTCGTCATAAAAATAAGCAAGTCTGAGTTCGTCGGCACCTCTGCAATCGATACGTATTGAGCATCGGACCGAATAGTCACGGTGACAACGACCTCAGGCCACCTCAGACACTGGGTGACCTACTACTTACAATAGTCATGTAATACGCAGTGATTAGCAAATAGCATCCGACTAATTAACTTAACAACTTACTGAAATTCACGTAAGTACAAACAGACCTACTGTTACTTTTGCATAACGTTGATAATGAAATTGACAAAAAGATCACAGAAAGTGACCTAGAGATCATTAAATCTGATCTTAGACAAACTTGTCAAGTTCACTTATATTAATCTCATATTCTAAAAACATCACCGATATAGGGTATCTGGTAACAAACCAACAAAGAAGAATGGCCATGTTGTTTTGTAACTTGTAAAAGTAACAATAGCACGCAATTAGAGGCCAGGTGGCTGTTAGTTAGAACTGAAGCATCCTCCATGCATGAAGCACCATGCTGACCTATTTCAGTTTGTTGACTCCCACCGCTACGCCAGGAAATAGCACTCGGCATCCTGTTACATACAAGTTTATTAGAAAACAGAATTTAGGATTATGTTGGATTTATTTAAAAGCTAATATAATCCTAATAAAACCATTATTTGCTAATAAGTTTTAGATAAAAGAACATGGTAAACATGATAAGCATTCGGGAAAATGGTTATGTAGGCCATTTCAATTCTTTGTAATCACGTTATAGAAATAAACTGTGGCAATATTTCAATCATTTTATTTGCTAATTCATAGTGATGTGTTCATTACCTGCTGCTACTGATCGTTGCTTATTTAACGAATGTTTGGGATTTTATAGCCGACATGTTTATCAATCAAACACTTTATGCTTCGGAAAATATTTTCAGTAGAGAAGTAGAGATACAGTTGTGTTAGTCAGCTAACAGAGAATAGACATAATAAGGTGGTAGGTTGTATTTAGGGCTATGGCTTAGACACAACCATCTAAGGAGGGCTCATATGCTATGAGCCTCTTTAGTACATAGGTATTAAAAATATATAAGGCTTACAGATCTAGAACTCTGTGTTATTGACATAATAAATTGCTTGTTGGGGTGACAGTCAAATGTTCCCTGTATTTTGCCACAAACAAACTACCACATAGAACATTACGTGGATAGGCCTTCTTATTTAACTACATCGCAGTTTCACAATACAAATATTTGTTCTGATTCAAAGGTGTATTTTATGGAGTTTTTATAGTTATTATCATATTTGCCACGAAATTCTGCGAAACCGGAGAATTACTTGGTACAGTGTGTACCTATTATAATTCGATCACCTTTGTACGTCCACAAACGATTCGTCACTTACGAAGTTATGATTCATACGAACTCACAGCTAAAGTACTTGTGCTACAAACAAGTCAGTCACAAATACGCTCTTGTTCAGACAATTATCGCTCCACTAAACAAATATTCTAATATATTTGAACTTTAAAACCTACAGGTATCTACTCAATTATGCTCAAAATAATTTATCCCGCAAAATAAAACCACTTGTCTATTATTCAAATGTTTCGGGTCACAAAGTAATAAAACTGTTCTTATCTCAAGGACGTCCTTCAGTTGCTTCATTTGTGAACCCAAACCCACCCCATGACCCATTTCACCCCACGTCCCGATTCTTCTTTTATAACAACAGATTATAGCCCCCCTACGATCAAGTCGATGTAATGCCTCTATAATAGTCCCGAAACAAATAACATTTTCAGCAAGAGTTTCAGGCATAATTAAACATATCTTAGCATAACCTGAATTTAAATAATGAATAATATAAAATTACTATCTTCATCTTAAGCAGCTGCAGCTGGGTTTATTGTAAGGTTGCTTTAGCTAATTGGAGTAAAAGAGTTTAGACACAAAAAGAGTGTAAAATTTTCATTCGGTATCGTTTATAAAACAGAGCGGCGATACTGGAGAAATGTCATCAATATGCATAAGGTACTGGGAAAAATGCTATCAATGTACCTTAGGATAGGCTTTTTAAGTACAGCTTTTCAGGTTGTAAATATTTACCAAATAACTGAGTACTTGTATCCAGGGCCCGCATAGCAGCCTGTCGCATTCTTTAGCGCAACCCGCGTGCATTCCTATGTGCGTGCGCCGCCACTGACGCTCACATAACTCAAGCCTTGACCTGCATTGCTAACGAAGCCTGCAGACGTACCCGATAAGACGATTCACTGACACTGATTGCAAAATTAACCAAACTTTTAAACACTGTTGTTATTATAATCTATGGTAGTTAACACAGATCTGCAAAATAATTAGTACGCAAAATGAAAATAACACAAAAAAGTTTTTAAAAAAGGAACCGTGATCACCACTTTTCGACCGACTTCCCAAGGAAGTAACTATTTACTGAAAAGCATTCAGATTCGTAATAGCATGAATCAAGAATCTAAATACCAATGACGTCAGAACAGAGTAACGCATACAAAATCAATACATGTTTAGTAAATCATTCATTACGCATTCAACTACATCAAAACCGGCTTATTCGTTTGCGGAATCTAGGCGAAAATTTATACTAACATATAAATTTTCTGTTTTTTATTTTCAAATACACAAGGACGAGTTAAGTGTAATTTACGCGAAGGAATAAATATATATAATATACATAATAAGTAGGTACATAGGCATGTATATTGCATTGTACTTTGTATTACTATGTAAGTATTACTTTGTTGAGTTGATATAATTCATTCACAGAGATGTGTAAATTAACAAATCTGTAAATATTTTACAAAATTGTAGGAACTTTGCTTATGGCCAACATATCTACAAAATAATCTGACTTTAACTCCATATTATTTCGTCACCTTCTTTAATCGCTAGTTTACAAACACTATTAAATTGTAGATGATGCCTGGAAATAACTGGTTTCAATTATCTAAAACAGACGAAGTGATGAGGAAAAGAACTATCAGCTATAGGAAAACTTTGGTTGAGAACAAAAGAGAAGTAAGATTACTGATTGCCTTTGTTTGCAAAACCGTGTGATACGCACTTTTCTTTTGTCCGGAAAATTTAAACTATTTTGGATCTAGCGGTATTCCGTTAGATCCAAAATAATTTAAATTTTCTGGGCAATAAACTAGTTAATAAACTGCCTTAAATGTATTCGTTTTCTCCATTAAAAAACGGAACAGAAAATTTATATTATTTTGGATCTAACGGAATACCGTTAGATCCAAAATGTATTTATTTGTATTGATGTATTTAGATATTTATGATGGACAATGAATGAGTCAACGACCGGCCGAAGATCGTCATTTTGTCATGTAAATATCATAGAAACCATTGATTCATGCAGTGAGATGATTGTCACAAACATCAATATCCGGTGTGTAATACATTCTGAGATTGATCGTTGTGATTGTGACTTATCAATAAAACGAAAAGTGTAGATGAAGCTGATTAAGAAGGAGTGATTCGTGTTCAAATACCATTATCCAGCTTCAATACACATATCCTAAACGCAACCGAACTCATAATAAGTATTTAAGCATTACAATATTGATCTGAATAATCAATCCATCCTAAATAACACTAAACGAGAGTCTGCACTGGAGTTGAAATCTCTACATTTCAGTGTTTTAAGTTAATTTCTTCTATTTTCAGGGCAATACCATACTGGATTTCTTTCAGGGCTTTTTATGGCTCTTTAGAAATAGCTAAGCGTAACATGTTAATAAATATATCCACGTCTATTGTATTTGATACCATAGTGATATTTCTTCATCGTGACCGTTCACCATGTATTAATTTATTTGTGTATGTATAGCATGTAATGAAGTCATGATGCGTGTTCCTAACTGAACATGGCGGAATTGGGGATTGGATTCCCAATCAAAATGAAAGTCCCAGATTTAAATCCTTGAACCAAACTTACTTTGACATACCACCGCGTTTGTGACTTTCGGTGCCTGATCCGACGGCGCTCACAGCTTCGCTCAGTGCGCGCCGGCGAGCGCAGCGCGTGGCATTGCGCCGCCAGCGCCTTGGTGCGCTCGGCCAGCGAGTGCCGCAGCTCGCCCCCCACGCACCCCCGCACCAGCATCTCAACCGACCTCCACTTGCTCCACCGAAATACTGTCGTCATCTACGATATCACTCATCGCGACTACGTCACACTACTCCCGCCAGTTTGTGCTGCAGCGGTGCCTAACACAAAGATATAGTGCTATAGAAAACCTAGGATTTATCCATTAAAACCCATTCAGTTAAACGGTTATGTAATTAATGCCAAGATAAGATGTCAACTGTAGTCATCAATGTTTACAGAGATAAATGAAAACTGTCGCACCCAACAATTACATTCTGTAGCTAAAAATAAATTGATTGTAACTGTTTTAGATTAGATGAACGAGACGAAGCATCAAGGTCTAGGTCGGAAGATAAGGTCGCGCAAGTAACAAGCTATTTATCATTTGATAATAGGTATAAACTAAACGCATTCACCGGACGACGACTTGTAATCACAAACATGTGTCATTGTATATTTTTATTGGATGATTAACATAAAATCCCTTTTCAAGCGGGGATAAACAAATTGCACCCGTTAAGTACATACAAGAAGTAAAGTTACAAAAATATAAACTCTGCAATAACGTTATGTGTATCAGTTCTTTGTACGTTGGAATGAGTCATGTTCTCTGAAAGTTATACAAAACTGAAAACAACACATTAAACGGTTGAAATTAGCTGTTATTGTAGGGTTTGTAGGGAAAGGTGCTACATGAACGCTCGGAGACAGAAATAGGACATCCTCATTGTCACGCCCGCGACGCCATCCACCACCGGTGACATGTTGTGACCGACATTCGTATCCACTACTATGCATTACTATTTTTTTACTTATATTCAATTAAGTACCTATTTAGTTACACGCTGTTACCGTAAACTACAATAATACAAGATTTATCAAACCTTTAAAAGTCAACGTGAAGATTGATATGTCTGAAATAGCGTTTCATAACATTTTATATGTTGCATTGCGAGTTAATACTGAATGTTTGCTAACCGTAAATTTAGCTTCAGTGCCCTGCTGCATTTTGCCCTACCTACTTTGCACACCGACCACAGAAAACTGTTCTACTCTACTCTCAAATTATGAAATTATATTATGGAGTTATGGTCTCTAGTTAAAAATGGAAAAAATCACGAAATGGTTTAATTTTAAGTAAATTATTACGTTAAAAACATTTTAACATGCCTAGTGTGGTAAATTATTTTAATACAAAGTTTATTAAAACTGCGATTTATTGTACAATAACAAATGACAATCGATTGACTTGTAGGTATAAAGACTGATAACCGCACTATACATTTGATCAAAGATAAAACACTGTTCTCCTTGTGATATTATTTGATTGCAACTGTCAAAACTAAGTACTTAATAGCCCGACTATGTAGTTCAAAAGCATTCCAAAGCGGAGAAAAACAAAATTCTCTCTTAAACGGCAGGAATCCCGCGAAGCTTTGATTATCGACTTTCCACAGGAACCATTCAATTTCCAAGAATCGACGTTCCGTAAATAGAAATAGTATAAGACCATCCGACTTTCATTTCAGTGAATTGTCGTGGAAACATTAATTTAATACGACATTCATGTAAATGTGTTTCCATTCGCACAGCTGCGTAGGCCCTACGTAGGCCCAGTCTAGACTCAGCGTAGGCCTTGCGTAGACGCGTAGACGTCAATCACAACAAAATTGATTTCAACGAAGAAACACTACTGTTGGCTTGGTCGCTTCCAAGAAAATTATTTGAAAAACGAAGGAAGAGCAATAAGAAGCTACAATTTGACCAACTGACCGAAATGATTACCTATTTTGAGATCGTTTTTAATACTTTAATTTTCCAAACGTTTCTATCACGATTGCAAAAAGTGCGAAGACGTTGCACACCCCGCTGCGCTTACGCGGCTCTAAAGAACCCGAGTTTAATTTAGTTTTTATTGCAAAAACACTATCTTTTCTGAATAACTACGGCATTGCAAGTCGAGCTGCTAAGCCGTAGAATACATGTCTGTAGAGTAGGTCGATATCTGAAGAGGAAATTGGATAATTGAGGAAGGGAGCGGCCGCCGCCGACGAGGACTAGGTACATTAAAGTCTTTTTATTTACTGTGGATATCACATGTTGCACAATAACAACGCAGACCTACTTTGGCATGCTTAAAAAAAACCGGACTGCTACCTGCTACCTACTAGGACTGAGTCTTGTGCATTACTTATCCTCGATAATCTGTGAAATGCGAACACTAGCCTAAGTACCTACCTACTTCAAAAGATTAGCTTTCCTTTTAACCTAAATAGTGATTTCAACATGCGTAAAAACGCAAAAAATGCAATAAATTGCAACAGAACTAGTGGTCCGCGGTGGAATGTTTTCTGTGGAATTTTCGAGAACTCCTTACTGGGTCAGTGCGAGTGTATTTTGAGATATATCGCTCGTAAACTAGCATTAATTGCTGCTTAGCTTGTGATTAAGTTTTAAGTTTTCTATAATTGTGTTTATTAAAGATAAAGCCGACTTAACTAATGGATTTAATGTCAACAATCGAATGAATACAATTTACTCAAGATTTTGGTCATTTCAGACCAAATTGATGAAAAGATTGGTTTGTGCTTTGTTTTTCAGATTATGTATTTCTATTGCCGGTTTATTAAAAAATAATAAAAAGGGGGTTTCCATATAATAAACTTCTGATTTTGAAAAAAATATATTCTAACCCTGGCATATGCGGTGTCTAGAGCTCATCGAGTAGAGAAAAAACGAGAGCGAAAGCTCTATCTCAACAACTGAATAAGTTAGGAATTTGAAACTTCTGTATATCATGTACCGAATACTAAACAAACTATACTTAACAAATACAAAAAACGCCGATTCATACGGTATTTTATTTAAATACAGGCGATTTTCTGCACCTGCAAAAAATAACTTTGCAATTCATAGTATTATTATGAAATACATCTTTATACATACTATACTTTCACTTTACTACTACTACTTATACTTTACTTTTTTTTTTTTTGTTCGTACTAACACTATATGGATCCCTTGGTATGAAATAAAATTATTGAATTTGAATTTATCATTGCGATTTTTGAAGTGAAAACTTCTTTAGGCGCGTTGGGCATTTTTGAGATGGGCCTAAACCATTGATTTCGCGACACGATGACGACACCTCATTTTTGTAAACGCGATTGTGCTCTTTATTTATATTACGTTGCGGATCGATGTTCTATGCAAGTATTTTTACTTTAAAAGTTTTGTAAACGCGAGTGTGCTCTTTATTTATATTACGTTACGGATCAATGTTCTATGCAAGTATTTTTCTTCCACCAAGGCGATCTTGTTCAAGTTTTCACTTCTGTTGGCACTTCCGGAGTGCCACCACTTATTTTAAAATTAAGATGTAAAATAATAATATTCTTCGATTATTCTTTTTATTTATTTGCTTAATATTGTACGGTAGTACGGAACCCTTTGTATGCGAGTCTGACTCGCACCTGGCCAGTTTCATTAAGTTAATCAAAAAGCTTAGGCAGTAATATAACCAATGTATTCTTCAAAAGTAAAGTATCCAACATTTAAGCATAATTTATAAAACTTTTTAAACGACCGCTGAGCACAGGCCGTGCCTACGTCAGGTGCGCTTCCATATTTATTAAATGCCCCGAAATTTCGCCCTTAACGCTTGTGAATACGGCACGAATACTGAATCCAAGTGAAAACGACAGGTGGCCGTCAGGTGCACATCGGACAAATATCCGAAAAGGTTTTTAAAATCCTACCTGAATTCCATACGTCCCTTACTAATTTATTCATCTGCTCATATGAATCGCGATTTTTTGCGTGTGCGCCTTTGTGCGCTTTGTGTTCATAGTACATTACAGCCATACTCATTATCTAGGCAGTAGGCTAGGTTATTACCAATGAATTGCAGAATTACGTTAAACAAAACCACTAGACACTTTGTTTATGTTCTTACTTCAATGGGTTTAGTGTTTCACTTAAATATTTTACGAGCGACGACGGTCTGCGTTTCTCCGTTTCTCATTTATTTTAGATATGATTAGATAAGTTTTTTCTTGATAGAAGTGATTACGTAAGTTATGTACCAAATTATTCAATAGCTACAGCATTTGCATTTAAAATATAATACACCACAACGGATTAGTCAATTAGTTTGAAAACTTGATTTTAACTTCTTGCTTTCGGGCTTGAGACTGATGATATTTTTGTCGTCGATAACATTAATGTAGTAAGCAAGTGCATAATTCAACCGTTAAAGTCAATTCCGTTTTTCCGCTTTTGTACCGACTTACTCATATACTCTACATTTACCTCCTCATTTATCTACAAGTCAAACTATGAAACTGGGTTTTAAGTGTAGTTTTTTAGCTGACTATGAATCATTATAACTAAAGAATACATTATTATAAAATAATAAAAATAACTACATAGTAATTAACGAATACATTAAGACAAAAATACGCGCAAAAAGTGTCATCAACCTTAGTAACTTCTCATAACGAAGATTATAGCGCCTTTGTGACTGATTACAGGTACACGCATGAATCTCTGTTAGTCACACCCAGACTAATGAACATCTTTGTACCTTCTCAGGACTTATAATAACATTGAGTAATATATGTAGTGTGTGCGAAACTCTCAGCTGATAAAACAAGTTTACAGTTGACATAAAACATCCACTTCAGGGTATTTTTTTTTTTTTTACAATAAGCCAGGGCCTCTTAACTCTTGGCATTAACTACATATCCGTTAACGAGCTAATTGGTATAGCAAGTAATTACCATGCAAATTACACTTGAACTCAAAACACGTATAAAAAGACAAAAATGTTATCTCACTGTTCACAATCACATAAATGTTTAACACACAAGAGTCATAAACGAAGTGATGATTTAAAACTTTTGTGTTCACTAAGAGACACTTCACTAAAATTATTGAATCGAAATTTTTCGGAAGTGTTTGGTGTCACTGAATGTAAAGTAAAGGCATCGAACGTTGACAAGTTATGGCCTTCCGCACTCGACGCGGGGCGCGCGTCGTCTGAGCCGGCGACGGCCGACGAGTTCTATCGCACTACACTATACACCGAGGACTGACGCGACAAGGAAACCACGCATGTGCAGGATTCTCTCGGGTTTTCTGACACGGCACAATCATGACGTCGCTGAGCTACGTCATTAAATCATATAGATAACGTTCCTGTAATATTCGACCGCAGACCCTATTGTAAATGATTTCAGCATCATAACAGGTATGTAAACCAACAATTAATTCACATCTAGTATGTGTGTAATTTTAATTATCTATTAATTTCGATGATTTAAAGTAACTTTAATTTGTCTTAAACCTAAAACCGTTTTGTATGAAACTTCATTTAGAACAAATTGCTAAATTAAGTAATTGTAAAAGTGCATTATAGCACTATTTTGCTGATTTATGTAAGGACCGAATTAAGGACTGATTTAATTGCTACAGCTGAGCCTTTTGTTGCTCAAAATTACAAAACAATTATTTGATATTTTTTGTTAGTTCTCTAGCAACAAATATCTCAATTTATGTCTTGCTCCAATTTATGTCTCTCTCCTATCGACATCCTTGATGGAGCACTAAATAAGAAATTGTAAAACAAATTTGACGTTATTAGGATCGAAGACTCCTTAGAAGCGCGCCACCGTTGTCTTGGACATGTTGGGGCGAAGGACTCCCTAAGCACTTCGCCGCGCCGCCTGCAGTAACAGCCTGTAACGGCTGTAGAAAATTGGCCACCAAATGGTGCGTATTTTTTAAATCTGGGCATTTTTTTACTTATACCTACTGTCTCAGCCGTTTTTTTTTTCGAAACTGCTAACGAAGTTGGTGCATCAGCGAAATTGTAGAAGCCGCCAACACCGTGTGACACTGCACCTCCTATAATCGCACTGACGGACTATTTATACAAATGTTGAATGCTTATAGAACAATAGCTATTGTGCCCAGATTTACTGAAGTATTACATAATCACAAACATATGTGTATTTATAGATAGCCTAGATGCCTAAATTATTTGTCTATAGTTTATTATTTTCTATTATCCCAGATCTATTGCTTTCTTAATTATAATACCTATAGTATTGTAATATGTAATTTTTCTCATATGTTAAGTATGATATAATGTGGTAATTAAGATGGTTTTTAGAATGAAATCTGTTCAGGAGGACAGTACCTAGTTTATGGTAGGTACTGTCCTCAACGTGGTACCGGCCCAAACTTACGAGTTTTAGGTCATCGTGAGGCAACATGTCCTAGAACCAAAAATTCGAGGACGTATGGTATCATCCGCCAACTCGCACTGAGCCCTGTGTCTCAGCAGTGGGAACATTATAGGCTAAGGCTGATTATGCTTGCTTTTGAGGAGAAGTTTTTACATCACCGAACTGCGTAAATACAAAGGCAGATGCAACACAGACACCCATAGTCTGTGCTGCATTAAGGCTCCTACAAACAGGCGCGACACGCGACGCGACACAAAGCTACGTCGTCGCGTCGCGCGACGAGCGGTGTCTTTGTGTCGCGTCGCGTGTCGCGCCTGTTTGAAAGAGCCTTTATCATGCGAATAGCTTAAAGCAGTAATAGTCCGTCCGAACTCAGCTGCAACACAGCGGTTTGTAGTGCAGCTGCATTTGTTTCTATAAGGCAATGAAAAAGCGGATTCAACGCAGACACCCATAGTATTATTTCCGTTAAATTACAAACTGTCGAAAAATTGTAAACTGGGTAAAATGGGTTAAGGTAGGTTTGAACTGTGACCAATCGCGCGCAAACCGAGCGGGCGAAGCGAGCGGTGCCGCGGCAGCGGCCGGCGAGCGCTACTTTCAAGTATGTGCGTAACTACAGCTTCCTCATAGGTGATAGAATAATTGTACCTATATTCTAATGTAAGGCATAATAGCTGCAATCAAAGTTCCTATTCTTAATTTACCTGCCACAAAAACTTTGTTAATATAAGCCGTTTACTGTTTGTTAGCTGAAGAGACGGCACGCCAGTTTCCTCGTGCAATACAGGCAAACCAGTGAGGTTAGGGTTTTGGACTATACTGCCTAGCTGCAAGCAACTTGAAAGTAGCGTTCGCTCGGCTAGCGCGCGGTTGATCACAGTTCTAACCTAACCTCACCCATTTCACCCAGTTCACAAAAGATTCGATTTAGTTCGATAGTTTATAATCTAACGGAAATAATACTATGGGTATCTGCGTGGAATGCGCCTTTTCATTGCTATAAACAAATGCGGCTGCAGTACAAACCGCTGTGTTGCAACTGGGTTTGGACGGACTATTACTGCTTTTAAGCCATTTGTAAGATAATGCAGTATATGGGAATGGATAATGGGTGTCTGTGTTGCATCCGCCTTTGTATTTACGCCACCAAGCTACACAACAGCCAACTGACACTAAGAAAAATACCTTATAAAATGTTGTTTTGTAGAATGTTTCTTAGCTATAAATATCAAAACACAATTTAATTTTGTAAATGATTTTAGATTAATTAATATTTCTGAGAAATAATTGCGTATAAATAAATATATTGGTCACGTGACATTGAAAGCGAACCAGAGCGCGACGCGTCCACTCATTGTACATAATTGACTATTTTTAAAATTGTACAATCAAACTTTATGCATCAGACAGTTTCTTTTGCAATACTAAACGTACGAAAATAATGGTCTTGAAAAGAACCACACTGATTGGTAGTGTATCCCTCTCGCACAATGTGGCACTGTTCATTAATCTACTAAATTAGTAGTATTCAGTCTCATTTTCAGGTAACTACATTAAATTTAGGAAATTGAAATCGTCTAACATAAGACTGTAAACATTTACACAAATAATTATTTATCTGCATTGATTATAAAAGAACATATATTTAAAAACCTATTTAATTAAGACTACCGAATATTGTAATGGTCCAACAGAAGCACCTGCTAGGTATATATAATATTAAGAGTATTTCATATTAAATCTGCCTTGCTTTTTCCCAACTATGTTGGGGTCGACTTTCATTCTAACCGAAGACTGATGAGAGCAACCCCTAATAATTGTTTTTTTTTTTCTAATTTCACTACACACTTCTTTCAAATTTTCATCGATATAGTGCAAATAGTCTCCGAGTAAAATGGCTGTGTAACATCCGGACGGACGGACAGACTGACACACGAACGCACGGACAGACGGACATGATGCCATTATAAGGGTTCCGCTTTTGTTATTTGGCTACGGAACCCTAAAAATCAGATTCGACAGAAAAAAAGTATGACGACACTCGAGCCGATATGCCCCATTTTCACAATCAAAATAAAATAGCGTTATAAAACCAGAAATAAAATATTCTGTTAATGTTAATATTTCACTGAAATATTCTTATTTTACGAAAAACAAACCACAAGGAACATTACTAAGGTTTCTCAAAAACTGTCGAATAGCCTACGTGGAGGTGAGCCTTTTATATACGTCTGGTGTGAACGCGGCCTAAAAGAACGCCTATAATCATCATAATTTATAATACAACAACGACAGCAGTCAACAGCGCCTTTTTACCCGCTGTATAAACAGCAAAAATCATAGTCAGTATGAAAAGTTGATTCTATTCGATACAATCTACATATATGAAATTCATGAATACAAACACGAAGAGACGAAACGTTACATAATCATAGCTTGGTGTGTAAAAGATCTCAACGCGCGATACTAAACAGACTTTGTTTTGTTGCACACTTTTCCATTGATTAATGTTTATAACGTCGTTACATTCGTGAGGAGTGGAGACCTAAGCAGTTACAGAATAAACTAGGTTTTAAAAAAATAATTTGTATTATTTATGATTTTTAAGCATGCTTAAAAAATTAGTATTTATCTCGGGTGCCCAACTAATACAGTTTCTGTTACCTAATTTCCGTTAGATAATTAAGTCGTTTAATAAATAAAAGAAATGATAACTATACGAGCTGTTACTTAAAGTTCTATGGAACGCAATGAAACGTGAAAGTGTTAGTCGAAGGTCCGGGCTCCGGCCGTTTCACTTTCTACAGAAAAATGCGATTGTCGAACGTTCGCGCACCGACGTCAACTATCCAAATTATAAAACAACTATCTTATTTTATTAGCATAGACATGTTAAATGGGGGATATTTTAACTCAAGACCGTTTCAACTACTATAGTGTCAACAAACAGATTATTTATTTCATATAACATGAATGAATTTAATGAATTTCACCATCCGTCAGTACCTACCAAACTGGCGGATAGTGAAATTACTTCCAGGTAGGTAATATTTAGTGATTTCCCATTTCACTTAAAGGTAGGAATTCAATTCCGATAGGTTACTTCAACTTATCTTAGTGTAGTGTAGCATTTTCTTTAGGGAGAACTAATCATGTCGAAGGATGCGTTCTTATCCAATTCAAAGGAGAATTAGAGCTAAAGTCAAGTTGTGGAAGTCTTAGATGAACCAAATAATGTTGCTACCAATCTACTTAACTCAGACAAGATACCTTATTTTACTTAGTGTCACTTGATCCATCTCACGCTGTTATCAAGAAATACTTTCTAAAAGACGCTGATTAACAGCAATGCGTAGCGAAACTCATCGTCGCAGAGTTGCAAGTCTGTCGGTGTTTTATTTGATGTATTTCGGAAAGTGTGCGTAGAAATTAGGTAATTTAGAGACCATACTCCAAGGCTTCCCACAGTCGGACGACTAGACATGCGGCGATGCTCCACCATTAAGGTGGACATTACACCAATTAATATTTGCGTTTTGACACTGGAATTCTTCTCCGGAGTATTTGCTTCCCAATAGCGTTAACGGCAACCTTGATGTCAGGCGAATGAACAGGTTGCTTCTGGGGAAGCGTACTACATTACCGTTCATCGCATCTTACCTTTACATACATTTTATTAGTTGTGATACTCGCCAAAAGCGAGTCTATCGTCATAATGGATATGATAATCGATGCCAGTGTCAATTTCTCGGTTCACCTTCTACACTACTATATTTATCATAGAAAAGAAGGAAATCTGAAAGTTAACAATGGTGCAGAAACTGGAGCAAGCGCGCGTGTGGCAAGCCACTGCCACCAGTCCCACGAACACTTTCAACATTTTGCGTTATTGCTAGAATAACAAAACATTTATCGCAATCAACATCTGTGCCGTACTTTTTATGCAATTGAGAATGTATGACTTCATGTTCATGTTTCATAATGTCCAGTCAATTAATTGAAGCTTTTCAAGTAGCTCAAAACCTACAGCCAAGGCTATAGAAGGCTACTATGATGATGATCGGCAGGTAATATACAACTAACCTAACTATCTTATAATTTGATGATATTTTATTACTGAATTTTCCTGCAAATCATGAAAGCAAAAAAGTCAATAACCTTTCCGATAAGTCGAGACCAGATATGGGTTCTATGATATTGATCTCTACACATCTGTGGGCGAGAAATAGCACCCACAACGCACTGAATCATCGCCCAACCAAATAATATTTCCAATGAGCGAGCGTATGGAACTATCGACCTCGCAGACTGCTAAGACTTAACCACTAACTGTTCGAAGGGTAGTCATTAAAAGAGGCCTTAATTTTTGTTCTACTGGATGATATTTATAGTACCTATAGTATGGGTTCCAGTTTTCCTGTTGTGAACACATACTTCACACCAATACTATTTTTGTTTATAACAGGAAAATATCTATCTACTTCATTATCAGTTACAGCATTTTTAGCAAAGATTGCATCTAGGTACAGTAACAAATAGTCCGTTAACTAAGCAGAATGTATGTAGCCAGCCTTGAATGTCACCAGTTCAAGTAAAACACACGTATTAAGCAACGTTTACTGTCGATATTATCATCATTATAAATAGCCAAACTGAAATCGCCTCTGCAATTTTCTGAATAGTGATCTAATAGCACTTGTCAGTAGTCGTGAGTGTTTGTGAGACAGCTCATCGTGCTATTCGCTATTGTAGAAGCGGCTCGATGAAACTTTGCACTTAGTGCCTGTGTTATTAGTGTTATGTGGAACTATAAAAATGATATTACCAAGCTCTCCGCATCCTGGCTCATCTTTTTCTACGCATGGTTCCCGTGGAGGAACCGCGCTGTGGCGGCGTTGCGGCTAGAATCCAGGTAATCCAAGACACTGCACCATCGCACGTCACCATAACAACACGCCACATTCCATCACTGCATCCGCGTCTAACATATGATCGCGGTGGCCGGTGTCTCTGACGTCACGCGCTTTCTCACTACTTCACAAGGTTGTAACAACGCATTAGGTACCTGTAGGTCCTGTGCACTCGATCACTAAAATTCAAACAATGATACTCTTGACTGATGAATTGATTCGTTTCGCTTTGGCGTGCTGTAGAAATAGTGTTCGCGTGTGGGCAAGTGCTATCGTGTGACGCAGGTAACGACTTTCGCGCACGAACTGAGTGAAGCACGTCCGCGTCGTGGCACCGCTGCCGTCGCGCGCGCACCACGTAACGGCACAGCGCCCCCGCGCCCCCGCCACCACCGCGCTCGCCTCCCCTCGGGCTGGCTCCTCCGGACCTGCCCTGCTGTCTCACTATCGCCTACATAGCCGTTTGCATGTGTAGGTAATCACCACAATATTATAACCAACCACCAATAGGTATGCGTTCCGTATCGTATCGAGTCGATATCTGTCTCTAAATGCATTATTGAAACAATGACTACAAAAAATTATGTAGGTTATGATCAACTGATCACAGAGATTTTAATAATTAGTAGGTAATGAGGCTGTTCGCTCTATCACAATCAAAGATCATATAAAATTGATGAACGTAGCTAAGTAGGTAGGTTAGGTATATAAATCTTGCATTTCATGATGATAGGTTAGGTAGCGGTGACATCTACCTTCCTTCCTAATTGACCGTTCATCAATCTGCCTAGCCTTTCCCCAACAGTGTTGGGTCGGCTTTCATTCTAACCGGATGAAGCTGTATAACAGAACATGGAGCTGCAGCATGGAGTCAAGGCTCGTGCAAACTGGCGCGATATCGCGGGCGCTACAGGCAGCGCGACCCTTGTAGCGATATTGCGCTGGTCTGCACAAGCCTTTACATGGAGCGGTTGCTTATCAGACCTCAACAACCCAGTTACTGGGTAACATGATACCCTTAGTAACACTGGTTGTCGTACCTTTGGGCCGGGACCAACAGCTTAACGTGCTTTCCGAGGCATGGAGAGGTCTCGATATGTAATGGATGGTCACCCATCCATGAACCGACCGCAGAAAGTGTAGCTTAGCCTTCGATCTACCCATGCCCTTTGCTAATTGACCGTTCATGAAGTGATGAAGTGATAAACGCATGTTTCATCACAATCATCACACAATTGCTTTACATCGCTAACAGCATTGTTAGGGATTTCTAACGCAGCTTAAAATATAATAAGACTTGAGAAGATACGCAGGTAAGCAGTCTGATACAGTTGGTGGCATCAAGTCTGAGATTGAACTAAAAAAACTGCCATCGATTGCACAATTTGAAAAGTGATCTTGTTTTGAACTCTTTAGGCCGGCCGCATACCTACGGTTTCCTGATCAGGATTCCTGATTCAGAAACCTGAATGCTTGCCTTACATACAAAATGTTCAACTAGGCGCACATGTTTTTACGTTTTCCAAACGGAAAAAACCTGACGTTTGTTTCGAAAACAAAAGAAAAATAAAATCGAACGTCTGCGCTAGTCTCGCCGAATTCCAAATCAGGAATTCTGATCAGAAAACTGTACGTATCCGACCAGCCTTAGTTGAAGTCATTTTTTTTTTCAATTATTTTGTATACTACATAGCTTCATACATGTCGGCCATCCAGTCATGTACCTAGTAAGTACCACTAGAAGCCTACCGCTCATCTGTCACGACATCCTACGCGCGTACTACGCGTAACTGTTAAGTTACTAACTAAGTACCTCATACTTTTCTAAACCCGAAATTATGAAAGAAATCCTAGATAATATAGGCAAAACAAACAGAGAGGTCATCGTAATCCAGGTACCTCTAATTTAAATTTAGATGACACTACTCGCTGGAGAAAAGAAGTTCGCCAGCTCTCGCGTTGGATGATTAAGTCAGTGTTTTTCAACGTGTGGGGCGCGACCCCTTAGGGGGTCGCCAAGCCTCTTTAAGGGGGTAGCCATTACTTTAAAATTTTAAGCTCATAAATATAAAATCATAACCAGTTCAAAATGTTATATTAAGAAAAAGTTCATTAAAGGCTTATAGAGCAAGAGCCCGCGACAATCAGACCTTAGTTATTTTATAAAAGCGGAAATTTTATCTGTGTATGTACCCAATACAGTTAAGAACGATCCCCGAATATGAAGTTTGGATCATGGTGACTTTGGCAAGTATCGTGTGGCAAAGGTGTATAAAATTGCACTTAAGTTACGTTATAGAATAAAAGCTGAATTTTATATATGTTATTTGGGGAACTATCAAAAGATGTTTCCTCAGTAGTCAGACAGTTTCGATAGTTCTTACCTCTTGTCAGACACATTTTCAAGTCAGCCGTAAGTGCAAGCGCGAGGAATATACAACGTGTTCTTTTTGAAATCCCATAACTCTTATGAGAAAACATCTTTTGATAGTTTCAGTGCTAGAAGTGCTATCTCTAAGGTTTTTCAGTCAAGAAAATCATGCCCGAGTTGGTTTTCAACTCTGGTCAGGTTATTTCTATCGTACGTCTCCAGTCTTTAACAAAAAACGAACTTAGAGTCAACAAACACAAAATAACCTATAAATTACAAAACGTTTATAATTTATTAACTTTTCCACTAAAGCTGCTTTTTACCAGTGGCAGACGCTTCCCCTGTCCTTAGCTCGTCTTTTAATAGTGCTACACTCGCAAATCTCATACATATTTATCTAGCTTTCGTATAATTTGTGATCGACACAAAAGTACATAAACACAACAATGGCGGTTTAAAGTCGTCCAACTGTGCTGCCACCTGTTTTCAGTTTTTAACCTCATTTTACATAAATGGAGCTGTTTTGTAAAACAACTAGTGGTTTTGTGAAACAATGGATTCAACAATCCATCTGTGACATAAACAAGCAGGGACTAGTCTCCGATGCAGCGCGGTGCGGTGACTCGCTCAATATCCTATCTCAAAACTTATCTCAAAACTTTACATTGTCGCTAGCGATGTCTAAATCTATGTATGGACATGGATTTTGGTTATTCTAATAAACGATTATTATTAGTATTTTTGCTGAGTATTATGAAGTCGTTATCCTTTAGGCTCCGCGTAAACGAGCCACCGACCACAGCTACTGGTGGCTGGCGACAAGCTGTTTACATGACTTTTAACACGTTTTGTATGGAATCGCCGCACACGTCTAGCGAGTGGCGTTCACTCGCAACTCAGTGTCCGCGACACGCCACCAGTGGCGGCCACTCGTGACTCAGTATCTGCGACATGTCACCGGTGGCGACCACTCGCTACTTAACTCGCGAGCGCGCTTCAGTGCTAGTAGCGGCCACCGACTACCTTTATTTATTTATTTATTTACTATTCAGCGCAACAACCACCGGTGGCTGTGAGTGGTCGTTGACCCGTTTGCGCGGAGCCTAAGGCGATTAGCACACAGATTGAACATTGTATCAGTTTGTATCGAAAACACAATCTGCTATAGCCGCCCCGCGCTACTTGATAGAGCGCGGTGCAGTGTGATAATCGCCTTAAACTACTAACTAAGTTAAAAAAAGAAAATTTAGAGGGTTGTATTGATGAATTATAATTCTGTAAATAAATATTTATTACTGTCGCGAACCATATTTTGATCAACATAATATTATTATAACCTAATACTGACCTGCAAATGGCAAAATAATTAGTAAGAAAACAAATTTTCTTTTGTTACATAATAATAACAAAATTTCAATTTCGTGGGGTACCCTGACGCTTACGCCTTAAAAAGCTGGGTTCCAGATCTCAGAAAACACATAGACTACTACATTACGGCTAAATAATCTTACTAATCTGTGGTCAAAGTTATATGCTCTGTGAGTGAGTTGGTCTTCTCCGTCTACGAGTTGGTCAGCCAGCGTGACGTGACGTGATTCTATCGTGTATTTTTTTATTTGGATTTGAATACTCACGTTTTTTACGAGTTTACGACTCATCTAATATAAGATTAAAGTGAATCAAGCTAACTAAAAAAAGTAATGATCATTTAACATCAAAAGTTTCCAATTAAATCACAGAACATGTCGTGTACTTCCCATAATTCAGAAGAAAAGAACGGTGATCCTAAAGTTGACGAAGAGCAGACCAGAGCCAGACAGAGCGATAATGATCAAGATGACGATAGTAATGGTCCCATAAAAAAGAAAGCTGCTACTGAAGAACACAGTTCTGTGGTGGCAGCACACTATAACCACTTAGAAGAGAAAGGCTTGAAGGAAAGATTCAATTCGCCCATATACTACCTCAGAAATTTTAATAATTGGGTCAAAAGTGTACTGATACAAGAGTACACGGACAAAATTCGAGAAAAGGATTATGGTAGATCCTTGAGGATACTGGATATATGCTGTGGTAAAGGTGGCGATTTAAGTAAATGGCAAAAGGCCAGAGTAGAACATGTTGTTTTTGCTGATATTGCTGAGGTATCAGTGCAGCAGTGTCAGACAAGATATGACGATCTTCATTCTCGTTCACGGGGTAGTCGACTTTTTTCTGCTGAATTCATTGCAGGAGATTGCTCTAAAGACACACTGAGAGATAAATATAGAGACCCCTCTATCAGTTTCGACATTGTAAGCTGCCAATTTGGCTTGCATTATAGCTTTGAAAGCTTACCTCAGGCAAAGCGAATGCTAACCAACATATCTGAGTGCTTAAAACCAGGTGGCTATTTCTTTGGAACTATTCCTGATGCATATGAAATTGTGTCACGAGGACAAAAATCACCTGATGGCTCATTTGGAAATAGAATTTATAACATTAAATTACTGTTTGATGTTGAGAAAGGATATCCACTCTTTGGTGGAAAGTATGATTTTCATCTAGAGGGAGTTGTAGATTGTCCTGAATTTTTAGTGAATTTTAAATTATTTACTAAGCTTGCTTCTGACTTTGGTTTGGAATTAGTATACAAAGCAGGATTTGCAGATTTCTTCAAAGATCACTCAGAGAAGTACAGACAACTATTGCAAAGAATTGTATGCTTTGAAAGTTATCCTCCACCTCCGGGGAAAGAGCTTATTGCTGATGTAGCAGAGTATGAACATGCTAAACAGTTCTGTGACAGCAAGGATAACAAGACTGAACGAGATAGAGTTGGCACAATGAGTTCATGTGAATGGGAAGTTGCCAGTAAGTATTCACTTAATAAAATGAATTTATATAAACTTTGTCATGACATGCTAATATTATATTCCCTTTTTTTTAGCTGTATACATGGCGTTTGCCTTTAGAAAACTGAAAAGCACCTGGGATTCAAATGGAAAGCCTGTATATTCAAAACCAAAAGAAGAAAGTCAATCAACAAACAAAAATTAGCTACATAATTGAATATTTTTCCTTCCTATTCTTTATTAGAACTTCTAAATAACTGAGAAATAGATAAAGACATGTAGAAAGCAAACACCCCTATTATACAAATCCAAATCCACTATGATAGGATAATGAAATTAAAATTGAAAAAAAAAAAATGAATGAAATAATGCCTATGAAACTTGAAATTACATGCCTAAACCTATATTAGTCAATACTAATATTGGTTTAGGCATGTAATTTCAAGTTGTGTGTTGTACCAATGTACAAGGATGTAATTTCAAGTTTTAGGCTCCAAACTAGGCTCAGGCCTGATAGTGACAGAGACATCGCATTTCATGAACTCTATTGAAATAAGTTGTTTTTTAGGGTTTGGTACCCAAAGGGGGCCAACGGAACCCTATTTTTTCTATATTATACATATAATGGTTTTGTGCTAGTACTAAGTATATAGTATTATTAAATTACGCAAATGATTTAAAATGAATGGTGTAAAAATATATGTTTAATTTTTTTAAATAGCCCAATAAAGTAAGAACATTTATGTAAAGCCAAATCTGCGTAAAAAAAGAGTAGTAAGCCGACGTTCTCGGCTTAACACCGAGAGTGCGCGATGCCGCTGCCGCCGCGATTTTAATATGTCTGTGAGAAAGTGGGCTAAGAATTTCACCGGAATTATGTTTATATAGTTTTACCGGATAGTGGCAATGCTGTGTGAAAAGGGCATAAGTATAGACGCAATGTGTGGAAAAAAACCGTGGCACTCCGGGAGTGCCGACTGAAGTGAAAACTTGAACAAGAAAATACTTGCATAGAACATTTATCCGTAATGTAATATAAATAAAGAGCACAATCGCGTTTACAAAAATGAGGTGTCGGTAACGGTGTCGCGAGTTCAATTGTTTTTCCCATCTCAAAATGCCCAACGCGCCTAAAGAAGTTTTCACTTAAAAACAAATTCTGTAAAAGGTCCCGAAAATCAGTTTTTGCTAAAATCTCGTAAGTATTGGGTTTACGTAAACTTATGCCTAGACAAGTTTATCAATACAATACTTTTTTTTTGCACATTCATACTAGGTGGCGCATGTTATTTCCTCTTCGAAAGATGCTCTAATTTTTTTAAATGGAATGTGTAATCATTGCGACTTCGACGTTTGTGAAGTAGGTACACAAATGTAAAATACACATCTTAAAATCATGGTGCGCGTAAATACATTACTCTACAAGAAAAGAACATCGTAGAAGAAGTGGCGAATCTATCGCCAGAAGTAAAAGTAATGCAAAATGCTCTAAAACGCGCCCAAATGTGCATAAATTCTGACGGCGCGGCGGCCACTTAAATGTGGATCCAGACTTGGCGAGGCATGCGCTCCGCACGGCGCACAACGCATGCCTCGCTTTTTTTTTTTTTTTTTTTTTTTTTTTTTTTTTTTTTTTTTTTTTTTTTTTTTCTGTAGGGCATCTCGTAGCTGACCTCTGAGGTCATGACTACTTAACCGGTCAATCCTGTGGTTGCCTTAAGCTGCTACACTCAAAGCCTCCAGCCAGGGGCATACAAAACTAAGCTAAAAAGCTAGGTGAACGCTCGCTAAGGGCACCCCCTGTGGGGTACGAGCCTCGGCTTAGGGCGTCACCGGAGGGAGGACATCAAAGATGGGACGGGCTGGATCAAAGTTTTGATCATTATTATTAATCGGGGAATTTAAAGCTACGTGCACAGCTGAAACCACTGCTGGCACCTCGTTATCGAGCAAGGGTCGGGGAGGAGTATCATTTACTCGGGGGCGCGGACGCGATCGCAAAGGACCTCGACGGCGAGGTCGGAATGACGGGAGGCGTCTGTATCTGTGTAGAGTACTAGTAGCCCTATTGCTCTCCTGAAGGAGGGTTATGGGGTCATCAGGGTCGGTGAGAATGTGCCTAGGTCGGCGGGTACGGCTAATCCTACTTGGGACATAGCTGGCGGCCTCGACAACCAGAGGGTTGCGATGTTTGACCGCGGAATCGAAGTAACGCTTTGCAAGGCGTTTTAGAAATTGGTGGATCGTGGGAATTCTAAGGTCGAGATGGAGACTCTCGTTCCTAACATACCAGGGGGAGCCTGTGGCCCTACGGAGGAATCGGTTTTGGAGCGTTTGCAACCTATGGATATGATGGGGTTTTGCATGAGCAAAGACGGCACCCGCATAGGTCATGATGGGACGAATACACGCTGTGTAGATTCGCAATTTGCACTTAAGTGACATCTTGCTGCGTGCGTTTAGGACGGAATGGAGCCTACCGAGAGCGAAAGCGGCTCGCGAACGAACCTTCTTTATGTGCTCAGCGAAAGTGAGATGGTGGTCGAGGAAAACACCTAGGTATTTGGCTCGCTTCTCCCAAGGGATCTGCTTACCGAACATAGTGAGAGGTCGGGGGAGGGGGTCTCTAAGCCTTGTGCGCGGTTTCGAGAAGAGAACCGCTTGGCTTTTTTCGGGATTGACTTCTATGCGCCACTTTCGAAACCAGGCAGCGAGTCGATTGACTGCGCCTTGGAGAGTGTGGGCGATATTGTCGGGGTATCTAGACCTAAAGTAGATGGCCGTATCGTCTGCGAACAGAGCGAAATGCGTCCTTCTACCTGGGTTTGGAATATCGCTAGTGAATAGCGTGAACATGAGGGGAGCTAGCACGGAGCCCTGAGGGACTCCTGCACGAATGGGGCGGGGAGAGGAAAGTGCTCCTTCAATGCGATAGCGGAATACGCGATTCGATAGATAGTCCCGTAAGATGAGTACGAGACGATCCGGCACGCCGAGTTGGTACAGCTTGTATAATAAGCCGTTGTGCCAGACTTTATCGAATGCTTTCGCAATGTCGAAGAAAACTGCACCCGTCAAAGAGCCGCGTTGGAAACCATCGCTTATGAACTCAATGATGCGGTGGGCCTGATGCACGCTAGAGTGCTCAGTTCGAAAGCCGAACTGTTCGTTGGGGATGAGGCCCTTGGTCTCGGCGAAGTCTCTGAGACGCTTGTAAATAAGCCTCTCATAGATTTTTCCGAGAACCTTGAGCAAACTGATGGGACGGTAGCTAGAGGGGTCGGTACTGGGTTTACCGGGCTTTCTGATACCTATGACGGTGGCTTCTTTCCACGACTGGGGAAAGAAGTTGTTGCTTAAGGCACCATTGAAGATGGTAGTCAAAAGCATTATCAGGTGGGCAGGGAATAATTGGATCACCCTATTGGTGAGTCCATCTGAACCGGGAGCTTTACGAGCTTTAAGACCTTTGATAATGTCGTGCACTTCGTCTGGAGCGACGGGAGGCAGTGGACAATCAGGGTCATCGACAGGAGGGAGAGAGGCTCTACGTTCGACTTCAGCGTCGACCTTTAAGAGGTGAGCTTGGTCTACTGGCAGGGAGCTGGGTGAGCATTGGGCCTCGAGGGTGTCGGCCAGGCATTCTGCCTTTTCAACGTCCTCGAAGGCTATGGTCTTATCGGGACGGGTCAGGGGGGGCATGGAGGAAGTTTGAGGGGATTTGAGTTTCCTCTGAAGTTCCCAAAATGCCAGATGGTTGGGCTCTAGTTCGCCAAGCATCTTGTCCCAGCCCGCGTCACGCAGCTCCTGTATGCGTGTCTTTACAGATCTCTGTAAATAGCGCATATGGGCTTTGTTTGCGGGGCAGGGGAAGCTACTGTAGGCACGGACGGCCGCGTTCTTCTCAGTCAGTAATGCACGCACATCGTCCGGCAAGCTCCAGTGACGGTCGTCCGTCACTGTAACCTCCCTTGAACATTCGTTCAGGACGGTTTGTACGTGATTAGTGAGTGAGTCGATCGCGGACGTCGTGTCTGCGATAGAGTTGAACACGTCGGGAATAGAGTCTAACTGAGGGGACGTGTTGGATTTCAGCTGAGTGCTTACTTTCTTCCAGTCCGTGATCCTCTTAGTGATTGGGGGAGAGTTTGGGTCGCGGAGACCTATGCGGGGGTCTAATCTCATGACTACCGGACGGTGATCAGAGTCGAGCTCGTTAATAGTTTCTATGGAGTCTAGTCTTAGGTTGACGTTCTTAAGGAGCGCCACATCTAAGATATCAGGGGCATGATTTACGTTAACCGGAAAGTGGGTGGGAGTCATTGGAGCGATGACGTCAAAGGTCAGAGAGTGGGAGAGGTCGAACAAGTGTCGGCCTCTTGTAGTAGTTACCGAACTATTCCAGGAGGGATGTTTGGCATTGAAATCGCCCGCTAAAATGAGCGAGTTACTCATAGTGAGTAGAATCGAGAGGTCGTCAGAGAGGAGTTGGAAATTCTCCGAAGTATTAGCGGGGGGGAGATAGACCGACACGAGAGTGATCGGCTGGTGGCCTGACATGCCGAGGCGGCAGGCCGAAACTTCTAATCGTGAGAGGGGAGGAGGGTCAATTGGGATGCAGTGAAGCTGCTTTTTGTAGTAAATCAGGGTACCTCCTCTATGGCAACGTGACCTATCGTTGCGAACTATCCGGTAGTTAGCTATTGATGGGTTACGGTTGCAAGGTTTTAGGAAAGTCTCTTGGACTAAGAGGACGTCTATTTGATGATCGCGGAGGAAAGCCGCAATCTCTTCGCGTTGATTTTTAATGCCGTTTGCATTGAAATAACCTATTATTAGGGATCGCGGTTTGAACCTAGCTAAGACCGTGTTATCCATAATGGGGTTTAGTAGCGAGGGAGGTTAGGGCTTGCGTAATGTCCGGATACGCGTTGTAGATGGCCTGGATCTGGAGGAGATTGCCATGGGCCGCAAGGATTTCGTTGGCCATTGTCTTTGCGCGAGGGGAGACGAAGGCCAAGAAGGTTGACGTAATTACGTTGAACGAGTCAACGGAGACGTTGGGGGTAGCCACGGGAGTGGATTGAGAAGGACGCGTAGCTTTAAGAGCGGACGTGGGTTTCGCGGGGGGCGCGGCGGGCGCTGGAGGCGCAGAGGGCGCAGGGGGCGCAGAGGGCGCAGGGGGCGCGGGTGGCGCGGCGGCGCGAATACGGGGATCCATAAAGCGGGGGGAGGGGGAGGGAAATTTGAAAATTGAGAGGGCACCATGGCAGGAAAAGACTGCTGGTGGTGGAGGTAACTCCACGGACTAGGCCTCTGAGGGCTTAGACGTTGGGGCAAATGGGATGAGGGAATCCTATAAGAGGAGGGAGCTTCCCTTTGCTGGCGGGCGTCGAAACGCTTGGCCAGTTTGGGAGAAGAGGCCTTAGGGGCTTTGGGGCAACCACGGTAGTTGGCCGGGTGGCCTTGTTTGCCGCATAGAACGCAGCTGGGAAGGTCAGTGCAAAGGGTACGATCCTTTGGACGGGGACAGTCTGAAGTGCCATGCTCACCCAGGCACTTGACGCATCTGGGTGTGGCATGGCAGTTCCTCTGAGAGTGACCGTATAGTTGGCAGCGGTGGCATTGACCGACAATGCCACTCTTGTGGGGTTTCTCAATTTCGAACCCTGTGAGATTGCACAGGGAACGAATTTGGAATATCGGGTGGTGGCCCTCGACGGGCGGGCAGATTACGAGTATCATATCGTAAGATTCACCGCCTCTAGAGCGGTGCATACGATGGACCTCGTCAACGGGGACTTTTTGCGACTGAAGGTCGCTGAGGATCTCGGCGGGGAGGATTTCGCGTGGGATTCGCTTAATCACGACGCGGATTTGCTTTTCCTCTGGGAGTGAGTAGGTGTGGTATGACACACCTCTCATTCTCAGAAGACGGGTTAGGTCCCTAAAGTCGCGCGACGTAGGGACGGAGACTTTGATACCCTGCTGGGTATTTCGGGCGCTAGAGAAATTGATTTTGTGTTCGGCACACCATTTCGAGATGTCCGTCCACTTTCCCTTGTCCTGAATGAACAAGGGTGGCGGGAGAGGGATCTTTTTAGCGTTAGGCGCGGGGGTATCCTTCGCGGAGGATGACGCAATCGGGCGGGTAGCGCATGCCTCGCAAGGTATGTACCTTTATATTCGTGGCGAGGCATGAGCTACGAAGTCAAAATCGGTTGAACGGACTGTAAAAACGTTTGTTTAAATGTCAAATCTTATTTCAAATGGAGTATTTGTAGTACATAATGCACGTAGGCATGCGTTGTGCGCCGTGCGGAGCGCATGCCTCGCCAAGTCTGGATCTACCTTAACAGATATTATTTTTCCGAATTATACAGAACAAAATTATAAGTCGGTAGGTATACTTAACATTAACAAAAACGATTGTTCTTATTTACTTACAAAAAAGATATAGACGTAGTACATACCTACAATTAAATAACATTGAAGTGTCCGTTTGTACTGTCAAAATAACGGCTTTTTACAAAATGCCCAAAAGTATATAGGGTAGGTACCTAGGTTTTTTCCTGTCTATTTCAGCTATCTGAAACGGCTGGATCGATTTTGACGGGACTTTCACCGGCAGATAGCTGATGTTATATGAAGTAACTTGGGTTACTTATTTTAGAAAAAGAATAAGTGTTCACGCGGGCGAAGCCAGAAGCAGCTGGTTCCTTAGTAAATTGTGCACCAAAATGTCTTTTGTAGCATTCACATAAGACCAATAAGTTCTGGAGATATATTCGTACCCTAATTGCGTAACTTATTTTCGTAAACAATTATGCCTAATTTGTTTCATTTTGACAGTTCAACAACTTTTATTGCGTTATTTACGTTATTGAGCAGATTTTTTTTCCAACTTATGAAGCAATGGATTAGCAATCTGTTTCAAATCGAAACAGATTTTAATTATGTTGTATTATGCAATTAGGGTACTGGTATTCAATCGGTGCGTGTATATGCTATAAAATGATGTTTTTACGCTCAAGAGAGCTCATATTTTTATGGTAAGTACTTTCCGATCGTCTGTCGATTGGCCTTTAGAAGACCATAAGTCCCTAACAATTAAAAATTCTATTGAATCTCGTTAGTGGTAGTTGAAGGTTTATCAGGATTACAGTATACAGTGCAGACATTAAACAAGAAGTAATAAGAGAAGCAGAAGACCATAACGAGGAACAGGAATAAGCAAATTAACTGTAATTCATAAAAATCCTGTCATTATTCAAATCAAAGAAAGCGCGTTTCTTTGATTTTGAATAATGACATCTTAACCCATTCATTGCTACCAACTTACCATTTGCGTTGATCGAGATTACTACGTCATGCCACCAACGTACCATATGCGTTGAGTGTACTTTAGGACGTTTTTCATGACATTACATAAAAATAGTAGAAATTTATTTAAATATTTGGCAACATTCACGGCTAGAAACAATTTTTAAATGTGGAAACACTGTTGGTTTTTGCTTCGAACTTTCATTCTTGTTTCGGTAAGGAAAAAACGGTTGGTGCTTTAAAGGTTTATTTTAATTTCCGGATAACTAAAGTTTCATTGATTGTTTATGGAATATTTTCAAATTGGGAGATAAACGTAAGCAATATTCTTAATTTTATCATTTTTTTCCGCTGTTTCATCGTGTATTTTTACTATGAAATCACATGCTACACGTATACGGTGCGTTCAATGGCATAGCAGTAAAGATCTTTTTTGGATGGTTTTATGAATAACAAATCACGCCAAAGCGTATGCACGTATTTTTTAATCCATTATACATTAAGGTGGACCTTCGACCATGCCCGCGAAATTCAAATTTTCTTATGTTTTTTCATTTTGTAGGTCAGTCTCAGATCTCATGTTAATGATTGATTGATTGGCGGTCATAAAAGATGGCCTCCCTCCATTTCTTCCACATCTCACGGTTACCTAAATAACATATAAAATTATTTGCTGCTAAGAATGTAAATTTCGTGAATTTATGACATTATACACCATCACTGAGAATTGTATTTACGATTTTAATTATTAACATTCTGTTAACATATATTTATTATTTTTACGACCGCAAATTAATCAATCATTAACATAAGATCTGAGACTGACCTAAAAAATACAAAAAACGTAAGAAAATTTGAATTTCGCGGGCAGGGTCGGCGCTTTCACCTTAATAGGGTTAAATTTACTACTCGTAATCTAAATAGATTTCAATTAGTAAATTACTTACATACCTACTAAATATTTTGCAGTGCAAACGTATGGTAACAAATACACACACAATGTTTCGCATTTATAATATTAGTAGGAAATATTAATACTATTAAATTATAAATAAACATAGATTGTATGAATAAAGAATACAACGGCAAGTATATTGGCATATCGGGCATCAGCAGTCTCCCAGAACATGTTGCATAATACTATCCAAACGTCAACGCAAACGGTGTATTGAATGGCACTTACGATTTAAATTCTTTTACCAGTGCAACCAACGCATTTGTTGCGTTTACCATTTTTGGGTGGGTTTTTTATTTTGGGTGTTTTTTTATTTTTATTAAAAACACATTTAATTACGTATTTTCTATTGTAATCATTAAAAATATTAAGTGGCACCCAGGTGATATTTTTAAAATATAAATAGCAATGAATGGGTTAAAAGTGGTGTAGAATCAAAGCATCGTTGGCCCCAACTTTTCTCACACCTAGTATATCTCGTTAAATATTACTACTACATAACATCACGCCTGTATTTCCTGAAAGGTTACGCAGACAGGTGTACCTACAGTACACCCACATTGCGCCAGTTACCTATGTTGTAAGTCCCATGTAATAGGGTACGTGTCTATTAACATTAACCGGGCACAAATCCAGACTGGGCTAGAAAATTTCCGACAGAAAACCCAATAAGCCTTTGCCAGACCAAGAAACCGAAATTTCTTACGATCTACTTTCGTTTTAATAACAAGAATGGGGATGAGTGGAGCATGGGTGGAGATTTGAGTGTAAAATGCGGGGCGTAACTTCGAGTCGAATAGAGAAGATGCAGGCAGGGGTGAATCAAGACGTCAAATAAACTTCCACATTGAATATAGATGTTGTTTGTTGTCACAAGGTTTACTACATTAAAACAAACTAAGAATTAGAACCGTAATACCTACTCTATTAATTTTTGTTTCCATAAATTGGTTTAAACACATTACAGATCTTACCATTTACGATAGTAATATTTTGAATGGCAAGTATTACGATTTCATCGTAAAGTGCGTGCCACCAAGGGCGTCGCCTGTCGATGGCCCAGGGGGGGGCGGGGCAAGTTTGATATAATGGAGGATGGGAAAAGTATGATTTGTAGGTACAGTAAAGAGCACATGAAGCTGCGCACAATGGGGCCAAAATCGACGCTGGTGGACATTTGATTTTTGACAAGTCAGTTTCATTTCTGTAGTCCCGATAGAAATTGAGAAAAATAATTATTTCTATATTCAATGCATGAATTGGAAACGGACCTTTCGGGTTGTTTTTCCCAGAACTATTCAGAACTGTAGAACTGAAACATAATTGGTATCATGACTGGGCCTACCACTAGCACATAGATACGAATATTTCGTCCCCGGACCCTGGATTAGACTCCGTTTAGGAGATATGGAACTTTAAAAAACCAAATAAAAGGCGTCCTAATAAACAAAATTGGCTTTATAGATAAGTATGTAGTTTCTTTACATTAAAATGCCTTGTATTTTCTTAATCTCTAGAGGGGGACAGCTACCCCCCCCTTGGCGACGCCCTTGTGCACCACGAAAGAAAACGCGCAGACGGTCTATGCGCTAGCCCTCGAAATTCAAATTTTCATATATTTTTTTGCAATTCGCAGGTTAGTATGTACCTATCAGGTTGTATGGAAATAAGAAACAGCCGCGCCCGTGACAGATATTTACTTACCGAAGTATTATTTAATCATCGAATCTTACCAATGTATAAGTTAAAAACTGAAATCTCGTCATAAGTGGCACCACTATTGCCCGTCTACAAACCGCCATTGTTTTGTTTAAATAAAGATTTATTGTTCAACTAGGACTAGATTACATGGCAAGGTAATCTAGTCCTAGTTGAACAATAACACAACGATCACAACTAACGAAAACTAGCTAAATATATATGCGAGTTGGAGTGTAGCATTCACGTGGTATGTAGCAAGATTCTGTTTGACCTTTTCTATTAGATATTTACGTTCGTAAAATATAAAACAAGGAAGGAAACTTTATAGATTTGCCATGTCCGTCCATCCATATGTCACAGTAATTTTAAATGACTAGCCAAGGAAAAGGGATGCGTCTACTTTTTACGTCTATTTAATCATTTATTTTGTATTGGTTGACTAGTTCATTTTTTGTTGAAGACTGGAGGCGTACGAGACAGGAATAACCTGATCGGAGTTGAAAACCAACTCGAGGATAATCTTCATACCTGAAGAACTTCCAAAGATGTTAATTCCAGCACAGATCTAATATGATAATATAAACACACACACCTCTACAGTGGCGTAGCTAGGCGTGAGCGAAGCGGGCCCCCGCCCACGGCCTCGCACTTAAAGGGCCCTCGCGAGGCCCCTTTAAATGCGATGCCCCAGACTTTACCACAGATGACTAATTAATTTGATCACTTTACCGCTCGAAAAATAACGTCACAAATTTAAAAGCGTGCACTGTAAAGATTTAGATGTAGTACTTCAAGATGGAGAAAGCAAAGACAGAATCTTATGAGCTTTACAAAGAATCGTGTCATTTTAGTGCCTAATTTACCCAACTGCATTACAGACGCCAATCAAATGATTCAATACATAATTAAAAATGAATTAGAAGACATCTATCCTAACGTTTACATTGCTATTAGAATTATGTTGACTATGCCTGTAAGTACATTTTCTGCAGAAAGAAGTTTATAAGTTAAAAACAACTTAAAACAGTATGAAGCAGGACCGACTGTCTGCTTTAGCAATACTTTCAATCGAAGCAGATTATGCTGCAAAAATTAATTACAAATTTACTAGAGGACTTCAGTAAAGCAAAACGCCGAAGAAACCGATTACTTTTGTAAAAAATTAAATCACGCAAGTTACAAAATAAAACTTTTTTCAAATCTATATGCTTTTAAATATTCTCCCACCGCGTAAATATTTTTTTTCACTATCATGAGTAGGTATGTCGTGTCAAAGCAAAATTTGTAGAATAGATCTATTGTTGCGGGATTGCGGGAAAGTCCAAAAGGGATACCATGTTGCCGGGGGCCACGGTATCCCTTTTGGACTTTCCCGCAACCCCGGCCCTTTTGTCTTCAGGTTTAAAAAGGATAGCACATAGTCTCGAGTTCTCGACGAAATATCGGTTTTCCAGATTTTTTTTTCGGAGTGCTATCTCCCGCAGTTTTCTTCTTTTAACATCTTTAGCAAATGTATGTTTTTCCGTATTTTTGCAGTCAACAGCTGCGCAACGGAGCATATTAATTATTTATGCGTAAAAGAAGTCGATGCTTTACAAAAATGTATGGATATTGACAGCTGGTCAAATTCTTGGAAAAATGGTTGAAGCGACATCTGAAATGAGTAAGTGGCAGTTTTTATGCCCATTGAATGAAATATTAATCTTTATTATCCATACATAAATGCGAAACTAACTTTGGTCTGTTCCTTTTTTACGCTTGACTGAACGGACTTGAATATTTGATACAAGGATAGACCATGACCTGAATTAGGACATAGGATACTTTCTATCCCGGCAGTACGGTCCTGTCGAGTCCCGAGTCCCGTAGGATAATTTCGGGCCTCTACACATGCCAAGCCGCGGGAAAATCTAGAATTTTAATTCGTAAATACAGTCCACGCACTATTTTCCATCACATTTTTGCTGTCCGCCACCGCCTCTGTCTGAACAACACATAATAAATTAATTTGCGGGAAATCTTTCTAGTAAAAGTTTGCGCCTCACAAATCCCGCAAGACGAAAATATTCTTTTTTTTTTTTGACATTTGGTAATATTTTTTTTTTGAACGCTGCAACACTACGAAGTAGTCTGAACAACGTCCAATTAGGCACGTTGAACCAATTCACCTGAAGCTATCAACAATCTTGGGAGGAACGGCGCATGCGCATTCGTCACTTCTCAGCACTTAGAATTTTGCGTTCGTTTGACCGGCCTCATGTAATCGTACATCGTACTTTTTGTACTAACGTCGGTCGGTAATACGTAGGCAAAATGAGTGTCGAAAATCCCGCTAGCGACAATGATTGTGAATCAGTAAGTGATTAAATAGATTCGTATAATCAATATATATCAGTTAAAATTACATTTATGCTATACGATAATCTGAATTGTGCTGTTTACTGGCGAACACAAGTCTCCACGAAGCGAAAATTTTCTAAGTCCCAATATGGCGTCAACTACAGTGTTCGAACAAACCGAAGCTAAGCGTCGGTTTGGAAAGTTTCGAGAATCAAAATCGTCACAAATATAGTGTATCCTAGCGCTTTAAATATTTTACTACATGATGACAATTAGTTGTCAATTATTTCGGTAATGTTAAAATATCGTAAATTGTTCTCAGGGAAAGGTAAATGGTAATAAAAATGAACACGTGAACGGTGTTCACAATGGATACAGTAGCTCCGAGAAGCACAGATCCAGCCATAAGTCATCAAGTAAAGACAAGCACCGAGACAAAGATCGGAACCACAAGAGCTCTTCCAAACACAGCAGGTTAGTTTTTCCAGAAGGTTCGGTGTTAAAATACCTTTTGCAGGGTTGATCTGATGGAGTTTGTTATTTTTAATTTATAGCGATAAAGACAAGCACTCATCTAGTAAAAATCACAGCAGCTCACACAAGTCCTCCAGCAAAGACAAAGACCGCAGCGAAAAAGATAAAGAGCGCGGTGATCGAGAGCCCAGCAGCAAGGATAAGGATCGCGACAAGGACAAGCACCGCAGCGATAGAGACAAGCACAGGGACAAGGAGAGAAGTGACCGTGAAAAGGACAAACACAAGAGCAGCAATAGTGATAAAAAATCATCCTCATCGTCTAAGGATAAAGACAGAGATCACAAAAGTTCATCTAAAGATCACAAGTCAAAGGACAAGGATAAAGAACGTGAAAAAGATCGCCACAGAAGTGACAAACACCGCAGTGATAAAGACAAACATTCAAGCTCTAAAGATAAACACAGGTTGGTTACAAATAATGTATTTATTCATTAAATGCATAATTTCTATTTCTCTCCTATTACATTTTCTATCAGTAAGCTCTTTTTTTCATTTTCATTCTGTGATCCAAAAAAGGTTGAAACCAAATTATTAAAAAATTGGTAATTGTCATTTTTTTATATGTCAAAATTGTTCTGGTATGTATTTCAGTATTTTTAAGTGTTATTAGAAAAATTATGGTGTCTCTTCCACAAATGCCACCATTGAAGAGTTATGTCTATGTGATTACCAAGAGGTTAAGCTTTACATATAGAGAAAACCAATGAAATTAAAAAACAGCTTAATTTGCATAACATGTAGAGCAAATGTTTTTTATATACAGGTTATAAAATAAAAGTTAATATTGACTAAACTACAATATGTATACCTAAGGTGTCTTATGATCTGTATTTAATGACCAAATTTTAATTAGAATAATAATTATTTTTAGCTCCAGTAAAAGCAAAGAGAAAAGCAGTACTGAAAAACATGATAAAACTAAATCTGAACCAGTTTATCAAGATTCTCACATCAAGGATGAGCCCATGCAGGTAATAACTTTAAAATATTATAAATGGTTACATTCTATATGGGAATTTAATTTGACAGACCAACATTTTGTTTTATTGTCTAAAGTTAAGTTTATTTCAACATTTTTTTATTGAATTAAAATAGATACATCAAGTTGATGTCAAGCGAGAAATGAATGATGAAAGCAATGATTTTGGAGGACTCAACACAACAGCTTCATCATGTGATTATTCTCTATCACAGTTTAAGGATGAGCCATTGTCAGAACTCCCACCTGAAGATGAAAGTGATGAAGATTCACCATCGGTAATCATTTGATTTTTACCATTTAAATTCTCAAGTTATTAACTAGTGGCACCAAATTAATCTTATTCTTCTTTAAACAGTCTGAGCCTATTGGTAAAAAACGACGTGCGCCCAGTGAGAGTGAAGAAGACATTCCATTACTTCAGCGTAAGAAATCTAAAAAGAAGAAAATCAAAAAAGGTTTGTAATTTATTATGTTGTCATTCATTTTTAATTCTTGTCATCTTCAAAATGATGACCCGGATATATATACAGAAATAAAATTAATTCAGAACCTGTTTACGACGATGATATGGATGAGGAAGAAGATGAAAAGCCAAAAAAGAAGAAATCAAAGCCAGCAATAACAAAACCAAGCAAAGTGAAGCATGAGCCAAATGATGGCCCCAGTCCAAACAAACGCAAGAAGAAACAAGAAGATGAACAAGAAGTTTGGAAGTGGTAAGTTTAAATTTAGAAATAAGGTCGATAAACACCATAATGCTAAAATAAATAAAATAGCACACTAACCTCATCGCCTTAGTTACATAGGAAACGAATAGATGGCGCTTTTTTAGAACAATGTGACATTACAGTTTTGAGGTTAAGTTACTTGAAGATGTTCTTTAGAAATTTGTCAATAAAAATTTTAGAAGTAAAATCAGTTTTTAGAGTAACACCTATAGTTATTGTGAGGAAAGTGCGTTATCGCAGGCCGAAGTGTGTGTAGGTTTTTTTGTTATTAAGATTATTACTGCCTAACCTACACATGCAGGTAGTAAATTGATGTAAATTAAAATAAAATTATCATTAAATTTCTTTCTTAAGGTGGGAGGAAGAAAAGAAGGACGATGGAACTAAATGGAAATTTTTGGAGCATAAAGGACCTGTATTTGCGCCAGATTATGAACCTTTGCCTGAAAATGTTAGATTCTTTTATGATGGTAAAGAGATGAGACTTTCTCAGGACGCTGAAGAAGTAGCGGGATTCTACGCTCGAATGTTAGACCATGATTATACAACCAAATCCACATTTAACACGAATTTTTTTACTGACTGGCGCAAAGTAATGACACATGAGGAAACAAAACAAATAAAGGATCTCTCGAAATGTAACTTTAAAGAAATGCAAGCTTATTTCGTAAGTGTTTCAGAAAAAAACAGGAACCGAACAAAAGAAGAAAAAGCATCACTTAAAGTCAAGAATGAGGAAATTCAAAAAGAGTATGGTTTCTGTACCATAGATGGCCATAAAGAGAAAATAGGCAACTTTAGAATAGAACCCCCTGGTTTATTCAGAGGGCGTGGAGAACACCCGAAAATGGGAATGTTGAAAAGGCGTGTAATGCCTGAGGATGTGCTTATTAACTGCTCTAAAGATAGTAAAATACCTAAACCACCCCCAGGACATAAATGGAAAGAAGTCCGTCATGACAACACAGTTACTTGGTTAGCTTCGTGGACAGAAAATGTCCAAGGGCAAGCTAAGTATGTTATGTTAAATCCTAGTTCTAAATTAAAAGGTGAGAAAGATTGGCAAAAGTATGAAACTGCCAGAAAACTTCACAAGTGTATTGATGTAATCAGAGAAAACTATAAAAATGATTGGAAGGCTAAAGAAATGCGTGTTCGTCAACGTGCAGTCGCTCTATACTTTATTGATAAACTAGCATTGAGAGCAGGTAATGAAAAGGATGATGATCAAGCAGACACAGTAGGTTGTTGTTCATTGCGTGTTGAACACATTGCCTTGCACAAAGAAAAAGATGGTAAAGAATATGTGGTTGTATTTGATTTCCTTGGTAAAGATTCTATCAGATACTACAATGAAGTGCCAGTTGAAAAACGTGTATTTAAGAATCTCGAGTTGTTCATGGAGAATAAAAAAGATAGTGATGATCTCTTTGACAGACTTAATACACAAACTCTAAATGAACATTTAAAAGATTTAATGCCTGGACTAACTGCAAAGGTTTTTCGTACATACAATGCATCTATTACACTGCAAAGACAATTAGATGAGCTTACTGATGCTGATGCATCAATACCAGAGAAAATACTGGCTTACAACCGTGCAAACCGTGCAGTTGCTGTCCTCTGTAACCATCAACGTGCTGTCCCCAAAGGTAATTTAATTTTCTTTTCTTTCTTTTCATAGGTTTAGCAAAACCCTGAGGTGGTCAGCACTCTGTCTTAGCTGACATGTCCAACATGCGAAAGTTCTCAATTTACTACATAAATCATCTTCCATTCTATAAAACCATTATTTTCAGGTCATTCAAAATCTATGGAAGCTTTGAAGGAAAAAATCCAAGCTAAACGTGATCAAGTTGATGAAGCAGAAGAAGACTTGCGAGAATCAACAAAGGCGGCCAAACGAGGTTCTGTGAAAGAGAAGCTTGCTTGTGATAAGAAAAAGAAAGCACTAGAACGTCTGAGAGACCAACTGAAAAAACTTGAACTCCAGGAGACCGATCGTGACGAAAATAAAACAATTTCGCTTGGCACTTCTAAGCTGAATTATCTTGATCCACGTATCTCAGTAGCTTGGTAAGTGCAGAACAATTTGATAAAATTGGACATCATAATAAATCATTCATTCGCACCATAATCATGAAATTTCTTTCATTTTGTCTTTGCAGGTGCAAGAAACATGGTGTACCAATTGAAAAGATCTACAACAAAACTCAACGTGATAAATTCCGTTGGGCGATCGATATGGCCGGTCCGGAATATATCTTCTAAGGTCAAAATTAGCATTAGCTATTATATATTATTATTTTCGTTAAATCTGAAAACGTTCCACTTCCTAAATGTTGTTTTCATGGAATTTATTTTATGGATTTCTGACTTAAAAATTTTATTCAGTGATTTAGTATTGATATGATAAAACATTTGGACCCAAACGGAATAGTGTTCCTCCCAAGATTAGGATCCAAATTAGAAGTCTGATTCTAATTTATTTTATTAATTTAGTTACAATGTTCTCTTTAGCTTAATTAGTTGTAGGCTAAGACTAGTGTTAAAAGGGAGTTTAAGAGTTTCTTGTATAAATTTGCGAACTTTTGATGTTAAAAGTAGTTTATTTTTTCTTCTAAATAACTATTACAGCCTCTAACATCAATCTACTATTCATACAACTGTATCAAAATTTACGAAACAGTGATTTCCTTTGAACATTTTTCTATTTATGAATAGTGGCTTATTTAATGATTTCCAGCACCTATTGAAGAATGCGGTGTATGCAGTTTTAACAGTTCAAGTGATTTGTATATAAAAATGAGGCTCTTTTGTTTACATTTTAAACAGTGAAGCACCACCTAATTAATGCAACCTATGATTTACTAGTAACCACTAGATTATTGTTTGAAGTATTCATTAACAGATTTGAGAACCCAACAGAATAAAGCCGCATCAGATGTAATGAAAATTTGCACAATGTGTGCAGTAGCAAATGTTGTAAAGTAAGAAATAATGTTATTTTATTTTTATAAAATTAGGATCGGAAATCGTGGCAAGCGCCAGTTCATCTTACGAAAGGTACAATGTTCTAGGTAAATTTGTAATATTACATACATTTATGTGTGCGTCTTGTATATAGTAAATTTTTACCATGTCAAACAATTGTGTAATGAGATTATCCCAAATAAATAAAACATTGACACTAGTAATTCAGTTATATTATTTTATTGACATTTGATTCACTAAAACCTAATCATCATTATCATCATGGAAGAAATCGTTATCCTCCATTCCCTCAGGCATATAACTTAATCCAGACTGATCCTTATGTGACATATTATAACCACTTCCATAACCTGAAAGAAGCAGTAATATTGTGTATTCATTCGTTATTATAGTAAGAGACGCAAAAGAGCAGTACCTCCGTACTGCTCTTTCGTGTCTCTGTGTGAACGCAATAAACTCAAAATTACCGGGTTTTCATACGGTTTTCACCAATGGCCGGAGTGATTCATGAAGACGGTTTAGGTGTATGACTATGATTGTTGAAGATGTCGGAAAAAATCATGCCGACTGGGAGTTTTACTGGCGCCGCGTAAACCAATTGCGGTTGGCTGAAATTTGGACTTAAAATATATAGTTTAATAGACCGTCTGAAAAAAAAAAACAATTATAAGCACTAATTTAGATAAACAATAACATTTTACAGGAGAGGACTTTTAATATTTTTTTTCGCATTTCTTTCCTCATTACTGGATTACTATTAATAGTAGGTAGGTTTAAAATCTTTATAAAATTAATTGTTTATTTTGTTTGCTATAGTTTTACGTTAAAAATCCTATATTGAATTATCAAAAAAATCATAATAAAAGACATAACAAAAAAAATGTCCTAAATTATGACTTTGTTGCACCGAAGGAGCGATATGTTAATTAACGAAAAGCATTCCCGTTAACCCGCAATAGTATAGCGTCTCTGCGCCCATACAAGTAAAAAAAAAACTGTGTATTTTTTATTTAACATGTATGGAAGACTAAATTAACATATTTTTTATCTAAATTAGTATTTATTAATTGTACCTCGTGGGATCGCAAGTAATTACATTAGTTTCATACACCGACGTCGTCGGTGTATTTTTGTGTAGCTAAGATTGCTGGGAGAGTAGTTAAAAAAGTAGGTGTAACATAATTTACCATGGTACATTTACAACATCCCTGAGTACTTTTTTTTTGGAATTGTTGAATTATTTTGACGTTGCTTTGTTTAGTACAGCCTCAAAGTTGGATACCATGCGTCCAAATTGGCATATGCTTGTATAAGTTTATTTATGCATTGATAGGCAAGATTTACTTCAGAGTAACCAAAACATACTTTTATAACGTATGTTTAGTTCCTGTCTTTTCTTTTTGACGTAAGATTTCCAACGCAGTTTAACGTCAAGAGTTATACCAACGTATTTGACTGTATTAGCATAAGGCACTTGCATGTCTTTTATATAGACTGGGTGGTAATCGCAGTGTTTATTAGTGAAGTCAATATGAATTAATTTTGATTTATTCAGTTTGATATTCCACTTTTGTGCCCAGTCATAAACTCTGTTCACGGCTAGTTGAACTTTTTCGACTGCTTCTTTGTGGTTGGATCCGGTAGCATAATAGCAGTGTCATCTGTAAAGAACACAGTGGTGTTGTTTTCCAGCTCCGAGATATCGCATGTGTATAGCAAGTACAGGATTGGGCTTAACACATCCTTGTGGTACCCCGGCTTTTATAGTTTTTAGCTCGGAATATGCATCCTCTTGCCTTATTCTAAACATTCGGTTACTTATATATGATTCTAGAATGTCTGCAAATTCTAGAAGTAGTATGCTTCCGAATTTAAATACCAGACCCTCACTCCAAACTTTATCAAAAGCTTGCGCGACATCTAGGAATACGGTGGCGCAGACTTGCTTGTTTTGGAGTGTTTTTTCAATAATGTCAGTTATTCTGATCTATTGTAGAGTATTTTTCCCTGAAGCCAAATTGATGGTTTGGTATTAGGTAGTTTTCTTCTATTATTCATGTTAATTATTTTATTCGTTTTTCTTTTAAAGTATAGTAATATTCAAACACAAGAAAAAATACATTAATTAAAACGGCTAACTCTCCCAGGTCTCGCCTAAGTCCGCCATGCGAAACATTGCTGCATGTTCCCGTTAACCCGCAATAGTCTTCCATACATGTTAAAAAATATCACCATTTTTTTTTTTTTGCTTGTATGGACGCTGAGACTATACTATTGCGGGTTAAAGCCTTTCGTTAGTTTACATACTTAGGTACTGTATTTCGTCCATTTCTGATCAATACACCCGTAGTTCTGACAGTCATAATTTCTGGAAAGAAAATCAACACAAAAATCTGCTAAACAATTGTCATGCGCGCGTAACCAGCTGTGAATTATCAACAGCCAATCACATCATTTGACTTGCGTTTAAGTAAGTCTGCCACTATGATTTTAACTTCTGAAAAAAAAATCTCAACCAAAGTGAGCAGAGCTTCCACTTTACTCACTTTTTACAGTTATATTCCACTAGCTTTTGCCCACAGCTTCTCCGGTGAAGGTCGGGAATTTTCACATGGAAACGTAGGTAACGTTTCCATGTGAAATTCCCGACCTCCACCTACTACCGTAACGCGCACGCCAGTAAGCTCCCAGTCGGTATGATTTTTTTCCGACATCTTCAAAAATGATCGTCACATTTCAGCCAATTTATACAAAACCTTAATGAATGTAAAACGTATGAAAATCCGTTTGATAGTTTTTGAGTTTTTTCGCGTTTAAACGGACAGACGCGGTGATTTTGTTTTATTATATGTAGTGATTATTTACCAAGTTGCTTCATAAGCTTCGTAGGAGCATTACGCAAATGGAGTGGAACTGGTGGCAGAGGACCCTTAGCTTCCACCAGCGATCTTCGACATCTTTTCATAGCACTGTATATTTCTCTGCTTTTAGGTGCTCTTGCAAGTCTAACAGCACATTGTGCAAGCAAAACGTCGCTTTCCGGCATTCCAATATGCTGACAACCTTGTAAACATGCAACAGCTTCAACGACGGCAGTCTGGTCTGCTAAACCTGTTTATTATACACGAATATTATAATTAGAGATGCGCCGAATATTCGTTTTATGTTCGGTATTCGGCAAATTTTGAAGTATTCGTATTCGGCCGAATCATTCGGTTGAAATGCCGAATGTATTCGGTTTAGTTGATCATTGTAAATCAGCCTTTAGGGTAAAATAAATTAAAGGAATCCCATAATCTAACGTATTAGAAATCGCTTATTGTAAGGTACTCAAACAAAGATAATATATATATAATTAAACACAGGTAATACAACCTAGCATTAATTTGTTACATCAAATACAGTATCTTAAAAGAACAGTAATTAATTGCAATAATCCGCATCTTTCAAAACACTAAAATTTTAGATAGTTAATTGATTCAGGCGTGACCTTGCGGAAATTCATTATAAAATGATGTGGATATAACTAAAATTTTAATCAAATAGTCAAGAACTGTACTAAAATCTGGCACCCGTATTGTGTTTTCATACGCAATGACAGTGGCGGGGTGCAGCGGGTAGTGGGAGGCGAGGTACCACTCACTCCATACGCGCGCGGCACTTTGGAAATCTAGCGTGTATAACGTTGTTTGCGCGGCAAAACTATAGAACGGGAAACCGCATTATCCGGCAGTATATTCGGTTCGGTAAGAACTTAATCGAATATTATTCGGTATTCGGTTATTCGTTAAACCACTATTCGGCGCATCTCTAATTATAATCCACCGTTTTCTGTCAGACTACGGAAAAATAAGGATGGATAATGAAACTAGGTATCTCTGTAGGTTGATCTTTGCGTATCACTGGTCAGTTGGCCTCACTTGTCAGTTTATTTATTTCGCCAGATTCATTGATTTGTCAGTCAAAGTACAGTCAGGTAGAAAACTGCACACATGTTGAATTTAATTATGGAAATAAATATTACGTAACATAACATCACGACTGTTTCCCCAAATGGTTAGACAGAGGTGTTCTTAGAGTACACCCATATTAATTCGAAAGTTGTGTTTAAGTACCCACCATGTATAGGGTAGGAGGCGAACCTATTTTCATTAAACTGGCCCAAATCCAGACTCGGAGCCACCTACGACTTGAGAATCGAATGCACAAATAAGTATTAAAGTTTACCTATCAGATTTCTGTTATGATTTTTGAAGTAAAGATTGTTTTTAATTTTAAAATAACGTGATTAAAAAAATACAACTTTAAGTTTGATTTAAATTGGGACCATAGTTGGGCGTTAACTCGTTAATCCGTTAATCGTTAATTAACGAAGTTAACATTTTGATTAACGGATTAACTTTTAAGTTAACTTTTGAAAATGTTAACGGACAGGTTAACTTCTGTTAATATGCAGAAGCCGTTAATCGTTAATCCTATGCCTACTATTTACCGCACGGCACCGCGGCGCGGCGCGAAAAACTGAAGTATGATGTTGATATGGCTGGAAACGCATGACAGCAGTAGAGTGGATGCAGTAAAAAAGTGCATGGGAAAAAAGGTAGAAGATGCCTTACGACAAGAAGCAGCGGAAAATCAAAGCACAGAGATAGTTTAAGTGGCGGAGGGAGCAATGCGAGTAACAACGATGATGACGAGGAAGACTTTTTCAATTCTGTCACGCAGTCTATAGAAAAACCAAAGAGCTCCAACTCTTTAAAGAGTAAAGCGCAAAGTCTCGTTAAAATGTGCCTGGACATGAAATCAAAAGACTCGTTCAACGATTCCTCGGGGAACAGATATTCATAAATCTATTCATTAAATACAATACTGCTATACCCTCAAGTGCTGCAGTTGAACGTCTGTTTTCCACGGGTAAAGACATTTTAACACCAAAACGAGCCTCGCTTTCAGACGAGAACTTCAACATGTTAATGTTCATGAAGGGGAATATGCACCTTATGCCTGACGATTAAATTACACATTTGAATTATACAAGTATTTTGTTTTGTTCCCAACCTGTTAACTTCCAGAACCTAAACCAACAGGTTTTATAAGTTCACTAACGCAACGATATAAAAATGCAATTTTACACATATTAACGGATTAACGATTAACGTTAACTTGCGTTAATTCTTCCGAAATGTAACGCTTTAACGTTTAACTTTTTTTGTAGCGGAATAACGATTAACGAAGTTAACTATTTGATTAACGGTGCCCTGCTGTGATTGGGACAGGAATTCCTTACATTGGTGCCGATTCCCTTGTTTACAAACTAAACTAAAGTTCAGTGCATCTTTTTCTTTCGATGTCATTAAGAAAAGGACAGAAGATAAATTTTAATTTAGTCCTGTCAAATTAATCAGCGCTTGACGTAAATATTGACGTAATTTTAGTAGGGAGGTTTTTAATCACGTCTGAACTTGTATGGAGTAGTGGCAGGCGCTGATTAATTAAAAGAAAGAAATTTGAGAATTAAATAAACTGACTAGTAGTGAATACGTGGATTCATTCACATAGGTATAGTCAGCCCCAAAAAGATGTATACATGTACACACGGCTTCACATCAAGTTAAACATTTCCAGTATAAGCTGACCTCGCATTGTAAGGAAATCCTATACAATGCGAGATCAGCGTAAACTGGAAAAGTATAGCTTGATGTGTAGCCGTGTGAACAAGGAGACATTTTAGCCCAGGTGCGCACGGGCGATTTTTTCCCGCGACGATTTTTTTTTTTTCTGCACTGGATTATCAACGCTCTACTTGTTTTTTTTTTTAACGCGCTTGAACGAGTGCGTCCCAGCGCGTTGGATTCTAAACGCTCGACTAACACCTAGAGTTGAAAATCCAGTGCGCGATAAAATCCCGCCGCGATATTTTTACGTCCGTGCGTACGTGGGCTTACTGTCTACAACCATTGTTCTATAACATTGTCTCCACCGTATCTACAAAACATAGTACCTATATAATTTATTTTACCAAAAAAAGTTAAACAATTGCCCAAAACATCTATACACCCTATGAACTATACGGTGGATACAATGTTATGAAATAAAAGTGGTTGACAAAACGCATCGCATAGGTATTATAGGTAAAATTGGAAGGTGTTTGTCTATGGAAAAAAACCTACCAATTTTGTGTTACCATGGACGTACAAAAAAGTGAGTTAAGTACCTATATCTTCACAAGCTGCCCGCACCAGGCGTCGTGCTATATACAAAGGATCCTCGCCACCGTGCAATGCTCGCGTGGTCCAGTACAGAGCGGCGTTATCGTCACTTGCTCGAATTGACTTGTGGATCGCCGACACAGTATTATAGTGCTCCTCACCTTTTCGATCATAAATCATGTGTGATCTCTGTAATAGCAAACTCACTCAATTTAGTTTTATAAATCGGCAAAGAGCGAGTCGGAATTCGTGCACTAGGGTTCCATACCTCGGTAGGAAAAATATTTTTCCAATATGCAGCCAAATTATATTTTTTGCGGTCGCATTTCGACCTTTGTGAAAGGTTTTTACAAATTTATAAAAAAAAAACTGTGTTAAAGACGGGGGAGCGAATGGTATTTTTAAGGACTTTTTCATAATAAAAGGAGAGGAGATGAGTTTTAAACAACCAATAGAATTTCGTTATTCACACATCTCGTATTCTCCTCTACTCACCTACAGTACCACTGAGCGGAGATGTATTGTATTTGTATAGCGTGATCGAAGCGGAGATGTGAGCTATGAGACGAGAATGAGAACGAGATGCAGAGATGTCTCGCGATAGTCAGAGCAAGCCGGCGCGTGCCAGCGCGACACATCGCGAGTCAGCGTTTGACAGAGAGAGACCGTGCGGGTCCTCGATGGCCGGTGCGAGATTTGTATATTCGTTTTACAAAGTAAATAAATACTCTATGCAGTAAAGTTCAATGTTGTACTAAAAAATAATTCAATTCTCGCCTCGCCACCAAAGATGAGCAGGGCGTGGATAGAAATTTTACCATACAAATTTCAATTCTCGCCCATCCCATCCACGAGTCGCCTCGCCGCGCGCCGGTGTAAAACCACCTTTAGTCAAAACCGGCCGATATACATATGAAAAAAAAAAAAAAAAAACAGCCCATTTGAATTGAACTTCGGCCCTTGTTGCAATGATGGTAAAAACATTTATTCAATTCTTTTACTTGCAAACTTGTAATATGTCTAAATGTGACTTGTCTTTCAACGTGGAAAGACAAGTGCGCGTGTACAGAGTGCGTGTGTTTTTTTAACGTATCAATTTAATATTTTTTATGAAAATATCATAATTAAAAATAAATAAAACGACTTTTTTTTGCTTGTATGGATGCTATCATATTGCGGGATAACGGGAACGCCCTCTGTTAGTTAACATACTGTATAACTACTAATTATTTAGTACTAGCTGATCCGACAAACTTTGTCCTATCCAAATTTCAATAATTCATACAAAATTCCCATTGAAAATACAGTTCCAGTTTTCCCGAATTTTCAATTATCCCGGCAACTTTTAAAATTTGATCTTTTCGTAAGAACCTGATTCGGACTATCACGAACATTTTAAAATAAGATTATCGGTCCTGCCGTTTCTAAAGTGATGCGCTTACCAACGAACAGCATTTCATTTTTATTAAATGCTTTTGCAATAAATTTTTATTAATTGGTGGTCCAAATACCGACGTCATGAAAAAAAATTTGATTCCTCTGTATCCCTCGAACGTAAATGCCTCTTATTCGATCAAAATATTTGTATTTTGAATTAATGATAGAAAGATTTTATGTCTGAAAGAATATTTCATAACTGAGAGTTGCAAAAAAAAAAAGTGAAGCCGTGTAAAAATAAAGATAGAATTTTTTTAAAGCGGTTCCCATAAAATTTTCAAGAATTATTTAAAAACATTAAAATTCGAAAACTATCAAGAAACGCGGAACATAAAGGTACCTATTTCGGATACTGCTTTTTTTTTGGGTGGGAAATTATCAAATAACTTGTCCCGCTCCGGGTGGAGCGGGAGGGTGAGTCAGACTCTTACTGACTAAAACCCACCCGTGTTCCTTCATTTGCCTATATTGCCAGGGGCTACGGTAACCCTATTGTCCTATATTGTCCGACAATAACCGCAACCCCGGCAGGCATCGGCCCTGTGGAACACAACGCGCCGTCGACCCTGGTTTTCGGATACCCCTGGACATGAAGAATAAATTTTTTTTATGACTTCACTATTTGGACCAACCTGTATAAGATTTCAAATCAAATCAAAAGTATTACGTACTAAGTAGTATTAGTTATTTCTGAAATAAGCAGCTCTGGCTTGTGATAGACAGATAGTCATACAGCGGCGAGGCGTAAATTTTTGTGAGAGAGGAGCCGAAGCGGAGCCGGTCTTGACTTACTTTTACTTATGAATAAAGTAAACATTAAAACTTTAAAATAAGTCTTTCCTTAACTGAATTTAACACCATCGGTTGCCAAGTAGCAGAACTAAAAAAAAGACAACTTTCAATTTTTTTACAGAAATAAACTCAACTATATTAGGTACTGCCATGCTAAAATTATTAAAGGAATTTATAGAATCTAATAAAATACACTTGAACAGGTGAAAACTGAATTAAATGTGCAATATTCCTCCATCTCATTCTCGCTCACGCTTTTTTTCTATATCTGTCTCTATCGTAATATCGAGATAGCTAATGTGTGAATTTTTAGTTCCCGATTATAACAGGTTGGCGCAGGGTTCTTTTAAGACATTTTTTTGTTATTGTAATTCAAAACTAGAAATAGGCGTTTTTGTTGTTTGAATGATATGGTGAATTAAATACCCATAGATTAGACTATATTTTTTTGGCAATAGTAGACACTATTGACTGTGCGATTTTTCAATAGCGGTAGACTTGCTGATGCGAACCTCCGAAGGGAAGCCAGTAGGAATCGTGTTCTATGGTGCTTTCGCCACTGAAATCATACCATACCAATTTGGCAGGGGAACATAAAAGCAACAAAAAAAAATGCCACACCTTTATACCATCTTTAATATCTTCAAGACTAATTATTGCTGGCCCTGTGTTTAGCAGAGCAATCCCAGGAGCTCTGGCCGCAAGTGCCAGTTCCAGGGCTCCAAGCGCAACCCGTGCATCTCCATCACACACTTCTGCTAGCCACTGCAATGATGCTTCTTCTACAATGCATCTTAAAAAAGAAGTAGGTGGTACTTGTGTTCATTAAAATATTATTACTGATTTGGATTGTGTTGAAGATGATAGAGCTAGGTAGAAATTAAGTGAACTCTATAATGATGGCTGAGGAGATGCAAGGGAAAAAATATGTACTGCACCAACCCAAATAAAATAGCAGTACGAAGCTGGATGTAAATTGTTTTGAGTGCCATATACCATATCAGTTGTCATTGCTTAACAATTAATTAAAATATGTAGTTGTTTATAAAACTTACTCAGGAAGATCAGTTTCAGATGATTCTGCAGAGTCTTCCGTGTGGTTTCCAATAATTGCCTTTCCACTCTTTTTAAGAGCATACTTTAAAATTATTAATATATCATCTGCACTTAATTTTTCCATAACAACCACCCGACATCGGCTCAGCAGTGCATTATTTAAACTGAATGAAGGATTCTCAGTAGTAGCACCAACAAGAATGATTGTACCATTTTCTACATGGGGTAAAAATGTGTCCTGCTGTAGTTTATTGAACCTAAAATGATAAGTTACAACAATGAAATCAAATCCACATAATAGTTTGTTTACTTTATTTTGTTTTGTCATCCTCATCATGCATAAAGTTTACTAAGTATCAAGTACTTAAAATTTGTTTAAATACAGGTCTTTGGCTGGCGGACAGTCCTCTGTGCAAAGTGTGCATGGAGGCTCAGGAATCCGTTGCGCACATGCTCTATGAATGCACAGGCATCACCCAGATTAGAACAGAAACCTTCGGGTCACCCTGATTTTACACAGATGTTTTGGGAGATTTAACTTCTGGTGGTGGGCTGGTTGGAATAACCACCGACAGCTGCCATGGCCCAGACACAAAAAGAAAAACACAGTGGTCCTATAACATAGAACATACAACAGGTATTTTGGAATTTAAATTGCATCAGTATCATACACAATCTAAAAATATTTCTTAAAGTACCTATGAATTTCATCCATGAACAGTACAGTCTGCCTTTTGAACTGGGTTTCATTTTTGGCAACTTTGACCACTTCTTTAACATCATTTATTCCAGCCATTGTAGCAGATAACTTGACAAATCTCATGTTATTTTGTTCTTTACAAATATTAGCTATTACATTAGCCAATGATGTCTGAAATACATTTTTTGGATATTATAACAGTAGTCAGATTGAATCATTTTTGTTTACACACAGATTTCAATGCTACTGTCATGATTTGAAAAAGTATATTTTTATTTTGTATAACTTGCCAATCATTCTTCAGGTGCATCCGGTTAGACTGATACCAAATTCAACATGGTTGGTAAAATGGTCTAAAGATGATAAAATTTTACAGTAGGTAACAAAGTTCAGGAATACCTTCCCACAACCAGGTGGTCCCCAAAGAATCATATTGGGTATTATTTTCCTTTCTATTGAAGACCTTAACATTGACCCAGGACCAAATGCTTGCCTCTGCCCAACAATGTCTTCCAGATGTAGGGGTCTCATGCGTTCAGCCAGAGGTATACTTTTGACTTCCTTTATCTTTAAGCTAGGTTCGGGCAATTGTGGTTTCTACGGAAAAAATAAAACTTCTTGATTATTTTATACCAAATACCGATCCGGTTGCTGAAATTTACTCATGTTACTCACCATATTATTGACAGAACTTGGGCTTATGCTTGTTCGTGCACGTTTTTCATGTAAAGTATTGTTGAAGTGTGAACTACTTCTTTTGTAACTCGATTGGTCCACTTTATTTTGTTTTGATTTACTTTGTTCCGATGTATTCAGAAATAAACATTTATTAGCATGTTCTTCTATCACGGTTTTCTTAAAATGTTTATTACAAATGGGACATGCAATAGTTATTTCCTTAGGATCTGAATCCTTTTCAACATCAATCGAAGCCATTGTTTAATTAACAGAATACGACGGCTAAAAAGTTAACGAGGTACGGACAAAATACAAAAAGAAAATTCTGGCTTGACACTGACAAAATTTTATTTTCCCGCCCGTGTATTTTATACATTTTATTTACCACAGACCAGAAACAACGGACATGGAATTATAAATTACAGTATCCAAAGTACTATCATAGTGGTACTTAGAGCATAGGTTAAATGCTCTAAGTAGTGGTACAGTCAACTGATGTGCGGTTGACTATACTATGTTGTGATTGTGACTCAATCAACGAATCTGCTTTTTCCAAATATGTTGGGGTTGGCCAGTCTAACCGGATGCAGCTAATTATCAGTATTTTACATGGAGCAACTACCTATCAGACCTCTACAACCCAGTTACTGGTAACACGATGATACTCCTTGGAGACTGGTTATCAAACATTTGGACTTCGGACTTAAGAACATCGCTCATTATAACAGCACCGCTACGACACGACACGTCAAAGGCAAATAACTTGGATATAAAATTCTCGTAGATCTACGAAAATTCTACGTTCCTATGTTTTTCATGTGTGACGTCAAACGTCATTGTCAAATACGTCAAATCAATAATGCAAAAGACATAAGTGTCAAGTAACGACGTTGTTGCGAAAATTTGTTTTAGGAATTCATTTAATAAACATTCATGAATGAAACTCAATCAAAAAGAGTGGAAAAAGTTCAAACTTAAATATGGATTTATCTACAAGTGTCAAAAGACGATTAATCAAAAAGAACAATAAGGAGGTCAGCGAACTTGAGGTAGACAGTTACTTTGAAGCGCCCATAAATACCGAAACAGAAGTCGTAAGTGCCTATCATAATATTAGCGGTTGTTTCCCTTCATCAAGATCATCAAATAATACGTTTGCAAGATTTTTGAAGAGAAAACTTCTTTAGGCGCGTTGGGCATTTTTGATATGGGACTAAACAATTGATTTCGCGACATTGTTACGACATCAGCTTTTGACCATTAAAAAGACATCAACGCGCGATACAGGTCAGTGGGTCGTCTTAGGATTATTTCCTGCATAGTAAAATTGTTCAAGTTTTCACTTCTGTTGGTACTCCCGGAGTGCCAGTTTTTTTTTTTAAAGCTTTAGTGTCGTGTTTTTTAATTATTTCCTGACTGAAGTTATTTGTATGATGTCTGTAAATAACTGATCTAAATCATTGATGATAAATAATTACATAATTAAAAGAACTTTCAAAAGAATCAGACAGATAGATATATTATTATTATTTCCTTTTTGTTGTTTGTTTATTAATTACGTTTTTAAAATTCTATAGATATACTTAATAATTTTAAGTACTGCTACAAATTCTGTTTTATTATATATTATTTTAAGATGTTTAAATAATGTGGACAGAACACATTCTATGTTTTTCTTAGTCTTAAATCTTCCTTTACAGTCTATAATCTTAAAGATTCTAATTGCTTGCACCTTTAATGAGACATATTTATTTTAGCAAAAACATGGTACAACAGCCGAAAATGAAATAGAACCAAGAAAAGAAATAGCACTACCTAAAAATACAGACCAGTCACCATTAGGTGTGTACTTACATTTGGAAATAAATCTGGTGTTTCTTGGGCTACTAGCATTAGCACTATGTACTAGACTACCTAACCTTGATGAACCTCACTTTATTGTGTAAGTTACTTTATAACTCTTAATTATGATAAAAGATCAAATAATTATAGATTTGATAAAAACAAGTTTGATTTGATTTATCTTCATTTATATGTATACTTGATTTGAGAGCTTTCTTCACCTTTAACAAAATACATTAATGTGCACATAATACTGTTTGTTGCCAAATAAAAACAATTTCCCCTTTTTTTTGGAGCTTGAGTTGTTGGTCTCAAATCACATGGTGAGAGTGATAAAATCAATCTATTGTTTCATAACATTAAATAGAAATTTTTGCAATTTAGTAAAATATTTTTTTTTTATTGCAGTTTTGATGAATTACATTATGGCCGTTATGTGTCCTTGTATACAAAGGGAGTTTTTTTTTTTGATGCTCATCCACCTCTTGGGAAGCAGTTGTTATACTTAGCTGGCCGCACTGCTGGCTATGATGGAAACTTTACTTTTGACAGAATAGGCACACCTTATACAGAGAATGTGCCAGTCAAGGCTCTGCGGTTAATTCCAGCACTAGCAGGCAGTATGTTAGTAGCAGTAACATATCAATTAATGTTGGAGATATCTTTCTATCACTGGACTGCTATTCTGGCTGGTCTTCTCGTCCTATTTGGTGAGTAATAATTGCCATCCTGTAATGTTAATTGCTGATAATTTATACATTTACCTTATAATTTTCTACAATAATCTAACTTGACATTCTGCAAATTGAGCATAAGTCCAAATGATCCTACTATGTATATTTGGCAACTACTTTGTAGTTAAAAAGCCATTGTCTGGCTAGGCTTCACATTTTATAGTTACGAATACAAGTCTTGAGTGTCATGACCTTATTCATAAAAAAATTTCAAGGTTTAAAATGTTAAGAGCACAAAGTTCAATACTCTGCTTGACAAGTTCTTAACTCCCTGCTAAGTAATTTATAAATATTTATTGCATGCTTTCAGAAAATTGTTTTTTAGCACAGTCAAGGTTTATGTTACTAGAAAGTATACAGATACTGTTTGGACTGTGTGGAGTTTTGTGTGCCATTAAAAGTACTCGCCGCACGGGCCTTGCGAGCGTTGTTTGGCTTTGTATAGCTGCACTCTCACTTGGTTGTTGCTTCTCGTGAGTATAATTTTGTAAACCAGTTAAATGTATAAGCATCGCGTATCAATAGCAGTGATAGCCTAGTGGTGTGACCGTCGGACTGTTAAGTCATAGGTCTCGAGTTCGGAACCCAAGGCACGCACCTCTGACTTTTCGGATTCATGTGCGTATTGTATAATTATCACTTGCTTCAAGAACGGTGAAGGAAAACATCGTGAGGAAACCGGCATGCCTGACATATATTTCTCGACGGCATGTGAAGCCAAGTCAGAGATCCATGGGCGGCTTTAAAACAACTCTGACACCAGGTTAGTCACTAACCACACGAAAAGAAGAAGAGTAGTAAACGTCGCGTATACGTTCATCGAACGCCATGGAAATGCGAAGGAACATTTCCACTCAAGTGTCCCTTCTTTGATATCCTACAGTAATTAGGGTAAAAATCCCAGCAGTCAGCCTTTTAGCGAGAATGTTAACTTTGTAAGCTGTCAGTTCAAAAGTTTGTGGATATAGAAACAAAGTATTGCAATCATCATAATTATCAATGTGTTTATTAACTCTGATTAATCAGTATTAGTAAGATTTTTAGTGTTTATAAAAAATCTTCAGAATATATTTAAAAAAAAAAAACGAGTGGTGTCGCTTACCCGGACACCCGGTTGGAACGAAGTTCATTTCGCTTTTGCACACTTTTGTTACGTAACAAATATATCGTGACGATCAAAGTTTAACATTTTTTTCGGTCTAGCTGTCATTCGCCAAGTGTGCAGAGTATAACGTGGACCCTATTTCACCAGTAGTCACCTGTCACTTGGAACCTGGGGTCAACCTTTGCGCATCCAATAGTTAGCCACTTATCGGCTTTAATGTGATGTGACAGTAAATTGAACTCTAATGCGTGAGATTTGCAAACACCAAAGTCAGACCAGTACTCGGCTGTGAAGGGCTGTCTACCAATTAGAAATCCTTGTTATTATACCCCGGTAGTCAACCCCTCGAAAAATAATTGATTTAAAAAAAAACTTGCTTATTAAACTTGTCACAATGATCCGGAAACTAATTATAAAGTGCAGCGCAGACGACACACTTTGTGTGCGATCGAGTCTGTGGCGCACAAAATGTTTTATTTGTCCCCGATGTTTTTCCGAATGCAGGTTATTATTTATATGATGTGCATGATAGTAATTTTTGTCAGTTTAAATACAGCAGGAACCATTAACTTGAATCTATACTCCGTAGCTCACATTACGAATAAGATAGGAATTTGATTAATGTGCGCCACAGACTCGATCGCACAAAAAGTGTGTCGGCTGTGCTGCACCTTAGCTTTATAAAACATCAAACTATGGTTTACATTATAGTAGTTGTTTGCATTGTTGTAGTGTAGTTTATAGCGGAATAATCTAAATCTTACCTTGCGAATTTTTTCCATACAAAAATTGATAGACTACTATAAAAGCCAACAAGCTTGAAAAGGCTGACTACTAATGCAGGGCTGTTTACTGGGTGTTTTGAGAACAGAACGAAAACGAAACTGCCCCAGACCCACACGAATGCATAGGCCATGCTTGATAGAATCATGCACTTACCGTTATTTTTATCGTTACAGAATCAAATACTCCGGCATATATTCGTACTTGCTAGCAGTTTTCCTAGTTGGAAGACAGATTTGGCAATGGATTGGTCGTACGGAATCCGGACTTCGCCTTGCTTTGTCAGCATTGTGGAGACTGCTTGTACTCACCGTTATTCCGTTTGCTGTGTATGTGGGTGTATTTTATGCTCATTTGACGATGCTGCCAAAAGCTGGCCCGCACGATAGCGTTATGACAAGCGCTTTCCAAGCGTCGCTACAAGGTGGACTCGCAAGTATAACCCGGGGACAACCCTTACATGTGGCACACGGTTCTCAAATAACTCTTCGGTAATCATTTATTAAATTCTGTATGTTAATTGTAGTTGAATAGTGATAACAATCAATGCCCTGGATTATAATAAATTTTGGTTCGTTTTAGACACACACATGGCCGCACATGCTGGCTCCACTCCCACGCCCACGTGTACCCGGTGCGGTACACGGACGGGCGCGGCTCGTCTCACCAGCAGCAGGTCACTTGCTACAGCTTCAAGGACGTCAACAACTGGTGGATAGTGAAGCGCCCGGATCAGGCGTCGCTGACCGTGTCGCGGCCGCCCGACGCTATACGACACGGAGATGTTGTACAGTTGCTTCACGGAATTACTAGTCGCGCTTTGAACTCGCATGATGTGGCTGCAGCTGTGTCACCACAGTCTCAGGTATGGCAAAGCGAGAATTATAGTTTCACTATGTCCGTCTGTCCGCGGCTTAGCTTAGAGACGCTTAATACTAAAAAGTTGAAATTTGGCATGGATGTACATATTAATCACGCCGCCAATGTGGTAAAATAAAATCTTTCCCTTTTTTGGGTACACACGTAATGATCCCCACACTACGTGTGTACCCAAAAAAGGGAAAGATTGATTTGAAGACAAAAATGTTTTATTAAAAAAAAAGCGTGGGCTGCTTTTTTAAGATATTATCGAATTGATAATCCTTCTTCTCATATCTGTCAATAAAATATTTATAACTATTGACATCATGCAACCCACGATTTTTTTAAATAAAACATTTTGTTTCTTATTTACACTATTATTCATTTATATTTATTAGAATTTTTTACACTGTTCTTAATTCAAATTTATTAAAATTTATTTTCTATTTTTTAGTTTGGTTTTCTATATAAATTAATAGTTTAAAAAACACTAAAAAACACGCTTTTATAGGTGCACGTAAAAGTCAAAAATAAATTACGGATCGTTCAAGTTGTCTCTATTTCTGGGCTGAAGTGTAAACTATGTGCTTTTAATTATAATATTTGATTGTAAAAGCATGGGGCGCTGGAGCAGGAAAGACTTTCTTGTAAACAAATACACGAACAAGAAAGTTAATTGATTCAGGCGTGACCTTGCGGAAATCCATTATAAAATGATGATGTGGATATATTTAGTAACCTTTTCCGCTTAGCTATTTCTAAAGAGTCTTGAAAAGACCCTGGAAGAAATCGACACGTGTTTCACCTCTCAACGAGGCATCCTCAGGATGACGAGTAACTTGTCGTGAACTCGAACACCGAGCGCAGAGCCAAACACCGAGACCGAGAGAGATTTTTTTTTTTTTTCACGAACAAGAACTCTACATTTTGACACTGTTGACTGGTACTTTGAACTGACTGTTTAATGTAGAGCCTCCTACTAGTCGTGCTGCAACTCTAGTTAGAGCGCCGATCTCTGTAACATGCTTCCCAAAACATCGCTTAACTTGATTTCTCAGCAAGGTATACAAAAAGCTGTTCAGCTTTTTGTTTTCAGCTGTTCACCTTTCCATGTTTCCCAAAACAATTTTTAATTGAGCTTTATATAAAAATGCGGATTTATTATACTTTAAAATTTAACAATAAAGCATTTCGTACGACTCAGTCGAGGCGCAAATATTTTTCGGTCGCAAATTTATAAGCCCGATTTGTTTTTCAAACAAAAACATGTTTTTTTAATTAAATCTACCAACAACACGCATTTTTATTGAACACTTCCTATTCAATATACAAAGTATTTCATTTATTTATACAAAAAGGATATTTACAATCACAAAACTAAATAGAAACAGAAAGTAGGCAAATGTAATTAAAATGCTGGAGACGGGCATCCCTAACGCATGTTTACGTACCGCGCGGCTGTAGGCATTTATGACTATCATGCGGCCGAGTTACACTACTGTAATATAATATTACTGTGACTCGTGTGTCTATTTGTCTGTCCGTCTGTCACAGCCAATTTGCTCCGAATCTAATGGACCAATTAAGTTGAAATTTGGTACACAATGTATTTCTGTGACTCAAACACGGACGTTTGAAGTAAATAAATGAATTTTGAATATGGAGGTCACTTTTGGGGGGGCAAACAAGAAAACCTAAAACAAAAGTTTTGCAAACTATGCCGTGTAACATATCAAATGAAAGAACTTATTGTGAGGATCTCAAATATATTTTTTCCATAATTTTAAAATAAAGGAATTTAAAGATATTTAAGTAAGAAAATCATCGATCATTGTTCGATGAAGAAAAGTAGATGAAATTTGATCATTATCCCTCCTTATCTCCGTAACTACTGAACCTAAAATTTTGAAAAAAAATGCAAAGAATGGTTCTTTACCCATAGATTACAGGAAAACCTATAGGAAGTCTATGGTCTTAAAATAAAATGGTAAATCTCTCAATATTGTGCGTGCAAACTTACATTTCGAAGCCTTAGAGTGAAAACCTCGTAAATGTAATAGAGTAACTTTTCAGGAGGAAGAAAAAACTGCAAGCTGTATAGTTTTTGTACGGCAATGTTTTTTTATCAATTTAAGGCTCTTTCAAACAGGCGCGACACGCGACGCGACACAAAGACACCGCTCGTCGCGACGAGCGGTGTCTTTGTGTCGCGTCGCGTGTCGCGCCTGTTTGAAAGAGCCTTAATATGGAAATTTAACCCGTTTTTATATCCAAAACTGCAAACATAAAAGACATACAATGAAATTTGAATTTGGGAAAAATTCATCTCAACTACGGAACCCTTCATTTTGCGTGGTCCGACACGCACTTGTTTTATTCTAAAGTACCCATGTTTTATACCTACATTCATGTTCTTAATCTTTTTTCAGGAAGTTTCTTGCTACATCGACTATAACGTATCGATGTCGGCACAAAATCTCTGGCGAGTTGATATCGTGAACCGTGACAGCGAAGACGCGACATGGGACAGCATCCGGTCTATGGTTCGATTGGTGCACGTAGACTCTGGCTCTGCGCTACGTTTCAGTGGTCGCCAACTGCCTTCATGGGGCTTCCATCAACATGAAGTGGTTGCTGATAAAGTACTGACACATCAAGATACAGTATGGAATGTTGAAGAACATCGATATACGAAAGGTAACTTGTGACAAAGATCGTCATTATCCTCGGCCAGTAGTCTGTTGAATTAAGGTTTTCCCAGCCCAAAAAATTTAGTTAGTCAAACATAAAAATTAATAAATTCTGCAGAAAAGAAAAAAAAGATATAAAACATAGACATAATATCACGCCGGTAATCCGCTAAGGGTTAGGCAAGGGTGTACCTATAGTACCCCCGCATTTCGCCAGAAGTCCTATGTAAAAGGGGTGAGTCTATTGCTATCAACCGGGCACAAAATCGGGCTCCGGGCTGCTACTGAGAAATTCCCGTCAGAAACAAAGAGATCTTCATTGTTATTACTTATTAACAACCCCTCATTATTAGCGACTCCTGCGAGATCGCGAGTCATGCATGGGCGCGTGAGTCGCTCGCGTATTTTCTTTCGGCATCCTTTAGCGGGACGGGGTTAACCAAAAGCCTAATAAAAGCCAGACTTGTATATATTTGGCCAGACACGATTTTAAAAAGCCGGACATTTGGCAACCCTAGTTAGATATGGCGTCTAGAATCGCTCGCCATGTAACCAAAACCATACATTGTTTCCTTAACAATTGCTAACTCAATTTTATTATTTTAGCTGAAGATAGAAAAGAAAGGGAACGCGAACTTGTATCCGCCGAAATGATCCCGACTGCTGTGACTCAGTTAACGTTTTGGGAAAAGTTTGCGGAGTTGCAATACAAAATGATAGCACACGCGCCCGACGCGCCTCATGGTCATATGTTCGCAAGTGAGCCTTCTGAGTGGCCGTTGCTCGTCCGGTCCATCGCATATTGGTTATCACCCAATTCAAACGTAAGTACTTTGGGAAATCTGTTCTTACAATCAAATTATGAAATATTTTTTTTGGCTTAAGATTAACTGAAACTTAATTAATTTTCAGGCTCAAGTACATTTAATCGGAAATCTAATAACTTGGTACACCGGGTCAATATGCGTTGTTCTATACAGTGTTTTCCTCGCACTGTATGCCATTCGACAGCGCCGTGCCTGCACAGACTTACCGCCGCTGGCATTGCAAAAGTTTTATGACGCCGGCTATATTCTCTTCTTGGGCTACTGGATCCACTACTTACCTTATTTCTTTATGGACCGTACACTGTTTCTTCATCATTACTTACCCGCGTATACATTTAAAATCTTACTCTTATCATTCGTCATGGATCACATATACTACATTCTTCAGTCACAAGAAAAATCTCGCCCACTGACAAACATATTTATTTTATGCATGGCGGTATGGTTAGGATATGTCGTAATTACTTTCAAAAAGTTTAGTGTTCTTAACTATGGGAATATTGACCTGACTGAGCATGACCTTTTGAGTCTCAGATGGAAAGATACTTGGGATTTCATAATCCATAAAAAAGGATGACAGTCATTACCAACCTGAATTTCTACTTCAGCTGCCATTTCGAAGATCTTGTCATTTAATCTTGTGTAATATCAATAAACCTAATTAGAAATGATAATCAAAATAAATGTAAGTTTTAGCCAGGGACTGCATTAATTACCCTTATATAAAGGTAATACCATAGTAGGGTAACACCATATTAGTTACCTACCTACTTTTAAACTGTTAACATCATACCTGTGGTTACTCTGAGCAAGTTGACCCTATCACTCATATTGAGGTCACTGAAAGAGCAGACTTATGGATGTTGCATACTAATACGGTAGTTGCCTAGGTAAAAAAAAAAAATCTATTTAGTCCGTCTTTCAGATAATAAAAAAATATTAGACACGTATTTTTTGCTTTATCATATTAATAAAAAATAACTTAGAAAACACGCATTAAAGTTGGGGAGTGGGGGCTGGCTACGTCACAAATCAGCATAAAATCTAGCAAGCAGTGACGTCATGCCACATTTTAACTCAATGTATCGCCGTAATCTTTTGATTACGTTAAAATATAAAAAATACGTGTCCTATATTTTTTATTAATCTACCTTTCGGACTAAAAAAATTTTTTTATGAAACAAGCCTATTATGCAATTATGAGCATAATGCTATTTTATGCAATCTAAAACGGAAAGGAATCTCAGCAATAGTGAATGGTAATCCTTTCTTAAAATGCGCGCGTTTTAATATAAGTTTATATCATTTTGTAATTGCAATACCATAGTACTTATTTCAACTTCAAATTAAGAATGAATAGGTATGTTAACCCTTTCCCTGCCAGATTTTGCTACAGTAATCGTGCCCCCAGGGCCAGACGTGTTTAGGTATAATTTCGAACAGTGTTGGGAAATCTGAATAAATTGTTATCGATATTATATAAGTACTAGCTCTTGCTTGCGACATCGTGTTTAAAACCTTAAGGTAGAGCCGTAGGTATATAGATTGATGCAAAATAAAACACTCATATGTTGTAGGCAAGTAATCTTTAATAATAGGTAATTATAATTAACACACTTGTCACACTTGAAATCAATTTTTCACTCATAATCTGATCAACCATAATTTATTAATTTAATATTGCGGAGATGAACACGGTCTGATTTCTTCTTGAACTACTTCTGTTGAATCTCCGCGAGCGTGGTATATTAGATTAATAATTTTCATATATAATACCGATCGCATATCTGGTCGAACAGCCTCCATTTCGAATGCTATTAGGGAAGCAAAATATTCGTCTTTTGGTCTTTGGTTAAAAAAATTGGCTTTTTCTTTTCTATCTATTTTATAATTATTTTGAATATCTTTTGGAATGTAAAATTGTCAACTTTATGTTGTCCAGCTTTGCTTTCATTTTATTATATTTTATCAAGTCTAAAATTATGGGAACACTAACTTACCGATTCTTCATCGCTTTTACTACTCGAACTGGAACTGTCAATGTTGACATCTCCTTCTAAAATATTCAATAATTCTTCGTCTTCCATCATAATGTTTCTCAACACTAGGCATCTGAAGCGTACTTGTTATCACGGGGACGGCGCTGCGGCTACTGGTGTTTACCAACAAATATGGCGTCCGTGTCGCTTGCGCTGCACGGAAAATCACGGTGATGGCGGCCAGTGTCCGTCAGGCTGGAACTGCATTAGTGACGTCCCAAAAATATCGACACCAAGAATATATTTTTTTTGATTTCGTAATTTTCTACAGATTCTCTTCAATTGTTGTCCATTATTCAAATGACAATTTAAAATAAAAGCCATTAAAGTTTTAATTTATTGTCTAGACATGGTTTAACAAGATAATTAATCATTTAAAACCATTGCTTTTTTTATTATTGAGATTCTACTAGCGCATCACTAGCCCACTTAAAATTACGGGTTCGGCGCAGTGTGTCAGGGTTGTAAAAGCACCTCATTTGATTTCATTGTTATGTATCAAAATGATGAGCCTGAGTTTTAAAAGTTTTATTGTTGTAAAGTACACATCCTGAAGTATTATAAATAATACCAAATTTCTTCAGTTTTTTTTAAATGTTGTTAAGAATTGGACAGCGAAAAAATAGAACTTAATATTACGGGATTAGCGCCACGGGCATCAGCATCAAAACACTGAATATTACGGTGACGGCAGGGAAAGGGTTAAGGGAAAGTATTGTTTTCCTTTCATGCAGTTATTTATATAGCGCGACAGGTAATTAGTGACCAATACATAAACACAAGACTTTATTCATAATTAACTTTTATTATGGAACCAAACCTGAAATCGCGAAAAAAACATCAGGTGATCCCTACATTTTGATGAGTTATGCGAACATAAATGTAGAGAACAGCAATTTTTTTTTTGCTATCTCACATTTGGTCCCTTAATAAGAGTTGTTCATAATGATGAGTAAAGTCACGTGTTTAAATAGTGGTCACTAATTACCAGTCACGCCCTATGTGCATAACAATAACAGTGCGAGTAATTTACCCGCACAAAATAAGAGTAGAGCTTCAAACATTTCCATAAAGGTCAGATTAGTCCTCAAAGGTATATAATTGTAATTTTTAAGTACAATAATTATAGACTGAAAGGAGTATAATACTCGGATAAAATAAACAGTGGCACTAGTTAAAGGATCTAGAATAGACTATATTATTTGGTTAGGCCACCTGTTGAAGTCATTCCGTCCATAAATATGTTTATTTTTGTATTGAGAATTTATTAAATTATTATTTATATTATTATGGTTGTTTTTGTTTAAATAAATATAGATTTTGTAAGAAAAAATTACATTTATTTTATAAGCATTATAATGCTAAATTGTATAAAGTTAACGACGACTGTGGGTAGGTTCTACTTCCATTGGCTGGGGGCTGCTGATGTTAACAGATGTAACCTCCAGGGGAATGATCCGCTGCTTCAGCACAGCTGTAGTGCCCAGGGCATATCTGTAAGATCCTTGCTTCTTGCCCTGAAAAAAAAAAATACAAGTTATTATCAATCAATCATTTTTAACCGACTTCAAAAAAAGGAGGAGATTCTCAATTTGACTTTATTTTTTTTTATGTTTGTTACCTCAGATCTTTCAACTGTGTGAACCGATTTTAATGATTCTTTTTTTATTTGAAAGCTGGTACTTCCCGTGTGGTCCCATTTCAATTTGGTCTAGTTCTGATAATGGCATCCATGAGAAAACCATATAAGTCTTAAATTTGCATTAAGTATGTGTGCGACACATGGATCCCGCCAACCGATTTCGATGATTCTTTTTTTATAGTAACTCATGCAATTTTTCTTGGAAAGCACCATTTGATGAAGTGGAACTGATGATGAAGACCACAAATGACCACCAGAATTACTCAATAATAAGTATTTCACGGGTTGGCGATTTGATTACTTCAATATGGCTGCAATGCAATTTATGCTTGTCACAATGCATATAGAGAAGTGGAGCTGATGGTTAAGTACCAGGAGAATTCCTCAACGATTAACATCCCTGTATCAGGGAAAGCAATATTTTGTAAAAGGTGATGAGCAGTTGAGATTAGGCTGTTGTAACTTAGGTAAATTACAAACTACCCACTAAAAAGCGAGAAATAAAAACTTTTATACAAAAAAAAAAAACAACCAACTTCCAAAAAAAACACTACAAAGTGAAAAATAACTTAAATTTCGGAAGTCTGTGGCAAATAACTAAAACCAAAGACACCAACTTCCGAAATTTAAGTTATTTTTCACTTTGTAGTGTTTTTTTGGAAGTCGGTTGTTTTTTTTTTGTATAAAAGTTTTATAATTAGCAATGATAAACTGCTTATTTACTGCCTCATTGGTATGCCTCTGCCTAACCTCTCGGGGATTACAAGTGTGACGTTAAGTTAAACTACTTATTTCTTCAAAGTTACCTTAACATTAGCCTCTTCATATGTTCTGAGGTACTGAGCAGGTCCTGTGTTGCGAATAACACAAAGATCAACGTTGGAACCTGATCCCAAGTCATTGAAGATACCAGCAGCAATAGCATCACGAACAAGCTTCTTTCCTTCTTCCTCGCTCATGTTTGGCTTCCAACCAGATTCAAACACTGCCATAGCAGCCAAGGAGCCAGAACCTAGTTTTAAAAATATATCATTAGTTTAGCATGCAGTACTAGAAAACTACTTATAACATAACAAAAAATCTCTTACCCATAGTTGCATAGGGTAATTTGTCTACAGACCCATGAGGGTAAATGCAGTAGATATGAGGCCCAGTTCTATCAACACCACCAAGAACCAGAGCAGCACCGATGTACCCCTGGTAACGGAACAGCATACGCTTCAACAGGGTGGCGGCTGTCTCAACGGGTACCGTGCGCCCTGTGTGCAGTCTCTGTAACTCCAACTGCGATGCAACTGTTTGTGTAGTCATTTCAGTATCGGCGGCAGTGCCGGCACCGCAACAGTACATGTTGCCAGCTAGGTAATGTATTTTTTGACAGTTTTTATCAGACACGACAGTATTTTCAGTCGCTCTGGTATCAGCGCCGAGAATGACCCCATCAGCGTATATTATGCCAACGATGGTGGTACCGGTTTTAGTAGCTTTAGGGGCCGGAAATCCTTTCTGGGCTAAGAAAGCATTGCTGTAAAAAAAGCAGAAAGTTACTAGAATTCTACAGCAACGAATGAATAATCGGTTTGTACAGTCTTTGCTTACCGCTGGCAGTTCTCAAATGAGAATCCTTGAGTTGGGACTTCTGGTACAAGAATCGAAGCCATGTTTATTTGCTTATTATTTGTTAAATTCAACGGTTCAGTTTTATTTGTGTTGATAGGATTTGTGTGTGAGAAAGCCGAACTGTATTTCTGCAAGCAATGCTGCGAAACGTCACTGTCAAGCGACCAATTTCAGAATCACAATGACTTTTCAAAAACGCGACCATGCCATAGATAAAAAGGTACAGTTTAAAAATATATATAAAACTTTAGGGTCTCAATTTCTACATCGACAAAAAAATAAATACCTTTTAGAAAAAAAAACTATATTCAATAAGTAGTATTGGAGTAGCTACGGTTTCCTAAAAGAGTGGTGGCTGCACTTAACGGCCGCTGTGTCAGCTGATACGAAAATGATGACAGCAGCAAAGATTTAAATCGTTAGATTAGCCCTACCGGGTCAAAGCATAATCGTTTTTCTGTTTCGTTTTGACACTTCTGACATAGTGACTACACTTGTTTCTCATGCGTGCGAAACGCTATTTAATAATGTGTGAGTTTACTTAGTTACTCTTCTCCTCAGTATGGATATTTTTTCTTGTGACTGAGTACGGTGAGGGCAAATCTAGCGATTTAAATCTTTGAGGAGCGCCGGGGCAGGCTTTGACTTAATGTCAAATAGTGGTAATAATGTCAAATTTTCATGACGTCCGAAAAAATATGACGGAACAACTTTTCAGGGAAACCGAAGCTTAAGGTACAACCGAAATAACATAAGCAAAAATTTGTAAACTAAGTTCTACAAAGGGCTTTACATCAGCGATCCGAAGATCGAAACCTTTGCTTGTTTGAACGGGGATAAAAACTGCCACTTGCTCACTTCAAATGTCGCTATTATCCAGCGTCAAAGAATTTGACAACTAGCTGTCACTAGCCATACATTTTTTGTAACAACAAGCGACTTTTTCGTATTACGCCCCGATGTGCAGCTGTTGACTGCAAAAACACGGGGACTCATTTATTTACCAAAGATGTTAAAAACTGAAAGATTATTGAAATATTCACTTCTTAATATATCAATGATTTTAGTAGACGATGACTTTCTGTCTATTTCAAAATCTGTGTGAGAACGGGAGATTTTGAAAACACCAGTGAGTCGCTCCATGTGCACTTAGCTTAATATAATAATATTACTTTATTAAACTTTCTGACCGATTTCGCTTAGGGTAGTTTGGCCAGGGGACACAGGAGGTATTCTATTTTACAAGTTTGTGCGCAAACACAGTAGGGATACAAGGAGTGCAAAAGAGTATCGATATATATCGTATCGATATTTAAAAATGTTGAAGGAGGTTTCAGCTGACATTGAAACTATACCTTTTTTTTTTTTTTTTTTTTTTTGATAACTGTTACTTTGAAAAAGCGCGGGAAACCTCAAACTTGGCGGTCGTGTCCTTTTAAAGCTATAATTGAAAAATTGAAAAACGTTGTAATATAAGATCAGTAGCCGTAGTTTTTAGTGTTCTATTTTCTTTTTCTTGTAATTCAACTTTAGTTTGTATAGATTCTTCGGTAGTGGTAAGTTTTTATTTTATTTTATATTAGCGCGGGAAAATGAAGGACCCGCCTGACCCGGGGGACTCTGTTCCCCCGGCAGGCAATTACGTTACTATATCAAACGAATCGGGCATGGATACCGATGGGTCGTCTTCGGCTCGTAACTTAAAAAGAAGCCGTACACATATTTGTAAGCACTGCAATAAGCGTCGCCGTACCCGTAAAAGCCACGGTACCGTATCTTCGGGTTGTAGCTGTACGGATTTTACACCTGAAATTACTGCATCAGAACCTAACTGCTCAACTACTACAACGACTAACGATCCTACTATCAATGTGCCCGATATTCCTGCTACGTCCTCAGTTGCTCCTACTCAGATAGGTCGTAAAACTTATGATAAAACAGACAGCGCGCCTTTTGTCATTCATGTACAAAAAAACATAATTTCACCAGATGATGGAACGACACTGCACCCAATCACATTTGGCAAGTTCCTTAAACACAACGCCTTCCAAAACATAATTAACGGTAGTGTCAAAAAAATTGGGCGCAACAAAATTTCTCTTTCCTTTTCGAATTTCCTGGACGCAAATTCTTTTATTAATCATAATAGTCTAGAATCTTATAATTATAAAGCTTTTATACCCACTTTTAATGTTACTAGAATGGGTTTAGTACGTGGTGTCCCTGCAGATTGGTCTCCGGAGGATGTTATTGATAATATAACAGTACCAATTGGTTGTGGTCCAATTTTAAAAGTAAGACGCCTTAATTTTAAAGCCATTGTTGATGATTCTACCATTTGGAAACCATCCCAATCGATAGTTGTTACATTTGATGGTCAGGTGCTACCGAAAAGAATTTTTATGTGCTATAATGCATTACCTGTAGATTTATATATTTTCCCTACTGTACAGTGTTTCAATTGCTGTCGTTTCGGTCACACTAAAATTCAGTGCAGGTCCAAACCTCGTTGTTATAAATGTAGCCAAAGCCACACTGGGGACAGTTGTGACAGAGAACCAGAAAGTGCATCTTGCTGCCTTTGCTCAGGATATCATTATGCTACTAACAAGGTTTGCCCAGAATTTTCTAGACAAAAATTAATTAAAACATACATGGCACAAAGTTCAGTATCCTATGCTGAAGCAGCAAAAGTATATCCCCTTGTAACTAAATCGTATGCTGATACACTTTTATCTTCTCCATCCAAAAACTTTGCAGATACCCCATCCATCTCTTCACCTAATAGAATGCCTGCTTCAACTAGCTATAAAAAGACTGTCTTTCTCAAACCACGCTCTCCTCCCAAATCTGTACAAGGATACAATAAAGAGGCTCACAATGCCATTATTAAAGATTTCAATATTCCTCAACCATCAGATGGTTGTGCTTTTTCTAATAATCATAATAATGAAAAAAATGACACAAATTTTTCCATAAACGATTTTCTTTCTGCATTACACAATCTTCTTGTTCAGTTCAACATTTCACCGTCCAACGTTGCCCCTTCTTCCAATGTATCTCAATCCATTTGTAATGGACAACACATCCAAAATAATCCAGTGGAACTGCCGCAGTCTAGTAAATAAAAAGAGTGATGTTATATATCTTTTAAACAAATATGAGCCATTTGCCTTTGCCTTAGCAGAGACTTGGCTCAAACCTAATCATATTTTTAAAATTAATGGTTATTTAACCATTAGAGAGGATAGATCTGATGGGTATGGTGGAGTAGCTATACTTATCAAGAATACTATACCTTTTTCTATCATTACATTACCTCCTCATAGTGAGGCAATTTCAATTGTAGCTATTAAAGTTCATAATATTTGTCTTGTTTCTATTTACATTCCCCACCCTTCTTCTTCTGTTCTTCAAGAGATTAATAATCTCTTTTCATCTCTTCCAAAGCCATTTTTAATATTAGGGGACTTTAATTGCCATCATCAATCATGGGGTTGTTCAACTTCTAATTGTTATGGCGATGAATTACTAGATATATTAGACTTACATAACCTATGCATCTTGAACACAGGAGCTGTCACACGTCGTTCAGATCCCAATCAGAACCAAAGTGCAATTGACCTTTCTATCTGTTCTCCAAACTTAGCCTCTTCACTAACTTGGCATACTCTGACCTCTACTTATGGTAGTGATCATTTTCCAATAGTTATTTCTTATCCTCTTTCTAAACGAAATGCACCATTAAGGAGATCAACATTAAAATATAAGCTACCTAATAGAAATAATAATGACTGGGACAAATTTAGAAACATTGTTGACAGCAAGCTTTGCTCCTTGCCTGTTATTTCAGATGGCAGTGAAAACAGTTGTGCGGAAGCTTTAGCGCTCATATTAATTGCAGCAGCAGATGAAGTTTTTCCTGTAAAAAATAACAATATTAATACAATTCCCTCGCCTCCATGGTGGGACCCTGAATGCACAGAAATGGTTTACAAACGTAAAGAGGCTGAATACAATTATAACCTCGATATGTCTGATAGTAATTTTGAAATCGTTACTAACATAATTAACGAAACTTATAAACTTTTTAAGAAGAAAAAATTTGAATCTTGGCGTAACTTTTGCACATCAATTTCACCGAATACTCACCCTACGATCGTCTGGCGCAATATTCGTAGATTTAGGTCCATTTATAAAGACCCTTCTCCTATTCCGGATTCTTTAGCCAATGAATTTTTAGACAAATTAGCTCCGCCTTGGGTTCCTGAGGCTACTAACCTTAACCTGTCTCTTGTAACTAGTAACCAAGACACTCATACGACGCTAGATCTCCCATTCACTCTCACTGAATTAAAAGGTGTTATCCATAAAACTAAGGATTCTGCACCAGGCATTGATGGCATCCCGTATTCCTTTTTTGCTAATTTAAATGATGTCGTCCTCGGTTACTATTTAGAGCTTATTAATTCGATTATGTATACAGGTAACATCCCTGATGAATGGAAACGTCAAATGGTGTTGCCATTCCTTAAACCAAATAAAACTCCATCTGATGCTTCTTCATACCGTCCCATAGTTTTATCTTCAATTCTGATGAAATTAGCGGAGCACCTAATTAAAAATCGCCTTGAATGGTATGTTGAAAGTAAGGGTCTTTTGGCAGATTCACAATATGGCTTTAGAAAAGGTAAAAGTACAACTGACTGTTTAAGTATTTTAACATCCGATATTCGGCTATCCTTCTCTAATAACCATTCGACCATTGCAGTTTTCCTTGATATTAATGCAGCTTACGATAATGTTGTATTATCAGTTTTACAAAATAAATTAAAAGCCCTACAAGTTCCATTGAATTTGTCGAATTTCATTATTAGAATCCTGAATGATCGCTCTGTTATTATGATAATAGGAGATCATGAGGTACCTCATCTTGTATGGAGAGGTCTCCCACAGGGTTCAGTGCTCAGCCCCCTCCTATACAATATTTACACTTTTGATTTAGACTCCTCCTTAGCTAACCAAGTTAAGGTTCTTCAATATGCCGATGATTTAGTATTGTATTCTTCAAGCCAATCTGTTGAACAAGCTAGCTATGCTATCAATTCAGCTTTATCTACTTTGGAGTCATGGTTACATCTGAATGGTTTGGATTTATCTACGTCTAAAAGCGCAGCTGTTTTGTTCACCCGAAAGAGAAATATTCCCTTAGTAAACATCTTTTATATGGGAATACGTATTCCAGTTAAAGATAATTTCAGATATCTAGGTATAATACTAGATTGTAAATTAAGTAGTGTTCCTCATAGTGATTATATTGTTAACAAATGTGAAAATCACCTAAACATGCTTAGATGCCTATCTGGTGTGTGGTGGGGTGCACATCCATTTTCTTTGAAACTTATTTACAATGCAATCATCAGAAGCACCCTGGATTATGGATTGTTCGTTCTAGAACCTTGTAGTGCTATGGCTTTAAAAAAATTGGATCGCATTCAGTCTAAAGCTTTGCGCATAATTTCCGGAGCCATGAAGTCTAGTCCCATTAATGCACTCCAAGTAGAATGCGGAGAAGCTCCTTTATACCTTAGAAGACAATTTCTATCTGACAAATATTTGTTCCGGATTCTTCAGTTCTCAACTCATCCTCTCATTCCTAAACTGGACTCTTTAGTATTGCAGATTGAATCTTCAGATTACTGGTCCCATAAACGTGATCCTTGTTTAGTTGTAAGCTATAAAAAAATCCTCTCCCTTTCTTCTCCTATTCACCGTTCCAATAAACTTCCCCTATTTAGCAGTAGTTACGAGAGTTTACAATTCAGCCCCACCATTAAATACTGTGTAAGTAAACCAGGTCCCGATTGCAATTTAAGTTTTAATCATTTTTTGGCTGAACACATAGAGTACCATCACATATTTACGGATGCTGCCAAGCGTTCTCCGAGAGGTTGTGTTGGGATAGGGACTTACCATTCCCAATACAACATCGTACAAAAAATAAAATTACCTCCGGAGACTTCTGTCTTTACGGGGGAATGTTTCGGCATTTTAAAAGCTATTGAATATATTCGGGTTCTAAAGCTCAAGAAAACTATTATTTTCACAGATTCTCAAAGTGCTCTTCTAGCCATCAATAAATCCCCTTTCGAACACAAATCGCAGTGTCCTATAGTCTATTTAATAAGAGAATTTGCGTTCAGAACCATTTCTGAAGGTAATACACTACAATTTGCGTGGATCCCGGCCCATGCTGGAATCCACGGCAATGAAGTGGCAGATACAATTGCCGGTGATGCAGTGCAGTGTGGGGACTTAGTTCCATATCAGAATTTTAGTACTGACCTTGTGACATTACCAAAGATTTTTCTCCGGGATACCTGGAAGGTAGCCTGGGGTATCGGAAGCAAATCAAAGGGCCGTTATTTTTCAACTATTCAGCCCGACGTTCCGGAAAAACCGTGGTTTGGCAGGGCAAAGTTTGGCAAGATGGAGACCTCCGTTCTTATACGGATGAGACTGGGTCATGTTTGCTCTCCAGCCCATCTTGCCAAACTTCATATCATCGACGACCCCATTTGCTCGTGTGGCACAGACGTAGGCGACTTAAATCATATTTTTTTCTCCTGTCCCTTATACGACCGTTCTTCTTTTCTTAGTAATCTCTTGTCCCTTGGTACTCATTTTCCTACTTCAATACTTTCCTTACTTTGTACAAATAGCTTTCCGGTATATAAATGTATAGTCTCATTCATTACCTTAAATAATATTAAGTTGTAAATATTCGTTATTGTAATTTGCTCATTATTCACTCCTTCGATTCATCCTTTTCCTTATACTGATCCTATATCCGTCCTATCCTAAATTCCGTTCTAATATAATTAATAATTTTGTTTCCCCAACTTTGTCTCTTCGATTAAAAAAAAAATAATAATAAAAAATACATGACATTGGCTAATGCACAAACCGTGCGAAGCCATAATAAAAAAAAAAAAAAAAAAAAAAAAAAAAAACTGTTACTTTGACTGTGTCACTCATGTTTTGTTTTTTCGTTGTGTAAAATACATTATATTTAATTGTTTCTATCTACGTTTCACTATACAATCCAGACTCTTCAACAAAAAAAATATTAGTATCGATTTCGATATATCGAAAAAAAAAATATTCCTACCTGAAAATCACCTTTAGAAGATAAAAAAAACGAGTCGTTTCTTTCTATTGTATTTGTTTTTAATATGTTAGCTTATATACCTATTTATGGCCACTCACTTGTTGATATTTTCTTTTTGTTTTCGAGCACAACAAGCAAAGTCACGCCACAGATAATTTTAAAAAAAGTACGGCTCTTATTCCCAGCAGTTTTAGCATAGACATTTATGTTTTTTTCTATCTCAATGGGTTTTAGTCAGTGGCGACAACGATGTTGCTATTGGAAATATAACGAATTTGGTACATTTTCAAAACTTGATATTTTATATCGATATATCAAATCATAAATATTGCTTTAAAATATCGATATATCGAACAAAACATATCGATTTTTCGATTTTTTTCTGCAAGTTTAAAACACAGGTGTCTGTTCCTTTAGCCGACGTTCGCACGGACGTAACGATTTAGACGCGAATATCAAAAATGTGCCCAAAAAAAGAAAGTGTGAAACGCAAAAGGCAACGTCCGCTACCTAGCTGGCTTTTTGGTAAGTTTGATACAGTAAATAAGATAATTAGATGTTTTTAATGAACAAGTCAGCTTGGTAGCGGACGTTGCCTTTTCCTTTCACACTTTCTTTTTTTGGGCACATTTTTGACATTCGCGGCTAAATCGGTAATAAAATCGCGGCGGAATTTTATCACGCACTGGATTTTCAACTCTCGGTGTTATGCCGAGCATTGAAAAAACATACTGTTAGATTTTCAACTCTCGGCGTTAAGCAAAGCGTTGAAAATCAAGAGCATGTTAAAATCGCCGCGAATCTATTACTTCCATGAGAACGTCGGCTGACTCATAGTAAAGTTACATGCTCTGTGCGTATAGTCTGATGCATAGAGTACTTTTATTATTTATATAGGGTCTGATGCAACAAGGCCGGGGACAGATCAGGACCAACGGCTCTAAACGATAATCGAGACACGGGCACAGACTAGAATGGCACGCACAGACTACAATGATGGCACGGGTGTATCACACCACCTACTACAGGGCTGTTACTGAAAAATAACTAATGGAAAATCCAATATAATAACGCTTTGCCTGACCTGGGAATGGGAATCGAACTCAGGAGCCCCAACGCTCAGCAGTCGAGCTTGTTACCACGACACCAACACCAACGGGGCAGGCAGTACCTAGCTTATCAGTAACTGTTTACTAATCTACCAATATTTTTTTAATCGTACAACAATAATTTTATTTTTACAATATAGAAACATTAAGCCTACGAGTCTTCAGATGATTGGATGATGTTATAAACAATCTTCGTGCTAATAAAAACTTTATGTGATGGCGTTAGACCCTAGGTTATTGATTTAGCAATGTACTTACGACTTTTTCGTTCTAAAAAGTCTCGGACCAATCGCAAGTGGACGAATTTGTCTTCGTATGCCATTTGTCAACCTCCAATACTACTAGACCTACTAGTACAGTTGTCAAAAGACGAAATGTGTTGAGGAATACCATTCCAGGTTTTTACTTGAATTTTAAGCTACTTTAGCTTCTAAATTAGTTCCTAGGTGTAAAGTTAACAAAATGTTTAGTAATACTGCCTATTTATGTTTAATTTATCTTACGTCTGCGTTAGTGCTGACTTTGGCCGGTCGGGACTTTTATCAAATTCTTGGTGTAACTCGTTCTGCAACCACAAATGAAATCAAAAAAGCTTACAGAAAATTAGCAAAAGCTCTGCATCCAGATAAGAATCAAGATGATCCTGACGCGTCCCAAAAGTTCCAAGATCTTGGTGCAGCGTATGAAGCCCTCTCAGACCCCGAAAAGCGAGAGCTGTTTGATCGTTGCGGTGAGGACTGTCTTAAGAAAGACGGTATGATGAATAACAATGATCCGTTCGCGAGTTTTTTTGGTGATTTCGGTTTTCACTTTGGTGGCGAGCCACAACAGCACGAAACACCGCGCGGGGCGGATATTGTTATGGATCTCACGGTCACCCTTGAAGAGCTCTATAATGGAAATTTCATCGAGGTTAGTAACAGTAACCAAAGATAAGAATAAAATGAAATGTGTGTGAAATATATTTTTAATGAATAATATCTTTCTTTTGTAGATAACTAGAAACAAGCCTGTAATAAAACCAGCGTCAGGTACACGAAAGTGTAACTGCAGACAGGAGATGGTGACCAGAAACCTTGGTCCTGGCCGGTTCCAGATGATGCAACAGACTGTGTGCGATGAATGTCCTAATGTCAAGTTTGTCAATGAAGAGAGGCTGCTTGAAATTGAGGTAACTGCTGATTATCTCTTGTATGTGGATCAGTTTTTTTTTTTAACTTACAGTCCTGCTGCTAGATATCTCAAGTTGTTTTTTAATGACAGAAGTAGTTGATTTGTACATGTTTTTAATGGTAAAAAGAGTTGCTTTAGAATAGATATTATTTTCTGTCATGAATAATTTTAAGTCACCACTTTTCCTCTTGTTTATTTATGGTAAGGTGATGTTCATTATGATGTTCAAATTTCATTAAGTTTTGCAATTTGCAGGAATCTTATTTCAATTAAACACATACAAACATACCAGCGGTGATTTGCTGAATTCTTTTTCTCCCCTACTGATCACGTTATTTCTCCTCTACCAATCGTTATTTAGTCCGACAACGTTTATTCTGTTTCTATGTATATAATCTATGTATTTTATAGTTATTTTCATATTATTAATCCCTTATGTTGCACCTGCCATGTTTGCTCTCTGCATCACCCTAAGGTTGACTGGTAGAAAATGACTCCAGCATTAAGTCTGCCTTTGTAGGTTTTTTTTTACTGTGCATAACATTTTAATATAAAAGGTAGTTTTTAATGCCATTTTTTTACAAGAAAATAAAATTGATTCTAGCTGCCCTTTCCTAAAGGTTGAAGTTTCATATGGAGAAGAAATGGAGAAAAAATGCCACAATTACACTTTTTAAATGTACAAAATTGTGAATACCTTCATATATGTAAAGATACTGTACCCGGAATAAAATTACTATACTACAATTGAAACAAAGAATTATGTGAACATCACATATTTTTACAAATATTGTATCCATAGATGATTATCCTACAATTTAAATAATGAATCAGCTTGGTATCAGGGTGTATGGTAAAAAAAAAGTTAAAAGTGTATGTAAAAAATATGTATTTACCAAAGTATGATCATTAAACCACTCAAGCATCCGGCCCGCGCGACCATTTAAATCATCAATACTATTTCATGAAATGATGATTTTTAAGGCCTCTTCTAACTTAGAGCTGTATTGATGATTCTAATGATTCTTATTCTGTAAATACATATTTATATTATATAAATACATAGATACAACCTAATACTGCCCTGCAAATTGTAAAAAACCTGATAATTATTTGCTATCTTTTTCTTTTAACAGTTCACTAATTGAAAATTGATACCTATTCCAATATCAAGGAATAGAATGATGGTAGTATATTTTACTGTCCCCGGCAAATAAAATGGTAATGTGCTAAACAATAGCTTTAAGGTTATTTATTGCATATTCAATATTAAGAGATCCGATTACACTCTATCAATTTTTTTCATTCATTTCCTACGGTTATTTCAGAAGTTACAAGATTTTAAGGTGTATTGCAATGAATGTAAAAAATCACTATTTTATATTTCAACAATTCCGCGATGTATATTAGTTAATAAGATTTTCACAAAACACTGATTTTATTTTTCCTGTAAAATTGGTTTTTACAATTACCATTTTATTTGCCAGGGACAGCGACTTAATTCTTCATTTTTACAACAGAATTGATAGTGATAACTAATCCAAACATGTTGATAACAGCATGTTGCATTTGTATCACCAGTACCTACTCTATATTATTATTGTGATGAAATAGTTAAAAATGATCAAGACAACTTCATGAATAGCTGTTGTATAAATAAAACCACCAATTTCTCTTACTTGCTGCACATGACAATACTGCATGATTTTTCCAGGTAGAAGTAGGTGCACCAGACGGTCATAAGTCCAGATTACGAGGAGAAGGTGAACCACACATGGATGGAGATCCTGGAGACCTGATTATTGTGTTCACAACTGAGAGACACCCACAGTACACACGTAAAGGAGATGACCTCTACACCAATGTCACCATAACTCTACAGGTACGCTGTAGTCTCAGCTATATGTGAAAATATAATTTTACAATGCATGTGCTCGAAAAAAAGGTTTTCCAAGCACACAACCTGTGTGGAAAGTGCCACTTTTTCGCACTAGTGCTTTATACTTTTCACCTTTTTGAAGTGAAAACTTCTTTAGGCGCGTTGGGCATTTTTGAGATGGGACTAAACCATTGATTTCACGACACTGTAGCAACACCAGCTTTTGACCATTAAAAAGACATCAACGCGTTGATTACCGCGGTGCTGATTTTTTTTTTTCATGTTTTTACTTCTGTCGGCGCTCCCGGAGTGCCACTGTTTGTTTTAATTTTTTACTTTGTCGTCAGTCCCACTCAGAGATTTTATGATTTGAGTAAAGCTTTACAAATTAGATTATGGTGATGATGACGATGTTGATGATAATAATGATGACGAAGGCGATGACGAAGACAATGGCGATGACGATGGCAATGGCGATGGCGATGACGATGGTCAAAGTCATAGCGATGGCGAATGTCAAAGTCAAAAAGTGAAAGTCAGTCAAAGTCACGGCGAGGGCGATGATGATGATGAATAGTGTATATCATTTATATACGTCAGCCAAGATGTCAGATGTTACATCATATGCGACTACTGTAAGGCTCGCTCGTTTTTTAGGGTTCCGTACCCAAAGGGTAAAACGGGACCCTATTACTAAGACTCCGCTGTCCGTCCGTCGTCTATCCGTCTGTCATCAGGCTGTATCTGATGAACCGTAAAAATTAGATAGTTGAAATTATCGCTATAACAACAAATACTAAAAAACAGATTAAAATAAATATTTAAGGGGCATACAACAAACGCGATTTTTTTTGCCGTTTTTATAGATAATGGTACGGAACCCTTCGTGCACGAGGCCGACTCGCACTTGGCCGGTTTTTTTTATTTCCTCGCACAATGCATAGTAAAACGTTGTATGATGCATGTGCGTAAGAAGATTTCTGACTCGTGTCGACTTATAAACTCGCTTGCTTCACTCGCAATAACAATAATAACTCGTCGGACATCACCTACTTTTCGCACTTGTAGCATAAATAACTAATTGCGATAAAACATCGCACCTCTATTCCTGAGATACATGACAGATTTTATACTCTTGCTTCTCTAATTTCACTGATGACGCACTATTGCTCTCTGAAAATACTCATAATAACCAACCAATCCAGAGACAAGGCCTAAATAGATACGTGGATTCCCTTTATATAGGGGTTGGTAGTAGTTTATTTTGCCATTGTTGTTAAAAGCTACATTTCTTATCTCATGTGATCATGCACCATTGCAGCTGAACTGAACCATTAAATTTATAGTCCACTATATGAGTAATATACCACATGAAATAGTTTATTATTATTCTTATCTTGAATAGCCAATCATTACATGGTTCCACACTTTCATGGAATGGTAGTTATACAATATAACAACCATGACCGTGGTATGATTGAAATTCTTATCATCTTTATTCTCTTTTATTATTAAAATTAATAATTTGGTTATTTTTTCAATAGCAAAACTTGCGATAATGCCTTTAAGACTTTAGTTATTATGCATATAAAATTACATTGCCCAGTTGATTTTCGTTTATTAATTGATATAATATTTATTTTTGCAGGATGCATTAGCTGGTTTCACAATGGAATTGGTGCATTTAGATGGTCACAAAGTGTCTGTATCCCGTGACAAGGTGACTTGGGCTGGCGCCCGCGTCCGCAAGAAGGGCGAAGGCATGCCCAACTTTGAAAACAATAACCTACATGGAAATCTCTATATAACTTTTGATATTGATTTCCCAAAACAGGACTTCACTGATGAAGATAAAGAAGGTATTTTGTTATTACTTAGTACAGCTTTACTTGAAGAAAGGACGATCTTTCTTTTATAACTAACCCTTTAATGTTTTTGTTTCAGCACTACGCAAAATACTTAAACAAACACCAAATAATAAAGTATACAATGGACTATAGTAGCCATACTGCCAATTTAATTTATTTAAGTAGTGAAATGAGTGCTATGGTATGAACAAAGTCTGTTTCGTGTGAAGGATTTTTCGTTACCTGTGAATACATGTGATTGTTTTTATATAATAAAACATCCTAATTGTAGAAAAGAGTTTATATTTTATTTTAGTTTTTATAATTTCGTAGACATCAGATTTGAAATTACAAAATTGAACCACCGATCGCCGTGTGACTGACACTGGCATGGCCACCATCAGGGATTTTAATTTTGATAACACGAAAAAATTGTCGCTAATTAGTCGATATTTGTCGCCAAATATCAGAATTTTTCGGTCCCTAGTTCAAAAGTTATAAGGGTTTATAGGTGGGCCATCTGGGGAGCATCTCCCCAACTTGGCCCAATTGAATCTCAAAAGCTAGGCCACCTAGCGAAGATCTGTTTTCTACTAAATTTTGTCGCTAATTTGTTACAATTTTCGCCAAGGTACAGATTTAGTCGGATCTTAGTTTAGAAGATATATTGATTTCAATTTTTAAGTACCGGTACACTGCCCTAACTTCGCCTATGATGAAAAAGTTGTAATATCTTTTTCCTTTTACTTATGGCAATCAAAACTGTGAGTTTTCATAGAGAGCTTTAAGTTTCGATTGCCATACAAGTAAAATGAAAAAGCTTTTTCATCATAGGCAAACTTAGGATGCCAGGCGAAGTTAGGGCAGTTGACGGTATAGTCCAAGAGCTAGATCGAAAATTTTTCGTAAACTTTGTTGTTAAATGAATATTATTAAAGAGCGATAGGTATTTCTTATTTATTCCTTTTTTAACCGTCTTCAAAAAAAAGAGGAGGTTCTCAGTTCGTCGGAATATTTTTTTATATGTATGTTCCCCGATTACTCGAAGACTGCTGAACCGATTTGAAAAATTCTTTTTTTTTTGGTTTGAAAGGGTATACTTCCAAGTTGGTCCCATTGTTATTTGGTCACGATCTGTTGACGGATTCTTGGAGAAATCGAAGGAACTCTTCAAATATTATAGGCACACCTATAGCGATTTGCTCTCGAAAAGCACCATTTGATAAAGTGTAACTGATGAATTACAAACCAACACACTAAAAAGTGTTTTTTTTTACTAAAAATACAACTGACTTCCAAACTACAAAGTGAAAAATAACTTTAATTTCGGAAGTCGGTGTCTTTGGATCAATCAGTATTAGACTTTATTGCTACCGACTTCCGAAATTAAAGTTATTTTTCACTTTGTAGTTTGGAAGTCGGTTGTATTTTTGGTATTTTTTTTTGCATTATTGTTCCCTTTTGTAAATTAGTAGGAAAGAAAGAAATAATATTCAAAGTCGTGGTCCTGCTGAACGAGCGCGCGAAAGTTATCATCGTTGATTTCTCGGTAAATACAAATGTTTCAGTTCTGTTTTTTTTTACGCAATTTACGCAAAAACATATTAGGTCTTTACTTATGAAATTGCCGTTTTTCATGAAATAAGTTAACGCCCTTGTTTCTCTATATTTTTTATTACCCATGCAATCTATGCATTTTTGCCAACGTAGTGGTAGCTTATTGATGCCCTTTTTGAAAAAGTCTGCTGGACGGGAGGCAAAAAATTCTTCAAAGGTAATTTGAACTACCTCTCTGTTATGGAATTTTTTCCCCGCCAAGAAGTTATCCAAAATCTGGAAAAAGTAGAAGTCTGTAGGGGCAAGGTCTGGTGAGTACGGTAGATGACGGAGAACTTCCAACCCCAGCTCTTGTAACTTGGAGACCGTCTGCTGTGCAGTATGAAGTCGCGTGTTGTCGTGCAGGAGCAGCGGAGCCGAATGATTGACCAAAGCTGGTTGGAGATGTGCGAGCTTCTCCATCATTATGTTCAATTCTTCACAGTACACATCTGCAGTAATGCTCATCCCGTTTGGTAAGAAGCTGTGATGAATGACACCAGCGCTAGACCACGAAACAGTGACCATCACTTTTTAGGGGTCAGTTTTCGTTTCGGGCATTGTTTAAGTGCTGAACCAGGATCTTACTAATTTGCTGAGCGCTTGCGATTGTCGAACAGAATCCATTTTTCGTCGCAAGTAACAATGCGATTCAATATGCCTTCGTTTGTGTGCCTGTTAAGCAGTGCAAGGCTCAACTCGACGCGTGCTTCGCGCTGGCGATCTTTCAATTCGTGGGGCACCCATTGTCAGCTTTTTTTTAACCGACTTCAAAAAAAGGAGGAGGTTCTCAATTCGACTGTATTTTTTTAAATGTTTGTTACCTCAGAACTTTCGACTGAACCAATGTAGATGATTCTTTTTTTATTTGAAAGCTGGTACTTCCCGTGTGGTCCCATTTCAATTTGGTCTAGTTCTGATAATGGCATCCATGAGAAAACCATATAAGTCTTAAATTTTTGCATTAAGTATGTGCGCGGAAATGGATCCCGCCAACCGATTTCGATGATTCTTTTTTTATAGTAACTCATGCAATTTTTCTTGTAAAGCACCATTTGATGAAGTGGAACTGATGATAAGACCACAAATGGCCACCAGAATTACTCAATAATAAGTATTTCACGGGTTGCGATTTGATTACTTCAATATCGCTGCAATGCAATTTATGCTCGTCACAATGCATATAGAAAAGTGGAGCTGATGGTTAAGTACCAGGAGAACTCCTCAACGATTAACGTCCCTGTATCGGGGAAAGCAATATTTTGTAAAAGGTGATGAGCAGTTGAGATTAGTTCGGATTTGTAACTTAGGTAAATTACAAACTACCCACTAAAAAGCGAGAAATAAAAACTTTTATACAAAAAAAAACAACCGACTTTCAAAAAAACACTTCTAAGTGAAAAATAAATTTTGGAAGTCGGTGCCAAATAACTAAAACCAAAGACACCGACTTCCGAAATTTAAGTTATTTTTCACTTTGTAGTGTTTTTTTGGAAGTCGGTTGTTTTTTTTTTTACCTTGCCAATTCGACGCTAATGGACCAATATTGTTTTGATGCTAACATCGAAAGCTGCCGCTAAATCAGCTGTAGACTGAGAATCATCAGCTTCCACAATCGCCTTTAATTCGTCATTGTCGACTAAAGTTTTCGGTCGACCACGGGGTTCATTTCTTAGGTCGAAATTTCCAGAATGGAAGCGGGTAAACCAATAACGGGTGCTGCGATCGTTAGTAGTGTTCGCTCCGTATACATCGTTGATGTTGCGTGCCGCTTCTGTCGCTTTGCTGCCACGACGGTACTCAATACTCCATAATCACTCAATGATGACGAAAAACGTACACATAACATGAAAACAGAACCACCGCTAACCATTAAACAAATGAATAATTATCAAAAAAGAATTCCATATTTAAAAAAGAAAAATGATTTAAACTTAGAACTCTTGGCAAAAAAAAAAAATGGACTTGAAATAGCCAGTACAGCAGAACGGCCTATTATTAGGGTAGGTACTAATTATTTGTGTACTTAGAATAGCTGTAGAATGCCCCATTTTTCGACGCTCATGGTGGTCCTGCTGAAGGCAGCGTGACCACTTTCAAAGTCAAGTTTCTCGAAAACAACTAAGGCACCAATTTTGTTGTTCGAGCACTAAAAGTACCAATTGAGTACTAATTATTTACCAAATATGGAAGCGATTGGCGTTGGCGGTAGTCACGCACATGACTAATTAATTAGTTTTAAAATCAAGGTGGCAAATCAAACAAAATGTTATGTACGTAGATGGTTGTTTATATTTCTAGCACAGTAGATACACTTATTCAGCTACGTCCGTCCGAGTCGACGGTCTACCCCCGAATCCGCCCCTCTGTCAACTTGTTCTTATTTATACAATCCGTTATCAGTACCTCTTAATCATAAACAAGATAACTAAATAAAAAATATTATCCAAATATGATTCTTACAATTTTAGACTATTCCTCCATTTTTTTTTTAAATATATTTTTTACTTCGCTTTTGATTGTAGTCAAATTACATACTTTCAATGTATTCAAATAAACGTTTCTAAATTAGACATAAATAAATTAATAAGCCTAAGTGAATATAGTCCCGAATAGCAACGGTGTAAAAATATATGATTACCTTTAATTCTAACATTCGGCCTTTCCTGACAATAAGTTTGTCCTCAAACTTAACAACAGATAAATATATATTCCTACTTATATCTACTTTATTTCATAATATCTTAAAATTAATAAAATATCAAAAACACCCATGGATCTGTCAACATGGTCTCAAGTGTTTTTGCTACCTCTCTACATATTTCCGGTTGAAAATACCCATGGATCTGTCAACATGGTCACTCAATATTTTCAACCTTGGCAATCAAAATGCTGATTGATCTATCAAAATCAAGCATTTCAACTGCACCTTCGTAACTTTTCATGCTTATGTCCATGAAGAGATTAAAAATACCCATGGATCTGTCAACATGGCACCCAATATTTTTAATCTCCAATTATTGGCCAGAAAAATGTCGATTGATCCGTCAAAATCAAACATTTTAAATGCCACCATATTCACTTCTACAATATCACACATTAAGTCCACGTACCTGACTTTCTTTTGAATTTTCTCAAAGACAGAACACCCATGGATCTATCAACACGGTAATCAATATTCTGTCTTTCAGTTAGTAGAATCCATATTCATAAAAATTCTTAGTATAAAGAAACCAATTCTGCTATAATTGAATTAGATTTTATTACATAAGTATTAGCAATACATTTAGTTTTAAATCTCATTGTAAGACGCATAGACAAATTCCATGACCATTACATATTGCAATAAATGCTATTCAATATCACGTATCTATAATTCCTCAACAATTAATTAACATAACCAATTATTACATATATTTAACATAACACTATTTCAATAAACTAGTCTCCATTGTGTCAATAACAACATCATTACAATAATAGTCCCTATTGGACATACATAATCTTATTACCTATGTACAAAATTCATGCGGTAGATATTATTATGAACACATTACATATAATCATAAACTAAGTTAGTTATTACTACTTGATGATTCCTACATTTACGATTGTCACCTACTTTTATTATCTCAGTGTACCTACTGAATTACTGTGACTCCGATTCGCTAGTACCACTAGTATCATCTTTATCCTTCAGTTCGTCATTACAGATGGATATCCAAGGTTTGATGCGGTCAGCCGCCCAAACATTACAATAACTCTTTTGCGTTATTTTTGTACCGGGTATGCTCGACACTTCGTACCTATCGTTTTCGAGGATCTTCGTAATTCGAAAGGGTCCCGTGAACTTTGGTAGTAATTTCTTACTATTGCCGTCGTTATGAGGGGTTGGTTTTAATATCTTTACTAAATCACCTAGTTTGTACTGTTTAGCTTTAATTTTTGTCTTATCGTATCTACTTTTCTGAGCCTCTTGGTTTTTAATTATATGCTCACTTATCTGTCCTCTTATCTCTTCTACGTTACCTAGATGCCGCGTCTCATTTAGAATAGAGTTAAAGATGTTATCACCTCTGCTTACCATAGTGATAGCAAAGAGTGCCTCAGCCGGTGTTTTTCCTATCCCTTTGTTGTTTGTGTTATTTAAACCCCATTGTAATTTACCTATCGACCGGTCCCAATATTTTTCGCCCAGTTTGTTAGTATAAGCTGTAAGTGCATCTAACACAGTTCTGTTGTACCTCTCCACCTGCCCATTGGCACGGGGAGAGGCTACCGCATTGAGAATATGGTTTATCTTAGCGTCCTTACAATAGTCCTTAAACTCACGTGAGGTAAAAGAAGAACCCTGATCCGATATTAATCTATTAGGGTAACCAAATAGGCAGAAAGTGTTGTCCAAAGCACGGATAGTAGGTGCGGACTTTAGATTTTTCAATGGTGTCAATATGCAAAATTTGGTGAAGCCGTCAACTAAGACAAGGAGATAAGAATTACCGTTAGCACTTTTGACGAAAGGCCCCAAATGATCTATATGAACCGTGTCAAAGGGCTTGTCAACCTTATGGATCGGATGCAAGAGGCCTTCCTTCGGTCCAGCTGGTTCTTTGCTGTATGCACATTCCAGACAAGAACGTACATATTTCCTTATAAAACGTTTCATTTTTGGGAACCAAAAGTCCTTACAAATCTTATCAATAGTTTTGTCAACACTAAAGTGACCAATGTCATCATGGTTGAGTTTACATAAGTGAAATCGAGCCATTTTGGGTACAACCCATTTGAGATCATCTCCAACTTTCCGAAATAGTTTATTGTTTTTAAGGACATAGTTTTTCTTAATATCGGAATACTCATTATCTTCTAAAACCTTTCTAATTCGTAGCAACTCTGTATCTTGTATTTGCAACGTCAATAGCCAGTCTTCTGGAGTTATTCTAAATATACCTAACATCGCTTCGTGTCCCGCATCCGGTTTGCAAGGCAATGAATTTCTGCTTAAGGCATCGACATGTGACATAGTATGCCCTGGTTTGTATTGAATGTCGAAGTCAAATTCCTGTACAGCTATCCACCAACGTGCTATTCGTGGTATAAGATCACGCTTACTGAACGTGGCTCTCAACGCGGAACAGTCAGTTACCAAAGTAAACCTAATACCTATCAAATAAACTCGAAATCTCTGGAGAGAGGCTACAAAGGCTAATGTTTCGAGTTCATAGGCGTGATAATTTTGTTCATCTATCGAAGTTTTCCTACTGAAATAGGCAATTGGTTTCATTTCTGAGTCATTACTTTTCTGTAATAGAATTCCACCTAAACCGTATTTACTAGCATCTGTGTGCAAGAAGGTTTCATTTTTAGGATCATATATACCTAACACTGGTCTTTGTATTAATGCTTCTTTTAGTTTTGTGAACGAATTCTGCTGTTCGACACCCCAACACCACGACGCACCCTTTTTGGTCAAGTCAGTCAGTGGTCTAGCGATACTCGCAAAATTCTGTATGAATTTTCTAAAATAGCTAGCTAGCCCAATGAACTGCCTCACCTCATGCACATTAGATGGAGCTGGGAATCGTTCAACTGCGCCAATTTTCTCTTTTCCAGGTCTAATTCCGTGTTTGCCTATTTGGTAACCAAGATATTCTAGCTCTTCTTGAAAAAAATTACATTTTTGTATGTTCAAAGTTAATTTCGCTTTTTGTAATAATTTGTATAAGCCAGAGCGGAATTAAACCTGGAATTACCTAGCACTTGGTTTATTGTTCTCTGAAATACCGCAGGGGAATTGACTAAGCCAAAGGGCATTTTCTTAAACTGATAAAGTCCATCCGGCGTTATGAAAGCCGTGAGGTGCCTACATTCATCGCTTAACCGTATCTGATAGTAACCGCTAGCTAAGTCAAGGGAAGAAAAGTACTTGCTACCATTAAGCATATCTAACTGATCGTCTATTCTCGGCATTGGAAAATGATCTTTCTTAGTTTTCCGATTTAACGCTCTGAAATCGACACATAGACGGTACCCTCCTGTCTTCTTTTTGACAAGTATAATGGGACTTGAGTAAGGAGAATTTGATTCTTCTACGATATCATTATCAATAAGGTCTTGTACCATTTCACGCACTTTTTCTCGCTCAGAGTAACTTAGGCGGTACGGTCTATAAACGACAGGAGAAGTATCATCTAGTTCAATATTCATTTCGGTTACATCGGTGCATCCTAACTCAGACAAGGTTTGTGCAAAACACTCTCTATATGCATTAATTAGGTTTAAGACACTCTGTTTCTGCTGTGATGTTAAATTAGGATTAATTCTCATTTCTTCCATAGTAAATGGTGTCAGAGGGCGACTGTTAATCTGACGACAGGTCAGATTTACACCATTAGTGGCGGGATTGGATGTAAGTATCGGTTCCCCTCGCGATAACACAGAATTATTACGGAAAAAAATAGGTTCTTTTGTCAATTTACAGAGTACAACTTGACACTCTCCATCATTAACCCTGTAAACACCTCCCATAATGCAATAGTTTGCATTGTCTACCCTTCTGACACTATTTTCTACATAAACATCACAACTAGATCTATTATTATCCACGCATTTGATATAGTCGATTTGGTCCACGACAACAGTGTCAGTTTGTATCCTTAAAACGATTTTATGATCACTATGATCGTCTAAGTTTACATTTGATAATTCATTTGAGAACGATACTTTCAGAATATCTAGCCTATCGTGCGTTTTCAGAACCATCACATCTGCGCGTTCCGTAAAATCCTGGCCTACCAACAATGGTTCACTAAGCAATGAAGGGTCAATAACGTACGCCTCAATATCTGCTAAGACTTCACCGATATGCAAGTTTATCTTCGTTTTACCTAGCGGAATGGTTGTCCCGTTGCCGAATCCACGAATACGTGGAACATCATTTTGTTCCACAGGTAACGAGTATTTATTAACAATATCCTGACTAATCAGCGTGCAATCGCTGCCAAAGTCCAGATAACATTTTAAACTAATATTACTATTTATGTGTGCAGTTTTGTAGTATTTAGAGTCTGAACCAAGTTTTTGTGTAAATAGGGTTTTCTTATCAGATTTGGAGCCGTTATTTAATTGTTTGTTATTGTCTTTTGACTTATAACAATCGTTTGTATTATGCCCGACCCGTTGACAATTATCACACCGAATTATTGGTTTTGGACATTTGTTAATCGTGTGACCAGGTTCTTTGCAATTATAACAGATTACTTCATTTGTACCTTTACTGCGACATTGAATTGCTCGATGACCGGTTTTTTGGCATTTAAAACATTTGATATCGTTTGATGTAGAATTGGAAGCAGATCTTTTGGTGAAGCGAGAGAAATTAGATTCCCTACATAAATCTTTAAGAAATTTTAGTAAATCCTCCGGATCTTGACATCTGATCGACGACGCACTAGCCCTAATCGTTCTATCCTCTATCCCATGTACGAGACAGTCGACGGCCCGTTTTTCTGCTATTCCACACGCGTTTAGCAATAGCATTTTATCGTAATAATATTCATCTACCTACTGATTCGCCTAATTTCATTCGCCTGTCTAACATTTCAGTTAATAAAGCTGCGTAATTACTTTCAGAAGGGAATGCTTTCATCAACCTATCCTGCCATTCAGTCCATGTCAAAAGTATGGATTGTAGTCCTTCATACCACTTTTTAGCGTGACCGTCTAACTTAGGCAAAGCGTAATGAGCGGTCTGTTGGTCAGTCCATTTGTATATTTTTGAGCATTCGTTAACCTTGGCTATCCATCCCTCAATGCGTTGATTCTTTTGCGATGGGTCAAATGTAGGTATAATATTTTTTATGTAATCTTAGTTTTATGAGTAACGCTTTCAATAATTTGTGATATATCACTAATACTTAATAATAAACCAGATTTACTTGTTGTGGAGTCTAACTGCGTCCCCGCTGGTGGCTGCCCGAGCACATCAGCACTGTCAGGTCCTTGCTGCACAGGTGGAGTCATCAACTGTCCAGTCCGTGATTGCGTGATCTCCTGTAATGTTTTATCGGTGCGATACATATGCGTGAAATAATACAATATTCAAAGGAATGTAAAGGGGCTACAATTTACAATAAGCAGCAGTTTAAAATAAACAATACATAACGAGATATTGAGATTACTATTTTTAAACTAATTCTGTACTCATAAGATTCTTTCGCCAAACGTTATTTTGGTAGCATTCAAATAATTATCAGGACATATTTATGATACCCAGACATACATAACCAACCATGAACTTCTTTTACCTATAACTTTATATTACACTAAGTAAACGAACTTATTTTCAACTCTGAGTTAACCGCAACAATACTCTTAGAGGTTACATTGGAAATACCTAAACTTGGATTGATAAATTCAAGCAAAATATTTGCACGCAGAACATATTGTAACGGAACACAGTATATTTTTTGCCCAAAATTTCGGACATGGCTTTTTTATTATCTTATATCTTAGGACTTGCAATTATAAATGCGAGACGAGAACACCCGATTGCCTATTTGTCATGAAAGACAGAAAATTAGTACTTGAAAAAAAATTCTATGGTTTCCAGAAAAACCATAGAAACAATTGTAGCTCAAAAGTTTGATATCTTTTTAAGACTTTACTTATGGTATTGAACAGTGATTTAAAGACTTTACGATAGTAAAAAAAATTAGGCTTTATTTGTTCAAGATAACAGAGTTATAGCTGATTTTGTAAATTTTTGATTTCTTTTTTTTACCGCCATATTATTACGTATTAGGATTTGAAACTAGGACTGAAATGTTCTTTTTATTTACACTTATGACCTTACAAACAAAGGAATCCTAATATAGCAGGATATGGGTATTATTGTAATTCAAACTTTTTTGATTAGGGTTATCACCTCGTAAATTTATTAAACTTGAACTTTTAAAATATTTGAAGTTATTTTTTAATGTTAGTAAGATTATACAAGAAGACATTTTTATCACATTCTAATTGTATTTTGAGTGTTAGGTGACATTCGAAAATTCTATTTTTAAATAAAAATAGTAGGAAAACTTCCCAAAAAAAAAAAAACGGTGAATTCCGTAATTTCAATTTGGATCGTCTCCTAGCTAAACGTAGATCTTGATTAGGGGGTGGGGCGCTAGGCAGCGTGGCGCGCGCGCAATTTTTTTCCCTTTTTAGTCAACGTCACGTGTCTGCACGTGACGGGTGTGTTTTTCCTAGTTCCGTGCCAGGCTCCCGTGAGCCGCGCCACCCGCCGCCAGCCAGCACGCCAATTTATTAAAACGCGAGTTTTGTAAAATGGTGCGAAGTTAAGTTCATGGAGGATTGGAGGTCTTCCCTTGGCCGCTGCAGTCACTCAAACTCACCACCATTTACGTAAGTTGAATTCGATGCAAAACAAAAATGTTATCCGGATAGTGCGATTCAAGTAACAGAAAGAGAAGCCTTTGTTCCATTTGTTAGTTTACTTTCTCACACTCTTCAAAGATTAATAAACTCCTGCGACGAAATTATATCAGCATATTGTGAACAAAAAGGTCTAGATACGGTAGATTGTATTTTTGAGGGGAGTTGGGGGTTTGATGGTAGTTCGGGTCAATCATTTTATAAACAGAATTTTTCTGATAATCAAGAGCCTGAAAACACTTTATTTGCCACTACATTCATCCCATTACGGATAAAAACAAAAAAAGACTTTGTACTTTGGTTAAACCCAACTCCACAATCATACAGATTTTGCCGTCCGATTCATATTCAATATCGGAAAGAGACAAAAGATTTAATACTAAATGAACAGAAATTGATAGAAAACCAAATTAGGGATTTGACTACTTTAGAAGCAACTACATCTAACAATAAGAAAATAAGGGCAAAACCACAACTTTATTTGACAAGCATAGATGGCAAAGTACTAAATATAATAACAGAAACCTCTTCTCAACTTAAATGTCCATTTTGCAAAGCAACTTCAACGCAATTCAACAAATTAGACATAATTTATTCTCAGCCAATTGATATATCGGTTTTCAAATACGGAATAAGTCCCTTGCATGCATGGATTCGCGTGTTAGAGTTCTTACTTCATTTGGGCTACAAGCTTCCTGTAAAGAAATGGAGGGTAGGCAAAGATTCAATGGAATCAAAAACTGTTGAGGAAACAAAAAAACGTGTGCAAGAGAGAGTGCGAAAAGATTTGAAAGTGCTAGTTGATGTTGTGAGACCCAATGCTGGAACAACAAATGACGGCAACACAGCCCGAACAGTTCTATCGGATAAAAATCGTGCAGTCTTTGCTGAAATATTAGGCCTTGGTCTGTGGTTGTTGGACGATCTTCACACGATTCTGATTACTTTATCTTGTGGTATACCTGTAAATGCTAATAAATTTGGAGATTTTTGCAAAAGCGTTGCATCTAAATACGTGGCAGAATATGGTTGGTACCCAATGACAGTAACAATACATAAGATTCTCATTCACGGTCAAGATATTATTAATAACTCAGCTCTTCCAGTGGGCTTATTATCAGAGCAAGCCGGTGAAGCGCGGAATAAGTTCTGGCGTTACGACAGAGAACACCATAGCCGAAAATCCGATCGCGAAAAAACCATGTTAGACTTGTTTCACAGAGCACTGGAATCGTCAGATCCAGAAATTTCCTACATAAGGCTACAGAATAGGTTGAAAAAACTAAAATCCTTACCGTTACCACCCAGCGTAGTTAGGTTACTGAAACCGTATGAAATCTCAGCAGAAGACGATTTTGTGGCAATAGAAAATGACGAAAATTTTGAAATTATTGAAGGACATACCGACAATGTAACAGAAATTCTTTCGTCAGATCAAGCTGAAGAATGTACATCAGAAAACAATTAAGTAAAATGGCATAATGTAATTTACTACTAGTGAAAGAAATTTCAATATAGGTTCAGTACAGAGATCGTTTCCTACAAACTTTACCTCTTTATAATATTAGATATAATAATTATGTAGATTATGTTCAAAAAATTCCAAATTAGTATGGCAGGATTAGCATGTCAAATGAAATTCATAGTTTTTTTTTATTATCTAAGCACGTCTAGGAAAACTGGGCTAAACCACAGCTCGATCCAAAAATGAAATAAAAAGTAATTTTTTTTTGTTTTTCTGTTCATTTAAAAACTATTTTTCTGTGTAAATAAAGTGTTCCGATGCACACGCCCCAACCTCCAGTTAATATATTATTTACGAATAAAAAGTTATGGTAACTTTTTACAATAAACTCTATTTAGAAATATTGACAACCCTAAAATCATAATTACCATAGAAAACTTTAGAAGCTTCTAAGTTCGATATCCTTCAATATTTGGATCTGATTTTTTTTTCATGGATTCATTCACTTTTTTCTAACAATTCTATAGAAAAATAGAATCCAAATAATTAAAAATACGACCATAAAAAAATAAAATAAAAAAAACATTAATTGTAAATAAATCTCTGAAAACTCGTTTAACAAATATATAAATCAATCAGTATTATGTGTCTTAAGATTATTGTTTATCAGGAAAAACAAGAAGATAATTCGTGAAATATTTCAAAAGTTAATGGTGATTTACAATTTTATCATAAAAAATAATTAAGTGGTTTTTTTTGGTCATAATGAGAAATAGGCGCTTGTGAGTTCTATTCATTAATTTTATAAAACATTACAAACAAAGTTATCACATAAAAAAGACATGTCCGAAATTTTGGCCAAAAAATATACTGTGCGGAAGAGAGAAAAAAAAGAAAGAAAAAAAAAAAAAAAATTTTGTCGGTAGTTCTACTTGCCTGTGATAATTGTTTCTCCTTCGAGTTAAAAGTTTGACTGTGGCGCTCCAGGGATTGCTTATCGCCAGACTTAGAACCACCGCTCCGCGCCCTTGAACTGCGTCGATGGTGCCGTCCATGGCGGCGTTTCCTCTTCGCATGGTTGGTCCTCTGACGACTACGATCGTGTTCTGACCGTGACGTTGATGTTCCACTTTCTGGAGTGGTACTGCGCCGACGGCGACGCTTATGACGGTGAGAGCGTCTTGCAACGTTTCGTGAGCGTCGATCGTATTGCTCACTGTCGTCGCTACCCATTTTGGTTAAAATCCCACTTCTGATTTTAAAATCAGGGTGGCAAATCAAACAAAATGTTATGTACGTAGATGGTTGTTTATATTTCTAGCACAGTAGATACACTTATTCAGCTACGTCCGTCCGAGTCGACGGTCTACCCCCGAATCCGCCCCTCTGTCAACTTGTTCTTATTTATACAATCCGTTATCAGTACCTCTTAATCATAAACAAGATAACTAAATAAAAAATATTATCCAAATATGATTCTTACAATTTTAGACTATTCCTCCATTTTTTTTTTAAATATATTTTTTACTTCGCTTTTGATTGTAGTCAAATTACATACTTTCAATGTATTCAAATAAACGTTTCTAAATTAGACATAAATAAATTAATAAGCCTAAGTGAATATAGTCCCGAATAGTAACGGTGTAAAAATATATGATTACCTTTAATTCTAACATTAGGGACAATTTTTTTGTGCTATCAAAATTAAAATCCCTGATGGTGGCCATGCTAGTGTCAATCACACCCGACCGCCTACTTTATTTAATCATTTCACTGCATTTAATCACAATTTTACATAAGAAATTAATAAAATGGAAAAAAAAACCAAGCCCTTTTGTGTTAAGCAGAAAATCAGAATTTAGACCATAGTGCCTATTTCGCAGTTCACTTTGAATGAATCATCTATATTAGGGACCAATAAACTAGTCTGGTACATTTGAAGGGTTTTTGATTAAATAATTATTAATCCTTAAATTAAATACAATGTAGTTACAATAAAACAAAAATAATAATATCATAACTTTATTTTCATAAAAATATATTTATTTTACTTGTTGTAATGTCAGTTGTCACTTTAGATAAATGAAACGTATATGTTGTCACATATTGACATGGTTTAAATCCTGATATGACTTTCACAGCATAATTCATTTTAAAACTAAATGAAGAGGATTTTTTTATTAAGAAGCGAGTCTTTATCCATTTTTCTAAGGAACTATGGCGTCGATAATAAAATGTTTAATCTAGTTTCATCGAAACTAATTCCCGTAGCTCTAATATTTTAACAGAGACTCCACTCCAAACCGACTCATCTCAAGTAATGTATCTTGTATAAAAATCTCTTAACATATTCTGTTGACACAACGATTATCTATAAAACATGGCCTATGTAGAGGCGTTTCTTTGCTGCTTCATATAAAATAATATTGTTTAGATCTAATCTGAGCCTTCACCAGCGAAGGGACGATAATAAGTACATTGGGCGCATTAGTTGTATACGTAGTTAATCTTATGTTGTGACTTTATAAGACTAACACATGGAGCAAAAACTAGTAAAAAAAAAAACAAACACATATTAACAGATTATCTTGCCTGTTGTGTATGAACAATAATTTGCAACAGCTCAATTATTATTGACATTTGAACAATATTATTTTGTTTGCAGCATAGCAGTATCGAATTGAGGCCCTTTAGTGGTGACGCAAACTTAGCCAATAGTCAGAAATGTATATAGTATGTCTTTTTAATGCCCTATATCTATATATATAAAAATGAATCCCTATTCCCCTTGGTCACGGCATCACGCTAAAACGGCTGAACGGATTTGGATGAAACTTGGCGTATGGGTAAACCATGACCCGGAGAAGGACATTGAATACTTTTTATCCCGATATTTTCAAAGGATCGAGACTAATGCGGGTGAAACCGCGGGGCGCAGCTAGTTTACAATAAAAATATAACAATAAGAATGAATAACAAATATTTGAGGAATATACTCGCATTTAGTTTCGTGTTTATACTGATTTTATTTATTTCAACACAGACTATGCACAAAAATTGGAACGCCTAGACTTAACGCAAATATATAATTCAATATAACAACTTTGTAAACTAAGGCCGACTTGCACCCCAATTCACTAAATGCATTTAGCGCTAAACTAATTTAAAACATCGTCCTGTTTCCGTCAAGCGTTTGGAGATTACTGAATGAATGATGTTAAAAATACATTTAGCGTTAAATGCAATCAGTGATTTGTGGTGCAAGTAGGCCTAAATATCAGTCGCGCTCAAAATATTTTTGACTTACATCTAATTAACTGTGCGTTTTCACTGGCGAAACATTTACAACAAAACATGTGGAAATCTATGTTCTGCCAATGTTCCATACAATGTTTGACAGGAACTAGAGATTTCAACATGTTTTGTTGTGAATGTATCGCCAGTGCAAACGCACAGTAACATTATTTGTGGCTGAGACAACTGAAAAGTATGATATAATATTCAGTAATACCGATAGTCTTCATAAGATCACGAGTCAGAGTCCGAGATGAAGTAAGGAAAGAAGTGTAAGCTAACTAGACAAAGCTAGATTTGCCTGCTCTAGTGAGCTTTATAGAATTCATTTAAAATAGTTTTTATCATAGCTTATATAGCTTGTCCAGTCTGAAATGACAGTTATTTCAGAGTGGTAGCGGGCAATATTGATTGCCATAAAAGTGAGCCACTTGCTTTGATATTGGTCACGGAAAAACTTAGCGACATTGCGTGATGCCGAGTATAAATGTAACCTTGGCCTTTGACTTAAGATATGAGTCTTCATCGTCTGTTGCGGCGGGCTCTTCGAGAGACGGCAGGAGCCGGCAGCGCGGTCACGCCACGGGGCAAGAGGGCTGCGCGTTCACGCCAAGAGGCAGGAGGGCTACGCGGTCACGCCACGCGGCAGGAGGACTGCGCGGTCACGCCACGAGGCAGGAGGGCTGCGCAGCGGGTTCCAGATGCGCGGCGGCGCCCTGCAAGACGCTGTTGACGACGGCGCGCGCGAGGTAGCCCACCGACACGCCGGGCGCCGCAGAGCTTAGTGCGTTGCTGTCCGTCGACCCGCCGTCCTGCAAGCCAGAACCACACAAAACTTCACACGCCGCCTCTTACACTTCTAAATACTACACACAATATCGAGATTTTCTGCTGATATTGCTTCATAGCTTTAAAGCAGCGTAAGCCGATTACTTTTCCATACAAACTTAAGAAGGTGATTATTTCACTATGATGCTGTATAGTCACGAGCATACATATACATTACGGCCAGTTCTGAAGTTATATCTGATTTCATGATTCATTCATAAATATTTGTTCTCAAGAAGACAACAGATATATGTGGTCTTACGTGGAAGGCATATACAAGTAGCGGCACAAATATCTGACATGGAAGAAACACCAAAACTATCTAACGAGACATGTGATGCCAAAATATAGGATACCGCATCGAGTTTAAAAAGATGTCGCCTCTCAGAACGCATTTTCGGATATGTCTTGCGTTATAAATAAAAGAAGTCAAGGGCAAGTTCAGAACAATGTGATACCTCGTTGTAATCAAAAATATCTGACATCACTTGGCAGCATAAAAACCTGACTTTGTGTTTCGAATTTTCTTATAAATCGCAATCAGTGCCACTCGTATGGCAAAAATATGTGATATCCCACTGGAAGCATAAAATATCTGACAGTAATTTGTGAAAGTAGAAATGTCAACAATAACGTTTTCTTTGTCCTTATTGGCAACTGCGCCGATGTCGACTATTCTGTCAGTATTACCTATCTTAAAGCTTATGGTAAGGTAAAGCTAAGACAATGCTTATTTCTAAAGAAATCTCTTCCAGCATACCTGCGACAGAAAAGTTGTATAAAATGACATGTAGACAACGTGTTTAACCGTAGAAGATAAAACAAAAACATAAATCAAAGAAAAAAATAAAAACAATTCACTATTAAGTTACTAAAATAACATACAATATAAGAATATACTTACATACATACTTCTAAAATAAATATCACTACAATATATATATAATTATAATATGATTTACAATAACTATGCAACTATGACGAAGTGGAAAGATAGTGTTCTTTCACTCTTCGTTTAAATGCTTCAACAGTTTGACAGTCCCTAATGTCAGGCGGAAGTGATTCCACAACCGAACCGCGTGCACAGTGTGTGTTTTTGATCACCAGTGAGCGCAAAAATTACAATGACCAGTCTATTGAAAATTTTGAAGAACCGTCCACATCCGACGGAATACCAAATTATTGACTGCGTTCTAGTTGTTTTCAATCTTTTCATATGGCGCTGAAACTTGGTGCATTAAATGCCGCGAAATCAGTAAGATGGATGTTTCGGTCGGCGGAAGCTGCTTCGTATACTATGAACCGCCATGAAACCGAATGAATCCTTACTGGAGGAACGTGGTATGTGGTCGTGATCCTCAGCATTGAGGGAACGACGAAGAATTACTGTCAGATATTTATGCTGCCAGTAGGCAGGGCTGTCTTTAAACTATTGGAGGCCCTGGGCACATAAGGATCACGGGGCCCCTGTGTAGAATAAGCAAAATTCTAACATTATTCAACAATTATTTTAAAGGACAAGAGAGTCCCATGGACAGGGGCTCACTCTATATGTCAGAGTGCATAAAATAATGTGCTAAAAACTTTTCTCATTTTTCTGTCACGAAATACAACATTAGCATTTAGTTTACCCAGGATAAGGTTTTCGACATAATTAGCATGCTAATAAATTTCTAACGTGTTTTAAAGTCATTTGAGTTCACTGATTTCAAATCTACCCTGAGTTTTTTCTAGCAGCTCTAGTTTTTGTGATACAGGTACTTCTTAAAATTTCGTTACGCGGCTTACTAATATTTTTTTAGTGCAAAAAATGATTAAATTCCATAAATAAATCGATGTCTACATTAAGAAGAACTTGCTTAAACGATCCAAATAGTTTTTGTGCTGTTTGTGATGAATATATGTTTCGAGAATGTCGGTTAAGTGCGTCTGACTTTATAAAAAAGGCCTACTTGGACTTCTTTGGGACGCCGTTACAAGTGTTTAGTAAGCCATGGATCCTAAATTTTGTATGTGATAGTTGCGTAACATGATTGCGTTTATGGGCTAGTAAAAAAGACCTACTATGAAGTTCAAAAGTCCTGATTTGGCGTGAACCGACTAATCATCACGATGACTGTTATTTTTTTGTTGTGAATATTGCCGGAATAAACCGCAAAAATCGTTCCAAATGGACTTACCCGAATTTAAAATCAGCTATTAGACCAATTCTAAATACCAGTGAAGATCCTGTGGCTGATACGCAACCTAGTACTTTTAATGTAACACTACAAGTTCTTTCAGAAGCCAGTGATAATGAGGACAGTGACTTTCTTTCCCGAGTACGTCCGAACCTAAACCATTCAACCAAAATGACCTAGACGAGTTGATTAGAGATCTTGGTCTATCAAAAGTAGAATCAGAACTTCTAGCTTCACGGCTTAAAGAAAGAAATCTGATAACCCCAGAGACTAATGTATCAGTTTACCGTACAAGAGAAAAACATTTGATCCCTTTCTTTTCTGAAGAAGATGATTTTGTTTTTTGCAACAATATTCCCGGTTTGATGGCTGAAATGTGATTAACAAACTATGATCTAAGAGATTGGCGTTTATTTATTGATTCATCGAATTGTAGTCTTAAATGTGTGCTCTTACATAATAGCAATAAAATGGGTTGCTTACCATTGCACACTCAACAAAATTCAAAGAGGAATATCCCACAATAGCCTTGGTTATGGAGAAAATAAAATACATAGAACATAACTGGCTGATATGCGTCGATCTTAAAATGGTCAATTTTCTTTTGGGTCAGCAAGGAGGATATACCAAATACCCCTGTTTTATCTGCTTGTGGGATAGCCGAGCCAAAACAGAAAACTGGACTAAAAAAGTTTGGCCTTTGAGAGTGGACTTAGTGCCGGGTAGTATGAATGTGATAATGTACCTGTAGTAGCCAGAGACCGCATTATATTCTCCATAATCTCCATATAAAATTAAGTTTGATAAAATAATTTGTAAAAGCTCTCAACAAGGATGGGGAATGTTTTAAATATATCAGTAAAGTATTCCCGAAATTGAGCACAGAAAAAATAAAAGCTGGTATTTTTGACGGTCCTCAAATCAGGGAACTAATAAAGGATCAAAATTTTTCTGACTGTATGACGGATAAAGAGAAATCTGCATGGATTGAATTTGTTTGGGTTGTGCAATTTTTTTTAGGAAATAAAAAATCTTCAGACTACATTCAACACATTGAGCAGCTAATGTTGCACTTTCAAATACTAGGATGTAACATGAGCATCAAGATGCACCTTTTCTTCAGCCATTTAGACCGCTTCCCAGAAAATTTTGGTGATTTAAGCGAAGAACAAGGAGAACGCTTTCATCAGGACATTCGCACGATGGAAGACGATACCAGGGTCGTTAGAATACAAATATGATGGCTGATTACTGCTGGAGCATTCAAAATAAGGCTGAAGTTTCGATTCCTGCAAGAAAATCTTATAAAAGAAAGTTTTTTCAATGTTAGGTTGAGAAACAATTTTTTTCATTTTATAATTCGAGTATTTTTCGCTAGAATGTAATATGTTAATATTTCAAAAACTAGAGCTGCTAGAGAAAAACTGACAACAGATTTGGAATCAGCGTGGCAGAATCATACAAAATTAGGTATGAAACTTCATAAAACAAAACTACTGCTTACCAATGTTAAATTGTGTAATTATTCAATGTTATTGTCGCATTTGGTCCCATTTTACATATTTTGATAATTGGCAAATTGAATTTCTTTTAATGTTCTATTGAACCCAATGAAATTATATAAAACCAATAAAAGAAACATAATACTAATATTTCATAAGTTTGGGACTAGAAATTTATTGTAAATGGGACTGCAAATCAATTATTTTGTCATAGAAACGGGTACTAATAATGCGTAAAATGTAATGGTGGCTGCAAAATATGATTTTTTTAGGGCAGGCCGGGCCGCAGGCGCGGGGCCCTGGACGCTTGCCCAGAGTGTCCAATGGGAAAGAGGGGCCTGCCAATGGGATGTCAATTTTTTTGCAATATGGGCGGCACTCATTGTAATGTAGAAGAATACGGTATTAACATTTTACGGTCAGATTTTTACGCTCCCAAAGTGATAACAATTGTTTTCTTTTTTACAACGAAGTATCACATTCTTCTGAACTGAACTGAGTCGGTCGGCAGATATTTATGCTTATGACTGTACGCACAAAACTAACCACGATATCGATATGTAAATTACAAAACTACTTAGAACATATCTTTGGTTGTTAATAGAAAAAGCCCCATTTATTCGATGCAAGTTTCATGCCTGTGGCATGCAATAAAATTGAAACAACAAATGACTTGCATCGTCTAAACACTGTTTTAGTAGACTGTACAACTTTTATTGTTGCTTCAACCTATGATGTGCCCCAGGCATTTAAAGCGCACCATTTAAGTTAAGCATAAGTACCACTAATCCCCACGATAGTGAAAGAGAGAGAGAGAAAGATGTGCGCTGACCTTGGCGAAGGTGAGCTGCGCGTCGTCGACGAGGCGGTCGACGTGCAGTGGCTGCTGCAGGTACAGCTCGGGGTTGCGGCGCAGGATAGTCGCCAGCACGCACAGCAGCTCCACGCACAGCTGGCGCCGCGCCGGCGCCTCCACGCGCACCAGCGCCTCCTCCACCAGCAGCGCGAACGCCAGCTCCGAGCGCGACATGTTCACCAGCGTCGGCTCCGCGGGGATCGAGTGGCCCTGTGACGGTACACATTTATTTATTAATAATTACACCAACAGCATATACATATAACATTAGCTTAAAACAGTATTTAGGTATTACTTCTAATGGATACACAAATTATAGTACATGACATTCGAAAAGACATTACACAGAAGCTGCTTACTAAAGTAGTAGATTAGTGATGGGCTCTGAACTGGATATATAATATCTAAATTAACTGAGAGAAAACTATCAAGCATTTTTTTAGAATACCACCCAAGGAGTCGTGAAATATGTCCAGCTCGAAGGTACTTCCAACATGTACCGGCCCCGGCTCGCCAGGCAACAGTAGTCGCGTGATACATCAACGTTTAAAGAGGAAGAAAAAATTCAAGGTGCAGTGCGATTGCGGCGCAGGGCTTTTCCGCGCACAACCCTGTCCTTTAAAATACGTGAAAGTCTCCCGTTGAATCACAGAGACATTGCAATACATTAATTAAATACATTAATTATAAAAAGATGAGGACAAACTGAAGAGGCCGTGCACGAAATCGACTGATTTTGATCAATTTTGTTCATTAGTTGTGAGAAAGGGAAACATAATTTAAACAAAATTATTTTTGATTTGAAAAGTCGAGTTCTTTGTCTTGTACGGGGCTGAAAGGGATTTCTGTTGCAACAAGTTTTCCGAAAAATAACGCGAGGCTGACGTTTAATCGTTTTGTTACAAGAAACTACTTTTGAATTTGAAAATTAAAAAATATCATTATAATATATGGTCTACTTGTACGTGGCTGAACAACACAAAATATAGCAGAAAAAAAGAGATAACGGAATTTTCTAAAAACTTCAAGACAATTCAGTTTTTTTTTTCTAATACTTAGAAAAAAATCTCCAAAGTTAACCATTTAATAGAATCTAAATTTTATATTTTATAAATAAACAATTACTTCATTTCGTAAATAAATGGCAAAGTGAACTATGTATATTAACGACAATAGCGACCGGGCCTTACCAGCGTGAGGACGTATCACTTTGCATCGCAGCACGCACGCACGTGTTCTATGTAAACATATTCCAGAAATTGATGATTGACCCGCATTTTATTTAAAGTACTTTGCTTGTTTTTGAAGAACATCAAATTTTTCATGCCTGGCAATAAATAAAATACCGGTGTGCGTGTGTTCGTAATTCTTCTTATCCTAAACGCCTTGACTGATTTAGATGTTTAAAAATATATATTTTTGTGTCTCTTGGATGGTTCTTAACTATAGTTGGACCCGGGTAGCGCTGTTGTCGCAGAACAACGTCTGCCTACCGGGTCCGCTAATTATATTTTTGACAGAAGGTTTCATAGTTTTTTTTTAAAGTGAAAACTTCTTTAAACGCATTGAGTGATTTTTGGTAGGGGAAAACTTATAGGCTCGCGTCATCGATGATCAAGATCAAGATGGCGGCTGCGAAAATTTCCAAAGTTTTCGTCATCGGTGTCGTTTTCATAGTTTTCGAGGGTGCTAAAGCCAATAGTGGAGTCAAAATGTAAATCTTAAGATGGCGATTGCGAAAAGGAGGTTGCCAATGGCACTACGGACAAATGTACTCAATTTAACATTGTTGTGTCTTCATCAAATCATCTTTAAAACACTCGATGACATGTCTAAATACTTCCTCAAAAAATCAACACAAACTACAACGGCATTTCAGAGATATTTATAAAAATTAAATTATTATTTAGTGGTTATGTTCGACCACAAAATGAATCGAAAAAGTTATTTGAAAGGGTCTGGGATTACGAATGAGATTTGTGCCTTTGAAGTACATTTTTCTAAAATCCTTCCTTTTACATAAGATAGTCCTCCAAGAAGCCCACCCTTCACGACTTCCTAGTGCCTTTAGCTGGGAAGAAGAATTGGCGCAACCAACTCCCTAGCAGCACAGCTGTCTGTTCAAGTTAGAAAAAAATATGATTCTATACAATAGTATGCATAATAATTGACATTATGCAGCACATAAAATAATTGAAATGATAAATTATTGGCTATATTTCAGCTAGTGATGTGCCAACTCGGAAAAAACAAAACTCGATTTAACCCGAGTTAAAATTCACGTAACTCGGGTTCAACTCGAGTCAATAAGATGAAAGAGTTAATTTTTTTTTTTTATTTCTACTAATTTATTTCTCCACATTAATAGTAAAAAAAAATTAGAACAGACAAATTATATTTTTATCTGTTTAAATTGTTTCATTTTTATATCCTTTGTTTATAATGTATTAGAAACATTATACTAACTAAAGTAAAAAAGGAAATTATTGTTTCAAATTAAAATAATTTATTTATGTATTTTTGGCTTGAATTTCAAGTTAAAAAAAAAAAAAAAATTTAATAAAACTATGTAATTATACAGCAGTCTTTTCAAAATAAAATCAAACTAACATTATGATGCAGGTATGTACATAGGTACACTTATAGGCTCATAATTGTTTTATAATATTATAGAATCACAATCACAATACTTTCAAGAACAAGAAAATTAACAAATTACTATCACAAAGAATATTTTTGCAGTAGTTAAATTACATGTTGATATTTTAGTCTTAATTATATTCTACTTAACTTTTCTTATAAACGAAAATTACACTAAGTAACAAAACGAAAAATATTTTGTTGTTGTGTTTACACGTAACACGTCCACTCACTGGCGATTCGAATACATCCCAAACCAAAGATTTTCTTTTAGGACCCGGCATTTTTCAAAAACAGAATTTAAAACACGAAATACTACAACAAAACCGACACTTCAAAGTTAACCTCAAATCTACATAAATGTGAAACTTGTTTGTTATTGAATGAATATAGTCTCCAATGATCGGCAAACTTCGCTCCATGTCGGCTTCATTCGGTTTTCAAACTCGAGTCAGAGAGAATTCAACTCGAATTGTATCGAGTTAAACTCAACTCGAGTTAACTCGAGTAAGTTACTCGAGTCGACCATCACTAATTTCAGCTAGCACACGTCAATTTACCAACCAAAACATCGAGAATTATACTCAAGCAGAAAAACATCGAGAACTATATTCCTGGGCAGATTGCCCAGGAATATAGTTCTCCTTTATATTTTTTTCATCAGGAGTGTTGTCGTCATGGTTTTAGAGGGGGTTAATGCCGATGGTGGGTTCAAATTAAAAATCCAAGAAAGCCGCTGCGAACATTTTCAAATTTTTCGTCATGGGTGTCTTTTTCATGGTTTTCGAGGGTGCTAAAGCCGATTTAGATGTCAAAATGTAAATCCAAGATGACGGCTGCAAAAATTTTAATTTTTTTTTTAAAGGAATCTCATTTCCGCAACTTTTTCGCGCAATTGGGTTTGCGCAATTGTCTTTCGCGAATTTGTCCCAAATCCATATATGGATACTGATGCCAATTCTCTTGTCACAAATGCCTCTAAACTAGACTAAAAATCACCAAAATTTAGTTTATTTCTGTCAAACGACGATTTCCCATTCAAAAATAGACTAAAGTGACACAACTTAACTATAGTTTAGTTTGATAGCACTAAGATGGGACTGAGTTATTAGTTTAGTGAAAATGGCAATTTTGCTATTCTGAATTTGAAGTATTTACCTAAAATTTTGATTGTCTAACTAAATCGGACTATTTTAAATCGCGATTAAAAAAGTAGTTATGAACTAAAATTCACACCAACACTTCGACTTCAGTTGCCAAAACAGGGTCTACCTTTTATTGTAGAACTTTTTATGTCATAATATTATTTTGCATAACAACGGATAGCATAATCTTTATTTCGCAGAAAAATGTTTGGCATAAACGCATTTAGCATACATTAAAAACTCATAATTTTGTAAGTCAGAATCATATTTTGGCATAAATTTCAAATCCATAATAATTAAAAGGTAGAATCATCATATTGCAGAAAGTTCATGCAAACGCAAGCGAGACAATGGTGAAAACATTTCAGCGAGCAACTTGGAAGTAGCGCTCGCTCGGCTCACGGGTGGTTTGTCACAGTTCTAACCTATTTCACCCAGTTTAAAATGACGAATCATACAATCTTCGTTGGCTAGGCTCAGCCGCGGCGGCGAGCGTTAAGACCTATTGCTCCTCAGCTCGCGAGCTGCCTCGCCCCGCTGCGCCTACGCAGGCTTAAATTACTCTCTAGGGTTAGAGCAGACAAGACTACGTGGAGTCGGTTTAGCGGCGATTTGGAAATGGCAATATACCTAATAAAATTATTCCAAATAAAATTCTGCCATCTGAAAAGTATGCCATTGTAAATTCGGACATATAAACATTCGGCCAAACAATAATTCTTAGACTAAATGATTTTTATGCCAAATAAGTTTTGGAGTATCAAGATTCTGCCAAATAGACGGAACCCGCTAAAAGAGAACTGTATCTTTTTTTCTTTTGCTTATAACTCGTAAATGGTGTGTCCTATCGCTAAAATAATGAAAATTTCAACATCCTTTAAAAAGTCCCATAAACCCCTAAAACTCAACATGTAGATAATAATTTTTCATATTTTCCATACAAAACGTGAAAAACTCCATACAATACACGTCGAGGCTGCCCCGTGCGCGCCTCCAGCTCTAAAAAAAATCACGGAGTAGGGCAAACAAGTACCGCGTGGCGGGCGTCGCGAGTGTTAAATTCGATTTTAGTTGTGTCGAAATTATTTTTTTATCACACCTGCTCTGAAAATACATACTAATTATACCAATTAGAGGGAAGAAACGCCTTTATCCCGCCCTTCAAATCCTTTCATCCCAAGGTATGGAAGTTTGTATGAAAATCCTTCCGACCCAAGGGTGGGAAGTATGTATGAAATTCCATTACATACCCGGTTTTTCTTTTTTTTTAATTTGTCAGCAGTCATACTGCCAAGAGACTTTAACTGTCTGCTAATTAAATTTCAAGTAAATTGTTACTGGCCACATACAGTTTTTTTTTTACCAGTTACCAACCTCCTTGGTGCATACAGAAAATTAAAAACGAAATTGTTTTTGTATATAAAACGCGCGGAATCACGGAAGAAGTAGCTTCTTCAAGCCTTCAACTAACTCAAGATCAAACATGTCTCAAAATATCAAGATACCCGGACAAAATGTAACATCTTATAATAGCTGCACTTTTAATAATTGTACTTTTAACTAAATATAAACATTTCTATGCATTTATGTCCATAATTTTCCTCGTAGGTGTAATAAAAAGCACTATACATCCCTCAGGATAAAGTACAGTTCCATACCTCAAATGGTTTGCGCCCCTCGCAAGCTCGTGGCGCAAATGCCATAATCTCGGTATGGAACTGTCACTTTCTTCCCTCTGAAGTAATGTACTATTAAATTTAGTTCTTTTTATTTTTTAGTTGTTTCGAAATTATTTTGGAATTTTAGTGGTAGTCTAGTTAGTTTAGTTCGGTGAACAAAAGGATCGGCACCACTACTCGTATTTATGTAAAACGCTTACCTCAATGTTACTGAATGTCTAAATGTACCTGAATGCATCTAACACCAAATTGTAGCAATTTTATATTGAATGTTATAAATATACTAAGCGAATATACACAAACATTCCAGATTTATTTCTTATAAGGACGTACGTAACTTAAGAAAATATCATCTATAGGATCAAAACTGTTAAAGCGAACACTACGCTCGATCTTTAGGCGTGTGTGTGTGTGAACGGTACACACAAATATAGCATCGCAATGAATTTAACCTTAACTCTGTTGAGTGAATGTTGTGCATGGATTCTTAAGATATGAGAGATTTCACCATATCCAGTATCTATTGCGTTTCAGAAAATAATTAAATCGTGCAACGGAATGCGTCTTAAATGACTAAATTTTTGCGGTGACAAGATTTAACTTAATTTTACAGAAAAATCAATCGACACTGCCAAACTGTGATTGGCTGCAGTTTAATCGAGGTAACGGTAATTTTTACCAACAAATCAATTGAATCAGCTGACCTTTTTAATTAGAGAATTGGCACCAGTATCCATAAATGGATCTGGGATACTTACGCGAAAGACATTTCGCGAAAGAAACTTACGCGCGAAAAAGTTGTGGAAATGAGATTTCTTCATAACATCACGCCATCAATTTCAAAGGGCCCAACACTTTGTAATTGATGGCGTGATGTTATGAAGAAATGTCAAAATTTTCGCAGCCACCATCTTAGATTTACATTTTGAAACCAAAATCTGCTTTAGAACCCTCGAAAACTATGAAAAAGACACCCATGACGAAAAAATTGAAAATTTTCGCAGCCACCATCTTAGATTTACATTTTGAAACCAAAATCTGCTTTAGAACCCTCGAAAACTATGAAAAAGACACCCATGACGAAAAAATTGAAAATGTTCGCAGCCGCCATCTTGGATCTTTATTTTGACTTAAACTAGTCTTCATTAGTGTAGCATCGGTGACGCGAACCCATAACTTTTTCCCTTACCAAAAATCACTCAACGCGCTGAAAGAAGTTTTCACTTAAAAAAAAAAAACAAAAAAAACTATGAAACCTACAGTCAAAATATAACTAGCGAACCCGGCAGGCAGACGTTGTCCTGCGACAACAGCGCCACCCAGGTCCAACTATGGCTAAGAACCATCCAAGTGACACAAAAAGAATTTTAAAAAAAAGACATCTAAATCAGTCAAGCCGTTTAGAATAAGAATTACGAACACACGTACACCGGTATTTTATTTATTACATAGGGGTATGTACAAGACAAAGAATTTGACTTTTCAAATCACAGATAGTTTTGTTTAAATTCTGTTTCCCTTTCTCACAACGAATGAACAAAATTGATCAAAATCAGTTGATTTCGTGCACGGAGTCTTAACAAGTTTCACAAGTCAATCGGTCTGCCTAGCCTTTTCCAACTCTGTTAGGGTCGGCTTCCAGTTGAACCGGATGCAGGTAAGTACCAGTATTTTATATGGAGCGACTGCCTATCTGACCTCCATAACCCAGTTTCTGGGTAACACGATACCCCTTGGTAAGACTGGTTGGTAGACTTTTGGGCTACTGACTACCATAACGACTGTCAAAGATCTACGCATGACGGCTGGGAACAACGGCTTAACTTACTTTCCGAGGCACGATGTGGTCTCGATATGTAATGCACCCATCTACGAACCGACTGCGGCAAGCGTAGCTTTACCGATTGACATATGCCGCTGTTATTATTTAGCCACGAGCTCCTAAAATGTTTCAAAAACTAACCTGAATAATAATTCCTTTCGGTGTTCGCAGCAATATATCCCATACTTGTATGTAGAAGTGTTTTGGCACGCGACATAGGCAGCCTTCTAATTGTCGTCGTTGTAACGGTGTCAACCTGTTAAAAAAGCGCTAGGTAATTTATTTAAAATTAGGCTGAAATATCAGCCCATTTCGAGCGAAGTTTTAATTCATAATTAAAGATTGCTCTCAAAAAGCCCAATCTTCGTCACTCAGGTTGGCCGCAGCAAAGATAATCTCTAAAGGTGAGGTTTCTCGGCTGGTTCCGATCTTCAATGTACTATCGAATGCATATCTAAGCAGTTTGAAAACAAAATTCCGTGAACACGATGACCACATCTGTTTAACGGCCGCTTCCTGTAACGACCGAGCGCTACAAGCAGAAATAGTCCTTACAGTGTATAGATATGAGTTTCTTCGATAGTACATGCAGCGACCCTACCCTATCTTAAAATGTACCAACCAAATTAAAAAACCAAAATCAAAACGTAAGATATGTTTACTCAGTAGCAATAATAAAAATGAAATACTGTCAATAGCTGAAAGCAAATTTCAAAACTGCAATATATGTCATTATTTAAAACCACATGGGAATACAAAACAGCTTCTAAGCGGTCTGGAGACTAAGTTAATAAATTACACCATGAATGACTTCTGCATTATTTTCCTTGGGGAAGAAGACTTCAAGAGGACTAATGATTATTATGATACTATTTTCCATATACGAGAGGTACTTCAAGCAGTGCAGCACACTAACATTATTATTTGTATGCCAACATATAAGTATCCATTTGACACTAGTTTATTCAACTGTCGTGTAGAGACATTTAATAATCTTTTATACTTAGATATACTGACGCATGGACACGCATTCCTTTTGGACAGTAACCTGAATCTGGAATATGAATGCAGCATGTTTAATAAATACACAGGCAAAATAAAGAACCTTGGACTACGTACTATATTTAAGGATTTACTGGACTTAGTTACTGACATTATGCAAAACGTTGACATAGACGATGTAAATGACATAAATAAAACGGAAGACCACTTTTTTCTTGACTAAACATCTATACATTATACATCAAAACATCGCAGGTTTGCTAACTAAATGCGATTCCCTTGCAGTCTGCCTCAATGAATTAACTGATAAAAACATAGGCGTGGATGTCTTGTGCATTACGGAGCACTTTATGATGGAAACTTATGAAAAACACCTGAATTTGAACAATTACTGTTTAGCCGCCTGTTTCAGTCGTAAAGAAACCAAAAGAGGAGGGGCATGCATAGTAGTGAGGTCTGGTCATCAATGGAGAGAGCTGCCGCAAATAGCAAAAATATCCACAAGTGGTGTCTTTGAATGTTGCGCCATTGAACTAATTACCCACAAAATCGTATGTGTTTGCATTTATAGAGTACCAAATGCCAATAATTTCAATGAATGTATTTGTAAATTAGAACAGATATTACATATTTTGTTGAAAAAGAATCATAAAAATATTGTTTTGGCTGGTGATTTTAATATAGATGTACTAAAAAGAACTTATCAATCAATAGAATTCGAAAATTTGTTATTAAGCTTTAACTTGAAACTGGCGCTTTATCAACCGACTCGACTTGAGAGCAAAACATGCATTGACAATTTTGCGCATAACTTTAGTAGGTCTTGTAAGGCTTCAGTATTAGAGTTAGCGTTGTCTGATCACACAGCACAGTTATTAAAATGCCCAATTAGCACAGTATGTAGTTTTAATCGGTGGAGTAGGATAAGACGTGACTATCATGACGATAATATTAATAAATTTAAGGCCTATCTGCGGAGTCTGACATTTTCAGAAGTATATGAAACAAATGACCCTAATGTAGCATTTAACGGATTTTCTGATATTTTTTTGTTACTTTACAGACAGTGCTTTCCCGAAACTGTAGTATCGGTAAATGTCCAGAAAAAACAAAAATGGGTATCACGTGGAATTAAAAAATGCAGCGAAAAAAAACGACAATTGCTGTGGCAGTTCCGATTGAAACCTTCTCAGCAGAACAAAAGGCAATTTAAAAATTACACAAAAATATTTAAAAAGATTATTAATTTAACCCAGCGAGCGCAAAATATCCATAAAATAAAGACATCGAAAAATAAATCCAAAACCACATGGCAAATTATAAATCAAACAAAGTTAAATATGCCAAAGAATAATATTAATAAACTTAGAATTAACAATGATGAAATTATCTCGGATCCAAAATGTATTTCTAATATATTTAATAATTATTTTATTGATAAAATCCAGCCCATTATTAATTCGAGAGACAGAGTCACAAAACATATTTTAAACCGGAAGAATTCAATGTTCATGGCTCCATGTTTGCCATACCATGTTCTTAAAATTACTTTAGCTCTTAAGAACACAAACAGTGTAGGTTATGACGGCATTTGTACAAAAATACTTAAAGCAGTAGCCGAGGAAATTTGTTGCCCTTTAAGTCACATAATAAATTTATGTATAAGCGAAGGCATTTTTCCGGATGCCCTGAAAAAATCGGTAATAAAGCCATTGTTCAAAAAACAAGACAAGGAGTTAATGGAATACTACAGGCCGATTTCATTGATACCAATATTCTCAAAAATAATTGAAAACTATATTTATAACGAACTCAATTTATATTTAGAAGCAAATAATATTCTTTGCAACGAACAAAAAGGATTTAGGAAAAACAAGACGATTAACATGGCTATTTATGACTTTTTATATACTGTTATGACAAATATGGATAAAAACACTCCAGTGTGTGCGATATTTTGTGACATGACTCAGGCATTTGATTATGTGCAACATAATATTTTACTAAAAAAGCTTGACGCTTACGGGGTAAGAGGAAATGTCCTTGAGCTCTTAAAATCTTACCTTCATGACAGAAAACAATTAACCGAAATAAGTAAAATTAATATACGCACCAAAAGAGAAGAAATCTTTTGATCAAATGAACGCAACGTTATGTACGGAGTTCCACAAGGAAGTATACTAGGACCACCGCTTTTTACTCTTTATATTAATGACTTTCCAAAGGCAATCAAACATCCGATGACACTATTCGCGGATGACAGTACAATAACGATACCGTGTAATCAAAGAGATTTTTATAAAGATGACATAAATAATACATTAAAAGAAACTATAGAATGGTTAGACAATAATAATTTAAAAATTAATTTAAATAAAACTGTAATAATGCATTTTAGCCAGCGCGCCTTGACCTTTTCTAATCTTGACATAACATACAATGACATTAAAATTGACACAGTTAATACAACTAAGTTTCTAGGACTTATAATAGATCGAAATTTAAATTGGAAGGTGCATGTAGAGGCTCTGACTAAAAGGCTAAGCAGTAGTGCGTACGCCTTGTATATTCTGTCACGCACTGTTAACATAGATGCGTTATTAACGGCTTACTACGGGCTAGTTGAATCTGTTCTCAGATACGGTGTTATCTTTTGGGGTAACTCAACTAATAAAGAATCTGCATTTAAAGCACAAAAGAGATGTCTCAGAGCCATGTTTAAGTTAAAAACCACCGATAGTTGTAAGCCCTATTTTATTCGTTATAAAATTTTGACATTGGCATCACTTTATATTCTGGAAACAGTAATGTTTGTTAGAGGTAATTTTAATTTATTTTCGCGAATGGCAAATAAGTTTCCAAGAAACAGGCGTGATCAAAGTCAGCTCTGTATGCATAGGAGTAGGACGGCACTTATGCGCAAAAGTGTTTTTTGCATGGCTCCCATTATTTATAACAAGTTACCCAAAAGTTGGAGGGAGCTAAATAATTTACATTTGACGAATAAACTGAAATCATATCTAATGGACAAAGCTTACTACAATATTAACGAATTTCTGACAGAAGAATTTATATTGACATAAACTTTGATGCAACATTATCTTTTTTTCTAATATTGATGTTTATAATTTATTCTGTTGTTTACTAATAATGTTTTTGACTTCAAATTAATCATTCATAATATTTGCACGCCATATTAGGTGGCAAACATGACTGATCCTTTCCTTTTTATGTTATCCTGCATGCATTTATATTATTGTATGTGTACACATGTTTGAGCAAATAAATATATCTTATCTTATCTTAGCGACCTTTCATCTTGCGCCGCCTGCCCTGTCATCTATGTGAATGGTGCGAATGGTGTAAGTGTTGCTGAGTTCTGGGCTAAACTAAAAATGTTACCTCTTTTCGAAAGATATTTGCCATCGACACACTAAGAGAATAAGATAAATTTTATTCCAGAAAAAATGTAAAGCTCGCTAGTGATAAACGCGGGAGTAGTCGGTAGAATAAGTGACGAAAATGATAAAATAAATAACACATACCCTCTCTCCTCCGCCCAGTCGGACACGGTGAGCACTCTCTGCAGCAGCGTGCGCAGCTGGTAGGGCGACAGCGCCTCCAGCGAGCCGTCGGCGCGCGGCTCGTGCGGGAACAGCTGCAGGTAGATGCGGATGGCCTGCAGCACCCAGCCCACGCGGATCTTCAGGATGCCGCGGAACATGTCCGGGTTGGTGCCGATCAAGCGCCCCGAGTACAACACGATCTCCTGGTTAGGTAACGTGGCTGTTTATTTGATTCCTTTCTTAGTTTCTCGCGCAAGTAGAAGTTATTTAAAGGGCTATCATATAACACCTGCATTGCATTGCAAGACGAAAACCATTTTTATAAAAAACCGTTTTGTAAAAGGTTTTATTTTTCACTTTTGTTGTGGTTTTCGTAGTTATTACTGATATGACAAAAAGTTGTGCCAACTTTCTAAGATGCTCTGATACTGACCTGTTGTAACACTGCACCAATAACATCGTAAGGTTGTATAGTAGAGTACATCACAGATTGAATTTCTCCGGGCGTCATGGGTTTGTCAAACACGGTCTCCTTCTGGCCAATCACGCCCACTGTTAGCTGTTTATAGAAACGAAAATATTGTTTAAAACTAGCTGAGAATTAAATCTTCTATATAAATAAAAATGAACTTGAGAACGGCTGGACCGATTTGCCTATTTTTGTATGCACATACAAGTATGTAGTCGGAGCGGAAAAATGTCGAATTTCTTCATTTCAGTTTAGCAGATATTTAATGTATGTAACGTGTAATTGTGTACTGTAAGTACAAATTTGTGCATCCAACCTGTTTCGGCTGGAACTACGTCATCCTAGCGGCACTATTTTTTTCCTATGGACGTACAAGAAAAAAAAAACGGAAAAACTGAACCCTTTTTTCTAATGACTTTTTGTAAATTTGAACAGCAAAACGGGGTCAGCTAGTAATAAATAAATATTGATAATGTTCTTCAGAAAGGTAGGGTGCGTAGTAACCGTAACTCGTAACCGGCGTGCGGTAAGACCACAGTATGAACGTAAACGAAGCAAAAGCAGTATGTAAGGATCGTAGCAGGTGGGTTTCGGTGTAGTTTCTGCCTACTCCTGTGGGAAAAAGGCGTGGTTTTATGTATGTATGTTTATATAAGTAAATACTCGGGCGGTGTAATGACCTGTTTCCCGTTGACCAGCACCGTGGTGATGAAGGGACTGATGGAGTCCACGGTGTGGTTGAGCAGCGACGAGCAGTAGCGCACGGCGCGCCAGTGCCGCAGCACGCCCGCGCTGTGGTACAGGCTCTTCAGCGCCACCAGCGCGGTGCTACCACTCACCTGCGACACAAACAAGAAAGAAAATACATTTATTGGACCATTGATTTTTGTTTTTGTATGAATATTGTGTGGTGTACTATGGTTAAGACACACACTATACCCAAAAAAAATGGAACTGACTTAGTTATAACAGTACTGGCTGCGCCCTGCGGTTACACCGGCATAAATCTCGATCCCGTGAGAATATCGAGATAATAAGTATCTTATGTCCTAACCCAGGTCATGCCGTCGTTCAGCCGTTTTAGCGTTACAAACAAACATATTCACTTTCGCATTTATAATGTTAGTGAGGATTAGTATAGATTTAGATATTAGTTAGGATTATGTACCTCACAGCAGTCACAGTCACGCCAAATAGGCCCAGTACAGCATAAATGCCAGATAGCCAGACGTGCCTGACGCTGGTTTTCAACTTCTTTCGACCTTACGCTACGAGCACGTCTTACGGATGTAAAAAAGTTTTATAGTGTGCGTGTAACGATACATTAATGTTTGAATTTTTGAAGTGAAAACTTCTTTAGGCGCGTTGGGCATTTTTAAGATGGGAATAAAACAATTGAACTCGCGATACCGTTACCGACACCTCATTTTTGTAAACGCAATTGTGCTCTTTATTTATATTTCGTTACGGATCAATGTTCTATGCAAGTATTTTTACTTTAAAGGTTTTGGAAGTACTTTTTTTATTTTTCACTTCTCCCGGAGTGCCACTTTTTTTTTGTTACAAACACTTTGCAAAATCCACATATCTAGTGTATATTTACCCGACTTCTAAAAGGAGGAAGTTCTCAATTCGACTATGTTTTCTTTTTGTATGTTTGTTACGCGATTTCTCCACCAATTATGAATTGATTTTGATGATTCTTTTTTGTTTGGTAGGTCATATTTCAGAGGTTGTGCCATATAAATTTTAGTAACTTTGCTTGGGTACAGTTTTTGAGTTAACTGCAATAATACGTATTTTACCCACTTAGTCTAAATGGATGATGTTATAGTTTCTGTCACTAATTTTACATACAGCAGGTAGTATTCGAATTTGTGTGGGATAGGTTACACAAGTAAAAAGTGAAAAATAAAAACATTATACAAAAAAAAAAAACACAAAAAAAGTGAAAAATTACTTTTCACTTCCGACTTCCGAAATTGAAAAATGACAATTTCGGAAGTCGGTGGCAAAAAACGAAAATATACAACCAAAGACACCGACTTCCAAAATTGAAGTTATTTTCAAAAACGGGTTTCAATTATTTGTTTATCAAATACTAGCTTCCGCTAGCGGCTTCGCCCGCGTGATATCTTTTTAAAATATAGCCTATGTTACTCAGTGATAATATAGCATTCTACTGGTGAAAGAATTTTTAAATTCGGTTGGTTCAGTTGTTTTTGAGTTTATTCATTATAAACAAACAAACATACAAAAAGTCATATATTTTCTCTTTATAATATTATATTATATTATTAGTTTAGAAGATTATAGATCTATTTTGTATTTTTTTTCGAGTTAACTGATTTTGATTGTTTGCGCGTGTTTCTGTGACAAATAAAACTATTTTTCTTTCTTTCTTTTTACCTCAAACATAGGTCCCTCCCTTTCTATCAAGATGCCCCATAGCTGGCACTGGGCGAAGATATTGTCGAGTGACCTCAGAGCGGCTACCACGTCGGGTGTTGAGCGGTGCTTGAAGGCTTCGTAAGAGATGTTCTCTTCGTGGTACGTGAGCGTGCGCGGCACGTCCGTCAACGACTGGTAGCCGATGTACTCGTGCTCCAGCTGCCGGAACTGAGTGAACATCTCCGACGGGAACTCGCCTTGGCTCATGAAGTCCAGATGTTCTGTGGACAATTTATGTTTTTGATAAGGGAGATGCTTGGGCGGGTAACCTTAGTAACCCGTCCGATTTGAGCTATCATAGTTCTCTAAACACATATTAGTTACGGCTGCGAATCGGTTTTTGACCAACTTACAACCTGGATACTGAAAATTGCAAAAAACGTTAGAAAATTAGAATTTTGCGGGCTATCCTGGCGCTTTCGTCTTAAACTATACTAGATTAAAACTGGACCAGCTTGAAGGTTAAAAACTAGAAAATTTCAGAACTTCTAAACACAGAACTACTCGACTGTATACAAATTTAATCTACCTGAAGGCTAATTCTTGTGCTTGAAAAACGTTCAAATTCATCATCCTCATCTCTCTCATCTCACTGACAACCAATGTCAAAAACTTTTCAAAAATTTAGGTAAATTACGGATTTTTTTGACAGATTGAGACAGAAACTAAAATGTGGACGTTCTTAAAAATACAGCCCTCTGGTAAAACGACTGGGCTATAAGAGTATTTATTGTAGCTCCTATTATCTATTCATGTCGTGAAGGTGTGAGAAAAATAATAAGATTACTTGCCCATGCAAGAGCTAGAGATCAAGTTCTGGAGCCTTCCGAGGCGCACTTTGACGCCGTCGCAGTGGCCTTTCTTGAGCATCGCGAACAGGTCCAGCATGTGCGTGAAGTGCGGGTCGCGCATGTGCTCCTCGCGCACCAGCAGGCACACCGTCGGCCGCCCCGACAGACGCCAGTATCTACGAACATGTTAGTGACATTAGTAAGACAAGACGCATCATGTATTTATTTATTTGGGATCTCCAACAAAAGATATTCTATCTTAAAACTAGGGTTTATTGTGAATAAACTAGCATAAAATAACATCATAACTATGTAAAAAAAACGAGTGAGCCTTACAATAGTCGCATATGATGTAACATCTGACATCTTGGCTGAAGTATATATGTGATATAAACAATATTCATCATCATCATAATCGCAATCACCATCGTCATCATCATCGCCATCGCCATGATCATGATTATCATCATCATCATCCTGTTTACAATCTCTCGGAAATTGGGTTGGTACCATCTGACAGCCAACTCTTAGCACCGCGCACGCTCATTGGTCAAATCAAATAGTACACACTTCCTCGGCTTCCTGTTACACACTACCATACCTTTTCACGAAATCACTTCCACAGATTGCAGAAAAGTGAGATTGCAAGAAAGCGAGAGTAAAGATGTTACACATTAAAAAAAACAGTCTTTACTACGTCTTTCTCTCACTCGTTCAAATGAATTGACAATGTATTGAGCGTAAACGGCACTTTAGCATGTCAACATTTACAAGATAATAGTTTATTGTTTAGTTTTAAAAGTTTTTTTTTTCAAATTAGGCTGAGAACCAGCCTTATTATAAAGTCAAAATTACAAAACGCCTTTGCACCTTTTTGAGTGTGAAAAGTTAAAAAAAAAACAATCCCCAAAACGCCCACCCATCACCAGTTCCGCAAAGTAATTTACAAAACAAGAAACATAAACCATTGTAATGAAGTAGACTATACGTCAATAAGCGAAAATAAAATTAAAATAAGGTAATTTGACTTACACATTAGTCAAATAAATGAACAATTATATGAACTCATATGAGTTCATATAATTTGTAGTCCTACCCTGTAAGCTGTCAGTCAGTAGGTAAACTACTGCTGAAAAAAACTTTGACGCATAATATTAAAGATCCACAAAATTCGTTATAATGACGCACCATATCAGACATTCACCCCTTTATTTGTAAACGTTGCTTAAAGTTAAGTAATGATTAGCGACTGTTTAAACATACATTTTTGGCCTTTAAACGTATTTTAAGTTTAAGCAACGTTTATAAATAAACTCCTCAGATCGCACTTGTGGTGTTTGATAGTAAATAATAAGTATTTAGTTTGTTGCCTTACTTGCCAACGAACTGCAGCTCAGTCTTGATGTCGTCGATGAGCAAAGCCATGTCTCTGTACAGGTAGAACTCCGAGACTTCGAATATAAGCGGGTAGCACAGCACGGTCATGCCGCACACCCTGTATATCTGAAGCAATGTTTAACTTCTTAGCATGCTGATGGTAGTCTTAACTGTGTCCACGCAGGGCCGGAGAATCCATAAGGCAGTATAGCATAGGCAACTGTTTAGGGGCATTGGTCTCGCGAACCGAGTTCTTTTTTTGAAAATGTTTCATTGAGTGAAAATTTAATTTGAAGATTGTTGAGTGGTCATATTTAAAATTATTATAGAATGATAATCTTTTATTCCTTGTTATTTTAATATTCGACATGTCATATTTCAAATTATTATAGAATGATGTTCGAATTTATCGCGGCGATTCCCCAGCTGTCGCTTATAAGCGACATCGGGGCCGATACGGCCGTCAAGCCCCACTGTCGCCAAATAGTGACGGTAACTCACGCGGCTTAGATCTAAGTTTTTTGTGTTAAATATATATACAATGTGTCCCAGGGATAAGTGACCGCCCGGCGTTTTTTGAATATTTGTACAAAATTATTAATAATTACATTTATATTTGTGACTTAGCGGCTTTAGTTTTTTTAGATTTTTGGTGAAGCTTAAAGCCAATCGCAATTTCAAACTGGATATTTTTGATTGGAAAAAAGTATCGCACCGAATTGTATTTTATTGTATTTTATTTAAAAAAACGCATACTTTCCTTTCATTTGTTTAATTGTTTTGTTAGGGTTATGGCATACCTTCGTAATATAGTAAAAAAAGATTATTATGAATACAAGGTGCAGTTTTGAACCTGCAAAACATTTCAGGAGGTTGTTATGAGACTCGTAAATAATCATATAACAATACGATACCAAGTCAATAATCAATAATACTTTTTCTTTTCGATTTTTCAATATTATTGTTTTTCAGAATAACTCTCTTAATAACCCTCTTCAAAAAAACAGAATCACCCATTGCGATGTATCGCGCGTCATGTCACTGTGTGCGTGAATGCGATGACCAGTGACGTCAGCCTGTACGAGTCTCCGCCCACATTTCTATGAAACGAACGCGGCACGTACGTTAAACTAAAATGAAGGTCGTTGCTATGGTTACGGGGAGCCCCCGCGATGCTCGTCATACCGCATTTCGATTAAGACTCGAAAATCTGTTACTGCGCATCGAAGGTTCAACCAACGTGCCGCGATCTGTACAAGTTGTTGTAGCTACAACAACTTATAGCAAATAATTTTACCTTAGATGTAGTTCGAATTTGAAAATCACAATGTACCTACATTATTGTTTTAAATTTCGCTAAATAATAACTCATTTTTAAGCATCATTACAATGCCGTGGCCAATCTGCCGAGCCTGTTCCCAACTATGTTAGGGTCGGCTTTCAGTTTAACTGTATGCAGCTCACTACAATGGAGTGCCAGTGAATCACATAGGGCGACTGCGTATCAGACCTCAACAAACCAGTTACTTGATAACACGATACCCATTTGTTAGACTAATTGTCTGACTTTCTGGCTTTTGACTACCCGTACCAACGACCATACGGCAGGGCTGTAAGGTCGTTGACCCGTACCGACCCGTGTGGTACCTAACGACCGTCCGAGAGCTACAAATCAATTCGAACCAAAGGCTTTAATTAAGTGCTTACCGAAACACGGGATTTCAATGATGTCCTAGATAAATTTAAAAAGTACTTACATCATTATGAATTAAAAAAATAACACAATGGTACTTGCTCAGTTGCGAACCCGCAACCTCATGCATGAGAGGAGAAAGCCTTAACCACTGGGCTATTACGATAAATAATAATAGTAGGAATTAGATACAACTGCGCCAAAAAAAGATCACGTTGGCGTCGTTAATTACCTATCAGCTGATGAATAAAATGATAGGCGGAGATAAATAAACCTTACAAAGCACGTAAGCAGTTCCTGTTGCACAATTGTGAAACTACGATCGCGAGCGCTTGCGCGGGATTTAGGTAGGCACCTAATAATAATAATAATAAGGCATGTAGGTACTCGGCGCAGTCGGCGCGCTCTGTAGGTAAATTCAGCCCCAAGGACGGTTTTTATTTGTAGATTTAAGATTTTCCTTCCTACTTTTTAACGGGCTGAGGACCGATAGAAATACATCAAGATAATTTGTGCTAGTTAAGTAGGTAGGTACCCATGTGTTAGGGATTTTAGGTGATTCCTTTTTTTTTTTTTTTTTTTTTTTTTTATTATGGCTTCGCACGGTTTGTGCATTAGCCAATGTCATGTATTTTTTATTATTATTATTTTTTTTAATCGAAGAGACAAAGTTGGGGAAACAAAATTATTAATTATATTAGAACGGAATTTAGGATAGGACGGATATAGGATCAGTATAAGGAAAAGGATGAATCGAAGGAGTGAATAATGAGCAAATTACAATAACGAATATTTACAACTTAATATTATTTAAGGTAATGAATGAGACTATACATTTATATACCGGAAAGCTATTTGTACAAAGTAAGGAAAGTATTGAAGTAGGAAAATGAGTACCAAGGGACAAGAGATTACTAAGAAAAGAAGAACGGTCGTATAAGGGACAGGAGAAAAAAATATGATTTAAGTCGCCTACGTCTGTGCCACACGAGCAAATGGGGTCGTCGATGATATGAAGTTTGGCAAGATGGGCTGGAGAGCAAACATGACCCAGTCTCATCCGTATAAGAACGGAGGTCTCCATCTTGCCAAACTTTGCCCTGCCAAACCACGGTTTTTCCGGAACGTCGGGCTGAATAGTTGAAAAATAACGGCCCTTTGATTTGCTTCCGATACCCCAGGCTACCTTCCAGGTATCCCGGAGAAAAATCTTTGGTAATGTCACAAGGTCAGTAATAAAATTCTGATATGGAACTAAGTCCCCACACTGCACTGCATCACCGGCAATTGTATCTGCCACTTCATTGCCGTGGATTCCAGCATGGGCCGGGATCCACGCAAATTGTAGTGTATTACCTTCAGAAATGGTTCTGAACGCAAATTCTCTTATTAAATAGATTATAGGACACTGCGATTTGTGTTCGAAAGGGGATTTATTGATGGCTAGAAGAGCACTTTGAGAATCTGTGAAAATAATAGTTTTCTTGAGCTTTAGAACCCGAATATATTCAATAGCTTTTAAAATGCCGAAACATTCCCCCGTAAAGACAGAAGTCTCCGGAGGTAATTTTATTTTTTGTACGATGTTGTATTGAGAATGGTAAGTCCCTATCCCAACACAACCTCTCGGAGAACGCTTGGCAGCATCCGTAAATATGTGATGGTACTCTATGTGTTCAGCCAAAAAATGATTAAAACTTAAATTGCAATCGGGACCTGGTTTACTTACACAGTATTTAATGGTGGGGCTGAATTGTAAACTCTCGTAACTACTGCTAAATAGGGGAAGTTTATTGGAACGGTGAATAGGAGAAGAAAGGGAGAGGAATTTTTTATAGCTTACAACTAAACAAGGATCACGTTTATGGGACCAGTAATCTGAAGATTCAATCTGCAATACTAAAGAGTCCAGTTTAGGAATGAGAGGATGAGTTGAGAACTGAAGAATCCGGAACAAATATTTGTCAGATAGAAATTGTCTTCTAAGGTATAAAGGAGCTTCTCCGCATTCTACTTGGAGTGCATTAATGGGACTAGACTTCATGGCTCCGGAAATTATGCGCAAAGCTTTAGACTGAATGCGATCCAATTTTTTTAAAGCCATAGCACTACAAGGTTCTAGAACGAACAATCCATAATCCAGGGTGCTTCTGATGATTGCATTGTAAATAAGTTTCAAAGAAAATGGATGTGCACCCCACCACACACCAGATAGGCATCTAAGCATGTTTAGGTGATTTTCACATTTGTTAACAATATAATCACTATGAGGAACACTACTTAATTTACAATCTAGTATTATACCTAGATATCTGAAATTATCTTTAACTGGAATACGTATTCCCATATAAAAGATGTTTACTAAGGGAATATTTCTCTTTCGGGTGAACAAAACAGCTGCGCTTTTAGACGTAGATAAATCCAAACCATTCAGATGTAACCATGACTCCAAAGTAGATAAAGCTGAATTGATAGCATAGCTAGCTTGTTCAACAGATTGGCTTGAAGAATACAATACTAAATCATCGGCATATTGAAGAACCTTAACTTGGTTAGCTAAGGAGGAGTCTAAATCAAAAGTGTAAATATTGTATAGGAGGGGGCTGAGCACTGAACCCTGTGGGAGACCTCTCCATACAAGATGAGGTACCTCATGATCTCCTATTATCATAATAACAGAGCGATCATTCAGGATTCTAATAATGAAATTCGACAAATTCAATGGAACTTGTAGGGCTTTTAATTTATTTTGTAAAACTGATAATACAACATTATCGTAAGCTGCATTAATATCAAGGAAAACTGCAATGGTCGAATGGTTATTAGAGAAGGATAGCCGAATATCGGATGTTAAAATACTTAAACAGTCAGTTGTACTTTTACCTTTTCTAAAGCCATATTGTGTGTCTGCCAAAAGACCCTTACTTTCAACATACCATTCAAGGCGATTTTTAATTAGGTGCTCCGCTAATTTCATCAGAATTGAAGATAAAACTATGGGACGGTATGAAGAAGCATCAGATGGAGTTTTATTTGGTTTAAGGAATGGCAACACCATTTGACGTTTCCATTCATCAGGGATGTTACCTGTATACATAATCGAATTAATAAGCTCTAAATAGTAACCGAGGACGACATCATTTAAATTAGCAAAAAAGGAATACGGGATGCCATCAATGCCTGGTGCAGAATCCTTAGTTTTATGGATAACACCTTTTAATTCAGTGAGAGTGAATGGGAGATCTAGCGTCGTATGAGTGTCTTGGTTACTAGTTACAAGAGACAGGTTAAGGTTAGTAGCCTCAGGAACCCAAGGCGGAGCTAATTTGTCTAAAAATTCATTGGCTAAAGAATCCGGAATAGGAGAAGGGTCTTTATAAATGGACCTAAATCTACGAATATTGCGCCAGACGATCGTAGGGTGAGTATTCGGTGAAATTGATGTGCAAAAGTTACGCCAAGATTCAAATTTTTTCTTCTTAAAAAGTTTATAAGTTTCGTTAATTATGTTAGTAACGATTTCAAAATTACTATCAGACATATCGAGGTTATAATTGTATTCAGCCTCTTTACGTTTGTAAACCATTTCTGTGCATTCAGGGTCCCACCATGGAGGCGAGGGAATTGTATTAATATTGTTATTTTTTACAGGAAAAACTTCATCTGCTGCTGCAATTAATATGAGCGCTAAAGCTTCCGCACAACTGTTTTCACTGCCATCTGAAATAACAGGCAAGGAGCAAAGCTTGCTGTCAACAATGTTTCTAAATTTGTCCCAGTCATTATTATTTCTATTAGGTAGCTTATATTTTAATGTTGATCTCCTTAATGGTGCATTTCGTTTAGAAAGAGGATAAGAAATAACTATTGGAAAATGATCACTACCATAAGTAGAGGTCAGAGTATGCCAAGTTAGTGAAGAGGCTAAGTTTGGAGAACAGATAGAAAGGTCAATTGCACTTTGGTTCTGATTGGGATCTGAACGACGTGTGACAGCTCCTGTGTTCAAGATGCATAGGTTATGTAAGTCTAATATATCTAGTAATTCATCGCCATAACAATTAGAAGTTGAACAACCCCATGATTGATGATGGCAATTAAAGTCCCCTAATATTAAAAATGGCTTTGGAAGAGATGAAAAGAGATTATTAATCTCTTGAAGAACAGAAGAAGAAGGGTGGGGAATGTAAATAGAAACAAGACAAATATTATGAACTTTAATAGCTACAATTGAAATTGCCTCACTATGAGGAGGTAATGTAATGATAGAAAAAGGTATAGTATTCTTGATAAGTATAGCTACTCCACCATACCCATCAGATCTATCCTCTCTAATGGTTAAATAACCATTAATTTTAAAAATATGATTAGATTTGAGCCAAGTCTCTGCTAAGGCAAAGGCAAATGGCTCATATTTGTTTAAAAGATATATAACATCACTCTTTTTATTTACTAGACTGCGGCAGTTCCACTGGATTATTTTGGATGTGTTGTCCATTACAAATGGATTGAGATACATTGGAAGAAGGGGCAACGTTGGACGGTGAAATGTTGAACTGAACAAGAAGATTGTGTAATGCAGAAAGAAAATCGTTTATGGAAAAATTTGTGTCATTTTTTTCATTATTATGATTATTAGAAAAAGCACAACCATCTGATGGTTGAGGAATATTGAAATCTTTAATAATGGCATTGTGAGCCTCTTTATTGTATCCTTGTACAGATTTGGGAGGGGAGCGTGGTTTGAGAAAGACAGTCTTTTTATAGCTAGTTGAAGCAGGCATTCTATTAGGTGAAGAGATGGATGGGGTATCTGCAAAGTTTTTGGATGGAGAAGATAAAAGTGTATCAGCATACGATTTAGTTACAAGGGGATATACTTTTGCTGCTTCAGCATAGGATACTGAACTTTGTGCCATGTATGTTTTAATTAATTTTTGTCTAGAAAATTCTGGGCAAACCTTGTTAGTAGCATAATGATATCCTGAGCAAAGGCAGCAAGATGCACTTTCTGGTTCTCTGTCACAACTGTCCCCAGTGTGGCTTTGGCTACATTTATAACAACGAGGTTTGGACCTGCACTGAATTTTAGTGTGACCGAAACGACAGCAATTGAAACACTGTACAGTAGGGAAAATATATAAATCTACAGGTAATGCATTATAGCACATAAAAATTCTTTTCGGTAGCACCTGACCATCAAATGTAACAACTATCGATTGGGATGGTTTCCAAATGGTAGAATCATCAACAATGGCTTTAAAATTAAGGCGTCTTACTTTTAAAATTGGACCACAACCAATTGGTACTGTTATATTATCAATAACATCCTCCGGAGACCAATCTGCAGGGACACCACGTACTAAACCCATTCTAGTAACATTAAAAGTGGGTATAAAAGCTTTATAATTATAAGATTCTAGACTATTATGATTAATAAAAGAATTTGCGTCCAGGAAATTCGAAAAGGAAAGAGAAATTTTATTGCGCCCAATTTTTTTGACACTACCGTTAATTATGTTTTGGAAGGCGTTGTGTTTAAGGAACTTGCCAAATGTGATTGGGTGCAGTGTCGTTCCATCATCTGGTGAAATTATGTTTTTTTGTACATGAATGACAAAAGGCGCGCTGTCTGTTTTATCATAAGTTTTACGACCTATCTGAGTAGGAGCAACTGAGGACGTAGCAGGAATATCGGGCACATTGATAGTAGGATCGTTAGTCGTTGTAGTAGTTGAGCAGTTAGGTTCTGATGCAGTAATTTCAGGTGTAAAATCCGTACAGCTACAACCCGAAGATACGGTACCGTGGCTTTTACGGGTACGGCGACGCTTATTGCAGTGCTTACAAATATGTGTACGGCTTCTTTTTAAGTTACGAGCCGAAGACGACCCATCGGTATCCATGCCCGATTCGTTTGATATAGTAACGTAATTGCCTGCCGGGGGAACAGAGTCCCCCGGGTCAGGCGGGTCCTTCATTTTCCCGCGCTAATATAAAATAAAATAAAAAACTTACCACTACCGAAGAATCTATACAAACTAAAGTTGAATTACAAGAAAAAGAAAATAGAACACTAAAAACTACGGCTACTGATCTTATATTACAACGTTTTTCAATTTTTCAATTATAGCTTTAAAAGGACACGACCGCCAAGTTTGAGGTTTCCCGCGCTTTTTCGTGATTCCTTTTGTCTGATAGGTATTTTTGGCGTAGTTAAAAATTTTAAATCAACTTATTTACACTAATCAAGTTGATTTAGCTAACATCGTATTTACAAATTATTGTCTATGTACAAATAAATAAATAAATTACCTACTTATGTTACCTGGAGATATTGTTCAAAGTTTCCACCGTCACACTCCAGGCACAGTCTAGCACAACGTTGCTGATTTTCCTTCAGCTTACGTAACACAAACACATTCGTTTTTATTGTGTCGAAAGCACTGATCGTCGAACTGCCGATGATCGCGCAGTCTCTGCGTAGCAGCCAGCATTACCCTGTGTGAGGGACGTTGCCGATTGGGGAATAACTCCGCGAACATTTCGATGGCTCGAGATACATTGTCTCCACTGATGGCATACAAGCGGACCATCTCCACCAACTCTACATTGGAGTATTGGTCCGTCATTTTTACAACTAATCGAAGGCGCACTTGAGGGGCGGAATTTGCAAGCGTATGCACATACCGGCGTCATCAAATACACTAATAAATTGGCCCGATTTATGCATTTGCGATGGCCGCGGGGGCGTGGCGGGGCCGCGGGGGAGAGGGAGCGGGCGGTGGTTGGTTCTTTGGATTTATGAAAGAAATGTCGGTTGCGTTTGTTTGTGTGTGTGAAAGCGCAGTTTAAGGACACGTACAGATTGGTCGCGTTTTAAAAAGGGGAGTTCACACTTACCGATTTCCGTAAATAAGAATAAAATGAAAAAAAAATACCTGCCCATTTTATTGTTGATTCGGGTCGAGAATCACTAACATAATTACCTCCTAAAATGTTTTGCAGATCCAAAACTGCACCTTGTATAATTGCATTGTGGTAGAAAAAAATATTTTAGGAAGTTAGAAAAGGATAAAGGGGCCCAGAGGATTCCATTGCCTGGGGGCCCCGACATGGTTAATCCGGCCCTGCCCACGCAGAACTTATCTACGAGTTTAGTACTATCAGTTGCTTCCTTCAACATGCAAATATCAGGAACAGGGTACAATATGTATTTATAAGGACGAGTTTTGAGATGGAAACAGAACCAGAACATGAAGATCTAGACTTCTCTACAAAATAGATTGAGGACTTGGTTTTACACTATTAAGGGGGATGCGCTAAAGTAGCCAGCGAAATCTTACGTTTTTTGAAATTAGCCGTTCAGTGTTAAGTTGTTTGATTATCAAAATATGATTCGCGACCATAAAACCTAAGATTTTTTTTATTTTGCGAGCCACCATTGCGTTTTCGCCTTAAGAGATAAGTTAAAGTATGACTATATGACTCGGCTTCATTGCGTATAAGAGGAATATCAGACATACCTTGCTCGTGCCGAGAGAGCCCACAGGCCTTATGGGACGTCCGGTGAGCTTCAGTTTCGGGCAGACTCCTAGCTCTCGGTACACGTGCACCAGCTGCGTTGAACTGCACACCTTCGGGAATAAATTATTTATAAAATATGCTTAGACTAATATTTTTTGTTTCTTTATAAATTGAAATATCTCATATCAGTCCGCGAACTTTTTAAATCTAAATTTTCACTCTATTGTCACTTTTCACGACACGCCAGGATAACTGCTGGAAGTTTATTCTTTTACGGGTGTTTCAGGTGTCTTACATAACTGTTACTTACAGTACGCGATCGTTAATTTCGACTTTGTAAAGCGTCGTCTGTCTCACTCATACATGCGCTTATATAAATCTCTTCTAAAAATTTGATGTGCTATAATAAGGCCCGGGTACATGATTATTATGTAAATCTAACCTGGACAGGTTCAACTTCGTGCGGCGTCTGCGTCTGTATGCCGTACGTGCCCATCATAGCCTGCAGCCGCATAGACTCTGCTATTAACACCACTTGGACTACCAGATCTGTTGCTATGCCCTGCAACAAAAAACATCATGAAATATACAAATAATTTATTACTATCTATGTATGTCAATATTAATTATTATTTCTATGTATATTGCGTAAGTTTGAAATAGTACGATTTACGTGCTTAAACAACATGTGCATTTATTGTGAATGATAATTTCTGATCAGAGAAGGTATTATTACACAGATAAACAAAATTTAACTTTGTATTATTTTATGAAGTTTCTAAACTGTTTCTTAGTCATTTGAGTTCGCTGATTTCACATCTACCCTCAGTTTTTTTCTAGCAGCTCTAGTTTTTGTGATACAGGTACTTCTTAAATATTCGTTAAGCGGCTTGCTAATATTTTTTTAGTGCATAAAAACATTAAATTCCATAAATAAATCGATATGTCTACATTGAACTTGCTTAAACGATCAAAATAGTTTTTGTGCTGTTTGTGATGAATATATGTTTCGAGAATGTCTGTTAAGTGCATCTGACTTTATAAAAAAGGCCTACTTGGACTTCTTTGGGACGCCGTTACAAGTCAAACTCAAACTCAAAGCATTTATTTCAATTAAACCATTTACAGGCATTTTTGAATTGTCAAAGAGTCGGTCAGTTAGTCAGAAAGTTGAAGCTAGTTGCCCATTCCAAAACGTAGATCTCTATGGAGAAGAACGGGCAAGAAACTCCAAGGACACTCTTTTAAATATTGATATTACAAAATCCTGGGTACATCATTCTTGTTGCTTCTATATGTGAGAACAATGTACAAAAAATAATCAAAAGCAATTGAAAATATAAGATTAAAAATAAGCCCTGGCAGATAAGAGATGACCAGTTTCAACTGACGGCGCCCGTTCACGAACATGACGCGTGGATCAGCACCATCCAGCTCAACCATTTTGTAGGGAACCGAATGATCCAACACACTCGCCACCATCAGCGAGACATTTAAGTGAGCATGAAATATTCTCAACTGCCATGCTATTTCAAGTCAACATACATCTTAATAAGTTAATAAACGGCTCCATGGTCTCACATTTACAAAAATAAAAATGCTTCTAAATTATACAAAACTATAGTTTGCAATGTATCTTAAAAAAATAAAAGAATTTAACCACCAAAAAGAAAGAAAATCATTACTTAATTGGAGCATTCAACAATTAAGTTGGTAAAACAAAAATGAACATTAAGTTCCTAATGTCAAAATATATTTTTTTTTAAAAAGGGGAAGCAACCTCTTCCAAATATTAAAATTTTAACTAGTGAGCCCAAGCGGCTGTGGAGCAGGACCAGCATTAAGCCAAGCATTTTTATCTACGATATAATCATCTAACTTATAATATGCTTGTCTACATAGTGTGCGTTTAATGCATGTTTTAAATTTCTTCTCATTTAGTTGAAGAATATCGAGTGGTATTTTATTATAACATTTTACACAGTACCCCATAAAAGAAGTGTATACTTTAGACAATCTAAAACGTGGTTGATCTAATTTGTTCCTATTTCTAGTGTTAAAATTATGCCTGTCACTTATCTTACTAAAAAGATGGAGATTTTTTCGAACATACATAATGTTCTCATATATATACTGACAAGGTACCGTCATGATGTTAATTTTCTTAAACAGTTCCCTTAGAGACTCCCGTCTGCGGAGGTTGTAGATTGCTCTGACGGCCCTCTTTTGCAGAATAAAGATAGAATCAATATCTGCAGCCCGTCCCCACAGCAAAATACCGTAAGACATGATGCTATGAAAGTAACTAAAATAGACCAGTCTCGCGGAATCTACGTCTGTTAGTTGGCGGATTTTCCAAACAGCGTAAGCGGCTGAACTTAGCCGCCCTGCAAGTGATGTTAAGTGAGGACCCCACTGTAGTTTAGAGTCAAGCGTTATCCTCAGGAAAACAGTCTTTTCGACGAATTGTAGTGTCTCCTTATTCAATACAACGTGACATTCACTACTTCTAACATTCGGTAACGCGAATCTTATGCATTTAGTTTTCTTCTCATTTAATACCAAATTATTTACAGTAAACCAATTATGGACCTTAAGCATAGCGTTATTTACGTCGTCAAGCTCCTGTGCATGTCTGTTTACTTTAAAAATCAGTGATGTGTCATCAGCAAATAACACCATTTGTGGTCGGGTTTTCAGTAAATTAGGTAAATCATTTATGTATACTAAAAATAGGAATGGACCCAATATCGAGCCCTGTGGAACACCCATTTTGACTTTTAAACCCAATGAATTTACACCGTTTATTTGAACTTGCTGCAGTCTATCATTCAAGTATGATTTTACTAAGCTCAGCGCAAGTTTATCTAGTCCGTAATGTTCAAGTTTCAAGAGCAGCGTTTCATGATCTACGCAATCAAATGCCTTGGATAGGTCGCAAAAGATGCCTATTGCATCTCGTGCCTCTTCCCATGCATTAAATATGTGTTTTAATAAAGTGACACCGGCGTCGGTTGTGCAACGTCCTTTGGTGAAACCATACTGTTGATCGTGTAGGATGTTATTACGATTAAAATGATTGAGCATTTGATTTAACATTACTTTTTCAAAGACCTTGCTGAAAACCGGCAAAACCGATACGGGTCTATAATTATTTGTGTTTTTGCTGTCCCCGGATTTGAAAAGTGGAATAACTTTACTGTATTTCATTAAATCCGGGAATATCCCTTGATCTACACATAAATTAAATATTAAAGCTAAATAGGGTGCAATTGTCTCAATTATTGATTGACAAACTTTAGTAGACATGCCCCACAGATCTTCGGTCATTTTAATCTTTAGTTGCTTAAAAGCCTTTACGACGACCACAGGGTTTATATGTTTAAATTTAAATTCCACAGGACAGGCTGAAACATTTGTTTTTAATAAATCAATAGCAAGTGAAGGGGAGGAATTTAAAGTTTCAGTAGTTTTAATTGGAATATTGGTAAAGAAAGTTGCAAATTCCTGAGCAACATCGATGTTATCGCTAATGAGACCGCGGGAAGTGTCTAGTGTGTAATCTGTATTATGTCTTTTGTTCTTGTTTGTTTCATTGTTAATAATTTTCCAAACTGTCTTTATTTTATTATCTGCTGATTTAATCTTGTTGCTAATGAAAGAAGCTTTAGCTGCTTTGCAGATATTTTTAAACGTTTTAGAGTAAGTAGCAACATACTTACTAAAAGTTTCCGTCTGAATATACGGCTTAAGGCCATACAGTTCAAATAATGTTTCCCATGTGTTTAGTAAGCCATGGATCCCAAATTTTGTATGTGGTTGTTGCGTAACATCATTGTTTTTATGGGCTAGTAAAAAAAGACCTACTTTGAAGTTCAAAAGTCCTATGATTTGGCGTGAACCGACTAATCATCACGATGACTGCTATTTTTGTGTTGTGAATATTACCGGAATAAACCGCAAAAATCGTTCCAAATGGACTTACCCGAATTTAAAATCAGCTATTTGACCATTATATTACCCCCTCTCCATATAAAATTAGGTCTGATAAGACAATTTGTAAAACCCCTCAACAAGGAAGGGGAATGTTTTAAATATATCAGTAAAATATTCCCGAAATTGAGCACAGAAAAAATAAAAGCTGGTATTCTTGACGGTCATCATAGAACTAATAATTGGAATTTTACTGACTGTATGACGGATAAAAAGAAATCTGCATGGATTGAATTTGTTTGGGTTGTGCAATTTTTTTTAGGAAATAAAAAGTCTTCAGACTACATTCAACACATTGAGCAGCTCATGTTGCACTTTCAAAGACTAGGATGTAACATGAGCATCAAGATGCACTTCCTCTTCAGCCATTTAGATCGCTTCCCAGAAAATTTTGGCGATTTAAGCGAAGAAAAAGGAGAACGCTGTCATCAGGACATACGCACGATGGAAGAGCGATACCAGGGTCGTTGGAATGCAAATATGATGGCTGATTACTGCTGGAGCATTCAAAACAAGGCTGAAGTTTCGATTCATGCAAGAAAATCTTATAAAAGAAAGTTTTTTTTCATGTTAGGTTAGAGAAACAATTTTTTTAAATTTTATAATTCGAGTATTTTTCGCTAAAAATGTAATATGTTAATTTTTCAAAAACTAGAGCTGCTAGAGAAAAACTGACAACAGATTTGGAATCAGCGTGGCAGAATCATACAAAATCAGGTATGAAACTTCATAAAACAAAACTACTGCTTACCAGAAAAATGATGATGTGGATATATTTAGTAGCCTTTTCCGCTTAGCTATTTCTAAAGAGTCTTGAAAAACAGATTATTAGATTTCTTCCAGGGTCTTTTCAAAACTCTTTAGAAATAGCTAAGCGGAAAAGGTTACTAAATATATCCACATCATCATTTTATAATGGTATTCCGCAAGGTCACGCCTGAATCAATTAACTATCTTACTGCTTACCAGGTTTATCCAAAATTGAAATGCAATTTACGAAAACAATTAACATTAAAAAGGACTGTTATTTCCTTTTACTATAAAACTGAATTTAATAAGGCCCTGGCATAGCTACTCCATGCAAGTATAAGTAATGCAAAGAAATAATTTCACAGAATGCAGCTAGTGCAGCAGATTGTGTAGCTCATGCCGACATACTTTGACTCCAAATACTTACACAAGTGGGTTTGCCCTGCATGTTATACATGAAAGTAAAATAATGTTGGATTTTAAACCAATTATTATACAAAAGAGGTCATTTCGCGATGCTTTTAAATAAAATAACATCAATCCTGTAATCCCCGAAGGGTTAGGCACAGGCGTACCTATAGGAACACCCACTTTTCGCCAGTTATGTTTAAATCCCATATAATATGGGGCGAGCCTATTGTCATCAACCATATACAAATCCAGACCCCAGCCTGCTACTGAGAAATTCCAGATGGAAAGACCCCAGAAATCGAACCCAGGACCTCATGCTCAGCAGCAGCGCTTGCGATCACTAGACCAACGAGACAGTGAATGAATATTATCAACATAAAAGAGGCCTATGGGCCTCCCGCATCCAGAGGGATGCCGCGAACTTCACCAGTGGGACCTTAGTGCGACTTTTCATACCTATTCGATCGCGTTAACGTAAACCTCAAATTGTGCTCAACCTGAATAAGCGCCGTCTGGTGACAATAATGGGAAACATAATTATATCAAACAAATTGAAATGACGCGCTCGACTTCGAGTAAGTATGAAAACTGGCAAAAGGCCCTCAAGTCTTAAAAAGATACAGAGTTATAATAAAATATGTATAAACTTGGATATCTCTGATGACATGAGCGTACCTGAAAAGCAGAATACCGTCCGGCGCGTCGAGGTCGATTGTACGAAGGCAGGTACCTCCTGATGGGGTCCAGTTCGTTGACGTGCAGAAGTCCGCCGGTCAGCAGCTGAGCCAACACGAACAACGACTGCGCCCAGAGGAACAGGCCACCTGTGTCTAATACATCAAGTTAATATGACATCACCAAATGTACCCACACGTGTGTGGACGTACCTACTCTAGTCTACCTTAAGTTCAGCAGAGGTTTCTCTTAATTATTCTGGCAATGTGTGTTTTGTTCTATATAAAAAAATAAGTAAGCAGTGGTTTTCTGTCACCAGTTCTCCAAAGCCCGTCTCGCTCCAATCCGTGCTACACCCTCAACCGATAAGCTTTATACAGGTGAGCTTTCGAACAGATATCACTATGGCATTGGCTATAAAGGCATCTCTAATGGTTAGCATAAACTAACTAAAGTTAAGTTGTGTCACTTTAGTCTATTTCAGAATGAGAAATCGTCGTTTGACAGGAATAAAATAAATTTTGGTGGTTTTTAGTTTAGAGGCATTTGTGACAAGAGAATCCGCACCAATGTTGTGCAAATTGGTCGTCAATTGCATTTGAGGCAATTGAAGTGATTGACGATAAAAATTGATGGCAATTATTATTGATCAATTGCAAATGATCGTTTCGGGGACCCTTAACTATGCAAACCATTAGAGATGTTATAATATTTTTCCGCCATGAAATACCAACTTTAGACACAGGGTCGTAGTGTTCGTATTGTGTAGGCACATAACCTTATATAGAGTTATTTACAGAATCGACACATCGATAGAGTTACGAGTAATAAACTTAAGCAATCAAACTGTTGGAGGTTGAGTTCATACAAAATCATTTGTTAAAAACTCAATAGGTATACTGACTATACTCATCTATTCAGGAAAGCATACCTATGTGAAATTGTTTAGCATAAAGAAGCTGCTCTAAATAGTAATTATTGATCAATTATCAATGAAAAAGTGTTAATCTATAAATAGTCGTGTTAAAAAGCGTATTAGTTACCGTCGACACAGATACTTGTGACCAGAAATAGAAAAAAAGTTAGTACAATGTTGAAAGTTTATCGTAAATAACGATTTACTCTAATGAGAAAAAGCGAAATATGTACACAGAAATATGGAATATGTCTGTCTGGCCATGCTAAGCCCTCATAAGTAAAAAAAACGGTGTTATTTGAAAATCTATAGACGGCAACACCATCTGTCCTAGGAAAAAATAATTAGATAGGTACTTTGTCTTTTGTTTTTGATGGGTTATATTGTTTATATTCTGATTTATTCCTGGTAAAGAATAGTTACTTTAGTACGATGCAGTGTGGATTTGATACTGTTTTGTCTTCGTATAGAGGTAGAGCATAGGTACGACATAGTCTATTACACATAATCTATAATGCAAAATATCATTATAAATTCTATAATAACACCCGCACTACACTTTTAATAGGTTTAACCATTTTTCTACTTTATTTTTTGAAAACAACTTACAGCGTAAGCAATCTGACTTTTCAAGTACCCCGAAACTGACATAACTGACTGATGTAAAAGTATACCATATATAATTTTTGCGGTTGCCCATTTATAGGCTCTTACGAACAGGCGCGACACAAAGACACCGCTCGTCGCGCGACGAGCGGTGTCTTTGTGTCGCGCCTGTTTGAAAGAGCCTTATTCCATTGCAGACTTAGCGTGGCCAGATTCTATATTCATGTTTGTTTTCAAGAAAAACTAAACGCAAGCTTAATAAATCATCCAATACTCGAGAAATATAAGTTGATGTGGTTAAATACAAAAGAAAACACGAATAAGTGTTAAACAAGAAGAAAACAGTCAGACATTCTCAATGTAGTTACATTTTTACCTTTTTCATTACTGTCACTGGGGTGATCTGGAATTGTTGAATTGATTTACTTATAAATATATCGATATTTATACACATTCTTTATTTTAACAATTTAGCTGGTATCTACCTTATTTTCCTGAAGTTATACGCCGGTTATTATAGTTTAGTTTTTTTGAATAACCCATCAATAGGTAATAAGAAAACAAGTAAAAAAAATACAATTAAAAACAAGTAGATTAAAATACATAGTTGCGAAATGCTACAAAAGAATTTTATTGTGTTCTTTCGGCTTCATATTAAGATCTGTTGGCAAAAGATTGAATTGAAAATGACATTAGAACTTACTTGCAGGCAATCTTCGCACTGAATTTGGTTCACTGCGCTCATTGTCTATACCCTCGCGGGGAACGTAATAATACCAAGGAATAACTGGATCTGAAATAATACACATTATAATTAAGGAAGGAGTAACAAAAAGTCTGGAGGAACAGAGATATTACAAAAGCCACTAAGATCTGGCTTGTTCAAACACTGGTTTTAGCTATGTTCCTATACGCTGCTGAGACGTGGACACTACGTATCGTCCTATTGTTAAACTGAGGCGAATCCCGCATTCAGCGCGGGTTTCGCCTCAGTTTGACTAGAGCTTAAAAAAGGGTAACTCACCTCCAAATTCGTCCATATATATCCTAGCTTTGAGTAGTTTCTGGTACTCTTCAACTTGATCAGGTAGGGTGCGGAAAACCCCGTCAATAATCATCATCACATAGAACAGAGGCCACTCTGACTCGATACCATCAAACTCTTTAAGTTCTCCTTCATGGTAGTACCTTCTGTGTGGATCTTCTAGTACGCACTTGTACCCATCACGGCTGAATCTTTTGAACCCACATTTGCCTTGCAAACGTCTTAAAATATTATTTTTTGTTAACTGAACTAGGTGTTCTTCATGCGTGGCAAAAGCCGGGAATGATACTGTTGGTAATAATGCAGCATCAACACCCTAAAATACAAATCTTAAGTTTCATCATTAATTTCAACTAAGTTAGTCAAAAGTGCATATTTTATCGCCTATAGATATTGCAGATTTACAACTCTTTTCAGGTGTATCAGGCTGTTCCGGCTGTTCTGGCTTTCTTTGTCACTAGATGATATTAAAATTTTCCTTAGTCAATTGTAATAAAGGTGTATTGTTGGGTTGGTATCTTTGTGTGTGTATATGAATTTATAATATAAAACACTACACTATTTGAATATAAAATTATGGTGTCAAGTGGGTTAGCGGCAGGCTAATGCGTGCAAGTGGTGTATAATAAGCTCCTTACAAGCTCCAGCTCAATCTTCATAAATATACCTGCTTTTACGAAACACGACTTCATTTAGAAGTTAAACTTCATTTACCTTGGAACTTGATTCGCGCGGCAGCATAGTTTCGAAAATACTTCTGTTGCGATTATGAGCATCAATATCTACATAAACTACACTCCATGATGCTCCTTTGTCTCCGAAAAGATTGCATCCATTGATGGCTTCAAGAGCCGCCTTAGCCATGCCTGAAATATAATTTTAAGTATGACATCACTTGTCCAAAATACCTGCTAAGTACCTATGTTGTTTTCATGCATATTATAACATACCAATTGAAGATGCATGGATTTCAGGCTTTCCATCATTATATTTAGATCCTCTTTCCCACATTCCATAATCTGGTGTTCTGTATGCACGCTCCACATAATATACTAAATTTTGGACAAATGCTACCTCATCCTGTTAAAAAAAACATATATTATAATAATATTATGGATATTTAACATATATTTTAAACTAGCTTCTGCCATTAGTGAATTAATTTTCCGAATCGGATGAGTAGTACTGAAGATTACCCCCTCTACATAAAAACTGACAAATTTTACCTCTTTATAATATTATTATAGATTATCTTAAGTAATTAACTGATAAAGTCCTAAGTCCTTTACCTGGGTATAAATAATCTGTAGTCCAGATGTAATCATTTGTACAAGAAAGAGTAGATATAGAGAGACAACATCTATCTGCAGATGATGGTACTGTTCATCGGTCAGGACAGGTTCCCCTGTAGTGAGGTGGAACTTAACATGTAGTGCGTGAGCAGTGCTCTGGCGCGTTTTGAAGGCCTCCACGCGCGCCGACTGCTTCACCCAGCATTCTAGGATGCCACGCATGCACTTAACAGTGCTCTGACCTAGCTCGTAAGATTTCCCTCGGTCATCATCAATACGCCTGAAATATTTTATAATTCTGGTTTTATTTGATATTGAAAGTTGCAATATTAACTATGTATTTGAACATTAAATCTTGATCATATCACAGACATACGTCTTAAATGAGCCATATTAGCCTGAAATTAAAGCAGTCAAGTTTTTAAATACTAATTATGAAATACTGATAACCTGTATGCCTGATATAAGCCCCATACTGCTGATGCACAATAAATGCTATCCCTCACACTGCCTATGTGGAGGTCTGATGACAAAACTGGAAATAAGCCAGTAATAGGGCTTTGAAACCTTAGTAACTGTCTTTTAACTGTAAAAAAAAAAGAGGGCTTATTAGTAAAACATTAACAATCCATTTTAATATATGTGTAAGCTGGATGTTTTAGTATGTTCCCAATTTAGTATTTGTTGAGAAAATATTTAAAGATGTTGTCAAAGTTATAATCAAAAATTAATTTGAAAAAAAATGATGAGTACATAATAACTTGGTCAGTGGGTCGTCTTAGGGAACTTTGCTGCTTATTTTATGATTACTTCTCCTTTTACTATTAAAATATGTAATTTTTTTGTACCGTGGTTTTAATAAATTCCTGAGGTAATAACATACCTATGGCATAATATATATCCAGTTGGCGGACCGTATCTTCATAATTAGATATCTTTAAAAATTGTTGAGAATTTATGTCATCAATACTTCCTTGACGGATCATTATTTCAGGGAAAGGCTGCGAAAACATTAGAAAATTGTTAATAAACATACAAAAAAAATTAGAAACTCATTGTTTCTTGTTGGTTAGCTTACGGAAACAATGTGTGAGTTTATGCAAGATAATAAGTAAGAAATGTTTAACGGAGTACATGTAAATAGAAACGAGATTATCTAGATTCTTTAACAAAAAATACCTGTTTAAAGAAACTGAAATATTTCAAAGTTCTACAGAAACAACGTTCAGACTCGTAACATAATGACTAAGTTATATTACTTTAGTTTGTAACATACAATTGAAACACAATTTATATTCCACTAATAATGGTTAATTAAATGGTTATTTACAATTTTACAAGTCTTTGTATTTATTTTTTGACCACTATTTGACATTGGTTGTAAGGTCACTCACCATCATCATGGAATTAGTAAGTACCATAAGAACATAGGGTATTATTATTCTGTGGTTCTGTGCCATGAAATTTTTGAATTGTAACTGTGCGTTGTGGTTTGCACTGGCGAAACATTCAGTTGAAATCTCTATTTTCTGTCAATGTCCTTATAGCTACAGTTTCCTAGAAGGCCTAGAAGAGCGGTGACCGCTCAGGAGCTCACGTAACGCCCGCAATTTACATAAGAGCGTTGTTGACACCGTAAAGCAAACCCTGCTCCCCAAAGATTTAAATGCTAGATTTGCCCTAACCGTACTCAGTCACAAGAAAAAGTGTCCATACTGAGATGAGTGAGCGTACACATTATTAAATAGCATTTCCATGACAAACAAGTGTAGTCACTACGTCATTGTGTGTCAGGGGTGTTAAAACAAAACAGAAACGTGGCTATATTTTGACTCGTAATGGCGAATCTACCAATTTAAATCTTTGCGGCTGTCATCATTTTCATGATAGCTGTCACTGCAGCCGTCAAGTGTGGCCACTGCTTTTCTAAGAAACCGTAGCTTTGAAATGTTTGGCTAGAACTAGACTGAATAGAGATTTCAACATATGTAGGATTGAATATTTTGCCAGTACAAATGGACAGTAAGAAATATCTTGTTCATGTATTATATACTAATACCGTCACAGCCAAAATACGTTCGTCACCTTAAGGCCTAATTTTGTTTGCTTAAGGTGAAAGCGCCGACTCTGCCCGCGAAATTCAAATTTTCTTACGTTTTTTGTATTTTTTAGGTCAGTCTCAGATCTCATGTTAATGATTGATTGATTTGCGGTCGTAAAAATAATAAATATATATTTACAGAATGTTAATAATTAAAATCGTAAATACAATTCTCAGTGATGGTGTATAATGTTATAAATTCACGAAATTGACATTCTTAGCAGCAAATAATTTGATATGTTATTTAGGTAACCGTGAGATGTGAAGAAATGGCCATCTTTTATGACCGCCAATCAATCAATCATTAACATGAGATCTGAGACTGACCTACAAAATGAAAAAAACATAAGAAAATTTGAATTTCGCGGGCATGGTCGAAGGTTCCACCTTAATGCACGTGATTGCACGATAGTATTAGCTTTACCGACTCAGCATTATATTGTTAAGAAAGATTTTTAAATCACCATCATTTTTTTTTAAATTCAACGGTACGTTTTTTTACAATGATTTTTTTTTGCTCGGAAGTACTATCTATCAATTCACCGTAGGTACATTATAAAAGTTGAATAATATGCTTAACACGTATACTATGCTGAATGAGAGGCCTTTCCTCTCATTCAGCGCCTTACGGGTTCTTAACGTACAGTAAAGTACAGTAATGTACGGGTGCAGCGGGAATGTGTATGCGCAGGCAGTATCCACAAATGTTGACTATTTATTTATTTAAGAAAAACACGTATTTTATTATTTTCACCAAAGATTTTTCTGTACATTGCGCTGTAATGTATATACCGCAGAATGACCAACATTCATCCATTTTTTTTACCAATATCAAACTGAATTTAAAATGTGGCAACTAGGTAATTAACAAAAAAAAAAAAATGTATCTTTTTAGTTAAGATATTTTTAGAAAAGAAGAAAGTGACAGACTGATATATCAATGCGCTACTCCGACTAGCGACGTGAAATAATTCACTCGATTCATATTAGGCAACATGATAGATGATTTTTTAATCAACCTATACCGGGATGAAAACGGCAGATACAGTAATAAATATTTTTTCCTTTGATCAATATATATGAATTTAGAAGGTGAGTCAGCCGAGAATCTGTTTGATGCTCTATCACAGTCACTTACTAACCGTGCGTTTGCACTGGTGAAACATTCATAACAAAACATATTGAAATATTTATGTTCTGTCAATTTTCCATACAATGTTTGACAGGAACTAGAGAATGCAACATGTTTTGTTGTGAATGTATGCCAATGCAAACACACAGTAATTCCAGCCCCGGATCTAGATTTTTTTTGAGGCGGGGCAAAAACTGCCGTCTGCCGCCCTCCGGTAATCTTTTATGGGGATGCGCTAAGTTAGCCCGTGAAATTCAAATTTTCTCAAAATGAAAATTTTGCCAACAACATATTAATAATAAATTTCGATAAAAATAAATTTTATCGATCTACAATGGTCCAATAGTCCAACAAGGGCGCCATAACGGTTGTAAAAAAAAAATAGAAAGGTTAAATGTGCCGCGCGTCTCATTTATTGCAAAGTTGCGATGTGCAGGGTGGTGCACTTGTCTGCTACATTTGAATTTGTCGCCCCCTGAAATTGGCGCCCGGGGCACGTGCCCCGGTTTGCCCCCCCCTAGATCCGGGGCTGAGTAATTCTAACTTGAATATAAAAAACTGTAGGCTGATACTACAAATGTGATATTTTGGCATGAAGGTGGTATCATTGCTAAGATAAGAGAAAATAATCCACATTGCGTGTTCTTAAAATGAAAAAAAAAAAACAGCAGGGTTTTGGCGAGTAGCTGGCATAATGTTCAATTTACAATCTGGTCACACTGATTAAATTACGTCATATCAACAAATGTCAACGTCACTAAAGCAAGAAGAAAAACTGTGAAAACCTGTGACGAAAACTGAAGAAGAAAGCAAGCTACTTAGTCTGTGCAGAGAATCAGAGAGTTTTCAAAAACAAAACCTGCAATGCAACATATTATTTGATGTGGATGATAAATAGATCTCATTTAAGTCTTATTTCATTGTCTGATAAACAGGTTGGTTGTTTTCTGCTTGTACCTACTGAATAAATAAGCAATTATCGATAAAACAAAGTTTATTATTAGTAATATAGTTTATGCATTTTATTCTTTAGTAGAACGTAGAAGTTAGTAGATTGTGAATACACTTCGTCAACGAGTATGAATAATGACACGAGTGAAATATCTTCAGAAAGTGATAACAATCACAGCAGAGATACCCAACAGGTTTTGATCAACAATATTTATATTTATGAATATTATCACAATAATGTCACAAAACAATGTGTTTATGGCACCCTATACTCTAACATAAAAAAAACCTAACAGCTAACTTCTGTTGTGGTCTGTACATGTGTATTGTTATTATACCTGGTATTGTATTGATAAGTTCAAAATAATGTATATTTGAGACCTTTGTCCATTAGTTTAACATGGCCTTCATTTTGTTTAAAATAGTGTTTTTCTTAAATATTTAATTGTTAATATTAATTATATTGTACGAAAAATCACAGTTAGGCAATATTAGTTTAATTAAATGGGCAAAGTTACACCTTAATTAAACCAGATCTTCTTTTGTGACTAACAATTGAATGAATAAAGCAAACTTGCATGTACATATTATAAACTTGCAGAGAATCTTTTCTAACTTGTTTCATAAAAGTGAAAAACTATAATTGCATTGCATTGCTATTGCATGATCAATTAAGAACATACAGTTTAACAAGATAAAATTATCATAACAATGTATTGCATGATTTCAGGTAGACTTATTTAATTTGATTGGAGGTAGCTGGCCACCAGCACCTCGTGAGCCAGTGCACACTGAGTATGGAACATTGCAGCGTCACTACAAACACACTATGCAGCGAACTTCACACAATGAGCGAGTCAAGTCTGTGAATTTATTGAATCATTTAGCACCAGATCGCCGACGGAACAAAACAAGTACTCAACCATTACCTTCAACAGTTAGTGACGACTCACAACAAAAAATGGTTCATGAACCTAAAAAGATCGAGACCGGAATTTTAGTTGGTGGGTATTTTGATATTTTATCACCCTAAAACTTAATTTTTGTATGCAGTCTTTTCTATTGAGTATATGGAGGAGATTTTGTTACATTCCTAGGCCTTGATGTTTTGAAGAAGACTGAACCTTCAAAAGTAGATTCAAAGGCCCCTCTGCCAGTGTTTCCTTTTTAATAAATTAATTCTTAAAGGCTGCCAAGAATGACAAGGCAACACTGACAAAAAAAGGAAACACTTGACAAACATAGTATGATTAATTAGTATGTTGTTAATTGTAGACATTTGAAGGTTGTTGGCAATAGGCTCGCACCCTATTACATGGATACCCAAGTAGCAAAATTCTCCTGTAGTCATCGACTTATAAGACTAAACGTCTTATAAGATTCTAATAGATGCTTTGATTAAGATTACTGACCTTACAACAGCATTTTATAAGACGATCTGCGCTTTTGATACTATAAATGCATTTAATATGATTGTTTACTCTTGTTAACGTCTTATTTCATTATTCTAAACCACACGCACTTCTATAAAAGTCTAAGATATAGCTGCCATAGGTTGAGGATATTATAGGATTGATTTGTCTTATTGATTATTTATTTGTCTGACTCTAACAAATTGTTAGCACCAAACTAGCATGCCCTTCGATTTTTATAGGTAAGATTCTACTTATACGTGTCCCACATCTAATCGGCTTGGAACCCTAAAACATAAATATGGCGAAGTAGGTATGTACTTTTTATTTTTGTGGGAATTGATCAAATAACTTCACTCACTCAGGGTGGAGTGGGAGGGTGTGTCAGACTCTTACTGACTAAAACCCATACGTATTCCTTCAGTTGCCATGGCCAGGGCCCACGATATCCCTTTATGACTTCTTCACAACCCCGGCAGAAGTGGTATGTAGTATGACCTGTAGTAGTCTTAACTTTGACTAAATTGTATTATAAAAGTTTTGATAATGCAATATTAGGTCATGTGATCCAGATCCAATGGCGACTTAAGTTTTTGTTAAGATTATGGAATAAACAAATAATAAATATGTTTAGTTTTGAAGGGGCATGAATATATGATTATCATCATCAAACACTTTATCAATTAAACTAATTTCCCATGCTGAGTAGGCATTATTTACTCAACAGTTAAAACACAAAAGTATATGTTATTCTAATAGATATTATAATGTGGATTACTTTCTCTTTGAAAATAATATATTTCTTAAGACACCAGCACATCACCGTTACAGAAAGAATGAAGAACGAATGCTCTAGTAATGACATCACGCTGACAAGTGTTGGATCAATTACACCAGTAAAATCACCTAATAAGATAGTTATAAAATCGAACTGAATTTTACCGGACTGTTACAAAACGACTGTAGTGTGTAATATTCCTATAAACTGCGCCCAAATACGGTTTTATAAATGTTCATATGATTTCTATAAAAATACATGCTCCTAGGTTACTTACAGGAACAGATTTTGCTACTTGGGTAGATACACCTCTGCCTAACCCTTCAGGAAATACAGGCGTGATTTTATGTTTATGTGCTATAATAATAAACCTTTATCAAAGCAAAAACAAAAAAGAAAACAATTTTATTGCAGTAGGCCTTAGTCAATGCACTTGCAGGTGTATGTATTTTTGCCAGAAATTTGTCCTGCTCTTGACACCTGCATTTAAAAACACTAATCTCAGATCTCTCTCACTCACCCATGACCAACAATTTTTTGCAAAAAAAACAAAACATTCTTTAATTTTCAAGATTTTCTGGAGTGATTAATGTATTTGATGACAGAATAAATAAGTATCTATTTATACCCATAACTTTGTAAATGTAGTAATGAATCATTATCTTAATGTAATGCTAGAATCATTCCAAGGACCAATTACAAAATTATCTCGGTCTTAGAAGCAAACAAATTTTGAAACAGACAATTTTTTTAAAATTACCATTTCAGAAAAGACAAAAACCATTAAGGTGACTTTGCAAGATGTCAATGTTGTCAAGTTCATCACTCAATACATTTTTAAGGGTCCATTATTTTAATACCTTCATTGTTAATATTATTATTATCATATACAGGGTATTATGATTACAGATATACTTTACCAGCTTATTCATGTTTGTGGAGTATATCAATTGTATCACAGATTACTTGTATATTTTATTTACCAACACCACAATATTTTGCTAGAGCACTGAGCGTAGAACTCGCGTCTATCTATCGGTCAATTATAGCTTTTCTGGATCTAATTTTAGACATTAGTGAGGCAGGGGGAGCGACCGGCCGGCTGGCACGCTCGCGCAGTGTATCGCCCGCCAACATGTCGTATTTACGTGACTTACCTATTGATGAAATACCGCTCTGTGTGCTTGAATGTGAACAGTGTATGGCTTAAACTATTTCAAATTTCTGTAAAAAGTATTTTTAATTTTTACTAAGTAAGGCCTTATTGTGGGAAACTAAGTTTATAGTTTATTATTTATTAGTATTTATTATTTATTAGTTTCCTGGTAATGAAGTAGTGTCCTAGATTCAAAGTTTACCAAAATATTGTTTAGTTTGGGATTTCAGTTTCTATTTAATTGATTGAAATTCTATTGGCCTTTTTATTTATAATACAATGTACCTCTTTATTGTATGATTTTTAGACATATGTAACGCGGAAGTTGTCCCCGAAGAGTTATATGATTCGCCGACGCTGGGGTCGCCACGGGTGGCTCCGCCGGCCTGCAGACCCTCACCAGTGCACGTCGCTGGAGAAGACATTGGAGTCGGATCACTGGTAGAAGTCGCTACAGACGTCGACCAACATTACTATGGCGTAGTCAGATGGATAGGAGTAATTGATGGTAAGTGGTGAGATAAGCAAACTTTACCGCAAAATTAAAAGTTATAAAACTCGCTGGTGGATCATTGCAAGTTAGTGGTATTGTGTGCTGCAGTTCCTTCACCGCAAGCTTATGTCTGGCCCATCTATCTGGCAACCAACAAGCATAATGAATATTATTTTGACATGGACGAAAAGTTAATGAGTGTGGAAAATGTAACGTAGATACAGCGACAGCCGGCGTGGAGCTAGAGCAGAGCGTGTGCGGGCTGGGCGACGGGTCGCGCGGCGGCGCGCGCCTGTTCTCGTGCGCGGCCGGGCGCGCGCTGTTCGTGCCGCTGCCGCTGTGCCGTCGCGACGCGCGCTTTCGCGACACGCCGCCGCCCGACCGCAGCGACCTGCACGACGCCGACCGCTTCGACCAGGTATGATTTGATGCCGCTGTGTCGACCTGCTTTCAACTGGAAGGACTGCTAATATTGACCGTCGCTATTTTTTGGCCAAAAAACCCCAAAATTTCTACACCAATGCAATAGCAACAAATTATAGCACAATACGGCAAACCAATTGTCTTTTAGTTCTGTTTCAATTTCTAAAGTAATACCGGCCGTAGCATAACTCAATACAAAATGTTTCAGCCGGACTGTCCTGTTGTCCCTGGTGTGGTGGCGCCATTGAGTTCGCTCGGAGAGCTGGCAGGCAAGAACCGCGGCATTCAAGGACATCACAATTCTTGTTATCTTGATGCCACACTTTTTGCCATGTTCACCTTCACTAGCGTCTTCGATACTCTTTTGTATCGTCCGCCTGAGCCTGAGGTAATATATTCTAATAATTTTAGCACAAAATTCCTCACATAAGTACAATAAAAGATTTGATGTTAAAAACAAAAGCATGCATTCAAGCATTAATAAAAAGATCTGTTTATAAGTTATATTTGTGTGTTATGTTAGTACAATAACCTTATGAAAACGTTGATTACTTTTGGACATTACCACATTAAACTCGTCTTGTTCATAGGTCTATCGTTTTACTTCGGAGGAATGCTAGAGGACAATCAGCACTAATTAAAATACTGCTGGTGCTGTCCCGCACGCGACGCATTAGAGAGGGCATGCGTTTGCGCAAAATTGTGTTCTTGCCTGTGCAAAAATTCCTGATGCGCTACAGAATCGAGGCAGTCCTCCAATCATAAAACTATTACTACACTGAACACGTATGTCATCAATCAATCCACGTGTATATATTGCCCATTAAATAAAGTAATCTTAATTTACTTTGTTTACACGCTACAAATCTACGGGTAATTATAATGCAACGCTTTTGCTATCGCCCTACGCTCCCGCTCAATGTCAAATGTAATTGTAATCCAGTTTTATTTTTTAGTTCACTACCGTAGTTTCACACTCCCGTCATTTAATTTTGGGGGTCTGAAAATCTCGAGAACAATATTTCCGTATAGTTTTTTCCTAAACTATAAATAATCGCTGAACATACACATAACACCCCCAGGTATACTGGAAAACCCTTGGTGAGAGGCTTCTAAAAAATCGTGTTGGACCACTGTAAACGGGCCACCCTACATATTTGATTTATTCGGTACTCGCCGTTGTCAGAGTATGAGCAATATACGAGTCACTAAATAATAATAATAATGAGAGCAGGACATACTTAATAGATTCAGTAGTAAGAGTAAACGAGACAAAAATATAACTATTCATCTATTTCGCGTATGCAAACTTTTTGTCTGGCCCCAGTTTTAGCCAACAACTGAGACCCAACAAAACGGATGTTATGGTACGATTTCTTTGGAAAGTATTGCCGGTCTAAATCAGATAGTACCAGTTTACAAGTGACTCAAAGCCTATCGCTATCTCATAGGGCATACGCACACACGCTGACGGCTCATCTATACCATACCACAGATGAATACAGATGGCTCACTCCGCATTTTAGGTATGAAGCTAAAAGTACTTCTGACTACATTACGCTCACTGAATTGGCGCCCGACAAGACGAGCGTTTTGTCGGGGTTTTATATGTCGACTTATGAAGAAAAGCTTAAACTTATTTTACAGCAGGTTAGGTTTTAAAATCTGGCCTTTACCACAAATTAATAATAAAAGCGCTGTGCGACCTGAATTGCACTTTATTGTGTCGTAGCAAGGGTCGCTTTTTATTTAAATGATTTTACTAAATGAACCATGTGTATTCACCTGTGACCATACTCTATCTACGGTTCTTCTTTAACGGCTTGACGTTACCATCTGCATCGCTTAATTTGATAAAGTTCAAAGTACGTTTAAGGTTTTCATAGGTCTATTATACTAACGCTCCTTAAGAGAACTAGGTCGCCTATGCTGTGCAATTGAATGGTTTTTTTTTTTAAAGGACTCACCGCATTATTCCGAAGTCCAGCGGGTTCTTCGGGAAGAAATTGTAAACCCACTAAGAAAGCATGGTTATGTGCGCGCTGACCGAGTCATGAAGTTACGTACATTGCTTGAAAGACTCTCTGATGTGCCTGGTCTAACATCCGAAGAAAAGGTATTTATTGCTAGTTTTAATACACTATCTACAATGATATAATTAATTATTTATGTATTATTTTTCCCTTCATTTTCTTTATTCAAATGCGAATAAAAACTAGTAGTTCTGCGAACAGTAGACCTCGCGAGCACAAACTTTTTTGCAACAATTAATATACCAGTAAAGTTATTTAAAACGGGATATTTACCATGGTTTTTGTGTTAAACATGGTAAATACCCCGTTTTAAATAACCATGTCAGTTTAAAATCCTATAATTAATATAACAATCCAACTTTTAAAAACAACCTAATACTACTAAAAAGGTGGTAAGAAGATAATTAAACAGAAATAAACTAACCAACTAATATGTAACACGAGACTTTACTTTTGAAGCTACTTTAAACCTAACAAAACTCCAAAATATTCGGGACCTAACCATTTGGCGAGCGACAACGACAGCGCGATCTAGCGGAGCACAGTAGCGCCATCTACCTTATTGTAAAACGTTTTTGAGAATTCTGAAAAAAAAAATCAGAATCCTCCAGTTTTATGATGAGAAGCTGGTCCCAGATGCTCCATCAATCCCTACTTAAAAGTAAAAAAAGTTAAATAATTTATTTCAAATAGGCACATGTATGGCACTTGAACGTCAAAATTTACAAAATAATAGAATTGATTCTAGTCGCCCCTTCCAAAAGGTTAAAAAGCCGATTCCACTGGTAGAAATCTAAAAGTGAGCAATTTAACGAATTTTGACGAACTATTCTGCTCATCACGCCGAAGATCCTCATCAGATCTTCACCAAATTTTTGAGACCAACCTAAAGTTACTACGTTTCAAATAAAAAAAGAACCATTGAAATCGGATCTCATACGGCGAAGATATCCAGTAGCCCCCTTTTTGAGGGAAGTACCCCTCCAATAAAAAATCCCCGACGAAAAAAAAGTCTATAAAGTCGTAAAACATGTATACCAAGTTTGGTCCAGATCGGTTGTAAAAAACGATCGGTAGAGGAGTACCAACAAACTGACACACGAAAGCAAATTTTGCCAGACTTGAAGCAGAGATGCTTCGCCCGCTCATGTTTCCAATTTCCTTAATTTATACTACAGTTATGCTGTAATTTTATTATTTCAGGATCCAGAAGAATTTTTAAATGGTTTAGTAGCGCAGTTATTGCGAGCTGAGCCGTTTCTGAAGTTGTCTTCGGGACAAGAAGCATACTGTTATCAACTGTTTGTAGAGAAAGATGAACATGTTTCGTTACCCACCGTACAGCAGCTTTTGGAACAGTCGTTTACCACATCTGGTGTGAAATTAAGTGAGGTAGGATTTTAATAAGCTAAAATTTAGATAAAACGGTATAGAATATTAGAAATTGATCCTAATATTTCTTGCCTATCTTCTTATATAATAAAAATGAAATGCTGTTCGTTGGGAAGCGCATAACTTGAGAACAGCTGGACCGATTTGGCTATTTTTTGTTTTATAAGGTTCGTGATAGTTCTAATCAGATTCTTACGGCTAGAAAAATTGGAAAAGTTGCCGGGAAAATTGGTGCATTTTCTATGGGAATTTTGTATGGATTATTGAAATTTGGACAGGACAAGGTCTGTCGGGTGAGCTAGTTGATAATAACAATTCTTCACTGTCTTTACAGGTTCCAGCAGCTTTCATCATTCAAATGCCGAGGTTCGGCAAGCAATACAAGTTATACCAAAGAGTATTACCGTCTCCTCTTTTGGACGTCACTGATTTAATAGAGGGCTGTGAGTATTGTGATTGAACAGTCAATAATCCGACTAGTATGAATTAACTTTTTAAAATATGGTACTGGCAGCATGGAACTTAGAAATGCTGGTCGCACCGTACTAACGTTCCGTATTGATAGTAAACAATAATTCCCCGTAGTGCCTCGCCAGTGCACGGTGTGCGGCTCGCTGGCGCGCTGGGAGTGCGGCGCGTGCGCCGGCGCCGCGCTGGAGGCGGGCGCGCTGTGCGACTCCTGTCGCCGCGTCGCGCACGCCACGCGCCCGCACCACAAGGTCTATTTCATTTAAAGGTCGCTGCATAACTAACGAGGACAATTTTTTAAAGCATCGTTTCATAAAAAATGTATACGAAGCAGCATACGTCGCGGATGCACGGACGGGACGGCGACGTGGGGCCCAAGGGACAGGAAAAATATCGCTGGGGCCGATGTTTAGTACGTCCCGCACCGCGCGCGTCTCGTCCCGTCCGTGGTCTCTCTTATGTCTACAATTCAGTGGGTGTAACGCAGTCAGCGTTACACCCACTGAATTCGACAAGTCAAGCCCGCCGCGTACCTACTTGTAGCTTTATACCTAAAATTCTGAGTGAACCATCTGTATTCATCTGTGTAATTCAAGGAGCAGAGGTTTGATTAATTAAAAAATTGGTATAAATAATGGTTTAGTCAAATAATGGAAATGACACAAAGGATTTTTGGAAATTCCACCCCTATGAAGGTGAAAAGAGTTCTATGAATAAAAAATTAACTTTAAAAACTGTAACCCGACTACGGAAAAATAAAAGTGATCTAAAAAGTACGAAACATGGAAATATTTCAGACAGAAATCAAGACTTGTGTACAAAAATGGTCAAGGTAAAGCAGTGTTCCTGCCACCCACATGGTGTACAGTTTTGTAAACTTAATTTTTTTTTTTTTTTTTTTTATTCTTTTCCGTTGTAACGTTTGATAAACATTGCTACAACGTAAATAAGAGTAATAGAATAGGTCAGTAATAAATATCTTAATCATGCTTTTTATTGTATAATAGATTTATTTTTACGGCCGCGCCGTACGTAACGCAGTCCCGCTTTTGCTTGTTTTTACCAAATTAAACATATTTATTTACTTAGACAATACCCAACCAACAATTTTGTCCCATAACCAAACCTTATATATCAAAAAAGCTGGGTAAACGATGTATAAAGGTTTTGGCGGTGATTGATTGTTGTGTAAAAGCGTTTGCATTTGGCTCTATAAGTTTATACAGCAAAAACGACCTATTAAGAATTGATGTAAAGGTTTACTTCGCGACTTGGTATAGCTGTTATAGTCAGGCGTTATAGCAACCTCCAATGTCACTATTATACAACGATAAAACTTATAATAGTGTTTATTGTCGCCCTAATGCGTCTGATTTACACAATAAAGGTTCTAAACGAACTATAATGGGTCTTTCGTTACAGTGGAGATGAAAACTCAAGAATGGGGCGATATTGTGGGTTTTTAGATCGTCGTTACAGTACATGTATGGTGGGCACAAAAAGTCTACAACAGACTGATTTGGTGATATAGCTGAGTTTCAAATTACATTTATGTAGCATAATTAAATTGTCATATAAGGGTTTGTTAACGTATAGTCGTAGTGATAAACTTATCACAAAGACACTTTTTTAGAACAGTATTGTTTTTTATAACTGTTATAGTCCCTCTATTACAAATTAGTACTATAACGGAGATCCTTTCCCTTTTAAAACATAATTACTGTATATAAAGGTAGGCTAGCAATGCTTTCAAATTATAATTCAGTTTTGTAAAGGCATTTCTATCGCTCTTCTACAACAATATTGACATTTTGATTCAGCATAATTAATGCGACAACAAAGATTTTTATAAATTACAAAAAAATGTATTTAGAAGCTTGGAAAATATTCAAACGCAATGGGACTTATAGATTGGGCACGCCACAATTGCGGCGATAAGACCCCTCTTTGAGGAGTGGCTAGAGAGGCGCCACGGCGTCCTCACCTTCCGCCTGACGCAGGTCCTCACCGGACACGGCTGTTTCGGGAGGTTCCTGCACAGGATAAGGCGGGAGGAAACGCCCGGGTGTCACCATTGTGTGGATCGCCCGGAGGACACGGTGGAGCATACGGTGGAGGTCTGCCCAGCTTGGGCGGAGCATCGCCGTGTCCTCGTGGAGGCGATCGGCGGCGGTGATCTCTCGCGTCCGGCCCTGGTTCAGGCCATGGTACGGAGCGAGAGGAAATGGGAGGCCGTCACCTCCTTCTGCGAAGCTGTAATGCTCGCGAAGGAGGAGGCGGAACGCGTGAGGGAAAGGCAAATTTCGCGCCCTCACGCCCCCAACCGCCGCAGGAGGAGACGCCCAGGGCGTCGGGAATCGCGGGGCGATTTCCGGCCACCGTAGGCGCGGGCTTGCGGGCGGTGAGCAATGGGTGGCTCACCGTCCGATAAAGACCAGGCCCGGGTCGACGGCGCGTTGTGTTCCACGCGCGCCTCAAAGAGATGTCAGCAGATTTGAAGGGGTCCACTAGGGCCGATGCCTGCCGGGGTTGCGAAGAAAACCGAAAGAGAGATCGTGGCCCCCGGCAACAGGGCAACCGAAGGAACACGGGTGGGTTTTAGTCAGTAAGAGTCTGACACGCCCTCCCGCTCCGCCCAGAGCGGGAGAAGTTATTTGATGATTTCCCACCCTCAAAAAAAAAAATGAAGTCCCATTTTTTTTTTGAGGGTGGGAAATCATCAAATAAAAACTTGTTATAGATGAGAAGTGAAAAGACAATATGAGGAAACAGCAACGTCGCGCGTCGTCAAGAAGATACATTTTACATTTTACAAAATACATTTTACGTTAATGAAGAAATGGAGAATTATTTAAATATAGACAATGATTCCAGGTGTGACAGTATTTCAGATTGTTTAAGCTGTTATTCAACAGAAGAAAATAACCAGCAACTATATTGACTACCTGCCTAAGTAGTGGTATTGTTCCCAAAGCTGAATTATTCTATTAATAAAAATCAGCAACTTTATCACAAAGTATTTATAAATAATAACTAATAAGTATGACTCTGACGTCGTAGTAGAGCTGATTTATAAACCCATATTTTCTGACGTGGTATTTTTATGAGTTTAATAAAAAAATATTCATCACATTTATGGCACAAGGACAAGCTCAAAAGAAACCCTTATTTCATGTAGTGCATAGTAGAGTTCAGGAAGCCGGAAGTATGTTTATGACTTAAAATTTGTAATTTTTTTAGTAAAAGCTCAATAATTCGAGGGGAGGCATTCAAATATTGTCACCCGTATGTAAACCCGTACATAGTTTATCAGTAAAATTACAGTCGCACGTCATTTTCCACGTAAGAAACGAATAATTTAATTACAAAATAATATCTAACTCGTCACGATATATCCTCGTATTCTCTTTTTATTATCTTTTTCTCTTCAAAAACACTGAAACACTGCAGCGGCGTGAACGAATGTAAAATTAATGAATGACTAAAAGGTACTTTAGTAGCGTTGCGGTGGCTTGTATGTCATCAAACAGAGATTGCGTTACTGTTACATCAACTGTATTAGGCCAAAATTGTCATACCTGATACCGCTACAGTTGTACTTTAAAACTGAATGGAGATATAATTGCGCCACTTTCTTCGTAGGTGCACCTTCTTTGGCCTTTTATTTGACTACCGATTAGTTTTTACAAAACGGTCTATGGTCGTTTTGTAAAAACTAATCGGTTTTTCTATTTCTAGCAACTAATTCTTGCTGGTTAGGTATGATATATACACATATTTGTAATGTGCTCTGCAAGACCTTTCTTTTGATACCAAAAATGTCATGATTATCTCAATTTTATTTTTTTCGAGGTTAAAAATTACGTGTAAAGTGCAACATAGTAAATTTAGAGAGAATTTATATAGCCTACAGTGGGTTGCCATATTAATAGGGACAGTCAGGATTTTTTAAAATTGTGAATTAAGAGTCTTAAATTAATGAGAAAAACACCATGTCACCCGGACCATTATTACGAATCTATTAATACCTCATTCATCAAAATCGGTTCAGTCGTTCAGGCGCTACGGTGGAACACACGTAAACACATACATACATACATGACTGCTAAAATCATAACCCTTCCTTTTGGCTTTGCCGTAGTCGGGTAAAAATCTTATTCCTTTGATTGAATAACTAGAAACTTGAGCCGAATGCTTATCACAGTTAATAATTAAGATGGTAATGATTAACTATCGAAAGGTACTTACTTTTTAAAGGGGTGTATGGGTGTTGGAATTTGTAGGAGATAAATATGAAACTCATGCGAACGAAGTACTATCCTTAAATATTATAAAACAAAGTCCCCCGCCGCGTCTGTCTGTCTGAACGCGATAAACACAAAAAACTACCAAACGGTTCAAACGGTTTTCACCCATACACGGAGTGATTCATGAGGAAGGTTTTGAGTATAATTCATTAACGTTTTGTGTAAATTGGCTTATATATGACGATTATTGTTAAAGAAGTCGGAAAAAATCACGCCGACTGGGAGTTTTACTGACGTGCGCCGCGTAAACCGCAAAAGATCCATAAAATTTATGTTCTACAGTATTCTACATCTTAAAACGTTCAACACAAAAGTCCGCGATGACATATGACTATCTTCTAAGGATGACCCACAGTAACCATTATTATCTTTCAGAATTTGATAAAAAAATCATTATTATTTCCGAAGGTTTTTTGACCGGTATTATATTAATTCTAATCCAATAAAATATGTTATTTAAGTTGGGCATTTAATTTAGATAGACAACGCAGGAAGAAACCTAGGTGTTTCTGTAGAAACATGTGATACCTACTTACAAATCAATTATTTGACGAATAAATTCAAACCTATGTTATGGCGGAATGTGTCCTGCACTAAAAATATCTGTAACATAATAATTCCATACTTAATATTATAAATACAAATATTCAGGATAAGGGCTAACTGTATTGTCTTATTCATAATTTGGTGTATTTCGAGAAAAACAAAATTGTAAATTTTGGTCATTGGCTTTGGCAGTACCTATCTGTTTTTATTGTTTTGAAGAAACTAAAGAGGTACAATTTTGTTACTATTAATATATTAACTATACCCTCGTGAAGTTTCAACAAAATAGCAGACTAGTGCAGTCTGTGGCACGTGTGACCCCTTCAAGCCGGAACACAGCAACGCTACTTGCCGCCTAGGTATTGTTGAGCGCTCCCCTGTACACCCACGAATATAAATAATAGCTAGAGCCACTTATGCTGCCTGTTGTTAGTTTATTTATCAACGATAACCTAACTAGTAATATTATTTTTTCAGGCGATACCGCTCACCGTGTGTGAGGAGTTTGCAAACATTCTGGAATCCTGTCCTGTACCACGAGTGTATATGGAACTATTTGCAGTCCTATGCATTGAGACAAGCCACTACGTTGCCTTCGTCAAGGCTGGGGTCGGCCATGACGCGCCCTGGTGCTTCTTTGATTCGATGGCTGATAGAAAAGGTAAGATCGCTATAAATTATTTACTTTTACTGAATGCGAATTTTTAAAGACATTTCTGACTATAGGTATTGTATTTTACAATAAAATAAGACTTTCCGTAGTAAAGATACATATTATGGTGACAAGTGGCTATTCGAAAACTGTCAAAGGCAAATTATTGCTTCAATATTGTGGTTGATTGAAAACACGTCGAAAAATGTACGGTGAAGCGAAGGTCACATAAGAAGACCTTGGCGATGTAATTCTTATTTGTTTATTTATGTATATTTCATGTCCTGTGGTACATACAAAAGGCGGACTTAATGCCGCAGTGCATTTTCTACTATTCAACTTCAACAGATTTGATGAACATTTAGCGCTAACCGTAATGATGGCTGGTGGTTGTGTTTTAAGGCGAACGCAACGGGTACAATATCCCGGAAATCGTGTGCATCTCGGAGCTGGGCGCGTGGCTGAGTGAAGAGGGCGCGCGCGGCCTGCAGGCGGGCGCGCACGAGCGCGCGCTGCCCGCGCACGCCAAGCGCCTGCTCTCCGACGCGTACATGTGCTTCTACCGCAGCCCCGACGTCGCCATGTACCGATAGCTCGCTGATATAAGCTGTTTGTAAATTGACTGTTCATAGGTGATATGACAAACCTGTTGAAAATTACGTCGCGTTATTTGGCGCAGAAATGTACGCTTCGACGTATTCGTTTTCATGACGATAATTACGCGGCGAAATGCAAAGGCCAAAGTTCCACCCGACCGTTTACGCCTACGCTGAAATTGCGCCAATAAATAAATTCATATCCGCCTGATGTGTTGTTCGTTATTAAAGGCACTGCAGGTGTAATCACGCGGAACCTTTGTCACGTAATTTCGGCAGGCATGACATAACATTTAAAATGGCTATTTAAAACTTGTTATAGGATATGAGACTATTATTTTTTTTAAATATGGATCGTGCTAATGTAATCATAAAAGGTTATTTATTTTAAAGATTTCAGAACTAAAAATCACCAAACAATGTCCTGATCACAAATATTAAAATGAATATAAGAGTAACGCTGTCTATCTATTACCTTTCACAACGGCAAATGGCACACAGGTAGACCATAACCTGTGTAAGGACAATATGATACTTTTTATCCCGATAGCATGCCCGTGCGATAATTCCCGACCTCCACGCGGGCGAAGCCGCAGGCAAAGCTAGTTTTCTATAAGGCTACGGACACAAGTCAGCGGGCAGCGGGGCGGCGGCGGCAGCGCGTTCGAATGTATAGATTTATATGGAACTAGCCTCGAAGGCAGCGGCGGCGGCGCGGGGAGCGAGAACAGTTCCATATAAATCTATGCATTTGAAAGCGCCGCCGCCGCCCCACTGCCCGCTGACTTCCAGACCGAGGCCTTAGATACGAACTAAAATGCATTTATCTTTGCTCACGTGACTGCAAAAGCGTCTTCGAATTCGAATTTAAGGCCTGCTTGCACGATTTCCGGCCACCGTAGGCGCGGGCTTGCGGACTGTGAACAATGGGTAGCTCACAGTCCGATAAGGACCAGGCCCGGGTCGACGGCGCGTTGTGTTCCACGCGCGCCTCAAAGAGATGTCAGCAGAATTGACGGGGTCCGCTAGGGCCGATGCCTGCCGGGGTTGCGAAGAAAACCGAAAGGGAGATCGTGGCCCCCAGCAACAGGGCAACCGAAGGAACACGGGTGGGTTTTAGTCAGTAAGAGTCTGACACACCCTCCCGCTCCGCCCAGAGCGGGAGAAGTTATTTGATGACTTCCTACCCAAAAAAAAAGGCCTGGTTGCACCAAAACACACTAAGCCGACGTTCACGGAAGTAATAAAATCTCGGCGGTTTTTTTTCGTGCACCTGATTTTCAGTTTGAGAGTTGAAAATCTAACTTGTTTTTCAACGCGCTACGCTGGGACGAGTGTGCGTCCCAGCGCGTTGAATTCTCAACGCTCGGCTCAACACCGAGAGTTGAAAATCCAGTGCGCGATAAAATCCCGCCGTGATTTTATTACGTCCGTGCAAACGTCGGCGGCTAAATGAGTTTAACGCTGAACATAATTACGCACGCGTCTCAATGTACTCTTCCCCCTACCGTAAAAGAACCAATATTGTAAGTAACGAGTTGACGGGATATGATAATAGAAACGTTCGTCTTGTCATTGATACAGTCTTTTATGATCTTCTGGTTCGTTGACGTAGAGGAACTCTGCCTTAGTCCATGTACATAACATTGGTACATAAGCCGCTGATCAAATTTAAGAGTTCTTGATCAAATCTTAGATGTGCAACTCGGCCGTATCTGGCGTGTTCTGATCTTCGAGATGGGCTCTGGTGCATAAATCATGTTCCTCCATATTTTGTCTGGCTGTTTGCTTGCTAAAATTGCCTCCTCATTTCATTTGGAGCCCCTCACAGATTTCAGCGCGGCAGGGAGAAACTGGTTTTTAACACTATGGTCAGGTAGCCAACGAAATTCAAATTTTCTTACGTTTTTTGCAATTTGCAGGTCAGTATCAGGTTGTATGTTGATCTTAATATGATTCGCGACCGTATCAAATATTTATTTATAGAATTATAATCATAAAAATCACTCCCAAGTTCATGTAATCCTATTGAATGACTTGACATCATGACATTTGAGTATTATGCTAACTTATGGAATACAATAGACGTAGATATATTTAGTAACCTTCAACAGAACAATAAAAACAGAACAGGACAACATCAACAGAACAGGTTACTAAATACATATATCTACGTCTATTGTATTTTATCATGGATTTCCGCAAGGTCACGCCTGAATGAACTAACTATCTCTAACTTATGGAGTTGTATTGCTGACTCTCAGGATTATAATTCTGTAAAGTTGTGATGTTTCTAGTTATGTGCAGTTTCATACACTACTTTATATACTCTCATACATTGGGATTGAACCTACTAACAGTCGGTGGCAAAAAAAAACAAAATTCAAAACCAAAGACACCGACTTCCGAAATTAAAGTAATTTTTTTGCTTTGTAGTTTTTTTTTTGGAAGTCGGTTGATTTTTTTTTTTCGTAAAAAGTTTTAATTTTTCACTTTTTAGTTGTAGTACCTACCCCACACAGATTCGAATACTACTTACTACCGGCTATGTAAAAAACAGGGACATGAACTTATCATATCATCCACATATTAAGTGGGAAACAAAATGTTGAAGCCAACTAAAAAACTATCGAAGCAAAATTAATAAAATTTATATGGGACCAACTTGACAGCATACTCTTTCAAACAAAAAATAATTTTCAAAATCGGTCCATAATTGACGTAGAATTCGGTGGTCATACATAAAAAAAAACAGACATAGGCTACGAACATATAACCTCCTCCTTTTTTGGAAGTATTTTAAAAAGATCAAAGTTAAAATGTCGCCTCCACCAGCACTTCACCGCGCCATGCGCTACAGCGGCCGCTGCTGCCCCCCGCTTAAACGTTCCATTACAAAAAAATAATTGATAGAAACTCCTAGAGGCAACCGGATGACGAGTGGTAATCTGGGTCTTGAAGTGGTACCGTCCGAATGGACCCCAAATGGACGGGGTTAGAGATATGGGGGATGGGGGCAAAACATTTTTTTGACGTCTTTCAAAATTTAAGCTCTAATAAGTTGGCATTGATACACACAAGCAAGGAATTTGTGAGTATCAATGCCATCCTTGCCTTGAATATTGGTGATATTAACTTCTTGTATTTGCCCAGTATCGTAATGGTACAAAAATTGTTTTATCTACACCCATGCAATAAAACCTCTATAAAAGTTTGTGAAACAGTTACCTCATTGCCAACATTAAAATAGCCAGTGTCATGGTAACCATAATATCACCCAAATGAGTGTTATAATGTTGTACTAAATTTCATTATGCAACTCGAATTTCAAAAAAAGAACTTTCGTCATGTATGCAACTCCTTGTTTCCATCAACTTTTGTAATGGAACGTTGAAGTGGGGGACAGCAGGACAGCGCATGCGCGGTGATGTGCTGGTGTAGGCGATAAGGCGACACATGGGCGACACTCATGCGTGCTGTTGTACTGAATTTCGTGGGATTTTATTTATTCTTGATCTTGAATTACAAACATACAATGGTTTTAGAACCTTTTATAGAGGATTCATATCATGGGTATATATAAAGTCTTGTATGCAACTGTTTATAATTTGGTATTAAAACACTCATGTGATACTATTATCAACCCACGTTCGTGTTTTAATACCCCTTATTATACAATAGTTGCTATAAATAACTATTAGAGCATTATTTTGTTAGAGCTAAAGTGTTATAATAATGATTCTATTTTTAAATTTCGGTATTGTGTTTATAAATCATCATGTCAATATAAACTCGTTTTCAAGTTTATAATTTAAATTTTATGATATGAGAGAAGATATATTTTTTTAAATATATTTCTTAGCCAGTACTGTGATCTATACATATAATAAAACAGTAAAAAAACTGTGTCTGTACATTGAATATATTAAAAAACAATAATTGAGGGGGGTTTAGAAACAGTAATAGAGCACGAAACAAAAAAAAAAAATCTGTCTGTTTGTCTGTGTGTCTGTTTGTCTGTTTGTTTGTACACGCTAATCTTCGGAACTACTGGACGGATTTGAATGATTTTCTTTTTGTTGTATAGGTATTAAGTCGGCAACATATAGGCTATAATTTATCTTGGAAACTTGAACACCTGATGCAGGACCGCAACAGACCAGCTAAACTATAAGAGATACAAAAAATGGTACCATAGCAAAAATTGTTTCACGTGATGAGCATTTTCTGCTAAGAGAATAAATTTGAAGATCTGAAACAGCTGATGTGGAACTCCAAGAACCCAGCTACACTATAACAAATATAGGAATGACGTCTTAGCAAGAGTTGTTCAACCTGATGAGCACTCTCTGTTGTCGTATAAAATTTGAAGATCAGGAACAGCTGATGTGGAACTCCAACAGCCCAGCTACACTATAACATATATAGGGATGACGTCTTAGCAAGAGTTGTTCAGCTTGATGAGCACTCTCTGTTGACGTATAAAGATTGTAGATCTGGAACCCCTGATGTGGAAATCAAAGCTATCACTAATTTCACTGTATAATTATAAAATAACATAAGCTGGGAGTACCTCCACGCGGTGAAGGCGGTAACAGTTTAGGACTGATTTTCGATGGAAATTCTATGAATCATTGAAAATTTGACTCTACCGGCTAAAACTCCCATTTATTATTTTATTTTATCGAGTAAATATGCCTTCGGGCTTATGTTATTTGAGTGTTTAATTTCCTTTTCCATTTATCTTCGTGACACGGTAGCCTACCCGGTAACGCAGGGGAGTAGTCACTTAGGTTTTAATTGATCAGGTATCTTCAGAATAAAACTATAACCATGACTAGAAAGAGGTCAAATCTTTCCCAACGTTCCAAAGGAGCTAAAAGATTGAGGATCATAAGATCCCAAGAATCTACCGAAGAGCGTCAGGATAGACTTGATGCTGTTCGAGAAAATCAGGCAGCAACTCGCTCCGTAGAAACCTCTTCGGATCGCGAATGGCACTTTCAAATCTTTTCGCACTCTCTCTTGCACACGTTTTTTTGTTTCCTCAACAGTTTTTGATTCCATTGAATCTTTGCCTACCCTCCATTTCTTTACAGGAAGCTTGTAGCCCAAATGAAGTAAGAACTCTAACACGCGAATCCATGCATGCAAGGGACTTATTCCGTATTTGAAAACCGATATATCAATTGGCTGAGAATAAATTATGTCTAATTTGTTGAATTGCGTTGAAGTTGCTTTGCAAAATGGACATTTAAGTTGAGAAGAGGTTTCTGTTATTATATTAAGTACTTTGCCATCTATGCATGTCAAATAAAGTTGTGGTTTTGCCCTTATTTTCTTATTGTTAGATGTAGTTGCTTCTAAAGTAGTCAAATCCCTAATTTGGTTTTCTATCAATTTCTGTTCATTTAGTATTAAATCTTTTGTCTCTTTCCGATATTGAATATGAATCGGACGGCAAAATCTGTATGATTGTGGAGTTGGGTTTAACCAAAGTACAAAGTCTTTTTTTGTTTTTATCCGTAATGGGATGAATGTAGTGGCAAATAAAGTGTTTTCAGGCTCTTGATTATCAGAAAAATTCTGTTTATAAAATGATTGACCCGAACTACCATCAAACCCCCAACTCCCCTCAAAAATACAATCTACCGTATCTAGACCTTTTTGTTCACAATATGCTGATATAATTTCGTCGCAGGAGTTTATTAATCTTTGAAGAGTGTGAGAAAGTAAACTAACAAATGGAACAAAGGCTTCTCTTTCTGTTACTTGAATCGCACTATCCGGATAACATTTTTGTTTTGCATCGAACACTTTATTATATGGAGGAAATGCTGGAAATCCTCTTGATTTTAAATCTTGTTGCAAAAAGTTGTATGTCTCTACAGTAAATTTTCTATCTATAAATACTGCTAAAGCTTCATCTGGGGAATAAGGACGAGGGTCTTCGCGAAGTTTAGTTGCTATTTTAGTCGGTCGTGTTGGACTTTCAAGACAAGTATTAATAACGTATTGCAAATCCTTTGACGCATTGGTTTTTAATTTTTGTCCTTTTGCTTCTAATGCACTCGAAACAGCTTTAATAACTTTTGTAGGAGGTTCACTTTCTAAAGAATATTGAAGTTCTTTGCACACCCTTCGTTTTTGTCTGTCACTAAGTGACTCATAGACCAGACAAGAAGAAGTCGAAGCAATAGTATCGATTGTGGGGGATATTGCAATATTAAAAGTATTTTCTTCAATTACTGTAGGTAAATCTTGTACACTAAAATTTGGGTCAGTATTGGAATCTGAAATTAGTGGCTGATGATGAGGTACAAGTTCATGTCTGTCAGGGGATTGACTCAATATGTTAGATTCTGATTCAGAATCAGTAATCATAACAGACTCTGAAAGTGACGCGTCTTGTAATGCTCTAAAGAAAAATTTATTTAAGTCATTTTTTAGTGATTCTTTAAGCCATTTGTTGTTTTTCTTTGCAAAAAAATTAAAATTATATTTACAATTTTTGTAAAGCATTTCACATTTATACGTGAATCTAGCTATTGCCTCTTTAAATGCTTTCTCATCATTGAGTTCAGTTTTGTTAAATCCTAAAATAGTCAAGATAAGCTCTGATCTATCTTCTAAAGGCAAGTCAGTAGGTCGAATTTTAGATCCCATTTCTTTTGATTTGGCGATTAACATTTTATATACATCGAGTCTGCTAATTACGTCTCCTTGCGTACTTGCGAATACTCCCGGAGAATGAAGAGTACCGGCTGTGGCGTTATCCACAGCTTCATCAACTGCCACTCGTGAACCAACATGAGGGTTGGCGCCCTCATGCTCTCCTTGCAGTAAGTCAGCCGGTCGGAGCCCGGACAGACATCCCTCAACAGGGCGGGTCAGGTCCTGTTGAGGCAAAGTGGCGCCATGGGTCTGTGACGGCTCCATGGTGCCTCACCCCCGTTCCTCCAGGAAATATGTGTCGGTGCAAGGTTTTAGCCGTGGCCTAACGAGGGCGGACCCCTTCCCTGCACCACATATTACCTTTCATTGGATTTTAAACTAAACATTTAAAAACAAAAGAATATTAGCATAAATACATTGAAGTTATTTTTTCATATTAGTTCTTCAACGCAGTTCATAAAACAGGCAAACATTTTCATCACCTTTCAAATTTAAAAATTATATTTTTTAAGAAAAGCAATAAAATTCCTGATTTTTCTTTAGTATCACGTCTTAATACTAAACAATTGAGATAAGACATCACGAACTTATCCAAAAAAAGACAATTCTTATGGACACAGTGCGTAGCGTGCTGTGTACATACTCACACACACATGCACAAACACAAACCGATAAAATAGGTCACCGCGCCGAATTGGCAAATTAAATTGCAAAGGAGATCACTCATTTAGTAGGGCGACTCGGGCTAAAAAAAAAAAGTTGGCGGCCAGGAATGAAATACATTTTATTTGAAAGGTTACAGGAGTAGAAAGAAAATTGTATGGTGACAACGTTATAATTAATTTAGGGACAAAGATATAGAACGGTCTTTAAAAAATAAAATCGGGTTTGTTCGAACACTTTAACTCGAGAACGGCTGGACCGATTTTCATGGTTTTTGGTATTCATAAAATAACAAAATGGAAAGAACATAATGCAACGGGCGGCCTTATTGCTTGGCAGTAATTTCTACCAGGCAACTTTTGGGTTAGGAAAAACAGCTAAAAAAAAAAAATACATTTTGAATTCGATCCCTATTTTTTATATTTTATGATTACAACACTGCTATCTACTAACCAACTAGATATATATAATAGGCGTTGTACGGATTATAATAAAACAAAGAAAAGGGTACAAAAGTATCAATTTATTGTTTTTTTTATACAGTGATCTTACATATTATGCTCATTATCTTGAACGATAACATAATCTAAAAAACCTGCCGGTGTTTGTAAGGGCTCATCTAGATGTCTAGCCAAGCCGAGAAACCAAATAATTGACATGGTATGAGCACAGCAGCCTAGAGTTTTTTTGCCAGTAAGACACGTACAATAATATTTTTTAATTGCATTTCTGCCATTTTCCGTATAATCTGCCATAATATAAACATAGTACGTCCTGGCCCTCGAATGTCGCGATTGAATACGACCTCTTAGAAGTCTCGTTGTATTATTAACATTAGGCAAGTTGATAATATTAGGATCATTATACAGTTCAATCGTGTAAACCCCGTCTCTGATGTGCTCGCCACAGTATGATCGGGCTAATTTGAGCTGATAAGTGCCCAAAGCAAAAAGAATACAATCTTCTTCATTCAGACGAGGAAAATCTATTAGTTCTGGGTCATCAGCCGTCATTCGTCGGAATACAACTCTTTGCCTGTTCATATTATTTTCTATGACATAATCGGCAAGATCGTTCTCTATATTTCGCCTGTGTTGTATGATTTCCAAAAAGTCTTCTGCGTGTATGCTATCTATTATTGGTTGATGGAATGCATTGACGAGACTGGCTGCTACTCTAAAATCATCCATCATATGAGGCATAGCTCTATTGAAAAAATCTTGACGGAACAATTTATAATCGCGCTTAAATCTTCCATTCACCACTTCGATTACCCAACGACACATAGTAACAAGTCTTGATTCGTTGGCTTGAGCTGTGGATAATTGTAGTGCACCGACTTCTTTAGAGTGTGGTAAATAGCACGAATAGCCACATTCTTCTAAGGATGCAACTGAGTCTCGAAAGCCCCTGTCAAGGATGAAGACATCTTCATTTTGAAAGTACCAATTGAACACATAACCACTCTCGTCTCTTGCCATATTCATCATGATACGACCATCAGATGATGTAGCAGAATATGGGCCAGTCACATCAATTATATATCCATCGCAAGTTACAAATAGAAATGGCTTCAGTAAATTGGTATATTTGTGTAAGCTATAGCTTTCCCGCTGAAAAAAGAAATTGGAGTTTTTTGACAATAAACGTATGTTGCGTCGCATATTACGATTGCCTTTCTCTCTTCCGGCGGCGACCCAGGATTACCGAAAATCGTTTCTGGTACTAATAAGTTCCGGGATACTACTTCCTGTCGACTAATGTGATCGAATCCTAAATGACGAGGAACAAAATCTCGAAGCAAGCATTTTCTAGCAATTCCAAGTTTTCGTTGTAGAGTAGACTCTGGCATTCTGAACATGTTACTTAGACGTAGGTTCGAATCACCAGTTCTGTATTTTGCTAGTAAAATGCCTAGGCAGGCTTCAGGACGTTTTTGGTTTCTCAGACTAGGTGTTTCAGACAATATAAGTTGAAACTGATCATGACTAAGACCTGTCCAGTAAAATAATTCTGTTTGGCTCATTTGCCTATAATTGACAAAGTCTAGAAAGGAACTCCTTTCTTCTTTTAACACATCTATTATATCATCTAAGTAAGCCCCACTAAAATCGGTACATAGATTTGGTGCCTCCTGTAATTGTTCCCAATCAAAACTGATCAAATGTTCTTAACAAACACGACTATCTTTAGGTATGTATATGTTATACTTGCATAAAACATTCGCCCGTAAAGAACTCGGCAAGCGACGCCGGGTGGTATTTTGACAACCAAATATTAAGCAGCGCGAACTTGTGCAAGGAACACGTCGATATCTGCTACTTTGGACAGAAGAGTCTCTGGCCGATGGCTCAGCGACTTCCACAGGCACAGCAGCATCAACAGGCGCAATGTCATCTGCTGGCGGAACGTTATCTGCTGGCGGAACGTCAGCTGCTGGCGGAACGTCAGCTCTTCTTCTCCTGTCTGCTCGTTGTACACAAGGACGGCAGATAAATTCTTCATGATTCAGAAGAATCTGAAAAGAAACAACAAAATGAATTCGAATCTATTTTTTGGCATTGATTTACTCAAAGCGGTTACTGATTCACTTTAAAAATCGTAACTAAAAGCCTGACCACGAGGACGCCTTGTAGGGGCGAGATCGTAAGGCAGCGGGCAAATAAACACGTGCCCTTATCTTTTTCACGCCTTATCAGAATACAAAAGTGACGTCATCGACGCCAGGTGCAGAGATATTTTAACCGGGTTGTACACAGGTAATTCTTAGATACCTACATACATACATACATTAATTATTAAGTACAAACATTTTTAACATTTGACCAAAAAATATGTACTTATATACTTACTTGTCGAGGGTGTATAACTTCTGTTATATACAATCGTAAGTGCGGCCTATTTTGAAACAACTCAGACGTCAATAAAGATCGTCTTCTATTAACAACTGAACGATTACAACACACACACGTTCCCATGATAACATCAAGTCCGTTATTTGCGCAATGGTCACAGATTATAAAAAAAAACAGTCCTTATAACACACGCCGAGAAATAAGCTGATTCGCAAAAACAGTGAGTAGTGAACAAGGCAACAGATGATGCGTCACTGAACGGACTGAGACGACTCGCGCGCGCGTCTATTGTGTTACAAGTAAACGGCACAGAGCACGGGGGAAGTGAGGGACGCGCGGAGCGTGCAAGATTAGAACAGGTTTTTACCTGAACGCGCAAAACGTATTACTTGTACCAAATATAATTCCTAATAATTATTAATCCTATTAATCTTTGAACCCAAATTGTTCTCGTCTTTGGTGCCATAGTAAAACATAATGTATTCTATACATATTTTTAAAATATGTAAGAATTATCGAGGGCCACCCAAAAAAAAAAAATTAGCCCAGAATGGGTGATCTCCTTTACCTTCATACTTTCAAAGTCTCCGTCAATTTGCAAAATGCATATCATACTGTGATTATACAAGGCGCTATATAAATGGGGAATAAAGTGAATTGACTTTTTCCTAATATCTTTGCGTAGATGCCCGAAAAACAGACAATTAACTATTTTTCATTACTAGAAATTGTAAAAGATTTCGATAGATGTTGATTTAAGACAGCTTTATGTCTTCATTTCCGTTTTTTAAATTAATCTAGAATGTTTGGTGGGTTCAATTACCGTTATTTAAATTTTATCTGGATGTCTTTGTACATTACGGCGTACTTAAGAAATGGGAATTAACGTGTAAACTCTTTATAACGTTATCCTTTATAACAATAAACTCCCTGTAACGTTGAAGTGAGCCCAACTTGGTTGGTTTGCGTTAAAACCCACATATTGAAAAACTCTTTATAGCGATACGCCATTCTCTATTACGAAGAAATGTGTTCATATTTTTAGACAGTAAATATTCATTATCGGTATTATTGTTTATGTTATGTTATCAGGTAACAAAAGACTTTGAAGCTCCGAAACATCCGAGGTCGGTCTAGCTTTTGTTATCCTTAATTGCCTTGAACACGTGCAGTATGACGCATTGTTTTCTCGGAAGTGATGGTCTTTGACCAAGCATACTGGGTACCTATCGTATTATCAGTCGTAAACCTTACTGTGAAACTGTTAACATGGCATAGCAAAAAAACGTCAGACAAAGTTATCAGACTATATGTGTAAACAATAATTTATAAGCATTTATTATCTAAGACATACATAATAAAAATTCTTGTTAATTTGGTTGTTTTTTTGTTCACTCCATGTAACGATAACTCTCTATAACGACAAAAATACTCAGTCCCTTGAGTTTCGTTATAAAGAGTTTACACTGTATTTGAAACCATTTATATAAATTCAACTTACGTAAATGGTGGTGAGTTTGAGTGACTGCAGCGGCCAAGGGAAGACCTCCAATCCTCCATGAACTTAACTTCGCACCATTTTACAATACTCGCGTTTTAATAAATTGGCGTGCTGGCTGGCGGCGGGTGGCGCGGCTCACGGGAGCCTGGGACGGAACTAGGAAAAACACACCCTTCACGTGCAGACACGTGACGTTGACTAAAAAGGGAAAAAAATTTGCGCGCGCGCCACGCTGCCTAGCGCCCCACCCCCTAATCAAGATCTACGTTTAGCTAGGAGACGATCCAAATTGAAATTACGGAATTCACCGTTTTTTTTTTTTTTGGGAAGTTTTCCTACTATTTTTATTTAAAAATTGAATTTTCGAATGTCACCTAACACTCAAAATACAATTAGAATGTGATAAAAATGTCTTCTTGTATAATCTTACTAACATTAAAAAATAACTTCAAATATTAAGTTTAATAAATTTACGAGGTGATAACCCTAATCAAAAAAGTTTGAATTACAATAATTCCCATATCCTGCTATATTAGGATTCCTTTGTTTGTAAGGTCATAAGTGTAAATAAAAAGAACATTTCAGTCCTAGTTTCAAATCCTAATACGTAATAATATGGCGGTAAAAAAAAGAAATCAAAAATTTACAAAATCAGCTATAACTCTGTTATCTGGAACAAATAAAGCCTAATTTTTTTTACTATCGTAAAGTCTTTAAATCACTGTTCAATACCATAAGTAAAGTCTTAAAAAGATATCAAACTTTTGAGCTACAGTTGTTTCTATGGTTTTTCTGGAAACCACAGAATTTTTTTTCAAGTACTAATTTTCTGTCTTTCATGACAAATAGGCAATCGGGTGTTCTCGTCTCGCATTTATAATTGCAAGTCCTAAGATATAAGATAATAAAAAAGCCATGTCCGAAATTTTGGGCAAAAAATATACTGTGCGTCTTACGAATTTTCGATCAGGTCACGTGTCCTGACGCGAGTTTAACATTTTTTACCCATTACAAAAAAAAGTGCACAACGCCGCTAAAGAAGTTTTCACTTAAAAAAAAAAACACTTTCAAAGGATCAAAATTAGTTCACTTGACTACTATTCTCGCAGTTAACCGTGCGTGTGACCAGTGTCAATGTAGTAGCTCGATTCTATACCGATCTGTTCACTATTTACAAAGGTAGGTACTACTACGGTACTACTAACGTAGGTAGGTACTTACACTTCCCGGTAACGATTTTCTATCAATCACTGCCAAAAAGCAATTGTGGCCGACGCTGCGGCGCATTCGTTTTCGTGGAGTGCATGAACTCTACGAAAATGATAGGGATGCACAGTTCACAGTCACACACACTTCGCAGTTGTTGTATGCGTCGTCTTCCCAAACGTAGTATTGGCTTGAGTCAAACTTAGCCGCAGCCATACACGTACTTCGACGAGGATCCTGTTTGAAGTACTCGATGATCTCGTCGAGTTCTGCCGAATGAACGCCCGATCGACCTCTATCCTGTGCATGCGCTGGTATCTTGAAATGCCCATGATCGAGTAGCCGCTGTGCGGCGGCGCGCCGCCGGCGTCTTAAGAGATCAAATGTAATTTTTTGGTATCTAGGCATAAATTTAAAACGTTTTTATTCTTTGACTTTTTTTAATTTAACGAGTACTTTCGGAGATATAGCCATATCAAATTTGTATGAAGAGTCATGTTATTTTAGTTAAGCAATTTATTCCAATTAAATTGAAATTGAAAATAATGTATACTAAACGGCCTGAAAACCTCAATACCTACTTATTCTTTAAAAAAAAAAACAATGTTCGACATTTTCCACCACCATAGGTAGGTATGACGTAATTTGTTTTGAGACTTATTTCCGGGAATCAAGGGATAAGAGTGCGCGAGCGCAACAACAAGTTATGACGTGTCGTAACGTGATTGGTGCAACGATAGGGTATCTACGGAATGTTCGGTTGCATTCAAACGTACTTCAGTGTTCTATTACCCACCATAATAGACGCACTACCCCCACACATTCATTACTTACTTATTTGTTATTTTGTATTTGTGAAAATGTTTGAAAATTTAGTGACAAACCTTGATCGTTTCGTTATTTTAAAAAAACAGTGGCAGTATTAAAAATAATGACAGTTTGTGTAGTGAGATAAGGTCTAAATTTTTAGTCGAATTAAGTGATGATCACGAAAAGACCTTAAAGTTGTTTTGTGCAAAATTTTGTTATAATTTAAATAGAAGATGGGAAAACGCTTATCGTAAAGAAAATATATTCAGAACTAAAAATAGTGAATGGTTACAAGAAAACATAATATGGCCAGACTTTATTAAGTGTTTAATAGGCAGTAATGAAGATCAACCAGCACCGAGTACATCAACTCAGTATGTATCACCATCAAAAGTTTCTGTCGGTGTCTCCACCGAACAAAGCCCAAGAAAACCTTTTTGTGAATTAGCGCCTAAAAGACGTGCAGAAAACTTTAATTTATCTTCGGACGAAATAAAATATGCATATTTTGAGCAGTTGAAAGCGGATGGGAATGAGGAGGTTGCTAAAATACTAGAACATTTACTAAAGAATCCCCAAGATGTAAAAAAAGTTAAAAAGTGCATATCTGTTAAAGAAACAAAACCTGTGTTTTCTCCGGATGAGGCTTTAGGGTTATTTTTATCACTTAAGCTGACCAAGTGGCAATACAATACTTTAAGAAAAAGTGTTAACGAAAAAGACAGTAATATATTTCCATCTTATTATCAAGTGCAACATGCGAAACAGAAATGCTATCCACCAAAAGATGCTATTACAGTGACAGAAACCTCAGCTAAAATAAAGTTACAAGCTCTATTGGATATAACGACAACAAGAATAATGACGTCACTCTTCATAGATAGTGGTTGTAAAGAATTTACACTAATCAGTAAGTGGGGATTTGACGGTGCTTCTAATCAAGCAAATTACAAACAAAAAATGCAAACAGACGATGAACAAGAAAGTCAACTTGACGATTCAAGCATATTTATGGGTAGTTTAGTGCCAATAAAATTAGTGTGCGGCGAACAAGTTATCTGGCGAAACGATTCACCAAATTCATCTTACTGGTGTCGTCCAATCTTTTTCGAATTTGTGAAAGAAAATAAAATAACGATATTGCGGGAAAAAAGTGCTATTGAGGAAGAGATTGTAAATTTAGTGAAAACAGAAGTTGGAGAAATAAAAATTTCACACTCTTTATTAATGACTATGATAGACGGAAAAGCAACATCAATTTTATGTGATACTTCATCTCAGAGATGCGACATTTGTAAAGCCACTCCAACAGAGATGAATAATTTGCCCTTAATTGCATCAAAACCGACTGATCCAGATAGTAAATACGGATTGTCATCATTGCATACCTGGATACGAATGATGGAATGCATTCTGCATATAGCCTACAGATTAACGATACAGACATGGACAGTAAAGGGAGACAACAAGTGCATCATGGAAAGAAGAAAGAAAACATACAAGACGCTTTTAAAAATAGAATGGGACTTCTGATTGATGTTGTTAAACAAGGGCACGGCTCCACGAATGACGGAAATACTGCTAGAAGATTTTTTGCAAATCCAAACATGAGCTGAGATGATGCTGAGATAACTGGTGTTAATGAAGAATTAATAAGGCGATTTGCAATCATTTTAGAGGCAATTTCATCAGGTTACCACATTGACACAGCGAAATTTCACGAATATGCTCAAGTAACCATGCAACTGTATTTGGAATTATATAGCTGGTATTAAATGCCTTCAAGTGTTCATAAAGTTCTTATGCATGGTGCAGCTATTATTGAAAGTTTTGGTCTAATACCAATTGGACAGCTATCTGAAGAAGCTGCTGAAGCTAGAAATAAAGACTTTCGTAGGTACCGCCAACACCATTCCAGGAAATGCAGTAGAAAAACTACAAATGAAGACATTTTAAATAATTTATTGACCAGCTCTGATCCACTCATCTCAGCGAAACGTCACAAACTTCGCAAAAAACATAAAACTTTGTCAGTAGAAGCACAAAGTTTATTAGTAATTGAACAAGCGGAAACATTTGATGATGATGAATACGAAAATTTTGCATTCGTTAATGTGGATACCCTTCAGTGATTAAATTAAAACAGTGCAGTGGCCAGTAGTGATTGTGATTTTTACTTATTTATTTATTTATTTTATTAGTCCTTAGTGGATTAGGCCTAAAGGGGAGACCACTACATAAAAAAAACGCGCCTAGTTCTTAACCTCTATGGTGGTGTGGAATAGAGAACAAAATTTGAAATTGCGACCAAATCGCAGAAAATCGCAACCCGAGAATAGGCGCTAAAATAGGACAAATATACGTACTATGCATACGTAGAGTCAATTCTTTGAGAAAATTTGAGAATTTCGAGATTTTCACATTTTTTTCTTTTGCTTCATACAAAAATTACTTTGGATATTTATGACTCCGAAAATACTAAGTTATCTGAACGACCCTCATAGAAATAACTACTTATAATCGATAGATAAATCCAACACAATATTTAAAATTTCAGAAAAAGTAACTTTTTTTTTTTAAATGCCAAGTCCTTTACCGGCCCGTTTCAGCCCACTGTGCGCCGCGCGCCGCCCGCCTGCGTGCAGACTAGTTTATGCCGCATCACTACGCGCAACAGCTTATTTTGGTCTGAACATTTACGAACCGCTCTTCGCTTTGACGGAAGCGCGCCGTCACACATGCGGTTCGCGAAGTACCTACGTTATGTCACGGTAATATTATAATAATATTACCGTGTGGTTATGTCTAGCGGCTACTATTGTTTCTCACGCTTTCAAGTTTATGCATATTTTTTTGAATTATTTGAAAACAAAAACATTTGATTTTTTTGAGTTTAACTCTCTGATTCAATAGTAATACTTAGGGCAAATCGTTCTGCCTCGGGAAAACAACCATTAAAATTTCAGCATGTATGTACTATTACAATATTGTTTTATTGTTATTTATTTATGAAAATATCATATAACGCGAACAGAAAATTTTGTTACGAATATACTGAGTATGCAAATTTAAATCATAAAAGAATAATTTAATTTTCTCAACAGTAAATTTTAGAAGTATTCAATATGAACGGGCCTTAACAATTTCAAAACAAGAACAAAGGCGTTGGCCCCACCCCAACCAATGACCCATCTCACTCTGTCAATATCGGAAATGGTCGAGAGACAAACTCAGTACCCGTTTGTTAAAAAAAAAAAACAGACTATAGCTACGCCACTGCAACAGAAAGCCAAGATTCGAGGTGTGCCTTAATTATTCTTGTAATTATATAAATTGAAAAATCACACATTGAATATTATTTTATTATGCTTTATTGTACACCATAACAGTAACAAAGACACTTACTTGCATAATGCTTCGGTGCTAGCACCAAGCGGTTGTTGCTAATAATGATCATTCTTGCGGTTAGCACAAAACAAGGTGATTAATATACCTACTTATAGCGATAAAAATGACTTTTATATTTTATAATAGTTGTACTTATTATATATAATTTTTTAAACATGTTACTTTTACTATCTACATTATGACGAGATTAGGACTTTGATCTTTTGTTAATTTCAATAGGTATTATTATTATATGTAATATCACAGATCTTCACGGTTATTTGGCTTTGAGGATTTGCAATCGCAAGCATTCTTAGGCTGTTGAACGTTGGTCATGCCTTCTTCTATATTGACTTCGCTTTTTAAAACTTTACTCCACTCCTGAAAAAAAAAAAATATTGTGTGAACTTGATTACAACCAGCAGCCATGCTCGATACTTACAGTAATGCATCATTAACTTCATTGACAATTAAATTTTGGAACGGTGTCAGTAATTATTGTCCATTAAATCAAAGTTAATAGTTGATTATTTTATTTTTAAGTAACGTAAGTAATAAAAGTTTATTCGAATCGTTTTCTAACGCATGTTTTTTCAGGTATGTCAATGGTCAACCTAGAGGTTGTCGGCTGCTTAAGAGCGGGTAGAAATAAACCAAAATAATAATTGCTAATCGTACATTTTATTTTATATGGAATAGGCTTTTTTTTTTTTTTTTGTGGGTGGGAAATCATCAAATAACTTCTCCCGCTCTGGGCGGAGCGGGAGAGCGTGTCAGACTCTTACTGACTAAAACCCACCCGTGTTCCTTCCGTTGCCCTGTTGCCGGGGGCCACGATCTCCCTCTCGGTTTTCTTCGCAACCCCGGCAGGCATTGGCCCTAGCGGACCCCGTCGATTCTGCTGACATCTCTTTGAGGCGCGCGTGGAACACAACGCGCCGTCGACCCGGGCCTGGTCCTTATCGGACGGTGAGCTACCCATTGCTCACCGCCCGCAAACCCGCGCCTACGGTGGCCGGAAATCGCCTCGCGATTCCCGAAGCCCTGGGCGTCTCCTCCTGCGGCGGTTAGGGGCGTGAGGGCGCGAAATTTGCCTCTCCCTCACGTGCTCCGCCTCCTCCTTCGCGAGCATTACCGCTTCGCAGAAGGAGGTGACGGCCTCCCATTTCCTCTCGCTCCGTACCATGGCCTGAACCAGGGCCGGACGCGAGAGATCACCGCCGCCGATCGCCTCCACTAGGACACGGCGATGCTCCGCCCAAGCTGGGCAGACCTCCACCGTATGCTCCACCGTGTCCTCCGGCCGATCCACACAATGATGACACCCGGGCGTCTCCTCCCGCCTTATCCTGTGCAGGAACCTCCCGAAACAGCCGTGTCCGGTGAGGACCTGCGTCAGGCGGATATGGAATAGGCTGGACCAATGAGTATCAGGCAGTGGCGGTACCTTCATATAAGCCCAAAAGCCCGGCATGCCTTACTAAAATGCTCGATAGAGAATCAATATCAAACCCGAACTATTTAAAAGTTCGCGCGCTTAATTCTTATCAAAATAACACAAAGTATCTACCTATGCTACACTACTACACATCGCGATTGTTCGCGCGCAGAGTTTCGCATTTGTAACATCTACATATAGCTATCTCGCTTACACGCACCGGCTTATACCGGGCTTTCAAATACTATATCTGTCACTTTCGCACTTATAGCGATGTGCCGTATAACGAATTAGACCTTGTGCATAGAACAAATCGATCACTATGGCAGATTTAAGCCGGGCTTTTTCGGTATGAAGTTGCACGCGTATGCGTGACCTTGTCAGCTTGCCAACTCTGCAGTGTTGCCGTTTTAGCCACGTTGTGAGATCTTGGAGATTTTTAACGAGTTCGGAAACTTTTTTAACATTTAGCAACAATAAAAACTAGCGATTTTTTAAAATAACGAAATTAAATATTCAAGCAATATCTTAAAAATAAAATATTTGCGACATCTAGCTAGATTTTTCATATACCTGGCGATTTTTTTTTGCCTAAATGACAACACTGAATAGTTCCCGACATCCGAGAGTGCAACTAACTTCAGTTTCATTTGCTTGAGTGGAAAAAGGTTTTCTTGCTAAAGTTTTTTGTGTGTTTTCTTAGATTTCCTCAATGATACAATTGTTTTGGTGACTTACCTACAACAATGGAGGTAATTGTACCTTGTGAGGATTTAAAATGCGTTCAAGTTTTGATTGGCGAAGATAAGGTAAAATCTTTAAACTTTGCTCAGAAAAAAACAGTTAATTTCTTCATTAAAACCGACGCCTAATCTGTGTATTTCTCAGACTAGTAAATCGCATAAACGAAAATTTAATAGATCAGTGTATAAAACTAGTTGGATTGTTGGCTGATCGCATACTAATAAGTTGTATTGCTGGGGCTGCATATTTTTTTCGAATGAAGATTCCGTTTGGAATACATCTGGTTATAATGATTTAAATAACATATCTGGCGCCATTAAAAGGCACGCAAATTCCCATAAACACCTGTGTGCAATGGTTTCTTTCGGTAATTTTGGTAAACAACGAATTGAGACACCTATATCACGCCAGTTATCTGAGGAAATTTCTCATATATAACACGCGCGTTGAAAACAACCGTAGTGTTTTTCAAAGATTAGTCGATATTGTTTGTCATTTAGCAGAAGAGGAGGAAAGAAGAAGATGGATGGATGAATTCACTTTTAATTTATTGTACCTAACCAGTAGTTTATGAGAAAATTGCGATGATACATACGTAGGTACCTACATACTCAGTCGAAAACCGAACTTTCTTTTTTTGAAATCGGTTAAAATTTTATTGGGCTTGCGTTATTTTGAAACCCTAGGCACGCCACTGGTATCAGGCTATGTCCTAATATAAGATCGTCGCGCAAATACGCGATTGTCACGTTCATTTTGTTCTAACGAACACGTCGTCGAGTCTACATAGCGCGCCTTCCCCTTTTCCGAAAAAAATTGTTGACTGATGATTGCGTCGATCTCGTATACGTGCGAAGATTGCTTATATTAGGACACATGGTAAAGATGGAAATAATTATGATAATTTTAACATACCCGAAACAAAGCCGCATGATAACAAATAACATGCTGCGGCAATAAGTGTTCATTTCCGAAATTCTTTGCATTTATCGCAATTTGTTGTGCCTTCTGGTCGTTTTCCCGCGCCCATTTCACACGATCGACTAAATCGGACAAATCTCGTGTTACGGGTACGAAATGTTCCCAAGCGGTGAGTTGCTTGTAAAAGTGTTCGTGATAAGGGGAATTCTGTTTAAAAACCAAGCCTCCGCCAGCTAACAGGTACGGCATACGATACGCGGCGACCGTACCATCAACATTGATTTGATATTTAAACTGAAAAACACAACACACGTTATGGTCGTCACTCCTCGTAAATGTAACTAATCACTTAATTCAAAAAACCTTTTTCTTAAAAGGTCGAAAATGGCTGCCCATCGGCTTGTCGCTTGAAATAGAAACAGTTCCTGATATAACTGAACAGGCCTTCATCATCAGCCTACAGACAGACTACTTGGTCATACCAATTACAAACCATTTAACTCGCTTCTCGGCAACTCTCACGCAGACACTCTGCGAACGTTGTCGCTCCACCTAGCCTGAAGGTTCCTTACCTTACGTTTATCGATTCGTAGTCTCTACTCAACGGCTTCCCTAACTGCCATCGGTTCTGCGGCAACAAGACCGGCCCATTGCCACTTCAGCTTGTTTATTTTGTGAACTATGTTGACAACTTTGGTTCTCTGCCGGTTCACCTCATATCGAATTCGATCGCTCAGAGTGACTCCAAGCATGGCCCTTTCCATAACTCGCTGAGCGCCCTTGAACTTGAGGTCCAGTCGTACCATTAGTATCCCCGTCTCGGCCTCGTAAGGCACTGGTTTTAAAGGAGAAAGTTGAGAGAAAGAAGAAAAAAAAAAAAACAAAACTTACGTCAAAAAATTTAAAGAATGATATATGCGGCTGTTTTGGTCCATATTGAGCCTCTTTATCTCTAAAGAAAAAGAAATTCGTAAGAGAAACATTAAACAAGTCTGGATTGGCGCGTGCGATATCAACAAGTTTCAAACGTTCAGCACGCGAATCCCGGCCACGCCAAATAGCTCGCGGCTCGCGCTCTTCCCATACAAGTTCTGCGCCACTTTGAACCGATAATGTATCTAAAGTCACTCTGTAATAATGAAAAAAACTATATTTGAAAATACCTGCAGAAACATAATTTTAGTATTATCTAGATATTATTAATACCTACTTATAAACTGATCAAAAATTGCACCTCTTCTAAATTAAATGGTATGGTTGCATACCTACTATTGCCCACGAACTCGTTCGCGGGAATTCAGTTTACATAAATAAAAAAAATAAAAAAACGAACATCGATCCTTCCCCTTTTTGGAAGTCGGTTAACAATCATTTGTTGCATTTGCATTCCCAGTTTAGGGGGTTTTCGAAGAATTCAATAACACGTCGTTTTTTAATTTTTTGCCTATACCGAGTTTCAAATTAATCTAACCCGAACGCTAAGACTCTTCCATACAAACTTATTTTTTTTAACCGGCTAAGTGCGTGTCGAACCACGCACAATAAAGGGTTCCGTATTTTGAATAAATTTATCCCAAAAACAAACTTAACATTGTAGTTGGAAAACATGTTTTTCGATACATCGATATACGCCACGGTCAATTCTCCAAATGCAAATGTAAGTTAGTAATAGCAAAAATATATATATATATATATATTGGATAAAACTATAAATTAACGATCGGATTTTTCCTTTACTTGTGGTGTGAGGCTTAGCTTTTTGCCAAATGTCATGATTCTAGCTCAACGGGAAGTACCCTGTAGGTTTTGATTTACTAGCGAATATCAAAATATGTCGCATGTTTGGCCGTATTTTTTTATTGCGTTGACTTGAAGCTTGATTTTTTTTAGAGCTCAAAGGGACCGTAGAGCTACGTATCCTTATCCTTACATATTATAAAATAAAGTCCCCCGCCACGTATGCCTGTCTGTCGGTCTGTCTGTTTGAAAGCGATAAACTCAAAAACTACCGAACGGATTTTCAAACGGTTTTCACCAATGGACGGAGTGATTCATGCGAAAGGTTTTAGTGTATAATTCATTAAAGGTTTTCTGTAAATTGGTTGAAAGGAGTTTGAAGATTTTTGTATGGAGGGTGGCCCTAATGTCGGCCGCCATTTTTTTTTTTCAGAATCGCGGTGCACAACGAAAATTAATATATTTAGATAAAGGACACTTATACAGACAAAAAATGTCATTTAACACAATATCCTAAAGCGTCAGGTTTCGGAGGTTTGCGTTATTCACAGAAATATAAGTCGAAAACTGAACCTTGAAGATAAAAGGTTAGTTTTGTTATTTTCGCTTCTGGTTAGCATATTAAACTATGAAAACATAGTTGCATCTTGTATGTGCTATAGGTAATATTTTAGTTATGAGCGAAAGAGACGAAAATATATGAATACCCCCGCCGAATAAGGGTGTATTCCCGTTCGTCCCACTGACTTCATATGACGTCCCACTGAATAAATGACTGATTTTTATTTTAAAATTTGTTTTTTTTTACCATGAAAACAACCAGTCTGAAATTAATTGGTGGGACCAAGAGGCCTAAAAGATAATTAATAAATTATTCCCGTTCGTCCCCCTAAAATCATGAATGGGACGATCGGGAACAAATTTAATATTATTTTTGTAAATTCCCGATCGTCCCACTACGGGGACGAAGTCAGTGGGACGAACGGGAATACACCCGAATAAGGGTGGACGCCTCGCGACGAGCGCCACTCTTCAGTTTGCCACTTTGACAATCCATTGCTCCTGTCTATGCAGTAAATTGCAATAGATTCGATACTGTTTTATTGAGTTGTTCTTAATTAAAGTTGTTACGGTTTTGTTTTCGTTATCTTTGTTAGGTCCGGACTCCAACAAAGCGGAGACGAGACGAAAGGAGAGGAGATGTGTTTTAAACAACCAATAGAATTTCGTTATTCACACATCTCGTGTCCACTCAGTTTCAGTAGAGACTACTAAGCGGAGATGTACCATATTTGTATGACGCGATCGAAGCGGATATGTGAGCTGTGCCTCGCCGAGAGCTGGGCAGCGGTACAAAGCGGAGATGTGAGTTGTGCCTCGCAAGCTGGCGACCGCGCGCAGCGGAGACGAGAAGAGATGTGAGCGGAGTGGCGTGCAGTGAGCGGCACTGTAACAGTTCAGCTCTAGCCAGCACACATCTCCGCTCTAGCCAACACACATCTACGCTGTAGCCAGCACGCATCTCCGCTCTAGCCAGCACACATCTCTGCTCCAGTCTAGCCAGTACGCATCTCCGCACAGCTTCGGCGGATACGCCTTAGCTAAAAACATCTCTTCTCGTCTCCGCTTCGGACATCTCCGCATTGGTGGAGTCCGGGCCTTACTGTTGTGTTTGAAATTGTTTCTCGACAAAATGTCAAGCCGTATTAGCGCCAGAACGTACTTTTTTGTGGGAAAAGCACTGTGCCTGGCCCACGGCGAAGATGTTCACGTCCTGTACAGTCTTGTTTGCTGACTGAAGACTCTATAGCCAGCCATCCAAGTTTACTACAAAAATTCGTTATAACAATTGTTATTTTTATCTTTGAATATCTCAAAAACATGACGCTTTATGATGTTATTTTATATCACGTTTCATGTTTGTATAAGTGTCCCCTATCCAAATATATGACATTTATTGTGCACCGCGAATTTGAAAAAAAATCAAAATGGTGGCTGATGTAAGGGCCAAAACATTCAAAGTCCTTTGACGATTATTGTTGAAGATGTTGGAAAAAATCATGCCGACTGGGAACTTTATTGGCGTGCGCAGCGGAAATCGTAAAAGTTACATAAAATGTATGTTCTACCCTATTGTTCATCTTCTAAGGATGACCCACATTAATCATTTTTATCTCTCAAAATTTGATAAAAATGTAATTTTTATTTCCGAACCTACTTTGACCCGTATTATATTAATCCTTATCCAATAGACTATGGTACTTAAATTGAGCATTTCATTTAAATGAATGGTTTATAAGATATCACAGATTCAAAATTACGCGTAACAAAATAATTATGGTTGACAGCCACACGGGCGCGCGGGCGCAGTGGTAGGATTCAATGACCTTTTCCTCATTTATTAGGTATGTAATCCCGGTATCGGTAGTACGTTCCCGTGGGATATTTTCCGACATCCACGCGGGCGAAGCCGCGGGCAAAAGCTAGTTTAGTATAAATTTTAACTTGATACCTCCACGCGATCCTGAGAAATCGGGTTTTGACGGACTGACAGATAGACGGACAACGAAGTGATCCTCTAAGGGTTCCGTTTTTTCCTTCTGAGGTACGGAACCCTAAAATTATAAAGTCAAACTTTAATAATTAAGTACTTAGGCACTTATTTGTGCCAAGTTTCAAGTTTGTTAAGCCAAGGAATATAACGGAAATAGCACGTTTCACCCTGTTACAGGGAACTTCACCCTCTTACGAGTGGAAGTCTGTATCGAAATCCGTAGTATCAAAGTAAGAAACATGAAATTGAATATCAAATTTTCTGGTAAGAAATAAACAACACGTAAGCAGACGTGCGCACGGACGTAAAAATATCGCGGCGGGGATTTATCACGCACTGGATTTTCAAACTCTCGGTGTTAAAAACGAGCGTTGAGAATCTAACAGAGTGCAACCCAGCGCGGTGGATTTTCAACTCTTGGCAGTAAGCAGAGCGTTGAAAAACGAGTGTGCGAATAAAATCTCTCCTCAATGTATTTTTATGTGAAAGGCTGAATAAGAAATTCATGCTACGAAGTCGCAGGCAAAATTCTAGTATTAAAATATGGACAAAGAGAGATAGATAAGAATATAATTAAAATGTCAAAATAGTGATTTACCTTCCCATATTTTCTAAAGTAGACTCTGTCAAATCATATGTTGGCATTACAATGTCATAAGTTTCATCACTGCCACACCATGAGAAAACAGGTAATGGTTTGTCACGCTTGTGAACCAAGGGCCAATCACCAAGATTAATTACCAGTTCCATATCAGGTAGTTTTACTTTCCTCATTAAAGATAATATAATATTATCAGAAAACATATTAAAACCAACATGTTTCCCATAACAATTACGATACATTTCGTTTTCTTTTATGGCATAGTGGCAAAAACTGGTACTTTCCGGCTGATGATACTTTTTTATAATCTTTTGTACTTGCTCTTTCATATCTAAATTATGAAATGGCTTAAGATCTTTTGTAATTTGTTCATATGTTTGTAGGCAGCCATAATTATTGAACCACTTTTCAAAATCTTTTTCTGGACAATCACATTGATCCGGATAAATTGGTCCTGTAAAAAATAAGTTTTTGTTATTTTCGTATTAATAATATAAAATATAATAACATATAACTGGTGTGCATTGACTGGATTATTAGTTATAATATAGTAGATGTATATAGTACACGTATAAGCACTGCGCAGGATCAGCATCACGTCACCTCATCGGCACGTTGTCGTCCACCATGCATCAACCCTACGAAAGCACGTAACCGTATATTACTAGCCGTCGCAAAGCTTACGGCTGGGTAAAGGTGGCGAGGGCTTGCCGCAAGCGGGTGGTCCGCCCTCCATAAGCTCGGTAACTGATTTCAACTAGATGATCCCGAGCCGAGGTGATGCCGTTACCACAGATAATATAATACTAAGTACAGATACCCAATTCCGTACAAAGAAATGACACCTCCCTAAGTCTAGCTATTTTTCTTCCTCCATTTTTTCAACAGATAGCAGCACTCACAAATTGCCAGAGACTAATTTTATAACGCCATCTAGAAGTCGACTTAGATACTGATGGCATTAAGATACATATATTCTCTACTTTGCACACCGCACGGTACGTTCAAGGACGAGTGTAATAAGAATAACAATACAACAAAAATATCTCGAGTTGGCGGAATAGTTTCATTTTTGTGAGTGATCTAGCAATTTTCACGCGGCAGCGAATGCCTCTTTATGTATTTTTTTTGTATTTCAATGCTTAAATCTAGATTTTCCTCTCGTTACCAAATCTACTATTGCTAAAACCCTAAAACGGAAATCACGCGCTCTTCGTCCGAATTCATTTTGACAGTAAGTCCACGGTCGCACGGATGTAATAAAATTGCGGCGATTTTTTTTTTCGTGCACTTGTTTTTCAACGCTCTGCCGAGAAACCGAGAGTTGAAAATCCAAGTGTGTTTTTTCAACACGCTGAAAGAAAAGAAAGAAAGAAAGAAAAAGTATTTATTGGGACTCGCACAGGACATTACAAATTAAACTAAAACACACTCATTAAAACATTATAAAAAATTAAAAAAACAAATTAAAAAAAAAAATAACAGAAAGTCCTGTACGAGGCCAAAAGGCTCCTATCTCAGCATATGTTGCGACATTTAAAAAAAATGTCGCAGCGCTGGTATTCTGATAGGGCCCGCAGTGATGTCACGGATAACGACAACGCTGGGACAAGAGTGCGTCCCAGCGCGTTGGATTCTCAACGTTGAAAATCCAGCGCGCGATAAAATCCCGCCGCGATTTAATTACGTCCGTCCGAACGACGACGGCTTAATGTTTTTAAAAATATCAAATAAAAACCGACAAAGTACGTGTTGGACCACGCATAATGATAGGTTCCGTAGTTGGGATGAATTTATCCCAAGAACAAACTTAACTTTGTAGTTGAAAAACATTACACAAACTATACAAAAATATAACTAGGGGGCTGTCTCCACGAGCGAGAGAATCGCGACGAGTCCGCCCTTATATCGTCGGATAATCTCCACGAACGAGCGATAATTCCGCCGCGTATCGTAGCGAGTCGTAACGGAATCGCAGCGTTTCAAAAAAAGCGCCGTTGGTGGACACATCCCATGTTGCTACGTCGTGAAAGTCATGGACATTTCCATGTGAATTATGAAGAATATCGAAATCATCCAGAATGGTTTGAAGATGAATATTTAATGCCAATTCCTGTTTTCGATGAACTGTTAAGTTTACTATCAAGACACTTATCAAAGCAAGATACTAATATGAGGAAAAGTATCGGGCCTTGTGAAAGATTAGCAGTAACACTACAGTAAGTTTAAAGCAGATTTATTTTACTTAAACGCTTACATCAAATTAAAACTTAAAGTTTACATTCCATCAAAGTGTTCTAACATTTGAGCAATATCATCCTCGCTTGTTGGTGTGGATGTACGAGAATAAGAGTCTAGCAATGTATGTAATGATGGTGTGTATTTCTTAATTACGGCCATAATCTCAGTTCTGGCATCAATTAAACAGTCTTCTTTTATTTTGTCCATAAGTGGTAGCAACGAACGGAAAAATGCCTCATTTCCACGCTCGTCGCGATACTGTGGTTGAACATTATTTCTTTGTATATCTATACTCTCGCGCATAACATTCGATATCTCTTTATTAGATTCCAGAAACATTTGGACTAATGTTTTCTTTTTATTAGACGTGGATGGTTCCGTAACATTAGGGGTGGTATTAACCGAACTGTCGTCATCCTCAAAAACATCTTGAATGTCCTCATTGAACATGTTTGACGATGTTGAAGCGTGTTCTGTGTGTTTCTTTAAAAAAAGTAATGCATCATAATGAATATACTTTCGTCGTTTTGTGGCAGCTTGACCGGATTTTGAACATTGCTGCAACTTTAACTCCTTACGAAATTGATCCCTTAAAGATTTCCATTTTGTCATTAACTCAAGTCCTAAAGCAAAGAGATAACTTTTAATTTAAATATTATAATAATATGTAAGTATATCTACATATATTAATTATTATGTATTTTAATAAAAAAAAACAACACAGATTAATAAATCCGAACGCTTTGATGGAGTCTTCGTTTTACATCCCATTTAAAAAAAAAACTTTCCATCAGGTGTGATTGCAAAAAAACGCGAGCCTATTTTATATTTAAAAAAATATATGATAAAGTATATTTTTTGAATAATACTGTCATTTTCCAGATATCTCGCTTCTGGAACAAGTTATAAACGCCTTCAGAATAAGTACAGAATTTCGAAAAAAACGTTGTCTAAATTAATAAAAGAAACATGTGGAATTATATGGAAAGTGCTAGCACCTACAGAAATGGCAGCCCCGAACAAAGAATCATGGAAAAGAATCTCAGAGGGATTTAAAGACAACGCGAATTTCCCACATTGCTTGGGAGCGCTAGACGGCAAACACATTCAAATTCAGTGCCCCCGGAATTCCGGCTCTCTATACTTTAATTATAAAAAGTACAACTCAATCGTTTTATTGGCTTTGGTGGAATCGAATTATTTATTTACTGTGATTGACGTAGGTTCTTACGGCCGTGAAAATGATTCTACCATTTTTCAATCTTCAATTCTAGGCCAGAAGCTAAATAAAGAAGCCCTTGATTTGCCGGAAGAAGAAGAACTGGTATTTGGCGGACCCAAAATGTCATATGTGATTGTAGCTGATGAGGCCTTCGGTATTCATCGAAATTTAATGCGACCGTATCCCGGTCGATGTCTTCCAACAGACAAAAAGATTTTCAACTACAGACTGTCTCGTGCGAGACGTTACGTGGAATGTGTCTTTGGACAAATCACCTCAAAATTTCGCATATTTCATAATACAATAAATCTTCAACCGGACAGTTCAATTCTTGTAATGCAGCTTGCGTTTTGCACAACTTCATAAAGCGTCGAGCGTTAAATGCCACTGACGGGGAAAATGAAGACATATACAATCAACAAAATATGACACCCGTACTTCAAAGGACAAGGAATTCGGGGTTGCAAATTCGAAACTTATTTAAAGATTATTTTAACACAGTGGGCACGGTTCCTTGGCAAAATGACTACATCGTTTAATGAAAATTATCTTTCTTATAATTATTGTTGAAACAACGGTTTTGTACCGACGAATGTATATTATTTTGTTATACCTATCATAGACAATAAAAACTAACAATTATAACAACAAAAATTACCTAAATAAATAATATTGTACGCTTACTTTTTTCTTTTTGTTCTTTAGAGGTTAGGTCATCCCACTCTGTGAGCACACTTCCCACATCATATCATACCAATACCTTGCTTTTATTTCTCTGTTTCGATACTCGGCCAACTGAACATCGTAAAGGGCAGGTCTCTCTCTCACTTCAAGAATAAACTTTTCAATGTCAAACATTGTACTATTGTTTAAAAAGCTTCTCGAAACGTCCTTGCTTAACGAGAGGCAACGCTGAAATGACGCTGCGTTTGACAGCGCGCCCGCTGCGCGCTCGTCGCGAGCGCGCGGCGAGTCCGCTGCTAGTCGCGGCGGGCTAGCGACGATGTAATGACGTTTCGCGCGCTCATTGCCACTCGTCGCATCGCGGCGATAATATCGCTGTGTGGAGACGGTTCCATAGAGAGTGTATAGAAATACGTGGCACGACGATAATATCGCCGCGATTCTCTCGCTCGTGGAGCCAGCGCCTTAGAGTTTTATTTTTATTGTCGTTTGATAGCGGTTTTCTCTGGTCGATGTAATGACAAAACCTTGACTAAATCAATATTTCTTTATTAAAAATAAAATAAAATCTTCTGGCAATAAAACTAAAACAACTTGGAATATTATTAATTCAGAACGGGAAGAACGACAGCACGGAATCGTGACTTCCATCTAAAAATTAATGATGTTGATGTTAATGGAACAGAGTTGGACCCTGTTGAGTCGACAGTTTTTCTTGGAATCATTATTGACAGTAAATTACAATGGGGCCCAAACATAGGAAAATTGTTGGGAAGGCTAAGTTCGGCCGCCGATGCTGTTAAAAAAAATATACAGATAACTGACGTAGATACAGCCAGAATTGTTTATTTTAGTTATTTTCATTGTCTTATATCATATGGGATCCTTGCTTGGGGAACCTGTGCGGACATTAATACTATCTTTGTTCTACAGAAAATGGCTCGAACAGCCCTGTTCGAGCCATTTACAACCTAGGTCCAAGAGATTCCCTTAGAGAAAAATTATATTAATAATATTCTGAGTGTAACCTCACAATATATTTTTGAAAACCTATTTTATGTACACAAAAACATATCAAATTTTAAGAAAATGTCCGATATTTATACTTTAAATACCAGGAATAAACACAACCTTGCTGCACATCGCACACGTCTCCACAAAGTAGGCAACTCGTTCATGGATCAATGTATACGTTTTTACAACAAACTTCCTATTGACATTCGGGCATTCCATTAACTGCCCGGAGTCTGGATTTGTGTCCGGTTGATGGCAATAGGCTCGCCCCCTATTCCATGGGACTTAAAACATTACCGGCGAAATGTGGGTGAACCTGCTACAGGGACACCTCTGTCCAACCCTTCGGGGAAACAAGGCGTGATGTTATGTTATGTTCCCATTGACATTCGAAACAATTTGTATTAAAACCAAACTTTGTAAAAAAGGGTACTATAAAATTTCGGATTATTTAGAAGATAAAAAAGCTTAGGATTGAGCTGCTCGCTCTGCTAAGGCTTGTGATAAAATCATAAAACTTGACATTTTAATTATTATGTAAAATCATCAAAATATACCAGATTTATATACCTACACATTGACATTGTTGAAAATTATATTCAAAATGACATGATTACTTTGTAAAGTATTATATTATTTTAATTATTGTGAATGTGAGGACAAGGGCGGATCCAGCCTTTGAGTCAGGGGGGGGAGTCACATAGTCGAGGTCCAGTCAGGACAGGTTCCAAACAGTGGCGGACTAAGCCTGTCGGGGGGCCCGGGACAGCAAAAAAAAATTAGGGCTCCCGGTCTTCTCAGTTTATGTAGGTATTTCTAGTAAAATTTTGCTAAAATATATAATGACAGCAAAAAATCAAGTATAACGTGCCTAATTATAATCTACCTACACCATTAACTTCGCAACCAGCAGGATATTTTTTTCAGGGAGGTGCATTTTCGTCTCCTCTGTAGGCTATTTGCGAAAAGCAAGAATGTAGGGAGCGAGCAATGCGAGCTCGAAATTTTTTGCACCTTTCTATTAAACATCCTTACGTACAGGTCGTGCCATTAAAGTTGAGACTTGACCGCGCCTCCCGCCGCTCTTTCCTCCGCCCCGATGACGCCCCAGCGGGGACCTCATACCGCTAAAGAGACCCATAAATCGTCTACTGCGCAAGTCAAACCACGTGGTGCGTCAAGTCTCATCTTTAATGGCACGACTTGTAAATAGGAGTAGCTTTGTCGACATAAGCATAAAAGTTTGAGAGTTAGAAGAATATAGAATTCAAGTGCGAGCGAAGCGACCTCGAATATTTTAGTACACCGCCTTGTGTAGATAAGGTTTTTTTTAAGTCATACTTAAATAGGAATTCCTTTGTTAACTTATGCAGAAAGTTTAAGAATGTAGATTGTAGTGAGTGGAGCGAGCTCGAAAATTTTCATCTACAGCCAAGTCTAAACTGCTTCTTACTGAATATTTATGAAGACTGTGTTTGGGATATCATTAAAAAATACTTCTTAAGAATTACGGGGCCGGCAAGACCGGGGCGAGGCGGTTTATCTTGACACTATTCTGGGTACCTATTTAATTTTTACATCTAATTGCTAGCTTCAGATAAACCTACATGGGTACATATGAAACGTCAGGAGCTAGGAACACGGTTTCATTTTGTCGTTTGCTATGGAAAAGAGCCGGCAGAAAACTCAATCACAATAATCAATCATCATAATTATAATAACAGACCATAGTCTTATTTTCCGTGTCGTTCCCGCATGTGTGGCAATGGCAAAAGCAAACACATCCTCCGCGGCAACATCATACAAAGTATTTTTTTGATTATATTTATCAATAATATTAGAAAAAATACCAGTGGTCGATCTAGACGCAGCCCAGGGGGGGGTCATGACCCCCATTACCCCCCCCCCTGGATCCGCCTTTGTGTGACGACTATGTGGATATCATTATTATTTTTATTTCTCAGCTAGTTTTAATGATGGTCTGGCAGTTTGAGTAGTTTATGCGGCCTACCCAAATGTCCTTTCTTTGGTATTGTTCGTCGAGTTGAGCTCCACTATTACTGACAAATGCTTGCACTGACTAGACAGGTCCACTTAAATTTGTGTGGTTCTTGCCTCAAAAGACCATTTCAGACACTAATCTACATGGTCCTCATATGGCCTGACCAAGATTATGTCTGGACTTTAAAAGAGACTGTGACCTCTGAGTTTGTTTCGGCTTTTCTTCTCAGAGTAGTCAGATAGGAAACACCGAACTCAACTAGCTTATTTTTAATATGACGTGTAAAAGTGATTCCGATATCTTTAAAAACGAAGTGTTAGTGCAGTGTTCGATAATAAAATAAGATTTGACCTAAAGGTTCAGTAACCAGGTCATAAAACTCAAAAAAAAAAAATGATTCCGATATCCTATTTATAGAATAAACAATTTCATTTCATTTCATTGAAACCGGCAATCACAGGAAAAAAAAAAAGCATTATTTTTTAAGTGAAAACTTCTTTAGGCACGTTGGGCATTTTTGAGGGACTAAACCACTGATTTCGCGACACCGTGATGACACCACCTTTTGACCTTTAAAAAGACATCAACGCGTTGATTGCCGCGGTGCGTGGAGTAAAAGACATCAACGCGTGGATTACCGCGGTGCCGATTTTTTTTTCAAGTTTTCACTTTTGTCGGCACTCCCAGAGCGCCACTGTTTTTTTTTAAAGCTTATAGTCACTGCTATATAATGGAATCGAAAAGATAGTGTACTAATTTGTACTTTTAAACGCAACAGTTCAAACTTAGACAATTTAGTTTTTATCTGTATGTTATTAACTTATTTAATTTTTTATTATATAAATCAATCTATTCAACTTTTTGTTGATATACCAATAGACAGTACAGACTTTCCTTAATGTACACCATTTTTTTTTGCAATTCACAGTTAACACTGATAACATAACCAACTTAACTTGAATAAGAGCGTCAAACAACGATAAATCAGTCTCGTTAAAATAGTTTCGCTTTCGAGATAACTTTGAAATGGAATAATTTTTTTGGAAATTTTTTTTTTTGAACTTTCGACATATTGACCAAAAATAATTATGGGACATAATTATAAACATAATTCCAGTGAAAAACTGTCATTTTATTTTGCTGGACTAATGTGACAGCAGTGAATGTAAAAAATGATCTAAAGCACATTTCAAACACTCCACATTTTGTTCTTTTGTGTATTTTATTGCGCATGTTTTACTCAAAATTAAACGACTGCAACTCTGAACACAAAAAGAAACCAAAGTAAAAATGATTTCAGTGAATTATTTACCTACCCAGTGGTAGATAGATATTCACATAAAAAAAATAAACTGGGCAATTGCAGTCCATATTTCTGTTTCAGTTTTGTTTTCCATAAAATGACAAAATAAACATACAAAAAAATTATTAATTAATTTTAGAAAAAAATAAACTCAATGTCTTTTTAAGACAGCTGGGCAAAAAATACACTGACCTTTAAACTTATATGGTGACTTTCCCAAATCTTTTCTATCATAGTGCACACGGATAGACAAATCAAAGCATGTTTCATATATCTTATAGCGCACAATGAAAGTGCCATCTTTCCTGTCTAATTTGTTAACCCAGACACGACAATGTTTGCTTGTACTAGATTTACCATCTATTTCAACAACCAATTTTTTATTTATTTCTGGAGTATACCTGTAAAACAATATTTTATTATTAAAGTATTTAGGTACAAGTCGTGCCATTAAAGATGAGACTTGACGCACCACGTGGTTTGACTTGCGCAGTAGACGATTTATGGGTCTCTTTAGCGGTATGAGGTCCCCGCTGGGGCGTCATCGGGGCGGGGGAAAGAGCGGCGGGAGGCGCGGTCAAGTCTCATCTTTAATGGCACGACCTGTAAGCATGTTCATACAGCTTGGCAAAAAAGAGTAAAATGAAAGTGAGGGCGCCACTTTCGCACTTAGGTCACTTAGAATGGGTATTAAATTGTTTAAATAATATATGTGCAACAAAAACGCTGCTTGTGGGTGACTCAAATCAAAACCTACTAGCACCTGACAGCAAAGTAAAGCAATCATGGTAGGTCTGCATTAAGTAAAATATTTAGCTCCAAATGTCACCATGTCAGACTTTTATGTCAACCTGTACTTAAAAACTTCCTTTTATTCTATTAAAAAAACGGCGCATAGTATAGGATTCTGTAGTTTGATGAATATTTACGTACCTACGCATGCACAGTATTGATTTTATTAACTGCAAAAAAGGGTAATATTTCCCAGTATTTTCCGAAAAAAGGAAATAAAAAAGTTACCTATTTCTGTGGTTATACCTAAAATATTACAAAAACTATTGACCGATAACATCATAAAAACTATTTGCTTAAAATAGCAACATTGATGGTTTAAACACCTCATAGTATTACCCCTGCTCTAAGACTGACTCCGTATCGCTTGAATGAAATTCTTCATTTTTCGATCAAAATTTTTGTATCTTGAATTAATGATAGGAAGATTATTATTTTATGTTTGAGAAAATACTTCATACTTACCAATGAAAATTGAAAAAATACGTGAAAGAGTAGAAATCGGGTAAAAACGATAGATTTCTTTGAAGCGGTTCTCATAGTATTTTCAAGAAATTTAAAAAATATATATATTATTTTAAGACTATCAAGAATCACAGAACATATATGGGGCATTTTCGGTTAGCCCTAAGCATGCGAAATCACTTTAATGATGTCACTATTTCGACCATCCTGTGTAGACACAGTAATTATGTAACATAACACCTGTATTTCCAAAAGTGGTAAGCAGAAATTAATGTATAAGTAGTAGAGCATACAGAACACATGTCTCCACTCCACGGTTTTGTTTTAAATTCCATTTCCATGTTTGACAAAATACGAGGCGAGTCTGTTGCAATTAACCGTTTTATTGGTTTAGAATTTCCTATTTGATGGAAAAATTCAATAGAACAAACTGCTTAAAAAGGAATCGAACATAGAACCTAAGAAAAGACTCCACGCTCAGCTCAGCAGTTGCATTTACGACAGATTAAAAACCAACCAACAATATTAAAAAACAAATGAATCAATCATCTGCATCTGACAAGGTTTTGTTATAGGTTTTTCTTTTTTAAATCTAAGGCACATTTGGGTGGGTCGTCTTAGGGGCGGTTTGATTTCATAATACCAATTTTGATCCATTAATAATAGAATGATAATGTGCATACATGCGGCATAAACTGTGGTTATAAATTGCTAATTTACTCACGATTTGGCACTAATATGAGTAAAGTTAACAAAAAAGTATCTTGCCGGCATTATTATTTCTACTGGTTTGAGTCCTGGGCCTATTATAATTATATCATCACTCTGCGATTGTGTTAGAACACATAAAAATAATAAATATAACATTTTTCTCAAATACATTTTGGGTTTACAAAAACAAACGTAACCTCACTCCACCCAACAAAACAAACAAAGCACAGAGCATGTAACTTTTTTTTTAAATTAAATAAAGAAGAATGTTTGGTTCTTGGTCAAGCCATAGACATTTAATAAGTGTCAATCTCAATGGGTCAAGCTCATTGAGATAGAAAAAACACGGAGGCGCCGCGATTAGAGATGGGTAGCTATTCTAATAACTAGCCAAATAACGGCTACTTAAAAAATAGCCACGGCTATGGTATCCGTCAACACGATAGCTAGCTATTGGCTACTGGCAAACTCGACAACTGACAAGTTATAACTATTTCGTTCAGCCGTCTGGGTAGCCGACTCACGACTGGCTATTGGCTACTCCGGCTACGGCTAGCTAGACTATGACTAGCTAGCCGTACGTAAACCGATACCGATAGCGCGGCGATAGCTGTAATAGCTGTGTGTGCGCGCGCTGCGACTGACTCATGAGTAAAGTGCATGTCGTTTGTCGTAATTGTTAACTTTATAATTTTAAACCTAATTTAGTGTGTAGTTGGGTTTAAATCGTTTTAATCATCCAGGGCAGCGCGACATCTGTAGGTTGAGTCGATGTACCCTGTGAAAGTTTTTTATTTCAAATCCAAAAAAAAGAGATGACGCTATTCTAGATTTTCGATGTTTTTATTATTAATACGTATGACCTACGAGGGGAAGTCATTTCTTTACATAACAGTATAAAATAAAGTAATAAAAAACGAAAACATGACATTAATTTTATCAACTATCTAAACTCGTTGCTGCGACGCGGCGAGGATCGAACTCGGATCGGCCAGCTACGCCGCCGGCCGCCGCGGCAAGCGCTAGTCGCTATTGAAGCATTTATTCAATAGCAAAGTAGCCAAAATAGCTGGCTAGCTAGCTGGTTATTCAACCAAAAATAGCCGGCTAGCTAAGCTATTGAAAATTCGGCTAGTTACCCATCTCTCAACATCATCTTACAACTTTATATTTTAGATCATTTCTATGATACGTAACCACGCTCTGCTACCATGTTGAAGAGTCTGGATTGTATAGTGAAACGTAGATAGAAACAATTAAATTTAATGTATTTTACACAATGAAAAAACATGAGTGACACAGTCATAGTAACAGTTATCAAAAAAAAAAAGGTATAGTTTCAATGTCAGCTGAAACCATTGAGATAGAAAAAACATGGAGGCGCTGCGATATTCTATACATAAATTTGCTTATACAAATATGGGTGAAATACGAACTAGAATGTGAAATATCGTGTTATTTCACTCTTTCTAATGTGGTCATCGTATTTGATAAAAGAGACAACAATATTTCAGTTGTTCCTCATAATGGCAACATTTTGTTGAGACGTAGTAACAGTTGTAGGTAAGTGCCATATCCGCATTATCCGCCATAATATGCGACAAGTTCATGGTAGTTCTGCTGTCAAGTGGTTGTTTACTTTTTGTTTTATTGAGATTTGTGAGAAAATTACGAGGAGTTTTCCTTTAAAACTACATAATTATATACGTTGGAAAACACCAATTCAACATGCCTGTGTGTTGTATTGTGAAGTGTGGTGCAAGAAAGAAGAAAAATCAACCTCAATTGTCTTTGCACAGGTTAGTAGCCGGTTTTCATGCAATAGTTCATAAAGTGATAAACTTTCGATGAAAAAATTGCTAGGCGATCATTAAATACGGCTTAAATTTTATTATACGAGTTTATTTCCGTCCAACAGACCTTTTTATTATTTCATAATTTCATTCGTTTGTTTACAATGATATGTCATGGTGGAATAGTGTTGTACCGTTGCCGTAATAGTTTCTGATACTAGTTCCTTCGTTGCGCTGAAATGATATTGCTAGGTCCGGCCCGTGGTTTACAGCAAACTGTACTCTTTGGTTCATAGCACCGAGAGACCGTTCCACAGAGTTTTATGATGTGTATACGATTTTTTTTGTTGAAATCTTTAAGATGAACAATACTGTAGAACATAAGTTCCCAGTCCGCATGATTTTTTCCGACATCTTCAACAATAATCGTCAAATTTCAGCCAATTTACCCAAAACCTTAATGAATTATACACGTAAACCTTCCGCATGAATCTCTCCGTCCATTAGTGAAAATTGATTGAAAATCCGTTTAGTAGTTTTTGAGTTTTTCGCGTTCAGACAGACAGAAAAACAGACAGACGCGGCGGTGGACTTTGTTTAATAAAATTGTTAAAAATTTAATTCACTAATGCCCGTTTTCACCGACAGCTAAGTGACACTTAAATGAATACCTAAATAAAATTGCACTGTTGGATTTTCAACTCTCAGCGCTGAGTCTACCGTTGAAAAACCAACAGTGAAGTTTTATTAGCGATTCATTTAAGTGTCACTTAGTGAAGGTGAAAACAGGCATAAGACTTGCATGCTCGCTCGAAACTAAATATTTGGCTTTGTTTAAACGTTCAATTGCCAAACATTAGGTTTGCGTTACAATTATTTGTGAAAACTTTATTTGCTAAGTAATAATTCTATAAATGCAATTATAATAATGCGGAATTTTTTTTGGGAAGTGATAAATTGTCAATACTCGTTTTTTTCTGTTACAACGGACTATTAGCTAATAATTTTTTAATACGATTCAACCGTGATATCTAGTAAGATTCGTAATACTATTACATACTAGTATCGATACTCGAAATAGTAACGCTATGTTTCCCTGATTGACACAACCCTAGCATTGGCAGCCATTTTAAGAGACATTTTGAGTTGTAGGTATGCACCTTTTTTTTGTTGGTATTTCCAGTCCATACTTATTAAATGTCTATGGTCAAGCTGTGGCAGTGTGTGCAAGGATCTTTTAGCGCGTGGCCAAAATCCGAACAAACGTCGCTGTTTTGTCTTTTTCAATACATTTGACAAAAGTTTTCACGTAAAACGCAAACGTGACAAATCTCTATAGAAAACATTATATATTGTGTATGTTTCAAGACAGTGCGAACGCAGTTAACAACAAATCTTGACATCTGTCTTAAGACTTACTTACTCATGTTTCTTGCAGTGCGAACGCAAGTTCAACAAAACAAGTAATGATGACATTTGTTTCATGTGACAAGTTTCGAAACCTCTACATGTTGAATGTTTTCTGGTGTCAACGCATAGTTAGAGTTACATGCTTTGTGAGACGAGTCGCTGCGCAGCACAGTAACAAATTCGCAGCGAGTAGCGCTCTTCCGAGCTGCCATTAAGTTTGAATCGAACTCTATTTAATGTTCCGTCATTCGCTCGTACTGCGACCTTAAAGTGGGTGATAGACGTGCGAATTTAATGTACGCGAACTTACGCGACTCGCCGTCGGTGACACAAATGAAGCTTGCTCACATTGTATCACGATGTTGTCGAATTTTCTAAACCAAACTAAACAAACATTACACAAATGTCGAAACAAAATGGCAGCTCGCGACTCGCGGTGATGGATGATAGACGTACGAAAAAATGATCCAAGGCGGGCTACGAGCAAAATTTCAAACCTGTTGGATCGCCGACGAACTTACTCAGCGGTTTTAAAGTACGCGTACTTAGTACGACACACGGGCGAGTAAGGTTGCCAAGCCATAAGTACGCGAACTTGCTTGCACGTCTATCACCCTTTTAACACTACTATTAACTTATTATGGAAAAAGAAATTTTTTATCAGCCAGGTAATTCAGGAACAGTCACATCCGGCTGTACCAGTCTAATATGAACGGCAGCGATTTTGTAATTACAATTCTTATAATAATTAGGAGGTGTGCTCAGCCTTTATCTATCGCGATAGGCGCGTGATAAGTGTGACAACCCGAGATTGACTAACGTTCAACGAACAGTTCGGCTTTAGAACTGAGCGTGCATTAGCGTGCATCAGGCCCACCGTATCATTGAATTCATAAGCACTGATTTTCAACGCGGTTCTCTGACGGGTGTAGTATTCTTTGACATTGCAAAAGCGTTCGATAAAGTCTGGTACAACGGCTTATTATTTAAGCTGTACCAACTCGGTGTGCCAGATAGTCTCGTACTCATCTTACGAGACTATCTATCGAACCGCGTATTCCGCTATCGCATTGAAGGAGCACTCCTCTCCCCGCCCTATTCGCGCAGGTGTCCCTCACGGCTCTATGCTAGCTCCCCTAATTTTTACGCTATTTACTAGCGATATTCCCAATAATAGTAGAAGGGCGCAGTTGGCTCTGTTCGCAGACGATACGGCCATCTACTATAGATCTAGATCCCCCGACATTATCGCCCACACTCTCCAAGGCTCATTCAATAGACCTGCTGCCTGGACTTGGACCCATCACTATGTTCGGCAAGCAGATCCCTTGGGAGAAGCGAGCCAAATATCTAGGTGTCGTTCTTGATCATCACCTCACTTTCGCTGACCACATAAAGACGGTTCGTTCGCGAGCCGCTTTCGCTCTCGGTAGATTCCATTTCGTCATAAATGCACGTAGCAAGTTGTAACTCAAGTGCAAATTGTGAATCTACACAGCGTGCATTCGTCCAATCATGACATATGCGGGTGCCGTCTCTGCTCATGCAAAACTCCACCATATTCATTGGATGCAAACCCTCCAAAACCGATTCCTCCGTAGGGCCACCGGTTCCCCCTGGTATCTTAGAAACGAGAGTCTCCATCTCGACCTAAAAATTCCCACTGTCCACCAGTTCCTAAAACGCCTAGCAAAGCGTTTCTTTGATTCCGTGGTTAAACATCGCAACCCCCTGGATGTCGAGGCTGCCAGCTATGTCCCAAGTAGGATTAGTCGGACCCGCCGTCCTAGGCCGACCCAGATGACCTCATAACCCTCCTCCAGGAGAGCAATAGGGCCACAAGTACAGCACACAGATACAGACGCCTCCCGTCATTCCGACCTCGCCGCCAAGGTCCTTTGCGATCGCGTCCGCGACCCCGAGTAAATGATACTCCTCTCCGATCCTTGCTAGAAAACGAGGTGCCAGCAGTTGTTACAACTGTGTACGTAGCTTTAAATTCCCCGATTAATAATCATGATCAAAATTTTGATCCACCCCGTCCCATCTTTGATGTCTTCCCTCTGGTGACACCCTGAGCCGAGGCTCGTACCCCACAGGGGGTACCTTAGCGAGCTTTCACCTAGCTTTTTAGCTTAGTTTGTATGCCCCTGGCTGGAGGCTTTGAGTTAAGCAGCTTAAGGCAACCACAGGATTGACCGGTTAAATAGTCATGACCTCAGAGGTCAGCTATGAGATGCCTTTCAGAAAAAAAAAAGATTAACGCTAGTACGCCTAGTACACACGCAGTGACTTGCTTGGTGATTTCAAAATCACTGAATCAAAGAATCTGTTGTCAACATCCGTGTATGGTCGTGAGGTTTTGAAATCGCCAGTGGTGAAAGTCGCTGCGTGTGTACCTAGAATAAAGGGTCCGATTTGAGCGGTTGCAAAGATTAAATGCGCCAGATTCTGCCTTTGAAGGCAGTTTGCCATTGTACGTCTTTAAACCGCCATTGTTGTGTTTATGTTTACTTTTGTGTCGATCACAAATTATACGAAAACTAGATAAATATGTATGAGACTTGGATTGCAGCACTATTAAAAGACGAGCTAAGGACAGGGGCAGCGTCTACCAGTGGCAAAAAAGCAGCTTTAGTGGAAAAGTCACAAAATTATGAACATTTTATCATTTATAGGTTATTTTGTGTTTTTTTATTTTTGTTTATTTACTTTAAGTACTTTTTTTGTTAAAGACTGGAGGCGTACGATAGAAATAACCTGGCCCGGTTGAAAATCAACTCGGGCATGATCTTCCTGACTGAAAAACCTCAGAGACAGCAATTCTAGCATTGATCTAATATGATGATATAAACACAAACATTCTTTACTATAATTTACATAATATCACATCACAAGTGCCTGTATGTAACGAAAACAGATAGTTTTTGTTGAAAGAGGTTCCAGCCATAGACATTTAATAAGTATGGACTGGAAATACCTACAAAAAAAGGTGCATACCTACAACTCAAAATGTCTCTTAAAATGGCTGCCGACGCTAGGGTTGTATCAATCAGGGAAACATTGTGTTACTATTTCGAGTATCGATACTAGTACGTAATAGTATAACGATCTTACTAGATATCACGGTTTTCGGTCACGTATTAAAAAATTATTAGCTAATGGTCCGTTGTAACAGAAAAAAACGAGTATTGACAATTTATCACTTCCCAAACAATTTTCCGCATAATTATAATTTCATTTATAGAATTATTACTTAGCAAATAAAGTTTTCACAAATAATTGTAACGCAAACCTAATGTTTGGCAAGTGAACGTTTAAACAAAGCCAAATATTTAGTATCGAGCGAGCATGCAAGTCTTATGCTTGTTTTCACCTTCACTAAGTGACACTTAAATGAATCGCTAATAAAAGTTCACTGTTGGTTTTTCAACGGTAGACTCAGCGCTGAGAGTTGAAAATCCAACAGTGCAGTTTTATTTATGTATTCATTTAAGTGTCACTTAGCTGTCGGTGAAAACGGGCATTAGTGAATTAAATTTTTAAAAATTTTATCATAAATGAACATTCGGAATAATACACATCCTTACATATATTGACGGAGTGATTCATGTTTTAGTATAAAATTCATTAAGATTTTGTGTAAATTGGCTGAAATTTGACGATTATTGTTGAAGATGTCGGAAAAAATCATGCGGACTGGGAACTTTATTAGCGTGCGCCGCGGAAATCATAAAAGTTACATAAAATGTATGTTCTACAGTATTGTTCATCTTAAAAACTTCAACAAAAAAATCGTATACACATCATAAAACTCTGTGGAACGGTCTCTCGGTGCTATGAACCAAAGAGTACAGTTTGCTGTAAACCACGGGCCGGACCTAGCAATATCATTTCAGCGCAGCGAAGGAACTAGTATCAGAAACTATTACGGCAACGGTACAACACTATTCCACCATGACATATCATTGTAAACAAACGAATGAAATTATGAAATAATAAAAAGGTCTGTTGGACGGAAATAAACCCATATATTAAAATTTAAGCCGTATTTAATGATCGCCTAGCAATTTTTTCATCGAAAGTTTATCACTTTATGAACTATTGCATGAAAACCGGCTACTAACCTGTGCAAACACAATTGAGGTTGATTTTCCTTCTTTCTTGCACCACACAATACAACACACAGGCATGTTGAATTGGTGTTTTCCAACGTATATATGTAGTTTTAAAAGAAAACTCCTCGTAATTTTCTCACAAATCTCAATAAAACAAAAAGTAAACAACCACTTGACAGCAGAACTACCATGAACTTGTCGCATATTATGGCGGATATGGCACTTACCTACAACTGTTACTACGTCTCAACAAAATGTTGCCATTATGAGGAACAACTGAAATATTGTTGTCTCTTTTATCAAATACGATTACCACATTAGAAAGAGTGAAATAACACGATATTTCACATTCTAGTTCGTATTTCACCCATATTTGTATAAGCAAATTTATGTATAGAATATCGCGGCGCCTCCATGTTTTTTCTATCTCAATGGTTTCAGCTGACATTGAAAGTATACCTTTTTTTTTTATAACTGTGTCACTCATGTTTTTTCATTGTGTAAAATTCGTTAAATTTAATTGTTTCTATCTACGTTTCACTATACAATCCAGACTCTTCAACATGGTAGCAGAGCGTGGTTACGTATCATAGAAGTTATCTAAAATATAAAGTTGTAAGAAAGGGTCTCGCCGGGTTTCCATATGAAATCTGCACTGGCGTCTTTTTAGACATTGGTGCCTTTATTATGTTGCTAGTAGTTTAAAATAATTTTTGGCCAATTATCAAACCCCTACCTCCATTCGTTTTTGGAAAATGAGGGTTGCAACCCCTAACTTCAAAATTATTTTTCTACGAAACTATGATAGATATTCGCATGAAAACAACACGACATGAAAGCTCTTAATTAGCTTTACATTACATATTTTTTATATTTTTTTAAATAACTATAGGGCTGCAAAAAATATTGAAAAAAATAGGGGTGGTTTTTAGTAGCTATTTCTTGAGGTACACCGTAATCATATGGAAACCCGGCGAGACCCTTTCCGAAAAATATTTACGTAAAAATTATTTTTCAAAATTTTTGACGAAAATGTCATCATCAGGCTCAACCAGCTGTAAGATCGACATCGGGCAACTAAAAGGAAAAAAAAATTGGGCCACATGGCGCTACAAAGTCACTCAGCTATTAAGGGGCATCCAAGGCGGATTAAGTGCTGTCGAGGGCAAACTCGCAAAACCTATCCACCTAGGGAATGCAGTGACTGCAGAGAAAGTGGCTACGAATGAAAAGGAAATTCAACACTACAACGAAATTGACAGCCATGCCATTCTGTTGTTAACGGCCAACATGACGGAAGAGACGCTGCAAAAAGTCATGAGGCTTCAAAATGCTCAAGAGATTTGGGACGAGCTACATCGCCTGTTCGACTCATCGTCTGATGACAGGACGTACACGTACTCTCTGGATTTCTACCATTATTGTAAAGATCCGACACATGATATGGCGACACATATCTCCAAAGTGAAAAATCTATGGCGTGATTTGAAAACAGAACTGATGAAGCAGTACAAGTGTGACCTACCGGATGTCCTCCTAATTTGCAAGATTCTCGACACACTCCCCGAGGATCACTTCAGTTTCAAATCAACATGGTTGCTAATGTCAAAGTCAGATCGCAATATAGAAAATCTAACTGCCCAATTGTGCCATTTTGAAAAATCATTAGCCGGTAATAGAAACGGAAATTCAGATGTACTGGCTGTCCAACCAAACCAAAATAAAAAGTTTTCCAAAATAAAATGTGATTATTGTGGCAAACCAGGCCATAAAGTCAAGAGATGTCAAAAGTGGATCTCAGATGGAAGACCACCGAAAGCTTCTACTACAAGCAAAGCTAACCTGACAATTGTTACAGCAGAAAGTCACCAAGCGTTAAGGAAAGCCGCCGTTTCCAAGACAAATAACGAGAGTTGGTATGTTGACAATGGTGCGACAGTCCATGTCACAGGTCGTAGAGACTACTTCACCACTTTCGAAAGTTTTGAAGATTCTACAACGGATTATACGTTGACCATCGCAAATGGTGTTGTTGTTAAAGTGATTGGAAGAAGTACAGTTGACTTGATTGCCTATGTGCATAAAGAAAAGCAAGACATTCGACTAAATAATGTATGGTATGTACCGGGTGTCACTAAAAACCTGTTTTCGGTACTTGCGGCACAAGACACATTGGAAAATAGCGAATTTAAATCCGAAAGAGAATCTTGTTGGTTAAAAGAAAAAAGAAAGGTCTTGCTACTGGGAAAACGTTCAAAGAATGAAGGACTCTATGAACTACTTGCGAAGACAATAGTCAATAAAGCTGCTTCCAACATTGAAGCCAACGTAATGACTAACCTACAACTTTACCACGAAAGGTTTGCTCACCAAAACAAAATACATATTAAGAAGGTCATTGAAAAGGAACTTGGTATCAAAGTGAAGCTAGATTCCGAATTATGTACTGGTTGTGGACATGGAAAGACACATCGTAGAAAATTTGGGACAAGGGCTCAAGCAAAAAAACCCGGTGAATTACTACATACCGACGTTTGTGGTCCATTCCCACCTTCCTTCGGCAAGAACCGATACTTTGTCTTATTCAAAGATGACTATAGCAAATATCGCTACGTTTATTTCATGAGAAATAAATCGGAAGTTGCAGATAAACTTGTTCAAGTTCTGAGAGAAATTAAAACAAGGGGTCAAAAAAAAAAAAATTAAAAAAAGAATTTTACAGTGACAATGGCGGAGAGTTCGACAATGCTAGAGTAAAGCACATTTTGCAAAATGCTGGTATTACCCAAAGGCTGACTATGCCCTACACTCCAGAGCAAAATGGGACAAGTGAACGGGAAAATAGGACGCTTGTAGAAGCCGCACGCAGTATGATGCACTCTCACGAAGAACTTCCGATTGCCTTGTGGTGCGAGCTGATAAGAACAGCCGCATATGTCCTTAATAGGACAGGGCCCACATGTATAGATGGCAAATCACCATACGAACTTTGGTATCGTCGAAAACCAGGAATAAAGCATCTCAGAGTCATTGGCAGTGAATGCCACGCCCATGTGCCCAAACAGAAGCGTAAGAAGCTTGCCAAGGAAGCTCAGAAATGTATCCTAATCGGTTACGAAGGTGATGAAGAGTACCGTCTAGTAAGCTTCGACAAATGTGGAAAGCCCACGATCATCAGATCAAGAGACGTAATATTTAATGAATCCATCATAGAATAGATTGGATTAAATGAGGAGATTGAACGAGAACCTGATAATGAAATCGAGTACAAACTTCCCTCGATCAAAGATAATGGTCAAGTGTCAAGAGCAAGGGAGGATGAGCCTAGCGAAGCCATTCAACCGCCTATTGACATGTCAGGTGCAAGGGAGGATGAGCAAGATGAAGCCAATCGGCCATCTATCTGTATGCCCCAGACAAGCCAAGATTTTCCAGACTCAACGGATGAAGTGCCTCAGATTGATAATCAGGAACAGGAAGGTTTCGGTACTCCATATGATTCTGAGGAAGAAGAAAGTGTAGATAGGATCCTTCGAGATAGAAGCCAGTTACGACCACCTGCGAGGTACGGTGACTTCGTTTTAAATTTGAGTTCCTTCGTTGAACCCAAGACTTACAAAGAAGCACTGACAAGCCCGCAGAAGGAGAAATTACTGAAAGCTATGGAAAGCGAGATGAAATCGCTGTCTGAAACTAAGACCTGGATTTTGGTGGACTTACCCAAAGATCGAAAACTAATTTCGTGTAAATGGATCTATAAAGTTAAGACAAATGCGGATGGAAGTCTTGACAAATTCAAAGTAAGGCTAGTGGCTAGAGGATTCACTCAAAAGGAAGGAGTTGATTTCAGCCCTGTGGCAAAGCTAGCTACAGTCAAACTGATCATAAAAATCGCAGTTGATGAAGGTCTTGCTCTAACACAGTTTGATGTTGCAACGGCATTCCTCAATGGTTTACTTGATGAAGATATTTACATGAACCAACTAGTGACGGAACAAACAAAGTGTGTAAACTTCTGAGAAGCCTGTATGGCTTAAAGCAGGCTCCAAGATGTTGGAACAGATGTATCGTGGATTACTTGATCAGTATTGGATTTAAACAATGTCAAAATGATTCTTGTTTATTTGTGAGAGTTAAACAAGGTGCCAAGATCATACTTGCATTGTATGTGGACGACGGTTTGATCGCTGCCACGAACCCTAAGTGTTCAGAAAGATTTTTAGCTGATTTGAAGAAACGGTTCAAAATAACCGTAAAACCTGCGTCATACTACTTAGGTATGGAGATTTCAAAGCATGAAAACGGTATCAAGCTTACGCAGAAGCATTATGCTGAGAAATTGCTAGAACGCTTTGGAATGCATGAATGTAAATTTGTGAGCACTCCTATTATCAAAGATGCTACAGCACAACCAACAGCAACCGATGAGGAACTTAAATTCCGGTACAGAGAAGCAGTTGGAGCACTTATGTATCTGATGACTGGATCTAAACCGGACTTGTCTTATGCTATCAGTGTTGTTTCACGCAATCTCGAGAATCCCAGCAGGGAGGATGTTACAAAAGTAAAGCGTATATTTCGCTACATCAAGGGCACTGTTGACTATGGTCTAATTTACCGAAAAGGAAATAAACGACTACCATGCTACAGTGACTCTGACCATGGAGGAGATAAACAGACAGGATACTCTACATCGGGTATCCTTTGCACGTACTCCGATGGAATTATATCCTGGGCCAGCAGGCGCCAGACCTGCGTAGCGATCTCGAGTACTGAAGCTGAACTAGTAGCGGCCAGTGAAACCATCTGGCTGAAAAGGCTGACCATAGAAGTCTCCCAACTGAATGGAACTCCAAGCCTTCTGGTTGACAATGATGCAGCGATAAAGATATCCCAAAATCCTAAACTGCACAGGAGAACCAAGCATATAGCGCTTAGGCACTTCTACATCAGAGAATTGGTGACCAACAAGGAAGTCCAAGTGAAAAATACTCCAACTGAGTATCAATGTGCAGATATGCTGACAAAGCCAGTAAGTGGGCCAAGGCTTCTGGTACTTCTAAAGAAGATTGGCCTGATGAGCACTGATTAGCAACAGTGATATCAAAAAGGGAGGATGTTGAAGAAGGTTTCAGCTGACATTGAGACTATACCTTTTTTTTTATAACTCTTACTATGACTGTGTCACTCATGTTTTTCGTTGTGTAAAATACATTATATTTAATTGTTTCTATCTACGTTTCACTATACAATCCAGACTCTTCAAAAGTTTTCTTGGGAGCATCACTTATAAACCACTTTCTTCCATAAAAGGCTAGCACATCGTCTCGACGAAATATCGGATTCCAATTTTTTTCGGAGAGCTTTCTCACACAGTTTTCTTCTTATGACATCTTTGGCTAATACATGGGTCCCCGTATTTTTGCAGTAAACAGCTGCGCAACTGGGCTCAATAATTAATTTTGCGGAAAAGAAATCGCTTGTTTACATAAAATGTATAACTAGTTGTCAAGTTATTAGACGCCGGAGATCACCGCCATCTGAAGTGAACAAGTGGCAGTTTTTATCCCTATTCGCTCATTTCATAACTAAAGCTAGATTCACACGCGGCACCTTTAGTCGCCGGTGATCAAAATCTCTCATCTACACAGATATTGACTCCGCTGGCGACAAGTCGTTAGTGATTTATGCCGCGTGAACGAAGTGATATTCTGGAATGCTACCGGGGCTTGACGGTTGTGGACGGGCGCCCGGACGGCATTTCGGAATACTGGATGGGGCTTTACCAAGACAGCTTTGGAACTAAGTCGCATTAAACATAAAGTTGGTTTGTTTTTCATTCGTTTCATTCGCGAACAGGTCGCGGAAAATGTAATATTTTTAAGTGTTCAGTGCCATTCTAAATGCAGCGAGAAAGTGTAAAAGTAATGCATGAATGTTATGTAGGTATTTTATATTATTAAATATGTGGAATTATGAGTTATTATTTAGTAGAATCATATTCCCTCATCATCTGCCTAGCTTTTTCCAAACTATGATGGGGCGGCTTCCAGTCTATTCGGATGCAGCTGAATACCAGTATTTTTAATGGAGGAACTGCCTATCTGACCTCCACAACGTAGTTACTAACAAGATACCAAGGGATATCTTGTTAGTAACTACGTTGTGGTGTTGTGGTGGTTGTGGTGGTGGTGGAGCAAGGGCTGGTTGTCAGATTTTGGGCTTCTAATTACCTGTAATGACTGTCAAAGATCTACAAATGACAGCCGGGGCCAATGGCTTAATGTGCTTTACGAGGTACGGAAGTGTCTTGGTATGTAAAGATGGTCATTCATCCACGGACCAACCGCGGCAAGCATAGCTGTTATAATTACTTAGCCATAAGCCCCTCTATTTTATCATGCTCCCATAATAATCATGATTTTTAATCTTGCTCCCTAAACCAAGGATTTTTTTTCAAAATTCATTGGTTAGTAATATAATAGGCAACCATGGTTGCCTGAGTCGTTGAGTGCAAAGTATGTCTCGCAACTTGTCTATTGCTTGATGTTTTGTGTTATCCGAGAATGGTGGTAAACATCCCGTGTTTATATCGAAACAGTAGTAATAGTTGTCCAAGGTAGACACGGTGAAGTTTTTTTTCAAAAGTAGCGCACCCAGTACCTAGATTTCTTCCAGATGTGCAATACTAGCAGCTACTAACAATAAATCGTCATCAACACTTGAATACATTTTACTACCTACTTTTGATATTACCCAATTAATAAACATTGCAATATTTTTGACTTTGTTTAGTTTCGTTAATAGTCATTTTGACTCTACTACGGTTTGCCTACAAATTAATGACTGTCAACATCATTAAGATTCACAGAACATAAAAGTCGGTAAAATGCAATGAAATGTCAAAACAAATTTATAACATGGCATGTTGTAAGATTTGTTGCTAGATTCATATAGATACATTCTGGTAGGAAATTGGTTTGTAAAAAACATGTGGCAAAACATGTCAATTGATATGAAACGTCAAACATGTTTCACGTCCAGTGGTCTCGAACCTACCGATTTTTCGGTATTTCTACCGATATGGGCTCTGTTCTACCGAAATACCGAAATATAACGATTTTTCTACGATTTCACAGTATAATTGGAAATTCTCCCGATTTTTCTACCGATTTTACACTTTTAAGTTGGCAACCCTTTTCATTTATGTTTAATGTTACGGGGAAGCCCTCAATAGTATGGACCTAGTGCAGAATGTAGTTCATATATTTTGGGGAATACCCTTGACACCCTTGTGTCCTACAATTCGATGTTATAAGGGGCTTCCCGCTCGGGAATTTACCTGTCTAGTATATATAAACAGTAATTCGGTTTTATTTTTTCATTAATTTTCTTAACTTTGAAGAGTGAGTACTTAACCGAAAGAGTCCCTACAAAATCAGATAATTAAGTTAAAATGTCGTCTGACGAGGAGCCAAGCACAAGTGCGAGTGTAAGAAGAAAAAAATATCTACAATATTATAGAAAAGAATGGGAAGAAGAATTTCCAGGTTGGTTGCAAGATAATCGTAAAGGCGAAAGCTATGCCTATTGTAAGAGTTGTAATTTTATTGAATATTGTATTTTTTTTGTCAAATACCGATTTTGGGTACAAATATACCGATTTTAGCTGGCAATTCTACCGATCTCACTCTATGACGTTCGAGACCACTGTTCACGTCAACAAGTTGCGTGACAATGCGAACGCGAGTCGATACATTGACAGAAAACGAGAGTTTTCAACATGTTTTAAAAGTACAATAAATGTTTCGCCAGTGCAAACGCCTAGTAACGTTAACGAGTCTTATGTTCCGAAGTTTGAATCGGGTTGTACTTACTATACTAATTCCATAGCTGATCGTCACATACAGACACCAGACACAGTACTACTTAGTCTGTGAGACACAGTAAACCTAGTTGTAATCTGTGGTCAAAAATTAAAAACCTTGCTCGGGTTTGTTTTGTGGAAATGAGATTTTAAAATATATTATTAATAAATTACGAAAAGTTCTATTGTTGCATAAGCTGAAACATAAGTTTTATTATTTTCACATGTACAAGTATCAATTATGGCTTCTGGAAACTTAAACCTTTTACGCAATAGTTTAAGCAAATTGAGGTTATAAAATAATACTTTTTATTCCACTATTCATGTTTTAAGACCCAAGTAACGAACATCTTTTATTATTTTATTCCAGGATAGATCATATCTTTACTCGGTCGTTCCAAAAACCTAGATTTCGACCTCCGTATTGGTATGCACCTAAAGAAAGGGTGGTATGTATATACATGTTTGAATATTGATTTATTTATTGAGGGTCTAAAAACTGTTGATCAAGTACCTAAGAATAATTTTAACCGCCTCTGTGGTCTAGTGGTCCACCTGTCTCAGACCCAGAGTCCCGGGTTTGATTCTCAGTGGGGGCAAAACTTTCTACTTGGTTTGGTTGGTGGTAGGGCTTGTTCTGAGTGCGCCTGGCTAACTACCACCATCTTATCTAAGTCTTTCGCCATAAGAACAATATCAACAGCATTATTGTGTTTTGGCAATTAGAGGTAAGATAGCCAGTTCCTCTGTGGTTGAGGATTCAGGGTGCAACTCGCTTACACCTTCAGCCTGATCACCACTTACTATCGGGTGAGATGCAGGCCAACAACAAATTGAAAAAAAAAAACAATTATTTATTTTCAAAAAGTGGTAACAAAAAAAATATACAAATTGGTTTGTCTATTCTTTCAGTCTCTATTCATGATTGTGAGTTTTAATTTTTTTTTTTCAGGCATCAGAGGAATTTATAACTCAAGAAAATAAACAATTCATTGAAGAGGTAATGCAGGATAAACTGCTACGTCAAACCTCATTGCACTCACCTCTGGAAAATATTGACTTAAATAAAGCAGCTGAGTGGAACCCACAAACCCGCAGAGTAGGGCTTATAGCTCGTAAAATCGGCAATTATCCTCTTTGGTCCAAGGATGGAAAAAAAATGCAAACTACATTATTACAGGTACAATGCAACATACCTTTTTTGTTGTGAATAACACATTTACTGGGTCCTTACTTAATATACAAAAAAGAAATTTTTATTAAAAAAGAGTTGAGTGTTATTTATTTGATGTAATAACAAAGTTATTGTGTATTTATTTAAGGTTGTGGACAACCATGTTATAAAATATATCCCTCCTGAAGAATTTAGCCCAATGAAAGTATCAGGGAATATGTGGAAAGAAAAAAAGAAATTGGGATGTATCTTAGTTGGGTCTGAGACCATAGATCCTAGCACTGTCACGAAAGAGTACTGCGGTTTATTCAATAATGCTGGCATGCTGCCTAAGAGACACTTATGCAGATTTATGGTATCACCAGAATCTTATATACCACCTGGAACACCATTGCTTGCAACTCACTTTAGAGTTGGCAATTACATTGATGTGCGAGCAAAAACGTAAGTGAAATGGAAATTATGTACCTACAAGATGATTTTTTAAGCCCATATGTGTAGATTCTGAATATGCCCTAGAGAAAATCTACCAAAAAGCCATGAAAACCATTGGCTAAGGACTTGTTCCAAATCTCCACCACTAACTAGACCCATGCAACTGAATAGTTTTTCTTAAATATTAATTATGGAGTAACATTTACTACAGATGACAATGGGATTACAGGCACAGATTACAGATAAATCACTCCGTGTACTTACGCGCGCTAACTACCTACCGGCCGCCGTTTCGCAATGGAACCATTTCTCAGTGGGTTGCCGACAGCCGCGAGGCGCGTACTTACGCATATATTTCGGTCGATCTGACGTACTTAGTTTCAAATTCTTATGATATGGCTGGTTCTGGTGTAATATGTGCAGTTGATGGATGTAGATCCAGCAAGAGAAGACATAAAAACTCAGTTCACCTGCTGATAGAGAAATGCGAGTACGTATCTATCTACCTTAAAAAGCATTTTATTTTATTTCATGATGTGTACTACATATATGTAGTACCTACTGACATCTGTATAGAAAGATGCAGCCCTGGCAATTCCCAATACCACGCGGCGGCGCGCAGCTACAAAGCAAAACTCACTTTACGCCTGTAAGGTTAGATACATTTTCGTTCGCAGCGTTTAGCGACTCAAAGGTGTAGGCTATTATAGCAGTAGGTTTTGAAAATTTTGTATGAAGTGATTTATCTGGTAATCTTTGTTACAAGTGTGATGTTATGATGTTATACATGTAACATTTACTAAGACACTATTACCGTTTAGAAAACAAATCTTTCAGTAAATAGTCACAGCTGAATAAAAATTTTTCAACAAATTTAGCCCGAAAAGCTTCATTGATCTAAAAAAAAATACCACAGATATTGTACTAATTTCACTCCTTTTTTTTTTTTTTTTTTGGTTGGGAAATCATCAAATAACTTCTCCCGCTCTGGGCGGAGCGGGAGGGCGTGTCAGACTCTTACCGACTAAAACCCACCCGTGTTCCTTCGGTTGCCCTGTTGCCGGGGGCCACGACCTCCCTTTCGGTTTTCTTCGCAACCCCGGCAGGCATCGGCCCTAGTGGACGCCTTCAAACTAATTTCACTCCTAGGTTGTTCCAATTTACGTTCAGACAAAGTGACCGCAGATTTTAATGATTTTTATAAGTATTAATTCGAACTTTTTTTTGTTTTAAGTTTAACTTTAACACAATGAACTCAATTATAAAGCAAGTAATATAATGAATGAAATAAAAATTAATAAAGTTTTATTTGCACTCTTAGAAGATCGTCGGTAACGAAACGTAATCGAATGTAATGCCACAGGCTGCCGCTATCGTTATTCGTTTGACAGTTCTCACTCATCTTAGGTTAAAAAAGGCAATGTTATTGATGATATGAAAACCTAGGATGCAAGAGCAAGCGAAGCAAGCTCCTTACTTGGGGCGTTCCGACTCGGACAGGTTAGGTTCGAAGGGGATGGCGGGGTTAGGTGCGAAGACCCCGCTATTATCCCCCTCGTGGTTATTAATTTTGTACAATTCAGAAATAGGAGCCCGCGAAGTGGGTTCCGTCGACTACGCCTTATTATTGCTTGGAAATAAATTTAGACCCGCCATGTGATCCTCCTTGTCCTAATACTCCCACTATCCCACCAATAACAAAAGAAACTTCGGCGATTTTTTTCTTGGCACCTATGGTTTAGCGCACTTTGCAGTTTTCCAATATTCACAAAAAAGGATCTATTCTAGCAAAAAAAAAAAAACTACTATAAAAAAGCGACGGGTTATAAACTGCAGTGGTTCCTTAATTTCTACTAAATGTATAAACGAGAAGCAAAAATAATTTTGTTTTTACCCGACAATCGAGAAATTAAAAATCCTGAGTCTACATCTTTTTACTAATTGACAGGCATAATTTTAACACTAGAAATAGGAACAAATTAGATCAACCACGTTTTAGATTGTCTAAGTACACACTTCTTTTATGGGGTACTCTATAAAATACCGCTCGATATTCTTCAACTAAATGAGAAAAAAATTAAAACATGCATTAAACGCACACTATGTAGACAAGCATATTATAAGCTGGGTGATTATATCGTAGATAAAAATGCTTGGCTTAATGCTGGTCCTGCTCGACAGCCACTTGGGCTCACTAGTTAAAATTTTAATATTTGGAAGAGTGTTGCTTCCCCTTTTTTTAATTTTGTTTTTGACGTTCTTAAGGAGCATTTAGTCAAGGAAGTCACGGGGACTTCCTTGACTAAATGCTCCTTAAGAACGTTAACCTACGAATAGACTCAATAGAAACGGTACACGAGCTTACGTCTGACCACAGTCCTGTTGTCCTAGAACTAGCCCCCCCGCATAGGTCCCTCTGTCCCAAACCAACTCCTCGCCACTAAAAGGGTGACGGACTGGAAGAAAGTAAGCGTTCAGCTGAAACACTGACAAAACTGAAACGTCCTCCCTATTAGACTCCATTCCTGATCAGTTTAACTCTATCGCTGACACGACGGCCGCGCCGTGATCGACTCACTCACCGAACACGCGCAAACTGCCCTGAACGATTGTTCAAGGGAGGATACAGCAACGGATCCCCGTTGCTTGAAACTCCCGGACGATTTGCGTGCTCTGTTGACTGAGAAGAACTTTCCATGCGACGCCAATAAAGCCTATATGCGCTACTTACAGAGATCTGTAAGGACACGTATAGCGGAGCTGCGTGAAACGAGCTGGGATAAGATGCTGAGCGATCTTGAGCCTACCCATCTGGCCTTCTGGGAACTTCAGAGGAAACTCAGGTTCCGTCAGGCAGCCTCTATGCCCCCATTAGTCCACCCCGATAAAATCATCGCCTTCGATGACATCGACAAAGCTGAGTGCCTAGCCGACAGTCTAGAAGCTCAATACCAGTAGACAAAGCTGACCTTAAAAAGGTCGACGCCAAAGTCGAACGTAGAGCCTCCGTCCCTCCCGTAGATGACCCTGATTTTCCTCGGCCGCCCATCGAACCAGATTCGGTGCACGAGATCATCAAAGGTCTTAAAACCCGTAAAGCCCCCGGCTCAGACGGACTCACCACTGACAACCATCTTCAATGGTAATCTAAGCAATAATATCTTCCTCCAGTCTTGGAAAGTCACTGTCATAGGTATCCCTAAATCCGGTAAGTCCAAAACCGAGCCCTCGTGCTACCGCCCCATCAGTATGCTCAAGGTTCTCATCAAAATCTATGAGAGACTTATTTATAAGCGTCTCAGAGATAATGCCGAGACAAAGAGCCTCATCCTCAATGAACAGTTTCGAACTCAGCACTCTGGCGTGCATCAGGTCCACCGCATCGTCTAAAAAATCAGTGGTGGTTTCACCCACGGTTTGATGACATGTGCGGTCTACTTCGATATAGCGAAAGCATTCGACAAAGTCTGGCACAACGCCTTATTATTTATTAAGCTTTACAAACTCGGTGTGCTAGATCGTCTCGTGCTCATCATACAAGACTTCTTGTCGAATCGCACCTTCCGCTATCGGATAGAAGGAGCCTTATCCTCCCCTCGCCCCATACGTGCAGGAGTTCTTCAGGGCTCCATGTTATCCCCCCTCATATTACGCTTTTCACAAGCGATATCCCTAAACACAGTAAAACGCAGTTGGCTCTGTTCGTAGACGATATGGCGATTTACTGCAAAGGCAATAGTTCCAAGATGCTTCAAAATCTACAAAAGGCTGTCGACAAGCTCGGCGCCTGGTTTAGAAAATGGTGAAACGAGGTAAATCCCGACAAAAGTCAAGCGATTTTATTCTCAAACCGCGTTCTAAATCCCGCCCCCTCCCCCGTTCAATCACCATGTTCGGTAAGCCGATCCCTTGGGAGAAGCGAGCCAAATACCTTGGTGTTGTACTCGATCATCATCTCTCCTTTTTTGAGCATATAAAGTTGGTTCGCTCGCGAGCCGCTTTCGCTCTAGGTAGACTCCACTATGTTTTAAATACACGAAGCAAATTGTCACTTAAGTGCAAATTGCGTATTTACACGTCATGCATTCGTCCCATCATGACCTATGCGGGCGCAGTCTTTGCCCACGCTAAACCCCATTCCATCCAAAGGATGCAAACCCTACAGAACCGCTTCCTTCGTAATGCCACGGGATCCCCTGGTATGTCAGAAATGAGATCCTCCATCTCGACTGTAAGATTCCCACAATCCATCAGTTCTTAAAACGCATGTCCAAGCGTTACTTTGACTCCGCTCCCAAACATCGCAACCCTCTGGTTGTCGAGGCAGCCAATTATGTCCCCTCTAGAATCAGTAAGATTCGCCGTCCGAGGCATGTACTCTCCGACCCAGATGACCCCAAAACACTCCTCCAGGAGAAGAATAGGGCCACCAGTACAGTTTACAAATACATACGACACCCGTCATTCTGACTCCGCCGCCGAAGGCCTTCGCGATCGCGACCGCGTCCCCGAGTATATGAGACTCCCCGACCCTTGCTCGAAAACGAGGTGCCAGCAGTTGTTGCAGCTGAGTACGTAGCTTTAAATACCCCGTATAATGATCAAGATGAAAATCTAAGTTTGATCCAGCCTCTCCCTTCTTGCTATCCTCCCCTCAACGACGGCCTAAGCCGAGGCTCGTATCCCACAGGCGGTGCTCGTAGCGAGCGTTCGCCTAGTTTTAATTTAGAATAGTTATTGCCCCTGGCTGGAGGCTTTGAGGGTAGAAGCTTAAGCAGCCACAGGAAAGTCTGGTTAAGCAGTCATGACCTCATAGGTCAACTGCGAGATGCCCTAATTAAAAAAAAGCGCTGGCTTGACGCGTCAAGCTATCGTGTCGACGAAAGATAATTTACTTTTTCTATAAACCCCGTTTTTAAGGAAGATAAAAATGTATTTCAGAATGGATCGTGGTTTCCAAGGAGTAATGAAGCGTTGGGGATTTAAAGGAATGCCAGCATCCCATGGTGTCACCAAAACTCATAGAAGACCAGGAAATATTGGCGCTGGAGGTGAAAAAGCACGAGTGTGGCCTGGTACTAAGATGCCTGGGCACATGGGAAACAGGTATGTACATTTATATCGCAGGAAAATAAGAACACCTTGCTTAAAAAAAAATTAAAACTGAAGTAAGAACAATGAGGTTATTAATATGTCGATCAATTTTCTAACATTCGATTCCCATAGCACAACTTTTTTTTAAAATTGTTATGGGGAATGCGTTAATGTAGCCCGCGAAATCCAAATTCCTTACGTTTTTTTCAATTTAGACGTCAATCGATCAACGTCGTTGTATTTTAATCAAAATATGATTCGCAATCGTCCGTCAAATGTCGGTCCGAAGTAGTTATAGCGTAGTACGGAGTTTAGATAAAGGCGGCCAGCTTAAACTGTTTTTTACCACTGAACTGATGCCTATTGTACTATGGCGAAAATTAAATAAATCTAGTTGATTAAGGTTTATTTCTATACAGGGTGGCAGTACATGATTCTCAACCCTGCGTTGTAATTTTTTGCGACAAAAATTTTAAATGTTTTTTTTTTTAATTACCTAATTTTTAATTTTTATTTGATGTCCCTGCCATCCTGTTTATGTAGGATGAAAATAACAAAAAAATGTTTTCGGTTTTGTTATTTCTAAATAAAATTATTGACGTTTGAAGTTTGAACAACGACGAATTTCGAATAAAATTTAAAAAAGCCATTAAAAAGAATCCATGTCCTGGGTCTTGTTATTGGGCCTAAAAACGTAACAGACGGCCCCACGGATCCGCCATTTTCGTATGTTCAACCGTCTACCTAACACCTGTATATTTCTTACCAAGGTGCGCAAGTCCGACACGCTCAATGCCGGTTCTTTTCAAATCATGAGTGACAGTCAAGTAAATAACATAAACATTGAACGTTAATGAGCTGTTACAAAACAATTAGGTACGTTTTAATAAATTAAAAAAAAAAACTAGATTTTTCCGGTTATTCCCAGGATTAAAGCCAGCGACATAAAATAATTTTTTCTTAATTTTTGTCTTTTTTTGTTAATTCACGTCCCAACCACTTACATCAAAATACCCCCGGAGATACTAAGTATAGCGACAGACCCCCCTGAAAATACGTATTTTACTACGTTTTAGTCTTCTAAACTAATAAAAGAGAAAATATTTGATTTTTTGTATGTTACGCTTTCGCGCTAAAACGGCTTAACGGATTTGGATGAAATTTGGCATATGGGTAGACCATGACCTGGGTTCCTAACCCAGGCCAAATCTACTTTTTTTCGATATTCCTACGGAATCGAGACTTATGCGGGTGAAACCGCGGGACCCAGCTACGGTTTTCAGCCTCATCGATCGTTAAAATGATGTATTAATTATTGAATATTTATTTTTAGGTGGCGGATACTACGTGGCGTGAAAATTTTACGTATAAACACAAAGCACAATGTGATCTGGACATTAGGTGTAGCCACACCCGGCGAAACGGGTGCAATGTGCTATTTATTTGATACAGTGCTTCCATTGAAGAAACACACTACATCACCCGCTTTTCCTACCCAACCATTTATTGAGGATTTACCGTTGGAATATTATGACGATTCTGTCCAACCCTTTGAGGAACAGTCTGTTTCTTTCGAAGAAAATTAAATTTTCGACTTTAATCATAGGAAAAGAAATAATACTACACACAAATAGAAGCTAAACTGGGCGTTTAAGCTCTGAAATCGTAGGCTAATAGAGATTTTGATCGCGTTCGAAGCGTAAGCTACGTTCAGCGAATAAATTATAATAATTCTGAATGGTTGAACGAAAGTAACATGCCCCGGAAGTAGTATAACTGTTATGAAAGTATAATTTCTTTTTTATGGTCTGAATGTCAATGCTAAGTGAACATTTCCACTCTGTGTTAGGTTTTTTGACAAAACCAAACATTTAGGATAATATAAAAATGAAATACATTTTGACAGAAATATTTTTTATTTAATTCATCATTTTCTAACTTTAGTCTTAATTAAGAGAATCACTTATACATACTTAAATTAGCACAAGTGTTTATCATACATAACGCTAAAATTGTGTTTGCAGAAAAGCCTTAATTTATTAGTCGGAGGATGCATGCAGCACAGTGATAAACTGTAAATGTCAACTTGACCTGTTCCCTTCACTCACGCACGAGGACCTTTGTTGCTCTCAAACAAATGAGCCAATTTAAATGTGGTACACACGATTTCATATAACGAGCTGTAAATTTCAAATATAATGGCTAGGTACGAAAGCAGCGATTTTGACATTACTAGCAAATCCGTTGTCAAAATCAGTGTGCGGACGTGAGATTTTGAAATAGCTGGTGACTAAAGGCGCTGCGTGTTGTATACCTAGCATAAGCAGTGGCGGATTTGCCCAAGGCCCAGTAGGCCCGGGCCTGGGTCGGCCAATCGTGACAAACAATTCACTGATGATAAAAAGAAATAACTGATAACAATAAGTACCTATGCACTACACCGCATCGTATTACAATAAAAACTTAAAACCATTTAACCCTGCAACCTCGAAAAATATTATATACAAGCAGCTTAACTACTGAACCGATTTCGATAAAAGTTCGCAATAAATTCATTATGTAGTCTATATGATGGGTGCTGAGAAAGGGGCGGCTGATACATGGCCTGGGGCCTAGGGCGGCCAAGACTGCAAATCCGCCACTGATCATAAGCTATTAAGTAGTCGTGTGTAGATACCTAGTTTTTGTTTGAATGTAAGTTGAACTGAGGTAGTTCTTATTATATTCATTCATCAGCTCATAACAGAATTCATTAGTGAAGGAGGACCATTTATTTTTATGCTTAACGTTAATTAACGTCTGAACCAAAAGGCGCTTAAGCTATGGTATTATTCCACTTTGCCCCTCTAATCTGTCCCACCAGTGGAACCAAAGTGCATTGTTCACGATTTTGTCGTCCACTGTGTCCCACTAATTATTTTCGCTATTTTTGATTAAATTCAACAGCGCCAGCCCTAGGGGGCAAAAGTGAACTGAGTTTATGCGAGTGTAATTTGCCCCACCAAAATTAATTAGTGGGACAGAGTGGACGACAAAATTGTGAACAGTCCAAGTGAAATAATATCGCGTTAAAATTAAGCACGCTAAACGAGTGGCTACATTCATGTGGTTCAGCATTAACGAGAATAGATGATTTGTACATTTATCTTTCAGACCCGAGTCCAGCCGTCTCGTTACATAATTTATAATTATTTCGCCGTTCTGACTATGGAACCCTACACTGCGCGTGATGCTGCGGATGTGGTTAGTGTTCGCATTGAGCACGCTGTCGACGATGGGTGTGTAACGGTTGATATAATAACAAAAAATCTAACGTTCACTTGACCTAATTTCAGTTAATATACTTTTGTTTTAATATAACGATCAGTTGAGATAATGAATTGTTGATATAATTTCATTTTATTTTATTTCTTATGATATAATAAACATTTCCTATAATGCACATTTGACATAATATTCATGTAGTATATTATTCATTTACTATAATATTCATCCCCTCAACTATTTATTCCCTCAACTATTGTAACCAGTAGAAATTGGATGCAATCTGGACTTTAGGGCACCCCGACTCGGACAGGTTAGGTTAGGTTAGGGGTCGTGTGAGCGAGCGAAGCGAGCGAATAGACCCCGCCATCCCCTTCGTGGTTATTTTTTTATAAACCATCCAGAAGTAGGAGCCCCGCGTCGACCAAGCCCACCCTCGACAATGCATTGAATATTTTAAGATTTGGTTAGGTGCCATTTGAGTTAGGTCAAATGAATGTTATATAAAAAGAATATTATACATATTGAAAATTATATAAAATGAACGTTATACTAAATGTTATATATTAAATGAAAATTATATCATATGAAACATTAGGTCATATGAAATTAGGTTATATGATTTTATAGCATATGAAAATTATATTATATGAACGTTATTTCAAGTGAAATTAGAGCATTTGTTATTATATCATACATTACACACCCGCCGACGATAGGGAATATATCTGTAATGTTAACGCATTTGCTAATACACTCAAAGTCATTAACACAAACAAACCCAAGAGTCGTATTTGCACGAAGTATTTCCCCAGCACGTGGGACCCCGTCGCCTCCTTTTGCGAGGAAGTGATGGTAAATATTTTATTAGTTCATAACTTTTTCCTCTAGAGGGCACCATATTCGATTTAATGTGACGTCACATACCCTATAACCAGTGGACAATGAAGACGTTTCCAACGATACCTCATTAATGAGCAGTTTAGAAGTTATGAGGGAACGGATGAATACCGGTCAAAATCATAACCCTCCTTTTAGCTTCGCCGTAGTCCGATAAAAATAAATTGCTGTTCGTTGGTGAACGGCTGGGCCGATCCGGCTATTTTTTGTTTTAAAATGTTTGTTATAGTCCGAATCAGGTTTTAAGAAATTAAAAAAAAGTTGCCTGGAAAATTCGGGGAAACTGAAAGTGCATTATCTATGAATTATTGAAACACAGAACGTCTGTCGGGTCTCCTAGTAAATTATAAAATAAGTAGGTAATACAAAATGTGATCTTTACCCCCATACATTATATATTTTGTAGCCATATTTTTTATTTAATAGTGTCCATGGAGTTTATTGCCCAGTCTTCTTATAGGAACCTACTTCTTTAATTGGTTTATTTGAAATAAATGCTTTGAGTTTGAAAACTTTAAAGTAAATCAATACTTTGTCATTATTTTTAAGCTGCATATTCCCCCTGCTAGCGTGCAATAAATAAAATATATGTTACGAGTCAGCGTCACAAATTTTGAGACATTATAATAAAATAGCATAATTATTTTCATGATCTCAATCGTGGTTGTAAAGGTTAAATCGGATAGATACATTACGCTAAAAGATTTTCGGAAATGATTTCCAAGGTATGGAATAGACAGTACACAAGCATATCGCGTTGGGAGGTTACGACTCTTGAGACACTGCATTACTTCTTGACTCATGAAAAGACGGTAACGCGCAACTTCTTAAAAATGTAGGAGTTACGTAATGCTCGTGCTTGGTGCAAGGCAAATACTATCCCACGGCAATTCTGATCGTCGAAATTACTATTTCTAGATTTACAGATAAAGGCCTATCATCAAGAACTGTTTATTATTGATTAATAGTAAGACAGCTTTATCATCGTTACGGGCACGGCAAGGGATCCCACAGACCAAAACAATGAGATGCCCGGAAGGCTATCGGAGTTTCGCTAATTAATTTTTTTTGCGCTCGATCAGTCCCATGGGAACCGTGAGGCGCCACCACCGTCCTAATTGGCCATCGCTCGTCAATTAGGGGACCGTTCAAGTATTACGTAAGCACTATAGGGGGGCGCGGGGTCTATGTTTTGCTTATTTTTGATGACATGCGGGGTGGGGGGGCTAGGATTGTGATTACGTCAGCTGTAATAATTTACTTTTTTACACATATGACAACCCACACATTGTCTATGCTTGAAAACGAAACGCATATTCGGGAATTCCCACAAATAATAAATACTGTATTAAAAAAAAACAAACAAAATACTTACATTAAAAGAAAAATGCATATACCAATGTTTACGTAAGCATGGGATGGGGGGGGGGTATAAGAGCTTTGCTAACTTTTGCTGACAAGGGGGAGGGGGGGTAAATAATTGTAATAAATCTGCTTACGTATTACTTGAACGGCCCCTAGGCCAATTAGGACGGCGCTTGAGGCTGTAACGCAAGTACTTACGTCTGCGCCTTCTATCGAAAAAAAAAAATTGTATATTTTGCCTACTTATATGCCAAGTAGGAAGCGAATCATATTTTTTAAATATATATATTTTTTTTTTTTAATTAAGAAATGATCTTGTATAACCGTAGCCTTATCTTTTACTGTTGAGTAGGCGGTTGAAACCCATATCCTGGATAAGGTTGTGGAGCACCGGGAGGCGGGGCTCCAGGAGTTGGTGCACGAGCATATGGATACGGAGACGGAGGATATTGAGCAGGGGGATACCCTTGCTGATAAGCATGTGGGGGATAACCACCTCCTCCTGGAGGATAGTTTTGCGGATTTTGTGGGTATGACGCTTGTGGAGGTGGCGCTGTAGACCCAGATGGCGCAGGGCTTCCAGGTTGAGATGATGTGTTAGAGTAAGGAGGCTGAGTCGCTGGAGGGTAAGGTGACGCCTGTCCAGGAGGGGGATATTGTTGGCCAGGTGGGCCACTCGATGATGGTACCCCAGACGCCACGGAAGTAGGAGGTGCATTATTTCCATGAGAACTAGAATTATATGTTGGGGATTGCGCAGATGGAGATCCATAACCTGAAGTGGGCGGATTTTGCGATGAATAACCAGTAGGCGGAGGTTGAGGAGAACGATTTGGCTGTGATGTGGGAGTTGTACTATAAGCTGATGTAGGTGTTGTATTCGGGAAAGGTTGCGATTGGTAGGGTTGAGGTTGCGATCCAGTAGAATTGTTATAAGTACTAACCCCAACATTAGAGTAATTTGTGCCAGTTTGCGATGGTGGATAAGCTGAATTCCCAGTATAAGCTGGTTGCGTTGCTCCACGTACGGGGTAAGGGGTTCCGGCGGCAGCAGGACTTCCAGGAGGCGGGGCGTAGGGCTGTTGTGCCGACGATGGAGGATAACCTGGGCCCGGGTGTGTTGATGGTGGATAGTTACTAGGTGAAGTTGTTATAGGGGGACCATAGTTTGAATTTGGAGGATAACCCTGTGGTTGTTGAGGAGGATTAGGAGGCCCATATCCTTGACTAGGTGGTCCGTACCCTGGTTGTGGAGGATAAACACCTGGTGCACCTTGATACTGTCCTTGATACTGATTCTGTGGGTATGGTCGTTGACCATAAGATTGTGTTGGTCTTGTTGGTGTTGTTGAGACCCCAGGCGGCCTGTAGGATGGTTGTGCCCCCCCAGAAACCTCACCACCACTTGGAGATGGTGAATTGATAGGAGGTGCTTGCGAGTTTCCAGCAGCTAGCTGATGAGGAGGCTGTAAAAAACAATTTTAATTTTGTGTTAAAAAATTAATATTGGCATCAGGTAGGTATAAAAAATGGTTAAGCGTAATCGGTCTATGAAAGTAAGAACGTTCTCAATGCTGGAGCACAGGCCTTCTTTCCAGGTGAGAAGGATTAGGCTGTTATCCAACACGCGGGTCCAGTGCAGTTTTTGGATATCACAAGCTTCGATTTTTTGGTAAACATAACTTTTTAGGTAGTGCCATTGCTGCCGGCGTCGGCACTCAAAACACCGTTGGGAACCGGCAGTACATTACTGCCGGCAGTTGAGATTAAAAACATCGCCTGTCGACGCCACCAGCTCCCATAATGGACACCGGCGGCGGCGCGGCGTTTATGGAAACGCTTCCAGTATTCAGAACCCTACTAACTAACACTAACTAAAGTACTTTTTCTATAAATTCTAGTCGTTTTTGATATTCGGCGCCCGCTTGCAAATATATAGTTAATTTACCAAATAGGTAGGAAGTAAAACTTTTTAGGTGCTTACGAAATATGGAATAAATGTCATAAGTATTAGGAAAAAAAAAACATGTAACTATGTTTTTTTTTTTTTTCAATAATCGAGTAAACCCATTTTCCCTTTACCTACTTTCGCATAACCTCTTAATTGAGGCATTGCCTTGTCTCATTTTCTTTATAATATGTGGTGTCTTGTTTACTGCGGAATTGGCTTTTTCTTGTTCTTTTTCATATAACATCCAAGTTTTTTATTGTCTAACAAGGCATTCTAACGAAAGGGACACGACGCAATGTCTCTATTATGACGTTATGCGAAAGTAACGGGAAAATTCGTTTACAGCACTCGATTTTTGAGTAAAAATTCATGGTAACAGTTCATTCGAGTATGTATTTCATCGGAAAATTCGTCCAGGCGAGCATTACAGTACGTACCGGACAACCGAGCATTACAACTGAATCGATGTTACACGTACGAATACTCACAGTTTGAGCGGTTACAAAAGCGAATGCTCCTTAGTCAGTGCGTCGAGCTGGCGCAGTATTCAATGCTCAAAATAAAGTCATGTAAAGTTTATTACACGCAAAAACCCAGTGACCAACTTAAAAAGACTAAGCAACATTCGTAATGAACATTCATGTTTTACCTATTTGTATTTCAAATAAAAACAAATGATACGTCGTCGGTGACGTCATAATGAAAAGGACAAAAATAAAATTCTTGTTTTTTTCTATTAAACAAATTAGAGACGTATCATTCGATATAAGTCGTATGACGTAGTCATCCTTCTTACCTTGTTCTGGAACTATCCCTGAGAACATTCGTTTTGGTTTGGTAAAATAAATTAAATACAATGTTTTGTGCCTATACAGTGTATACAAAGGTTGTTGACAATAAAATGGTTCCTTGTCTGTGTATACATCATTTTGGGGCTGTCTGTACATAGATAAGTTTACTTCCTACCTATTTGGTAAAATAACTAGGTATTTGTAATGTTATTAGCACCATTATTTTTCATGATTATAGTTGATTTATATTTATACGCTTATATTGTACTACAGATAAATTAAAAATAAATAATAATAAAATAAAATAATTAAAGAATAATAATAAAATATAATAAATAAAATAATAAATATCAATATATAATATAAATTGAATATTGGATTTTAATTATAGATAAATTAAAATCCTTAATACTATTCTGTAAATCAATTAGATGGTGGTTTGATAAATGATGTTTCAAGATAATGGACCTTCACGCTGCTGATGATTCAAGCTGCAAGTTATTCGAAATTTTGATGCATCGAGGTAGTGAGCTGTCACGTTTATAATTGATCGATTTCAAGTACTATTGAATTAGCATTATCGAGCAAGTATTATACAATCTCACGTCATTCAATTTCAAGTAAGGAGTCCCCTCATAAACTATAGGCTTAAATAGCAGTTATTTATAAAAATCATCTTTTTAATCATAGGGTCTTAAAATACCCCACATACATGCATTGAATAATTTTTAACCGACTTCAAAAAAGGAGAAGGTTCTCAATTCGACTGTATTTTTTTTTGTTACCTCAGAACTTTCGACTGGATGAACCGATTTTGATGATTCACACAATTTGGTCCAGTTCTGGCAATGGCAAGAAAACCATATATGTCTTAAAATTATATTAAATATGTGCGCGACAAATGGACAAATAACTAAGTATGGTGCCAACCAAATTCAATGATTCTTTTTTTATAGTAACTCATACATTTGCTCTTGGAAAACACCATTTGGTAAAGTGGGACTGATGATGAAGACCACAAATTACCACCGGCATTACTCAATAATAAGTATTATACGGGTTGCGATTTGATTACTTTAATATGGTTGCAATGCAATTTATGCTCGTCACAAAGCATATGGAGAAGTGGACCTGATGGTTAAGTACCAGGAGAACTCCTCAATAACTAAAGTGCATTGAGAAAAGCAATATTTTATAAAAGGTGATGAGAAGTTGAGATTAGGCTATTGTAACTAACTAGATAAATTATAAACTACCCACTACAAAGTGAGAAATAATAACCATTTTACTAAAAAAAACAATAGACTTCCAAAAAAAACACTACAAAGTGAAAAATAACTTAAATTTCAGAAGTTGGTTGCAATTAACTAAAATACAAAACCAAAGACATTAGACTTCCGAAATTTAAGTTATTTTTCATTCCTCTGTTACATGTATGGGAGTGCCACCACAATATCAATACACCATTGTTTAGTGGTACACAGAATACACTGCTAATTTTTATTGATATAGTACTGATGTCTCCAAGTAAAATAGCTGTGTGACATCTGGACATGTCAAAATTATAAGGATTCCATCTTTGCCATTTGGCTAAGGAACCGTAAAAAGGAGACATTGTCCTTATTATGTACCTACACTCTACACTTAGAGAGGACATTTTCTTTGAAACATACAACCACAAAACAAAGATGAAACCATAAGGTACAGATAATAGAGGTAGATTATAGGTAAATAAAGCTTTGACTATTAAATTTCTAATTCATGTAACACTTGGACACTTAAGTCAACACTATCATCAGAAATAAGTTGTTAATTCATATATTTACCGGAAGTATGCTTTGAATATTTTGGTTGACATCTGCAACCGAGGCCAAATAGACCAAATTCCTGTGTAATACTTGTTGATACTGATGGCACTCCATAAGTTGACCTTTGGCTTGATATTCTTGAATGGTTTGAATGAGATGAGCGTTTTCATCTAACATCTTTTGGATTTGTGCAGGGTTCAAAGGAGGCCGATTGCCGCGTGCTGCAAATGCTACAGACATGTTGCTCTAGTTTCCCACACAAATATTTCAATGATGAAACGATAATTTCGAAACTTCATAAAATCGTCTGAATGTAGAATTTTTCGTCAAATACGAAGGAAACTAACAATCAGCGCAATAGACAAAATCGCGGATTAAACTGAAAACACATCAGTTCTCGATAAAAACATTGTACCAACAAAACTATATGTCTAATAACTATGAACCACAGCTATAAACAAAACACACTGGCACATAGATAACACACGTAATTATAATTTACCACCAGAGCCAAAATACCAGTCTATTTAGGCTGCGTTACGAGTTACGCTGTAATCGATTTGAGCACCCGTTCCGACGCGTTCTGAGTTATCTTGAGTGCGATAACGATGTCCCGTGAATCGTCCTAAATGAAATCATTTTCATGCGCCACCTTGCGATAACGCCGACCATGCCCTAAATTAATGTGCTACAGCCCAAATCTCATACATATTTATCTAGTTTTCGTTTAGCTTGTGATCGACAGAAAAGTAAACTTAGATATAACAATAGCAATTTGAAGACGGGCAACAGTGCTGTCAACTGTTACGAGCTTTCAGTTTTTAACCCCATTGGCCGCAAACATCAAGTTTTATAAACCAAATTCTAAGTAAAATACAACTACTATAGATTATATAAATGATTATTGTTCGGTAAATACATATTCGTTACGGCCACATCTATTTTTTTAAACTTATTTCCATACCTGTCACTGTGCTGCAAATTGTAAAAGACGTAAGAAAATTTTAATTTCGTGGGCAGCCCTAGCGTTTCTGACCTTCCAGTTTCATTCTTTTCTTTTCTCACCGGACCGGATAAACTCGCTAAGTATGTATGTAGGCCATGGGGGCCTTTCGGCAGCGTATCAAATGGTTATGAAATACCAATGCTGACTATTTGCTATGCTTATGTACTATTCGTTAGTGTCTGTGTTACACGTAGGTTTAGACCTACATGATTGTAACACAGGCACCAACGAATAGTTAATTAGCCCAGTACAGTTTTTTATGTGTAATTATCCAGTAAATAAGATATTTAGATGTTTTTAATGAAAAAGTCAGCTAGGTAGCGGGCGTTGCCGCTTGCGTTTCACACTTTCTTTTTTTGGGCACATTTTTGACATTTGCGGCTAAATCGCTATCGCACTTAGGTGACGTCGAATGGGAAATGAAGGAATCTAAACAAATAGTTATAAACGCTGCTTGTGGGTGACTCAAAATCTATTAGTAGCACTTGTCGGCCAAGTAGTGCCATCATCATAGGCATTACTAAATAAAATATTTAGTTCCAAATGTCATCACTTAAGACTATGTCGACCCGTGACTATCTTTACTCTCGCTTTCTTGCAATCTGTGCACAGAACTTAAATACTCTAAAAATGTGGAGGAGGAAGAGTGATTTAGTGAAAAAAAACGTGTGTAACAGGAAGCCGGGGAAGCGCGTGCTATTTGATTTGACCAATGAGCGCGCGCGGTTCTAGATTTGGCAGTCAGAAACAACCTTGACGAGGCTCGGCCCCTTTTATGTTGCTTATTAGCAAGGTGAGATGTCAGATATTACACATCATACGGGACTAGTCTGACGTGTCAATCCAAAACACTGTATCTAAGAAATACCTATTTCGTGAAAAGGGCTTTTAAAACCTTTTTAAACCATACACATAATTTAAATAGGGTGAGTGGGGGCAAGATCGAACGGATTTTTGATGACATGAGCAGTGTTATATTTGACGTCTTGTAGAAGAGTACATATTAGCTTATGCTAAAAATTTATTTGTAGTGAGTAAAGAGCAAAGAGTGTATTTTTCTATCATATTGATAACATCCTGTTAAATCTGTTCCTAATCGGATTTTTTTTTAAATAAAATGTTTTTGTCACGAGAATGAAACAAGGAGAAGATGAAAGGGTGATGGGTAAAGATCGAAATAGTTTCTAAAATCGTTCAAATGATTACCAGGCGTTGTTGGTGGTCACTAGTCTTTGAAGTGTCTTTAAAACTCTCATCTGTCTGTAATGTCAGAATACGTTTAGTTAACATAGATAAAACGATTTTTAAAAAATATGTATTTCAATCTTACCCCACCGGGGAAACATTAAAAGTAGAGGTTCTCAAACTTTCCACTTTAATTGTATAAAGTTATGCCGACAATAAAAGATCACTATCAATCAAATATATCCTTTACCTTTACTTTATCCTAATATCGAGATATTACAAAACAAAATTTCGCAACATTCTTTCATCTTAGTCTTTTATATGTTCATCTTACCCCGTCAAATATTGATGGGTAAAGACGGAAAATTGAAATAAATCCTAAAATACGAAAAATAGCCATATTTAGATGTAATAACACAACTAAGAATTACAAATAATGAGAAGATATTCCAATAGAACACTCGTACCTACCACGTAATTAAAGTTACAGGACACGGGGTAAGATTAAAAACTCGAAAAAATCACGTAAAAGTCATTGCGCAGATATTTGCATTTTTCATACAAACCACTCACCGAGGTGTGTGTGTGTGATTGAGGTGTGTGACGTAAGAAAATAGCGGTCTTAACAATGTTGCCATCATTGCAAAAACTGCACTGAATCTGGCGCTATGGACAACTTTTTGTGTTACCCCGTTTTTCATCTTGCCCCCATTCACCCTATAGTGTTTTGTATGTGCTCATATCACCTTCTACATACTATTACATATAAAAAATATATTAATATAGGGATATGTAACTGGCTCGAAATAATCGAATGAGCGCTATTAAAGCAAAACATTGGATTGGATTAATACGGCAGTACTGTAAGGCTCGCTTTTTTTTTTAATTTAACATATTTGTTTATATTGAAATAACGAAAGAGTGATAATAAACGTTATTTTTCTTATGTTAAATTAGATGGAGCTATGAATCTTTAGACGCCTAACAGCCATTGGCAGGGGCGTTGTTGGTAAATATTATTCGACTTTCTTCTACCTGTGATTTCCATGGCGACGTTAGTTCCGAATGTTCCTATTTTGGGCGCGTGCCAAAAGATCCTTGTACTGATTGACACGTTAGACACGTGTCACTAATGCGAACTTCTTGTCTATGGAACTTCTGTGTACATTATAGAAACCCTTATTTTGAGAAACTGCATCGAAACTCGAAACTCAAAAGCACAGACTAAGCAGTACTCTCAAAAGCATTTTTCAATTAAGTCCCCACCTAGTAGGATTTATAGTAACTAGATGTTTTAGTATATGCCGATTGTAAGAGATGTCGCTTTATTAAACCGATAATGATTGATAAACAATTTGCATTGTTCGTTTCTCATTTTGTAGACTTTAACCCGAGGCATTAACCAGTATTATAAAGTGGTATTATAAAATGCTCTGTGGGCATTAATTTGGAAGTGCGATATTGCAATATTTTAGCGTAGACTTTAAAAATCAATAGGTACATACACTTTTCGTAGTGTAACTGGTAAACAACACCTTAGAAGTTAAGTCTGGGTAAGTAACTACATACTTTAACATTCTGTGTAGACTCAGTCTACACAGAATGTTAAAGTATGTGGTTCAAGAATGAAGTCCCTAGGGACTTCATTCTTGAACAATAATAATAATTCTCAAGCATTACTTTGCTTATAAAAAAAACTGTAAATAAAATTGTCAAGATTCATACAGCATAGTTGATTGATCTAGATTACATATGGGATTCTAATTGTGTAGATGTACTTAATGTAGATTTTAATCATTAACAAAAAGTTTTACTAATGAAATAAATTTATGCATAATTTTTTTGTGTACTGTTTATACAAACTACCTAGCTGTTGCTCGCGACTTCGTCTGCGTGTATTTAGCATATCATTTTATAATATAAATATTACAATAGGCACCTAAGAAAAGAATATATTGTGAAACTCTCCCATGTTACCCGACAGAACGATTCACTTAATGAGTGTTTCGCCGATAGAATTTTTCATCAGCCAGCGAACGATTCGCCCTAAATCACACAGAAAAAAAGCCTTTCATTTAATAAATTTGAATTAATATGTCACACAGTACAGTTTGCATTTCTTTTTTTAAATATTTTCCTAATGGCCTCCCAAAAGTGCTTGAATTTAATGGAAATGCATGCATCCAATTTAATGAAGCCTGTCTATTACGCGGTAACAGTGCGTACTGGTAGATGTCACACATCTTCAAAGTATTCTAAATTCATATTTGTTACACATGGTCACAGAAAAGGAAAAGCTCATTTGATAAAGAGGATTTGGCCAAGTGACGCCCATGAAAGAAACAAGTTATAGGCATTAGGGTTGACATCATAGATACAGAAACAACCACTATTTTTACATAGAACTCGGTAGGTCTTTTAAAAATCATATATCAAAAATAAAGGTTAATAAAAAACATATTTATAGTTTTGGTATAATCCATTCTGCAATTATAGTTCTTATTTGTATGTTTCTTGTGCCTATTTTGCGTTGGTATAGATGATGAAAGTGCTTTCTTAATACAGATTGAACACAGTTCACACAATCATATTTGTCTATGCCCAACATTTAGTTCTTGTGGTGCAGAAGGCTGTTGTGCATTCCTTACCAACAGCCAACATTGGTGACACACCAGACTATTATCATCTAAAACATAAATGCATACTGTCATAAAAATAATTTATGACAGTTTTTAAAATAAATAAATACCTATTAACATGCTGTAGCATCAAAAAGTCTTTATGTATAAATACATTGAATGACATCGGTCTCTTGATACCATTTTTAATGATCATACAATTCATTACTTATGCCACATACAATATGTGACAATGGTTTGACACAAAATAAACTTCAATTACTTATTTCTATGGTTTCCTTGACACTAACCAACTGAATTATTCAATTCAAACCTAATGTTACGAAACTATGCAAAAAAAAGTTGCTGAGTATGTACTTTGAATGTTCATAAAGTAACTTGCTTATTGTGGTACAATCCATTGCTGAAAAATATATACCGAATTTCCACATTGCTTAACGTAAATCTCTTAAGTCTTCGTGTATCCACGCCACAGTTGAGATGGCTCTCCGTGGTAAGCTGGTAATTTTGTGTAATTCAGGTTCCATATTAGTGTCAGGTCCTTCGTGAGAAACAGGTACGGTATCCATTGGCAAGCTGGTGTCGTCGTGGGAGGCGGGTACAGACAGAATCCAATGTAAAGCCAAGATCGTCTTCGGGAGCGATTACAAGGTCCATAATCGTAATCCAAGTCGTCCGAAAATCAAATAAAAACGCAGTAGAAAAAATACAACAACAAACAAAATGTGAAATAGCAATGTCATTCAATTGTCAATATTTATTTGTCAATTACGATTATTATTGACGTAGTTAGGGATGCGATATGACATCGATTTTTCGAAAAATCTATTTAAAAAAACAAACTGGAAATACAGAATCGGTTCAATGGATCGTATTTAGAAGCCCGAAAATGAACAAACATTTTCTTTTATCTCTAAATAAAAGCGTAACAACTGACGCTGACGAGACTCTGGGACAGTTAGACCACATGCTGCACAGCCTAAATGGAAACTCTCGGCGGGTTGGCTTTGGCATGAATTTGGACGAGACGAAAGTTATGTACAATGTGTGTCTTGCCGAATCCAATCCACATTAAAGGGTCGCTTCTCGAAGTTATGAAGGAGTGCGTCTACCTAGGGCAAGCCATCCAGCTCGGTAGGCACAACTTTCGAGAAAGAAGCCGACAGAAGGATCCAATTAGGTTGGGCAGCGTTTGGAAAACTTCGTCAAGTCTTGTCGTCGCCAATCCCGCAGTGTTTGAAGACGCTATGGAGCGGACTATGCTTGGAGTTTCTTTGAAGGATAAGATCAGAAATTAAGTTTTCCGGAAAATAATCTGAGTTACCGACATAGCCTGCATAGTAAGCAAGCTGAAGTGACAGTGGGTTGGTCATATTCATCGAAGGACCGATGGCCGGTGGAGCAGACGAGTCCTAGGCCTGAATTCCTCTTACACTGATGTCGGTCGCGTACGCAACGTACGAACGTACGCGCCGCTGACGTCAGCGTCGCAGTATGGTGCTATATAGAACACAACGTATATACGCACGCGCGACCGACATCAGCGTAAGAGGAATTCAGGCCCTAGAGTGGAGACCGCGTATCGGCAAGCGTAGTGTGGGACGCCCCTCAGCTAGATGGACTGACGACGGCCTTAAAAAGTTGGCTAGGACAGACCGGATGCGGAAGACGGAGGACGGGGGACAGGGTGTTGTGGCGCAGCCTGGGAGAGACCTGTGTCCAGCAGTGGACTGCGAAGGCTGAGTCGATTGTAACAACTACATAATAAAAGATCGATTTTCTAAAAATCTATTTATAGTAACCGGTTTTGAGTGTATCAATTTTTTTCAGTAAAAGTTGCCATCCCTACTTTGACAACAATCGGAAGTGTTAGTTAAGGAAATAAACGATTGAGTGTCTTGATTAAATAGGCTTTTAATTCCGGAGGTTTCGTTACAAATAAGTAATAGCAATATTTTAGTTACTAAATGAGTATTTTTTTGTATTTACCCTATTGCTGGGCAAACCATGGCCAATAATGGGCTTTTCCCTTTATATATAATTTCATTATGTGTACCAAATTTCAACTTCCATTAGATTCGGAGTAAATTGGCTGTGACAGACGGGTAGACACAAACAGACATACGAGTGATCTTTTATGGGTTATTTTTTTCATTCGGACGTACGGAACCCTAAAAGTAGTCTACGTCCTCCGGTTCCAGGCTACATACTATCTGTCAAATTTCGATTATGATTGATCTTAAGAAATGAGTAGGTAGGTAGGTATGTATACAATGAGGAAGTCTGAAAGTGGCACAGGTCGCGATGACTGAAAAGTCATGTGGAAATCAGTTTTTATGGTATGTGCATGTGATGAGGAGGAATGAGGAAAATATCGTGAGGAAAGTTTTGAATATGAATGTGGATGGCTATAAGAGTAGGGGAAGAACAAAGAATCCATCGGGGATAAACTGTGTGAAAGATGATATGGCTAGAAAGGGGGCTGACTATCGAGGAGTACTTTTACTCAGTTTGACATTTTTTTTATTACTTTTTTATCTTTATAAAATTTATGTTTGACATTTTCTTTTTAATTGTATTATGTTCTCAGGTATGTTAAACTGAAACTGTATGTACACTATTTGCATGCCCATTGGACGGTAAAATGTGGAGAACTTAGTAATTATGAAACATCTATGTATCTTTTACCCATGTTTGCAAAATAAATGATTTGATTTGATTTGACTAATAGAGGAGAATGCAAGAGAAAGACATGTTGCGTCGACCCCAAATAAATGGGGTTAAAGGCAAGAGAATGCTTCTTTTCCTCTGCATCTATACAAATAAATAAAATTGAAATGTCTGTTGGTAATGTCAAAAAACAGCTTTTTTCTAAATGCATAATATACAGGGTGGCAGGGACATCAACGCAAAAAAAATTACCATGGACTCGGTACATGATTCTGAACCACTCACTTTTTTTTTGGGTGTGAAATTATAACTTCTCCAGCTCTGGGTAGAGCTCCAGGGCGTGTCAGACTCTTACTGACTAAAACCCATCCGTGTTCCTTCAGTTGCCATGTTGCCGGGGACCACGATCTCATTCTGAATCCCCCTGCGTTGCAATTTTACGTCTAATATTTTAAAAAAATACAGCTGTTTCATAGAAAAGTCCTTACTACTTATACGTGATCTACGCGGAACGGCAGATTTTTAAAAAAATAATCGACGATAAATTTTAACGAAGGGGGATTCAGAAACATGTACTGAATCCATGTTAGTTTTCGCGTCGATGTCCCTGCCACCCTGTATTGAAAGTACCTAATATACGGTACTACAACAAAAAAAAAAACAATTTTTAATTTTTTTATCTGTGTATCTATTTCTTCCCTCTAATCTCCGAAACGGCTGGACCGATTTTGCCGGAACTTTCTCTGTCAGATAAATGATGATGCTGAAAAATAAAAATAATTACGGTCCACGCGGGCAGCAGCTAGTGCAAATATTATTGCTAGCGAGACCCTATTGCGCACGGTTTTTACGACTTGAATAAGATTTCTTCATTATTTATTTATATTCTATAAGTTTAATATTAATCTATTATACCTACCTACCTACACATTAACCATCCGGAATTAATTATTATCTAAATAATGCTGAAAATCGAATCAAAATCCACCGTGTTGTTTTTCTAAACTAAGCAACGGAGTTTGATTCGGTTTTCACCATAACTAAAAAATTTAAAATTATGTTCCAAAAAAACACTATGGAAAATTATTTATCTTTTAGTTTATCATAATCTTTTAGTATTAAAATACCTTTTGATTTATGTATATTTTGCGTGATTCTCAGTTTTTATCCGCGTTAGACATAACTTTACAAATTAATTTCACTATGTAATATAAATATAATCTAAAATATTAATATATTAAGTTATTAAGAAAATGCTCTAATTGAGCATATATTTTTTCCTAATCATTAACACTACTCGTTTAGACGTGATATTCGGTATAAAATCATTAAAAGTCGGTTATTGTCGCCATAAGTCCCATGTAGGTAGATAATAGAAGGCGAGCCTATTGCCATTAACCGGGCGGAGTTTAATATTAAATAGAAATACCTGCCTACAGATATTGTCAGTGTTCGAATCGCGCCGACTTAAGTACTGACTAAGTATTATTAATTTTGTGTTCTACTTCTACACGGGCGCGAGTCTTAAGAGATTTATTATCGCCGTGATGATATCGTCGAGTTTCACCCGGATGAAGCCGCTGGCAATAGCTAACAAGTATTTTTATTTATATTAAAGTATCTAGTACCTAACAGGTCGACACAACTTATATGTAGCATCGGCAAAGTCCGTAAAACCGATCACATCCGATCTAAGTACGCCTTCAAAATCATCAATCTTTATTACTGCTTTACGCGAAAATGATCTTTATATAAACGCAATAAAGTGTAAAGTCATATAACCAAATACATTCGTAAAATTGATGCGTAGATTGACATGTACATTCTTGCAAAATAAATGATCACGTAAATAAAGTCTATATTATTTGTTTTTTTTTTAGATTCGATTTGAAGGATACAAGGCTAACGATGAATATAACAAATCAAACTTTCACGGCTTCGCCAAATAAAACGAGTACTTAGCGCGCGTTAGAACGCTAGCCTGACGCTGCGCTATATCGCCAAATTGTGTTGTACTATGACGTGCGCTAGCATTTTGTTACGCACGTTACGTTAGCGTGGCGTCAGGCTAACGCTATAAAGCGCGACGCGTTCTATTTGGCGAAGTCTTTAGAGATATTTAAAGTTAAAACTTCAATATTATTTAAATTATTTGTTTAATTGAATTATTACTTTATCCTAACTAATATTATAATTGCTAAAGTGAGTTTGTTTATTCGTTTCAAGTTTGATTTTACGAAAAGGGTATGTTTTTAGATGTAAGCATGGTTCCTTTTAGAGAGTTGGAATTCGGTGCAATGTCTATCCGTGTGTTACCACAACAGTATTAGGTCGTAGACTCGGAATGAGATGTTGTTTAAACCATTTTTCGTAATGATCTTTATTCATCTCGTGGTGATAATCGCCAGTACTTTGAGACGATTTATAAACTCAGAGAGCGCCAGGTACAAAACCTCTTGAGCTGCCAACGTGAACAATAATTATTTTTTCACCTTTTGATATCGGTTTTTTTTAAGCCTTTCTTAAAACTATCCGTCCAACTACTTTCTTTTGTATGTGTAGCGTGTATGTAAGTCTCGTCAGTATAAACTATATCACGACCCTCACTTCTAAACTTTTGTCAAAGATACTTAACCCACTAAAGTCTTATTTCATCTTTCTCGGCCAGTAAAGATCTACTATTGTTCATTTACTTGAATTTGAAACCCAGTTCATGCAATATTCTTCGCAAAGTTTCTCGACTGCCTATGAAGTTTATGTCTTCCTTTAATTTGTATAGCAATAATTTTATTGTAGGCTACCTTTATCGGTAACATGAAAGTCATAAATCTTATGACATCGTATTCAAAATCGTCAAAATTTGCTCGATAGTCTTTATTTTTTCTGGACTTCTAAGACGAACTAAAAATGTTGCAGGAGCGGAACCACGAGTTGTACTAGTCGAAGCCGAGGTATTGTCACGAGCAGAATGATCGGTTGAGCTAGTCGAAGTCGAGGCTTCTTTTTCATGCTCTTTCAAAACAGCACTTATTGTTCTACGTGACACACCAGTTGCTTTCGCAGTTCGCTCTTGAAGATTTTGAAAGCGATCTAAAATTAAAAAAAAAAAACTAAATTTAATTTAATTTATTTTGAAAACACTATATTTTTAGACACCGTGGCCTCTTGACTCATAAATCGATTAACGTTAAAAACTATTTCATGACTTTGGCTATTATACGGCTTACCACGTTTCAACGAAGTCATAATGAACAAAAAATACCAACAAAAAAAAATCCCTATCACATTAATTTGTCACGAAGTGTACGGAATGATTCACCCACGTGCATTCACAACAACGCTGTCTCGGGTTGAACTGAGGCGGGAGGCGGGATTATATAGCGCGAATAGCATTGAATGGCGCGATAATCAGCTATTTCTGTTGGTTGTATCAATCGGAAATGATCGGTTTTACGGACTTTGCCGATGCTACATCTAAGTTGTGTCGACCTGTAGTAGGTTTCATAATTACAATAAATTAGTGTTTAAATAAAAACATCTTCGACTTTTCTTTTTTCTGCAATTTTTATATTGTATTGTTCCAGTATAAGCATTTTTATAAATGGCACTTAAAGGCGTAAGAGTCGTAGAAATGATGGGGTTAGCTCCAGGGCCATTATGCGGAACCTTACTGGCGGACTTCGGGGCGAGTGTCACCGTCGTTGAAAAGGTTAGTAAGTTGATAAGGACTATCTTCAGAAACAGTACTTTATCTGTAAGTATGTAAATTGGAAGCCGTTGGATCTAAACTTGATTTCGCCCGAAGAACGATCTCAAAATATCCTGTATAAAAGGATAGGAATGCAGGTATCTTTGCTACCCAGTACCCTTCTACAGAAACTGAATTATATCTTAACTTTACAATTATTATATCAAAGTATTTCTTTTACAGATGAATCCAAGTCCATTCGACGTAATGTCGAACGGAAAAAGAATGTTATCAGTGAATTTAAAAACCGAGGCCGGAGTCAATGTGTTCAAAAAGCTTTGTGCTGATTCGGATGTTCTTTTGGATACTTTTCGACCAGGCGTTATGGAAAAACTGGGCCTAGGACCTGAACATCTGATGATAGGAAACCCTCGCCTCATCTATGCAAGATTAACTGGATACGGCCAAAATGGATTCTACAAAAAAAAAGCTGGACATGATATAAACTACGTTGCCATGTCTGGTATACTTTCATTACTTAGCAAAAATAAACAGCCACCAACACCACCTCTAAATCTTTTGAGCGATTTTGCTGGAGGTGGAGTAATATGTGCTTTAGGTATATTATTAGCCTTATTTGAAAGAACCAAATCAGGGAAAGGGCAAATTATAGATAGTAGTATGACGGAAGGGGCTGCTTACATCGGTAAGTGGTTATTTAAATCAAGACAATTGCCAATCTGGTCAGGCGAGCCCGGAACAAACCCTTTAGATGGGGGATTTGCATGTTATCAAACATACAAAACTAAAGATGGCAACTTTATGGCGGTTGGAGCACTTGAACCACAATTTTATTCAAATTTTTTGAAAGGGTTACAGCTTCCTGAAGATGAATATGTTCAAGTTGGTAATAATGAACATTGTATGAAAAAATTTCAAGAAGTTTTTTTGAAGAAAACCCAAGATGAATGGTGTCAGATATTTGAAAACCTTGATGCATGTGTCACTCCCGTGTTAAATATCGACGTAGTTGATAAACATAAATTTCGTGTATCTGATTCGGCTTTTCATAGAGATATAAATAATATGATTGTACCTGAACCGGCTCCGAAAATGTCCCGCACTCCAGGAATATCCAGTGATCATGAGCCTTTACCAGTGCCAGGACAGCATACAATAGAAATATTATATGAATTGGGATACAGCAAGATTGAAATTGAAGAACTTATTAAAAATGAGCATGTATATGCAATTATAAAGTCAAATTTGTAGCAACTTTTTAATTAAATAGGTAAAGGGAAAACAGCTCTTAGTTCCTTTCTTACTTGTATAAATTCATCCTGTTTTGAGGACAATATATCTGTATTTATGAATACTGGATGTACATAGATTGAGTTTAACACTTTTAATATATTTTTTAAATCAAACTTGATTATACTTATTCCAAGAGAGTATTGGTTACAACAAACTTGTTTATTCCCTTGTAATTGTGTTAGCCTTTTCTTGGCAATATAACACAGAAACGTCACAAATGACTCAAAATCCATGCCAAAGTGGGATTTTAGTATCAGCTGGCATTCAGCAGGAAATTCAGGAGTGTCTTTGCACTCTTCTATTTGATGTTCTACTATTAACAAGCATTTTTCCAATGCCTTCCATACTATCTCTATATTACAAGCATTTATCCAATTATGGTTAACCGAAATTGTTTGAGCTTCATTCATTACTTGGTGATGCCAACCGGATGGGACAAATAGAGCATCTCCTGCTTCTTGTGTGATCTCACAGTACTTGATATTTTTATGCTTTTCTGGTTCAAATACTAACGGGAGATTACCCAATTGATCTTTTAATTTGTCCTCTTCTCCAGGAGGAAACAGAACCCATTTTTTTCTTCCAACAACATTAACTGACCAACTATATGAACAGTACACATCTTCATGCAAGGGGGTCCTGGAACAATTCATAAATTTTTATAAGAATATGCATTATATTAATAATAATAAAACACCACATTTGTAAACACAGAAAAGGTTGAAACTACTACAACTCTACTAAATACAGGGTCTGATTCACTAACGAGAATTAGCATGGTTTTGTTGTTTTGCCAGTACATTTCATTGAAAGACCACAATTTTGTGAGTTTACAAGGCTTTGCTTAATAATGTGGAGCATTACACAAATTAGATATTAAGAACCGGTTGGCCGCCAGGCCGAACTCTTTGGTGGCGTGGCTAATATGCATGCTATTTAGTTAAGTCATTTATTTAGTGCACGATGATTTATAATGAAAACGAGCGCGTAAAAATTCATGAACAGACCTTTGCGCTTTGCTGGATGTAAGTGTCTACTCATAATAAAATTATTTGATTTTTTGAATAAATTATTATCTATACCTGTGCAGTTTTTATTATTACATTTTCATTCTCCATAAGTTATTTTTTCGATTTTGCTTCCATACAGGCCTACATAATGACAAGACAAATTGATATAATTTTAAATTTTGAATGTACACTGTCAAACAGAGGAGTAATCCCCAAAATATGTTTGTATGGAAGAATGACCAGGAAAGATAACCTTAAGAAATTTTATTTTTTGACCGACTTCTAAAAGGAAAAGGTTATTGATTCCAATATTTATGTATATAGTATATACATATAACCTGAAATTTATTTTGCTAAAACGTTCCATATATAGTTTTGCAAATTGTATGTTTATATTCAAATTTTGTACAAATATCATACTTCGTATAATATACTATATGACACATATATGAATAGGTAATAAAATTAAATGAGCCAATAATAATAAGAAAAAGTTAATTAATGAATCTTTATTGTTTAAATCAAAATCTGTATTGCCTCCAAGTACAAAATTTTTTATAAAATTTTAAACAGTCATTGGGAATATATTTAAAGAGAAACTTAAGTTCGGATAACTTGGCACTATTGCAATTTACATTCCATGAAAACATTTTCACAAAAATGTTTCAAAGTTATGTGAATCATTACAGCGAAATGATTCATATTAGTAAAGATTAAAATAAAAATGCTTCAGGGAGATTGCATTTTGAATTTTTTTTTGTTACAAATGTGTTATGGGATGTTGTGTTGTGGGTTGGAACATTGGAAATCAAAGCATTATTAACTTAAGGACTGAAATGTTTTAACTATATAATAAAGGGTGTTTTAAAAAGTAGCCTAGTGCCATTAACCCAATTTTGACAGACTTGCGGGTTGGTACTTTTTTGCATAACTATGTCCAATTGTTTGGCTCACTCTTAAGTTCTATGTGTAATTTCCATGTAAAGTAAATCAATATTAAGTATATTATAATTTCTTACCACGATCCTTTAGGACCAATGTACACAAACATAAAATCGTCTTCTTGATTATCTATTGCAAATTCATTAAGCCAGTCCAATATAAAATACTGTGGGACCTCATAAAATTTGTCACCAGGTCTACTTCTTCTTAGGTGCCAGTCTTTTAAATATAATATTCTGCAATCTGTTGTGCTCTGCAGATACTCTATATATTGATGTACCTTCATATCAGATTTGCATTGAGAATTAAACTGTATGTTTTTACAATCGGCAACAGGAGCAATTAGATCACCATATTCTTCAATTAAATTATCATAATTGATTTGGTCACCTTTTACCCACTGACTGGCACATTTCCAGTTGTCCGTTACATTTTTAATCAGACAAGGTAAATTTTTTAACATGTAATTATTAAAAAAGTCTATGAAATCCAAGCTACATTGCTGAAAGTTCGCACCATCAATACTCCAGTCACTATAATCGTACTCTGGAATTTCAGTATCTAATGGACACTGAATTTCAATGTTACTCTGCGTCATAATTTTCTTGATTGAAGTTGTAATGATGATAATACTACAGCTTTCATTGTTTCTTGTACAACTTGCGTAAAACGTTGTTCTTTCTATGTTTTTTATCGTCTCTAGATCTAGCTTCTAATGAAAAAGTTTTTTTGTACTTATTATGCATTGTTAAAGGTTTGAGATTTTAACTTCAAAAAGGTATCTCAATTCTCAAGGTCTTTCAGTAATCTCTGCAGCAGTCGACTATTGTGCAACAAAATTAGTCGGTCAAATAATGGACAGAATTTATAAAAAATCCGAAATTCTGAATATTTCAGAATTTGACTTTCATCTATAGTCCGCTTTTTAATCTCATAGACTAAATTTACAACTGCAAATGTCAAAATTTATTCATAACGTAGTGTTGTTCTGATGATTCCGGTTTTTTAATCGTAACGTTTTATATTTTCGTCAAATATCTAACATTCTAATTTGTATTATTCATTTGTTACTAATGCGTGACATAAATTATACAACGAATTTTTCGATATTTTATATTGTGATAATATAACGATACGAAATATATGATTTCGGGCATCGTCACTGTGTCAACTAGATAAAAAACAATGCAAAATTTGGCCGTCCGCGTCGCCAAAAAATCTCTCATGAATCAGTGCTTGACGGAGAAATATCGTGCGAGTCCTCGATGGCTGGTGCGAGATTTGAAATAAATGCTCTATATATACAGCAATAAAGTTCAATATTGTACTAACAAATATTTCAATTCTCGCCTTGCGTGTCCTCGCGCAAATAGACCTTTTACACCAAAGATGGGCAGGGCTTGGATAGAAATGTTACTATACAAATTTCAATTCTCGCCCATCCCATCCACGCGTCGCCTCGCTGGTGTAAAACCACCTTTACACCATCTCAACTCAGCAAACAGCAGCTCGACGGCGAACAGCTCGGCCCGATGATCACTCGTTTCCACGGATTCAACCGCGACGTTTAAATTATTAACTGTAAACATTTGATATCAAGTTTTTTTGGCATTTTAAACGTAAGGAAAGAATAATCTTGAAAAAACACACACCTGTAGTGTATCCCTCACGTACAATGTGGCACTTAAATAATAGTATTCCCAGTCATTTGTGTAGGTACTTAGCAAAATTGGAAATGGAAGTCGTCTACCTACCGACTGTCCTGATGTGAATTATTTTTTGTTTTTAACTTTTAAATCGTTGTTGTTACTAAGAAGTAGTAGTACACACATACGCGGATCTTGAAAGAAAAAACTGTACGTATATACGTACAGTTTTTTCTTTCAAGATCGCCTTTTCAGTGCTTGTTGCAAGCATTCCAATAATTGTAATAAAAAGTACTTACTAATTCCATGCTCGAGAGTCACAATACAGATTAAATCGACATAGAAGAGTCTGACGTGGTGACATTTGGAACTAAATATTTAAATATTTTACGTAGACCTATGATGATGGCACTACCTTGTAGATAAGTTCTAGTAGGTTTTAATTTGAGTCTCCCCACAAGCAGCTTTTTTTTTACACATTCATATTTTAATAATTTCTTATTCTATCTTATTATTCCCATTTGAATTGACCTGCGATAGTGGCGCCCTCATTTTAATTTTACTCTCGCCCTCATTTTCATTTTACTCTTTTTTGCCAACCTGTACTATTAGGATCCTAAGGCGTGATACAAACTTGTTCAGGTCGACATAATGAATTCGCTGTATTGATAAACAAAGCTAACACTAAAAATATTCGGCTTTCATTCGGCTCCTTCGGATCGGCATTTAAATTTGCTTATCTATAATGTTGCGACTGATTTTTATTGCCCGACTCAGCTTAGCCGTAGTGTGCCGTTTTCGAACATTTAGCCAAATACATATCTATATCCACCCGACTGAACCGATTAATGACATGCCAATGCTAACATTCTCATAAAACATGTTGAAATCTCTATTTTTTTGTCAAACATTGTTTGAACATTGACAGAAAATACAGATTTTAACATGTTTTTAGGTGAATGTTTCAATGCACATTACAATAAGGGCCACGAAAGATGAGACTTGATCGCGCCTCCCACGCTCTTTCCGCCACCCTGGCGCAGACCTCATTTCGCTAAAGAGTCCTATAAATCGTCTACTGCGCAAGTCAAATCATGTGACGTGACGTGAAGTCTCATCTATAATGGTACGCACTGTCTGTGCGTTTACATTGGTTTGCATTGCACTGGTGAAACATTCAGCTATAAAAACAGTTGAAATCTATATTTCCTGTCAAACATTGACAGAAGAAAGAGATTTCAACATGTTTCAGTAAATGTTTCGCCATTGCCAGCGCAAACCAGTGTAAAAGCACAATAAGATTCCGTGAGAATCTGTATTGCTTTAAACTATTGCTTAGCTCCCAGGCTCTAGATGTTGACATAATATCGATCGTTTGCATTCTATTCGGAGGGGAATCGAGTACAACTGAGAACTAAGTACAACATACTAATAAGGTACAACCCTATCGCTAAATACAGTTCAGTTGTCATTTTGTGATGGCGGCGCTTGGGGAGTTACGCTACAGTTCCTAATCATACGCCGCGGTGTTTTCTTAGTTTTGATAATGAGATTTTTGTTTATTTTGAATAATTTTGTATAAGCGATTTTTAAATATGTGTTATCATGTGCGCCGTTTAGGTCAACAGCATTTTTCTGTGTTCATTACTTGGTGGTATCAATACAGTGTTTCCAAATAAAAAGTATACTTACCTATTGGAACCTTATTGGCCTATAAATGGTTTTCTGCTTCTTAGTTTAATTAATATACTAAGAAGAATATTTTAATATACAATTGAGTTGAAGTCAGTACATTAGTCGTACAAATAAACAGCCAACATGAATGATGTTCGTGACAAAGTAGTCGCTGGAACCTCGACGTGGGAGAGTAATGCAACTCAGAGTGACTCCTCACCAGAACTCCAGTCGTCGCCGAGTGGAAGTGGTGAGACGCCCCAAACACCAGGAGCACCAGTGCCATTGGCTCCACACCTAGCTGCTGACTTGCATCCAGATCTATTACAACAAGGCTGGCGGAAGTACTGGTCCAAAAGAGAGAACAGACCATACTTTTGGAACAAGCTATCGGGCGAATCAATGTGGGAATTACCAGCAGTCAAGAGAGATTTTGATCCTATAACTGACCCATTAGGTATTTGTCACACGGGGCCATCAAATGCGGGTAATATGACTCCTGGAGCAAACAAACGTCGTCCATCTGAGGATAATGGACCTCCACCAAAGAAATTTGTTCTGGCTGGCCCATGGGATATAGAAGTACCAACTAATGTTGTAATATACGAGAGACCTCCTACTATTTGTCCACATCCTCATCCAGAAATAGAGGGATTCCGATTTACTTTGGCTAATAAATTAAGACAGTGCTACCAAGAGCTTTGCCACACAAGAGAAGGCATTGATGCTCCTAAAGACTCTTTTAATAGATGGTTGATGGAGAGAAAAGTAAATGATCAGGGTGGTTCAGACCCACTGCTTCCTAGTCATTGTTTTCCAGAAATATCACATTCAATGTATGAGGAAATTATGAATGACATTCCAATTAAGCTGACTCATCCAAAGTTTACGGGCGATGCAAGAAAACAGTTATCAAAATATGCAGAAGCAGCAAAGAAAATGATTGAATCTAGAAATGCATCCCCAGAAAGTCGCAAAGTAGTAAAATGGAATGCTGAAGACACATTTCAATGGTTGAGGCGAACTGTAGGAGCTACTTACGATGACTTCCAAGATAGACTGGCACATTTGAGAGTAAGTAATTATCCTAGTTTTATTCATTGTTGATTTTTGCTAAGTTTTTGACTACATATGGTGATTTTTGGTATGTACCAAGACAAAGTAGCTACATAATAACCTGCTTACCATTTTAATCTATTGTGTTCATTATTATGTTCTCGCAATGATAAAAATACAAGTTTTGGTATATTACAGAAGCTTTTGATTTTTTTTGTTAATTAATTTCAGAGACAGTGTCAACCTCACCTTGCTGAGACTGTGAAGGCATCCGTTGAAGGAATATGCCTCAAAATCTACCACCTTTCAGCTGAATATGCTCGGAAAATAAGGGAAAAACATAGTGGTTTACTCAAAGAAAATGGAATACAGGTATAAATAGGTATATACAGATAACTTATAAAGTTATTTGTGTAATAACAATTTTAAATGGTTTGAAATGCCAATGAAAAAAAAATATCAGAATCATTGTAAACAAAACAAAAAAAAAAACATTTTATTTAAAACTGAAAAAAAAAGGTGCAACCTTGTAACCAAACATGCATCCAATAGCTTTAATGGTGGTTTTTCGTGACACGAAGTTGCTCTCACAATGTCGTCATACTTAGCCCGGCTTTTTTAAATGTAGGTACCAGCAACTTGCCCCTCCTTGGCACAGTCTTGACGATTTCCCAAAGCATAGAGATTTCTTGATTAAAAGTTAATGTATTATACACAAACCTGGGATACATTCTCTAAATGATTGTGAAATCCGCATCAAAATCTGTAGCGTAGTTTGAAAGAACAACGCAGTCACACAGAGAGACACGCGAAAAGAGACTTTAATTTATAAGATTTGTAATGACTGTAGGAACTTCAAGCACCGTTGCAGCAGGCAGCCCTACGCAAGGTGTGGTGTTACCCAGTGCAGTTTGCGGTGCCGGCGCCCCGGCCTCCGCTCGTGGAGCACTTTCTCGACCGCGATCAGACGATGTTGCGCTATCTCGGCGAAACACAGGTTCTCAATGCCGTGTATTTACAGAAGCTGGTAAGCCTTAAAATTATTTTGTTTGCTATTCTGATTAACTAACTGACCGGACAGACGTTTTCTTGTCCAAATTTCAATAATTCATTAAAAAATCCCATAGGTAAAAGACGTTCAGTTTATCTCGAATTTGACAATTTTCCGGGATCTTTTCTTATTTTTCTTTCCTGAAAAACCTAATTCAGTATTCGAAAATTTCAAAACAAAAAATAGTCAAATCGGTCCAGCCATTCTCAAGTGATGCGTTAACCAATGAACAGCTTTTCATTTTTATTATTTATATGGTTATATACATTGATATTATATATCAATGGTTATATAGATTTGAAAATAAACATTGTAAAGGAACACATAAGTTTAGCATTTTCAACATATAACGTTTTCTGTTATTTTTGTCTTTTCTAGTACTCTAACAGTCTCCTTGGAATGTTTTTCTGTACCTACAGCGGTTAAGGTAGCTTCCCTTATTGCCCCGTCTCAAAAATCCACCCTGTACACAGATGGAATGAACATTGATCCCCACGCATGCTCAAGGCGTATAATTGGCACTTTCTGGCTAATATATTTTATTGTGAGTCCAGGCACAGTACACTATGCCTGCCGGGGGTTGCGGGAAAGTCCGAAAGGGATACCGTGGCCCCTGGCAACATACAGGCAATTGAAGGAACACGGGTGGGTTTTAGTCAGCAAGAGTCTGACATGCCCTCCGGGTGCGCTCAGAGCGAAGTTATTTGATTAGACTACCCCACCCAAAAAAAAGGCACAGAACACTAAAGTAAGCAGTATTACGTTTTTATACAAAATGCCGAAACGACGCGCTTCGATATCTCGGTAAACTTCAGTAGTAAACAGTCGCAAATCCGCCGCAGTACGGACGCTGACTGTGGGAGAAGCTCCCGCACATTTATTTACGTAAAATATCGCACAAAGGGTGTTTGACAGCCTCGTTGGGCTAGTGATCGCAAGTGCTACTGCTGAGCATGAGGTCCTGGGTTCGATTCCCAGGTCGGGCAGTGTTATTGGGTTTTTATCTGAATTTTCTCAGTAGCAGCCTGGAGTCTGGATGGCGCCCGGTTGATGGCAATAAGCTCGCCCCCCCTATTACATGGGACTTTTAACTCCGAAATGTGGGTGTACTATAGGTAAACCTCTGCCCAACCCTTCGGGGAAACAAGGAGTGATGTTATGTTATGTATGGCAAGAAGTTACCGACTGTATTGTTCAGTGTATGGATGTTTGAACGCATCTATATCGATACAATAAATAACATTTTTTTAATTTACCGTCTCAGTCAGAATTTTTAAAAATTACACCGTGAAGTTCAATAACAAAGCTTTTCGTACAACCCAATCGAGGTGCAAATATTTCTCTGTAGCAAATTTATAACTAGCGAGAGAATTATATTACGTCCTAGAATTTAAAAATGTTTTTGTGGTATTAAACTAAGCAAATAACATATAGCATTATTATAGAAATAAAAAAAAAACTTAATTCCTTTCAAACTAGCTCACAATCAAATCATAAATTTTGAAACTAGAAAATATTGAAATAAAACCCAAAGAAGAAAATTAAAATTAAAACTGTATATAATGGCAGTAATATTATTTAATGAGAAACAACCAAAAATAATCAATTCTTTTTCTGTACCTGTACAAAATAATATCGACACCGCAGAACTTTCATGACGTGAATGCACAGTATCCGTGGATGTGCGTGACCGGTGTGCGACGTTGTGTGTTCTTTTAGTCGGTGTCTCGGTGAACAATCCACCGCGGACTTATTGTACTGATCGTAGACTTGTTCTGCACCGCTTGCCGCGTTCCAATAATATCAACCAATATAACCATATACAATAAACAGTAATCACGATGATTGGTCGTGTCACAGGAGTGTCTGTACCGCTACAGCTGCTTCGACGACAAGAAGTTCGAGCAGTTCCTGTCGCGCGTGTGGTGCCTGTTGCGGCGCTACGCGGCGTGGGTGGGCGCGGGTGGCGAGGCGCAGCTCACGCAGATGTCGCTGCCCGTACCGGTGCTCGAGTGCCTGCACCGCTGCTTTGGCGTCACCTTCGAGTGCTTTGCCAGTCCGCTCGACTGCTACTTCAGACAGTATTGTTCAGCTTTCGCCGATACTGACTCCTACTTTGGATCTCGAGGGTAAGTATTGATTTCATAATCTAATCCTTGGCTTGGTGTTTTGCAGGAATCACTATGAATGCAAGTATTTAAACGAATTTTAATGGATACTCTAATGTAAATGTGACTTTTTTATGACCCTCAAATAATTCCCATTTTAGTGCCCTAAAAATACTAAATGCCCTAGTTTTACTGCGTCCAATATTGAGAGATGGCCAGAAAGTAAAAACGAGCCTCTTAAAAAAAAAACGCACATCATTAGAATACCAATAAGTTTTTAGAGGCACATTTATTAAAAAAACAAATATTCCGCGAAATTCAAATTCTCTTACGTTTTTTTGTAATTTGCAGGTCAGTATCAGATGTGTATTTACAGAATTATAATAATTAAAATCTATACAATGTCATCAATAAAACTCTCTTAGTTCAAGTTATCCTATCTTCTTCCACCCTACCCCACTTACCCAATTCTCCCTACTCCTCTCTTCTACCCTATTGAATGACATAAAATTATGACATTCGAGGGCAATTCGACCTTAGAGTCATATCATTGTAGCGGCCCAAACACGACCGTGTAATGTAAATAAATGTATTTTGAATATAGGGGTCGCTTTTGGGGGGCAAACAAGAAAATTTAAAAAAATAGTTTTGCTAACAGTACCGTGTGACATATCAAATGAAAGGGCTTGTTGCGAGCATCTTAAACATATTTTTTATATAATAAGATATTTAAGAAATTCGATGAATATTGACCATTCCGTTATCTCCGAAATTACACGACCTAAAATTAAAAAAAAATGCATAGTATGGCTCGTTAATCATAGATTACAGGAAAACCTATAAAAAGTCTATGGTCTTAAAATAACATGGTAAATCTCTCAATATTGTGCGTAGAAACTTACATTTGCAGTTGGAATGTATGTGAGAACATGTTTTTCAACTACAATGTTAAGTTTGTTCTGGGGATAAATAAATTAATCTCAACAATCTCTCAAAGGGTTCCGTAAACCCGTCATTGTGCGTAGTCCGACACAGACTTGGCTGGTTTTGCATTATCATACAACTCTCTAACTTAGAATTGGCCTCTAATGTCACAATTTCATTAAATAGTCATTCATTATTAGGGCAATTTGAAATAAATATTTGTTACGGTCGCGAATTATATTTTGATCAACATACTGCCCGACACTAATCTGCAAATAGCAAAACTTTTTAGAAAATTTGAATTTCGCGGGCTACCTTGGCGCCTTAAGAACGTGCATTCTGAAAGTGGGAAACGTCGCAAATAGATGTCAAATGTATAAATGCAATAATTCATAACGTAACACCGAATATTTAGTTTTAGACGTAAAAAAATATTTGGAAACTTTCCAAATGCCATTTTACAACTTCACGACATCAAATTCAGTGTTATAATGATGATAAAAACTGAAAGCTCATAGCAAATGGCAGCACAGTTGTACGTCTTTATAAACCGCCATTGTTGTGTTTGTTTACTTTTGTGTTGATCACACGACATTATACGAAAACTAGATAAATACGTATGAGACTTGGATTGTAGCACTATTAATAGACGAGGTAAGTATAGGGGAAGCGTCTACCACTGGTAAAAAAGCAGCAGTAGTGGAAAAGTCAATAAATTATAAACTTTTTATAATTTATAGGTTATTTTGTTTGTTGACTTAAGTTCGTATTTTACTGAAGACTGGAGGCGTACGATAGAACTAACCTGATCAGAGTTGAAAACCAACTCGGGTTTGGTCTTCCTCACTGAAAAACCTCAGAGATAACACTTAGCACTGATCTAATATGATAATATAAACACAAATACTTTACTATAATTTACACAATATCACATCACAAGTGACTGTATGTAATGAAAACAGACTTAGATCTCTTGGGAGCATCACCTATAAACCACTTTCTCCCATAAAAGGCTTAAAAGATAGCACATTGTCTCGACGAAATATCGGATTCCAATTTTTTTCGGAGTTTTCTGCCACAGTTTTCTTCCTATAACATCTTTGGCAAATACATGGGGCCCCGTATTTTTGCAGTAAACAGCTGCGTAACTTAGTTTTTACACTAAGATTTAAAAATAAAGATCTAATTTATCATGGTTATAGTATTCTGACTAAAGCCCAGGTTAAAATATCTGAAAAAACAGTATAATATTTGCTTCCACTTCTCTCTTCTAAGCACTTCCCGATTTTGACGTTCTATTGTATCCATTATCATCCGGTAACCATAATAAGCTACGCATAGTATGGGAAAATAAATTAAGAACCGAGTTATTTTCGTTCAAGTGAATTTTATGACATGTAATATGCCTATCTATCTGTCCGCGGTCTAGCTCCGAGATTCTTAGTACTAGAAAGCTGTAATTTGGCATGGATATACATATTAATCACGCCAACAAAGTGGAAAAATAAAAAAATAAATTTTTTTAGTGTACCTCCCTACACGTAAAGTGGTGATGTTTTTTTTCTATCCCATGATTTGGAGTATCGTTGGAAAGGTCCTTCAAAAACATTGTGAGTGCGTGAAAACCATTTTTGGATTCAGGGATCCGTTTGCGAAATATTAAAAGCGGAATTTGGATATTAAAAGGAAAACTATCACGGCTAAGTAGGCTCTACAAGTTAACGAGTAATAATCGACCAATTTATATTTACAGTTACAAAAACTTGTTTTCCCATACATTGCGTATGGGCGAAACATGTTTTTTTAACGAAAAAGTTAAGTTTGTTTTTGGGATAAATTAATTCCAACTTCGGAACCCTTCATTGTGCGTGGTCCGACACGCACTTGGCCGGTTTTTTAATAATCACTGCGACTATAACGGAGTGTTATTTCTTTGACAATGGTGTAATGGGTGTCCAGAAGTGGAAATGAAACAATAGGTACACTCACTTAGATGGTTTATATATTTCAAAGTATCAATTTAGAAGACCCGCACAATCCCCCGCTCTCTCGTCTCACCAGCAAAAAGTACCGTCTCAGCAGGAAGTCAAACTACCATCCCCTTTTTATTATTGTAAAATATTCGAAGCACTTGCTTAAATTGACATACTGATAACAAAATTCTTAAGAATGAAAGCTATAGGTTTATAAGCTACATTTTTATAATTGAGTATGATTTACAGTACTATTTTCAAAATAATAAATGAATGCTCAGAGATTAAGGACAAGTTATTAATATTTAAAATGATCACAACATTTAGTGTCTCTATAATTTGATAGATGGCGCTACTAAATCTGTTATGTAGAGTGCATAAGTAGATCCTCATGTCTGCTGTTATACTAGTTGCATTGAACACCGATAGTTGGCGTTGGTTGTTTGTTGTTGACGATGCGAGAGTAGATCGAGGGTTCCTGGCACAGTTCCTGGGCTGAACTGGGCTCACAGATGATGCACAGCTCGCGGATAATCATTACAAATGCACCTGACATTAGTGGCCGATACCAGTGTAGGGACCAAACTTTTTCATAATATCGATAATTCAATCGAGTCAAAGCATGAAAAATCGATACACAAAAAAAACGATTTTTGAATTGATATTTTATTTTACCATTTTTAACTGTGCTAGATTAATAATAACATAACATACCATTACACGTGTAATCGAAGGATTAGGCAGAGGTGTACCTATAGTACACCCTCATTTCGCCAGTCCCCTGTAATAGCGGGCGAACCTATTGCCATCAACCGGGCACAAATCCGGACTCCGGACTGCTACTGAGAAATTTCAGATAGAAAAGCTCAAAAACATTACCCGACTCGGGAATCGCACCCAGGACCTCATGCTCAGCTGTAGCGCTTGCGATCACTAGATCAACTAGGCAGTCAAATGATTTCGATTTTAGTGTGTTAGGTTCGAGAAAAAAACAATTATCAATTAATTTATCGATCTCAGTTCGCCATTCACCATCTCTACTTGCACATCTAATCTTGACATCGTCAGGTTTCATTGCAGTTCCGGACACGCGTTGTGTTTATGCGTTCGTTGTGTACTATGCGATTATTGTGTTTTATGTCTAACGACCCTCTTTACGAACTGACATCTTTAAAACCCGATTACCATTGCTATTCATAGAGGATTCATCTGTTTAGATCTACGATTCGGTTAAATGGATATTATGATGAGATACCTAAACTTTGGCATCTCCGTAAGGCGGGTTCAAAGGCATATTATGCGAATACTAACCTTACTCCTGCAAGCGAGACTTGCCTGATGGTTAAACAATCAGGTATGAATCAGGTATACTTCAATGAAATAATACTATTTAGCAATAAGACAGCCATAAAGTCTGGCATAGCGGCTTGATTACATGTGAGCCAGTAAAACTTAACAAAGCAGCGTTTATTTGGTGATTTACATGACCCCAGGACTATGAATACTCAATCTATTATGTTTATGCCTACACATGGCTGGATAGGATAGACGTTTACCCACTTGATGGTATAAAAAAAAATCTAGCGCCTCGATGGCGTGTCGAATAGTAGAAAATAATTCTTAAACTCGATAACCACAACGCCTGGCGCCATCTCATATCAAAAAGCATAGCTATTTAGTCAAAACTTATCTTTCTTTTTCTCAGTTTCCTGACATTTTAGACTCGTGATTTTTTTAAATCTGTAAACTATAGAATACAACAATTGCAAAAATAAAACAATATTTGCTGCACATTGATTTTGATACTTAGGCAGGCGCCCATAACCCCACTGGTCATGTCCTTCATATTTTATAATGTGTCGTGCATTTTCCGAGCAGAGGTCGGCGTCGCATCATAGTCGCATCGTAGCGTTTCCAATGCCTGCAGGCAGAGGACCGAATAGCCTAGCCTGAAATTGAAGATTTAATTATTCATTATGGATGATAGAAATTTAGGTTGACGCCTCAAATAAAACTATAGCATTGTGTTTTCATTTAAAAACGCATTAAGTTAACATTCGTTTTTTCGTATGTACTAGGCCTGCTTTACTCACATTCGTAGAAGTAGCTTTCGTTGCATCACATTAATTAGAAAATATTTGCTTAGGCCATTTCTAGAATTGCGTCCAGTGTCCGGGTCGATGGTGGCGCACCCGCCGTATTGCGAGGAACTGTTGGAAGCGGCGCTGCGGCACATGGAGCGGCTACTGCAGGACTCCGCCGAGCCGCTAAGCTTCGTCGTCATCCTGCCTGAGTGGCCTGACAGGCAGACGCACGCATTACACAAGCTTCAAGCCAGCCACTTCAAAAGAAAACAGGTTCCTACAAATGATTACTACTAATATTTGAAAAACATATATGCATTGTCACCATAAAATCGCGAAAAAAAAAACAGCTCTATACCTACGTTTTATACATTTATGTGAATACAAATTTGGAGTGTCCTCCGCGTAGTCATCCGAGTACACGCGATTCGAGCGCGCTCGTACAGTGAAAACGCGGCTCAATACATTTTTAAATGTTGTCAATTCGCAAAAGTTTCAAAATATTTGTGTGAAAGTAGCATGAAACAGATCAGCAGACTCAAAGAAAGATAAAGTATCTCTATTGGTTTAATATGTGTGTACATAGTATAATAAGATGACTGGAAAAATATTAAGGTAAACAATAATTTTATTATAAATATTACCTGTCTCCACAATTCCATTGCCTACTCTAGGATACATATCCGGTACGGCTCGTTGATACGGTGACAATCCCTTTCCAAGTTGATATGTCTGCTATTTCCTTACGTCTTTCTTACCATTACCGCGCCACCCGGTCTACTCCTTGATATGCAATGACCTCTGTAGCCCCATGAAACATGAGGTTCCAGGGGCTAGTGCAAATCTTGGGGTTCACTCGGTTTATCGAGTCGGTTAAACCACGCTGGGATCGGTGCATTTCATTCATTCATTCATAAAGTTTTTTTTATTATAGGTGGTTATTCCAGCTTTTGAGCACGAGTACCGTCACGGATTTCAACATGTCCTTACCAAGTGAGTCATTTAAATCTGCATACACATAACATACAATATTCATTGAGTGGCAGTAAATGTGGCCCAAGCACTAAACGCGAATTTCTAAGCAAATTAAACCTATTCTATATGATTTTTTAATGAGAAAAGATGCCAAATAGCTTCTTTAGTTGGTTTTAGTGAATAATATCACATTAGGTTAGTTTAAAATTGAATTGTATGAAAAATATACTACAGCTGTTTTTAAAGTTCGCCAGGAATGTAAGTTTAAGGATTTTTATTCTTTCAAGCTATTACATGTTGTTTTTTTACCATTTTTTTTACCGACTTCCAAAAAGAAGGAGGTTATATGTTCGTAGAGTGTTTTTTTTTTTATTAATGTCCACCGATTTCTCCGTCAATAATGGACCGATTTGGAAATTTTTAAAGGGTATGCTCCCAAGTTGGTCCCATATAAATTTTATTAACTTTGCTTGGATAGTTTTTGAGTTAGCTTCAAAAATACGTATTTTTCCCATTTAGTATGTGGATGATATGATAAGTTCATGTCACTATTTTTTACATAGCAGGTAGCAGGGTATTCGAATTTGTGTGGAGTAGGTATCACAATTAAAAAGTGAAAAATAAAAACCGCCTTCCAAAAAAAAAAAATTAACACATCAAAACGAGAAATTACTTTAATTTCGGAAGTCGGTGTCTTTGGTTCTGAATTTTCGTATTTTACCACCGACTTACTTTTTTGTATTTTTTTTTATACATGTTTGTAGGTTATGCCAATCTGAAACAAAAAATGAGCGTAGCATAGCGTTTCGTAGGCCACTTGGACTTGCTTTACCTATAATAGAATAGAATAGTATAGAATATTTTTATTTCAGACGGAGTCCATAGGGTTAGTAACAATTTTACTTAACATCTAGTGTTAGTAGGTACAACACAGATTATAATATATAATAAAAAATATAATAATAATTGTCGAAGGACGATTATAGTGCACAAAGTGTGCGCAAACACAGTGGCACTCTTTTTTCTTTTACTCTCATAGTCCGACGGGACGGCAACCCGACACGACCTGGAGAGGTCAGGCGCAGTAACAACGGCTTTACGTGCCATTTCAGGCGCGAGAGTGGCACACCAATGACTTCCAAAGTTCCTAGTGGAATTTCTAATTGAAAAACCTAATAACATTTTTCCCGACCTGAGAATCGAACCCAGGACCCCACGCTCAGCAGTCACGCTGGCGACTAACAGGGCAGATTACTCGAGAATATGTGATCCACTTTGTGTTTGTTGATGATGTTATAACTTCCCGTCACTGTTATTTACAGAGCAAGTACTGGTGTATGAATTTGTGTGGGTTAGGAACCACAACAAACAAGTGAAATACAAAAAACAAAAACTTCGGAAGTTGGTGGCAACAAACGAAAATACAAAACCAAACACTGCCAAAAGTTTTACAAAAAGGTGGAATGTTTCGCCATATTTTTATTATACTCGATGACTCTTTATTTTATTTTGCATAATGCACACGCAGTTACAGGCTAGGCTAAATCTTATAAGTACATGACCCTGTTAGGACGCAGCAAATATTATTACAATTAAACTTAACTTACTTTTTTACTGCACAAGTAGGTACACTTTCTTACGCAGTTTTACTAGCATTATAGATTAATACGGAAAAATTAAACTCAAACGATAAGCGCAAGTCTGGTGTCAAGATAGTGTTAAAGATGTAAATCATAGCTTGAGATTTTATAACTTGTGAGAAACTTATTAGTGGCGAACGAAAACTGCCTGTAATGCGGAATCTAGACTAGAGGGGTTATCTGTGGTTTTTTGACAGTCATTATGATGAAGTGGTCGTCACGGGTGCTGGAGCACCATGTTCTGTAAATGTTTTGTTCGTGTAAAGAAGACTCATGATTCCTTTTTATAGCAATTTTTTTTTTCTGAGATTGTCATATCCTACACAAATCAATAAAAAATGGAGTAAAACAAAATTTAACAGCTTGAAAGTAATAAAAAAAATCCTTTAACTGAATTAACTAATTAACTTCGGCATAATTATTTACACCATTCATCTTAAACTAACCTCATGTCAAATTATTCACTCAAACTAACTAAAGAAGCTATACATTTACTTGTCATCTATTCTCATTAAATATCCCATAGGCACGTTGGCATCTTAATTAAACCATTACATTATCAGATTTATTTTAAATATGTTATGCCCGTTTTCATTAACACTAGGCGACACCTAAATGTAATCTACACTTCTGTACACAGCCCATACAGTGGCTTCTAAAAGTTAGTTGAAGATTATTCGCTTTAGTTGTTATGTCACATTATCATTTAAAATCCTATTTTCAAATGTTAGAACTGTACACTATAACATTTATATTGACTAATTCAACTATGGGCTTACCCGATATATACAAATATATAAATATTTTATTTGTGAACGGCTCACAGTGGAACGAATGTCCCATACATTCGTTCCACTGTGAGCCGTTGGACGTAGACATGTCCGAAAAAAAAGAGTAAAATTATGCCAAACTAATGATGCCATCTTATTCGATTACTTAATGCCTTCATAACTTGTGGTGATGAATTTCTTCATAACTCCCATATTTCGGGAGTAATTTGAGAAAATGTGAAATTTTACTATGAAAATGAGTGTATCGAGCTCTCTCCCTCCTGATTCCGGGCTTGTTTCAAGTAGCGGTCTCTAATATCATAATGCTAATACTAAGAGCTATATTTAATACTAAGACACATAGTGCGCCAAATGTGCACTTTCTGGGATAAAGAGTGATGTTTATTTTATAACACAATTTTTTAATTTTTTGTTTATTTTGTTGATTAAAACCGTTTTTCTAAAGGTTTACCTTATTACAATAACATTTCTGATCAGCCAATTAGAGAAGATATAAGCTAATTAGGATATATAATTAGGGACTTAAGGTTTACATATAAAACTGATGCACTAATGATTACTGATAAGAACATTGCTATTATTTAATTACTAAATGGCTCTTAATACACTAATTTAGCATGCATCATTTACTAATTATCACAATAACTAATTACCTTGCAATATTTAACAAAGGATACCTGGGATACCTGGATTTTATATAAATAGGTCACTATTAGTAACTTTAAAATCAGTGTTGATTTACACCTCGTTGTATCCAAGCTAATCTCGCAATGTATTTTCCAAATTTTAATACAAATCTTGATATTCACGTTGCTTTATGCGCACGCGCACATAAAGATTTACGCGACTTTAACTATTTGTTCAGTGTTTTAAAAGATAACAGTTGTGTTCAGTTATGTGAAAGTGCTGAAACAAGTTTAAAAGACTGGTGTCGTCGATTTTGCTACCGCATTTATGCAAAATGGACACAGTCTGGAAGAAGCACAGATAAGTTTCGGAAGAAACATGAGATTTGGCTACAGGCTGCAATTCAATGGCCGGAATTACAGAATGAAAATATGGAACCTTCTACAGAAAATATAAGTGACGTCATCGAGCCCATAATTTCTCCTGCTAAATCTGATGCTTCAACTTGTACACATCCTAGTCCTCGTAAATCTTTTGAGGACCTTAGTAACCGGCAAAAAAGAAGACGCACCACTGAAGATAGTCTTTCATGCAGCAGTAGCAGCGCTGAAATTATGTTTTCGGCCGAAAGGGCGCTTCAAAAGGCAGGACAAAGCGATACAGCTTATGTTATGAAATACTTGACGGAGAATCCAGAAGAGGCCTCAAAAATCAAAGCCTTCATTGAAGGTAAATCAATTCAGGTACGGGAAATATCCCCTTTGAAGGCATTGGCTCTTTATGTATCGATGAACTTATCGAAATGGCGCTATAACACTCTTCGGGATTTCAACACTCAAGAAGGAGCTCTTCAATACCCGAGTTACTACATGTTGGTTAAAGAAAAAATTAAGTGCTATCCGGCCAAAGAAGATCTCACAGTTACAGAGAGCTCTGCAAAAATCAAATTACAAGCCTTGATGGATTTAACCTCAAGAAGACTTATTAGGTCGTTAGAAACCCCTGTTGATCCCAATCAACAGCTCGTATTGACCAGCAAATGGGGTTTTGACGGATCATCTAGCCAAAGCATTTATCATCAAAGGACGAGTGAAGATGAGCAAATCGATCTTGCTAGTAATTTTATGATTAGTCTTGTACCACTGCGGCTCGTCTCAAAAGGTGTAACAATTTGGGAAAACGAGCGACCATCTTCCACTTCATTTTGCCGGCCAATATTGTTTAAGTTTATAAAGGAAACCAAAGAAAATGTGCAGAGAGAGATGGCTGAAATCGAAGCAGAGATTGAAGCCTTAACTCCATCCACCATCACTGATGGAATTAGTGTCAAACACCAACTGCTGTTGACAATGATTGATGGTAAAATTCATTCCATTATATCCAATACAGCAGCTTCAGTGTGTGACATATGCAAGGCTTGTCCTAAAGAAATGAATAATTTAGAGTTAATCAAAGATAAACACGCAAACGAGGACATGTATAAATATAGCTTAAGCACCCTTCACGCTTGGATTCGCTCAATGGAATGCTTATTACACATTTCCTACAAATTAGACATAAAATCATGGCAAGTAAGGGGTGATATAGCAAAAAGGCAAGTTGATGACAGGAAGAAAAGAGTTCAAGAGGCTGTAAGAAGAGAAACGGGCTTACTTCTCGATGTTGTGAAACAAGGCAGTGGATCCACCAACAATGGCAACTCGGCAAGGAGATTTTTTGAAAACTACACTAAATCTGCTGAACTGACCGGAATAGATGCTATGCTTTTAAGAAAAATCTGTGTGATCTTGCAGTGTATTTCATCAGGAGAGAAGATCAACGTAACTAAATTCCGAGAGTTCTGCTTTGATACTGCTAAGCTTTACGTGGAGTTATACCCATGGTATTATATGCCTTCTTCACTTCATAAAATTTTAATGCATGGGCCAGACATAGTTCAGAACATGTCAATTGTGCCCATTGGTTTTCTATCCGAAGAGGCATCTGAGGCTAGAAATAAAGATTTTAGAAAATATAGAGAGGGGCATTCTCGAAAGCATAGCAGTATCTCATGCAATGAAGATATTATGCACAATCTTTTACTGTCTTCTGATCCACTTGTTACAAGTATCCGTCCAAAAGGAAATAAGTTTGTAAAAAAATCTTCTTTTAAGGAATTTTATGAGCTTACGGATTCTGAGAAAAGTGATATCGAATTTGTTAACATAAATGATTTAGCGGACATCGATTCTGAATTTGAATTAATTGATGATGATGATGATGACGAAGATAATTAAATGATGTTATTGTTTTAAAATGTGTAACTTAGTAAATTAGAGCTTACGTCTTAATTATTTATTGTACTTTTAATGAAACTAGGTAATTTATTATCAACTTACTTAAAAGTCATACTCTCATCAGTTCTTGTGAATATTTTTGTTAATATATATTTCTGTATATATATAATATATTTATAGACCTCTTAATAAGTCTGTCTGCGGTTTAAAGTAAATACAAATGGGGAAAAAACGTTTTTTTTTTTAAATTTTCATTTCCTTTTATCCCAGAAAGTGCACATTTGGCGCACTATGTGTCTTAGTATTAAATATAGCTCTTAGTAATAGCATTACGATATTAGAGACCGCTACTTGAAACAAGCCCGGAATCAGGAGGGAGAGAGCTCAATACACTCATTTTCATAGTAAAATTTCACATTTTCTCAAATTACTCCCGAAATATGGGAGTTATGAAGAAATTCATCACCACAATTTATGAAGGCATTAAGTAATCGAATAAGATGACATCATTAGTTTGTCATAATTTTACTCTTATTTTTCGGACATGTCTACGTCCAACCGCTTCCATACATTCGTTCCACTGTGCGGCTTTTGGTTGTCAGATACTGTTGGTCTACTACATCAGACTAAGCTTGAAACGAGAATTTTAAACTTTTAGTTGCAGCCGATTTTTTTAGTACTAGTATGCGTAACCCTGTCATTGCTGTCGCGCAGTCGCGTAAAAAGAGTTTAGAATTCCCTCACTCACTCCTTTTGTATTATTTTAGGTAAATAGACTTCGGCCTAGGCATCCTTGAGTTACAACTTTACTTGATATTTACAACCAATGTTGGCGTCGGTAAACTCTTCTTTAATGCATATTACCTGTGCATAATAATTTCGATGTTTCACATCTGCCAGTTTTATTTATGCTCCCCGATTACTTTAAGATGGCTGGACCGATTTGGAACATTCTTTTTTGTTTGGTAGAGTAGCTTGCGCGGTGATCCCATATAAATTTTATTAACTTTGCTAACTCTGTAACTGTTGTTTACATAGCAAGTTGTGGTGTACGAATTGGTATTGGTATCATAACTAAAAAGAGATACGTGAAAAATATTTTAAAAAAAATTAGAAGTCGGTGCCAAAAACTAAAATACAGATCCAAAGACCGACTTCGGTTGTTTTTCTTGTTGTGTTGTTTTTTTGGTATAAAGCATCGTGAGATAGGTTATGGATAAGTTAAGGTAAATTGAGGCGTTACATTTATGTATCATCTAGTGTTAGTGAAAATGGGCATTAAAGTTTTAAATGTAGTTGACCCTTTGGAGAAGAGCCGAACGTGAAAGTAAGCGTCCAAGATGAGAGAGAACCTGGTAAAGCCGCTTAATAATTGTCAGTACCGTATTGTTTGTTTTGTGCGAACTGTAAAAACTAGTAAAATACTTATAATTACAGGTCTATACTATACTTACTTTTGTTGTGTACCTACGTGGAATATAATGACAGTACGAAAACAAATCCACCGGATACTCGCTGTCAAGCGAAGACAATAGAACATGTAATTAATGCGTTTGATTATAACGTATTACTATTGTAAATTGTACTCTTGTCCATATTTATTGCCCTAAGCTAAGTATAGCATCTCTTATCGTTTCCTTTGAGCACATTAGGTATCTTTTTACTAATCATAACCATGTTCATTTCGTTACCTAATTGGTTATTTCGGATTAGACCCAAAGACACCGGTGAACTGCCAGCGCTGCGCGGCACATATTTCCATCCTGCGTGGTGCCATTTTTGAGCTTGAGTTATATTAATTCTTGACTTTTGTTATTCGTAGCAATAAATCTTACAGTGGTTCGTTGTCTATTATTATACTTTGAATTTTAATCGTATCAGTAACTTGACAGTTTGAGAGATACCAGTTTGTGACAAAAAAACCGGCCAAGAGCTATTCGGGCTGACACAATTAAGGTTCTGAACCAAACCCACACTGAGCATTGAGAAGTGTGTGGAATGGTCGCTGGTGTGTTGTGATTACTGTACCTATTGCGCAAATACGATCAAAGGACCGTACACAGTTATAATATTATATAAGGTATCTGTATAAAGTGCAAAATTTAAGTTTATTTTGGTCATAAAACGACATAAGACCATGAAAATGATACAAATGACAATTAATTCGTTTTTTTTAATGGCTGCCACTTGTATTTTACTAATCTAACTAGCCGATAGTTAGATTCATCAGCATCCCCAAAAACTGATTCTTTTAAGGCTGGAAAGTGGAATATTATAGATATTCCACTGATTTTTTGATTATAGATATTACATTGATTTGTAAAGCAATTCTGACTATTTTATTCATTCATCTGAAAGATCTTAAAATTATGACCAACTGCCGTACTTAAGCTTCCCCCACTTCTGCAAGATTGCTCTATGAAAACCACGAATTAAATATACCATTTTCACCGACTGTATAAAGTGTTTCATATAATATTTTAACCATACTGTGGTATTAAGTTGATAATTTATTGTTTGTTTAGGGCTTTTTCATTCGTAAATTAGTTTTGCTTCCGAAATATTTGTAACCACCCACATACGAAATACAATTTTAATAGTAACTTTTAGTAGCAATATCAATATTATCAAGACTCATTTTGATACTTAAAACTGTTCAGTTTCTTATAAAAAATCGAAATCAGGCGGCAGATGTGTAATGTAACGGCAATAACTGATTAAGTCTAGCGATACTACAGAAAAAAGTTCGGCGTGCTTACGCCTGCAAGTCTTGTTGGATTAGGTGTCCACTATTTATAGGCCGAAATCACTCGCACTGTAGGCGTAAACACCCCGAACTTCCGCCACGATTTTTTCTGTATATGTGTCGCTAGGCTAAGAGAGGTCACCAAGTAGAGGCGGGAGATACACAAATAGCCCACGTAACACGTGACATGTCACAGGAACGAGGTGTACTTCAGATGGGGCGGCGGCACGGTGGTGGTGTGGCTGCAGAACGCGGCCGGGCACGCGCGCTGGGGGCCCACCGAGGAGCGCGTGGAGGCGCTGCTGGACGCGTGGCGGCCGCGCGCCAAGCTGAGGGACTCCGCGCCGGCCCCGCAGGCCCCGCCCGACCCCGAGCCCGCGCCGCCGCCTGCTGCCGACAAGCGCTAGCAGAGCGCTCTGTAAATATTCATCGTGTACATACATATTATACATAGCTAGATTTATTATTATATGGACGATACGTATGGTATCTTTTTATTTTTAAATCTCCCATCTCTGTTGTATAGTTCGATAAAAGTTTATTATGTTTTGATTGTTTATTATATTTTCTGAAAAAAAAAACTGAGTTTTTTTTTTAACGTGGTGTTCCTTTCGGACTTAAGTATTTTTTTTTTCTACTATTAAAAACGTAATCTCCAGCGTTATCAAATTTTCCGAAGATGTAAACAACAATGGCCGCTCCAAATTGTCTATAGTTTAGTGATGTGGTGGAATGAATTTTAAGTTCCTCTGATGCTATAGTCTATGGTACTAGAGGTACTTATATATTTTTATTAAAAACACAAAAATGCAAGGCTTCTACTGCGTTCTCCTTTTATACCCTATTTTTCCAGAGGGTAAAAAGTCGCCCACCATACACCTACGACATTATACTTTTTCCAATAATCTTTGTACTCGTTCATCATCATCATCATCATTCTCTTGCCCATATCACAATTTATTTGTGGTCGGCGCAATATACAGGGTGTAAGGGACAGCCCTCCGCAAACTAACAGGGTACATTCAGCTCCTTATTCTGAATCATATTCCACCGAAAATTTTCCCAGGAAAATTTTAATTTTTTTGCGGTTTTTCATTTACTATTTCTTTCTTTCAATGTAAAATTACATTCTCTGTACGCAGTACTCCATTAATGTAAATAGAACGTTTTGCCACGGTAGCGATACATTGCGTGTAAGGTAATAAAACAAATCAGGTTAATTGGATTCCCATAACATTCCTGAAATAATTTCATGTACCGTTCATCTTAGTATAATATACTGACTTCACCCTATCACTCTGCGGAGGGCTGTCCCTTACACCCTGTATGTTAAGCCCTTCGGCTAGGAGTTCGTAAACATTTTATCATTCGATTGGTTGTTTTTTGACGTAATTGCATTAGAATCATATTAATTTGCATTTTGTTCGCTCAGTATTCATTGAGTTCATTAGTTTAATTACTAGTAGTAGTTATATTTGTTTGTAGTAATAGAACAGTGGTTATTGTGATAATAGTGTTTGTTTTTGTGTTTTGAGTTTAGTGAATGTGAAAGTAAAGTACATTGTAATTAGGTATTTGGGGTAAGTAGATAGTTTATTAAGTTGAAATTATTTATTTAGAGTAGATTTGAAAAGTAATTAATACGTTCGGTAGGATTAGGAATGGCGGCTTGTTTATTGAAAGATTATTTATTTTGTGAGGAAACATGTTTTTCAAGGTTAAGTTTTGAAAGTATAAAACACATAAATATGTTAGGCCGTGTTCGCCCAGATATCATTATAAATTACAAACGACGTGATGGTTTTTTCAAACATTTTAATGTTTCTCTTTACGATAAATATCAATGATTGACTGGCAGTCGTAAATAAAATAAAATGTATTGTCCTCGTGTTTGCTTTTCTTAGATTGTAGTAGTTTATGGAATAAAGGTTTTTTTTTACATTGTAATCTGACGAATACATCAAAAAAGATGTGCAGACTGAAAAATATATTCGTAGCTGTTTTATGAGTTCGGGACTGGTAGGAAAACAATTACTTTCACTATTTTGCATGAAGCTCGTAATAGAAAACTAGATCGAAATAGGAATTTAATGAAACGGTTTATTGACACCGTTATTTTTAAAGGTAAACAAGAAGTAACTTTTCGCGGCCACGATGAAAGTTCGAAGTTACGTAATTTTTTATTTTATTCTGGCTTACCACTGTCGTTTTACCACGTCTCGCCACTGGGTGCCAAGGAATACTTTTGGTTATCTATCATTCAAATTATGTACTAATACCTAATCAGATAATAAAAGAACATAGTAAAATAACAACAGATTGGACGGTGGCCCCTATTATGATTATACAGGGTGTCTCAAACTTAGTGGTCCAAAGCAATTGGGGTACAGTGCAGGTGGCCTATCGAGATGACCTATCATTTAAAAATTGTAATGTTCAGAAAATTTTGCAAATTTAATCAATTAATAAAAATGCACTTTCACTTGGATTTTTCGACCCTGTGAACAATATTTTCGACGTAGCGTGTTCAAATCTGGCTGAGAGATGCCTTGATGACATCAACCAATGAATTTCTTCATCTCAACGGACGACGCTTCGCTATATGTTCTGAAGCAGCTTCTTGCCCTGGACGAGATCTATCCCCTTATTGAGGAATACACGATCAATCACAATCTGTTTCGATTTGAAACAGATTGCTAATCCATGGCTTCATAAGCTGGAAAAAAAAATTGCTCAACAACGTAAATAACGCAATGAATGTTGTTGAACTTTCAAAATGCAATAAATTAGGCATAATCGTTTACGAAAATAAGTAACGCATTTAGGGTACTGGTGATGCCAATTCCAGTGGATCGAAGGTCGACATTACGGTGCTGGTGACTTCTCTTTTCGTAGGCACCTGGAGCCCCTTGACTATATCTTCTGGTGTGTTCCGGAGTTTTGCCCTGATGCCGATGGAGTCCCTTTCTGTGAACCAACATAGTCCTAATGTCTTCTCTTCCTTCTCGGCAAGGTCTACTTCTGTCTTCTCGGATGTTTCAGTCTTCACTTGCCGCAGCAGTTCAGGTTGATTTGATGCCCATCCTCTGAGTTTGAAGCCCACGATCTTGTGTATGAAGTTCACTTGCTCTGCTACTCTTCTGAATGGAAGCTGTGTAAATAGTCATCGATATAGTGGTTCAGCTCAACTGCCCTTGCTGCTTCGAGATACTGTTTCTTGTAGTCTGCTGCGTTTCGGTTCTTGACGTAGATTGAAAGAAAAGAAAGAAAGAAAAAGTATTTAGAACAAACATAGTATTTTTGTTTGTATTTTTTTTTTGTTTTTATTTTTGTGTAGATTGCTGTGCTTGGAGATAATGTCGCGTCGAACATAACTGATATTATTTATCCTGTACTTCTTCGGCGACACGTCGCGATGATCCCCGCGCCACAGGAACCTCAGGCTGTCTTGATCTTCTGGTCTGATCCGGACTTGCATGAACATCTCCTTGACGTCGGTCACCACTGCTAAGGGTCCTCGCCGAAACCTCAGTAATACTCCGAAGAGTGACTGCAGTAGTTCTGGTCCCGGCAGTAAAGCGTCGTTGAGGCTTCTTCCTTTTGACCTTGCCGCAGCTTCGAAGAAAATCTTTATCTTCTTCTTCAATGGATGAATAATGAAGAAATGAGGGAAGTACCATGTCTTCTTGGAGTCATCTTGTCCATCAGGTGCTTTTTCCGCGTACTTGCTGTTGATTAGATGCTGAATCAGCTTGCAGTATTTCGCTTTCAACTGAGGATCCTTGTCTATTTTCTTCTTAATGTTGGTCAATTGGTTTTTGGTAGAAGTATAGCTCTCTACGGGTTCTCCTGGTTTCCCTCTTCAAAATTTTTGAGTCACGATCTGCTCCCAGTTGTCTTGACCGATGAGTAGCTGTGGTGACTACCCTTCATTGTATAAAGCATATATGGGCAACAACCGTCCCGCGGGCCGGATCCGGCCCGCTGTAAGATATTATCCGGCCCGCGAGACATTTTGAAAAAACCCAATTTAAAAAATATTACATTTGATACTTATACTCACGGGAGTGACCATGACAGTGAGGCGCCAAACATCAAATCCTTTGATGTTTGCCGCCTCACTCTTTGGAATCGCCGCGCGCCGTCACTCTGCTTGCTCGATCAAATTCTTTGAGGTTTGCCGCCTCACGGGCGACATCAAAAGATTTATTGCTTCTCAATTATTCTAAACTAGTTTATTCCAGATTATTCCTTCATTTTGCCTATATAAGTGGGTGGACGGTCCGAACGTTAGTTCCACTAGCCGCTCATACATACGAGACTGCCTGCCTCTCAATCCGCAAACGGCTCGATCTGTGAACGGGGCGAGAGGTAGACTACATATTAACATGTAGGTGTGTCGAGTCGGCATCCCTGCCGCTGGTCGTCTTCGCTGGGCCTCCCCCAGGTAACTGGGGGTCTCACCTGGCGGGGACTGACCGCCGGGATGTCGTGAAGAAAGCGGCGCTACAGGAGTTAGCACCGTGGCGCGCCTACAAGAATATTCATAGCAACCAATAACACCGATGCTTTTTGCTTAACAAAAAGTAGTCGTTTGTATTATGCCGTCCGAGGCGCCCATAATTGAGGGGCTCATATTCATGAGCCACTGTATGGCTCCCGCGGGCGAGGGGCGATGCCCCGACCCCGCTCGCCACGTCCCCTTGCGGGGACGTCGCGACGACTCAAGAACGTTAGTTCAGTTCTGTTTGAGCTACCGAGGTGATAACTTGGACAAGCGATATCCTAGCGAACTGCTCGAGCCGTCAACATGCTTTGTGACTTTGTGTGCATCTTGAGTGGTTACTAACTATAGTTTGTTATTAAGTTTATAGAACGAAAAGTAAACAAAAATAATGACTGTTGGAAAGAAACGAAAAGTAGATACAGAGGGTCGCCAGTTTCAAGAAAAATGGACTGAAGAGTTCTTTTTTATCTTGCACAATGGTAAGCCTATTTGTTTGCTGTGTAATGAATCCATTTCAGTAATGAAATAATTCAGAAGAAAAAGAGGCATTACTCAACTAAGCATGCTACGCTGCACTCACTGACAGGACAATTAAGAACAGACAAAACTCAGAAGCTTACCGCAAATTTAGAAAAAAAAAAGTAACAATGTTTCATAAACAAAGAACACAACTTGATGATGTTGTGAAAGCTAGTTTTATAGTTAGCTCAAAATTGGCAAAGGCATTAAAACTACATGATACACTGATACACGGCAAATGGCCGAAGGAGAATTTATCAAGGAGTGTATGTTAGAAGTTTGCAGTATTTTGTGTCCCGAAAAGAAAAATGAATTTGAAAAAATTAGCTTGTCAAGACGAACTGTTGTTCGACGTATAGAAATGATGGCTAATGATATAAAAACTATTATTATTTATTGACTGACCGTATGGCTGGTTTTGAATCATTTTCCATAGCATTAGACGAGAGCACTGATTTGTTTGACACAGCTCAACTGGCTATATGTATTCGAGGTGTTGATAAGGAGTTCACTGTTACTCAGGAATTGCTTGCTTTACAGCCGCTTAAAGGAACCACTACAGGAGAGGATATTTTTATTGAAGTTCAAAAGGTATTCACAAGTTTTGGCTTACCATGGTCAAAATTAATTGGAGTATGCACTGATGGTGCACCTTCTATGGTCGGCTTACGTAAAGGTTTCATCGGAATTTTGAATGAAAAAACATGAATGTGCAAAAAGATGATTTGACAGTCCTTCATTGCATTATCCACCAACAGAACTTGTGTTCTAAGTCCATTCGACTCCAGAATGTTATGAATGTGGTAGTAAAAACCATCAACTTTATTCGATCCCGAGGTCTTAACGATCGTCAGTTCAAGGCGTTTTTGGATGAAATATCAGCTGAATATAACGACGTAACATATTATTGTGAAGTCAGATGGCTGAGCAAAGGAAAAATGTTGAAACGGTTTTACGAGCTTAGAAATGAGATCTTAGAATGAGAACTTTATGAAAATAAAAGATAAACCACTATCTGAATTAAGTGACCCAAAATGGATATGTGACTTAGCATTTCTGGTCGATCTTACAGGCTATTTGAATGATTTAAATTTGAAACTTCAAAAACAAGGAAAGTTAGTAAATTATTTTTTACAGCCATTTGAAAGCGATTCAGATCAAACTACGCTTGTAGGAGTCACAGATGCTGTCTGGTAATAGATACCATTTCAACACGCTCTCAGTGTATGAAAAAATTGCTTATGTTCAATATGCTGAAGAACTCAAGTTACTGTCGGAACAATTTTCGAACAGATTTAGCGACTTCAAAAACATGGAAGACTGTTTCAGTTTATTTGCTACTCCTACAAAATGTAATGAACAAAATGCTCCAATACACTTACAAATGGAGTTGATCGAGATTCAAGAAAACTCACTCCTAAAATCCAAATTTGAAGACGTAGAGTTGTGCGATTTCTACAAAAAATACCTAGAAAAAGACAATTTTCCGCAGCTTAGAAAATTCGCTAGAAGATTGATTTGTGCGTTTGGCAGTACTTATAAATGCGAACAGTTCTTTTCGTTGAGGAAAGTTAATAAATCAACACATCGTACAAGACTGACTGATGATAATTTGGAAAATGCTTTACGTCTTTGTATCAGTCGAATTAATCCAAATATCCGATGGATTAGTTTCCCAAATTCAAGCTCAAGTGTCTCATTGATTTCGGTGTATTTAACTTTCGTAGTTTGTAACAATTGCAAATTTAACTATTTAATTTTAATGTACCATTTTTTTAAATTTCATTTTGTTATTTTGATAAATTGTACTAAAATAACAATGTCGTATTATTTCATGTCTAACATCTATCGCAAAAAAATATGATCACTACTTAAAAATGCACTAAGTACTTACCTCCTTTTAAACGCGGCCCGCGAACGTATTTGCACGCTAAATTTTGGCCCTCAACATGTCAAAGGTTGCCCATACCTGGTATAAAGAATCGTGTATTCTCTCTTGTGTAGGAACTGCGACGTAAGCTTCAACTCGTTGATGGTCCGGACTCTCTTCAGGGTCTTCTTGTTTTCCTGATGAACCGCCCTTCACCGTAAGGTCTAACACCTGAAAATCCTTCTTTCTTATTAGCTTGCCTCCTCTTCCTTATTAGCTTGCCCTTTTACTGTGTCGATGATCAGTTACTCTGCTTCCTTGAGCGCCGATTTCTTCTGCCACCTTCTTATCCAGGAGTCATACTGTTGACCCTTCATCCATAAGGGCCAATATCTTCTGTGATCCTTTAGATCCGAAGACTTCCACTGGCAATTTCTTCAGGTATGCTCTTGCGTTGTTGACAGCGTTCACTGATGGAGTGACGCTTGCCACCTCTGATGGTGCCTCCTTTTTCTTTTCCCCCGAGGTCCTTCTTCTGACATCGAGTCAGCAAATAATAATGCCTGCTCGTGCATGGTGGTTTTCTGCTGCCCACCGATCTTGCACCGACGCCTTCTGGAACTTCAGACATTCGACGAGGAACCCTCTCATACAGGGAAAGTCTTCTCTGATGTTCTTGAATCCTTTTCTTTGAAGTTTTTTTCTTTATGCACCTTCCCTTCTCTTCTGAAATCGCGAATTTTCCACACTTGTCTGCTTTTATGTTCAGGAACCTGTATACCAGCGTCAGGTCGGAGAACTCGCCTTCTTTTGATGCTGCAGTGAAGTCTTATCATTGGAACTTGAGAACTGTCGGTATCATCCCCACGATTTGTTTCACCATCTCAGGTGAATGCAGGTACTGTGGTTTCTTCAGTCCCTTTATTTCTGCTACGCTATTGTTGATCTGGCTTGCGAAGATGTGTGTCCCTTGGGTTTTCTGAGATCTTCAGTAACGTTTTGACTTTGTCCAGTTCTGCCAGCACCAGTGCATCAGGTCTTCCATATCTTCTCTTAAGGGCTTGCTTCACTTCCAACGGAGGCTTTGGAGTACAGCAGGCTCTGGATATCTTATCTTGAGTTGTCCTTCAGTGCTCTTCTGAGTCGAGCCATGTTTTGAACACCGTTAAATATCGTTTCTATATCTTCGTAGACAATCTCCAAGGCCAACGCGCTGCTGTTGTCATCGAAGTAAGGTAACTCGTGGATTTACTTCGGCTGCGCTGCTAGTCCTCCTCTTGTGGTAAAGGCTGCTCTTAACGCTGTAACCAACGCTTGAATCTCGATCGTAGCCCCTCGTTGAGGAGTTCTCTTCAGACTTAACCTTCTGTGGGTCTTCTGAAGTGTGCTGACCACGCTGGTCAGGTTGCTCCATGTTGCCGTCTTCTGATACGGATGACTGGATCCAGTTCTGCACCTGTGCTGTTCTATCTTCTTGCTCTACCTGGTCTTCACTCACGGATTTTTCACTTTCACATTGTGCCAGCTCCAATCTGAAACGGGCAAGCATCGCCGCAGCCTGTGCTTGCTTTCGCGAATTATTTTCGGGCTTCCAGCTCGCGTCTTCTGACTGAGGAACTCGTGATTTTGTGGCAAGAGGTCCTTTAAGAATGCGTAAGTCGTCAATACGAACATAAAAAAAAGGTACGAATCTGGCAAACAACTCAAGAGCTACATTGATCCGACACTATACCGAAGACATCCCGGACGTCAGCTTAACTTGCAGCAAACGCCACAAGCATGGAACAGAAGTGTGGCCGTCTTTAAAAAGGGCGACAGTTCCCTGTTTAAGAATTATAGGCCCATCACACTTCTGAGCTATGTCTACATCACGAACCGTGTCGCACGAAGGTTTGACGACTTCCAGCCTCCCGAACAAGTCTGATCCCGTAAAGGCTTTAGCACCGTAGACCACATACATACGAGCAGGTTATACAGAAGACCAAAGACTATAACTTGCCTTTCTGCTTATCGTTTGTGGACTATGAGATACAGAGCCTTGCCCATACAAAAAAAAAAAAGACTTCTTGAGATCTTTCTTATGATATAATAGAAAAGTGTTATAACACTTGGGACGAAACCGCTCATTCTTCTTTGCTTTAAATAGTTGTATAATTATAGTACCTGGCGATTAAGCGACGGTCTTGCTGCAGGTGAGGATTTAATTCTGGAAAGGAATGTTATGTAGAAAATCATAAGAAAGGGCTCTTTTTCGCAATTTATTTATTTTTTACAACTTTTGTCCAGTGTCATATTTATTAAAAATACATAAAAATTTCAAACATGAAGCAAAAATAATAATCGTCTCATTATTGAACGATTCGAAACTAATAGACGCTCTGAGTTGATAAAGTAACTAATAATATATAGGTAGGTAAGTTAAAATTGTATAAACTACCTAAATTAAATCACGGTTCTATGTCTAAGTTTTTTTTTTATAAACAAAAACATGTTTCAGTGTTAAACTCTCATTATTATATTGGGCCGTCATGACCGTCTTAGACGAAAAACTAATGGCGACTAAAGAACCTAGTCGTTTGGCTATCAAACAATGACGATTTCGTACCTATCTGCGATTTATATCGACTCCTAGTTTAGCGACACTTAAGTACGATTTCCACCGGCCAGGAGGCGCCTGAACGCGGCGGCAGCAGACTACGTCCGCGCGCGATCCGCCGGCAGGTGATAACACCCGAGCGTATGCAGTCGTAGCCGTACAGAAAACAGACCAAACGCGACGGCAGCAAAACGCAACCTCCAGCGTACGCGAGCTGCCGACCGCCTACGTCGGCTTGTGCACGGATCGGAACCGGGTTCCAAACTGTGTAAATTCCACGCAAATACGTCATTTCATTCTTTGAATGAATTTTCACTTTAATTCCCTTTCGGTGTAAATCGTACATTACACTTCATAAAACAAAACTACTGCTTACAGTAGTTTTGTTTTATGAAGTTTCATACCTGATTTTGTATGATTCTGCCACGCTGATTCCAAATCTATTGTCAGTTTTTCTCTAGCAGCTCTAGTTTTTGAAATATTATCATATTACATTTTTAGCGAAAAATACTCGAATTATAAAATGAAGAAAAAAAAATCTGTAACCTAACATGAAATAAACTTTATAAGATTTTCTTGCATAAATCAAAATTACAGCCTTAAGGCTCTTTCAAACAGGCGCGACTCGCGACGCGACAAAAAAACACCGCTCGTCGCGCGACGAGCGGTGTCTTTGTGTCGCGTCGCGTGTCGCGCCTGTTTGCAAGAGCCTTTATTTGAATGCTCCAGCAGTAATCAACATCGCTCTTCCATCGTGCGAATATCGCGATGAAAACGTTGTCCTTGTTCTTCGCTTAAATCGCCTAAATTTTCTTAGAAGCGGTTTAAATGGCTGAAGAAGAAGTGCATCTTGATGCTCATGTTACATCCTAGTCTTTGAAAGTGCAACATGAGCTGCTCAATGTGATGATTGTAGTCTGGAGACTTTATTACCCAAGAAATTTTGCACGACCCAAACAAATTCAATCCATGCAGATTTCTCTTAATCCGTCATACAGTCAGTAAAATTTTGATCCTTTATTAGTTTCCTGATTTGAGGACCGTCAAAAATACCAGCTTTTATTTTTTCTGTGCTCAATTTCGGGAATATTTTACTGATATATTTAAAACATTCCCCATTCTTGTTGAGCTTTTACAAATTGTTTTATCAGATCTAATTTTATATGGAGAGGAGAAAATATAATGGCAAATAGCTGATTTTAAATTCGGGTAAGTCCATTTGAAACGATTTTTGCGGTTTATTTCGGTAATATTCACAACACAAAAATAGCAGTCATCGTGATGATTAGTCGATTCACGCCAAATCATAGGACATTTGAACTGCAAAGTAGGTCTTTTTTTACTAGTCCATAAACGCAATGATACGCAACTATCTCATACAAAATTTGGGATCCATGGCTTACTAAACACTTGTAATGGCACAAACAGCACAAAAACTATTCGGATCGTTTAAGCAAGTTCTTCTTAATGTAGACATAGATTTATTTATGTATGGAATTTAATCATTTTCTGCACTAAAAAAAACATATTAGAAAGCCGCATAACGAAATTTTAAGAAGAACCTGTATCACAAAAACTAGAGCTGCTAGAAAAAAAACTGACGGTAGATATGAAATCAGCGAACTCAAATTACTAAGAAACTGTTTTTTTGCAGAAACTTCACAAAACAAAAAAAAAAAAAAAAAAGTTTTGTTTATCTGTGTTATTTATACCTAGTCGTAGTCATTAAAACATTTATTATATTCTATGGGTTACTTAATATGTGCAAATAGTCGGCGAACGCCCGAAGTGCAGATAATGCGCATAAAATAATAATCAAAGTGTTATGTTAACTCCCAACTATCTATTTTACATTCTTAGAATAGGCACATACATTATGTAGATTGATACAATAGGACTTAAGCAATAATACTACACATATTTTTACATATCTAATAAATTAAAAACAGTACTTACATAACTACTATTTCTGAAAACGTGTCAAAATAAATAAGTCGGAGAGCTCAGACGAATTATTGATTGTTGTAATTTGATTAATAGGGAGGACATTGATTAGTGCGAAACCACCAATTATAATTCTTTTGTTTGAGCATAGTGAATAAGCATTGAATAACATTAGTTTGGACAGCGACGAATACGCAAGGTCGAGATATATCTACGAGACACTGCAAACCAAAACAAAAAAGTCGCATAAAGAGTTACAGCTTGGCAGCTTTGGACAGAGATCGAAAGAGAGTAAGGACGCCTTTGCCCAGCAGCAGGACATCAATGGTTAATAAAAAAAGATAATACTGAAGTATATAATTTTAATTGAAAATGCGTGTTGAGATGACAACAGATTTGATAAGCAACGCCGCTGTAACATGGTAGGGCAAGGCACATCGGAACAGGTCCTGCACACGCACCGCATTGCGTTTGGTGCGAAGCTTCTCAAAACGGTGCTAATTGTATGTTTCATTTGGACTTGCATAAATCACCTTAGACATTAGCAATACATTTTGGAACGCAATGTTTCAAAGATAATATCAAAATTCACATCACATGTTTTTATGATAACAGACTGTATGATTTACAAAACTGAAGTTCGTCAGGCTCAGGAACAAAAGTCGATTCATCATCTCTGTGTCCGTGTCTACTGAAAAAAAATCGATTAACACTTAATTTTCCATAAAAACACCGACACAAACGATTTACAGGTTTTCGACTATATCAAAAGTATATGGTACGTAGGTACTTAAAAAAATGTGTAACAAAGTAGGAAAATCAATAAAATAATTTTCATTATTCTCAATAAGTTTCATAAAATTTACCGTTACTTCATGTCCGTCCCATCACTTCCGTAGTGAAGCAGAACGTTCTTTGAAAATATTTGAAATAGCCAATCATAGTGCAACTGTGTATTTCCCCGCACTCATTCCGCAACTCGAAACAGAAGAAAACTTTCAACAAGAGGAATCATCTGTTTTTGAGCTACATTTGCTTTCTAAGATTTAAGAAAGGTTTTCATGTACCCTAATTGCGTAACTTATTTTCGTAAACAATTGTCTAATTTGTTTCATTTTGACAGTTCAACAACATTCATTGCGTTATTTAAGTTGTTGAGCAGATTATTTTTCCAACTAATGAAGCGATGGATTAGCAATCTGTTTTAAATCGAAACAGATTGTGTTGTATTACGCAATTAGGGTACTGATTTTCGTTGTTTCCAACCTGTATCATAGACTAATTGATTCAAGTTTTCCAACAAACAATAACATTAGAATACATATACCTTCTTTACATACTAATAAAGTGTAAAGTAGTTCTAGACAAGAGCGGTATGTTTGTGATTAAAGTGACAGCCAATGAGAGGTATTGTATAATACAAGGGCGGCGCCAGACGATGGTCCAGGGGGGGCAAGTTGATATAGAGGATGGGAAAAGTATGATTTACAGGTACAGTCAAAAGTCAAAGCACATGAAGCTTTACACTTGTAGTGCGAGCCATACCTCTACAGCGCACAATGGGGCCAAAATCGACGCAGGTGGACATTTGATTTTTGACAAATCAGTTTCAAACTCTGTAGTACCGATAGGAACTGAGAAGAATAATAATTTCCATTTTCAATGTACTGAAACCTAATAGGTATTTCGACTGGGCTTACCGCCAACACATAGATACGTGTATTACGTCCCCGGACTCCGGATTATATCCCGTTTAGGAGATACTTAAAAAGCCCAAATAAAACTCGTTCAAATAAGCAAAATTGGCTTTATAGGTTATGTAGTTTCTTTTCATTAAAATGCCTTGTATTTGACTAAAAATTTTTGAACCTCTAGGGGGAGCAGCTCCCCCCTTTGCCCCCCTTTGCGACGCCCTTGGTATAATACCATTGCCTGTCAGTATATCATTAAATTATACATATAAATACAACAACGAATGGTTATAAAAACGTTTTGATTTGTTCTCATCATCATTACAAATGTTTGTTAGAGCTTAATAATTATATTAATTAATTTACCTCTAATTATTTGAATTATACTTTTTTCCACTTAGCATGATCTCAATAGTGGACGAATGATGAACATGTTTTGATGTAAATGAACAAAGTGAACACATTATCGAAATAAAAATACAAAATACTATACAATACAATCAAACAGATCGGGGTAACGCATATCTAAGCAATTTGAAAACAAAATCCTGTGCACACGACCCTTTTTTTTCGTAGGTAAGCGATACTATAGCAGCCGAGCGCTGCAAGCAAGAATAGTCCTTACAGTGTACACACATGCGTTGCTTCGATAGTACCTATATTGAAAATTTTATAAATTATCTATGGAAAGTGGACTGTTTTTGTTGCAATAAAAAGATAGCAATTTTTTATCTTCTCTGTTTAAACAAATTCTTTGCATGTATTTTTTTTGTTTACTGGGTGGCAAGCAAAGGCGAAGAAAACTAACAACCTTTGCAATGGGTGTCGCTAGTATTTATTGACTCACAGAAAATGTCACTAGGCTGCCAAACAGCGCACAAATCTTGTTTACAAAAAACTTTGGCCTGCATCTGACATTGAAATTTTTGAAAGAAAGGTTTTGTTGTAATTGGTTAAAATAACAATGGAAATAATTCACTTCCTAATTATATAAAAAAAGCAATGGGAATGAGAAGTATGCAATTTTACAGTCTCCAAAAAATCAAGAATAAGAAGGTATGATGTCTTAGATTTATAACATAGGGCACTTGGCTTTTATTATTAACAAGAAAATAGGCTATAAATACCTGCTGACCAGATCTGCTTTATGGCCACAATGGGCTTTATTTCAGTTTTAAATTGAGGAAAAGTTCACATTGAATAAATTGTTTGTTAGCATAACAAAAAACACACATTTTGAGACATCAAACTGACAGTGCGATATTATGAGTCAAGAAATAGTAGCCACAGCCACCTCAAAGCTTTGCGTTTTCTTCCCCATTAGGCGTTCCCCGTGATGGTAAATAGTCACCGAGTCATCCCAAGTTGGCATCAAGAAAGGACTATTAAACAAAAAGCCAATTATGTTGGGCAAAAAAACATAAAATTGACGTACGTACAGGATTCAGCATAAAAAAAACTTTTTGATATTTTCTATAATTGACATGACAAGTTGATTTTTAAACAATTAATAATAGACATTTTAATTGGTTGAGGAAATCTATTCATAACCATTCCATACGCTGCCGAATTGTCAGTGGAAAAAGTACTTATAGGTTATTCGAATTCACGTCGTATCCCGCCATTTTTGTTCGATAATAGTATTTCAAAAAATTATTACTTTGTAAGTTAAATATGGATTCGGTAGCGTATCAAATGATTGTAAATAGGTGTGCAGATTTACAGTGCTAGACAGTTTTTAAAACCTAAATATGTTTGAGTATCTTACGATTATTATGGAAGTATATTTCTTTTCTTCATTTAGTTGTATTCGTCATCTTCATCCATTGCAAAATCGACGCCAGAGTCGACAGCACACACAGGGCTGAAAACCAGATTAGTATCAAAATTAAGTGCTGATTGAATCAGTTTTATGCTAATAAAAACACAACTACAATTACAATTTACTTAGGTACCTCATCGCTCTACATGTGAAAAAGACAATCCGTTTCAACTTTCTGTTGTAAAAGAAATAGTTGAATGCCCACAGACAGCCTGGTTCTCCAAAAGGGTCACTGGCAAGATCCGGGTTGTAGCTGTATATGCGACACTCAGGCAACACCACCTCCTCATCGACGGCAGTCCACAGCGTCGGCCGCAGCTGACGCCAGCGCACGCCGCCTACTGCCGACAAGGCCGCATCCACTGCAGTTTGCACCCAACTAAGTGATGGCTCCGCACTGAATTCACTGCTCTGTGAAATTCAACAGTCATAGGTTCAAAAGTTATTCATAGAAGTTTCTAGAATATGGGTATTTATTATAATAGTCATTAGCCACAATATGTACGAGTAGTACAAAAATGAAACAAGACATTTTTGCAAGGAAAAAAAAAACTTTTACACACTAATTAATTACTATAACACTGGCCATTACACTAATAGTTGTTTTTATGTTTGACTAGTTGACATGCCAATGTTTCTTGATGCAGTAAACAATGAATGGGCAGCAAGTTAGGTAAATTCCATTCTTTCTTCATTAGGGCAATCAAGCCATTGTTTGCGCCTACCATTGACAAACAACCATCAGTACACACTGAAATTTATTTAGTTACTAGGTCATAGACATGGAGGATAGGCCATAATCTGGTTTAGGACATAGGATACTCTGAATACTGGTAGTACGTTCTTGTGGAATAATTTCCGCCCTTTACGCGGGCGAAACCGCGGGCAAAATCTAGTTCAAAATATAAGAGTAAAGGTAAACCCTAGCAGTAAAGTGATGACCAGTCTCAACAACGACGACGACGCTTGTTCACGAACGTGACGCGTGGATCAGCACCTTCCAGCTCAACCATTTCGAAGAGAACCGATTGATCCAATCCAAAACACGCGCCGCCATCAGCGAGACATTTTAGTAAGCATGAAAACACTCACTCAACTGCCATACTCTTTCAAATCAAACACACATCATAATAACAGTACCTGGGCGACCGAGCCCTGCTCTGGTAAAAATAGAGAATGCTCATTTAATAGTATAGGATAGTAGCTACTGATTCCATACTGCCATGATAGTAGGTACTTACTAATTCCATGCTGCCATGTACCCTAATTGCGTAACTTATTTACGTAAATGATTATGATTATATGTTTTCATTTAGACAGCTCAACAACATTTATTGCGTTATTTACGTTGTTGAGCAGATTTTTTTTTCCAACTTAGGATTAGCAATCTTTTTCAAATCGAAACAGATTGTGATTGATCGTGTATTACGCAATTATCGATCATTATTCTAATGTCATATCATGATCATTATCTTGTTCTAAACTTTGGGTGACCGAGCTCTGCTCGGGTGAAAATACGGAAGAAAACTAATTTTCCCAGATATTAGACCTAGCTAGATCGATTTATCGCCCTAGTAAACCCCCATATTGCAACTTTCATCGAAATCGTTAGAGCCGATTTCCGGAACATGAGTAGAAATCTAGAAGTACAAACAAATAAATATATATACAAATATTGCTCGTTTAATACTATAGGATAATAAAGGGCTCCGTGATACTCACATTTGCAAAATTGTAAAATAGCTTTTAAATTTTATAAAACTATATTTGCAATGTATTTTAGAGACAAATAAAATTTTACTACCAAAATGAAATCAATTATATAAGTATTAGTATACTATATTTTCCTAAATAATTATAAATTAGACTAGAACCACAGACAGTCACTTTTCGTGTCTGTCTGTGGTGACCGCGTTGTTCACTGCGCAACGGATTTAGATGGGGTTTTCACTATAATATAGGGAATTAATTTCCAGAAAGTTTATGTGTATAACACAATAATATTAAACTTACGTATAATAAAAAAAAATCTCGATGTTTTATCAAGCTGTAAAAACCGGGCGAGGCAGGGGCGGATCGCTAGTTATTCAGTGTCAAATGAGAGTCAGTTGACGCACCCAATGGGGGGAGTCGAGTTTCAGCTTTTCAAAGTTGTAAAAAACTGATAATTAAAGTATATTATAAGTATGATATTTCATACTGCGCCAAAACCTTATGGGATGATTCTTGGGATCATCTTCAACCCACAAAACATAGTCAGTCAGCTGCATCTTTACACCCAGAAAAATTCAGCTGACGGCAATTTGTATTGTTTTGAACACATAGCTTGCTAGATCAATAATACCAATACTTGAAAGACCCAAAGCGGCCTTGGGAGCTAGAATAACCGGCAGAATGCACCTAATTCAATGAGCGATTGTGCGCCGCCGAAGAGTATCACCAGTGCAGAATTTGAACAAAAATTGTTGACAGCTGTATTTTTCCATGTGAAGACTTTCTATATAGGTCACTGCAGGTCACGTGTGACTGGTAGGTGTCCCTGGGATCCAAAAAGATATCCTGGCATGACATGAAATTTTGACAATCTTTTAGTAAGAACAGTAGTTCCAAGTAGAGATGGGTAGTGGGTTAAAACCCATTCTTCCCATTTGGGTTAAAACTGGGTGATTTGGGTTTTAACCCGGTTTTAACCCATTTTCACCCGTTTTACTGGGTGAAAATGGGTATTGTTAATTATATAATAGTGGGAAGGAGAGTTCACTACTAGCTCGTCAAAAATAAAAGCTTGAATATAAAATCAGATACATTTATTATTTATTTGAATAATTACAACAGATCAGTAGGTCGTCAATCAATCATCATCATCACTTGAATCGGAAATACGGTTACAGTCAAAAAATTGAAAATTGTTGATGCCGGACGTAGATGGTTCAGGGCTATTTGTACGTGGTGGCGTGGTTTGCATATTATATCTCTGGGATTCCAGATGTGTTGATGGTGAATCAGGCACGCAGTCTTCAGTGTCATCACTTAAATCATCCACGTGCTTGTGCAGCAAATTCCAATTGTATGTTACATATGTTAGTTTTGCTGCCCTTTCCGTAGTGAGTCTATTTCTTTTTTTACTGTGTATGTTACTATGAGCACTAAAAGACCGCTCTACAGCAGCAGAAGTGCAAGGTGCTGTAAGAATATGGACAGCGACTTTGCTCAATGCAGTAGATCCACATATTCCTTTCCACCAGATTGATGCGCTTACATCGTTGATGTTAGCCCACAGAAATCTTCGACTCCAAAAACCATCTCTTGCTCTATAAGATGCCAAGTTTGTCATGACATTTAATCCGATACTTTGTCCTACTTCGCATATGTACTCCATAGCGTCGACTTCTTGACTTTCGTCAAGTTCAGATCCTTGGTCTGTGGGGTCTAATAAGTACGCTGCAAAGTGAATCGGTTTCAAACACATTTTGATTCTTTGGTCGACATTCATTAATATTTCATCTTTTTTGTCGTTTTCTATTATTGTGACATCCGGTAAACTAAAAAGTAACTTCGATTTCATATTTTTTAATGTCAAAAATACCTTATGAATATTTTTTTCATTTCCTTCTAATTGAAATATTGCATCAGAAATAGGTTCCATAATAAGTTTGCATTGCCGCATAATTTTCCAAAAATTGTCGTCCAACAGCGCTGATTTTTCTTCCGCAGGTAAAAGTGTTGCTTTTTCATGAACAGCTAAGGTCTGCAAGGCTACCTTAGTGTTTTCGATACTTTTAAAGCTGGTATAATAACTGCCCCATCGGGTATCGCATGGCAACTTTAAAGTTTCACCAGCATTTTTTTCCTTTACAATTTTTGCTAGTAAATATGTTAAAACTTGACTTTTTTTTATAGTTTTGACCATGTTAATTGCCATATTCTTACAAGCATTTATAACATCAATTCTGATAATATTTTTGCAAAGCAAATTTAAAGTGTGAGCAGCACAGTTTATATATGTTATGCTTGGATGAACGTCTTTTACGAGACGAAAAGCTTTCTGCATATTACTTGCATTATCTCCTATCATCGTAGCAAACTTATTTGTTCCATACTCAGATAATACATTTAAAATTTGTTCACATATGTAATCACTAGTATGACGATTTTCTGCCGTCGCAATACTTTTAATAAATACAGGTTCTGGTTTTGATATTATTATATTAATTATTCCTTCATTCCTACAATTTGACCAACCATCTAGCATTAAGTGCAAACATGTTTGCGATTTCATGTTTTCTTTTAATTCGTGATGCATTTCTCTATATGTTTTGTCCAAAATGGTTGTAGAAATAGTTTTTCTGGTAGGCAATTTGTACAATGGCTGGAGTTCATTGAAAAAATTTATCCAGAGGGGGTGTTCTACTATTGAAAGGGGTGTTCCCGATACATAAACAGCCTTAGCTAATAATGAATGTAAATGTTCCTTATTTACATTCGTTGTCAGACTCACTGAAGATGCACTGCCCTCAATCGACAAACTTAATTCAGACTCAGGTCTCTCATTTTCTTTATCCCTAGGTTGCAATATCGTGTTTCGGACCGCAGATACTGACGAACTATGCGATATATTGGTCCTCAACTGCTGTTTGCAGTTTTCAGGGCAATGAGGACATTTTTGTAAATGTCTAGCCATTTTTTGCAGGTTGGCTACTTTGTATTTTGTTTCACAATACTTGCATGAAGCCGATTTGTTCTCACTTTCTCGAAAATGTTTCCATATCTGTTGGTTTTTTGGTCTCACCATGTTGCCCTAAAATAAGGAAGTTTAATAAGTTATTTATGTAAGGGTTTGGTAGACGGACATTACATATGGGTACATTACGTAAGTAAAGTCCATTTCATTTCAATTGTATTTTGTGTGATACGGATTTTTTTTGTCTACTAACTAAATTTAGTTTCTCATGCAACTGACAGGCAATGTAGGTACTAAAAGCACTTATTAACTCTTTTTAACTCTATTTCTCATTATACTATAACATAAATTACGTAACGTTGGACTATCAATATCATAGCGCTAAGAAAATGATTGAATAGTACATGTGTCTTTAATTTTAAATCAAGTGGACACTTACAAGTACTCTACTTTAAGCTTTTTAAATCTAAATGATGCCAAATTAGTAAATAGATACCGTGCGAAGCCGGAGCGGCAAGTAGCAAATAATACATTAAAACTAAAATATTACATCGTTACTACCACTTGAAGTACAAGAATAAAACAAATTACTGTAATATAGAATACATTCTTTTAGAATAAATTAAGGTTAGTAAACAATAATATTTCTTTTACTTACCGTAGATTCTTTTCTCGTGTTGATAAATCCAGTGCTTAAGCTAATCGTAGTCAATGTGTTCAAGCCAAGGTCATTCAGGTAAAAGCAGGATCAGATCTCAATATAACAGTTCGGGGTCGTAGGTACTTAAGTAAAAACACAAAATTCACTCAAAACGCGCGCACTCTAACCAGCGAGGTAAACTCGAGTGAGTTTTTGAGCGGGGAAAAGGGCGGGGGAGCTACCAGCGCGCGGTCCCTTCCCCCTCCCTCTCAGTCCTGCCGCCCCGCGCACCTACCGTGGCGTGCTACATGTTTAAATATATATTTTTTTAATATTTTGTTTTCACCCGGCCAAACCACCCAGTGGGTGGAATAAAACTGGTGATAACTGGGTTTTAACCCACTAGTAGGTTTTAACCCGGGTGGTTACCCATCTCTAGTTCCAAGTCAATTTTTGAAATGGAAATGACTAATGTCTGACATGACATGACATGAAAAATGTCCCTTGTTGAGTGATTTTTGGGTTTGTCTTAACAAAAATGAGATTTATTCATAGATTAAATAACTCTACACCATAAGCTGGGGGTGCTATTCCAGATAAATGTCTAACATAGCTCAGAAACTACACTCATAATAACAGTACCAAATTGTTCTTTTCCAAATAATGCTCAAGTACAACAGTAGTGGGCTATTGCTTGTCATCTTAATGACCAATTGATCACAACATACATGCAATACTGTCTGGCACTGACATGTCAGGATTGCAGTAGCCTTCAAATCATACATAATTTATTTCCTTGTAACTCTCAGGTGAGATTGATAGATCTCAAACACTTACAAAAGATCTTTAAATTACAACATAACATAACATCACGCCTTATTTCCCCGAAGGGTTGGGCAGAGGTGTCCCTGTAGCAGGCACACCCACATTTCGCCAGTTATGTTTAAGACCCATGTAATAGGGGGCGAGCCTATTGCCATCAACCGGGCACAAACCCAGACTCCGAGCTGCTACTGCGAAATTTCAGATAGAAAAACCTATAACACTTTGCCCGACCCGGGAATCCAATCCAGGACCTCGTGCTCAGCAGTAGCGCTTGCGAATTTTCAAGTTTAAATTACATATTAAAGATATTTAGTAAATTCCTGGAAGGACTTAGGGAGACCTTTGCCAACCAATGGGTTGGAATAGGCCAGGTAAAAAAAATATGTTAAATCTAGTTCTCATTGATTGATTTTGCATCGATTCTAATAATTACAATACAAGACCAGAAAAAATTAAAAAAAAACTTCAATAAACTATTATTGAAGTTTTTTTTATATTTTTTTATTGAGGTCCGCTTGCGCTACAAATCACTGAATTTGTTAAGTGCTAAACAAATTTTAAACATTTTCCAGTTTCTGTTATTTGCGTGGGGATGACAAAGATAGAATTAAGTTTACCACTAAATGCATTTTACAATTTGTGCTGCAAGCAGGCCTTTGTATTCTGGGCTCAAATATAATTTATTTACTTACCTTTGCCATTGAAAAATCATAATCTGGAAAAGCAGCATTCAGTGTAGCAATCAAGTAAAACAAAGTTTTACGAGATATAGTATCACAGAGCACACCATCTTCATCACCAGACAAACTTCGGCTGTAGATTTAAAAATAGTAAATTAATATGTTTTCCACTGAATAGCTATAAGAAAAAAAAAACCATGGCGTTACCTGTACATAACACTCTCTGGTGGTGACAATGCTTCGAGTGTTGTTTCTCCAATAGCTGTGAATCTCTTATAGAAAGACTTCTCAGCCCCAGCCATTTTGCAGCTGTAGCTTTCCACACGACCCTGAACGGCACTATCTCCATTCAAGATCGAGAGAGCTCTGCTCAATGCCTCTAAGCGGCCGCTCTCTAGAAGTTTCATTTTCTCTAATGTTATGTCTCCCTCAGTTTACCCACTAAAATTACTTGTGGTAAACGGTGCCTGTATTATAGTGCAGCACGGAACACTATTTCTGTACATAGCCGAGGGGTGTATGAATATTCCTTTTCTCTTTGAGTGTAGCAAGTTTACACTCGGAATCAGTTTCGTCTTCTGTTCTTCTTCCGCGCTGATGGAATGCGGGAACATCACAAATAAGAAGAAAAAATAGATCTACCAAATTGCTGAACGGATGCAAATTATTTATAGCTTGTTTTGCCCTAATACAAGGGATCGCGTCACTTCACTTGTCCCACAAAAATGTATAGTATTAAAACACCAAAGCAATATACGATTACAGATCAATATCCATAGAAGACATGGTCACGAAAAACAGTAAAACAGAAGTCACAATTTCCTAACACAGATCGATCTGCGAAATTATCTCAAAACTAAGATTATGTACACAACCACAACAATAATTTACTTCAACAATCGTCAATGGCGGATCACTCACGGTTGCACACGGCAGTGTTTCCATTTATATTTTTGGTTTTTCCCCAGTTACATAATGAATTATCCCTACACTACCCTAAAAAATCTTCAAAATGTCTTGGTTTAGGAGCATGATTATAATAAATAATAACACATAATTCCAGATATTTTAGAATACCTACAAAACATTCATAAAGTTTCAAGATCAGAAGCCGAAGCATTACTTTCACACTTTTTTGATGCTTGTAACATGGCACTGTTGGATTCCAAAATTGGGCAATTCTTTGCTAGCATTCAAAGTTTTGTATGAAGGAAGCCGAGTTTTGTTTTAAGACTATTTGTTGAGCCTGTTTTTACATTTTCAAAACACTGAATAACCTTTCTACCTTACATTACTTGAAGATGGAACTTCTAGTAAAAGTGAAATGACCACTCAGGATCAATTTTACACGAAAATTCCCTAAATCCCTGTAAAAATAAAAAAGCCGTTAAAAATTAGTAATTTTTCCCTATAAAAGGGAGAAATCTCTAAAAGTAGAAACCCTGGCCCACCAGTAGTGTTGCCAAAAATCAATCATCATAATCACAGAGTACATTATAATCATAGTATAATAATCTATATATATAAAAATGAATCCCTATTTCCCTTGGTCACGACATCACGCTAAAACGGCTGAACGGATTTGGATGAAATTTGGGATATGGATAGACCTTGACCCGGAGAAGGACATAGGATACTTTTTATCCCGATATTTTTACGGGATCGAGACTTATGCGGGTGAAACCGCGGGGCGCAGCTAGTAATATATGAGATCAAAATCAGCTTAGAACGTTCCCGTGTTAGATGTTACAACAAAATACCTTGTGATTGTGAACAAAATACCTTGTGATTATTATTGCAATTAAATGAAAGAAAATTTAAAACTCATATTAGAAGTACCTACACTTTGTAAACAAGCATATTACAAATTAGAGGATTATATCCAAGATAAGAGTGCTTGGAAAGATGCTGGTCCTGCTCCATAGGACAATTAAGAATCAAGACAAAATCAAACAGGTTGCTAATTTAATTGTAAAATTTATAATTTTGTGTTATATGACATTGATTTTACTTTCTATGATTACTTTCTCACACATTGACTTATTAATTTTTAAAAAATTGGAAAATCGTCTACTTTTATTGTACAATGTTTGTAAATATGTGAGCATCATGTATCTATCACATAATTAAATTATTTGTCGTTGCTTCATTTTTAATTCTTTTTACCTCTTGTGGTATAGTAATTTTATTCTAGGTGTATTGTCTTCACATATAATAATTTAACTAATGTACGTACTTATACAAACTATTGTAAAACATTTTAAAAGAGTAACGGTGGAGTTTCTTGCCCATTCTTCTCCATACGAAAACTACCTTTTGGAAGGGGCGACTAGAATCAATTATATTATTTTGTAAATTTTGACGTTCAAAGGTGCCTTAAATGGGCCTGCTGGGAAAATCAATCTGCCTAGCCTATAATAGTGTAATTTTTATTTATTTTTACATTAAAGGATTTGGAAGTATTTTAGAAATGAAAACTTCTTTAGGCGCACTGGGCATTTTTGAGATAGGACTAAACGATTGATTTCGCGACACTGTGATGACACCAGCTTTTGACCATTAAAAAGACATCAACGCGTTGATTACCGCGGTGCCAATTTTTTTTCAGGTCTTCACTTCTGTCGGCACTCCCAAAGGGCCACTGTTTTTTTTTAGTTTTCACATCTGTGGGCACTCCCGTAGTGCCACTGTTTTTTTTTACTTCTTCACGTTGCGGGGACGCCGGGCGGGCGCCGATGTCTCGCCCTCGGGCCGAAGTGTGACGTGTTAAGGACTTGCTACACGGCAGTCAACCGCATCCCCAACAGAGGTGACCTTGGTTGGTGACTGGCAGAGCTGTTTGAAATTTGGTCGTAAAACACTAACTCCACGATTGTAAACCACCAAAGTCACCTCTGTTGGGACGAGGTTGATTGCCATGTATCAAGCCCTATAAAGCCATTATAGTTCCGCTGTGAAAAAGGGATATTGCTATTTATACTGTATAGCTCTCTCTCTCTTACACTGGTACAATGATGGCTTCAACACCTCGGTCATAGTACGGCCACTTCCCGAAGCCTGTATGTGTAAAGGCGACACCATTGCCATTAATTTTTTATCATCATTTTGGCGCCCCTATTGGATTGGCGTATTATCGATTAATAAAATTCGTTTACGAGATTTGGAACTTTCGACTCCTCTATCGCACAAGAAAATCTGGGGACCGTTTTTTCAGTGTACTTTCTATGACCGTAATATCTGTGAGTCTATGTTTATTTGTAATCTGTGTGGAAGACTATCTGACATGTTTCATTTTTCTTTGACATTTGACAATTTACACTTTGACAGCATGTCAATTGATGAGATGACAGGCCGTGCCATGCATCGAACTCATTCCAAGCTGTGATTGTGGAAACCTGGAAACGCTGGAAACCGTAGCATAGCATATTAGTGTTCTGTAGTGGAATTGCTGTACGATTTTAAAGAATTCAAATAATATTGCATACATTATGTTGCTTTTATCGCCCACGATTACAGGATTTTTAAGAACTAGCTGTACTAGGTGCTTTAGGTATCAAAATTATGGTAAGTTGTAAACACCACTGGTACCCAAAACAAATTTAAATAACTCATCTTAATTTAATTTTTTACTGAACAAGTAGTACGGCAATATTGTTGTGTTCTTTAATTTTTATTGTCTTGTATTTACAGCTACACGTAAGAGATTTTACCGTGGTACGGGTATTGTACAAAGTGACAACAAATGGGAGGTCACTTTGGATCATCGTCGTTTGAAAACACCCAATGGCCATGTATTGGCAGTAAATAGTGAGCCGCTAGCTCGTGCTATAGCCGCCGAGTGGGATGCTCAAACTGAAGTAATAACACAGCCAACTATGCACCTGGTTTGTATTTTTTTTTTCTTTACTAGTCCTTATTGCCCCTTACTGCAAGGACCCTACTCTCCTACCTCTCTCTGTCCACTTTAAACAAATATTGGTAATTGGTAACTACTAAGGACCAATATTTGTTTAAAGTGTCCATCTCTCTGTAATAATATTTTGTCTTTCTTTTGGAGCCACTCAATAGCATAATATCAAAGTTGTTTCTCCATTTTTGTATGTATATTCAGTTGTACATTTGATAAATTAATTGATGTATCATGGTTTTTTCCATCGTTTACTCAAGAAGTTACAATTTTGACTAGTTCCGTATGAAAGCATGTATCTTACTAAGCACTTAGATGTGGAGTTGTGGACACTTGCCTGATACACAATCCAATACAACCATGTATCTTATCAAGGAATTTTCATATAATTTACTTTACATGGCAGATGATTTTTATAAAGATATATGTATATTATTACCGTGCATCAAATTACAAGCAGATATTAACAATATTATCACTTTTGTTTTTAGACTGCTCTATGCAACACTGCTTTGGACAACCCTGGGAAGTTGACATCACATGATATTGCTATGTATTTCCTAGACTACTTCTCTACAGACACTCTTCTTTTTTATTCCGAGGTAAGTATATGCAACATGAATGTGTGAATGTTTAAGTACATTAATTCATTGCCTCGTACTAGATATCGTAAGTTAAGTGACAAATCCAAAACTGATAAAAGAAATATAAAATAGAAATTAAAAAAAATATTTTATTTATATAAATTTTCCAATTTTCGATTTACGAAACAACAAAAACGCAATTTTTTTTTTAAATTGTATTTTTGTTGTATTTAGTACATACAACAAAAACACAATTTTTTTTTTGTCTGTCTGCCTTTCTGCGTGTTCCGGCTAATTTCAGAAACGGCTGGACCGATTTTGACGGGACTTTCACTGGCAACTATATGTATAAATCAATTAAATTAACGTATAGAAGCCCACGCGAACGAAGTCGCGGGCCAATATACAGTATATACTTTCATACGCATTTAGTAAAAAGCAGTTATTTTAACATTACAAACGCAGATGCTTTAATTTTATTTATTTGTAATCTTAGAGTATATATCACTGGAGAAGCCATAAGCGCAATATTCCGAAAAAAAAAGTCGGTCACTTGGCGGGAGACGCGCGGTAGCTTCTACGAAAAAGAACATTAGTTATTGTTTTTTTCGAGACTGGAAAGAGAAGTCCGTAACATCGATTTTATTTTTTTTGCGATATCGATAATCATTCGGAATTTGTTTGAACCCCTGAAATAAAACAGCTGATACATAGAAAAGTTAAGTTTTAATAATAACAACTATTAAATAAAAGTAAAAAAAAATAATGTTATAGTAACATTTAAACAATCAGTAGGTTCATAACACCTACTGATTTTTAAAATGAATCAATTTGGAGTATATGTTGTGGCGAGATCTTAGAATTTCATGAAATGATCAATTCCAGCCAATTGAATGATGTGGTCTGGCTAGATCATTAAATACTCAACGTTTGACGATATGAACGTATTAGTGATCATAGCGTAAAATAGTTAGATTATCCACCAGCAGAGGCGTTGATGTCGCTTTGTTTTTGTTGTGCATCATGGCAGCAGACAATAATTAGATTGAAAAAACAATTAATAAAATGCAAATGGAAGATAAAAGTGCAGTGATGTATCGTTATTATACCAAACTACGTGAATTTTATGAAATTCACTCGAAAAATGAGTGCAACCTTAAAAATCTATGGAGTTTGGAACATATTTTACAGGTTAGTATAATATTTAGCAAAGTATTCAAATCTTGTTCAATATTATTTTTCTTCTGGAATGAAAGCTATTTAAAATCTTTTATTTATCCACTGACCCAGATTACTAAAAGTTAATGAATGCCAGTAATATTTACATGGATATCCTACTTAATGATTATGGCCAAGCGTCGCGATAGCCGATTTGCGTGGATGTGACGCATGCTTCCCCAACTTTTTTTAAAACTTTTTTATGTATTTAAAACTTTTCTTTTTTTGCGTCATGTTTACCGCAAATAAACGTTTTTTCTTTCTTTCTTTTCTTTCTTTACATATCATTAAACGTTGACGTTTGAACGATATGGTCAATTTTAGCTGGCCATTTCATGAAATGATCAATTCTAAGATCTGGCTACGACACATACATATATGGCGAATACATTTTTGAGGGTCCCTTTTTTTGTAATTTACGCATTTCTTGTATCTGTATAATTAATTGGCTTTGTGACTAACAATAATGATTTTCAAATTATAAAACCGTTAGAATGAAAATATAAAAAAAAAAACATTTTAAAAAAAGAGTGCGTTTGGCGGACCCCCGTCAGGAATAAAGCTCCTTCTCACGTATGCTTTAAAAAAAAAAAAAATCGCTTTCGTCACATGGATTTATATTTTGACCTCACTATCGACTTAAGCACCCTCGAAAATTATGAAAACGACATCCATGACTAAAATTTAAAAAAAAATCGCATCCACTATCTTGGATTTCATTTTAACCTCACTATCGGATTTAGCACCCTTGAAAACTATGAAACCGTCATCTTGTATTTTCACTTTCTCTCTCTCTCGATCGAATTAGAAGAAGACAGTTGGAAGTATAAACGCTTTTTCACGTGACTTTTCTGCTAGTTTACTCTTACCGCAAGCCGCGTTAAAGAACTTCGTCCACAAACAATTTTCTTAAACAATAAAAAATACTAATTCGCCCTAAGATATTATCGACATGTCAATTTTGGTTTCATACATGACCCAAACCCTACGGTAGTCTCGTTTTCATCTTGCTAGAAGACATAATCGCTTGGCAAGTGCATGTCAATTTAGCTGATTTGACGCACATTCTCCTAATGCAAAAAATATATTTTGAACCTTATAGCGAGACATGGTGACGTCACAAAAGCAATGCGAGAAACATACTCGATTCATGACTTGTTTTATGTTGAATCGAATGAAAAGTCAAAATGTAATTGTATTATGAGGTTAGAATTTTGAATTTTACTGAAAACATGACTAGATATTAAAAAAAAAAAAAAAACTTACGTATGGAAGGTTATTTCCGTCTTTATTTAAGTTTGAAGTATTTGAACGGTTTTTACATGTTTAAACAGCATAACTAGGCATTTTCGCGGAGCACTGATGAGCACCCCGGGACTCGAAAACGATAAACGTTGTGCGTTCGAATCGATTTGAAAGTAGTTTTTATGACCGTGTATTTGCTTTTGTACTTTTATAGAGGGGGAATTGTTCGTAAGGCTTCTCCAGTGATATAGTCTGTTTGTAATAAGTGTATAGATACAGATTTCATGGGTTTTAATTTATTTGCGCGGAACCCTAAGTCTTTTCCTAAAACAAAAGTAGCCTATGTTATTCCTTATAAAATCAGGTATCTTCCAGTGAAAGTTCCGTCAAAAATGGACCAGCCGTTTTGGAGATTAGCCGGAACAAACAGATAGACAGTCAAAAATAAATTAAAATTGTGTTTTTGTTGTATGTACTGTATATACTTTCATACGCATTTAGTAAAATAGCAGTTATTTTAACATTACAAACAGACACTTCAATTTTATTTATTTTTATGTAGGTATGTATATTATGGAACAAACAATTGAACATCTGATTTCTAACATGTTCTTTTTTAATTTAGGACGAGGAAGAATTAAGGATCCTACAGGAACAGGAATGGGGTTCTATATTGGAATGGTTCCAGAAGAGGTTCAATGTAGTTCAAGAGGTAGCCAAAGGACTAGAACCACCGCCGGTAACAGCCAACACTAGAGCAGTTTTAGCGCGATACTATCTATCGTATGACTTACCTGCTCTAAGTGGTATGTATCTCACATAACCTTGCAAAACATTGAAATAAACATTCGTAAATAATGCGTGTCCGAGGGAGATATTCACAGACCTCACATTGACTGTACTTTGCAGAGCATTTCATAAATATCATAGGAATACGAATACAAACGCTCGCTCACATTATTTATTTATTAGAGCATGGAAGACTTAAAGCGAATAAAAAACTGAACAAATACAAACATAATCAATGGGAAGCCAATAAAGTTTTCATGTTTAGAGATAGAATAAGATTTGGAATGTGAGCAACAAAGAGCACATATGCTTAACCAAAACAAAGATATGAAACACTCACTTGAATAAGCAAAGTAAAGCTCCTGCAGTCTGTGAATCTGACCCTGAAAGTCGCGAGTTATAAACGAACAGTCGTATCATGTGTGTTTTAATTTGAGAATAACGGATATCTACAAACCAAGCGTAATTAATATTTTTCGTGTAAGTAGCAGTTTCTCGTTACATTTATCATCAACTGGCTGACCCGACAGAAGTTGAACTGTCCAAATTTAAAACAAAATTACCATAGAAAATGCACTTTCAGTTTTCCCGAATTTTCCAATCTTCTCTTTTCAAATTTTTCTTTCCTTAGGAAGTGTAAGAACCTGATTCTGACTATTACCAACATTTCAAAACATACATTTGGTAAATCGTTCCAGCCGTTCTGAAGTGATGCGCTTACCAACACATTTAATTTTTATTACATATAATGTATAAATGCGAGATTTAAAAATTGCGGAAATGCATTGCTATATTTTTATTCTAGGGTCCAGATTTTTTTAAGTCTTCATTTTTTCTTATTTATCAAAAATAAATAACGCTATTCCAACGTGTCTAAAAATATTTTTTCGCAGTATTATTACAATACGGCCATTATAACTTGACAGTTCCGAACTTCGCGCAGAAGGCTGCGCAATAACATCTTTTAGGAACCAAATGGTGACATGAGGCGAGTGTGAGTGAGAGAACATGCGCGAAAGTTCGCAAAGCCTATGTTCAAACCTCTCAAGTTATATCTGCCGAATTGTATAAGATATTATACTTTAATAAGTCCTGCTTGATCGAGTGTAAAATGCATGTAATGATTGATTTTATTTATTTTAAAACAGCAATGACATTCGGCGTAGATGCTCTCAAATCGCCGCTGCTAATGTTGGCCTGCGTGGAGCGACGATTAGAACCAAAGCAAGCTGTTTTATTAGCACGACTTGAGGAAGAATACCAGGTTGGTAAATCTTGCTAAAGTTGAAAATACAAATACAAAATCATTGGAGCGTGCGTGGTATAACCTGACTGGGGTGTTTTTATACTCTTTAGGCTGGCCGCATACGTACGGTTTCCTTATCACGATTCCTGATTCGGATACCTGAATGCTTGCCTTACTTACAAAATTCTCAACTAGGCGCACACATTTCTTCATTTTCCGAACGGAAAAAAAAAACCTGACGTTCGTTTCGGAAATTCAACCTTGCGTTCGAGTCACGGAAATAACCGAATGACGTCATTCCGAACGCAGCGCTCGCATACATGTTTGCTCCGCCCGCCGCCGCACACAAACAGAAATTTTCGTTCAGAACCGCGCCGTCGCCGTGTCGAGTGGACGTCTACACTGTCTGTAGACGTCCGACGATATTTGCACAAATGTCAAAAACACAATTGTACAAATGACAAACTCCAAAGTGAAATAACAACAATCACTTGAAAATGTCTATCTCTGGGATTAAAAAACTAACTTTAGGTCACTTTATCTTTATTGTAATGTAGGTACCTAGTATTATTTGCATACCAAAATGTCCATGTTTATACATACATGCTTTCATGAACGCGTCCCTATACCTACTGGCAGTGTAAATTCCTAATACAAAAAATCGAACGTCTGCGCCAGCCTTTTTATCCAAACACAAACATATAATTTTTTTTACATGGCAACATTAGTACTCAAGAGTCGTTACTTGAAAAGTTTCATTAAATCAATGATTAACTTTAATTGATAAATAGAGGATGTAAAAGAGAGAAATTAATGATGAATGATGTTTGTTCTTCCTTTCTAAAAGACACATCTCAAAGCCGAAATCTTCGCATTCAGCACATCAGAATAAGTTGCTGGGAAACGATTTTTATTTTGTGTGCAAAAGCATTGTTTACGGTAGCGCATGATGTAACTCACCCAACACATTGTGCTTTTGCGGCGGGTACGGGACTTAGGAGTCGTGGGGGCATTTAAAGTTCAATTATAAGATTTAAAACTTGTTTTAGTAAAAATAAAAACGTCAAAAATAGTTGGAACCTTCAATATCTCCGTAACCAGAAGGTTCCCAGGTACAGCTAAGCAAAAAAAAAATCAATGATGGGAAGCACGAGTGACTATCAGTTTCGTTTTAAGAAAACTAGAGATATTATCGTCATTTTAATCACACGTCATCACACGTGGCATTTCGCGCGGGTATCCCGGAAGTACCGACAAATTCGCGAAAAATGGCTGCCTCAGTTCAAGGGTTATTATCGCAAACATACAGGATTTTTTTTTAACTAGTGCGCAAACTTAAACTCGTGACTTTACTCATAATTATGAACAACTTTTACTATCGGACCAAACCTGAAATCGCGAAAAAACAGTCAGCTGTTCCCTACATTTATGTTCGCATAACTCGTCAAAATGTAGGGAACAGCTGATTTCTTTTTCAAGATTTCAGGTTTGGTCCCATAGTAAAAGTTGTTCATAATGATGAGTAAAGTCACGTGTTTAAGTTTGCGCACTGGTTAAACTTTTACCCTGTATAATCTGATATATAAAATACCCTTTTATAATATTTTGAATCAAGATTAAAAATGAGTACTTACTTATCAGCCGCGGCCAGTTGAGCAATGAGTTTTTGTTCTTGATACAATAGCTAGAGTTTATTCTTGATCGAGCATATATTTTGACAGTGATAGAGAAAAGCTATCTCTTCAAAGTGGTAAGAACAAAAACAATATGTGATCACTTTTAGGACACCTAATGTCTATGACCAAAAATTATGAAGCCTGTGGTGCGAGTTATGCTTTTTATATTTTGGCGGCCATTTATGAAACTTTAAAAATTAAGTAGGTCTGTACAATAAAACATTACTAATGTAATTAGTGTTACAGTAAATAATAAAGAAAAGAAAAAAAGGAAGGATGTGATAAGACAGCGGTGTGATTTAAAAGATGTAGTGACAAAAATTTTAAAGGGTATGCTGGGATGGTTTGGTCATGTTGAGAGGATGAATGAAAAGCCACATACAAAATGTATTTACAAGGCAGATTTGACTGGAAAGGCCGGAAGGGTACGCCCTAGGCCGCCCACTATACGCCCATATACTGCCCTTATAGGTGTGAAATTTCTGAAGATGTTCTTCAGAAAGGCCGGTACTCGCAACCGGCGTGCGTGTGTGGTCAGATGTATGAACGAAAACGGGAAAACAAAAGGAGAGCAGATGGCGTTTTGTAATTTCTGATTTAGTGTTCCGTAGTCAACAAGGAACCCTTATAGTGTCGCCCTTGTGCGTCTACCTGTCTGTCCAGGGCTAAGCTCAGAGACTCTTAGTACTAGAACTTTAACAAACTGTTATTATAAAATCAAGAAAACAGTTTTTTTTAGGGTACCTCTCCTACACGTAAAGAGGGGATGTTTTTATTTTTCTCGTCTATCCCATGGTGTTAAATTATTAACAATTTCAATCAATACATAGAAAAAAAAAAAATTGGCTTAGCGGGTAGATAATGTGTATCCTCGGGTGGTATCCACAAACGTAGAGTTTTTGTAGACAACGTTGTGACGCCATATCTCAATATTTTAGTACTGCGATACTAAAAAGTAAAACAGGTATTTTATTATTTCACCAAAGATGTTTTTTTGATTATTATTTAAAGGGGTTTGCCTGAAATGTGCAACAGGTGCCTTTTTTATGTGAAACATCTATAGTGGCGGGTCAGACCACCGCCTTGTTAGATGTGTAGAGTACATGTAATAAGGCTGCGGTAGAGAGCGACCAAAAAAAAAAAATGGGCATAGCTCTTTGGATAGAGCTTAAAAATTCTTCCTGTATGACTACCTTATATGTGTGAATTTCATAATATTTCAACATGGATCGACACTACAAGAAAGACGGTCTTGAATTTTCCTAAATGCGCATCATTTTGCTCGTGAAAGCTCAGTACGTTGTTGAGATACAAAATCTCATTTTGTTTTTTGTTATAGTTAAGGCAGTGGGGGCGCGTCGAGTGGGCTCATGAGTTAAATCAAGCGGACCTAACTGCACGTGTGGCCGCCTCTTTGTTAGTCATCCATAGCTCTGTCGAAAGACATTCTGCGAAAGCAAAAGCGGCGCCTGAAGAAATAAGTCAATAAATACCGTAGACCACTTTTGGGTATCAGTTTTATTTTAGCCAAAGAATACCATAGCCATTATGCTGTATCTGTTTCCAAGATGGAAAGATAAATTATTTCAACAATATTTCGATATATTTTAACATGTCCGGTACCTACTTCGTAAATTCTTAGGTACAATGCTATCGCGTCGATGTCCCTGTCACCCTGTATACGAGTACAGCGTGTAACAAAAATTCTGTCCGGTCCGTGAGGGTGTTAAGAATCATTCTGAGAGTCTACTTATGTGGTAATTTTCAGAAAAAAGATAAATCACCGCTTTTTTTTCAATGGTATATTTTACCGGGCTATTGACATGGGCGCGGCCGTCGGTTAGCGGGTGTCAAGTCATAACTGCCCCTGTCGAAGGTTTACCAATTTTTAATGGAATTGGGATAATTTTGGTACAAAAAACGTGACTTTTAAATAGCAATAAGTTTTTATTTTCAATAATAATAAGTTTTTTTTATCACTTTTTGGTAATGTTATTGTAGTAGGCCCTTTTCGGATCGGACAGGGTTTTAGTAATCCATTGTATAATCAATCGAAATAAGTAGGCAGTCAACCTATGTTGACTGGCTCTTGTTGTTTTTGTGACTACATTGCTGTAATTGGGTCGAACCTGTAACAACAAATGTAAATCAATAGTAAATATATAAATGTTTAATGTATCTATTTAGAATAAAAAGCGTTTAAGTGAAGATGATTATTTAATTGATTATGTTTTATTTGATTGTATAAAACTCCCTACATCGTGTGTATGAGCTGTGCGTGGGTAGTAGGACATAGTTACTTGTAACTATATCTAACCGAATGATGATGCATTAATTTAGTATAGGTCACAACCTGTATTGATTTGACCTATTAAGTAAATTATATTACAATAAAAATAGTTTCAATAAGATAATTGATCAAATAACGCCAGGAAGTTCACATTTAAAAGAAGTGAGGTCGGAGCACCTTTAGTGTAAGAATGAAATGAAAATAGCAAAACGAAGTCGCGAAGTTCCTCTAAATATAGCTGGGCGGGCGGAGTGCGGCGCAGTCGCAGCTAATCGCCAGTGCCCGAGTGCGACCTCGCTTTGTTCACAGTCGCGAACCGAGTGCGATCACTGTTTATCCGTCTAACCCACAAATCAACGTTCGGTTCCATTTATTGATAGTCTATGTTGATACATAGAGGAAGATTCTTACTGATTTCTACCAAATGTGACTGCTATCTATGGATATTTTGGGAAAAAAAATCATCAAGTGAATAACTCAATAACTCTACTTTTTGCTCAATAAAATGCTGAAATGAGGTTAATATGTTCTAGTTTGCAGTAGACACGAAACTTATGAACCCGAATTGATTCACCACTACGTAAGTACCCACTGTATCTAATTGGTGTTGATGCATAGTTAACCTATCTAGCAGTGTCGTCATATACTTAGACAGACTAGTCATCAAACTGCGGTAGATAATCTAAGGAGGTACCTAAGTAGTCTTGAAATATCTAGTTTATTATTTACTTAGGTACTTGTATTTTGTTTTAAATTAAGACGAAAGAGCCAGCGTAACTCGAGAAATTAAAACTTTCTTACGTTTTTGCAATTTGGAGATCAGTATCAGGTATAACATATAGGTACCCACCTACTGTATTTACAGAATGATGAAGTGAAGTGATTAAAATCTCTCAATACAATTCTCTTAGTTCAAATGACCCTATTTAAGACTATTTCATGAAATCATGACATTTGAGGTCAACTCTAACTTAGACAGCTATCATGCTATTTATTTGTGTTATTGCGTCTTAATAGTTTCTCTAGCTTCTAGTTTGCACCTAGGTTCCCCAAGAGGGGTAGCCTATTAGTTACACGGAAACTGAGACCTGACCATCTTGTGGTGCCTTGTGTTAGTTAATCCGTCCATGTTCAAGTTTTAGCTTAAGATTTATGGGACAAAGTATTTTTGCGTTAGTACTTAGGCGATACTTCCTTGAGGCGGAAGGGGAAAATGAAGCAAAAGATTCTCATGGTGATTCTGAAAAACCAGTGAAGTTTTACAGTGCAACAAAAAATAAATAAAATATTAAAAAGACGATTGAAACAGGACAAAATGTTTATTTCTAAATGTATTTCATTTCAGGGGTGATGAACAACGACGTAGAGGTAGAGGGTCGCCCTCGTCCACTGTCTACGGGCTTGTGGACGTTATTCTCTTGGCTCCGTCGCGACGACCGCTCCGTTTCCAGCGAGAGCCTCTCCAGCGCCGGCTCTGACAGAACGGTGGCGAGCTTCGCGTTCCTGACCCCAGCGCGCTATCAACCTGCAAGAGGACCACTAGTTGTGCCACCGCCAGGTCCTCCCACAGACTCGTACAAAAAAAGAGTGCATGATAGAAACCTACGACGTCACCACGACCGTGATATTACGCTTCACCGCAAATACGGTTTATTCAAGAGTGAAGGAAATTGCGGTTACGACGCTTTTAGTTTACCGCCAGCACGAAGAATAAACACTGATTCTGGCAGTAGATGGGATCGCGAAAGGAGAGCCACGAGTGAGTGTTATCAACGTCGGTTAGCACACGTTCCTGGGAAGCGGCGCGCACCTCTGCCCCCTGTATCGGCCGCGGGCCCATCTGCATCTCTACCGCGCCGTTATACAAGAAAACGACCTGCACCACAACCACCTGTAAAGCTATTGGAAAAGAACAAAGACATCTTGAAAAACGTTGAAGTAAACACTAGTGCTGCTCAAATGAGTTCTAACGCTTATCAAGATAAATCCAAAACAAGAAATAACGATGTAACGATGGGTTGTAAATCAGAAAAGTATAGTAAGAAAGATGCAAGCACTAAAGAAACAAAAACGAAACCAGAAAAAAGTTTTTTTAAACAAATATTTGACGGCAAGAAAAGAAATTCATATATAGATACTTCTGCAGTGAAACTACTTCCGAGTATTAGTGAATTAGATAAACAGGCCGCTGAAATAATTGAAACATGTAAATTAAAGGCAGCGGAACAAAATAACAATTCTACATTTCACAAGCTTGGTGCACACACTTCTAATCAAGCCGAGTCTTGGTTTTGCATTCGTTGTTTACGAAAATATGACTCAACAATAGTTACTTGCGTCTATTGCGTATCAAAACATAAGGTGCAGTCTTCTGAAATTGTTAAAGATAACAAAGAAGCACTAGCTAAAACTTATAATAAAGCTTACACACAAACAGAAAAAGATTTGTTACCGAACAGAAATTATGATGCAGAAGACAAACAAAAACTCAAGGAAATGTTAAAAGAAATGAAAGATTCACTTCCTAAACGACCGAAACATGATTTAATCAACAAATCAGGAATACAAACTGTAGAACCAAAAAGCTCAGGGAAGAAATCTTATTCTACAGAAACTCCTACTCTTCGAGTCGGATCAACAACGCGAGATGATAAGAAAACAAATTCAGTTTCTCAGCCAATTACGTCAAATGCTGATTTAAAATCTGTGCCGGAATCGACGTGTTCATCAAAAACCCCGTATCCAGCCTCTGCACAGGCTGCATTAGTAGCACAAGTTATATCAGCGTATAAGAAAAATACGAACAATAATTTAAACCAGGCAATCAAGCTTACAACTGAGAATGAAAGTGTCACGCAAGCTGGAGTTGTTGATAATCGTGTTAAGGTTAGAGAACCTGTAAAAGCGCCACAAAAACAAACACATGATATGAAGATTTTGAATACGCCATTAAAAATATCATCGTTATTGAATCCAATGTATATACCTAAGAGTTCTGTTTTGGATAAACCGCAGTCAACAAATATTACGCAAAAAGAATTAAAAAACAAAATATTAAAACCTGATAAAGTAAGTTCAGACAAGGAATATCGAATCTCCCAAAGCACAAGCGTTTCAACTCCGTCGTCTGATGTACTAGCTATACCTTCTACATCTCAAACAAGTGTATCCTTTGAAAATGTTATCAATATTGAAAACAAGGCTAAAACCAATATAGAGCAATGCACAAAATGCACCAATGGAGACCTAAATTCATCACAAAAAGATAAACCACCAATTATATTATCAGAAGCTAGAAAAGTCCCAGAGTCAAATAAACCTCAAGAAATAATATCACAGTTGCCGTCTTTAGCAAAAGAACATAATTCTACGAACAGTAGGGAGGCACAAGATCAGCATTCTAGACGTAGAGATCTAATTAATCAACTTGAAAAGTCGATAGCTCGAGGAGACGAGCGTGCAGCAGCAGAAGCAGCTTCTAAACTAGCACAATTACGTTTATCATGTTCAGTTCTGTCATTTTCGTCTCAAATATTATCTCAACCATCGACATCATCAACCAATAGCGAAGAGTTAAAGGGAATCAATGGTGAACCAAATATTAGCATATCCATATCCACTACAAAAGACGAATCTAACCAAAAAGAAAACAATGCGCCTCAAGGCCCAACATCAAACTCGGTTAAAGATAGATCGTCGCCAAGAGTTCCAGTTATTAAAGCACACTCAAGTTCTGTTGTCGTCGTACCAAATAAGTTAACTACATCCTTAGTTTCTAAGGCAGAAACCTCTAAATTGAAACCTGTTCAAAATAAAACGGATGGAGACATACAGCGCAAAGAAAAGGATCCCAAAAAAGAAACCCCTAACAAGCACGATGACAGTAAAGTTACGTAAGTATAACTAATTATTACTTTCTATAATTTGCTTTCAGGATCGAATACGACTTAATATTCCAAGAGATAGCCGTACTTTTGTTGAATATCGTTAGGAAAGCTGATTCAGTATTTAATGGGCAATAACTAGGAAGGCTGATACTAATAGGTACATTATTATGTAACGAGTAGTACCTGTGTGAACAGTATAAAAACTGACGCTATTCATCGGCCGGTTCAGGAGCTTTTGTCAAGCTTTTTTACCTTGCCAATTCGACGCAAATGGACCAGTATCGGTTTGATGCTAATATCGAAAGCTGCTGCTAATTCTGCTGTAGATTGAGAATCGTCAGCTTCCACAATCGCCTTTAATTCGTCATTGTCGACTAAGTTTTCGGTCGACCACGGGTTTCATTTCTTAGGTCGAAATTTCCAAAACGGAAGCGGGTAAACCAATAACGGGTGGTGCGATCGTTAGTAGTGTTCGCTCCGTATACGTCGTTGATGTTGCGTGCCGCTTCTGCCGCTTTGCTGCCACGACGGTACTCATACTCCATAATCACTCGTTTTTTTAACGTATCCATGATGACGAAAAACGTACAAATGCGATGAAAACAGAAAGCTAACCATTAAACAAACGACTAATTTTCAAAAAAGAATTCCATATTTTAAAAATAAAAATAATTTGAGCTTAGAATTCTTAGCGAAAACAGAAAAAATTGGACTTGAAATAGCCAGTACGGCAGAACGGCAATTTCATAGGTAAAGATCTATTATAAAAAAAAAAACACCACTGGTTTTATTTTATTCATTTTATTAATTGAGTACCTATTGCCTTTGGTACAAAGATAATAATATTAATCTTTAAGGGTAATGGTATATGAAGTAAATCACAAAATATGTTATTTAGTACTGAATATTTTTACATGTTAATTTGGCTATAGCTCCTGAACCAGTCGACGAATATCGTCAGTTTTTATACATTGTGCATATTTTTTTAAACTATACGTATCAGCCTTCCTAGTGATCGTTCATTTTTTGTAACACGTCTTTGAGCGGCCATATCTAGTGCACCGGTCGATGAATATCGTTTTTATACCGTTCACACAGGTACTTACTCATCATAATGCCGTACTAGTATCAGCCTTCCTAGTTATTATTCATTTTTTGTGACAATAACTCGTCTTTGAGCGACGATAGATAGTCACTTGGCCAGCCGCATGCGGGCAGACCGTCAACGTTCTCACCAGAGGAGGTCCCTACACCCACCAAATACTGAATCAGCCTTCCTAGCGACAGTTACGAAAAGTACGACTATCTCATAAACTATAAGAACAGTAACCGGCCGTTAATTTCACCAATAAAGCTTCAGAAAGAGACATATATGTATGAGTGACAGACACAATGATCTACAACGTTGAAGTTTTTCTAACACTCGATATGCCAATTGCCATAAAACGTTATCCCGGTGATATCATAGACATTTTGCCCAGAGAATACGCAGGAATAAAAAATGCCTGATTATTATCTAACTTCAAAAAAAAATTATGGTAACAATATTTCTCTTTTCGCATATTCTGTTCCCGCTGCCCTTATAATTTATTATAGCTATCTAAAAAAAATATTTTAGAATAGCAGTATTGGTCGAGGACCGAGAAGCGACAAGGGGCCCTGTACACCTGCGTATAAACCGGCAAGCGTGTATACGAGACCTTCGCCGAGAAGCCGAGACATCACTTGGCCTAGCAACCAATCTGCAACGCTGGATTGTTGGTCGTGCTCTGTGTGTTAACGACACCACACCCATCATATCGCTCGCTGGCCCGGACTTCAGCGCACCATTTTATTTATGTGTAGTAGAATCAGGTAGGTACGTAATTTAGTTGTTTTCTTATAGAATAGCTACTTACCTAGGTACTACCCTTAGCCCATTAGTTAAATGGTCTTAGTTCCTAGTTTACATCTATTTGCTGTTTTTCTGCAAGCTTTTTTTTTACCGAGCGTGAACACGGGGCTTTAAAACCTTAAGGTGAATCCTCATGATCTCTAAGTTGGATTTGTTCCTTATGAACAAATTTCTTATGGAACATATCTAACTTAGAGAGATGTATTAATGATTCGAATTATTATAATTCTGTAAATACATACTTACCTGTTATTGTCGCGAATCTTATTGTGATCAGAATACAACCTGACACTGACCTGCAAATTGCAAAAGACGTAAGAAAATTTGAATTTGGAGAGCTACAACTGCAAATCCACCTTAAATTAAAAAATAACTGTCTGTTCATGTGTTTTATGCTACACCTGTTTATTAGGTAATATCATTGTTTAATATTTTTAGGCGACACTTATCACTAACTAATTGAATTCTTTTGGTAGTCTTCGCTTCGCATTAAGTATAAGTTGCTTACTACGTTGTCGAACACCTGTTGAAATAATGAACCAAATTCATTTGCCTTCTTTGTAATTTCAGAAACTAAATTGGAAGCCAACTCACAAAAGCACAACGATATAGCGAGTAAGGACACAAACGATCATCAGAAAAAAACAGGCGACGTTTATACAGAACTTGTGCAGTTGGAGCAACAAGCATTAGTTCCTAATGCAGAAAACTTTGAGTGTGGAGTTTGTATGGAAGAGTATCCACCCGGTCAAGGAGTAGTGTTGCGTGAATGCGTACACATTTTCTGTAAAGATTGTTTGTCCGATGTGGTGCGTCATTGTGAAGAACCAGATGTCCCCTGCCCGGCTATGGGTTGTCGGGGGATGCTGCAAGAACGAGAAATCCGCGCCCTCGTGCCTGCTCAGGACTACGAGCGCTGGCTGGCGCGGGGCCTAGCTGCGGCAGAAAGCGGAACTCGAAATGCCTTTCATTGTCGCACTCGCGATTGTAAAGGTTGGGCCCTTTGCGAACCAGGCGTCCAACGTTTTCCGTGCCCCGTATGCAAATACATCAATTGTGTGCCATGCCAGGTAATATATGTATATTATATTAATTTCATCTGATAAACATATTACTACATAGCTAAATAGTGTACCTATGCAATTAAATTCGTAACAAACAATTAAAGCTTGAACAAGCGTGATGATCAATGCTCGTACCTTATCTGTATGAGAAGAGGCCTTTGCTTTGCAGTGGGACAATAATAGGCTGGTGTTATTATTACAATTATACCAGAAAAAAAAAAGGTATGCGCTTCGGTAATCTTCGTGTTTCCGAATTAGCACGAACGTCCCGCCACAGAGTAGCCCCTCACAGAAGCAAAGCTTCTAAGTATAATATTGCCGCTCTTTTTAGTAGTGCACCTGTCCTTACGCGTTTGTATGAAGTTTTTTCTCTGTCGGATTACTTCCGGTTGCAGATCGCCATGTCACTAAAAAGTTTTATTAAGTATTTTGGAATTGCAAAGAAAAGTTATTCTACAATTTTGTAATAATGGTAGTATACAATAGGAAAGTACTTCCATGGACACACAAATTCCTTGCATATAATAGAGCTTAAATTTTGAATGTCATGTCAAAAAAAGGTATTAAGCCCCCATCTTCCATATCTCCGCCCCCGTCCATTTGGAGTCCATTCGGTACGGGGGGGGGGGGGGTTCGGTGTCACTTCAATACCCAGATTACCACTCGCCATCCGGTTACCTCTCCGATTAAAATTTACACGTCATTGCTTTAACTATATGGCCCGTTAGGGAGTGCCTTTGTTCGTTTTGGTAAACGACTCATAATATGTGTAATTCAAGCCCTGATGATTAGCCATTAATATTTACTAGTATTTTTATTTAATTTAAGGCTATTCACGATGGACACACTTGTGAGGAGCATCGCGCTAAACTTAAGCAAGCGGCGAGTAAGAGCGCCAATGCAAACGAAACTGACGATGGTACACGAACACTACTCAATTCCTTAATTAGTAAGGGAGAAGCTCTTGAATGTCCTCAATGCAGTGCCATAATAACAAAAAAATGGGGCTGTGATTGGGTGAAGTGCTCAGCGTGCAAAACGGAGATTTGTTGGGTGACACGCGGACGGCGCTGGGGTCCGGGCGGCAAAGGTGACACCAGCGGCGGCTGTCGATGTGGCGTTGACGGAAAACGGTGCCATCCATCTTGCGGTTATTGTCATTAAGGAAACTCATTTTACTTCAGACCTCTTTAATTGGTGCTGAAGCCTTGAATATTTACACAACAGCACACACATTACAATTCATTGTAAAAGCCGCTTAAATTCAACCAAAGCAAATGAAGATGACGTAGTCGAGTATCTGTCAGTAATTGTATTGTAATGTAGGTAAGTATCTATTACCTACTAGTGACCCGCCTTTCACACTTTTTCGAACAATGAATTGATGTGGGTGGCATCATATCAAAATATCGAGATTTCCTTATTATATGTAAGTTTAATATTAATTATTATTAATGTATAAACACATAAAATTTCCGGAATTATCCGTCGCGTAGTTTAGAGGAATAACACGAAAAGCAACTTCATTTAATCATATGTATAGATATGTACCTATAGTAGATGTATAGATTGTTAATTTATTGTATTTGTAAGCTTTTGTTGTTAGCTTACAGGTAATGTTTAAACGCATTTGCATTAGATATCTGCCTCCTGTAATTTATATTCATTTCAATGTATCGCTATCCTACCTACATGTTTTATAGGTACTAATCCCCGAAACTCAACACACACTCTTACAATACTTAATCATGTGGATGTAGGTACACTAGGTACATCAACGGTAGTAGTACTGTTGATGTACTTACATTTTTTTTTTTTTTGTAAGTAGTTTTAATTGGCTAGGTTTGTAAAAATAGTCGATTGCAATTAGACCAAAAATATACCTACTTACTCAAAAAGTGGTGTTGTCGGACATGGGACTTTTTTATTGAGTGCCTAGAGGCGCAGAGGAAACACAAAAAAAACTTCAATGCCGTAGGCAGAGATATAAAAACGTTACTTTAAGTATTAATCTCGAATACGGAACCCTTCACTGTGCGTGGTCAGACACCCACTTGGCCTGTTTTTTAAGCTAATTGCATATCACCCTAATTGCGTAATACACGATCAATCACAATCTGAATCATTTTGAAAGAGATTGCTAATCCATTGCTTCATAAGTTCGACAAAAAATGTGCTCAACAACGCATTAAATGTTGTTGAACTGTCAAATAAAACAGATTTTAAAAATGTTTTACTCGATTGGATAGCTGGACTAGATTAGTGTTAATTTTAGTGTGAGGTACGTAAGTGTAATAATATTATAATATGTATTTAATCATTATTTAAAACATTAATTATTATTGTTTTTTTTTTCTCACCTCGACAATTCAAGCAGCGCCGGTAGCGGGTCATACAAAATTAGAAGAATAAAACTAATGAAAAAAAATGTCAGTCATGAGGACTGCCGAGAGACACTTAAAACTATGAAATTAGTTTTTTTTTTAATTTTTTTTTTTAATTTTTTGATTTAATTTCTTGTAGGTACTTAATTGCTTATTATTCAATAATCATAAGAATGAGAGTCAGTTGACGGACCCAAAGGGAATCCAAAGTTGCAGCATGTCAAAGTTGTAAGAAAAACTTATATAAAAGTAAATAATCTCAGGCCATCACTGCCAGGGTTGCGGTTATTGTCCGAAAGGGTTACCGTGGCCCCTGGCAATATAGGCAACTAAAGGAACACGGGTGAGTTTTGGTCAGTAAGAGTCTGACACATCCTTCTGCTCCACCTAGAGTGGGAGAAGTTATTTGATAATGTCCCACCCAAAAAAAAGGCCATGATCATAGGCAGCAGATTCGTTCGCAATGCGGCTGATGTTGAATCTCTGATGCCTTTAAATCTCGATGATGATCGCATTGACTATACCGAAACCGCCAAGGATCTGGGTGTAATTATTGACTCCAATCTTTTGTGGCGTGCTCAGGTCAATGAGGTCAGTCGAAAGGTACATTTCTCCTTTCATTCGTTGAAAAGCCTTCAGTCTCCTGCCCTTGAAGACTAAAATTTATTTGGCACAAACACTTATACAGCTGATTATAGATTATGCCGACGCCTGCTACCTGGATGCTACTGAGGAGGTATTACACAAGCTTGAGCGCTTGCAAAACTTGTGCATTTGCTTTGTTTCGTAAGTATGACCATATTTCTCACCTTCGCAAGGAACTCAAGTGGCTTCCAATCCGTCTCCGCAAGGACACTCGGATGTTATGTCTCCTCTTCAACATCTTACACAACCCGTCTTATCTTTGCTACCTGCGTGAGTGTTTTTCGTTTTTCTTCCCTAGCGACGCACCGTGTAGACCACACCTTAGATCCCTCCTTAAATCTTATCCTTATAAAACAAGCTACTATTCTTTTTTCTTCTCTGTCCATGCAGTATGATTGTGGAACTCACTTGCGCCTAGCATTCTTGATTTAAAAACAGTTTCTCAATTCAAATATCGAGTAAAGAGCATTACCTCTCAACTGTGAGTATTTATACCTATAGTATATATTTAAGCTTTATGTATTTATTTAAGTACATGTTAATTTATTACGTTTATACGTGTAGGTTTATTTTAAATTTTTATTTTAATACTTCGCATACCAATATTTTCTTTTCTTCTTCTTACACACTGTTGTTTACATTTCTCTCTCATTTCTCCTTTCGCAGGTCTGCTGGAAGAAATTTCTTACGAAATAAGCAGTACTTTTGAACTCTAAATTATAGGTAATTATGTCGTTTCTGTATGTATTTTACTGTGGACAGAAATAATAAAATAAATAAATAAAAGTAATTTCAAACCGCAACTAAATCCTATGGGACGATTTTTGGGATCATATACCAAAAAAAAAAACAGTTAGTTATTAGGGAACATGATACTTACATCAGTCTCGTAAATGAACATGATTTTGCGCTGGCACATCAGGGCTATATTCGAAGCTATGGGTAGTAGGGCAACGAGGTCAAACGAAAAATGACATCAATTTTGAAGGAAAATTCTTCTGCCTGAGCCAGGAATCGAAAGTTGTTTTTTTTACCCAAGTGAAAAAGTTGTGTTAATTAATATAGTGCGGTGGTACGGAACTCTTCGTGTGCGAGTCCGACTCGCACTTGGTTATTTTTTATATCTTTGACGTGTGACTGACACTGTCATGGCCACCATCAGGGATTATTTTGATAACACAAAAAATTGTCGCTCATTAGTCAAAATTTGTCGCCAAATATCAGAATTTGTCGGTCATCAGTTCAAAAATTAAGGGTTTAAAGGTGGCTAATCTGGGGAGCATCTCATCTGACGGCACGGTTGGGCGATTGACTGCTGCGCTGCATGTCGCAGGTTCAATTCCCGCACGGAACAAATATTTGTATGACCTACAAGTAGTTGTTCCGGGTCTGGCTATTTGTCTTTAACACTGGAGTAGAATTTTTTAATTTTGTTTTTCCACAAGGTTTTCTCTAAAGGTATTGATGTTGTTGGGGTGGGATGTGGCTGGGGGGCACAATGGTACACTATGTGGTTTGTGGATCTTGCCATAATGTATCCTCAGCCCCCGCTCACCTTTAAAAAAAGGCTTGGCCGGCCAGCCTCAGCCGCGGCGGCGAACGTTACAACCTCCGTGCCAATACGATTCTAAATTACACTCGGGTTAGAGCAGACAAGAGACTGCGTGGAGTCGGATTTACAGCGATTCGTTTGTTATAAATGAACATTCGGAATAATACACATTATCTAACACTTACATTACTTAGGACATAATAATATGACTTTATTTCATGCAAAATTGATTCAATTTAAAGAATTAGGATGGTAAAACAAAATTTCGAATTGTTGAACATTATGAAAGAAAGAAAGAAAATATTTTATTTGGGACACGCACAGGAAATACAAAACATAATAAAAAAGGAACAAACATTAACAAAAATAAAAAGGAGCATTAGATTTAAAAAAATACGACCTGTGCGAGGCCAAAAAGGCCCCTATCTCAGCATGATGCTGCGATATTTAAAAATAAATAAATACCGCAGCGCTGGTATTCTGATAGGGCCCGCTGCAAAGACTACAATATAATTGGCCCGCTGTGATGCCACGGACATATCTACGGACCTATAAATCCCACGAGGGGATTACAATGGATTGAATGGAATGAATTATGGTTACTGAAGTTTATAGTAAACGTGTTATATGATTTTAGGAGAAGAAAGGGAGTACCCTTAGTGAGTAAGTGAGAGTGACCGACAGATTCAGACTAAATTAATGACAAAATTTGGGAGAAAATAGATCTTCGCTAGGTGCCCTAGCTTTTGAGATTCAAATTGGGCCAAGCTGGGGAGATGGTCCCCAGATCGGCCACCTATAAACCCTTTTAACTTGACAAATTCTGATTTTTGGCGACAAATTTTTGTGTTATCAAAATCCCTGATGGTGGCCATGCCAGTGTTACTGTTAGTCACACAACTTTGACATGCTTTAACTTTGGACTCCCCCACTAGGTACTACACTCGCGAGCAACCAAATAGACTCAAGCCTTGTCGGTGCACACATACATTGATACAACTAAAATTATGAATGGAAATTATTAAAATGATATGTCATTCGAAAGCTTAAGATGTCAGCTTTAATTTGATATCATTATCATTGAAATCCATCCATCATTTTTGAAATAAATGATGTCTGAACGCAAGAGTAGGAAAAACGGGAATTTAGGAAAAAGGGTATGTGTCTCGTATTTGACAAATTAAACAAAAAACATTAAAAATTAAATTAATTTATTTAAATCAGTATTTCGTATTGCCCCCACTAGCCCTAATTACATCCCTCAGTCTGTTTTTCATGGACCTTATCAATACTTTTACATTTTCTTGAGGAATGCCGTCCCACTCCTCTAATAATGCTGTCTTTAGCTCGTCTACGCTTGAAGGGACTGGATTTCTGGCCCGAACTCTTCTTTTAAGCTCGTCCCATAAGTGCTCGATGGGATTCATGTCAGGACTGAGCGCAGGCCAGTCCATCGTGCGTAATTCGACCTCTTGCAGAAACTGTCGTGTGACTCGTGCCGTGTGGCAGCGGGCATTGTCGTGCATTAACACGAAGTCTTCACCGACAAACACTGCGTAGGGCACAACATGATCCAGTAGAATGTCGGTGATGTACCGATCAGCTGTTAGCCCGCCTCCTCGGCCGCCCCCAGGCACGAAAACCAGTTTGGTTTTTCCGCCTAAAAAGATACCAGCCCACATCATGCAGGAACCGCCGTCATATGCCACTGTTTCAGCGAAACAACATTGGGCAAATCGTTCTCCCGGACGCCTGTAGACTCGGCCTCTCCTGTCACTGCCATGCAGACACATTCTGCACTCATCAGTAAACAGGACCGATCGCCATTGCGCAACGCTCCAATTGAGATGCTCTCGAGCAAATTGAAGGCGCGCTTGTCGGTGGCCTGCAGTCAATTTAGGGCCCGTCGCAGGTCTTTTTGGCGTCAAGTTGGCTTCCTTCAAGCGTCTTCTCACTGTCCACTCGCTGACAGCCACTTGTCGTACACGTCACATCAACGCCCGTAAGGTGTCGATTGCGCAGCGAGGTTGAGACAATGAAGCGGTCGTCTCTCTCTGAAGTGCACCGGTGGCGGCTCGTTCTTGGTCTCCGATTGAAGGCACCAGTCTCTTGGAACCGTCTGTATACTCGGGATACAGAAGACTGGCTCAAGTGGAGCTGGGCAGCGACTGCTCGCTGACTTAACCCTTGTTGCAACAACTTGAGCGGCTTCTTCTGGTGTGGTATCCATGGATTAGCGAAAACAAGGAATGCAATTTACGGAGATGTGTACCGGTCAACTTGTAACAAGCAACTGATAAGATAAACCGGAAGTGGGGGGGGGGGGGGGGGGTTATAGCGGGAGCAGGTAGCGCAAGTCGTGGATTCCTAAAGAGGTAATTTACGCTGACGGCCAATTAAAATGTGTCAATAAATCAGCGCTTAGTTTTTTTTAAGGTATTGATGTTAATTGAAAGCCTAATTCTTCAGCTTTCGAATGACATATCACTTTTGTAATTACCATTTATCGTTTTAGGAAAATCAATGTATATGTGCGCCGTCTAGGCTTGAGTCGATTTGGTTGCTCGCGAGTGTAGTATAGCTGACGCGCGCTCAGATCTCTCATGCACTAAGGGCAAACAATGGTTTGTCCTTAGTGCATGAGGCGAGCCGTCCACCGCCACTCCTGACCTGACTGACACTCATTATTTCATGAAACTTGAGGCCAATTCATAATATGTATTTACTTCAAGGAGTTTTATGAAAATACTGGTGTATGGGAATAGTGGTGGTATCTATATGCCCTAAACCATTATCGACTGCTGTTTCGAACGGTCTCTGGAAGTTTGAATCTTAGATCTCTGGTTAACCTATTCGTTAAGCATGGGCCTCGCGCCATATAAGCTGCATATGCTCTCTTCATGTCATGAAAAATTTTGCTAAGGCTATTTGTCACCACTCTTATAGTCTATGAATGGTCCAAAAGTAAATTGACTTATCCAAGTCAGGATTATAGTTTTCTATTACCGCTTCGGATCTTGCAACCTAGGTTCTTCTATTGCTACACGAGTTGACAAAGTAACTCCTGTTTCTGTACAAATGCTATAAAAAAGGAGCCATTTTGAGGCAGTACATAAAACACCTGAACAAAGTCCACAGGCCTCAGTAGGTTCGGTTCAAATAAAAAACAAATTGAATTGCTTAAAAACTATATTAGTGTTAATGAATTTGAAGTTAGCTCAGACCATCTTAACATACTAATAAATGGTTGTTTAAAGTCCGTTTTTTAATCTCAGAGACTAAATTGACAACTGCAAATGTCAAACTTCAAAAAAAAGTGTTTCTTTCAAAGTCTAACATTTGAATTTGTATTATTCTTGTTACTAATGCATGACTTAAAACTTTCCAAACACTAATATGCGACCCCACCAAAGGCCATGACCCGATCTTCAAAGTGAAGTCGGTAAGTTCTCTTTCAGGCATGTCTATTGAGAAGCCCCATAAGACCAACCTCATTGGACAGTGTCACCACTGCCAATATATGTCTATTAGGCCTGTTACATATGCGATTTCAAGTGTTTTTTGCTATATTTTATTAAGTTTGTCACATCAAGTTTTTTGTTTGAGTTGGACTGGGCATCCCCCAGCTCAAGTACTGAACGTACAGCTGGAAGCCTGGCTCATTTCAGCGGAGACTCTCTAACACAACTGGTCAGGTGAGGAAAAGCAGCTTTTGTCAACACATTTGAGAGCTTCTACGCTCAAAACTTGTAATCCTATATGGAGCAAATGGTGACTGTGGTGTAACCATAACCTAAACTGTCTTTGTCCAGCACCTGCCAATGTAGCCCGGAATGTAGTAAAACTTTTTCTTGAAGATCGCTTAGCATACCATGCCTACTACTACGAAAACCATATGTTACAGAAAAATTCCATTTGTGGTACATCACTATTTAAAAACTGCCAAAAACAGGTAACACTGTAAATGTCGATTTAGTCTAAGAGATTAAAAACAGACTTCAGACATAATTAAAGACTACATACATTCTTAATGTATGGTTGTCATTAGACATAAAAGACTACATACATTAATCGATTATTGTTACAATTTCTACCATCCGAGGATTGTTTTAATGCTTTAAGTACCTCGAGAAACATGACTTATGTTATTGCCAACAAGCTTTTTAGTTTTAAAGATTGTTTAGCTCATAATCTTATTAAGCCTTCATTACATCCCAATCTGAACAGGATTGGATATGTGTACATACACAAAAAAACAGGCTCATTAGTCACGAGGGTTGTCTTAGGGTTAGAATGTTCTACACCAACAGATAAATGTGCATGGCCTTAGGTATTGATATTCATTCCCACCCTGCATTGAATTTTAAGAGGTGAGGTAGATTTGAAGTTTAACCGATAATGTTTAAGGTAGCCTTTGTTGCAAAATGTTATCACAAATGAACAACACACATAGGATATAGTTTGTATGCAAAATACGCCCATTGTTGGGAGTTGCGAACACTAGCCTATATTACCATAGGATACAGTTTTCATATTGTGATTAATTCACTAGATTGTGGTTTCACACATCACTGCACTGATTTTAATAGCGTCGCATTCCCGGAGGCCCACGGCCACCAGGCCCACCACGGCCCATTCCGGGAGGAGCTCCCATCATCCCTGGAGGTGGTCCTCCCATCATAGGTCCTCCACGCATTTGTGGTGGGGCAGACAACTGCCCTCTAGAGCCAGGGGCCATATGTTGTTGCGACGGACCACCAACGCCTCTGGCAGGTCCTTGTAAGCCAGGTGGAGCGCCCGCAGGCCCAGCCCCACGCCCTGCCGCACGGCCACCGCCGGGCCCTCCGATAGCACCCGGAATTGGCACACGAGGCAAACCTTCTTCTGGTGGAGGCGGACCTTCGATTGTTAATGACACAATATTTTCACCACGTAGCAAAACAAATCCCAATGTTCTTTTCTCCTCTCTATCTGCAGTTTTGCTATTTTTGGATTTAATTTTTCTAAATTCTTCGCAGTCTCCCAAAATTAAATTCATATGTTTATCAAATGCCTTGAAAGTCCCAATGAATGTTCGTGAATCTTGTAGTATTACTCTAACCCTATAGTTAATATGCTGTTGCATTTTATTATTCTTCCCGATCGTCTGAAAAATAAACATTGTTATTGTATTACACTTGAGTAGATTCATACATTTCTTTTAACAAAATTCGTGTCATCTTGTACAGTATATTTTGCCGGCTTTCCCGGTATCAAGCACAAGCTTGGGAAAATAAACTGTAAAAACAATTTCTAATCTCAAAAATAACATGTATGAATCAGTCAGAAGAAATCAAACAATAAAAAGCAATGTTTACATACCATTTTGGAAGATTGATTTTGAAACAAATCCTAGATTCAAAACTGAAAGAAATACTTTTCAAAATACACAAAACACCTCCCTGAGAAACAAACTATCAACCGAACCATAGATTGCTCAATCAATGTTCAGATGGAGAGAATACTCAACTCCATTTTATAAACATTACCACAGATAAATTATGTAATATAAATGGATATATAAATGCTACTTGCTCACTTCAGATGGCGCTGTTATCCAATGTCCAATAATTTGACAGCTAGTTGTCATTATCTACATCTTTTGTAAACAAGCGACTTCTTTTACGCATAATTAATTATCCTCTCCGTGCACCAAACGCTCAAGTCACTCAAGTGGGGAGAGGTCACAAGTGTCTTTCTGGGTGGTCCCAGGACTACGCAGAAGTTATTGAGGTCAGTTGCACAGTTGTTTAATCTCCAGCGTCTAATAATTTGACAGCTAGCTACACATTTTTTGTAAGCAAGCGACTTCTTTTACCCATAATTAATTATTGAGCCCACTTACGCATATGTAGTATATTAGTGTGTATGTATATTAGTCAATGACCTTTCCCTAGGCTATTTATTAGGTATGTAATCCCGGTATCGGTAGTACGTTCCCGTGGGATATTTTCCGACATCCACACGGGCGAAACCGCAGGCAAAAGCTATAATACTTTACTATAATTTACATAATCACATCACAAGTGCCTATATGTAATGAAAACAGACTGAGTTCTCTTGGGAGCATCACCTATAAACCACTTTCTACCATAAAAGGCTTAAAGGATAGCACATCGTCTCGACGAAATATCGGATTCCAATTCTTTTCGGAGAGCTTTCTCCCACAGTTTTCTTCTTATAACATCTTTGGCAAATACATGGGTCCCCGTATTTTTGCAGTTAACAGCTAAACAGCTGGACCCAATAATTAATTATGCGTAAAAGAAGTCGCTTGTTTACAAAAAATGTATGGGTAGCTGTCAAATTATAAGACGCTAGAGATCAGCGCCATCTGAAGTGAGCAAGTGGCAGTTTTTATCCCCATTTTGAATATACACAGTGTATCGGATGGTTCAGTATCTGAGTTACTTAGCTGATATTACGTTGTTGTGATTATTATGTTATTTTGATGGATTTTGTTAATGTCTCCTCAAGTAAATTTTAAAATTGTCTAGAAATGAAGTATATTAGGCCTGATCGATTTTTGTTGATTAATTTGATACATCGCTCAAAAAAAAAAAAAACTAAACAAACACTTGTTAAAACATTTTGAACTGCTTGATTTATAAAATTAAAAAAAAAAAACTGTTTTTTTTTTCCAACCCTGACAGGTATACCTACCTATACTTATAATACACACAAACACAAGATTATTGTAGAAGGCGCATGAAAGAGACAACGCCGCTGCCGCGAGTGTATAGTGCACGTCAACGAGAGTGCGAGAGTGTGAGTTAAATGATGTTTATTTACCAACACAGAGTTTTTAACTTATTAATAGAGTTTTTATTACTTAGGTAGGTAATACCTACGCTTGGTCGGACGGACCAACTAGAACTAAACCCGCTAAGTATATCAATATCAGTATATCACACATTAAAAAAAAACTTTAGAGAGTTTATAGGTACTCCGTTATATCCCTACCTCGGTAAAATCAAGAAAATGTAGATAAAATTAAGAAAAACATAGTCATCAACACCAACCATTTTTAATCGAAAAAGAATGGTTTATTTCGGTTTTAAACGGTTTTTTTCGTTTTAAACGGATTGGTTTAATTGGTTTTAAACCGGCCCTACATCATCGGGACAAACCCAGACCCCGAAAGATGCTCAAAATTCTTACAAGCATCTTAAATATATGTCAATGATCTTACTGGAAAAGTTCCTTCCTCCGACTTTTAAGAAGCAAGAGCGAATCTCCACTCAAGCAGGCCAACAAAGGCAAGACAGAGGTGGTACACGGTTCTTTTTTCCTTAGATCGTCTTTTAACTGTGCTACACTGTAACTCGCATACATTTAAAAAAAATCAAATTTTCATTAATTTGTGATCGACATTCGACAAACAGTTCTCTTTTGTGATCCCTTGATTGCTCCCTTAAAAAAAACTTGAGATTCGTATCCGCGGATGAGAACCACCAAAAACCCGCATCTGCGGATGTTAAAAAATTTGCCCTGATAGAGACAGTCCACTGCTTTGGATTGTCCCCAAGCTATTGATAAAGCAAATTAATGAATTGGCTTAGTTGATTGTCTCGGAGATTGGCCCCGTCTTAATGATCCAGTAAATGGAAAAATATATATTATTGATATTCGAACCACAGAATATTTTTACTCAGAGAGGATTCAAGCAATCATTGACTGTTTTTAACAAGACGAGAACGGCAGGGCACGGCGACGCTCCGACTCGACTGGCTTTCCCACTAGAAGGTAACGGTCCAGCTTATATACTTTGCTTATCTATGAGCCATTTTCCTCCCCGATTAATAATCATGATCAAAACTTTGATCCAGCCCGTCCCATCTTTGATTTCCTCCCTCCGGTGACGCCCTAAGCCGAGGCTCGTACCCCACAGGGGGTGCCCTTAGCGAGCGTTCACCTAGCTTTTTAGCTTAGTTTGTATGCCCCTGGCTGGAGGCTTTGAGTTTAGCAGCTTAAGGCAACCACAGGATTGACCAGTTAAATAGTCATGACCTCAGAGGTCAGCTATGAGATTGCCTACAGAAAAAAAAAGCCATTTTCCATCGTCTTCGTATAAGTTTAAAATATCGATTTGCTTAAATACTTATTTTTGCTGGCCGGTACTGCGGAGCTATTTACAACCGTTCGATTCGGTATCGAATTCATAAAGGCTTGCTACACGGCACTCAACCGCGTCCCCAACAGAGGTGACCTTGGTTGGCAACATGCAGCAGAGCTGTTTGAAATTACGAAAAAACGTAAACCGCCAACTCCACGATTGTAAACCACCAAGATCACCTCTGTTGCGACGTGGTTGACTACCTACCGTGTAGCAAGCCCGTAAGGTTCGTTTAGGGGGAACACTACAAAATGGTAACTTGTAGTCGACATAATAGAATCTGACGTGGTGACATTTGGAACTAAATATTTTACGTATGTAATGCAGACATAAGATGATGGCACTAGAGTGTTTTGAGTCACCCACAAGCAGCATTTTTAACTACATATTTGTAATTCTTTTACACATTTCACATTCGAAGTGACCTAAGTGCGATAGTGGCGCCCTCATTTTTTCAAACTCTTTTTTGCTATGAGATAGAAACTTTACATTGGAAATAAATTATTATTTCCTTTATTAGTTTATTACATTTGCATACACTTTAATTATATTTTATATAAAAAATAAAAAAATAAACATTTGAAAATATAAGAAATAGTGGCCTATCGGCATCAGGAATAGGATCCGAGCTGCCGGTGATCAGGGTTCTAGAGAGAGGAACCTCCTCACTATGCGTTCCGTGTCCTGGAGTACTGCTTTCTGAATCAAGCCCTTGACCCAGCCGCGCAATGAGAGCCTCCTGAGGTGTTGGTCGAAGCTCTTCGCTATAACGAGCTTCGTCGGTCTCGGCTCCGCGAGGTCCTGGTGACGGAATGGCGGGACAGGCTTCTGCGCCCTACCGTCGGCCTCGCTACCGTCGACGCGATCCGACGAGTGCTTAAAAAATGGCTTGGGAGGAGGCACTGTTCCCTGTCGTTTCGGGCGAGCACGAGCTCTCGGGGCATGGCTGCTTCGGGAAGTACCTTTGTCGCATAAACAGGGAACCGGACGCTCGGTGCCTTCACTGCACCCACTGTCGAGAGGACACGGCGCAGGCCGCGGCATACGCTGGCAGAGTGTACCGCATGGGAGGAGCCTCGCTGTGCCCTCGTATCTGAAGTCGACCTGTCGCTGCCGGCTGTCGCTCGTTCGATGGTCGGGAGTGCCGAGGCGTGGGATGCGGTGATCTCCTTCTGTGAAACCGTAGTTTCGCAGAAGGAGGCTGTGGAAAGGGAGAGGGAGATTGAGGCCACTCTCCTGATCCGTAGCAGGCGGACTAGGTGGTGGCGGAGGGCGGACAATGCCCTCTTCCAGCCCTCGTAAGCAGATCCGGAGGGACGGCGGACTCGGGGACGTCCGCCGCCCCCCATCCAGCAGGATCCGAGTTGGCGGCGCGTAGTGTTCCACGTCCGCCCTTATTTGACGTCGCGGGGGGAGTCTCACACCTCACTCCTCCCGCGGGCATGAAGTGGCCCAAAAAAGCGGGCTGGTCGGCACCAGTCGGGGATCATGGAAGGCGCACTAAATCTCATGATCCTCGGTCCAAGTGTGGGAAGGGAACACCGGGGTGGTTTTTAGTCAGTAGGAGTCTGACAGACCCCTTCGCCCGCTCCAGGGCGGAGGACATCCATGAGGATTTTCCACACTGGAACAAAAAAAAAACAAAAAAAAGGCTCTCCGCTATAAGGCCAGTAATCGTAATGATCGGTACAATGATTGCTAAGTCCACGTCCCACATGTCGGCAAAGTCGTGTGATAAGTCAAGTTGATTTACTTGATTTTATTATTATCTTTCTCAGCTTTCACGAGATTCCCATCATGAGGGACAGCGATATCAACAATCATTGCACAGCGCTCTCGTCGATCTATTTGTTGTTCAACTATATTCAATTATGTCGTTTATTTATTTTCTTTCATATACATATAATTACATTATTAAATATTTCTTACACTAAAAAGATTAATATAAGTCCGCAGGTGTCGGGAGCAGGGTCCAGGGTTAAAAAGGAAATTAACTAAGTCCATTTTTGCCATTTTGCTTCGGATACGGGGAAAAATAAATAAGTATTCGATATATTAATTAAATTCATTATTGTACTTTATTGTAACCTATTTATAATAATCTTAAAAAATACCTACATGATTAAATATAAAAACTGTTATTTAACAATAACAGCACAAAATGCACTTACCTACCTATTAAGTAGCTTTTAGTCTTTTCCTCAACTATTAAATATTAACATTTTCTCATTCCATGCATCGGTTACAATATTCGTGTTTCAATAGACAACTGTCTTTGTAACTGTAGGTGTACACTCCACACTCAACAGGCCATACATAATTACTTACACAACACAATTTACCAAACTACCGCTACAATCTCATTCAGAGACAACAAACAGCCAATGATAAAAATTGAAAGAAGCCATGGAAAATTACACTAAGAAAATACTACATTCAGGATGTAATACGATACATTTTGTAAGCATTAAATTAGGTACCTAATTATAACACAATATACTACATTGTCTATTATGAATCAGATGCGGCAGCTGGAGCAAATTGTATTACCGAAGTGTGTCGGACAGCTGGCACCTCGATATCAGGTTGGGGAATAAGTTTACGTTTCCGTGGCGGCAACGAGGATGGTGCAAAGGTATATTGGACTGAGGTTGTGAGTGCCGGCGAGGGAGAAGGTGACGGGGAGACAGACGGTGACGGTGAGATCACCACGGCGGTGGAGGCAGCCGGGGCCACAGGACACTGTGGAGACGGTGGAGAACTAGGAGGAGTCGGAGGTAATTGCTGCAAAGCAGCTTCTACCAAATCACACATAACATTACCATTAACCACTAGTGAACCCGTAGATGACATTTGTTGAGTCCGCGGTGTATCTGCGCCATGTTCTTTATAAATATGGGCTTCCATTTGTTTTTTGGTGTTGAAGGTGCCATCGCAAACAGTACAACGATAACATCGCTCACCGTAATGTTGAAAACGGTGTAATTTTAACACATGATTGTAGCCAAAATCACGGAGACATATGTCACAAGTGTACGGACGTTCACCGGTGTGTGTACGCGAGTGTACTTTGAGTTGTTTCGAGCAAGTGAACCCTTTCCCGCAGCCGGGCGCCGGACATCGATATGGTTTTTCACCAGTGTGCGTCCGGAGATGGATAACCAGCTGTCCTGATTGGATAAAAGTCTTGTGACAATGGGGGCAGGCATGCGGCCGTTCTCCGGTATGTATGCGAGCATGGCGATGCAATTTTCCCGAGTGCTCGAAAGCTGCGTTGCACACTCCGCATCGGTACGGTCGTTCTTTAGTATGGATCCGACGATGCACTTGCAGGTTCTCCTTCACACTAAACATCTTGTGACAATATTCACATTCAAAAGGCCGTTCACCAGTATGGGTCCGATAATGACGCACAAGTCTTGCAGGCACAGCGAAAGTCTTGTGGCAAACGTCGCAACGATGAGCATCGGCAGTAGCACGGTGAGAGCGTGCGTGAGCTGTTAGTGCACTGCGAGTGGACAGCGTTAGTCCACATTCGCCACATTGATGGACCCGTTCCTCCTCACCTGTCGAACGATATTGGTTTATTTTAATAGGCGATAAAGATTCCATTATTGTATGTCGACCGCAATTCGTTTAGCGCCCCGATTCAAACGCGACGACCGTTCACAGTACAGTGTCTGTTGTGTATGGCATGCAGCGACCAGGAATATCAGGATGCACCAACATAATACGGCCACGCAGGGGTGCGAGCGGTAAGAGGCGAGCGGAGCATAAGCCGAGTGAATGTCCTCTGACAGCACGTGGAGGCCTGCACCGCGGCACTATCGCGTCGAAACCGCGGTGCAGGCCTCCACGTGTTTGGGCCGCCGACCCCGCTGTCCGCACTCACTCAAGAAGATATCCCTGTCTCGCTCGCCCCACCCCGCCCCATTTACAAGCGTAATATTATAGGTAGGTATTTCTTGGTAATTTTTCAGAATATTACATTTTATGTTACATTTTCAAAAGATTCGAAAGTACTATCTAAATAATAACTAAAAAATCAAGAAAAAAATCGAATTCAAAATCTATAAAGATTGAAATTAGAATCATCGATGAGGATGACGATATAGACAAATGTTATTTTTAAATATTGTATTTAATTACAACAATTAAAAAGACCTTGATTACCGATAGAAAGAAAAGTCAGGAAATGTTTTGGGGCGCAAGGGGTTAAAAAATATTTGTTGGTTCACGGTTTGACTATAATAGTTCGTGTGTTTTGATTATTAACTGAAATTATACCGACCTAAGTATCTATGAATAATAATAAATATTATAAAAATATTTTGCACTAGGTATGTACATCGGTAAACCAAATGTAAAATTATACAGTAATTATTAATGTTATAAATAAAAATGCTTACCTATCATGTTGTGAACGATGATGATTTTTCTAGCGCGGTCAATGTTGTTAATGTTGGCGTAGGTTGTGTACAAAGGTCTCACAGCGAGTAACTCAGATATAACGACACACTCACTCGACCGACAGCAGCCGAATGCCGCGCTGCGGAGCTGGCCGGATCGGAATAGGTTGCGTTTTAAAACATAAGCGCGAGCGGGGACAATAAACAAACACCATTCTACGCTTAAATAATTACATCACTAAGTACCTACCAACTTAGGTTTTTTCTAGTATTTCTATGTTTCTTTTCTCTCATGCAGGCAGGTTTATGTTACTACTGACACTGACAGGTACAATACATAAGTATTTATATCTTCATGAGAATAAAAATTGGTTTAGGTACATCTCTACCTGTAGTCTTTTAAAATCTGCAGGGTAATTACGTAAGACACTAACAATTACAATGCCTGTCATTTTGACAATTCGACAACATTCATTGCGTTACTTACGTTGTCGAGCAGGCGAATTTTTCAAACAACTGAAGCAATGGATTAGGAATTTATTTTTAAATCTTTCGGACTGTGAAAGAAAGTGTGCTCTACAATTGGGGTGCTGCCTAACAAGCCTATACTTACGGCAATAAATAAGGACTTTCGACATTAAAGTCTTCTCCCTAGTTAGTCCCCGATTAATTTAGTAGGTAACACTGGAGTGCGGCTTTAATTTCTGCAAATCTAACACTTATAAAATTCGAAAAGTGGGTGTCCGCTACTAGGTTGATACTTGGAACCAAGTGCCCACCCAGCCTAAACTGAGGTCTACACTTCACGAGCGCAGTTTTTTTAAAGGTTAAAAACCTTTGCTGGATTAGGTAGGCAGGCAGGCACTTGTATCCTTACAGTACCCACACAATGAATAAAAACAAACATTTAATTTGAAAAAATAAAAGTACCTAATTAAGATATTCAGTAGAAATAGGTACATCCGTAGGTATCTGTGTACCTACCAAATTGTGTCTATATTTTTTAGCTTCTATAATTTTAACTCTACGCCAATATTTTGGATTATCAATTGTTTTCATGCATAAGTACTTATTTTATGGTATTTGTAATTGTTACACAAGCATAACGCTATTATAACGTATATACATATACCTACCATGCGATAGACTGTGCGCGTTTGTTGAAGGTTGGTTGGAATGTCCGAACGAACAGCGCGCGGGGAGCGGTGCGCGGGCGAAGGAGGGCAACGCTAGCGTACACGTGGAGGCCCACCGCGGTTTCGAAGCGCGCGTGTGAACTCTCGACAACACTGCGCGTGCGTAACTCCCTTACCCCGCTGTCCTCCCTGCCTTCCGCACTCTCCCTCTCGCCGATACGATATCTGTCTGTCTAGCTAGGACAACAACATAACGCGAACTATGTTAGGTGGGTCTGGTGACCCGTGAAGTTATTTTCAAAAATAGCATTTCCTTGAGTTCCCCAGATAAAATTGTAGATAGGTACCTAGGTAGGTATTTACTTAAAAATGTTTAAGTAAGTACTGTCAGTTTTAGAATCGTAACTAGGTAGGTTCCTCTGCTAAGGCTACATAGAAGGTATCTACCTTACCTACCTACGGGTAGAATTTTTAATAAGTAGGCAACCCATTTAATTAAGTAGGTAATTCTACACTTCATTTATTATTACTAGATCTCGACCGTATTAAAGCTCGTGCAGACCAGCGCAATATCGCGGGCGCTACAAGGGTCGCGCTGCCTCACAGTGGAACGAATGTATGGAAGCGGTTGGACGTAGACATGTCCGAAAAATAAGAGTAAAATTATGACAAACTAATGATGCCATCTTATTCGATTACTTAATGCCTTCATAAATTGTGGTGATGAATTTCTTCATAACTCCCATATTTCGGGAGTAATTTGAGAAAATGTGAAATTTTACTATGAAAATGAGTGTATTGAGCTCTCTCCCTCCTGATTCCGGGCTTGTTTCAAGTAGCGGTCTCTAATATCGTAATGCTATTACTAAGAGCTATATTTAATACTAAGACACATAGTGCGCCAAATGTGCACTTTCTGGGATAAAAGGAAATGAAAATTTAAAAAAAAAAACGTTTTTTCCCCATTTGTATTTACTTTAAACCGCAGACAGACTTATTAAGAGGTCTATAAATATATTATATATATACAGAAATATATATTAACAAAAATATTCACAAGAACTGATGAGAGTATGACTTTTAAGTAAGTTGATAATAAATTACCTAGTTTCATTAAAAGTACAATAAATAATTAAGACGTAAGCTCTAATTTACTAAGTTACACATTTTAAAACAATAACATCATTTAATTATCTTCGTCATCATCATCATCATCAATTAATTCAAATTCAGAATCGATGTCCGCTAAATCATTTATGTTAACAAATTCGATATCACTTTTCTCAGAATCCGTAAGCTCATAAAATTCCTTAAAAGAAGATTTTTTTACAAACTTATTTCCTTTTGGACGGATACTTGTAACAAGTGGATCAGAAGACAGTAAAAGATTGTGCATAATATCTTCATTGCATGAGATACTGCTATGCTTTCGAGAATGCCCCTCTCTATATTTTCTAAAATCTTTATTTCTAGCCTCAGATGCCTCTTCGGATAGAAAACCAATGGGCACAATTGACATGTTCTGAACTATGTCTGGCCCATGCATTAAAATTTTATGAAGTGAAGAAGGCATATAATACCATGGGTATAACTCCACGTAAAGCTTAGCAGTATCAAAGCAGAACTCTCGGAATTTAGTTACGTTGATCTTCTCTCCTGATGAAATACACTGCAAGATCACACAGATTTTTCTTAAAAGCATAGCATCTATTCCGGTCAGTTCAGCAGATTTAGTGTAGTTTTCAAAAAATCTCCTTGCCGAGTTGCCATTGTTGGTGGATCCACTGCCTTGTTTCACAACATCGAGAAGTAAGCCCGTTTCTCTTCTTACAGCCTCTTGAACTCTTTTCTTCCTGTCATCAACTTGCCTTTTTGCTATATCACCCCTTACTTGCCATGATTTTATGTCTAATTTGTAGGAAATGTGTAATAAGCATTCCATTGAGCGAATCCAAGCGTGAAGGGTGCTTAAGCTATATTTATACATGTCCTCGTTTGCGTGTTTATCTTTGATTAACTCTAAATTATTCATTTCTTTAGGACAAGCCTTGCATATGTCACACACTGAAGCTGCTGTATTGGATATAATGGAATGAATTTTACCATCAATCATTGTCAACAGCAGTTGGTGTTTGACACTAATTCCATCAGTGATGGTGGATGGAGTTAAGGCTTCAATCTCTGCTTCGATTTCAGCCATCTCTCTCTGCACATTTTCTTTGGTTTCCTTTATAAACTTAAACAATATTGGCCGGCAAAATGAAGTGGAAGATGGTCGCTCGTTTTCCCAAATTGTTACACCTTTTGAGACGAGCCGCAGTGGTACAAGACTAATCATAAAATTACTAGCAAGATCGATTTGCTCATCTTCACTCGTCCTTTGATGATAAATGCTTTGGCTAGATGATCCGTCAAAACCCCATTTGCTGGTCAATACGAGCTGTTGATTGGGATCAACAGGGGTTTCTAACGACCTAATAAGTCTTCTTGAGGTTAAATCCATCAAGGCTTGTAATTTGATTTTTGCAGAGCTCTCTGTAACTGTGAGATCTTCTTTGGCCGGATAGCACTTAATTTTTTCTTTAACCAACATGTAGTAACTCGGGTAATGAAGAGCTCCTTCTTGAGTGTTGAAATCCCGAAGAGTGTTATAGCGCCATTTCGATAAGTTCATCGATACATAAAGAGCCAATGCCTTCAAAGGGGATATTTCCCGTACCTGAATTGATTTACCTTCAATGAAGGCTTTGATTTTTGAGGCCTCTTCTGGATTCTCCGTCAAGTATTTCATAACATAAGCTGTATCGCTTTGTCCTGCCTTTTGAAGCGCCCTTTCGGCCGAAAACATAATTTCAGCGCTGCTACTGCTGCATGAAAGACTATCTTCAGTGGTGCGTCTTCTTTTTTGCCGGTTACTAAGGTCCTCAAAAGATTTACGAGGACTAGGATGTGTACAAGTTGAAGCATCAGATTTAGCAGGAGAAATTATGGGCTCGATGACGTCACTTATATTTTCTGTAGAAGGTTCCATATTTTCATTCTGTAATTCCGGCCATTGAATTGCAGCCTGTAGCCAAATCTCATGTTTCTTCCGAAACTTATCTGTGCTTCTTCCAGACTGTGTCCATTTTGCATAAATGCGGTAGCAAAATCGACGACACCAGTCTTTTAAACTTGTTTCAGCACTTTCACATAACTGAACACAACTGTTATCTTTTCAAACACTGAACAAATAGTTAAAGTCGCGTAAATCTTTATGTGCGCGTGCGCATAAAGCAACGTGAATATCAAGATTTGTATTAAAATTTGGAAAATACATTGCGAGATTAGCTTGGATACAACGAGGTGTAAATCAACACTGATTTTAAAGTTACTAATAGTGACCTATTTATATAAAATCCAGGTATCCCAGGTATCCTTTGTTAAATATTGCAAGGTAATTAGTTATTGTGATAATTAGTAAATGATGCATGCTAAATTAGTGTATTAAGAGCCATTTAGTAATTAAATAATAGCAATGTTCTTATCAGTAATCATTAGTGCATCAGTTTTATATGTAAACCTTAAGTCCCTAATTATATATCCTAATTAGCTTATATCTTCTCTAATTGGCTGATCAGAAATGTTATTGTAATAAGGTAAACCTTTAGAAAAACGGTTTTAATCAACAAAATAAACAAAAAATTAAAAAATTGTGTTATAAAATAAACATCACTCTTTATCCCAGAAAGTGCACATTTGGCGCACTATGTGTCTTAGTATTAAATATAGCTCTTAGTATTAGCATTATGATATTAGAGACCGCTACTTGAAACAAGCCCGGAATCAGGAGGGAGAGAGCTCGATACACTCATTTTCATAGTAAAATTTCACATTTTCTCAAATTACTCCCGAAATATGGGAGTTATGAAGAAATTCATCACCACAAGTTATGAAGGCATTAAGTAATCGAATAAGATGGCATCATTAGTTTGGCATAATTTTACTCTTTTTTTTCGGACATGTCTACGTCCAACCGCTCCCATACATTCGTTCCACCCTGTAGCGCCCGCGATATCGCGATGGTCTGCACGAGCCTTTATTAGTCGAGATTTAGCACACTATGCTTCTTGAGAAGCCATAATCAATAATAATTAATGGATAATATGGATATGTATAGTTTGCGTGATGCATGTGTGCTGATCTGATATGGGTAGGTACAATACAAATGATAATAACAAACAAATACCTACCTAACGTTGATCAGTAGCCACTAGCCACAGTTAGGTTAGTATACTTTGCTTATTTTCACAGTATTACGTCTTATGGCGTTCTGCTGTGGGGATCGGCAGCTGACGTAGATTCAGTTTTCATTTTACAAAAAAAGAGGGCAATTCGCGCGATCTACACAACGAGTCCTCGTGAGTCCCTTAGAAATAAATTCAAAGAAATTGATAGATTGACTCAGCCTTCTCTTTATATCTTAGAAAGTATTTGTATGTTCGCAAAAACTTAGTACTTTTCAAAATAAGAAACGATTTCCGGGTAAGGCCGTAGATTTCGCCACTTTGTAACATAGAGTAACATAGACACTTCTATGTTACGGTAACATAAAAGTAACTCAAAAGTAACACATAATTTTGTAAGGGTGGTTTCATATCGCACTCTTTGAAGCGACATTGTATGTCATAGTAGGAATGTGGATAAAAAAATGCCCGAATTTCTGGACTGTTTAAAAACGCTAACTTGTAAGCAGTTCAACGATAAAAAAGCTAAAAAATTGTTAGATGTTCGGAGAAAACAGAAAAATAATTAAGACATCAAAAGTTTGGAGTTTTTTAATTAATAATAAAAGTACTTAATAAAACACATCATGTATTATTACACCATTCGAACGTATTCTGCGAAGTTATATAACATATGGCAGACCAAAGGAAAGTGCTTATTTTTAACAAAACACTTTATTTTCAAGAAAAAAAAAATATAATTTTAATTTATGTGAAGAAAACTAGATCGCGATCGTCTTCCAGGTAATATTCTTTAGAAGCTTCTTCCTTTTGTACCAAATTTACTTTCTTGACGATATTATTATTGGTTACGATATCGATATCTAATTTTCTTTGAAATGTAAACTTCAAAGAATTAAACGAATCTTTGATAGTTTTCAAAAATTTTACTTGATAATAATTTAATCCGTCCTTGAATACTATACTCTCAACAACTCCTATATAATGTTTCCATGTTTTTCTTAGATAATATCTAACTATAATTGTGTCATTTATGTTAAAAATAAAATCAGTCTGCATATTTTCTCCACTTTCGTCTTCTTCTCTTTCTTGAGTCTGCATAATTTCTCTACTCTCATCTTCTTCTCTTTCTTCAATCTGAATATTTTCTCCAGCCTCATCTTCTTCTGCATGTTTCCTTCTCTCTATTTCTTCTTTTTGAGCTATACTCAATTCTTTGTTGTCACTTTTATCCTCCAAAATATTCTCCATGTCGTTTTTTGTAAAATCAGTTTCATTTTTTTCGTCTTCTTCTCTTTCTTGAGTCTGCATAATTTCTCTAATCTCACCTTCTTCTCTTTCTTCAATCTGAATATTTTCTCCAGCCTCATCTTCTTCTGCATGTTTCCTTCTCTCTATTTCTTCTTTTTGAGCTATATTCAATTCTTTGTTGTCACTTTTATCCTCCAAAATATTCTCCATGTCGTTTTTTGTAAAATCAGTTTCATTTTTTTCTCTATTTTCAGTCTTATTTGTATCACTGTATGTACTTTTTAATTCAGTCATTGTGCCTCTTTTTCCAAATATATTGCTCTCTCCTAAGTCATAACTAGCAATGTTTTCCGGAGCGTTCCTAATTTGAGACAGAATTGTCACATAGTTATTTTCTAGTATATGTTGTTTCACGTTCACATCTACATTTACGTGGGTCACTTTCTTGTTTCTGTATCCAACTTTACTTTTATCTTCTTCTGCTTTATTTCTTTCTTCCCTGGCTCTTTTCCTGTCTACTTTGGCTTTATTTTTGTCGTCTTTGGTTTTATTTTCACTTCCTTTAGATTCTATCTCTTTTTTAATTTTATCTGCGTCATTATTGCTTTGGTCATTATTTTCAGTTTTAGCTTTCATGATTATTCTCGTAGACAAAACATTGATTTTTTTATTGGGATCTATCCTTTGCTTCAAAAATCCAGTTTTTTCATCCAAATCGGACGTATTTGCTTGTTCTTCATTATCTTCTTTTCTTTCAATGAGGTCGACATCAACATTATCCAAAATATCTTCATCATTATCTAAAACATCTTCTTCCATATAACATGTTACGTCACTATCAGCATACTCAATATCCATGTCCGTACTATTTTCGGACGATGAACTTACTTTCCGATATTTTCTTGTCCTTTTTGTTTTTTCACGATAGTCCACATTTTCTTTTCACTTGTCTTCCGTTTTTTGCCTTTAGTCTGTGTTTTACTTGTTTCTTGTCCAGTAGCTGTCTTAAATTCATGTATCATAGGAGAATAGCATTCACACATACCGTTTAAATCATTGCAAAATCAACTTAGGTTTCTGTATTTAACTTTTAAAACGCTGTTTGTCATTAATTGGTGGATTTTCATCGTTCCAGGTATAGGAAGTATGCTAATATCTAAGGGTTTAATATTATCCATTGGAATGAAAAATATTTTAATTTCTGTATCCGACATGTTCAGTATATTAAAAGCAGTTTCAGCATTGGGGATATCAATTCCTTGGGCTATTTTCGCATCAAGCTTACGTTTGATGGCCCTACCGATGCCATCTGCTGCTCCTTTTCCATGGGCCGATTCAAAGAAGGACCAAGTTCCGCTTTCAAATCCATATTCGTAAATATTTTTGCTAAAAAGAAAAAAGTTCTTTTTTTGCCGGTACTGAGTCGTCGGCCCGTCAGAAAAAAAATGTAAGATGCTAACATTTGGGTAACCCGCTTTAATATATTTAAGTATAGGGTCCAGGTGTGCCCATATGGCTTCTGGACAGTGTTCATTGTTGGGAGATATCGAACAGAAAGATATGGGTCTTTCATTAGTTACGTATAAAATACCCGTGTGTAATGTTATCTGGTCTTTAATGAAATGCATGGCTTGGACTTCCGTATGGTATTTGCATGTGAAATTTTCGGAAAAATCAATATTTATTATTGCTTCATTGTTTTTTAAGTTTTCTTTGCAATCCTTGTATTTATTAAACTGATGATAAAAATTATATGCATGTATTTTAAATTTCGTCATTTCTGTATTAAATTTGTGTAGTAAATCTTTCAATGTACCCTCTTTAGTAGTTTTCATCATTCTTTTTATTTGTTTCATTTTGTCACCCTGGCCATATGCATGCTCTTTCATAGCCCACTCGAACCATGTAACTTCTATTTCTTCCTGATCATCACAACCGAATAGTTTTCTATCTGCGCAAATATGGCATTCTCCAAACATGCATTCTTTAGACTTGAAATCACAAACAAAGTCTGAAGTGATGTCATTTAAACTTTCTTTCTCCTGGAGGAAACCCCGTGACTTCAATGCATCCACCAAAAATTGCATATTTGAGTGCTTCACACAGGCACATGTTTCACAGTTCCTTATTTTGGGAGGTAAGACGTAAAAAGGCCTGTATTTTTTAAAAGTACTAAAACTAATTTTTTCCACCTCAGCCGTGTACTTTTGGTGGAGAATTTTCAGTTTATCCAGTTGATATTTCTTATTTGACGAGTCACTTTTTTGTATGTTCTATACTCCTTCTTACCGGCGGTCGCACGAGTTACGTCGTCTCTGTTAAAAAAATCTTCTATTTTATTTCGTAACTGAATAGCCTTACGAATTTGAGCCCTGGTGTATTTTTTTAAACTGCCTTTAAAACCCAAGGACAGCGTTAATTTTGTTTTTTGTCTATACTTCTCGACCAAATTATTATTCAAAATTTTTTTGAATGTTCTTTTTTCAGTTTGATTTGAACTTTTCATTTCTAACTTAAGTGCTTCTGTCAAAACATTATGTTCCAGTAGTTTTTGTTTAATAACTTCTTTCTTTGGTGTTTGAATATGAGGAATGTTTTCACTAATAAATTCTTCAACTCTCTTCCTTGGAGTGTATTCAGCTGTATTTTGTCTCATCACATTGGCTTCTTCACTCTCGGTCGATGTTTTACTATTTTCTAGTTGTTTAAGTCTAATCATTACATTTTTTAAATTTTCATTCGTTTCATCAATTTGTTTTTTGTGTCTGTAAAGACTTTTTTGCAGATTTTTAAACCTTCTTGACAAACTAAATAAATCTTTTCGTAACCTCATATTTTCTTGCTGAAACTTGTATTCAATACGACGTTGAATGTTCCGTAAATCTTTGTCGGTAGTCTTTTGCTGCGACGTTGATGGCATTTGTTCTTTGGCTTTTTTTCTATCTTCTTTCCATTTTCGTCTTTGTTCTTCTTTTTGGTCTTCTGTGTAAGTATCTCTTTTATTTCTATAATACTTCAAAGCATTTTCTGCAGCTTTCTTTTTCATCTCCTCATATTTTTCTGGATTATTAGCTTTAAGCTTTTCTCTGTACTTTTTTTGCTTTTCCGCCGGCGTTAGTGGCATCTATAAACAATTAAAATATTAACACTTTTAATAAACTCGAAAACGGGAACTTTCATTATGGATGCTACCACGCCTTAGTACTCCCTAAATCGTACCGGGACTCGTCTCTCAGTTTTAGCGGCGTATACTAGGCTTGCCAACCGTACTTCATAATAAAGTCAAAATTCATATAAGTTAAATGAAATGAAATAATAATGCATTGGTCGTACGCATTTTTGCATACTTAATGTAAATGATACTTAATAATTTGACACTATGTATTTTTTCCCCCTTAATCACCAATTTACAGTCAACAGCAGGTTAATAACTGCCAAATTCTTCAATCAACTTCCAACCATTAAAGTCCAAAATAGATGGGAAAATTTGTCAAGTTTTGGTAGTCTGATGAGCCGCAGCGCACACCCACTTTGTACACTTTCTTTTAAATATAGAATGGATTTGATAAAATAAAGAAGAAAGAAATCTTTAACGGGGAAAAAATCTTGATAAATCCTAAATTATTTTAATGTGTACACAAGCAATTTTTACAAGCACTTTTAGGCGATGGTGCAAATTTTTCTCATTTTTATAAGATTAGCGATGTAAACTAGACTTTACAATTACTTACGTTACGTCACATAAAAACTTATGTTACCGGCAACATAAAAGTATCATAAAAGCCACGTAAAAGTAACATAATATTGGATTGATTAGGTTATAATATGAAAATAAAACAGATTTTCATGCCAAAACATGCTTTCTCGATCAATGCTAGCTTTGGCGCAAACGTGAATAGTATTTTGAACATAAACAAATGTCTACCTTCCAAAATCGCAGAAAACAATTTTTATTTTAGGTGACGAAATTCACACGTGCGCTTCTTGACACAATCCAAAGACAGCAAAATGGCGCTTGTTTTTTTTTTAAAGTGGCTGTTTGGTGTTGCCAACCTAAATTACCACAATTACCCCATTCTTATGTTAAAGACTGGATTACTCTTAAAACTGGTAACATAAAAAAGTAACATACAAGTGTTAAAATTGAAGACATGTTTTAAAACTAGGATAAGGAATAAACAAATGGCGCTTGAACTCAATGTTACATTGAAATAAGTAGCTCTACCAAAGTACTTTCTATATACGTTTAAGAATTTATGTATAACTGATTACAAGGTCTGTAATGTAGTCCATTGTTTTCGTGTCACAGTTTATGGACAATAACTTTTTATATGAAACTTTTATGTCATCAATACATTTAAATTCATTTTAAAATAAAATGAATTGACACCCACTGTAGTTAAATTATAAACAAAAATGTGTTGTGAGGCATAATGCTACAAGATAAAAATATGTCACCTGAAAAAAATAACAAACTAAGTGTACAAAATTAGAGAACTTTTCTTGATTATGAAAAAAGTGGCAAAATCTACGGCCTTACCCTTCCATAATATAAATACCGGTAGTAAACATAAAAATTGTGATACCTAAATTTAGATTGAATAAAACTAGTACCTAAGTCATTTCTTATAAACAGTATCCGCTTTTATGACAACTTGCCAAAGTCGGTTACAGAACTAAGCGATGGAAAGTTTAAAACTCACATCAAACGTGTCCTTATCAAAAAAGCATAAGGAAGTTTGGCAATAATTCCTTCTGCACGATGATTATTTTATTTTCTTTTTTTACATACTTCCTTGACATAATCTTTTCATTATTTGTCATTATAGACCTACAATTTTCTATATTTTTTATCAAATTAGATTTGTTATAGCTGTAGTGTCAATTATGTATGATTTTGTGAACGTTGTCGTTGTAGACTTGTGGACCATTTTCTACTTTGCTTAGTACCTGGCACTTGTTGATGGACCTACACTGTCCTCTCATACGTATAAACACTCTAATTTGAAAACATCGTAAAACCCATTTTTAAAAGAGTAACCGTGGAGTTTCTTGCCGGCTCTTCTCCATAGGAAGCGACCAATTGGAACCGTGCACCTAGCTTCTGACGTTTCATAAGTGCCTTTGTAGGTTTATGTGAAATAAAATAATTTGAATTTGATTTTTTGTTTCGAGATTCAATTAGGTACTTATATTTTTTTTTACTTATACAAAGTTGGTATGAAAGTACCTAGTTACCTACTTTAGACGCTGACGCTAGGTAACGCTAATTACGATTATTTGCGATGTTCCGAGTCGGAACATTAGACACGTTATTAGGGTTCCGAAAAAGGAACCCTGGTACTACGTCTGTTTGTCTGTTTTTCACACATGCTTTTTCAGCAACAAGTACTAAAGCTATCAGCTTTGCGAAACCTTTGGAATAGTAAATAAAGCTAGTACTTACATTTACAAAGCAACTGAAATAATTTAATTATATTGTTATTTTCATTTTAAGAGTAGCCGAAATGGAGGGTTGAAATTGAAAATTAGGAAACTAAGTAAGTCAAATGGGGTATCATAATGAAAGGGCTTATTTTTTTCAGTTTTGTTAACCCTAAGGTACCTGTCCCATGCTCGACAGCGACGAGCGATTATTCGCTGGTATATGCTTATATACTATAAAATATAGTATAAATGTTTATAAGTATACCAACCGTGAGTCTCTCAGCGAGTGTTTTGCCCGCTAAGCGAGCGTCGCTGACCGAGTAATCTCTTTGATAGCTTGAAACGAGTACTCGCTGGCGGTAAATGATAAAATGTTTGTATATAAGTATGATTTTACTTTTGTAAGTAGGTTTGTACAAACACTTACACGTCTATATCGGTGTGAACAGTCAGCGATCAAATATTAATATATATATATATGTACTTTTTGTATTTAAGTACATGGGATTTGGTGTCGTTTTCATATTTATCGAGGGTGCTAAAGCCGATAGTGAGGTCGAAATGTAAATCCAACATAGTGACAGTGAACATTTTCAAATTTTACGTTATGGTTGTCGTTTTCATAGTTTTCGAGGGTGCTGAAGCCGATAGTGAGGTGATTTCCATTTTGGCCAAATTCACACTCACACTTTCTTAACCTCCGAACGAACGTGATAAATTTTGCTTAGTCATCTGACAAAATGTGACATTTGTGACAAAACGGGTGCGCCCATAGCAAATAAAACTTAATTGAGTTCCAAAACGTCAAGAAGTTATGCCAGCTTCGGTTTTATCGCCCAAACTGTGATAAAATATGTGACTCCTTTATAGAAAAGGGAGGATCCTCCGACCAGATGGGTGTCGTATCTGGCGGGCAACTGCCGAACGATTGATGTGTGACAAAATGGGTGTGCCCGTAGTAGCAATTATGACATAATAAGTCCCAACTAAACGTCAAAAAGTTATGTCACATGCACATCACATGTCAATAAAATAAATTATAATTATTAGCATCAAGAAAGACGTCGTGCCTCAGATTCACATGGTTGACCCGTGCTAGCATTTAAGACAAATTGTAAGACATGATATAATTTATTATGCCTTGTCACAAAGGTCTTGGTTACGCCCGTGCTCGCCCCGCTGGTGTCACTGCCTGACTGACGGCCGTTGCAGCAGAAGAATTTTCGAGTTGATTAAAGTGATTATTTCAAACACCCATTCAACAAGATGTACACAAAATATACTGGTAACTGAAACCTAAACCGCAATCGTTTCTGGTTCGAGGTCAATGACTAAACCGGTTTGAAAAATTAACCGGTTTCCGAGCCCTGCCGTTAACACCCCTTGGGTAAAAAAATAAGTAGATTCTAAAATAATAAATAACCACGATCACTTATTCTGCGATAAATTCCCCATAAACGGTATACAGTTTAAGGTTATTTTTAATATTCTCCTTTTCACCAAAAAATATTTATGATGATGATTATAAATTAAAATAAGTAGGTATCTTTTACAATTATTTATGAAAATAGTAATTACTCTTGCCATATAAATTGATTAGAAACTAGCTTTTGCCCGCAGCTCTACCCACGTGGAGGTCTGAAAACGGCTAAAAGAATGTTTATCCCACGGAAATGTACGGTCCACTACGATAAAAAGTATCCTAATGTCTAAGGTCATGGTCAGCAAATCAGCATGGTCCGTGTGCCAAAAATCCAAATCTGCTATGGCTAAGATAATCAACATCTAAATATATTTTTGATATAAAGATATATGTATTCGTACAGTTTTTAATAGGTATATCCTATTAAAAACTATACAAACGTATAAAGTAATGTAAGTAACTATACTTATTTATAAGCATTTATTATTTAAAAAACTTATTTATAAATCAGAAATATAATTATTATTAAGTGAGTAACGCATTTTCATACACAGTTTTATCCTCTATTTAAACCCAATTATGTTATGAATTTTCAAAAATCCTCAGTGCTCATATTCGTTAACAGGCAAGCTCATCGTGGTATTGTGGCACAGGGTGTCAGGAACATCGACGCGAAAACTTTTACCATGGATTCAGTACATGATTCTAAAACCCCTGCGTTGAAAATTTTCGCCGGTTATTAAAAAAAAATCAGCTGTTTTATAGAAAAGTGCAATACCTACGCGGTCAAATAGTATGGAACAGCTGATTTAAAAAAAAATAACCGACGAAAAGTTTAAATGCAGGAATATAGGAGAAAGGATAAAGGTTAGATAAAAAGTTGGGGTGTCTGAGGTTTTGAGTTAGGTACTTATTTCAGTTACACCTTCTTTAAGGTGTCACCTTGTAAATTAATAAATACGTTTTAAATAAATGACAAGACCAACCAAAAGGAAAACAAGAATTTAAATAGACTAATTTGAATTTGTTTATAATATTACTAGCGAGAGCGACCCGCTCCTGCTTAGGACGGTTTTTAAAAGTTTAGAAAACATTTAATAATACAGATTTCTTTATCATTTATAAGTAAGTATAAATTTTACACATAAGCCTTCCAGAATACATTCTCTCTCAATGATGGTGCAAACCGCATCAAAATCTGTTGCATATTTTAGAAGAACAACGCACACACACGCGGCTTTATTATATAATTTTGTAGATATATATAATATATGATATATAGGTACCTAAATACCTACTTTTGTTTGACTCTAAATAGGTACACTTTATCATAACAAATTCTCAATGTTTTATGATTTTTCCGATTATACAGAACAATCCTTTTGATGATAGAGAAACAAAGCGATTTTCCTGTTATAATGAAAACATGATGTAGGTAGGCTAGCTTCGTACCTATTTAAATTGTGCTCCTTTGCTCGACTACAGCCCTGCGTGCACTGTTAGCCCTCGTACGTACGGACGTGAAAATGGTGCGGCGGGATAACTCTCGGTGTTGAGTCGAGCGTTGAAAATCCAACAGAGTGCATCCCAAAAGACACTGTTGAATTATGAACCCTCGGCGCTAAGCAGAGGGTTGAAAATCCCGTGCGTGAAAAACAATCGCTGCGGAAGAAAATCGCCCATGCGTACCCTGGTACATAGTATTATATTATCTGTGCCCTGGGCTTATTCTATTTTAAGTTTTGCAAAAGAGGTATTGCTCCAAAAAAAAAATACATACATTTATTTAGTCATGTGGTAAACAGATTCCGAAATTTTTGGATTCCCATCTCGCAAGGTGGAGGTTGGCGTCTACTTAACCAGACTTTCACGGGTGCCTCAATAGATTACCTACGGCCTCCAGCCAGAGCTAGCGTTGCGGGAACGCCACAATTGCGGCGATAAGTCCCCTCTTTGAGGAGCGGCTAGAGAGGCGCCACGGCGTCTTAACCTTCCGCCTGACGCAGGTCCTCACCGGACACGATTGTTTCGGGAGGTTCCTGTTTCGGAAAAGGCGGGAGGAAACGCCCGGGTGTTACCATTGTGTGGATCACCCAGAGGACACGGTGAAGCATACGGTGGAGGTCTGCCCGGCTCGGGCGGAGCATCGCCGTGTCCTCGTAGAGGCGATTAGCGGCTCTTGCGTCCGGCCCTGGTCCAGGCTATGGTACGGATAACGGAGCGAGAGTGTATGGGAGGCCGTCACCTCCATCTGCAAAGCAGTAATGCTCGCGTAGGAGGAGGCGGAACGCCTGACGGAGAAACAAATATCGCGCCCTAACCGCCGCAGGAGACGCCCTAGGCGTCGGGAATCGCAGGCCGATTCCCGGCCACTGTAGGTGCGGGCTTGCGGACGGTGAGCAATGGGTAGCTCGCCAAAGAAAAAAAAATCAAGTCATAAAAATTATTAATTAATTAATAAACTAAGCGACTTCACGCTAAGGGCACCCCGTGTGGTAGGGTATGGATAGGGTTGCCAATCCTACTATATAATTTATAGTATCCTGCTATATTAGAAGCCTAAATACTATAATTTTACTAATATAATTTTACTTTAATTTTGTAAAGAAAAAATATTGTAGGCGAAACTACTACCTATATTTTTATTTCAAGACAAGATGGCGAAATGATCGCAATAGTACTTATAGGACCAATGGTTTTAAACTGAATTAGGTAATGGTTTTTTTTTTTCTCCATCCTTCTATATATAATAATGTCTATATACTTTTTATCCTATCCTATCCTATTTCTTTCTACTAATATTATAAATGGGAAAGTTTGTGAGGATGGATGGATTTTTGTTACTCTTTCACGTAAAACCTACTAAACGGATTTGGATGAACTTTGCTACGCAGCTAGTTTATAACCTGGAGTAATTTTATGCTAGCGCTGCTAGTAATTTTATTAATGTGAAAGTTTGTATGTTTATTACTCAATCACGTAAAAACGGCTAAATGGATTTGGATGAAATTTGGCACACAGATAGTTTATAACCTGGATTAGCACACAGGATACTTTTTATTCGGTAGTATGTTCCCGTGGGGATATTTTCTGACCTCCACGCGGGTAAAGCCGCGGGCGAAAGCTAATCTACTATGTATATTTTTACGGGCAATTGCTTCGAAAATACTATATTTAATATAAAAAGTTGGCAACCCTAGGTACGGATCTCGGCTAGGCACAGTATAATAAAGTAACCGTATTAGGTCTCGGCAGTGACCTTGAAATAATTACCTATGGCCGCTCGGTAGATAAACTTTCCGCGTCAGTGCGTAACTGCCGCGTACTCGAGACTGTTGCGTAGGTACTGATAATCTGATATACGTACACAGATTTCGAAGTGCGTTGCTTCGGCCGTTTTCTATGTAGTCATAATACTGTTACTTATTTATACTGTGACTTAGGGCGTCGGCATTGGCGTCGCTAGAGGCGGACAGCAAGAGACAGGCTAGATCGGATTAAGAGTTCCATAGAATAAAAGGCTGGGCCAGTTTATATTAGTTTAGTTACCTCTGACGTGCGGCCCACCATGCCAAACATAGGTAGGTAGCTGCTCCTTTCGAATTTAGGTGATTGAAAATGATTGACACTTGGAAGATACCTATAGGTACCCACCTACTAAATATCAAGATAGACGGATATCTTAATTAGGTACTAATGAGTAGGTATTTGTAAATTCTTCTAACACGTGTAAGCGGAATATCGCAAGGTGACCCATTTCAGACTTCTTAGTAATTAGTACTTACTTATACAATACTAAGTATACATAAAAAACTGATATAGATAGGAGCCTACTGTATTTTTAGTTGATATACATTAATATCGTACTGTGTCAACTCAGAGGAAAGGAAAGGTTCGTAGTTCACAAAGTGAACAGTGAGGCGGGCGGGCGCAAGCATTAGGTAAGGGAGGCGGGCGCGCGGGGAGGAGTACCGACACGCGCTGCACGGTCACCGAACGTTTGAAACCGCGGTACTGAGGCCACACGGCTCGTGCGCCCGATTCAACCTTCCTCAACGCGACCGCAACTGACCCGCGCCACGGGCCGCGCCGCGCCTCCCTCGCCCCGCCATCACCACCTCCGTGGCCTGCCGCCGCCGCCGCCCGCCCGTGGAACCTCGCTCAAAGCAAACCCGATTCTTTCGTAGGTATAAATTATTATATTGTTATGTTTTAGTAAGTACTATGTCATGTCCGCTTTGTAGAGTCGTATATTTTGTACCTGGTGACAAAAATCTAAGTACTTACCTAGTCTTTATAAATAACAGTTTCAATGAAATTTGATTTTACTTGCACTTACTTACCTACTAATTGTTTATGTCTTTACATTTTTTATCATCAGAGTAGGTAGTATACACTACCTATACCTAGGCAGACACTGCGACTGCGATATTGCTATAGGCAGGTGAATACTTATATAAGTAGGTACCTAGGTAATAGACAATGTGTAGAGGACAATGTGTAAACCTAGGGATGAAAAAAAAAAAAAAACAATGTATCAAGGCTCGTGCAGACCAGCGCGATATCTGTAACAAACCTCACGTTTGCTAATAGGTACTGCCTTTTTGTAAAATGTGAGATTTTTTATCTCGACTATCAGTACTAAGTTATTTTATAGTTTACTTAAATTAATGTGCTTAACTTAATCATGGTAATGATTAAGTTAAGCACATTAATTTTCAAAATTTGCTAGACGAGAACAACTGCTGACAAACAGTCATGCACTTTGGCAGATTTTATGTATTTTATTGTTAATACAGATTTTGAATAAATAAAGGCTCTTTCAAACAGGCGCGACACGCGACGCGACAGTCCCTTAAATTAAAAAATAGATAAATACTTGCAATATTTATATAAGTAGGAACCAAATCATTTAAGTAGGTACTACTAGGTAGGTACTTAGAAATAGGTAACAATAACAGGGGCACTTAAAACAAGAAGTCATAATAATAATAATAATAACCCCACCGCCGTATCTCTACGTTGACGTCGTGGTGGGGCTTGCGCGCTCCGAACTCTAGGTCTGTGCCGGTAGAGTTTACTTTGCCGGAACGGGTCTGGGATGAGGAGCCAGACCAAGAGATATACAAAAACCCGCAGGGCAGCATGTGGCGAGCTGTTGGGCAGTAGCGACCCCACGGACCCTATCTCCCGGGAGAAGTCTTGTTCCTCACCTCTGGCTTGCCTTTGTTGGCTGGCTGGAGTGAACACTGACGAGGAACGGAGCTCCCACCTCATTCTTGCCTTAATTGGCCGGCTTGAGTGGAGATTCGCAAGAGCAAACGTGCTCGGAGGAAGGAAGTATTCCAGTAAGTGCTCGTAGGGATCTTGACCATCTTCCGGGCTCTGGGATTGTTCTGAAAGCCGTGAAATACCTCTCCACTCCTCAAGCACCCCAGGACATGTTGCCTCCTTGTCGCTACGTCACTATGTGCTAGCGACCGTTTCCGTATATTCCGTATCTGTGTGTCACCCCCTGCCATTTTATCCGTGTAAATATAAAACATTGATCAGGCAGGGGCTATAGTCCTTCCATAGTTCCAGTTAACCAGTCCACTTTAGCCACCCAAACCCATAGTCCAATATCTTTGTTACCATATCCTGCAATAGTCCTACACCAACCGGGGCTTGTCCTTGGGTGCACTTGCATAGCGCGAACAGGGATAATCGTCGGTTGGTGCCCCATTTAAATCAAAACGTCTAACAGGCCTCTGCGAGTTGGCTTCGGCCCCTCGTACGCCTTCAAAAGGACCGGGACCCCATGGTCCCGAGATATGTTAAGACAAAAATATAATAATAATAATTTATACCTTTTTATTTTTTTTGGCAGTAAAGACCTCGCCGATACCCACTCGATCTTGTACTGTGCAGCTGTAGCGGCATGTCGTGTAGCTCATGTCAAATTCCCCAACAGTGACAGAGCTCCACGACCAAAACCAGCTGTACCAGCTTGGCAGTGCAGGATTGAGCGTCGTATCGGTGAGGCTAGAGTACTCATCGGCAAGCTAATCTGCTTCAGGGAGGGCAATACTCGCCCTAGAGTGATGCGCTTTGTGAAGCGGGCGTTCTCGGGGACTGATATCAGTTCTCAAGATTATTTGACCCGCGTCACAGAGCTTATCGACTTCCTGAAGCAGAAGATCTATGCATGGGCAAACCGTATTCGACGATACAGACGGAGAGTGGAGCGGTACACTCAGAATCGCACATTCCAGAGCGATGAAAGGTGGGTTTACAGGGCTTGGGAGCGACCGGACCAAGGTGTGATTGACACGCGCCTGCCGGATGATGACGCCATGTGTTCATTTTGGCGAAGCATCTGGTCGGCGCCTGTCAGTCACACCGAAGGAGATTGGACCAGGGAAATCGAACGAGCGTGCGAGCAAATACCAGAAATGGAGGCACTCACCATCAGCCCCCAAGATATAGCCCGTGCAGTCCGTCCGTTACCTAACTGGAAATCACCAGGGCCGGACGGGCTGCACAACTTTTGGATAAAATGGTTCCAAAGGTCGCACGCCCGTTTGGCATCCCAGTTCCAGTCAGCTTTAGATTCAGGATCGCTGCCCCAGTTCCTAACAACAGGAATAACCCACCTGCTCCATAAATCAGGTAGTACTGCGGAGCCCAAAAATTATAGACCGATCACTTGTCTATCGACGGTCTATAAAGTTCTTACTTCCATTTTGAGAACTAAAATTAACAAACATATTGACACCAACTCCATCATGTCTGCCTCTCAAAATGGATGTAAGAACGGGTCCCGCGGTACTAAGGAGCTACTCCTCATCGATATGGCCATTAACCAGCAGGTTCGTCGTTCCCGAAGAGATCTGTCGACATGTTGGATAGATTATAAGAAGGCCTATGACTCGGTGCCACATACATGGCTCATGAGGGTGCTGGAGCTGTATAAAGTAGATGCAACTCTACGCACCTTCCTGATGTCATGTATGAGGCAATGGAGGACGGTGCTTCGCTATCCAGGATGTCGACAAATCCTGAGGAATAGCGAGCCAATAAGGATCGAGCGAGGTATATTCCAGGGTGATAGTTTGAGTCCACTTTGGTTCTGCCTAGCCTTGAATCCTTTAAGCACGCTGCTGGAGGATTCAGGGCTAGGTTATCGATTGAGGAGAGGTGGTCAGGTTATATCTCACCTCCTTTACATGGATGACCTGAAACTCTTTGCCCCCAACAATTTGCAACTGCTGGAGCTACTTAGGTAACCGAAACTTTCAGTAGCGCCATCAGGATGGAATTTGGTGTGGACAAATGTGCGGTCATGCATGTTAAACGAGGGGAGATCGTGGAATCCGTGGGAACCCACCTCTCGGATTCCATGCAACTAAGATCCCTCTCCTCAATCGAAACCTACAAGTATTTGGGTATGTCGGAAGCGTTAGGTGTCAACGCTGCTGACATGAAGCAATCGCTGAAGGAGCGCTTCTTTAACCGCCTGAATAAAGTATTAAATAGTCTTTTATCAGGTGGAAACAAGGTGCGCGCCTTCAACGGTTGGGTCATGCCAGTTTTGATGTACTCTTTCGGCATACTCAAATGGACTCAGACGGAACTTGACGCCCTGGATAGGAGGGTCCGCACACTGCTGACCGCAAATCGCATGCATCACCCACGTTCATCGGTGATGAGACTGTATATCCCGCGGAAGTGCGGAGGTCGAGGCTTCTTAAATGCTAAGACCCTGCACAACCGTGAGGTATGCAGTCTCAGGGAATACTTCCTAGAAGCCGACGTGGGGATGCACCGAGATGTGGTCACAGTGGACAAAGGCCTCACCCCGCTATCCTTAGCTAACGAGAACTGGCGCAAACCTATAGTATTAGATACTAATGACCGCAGGGAGGTATGGCAGAGCGAAGAGCTTCACGGGCGCTTTTACCGGGCCTTACATGGGCCGGACGTAGACCTGTTAGCGTCCATATCCTGGTTGCGATTCGGTGACCTATTTGGGGAAACCGAAGGTTTTGTCTTTGTGATTATGGACGAAGTTATGATGACGAACAACTACCGGAAATATATTGTGAAGGACGGCACGGTTGACATCTGTCGGGCATGCCACCGTCCCGGGGAATCAATCCGACACATTATCTCTGGCTGTTCTCGTCTGGCTAACGGAGACTACTTGCATAGGCACAACCTTGTAGCCAGGATTATCCACCAGCACCTTGCTCTGAAATACAGTCTTGTGGAATCGGAAGTACCGTACTACAGATATGTGCCCGACCCAGTCCTCGAAAATGGCAATATCACGTTGTATTGGGACCGATCTATCATCACTGACAGGACTATTGTTGCCAATAAGCCAGACATAGTGGTGATAGATCGATTAGAGCGTCGCACAATGATTATTGATATAGCGGTCCCGCATGACGAGAACCTCGTGAAAGCTGAAAAAGATAAACAGATTAAGTATCTTGACCTGGCTCGCGAGGTTGTCGACATGTGGGATGTGGATACAGCAATCATTGTGCCGATAGTCGTGGCTAATGGCATAATAGCCAGAACCTCGACCAACATCTGAAGAGGCTCTCGTTAGGCAGCTGGATCAAGGGCTTGATCCAGAAAGCGGTACTCCTGGACACGGCGCGTATTGTCAGGAGGTTCCTCTCTCAGGAGCCCTGACCACCGGTAGCTTGGACCCTGTTCCCGACACCGGTGGGATACTATTTATTATATTTTTAAATGTTTATATTTTTTTTTGTTGTTTTTATATGAATATTTAAAAATGTAATTAATATGTTAAAAAATTAAATAAAGGAAATAATAATAACCCCGCCGTCGTATCTCTACGTTGACGTCGTGGTGGGGCTTGCGCGCTCCGAACTCTGGGTCTGTGACGGTAGAGTTTACTTTGCCGGAATGGGTCTAGGATGAGGAGCCAGACCAAGAGAGATACAGAAACCCGCAGGGCAGCATGTGGCGAGCTGTTGGGCAGTAGCGACCCCACGGACCCTATCTCCCGGGAGAAGTCTTGTTCCTCACCTCTGGCTTGCCTTTATTGGCCGGCTGGAGTGAACACTGACGAGGAAAGGAGCTCCCACCTCATTCTTGCCTTAACTGGCTGGCTTGAGTGGAGATTCGCAAGAGCAAACGTGCTCGGAGGAAGGAAGTATTCCAATAAGATGCTGGTAGGGATCTTGACCGTACTTCCGGGATTGTCCTGATAGCCATGGAATACCTCTCCACTCCTCATAAGCACCTCAGGACATGTTGCCCCCTTGTCGCTTCAACACTATGTGCTAGCGACCGTTTTCGGGGGCCTATTGTTGAGTGTGCAAGTCACCCCCTGCCATTTTACCTGTGTATTTTATATAAAATATTGGTCAGGCAGGGGCCATAGTCTTTCCATAGCTCTAGATAACCAGTTCACTTAGCCATCCAAACCCATAATCCAATATCTTTGTTTCCATATCCTACAATAGTCTTGCACCAACCGGGGGTTGTCCTTGGGTGCACTTGCATAGCGCGAACAGGGATAATCGTCGGTTGGTGCCTCATTTCATTCAAAACGTATAACGGGCCTCTACGGGTTGGCTTCGGCCCCTCGTACGCCTTCCAAAGGTCCGGGACCCCAGGGTCCCGAGATGTCTCAAAGACAAATAAATAATAATAATAATAATAGTAACCGCCGTATCTCTACGTTGACGTCGTGGTTGGGCTTGCGCGCTCCGAACCCTGGGTCTGTGCCGTTAAAGTTTGCTTTTTCGAAACAGATTTAGGGTGAGGAGCCAGACCAAGAGAGATACAGAAACCCGCAGGGCAGCATGTGGCGAGCTGTTGGGCAGTAGCGACCCCACGGACCCTATCTCCCGGGAGAAGTCTTGTTCCTCACCTCTGGCTTGCCTTTATTGGCCGGCTGGAGAGAACACTGACGAGGAACAGAGCTCCCACCTCACTCTTGCCTTTATTGGCTGGCTTGAGTGGAGATTCGCAAGAGCAAACGTGCTCGGAGGAAGGAAGTATTCCAGTAAGATGCTGGTAGGGATCTTGACCGTACTTCCGGGATTGTCCTGATAGCCGTGGAATACCTCTCCAATCCTCTTAAGCATCTCAGGACATGTTGCCCCCTTGTCGCTACGTCACTATGTGCTAGCGACCGTTTTCGGGGGCCCATTATTGAGTGTGCAAGTCACCCCCTGCCATTTTATCCGTGTAAATATAAACATTGATCAGGCAGGGGCCATAGTCCTTCCATAGTTCCAGGTAACCAGTACATTTTAGCCACCCAAACCCATAGCCCAATATCTTTGTTTCCATGTTCTGCAATAGTCCTACACCAACCGGGGGTTGTCCTTGGGTGCACTTGTAAGGTGCATACAGGGATAATCGTCGGTTGGTGCCACATTCCATTTAAAATAGTCTAAGGGGCCTCTGCGAGTTGGCTTCGGCCCCTCGTACGCCTTCCAAAGGTCCGGGACCCCAGGGTCCCGAGAAACGTCAAAGACTATAATAATAATATTTATTCAAAAAATACAAGGCATAAAAATTAGTACAGCTTTGCTTAAATGTAAATTATATTCCTAAGACTTACGTGCCTGAACTAGGTAATCCTGTGTTTCAGGCGAGAGGAGCTTAAATAGACTTATAAAATAAATAAATAAATAAATCTGTAGGTTGACAATAGATCACTAATAATATGTTGAGTACCTTAGTATCTAAATTCGAAAAATACTTAACTTAGGTGAAATTTGTACATGTATTCACTTTAATACAGTTAGTAAATTCTCTGTATCTTCATAAGACATACTTTGGAGAGCATCCTTGAGAATCTTACAATTTGTGTAGTTCAGGGAATAAATGTTTGCTTTCGAGTTTAGTTTATTATAGAGAAGAGGGCCGAGGTACAAGTAACATTTGGATACAAAAGCATGTTTTGATGTATTTTGTGGACAAACTATATCTTTACGTCTTTTATTAGTGTATGCAGTGCTGTAAGGTAGAGCTGTGTGTTGTTTTAAATCAATACCCATTATAAATAGCTGTCGAACTGTTAATACTTCACAATATTTGTAAAGGAGGTTAGTAGGAAAAAGAAAAGGGCGGAAAGTAGACACTTTGAGAATCGCCCTTTGAGCTCTCTCGATGGTTAGTAACATTGTTTTATAATAGAGTCTGTCTATTGAAAGATGAGTGAAAAAAGCGGTAAATTTAAAAAAAATTACGTCGTTTATCCCCGGATCAACTATGGAAAAACGTATAACTATAATACATAAATATTGATACCCGATCGATTTGTGCCCCGTTGATGGCAATAGGCTCGCCCCCTATTACATGGGACTTAAACATAACTGGCGAAATGTGGGTGTACTATAGGTACACCTCTGCCTAACCCTCCGGGGATTACAGGCGTGATGTTATGTTATGTGATAAATATTTTTATGCAGAATATTTATTTTTGTTCTTACAGATTTATAGGAAAGCATAAAGTAAAAAAAAATGTAGATAAGCTTTTATGATCATAAGGTTGTAAGTCACATCATCATTTCAGCCGAAAGACGTCCACTGCTGGACATGGCCTCCCCCAAGCACCACTACTTGTACCGATTCTGTGCTTCTCTCATCCAATGGATTTCTGCAGCCTTGACAAGGTCATCGGTCCACCTTGTGGACATTCTGAGTATAAGGTACGCCACAAGGGCGACGACGGCTTCAAACAACTCGATTCCTACCGGCTTCCCTTCGGAAATTCGGAACACAACCACTCTATCGTCATTGAAATAATAATCACACGATAAGCATTTGTTACACCATAAAATTAAATAAACCACCTTGAGACTGCTAGTTGCCCTCCCGGAAATAGAGCAAATTCCCGGATTTGAGGATTATCGAGTCCTCCCCCTCTCTTCGGACTTCAGATAACCCTTCTATACCCCATTGTAACCTGCTCAATTCTTCTTCGAGTTCGATGATCTTCTCGTCGGTCCGGAGTGTACGCGAGTTGTATGTTGCCAGGTCCAGTTTCCGGTGATTGTAGTAGGCGGATCTCTTCCGGGGATTCTTCGCACCTCTTGCCTCACCGTGGCCTTGACCGCTACCGTAGCCAAGGGTAGGTGGGCCGCCGGGCACTAGGGGCCATTTCTTTTTGGTGCATGTCATTTTTGGGGGGTATGCCATAATTGCCACGGTGAGGTTGGAGATCGCAGCATGGTGTTAAAAATGCATAGAGAACGTTGCTGTCTATTCTCTAATAGTCCATTATTCGCCACCCATGGGAAGAAGGTCATATTTAAAAAAACAATTTGATTGTTTTTCCTGATTCTATGTACACTCAGCGGCAAGAAATTTGGCCCAAGCCTATTATGTAATTTATTATCAAAATGAAACACGAAGGACATTTTTGTTGTTTTAATCCTAAATTTAATACACAAATTACGAAAAAAAAAGTGAAATCTTTATTAAACCTTAATTAAATTACAAAAATGGCATAACATTAAAATTAAGGTTTTGTTACAAAAAACACAAAAAAAGGACATTTTTACTAAAAAATAATAACGTGGATTTCCACTTCTAGTTCTGATCACCGCCTGCATGCGATCAGGCATGCTCTGGATGATGTCAATGGATCTTAATGTTTACTTGGAGAATTTCGTCCCAGGCAACCACCAGAAGGGAATCCAAACGCCTCCTGCCGGAGGCTCTACGCGGGGGTCGTGCGGTCCATGGCCCTTTACGGGGCACCGGTGTGGGCGCGTTCACTAAGGTTGCGGCCAGCTCGCCGGTTGAACGCGTCCCAGAGGGTCATGGCCATCCGGCTGGCCCGAGGATACCGCACGGTCTCCTGCGAGGCGGCGAGCCTCCTTGCCGGATTACCGCTATGGGATCTGGAGGCAAAGGTCCTCGCGCACATTTGGGAGTTGCGCGAGGAGGCGAAACGCCGGGGCTTAACTCCGCTGCCGCGAGAAATCGCGGCACAGCGGACGGAGCTCCGGCGGGATCTCATGGCGTCATGGAGAGTGCGATTGCCGCAACCCAGCGCTGGGCACGCCACAATTGCGTCTATAAGACCCCTCTTTGAGGAGTGGCTAGAAAGGCACCACGGCGTCCTCACCTTCCGCCTGACGCAGGTCCTCACCGGACACGGGTGTTTCGGGAGGTTCCTGCACAGGATAAGGCGGGAGGAAACGCCCGGGTGTCACCATTGTGTGGATCGCCCGGAGGACACGGTGGAGCATACGGTGGAGGTCTGCCCAGCTTGGGCGGAGCATCGCCGTGTCCTCGTGGAGGCGATCGGCGGCGGTGATCTCTCGCGTCCGGCCCTGGTTCAGGCCATGGTACGGAGCGAGAGGAAATGGGAGGCCGTCACCTCCTTCTGCGAAGCTGTAATGCTCGCGAAGGAGGAGGCGGAACGCATGAGGGAAAGGCAAATTTCGCGCCCTCACGCCCCTAACCGCCGCAGGAGGAGACGCTCAGGGCGTCGGGAATCGCGGGGCGATTTCCGGCCACCGTAGGCGCGGGCTTGCGGACGGTGAGCAATGGGTGGCTCACCGTCCGATAAGGACCAGGCCCGGGTCGACGGCGTGTTGTGTTCCACGCGCACCTCAAAGAGATGTCAGCAGATTTGAAGGGGTCCACTAGGGCCGATGCCTGCCGGGGTTGCGAAGAAAACCGAAAGGGAGATCGTGGCCCCCGGCAACAGGGCAACCGAAGGAACACGGGTGGGTTTTAGTCAGTAAGAGTCTGACACGCCCTCCCGCTTCGCCCAGAGCGGGAGAAGTTATTTGATGATTTCCCACCCAAAAAAAAAATCATAGCTAAGAAGGCTTTATAAGTTAACGAGTAATAATCGATCGATTTGCGGTTGCAAAAACAAGTTCTTCCATATATTCCGTTTGGAAGAAAATGTTTTTCATCCACAAAGTTAATTTTCTTCTTGGAATAATAAATTCAGCCTAACGACGAAACCCTACATCGTGCGTGGTCCGACACGCCGGGTTTTTGAGTATCGTGGCGCAACGCTTATCAATGGAATTTCTTTTAAAACATAGAGAATAATCGTATGAAGTTTTAAGAAAAACAGTTTTAGTTTTAATAATACTTTTTATTTTCAAAAGACGGCATTTCGTTTTGGCACATACACAGCTAAATCTGTGGGCACATACGTTGTTTTATTCTGAGCGAACACACATTCTGCCCTGCTAAGGACAAAGGCGGTATCTTAACCGGAGTAAGTTTTGAGATAATTGACTTTTTGTAAATTGAAATTTAAGGAAAAATAGAGATATAAAAAAACTTCTTAGTGTTTTTTTTTAATGTTTTAATATAGATAGCGCTATTTCGCTTATACCATTTGATGCGAAATTGTTAAAGCTATTGAATGATATAAAAAAACTAAAAGGGTGGATCTCAGAGATACCACATTTGGGCTTAGCAGGGCAGCATTATCGTTATCTCTTTTTTCGCCTATCAAAAGTATTGTCATCACTCTCCTTCATTCATAAATCAGTCGCCCGGTGGCTCATCGATGATGAAGATGCAGAGATATATGACAGTGACCTTGAGTGGTTAGCTTACGTGTTCTGTAGTGAGCTCACACAACACGTCGCACGTTCAGCCAGTAAAAGGACTCGCCCATCAGGAAGCGCTGTCCCAAATTAGACGCATTATTAATTTATTATACATAAAACATAAAGTATTTTAATAAAACACGTATACTAAAAGATCAGTAATAGAATTATCTTTAAAATGGTGAAGGTTTCACAAATATACGCTTGACAGATTTTGCGTGATTCTCAGTTTTTTATCCGCGTTAGACATAACTTTACAAATTAATTTCACTAAGTAATATAACATAATCCAAAATATGCCTAAATTAAAATATTAAGAAAATGCTCTAATTTAACATTGTTTTTTTTATAATTCATTAACACTACTCGTTTAGACGTCATTTTCAGTATAAAATCATTAAAAGTCGGTTATCGTTGCCTGAATCTATTGGGCCTACCACACGCACAAGCTTCACCACAGTTCTGCCTGTGCAAGCTTCTCGCATGAAAAACTGTACACGGACGGCGTTACCTTAATAGTGGTACCTAGTACTTATACATTTAAAGTTATTTAAGAAAATAAAATTTACCATTCCCCCCTTATCACTCTCCGAAACTACTATTACAGGAAAACCTATAATAAGTCTATGGTCTTAAAATAACATGGTAAATCTCTCAATATTGTGACTACAAACTTACATTTGCAGTTGGAATGTATGGGAGAACATGTTTTACTACTACAATGTTAAGTTTGTATTTGAGATAAATTCATCTTAACTACGGAACCCTTCATTTATGCATGGTCCGATACGCACTTAGCCGATTTTTGAGTGACAAAAGATCACGTAATCACCGAACGACGACTCACCTAGACTGCGGCTTGAACACTGAACGCCCAACCACACGCGCAGGCAAATATGCGCAGGCCGGGGCTTGCGCAGGCAAAATTTCAAGCAAGTCGAAAAGTGCGCAGGCCGCGCCCCGTGGGGTTTGCGCGTGATACAGTTTTACCAATCACCACCGTATTTTTGCAGTAAACAGCTGCGCAACTGGGCTCAATAATTATTTAAGCGTAAAAGAAGTCGCTTGTTTACAAAAAATGTATGGCTATCAAATTATTAGACGGTGGAGATCAGCGCATCTGAAGTGAGCAAGTGGCGGTTTTTATTCCCATTCACTACTAGATATCCTTTTCAGTGTCGCGGTATTTTTGCGAAAAGTGATTACCTGGACAAGGACGCACTTATTAGGTCCAGTAGTGAGAGTAAATGAGATAGAAATATATTTTCTCCATCTCCTTTGCGTAGGTAGCGAACATATTGTAGGACCACAGTGAATGTTATTGTGGTTCTGGCATTTTCTATCTCAATGGTTTTTTCTATTTCAATGGGTTCTGGTTAGTCGTCCAACAGACAACAGCTGTCAACTGACTAATTTTGTGGCGCGTATTTCAAAATTCTGTGAATGTAGTGTAGAGTATTTTCTGTGTCGCGGCGCGATAGGTCGTTCTTGTGTAAAGTTATAGAAATTGTTCTATGGATGTAAGTAGCAGAATAGCGCTGCGTGACAAGTCGCGGCAGTCTGTGCGAGCCTTTACGTTATTGTCAATAAGACATGTTGGTTACTACTGATTTTAGTATGGACGAGAAGTCCACCACCACACAGTCCGGTGGAAAACGTATGGAACTACATTTTTGAGGTGAAACATTTATAGCGGCGGGTCAGACCGATAGTTGGCGTGACGACGCGTGGCGAAGTGTCCCATATTTATTTTTTGTCGTAAACTATCCTTTAATGCATATTACCTATACATAATAATTTCGATGCGAATTCCAAGAATTTCGATTACGGCGACGGCTCATAAAAAAAAAAAAAATGCAATTTGATTTAATGACATAGACTAGCGCCGCGTCTATCGGACTTGACTGGACTTGACTCATTGAGATAGTAAAAACACGGAGGCGCCGCGATATTCTATACATAAGTTTGCTTATACAAATATGGGTGAAAAACGAACTAGAATGTGAAATATCGTGTTATTTCACTCTTTCTAATGTGGTAATCATATTTGATACAAGAGACAACAATATTTCAGTTGTTCCTCATAATGGCAAGATTTTGTTGAGACGTAGTAACAGTTGTAGGTAAGTGCCATATCCGCCATAATATGCGACAAGTTCATGGTAGTTCTGCTGTCAAGTGGTTGTTTACTTTTTGTTTTATTGAGATTTGTGAGAAAATTACGTGGAGTTTTCCTTTAAAACTACATATATACGTTGGAAAACACCAATTCAACATGCCTGTGTGTTGTATTGTGAAGTGTGGTGCAAGAAAGAAGGAAAATCAACCTCAATTATCTTTGCACAGGTTAGTAGCCGGTTTTCATGCAATAGTACATAAAGTGATAAACTTTCGATTAAAAAATTGCTAGGTGATCATTAAATACGGCTTAAATTTTAATATATGGCTTAATTTCCGTCCAACAGACCTTTTTATTATTTCATAATTTCATTCGTTTGTTTACAATGATATGTCATGGTGGAATAGTGTTGTACCGTTTCCGTAATAGTTTCTGATACTAGTTCCTTCGCTGCGCTGAAATGATATTGCTAGGTCCGGCCCGTGGTTTACAGCAAACTGTACTCTTTGGTTCATAGCACCGAGAGACCGTTCCGCAGAGTTTTATGTAGTGTATACGATTTTTTGTTGAAGTTTTTAAGATTAACAATACTGTAGTACATACATTTTATGTAACTTTTATGATTTCCGCGGCTCACGCTAATAAAGATCCCAGTCCGCATGATTTTATCCGACATCTTCAACAATAATCGTCAAATTTCAGCCAATTTACACAAAACTTTAATGAATTATACACTAAAACCTTCCGCATGAATCACTCCGTCCATTAGTGAAAATTGATTGAAAATCCGTTTAGTAGTTTTTTAATTTTTCGCGTTCAGACAGACAGAAAAACAGACGGACGCGGCGGTGTACTTTGTTTTATAATATGTAAGGATGTGTTATTCCGAATGTTCATTTATGATAAAATTGTTAAAAATTTAATTCACTAATGCCCGTTTTCACCGACAGCTAAGTGACACTTAAATGAATACCTAAATAAAACTGCACTGTTTTTCAACTCTCAGCGCTGAGTCTACCGTTTAAAAACCAACAGTGAACTTTTATTAGGGATTCATTTAAGTGTCACTTAGTGAAGGTGAAAACAGGCATAAGACTTGCATGCTCACTCGATACTAAATATTTGGCTTTGTTTAAACGTTCACTTGCCAAACATTAGGTTTGCGTTACAAATATTTGTGAAAACTTTATTTGCTAAGTAATAATTCTATAAATGAAATTATAATTATGCGGAAAATTGTTTGAGAAGTGATAAATTGTCAATACTCGTTTTTTTCTGTTACAACGGACTATTAGCTAATATTTTTTTAAATATGATTCAACCGTGATATCTAGTAAGATTCGTTATAGTATTACGTACTAGTATCGATACTCGAAATAGTAACACCATGTTCCCTGAATGACACAACCCTAGCATTGGCAGCCATTTTATGCGACATTTTGAGTTGTAGGTATGCACCTTTTTTTTGTAGGTATTTCCAGTCCATACTTATTAAATGTCTATGACTTGACTAGGTTAAATGCTCTAAGGACTTGAGTGGTGGCGCGGACTCTAATGATTTTAGTTGTCAGTAGTATCTTTATAATTAATCTGCGGTTGTCACTTTGTCACCACTGAAGTCATATGTCTATGCTGAAGTCCGACGGAAAATTGTGGAACTTGCTAGTTCATGATGACATAGACACTAGCGCCGTGTCATTCACAGACTACAAATAGTATTTACATATTCTCATAATCTGTGGATGTGGACCATGTTAAAGTGTCAGTGCTCTGCTACTGTGTCAACAGCAGTGTCAGTGTTTGAGTCAGGCAAAAATCATGGAAAAAGTGTAATTATGAAAAAAAGCGCGGGAAACTTCGTCGAAGGCGGGAGTCTTTTCAGCTAATTTTCAAAATTATTTTTATTTTTGTGTAAATTTGATCAGTTGAGTCTAATAGTTGTATATATTTGTTGTAGTTAGTTTAATTTAGTATTTTTGTGTAAATATTTTGGTGTGATTCGGTAAGTTTTGTACATTTTTATTACAATCGGTGTATGAGTGGATGAGCGATCCCCCCGATATTGCGCTGGGGGATCCGGGCCCCAATCCGGGTCCCCCTGTGGCTTGCAATGTAACGATTTCGGATTTAAGTGGCATGGAAACTGATTCTTCCATTCTATCAGGCCTTGATGGAAGGGAAGCATCACGAAAACGCGTTCGAGCCTGTAAAGTTTGCAAACACTGCAACAAACGTAGGAAGAAGAGGTCCAGTCCAGATGATAATGACTCTGATTGCCAGTGTAATTCCACCAATGAAATGGTTGTGAAATCTCATGAGCCTACATTTAAACCTGCATCAGCACCTCATTCATTTGCAGTGCCAAACCTTCCCTTACAACATGTACATCAACCCATACTCAAACAGACAGTAACAACTGAATCTGGTCAGTCTACCATAGGTCGTAAGGAGTACCTTCCTACTGATGCACAACCATATGTAGTTCATGTGCAAAAAATTGAATCTTCTCCTGACAGCGGCACAATTTTACATCCCATGACATTTGGTAATTTCTTAAAGAAAAATGAATTCAAGTGTATAATTCCTGGTAGTGTAAAAAGAATTGGTAGGAATAAATGTTCAGTGGCTTTTACTAGCTTCTCAGCGGCAAATGATTTTTTGAATAATGAAAATGTTCTCGTAAACAAACTGAAAACATTTATTCCAACCTTTAATGTAACAAGAATGGGAATTATTCGTGGTATCCCTACTGAGTGGACTGATGAGGAAATTTGTGATAATATTTCCACCCCTATAGGCTGCGGCAAGGTTTTAAAAGTTAGGAGACTTAATTACAAAATGATGGTAGGTGGTTCTCCCACTTGGAAGCCATCTCAATCAATTGTATTGACATTTGATGGTCAAGTACTTCCAAAGAGGATATTTATGTGTTATAATGCATTCTCTGTAGAAACATACACATTCCCGACCATACAGTGTTATAAATGTTGTAGATATGGCCATACAAAGGTGATGTGCCGTTCTTCTCCTAGATGCTTTAAATGTGCTCAAGAAGGCCATACAGGTGATTCTTGTCACATTGAGGAAGGTTCTGTAGAAGCTTCATGTATTATGTGTTCTGGTTTCCATTTTGCCATTAGTAAGGCTTGTCCTGAATTAGACCGACAGAAGCAAATTAAACATGCCATGTCACATAGCTGTATTTCCTATATTGAAGCATCACAATTGTTCCCAGTTTCTAAAAAATCATATGCGGATGTTATTGCTCATGCCCCTACTAATGATGGCCATCAACATCATACTAATGCTAGATTAAGTCTTGCCAATGAAAAACCAGTCCATACATCGTACAAAAAGACCTTTTTTTCCAAACCTCGTTCTCCACCTAAACCTACTAAAGGCTATGATGTTGTTGCTCACAATAAAATATTAAATGAATACCAGTTTCCCTCCCCACAGAATGGTTCTGCTTTTAAGTTGAACGATCAGGAAAAAAAGCATAATTCTGATGACTCTGATAGTGTGGGAATGTTAGAAATGCTTTTAAATTTGCTTTCAAAATTAATATTGCAACAGAATAATGTCTTGAAACCGTACCACGTTGCCATGTTGAATGATATACTTAACAAAACTCATAGTGATGGATTCCAAGATTATACAGTGGAATTGCAGAAGTGTAGTTCCCAAAAAATGTGATTTGATATATCTTATAAACAAATATAATCCAGCAGTTGTATGTCTAACAGAAACTTGGCTAAAGCCAGGTTTTATTTTTGGTATTTCGGGATTTACATGTCTTCGAGATGACAGATTTGATGTACATGGTGGTGTTGCCATATTAGTAAAAAATTCTATTCCTTTTTCTCGATTAGTTTTCCCTATCAGAAATTCTGATATTAATGTCATTGGTGTATGTATTGATAATATTTCCATTTTATCTATTTATATACCACGGCCCTGTCCTTCATCTTTTGCTGATCTAAATAATATTTTTACACAACTCCACATACCTTGTTTAATTTTAGGCGATTTTAACTCTCATCACCGAGCTTGGGGTTCCAGTATCACCAATAACCATGGTGTAGACCTGGCAGAAATTTTGGATTCACATAACCTCTGTGTGCTCAATACAGGTACCCCTACTCGACGCACATGTCCAACACAAAATTTAAGTGCTGTAGACTTATCTATATGTTCCCCCTCTCTTGCCTCTCGTATGTCCTGGAATCTATATCCACATTCTTTTGGTAGTGACCACTATCCAATTATTATCTCTTCTCCTTTGAAAAATAGTTCTAACAAAAAACGATCTTCTAATTTAAAACACAAACTACATGATGCTGATTGGTCAATATTTAAAGCCATGGTTGAGTCCAGAATTTCTAAGTTTCCTGTTGCTGTCATTGGTGAAGAATCTGATAGGGCAGAGGCTTTTGCAAAATGCCTTATAGAAGTTGCAAATCAACTCTTTCCCATTAAAAATAACAACCCATCTGATAAAATTCCATTCCCACCCTGGTGGGATAATGAATGTATAGACGCTGTGCGTAGAAGAAAGACTACAGAGAGAGAATATGCTCTGGACATGTCTAATGAAAATTTACAAAATTTGCAGAAAGTTATTATGGACACCCAGGAATTACTTAGAAATAAAAAACAGGCAGGATGGAGATCTTTCTGCTCCTCTCTTTGTCCTGACACACCACCTTCTTTAGTTTGGCGCAATATTAAACGTTTCAGATCTGCTTTTAATGAACAATCTTCTTTCATCTCTTCTAATTTAGTCAATAGCTTCCTTGACCGCTTAGCACCACCTTTTGTTCCAGAGGCCAATGTCAAATTTTCTCCTCCTAGTTTAGCAATTCCTACAAATTTTTCTTTATCTTTGGATTCGCCATTCCCTCTGACTGAATTAAAGGGTGTTCTCTCATCAGTGAAAAATTCTTCTCCAGGAGAAGATGGTATTCCATATTCCTTCTTATCCAATTTGAGTGATGGTTCTTTGGAATACTATTTAAGTTTAATCAATGATGTTATGATGTCGGGTAATGTTCCTGCTTCATGGAGGTCACAAGAAATTCTACCAATTTTAAAACCAAACAAACCAACAGATGATTCGTCATCGTATAGACCCATAGCTCTATCATCAGTGCTAGCTAAAACTGCAGAGCACCTTGTAAAGAATCGATTAGAGTGGTTCATTGAGAGAAATACAAAATTATCTGACAGCCAATTCGGTTTTCGTAAAGGCAAAAGTACTATAGATAGTATAAGCATTCTGACTACAGATATTAAAATTGCATTTTCCCGTAAGGAATATGTGGTGGCTGCTTTGCTGGACATCTCGGGAGCTTATGATAATGTTATAATTTCAATTCTTAAACAGAAACTCATAACACTAAATGTTCCACTTATTTTAATACATTTTATAATTAATATGTTATCTGAAAGATTTATATCAGTTGTCTCTGATGACTCCAAAGTGTCTCGTTGTGTTTATAAGGGTTTACCTCAAGGTTCTGTATTAAGTCCACTGCTCTATAACATATATGCGTATGATTTAGAGTCGTCTCTCAATGGCTCAGTTTCTGTCCTCCAGTATGCAGATGACTTGTTGTTATACACTACTGATAAAAACCTTAACAAAGCTTGTAATACTCTATCATTATCTCTTAATTTGCTAAAGAAATGGTTAGATAATAATGGCCTTGAATTATCAATACCTAAAAGTGAAGTGATAATTTTCTCCAGGAAAAGATCTATTCCCCTTGTCACTGTTAACTACAACAACTGTCCACTAACTATACAAAATAAAGCTAAATTTCTCGGAATCGTGTTAGATAGTAAGCTCACAGGTTTACCGCATTATGAATACATAGATACTAAATGTGAACGTACTTTAAACATGATGAGATGCTTATCAGGAGTATGGTGGGGTGCACACCCTTTCTGTATGAAACTTTTGTATAATGCCCTTGTAAGAAGTGTGTTGGATTATGGTACTTTTCTGCTAGAAGGGGGTAGTGCTGCAGGTATTAAAAAACTAGACATGATTCAGTCTAAAGCTATGAGATTGGTTTGTGGTGCTATGAAATCCAGCCCAATTAATGCTCTACAAGTTGAGTGCGTAGAACCTCCGCTCGTCCTTCGAAGACAATTCTTATCCGACAGGTTTCTTACGAGAGCTATGCAATTTTCCAACCACCCGCTTATTTTAAAGTTACACACTCTCAATGAACTAGTTCAAACATCTCAGTATTGGCGTCACAAACCTATTCCTAATCTTATTATTAGCTATCGTAAAATTATCTCTATTCAGGCTAGTATAGACCGATCTCCTTCTCTACCACTGTTTATGTACGATTTTGACCCTCTTATTATTTCTCCAACTATCTGCTATGATGTAGGTGTTCACAAAAGGGATTTAGGGTCAAATGTTCTCTTTAACTTCAACGTTAATGAGAATTGGAATGATTGTCATCACATTTTCACAGATGCATCTAAAAATTCTGCTGGTGATTGTGTGGGAGTTGGTGTATTTCATAAACAATATAAAATTATTCAACAGGTCAAATTGCCACCGGAAGCCTCGGTATTTACGGGTGAATGTTTTGGATTATTTAAAGCCCTAGAATATATTATTTTAGCAAAACTTAGTAAAACCGTAATATTTTCAGATTCAAAATCAGCTCTTCAAGCTTTAGAAAAGTTTCCATTTAAATTAAAACCATACTACCCTATTATTTTTGAAATTCGTAATAAACTGTTTATATGCAAGTGTAAAGGGTTGTCGGTTATGTTTGCTTGGATCCCTAGTCATTGTGGAATTGTAGGTAATGAAAAAGCTGACCAGTTGGCTAAAGCTGCATCAACTTGTGGTGATGTGTTTCCCTATAAAAATTATTGTCATGACCTGATATCTCTCCCTAAAGTTTATCTTCGGGATTCTTGGGATAGGCTTTGGAGAGAGAGTGCTAGATTTAAAGGAAAACATTACTTTAATATTCAACCCAACATCCCTATAAAACCTTGGTTTTTTAAACTTAACTTTGACAAACGTTCTACTTCCATTATTTGCCGTATGCGTCTTGGACACATGTGTACTCCTTCCCACCTTGCTAGATTTAAAATTGTAGATAGTGATATATGTGAATGTGGTGTTGATGTTGGAGATTTGGACCATTTAATTTTCTCGTGTTCCCGTTTTGACCACTCCTACCTTCTGCAACAATTGCTTAGTGTTCGTGTTCCTTTTCCTACCCGAATGTCATGCCTACTTATGAATCCCAAACTCTATCCTATAATTACATCTTTTATTTTGCATAATGATATTAAGATTTAATAATATAATATAATATATATATATATATAAATTCCTATTATGCCTTCCTTCCTCATAAGTACTTTGTGTAAGTTTAATTTTGTAATACATATAATTAGATCCTAATAACTCACCTGATCTTGTCAATAATTCCTTTTCGAATTTACCTCTCCCGTCCGTTTCCTAACCTTTTTACTTGACATTGGCACAAAGCCTGCTAGTGCCATAATTAATAAAAAAAAAAAAAAAAAAGTGTAATTATTTTAATTTTGTGGAATAGCAAGATCTAGCATATTTGTTATCTCACAGTATTAAATTGCAGTTCGATTAATAGTTACTATTAGTTCGATTCAGAGAGTTTAGGTAAATAATATAACATTTTGTAGGTGTGTGGTTTTGTTGTAAACAAACAAACAAACGAATTCTTTACTTATTCCTGTGTCACAAGGGGAACTTTGTACCATAATTGAAGTATTTACTGACTCTTTCTTGAGTTAGACCTTAAACAGAAATCATCCCTATATTTTGAATAGGCACAACTTCAAAATGGGAGGTGGAGACTTGGTAAGGTTTTTTATTTATTTGAGGTCATAGTGTTATTGTGCAGATATGTTTTGCTAGGTAGTAACTAAAGTTTCAAATGATTGATACTAGAACCGTGTTACATAAGCTACTTATTTTTCACTGAGTCTTGATGTGACTCTGAATATCACTTTTTTAATAGCTAACAATTTCTGTGTTACTCTTCTAGAATTCTAAGAAGTCATGGCACCCAAATACAATGAAAAATCAGGAGCGTGTGTGGAAGGCAGAACAGGCTGTGGCCGAGGAGAAAAAGCGGATGGTGGAGTTACAACGTGAACGTGCTGAAGAACGTGATCGTGCTGAATTGAACAGTCTCATGAAACACAGCAGTAACTCCCCCGCCAATGATAACCGTTTGTCTTGGATGTATGATGTAGGCAATTTTTTTTTTGTAGTTGTTAATTTGATATTGCCATATTACAAGATTCAAATTTACGTGGAGTGAGTTCTCTATCTTTTTTGAATATCTGGTTTTTATTTTACTTTCTGGCTATATTATTGTTGATTTTTGTCTGTTTTTCTTGACTACCCAGGAGAACATAAGATTATAATCATAATTTTAATAATTATTATTTAAATACTGCTTAACTGGTTCATTAAAACATCAAAAAATTTGTTTCAGAAACCTGATAAGAAAGTTGATCATGAAGCATATTTGCTTGGTAAATCCATTGATAAAAATGCTGAACAATCAGATAAACTGGAACAAGATGCAATCCCAGCTGTATCAAAAAGAGTTGTTGGCTCCAGTATGTTAACTTCAGGTGGCAACACACAAGTAGACATGTCTCGGAAGATTCGCGAAGATCCCTTACTTTTGATTAAAGAACGGGAGCGGGCTGCTCGTGCTGCCTTGTTGAACAATCCCTTACAACGTCGCCGGCTAGCCGAGTTATTGAGAAAAGAACAGGTAGGTGTCCTCACCTGATTTGTTATTGTTATAATGTAGTACTTATGCTGGGCTAAAACTAATGGGACACATTCAAAATGAGACTAAATCTCAATCAAAATGGCATCATTTTGACAGAGGTAGTTCATACAGAAACTGTATTAAAGAATTGGTACAATTTGTAAATGATGTGATGTGTGTGGTGATGGATTTAAATAACAGATTTCAAGACAAATAGTAAAGAAGTTAATCAAGCACCTTAAGTTCTTTAATTGATTGCACTTCTAAAAAAAGACTCATATCTATTATTTTTTATCTCATCTATTCAAAAAGAGCTAGTTTATTCTTTGTAAATAGGGACTAATATAGCTTTATACTCCCTAAAAAGAAGAAGCTTACAAGCTTGTTAGTAAAAGTTCCAATCACCAAAGAGATCAATCACGAACATTGTATGACCAAGTAGCAGGCCAGCAGAAAGTGTGAATTAGGTCAAAATGAAAATCCAAGATGGCGGCTGCGAACATTTTCTAAATTGTCGTCATGGGTGTCGTTTTCATTCTTTTCTCGCCGCGCTCAGGGTTCTACCTAGAATCCTCTCCGCTCTGGATCCAAAGAAACACTCTCGCCTTAAAAATAGTTGTTTGCTCCTCAGGCAAACAATCTACTATTTTTGGTAGGTTTTGTAGATTTTATGGCTAAATAATGCGATAGGCAAGACAATGATTGCAACACATATAATTAGATTCAAAGTGTGCCATATTGATTTTAGTTTCTATAGACATTAATATTATTTTCTCTTATATTTTTCGTTTTTGTTTAGGAGTTTTAAAATGTAACGTCGTAATATCACTTATTTATTTATTTATATATACTTTATTGTACACCACAAAAATACATAACAAAAAATAAATCAAACACTTCAAAATATACAATGGGCGGGCTGATCGCTACTTACATCACTAACAAGTTGCATCAATGAGGGAATTGAATGTATTTCAAAATTGCTCGACCTATTTATACCCTTATCTACTGTATCTACATACATACAAAAATTAACTACAACAATATATTTATTTTGTAGGATTTAAGAAAAGAAAGCAAATCCAAGAAATCACCGAAAAAGAAAGACAAAAATCTTGATAATCTGCTAGCAGCTAAACTCAATGCTCTAGGGGGACAGAAAAGTATCGATTTGGCAACCCTTCTAAACTCTGACGATTCGTCACCAGACTCATCTCCAGCTGACAAAAAACTAAGTAAAAAGAAGAAAAAGAAATCAAAACAGAAAAAGAAGAAAAAAGAACGTAAACATTCATCAGATAGCGATAGTGAAGATGAAAAATCATCAAAATATAAAAAAGAAAGTAGGATTGACGATACAAAAAGCAGTAAAAGATCGTCCGAACATCGAGGTGACAAGAAGGAATCCCGAAAAAGGAAAAGTCCTGAAATTGAAAAATATTCAGATGGTGAAATTACACCTAAGAAATATAAAGGAGATACTCCAGAACGGCATGTTCCGAGGCGTGAATATGAGACAGATTACAAGAAAACGGGTTACAATGATAAGAAAAATTATAGGAGTGGACATTATTCTGGGAGGCAGTACACTAGAGATGAAGATAGGCAAAGTAAAGATGTCGAAAAGAAGGAAAATAGAAAACGTGGGGGCATGACTGGGGACGAGAGAGCTGCTAGATTAGCAGAGATGGCGGCAGCGGGTGCAGAGCGAGAGGTGCAGCGCGGGCGCCGCGTGGCCTCGCAGCGCGCCGCCGAAGCCGCGGCCGAGCGCGTCGCGCCCGCGCCCCGCTCCGCGCAGCCGCGCGCTCTGCCCGACTCGCTCGAGAGCCGCCTGCACTCCACCAGACATTACATACAACGTGACAAGCGCCACATGAATGAACATTTCGCACGACGATAAAATTTTTATAGATAACGACAATTATATTCTAAGTAAAAAGGTAAAAAGGTAGATAGGTTATACGCGCTACGTAAGGGGCACGATAAAACTTGGCTAGTTAGCAAACCTGAATACAGTGTTGCGCCGCCGGCGTCAACGGAAACATCATAGTATGTTTATCTCTTTTTCGCTCCTGTTAAATACGACATGCTATCCTACTTATACGTGTTATCTAGAGTCGTGTATGTACGAACGACACTCTTGTTCTTGCTCGGTCATTCAACGGTTCGTTCCAATCTAGTACAATTTGTGAAATGTACTAGTTCGGTCTGCTAGTACTAATAGTACTATTAGTACACTGAATGAATGATGAGTTTTACTACCAGTCCTTTGGTTGTATCACAGGCACAGATTTGTTAGTATAGCCAGTTTTTGTGTTGTTTTACAACCTCCGTGAAGTCGCTGGCAGAAGCTAATAATATAAATAATAACATTTTAATAATAAAGTAATCTATTTTGATTTTCCTTCATACTTTACAGGCTTAGGACTGTCATTCTAATACCCGTTCATATATTTACAAAACATTACAAGAAAGTCAAAGATTGATGTAGTACATACATGTACATAATGTTCTTACCTAATATTTTAACTAAATCATCAAATAATTTGAAAAATCGGCAACCTCGCATATTTATTTCAAAGGATATAATGCAAAATAGCCTAAAATGTTATCGTGATAAAGATCTAAACACTGGCAAATCAGAGTTATGAAGTTGTAAGTTTGAGTACTCAGATGTAACAGGAGTGCGTTTCATTCCTTCGCCATCGGTAACTAGGCGTTCCACAGTGGAACGAATGTATGGAAGCGGTAGGACGTAGACATGTCCGAAAAATAAGAGTAAAATTATGACAAACTAATGATGCCATCTTATTCGATTACTTAATGCCTTCATAAATTGTGGTGATGAATTTCTTCATAACTCCCATATTTCGGGAGTAATTTGAGAAAATGTGAAATTTTACTATGAAAATGAGTGTATTGAGCTCTCTCCCTCCTGATTCCGGGCTTGTTTCAAGTAGCGGTCTCTAATATCGTAATGCTATTACTAAGAGCTATATTTAATACTAAGACACATAGTGCGCCAAATGTGCACTTTCTGGGATAAAAGGAAATGAAAATTTAAAAAAAAAAACGTTTTTTCCCCATTTGTATTTACTTTAAACCGCAGACAGACTTATTAAGAGGTCTATAAATATATTATATATATACAGAAATATATATTAACAAAAATATTCACAAGAACTGATGAGAGTATGACTTTTAAGTAAGTTGATAATAAATTACCTAGTTTCATTAAAAGTACAATAAATAATTAAGACGTAAGCTCTAATTTACTAAGTTACACATTTTAAAACAATAACATCATTTAATTATCTTCGTCATCATCATCATCATCAATTAATTCAAATTCAGAATCGATGTCCGCTAAATCATTTATGTTAACAAATTCGATATCACTTTTCTCAGAATCCGTAAGCTCATAAAATTCCTTAAAAGAAGATTTTTTTACAAACTTATTTCCTTTTGGACGGATACTTGTAACAAGTGGATCAGAAGACAGTAAAAGATTGTGCATAATATCTTCATTGCATGAGATACTGCTATGCTTTCGAGAATGCCCCTCTCTATATTTTCTAAAATCTTTATTTCTAGCCTCAGATGCCTCTTCGGATAGAAAACCAATGGGCACAATTGACATGTTCTGAACTATGTCTGGCCCATGCATTAAAATTTTATGAAGTGAAGAAGGCATATAATACCATGGGTATAACTCCACGTAAAGCTTAGCAGTATCAAAGCAGAACTCTCGGAATTTAGTTACGTTGATCTTCTCTCCTGATGAAATACACTGCAAGATCACACAGATTTTTCTTAAAAGCATAGCATCTATTCCGGTCAGTTCAGCAGATTTAGTGTAGTTTTCAAAAAATCTCCTTGCCGAGTTGCCATTGTTGGTGGATCCACTGCCTTGTTTCACAACATCGAGAAGTAAGCCCGTTTCTCTTCTTACAGCCTCTTGAACTCTTTTCTTCCTGTCATCAACTTGCCTTTTTGCTATATCACCCCTTACTTGCCATGATTTTATGTCTAATTTGTAGGAAATGTGTAATAAGCATTCCATTGAGCGAATCCAAGCGTGAAGGGTGCTTAAGCTATATTTATACATGTCCTCGTTTGCGTGTTTATCTTTGATTAACTCTAAATTATTCATTTCTTTAGGACAAGCCTTGCATATGTCACACACTGAAGCTGCTGTATTGGATATAATGGAATGAATTTTACCATCAATCATTGTCAACAGCAGTTGGTGTTTGACACTAATTCCATCAGTGATGGTGGATGGAGTTAAGGCTTCAATCTCTGCTTCGATTTCAGCCATCTCTCTCTGCACATTTTCTTTGGTTTCCTTTATAAACTTAAACAATATTGGCCGGCAAAATGAAGTGGAAGATGGTCGCTCGTTTTCCCAAATTGTTACACCTTTTGAGACGAGCCGCAGTGGTACAAGACTAATCATAAAATTACTAGCAAGATCGATTTGCTCATCTTCACTCGTCCTTTGATGATAAATGCTTTGGCTAGATGATCCGTCAAAACCCCATTTGCTGGTCAATACGAGCTGTTGATTGGGATCAACAGGGGTTTCTAACGACCTAATAAGTCTTCTTGAGGTTAAATCCATCAAGGCTTGTAATTTGATTTTTGCAGAGCTCTCTGTAACTGTGAGATCTTCTTTGGCCGGATAGCACTTAATTTTTTCTTTAACCAACATGTAGTAACTCGGGTATTGAAGAGCTCCTTCTTGAGTGTTGAAATCCCGAAGAGTGTTATAGCGCCATTTCGATAAGTTCATCGATACATAAAGAGCCAATGCCTTCAAAGGGGATATTTCCCGTACCTGAATTGATTTACCTTCAATGAAGGCTTTGATTTTTGAGGCCTCTTCTGGATTCTCCGTCAAGTATTTCATAACATAAGCTGTATCGCTTTGTCCTGCCTTTTGAAGCGCCCTTTCGGCCGAAAACATAATTTCAGCGCTGCTACTGCTGCATGAAAGACTATCTTCAGTGGTGCGTCTTCTTTTTTGCCGGTTACTAAGGTCCTCAAAAGATTTACGAGGACTAGGATGTGTACAAGTTGAAGCATCAGATTTAGCAGGAGAAATTATGGGCTCGATGACGTCACTTATATTTTCTGTAGAAGGTTCCATATTTTCATTCTGTAATTCCGGCCATTGAATTGCAGCCTGTAGCCAAATCTCATGTTTCTTCCGAAACTTATCTGTGCTTCTTCCAGACTGTGTCCATTTTGCATAAATGCGGTAGCAAAATCGACGACACCAGTCTTTTAAACTTGTTTCAGCACTTTCACATAACTGAACACAACTGTTATCTTTTAAAACACTGAACAAATAGTTAAAGTCGCGTAAATCTTTATGTGCGCGTGCGCATAAAGCAACGTGAATATCAAGATTTGTATTAAAATTTGGAAAATACATTGCGAGATTAGCTTGGATACAACGAGGTGTAAATCAACACTGATTTTAAAGTTACTAATAGTGACCTATTTATATAAAATCCAGGTATCCCAGGTATCCTTTGTTAAATATTGCAAGGTAATTAGTTATTGTGATAATTAGTAAATGATGCATGCTAAATTAGTGTATTAAGAGCCATTTAGTAATTAAATAATAGCAATGTTCTTATCAGTAATCATTAGTGCATCAGTTTTATATGTAAACCTTAAGTCCCTAATTATATATCCTAATTAGCTTATATCTTCTCTAATTGGCTGATCAGAAATGTTATTGTAATAAGGTAAACCTTTAGAAAAACGGTTTTAATCAACAAAATAAACAAAAAATTAAAAAATTGTGTTATAAAATAAACATCACTCTTTATCCCAGAAAGTGCACATTTGGCGCACTATGTGTCTTAGTATTAAATATAGCTCTTAGTATTAGCATTATGATATTAGAGACCGCTACTTGAAACAAGCCCGGAATCAGGAGGGAGAGAGCTCGATACACTCATTTTCATAGTAAAATTTCACATTTTCTCAAATTACTCCCGAAATATGGGAGTTATGAAGAAATTCATCACCACAAGTTATGAAGGCATTAAGTAATCGAATAAGATGGCATCATTAGTTTGGCATAATTTTACTCTTTTTTTTCGGACATGTCTACGTCCAACCGCTCCCATACATTCGTTCCACTGTGCGTTCGGTTGCGCGCATGTCGTCACAATGGCGGGCGCGGAGCGCGATAGTGCGTACTCGCCGCCTCCGCTCCGTTTCCTGGCTTAATATTTCCCGCTCGATTCAAGAATCGAAAATATCCGTGACCGACATCTTAGTGTATTTAGTCTGTGGATCCAAGTCTGAGCAGGCGGTCGGACCGAACGTGATCGAAACGAAATACTAAATGACCGAAGTACTATTAAGCTTACGGAATAGTTCACTCTAGTACAGTGTCATGAATGAATTCTTAGTAGTACATAGTACATGTACTACACAAGCCTAGCAACGAAACATAGTGAACCCGAACATCGAACCATTTGGTTCGTACGTCTGGACGTAAATTAGCAAAACGAACGCGAACACCATACGAAAACAGTTCAACTTGTGTTCGTGCTCAATGGCCATGCTCTCTTTAGTAGCAATGGATTCGAAATTGGATCACCACGAACACAGTGTTTGATGTCCGTTACGGTACGCACATGCGAACAAAATGTTCGGTATTCGTGTTCATCATGTTCTTGTTCGCACGAACGAACGTGGCGAACCAAATTCGTTGCTCTGTGTAGACGGTGTACGGAGAATTTTTGGCTACTTCACTGTCAACCACTTCCAACGTGTTCGATTTCACCATGTTTTATTCCATGTTCGTTCGTGCGTATTGTTTTTGAATATCGAATGTTGCGTAGGTAACCTGTCTACCTCATTAATATCATTAGTTAAGGAAAATAAATGTAAGCTCTCAATAAAATCTTATTGTGTTTAATTATTTTAATGATAATATTAATATACAATATATTAATATAATTTTTATTGGCTCAGTAATGTTAATCGATTATATTTTGAAGCAACCGACGCTGTGTCATTTTATATCTTGTCAATCCAGAGGAATCTTCTCTTTTACAATCTGTAACAATTTATTAGATATTTTAGTAACTTTGGACTCTTAGTACAAAAAAGTTAAATGAATGTGACACTTGTAGTTGTTTTACAGGACTTGTGTGAGCTTTGTTTTAGCAATTCTGTAGCTTGTCTAATTGTACTTAGTTTTGGGAAAAGCATATTTTGGTAATATTATAATATAGGAACGAAAGGATCTTTTCTGTCGGAGAGTTGGGATATTAGATCAGTATAAGATGATGCCTTTTTCCTATGATCCTATGGTAGTACTAAAATTTCTTCAATCCTTTAATAAGATATTCTTAAAATATGCCTTTCCCAAAATTCTCAGAGTTCTCATATTAGAGAGGTACAGTGAAGTCAATATTTTTAAATGTAATAAATAAGAAAGAAAATTGAGTTTATTATTTTTCCCTCTTTAAGGTTCATAGCCAAATAGCAAAAACGGAACCCTTACCCCGCGTCCTATTTAAAAGCGATCGTTGCTCGAATACACGATCGTTCGAAGTTTTTGTTGGTGAACAGGAACGTGTCGTCGCGCTGACAGAGGACGTTTTCCAGACAAAAAGTGACATATGCACGCGGCCGATCGCGTAATCACGCGACTATCGCTTTTAAATAGGACGCGGTCTTACTCTGCGTCCTAACTAAAAGCGATCGTCTCGTTTATGTCACTTTGTTCGGAAAACCGGAAGGCGCACTCTGTCGCCACCACGCTTTCTCGCGTTTGCACTAGAAGGTACCTAATATTATTTTATTTGTTCTGGGGGACCGGTAGAACTGTACCTACCTACCTGAGGGTATGACTCACATTCATTACTTGGTGTTGTGAACAGTCTTTTTGCCACAATGCGGAATTAAAAGATTAGATTCGTTGAGGGGTACTTTCTATCTTGTAGGTAAGTAATTAGCTGTTCATGGTTAGGTAACGAAGGCACTCGGTGCCTGTACCTCCGCACACATCCCGGCATAGATGGGGTCAGTGTCCCAGGGCCCGCGCTCGGGCAGCGGCAGCGCGCGGCGCCGCAGCTCAGCTACGAGCTCGCTCACGTCCATGATGGGGATAGGGTCGAGCCCGCGCGCCAGCCCCGCCAGGTACTCCACGTAGTGCGCCCTGCAAGTACAGCCGTGGTCAACACACCTCGATGAGGCCCCGCTTGTAGAGGCCCTCTAGCGTGCCGTAGGGCCGAGGCGGCGGCCGGAGCGCGGCGCGCTTCACCAGCGTCTCGAGGTCGTCCACCCCCAGGATCGGAAGCGGGTCGATGCTGCAACGACGAACCAACCGACTCAGGTATTCCAGGTAATGGTTCCTGTAAGCACATGCCTCACTCACCGCCTCGCTCGCCTCGACCGACATAGACGTTGAAATCACCTTAGCCTAGCCCAGGTGTCTGTTATCATCATCATCGTTCAGCCGAGAGTATGTCCACTGTTTGAAATAGGCCTCCCATCCCATCGTCACATGTGTCTGTATGCAACTATGGCTTATTATAACATTGCAACTATGGCTTATATTAACTTGAGGTTTTGATTACGATTTGCAAGTTTTGATAAATACCTAGTAACGTAGAATTACCTATAGGTCTTAACTACCAGATAGTTAACTGATTATTTTCACGAAGCACCTCATTAAGTATGGAAATACCTACATCTAAGTCCAAGGTGTGCCCCGAACATAAATGTATGGAATAACTGATTTTATTTTCATAATTTCAGGGTTAGTCCCATTCCCATAGCACCTACCTACCTAAAAGTTGTTCATAAATGATGTGTACAATGAACCTCTAAGTGGTGGTTTTCAGTTATTTCAATTAGGTAGCTACACCTTCCTTGTATGTAAGTACTTACAATGTTACTGTAAATGTTCGATAGGTACAGTCACGAGCATAAATATTTTACTATGAACAGCTCGCCTATAAAATATCTGATTTCATGATTCATCCATTAATATCTGTTGTCAAGATTACGGCAAATATATGTTTTCATTTGTGGAAGGGCAATTTTTACGTAACGTTTTTATGGCAATAAAGAATTTATTTATTTTATTTATATGATAGTGTAATACCCCCAAAGTAAAAAATCGAAGTCAAACTCATAGCGATGGCGATGATCAAAGTCGAAGTCAAAGTCAAAATCAGTCAAAATCAAAGTCAAAGTACTATATCATTTATACAGGGTGGCAAGGACATTGACGCGAAAACTGAAACCATGGATTCAGTACATGATTCTGACCTGCCGGGGTTGCGAAGAAAACCGAAAGGGAGATCGTGGCCCCCGGCAACAGGGCAACCGAAGGAACACGGGTGGGTTTTAGTCAGTAAGAGTCTGACACGCCCTCCCGCTCCGCCCAGAGCGGGAGAAGTTATTTGATGATTTCCCACCCTCAAAAAAAAAAAAAAGTACATGATTCTGAACGAAAAATGCCAACGCAGTGGGTGTTGAAATTTTTAGTCGGTTACTTAAAAAAAAATCTGCTGTTCCATAGAAAAGTGCAATACCTACCTACGCGGTTAAAATATATGGAACAGCTGATTTTTTTTTTAATAACCGACGAAAAATTTCTTCTTTTTCGACGGGGGGGTTCAGAATCATGTACTGAATCCACGGTTTTAGTTTTCGCGTCGATGTCCTTGCCACCCTGTATACGTCAACCAAGATGTCGGATATTACACATCATATGCCACTACTGTAAGGCACGTTCGTTTTTTTTTATTTCCTCGCCCAATGCATAGTAAAACGTATGATGCACGTTCGCAAGTTGATTTCTGAATCGTGTCACCAAAATGCCACTCGTCGGAAATCACCTATTTTCCGCACTTGTAGCATAAATAACTATTAAAGCCGATGCAGCAACTATCTTTTGGCGTCGCTAGTATTGTCAGATAGTTCGTGTTCATTCGATGTCACATATTTGTGCTGCCACTTGCCTTCCACAAATGATCACATATATTATTAATGGTTGAATCATGAAATCATATAATTGCCGAGCTGCTCATTGTAATATATTTATGCTCGTGACGGTACTTCCACTGTTTGTCGACAATTATCAATTGTGATCCTCAGGTCAGAAATAGTTTCATGAATTTACTAGAATCAGACATATGAATGTACTAGAATCAGAGACCAGTGAATTTTAACACACACACGGATTTACAAGTAGGTACCTACAGTATTTCTATTTTCTTAATGTCCCTCGGGAATCATCGCATTCCCGAATACAAACGAATGCAAATTTCTATGTCCATCAATTATTAGATTTACCATGCATAATAATTTGAATCCAGAACTAAGTTCTTTATTGTTATTTTGTTTTGTTTGATTCCGTGTGAACTTTACAGAGCTGTAAAACTATTTTCCTATCTGTCGTGCATGCGACTTTAGCAGCTTTCCTCCAATTTATTTTTTAAATAAATTACATTAAGTTAAAAGAATATTAACAACTCTATATACTTCCAAGTCGATTAAGAGCGTCCGGTCTGCACCAAGTGCAAAGGGCAACTGATAGAAAATTTCTATCAGTCAGTCGTCGACTGACGAAACACGAAGTTTGCCGAGGGACATTAAGAAAATAGAAATACTGTACATACGTGAATGTTAACACAGAATTTGTTCGAAAAACGAGATACCAACAGTTTTTTTTTTTCGATAAACAATGGAATGTTGGTAGGTATAGTATTTAATCGGTTGCCAAATAATTCCCATTTATTAGCCCGTATTGTCCCACTGCTGGGCAAAGGCTTCCTTACTCCTCACCTTTCCACTTCCTTGCAAAATATTAATTAATTTATTTATTGAAACTTTATGAACAAGTAAAAAAAAACTGTAAAACTTTAGGCAATATCTGTAACGATGCTTTGCAGAACATTTATGTTGGTTCGTTTCTACTTATTACCTAGTGCTAGGTATACCTACCTAGTCCCACATACGTTATACTCACTTGCAGAGGCCTGCGTAATTGTTGGGAGCTTCAGTGCCACACGTTCCGTCTACGAGCCCTGTCGGTGTTTCTCGTTGCAACTGCACGGGACATCGCCCCGCACTGCCTTCCGCTGCGTTTGTTTCAAATGTGACGTTGTTCATCTAAAAAAAAGAGAGTATGGTATTTATTACATAAAGCCTTAAAATATAACATACTTTTACAGTATTTGGTCTCGTCCACACCTACAAAGCTATAATTAACTTGAGTATAAATAGGTAAGCGATCTACAAAATGAGTCCTCGTGAGTCTCTTAGAAATAAATTCAAAGAAATTGATATACGCACTCAGCCTTTTATTTATATCTTAGAAAGTATTTTGTATGTTCGCAAAAACTTAGGACTTTTCAAAATAAGAACCGATTTCCATAATATACCGTACATACGGTACACATACGTATATACACACGTAGTAAACATGAAATTGTAATACCCAAATTTAGATTAACTAAAGCTAGTAAGTCATTTCTTATAAACAGTACTTATCCGCTTTTATAACAAGTTGCTAGTCGGTTACAGAACTAAGCGATAGAAAGTTCAAAACCTACATAAGATTAAAGATTACGTTGAAGACAAGGAAGTTTGGCAATAATTTCTTCTGCACTTGTGGTTTCTCTGGTACCTCATTAACGGCATAACAATGTATATGTCTATTAACTGATCCCAAATTACGATGATTATTTTATTTTACTTTTTTTATATACTTCTTTGACATAATCTGTTCATTATTTTATTTTATTTATTATGGGACAATAAACAGCTACAATATAAAGTATTTACAAATAACAATAATATAGGCTCATAAGTAGTATTAACAATATTGCAGCCCACTAAATTATCCGCATGTTAACAAAATTAGATAAGTTTAGTAGTTCTGCGAACAGTAGACCTCGCGAGCGCAAACTTTTTTACAACAATTAATATACCTACCACTAAAGTTCTTTAAAATGGGATATTTATCAGGTTTTTGTTTTTTTTTATTACAAAATATCCTGTTTATATTTCAAAATTCAAAATATTTTTATTTCACATATACCTACATGGGCACTTATGAAACGTCAGAAGCTAGGTGCACGGTTCCAATTGGTCGTTTCCTATGGAGAAGAGCCGGCAAGAAACTCCACGGTTATTCTTTTAAAAATAATTGGCTTTTACAATTCTTTCAAATAACAGTATGACTAGGTATGGGAGGACAGTGTAGGCCTATCAACAAGTACCAGGTACTTAAGAAAATAGAAAATGGTCAACAAATCTACAGTCCACTAAGCCTACAGTGTTCTCACATTCACAAAATAGAAAAGAATCTATACAAAAGATATATAAATTAATAAAAATAAAAACCTCTTCTAATTAAACGCAATTACATTATTGCTATTACAAATGTAATAAATCTGAATAATTATCATGTGCAAAAAAGCCACTAATAAAGAGTTGAAATTAACTCGTAGGTATATAATGTCAAATAATAGAATGAATATGTCAAGGACGAATGTAAAAAAAAATAATAAGATAAAAAAAAATATGGTAATTTGGGAACAGTTAATAGACTCTTACATAATTATGCCGTTAATGAGATACCAGGGAAGCCACATGTGCAGAAGGATTGTCATTTCATTTAAATGAATGGTTTAAAAGATATCACAGATTCAAAATTACACGTAACAAAATAATTATAGTTGATGGCAGCGCGGGCGCAGCGGTAGGAGTCAATGACCTTTTCCTCGGCTATTAGGGATGTAATCCTATCGTCGGTAGTACGTTCCCGTGGTATATTTTCCGACATCCACGTGGGCGAAGCCGCGGGCAAAAGCTTGTAATACCTAATATTGACTGCAGTTGGACTTTTACTTCCGATCTTTGATCACAACTTCACCTTCAAGACACATAAGAGGAGACAGGTAGAACATCTTCCACTTATGTATGTCCTCAAAAGTAAGTAATTATTTATTATCTTTGTTAATTATTTTGTATACAGAGTCGCAGGGACATCGATGCGAAAACTGTTACCATGGATTCAGTACATAATTCTGAATGCCGCGTTGAAACTTTTCGTCAGTTATTTTTAAAAAAATCTGCTGTTTCATGAAAAAATGCAATACCTACGCGGTCAAAATGTATGGGAACTGCTGTTATGGCTGCTGTGCTGTGTATGGGAAATTGTGCGTCGGTTATTAAAAATAAAACTGCTGTTTTATTTTTAATAACCGACGCATAATTTCAACGCAGGGGGCGTTGAAATTCAGAAAGTTTTCGTGTCGATGTCCCTGCTATCCTGTATACACCGACCACCGTGACATTTTAATCGTCTTACAAAGCAGCCCACTTCAAACTACTAAACATTCATTAAAAAATAATTGATATATACCGTGACATTTTAGTCGTCTTACAAATGGCCATTTTCTGTACCCGACATAAAATACCTCGTAGAAGTCGTTAAAAAATTGTTACAATATATCTTTTTTTTAATGAATTTTCAGTAGTCATTGGATAAATGAAGAGGGCTGCTTTTGTATGACGACTAAAATGTCACGGTGTATAAGCAGTAGGTATTTTGATCTCACTTATTTATTTTTGTTTATTATGTACCTACCTGAAGTAAAGTTTGCAACTCATGAGGTTCTTTGTCTCTTAAATAAAACAGACAGTTTCGGGGGTGATGCGCATGTAGTCCTAACTTTGCGCAGTATTCACTCAGCCCACACCGTGCGCCCATTGTAAACGGCTTTCCGCAGCCATAGCAGAATTCGTATTTGCATTGAGTGCAAGTGAAATGCATGCAGCCTCCCCTGAAATTATTTAGAAAGAAAGAAAATACGTTTATTTGCGGTAAACATGACGCAAAGAAAGATAATAAAAAAAACACGTTAATAACAAATTGGGTGAAAATATGCGTCACATCCACGCAAAACCGCCATCGCTCAGCATAAATGCTGCGACCCCATGCGAGACAGAGCCCGAACGCTGATTTTCAGCGACAGCCGGCGCTGACGTGATGACGTCAACCGACGTCAATTTCAAACATAGTAATGAACTACCGCCTATCTAGATAGGTAATATGTTAAGAAGCTCAAATTGAAAAGTATTTAATTGATCAGTACCTGGAGAGGGAGTACTTAAAATGACACCGTGGACACTCGAGTCCATTGTCTCGTAAATGTTGCTGTATTGCAGTGACCGACCGCTCAGGATCGTTGTCCTCTAGCCACGCAGTATACTGTTCACAATTCAGGCCTTCGTGATTAGCATTCCACTGTAAAATTATATGAATATAGTTACTACAGGTATCTAGTTCTTACAGGTATATTTTATTAAATCACAGGTTGTTAAATCGTTGATACAGATTTTAATTAAGCTTACCGGTTTCCTACATGACGCGCAACTTATAGATCGACATTCCGGGCAGCGTATTTTCTTTTGTTTCGGATGAACAAAAAATCCTGAAGAACATTCCATACACCACCTGAAGTTTGGATCTCGAGCTAAGGTTCGGTCTCGTAACTGTCAACAATTAATAATTCAAATGTTCATTATCATGTTTATCCAAGTGTACCTAAGTAGGTAGGTACCTAGACCTCTAAATTTTGTCCGTCAAAGTAGTACAAGTACCTACAGGACCTAGCCTGCAGCACATTGAACTGCAGTCATCCATTAGAAGGAAAGCCCGTCTTTACCTTCTGCATTTAGTGTTACCAACTTTGATTGCATTTCTAAGGGTCGACTTCTGGGTATTTAATAAAACACTGCAATACTTCGTATGGCGCATTCATTCAACGTTCAACGCCGAGCGTTGGAAGTCCAATATGTAGGTACGTGTAAAAGTGATAGTATTCGCCTGTAATGTAACGTTAGCGATTCGATTTTGAGCATTACGTTACAATACTGCCTCCTTGACTGACGAGCATTCGCCTGTTATGTAACATTTTAGATTTAATATTATTACAGACATTGCGCATTGTAATACTCGGTTCTCCTCCCTTACTGATGTAATGTTCGAATTGTATAATTCAGGTTGCGCACTGTAATGATCGGTTCTCCTACCTCACTGATGTGATGCTCGACTCTGAACGTTACATTACAGGCGAATGCTCCCGGTGAGGGAGCACCTTTAAAAGAGCGCTCTCGTGCGAACGGATGAACTAAGTACTGTCCATTTGTTCTATTCGAGTGCTACGTTTTAAACCGCGTGTGCTTCAGAGGGCTATATTAATATAAAATTTAGTTTTGTTGACACACAGCAATAGATATTAGGTAGGTCATCTATGGATGTATTTAAAACTTTCTCTTCGTCCGTCGAAATGAATAAATCAGTGACAATTGACCAAAAGCGGTTATTTTATTTTACTATGATAATGATTTCAATACTTAGGTAGGTATCATTTAAAATACTAGATTGTAAAATAGGTACAGTATTTCTATTTTCTTAATGTCCCTTGGCAAATTTCGTGTTTCGTCAGTCGTTGGATTTCTATCAGTTGCCCTTTGCACTTGGTGCACACCGGACGCTTTCAATCGACTTGGAAGTTTAAAGAGTTGTTAATTACGCTTTTAACTTTTGTAATTTATTTTTAAATGGGAGGAAAGCTGCTAAAGTAGCGGCACGACGGATAGGAAAATAGTTTTACAGCTCTATATAGTTCACACGGAAATCAAAACAAGACGACACTAAATTACCTAGTTCTGAATTCAAATTATTATACACGATAAATCTAATAATTGATGGACATAGAAATCAGCATTCGCTTGTGTTCGGAAATGCGATGATTCCCGAGGGACATCAAGAAAATAGATATACTGTAATTAAGTACGTCATTTACCTTTCTTTGAAACAACTCATGCACATCTATTTCAAGTAGAGTTTTTAGAAGTATGTCCAAATGAGCAAAATATTCAAGCCAGGCATCTTCAGGTAAAGTTTCCAATTCTGGAAGTTTACAATAGGGACATACGCAGTCAGCAATACTTCTCTCCGTTATTTGTACAGTGAAATAATGGTGTGCGCATTCTCGACAGCATCGATGAGTGCAACGTAACATTGACACCATCTGCAAAATAATCAAGTGAGCATTTTTATATGACTGAACTCCGATTAAGATTAAAATATTATTTTACTTTCTTACCTCATGCTCCGGTAGTCGAGATGCACAGAGTTCGCAGTCTTGATATAAATAAGCTAGAGCAGATGATAGGTCAACGCATTCAAGCGCAGCTAGGAGCGCAGCCGGCGTATCTGCGCCTTGCGTTATCAACTCTACTGCGAGCTGCGCTTGCTCCCATGTTTCAGTTGCACCCTCTGCGAGCAGCATTCGCGCTTGCCTCTAAAATATGATTTATTTATCAATATTTCGAATCGTTTTTAATTATAGTAACTTGTAAGTATTATGTAACTGAACTTACCTCTGGTGAACCTTCCGGAAGTCGGACTTTAGCCAAATCTATGATTTGACCAGACACCCTTCGGACAGTAATTGGTGGAGGTGGCGATGGCGGTGAATTTATTGGTTCTTCATTTGGTTTTATGACTAGTAACTGTGAGTCTTCCGAATCACTATCGGTCCATTCGTCTTCTGTACGACAGGTTTCGCGGAAAAATGGCTTCTTTACTTTCGGTGGCGTAGTTGTTTTAGGAGGCGAGAGCTGTTTTTCCTCTTTAAGTTTTAAAGGCGGGGGAGGAGCTGCTTTTTTCTTATTCAACGTTGAAGTGGTTGCTTTTACCTCGGGCATCTCAGATGTTGTAGGGATAGGTTGGGAAGGAATTGCCTTGTTATTGAAAAGTCTAGTTTGTAATTGCTTTACATGACCACTTCGAATGTTACCAAAGTGAGATTTAGGAGGAGCAGGTGCAGGATATTGTTTAATTGATGTTCGACGTATTGGGACCTTTGAAACAATTAGTTTTGGAGAATTATCATTCTTTGACTTATTATTAGGTATGATTCTTATCAGTTTAGGTATGTTAGACTTATTTGCTATAGGGTTTTTAATACTGCTGTTATCACTTGTTAAATCAACTGAAAACTGATCAGGTATGTTTTTTTTATCATTATTGGAACTATCTGCTTGTTCTGGATCTGAAGAGTTCTCTCCTACAGAGTTTACATTGCTTCTGATATTTTCTTCAATCTTTAATATTACAAGTGGAGCGTTTTGGCTATCGGCTGGAAGTGGTTGTTTGGGTTCTTTATCAAGTAATATTTGCTTAGAATCGTTATCAGAATAATTATTTTCATCAGTTTCTCCTTGATCTAAACCTGGTTGTGTATTTATGTTTATCGTAACAGATTCAAGTGTGACCTCTTCTTGTGATACAATATCTTTAACATTAATAGAATTATCATTCTGTTTTTGTTCTACAGTTTCTAGTATAGCATTCAAAACAGGGTGTATATTTTGAGAAAACATTAATTTTGTGGGAGCCATAGTTTTCATTGCGGATAAAATTATTGCCTCTCTTGCAAATAATTCAAGACTTTTAGGAGTGAAATTGTCTTCTGCGTTAGTTTTTACTATTTGTTCATTATTAACAACTCCTATTCGATCGACATCGTCATTATTTTGAGTATTAAGTTCTTCATAAATTTCTTCGAAACTGTTAACGCTTCTAAACACATTGTTATTCATATCTTCTTTTTTTGAGGACCTTAAAACATGTTGTGACTGTGGTTCGTTTACTTCCACTGTAAAAGTATGTTCTTCTTGTAATGTACGTGCTATAGAATCAAGCATTTCAATGTTTGCGTGCTTAAAATCTTCCAACTGATTTTCTACATGGTCTAAAGCTTCTTCAAAATTCTCATTTTCCTCAGAACTTGTTATATACTGTAACGCCTGCCGTTTTTCAGATGGATCCTCATCTTCGGAACTTGTAACTTCCTTTTCATCTGATGTAAGGTTGTCTGTTCTTTCTTCAGTGTCACTATAGCTCGATTCTTGTTCATCATTTGTTTCATCGCTGCTAGATTCAGCTTCACTTTGTGATACAGTTCTGCCATCAATGGAATTTATATCAGAATTAATTTCTTCTTTCATCTGTTGTATAAGTCTTTGCGTGTTGTCCACAATATCTGTTAGATTATTGGATTTTTCTTCTATTGGTCTGTGGTTTCTACTGTCTGAAATATTTTCTTCAGATATATTCAAATTTTTAAGAAGATGGTTACCATTACTTTCTAAAATACTTTCACTATTGTTATTTTGATTTTCTAAATTTAAAACGGGGCTGTCAGTTTGTGTGTTTATTGGTTGACCGAGTTCATAGCCCGAATCTACTAAATTGTTATCTGTTTGTTCGTTTTTTAGAGGTATATTATTTTCTTGTTTAACTTCGGGTGATTGTTCTATTTTAACGGTGTGACGATTTTCGTTTTGGTTTGGGGATTCTTGCTTATGATTATTAGATCTATTTGTTTTTATAATTTGCGTCTTCTTTAAGTCATTCTGCACGACTAATTTATTTCCATTTAAAATGTCAGTGTTGTTGTTTTTTTCGTTAATATTAGGTAATGGACTTGACCTTGTTAAGGCATTGTAGGCATCTATAAAATCATTTTCCGATTGGATTAAATCAATCGGTTGTGTTTTTGCACTAACATTTAAATTCGCTTCTGGTTCAAATGAAGTATTGCCAGATAGCAGTCCTTGTAATAGCAAGTTTTCATCAATTGAAGGAACTCCGGCTTCTTGGAGGAGCATTTTTAATTTTTTTGCAACATCACCAGTTTTCTCAACAATTTTCCGGTCGCTGAATTTATTTTCTGAAACGTTTGCTTCTCTTTCGTAATCGTTCACATTTATGTTTAGTGGTAAATACATCCAGTCGTCGTCTTGAAATCTAGGCGTTGTCGGTGCTTCAAACTCATCTGAACTATCTTCTGCTGAAATGTAAAGTGAAGGTTATGACGTGGTACGATGATGATGTGATCTTGTAATGCAACGATATTTTTATTGGTTTGTTGTTCGTTTGAGATTACCGCGCATGCGGTGAGAGTGGCGGGATGAGGAGCGAGGAGGAGCTGCGTCGTCGTCTGCACCCACAGGGGAGCCCCAAACATGCCCGCGTAGCCTTCCTTCCTCTCCGACCCCCATATGCTCCGTCTGAAAAGAAACGTTGTGCTTGAACTTGTTGGTAGCTAAAGCGAATGCTGTCTCGCCCAAAGTCCTATGAGTAACCGGGAAGCACAATGATTTATACCGAAAAACGTTATAAACAGATCTTTGGGTGTGGGGAATGTGAGCTTATTGTGATGAAACTACTGAATGCAAAATGTATTCATTCAAAATAAAGTTATTTAAACTTTTGAATGAGTCTCAGTATAACTATTTTCTTAATGTCACTCGGCAAATTTCGTGTTTCGTCAGTCGTCGGATTTCTATCAGTTGCCCTTTGCACTAGGTGTAGACCGGACGCTCTCAGTCGACTTGGAAGTATATAGAGTTGTTAATATTTTTTCAACTTAATGTAGTTTATTTTAAAAATGGGAGGAAAGCTGCTAAAGTCGCAGGCACGAAAATAGTTTTACAGCTCTATATAGTTCAAACGGAAATCAAAAGAAAACAACAATAAAGTACTTTGTTCTGAATTCAAATTGTTATACACGATAAATCTAATAATTGATGGACATGGAAATGCGATGATTCCTGAGGGACATTATGAAAATAGTCAGATTGTACGTACTTTTGACATAGGATGTCAAACAACGCCTTAACGTTTTTATGAAAAAGGGGCCAAGTGCGAGTCAGGCTTGTACACGGGGTTCCGTACCACCGTACAATATGCTTTTTAAAACCCTTTAATTTTGACTTTATTTTATAAATATTAATTATTTGTTGTTATAGCGGCCGTAGTAGTAGTCACTCTGTGTGTCATTTCCAGTGTCTATCTATTACGGTTCAAAGATAAAACCCTGTGCCAGACGAACGGGCGGACGGATGGACGGACAGCGACCTACATAGTGTCCCTTTGGGACTCTTTGGGTACAGGACCCTAAAAAAGGCCGACAAGGACATCCTTAAGATGCGGAAATGTTATAGGTAATGAAAATATAAAATACAAAATAAATTTCTGGTGTACCTGTCGTTTGTGTCTATCGACACATTCTGTCACAGCTGGCCACATAGCTCCTCTATGTCTAGCGAGAGCGGCTCTCGCTTCCAACTCTGTGATAGCCGCGGTGGGCGCGAGTCGTGCGGCGGCAGCGCGCACGCCGGCGCAGAGACTTGGCCAGCGTTCTCGCAACCACGCTAATGGTGATGCCGGACTTTGTGTTAGTGCTGCTTGCACTTCGGCAGCGCTAAAGCCCAGTCTTTCAGCTTCACCCATTAACTGAGCTAACTCCATTCCCCTTTCTGCTTCTCGCATAGCGCCGGCTCCGGCTAGAGCTTCAAGTGAAATCGCCCGAGTGGACGGTCGTTCCGGAGATGCCGCCTGAGAACAATAAGAATAATCGGGCGAGTTCAAAGTACTGCGGTCTATTTATAACATACCTAGTGCTGTTCTTCATGTTATTGTTTTAGAACAAATCGGATATACGGTAAAAGATTTTTACCTCAGAGCCATAATAGGTAGATCGGCGATTAGGGCGAGTACGACGTAGATCTAAATGTGATGCACGACGGGAAAGGCGACTGTGATTCTCTCCCCATTCACCTCCAGGGCTGCTATCACGTTCGCGCCACTCCCATCTATTGGATCCACCTGGACCAGCTGTACGGACGCTTCGATCGCTTTCCTGTGAATGATGACGTTTATTTTTGTTAAAATACTGAACTAATAACTTTCGAATAGTTTTAAACGTTAATACATGCGACAGAAGGAATTATTCTGAGCGACTTACACGGGTATCACTGGACATTGAATGTCTGCTTTGAGATCTTTCTCTTCTGCCATCGTCTCGAAATCGTCTCCGCGGCCGTGATCGTGAAACGGATGGCGCGCGTTCGCGTTCCCATGCATTGGAGTTCGGAACTTCATAGGTCTGCAAACGTTTAATTAAAGCGATAAAATCGGTAGGTATGTACTTATTAGAGATTAGAGCACAGACATAATGATACCTACAGAAGTGTCGAAAAAAATATTATAACTACGTTTTAAAGTGTATTTACGTTTTAGAGTGATATTCGCCAGTCTAACGTGTATAAAGTGCAATCTAGCTTCGCTGCTTGAATGACGTAGCTTGCTTTGCGAGCTCAGTCCTTAGAAAAGGTAGACTCAGTACTGTTAGTGGTATTTTAGGACACCCTTGATTAGTGGAGGATGCAAAACCACCTGTAAGGAGAAGATAGTGTCATAGTGCTTATTTTCATGATATTATGGCCTAAATATTAGTGCTTATTTTCATGACATTATGGCGTTATTATTATTCTTAGCGTATTAAAGTGTGATATATCGAAGGCTCACCTGTGTAGAGATACTTTGAGGAGGTGGAGATGTACCGGTATTGGACACGTTACTCTTATTGTTCGCTAACGATGAGGAGTGCCGCTCAACAACGGTGTCTCGGGGTGGAGATGTCCCAGTGGACTTTTTTTGGACATTTGCCGAATGATTTTTCTGCGGTGCGTTATAAGTATTGTCTCGGGGCGGTGACGGTCCTACAGATATACTGTGCTGCTTTGGAGTTTCAGGCTGTGGCAGTTCTTTGCTGTTGCGAAAAGGGGAAACTCGCATTGTTTTATTAGTATCTCGTGACGGAGATATCTCTGTACTGGTGCCATTTCGAACCTCTCGAGGTGGTGAAGGACCAACGGCCATATCATGTCTTTGCCTTACTGGTAACATGTGGTTGTGATTATTGGTATTTGATTCTCTTGTTGGCGTAACGAGTCGGTTTATTGTTTTCTTAGAAGTATTTCCTTCTCGAGGTGGTGATGGCCCGCATCCAGTTGATTTGCGTTCTTTTTTTGAATTCTTTTTCGGTATTTCGGCCTCTGAAAATTAATATAATTTTAAGCAGTTCCAAGGGACGTTGCATGAATTATATAAGTATCTCTGTTGGACTACCCACACTAAAATACAGAGTGAGACTCTAACTTCAAGAAAAAATAAAGGTAAGTAATAAATAAAATCAAATTAACCTCGTTCAAAACGGGGCTCCGTAACACGTGCAGGTGACGAGGATTGTTTATGAGTGATTTTCAGTCTCTCGAAATTCTCACTAATATCCTTTGTAATCGGTTTAGGAACAGTTACGGGTGTACGGCAGCAGATGGCACACACTCGAACGCCAGCCTCGTTCACATAGGTGCAGTGTTCGCACTGCCATGTCGAGCTCGGTGGCGGAGGGGCAGGTCCAAGAGAATCTTCCTCCTTTTCTTGGTGTTTAATAGGAGGGCCATGATCACTTTCGCTTTCGCTCTCCGAATCGGCATCACTTGATGGAAGTGGTGGCGGTGATGGAGTGCGGTGCTTCATGCGCCTAGACGTACGGGAGCGCACGCTCATAGCCGGAGACGCTGCCCGTGACCCAGCGCGCGATGCAGCACGAGAAACTGTACGATTATCAGCTGAAAAGGCAAGTTCAGTGTCTGACTTAATTCGTAAATCGTAGTAGTTATACCTATGTATTTTAGCCTGTCTGTAATTATATTAAAATATACATAGTGCTTACCTCTCCTGTAAGGTTGTGGTGTTTGTGGTGGATGTATATGTGGATGCTGTTGCATGTGAGTGGGGTGCCCAGGAGTACAGCATGAGGGCGCCCATCCTGGATTTGTGTTGGCCCAGGGGTGATCGAGGCTGGCGCAGCTACCGTACCTCCACGGCATTGGGGCGCAGTGCGCACATCCGGCGCAACCAGTGGCTGCACCACCGCTTAGTTCGAGTACCGACGCACCCCGACGCATAGGTCGGCCCCAACCTTGCATCGTCGGAGCCATATTGTCTGACTGCTCCCATTGCTCGGCTGGTACAGCCTATAAATAAATGAGTGTGTAATCTTAAGTTTGTTTAGTGGTTAAAATTTTAATTATAAAGACAAAGTCAGATTTACCATATTCGGATGTCCTCCAAAACCTTGTAGTGATCCACGATTCCAAGCTGTATTCATGTGCGACAGAGTACTAGACTGTCCCTGGGCAGGTACATGCTGAGCCGCTGTAACATGCATGTTTGTTGGTAGAAATGGCATACTACCGAGGCGGTTTGGTGTGGGTGTCGTAGTCATTTTAGTTTGAAGATGTAGGGGCATTTGTTGATGCATGCCATGCTGGGCATGTTGAGGTGGTATGTGATTGCCGGGTGGCAGAGTGGGGGCCTGGCCGTGTGCGGCCATCATCATAGCCACATGATGCGGTGAGCTGAGAGTAGCTCGCCGTTGGTCCATTACGGGCGGTTTGGGACTAGCGCTCATTCTGTCGCCGCTCATCTATAACACGACAATAAATTTTAAATATTAAGGCGACTATAACAGACTTTCAATGATGTAATACTGAAGACGACTTCTAAACGAGTAATGTTAATGATTTGGAAAAAGTATATGTTAAATTAAAGATTTTTTTAACATTTTAATATAGGCATATTTTGGATTACCTATGTTTTTATTACATAGTAAATTAATTTGTAAAGTTATGTCTAACACGGATTAAAAACTGAGAATCACGCAAAATCTATTATGCGTATCTGAAACCTTCACCATTTTAAAGATAATTTAATTATTGATATTTTAATATACGCGTTTTATTAAAATGCCTTCTGTTTTATGTATAATAAATAATGCGTCTAATTTGGGACAGCGCTCCTTGATGAGCGATTCCTCTTACTGGCTGTACGTACGACGCGTTGCGTGAGCTCAGTACAGAACACGCAAGCTAACCACTCAAGATCACTGTCATATATCTGCATCTTAAATATCTTATACCTTTAAACGAGCAATTCTTGTATATTTATATGTATATAAATTTATTTCTGTGATCTCGGAAACGGCTCTAACGATTTCGCAGAAATTTGGTATATAGGGGTTTTCGGGGGTAAACAATCGATCTAGATTAGTCTTATTTTTGGGTAAACGCGTGTTTTCGAGTTTTCATACGTTTTTCTTTCCACGCAGAATATGGTCACTAATTTCGTCCTGCCGGCCACTGTCCGTCTGGTCCAGCGGGTTAAGATGCGGACGGCAAGAATCCCGCTCGGTGACTTACTTTTGTTTTTTTTTTATATATGTTCAAGTTTACATTTTTTTTTAAATTTTTATTGTTTTTAGACAAGTTTAAAAAAATGTAGTTAATGTTTGAGATAACAACATATTATATTTCTCATAAATATGTCTAACATTTACCAATACTGATTACGTGAACAAGATTTATGCTTTCGAGTTTTTATTTTATTGAGACTTAAGTAATAGTGCAAAAAGATTTTTTTTTACAATAAATAGTAATAACCGAGCAAAGCTCGATCGCCCAGGTACTACTCTATGATATACCTACACATCAAGTAACGCCATACCTTGTGTTTTCGTGGCGGCGGCACAGGTGGCGCTGCCTTTGGCGGAAGTGGCGGCCGTTCTTCGCGTAACTGAGATGGCGATAATGCCTGGAACACGAAAATTATTAATATTTACTATTAACCATGGCCTGTCAAAGTTTCTCGTCTCTCGTCATCGATACAATGTGAACATGCGAAACATTATAGGTAAGACCGCACCGAGTGGAACTGCAAATATTGTTTATATGAAATTGCTTGAGATCCGGAACGTCAGCATCAGATACACGCCTACCAGCTGATTTGAATTTTTATAAGAGTTGTTCCTGACCTGTCGTTGATGATGTCTCCGTTTGGGGTGTCGGTGGTACATGTCGTCGCAGGAGGCGCACAACGCTCGACGGCCGCACTCGGCACAGCGAACGCGCGCGCCGCCTCCTCCGCACAGCCCGCATGATGCGCCTGCGTCGACCGGGTGACCTAGGAGCGGGTAACCATTACACTGTTAACTCTTATAGCCTCTTGCGATTTTGTACCATGTGCCGTGAAACTATCAACAAACACCTTGTTGCGATTTGTAGGACAGATGATAAGGGATGGTAGCTGGGCCCGTGTACACAGATAGAAGAAGCACAGCTTTTGTAAGGAGAATATCGCGGATACAATCGAGTATCTTGTTTCAACCACAGAGACAAACCGATTTCTTACTAAATTATGAAACTAGTTGATTGTGAGTATCATCATAGGTGAGTAGGAGTGTTTGTCTTTGATGATCATTATTTTTCAAAAGAAGCTCTGTTTTTATTTTGACAAAAATGTAATTTCAATTTCAAATTCAAAATATTTTATTTCACATAAACCTACATGGGCACTTATGAGACGTCAGAAGCTAGGTACACGGTTCCAATTGGTCGCTTCCTATGGAGAAGAGCCGGCAAGAAACTCTACGGTTACTCTTTTAAAAATAAATGGTTTTTACAATGTTTTCAGATTACAGTGTTATTAGGTATGAGAGGACAGTGTAGGCCTATCAACAAGTACCAGGTACTTAGCAAAATAGAAAATGGTCCGCAAGTCTACGGCCTACAATGTTCTACATTGCCAAAATCTAAAAGAAAAGAATCTATATAAAAGATTAACAAAATAATAAAATTAAGGACCTATTTAAACCAAATGACATGATTGCCACTACAGCTGTAACAAATCTAATTTGATAAAAAATATAGAAAACTAGCTGTCCGGCCCGGCTTCGCACGGGCAGCATTAAGACTCATTTACGGCGCACCTAACTACCTACCCTACCTAGTCTACCTACCCTACTTACCCTACTTACCCTACCTACCTTACCTATCCTACCTACCTACCCTACCTACCTACCCTACTTTCCCTACCTGCCCTACCTATCCTACCTACCCTACTTACCCTACCTATCGTACCTACCTACCCTACCTACCTACCCTACTTACCCTACCTATCCTACCTACCTACCCTACCTACCTACCCTACTTACCCTACCTACCCTACCTATCCTACCTACCTATCCTACCTACCTACCCTACCTACCCTACTTACCCTACCTACCCTACCCTGAATTTTCTTTGCTATAAACCTCACGGAGCCCGAGACCTTTCCAACGAATGCAAATCGGTTCTGCGGCGTTCTGGAGTTATAGCGTCAGGAAGGAAAACCCGACTTATTTTTATATAGTAGATTATAGGTATATAATGTCAAATAATGAAAAGATTATGTCAAGGAAGCATGAAGTATAAAATAATCATCGTAATTTGGGAGCAGTTAGACATTTACATTGTTATGCCGTTAATGAGGTATCAGGGAAGCCAAATGTGCACAAGGAATTATTGCCATACTTCCTTGTCTTCAACGTAGTCTTTAATCTTATAATATGCTTTTTGTAGTGGCGGCGTAGGGTAGATAGACACCCCGGGCGGTTTTGTATTGAGCACAACTTAAAAAATAACCGGCCAAGTGCGTGTCCCAAGTACAAACTTAACAGTTGAAAATCATGTTCTCCCATACATTTCAACTGTAAATGTTAGTACGTACAATATTGAGAGATTTACCATGTTATTTTACCATAGACTTCTTATAGGTTTTTCTTCAATCTATGAGTAAAGAACAATTCTCTGCATTTTTTCCAAAATTTTAGGCTTAGTAGTTCGGAGATAAGGAGGGGGAATGGTCAATTTTCATCAATTTTCTTAAATATCTCTAATTTCAGATAGAAAAACCCAATAACACTTTGCCCGATTTGGGAAACGAAACCAAGACCTCATGCTCAGCAGTAGCGCTATCATAACATTATTCTAGTCATATAATCTCTCACATAACATTATTTTGATGTTTTAGGTCTATATCTACGAATAACAGACAAATACGATAAACATAAAAATGCATGGTGGATCGGTTTAGGAGTCCGGGAGTGTATAAGCTTAGGTACCTGAAAGTTCATAAGACAATAAAAGGCTGATGGGTTCCTCTCCGATTAAGTTTGTTTATAATTTGGTGAAATGTATTTTAGCGAACATGTAGCACAACATCACTCCAGTCTTCCCCAAAGGGTTAGACGAAGGTGTACGTACAGGTACCTATAAGCACACCCACATGTCACCAGTTATGTTAAAGTCCCATGTTATAGGGGGCGAGCCTATTGTCATCGCCCGGTCACAAACTCAGACTGTTGAGTGGAGTCGAGTAATTTTTGAGGCAATGAGCAATAACTTTGAATAGGTATGGAATTTTACAGAATCTCTAACCTACACTATTGCCACTCCCGTCCCTAGGCACGGTGTTATTTGGAAACCAACCATAGCTTTAAGAAAAACTTTAGATATTACAAACCTGTTGGAGGTCGCGGCGGCGGCGGTGGTGGCGGCTGTATCTTCGCATTGACGTATTGATCACTTGGAAACTCCACGACCTCGTAGTCAGGCTCAGGCCTGGCGAGAGGTGCACGGTGCATCGACGGTGTGGAGGGACGCAGCGCCGGCGCACGCACGCCCATAGGCGCCGGCGCCCGCCCGATGTGCGCGAGGTGCGCCGGCGGCGGCGACGTCACGCTGCGCGGATCGCGACCGCGACCCTTCAGCATCTCTGTAAATGCACGGTATAGTTGTACCTTATCTACGGTAGTGTGTACACACCGCTGTGAATGGTGTAAACGAAATAAGAGTAACAGTGTTTATGTTTTACCCTATTGTAGTTTATTTCGTTTCTTCGTATGAAATTGACAAGTTAATGGTTGGACCGAGATTAGGTTCTCATTGCATTTTAAGCGTTGATTTTATAGTCAACGCAGTTAGTGCTATTGATATTTATACGTAGGCATGAGGCTAAAATTGTATTGTAGGTTTACAAAACGTTCACAGGGCAACATAACTACCACTTATATAAATTTTCTTGGCTAGCGACACCAAATATTTGTTCCAGTAACTGCTTAAACTATACAACCATTTCTTGCAATATTAAAGTGATATTTAGGAATTCAGTTTAAGATATTATAATACCGATATTATTAACATTTGCAAACGGCAGCTGTGACCGGGATAGAGCGGGCGTTGCCGCGTCGTCGACGCCTTGCCGACCTATATTCCGCCACTCATATCCCAAAATATCGAAAGTGTGCTCACTCTATGTAAATAACAATTAGTAAGTGTATATTTGTGATCATTATCTGCGTATTGTCTTCCTACAAGTGATCACCCGTTCTGTTAACATCCGTATCTAGTAAACTTTTGGATCTTACCTCACTCGTTGTCTCGCTTAAATTTACTGAAACTGAGTTTGATGCACCAACACTTTAATTATTCACTAAATTAGGTTCCACAATTATTATTTTTTACAATTATGCAACTGCGCACTGTTCCTCATCACTGCACTCGCGGCGGCCGGGCATGCGGCAGGACGGCGGCGGCTCCGCGCTACACTTTCCTCGCGGCTCGAGTGGCCGGTGCTGCTAATCGTGCTCCCTATGCGGACGAAATTGACAGCGGGAAGACGCGTGTGCCGCCGCCTCTATTTCTGTCCGCGGCCGCGTTGCCCCGATTCTACTAAAATTACGACGCGCTGCTATTTCCGCACTCATCCCAATGCCCCCTCTAGCCAGAGTCAAATACCTTGCGAAATCTTTTCTCAATATTGAACTTATAAATATGTTGATTAAAGAAGAAGTCTTTAGGATTATATTATAGTTCAATAATCTGGTGATGTATGGTTGTGTTATTAGTTCTTTTGCAGGGCACCTCCCCTCGCCACATGACCCAGACTTTTGTTAATACTTTCTTGCGTTACAACTGTGTTTTGTTAAAATACTGAAAGCATAGAATGTATTTTGAATAAATAAATAAATTATGTGGGTCTCTCATCTTGCCTCTATTAGGGATCTACCGATTTGTTATACGGATTTCAATATTAAGTATTTTACACACTATCTATTAATATGATGCCTTGTAACTGGCGAGCTTTATGGCGTATAGTTTGACCCTCATTTGCAGCATCGTAGCACTGTAAGTCTTAATCAGCAAGACACATTGTCTCCAAGCGAACGAGTGTTCGGGCACTGTGGCATTACTTAGAGTAAATACTTTAGGTAATGCCACAGTGCCTGAACACCATAAAAAAAAAAAACAATTTAACGTGTAAAGAGTCTTTAAATTGTTTTTTTTTTTTAAATAATTGATTTACTTACTTACTTCGATATTAATAATATTAGGGCCTTAAACCAGAGGTACCGTATACCTATAGCAATTGGATTCACCTGAACTAGGAATAAACCTGTATCTCAGGTATCTCACTGAAGTCCATACTTACATCAATATTACCTAAGATTCCCTAATGAATAGTAAATAACTTATCAGACTATATATAAAAATTAGCCCACTCAATATCGACACGAAAAAATGCGAAAAATCGTAGCTACACCGACGATTTTTATACAGGGTGACTTGTAATTTGACGTATTCCAGGGCGCGATAGTGTGACCCATTTGCAACAATTAAGCAGCCCATAAAGCCTAGGCGGAAATACATGGGATTCAGGAAAATACAAATTTTATGAATTTTTGAAAATTGCCCAGAAGTCGTCACTAAATATCACTTTTCTCCAAACTCTCAAATTGAATGGACTTCACTGCTATTCCATTGGATACATAATACTTTAACAAACCTTTCGATGTTACCAAATTTTCCAAAACATCAAATACTTAAAAGTTAAAGGAAGAAGTTTATTAACCATTTTCAAAAATTATCTACGGACATGAACTTTGACACCAGTACTATCTCACTACTTACTTTACTAAGGCAATAAGCGTACAAATTACGGGGAACACATCTTCATTTAATCAGTTATCTAACGAGGTACAAACGTTCCAAAAATATTTAGAGGTGCCAATGAAACAGTCGATAATGCTGGCAAAGGCCGAATGTGCAAATTGTTGAAATATAAAAAAAATTGTGTGATAATCGAATTGAATAACAAATTTATACCATCCCACTGCTTTTTAACCTACCAGCAGTCCATTGCACGTTCATGAGTTGCAAATGGGTCACACTTTCACGTCCTGGAAGGAATAAGTCAAATTACAAGTCACCCTGTATATTGTTAGGTCCCCTGAGAGTAGGTTTTACCCAAGTTTATAACCTTGAAAATCTTGTGCTAGTCCCATGGTGCTCGAAAAAATGCGAAATTTTGGCACTTATTTCAGTTTTTTTTTAATAACATACCTCAAGGATGCGTTTTTAGCAAGCAAGCTAAATTTGATACAATTTGACCCCAAACCCAAGCACTCCAGGTCTATTGGTTGCGAAGATACAGCTCGTCAAAGAAGCATTTTTTCCAAAAAGTGTAAAATTATCGATTTTGGGTCATTTATCAAGACACGTACCGGCTGAACAAATGGTCGTTTTGGTAGTTTACTTGAAAAAAATCAACGAGAGAGCATTCAACAGACAGACAGCTGCAGCTGCCTGTTAGCAGCGACGGTGCGTCGTCTGTAATTAGCTTTGCCTATCCCTCCCCATTGTTAGATGAGCACTAAACTCGTGACACGAATTACGATGTTAATGCTAGAGTCCGCGCAAGATAAGTCTCCGCGCGACTGGTGGCGCTGGCGTGCTTAATTCTATACTGTAATATTTAAAATATTTAAATCTATATTAATAATTTAATCTTAATATTATTAATCTTATATTAATATTCATTAATTAAATAATTCATTACTTAATTTGACATTATATAAACGACAAGACGGCGGCATAAGATTAATATCGATTTCACTTGTATTGAACCTTTAGATCCATCCTCTGTGCATTGAGTGTTCGAACTTAAGTATTTCAAATAATAACAGAAACCATGACCGTTTCTATGTAAACAATGTTGCGTCATTTCAATGTGTAGTTTGAATATTGCAATATGGAAATATTGCATAATTTTAGACAAAATGGTTATTTTACTTCGGAACTGTACCACTTACTTGCTAAAAAGAAGTTGGTTCATGCTTCAACTGAGGTACCTTAACATCTATCTATGAAGTAGCTAGACAGTGCCTACTTGTAAAATGCAAACTTCTGCAAACTTCGATCAGATTTGGATTCGAGCACAGACACCGGGCTGCTAGTGAGAAATTCCTGACGGAAAACCCAATAACATTTTGCCCAAACCTCCTGCTCAGCGGTAGCGCACTTATTGCAAGAAGCTACAAGTGGTGTATTATTTCTCTAGATCATCATTATCTTCCTTGACAGATTACTCCGTCGGAATATGAGAGAGAAATGAAAATGTCTACGCAGCAGCGATTGCAGAATTTGAATAATATGGAAATAAACAACATTATAAGCATTGCCGGCAAGAAACCCAACAAGATTGTGTTATCTTTCACGCCCAAGCTCCTTGTGTTTCAAAACTTTAAGCCAAATGATAAAATAGTCGCTAAATTCTCTGTTAAAAATATAAGCAAGGTTACAAACTTGTTATTTTTGTGCTATTTTAGTTCAGTTAAAGCTTCTTCAATTCAGTTCTGTCTGGTAAATATTTTTTCAACAGAGTCCAACGTATCTTAACATGGTATTCAAAGAGTCTTCGTATTTCTTCATCAAGCCTTGTGGTGGACAGTTGCTATCCAGATTAGCTCCAGGAATCAGCGTCAGCTTCGCCATTACCTTCACGCCTGTTCAGTATGAGGATTATACTCACAGAGTAACGTTTTTCACTGATGTGGACCAATATGTTTTACCATTGATTGGTAAGCTTCTGATTTTGGTTAGAGTTTAATTAATTAATTTATTTATCATTAGGCTCTTCAACAATGAGTACACTATTACTTTACAATTTTTAAGTTCATTGCAAACGTAAGTCAAGCTCCTCACACAATAGCACAGCATACACATTTTTTTTTATTAATGTAAATATTTAATATAATTTTTTTTTTAAGCTATGGGCCCAAGACCAATTTTTGATTTTCCCGATAAAGTAGAGATTCCAAAGATTCCTCTGAAAGTCGAAAACCATGTTTTGATGACAATCCACAACATTGGCCAGGTGCCTGCTGGCTTTACACTCACTTGTAAATGGTACGTCAACGGATATTATAATTATCAGTGTATTTCTGAATGCAATTGAATATACAAATATTTCAAATTTTTTTTGCAGCCCATTTTCGGTGCAACCAAAGTCGGCTTATTTAAATAAAAATGAAAAAATTGATATCACTGTAGCGTTTAAAACGATGCATTTGGGCGATACCAGAGGTGTATTATATGCAGCCTTTGAAACCGGTAATTAGGTACCACCTGCTAAAAAAACCTTTGCGTTAATTGATGACTTTACTTTAATGCAACTTACATGTGTAATTATTATTGTCAGGAGAAAACTTTACAATAGCAATGTCAGGCAGTACGCACACTGTCAGTGTAGCTCTGGAGAAACAAGTGGTGAGGTTCTTCGACACTTACAACACCATGATGCGTCAGCAGACTTACAAAGTGATCAATAGATCTGATCATGTACTAACATACATGTGTATGAAGAACGACTGTGTGTATTACGGTACGTGTTAAGTATTTGAAGTACAAAGTGCTTCATTAGTGTTGTTAACGAACTCTAATTTGCCAAACCAGTTTTCGATTGGGTATTTTTAATGGGCCTTACTTTACTCGCAGATTTTGAAGAGAAAGTGAAATTAGCGACTATATTTTACAATATGAAAGATAGTGAGACTGCGAAGTGTAAAAAATTGGTGCAGTACGATGTGTTGAGCAGCGACGAGCACGAACGAGTCTACACTCGGATCTTCTATGATGAGATCCAGGCGCTCGTGGCGGATGAATCGTTAAATTACCAAAATACACACTTCTCAATAGAACCAATTGTAAGTGAATATCATTGAAGATACAAAAATTATGACTGGATCTGTTAAAATACTTAAATTAAATTTTGTTCTCCAGAAAGGAAAACTATGGCCTAACAAAACGACAGAATTGACAATAACGTTTTGGCCGAAACAAATAGGAGAATTCCACTCAACTGCTTACCTTGACATCGACGGGTTCGTGAATCGCGTGCCGCTGGAGCTGGTGGGCGTCTCACTGCCGCCGTCTATTTGCCTCAACGTCGAGACGCTGGACATGGATCGCGTTTATATTAACAAGCCTTATCATTATGAGATCGTTGCTATCAATAAAGGTATTTGTAGAACATAAGTTCAAAGTATATAATTTATGAAAAGAAACCATTCATAATTTTAATTTATTTTAGGTCACATAAACGGGGTCATAGTATATAAAGACTTACCTCCGTTGTTTGGTAGCACAATATCATGTACTCCAGAAATGCACTGCTTAAAACCTGGAGATAAAGAAATTTTCGTAATATCGTTCTGTAATTCCAATCAGGGACCGTACTTTGAAGAAATAAACTTTACCATTCGCGACACAGATGTGGTTTTAAAGCTTTATTTGAAGTAAGTTTATTTACGTTTACTAAACTTTGTGAATTTGTGATAATGTGGATAAAAAAAAATCCTTTTGTTATTTCCAGAGGCGAAGTAATTTATCCATCACTTACATTTAGCATTCCGTGTTTGGATTTTGGAATGATTAGTTTAGGTAAGATGCGTGATGGTGAAATAATAAGGTAATGCCTAGCGTACGTATAACAGCGCATGCTACGTTAAAAGATTACAAAACAACATGACATTTCAGGGGACAAATTGATACTTTCGTAGCCGATGGTAAATAATGGTAAAAGATTCCGTCGAATGCACTACGTTCGTAGAGGGATGTAGACCTTGCTACGAAAGTAACAATTATTTGTAGCAAGGTCTACAGCTTCTACGGGAGTGCGCTACGATCGTAGCAATGTAGCGAGATTTTATATTTTTTATTATTGCTTGAAACTACGATCGTAGCAGGGTCTACTGTTCTCTACGAACATCGCTACGTTTTTAGAAAAAGGTATGCTTTGCTACGAATGTAGCAGTTTTTTTGTAGCAAGGTCTACATGTACAGGCGCGGGCTACGTACGTAGCGGAGTGCGTTACGATCGTAGTAAGGTCTGCAATTACTACAAGAGTGCGCTACGATCGTAGCGAGAACTAATCATTTTTATAACTGCAAGAACTAACGATTGTGGCAGGTGCTACAATACCCTACGAACATCGCTGCGCTTGTAAATTTAATAGAAGAACGTAGATTCTTCTAGAAATTTACAATTTCGACGGAGTTGCGCTTCGTACTACGATCGTAGCATACCAAGACTTACAACTTCTTTCTTTGCACGTGGTTAGACTTTAAGAACTTAAAAATAATTATGATTATGTTATTATTATGGACATAATGAACAGAAGAATATTCTTCTGATGTAATAACGCATCCATTATGTCTCAATTAGCTTTTTCTTCAATCCTATCAACAATATTGGTATAAAACGACTAAATAAATTTTAATATGTGTTGGAATAGGTGTTCCTAAAACTATGGCGTTGGATGTTATCAATGAATCAGTAGTGCATGTCAGCGGATCTTTAAAAATCTCGTCGGATGGCCCTGAAATCAGCAGCATAACACTAATCGATTATGCAGTCACTGATTATCCTAAACCGGAACTACCTCAATGGCCAAGAGAGTTCAATATTGAGCCTTGTAAAGTTGACATAGACCCCGAGTCGAGGATAGCAATCATGGTAATTCAACATTCGATTATTTGAGGTTGTATCTAAACACTTACCATTCACTAGCAATAACAAAGCAGCGTTTTGAAACAAAAATTGAAAAGCTGTTATAACACCGGGAAACACCGTACAGGTCTTCACTAGTTTCCATGTTCTCAAACTCAAACTCAAAGCATTTATTTCAATTAAACCATTTAGAGGCACTTTTGAATTGTCAAAGAATCGGTCAGTCAGAAATATGAAGCTAGTTGCCCATTCCAAAGCGTAGTAGGTAGGTAGCTATGGAGAAGAACGGGCAAGGAACTCCACGGACACTCTTTTAAATAAAAAATTGTTACAAAATATTGATTACATCATTCATTTTGAAATTATACATGTGAGAACAATGTAGAAAGACGTGCACGTTAGAAGTACGTAATAAAAAGATAAAACAAAGAACAATTCAAAAATTAAAATAAATTAAAAATAAGCTATGGTAACTATGTTTACTATAGTGTCACTATTTTATCTGACGGTGTAGCGCCGCCGTCACCGCGCCAGATGGCGCAGTGGGACTACCGTGCAATTGATAATCACGATACATTGTTTTCCATAATGTTCGTTTGTTTACCTTGAATACGGAATATTAGAATGGTGCCAGCAACACTGTCACATTTCATGCGGCCAGCAACATTGATTCCTGCAACACAACAACATGTTTCTAAAACAATGTTGCACAACTTGATTTCCGCTGTTTATGGGGCTTAATTTTTAGGTTTCCGTATCCAAAGGGTAAAACGGGACCCTATTACTAAGACTCCGCTGTCCGTCCGTCCGTCTGTCTGTCTGTCACCAAGCTGTGTCTCATGAACCGTGACAGTTAGACAGTTGAAATTTTCACAGATGATGTATTTCTGTTGCCGCGATAACAACAAATACTAAAAAACAATAAAATAAATATTTAAGGGGCTCCCATACAACAAACTTGATTTTTTTTTGCCGTTTTTATAGATAATGGTACGGAACCCTTCGTGCGCGAGTCCGGCTCGCACTTGGCCGGTTTTTCTTGCATCTTTGGATTTAAACATATAACACCAAACTTGACTATCTGCTTTTACATCAAAATGATTAATTACATCGCAGGTCACTTTAACGGCGAACTTAATAAGAGCCAATCAAACCTCACTTGAACTGGAACTCGAGAAGTCCGATAGCCCTCCGATAGTCGTTCCAGTGATGTACAACGCCTTGGTCCCCGAGATAACGCCGGCACCGGATATCAAAATGCGAGCCTGTTTCTTAGACTTCTGTTATTACAGTGAAATAATTATTACCTCGAATGCTTTTCGGGGTTATTTCACATTGGAAGAATCAATGGTAAGCGAGAAAGTAGAGTAGACCACCGCTTTTTCTCGGTGACCGATTTTTGACCGACTTTTATGGGACTTCTGTGTTGAATATCAAATACCTATTATCTCCTATTCGCAGCAACTGTTTACTTTCCCTATTAAAGGTTTTGTTTTATCATAATTAAGCCTTATTTACCATCTTCTTCGCCTTCGGCTCTAACTCAGAGTCCACTTTAAAAAAATCTATCATTAATTTTAATCCAGTATATCTTCAAAGTCCTAGATAAAGAAATCTGATCAATCGTTTGATTGATGGTTTTAGGTCTATCATAGTACGGTCAGTGTTCTGCATTACCTGACCGCTCTTACAAAGAGCTCTGCCTGTACCTACGTGATAATGGCAAAATTGGCGTCTCTTCGGCAAAAGTCATTAATGAATAGTTGAATTTAGAGTTGACCACACTATGCGTAGCGTAAAGTAGCTGGCAATACCCGAATCGCTTTAGCACGGCAATAGCGGTCATTGCCCTTTCCCTAATATCTCTCAACAGGAACCCAAACAATATAGTTGGTTTTTCGTGATTGGAACATGTTGAAGATGACGATAGATATTGATTCAGGACGATAGTGGACATTATTACAGGTTTTGAAAAAAAAAATGCTTGAGAATGTAGGGGTGGGTCAATAACCGCTATTGCAACGCTAAAGCGACTCGCGTATAGCTACTTTATCTATGCGCTCATTTTCTCATTGTAATGTACAAAAACCGTCGTTTGTCCCTAACAAGTGTTCTTAACGTATAGGTTTTTTGTACCCTGTGCGTTCGAGTGCACTGTGAAACCTCATAGTAGATAATATTCATAAACGGACACGTGTTACAGTAACGACTCTGAGTACATTATAATATATAAGACATTTTAGTATTTTTTTTATAAATAATTTATTTATTGAAATTACCAGCGCAGTAATGACTACTATTAATTATTCATTTATTTTTAGGAAGAAACTACTTTAGAAGTCAATGTTGGGATAAAAGAAGGTTTCGTCGAACCGAACACTACGATGTGCTTCCCAGTCAGTATAAAAACAAGCGTGCTCGGCGTACAGGAATATAGTGTAAGGTGTGCAAGTAAATGGTATTCGTAGTGTCTTGTTCATGGCTAGTTCTTACGACTTAATTAGCCGTTGCCTGTGACTATCACTATTTTCATTATTTAGGTATCCGTAGTTAAGGAATCCCACTGTTCAGTTAGTAACATAGACCGGTTTTTTAAATCTTTTCATTGTTACAATAGGGTGCATTTATTTGGGCTGTCAAAACCACTTGAGATTTGTCACATTACGGGCTGCGGTGTCCGACCAATCGTGACGTGCACTCCTATGGCCCTACATTGGGGTCAAAGCAAATTACTGACGAAATCGGAGAAAGTTCTAACGCTGTTCAATGATTCTCCTGTCAATGTTAACTTCACCGCATCACTGGTAAGCCCTTGTTTACAATGTAACAATAACAAAATAATAATAGTCGTCCAGACTGAATTCCGGCTATGGCGGCCAATCTCAGTGGAGACTAGCCAACGCAGAAAGATATTATAGTGCACAAGTGTCTGTGCAGACACAGGTGCACTCTCTCTTCCTTCTCTTATATTACCGTCACGCCCGGAGAGATCAGGCAGGACCAACTTCACGTGTTTACAATGTAACAATCGAACAACCCGCTTCGTATCAGAAGCCAATTTTTCCAAATACAGCTGTTGTTGTTAGGACATTGGTTGTCGTTTTATGCGATAGTTATAGTAATATGAACATGGAATATAGTTTTTTTTATTTATTTTTTCTAGTTGAGTAAAGACGGAAGATGGCAAATATCACCATCGGAAGGCTACGTAGACCCTGAATCAGAAAAAGATTTAACATTAACTTTGTATTTGATTGACGCCGCCACCTATACTAATAAAGTGGTGTTACATTTAGAGAAAGTAAAGGATATCGTAAGTAAAATCTCTTCCTATTAATAGAACTTTACGTATTTAACTAAAAAGCAATAAAATAATCAAAAAGAACAACTAGAGTTAGATGATAAATTAATAGTTAAAAGAATGACACACGCGATTCAAATGCTCACATGTGACTAATCTTTTTTGTATCTGTAAACCTCAGATTGATTGACAGTACAATCACGAGCACAAAATATGCTATGGATAACTCTGCAATAATATCTGATTTCATGATTCATCGATTAATATATGATGGCAAATATATGTGATCATTTGTGGAAGGCATATACATACAAGTGTCCGCACAAAAATATGACATCCAAGGAACATCAAACTATTTGGTGAGATAATTAAGCGACGCCAAAATATAGGATGCTGCATCGGCTTCAAAAATATATGTCAATGCAATATTAACGAACATGTCTTGCGTCATAAAGATCTGTCTACTCAATTAAATATAACTCGTTGTGATCTGCGTGTCTCGCCAGATAGTTTTGGTGTTCCTTTGATTTCCACAAATGATTACATATATTTGCCATAATATATTAATGGATGAATCATGAAATCAGATATTATTGCCGAATGGCCATAGTAATTACCAACCTGCCTAGTCGAACACATCTTAATAACGATTAAGATCATGATACTTTCGCATGATACTTCATGATACTAATAAACATTTGTTTTGATCATGATACTAATAAACATTTGTTTTGACAATCTAGTTAGTGCCTCTATCTGCAACTGGTTTTGGCACGAGCATATTGGTCGGTGAGCTACGGGACCAAATAGTTCTCGGACGACATTTTACTAAAATACCTCTGGAATCCAAAGTTATTGTGGAAAACTGTGGGACACGGATACATGCGTTAGAGTGGAGTGAATTTTACAAACCACCTAAAACTAAACAAGCAGTAACGTACGTATCGTTGAGTAAAGTCAATTCTAAATAAAACCATAAAAAACGAGTGGTGTCGCGGGACACCCGGTTGGAACTAAGTTTCTTTCGCTTTTGCACACTTGGCGAATGAGAGCTAGACTGAAATAAAGTGTAACAATCGCCAAGTGTGCAGAGTATAACTTGCGATACGGAACTTCATTCCAAAAATAAATCTTTTCTCCGCTTTCAGGGGATTCTTCAGTTTGGATCCACGATCATTTAAAATTTCTGCAGGGGAAAAATTTGAATTAACAGTAACGGGATGTTCTTACAAAGTGACGACTATAAAGGAAATGTGGTATTTAATTGGCAGTGTAGAAGGCATAAATAAAAAAGAGCTGTTATTGGAGTGCCCGATCATAGCGGAGTTCGTCGATCCGAAAATAGAATTGTCTTCTTCAGTTGTAGAATTACAATATGATTACGGGCCGTACAGTGAATTCTATAAGTTAACAGGTGTGAAACTTTGTATAAAATACTATTTGTTAGTAATAACAACTGCAAAACAAAACACAGTTTGTTAGTCACGGTTACTTAATAGTACCATCGCGGTCACGCATATCTAATGACTTTGAAAACAAAATCCCGTGGCCGCATGTTATGCGAGCATTACGATAGCGGCCGGGCGGCCAAGCGTAGAGCTCTGCCAAGCAGGAATAGTCCTTACGGTGTTGAGATATGCGTGTCTGCGATAGTACCAAAATTATTGTACTCACGCGTATCAAACGACTTTTTCAACACACTTGCGAAATTGAATTTTATTCAGTGTTTCATACACAGAATGAAATTCATTGAACATAATATTTTGTAACAAATATTTATGAAAACAGATCGTGGATTTTTGTTCGTGCGCCTGAACTTTTTCATTCTGAAGAATAAGGCACCAACTAAAAGTCGCCAAACAGCCCTATTATCTTCTAATAGGTTTATAAAAAACAATTTTTATTTGTTTGTATTTTATGCGCTTCCATACCGTTAATCCGATTCCGATAAAACTTTGTCAACTTATTCCTAGCACTTGCGCGAAGGTAATAAGCATTAAAAAAAAAGTATATAGTAATCAAGCGGACGAAGTCACGGGCAGAAGATAGTTAAAAATATAAAAACGGAATAATTTTCTATTTAAAGAACACTACTAAATGTAATTTTTTGATAATAATTAATAAATTTATGAAATAAAATGTTTATTTATCATATTTATTTATTGAAACAGTTTATGATAATATTTACAAACAGGCATTAAAAAAGAGACTCACATTTTTAACGGATAAAAGCGGTGCAATAAGAGTCACTTTTCGAGCAAGTGTGTTGAAATTGTATATTACGCAAACATGCTTCGAAATTCGAGCATTATTTTGACAACCTTCTTCGAGATCAATTCAAAATGCTGTACTGGTCGAGTACATCGCCCGGCCGGCAGCGTTTATATGAAAATCTATAGAGTCTGGCCACGCTAAGTATGCATTAGTAAAAAAACGGTGGAATTTGAAAATCTATAGACGGCAACACCATCCTGTCCTACGAAAAAAGAATTGATACTTTGACTTTTTGTTTTTGATAGTTATTTTGTTTATATTCTGATTTATTTCTGGTAAAGAATAGTCACTTTAGCACGATGCAGTGCGGATTTGACACAGTTTTGTCATCGTATGGAGGTAGAACGACATAGTCTATTACATAATCTATTATGCAAAAATCAAAACGCAAAATAGCAAAATAATTAGATCTATTTACAACCCCGAAACTGACGTAACTGACTGATGTAATACCATATATAAAACTTTTTGGGGTTGCCCATTTATTCCATTGCAGACTTAGCGTGGCCAGAGTGTCGTGTTTAGCAGCCGAATAAATTACTATGAAAACTCATATCTGTCGCGTTATTTAAAAATGGAACGAACTTTTTACTTCAACACATGATAACCAAGGAGGTAAAATAAAGATTTTATTCAAATTTCTATTATAGTGGCACGCCTGGGGGTTTTGACCTCGGACTTTTGTAATAGTAAATATTTTTTTTAAGATCGACATGAAATTTTGTTTTTTATAAAATATATTGCAATGTTTAAACCAGAATGGTATTATTTTGAAGCCCTTTATATTCTCCAGGATCTCGATATACTCGTATATCTTTTCGTTTTTGAGAAGTTTAAAATTCTTTGACACGAGTCCCAAAAGAAACGGTAAAAAAATGGCGCTTTTTAAAATTACAAATATATATAAACATAAAAATAAATGCAATATTGTAGCTCTTTTAGTAACGTATCTTTTGATATCATTTTCATTTCTCTATCTTATTAATTGAGGACACTAGCCAGAAATATTTGTTTCAATACTCTACCTTATCATTCAAATAAAAGTCGAAGAAAATATTTGATGTAGACAAAGATGAAAATTGTCTAAAACAAACAAATAATTTATTGATAATTTTCTTCTTGATTTAATTCTCCTTAATTAACTTCTTTTTACCTGTAACTTGTTAACGTAACTATATAAATAGATACGTAAATTTAATTTTGGTATACAAAGATATTCTACAGCCTAATATGTATTAAACTGTGGGAACTCCTCCAAAAACCTTTTTTTTATTTAACAGGCTAACTTTTTATATACATGTATACAATGTCGCCAATGGGCACGTGACCGTCCGTATTTTTCTGAATTTTCATGAAAAATGATGGAAAATTAACTTAAAAATTATAAAAAGATAGAACCACCGTCTAACTTTAAAATTTTTCATGTTATTAATTTTTTGAGTAGCTGTTAGAATTAATAAACAGAATCTAAATCGAGCCAATAACATCGGAGATATGGCAAAAAATGTAAAGCAAGAAAAAAAAATATTATAAAAATTTTTAAAGAGAAAATTTATAGTTAAATTTCGATATTTTTTATTAATATTTTAAAAAATATGGGCGGTCACATGCCCATGGGCCACATTGTATTATTAGCTACACATTCTATTTTAAATTTAATTCACTGTACCAGAAATCCGAGGTTTTCATGTTTTTAACGCTCCAGGCACTCCACTACTTGGCTTGCAAATAGAGCTGTTTAAAGTAAAAAAACCGGTCAAGTGCGTGTCGGACCACGCACAATGAAGGGTTCCGTACTTGGGATGAATTTATACCAAGAACAAACTTAACATTGTACGTAGTTGAATAACATGTATTTCCTACATTCCAACTGCAAATGTAAGTTTGTACGCACAATATTGAGAGATTTGCCATGTTATTTTAAAACCATAAACTTCATATGTATAGGTTTTCCAGTAATCTATAAGTATAGAACTAGTTTCTGTATTTCTTTCAAAATTTTAGGCTTTTTAATTTTAACTGAGCAATTGTAAATATTGCAATGGTAAACATTCGTCTTTTTAACCGACTTCAAAGAGGGGGAGGTTCTCAATTCGAACGTATTTTTTTTTGTGTGTTACTCAGAACTTTCGACTGGGTGAACCAACCGATTTTGATGATTATTTTTTTATTTGAAAGCTGGTGCTTTCCGTGTGGTCCCATTTCAATGGTCCAGTTCTGACAATGGTATCCATGAGAAAACCATATAAGTCTTAAATTTGCATTAACTATGTGCGCGACAAATGGACGAATAATTCAATATTACGCCAACCGATTTCGATGATTCTTTTTTTATAGTAACTCGTGTAGTTGCTCTTGGACCATTTGATGAAGTGGGACTGATGATGAAGACCACAAATAGCCACCGGAATGACTCAATAATATGTATTTTTTATAGTAGTAGTTTTTTTATAGTTACTTGTGCAGTTGCTCTTGGAAAGCACCATTTGGTGAAGTGGAACTGACGATGAAGACCACAAATGGCCACCGGAATTACTGAATAATAAGTATTTCACGGGTTGCAATTCGATTACTTTAATATGGTTGCAATGCAATTCATGCTCGTCGTAATGCATATGGAGAAGTGCAGCTGATGGTTAAGTACCAGGAGAACTCCTCAACGATTAACGTCCCTGCATCGGGAAAAGCAATATTTTGAAAAGGTTATGAGCAGTTGAGATTAGGCTATTGTAACTTAGATAAATTACAAACTACCCACTAAGCGAGAAATAAAAACATTTTTACAAAAAAAATTACCGACTTCCAAAAAAACACTACAAAGTGAAAAAACTTAAATTTCGGAAGTCGGTAGCAAATAACTAAAATACAAAACCAAAGACGCCAAACAAACACACCAACAAAGCAATGGTTAATATTGCAATGGTAAATAATTTTCGTACAAACATTGCCGGCCGGGCACTCGTATGTATTTGACCAGTACAGCATTTTCGAATTATCTCGAAGAAGGTTGTCAAAATAATTCCTGAATTTACAAGCATGTTTAAGAAACAGAAATTTAAAGTGAAATAAAGATAGGAGCGAGCAGAGCGGGTAATCTCTGCAGGTCCGGTTGAAATAGGTACCCACAATGGGATTGTATCAGTGGATATTAAACTTACAGCACTACTATTCGAGAGAAATTGAAAACACTTATCTATTAATAAACCACTTCAATACTTTTGCAGAAATTATCACTATTAAAAATGTTTCTAAACTACCATTGGACTTCGAAATCTGTGTTAAACCTCCGTTTGCAATCATTCAGAAGCAGAACACATATAAAGTACCACATGACGAAGAAAGTATGACGTGTGGTTGTATACAGTACAGGAAGTCTGATTTAAATCTTCAAAATATACTAAAGAAACTAGCTCCGCACCAGTCTCGCACGTTTATAGACTACCTAACATCAAAACCCGTGGAACCATTACGAGATGGATCATTAGACTTTTTTCAAGACATTCGTAAAATTAAAATGGCTTTCAATCTCACACATATGGTGGAGGAGCGATTAGAAGACCAGGAGGTTATGAAACTGCAGATCCTGTTCGATACCACTAAACACTTAACTCTCAAGTCTAGAGTTTATTGTGATTTAATGAGAATGAAATTTAAAGGACACAAAAATAAAGTAATAATTATTAGTTACAAATATCCTATAAACGGTATATAAAGAACGTTTTAATTATGAGTTTATTTTCGTTTTTAGGATGCCATAAAACTAATCGGAACAATTAACTTCCCAAATATGTTTATCTCATCACCGAGACTCGATTTTCAATGTATTTTGAATGGGAGTATACATAGCAAAACCATAAAAATACAAAATGTAACACCAGTCTTAGTTTGTTATAGATTTCAATGGAAAAAATGTTTAATTACAAATCTTGCCATAGTAAGTATTTAACAGTTTACCTTGAAGATGATAGTTTTTCAATAGGTACTTAGTTTAATTCAGCAATTTTGTGAGGAAAGAGTCAGACCGAAACACAGTGAAATTTGATACAATTATTACAAAACGCATCGGCTAATAATTGTCTTAATTTTAATCACAGCCTGAGGTTCCAGTCGGTTTCGAGTGTAGTCGAGACCAGATCTCTGCTGAAGACTCTGAAGCCAGCGGTAGGTATTTGTGTAATTAATTGATTAAGTGTATGTAACTACATATAATGGTTTAATGATTTACAAAATTCTTCCTGTACCAATTTAATATTCTAGGAAGCATTCTGCGTGACATTGTAACTAATGAAACGTCAGGCGCATCAGTGCGTGAGAAAGACAGTGCTAGTAATGATAGAGTGGATAAGGCTTTTTTCAATAATGATGAAATGATCAGAACCCAGACGATTAAGGTAGTAACACCCATGATAGACAGTGATTATAACACAGAGTTTGAGTGGATCCACAAGTTTGCCAAGCTTTCTAAGCCTTCTAACAAAACTGATATTAACGACGTATTGCAATTAGTATTACATCGAGGACAGCTTAAACCCGGCGAGATTCAGTACGTGCACGTCCTATTTAGACCGAAATGTAACATTAGCGTCCGCGCCATCTTGGAATGTGAAGTTCTGGGTGGACCGCCTGAGTCGGTCATTGTAACCGGTCAAAGTTGTGATTTAAGGTATAAAATAAGTGCTGAAATTATAAATTTCAAAATTAGATCTTTTCATGAACATGCCATTGAAGAGTTAAAAATATCTAATACTGCGCTACTAAATTTTGAATATAAAACATACTTAAATGAGCCAATATTTAAAAATGAACTAGATGGAACTATTCTTGAATTATTCCCTCCTGAGAAATCATTAGAACCTGAGGAAGAAATCGAAATGAAAATCATAATGCGACCTGGCGTGGTGGGCTACTTCCATAGAGTATTTTTGTTAGAAATTGGGCATCTTCCTCACATTCCTATAGAAGTGTTTGGTTGGGGTGTAATACCTCAAATATATATAACGTTACTTAAACCCGCTGCGGAAGAAGTAAGTATTTTTTTAATTATAGTATTTTTGTGTCCATTTTGGTGTAAATGTTTGCGACAAGCACATTATGCACCACCCATAGATATGAATAAAGTCTTCAAACTATATATGAGCGAAACGAGTATTTTAAATTTTGAAATCGTTCGAATTACGTTACTACCCTAATTCTATTTCTACAATAAAATTTGCCTAAGTTACTCCTTATATCATCAGCTATCTGCCATTGAACGTCCGATCAAAATCGATCCAGCCATTTGAATGATTAGCCGGAACATACAGATGACAGACAGACAAAAAAATAAATAAAATTATATTATATTATACACCTTAGGATATACTTTCAAATATATTTAGTAAAAATTTGTTATTTTGTCATTACAAACAGACACTTCAATTTTATTTATTTGTATAGATTTGTTTTTCATTACTAGTCTCGTAATGTAAATTCTGCTATGTCTCGTAAAATAATTAGTTTCATGAAATCTACAGTATCACCGAAATCGTGGCCCCGTCAGCATTAAAGCTTTATTTAGTCGTACAAATGTACTTTCCCGACATTAGTTCACGTCGCATTTGACCGTGAAATTAGTTGCGCGACATTACTTTTATCACAAATTCACGCTTAGCACGAAAGTATTTTGAATTCATGAAAGTAATCCATGCATCATGACATTAGAAGTCTACACGTGAAATTGTTAATAAAATTAATGTCAAGAAACTAATTTTATGTCACTGATTCCGTAATGTAATTTTGGCTGTACAAACGGGTTATAACATATTACTTTTGTAACGCCATTTGTTCAGTGTTTATAATTAGACGTGAAGATATGTCATAACTATAAACAATATTTCATTGTGGGTATTAGGGACTATTATTAAAACTATGATAATTTAATTTGGCGATGATAATATCATAACTATGCCAAAAGTCATTATTATATTGTGTAATGTGTTCATAAAATACCGAACTAGTCTGTATCGGCTCTATTTAAACCTTTGTGGCTTCAGGCCTTATTACAAAACAAGGTTTATCTAAGGATCAGGTGTTTGTAAGTCATTTTTGTATTTAGAATCTGTGTCGAAATATAGTTCTTAATTAACAACTCCGAGACTACGTTATCAGTGACCTTAAAATACTGGCTCGAAAACTGGTCTTACGGTAGATCTGGTTTTGTAATAAAAGGGTTAATTAATCTACCGGCTTTCTCTTTTTTAAACTCTCAAATGGCGTACTAAATATATTTCGAAAAATAAATTCTAATGCATCTAATGTATGTACAATATTGTTTTGGGTAGGTACAAAACAAATTTGTCATCCGAAACAATATTGTACAAACATTAGATAGGCTTTCGTTGCTTTAGCAAAATCGGCATTCTGTCAAAATACCTACCTATTTCCACCTCAGTGAGAACATTCTGGAATGTTTTCTGCAAAAAAAAAAACAAATTTAGGTAAAGTTACAGTTTGATGTTTTGTATTTATTGATTACTAGCTGCGCCCCGCGGTTTCACCCGCATTAGTCTCGATTCTTTGGGAATATCGGGATAAAAATTATCCTATGTCCTTTTCCGGGTCATGGTTTACTCATTTGCCAAATTTCATCCAAATCCGTTCAGCCGTTTTAGCGTGATGCCGTGACCAAGGGAAATAGGGATTCATTTTTATATATATAGATAGATTTATGATAGCTTGATGTTAATTCTTTCAGTTGGATCCGGAAATAGGGTACATGGCCATTCCAGCTTTGACACAACAATATTTGGCAGCCATCAGTGAAATGTTTAGTAAAGGCAAAGAGGAGCATTTAAATTCACCTTTGACCGAGAAATGTTTCGAAGATCCTGATTTTCATGAAGATTGGCACATTTGCTCATCTTTGGTAAGTACCAATATTTCTATGCCGCCGTAGCTACTTAGTAAAGAAAGAAAGATAGAAAGAAAAAGTATTTATTGTTACATGACATAATAATAATAACCCCATCACCGTATCCCCACGTTGACGTCGTGATGGGACTTGCGCGCTCCGAACTTTACGAGTTTACTTTGCCGCAACAGGTCTGGGATGAGGAGTCAGACCAAGAGAGATAGAAAACCCGCAGGGCACCATGTAGCGAGCTGTTGGGCAGTCGCGACCCCAAGGACCCTATCTCCCGGTAGAAGTCTTGTTCCTCACCTCTGGCTTGCCTTTATTGGCCGGCTGCAGTGAACACTGACGAGGAACGGAGTTCCCACCTCATTCTTCCCGAAATTGGCCGGCTTGAGTGGAGATTCGCAAAAGCAAACGTGCTCGGAGAAAGGAAGTATTCCAGTAAGATGCTGGTAGGGATCTTGACCGTACTTCCGGGATTGTCCTGATAGCCATGGAATACCTCTCCACTCCTCATAAGCACCTCAGGACATGTTGCCCTCTTGTCGCTACGACACTTTGTGCTAGCGACCGTTTTCGGGGGCCCATTATTGAGTGTGCAAGTAGCCCCCTGCCATTTTCCTGTATATTTTTAACCGACTTCAAAAAAAAGGAGAAGGTTCTCAGTTCGCCGGAATATTTGTTAATTTTTTATGTATGTTCCCCTATTACTCAAAGACGGCTGAACCGATTTGAAAAAATCTTTTTTTGTTTGAAAGGGTATGTAAGGCTTTCAAATTGATCCCATTGTCATTTGGTCACGATCTGATGATGGGATCTTGGACTAATCGAGAGAACTCTTCAAATATAACAGGCGCACCTATAGCGATTTGGGTTTTTTTTTTAGTAACTCATGCATTTGCCCTCGCAATGCACCATTTGGTAAAGTGGAACTGATGAATTACAAACGAAATCAAAAAAATTTTTTTTTTTTACCAACAATGCCACTGACTTCCAAACTACAAAGTGAAAAATAAATAAATTCATCAGTTCCACTTTACCAAATGGTGATGATTTGTGGGAGCTTTGATAACGGCAGCCGAATAAGCACGTCCCGGTGTTGATGTGCTAATATTGGCCGGTGCCCCAACGAAAGGGCACGCGGGCAGCGCGGGGCGCGGTTGTTATCGCTTGCAGTGACGGCGGCCGGCGACGAGTCAAATTTTGCTGACTCGAAACTCAGCTGCGATGCATTGTATGCGTAGTGAGATGTGTTGACGCAGCTAGCTCGTGTGATCTACACACTGTCTTGCGTAAATCTGCTACCTTAATACGTAGATCACTGATGGTGGATTGCGATGCTTCCAAATTCAACTGCATCTCGACCAGACTTGATCTTAGGGTTGTGATGTCCCGTAGCAGCCTGGTGACGTCAACGTGGTCGAATGTGACGTAGGGCAGCTTACGAAAATTCTTCACCACGAAAGTCGGCACGTCATCCAGGTCGGTCACCTTCAACACTTTTATAATGTCTTGGAGACTCCTCTCTCCTTTTTCATCCCTCCTGCGGGTCGGCATTCGGTCGGCCATATGTAGCGACTCATACAGCAATGTTTTCGCTCTGCGTATCTCCTCTTTATTGTAGTTGGATGTGCAGATCTGGTCACACTAGCCTCGTCCATGACATCCAGCTGGTACTGCAGGAATGCCAGGATCTCGTACGCCACAAGTTCTTCTGAACGCTTGGTGGCAGCGGCATTTGCCGCGCTCGGCGCAAAATAATAGTTTCCGCTTACGGTGTAAACGCGTCCGATTGCAATGGCGGATCGCATTGCACTGCAATATCACGCCTGTATTCCCCCAAGGGTTAGGCGAAGGTGTATATATTTATATAGTACACTCACATTTCACCAGTTTTGTTAAGTCCGATGTAATAGGGGGCGAGCCTATTACCACCAACAGGGCACAAATCCAGACTCCGGGCTGCTACTGAGAAATTAATTAATTAAAAAATACATATAATGTGTTTTTTTTTAATGTTTCCAGGATGACTATCCGTCTACTGTGGACATTGAATTAGCAATAGAAAGACTTATGGTTATAGATCATATAAAGAACCGTCCAGAAATATTGACCGCATACTCTACAACGTCAAAAGTTGGACCAATACCCGGATTTCAAACTGTACCTTACGTCATAGACTACGGAGTAGTTATTACTGGAAGCACGGTAAGTAGCAAAGTTCTGCGCTGTAAGCAGTCAGTTGTACGCGCTCACGTTCAGTGTCGGGAGCCCTCCAGGAGAGTTCACTTTAGCGCAAACGTAATGCCGGTGACCCCCTGGAGGGTCCACTATATATTGCGCATATGTATGGTGGCATGGCATATGAGCTCTATGAAAAGTGGGTGGACTCGAATGTGTTAAAAAATTCGCAAGTGCATTTCAATTAATTAAAATCAACAGGTGCAATGCACGGCTGAAGTAATTAATTATGGACCAATTGCGACAAAGATATATTTCGCGAAAGGCACAAATGTTCCCTCGTGGCTAGGAATGAAACTATGTGGAAAATTATGTCCCGGTGAGGCCGGGAAAATGGAAGTTACGTTCATGCCGACTTCTAACGACTTTACCGAACTGGAACAGAATGTGGAAACATCTTTCAACCTAGAGGTTAAGTATACCTACTTAAAATTAACGTTAGCTCGACTAACATTTGCTTGAAAACATAACTTCAATTGATAGTTCTATTTGAAATCGGTCGCTCGAGAAATGATCTTTCAAGATATGGGCTTTTGCGCTGCCGATGATTCGACCTTATTGATAGTTTCTATTCGAGATTTCGATGAATCGAGGCATTGCACTGTCACGCTCATAATTTATCGATTTAAGACTCAAGTACTATATAGTTAAGGCTCTCGAAGACAGGCGCAACGCCACTCCGTTAGAACTATTTCCATAAAGATTTCATTTTAATTGTACTACCAGAGTCTCGTTGCGCCTGTCTTCGGAAGCCTTTAACGTTTTCGAGCAAACGTTGTTCGATCTAACGTCATTCGATTTCAAGTAGGACCTAGACCATTTTGACAAAATGTGGTCTTTGTTAATTAGATACCGTATGGGGTGACGATTCCAATCCATGTCAAAGCCCTCTGCGCGGTGCCTTACTTGGCCTCCAACGTTACATCTATTGATTTTGGATCTGTGAGGTGTGGGGATAAAATAATATGTTCAATTCCATTAAAAAACGTGTAAGTAAATACTATATTGTATAAAGAATAAATTATCTTAGTATCATATACATGACACATTTTGCAGAGTGTTACTTAAAGCTTCTTTTTAGGGGTAAACCTACATGTATTTGGTATGTTACTTTGAGGCTGAAAGCGCCAGGAACTAATCCTATGACAGTGCTCGACAGTTCAGGAAAATACGAACCAGGGGAAGGAGGGTGGCTCAGCGTCGCTTTTAAACCGACAACGGAGGTTGGCCATTCTGTCATTTTACACTTAATAGTCCAGTAGAGATACAATATTTTTTCCACAAAACCTTTTATAATTCTAAAGTTTTTATTTTTTATTTTCGCTGAGTGGATAGCTTTAGTGAATTCATTGCTATGCACAATAATGCTAACAGTTATGCGATAGGTATAAAGTAGGTATTTCCTAATATTTCGTATTATATATACAACAATAATATAAAATTAAAATACTTTATTGTATCTTTATTAGTACTATCTAAACTTTTTATTAGTGAAAATGCTAACAGATAGGTACATACTATGGAACAATGGAAAACTAAAAATGTCCCGTAACTCTTTCAATAAAAAAATTAAATTTTCAAATCATTTCGTATATCCTTATAGGGCTTAGTTATACCTTTCAACAAAAGTTTTAACAACTGCACGAGTAATTATCTTTTTACTTTGCTATATGCGAAATATGGGCGAATTGCCTTCATTGAAAAAACTTGCCGCGTCCTTCAAAGACGCAGACTTGTTCAAACGAAGTTTGCCATCTCTAACGAAGATATTGAAAAATATTGGTTTTTCTTATAAAAAAGTGACAAAAGAAAAATTATTATGGAAAGAACCAACATTGCTCTTACTCGAGTGAATTTTCTCCGAAAAGTAGAGTAAGTAAAAAAATCACAAATTGAGAAAAAGTAGTGTTTCTAGACGAGACATGGCTAAACGCCAATCATACCGTATACCGTACTGTACCGTAAAGCTTGGACCGATGATACTGCACAATCAACCACCAAAGTACCCGAATGCAAAGGTCAAAGATTAATCATCACTCATGCTGGTGGTTTTGTGTCTAATTGCATATTGGCATTCAAATCAACTAAAACTACTGAAAACCACGAGGAAATGAATTTTGAAAAGTTTAAGGATTGGTTTTTAAAATTATTAGATAATTTAAAGGAGCTACATTGCATTATTGTAGATAACGCCCCATATCACTCGGTCTAAAAGCACAAACTACCAACTTCGGCAAACGGAAAATTAGAAATCATTGCATGGTTTCAAGAAAAAGGAATAGATGCAAATGAAACTATGCTCAAAAATTAATTGTTAAAACTCGTTGGTCTGCACAAACCTAGTACTCCAATGTATGTCTTAGATGATATAGCCCACGAAAAGGGTCATGCCGTCATAAGACTACCCCCTCACCACTGCCAGTATAATCCGATCGAGCTTATCTGGGCCCAAGTCAAAGGTTTGTTGTTTGCTTGAATTTCAGTTAGATAGGTACTTTAAGTATTAACTACTGTATAATTAATCTTAGTAAAAATATGTTTTCTTTTAAGGTTATGCTGCCAGACACAACACAACACCGCCTTTCACGGCAATTAAAATATTGCAGTAATTAAAAAGTGCGGTCGACAATGTATCTGCAGAAGACTGGAAGAAAGTGGTGGTAGCCAAATTCAGAGAACGAATGGAAGAAGATTGGGAGCGGGACGTCCGATTTGATAATATTTGCGAACATGAGTTTATAATAAATTTACAAGATTGTTCTAGCGATTCAGAAACTGATTCAGATATAGATTTGGGGTGTACTCCTTTAAGAGAATAAAATAAAAAAATCGTTTAATTTAGTAACGTTTGTAATTAAATTAAACCCAATTATATGTTACATTAGCATCGATAATAGTAAGAAACGTCGATAATTTCTATCGACAATTTTTTTATATCCTGACAACCCTAGGAATGTTTGTTTGTCATATGTCGCAGAGATCAAGCTATTTTTTATGTAGTATAGTGGTAAAATTGAAAAAATCCTGAATTTAAGATTTTTATTATGTAGAATGGGTTAAAAATGGTCTTACTGATTTGGTTATACTGTAACCGTATTTATTTGTTTTTTATGTTTGCCACCGCTCATGAAGATCGGTAAATATTGACAGCCACATATGAAGCTACAATTACCGTACTTTATTGGCAAGTGACGTACCTACTGCTACAGCTTTATTTTATCGAATGTATTATGACATCAAATTAATTCAGTATATTTTTTAAACGTCCTCGGTTATCTCGGATTGCCGTCCCATCGGACTACTTATCGTAACAAAAATGCCATAGGTGCAAGTATCAATAGGTTCAAAGTTACAAACCAACAAATATACGATATGATAGTAGCGGAGACAGTTCGATAGAGAGTGAATGTAGTAATATGGATGAATCTGATTGAGAAATCTCAGAAAAAATGTGTTACACCTTCTTTCACACGAATTGCACTTGACTGTAAGTTTATCGATAATAATATTGAATTTCTCTGACACTATTGTAAGATGACAATTATATTTCATCATATCGCATATAATAAAATTTTTGAAAACAATATTATTAATTAAAACTATAATATAATGACGAGATACTTTTTCTAAGCTGTCGCAATTTCATATCGATGGTGGAAATTTCAAATGTCGTAAAGGACATTGTATTCCCTGTCCTTACGACATTTGAAATTTCCAGCGTCGATATGCAATGTGTTTATATTTAATTTGTTTTTTTTTTTTAAGCAACGGCACGGAGAGTGTTTTTTTTTTTTTTTTGAAACAGGCAGGTTCTTCCTTGATGACGTCTCACAGGACTCTGAGCGCGAGCCGATTTAGCCCGATTTACTATTTTTGTGTTTATTAAAAAAAATAAACTACTAACCTAAAAAATCCAACCGTTAAATTCCCTCTATAATATGATTACCTCATGGTACAAGCAATATCATATTATTTTGTGCTGTAATTAGGAAATGATTTCGCGCCTCATTCAATACGTGAGTGTCACCGCGCCACAGGAATCCGCGCCCCGTAATATCCATATTGTGTTTTATTTATTAAAAGAAAGGCATAGCACGTATATGTTTAAACTTTTGTATAGTAGCAGAGTTTATTATTACGAATATGTAGGCGCAAAATTATAAACTTGAATTAAATATTTCGCATATAGCAAAGTAAAAACATAATTACTCGTGCAGCATATTACTTAGTTGTTAGAACTTTTGTAGTGAGATAACTAAGCCCTATAAGGATATAGGAAATTATTTGAATGATTATTTTTTTATTGGAAGAGTTACGGGACATTTTCAGTTTTTTCAGTATTTTCCATTGTTCCACAGTACCTATCTGTTAGCATTTTCACTAATAAAAAGTTTTGATAGTACTTATGAAGAAACAGTAAAGTATTTAAATTTTATTAATTTATTTATTTAATATAAGGAAATACCTACTTTATAGCTATTGCATAACTCTAAACTGTTAGCATTTTTGTACATAGCAATGAATTAAGTGAAGCTATCCACTCAGCGAAAATAAAAAACTTTAGAATTATCGAAGGGCATATTCTTCTGGGTACTGGACTATAATGCGAATTTCGTATCCGTTGTTCTTACGTTGCAGTTGAGAATACGGAAATAGTAAATTATGATACAAGTGTGCTATGTTATTCATTACACTCGAGGCGGTAATTCTATAAATAGCGGTATTATTATTATTATAGGGTAAGGGAGCCAAGTGTGCAATGATCAATGCACACGCGTTTCATACGACGTCTTTCAACACACTTGCGAGGCAAAAAATTTGTAAAGTTTTATAAACTAATGGCCCACGGATTCTTTTTATTGCGGTGAGCATAAAAACGGAATATTTTTGCATCTTATTTAGATGTAGAACAAGAAAGAATGTAATTTTTTTGACAAAAATTAATAATTTGAGGAAATATTGTATTATGTTCATTTTGAACAGTTTTGTAATAAATATAGAAATATGCTGGTTTTGGGAGATTTTAACTTGTATTCGGGTTTTGTAGCCATAAATAATTATTACGAATACTTTCAAACTTTTTGTGGATGCACTCAGAGTAACGCAGTGGGTAATTGCATTAGTCGTTATTTAGATCTGGTGTTGAGTACACTGGTGGAGGGAGGGGATGTGTGTGTGCGCGCGGCGGAGGAGCTGCTCGTACCGGTAGATGCGTACCACCCGCCGCACACAGTAGTAGTACACAACAGGCTCAGCTGTACCTGACGTGAAAGCATGTGCACCCAACGGTTGGAACTTTAATAAAGCCAACTTTTTTTCACTATATTCTTTAATCTTTTTTTAATTGTGCCAAGTCTAAAAGAGGTGGGAAAAGTCCGCAAGCGATTTTGAAAGACGGGGTAGCATTGTTTGGTCAATGGTCTGTGGAAGAGTTTGCGGAGTATTTTTATTCTGTGTATAGGGCAGAGCAACGGGTGTTGGATGTGGACGCGGCTATAGCTAATGCAGGTAGCAAAATGCAGGGGAGCGGGTGCACTTGGACCAATTACAGTTAGTAGAAGTATGTCGTGCGCTTCAAGATCTTAAGCCGAAACGGTCCGCAGGGCCTGACGGCATTCCGTCTTACATATTCAAGGATTGTTGATTAGTGCTAGCTAAGCTACTTCATAAAAGCTGCTACCAGTACCTAAAAGCTAGCAAGTTTCTGGAGAGATGGAAAGTGACCCGCGTTGTTCCGGTTCCAAAGGGAGGGTCAGCAGAATCGGTGGATAGATATAGGTTACAGTATTGTTGACGCCGGCAAAACTATTAGAAACAGCAATTCACAAGAGCATATACCTTCAGGTTAGCGCAGAGCTATCAGACGCTCAGCATGAGTTTTGATCGGGAAGAAGTATCACCAGTGATCTTCTCTGTCATATGGCTCATCTGGTGCCGACGGTGGATAGTGGGGGACAAACAGATGTTGCTTACTTTGATTTCAGAAAAGCATTCGACCTAGTCGAAAATGACATGTTGCTTACAAAGTTAGCAGGTGTTGGTTTCACCCCAAACTCACTCCAGTTTTTTTGCCAGTTATTTGAGGAATAGGCAACAATATGTGGCATATGCGGAACACGTATCAGATCTATATTTCACGAGGTCCGGAGTAAGCCAAGGTCCTTTGGGCTTCCCTCTGATGGTCAACGACCTGCCAGATGTAGTCCAAGACGCTAAGTGTGTTGTTTGTCGATGATCTCAAATCATCCGTCGCAGTAAAAGGCTGTGATGACTGTGTCAGGCTACAAAGAGACATTATTAGGGTAGCGAGCTGGAGCAAAGAAAATCTCTTGCAGTTTAATAGCTCGAAGTGTGTGACAATCACTTTTTCTCGCGCACACAACCCCATCTTACATAACTACCATATTGACGAATCGCCTATGGCACTGGTCACAGAAGTCAAAGATTTGGGCGTGGCTTTAACTCTTCGTGATCACATAATACGTAGCTGTGAAAGAGCGTATAGGAATTTAATAATAATAATCATTTTAATCAATAAAATGTTTTTTTATACTTTTATTTTAACAAATATTTAAAAATGTAAATTTTAAGATTTTAAATGAATAAACGTAAATAATAATTTTATTGTCAGGCAACAAAGGCCCATAAATAGAATACACAAAATAATCTTATACAATAATAAACTAATACATATTAAAAACCTTATAAAACTATGACATACACGTAATGTTGACGGCGTCGTGTATCGCTGCATGGTGTCGCGTAACCTTCCTCGGAAATGTCGATATACGACACCTTTTGGCCAAAAGTCCTCTTTCAGGCTGGTCCGTAGATGGTGGGTTGGAACTCGTACCACGAATGACTTGATGTTGTGGCGCGATTCCAACTTTTCAACCCTCAAGAGTCCAGTTTGTCTTCACTTTCAAATATTGCACGACTTCCTCAGTTGTAGTGGAGTGATGCAGACGCGAAAGGTACAGCTGCGTCGTAGGCACAGCAAGGCGCAGCAGCATATTGGGTCCGCTTGGTACGGTGCCGCACAGGTTACGAGAACAGGGCTAGGGTTGAGGTTTCATGCTTCGTACGGTCCGAGGGCTCACGAATGTGAAAGCTATTATAGCACTATATAATGCACTGGTGAGAAGCCAGATAGAATGTAATGCAGACTTTTGGATCCGCATGACGCTAAATATAGTCTCATGCTGGAGAGGGTACAAAATAAATTTATAAGGTATTTATATAAGCGGTATTACGGGGTCTATCCATTTTATACGTTAATGTATCCAACCTTATTTATTTTAGGTATGGTAAGACACAATGCGCTTAGGGCGAGGAGGGATTTTGCCCTCACCTCGTAAATATTTACGTTACTGAGAGGGAAGGTGCATAATGCAGTTATTTTAGGGCAGGTGAGTCTGTGTGTTCCAGACAGGTACGTGTAGAGACGACGGCAGCCGCCACTGCTAGTGGAGCCGCGCGCTCGGACCAACCTTTTAAGTAAGGCGTCCCTGATGCATGCACTCCGCACGCTCAACCTCTTAGCGAATGACACAGACTTATTCTGTTTTTCTCTGAGTGAATTCACAAGGAATGCATTGTTTGTAATAAGTGATAGATGTTAGTATAATTATTTAGGCTAGGATAAGCGCACTTATCGCATTGGGTTAATAGTCCTGTAATGGTCAATGAAAGTTGATAAATAAATAAAAAATATATTTTATTTTTTTACACAATAGACATAAAAAGGCATGAAGTCTCTTTGATGAGATTTAAAAAGCGCACATCTCCGATTTGTAAATAGTTATCGGCGCACACTACCGCACTAGTATGGTAATATAAAATAAAAAGCACGCATGTTTAATACACTACAATATGAACTTAAAGCGGTTCAATAAGAGCCACTTCACGAGCAAGTGTCTTGAAATAGTATATTATGATACAGGTGTGCTGTGTAATTGTTATCAATGTACACGCGTTTCATACGACGTTTTTCAACACACTTGCGAGGAAAACACATTACGGCACTTTTGCGGTAGTATAAAGTGAAAAGCACGCGTGTTTAATACACTGTATTATGAACCTAAAAGCAGTTCAATAAGAGGCACTTCACGAGCGAGCGTGTTGAAAAATCAGTTTATTCTTAGAGAATGATTTTTGAGATGGGACTTCAGTGCATAATAATCGGATACTGTAGTAGGGTGAATTTCAACAACTATGATTTATTACCTCATTTTGACGGAAATGATTGTTTCTGATTTTTTAAATAATATAAGATGTTGATATGCAAGAAATACGTATTCAGTTTCATAAAATGTAAAAGAAATTTATTTAATCCTGAAAGCTTCTAATATATTGTTGACACCAGAATTGGTAGGACACTAAAATTATTTTACTACTCCAAATTTTAAATAAAATAAGACTAAATCCTCAGTTGTCTAACAATAATACCTCATTTCCTATTATTCTAATGCACACACACTCACTTTGGCACACTCATACACACACATACACGCACTCACTCGACTCAGCACATCTACACTCCTCATTCTCCTTTGTTTTATTTAATTTTAATTTTAAGACTTTATCTTTTGTGTTTTGATACTGTAATCTCCAAAAAGCATAAAAACATGTTTATTGTGATACTCAAATTAGGAGTCAAAACTGTCTCTCCTAAATACACATTACTCAGTGATCTAGCTAGGAGAGCAGCGATTCACTCAAAAATTAATTGTACCTACACCATGTAAATTAATGTATACTTTCTAAGTCCCTCATGTACTACAAATCTTTGTTCCTATTTAAATAAATAATAATTATTATTAAATACCTTTTTTATAGTGAATAAATATTATTAATATGATAAAAAAATTGCCTTTCATTAATCCCTTTTGTGGCCCAATATTCTGATTCATACAAGACGGGTCTAACCATTGTTTTATTATATATCTTCCTCTTAAGTTTAAGGGGAATGCGGAAGTCTTAGATTGTTCCCATGACCTGCTGCTATTTTAGTTAATTCAGTGATTAACCGCTCGATCTACTTCGCCATCGCTTTGTACGAGTGAACCGAGATACCGAAAGTCGAAGACTGGGAGAAACATGGCATCAAGCGCTATGGCTCCAGGACTGGAGCGACCGCCGAAATCGCAGAAAATATGTTCAGTTTTGGTACTGCTGATTTTCAAGCCAACACTCTCCAACTTCTGTTGCCATTTCTCCAATCTTCTCTGGATCTCAGGTTCATGTTCACCGACAAGAACAATGTCATCGGTCATCGTTTTTAGTGCATTGTTATTTATTTTTTCCTTGCAATTGTGTTGAAAAATATCGTATGAAATGCGTGAGCATTTTTCATTAGACTATCTGCACCATTAAGTACGCCCTTTGGTTCGGACTGCAATCCAGGCTCGAGTGTTATGAACTTATGACAAACTTAGCTCACTTGTATCAGTAATATTACAATCTATACTATTTTTTATTCTTTTATATACATACGTACTTAATCTATTACTGTCCCATTTTTATTCAAACTGAGGCCTTAGTGTGAGTTTCTTTTAACCATCTCGACTTTATGCATCGACCAGTTCTGGGTCTAGAGGGGGTAAACTGTGGCATGTGCCCCGGGCGCCACCTTCAGGGGGTGCCCAATTCAAGCGTAGCAGACAAGTGCACCACCCAGCACACTGCAACTTTGCAATAAATGAGACGCGCAGCACATAATAATCTTTCAATTTCTTTAGATTTAGATAAATAAAATTATAAACAACCTTAAAAATTACGATAGTTTCTCTACTAAAATAATTAAAGCAATAAATGTGTATATATGCCATCACCTGAGTCACATTATGAACTTGTCGATAACAACTTGAATATTTCCACAATTTAAACTATCAGTTATAAAAGCTTTATTGAAAAAAGAAAGGAAACAGTTAATGGCGAATTATAGGCCTAATGCATTATATTAACAATATTAAAAAAAAGTAAAACTATCTCTATGGTGAACTTAATTCAAATCTACAAAATAATAATTGTGCAATGAACAAAAGGGCGTTCGACAAAATATAAAACCACAAATATGGCCATTTATGAATTCATCCAAAGTAATATCTGCTATATTGACAAAACGGTTCCAATTTGTGCTATTTATTGCGACATGGCATTTGATTATGTAGATCATAATATACTAATCACTAAACTTGACGCATACCTGATAAGAGGCAATGTTTTAGATTTAATTCGATCCTATTTAACGAATCGACAACAGATAACAGTAATAATAGAGGAATCCCAAAAAAAAAGAAGAAACATTCAGCTCCGTGAAGAAATATGTCACATACGGTGTTCCTCAAGGTATTGTGCTAGGGCCGCCGTTGTTTACTCTTTATATCAACGACTTGCCAAAGGCAACGATTTAACCTATGACATTATTTGCTGATGACAGTACAGTTTCAATTGCATGTAAGGACATTAATAATTTTAATTTTGAGATTAATAATTCACTTTTTTATCCTTTATTAAAAATCAGGTTCTTAATAATTAATTACAATCTAGCATATAACACTAATAAGCAATTTTAATCTTACTTTATTTTTTACCTAATGATTATTTTAAAAATTAGAATAGTTTTAATTGTACTTTACACAAATTCGTTCCACTTTCATAGAGTCTGATATTATAATATAAACACTTTGTCCATGTGTTATATGTGTGTCATTATCACTATTATTTCTACACTTTTTACACTACACTAACTCAAAAGGTTTTGTTCGTTTTAGTCTTCGCAATATATTTGTTTGGTCTAGCAGCTGAATTGCCTCAATGTTCACATGTCGGTGGAGTCGGTGTTTATGGGCCTCAGATTTTTTTAAGATTATTCTGATGACGGGTTCTATTTTTAGGTCACGATGGAGGTCGTTATTTCTTATATACCAGGGCGCATTAACAATACTCCTGAGTACCTTATTCTGGAATGTTTGTATAATTTTGATGTTGGTTGATTCAGAATATGGCCTCAGAATATGCTTATATAATAAAATTTTGTTGTGTATCGATAGACAAGAACCCCAAACAATCAACCAATACATGTTTTTAAAATGCATGTCTAGATCCTGTCTTTTCTTTTTAACTTGCGCTTTCCAGCGCAGTTTTGCGTCAAGCGTTATGCCAAGGTATTTGGCTGTATTTGCGTATGGCACTTGTTGACCATTTTTACGAAGATTGGGTGGTAATCACAATTCTTGTTGGTGAAATCAATGTGAAGTGACTTCGGTTCATTTAATTTGCCCAGTAATGAACTTCATTTACAGCGATTTGTATCTTTTTTATTGCTTCCATATGGCATGACTTCCGTACGGCTACAGGTAGCCATAATGGCAGTGTCGTCCGCAAAGGTTGCAATAGTATTATTTTTCAGCTCTGGTATATCATACGTGTACTATCGAAGAAACGCATATCTGTAAACTGTAAGGAATATTCTTGCTTGCAGCGCTCAGCCGCTATAGTATCGCTTACCTACGAAAAAAATGGGTCGTGTGCACGGGATTTTGATTTCAAATTGCTTAGATATGCGTTACACCGACGGTAAAACTGGTAGAGGACTGGACCCAGCACACTACCTTGAAGCACGCCAGCTTTAATAATTTTTAATCCAGAAAAGGCATCGTTCCTTACTCGAAACATTCTATCTGTAATGTATGATTGCAAGATATCGGCAAAATCAATTGGCAGCAATATTCTTAGCTTGTATATCATTCAGTATCATTCACAAATAATTCGCTGGCATCTATAATTTCTTGGCTTGTTAATAATAATTTCAAAATAAATTTATCAAAAACAAATATAATGCACTTTGGACAAAGATTGAATAATCCGTTAAATGTCAATTTGATTCATGATAATAACACTATTAATGAAGTAACTAATTTCTCGGTTTAATTATAGACAGCAAACTAAATTGGAAAGAATATATTGATAAACTATACAATCAGTACTCAATCATATGCTTTGTACAAACTTGCTCCATCGATCAACACTGATGCGTTGCTCTAGGCTTATTACGAACATGTTGGAGCTATCCTCAGATATGGCATTATCTTTTGGTGCAACTCATCAAATAAAGATATGCAAATTATAATGCATGCATTTTTAATACAAAAGCGTGTCGGAGGCATCTATTTACATGCCATGTTCGGTATCCAAAGTACGGAGACCTGTCAGCCACTTTTTACGAAGTATAAAATACTCACACTTCCGTCACTTTATATTTTGGAAATAGCCCTATTTGTCAGAAATAACCCTCATTTGGTTCCTTGAATATCGGGCATTATAATACGTAATCTACGAGATAATAGTAAAATTCGTGTTTAGCCAGCTAAGACAGCGCTACTGTATAGAAGCATTGAATACAGAGCGCCAATAATTTATAATAATATCCCTAATTAAGAAATTAAATACAGACCAGTTAAGAAAACATAAAAAAGTACTGACAGAAAAGGCCTAATGTTAATGAATTTTTAAATGATAAATCGTTCTGAAGATACTGACTGAACTATTTATTTTGAATCGCATGACTGTTGACCAATTTTTAAAATTTATATTCATGTTAATTTTTGATTTTTTATATTATTTTTCTTAGTTTTTTTTTTTTAAATCTTTTGTCTTTCGACCTAATTCGTACACCAGCCATGGTCAACCATGTTGAGCCAAAACATATCTTGTAACACCTATAATAAGCATCATACCATGTAATTATTATACAAATGTTTTTGCTAAAACATTGAACCTGAATCTTTCCAACAGTTTTGGCGCTCCTGTTGGATTGGGGAATTATCAATATGTTGCTGCCAAAATATTCATAGCCAGAAAATTTGAATTTCGCGGGCTATGTGACAGCACATCCCTTAAAGGATCTGCGGGGGGCAGCAGACGGCAGTTTTTGCCCCGCTTAAAAAAAACCTAGATGAGGGGCTGGCATCGACCGCGTTCGGCACTCCGATTGATCCCTCAACAGTGAAGGCCAGTGAAGGGCCAATCAAAGCGCCGAAATCGGTCGATGCGTAAAGTTGAGATGGTTAAAAGAAACTCACACTAGAGCCTCTAAACCCAAGCGTAACCCTGTGTCCTAAGCGAAAGCGATTGTCGCGGACATTACGTCATATTCATATTTAAATGAACGCAACGATCGCGTACGCACGCGATGTCGCTTTCGATTAGGCCCTGGACTAAAGTAGCTTTTTGAATTTGGAAATGTGTTTTGGAAATAGAAAATGGACTCACAGTTTGGACTCCGCTCAAATCGATAGTAAAATATATACCTATCTAACTTGTTTTTATTTTACAGATGTTATACGAAGGCGTACTAATATTCAGATTTCACATGAACCCAAATAAAATGACGATTCCAGTTACGGGACAAGGCATAGTCCCTCAAGTGCATATCATCGGTCCCAATGTCAACTTCCCGCCAACACTGCCGTGGGCAGAAACAACTGACATTTACTTCGGACTAACGAATCCTTGTCCCTTTCCTATAGAGCTCATTATAGCTCATACTGATGAGTAAGTATAATACATATACATAGGTAGTATAAATTAAGTCGAAATAAACTTTTATGTACTCAGGGCCGTAGCTAAGGGGGGGCATTGGACTACCTTAAAATACCAATGCCCTACCTTAAAAAAAAAAACGAACTATTCTAAATATCAACTAATAATAAGCAAAGTACTGTGAGGCTAAGTTATGACATCTAAACAATTCCGAATTAACCACGGCATCTTACAATCACAGTAAAATAATTCTTTATTCTGAATCTTATTCGAATTCAGTTGTTTTAAGGAAATACTTTATATTTAGTAGGTATGTTTGGACATGATTGGAGAAATAATAATTGATGTCAGAATAAATTTATTTTTATCTATATGTAACCATCGACAGTTGAATATCAGTCAAGAAAGCCAAAAATCAATTGACCAGAACAAATTAACAATTTTACTTTCGCCCTACCTGTAACAACAGCTGCCCTGCCTTAAATTTAAGTCTAGCTACGGCCCTGTATGTACTGATAGACATGCTGTTCTAAAAATATACTTAATATGAATACGATGTCGCTTTCCTGTTATAGCAAATGGCAAGAAGAGGAGGAAATATTTCAATTACTTTATAAATACTACAACAGGCCAGAAGAAATGTTAGTTCCAGCTATTACACCAGGAGTTGGACTGCCACAGGAAGTTGTGAACTTTTACAATAATTTTCAGGAACAAGTCAAGAAGTACGTACCAATTTTACAATCTGCTGAGCCTGTCTAAACAAGGCGTCTTGCGCGTAACACAGAGCAGGAGAGCAGCCAACATTTTGGCGACATGCGCGATTACTGACACTCTTGTCGTGTCGCCTCGTTACGTTCAGAATACTGCGCGTATGTTATCTACGTGCTTACAGGCGCGTAAAATAATATCTTATTTGGACAAGCACATTCCTACCACCATAACGCTCGTAGTAAATTTCACTCACCACCATAAGGATATATAAAAAATCGTGGATCAAACGAAACGGCGATAGTTGGGGTTAATTGCAGTAAAAAATATGACTATTTTACAAATAATTTTGCGTGAGACTTAAAAGATGTTTTAAAACTGCCAATTCTTATAAATCATGGTACCCACTGTCATAAAAGCACTCTTGTAGTGATGATACATTTCCTGGAACCAACTAAACACCATTTATTGTTTTAAAATAGGTAATTGCCTATTAACTAAAAGTTTTGGTATTTTCTTTTAAAAACACTCAAATAGTCATATAAAGAGATCAAGTTAGGGCTCTGCCATAGAGATATTTTTTACTGCTAATATCCCCAACTATCGCCCTATTTTGTTTGATCCACCATATTTTACCCAGCCTGTATAGATCGATTTAATATTAAAAATTAAACTAGTACCTATACTGATCATCTATTACTCACAGGATTCTTATATGGAAGTGCATTTCTCTAAAGATATGGCTCGTTTCATGTAAAAAATTTGTACTAATTCTGTTTCAGGACTAAAGAGGTAGAGTTGGCCCTTATGAAAGTGTCCGCAAAAGCTGCAGCAGTAGCAACAAAGTATGTACCTATTCTGTTGTTAACTTATCGCACTAGCTTCTGCCCGCGGCTTAGCCCATGTGGAGGTTTGACTTTATTCCTGGTGTAACTTTTCTTCAATTTTACTAATAGAGGTGTTAGCGTTTATCAATAGACCACTTAACTATAGTTTGACCCAAACCGCTGTTCCGCGCCTTAGGAATAGGCGGCGAGCTGGAGGGCAGCGTTGACGAATGAGCGGCCTACACTGCCCCCCGTCTCGCAGCGCACAAAACTAAGGCGCGGAACAGCGGTCTCGGTCAAACTATAATTCAGTTCAGTGCGAAATGACTGAATCATTGTTTTGTTAATATTTTTTTATAATTGGTTTTAGAAAATCAAAAAGCCCCAAAAGTGCTCAGAAAAAGGACGTACCAACCAAAGGTCAAGCATTACTCGCACATCCTACAAAGATACGCACTGATGCTGAAATAATTGCAGGTATGTTACCGCTGCCAATCAGTGCTCGTTCAGACACTGGGGCGGGCGGCTACGTCAGAACAAATCTTGCAGATGCTCATCAAAAGACCTGCGCGGGAAACGTATGATTCTGCAACCGCCTGATTATTGCCGTGCCGTGTTATTATGAACGCACACTGTCCGCACAGAAACATAAAAAGGTGGAAACGTCAATGAAAATGCTTCGATCATGAAAATGTATTGAAATTGACGTTTATGAACGACATTGCGTAAACTCACGACAATTTAAGAATAGTAGGGGAGAGCCCAAGAGGGGATTTTAGAATTTACTCGAGCGCGGCAGATTAATATAAGGGAGGATACCTTATATATTGATTAGTACCTCCAACCAGTATAAGTCCTTAATATTAGGGGGGTACGCTCAGCGGAACGCATCAAGTTAGTAAAAAAAAATCGATCATCTGAAATACTCAAGTGCGTTAGATTAAGATAAGGAAATCCCCTTTATCTTAATCTAACGCGCTCGAGTATTTCAGATGATCATTATAGCTAAGAAGTGTCAATTTTGCTAATCTGACGATTTGAGCGTAACTTAAGGGGCTGGGAGAGTAACAAAGTTGCAAAAAAAAAACGATGCCTTGACTTACTTACTCGAGCGCGGTTGTTTTTTTTATTTATTTTAAAGGTTATACCAAAATAACAAAAAGCATATAATCTGACGAATTCCGCAAGCCGAAAGTAATAAAAATCGACAATTATGATCAGAGCGTGCAGCTAAGGTAAAGCATGTATTCCCCACTCCGCGCCTCTCTCTCCCTTTCACTTTGTCCTATCTCTGACTCTCTCGCACCTCCCACCTTTTCGACGCTATGACACTATTACACCTGATTTTATGTTATATGTACGACGCTCCGGCTTGTTTTTGACAAAAAATTGGTTTATAAACAAAAATATGTGGATGGCTCGGTTTTTTTAACGATGTTTTCTAAAAATGAAACTTAGCTAGATCGGTTTATCGCCCCCGAAACCCCCTGCATACAAAATTTCATGAAACCGGAGCCGTTTCAAATTAAAATTATTTTTATTTCACATAAACCTACAAGGGCACTCATGAAACGTCAGAAGCTAGGTGCACGGTTCTAATTCGTCGTTTCCTCTGGAGAAGAGCCGGCAAGAAACTCCACGGTTACTCTTTTAAAAATAAATGGCTTTTGCTATTCTTTCAAATAACTGTGTAACTGCGTATGGGAGGACAGTGTAGGTCTTTCAATAAGTATCGGGTACTTAAGAAAATAGAAAATTCTCAATTAAAAAATTCTCGAAAAGAACCTATACAAAAGATAAATAAATTAATAAAAATAAAAACCTATTTTAGTTTCCGAGATTCAGATGGGTGGATAGAAAGGTATTAGATTTGGTGAGTTTAATATATTGATATTATGAGTGATAATGATATGAATTGTGTTTTCTGTGAAGAAGAATCTTCTAAAATAAAAAAAATTAAAACGGTATTGGAGTACCGTTGCAGTAAGCCGCCTCAACGAAAATCTCGCACTACGTATGATAATATTGAATTTCCGCCAGAACCTTCAATAAATCAAGGTTATCACGAGCAGTGCTACAAGTTATTCACTGACATCAAAATACCTGCTGATTTTCAGAAACCAGAGCAATAGGATAGTGTAAAAAAAGTAATAATGCACTGGAAGTTTCTGGGGACAGTTGTGTACCACATGTTCCTGTGACTTCCACAACTGAGGCTTATGTATAAAATAATACATTGTATGTACCAGTAGCGTACCTCTCTAGGTACGGGTACGGTAGGTGTCACTGACATGTACAAGTATTCGGTAAAAGTATTCGGTAAAAATACCGGCTTATAACGGTCACAACACGACGGCATCGAACCCAAAGACATGACATTGTAATAAAGTCCTGTCGGAATATTAATCAACGATTAAAAAACGACATTTTTCCAATATAAAGTGAAACTTGGTGCTTACGAATGATACTCATTGTTATAGCGTACTAATACGTACATAGTAATTAAATAGGATATGAATTTGATTGTTCAATTACTTACGTAGACGTTCACACAAAGTTATTGCGGCATATATAATGAGAAACGTCAAATCGGACTTCTTAGATTGTCGCGATTGTATTTAACCTATCTATGTATAATCGTAGTTTATGTATAATCGTGTCGATTCAGAACTCATAACCTTTTGGTTTCCACCCATTATACAAAACCGTAACCGGACCATACGGTATCGGTACATCCAAAAAAATAAAGTTAGTAGAATTACAACGAGTTGGTAGTTGGCACCCACTACACCGTCGCGTATCCACAGGCACAACACAGGCAAAGCACGGTAACAGATAATATAAATAATACGCACGGTTTAATCCGCGGGGACGCGACGCCGACGTTGACAGTACCATCTTGGTTACGCCATCGCGTTTCATGCGCGGTTCGACGTAGTAGGTACCTACTTGCAAATGCTTATGAACTTATGACAGCGACTTCAGTACGTTGCGATCCGGTTACGGAACGGTATACTTAACGGGTGGAAAATGGAGACATTAAATTAAATTATTCCAGATGAAATGAAAGATATGAAGGCTAAAGGTGTGGACCCGTTAAATGAATGTTTACACGAATCTGAAAATAACTATCACACGGAACCGTCCAACGAGAAACAATCGAAAGGCATTCTCATATTTTTTCATGGCTCTCCGTGTGAAGGCATGTATATTGTAGACTATATATATCGTATTAGTTCTTTAATTGATCCCTAAATAATTACCATTTTATATCACTGGTCGCCTTTTCGTGATGAGCCCGTGGCTAGTTACGATTTGGACAAAGGTTTCATCAGAGATGAAAGAATTCAAAGATTATTTAGATATTTTCTTGTTGTGGTAGTCGTTATGAATTTACGCCCTCACTACATACATCGTTGAAATGTCAGATTGTTTTAGAAATGCATTGTCAAGAAATGGCTTATTCAGTAGCTAAACATCTAAAACTACCCACAGTAAATGTGGATCACAGTATAGTTCAAGCGTTATGTGACACTGACATCCCGGCAAAAGAAATGCTTGTTACCGCCATTGTCGAGAATTATGAAATTATGAAGAGAAATATGAAAATCGATTCTGATCCCAGTCCTGAAGACGATGAAGGTAAAACGCAGTTTGTGCTCGACCTGCCTTGAATTCGACACTATAAAATTTAATTATTAAAATAATATCTAGTAATATATTTTTTTTTAGTTGTATTTACTTTCCACAGATGCATTCGACGAACATAAAGATGAATTTGAAATACTATTGAAGAAAATTGAATATTTAGCCACGACAAGAAACGTGCCTACGCCTCGTTCCAGAGCCAGTGATAAGAAGAAAAAGAAGTCTCCTTCCTCGTCGGTCGTATCACACAACGCAGTGGAAGCTATGGGGTCGACGACATTATTTCAGATGGTTATAAACACATTATATTAAGTATTCATGTCATAACGCACAGTCGACTACATAAATATAATAAGTACGTTTGATAGAAAGAAATATTCGCTGAAAATACAATTCTACTTATCATATTACCTTGTTGACAGGATTATGTTGAACAACTGCTTACCGAGTTATTCCTTCAGCCCAAATACCATCAAGGTTTTGTGGTGGAATCATTGACAAGTATCGTAGTAAAGAATCCTCCTTTAGTACTGACCACGTTGATAAAATGTAAACGTAATATTCGGAACCTGCATCTCGTACTCTGCCATTCGGATTTCTCTAAATGGGTTCCAACATACGACGAATCCCAACGCGAAGCTGATATGCTACTTATCGAGTTAGTACTTTTGATTGTTACACACGATTCTTCTGGCTTGTCCGTATCCGACACAAGTGGTGACTTTTTCAGATTTTTCATTAATTTTATATGAATTCTTGTGCGGAACATTCTGGCTGCGTGTTGTCGCAGGCCGCTCTCGCCTACTTGCGCGCTCGAATACAGGCGCCTTTTACAAGCGCGTAGCTGTAGAAGTGTAGATGTCTGTAAAACTACAAACAACAGTTTGCTTAAGCGCGGTATAGCGGAATTTCATTGCTGATGTGCCCCAATTTTTTCGAGTTTTAGAAATCTTAGGTAGTTAGGTATAGTTACGTGTTCTCCTAAAATTTGTAATTATCTACAGACCCCAATCAAAAGTGTATGAAGAGACAGAAATACAGGAGATATTAACCTCATTGGAAGACATGGACGCAGAAGAGTATGATAACGTTTCTCCAGAATTAAAGGCAATATACATTACTTACGGATTAGAACAAAGAAGGAATAAATTTTTAGAAAATATTGGATTGTAAGTTTTCCTTGTTAAAACATTCAGTTTAAATAACTCGATAGCGTAGGTAAGCTCGACACTTTCCTAATCACATGAATCGCTTCTGGAAAAACATCTTAGAAAATGACAAAGATGTCGACTTCATTATCGACCATCTTAGAGCATGTCGTAAAGTTATTAAGTGTATGTTGCTTATTAATTCAAAGCACGTATTTGAAATACTGCTGTCATTCAACGCATTGAAGGAGAGCTTGATGTTTAACGCAATGCGCTGTTCGTCCTAATGTAGTACTACTACCTACACACGTGCGAACAGTAAAACACCTTATCCTAGCTTGGCACAACTCACAGAAAGTTAATAAAATTAACGTAGTGTTAGTTTCAGACCATCATCATTAGAAACCACTAAGAAAGAAAAAACGGGAAAAGGTACGTGCGGAACCCGGACAATAATATGACACATCAGTTTTTTTTTAACTCTCGGACGCTCGATCTAAACCAGCTATCTAATTGCGTAACCGATAAAGACTAATCGGTTTCATTTTGACAGTTCGACAACATTGTGTTATTTACGTTGTTGAGCAGATTTTGTTTTCGAACATAAAGCAATGCATTAGCAATCTGTTTCAAAACGATCCGATTGTGATTGATCGTGTATTACGCAATTAGGGTCTAGACTTAAGACTGTACAAAAACAAACTTTTTCGAAAACTCGGTGTACCATATCAAAGAACTCGTACAGTACTTTTATCTCACGAAGCGACGCGCACTTTACTTGTGGTACTTGTGTAAAAACATGCTGTGAATGTGAGTGTGAAGACGAACAGCGTCATAACATAACGCAAACGGATACATAACCAGACTTCTGATTTCGCCCGTTTGGGACGGTACTTAGAGCTTCTGCGCTTAAGGGTACACTAGTCGGTCATTCTTCCGTACAAACGTATGATTACTCGTCTGTTTGACGGTGTACGTTCAAAACTAAAAATGATATCAATTTGCCCTGTATAGAAGCAGAATTGGGAAAAAAGTATTGGTTTGGAAGATATCAGAGTCGACACTTCCATATTCATCACAAATATTAGGTCTTTAACTATGAAATTGCCGTTTTTCATTAAATAAGTTAACGCCCTTGTTTCTCTATATTTTTTATTTTTATTAATCAAAGTAATTACCTACACATGCAATCAATGCATTTTTGCCAACGTAGTGGTAGCTTATTGATGCTCTTTTTGAAAAAGTCTGCTGGACGGGAGGCAACAAATTCTTCAAAGGCATTTTGTACTGCCACTCGGTTATTGAATTTTTTCCTCGCCAAGAAGTTATCCAAATTCTAGAAAATGTAGAAGTCTGTAGGGACTAGAACTTCCAACCCCAGCTCTTGTAATTTGGAGACCGTCTGCTGTGCAGTATGAGGTGCTACTGTGTCCCTATCATAACTCGTTGCAGATCGGCTTACCCGGCTGCTAAGAAACCGCGCTTTCACGTGACCGAAGTGACGTCATGATACGCCGGACGCGCCTACGAGCTATTTTAGCGCAGTGTTTTGTTGTTGGGATATTAAGACAAAAAAAATAATGTATGTAGGCGTTTTGTAATGTTTTAATTTGATGGTGTATCAAAGACTTATAGTTTGATTATTCAATGACGGTAGAGTGGTTGTGTTCCGAATTTCTGAAGGGAAGCTCTTTTCATGAAATTTTACTCGCTCGTTTTCGTTATAAATCATCGTCTATTTCACTAAATAAATAAAAACTAGATAAATAAATACTAAATGAATAAAACGGAATAAATAAATAACTTTAAAATAGCATGCATATTAGCCACGCCACCAACAAGTTCGAGCCGTCGACTAGTGGTACCTTAAAGACACATTCTCAGCGCTCCTTGCTTCGTGATATAAAAGTACTGTAGTGCAGTAAAGTTACGTTACCTACGTGTTTAAATTAATTTCGTAGTCACTGCTAAGTTTTTTTTTTTAACTTTGTTCTATTTTGTACATTACCTACGAGCGCGGCCTTTATGGACGAACGTGATGTGATAATGTGAGTCGAGGCGAAGCCGAAGCACACATAAGTCAGTCCATCAATGCCTGGTTGCGGCCGAGACTTGTATAGTACTTTTCTCAAATAGTGCCGGGTAATTCAAACTTAGTAAATTAATTATAAATTCCAGAATCAATGACGAACCACGGAAATTTTTCACGCGCCAGTTCATTTGTTGACTGACTTCAAAAAGGAGGAGGTTCTGTCCGTAGCGTATGTTTTTTTTTTTATGTATGACCACCAATTTCTCCGTCAATTGTGGACCGATTTAAAAAAAATATTGTTTGAAAGGGTATGCTGTCGAGGTGGTCCCATATAAATTGTATTAACTTTGCTTGGATAGTTCGGCTGCTCCATTTCAAAACCTAGTAAGGGACACTATTTACAAAAGTCGTTTTGTTGCATAATCTTGCTAATCTAATTAGTCAAATAAAAAAACACCAGGGCATTAAAAACTCACTTATAAGCAGATATATTTAAACATCGAAACCTAGTAAGTGCCCCAATTACTGTCCCATGACCACTTTAAACCCTAGTAAGCCTCTGAGACTTGCTAGGTTTTTAAATGGTGGATGCACCTTATGAAGTTTTTTAAATCAATACCAAACACGAACGAAGAAAGGGGATAGTGCGCGAGTTCCGCAGCAAGTCATAATACGTAGCGCGTTCTCGCTTCAATCGGCGTCGACCGAAAACCCCTCCAGGATTTGGATTTTCTAATTAAAATAATAGATGAAAATTGTTGAAAATCGTTGAAAAAATAGATGAAAATCAACGCACAGCTCAAACCACTGAACGGATTGGGCTGAAATTTGGCACACAGGAAGTTATTATGACGTAGGCATCCACTAAGAAAGGTTTTTTGGAAATTCAACCTTAAAGGGGATGAAAGGGGTGATTTTTTTTGTATGAAAAATTTTATTCCTTGAGTTAATAAATTTGAAACTTGGCACGAACCTATGTAAATTATAAAGTTTGCCATTTTTAGTTTTTCTAAACTACCCCCTAAGGGAGATTTGGAGGGTATCAAAGTTTGTATGGAAGAATTTTAACGCGCGGTCTGATTAACTCAAAACTCAGTATTTATACATATGATTGAAAATAAATTAAAACGTATATCAAGGTTCTTTGAAAATCTTCGCCTAACGGGGTGAACAGGGGTATTCATTTTTACAGAGGAAAATTTTACTGTGTGGTTTGATTAACTTGAAAATTGGTATGAATCTAAATATATAAAAGCGAAAGGTTACTCACTCACTCACTCATTCGTCACGAAATATCGAAAACTGCTTGACGTATAAAGATGAAATTTTGCAGGGAGGTAGTTATTATGACGTAGGCATCCACTAAGAAAGGGTTTTTGGAAATTCGACCTTTAAGGGGTGAAAAGGGGCGATTTTTGTTGTATGAAAAATCTTATTCCTTAAGTTAATAAACTTGGAACTTAGCACGAATACTTATCTATGTAAATCATAAAGCATACCATTTTTTGTTTTTCAAAACTACCCCCTAAAGGAGGATCGGGGTAGTCAAACTTTGTATGAAAGAATTTTAACGCGCGGTCTGATTAACACGAAACTCGGTATTTATACATATGACTGAAAATAAATAAAAACGTATATCAAGGTTTTTTTGAAAATTTATCCCTAACGGGGAGAACAAGAGTATTAATTTTTACAGAGGAGGAATTGACTGTGGTTCCGTCTCAAAGCTGTGCTTGCTCGGCTGCCCAAATTTCCAAATCTGAAGGGAAGAACAAACTTAACTTTTCAATTGAAAAATGACTTTAAATAGAGTGGAGAGTACTGATTTGAATGAAATACAGACTAAATGTTACTTCAAGACACGGCCTATGAAATTTCGATCCCAGATTGAGATCCAATGGACCGTAGATCTAAGGCTAAGCTTGCACTACGAATTTTAATCAACAAGAAAATTACCAAGCAAGGTTAATAAAATTTATATGGCACCGCGCAAGCTTCCCCTACCAAACGAAAAAAAAAATACGAAAATGTCCATGAAAATACATTAAAAAAAACATACGGACGAACATATAACCTCCTCCTTTTTTGAAGTCGGTTAAAAAGTTACACGACAGAATGGATTTTCATAATAACACTGTCGGCCGCCTGCTTGCATGTATTTGACCAGTACAACATTTTCGATTTATCTCGAAGAAGGTGGTCAAAATAATCCTCAAACCAAGCATGTTTGAGAAAAGTCGTATAGATTCATGAGTATCTATGTAGTTTCAGTTCCTGAAGTCACATTCACATTTTTTTCATTATCATTAAATGTCATTAGTATTAAGTTAAACAGAAAAAAAAATAAAAGAACAGAGAGACTAGAAACTGCCAGTTATAGAAAACTCACTCTTCTTTATTTGAGCATTTCAAATTGAAAAAATCCATCGTCGCAAAAAATCTGTTGCAGTTATCTCGAAGTGTCCGTACCTATTGTATTATAATCGACCTCCAATTTCAACAAAAGCTCCCAATTAATTGAAACTTCACTCAGGTTGAAACTACACTCCCGGACTCATAAATCGGACTATCATGATTTTTTATGTTTTTATGCCTGAAACATCAAAATAAGTCAGCAGATTTTTTAAAATGTATTTTTGAAGCTGCCATACTGGCCATCATTTTACTATCACCATTGTTCCAAATTTGAATTCACGAATTTAAAACCCAGAAAAATCGCAGTTATACACACCATTGTTCCAAATTTGAATTCACGAATTTGAAACCCAGAAAAATCGCAGTTATACAACAAGCTTCGATTGAAGCATCTATAAGTTAATATTTATTTTCTTTTGCATATAAAGAGTATCGAAATTGTTTTTCTTTATTTTTAATCAATTCTGACGATTAAATTATGGATACTGAACCTGTAGAAGCCGCGCAAGCTGTGGCACTTCTTCAGCCTAGTCTTTAGACCTAGGCCCACTTGCGCGTTCATGGGTTACTAAATAACTCGGAGTTAACAGCCAACTCAGGGTTATCCAAAGAGAATAATTGGATTAACCCTGAGTTAGCTGTACGCGCAAGTTGGCCTAAGTTAGCTAAACGTAAGCGTACAATTTCAAGTAAGACGTTCGCCCGTTCAAAGAATTTACAATCAATACTTGGAGACTGGCGGCTTCGTGTGCCATCCGAGGATGATAGATTTCAGGATGATCACGAAACCGGGTCACTACAGCACGACAAAATCGGTTTATTTTTACCACCAGCCTTCGTAATCGTTACCTGACCTCGGTACAGGTCCTAGAACAGCTTCGAGACTTTCATGAACTGACTGTTTGCGCTCAAACTATTAGAAGGAGACTTGAAGAACGTGGCCTATGAAACCTCATTAGCCAGCCAATGGTACCAAACTAACACGAGCTCACAGAATGGCGCGCCTACAGTTTGCACGCGAACATTTGCATTGGACTCAACGTCAATGGCGCCAGGTTCTTTTTACGGATGAAACTAAGATTATACTGTATGGCAATGATGGACATTTTCAGTAATGTTGTATTGAAAAGAATGTGAATTATGGCGGTAGATCATGAACAGTCTGGGGCGGAATTTCCAATGAAGGAAAAACTGGCCTTGAGGTTGTGACGGGACCACGGTTACCACCACTTAATAGCGACGGATTAATTTATCAATGCCTAGAGGCGCATGTGATGCCATATATTGAGTGGGACAGGATTTCAGATAAATCCTTACTATATACTCGATGAGAAATTACAATAAACTTATCTGACTATATATCACCCAACGTGACTAAATCTTTCCCTCAAAGAGAAAATTTTTGCTCGACAAGATTCGTTCTAGATTATCAGTCTTAAAAAATTAAAAAAGAACGGTAGTAAGGTATCCGAATTCATTTAAAAACTTCCACAGACAGCTTTCCAAAGCAATACAAATAATATGTAATTCTCAAGACAATATTTTGAGAAATTGGAGTTAGAACATAAGGCGAAAAATAAAAAGTATGTGTTACCGTTTGGAGTAATCTAATCTTAACCAATTTTCAGATTAATCCTATGCAAGGATGCATAGGATTAATCTGAAAATTGGCATGTTCGAACGCCAATTTCTCCAAGAAGAAGAGCTAGAGATAACAGCGGGGCGCTTGAAAACTCAAACCATTTATTTCAAATAAAGCAATTAGGCATTTATGAATTGTCTATGGGTTGGTCAGTCAGAAAAGTTGCCCATTCCAAAGCGTAGTAGGTACCTATGGGGAATAACGGGCAAAAAACTCCACGGACACTCTTTTAAATAAAAAAATGGTTACAAAATATTGGTTACACCATTGATGTTGAAATTATACATCTGAAAACGATGCAGAAAGTCAAAAGCGTCCGTAATAAAAAGAAGCAAACACAATAAAAAAACAGTGGCACTCCGGGAGTGCCGATAAAAGTGAAACTTGAAAAAAAAATCGGCACCGCGGTAATCAACGCGTTGATGTCTTTTACTCCACGCACCGCGGTAATCAATGCGTTGATGTCTTTTTAATGGTCAAAAAGTGGTGTCATTGTGTCGCGAAATCATCGATCACTAATAAAGTGATCGATGCGCGAAATCAATGGTTTAGTCCCACCTCAAAAATGCCCAACGCAGCTAAAGAATTTTTCAGTTCAAAAATTAAATGGGTAGTATTTAAACGCAAATCAAAAAATATCCTTTTTCTATGCAATAAGATTCCGAATTCCCATCAAAATTACTGATTGCACAGCAAAATATTCAACTCAAAATATCACTAAACACACTACAATTTATTTTCGCAGCGTACAGCGATTTTTCCTAAAGCAAAAGCTTTTTTATCAATGCACAGCTAATAATCTTAATGCACATTATACATGTTAACTCTTTTTCTTTTAAATATAGCTTCTATTTTTATATTATGTACAGCAGTTTTTCTAAATAAAACAGCATTTTATTAGTCACAGTCGTCTTATTATTTATTAATTACCACATAATGAGATCAGCAAAAAAAAATATAAAATTAGATACAAAATTGTAATTTATTGAATTATTAAAGCGGGTCTTGCTTTCGCGGGGCGTCCACGCTTCCTTTTTTGCCCAATAGGCACATTCTTAGCTTCTGCAGGTGGCGCCACGTACTTGAGTCGGATCGCAAGTCCCATGATATGCTTGCACATATAGTTCTTAAAAAAAATGGGGCAGGTGCATTTTCCGTTGACCCAGGCGGTTTGTTGGGTGGGCAAAGCAACTCTCCAATATGCGAAAGCGTTTTTTTTGTAACCATCAAAAGTGTCCCAATCTTGAGTAAATGTCATGTCACTTGCTGTTGAGCTTCCAACTATATAAGTATTTAGTCCGGAATCAGATTCTAAAAATTTTACATTCTTATCAAGTTTCGCCCATTGATACGCAAGAGTCCAGTCTTTCAGTTCTATCGGAGGTAAAGTTTTAAATGTCTCTGGTTTGTCATCTTTCGACCATTCCTTGACCATATTTGTTGCGACTGAGATGAATCTAGACAAAGGAAGTCGTTCTCGTAATGTGTGGCTGTCTTTTATACTTCTATTGAATGACTCTAGTGCATTGTTTGTCACTGGAGAACCTTCGGCTGATCCAAGATACCAATTTGGATTGAGCGAAACCCACTCCTGTTTGAAATATGATATGAATTGCTCTTCTTTTGCGTGTTTATGTAAAAACGCAGTTAAAGCTCGTTGAAATAATGTAGGAGAGGTAGCTGAATGCAACAAATCTATATCATCCAACAATTCTTTCTGTTTTTCCTTCTCAACCAATTTTTCTACTTTTTTGTGTATATTTTTTTTTGCGTGTGCCCAACACATTTTAATAGTAGCCTCTGTGCCAAACACTTCTTGAAAAGCATTTTGAATGCATTTTGCTGCGTCGCAAATAAGTGCTTTTGGTTCTATATTAAAAGCATAAAGAGTTAAAGCGCCCCTTTTGAGTGCATCGAACAGCACTACAAAATCTTCTTTACGCTCCGAACTTGAAATCGCCATACAAAAAGGATGGAATCGCTTTGCTTTATCAGTTGTGCCAACCCTTCGATCAACATTATTGATCGAAGTGCCAACCACTAATACTGGAAACCCCTGCCATGTAAGTTTGTACGTGGCGTCTGCATGCAAGTTGGTAGCTAAAGTTGCTAATTTTAACAAAGATTTTGTTCCGATCGCAAAACGAAAGGTTGTATTTTCATCCTCCTCGTACACGTAGTAATAAATTACATATGGTTCATTATCGTCCTCAGGCATTACGGATTTATTTATTAACCATTGCTCTAACTCTCCCAGACTAATTGTAGAAGGGCCATAAACAACTCTGCGACGGTCAGAAAGATAATTATTTAGTTGCTTTTTTGAGGGAACTTTAATACCATTTATTTCACTCAGACGTGCTAAAATAGCTTTTGGCTTTAAATGCAATGCGTATAGCTTATTAATTTCGTCCTTTGTCTCTTAGGTTATGCCATAATCATTTTTGGTCCCAATAATCTCATGATCATGATCGCTGCTTGTGCGGTACAGTAAGACAGCATCGGATTTTGATTCAAAAAGCAAATAAATTCGTGCTGCACACTGAGGGCCTCGATATTTAACTTTGTTGCAACGGTAATACTGTTTTTTACCTTCTTCTGTCATGTGAGTAAATTTAGCAGTCCAAATCTTTTCATCTCGTAGAAATTGTTGTGCTTCGTCAAAATTTACGAACTTTTTGACACATATCCAGTCTAGGCCACCTTTTCTCGTTCGTTTGGTACATGGCTCCACTTGTGACTCGGTTTCACTGTCCGAACAATACAGAGGAACATCACTTTGTTGTTGTTACTTTGTTGTTACATTACTTGATGTCGGAAATTCCATGGTATATCATCAGTTTAAATTAACATTAGATAAACTCAAAAGTCAAATGCACACTAATTACACACAAATATTGCAATTATTGTTTTTATATGATTATCTTTCCGGGCCGCCGGCGCAACGTAACACCGAATGAATATAAACAAACAAATACACGTGGATTGTGTAAAGCGACACCTACACTAACGAAATATTTCTATTTCGCTCTTACGCGCGAGATATACGGCTAACTCCCGACGACACGACCTAGCGCTATCTCTATCTTACTCGCTCGCGCCACTCTGCACTCCAGTGACGAAAAAGCGCGCGAAGCCGCCAACCTTTTATTCAGTTGCTTTTAGAAATAATGCAATGTAAAAGGATTTTTTTGTTATAATAATCATTAAATTTGCCGAGCATGGCTTCTTGAAAATTAAGACAAATATGATGAACAGGTTTTGTTGTACTTACTGGTTAATATGCGACTGGGATAGTTATTTTGCTATGAAATATGGAAAATTTGCTGTGCAGTCAGTATTTATGCTATGTATGTAGTATTTTTGTACAAAAATAAATTTAACTGTATTGCATTATGAGGAAAAAAGTAATGTTATATTGATGTATAATTTCGAATTATCTACAGTTTGAGTTTTGTTAAACATTTAGTTTATTTGTAGTGAAGTAAGTTATTAGATGTAAATAAGAATATAAATGATGAGTATGTATTGATAGGCGATTATTTATTTGATATGCAATTTATAATATCCCAAATTAAATTAAATTAAAATAAGCCGTGGCAGCTAAAATATGACCATTCCCTACTGAGGACTCCCGTTCACGAACCTGACGCATGAATTAGCATCATTCAATCAACTCAACTAAACTCACGCGCTACCATCAGCGAGACATTAGTGAGCATGACATATTCACAGCCGCCAGGGCACATTCCAGTCAATGAAAGACGTACCCAGTAAATGGTAGTAGATACATATAACCTTCCTCAAAAATTGGGCAATCCAATGCAAAAAGAATTTTCCAAAACCGACTGGTAGTTCCGGAGATTACCCCTAAATACAAACTTACAAACATACATACAAACAAATGTTACCTCCTTATAATATTAGTACAGAGTATATACTAAGAGATTGAATTTATGCAATGCAAAGATAGTTTTTAAAATCTTCAGCAGCTCCCACAGTATTTTCAGATGCTTTTCAATTAGATTATGCACCCTTGTGGAGCACAGGACCAGCGTTGAGACAATCATTTTTATTAGCGATGTAATCTCCAATCTTATAATATGCTTGGCTGTATAGTGTGCATTTTATATAATATTTAAATTTCGTTTCATTCAGTTGAAGTATGTGCGAGGTATTTTATTGTAACATTTTAAGCAATAAGTACCCCATGAAAGATGAGTTCACTTTAGCCACCCTGAAACCTGGTTGAACTAATTGGTCACCATTTCTAGTGATATAATTGTGTCTTTCACCTCTATTACTAAAAAGATGTAGATATTTCCTTACGTATCTACAAGATGTTTTCATAGATGTAATGTTAAGGTACCGTCGTAAATATCTTTCAACAGTTCTCTTAGAGAGTCGCGCCTGCGGAGGCCATATGGCTTTTTTTTGCAGAATAAAAATAGATTCGATGTATGTAGCCCGTCCCCATATTAAAATACCCTGGCTAATTTTGATTACGCTGACGAAAATAAGTGTGAGAGAAACATCACATTATACCTATATCATATCTCATAATTAAATTTCCTACTACTTACTGCAACAAATCGCGATAATATATATCACGGCGTATATGGGGCGACTATGAATCAATTCTTATCAATTTTGACGTTCAAAAGTGCCATACATGGTCCTATTTGAAATAAATGATTTGACTTTGACTTTAATGTTTGCATACCGTAAAGGTATTGGCTCGAGAATAACGGTATTGAAAAATGCCAATATAATTCAGTGATTACGGTATTACGGGATCCCGGAATACCGGTATTGAGAGTCCTATTGACGCACCCAGCAAGAATTTTTAGAGAATACCTGCATGATTTTCGTATCGCAGTAATGGTATGGCCCTGATATGAATCTAACCAACCAGCTCCACAAATTTTGTAGGAGCTTCTAACTGCTATATTAGAGAACATTCCACAGAATGTCATAATGGCATTAATTGATTCCAAGCTAAACCGCATGACAGCCATCGTAAACGCTTTTGGAGGTTTTTCCCTTGAGAAACCAGAAAAGACGATTTATGCAATTAAACTGATTTTTGTAGTATTCCGATAAAAAATTTGGAATGATTCAGGTGTCCGGGAGTGTACCTAAGTGTCACATTGGCCTTAAATGTAAAATACGCCTTGAGGTTTTATGACGTGCAGATCTGTGCATGCAAGTAACATTTTACCTTAGCCACATGCTGTTTGTCCACCGCACCGTAAACGGGACGTCAACGAGAACGAGATGACGGCGACGAAGTAGCGACAGTATATTTACTATGGCTGCTTGTCCACCGCACAACGTCAACCAAGCGCCGCCGCTGGGAACCCGGCCCCCGAATTTTCAAGTAAATCGGCGCGACCGTCGAACCGGAGTCGTCCGGATTTTGTTTTGTTTCTTTTGTCTTATAAGTTGAACGTTTAACACGTTATTACATAGAAATATGTAGTGATAGTGTGTTTATTATATGTAACCAATATTTTAAAGTACCTACTTACTGTGTTATTTTTCGAAATCAGCACTTATAACATCTGTCTTCTAGACCATCGATATACTGGCCAGGCGCGGGTTGGGGGGGTCGCTCACCATGGCCACCAGCACGATTATGATGAGTTATGTGCAAGCGACGACGCGAGCTCGGAATTTTTGTGCCATCTCGGATAGAGTTTGACTTTCTTTGACCATTCCACAGAATAAGGAGTTACTTTTTCTAATGCAGAAAAGCATAAGAAGCATAGGACGCTTACACTTTCGAACTTACAAAAGTAGGAGAAGTTGTCGCTGGTTCAACCTAAGCATCTTCCTAATTTGTTTTATTTGTACGAAAACGCGCTTTCGCCGCACGACAGCGAGGTCAAACTGAGCCGCTGAGTTCGGTTGCGGTGGACAAACGATCGCCATGAACGGGACATCACGTTCGGTTTGAATAATCACGTTTCTCGTTGACGTCCCGTTCACGATGCGGTGGACGAACAGTGTAAGGGTGGTAAAGCGATTACGAGACGATTACTATATAAGTTATAAATCTGCAAAATACAATGCGGGGAGAAATTGTCACCGCTAAGGCTTTCTTTTCGCCTGGTAAAAATCTAATGGTTATTCATGTTAAAAAGTCCTTTTTATTTCAAATAACAACTCTGTTTTATTTAGTAGAAATGCGCAGTTTAAATTCAATACCAGCAGAAGTAGGGGACTCTAAAGACGCTAAGAAAAAAGTAAAAAAGGAGGAAACTAGAGGTACGTATAGTACATAATGTTTAATGTTTGATTTTAATTAGTTTTGTCAACATTGTCTTGGCGATAATCATGTTAGTTATAATAATGTGACCAGCCGATGTGTTCTGTAAAAATCTCATCGTGAAAACTTACGTGAAGTGAGCTGTCAATAATGTCAATCTCAAGCATAAAGCATTGGGCGAACCCGTCAGAGCGACGCCAAGGTATACTGGGCCTTTTCGCGTGATTTGCCGTTTGTGTTGCGTGTATTTTGCTTTTTAGCTCGCCCAATGTGTACTGGAGGCTCGACAGCTCACTTCAAGCTCACTTCGCCTAAGTTTGCACGGTGAACAGAATAGACCAGCTAAATGACTTTCTAAATTTAAGGAAAACCAACAAGTGAATATACTGCAATGAATGCAAAATACGCCGAGTATAATAAAACTATATATGATAATCTCATAAATATCGCAAATAATTGGATCATAGATGAATGTGACGTGGGGATCCCTTTATATACCTTTACCGGTCAGATCGTAGGCGCAGCTCAAAAGAAAAGCAAGAAAAAATCTGAATTACAACTTCAGGTTTGTAACACAGCAAACATTTCATTATAATAAGTCAAAATCCCAATACACCCCGGGATTTTATTTAAAAAAAAAAGAGTAACATTTTTGTATAGAGTGCCCCTAGCGGTATTCTATCACTATCGCATAGAGTCGCAGTTTGCGGCATAATAGTGGCGCTACCTAGACCCGGTTAAAGTGCCGTAAGCATTGGATTGTCACTTGTTATTTTGGTTGAGTGTTGGGATTAGCGCAATGAAATTTACATTTTGTGACGATAGAAAGGCAATGTTACTATTACTGTTACTAAGAGAACTTAGGATGCAAGAGCGAGCGAAGCGAGCTTGGGACTTGGGGCACCCCAAAAATAGGCTACCTAAGTTCGAAGGGGATGGCCAACCCCTTCGTGGTTACTTTCTTTTTAATTATTCAGAAATACGAGTCCCACGAAATAGGAGCCCCTCCGTTGACTACGCCGTATTATTGCTTGGGAACAAATTTACACCAGCAAAGTCCGAAAGAAACTTTGGCGACTTTTTTCTCGGCACCTTTTTTTGCGCACTTTGAGGTTTACAAATATACACTAAAAAGGAAAAAAGAAAATACATTTATTTAGCACAGACCAGAAAGCACACAATATACAGCAGATAAAAAATTAAAATTAAGTAAAAAGTGTAAAGCGCTACCTAAGACATTAGCAGGGGAGTGCGCCTCACGGGTGCGCCAAAAAGGCCCAGTTCAGCAAAAATGCCAGACAACTACCTATAAGATGCTGGGTGTTGGGGAAAAAGGGTCTATTCTATCCAAAAGAAAATTGCTACTATAAAATAGTGATGGGTTAAGCAATAAACATTACGTCCGGTAGTAAGTTCATAGCATTGTCATTCCGTACTATGTTACCCTTGCAGATTTTTTAAATTATTAACTCTATAAACTGCCAACTTTTTATTATTTCAGATGTCTGACGTTAGCTTCGAGGACAGAGGCTTCCCACTGACACTAATTATGTGCCCTTGTTTGCGTTACAAGGAAGGTTTAAAATATATGTTTGGGCATTCGGTCTTGGTTACTGACGCTTTAAAAGAAGAAGTGGAATGTGATGTACTTAAATGTCCTGTGAATAGAAAAGAATTCACAGTTTTGTTACCTAAAACCTTCCCCACGATAAATCATGAGCTACCACTTCAATGGTGGTACTTAGATGAAACGCCGGTAAACTTTTTAGTTAACTATGCGTAGGCCGTTTATGCGAATAAAAATGCATAGCAATAGTACATTTTGATGCCAGTGTGGAAAGTTTATACACACGAGTATCAAACGACGTTTTTCAACACACTTAGGCCGTTTACTCATTGGTCGGTGCGGTATCGTTTCGGTATAGTATGCTCAGTATACCGAAACGATACCGCACTGCTTTCATTTTTCCTCATTGGTCGGTAAGCAGCAGTGCGGTATAGTATGTTCTGTGTGCCGAAACGATACCGCACTGCTGTCATTTATGGACCTGACGTTGTTTTCGGTATAATTTGTGCAGTACCAGTACCGCTTAATTCATTGGAATATAGGCGCTCGGTAAGCTTTCGCTACCGAGAATACCGAGTGTGCTTTAAAACGCGTTTACATGAGCGGGTACGGGTTACTTCGTCCATGCACTTGGGTTACTTCCTCCGAGGCGTCGAAACTGATTTGTGAGTTCAGTTCCTGTGAGAAAGCGATTTCGAAGCATGGTGTTCACCAAGTATCGGTCTTCTCGTGCTGTGGTACACCTGGTTCTGCCCGTTCCTGGTCTGCGTAGGTTAGAACCAGTTTCTTCGTAACGTCGGAGAACTCTTTGTACTGTTGACAGCGACACACCGACAGTCCTGGCTGTATCGCGCTGACTCCGGCCGGTTTCCAGCATTGTAAGTATTCTGGTGCATTCTTCAGGCGTAAGCGACATAATTTCAGCTTGAATAATGAATATAGAGCACTATCAACATGGTTTATGTACCCACATAAATGACAGATTACAAACAAAAGCAAAACCAAATGCTGTAATTTCGTAGTTCCATCTTCGAAAGTGGCCCTTTTTCAAATTTGATTTTTTTATGATATAACTTTACAATAACTAAGAAGTTTTAATACCTTCATTTAAGGAGTATTACATTGTCTATTAAATACAATTTATTGCATTAACCTATCATTTTTAGTTTCCGAGATTTTTAACATTCTTTAAGTGACCCGGATTCATTGCTCTCGAGTGTATATTTTGAGTGTCCATTGAGTGACTTCCTTGTCCGTTCTTCTGACAAAAATCATTTGAGGCAAATCACATACTTTTTATTTTATTTAGTATTTAAAATCAGTACAAATTTTATTAATATCATGAAATAACTGTGCTAAACACATGGAATTGATAACGGTACAGCGTGCTAGGCTTGTAGGTATTTATTTGGCAGCTAAAAAAATTCATTCTCAGAAAATAACTGGGCACTTTTGCTGTTCTTTCAGTAGATGAACTTTTCAAAGGTTGCTATGTATTTCTCTTTAGATTTCAATGGCAACATATATAGCTTGCATTTTGTGCCTCAGTATCTAAGTAGGTATATCCGTAAGGACACAAAAACAAATGTCTCTTAATCAGCCGAAATTTTTCAGTTTAAATTAAATGTTACCTTATCCTTAGTTCGGCCGGCTTTTTATCTTTTTTGTTACATACATCCATCATCTCTGTTATATTTTTATTTTGCACCTCTAACATCATCATCTTAATCGGTACCTTTTTGGTTTGTAAGGGCTTGTCACCTTCAACCAGATCACTCGCAGTTGCTTGAACAATCGGAGGAGCCTATATTATCTGAACATTTCACCCTCACCTTCAGGCATCACGCTCACAACACCTTTATCGAAAACTTAGGGTTGTTTTAAGCTTAAAAAGGTTGATCTAAAATCAATTTATATGGTATTGAATCACTGGGTACAACATAAAAAGTTACGTTAGCGTCAATTTTTACTTCGTTTGTACACTTTCCGACCGCTATTACCTTGCTATAACATAAACCTGTTAACAATTTATTTTTCTTGGTGTAAACACAGTTTCGAAGTTAAAAAAATAAGTCCTCCGTTACAAGGTTGAGGTCGCTACCCGAATCAACTATACTTTCGACACACACACCATATAATTCAACACTTTGTCCGTTCCGTTGATCTTGACATCTTTCCGAAATTTGGACCAATATTTATTTTTCTTTCACCCCACCTTTATTACTCCAACTCTTTATTTCTTTCACCGCTACATACGCCTCAAAGACACCTTATGGTAAAATGTTATCGCCTCTTGCGTAAAACAAAACACTATCATTTAGCTGAATTTGACCGCTACCATCCCGGACGAGCCCTCTAAAATTGTAGGAATGGTAGGGCAAATAAAAGCATTTCTCAAAAGAACTAACTTAGATATATTATAATGTAAAATATATAAAGGTAAAAAGATTGAAAAAAACGCAACTGTCTTTGCCATTGTTTCATCTGCCAAAAAAAAAAATGCTTCTTCTCCAAAATCAAATATAAAGTAAAAAAGCAAATTAGTCGAGTATCCTACACAAAGGATCTACTCATTCCTCACATGCATAATTACGTTATTGTAGCATAAGTTCTTAAAACAAGTCTATTTTTTCCTTGCAAGTTTGTTGAAAAACGTCGTATGAAACGCGTCTGCATTGATCATTATACACTTTTATCATAATGTACTATTGTAGCGCACTTTCCCGGACTGGTATGGAAATGCACACAATGCTTGTTGCATGCACTCTCTCACTCTCATTGTGAACCTAAATGCAGTGCAATAAGAGCCACTTTTGAGAAACTGGCTTCGTCTATACTCATCCCTAGTTCGAACTCGCCCGCTTCTTTATTTATATGCCTATCAGCTGCAAGGGTACAGATTGTCGGAAAAGTGCTACGATTTAGAAAATAAATACTCTAAGTCTAAAGAATAAATACTGATCAGGTATTCATTTTATCATGGCAGTCTTGATCTTTTTCTATATATTTTTTTAAATAAAATGACCTACTTAGATTCCGTGCAAACAAGTAGTTATTAATTATTCAATATTGCATTCTTAGAAATTTTACATTATTTGAATTTAATTATTGTATGTACAAACTGTGATATTTTAGTAGAGAGCTTTAATTATTGTACAAACTGTGTTTTTTTGAGAAAAGTTTTTATTTTATTTTATTATGCAAAGTTTTAATTATTGTACTTACGAACTGTGACTTTAAGAGGTTAGTTAAACGAATGTTTCTTTTAAACGAGCGTGTGCTTTTTCAACATTACTACACAACGTAGGGATACGTTGTTTAGTAATGTTGAAAAAGCACTAAAAGTACCTACCTACTTTTACCTACGTTCTTTTTATACCGCATAACAAGACTGAATAAAATAAATAAAAATCATACTAGTACTTTTCTTACCATCAGTACTTTTGCGACTTCTAGCTATACACGTAGTTAGATATACGAACCGGGCGAGTTCGAACTGGGGATGAGTATGGACGAAGCCGAGAAACTGTGTTGAAAAAATAATAGTAATGTGTATGATTTTTAAATAAATATAAGACGAAAATGTATTTACTCACTTATTAGTTGTTATCATCATAAAACATTGGCATTGAATTTAATTCCAGATAAGAAAATGCGAATGTAACCAACTAACTGATCTTAATTTGTTAGATGACTCCAATCAAGATAATGTGTTATGCATTCTTGCGAAGTGGCATTGCATTTGTGGCAAAAAGGTACATATGATAGCTTATATTTAGTGTATAGTTTTATTCGATTTTATTGGAGTTAAATGAGGTTCGTGGTGGCGGCGTCCCGGGAAAAGAGTAGGACTTGGGGGAGGCTATTGACCAGCGGTGTGACATTTTGATCCGGATAACAAAACATTTAAACGCGTATTTCCAGGTGACTTCGTCGCAAACATCGACAGGTGATATTCCCTCAGTGTCTATTGAAATGAGTCCCAATCAGTCCATTGACGAAGAAAATGAGTTGTTTCCACTTCCGCTACGCAGCGTCAGACCTATTCAAAGTAAATCCTTGTTTTTAATAAACATAACAGTTTTAGCAAGTAGTTTTTGTCTGGCCTCTTCTTGCATCCCTCTAGGCAGTAGTCATTAAAGTGCACGGCTATTGTAGTAACGACAGATTTTTGTTATTACGACTTATTTATAACTCCCAGAGGTGTTGATTGCAACAAAAAAACAGTGGCACTCCGGAAGTGCCGACAGAAGTAAAAACTTGAACAAGAAACACAGACACTCCCGGAGTGCCACTTTTTTTTATGGATCATGTGGTCTGCAATAAATATTTTAATATTTTTCTATTATTATTAATAATAGAAGATAAGCTTATGGTTTTGGTGGTACGCAACCCTTTTTTTTTTTTTTTTGAGGGTGGGAAATCATCAAATAACTTCTCCCGCTCTGGGCGGAGCGGGAGGGCGTGTCAGACTCTTACTGACTAAAACCCACCCGTGCTCCTTCGGTTGCCCTGTTGCCGGGGGCCACGATCTCCCTTTCGGTTTTCTTCGCAACCCCGGCAGGCATCGGCCCTAGTGGACCCCTTCAAATCTGCTGACATCTCTTTGAGGCGCGCGTGGAACACAACGCGCCGTCGACCCGGGCCTGGTCCTTATCGGACGGTGAGCCACCCATTGCTCACCGCCCGCAAGCCCGCGCCTACGGTGGCCGGAAATCGCTCCGCGAATTCCCGACGCCCTGGGCGTCTCCTCCTGCGGCGGTTAGGGGCGTGAGGGCGCGAAATTTGCCTTTCCCTCACGAGTTCCGCCTCCTCCTTCGCGAGCATTACAGCTTCGCAGAAGGAGGTGACGGCCTCCCATTTCCTCTCGCTCCGTACCATGGCCTGAACCAGGGCCGGACGCGAGAGATCACCGCCGCCGATCGCCTCCACGAGGACACGGCGATGCTCCGCCCAAGCTGGGCAGACCTCCACCGTATGCTCCACCGTGTCCTCCGGGCGATCCACACAATGGTGACACCCGGGCGTTTCCTCCCGCCTTATCCTGTGCAGGAACCTCCCGAAACAGTGGCACGCAACCCTAAGTGTGCAATTCTCACTCGCATTTATCTTTTCTCAACATAAGCGATGCTCATTTCAGAGATTGAATCACGTTTAGTACTACAACCTGGTGATCTAGTGAGGTGTAAATATTCTTTTAGTCCTCAAGACGAAGGAAACTATAGCGTCAAACGGTTTGTCGAAGTTAGTGGATGGCCTGAATCAAGAGTTGATATTAACGTTAACGGGATATGTGATTTACCGAGGTATTCTCAACATATACCAATGGTTTTAAATACTTTGACGCGAGTTTTGAAGGGTTTTTTTTCTTTTATCTATGGAGCTACGTTGTTATTTCAGATTGGATAGCCGCCCAAAAAAGATGTTCGAGAATTTTGTAAGGAGAACTAATGAAGAGAACGTCTATAAGCTTACATATTTAGATGATCTTAAAGTGTTTGAATTCGGACCAATATTTGTAGGAATTAACAGGTATCGTGGTAAATTAATATAAAATTACTTAACTTGTGATGTGATTAACCCGTATTAAATAAACTATTCAATTAAAAATTATTTTTAGAATTTATGAAGAAGATTATACGATTGATTTAAAGAATTGCTCCCTTGTGACTGCAGATGTTGTAATCGAGTTTCTAGAAGAGACTCAAGTATTTCAAATAGACAAAACGTTTATAAAATTGGAAGTAAGAAACTATAATTTTACATATTTGCATCAAATTCACTGTATTTTGGTTTCTTTGAAGTTCAGTTTCATGCTATATCAGCAATTCAGCATGGTCCTAATTAAATTCCATTTCTTCCTCTTCATAGCCCGGGTGTCGAGACAAACTTTCAATTTCGGCGGCTCCTGCAGTAGTGGGCGTACATACGAGTGTGTTATTATTCTGTGTCAAAGACAATCCTGAAATAGTAACGGTCAACATCGCTTGTAGCGGAGTTTTGCCAATTGTTGAAATATTACCGCTGGCTAAAACGATTGGTAAGATTTAAATAAATGTAGTATCATCAGTTTGAGTAAAAAGTCTTCTTCAATTGTCGTTGTCAATCTTTTCTTTCTCACTACTTTCCTCTGAACGAGCTATTCTTACGTATAATATAATAACGTATTTCATTTCATTCGTCCTACTTATTATATTATACAGGGTGACTTGTAATTTGACGTATTCCTTCCAGGACGTGATAGTTGCGTGATAGTTTGCGCCTGGGCGCAAAGTTTTAGAAAACAAAATTTTTATGTGTTTTTGAAAATTTCCCAGAATTCGTCACTAAACATCACTTTTCTGTAAACTCTCAAATTGAATGACCTTCATTGCCTCTCCATGTGGTACCTAATACTTTTAAAAACCTTTCGATGTAACCAAATTTTCTAAAACATCAAACAGAGGAAGAAATTTACTATTTTCAAAAATCATCTTAGATGTACATGAACTTTGACACCAGTTATCTCGAAATTCTTCTATAGCATTAAGCGTACAAATTACGGAAAAGACAATTAATTCGTTTAACTCACAATTTTTAAATATTTCAACAATTTGCAAATTCGACCTTTGCCAGCTCGTATTGACTGTTTCACTGGCACCTCTAAATATTTTTTTAACTTTTGTACTTCGTTAGGTAGCTGATTAAATGAAGATGTCTTCTCCGTAATTTGTACGCTTAGTGACTTAGTAAAATTTCGAGATAACTGTTGTCAAAATTCATTTACGTAGATGATTTTTGAAAATGGTTAATAAACTTTTTCCTTTCAACTCAACAAGAACTTTACAACTGTTATATGTTTTAGAAAAATTGCTTGCATCAAAAGGTTTGCTAAAGTATTAAGTACCCAATGGGATAGCAATGAAGGCCATTCAATTTGAGAATTTAGAGAAAAGTGATATTTAGTGATGAATTCAGGGAAATTAAAAAAAAAAACATAAACATTGGGTTTTTTCGAATCCCATGAATTTTCTTCGCCAAGGCTTTATGGGGTGCTTAATTGTTGCAAATAGGTTACACTATCACGTCGTGGAAGGAATACGTCAAATTACAAGTCACCCTGTATACCTATAGAGACGTGTTGAGACAGACTCGACGATTTATAATAAATAGAACTATGTTTCAAAAGATTCACTTCTTATTTAACATTCATTTGACGTACCTAACTATACAGAATACGGAAAGCTTCTACTCTATCGTCGACAAGATGATAGATTTATTGTAAAGAACGATTCTATTCTACCAATAATGTGGAAGATACGAAACGCCCAGGAGTTCTTGAGAGATTTTATAATAGCACAGACATCTGGCATCGTGCTGAGACGTGACAATCAAGTTGTTCCTGTTACATATATCGCATGCCAAGTTGGTGTTATATCACAAAAAAACCTAACGATCGACGTATGTTTCAACTTTCTTTACCTAACCTAATATTTATGGGGGCCGTAGCCAGGAATTCATTTCGGGGGGGGGGGGGGGGGGGGTTAGCGTTGTCAACTTTTTTTAAGAAGAAATAACTTAGTAAGTATTTCTGATTTCATATAGGGTAAATAAAAACAATAACAATGGTACCCTAATTGCGTAAATTATTTTCGTAAACATCTCATTTTTAAAACAGTATTTTAGTTCGTCATTCGTAAGTCATAATTCAAATTGATAAAGAGCTAATTATCAATTTCAATAACACCCTGTTTCTCTCTCCCCGCCACTTTACAATCATGACCAAAAACAGGGACATCTTTAACCTTTAAGGCCACTATAACATAATGGGGCCGCTATGGAGAATATAGGATGCAAGAGCGAGCGAAGCGAACTCGAAATTTTTTGCATCTCGCTTAGAATAAGTTAATTGTTCTAAGTTCTCTTTGACCGTTCATATAGAAACAGACAGAAGTAAGTTTATCAACTCAAGCTAGAAAGTTTAAAAATTAAGAGTATGAATGAATACAGTATTTAAGCGTACTTTTACTGCTATTGTAGATTATAAAATACGCCTATGCGAAAAAGATTACAATTATCTGTAAGAGGTACCCTAGGTGGGTCAATCTCTGGATTGAAATTCTGGTTTCGCGTTTGTTTCCGCTTATTTGGATAATACTATAACTTTTAGCAGATTGATCTATGTAGGGTATGTATTAGCTTATTATGCATGTGATTTGATCTAATAGATAATTTACAGATATTTGACGCAGAAGGGCGTGGAGAGCCAATGGTGGTAGAGAATTTGTGGTTATCCGCGGAATGCTACGATGTTATGGTTGAATGTGCTTATGAAAATCCAAGCGAGAACTACCTTAATTATGGCAACGTCAAAGTTAATTCGACAGTTGTACGAGAATTATACTTGCTCAATCGAGGCAAATATAACATTTATTACAGGTTCGTCGATATATTATTCATAAAATACTAGGATATTCACAGCGTGTTTGTACACTTGGCTACCATAAGTAAAGCGCGCGCGCGTCGCTTCATGAGATGAAAATACTATAATCTACTCGTAACCGACAAGCATGTACCATGTATAACCAGATGTATAAACGTGGACGAAGCATAAGGAGTATGTAGAGATCGAAGCGCAGCTAGCGTTCTGAAGTTTCTGCCTAAAGCTCTAAAGTGTTTCAAAAAGTGGGCGTGAGATTATGTACCTATGTAATATATACGTATACTTTATTACCATTTTGCAGTCTTAACGTTACAAGATTGGTTGTGTACCTAAAGTACTATTACACGCAAGTAAGATCAATTGTGTAGCCGGGTCAATATTTATAATATAAATTACGGCTATAAATATTTATTTCTCAACGCACATCTACCCGGAAATTAAAGCCTAGCACAAGAATATGTATCAGTATTACGAATACAGAAAATTGAATAACAATACAATTCAAACAATCAGGTTAAAAAAGGTGAAGAACTTTCCGGAGCCGTCACTACTGCGGTCGTTCGAGTGCATGCCGGAGTGCGGGATTATCCCCGCCACGCTGAAGCTCATCGCCATCGAGTTTGAGTGCACGCCCACCACCTCCATGAACCTGGTCAACGTGCCTGCGTACTACTGCTCGCTGCTCGACGGCAGCAAGAACCAGGTCGTCGTCGCCAAGTTCCCAGTCTGCGTTACCATTGCTTCCTTTTACAACACGTAAGTGGGTTTATCTTGGACCATACTAATATCGGTGAAGGAAAACATCGTAAGGAAACCTGAACTAATCTAAACTAACATCATAAAGAGAAAAGATTTGTTTTTTTTTTTAATGTTTGTTTGTTTGCTTGTAATCAATAAACTCAAAAACTACTGGATCGATTAAAAAATTCTTTCACCAGTAGAATACTGAATAACATAGGTTATAATCTAAAAGATATCACGTGGGTGAAGTCGCTGGCGGAAGCTAGTAGTTAATATAAGTCTGAAATTGACAACCCGTCTTGACCAAGCTTATGGTGATCAATACTCGCCTTCTCTGTATGAGAAGAGGCCATTGTCCTGCAGTGGAACAGTAATAGGCTGGTATTTTTACATAGATACACATCACTAGGTAGAGGTGTACCCAGAGTACACCCACATTTCGCCAGTTATGTTTTAGTGTGGCTGCTACTTAGAGATTTCTGAATCATTCCACTTTGCCCCACCAGGCCGCCCCACTGGTGGGGCGAAGTGGAATGCCTAAACATTTTTTGTGCCCCACTATAGGTGGGGCAGATTCCACTAGTCTAAAATCTTGATGGATTCTGCCCCACTAGGGTTGGCACCTTAGAATTTGTGTAGGTGGGTATGCTCGTATGTATATTTGTTTGGAAAGAAAGAAATGTATATCTAAGTAAACTGTAACTAGGACTGGAGATCTTCCATTCCAACTGCTCAAAGACTACTTAAGTAATTCAAATTCAAATTCAAAATATTATTATTTCAAATAGACCTACATGGGCACTTATGAAACGTCAGAAGCAAGGTGCACGGTTCCAATTGGTCGTTTCCTATTGAGAAGAAGAGCCGGCAAGAAACTCCACGGTTACTCTTTTAAAAATAATTGGCTTTTACAATTCTTTCAAATAACAGTATGACTAGGTATGGGAGGACAGTGTAGGTATCTCAATAAGTACCAGGTACTTAAGAAAATAGAAAATGGTCAACAAATCTACAGTCCACTAAGCCTACAGTGTTCTCACATTCACAAAATAGAAAAGAATCTGTACAAAAGATATATAAATTAATAAAAATAAAAACCTCTTCTAATTAAACGCAATTAAATTATTGCTATTACAACATTACAACATTAATAGGAAGCAACGAGGGAAAATTGACAACTGGACTAGTGACGAACTTTCTGTGCACTATGGCGTACCGCAAGGCAGTGTCCTGGGTCCTTTTCTTTGTGTATATTAATGACTTGTGTCAACTCCAACTAAACAAGGAAAATTGCTATCTTTTGCGGATGACACTGCGCTATTTTTTTGTGGAAAAAATTGGGAAGATATTTTCCAAAGTGCTGAACATGGTCTCAATGAGGTATGCCAATGGCTTAAAGACAATGTTTTGACACTAAATGTATCATAAAACCAAATATATTGCCTTTGCACTTAGGAAAAATCTGCTGCCACCGACAACTCTCAATATTACTGCTCAAACTTGTACTTACTTGGCCCCGCCTTCGCGCCTTTGTTTGCCCTTTCAAAGAACGAACGTTATTAGATATCTTGAAGTGTATATCGATCAGTGTTTGAACTTTTAAGCCGCATATTAACATTCTCGTCACTAGGATTCGTAAGCTGATATACATTTGCAAGATACTAAGACATATGGCGCATAATAAGACTACCAAAATGGTGTAATCAGCACTCTGCCAGTCAATAGTCAATTATTGAATAACCTTCTGGGGAGGAACAGGAAAAGTGCACCTTCTGGAAGTTGAAATAGCACAGAGAGCCGTACTCAAGGTTGGAGCTGGGCTCACTTTTCGCTATCCAAGTGCTGAGCTATATAAACTTCGGGATATTCTAACAGTCAGGCAGACCTTCATATTCACATTACTACTCAAAAAACATAAAGAAATAAAATATGACCCTAATCTCAACAAAGATAAGCGAAGGAAAGATAATGTCTGTCCTACTAATTTCTTTCGCACAATTTTCTCTCAAAGGTGTTATTCTTTGCTTGGAGGATATCTGTATAATAAAATCAATACAATACTTTCAATATACCCCATGCTTAGATCGACTTTTAAACTAAATGTATGTAAATGGCTTAAAACTCTCGATTATCAGGCAACTGAGAGTCTTCTGATCTCTATTCGGTAAATTTATATTTCCTTAATAAACGTACACTATCACACACACACACACATACACACATACACACCCCCACACACAAACACCCCCACACACACACACACACCCGTACGCACACACAAACAACATACTCGTATAATGAATGTCCAGCCTAGATTAATTTAAATTTTATTTTTTCTTTATATTGGAACTGTACCTAGAAAATAATTTAACTTCATCACTTGCGTTTGTTATTTAATCTAAATTAATATGTTCATTTTTAAGTATTGTGGGGCCTGGTGACCCGTAACACAGGTATTTTATGCGTATTTCGGACACCAGTCTCTCAGATATGTTAACCCAATTATTAGATTAAACACTTCCTGTACAAATAAGCATTTGTGATGAGACAATAAACAAATAAACTATTCATTGCGTTATTTACGTTGTTGCGCAGATTTTTTTTCCAACTTATGAAGCAATGGATTAGCAATTTGTTTCAAATCAAAACAGATTGTGATTGTGTTTTTGTATTACGCAATTAGGGTACGGGTCATCTTGTAAAAAATAAAAAGATACTTATTTATATTTCAAGGTTTACCTTATTCCCGTTGGGCGAATTGAATTTCCATATAATAGCAGTCGGTACTGGAATAACGAGGGATGTTATTTTGAATAATACAAGCAAGTGCCCCGTGACCTATGAGATAGTGTTGCCTCCTGCATACCAAGTGTTACGTGACCCCAATACCCCTTCTCCAACTCCACTAAAAGAAAAAACAACCAAGTAAGTATGACTGACATGACTAATAAATATTTTTTAGGTAAACAAGTCTTTACTTGTTTTTAGGGTTCCGTACCTCTAAAAGAAAAAACGGAACCTTTACACTTCTGAAATTCATTCTCTTCGTTGTCCATCCGTCTATATGTCTGTCAAGACCCTTGTCAGGAACGCGTGGAGTATCAAGTTGAAATTAATATCAAATACGTAGGACTGCGGTCGCTTGGAGCTCAAAAAAAATCAAGCTTCTTTTAAGACAATGCAATAATATGGCCATTTATGCGAGATATTCTGATACACCCAAATAAATCAAAACCTAACTAAATAAATCAATACCTATAATAATATTCACCATGATCCTGTCGACCTATATTCATGAAATTTGGCAAGATGCAAGGAATCACAGCACATACAAGTAAAGGAAAAATTCCGAAAGTCCGCCCATTGTATGTTTGGTAGTGTTAATTTTCTATTACGTATTTTCTGGTGTAAAATAAAGTATAAATAAATAAAAAGTCCCAAAATCGTTAATTTGTAGTTTACAATATTTTTTTGCGATCACAAACTTAGTTTTGCAGTTGGAGAATTGACCGTGCCGTCGATGTATGGGAGATCGTTTTTTCAACTACAAAGTTAAGTTTGTTAAGGATAAATTCATCCCAACTACGGAACCCTTCATTTTGCGTAGTCCGACACGCACTTGGGCGGTTTTGATTGCTTGATTTTACTTCTTACAAAGTACAATTAAAATTTAATAATTATTTAATAAAATCATGCAATCTTTATCTTAATTTAATCAACAGAATTAAAAACGCTCCGTTAAAATGTGGCAACTTCCTTATAATGAACGAAGACAACCTCCTTCCTCCTGGAACCAGCCGGACCATACAGATACAATTCTTCGCAACACAACCGCTCAAGTTTGAGGAAACCATTAACTTTATTATAAGTGACACGTGCCCTGCTGAGGCTCAAGGAGTGCCACTTAGGCTAGTGGGCACGGGAGCTATTCCAACTTTGGATCTGTGGAATATTGAAACCACATTTAGAGAACATTTGATTGTTAAAAATCTCTCAGAATATAAAGTACCAGAGGTAACGTTTCAACTGACATCATTTATCACGCAACGTAAAAAGTTGTTGTTGCATGTGTTTTTCTGACATTTTTCTTGTTTACAGTCATCGCCACATTGTGTTTTTGCGGAGAATTCGGTGTCATTGCATTTTTTCTGCGTCACAGTCCATTCCACACACACGGGATTTATTGATCTTTATAATAATGGACTTGTTGCATGTGCACTCAGCATGAAACTTCATCATCAGTCTAATTCCAGTCCAAAGATATTCTCTTTGGACAAGTTTGACACACATATAGAACCTTTGTTGCATAAGAATCTGGGAATCATTTTCAGTCCAGATGCGCTACAGGTACGTGCGATGATTCCTACAATAGTCAATACGCATGTTCACAAAGAGGCTTTAATAAGTTATTGGATGCCTCAATACATATACAAGGTGTAATTGGTAACTGAAAGCCTCTTAAGGGGTCATAATATTGTACTCCTCAGTATAATAATACTATTTAGTTCAAGCGACACAGGCCTATAGAAAAATACCTTAACAAACAAAACTTGTGTTAATACAGGGAAAATGTTTAATCAGTGCGCAAACTCAAACACGTGACTTTACTCATAATTTTGAACAACATTTACTATGGGAGCAAACCTGAAATTGCGAAAAAAATCCACATTTATGTTTGCATAACTCGTCAAAATGTAGGGAAAGCTGATTTTTTTCCACGATTTCAGGTTTGGTCCCATAGTAAATGTTCAGTTATTTCAATAACACACTGTAATACGCACGCATATGCTATGCCAACAATTAAATGTCTGGATCCGTTTAAATGTAAGTAAGTAATATTTTTAGTAAGTGCCTGTTTCAAAGCCAACAGTAAACGAAATATAAAAGTTACTTTTACAACATTGATGGCTGTTCTAAGGTAGCCCACGAAATTATTTTCTTCTTACGTTTTTTGCAATTTACAGGTCATAGTGTCAGGTTGTACGTTGATTAAAATATGATTAGCGACCTTAACAAATACCTATTGGTTAAGGTACCTATGGCTTTACAGAATTAGGCTTTCTGTTCATGAAACCGGAGCCGCACCGGTGCGGGATCGCATGTTTTTGTATACGAATGATTATCACCCAGGCGCACGCGCACCTTCGCCGCACCCCGCGCGCAGCGACGTACTGCAAGATGAAAAAGAAAAAAAAATCACAGAATGAGTGTAAAATCTGAACGGCCATGGACAGGAAGCCTTACACTCATTAGAATCAGCAATATTGGCCCGAAATGTCAAGGTTTTATGAAATAGTCATTCAATAGGGTATAATACGAACTAAGAGAGTTGTATTGATGATTTTTATAATTATAATTCTAATAAATATTTGAAACGGCCGCGAATCATACAAAGAAAGAATATTAATTCAACGGCGAATTAACTAAATAACTTTTTAAAAATATTTTTTCAGGAATATCGTGCGGTGTTGGAAATTAAATTAAAATTACTAGACAACCAAGAAAAGTCATTCAAGATATGTCTTATAGGTGAAGGTGTTATTCCTAGAATAGAATTGGTATCACCTCTGCTGAGACACCAAAGGGTTGCCAAGCTCCGCTTTGCAGTTACTTGTCTGGGTTCCATCAGCAGCAAAGCTATTATCTTTAAAAATATATGTACTGTGAATAGTGAAATCGTTTTACAAGTTTTACAGTTCATACAGGAAGAAAGACCTATATTCTGGTTAGGTCTACCGCCAGACAATGAACAGACGGTTCAAGATGGCCATAATGGTAACAACAACTAATATACAATTTTAAAACCCGACTGCGTAAAAACTGAACTTTAAAAAAGTTGGAAACATGAAATAAGTGGGATTAGAGACAGAAATAGTTCATTAAGATGACCCCACTTAAAGGGTTTTTTAAATTTTAATATATCCAGTGACACTCACGCAGTAAAGACGAATCTAATGATATATCATTCATCATGATTGGTTCGGCCGTTTAGTAGTTACGAGGGAACATAGAGACGGACATACATACATACAGATCAAATACATAATCCTCCTATTTTGGCTTCGCCGCAGTCGGGTAAAAATGTGCTTATTCGGAAAATGAATTACAAGTATTAAATAATCACAACTTTTCAGTTGAAACCAATTTAAGAATGAAAGTTACGCTGAAACCAAATGAAACAATGACATTAAATGTTTATTACAATCCAATAAGGAAGGACCGAACTAGGTGTGAAGTAAATATGACGATTAAAAACAATCCTTACGAATATTTTACCGTAAGTATGTTTTTTTAATTAGGTACATGTTACCTTTTATGCATTTGGAAACCTAGTTTTGAGTATTCGAAGTTAACCTATGTGATCATATCGATATCTTAACTAATATATATTATAATAAAGAGAAAAGATTTGATTTTTTGTATGTTTGTTTGTAATGAATAAACTCAAAAACTACTAGACCGATCTAAAAAATATTTCACCAACTGCTACATTAATATTAATTTCTGCTATATTATCACTGAGTAACATAGGCTATAATTTATAAAGATATTACGCGGGCGAAGCCGCTGGCGGACGCTAGTTCTGAATAATTTTAAACTGTCTAAATTCTAGACCGTTTAAATCAATCCGCCTAGCCTTTTGCCAACTATGTTGGGGTCGGCTTCCAGTCTAACCGGATGCAACTAAATACCAGCATCTTATATGGAGCGACTGCCTATCAGACCTCCACAACCCAGTTACTGGGTAACACGATACTCTTGGTAACGACTGTTAAGACCAGATACTCTAAACACAATTTCCACGCAAACTCCGCCTCCATGCACCCCGCCACTCCACTATATGTGCTAAACGCTAACGGATCAATAATAAAGTTGAATATCGCGTGCGCTCTTTGATCGTATTCGAGCACGGAAGTAAATGGCGTAAGTCCCAATTCTTATTTCGTTTATAACTAAAGTAAAAATTGATCTAGAAAAAAATATCTTGTGGCAGGATAATAAACTATACACAGTAGTCGGGACATCGACGCGAAAACTGTTACCATGGATTCAGTACATGATTCTGGACACCCCTGCGTTGAATGTTTCGTCGGTTAATAAAAAAAAATCTACTGTTTCATAGAAAAGTGCAATACCACGGTCAAAATGTATGGAACAGCTGACTTTTTTTTAATAACCGACGAAAAATATTAACGCAACTGGGTTCAAAAACATGTCCTGAATCCATGGTGACAGTTTTCGCGTCGATGTCCCGGCCACCCTGTATTTTCTTACTGAGAATACTTTTAGACATAAAATCCGAGTAATCTTAGTTTTTCAATTTAATATACATTATTAATATACATTAGTATACATATACATATTAATATACATTATTATACATATTACAGTTAATATCCATTATTGCAAAGGCCGTAAAATAGCCAATTGCAGGTCGGGTATGAGTTTGAAGGCCGAGCCATAGGCGAGGACTTCACTGATACGAAACAGGCAATTTCCATTTCCACCGAGGCATATATAGTGCTTTTCTCAAAAGAATGCAGGGAAATAAAACATACTTTAATGTATTTTTCTTTTGACTTCGCTGGAAGCAGGTTTTCCATTGCCAATTTGGCTTCTGATCTTAAATCTGGTGGAGTACAATCAATCTCCATTTCACTCTCTGAACCGTTGGAACTCATTTTAATTATTAAATTTATATTTATTTTATGTAGCTATGAAATAACAAGTCAAGACGAATGTTCAGCTTTGCCGCCAATTTTCTATTTATCATCTGTGCCGAAAGGAAAACGCATTTATGGCTATACAGCCACGTGACCGCAATTTGTACTAAGCAAAGAGACTTTCGTATGCCAAGAATGATAAAAGAGATCCAATCAAAGAGTATTTAATAACCCCAGCACGCCGTTTCATACAACATTGCTGGAGCGTTGTAATGTTCCAAATTCAAAAAACGCTCCTGCATTGGATTTGATTTTCTTTGACCGTAAATTCGATACTTCGCGAATTCTTTTTTCGAAAATAAGGACAATATTTCTATGCATGTTTGAGAAAATAATCTTTAAAAAAAAGACAATTTTCGAATAAAAAAAGAATCGAGCGAAAATGTGACAATTACGTAACTGTCTTGTACATGAAAAGAAAAAGATCCACTAAAACATATACTAAAGTTTCATTTTGATTGTATGCGTAACTGTTTCAGAATATTAATACAAATTAACATACGATTTAAGGAGCCTCCCTCTTAAAGATTTATATACGAATAACTGGTTAGATTATTTTGAAACCTAATTTTAGATATCTTTTTATTTCTTTTAGATAATGTGTGAAGGTGAATCATTTATGGAAGACGTCATATTAATGGGTCTAGAAATGCTTTCAATGGACACAGACCTTGATTTGTATAGTAAGATGGACACAGACGGGTTAGTTTTCTTTAAAAAATACTTATTTATTGGAGAGCGATATTTTAACTACTGTGGGCGTACTGTGGGTAATGTTGGTTAATGCGTAATAGCAAAACCGTTTGCAGTTCAGATCACATTATAATTTACTATCAAAATAAATCACAGTAGCAATACACACACTGGGTATAAACGCTGTGTATCCCACACAGCGTTTATTAATCACAAATTAACGCAATAACTGAGCACGAATCGAGTACAGTTCCGCGCCGTCTTAACTCCGATGCGATCAGAGACTGAATGTCATCCTCGCCGTGGCCTTAAAACATCACGACACTGTAGAAGCGCGCTGTGGGTAGATCACGTGATGTCGCCAGTGGTGCCCTTGCGATTCGTTTCGTTTTCCGGATCCTACATGTTTTCTTTGTTTTCTTAAGCAAGAAGTGCTCTGGTTTAAATCTTTTCTTTTATTAAATCTGGAACGTTTCCATATTCATGCCAAATCGCTGGTTATTAAGTTTGTTATTACAGGACCATGTCTTCCGTGTCTACAGTAGACAAAAAAAGTAAAAGCTCTATCGAAAAGAAAAAACTAATCGCCAAGAAGTCGAAACGGGTGTCCTCCGGTTCAATCAGGGACCGTGATTCAAGCTCAAGATCGGAAACCTCTCTTTTAAAATACGTATTAAACTTTGGTAAAGTTTAATTTTTTCATAGGTACAGTCAACAGCACGTTCATGGTATCAATTTGACGTTGACAGCGCTCTTTTTTCGTAGTAAAGGGCGGTCTTCTTAGTTCAAGTGTAACTATACTGACGTGCGGTTGTCCGTACATCTAGTATCCAGAAATTGCAGCCACAAATGGAAGTGTATATCAATGCTGTATTTTTTATTCCAGGTGGTTGTGAGCTATGTTCCTTACAAAGGAGATCAGTTGTAATGGTGAATAATTCTGAAAAGTTATACAAGTTTACCTGGACCGAGGTAGACTGTTTAGTCATAAAACCGTCCATGGGGTACATTTCCCCAGGTGAAGAGAAGGATATAGAAATTATTTTCTTCTCTGCCCATCCTATTACGTTACGAAAAGTAAGAATTATTGGTGCTTTATTTATTTTTTCATATAATTGCAAAGTATTTTAATGAATACATTTTATTTAAAGGAATTCCTTTGTTGTGCATTAGTGGCAATTAGTGCTGATTCTCTCACACTTGATGTGAAAGGAACTACTTGGGACAATCGTCAAATAGTCACCCTGTTTGATCACAATACGTAAGTCTTATTGATACAGCAAACCTTTAGGTTCTCGTTCATCAGGTACTCCTGTCAGGGTAGGCAGGCAATCCAACGTGAGAATAGGTCCTCCATCGACACCAACCCGCACTGGGCCTACGTGGTGGCTTACGGCCCACTCCCTTTCACTGAGAGGAGGCCTGAGTCCCAGTGGGAACACATGGGGAACACTATAAGCTCATTATGATTTTGCAATCATCGACATTTTAGACTAAAGGTATAATTCTGTAGCAGACCGCAGGCGACGTGTCGCCGCGACACGGGTGAATTCTATGTAATCTATGAAGGCGACGACGTGTCGTTAGATACGGAAGGTATTTCATAGAAATTAATAGAAACCAGTCGTCGCTGCGACACATCGCCTGCAGTTGCCGCCTGCGGTCGGCTACGGAATGGTACCTTTAGTGCAACATACTTATTATCATAATATCTTTGTAAGGTGGAGGAATGGGGTAAAGAAATACACAATCCTTTGGTAATCAGCGCTTCTTAGAACGAGGAGCTTCGTAGCACCTGAGGCTAGAAAGACTTGCAAGAATTTCGATGTGACAATAAGCACAATAGCTAAGAATATTTTCTTTTCTTGTACCTATAACCATGTACCTACAGCAAAAGAAAATATCCTTCTACCTAATTACACTGACACTATTTTCTGCCGTGTAACTAAATTCCTTATTCAAATGTTTTCAGGGATTTGAGCCTTAATCAAAGATGCGAAACTATTATTGATGAACAAACTATTCCACCATCAGATTATTTTCTAGGAAAAATAAACATGGTTATAGTTTATTCGGCACAAACGGAATACACAAAATACGTTTCTACATTACCTGAGTATAAACAATTACGCGATACGTTTATATATCAGGTGAAATATTTGTCATTTTAATATTACAACTTTTATTTAAGTAGATATTATAATCTCAGCATTTTTGGTAATATTCAGACGAGACATTTCGACTTCACTGTGGAAAACGTTGGTCGTGTTCCGATGAAAATAACGTGGAGTTTTCAAATTGACGATGAATTTCCAGCCAGAATAGATAAACACGATATTAAACAGTCACAGGTATTGTGCTTTTTATTAGATCAAGATGCCTCACACTGTTTGTATAGCTAACTTAGTAATAAACTTAAAGTTGATGAAAACTTAATATAAGCCCTAAGAAAAATACAATAGACGTGGATATATTTAGTAACCTGTTCCGCTTAGCTATTTCTAAAGAGCCATAAAAAACCCTGAAAGAAATCGACACGTGTTTCACCTCTTAACGAGGCATCCTCAGGATGACGATTGACTTGTCGCGAACTCGAACACGGCGTGTTGCCACACCAAGCGGTGAACGCAGGCTCAAAAATACAATAGACGTGGACGTGGAAATATATCCACGTCTATTGTATTTTATAATGGATTTCCGCAAAGTCACGCCTGAATCAATTAACCCCTATATAAGCCCTAAGGTTAAAATTTTTGTATATAAAGAAAATGAGAATTAGTTTTAATTCGACTGCAGCAAAGCCACAATTCAACTGAGGCCCATTTGCGGGTTCATGGGTTATCCCAAATAACTCGGAATTAACAGCTAATTCAGCACCCTTATTGCGTGACACACTTTCAATCATAATCCGAGAGTTTTGAAGGATATTGCTAATCCACTGCTCCATGGGTTTAAACAAAATCGTCTCCTCAAAACATAAATAACGCAATGAACGTGGGTGAACTGTCAAAATGAAACCTATTGCGATCAATTGTCACTTTATGTGTGTTCCGCAATTACCCCGCAGCGCTGGGTTAATCAAATCATTCGTTTTGCGCCACCAAGTTAGAGTTAAACTTCAAAATATTTAACCGCTAATATTTAGTCGCTAAACTCTGGGCTAGTGTATAAGTAATGTCGATTACTAACCCAGAGTTTAGCGACTTAACTCTCCCACATCGTCGGTGGGTTAAATATTTAGAAGTTTAACTCTAGGTTTACCTGTAACTCTTGGTCGCGCAAGATGAATTATTTGTTTAACCCTGAATTAACTGTGTTAACTCCAAGTTATTTAGGATAACCCATGAACACGCACGTGGGCCTTAAAATGTTAGTTACTTAACTCCGAGTTTGCAAACTCTACATTTATTTAACTAACCCGACTGAACGTGCAAGATGGCCTCAATGTTTTAAATAAGTAGTTTAGGGTAGCATATGCGACTTCCTCATGTATGAAGCGAGTTAGAGAAAATGAAGTGAAAATCAATAGAAAAGAAGGCAAGTGCAATTATGTCAAAAATATTTGAAACCAAACTGTCCTTTAATATTAAAACCTTATTTTTACGAAAATAAAATTATGTGAAATCATCTTGAAATGATATATCAAAATAATATCAGATCATGTTTCATGTTGATAGAAAAGGAAATCTAGCCATTTATTTTGATCACATCTATGTTTATAAAAGGTACTTACATTAACAACTTGCTCTGTTACGTTGAACACGAATGCTTCCCGGGGCGTGGAGCACTCTCATTTTAGACGACGCGGCGGCGTAGACGCGTAGCAGACCAGTGGCTTCGCGGGGCATCTCTGCTACGACGGCTACGAGGTTTAGCAGCTCCGCGGCCGCGTGCCTACATGTCTACGGCGTAGTTGCACTAGTTTGATTATATTATCTTACTTCCCATTTTTAACTATACTTCGTAAATCAGCATGAAATTATTAGGTAATATCGGAGGAATTCAATGACTTGGGCCCAAATAATGCATGCACAAGTACTACAACAAACGGAAATGACCCTATGCCTAACCTTCCGGTTGAAAAAGGTAATTTTTTTTTTTGCTTTTGTAAGAGTTTATAAATAATTTATTTATAATTATTTTATATGTTCAAATAAAACAAAGTAAGCTTTTTTATTCATATACCTGAATTTCTCATTATCAGATTGTAGCAATGTAACGCTGTTCAGTAATAGTCAGGGGAGAGACAGCGTCGACACATGGTTTGAGATTGACCTGCCGTTCTCAATAGAGCCTGTTAAAGACTGCTTGAAGCCTAACGAATCCAGAGTTTTCAGAGTCACATTTGCGCCTCTTGATGCATTTGACTACAGAGTGAGGCTCAAAAGTACTATAGGTAATTGAATATCTAGAACGATTCTTCGTTTTTAATACTTAGTATTATATTATACTTATTGGACATAATAATTTTACCCCAACTTCGTCTTTTTCTTGTTTGTGTTTTTTTCTTTCTTTCTATTGTTATCTTATGTAACACTTTTATTCTTTTATTCAGATAATCTAGATCCGTACGATCAAAACATAGCGTGCAAACTAAAGGTGCGCTCAGTGATACCTTACGTCCACTTAGACATTGAGGAGAGCACTTATTTAACTTCTGGCAGAAGACGGATCACAGGAGTTGCTTTGCCTCCACATTTAACTGTTTTGGAGTTCAATGTATTGGGATCAGGATGTTACAAAAAGTTTGTATTGCTTTCCTAATTTCTTGAGAGTTCGAAAGATAACGTGGTTAAGGTTCTAGTTACCGCACGTCCATCGTAGCAATGTGACATAGACAGCATCTTTTATGTCGTAGAAATAAGAACGGTTTTCCAGTGGCAGCACCCTTTACCACCGCCGTGCTGTTGTCCGTAGTAGGTACCTACCTATCTAATTGAACAAATTAATGTGCACACAATGAACACGGCTTTAAATCATGATCACCATGTGGCGTCACGTATTTTCTTATTTTATATAATTTTAGATCATTCAATGTGATAAACCCAACTAGCGAAGCGTATGAATTCATATTGGAAATGATATTGTCTGATAAGCCGGAGCTAATACCAGTTCATTGCAATATGTTGAAGGGATACGTGGAAGGAGGCACATCCACCGAAGTTACCTTTACGTTTTCTCCTACTGCCCCTGGGGTAGGTAATCAATTTGTTTATTTTTAAAGGCTTCATCTTACTGTGAACTTAAGATAAACCTATACTTAACTTTGTAGGATTACGAATCGCAATGGTTGTTCGTAATACCAAGTCATAACCTACAGTTGAATATATTAGTTGTTGGTTTGGTAAGAGAGCCTGAAGTAATATTCGTTCCGACAATTCTTATCATAAGGAACTCTCTAGTTGGCTTCACGACAACGAACATCGTTGTATTGAAGAACAATGAGACGGAAGATCTCAAATTTGAATTCAAGGGCAATTCTTTGTGTAACGAATCTGGTAAGACGCCTGTTATTTGCCAGCCAAATTACGGAACGTTAAAAGCAAGATCTGAAACACCAATTAAGTAAGATTTTTTCCATAATGTACATATATTCTTTTGTCGGTTTATTTCTTAACTTCTTAAGTGTTAAATTTTCTTTTTCTAGAATAATATACACTCCAATCCAAGATGGCCCACTGTCGTTTAAAATATTCTGTAATATTACGTATTTGACCAAGTTTTTGACGCTGTGCGTCAATGCGCTTAGCTTTTCTATTAAGCCTAAAGTGATATACTATTTAATTGGCCATGAACATATACTTAACAGTGAAGCTATTACCAATATACATTTAGATCAGGTTTGTTTTGATATTCCTATCTTCTTCTTTTCGTGTGGTTAGTGACTAACCTGGTATCACAGTTATAAAGCCACCCATGGGTCTCTGACTTGGCTCTTGACTCTCAGGCATGCCGGTTTCCTCACAATGTTTTTCTTCACCGTTTTTGAAGCAAGTGATAATTATACAATACGCACATGAATCCGAAGAGTCAGAGGTGCGTGCCTTGGATTTGAACTGGACACGTATGACTTGGCAGTTCGACGGTCACACCACTAGGCTATCAGTTCCTATAATACCTCAATCTAAAGATAAAAATATCATTTACTAGCACTTTGCAAGCGACTTCATTCGCCTTTTATTCTCGATCTTGTGGGAATTTCGAATATTCCGGTCGTATTCCTTGTCTACATTTAAAGCTGCGTCCACATATGTTATTTTGTCCATACCGTACTTCCGTTTCGTATCAGCGTCGCGATCCAAGAACGCTAGTTTGGACGCCCGTCCAGTACGGTACGATGATACAGCGTCTCGAAACGAATACAGGTACGCTCCGATCCATCTTGAGTCGGTTTTTCGCCCCGTTCAAAGGCGATATGATACGGCATCCAGCGTTTTTGGATCGCGACGCTGATACGAAATGGAGGTACGGTACGGACAAAAGAACAAATCTGGACGCAGCTTTAAAGAGAATGTCTGTGCTAAATTTCAACTTGGGCTGGGTGTTGATGAGTCGCATAGTGAGGGAGTCAAGACTTTAATTTTTATATTTATACTGATAAAATCGTTCGATTGCAATTAATTTATGCAACTATACAATATATTTTAGACTGCTTCTACATACGAAAGAACAATACCGTTTATTATAAAAAACGATGGTTCTGCAACGTTTTTCTTCGACTGGAGTTACAACGATTCTCATGTCAAAAAGTACATGCAGCTAAAAGTGGAGCCGAAGAGCGGGCACGTCACGCCCGCTAACAAAGTGGAATGTACTTTATACTTCACTGTCACACAAGTGCCGGTCCAAGCTTTCCCTGTCACCCTATCTGTACGTACCAGGTTATATTTATTAATAATTTCGTGTAAGCACTTGCGATTGAGATCGTAGAAGGTCCCAATTGCAATCCAACCGTTAATCATTCGAGACAGCAGTTTTGTAGGCTGATTTACATTTTGCTTTAGAAAAGTAACTTAACGTTTATTCGTGACACTTTACAATGAAAAATTAACACTTTTGGACAACCAATCGGATCACTTGACATACGTTTAATTTGGACACGTCGTTGTTTTTTCGTTTCGGAATCCGGGGGTAAGAATATCATGTATGATTTAAATATGTATGTGTAAATTAAAATCATTTTAATTGTGGTGTGGTGGCAATTTTTTTTCTTTGTTTAGATTTCAGATGGACCGGAATACAGTATTTTCATTCATGCAGAAATTGAAAAGCCTTTATATCATTTTTCGTGCATGGAATTTGATTTTTCCAGGTGCTTTATCAATGCACCGGATCCTACCTACAAGAAAAACATTGCATTTACTAACGATGATAAAGTGCCCATAATGTAAGGAAGTTCTTTATTTTATTCTTTATGCCAAACTAATTTTGCGCAACCGTTTTTTAGATAGCTCACTGTTTTTATAATAGCCTATAAAGAGTACATGTACATGTGTGTAGAAAGTACATTTTCTTCTTTATTATAGTATCGACTTAAACTTTCCAAGTATACCGGAACTGTTCGTAGAGTACGAAAAAGTATCGAATGTCAAACCTGGGAGGCGTCTGAAAATAGCAATCTACTTCCGACCGAAGCAAGTAAAAACATATGAATTCACCTTACAGTTTTGGGTGAACTCGCTCTGCGAAGAAAATGTTATTATTAAAGGAGAAGGTCCGTCTTTTTATAAAAGAGATATTTACCATTCATGAGGAATATTATCATTATTTTTTTGTTGCGCGTTTTCCAGGAGTTCCTCTTCTGTTTGATCTGTACGAAGGTTGCCAAAAGAGCTTTGACTTAGGGCACGTAAGAGTAGGAAAACAATTTATTCGCACTATAGAAGTGATGAATCACAGTAAAATACCAATTGAAGCCGAATACATATTTAGAGAAATGTACCCTGTAGTAGAAGATACGACCAAGTCTGACGCTACCAGTGTTTGTCTTACTCCTGTGGCGGCAGCTCAGGAGTCTGGTGGTGGGCCATCGAGGTAGATGCCCTTCGTTTTTATTAGTAAACTAGCTGCGCCCCGCGGTTTCACCCGCATAAGTCTCGATCCCGTGGGAATATCGGGATAAAAAGTATCCTATGTCCTTCTCCGGGTCAAAGTCTATCCATATCCCAAATTTCACCCAAATCCGTTCATCGGTTTTAGCGTGATGCCGTGACCAAGGGAAAGAGGGATTCATTTTTATATATATAGATAAGTAATTAATTTAATTCTAAAATGATCTAGTATTAAAAAAATATTGTAACGAGGTTGAGGGTTGAAATCCGGACACCAATGTGGCTTTTTTAAGATATGTACTTTCTAAGTTTATCTCGGACATTACTGTCATAGGTGAAGGAAAAACTTCGTAGGGAAACCTGGACTAAAGTCTGAAATCGGCAACTCGTCTTGAGCAAGCGCGGTGATAAATGCTCGTGCTTTCTCTTTAGGAGAAGAAGCCGTTGCCTTGCAGTGGAACAAGAATAAACTAATATTAATATATAGTATTAGATAGACAATTTATTATGTGTTCTTTAAGTAGTACCTAGTATGGATATAATACGCAATTCTGGTATAACTTCTCAGAGTACAAATGTTGCAAACATACAAAAATGATAAAATTCGACACCAAATCTCCATGGACATACAAAACGCGTTGTCCTCTTTAAAGGTTATACCGAATAAAAGCTTAATACATCCGTACGGGAAAAGCCCTGTGAAGATACAATTCAAGCCGGTTGGCTTGATAAGCACGCTCAACGTTCAGGTATATCGACTTTTCTATGTTCTTTTACCTATTGTAACTTGTGGTATAAATTCTCGGTAAAAATGTTCGATACCAAAAAGACAAAAAGATAAGCCAAGCGTCAGTCAGTGGTGACAAAACCAGTAGGTATATGCTGGCCTCTCAAGGTCAGAGGGTGTCCACCGACGTTGACGTATGTTCGACTATACCTACTTGGTTTTCAATCAGGATCCTAAGAAAATGGTTGTTAACCACGATGCAAAGTACAACTTTGCTTTTACAAGCTTTTATGAAACGTATTGATAGTTGATTAGTAGTAAAACAGTGCTTCGACGAGACACTGTAATAGTTGCTTGAACTTGCTTATTTTTAATTAACATAATTGAGCAAATTAAGTTATAAAAGAACATTTCTGGCGAAGAGAACAGATTAAGCCTAATTGCGTAACATACGATCAATCACAATCTGTTTCATTTGACAGTTCAACAACATTCATTGCGTTTTGTACGTTGTAGAGCAGACAAATTTTTCGAACATATGAAGCAATAGATTAGCAATCTGCTTCAAAATGATTCAGATTATGATTGATCGTGTTTTACGCAATTAGGCTACAGGGTACGATTAGGTGCTTTGACCCATTTATCAGCAATATAATTTGACACAAATTGTTTGACTTGAAACATAGATCTATTCTTGAAACTACTATCTGTATCTACTTAATTAAGGTTCATTAAAAAGCGTCGTTCAATTTTAGTTAAATATGAAAGTGTTAAACTTTGAGCGGCCTCTGGTCAGTCTGAGCGGTTGTGCCACGGGTATGAGTCTGGCGTTCAGTCAGAACTCGCTTCAATTTGGCCGCGTGCGCAAAAGAGGATGCAAGAAACTCAAATTAATGCTAATGAATAAAGGCGATTTTGGGACTAGGTAAACAATATTTCAATATTAGATAGAGTACCTACCTAGATTAGGTGTTTCATTTGTTCTACATAAAAAACTTTTTTTTTTTTAATTCTCTTATATTTAAATATCGATACCCATCGCGTCTGCGCAGTTTAGCTATCCAATTTAGCTAGCAAAATAACTCTGTATACCCTAGTACGGGCGGAAGCGTTAACTCATTTAGTGCCGGGAGCCCTCCTGGAGGGTTCGCCTAGTCGCATATGGGATACCGGGAGCCCTCGCGGAGGGCTCATTTTAAGTGAAGGTTTTTCTTAGCGGATACAGCATTATAAACCGTGAAAATAAAATCTGATGCATATTTTAACAAGATTGATTTCTGTGTTGGTTTGAAAAACCAAGTATTTTTATTTTTTTAATTTATTTTTTTGTTCACGGATACAAATATTCACAAAAAATTAATAGGTTGAAAACTAGTAATAGTGACAAAATCCCCTGAAAACACTATTTTACTTCATTTTATAGTGTTTTACAACACGGTTTTAAACCTAATGCCGTTGACCGTCCACGATGGTTAAGTTAAGCGTAACCCTCCTGGAGGGTTCACTTCCAATATGTATGGCAGCATGGCGTATGAGTTCTATGAAAAGTGGGTGGAGTCGAAAGTGTTTAGAACAAGTTATTACTAATTGTATTTCCAAATCAAATAAAATCCAAATCCAAATGTTCCAAATAAAATATTCTTTCTACTTTCTTTTGAAAATCATAACAATATTAGTTTGCCCGAAATGTATATTACGGGATCTGAGCGTCAGCTGCTCCAGTAGTGAGTGATCCAAAGATAAAGCATGTAAAAGTTGTAAAAAACCTTAAGGAAAGTTATTTCGTACCCGCACCAAAACCTCATGGGACGATTTTTGAGATTGTTATATTATTAGATCCAAAACAAAATTGTCAGCTGCATGGAATTCGTTAGTCTTGTCGAAAATCAAGGTCATGGTTCCTTTACCCTCTTTGCTCTATTAGTCACAGTTTCGAATTTCGTCTTGCTTGAAATCACATATTAAACACGAAAGGGAGTGAGTGAGCCCTGGCATAAGCTTTGTCAATAAACAAAATATGCAGTTTTATTTTTCTTCAAAATTAAGGTCATCGTTCCTTTGACCACGTTGCCCATAGTTTCGAATTAAGCCCTGATGTGCCATCGTAAAATCATGTTCATTTACGCGACTGAGAGTATTCCCCTCACTTCCGGCTGATAATTCTTTTTGGGTTGAAGAAGATCCCAAAATTCGTGCCATATGGTTTTGGAGGGGTATGAAATAGCTTTTTTAATGGTTTTTTACAGCTTTGACATGCTGTAACTTTGGACTCCCCTTTGTGTGCGGCGACTGGCTCTCATTCTGATGATTATTGAATAATAAAAAACTAAGTACTAGCAATGAAAATAATTCGGCATAAAATTTACTGCAAAAACCGTACAGTAGGTACTACTACTAGTAGGTTTAATTCAGGGAATTAGTGTCCCTGATATTCAGGAGGTATTTCGATGGTTCAGATTTAGATGGTTCAACCTTTTATGGTAGAACTTTTTTTTCATGCATCAGTCATCATGTAGCGCAACCCTTTTATAAGGAGCTCAACGACCCGTCACACGACGACGAGATCTGCAGGATATTTGCTTAAGCCACATAAAAAATACTCAAAACCGCCAGACAGTTATAAAATCATTAATTCTACCAAGCCTGCATGGTACTTACATTCACACACTCACAGTCAATTTTCTCTTTAAATATCATACAAAATGTCATAAAATTTGTCACGTTTGTCAATTAAAATACAATGTCAATATAACCTCTTTTTAGAAAACTTTGTAAATAATAGCACAGAGTACAGTAATAATACTAGAGAAATAATAGTTTGTTGCTTGGAGGTGCAGGAGAAGTCGGTGGTTTTCTTTAAGGGTTTTTTTTTCGTAATGTTTGTGAATTCCTAGTTCATATTTAGCTTACTTTAACAAATCTCTGATATAATCATTTGTCCAGGTTTTGGTGGCAACCATTGATATCGGAAGAGTTCACGATAGGCCCACAGTACGGCACAATAGCTGCTCACTCCAACGTTACCTTTACCATAACGTTCAGGCCGCTTAATCATAACCCATTTGTTAAAGTATGGGTACGTATATAGATATTAATCCCACACGATAGACCTGATAAATTATGTTCTTTCTTCTTTGTCTATATTTTTCAAAAAGTGGTTGTGCCCACGCTCGCGTATTTGAATTGGTAAAGTCATTTTTTACAATGTGAGTTCACATTGTAAAAAATAACATTTTTTCTTCTATAAACCTATATTTTTTGTTGACTGAAGATATACATGTTCCAGGCAATATGTAATTTAGAAAACTACATGCCCCTGGAATTGGCCCTCTACGGAACGTGCATTGATTTGGGTAACGTTGAAAATAAAACTCTGTACATGGAATGCCCTGTCCGTGAACGACATACCGACTATATTATCATCACCAATCCGTAAGTAGCATGAATGATTAAAGCCTGTTCCCACTTTGTCGTGACGAGTCAACAGTTCACACAATTTCGCGACCCCGTGTACCTAAAGACATGTATACAGGGTGGCATGGAACATCGACGCGAAAACTTTTACCATAGATTTAGTACATGATTCTAAACCCCCCTTTTTTTTTGGGTGGGAAATTATAAAATAATTTCTCCCGCTCTGGGCGGAGTAGGAAGGCGTGTCAAACTCTTACTGACTAAAACCCCGCGTTCCTTCGGTTGCCCTGTTGCTGAGGGCCGCGATCTCCCTTTCGGTTTTCTTCGCACCCAAATTCTGAACCCCCTACATTGAAATTTTTCGTCAGTTATTAAAAAAAAAAAAAAATTGTTTCATAGAAAAGTGCAATACCTACACGGTATAAATGAACAGCTGTTTTTTTTTAAAATAACCGACAAAAAATTGGAACGCAGGGGATTTCATAATTATGTACTGAATCCATGATAAGTTTTCGCGTCGATGTCCTTGCCACCCTGTATACCCAACGTTTTAAGGCGCTCTACTAGAATATCGTCACACTGTCGCGTCATGCCTTTCTGTAGGAGCCTTAACAAATCATTGTATTGTGAACTGTGTATCGACAAAGTGGGAATCCGCCTTAAGATAAATATTTAAGGGGATGCACTAAGGTAGCCCGCAAAATTCAAAATTTCTTACGTTGCAATTTACAGGACAGTGTCAGGTTGTATCTTTATTAAAATATGATTCGCAACCGTAACAAACATGGCTTTACAGAATTGTAATCATTAGAATCAGCAATACGACTCCTTATGTTAGAATAATCCTAAAATGTCATGATTTCATGAAATAGTCATTCAATAGGATTACATGAACTTAGACAGTTGTATTGATGATTTTTATTATAATAATTCTATAAATATATATTTGATACGGCCGCGAATTATATTTAGATCAACATACAACCTGATACTGACCTACAAATTGCAAAAAACGTAGTGACATTTGAATTCCGCGGGCTACCCTTTCGCTTTTGCCTTAATATGTTGTAATTTTAAGCGATAAGGCCGCCCATTGTATATTTTGTAGTGTTTGATTATTTTTTGTTATGTATTTTTGTGGTGTACAATAAAGTATATATAAATAAATAAATAAATAAATAATTTTACTAACTTAGTATATAATTATGTATGTTTATTGCCGTTTCCAGAACTGACGACCTCTGGTTAATTCTTTCTGAAATATCGGGTGGACCATTCGAAACTTGGAAAGAATTTCATGTTGAACCGAATTCTACGTTAGATGTGCCTGTCATTTTCAAACCGAAAAGTATCGGCAAGCATGATGTAACCTTTTGCCTATTTTAATTTGTATTTTGTACTGTGTACTGTAGATATGATTTTAATTGACATAATCTTGCTTTTCGTTTCGTAGAGTCAAGTATTGTACTCGCCTCTTGGTGAAACTGCATTAATCGTCACATTAGTCGGAAATGCTGGAGCACCTAACCCTAATGGCACCATCAACATAAGTGTACCCGCCAAAGATGTTCACACTGAACCATTACTTGTTAATAACATTACTGAGGTATTTACAATCTGCGCAAAGAATGTACTTTCATAAAAACGTACCGACATAGCTAAATTATTACATTTCAGTAATAACTTTGGAGTTCGGAAGAACTGCATTCTGGTAAACATTGAGGTAATTGCGTAACACACAATGACAATATGCCTTTCATTTTGATAATTCAACATAATGAAGCAATGGATTAGCAATTTCTTTCAAAGTCCTTCGGATTATGATTGAAACTGTGGTAATTAATTGGGGTGCTGGTTAATTGTTACCTACTGATTGATTGAGTCAATAAAATAAAGAAAGATTTTTTTATAGATTGTTACAGAAACAAAAAGCAAAAGCTATCGCCAGTTAAGGTTCTCCTAAAAATAGATAACTGTTTTCAGAAACCCGAGTCGTACATAGTCTCTACGGAGGTGGTAAAGGTAATTCCTGAAAAATTCGATGGGTATTTCGAAATCAAATGCCCAGAAACTATCAAAACATGGGGTGAGGCGGCTGCCACGTGCCGGTGGAACTTCGTTTGTTATGAGGAGTGCCAAATGACATTCAAAGTCAGTACAATGCCTACCTGTACCTAATGTTATTACAAGATTTTATTTAACTTGCTTTGTTCGTATGTGTTTCCGGTTAGATATTTGTAATACCTACATTTATCAAGCACTTGCGCTATGCTATTCAAAAGGTAACCACGGTGCTAATGCAATAATATAATACCACTTCCATGGAGCTGGCTTGATCATGGTAGGTGGCCATTGGAATTCGTGAACTAAACTGATAGTTCCGTTGTGTTCTGACTAAAAGTGCAAATTAAATAGAAAAAAAAAGGTTTAGGTATACAAGGTGTTTTTGATAACTCATAACTCACTACATAAATTCGAAATGAAAAGTAGAGTGTTTAATACTGCTGAAAGTCATCAATTCCTTTCGACCCTTGTGTAACAATCTACTATTTTCTAAGTATTTAATCGTATTTTATTATATTTGGTTTTAGGTATTGTTCACAAACGAAATGAGTCGTGAGTATCAATTCTACAACATCAACGTGACGGTAACTCCGAGTCTTGTGGTAGACACTTTGACTTTCGAATGTCGTGCGCGGGAAATGGCTCAAAATGAACTAATCATTAAAAATCCGCTTGCCGACGATGCTGAATATTACATCAGTTGTCAGAAACTACAATGTCCTGAAGTTTTACAAGTCAATGGAAATTCTGAGGTAATTCGGGTCTTATCTTAATGTTTTAGTTTTTAGGCAGCGACATGCGTTTCATAGAAAGACACTGCTTACCCTACCTAACTCAGATAAATATTTATAGTCTTGTTCTGATGTACTTAATATTATTTTATCTGCGAATACTTACTATCATGAACATAACATCACGCCTGTAATCCCCGAAGGGTTTGGCAGAGGAGTACCTATAGTACACCCACATTTCACAGGTTATGTTTAAGTCCCATATAATAGGGGGCGAGCCTATTGCCATCAACCGGACACAAATCCAGACTCTGGGCTGCTACTGACAAATTCCAGATGGAAAAACCCAATAACACTTTGCCCTATCCGGGAATCGAACCTAGGACCTCATACTCAGCAGTAGCGCTTGCGACCACTAGACCAACGAAGCAGTACTTACTATCAATAAACAAAAAAATCGTAATTCAACTCCACCTTTCGAGTGTCGGGTATCATCGATAGTTACTAAGTATATATATCTATATTTATTTCAGGCTACATTAACTATGACGTATTCACCTTTGGTGGTTGGCGACACTGAGGACTTTTTAGAGGTGTATAACTTTTTAGTCGGCACTTATGTTTACAAAGTTATATTGAAATGTCTGCCTGCTAAAGAGAAGGATATGGAACATGAAACTTCACTGGGAACTAGTATTCCTGTCCGTCTCAGAGTTCAGAATAAGACTGACACCAGGGCTGATTTCATTTGCACGGTTATTATCTTGTTTTATTAAATACAGATCCCATTTAATTATATTTTACTTAATGTGTTCCGCCGGCCGCCACTACGCCTCGCAACCTTTGAAGGCATAGGAAGGCCAGGATAAGTAGGTCCCTACAGTTTGCCGGTAACATAGTGTGTGGCGCCAAGTTCAAATAACTGGCGCCGCACCTACCTGTCATTTTCCGAAAACCTGCTTATTCCTCATAATTTTTCATTTTAATGTATAGCTATGTGAATTTTAAGTTATTTTATTATGCTATGTGAATTTCAAGTTATTTTATTTTACAGGTGTCTCATCCGTCAGTAATAGCAGAAGGGGAGTACGTACTAGGACCTTTTGAGAAAGGGAAGTTTTTAGTATGGTTCGAACCAACGGAGCTCGGTGTTCAACAATGTACAATTTCTTTTAATTCTCCCGTTGCTGGTGAATTTATGTAAGTTAGCGATATTACAAGCAGCTTGAAGCAGACATGATAAACCGCTTCAAGCTTATAGGACATACAGTACGGTACTACAATTGTCTACAATGATACAATCTTCATCACTCCGAGCGGACAGCAAACATTCATAGGTCGAGCTGTTGCAAGGCATTGGGATATACTTACCTACTGCTCTAGACTGCTCTGGCGCAGTTATCCACTCCCACCCGTCTCGTTTGCCCTCGTTTTGTTATAGGCTGGCCGTATACGTACGGTTTTCTGATTCGGTTTTCTGTCAGTACCCTAATTGCGTAACACACGATCAATCAAATTTGTTTCGATTTTTAACAGATTGCTAATCCATTGCTTCAAAAGTTGGAAAAAAAATCTGCTCAACAACGAAATTAACTCAATGAATGTTGTTGAACTGTCAAAATGAAACATATTAGGCATAATTGTTTACGAAAATGAGTTACGCAATTAGGATACAGGAAACCGAATCAGGAAACCGTATGTATGTGGTTAGCTTTAAACAGCTCCAAAGCTCCAATGGTTGAAAACGGTTCGTGTTTCCTGTTCAACAAATACAGGCTCGTGCAGACTAGCGCGACTTGTCGCGCGTAGCGACACCGGTAATTGTTCTACCTTGAAGTTTTCTTAGAAATTGTTTTGTTAGAGTCGCGTCGTGATGTCGTGTCGCGCCGCGCGCCGGTCTGCACGACAACTTTATTATCTGTTCGAGCTGCCCTTATGCGGCCGCCCATAATAGCTCAGTAAACTATAGATAGGTACCTACCTAGTTCTAGACAATTCTTACTTTTTAAGTTCCGTGTCTTGAGATGGATCCAGAGCGAACAGTTGCATTTTCAAATCATTCATGGGAACCAAAAGTGTCACAACTTTACCTTAAGTCGGGTCTTCTGCGCGTTTTTTCGAAACTACACAAAATACCTTACATATACCTATTTAAACATTTGTTTTCATACAAATCATCGTGTTTGCATACACAAATGTGTATGGCCACGCCTCACAGTGGAACGAATGTATGGGAGCGGTTGGACGTAGACATGTCCGAAAAAAAAGAGTAAAATTATGCCAAACTAATGATGCCATCTTATTCGATTACTTAATGCCTTCATAACTTGTGGTGATGAATTTCTTCATAACTCCCATATTTCGGGAGTAATTTGAGAAAATGTGAAATTTTACTATGAAAATGAGTGTATCGAGCTCTCTCCCTCCTGATTCCGGGCTTGTTTCAAGTAGCGGTCTCTAATATCATAATGCTAATACTAAGAGCTATATTTAATACTAAGACACATAGTGCGCCAAATGTGCACTTTCTGGGATAAAGAGTGATGTTTATTTTATAACACAATTTTTTAATTTTTTGTTTATTTTGTTGATTAAAACCGTTTTTCTAAAGGTTTACCTTATTACAATAACATTTCTGATCAGCCAATTAGAGAAGATATAAGCTAATTAGGATATATAATTAGGGACTTAAGGTTTACATATAAAACTGATGCACTAATGATTACTGATAAGAACATTGCTATTATTTAATTACGAAAAAGAAGACGCACCACTGAAGATAGTCTTTCATGCAGCAGTAGCAGCGCTGAAATTATGTTTTCGGCCGAAAGGGCGCTTCAAAAGGCAGGACAAAGCGATACAGCTTATGTTATGAAATACTTGACGGAGAATCCAGAAGAGGCCTCAAAAATCAAAGCCTTCATTGAAGGTAAATCAATTCAGGTACGGGAAATATCCCCTTTGAAGGCATTGGCTCTTTATGTATCGATGAACTTATCGAAATGGCGCTATAACACTCTTCGGGATTTCAACACTCAAGAAGGAGCTCTTCAATACCCGAGTTACTACATGTTGGTTAAAGAAAAAATTAAGTGCTATCCGGCCAAAGAAGATCTCACAGTTACAGAGAGCTCTGCAAAAATCAAATTACAAGCCTTGATGGATTTAACCTCAAGAAGACTTATTAGGTCGTTAGAAACCCCTGTTGATCCCAATCAACAGCTCGTATTGACCAGCAAATGGGGTTTTGACGGATCATCTAGCCAAAGCATTTATCATCAAAGGACGAGTGAAGATGAGCAAATCGATCTTGCTAGTAATTTTATGATTAGTCTTGTACCACTGCGGCTCGTCTCAAAAGGTGTAACAATTTGGGAAAACGAGCGACCATCTTCCACTTCATTTTGCCGGCCAATATTGTTTAAGTTTATAAAGGAAACCAAAGAAAATGTGCAGAGAGAGATGGCTGAAATCGAAGCAGTGATTGAAGCCTTAACTCCATCCACCATCACTGATGGAATTAGTGTCAAACACCAACTGCTGTTGACAATGATTGATGGTAAAATTCATTCCATTATATCCAATACAGCAGCTTCAGTGTGTGACATATGCAAGGCTTGTCCTAAAGAAATGAATAATTTAGAGTTAATCAAAGATAAACACGCAAACGAGGACATGTATAAATATAGCTTAAGCACCCTTCACGCTTGGATTCGCTCAATGGAATGCTTATTACACATTTCCTACAAATTAGACATAAAATCATGGCAAGTAAGGGGTGATATAGCAAAAAGGCAAGTTGATGACAGGAAGAAAAGAGTTCAAGAGGCTGTAAGAAGAGAAACGGGCTTACTTCTCGATGTTGTGAAACAAGGCAGTGGATCCACCAACAATGGCAACTCGGCAAGGAGATTTTTTGAAAACTACACTAAATCTGCTGAACTGACCGGAATAGATGCTATGCTTTTAAGAAAAATCTGTGTGATCTTGCAGTGTATTTCATCAGGAGAGAAGATCAACGTAACTAAATTCCGAGAGTTCTGCTTTGATACTGCTAAGCTTTACGTGGAGTTATACCCATGGTATTATATGCCTTCTTCACTTCATAAAATTTTAATGCATGGGCCAGACATAGTTCAGAACATGTCAATTGTGCCCATTGGTTTTCTATCCGAAGAGGCATCTGAGGCTAGAAATAAAGATTTTAGAAAATATAGAGAGGGGCATTCTCGAAAGCATAGCAGTATCTCATGCAATGAAGATATTATGCACAATCTTTTACTGTCTTCTGATCCACTTGTTACAAGTATCCGTCCAAAAGGAAATAAGTTTGTAAAAAAATCTTCTTTTAAGGAATTTTATGAGCTTACGGATTCTGAGAAAAGTGATATCGAATTTGTTAACATAAATGATTTAGCGGACATCGATTCTGAATTTGAATTAATTGATGATGATGATGATGACGAAGATAATTAAATGATGTTATTGTTTTAAAATGTGTAACTTAGTAAATTAGAGCTTACGTCTTAATTATTTATTGTACTTTTAATGAAACTAGGTAATTTATTATCAACTTACTTAAAAGTCATACTCTCATCAGTTCTTGTGAATATTTTTGTTAATATATATTTCTGTATATATATAATATATTTATAGACCTCTTAATAAGTCTGTCTGCGGTTTAAAGTAAATACAAATGGGGAAAAAACGTTTTTTTTTTTAAATTTTCATTTCCTTTTATCCCAGAAAGTGCACATTTGGCGCACTATGTGTCTTAGTATTAAATATAGCTCTTAGTAATAGCATTACGATATTAGAGACCGCTACTTGAAACAAGCCCGGAATCAGGAGGGAGAGAGCTCAATACACTCATTTTCATAGTAAAATTTCACATTTTCTCAAATTACTCCCGAAATATGGGAGTTATGAAGAAATTCATCACCACAATTTATGAAGGCATTAAGTAATCGAATAAGATGGCATCATTAGTTTGTCATAATTTTACTCTTATTTTTCGGACATGTCTACGTCCAACCGCTTCCATACATTCGTTCCACTGTGCGCCTCTTTGTTGTGATATTTTTGTTTTAAACACACGCGCAGGAGACCCGGCTTAACATAGTTTCTTTGTTGCGGGAACCATGATGCTGACGACACTACATACCTACCGACATTACATACCTTTACAGCGTTTGTCCACCGCTACCGTCAACAGGACATCAACAAGAAACGAGATTATTTGAACCGATCGTGACATCCCGATGATAGACGTGCGGACCCACGGCACATAGAGCACCGAAAAACGTCCACTTTTTTATCGCACAGTTAGCCGTATTGCTACATATACTCAAGTGTTAAAAAAAGACTCATACAAAGATATAGAAATGATCCCGTAGCTTGAAAAAAAATTCCTAAGAACGAAAAAACTTTTTCGTCTCGAAATGGTCAATATTTTGAGCGACAACTATTTTTTTTTTTTTTGTAATTATAAAAAAGAAAAAGTTATCAACTAAAGAAATATGTAAAAATGTTTTAACTTATTGGTGTATTTTTTTAAAACGAAATAACTGTCATATTATTGGTGGACACGAGATTCAACTAAAATCAAACACATGGCCATTTTCAACCGTACTTGTACACCGCGATGCACTACTGTCACAGGTCGCTGCACCTCCTTCAATACCTAAAGATTTGCTTCTTACCGCGCTACTTCGGCGCCGTCCTCTCGTTTTCGCTGACGTTCTGTTGACGTGGTGGTAGACAAGCGGCTTCAATTTGTGTATGTCACATATTTCCGGCTACACAAAAAGACGTTGCTGCAACTATGTTGGGGCTAAGACTATAATGCTGGGGTCAAAGCAACTTCTGCCAAAGCTAAACTTGTTGTTGTGCTAATGCGGTGTTCCGCCACCCGGGCGATAACTGAGACATAGTCTGATGTTTCGCTACAATAGCCGAAAGAGGTTGGTTATATCTGCGGATATCGTGTCATGGCGCGAAGCTTGTGGCGATAGAAGTAGCTGCGGCCCCAGCGTAGACGATCATGTACTTCCTTACCGGTTCTATAATGGCTGTTAAGTACTTTGACCATCACTGTTCGGCCTACTTACGTTAATTATGTCAATTTACAGATATAACATAACAGGAACTGGAACAGCACCAAAACCTCGAGGGCCATACATTATAAAAGCAGGCGGGTTCACACAGATCGAGTTTAAAAACGTTTTCGATGATGCGAGAATGTTCAAAGTATACATAGACAGAGAGGAATTCTATGTGAAGACTCAATTTGAATCGATTAGACCTAAGCGGGTAATTATATAAGAAGTTGCGACCCAATCTTATCAGTGTACCTAATAAGAATACTTATTTCCGGTGAATGACTGCTGTGGTAGAACTTTTTTTGCCAATAACGTAGATGCCATAAGGCGGCGAAAGCGCCTGGGTAACCCGTGAAATTCCCCAAGCGCTTTCGGCTTAAGGAGTACCCCAGCAAAACCTTGCGACTGTTCGTTTTTCTTCGATATTCAAAGGCTATTAGCTCATTAATTAATAGAAACAAACTACATCTAAGAGCACACTAATAATGTTCGATATCCTATCATCACATAACACGTATTGATGTGTTACTAGCTGCTCTCCGCGGCTTCGCCCGCGTGGACCCTGTTTCTTAAAAGAAGCCTGGGTTACTTCTTATAACATCAGCTATCTGCCCGTCAAAATCGATCCAGCCGTTGCGGGGATTAGCCGAAAAAAACAGACAGACAGACTGAAAGACAAACATTAAAAAAATTGTATTTGAAGTAAAAAATTCTTTAGGCGCGTTGGGCATTTTTGAGATGGAACTAAACCATTGATTTTGTGAGGCCTTAAGGCCGATTTAGTAGACCAAACGAACGCATGCACATTCTATCCTCAAATTCTTTTTGTGTAAACAGGGATCGAGCATTCTTTCGTTGGTCTATCCATAATAGAATGCCAAGAATATCAAGAAAAAAATGCTCTTGTTTTGTACTGGTTTTATGTTCGTTTGTTCTAAGCCCATTTATTTTACTCTACAGGACGTCAAGATACAAGTGTTTCTGGCAGAAATGCCGGCAGCAGGATGGAAAGAGATGCCCACAGGTACACTGACTATTGAGAACTACGAGCCATCGACACCAAAGGTGCACTGGACGTACTTTCTGCAGGGGATATTTGATCCATCACCTTGATCTGTTTTATGTTTCGTGTCGTGTTAAATTATTTTATTATTTATCGTTACTTGCTATTGTCATGTATAGTTTACACAGATTTATTAAGACAATTTTTAATAAAATGATGGATTTATTACCAGTCACTTACACTAAACTCTTGTACAATATCATCTTTATCGTCAACTGTATTGTCGTTGATTTCTAGTGTTTTCTTCTTGGCGAGCTTTTTCTTATCATTTTTCTTTTCTTTCTTTGTTATTTTTACTTTCTGAGCAGGGGTCTCATCTTCCATGTTGAAGGGATCGTCGTCTTCCTCGTCGTCAGATGGGAACAGTTCCACTGGCCCCTTATCTTCTACTTGAGCATTCTGCATTGCATCTTCAGATAGCTTAGCCCTTTTTATCTTAGGCAGCTCACCAGCAATCTCGTCATTTTTGGTAATCTTTTTACGTTTTTGGATCCTGTTTATCTTACTCCAGTTCTCGAAGAATGTTTGTAGAGGTGTTCCTTTCGTCCTTATACTGGTTTCCCAGGCTGCAACCATTTTATCTTCACTTAAAGAGAAACTTATTTTAGCTCTCTCACGTTCTATAAATTTGGAGTTTTCCTCGATTTTTTCAAGCAACTGGCGCATCTTTTTCGTATAATTTGACACAGAACATGATTTTAAGAACTGTTTTATCTGCAAAAATAAATAAATTATGATATATATTGGTTTTTATATTAGCAACACAAGTTAATCTTTATCACTAACATAGAATACTATCGCGGACACGTATATCTGAACACCGTAAGGACAATTCCCGCTTGCAGCGCTCGGCCGGCCACTATAGTAAAGCAAGCCTACAAAAAAAGGGCGGTAAACAGATGTGGGCATTGTGTGCACGGGATTTTGTTTTCAAAGTGGTTAGTTGCGTGACCGCGATGGTACATTATACAGTTGTCTGAGGAATTGACATAATCAGTATTTTCTATTCAACCTGTGTCATTTCTGGGTAAGTTAAACAGTAAGTAAAAGTTTGTAATTACAAACTATAGAAAAATATACCTGTATAGCAGCTAACAGTGTTACATCTGGGAAGGCAATCGTGTGTGACTCATTGGCTGTATACTCTAACATGAGACCATAGAGCCGTTCTATAACAGAGTCTTTGAACCCATTCTCCATCAGTTGAGACTTTGCTAGTCTAAGAATGCATGAAAAATCTAATGGCTTCATTGAAATTTTCTTATGCTTCTTATTAAAGTCGAAAGTTGTTAAAACCTAGAAAATAAAATGTAATTGTTTTAATATATCGTTCATTCAAAAGTTAGTTTTATTGTATAAAATTCATTTAAGATATTTACCTCAACGAGGAATGGTAAAATAGGCATGAAAGTATTGGATTCTTTGGAAAGATTTACCAATATCTCAACACAGTGGAATCTCAGAGGATAGTATTGGTGTGTTGGCACAAGTTTAATTGTATTAGTAATGATCATTACCAGAGGGTAGATCAATGGCTGTAATTGTGCTTTATTTGAAGTGGCTCCCAACAAGTCTGCCCACAAATGCAATGAATTCACAAACTGCCAGTTATAAACAGCTTGACGGTTTTCAATTTTTTGTACAACAATAGCATTTCTCAAGTGAATAGCTAGCTGTCGAATGTATAGGAAAACGTGCTGATATGACACATTCAGATCCAGGGAGAACATTTCCACAAGTGATCTCCTCATGAAGTTAATTCCTGGCCAAGTAGAAGGGCTGACAAATTTACAGTTTTTAACATAAGTCATGTACATGGCCTTCAACACCTGATCAAGTAATGCTGGTTGTTGGTTTCTGGTTATCCTCAAAATACAGAGAAAGGCCAACACTCTCACAGTCTCTTCACCTGTACTCCAGAACGTTAACAATTTCTTCAGTGCTTGTTTTGCGATTCTTATAAAACAAGCTACATAAATAGACATTTGATGCAGATGTTTGAGTAACACAGTCAATATGTTCTCTGAAGTTACTCCTCCAAGCAACTTCAGTAAATCACCAAGATATGAAATCAAGTGAGTTTTAATTTTAATGAAGTGTTTGCATTTCTGAGGGTCTTTACCAGACTGTTCCATGCCTAAATATTTTCTAATGCCAGCTGGCAAATATAGGACACACATCTGTATGACGGCATTGAAAACAGATGAACCTGTAAACAAAAAAATACTATACTTAATTTATTAAACTTGACACCACATAAATCAAGTAATGTATTTTAAATTTTATGTTACGAAGAGTAACATACAATTTCAATAGATTGCTTCCTTTTATTTGCTTTCTTTCCAGTATATTTCTCAATCACCCGATATTTCTCCCATAGAACTGGGATGAAGGAGATTGATTTTTCAAGCTCATAACTACCTAATAAGCTTGAAAAATCAGTCTCCTACAAGCTCAGAACCTTTTTGGCAACTTTTAGGGAGTGAATGTTATTCATCACATGGAGAATATTTCAAGAAATTAATAAATAGATTGCCTAGAATAAGCGAGACAATAATAAAAGTAAAATGTCGTCACTTCGATGAGGATAAAATTTTGATTCACATCAAAATGGTAGCATTTTTTTTTTATTAAGTTGATTTATACAGGATAAAATTAAATTGGCTAGCAAAACTTCAGACGTCATGGGTATCCATAACTGAACACGATAAAATACAAAATAATAAAAAATTGATGGTTTTTTAGGTTCAACGACCGCTGGTAGATTTTTTTTTTTTTTTTTATTAATTATGGCACTAGCAGGCTTTGTGCCAATGTCAAGTAAAAAGGTTAGGAAACGGACGGGAGAGGTAAATTCGAAAAGGAATTATTGACAAGATCAGGTGAGTTATTAGGATCTAATTATATGTATTACAAAATTAAACTTACACAAAGTACTTATGAGGAAGGAAGGCATAATAGGAATTTATATATATATATATATTATATTATATTATTAAATCTTAATATCATTATGCAAAATAAAAGATGTAATTATAGGATAGAGTTTGGGATTCATAAGTAGGCATGACATTCGGGTAGGAAAAGGAACACGAGCACTAAGCAATTGTTGCAGAAGGTAGGAGTGGTCAAAACGGGAACACGAGAAAATTAAATGGTCCAAATCTCCAACATCAACACCACATTCACATATATCACTATCTACAATTTTAAATCTAGCAAGGTGGGAAGGAGTACACATGTGTCCAAGACGCATACGGCAAATAATGGAAGTAGAACGTTTGTCAAAGTTAAGTTTAAAAAACCAAGGTTTTATAGGGATGTTGGGTTGAATATTAAAGTAATGTTTTCCTTTAAATCTAGCACTCTCTCTCCAAAGCCTATCCCAAGAATCCCGAAGATAAACTTTAGGGAGAGATATCAGGTCATGACAATAATTTTTATAGGGAAACACATCACCACAAGTTGATGCAGCTTTAGCCAACTGGTCAGCTTTTTCATTACCTACAATTCCACAATGACTAGGGATCCAAGCAAACATAACCGACAACCCTTTACACTTGCATATAAACAGTTTATTACGAATTTCAAAAATAATAGGGTAGTATGGTTTTAATTTAAATGGAAACTTTTCTAAAGCTTGAAGAGCTGATTTTGAATCTGAAAATATTACGGTTTTACTAAGTTTTGCTAAGATAATATATTCTAGGGCTTTAAATAATCCAAAACATTCACCCGTAAATACCGAGGCTTCCGGTGGCAATTTGACCTGTTGAATAATTTTATATTGTTTATGAAATACACCAACTCCCACACAATCACCAGCAGAATTTTTAGATGCATCTGTGAAAATGTGATGACAATCATTCCAATTCTCATTAACGTTGAAGTTAAAGAGAACATTTGACCCTAAATCCCTTTTGTGAACACCTACATCATAGCAGATAGTTGGAGAAATAATAAGAGGGTCAAAATCGTACATAAACAGTGGTAGAGAAGGAGATCGGTCTATACTAGCCTGAATAGAGATAATTTTACGATAGCTAATAATAAGATTAGGAATAGGTTTGTGACGCCAATACTGAGATGTTTGAACTAGTTCATTGAGAGTGTGTAACTTTAAAATAAGCGGGTGGTTGGAAAATTGCATAGCTCTCGTAAGAAACCTGTCGGATAAGAATTGTCTTCGAAGGACGAGCGGAGGTTCTACGCACTCAACTTGTAGAGCATTAATTGGGCTGGATTTCATAGCACCACAAACCAATCTCATAGCTTTAGACTGAATCATGTCTAGTTTTTTAATACCTGCAGCACTACCCCCTTCTAGCAGAAAAGTACCATAATCCAACACACTTCTTACAAGGGCATTATACAAAAGTTTCATACAGAAAGGGTGTGCACCCCACCATACTCCTGATAAGCATCTCATCATGTTTAAAGTACGTTCACATTTAGTATCTATGTATTCATAATGCGGTAAACCTGTGAGCTTACTATCTAACACGATTCCGAGAAATTTAGCTTTATTTTGTATAGTTAGTGGACAGTTGTTGTAGTTAACAGTGACAAGGGGAATAGATCTTTTCCTGGAGAAAATTATCACTTCACTTTTAGGTATTGATAATTCAAGGCCATTATTATCTAACCATTTCTTTAGCAAATTAAGAGATAATGATAGAGTATTACAAGCTTTGTTAAGGTTTTTATCAGTAGTGTATAACAACAAGTCATCTGCATACTGGAGGACAGAAACTGAGCCATTGAGAGACGACTCTAAATCATACGCATATATGTTATAGAGCAGTGGACTTAATACAGAACCTTGAGGTAAACCCTTATAAACACAACGAGACACTTTGGAGTCATCAGAGACAACTGATATAAATCTTTCAGATAACATATTAATTATAAAATGTATTAAAATAAGTGGAACATTTAGTGTTATGAGTTTCTGTTTAAGAATTGAAATTATAACATTATCATAAGCTCCCGAGATGTCCAGCAAAGCAGCCACCACATATTCCTTACGGGAAAATGCAATTTTAATATCTGTAGTCAGAATGCTTATACTATCTATAGTACTTTTGCCTTTACGAAAACCGAATTGGCTGTCAGATAATTTTGTATTTCTCTCAATGAACCACTCTAATCGATTCTTTACAAGGTGCTCTGCAGTTTTAGCTAGCACTGATGATAGAGCTATGGGTCTATACGATGACGAATCATCTGTTGGTTTGTTTGGTTTTAAAATTGGTAGAATTTCTTGTGACCTCCATGAAGCAGGAACATTACCCGACATCATAACATCATTGATTAAACTTAAATAGTATTCCAAAGAACCATCACTCAAATTGGATAAGAAGGAATATGGAATACCATCTTCTCCTGGAGAAGAATTTTTCACTGATGAGAGAACACCCTTTAATTCAGTCAGAGGGAATGGCGAATCCAAAGATAAAGAAAAATTTGTAGGAATTGCTAAACTAGGAGGAGAAAATATGACATTGGCCTCTGGAACAAAAGGTGGTGCTAAGCGGTCAAGGAAGCTATTGACTAAATTAGAAGAGATGAAAGAAGATTGTTCATTAAAAGCAGATCTGAAACGTTTAATATTGCGCCAAACTAAAGAAGGTGGTGTGTCAGGACAAAGAGAGGAGCAGAAAGATCTCCATCCTGCCTGTTTTTTATTTCTAAGTAATTCCTGGGTGTCCATAATAACATTCTGCAAATTTTGTAAATTTTCATTAGACATGTCCAGAGCATATTCTCTCTCTGTAGTCTTTCTTCTACGCACAGCGTCTATACATTCATTATCCCACCAGGGTGGGAATGGAATTTTATCAGATGGGTTGTTATTTTTAATGGGAAAGAGTTGATTTGCAACTTCTATAAGGCATTTTGCAAAAGCCTCTGCCCTATCAGATTCTTCACCAATGACAGCAACAGGAAACTTAGAAATTCTGGACTCAACCATGGCTTTAAATATTGACCAATCAGCATCATGTAGTTTGTGTTTTAAATTAGAAGATCGTTTTTTGTTAGAACTATTTTTCAAAGGAGAAGAGATAATAATTGGATAGTGGTCACTACCAAAAGAATGTGGATATAGATTCCAGGACATACGAGAGGCAAGAGAGGGGGAACATATAGATAAGTCTACAGCACTTAAATTTTGTGTTGGACATGTGCGTCGAGTAGGGGTACCTGTATTGAGCACACAGAGGTTATGTGAATCCAAAATTTCTACCAGGTCTACACCATGGTTATTGGTGATACTGGAACCCCAAGCTCGGTGATGAGAGTTAAAATCGCCTAAAATTAAACAAGGTATGTGGAGTTGTGTAAAAATATTATTTAGATCAGCAAAAGATGAAGGACAGGGCCGTGGTATATAAATAGATAAAATGGAAATATTATCAATACATACACCAATGACATTAATATCAGAATTTCTGATAGGGAAAACTAATCGAGAAAAAGGAATAGAATTTTTTACTAATATGGCAACACCACCATGTACATCAAATCTGTCATCTCGAAGACATGTAAATCCCGAAATACCAAAAATAAAACCTGGCTTTAGCCAAGTTTCTGTTAGACATACAACTGCTGGATTATATTTGTTTATAAGATATATCAAATCACATTTTTTGGGAACTACACTTCTGCAATTCCACTGTATAATCTTGGAATCCATCACTATGAGTTTTGTTAAGTATATCATTCAACATGGCAACGTGGTACGGTTTCAAGACATTATTCTGTTGCAATATTAATTTTGAAAGCAAATTTAAAAGCATTTCTAACATTCCCACACTATCAGAGTCATCAGAATTATGCTTTTTTTCCTGATCGTTCAACTTAAAAGCAGAACCATTCTGTGGGGAGGGAAACTGGTATTCATTTAATATTTTATTGTGAGCAACAACATCATAGCCTTTAGTAGGTTTAGGTGGAGAACGAGGTATGGAAAAAAAGGTCTTTTTGTACGATGTATGGACTGGTTTTTCATTGGCAAAACTTAATCTAGCATTAGTATGATGTTGATGGCCATCATTAGTAGGGGCATGAGCAATAACATCCGCATATGATTTTTTAGAAACTGGGAACAATTGTGATGCTTCAATATAGGAAATACAGCTATGTGACATGGCATGTTTAATTTGCTTCTGTCGGTCTAATTCAGGACAAGCCTTACTAATGGCAAAATGGAAACCAGAACACATAATACATGAAGCTTCTACAGAACCTTCCTCAATGTGACAAGAATCACCTGTATGGCCTTCTTGAGCACATTTAAAGCATCTAGGAGAAGAACGGCACATCACCTTTGTATGGCCATATCTACAACATTTATAACACTGTATGGTCGGGAATGTGTATGTTTCTACAGAGAATGCATTATAACACATAAATATCCTCTTTGGAAGTACTTGACCATCAAATGTCAATACAATTGATTGAGATGGCTTCCAAGTGGGAGAACCACCTACCATCATTTTGTAATTAAGTCTCCTAACTTTTAAAACCTTACCGCAGCCTATAGGGGTGGAAATATTATCACAAATTTCCTCATCAGTCCACTCAGTAGGGATACCACGAATAATTCCCATTCTTGTTACATTAAAGGTTGGAATAAATGTTTTCAGTTTGTTTACGAGAACATTTTCATTATTCAAAAAATCATTTGCCGCTGAGAAGCTAGTAAAAGCCACTGAACATTTATTCCTACCAATTCTTTTTACACTACCAGGAATTATACACTTGAATTCATTTTTCTTTAAGAAATTACCAAATGTCATGGGATGTAAAATTGTGCCGCTGTCAGGAGAAGATTCAATTTTTTGCACATGAACTACATATGGTTGTGCATCAGTAGGAAGGTACTCCTTACGACCTATGGTAGACTGACCAGATTCAGTTGTTACTGTCTGTTTGAGTATGGGTTGATGTACATGTTGTAAGGGAAGGTTTGGCACTGCAAATGAATGAGGTGCTGATGCAGGTTTAAATGTAGGCTCATGAGATTTCACAACCATTTCATTGGTGGAATTACACTGGCAATCAGAGTCATTATCATCTGGACTGGACCTCTTCTTCCTACGTTTGTTGCAGTGTTTGCAAACTTTACAGGCTCGAACGCGTTTTCGTGATGCTTCCCTTCCATCAAGGCCTGATAGAATGGAAGAATCAGTTTTCATGCCACTTAAATCCGAAATCGTTACATTGCAAGCCACAGGGGGACCCGGATTGGGGCCCGGATCCCCCAGCGCAATATCGGGGGGATCGCTCATCCACTCATACACCGATTGTAATAAAAATGTACAAAACTTACCGAATCACACCAAAATATTTACACAAAAATACTAAATTAAAGTAACTACAACAAATATATACAACTATTAGACTCAACTGATCAAATTTACACAAAAATAAAAATAATTTTGAAAATTAGCTGAAAAGACTCCCGCCTTCGACGAAGTTTCCCGCGCTTTTCGACCGCTGGTAGATTTGTTACTTGAAGTATGAGTTGAGAAAATCCGTGTTCTTTTGTTTATTCATGTTTAAGTTACCTTTCACATATGTGAGGTTAACCCAAAAAAAATAATGTTTAAGCTTTTTCAAGTGACTACAGCCAGCCACGGATCTAGGATCGAGGCGGGGCAAAACCTGCCGCCTGCAGCCCCCCGCCGCCGGTTCTTTTTTAAATACTAGGACGTATCGGACATTTATTTTAATTGGGCTACGACAAATATGGTTTTGAAATAAGTCGTGAGAAAACATATTAGAATTACAATTTTATTTTTCGAGCCATATTAAGCCTCGTGCAGAATAGCGCGACACCGGTTATTGTTATAGGTACCGTGAAGTTCTCTTAGAAATTGTATTGTTCGAGTCGCGTGGTGCTGGTCTGCACAAGCCTTTAATCTGATATGCGATCCAATTTTCGATTTGCATGCAAGAGCGAGCGAAGCAAGCGCGAAAATTTTTGCACTCTGCCTGAGATAAGTTAGATTTTCTTTTGCGATTTAAGAATAGAAAAGATTTAAGAATTAGGAGTTACACTATTTGCGCTGTAGCATGGTGCGGGTGACAGTTTCAGTAACATTTCGTTTCACTCTTGAAAGTTGCCGCGATTTACAATTTATGACTTAATATTTCAGTTGTACCACATTCGTAATATATTAAATAATTAATAACTGTAGTAAATTAAATTAAACCCAACCAGAATGTTCTAATCAAGAAATAAAATCAAATTGAATGAAAAATTAAGCAAAGTGTTATGCGTATAACGTAACGCCATAGACGTATTTAGTGATGGGATGTACTGCTACGATGGATAGTCGATATTTTTTATAATAAAAAACGTATATTGTGCGTAGGTCAATTTTTATTTTTAAAAGGTCTAATTATACAACAGAACATTTATAGGGTAAGGTTGCTTAAAAGGTTGCTAAAAAAAAATACATGTTATTCGTCTAAACTCATATCAGAGTCAGGAACATCTGAATTGTCACTCAATTCATCATCTGAATCTGTGACGGATATTATTAACGATGACTCAATTATGTTGTCAATATGTATGTCACGATCCCAATCAGACATAATGTCCCTTTTTGTTTTATTCACGACCTTCGACCAGTCTTCAGGTTGAACATTGTTGATGGCCTCTTGTAATAGGGCCAACATCTTATTTGCCGTAAATGGCGGCGAAGTATTATTTCTTGCGGCGTAACCTAAAAATAAACGAACTTATAAAAAAAAGTATTCAAATAATCATCAATCAGCCTAATCTAGTATCTGGTAATGTTTTTAAACTAGGTACATGCTACGATCGGAAAGCTGATTTTTTTATAAAGCTTCAAAATGGGAATTGAAATTAAAAGCATACCTTTTATTTGGGCCCAAATCAGCTCAATAGCGTTATACTGGCAATGGTAGGGTGGTAGTCGAAGGACCTGGTGGCCTTTTTCTTTTGCCATCTCGTCCAGAGCATAGGTAGGAGTTGGTGGCTTATGGCGTCGGACTAAGGCAATAAGCTCCGTCTTTAACATTTTTATATCTGCTGTAACTCCGTTTTCACTCAGCCACTTCACCAACTCGCTTTTGCGGTTGGATTGGTTTGGGGGTTTATTAACTTGCACCGAATGGTAGGGTGCGTTGTCCATTATTATGGTCATAGGCTCTTTTAAATTGTTTAATAGACCTATGAACCAATCTTTAAATTTTTCGTAATTCATCTCCTCATGATACTCCGTAGTTTTTTTTGACTTAAAAGCCAGCAAACAATCAGGGACGAATCCACTTGCTGTACCTGCGTGACAAATAATAAGGCGTTCGCCTTTGCCTTCCGGCACTTTGGTACACGATTGTGCCGTATCGTCGGTCCAACTTTTACCCACTGTGTGGTTGGCGTTTAGCCACGTTTCATCCAAAAAGACAACTTTGCTCCAATCACTTATGTTTTTGGCCTTCCTTAAAAATCTACATCTTGCTAGGGCAATGTCAGTCCTATCCATAATAATCTTTCTTTTGTTAACTTTTTTGTAAACAAAGCCAATATCTTTTATAACTTGCCGTAGCGAAGTAATACCTCCTTTGAACAAGTCAGCTTCTTTTAATGATTTTAGAAGCTTGAGCAATGTGGGTAGCTCCATTCTTCTATAATAATCATAAATATGATTTCTAATAGCAACCTTAGCAAAATCATCCAAATCTGTGATTGGCTTCACCTTGGTCCGCTTTTTGTTGGGTGTCGATAATTTATTTTCAAACATCCCATCTTGGCCAATTTTCTCACGTGTTATACGCGAAACAGTATTGCGGCCAATATCAAGAGCTTCGGCTACTCGTTCTACAATATGATTCAATGGTAACAACGGTCCATTATTTTGTTGTTCTCTTTCAAAGTAGTCTCGGAGGCGAACAACAAGCTCCCTGGCCTGACTACCCAAAACAGTTTTTTTTGTATGCTTAGGCATGGTAATAACAACAAACTCAACAAACTTATAACAAATAACAATTTAACAAAAATGAAAACAAACAATGAAATCGTAATACGTGTCACATTAAGTCACAATATAACGCGCTTGCACTCGTACTCGCACTCACAGCATCGCACGGGTAAACAACATGGCCGCCGCGCCGATGCACCATAGAGCAAAAATGTTGTCACGAAAAAAAAAACATAAACCCGATTTTGATTATTTTATATAAGTACAAAGATAATTATGTAGCCATAAAACATTTATATTGACAAGTTTATACACGTAGCACACACGTAGTTACACTGCACAACTGAATAATACACTAATTTTCATAACAATATTAAAGAGAACTAGATTCACGCTGCGAGTATCGTTAGCGATAAAAATGAATTGCATAACCTCACATCCCTACGTGGTACTGACAAATGTCAACGTCATACGGGCAACTGTCACCCGCACCATGCTACAGCGCAAATAGTGTAGTAGGCTGCAAGAGCGAGCGTAGCGAGCTTGACATTTTTGGCATGCCTATTATAATCTAATTTTATCAATCGAAAATACGCTAATCCAACAGGGGCGCCAAAACTGTGGTAAAAATTGAAGGAAATCTTATCGTGTTTGCACATACACGCATCGACAAGTGCGGGACGCCCGGCACCCCCACTACGCAAAGCAGTGTTGTTATCGTAAAAATCTGACTTGCCGTATGTCGCAGTCTGGTTTGCCGTATTTTAAGGGCAAAAATACTGAAATGCCGTATTTATACAGGGCGTCCCACGGATATGCCACATGGAGGGAAAATACCTTGAATATTGTAAATGGAACATTTTACTGAAAGAAGACATTATTTGAATTTAAAAAACAAACAAACTGCATTCATAGATATTTAAATAATTACATGGTTGAACCGGGAAAAGGATTATTTTTTGCTAAATAACATAGTGTCACAAATAAAAGGAAGACCAGGAATTTTAACAAAAACTTTTTGTATAAAAAAATATCTATTTCTCATTTGTTTCTTCTCCATAAAGGTTTCTTATCTTTTCTAAAGTCTGGCAAACGAAAGTAGACACTAGAATTATTCGCAAATTTTATATATGGCAATGCTATACTAATGCCAACCTCAATTTGCCAAAACAAGAGGAAAAAAGTTTTTTTTTGTCTCTTTTTAGTGGGTTGGTTTGTAATTTCTCTAAGTTATAATAGCCTAATTGTCAACTGCTCATGAAAAATACCCAAATCGCTATAGATGTGCCTATAATATTTGAAGAGTTCCCTCGATTTCTACAAGATCCCATCATGAGATCGTGACCAAATGACAATGGGACCAACTTGAAAGTACACACTTTCAAACAAAAAATAATGTTTCAAATTGGTCCAGCTGTCTTCGAGCAATAGGTTCATACATAAAAAAAGAAAAAAAAAATTCCTACTCCATTTTAAAAGTCGGTTGAAATGACAAAACAATAATGAATCTTTTCACATGGAATTCTAGATTCAGATTTTGATTATAGTAGTGAATATTAACCAAAATTATTATAGAATATTGTTTTTTTTTTTTACATTAAAAGCTGCTTATTACATAAAGACGTATTTTTATTCATTCGAAGTTAACTGATTTTTCGAAATGTCAAGAAATATCTCTTTGATTTGGATCATATTGGGTAGCATGATTTTAAACAAATAATTCTAAAGTATCAAATTAGGTTATTCCAGGTATGTCATACTAATTTAGGGGTTGCTATGCTGATATTTTTTAAATTTGCCGCGCTTTTTCAGTCTCTACTTTCGTTTGCCAGACTTTATTACTTTAGATTCATGTTTATATAATGTGTACTTATCCTTGGTACAGTGTCCTTGATTTTGAATTAGTTGTCATCGATTTTTTTAAAGTCATTTTCAGTTTTGACAATTTGTGGTAGTTTCTGGGCTAGTGGCAACATTTACGAAAAAATTCCAGCACAATCTCTTCAGGTGACAGATATTTGAATTTCATTTTTGTTTCATTCAATAAGCTAGTAAAAAGTTGGTGCACTGCCACGCTTGAATTTGTCACCCCCTGACGTTGATGCCCGGGGCAGATGCCCCGGTTTGCCCCCCTCACCCTCCCTAAGTTCGGGGCTAGACTACACTAACTGTGTCACACCACAAAAAATCATCAAATTAATTAATTTTTTTATCATGTTTAGATATTGATAATATTTAATTTGACCCATTATAAGACTTAAATCTAATATCACATCTAACTTATCCTATAACTAAAGTCCAACAAAACCCTTTTTTCCAATTGCTGATATTTTCATTTAAACGAACATCAACTTTATAAAAGTATAAATTAAGTTGATTTCAGAATGACTCATACTATTGAAAAAGTCATAAAAATGTTTGAAGTTGTAGTGGAAACTGAACTTTATGTGTTGTTTAAAAAAACATATTAACATTTTTAGAAAGAAAATTGCAAACACAGTTTACCTATATTGCCATTCAAATATTGATTTTTCCTAGCAAGAATCAAACTGCACTCAAACGTACAGCAGTAAATCATTCAGCCACTACATAAACTGTGCTATCCGATACATAAAAAGCTAGAATAGCTTCTTCAGGAAAAATATATCATACCTTCAACTTTATATTCTCCCCCTGAGGCTCCATCTTCACTAGTGGCCCTGACCATGGCTGCATTAAAAGCCTTTATGACAGTAGTCAATGTTGTTAGTTTCACTTTGACTTCACTTTGCAGTTCGGCTTGCCATTGCGCAACCATTTTCAGGGTGATTTTTCCTTGAACTGGTTTTGCATCTTCATCCTGAAAGGTTAGAATAATTTAAGCCCCAGAACAGAATCAGATGGCATGACGATTTAGACCGAGGGGAAGCCTTAGTAATAAAAATATGACCAATGAATGTTGCGCAATAAAATAATAGTAGTTTATAAAACTGTTGCATAATGAGGGGTATTATGTGTAGGTAATACCAAGTTATGAGCAGTAACTTGGTATTACCTTAGTTGTCATACACTACTTTATCTACTCTCATACATTGGGATTGAACCTACTAAATAAAAGATCAAAGTTAAAGATCAAGACTAAATTGAGTACATCAAACCACATGAATGGTGCCAAAACCTAGCACATCATCGTGCATGCGCTAAAGCAGGCGAAAAGTAGCATTACAAAAAAAAATTGATAGGAACTTCTTGGATTTGCCATGTATTGTAATGGTAGAAAAATTGTTTTATAGCATTATTATGTTAGAGAAAAACTTTTAAAATATGATTATATTTTTAAATTTCGGTATTGTGTTTACAAAGTATGTCAATATAAACTCAATATAATGTTTATAATTCGAATCTTATGTTATGAGAGTAGATAAAATACTTTAAAAAACATTGTGAAAATACATGCCTCAAAGTCACTTTCATCACTGTCACCCTTGAGTGCGCCTGGTTTGTGAATTCTATTATCATCATCCTCATCACCATCCTCTTTATCTGATGCATCATCACCAGAATCCACATCAAAATTTAATAGATTTTCATCATTTTCTTCCAAGAAGTTGTAAAAGTCAGGATCTGTTTTTTTAAGCTTTTCCAAGGATTTTTTGTGAATTTCAGGACTAAGTTCTTCTTCAGAATCTGTAATGTACATAAACATATTCATTAATATCATGCTCTACTTTAAACTTAAGTACCTGCTCACAAACATGTTATTTGAATCAGTAGTTTAGAACCTTGAAGTTGGTTATAACATGTTAAATAATTATAACAAGTCGCATTTTAGAAGTATGAGAGACTCATTAGACTAAAACAGCAGTTCATTAAATAATCACGGTCAGTCAGGTTAGCAGTTAGAAACGTATACCTAGTGGTGCTGATAAGTGGACTGGTATTTATCAGAGGTTCGATGTTAAATGAACACGTTATGACATATTCAACTATAGCAAACATTATATAAACCTGAGTTTTCAGAAGTTTTTACTGGGGCTTTGACTTTCTTCATTCTCTCTATTTACACTCACGATGAAGATTTTTATAAATAATTTTTAAACACGTGCTCCTGCTCTCCGATCAAACAATTTGAATTTGTTGTGGCCACTGACAGTGACAGTCACAGGTGACAGTGAGAAGCACAGAACATATATACCTACGAGAAGACAAGTGGGCAAAGATCATTGAGATATTATATGTCTATGGCAAAGATACATATGTCTTTGATTTTCACACTCTTGCTTGACGTAAGAACATGGAATTAGTATGTGCTACACAGCTATCACTCTGCTGTGTAAAAAAACGGTGGAATCTAAAAAATCTATAAATGGCAACACTATCCTGTCTTAGGGGGTAGGGGGACTTTTTGGCGGGAAGTCAAACTAGGCGGTAATTTTGATTTCACCAAAAGTTTTATAAATAAATAATTGTACAGAAATACCATATTAATAACATCTGATAAGATCTCAAACAACCATGAGTGTCGCCAGTGGCGGTGAGGAGTCGCCAGAGCCTGGGGAAAAGAAAAAACGAAAGTTGTACAACAACCGAAATTCCGACTCAAATACTAAGTATAACATTTTCACTAAACCACATTATAAAAGACTGTTCATAGAAAACACCAACTCTGAATATGTAGTATACGTTGAGTCAACAGAGCAGGAGAAGGTAGGGAATAAAAATCCTATCACGCTCACCAACTTACTAACGGATAATGTTAAAGGAGTCTTAGGAGTACACAGAATAAATGCGCATAAAATAGGAATAACGTTCAGGAAGGCGGCTGCGGCCAACAATTTTCTGAAGATGGAAGATTTTTTATGGAAAAATAAGTTTAAAGCCTTTATACCGTCGTATTTGACAGAAAGGATTGGTGTATTGAGGTTTGTGCCCAAAGAACTCTCCAATGAGGAAATATATAAAAATATAGTGTGCGACTCTGAAGTAATTTCTATTAAAAGATTCATGCGTAAAGTAGAGGGAAAATTAGTGCCTCTCAATACAGTTGCTGTCACCTTTGCATCAACATCTTTACCGCAATACGCTTATATAAAGTTATTTAGATACGAGGTGAAAACTTACATACCACCATTATTACAGTGTTATAAATGTCTTAAATTTAATCATTCTGCTAAGACTTGCAGAGGCGAACAACACTGCTCTTCGTGTGCTGGTCGCCACTCCTACAAAGAATGCGATGTCGAAGAGATCACATGCATCAACTGCGCAGGTAATCATCTTGCCATTTCACGGGACTGTCCCATTAAAAAACAAAAAATTGAAGAGAAAAAGGCCAAATTTTTGCAGCAATCGTATGCCACTGTTGTGAAACCACCCCCTACATTTAATGAGAAATCTTTCCCTGTTTTACCTAAGGTTACTGATAAGGCTAAATCCAATGACATTTTAGATATAAAACAAGTAGCAAATAATGACATTATAATTAACGCAATCGTTAAATCGTTGGTTGCATTAGGAAACAAGAGTGACTTTGATGGGCCACTCACACATAAGAAAATAAAAGAAATATTTTTATCAAATTTAATTTAAACATGGACAGTTACCTAAATATTTTTTACAGTATAATATACAAAGTTTACAGAGTAAAAAAAGCCTATTACAAAATTTATTAATTGAAAAAACAATTGATGTCTGTCTTCTGAATGAGACTTGGTTCAAATCTAATTCTATAATCCCACACTTTCCCACATATAATTTAATCCACAAGAATTCCATAAATTCCCATAATGGAGTTGCCATTTTGGTGAACCATCGTTTAAAGTACAAAGTAGTTAATACACACTTCTCAGAATCCATTCAAAACTTATGTATCACTATAGAAACACAATTTGGGGCCATGGCAATACTTTGTATTTACAGCCCTCCAAGTATCAGGTTTGACTCGGCAAAGTTAAAAGATTTAATCAATAACATACCCAAACCTTGTATAGTCATGGGTGATTTTAACGCTCATAACATAGCCTTTGGATGCCATAGTGATAATAATAGAGGTAGATGTTTGTATAATATCATTGATGAATTTGACTTATGTATTTTGAATGATGGATCACCAACAACTGTTCCTTATCCTAATAGACAGGCTTCAGCAATAGATCTTGCCCTTGTTAGTTCTTCAATAGCTCATTTATGTAACTGGTATGTTCATGACGATCCCATGGGTAGCTATCATCTTCCAACCTTACTTGAGATCAACATTCAACCATCTATGTATGACACATCACCTCCTGTGGATCAAGAGAAATATATTTATAGTAAGGCAGATTGGGACGAATATTATAGCTTATCAGAAACTTGTTTTTCCCAGTTGGACACAATAAATGATTCCCCTATCAGTGTATATAACTATTTTATAGACACATTAAATGATTTAAGGAATAAAACAATTCCAAAACGAAAATTAATTGCAAATACACCTATTAAAAAACCAGTACCATGGTGGAATACAAAATGTAGTGATGCTGTCGCAAAATCAAAAGATGCATTAAAGTATTATTTTTCTCAGCCCAACATTGAAAATTGGATAATGTATAAAAAACTAGATGCAAAAAAGAAAATAATTCTGAAGGAAGAGAGAACTTCTTCTTGGAAAAATTTATGTAGTAGCTTCAATAGGTTAACTCCAGTTTCTAGGATATGGGGATACATTAAAAAGTTTAAAAAAATTGGAACAAATCGAAACAAAAACATCAATGATGAGTGGGTTCCAAGTTTTTTAGATAACTTAGCAGATTCTACTGAAATAGATGACAATAGGCTTGAGTATTTGTTCGAGAATGCTACAGTAAATGATGTAAATGTATTTCTCAAGAACAATTTCACTATAGAAGAGCTGAAAACATCTTTAAAGAGTAGGAAAGATACGACACCGGGATTGGATGACATACCTTACATGTTAATCAAAAAATTACATTTAAATGCACAAACAACATTACTTCATATTTATAATAAACTATGGGATCAATTAGAAATACCTGAGCCTTGGAAAACACAGTGTGTCATTCCAATTTTAAAACCTAATAAACCTATAAATAGTGCTTCTTCATATAGACCTATTTCCTTATCATCTTGTTTGGGTAAACTCTTTGAAAATATGTTGAAGTTAAGATTAGATTATTTTGCTGAATCGCAAAGCTTAATTCCTTCTATACAGTTTGGCTTCAGAAAAGGTAAAAGTTGCTCTGAAAGCCTTGTATCTTTATTATCAGATGTAAGACAGGTTAAATTAAGTCACTCTAATGCAATCTGCGTGTTTTTAGATGTAAAAGGTGCTTTTGACAATGTAAATATAGAAGAACTCATTCAAGTATCTCACGATATTGGTATACCTGGTCATGTTCTAAAATGGCTTTATTCTTTTTTAAACAATAGAACTGTATTTGTTAAATATAATAATAAATTGCATGGACCTAGGACTGTCAACAAAGGCACAATGCAAGGGGCAACTTTGTCTCCTTTACTTTATAACTTGTATACTTCTGAAATATTAAAATATATAGATGTACCAGATGTAAAAATTCTGCAATTTGCAGATGACTTGCTTATGTACAGCATAAATCAAAACATAGATATAGCAATGGCTAATATTAATAAGGCTTTGTCTCAATTATACAGCTATTATCATAATAAACTTAAATTAGAAATAAGTCCAGAAAAGAGTTCAATTTTAATTATCAGTAAAAATGTAAATACTCATAGCAATGTTAAAATTTCATATAATAATGTAGAAATTCCTGCTATTAAACAACATAAATTCCTAGGCGTCATTATTGATGATAAATTAAAGTTTGATGAACATATTAAACATATATGTAACAAAGCACTGAATGGTATTAATTTATTAAGACATTTAGCGGGAACTTTTTGGGGATCTGACCCCAAAGTCATGAGTATGCTGTACAAAAGTATAGTGAGAAGCCATTTTGATTACAGCAGTTTAGCTTACATGAATGTCAATAACATCTTGTTACGAAAATTAGATGTAATTCAAAACATGGGACTGAGACTCATTTGTGGTGCTATGCGCTCCACACCTATTAATTCGTTAGAAGTTGAGACATGTATACCTCCCTTGATATTACGAAGGTTGTTGTTGGCTGAGAGATTTTTACTAAAAGTCATGGCATTAAATGATAATCCTTTACTTAAGAAACTAACACTACATCCTAAAATCTCACAGTCAATTGCTTCCAATGCCATCTCTGCTTCTTCTTTGGTTGGTGGAACTCTACCTGAAATGCCAACAATATTTGAACATGTAAATAAGAATTCAAAAGATATTGTTAAAAATGATATTTGGCCTATATACAAAATTCCTTTTAATGGTATTATTAACAGCTTTGCAATCCATTTAGACACTGTGCACAATAAATTTGATTTTTTACAGTTTAAAGATAATAGACCAGAACATTATGTTATATACACAGACGGATCTAAAACAGACCATGTAAATGCAGCTTTCTATGATCCACAACTAGACTTCACTAAATGTATTAAATTAAACAAGGTGTGTAGCATTTTTACTGCAGAATGTTACGCAATTTATTGTGCACTGCAGCATGTAAATAGTCTTGTAAACAATGTACACAATATTTTAATAGTTACAGACTGTAAAAGTGTTTTGTCTGCTCTACACAATGTAAATATTTCATTTAAGTTAAATTATATTATTTATAATATTAGATTTATAATCCAAAAACTACTTGATAAGTATATTAAAGTAGAATTAGTTTGGGTACCTTCACACAGTGGCATTCGTGGAAATGAAGTAGCTGACACTGCGGCCCGTTCAGACCATGACGAGGATCAATCCCAGTTACTCAAGGTTCCATTCACTGATTACTACAGTATTTTTAAAGAACTTAATAGACAGTTATGGAAAAAGTATTGGGGCATAACCCTGGAAACGAAAGGCAGATGGTATGCTGGAATACAAAATGAATTACCTATTAAACCTTGGTATCATAACTTCAAATACATCACAAGAAGATATATATCTATTATATCACGCATGAGATTGGGACATTGCTTAACACCAGCTCACCTGAATAGGATTCGCATAATTAATAATAGCCGATGTCAACATTGTGGAGTAGAGGATGCTGATTTAGACCATATTATCTTACAGTGTTCAAGTTTTAACGTTCAACGTTTGATTTTGGTCAGTGAATTGAGAGAATTAAATGACAGTGACAGTGAAAATGAAAGTCAAAGTGTTCCCCGCTGCGTTCAAGATTTACTAGAAAATAAGAAATATTTTAGTGTATTGTTTAAGTATATTTGTAATACGGTAGGAAAAATTTAATTCATTCTGTAATTTGTATAATAAGTTAATTAATTATAATTTAAATTAGTATAAAAACGATGATATCACTGAGATGTATTCACCTAACCCGAATGGGGCAAGTAAATAATATTATGTATTATTATTTAGTGGAAAACGTGCATTACTTTAAGTATCTATAGCTATTGTAATATTATTACATCTAAGTTAAAACCCATCTATGTATTCGACTGAAAGACTTGTATCTATGGTCATGAATAAATATTATTAAAAAAAAAAAATTAGGGGGTAGGGGGACTTTTTGGCGGGAAGTCAAACTAGGCGGTAATTTTGATTTCACCAAAAGTTTTATAAATAAATAATTGTACAGAAATACCATATTAATAACATCTGATAAGATCTCAAACAACCATGAGTGTCGCCAGTGGCGGTGAGGAGTCGCCAGAGCCTGGGGAAAAGAAAAAACGAAAGTTGTACAACAACCGAAATTCCGACTCAAATACTAAGTATAACATTTTCACTAAACCACATTATAAAAGACTGTTCATAGAAAACACCAACTCTGAATATGTAGTATACGTTGAGTCAACAGAGCAGGAGAAGGTAGGGAATAAAAATCCTATCACGCTCACCAACTTACTAACGGATAATGTTAAAGGAGTCTTAGGAGTACACAGAATAAATGCGCATAAAATAGGAATAACGTTCAGGAAGGCGGCTGCGGCCAACAATTTTCTGAAGATGGAAGAATTTTTATGGAAAAATAAGTTTAAAGCCTTTATACCGTCGTATTTGACAGAAAGGATTGGTGTATTGAGGTTTGTGCCCAAAGAACTCTCCAATGAGGAAATATATAAAAATATAGTGTGCGACTCTGAAGTAATTTCTATTAAAAGATTCATGCGTAAATTAGAGGGAAAATTAGTGCCTCTCAATACAGTTGCTGTCACCTTTGCATCAACATCTTTACCGCAATACGCTTATATAAAGTTATTTAGATACGAGGTGAAAACTTACATACCACCATTATTACAGTGTTATAAATGTCTTAAATTTAATCATTCTGCTAAGACTTGCAGAGGCGAACAACACTGCTCTTCGTGTGCTGGTCGCCACTCCTACAAAGAATGCGATGTCGAAGAGATCACATGCATCAACTGCGCAGGTAATCATCTTGCCATTTCACGGGACTGTCCCATTAAAAAACAAAAAATTGAAGAGAAAAAGGCCAAATTTTTGCAGCAATCGTATGCCACTGTTGTGAAACCACCCCCTACATTTAATGAGAAATCTTTCCCTGTTTTACCTAAGGTTACTGATAAGGCTAAATCCAATGACATTTTAGATATAAAACAAGTAGCAAATAATGACATTATAATTAACGCAATTGTTAAATCGTTGGTTGCATTAGGAAACAAGAGTGACTTTGATGGGCCACTCACACATAAGAAAATAAAAGAAATATTTTTATCAAATTTAATTTAAACATGGACAGTTACCTAAATATTTTTTACAGTATAATATACAAAGTTTACAGAGTAAAAAAAGCCTATTACAAAATTTATTAATTGAAAAAACAATTGATGTCTGTCTTCTGAATGAGACTTGGTTCAAATCTAATTCTATAATCCCACACTTTCCCACATATAATTTAATCCACAAGAATTCCATAAATTCCCATAATGGAGTTGCCATTTTGGTGAACCATCGTTTAAAGTACAAAGTAGTTAATACACACTTCTCAGAATCCATTCAAAACTTATGTATCACTATAGAAACACAATTTGGGGCCATGGCAATACTTTGTATTTACAGCCCTCCAAGTATCAGGTTTGACTCGGCAAAGTTAAAAGATTTAATCAATAACATACCCAAACCTTGTATAGTCATGGGTGATTTTAACGCTCATAACATAGCCTTTGGATGCCATAGTGATAATAATAGAGGTAGATGTTTGTATAATATCATTGATGAATTTGACTTATGTATTTTGAATGATGGATCACCAACAACTGTTCCATATCCTAATAGACAGGCTTCAGCAATAGATCTTGCCCTTGTTAGTTCTTCAATAGCTCATTTATGTAACTGGTATGTTCATGACGATCCCATGGGTAGCTATCATCTTCCAACCTTACTTGAGATCAACATTCAACCATCTATGTATGACACATCACCTCCTGTGGATCAAGAGAAATATATTTATAGTAAGGCAGATTGGGACGAATATTATAGCTTATCAGAAACTTGTTTTTCCCAGTTGGACACAATAAATGATTCCCCTATCAATGTATATAACTATTTTATAGACACATTAAATGATTTAAGGAATAAAACAATTCCAAAACGAAAATTAATTGCAAATACACCTATTAAAAAACCAGTACCATGGTGGAATACAAAATGTAGTGATGCTGTCGCAAAATCAAAAGATGCATTAAAGTATTATTTTTCTCAGCCCAACATTGAAAATTGGATAATGTATAAAAAACTAGATGCAAAAAAGAAAATAATTCTGAAGGAAGAGAGAACTTCTTCTTGGAAAAATTTATGTAGTAGCTTCAATAGGTTAACTCCAGTTTCTAGGATATGGGGATACATTAAAAAGTTTTAAAAAATTGGAACAAATCGAAACAAAAACATCAATGATGAGTGGGTTCCAAGTTTTTTAGATAACTTAGCAGATTCTACTGAAATAGATGACAATAGGCTTGAGTATTTGTTCGAGAATGCTACAGTAAATGATGTAAATGTATTTCTCAAGAACAATTTCACTATAGAAGAGCTGAAAACATCTTTAAAGAGTAGGAAAGATACGACACCGGGATTGGATGACATACCTTACATGTTAATCAAAAAATTACATTTAAATGCACAAACAACATTACTTCATATTTATAATAAACTATGGGATCAATTAGAAATACCTGAGCCTTGGAAAACACAGTGTGTCATTCCAATTTTAAAACCTAATAAACCTATAAATAGTGCTTCTTCATATAGACCTATTTCCTTATCATCTTGTTTGGGTAAACTCTTTGAAAATATGTTGAAGTTAAGATTAGATTATTTTGCTGAATCGCAAAGCTTAATTCCTTCTATACAGTTTGGCTTCAGAAAAGGTAAAAGTTGCTCTGAAAGCCTTGTATCTTTATTATCAGATGTAAGACAGGTTAAATTAAGTCACTCTAATGCAATCTGCGTGTTTTTAGATGTAAAAGGTGCTTTTGACAATGTAAATATAGAAGAACTCATTCAAGTATCTCACGATATTGGTATACCTGGTCATGTTCTAAAATGGCTTTATTCTTTTTTAAACAATAGAACTGTATTTGTTAAATATAATAATAAATTGCATGGACCTAGGACTGTCAACAAAGGCACAATGCAAGGGGCAACTTTGTCTCCTTTACTTTATAACTTGTATACTTCTGAAATATTAAAATATATAGATGTACCAGATGTAAAAATTCTGCAATTTGCAGATGACTTGCTTATGTACAGCATAAATCAAAACATAGATATAGCAATGGCTAATATTAATAAGGCTTTGTCTCAATTATACAGCTATTATCATAATAAACTTAAATTAGAAATAAGTCGAGAAAAGAGTTCAATTTTAATTATCAGTAAAAATGTAAATACTCATAGCAATGTTAAAATTTCATATAATAATGTAGAAATTCCTGCTATTAAACAACATAAATACCTAGGCGTCATTATTGATGATAAATTAAAGTTTGATGAACATATTAAACATATATGTAACAAAGCACTGAATGGTATTAATTTATTGAGACATTTAGCGGGAACTTTTTGGGGATCTGACCCCAAAGTCATGAGTATGCTGTACAAAAGTATAGTGAGAAGCCATTTTGATTACAGCAGTTTAGCTTACATGAATGTCAATAACATCTTGTTACGAAAATTAGATGTAATTCAAAATATGGGACTGAGACTCATTTGTGGTGCTATGCGCTCCACACCTATTAATTCGTTAGAAGTTGAGACATGTATACCTCCCTTGATATTACGAAGGTTGTTGTTGGCTGAGAGATTTTTACTAAAAGTCATGGCATTAAATGATAATCCTTTACTTAAGAAACTAACACTACATCCTAAAATCTCACAGTCAATTGCTTCCAATGCCATCTCTGCTTCTTCTTTGGTTGGTGGAACTCTACCTGAAATGCCAACAATATTTGAACATGTAAATAAGAATTCAAAAGATATTGTTAAAAATGATATTTGGCCTATATACAAAATTCCTTTTAATGGTATTATTAACAGCTTTGCAATCCATTTAGACACTGTGCACAATAAATTTGATTTTTTACAGTTTAAAGATAATAGACCAGAACATTATGTTATATACACAGACGGATCTAAAACAGACCATGTCAATGCAGCTTTCTATGATCCACAACTAGACTTCACTAAATGTATTAAATTAAACAAGGTGTGTAGCATTTTTACTGCAGAATGTTACGCAATTTATTGTGCACTGCAGCATGTAAATAGTCTTGTAAACAATGTACACAATATTTTAATAGTTACAGACTGTAAAAGTGTTTTGTCTGCTCTACTCAATGTAAATATTTCATTTAAGTTAAATTATATTATTTATAATATTAGATTTATAATCCAAAAACTACTTGATAAGTATATTAAAGTAGAATTAGTTTGGGTACCTTCACACAGTGGCATTCGTGGAAATGAAGTAGCTGACACTGCGGCCCGTTCAGACCATGACGAGGATCAATCCCAGTTACTCAAGGTTCCATTCACTGATTACTACAGTATTTTTAAAGAACTTAATAGACAGTTATGGAAAAAGTATTGGGGCATAACCCTGGAAACGAAAGGCAGATGGTATGCTGGAATACAAAATGAATTACCTATTAAACCTTGGTATCATAACTTCAAATACATCACAAGAAGATATATATCTATTATATCACGCATGAGATTGGGACATTGCTTAACACCAGCTCACCTGAATAGGATTCGCATAATTAATAATAGCCGATGTCAACATTGTGGAGTAGAGGATGCTGATTTAGACCATTTATTATCTTACAGTGTTCAAGTTTTAACATTCAACGTTTGATTTTGGTCAGTGAATTGAGAGAATTAAATGACAGTGACAGTGAAAATGAAAGTCAAAGTGTTCCCCGCTGCGTTCAAGATTTACTAGAAAATAAGAAATATTTTAGTGTATTGTTTAAGTATATTTGTAATACGGTAGGAAAAATTTAATTCATTCTGTAATTTGTATAATAAGTTAATTAATTATAATTTAAATTAGTATAAAAACGATGATATCACTGAGATGTATTCACCCAACCCGAATGGGGCAAGTAAATAATATTATGTATTATTATTTAGTGGAAAACGTGCATTACTTTAAGTATCTATAGCTATTGTAATATTATTACATCTAAGTTAAAACCCATCTATGTATTCGACTGAAAGACTTGTATCTATGGTCATGAATAAATTTAAAAAAAAAAATTAGGGGGTAGGGTATTACATTATATTATGTTACATACTAAGAGTAATTTTTGAGCTTCGTATATGATATAATAATTATGTTAGTGTAATATTCCCTATGAGGGATATACCCATATTAAATAACTATTTTACAATTTCATTATATCTTTGATCATAGATCTAGGATCGTATATATGAAACTGTAATACCCACCTTATGTGGGTACACTATAACATACCCAGGATCACAGATCTATGACTCATTTAAACGCTGATATTTTAATGGTTGTTTTCCCGCGGCAGAACGATTTGTCTTTAGTAGTACTATTGAATCATAGAGTTAAACTCAAAAAATTAAAATGTTTTTGTTTTCAAATAATTAATAAAATATGCATAAACTTGAAAGCGTGACAAAAAACAGTATCCACTAGACATAACGTAGGTACTTCTCGAACCGCATGTTTTGCGGCGTGCTTTCGAAAAAGCGAAATGCATCTCCTCGCACAACCCCGCCCCGCGCCGTCAGCGCCGTCTTTCTCAGTTGACCCGCAATCATCGTATGACGCGTAACATGATATCGTAATTTGCAAAAATGGATCGACATTACAGTTATTCCAATTTGGAGTACGTCGTTATCGTACAACCTGTATGATAGGGCTAGTTATAACTTTACACGGAGCCGCAAATCTTGTGAGTCGCTCCGTCTTCACGGGGTTCTGAACCCCCATGTCCCACAGGCCCACACGATCGTAGCGGCGACACAGCGGCTACTCGATCATGGGCATTTCAAGACACTAGCGCTTGCACAGGATAGAGGTCGATCAGGCGTTCATTCGCCAGAACTCTAGGAGATCATCGAGTACTTCAAACGAGATCCTCGTCGAAGTACGTGTATGGCTGCGACTAAATTTGACGCAAGCCAATACTACGTCCGGGAAGACGACACATACATACAACAACTGTGAAGTGTGTGTGACTGTGAACTGTGCGTCTCTATAATTCTCGTAGAGTTCATGCACTCCACGAAAACGAATGCGAAAGCGAATGCGCCGCGCCGCGTTGGCCACAATTGCTTTTTGACGCATTTTGTAACAGGAAATTATGAAAATAAATGTGAAAATTCAATAAACAATATTCAATATGGCAAGACCTGTTTCTATGATCCTATCTAACATCAAAAGTAAAAAATCTTTGATCAAAGTAGTTTTTAACCGACTTTAAAAAAAGGAGAAGGTTCTCAGTACGCCGATTTTTTTTTATTAATTTACGTTCCCCGATTACTAATAAATAGCTGCTGGACCGATTTGAAAAAATATTTTTTGTTTGAAAGGGTATACTTTAAAATTAGTCCTTTGTCATTTGGTCACGATTTGATGATGGGATCTTAGAAAAATCGAGGGAACTCTTCAAATATTATAGACACACCTGTAACGATTAGGGTATTTTTTATAGTAACTCGTGCATATGCTCTCAGAAAGCACCATTTGGTGAAGTGGAACTGATGATGAAGAATATAGATCGCCACTGAAATTACTCAATAATATATATTTCACGGGTTGCGATTCGATTACTTTAATATAGTTGGTAAGCAATTGATGCTCGTCACAATTCATATGGTACAGTGGAAATGATGGTGAAGTACCTGGAGAACTCCGTAACAATTTAAAGTCCCTGCATCGGGAAAAGGAATATTTGGTAGCAGTTGACACTAGGCTATTGTAACTTATATAAATTACAAACCAACCCACAAAATAGTGAAAAAATAAAACTGTTTTACAAAAAATGCAACCGACTTCCAAACTACAAAGTGAAAAATAACTTTAATTTCTGAAATCGCTGGCAAAAAACTAAAATACTGATCCAAAGGCACCTACTTCCGAAATTAAAGTTATTTTTCACTTCGTAGTTTGGAAGACGGTTGCATTTTTTGTAAAAAAAATTTTTTTTTTCAGTTTTTGATTCATATGTTCGTATTACATTTTCATATAAATATGACTCATAGATCTGTGATCCTAGATATGTTATACCGACCTTACGAAAAAAAACTTTGATACTTTGTTTGTCTTTTTGTTTTTGATAGGTTATTTTGTTTATATTCCGATATATTCTTGGGTGGATTTGATACAGTTTTGTCAGCGTATGTAGGTAAAGCATAGGTACGACATAGTCTATTATACATAATCTATTATAAAAAAATCAAAATCATTGTATCTACTTACAACCCTGAAACTGACTAAGAAAGCATTTGTAAACGAAAAACACATAAAAAATCTAGAGACTTCCCATATCTGTCGGAATTTTTCAGATCATCTAGAGACTTAAAATTTTGTAGAACGGCAACACTGCTAATAAATTAGTAATCTGTGCTGTGTTTGTGCAAATCAGTGTTGCCATTTTAGCGACTTTATCGCTAGATCTAGCGAATTTTGGATTGTTTACGGACTTCTTTTTTCGATCTAGCGACTCGAAAAAATTTAGCGACTTTTAGTGACTTTTTGACATTTAGGGCAGGTGACATTTTCAGGAATAAAAATCATGACTTGTATCCGTATTATCCGATCCGATCCCATTTTTAAGTCTAGCTCTGGTAATACTAACATAGAATCAGACTGAACGGGAATTCCCCTGCTATAAAAGTAATGTAAAGTTAATCAAAATTTGTTCCTTCGTCTCGCTCATCAAGATCAAGAATGAGTGACACTAAAATATGGATAGACATAATCATTCAATCGCACTTACATACAGATATTACGAATACAATCATTTTACTTTCAAGTTAATGTGATTACTGTGCGTGAAATAAACTCGATTTTTATGGTCAGCAAGGCAATTCTGATGAATAAAATATTACACATAGAATTATAGAACCTAGTGGGAAAATTATAAAGAGATCAAACATTAATTAAAACCACGAGTTTTAATTAATGTTTGATCTCTTTATAATTTGTGACTCAACTAAAGCATTTTATAGTTATTGCCACTCTGAAATGTACGCAAAACTTAAAGATCTTAAGTATTTGGAAACGAAAAACATACAAATAATATTTTTTTGAAATCTAAGGACTTCTAGCGAATTCCTAGAAAATATTTTTCCCATATCTGACGGAATTTTTCAGATCATCTAGGGACTTAAAATTTTGTAGAACGGCAACACTGGTGCAAATATTTTTCCAGAATATTACAGAAAATTCAGGAAACTCGAATATTTTTATCGTATCGATCATCGTGTCGTGTTTTTGTTGTACTAACTAATAACTGTGCAACTGTGAGTGACGGATTGACGTAATTATTGTATGTAACCGGCCGGCTGGCTGATCTAGTGATCCATTGAAATCAAACCAACGTATTCGTGTTCTGTGAATCAAACGCAGTAGGTATCCTAAATTTTTACTGTTTTGACATTTCGAAAAAAATAGCAGACACAAATCAATCCCAAATTGTGAGTTTACTTCTCAATTTACTAATTATTTAACAAATTCTTAAATGTCAGTCATAATAGAATGTTTTTTATACCGCAATTCATTGAAAAGGGTATATTTTGGCTTTTTTTTAGATTTCTAATAAATTGTATTAATATTTTTTATTATAGATTGCATCATGTTGTCGCGTATGTGCGTTGCGCGTTCCGCGTTAAACGTTGGCCAAACGCTAAGAACTCCAGTACCAAAGAACTTTGTTCCCAAAAACTATGTCATCCGGAACTATGCCCGAGAACCTCGTTCCAGAGTAGCGTCTCCAGTTTCAAGCCCTTCATTATGGGCGAAACTGATGGCTCCTGCTAGTCCCAATGGTAATTATAACGTTTATACAACAACAATTTTGTTATGCTGTTAGAAAGATAAGACAGTTAACAGATGTAGAAACCTCGAGATTGGTCTATTTGAGCTACTTCCACAGCATTATGTCGTATGGCATTTTACTGTGGGGTCGGGCTGCTGACATTGAATCCATCTTTATTTTACAAAAGAGAGCTATCAGAGCCATTTATAATCTACGTTCCTGCAAATCTCTCAGGAAACTATTTAAAAGGATTAACATTATGACGGTAAATTCATTCATTTATGAAAATATTATGTACTTAAGGAAAAATCCACATCTGTTTAATAAAATAAGTGATAGACATAATTTTAATACTAGAAATAAAGATAAACTAGATCAACCATTTTTCAGATTATCTAAAGTACATACATCTTTTATGGGGTACTGTGTTCAATTTTACAACAAAATACCTTGTGACATATTGCAATTAAATGAAAGAAAATTTAAAACTCATATTAAAAGTACAGTTTGTAAAGAAGCATATTACAAATTAGAGGATTATATCCAAGATAAGAGTGCTTGGAAACATGCTGGTCCTGCTCCATAGGACAATTTAGAATCAAGACAAAATCAAACAGATTGCTAATTTAATTGTAAAATTTATAATTTTGTGTTACCTATATGACATTGATTTTAAATTCTGTGATTACCTCCTCACACACTGACTTATTAATTTTAAAAACATTAGGAAAATCGTCTACTTTTACAATGATTATAAATATGTGAGCACCATGTATCTATCACATAATTAAATTATCTGTCGTTGCTTCATTTTTAATTCTTTTTACCTATTGTGGTGTAGTAATTTTATTCTAGGTGCATCGTCTTCACATATAATTATTTAACTAATATACATACTAATACAAACTATTGTAAAACATTTTAAAAGAGTAACGGTGGAGTTTCTTGCCCATTCTTCTCCATATGAAAACTACCTTTTGGAAGGGGCGACTAGAATCAATTATATTAGTCTGTAAATTTTGACGTTCAAAAGTGCCATACATGGGCCTATTTGAAATAAATGATTTGACTTGACTTGACTTATACATTTGAATATTTAGAAGTCTGATTTGTTAGGCTGATGTAATCTGCTGAATACAATAATATTAAATTTTGGCTTTTGGTTGTTTTATTGAATTAGAAATCTTTAAAAATCTAGTTAAATTTCATAAAAGCTGGTAAAATGAAAACTAAAATAGTTTGTAAGTAGGTACTATGCACACACACACACACACTACTACGTACGTACTAGGTACACAGCCAAAAACCTTTGTGTTATCCCAGTGAAAGAAGGTTGTCTTAGGGGCCTAATTTATTTGGGTTTGTATCAAATTTTGCCTTTATTATTTTCAGCCTTCAGCTTAGGAAAAGGTGCTGTGGCAGGAGCTTCCGCCATGAGCTTGGCAGCACTCTGTTATTACGGTTCAGGAGTGAGGCCCGGCGTGTGCACAGAAGCACAGTAAGTTTTGAGACACAATACTTTAAAGCGTTAGAAGCTACTTTTAATTTTTTGTTAGTTCAGATGGCTACGTATCAAACTATACATTTCCGATATAAGCTGACCTGTCATTATACAAAACTCCTATATAATGCGAGACCAATGTGTTTATACTGGAAATGTATAGCTTGATTTGTAGCTGTGTGTACATTTTTTTCAAAAAAACATCACCCAACTCAACCCAACTATAGTTTTTATTTATTTCTAAACTAGCTGTTACTCACGACTTCGTCTGCGTGGAATTCTATACATCAGTTTTATTTATTTGTATAGCTGCCAGTGAAAGTCCTGTCAAAATCGGTCCAGCCCTTTTGGAGATTAGCCAGAACAGACAAGACAGACAAATATTTAATTTAAAATATACTTTCATATTTATTTAGTAAAAACTGTTATTTTGACATTACAAACAGACACTTCAATGTTATTTTTTTGTATATGTATAGATATAAAAACCACAAAGGTTTTACTTGGGAACATTTTTAGCACTTCACTATAGAATATAATGAGAATAAAGACTACATAAAAGGAATACATATTTCCATCTATACAATATACAAATAAATCATGCTAATTATTATAGAAGGCTAACACCTGGTTTCCGAACTTAGAATTTGAAGTTGAGAACTTGTCAAAGTCTACTTTAGCATTACATAAGACAATTCCTTCAATGTAGCTCACGAAATTCAAATATCTTTGCAAAAAACGTAAGAAATTCAGAAATTTGCAAGCTTTCACCTAAAGCAGAGGTTCCCAGACTTTTTTCTCATAGACCACTTTCAAAATTTAGCTGGTTCCAGTGGAGCCCCTGCAGCTACGTTTCTACCATATTCCCAAAACTCGACAAAAAATGTAAATATTAGATCAAACTATGGAAACTTGCGTTGCCAACGTAGAGCCCCGTCGAGTCTCTCGTGGACCCCTGGGGGTTTCCAGCTAGACCACTTTGGGAATCACTGACCTAAATGACCTAATGCTGAAACTAGAGTTTGACATATTAGTGAAACAAACATATTTAAAACTCGCTGCTGCCCGTGACTTCGCCCGCGTGGATTTTAATTCTTTTTCTAAAATGAAAGTAGCCTAAGTTACTCCTTATAACATCCGCTATCTTCCGATTAAAGTCCCGTCAAAATCAAACCAGCCGTTTCGGAGATTAGCTGGAACAGACAGACAAAATTTTAAAAAATTGTGTCTTCCTTGTATGTACTGTAAATACTTTCATATGCATTTAGTAAAAAGCTATTATTTTGACATTACAAATGGACACTTCAATTTTATTTATTTGTACAAATATGCTGTTCAATCATTTTGCCCCTAGTTTCTTGTTGATCTTTACGAGGGTAGGAATAAATATGATGTATGGAATATGGAAGTTTACTTATTTATTTACTTACTTCATTTGCAGTCTCTGGCCGAAATATGTTAAAGACCGCATCAAGGCAACATATGGATACATTGCTGGTTCCATTTTATTGACTTCTGGCAGTGCCTACACAGTATTTAGAACACCTGCATTGTTAAACTTAGTTGCAAGAAATGGGTGGATGGTAAGTAAACAATCACAATAAATACACAGGCAAGGCAAGGCAAGGCAGGCAAGGTCCCTGCTACCCTGTATGCCATTGCAGATTGGCAGTTGACCACTTTTAACCTTAAAAGTAAGAGTATTAGGGTGAAGATATTGTGAATGTGAGAACGTTGTAGGCTGTAGACTGACTTGTGGACCATTTTCTATTTTACTAAGTACCTGGTACTTGTTGATAGGCCTACACTGTCATCTCATACTATTAACACTGTAATTTGAAAACATGGTAGAAACCATTTATTTTTAAAAGAGTAACCTTGGAGTTTCTTGCCGGTTCTTCTCCATAGGAAGCGACCAATTGGAACCGTGCACCTAGCTTATGACGTTTAATAAGTGCCCTTGTAAAATAAAATATTTTGAATTTTGAAAAGTGGTCAACCGCCAGTGTATGCAATGCTAGATGACTGATAACCATACAATATTCATACTATCTCATAACCTAATCAACCATACAATCTCATAACCCTCAATCACAGTCTGTAAGATTTATGCCTATATTTTATTTCAGTCCATAATAATAACATTGGGCTTAATGATCGGCTCGGGCATGGTGGTACGAGGCATGGAGTACACGCCAGGTTTTGGTGCTAAACAGCTAGCGTGGATAGTACACACTGGCATTATGGGGGCTGTCATTGCACCCATGTGCTTCCTCGGTGGCGCGGCGCTGACTAGAGCTGCTTGGTAAAATTGTTGTCATGATAATAACATATATTTTTTAAACAACTTTAAATTGAAGGTGTCTTATGATTTTCATTTATCATTTATGAAAGAGAGCATACATAATTTGACACGATTTTCTTTCCAGGTACACTGCCGGTGTCGTGGGCGGTCTGAGCACGATTGCGATCTGCGCGCCGTCGGGTGAGTTCCTGAACATGCGCGCGCCGCTGGCGATGGGCCTGGGCGCCGTGTTCGCAGCCTCGCTGGCCAGCATGTTCGTACCACAAACTACTGCACTTGGAGCAGGTACTTAAGCTTCCATTTTTATCTTTACATGGTAAATAATTGTATAATGAAAAAATATGAGAATAATTTTTGAATCTCGGCCAACAAATGTTTGTTAGATGATATACCTATGTACAGTATCCGGGCGTTAATATGAAACATCGATTTTTAGAAAAAGATTTGCCTATGACGTATGTACACACGGCTACACATCAAGCTATACATTTCCAGTTTAAGTTGACTTCGCATTGTACGGAAATCCTATACAATGCGATATATTATATAGATAAGATGGACGAGTAGCAGACGACGTTCTAAAAAGACAAACTTTTTCTAAAAACTCGGATGTGCTTCCTACGAGAGTTTGGAACGGGCTTTTGACATTCAAAAAAAGTCCATAATTTCAGAATGTATAATAAATTCTCGTATTTACTATGAATAAAAATATTGATTTTTGTTTCAGGACTGTATTCACTCAGTTTATATGGAGGTCTGATAGTATTCGGCGGTTTCCTGTTATACGACACTCAGGGTATCATAAAACGTGCCGAACTACACCCGATGTATGCATTACAGCCTTACGACCCGATAAACTCGTAAGTAATTTTGAAAAAAAAAAAACCTTTTTTGTGCCAACAGTGAACTGAATTGATTGATTAGGCGTCCGTACACCTAAAGTAAGTTTGCACAATATTTAATTTGCGCAATGTCATTGAATTAGCCCTTGCACTCAAACGATCAATAATTATTTTTAGCCAATTACATTGACGGCCCAAAAGCTTCAATGTTTTTGCATGTGCACGACCTGCCAACAGTTTACTAAAATATTGTGCAATACTAATACTACGCAGTGCATTGAAAATATTGTGCAATCAAATTGAAACTCGCTCTTGCTTACTTTTGTTCAATCATTGTGCAATTTTCAATTCTAACCCTAAACGGTCTAGAACATTGCGCAGTAATAAGGCTTTGTTTTGGTTGTCTAAATGTTATCAATACATTCATTAAGTACATTTAAGAGTGGTATAGATTATTTATTCATCTTTCTGCCGATAAACTGCTTGAATGAATAATTATTAAGTCAAGCAGTTGAATTGTTTTTGATTGAATGATTACCATATCTTAAGCCGATCCAGACGTGTGTAATGTAATGTAAATTTAGACGTTCAAAAGTGCCTTTTATGTGCCTAGTTGAAATAAATTATTTGACTTTGAATGTGAATAGTGTGGACGATGCCGACGACGCCGTCCAAACGAGCACCGCGAGATCCTTTGTGTTCGCGCTAAAAACCGACAGCCGATGAATCAACGCGAGCGCTAGCCCGAGCGTTACATATAAACGTGAAGCATAAAAGCGCGCCTGCGATATCGCGCCAGTTTGCACGAGCCTTAATGCTCTTAGTGTCGCCCACATGCAGAATTCGTGTTACACTTCACACTTCTGGAGTCTGGACCCAGCTTTATCTTCATTTAGATTCGGGAAAACAAAGTTAGACGTGAAACGCTATAGTTTCACAGTTTTTGAAGTGAAAACTTCTTTAGGCGCGTTGGAAATTTTTGAGATGGGACTGAACCATTAATTTCGCGACACCATGACGACACCTCATTTTTGTAAACGCAATTTTGCTCTTCATTTATATTTCGTTACGGATCAATGTTCTATGCAAGTATTTTTACTTGAAAGGTTTTGTAAACGCGATTGTGCTCTTTATTTATATTACGTTACGGACCTATGTTCTGTACAAGTATTTTTCCCACAAAAAAAATGTTTCTCGTTGCTCTATATTCAAATCTAAATGAATATTCTAGTGTAAGATGTTATTTACTAATGAAAAAGCTTGAAAAGGCTTGCTAGAGTGCGTTTCATCAAATAGTTCCTTTCCCGTAATGTTGGCTCCAATGTTAAACTTTAATAACGGACCAATTACGTAGCGCCGCGCCGTACTCGTGTTCGTCCTACAACAGTGCAGCCAACATTACGGCATAGGAACTATTTGATGAAACGCACTCTAATGAAAAGGCTTGTTGCCTAACCGTCGCCATCTTTCACAGACTAAGTAGTACCATGCTCTGTGGTAGTAACGTACTCTTTGAATAGCGTATTCACTACAGACTTTTAAAACAATCATTCCGGCGCGAATCGTTTTCAGATGTTTAACATGTGATGTTATATTGCTTTCCTTATCTTTTCCCTACACTCTGTGTAAGTTAGAGCAAGAAGGTATAGTTTAAACAGGCAATTTGGCGCGTTTTATCCAACCCGGAATACGGTCAAGTTTTCACTTGCCATTTTTTTTTATTCTGTTGATGTGAAACATCTATAGCGGCGGGTCAGACCGACTGTTCAGTCGCCATATTTGTTTCCTGTAGTAAACTATCGTTTTATGCATATTACCTGTACATAATAATTTCGATGTTTCACATCTGCCAGACCTCCCTAGATGGTTCATTTTTTTATTAACAAAAGGGACTTTTATCCATTCGGAAACTGAGTTCTAATAAACTTAATACATTCATGTTGTAATTAACCAATATCAGAAGTGGAATCAATGTAACTTTAGCAGCAAGGAATTTAAAATGCTGCCATACATACATAGCACACAATCACTCAGGCAAACAGATATCATACTTCGTGTAGAAGCTAAAACTGGACGTATCATACGTCATATAGAGATGGGAGGTTAATCTTTAGAACTACTGATTCGATTCAGAAAATTATTCACTAATGGCACAGATAAATACAGATAGATGATTCACTCCGCAAAATCATTTAAATAAAAAGTGACACCTGCAACGACACAATATAGTGCAATTTAGGTCTTACAGCGGTAATTACCTACATTTATATTCACCTAGAAGTTGCCTCTCTTTCTATCGCGTAACTCTTATAACTTCTGGACGCGTCGCGTACCTACATGTAACTTCATACCTAAATGCGGACTGAACCCTCTGTATTCATCTGTGCTAACGGGAAGCTATAGTATGGCCGATTATCTTATGATATTGTATGTTAAGACAAGAAATATATATTTTTCTATGATAGATAGCTTATAATACTTGTATCTAATTTAGCATTTTGTTACAGTGCTATTTCGGTATACTTGGACATCCTGAACATCTTCATGCGCATCGCTATCATTGTATCTGGAGGTGGCGGCAACAAGAGGAAGTAAACAAAAAAATTACCGGTTTAGTGCTTTCACTTTATTGTTTTGCTGTATTAGAATCGAACAAACGATAAATAGATTGTAGGCAGCAGAAAAAAAATGGAAAACATCTCGACTGAAAAAAAGGAACATTGAATGTGATATTATTGTTGTGTAGTCAGTAAGTTAGTGAATGTCGTGTTATGAATTTGGCGTAAATAAAATTAACAGTATTGTAGAAGATTATGGCTTTTCTTGTCCCTATGGAAAAAATAATCTAAACTCGTAACGAACTCGTAACGAGAAACCGACAATTACCAGTTACGATTAATGTAAAGCCGAGTTTAGATTAGCAACAAAACGCGGCTGGAGGATATTTTTTATCATTACATTATAGCGAACGGACGATGTATTGGCATGGGTGATGATTAATTTCTCTCCTTACCTTTCCTACGGTTTACTTACACTAATTATACTGATTACACAACTGGAATTTCAAGCTGTAGCATATTAATTATATGTATAATAGAGTTCACAATACCAAACCTGTACAAGTTTTTATTTTCATATCCTAATAATTAAACTGCGATATCAAAATTAAACAGAATACTTTTATTATTTCTTGGTGAAACCTAACGTCGCATCCATCACACCTGTCGAACATTCCGCGCCGGATATTCTGCGTTCTTTGTTTCTATAAAAATTGCGCGACGTACCCGGTACGGTACCCCGCGTCCTAACCCATAGAGATCGCGCGAGTACGCCATCGTCGTGTTCATGTGACTCCCTCTGTCGGGTTCGCCGAAAAAAATGAACGCGGCAGTCGCCTGTTCCCACGACAATCACGTAGAATAACTGCCGTAATTTCTGCTTGAAATGATGTCATAGGTAAAGCCGCGGTCCTACGGCCTATCGAGATCTGTCGCGGCCACACCTGTCGCTTCCCGTGCCATTCCCACCACAGACCTCATTGGATCGACGGTTCTTACAGCATGTCGGCATGGCCTAGCACGATCTGGCCTGTGAGAAAGCGGGTCGTGGGACCGCAGCATAATGGGGAGGGTCGGGCCAAGCTAATTACAGATAACGCCACCCTCGCTGGTAACTGTCAGCAATCTATCTATAGAATAGTCCGAATTAGGTTTTGTTTGAAAGAAAAATTGGAAAAGCTACCTGGATTTTTTTAAATTCGGGAATATCTGAACGTCCTCTTTAGGGTTCCGATGTCCCAGGAACCCTTATTACTTCCACCACGTCCGTCTGTCTGTCTGTCTGTCCGCGGCTAAGTTCAGAGACTCAGTACTAGAAAGCTGTAATGTGGAGTTAAATTATGGGGATGTAGGAGAGGTCATTTGCAACCAAATTACCCCCTGATGAGCCTTATGCCAATGTAAACCGTTTTCGAGTAATTTTACATTTTAAAATGTATGAAGAAAAAATTTAAATGTCAAATTACGCGAATATTGTTGGCATTTGCATAGGAGTCAGTCGGTGTCATTTGGTTGTAAATGACGCCTCCTAAGGCTTAATGTATTGCCGACATATAACCATTAACCCTGTATAACGAAATTAAAAGGAAAACTATCACAACTATTTAAAAATTAACGAGAAATAATCGACCAACTTACATTTGCAGTTGAAAAAACATGATTTTCCATACATTCCGTAGGGAGAACATGTTTTTCAACTACACTGTTAAGTTTGTCTTTGGGATAAATTCATCCCATCTACGGAACCCTTCATTGTGCGTGGTCCGACATGCACTTGGCCGGTTTTTCTATGGAATTTTTGTTTGAACTCAAAGACTGACAGGACATCTGTCGGGTCAGTTGGTGGGTGTTACACTATAACATAATCTAGGATCACAGATCTATCTATGAGTCATATTTAAATGATAATGTAATACAAACTTATGAATCAAATCGTCTTTGATCAGCGATTTTTGACATTTGTTGTTAGATAAGATCATATAAACAGGTCTTGCCATATTGAATATTATTTATTCAATTTTCTTTAGAGTTATTGTTCTTTAGAGTCCTATTTGTTATATTGTGTGCCGAAAGGCTTCAGAATTTGGTTTTAATAGACGATTGCAACCACATATGATAAAAAATAGGATCCTAGATATATGATAATTTAATACACAGATATGATTCTAGGGGTCATATAAGGATAGGGGATCCAAACGCCTCCTGCCGGAGGCTCTACGCGGGGGTCGTGCGGTCCATGGCCCTTTACGGGGCACCGGTGTGGGCGCGTTCACTAAGGCTGCGGCCAGCCCGCCGGTTGAACGCGTCCCAGAGGGTCATGGCCATCCGGCTGGCCCGAGGATACCGCACGGTCTCCTGCGAGGCGGCGAGCCTCCTTGCCGGATTACCGCCATGGGATCTGGAAGCAAAGGTCCTCGCGCACATCTGGGAGTGGCGCGAGGAGGCGAAACGCCGGGGCTTAACTCCGCTGCCGCGAGAAATCGCGACACAGCGGACAGAGCTCCGGCGGGATCTCATGGCGTTATGGAGAATGCGATTGTCGCAACCCAGCGCTGGGCACGCCACAATTGCGGCGATAAGACCCCTCTTTGAGGAGTGGCTAGAGAGGCGCTACGGCGTCCTCACCTTCCGCCTGACGCAGGTCCTCACCGGACACGGCTGTTTCGGGAGGTTCCTGCACAGGATAAGGCGGGAGGAAACGCCCGGGTGTCATCATTGTGTGGATCGCCCGGAGGACACGGTAGAGCATACGGTGGAGGTCTGCCCAGCTTGGGCGGAGCATCGCCGTGTCCTCGTGGAGGCGATCGGCGGCGGTGATCTCTAGCGTCCGGCCCTGGTTCAGGCCATGGTACGAAGCGAGAGGAAATGGGAGGCCGTCACCTCCTTCTGCGAAGCGGTAATGCTCGCGAAGGAGGAGGCGGAGCGCGTGAGGGAGAGGCAAATTTCGCGCCCTCACGCCCCTAACCGCCGCAGGAGGAGACGCCCAGGGCGTCGGGAATCGCGAGGCGATTTCCGGCCACCGTAGGGGCGCGGGTTTGCGGGCGGTGAGCAATGGGTAGCTCACCGTCCGATAAGGACCAGGCCCGGGTCGACGGCGCGTTGTGTTCCACGCGCGCCTCAAAGAGATGTCAGCAGAATCGACGGGGTCCGCTAGGGCCAATGCCGGGGTTGCGAAGAAAACCGAGAGGGAGATCGTGGCCCCCGGCAACAGGGCAACGGAAGGATCACGGGTGGGTTTTAGTCAGTAAGAGTCTGACACGCTCTCCCGCTCCGCCCAAAGCGGGAGAAGTTATTTGATGATTTCCCACCCACAAAAAAAAAAAAAGGAGTCATATAAGGATAGGATCCTATATATATGATAGTGTATACCTATATTTGAAAGTTCGGAGGAATTTCGAGGATTACATTGAAGGAATCAAAAGTATTTCCCTAAACCCAAGTTACATTTGCCTAATTATGCGTCCGTTGACTTTTATTATTCGTAGGTCCGTTGTTTATTGATATGTCAATAAGTAAATAGAGGATCATTAGAATTTATTTTATGTCTAACATAGCCATTTGGTGGATAATCACATCTGTGATCTGCACTCTAATTGCGTAACACACGATCAATCTCATCATTATCTGAATCGTTTTGAAGGATATTGCTAATCCATTGCTTCATATATTCGAAAAATTTGTCTGCGCAACAACGTAAATAACGCAATGAATATTGTTGAACTGTCAAAATGAAACCCATTGCTATTAGTGTGTTACGCAATTACCCTGCGCTGGTGCATATAGTCGATTTATTTCACTGATCAGGATCTTTCTCGATAATCACATCGTACATACGACAACTAAAAAATAGTAGGTACCTAACATATTACGTAGTACTATCGAAGAAACGCATATCTAAGCAGTTTGAAAACAAAATCCCGTGCACACGACCCTTTTTTTTCCTAGGTAAGCGTTACTATATCGGCCGAGCGCTGCAAGCAGAAATAGTCCTTACGGTGCGTGTATATGCGTTTCTTCGATGGTACCTCTACTTACTATATAATATAGCCTGTTCCAAAAGAAGGGGCTCGTGGCTAAATGATAACAGCCGCACGGGTCGATCGAAGGTTAAGCTACGCTTGCTGTGGTCGATTCGTGAATGGGTTGACAGGAATATATTTTAACACCTTTTCTTTCCAAACCTTTGCCAATTAGTAAAATTGGAGGGGGCGCCGCCCCTTCCCCGTTTGATTTTAGGGGGGCATTTGGCCCCCTCTGCCCCCCACCTCCGCCTTTTATATCCCACCACTTTTTGTCGGGGGCTCGTGGCTGAGTAATAACAGATGCACGGATCGATCGATCTGTACCTTAATTGCGTAACTTATTTTTGTAAACTATTATTACTAATTTGTTTCATTTGACAGTTCAACAAAATTCATTGCGTTATTTACGTTGTTGAGCAGATTTTTTTTTCCAACTTATGAAGCAATGGATTAGCAGTCTGTTTCAAATCGAAACAGATTGTGATTGATCTTGTATAACGCAATTAGGGTACCGAGGTCGGTAGGGTACCGTCTACCGAGGTCAGTCCGTAGATAAGTGACAGTTACAATTTTTAGTCAAAAATTACATGATAGTGGTGAGTGTTGTCCTTTCATTCTGGTAGTTAACCATCAACAATCGACACTATATATTAGTTCCTCCTCGTCCTCCGACAACGGGAATGTGAGATGCTGTTACATGCATCTCACATCCCACACCAAACAGACGTTGTCTAATGTGCAACATGATAGTCACTTTGTTGGAAGAGTTGTTGGCGTGTTTGTTACAGCTTACAGGTGGCAGGCTCAGGGCATACATTGCAAATAATACAAGTAGGCGATTTCATCAGATTGTTTATTTACATGACTAAATTGCGGCATTTTACAGTATTCATTTAAAATAGAATATCCACTTGGAATTTAATAATTTTATTAAATATAAGTACAAATAATATAAATGCATAGGCCAGCAAGCAACTTTTCTGAATTTGCATCATTTGCATAATATTGAAAAAGGACTAGAATTCTGTTACAATAATCCGATTCGATTGAAGATTAAAAATATAATAAAAAAAATAATACTTTTTAGGATCATTAATAATTATAAGTTTCCAATACATAAAGATTATGACGGAATGCAATTAAACATAGAACTACATATTAACGCAAAAGCTTTTGTTTATTGTCGTAAAGTACATAAGAAAAATAAAATATCACAATTATTTACTAAATAAAGGCTCTTTGGAATTATCATTAAAATATTATGTAAGTCTAAAAACTACAAATTCAATAATAATATTGCTGCTCTCTGATAGATTATACAGGTGAATTGATTTATGCACATAATTTTGGTAGTCAATATTATATTATAACGAAATGTTATTTATCGATCAGGACAATTGAGACAGTAGGACACAATAGAATAATAAAATGGGTAGCTGCTTTTTCATTCATTTCCTGCCTGTGGTAGTGGTTCAAATTTAATATCATTTCTACCAAAGGACCCGTGAATTAAAATTTAATTGCCATATTTTACAGAAAATTGGGATTACATAGGTTGTTACTAACAATGTAATACTTACCCTAATGGTGTTTTAATACATACATAATTATAATGACCAAAATTATATCTTATGAGCAATAAAATTATTACATAAGAGATCTTCCCATCCTTAAATTAAGTAGTTATATCGCCAGTCTTATGTGCTTGCTGCTTCAAATAAATAGCATACATTTGTCGCGCCTGGTTCAGTACCCTGTTTACGTTGTGTTTACGAACCATTTTGTCGAAATGCATCGCGAGCTCGTTGTAATCCATACGATTTCTCATAATGTAGTCTCTGTGTTGCAACAAGACAGTTAAACAGAGGAACATCAAAAATGGATTCCCACCTCCAAACACGGTGGGCGGTGGAAGACTGTTTATACATGATTTAGCTGTACCGTCACTGGTCACTGAAGAAACACTAGCAGTTTTTTGAACCGGAGGTTTAAATACCTCGTATTTCTTCTGAAAGCTATTAATAGTTGACGCAACACTGTGGAGATTAGTTTGTTTGGCATTTAAAAGGGACTCGCAGTTCTTTTTTGCGTTTTCCAATTCTTGCGACATACTTGAGAAGAACTTTTGCGACCTCGATGTGTTGGAATTATGTGGTTGATTATTTTTAACGGTGTCTACGTTTGTCGATTCACCAACGTCTTTCTCAGAAGACTCTGATCCACTGGAATGGGTATTAGATTGTTTAGTATCTTGGCCTAAGTCTTGGGGCTCTAATGACTGGTTTTTTCTTAACAATCTTATTGGTGTAATGGATTTTTTACCAGAATGTTCTTCAAATATTTCGCCAGTGTCTCCATCGAAGTCCAGTTCCGCCTGTTCGTCGGGTGTCTGCGGGCAGCTCGCTGTCGTTCTTGTCGTCGGCGTATTTCTGTGCAATGGATTTTCCCATAAATAAATATCTTCAGCGCTTCTGGCATTCGACCTAACAGTTTCAAGTAAGGGCGACTTTTTCATGGTTTCTAATAATTGTGGTCGAGTTTCTTTAGGTTCAATGATTTTAAGGTCTTGTTTTATTTCGGTACAATCATGTGTTTGTTTGTCGTCAGTACTAGTCGAGTCAGAAGGAGAGTCGTACATCCTGCTACACCTGTTTATATATGAAGGGCCAAAAACTTGACGGTCCAAATGTTCTAATTCAAGTCTTAATTCTCTCGTCATAGATGTTGTCATGGGGTAGTACTCTTGTGAGTCGTCAGGACTGCTACCATCATTTGTATCTGAATGAATGTTCTTATTTAATTTATTAGCCTTTTCTGTTTTATTATGCACCCTCACATCGTCAAGAGATGTTTTAGTGAGAGTTATTCTTGGACATTCCTTAGAACTTCTCTCTATAACCGAATGTGTTCTTTGTAATTTATCTTGTGTGACAGCGCATACTTTACTTCCGGTCGCAAAATTAAGAAACTCGTTTAAATTTTTAATCATTTTTACTTTCGGTTTATTTGAGGAATCTATGCTAACAACTGAGTCCGAGTCAAGCTTGTCGAGTGAAGAAAAGAATTTGTTATTATGTACGGATATTTTATCTCGTAATAATCTGATTTGGTTTCCTAGAGGTGTGTCTTTCACGTCTTCGTGTGAGGTCCCGTTCATCAAATTGCCAGTACTGGACCACACGGGGGCATCTTGTATCGAGGGAGGTTTCTCATGCTCTGGAACACTTTTCATACTTCTTCTAGTGTGCGGCTTGGAGTCTTTTGGTGATAAATTGTTTTCCTTATTTTTCTCTGTCTCATATCTATCTAACTTCGGTTTCATTTGTAAAGTGGCATCATCTAAACTTTGAAACTCCTTTGCGTGTCGAAGTGACGGGGTGGTCACTACTTTACGTGTTGCGTTTTCGTCTAAGCTGTGATTCATTTGTTTGCAAGTGGCAAGTTTGGGCGCTTTCACGTTCGCGAGGCTGAAGCTTGAGCTCTGTCTTCTCATGGCGCATACTTTAGTGTAAGCATTTTCTCTGGGAGCTTTTATCAGTGGACTCAAAGGTGGTGGATCATCGTCTATTTCCATCGCGGGATCAAATTCTTTTTCCTTAAGGCATAATTCAGCTGTTGGAGTTTTTTGAGGCAAGGATGCCCATAATACTTCGAGCATTCTGAGAGCGTCATCAAAGGCGAATTCTCGTTTCATTTCTAAGAGTAACCATCGATAGCAAAACAGTAAGTCGTCAGCCTGTTGCGATTTTAAGTAGTTGTAGAAATCAGGGTCGTAAACTTGTAGGGACTCAGTCAAGTGTGTGAACTTTACAGTCATGGCTTCTCCGTCTAATAGGAAGTTGGGGTACAACCTGGTCATAAGGGCACACAAACATATGTACGCATGCGCCTCGTCGCCCATCGTCACAAGTAACGGCGATGCTAGGTCGGACATGCCTTGACAATAACTTACTGTGGGATGGTTCAGGGCGTACCTGCGAAAGGAAAGAGTTTAATAGTCAGCCGGACTTTAGCCTCAACAGACTAGCGCTATTCTCTTAAACAACTTACGTAGTTAATATATTGAAGAGCGAAGCTATATTCTGGTTATCATCACTGCCAGCATAAAAGTTATGATGTCTGTCTGTTCTTAAGACGTCTTTTCGAACCATACCAGTCACATAAGCTAAGTCAGCATTTACCTGTAAAAAAACAGAATTTACTTTGATTTTAATGAAATAATGGGACAGTATAGTCATGTCACATTCATTGTATATTTTCTACTAACCATTCCTTTTTGGATACAGTCTTTCCACCTGGTTCTTAGTGCGTAATATTCATTTGCTTTCCGTTTAATGTAGTCCATTCTTTCTTTGCCAGTCATTCCCTCAGGATAAACATTGAGGATATGTTTCCATACAACTTTTCTGAAATAAAATACCTCACCGATATTTATAATGAATATACAATGGTGGTATGTATAAGGGGAGACTATGACTTTAAACTACTATTAAGTTCAGAAGATAATGTAGAGTATCTCCTGAAATTTTATATCCTAATAAATAAGTTTTATACCAACCTGAGGCTGGGATCGATGCCCCCACAGTATATGACTTCCCTTAGCTTGGATGTATTAGTGATCTGTCCAACAGTATCCAGGAATGCTCTAAACTCGATGTCACTCAGTGGCGGCCGCGGTGCGTTGTTCGGGTCATCATACAGGTTCAGAGCCCTTGTCACCATGTTGAATGTTTTTTCAACCTGCCATTAAAATAGTTTGTCAAAAAGGTAACAAGCATTTTGCTTTGTAATTTTCATAACTCGTAATAAGGGTTGCCAATTTTTTTTAAAAAGATATTAACTCTTTCTGATTTCAGAGTGAGTAAATAAAGAGTAGAGACCTAAAAGAAAGAGTATTGTTTATAGTTATTTTTAAAACAGCATTTTATTACTTTTTACGGAACATAAAACATTATAATTCTGAGTTCAAATTGATGATGTCAGTTATTATCAATTTCAATGAAGCCCAAAAGAAAAGAATAGCAAAGCAAAGCAAAGCGGCGGCGGCGAGGAGAAGAGTATAACAACTCTCTTCCCGCCGCGGCCGCTTTACAGTCGTGACCACAAGGCCGTCTTTAACGAATTATGCAGAAAAGCGAAGGAATTAAAAGAATGTAAGTTAATATTAGCACGCCGCCTGGGATAAGTTAGTTTTTCTTTTGACAGCCTCTAGCTACGATGTTGCAGGAAATAGGGGATCCAATGGATCGCGGGGCCCTGGGCGCTTACCCAGAGCGGCCAAAGGAAAAGACGGCCCTGGTCGAAAAGACTCCGTCAGTGAAGTGTTTGTAGATTATAAAGTACGTCTATGCGACATAGAGTACAATACTCTATTCTATTAGAGTACGGTTCCCAAGCAGCAGCGGGGGTTCTATAGTGGTTGACTAATGGTACACATTTATTCTTTAAGCTGTCTAAGTAGGCTACATAAAAGCTCTATAGTACGCTATACAGCCCTTATACCACCGGTTTAGGCACAAATTATTCAGCCTTAAGTTCACATAAGGTACACAGTAGTTGAATAGTAGCACTTTAATGGCAGTTTAAAAGAGAACAGTGGCCTTAAAGCTGATAAACGGCACTATTTAAGATCCCGTGAGATTCTCATACAGACAAGAGAGTTATAAGAAGTAACAAGTGAACAATTATACAGCCTCTATAGTATTTTGCGCTCACAAATGTACCCTAAAAACTCTAGTAGTTTGGCCCCTTTTTTTTTCAAATTATCACTTGAGTACCACATTTTGTAATAAATATTTATTTTTGTGTCATGCGAGGTCCATATCAATTTTTAATGTGATTTTATTATTACTGGTTACTTGAGTTCATTATATTCTTTTGGGTTATTCTGGGTAATGTAAATTTATTGTAAAATATATACATATTTAGAGTAAAAATTTTCACGTGCCCCAGGAATGAAAAAAATCTTTATAAATATACAGAGCAATTTTTCATATTTGTTTTTATTGCATCAAAATCAGTCTATGGCTTTATATTTGGACATTTACCACAAAATTAATCACGAAAACTCCATTGTAGGTAATAAATCATAATTAATGTAGAAATATTATAGGTTGTAGGTGAACAAAATGGTGGACATTTTCTCCAGCTACAGTGAATCATTGTAGCTCCAAATTAATGTTGTGAACTAAATCTAAAACTTGATGGCAAAAAACTAGATGCAATAACGGAAACTATATTCTTAGGAATTACTTTAGATTCAAAATTGCAATGGGGCGCCCACATTAGAACTATTTCAGGTAGATTAAGTTCAGCTGCATATGCAGCTAGAAAAATAAGGCAGTTGACTGATATAGCCACAGCTAGGTTAGTATACTTTGCTTATTTCCACAGTATTATGTCTTATGGCGTTTTGCTGTGGGGATCGGCAGCTGACGTAGATTCAATTTTCATTTTACAAAATAGGGCAATCCGCGCAATCTATAAAATGGGTCCTCGCGATTCCCTTAGTGACAAATTTAAAGAAATTGATATACTGACTCTGCCTTTTCTTTATATCTTAGAAAGTATTTTTTAGCGATGGGAAGTTCAAAACCCACATCAACCGTGTCCTTATCAAAAAAGCATATCATAAAATTAAAGACTATATTGAAGACAAGGAAGTTTGGCAATAATTCCTTCTGCACATGTGGCTTCCCTGGTATCCCATTAACGGCATAATTGTGTAAGAGTCTATTAACGGCTCCCAAATTACCATGTTTATTTTAATTTTATTTTTTTACATTCGTCCTTGACATATTCATCCTATTATTTGACATTATATACCTATGAGTTAATTTCAACTCTTTATTAGTGGCTTTTGTGCACATGATAATTATTCAGATTTATTACAGTTGTAATAGCAATCATGTAATTGCGTTTAATTAAAATAAGTTTTTATTTTTATTAATTTATACATCTTTTGTATAGATTCTTTTCTATTTTGTGAACGTGAGAACGCTGTAGGCTTAGTGGACTGTAGATTTGTTGACCATTTTCTATTTTCTTCACTGCCCTCCCATACCTAGTCACACTGTTATTTGAAAGAATTGTAAAAGCCAATTATTTTTAAAAGAGTAACCGTGGAGTTTCTTGCCGGCTCTTCTCCATAGGAAACGACCAATTGGAACCGTGCACCTAGCTTCTGACGTTTGATAAGTGCCCATGTAGGTTTATGTGAAATAAAAATATTTTGAATTTAGAATTTTTTGAATTTTTGACCCCTGAAGTTTCACATGTGTATCATTATAATATCGTGAGCTCTAGAAAAGTTCAGATGTGTACCATTATACCCGCTTACAGCAACAAGCTGAATAACGCTCCACAAAAGGTGCTATAGAACAACTTTTGGCTGCATTAATGTTCACATGTGTCATATTAAAATGCCAGCACTATTCTATTGTTCAGTTGCATTAATGTTCACATGTGTCATATTAAAATGCTATTGTTCAGCTTTTAAAATAAAAGCTGTCTATAACAGTAATGTTATCTTATTATAACACTAATGGTTACTTAATAGGCCAATTTTACATTCCTATACATGCCTTATATTATAGGTATAAGTGGATTTGTACACTTAAATACAGCCAATGAACCATGTGTGGCCAATATTAATGCTTATAGATCACCAGTGAACTAAATATGAACTATTCAAGAGAAAATGCTACTTGGGTTGGCAACCCTATTTTTAATGTCCTATCAGAAAAACCCACTAACACTGCAAAACCTAGAAAACTAAATTTGTAGTTTTGCTAGTATGCACTACTAAACCAATAAAAATCAATGGTTTCTCCAATTTTAGGTGGTCAAGGCTACCTTTTGCTTTTTATCATAAGTATGCCAAGGAGAAGGTGAACACTGATATTTGCGATAACTATCTAGGCCTTTCACTAACCAGCAGAATAAAGAAGTGGCATGGATCTTGGCTGTGTACCACCACTCAACAATCAGAATGATTTAGTTACTGATAACACATCATACTATTTTCAGTAGGTGTCCTTGATAATATAACCACAACAGATATCAGCCAGGATACAAAACATTATATTATCATCCATCCTTTAATTTATTTAAGTATGATTGCAAACTGCCTGCTGCAAAATGGATATGCATGCACTGACAAGAGCCTTATTTAGTTTCCTTATTATAATTTTTTTTAAATCCTAGCAATGTTTACAAGAATTATACCAGTTCAGTGGGGCAAAGTGGAATGTAAAAAATTTGCATGTCCACTTAGTCCCAGTATCTAAAACTTGTAATATGAATAAGTAATAATAATCTTTAAAATCTGTAACAAACATACGTGGTTCATGATTATTCCTTGGAATCCTGTTTGTATTTCCTGTTTCTCAGTTTGATGCTGTGCCGGAGCCACTGTAGGCTGCTCTTTATAGTTCTGGCTAACCATTGCAGCAGCCTGGCTCACACTTGGTGGCTCCCAGTCCTCTGAGGCCTCTGCAAATGGTCTCATATCCACTTTTAGCTGCACACATGGTTCTGACCTCTGATTGAGGGCTATATTATGTGCCCTGAAATTGTTAGCAAAATAATTGTTGAAAATATATGAATGTTTAAATTAATTACAAATAATCAGAATTATTCTGATTATTTGATTCTTTCTAGTATTTAAAATAGCATTAATAAGAAAAATATAGTTATTTAGCAAAACTCAGTTTTCTTTTAACATATTTTTTACCATACCACCTGTAACTAATGGTCTTACTACCCAAGCTACCGGTGGTTAGGGATGGAGAGTGAGGTTCCTCCTCACAATGCGTGCCATGTACAAATGACCACCTTCTGCATCTTTTTATGAGTTAGACCACTATGCAGTAAATTCAGTACTGCTATCCAGCATTTATATAAGTATTATAAGGAATTACATACTAATGTATGGAATATAACTTACTTAAGAAAAGCTGCATCCAGATCCCAGTCAGAGAGAAGAGATAAATAGATTTCTTGTCCATAATCATCAGCAGTTCGGTAAGATAGTGTAAAATCTGACTTGATATCAAATGCTTTCACCAAAATGCTTTGCAACACTTCCAGAGAAGTTATTTGAGGGTCAACTGAAAACTTCCTTAACTCTGGCTGAAGCTTACCCTCACATTTCTATAAAAAATAACTTATTCATTCACATAAATAATGAAAACCTTTGCCTAGCAGTGGGTCAACACACATTAATAATAAATAAACACACACACACGCAAACCAATTTGTAGAATAAGCAACATATACAGACTCACTTTAGTAAAAACTTTCATAATTTTGTTCCAAACAATGGGTTCTTCTGACATACTTTTACTAGTGGAATTCCCTGATATTGATTAATGATACTCAAGTTAAATAGAAACATAGAACCTGTATATGTAGTCAACGGAGTAGTAATATTTGTATTAAAACGATGAACACTATTGAACGAAACAGATGTTCCACTTTTAATTTATTAAAAGTAATTGATCAACACAATACAAACCTTGACTTTCACTCTTACTGCTTCTTTACTGTATCCAAACATGATTTCACATTACTCTATTGCGAAAGCGAAGTTATGAAATGTAGTAATAATTGTAAAACATCTTGGGCAGAAACACATAGATCATAGAAATCTAAACTAAAACACTTTTTTTACAAAAAAATCTATCGACAAATCTGACAAGAGTGGCATTTACAACTGACTGACACATTTACTGACCGACCGACTGACACCGACTGACGTTCAGACGTTTTTACTTTTGAATTATTTGAAGCGGAATACCACGGAATTAGTATATGTACTAGTAAAACTCGCATAATGACTGACTGACTAGTAAGTAGTAACAAAATCTAAAGATCTACACTCAGCGGCAGTAAATGTGGCTAACTATGGAAACTTACATGCGACTTTGTGACCAAATAAACCTATTTTATGGGATTTTTTGTGGTGACTGGTAGAAATCGTCACGTAAGGAAAATGTGTTATGCCACCTGCATGCAACTTTCTCTCTCTCTCTGTCCTTTTCATTTTATGAGTGTGTGTGCGTGCGTGTATAGCAATGAATGTTCCTTTAATGTAGATTCTAAAATGGTGTATCATTAATCCATTTCTTTTTATATACCAAATTATTGCTATTAAACTTTAAGGAAAAAACGAATAAACGACTAAACTATTTTAAAATTTTCCAATTCAACCAAATTGTCGTTAATTAATTTGATCCAGTTAAAACACTACGAAAAGCGGCCATCATAAGTGCCTGATTTTTATAGCTAAAAGTGTCCATTTTAAAAGTTGGCAACGTTGCAAATAGTTATCAAATATTGACCTGTTTTGATTAATTTGGCAATATTACTTTATGATTATGAAATATCGTTACTAGTGAACTTGTAGAGTATATGTTCTGTGTTAGTGAACCTCAGCAGCAGCAGTACAGTAATGACGGTGCTGGCGGCGGGCGGCGCGGGTGGCAGCGGAGGTTTGCTGGTAATTTATAAATCTAGATAAGATACAGATTTTGACAGTACATTTGTCGCTAGTACTCCTCTTTTTTACTTTTTAGTTTGGTTACATAAGGCATTGTCGCTAGCGATTTCAAAAACTGTGTGGACACGTTCTTTCTGTATTCTTTAGTGTACACGGTGAGGACGTGAGATTTTGAAATCGCCACCGAGTGTACTCTATTACTTTTTCTATGGTATACTCTCTATTGTTTGCTTATCTAGTCCTGTCCACAGAGCATGTAATTTTGTCCTGTCTGCACATAGACATTTAATAAGTATGGACTGGAAATACCTACAAAAAAAAGGTGCATACCTACAACTCAAAATGTCGCATAAAATGGCTGCCAATGCTAGGGTTGTGTCATTCAGGGAACATGGTGTTACTATTTCGAGTATCGATACTAGTACGTAATAGTATAACGAATCTTACTAGATATCACGGTTGAATCATATTTAAAAAAATATTAGCTAATAGTCCGTTGTAGCAGAAAAAAACGAGTATTGACAATTTATCACTATTCTCAAACAATTTTCCGCATAATTATAATTTCATTTATAGAATTATTACTTAGCAAATAAAGTTTTCACAAATATTTGTAACGCAAACCTAATGTTTGGCAAGTGAACGTTTAAACAAAGCCAAATATTTAGTATCGAGTGAGCATGCAAGTCTTATGCCTGTTTTCACCTTCACTAAGTGACACTTAAATGAATCCCTAATAAAAGTTCACTGTTGGATTTTCAACGGTAGACTCAGCGCTGAGAGTTGAAAATCCAACAATGCAGTTTTATTTAGGTATTCATTTAAGTGTCACTTAGCTGTCGGTGAAAACGGGCATTAGTGAATTAAATTTTTAACAATTTTATCATAAATGAACATTCGGAATAATACACATCCTTACATATTATAAAACAAAGTACACCGCCGCGTCTGTCTGTTTTTCTGTCTGTCTGAACGCGAAAAATTCAAAAACTACTAAACGGATTTTCAATAAATTTTCACTAATGGACGGAGTGATTCATGCGGAAGGTTTTAGTGTATAATTCATTAAAGTTTTGTGTAAATTGGCTGAAATTTGACGATTATTGTTGAAGATGTCGGATAAAATCATGCGGACTGGGATCTTTATTAGCGTGAGCCGCGGAAATCATAAAAGTTACATAAAATGTATGTACTACAGTATTGTTCATCTTAAAAACTTCAACAAATAAATCGTATACACTACATAAAACTCTGCGGAACGGTCTCTCGGTGCTATGAACCAAAGGGTACAGTTTGCTGTAAACCACGGGCCGGACCTAGCAATATCATTTCAGCGCAGCGAAGGAACTAGTATCAGAAACTATTACGGAAACGGTACAACACTATTCCACCATGACATATCATTGTAAACAAACGAATGAAATTATGAAATAATAAAAAGGTCTGTTGGACGGAAATAAACCCATATATTAAAATTTAAGCCGTATTTAATGATCACCTAGCAATTTTTTCATCGAAAGTTTATCACTTTATGTACTATTGCATGAAAACCGGCTACTAACCTGTGCAAAGATAATTGAGGTTGATTTTCCTTCTTTCTTGCACCACACTTCACAATACAACACACAGGTATGTTGAATTGGTGTTTACCAACGTATATAATATGTAGTTTTAAAGGAAAACTCCACGTAATTTTCTCACAAATCTCAATAAAACAAAAAGTAAACAACCACTTGACAGCAGAACTACCATGAACTTGTCGCATATTATGGCGGATATGGCACTTACCTACAACTGTTACTACGTCTCAACAAAATGTTGCCATTATGAGGAACAACTGAAATATTGTTGTCTCTTTTATCAAATACGATTACCACATTAGAAAGAGCGAAATAACACGATATTTCACATTCTAGTTCGTTTTTCACCCATATTTGTATAAGCAAACTTATGTATAGAATATCGCGGCGCCTCCGTGTTTTTACTATCTCAATGTGTCTGCACCAATGTCAATGTCAAGTCACTGTCAAGCTGTCAAGTGTCAAGGAAAAACTTGCAAGATGTCAAAGTACGTATTCCTCATTCCTATTCTGTGAATGAAATGAAACGATACTAATAATATTGTCAATCAATCAAAAAGTTCCAATATTCATTGGTAATATTGGTATTCATTCATTTAAAATTATCAGAAGAGTAAAAGGTGCAAAATTAAAATGACTACTCCACCTGCTGTTCCCCATATAGACCGAGAATTGGACTTATCAAACACAGGCCGGGGAGTTTGGCTCGTTAAAGTTCCTAAATACATAGCCAATAAATGGGAAAAAGCAACAGGAAATATCGAAGTCGGCAAGTTGAAGATTTCACGAGCGCCGGGACAGAGAGCTCAGGTCCAATTATCACTGTCTGAGGCTGTACTTTGCCTCAAGGAGCCTGGAGAACAAAACATACCAAAGGAACATCGTCTTGACGTGTCGAATGTAACAAGACAATCCCTAGGAGTATTCTCTCATGCAATTCGTACGTACAGTGTAATACTTGGCAAAACTACTATGAATACATTTGTTATTGTTATGTTTACATTTTTGTAAAACTACAGATTGATGTTATAACTAAAAACTTTTTATTTAGCTAGCTAATGACTAACAAAGAATAGACATCCTCTAAAACTGATGACGTTTTTTTTTCAGCATCTAACACAGATGCAGTGGTACCTGAATCAGAGAAGCTTTACATGGAGGGTAGAATTGTACAGAAATTAGAATGTAGGCCATATGCTGATAATACCTATTACAAGTTGAAATCAGAGTCTATAAGGAAGGCCTCTATGCCTCAGCGGCAGGTGCAACAATTAGACAGGATAGTGCAGAACTTCAAGCCAATTTCAGACCATAAACATAATGTAAGACAAAATCAGTTTATAATCTATTTTATTATAGATTGCAAGTCAGAAGCTTGCAACATGTGCCTCTTATGACATGATAAATATGGTTTAAATTTCAATGATTGACCTGCAAATATGTCATACTATTTTTTTCAATTCTCATGTTAAAGTTAATTCATTCATAGAAGCTGCTGTACATCATAAGTAGCTCATGGAAATCCGTTTCTCAACATAGGCCTCTCCAATTGCATGCTACCAAGCTTGGACCTTAGTCATTCTGCATCATAAATGGTACATTCTCTGTGGCTGGGATTGGTGTAGAAGAAATTGATTGAGTCGTGAAGGTTTTCTTGAATGTTGTTTACTCCTGTATAGCTTCAGCAAGAAGCAAGACTTTCAATCAGTTACAAATATTTTTAACAAATAAGTTTATATAATATTACAAAAAAGATTTAGGTTGAGTTTTGTGAATGGTAAGGTAAAACAAAGCACTATTATGAAATGCTTTAATTATTGTTATGTTACCACTGTACTATTCAATCATTGCTTATTGAACACACACTTTCCCAGTCAACTGCTACCACATTTTGGTGGTCCATGTTGGTAATCTGCAAAAAATTAATCACAGATGTATTATTTGTTACAGATTGACTACATGAAGAAGAAGACAGCTGAAGGAAAGAAAGCCAGAGATGACAAAGATGCAGTTCTCAACATGCTGTTTGCTGCATTTGAGAAGCATCAGTATTACAACATTAAAGACTTACAAAAGGTATGTTGCAGTGATAAAATTTAAGCAGAAAGAAGTTTTGTTTTTGTCTTGTTATTATGTGATCCAATCACACAAACAATAGGCATAAAATATAATATGCTTACAAATGCAAGATAACTGACCCAGTTTGATACATTTTAAGAGTATGTTTTACGTGAAAGTATTAAAAAGGGTTTTGATTTTTAATAACATTGATTATGCAATATTGTGCAATGAGAAGCTGTGACCTCTATTTCTGTTTCAGATTACCAGACAACCCATTGTATACCTAAAAGAGATTTTGAAAGAAGTATGTAACTATAACTTGAAGAATCCACACAAGAACATGTGGGAGTTGAAGCCGGAATACCGGCATTATAAGCAGGAACAGGCTGCTGAAGCCAAGGATGATAAAAATAGCTCTGATAGTGACTAAAGTGACAAAATTGTAGTTAGATCAATGAATAAGTTACCACATTGTTGTCTGCAATATGCACACTAGTTATTATTATGTTCCAAACTTGTTTCTAGTTTTGTAACAGATACTTACATACATTTATTAATAATTGTATTATGTTTTTTGTTATGTAAGGTGCACAGTGTGCACACTAACCAAGTGTACATAATTATGATAAGACTTTATACTCTGATAGATATAAGATTATCGGAAAATAAATATTTTCGTATTCGATCATGAGTTTTTATTGAAAAGTTAGAAATAATACAATGTAATGCTTTGCTTCAAGTTTAATAACGTTTAAAAATTGACAATGCTTATAATGTTTGTAGAATACATCGATTTTAAATACAATATTAAAGATGTAAACATAAATTCTAATAAATATTTAATTTATATAATTTTAAATATGAATAAAAATGCAAATATGTCCAACATGGATAGCGTCAGTCGAGAAGAGATTAGAAAAATTGAGATTCGCGTACAAGTCATAATCGTTGAGTATTCAAGTCGTTAGTTGACCACGTCGTATTTAGATTTCTTGATGTAACTGGCTAGGAAACACGACAGTAATGTGCCGACGAGAGGGAGGAGTGCGGTGCCGATGGCGACGCCTATCACTAGGTCGATGTTGTTTTCCAAGTACTCTGAGATCACCGCGTAACAGCCCTGACACACAAAGTATTATAAACAACACATTAGGTATAGAAAACATTTGCACTTTGCAAGTGTTTTTGCTTATCTACATATAAACGCATTGACGGTGAGGACTATGGACAGCAATCGCTAAGAAAATTGCGGTGAGCGAGCGTGGTAATCATTGTCTTTTATCTATATACATATATATATATAAATGAATCGCCAAAATGTATGTAAGTACACGCATAACTTCCGAACGACTGCACTAAATTGGATAATTCATTTTTGTTGTGTTCGTTATTTTCAGGACATGGTTTATATAGTAGGTAGGTATGTAAGAAGGTAGGTAGGTATGTAGGAAGGTAGGTTAGGTGTGAAGGTAGGTAGACGTATGTAACCAGAGTAGGTAGGTATGTAAATAAGTAGGTAGGTAGATAAGTGTTTACTACCTACCTGCTACCCGTGCGAAGAGGGGGCGGGCAGCCTAGTGGGAACTGGGATAGTTATGTACCTACAGGCCGGTGAGGATATTTTAACGTAACTTGGTTTATAAAGAGGCATGATTCTCAAAAAAATCCAACTTATGGGAGCATACAGGTGAATATAGATAGGTAGAGATAAACTACGATAACATGGCGCGCCCCTCTACTTTACTGTTTCAAGGGGTCTAGTGACTAGACTCACGAATAAATAAATCCTCGGATTTATTTTTGTTTGATGGTCGTCTCAGTACGCACACAATGCGTTGTGAGTCTTGGTGGCGCTTTGTAAATACATTTCACAAATACTTTCAACCGTGTAGAATTTTGGAGGGGCGCGCCATGATATCGTAGTTTATCTCTACGACGGCTTGTTATATATTGACTTATTGAGTCAAATGAATGCCGGTCACTATAAAATCGGGTCGGTCAGATCTTCGGGAAGCTGTAGGGCATTCTCGGGTACCTACAACTCTTGTCTAACTCATCAGAGAAAACTGCCGTGATTTTATACCTAAGTAATTCAAAACTACCGTTATACGTAAACATTTTCAAACGTTGCTTACTTGTTGGAAGACGTCGCTGTAATTAGCCGTGACGCAGTCGTTGGGGTCGAGGCAGCACGAGATAGGGATCACCTTCTGTGGTGACAATCTTATCCAGTCCGTGTAGTTAGATACGCCACAGCAGCGCAACTGTTAGACACGCGCACGGAATTGTTAATTAGCCGCTGAATACAAGAGAGAAGCAAGTAACTAAGGATGAGGAGAGAGGTGATAAAAATAACGTTAGGGGTCAATGTAACATTAGAGAACATTGAGCCTAGGTAGGAAGAATACTTTTTAACTTAGTGAGGGTACTATAGGAGTAGCTAAATGGACTTATTTGATTCGATCCCCGAAATCTCCACCTGGTAGATTAACAATTAGCGGTGGATCCGATTTGGACATCATACAGGAATAACTCGCAAAATGACACACTCACGTTCTTTTGTGCGAAGTCGAAGTTGTTGGCTTTGTGCGGATAATTGTTGGTGATCGTTTGTGTGAGACCATCGTGGAGACTCTTGGCGAAGGTGTCCCGATAGCACGCCGCTGCGGCGCCTACGCCCGCGTCCATCATGAAGATACACGCCAGGAATCCACCATACTGGAAGAATACGAGATTTTCACAGAATTTAACCAATCAGAGGATGTCTGATTGTACACTAAGCAAATTGACTGTGCAAAATTGAGGAGTAACATAAGAAAGGTTCACTCTACTAGCAACATATCTGGCCAAAAACCCAGAAATAGAAAATAACACTTACAATGTAAAGCAGAACTGGTTGGCCCTTGATGATGCAGGAGAATGCAATCGAGCTAACGAGGACGATGAGGCAGGCGATACCGATCAATACGTGTGGAGCAGTCCCCGAGAATTCTGGCGACAGTTCCATGTACTTGTGCAGGTCGAACTCGGCCCATAGCCCCACTAGCAGCAGTAGGAGCCCTGTGAACTGAAAGGCACATTTTTTGTCAAGCAATACCCAACGGATTAAATATTTCATGCACGTTCTGATTTCACTTTGGATTTCTATTGTAGTACCAAACACGCGCTTTTTATTAAATTTCTTTTTTGGTTATTACTAGGTGGTGTTTTTATTTAGATACTTAAGTAGGTAACTTTTATTTCATTATTAAACGTGCCCAAATTGAATTTAATACATGGTCGGGACTGGTAGTAGGGCAATAGGGAAAACTGAGCCCAGCGTTGTATAGGTACTTACTTATCGAATAATTAAATTTTTATGTAGGTTTCTACCTACCTATATCCAGCTTTAACTATAAGTAAATACATAGGAAATGAATTAGATAAACTCGATACTTAGATAAATTCATTGTGGTCGGTACACAGAAAATAACATCTAGGTACGCTGATACGCTCCATGAATAACAGCTGGATGCAAAAATAACACTAAAAAGAGATTATGAATAACAGGCGTTTTTCAATTTTTTAGTGCATGCACTACCTAGTGGGTACGTAGAGTTAAACTTAAAAAAGTATTGTTTTCTGGGACAAAAACAAATTAACATTGAATTAAAACTTACCCAAAACACGACGTTGAAAACAAAAAGAAATGTTTTCAGGCAGGCTATGACCGCCACGTTTTTGAACTGGTTGCCCATTTCCTATTTATTTTTGAGCTTTTAATTCACAATTTCCTGTTTGTTTATCCATATGTTGCTAAAGATGTTGCTGAGCATTGAATGTCAGGGGGAACTACCACGCATGCGCAAAATAATCGGCGTCTTTACATCAGTCATGTTGGTAAATATATAGCATCATGCTACCTACAGCTACACAGTACCCGCATGTTGTAGAAACTGTAATAGTTAAGTGTCAGTAAGTTTATGTAATACTTCTATTATCACATTCCAGCAACAATCGACGCAACATCTTATGAAAATAAAATACCTATAAAATAAATATATTTCGTAGTCACGATTTTGTGGGTTCATTATTCGGTTGAAAGTTTTCAGACTCTGTTTTATATTAAGAACATTAGGTATAAGGCCGTGTGTATTTTTGCAAGCCTCCCTAACCCCATCTCGGAGTCCCCTTCTCTACCTACTACGAATATATTTTTTCCTATTTATATGTATTTCTCTACACAGACAATTACCACTAAGATAGGTGCTTCTTAGCTTCGTACACACGGCTACACATCAAGCTATACATTTCCAGTATAAGTTAACCTCGAATTGTTCGGAAATTCTATACGATGCAAGATCAGCATAAACTGGAAATGTATAGCTTGATGTGTAGCCGTGTGTACATACTCAGGCACTATGAGGTCTCGCAAATATTTAATGAAAGTAGGTACCTACTTAGGGTTTGCTGACGAATAAACAAATCATGCTATCCATTGCTGTAGCAAACAGATACATTTTATCTCCAAAAACATATATCTACTATCTTATCTAATAATTATTAAGGACATATACTGATTTTACTATTTTTCACAGGACCTGTCTATTTTTCAGTTTTTCAGTAAAACCATAAAGTTGTTTTGAATTTCAAATCCTTTCAAGCACGGAGGTCGCGACGAGTAACTGTGCCCATCCAAAAGCGTAGCTTGTCTCGACGATGATATGGTTAGTCGCTCGGTGGCCATTGCAGCGCAAACGCATGTACGCTCATAGCGCCGGCGCCTGCGCAACCGCGAAAACCTACACGTAAACGCGAACTTTTTCATACCGGTCTTTATAAATTATTAATTAATGTGTTGCTATACTTATATAATCGGGACATGATGGTTTGCCGTACACATTTATTTTTGATTGGAATCATTTTTCGAATTTCTTTTGTGTCTCCTATCGATGAAATTGATGCAAATGAAGGTGAGATGTATTTTATAATTAATATTTTGTAATGAAATCCCTTATAAAAATTATAGCAGCAGAATTCTATTTTCGGGCCTGATCTTGGGAGCTCGGGTACAAGTAAATTCGAAAATCACGGCTGTAGCCTCGCATCTGAATATTTCGCCTTTAGTAGATTCGTTTCCGCCCCTCTATTATTTGGGCCCTTTATATGTACTTCTAAATGTTGATGCCATGCTTAGAAGTCTGCTATATTCTTCGATTTAATGCTCAATTTATTTAGCCGGTCCTGTATCTTAAGGATTACCATAAATAATAAAGTAGATACAATCTATGTTATTCTACAATTGCGTAACACAATTCATCCATCTTTTCTTTGGCATAGGCTAGTTCTATCCCTCTCCACCCTCTTTTCTTTGGCCTTCCTCTCCCTCTTCTTCTATGCTCAATTTATTTAGCCGGTCCTGTATCTTAAGGATTACCATAAATAATAAAGTAGATACAATCTATGTTATTCTACAATTGCGTAACTACATGTTTATCCGCAATAAGTGTAGCGGATCTTCTTCAGATTTCATTAAAAATAACTCTGAAGCGTAGTAGCAAATGAAGTTAAATAAATTCTACATGAAGTCTGCGTGTCGTTGTATACTCTAGCTAGCGCGACCAATGGACCAATTTCGATGATTCAGACCATACTTAGTTCCAATTCAATGGTCTTCCAGATTTTTATTAGCCATGCAATAAATTGTTATGTGGATGGCTGTCGATGAGAAAAGAGGAAAACCATAGTAAAGGTGGATAAATGTGTGAAAAATGGATATGGCTAGAAGAGATACCGAATTTTCTTCCATATCTCTAAATACGAGTAAATTATCATGTTCCTGCTAGACCCATGTTATTTGGGATCGGCGCACACGTTTTCTCTTTCCTTTCTCCACTGTCAACCGTCACGCTATTCATTCACTTATTTTTCATAACATTCATGACACAATCCATCCATCTTTTCTTTGGCATAGGCTAGTTCTATCCCTCTCCACCCTCTTTTCTTTGGCCTTCCTCTCCCTCTCCTTCTATATCTACATATGAGCAGGAGGATGATGATGGATAAAAAAGGTTTGTTCATCCCTTACATCTCAAAATACCTGCAGTATCTATGGGTATCAACTGCCTTACATTGGCTAGACTTAGACTCAGAGAGCATACCTGCTTAGATAGAATTCCAAAAAACACAGCTCAGGCTCTGCTCTCCAAAGGTTAGACTTCAGACTCTGGAGTCTTTACTCCAGTTTACTGGAGTTTTTTTGAAGTGGAAACTTCTTTAGGCGTGTTGGGTATTTTTGAGATGGGACTAAACCATTGATTTCGCGACACTGACGGAATTTCCGACACCGTGGAGTAAAAGACATCAACGCGTTGATTACTGCGGTGCGTGGAGTAAAAGACATCAAGGCGTTGATTACCGCGGTGCCGATATTTTTTTCAAGTTTTTTAACAGAAACAAGCGGTATATTTTCCTATCACCGACTTGTTGCTCTAGCTCAGGGGTTGCCAACCTTTTTACATACGCGCCCCTAATTTTCTATTAGGATCACTACGCTCTCCGAGTTCCTTTGACCACTTATGTAATAAAGCTTTAAAATGTAATTATAAGCGAGCAAAGCGAGCTCGAAATTTTTGCACCCTCTCGGATAGTTCAGATTTTCTTTTAATAATTCAAACAGCAATAGTTTGTGGACTTATAGGCAGAAAACGCTGAAGAATTTTAAGAGAATGTTGGGTCGGTACGTCTCCCAAATGGGGCGCGTCCCACTGGTTGGGATCCCAATGGCTGCAACCGCAGTACTGAGTACCATCGGGGTAACGCATATCTAAGCATTTTGAAAACAAAATCCCGTGCATACGACCCTTTTTTTCGTAGGTAAGCGAGCGATACAATAGCGGCCGAGCGCTGCAAGCAAGAATAGTCCTTACAGTGCACAGATATGCGTTTCTTCGATAGTATATTTCTCCAGCATTGTGCATAGCAAGTCTTCTCGCCTTACTAATGCTGCCACTCGTCTTAGCTGTGCAAACATGATATGAGCCCTTAAACTGTTTCCTAAAACGATACAGAGAGAAAAAAAATGCATATATTAACGTGCGGTCTTCAAGCGAGGACTGCGCGGATCGTAATGGAAAACATATAGTTAAGGTTCCACTACTCGACGACTCGAACTCGTTGGTGGCGTGGCTAATATATTCGTGCTATTTAGTTCAGTTATTTATTTATCTAGATTTTATTTCTATACAGGGCTAGATAATGACAAGCCAAATTGATATAATTTTTGGTTTTAAACGTAACATCGTCAAACAGACGAGTAATCACGATACTACGATTGTATGGAAGAATGACCGATTAGCGTAATCTTGACTAAACGAACGCATGCGTGAAATATTTTAGTGAAAAAGATGAGGTATATGAACAAATAAATAATTTGATCCTGTAAAGTTATATTGAAGTGAAATTATATTAATGATTGCACTTCCTTATTTCTATAGATTGCTTAGTTGTTGTTGATCTACACTGTTTCCGTAATAAAACCGTGTTTCCGTAATAAACATACGTAATGGTTTAAAAACCATTACGTATACCTACTCATCATCATCTGCTTAGCATTTTTTGAACCATGTTGGGGTCGGCTTCCAATCTAACCGGATCCAGCTGAATAGGCCCCAGTAACTAATCACACCACCTCAAAAAAAAAAAAAAAACAGTTGCACTCCAGGAGTGCCGATAAAAGTGAAAACTTGAACAATTTGACTGTGCAGGAAATAATGTATCGCGCGTTGATTTCTTTTTAAAGCTGGTGTCGGTAACAGTGTCGCGAAATCAATTGCTTAGTCCCATCTCAAAAATACATCTCAATAAAGAAGTTTTCACTTAAAAAAAACTTCATTTTTTCCTAAATAAGTACTACTTTTTATCACTGCCTTATTCCAACCTAGATAGTGACTGCTGTGCTAAACTCTGTAGGAGAATAAATTGTAGAAAAATCTAAGTTCGCGTGTCGGTCGGTCCGGCTGGCCTGTACAACCTACCTACCTACTTTTAATTTGCATTCTCATTTCATCACACTCCATTTAGACAATTTGCTTTGAAATAGTTAGAATGTAAGAAATAAATAAGTACCGTTCATACTACACTGTAGACAGGGTAATGTCATTGAAACAATAATGTTGCATTTGGCGCTTTGATAAACTAGTATTTTGAACCGACTTCCAAAAGGAGTTTCTCAATTCGACTGTATGTTTATTTTCAATTTTGTATGTGTGTTACGCGATTACTCCGCCAATTATGTATTGATTTTGATTATTCTTTTTTGTTTGGTAGGTCATACTTCAGATGTGGTCCCATATGAATTTAATTAACTTTACTTGAGTAGTTTTTGAGTTAGCTTCAATACTACGTATTTTTCCCCACTTAATATGTGGATGATTTGATAAGTTCCTATTACTGTTATTTACATAGAAGGTGATATTTGAATTTGTGTGGGGTAGGTACTACAACTAAAAAGTGAAAAATAAAAACTTTTTACAAAAAATAAATAAATGACTCCCAAAAAAACTGGCAGAAAACGAAAATTCAAAATCAACGACACCGACTTCCGAAATTAAAGTAATTTTTCACTTTGTATCTACTGTTTTTTTAGAAGTTGGTTGTTTATTTATTGAAAAAGTCAGATTCGCACCTTAGGCTTACGTGTCGTTTCGTGCATCAGAAGATAGGTAGGTAGGTACATCAGAAGTCATACATATTTTGAAAAGAGATGTCAGAATCATAATAAGACACAAATAAGAGAGTCTGCACATGCAGACTCTCCTGAAGACGCTCTACAAAGCTAAACTCTCCGAAAACCCAATACCTTACACTTGGTCCGACCTGGGAATCGAACCCAGGATCTCATGCTCTTGCAGTGCTTGCGACCTCTAGATACGTCGCGTCGGCCTAACCCTTGGCGAAAAACAAAAACCAAAAAATGTTCTTTGCTGCACATTGAAAGTTTTTGTCGCGTGCTTTCGACTTTAGCTAACATTGCAAGTGTCGCCGTTCGCCGTAAATAATTTCAGAGTTTGAAATCTCGACCAAAAAAGAAAACACCTTATTTGTCGAATCGCACCGTGGCGATTTGATGCAGGTGACACAGAATTGAACCAGAACTGATCGCTTTGAAAATCTGTAGACCAGCCAGATCTATTTTCAGTGATCTGTATCATGAGCAGTTAGCGGAATTATACTTTTACTGGTTTTATAACGCGAACGTTACGTTGCGTTATCTTTGATAACAAGAAAGTGAATCTAAATAAATCAAATCATACCTACTGCAATGAGAACGCAGCTGCGTGTCGAGTTATGAGATTTAGACTAATAATATACTATCTGTCGCATACATAACTTAACGCAACATTGGTCCAAGACATAGGGCCACAACAATGTTCACTTACCGCAAATTATCGATGTTTCACACTTTTCCCACATTATTGCAACCATAGCCTTAACGGCACTCATGTAATTCACGTCAGCCGCGAAGATGAACGTGTGATAACCCTCTGTCGATATTCTTTGTGGAGCTAACGAACGAGACTATACAACTATACCTTAGTATAGTTAGGTACACGGCTCGAAAGGTAAAGGGTTTATCGTAACGGTTTAGCAACATCCTACATAATTACCATGTAACCGTATCCCAGTGTGGTGGGACATATTCAAACATGGCAGGAAACGTTCGTCTAATGTTATCTATGTCACGGATCGCAGCCGCAGCGGGAACGCGGCCCATCTGCACGCCTTATCTCAACATCTCCGAGATTGCCTCGTTCAAATTAACTGCACAACAGAACAATTGTTAACAGCACAATATTGTAGTACCTACTCGTCTATTTCTGATTATGCCTCTGTAATCGACAATCTTCATTATTTCCATTGTTTACATGACATGGACTGATTCGATTGATCATAGCTATTTACCAAAATCTTCGAGCAAATTGTATCTATGCCGCGGACAATGACAGATGACTCGTAACGAATTGAATTCTTCTTTTTTTTTACCCGACTGCCCCAGAAGGAGGGTACCTAATGTTTTTCGAGAGTATGTATGTATGTCTATTTCTTTGGCACGCTCTATAGCCTAAACGGCTTGATGGTTTTTAACATATGAGGTGTCGTTAGATTTGTCTTAATTGTGGGAGTGATATAGGCTGTATAATATTTATATATTGCATCTGCAAATACAAAAAAGAGGGAGGGGTAGGAAACAAATAAAAAAAAAACTTCATTATTGGTATAAAATAAAAGCTAGTTATGAGTCAATGAAATAAAAAAAACTTGAAGTAAATAAATTATTTAAAAAAACAAAAACCCGCCTGCAAAAACTCATACCTATTACTGAAAAGAAACAAACAAGCATTATAATCTACAGAATTTTGGTATTGCAGGCCAAAACCAATAACCTGAAATTATGGTGTAACTTTTGTTTGTCCCCCGCCTGCAATACCAAAATTCTATAAATTATAATGCTTGTTTGTTTCTTTACAGTTAGTGTTTTTGCAGTCGGGTTTTGTTTTTTTATCGTTAGGCAGGTACGATATAGAACAGAAAGGTAGGCAGTAGAGCTAGCTTCGACTACGACTAGCAACAAAGTGGTCTACGATAACAAGAGACAATCGCCGCTGGCTAACCGACCGCGCTCAGCCAAATCACAGATACCGTCAGGTCAGCTCCAGCTAATGCTCGCTGTTCGCCAACTTGCATTATGATGGATTACCCGTGTCCAGTGCAAACTATGGCAAAAACGATGCGCCAACAAGCTGTGATTTACATCACATTTATTCTGCCCTTATTTTTTTATTTAATGGAGACGCAATATAGCCACTAAGACTTTTTTGGGTAGTGAGTTGTCTATGGGCGACAATCATGATTTATGTGGCTTGGATCTTGGATCTTGGATGTCTAAACTAATATTTTATAGAGAAAAGATTAGAGTTTTTGTATGTTTGTATATTTCTACGTTTGTATGTATCTAAAGGATAAACTCAAAAAATACTTAAACGATTTAATAAATTCTTTAATCTATAGAAAGCTACATTCTCAGCGAGTAACATGGGAGCATTTTATTAAAAAAAAAAATTAGAGTTCCCTACGAAAATTGCAATAATATTTCCATTATAAATCCATTACCCAAGGTATCAAAAATTTGCCTATAAAAGTCATTATTTGGCGTTCGCTGAGAAAACTATTGATGATACATAAAATAATGTACTACATATTTATAGTAGGGGAAGTACGTCCAAAATGGCATATACGGACAAAATGACACACCGGTCTTTTTTCGAAATTGGCGGGCTACAATGCTGCAGTTATAATATCATCATGTGACATCGGCCATGTTCGCATACCTGTCAAGTTGTTAGCGCCATTGGCTCAATCAAGCCGGTGTAACTGGGTACGAAAGTGTTTTGTGTATCCTGTTTTTGATGACTTTTACGTGGTTTTTATAACGTATTTTAATGTAAATTGAAGTAGTGTAGCATTATACTGCATTATTTAAAAGTATTAATATATATATCGTGTTTATAGAAACTATGACTTATTTATTGTTTTGTATAACCTGTGGGGCAAAATGACATACATACATTCGGGGCAAAAAGACATACGCTGATGGCTCAGACTACTTTAATGATTCCAAAAACAGACAGAAAAATTAAGAAGACAGGTACAGAAGATTCATTACGATGAGGATTCTGAAGTAGAAAATTTTCCAGCTGCGTCGAACGGTGTCGGCGATTACTGCACATGCATTTACTACAACGACCTCTTTTTTCGTTCCAAGCTGGCCACGGTGCAACAATTGTTCTCTTTGGGCTCATACACCATGTGCTGATGTACCCAAGAAGACCAAAACTTGGTCTGTTTAATATTTAGATATTTCACAATTTTCGTGTTTAATATGTATGTCATTTTGTCCGTATTACATGGACAAAATGAATTTCCTTAGAGGTTGTGGTCAATTAATTTTTTTATTCAATTACAAGTTTACGTAGGTTACAACGAATGAACCAAAGCTCATTATTCCAAGCAAACATTGATTGTAACTTTGTTAAATAAAAATATATGATTAAAAACAAAACCATATGTCATTTTGGACGTACGGGAAGTACGTCCAAAATACTCATCTGTACTCATAATACTCATCATCATACTACGGTTCAAATTAGTCAATCAAAACACGGGTAGAATCGAAAGATGATGCTATTCGTATCATGATATTAATCCTTATCCAACTAAATAGTTTCATAATCAAGGATTATAATCATGCTATGACCATTAGGAACCGAGCAAAAAAAGTTAAAAAAGTTAGAAAGAACGCTAAGCGAAAAAGAAGTAACAGCGCAGGCGATTCATATTCAAAATCTGCATACCTGCCTACCTATTTCTATTTTACCAAAATAATATTAATCGTATTCACGGCATATATACACCCACATTTTACTGTTTATTCCGTGGTCTACATACGTTGTACCGGTACGGTACAATATGGCTTAGCCGCAAAACATTTGATCCATTCCATAACACATTCAATCGCGAAAATATCGAAGACGCTCATCAAAAATTTCGCCAGAGCAATTTTTACCGGTCAATCAATTTTGGCGTATCTATCGTTATGGCTTTGTAACGCTATACGTGTATTGGGTGAGCAGGCGCGGTTCCATAGTGTGCATGTCATTACATCGGTGCGAAACATTTCGCGGTCGGCATTAGCATATGATAACGGTAGCATGTGAGTCGCGAACTCGCGGCGACAACCCCGGCTCGACGTGATGCCGCTCTAATAACCTTTCCGCCATATTCGACGTAATCCTCCATGGAACGAGGTTTTTTAGATCTCTATGTTCTAACGAGAAAAATGTCGCGCCGAAACGCATGATCGTTTTGCTCTTGTTTTGTGACCGGTAAATGGGCCAAGTGTGAAACTGCTTTCACTGAACGTGTTTGACTGCACGTCACGTTAATTAGCTGATAATTTCATTTTAGATGTGTCGATAACATTTGTCGTAATATTAAAATTAGAATTGCCGGTTTCGCTCTTCAAACGTGCTAAGTCATTGAATAGTATATAAGTACTATCTAGTTAACAGAAGTGTTCTAACACGGCTACTTACTTATCATAATAAGTTTTCGATTTCTCATGTGAGCTAAATGCCGCAAAAGTCGGTCAGATTATTCTGATTTTCAAGAATACCTACTTAAAGTAACGTTGCACCAAGGCCGACAACACCTTTAACAATAGGTACAATAGTTAGGTAGGTATTCCAAAACGATCTGGGATTTTTTCTAATTAGATTCAAGGATTGTACTAACATTTCGACTCGCACTCTACCACAAAGTAATCTGTGACAAAGGCTTTTCCAGTTATTCAATTTTACGAAATCGTGCGCGACACCGTCTGTTTTCCTGAAGCCATTGCCCTATGTACACGTATAAATCGATGCTTACGTACCTACATCTTATTAATTTCTGGAAGATAAATTTAATTAGCTGCGAAGTTTTATTTAAAACAAATTAGGTAACAATCGAACAATATCATATGTAATGGAACGGTAAAGCTAATAATAGATAATGACAGGCTACAGTTTGGCTATCAATAGAGCCTAGTCATTAGCGGGCACAGAATGGGGAGCATAATGTGCTGAGCGGTGGATAAGGTACTAACCAAAGTGAACGATCGCCGCGGGCATTTTCTGCGAAGCCACGACGATGCGATAGAAATAAAATATTTTCAAGTCTAGCGCATTTCTTAAACAAATGAACTGACTCTCTTTAATCTTATTTGATTTGCCTACATATTTCATTAATTTTACAGGTTGTTGAATTTTTCTTTCTTCGTTCATTTTCTGCCTGATCTTGTCCCATCCTCCCATGTTAATTGTGGTCCGCGTATTTTTTTTCTTTCATTGTGCCCCTGTCAGTCGTCACATTTTCATTTACTTATTTTAGTGGAAGGTTAATGCCCAGATATATTGGGCATATTCTAAACAATTAAAGTACGCTCTGGAATTCGACAGGGCTCCCATCTTGGCTCAGTTTTGTTTTGACTATTTGTAATTGAGAATTAATTACTTACAGAGTTACCGTGGTATTTTTTATGTTTGCGTATAATGAATGATTATGTTGGCTGTATGGTTACCTATTGCTGCGTATAAAAGTCACGCATATCTCTTATTTTATTTTGTTGTATTTTGTAGCTACAAGGTACTGCTGTTAGTGAATCTACCAATAAATAAAGTTGAAAAAAATATTCCTGTCAAAATAGCTCAATTTGCCTAGTCATTATACCGTCTGTACTCCCTTAATCATCCCTCATTCATCATAATCATCATCATTTCAGCCGAAAGACGTCCACTGCTGGACATTGGCCTCTCCCAAGCTCCGCCACTTCTCGCCGGTTCTGTGCTTCCTGCATCCAGCGGATTCCTGGATCCCTCATTCAATCTATCCATATTTGGTGTACTTCTCCGGCTACTTCCATTACCATTACTCAACACAATCTTAGTCACATGATTGTGTTTCTTCAGATTATTTTTACGGAATCTAAATTCCGTTGACCTGTTTTCTCATATAATATTATTCGATTTTTATATTATTCAACAAATGGCCAGTAAGTTGTACTTACAAACTGTCATTGTGCGCGCACCTTCTTTCGGAATTCATCAAAACTATCTAACCAAACCATTGGCATCATCCCAATGTTTTGGCTAACAAAGTTGCGGGCAAAAGTCAATAAATAATTTCATAGAGAGGTGTTCGATGTCCGTGTACTATTTATAATGTAGATATACCGTTGCACACGGATACATGTATGCCTCTAACATAAATCTGGTGGGTGCAGCGTGCAATGGCTTGGTAGCTTGCATGTAGGTCTGAGTCCTGAGCGTTCGTTGGTCGCCGCCAGAGCCTTCTGCGGATACTCGCTCAGCCAAAACAGAAAATCACCACCCACATGAAGTAATTTAGGTTCCTCCTAGTCATCGCGTGGAATACCGATTTGCAATCGATAACGGCTCTTCGGCCTTATTAAAGTTTGCCATTTTTGATTAGGTACCTTACCCACTTAAATTGCCTTTTGCAGACAGTGAATCAACGTTTAGATCTTATTAATTAGATATATTTTATTTCGTGTATAAAAACTCTAGATTAGATTTTAGTCGTGTAATAGCTGGCACCGGCTTAACAACACGTCCGTTACACCTACTACGTTGTGGTTTTTCAATACCACAGGGATTTAAGACCAGGCACTCCAAACACAATTTCCACGCAAACTCCGCCCCAATGCACCCCACCACTCCACTTTGTGCTAAACGCTAACACATCAGTAATAAAGTTGAATATCGCGTGCGCTCTTTGATCGTGTTCAAGCACGGAACTAAATGTCGTAAGTCTCAATTCTTATTTCGTCTATAACTAAAGTTATAATTGATCTAGAGAAAAAATATCCTATATTCGGATAATAAACTATATTAACTTACTGTCAATAATTATTTTAGACATAAAAGCCGAGTAATCTTGTATATGTTTCAAATAATCTTTAAAAAAGACATGATTTTCGAATAAAAAATGTATCGAGCGAAAATGTTCCAATTATGTAACTGTCTTTTAATTGGAAAGAAAGAGGTCCAATAAATCATATACTAAAGTTCCATTCTGATTGTATGTGTGACTTTTTCAGAATATGAATGCAAATTAACATACAATTTAGGGAGCCTCCTCTTAAGTACCTTCGGTATCTCAGTGGTTATCCATAAAAGTTCTTGGGAACTGTAGTAGGTAACCACTTCGCCTCTTCCAGTTGCACAACCATAAACGGTTATTCGTTTTATTGGCGATCGAGCTGGCCGTTACCCGTGGTTATTTCACGATGGCGCCCGCACATAGCTTACGTGCAAATCTACATAATTCTTGCAATATATCTTTAACCTTTATTTACGCAATTGCATTCATATTTAATGATTCTTAGATTTTAATAACAAAAACTTCAATCAGGTTCTGTTTCAGGACGTAGGTACTTATATTTTATTCTGTTAACCGTTTCGTTTAAAACTAATTTATAAACATCTACCTACAGAGCCGTTGTTTTCAAGTTAAGTGATCTCGAAGATGGTTGAGCTTGAGCTTTTCATAATCTAATACCGAGATAAATAATGTTGTACCTACCACAATAAATAGATAATGCAATCTCAGTTCTACTAAAGTGAAAACCCACGTAAGTTGGTGGTCTTTAACTACCAACAATATTACACTCTTCCTAGACATTAAGGCCATAGCACCTTACATTAGCAGATAGGTAAGCTTAGATACGTATCAGTGTTTTTAGATACTAAACAATTTCCTAACAAATTATAAATAAGTATCTAGCAGGTACTAAGGTTTAAGATAATAGGGATTACGCCTGTATAAAAAAAAAAAGAAATTCTATTGAGTCCGTCAGTCAGATAATAAAAAAATATTAGACACGTATTTTTTGCTTTATAATATTAATAAAAATTACTTGGATAAACCGCATAAAGGTTCCTACAAATAGACGCGACACAAAGACACCGCTCGTCGCGTGTCGCGCCTGTTTGTAGGAGCCTTTAAGGCTCATGCAGAACAGCGCGATAAGGGTCGCGCTGCCTGTAGCGCCCGCGATGTCGCGCCAGTTTGCACGAGCCTTTAAAGTTGGGGAATGGGGGTCGCTATGTCACAAGTAAGTATAAAATGTACATACATACTCGTGGCGTCATGGCACATTTTAACTCAATGTATCACGTGTAATCTTTTGATAACGCAAATAAAGAAAAAATATGTGTCAAATATTTTTTAATAATATACAAGACAGAAAAAAAAAAATTTTAGTCACCATCCCTGATAGGACTTATAAGGTGATCGGAGATACCATAGATATATTCTATGGGAGATACCATACATGGCATGCCCTCAAATATATGCCTACCTACCTACTAAAAGAGCAATGTATATGTTTTGTCACGTTTGTCTTGTAAGTAGACTATCGGTATGTTACGCAGGGTCAACAAAGGGCACGAAACTCAGCGTTCGCATTCAGTAATTGTGCAACTGCAAACATAACGGACACAGCTGCTCAAATGCCAACTGTCAAGTACTGACCCCTCGCTAGACTTTACAATGTTTAACGAATAAAAACATTCACGCAGGTATAACTACATCTTGTATGCAGATCTAAAACAGTTTATTCGAAGACGGTGGCGGCGCCATTGCATCAGTGCTACCGGTGCCGGCTATGGCAACTATTTTTCCAAGTATTCCAGACACTTCACGCTCCTCGCTCTGATGCACACACAATTAAATAATTATAAAAGCTTTACTTTGTGTAAACAAGTAATTAGACGGTTAAGATAAAAAAGGAAAATCAAAGTGCACAACGCTACGCTACTTTATTCTGACCAAATTTCTAAGCAACATTAAAAGACATTGTCACCTCAATTTCTAGCTATAATATATAATATGAACATTAGGTAGGTACAATTAATATAAAAACTTTTTGGCCGGCTATAAGATGTATATGTATAAATTACAAAAAACAATAGTTAGATAACTGGCATTCAAAATTAATCGTTCTTAGCGTGTGTTTCCATTTCATCTGCCCTCGATTTCGCCAGTAGCTAAGCATAATTGTGACAAAGTTTTGGACTTGTTATGTTGTCTGTTTTGTCCGAGAAGTACCAAATAGGTAGACTGTTTTGTTCTGTTCGCGCGTCTTCGCCAGTGGGTCACTTTTAATTGAATTCGGTAAAAAGGTGATTGTACACGCACGCCTAGCAATGGAATATAGGTTTACTTCGTTTCTGCGACTTTAAAGGGTCTCGAGAGTTTTGTTGGACGTTCCACCCAAACGAGTCTTGAAACCCTTCAGAGTTTCTTGAAACAAGCAACTAAGCTGTTACTATATTCTATTTTTAATTTACGAGTATATGGAAGAAATTCTTTTCTATGCTGTAACAAGTATAAAGAAATTGCTACAAATCGCAAATTACACATTTATGCAGGTGCTTGTTGACGGTGGAACGCAACACAGTAATGTCAGAGATCCTTCAGATTGCTGGCATATTTACAGGCTACTTATATAATGCCCGGCGGCTGCTGGAATCTCGGTAGACGCACGAGGTACTACAATGTCATCAAGATAACTTGTTTTATGCACAGTCTGTGATTTATTTCTAAGTATTCTGAGCAGTTAATTTATACGTATTTGAACCCATAAAATACCAATAGAATTTATACCAGTCGAATAAAAAAATATGCCGCTTTCTTCAACCCTAAATGGTGGCAGTTGAATAGTCGCTATTCTCGTCGTTGCATCGCAAACCAAAAACAATCGGATCTCGGAATTCTTAAACGTGCGCGCAACGATGCATATCATTGACCATGGTATATTTTTATTGCTTTTGTATGCATGGCAGACATAATAGTCTACACTGAATTGAATTAAGGGACATTTACTTTACTCCGTTATTGGAACACCTTGGCAGAAAAATATCGATTATGCATTCTGTATTGTAGTGTATAGAATGGAGAAGGTAACTAACAATAGCTTAAGACGCAGATATATGAACTATCATATATCTGCGTCTTAAGCTATTTGTCACTAGACCTTGAGTGGTTAGCTTGCGTGTTCTGTACTGACCTCACGCAACGCGTCGTACCTCCAGCCAGTAATAGGACTCGCCCATCAAGGAGCGCCTGTCCCAAATTAAACGCATTATTAATTTATTATACACAAAACAAAAGGTATTTTAATAAAACTCGTATACTAATAGATCAATAATTAAATTATCTTTAAAATGGTGAAGGGTTCAGAAAAATACGCTTGATAGATTTTGCGCGATTCTCAGTATTTTATGCGCGTTAGACCTACCTAACTTTACAAATTAATTTCACTATGTAATATAAACATAACCCAAAATATGCTTATATTAAAAAAAAAAATGGTCTAATTTAACATATATTTTTTCCAAATCATTAACACTACTCGTTTAGACGTCATCTTCAGTATACAATTATTAAAAGTCTGTTATCGTCGCCTTAACAGCCGATGTAGAGATTGGTTTTGCTAAGTCGAGCAATGCTGCTGCGAATATAATGGTTCTTGTACCACTGACAAGTCGGAGTAAGGTAGGCACGCACTAACTGCGTGTATAATAAGTATGTACTTAGACCTAATGAACTGCCGCAGGCAAAAAATCTCGAATGATCATGATTTCGTACAGTTTCCATTTGTTCCGATGTGTATTCACGTCTGTGTTAGCGATGCCGCATTGACACCATGAAATCAGATGGCCCCATAAAGCTCGACAGGAAGAGCATCACGCGTGAAACGCGTTATTGTTTGGATAGAGCCGTTTCGCGCCACTCGCTCGTCACAATGACGATTCACTGTTATGAATTCATCAACATGTAAAACCACTCGAAAGCAATGTAGATTTTTCTGAAAGTGATAACTTTATTTACATTTAGGTAGATAAAATAAAAACTTTGATTGCCTCGTTGGTCTAGTGGTCGCAAGCGCTATTGCTGAGCAAGAGGTTCTGGCTTCGATTAGCGGGTCGGCAAAGTGTTATTGGGCCTTTCCATCTGGAATTTCTCAGTAGCAGCGCGGTGTCAGGATTTGTGCCCGGTTGATGGCTATAGGCTCGCCTCCTATTAGATAGGACTTAAACATAAATGGCGACATGTGGATGAATTATAGACACCTCTGCCTAACTTTTCGGTGAATACAGACGTGATGATGTAAAATAAAAACAAACGCGGTGTCGTAAGAGTTAAATTTGCGGAAACAGATTGTGGTAAATACCGCCATAAATTTCAAACTATTGTTAAAGAGCGTTGAAGATATAACATCAACTTCAAGAGCTTACATAAATGAACAATTCCCTAACGTATTTCCTATAGGTACTGCACATACAGAAGCGTGCAAAAATAGACCTAGAAGATGCTCCGCTCGCTCTTCTACGTGTACAGTACACATGATAAAAAGTCGCAAAGTATTATGCATAGAATGGGAGTCGCAAAAAACGCGGTGATGATTACAACCGCTTTCGGAAGAAAGCTGAGACGTTTCGCTAATTACTAGCATAACTGCATTTTTTACTTTCGATTCTTTACACTTGCTGTTGCTACTTATAGATTAAGTCGTTATAGATAATAAAACGTCAACACGTTCAGTGCCGGGAGTCCTCCTGCACCTCCTCACCTAGTCGCATATGGGATGCCGGGAGCAATTGAGGAGGGCTCATTTTAAATGTAGGTTTTTCTTGGCGAATACAGCACTATAAACCGTGATAATAAAATCTGATGTACATATTTTAACAATATTTATTAGTGTATGCGTTGATTTTATTAAAATCAAGTTTTTTATTTTTTTGTTCACAGTTCTTTACAAATACCTAATCAAAAAAAAAAAAAAAGACGACGAACGAAAGACACGACCCCCTGAAAACACTATTTTAGTTCGTTTTACAGTGTTTTAAAACAAGGTTTTAAACCTAATGCTGTTGACCGTCCGCGATGGTTAACTTTAGCGCAAACGTGATATGGTAACCCTTCCGGAGGGTTCATTTCCAATATGTATGGCAGTAGTAGGCGAATACGAATATTCCCGATGAGTAACACCCCTGTCTTTAACACTGTTGACGATCGGGAAAAACAATTTCGTTCGTTCACAGTGTTGACGCTGGCACAAAAGTAAGATTTAGAAAAGTGAAGTTCAGTTAAAGATGACACGGATTTTCAAAAGGCTTCAATTACAATCCAAGATGGCAGATGGTGGGTTAAGTGAAAATCCAATATGGCGGCTGCGATTTTTTTTTTCATTTTTGTTGTGGGGGTCGTTTTCATAGTTTTCGAGGGTGGTAAAGCTGATAGTGAGGTCAATGGCATGGCGTATGAGTTCTATGAAAAGCGGGTCGAGTCGAAAGTGGTAATTATTGTTAAGTATCGGAAATTCGGAAGTTAAGGGCATTTTAATAACAAAAATAATAAAAACGGGATTATTGAAAACTGAGTTGATTCCATTGGTTGTAGGTAGCAAGGTATATATTGTACTGTCCGGCAGTCACAATGGTCGTTCTGGTCCAGTCGTTGGGTCATGCTTGCCGCCTGCGCATCCGTCATAGGTACCATCAAATCTGTGCCATTATGCTTACCACATAACATTATTTTTTATAATGATGTAGGTATCATCGTAATGATGTACGACATGCAGATTTATGTAATGTAAGCAATTACCGATTACGCATAGTTGGTACATAATGTTCTTCGTAAAGAAATCTCAATCAGTTCATTATTTCATTCAGGCTTCTGGCAAATGTTCTGATTCTTCTTTTCGCGCTTTCTTTTCTTTTACCAAGTCTTCTATTGATTTCCATTATTTCATTGGATCCTTAGTTAGCAAAGGATAATGATGATGATTATATTTATTTTTATTACCTACCTACTAGGTTTTTACAAACAGTTTTTTCACACATAAATATTTTTTTTTTTAACTAGATGAGATCGGAGTTTCCTATCCGACTACTCTGAGAAGAAACACCAAAACGAACTCAGAGGTCAGTCTCTTTTAAAGTCCAGACTTTATCTTGGTCTTTTGAGGAAAGGACCACACAGATTTGAGTGAACCTGTCCAGTCAGTGCATGCATATGTCTGTAAATCAGTCCTCCATCAATTCCATCTTACCTACACATATAAATATCAGATTATTTTTTGAGTACCTACCTATTATACCTACTGATGATACCAAGCGCTTCCTCTCAGAGCGTCGCGAGGCCACATCTGTTTTCAAATATTGTGGTAAAATAAAAATAATTATAACATTGCAATTCTATTTCGAGGCCTGAACAATTTCTGGGTTTAGTGCGATCGAGGGCGATGCGTCCATTAATATTAAAAACATTATTTAGACCATTCTTTGTTTCGTTGCTTGAATCTTTTTCACCTTTATGGCTATAGATGCTTCCGCTAACGTAGACAACCAACTAAATATACAATATGATTTTGGCTTCTTATTTCTTTTATGATTTGTATCTCGAACACTCTCAAATGGACGTAGATTAGCAGAAAGGACTCAACCCACACTATGGTCAAAAATGAAAGAAGTCTTAAATACCTACTTTTGGACACCGGCCTCGTTTCTTTTTGTGCGTTGGCGTATTTAAAATGAGGCTATTATCATTAATGAATAATCATGAATCCGCGAAGGGTTAAGCAGTCGTTGCCATAATTAATGCCCATACCATACATTATGTATCTTCATTTAATATCTGTGCCTCTTATAAGTTTATTAACTGCAGAAATACAATCCTCATCAGAAGATTCTAATTAGGAATCAACGCCAATATAAAAAGTTTGCGGCTACCATAATATCAAAATTTTTCCCTGAACGTTGTTAGAAGTGCATACCTCTTAAATCATTAAATCAGAAATACCTACACCATTTTATGGACTTTTGAAACTGGTCTTCATGTACGGAAAACCTCTAAAGAGGATAAGGAAAATAACTGTATCGGTAGGTAGCTATTACAGGTGCCTCTACTGAGCTCTCTATGTCCAACGCAAGCGGAGAAATGTGATTGGGTAATTCGTCTAATAGTCGTTATAAATGCTGTAATTTATTTATTTATATATACTTTATTGTACACCACAAAAATACATAACTAAAAATAAATCAAACACTACAAAATATACAATGGGCGGCCTTATCGCTGTAATTCTACTTTTATAGCCACTTTTTACCTTAGAACTCTAGTTACTAGGGCAAAATAACTATTTTGATTACATATTCTCAGTCTAGATAAATTGACAGTAGGTACCTGTAAAATCTAGCAAATTACACAGATACACTTTCCAGCTTGGTGCACTTAATAAAGTCATTATAACATAGACCTGCATACATACCTAACATCACGCCTGTATTCCCAGAAGGGCTAGTGCTCATATACACGAGCGTCACGTGCCAACGGTAGAGGCAAATGCAGCTGTCAACACTCGTCGACGGCAGCAGCCGACGCGTCGACAGCAGAGGCAACTGCAGCCGTCGACGTGTCTACGGAGTGTTGACCGTTGCCGTGGAAGCGTCGAGCACGTTGCCGCTTGTGTATGACACAACTGCAGCCATCGATACTCGTCGATAGTAGCCGTAGACGCGTCGACGGTTGCAGTTCAGCGCGTGCCGCTCGTGTATATGAGCATTTATAGTACCTACACCCACGTTTCACCAGTTATGTTTAAATCTCATGTACCTAATAGGGGGCGGGTTTATTGCCATCAACCGGGTTCAAATCGATGGCAGACTCCGGGCTGCTACTAAGAAATTCCTGATGGAAAAACTCAATAACACTTTGCCCGACCTGGGAATCGAACCGAGGACCTCAAGCTCAGCAGTAGCGCTTGCGACCCCTTCACCAACGAGGCAGCTAAAAACAGACCTATTAACCTATATTTTAGAATCGCTCTAAACTTGTTCCTGCGTTGATTGATGGGTCCTCGATCATGTCGGTTCGATTATATTAACACTCATTAATTATTTATTTTACCTTCGATATCATAGGAACTATGTCGAGTTACAACAAAAAAAAAGTCGTCCGTGAATGTATGTAGACTTCGTCAAAATTTACTACCTAGGTAGGTAAATTTACTTATACATATTTAAAATACTGTATTTTTATGTTCGGAGATTTACATGTAGACGCCTCTCGAATTAGTAGGTATACCGAAGCATTGTTTATTCAACAATCATAAGTGGAGACGCGTGGTTTCCTTCAAGTAGAAATTATTTACTTAATCGCCTAGAGCCTACTTACTCTTTCACTAGGTGACGAGTAAACTAATTCCATATATTATGATGCGCCACACGCCCGGGGCATGAATATGATTGAACTAATCGTAATGTGAGATATTTCGTTCGTCTCTCGTTTCGTCAGCGCAGAAAGGTGAGGGCTCTGTCTATGTTGTTCTCTATTCTCGACAAACCCACTACTCCTTCTACCTGACTTCCCATATTCAATACTTATGCTCTGCCCATATTAGACATTTTCGTTCCACCAACAATCGTCTTCTACGATGTCCTTTTCACCGCTCTGGTTTCATTCACTCTGCTTTCTTTGTCCAGGCGGTCTTTCTTTGGAATGCTCTACCTCTGAAAATCAGGACGGCAACCAGTCGGTTGTCTTTTAAAGTGAAGGCGCGTGAGCATATAGGCAGAAATATCACAACGCTGATTTGCTGGATTCGTTTTCTCCTCTACTGATCGATATTTCTCCTCTACCGATCGTTATTTCTCCTGACAAAGTTATTTTCGAGTTATCAATCCCATATGTTGCACCTGCCGCCATGTTTTGTCTCTGCATCACCCTAAGGTTGACTGGTAGAAAATGCCTCAGGCATTAAGTCCGCCTTTGTACGGTATTTTTACTTGTGCATAAAGTTTTAATAAATAAATATTTCACTATACACGCACTGGTTTCAAGTCGGCTTATAAAACTAGCACAAAGGAGATCCCATTACATCGATGAGACTATAATTATTGGAAGCAACAACGGCTCAGTGAGCAAGTCATTGGGTTAATGGCACGCCCGGATCGCTGCATTGCTGATCCATCCGAGCGTAACGTTAAACACCCCTATATTTGTTATCGGAACGGAATGTCTAGATTTTTTATGTTTGCGGTTTACAGAAGTGCTGCATCTGATCGGTGAGCCTGACTTTCGCGACGTGAGACTACGATGGGAGTACGGCAAGCCTGATGAAGAAGACAGGCCGAAAGTGTTGGCATTTCAAGTGCATTACTGCGAATTGCAAGCATGGGGACAATATCGCTGCAGGACCAAGGTATTGAATTAGACATTGTTGTCGTGAGCTTATATAACCAATATGGCATAGTCGCGTGAAATATACTTAAGTCGTTAAAAACTATGACATTCTACAATGGTATATGTTGGCAATGAGTTGGCACTCCGAAACGGGAGATAATGGGCTGGGGTTTGCGCGGCGAGCGTGACTGCGGCGTGACTGTGACAAGGAACATGCCCGCCAGTCATTACTGTATTTACGTGTTAATATAGCACCGCTGCCAGTGTTTGTAGCCTTTCTCTTTTATTGAATCAGATTATATTTAAACATTGAGCTTAACGTTGACATCATTATCCGCTCTGCTAAGCTACAATAAACTTTATTGCAGGCAATCTTGCCTTATTCATGACAAACGCTTGGCAAAGCTGTTTCTTGATCGTAGTAAATTGTCTGAAAGTACTGCTGCTTTCGACCTTTCCGACATAATCCTTGGGAATAATTTGCCTGATGAAATAATCATATTAATTTCGTCTTCAAGGTGATCGACACAGAAGAAGAAAAATCCACCAAACTGTCGCCTAGTACTACAGAAGCGTCAACGACCACGAGTCAGCCATCCGGAATGAGGCGCGGGCGCATATATAGCACGCGTATCATCGGCTTGCGAATGGCTACAACATACTCCTTCGAAGTTAGGCCAGTCCGGCGAGACGCCCGAGATTTGGCTGACCCGCAATCGATTAGCTCGAAAATTATCATCGTACCTACGAAAGGATGTGAGGGTCTTTTAATGTTTTTCCTGATAACCACTGTTGCACAAAGACCTGACAATCCATATTTATGAACACCCAGGATTTCAATTGATTTCCAGCCCAATTGCGTAATACACTGCTTCAGATTCGGAAGGAAATTCCTAATTGATTGCTTCATATTTTTGAATAATTTGTCTGCTCGACAACGTAAATAACGCAATGAATGTTGTCGAATTGTTAAAATGAAAGACGTTACAATTTTTAGCGTGTTACGCAATTACCGCAATGAATAAATTTGTCGCAATAACCAAAGCGCCCATGTACTTAACTCAGATGCTAAGTTCAGGTATCATTGCAAGGACATACCCTCATGACCTAACGCTAAACAATATTCCTTTTTCAGTTTCAGCCCGCGCCACACAATGCCTGCCACACGCGAGTGAAGTTGAAGTATCTACGGGTCCGTTCTTTGGAGGTCGCATCGCTGTGGAAGCAGCCGATGGCGGCCCGGAGCGTTGTTCCATCCAGGGCAATCCGAATAGCGCCCAAGATGCGTACATCTTGCGGATACACCACGATGAGTGCGGGTCTGAAGTGAACGACACTACAGTGGCTACCTACGTTATTGTGCAAGAGAATCTACCCATTCTTACGCACAGCACAAGACGGTAAATTACAAGAATTTCGGAGGCTAAAAAAGGCTGTGTTTTCACGACAACTCAGCCTTAGGTGCTGTTTCGATTATTTATTTTCTGTTTCTTCCAGATTCTTGGTCCTCTGTACCTACAAACCCGAGACACTGACAGTCAGAGCCGGCATCAACTTGCCAAAATCCAACCCTGGGGACGTGTTGCATCATAATAAAGCTTCGAGCGGATCTGTCGAACCCTACGAAAACCAGGACATGGACTACAACGAGCTACAGCCTGCCAGACTCGAAGCAAGAAAAGAGGAGTCGCAGCAAAGTATGTATTGTAGTCTAAACGGTTCTTTAATAATTCGGTTATGATTAATTACCGTCCTCCTTACATTTGATTTATTATTCCAGGCGCGTTCGGTGAGGTCACATTGGTTATGTTCTTAGTAGTGGCTGCGTTTGGCGGCATTGCGCTATTAATATGGAAGGTGGTGCCGCAAGCTGACAGAGACAACATATCTATCGCGACGGTCTCGTCGCTGGCGCGCAGTGGGATCTTCAGCAGACGGAATAGAGACAGATTCTCTGACAAAAGCTCTGTATATTCAATTTCGCTGTCGGAAAAAGATGAAGGAACCCTTAAAAAGCCTAACGACGGCGATAATACGTCCGAAGCGTGATTATTTTATTAAAAATAATATTGTGATTGATCTAATTTAACTGATAGGTGTAAGAGCACGTTTTATCCGAACTGAAAATATCGTAAAGTTGGTCAAGTTGCATAAGGGCGAATTCGACTAAACTTTTATACCTATAGTCTTATCCTGCGAATAATTTTGAGTTGTTGATAGTTTTTCCTTACTAATACTGTCAGACGTCAATATGATTTAACGGATAATAGATATCTCACTTTGATAAAATCAGCCCTAAGTAATGTAAATAAAAATATGAAGACCCCAGACAAGATGTGAACACTTGAAATTCGGGGCCGATTACCTACTGGTTTCCTATTGTATAGGTACAAAAAAAAAAAAAAATTAAAAGTATTGATAAGTTTATTTCGAAGAAACTATTGGCATTTTAATTCAACGTGGCCAGTATTTGCTTTGCACTCGGATCACTAACATCAATGCTATGATGGCCATAGATATTATCGACTATCCTTTATTTAAGACTTGTGCGGAGCGGGCATACGGAATCCTATAAATTTGAAATTAATTTCGGTACATATTTATGTTCAATTATTTGTTAATGGCAGTAAAAGTATGTAGTCAAACAAAATTCCATGTTTTTCGTATGTCCGTTTGAATTAAATTTAATTTTAAGTTAATACAAATAGAAAAATGAGTGTGAATAAAACAAATAATGTGAAACTTACGGTTTTTTATTTGAACACATCTTGTGATTCGTCCAGTACAAATATTTGTTTTTCCATCTTCACTTCTGGGAATAGGAACTGGTTAACAATTTCATTTAGTTCTTCTAAAGCTATTTGCGCGTGAAGACGAACAGTAGTGTCCTCATTATTGTCTCTATAGAGGTTTTTTAGTGTTCTGTAGATAGGTAGTAGATTATCTTTTAGCTGGAGTAAGGTCTCCTTGCCTAAACCTTTTATTAAGCTTGATATGACCATGACAGCTGCTCGTCGACATTCTATTGCTTTGTCAGTTTCTATTATACTCCAAATACAATACAGCACCTAAAATAAAATGGAAACAAAATTGTATAATAGTTCTCTAATTACCATATACAAGGGTTTCAGGCTCCGTGCATAGCAGAGGGTTTTTAGACTCACTTGAACAAAGACTTTATACTTTGCCATAAACTTAAAAATTGTAGGAACAGCAGCAGTAATCAAACACCCTGTTCGGGCAGTATATGTTCGAATAGTATACCCGATAATACCCGTCCTTTTCACTTTAAGCAACTTATATTAAGGTTTATTTTTGAATAGCTAAAAAAGTCCTCTGCTCTGAGCTTGTCTTTGTTTACTGTTGAGCCTTATAATCATTTTTCTTAAATATTTTTACCTCATATATAATACTTCCTATTCTGTAGTGCAGCACCAGCGCAATTTCAGCTAGGTTTGATAAGGCTGATGTTCTGATCAGAGGATCTCCATCATTTACTCCACAGAGCATCGTGTTCAGTAGGATAGTCTTGTGGACTACTGCCATTTCACCTATAATAATAATAATGAATTATATTTAAAAAATTGGGAATGGAATGATCTTGTGAACCCTGCAGTGGTCGCGCGAAATACATATGTAATCCATGGTTGTTTAAAATGAAATTTCTCATAAACTAATCAAGTTTGTTAGACGGGACTGCATGTACTTTAAGCGTAACAAACTCCCCCCCCCGCTCCCAAAGTTGCGCTCGCGCATTGGCGACATGTTTGTGTCAGGAGAGGGTATTTTAAACTCGGCCATTGTCATAATTATTTAAATTAAATGCCCAATTTAAATAACATATTTTATTGAATAAGGATATATATAATACCGCTCAAAATACCTTAGGAAATAACAATTACATTTTTATCAAATTCTGAAAGATAAAAATGGTTATTGTGGTCATCCTTAGAAGATAGACATATGCCATCGCGGACTTTTTAGTTGAACTTTTTAAGATGAACAATAATGCAGAACATAAAGTTTATGTCACTTTTACGATTTCCGCGGCGCGCACCAATAAAGCTGCCAGTCGGTATGATTGTTTCCGACATCTTCAACAATAATCGTCAAATTCAGCTAATTTACACAAAACCTTAATGAATCATAAACTAAAATCTTCCGCATGAATCACTCCGTCCATTGGTGAAAACCATTTGAAATTCCGTTCGGTAGTTTTTGAGTTTATCGCGTTCAGACAGACAGACAGACCAACAGACAGACACGGCGAGGGACTTTGTTATATAATATTTATGGATATTTTGTCATATTTTATTGAATAAATAAATAAATAATAATACGATTGAATTTCATTTAGAAAACAACAAAACAAATTTGCGTACATATGTAATCCGCGCGACCACACACGTGATTTCCTAGGGCGCGACCACTGCAGGGTTAAATCATGATAACTTGTACATATTTACCTAATTTTTTGGTAACTTTTACGATAACATCGCCTATCTTCATCCTCAACTCAGCATCTTTATTGTGACTCTCATTTGTTTCAATATTCCTCTTTTCCATAGTTGTCTGCTCTTGTAAGAACTCTTTACATAATATTTGCAATACATCTTCAGTACAGTGTGTGCAGAGCGATGCAAGACCATTGACAGCTGAGAGGTAGATATAGGAGTCTGTGTCTTTTAGCTGTTCCTACAAAAATATCGAAAATTAAATATTAAGTAAAATCACTTTAGGCATCCGTCCTAGCGCCGACGAAGAAGCGACTAACTATCAACGATTTTCTCGCTCAAGAAATCTACAAAAGGTTGTAAATCCCGTGTAAGTAAAAGAGATAGATATATTATTATTAATAGTTGATCGCTTACTGTTCACACCGCCAGCGACTGGCGATTATGCGTTTTTGTCGCAGCGACAAGAGCTATCAAAGACAATACAATACTCAGTGACGCTCGCTTGGCGAGCAGAACACCAGCTGAGAGACTCACGCTTGGTACATACGCATACCAGCGAGTAAATTGCTTGTACCCGTCGTGAACGCGATGCCTATTGCTTGCCAATTCGTTTTCAGTTGCTAGTTCTACATGCTTCTCATTAGTTGCTGGCGGTGGGACAGGTGCCTTAACCTATCAAGAACTTAGTTTGCATTGCAATAAATAGAAAAAATCTGAAAGCTTCGATGAATAGAACAGCTTACCTTCTAGCTGTTCTATAATACCACAGATTATACGATGATTCACTCCGCAAAATCAAAAAGCGCCTCTTGCTATGGGACAATAAAGTGCAATTCAGGTCGCACAGCACTATTTACCTACAGTTATTAGCCCGCCACGAACTTATAGCTCCATACCTAAAATGTGAAGTGCAACTTCTGTACTATTCTGTGATAATACACAATAAACTTACACATATTTACCTGGAAGATGCAAAATATATAATGTTTCTTGGAAATTGTTTCTGCATCTCCAGCATCAATGAGTTTTGTTAGTTCAATGATTCCATGTGCTCTAACAGGCAGCAGCTCATCAAATATGTCAGATATTGCTTTCTCACAAGCTGTATCTTTCTTCTGAGGTGCTTCTTCAGATATCAGGGACAGTGCTTCTTTACACAGAATACTGTTCAAGCTTGAATTATTCCCACCTATTCTTTTCAAAACAGGCATTAAATTTCTGAACCTTACATCTATTTTTTCATTTGAATTTGACAGAATGGTATTCAGTAATACCAGAGCTATAGTGACACATTCATCATGCTTATCTGAATCCTGTTTCAAAATAAAATGTTCAATGAAATCGGACACAATCATGGGGTTTGATTTTAAAGCATTCACGATTTTGGGTGATGTGGATATTTCTGAGAGTAACTGAAGAATGATTGCATACTGTTGATCGACTTCATTAATTAAAACAGGATCGTCTTCACTGAATAGTATTTCTTTATTTCCTATTTTTCGTCTTCGATAATTTATGTCAATTAATACTTTTAAAGCTATTGAAAATATATTTGTAACAAGTACATCATCAGTTGCACTTTTAATTATATCAATAAAGTATATCACAGCTTCATCTTTTATATAATCATCACACCTTGCCACTGATTTGACGGCAACACCAGCATCAAATTCTTCAACAAGAATTCCTGCAGTACAGGAAACTTCTTTACCAAATAAAAATGTTTTAACCATTTCAAATAATTCTTCTTTTCTTAGTTTCTCTAAACTTTTTAATATTACATCTTTCAATTTGATTTTCAATTCATCGTTTTTTGTACACTTAACTCCAATGGAATAGATTAAATATAAGTTAGGTATCAAAAGTTGAATAGGCCAGTCTAACTTGGTGGTACACACACAAGCATGTAAAACATTTATCTTTTGTTCAACTTCTTGCGGAGATAGTATGACAGTACCGGGCAAATTACAATTTGTAGTTAAATAACTGTAATCAAAGGCCTGGAATACCTTACTGACTAACAAAACCACAGGATCTGCTTGAGGGAACTTCTCATTTAAGTTCAAGACACATGCTACAGCTGCTGCTAAGTAATGTGTGTTATTCACAGACAGTATCTCTTGCAACTGAGAACAAATGTTGGCTAGATATTCACTTTCTGAACTGCTTCCATGTCTTGCTACTATGATTCTGCAAATCATATCAATTTTCTTCCATTCAAATCCTGTGTCTATAGCATAGCTTTCTATAAAACATCTGATCAGGCTGAGTAAACCTCCTGGAGCTATTAACCTTTGGCTCAACTCCTTTGCTATGACTCTTTTAGCAAATGCTGGGGGCGCTGGCTCTGTACCACTCTGTAGCACTAATAGCTCCTTCATAAGAATAGGTTGAAAACAATTATTGACAAGATGATTATAAACATTTACATACTTTTTCCTGTCTTCACTGAGCTTATCATATATTTCTTGAGTCATAGTAAAATTATTATATGTGCCGGGTTTTTTAAATGGTGCAAATGACAACTGTATCAATGCGGCCAAATAATCTGAGAGATGCAGAGTTATGATTATAGTTTTAAGAGCTGATACATTGTAACTTCTTGTGACAAAATCTGTGCAGTCTACAAGCATCTCATACTTTTGTTCATCAGTTAAGTAAAGTCTTGGAAGTATGGCCCCGGTGAGACATCTCTTTGACAACTTTATTCCAAGCCCCGGTATCAGACATGGTAAAATACCAAGAGATGTTATTAGTTGAAAACTGGTTCGTAAAAGTTTTTGGTTCTTCACACTGATTAGAATGGTTTCGTCGTTTTTTAGCTCAGTAGCAAGTTCGTCTATAGCACTGAATATCTTTTGTAAAAACGATTTTAATATTTTAAAAGAGTCATTTGATATCAATTGATTTTCATTTATGGCGATATCTTTGAGTATCGAAACAAATTCGCTATACCCTTCTGAAATACAAAAATCAATTTATATTTAATGCACAAACAACAACGAAATAGTAACAAAACAATGTAACAACAAATTACCTGTATGGGTAAGTTTTTCTATACGGTTAAATATTGGCAGGACCTGTGACATATTTCACCGTACCTTGATTTGCTAAGCAAGGATAAAATTATTTAATTTTCCTTGGAAATTATCAAGAAAAAATACAAAACAAAAGTAAACAACTGGAACTGAAGCAGAGCAGGCAGATTGACATTTGACCATAGACATATTGACAATATTTTGATATAGTCAAGCAATTTATCGTTGGTCGACTTTGATGATTTCCGAACCGATCTATAAAGTCGTAGACAGAGAATAGTAAGTAAGTACTGTAAGTGAAATAGAAGGCGTCCAGCAGTCTATACTATTCTCTGTCTACGTATAAAGTACATACAAATTAAAAATATGATAATCGCCTAAAAGTTTATTATTCATTAGAGAGACTTGATATTCAGTTTATCTTTTGAATGGCGATGTTGGTAAATATTTGGATACCTATTTGTAAAATAAATCAATAAATCAATAATTTATTTAACTCAACATCCTAATGAGGTTAAAAACTGAAAGTTAACAAGTGGCAGCACAGTAATTGTACGTCTTTAAACCGCCATTGTTGTGTTTATGTTTACTTTTGTGTCGATCACAAATTATACGAAAACTAGATAAATATGTATGAGACTTGGAGTGTAACACTATAAAAGACGAGCTAAGGACAGGGGAAGCGTTTACCACTGGTACAAAAGCAGCTTTAGTGGAAAAGTCAATAAATTATGAACGTTTTATAATTTATAGGTTATTTTGTGTTTGTTGACTTTAAGTTCGTTTTTTGTTGAGTTGAAAGCCAACTCGGGCATGATCTTCCAGACTGAAAAACCTCAGAGATCACTTGAAGAGCACTTCTAGCACTGATTTAACATGATAATATAAATACACACATACTTTACTATAATTTACATAATATCACATCACAAGTGCCTGTATGTAATGAAAACAGACTTTGTTCTCTTGGGAGCATCACCCATAAACCAGTTACTTCCATAAAAAGCAAAGGATAACACATCGTCTCGACGAAATATCGGATTTCAATTTTTTTGGAGAGCTTTCTCCCACAGTTTACTTCTCATAACATCTTTGGCAAATACATGGGTCCCTGTATTTTTGCAGTATACAGCTGAGCAATTGGGCTCAATAATTAATTATGCGTAAAAAAAGTCGCTTGTTTACAAAAAATGTATGGCTAGCTGTCAAATTATCAACGCCGCAAGTGAGCAAGTGGCAGTTTTTATCCCCATATTCCCCATTGAATCTAGGTCAGCTACCGATCCCAACAACAGAACGCCTTTTGACATAGGTAATACTGTGGATGTGAGCAAAGTATACTAACATAGCTGTGGCTATATCAGTCAACTGCCTTATTTTTCTTACTTCATAAGCAGCTGAAATTAATCTACCTGAAAGAGCTCTAATGTGGGCATTGCAATTTTGAATCTAAACTAATTCCTAGAAATTCAGTTTCCGTGATAGCATCTAGTTTTTTTGCTTTCAAGTTTAAAATGTAGACCCACTTGGGGTCAATTTGGTAATAAGAACTTAAGACATTTAGTTTTGTTTGCATTAAATGCTCAATTTAAGTAACATTGTTTATTGGATAAGGATTAATATAATACCAGTCAAAATAGCTTCGGAAATAACAATAAAATTTTTATCAAATTCTGAAAGATAAAAATGGTTATTGTGGGTCATACTAAGAAGACAGACATATGCCATCACGGCCTTTTTTTTACTTTTTAAGATGAACAATATTTTAAAACATACATTTTATGTATATTTACGATTTCCGCGGCGCACGCTAATAAAGCTCCCAATCAGCATGATTTTTTTCGAGCTCTTCAACAAGAATGGTCAAATTTCAGCCAATTTACACAAAAACTTAATAAATTATATACTAAACCCTTCCGCATGAATCACTCCGTCCATTGGTAAAAACTGTTTGAGAATCCGTTCGGTAGTTTTTGAGTTTATCACGTTCATACAGACAGACAGACGCGGCGGGGACTTTGTTTTATAATATGTAAGGATAAGGATTAGCTGCAAACCATTTCGAAAGAACAGCCAGACTATTGTTGACATGTAAGACATCTGTATCTTTTCTATTTAAATATAGAAGAGAAGTGTCATCAGCGAATAGAATTATAACAGATAAGTTAGCCATAATGCAAGGAAAGTTACTTAATATAAACTAGAAATAGAAAACGGCCAAGAAATTAACCTTGAGGCACGCCCCATCATAACTAGAGACCCCAAATTCGTCGCCCCGTTAACGTTTAATTTTTTGCTGCTTGTTTGATAGATAGAAAAGAGAAAGATCTGCTGCTTGTTCAAGAATTCCGTAGTGATGTAATTTACAAATCAGTGTATTGTGGTCAACCCAGTCAAACGCTTTTAAGAGATCACAGAAAATCCTAGAACTTCTCCCAGACCAAAATGTGACTAATGAGTTTAACTCCCGCATCAGTCGTCGACCCACCTTTCGTGAAACCAAACTGCATATCTAATCCATCCATCATCATTAGCTATGATCTGTAAAGAAAGAATTGAAAAAATATTGTCAGTTTCATGGCAACAGGGCTAAACTCCCCGTTTAAGTTTTAAAGTTGGGTAACTAGGTCTAGGTCTACATTTGCATAATAATATACATTTTATTTTCATTTATACCGCATGTTTTTTACTTACGCTGACCACCATTGGACCCCATAACTCCTTTGCAAAACGAAAGTTCTGAAAATAAATCAAATTTATGGAGGGTTGGATCAATATTACATAGTTTTAAAAATCGGCAAAAAACTTTAATTCCCAAAATCCAGGAAGAGGTTTCCTGGTGTATGCTGATCGCCGATTATATTGTGCTGGGTGCCGAGACTAGCCTAGAGGTCCAGAGCAGGTTGTGGTGGGAAATACTAGAGAGTATTGACCTGAGATTAAGTAGAACCAAACAGAGTACTTGTTTTGTGATTTTGGGTGTGCCTCGAGTCGCTTGTCCAAAAGGATGGCGAAGCAGATCGAGATGTAAAGCGTTGGATCAACCCCAGATGGATGAAACGGGGATAGGTCACAGAGACAGAGGAACAACTTGCGACTTACGGATGCCCTTCAAGTTAAAAGGATAAGGCCTGGCGTACTGTTTGGAATGGAATGCTGGGCCGTTAAGAAGACGAATGAAATTCATGCATGCAGCGGAGATGAGAATGTTAAGATGGATATGTCAAGTGTGGAGAATGGATAAACTAAGAAATGAGTATATTCTTCTTCTTTTCGTTTCGTTTATTACGGCATCAGAGGCGTTATTCAGATATGATGATCTTTGGGACATTGTGTGACAAGACGAGTGAGTGAATTGATATTTGGGACATTCTAGCAGATAGGACAGATGAGAATAAGTATGATTATCAGGGGAAGTTTGAAACTGGCAGAAAAAATAAATTTTATTGGAAATCGTTTGCCTTGTTATGGCGCATGTGATGAGGGAGAAAACGCATATGACAAAAAGAGTGATAAAATGAGAGAGAGGAGAGGAAGGCCAAAGAAAAGACGGATGGATTGTGTGAGGAATGATATGAAAGACATGGAAGACTGGCAGAAGAAAACGTGTTGCGCTGACCCTGAGGATATGGGACAAGGGCAGGAAGACGATGATGATGAATTTACTGTTTGTGTTGCTGGCGCCACTAGTGGCGAAACTTGGCAATTTGTACTCACATTTGCAATCGGACACTTCTTTACTTTCGTCGTACTACTTAGTCTGTGCTTTCGTCTTATGCACAACTCTAAACTGTCAGTTTGAGTGTCAAATCATCAAATGTGCCAAACAAAATGTCAAAGGATTAGCAAGCAAAAAGTGAATAAATATTTTAACGTACCGAAATAAAACGCATAATTTGCAAAGAACATTGATTTTAGTGGTTTAGTTATTGATATTAAACAAACAACTCCATCAATATGTTGATTAAAGTGAAAGTAAGACAAATTATAGACGATTTGATTGTTTGAAGGAATTATTATTTACAATTCATAACCTCGTTTCTTTCTCAGACGCTTACGGGAAAGGAGATTGAGATAGATATAGAACCTACAGATAAAGTAGAAAGGATCAAAGAGAGAGTGGAAGAAAAAGAAGGCATTCCACCACAGCAACAACGTCTTATATTTTCCGGAAAACAAATGTAAGTATTCTTGTAACCTTGTTTCTTTGTTACCTATTTGGGCATTACATCGATTGGTCAGTTTAGGTGTGAAATACAATACATCTTTCACTCGGTGTGTATTTAGTTCAGATCCCAGTTATCAGCATTTATAGAACATCATCATGTTTTCATGGCTGCTATAATCAGCAGCAGCAGCCATGAACAAGTGGGATGCGCGAGACTTTTATTTTAATGATTTATATTTGCAATATAAGTACCTAGTATACCTACAACTTATTTTAAAATGAGATTAAATTGGTTAACTCATGGTTCCTTCAAAACAGTGATCAGAGAGGCTTCAAAATCGCATTCATGACTTTGTGCCAAAATAACCTGCGGGGGTTGTTCTGAATAAAGTCAGCTTCATTTAGAATTACTCAACCAACCTTTGTTAGAATGTGTACTCATCATAGGACCACACCCCATGTTCACCCACTGATAAGCCTCTGTCTCTGCCAATTTTCACATTCCTGTGCCAGTTTCATCTAGGATCTATCTTTGATAGCAATTTTAGCAAATATGTTGACCATTCAAAAATTTTTCTTTTATTTCTAATGTACACACATAACATAACATCATGCCTTGTTTCCCCAAGGGTTGGGCAGAGGTGTCCCTGTAGCAGGTTCACCCACATTTCGCCAGTTATAAGTCCCAAGTTATAGGGGGCGAGCCTATTGCTATCAACCGGGCACAAATCCAGACTCCAGGCTGCTACTGAGAAATTTCAGATAGAAAAACCCATTAACACTGCCCAACCTGGGAATCGAACCCAGGACCTCATGCTCAGCAGTAGCGCTTGCGACCACTAGACCAACGAGGCAGTAATTTCTAATGTATGTTTCTTTTTCCAGGAATGATGAGAAGACAGCACAAGACTACAAAGTTCAAGGAGGGTCAGTCCTTCACTTAGTGCTAGCACTGCGAGGGGGGCTCTGATCTGGCTTGTGATAGTTTCCATCTTGTATTTATATCTACTAATTTTATTTTTCATTTCTTGTATAAAGTGATTACACTGTACAACATTTCTTTCATTTTATATTTGAGGTTGTTCCTGCCTATTTGTTAAGTACAGTCTACATTCAGAATAATGGGCACATTATGTTCCTTTTAGGTCGATTGGTTAAACTTTATTTGTTGTAATACTTTTGTTTTTTTTTAAACTGCTATTTTTATTTGTTTAAACAACTACTTAAGATAATTGCATTTATAATTTTGTATTTTGTTACATGACGAAAATTTTCATGAGATTCTTACAAAGGGTGCTGCAAGTTCTATAAATTAAAATCAAGTCATCATTTGAGCAGGTATTTATTATTACACCTATAACATTGTACATATAGTCAAGTATAATTTACACATATTTGCGCTGAATGAAGTTTACATAAAAATAAAACATCTTTGGTTCACCACACAAATTAACAACATCAATTTTCTATTTTTTTTTTTTCTCCTAATTTACATTAATTTTACCACAAGCCTTTCATTTCACAATTTAAAATTATTTACTAATTTGAGCATTTCACTACTCATGAAATAGCTGCAGTGTCACTACTACAGACTTTACACAAAGCATGCAGAGCCTAGACTGTTTCATTGGGTATTACATACGACAAGTACACTTAAATATTTCAGTGATTGTATAGGTAAATACAAAGAATAGATCAAACATGAAATGACAAACTACCATACCTACTTTAGAATCATTTTGGTGGATTTTAAAAACTACAAATTTCTAATATTATCAAAATGATTAAATGACTTTGGGACGGAAACATTTCCTTTAAAACATCAATATTTTTTATCTGCAAAATATTTTATTTTCAATTTTAATTAAAGATTTAGAGCACTTATGGAATTGATTTTTTTTTAATGGGAACATTCGAATAAATTGAGCTTTACAAAGTAGGCAATGAGCATTCGAGTTTGGCACAACATAATAAGTTACACACATAGACGGGAAATGCATGAAGAGACCACATTTATTATTTAAAGATTGTTTTCAAACATTGTCATAAAATTGTCGTAAAATCATCCAAACTCTTTGGACTGCTGTTGGCTCCAAGTCTGCTTCATGATTGGTCACGAACAACCGCGGCAGTCGTGACCTTGTTCACAGGAAGAGTTTCTTAACACCACACAATTAGAGAATACCATAGAAGGTTGGTGTGGTGAGGTGATTGTGTAACCAGTATAACATGCACTTTTTAACAATGTTGTGTTAGTATTAGGTAATGTAGGTACCTATTATAATAAACTTCTTTTTAGAAGATTGAATTGCATCGCTCCCATTTCACCCTAGACTTATATTGAATGTATTTTTTTTTTCGATTTTCGAATAAAACACTCCACTGATTTTAGATAAGATGATATAGACTAATTACACAGAGCAGAGCAATATAAAAATTTGCACTAGTTACGACTAAAAATTGTTCTTGAAAAATAACTAAAGGAGATCCGTTCTGCATTAAAGGTGATCAGCTCAAACTGCGAAAAGAAAACATTACGTTTAGTATGAATTAAAATAACTGTCTCGTCCCTCCAGCCAGGGCACAAAACATAGAAACTAAGTGATTACACGCTAAGGGCTCCCCCTGTGGGGTACATAACTCGGCTTAGAGCGTCGCTGTGGGAGGACAGCAAGGGACAGGCTGGATCGGATTAAAAATTAACTGTCTTTTTTTTCGATAGGGCATCTCATAGTTGACCTCTGAGGTCATGACTATTTAACCGGTCAATCCTGAGGTTGCCTTAAGCTGGTAAACTCAAAGCCTCCAGCCAGGGGCATACAAACTAAGCTAAAAAGTTAGGTGAACGCTAGCTAAGGGCACCCCCTGTGGGGTACGAGCCTCGGCTTAGGGCGTCACCGGAGGGAGGACATCAAAGATGGGACGGGTTGGGATAGCTGTTTAGCTAGACCCTAGCTTATATAGATAGTGCCATCCACGAAGACGCGTCCCATTCTTCTTCCTAATCGCTTACAGTACAGTAATCGCGTTTAGGTAGAAGAGTGGGGCGCGTTTTCGTGGATGGCACTATCTACAACACTAGGACTTATTTGTGAAGTAATCCTATCAAGAGCCCTCCAATTCGTTGACGTCGTCGTCTAAATTGATAAATGATGCTCTTACGAAATGTACTCGATATAGAGGACTCGTATTTGGGTCAATGTTACGAACCACTTTGCACATAAAGTAGTAATAATGTGAATGGACATACAGAAGAAATGTGTAAGTACTATAAGTATGTATGAATGAGGAGAAGATAAGGATCGAGTACCTTAGCAGCTCAACCATCGGAGAGTGCCGGAGTGACCCAACCGTATTTGTCATGTGTTTTGACGACCGAGCGGAATGCTTCTTCGGCGCGGCGGCGCGTGAACTCGCAGGAGGGTCTCGGCGGCGCCCGCGCCACTCGGCCCTGCCCCTTCACCACAGATGCAGCGAACTGCATCACCACAGCTTCTACAGTGTACGCGGAAGCCCAGCCGCGTGGGGTTAGCAGTTCCATACAAATTGCACCACCTTAAACGATTAATAAAACAACATGAATAGTTATAAGGCTAGAAGAGAGGTTCCGAGCTCGAATCCCAGTCGGGCAAAGTAGTTATTCCTTGTGAAGGTATAGCTCAGATTTTACCTTCATTGGAGTCCTATAAATGGCGAGACTCTTTACTTGGGCCTGATATTGGTGAATGTAGTCTGCTGCCATTAAAAGATAAGAACCCTCACCTTCCATGACGAAACCCTTCTCTATCCTGGGTTCGATAACCCGCATGAAAGGCGGTGCGAAGGGGAAGTTCTCTGGGAATATCAGATGCAGTAGTATGTTAGGAATGTGAAGCTCGCGTAGGTCGCTCGACAGTTCGCTCTCCGGGTCGATCTGGTGCAGGCGCACGTGCCATTCGAACAGGTTGTCGTTTACCAGTTCCACCTGAAACAAAGATTGTTATTAGACTCATCATCACCATTCACAGCCCGACTTGACCGACTGCTGGGCATAAGCCTCTCTTTGCTTCTGCCAGTCCTCACGCTTCTGTGCCAGCCTCATCCTGGTTTTACCTGATGGCAACAATGTCGTCTATCCATCTCGCCGCCTAAATTTAGACTAGATCTAATAAATACTAGCTGATCCGACAGACGTCCTGTCCAAGTATAATTTACCGCGATAATCTTATATTTTGTTTACGTAAACTGGTCTGGTACGGTTCGTCCTATCGTGGTCTTATTAAGCTGACAATTCCTAAACACCATGATGAAGCAACTGAGTGACTGCAGAAGCAAAGTACTACGAGTATCTTAGCTGGCTTGTCACAAGCCTGCCATAATATATTGTTACAGAAGGTAAAGCCTCTTTTGTGATGGTTTACCTACTAAGTGCTAAACATGCATGACATTTTGGAAGAAGAAGTGAACTTACGTACTACAAAACAAAGCAGCACAGACGGCCCCGGCCAGAACCGAACTGTCGTATGTTGGTACCTACACCACAAACATATTTAGTCTAGTGCCTAGACTACCTACCAATCAATCCTAGTTCAATCTGCCTAGCCTTTTCCCAACTATGTTAGGGGTCGGCTTCCAGTCTAGGCGGATGCAGCTGAATACCAGTATTTTACATGGAGCGGTACCTATCTGACCTCCGCAATCCAGTAACTGGGTAATACGATAACACTTGGTAAGACTGGTTGTCAGACTTTCGGGCTTCTGACGACTCGTAACGACTGTCAAAGATCCACGAATGACAGCCGCGACCAACGGCTTAACGTGCTTTCCGAGGCACGGAGGAGTCTCGGCATGTAAAGATGGTCCCATCCACAGACCAACCCCAGGAAGCGTAGCTTAACCTGATGGATCGACCCCTGCGGCTGTTATTACTTAGCCACGACCTAGTTAAATAAGGTGTTAAATTAATATTAATAGTTTAATAATTCTAGTTTTCGGTTGATTATAAACCTACCTATTGCTCTTTAAACTAAAATAGTCAGAAGATACTAGCTGTCCGATAAACTAAGATTTATAACCTATTTTTTTAAGTGAAGGCAGCAAGCAAAATGTAAACGAAACGGTTGAGTAACTTAATCAATTAACAAAGAGAAACCATTTCATAATAAGTAACGGAGATAGAGTCGATAACATACCAAAATATTACTGTGAGAGTCATAACATCGTGAATTCCTACGGCTTTTTATTTCCCACCTTTCATTACCGTTCCATTTACCTACAGTAGGTCTAATTTGCGTCATAATTTTACACTTGATAATGGAAAAGGGGTGCTACATATTTTTTCGGATCGGTATTTAATACGGGAGTATAATTTTGTTGAACAACAAAGCCGAATCCAAGTAATAATTACACATATTTGGCTTTCATTTGGCTCGTGCCGATCGGAAACTCCCGTTTGGGTCTCGGGGCACAATTCGATTTTGCCGCCCGGCAGTGTCGAATCATGCCGACCCGAAAATGAGAACGTTGCACGCCTCGTTAATTTTAGTAGGACGGTAGGACCTGTGGACTAGCACCGGGTTTCTGAAATATTAAACTTACGTATTTTCCAAAGAAGTTGCGAATTTCGCGGGTAAGTGTCTCACCGTGAATACAGGATCAGGCCGGCTGTTCTGTATCCGCTGGATCTCTTTCAATTCTTTCATGAGCCTGCGTGTACGCACGGCTGCAGCGCGCTCGCGCACCTCATTGGCTCCTCCTGCCTTCTTTTTCACGAGTGTTGTGGCTGACGGACTGGCTGGCAGACTTGCAGCTGCCGCTTCTGCTGGACTTACGCCATCTCTGTGAATTAAGATAATAATTTATTTTAAAAAGTAGGACAGTAGGTTATGGGTGGCAATGATCTATTAAGCATGTTTATTTCGCTTTTTGGCACAATACGGAAAACGAAAAACAATGTTAAATGGGTATCTAATTAGTGGGCCTTCAAACGTTGTTAGTGGGTGTGTAGGTAGTAGGTACAGATTCCAATGAACTCATCCGTCAACCAGTTCAAGAAATGTGAACGTGTTCTTCGGTAAACAAGTCGTGATTGTGGTCATGCGTGAACCTGCATCGTTTACGTAGGTACACTCTTCAGTTTATTTATATCATTGACCTACATGCATCCCTGTTTCCTATGTAATCTTTAGATAGTATCTAGGTACTTACGACGAGTCACTGTTTTGTTTATAAGTACCTAACCATCCAACTCTCTCATACTTGACTAACCTAACTTAATTAAGTATTACCATTTTGGGTAAACATGACGCAAAGAAAGAACACAAAAAAGAACATGTTGGGGGAAAATATGGGTCACATCCACGCAAAACGGCCATCGCTCATCAGAAATGCTGCGACCAAGGAGCAACCCGTGCGACCTGTGAAAGGAGTCGAATTTCGTAATTATAATAAAATTCATAATAACATTATTACAATGTGCGTGCCCGTGTTTAAAGATTATAGGTACATTAATACCAGCATTTATTTATTGTACTGAAGGAACTATATACGAGTCAATATAAATTATAATATAGGTGGGTTACCATTCCCAAATTTCATGTGAACGTTAGGTAAGAACGTAAGAACCTACTGTACAGTTACCTACCTGCCTATAGAAACACGGTATTTGGCAATATACTCGTATTCACAGCCTTGGGTAATGACCGCCACACGGTGATAAATGTCATGTTAATTGCCAACAATCGGAATGAGTTACTTCTAGTAAATAGCGGAGCAAGCAGCCAGGTAACAGTAGCCAACACGTTGTTCTGTGAGTGCTATGACGTTCATAAACGCCTTGGATATTGCAACCTGGGCAGGGATTTCACACAAAGAGCTGTGGCAGGCAGTGGCGTATTTTAGGATTTGGTGCCCTGGGCCAATAAGGTTTGCCGCCCTGTAAATTACCGAAATAGTACATTGTAAGACCTCTTTTTAGAAATTGACTAAACTATTTCCCTATTTTCCTTTGCAAGAGTGTTGAAAATCGTCGTTTGATACGCATGACGTGAGCATTTGCCATTGCACTTTCGGCTCCATTTTAATCTCACCTTCGGCTCTGGCTGCAGTCCCGCCTCGACTGTAATGACAACCTTTGCACCCTTGTATCAAAATTTACCTACTATTTCACACCCTCTGCTCGCTAATGTCAAATTATATGTCATGTAAAGCAAGTAATTTAATATTGTTGCCCAAAAACTTTCTTCATTGTATGCAGCTCGTCCAACGACCGCTTTTAGTTGTCGTAGACGAATAAAATAATGAAATTACGCAATATAAAAGAGATGTTACATATAGTGGAATAACTAAAAAGAAAGACGTCTACTACGAAAGACGTCTACTACTGGACATAGGCTTTCCCAAAGCAACGCCACTTGGACCGGTTCTGTGCTTCCCGCATCCAACGGATTCCTGCGGCCTTCACAAAGTCATCGGTCCACCTTGCGACCTTCCAAAGCACCGTTTTCCGGTACGCGGTCGCTACTCCAGAACCTTTCAGCTCCATTGCCCATCCGTTCTGCGAGCAATGTAATATACTTGCCGACTACCACTTAAGTTTGGCAATTCTTCGGGCTATGTCGGGTACCTTGGTTTTTCTGCGAATTTCTTCATTTCTGATTAGATTACGTACCGAAACTCCCTAATAAGGCCCATTGTGAGCGACCACGTTTCGGTGCCGTAGGTTATGACTGGCAAAACACACTGGTCAAAGACTTTCGTCTTGAGATTCTGCGGTATATGGGATGAGCAGATATTGCGTAGCTTCCCGTACGCTGCCCAACAGTAAAATATCACTTAGGTGTGCAGTTATGTCTTCAACGTTGATTGTTTACTTGTTCTAAATGTTTTAGCGACCTTGGCCACGCACATGCACATAGGTAGGTAGTAGGTATAGCGCTTATTATAAGACCTTTATGTTTAAAATACCTATAAGTAATAAGAACAAAGAGCTACGGGAATCATGTAAATTCAATTCATTGAATGCCCTACTTAGTTAGTATGCGAACCAGTACCTAAGGTATTCTCGCTGCGAATTTGTTGTGTGCGGAATGCTGTCGGCCTGCAATTCTCATAATGAACGCTGTCGATGCGTCAAGTAAGTAATCTGAAGTTCACAACACTAGTCTATGAAATCACTTAGTAGAGTCCGCGTCACTACTGAAATCCGGCAGAAAATTGTGGAACTACATTTTGATGTTGCAATTTGATGCAATGACAAAGACACTAGTGCCGCGTCTATCGGACTTAGTGGTGGCGTGGACTCTAGGTAGGTATGTAAAAAAATATTCACGTTCAATGTTCATCATTTGTCCAGCCCGTCCCATCTTTGATGTCCTCCCTGCGGTGTCGCCCTAAGCCGAGGCTCGTACCCCACAGGGGGTGCCCTTAGCGAGCGTTCACCTAGCTTTTTAGCAGCAGCTTAAAGCAACCACAGGATTGACCGGTTAAATAGTCATGACCTCAGAGGTCAGCTATGAGATGCCCCATCGAAAAAAAAAACAAAAAAAATATAATTTGTCTATTTCAGTAATAATAACATCAAAAGAAGACTGTACGTATTGTACGTTTTTTCTGTTCTTTAAACTTGTCTGTTTAGGTATATGTGTGTGTACATAAATGGATAAATAAATAAATAAGACTGACACATTTATAATTTATTCCACGAACTACCTACCTAAACATAACGTAGGTATCTAATACCAGGAAAACGCTGAAATGAAGAAGATTTATTATTTCTACGGACTCATTTCCAGATAATCCTAATTTTTATACGAAACGTCAGAATTATTTTGCTCTAGTTACGGGTTTTAGTACTGAGTTCTTCTAGCTTGGGTACCTACTCATTAGTCATTAGTCGGACACTATTAGTTTCAACTTGCAACCTACATAAAAACTTGCCAAAAAGGTTACCTACTTAGTCAAGAAAATTCTTAGTTAATCATGTTTTTGTGGAACTAATCGAAAAGCAACAAAACAGTGAATGGTTACGTTTATCGAAACTGGGGCGACCGCATACCATTGCTGATTTTGATTAATCACCGGGGTTTATGTATAATAAATATTAATAAATGTACAATACCCAATTATAGCAAACAGTCTTGCCAAGGGATATCGTGTTACCCATTATCTGGGTTATGGAGATCAGATAGGTAGTCGCTCCATGTAAAATACTGGTAAGTAAGTATTCATCTGTATCCGGTAAGTCTGGAAACCGACCCCAACATAGTAGGGAAAAGGCAAAGTCACATGATAACACATTTATTGCACCAGTAAAAATCATTCAAATAATGCCTTTTGTTTTTGGATTGACTCCAATAATGTGGCGAGAGTAATGCACCTCGCACAGGTCAATGACTTCCAGGAGATTTATTCAAAGTATATACATAAGTATATAGGTACCTACTGCGCAGATTACGTAAACAACTTCCAGCCCAGCGATAAGCTACACTTTCGATCTAAAAATAGTTTCTGCATAATTTATTAGCTCCTACAATAAAAGTGTATTATTGAAACAATAAATGACCAGCGTAGCTATTAACAAACATTCGATAGGCTTCCGTGCCGAATCGAACGATTTTGTTAAATGCTGTCACAGATTAGTACCTACCTACAGATGGTTAACTCTGCAAAATCATTTAAATAAAAAGCGACCCCTGCAGCGACGGAATGAAGTGCAATTCACGCCACACAGTGCAGTGCAGTACTTACCTAAAATTAACCATCTGTATTCATCTGTGACGCTATTCACAAATCCGAAACCCGACTTTTTTTACAGTTTAAACCAAGTAGGCGACTGCTATTCTTCCGACAGGTATTTCCAGTTTGGGACTAGGCAAATGTTCCGGCAAATGTGTCATTTTGGATTCGGAACCCGAATGGTTTTGAAAAGCTATGCAGGACAGCTTTATTTATCTCACCGGATACCTACCTACTTACTTTCCGGGGTTGCGGAAGAAGTCCGAAAGGGAGATCGTGGCCCCCGGCAACATGGCAACTGAAGAAACACGGGTGGGTTTTAGTCAGTAAGAGTCTGACACGCCCTCCCGCTCCGCCCAGAGCGGGAGAAGTTATTTGATAATTTCCCACCCAAAAAAAAAAGGGACCGCTTTATTTATCTCACCGGATACCTACCTACTTACATACCCAGTTATTTTTATTTTGACCTAAACATAATATTGTTGTATTGTATTGTATTTTTTGTGTTTGTGTAAACATAAATCTCGATCCCGTGGGAATACCCGGATAAAAAGTATCATATCTCCTAACCCAAGTTATGGTCTACCCATGTGCCAAATTTCATTCTAAATCCGAAAGCGTTACAAACAAACTCACTACTATTATATACTAGCTGTTGCCCGCGACTTCGTCTGCGATCCAGGATAAAAAGTAGCCTATGTCCATCTCCAGGCCATGGTCTACCCACGTGCCAAATTTCATCCGAATCCGTTATTAAGCCGTTTTACCGAGAAAGCGTAACAAAAATTTTCATTTTGGGTACAGAACTCTAAAACAGATTACTTACCTTTTCAAGCCGTAATGGCTGAACGGCATAAGCATAGCTGAAATTTCTAGATGAAAGGCATAGGATAGGCCATTACCTGGGTTAGGACATAGGATACTCTGAATCCCGAAAACAAGTTCCTGTGGGATATTTTCCGACATCCACGCGGGTGAAGCCGCGGGCAAAAGCTAGTGTTATTATATTCGTTAGGATAGATAGGACTAATTCTAGGATTGGGCAGGACAACGTCTTTTGGGTCAGCTAGTTTATATATAAAAACAAGTTTAATTGTAAAGCTTAGATAATTATGGGAATTCAAAATATTCAAAGAGCCTGCACTGAACTAAGGGCGTCTATGACAACTATATCAATGATACCTATAATCTAATGATAACTATATCGACCTTGCACGACTAACATTTATTAATAATTCAAATAATATCGATAGACTAGATAGTCAGCATAACGACATAAACAGCTCAGCGAAATTTTCTATAAGCTTAGCGTATTCTTAGATTTGAAAGTGAAGTGGGCGACGGGCGTGCATGTCACCTAGCAGCTAGCTCCTGTTTGTCTGGTTCAACCGGAGTCTATAGGTACTAGGTAGTTGATACTGTTCTGAGAATATGTAATGTTTTCATCCTAGACCTACCGACGAGTACCCGTCTAAACAGTTTCTATGGGAATAAAATACTTTGGGTTGCAGACTTAGAAAAGGCGTTTGACCTGGTCCCGAGTAAAAACATGGCGGAGCTTCAGAAAAAAGGTGCATGGGACAACGTCAATTAAATACGTCATCATTCAAAAATGCGACATCCAAATAAATACAGAGTTAGGTACCTACAGCCGCACTAATAGAAGTTCCAAAAGGAGTTCACCAAGGGACTGTTTTAGGACCTTCTTGAATCTTCTAGAATCTTGATTTTAATTTGTATTGAATGCACTGCGGAAGGCAAAAACAGAGCCTCCAGAGCATGTACCAGAAAAAATATCCCAAAAAGTTTTTTAAAGACACTTCATAACAATAGAATACAGTAAAGGTTAGACTAGAGAGACTAGACAAGAGAGAGATTTGAAAACTCGATATAAGACGAACTCATTCCTGACGAACGTCGAAATAATATAATAAAGTTAAAGAAGCAGAGCCAAAATTTTTGAAGTATATACAGTTGTACTCGTAGTCGTATTCGATTAAGTCTACAGTGCGTAGTTTGGAGTCCCTGGAGAACTTAATGTAGAGAAGGAGTCCGTGATACGAGTAGCTTACCTAGATAATTAAAAATCGAGTGATGATTAGAGCACCAGAAGAAATGCACTGGCAAATACCAGTGCCATTTACAACATTGAATGCGTTCCTACATACTTGCACATATGTATATATAACTTTGATTGTACATTGCATTGAGAACCTCTTTAATGTCGATGCCCATATAAAATACCTACGTACTACCAGGATGTTATGAGTCAATTTGATCGTCATCAGAAACATGTTATTGTCGTTCTTCGCAGTCATTTAAATGTTATTGAAATTACCATTAATATAATCAAACATAATTAGCCGAGGCCATTAAGTAAATGTCATAAAGACTTCTGCATTTTTGCACTGGGCTAAATACATTTTATGTTGTTATTCGAGTCATTAATCTGTTCTTCGGTAGATAACGATTTGTTAGAGAAATTATTCACGATAGTTAAACACAGTGACTGACAGAGTTAATTAATCTAATGACCGGTACCGAGTATCGGCCTAATTATTAAACCTAAAAAGATGCTCAACCCAAGCTAAGTTCACAGTTGTGTTCACTAGTATGCCATTCACATGATTGATTACAGTTATAAATTAAGTCCACATAATTATTATAATGTAATGATAATTGAAAAATATTCAAGGTAATTCAACGGCTGATTAACTATGTATGTTTATATGTTGACCTATTAATATCAAGCTGTATCTAATCAGATGACATGCACCTAATGGATCGCTAATGTTTTGTTTATTCTTCCATCACTGTTTATATTGGTGTGTCATAATTAACAATGGCTGGATATACAGACGGTGTGTTGCGGTTGCGTGTGGCTTTTTGCTTGAGACTCCTTTGTTGCGATATTCCGCATTGATACGTCAGTCATTGTAGCTGTAGCGTCAATAACGGGTACAATATATCGCGGTGCCCGTGAGCTTCTATATGTAAACAATGCCTTTGTTTGTCGATCACTGGAGACTGAATATGACGTAGAATCTGATCCGCACTTCCAAGTGCTGGCCAACTAATTATCTATTGTTTCTTTATTGTTAGTAAAAGGAAAATCTGATGCTTTACTACCAACGCTTGACAGATTGTGTTACAGTTGAGTTTAATGAGTTTTCCGTCGTTCAGCAGTTAGATACCTACGTTACTCCTGACCTTATCTACCATAAAAGTATAATCAATGTTATGATGGACAATATTACAGACCTTCCTTCTACAGACCTTTCAAATATTTCTCGAGCAAGTGCAGTTTGCCAAGTTTATGCGGCATTGATGTGTGTTATATTTGTTTTAACATTAGATCGTTACTCAAGCGTGTCAGTTAGTTAGTATTGACCTTAAATTAATGTGTTACTAACTCTTGCGTGTTTTAAATTAATGCCTTGATCTTAAAAGACTGTATAATTTATAGGAAACCTTATAACGGTTTTGTTTGGACTATGATTGTACTTGTTTATTTAGATGATTTGTAGCATACTTAGCTGTATCAGGTTTTCGAATATTTACGGATTTATCTAGTGTAATGAAAGTAGGTCAATGAATCGTATCTATAAAGATTTTTGTTTAAAGGTTATTTGACCTGAATCTGTTTTATCAGCATAAAAGTTATTCAAAGGCCGGCTGAATGATTAGGAGCATTTGGTGTGCAAAGTAGATTATAAAATAAATTGAGTTTTAAACATTTCGAGATTTATGCAACATGTTTTTTATGATCGGATATCCATGTTTCCTGATACTATTATGATGATACCTATTACAGATTTAGGTAATGAATGATACATTACACACAAAAGCTCCAAGTAAGTAGACTTTAGAGAGAAATGATTTGTAAGCTTAGAAATTCGCAAGCATGGCCAATGGATGATAAAACAGGATAGAATTCTCTCCTATCGGAGCCCATCGCATCGATATAGATGGCTGAACACGTAAAATCTTGTCATATCCTGTAAATTCCGGCAGGGCAATGTTAGGTTAGGAAGGTTCATAATTATAAGACAGAGGCAGTTATCATTTTCAAAATGTTTGAATAATAAAATGGATTTGTAGCCCTCCATGTTTGTGGAAACGATTAGCAGTTCTACCTAATCATCATCAACTGTATAAAATGATGGAATTATTAACTTATAAAAAAAAATAACAAGCGAAATCGATGTATTTACGATAATTACGCTTATCTAACCACATTCTAGCGCTAAAATCACTATAATGTAATTATCGTTGTTTACAAATAGTTAAGCTTGTTTGACTTTAGTCTATGATTATGCAAATGGAGAAGTTAATGTTTTCCTGAAAGCATAACTCTCATCACATAACCGTGCGTCCCGTGTCCGTGTGTTATTTACGAATTGCTGTTAGTTATGAAACAACTGAAGAGGGTACCAAGAAGTGATTGTGTAAATGTTCGACATGATAATGATAGTCCTCTGGCGAGGGCGGTGGGTACCGCGAAGGAGTGACTACGTGACCAGCCGTCACTTGTGTTTCAGACTGATGTTACAACAGCTCGCAACATCGGCGTCGCTGACTCATTTGCACATTTTATGTTGTTTGTTTATGAAATTCTTCACTTTCGAATATTCTATCGATTACGAATGATTGTGCTCAACAGACACTAGTAACGATTTATATGTTGAATGATGTGTATTAATGGGCAGTGTACCTGTGTCGCCGCAGCAGACCTCGTCGTGCTGGTGAGCCACTCGGGCCTGCGCCGTCATTGTCCAGCTTCTCCGGAGAGCGGAACAGCTTGCGGAAGGCGGCTGCCACCTTCTCCTTCGACCGGGACGTCATTTTGCACTAATTGAACTACACTTCCAATAGGTACACTCAACTCTCCGAAACGATAATTTAACTTTCACACGATGTTTATTTTATTTCCGCACGTCTGTCGTGACGTTCACGCGGCATGTCACGAAAACGTCAAAATATTATTTTCTTATGTGGAGTCCGTGGAGATGTATGCAGGCAGTAATCGTTCAAATGTTTGGCATGTGTTACATCACTCGAGGCGTCTCGCACGGCGAGGGTCTGTGATGTGCGGCGTCTACTGCAACGCACGTGCGACTACGAAGCGAGAGCGTCGATGAAATCGAAACTTGGCACGCTGGAGGAGGTCGGTTATCGCACCTCGGCGAATGCGTGGCGGAGCGCGTGCTTGTGTGTCACAGTGCGTCGCCGCGTAAGTCGCATGTCCGTATGCCCGCACGACCGCCGGCCGACGCTGCACACTCACAATGACCGTATCGCCGTAACTCGGCCAGCTGCGCCGGCGCAACACGAAGTTTTGTAGTGCCCCAAGTTCGCTGATCCAGTTGCCCCCACCTTTAATTCCTCAAAAGTTCGTCATCGCTTTGTCTCGTCACTCTCTGCAAAAGAAGGAAATAAGTTGAGAATTGAATGACTCGTCAGCAAAATATTTGTGTTTCTGACAATTTTTTTTAATTATCATTGTTTCTTAGATTACTGTGTTTAATTATCTATACGTTATAAGAAAAAAAAAAAAACTAGTTTTCGCGGATAGCCCGCAATAGGATATCTAATTTCACTCATTTGCGAAACAATATTTCTACTCGTGGTGATTCCTATTAAAGGGTCGTCTATAGGCAAATTGTTGTTGTTTCAGTTTATATAGAAAACTTAAAAGTAGGAGCCACAAAAAAAAAAAAACGTCTGGCCAGGTGAAGAGTTTCACACCAGTCAATCGGATTGAGGATAAATCTTAAAGATTAATGATTGTAAAAAAAAAAAGAATATAGCACAAAAAAACGTGCAAAAAGCACTGCCGTATATTGACGACTCTAAGAAGTCACCTAAACTTAAATAAAGACAACAAAAAACAGTGAACCCACAGATTTTTCTGTTTTGCGTAAAAAAGTTCGGAAATTTTCTCGGTCACAAAAATGTAATATTAATTTACTTGATGGTGAAAATTCACAAAATTTCTGAAAATTTTACGCAAAACAGAAAATACCTGTTAGTTCACTGTTCTTTGATGTCTTCATTTAAGTATAATATTAATTGGGTGATTTCTTACTTTCGCCAAAGTTTCAACATACGGCAGTGCTTTTTGCACGTTTTTAGTGATATATTTTTTTTAACAATCATCGACTATTATGTATCCATAATCCGTTTTTTTTCAATGACCAGTGAAACTGTTCAGCTAGCCAGACGTTTTTTTTTTCGTGGCTACTATTTTAAGTTTTCTATAGAAACTTATCAAAACCCATAACACCATTTGCCTAAACTGACCCTTAAAATAGGGAAACTTTATAAGATAATTTTCTTTATCATTACATCACTGAGGATTGAAATAATATATATAATAGGCCCTTTTTAAATATTCTAATACCTACTAACAACTCTATCAACTACATAATATTACGTTATGTCTTTCCCTGAAGGGTTGGGCAGAGGTGTGCTAATAGTAGATACCACATTTTGCCAGTAATGTTTAATTTCCATGTAAAGCGTCGTGCAGACCGGCGCGACGCGACTCTAACAAAACAATTTCTAAGAAAACTTCATGGTAGAACAATTACCGGTGTCGCGTCACGCGACAAGTCGCGCTATTCTGCACGAGCCTTAATAGGGGGCGAGCCCATTGCCATCAAACGGGCACAAATCCAGACTCCGGGCTGCTGTTGAGATATTCCATATAGAAAAACCCAATAACACTGCCCGACTTGGAAATCGAACCCAGGACCTCATGCTCAGCTGTAGCGCTTGGGACCACTCACAACAACTTGCAACTTGCTTGAGGCAATCACTATAAACTAATTACTGCAAAATGTTTTCAGTGAGACATTTTGCATGCAGCCAACTGTGGCCCTGCATGATTTGCTAGCTAACTAAAATCACTTTGATCTCCACTGAACACTCAGCCGCTGCTTTCTTTACAATTATCAGTCTATAATGTTCCCACTGCTGGGATACAGGCATCATCTTTTAGAGAGGGAGTCGGTAATGTTATCTACCACGCGGGTCCAGTGCGGGTAGGTAGATGTCTTTGTCACGTCTTCCAATTTTTGGTTCTAGGATATGCCGGTTTCTTCACGATGTTTTCTTTCAACGTTTTGAGAGCTTTTTTTTTTTTTTTGAGGGTGGGAAATCATCAAATAACTGCTCCCGCTCTGGGCGGAGCGGGAGGGCGTGTCAGACTCTTACTGACTAAAACCCACCCGTGTTTCTTCGGTTGCCCTGTTGCCGGGGGCCACGAACTCCCTGTGATGACGAAATTATTTACACAAAGTAAACTGCCTGCTTGGGTTTTAACCCACCATCTAAACCTCGTAAGTCGGGGCCGTTACCACAGGGCCACCTGCTCTTTTATTATATTCTCCTGTAGATTTTATAAAAATAAAAGTTATAAGAACTAAAACCCAACTACGACAATAGCCAACTAAAAAGGTACTTATAATATTATAAACAAGACATCACAGACAGACAAATTAAAAATCCGGAGTCACTCGTGTTAAAACATAAATCCAACAGATTACGTGTGAATCCAGATTTTTAATTTGTCTGTCGGTGATGTCTTGTTTATACCTTTTTAGTTGACTTTTTGTCGTAAGTAGTTGGGTTTTAGTTTTTATAACTTTTATATCTATTAAGTTATTTTGGGGTTACAATTTATATATATTTGAAATGTGTTAGTTAAGCCCTTTCATTTGTAACCCAACACGCATGAAGATAAAAAAACTTTTTTTTTTTCATGTCTTTATGTAGGTCACATAGCCTATAGCCAGCGGACGAGACGCTTCCAATGATACCTCATTTGTTAAATTATGATAAGTATTTTAGAAGTTATGAGGTAAGACAGATGAACCTACATACATACGGGTCAAAATCATAACCTTCCTTTTTGCTTCGCCGTAATCGGGTAAAAATAGAATGCATAAAATAAAATAAATAAATATTGCTTTATTTCAGGCAAAATACCCATATTAAAAAAAATATATATATAAGTAGTAAAAATATTAAAAATTATTCAAATATTATCATTAAAAATTATCAGTCTTCGAAAACATACATAGTCTTTCGTCATCTTTAGGGTTTCGTACCAAAATGTAAAAAGGAACCCTTATGGCGCGACTCAGTCTGTCTGTCCGTCTGTCTGTCCGTCTGTCTGTCTGACACAGCTGGATATCTCAAGAACTACTAATGCTATCAACTTGTTTGGAATAGTTTTAGATGACATTTGCCCAACTATTTTGAAATAAAGACAATTTTTTTTTGCAGCAGTGACTCATCGGGATTCTTAAAAATTCGAAGTGGGGCTACTAGGGCATGTATCATATAAAAGAGCGCTATTTACACATTTTTTTTTAGGCCGCGTAGTTTTCGACCCCTGATGCGCGAGTCTGACTTGCTCTTGAACAGTTTTTTATTCTCGTTTAGGTGAACAGAAATCCAGTGTTCAAATATGGGACTTGCCAGGTTGCATGAGACAATCCTCAAAATGCTGTTAATGGACCGTCTCAAAATTCGCCAAAAAGACGTGACCCTCGACCTCATGATGGCGTAAATATCCGAGACCCCTGCTTCAGCATGCTCGAGGCACTGCAGTATCTTGGCAGTTTCATAAGGGTTCGGTAAGCATCATTGTACTGAACCCTTAATTGTCATTGTAATTGTATTCATTTATTTCGGACAGAATCCATAATATGTTATAATGAACTGTACTTTTTTTTGTGAAGTTGCACCAGAGTTGGCAGGTGTACATTGACAAGCAATAAGCTCTGAAGAGTGTTAAGATAGTTAATTGATTCAGGCGTGACCTTGCGGAAATCCATAATAAAAAAAACAGTCTGCGCTCGGTGCTTGGTGTGGCAACACGCCGTGTTCGAGTTCACGACAAGTTAATCGTCATCCTGAGGATGCCTCGTTGAGAGGTGAAACACGTGTCGATTTCTTCCAGGGTCTTTTCAAGACTCTTTAGAAATAGCTTAGCGGAAAAGGTTACTAAATATATCCACATCATCATTTTTTCTGAAGAGTGTTCTTTACGTCCTTGATGCACTTCACAAATTTGCGCGCGAGCATGTTACTTCTCACTGAGAGGGCCACGCTCTCTTTCTATGTCGCAGTCGTCGTGAAGTCTGTCCGTTAAAATGTGCCCTAAATATTTGAACTGTTTTACGACCTTTATGGTCGCACCATTCAAGTACTAAGACTGGGTATGTTACCCGGACCAGCTCCAAACCTGAATACCATAGATTCGGTTTTGAGTACATTATATTTCAGTCCGTGAGCATCAGCATAATGCTCATAGACAGACAAAAGTTTCCTCAAGCCATTGATCGACGGACGCTAAAGAACCATATCATCAGCATAAGTCAAGCTGTTCATGCAGGTGTCGCACGCCTAGGTGACAGCCAACTTTGGTTCTTCTGAGTTCCGCAATCAGATCGTTGATACAGAGGTTAAACAGGACCGGAGAAGTAAACCCTCCCTGGGAACACCACAATCTAACCTGAAACTACTAGATAGAGTGTCATCCCATTTCACTTGGTTGGTTTGGCCTCCATACCAGAACCCCAACAGATCTACAATTTGGTGGGGTACTAAATAAAGCCTCGAGCAGACTGGCGCGATGCGACAGCGCTGCAGCGCGACGCGACACCGGTCATTGTTCTGTCGTGAAGTTTCTTAGAAATTGTTTTTATTAGAGTCACGTCGCGCTGTCGTGTTGCGTCGCGCCTGTTTGCACGAGGCTTAACAATGAATAGTATTCGCTTGGAGGTTGGAGCTTCCAATAAATCTGAAAGGCCATTTATCTACATAAATCGACCTGAAAATGCCTGAAATGTGTCATTTATCATTTGCCTATTCTGTTATAGATTTTAGGTCGAATTATGCTTATTATTAAGTAAGTATATTAAACAAATCGTGGAAAAATATGACTAAACTAGACTAGAAATATGGATGGTGGGTAGTAAATTCATCATATGCCTGGTCTTATCCCAACTATGTTGGAATCGGCTTCCAGTGTAATCGGATGCAGCTGAATACCAGTATTTTACTAGGAACTACTTGCCTATCTGACCTCCACAACGCAGCTTCTGGGTAACACGATACCCCTTGGTAAGACTGGTTGTCAGATTTTTGGGTTCTGACTACCCGTAACGACTGTCAAAGATCTACGAGTGACAGCCGGGACCATTCCGAGACACGGAGAGGTCTCAATATGTAATGGATCCACGCACCGATAACCCCTCCACGAACCGACTGCGGCAATGGATTAACCCGTACGGCTGTTATTATTTAGCCACGAGCACAAAATAATGAACAGTAATAAACTAATGACATTAATTATTCATTTGATTTGGTTCCTATAAGTGTATTATTCTATACATAGAATTAATAATTGTGTACTGTACCATTTTATATTAGTTAACTGGTATATTTCTAGACTGTGGTGTCCTCGCGTTGACCTTGGCCCTGGGTGAGGATGAGGGACGTCCAATAACCGTAGCCTTCCAAGCCTACTCTTTATTGGCAAGTTGCCCGATATGATTATGTCCCTCAGGACTAACAGGCTCATTGTGGAGGCGGCTAATAAATTCACCCGATCAATACGCGCTCAAAATACATGACACTTTTTACAACGTCGCTGATTTATAGATAAAACATGACTAAGACGACTAAGCTGAAATATCCACAATTTTTCATAAAGATTTATTCCTAGAAACTTGTTTTTATTTTAAAACAATGTAAGCTTTTTCGGAGGAAAACATATAAATTACTTATTTCTAAAGTTCTATTTCACTATTAGGTATCGCACTGTACACAAAACCGTGTTAGTTTAATGAAAACCACTCTACTATGTCAATTAGATTATGTTTCTAATCTTTGAACTCGGACCATAATTTGGTCTTATCATCATTTTGTCGTTTGTCACAGCATCCACTTTACTAGAGAGCTTTATTAAAGGAACTCCAAAAATAAAATAAGAAAAATAGATCACTAGGGTGCGTTATACCTATAGGTACTCTGCGTAGGTGTCCTAGATTATGAGTAGTCTCGTTACAGTCGTAACTAAAGTATGTATTACCTAATCAACAGTCTCAATATTGTTTTGTTACTATCTGTCCGGGTTTGTCCGGACTTGCAAGTCTTTTTGGCCCCCGTCAGGACATTTCCCGGTCTTGTCATTTTTTGGAACATGGCGATAAACTAAAAAGGTTTAATGAAAAATAAAAGATTAAAAAATTAAAAGGCCGGACATTTTTTTAGAAAATAAAAAAGGTATTGAAAAAAATAATTTAAAAGTGAAGTCCGGACTTTTTTGTAAATGTCCGGCTTTTTGTCAGGTCTTTTCAAATTTCGAAATGGTAACCCTAGATGCACGTACCTACATCAGAACCCGTATTCTTAGACAAATTTATTTTTATTATTAATACATAATCTATGTTTAAACTACTAGGTTTTTTACTGTGTCTAGAATATCAAGACATGCTGCGTAGGGTATCCATAGCCAACCTGCGAGTCTGCGTGCCAGGTAGGTACAAGTAGTTCCATTTATTAAAATATAATCACTAAGCCTGGCAGAACGGGTCTACTGACTGACTCAATCCTTGATTATCCTTGAAGCCTTTGTCGGCCATTTTTGATAGGATCAGAAAGTGCATATCGACCATGAACTACCAATACCTCCTAAGTCCTCACTACCTTTTTCGATTTTTACTTTTAATGCCAATCGACGCAAAATAGCATTTTACGTCGATTGGCATTAAAAACTGAAAATCGAAAAAAAGGTAGTCATGAGGTAGGTATTGTTAGTTCATCGTCGATATGTTATTTGAGTCGAGGATTAAGCTCTGTAACGCTGTTTTAATTATTTACCAAAAAAACAAAGTACCTGTGCGCATAAGCATGAAATGTATTAAATATATAGACGCTTCCAACTCCAAGCTACCATGGTTCGTGGTCATTAGGTATATAATTCTCTTTGTTCATGGGCCATTTATGATTCTTGAACGTTTCGTCTTGTTAAAAGCTCTAAAAGCTTCGTATAATTTCGGAATCGCAAAAGTTACTTCTATCGAAATAACATCTTACGTGGATTGGTATTAGTTATTTACATAAGTTCCCAAATACCTACGTATAATTTCGTTTAAGTAATTATCTTCAAATTATTTTTTGAAGGCAATAATAATTACGTAACTAAAAAATATGCAATGAATGCGGTAGCGACTAGCGACTCATAAAACTTGTTACCAAAGCAGTTTTCAATATGGCGCTCTAAACCCATTTGATAATACTATGTAAGATGTAGAAAGCATGGCTATTGGCCAGTAATATACACTCGAGAGTAATGAATCCGGGTCACTTAAAGAATGTTAAAAATCTCGGAAACTAAAAATGATAGGTTAATGCAATAAATTGTATTTAATAGACAATGTAATACTCCTTAAATGAAAGTAAAAAAAATATGAGTCACCATACATTTTATTAACACAAAATTACATAAAGAAAAAAACTGCTGATCTCTCGTTAAAACAAAAATAGGAAACATGAAATTTTTGAACTTTATTACGATTTTCTTGAATTTTAATACTTCGTATTGCCTCCTCGTGCTTCCATTACTGCGTTTACGCGGTTTGGCATGCTGTACACCAAGTTCCTTATACGATTTTGGGGAATATTCTCCCATTCCTCTGTGAGAGCAATTTTGAGCTCACGAAGCGTGATTGGGGGAGGGTTTCGTTGTTTTACGCATCTGCCTAGCTCGTCCCAAGCATGCTCGATCGGGTTGATATCCGGGCTGCGCGCTGGCCACTCCATACTAGTAATGTTCATCTCTTGAAGGTAGTCATTCACAATCCTACCTGTATGAGGTCGGGCATTGTCATGCATAAATATAGCATCCTCACCTAAATTGACCATAAATGGACCAACGTGATCATTGAGGATTTCTTCCACATATCTTACGCTAGTTAAAGAGCCGTTTTCTATGATCACCAGCTCTGTGCGACTTTCAGAAGAAATTCCGGCCCACACAAGTACAGACCCACCACCGTAGGCTACTTTTTCTTCGATGCATGCTTGCTTGAATCTTTCCCCTGGTCTTCGATACACTCTGTGTCTTCCATCGTGCTTGTAGAGCATAAATTTTGATTCGTCGGAGAACATAACTTTTGACCAATCTTCAATACTCCAATTTACGTGGCTCTGGGCATATCTTAGTCTTGAAATACGATGCCCACGCTCCAGTTTAGGGCCGTTTGCAGGTCTAAGGGGTTTTAAGTTAGATTCAGCAAGCCGACGTCTTACTGTCCATGCACTTGGGTTACTTCCTCCGAGGCGTAGAAACTGATTTGTGAGTTCAGTTCCTGTGAGAAAGCGATTTCGAAGCATGGTGTTCACCAAGTATCGGTCTTCTCGTGCTGTGGTACACCTGGTTCTGCCCGTTCCTGGTCTGCGTAGGTTAGAACCAGTTTCTTCGTAACGTCGGAGAACTCTTTGTACTGTTGACAGCGACACACCGACAGTCCTGGCTGTATCGCGCTGACTCCGGCCGGTTTCCAGCATTGTAAGTATTCTGGTGCATTCTTCAGGCGTAAGCGACATAATTTCAGCTTGAATAATGAATATAGAGCACTATCAACATGGTTTATGTACCCACATAAATGACAGATTACAAACAAAAGCAAAACCAAATGCTGTAATTTCGTAGTTCCATCTTCGAAAGTGGCTCTTTTTCAAATTTGATTTTTTATGATATAACTTTACAATAACTAAGAAGTTTTAATACCTTCATTTAAGGAGTATTACATTGTCTATTAAATACAATTTATTGCATTAACCTAGCATTTTTAGTTTCCGAGATTTTTAGGATTCTTTAAGTGACCCGGATTCATTGCTCTCGAGTGTAATTATGCCGTATATGGCAACAAAAACTTTTAGGTACTAAAAAGAACAAGTGGCTTCCACAGAAACACTACAAAGTGAAAAATAACTTTAATTTCGGAGGTCGGTGGCAATAAACGGAAATACGAAGAAGTTTTCATTTTTCACTTTTTAGTTGTGGTACCTACTTCACACAAATTCGAATACCACCTAGATAAATAGCAGTGACAGGAAGTTATAAGAGATTGGGCAATGTCGTATTATTGAAGCTAACTCAAAAACCCAAGCAAAGGTAATAATAAACTTTGGGAGTGCCTCCGCTGCCGGCGCCGGCATGACATTACTGCCGGCAGCCGATGTTAAAAACATCGACTGCCGGCAACGCCGCGGCCGCCGCCGGCTCCCATAATGGACACCAGCGGTGCGGTGTTTATGGAAACCCTTCCAGTATTCAGAACTCCAACTAAATAACCCTAACTAAAGTATTTTTTTCTATACATTCTAGACGTTTTTGGATGTCGCCGGCCGCTGCCGCAGAACCGCTCGCTTCGTTCGCTCGGCTCATTACATAGGGGGTCACAGATCTAACCTAACCTAACCTAGTAAAAATATTTAATCTAATCTAGCTAGTTTTGGTTCCGTATCAATCATTGATTAAGGAAATATGTTATTATAATTTTTATTTTGGAAATATATATTATTATATTACCTAATTACAACGTACTTTACTTTCATTAAACTCAAAACACATAAACACTATCATAATCGCTGTTCTATACCTACAAACAAATAAAGTAATAGACTAGTATTTATAAACTGATGAAATCAATTAATATTAAGCGAACAAAATGCATATTAATATGGTTCTAATACGATTACGTCAAAAACAACCACACTGTCAATCGGATGATGAAATGTTTACGAAATCCGAGCCGAACGCATTACGAAAACAACCGAAACAAATGCGTGTGCCAGAAAGATGTGGTGCAATAGCAATAAATCCTTCGCACTTCCGCACGCGTGTTTTCTACTACTATCCCTATCGTAACTAGTTGCAGATCGGTTTACCCGGCTGCTAAGAAACCGCGGTGTCACGTGACCGAAGTGACGTCATGATGGACTTTATTTGCTAAAGAAATTGAATTCACGATGAGCCGAACGCGCCTACGAGTTATTTTAGCGCAAAATGTTTTGTTATTGGGATAATAAGACAAAAATAATAATTTATGTAGGCGTTTTGTAATGGTTTAATTTTATGGTGTATCAAATACATATGTATATAATACATAGTGCTATTCAATGACGATACAGTGGTTGTGTTCCGAATTTTCGAAGGGAAGCCGGTAGGAATCGAGTTGTTTAGAACCGTCGCCCTTGCTATCTACTCCAGTGGTCGGCAAACTCATTAGTCAATAGAGACAAATATCAATACTTTAACGACTTATGATTTATTATGAGAGCCAATCCTTTCTATAGGCTATAGGCCAAAGAGCCGCGGTTTACTGTGACCACTGATCTACTCCAATATGCCAAATTGCCAATCCCCTTTTCCGTTTTTTTTTTTTTCCATACTCAGCACCGGGAGAAAATTCGTGAGCCGGCGCCGGCAGCTAAGGCACTTCTATAAAAAAAAAATATTGGACCACCGCGCAAGCTTCTTCTACCAAACTAAAAAAGAATTTTCAAAATCAGTCCACAATTGACGAAAAAAATACATACAGACGAACATAAAACCTCCTCCTTTTTTGAAGTCGGTTAAAAAGACTTGATTGGGACAAAATTGGGGTAAACATCAACGGGGTCTACATCAGCGAACCGTTGTGTGACAACACAGCGGCAGCGGTTCGCTGATAATTTGATTCTTGTCAGTCATGAAATGCAAATTCTCGCGTCAATACTGCAAATTCTGTATAAATCCTCACTAAAGGTGGGCTTTAAGATGAACATGTCCAAGACCATGGCCAAGACTATGACCAACATATTATATACTCAGGAGATTGGTAGAACAAGGTTGCCAATGAATGTCAAAAAAGAAAAACTTACTTATACATAAAATCCAAGGATAGAGAAAATATTTTTGGTCGGGAACAGACCTTCCAATAGAGTGTCTATATTGGTACAAGGCAAGTAAGTAGGTACACCCTGCCCCCTCTAATGAATCTCAATAAAATCGTTTGATTAGGCGCGTTCTCAAGCGTGCGACCCCTTGTAGAATTTTATAACTTCGCTTCCCTCGTGTTCTGACTACTGAAACTATGACCAAACTACTTGTTTCGTTACGGAGCCCTATTTTGTAATTCGAATGTTTTGTCTGTGCCTCCGACGTTTGAGAAATGGTTATCTACATAAAACACTCTAAAAAAACTTGAAATAAAATCGGCACCGGATTAATCAACGCGTTGATGTGTTTTACTCCACGCACCACGGTAATCAACGCGTTGATGTCTTTTGAATGGTCAAAAGCTGGTGTCATCACGGTGTCGCGAAATCAATGGTTTAGTCCCATCTCAAAAATACCCAAATCGCCTAAAGAAGTTCAAAAATTATTCGATTCGATAAAGCTGAGCTTAGCAATGATTAAAAGAAATTAGAACGAAAAAGAAGATTAAAGCTTGTGGGGGGACGTTATATGGTTTACCCATATGGTTGGCTTTATGGTTGGCCCGTCGCGTCGCGTCCTAGTAAACCACGTAAAATGTAATTGGCCAAGCGAGCGAAGCGTTAGCTCTGCTTTAAGTCTGGCAAACCTTTCGTGTGTCAGTTTGTTGGTAGTCCTCTACAGGTCGTATTTTACAACCGATCTGGACGAAACTTGGTATACATGTTTTACGACTTAAGTTTTGTTTTTTTCGTAGTGTATTTTTGATGGGAGGGGTACTTTCTGTAAAAAGGGGCAAAAACCCCGGGCTACTAGATATCTCAGCCATGTGAGATCCGATTTAGTTGTTTTTTTATTTGAAAGGTAGGTATTTAGTAACTTTAAGTTAGTCTCATAAAAATTTGGTGAAGATCTGATGAGGATCTTCGGCGTGATGAGGAGAAAATTATAGCTCCTCAATATGCAGTAATTTCTACCAGTGGAATCGGCCCTTTAATTACTAGGTAGGGATTGATGGAGCAACTGGGACCCCCTTCTAATCACAAAACTAGAGAGTTCTGAAAAAAAAATAGAATTCTCTGAATTAATGTTAGTTTTACAATAGATCATTAGATGGCGCTACTGTGCATATAAAAATGTAATCTCTGGAATTCATAAAAATATAAGTGGTAGGTTCTGCTGTTTCCTGCCAACCGACCCCATCCCTCCTACCAGCTTTAAACTTTTTTAGACTTAGTACTACATATCTACTTCCTGAGCTTATTTTATAGTAACCTACAGCCGCAGCTTTTTTGAAAGTTGGACAATCAAAGGGTTTTAAATTGACATGGTTATTTTCACTACTAAAGATATTTAAAACAGGATATTGACCATGTTTTTAAAACCAAAAAAACCGGTCAAGAGCGAGTTGGACTCACGCACTGAGGGTTCCGTACCATTTTAAATTTTCATCGGCGAGGCCTTCATTCGTCACAGACACTGCCCTGTAGAATATTGCAGTTTTAGTTCAGCGCCATCTCTTGACCGGTAGTGGAACTAATGTAATTTAAGTTGATGATTTCTGAAAAGTGTGCTATTTAGGGTCATCGTCTTATTTTTCCTGTAATCATTACATAAACTTCTATCACATAGAATAATTTCAGATATTTCTTTATGCAAACTTCGGAGATAAGGAGGACGTTTTCGTCAAATGTCTAAAAATAAGCAGCCTAAAAAAAAGTTTGTGAATGTGCAAATTGCGGTCTTTCATATGATACCCCACATGCCCTAGTAGCCCCACTTCGAATTTTTAAGAATCCCGTTCAAACTCCAGGTTGCAAAAAAAAAAAAAAACGTATTTTTATTACTTTCTTAATTGCGCAATAGTTGGGCAAACGTCATCTAAAACTACTTATTCCAAATTTCAAGTTGATAGCATTAGTAGTTCTTGAGATATCCAGCTGTGACAGACAGACAGACTGAGTCGCACCATTAGGGTCCTTTTTGATATGAAACCCTAAAAACATGGTAAATATCTTGTTTTAAAAACTTTAGTGGTAAATCACCTAATGGTTGCAAAAAAGTTTGTGCTCGCGAAGTCTACTGATCACAGAACTAGTTTAATAAGAATCAAAAGTTGTTTGTGGAAACAGGCATTATAAATTGCACTGAAATGCCAAGCTTGTTCTTGCTTGTGTGCAGAGAAAATGATATGCAGGCGTCCGATGAACTGGGATCTGAAGCCAGTAGCTCGCCTTGACTTGACATTAAGTATCTTACACAGTTTATAGGATGGCATAAGCACAAAAAACAAAAACTTTATACATATTAATAACCTGTAGAATTGCAGATTATCTACCTCGCATTACACGGAAATCCTATACAATGCGAGATCAGCATAAACTGGAAATGTATAGCTTGATGTGTAGCCGTATGTACCTAAGTACCTATCTAGATTATTTTTTTGCTTCACTCAAACATGGTGGTGGCGCCTTACACCAATTACTTGTGCGGAAATATTGCGTTTATCCCAGACGCTGGGAGCTGGTTTGATAGTGGACTGTATTATTGCGGGGTTGTAGAAGTACGTAGGTAAATCTGACCTTGCAAATGCGACACGAATTAGGACGACGAAGCTGTGAATATGGACAAAGGAATTTGGCAGGAACCATGCAACACCACTGACCTGTAGATTCGCCGTCTCAATATCTTCCTCCACGTGGGTCGGCAGAAGGTTCGAGTCCTTGCTGAGTTCAGGGCAGCGCACGAGGGGGCGCGCAGACGCCGTTTACCACATAAACACGCACTTTCCGTAGTGTTCTAGACAATAGTTCGTAAATACACTCGCGGCAATTCGCAAACCGTAAATTTTATAATAAATTAATAAGGGAGCATGTTCTTAGTAACGCTACTCTCGTTCAAGTGGACGAGGGTCTTCTCACAGTCACCGTCGGCGGTGACAAGGACAGCGATAGTCCAGGTGTGCATGTGGGAAAAGGATGGGAGATGGTAGGATAGTGACGCATTTTGCAAGTCATTTCTACTTCTACCCTACAATGAAAATTATAAGCGAATACGAAATCCAACATCCCCCCAGCCTTGAAGAAATCCTTCAAAAACTTCAAATAGCGGGTATTTAGTTACTAGAGCGGGTAAATATAATGAAATTTCTAAACTAAACTTATCTAACGTAAGCTATTTAATATTATGAGCTAAAATATGTATACCTAAAGATAAATTGACTATTGAGTCGGAAGCGGGCATAACCGCACTACTGGTCGTTTATAAGTACCGGTCTTAGTTTTTACTTCCGCTACGCGAACAACACCATCCTTACCAGGGTATACATTGGTAACCATTCCCAATGGCCATTGCAAGGGTGGAGCGTTATCTACATTTAACAACACTACGGTACCGACTGTGATTGGGTTACACGGAGTATTCCATTTCTCGCGTTGTTGCAAATTATGTAAATATTCCGACTTAAATCGTTTCCAATATGATTGAACTATCGAATCCATTAAGGAGAAACGAGACAACAGATCTGTTCGTTGTTCGGATAAGTCGGCTGCGGGTAAACATTCTAGCGGAGAAGTATACAAAAAATGCGCGGGAGTAAGTGCTAATGGCTCTGATGGGTCAGAGCTCAAAACATAAAGAGGACGGCTATTTAGCACTGCCTCAATTTGAATAAGAATGGTCGACATCTCCTCAAAGGTGAGAACTTGATTGCCGATTGTACGAAATAAAAGCGACTTGATACTCTTAACGTTCGCTTCCCATATCCCTCCGAAGTGACTTGCTGCAGGAGGGTTCATTCGCCACGTGATACGGTTCTTCACGAGTTCATGATTAAAACTCTGATAGTAATCAGCGGTTTGTAAAAACTCATGAAGTTCATTAAAATACTTTTTGGAAGCGACAAAATTAGTCCCGTTATCGCTATATAAGAAATTACAAGGACCTCTTCGCGATATGAATCGTTTAAATGCGTCGATGAACGAAGCAGAAGTTAAGTTGGATACTAATTCGATATGCACCGCTTTTGTTACGAGACAAATAAAAATACAAATATAAGCTTTTACACTTCGTACGCCCCGTTTGCGGTAAGGAGTAATATAAAGCGGGCCTGCGTAATCGACGCCCGTATGTAAAAACGCTTTGCATTGCTCTAATCTGCATTTAGGCAAATCGGCCATAAGCGGAAACGTAGGCTTAGGGTTAACTCGAAAGCAATCATTGCATTTGTGTATGTACTGTCGAACCACACGTCTAGCGGAAATAATCCAATATTTGGATCTTAATATCGAAATTAATAACTGCGGCCCGGCATGACAATTGTCGCGGTGATAAAATTCAATTAATAATTTAACAATATGTCCTTGCCCGGGAAGTAAAATCGGATGTTTTGAAGAATATTCTAGTGACGAATTCGATAAGCGACCTCCGACACGTAAAAGTCCGTTACATAAAAATGGAAACAATTTCCTTAACTTGGCCGAACACGGTTGACCTTTAGAAATATTCTTAATATCTTCGGAAAAGTATTTAGACTGGATCGCGCGAATTATTTCCAATTCAGCTGTATTTAAATCTTCAGCGGTGATTGTATCGTTTTGCGGCAATTTTTTTATAAATCGAAGCGAAAAAACAGTAGCTTCCAGCAGCTTTTCCCAAGTGGAACACTCTGAAGCTAATTTTAAAAGTGGGTTATCAGTATCTGTGACTGTAGTCACGTGCGAAACGGTTTTTTCTTCCGGTAATGAAGAGCGGTTGGGTGAAAATCGTTGTATAGGCCAGTCGTGTCTAGGCAAGGAAAGCCAGGATGGACCCTTAAACCACAACTCATGTTGAATGAGCTGCGAAGGCGTGAGCCCACGAGATACGCAGTCTGCGGGGTTATGTAAACCAGCGATATGATATAAGTTTTCAGGAGAAATATTTTCCTGAATTTGAGAGATGCGGTTGGCAATATAAGTGTTAAATCTGTGTGGCGAAGCAACAGACCAACAGAGTGCTACTTCAGAGTCCGAAAAAGCATAAATATTTTCAATTTTATGTCGTTTAGACAAAGTGTCATAAACGGTTTTAAGAAGTCGCGACATTAAAAGTATTCCGTTTAATTCCAAGCGTGCGAGAGTGATTTTAGGTTTAGCGGATGCAACACGCGATTTGGAGCACACTAGTGAAGTAATAGGCGATTTATCGTCATTTACGACGTGCAAATAAATCACACAGCCGTATGCGGATTCGCTCGCGTCTGAAAATGCGACTAAGGAAACCATAGAACCGGTTTCTATACCTAGATGGCGTGGAAATGATAAACTAGTTATGTGCGGTAATTCTAATAAGTATTGTTGCCATATTTTAACAATGCGAGAAGGGGGTATATCATCCCAATCGAGATTTAAAAACCAAAGTTCTTTAATGATTAATTTAGCGAAAAGAATTATAGGGCCGACGAGTCCTAAGACGTCGTACAACCGAGCGGTCGCGGATAAAATGGCGCGTTTAGTACAAACAGGTGGGGGACTTGATATTTCAAAAACAAAGGTATCCTGAGCGGGTAACCAACGCAAACCTAATATCTTAAATGTATTTCCATCGTCGAAGGAAATGCATTCAGATTGACGGTGCGACTCGGGAATATGTTCGAGCAATTCCAGCGAGTTGGAGGTCCATTTTACTAAATCAAACCCACCAGTTTTAAAAATCTGGATCAGATCGGTAGCTGTCTTGACTGCTTCCTCAAGAGAAGAAGTAGATGAAGCTACGTCATCCATATAAATGTCCCTCTCTAATACGGCTGCCGCAGTTGGCCAGTTATGCCGTTCATCGCTAGCGAGTTGACGTAGCGTGCGGAGCGCCAAAAATGGTGAAGACCGAAGCCCAAATGTAACTCGAGTGAACTCAAAAACCTCGAGCGGGTCGGTTTCTGAAAATCTATATAAGATTCGTTGATATTTGCGGTGCGGGGCATTCGTATAAATGCATAAATACATTTGTTTCACATCGGCACAAAAGGCAATGTAATAAACACGAACATTCAAAATTATATGAAATATATCAGCCTGTAGATTGCAACCCGTATATAGGACATCATTTAGTGATAAGCCTGTATCGGTCTTGGCACTACCATCTAGCACAGGACGAACCTTGGTTGTCGCCTTGTCGTTGCGAACTACAGGATGGTGCGGTAGATAAAAGCCTGGAGCGGCTAATGCTTCAGGTGCGGTGCGGGACAGTATACCTTTATTTAGGTAATCACGAATAACATCGTCATATTTTAATTTTAAACTTGGATCCTTAGAAAATTTCTTTTCCAAAAGTAGAAAGCGTTTTTTAGCCGTACCATAAGAATTGCCTAGATTATTTGGGTCTTCTTTAAAAGGAAGGTCAACTGAATAACTGCCGTCGGAGTTACGGACAGTGGTTGAAGTATAAATATTTTCACACTGCTGATCGTCGGGACTTAAAAATGACTGCGAAGGTAATTCCTCGACTGCCCAAAATCTTTCGACAATCTGGTGTAGCGAGTCAGAAGTAAAAGCACACAATGTGCGGGTAGCGGGTTGCGGAGAAATAATAGGAGCGTCACCAAAAATTACGTAACCTAATGTCGTTTCAAGGGCAGAGGGCATACCATCATGTGCGCTTTTAATGTGACCAGAAAGTAAAATTTCACAATAAAGTTTAACACCTAAAAGTATATCTATAGTTCCCGGTTGAGAAAACTCGTCATCAGCGAGCGGTAAGTTACGAATAAATTCAATAGACGCGGTATCAACACAGGTGTCCGGCAACTGTGACGTAATCTGTCCTACTACCATCGGCCTTATAGAATATTCGCACTTATTATTAAAGCAAGACGTGAATTTAACTGAAGTAACACCGAGAATTTTTTGTGAAGCTCCTCCAATGCCTTGAACTTCCGAATAGCGGGTTTGAGTATAAATAGGAAGCGATAGTCGCTTACAACAAGATGCGGAAATATAATCACTTTGAGAGCCAGGATCCACTAGACATCTCAAAAAGTGAGTGCGGTTTAAAGAATCAACAAACTTTACTTTTGCGGTCCCTAACAACGTAGTCGTTTGATAACGAGCTGCTCGATCGTACGAAACTGTACAGACCGATGCATTGTTTACAATCGTAGGGGCATTAGAAGCGGCGAGCGAATGAGTCATAGCGGACTCTGCATGACTGCTGGCCGGGGTAGGGCGCGGCGCGTCATGAGCGGTAGCGAGAATAGGATTAGCGGTGTTGGACACCACGGAACCAACGTTACAATTTGTTTTATCATTTTGAGTTGGATTGAAATGTAATAAGGTGTGGTGTCGCTTTGAACAATGAGAACAAGTATGTTTCGAAGTACAAGAAAAAGTCTTGTGTTTTATACTTAAACAATTGTTACAGAAATTATTAAGTTTTATAAAGTTATATCTTTCTCGCGGGGTTAATTTAGTAAACGATGAACAAGAATATAAATGTTCATGTTGTTTGTCATTGCATAAAGCGCATTTATCGCCAACACTTGGACCACACCCTATGTCTGTATTCACAAAAGACTTGGACGGTTTAGGAATGTGCTTAGTTTGACGCTGCTGTTTAGGCTGAGAATGATTATCTATCGATTTACTAAGGTTCGTAGAACGAGACAAAACTTTACTTTGTTCCTTTATGAACTCAATTAAATTATGGTAAGAAGGTATTTTATCTTTACGATAGGTAATTTCAAATAATTTAATTGTGTCTGCGTCTAACTTTTGCAGAGCCAAATGCAAGAAAATAAATTCGGTTAAATCATTAAGTTTTAATTGCTTAAGCGCTGCTACAGATGAATCAAAATTATTTATGAATGAATCTAGCCCATCAGAACTAGCCATGGATAGCGGTTTAAACTGTAACAATTGGTTTAAATATGCGGATGCGAGTGAGCGAGGATCGTCATACTTTTGCACGAGTGCCTCCCAAATAATAATATAATTTTCTGCGGTTGGAGCCAACCCTGCGCAAACGCACGACGCCTGCCCAGTTAATTTACCTACTAAGTAAAATACTTTTTCACTATTAGTGAGCGATGCGTTATCGTGTATCATGCTTTTAAATTGTTGATAAAACAATGGCCATTTTTTGACATTACCGTCAAATGACATCAAATCAATGGGCGGAAGACGAGTATTAGATTTTTGTAATGAAGGCTGAGTCTCAGGTTCAGGACACTCGGGTTTGTTATCGAGTAAAACCTGTTTTATAAAACAAAACATTTCTTCAAACGATAACCAGGAATCATATTCGACCCCGGAATCGGGGTTCAACTGTAAATTTAATATATTATAGGAATCTAAAGCTTGTTGATAATCATTACGCAATGTATCAATATTTGAAGCACTAGAACAAAACGACTTAAAATATTGTCGATCATTATTTGTTTTTTGTGCAAGTTCGAAAATATTTTCTACGCGTTTGTAAATAACATCACGTTTGACTACGTATAATGATAACTGGTTTTTATTAGTACTCGTACTGTCGAAGAATAGATCTGCATCACTACTCTTTCTCTTAGACTTAACCATTGTGAACAAATGTAAATAGTATAGCGGCTTTAAGTACGTAACACGAATATGTAAACTAAGTATTTATAAGCGGTTATTATCGTAAAAACAATTAATTTTACTTAGTAGCGAAATTGAAATAAGATTGCGGGTGAGTGAAAAATATCAAAAGAACTGGTATGCGAACAAGCGCTAACGAAGCGAGCCGAAGTTTACCGAACAATTACGAACAAGTTATATAGAACACGAATCATAGAGGAAACGATACAAAATGGCGGACCACAAAAATGGAATGAATTTGGAAAGAAATAATTTTTACGTTGTGTTGTACTATGCAATGCGGGTGCGGAAATAAAAGGAAATAGTTGTCGGTGCGGGAAAATACAAAGAATAAACGACAATCTATTTAATTACGTAGTACAGTGAATGCTAAGTTATAACTGACCATGCGGTTTGAATTTAGAATGCGGCTAAAATGACCAAAATAATTCGGTTCGAAGTGACCATAAAATAATGGTGGCGCCTTACACCAATTACTTGTGCGGAAATATTGCGTTTATCCCAGACGCTGGGAGCTGGTTTGATAGTGGACTGTATTATTGCGGGGTTGTAGAAGTACGTAGGTAAATCTGACCTTGCAAATGCGACACGAATTAGGACGACGAAGCTGTGAATATGGACAAAGGAATTTGGCAGGAACCATGCAACACCACTGACCTGTAGATTCGCCGTCTCAATATCTTCCTCCACGTGGGTCGGCAGAAGGTTCGAGTCCTTGCTGAGTTCAGGGCAGCGCACGAGGGGGCGCGCAGACGCCGTTTACCACATAAACACGCACTTTCCGTAGTGTTCTAGACAATAGTTCGTAAATACACTCGCGGCAATTCGCAAACCGTAAATTTTATAATAAATTAATAAGGGAGCATGTTCTTAGTAACGCTACTCTCGTTCAAGTGGACGAGGGTCTTCTCACAGTCACCGTCGGCGGTGACAAGGACAGCGATAGTCCAGGTGTGCATGTGGGAAAAGGATGGGAGATGGTAGGATAGTGACGCATTTTGCAAGTCATTTCTACTTCTACCCTACAATGAAAATTATAAGCGAATACGAAATCTAACACATGGATAGGCATGAATAGGCAGTGGTTGAAACAATAATCCATTCAATAAATCGCGAATAATAGCTACATTCATCACAAAACCTTAACCGTATTAGCTGAAGTTGTCGAAAGGTAACTTCAACGCTTCAAATCGAATTCTAAATGACAGAGGTCTTTCAATAATTGGAAACAGCACCAGCAATTAATGTGAATTCATTAACGGAACTCCGATAACAGCACTCCGTTCAAGAGATGAGGGTAGTTACGGGTGACAGGGTGCAAGAGAGGGGAGAGGGGGAGACAGCCGGCGACCTCCACCTCCACAAATGACGTCCGAGCAGACCTCTAACGCGCACATATAGCACTCAGATGAATTCAGATGGCTATGCCTTGCTTTTGAAGATAACAAGCTGTATAAAACAACACTTTAGTGCTAACACAATTTTACTATGCATGATACGATACAAAGTTATAGGCTCCATAGGAAATACTGTGATGAAAACTTGTACTTATTGCGTAAGTTAACAGTCAGATTTAAATACTGGTTATAAATGCGTGCGACAAGAAGGACCTCCTACATCACCATATTACCTACTTAACATGGACATAATGCGTTAGACTACCCTCGCAGTTATTTCCTGGTTGATGAGAATAATATTATTATATACATACATACGTTAAAGATGCTAATTGGACTGCTAAACTAACAGCTTGCAACAAAGTAGGAACATTAATTAAAACAAATGTTTTGTTCTCAACGACAATAATTACGTAAGCGGCACGCAATCTACCTACTGCAATGTAGGTGTCGGTGCATTGCATCTTGTTGTTTACATCAAGTTTCGGCTCCCGCGGACAAGCACCACACGACTTCGGTAAAACAATTTTCATAACGTTTTCATAGAATAATAACCCTCCTTTTTTGGCTTCGCCGTAGTCGGGTAAAAATAGAGCCTTTATCAACACAACACAAGAAAAGCTATCTTTTCAACTTCTTCCTTTTTGGCATTGTCGGCGACATAAACAGCGTTGTCAAAGACAAACAACCTCTGAGTTTGTTTCGGCTTTTCTTCTCAGAGTAGTCAGTTAGGAAACACCGACCTCATCTAGTTTTAAAAAATGACGTGAAAAAGTGTTTGTACAAACCTACTTACAGAAATAAAATCATTCCTCATTTAACAGACTGTTGATTGGACACTAAACAGGATTGATTACATTAGTAACTCCTCTTCGTTCTTATTTTAATTGCCTAGTTCGTGATTTAAGTCTTCAAATTAACAAGCGATTCTATGAATAATAATAGATTAGGTATGCGTTACTACCTTAGTGTTTTTCAGAGAACTTTTCTTTGATTGATAAACTACATGTACCTATTATGCGACCGATTCAGATCACCAAAATGAAATTGTTTGAAAGTCAGAACCAACTTAAGTAATTATAAAAACAAATACCGAATGCTGCTTGTAAAGCAGGGGTTCTCAAACTTTTAACATACGCGCCCCCTAATTTTCTTTTAAAATCATTACGCCCGGCTGAGTTACTTTGTCGACATAAACAGAAAAGCATTAGAATGTAACGCGAGCGAAAGTGAGGTCGAAAATGTTTTCATCGCCTTGGATAGTTTAGATTATCTTTTGATCATTCAAACAGAAATAGAAGTTGCTTTCTCGAGTTTTACAGAAAATCTCAAGAATTATGAGAATGCATAATGTATGAGCAAGCAAAGCGAGCTCGAAACATGTTGTACAATTTCGTATTTGTGGCATTTTCTCTTCATTCCATGAAGAAAGTTTGAAGAATCAAGGGAATGTAGAATGGAAGAGCGAGTGAAGTAAGCTCGAAAATAGTAGCACGCCGCCTCGGAAAGGTTCGGTTTTCTTTAGTCTGTCCATTTATACAGAAGTAGGCAAACTTATTTTGTCAACTTATGCAGAAATGCTGAAGCTCATTTTACAGAACATATCCACAATATAAAAAAAAAAAAAAACGTTCGGGTTTTGAAAACTAGTCTTAACCTTTTCTAAATATAGAACATTAAAAATTTTTATAAATATAAAGTTTATTATTAGAATTGCCGCGTCCCCCTTTTGGTCACTCTACGCCCCCGAGGGGGGTGCGCCCCACCGGTTGGGAATCCCTGTTCTAAAGCAAAATTACTGTAAAGTAAGTAATTGCTTCTTCTCTCAATTTTCAATGCTACGTAGTGTGCAACAGCTTCACAAACTCAGATCCCATTATGTAAGTACTTAATAAACACCATAAGCAACGTCATGTTCGCAAATGTAGACGTTTTATGTTCCGTTTGTGACCGACGAGAGCTTTTATGACTTGCAATAGGAGCAGGATGAGGAACGCGAGACTTGAGGGAAATTTACACCACCCGAGGCAGCTCCGGGCCTTGCTCAAAGCTCTTTGTTGCCTTGTTTATAAGATAGCAACACTGAGACAAGTATATTTCAACGAGCTACTGAACCTCTGTCCGGAAGTTTTAATAAGTTCCACAGAAGTTTCGTACAGTTCAACTCATAACATTTAGTATCTACATCTTTGTCGTGTTTATAACATTACTAGGTACAATGAGAGTTTAATAATAAATAGGTACTTACTTAGGTACTTCGTTAATTATGCAACTGAAAATGCGATAAGAAATGCTTTTGTTACAATATTTATATTTCAGTTGAAAAAAACTAAGTTTTTAAGTAGGTAAGCATAAATATATGTATATCCAGCCAAATTAAAGATGGCAGTGGAAATCATTAATAAAATTGTGACACCGCTACTGTACGCTCAAACATGTTAGCTACCATTGATGTGGATGTGTGGTTGACTGTACAAAAGTGATCGAAAGACTGGTATCATGTGTATATTATTCCAATAGGCGGCCACACGTGTCATACACTTAATACAGGAAAATATTTTTCTGGAACGTTCATAAAATATACGATTGTGGGTAGATATAAAATATGCGTTCATCGGAAAATCTTGTCGAGACATGGTCCGGCACAAATGGCCGTAGGGGAGGGTCACCCTGTTCGATGTTATGAGCTGCCGGCGACGCGCCTCGTTGCAAGGCCTCGGCAACCGTGGGGAATGATACCCCCCGCCACTTATGTCCCTCCACAACACAGACAGAATGAGTTACGATTTTATATATACTTTTAGTACGTGTCATCTCGTTCATTTGCATGTTAATTGGTTTTTTGAAGAGACAATTTACAAAATACTTGCCTCAATATTAAATTGGGGCGGAGAAAACGTCTCAACTCATTATAGTCTGGAAGTAGAACATTTTTTGCGGTAGGTAAGTAAAGAAAATTCTACGTTCATAGAAAATTGACTTTGTTTGCAGAAAGAAAAAAATAAACACCTCTCTCTATATTGAAATGCGGTGGAACCTCCTATCCAACCGAGATTTTAAAATGTCAAGGGAATATTGAACGTGGTTTGCACCGACGTAACACCTCAAGTTAAATTATAGCCAAGTGTAAAAACTCTACCAGTTCTTGTGATAATAACAATACGAGAGCAAGTATGCGAACCAGTTTTACAGGTAGACTCAGAAGTCCTAGCACGATCAAAAGTAGCTTCGCATGCTGGGGCTACACCAACGGGAAACGCCGTTGGTGTGGCATCAGCAGTACAAATACGAATACCGCAGATAGAAATAAAAAATCTAAATAATTTAACAAAACGCCTTATTGAATGACAACACAATTTACTTTTCGGTTTCAGTCAATTACAGTACACTCAAGATCAAAAAGATACAATGTCTCTGAAATTTACGACTACAGAAATGACAATAGGACTAAGTTTACAGATATAGAAACATGTGCTTGTATGTGCATAATATTATATGAGATGTAGAGTGCTCTATATGAAAATGTGTGGTCGTCGTGAGATCTGCACCACTGGAATGACAACCCTCTTGATAATAATGGGCATTCCAACGATATTAAAGCTTGTAGACATGTAAAATATGTCGCAGATATAAGTGTCGGCAAAATATAGATAGTGCTTGCAGGATTCACTGAAGTTCATTGTTCAGTTACAGTATTTTATACACATTCTCGTACGAGAACCATTGTTATGATTTCTTTGTTTGGAAATATTTGATTATTGAAGAAATTCGAGATTGGAGGCATACCTATAGGTAGTAGGTACGTTGCAAATAATGCATTGATATCTAACTAAGTATGCTTAGTTAAATCCTATGGGAAACGAAACACCCAGTAAAATTTCGAGATCTTACAGCTACTTAAAATTCGACCGTGATATGGAAGTGATCTGATTTCTGTAGTGCTCAATAAAGGTAAATTAAATTGAATGCTGCTGTGTAAATTGAGAAACTCGTATTACAACAACGCTCCTATCGGACGCTCTATTCTCAACAGCTTTACTTATGTATTTTCTGTTTTAACACGTTCAGTGCCGGGAGGCCTCCTGGAGGGTTCACTTAGTCGCATATAGGATGCCGGGAGCCTCCGCGGAGGGCTCATTTTAAATGTAGGTTTTTCTTAGCGAATACAACATTATAATAAACCGTGAAATTAAAATCTGATGTATATTTTAATAAGTTTAAATATGTAGTATATGCGATGGTTTTTAAATCCAAGCATTTTTTAAATTCACGGTTACAGATACCTATTCTATTTACAAACAATTTAAAAGATGGGAAACTGCTAATAGCGACAAAACCGCCTGAAAACACTATTTTAGTTTGTTTTACAGTGTTTTATAACACGGTTTTAAACCTAATGCCGTTGACCGTCCGCGATGGTTAAGTTTAGCTCAAACGTAATACCAGGAGCCCTCCCGGAGGGTTCACTTCCAATATTTATGGTGGCATGGCGAATGAGTTCTATACAAAGTGGGTGGAGTCGAAAGTGTATCTCTACAAAAGCTCGTATATGTTTCAAAGGCACTATGAAATTCTTTATTCTGTAAATTGAATATCGGAATCACTTTTACACGTCATATTAATAAAAAAATCTAGATGAGTTCGGCGTATCCCATCTGGCTACTCTGAGAAGAAAGGCCGAAACAAACTCAGAGGTCGCAGTTTCTTTTAAAGTCCAGACATAATCTTGGTTCGGCCATATGAGAACCATGTAGACTAGTGTCTGAAATGGTCTTTTGAGGAAAGAAACACACACATTTGAGTGGACCTGTGCAGTCAGTGCAAGCATTTGTCAGTAATCATAGCCCTCAACTCAGAACTTAAGGAGCTCAACTCGATGAACAATACCAAAGAAAGGACATTTGGGTAGGCCGCATAAACTGCTCAAACTGCCAGACCATCATTAAAACTAGCTGAGAAATAAACATAATATATATCCACATAGTCCTCATATTCACAATTATTAAAATAATATAATACTTTAAAAAGTAATCATGTCATTTTGTATATAATTTTGAACAATGTCAAGTTTTATGGTTCTATCACAACACAAGCCTTAGCAGAGCGAGCAGTTCAATCCCAAGCTTTTGTATCTTCTAAATAATCAGAAATTTTATAGTACCCTTTGTTACAAAAATCTTTTAATGGGTAAGTTTCGAATGTCAATGGGAAGTTTGTTGTAAAAGCATATACATTGACCCATGAACGAGTTGCCTACTCTGTGAAGATGTGTGCAATGTACAACAAGGTTGTCTTTATTCCTGGTATTTAAACCATAAATATCGGACATTTCCTTAAAATTTTATATATTTTTGTGTACATACAATAGGTTTTCAAAAATATATTGTGAGGCTACAGTCAGAATATTTATTTCTTTGAATTTTTCTCTAATGGAATCTCTTGGACCTAGGTTGTAAATGGCTCGAACAGCCCTTTTCCGTAAAACAAAGACAGTATAAATGTCCTCACAGGTTTCCCAGAGAAGAATCCCATATGACATAAGACTATGAAACTAACTGAAATAAACAATTCCTGCTGTAGCTACGTCAGTTATCTTTTTTTTAACAGCATAGGCGGCCGAACTTAGCCTTGCTGACAATTTTTCGATGTGTGGTATTGTAATTTACCGTCAATAGTGATTCCAAGAAAAACTGTCGAGTCAACAACTTTAGTGAATGCATCGTTAACTTGTGCAAAGTTGACTAACTGACGTTTGATTTTAAAAATGAGGGAGGTGTCATTTGCGAATAATACGATCTTGTGATTATCCCTAAGGTAAGTAATTTATATAGATTAAAAATAAGAAAGGACCTAGAATTGAACCCTGCCAAACGTCCATGGTGACTGCAGATCCTGCAGATCTTTTGCCATTAACATCGACCCTCTGAATTCTATTATTCAGATAAGAAGTCTGAAGGTCGAGAGCCTTGTCCCTCATACCATAGTGGTACAGTTTCCTGATGAGTGTATCATGATGTACGCAATCGAAGGCCTTAGACCAGACAAGAAAATGCCAAGAGCATCTTGCGACTCCTCCCAGGCCTCGAATATATTCTTCAGTAATTCCACGCCCGCGTCTGTAGTTGAACGGCCTTTAGTAAAACCAAACTTATGTACTATAGACTTTATTTTATCCCTTTTCGCCAGCCTTTGCATTCCTCGGTGAAATAAGAGTTTCAAGATATTTATTTATTTATTTATTTATATATACTTTATTGTACACCACAAAAATACATAACAAAAAATAATCAAACACTACAAAATATACAATGGGCGGCCTTATCCTTATCCTTGGCCTTAAGATAATGTATCTCAAGTACTATGACTAAACAAAGTGGTGCTTCCTGAAGACTTAAAGACTATTTTTGTACTGTTAGATAATATGTATGAAAACATGATGATTTTGTTTGTTATTTATTTGCTTCTTTTGTTCATTTATCACAGTAAAACTTAAGAGAAGGAATTCACCTCAGCTTGTTATGCTTCGTACAGTTTACCTACCTACCTACCTGCCTACTTAGTTGTCTTCAAGTTTGACGTAGTATTAGTTTTTAGGGTTCCGTATGTCCGAATGAAAAATGGAACTCATAAGATCACTCGTGTGTCTGTCGGTCTATCTTTCCATCTCTCACAGCCAATTTGCTCCGACCCTGATGGAGCGATGCTACATATATCTATCAATTTTTGTGACCCAAACACGGACGTATAACGTAAATAAATAAATTTTGAATATGGGGTCACTTTTGGGAGACAAGTAATAAAATTAAAGAAAAAGTTTTGCACGCTGAACTGAGTGACATATCAAATGAAAGGGCTTACTGAGTCTCAAATAAATTTTTTTTTATATTTATTTATGTATGTACTTAAGAAAACAGATGAAAATTGATTATTCTCTCCCCCTTATCTCCGAAAGATCTATACTTAAAGATTACAGGAAAACCTATAAGAAGTCTACGGTTTTAAAATAATATGGCGAATCTCCCAATATTGTGCCTACAAACTTACATTTGCAGTTGGAATTTATCGGAGAATATATTTTTCAACTTCAAAATTTTAAGCTTGTTCTTGGGATAAATTCATTCCAACTTCAAAACCCTTCATTGTCCGTAGTCCGACCCACAAGTCGACGACGTTTTATCGTAAATAAAATTATTCCACTAGGTATGTCAGCTTTATCGATTAGACATTTTCAACAGACTAAATAGTCTAGACTTGGTCAGTAAAAGTAATATAAGTAGTCTCGCTCGACTCAATTTCAGGTCCTATCTTTTTGAATTTTTTACGATCCCATCATGCTTGGTACATTTTATTTTCTTTTGCGTACCTACTGATATACAATTCATCTTGAAAGGTCACCCTAACACGCAAGTTGACGCAAGGGACTAGTTTGTAAATCAAAGGGATAGTTTTTAGGGATAATATCATATCGTGACCTTCATGGGAAAAGTTCAGAAGGAGTTATTTGAATATTTAACTACCAGACCGTTTACTCGATTTAAAATTAAGAACGTGCATTCTGAAAGTGGGCAACGTCGCAATTAGATGTCAAATATTTCATCGTTTTGATTAATTTGGCAATATTACTGTATGGAAATATGAAATATGGCTAACTAGTGAACTAAAATATTGATTATCTATGAAATGCAATAATTAATATCGTAACACCGAATATTAGGTTTAGATGTAAAAGCGTGTTTGGAAATTTTCTAAATGCCTTTTTTACACCTCAAACGGTTACAACATCAAATTCAGTGTTATAATTGCAAACATTATACATATTCTAGTTCATTAGTTAGCGATATTTCCATACAGTAATACCTATTGCCAAATTAATCAAAACAGGTAAATATTTGGCAGCTATTTGCGACGTTGCCAAGTTTTAGAATAAATGCTCGTAAGTCGATTGCGTTGGGACAGTATCAACATGGTATCAACACAAAATTTCTACTATTTCCTACCTACTTTCTTTATTAATTTAACAGTTACTGAGAAATCGAATAGATACCTACCTACATAAGTATATCTTTCATGAAATTACTTAATATCCAAAATATTATCTGGTTTATTGCTTTTATGTTGTAATAGCAATAATGTAATTGCGTTTAATTAAAAGAGGTTCTTATTTTTATTAATTTATATATATCTTTTGTATAGATTCTTTTCTATTTTGTGAATGTGAGAACACTGTAGGCTTAGTGGACTGTAGATTTGTTGACCATTTTCTATTTTCTTAAGTACCTGGTACTTATTGAAATACCTACACTGTCCTCGTCCTCCCATACCTAGTCATACTGTTATTTGAAAAAATTTTAATTATTAAAAAACACGGTTACTCTTTTAAAAAAATAATTTTTAAAAGAGTAACCGTGGAGTTTCTTGCCGGCTCTTCTCCATAGGAAACGGCCAATTGGAACCGTGCACCTAGCTTCTGACGTTTCATAAGTGCCCATGTAGGTCTATGTGAAATAAAAATATTTTGATTTGATTTGATTTGATATGAATTTAAAAAAATAAGTACTAATAAGTACTAAGGTATTTTTTTAACATTCATCGTCAAAAGTCGAAAACAAAGCGGCATAGAAAAAAAAAAGTTACCACCCCTGAATCAATTCAGGACATCTCTTTCATAAGGTATGTAAAAATAGATGGTTGAAAAGTTAAAACCGTTGAATAAGTAGGTTCCTACCTACTGTGTTTTCTACGTTCTATGTTTTGGCACCAAAACAAAAATACGCCGCTATAACGTAATAAGCAATTACTATTCACTTGACATATCTATTCTACTAGGGCAGGATGTGTTACTTATTCACCAATATGTGTAATAACTAATTTAATTATTTTGTTTCTAGCTAGTATAGTATAGCGAGTGCATAATAATCTGTTTATAGGGACTTTGCGTTATCATCATCTTTTGTGTACTTACCCCACTGCAGTGGGATATGTTTTTAGCTTTAGATTTACCCAGCGTTAAAATAAAACAACAGCAAAGTTACAGGGGGTCGAAAATGTCCTGAATGGCTTCGAGAAAAGGATGGTACGGCTGTGCCTTTGTTTGCTTGTTTTTACTCAAACTCAAAGCATTTATTTCAAATAAACCAATTACAGGTACTTTTGAATTGTCAAGGGTTCGGTCAGTCAGAAAGATTAAGCTATTATAGTTGCCCATTCCAAAGCGTAGGTCGTAAGTTCCTATGGAGAAGAACGGGTAAGAATCTCTACGGACACTCTTTTAAATCAAAATATTGTTACAAAATATTGGTTACATCATTCATGTTGAAATTATACATGTGGGAACAATGTAGAAAGACGTGTACGTTAAAAGCGTCCGTAATAAAAATTTAAAAACAAAAACAATTCTCGACTTGCAGATGATTTAGATCCATATTATATTCCAAACATGTGCAATACCCTGAGCAAGCACCCTAGCAATATGTTGTGCTACCTGTCTCTTTGAGCATAAATTGCTATTGGAATGCGAATTTATCGTGTAACAAACTTTAGTCACGATTTAGCTTAGCCATCTTGATTTAGTGATGTTGGTCGTCCCGGAAGAACTGCTAGCAAATAGTAATCATCTTTACTACACGTACACACAGTTCCATTATCTAGTTACCCCCCAAAAGATATGTGCGTTCAAATCCATAGTAGGCCCAAGTTGGTTTTAGAATGTTGTAAAAATATTTATTTTAAAGTATCGTTTTAGTGAATAGGGTTAACATTTACAACGAGTTTCTCAACGTCTAATAGACCGGAGGTTTTAAGACCGCTTGCCGTGCATAAGATCATCGGTGGCTAGTTCGTCAAACTGCAGGTATGAGTATGACGACGTTCGTTGATGAGATGGTTCGAATCCAAGTCGAAACAATGAAATATTTTTGAAGTATTCTTTAGATTATTCGTAACGAATTCCATATTGTAGCAGAGTAACATTTTAAAACTTGCGGGGGCTAACACATACTGACGCTGTGTGTACGTAGTACGCACGTAATGCGAATAAAAATTAATGTCATTTTTTATACCCACTATACTTTTATGCAAATCGGCCGGTAAGCCTGTGGGCTACCCACTGAGACCTATAGAAGGACGAGTAACGAATTCCTTACATTCCAGGTTTCTCATTAAAATATATATATATATATATATATGTGTCGGAAATACGTCACTGATTTGACTAATCGGGGCTCCAGCGCCGCTAGGCAGCGCTCGACAGACTCTAGTCTACAACAGTAACTTATCGGTCGACAGGAGTTAAGTGCAGTTTGTCGGTGGCGGTCAAGTAGTGAACACATTAAGAAACTGTCGCGCGTTCCGTATAGTTGTGACGTATACCTACAGTGTGTGAATTGCTAGTGTGATTAATTTGATTGTAAATTATAATAGATCTGAACTGCAAACGGTTTGTCTATATATTGCGTAATGACCAACACTTCCTACGCCTAGTACCTACGCCCACACTAGGTAATGGCTGATGATAACGAGAGAGACGTACCTACGTTCACCGTCATACTGCCCTGCTAAGCCCAAAGGCGCTATCTCAACCGGAATAAGTTTAAAGAAAATCTACTTTTTGCAAATTGTAATTTAAGGAAAATATGAGATAAAAAAACTATTAAACATGGTTTTTTATGTTTTAAGTTAGCGCTATTTCGCTTATACCATTAGATGCGAAATTGTTAAAGCTATTGAATGATAAAAAATCCTAAAAGAGTGTATTTCAGAGATCACGTCTTTCGGCTTGGCAGGGTAGCATAAATCAGTTTTGTGTTTTTATCCAATCTGCATTGGGTCTCAAAGCATTTATTTTAAAATAAACTTATCAGAACTGTCAGGCGATAAGTCGCTCATTCTGTATGCAAACAAAGATGTCGAAAATTTAATTTGTTTTCTACTTATTTGTACTTACCTATTTAATAAAATTAAGATTAGATTTCCGTTTTAATTAATTTAAATACAGCAGGTATTAATAGGTACCTAAATAAAGGACTGAGTTCCATATTCATGCTGTCGTGAATAGTCGCGATCACTTCAAGATCTTGAGAGACTTTGCAGACAGACTTCTTCGGAGACATTTCGCATGGTTCATAAAAAAGATGCAACTTGAAACTGCACTTCCACCACCAAGTAGAACAACCATATACCTACCTAAAAATAACTAAGTAGGTGCATGGATGGACATACATACTGATACCCCCTATCAATGGCAACCTTAATATTAAATAATCTTTATTTATTTTGTAATTGACGCTTACTGACTGTGAGAGAAACTGTGTATAACAATAATATTGGAACAATTAAATAAATATTGATAAGTCAAGTTAGAAACGGTATTAATAAAGTGCCTCTCTCTTACCTAAACTGTAAAAGTATCGGTAGTACCTAGTTACAGAGTATTGTCACGGTAATATTATATACAGTAGTGTAAAGGCGCGACACGTGTCGCGCCTGTTTGAAAGAGCCTTAACTCGGCCGCATGATAGAAATAAATGCCTACAGCCGCGCGGTACGTAAACATGCGTTAGGGATGCCCGTCTCCAGCATTTTAATTACATTTGCCTACTTTCTGTTTCTATTTAGTTTTGTGATTGTAAATATCCTTTTTATATAAATAAAATATATTATTTTTTATATAAAAATTCTTTGGTCACCAATTAATTAATTATTAAAAAGCTGAACAGCTGACTACGAATGTTTTAAAATCACAACCCTCAAACATCTAAATATTATATATGAGTCTAGCTGTTGTTGTTAATACCGAGAAAAAAAAAACAGTTTTTAGTGGTATATGTTGTTATAGCAGCAGCAGAAACACTTTGTGAAAATTTCGAAAACTATCTAATGACACACAGACGGTAATTTTTTTTTCTAGTATTATTCATACACACAGATAATAAACAAATATTATTAATAATAAAATACCACGTCTTTACTTTGAATTATGCAAAATAACAAAACACACATGCACCGAAGTTTTAACACAAACGTAAGTAGGTAGGTACCTACCGTATCATGATTCATTCAGAACCGCATATAACTACCTATTTCACTCGTCTCAATAACTTTCCGTTACTCTATTCGCTTTATTTATTAATCCAAACACCTTTTTTTTCGTGAGATAAAAGGAAATACGTATCCATAAAGACACACATTATGTACCTACCTACTAGTAAGTAAAATTATTTTATAGTCTTACCTTTCAGAGTTTCCGGGGTAATTTAAAAAAACTTATGTCTGGATGCGTTATTGACGAATTCATACAACCAAAAACAGCACAATATTTCCTACTCGTCATATTAACTGATTTTTAGAGAAAAAATCGCGCGGTTATCGTTAAAAAAACAACACACCGTCCGTTCGACAGTGCGGTACAGCCGTGACTGTCTGCGCCCCGAGCGCACCACAAGTCGAGGCGCGTAGGTATAACTCGCGTTTCGTCCGTTTGTATGAAGTTGGAGTACTGTATAATAATATTACCGTGGTATTGTTGTGTTCAGTTGAATCGTATTGCAAAGAACTTAAATACTGTAACATTTATTTATCACCTATTGGGACGACTGTAGGAGAGTAAGTAACACCTGTTCAATAAGTTGGAATATTATAAGGAAGGTCCCGACGTCTTTGGAATATGAGTGCGGCCATACAATAGCTATACTATCTCAAAATCAATTCGTCGAAGCATATAAAATCCTCGCTTTCATTAAATCATTTCTTATCTTATAATCAGCGGAAGAAACAGAGCTCATAAACTTCCCATAGTTTGGTTTCTACAGTAAATAAATTGGGCGCGGGGAATAAACCTACTAATCGCAATTTATAGCGGCTTACGAACTTTGTGGAAAGTTGAAACAGACCGTTCAAGTGATTGGAAATAAATAGGAATGAAACAAAGTAAAGGAGATCGCGGGAAGACCTGGGTGAGACTCAGACCAGGGATGCACAAAAGGGAAGAGTCCTATACGCAGCAGTGGTTGGAACAAGGCTGCCAGTGATAAGGATGATGAAACAAATTGCAAAAATATTGGAAGGTGCTACGAGAACCTACCTCTTACTACTGCCACGCATAAAATAATTAATGCCTGCCTATCCAATTACTAATTAGGTATAAGTATGAAACTTAACTAATCTTATAACTTGGGAGTAAAATTTTAATTAGGCCATTTGAGATTTCACCCGCAGTGTTATTTACTTAACGAGACCAACAGCCTTTCTCGGAATGAGCACTAGAGTAAGCTTATATTACAGTCTGTCTACTCCCAGGAGCTTTATAACGGCATGAAAAGTTGCCTATAACATTGTTGATTACTTAGTAAAGAAGACGGATTAGGTATCTGTCTGCGGGGCTATAGGTAGAGGTACCAAAAGTAGTAAAGTTAGGGCCTGTTTCACCACCTACGAGTAGGTTCTCGTTAACTTACTTGGCAGATAATATCCTAAAAATTCTGTTCCATTTTTTAATTTATTCGGTAAGTAGTGGCTATTCGAACGTCGTGAAATAGGCCCTTAGTGTAAAATATCTCTAAGCTACATCCGCACAATCTTAAACTTTACAAGAAAAATAAAGTCAGGCACTTGATCACATAATCTATCAATATGATGCGCAGACTAGGTGTAGGTGGGTTTATGTATGTGAGTGATTTGGGTGGTTGACGTTATCAAGTGGTGCACTGTCCTCACCTCGAGTGTCGGAGGCTGCAGCACGAGCCCGGAGCACAGAGAACACGGCCGCGCGCCGCCCGCCTGCCGGCACACTGCCGCCACCGCGCCGCGCCGCCAGAGGGCGCGCTATGCACTACTGCCTCCCGTTCCCATCGATCCACCCTTCAGTACACCACCGCATCACTACACTCCGTAACGCTCTGCCCCCACAACATAGAGCTCCAATTACTCACAGTTTAGAGTTAGCTGCTGTCGGCAACCTTCGATGACGTGGGTGAGCTCCGTTGTGATGTGCAATCAGCGCGAGCTTACTTAAATGACAAAGCGTATTTATGATAGCGCATATAAATTCGGTAACTCGTTTACCTACTGAATTACTCACTTAACCCTTGTTGTTGATTGTTCGAAACTTATTGCATCATCTATTATTGCTGATGTTTTGCCAAATATAATTCGAGACCAGTAAAATAACATTAAACCACTTGCATGCACCGTCGAAAACAAGCAAAGAAGTATCTTTATGGGGTAGGATGGTGTTTACATTAAAGAAATACAAAATTTTAACAAATAATATAACTTTATTTCATTTAAGAAAATGTAACTCATAAAATCACAACAAATACATGTACATTTGTCATCACAACATACGATGGTTACTTTACATTTCATTCATTTACAATATCTACTTAATATTAATTGACAAATATATTCATATATTTTTATACAACAGAAATTATTATATGTATATCATTATAAATATGATATGTTCCATCACATTTATATACTTCTCTCTCTCTAAACTTCATGTTTCATAGTTATTTTTATACCTTCATATATAATGTATATATTTATATTTAAGTGACTCCCACTTATATATTATCTTAACCAAGAAGACGTAACACAAAGATTAAATAAGAATAAGTATCTATAAATAGGTATGGTGTGTTAACAATTGGCGGAAGCGTAAGTATTTAAAAAAATTCAATTTGAATAGGTACAATAATATTTACAATTAAAATGTTAATGAATTGAATTATTTCTACAAAATGTTGAAATCATTTATGTAAACTCGATATATTAGTGTTTTAGTCACGCAGGTAACAACTCCTGTAATTAAAAATAATAATTAGGTATACATATTTTAGGAATAAGAAGCTATTTAATTTGTAAATAAAGACGTTTTTTCGCACTTCTTTCGTTACCTAACGTTTTTGCTAACTATAGAAAATGGCCTTTTAGTTTTCCGATGTAAAAAAATGTGTTTTACATAGCTAGGTAAAAAAGAGAAAATAATAATCTTCTTAATGACAATGTATGCAGTAACTATATTATTATTAAATACAAAATGGATTTCCAATAATCATAAATGAAGAGCGACTAATTTTATTTTAGTAAAACAGAGCACCCTTCAATTATATATTTTCTTACACAGTACGTATTAAATACTCAGGAATATGATCCCACAAAAACTCTATGCACTTTGTTTTTTCTGCTACATTTTGCTAAATATAAATACATTTGTACATAACGGTGACTTCAATGACTGTCAATACTTCGGTTTCTGTAACACAAAAATTAGCTGACAGACTGCCAAGCTAATGACTGCTGAGATTAGCAGCAATAACAGCTAATCAAGTCGTTTGACAGTCTCAGCAAATTTTTGAGAAGTTTCTTTAATGGAAGAAACCGTATGTAAGACATTTATGTTTGCATCAACAATAATACTTTATATTTAACTTAAATAAAAATAATAGCGACTATTATGCATTACTATACTTAAATGAATGAGAGTACAGTTTCATCTCGACATTAGCCATATTTTTTAACATATAATAACATTAACAACTAGAACTCATAATGAATAATAAGTAATCCATCTATTTACTTACATACAACCCTTCAAGTGGTAGACACGTGTACAAGAATTTATAGTTAATAGTAGCCATTTATTATGTAAATTCAATTTTTTCTAAATCATCTAAAAATAACTCGGAATTTAATGAATTATTGTAATATTAGATTAGTAATAAAAACACATACAAAGCTAAAAATGTGATTTACGATTCACAAACACTTAACACAATAATTTAGGAAGAAAATTTACAGCCATGGCAATTTTTATTCATATAAATAAAATAGTAAGTTTTTAGAAGCACTATCAGAAGATTTTTTGGAACATTTTTTTATTGAAACAGTCAGAATTATCTTTGTTACAAAACTTTCGTGTACATGTACCAAAAAAGGTTAAATGGGATAAAATATCGAGGAATGTAAATATTTTTATAATACTTCATTATCAAAGCAGAAATTGCAGACGCATTTAAATTATCATTTCAATTATAATTATATTTTTGAAAATCTTTCTATAAATATTCTATTCACTGCAATTTATGTCAGTAATAATCCCCGATTTTTATAATACCGAACGTGAAACCATACTCAAATACTTTGGTTCTTTGGGAATACATTAATAAATTGCTTAAATATATTATATTGTATAGTAGGTATAGTTTATGATATTATACATTATATATCGTAGTGTATAATTAATTTATGTACTTTTATCTAAATTGGCATTTTTACGGAAGTTACCTAACCACAATTGTACCCCATAACTCTCGAAGCTATGAAATGCAGTAGGTACTAACTGTTTGACTTTTTGGAATAAACAATTATAATTATAATATGCATATTATTTACAAGTTATAGTATACACTAGTATATTGATAATGCCCAAGGGAAGTTACAGAGGAAGTTACAAGGGAAGTTCAAGAACAATGCTCATTTGAGTTCTTTCATTGGGGCATAGTTACCTGTTTAGTATTTACTTTAATTAGAAGACATGTGTTTAGTAATCAGCAATCCATAAAGTCAAACATATTATAAAAAATAACATAGATAATATTGTACTTTTCTAATAACAGCAACAAATTATTGCTGTAGTCGACAACCCGTGTTGCTACGCTAAAAATGCTTGCTTGTACTATAATATATTTTTGATAATTATTAGTAAGTTCTGATTATTTTTTCTAGGTTTATGTTTTTTGTGATGTGAATAAAATATGAATTATTTATTCATAACATTTACAACCTACCAAGCATTTTTAGTCTTACAATGCGCCTAATTGTTAGGACTAGTTAAATCACCTTAAAAAGACAGGATTTTTTGGTCACTAATTTTAAATCAGCTGTCGATGACTATTTTCACTTTTATAATAACAATAGATCAATCACTAGATTTCTTCCATGAACGTCGTTGAAATACATTTAGGCACAAACCTATAGCACCGTCTACCTAAGGAATTATTGCAACCACTAGAACGTAATAATAATGTCCAATTTCGATTTACAGGTTTCGTTTCAAATGTCAATTCATTTCGCACCATAGATAATTTGGTCATCGTTCGGGTTAAATACGTTTCCACGTTCTTGAATATATCAGACGTTAAAGAATTTAATTTTCACACAACCCACAGCAATATCGTAGAAAATATCGTCATAATATGTAGGGAAGGCAAATTAATTGTACCGTGTAAGGTGCACAGAACGCAATAGTAGCGCTGATCGCGATGGAGGCGCCGCGTGCGCTCGGGCGCGGCGCCTCGGCCGGCGCGTGCTATAACTCGGTCTCTATCCATTGCTAGTCGCCCCGACGCAGCCGCCGCGCCGCCGCGGTGTTGAGGCGGTACAGCCATACCTGCAATAACAAACGAACAGTGTTACAAAATTGCACCTACAATATAAAATACTACTACTTTCGTTGCCATTTATTGGAACTGTAATCGGCAGAATCCCTTCTCTTATTCTCTATTCGCGTGACAGATAAGCCTTTAGATACATTGCGGCGGTTGTTTTAGACGACATTACCGTCACTGCCAAGTTGCATTTGAGCATAATTTAATTTAATTATCGATACACGTCACTACTGTTTATGTTTATCGCAGCGCGACGCATCTGTGTGACGTGTTTCACATATAGACCACGTCGCGTGTTATCGGCACGCCCGGCGTCGGTATCAATATCGATTACTCACACCAGCTTATGGTATGTGTGATCGACACTGATCGTAATCATAGTGCCATTGTATTTACACAAAAATAGTGTAATGTGGCTAAAATCTGCGGTGGCCGGAAAAACTACCAACGATGAATAGGCAGCCAACGCTATACGACTTTTTAGAAAAGGATCATTTGAAAGATGCTGTAGCTTAGTTCAAGGACTGAGTGTTGTGTGGTGCAACTTAGGAGAGTTCTATATCCAGCCGTTGAATCGATAGGCCGATTTGATTCATTGATGCCACAAATTTATTCGTCTTCTACTTATTTTCTAGATGAATATGTTCAGATTGTGTGAGGCCCTTGGTTAATGAAAATGTGACGAACGATACGAAAATAGTGTTGTAGATACCATTTTTTTCCCGCTACGGTAATCGCGGTGGCTGAGCGATTGATTGATTTCTACACTACTGGTCACAGATTCGGTTCTCCCGAGGGAACAAATATTTGTATGGCCTACAGATAGTTGTTCCGGGGCTGGTTGTATGTGCATGTAAGATTTGAGTTTGTAAACCCGTTAAGAAAACAAAAACATGCACCTTAAATGGGGCTTAATGTAAAAAAAAAAAATAACAAGACCTATAAAACAAAACAATATTTTGCAAATAAAATGGAGAAGCAGCACAAAAGCGATAGGATGACATTCATAAAATCCCGCCGACTACACCCGTTTGCAAATGTATGGAAGTTGTCTAGTGATCGTCGATCCCGTTTCGTAGTACGTCACTCACCCCTTACAGGTAGGTAACCCGGTGTTAAAGCGAGGACTGAATATCGGAAGGCTGGGCACCCACATGCGAACCGATATCGTCAGAGTGTCATCACCTGACCATCTGGAAGCCAACCGTGGGTATTACGGCTAGTTCGCCCTTCGTGCAACGTAGTTATATCAGCTTAGGCGACATGACCAAATAATCTCTGCGTTTCCTGTACGCAAGTCTGGCATAAAAACATCGTTGGTGTATTACAAAGTATAATATTAATTTGCTCAAGTGTTATAATTCCTTTGTCAAGACACGAGTTTGACTAAAGACTACGTCATCGGTGTATTGACGAGGTTGCCAAATTATATTTTTACTGGTAGAAAATAAACCGAGACCAAGTCTTGAGCCATTCCGGAAAGCTTGTTTTAAGACGTCAAGTGTATTTCGAAAATGATACTCACTTGGAAGAGAATAACGACGTCTAATGAGACTTGAAGGCTGCCACATAACCAAAACTGAGGAGGCGCCTCCCTTAAAACGAAGTATGCAGTCTTGAATACGTCACCACACGTCCACATTATCACCATGCTTACGCTGAAATACAATTAAGAAATAAGCTTGATTCAAAGTTACATTAAAAAGATAACGTTTTTTTTTTGATGATTGATTCCTATAATTATTAGATCCAAAGGATCAAAAAAAATAAATTCAAAAAGAGTTCAATTTTGTAAACTAGTGTAATTATTCTTTACATTGTTAAAGGTCTGAAATGTCTGAGAGAGTGTCCTATATTTAGTCACAACTGTTATGTAGTCGTAACTAAATATAGGACACTCTCAGTTTCAGAGTCTATTGAATCTTAGGAGGCCTAAGAGCATCAGTGGACTCGCGTCACTGATGCTCTTAGGATGCTCTTAGGACTTCGCATCAGTGGAAGCCGATGTAATGATGTTAACTGATGTTTACCTCATGCCCTCAGTACTTTTGTTTTTGTGATTTTTGGCTATCTGAGGTGCACCAAGCATGGCCTCGGTGAACAGAGCGAGGAACCCGATCATTTCCACGAACGGAGCGAACTCTATCAACAAGTAGGTGATCGCCGCGCCCAGCACCGAGAACACCAACATACAGTCTACATAGCTCTGGAAGTCTGTCCAGGCCCAGAAATACTTCCTTTCCATATCTGTAACAGATACAACATCAATATTATTGAGATGCTACATTAAATGATGGGAAATATAATTTGTATATCAACCACACCATATTAACAATGCATAAAGTACAATCATTTTAATCTTGTTAGTAGTGTAATTTGTTAATACATTTATAAATATCACAATGCTTACATTAATGTAGGAAATCATGCCGAAGTAAATGACATCAATTAATAGATAAGATATCTGACGTGAAGTTGACCCAGTCGTGACTCCTTAGATACCAAATAACTTGTATAATTATAAGAGCATTGAACCGAAGTTAGATTCAAATTTTATAATGTAAAAATTTATACCATTATGGTATGACATTTGACCTTGATTATAAAAAGCTGCTATCAGTGGATACTACAACTACAAAACTTGACTTGATTATTATTTATTACATACATACGCCTTCTCCATTCATTATATGAAATATTGAAAACATGCAATGGAAAGATGAAAGCATATAAAAGCAAGACGATAATCAAAAAAGAAAGTTAATAATCCCAGATCATGTACTGTAAACAAATAGACTGTATACTCCAAATAATATTGTCAAAGCATGGGGTTGCTGAAACATAAACAGTAATCGTGACTTGCACATGGAACAAACTGCAGCAATCCTTATGACATGGAGGAGAGAGCTGGCACTCACCATAGAAGCGATGAGGCTTCTCGCCGCCGGCGACGCCGCTGCGCTGGTCCAGCCAGCGTGCCGTTTGATCCGGCTGGGCTGAGCCGTTCACACAACACAACAGTATATATAACATGAAAATTGCACCTAATTTCACCATCAATCACACCAACCACCAAACAGAACATAAAATAATGTTAAAGTAAAATTATCCATAGCAAATAAAAATAATATACAGGGAAGTTAGTGGGTTATCAGAAGTCGCTCATATCTTGATATGATTGAGGAGAAATGAAAAGAAAGCAAATATATACCAAGAAACAAAACTCAAAAGGTTAAAATATACTGTTGTTTAACTACAGGGTTTGTAAAACATGTTTATTAGCAATAAATAATAGGTTGCAGATAGTAATAACAGTGCAGTATATTATCATAGATTACTATAATATTGAAAATAAAACCATAATCACACTTGTCGGGGTCACTTATAAATACCAACCTGTGAATATTCTCTCTCTTGCCCTTATGATTTGGTTCTTTTTTCTTACATTTACACACAGATGTATCATGACAAACATTGTGATATTCATTACTATGCTTTGGATCAATAGAGGTAATTCATAGCGTTTACCAAACCTGAAAAATAATTAGTAACAAATTTTAGCCAAAATGTCTAATTTTAAATGTCTTTTTAAAATGTTTGTTTAATTTTGTTTCTATATTTTGTTATTGGTTAGAACAGCAGTGAATTATGATGGCTGGCAATTCCCAAGACGCTTTAAAATCTTAGGGAATTGCTTTTTATTATGCACTAATTTTTCAAAGGAAACAAAGATCCAATAATTCCTACTTTACCGTCAGCAATAAACTTGTATCTTGATATCAATATTTATCTGTTACTATTAAAACATACTGATAAAATATAAATACATAAATAGCTAGCATAGCAAGCTAACAGTTTAAGTAATAACAATCATAATTATGTACAAATAAATGGAAATAAAAGACAGATGCTACTTGGGATGGGTAGCTTTGCAGCAGCATCCTTCTTAGGGCTCCTGTAGCTACATGATGTAATCCTCGTTATTGTTTTTTTGTAATTTAGGAAACTGAACAATAATACTACTGACTGGCCAAACATGATGAGTGATATTATATTATTTGTTATTAGAATGTGATAGCATAAAGGCTGACATGATGATTATAATGAAACGTACCAAAACAATATCCTTAGGGTATTTGCTATGAGCAGTGCTAAGCAAACGTATAAAGAGAACCCTTCGGCATCTTGTGTCCTCTTGATTTGTCTATACTGTGGGATGTATGGGGCGACGCCACCAATTATCATTGCACCAGCTGCTCCCCATCCCACCAGATGGCCCACAGTAAGCCCTAACTCGTCCGAAATTATCCAATCCATTGTTTCGTGGATTTTATAAACAGTCGAATATCAAACTATCACGTTAATATTCTCTGATATATATTGCGAGTGTACATGAATCACAAACTTCATATTTATTATTACTTTACATTACATCCGATGAATTTAATAGAGCAATCGTATATCGTCCAAGTTAGCGCTTGCAACGCAAATCGATCGATAAAAATGAGACGCGTTTCATGTAAATTCTAGACTATTATTTACATGATGTGGCTTCTCTTTTTTTTTATTAGAGTAGAAAGAGACAAACTCCGTCATAAAGCTTCAAATACTATTTATTTTCGAACGCTTCATGAATATTGTCAATGTCAAAAAGACACAAAAAGTTCCGTTCAAAAGTTCCGTTCACTTTTTAATTGAGTATTACACTATATCATAATGATCATAATATCTAGGATCATAGATCTATGAGTCATACTCATATAATACATAATGATGTAATACAAACATAAGAATCAAATCGTCATTGATCAAAGATTTTTGACATTTGTTGTTAGATAAGGGCTTGCTGAACGGCTGCCAACCTCGTCCCCGACAGAGGTGACTTTGGTTGGCGACAGGCAAAGCTGTTTGCAATTTGGTTGTAAACCACCAACTCCACGGTTGTAAACCACCAAGGTCACTCTGTTGGGACTCGGTTGGCAACCGTGTAGCAATAATAATACGAAATGCGTCCATATAATTATGTGATTTTGCCTTTTCACTTTTGCTACTACTATATTCTAAATAAAGATTTTATTGACCGATAAAAAGTAAATACAACAACATTTTGGCGTAAATTCACAGTATGCTTAGTGGAATTCTAAAATTATTGTTGGCACCACTGTTGTACTAAAAAAAAAGCAAACTGGTACTGGGCGGCTGGGACTCAGTGCTGCCAACCCGTACAATAATTATGAGGGTGTATGATAATTTGGCCAATGGTACGATTTACGATAATGAATGACTAATGTACGATAATTTTGCGATTTGTTGAGAAAACAAGTTTCAATAACAAAAGAATTTTTTAAACGCAGAAAAAGAAACAAAAATATGTTATTATCAACATCAACAAGTAAGTATGTCTCTCTCTTTCCTTTCCTAGTTATTTATTTAGTTTTAGCGTGAAAACACAAACATATCAACTAAAAATATGACAAAACATGTGGCATAGCGGTTTATGTTGCTAGCGCCATTAGTGGTGAAACTTGGCATATACTTCCCCTTTGACTCTAGTATATAATTATTCATTGTCTATTGATGGCAATTTGAATTCAAGTTTTAGGGTTTTTTTCTTTTGTACGATATTTTTTCCGAAAATACGATAATTTCGACATGGGATCTCGATAATTTCAACTTTTGGAGTTGGCAGCACTGGCCGGGACTGTTTTGGCTTAATTGGTGTTCTCTAGAGTCCTATTTGTTATATTGTGTGCCAAAAGGCTTCAGAATTTGGTTTGATATACTATTGCAACCGCATATGACAAAATTAGGATCCTAGATATATGTAATACGCAGAAATGATTCTAGGGGTCATATAATTAGGATAGGAGATAGGATCATAAATATGATTCTAGATATATGATCGTAGACAGAGAATGCTTATATGATAGTGAAATACCCCCCTTTCTGGCAGAATGATCGACATCGGCTTCGCTTGCCTTAATAAAAAATGAAATATTTAGACTTTTTTTTTGATGTAGTTCTGAAAAGTAACGGTGAAATCATGAAATCTTATCAGCTGATAATGACATTACCTGTCATGATGAAATTGACCATCTGATTTTTGCAAAAATATTTACAACCTCGAATCCTAGTTCTCTAAGGATTTTTTCCCGTAAACGAAGCTAGTATTGTGGAGTGTAAACTATGACTATAATATCCAAATTGTTTACAGTTTTGCGTACTACTAACACAGTCGAATGTGTTCCTGCAATTTTACAAACATCGAAGATTAGATATGTCCGCTGTTACTCAACCCGAAAAGAAAGCGGCTTGGCTAGGAGTCAAGAGAGAAGTGAAGTGACTACAGATGTCCGACCTCTAGGGGAGAAAATAAAAGAGACGACTAAGACTGCTACATACACTGGAGTCATTTTATTGGGCGCTGGTGTCACTAGCGTCATCTTTTACTACGTGTTCCGAGAGTTGTTTTCAAGTAATAGCCCCAACAGCATTTACTCAGAGGCATTAGGAAAGTGTAAAAATGTGAGTAGATTATAAATTTAACAATTTCACATCTACACTGTCATTCATAACCTACTTTTTACTTGGTTTATGTTGGTAAATTGTAAGTGTAATATATTTAGAATGAGGTGCTATTAAATTTGGTATCGCTGAACCTCTTTACACTGGAATGATGTTTCATACTTTATAATTTCAGGATCCTAGAGTGGAAGATGCCTTAGGAGCTCCAATCAAAGGTTATGGAGAAGAAACCACCAGAAGGAGACGCACACATGTCAGTCATGCTGTGTATGAGAAGGAAGGGGTTAAACACATGAGGATGAGGTTTTACATCAAAGGAATTAGGAACAAAGCTGTTGTTGAACTTGATATGAAGCAGGTAAGTCCACAAAACTTCTTACTTACTCATCTTCTGCCTGACCTTGTCCGATGTTATTTAGGGACAGCTTACAAGGTTTCCTATTCCATTTTCCCCTTTTAGCAATTCCTTATAAATATTATCGACTTATTTAATTAAATGGAAAATGCTATCTACATAATATGTTATGCGTACATACCGCGCACAATGGCCCACTTGACGAACTAAGTGTGGAAACCAAACCCCATAACATAGAACATATGCACACATACATCTGCCATACATAAAGTTTGTTTTGGTTGCAGAATGAATATGGAAATTATTTATGCCGTTACTTGCTAGTGCAACTAGATGACTACTCTGCCAAGACCTTTATTATTGAAGATAATAGGGCAGAACTGGACAGCCAACAAGACTTGGGAAGCACCTTTTCAACACTCTCATTAAACCAGTGAAAACCTTGGCCAAAGTTGTAAATTGTAAAATAAATTTAGACATTTAAGTAGTATTGTTAAAGGTTTAAATTGATTAAAAGTAGAATACTTTTAGAAAAATCTTTAATTTATATTTAATGGATCTTTGACTATCATTTAAAATTCTGGGTAAACTGGAAATTTTTATGAATTGAGCTAAACTTGAAATTGTCGGTAACCAATTGTAGCTGCCATAGTACAGTAATCACAACACTCATGCATTTGTACAGGAAGACAATTGTTCCACTATTAGGCAGAATAATTATAAAAAGTACTTTCTTTTCACTGCTAATTTCTCTTTTTTCCAAGGTTGTATTTCCCAGGCCATAACTAAACGGTTATTGAATACAAACATTTTGATTTGATTAAATATCCAATAGAAGACAACAACCAGGGAAAGATATTGAGGCCATGCCCATTTAAGTTCTTGAATCAAACTTGGAATATATTTGATTTCCATTTCGGGCACTCTGAGACTTATCTGTATTTGCATTGAGCCAGTACGCCCATTCTGACTTCTTGAATAAAGTGTTTTGGTATGTGTTGTAACTGCAAAATTAATAATAATATATTATTTTGTTGTCATCATTGGCTTCATAATTATGTATAGAAATAATTTGAATTTATCTTACCGTCTCTCATTAAATATTTATCCAGTATGTGATCAATTGCATTCTCATGACTTTTTTTATCAAAATTAAATATGGAATTGTTATATTTAGTATGTACTAGGTTTTGTTTGCAGGGCAAATGGGATATTTGGTAGAATTGAAGATCAGCAAAATATTTGAACCCAGAAGGTGGTATTGCAAACTCTTTGTGAACTACAGCCAAACTTTGCATGTGCATTGGACAAATTGACTGAAACAAAAAAATAAGATGGTTTCATAGGAAGTTGACATAATTGGTTGCAGTCAAACTAAATAAAAAGTAATAGTTCTTTAGGTGAATGACAAAAGATAATACCTTTAATTGAAAATCTAGATTTAAGATTAACATTAAAGATGTTACTGTCCTCTCCTGTGGCAAATTGAGATTGAATTTGAAATCTAATAAATCAATCTTGCCATTGCCATTCATATCATATTCCTGCACCTAAAAAAGAAAATATTTTTATTTACTTACGACTATTGGTAGGTATTTAAAAATTAAATGGACATTGACACATTACTTGGAATTCCGCACAGTACTCTTCATTTTTCATAACATTTGCAAACTTTCCATTAGTTTCACCGCATGCAATAAGTTTACTGGGATCATCAGATTCTGCTTCGAGCAGGTACTCATACGAGAAGTGTATTACTGGCTGCTCATAAAAACTGTGGGATCGTAGCCAAAACCCTAAAAAAAACCCACTAGAATAAAGAAATCCGTCAAGAAATGAAGATCCTTAGAACTAATATTCGTTAAATGCTTACCTCTGCCTCTATAAGCTATTATAAACGGTAAAATGAGGTTTAGTACTGTGGTAGTCAAAGTAAAAAACGTTGCTATAGAAAAAAAGCAACTCACGTATTGCACTTTGACATTATAACTGAACAGGTTATATAAACCCATTCTCTATCCATTTAAGAGCTTGAAAATGTACCAAACATTACTAACATCTATGGGAGTCGTAAATTATTGAGATTACATCACAAGCATTTGACATTTTGGTTTATTGATCAACAACAAACTGTTGCTAAGCAACGAGTCACAAATGTTGCTTACACCAAATATTTTGCGTGGTTTTGAAAAAGATTGAACCATGGGGTTAGTAAGTACTATTATTCTTGTACTTACAGTCAATCGCATATCTTTGGTATCAATTTGACATTGATAGCGCCTTTGAGCGTAGTAATATCATGGGCGATTTCGAATTGTAGTGTAAGTGTTACAACTGACGTGCAATTGACTGTACAATTTTGAACTCAGTTCCCAGTACCTAGTATTTTTACAATGATCAATTTTTGTTTGACTGCCTGTTACAAATAAGGTCTACTGTCCTTTCACAGTTATTATTTTTATCTCTGATAGTGCTTTACGAAGCAAGAGCAGTGGTGGCCCAGTGTTATCGGCCGCCACTAATTAGTTGTAGGTCGTAGGTTCGAACCTTGACAGGCGCTTTACTTTGTGTAAATAATTTCATCACCACTGCTCTCAAAATGGTGAAGGAAAACATAGTGAGGAAGCCGGCATGTCCTAGAACCAAAAATTCGAAGACATGTGACATTTACCAACCCACACTGGGCCTGCGTGGTGGATTACGGCCCATTTCCTCTCAGAGAGAAGGCCTGTGTCCCAGCAGTGGGAACATTATTGATTAACGCGTTACGGCAAAATCACAGTGATCTTTTTTGGCGAAACATTATGGTTGCTGTTGGATTGCTGCTACTGACAAATCTGTCAAAATCTTCGTCTTTCTTCGCGATCGTTACGTTGCTATTGGGTTGCGGCTGTGAGGGGTAAAATAATTGAAAGGACTGAAGGCATGACGATGGAAATATATGAAGACGCTTTCTTTCCGTCCACGATAACGTTATAACGTGCACGTCCACGATAAAATCGCCACGTTAGAAATTATAAAAGCGCACATCATCATCTTAACATCACGCCTGTATTCCCCGAAGGATTATGCAGAGGTGCACCTATATTACACCTGTACACCCACATTTCGCCAGTTATGTTTTTATGTCCCATGTAATAGGGGGCGAGCCTATTGCCATCAACCAAATCACAATCACAAATCAATCAACCAGACTTCGGGCTGCTACTGAAAATTTTCATATGGAAAAACTCAATAGCACTTTGTCCGATTCGGGAATCGAACCTCATGCTTAGCAGTACCGCTTGCGACCACTAGATTAAAGAGACAATCCAAGCGCACAGTAAAAATGCACATTAGGTCGAAATTCCGAACGTAATGTATGAATAAAAAAAAACCTCCTAAGCCGGAGTAGGTACAAATTGCAAAATTATGTAGTATGGGAGAAAACGGGAGTAGACATATTACTGGGTAAAGTTTACTTTGTAAAAGGGGGAACCTACCTATTGCCGCTTTGTGCATGCCATCCGCCATTACTTGACGACAGCGTACGGTGATTTTTCCTGCAATTTATGGGTTGTCGCGACAGCTTGTCTTCAGGGTGCTCTTGAGTTACGATATGCTGGATGTTATCAGAACAGGATGTCATTCATGACTCATGAAGTTGAGTAAAGTATTCTGGAATCATAAATACAACAAACAAAATATCCAGCTCGATCGGCTCTAGAGTAAAAATGCTTAAATAGATACCTATTACGAATATTGTACTTACATACAGTCAACTCAACGTCAATGAACTTCAACGAAAACCGCTACCTACGGAATAAAGCACTGTCAATGTCAAATTGTTGTCACCAACCGCAACAAGCGGTCTGCTTACCTATACCATATATTCTAATAAATAAGTAAGTTGATTTAGAATTGAATTGGCACACCTACTTACTAATTGATACGTGGAATTAGTAAGTACGTGTGCCATGATATTATTGAGACAATCTATAGTTGTTATTGGTAGATAGGTACTTAGGTACCTACTCAATCTCATTTTTTTTCCCTGGTAGGTTATTCTTCCAGAAATAGAAGGATTATGCCGAACACCTTATATGTTGCCTCCAAGACAAGCCAGACAGTCAAGTCAAACTGAACACAAAAGGCAACTCGTGCATTTGGTAGCAGTGTCCGTTACCTTGTTTTATGTAAAACAATAGATGAACATAGAATAGTGCGTGTTGTAATTTAAAACCTGTTTTCTGCATAAAATATCAGAGATGTCCTATAGTTAAGCACAAAAGTGTTCTAACCATAGCTAGGTAATAGGTATTTTGTTCATTGTCCCGTTGTCGGACGATGTAAAGGGCATGATGCGTTGAAAGGATAACTGCATAAAAGCTAAGTATCGATGAGGGTTATGGCGCAAGTTAGGAAGGCATGTCCGGCAGTGGGTGGTAATAGACTTAGTCTGTTTATTTCCCGTTATAATCGATTTAGCGGCCCATGCAAACCTTCTGTCCATGCGACCTCTGACGGCCGACATTCAAATGACCTAAGTCTAGGAATGCAATAATAATAGTATTACGATTTACGGTCATCCCCTAATACCACGTTACAAGGTCAATTAATATACCCGTACGATGATTTGTTGCCTATACAGTATGTAATCAATCTGTGTTACTGTGTGTCGTGTTACTGGAACCTTGTGGGAATTAAAGGTACAAGTACGAGGGGATAGGGCGAATCAGTCCAAAGACAACCAAACCATTTTTTACAAACTACTATTTCACATTCTCCAACTGTTGACCTGCCTAAATTTTATTTTCAAAATAACTTTAAACGATTTTTGGTCTATCCTGGGCTTATTATTAAGTTACTCTGGATGGTTGTCTCATATTCATGAATAAATAATAAATAAATAAGTTGGTTGGTGGTAACTTCTAAGATTTCGTTTGGTATAGGTACACGGTACCTATGTGTGGAGTATAAACCTATGAGTAATGATTTATAAGATAATCACAGGAATTAAATACTGATAACTTACAATCTGCAAGTTTACGAATTTGTATGGGGAGATAGATTACTTGATAACATGGATAGAATGGCAGAAAAAGATAAAAAGTGTAATTTGAAAAAATTGCACGTGCTGCACCGTGAACGTGATGGAAGTTAAACTTCTTAAAAATAAAGAATAAGAGAGATTTACTGTGAGAGACAGAGAGAGAGAGAGATGTATATATTTATATATATATTTCTTCTCTCTCATGTTACGAAATGTGCCTAAACGTGACCCATCCTGGAAATGTCACTCTAAATTCTCGTCCTATTATCTAAAAAATGTTTTTAGTAGGTAATAAAATAAAATAGTTACTACTTAAATTTGTATTTATAGGTCTTCAAAACCAAATATCCAGCAAAGCTAAAGCTAAAGTGCTTAAATTTTAAACTTTTGCATGATACTTTTCTGGTACTTAATACATATTGTGATTTATTTATTTAATACAGAACACCAACAGCATTCAACAATGGTTTAAAAAAAAAAACAGGAAAGATAAGTATTACTGCTAATGTATACACAAATTATAGGTGTACATTTATGGAATAAAAACATTGTAAAGAAGCTACTTATAAACCAAAAGTAAAATTTAAAGATTTAAAACAAAGCTTCAACAAATAAAATACAACTGAACATAAATTAATTAAGGCTACACAACATAACACATAAAATGCAAATACAAAATTCTACTTTAGATAAATTATGAAACTAAATAATTATTTTCAATTGTTTTTTTAATACCACCCAAGGAGTATGTTACTATATGTCCTGGGCCTATACCACCAGCTCATAAAGGAGTATTATTTTAATATTATTTCAGTGTGGGAAAGAGATGAAGCTCTATAGGACGTATAGCTAAAATAATACTGCTTTATGAGCTGATGGTAGGCCCCCAGGTTTGAATTTAAGTTTTTGTTGAGCATATTGTAATGGTTAATAGTTGTTACTAGCGGACCATGGGCACCGATATTGGTACGACAGAATGGAGTACAAAATGTGTTAGTTAGGACACTGCGGGATCTCTTAGTTGGAACTGTGATGGGAAACTCTGCTAGGAGACTACAATCAATTTTTCCTTAACAATTTTATGCAAAAATTAAATGCTGAGCATTACTCGACGGTGACGGAGAGAAGTCATTTTGAAGAAAGAAAGGCGCTCGTTATATGGGCTTCTATGAGAAATACCGCGAGTGCTAAATGCCAAGGAGCGTGTGAACATAAATTGTATAATTGTATACGTTCAATGCGTTAAGAGTGAACAGTATATGTAAGAGTCTTGAATAGAAGCAACCTGTGTTGCCAACAGTTAAACTGGTTCTCCACCAGATTCAACTTCTAAAACCACCAGAAAACCACTAACAAAAGTCGGCCCTACTCCAAAAATCGCAAAAATCTCCACTAAACAATTTTTTTTGTTTTTACGACAGAAAACAGTACCTAAGTACGCATATTAGTAAAAAAATGTTCTTTATTATTCCGTAATAAAATCAGTAAATCAACATACACTATTGTTAGTAAATTAACAAATCAAGATCAGCAACATAAAAATGATTAAATAACAAACAATAAAAAAAAACATACTAAAATTCGTCTTTCTTCGTTTCACATTTATATGATTCTTTGGTAAATCAAATAATTAAATAAAATGAATTAACAATCATATGTTTCGTAACGTTTTAATGGCGTTTGAGTGATAGTTTTTCAGTAATTGAAACTGAATTCGAAACCACCAGTTTTAGTGGAAAATTCACTAAGTTGGTAACACTGGCAACTTTGGGATCGCCTGAAACAATTGGCGCTACGTTTAAGGAAACCAAGCATCTGAGCAGATTTTTCAAGTACGGCATCAATTTGGATTGTGAATTGCATTATGCTATCTATTGTAACTCCTAGATCTTTGATTTCAGTTGCTGATTCTAGTTTGGTGCTGTTAAGCGTATATTTATATACCACAGGATTTTTCATTCGAGTAAAAGTGATTTGATGACATATAATTAAATTAGTCTTCTGCCGAACCGTTCGTGGTAACAAGGTGTGATTTTATGTTATGTATTAATTAAATTAGTATGTAAACAATTCTCTACACGAGTGTACATCGTAATGCCCCGAGTGTTAGCGTAGCAACTAGTTCTATGTAAGAGAGGTGTACTTGTTTTAACTACGAGTCAGTGAACATAGACAATAGCAGTCCCAGAAGCTAGTGACTCCGGCGCCTGCGTTGTCAACTGACACCTAAGGGCGGTGAACGATCCTTTATGCCCACTAGCACTATATAAAGATCCCAAATCTTTCCAACGACATCATTCGCTCTGGTGTCATCCCGGAGCACAGTGAGGTCCTACATCGGGACTTGCAATATTTGGATACACGTACAACTTCTACGCAAGGATGTCTATGGTCAGAAGATCTAGTATGGACAGGATGTCCTCAAGCATGACATCCAGCATGACTGGAATGGGTTTGGGTGGAATAACTGGACTGACATCGGGTATGAGCACGCTGAGCTGCATGAGGGATCAGCAGATGACGATCGGTGGAATGCCCTCGAACTATGTTCCTGGGTTGTCTGCCTATTACAATATCTCCAGCTTCTGCCAGCGCCCTGGGCAATCTCGTCGTTGGCCAATGCAGCGTGCCGGGCCTACCGCTCAGGATCGCCCGGGCCGCTCGCACAGCACTGGCTCGCTGCACCGCATGAAGTACTCGATGAGGAATAGCCCAAACACGCAGTACACTCACAATTTGATTTGCAAGATGGCTGATCAGAACGAACGCCGCCGCCGCCAGGACACCATGGAGATGATTCCTCAAAGTTATTATTCCCAGCAGCCACTGAAGGTGGAGCTTACTGAATTCTATTCCCGTGACAACTCTAAAGACCATCACACTGAACAATATGACTTGGTGAACGATAATATCCTCCCGAACCCAGTTCTAAGGAGGGGTCAGAACTTCTTCTTTGCCGTTCGCTTCGACAGGACCTACGATAAGCAACAAGATATGATTCGCATTGTCTTTTGCTTTGGTAAGTATACTTGAACATTTAAAATTTTTATTACGGGACTACTTTGACATTAGTTTACATACCACGAACTTTGTATTCTAAAATATGGCACAAAAGTCGAAAAATCCTAGAGCATTAAATTAACCTCTTTTTTCAGGTCCTAAGCCCAGCGTTACCAAAGGAACACGAGTAGTTCTGCCCGTGAACTGGAGCAACCAGCAGGGTGTCTTCCAACATTCCCGTGACATGATGGGAATGGGAATGGGCATGGGAATGGGAATGTCTCGCATGCAGGATACAAGTACTAGTATGGCTCCTATGGGATCTATGGCTCCTATGGGAACTATGGGCACTATGGGCACCATGGGTTCCATGGGGCCAATGGGAACCATGAGCACCATGGGAACCATGGGAACAATGGGCTCGATGGGTCCGATGAGTGGAATGAGAGAGACTACGACTTATGGAGTCCGCCGCAGTTCGTTCAGCAACGAGCCATTGCCCTTGCAACACAGTCCTCTCAGCCCGCATGGACCTATGGACCGGCCGATGATGGATCGCTATGGAGGCACAGCTCAGCATTCTACATTTGGTCGTGGATACGGTTCGCGCCATGGCTCCATGCAGAACTTGGCGTCTCTTGCTCATGATATGGACAAATGGGACATTAGCATTCAGCGTCAAGATGGCAACACAATTACATTCCAAGTGCATGTACCGGCTACAGTTCCGGTTGGCGTATGGAACTGCTGGGTACAAACCAATCGCTTTGGCCAGCGCGATAACCGTCACGACTACAAATGCGATGAAGACATCTACATGCTATTCAATCCTTGGTGCCGCGAGGACCCCGTCTACATGGATAATGAATCATCCAGGAAGGAATATCTGCTCAACGAGCAAGGAAAGATCTGGTGTGGCACTTGGCGTCAACCGAAGGGTCGCAAATGGATTTACGGGCAATTTGATGACGTGGTGCTGCCTGCTTGCATGTACTTATTAGAGCGAAGTGGCCTGGAGCATTCTGAACGCGGTAACCCAGTTCGTGTTTGCAGGGCGATTTCGTCGATGGTAAGTTGATCAATAAGAATTCTACATTTCGATGACTATTCGTTGGTAAGCGCACTACTTGAGAACGGCTAGACCGATTTGACAATTTTTGTTTTGAAATGTTCGTAATAGTCTGAATCAGGATTTTAGGGAAAGAAAAATGTGAAAAGTTGCGGGGATAATTGGAAAATTGGGAAAACTGAACGTGCATTTTCTATGGGAGTTTTTTATGAATAATTTTTGAAATTTGTCAGTACAAAGTCTGTCGGGTCAGCTAGTTATAAATAAAAGTATCATTTCACTTAAATTTTTACGAGTTATTTTGTGTTTTAGATAAACGCGAACCACGACGATGACGGGCTGATGGTTGGCCGTTACGACGGCGAATATAAAGATGGCGTTGCGCCTCATGCCTGGACCGGGTCTGTGGCTATCATGGAACGTTACCTCACCGATGGAGGCAGGCCGGTCGAATACGGCCAGTGCTGGGTATACTCTGGGCTTGTGGTTACGATATGCCGTGCTCTTGGTACTGACATTTTGTATGCTTTGTTCATGATTGGGTACTTTATGAGTAACATGCAGTTCGTTACATAATTCAAACTTGCTTTTAGGTATTCCTTGCCGTTCGGTCACCAACTACGTGTCAGCCCATGATACGAACCGAACATTCACTGTGGACAAATATTTCGATCGCGATGGCAACGAAGTACCAAATGGACCTGATGAAGATTGCTACGATTCATGCTGGAACTTTCACGTATGGAATGATGTATGGATGCAGCGGCCGGATTTGCCTCAAGGTATCACAAATACGAATTTTGCAAAGATATTCGTTAACTTAAACTTCTCGGGAAGTTTATACAACTTTTTTTACTTTTACTTTAGGCTACAGTGGCTGGCAGATTATTGATTCCACGCCTCAAGAGGAAGCTGAAGCTGTATACCACTGCGGACCAGCTAGCGTTGAGGCTGTCCGCCGCGGTGAGGTTGGCTTCCAATATGATACGCCCTTCATGTATTGTCAGCTCAACGCAGAACTCTGCCACTTCCAAGAAGAGGAGAATTCTGAATGGGGTTTCATTAGGATGGCTTCAAACCAGTATCAGTGAGTATATTAACAACTAAAATTCTTCTACATTAGTATTGACGTGTGGTAATAATTGCTATACCTATCTCAAATTTTATAGAGTTGGCCGCAAGATTCTTACCAAGAACCCGAACCGTGACGATGATGAAGGTGACAGTGACATGTTGGAGATCACCCACGAGTACAAGACGGTCGATAGCTCGTCTCCTGAGCGCCTGGCTGTTATTGCTTCGTGTCGCGGGTACCAGCGCCTGCAGCAATACTATGAATACCCTGATCGCAATTTTGAAGACGTTTACTTCGATCTTATGGACATTGACCTCGTGCCTTATGGACAGCCGTTTGACTGCACGATGAATATTCAGGTACTTATTTATACACTCAATGCAATGAATTGACGTGCCTTCTGAATTGTTTAAAATTAAAATGGTATCCATGAAACTATTTACAATTTGGCGATTTTCAACAGAACAAATCGCATGAAGATCGCACCATCTGGTGCGTGCTGACGGCTTCATCATGCTACTACACCGGCTCCATCGCCTCGCGTCTGCGAAGGGCTCAGGGAGAGTTCGTCGTACGCGCTGGACAGCGTGAAGTGCTGAAACTACACGTCACACCTCAGGAATATATGGACAAACTAGTGGACCATTCCATGGTGAAGGTGCACGCCATGGCCTACGTGAAGCAGAGTCGTCAGGCTTGGTCGGATGAAGATGACTTCCCGCTACACAAGCCAAGGATGCAAGTGCAGGTGGTTATATGTACTTTACAATCGTTTGCATTCTATAGGTTTACACAAATACAATTTCTAATCAATGATGATAATGTCCGGTAGGTGAGGGGCCAGCCATGCATAGGACAAGAATGCGCTGTAACATTCAGCTTCCAGAACCCACTGAATGTTCACCTGACCGACTGCTACTTCACCTTCGAGGGACCTGGTGTGCAGAGGCCAAGACAGGTAAAATATAAGTAGCCATGCAATTTTTTTAAATGAAAGAAAGAAAAAGATCGCGTCTGACACATAGTTTTCTTCTTCTAGATAAGATTCCGCGATGTGAAGCCGGGCGAGTTCGTGAACTATCAGGACAAATTCGTGCCGCGGCGACATGGCGAGCGCCGCATCGTGGTGACTTTCTCATCGCGGCAGCTGGACGAGATCTTCGGCTGCACCACGGTGAACGTGCGCGGCTAGCTAGCCCCCGGGCCCCGCGCACCCTCGCCGCGCACCTCGCCGGGGCCTGCCTCTCCTCCCGCGCTGCAGATGGACCGATCCTACGTATCTTACGTAGCGCCAGAACAGCATTTGTATGTTCAAGAAGAAGAGGTGGTCATCATCAAGACCACCTCTTAAACGTCCTGTCGACGCCATACTTTCTTGGCTATTATAGTTATTCCTTATTTATGACAAAATGTTTTTTTGTGAGTTTTTTTATTGAATGTACGAATGTTGCATCTAGAATTTGTTTACTTTTGTTTCTTTTGTTTACTAACGAACAACTCGATACCTTATATCAATGACTTGGCAAGTTTTAATGGATTTATTAATTTAGTATTATGTACTGATGTATATCGTTTGTATCACCAGCACATTTCAAATGAAAAATGACAAAAAAAAAGTAATTTTATAATCATTCACCATTTTCACTGTGTGATAATAATGTTATTTTATTGATGTATTCTTAATTTTAAGGAAACCGATGCTTCAAGTGCCATTGTTTTGATATGTATGAATTACTCTGTACGAAAGAGTATAGTATTAAGAAATTATTATGATCATAAGTATAACTTTTTATATATTTGCCTATTGCATATTTTTTTAAGTTTTTATAAAACTATTGTAATCATTATATAACAAAAACTTTATAACACCTAACTATAATAATTTGCACGGTGTTTGTGTGTTTTTGGGATCTCAAAAATAAAGAGCATTCACTGCAAATGATAAAATTTCATTCAAGTTCCCACATATCTCAATCTCAATTAATATTGATAATAATATTACGTAATTTTTATTTATGTAGGTACTTACATTAGTTACAGCAATAATTTGATTACAACTCATATTTAGTGATACATAAAGTAGTCATCATCATCTTTAGTGATAATAATACTCAAAGTAGTCGTATGATGATGACTACTTTGTGTAAAATGATGATCATTCTTCCGCCCTCATTCCAATTTACATATGGTCGGCCCAACATGTCCCTTTATTCTATACTCCTCTATTAGTCGTCATCTCGGTAGTCACCCCCTCTCTAGCCATTATCACCTCTCACATAATCCATCCATCGTTTCTTCCGCCTTCCCCTACTCTCATAGCCATTGACGTTTTTGCTCAAAACTTTCCTCACAACATTTTCCACAAAGTAGTATGAAGTCTGATTTGAGTGACTAATGTGGTTAGCACAAACTATAGCCGCAGCCCTATATAGATAGCTGGGAGGGAATTCCTACGTCCCTACATTACAGTTCATTGACCTTATACTTAATACCTGTACCTAATAGAGGGACAAGGGTATTCCCGTTGTGAAACATTTCAAATGAACATTCTAATACCAAAAACAAAAGAAACTGCTCTTTTGTTGCCTTTAGCAATTAATAGTCACTTGATATGATAACTTGTACCTACTCCTTTGTGTTCAAGAAATAACTCTACATAAACTACCTACTATACCTACTTTAGATACATAAATTATAACTGCTTCTTATATTCATCTCTAGTCTCTTTTAGTCAGTAAGAGTCTGACACGCCCTCCCGCTCCGCCCATACCGCGAGAAGTTATTTGATAATTTCCCACCCAAAAAAAAAGGGCCCATTATTGAGTGTGCAAGTTACCCCCTGCCATTTCATCCTTGTATAGTATATACATTGGTCAGGCAGGGGACATAGTTATTCAATAGTTCAAGGTGACAAATCCACTGTAACCACTCAAACCTATAACCCAATATGTTTTGTTTTCATGTTCTGCACCAACCGGGGGCGTCCTTGGGTGCACTTGCATAGACCATACAGGGATAATTGTCAGTTGGTGCTCATTCCATATAAAATTGTCTAAGGGGCTTCTGCGAGTTGGCTTCGGCCCCTCCTACGGCTTCCAAAAGACTGAGACCCTAAGTTCCCGAGATATATAAACATATAAAAGTAATAATAATAACCCCACCGCAGTATTTCTACGTTGACGTCATGGTGGGGCTTGCGCGCTCCGAATTCTAGGCCTATGCCGGTAGACTTTACTTTGCCAGAACAGTTCTGGGATGAGGAGCCAGACCAAGAGAGATACAAAAACCCGCAAGGCCAGTGGCGAGCTGTTGGGCAGTAGCAACCCCACGGACCCTATCTCCCGGGAGAAGTCTTGTTCCTCATCTCTGGCTTGCCTGTATTGGCCGGCTGGAGTGAACACTGATGAGGAACGGAGCTCCCACCTCATTCTTGCCTTAATTGGCCGGCTTGACTGGAGATTCGGAAGAGCAAACGTGCTCGGAGGGATCATGTCCGTCTTCCGGGCTCTGGGATTGTTCTGAAAGCCGTGGAATACCTCTCCACTTCTCAAGCACCTCAGGATATTTGTATATGTATTTATTTGTTTGTATATAGATTTCTACTCATGTTCTCGAAATCGGCTCTAACGATTTCGATTAAAGTTGCAGGACGATATGTTTATCTATTTTCACCCGAGCAGAGCTCGGTCGACCAGGTACATTTCTTATTACACTCAGCAGCGGTAAATGTGCCCAAACTAAACTTATTCTTTGGGATTTTTCAAAAGAATAGATGCCAAAAATCTTCCATAGTTAGTACATACCTACGTGAATAATTTCGCATTATGTTAGGTCATAATTAGCTTGTATAAAAAAACTATAACAAAGCTGTTTTTAAAGTTGCCCAGGAATGCAGTTTTTTTTTTAAATTTCAAGCTTTTATATTTTATTTTTTTCGATTTTATAATGTATGTGTAGGTTATTTTGATATCAGAAAAAGATCATGCCACATAGCGGTCCGTAGGCCTCTCGGGTCTGCTGTTAATCACCTTCTGTAATGGTGGTATTGTGATTATAAGCTCAGTAAATCAGTGGCTACTTATTAGAAAAATTAAATGATGTGTTCTACACGTTCCTACTCGTAGGTAGGAAGAACCTTCGCTCTTCTTCTTCATCGTATCGATGATTCTACTTGTATATACAGTCGAAAACGTTTATAAGGACTTCGCTTAAAATGATGTGTATTTTGAGGTCCCAGCATTTCTCTTTACTTAACATAGTTTTTGGTTATAACGACTATCGGCTATAACAACCCTAATGCGATGGTCCCTTCGAAGTCGTTATAAACGGTTTTGACTATATATAATTCCACTTGTATACCTAACTGCCTCCTCGTTGGTCTAGTGGTCGCAAAGGCTACTGCTGACCATGAGGCCCTGGGTTTGATTCCCGGGTTGGGCAAAGTGTTATTGGATTTTTCCATCTGGAATTTCTCAGTAGCAGCCCGGAGTCTGGATTTGTGGCCGGTTGATGGCAATAGGCTCGCCCCCTATTACATGGGACTTATACATAACTGGCGAAATGTGGGTATACTATAGGTACACCTCTGCTCAACCCTTCGGGGAATATAGGCGTGATGTTATGTTCATGCAATACCTATAAAAGTTCGCCGTTTTCGTCTGACATCAGTCAGAACATTTAGTCTTCTGAAATTGAGAATATTATGAAATATTGTTTATTCATACGGCATGCTCAACATAATGCACATGGTTGTTGTGAAAATATAAATATTTTGGTATCCCAAACCGTACGGATGGAATAACTTCGGTCATGCTTTTACTCAAGTGGAACAAGCAGTTGCGTCTGTTCCAAATATAGGAAAATCAATGGCCGATCGAATGTCGCCACGATGAAAGGAAAGAAAATATGAATATATTTTGTAACAAATAAATAAATGTGTTTCTAAAGGAAAAACGCAAAGTAATTGCTAGTACTTCTGTACCTACTGACTTGTGATTGCTGACACAGTTGTAATAAAACCAACAAAGAAAAAGTATTAGTGATGAATACAATGGAAAAAAATAAATATAGGTAATATTATTTATTGTTGCTATAGGTAGTTTGCAAGTAAAACTGGTCAAAATAAAAAAAAGTGATTCTGTAATAATAGTCGCCTACGATATCTTCCACTATACATTGTAACAGTGAATCAATTTTCTCGCCTCCCCCTTTAAACACATAGGCCAAATACTTATTTCACTCCTCTTGCTCAAAAAGTCCATCATTGTAGCGTACCAGAGCGGGGAAAAAATTGCATATCTTGTTCTAGGGGAACAAGTAATTTCTTTTTAAATTTTGTCTGTAACCAACGAGCCTACAAAAACGAAAATGTCTTTATTCTTATGTAAAATAGGCTTTTCCCGCGGCTTCGTTCAGGTGGAAGTCGGAAATTATCCCATAGAAACGTACTACCGTATACCGGGATAAAAAGTTTCCTTAAAATTCTGATTAAACAAATTGTATAATTTTTTAATAAAATAAACTATTTAATATTCCATTGGATTATTTTATTTTCTCGCAATCGTAGTGAAATGTAGAGTGTAACACATGGTGCTAAAAACCCATTATATCTCGGTTTCTATTTACTCCCTCGCTACAGCTCGGGAGTAAAACTACCTCGATAGGATGGGTTATTTTAGCCCCTCGTATAAAGGCTCGTATAGACCCGCGCGATATTCCGAGCGCGACAAGGGTTGCGCTGCATGTAGCGCCCACAATATCGCGTTGGTCTGCACGAGCTTTAACAGTCTACTATTGATATCCGGATAGTTCATGATGACCTAAAGTCTACCATTCCAGGGTGTCTTTAAAATATTCATTAACCGAGTAACATGCCTGTTACAGAAGGTAACTTACGTAGTTGCTTTTTAAATAACTACTTAAATAATTTCAAAAAACTTCATTTTGCCAACATTTCATCACTAGAGTACAGGATTCCCCGCAAGTTGTGAAATTGCTCTTCACAGTATCCTGCGTTATCCTCTGTTAGTCACACACGAGGACATATATTTACCAAACGCAAACAGTAAAATATCATTAAGGTATGAAACATTAAATGATGCATCGTTAAATGCACTGCAGTCACCTGGAAAAACCATCACCTACGCGATTTACAACACGTTTGCATTATTTCCTTATTTTTCTAGCACAGATTGCGCAGAGTTGAATCTGTAGGCCCTTCAAAAGGTATATCAAATTAATAATGATCTTGCTGAATGACAATCCCAATAAAAAAAAAAGTGGTGGCATTCCGGGAGTGCCGACAGAAGTGAAAACTTGAACAAGATCGCCTTGGTGGAAGAAATATACTTTTATAGAACATTGGTCCGTAATTTTATCTAAATAAAAAGCATAATAGCGTTAAAAAAAAAAAAACTTCTGAAACCTTTAAAGTAAAAATACTTGCATAGAACATTGATCCGTAACGAAATATAAATAAAGAGCACAATCGCGTTTACAAAACCTTTAAAGTAAAAATACTTGCATAGAACATTGTTCCGTAACGAAATATAAATAAAGAGTACAATCGCGTTTACAAAAATGAGGTGTCGTCATGGTGTCGCGAAATCAATGGTTTAGTCCCATTTCAAAAATGCCCAACGCGCCTAAAGAAATTATCACTTCAAAAATTGTTTCCCAACTCTACTCACATCAGATTCGAATCTTCACTGAAGCTTAATTATCATTTGCCTATAGTTGGTGTACCTACACCAGAGGGCCTAACTCTCTAAGACCGTCAACAAAGATACAGGCCCGTCCGAAAGTAGATCGATACTTCGGAGTGAACTAACTCCCGATTTACTAACTTTTTCGGACGGGCAAAAACACTTCGGTAGTAAGGACAACTGTCTAATCAAGTTGTCATTCATTCTTAGTTCGGGCCCCAAACTAATCTTATGTCCGTAGGTGATACGGAGTAGTAATCACCCGTAACTTCAGGAAAACTACAGATTTCGTGCTTAGGGAGTAGACCTGTACATCTACGATTGGTCAAAATGGGCTTCTCTTTTTGCCAACCACTAGCTCGATTCGGTAACTCTGCAAGTCTCATTTATCAATTCTAGGCATCGTCATAATATGACACCAGGAACAGGAGCTTCATTGTCAATCAATATCAAGCAGAATTATCAAAGATCTTGAACATTCGTAATTATATTTAATCAAACTCATCAAAGGTTTTAACTTGTTATCTGATGAGAAAATTGTATCTCTGTGATTGTTTGCAAATGTTGGAATGAAAATCTTCGTATGTATGAAAGCATCGTATTTTCTTAATTTTTTATTTATTTATAATGTGTTTATCCTAAAGATTAGTTTTGCATGCCTATTTTTTGCCTGGATACTAAACGTTAGCTGTTTTACTTTGTAGAATCGGAACGTGCTTTGGCGAATGTTGCTCGGTATAGATTTCGATGCATGTTTTAATAACCTGAAAACGGTTATGGTTTATATGTTTTCACGGTTAATAACAAAGTCGTAAATTAATAACAAGAATGCGTCTGTAATGTAGACACGAAAATTGTATGCAAAATACGTCTTCTCAGAACTTAATAACGCAAGCAATTCATACCTACATATTTTTTCAAAGTACTTCAAGTATTTCATGTATTTCATGACTACTGACTTGTTACAAGAAATATAAGGACGAGTTTTGCCTTCAAAAAGTAATCCTAAAGGAGGAAAAGAACACATTCCAAGTTTGAAAACCTTGTCCAGATATTATTGTTATGTATAGCAGTGTTATTAAAGCACCCATTATGTTACAAATAATCTTTTATCTGTAATAGGTGCTTCGATGAAATTTATTGACGGTAACCTGCTACATGCTTCTCGTAACAGTAGGTAACTCGTATGGCATTCTAGAAGGTCGCCTTATCTCGGTGACTCAGAAGCCGTTTTTAGATACTTAACCTGTCTTTTTATTTTAAACTCTTCTTAAATTAAGTTTTAATTTATGATCCATTTTTTTTTGTGCACTCAAACTAGAGCTTAATCCATATCATTCTCTGAAATTAAATATTATTCTCGCTGAAACAAGTAGGTCAAGTCAACTGGTACTGGTACTGGTACCGATGCGTCAATGTCTGGGCTCTCTGAAACGTCTTTCTGACCGCAACTATGGTATAATAACGGATTCTTGGAAAATTACTAATAATACTGAATAATACGATTCATTGTATGCAGGTATTCATTTATATAGAAAAAGGAAAAATCTGATTGATTTAATTGAAGAATGGAGCCTTCATCAGCCAAGTACAAGGAAGATCTCGAGTGCCGAGACGTGGGCGATGATGTCACCCATGTAGTAAATTAACATAATCATGTGTAACTTTATTTTGTCAAACGTTTACCCTCTATGTATTATGTTTGTTCACGGTATGATGTACAAACAAGGCGAGTCTGTACAACACACGTGCATGCTTACCTATTAAAGATCAAGTTTATAATCATAGCCATAGATAAATGATACATAAATTATATAGGAAGGTAATGTAATCAGTTATCGTTAGTAAAATAGAAGCGGAAATAGTGATAATTCAATGGAATTTACTAGGAAAATAATGGATTTTACTCATTCACGACAGCTGTTTGGCTAAACTGGAATCATATTCTTATTTATCAAAGTCGTAATCTTCGTTCTTACATACCCAGGTTTCTTTATGAAAAATTAATAGTAAAAATGTTAATGCAACCTTTTTAGTGCCTTAAGAAAGTTAGATAGCTGAAAACTGGCCACTGCGAATAAAAATCTCTATTAGACGCCATTAGAGCTTTTTTTTAAAAAAAAAAATGTACCATAAAACATCAAGTACCTCCTATAAACAGTGCAACGCGACCTTTTTGTTTTTTTTTTTTGTAAGTACTTGTTCGAATGCAAGTTTACCCATCATTATATTATCAGATCTGTATAATTATTTTCAAAATATTGGACCGTCATACAAGTTTTATCGAACATGTCATTATAAAATAAAGGAATATTCATTTCTATTTTCAAAGGTTTTTTTTATTTTAAAGTTAGGAAAATCGTGCCATTTACCTACTTACCTACATATGTCTGAGGTCATAAGTATTTTCTGAAAGAATAGTGACTAAAAAGTTTCAGCTAAACAGTACCCTAATTGCGTAATACACGATCAATCACAATTTGTTTCGATTTGAAATAGATTGAAAAAAAATCTGCTCAACAACGTAAATAACGTTGAACTGTCAAAATGAAACAAATTTGTCATAATCGTTTACGAGAATAAGTTACGCAATTAGGGTACAGGTTGCTGCGACCTGTTTACCATCATGTAGATTAGAAGCGGTAGGCACTTTCCGTATTTTGGGTACTCATTAAAACTTATGGGGATTTTTTATTACCTATTCACCCCTGCGTAGTTATGATTTAGGTTTAATTGTGATTCATTAGTAGTGATTCCTGTGAAAGACTGACGTTGTCGTGACGTGACCCTACATATTGCGCGGTTGTGATAAGAGGTCATGCGAGCGAAGCTAGCGAGGATACCCAGCAGACATTGAGCACAGACCAACTTATCCCGCGCCGAGGTGCGCACGCGCAAGACAACGTTCACACAAGCTTTTAATTTCGTAAGAGCTACGCAAGTGACTGTTTATCCGATCGATAAACCATTAATTCAAATAACAGCTGATAATTTGTTTACATTGTGCCAAACTGTGCATACTGTGCGTACTGCAAACAAAACCTCTACAGTATTAAGGATCATTTTAAGCGGTTATGATCTAATTGCGTTTTTTGTGCGTTAATCGATATTAGAGTGCTCTATAAAACGAGTTGAAAGAGATTATAGTTAATTTTATTTTATGTGGTTATTAGTGAGTTGGTTATAGTGAAATGGGTGCTGTGAAGAGCAAGTTGGCCCACTGTTGCCCGCCACAATGTTTGTGCTGCGGGTTACGCAAATCGGACTCCTATGACCTCAAAGAATTGCCGCGACCTCCTCAATGGGACGCCTCTTACGGTAACGGTAAGTCAAGGTCACCTTAAATAAATAATGACTAAAAATCTGAGTGATGATATAAACTCTAAATATAAATTCAATATATTCAGTTGATGATAATAATTCTTCCACTTCACATTTAAGATAATGAGTTTACCTACGTATGTGTTTTGATTAATTTGCAAAACGTAGTGTTACCTCATGTTTTATAATAGATAAGACGTGTTGGTAACTACTCATTAACATAATAATTTTAATAAAATGTGGTTACGATGAAATCGAAAGGTAGAGGCATCGACTCTACCAGCTGAGACAACATGTACATTTACCTATTTATATTAGGAGTGAGGCGTATTTATCGTAACAGGTAGAAATAACAGATATTTAAAAATAACAAATAACAATTGTTCCTAACAACAATAAATATCTGTTACTTAAAATAACAGAACGTCAAAGGCTGTTACTGTTCATTCATTATAACAATCTCACACAGACTGTTACTTATATACACACTCACACAAAGGAAGAATTATTGCAAGGTTAACAATTTCTCTTTCTTCCTCATTAAGGAATGACTCTTGCTAAATAGAGAAACACCTATTATTTACTTTTAAATATGTTTACTTCTTACTCTTACTAAAGCGGTTAAACTACGCTAAAAAGAGAATCACTTAGTATTTATTATCCCTAAAAATACAGTTGGTGGTCTTACAAGAACAAACACGTATGAAAAAGTGACTCCTAAATTAGGTTGTGTTACTTATTACCTGTTACTGACCAGTTACCATTGTAAAACAAACTTAAAACGAATAGAAATAAAGAAGATATTCAATTGATATTTAAATGCGTATTTATCGTCCGTAAAAAAATAACAGGCTGTTATTTAATAACAGATATTTGGATCTGATACTTTTGTAACAGTAACAGTGATAACAGTTACTGTGTTTAACCTGTTACAACCCATCTCTAACTTATACATTAATATTTTGGAATATTGTATAACTAAAAGCATTTCTATAACGCCTGAAACTTTATGAAATTGAAGATTTTTTTTAATAAAACACCTAAAAAATTCTGAAACTTACACCTGAAAATATATTATGTATAATGCGTTTTAAACCAAACTTAGTTGTATGCAACATGCAAGAACAAGATAACTAATGCATGTGCAATAGTTACATTATTCAAATTTCTTGTAAAAAAGGATAGGTATTATATATACTAGTAAAATAGTGTAGGTGTAATACAAATTAACTTGTCAAGATTTTAGGTGTAGACTTGGTTGTTAGTTCATTTTTTCGTTTGATTCTAATGAATCACTATTTAGGTGTAGTTATGCTGTAATTCCTAACTGCTGTAAGTACCTACAGATGTTACGTATATCTAAGTTTATTTTAACTATTTTCAAGATATCTACTGTCAAAAGACCTACCGTTTAAAATACCTATAGATCGTTTCACCGATTTTTGTAATAACTTATGAACGAAATCCATAAGGGAGAATTCATCTACGGTTCATTCAACTATAATTACTTCACCTAAGGTTGATTAAACTAACGGACGATTCGACTACTGTTGATTTATCTGTGGTCAATATTTATAATTATTTTAGTCAGGTGGGGCTCCTATTTCAGCGTGGTTTAAAAAAATAACCACTTGACCTCTTCTAACCTAACCTGTCCGAGTATGCGTGCCGAAGACCTGAGCTCGCTTCGCTCGCTCTTGAAAATATCTAAGTACAGAGAATCAAATGTCTTAAATATCGTGATAATAATTGTATCATATCGTATCGTGTCGTAATATTGTGTCACGTCATTCAATGTTATATTATTACAATATTTCAAGAGCGAGCGAAACGAGCTCGTGACTTTGGCACCCCGACTCGGCCAGGTTAAGTTAGAAGGGGATGGCGGGGTCTTTAGACCCCGCCTTCACCTTCATGGTTATTTATCTTTTAACCACACAGAAATAGGAGCCCCACTAAGCGGGGTTCCGTCGAGTACGCTGACGAGAAAAAAATATATTTAGCCAATAAAATTATAAAACACTATAGACAATACAGAAGACATTGACATTTTAACTACCCACCACTTTAGAAATCAATCCAGCGCGTAGTGTTAATAAACTGTAGGCGAGTCGTCCATTAGGTATTTCATAAGTAGTAGAAATATCCAATATCTTAAAAAATCATAAGATTAATCGTTCGTTAGTGCTATTAATTTTAGTTTAATCAAAATTTTGTAAGTAAAATAGTAGTTGACTCGACCAAAATAGTAGTGGACTCGGCGTTCAGAACATATGTGAATCAACCGTAGTTGTCTCTAAAATAGTTAGGATAACTATATATTATAATTATTTATAATACGCAACCCTACAGATATACCTAGTGATAACAGAAATATTGTAATTCACACTTTTTCCAGTAGAAGTAGGTAAAGATGTTTTCTTATTTAAAATATTAGACAAGGAGGATTATCTCAACAATTTTAAGAATAAGGAAATTAGGTACCAATTATATATTATTTTGTGATACTTTTTTAGTTAACTTTCAGTACCTAAGTAATTCAAAATCAGCTAACTTTTCAGTATCAAGAAAATTAAGTTTTTTTGTTAGGTTAGGTTAGGTAACTGTGTCTACATACATGGTAGTTCCTTACTCGTTGAGAGTTAATGCGATCTTCAATAAAACATGAATGAAAGTGCAAGTAAAATTTTTGAACACGGTCCAATTTTCATTTGGAAACTTATTGTGACCTATATATTCCTGTCAGTCATATAGAATTCGAAATTTAAATATGACAGAAACAAACAAGGCTGATAACAAACATATTTTAGTTTATGGCTTTCCATCGTTTTGAAGTGAGTTAAAAATAAAACTAGTGGCTTTTAGCACAGCTGGTATCGCGGCGAGAACTGAACCGACATTGTTGGTATAAGATTTGTGAGAGAGCGACGTTATCAGAAATAGAAATGCAGACACGCTCTTCCAAAAAGGACCTATAATCAAAACATGGTGTAGGTATTTTCTAAGTGCGAGGTGTTTCAATTCACCTAGCTCTACAACATGATTTTTTTGAAATTATAGCAGATACGTGGTGCCTGTATCAAAAATATTTGTAATCAATTAGTACACAGTAAACAGTAGTCTTTTTAAAATTTACTCTTCAAAGATAGTACTTAACACATTGTGAAGCATTTTGCGTTCCATACATCGCGCGTTCACTACCTTGATGTCAGTAGAGCGACTCACTATTAGTTTTACCATTTATCGCTTTGCGCCTAACCTGTTCTGTCCCTCGAGGTCTCTCGATATTCAGACGCTACTGTTTGTGAACAGGTTTACACTTCACGTAGGTACACACGGGGATACATGAAGCTATACATTTCCAGTATAAACTGACCTCGCATTGTACGGAAATCCTATACAATGCGAGATCAGTTTAAACTGGAGTTGTATAGCTTGATGTGTAGCCATGTGTACTTTTGGTATGCCTGTACTTGTACTGGTATGGGGATTTTTATAATGGTTGATAGTACAGTTATCAAATATTATGAGCAAGTTCTATTTTTTATCAGGTTGCATTAAGATGACTCTATTTGCATAAAGTGATAAGCAAAGGATAATATTGTTCTAGTATTAGATGACTCTCCATATTATTTTACGGAGTTTTGATAGTTTTTTTTCTAGCCTACGGTTATCTAGGTATTCTGTTGTTTGTGAGGTAAATAAACAATAAAAATCCCCTGGACCTGCAATTACATTTGACTGTTTATAATTTTATAAAAAATCAAACAGACAGTAATTGGCTATTAAAAACGCATATTTAGGAATATTTCTTTATATGAATGGTACAAAGGTACGTCATTGCATTGGCGCCTACGCATGTACCTACACTTAATAGTAGTGTACGATAAGACAAGTCTTGTTTTGTTCGATCATAATAATAAGTTTTGTTCTCTTATTTGATTGAGAACTTTATAGTCTAAATGCTATAAACCTTATTTTTGGAAACTATTCGGAACTGTTTGTTCTACCAACTCAGTCGCAAGTTCGTAACTGTTATACCTAGACTGTTTCAATTATGCGTAATACATCTGCTGGTAATGTGTTAGTATCCTACTATATCCTACTACCCACTTATTATAAATAATATAAAATATTATGATATCTATATGTATAAAAATGAATCCCTATTTCCCTTGGTCACGGCATCACGCTAAAACGGCTGAACCGATTTGCATGAAATTTGGCATATGGGTAGACCATGACCTGGAGAAGGACATAGGATACTTTTTATTCCGATATTCTCACGGGCTCGAGACTTATGTGGGTGAAACCGCGGGGCACAGCTAGTATTTTATAAATGCGAAAGTTTGTGAGGATGGATGGATGTTTGTTACTCTTTCACGCAAAAAGTACTGAACGGATTTGGATGAAATTTGGTAAATAGATAGATACTTTTTATCCCAATATTCCCACGGGATTCTAGTTCATTCATAAACTAGGAAGTCCAGGAAATACCTGTTGCAATCGCATTACTACATGAATTGCCTAATAATTAGGGGAACAATACGTAAACAATAAGTCATGGTAAATCGTATTAGAGGTACCTATTTCCTTCCTACAGGACTTATATGGGAATGGTACGCGTCCGTAATTAATTAGGTACTTATTACTAAATTGAGTGGTCATAGGTCTCCAACTCATTGAGTTTTCCCCATTGCGAAATAGGTACCTAATAATGATATAACCATAGGTATGATTATTCATTCATTAGTTAAACCTACGTTGTATGGTCCTTCCTACCAACTTGTTACTAATTTTATTACAGTAGGTAGGTAATTGCCGTCATCCGTACCACGATAAGATTATTGTGTTGCATACGGATAATGCAGTCAAAGTCTGAGAACATGTAATAAAAATCACTATTTTTTAAAATGCCTTATCAATTTGTTGTGCACTATGTACTTGGATTACTGTTGTCTATTCTTGCTATTATATCACTACATATTATTAAATAAAGTCCCGTCACGTCTGTCTGTCTGAACGCGATAAACTCAAAAACGACTGAACGGATTTTCATACGGTTTTCACCAATGGCCAGAGAGTGATTCATGAGGAAGGTTTAGGTGTATAATTCATTAAGGTTTTGTTGTGTTCGATGATTTTTCAAGCGCTAAAAAGCGTGCGAAGCAGGGGCAATCGCTAGTAATATATAATATTATAAATAGGTAAAATTTGTGAGTTTGTATGTAGGGGGTAATCTTTAGAATTATTGAGCCGATTCCGAAAATTCTTTCACTAATGGGAGCTACAGTATTGCCGAGTGTTATATACCCATATCATTATTTTATGTTAAAACAGGAATTTTCACGCGAACGAAATCGCGGGCAGGAGCTAAATATAAATAAATAAATAATGGCTGTGTCAATAACTACATGCAAAACTCTTTAGAAATCGTAAGTACAGTCACATACAACATTGTTTATAGGAATGTTTCATAAACAAGTTGACGAATAAGAAATAGAGGCTGTGCGCTTATGTCATGACATGCAATTCCAAGGTGAACTGGCGAGCGCAGATCCGTCCAACAATACTGCTTCGTCTATACATTCCATGCCTCTTCGATAACTTTAAAGGTTCGATCATGATTGACAGTTGTAAACATCCACACATAAAATATCATCTTATAAGACCAAGTTAATTAGCTTCTTGATTACTAATACTAAAGACAAATGTAATTAACGTAGGTACAATATTACAGATTAATACGGATGGGACACTCCGCAATATTATTTAAATAAAAAGCGACTTTTGTAACGACACAATAAAGTGCAATTCAAGTCACACAGCGATAATCACCTACAGTTATATTCACCTAGAAGTTAACTCTCTTTCTATCGCGTGACTTTAAGATCTTCGGACTACGTTACACTCACTGAATTAGCCCAGCAAGACGAGCCCGCCGCGTTCTTGAACCTAAACTGCGGAGTGTCCCATCTGTATTCATTTGTGACAACTTACTTATCTTCATGTCCATGAAACTGGTTTCCGTATGGTCACGCACGAATTCCTAATATGTGAAGATGCGGCTGCATCTTCAATGTGTGCACTACAGTACCTATACCTATATCAGCACTGCAGTATTTGTTTTTTCAAATATCGTAGCATTATGTTAAGATAGGGGCTTTTTTGGCCTCGCGCAGGTCTTCTTTTTCGTTTACACAATTTTCTTTTTTTAAATTTTAATATGTTTTCTGAAATTGTTATTGTTTATAAAATTTTCTTAGTGTTAATGTTGTATTTCCTGTGCGTGTCCCGAATTAAAAAAAAAAAAACTTTCTTTTCTATCTAATTGTCATTCGTAATATTAAGTAGGAAACCATCGCATTAACACTGCCAATTTTTCCAGTCTCCTTTAGCTGTGTAAATCCGTCGATAGTTTAAAAAAAATGTTTACTTGGTCACTAAAAACCTTTCAGAATAAATAAAATGCAACGAGACCTCGAGGAGTGAAGGCAATCCTCATTCACAGAAACCGATTCATTAATAAAATTTAAAGCCTTGTACATAGACTATGTCATCATTTATTCTGCAAAATTATAGCTGTATGAATACCAAGAACATGAATGTTAGCATAAAGTAAATACCTTGTTTGGAAACGATTCCTACTGACCCACTGAAGTGTGGACAGGAACGTTCCTAAAATTTCCTATAAATTAATGTGACTATAAGTATATGACTAAACTAACCGATTCCAAAGAATGCATTACTCAGCGGGAACTTAGGACCTTCAAAAAGGTTGAGGATGTGCGATATTCTCCACATTTGTCAAAGTCAATACTTAGTTGCCAAAATATCCGGACATCACACCCACACATCACCTCACACATTTTCTTAACAAAACAAGTAATTTTTATTTACCCAAACGTAAACCATCGTCTTCCTTTCTTACGCAATTCTCTGGTTGTAAGTGAGTCACTGAAACCGAGATTCGTTCCTGAAATAGAATGAAATAATTAAAAAGTTCGTGTTTCGTGCGCGCGATCATAATTCTAAATCGTATAATGGAGTTATAGTCGGCAGGTGCTGATGCAGCAGTCAAATGAAAGCAGGTCAGGTCGCAAAACACGAAATCGATTTTTTGGAAGAATCTAGCGATCATATTTTCTTATGATAAAAAAATATGATAAGGAAATAAACAGGTAGCGGTAGTAAATTATCAAAACAAACAATAAAAATCCCGAATGAAGAAAAGAGAAAGACTTGAAAGTTTTGAATCTCTAAAACTCTTTAGCGTACAATTTTTAAAAGATTTTCCTCCAAAAAACGCAAAAAATCTGACATGAAGCAGAACTAAAATATAAGGCCTTGATTCAACAGTCAAAATGCGCGAATTTCCTCTGCATGTTTAACTCCGTGAATCATTGCTTTTATGTTTACTTATAATACATTTCCCTATCTCGGGTAATTAGTAATAAATTGTTGATCCCTATATATGTATATTCTTGTTTACATTTAAAGCGGAATGCCCTCATAAAACAACTGACTATCTTGGAATGAAGGAGTTATACAAATGATTTTAGAAGATTTGGAAGCCACTCGATACGACCTCGGCAATAATGTCAAATACCGTAGTAAAGATAACGCTCTTTATTCCTCCAGTTTTATAGGATGTATTAGCCCACTTTGATGTGCTGGCTCTAATTTATGAGATCTATATAAAAGTGCGAGGAGTGTTTAAGAAAAAAAAAAAGACCGAATTAGAATTCTTTTGTGGATTGGCATGACTAAAAGAAGATGAAGAAAAAAAAAGTGGTGGCACTCCGAAAGTGCCGACAGAAGTGAAAACTTGAACAAGTTCGCCTTGGTAGAAGAAAAATACTTGTATAGAACATTCGTCCATAATTTTATCTAAATAAAGAGCATAATTGCGCTTACAACACCTTTAAAGTAAAAATAATTGCATAGAACATTGATCCGTAATGTGATATAAATAAAGAGCACAATCGCGTTTACAAAACCTTTAAAGTAAAAATACTTGCATAGAACATTGAACTGTAACGTAATATAAATAAAAAGCACAATCGCGTTTACAAAAATGAGGTGTCGTCATGGTGTCGCGAAATAAATGGTTTAGTCCCATCTCAAAAATACCCAACGCGCCTTGTTTTCATTTCAATAAAATTTAATAGATGGAAATAAAGAAGAGTCATTAAAAAGTTGATAAGCAAAAGCTTGTAACCTTGTCAGTTTGATCAACCAAGACATTTGTATCATCCTAGATCGTAGGCGATATATATGTGAATCTGATAAATGTAAAGCACTGATCAAGACATCACACGTGCACATACCATTTGAATAATCTATAAGATAAGATCTCATTCATAAATTACAATCAAGTGTTCATCATATTATGGTCTCAATTAATAGTTATCTAAGCGCATCTTCCATCGCTTCTTAATCGCAAGCCTACGCGATCACCGTGTGCGATGTGTGTGGGACCAAGTATTATTCGCTGATTATTCCGAAGGCCGATATAATATCCCGGTATAGCAGGTCTAGCGTCCCACGTGGTAATTAATACCAAATAAGTTATTTACCAGACGGGCGATGAAAGGAGTCGAGCGGCCTTGTTTAGTGTTTAGTATGCTCAAGTTGTTCCTTAGCGACCCAGCTCTAAAACTCTGTGAGGTCAATGGTATTAAGTTGTCTAACTCCAATTTAGTTAAAACGTTGGTTACATTTGAAACTATTTGCGTGATCATTTTGAAGGCCGAGGCTTAACCAGTACCCTAATTGCGTAATATACACGATCAATCGCAATCTGTTTCGATTTGAAACAGATTGCTTATCCATTGCTACATAAGTTCAAAAAAAAAACTGCTCAACAACGTAAATAACGCAATTAATGTTGTTGAACTGTCAAAATGAAACAAATTAGTAATAATCGTTTTAATCGCTAGTTGAGCATGCACACAGTCACTGAATCACTAAAATGTCCATCAACTTCCATTCAATTGAAAGATCTACCATTTATATTTTGACCTTCGTAGGCAATCAAATTATTTTCTTTAAATATACATTCGTAATGAATTACTCAATGGTTATCAAATGAAGATATAGGGAACGCACGACTTCAATTGACCCGCATTAAAGGGTCAAATGTTAGCGTTAATTAATAGATATCTACAATTTATACTGATACGGAGTAATAATTTGTAGGTGCTGCAAAAAGTAGATTTGGAATTATTTATTATTAAGTGCATACCTAGTATCAGAAATGTATGGGATTTCAAGAACTGACATAGGTAAATAGAACAGCAGCTCAGTAGGTAGGTACATTTAGATCCTACTTATGAGATAATCTCAAGATTTATACATGAACCGTCTATTTTCCTCAAGTAGATACGTAACTATTACCTGTATCTATTGAATTACATGGTGACACCATAGTGCATGGCAATTGAACAAATGGTTATAAAATACGGACGGTACGGTACGGTTTTACGGACGTTATAATAATGTTATATCTATGTCTTTATTCTTGATTAGCTTCTTCCCGCGACTTTGTCCGCGAGCCTAAAACTTTCCTCAAGAATTGGGCTATCCAATGCAAAAAGATTTTTTAAAATCCGACTGGTAGTTCCGGAGATTACCCCCTACATACAAACTTACAAACAAACATATAAACAAACAAATTTTACCTCTTTATAATATTAGTATAGACTAATAATTGACTTAATACCCGAGCTTACCTACTTCATTAGTGTCTAATAGAAAATTGTTTATCAATGAGTTCATAGTTCAGTTAAGTTGACATTCTCATGATATCACCTCTTTATCTAAGGCATGATTTTGTCAGATACTAATGATATGAGTAACACTGACTAGCCTTGGTTTTGTCAATGAAAAAAATCGGGTTCTCAGTAACTGGATGAAGCTTTTCATTGCTTGTTGACTATGACATCACCATCCATCTTGGATGTAGGAGTAGATTCACACTGCAGCTCGCAGTCCATGACGGCATGCAAAAAGAACTACACGTTTGTTCAAATAATTAGCAGCGTACGAACTGTGCTCGATTGTGAACAGAACTGGCAGATGTTTATGTGTGAATACTAGTGATTCTGTAATGTTTAAATTAGTGTGATCGTAAAATAATGGAGTATTTTAAAAGTTTGTGGCGGCGGTATTTTGCGAGGCGGGAAAGACATGTTATTATGAATGTGCCGTTTCAACCAGGTAATAAACGATAAGCCAGATAAACATTTGAAATTAAAAATATAGTAATCATAATAAAGATTTAGTTCCCTATTTAGGTACACTATAAATTAATTAGGCGGTATGATAGTGAGTGACTAAATTCAGCGAGAGTTATACAGGATGGCAGGGACATCGACGCGAAAACTTTAATCATCGATTCGGTACATGATTCTGAACCCTCCTGCGTTAAACTTTTTCGATTAATTAAAAAAAAATCTGCTGTTTCATAGAAAAGTGCAATACCTACGCGGTCAAAATGTAAGGAACAGCTGATAATAACCGTCGTAAAAATTTGTAGAAGTAAAATCAACAACAAAATCAAAATGTACTCCACTAATATTTAGGAAATTACGATATGTGCATAATGTGTTATTGTACGATTGACGTCCTGGCTAGTAGCCAATTCTTTGGAGCGAAAATTTTTGACCATGACGAATAGTGGTTTAGAAATTTTCATTCATAATGATCCATTAGCGCTTAGTTTTATTTTATATTTACGATATGGACTGAATTCGGTGTGGTTGCACTCATTTTTAATAAGAACTAGCTTTCGTCAGCAGCTTCTCCCGCGTACTATCTTTATAAATTTTAGCCTATGTTACTCAGTGATAATATAGCATTCTATTGGTGAAATTTTTTTTTTAAATCGGTCCAGTAGTTTTTGAGTTTATTCATTACAAATAAATAAACAAAAAATCAAATCTTTTCTCTTCATTATATATTAGTTAAGATAAATAATAATAATAGCAGGTACCTACCTACCTTTATTTTTAGGTGATGGTTTTTATGACATTCTGATAAGCTTTGTGGTAACTTTGTGGTTTCAAACTTGTGGTAGATTTATTTGCCAAAATCAAGTGAGTAACTAGCTCTTGCCCGCGAGTTTGTCTGCGATCCAGGATGAAAAGTAGCCTATGTCTTTCTCCAAGTCATGGTCTTCCCACGTGCCGAATTCATCCAAATCTGTTCAGACGCTTTAGCGTGAAAGCGTAAAAAACCAAAAAACAAACAAATTCACTTCCGCATTTATTATATTAGTTAACCCGTAGTTAGGATAACTAAGCTGGTTTGATATAGGCAAAAATTAATCCTAATTTTTTCAAGGTCTCAAATGAGTCAATCTCAATTATTCTGCAACAAGTCCTACATTCGTGAGGTATTATTCAATAAGTGAGTTAGTGTATGCATTGTAACATAGTTTCTCTTTGTTTATTCAGACATCGTCGACGCGACGCGCCAGGGCGTGCTTGCGGTGCAGGGAATTGATTTCTGTGTCGACACAAATGGCGAGAACCACCATACGAACAAGTTTAACCTGATGACAAGGAGCGTCGACAGATGCCTGGTCGTACGAAGAGGACAGGCCTTCAAACTAGATATATTACTGAACAGGCCATACGATGCCAATAAAGATGCAGTCTCCTTTATTTTCTACGTTGCAGGTCTGTATATTTATTGCTTAAGTCGTAGGTAGGTTCACAACAGGTTTACTTGACGTAAAGTTATGTCGAGATGTCCCACAAATCTTGTGCTTACAAATTGACTAAAGTCAACTTAAAAGTTACACACACACATTTTTCTTTTGTTGATGACCATGACCACGCAAAAAAAGGATTCCGTAAGAGGATGTCCATTCGGTTTGTTAGGATTATTTGATTGCAGATACCGATAGTAGCACTGAACATGTTAATGTTCAAGGTCCCATTTTAAAATATTTGGCGCCTGATATTTATCTTGCCAATTAATAACGTGTTGGAACACCGATACAAATGGGATATTACGTAACCTTCGCATTAGGGCGACGTAATGTAAGTGATAAAAATAATGCCATGACATGATCATAATTCTGTTGCGCAGATGTTGAAACACGAGGACCGTCAGACGAAACTTCCGCCGCTGTTCCTTTACTGGAGAAAGGTTCTGAGACCTTCGGAGCATGGAGTGCGACGTACGAGGGTCAGGTGGACTCTCACCTCATGGTAGCTGTGACTCCTGCAGCGGACTGCATAGTGGCCGCCTGGAGACTCGATGTGGACACAAGACTTAGTGGAGGCAGCTCTCTCAGCTATAGACATGCTTTGCCGATCTACGTACTCTTCAACCCTTGGTGCTTGACTGATACTGTTTATATGCCTGGTACGTACATTTTCCGACTGATAAAAAGAATAATAGTCGTAAAATAGTAATCCGCTTGAAGTCGCAAAATAACTCTTGTGCTTGGTGTCCGCTTGCACAGCCGGAAACTTTAAATCAACTGCTTCTCTAATATTTTTGTTTAAAGAAATCAGGAATGTCTCTACTGTTACAAACTAATTTATAACAAAAAAGAAAACCAAAATAAAAGTATAATTGGTTTTTTTTTCAGGTCACAGCCATCGTGACGAATATGTGCTAGAAGATGGAGGATTGATGTTCAGAGGAGTATACAACCGTATCAAACCAACACCTTGGAACTACGCACAATACGAGAAAGATATATTGGACTGTGCACTTTATCTAGTCAGAGAAATTGGAAAGGTATTTGCTGTTAGATTTCCACTTAGAAACTAGTTTTGCCTCAACTTTCTAGATAAGAAAAGCGGAGAGATCCGTTATCTTAACGTTTGCGAGTAATCATGATTCGTTGTTTTACTATACATAATTATTTACCAAACCTTTATTTTTAGGTAAAAGGCCGAGCCAGAAGTGATCCAATCCGGACAAGCAGGGCGTTGTCAGCTGCTGTGAACGCACAAGACGACAATGGTGTTATCATCGGCAACTGGGCCACTGAGGTCTCGGACTACAGTGGAGGCACACATCCACTTAAGTGGGTCGGCTCCTTGGCAATCCTACAGAAGTATTATGAGAAGAAGAAGCCCATCAAATATGGACAATGTTGGGTGTACGCCGGTGTGCTGACTACGAGTAAGTGTGGTTACAATATTCAGCAAAATAAGCAAAAGTTGTCCAATTGTTCACCAAAGAACTTTAAAATGTAAATTATTACCAATACCACCAGTAGTAGGTATACTATAAACGGTGTTATGAGGTTTTTGTTTCTTTAAATAAATTGACCCGGAGATGCAGATTTTTTGTGACGTTGATTTGAAATGGTTTAACAATTGTTATTATGTTTTGCAGTTTGCCGAGCTCTTGGTATTCCTTGCCGACCAGTGTCAGGATACGATGCAGCTCATGATAGTCAAGGAAGTCTCACTATCGATATCATCAAGGATGATGAAGGAAACACTCTGGAAGAGTTCACCAGAGACTCTGTGTGGAATTACCACGTTTGGAATGAGGTGAAGAGAACTTACTTTGCTCAGTTTTGTAGCTGATTGTGGCTGCATTGGTGTAGTGTTGCTTGCTTTAGTACATATTTAGTGTATTTTCGTGCGTTTTGCACTATTGAGATTTTTTATGATGCAACAAATCGTGCGTTACTGCTGCTACGAGCATTATTATCGAAGCTTAAAATAGTCTCTAAGTGTATGCGTTTGCGTCCTACGCCAAAATCAGATCGATTGATGACTCATTTCGTTAATGGTATAAATAACTTAACCCAGATAACTTTTGAATGTTGAAAGCTATTAACTTTCAATCTTTATTACCTTATGGTGTTCGTACTTAGGAATTTATTATGGAATGTATACTCTGTGTGATCCTCTCGATGTAGCAGATGCCACTTAAATTTGAATATTGTTTCTGACTATATGAACCAATCTCAAGATAGGAATTAAATAAGTACCACTTTTCTTAGAAATTAATTTTAACATGATTATACTGCCATTTTACAGGTATGGATGGACCGTCCAGATTTGGGCCCAGAGTACGGCGGTTGGCAGGCCCTGGACTCGACGCCACAAGAGACCTCTGAGGACATGTTCCGTTGTGGACCAGCTTCACTGCGAGCAGTCAGGGACGGAGAACTGCAGAGACCTTACGATGCCGCCTACGTTTTCGCTGAAGTCAATGCTGATAAGGTATTCAATACATAACCGCCGATTGTTAGACGTGAAAAATAAGACAAGACAAATCTTAACTGACTTTGATGTTTGTAATTTATAATTTTCAGGTATTATGGAAATATTCCGGCGAGATCCAACCACTGAAACTGATGGCTCGTGACACAGTCTCGATCGGACAGAAGATTTCAACAAAAACTATTGGCAAAATGGAACGTGAGGTACGTGGGATTTTTCAAACAATGCCAAATTCAAAATTTTTGTTCTACAAGAAAGCTTTATCGTAGTTTTGTCTGGGTTTTAAAATATTTTAATTCAGCAGGTATTGAATAACATAATGATTAACAACACTTTATCAAAATTGTAGGATATTACAAACACATACAAGTACCCGGAGCGATCACGTGAAGAACGAATGACAATGGAGAAGGCGCTGCGCAAGTCGGAGAGCATCTTTGCGCGGTACTACCTCAACGATGCCTTCAATGACGTCACCTTTGACTTCGAGCTCCACGACGACATCAAGATTGGACAGGACTTCAATGTGGTATGTCATTTTTTTTTATTCCACTGTTTGAATCAGAAGTTGGATAAATGCTTTCAATCAACCCACCCAACTATATTGGTACGGAATAAAAAGCGTCTATATCGTTTGATATAGTATAGCAATATGAACGATACGGTTGAAGGTATATACAAAGTCCTAATAAACATGTTTATGGATAACATTCATAATTATTTTTTTATAATGTCGGGCAATTAAAGATATGCAGGTGTTCAAACAAAATGTTCGTTAATTCCAGGTTTTACACATAAAGAATCGTTCAACTACGAACTCACACCAAGTGAAGGGTATCCTCCGTGTAGACACAGTTACGTATACGGGAGTGACCGGTGAAGGAGTGAAGAGGACCGAGTTCGATCTCAAGATGGAACCAGAAGGCAAAGAGCTCATCAAGATGCTGGTCACCTTTGATGAGTATTATAAGAAGCTGGTTGATCAGGTAATTTTGGACATTTTTATGTCCGCTGTTTATATGCTATGTGACGTCACATTAAATGCAATTATGGCGCCTTCACAGCACTTCATGCACTTGGACATAAAGTCTTGAATTAAAAAAAAAATCCCATGTGCCATGTTGGGTATCAAATGAAAGGGCTTGACGAACACATTATAAATATTATATTGTCTGAGTAAATAAATATGTTTAAATTGTTATAAACAAGCAAAAGTGAGACTGTGCAATAAAACTAAAAAAAAAAATAATAATCACCTCTGCAAATTCTTTATCACGAAATAAAAACCCCAAAATAAATTAAAAGTATTATTTAAATAAAAAGTAAGTTCAAAAACTAAAACGCATGCCAATATAATTTTGTATGTATACAGGCATGCGACCACGGCTTTACCTTAACCATTTTTGTACCCATGTTTTGATTTCTGTCTGAAACATTTTCTCGTTTCATACTTTTTAGAGCGTGATTTTTCAGTAGTCGGGTTTTAGTTTTTTTAACTGAGGCCCTATTGACAATGAAAGCGTGTGTTCAAGAGTCTACGTAAAGCAATATTTCATAATTATGATACTATTTCTTGTAATGGAATTTATCATACCGTTTAATATGATCCATTAATTTCTGATACATGCTTATAGTGAATTTCTTGTTCATAGACATACCTAATGGTAAACTGTTTTGTGTCTGTGAAGATTTTCTAACTAAATAGTACTTACTGTGTTACATGAATTAATTAGTATCCTACCTATTTACTTTATTTAAATCTTACGCTTTATTAACAATATTAACCTTATAATCTTACAGGCGTCCTTCAACATCGCCTGCTTAGCCTCAATCGTGGACAGAAAATTCGACTTCTTCGCGCAAGATGACTTCAGAGTTCGCAACCCTGACATCAAGATCAGCATTGATGGCAAACCGGTGTCACGTCAGGAGTTCACAGTCTCCATTAAGGTGGAGAACCCACTGCCCATCCCACTCACCAAGGGCAAGTTCTACATTCAAGGACCTGGTCTTGAGGAACAGCTTAAAATTCAATTAGATGAGGTAAGAAATTTACTTGATATGATTTTTTTATGGATAGTTCAGCCATACCCTTTCTCGTTTTTCTAAACACATTGAAACCATAATCGTAAATCAGTAAACTCTAGTTTGTTATACCTAACATTCAATTTAAATTAGTTTTTACTTAATCATACTGGAAATACTACTATAAAACTGTATCCAATATAATCTTTTCAAGCGATACTACCAGCGCCATCTGTCCTAAAATAAGTGAACTACTATGCGTTCGAGTAGTGTTACTAGGAGTGCCGCAAGGCATCAAGTTTGGATTCATGCGAAGCTTACTTACCAACGTAACTTTCCGTTTTCCCAGAATGTGGCGCCAGGAGAGTTTGCGACTGCTCAGTATAAGCTGACGCCACCGTGGGCTGGTCGTCACCAGATTTCTGCCAAGTTTACGTCCAAGGAAATGCGAGACGTTGATGGGTTCCTGTCATTCATGGTCGCGCCGCCTGCTGCGACCAACGGCCTGCCACCTGATGCTGTTGAGAGTCATCAAATCTAGATAGATATTTAGATAATTAATTATTTAATGAGAAGTATTTTTGAGTTGTGTTGTTTATTTCTAAATGATCTGTTTTGTGTTTGCCAGGTCATTCTAAACTGAATTATATAATTCAATGACTCATCCTTGAAAGTAATTATGTTAAGCATTCAAGTGTAGCTTTAACTTTTATAATAAACGTAGCATTAACCTCATATTTTCTTTGCAAAATAGAAATATTGATGTAAAATTTAACTTCATGAATTTCCTCATTGCCCGTCTTTAATAGTTAATAATTAATTTGTGCAGTCTCAACAATGTTAATATTTAAGTTATTTATTCTGTTCCTAATGTAAGATATCTAATGGATCTACTTCGATCTAAAAAAATAATAAAAATAAGTCATATGTGCTAATTATTTTAGTTTATTTTTCAACCTGTTACACGTTATTATTCTAGTACAACTAAAGTACAATACTATAAATACACCATAATATATAGTAAACTATTTATTTATGTAATATTAAGTCTGCATCAATTGGTGCTCTAATAAATTACAGAAATTAATAAAATAAAAGATTATACAAACAAAACTGTCTTCTCTTTCTAGCTCGTTTTTATTGCTTCTACAAGTTTTGTCCATGAATGAGTTAACCTTTAGATGAGGTCAGGCACTTCTGGGTTATCAACAAAGTCTGGTGAAGGCTGTTTTCCAACTAATTTAATTCTAGGATCAATGTAATCAGGCATTGGTCTCGGCTGAGTTATTTTACTAAAATCTAGTACTTTGTCTGCTGGACCTATTTCTAAATATTCTCTCGTTGTTTGGTCACTGTGATCATGACAATCTTTTGCTGTATGTTCCGAGAGTAGCTGGGCTTTTTTCTTACTATCAATTTTAGGATTAGGAGGCTTTTTAACAACAGCGTTACATCTTGGCATGGTTACAAGCAAGTGTCCTGTGATTTGTGATCGCTTGGCGGTAGAGTTGGTAGTGTCGACCTCCGTCGGTAGATGGAGTTGGAATATCTTATCTTTTATCATAACTCTTACGTAATTAGGCTGGACATCAACATCAACAAGATTTGAATCCATGTGTTTATACACTGCTAAGTCCAAAACATAGTTTTCAGGATCATTGTCATTAAAAGCAAAGTCTATTTTTGCTTGGTTTATATTGTATGGTCTACCGTCCTGAGCAAAAAACTTGTATACTCGTTTTTCCTCCTTCTTTTCCACAGTTTCATGACTTTTTTGCTGTAATTGACGCATTTTTTCTATTTCGTAACGCACTTCAGGGGCATGTTCACATTTTTCTGCGTAAAATTTACGGTTCAGTTCATCCAGATCCATGTCTTTGTATTCATTATCCCACTTGTCTTGTATATCCCGTTCGAGGCGGGATTTCTGCTTCTGTCTCTGATGCCTATAGTTTTCTTGTTCAAATAGTATGTCTGACCTTATGATTGGAAGGTTCTGTAATGCTTTAATTCGTTCAGACCTGTCGATATCATGGCCATCAAGGTGATTGAGTTGGGGTAAAGTGCCAATTACAAAATCACGGTAGTTTTCATAATCAGTGCAAGGATTCCCTGTTAGGTACAAATTGGATAGGTTGTAGTTACCTGTGAGACTTTCTACGCTTACGATTTCACCTATAAAGTTGAGAGTGAGATCTAATTTTTCTAATGATTCACATCTTTCCAAGTTTTCAATGACTTCTATATTGTTGAGAGCCAGGTTTAAGTAAACAAGATGTTTTAACTTATTAAAATTTTCAATCTTGGCGATGAGGTTGCTTTGCATTAACAGTATCTTGAGTTTTGGACACCAGTCCTGAATGTATTCTATTTTCTCAATTTTCTCCTGATGCAGCGCGATCTCTTCCAGCGGCGCTAGCAAGCAGTCATGATGCTCAGCCTTTTTACGCACCATGTCGACAGTGATCCGTACCATTATTAATAAAAATACGAAAAAGTATGCTAATTATTATAACTTTGCTTCACTTGCTAAAAGACAGACTTCAACTAGTCATGACTACCGTTGCCAAGTAACGTAAAAATAAGTTTAGTATACTCTATGTTTTGTTTAATAAAAGGAACGTTGGAATCGCTTAACTCAGGAGTTTGTTACCTTTAACACAGCCTGTAGTCTTACTTGTAGTATCACATCAGTAAGTACTTGGACATTATTCGTCCGTTTATAGGTATTGAATTGTTTCATGTTTGTTTTCAGTTTGATTTTACTTTGAAGTATTATACCCATAACTAAACGTAAGGTATTGTAGAGTAAAAGAAAGGTTTCGAGATGTGGCAATGATAGAATCTCCAACATTTCGAGCGGTTGGTTATCTTTCAATCTCGGCGGTCGGTAATCCGTCATTTAACATTCCATCGGTGGCACCGCGACCGCTCAACTCAAGCGTACTAAATTAATATCGCCGTGATGTAGAGGGTATTAAAATATTTTAAACGACGCCATTTATAATATGACGTTCAGATATCAAGTCGCGAGAGCACAACATATATTATTCCACGAAACTGCCAAAAGACAATGAGGATGAAGGATTACTATCATCAGGAACTCGTTTTATTGTTAATGTTCCAAGTGGGCTCACAGCTCGAAAAAACGACAATATGGAAAAAACAAGAGATGGTTGGATGAAATAAGGCATGACAGAGGGAAAGACGGTGTTATTAGTGTGCAGGGCGCGGGCAGGGTGCGGCGCCCCGCGGTCTGTGTGTGTTTAGGGGACTCCGCGGGGCGCCAGCACGGCGTGCCCACTTATTGAAAGCAGTCAATTTAACATTTTGTTGTTTAAACAAACACAGTGGTCCCAAGTACCCTTGTCAATTTATTAATTTTAAATGATTATGAAAACAATATCATGTGTGAGATTCATAGCACACTGGCCTTCCTCAACATCTAGTCACTTAGGTAGCCACTAGCAACATATTTTTTAGTTTCTATTTATTTGGCCAGATGGCACTGAATGTACTTTAAGACCATGACCGTGTACCGTGAGCTACGTCATTATGAATAACTACCAGTATAATTGAATGATACAAGATAGGTACCAGCTTCATATTTTTTGAATTTTTAATTTCAATTTAAATCGCTGGCTGTTGGTCTGTAATCCGTTTATATTCTAGGTTGTTAATTTTATGAGTAGATAGATATTAACATTGTCCTCTTCAAATTTTTGCACCAACTTTATTAATTTTATAATTAATAATATTGTTTTTAATATATACGTGGAAATTTAATACATATCCTCGGTGACACTCTGTTACTGTAACTTTAAAGAGATCAACACAGGTAGCAAATTAATTTAGGTTACATTTTAGTCGGTCGAGTGGGCCAATATCGTCGGAGTCTGCACGGGACTCGAATACGCAAATGTCAGGATAAGTCAAAACAACCTTCATCACTCCAACGCGAGGTTTCTCGAAAAAATGAAAAAATACTCGTTATGAGATCGGTGTTCCGCTTATATTGTCGTCTCGTGCTAAATTGCCGTGCTAATGTGATGTGATTTATCTGTTTTAAATGAGACATTTTTGATACGCCAACGAGTTTTTTCTTTTTGCATCGTGTGGGAACGTGCCTAGGTATTCAAGATTTATTCGTTTTGAATATTTTGTATAGAACTAGTTGATTTAATATCCCCTTATATTCTAGCGTGTGGTTCAGGTAGTCCAGAAACCTGTAGAGTGGATCATTTATAACGATTATATATTTTTGCAATGAAGCTGGTTTTTTGCTTGTCGCAGCTTGTACTTTGAGTGTTGCGTAGCAGGTATAGCAACATAACAAGTGAGGGTCTGTTGGTGCGGCCAGTCGTCGCGTCTGCGCGGGCGCAGCTCTGGCCACCGGAGCGTGAGCAGCAATCTGGCGGCGGCATCTCAACTCGCGCGCAATCAACGATTCGTTCCGGTGAGAGGGGCTGAGCGGGGAGGGTGCGGGGCACCGGTCCGGGCTCATTCTTACGTAAATAATTACCGGCGAGTCTCAAATTACAAGGCGCCGCTACAGCCTGCCGATACATATTCATCACGTGTTCGCGCCGCGCGTGACAGCTTCCTCAGGGCAGCGGCCAGCGCAGTCCGTGATCCACTCTCCCTCGCGAGACTTCTACTGCACGAATGGAACATATGATTTCACATTAAATAAAAGTATGTAACATAGTTTATAGGTAAAGGGCGAAATATCAATTTCATTTATAAAATTCACAACGATTCCATTTATTACCTACTGCTTCCGGCTTTTCATCTTGCAAGCAATTTTTATCTGAACCTTACCAGTAACTTGATATTATCAAAACCTTCTCAGCGATAATTTACAGTTAGCTACCATAAGCCACTTGACGCTTTATCGAGATATGGATCGTTAGAAAATTATTAAGCTTATACAAAGTAGTGATTAAAATTAACCGGATTCTGGAAATTAATTTGTATTCTAATAATTCATAACTCAGTAGTTACAATCATAAATAACATAATTATCGTAAGAGATGACTACTCTACTGTGGCTATCTATACTGAACTATAAGTGAGTTAATAATGAAGTGACTTTGAATCCATTTAGGTTCCACTATGACGTTAGAAGCTTGGGATCATCAACGTCAATGAATTTCTAATTAGAAATATCGCGCTCGCGCCGGATGCGGCCTAAGCGATAAATTATGCACTTCGAGAGGAGTACTAATTTCGATGCCGACAAATTTTCCACAACCGCGATTTTAATGCGTTTCAAATAATGTCTGTAGGCAACGCTAAATGATAAATTGTCAGAGGTACGCCCCCGAGTCGAGTTTAGTATAAACGAGCGGAGCTCTCGCTCGGTCGGCGGGGGAACGAAGAAGATGGAGGCGTCTGTTAAAAAAGGAATGGGTGAGGTGAGAGCGCGATGGTGTTGAGATAATAACAGTGCAGGCACCGCGGCCTGCTCGCCTTTGAGTCGCCCGCTGCCGAATATCACCATTAGCCGCAATTTGAATTTTGAGCGAAATAGTTTTCAATTTCCCCAAGGGCCGCCATCAATGAGATCGCTTAAAAGCGTACCGAAAAGGTCGGGTTTGTTTTGGATTTCGATATGGAATGTGAATGTCGCCGGAAGGTCAGGTCACCAGGCAGGGGCGCGAGGGCTGGATAAAACAAACAAGTTAATTGTATTTATTCAAATGCGGTGGGGAGCTCAGCGAGCACAGCGCAGCCGTCGCCTCATGAATAGGCATGCGGCGCGCGCCTGGCCTTCCTTGCTATGTGCAACGTCATCGGCCGCAGCCGACGATGCTTTCCTGAAATTAGATTAGGCTTCGATATATTATGCAAACTCCATGTTCTATGGATAGGTAGGCTTGCCCCTATACTACCTATACATAGTTAAGGGATTGGATTAACGTTATTGATTCGATAGCTGCTATGTTATCAGCAATGAAATATATCTTGATAAGTAGGCAGAGGTTTTATTTTAGGTTAAGAATTGTTAAGACCAGGGTACTATTTATACCAAAGGAAACATGTAGACCGGCAATTCGTACTGAAAGTAGAAAATCACTAATACACTGCCTATCAGCCATCCGACCTGACTGTCTAATATTTTATATTCTGATTAAATAAAGAATAGTGTTTATCTCAAAGTATGTGGCATTAACTTATATAGTACTCGTGGATTATGTTAAGGATCGCCGAAGCAAGTGGGGTTCTGTAGTTTCTGCCTACCCCATGGGAAAAGCTGTTCCAAAACTATTTGATGTAAGTGTAAACAAACCATGTTCAGGTTTAATTCTATCACTTACTAAAGGGAATTAGTAACACATACATCTGTATTTAGAAGGTTTCAAATTTTCAATTTTTTTTATAATTTTTATTTTTTGGTAGTAGGTACCAAAAAATTATAATTATTATAATTTTTTTCAACAATTCTTGTATAACATTTATAAATAGTAATTGAAAAATAATCGACGAATCTTGAGGTTAAAAAATAACCGCAATAATTATTGCAAATGAAAAACATGTGGTGATTTTAAATTAGAATTTCGTGTTAAGTATTCAAATAATCAAATGAAAGCACTCAATTTGTAAGTGACTACAAATTGGCTCCCACAGGTACATTTTCTAATTAATTTGTTTAGGTACATTTTAATCATAAACTTTTGAACAGATTAAGTATTCACATTTCTAAAAGAACAGCAAAACAACACAGTGATATGATAGCAACGAGTAAGTAGGCTTGCTAGGAGGATGACTTGATTTTTCTTGTACAAATGTAAGCACATAATTTAGTACCTAAATGTTACCCAGTGGTAAAAATAAACTGGTGTCTAATGAGACAGCTCTTTGTAAAAGTCGTGCAGGGAGCATAACTAAAGATAGTCACTGGGTATATTTCCATATTGCTCGTTGGTACGGAGTGGCAGGCCGGCACCGTTGGGCGGAGACCTGTCTGCTGTTGCACTCTATGATAATCCTTACCATTGTTACCTCACGTCAAGTGGGCACTACTATTGTTTGTTTTCGGTAGTGGATTCTATTACGTGTAACAACCTTCTTGTATCGAATAAGAACAAAACTAATAGGAATGCTGCTCTTCGAACTTCTTCACTTCAGATCATGTTTATTTATTACTAGCGACCCGCTCGTGCTTTACACAGTTTTTACGCCTTGACAAAAGATTGAAATTTCTTTATTATAATATATAAATTATAAATGTATTATACAAATAACCTTCCGGAACAATTTTTCTAAAACATGGTGAAAACCGCATTAAAATCCATTGTTCAGTTTAGAATAATAATGCGGTCACACAAACAGACTCAAAAAGCGAGTTTAATTTATATTAATGCAAGTACCTATACATATAGACGAAGATAAATTCTTCACACTCGATGATATGTTACGTTAGCCAGTTCTGATTCATATTGCGGAATGTTTCTTCGACCATCACATGCAATTGCTTTTCCGGAACAGACATTGATTTATTTTGTGATTTAAGAAACAAATATTTCGCTTCACTTGTGGAGAGATTTTGAAATATCATTTAATAGGGAACGATTCCTGGAAACACTTAGGAGGATGAGTGTGGCCGACGATTGAGATTAGTGGCGTGCAATGGGACTATTAAAGACGGGATAGTAATTTCTAATAATTGCATAAACTCTAATTTGTTTAATAAAACATCAACTCCACATCAACTCCAACCGGTCCAATCCCCCAATCAGAAGAGATCAGTTCAAAACAAACAATAAATCCTACTTTAGTTCAAACTAATTACAGAGTATGATACCGTCACCTTATGCCGCATAATCCGATTCGTTGCAGCGCTCATCCCCTGACAATGGTACAGGCAAAATGTTTATTTACACAAGATATTTAGCCACTTCCCCGGCGGATTAGCGGCGGACAAAGACGAGGGGAGCAGGGATAGATAAAGTGAGGCTAATAGCAGGGGCGGAGCGCTCCCCAATAGACGAGCAATCTTTGTGTAATACACAGATTACGTTCAATGTTTCCTGGACAGATCACTTCGGTTATGTTTTGAGATTGTTTTTGTTAGAGATTAGCTTTTGAGGATCTACAGGAAGTAAAGTATGGATATTACAGATAGATTTCATTCGATTATTTCTTTGAGAGGAAATATTTATATTTTTCATTCGTTTTGTTACCGTTCTCTAGTTTCTGCCAACCTTCCATGAGAAGAAGGCGTGAGTATATGAAGTATGAGTTTTTTTGGACAATACAATATTGGCTTTATATAATTCACGATCACATGAAAAAGATCCCTAAGAAAAAAAACCACCATGCAAAAATAACAAAGAACCTAAACGAAAACACTTGGAACCTGATTTATTTTTGTGTCCGGAAATGAAACAGCTTAAAAAGAATGTAAGACGAGGCTCTCATTGTGGGCGCACAACGTGGCCATAAATAAAACCGTTTGTTTAGCCATTGAATATTCCCTAAACAACATTAGAGGTGAATAGTTAAATTGTCAGTTTGTCACCAGGCTCAGTGCGCGGCAGGAGAGCGGGCAGGGTGACTGACCACGGGGGGCGAAACACGGCTCGTATACTCATTTGCTCATTTTAAACTTATGTTTTCTTTCAAACTGTCGTCTCGAATTCTTGTTTAACTTGAATGAGATTTAGTTAACAGTATTTAGAAATATTTAATATGGAGATTTAAAGGTGTATGTTTGGTAATTGCTACATACCAATCGTAGTGAAGCTTCTTTGGTCATCTCTTTTCCTATGGCATATTGCTGGAATCCACTGAGAGCAGTTTAACGAAGTTGGCGATCAGTTTTCACATCGATTTATGAAGTATTTTAGATTTGTGATTTTGTTCAGCGTATGCGTTGCGCTGCGTCACCACTGCGTAGCGGAAGCGTAGCACATTCGTAGCGGAAGCGTAGCGTATGTGTTGCAGATTGCGTAGCGACTACCAGCCGTGCGCTATTAGGTATGTAATTTTGACAAAGTCACTAAGAAAATCGATTCTAAAGAGGAAATACTGCTGTCAGCTTTGTTGTTAAAAACAAAATTATAACGAAAACGTTTCGATAAAATAGAAGTAAAAAAAAATTGTATGACTATGTGAACTTATGTTGAAATGTTATTGCTATAATATAACCTAGCTCATACACACTCATGCACACGCGCACATACGCATTCACTCACACACATACACACTCACAAGAATTAAGTTCTTTATTTAATATTTAATTTAATTTAATATTTGATTTTATTCAATTTCACTTACCATTATCTGAAAATTGTTTACTTGTGGGTAGATCGACAGGGTCCTTACTTAAATTATAGGTAATATTAAAACATAACTGTATGGCCGTCCACTGTCTCTTAAGATACAGGTATATCCTAGTTTAAGAGACAGGGTAACGTAAATTGTTAACAGATGTTCCATGTACTTTCATCAACAAGTTCTACCATAAAATGTATTTACATTACTTTGCACAACTTACTTGTAACTAGTGTAAGTTTGGGTTTTCTCACCATCTGAACCTTCTTGATCAATAAACAATTTATTTATTTTCAAAACATAAGCATTTTCGACTGTTGCCATTCCTGTTTGTCGGTTTGAAGTCTAGTTAAACAAGTAACGCGATACGTCTACTATTCTTTTCATGTCTGCGTTGACGTCAATAATCATCAAAAACGTTTGCAACAACACGGCAGCTGGGCGCGGTAAACTTCTCTACATTATTCTATTATTTAATTTGTCGTTACATTGTGCGCGTCAAGCAAGCGGGTAATGTTTCCGTATTTACGATTTACATGCGGAATCCGGACAGAAGTCAAGTTTGACAGTGTCAACATGTCAGCGTGACAATGGACGTCACACGTCCCGGCCTGTCAATCGGAGCATGAGAAGCGGGCGGCCCCGGGACGCGGGACGCGCGCCTCGTGGGACCAACACTACAAAAGAATATTCATATAGAAACAAATTCTTTTCCTGTTCAGCGGATGAGCGAACGGTCCCTCGGTGCGATGCGCTCGGAATTTAGAAGAAACGTTTGAAGTACAAGTAAATTGTTATCACTTTGCAAATGCCGACAAATTACAGGTTGTAAGTAACTCATACTATCTCTACCCTGTAATCGAGACTGGTCGCATCACGCAACTTTTAACCTGTATCAGTTGCTCAAATGGGCCGATTGTATAAAAGGATATGCATTGCAACACATTTAATTTACGACTTGTGTACACAGTTATGATGTATAGATAGTTATTTTCGCCCCATTTGTAAAGTTCATTGTGTCTGATCACACCCAGTCGGTTTAAGGACAATGGCAAACTGTAAACGAGTGATGTTCGTATAAATCGGGACGAGTCCGCAAACAAAACGGGTCCTTTTACCGACGACGTCACACAATGAGAGATTAATGGCGCTCTTTTTGTTATCGTTCGATGGTCTTTACGCGTTTTGTGGCCTCGTTTCACGGTTTATTTAGCTGTTTAAACACCAATAAGCGTTAAATTACAACGATATGCACACTAAAGTCAAACAAAAAACCGCATGTCGTAATTTGCTGTTTACTGCTGAAAAAAGTTGATAATTTAAAGCGCAGTCGTGTCATGGTCACGAGTTTGAAAAATCCATAATGCTCTACAAAACGAGGCATTAGGCATATATTTTAAAATTATTAACGTTTTCTAATGTCAAGTTGAGCTTTATAGATACTCGTAAAACTGAAGTGTGTCGCGATGTAGGAATCCACATAAAAATGTGTCTATGTGGTGATGTGGTCGCAGGCTGAACTGTCGTCCGTTGCGCGAGAGTCGGTTTTTTGGCCATTAAACGTGCGTTTTTTGTGTGTCGCGTTAACTCTCGCCTTATCATCGTGTCGAGTTGTCGACGCCTCCAGCCGGCCGCAATCACAACACCATTCGAGGCGGTCATTAAAAATGATATAAAGTTTAATTTATAACTGTGGCACGTCTCCGGATTAACGGTTATTGGGAATGTAATGTCCACATTGAACTCGGTGTGAAAATTGTTTTCTTTGTCAAAATAATATTAAATAATTTTATGGCTTAATATTATGTGAGCTACTTCTCTCCGTATTAAGTATTAGTATCCAAATTATTCCTTTTTTTTGTTTAACTGATTTCTTTTTGTCTTTGCAAGTTCTTTCACATATGACTTTAATGTATTTTAAGAAAAATGGCAAAGATTGTTCAGATTACAAAAACATTTGAAAACAATAATTAGTGAGTCTAGATAACTAGGCTTGATTGTCGTCGCCTGCGGCCGAGGTGCTGGCGCGACGACCGCCCGCGCCATCTCGCCCCGCGGGAAACGTTATTGTTTACGATTGTACACCACTTCTACTACAATGATTTACGAACCGCCTGCACCCATAAAAACGGGGACACAAGGTACTAAAAGATACAAAAGGTGCTAAAGAAAAAGTAATATATTTTAAGTTGGAGCGAACGAATATAAAAGTTTGGTGAAATATATCAGTTTTAGTATTGCGCGCGAGTGTTTGTTTATAAGGGCGATTACGCACGCCTTTTGACGCGCATTCTGTTCGACGATCAATGGTGAACATTCGTCACGACCATTCTTCCGTCTCGTCGTGCTTGCGGAGCTTGCTTGTATATTAACGTTTACGCTGAACATGTGGTAACCTTGCACGTTGGCACACTCCAAATAATTTGGTCGATGTTTGACAGGAAGTAGGCTCACACAAATTTTGAGATTAAAATTGGGCGAACCGAATTTATGTGTGCAATGTGTCTCCCGAAGTATCTTTTAAATCATGTAGACTTAAGAACAAAACGATGTTTTTTTTTTACTTACGCTTTGTGTGGTAGATCCCACTCTATGAATTTGCTGTCTAGGTTGAACGCTTAAAATATAATTTAAAATAATTATAAGTTACATTGATATTCCCTGGGAGTGAACTGAAAAGTTCGACATTTTGCATACTTAAAATTCTTAACCTCTGATAACATCGTTACTCGTAAGACTAAGATGACACAGATTTATTTTTAGGTCTACGAATAAATCACTACTTGAAAGGATATTTTATAAAAAACACTCACAATTTACGACTGCCTTTATCAAATATCCTAGAAGATTTAGTCATTAGAAGCTGTTTTACGGCTATTGACGAGATCGTTAAAGTTGAGATGACTGTGGGCTGGCACGTCGTCGCCACGTTATCACCGTGCGCCCGCGCCGCTCGGTCAACGTTTGTTTTTTCAGCGACCTTTTCACCGGCTGCGGAGCTTCGGGTGTCAACGCAGTCTACCGCCTTACACACAAAAAATCATTTAAACGTATTCGTATGCAATAATCTGTGGGGATTTATTCCGACCACAGCGGCCACCCACGTGGTGCCCGTATTTCTTCCTGAACGAGCTAACTTCATTATTGTGGCGTGAGATACAATAGTTAAGAGCACGATTTATAAGTCCAACACGTTGACTTCTGTTTATTGCTAGCGGCGGGGCGCGGGCGCAGCGGGGGCGGGGATTACAGCGTCTGCGCACCGATTTATGGCCGCACCTCGATAAAAGCTTAAATACTCTCAAGTGAGAATTATTCAATAGGTTTAGTTGCGAGCGTAGAGCAGCCATTGTGGCGGCCGGCGCGGGCGCATTGTCGCTCTCACATGCGCTACACGCGGGGCCCGGACACACCATTACCGGCTTTATGTCACACCGCCTCTCACTAGCCTTTGCTGTTAAATTTATTGCTTTATGTACTGAATCACATCAAGCATGCCGTAACTAGATGCCCATTAGACGACCTCTACCATCATTAACTCACCCAAATAGGGATAGAGATTACCAACTAAAAATAGTAGACGAGCTATTCACGTGTTGCTCTCTTAATGATCATGAAGACAACATTAGGTAATTAATATTACTTAACTGACTAGTATCCACCTGTCCGCAAATCCACCAACAAAAGTATAAAACCTCATGAAGTGTTTTGAAAACATGGTTTCCAAGAAAATTACGTACGGCAAAAAGCTCTACAATTTGTAAATCCTGTCTATTTATACATTTGTTAATAAACGAGTCTAATTCAGGATCTGTGTAGTATTGATATCAGTATGTCAGACGTCAAGGCCAGAGGGCGAGTGCTATTTTGGTGCAGGGCAGGGAGCGAAGCGGAAAGTAAGCTGAAACTAATCCGGCGCGCGGGTGGGCGAAACCCTACACCGCGTGCGCGCAGCTTACATTTGTCATTTATAATGCGCGCGATTTGTTGCTCCTCACCTCGCTCGGCTCGCTCCCCACCAACAGCCTTTTTATGTTCTCTTATTCTTTTTACCGAGCGATGTGCGTAATATTTTTAATGAAATTTTATGGCATCAGTTTGTCGTATTCGTATACGAACAGTTTTTGTGAGCGCTGTCACGGGTGAATCTTCAGTTTATTTTGCGAGGTAACATGAAAATGCTGAATGTGTTTTTCATTACACAACACATCACAATAACAACGGCACTATATCACAGTTATATCGCGCGGTATTCCACAGTTTTGGTCAAATATCGCCTACTCGCTGTGAATCTATGTTCAATTCTGACACAACGTAAGCCTAAAATTTTAATTTTATGCTAGTAGTATACGAATTTCAGTAACGATAAAGGAAAAAATCTAAGAGACAAAATAAGACAGAATGTCCAAATGGTCGTAGACGATAAGCTACGATTGCTACGACGAAGTACCTACAGATATGGTTTGAGCTTGTACACATTGTGATAAAGATCTTAGTTCAAATCAACCTGAAATGGAAAAGTGGTTTTCCTGCATTACTACCTTTTTAACGTTGTCTAACGTTTTTAACGTTAAACCGTGTACCTACCTCTTTTTCACAATACAACATTGGATAGCTGTAGGTAATAAAACATGAAACGTTACCTAATAGAATCAGAACATCATTATTTCAACACGCATTCAAAACCAATTTCCAGGCGAGCGGCCGTCGGCTGAACACTTCATTTCACGGTTGACGTGTGACCGATATGTCGTTGATTTGATTGCGTTAACTTTTTGCGTGAAATCTCATAACTTACGGCCGTTTTCTAATGTTGCAATATGGCGTCCTGTGTGGCCACTACTGCATGTGTGTTCCCAACACGCTACTAAAATTTGGTTGCTTTCATAGGCTCACTGACGTTTTGACATTCGATTTTCGAATTTAAAAAAAAGGGCGCCGAGAGCGGTCTTGTACCTCGCTGTTTCGTTTTACGCAATATAACACAATGCTTTGCATTGTGTTTCGCTCCACGCAGCTTATTTTTACACTGTTTCCTATTTTTTTTTTATAATATCAACTTGTCAATGGTGTTGATTTTGAGAATGAATTATGAGTTCCTCTGCTACACAGTGTTGTGTTGCGATGGCTGTAGTAGGATTAGTTGGTTTACAAAACAGCAAATATTTTATTGCATTGGCTACACAGCCAACACAATACATCAGATTTATGCTACCTACTTAACTTTAGTATTGGCAAACAAAAGTTTAATTAACTTAACGTCTGTAGTTAGAGAAATTGTTAGTTTACGATTGCTCTATAAGTTACGTCATTTCTATCAATGTGCAATCAACTGAATACACTAATTTGAAACCCGAGGTAGCAATATTTTTGTGTTCGAGCTGTTACATTGAAGTAATGGCGAGACATTCGCGTGTTCGTCAGTGAAATAAACAGAGAGTCGTTGGGCACTCCGTGGAGGCAGACGTGCTGTGCTGAAGCGTTGTCGTAGCATTTAAGTTAGGTACACATTGCCACAAAGATGAACACCGCAGACGCCATTCCACCAAATTGAAAAACATCCGAGTGGCTCATAATGCCTCTTAATGCCTCACCCAGAGAGTTATTGCCTCTTAAGTACGTAGTATTTTTCATATTTTTACAAATAACGCGAGTGTTTGGAGCGTGGAGTAGGTAACTACGTACTACGTACTTTTCGACGAAGCTTTACCTATACTTGTGCGATGCTGTTTTGTTCCCTATCTCACGAGGGGTGTCGAAATCTATGAAGCCCTCGTGTTGTAAATACCTTTATGTAGACTTTATGTAAGTGCTCTATGCCACTGCGAGTATTGAAATAAAATTGTGATAAAAAGATGGGGTATATGCATCGGATTTTAGTGTTCGGTTTTAATATCTAAAGAATGTTTCGGGAGCTAAAGAGAGCTTGTCTGACGATGTTAGACAATGAAACAGTTTGCAGACCAGAAATTAATAAATTTGCCAAAACCAGGCAGTTTCAGTCAAAAACTTTTCAGCACAGCACAAGTATTTAAAACTATAGTTTAGTAACTTGCATTCTAATCTCTATGGCCCGATTAAAAAACATTATTTAAGCAGTAAAGTAGTTATTTTTGCATATTTTTTTTTTAAATGGTCCCACACAATGCAATTATTGAAGAAACATCGGGTGGCACGCAACCCTACTACTTGGTGTACTCAACATCTACCGCTGACGTCATATCATACGCGATGAGGAACAGGATGCCTCACTCTTCATTCCTCACACGAGGAGAACAAACGTCTGAGACGTCCTCATTTCACAGAGCGCTTGCATTATTTAATGTTATGGGGCCCACTCCATCAAATGCTTTCACGTTATGTATGAAGAGTAACTCGTAAGTCATAAGCAAATAAGGAAGTAGTGAATCTACTGCGAAGGTAATCTATAGTCTTTGTTCAGAGTGATGTGTCTCGTAGGGAATAGACGACTCAAGTTGATCAACTGTCTATTTTCGAAGCTTGTAATAATTCAAGAAGCAGGACTTTGTTCTTCTCTACATTTTTATAAATTAAAGTCGTTTTTCTTGTTTGTCTGTGTCACCGCGTTGTTCTTCTAAACTACGCAACGGAATTTTGATGCGGTTTTAACCATTCTTTAGATAATTTATTCCGGAAGGTTTATGTGTATCCTTACAGACTCGTATTATAAAACAAAGTCCCCCGCCGCGTCTGTCTGTTTGTCTGTCTGAACGCGATAAACTCAAAAACTACCGACCGGATTTCCAAACGGTTTTCACCAATGGACGGAGTGATTCTTGCGAAAGGTTTTAATGTATAATTCATTAAGGTTTTGTGTAAATTGGCTGAAACATGACGATTATTGTCGAAGATGTTGGAAAAAATCATGGCAAAAATCATCAATCACTGGGAGCTTTACTGGCGTGCGTCACGTAAACCGTCACAGATACATTAAATTTATGTTCTACTGGATTGAATATCCTAAAAATTTAAACAAAAAGCTCCACGATAGCATATATCTATCTTATAAGAATGACCCACAATAACCATTTCTATCTTTCAGAATTTGATAAAAATTCCATTGTTATTTCCGAAGCTGTATTGACCGGTATCATATTAATCCTTATACAATAAAATATGCTATTTAAATTGGGCATTTAATTGAGATTAAAATGACATCATATAATTTAAATGAATGGTTTAAAATATATCATAGGTTCCCGTGGTATATTTTCTGACATCCACGCGGGCGAAGCCGTGGGCAAAAGCTAGTTATACATTATCTAATAAAACTTACATATAATAAAGAAATCTCGATGTCAAGTCGTAAAAACCGTGGGAAGCAGAGGCGGGTCGCTAGTTTATTGCATTTAACACAAATAATACCAGCCTCTTATTGTACCATTGCAGGAAAAAACCTCTTCTCAAACAGAGAAGGCATGGTCATTGATCACCACGCTTGCTCAAGGCAGGTTGGCGAATTCAGACTCCCAAACATTGTCTAGACTTTTTATTACAAGTCTCAAAGCCTTTCTTTCAAAAATAATTGTTTTTGGGAGCCCTAATTCTTAGTTTTATGTAGAAAACTCTGCTGTCACTTTATTCTATATCAGGGGGCTAAAAACGGCTGCTTTGGCAGAATCATAATATGATAATATTGTGAATCACACAAACTGTCACAAACTGACAATTCATAATATTATCTGCGTTCAATTTATATTACGCAATTCATTTGTTTAACAGTTTGGTATTATAATAAAATGACATTTAAACTGTAGAAATAAAAAATAAAAATCTTATTTGATTAATAAAAACTTTAAAGTAAAATTATCCGGTAAAATTACGGTCTTCATTTTTTTCATGCGGCAATATTTATACCAAATATGATTCTGATATGAATTGAGTTGAATATGATTCAGCTCATATGTGTGACCATAGAGTAATTGCCAATGATCTGCTGCGAATTCAGAAAATGAATTGCTTTTAGAGGAATTGCTTGATGTGGCCGTTTGAAGCCCCTGATTCACTTAATAATTGCCTGATTACTATTATGGAGAAGGTACCTACTTACCTTCTTATGACAATATTTATTTTGGCGATATAGTCAAGGACTTAATGCTTGCTTGCTCCTAGTTAACTATTCAAGACAAATTTCCCCCATAATATAAACTCATCTGGAAACAAATTTTAGAAAAGTAACTTTCATGAAATAAAAATTAGAACTCTTTAATGCAATATGTTAAGTTGAAATTTTCGAGATGGTAAAATTTTAATATATACAATAAAACATTAGCTTTCAATTCAATTCTCAATAAACAAACCTATGTATAGGTAGGTACTGGACCAAGACCTGTCACTTATACGTGACATCCCAACATCCGTTTTAGGTCCAATCAGCCAAAAAGCTTCATATGTTAGGAGCTTTTGCCATTGATTTTGTAGAGAATATTTTAGTATTTTTTTGTTCCTTAAATAGGTAGGTGATAAATTATCTAATCGTTTTCGTGAAAGACATAGATGGGTAGGTTTTCCTCCAAAAAATAGGTATTTATTTCGTTTTTTTTTTAAACAAAATAAGTCTTTCGTTCTTTTTTGTGTGGTTAGTGACTAATCTAGTGTCAGAGTTTTTATGCTACCCATGGGCCTCTGACTTAGCTTCACATGCAGTCGAGAAATATCTCTAAGGCATGCCGGTTTCCTCAAGATGTTTTCCATCACCGTTTTTGAAGCAAGTGATAATTATACAATACGCACATGAATCCGAAAAGTCAGAGGTGCGTGCCTTGGTTTCCGAACTCGAGACCTACGACTTGGCAGTCCGATGGTCGCACCACACTAGGCTATCACTGCTGCACAAAATAAATAATGTGATTGCAGTTGTTTTGCTGTTTTCAAATATTTTACAATTTAAAATTATTAGGTAGTTACTTATAGGATATGCAGATATTGTATACAATTATGTAATGAGAAAATCAAATGATTTATATTAATTATTATTACTTATTTATAACCCTTTAATTCGCTTTCTTCGTCACCATGTGGGTACTTACCTACCTACCGATTGTACCTAATATTTGAAAAATGAAAAACGTATCTTTTCTTGGTATAAGTACTTACTGAGATACTACAAAGATCAACCTATATGTAGGTAACATATAATATAATATCTACCTAGTGGTTATGCTGACAGTTGGTTCCTGTCGCTAAAAAGGATAATAATAAAATAATGTGGTTGTCTACCTACTGCGACAGGGTATAAAATTTATAAAATAGGTGTAATGTAAGTAATTATACGATTAAAATTAATTATAATGTTTTGCATGTTATTTTCGCTAAGTATACGTTATTTGATATTCTTAGCAAATAAATATTGGGACTAAATCTTGACTAACTGATTGATATTAGACTAAAATATTAAGTAGGTATAAAACTATCCACTCTACATTATTCTGTATTTTATAAGTTTCTTGTCTGCCATGAAAAGTGTTTGAAATCAGTTTTATGAAATATTAGAAAGTAACGAGAAACGTGTTAAAAATTTATCGCTTCGCACATTAGGTAAAACAAATAACATTTTAAAATTTACAAATTATTTGCACGCTCTGTAAAGTTTCACGTTAAGTATTGATAAGGTTACGTCTTTGAACGTACTTTGTTGCACGTTATAAATCCTTTCAACTCTTTCTAACGCATGCGCACGCCCACTCTAGTTTATATCTATCTCACTCTAATCTACTGATCTGTTTTTATGGGCGGCGCACCCGCGCGTTGTGACTGCGCGCACGTTTTCACTTGACACAATTTTCACGAAAATTCATTCGCATTCAAAGCGGATATATTTTGAATGTATCTTTAGGACCAATAAACTTATTGTTTAAGAACAGATAGATTGCCGTTTCATAAAATATAAAAAGGTCAGCTGTGGGATGCTGATTAATTATTTTATTGATAGATAAAGCCAACGACTATAAAAGCTGAAATTTATTTTCTATGATGACATACACACAATGCCGGTGAGCAAATATGGAATTAATAATATTATTTTTATTGTTATTGAAAAGCTTAGTGGTCGGGGTGTTCGGGGTGGGGAGGGGAGGGAGGTATCGGTGACAGCGGGTAGCGCGACCAGTGGTTGCCTGGGGAGGCGGCCCCGCCTGCCCGCCCCGCCCCGCACGCCGCGCCCGCGCCGCGTTCAGTCCGCGCTCAGCCGCCGTACCGCTTTCGCTTGTGTACCACGACGGACAATTTCAACTGCTATTTAAATACGCGTTTAACGATCGTCCTATGAGTTAATTGATTCGTAATTGTGCATTATCACGGTTTTAACTCGAAAAGTGTTTTTAGTTTAGTAAATAAAAAATAATTGCTCAAATTAAAAATGAAAATAATTTCGTAACGGTCGAAATTTAAAAATAAAATATTGGGTGTAAAATATTTTTCATTCAAAGAAAATGCATAAACGAAAACAATGTACGGGCCGGTATCGGTGAGATATTGGGTGAAGATTAGTGTTGGACTGAGGTACTGAGAGTTGTTTCATGGATGTGGAAAGCGCGGAGTGTTGGAGGGCCGGAGGCGAGAGGATGGTGGCCGAGGAAGGCAAGACAAGGGCGACTGACTTCTCCATCGCGGCAATCATGGCCCGCAGCGGCGCTGAGCCGCGCAGCCCCGTCGCACAAACACCGCCACACACCGGTACTATAGGCCTAATTAAACACTTACTTATTGATACTAACCTGCTTGCTAAAAAATATTTTCTCTACAAATCTATCGATCTGTCAGATAATATGAAGGACAATCGTACTCAATACGAAACATTTAATATATATAAAAAAAAAATAAGATTCTTGAGAACAAGATGGAATTAGGCGTATAAAAAGAAAATTTTGTACAATCGGTAGTGCACTTTTCAAAGAGGCCTATTTGCACAATCGTTATCAATAACATATCGTATCATCAAAAGTCAATACAGGGTATTTTTTAAAAACTTCCTTTTTTAATACTGGTACGTAAATTGCTTAATTCCCATTTTGATCGTTTTACAATCGCGGCAATCGGAAATTCGGCGAATTGATGTAGAGTTACTTCAAAACAAGTATAGGTACCTACAAAACTAGTTAAAATACTTATTATTTTTGCTGCATTATGTGTCGGTAAGTATTTTGACTTGGTTTTAACTTGTTACTATTGGAGAATCTTATAATTAATCCTGCTGTGTTCAAATAATGGTTAGTTCTATTAGCAGATTTTTTATGCAATCAGCTCTTTTATGAGAATGTTTTTAACAGATTCTACCTAGTTTTTCTTTTCATTTGACAACTATTTACAATACAAAGTAGGTAATCCTCTAAAAGTTATCATAATTAATTTGATATAATATGAAAAAAATAAAAATTGATGAGATCGCCCTAAAATAGAGCATTTTGAAAAAAAAAAAATGCAATCATCCATGTAAAACAAGCAACCTTAACAAACTACCTACCTACGTCCGCCTTAAATGATTTGGGCTAACTGTATTTATTATTTCAGCTATAAGAAGTATTTTTAGTACTTACTCTGTAATTGGTACTATCGATACTAACTAGGATTCGGTTTTAGACGAATATTTGTATCTGAACATAAGCTTCACGTTAATCTTTACGAAGTTACTGCACTTTAACGAGTTGTGCAAGTATGATTAGAAGAATGCAAAAGATAGGGAAAATTGTTTTTGGATTGAAAACAACGACTGAGACATCTAGACCAACAAATAGGAAATATCTAAACTTACCTAATTCCAAATGAAGAATTCGTTTGAGATTGTTCAAGTGAAACCAGCCATAACAAGAAAAATTTAACAAAATACTGTACAGTTGATACAGCTTTTCGTTTCGTTATGTAATTAATGGAAAAGCATAATGAAAAAAACCGGCCGAACCCGAAGGGTTCCGTGCGTACTGTGTTAATAAGATCGAGCAAAAAAACGTCGAAATAACAAGTTTTTTTGTATGGACCCCCCTTTAATTATTAAATTTATTACATTTTTATAATGTAAAAATGTAGCGGCAAGATATAAATCTAGATATAAATCTGTGAATTTATAATTTCAACTATCTACTTAATACGTTCATGGGATACAGCCCGCTGATAGACAGATGGACGGACGGACAGCGTAGGCTTAGTAATAGGGTTTCATTTGGCACTCTTCGGGTATGGAACCCTAAAAATGAAAGCAATGGCAACTAGCTGTTGTTTTTTATTCAAGTTGATATGTTGCTTAGACAATAATATCGATATTTGCCAACGTTTGCAATGATAATTCATTTTCTCTAATGATCCTTAAAGACTTTTTATTACTTGTTGATATAGCGGCAATAGAAATACACAATCTGTGAAAATTTCAACTATTTACCTATTACGGTTCATGAGCTAGAGCCCGCTGACAGACAGACGGACTGACAGCGGAGGCTCTAAAAATGAAAAGCAATGGCAATTAGCTGTTATTTTTATGCAAAACGATACGTTGCTTAAATAATATCAATATATGTCAACGTTTGTAATGTTAATAGATTTTCTCTAATGATCCTTAAAGATTTAATAAGATCTGTAAGTGTACCCACCTACGCATCTTATTGAATTGTAAATATGTCATGCGAAGTAAAGCATTTGTAGTAAAAGTAAGAGTAATCGTGGTGCTGTGACACCTACCTATTTGTTGATATTTTTGAAAAAATCATACTCTTTGCACTCTTTTAGGGCAGAGATTTAGACTGGACATTTTATAAGTTAATATTGACTTATTAAAGAAATCTTCTAATAAACTTAATTGGTATTTATACAAACTTTCAGTTGGTCTAACTGAGTTGGTTTATCTTTCGCTCATTTTAAGCATTCAAAAAGTCGAATCTGAGTCAATGCATTTTATATTTAGTTAACTACGAATCCAAATCATAACACGCGGCTAGAACAATTCAACATTACACTAAAACCCGGCTATAAACCTGGAGACGTATTTAAAAAGGGTTTAATGCTAATTGGTGTGGTGGGAGCAGGCGCACATGCGCAGGAGTCGTGTTACGGGTCAGTTCGTTATTTCAGATTAATTGTGTGGAACCGAACGCGCCCAACACCGCCCGAAGTGTACCGACACGCAACTTACTACAAATATACACCATTATTATTTTTATTTCATATTTAATTTATCTACACATATGGACACATAATAGCCAGTATTTTTGTCGTCGGATCAAGTTTTGTTTAAATTTTAACTACCTATATCGTATCAGCATAATTGGAGGATATTATTATGGATACTTTTGCAGATCTATCCTTTATTTTATAAGTGGTAAGAAACGTAACTTACTACGTTTATAATGACTATCAAAAGAGTAGAAAACAAAATTATTTATCAATGCATTATGAGATGCTACTATTGAGATTTAGGTTAGGCATCGCTTATAAACCTAATTCTTTCTCTCGGTTATAGTGCTAAGTATGTAAAAGGATATCTTTTACAGCAATTTAAATATAAAATAGATCTACTAACCACATATTATTAAACAGCGTTTTACTTACAATACAACTAAAATGAACTAATTTATGGTTAAATTGTAATCATAATTTCATCTGTTACTGATATCCATCAGAAGGCTAGGAATGATAATATACTTGTAAACTTTTGTTTTTCTAGAACTATTAAATATTAAGTGGAATTATTAAAATTCCAACAATTAATTTATAACTGAAGTTAGAACGGAATGAAAATAAAATGACATGCAAGACTGACTTCATTTTATGGCTTAATCAAGAAATCACCATGATACAGACCAGCCATATATGATACTAATTATAAGATATTAAAACTGTAATTATCATTTTAATCTTATCATTCATCTGTTTTACAAAGTTGTCTAATTTCTGACATAGAAGGGGGATGTTAATTTGAATTTCTACAGAAATATCTTACTAGAGACCATACATTATTTCTGAACTACCTACTTACCTAAATATTTCTACATTTCAAGATTTTTTGGAATAAAATAACAAACGACTGCCATTCGTTATTTTGTTTTGACAGCATGAATGATTTAATCGTACATCAATATCTATTAGGACGTTCAGAAGCGCCTTGGTCGAAAAGATTAGGGTGAAAAAAATAAAATAAAATATGGCGCGTCAAATTATATGGTGCGCTTTGTGGGCAAATTAAAAAGCTAAAAGATAACGCAACTGCTCTGAATTTTGTTTTCTTTTTACAACTCAGATAACGGTGGCCCACCCAGGGCCCTTATTGCCATTTAATTGCAAAAGCAACGTTTGTGCTAAAAGTAGGAAGGTAGGTTACTTTTACTTTTGTATCGTGTTATTTTGTATTTTATGAGAAACCATTAATTCTCCCTTAGTTTTTGTAAGCTATCGAGGTCTCATTAATTTTACTTTCAATTTCAGTCAGACATACTTTTTATTTTAAAAATAAGCTTGTATGTAATAATGTTGTAATTAAATAAATCAATACCATTTTCCCTCTGCAGTTACGTTAACCCTTTGAAGAAGAGAAGGTAGGTAGTTATTACGAACAGTTTCAAAATAAATAATTTGTTGGGTTAGCACTGATGATATTATTATTTTAATGGTGAGATATCCTATTGGTGAATTAATCGGTTGTCATGGTATGGGCATGTGATGCGAAGGGATGAGGAAAATGTCGTGAGGAAAGTTTTGAGTGGATGGCTATAACAGTAGGCGAAGACCCAAAGAAACGATGGATGCATTGTGTGAAAGATGATATGGCTAGAGAGGAGGTGACTACCGAGATGACGACTGATAGAGAAATATGGAAGAAAAAGTGTTGTGCCAACTCCCAATAAATTGGGGTAAGGTGAGGAGAATGATGATATTCTATTGGTGCATTACAGTACTGGTTAATTTCCCCGCGACGAAAAATAAAGGTGAAATAAAAAAATAAAAAAAATATAAATAGAAAAATATTATTTTCCTTTAAAACTTAGTTCCACACTTTTTAAACCGACTTCAAAAAAGGAGGAGGTTCTCAGTTCGTTGGAATCTTTTTTATTTTTTTATGTATGTTCCACGATTACTCGAAGACGGTAAGACCGATTTGAAATAAAATTTTTTGTTTGAAACGGTATACCGTCTAGTTGGTCCAATTGTCATTTGGTTACGATCTGATGATGGCATCTTGAATAAATTGAGGGAACTCTTCAAATATTATAGGCACACCTATTGCGATTTGGGTATTTTTTATAGTAACTCGTGCATTTGCTCTTGAAAAGCACCATTTGGTGAAGTGGAACTGATGATGAAGGACACAGATGGCACCGGAACTACTCAATAATATGGATTTCACGGGTTGCGATTGAGTTACTTTAATATGGTTGGTAAGCAATTGATGTCCGTTAGAATTCATATGGTGCAGAGGAGCTGATGGTGAAGTACCTGGAGAACTCCTCAACAATTAAAGTCCCTGCATCGGGAAAAGCAATATTTTTTAACAGGTGATGAGTAGTTGATATTAGAATATTGTAACTTAAAAATAACAAATCAACCCACAAAAAAATTGAAAAAAAAAAAATAATAAAATAAACCTACTTCCAAACTACAAAGTGAAAAATAACTTTAATTTCGGAAGTCGGTGGCAGAAAACTAAAATACTGATCCAAAGACACAAGTTTTTTCTTCACTTTAAAAATCGCAATTTCTCCTAAACTATAGAAGTCAGAGTTTTAAAATAAAAAAACGTTTGAAGCAAATTTCATCAATTTTTTTTGAAATTATGGGTTATTATACTTTATTTTATTATACTTTAGTTTAACTAAAAAAAGATAAGAACCAAAAATAGCAATTTTTACTTGCAAAAACTCAACAATATTTATAAGATTTATGCCTTATTTACATTATTATAACTGGTATTGCCTCCTCGGACTCTGATTACAACTTCGAGCCGGTTTGGCATACTGAAAACGAGATTTTGGAGGCAATGTTGGGGAATATTCTCTCATTCTTCCATCAGGGCCTGTTTAAGGGGCCCTAAATATGGCCCTGCAAACGCATTAAGGATCTCTTGAGCATATTTTTCTCCAGTCAGGGTGCAATTTTCTATGGCCACTAGGTCTGTGCAAGCTTCTGAAGCGATGCCAGCCCATACATATACAGACCCTTTACCGTATTAGACTTTTTCTGTGAAACTGGCTTGAATGTATCGCTCATCAGGTCGCCTGTACACTTTTCGCCTGTCATCGGAAGTAAGAATCGAGACTCAAAGCCATGAGGGAACTTTAAATATTTTGTGTACTTTAAAAGTTATTGCAATTTCAAAAGTGTGGTACTAAGTTTTGAAGGCAGTGTAGTTACTATTTTGTATCACTAAAGCCAATTCTTAGCTGTACCTGGGTAACACCTCGTTTCATTAGGTTTAATGTTGCAGTTAGTTAACAAAGTTAGATTCGCGGTTTTGGTTTTCAGTCCAGAGTTAATAAAGTTTTAAACCTCTGAAGTTTTTATTCGTGCTGTAAAGTGAAGTCAGGGAAATTAATTGATAGGCCAATTAAGTAAGTACCAACTTAAATTGTACGGTAATTCAAATCACAACTGTCATTCTCTGATATTTACATGTATGAAATGGCTGCAATTTCAAATAGGTAATACTAATTCCATGAATGGCTATACAATCTGTCCCAGGGATAAGTGACCGCCCGGCGTTTTTTGAATATTTGTACAAAATTATTAATAATTACATTTATATTTGCGATTTAGCGGCTTTAGTTTTTTTATGTTTTTTTTTTTTCTATTTTTTGGAAAGACGCGTGACGTGCTGCAGTTTTTTTACGATATTTCCTAAGTTTGTTCATCTTTTTCCATTATTTTTTTTACTGACTAGCCGACATCATAGTTTAACAATTAAAATCATTAAACATAACTAAAATGTAGTAAAACATTTATTAAATAAAAACAAAATTAAAATTCGAAAAAAAAAAAACTCTTCTTTTCAGTTTTTTCAAAATAAATCTAAAAAAACTAAAGCCACAAATATAAATGTAATTATTAATAATTTGGTACAAATATTCAAAAAACGCCGGGCGGTCACTTATCCCTGGGACACATTGTATAATATGGAAATTGACGTAGGTGACAATTTTCTTAACCATTCACCTCTACTTAATTATTAAAAATGTATTTGCGATTTTACATCAGATAATTTTCCAAGTACAAGTAGTAGTGCTGGACATAGAAAAAAACCGTTCCCAAGGATAGCAGACGGACGGGCATTAAAAACTTAGTCAAAATGTCAAGTAATAAAATAAGGAATTCTCATGTTTAGGGCTGTAGCGTAAAAAGAGGTTTAATGTACCAGATGATGGCTAATTAAGATGTATGAATGAAGAAGACATGAATGAATTTAGGTGGGGCCTGAGTGCTCATGGTTTGTTCAACGAAATCTCCAAACGGCTGTTACACACTTCCCGAGACCCAAGGGCTGGCTTTTACCTTGGCAAGTGGCTAAGCATTGCCATACAACGTGGTTATGCCGCCAGTCTCTTGGGTACATTACCAGTCTACAGCGATGCGGAGGAATTTTTCGACGCCATATTTAAGTTTGTTAAAAGTTTTAGTTACATAAGGTTATTATATTTTAATTTGAATAGTTTGTTAGTTAATTTATTAGTACGTGGTTGACCGAACTCTGCTCGGGTGAAAATAGAGAATGCTCATTTAATAGTATGGGGATAGTTCATACTAATTCCATGCTGCCTTGATAGGAGGTACTTACTAATTCCACGCTGCCATGTCATTATTCTAAGATAGCTATCTTGTTCTATACTTTGGGCGACTCAGTTCTGCTCAGATATATACATTGACATTGTTGAAAATTATATTCAAAATGACATGATTACTTTGTAAAGTATTATATTATTTTAATTAATTATTGTGAATGTGAGGACTATGTGGATATCATTATTATTTTCATTTTTCAGTTAGTTTTAATTATGGTCTGGCAGTTTGAGTAGTTTATGCGGCCTGCCCAAATGTCCTTTCTTTGGTATTGTTCGTCGAGTTGAGCTCCACGATTACTGACAAATGCTTGCACTGACTGGACAGGTCCACTCAAATCTGTGTGGTTCTTTCCTCAAAAGACCATTTCAGACACTAATCTACATGGTCCTCATATGGCCTGACCAAGATTATGTCTAGACTTTAAAAGAGACTGTGACCTCTGAGTTTGTTTCGGCCTTTCTTCTCAGAGTAGTGAGATAGGAAACGCCGAACTCAACTAGCTTATTTTTATTTTTTTAATATGACGTGTAAAAGTGATTCCGATATCCTATTTACAGAATAAACAATTTCATTTCATTTCATTTCATTTCTCGGGTGAAAATACGTAGAAATCGAATTTTCCCAGATATGAGACCTAGCTAGATCGATTTTTTACCCCCGTAAACCATGAACTTTCATCGAAATCATTAGTGTTTTCGAGAACGTGATTACAAATATATATTTACAAATATTGCTCGTTTAATTTAGTTAATGTTCTGTGTTGTAAATATTTAGGTTTCTTTGAAAAGTTAAGTCATTTTTATCGTTAGGGAAAAGTAACGGACTTGTATGTCGGTCCTCTAATACCAGCTGTGGCTTCACTGCCCCAGGGGTGTTTGCTCTAGCCAGTTAGAAACCGTAACTTTCTATGTTCGCAAAGTAAACCGATTTTAGATCAGCATGATATACGATGTGGGGACGACAATAAAAGAAAACACTGGCAATACTAGCGTGGGAGTATTTTGAAACCATCAAATACCTTTTTTTTTCGTTATTCGGTACTGTCCCACATCTGGACAGACGCCTCCCGCAAATTCTTGAATATCGAAATTAAGAAAATGATTTGTTGACACAATCTAAATAGTACTAATAGTCCTCCTGGCCAATCTCTTCGGAGACAAGCCAACGACGCAGGCGATACTCAGTGCACAAGTGTGTGCGCAGACACAGGTTTCTCACTCTCAAGCAAGTTATGCTGTAGTCTAATCTAAATAGGTACCTAGTAGTGCCAAATGTGGTTTTGCCAATCAGCCGACTAACTATTAGCGACTAATTGGATATTATGCATTTGATTGAATTTTTGTTTGTAGACTTGCAAAGTTATTAGTGAGACGTATCGAACTTAATTTACTGTCGTATTGACGTCCCCACCCTGTATGTCAAGAACTTGGATGTGTTTTAAAATGAGTGTTTATGCTTAGTAGGAATACCTAATCGCGTATTTTTAAACTTATTGTCAGCTCTTACAGCTTGAAATGCTAACAAGTACTTATAGATTGTCGTTATCCTCATCATAATTCGCAGCTTTTTATCTTACCTTTTTAAACCTAACTAGCTTCTGTCCGCGACTTCGTCAGCAATACTCAATACTCAATACTCAATTCTTTATTGCGTTCCACAATGTAGGCTTAGGTGGTAAAACATTTATTGTAACAATCATGGACCCTGTCGGGCACTGCAAAAGAAAGAAATTTGGAGAGGACCTATCAAGAATCTTAAAATAAAATCGTTGGTATACAAATTGGTGCATTGATGTTGTTAAGTTAGTTCTCCAATTACATTTTAATTATTATTACAAAGGGCACCGTGCATGTCAGGAATAATGAACTAAACACAAGATTCTTATAATTTAACTTATTCTAATAACATGGACATTGAATCAATAAAACATTAATTTTCAAGTTTCAAGGATTTGTCATGTAAATATTCGTTGACGCTGTAGTAACATTTTCTCAATAATAACTTTTTTAACTTATTTGTAAATAAATGGAGTTTTTTTTCTTTTTTTATTGATTCAGGTAACATATTGTAAATTTTTATTGACATAACCAGAGGACTTGTTGAGTGTATTTTTAAGCGGGATGATGGTAGGTTGAGTCGTGTTTTGTGTCGGAGTGTGTATCTTGTTTGTATGTCTTCTCGTTTGGTGTATAGCAAAGTGCAAGCCTATAGGTTTCCTCAAGAATTGGGCTATGCAATGCAAAAATATTTTTTCAGATCTGAATGGTAGTTCCAGGGATTACCCCCTACATACAAGCAAAACAAACATACAAACAAACAAACAAATTTTGCTTTTTTATAATATTATATTAGTATAGATATGTATACCGTTTTTGTCCAACTTGTAGCTAATATCGCTGGCATTTTCAAACGCCGAACTTTGCCTTCCTATTTTTTTTTTTCTATCACGGTTTTGATGAAGTTATGTTACCATTGCTTAAGAGAGGCCTTCGTTAAGCAGTGGACGTTTTTCGGTTGGAATGTTGATCATGATGGTAGATGATGTTTTATCAGACAAACAATAAATTAAGTATCCGCATTAATAAACTTTACTATGATTAAATTGTAAAACTCAAACTCAAAGCATTTATTTCAAATATACAGTCCGTGGGTCGGTCAGTCAGAATGATGAAGCTAGTTGCCCATTGCTAAGCGTAGTAGGTTCCTATTGAGAAGAACGGACAAGAAATTGTATGATCCGTTCCCACATCACATCATGAAAACGGTTTTTTTGGACATAGTTTTAAGTACAACACTACTGTAGGAAAAATAAATAAATGAATAATAATCAGCTCTAACCCCTTCTTGTATATAGGTTCGGTATCCAGGCAGAGTTCGCCGGCGTCGCTCAGCTCGCCAGCGTCGAGCTGCCGGTCCCCGCTGCCGGACGAAGATGTTGAGGTGGACGTGGAACAATGCTCGGACGGCGAGCGGGACGCGTCCGACCACGCCGTGCCTTCACCTGCGCCTTCCTCTGGTCAGTATTGCGAGGAATCTGGGTAGTTTTAGAATTAGATCAAACGAAGGATGGAACTTTGACTCGATACGGCTGAGGTGGTGGAATTAATATTGAATTGACTTAAATTGTTTGAAGAGACAGGTGTTGAAATTAAAATCTTGAAGTTGCAGTAGCTAAATAAATGAAAAATATTACTTAAGAGGTACAGAGACAAACAATGTGATTGAGTTTCGAAATGATAATTTTTATACAGTAAAACGTACAAAACGGACTACAAGAAATATTTGGGATGAGAAGGTTAGTACTTAGAGATTTTTTCAGTCGTTGTCATCTGCCGTCCTGAGCAGGTAATAGTTTTATATTATTAGCAATCCTAGGTGTCTTCGATCCGTAAAATTATCTGCACTAATGCATCCTTCTCCACGAGACACAATTTCTTCCCTTAAAGAATAAAAAAAATTACTGACAGTTCAGTCTGCGCTCAGCGCTTGGTGTGGCAACACACCGTGTTCGAGTTCGCAACAAGTCAATCGTCATCTTGAGGATGCCTCGTTGAGAGGTGAAACACGTGTCGATTTCTTTCAGGGTTTTTTTAAGACTCTTTAGAAATAGCTAAGCGGAACATGTTACTAAATATTGTATTCCACTTCTATTGTATTTTATAATGGATGAGGTCACGCCTGAATCAATTAACAATCCTAATTCTACCTAGGATTGTTAATTGATTCAGGCGTGACCTTGCGGAATAATATAATAATATTATCAATGCAAAAGTGAGTTTGTTATGCTTTCACGCTAAAACGGCTGAACGCATTTGGATGACATTTGACACACGGGTAGACCATGACCCGGCGAAAGATATAGGCTATTTTTTATCCTGAATCGTAGACAAAATCGCGGGCAACAGCTAGTTAATATTTATTTATAAACGTGAAACCTCAGCTCAATTTACTGCTGCATCTTGCGGCGGCCGCCATTATTCTACAGCAAAATGTAATTGAAGTTGTTATAAGACAAGTGTTATTAACATTATAAACAAACTTTCTCAGCCCGACACAATTCGGTTCTCACACTGCTGCACTGACTTCTTCTTTTACTGCGTTTAGAAAATTATAATGTCGTCACAGAGGTGGCTAGATAACAAGCTCTGACTTGTAAATGCATAGTTAATTATTTTATTGTATGTAATTGTGGTTTATTATGCCAAGTTTTAGGTAGTGGTGCAACAAGTATTGTTTCATTTTATTTGTCAGTTAAAATTTATGTTGAGAATTTTTCTCAATTAAAACGCAGAGTTATTTAATATAACTATTGTGCCTATCATTTCGTGAAATTAAATTCTGTTATTAATGGCGAATAATCCTACCTAATATTATAAATGCCAAAGTGATTGTTTGTTTGTTACGCTTTCACGCTAAAACGGCTGAACGGATTTAGTTGAAATTTACTTTTTATGCCGATAGTACGTTCCCGTAGAATATTTTTCAACCTCGGTGCGAACGAAGCCGCGGGCAATAGTTAGTAAATAATAAATTAAAAACTTTTGCAAGGTATTTTGGTTCATCAATTAAAACTTATCTTAATAACATCAAGAGAACAAAATAAGATTCAATTTTCTTTTAATCAATTAAAAGCATAAAACTTTTTAAAGCTATATAATTTTAGTATTTATTTTATTCTTCTATTAATTTAAAAGACCTATTCAGAAAACTTTCTGTAGTTAAAAAAACAATAAACATAACGAAAACATCAAACAAATAACTTTTTCAAGGGTATTATTAACTCTATAGGTATTATTAGTTATTAGGTACGGTCAATAAAAGGTTAGGTACCTATAAAGGCAAAAATCTTTCTCTATTCTTACAAATTATTATTTTTATTGTTTGCGTAATAACTTTTTACGCTAAACACATAAATAATGTAGGCAAATGAGAGATGTAAAATACTTGAATACTCAAGTATTTTACATTGTTTAAAAGTTCCAAGTATCTGTCTGAATACTTTTCTCTTTGTTTAACTGAACTTTTATGAAAACATAAGTCTTAACTTACAAATAGAGACTTGCTGACGACTCGAACATAATATATTCGGACACAGTGTCCGGATTGACACATTTTAATTTCAATATTCTTTTCACTGACAATTCGAACACTATCAAATTATTGAAGCTGTTTAGTACAGTCAGATAAAAAAGTTTTAAAATATAATATGTGGAAAAAAAACCGTTACCAAAACGACTTAAGGGTTTCTTTAAGGCGGCATCTTTCGGTAATAAATTGATTTGTGGACGTGTATCACTGTAAGTCACCACATTAGATTAGGTATAATACATACAAGTTAAAAAAAAAAAAAAAACATTGGTAAACGTAATTTAGTATAAAAATCAGGATCTTACAAATATTGGTTTATTAATCTACAAAGTAATCACAAAAAAAATCGCGTTTCTATTTACGTGGGTTTCTAATATTATTTATTAAAAACGGCGGTTTTCGTTAAAATCCGGTTAAAAACTGTTTATTTACAACTACGGGCTGGGCGGAGGACGGATTCCTACAGTATAAAGTATTGTTGGAAGTTTTTTATCTGCCTGTACAAATCGGCTTTTTTATTGGTGTCCGAATCATCAGTGAATAAAATCGGATTCGGATACAGTTCGAATACATTGTGTCCGAGTCGTCAGCAAGTCCAAATTAATCTACAGACAGTTTAGTGAATCATCATCAATATATGCCTAGCCTTTTCCTAACTATGTTAGGATCGGCTTCCAGTTTAACCGGATGCAGCTGAATACCAGTATTTTACATGGAGCAATTGTCTATTTGACCTCCACTACCCACTTACTGGTTAATACGATACCCCTTGGTAAGATTGGTTATCAGACAGAAAGATAGTTTAGTGCATTATCATTAAATAGAAAAATGCCCAAAATGATATTAAAGCTCGTCTTGCATCGTAAAATGGATTTAGCGCTAAACGTATTAAAATATCGTTCCATTTCAATCAATCGTTTGAAGTTGACAGAGACAGGTGATGTTTTAAATAATTGAGATTTTAAATACTTTTATATTTAAAACACTATTCTGTTGGTCATAGTTTTCGAATTCTCCGTTGTGAATTTATGTTGAAATTAATAAAGGTACCACCATCATTTCTACAATACACCTATTTATTTTTGATTGTTTGATTGTTAGGGAGGGTCATTAGGGAGCTATTGCAATCACACCTTACACAGATGAATACAACTATCTTTTCACGGATGAACACAGATGGTTCATTCGAAAAATTATTTAAATAAAAAAGCGACTCTTGCCAGGACACAATAAAGTGCAATTCAGGTCGCACAGCGCTAATTACCTACAGTTATATTCACCTAGAAGTTGCTTCTCTTTCGATCGGGTAACTCATATAGGGTTATTGGTTATACAGTGTGAGAATTTTATCGACGAAAAAAATATAAAAAATAATCTAAATATTTTTTTATGGAATTTAAAAAAATATTGTAACAAAATGTTGTACCTTTTAAACTAAATGATCTATCGTGATGAAAAAAACTCCATAATGATTGGAAGTAATTAGTACAATAATCGTAAAAATTCTCAATAAGACGCCAAAGAGATTATAAAAAAAAATATTTTTTCCTTCAATAAAATTAAGCTATGTGCACATTATAAAAGACTCATACTGTGTGTCGTGTTAAGGGGATGTAGGAGAGGTCATTTGCAACCACATGACCCCTCATAACGGGGTACCTATGTCAACCATTTTCGAGTAATTGACATTTTATTTTTTTAAATGTATGAAATAAAAATACTAAATGTCGAATGACTCGATTTTTTTTGTCATTTACATAGGAGTCAAAAGGGGCCATTTGGTTGTAAATGACCTCTTCTGTACCCCTTAATGGATTGCTGACATGTAACCAATAACCCTGTGTATCTTCTGACTACGTTACACTCACTGAATTGGCCCGACAAGTCGAGCCCGCCGCGTTCTTGTAGCTTCATACCTAAAATGCGGAGTGAACCATCTGTATTCATCTGTGTCATTATAGAAGTTTAGAACTTCATAAAACTCAACAAAGTCAATAACCACTAACTGCAGCTCGTTGTTTCGAGCCATATCCATATTAACTGAGCCCTAACTTAAGGTCACATTGTTGCTGTATTTCCACAACATGCATTACTTGTTTCCTCTATGACAGTCGTGTTATGTCGTGTAGTAATATGACATCCATATTCATTGGACAATCTTATGGGTTTTGTTACAACGGTCATGGTAACCACACCACTCATATAATATTTATGGCATTTTTAATAGAGTCTTTGAGATCTTTTATCTATTTTCGCATTTCGGCCATTTATTTTTAAATGCATTCAACCGCTCACATAAATTTTTGCCGTGTGCAAGAGTCAGCTAAAGTTTAAAGTACACACACACACACACACATAACATCACGCCTGTATTTCCCAAAGGGTTTGGCAGAGGTGTACGTATAGTATACCCACATTTCGCCACTTATGTTTAAGTCCCATGTAATAGGGGGCGAGCCTATTGCCGTCAACCGGGCTCAAATCCAGACTCCGGGCTGCTACTGAGAAATTTCAGATGGAAAAACCCAATAACACCTTGCCCGATTCGGGAATCAAACCCAGAACCTCATACTCAGCAATAGCGCTTTGCGACCACTAGACCAACGGGGCAGTAGAAAGTAAAGTAAGTTTTCAATAATAGTTGCGTTATCAAAGATATAAAATAATGGCAATGTTCTAAAACAGCATTTGGTGAAAAATAGTGCCCGTTTGTGCCATGGCTCAAAGGTAGACTGCAAGAGAATGAACTGCATTTTTTACAGTCCGCCTCTTATAAACTGCACCTTAGAGTATTTACATTAAAATGTGCTGTCTGTATTAAAATAACCTCCACTAATGACGATATTAAAATGTAGGTACGTTGGGTGCACTTATGGCAGCCAGCTCCGCTGACACTTTGCTGACAGAAATAACAAGGCATGACCTATTTTCATGATGTTAATGACGTGAAGAAGTTGAAGAGAAGAAATACTCCTGGCCATTATTTCTAACAATACTTTTTATAAACAGAACTGGGCGAGCGGGACACGCCGTCACCCGCGCGTCCGCTACCTCCTGCAACCTCCTGCAACTGTGAGGAGTTGCTCTCCGTAGACTGCCAGCTGGAAACCAAGGAGCTATGGGACAAGTTCCACGATCTTGGCACCGAAATGATCATTACCAAGACTGGCAGGTAAACTATTTGCTATATAATCTATACCTACATATTGTAACATTACGCGTTGTTTGCTTATTGTTGATTCGCCCGAAACGGGCAGATCGACATTTTTAAATAATATTATTTTTTGTTGAGGTGATTCGCACTAAGTTAATTCATTTGTAGGCGAAAAGACAACTTCAGAAATCGATTCGTCTACAAATGAATAAACTTCCCGCGAATCGCTTCAAGAAAAAATTATACAGTGTGAGCCTTTATATTGTGCACATATCGAAATAATACCCTATGCTTAATTTTTTCGAGAGAATATGAAAAAAAAAAAAACATTTTTTTTCTGTTCTTTTTGGCGTCTTATTGAGAATTTTTATAATGCGATGTGATTACTTACTGTAAAAATCAATTTAAAAAATAAACAATTTTTTAACAGATTTTTATTTTCAATTGAGGGTAGTTTTTTTCCACAATTTTTATTTTATGAGGACGCCTAATTACTTAAATAATGGAGTTTCTTTCATAGCGATAGATCGTTTAGTTTGACAGTTTTCGTTCGTTTTTCGTTTTGTTACAATTTTTTTTTAATTGCATAAGAAATAAAAAAAAAAATTAAAATATTTTTTCCGTCGGTAAAATTAAGTTTAGATTGGGATCATTTCGATATGTGCACATTATAAAAACTCACACAATTTTATTCTAGGGTCACAATTCGCCCGTTTTGGGCGAGTAAATTCGGGCGAATCACCATTAAGCCGCCTTGTTAAGGGTTACTCTATACATATTATTATTATAAATTAAAGTCACTTTTTGTCTGTGTGTCGCGTTGTTCTTCTAAACCATGCAAAGGATCTTGATGCGGTTTTCACCGTCATTTAGAGTTTTTTTTTTACATTAATAATAAACTTTTACAAATAATAAAGAAATTTCGATGTTTTGTTAAGTCGTAAAAACCGTGCAAAGCAGGGTCGGGTCGCTAGTGTTCTTTTATGTTTGACGAAATGTGCCGTTTCCTCGCAAAAAGTACTGTTTTATCGTACACACGGCTACTTATCCAGCTATACATTTCCAGTGTCAGCTGATCTCGCATTGTAAAGAATTTCCGTACAATGAGAGGTCTCAGCTTATACTGGAAATGTAACCGTTTAACATGATGATTTTCGAAATTCTATTTCTTTGTCGCTTTTCGTAACAGAAGTTAGCCTCTCACTGAAGAAGTTAAGAAATCATTACGTACAAATCCTTGAAATTGTTTCTGAATGTTTTAATTCCTGTCTCATCTTTTGGTAACAATGACATTGATTAGGGGCGACTAGAATCAATTCTATTTTTTGTAAATTTTGACGTACAAAAGTGCCATTTATGTGCCTAATTGAAATAAATTATTTGACTTTGACTTTGATTGTTGTTTCAAGTTTTAATTGATCGTGATTTACGCTTTTATGTCTTTGTTTTGAATTTGTTTTATGGAATTACCCTTTTTTATTTATTGAAACATTAATGGGAGGATGTAAAAAGTTAGGAAATGTTTGCGATCAATTATTGCCTCGATAGGTTTGATACTTATGCAGATAATTATGAGCACTTGTAACGTTATCTATTGATTTGTTTTTTTAAGCTTCAAAACTACCAAATTCAAGAAATATAATTCATTAAATGATTTCTACACTCATCAACATAATGTAATCTTTCACTCCGTTGAAATCGGAGTCAAAAACAAATTAATTCACTCCACAATCGCCCTCCAATAAAGGGTACAGCGGAATGGATTCATCAGCTAAAGTGGCCAATTCCGGAATAATTACTTCGCGAACCCGGCCGTCTTTCAACCCTTTAACGAGATAAATTAAAAGTACATTTTTTCCTAACCGTCGGCGTAATGCTGGGCTATAAATTCACAAAGCCCCAAAGACAACAAAGAGCGTTGCGTGGGGGAGGGGAAGATGTTTTTATAGTCACGCCGAGAGGTTTATCTAAATAATTGCGTAGTCGGTGGCGGTGAGCGGAAAATTGGCATTGTGTACGGAGCCTGCCGCCCCGGGAGTATTGTCGCGTCTGACATACTACCCTCCAGAGGCGCGCGCGCAATATTGACACGAGAAACAACATACAAATAAAAAACCTTAGTTAGGTGCTTCACAAATTTTAACAATATCTATAAAACATGCTTTGAAAATTTTATTCGCCTCCAAGAATTTTGTTTATGACCATATTTTTATTCAATAATGGCAATATTTATTACCTGCGAGGCGATGTTATAGTTTGCGATAAAATATCTCATTTCCAAGGTAGGAGCTGTGAACAGGTTCGAACATAAGTGTCGCGGCAAAATAAGATCTGCCTAGTAAGTTAGCGGAATGACTGTAGTTTTGTGTCATTAGCCGCTCTGATGTTGGCTTGTAACTCGGCGTTCCGGCGCAGTTACGGTAAAATAGCCTGTCGGGACAAGTGTGTGGAATGAGTATAATCCTCGTATTAGCCGCCTGTCATATGTTATCTGCAATGGGGAGTGCCCCCTGTATCGCAACAAGTGCAGTTAGTCTAAATCACTGTAGCCGGCAGTAGCCCGGAGAGCGTTTCAATCTCCGGGGAAGGGATCCTATTGTTACTCTCACTGCGAAAACTATTGATATACCAGTTCCGGCAAGTTTTGATACTTGAGCCAATTAATTTTATATAAAATTTAATAAATTAAAAACACCAACAGACTGGTATAAGACATACAAAAAATAATAAGTTACGTGCTTGGAATTTTCAATAAAAATTCAAACAACGCGTTCAAAATAAATGGTCGACAAAAGTAATTTTTAAACGAAAATAATTCCTTCTGCGTCATTTGCCATTTTATTTTTGTTTATAGCTTTTATAATAAAATTATTTTAAAATATAAAAGTATCAACAATGGGTAATCTTCACTGTACGCCTAAACAAGAGATAAATCAAGCCGTCCAATCAAAACGAGATATCGGGGACAAATTTTACAAGGGGAGGGTGGAGGAGCGTGTTTTCAAATTGCTTTACAATGTGTAATGCGTTGTCTATTAATTTCTTTTAGAGATGTACTGATATCTTATTGTTACAAGTGTCGCGGAAAATATCAAATTATAGCCACATTAAAAACCAACAAAATAAAACTTATCGAGTAATCGTAGTGTAATTGATTTTTAGCATAGCTATCAAAACAGTGATCGTTTGACTAGAATTGAAATCGAATTCAATTTTATTAGAAATCTAGTATCTCAATTTCAAGAAACAGATTTCAATTACCATCAAACTTGTTCCAATTCATGTAGGTACTGTTTATATTATTGAAGAATTTAGGTCTACAATGTAAAACAGTAGGAAGAACACCTCGGCAAGACGAGTGTTAAACTAACAAAGGCAGCCGTAAAATGTGTTACTGCGTTCATTTTTATGTCAAACTTAATATGAAAACATAAAGTGGCCCTTATCTCCGGACATCCCGTAATACGCTTTATCTTTTTTTATTGCGATGCACAATCCGTTCCTTTCCACATCGATACGGTCTCCCCGGGACCACCAAATATCGTACTTTATTATCGAAATTTTCCTAATTCTACTATAAGGTTTATAAGCTTATAAATATTTGGAATGGATACTCGTAATGTTATTGACTTTGAGAAAAGAGGTTTTGTATTTCTTTTTACATTTGTTATGGTCAAAGAAAATAAACTAGGTACAAATGTCTGTTTCTTATAAACGTGCTTTTATCGGATTACGGAAGTTTCGCATCAGAGAGGTTTTTTACGGTACACGCACAAGATATTTTATCGACAGTGCCCTCGTACAACTAAGTAGCGCATCACTAGTGTTGCGTGGCTCACGAGAAACGTCGGCTCTGTCTCGATTTATTTACTTTTTTCATTTTTTCGATTCGTCGTTTTGATTTACAAGCGACCACTTTATTACCGAGTGGACTTTGTTAGAGGGAGCTAACTGGAGGACGATTTATGTCCACTGGACCTTTCTTGACAATGAGTTGTCCAAAATATTTGAATTTTAGGTCATAACGTACCTTTTTTATGTCGGACGCTCATCGTTAACCACGTTATTGCAATATCGGTTTGCGGTTGACTTCAACATCGTACGTCATAGGCGAATCCATACAATAAAACTGTCTTGAAATTATGTCTGAGCGCTCTACCGCGAAATTTAAAATGTGCAGACAACCTTTCGCTTACAAATAAATCCGTAATGATTACTTCTTTATTGCTTGCTTTACTTGAAATTCTGCAAATAATATACATATTCAACTTCTTGTAAAAACAATTAATATATTCAGATGTTGAACTCTTGCAAGTATCGGAATCGATCAATATCTGCCAGTTAGTTTGGCGCGCATTGATAATTACGAGCTCTCATTCATAACTTTGATTTACCTATATAATTAAAATGCAACCACACATAAGTGAGTAGGTACATCGCACTCGTAGTTCATTTAATTATCAGTTGGAGTGCATCTCGCGGACGGCGGTGGTGCGAGGGGCGTCTCTTACGTAAATTATCGGTATCCGCAATTTGACCGATCGCCCGTCGTATTAATGGTTTTTATCGGTTTTTAATGCCTCGGCGATTACCCGCCGGTGTGTCGGCGGACGTGATGCCCATGCATTATAAGAAGTGCGTGTCTAAACCAGGTAGACTATGTTTTCTACTGATTGAAACTTTATCATGACCTTTCGGCCATAATTATAGATTGTTGTTTCACTTTTAGTAACGAACTCTGGAAACAAAGAAAAAGCCTTTCTTGATACGAACAATTTACTGCAAAAATATGTTTTGCATAATTAATTAGAATTTATTCGTTCATTTGTTCTTATATGTCCAGAAGTTATTAATAATTAGGGCTATTAGCACCCAGAATTCTAAAATTGGCTATCTAAGTAATACCACTTACATGCTGTACGTCGGGCTGTCATTAGATTAGAAAATAAACACGTTAGTAGTAGTAGATATAACTTGTAAGTGTGCGGTTATTCATTTAAATATTAAAGAGGAAATAAGCATGTATACTCGTATTAATGTTAACCTTTAGCACCTGGCAGGCTGGCAGTGTTGATCCGCACCTACTCCTTTGTGCCAGCTCAGTCCGCTCGAGCCCGCTCGAAGCTCCAAGGTGTGTGGACCGTTGAAAAAAATACAAAACTTATGGCATTTAACAAACAATATTTAGTGCCGTTTTGACAGTTATTGTAGTCAATGATTACTGTTGATTATGAGTGGTTATAATACAGTTTTTGCCGGCCGAGGGCGGCTCTAACAGGTGCCTCCATATTGAGAGTATAAAACTTATTCAACTGTATTTTATAGGGTTTAACGGCGAACTGTTTGAGATATCGATCACATTTGGGGATGTCTTGTTTCGATTCTTGTTGATATTATCTAATCGTAGGTAAGTAGGACATTTTGGAACACCAACCTTATGTAATATTTTGAGAAAATATATTGTCCCTATGTTTTTGGAATTTAATATTTACATAAATTAAAAGTAACTGTTTGCCTTAAATAAAACCACAGCAGTTATAAGAAATTGATTTTTTTAAATGTAGGTAACTAAATTAAAACATGTTATCAGAGCACATTTACAAGACATTAAAATGAAACGAACACTTATATCACCTGTTTAGGGTAATAATGCCGTTGATGGGGATAACGTTATCATATTTTAGGGAATCAAATGTATCGGCATCTATATAGCAAGTGCAAAGTCAATCCAGCGTCGGTTTAGCTCGCTTCGTAATCGGTTTTAATAAATCGTGTTGGGGGCTAAGGGAGAATGGGGGAAGGGGGGAAGGACGCCGACATGTGCATTAAACTTAATTGAAATTTTCGTGGCTACGTGTTATTTTGCACTAATGCACCTTTCAACTTGACACGTCCGCGCACTCTTGCGCAACCGCTTAAGAAAAGAGTTCAACGCACGCTTTTTCAATATATTTTTTTTATGATTTCTTTGTTTTTTATAAAAATATTACATTTTCAGGTTTTATCAAATACTGATATTATAACCCTAAATATCAAATATTTTGAAACGCAAAGTTAGGTATGCAGTTTTACTACATTATAAGCATGTATGTACCAATTAAGTAACTTTACTACTCCAGGCAGCAAAGGTTACCAGTTTGCGGGAAGAATGTAGTCTTAATTTTTTTTATATTACTACAACCTAGCAATTTAGAATCAGCCAAGGAAGTCTGTATTGGCGTTTTGCACGTAAACTTGTCGTATTTTCATCAATGTAAGTCGTAGTTAGTACCTAATTGGTAAGGTGACGAGGTAGGCGCGTTCGTGTCCCCTCGGCGGCCGGCGCACGCGCACCGATCGCGCGATAACTCGATCAAGCCGCGCCGCCAACGTGTTGCAATAAAATGCAATTATGTTCATCACACGAATTAATTAATACTCAAAGCGAAATTAGTTCGTGGAAATACTTCACATAGAATATAATGTTGAAGTTTTATTGCGTTTCTGACGATGAAAGATGCAATAGGTATACAGTGAATATTTAATTATTATTTTGCTTTGATTAGATTATATTGGTATAATTTGTTATTGTGGCTAAATATGCATACATACACTGCTGTAAAGACGATCAATTATTTATCGCTCATAAACACAAGAACACACAGGATCGTTAGTTGGCGTTTCTTATAGCACAACAACAATGGCCAACGAATTTAATAAACAAAATAATAAACATAAACATATCACAATAAACTTATTGCAATTTCACAATTATTAATGTTGAAAGTATTAGCTACTGGTTGCTGTGACTTCAATGCGAGAAAATGAGATGTGCGCACAATGAGGCAGCGCCCACGCACCCGGTGTGAACTGTCAGCTACCGGGCGATTGTGTAACCGACAGCTCCGGGAGATGCTCGCGAATACATTCCCGTATCACGTATTTATCTTCAAACTCTACATCGTCAAGAATTCATGATTTAAAGAATCTCCTTAAGTATTTCGACGAAAACTCTGTAATTTTTCATCATAATACCAGCTTTAAAATCGATTTGACCATAAAGTACCAAGGGCCTTACTTAAAATGAGATCGAGAGACTAAGAGGAGGAACATCATTAAGAGGGTGGTCATTTAACAGGCATTAACGCCTAAAACATAATAAGCGACTTTAAATAATTACGAAAAAGGTGTAAAAAGCGCTTGAATACAGGGGAGAGTGATGCGCTTGCGCAGCTCGATGAAAGGCTGACGGCAGACGCCGACGGAGATTGATTACGTAATCATGGACAGCGGCCGGCGATTTCGGGAATCTCATAGAGAGTAATCATCATTCATCTCACGGCTCGTTGACGTTGTATTGAAGATATGTTCTTGATGTTTTTGACTGTACACTCATAATCGAATTTTGAAGTTAATTTTACGCGTCGATTAACGTAGCCAGAGGTCGATAGAGGTGTTTGGAAAGCGGCCTGATTGCACGGAAGCGACCCCGAAACTAGTAGGAACATAATAACAACATCGAGTTTTAGTTCTTGGCGTGAGTAACAATGAGGTGGTATCTGTCTGTCGTCGCACAATTAGCCCTCCATTGTGAGCTCGGTATTATGCTGGGTGCGCGGGCGCGTGTTGGTTTTACTCCTACGCCCATTGTGATCGCTTCAATCGCGCGCATTGCCATTCCACTCACACCGCTCAATGAGATATTATCTCGACTATTATTAGCCGAACATTCGATGTTTAAATAGATAATGATTTAATATTCTAGCGCTGTAACGTATTACACGTCGATTCATTGTGATTGATTGCTTTAATTCGCTGATTAATACCGACGTAACGCCAGGAGTCTCTTAGTAAATTAATCAATGAATTATGATGTAGTGGAGTATGTTGTTATGATATTACTGTTATAATAATTTGTTTATACAGTTTAATTGCTTTGAACACAGAGGTGCCTGCGATTGAAGTAATTACAAAATAATGATTTTAATTACTGGGACCGGGCTTGAAAACAAAGGTTCGCTTAATGTGGAATGCTTTGACAGGCCACCGGCGGCGGTGGGTCACAGGAGTCACACAGCACGGCACTAGGTGCGCGTGGCCGTGTGTGGCACAATACACGCGTAATGAAGTGGGCCGCGAGGGGGCGGCATTGTGCACCAAACGAGCCATTGTGAGGTGTCCGCGACCGCGACTGCGACCCCCGACCCGCTTCTCGTTACCACACGAACCACTGCCCGCGCGACCTCACTCGCAGCACTCCGGAACTCACGCTCTTTTTTGGTCGCTTACAGTAAAGTAGGCTTGTTATCGCATCAGAATTTGATCATTGACCGAGCTGCCCCATCTATCATTATATTGATTTGTATCACATATACTTTATAAAACCTCGTGCAGACTAGCACGACGTGACTCTAACAAAACAATTTCTTAGACAACTTCAGGGTAGAACACAGGACAGAATTATTGCATGTAAATAGCAATTAAGTTGACTGTTGATTGAGAGCAACAGACGCGAGCCTAGCAGGAGTTCTGTGTGTCATCTGTCGAGTTACTAATTAAGTGAGGTCGTTAGTGTCGCATCGATCAGCACTCCGCACACGGAAGCGATACCATTCACGCGGCAGTTGCACCGTGAACTTTTTGAATCGTAAACGTCGCTTCAGGCTGTAAACTAAAAAACCGGATAGCGTGCTGTCACTCTCCCACATAGTCAGAAAGTAAAGGACAGACGTCGAATTAGACATCGTCATGTGGTGTCAGTTTTTTCAAGTAGAGCGTTAAATTTTCACAGCTACCCCTCGGTAGAATAAATTATTTTTATGTGGATTCGGGGTGGCCGAGCCCGTCGATGTAACAAAAACGTAATCATAGCTCATGTCGAGGAAGTAAGGGTTGACTCCAACGTGTCGGTGTCGTTGACTACCTCGCAGATGCTGCTTAAGATTTTAAAGGCTTCTTGAGTCACGTACATCGGATAAGTGACGGTAAAACATAAACGAATAACAGTAATATCGCTAAGAGTGGTTTAGGTGCAATTGATGCCATCAAGTAATTTATCCTATTTCACAGAGTGCAATTGCGAGCGAAATTCAGATTTATGAATTTAATATACTTGTGAAATCAGAAAATGTTGTTCCATAAAATTGTACATTGCTTGCTTAATCCATAATGATGCATAGTGTAGTAAAACAGAAATAAAAAATCAGTTTCACTTTGCCGAGGGCATAACCGAAGGAACAAATCGAAATAACAATAAAATAATGAGTTAGTCGCGCACTATGGCACAAGTTTTCGTACAAACGACGTCTAATGCGTCCAAATTATATCCGTACGTGTCGCCGCCCAGCAATGAAGTTATTATTTTCCATTTCCGCGGCAGTGTTAAGTCGATAACTCGAAAATGACTGCCATTTGTATGAACAAGCCACAATCTGACGGCACGTGCTCATTACCGAATCATGGAACTGGAGGTTCCATTTGTGACGCCGCCGATGTTTGACTTGTAATTTGGACACGTCACGGCAGTATAGACATGCTCTTGGATACTATAATTTGAGTAGTTAAATGAATCGAGTCAGTTTTGCGGTTCTCTTTGCTTTTAGAGACGCCAAAGGACGGTGAATCTTCTCAAAACACCAACTTGGGGCAGAAAGAGAGGCAATTTGTGCTATACCGAACAGAAATGACGCCTTCAACTAAAAAAATATAGGAATAGACCGCATAATGGAGCTATGTACTCCTACAGGATTGGAAAAAAAAAGGTTTTTATTTTATTTAAAAAACATTTTTTTTTCATTAACATACATTAAAAAAAAACAACTGTTTAAAATGTTTTAAACTAGAGTTTAAAATACGTATTTTAAAACAACTTTTTTGTTTTATGCAAACCCTGCTATACAATTCAACTGGTTTGAAACCGCTTATCCTGAATCACTTCTTAGAAATATCGTCTAGGCACTGATTTTTCACTCAGACCGCGTCATGCGCTAGACTGAGATTATTGGTTGATGAAGCCTTTGAGTTGATCACGGGAGCAGGGGTGCATACAATGTGGAATGTCTGACGTCACGCGAGCCGCTCGTCAGCTTTGTCGCCACCATGTTTAAGGCTCGTGTACAACGACTCACTCGGGGAGTCAGGGGCTGACAGCCTACGCTCTTGTGTTCCTGCGTGAAAATAATAACCGCTTTATTATTTTGACGTTGATGTATTCGATATAAAAATTGAGTTCAAAAGTACTTTTGGTGTTAACGAAAGTGTCGTTTTCGCCTCTATAGCTGGGTTTTGGAATGTTTTATACATAAGACATAGATAGAGAGTCTGCTAGTCTTATTGATTTTGTCATCCAAGTTTTTTTTAGAGTTATGCCTAGGTTATTACTTCATTTTAGGCTGATAAATGGGATTGAGATTGAAGCTTTCTTCTAGCTATTTCTGGTCTTATTCAGTTAACAGTTAACGCCTTGTTTAGGTACCTAGGTACCTACTTAAATATCTTTACTCGTGAAAGACAATAACCATAATTGACAACTGACAGTTTGCATCAGTACTTATTTTTATTGAGATGATGATTGACATAATAATATTCTTGAATAAAAAGTGTTCGTGACTATAGGTAGCTCAGTATGAGACTCGACCTCGCACCTTTAAAAGTTTTTAATAAGGTATTTTATAAAAAAAAGTGCATTGCCACCAGGCTTGTTAATTTAATAAATAAATACCTAAAATGTTTTTGTACTGGTTGGACAGGATGACCTGGTACTGCAAAATACCCGCTCTTGATCAAACAGGGAATGGTTTCCATTTTCTATCGCAGTCTAATCGCAAAAGAATGTGCACTATTAACGTGCCAATTTATTTTTATCATTATCAACTCGATATTAACTTACCGTGCAAAGTGTTCGTTAAGTCATGTGTTTGTTTTTATATTCGCCGCAAACGTATTTATCTTCAGACGAGTTATTTCCTGAGTAGTTGCAAAAAGCTATCGATATTTAGATGCAAGTAGCTGTACGTGTGTTGTGTTGTAGAAGCATGATAGATACGAGTATAAACATATGACGTGAAAGTTCACGTAGTCGACCCCTGTTTTCCCGAGGAGCATGAAAATATGTGTGTCGGCGAGTGAAAGCGGGACGCAGCAGGCATGGCCGTGGCGGTTTCGTACATCGCCACCCGTCCGCGCCCGTAAGCTCGTAATTTGCCTTTCTATTAGAGCGAGGGCGTGAAAAAAGGAAAGCGTTTACGGCGTGTTTAATGGGAGCGAGAGGGAAGAAATATGACCGCCCGTCGGGAGAAGGGAAAATTTTGGTTTTCAGAGAGTTTTTGCGGAGATGTGCATCGGCTCGCAGAGTGCGAGGGGGATGGCGATGTTTGCCGAGCCGCTCCCCCGAATAATTAGCGGAAGTCGTGGCTTAGTTTACCCCCGAGCGGGAGGGCTGCGGGAAGGGAGTTCCTCTATTTGTCGTTTAAGAGTTAATCGTACGAGCAATTCGTCACCCTAGGGAGAGCTGATATTCTATCTTTATTATGAGTCCGTTGTACGGAACTCGTCGTCCGCCCTGGGCCATTAACCAAATCGTGATTATTGATAACTTTGTTTGCGGCAGTTCCTCACTCCGAGGGCTGAAGTTTATTTGTTATTATGGGATTAGTTATCACTTGTTCAGTTTATCTGTGACTTGCTAAAGTTAGTAATAATTTCTGGTAAATTGTTTTACATAAACAAGTTACTACTTACTTGGAAAGGACTTCGTAAAAACCTACCAATTTAAAATTCCATTGTTGATAGTTCGCCATCAGGCGAGCCATGCCGTTGTGGTCGCGTACTCGTGGCACTCATCAATGTATTTGTTTATTTTCAAAAGTTCCTCCGCCGTAGGTGCGTAACGTGTCATTAGCGGAAGGGGAAGTGACAAATACGTAGTAAACACAGCTCGTGCGCGGACTGTCAATTAGCTGTAATAGCAGACTCCGCGACGCGACATGTGCTCAACGAACAACTTTTATATTTGTTACCCTTTTTACGATACAAAATTATACAATGCGACAGAGACCACAGTTGTGTTTTGGAAGCATTCGCCTAGAAAGCCAATTGAAGACAAGACAGCGCTATAAACATACACTGCGTCCTCATTAAGTACTGCGCGCCGAGTAATATACCTTGAGAATATACAATGTGTGCAAAACGATGAACGAAAGAATGCAAATAACCACCCGCAATTCTACTTTGTCGTATTCATAACTACCGGTGGAATTTATTTGCTGGCAATTCTTGTCAATATTGAGTTAGAGTACTGGCGTTAATAGTCTCCTTAATTAAAACAGTAAAGCGAATAAAGTGAGATGGCGTGGCGATCCTGATTGCGGTTTCATTTGCAAGAGATCTTGAAATTTGCCGGGTTTCATTAGAAACTAGTGCACTAGTATATTGAGGTATGTTTGGAGCCAATCAGCGGCAAATGAGCGATGGCGGTAATTAAAACGGATCGCCTTACCGAATCAATAAACTCACGATAAGCCAATTAATTGCACATGCGGCCCATACATTCCCCGAGGTGAACTGAGGCCGATTAAATCGAACGTTATGAATATGTGTGCCTGCCTAGTTGGAATTGCTAAAGGGAACCTACGTACCTACTTGTAGCTGTAGTAGCTGCGACTGTCATTGGAGAAATTCCTTTCCGTAGCAGTGATTGCGTAGCAGGAAGCTACGAACTTGTCTACGAACTGATTTATCTCCATATTTGTCAACTTCACTGATGAACATACTCCTAATGACCGCTACAGTAAACGGCCATGTTGCTATTTTATTACTGACCTGGCAAACCGATTGTTGATCGAATCTATGTAGCGAATTAGCGTTATTAGCTGCCAGAATTAATTAAATTACTCAAAGCATTCCTCCGAACACTTTTACACAAAATTTATGAACAGTGTTTATTTCTGAATAAATATTAATCTATTATAAACATACCACCACGTGTGTGGTAGGCTCCAGTGAATAATATCGGCCATTTACAACATAGTTGATAGTGGTCGCCACGGGGGAGTTTCTATGAAGGCACTTCCGCGTAAGGTGTACCATTAATATACCAAACATTGTATTGTACCTCTTTGTCCAAAGATTGTATCAATGAGCCCTCACAATACATTTTTTCGCAATAGAGTAAATGTTATGGGTTTTAGGGTTCCATACAAAAAAATAATTTTGTCTAGTGCCAATTTTTAAGAGAATTTGATGAAGACCTAAACGGTAAAAGCTCAGCATCTGTTATTAAAAATTAAACTAAGTAAACAATGGTTTGCCAACGTTTTGTAACATCTTCTGCTTAGAGAAATTAATTATCTATAGGTAAGAGAAAATAATTTAAATGACCGGTTTATCTGGCAAGTTAACTGCTTTAACTCGTAGCATGACTTAATTAAATGTCGCTTCGAGCATTAATTGCAGTGGGTACCCAAATGTAATGTAAGTAAAGAGTTACGGAACCAGTAAATATCATGACGTCACTAGAAGCATTCGCGACTGTCCCGCGTGTGGGTGGCATCGGTCACAATGGTGTTTGGCTTGGCATTCGTCACGGGGCGGCCCTGTGCATGATTGATGACTCTTTGCCGGGCCATCTCTTCACGCAACCCCCATTTGCTCATCATTATGCACCTTTTTGCTATACTTTAAAATATTACTAGTCGACACACATTCATATCGCAAGTACTACCTACCTATCTCCACGCAACAAGACCTAAAATTGCATGCATTTAATTTCACACCTTAAAGCAATTTTACAATCATATAGATAGGTTTATTACCAATAAAAACGCACACATATGCAATAAATTAAACGCAGTGTGTAGTATCGTGTTATTTTTTTTTTGTTGGTGTACGGAACCCTAAACGGCACGGTATGGATTACTATGATGCGTGTGGAACATGATTTATTGATTATTGCGAAACCTTGTGCTGGTGGCTCTCATTATGTGATTTTGATAATTAAGACCAAAAAGAAAACCTCGCGCTCGGTGCTTGGTGTGGCAACACGCCGTGTTCCAGTTCGCGACAAGTCAATCGTCATCCTGAGGATGCCTCGTTGAGAGGTGAAACATGTGTCGATTTCTTTCAAGGTCTTTTTAAGACTCTTTAGAAATAGCTAAGCGGAACAGGTTACTAAATATATCCACTTCAATTGCATTTTATAATGGATTTCCGCAAGGACACGCCTGAATCAATTAACTATCTAATTAAGACCAGTTTAATTAAAAGTGTTTTTTTTTTGTTTGTGAAGACGTAGAAAAGGAAAAGAAATTACGTGAAGATTTTGGTATGTAAATCTGCAAACAAGTAAGAATCATGTCAGGAACACAATTCTTTAAGTGTCAATTTTACATTCCATTAACATTGTTATTATGGCAAAGGATGTTGGAAACTTGTTGCTCAACAATTTAACTAATTATATTCGTATTGAAATATTAACGTAATACTTTTTCATTTTACGACCGTCTATGTATCAATTGATTCTAACAAAAAACTCTATAACACTGTCAAACGACTACTAGGGAAGGTGTCAAGTTAAAATATTATTTACCAAAAAATGAAAACTAAAAATGAAAAATGAAATTTAAATGTAGAGACAGCGCGGGCGAGCGTCTAGCACGTAAATTATGGATCGTCATAGGTTACTCTGCGATGTAACATAATATGCGGTCCGATGTTGGACGCGATACCACTACGAAATATTCATAATCTCCGGAGGGCTCCGTAAATAAAAATTATTTCATATCGGGACAGGTGTGGCGTCGGGTTACGCAGCGAGGCGCGGGCGCAGTGCGGACCGCGCTCATTAACATTCGGACGAATTAGATCGCCGCACATACAGGTGCAAGCTGTCACGTCAATCTGCACCAACATGCCGTGACGCTATCTTATAAACAATCACGCTGCTTAGTACTCAATGACAACTAAACATTTGTAATACCGTTGCTTTTAAACTTGGTAATTTCAATATTTAACTTCAAGGGTCAGGTCATGGTTCTAAAATATGTATGAATTTGTCGATTTCATCCAACAATGCTAATAGGCTCGGAGCCCATGAATATATTTGTAGTATTTTCGTGCTGTCATGAACTCTGTGACACCGCTGACTTGTAAATACCTATCGTGTGGCGTATAAATAACAATAAGCGTTCGCCTAATTAGCTGTAAGAGGCTTGATAAGTTTTTATTATCTTGCTGTCGCGTGACTTACTACAGTTTGTGCGCAAATCCGGCCATGTCCTCTACAGCTGTATAACTAGGTGCACGGCGATGCTTTATTGTCGGCTATGCGTAGGTAGTTAATATGTCTAGATACATGCTTCCGACTTCGTAAATAAATACAAGCAGGATGCGGAATCCCTGGCATTCTTGTAGGTACCTGTTGTCGCACACATGAGTCGCGGCGCGTACCGACGACCTCACCAACACACGGGCGCGCACTCCCTCGCTCGGAACAGCCCTTGTTGCCAACTCGACTGGAACCTTACATAGGACTAATAAATGTTAGTGTACATAGGTACTCATATTTGAGCATTTGGAGCAGTTGTTTACGCTTACTTTTGTGGTGTTCTACAAAGCGTGGTAATTTTGACTGATGCCTCATTAAACCTGCTTAACTCTCGCAGTTATTATTTTATGATGATAAATTATGGAGGAGCGGCCCGAAGATAAAAGAATTTATAGATATAATATTCATAATTTGCTTCCGTCAGCGGTACTATGGCAAAATTAACGGTATATTAGTGGGCACATAAAGCAATTAGATGCGTGTTAAGCGCAATTTAAAAACTTGTCGGTTTCATTACAAAGTCAAAGTCGCTCGGGGCGGACTGTTAATGGAGATGTCTTTAATCTCACGGATTACAAGTGCACAACTGACTTGTCACCAAACGATGCTAGAGTGTTTTATCGGTGACGGATCAGTGTCCTGAGGAATTCAAATTGATCGTCACTCACAAAATTGTAATCTTAAAGTTTGTATTGATGCAAGCACAGGAATATGGGTCTTATTTTAAGAGAAATTTAAGGTTGTTTCTGCTTGGTGTGTAGAGTGCGGGTTGTGTCGCTCGCGGCGGTCGGCTACACGTCACCCGTTTTGTACTCGTCGCCTGATCCCGCGCTTAACTAACCGTTTTGACAAGATTTCTGATGTACCGTCCGATAGCCGAGTTTAGTTTTTGTGTCCTTTTTATTAGAAGAGTTTTTGTATTAGAAATGAACAATCATAATTTGTTAGCATATGTTAATTTGTATGCACGAAGATTACAGCGCCATTGAAACCCAGAATACTAATGTAGTCATTGTAATCAAATCGAGGTAAAGATGTTAGGTAACTGTTTCAGATTTTATAACAGAAAGTAAACACGTTTTTACGCTACAATATGTTTTGTGGAGACTTATTTCTTATTCAACCGTAAAGAATTATATATCGCTGCTATTGAAAAGGTTTCTAAAAATCGTTTGATGTCAGATTAAGTTGTTTTATTTTTGTATTCCCGACTGGATGTTATTAGGAGCGAGTGGCTTCCTAGTCTGTGAGGCGAGATAATATCGACGTGGCGAGGGTTTGGAGCAAAGGCACCGGCCGCAGCAGTGACAGCGCATCACAATACAGTCGTTTAACACGCTCATCGCATTTGGAACATGTCTTGACAGCGTTCATGCATTATAAAATATAAAACGAGATTCGATTCACTTCGGGCGTCCTGAGACGTTCTGTCGTTGGGTTAGTACTGCCCGAATAAGGTCACTCGTTTACAGATGATGAATGTTCATCCAGAAAGCTTTCGTTTGAACTGCGGGTGAACTCAGCGGCATTGTGAACGAGGGTTGTACTCGTATAATAGTAGACGAAGGAGCGGTGGCTGAATCAACAATGAGTGTAGGCTGCGGGCTGCGGTGGCGTGCGCGAGGCGTGTCCGCGCTTCATCGATCGCAGCCTCCGACGCTCCTCGACGACGTCTGCTCCCCAGCACCCTGCCGCCCCCTGCCCCGCGCCCTTCGCCCCGCGCCCGTTAGCGCCCCGACCGACTGCATTTACCACCCGCCTCCCCGTCATACACATACATACTCCACGAGCTACCTGTCTACCGCCGCTGTCTGCTCCACCATCAACATCTCGTGTTTTGGCAAGCGCCGCACATTTTTACTCATTATTATTTCAATAAACTTAAAGGCTGCAATAAAGCGCTGGCTCCCGTTTATTGCACCGTGTTTATGTACCAATTTGGATGTAAGGTGTTGATTCGACGCTCGTAGCGACCAAGGTGCTCGATTGCCAAAGGTGCAATTAAAGCAGTTTACATCTCTTCGCGAGCGACCTGTAAATGTTATTTTGTGCTCATTAAAACGGAATTACGTTATAAAATTTATGTGCGTACGCTGTAGCCACGTTAACGTGCTTGAGAAATTATCGAAACTGTAATGACTACATTGATGCAAACATCATTCTCCTGTGTAACTTTGCTAAAACTTTATTTCGACTGATGATGAGTATTCAATAATAATTAATACTTGTATGACCCTATCATAAACTGTTTAACGATTGATCCTTCAGGTGTTCATGTAAATATCATTATTTGATATTAGATAGTTCACGTTGACGCCATAATCGCTTTATCTATAAGTAACAGCACACAACATTACTGGTCTAAATTAAATTTGTCGGGTGTCGGTATGGCGCCGGCGGTGGTCATCCATCATCGATAATGGTGCGGTCACACTAACGAGCGTGCCCTCTGTCCGTCACGCCACCTCCACAGCCGCGCCACTGGCAACACTCCACAGACTCGGAGCCCATTAAAAGCGATTTGACACCTTGTATCAATCTGTTATAGCCTATTCTACAAGTATCACATTGTGCAAGCCTTCTTTACGCCATATAAATTTGCAATTGATGAATTCTCGTTTCACAAGAAAACATAAAGGTTTCGTTTGAAACCTGCAAGTAAAACATCTCAGCACAATTACCAGCTTGTGATATTTATCTGTCTTACATCAATAAGGACGTCTCGTTCATTACGAATGTTGTTTTAAAGACGTTAGTTTATTGTGGTCGGCCGAGTTATGGTTATTAAGGGTCCGTGGAGCATTAACGATTAAAAGTAAACATTGCATCGTTTGAATTACATTCGTACGTACCTGGAGGCAACGACATTAAATTGCTCGGTATGTGGTCGCAATTTTTCACCAGTTTCAATTAGCTTAAGCAAGTAAAACCAACCCGTTGAGATATAAGGAGTGTAAGATAAATTCGCGGAGTGGGTCGCGAGTCGCATCGCTAATCATCTACATCAGCAGCTGACTTCGGCTAAGTGGCGATATCAATCTTGAGCGAGCATATGTGGGAACATGGTTACACTGCCTGAACAAAATACTCGTTTTATGCATGTAATTGGCGGAAAGAGCTTGGAGACCTCATACAATGCAGTGATGTCATTAACATAATGTTATTAAGCATGCTGCAGTAAGTTATTATTAAAAATTAAGCGCTTGAAACTGTAATTATTTGCGGCAATATTGAGGTATTATAGTTGTCAACAAAGAATTACGATGTTCATGTTTTTACAATCATTAAGTTTCTAGTATAGCTCAATTACTTAATTTGCGTAAAGTCATTTAAAAATGCTTAGAAAGCTAGCAGGGACAAGCTGATAAGCTTGAAAGAACTCACCTTCATTGTAAATATATTTCTCATAATCCGGATTTCAATCAGGGTTTTGAAAACAAGGTAACAGTTTAACAGTTATCATTATCACTTCATTTCTAATGAGATATTAAATAATAATTACGGCTTAGATTACACACACTCAGTCAAGTGAGATAAGGGCTGCTTAAGTAATTATATCGGAGATAGGTTCGACTTTATAGCTGGTAGAGAAATAGAATGCGTACACGTGGGTTCAATCTAAAGATATTTGTACCGGTCTCGTGTGGCACCTGCGTTACGCCTTATTGACTTTTATGGACATTTAACGGTTCATTTAACGTGGACGAGGCATGGCACCTATCTGTGTGACCTCGTCTTTACAACGTGTATAGTTACCCGCAGAAAGCTCTCCGTCTGAATCCCGCTTTGAGGTAGGATGACAGCTGAACATTATTTGCAATTTAAACTGCTTTGAGTTTGATGGATTTTATGAAAGAAAGACTTAGTATGTTAGCTGTTATTGAAAGCGTGGAATGGTGTTTAAGGTAGAGTTATTGCATTATGTCTTGTTAATACTGTACGTAATATTTAAAAAACACACGTAGGTAGTTGTATGAATTAAATTAAATAAATAAATAGTTAATTTTGTCGTTATAGTATGTCATACAAAATAGTGATATCAGTCAGTTTAAAAACAACTTTTTCAGAACACAATAATTTCGTTTTAAGCAACAAAGCCATCAAAAATGTTTTCAAACTATATTTTGTAAATGATCACACCGAAAAAATGCAGCGTTTCCGTCGCGTATGCGTTGCTTCTAAGCGCCACGGAGCTTCTACGCGCCTACGTGGTGCATGATACGCGCCTCTGCATCTGCTGTATTTCTACGCTTGAAAAACGCTCATATTTTCAAAACTTGAATAATAAACTTTGCGGATAAAGCAGGTGAAATTAGTGCAGTAAAAATAGTATTTTGATACAAATAACTTTTCAATTGTCTATGTTGAAATAAAAGCACCTTGGCATAACATGTATAACGTAGCATTATGTTACTAGTGAGTTAAAGAGAGTGACGTGTAATTGTTGCTATTTCATACCAACTGGTCTGCCATATTCATGTCATTTACACCTCACAGACTCTCGTTAAAAACAATACTTACAGTTTTATTACAAGACCATGCGTTACCGCTACCATCCACACGGTCAATTATGAAAGAAAGCATTAATTAACTGTGCATATAATACTTTTTATGATAACAAACTGCATTGCAATAAAGTAATAGATAAATATATCAGAGTATACATTAGTATTTTATTAATTAGTCATATGAAGAATAGAAATCAGGGAAAAAATAGTTGGTTGTTCTTTCACAGTTAGTTTATAATAAAGGCAGTAAAAGTCTTTCAAGCGCAAACTCGTTGTGGAAACATCGTAAAAGAATGGTGTGCATGATCCCTTATGATGAGATAGGAACATGGCTGTGTGGTTCAATCCGAATATTATGATCTCGTTTATATTCAAATGTGCTAGACGCGAGCACAATTTACGATACAGAAAGCCAACAGATTAGCAGTTTATAAATATGAATACAATAATTAAGATATTATTTAGTTATTTTATATATTTACGATACTGAAATTATAATAAATACGCGTGTAATATTTGATATGAGTAGTTAATATTATCTTTTTAATGGAAAGTGTTGTCTCGTGGAGATAGTGCTTATTATGATTATCTAGTTTAAAAAAAAACATGCAATGGGCTATGTTTTCACTTTATTCTGCAAAGTAACATTAACATAGGTAATTTGTAGATTCACTTGCAAAGTCTTAAACCCCTTTTTCAATTTAAGCATGTTTATTAATTTAACGATACTATCACAAAATGACTTTCACTAGATCCTTGAATTATCCGCATTAATAAAATAAATAAATGCAATCCTAATTCATAAGAGCGGGCCTCTACTTAGTGCAGTCGTATCACATTTAATGTGGGTATGATTGTGCAAGATATCAGCGACTACATTACGTTACGTTGATGAGATAATTGCAGCCCTGTTGACAGCAAGAAGGCCACTTTACCACTGCGAGAGCTATTAGGTACTCATAAGCGCATTTGCATTGGCAGAGTACGTACAAATTATATGTGGAGGATACGATTAAGTAAGGCTAGTAGGTAGTAGGTAAATAAGTACATCTGGCATGAACTGCAGTTGCATATTTATGGCAATTACACGGGGTAACATAATGCGATCCTATGATAAATGTTCTGTTAACAAGACCGCGATGCAGACTGAGGGAATTAAAATTGTTGCTGGTAATTGAAGTTGATTGAATAGCGTACCTATTCACAATTGCAAGCCTGTTTTGCAACTGCAAAGTTTGATATATTTAAAAAAAAATCTAGGTATGATTTACCTAAGATCCTAAGAGCTTTTCCGAGATACAACTTTAAATTAAATGAAAACACGGCCATTACGTCATCGCAGTTTTGAACGGCTAAGAATACTTAGGTAAATGTAAAGGTTGAGATTTCTATAATGATGAAAATTATTTAACATTATAGTCCTAACGTTACTCTAATTCACAAACACAACGAAGCAGCGAATCGAATTCATACTCTAGATTCACATAGGTAAAAAAAGTTTTCATTTGAATATTATTTTATTTAATTGCTAGAAAGAAACTAGGCCAGCAGCGTCGACAGTAGTGTGAATAACTTTCATAAATTCAATAAAATCAACACCGACATTTTAAACTGTGAAATAGCAATCAGTAAACTAAGATTTTTATTGAAAACGGATGTCACTTATCATGGCTGATGATAAACTATAGGATCATAAAACTTAGATACAAATAAAGTTATAGCTTCATTAGTTTTTGCTGTAAAGTTTAAGTGAAATTTGATTATACTATTGCAAATAAACAGACACGATGTTTCCTCAATAAATGATGCTAAATTGAGCTAATCAAGAATGAATGAAAATCTATCTTAAAATCTTGCGTGAAGGGTACAAATTGGCTTGGAGATTGGAGTTGTGTAGATAGAAGGACGAGTCGAGGTGGTCATTAGCGAAATGAAGCCATTGGAAGCGTGTAAAACAGTTAATTACGACGGCGTAATCTCGAGTCGAGGTGGCGCTCGAGATACTTGCCCAAGATTATAATGAACACGGATAATGACGGAATGTCTACCCTCTCTCGACTAATGACGGAGCGGGATTGAGTTTCGAATACTCAAATCTAACTTCATTGAAATATCATAATTACTATATAATTATGCAGGGCTAAAGTTTGTGGAAATCAACAACGAGGCACCTTAAATGGGTGTCTCTCTTTTCATTTACACAAACGTCCACAGACTTATTGTAAACTAACTTCCACCAGCGGCTTTGCCCGCGTGTTATCTTGATAAATTATAACCCATGTTACTCAGTGTAATATAGCATTCTAATGGTGAAAGAATTTTTAAAAACAGTCTAGTAGTTTTTGAGTTTATTCGTTACAAACAAAAATACAAAACTTTTCTCTTTATAATATTAGTGTAGATAATATTACTTTAAATCTTTGGACGTTACGTGAACCATTAGATTATTCGTAATTTGCGTAAGTGACACTTTAAAATTGATTAAGGTTGTAGAGCGAAATTACCTGTTTTCAGAAAACTAAACTCATCATAGCTTTTGAAATGTATTATTGCATGACATTAAAGGTTCGTTACAAGCTGTTAGCATAGCTAGGCACATCTTGGGTTATTTGTGACTATGCAATGCTATGTGAACGCCATTTTCAAGAATGATCCAAAAGTATTTGGGCATCTATTTTTACCTGAAAAAAATAAAAACACGTCCTAACGAAATATTAAAAGGTAACTCGGTGTTCGTGTCGATTTTATTACAGTTAATAATACTTAAATGTTTCATGTATATTGGGTCTAAACATGATTCGATAACGTATACTGTCTTTAGGTTGCTGATAATGACTGCCGACCTATCATGTAGTGATGGTCTGAGGGTCTAAAACGGCCGCTTTGGCAAAATCATAAATGATAATATTATGAATCACACAAACTGTCACAAACTGACAATTCATAATATAAATAATATTATGAATTGTTGCGTTCAATTCATTTTACGCAATTCATCTGTTTGACAATTTTGTAATATAATGAAATAACATTTAAATGTAGAAATAAAGAATGGAAATCTTATTTGATTAATAAAACTGTAAAGAAAAATTATCCGGTAAAATTACGGTCTTCATTTTTTCATGCGGCAATATTTACGCCAAATATGATTCTGACATTCTGATATGAATTGAATTGAATATGATTCAGCTCATATGTGTCACCATATACCTAGAGGAATTGCTGTGAATTCAGGAAATGAATTGCTTTTAGAGGAATTGCTAATGTGACCGTTCTAGACCCGAATTTCGTTTGTGGGACATAATCGGCGCCGGCGACGCCCTGTCTACGATGTGCTCACGCACATAGGTACTATAGTCATTTATAATTGCCGCAGAAATCGCTGCAAAACACATCTGAACAGACCAACAATTATAGTAGGCTACACATATGTACGTGACACGCGAGTCGATCGTGTTAAGCATGAGAAATTGTTTAATTGTACATTAACCGTTGATTTATCGCCACATCCACAATATAGTTAGTTCATCTCGATAAGTTTCCCATTGGATATGTCTTGATTACAATTTCACGTTTTTGCTTATGTGAAATTCATTTGATGTAGCTTAGAAATTGCTTATTGCGTCGTTTATCACGCACCGTGTCGTTATCACTACCGAGATCGGTTTTAGAAGTTATGGATTGTCTTACCTCACACTGTTATAAAAACATAAATCTATGGTTTGTTAAGTGTTGCTGCATACCGAATAACACTAACCTATTTCAAGTTTTATGGAGGTTGTAAAGTTATATTGGGTCATTCGGTGTTTTAATATTTAGTCGGGAGTCACACCGTTGGATTTGTGTTGTAGTGGCGTTGTTTATGAGGGCGAATGTTGCACATCGAGCATTGTGTAGTCAGCTTTATGGCCAGTCAGGGGTTCCGGCGGAAGTGTCGTAAACCCGACGTCATAGTCAGATTACAACGATAATAATTAAAGGGCACCTTGTTAATGTTAACTGGTCTATAATTGCTGACCGATATTAATTGGTTTCATATTGGCACTCAACATATAACGTCAAGAGAGCATGAGGGCGATTCGCTTGACAAACTATTTTATTATTGAAGTTTTTGAAGTCAAAACTTCTTTAGGCGCGTTGGGCATTTTTGAGATGGGACTGAACCACTGATTTCGCGACACTATGATGACATCAACTTTTGACCATTAAAAAGACATCAACGCGTTGAAAGATATTACCGCGGTCACAGATAATATAATACTAGCCGCGGTGCAGATTTTTTTAAAGTTTTCACTTCTGTCGGCACTCCCGGAGTGCCACTGTTTCTCACACGAATACCTACTCATAGATTGGTTTAAGCTTTTTAGGATTAGCTTACTTTAAAGAATAAATCAATAATAAGCATTTAATAACTTATTTTTATCTCTTACATAAATAAGTTTAAATCACTAAGCGCATAACATAAATAGTGAATAGCTCTAACATAAGTGGGTTCGACATTACCATAATTAAGTTTTGTTTCTTTGTTACTCATACACATCGGGATTCAATTTAGTTTAGTTACGCTTTTGAATACAAAATTGAGGACTAACATGGATTTCTAAAACAGATGCTAGTTGTCACTTAGATTTATGAAAATTATTAAAAATATATAGGCATTGAAATTTACACTCTGTATATGAAATTATTTCTAAGACACAAAAGTTCGTTGGCCACTATTAAAATATAATTTAATAGGATAATACATAACCCTTAATTCTTCAAAACTAAATTCGGTTGTATGGGGTTATATTTAAGGGTATCTCGATTAAATAACGCGTAGCCAGCTGAACAGGACACGGTGTAATAAAAGTTTAATGTGGCCTTTTAAATCATTGCTAACGTACACCTTGGCACCTTGCACTCTCTTGAAATAACTCAGATATTGAACATTGTGTAGAACAAGACGGAGACTTTGGATTCGGATAAGTTTTACATTCACTAGTTTACGTATTTGTGTTTTTATTTAAGATGTTGAAAAATTTAATATATATATAAAAAAGATACTCACCGAATGCATCCTCCTTTTTTAGAAGTTGGTAAAAAAATTCAACATTAATTTACATAGGAACTAAATAAAATTTTTCGACATCATTAATCTGTTTTGTATTTCCTGTTTATATGTTTATGTGGTGCTAAGTGAGAAATACGTAAACCCAGCGTGAACTGATTTACACAAATAACTCCAGTTTAGTCAAGAATTTCACGCTTCCACTTAATGCTATGTTACTTATTGTAAATTATCGTGTGTTAAACAATAAAACATTTCTCGCATAACTACAATCTGGACGCAAAAACAAAGAAGAATTTTTAATTAGCAAAGCGTTTCCCTGTAGTGCGGCGCCCCGCCGCGCGGCTACTTTATACACATTGCTTTGAGGTCGTTAACGAAACGTCACTTTTCACAATATTTATGTCTCCATTATTTTTCATGTATAACGACATCGTAAAGTTAAAACCTCACCGGAGAAACTTTCTTAATCTGTCAATATATTTACCTCATTGTCATTTAATATATTTACCTCATTGCCATCACTCTCACAAAATCTCACGCTCTATATTTTAAAATAAGTAGAAGACTATTCATTTACACTTTTATTTTTATCTTTAGAAATCATCGGGACATATAAAAAATGTGAGAAAACATATAGTCGTAGAGACCTAAACTAACAGATTGGTAGCTAACAAAAGGAAGACATAAACCGAGATTGTATTACTAGATAGATATATACTTGAGGGCACTCCCGACACTTTACAAAAGTAATAAAATGAGAGTTCCATTTTGCACGATTACCCGTGAGACGACAAAACATGTCAAGTGTCAATTTGTATAATTTACACAGGAATTAAAATGGCGGTTTGACAGATGACAGTTCGCGTGGCTCTCTCAGTCTCGGTCGGTGGCGACGCTTGATGCGGGCGTCCTAACTTGTTGATTTTTTCCATTTTATTTTTTATTCATTTTCACACGACGTTGTCTGTAGTAACAGGATATTTTGTTTTGAATAGCGAGATTAGCCTTGCAAGCGACGCGTGGCGGCGACGACGCGCGACATAACGAGACGCGTAAGCGACAGACAGCTGACACGCGCCACGCGACACACGCACTACATTATTTTGTGTACCAATTTTATACACAATTCGCTGATAGGTTTTGTATTACCGAACACTTTCCTTCCAGTAAAGTAATTATTTTTGTATAACAACACGAATTCATATCCATAAAAAAAAAAAAAAAAAACGTTTAAGAGTCAAATAGAAATTAAATAAGAACAATTAATTACAAATAACTTTTTTTTTACAATTCCAAAATTAAAGACTATTGAACATTTGTAAGTAGGACATGTTTAATTGCGTAATTGCAGAATTAATGAACGGGAATATGTATAAATTGAAAGTTGTAATAAACATAAACACAGTGTGGATGACCCAAGTTGCGTGCGAACGCGCTCTGTATGAGTGGATGACATTTCATGAAAACCAGTCATGTTTCTATTCAACATAAATAAATACATATATCTAACAACTTATTGTAAATGATTAGATATTGGATAGATATAAATTACCAACGCAATGCCTTCGCCGTTTCTAAATAAGATCTATTAGATATTCGTTAGTTGTTCGATGCCAGCATTCATGTCTTATTAATAGTTTACTTGATTGAATATGACGTTTATAAATGGTGGAATATTTCAATATTATATAATTTCTCACAATGCTGATTGTTTAGTCAGTTAGTCGTTTATGACAGTGCTATGCAATGCTAATGTGATTGCGAAATTGAACGCAGCCGTTGTAAACGCTGTCCTTATATTTATGGTGCATCTTTAAATAAAAATATCTGAATTATGTTATCTATATCTAGAAACATGTTACGCAATTAGCAGAAAATAAGGATGTGTTTTATAATAACTTGTGGGGTCGGCAGACTACTTACACTGTGTAGGCCGTCCATCTATAAGTTAAAACAATAAATATAGTCAAATTAAAAAGGTTCTCCTTTTGTTGACTGTAAAATTGAAATGATTATTCATATGACTATGAAATATAACTCATTATATCAGGATATTGTTGCAGCAAATTGTAGGTTTCCAGAAATGTCAATAAACCGACAAGTTTTTTAAAAAACAGTCATTTAGATAACCCAAACGGAGTGTGAAGACTCGAAAGTTCAAAGTTTGTGTTATAATGATCTTATCGTCCATAATGATACCACCCATTGATTCGACTACGACATGTAGTGGAATAACCACCTTATGATAGGTGGATAACGGAACCAAAAACTTCTATACATATTACAAATTAAATTTGATTTTCGTGTCTGTCCATGTGACCGCGTTGTTCTTCTAAACTACGCAACACATTTTGATGCGGTTTTCATCATTATTTATAGTTTTTCCCGGAAGTTTTATTCGTATATTATTTATTCGTACATCATTATTTAACTGTCAATTTTGTATTAAATATGTACCTACCTAAATATGTTATTTTTATTATATACCTACCTACTTTCATTATTTTTACATATAAATCTTATATTTGACAATAAATTAATTGACTAACTAACTATACAGATAAATACAAAAACAAAGGGACACTTAAGCGTTGAAGTACTTGTCCGCATCGCTGTCATCCGGGAAGGTGCCCAGAAGACTGGCAGCATTGAATGGCAATGCTAATTCTTATGCCATTATGTAACTTAGATACAATAAATAAATCTTTATGTTTCGTTGAGTCATAAAAACCAAGCGAAGCAGGGCCGAGTCGCTTGTCTATAATATGAAAGAAATGTTATCGCGATGGCACGGAAACGTGATATTTGATCGGAATGCTTATTCGTACGATGTGTTCTTAAATTTAAATAGTTATTTGTGGAAGAATTTCCTGCATTTAATTAAAAGTTAAATATTTGTTGGTTATTGTTAGTAATCAGGCGATGTCAGAGTTAATTGCTATCAAAATATCTAGGTATGCCTAACAGGTTGCGATTACATAATGGCAGCAAAAGGTGTGGCAACATTGGTAGCATTTTCATTTAATGAAATAAGGAATGCCTGTAATTATATTATATAAAACAATGATAAAAAAACAGTAGTTTTAGTTGTAGTAATGTTGTATGGTTACGGGATACTGACAAGTGTGTGTGTTATCTAAAGCTCTGCGATAGTGAAAGTGGATTAATACCCATGCCCATAAGGTATAAATAACATATTTTTATGTAATATTATAGCTTGACAAATATTCAAATTTCATATTTGAAATCGTTGTATCCATGCATATTTTATATACTCTTATCTTCTCAAAATGTTTCAAATATGGTGTATATTTTTAATAAATGTAGTCAAAAAGACGTTTACAACTTTTAACTCGTTTATCAATAAAATTCCCATTAAATTGTTAATGTAAACCTAACTAATTCGTGGTGATGACTCTTACTGATTAAAACCCAACCGTGTTCCTTCAGTTGCCATGTTGCCGGGGGCCACGATCTCCCTTTCGGACTTCGCAACCCCGGCAGGCATCGGCCCTAGCGGACCCCGTCAATTCTGCTGACATCTCTTTGAGGCGCTCGTGGAACACGACGCGCCGTCGACCCGGGCCTTGTCCTTATCGGACGGCGAGCTACCCATTGCTCACCGTTCGCAAGCCTGCGCCTACGGAGGCTGGGAATCGACCTGCGACTCCCGACGCTCAGGGTATCTCCTGCCGCGATTCTGTACCCCTGACAACGTGTATATTGTGATGATCGGTTTAGTAGTTAAAATGTGAAAGCGTAACAAACAAACAAACTCATTTTAGCATTTATAATATTAGTTAAGATTATTGTAAATCGTAGAGCAACAGTATCAATCAATACGGACACAAACCGTGAAATATTTATATCACTGCCTGGCTTTGCACGATTAAATGCCAGGTTATTAGTTTAGTTTGACATCGTGTGTAAGTACCAATTAGTTACAGGTGAATCAATATATTATGCACAGCCCGGGAAATTCCGCAGCAGCAAAGGCCAAATATGAAATAATACATCCACTGAAATACTACACAATTCTAGACATCCAAAGATCATCCATGATAAATACTTATTTCAATGCTCACGCAATGCATGGAACAAACATATTAATTTGAAATAACAGTTGACAATTAATACCGAGGACCAAACAATAAAATTGTATTTATTTACTGAGCAATTAAGTACACTAAAGGTCACACTCACATAATAAATAACGCAATAATCTGATTATCTGGCGCAGGCGCATAGTTTGTAATCATAATAACATTGTGTCCCCTAAAAAAAATACAACAGACGTGGATATATTTAGTAACTTTTCCACTTAGCTATTTCTGAAAAGCCATAAAAAACTCTGAGAGCAATCGACACGTGTTTCTTCTCTCAACGAGGCATCCTCAGGATGACGATTCACTTGTCGCGAACTTGAACACGGCGTGTTGCATTTTATAACGGATTTCCGCAAGGTCACGCCTGAATCAATTAACTATGTTGTCCTCTGTCTGCTTACAACTTAATTATATCTGCTGAAGGATAATCGATAATGGCTGCTGAAAAAATGTAAAGTAAACTTACCAGCTGTTGTGATCTTGTATTCTAATTAGTAAAAAAATTGAAGGGACACTATCTCATAATTTGAATTTTTTTAAGAAAAACATTACAGTATCTTTGTGATTCTGACAGACTATATAAAAGCCTTGTACCTACCTATCCATCAAGGAAGTTTGTGATACATCCTTTATGATTCATATTCACTTTAAACAAAAAAAAAGATAAATAAATAAATAATAAACTAAGTTTATAAAAGTAAAATTGAACAGACGCGTCGTGACTCATGATAATAATTTATTATTATTATATGGAATATTTTTTGTCAACTGCATACAATTCACTACTATTGTTCGTAAACCACTTTTATTTTCTGCAAACAAACAAACGACAGAAGTTTGGAACGAGGACATATTTAGACGATTCCGACATACTCGTATTCTGACATATTCCGATATATTCGCGCCTCACTCCGGATGCGGTACTCCATAATTGTTGCACTCAATCAACTGAAATTAGGCTTCTTTCATGCGTACCTTGTCATAAACTTGTGGTTTCTTACCGCAAGCAAAAAATATTTAAACACAAGACATTAAATGAAAATAATTCACTGTAATAAAACTTAATTTTATATAATTCGTGAACTAGTTTATCTCCTTATTTTACAAGATCTACGACAGATTTCGGGCAATTAAAATTTTACGCGTTTGGCTTTATCTAATGAATGAATCATAGGTAATGAATTCCAAGCTTCAAGTCAACACGGGATATTCATTAATAAGTATCAGATCTAGATGTGTTATATAATGTGGGAAAACCAATAATTCCCACGTTAAATACTAAACTATTATGAATGTGTAATATCCTGTGGACACATTCGACAAGATTGTTCTTTAGCGACTAGTTAAACTAGTATGTATATCTATCTATTCGTGCGATGATCTAACTTTATTTACATACTCAGTAATTGTGTTAAAAGTTCTCGCATTTGTCTGTATACATACATTCAATTGGGTATTTTGTTAAGCTTATCCGAGGGCATCGCGGCCCGACATTTATTAATGAATTATGTAAATACGCGAGACCGGACGGTCCGCCGACGATTCTACCAACTTTATTACTCGCGAAATGCGCCATTAATATAGATCGTTACCTCGGTCTCTGCAGACCCCTTTAATTGTTAGCTTGCTTTGCCTTCCTTATTAATAAGTTAAGACATTACGTCATATGTTTTTTTATGATCATATTTTAGTATCTACATAAATAGCTAATCAGAATTCTAACACATTTGTGAACATTGTATCTTCAGGTAATTGCAGCTTACTGCTTGAAGCTACATATTACAAGACATTAACAAGTCGTACCTAATTACGGGCTGAAAGGTCACAAGAAACATTGAAGGTTAAGTACCCTGTGAAGTACAGTGTAAAACAACCTTTATTTCCATCCACCCAGAGTCCATAGAAGCTCAATGATATAGAACAGCAGGTTCGTTATAGTACCTGCTTTTCATAACTTAATCAACATCAAAAACCACGTTGTTCAGGGCATCACTGAATAACTTGTAGATATGGTGGCAGTTGCGTAAATTTTACTCTTTTGCTAGATTATTTAAATCGGGACTCAAGCTTTGGAACCTATTCGGAAAACAGTCGCCAGAAACTCCGGGTATTCAGAATCTGAAGAAAAAGCAGTACTACCATTAGGTAGCTTTTTTCTTAAATGGAAAAACGAACAATGGAAGCGGAATTTGCTTAATTTTCACTTTGTTATTTTTTTAACAACTTGATGAATCGTGCTGATTAAAAAGAAACGCTATATAATGTTGGTAGTCGAGACGTCTTGTACATTACTAACAGTTGAAGGAAACGAAGACTCACTGACCCTAGCTACTGCTACTGCATAAAATTATTAAGGAGGTAAAAAAATCGATTAGTATTGGAGGTGCATGTGACGCAATTGGTGGTCGCGATCGATTGTTATCCGTGAATTCCGTGATGGATGCGTCTCATTACTCGCGCGCTTTGGGTGGCACGACCGTCGCCAGCGCCTAACGACGCGCAACTCCTCTCATTGTCAAACCTGACCACTGATCCCATCGATATGACACTACCTTTCCAAACACGCCTCAATACCGTTTATTTATGACCAGTGCTTAACTCGCGTCTTGCGTCCTACTTTAATACTGCTGCCTTCAAGTTTTATTGACTACTCTCATACCTCGTCGTTAGATAATATAACACTTACCTCAAAGATCGGTTTGACATCGTGTTTTATGACTGCTATTAATTCATTCTTTCACTCCTGGATTTTATTGCTCGCATTCCACAAATTCCCATCAGCAATAACGAATAAAACTTTTTTCTATCTACCGTAGCTCGATGACGATGTGTCGTTATATCGCATTATGTCTGACAAGCAAATTGTTAGTTGACGGTTATGTAATCTGACAGGCCCCTGACTTCTTGTTTAGGCATCGATTATAAAAGTACCGTTTAAATTTTATAAAAAATATAATAAGAAAGACTACATCATAAATAAACGATGTTGAGATGCTATCGGTTCCTCACCGGCAGGAAGCGCTTCGGCCCATTTAGGGGTGCATTAAAATCGAATACATCATATTTGTTTGATTTCCTAGTTCGCGTTGCACCCTGTAATTATACAAGTCACCGTCCGTGGCCGGATCTCTGGTGGTTTTTGTTAAGATGCATTAATCATCTTTTTTTATTGCGAGCATGTGTTTTGGTATCGTAAAACACTTTCGGGGATTATAAGCTTTTTGTATTCGTAATGTCTAATTTAGTTTTCGGTTGGTTCTTATGAGGTCATTAGTGCGGTGAGGTTTCGTCATCCCCTTCGGAAATTTATAGTTGAAAGTTAAGTTTTAACGTCCTTTTAACGTGTCGCAATATTAATAAAATTCCTTCAGAAACTTTTAAACTTTATGACTTGCATAAAATTTTACAATTATTTTAAAGTTATTTTAAGTAAATGTTGGGAGTTAATTATAATGAGTGTGTTTTGTGTGGTTGTCAGACGCATGTTCCCGACGGTGCGCGTCTCGTTCGCGGGGTGCCGCGCGGACGCGCGCTACGCCGTGCTGCTGGACGTGGTGCCGGTGGACGGCAAGCGCTACCGCTACGCGTACCACCGCTCCTCCTGGCTGGTGGCCGGCAAGGCGGACCCCCCCGCGCCCGCGCGTCTCTACCCGCACCCCGACTCGCCCTTCTCCGGCGACCAGCTGCGCAAGCAGGTCGTCTCCTTCGAGAAAGTCAAGCTCACCAACAATGAGATGGACAAGAATGGACAGGTGAGCTCCTAACATACAAATGTCACAAAATAATTATTATGTCAAAACCTTTTCGTTAATCATAGCGATAGACAAATAGAGACGCGGCTCTATTAGAAATTAGTGATTGATGATGTATGTGACGTGTGGTACTCGCTTCTGATTATAATCATAATTTGATTCAATAGGTTGTTAGAGTCGTAATTTATAAACAACAAAGTGAAACGTATCGGTTTCGAGGGAGAGTGGTGTGGAAGTTGTTGCAGCGCTAAGAACAAGGTGATAAAGCGGCCGAGCCTGAATGAGCTATAAAGTGTTGACGTAAAACGGTTGATTTACGTGCGCCCCGGGTGTCGCCCGCGGCTAACGAGCGCCTGCGACTCGACCAGTGTGTGTACCATCTAAATTTTTCACAAGTGATATACGTTCATGTGATCCTAATTACACAAATCGTGTCTTCGACACTACTATTTTAACTGTATACTTTGAGTCGACTCGGTTCTGCTCCAGAAAGTAGCTAATGGCTGTTAGTGTTATTACTTGACGGCAGCTACGGGTTAACCGAGTGCGTGCGCCACTGCAAATCGAGGTTTATAAATTATCCGTCAACATTTAATTATACACTGACCACCTTTGCAATTCAATGTAAAGATGGCTTTTACGATATGTTCGCTCGAATTGTATGAGTACTTAAATATTTCGGCAGGATTTAATTAAATACGGAATCAGAATGATTGATGTCACTGATTCATTCATAAAAATATTGCATAAAGGAAACAAAAACGAAATAAAAGAAAACAGGAATGAACAGAACATTCAATAACCTGTAAACGCTTCCTGCATTTCACATATCCTTTGAGATGATGTCGTTTCACGTGGACCACTTCCTCGTGCGTGTGGCAATTTGTAGAATTACTGGCAAAATGTTGTGTCGGCGACACCTCGGGCGTCGGGGGATGTCGGGGAGAGTGTAATGAGTGCGTCGCTGGCAACAAATTAGTCGCACATGTCGCGGCGCGTCAGCCGGCACCTCACGGCTACTTACCTCCGCGGCGCAGGTGCGCACTCGCGAAGGCAAATGTCACGACTACACTCCACCAGTCTACCCAGACCTTCACACAGACCTGCTGCACTAAGCTCTAGAGATATCGTCCGCTGGCCGTTATATTTACTTAACATAGGTTAGTCAGAAATATGACAGTTATGAAAAGTGCGATAGTATCGCGTTTGTAAATTGATTTTCAACTGATGAGAGTGAACTTTAAATTAGTTGTTTGTTATTGTCATCGTGTTATCGTTTTATGTAGATCGTGTTATGAATAACTTAAGTATAACTTAGACTTGTTAGGTATTTATGCCTTGTAATTGTATAAATAAGCAGGTGTCCAGAACTATATCTAAGTTTATTGCCTTACTAAAAATTTTAATTAAGTAATTGTTTAATGAGGCTAACTAGATGAAGGGTCTTTTGCGGTTTGTCTTCAGACGACTTATGGAATGTTAGATGCACGTTATTGGTGTTTTCAAAGCAGTGCGTGGTGGATTCAGGATTATCGTTTGGGAGGGGCTTGATCCCGCTGAGGATAGGTTTTAGAAAAGTAAACACTAAAAAAGCACCCAAAATTTTACAAGCCTCCTAGAATATTTCGGTGATTATACATGGCGGTCAAACCAGGCAGCGTGAGGGCAAAATTCATCACGTAAATAAAACATCTGATAGAAAAAAAAAAACTTATAAACGTAATAGGTACTTATTAAGTCAAGGGATGGAAGTTGTAATAAAGGATAATTGATGACAATACATTCTACATTAGGTAGTGTAACTTGCAAAAAAATAATAATTAGAATAATATCAAGTTAACTTTAAGATTTGTCACAGAAGAACGCAGACGCTTTTAATAAAGGATTAAAACCCTAGGATTAAGCTCCTGGATCCGCTACTGTTTCAAAGTCTATCTTAACAAACCATTTTTAAGCTTTTACAGTACCTAGTAATTAATACAATCTTTATGTTATACTTCTTATAAAACAAAGTCACTTTTCGTGTCTGTCTGTGTGTCTGCATTGTTCTTCTAAACTACATAATAAATTTTGATGCGGTTTCCACCAGTGCGAAGCAGGCGGGTCACTAGTCAATAATAGGAAGCTAATGATAAATCATATGTAATAGCTAATCCATCTTTGAAGATAAACTACTAAATAACGCACTGTTGCGGGAAATTACTTGCCAATGAGCTGAACAGTTTTTCCATTGCAGATAATCTGAGCTGAAACGTCGTTCAGACCTAGTTTAACGCATTTTTTCCATCTTAAACAATAGTATGTAATTGAACAATGCTAGGTTACGTTACGCGCTCAAGTTTAGTTGACGGAGGGCGCCGGAACGGAACCGAGAGGCGTGGCGATATGATGGATGGCCCGGCTCTCACCAAAACACACCTAATTGGCTTTCCCATAGTAGACCGATGGCTATCGGGCTGGTATCGTGGACTTATTTAATTAAATAACTTTTTTAAATATACATTATGTGCTCAAGCAGGCGAAGTCGCGAGTTCAAGGTTTTTTATATAGAAATTCGGGATTTATAGTTAACTGGATGCATACTTTTATCGTGTATTTGCTTGTTTTACTATTTCTAGAAGATTTATTACAGAAATAACCAGTGAATAACTGGCAACTTTCAATTTATTCTGCAAGGACGCTAAAACATAAATTAATATGAATAATTTTCGCATCAATAACAAAAAATTTGGTCAAACATAAGACTTCCCTGATACAAAAAATTAACGTTCCAAATAAATTCATCAACAATGAAAAATAACGTGTAAAATTATTTACCGAAGCGAAATATTTAACTAATTGCGTAATGTTTTATATTTAAAATTAACAATGAATTTACTTGCATTATAAGTAGTATGATGACTCACTCACTATAAATATTAATAGACTCGAGCTACCGGCATTACACGAAACTAAAGTTTTCCCTCAATAAATCTAAGCTTATATTATTCCGGTCCAAGAAACAGCTAAATACACGAAAATATTTATAAATAAAACTTCTAATTAGCAATATATTATCAGAAACGGAACTGGAATTGCTGAGTCGTTAACATCGGTAACAATGTATAGGCCACGCAACTCGACACGGCGGTTCGTGTCCACCCGCCTAATTGTGGAACAAAAACTCCATGGAACCGACGAATTAATCATCAGCGCGCCACTTAACTGCCTGTAGGTATTCGAAATAATAAAATAAATGCTGCATTTACGACACTTGTAACTGTAACCCTGAAATGCTGAGTTGTGTCCAGTTGCGTGCTACGCAGAGTTAATTGTTGTTTTTGTTTTCTCTAAGGACTCTCCGCCATGAAAAATGTGCGTTCTTTTACACCTTTTTGTAGACAAAGGTAATGCTAAGTTTACTGTACGTTATTTTTAAATAAGGGAACAATACTATCTGATCTTTTTAACAAAGGTTTTGTTATTATAACAAACTAACAGCTGAATTCCACACAACCTTAAAAGCACAACTTTCAAGTTTATTTCGACATCCGTTCATAAAGTAGGAGAGACCTTTGTGAATGTTTGTAGGGTTTATTTAAAAGCTTGGTATAATCGTGTGTCGGAATGAGGTCAGATTATTAGAATTCATGAGAACGGTCACACGAAAGCGTGGCGACTGTGGCGAGTAGCGATGACGGATCGCGATTGTACGAGCATCGAGCGCCCAGCCCGGCCCGGCCCCGCACCGATATGCCCCCGGTCACAAAGACCTCCCAACGACACTGGCGTGTTAAATCCGTAAATCTTGATGTAATATATTTTACTTTCTCATAGTTGCGTGTATTTATCTTACTATGAATGAGCAGCTTTATTTTATTTTCAATTTTCTAAGATTTTGTATAAAAAACTCGTATCTCAGTGTGATTATTTTTAGATTTAAAACTGAATGTAGGTATGTAGCAGAGTGGTGTAAATCGTAGTAAACAAATAAATTCACTTTTAGAGTGTCTTTGCGCGTTTGTTCGCGCCGCATCGGTTATGCGCTGCGTAGACCCTGCGTAGACCCTCTTAAGCATTCCAAAGACGCTCCGTTTTCATTAACAATAAGTTACAACTTGGCAATTAAAATAATCTACATGTGTAATCAATATTTTGAAACCATTATTTGATCAGGTAACACTTCTAGGCGTAACAGTTATAATTTTATAATAATTTTATAAGCTTGTGACTATAAACAAAAGGAACGCAAATATTTGTATTCGTTGGCAATGAAAAATAATTTATAACTTGATGCAATGATTTACTATTTAATAATGGTAATAATAGCCCGAGGTGTTAGGTATTATTATTATTAATAATAATAATTAAAAGTGTGTATTACTACGCACTACTTGTTACGCACTTCCTTTAAGTTAAACCAAAGTGTATCAACGAGAGTTTCTAGTGTCGCTTGGAACTATAAAATATAGCAATTGTCGACTCAAAAGATTTATTACTAAGGTATATTATGCAATAGGAACCTTTTTAATTACCTTATCTAGTTCGTTATTCAAAGTAGTTTATATTCGCGGGAAAGTGAACAGCTGATACCTACTTAGTTCTTTTTTTAAATCTTTCTAAAATTAAAAAAAAAATATTTATAATGTTTTAAAAACATGTTTTGTGTACAATAATGATTATAACTCGAGGTTAATAGTAGGAAACGAAGGTAAAATTAATGAATTTATGTAAATTGCCAGTTCAGTTCGTGGTCCACACTGAACACGAGTTGTAATGATTAATGTACGGCTTTTTGGACGTTTACCCAAATAATGAGATTACAACTTTATGCTTCACAACTTTTAGAAATAAACACATGGCAGTTATTAATTAGAAACACTCTGAAATATGTAGTTTAATGAAAAATGTATACATTAGAAGATACCATTTTTTTTGCTATTATTTTATGGGACTGTAATGACCTGATTGGCAAGGAAAAAACCCGTCCCTTTAGAATCTAGATTATCATAACTTATTTAACTGATAAAATCTTTATAGCATAGATAACAAATTAACAATGTCTTCGCCATAAATTAGAAGTTTATAATTTCATTTAAAAATCGCGATAAAATTTACGAAGTAAACGACTTTGTTTACGTTATAAAACTACAAACATTTTACAAAATTACTGTTGATTGCATAAACAGATCTCTGATAACATTTCCGTTATTTATTAATGTCGTAATGAAACATTAAATGTCAAAGTGGCGAGGGTATTTTATGACAAACTAATGTTGTATCAGTTGTCATTGTGAGCGCCCGCAGTGCTTGTCAGCCGCAGGCGATGCTGCTGCTCCAAGCACCCAAGTGCTCACGGGGTTCAGTGCACACTTGGACACAGTCCTCACTTGCACAGTTTACATTTGCACAGTTCCCAGCCCGCCTAGTCCCAGGCACACAAACCCTATACACATAATCACTACAATTTATTCCATTTGCTCGGAATTAAGTCGTTAGGCTTTATTTATTTTATGCAACATTCTACTCAAGTAGGTCAAGCAATTATAATGCACTTAAGATGTGTGCATAGCGGCATTTATCTCCTTTATTACACGCTTTTTCACGTAAAACAAGGTGATTATGTATGTGTACTGCATCGATGGCGGTGCTTTATTTCACTTTTCAGCTACCTAAGAGTAGACATGAGACAATAATGGCGATCATTTAGCCAAAAAGCCGATGTCATTAACAGGGTTGTCGGTTGTCGCTATACTTTGTACCGCCAGGGCTGTCGCACACCGCGCACGGCGTACGCGTATCGCACCGATATCCGCGAAATACTTTCATTAATTATCCCCATTTAATTTATAGCAGTATCCGAGCCGTTGTATGAATATACAAGCCAATAAAATTTAATAAAACGCTCACCACGCCGGCCGACCGCTCGTCTTAATGAACAACGACAAACATCAATTCACGACGATCATTTGCGTTTTTTAATTACTGTTGATATTTTTACGTCGTTAACGTATTTTGAAATAAGACGATTATAAAACAAACAAGCTAGACAGGTGAGTCGAGGAGGTAGTGAATATGAGTTTAGGTGTAATATAAATTAATAAGTTATTCGGCGTCGGCGGAACTCCTGCGGCGAGGCGCGCGCTCGAGCGGTGTGGACCTTACACCGGTAATTATTATACACCTTGGGCCCACTAACCGTCTCCGCACCCGCACTCACTCGTTAAACAGTGCGACTAATTTTACTATAACTATTATTAATATTTTAATCTTCTCTCATCTACATATAAGTGGTATTTGGTAATGTTCCTAATTAAACACATCATAATTATGCATAAGCTGTAAACTGCGTACAGCTACGCAGGGTATACGCACTTAGCTGTATAACTGATATAAAAAGTTAGGAATACCAGCGCCCTTTCAATGTAATAAATATATCAACACGCTTATCATCTCATGACATCTAACGGCACGGACGGGCAATACAATCGTACTCATAAAACTTTCATAACGTAAGTGACACTGACATAACTATCAATTTTATAGATAAATCGTATAAATCAACTACATTTATAAAACACTACTTATTTGTCAAATTTTGTTTGAAGAAAGCATACAGTTATTGAAAGATTTAGATGATAGTGTTGTACTTAAACAATTTCAACTTTCAGTTAGTCAAGAAAAGTAAAATCTAGATCCTAGATCATACCTACGAAATAGGTAGATCTTTTAAAAATTTGACGACTAATTACATACTCATACTGTATTTAACAATAAAACAAAACAGAAGAGAAGTTTAAACAAACTACATTCATAAACATATTCTAGCAGACACAGAACAGTAAGAAGTCGTTTCAAGAATGTCATTATGAACGCCGCGCCGTATAAAAGCAGTGTATAGTGAAAATGGCTCTAGAAAATCGACACAAAATAATTAGATAGAATCTCTTTTAACAAGACGAAACTACATGGTAGTAGCTTTTGATATCTCTTCATAATTATCCTCGGCTTATGAAAATACGGCGAAGTGAGTTGATTGCGTCCAATTACCGGCGAAGTGGGAGCTTTCATTGTTTCTGCTCACATGCAATTAGGGAGAGGAATCGGCTGAGCTTGGGGCTTGATCGGCCCCGTTTAGTGTATGGGAATCGAAAAAAAGGGTTTTCGCCGCAACTTAATCGTGTAATCGACGTTTAATTTGCAGTAGAAAGAAATGAGATAATATATTCTTCTTCTTAGCGTATCGAAGGCAAATTATTAATATAATTTATAATAATATATTTGGCCAAAAATTCAGCTACGCGAACTGCGAGCACTGATATAGTCATAATCTCAGAGAATTGTAATAAAAAAAATGACTTATTAATTTTAAAAAAATTAGGAAAATCGTCTACTTTTACAATGTTTGTAAATATGTGAGCACCATGTATCTAGCACATAATTAAATTATCTGTCGTTGCTTCATTTTTAATTCTTTTTACCTATTGTGGTATAGTAATTTTATTCTAGGTGCATTGTCTTCACATATAATTATTAAACTAATGTACGTACTTATAAAAACTATTGTAAAACATTTTAAAAGAGTAAAGTTGGTGTTTCTTGCCCATTCTTCTCCATACGAAAACTACCTTTTGGAAGGGGCGACTAGAATCAATTATAATATTTTGTTTGACGTTCAAACATTTAAAAGTGCCATACATGGGGCTATTTGAAATAAATTATTTGACTTTGACTTTGAATATAATTAAGTATTACACATAACGCCCAACTTTGGTAAGGTAGGTTATGACAAAGGACACTTTATTTTGTTAAAGCTCAAATAGTATTAAAAGTTGTTAATGTTAGACTCCCCTTTCCCGTTATGTATAAAGTTAATTCTCACTTTAACCATCATTAAAGCTACACAAAGTTAACTCTAATATAGTTAACGGTTTTTAAATATACTTTGTGGTGATGTTAGCAGAGAGTGTAGTGAATTACTTTTATGTCATAATAAGGGCAATTGGAATAAACAGTGGGTGTTGCCGAGACGCCGGAAGTGGTCGCCATTGCCGCTGCGTTTCCAACTACCCACCACATATTTGCACTCAGTTTATTTCCACCGAACGACCAAATTATAAGCTATAAAACCGTTACTTACAATACAATCGGTTATTTGCACAAATACTTTCACGTAAACGAAATTTAACTCCAGTTATTGTAACATTAAAATAAGTAATAAAATATTTTGGGGATACACAAAGATTTATAATGAATATACTTTTACAACTAATACATTTTATGTTATAATTAATAAATATATAATTTTTTTTACCGTGACACTTTTATGTTGGATTGTCGTAATTTTTAAGCCTATTATTTAAAAAAAGAGTAAGACGGTACTGTTATGTTAAGACGTAAAACGCTTGGTGTTAAAGTTAGATTCACTAAAAGATGTTGAACAGATGAAATAAAATATAAAAGCAAAAATAAAACCTAATACCTACATTAGTACTCAAAATTATTATTTTGTCGTATCTCTATGTATTTTACTGTGTGTACATAAATAATAAAAAATAAAAATAAGTTAATAAGAGTTTATAAAACGCGTTCAATGAAGGAAATTGTGAATTTGTTTGAATTATAAGGTCCTTCGATTATAGTAATGGACGACTATAAAAGTCGATTGTGTCATAATATTGTGTTCCCATTCACGAAACTCTGTAACTGCCTAAAATTCATACAGATGGGGTTTATTTATAAACGTTACTTAAGGTACGCAGTTATTATGACAGTTAAGCGTCTCGTAACTTTAAACAACGTTTATAAATAAGGGAGTTAGAGGCTAGCTAAATTTAATAGCTATGACTTCTTTAGGACCACTCACTTTCAATGTCAGAATTAAAAGTTTACAATAATAGCTAGTTTAGCTCTGAAACTTCAAATTTCATAGTACCGAAATGTGTTTTGTGTGTGTAAATGTGTTTATTTAAAAACCTGAAGCATCGACGATCAATCGACTTTCGTTTAATAACACCTTAATAACATTGAATCGCAGTTGGTGCGCTTAATTGAATTTCACAAAATATTCAATTACAATTTTATATATACCAACTTCTTGCTTTTACACAACCAGGAACCGCATGTAAAAAGCATAGTTTTGTAGAGTCGTGCTCATTTATACGTATAAGGATAGTATTTTGATTTAGTTAATGTTTGCGTGTCTGCGTGTGTGTGCGCATTTACGAGCCAGTCTGTTGTCACCTTCTTTGTCTGCCGGCGTCTACTAAACAACAAACTTTATATACGCAGGGAAAACGGTTTGTCTTTTAATTTAGCAACTTAAGCCTAATATATAAATCACTCCGTTCGTTGTAATTATTAGCAATAAAATATGACTCTAAGCAACACGTATTTACGCTGCGAAACTTATGTTTTTATACTTTCGATGAATTATTTTGCTTATTACGCCCGTCGAGAGGAACTTAAAGTTTCTAGAATTGAAAGTTGTTGGCGATTGTGCATTGTTTTCTAACATAACTACTCCTCATCCCTCCCTCTAGAAGGTATTTTATGACCTTTTCAGAGGAATTTGTTAAAATTATCTTAGGTGGATATGATTTGATGCCAGCCTTGTGATGGAATGTTGTCCAAAGCGAGGGACAGGTTGTCCCACGTATTGTATGCAAATATAGTCGGCGCCACCGTGAGGAGCTGGGCTCATTTGGCAGAGTTATGGGCGTCACATGGCGCGGTGACACGGCGTCACTGATACACTCGGCGTATTAATCACGCGCGGTAACGATAGCTCTGCGAAGCCCTCTGCCCAGAGCCCAGCGCGAGAGCAGCGCCTCGCGGGGGGCGCGCACAGCGACATAACATTTCTCACTTCAATTTGTAGTCTTATTTGTTTTTCTGTTTCCATCGTCTCACTTCATTTCAATCGGAGGTCGTTTTTAATATAACTTTTATATTTTTTTCATTCCGAGGTGACGTTTATCGTGACTCCCCGGGTGACGGCGACGCGTCGCGCCTCTCTAGTTAAATGACGATTTACCAGTTTTTCATTGGACTCCCGATGTCAGTCTCTTTACGAGCGAGTATTTTATTTGGAGATATTTTACTGCCACCGATGTTATGATGAACGTTTACGTACCTCTGAGTTATTTTAATGTTCCATATGAATTTGTGAACTTGAGACGCTACGGCTAATAAAAGATAAAATTGATTAAGGTATAAAGTTTAAACATTATTGTACGTATTTGTTTGATTTTGTGTGCGTTCACATTATGACTCTGTAATAAAATGTAAGCATGCCTTATTATAAGCACTATAAATATGTACCTACTTTCAGCTTAATTGCCCAGTAGGTAAGCAACATGAAGCAATTTATATAAAATATTATTGATTTATAAATACCTTTGAACACACAAATCTCTTAAATATGCATTATGTATGAAAAATAACCGTATTTGGTGTTAGGTGTGAATTTGTTAATTAACTATTTATCATTAATATTATGATCACCCATTCATTTGTCACAGACACATTTTAGCAGTCGCCTGATCTCGCAACCTCATCCTTATTCATTTGTATCTAATACATATTTATATTTTCATATCGTAATGTACAGTCAAGCACACAGGTAGAACAAAAATAGTAAATATAAAATTATGAAAAAAAAAAAAAAAAAATGAAATTGAGATCCAAAGTAATCGGAGTTGTGTCCAGTATAACCGACGCAATCTTACCCAAAAAAATATAGGTACAGTCGTTAGGGTTGTGAAAATCTTAGCTTAAAAATCTTAACATCTGACAAGAAAACATCTGAAAATCGGTGAGCAAATAATATTAAAGTATTTACGAGTGTGGTGTCGATAGTAAAACGGGTCCGATTGCTTCGCGAACACAACTAATGCAAATGCAAAGAAATCCGCTACTTTAGAGGATCGTTACTCATGGCTTACTGCCGCTGTTGACTTAACCTCGACGACACACGGACAGTCGCGAGCTAAGCTCTTTCTTATTGGAATATCTTTATCAATTTTATACTATTAGATTGTTTTTTTTTTAAGACATTTTAGTATAATTATAAAAAAAAATTGTAGTGGTGATGATTTTTAATTTTTCGATTATCTGTGAGCTTAGGAAAAACAGAGCACAGAGCACAGAACCCAATTCTTTTGTAATTTTTGTAACTGTTTTACGAGACTCTATTTTTCTAAAAATTGTTCTTCTTTATCGTTTATTTTTTTTAAATAATATTTAACAAAAACTCATAAAATCTAAGTTTAGAGTTGAGTGCGCGAGCGTGGCCGCCCACGGCCCTACTCGATTCAATCTGTTGACATCTCATATTGAGTGGACACGTGCTGTTTGTTTTTAAATAAATTCATTATTTAACCGTTGCTACGACGGAGGCAATTTAAACCGTACTTTATGTCCTAATTCTAATACATACTTAATGAGTACCGTTTATGAATCAATAGATAAATGTTGCATTGTTTACAATGATTTTTATAACTTAATCTATCCTCCTATCCAGTTAATTACCCTCAAATGTGTCTAATTAGTTTTAATAATTCCAATTACTTCATTAGACATACTTAAGGAATTGGTCAAGAATTATTTATTGATTGCAGGTGCTCGTTAGTTATTGGTTTTATAGCATATATTAAGTTAAATAGCTACTCTCGAACTACTGTACAGGTTCTCGTCTCATGTTACCGTATATTGGCAGTTAACAAAACAATATTTTGCATTTTGTGTGACGCATACATTTTTTTCATGTTCGTAACGGTGGCGGTGATGGTGTCGGATTTATTTAGACATAGCATGTCGTTATAGGCCGTGTCATGAGTGCTCGGAGTACAAATGGGCCAATTTGTCGGCGCTCCGGTGCGGAGGCGAAAATCCGCCGTAATCCGCGGGCTCGCGCGCTAATCGAAATATCGACGCAGCCGCTTATTGACGAGTCGGCAGGCCCGCTCGACCTGATACCGTCACCCGGCGCACTAACAATCAACCCGAGCACTTTTGAATTAAAACAAAATTAATTCGTACGTACTTACTATGTTACTGTTAATTGAATTAATCAAATTAAGGCTTATGGAACTTTTATTAGGTAATATCAATATAAATTAATCAAACAATTTTAAAAAACATTAAAAAAAAAAAACAAGAATTCTGTTGGCTTTTTAATTAATTTGAACGTTAGACATCTAATGGGATTTTTTCATTTACTATATGGAACTCGTTACACCATATATACTGTTATTGACTTTAGTCATTCCAAATTGTTAAACAAATATTGATCTTCGTTTAATCTTCATACTTAACCAATGATGACACAGACGCATCCAGCGCGGCTGGCGGTCCGCAGCCATCTGTCCCCCACCGTCGGCCATGTTCCGCTCCTCCCCACGGCCCTCCCAACGCCTCCCACCGCAATTACAACCATCGCCGACTTTCACCGCCACCGCAAACGTCAACTTATTCTTTAGACGTTAAAGATTAATTTCGTGTGTCGGGTAGTTTCAGGGGAGCTGGGGTGGGTTGTTCCCTGCTGCATCCCTTCAGATCGGTTCATGTCGTCGCCTACGCAGTACGTGATACCATCGTGTTGCATAATTATTGTAATGCCTTCGTATCAGCAGCTCTCGTTTTATTAAATGCGTAATTTTTAGGTACCTATTGATATCTGCAGATTAAGATGGTAAGTATCCGAAAGTAGGGATCTCTTACAGGTGCTTGCGTATTCAAATGATCATTTTATGTTGGTATTGTTTTGCATATTCATGTGGTTGTTGTCTGTGGTTAATATATTACGCATTTAATTTCTGGTTTCCTTTTCTTATTCTTATAGTACCTACCTACAAGTAAAGTTAACTGTTAAGTGTTAAGTGTAACTATATTTAAATATTTTTGGAAATGAGTAATAATTTTCAAAACCCAGAAAAATAGATTTGTCGAGTAAACGAATGGAGCACAACAACAATGGGGTTCTACCTTGTAGGTAGAATAGAATCAAAATAGACCACGCGTTTACCACAGATCCGATAAAATAAAAAACAAGCAAAAAAAAGCCTCTCCGCTCATTTTAACATTAGTCTCTTGTAGAAGAAGCACTAGATTTATAAGTTGCGGTTGTCCAGCGTAGGCGTTCGTGATAAGGCAACGTTTCGTACGCGCTACGACAACGCTGCGTAGGCAATACGATAAACATGCATAGGTGCTATGACGACGTAGTCTACGAAGATTAAAAGATTTGATTTATTTTATAAGTCGTTTGGTCCAGGTCGGCCAATTTTGGTAATAAACCGTAATGAACCTCATTACCGATTTTTAAGAAGTCGATTAAAATATATCTATAGGAGAAATTAATTTACAATGTGACTAAAACATTTACACGAAATTTGTCTTTAAAGTGCGTGTTAAAAATCATTTTAAATTGCTCACAGGTCAACACACTCCAAATCAGTTAAAATTTTTAAATCAAGTGTTAACTAATAAAGTGTTAGTCCCATCACCCATAGATCCCAGTAATTATAACTGAAAGTGAATATCACCCCGTGATCCGGGATGAGGGCGGGGCGGCCATTCATTAGGTGCAGGTGAGAGTATTAGAGGTGCTGTAATGATGCGCACCACGCCCAGGATCATCACACCTTCTTTTGTGCCACTCAATAATAGATTGCTTTTGAGATCTTTTTGACCAGATGTCAATATCGAGACGCATTTTAAACAGCTAGGGATCTTTCCAGAAGACGAGATAAAACACTGGCCAATACTGGTTATTCAGCTGTATCCCGTTACACTAGAAGCTGACCCCAACATAGTCTGTTAAGAAACGAATACGCAGATGATAATGATAAAATAAAGCATTGGCTTGCACTTAGGTAAGGAAATTAGTATGGAAAATCCGATGAAATCATACATTTAAATAGAAACACAAAACATTAAAATCTACTCAAAAATATACATTTAGCTAATACAGTAATTATACGAACCATAAAGAAAGAACAGTCACGTTAATAATCTAACAACGAAAATGAATCGGCGCCTTTGCCTCCACAATTAACACGATGCCGCAATAAAAATAACTAGGCAGTGAAAATTAATTAATTTACAGACTTTAATTATCTCATCAGGGCAGTAAAACCATGGGCAGTTTGCGTCGGGCTGGCTTATCGTCTCGTCACATCGGTCGAGACATTGCCCTAATAATTACGGGCCCCGTTTCGTTATGAGAAATCACCGACATTGTTATTAGTGAATAGATAACGCGATGTTTACTAATTAATGCTGGAGTGAATAGACTTTGTGTGTAACTCGAGTAAAGTAAGGCTGACTTGAATGTGACAGATTGATTTACATGGAACGAAAGACGAACAACGATCCACAGAGAAATCAAGCCTATATTGCCTGTTTTAGATACTCCAACAATATTGGAATTTATGGTCACTATTTCATGTCAAAATTTATTATTCTCTACGAGCGTAAAATTAATTCCAAAAACTAGTTATTTCAATTACCTGTATAGTTATACGCCTGTCACCTAGTCATTTTAGCAACGAGCTCCGTTTACTGAGTAATTTTATTAGATTTTCCAACTAATAAATTAATGAACTGGATATTAAGTAATTTGTGTGCCTACAGACACACTCTGCGTGCTTCAGGTGCCTTTGATAGGCATAGCACTCAACGGAAAAGAGAGGAAATAGCAAAATCTTCACAAAGCATATATTGAAACTTGCTTATCGAACTTCCTATTAATTTTGGAGGAACTTCTTAATTAACTGTTTCATAATGTTTGTAAAATATGTCTGCTCGACAACGTAAACAACACAATGAATATTGTTGAATTGTCAAAAGGAATATCATTGGGATTGCGATTATATTACGCAATTACCTCTCTGGTATTCTAGAAAGACATGTAGGTTGGTGATGAAATGGTTAGCTCTTAATACTAAGTTCTGTTATCTCTTTGCCAATCATTTTATTCAACACACGTCTCTCTCTCGTATCCTGCGTCGGCGGTATCATTCTAAACATCTGTCTTCTGATGAATTACCTTCATGTTTTACATAATCTGCCTAGTTTCTGAACTTAAGACATTCTTATGACTGATGACTTCAAGTATTTGCTTGTAAATTCCAAAATGTTTTACATTACATACATGTTCTAGGCAAAGTTGGATAATTAAGGAAATCTTGTGGAAATGTGCTTGCGGCTTTTGTCTTTGTGCAAAAAATTCACAAAAATATATTATTATTTAGCTCTTTATTAATGTTAATATATGTAATTAGCATTCATGTGAATGAGCCTGTAGGCACACACGGCTACACATCAAGCTATTTATTTCCAGTATAAGCTGACCTTGCATTGTACGGAAATCCTATACAATACGATATTAGCATAAACTGGAAATGTATAGCTTGATGTGTAGCCGTGTGTACCTAGCTAGGCCACGTGTCATTATGTCCTTTTTAATTTTAAATAGTCAGATATAATGTGTAAAATATTTATGCTGTTTTTATTCTACCTAAGCGTAGCTTTTAAATTAAAAGTCTTGAATAACATATTATTATCGTTACGATGTAAACGTTTCAACGGAAAATTGGTATGAAGATTGTTAACATTTAAGTTGTTTTATTTTATGATAAACTTTGCGTTTTCTTCTCTCTGTGAAGAGGTTACCAATTGTGTAAAAGCCTTCAAAATGGCTTATTTCTTTCTCTTCACTATCCAATAACGGCGTCGTACCCAAGTGCGTAATATTTACGAAGGTTCTCTATACTGCCCTGCTAAGCCCAAAGGCGGTATCTCTGAGATCGACACTTTTAGTATTTTTTATACCATTCAATAGCTTTAACAATTTCACATCTAATGGTATAAGCGAAATAACGCTATCTAACTTAAAACATTAAAAAAACCCCTAAGAAGTTTTTTATATCTCCATGTTTCCTTAAATTTCAATTTACAAAAACTCAATTTTCTCAAAACTTACTCCGGTTAAGATACCGCCTTTGTGCTTAGCAGGGCAGTATAATATTTATTGAATAAAAACGTTTACAAAAAGTGTACATTTAGGCAACAGTAAGATTTCCCAAACAATTTTTACCTAAAAATAAATTAAAACTAAAACATGTTAATTACAAGTGCAAGTCAGTAATGATGTTTCGGGATTACAGTATTAGGTAGCGACCCGCCCGATCTAGGTTAATTCAAACCTGTGTTTCAGGCCATCACTTTGCATTTTAATTAAATTGGAACAATAAAATTTAAAACTAAACTAATATAAAACAATTAATTAATAACTATGAGAAAAAGCATATTGGTACATTTATATCTAAAATTAAACCTTTGTAAATATACAAAAGTAAATACTTACGAGGGATAAATTATCGTCATGACAAAATTTCTAGAAGATTTTCTGTGTCTGTGTAATTGAGTGTCGCTAAATGTTCTGCTAACAATTTACTACATTTTTTGTAACGTACACTATAGAAGCTTATTAACTTGTTGAGCCTATTATACAGAAAAGGTCCTAAAAACACATAAAATCGATTAGCAAACGCATGTCTAGTTTGAGGCTTTATGCAAACCAAATCCTTCCTTCTCTTGTCGCTAGGTGATGGGTCAAAAGGAAGTGCAGTGTGCTGGTGTAATACTATGTTTAGTACAAATAATTGCCGAATTGTTAGTACATTACATGCTATGTAGAGCTGGTGCGTAGGAAATGTAAAAGGGCGAAATGTTGCAACCTTTAGAATTGCTCTTTGAGCACGCTCTAGAGGGAGTAAAATTGTTTTTGCAGCACCGCCCCAAGAAGTTATGCAATAGGTAAGAATGGATTGACACAAAGCTAAATAAACCTGTTTAATAAATTTAAAATCTATTTTAAGCTATGGTCCGCAAATTCTTAAAGACATATATTAATTTGCGCACTCTAGCACAAAGTAAATCGATGTGTTTACGGAAGTTTACATTGGAGTCAATAGTGACACCCAGATATTTTAAATGGTCAGCTTTAGCTAAAGTGGGGCAGGAACATGCAGTGTCAGCGCACGTGCTACAATTATGTGAGTAAATGTTTAGATTAGTAAGCGGTATGTTAGTATTTCTCATTGTAAATAAAATGTATTTTGTTTTATCTGTATTTAATGTTAGTAGATTATTATGAAGCCAATTAGACACAATGTTAAAACCATTCTGAGCATGTTCATAGACTTCAACTCTTGATTTAGCTGAGAACAATAGAGCGGTGTCATCCGCATAAGACAATATGACACCATTTTGGAGTGCCAAGCAGCAAAGTTCATTTATATAGATTAAAAATAACGTAGGGCCCAAAATGCTGCCTTGGGGAATTCCAAAACAACTATTTTTAAGTTCAGAACTTGTATACTGACCAATTTTTACACATTGCTGACGATCGCTAAGATAATCAGAAAATAGTTGAAGTTGTGCTCCTCTTATCCCAAGTGTTTCAAGCTTGTGCAAAAGTAAAGTACATGAAATGGTATCGAAGGCCTTGGCAAGGTCTAGAAAGATCCCAATTGTGTGCATACCATTATCTAGATTGGTAGTCACATAATTAGTCAATTTGTGTACTGCTTGTCCAGTTGATCTTTTGGGCCTAAAACCAAATTGACTATCTGAAAGTAGTTTGTTATCTTCCAGATATTTTATCAATCTACTGTTAATTATTTTTTCTAAAATTTTTGAAAGGCCTGTTAACACTGAGATGGGTCTGTAGTTATTCACATAGTTTTTGTCTCCAGATTTGAAGACAGGTGTGACGACAGCTTTTTTAAGCAACTTAGGGAATTTACCTTTAGATAAACAAAGCTGAAAAATGTGTGTTAGCGGCGGGGCAAGGAGGTATTTAAACCTCTTAAGTATATTATTAGGTATGTCATCCCACCCAGTAGCACAAACATCTTTTAACCCGTTTATTATTCTTACTACTTCGCAAACGTCAGTATCTAATAAAACAAATGAATTTAATGTAGAGGATGTCGTCGGGTTTTGACGGGAAGAATTACTAGAATGTAAAGATTTTTCAGCCAAGTTTTTACCAACGTTAGCAAAAAAGTTGTTTACTTTATTCATTGCTTCGGATGGGCTTGCTTCTGCAGATAGTAAGTCAAACGGAGGTTCGGGATTTTTCGATCTAAATGTATTCGTTTTTATAAATTTCCACACAAGTTTACTATTTGTCCCCGCCTTCTGTAATTCATTTTTATCATACTGCTTTTTTAGTTTTTTCAAAAGATTATTACAGAAGTTTCGATACCTTTTGTACGTAACAGAAAGTATTTCGTTATCAGGTGTGAGTTTCAATTTCAGGTGAAGTTTGTCTCTATGTCTTATACAACGAACGAGACCGGGTGTAATCCAGGGTTTAATACAACTATACTTTCTAGGCATTGTCTTAGTAAACGTGTTTTTCCTTATTGCATATTGTAGCGAATCTATGAAATACTTTAACGTAATATTTGCATCGTCTGAATTATAAACTGGGTCAAAATTAATACCGCGTAAGTCACTTTCCAGGTTTGTCATATTGACTTTAGTGTAGCTACGCATGCAGTTTTTTCTAGGTGAACATATTTGTAATGTTAGTAAAACAGCTTGATGATCGGTAAGCGAAGAATTAGTAACCAATGTTTTAGATGGATTTTTTGATTTTAAAATGACATGGTCTAAGCATGAGCCACTCTGATGCGTGGGGTGATAGTGAGCTGGTAAAAGTCCATGAAATGAGCAAATGTTTAAATAATTGTGTACATGGGTATCGGTGTTCCCGGAAGCAATGTTTATGTTAATATCGCCCAAAAGTACTATGTTTTTAAAACATGTAATGTTTTTTAAATTGGTGTCGAGCGAGTCTAAAAACCTATCCATATTTTGAGAAGGCGGCCTATAAATAGCCATAACTACTGTATCGGGAATAATTTTGATTATTAAGCAATTACTATCTTGGGATACAGGTTCTTCTTTTGTTGTTCGTAAATTATTTTTGATATAAACTACTAATCCATCGTTCTGGTTTATGTTTCTGTCAGTTTTATAAGAATAGTAACCGTCAAGAGATGGTAAATTGACTGTCTGTTTTGACAACCAACATTCTGTTAGGACGATTATATCACAGCTTAAATCAAGATTCTGTAACAACACTTCGAATCCGTTCATGTTTCTATTTATGCTGCGAATATTCTGTGTGAGCAGGGTTAAGGTTTTTTCACCAGGTTGAATATGGTGCTTACAGTCCCTAACATTACAGATTTTAGATTCGGACACAGAAAAACTATCTAGATCACAAATAAGCTGATTTGTCATGATTGTTACAAACTAAGTGGAAATATAAATATAGGATAAGCTACCTGTTTGTGTGCTAACTAAATAAAGTATTCGGTGGCGCTCTTAGGCACCGTCATAGTCTATTGAGTTGATGTAGTTGATCTCTGCATATTTGCGCGCCGGGCAACTTACGTCACCAGTTGGATGGTCACATTTCCTCTTGAAGCGCTTGCATGTCGCACATTGAGCGGGAGAAGATTTGCTGCTACATTCCTTGAAGGAGTGTCCAGTCACTCCACAGTGGTTGCAAGTAGGACTAGTTTCCCGGCAAAACTTGGCTGCGTGTCCGAACTGCTGGCAATTGAAGCACCTGGTGACTATCGTGAAATCTCTCACAGGGCATGATGTCCAATTTATAAAAATTCGGCTTTGATTTATAAGTAGTTTTCTTATGCTAGCAGGCACTTCCAGGATGTAGTTACAGGTAGGAAGGTCTTTTTTACCCGATTTATGGCTTAATTTGATGCTCTCAAGGAAGGACTCACAAGTGATATTCGGCAACTTATCTGAAAGGTTCTGCTCGTAAATACAATCAAATACCTCTTTCTCGGTAAGGGTTACGGGAACACCAATCACGGCGACCCTAGGGCGGCGTTTAGAAGGTTCTTCTACTGTAAGGCCCGATGATACTAATTTTTCCGAATTCTTAAGCTTGTCAATATCGCCTCTGCTTTCGGTGCTAATCAGAACGCCTCCATTATTCACTTTTCTCAGGCTACGGACATGGAGCTTAAGTTGTTCGGGGGAGATAATCTTTTGAACAAGCGACTTGGTGTCGTCACTTGTTTGGGTCTTATCACTGGGATAGATGGCGACTGATCTCAAATTTGCAGGACGGATGTAGTTATCGGAACCTTTCTTCACCATGCTAGCAAAAGTGGTATGTTCTGATGGATTAAGCTTCGTTTCTACGACCTCTTTGAACTGCTGGAGAGAGTTCGCAACGTTCTGGTGAACCTGTAGGTGCTGGATTGTGGTATGGGCCTGGATTGTTTTCTGCTTCAACGATTGGTATAAGACAGCCATCTGAGAAGTCCCACTCGAGACCTTCCGGCAAAGAGTGGAGACACGAAGCTTCTGGTCTGAGTTCATTTTCCCCTCACCGACAATAGTGCAGACTTCGTTCAGAATCGTATCAATAGATCCTAACCATTTCTGTACCTCTGGCGTACTGATGACTTCGATCGGCAATTCATTCTCTTCGGGTACTGGTGGGCTTTGGTCACTCGGGGGTAATGGTTCATTAGGCGTCGGTGGAGGACTTCGCCGTAGTAATTGGCTACGACCAAACGGGCTCGCTCCTAGGTTAGACATACTACTAGAAACACTTTATTTATCGTTTATAAAAATTAATTAGTTCATCTTGCAACTTCGGTAAAAACACTCTTGAAAGTCGGTAAAAACTTACAAGTCACACGCGACACACTTTACTTATATACTGACGGCGCAAATAATTATATTTATTTGTCGTAATTGTTTATTTCATTATATAGTTAATAAATACAAAACACACGTCCGCTTAGTCTCGCGTCTTGCCATGAGAATGAGTATATATCTTCACTGGTGGAAATTTTTCTAATGTTCTAATACTTCTATACTTACTTTATTCTTTCTTTCCTCCCAGATCGTCCTGAACTCGATGCACCGGTACCAGCCCCGAATCCATCTAGTGAAGGTCCGCGAAGGAGGCGGCCCCATCACGGACCTGACGCGGGAACAGCATCGCACCTTCGTCTTCCCGGAGACGGTGTTCACAGCAGTCACCGCTTACCAGAATCAGCTCATCACCAAGCTCAAGATAGACTCCAACCCCTTCGCAAAAGGGTTTAGAGATTCATCGCGACTAACGGATTTTGATAGGTAAGTCTACACCTTCCATGTACTTGATATGTTGCGTATGTTTTTCGAGACGAGTAAACAAATTCTTTCCTCATCCCTGGGTAGGGTATCGTAGAAGGTGACATTCCTATCTACGAGGATGTCATGAGAATGGAGTTAGGTATGTGCTTACAGCTGTGCTTCGTGTGACATAATAATTAAGTCTCAGTCAATCAACAATCAGTCTATTTTTATTAAGCATCAGCTTAATCACTTTTTGATAAAGCCTTGTTTTGGACGACAAAACGAAATTAGTATGAAGATTCTAGCAAAACATGTCGAGCATTTCCGGTCCTTTTTTTATGGCGTTTAGACCATCACTCTAAAGAACCAACCTAACACGAATACATAAATCCCACCATTAAATTTTAACAGCCCATCGATACATCAGGTTCCAAAAATCGGGGACGAGCATTCAGAGCGTTTAGTTTATTTGCGCTAAAGTGGTCTAAAGCGGGGTATGGTGCGGTTTGATAAATTGACAGGTTATTAGCAACAGTTGAAAGGCATTAGGTACACCGCCCTGCAATTTGCCGCCAACGATTTAACATGAATAAAAGATTAAAACCGTTCCTCCGCTGATTGCGGCGATATCGGACGAGTGCGGCCGAATGCTGAGCGAGCCTACATTTAGGGCTGTTGTTATCCGCGTTATCGGTTAATCGACATTGTGAATGAGATTCTGGGCGTAAAAATAATCTTGAGGATGCATCGAGGACGTGCCCTCGAGTGTAGTGATAGTAATGTGCCCAAGATTATTAAGGGAACAATCTTTATAGCTATGTGTTTATGTGCCAAGTTAATGGAAGATTACTGAAATGCGATCCTACACAAACATACCTACCTATCGACTTCATATTTGCCATCGTGATTTATAATGTAGTAGGAGGAATATTTGCCTGCCAATGAATAAAGTATAAACTGAATTCAATATTTCGGAAACATAATTTTCGAATCAGAAAATTAATGCACATTGTTTTAGGACTTTGATTAAGAGATCAATTACTTTGATATTTATACAAAAGTCTAAGGCAGCATTGGAAGCTAGTCATCTAAAGTAACTGTAGGTACAATGAGTCCAGCTTATTAATACGCGAAGTACTGTAGGTAGAAAATAACGGTCGTGTTAAAACTAATGTCATAGTATTAATCAGTTTAATTGTCTTAAGTAGGTATAAAACTTTATCAGGATATTAACAGAAATCATAAAATAAGCCATTCTGTGCATGTTAGATACTTCTATGTAGTAGGTACCTAACTATTATATTGTGGTCCTAATATCGTGACATAGAAAAATCTAGGTTTTATACCGTCAATGTGTCAATTAAGGTTATTGCAAAATTAAAATGTGACCTCGAGTCTGGGCTTCAAACAGTATTTTAGGAAACAGTATACATGTATTATTCTACTGGAGAAACAGGAATATGTAAAAAGCTCGATAAGCATAATCGGTTTGCTTCACCATTGGATCGCGGTTTAGATTTGCGTAAATAAAAAGCTTTATAAAGTCTAAAGTAATTGTTCCAAGCGTGAGAGACGAAATACTAATGATGGATGGAGTTTGGGTGAGAGAGTGGGTTTTCTAAAAACGGAAAATGAATTAATACTTTCCCACAGATTACAAAGTTACTGTTGACATAGCTCGTAGAATCCTATAGTACCGCTATTGTATTCACTTTTACCTTAGTCGTTCAGTATTACCGTCAATATCTTTCTATTGTGGATGTCTCGACACTTTACGCCGAGAACAATCGACTATTTACTCGATAGACGTGGGAAACCAATCGTTCGAACATTTTTCACTATTCTCGGCGTCTGGACTGCTAAGAAATATATATGCTGGGTGCAATAAACTTACTCTTGCTGGTGAATAACCTTAGTTTTTGGTCTCTAATAACTGGACACATTAAATGCAACTATCACAGCAGCGGTTATAATCATCGATTTATATCTCTGGTAAAAATGTATCAAAATATCATACAGGGCGAGATTTTAAAACGAGACTGCAAATGAAAACCGAGATTTGATAATAGAGAAAAATTGCCGAAAACAAAAAAGCCTCCTCTTTAAGGCTCTTGCAGACCAGCGCGATATCGCGGGCGCTACAGGCAGCGCGACCCTTGTAGCGCCCGCGATATCGCGCTGGTCTGCACGAGCCTTTAGCCGGGTATCGATAATGGTGCTTTTGGAAAATGTTTTTGATTACTTTGGTGAACTTTCAGTAGTCCTTATAATCTATTTTTTGGCTTGCAGTGCCATTTAAAGACTGCATAATTATGGCGTTTTGTCCAACGTCAACGGTTCATGCAGTATGTTATTATAGATACCTATGTATGTTACATATCGCGTTCGAAGTGGTGTGGTGTGGTGGTGTTTACGGGTTACAAAACCAGCCAACATAAGATACAGACGTGAAAATGAACAATGTCGTACTGATATTGAACTATGTAGATAGAGTTAAACCAATATCTAATGAAAAGACATGCAGTAGGTCAATCAACTCAGACTATTGGAGTCCACTGCTGGACATAGGCCTCTCCCAAGCTGCGCCACATTACTCTGTCCTCCGTCTTTCGCATCCAGTCTGTCCCAGCCACTTTCTTAAGGTCGTCTTGCCGATAGGCGGTCTACTCTAGGACTCGTCTGCTCCACCGGCCATCGGTCCTTCGACATGGCCAGCCCACTGCCACTTCAGTTTGCTTAATCTGTAAGCTATGTCGGTAACTCCGATTTTTTTCCGGATAATTTCATTTCTCATTTTATCCTTCAAAGAAACTCCAAGCATAGCCCGCTCCATAGCGCGCTGAGCTACCTTGAATTTGTGGACCAGTCCGACTGTCAGTGTCCACGTTTAGGCATTGTATGTCGTAATGGGCAGGACGGTTGATGACCTTAGTCTTCAAACATTGCGGGATAGGCGACGAGAAGACTTGACGAAGTTTCCCAAATGCTGCCAAACCCAACTGGATCCTCTTGTCGGCTTCTTTCTCAAAGTTGTGTCTACCGAACTGGATGACTTGCCCTAGGTAGACATACTCCTTCACATCTTCGAGAAGCGATCCTTCGATGTGGATTGGACTCGGCAAGACGTGTGAATTGTAGGTACACGACTTTCCTCTTGTCCAAATTCATGCCGAGGCCAACCCGCCGAGAGGCTCCATTTGGGCTGTGCAGCATCTGGTCTAACTGTTTCAGCGTCTGCCATTATGACGATTTCATCGGCAAAGGGAAGGTGTGAGATGTACTCGCCATTGAAGTTAAGCAGTAGGTTTCCATAAAAAAAATATATTTCCATTCCTGTTAATACCCTACTAATTATTTTTGTGTTTAGAGATACATTTCACCAAAAAGGTTTACTGAAGTTGCTTATGAAAACTATAATTATGAACTTACTTAATTAGGTACGATAGGTATATTCCAAAATTAATCATTACTTTACATTAGGTACCTACCATATAATTATAGAATACATAATTACTCCTAGTTTTGTAAAAAAATCATTGTTACAATAGACTTATTACGTATATAATAGCATGTTGTCGTCGGCTTGTCGCCTTGTAAGAAGGTTTTAGTCGTGAAAACTTGGAAGGGCGTGTCCACAGAGTAAAACTTAGGTTTTAGCAGGTATTACGACGATGCTAGTAATATTTTTAACGTTCCTTTGTCCACATAATTATTAACTTTTAATACATCCGTAAACTGCAAGTCTAGAGTAACATTCTTTAGTAAGCGGTACATAAAACTTAAAGCAAAGGTTACAGTCATCCACAGTCCAAGATTATTTTTTTCTGTTAGCTACATCTGTTTTAGAAGAATGCCAAATTATCATTTCAAGTCTAGGTAGAGTCTGCTTACTTTTATTTAGTCTCCATTGATAAAATCTACCTGCGGGCATTACATCTTAAGTGATAAATTCTATCATAGCAGAATGGAACCATACCAGTTTTTTTTTGTCGATCATCGTATAAAATATGAATAGGTAGAAAAGATATTCAACCTCAAAGATTCGAGACTAGATAGCGATCCATTTATTAAATTTAAAAATTAATATTTAGCGGAATATTGCGTGTTTCGCTCATTAAGTCGAGGTGTTGGGTGACTGAGGCGAGAATGCGCCGCAAGGAACGGCCGGGCGTTCCCATGGACCGACTGGACCCACTAGTTTCGACTCACGATCAACCACAGACATCGGTAAGGGTGCCTTTATGTGGGACATTGCCGTTCAGAAAAACGTTTTTTCTGATCAAACTTAATGTAGGACGAGAAAAAATATGTGTAGAAATAAGTGTTGAAAAGGGTACCCCTAAAAATCAAGTTCCATTTTTGTCGCTCGGTATTTTGTTACTTTCTAAAACACCGTAGAATTTCTAACGTTGCATTACTAGATTGAAGTGGTGACCGGGTGCGCTAAGACGCGCAGTTACCTACAGTAATCCTTCTATCATGTATTCATAATCTCATCAAAGCATGATGACTAATGTGAAAATTTTAATACTGGTAGGTAATGGAGGCTTATAGATGTGTTAATAATTAGCATAGCTATTTACATAAAATTTTACGCTAACAATGTTAGCTAAGACCAAGATTTCAAAATCTTTGTTTAATCAGGAAATATGTAACTGCTTGCTTCAAGTTTCTGACTGTTCAATAGGAGGTATTTTTTAATATCCAGGTAGTTCGTTTATGGTGTCAGTAGGGAGGCATCTTTGGTTTCGTGTTAACACGTTCGAGGTTGCGTGGTTGCGAGCGGAGGGCGGGTTGCGGTGCGGCGGCGTGTGGAAACAGCTCACGTCAACGGCGGCCGGAGCCGGCGGCGGCGGCGCGTAATCACAGGGCTCGCTCCTCATTATGCCCTAAACGACAAATTAAAGCGCATTTCTATTATCTGGCCATCGGTGTGATGCCCATACGGCCGGAGTCCGGACCGGTTCTCCGGAGGCGGTGTGTGGACTGACGCGTTCTCGCTCACGTGTTTATACTTTAGCAACAACCTGCTGAATTGACTATGCATAAACAATTACCGATTCACCTTTTAAGATTGTAGGTATATTGAAAGCAATTTGACGTTCACTACACGGATTATAATACAAGGTTGTGTGGTAGCTTTTCTGTTTTAGTATTCTGTGTGATGACAACGTTAAAAGTGTGACCTAAGAGGAAACATTAAAAATATGTTGTTCAACATGCTCACGTACATCCTGAGTCATCTTTGAAGTAAGAAATTGTTTACTTTCAAATGAGTACTTACGAAAATTCCCGCATTAGCTTTTAAGATTTTTTGTTTTACAGTAGTAGCATGACGGGCGGAATTATCGAACCTATTATTAATGTAATCGACGTAGGCGTCAGTGCGTAGCTACCGATTTGTATTAATTGATACAGCATCGGCTCGATGATAGTTCGGACCGGTGATTGACGGTTAATTCGAGATGTTATCAGTGCAATTACCGCTTCCACTGAGTCTGTACCTTTGGCCGGCTCACTCGCTACTGGCTTTGATCTGGTGTTTTCTTGCCCACGCTCTACGTTGTATCCACTAACGAATATTTTATATGACTTTGACTTTGCTATAATACCTACATTGTTTCTTATGTAATTGAAAATCAGATCTCATTCAATATTTGTGGGCAAAAAATTGTTATTGTAAAATTTTCGACTCTCTCGATTTTAATGCTCCACATACTGCTTTTTATTACAAAAAGACCTGAAAATTTACGTGTTGATTTTAATAGCGAATGACACTTCCTGTTGCTCTCACTCGAGCGAACATAACGGAATGTAAGACTGAATAATTAGAGGTTCTTGTATCGCGTGCTCCGTTGATTGGTGTCGGGCGCTACTGTGCGCCCGCGCTCACCGCCGCACATAGCTCAGCGGGTAATTCAGCTCAATGCACACCTCTATCGATACTATCACGAGCAGAATTGCCACTCTGCTGTCTGTCACTCACTCCTACACCCGCACCACTTGCTTTGACGAGTGTAGGTTAATTTTAAAAGCCGTCTAATCACTTCCGTTTGCATTGTTCAACCACTCAACTATTTAATACTTTCTATTCTGATTGCCGAATTCACACCGACTCATAAATATAAATATTTAAAACAACGCCTGACGGCGCTCAGCCTTAATGACTTCCTTCGCTGACGTCCGAAATCGTCAGACAATAAGTATGATGAATTGCCATTGTGTGAGAATCGGGCGGTGGAGTTATTTGGCGTGGTGGTCGAGGCGGCTTTTCATCCATTAATTAATAAGATCCGCCCCTCGCTCAATCAGAGCCGATATTTAGCGGCAAGGAGTTATATTTATGCTCGGACGCACCTCTTCGTTAATTGCATGCGATTCACTTACGAGCTAGAAATAACTTTAACGACAACCGCGTGCTGCCCGCGGCACGCTGCGTGTTTCACAGTTACGTTACGTTAACTATTTTTTAAATATCTAACCATCTATCACATTTAGTTACACGATCATAGACAATGAACTGTTGGACCAACACTTATTGCTATTTATATCTAATGAGTCAGCCGCGTGAGTGATTTACTGTAGGCAACCCGAGGACTATCCTCAAATAGATCAAATTGACATTCCTTAAATGTTTTTATGAACGCCATAAATAACCTTCCTTTGTAGAATAATAAGAATTATAAAATTAATTTATTTAAAGCTTAAGATCGAAGGAAATGTTATAAATCTGTGCACTAATCTACATTAAGCAAAATATTCGAGTAAAGGAAATAATATTTCACTTTTTATCAGATAGACACATTATGCATTTGCAGGCAAATATCGATAGCGGTCGGCGCAAGATATCGATAAGAGCGCGCGAGCATGCCGGCCGGGCCTATCGGCGGCCTGTGAGAGCCGCCGCCCTGTAATTTGCCGGCGGAGAGTGTTGGCTATTACTGCTGATACCGAGATCATAATAAATACGCCATTAACGCCCCCGCAGCACCCGAAACGACATAACCACCCGGTGAAACAGACCTTCTCGTCCAGCACTAATACCGCGCCACTTACGACCTTTTGTAACTCAAAGCTTTAAGTGTAAATTTTAAGATATTAGTGCTGTGGAATGTGTTAGTTCACAATTTAACATTCAGTTTTGATTGCCTTCAATTATGCGCGAAGTTAAAATGTTTTAATATTGAGAGCTTTCAAAATGTATATTTTACCCGAGGAGAACTTTAAGCTTAGACTTGCTGGTAGGTAATTTATGGCATGAATATTCTACAAGTTCAATTGAAGATCAAATATATTATGTAGTCAATGAATGACATGTTAAACTGTCACAAAATTGTTCCATGAAACGTATTAGCAAGTGAAGCTTTCTGTCCACCAGCTACGATTCTACGAGAGTCATCCTCTACGACGGAGTGAAACTGAAATCGAGATAAAATCGCGTGATAAAATTGTGTGAAATCGCTGAGACTTTGTGGTTAACCATATTAACGTCTCAGCGATTTCACACAATTTTGAGATTATTATAACAATAATACTGGCTATTATTCGTTTTTATAGAAATTAGGAGATCAATAAAAAAATCTATGATATGTGTTAGCGTGTGTGGGCACTACCTGTTTTTGATTCCCGGGGAGAGCGCGCCGGCGCCCGGGGCCGCCGCTCCGGTGATAGATTAAATTCGACACGGCATCTCGTGATGTCATGCCAATTTTGAGGCTTAGCTCGAGCACGCCGTGTCGTCACGCTCATTTGCCGCTCTCGGACTAACGCTCGTATCTCAAGACGGAGCCCATTATTAATAACATCTCCTCAGATTTACGCTTGCTCGCAGTTGCTCCACAACGAACGTGTTTCCCTGCAGAAAACGGGAAGGAGCAAGCACTAACTAGATTTCTATTGAGCAGGCGTGAAAGACGCATTATTGCACACTTATAAGTGTCGATAGTTTCGTAGAGACGCGAAAATAGCGAGTTAACGGGAAGCGTGATCGGTGGCGGTCGCGACAGCCTCCAGGAACCGATAAAGGGCATCACGCACTGGCTCAGTAAAGCGCCGCACTCACGCACGAGCTCGCCGCGCGCTTCGTTAACTGCGACACTACTCGTAAAGACGCTTCGCGGAAACAATCGACAGCGATACACTCCTTGTTTAACACTTTTCCATATGGGCAGTGCGTATTAAAAATGCTTACTACACAATATGAGAGGTAGGTGTTTTATTTAAAGATTCTGCTTATTGCAAATGTTGAAGTTATACTGGCATTGTAAATCAAAGCTAAACGTACGAGTCGTAAACAAAGCTGACCACGTCGTATTTCATCGAGGTTGAATTTTACATAACAGCTTCTAGTGTGACGTTCGTAACGTTTTATGAGATTTGAAATCGCCACGTGGCCGCCGGTGGCCGGTGTCGTTCCTCGAACTCGGTTTTATAGACTACGGACCGATGAAACCCAACGAACAGTCCGTCTCGCGAAACGAGAGGTTCGCGGAACTCGACGCGACCGTGCTCATACCGAAATAGGACTTATTACTATCAGAAAACAAACTTCGTCTCAATATGAATATTATTCCAAAAATACATTACTTAAAAGAGCTTTCGGATGTATAACTGTTTGCTGGAAATGCTGGGTGTGGCTTAGGTATAAATCGGTTTTCATTTTATCTGCTTACAAAATCGAAGTTGATTATGGATCTGACGTAACAATAACAATGCAACCCTGCGAGTGCTTTAGCGTGTCAAAAATAACCTTTACTCAATGTTACTTACTTAGTTTGATGTAGTGCAGAATGCGTAGATACGACTATGCAATAGCTCTTTTGACACTCTGTGTGTAACGATCATCATTAACGTGTGTGTTGTTCCTTCTCCGCAGAGACCCGATGGAGCTGATGTTGATGGAGCAACAGTTGTTGCGGTCTCCACTTCGGTTGTACGCGGGCGGTGCAGACGAGGAGGCGGAGAAGCGCGCGGCCTGGGCAAGGTCTCCGGCTGCCCTCCAGCTGCTGGCCCTCGGTGGCCGAGCATGGCCCAGCGCCTGGCCGCAGCCGCTGGCGCTGCCCCACGACCTGTGGCTGCAGAAGCCCCCCACGCCGCTGCGCTACTGCCCCTACCCGCCCCCCGCGCACCCCAACGCGCCACCCCCTCAGTCCCGCCCGCAGCATTCGCCTTCGCCCAGACATCCGCTGTGAACTTACCACAATGATCTTCCTTGGACTATGTTTTTTTAACCGGATAAGGGCTTCGTCACGTGGTCATACAGTCAGTATGTTAAAGCTCTACCAATGAACTGCGAAAATGTTAAAGCAAGGGAATCAGATCAGTAGCAACAGACTGTGCTTTAGCAAGATTTGTAAGTTGGTGGCAGGCCCCGGGTTTCAACGAAAACGTGCTGTGACGACCGCTCCATCATTATCGAGTACTTGTAGTAGGTACTCGCTTGAACTGTACTATGAATGATGAGAACGGCTAGTAAAAGACTATTTATTTTATTCAAAGTGAGTTTCAAATTAGTACCTTAATAGACGAATGTATGTAACTGAGTAGTTTAAGAGGTTGTCGATAGGTATATTGTGTACTTTAAAACATAATTTCAAGGTTCCTACCCGAAAGTATAATATTGAAAAGTAATATTAATGTAGAGTGAAATGAATATTAATTAACAATAGTTACCTGCACATATTAGTATTTTATTTCCTTTTATCATTTATTTTTTTCGTTTCAATGTCTCTCTGAGAAACATTATTTTGTTAAATGACATCATTATGATTGAAATAATAAACCAAAGAAAAAATAAGTTTGCAAAAAATACCTACCTGAAACCATGATTCGACCACATTAAACATTCCATAACATAAAATATTTCCAGTAATTTTATAGATAAATAAATTATGGCTGATAACTTTAATTCAGTATGTCACATTCGAGGGCATGGCAACTAAACGATAATCGTGAGGACTCGATACCAGACACAAATTGGATATTCGTTATGACGATCATCGTCGATTTCTTCCCTGTATCGTTGCCACAACAGCCGAATGGGAGATGAGAGGGTTCACTTCATGCTAATATTGAAGAATTTGCTAAAGTAAGACTGTGACATTTACTTTTCATCATACTGAGTTAAAGACGATAAAAAAATAATGTGATGCATAAAAATTGTTTGTGTATTCTTGCGAGAAATTCGATCGAATCGTGCAAGTGTCACATTCCACATGTCCATGGGATTACTCACACTTGTCATTATCAATTTGCAGCAGATCACATTAATGTTGAAAACAAAATAAGAAGTGAATCCATGGTAACTCAATTAAGTTATGATGATTTGACAGCTGTCAAATCATCATAACTTGTATGATATAACATGTGGTTAGTCCTTATTAGTAACTGATCTATTAACGTCTCCTGAGACGAATTCCAAACCCAAGTGATGTATAATCTATAATGTACTATGTGTATTTGTGTGTACATTGTATTACATAAGACTATTTATATTCTACTTGTAGCCCTAAGATATATGAAAATGTACGTACTGTATAGTGGTTGAGTAAATTATTTTTGTAGAATAAGCACTGTACATAGTGGGTCACCTAGATGTTTATATCAAATAAGAGGTTTTGAAGAAGTATTGTCTTGGTAGAGAAATATGTCGCGGAAGCTCAAATTGTCGTACTTATGTATTTACTGTTTGCAGAATATCGAAATTTAAAACATCCTACAAAACCCGAAAGAAGTTCATAACAGTATTCCTTTGCCAAATGTAGAGCATTCTGTCCACTTGTGTAAAACGGGAGAAATAAATTCTCATACAAAGGTATGGCAAACCCTTGAATAATAATAGCAATCCTAGCAACTTTCCAAAATGTCTGAACTAGACAATAAAAATCGCAACAATCAATAAACTTGCACAATTTTAGTTCTACATCATAAATACAAGATGATAAAATGTAACATCGAATTCCCCTTCTGTATCGGAATATCATTGTAAGTAGATGACTAGGGAGAGGGTGCAAGCAATAATGCTAATGGGGTTTAACTTACATATTTATAGACCTTCTCTGGCTACAGTTATTTATAAGTATAAAGTGGGTCTTAACTTTATACTTTGAAGGATGTAATTGGATAATAAAAACTACACGGTTACGATTAAGAAAATTGTATGCTGCTGTCAATTCTTTCAAATTTTTGTCTTGCAATTGGATCGATTATGTATAGCGAAATATTAATTTACACAGTGCCAATTATCTAATTGTCTGTGGTATACCATACGTTGAAATAACAAAAAAAAAGTTGCGTCGGTAAACGGTATTTAGACGATGGCATTTTGTTGCTTCAATTTTATTGTCTGCCGCTGGCAAGAAACTTGCATTGTGTAAATGGGGCTTAAGTGACTCATTGATGACCTAACGTTATATCGTAAGATTCTGTTAATGGAACATTTATTGATATACATTTCTTTAAGTTGCTCAAAAACAAAATTTCAAACGGAAACATGCATCACATGATCAATAGCTCAATCAATCAGATTAAATACCGAGTCGCAAAACCACTTTACGAAAAGGATGTTGCTAAAAGATGTATGAGATCACTTCCTTCATTTAATTGATTTTGATATGTATTGCCTAGTCAAGTAGGTTCTCTAGATTTTTTGCATCTACATTCTCCTATGTGTAGAAGTATGCTACCAAATGTATCTCATTGTTTTAAAAATAAATTGAAAAGAAAATATTGGGAATTCCAATGATGTTAATCTGTAATTTCTCTTGTCGATATTAATCGATGTAATTTATCTCCTTCGTCTGGATATTCAAGCATGAGATTTGTAGACCTAAGTTTTCATCGTGGCCTGTGATGCAAAGGATCCTTGGATAAACTTACACTTAACGTATCCTCCTACTATGACAATTTCATTATTCTCAACTGATGTTACAATACATTTTTGCGAGATGCGAGCGACGCGCGGAAGTAGCGACACATATCAGGGTTCAGCCCTAAGTGTTAATAAACCGAAATGAAACTACGAGTTGTTTTATTTTAGTCATAGAAAACTCCCTAGTTCCTTACTGTGGGAAAAATCTAGAAATATTGACTTCTTGGCTACATGAAGCTACAGAATGCAACAGCAACAGCATAAGCCTCCAGGCATGCTGAGGCTTTAATCACATTGAACTATATGGAGCTGCACATAAATATAAAATTTAATACCTTCTGCTATCATCGTCAATCAAATCAAATTTGATAACTCATAACTACATAATCAACGCCATATTGAACTACTATAGATAGATCGCCAAATGACACAGAGTTGCGGCGGTACTTGCGGCATCCATCATGTATCCCTGAAATTATTCACACATAAATTCCGGCAAACAAAGTTAAATGTGCTTGTGAAATTTGTCAGTTGGACAAGATTAGGAAATAGTAAAGTTTAAATTCGTAAGACGTATACTTTTGTACTCAGCTGACAGGTGTCACGAACGCATTCGCTCATCGGCCGGACTGTAGTTCCAAATACAAGATCAACCATTTATCTAGCTTGCTCAGTGCACTTTGCTGATCGTCATTATCAGCCTATAGAGACAGAGGCTTCTTCAGTCACACGTCATTTAATCTTTCGGCTTCTCTCATCAAGCTTATTATACAGCTGGTGTTAGCGATGGATGATAGTCGGTGATAGAGAAGGATGGAAGACCTGGCGAAGTCTTCGAAAAAGCTTTGATTCTGAAGATTGTCGCTCCACCTAGCCCGAGGCCGATCTACCATATACATGTATGTATAATGCTGGAAATTCAACTACCGATAGATGGCGGTGAAGATCTCAATTTAACTTGAGTGTTGACTGTCAAGGGTAGTAATTAAGTGAATATAGTGCAATAACATAGGTGCAGGGAAAGGTCTAGCTTTGTAATTACTACTGTACTTGCCTACAGTAAGGTCTCGCTTACCTTTACCATCCTGTATATTATTATCACCCTGATCACATTCTCTTTTTGAAGACACGGTTCCTTAACTATTATTGACCGAAGTCTGAACTCATCTGAGGTGTGTAGACGCAGATTTGGGTAGATCGCAAACGGTGGAATAACCCAACCCGTTTTAAAAACCATGTAGGTAGGTACCTATCTACCTAAAGTTATCTCGACTGCTTAAATTAAATGCAGATTAATCTGTTATACCTACAGTTTAAGATTACCAATTACTTATTGCACAAAAAAGGAGAGACTACCGACAGTGTACAAACATGGTCCGTCTGTTTCACGGTTGATTAACTTAAACTATAGCCGTCTATATTACTTTAGTCTACATAAAAGAATACAATTTATGTAATTTCCAATTGTGTCCAAATTGAATTTAATATACAGAACAAGCTTTTATTACTTAGGCATGTAGTGAAATATTTTGACATCTTTCTTTATAATGGGTGCGACATAAATAGAGGGGCTCGTGGCTAAGTAATAGCAGCCGCTCGGGACGATCCACCAGGTTAAGCTACGCTTGTCGCCCCATCTTTACATACTGAGACTCCTCCATGCCTCGGAAAAGACGCAAAACCGTTGATCCCGGCTGCGCATTTGTGGATTTTTGACAGTCGTTACGGGTCGTCAGAAGCCCGAAAGTCTGACAACCAGTCATACCAAGGGGTATCGTATTACCTAGTAAAATACTGGTAGCAGCATCTGGTTAGACTTGAAGCCGACCCCAACATAGTTGGGAAAAGGTTAGGCAGATTGATACAGAACAATAACGTCAAGGTAATAATAATGTTGTGAATACTCGTAGCAATATGCTGGGTTCATACTGTAGTCTTTCGAAATTTGTAGCAGTAATTTGTACAGGTCGACACAATTTACATGTAGCATCGGCAAAGTTCGTAAAACTGATCACATCCGAACTAAGTGCGACTTCAAAATCATCAATCTTTATTACTGCTTTAGGCGAAAATTATCTTTATGCAAACGCAATAACGTGGAAAGTCATATAACCAAATACATTCGTAAAATTGATGCGTAGATTGACATGTACTTTCTTGCAATATAAATGATAACGTAAATAAAGTCTGTATTATTTGTTTGTTTTTTAGATTCGATTTGAAGGATACAAGGCTCTAACGATGAATATTACAAATCAAACTTTCTAGGCTTCGCCAAATAAAATGCGTACCTAGCTCGCGTTAGAACGCTAGCCTGACGCTGCGCTATATCGCCAAATTATGTTGTACTATGACGTGCGCTAGTAGTTTGTTACGCACGTTACGTTAGCGTGGCGTCAAGCTAGCGCTCTAACGCGCACTAAGTACGCGTTTTATTTGGCGAAGCCTTTAGAGATATTTAAAGTTAAAACTTCAATAAGATTGTTTAATTTATTTGTTTCATTGAATTATTTATCACATTATCTTAACTAATATTATAATTGCGAAAGTGAGTTTGTTTATTCGTTTGTTCGTTTGATTTGACGTAAATGGTATGTTTTTAGATTTAACCCATGATTGCATGGTTCCTTTTAGAGAGTTGGAATTCGGTGCATTATGTATCCGTGTCTTATGGTAAGAAGTGTTATCAACAACCACAACAGTTAGGTCAACATTAAGTCGTAGATTCGGAATGAGATCTTGTTTTAACCATTTTTCGTAATTATGTTTATTCATCTCGTGATGATAATTGCCAGTACTTTGAGATAATTTATAAACTAAGAGAGCGCCAGGAACAAAACCTCTTGAGCTGCCAGCGTGGGCAATAATTAATCTTTCACCTTTTGATATCGGTTTTTTTAATCCTTCCTTAGAACTATCCGTCCAACTAATTTCTTTTGTATGTGTGGCGTGTATGTAAGTCTCGTTAGTATAAACTATAGCACGACCCTCACTTCTGAACTTTTGTATCTGTCAAAGATCCCGCTGAAGTCTTATTTCATCTTTCTCGGCCAGTAAAGATCTACTATTTCCCATTTACTTGAATTTGAAACCCAGTTCATACAATAGTCTTCGCAAAAGTTTCTCGATTGCCCGTGAAGTTTACGTCATCCTTTAATTTGTATAGCAATAATTTTATTTTTTCGGTGACATGAAAGTCATCTTCCTTCTTATTATGACATCATAGTCAAAATCGTCTAAATTTACTCAATGGTCTTTCTTTTTTCTGAATTTCCAAGGCGAACTAAAAGTTGCAGGAGCGGAACCTCGAGTTGTACCAGTCGAAGTCGAGGGAGACATTGTCACGAGCAGAATCATTGGTTGAGCTAGTCAAAGTCGAGGCAATTTTCATGCTCTTTCAAAACAGCATTTATTGTTCTACGTGACACACCAATTGCTGTTGCAGTTCGCTCTTAAAGGTTTTGAAAGTGATCTTTCCCAAAAACTATATTTTTAGACACCTCTTGACTCATAAATCGATAAACATTTAAAATTATTTCACGACTTTGGCGTATTATTCGGCTTACCGCGTTTCAACGAAGTCATACTGAATAAAAAAAATCCCTTTCACATTAAATTGTCACGAAGTGTACGGAATGATTCACCCACGTGCATTTACAACGCTGTCTCGGGTTGAGCTGAGGTGGGAATATATAGCGCGAATTGCATTGAATGGCGAGATAGTCAGCTATTTCTATTGTTTGTGTAACGCGACACAAAGACACCGCTCGTTGCGCGACGAGCGGTGTCTTTGTGTCGTGTCGCGTGTCGCGCCTGTTTGAAAGAGCCTTAAATCGGAAATGATCGGTTTTACGGACTTTGCCGATGCTACATATAAGTTGTGTCGACCTGTAACATTGCAACTTTACGCAAAAAGAAAGCTATTAATTTGATTTTATATTTATATAGGTACGTATAAAACAATAACTGGTAGCCGATCTATCAACTATCAAGGACGCAATATTTCTTAACTACAGCTACGAACCGTTACTATTTACGAGACGGCTAATAAATAATCGTCACACTTTTATTTTCTGTCTTTATTAAGTGTCATTAGGCATTATTAAGCGCGTATATCGATGATGATCGGCCTTCCGTCCGTCCGGTAATTGCTGGCGATGTAAGCGGACTACAAATTGAAAGCGGCCGCAGCCCGAGGCGGGTATTGATGGATCTGCTGCCATCGGGAAATTATAGCTGGCCCTTGCGACAGCTTCGCAAATTGTGCGTATAATGCTAGTAAATAATACGGCGTTCGCTATAAATTCACATGAGGCTAGGATATAAGTATAGGTCTCACGTATCGTGCGAGGAAGACACACGTATGAGTGCGATATCTACGATTCCAATTTTTCATATTTCGCACGTTGCATTGACACGATATCGCAGAGCCCTCACTACAATTTGAGCGTGCGCTGACGTGGCTGGCTCGCCCTTTGTGTCTGCGTGAGAGACATTAAAGCAGAGAATGGCCGCGCGCCGCTCTGCTCGCGCCGGCCGATGCATAAATTAGCACGGGCGTATTTCGCAGACATCGACTGATTGACTCCTTTCATTACCGTCTCGCATTGTTCGCTGCCTGAGAAAAATTGCATATCCTTTTGGAATCACAATACATTTCATAATTATGGACTATTGTGGCGTTGTCGGAGCTAATTCGTCGGGGACGAGCGCTCTCCTCGCCCGGGGAGTGCAAGAGATATATTGGCGTACGTAAAGACGGAGACTGATCCCATAATGGCTGGCGGTGATTAGTTTTCAAGGGAAACACTAGTTCGAAGAAAGCTCTCCAGGATTTAATGTCCTGTCAGAGAAGTGTTCGAATGGGCATTGTTAGCTGAAAGATGTTCGTGCTATTCTCGCGCGAAGCACCTAACAGCACAGAAAGGAAACTAATTTTAGATTCTGACATCGATTAAAAGGAATCGGAAAGCCAAAGAACTTAAACGAAATATGAATGTTATGTCCTGTTTGGGTGAGTTTTATGCTGAGCGGAACGTTTGAAATTATTGGCATTAATTGTGCTCATTTGTCGGGCGCCGTAGTGGCATTGTTCCCGTGCTGTAGCAGATTTATCAGTGATTAAGCACGATAGACGTTGTAGGTGCCCACGTGCGAGCCCTGTGCCCGGTCGTGGCCTATTCGCGATCGCGATCGGCTCATATTGCGCCTGTGGGAACATTTAAGTGTAGAATTACCTAAAGAGCTAATGCGATGCTTACGGTTAGAGACGTGAAGCATGACTTATTTAATCTAATTCGATCAAATGGGAATAGAAAGACAAGTAAACATCAGGTGAGACACTTCACGGACTATTACCGAGGTACCGCACCTATCAATCGGGGAGCGGTCCAGATGTTTGTGTCGCTTGTCCGGGCCGGCACAACGGTTGTCCGTGGCAAACGTTTTTCTAAGTCAATGTTGTAACGGTGTGTGTCTGTCAGCCGCGTCCGGCGTCAGCTGCCAGCTCTAGCGATCGGATAGACAAGTAAATAGAGGTGGGCTAATCGTCGCGTCCAGCAAGGGAAACGACGAATTACTCCGTCACGGTGTTCCCAACAATTGCTTTGTTATTGGCGATATCACGGCGATTGATGCGGCGTGGCACCTGTGCGAATTGTAAAAATCAAGGCTGTGTTTTTGCTGCGAAAATAAAATAGTTAACTTTCATTATTCTTATAGGTTTGTGTGTTTAGAGGCATGGTACAGTTAGAGCGTTGATTGACAGGATAGTTGGTGCAAAGTAGCATGATTATCGTGTGGGTGAGTGGCAGCCGTGGCACGGCGCGGAGAGGAGACGTCGTTAGCCGCGTGTGATCGACAGACGGACAGACTAACCGCCGCAGGGTTACCTAACTGCGCTGTACTTGTTCTTGTGATAACTACGTGCGAATACGAACTTTGATAAACATTGCGTCATTACAGTCTCCGAGTGGATGGTTAGAGAACGTATACTTTAGTTGTTTTCAACACTGTTGTACAAATTGTACTTTAAAAGGCCACGTTCGAACGTTCTCAATTTTATTACAGCAAAGTATTTCTACTAGAACGCTCTCGGTATATCTAAAAGCAAATCAAGGATCCAGTGTATTTCTTTTCAAACATTTGCCATTTTCCGAAATATGTAGTAGGTAGTGCAATGACAACTTACTTAATTTTTATTCAGTTGACCTGCACTTTTGATTTTCCTTTCTATCGTCGTGTTTAACCTGTCTACAAATAGATAAAGTTCTGAACACTATTAAAACGTTTTCTTTGTCTAAATGTAAGGTTCCTCCTTAATACGGCGGTACTCTTAATACGTAATCAGTCTATAATGTTCCCACTGCTGGGTGGGACACATGGCTTCCTCTTCAAGAGGGAGTGGGCTGTGGCTGTAAGCCACCACGTGGGCTCAGGGTGGGTTGGTAGATGTCACTTGTCTTCGAATTTTTGGTTCTACGACATTCGGTTTCCTCGCGAAGTTTTCCTTCACCGTTTTGAGAGCATCGGTGATGAAATAAATCTCGTAAGTTTGGGCAGTTACCGCTGGGCCACCACTGTTCTCTTTACTCACATATGAATTCAGTACCCATAGGCATTTTAATAAATTTTAGAGTCTGTTACTTTCTAAGCTTTATGTTACATATACTTTCTTAACAAAAAATACTTCAAAATAACTCCACTCCCTTCAAAGTTGTTCATACTTTCATAGCGAACTGGCTAAGTAAATTCTAACACATTTACATAAACGCGAATAGAAACAGCTCAAGGCGATCGCAAGATTCAGACAGACGGACAGAGTAGTCGGTCGATAATAACGATAATGGCGGCAACGTGCCCATCACGGCCCATTTCGCTGCACTGGACGGTTGAGCACTAGCGGTGGCGGGCAGAGGGTTAATACCCCACCGCCTTCCACGATAGTTGGCTTCATTTTATTTATAAGAATGTCTGAGACTTGATGACTACTCGGTGACTTCCACCTTATTGCAGATAAGTTTAAAATCTTAATATTTTTATGACTAACGCGTAAGACATCAAATGTAATGAGAGTGACGCATTTACAAAACTAAAGTTTTGGACTGGAATTAGAGTTACTTTACAGTAGCACAAACGACTGTGTGTAAATTAGCAGCCGCGAAAAAAACTGAAACAAACTGACTTAGTACATTGTGGCTACCCTAAAGTAGAGAAGAAAGATAATTAATTGATTCAGGCGTGACCTTGCGGAAATCCATTATAAAATACAATAGAAGTGGATATATTTAGTAACCTGTTCCGCTTAGCTATTTCTTAAGTCTTAAAAAACTCAAACACGGCGTGTTTGTTCGAGTTCGCGACAAGTCAATCGTCATCCTGAGGATGCCTCGTTGGGAGGTGAAACACGTGTCGACTTCTTTGAGGGTTTTTTTTAAGACTTTTTAGAAATAGCTAAGCAGAACAGGTTACTAAATATATCCACTTCTATTGTACTTTAGAGAAGAAAGAATAATAAAAAAACACAAATATCCTGCCAAAAAAAGAACTAAAAAGTAATAAACAAGTTGTATTAGTTAATCTGTATAAAAAAAGCGAACGGTTTTACTATATAATACAACTTGTTTATAACTTTTTAGTTCGTTTTTGGACAGGGTAGTTGTGTTTTTTTTAAATTAGATATTTTTATTTTATACATTTTAGTGTCAAGTTTTATTTAAATTTTAAAACGTGTCATGCTACGTGGCTTTAATATTTAAGCACTAAAGGTGGTTTTATATACTCACGGCAAGGCGAGTCGAGGGGTGGATGGCAATGGGGATGAAATGTTTGTTTTCATGTAATACACCCTACCTATGTAAAATCTATGCCAATAAATTATATAGTTTTGGAATGTGCTCATCAAGGCCTTCAATTGGATAACCATATTGTAATAAATGAAGAAATTATTTTATTTACAAATTTGAATTTGGAACCATATTGCCGCCATTTTTTTATATGGCCTATATCACTCAGGATGATGTAAGGATTCTAACGATACTCCATACATCAAAATCTGTCCAGGCATTAAAAGCTATGGTGCCACAAAGAAACTAATATACATACACGAATCTTGAAAACATTACACTCCTTTTTGGGTAGTCGTGTAAAAATGAGCGAACCTTACAATAGTCTCATATGAGGTGTAACATCTGACATCTTGGCTGACAGTACCAACCTCTCGGAAAATGGGTTGGTACCATCTGACAGCCAACTTTAGCACCGCGCACTCTGATTGGTCAAATCAAATACCGCGCTTCCCCGGCTTCCTATTACACACTTCCGTCCCTTTTCACGAAATCACTCCCACAGATTCATAGAGTATAGTATAGGTTGCACAGATTGCAGGAAAGTGAGAGGAAAGATATTACACATCAATAAATAATAATTAAGGTTCAGTAATAAAATTGTTTCAAATTAAAACTCTTTCAATGTATAGGGATAAACAAAGTCATTATTAAGCCGGCTTTTATTACCCAAAAAGAGCGGATTGTTGCAACAATAATGATGACACGCAAGAACAATTAAAATTGATACACTCAGGTACAGTCAGGTCGACTTTTTTAAGTCATAAGTGCCTACAACTGAAATTCTACAAAATTATCACTGAATAATATAGGCTATAATTTACAAAGATATCACGTGGGCGAAGCCGCTGGCGGAAGTTATAAATAAGAAGAAGTTATAAATAATAAAATAAAATAAAAAGCCTTTTATTTCGTTGCAGATTACAAAAAGAAAAAGTTAAGTTCTATGTTAGTAGGTATTGTAGATTTTTGTTAGTAATTATGTTTAGTTCTTAAATTCAGTTCTAGTTTAGATTTTACATAAATTAATTAATCGTAAGTATGTTAAGTGCCTATAATGTATTATTTAGTTATCTGCAAGAACCCCTCTACAGGTAAAGGCGTTCTCCAAAGATCCTCTTCGTTCTCAAAAGTCCTCTCTAGATTGGGCTACTTGAATCCAGTTGTGGTCGGCTGTTTTTTTGCTTTCATTTTCCTAACTAGCTACAGGTCTACCTCTCCTTCTTTTGCTTTGTGGACCTGCCCATGTGGTCACCCTTTTGGTCCATCTTTGGTCTCGTAGGAGCGCCACGTGTCCGGCCCACTTCCATTTTAATGATTGAGCGTGTACTGTAATCCATCCCTTGCCTTGGTGATTTGCTTTATTTTTGTGTCTTATTTTTTGTATTTTTTAAAGTGAAAACTTCTTTAGGCGCGATGGGCATTTTTGAGATGTGACTAAAGCATTGATTTCGCGACACCGTGATGACACCAGCTTTTGACTATTAAAAAAACATCAACGTGTTGATTTCCGCGGTGCGTGGAGTAGAAGACATCAACGCGTTGATTACCGCGGTTCCGATTTTTTTTAAATTTTCACTTCTGTCGGCACTACCGGAGTGACACTGTTTTTTTATTATAATCATCATACTGCGCTGTATTCCTCGTTGGCATGAAATTATTTTATCCTGCTGGCGGAAGTTAGTACTTAATATAAGTACCTTCTTAAAAAGTCCTAAAATTAAACCTAGATTTTCTTCCCAGAATTTGTCTATCCTGAAATTCTGATTTCTAGTCATATTCTTTCAATAACCTCGTATCTATACAGTTATGTTATACAGTGTGCTATCATATCATCTAGCTGCACTTAATTTTCATCGCGATCCATCGCATATTATTGATTTCTATTTTTCGCTCATCAAAAGTGTAGGTAAAGTGTTCGTGTAGTGTCGTCTGTACAGATCGTGTGAGTTCTACTTGTATCAGTAATGGCGGCCAGCGCCAGCAATGTGTGTCGCTACTTGCGCCATTTTATTGCCTATTAATTGCTCTGAAAAGTGAGCGCCGATGCGCTGATGCTTGTCTATGGACAGCCGCACGGTTCTTGGTAGTTGCTTTGTTTCTATTATTTTCACTGATTCCGTGCATGGTGGTCTACAGGTAAAGGAACCAGTTCATAAGCTATAGAATGGTGATTTGGAGTTATAGAAAAATGGAATAAAACTAAAGAAAATAGAAAAAGAACTAGGCTTTCACGTAATTTCGGGAAAATACATATTTACCCTTATTTTTCTTTGAACTCTTTCAAAACTCATTTAATATTGTTCAGTTCATACCTAAGTAACATGAAACAGTCCGCTCATAACTTTTATCAAATCTGTATCGAGCGTGTGGCTGCGCCGGCGCAGGCTTGGGTCGCGAGGACGCAGCATCGCGCGGCGCGAGGTGATCCCTCAGGTGTGCCCCCCGACTCCGCCCCCTTGTTTATTGCTTATTAGCGGGCATCGCGGCGGCACGTTTGAACTGCCGCTCTTTGTTCTCGCCGACAACACCCCCCCTTCCCCCACGACTGGCTGCGCTCGCGGCCGGTCACGACGCCCGCGCAGCTCGGGTATGCTACGCGAATCATAAATTGTTGCTATTTGACGTAGCCGGTATTGGTGATATCGATCTTTGTTCAATGATATCGCTACGTAGGAAGGAAGTGCAATGGCATCGTAAATTATGCCAGTTTTCTTATAGGTATCGATCTATGTGTTTACTAACAATGTACCTATGACTTAAGATCTGCAGAATAATCGAGGTCTCTTGTATATTAAAATAAAACCGTATAAAATTACTACTAACTGTACAAATGAGAGCTAAATAGGCCCCAATCAAGACTCGGTGATTCAGAAAAATAATAAAGGTAAACGAGGATCGAGTTGCATTTATTCCTGACCCCGATCGATTCACTTTCGGTCTCCAGTCACGGTCGGTGAGCCGAGCCCTAAAATTTACTTTCAGCAATTTGCAACTTTTCTATTAGAAAAGCTGTCTAAAAACTGTATAAACAAAAAAAAATGAATTTATGCTATGCTGTTTCAGTTGTTTTTCTTTTCTGGTAACGTTTTTAAGACTCCGCTTATGATTTTAAGCCATTGATATACCTACTTTCTAAATGTCTACCTTACTTTACCAGCATATTGTTGTTGTTAAGTTAAATATTTCAGCAAAAAGCTTGTTTCAGACGATCTCTTCTGAAACAAACCGCCGCCGCCAACCGCCGTCGCCTGCTTTACGATCCTTGTACCATATTAAAAGCAGGAGCTGAAGCGATATATTTACAAAATACATCTACACATTTTACGAAAGTCAAATGTTTTGTTTTTTAAGTCCTAGAAATTCATCCTTCAAACTTGTGTAAATAAATCACTGGAACGCATGCGTCGAACAGCAATAAAATACTCTATTTACTTGAAATAAAATTGAAACATTTCTTGTGATTTAGGGTACGTGTTATAAATATTCATCAAAACATGTTGTCTCCTATTCAAATATTTGCTACAAAAGGTTTTTTTCAAGTAGGTTATTTACAACATCGGAACATAATATAACATTACATCACTTTACATAACATTATCCTATACTATTATAGAAATTTTTGTCAAAATATATATACATATATATTTGTAATCATGTTTTCGATGAAAGTTGCAATATCGGGGTTTACGGGGGCGAAAAATCGATCTAGCTAGGTCTCATATGTGGGATAATTTGTTTTCTCCGTATTTTTACCCGAGCAGTGCTTGTTCGCCCAAAATTTAGAACAAGATGGCTACTTTAGAATGGAATTAGTATGTACTAAACATGGAATTTTCCATGGAACTTTCCTATACTATTAAATGAGTATTTTCTATTTTCATCAGAGCAGAGCTCGGTCGCCCAGGTACTATATATAACATAACACAAGCTCATTTATTTATCGCGATTTATTGCAATCGACGTCTTGTCAGTTCATCGGCCACATGTAGGTACATCAGTCTATTAATTTATTGCTTCTGCTTGCATGCACTACTTGCATACCATGAACTTTAATGATTTTGATTTACATTCTAATAAATGTTCAATGAAATAAACATGAAATCGCGTTTAATTTCGATTACATCGATAATTGCGAATAATTTTCTTGCGGTTTCCGCACTGAATTCTATAGTAATTAAAAAATTGCCATGGTGCATGTTAAGTAGGCGATGAGTGCAATCGAGTAGCAGATGTTTCGGACGATGATCAGCCGACAATTATCAAAGAAAGAAAGAAAGAAAATACATTTATTTAGCACAGACTAAGAGACACACAATACACCAGATAGTTAGGTAATTATAGTCGTACATCAGGAAAAAAAATAAGATAAAAATAAAAAGTGCAAAGTCCGATGTAAGAAATTAGCAGGAGAGTGTGCCTCACGGCTGCGCCAAAAAGGCCCAGTTCAGCAAAAATGCCAGACAACTGGTGCCTGACGCTGGTTTTCAACTGGACCTGGACCTATCACGCTTGCTCGCCTACATATAACGACTGCTCATTATGAAAATATCTAGCAACACTGTATAATCACCATAATACTCACTGTGTTACAGCAAAAAGTGAACATTTTTTCACTTCAACCAATTTGAAAACCGTCTAACTTTGTGATGTATGAGAAGATAAGCGATGTTTGTGGGATATTCATGTTAAATTCATAAAACTATTAAATAATCTCTCCGCAACTGCGAGTCTGCGACCCTTTTTAGTGTTCCACAAAAATAAATGCAAAATGGAGCACTTACTGATTCTTTCGATGTATGCGTTTGTATGAAACTTCCATCATCTTTCATAAAGAGTTTCATAAGAGAAGTTATGTGATTCTTTTGAAGCATACTATGCCTTCTTCTTTTTAAAGCATATCTGTAATCAATAAAATATCACGCCATAACACATCACTGACAAGCTCTTTAAGCTATTATTGATGGCATAAACTTTCCTTACGGCAAAGCCGTCGAAATTCTACGAACGAGATCGATATCAGTCTGTATTCAATACTAAACGCATTAGGCCCCATCTAGTCTGCTGCGTGGGCGAGACATTCCCCGAATAGCTCCTCAAATAGCTCCGTCGAACATAATGACGTTTGACGAAGGCTCTCGATCTATCATCATCGAAAACAGCCGAATCACGCAAATTACGAATGTGATACGCATCGATGCTAACAAAAATCTAACGCGGAAAAAATTACATCGAACAATATTATAATAAAATAGAGAAAGATGAGTCTCATTTGTCAGTCCTAAGTAAGGTCCTTTATGATTTTTAAGGTGGTACTGAAAAAAGAGTTCTAATGTGAGACGATTGGGGTAGTGATTGTGTGTTGCGTATGTGAATTATGATGTTTGATAGTGGTGTAAGTTGTGGCGATGTGGCAGATAGTGGCTGGGCGCGACGGCCGCTAATGGGTGTGATAACATCTCGCGACCACGCCTCGCCGACCGGCGACCGGCGACCGGTGCAGATCACACCGATGCAGGCGATGCCGCAACAAATGCGTGCTGCTCATAAACACTTGTATCTGTTGGCATCAGTTTCATTCTGACTGCCTATCTCATGTATTGGCAAATTGGCGAAGTTGCGGATGAAGAATATTTTGATTATTGCATGAGAGGCTATACGACTACAATTTGCTATATTTCTGAGCCATAAGATGTTAATTTTATTAATGTAGGTTAAAATTCTTGACTTATTGAAAATTACGTGGCTATGGCTTGAAAGAAATATCAGAGAAGGTCTATACTATATTGAAGTCTTATATTTGACGTATAGGTACGCAAAATGAACTCAAAGAGCAAATACAAAAGGAATAAATTTTAGCACCCAAGAAATTGTTTTTTTTTTTTTTTTTAAGCTTCTCAATTATCAAGCTCTATAAAGTTTTAACGTTAAACTGTTGCATATTAACATGCTATTGTCGATTATATCACGTTTTTCCAACAGACATGTTTTTGTCGTAATTAAAAATAAGAATATTAATAACTTTATTGCGTTTGAGTGGATGAGCACGGAAAGTCGGCACGATTATGTTAAAGGTCGTCGAACATCAAAGAATGGTTTACTCTGTTGGTGTTGTACATATCTACTAAGCAAAATAAGGTTCATTACAAAAACTTTATAGGTACCTAGCATAATTTGAACTCTGACGAGGATAAATCGAAAATATCTAATGATTTTACATCATGATACATGATTCTGCTAAATTATTTTGAAACAAAAATTTTAAACAAATCAAATCGTAATATAGGTAAGTGATATACATAGGTACTTTATAGAGAGAGAACGTATTAAATATAATAGATAGATAGTTCTGTTGACGTATTCTGAATTCAAAAATTAAGTACGTTTGTAGGCACACTTTTATGCGACCTCAAATTCTAATGAATTTAGTCATTTAGGGAGCTACGTATTGGCTATTAAGCTATTAAGTGGAATTGTTCTATCAACAGTTCAGTTGAAAAGCACCTACAATTACTTATAGATAAATCATGACACAGTGTTTCAAGTAAACGTAAAAATGTAAAAAAATGTAAAAAAAAAAACAAGTTCCTGACTCTATTCTCAATTGCAATAAAAATTTGTAAGTACGTACGTTTTTATGGACGTGAAGTATCTAGGTAATTTCAGGGTGATTAGGTAAGTATTCTTGATTAATACCAAAGCAGATAGATACATCACGTAACACATTCCTATCCGTCAAATTATTCAGTTATTAAAACGATCGTCGATTAACAGACGATCGGCGCAAGCGCAACTCGACAACATTGTTGTTAATTGTTGGCGATTTACGAACCGTGCACAGATAGATTATACAGAGTGTTCTGATTGTAATTGTGTAGATAATGCTTGCATAGTAGAACTGACATGTAGTTGATGTGGTCTTAATCGGATGATTGCAAAAATTCAGACTCAGATGTTTTCCATTTTTGAGTCACAGACATACCTATGTACAATTATTTCCTTATTTGTGGTCTCTACTCTCAATATTTAAATGATCAATGCTAAATGGCTGTTAGCGAATAACAAGCTGTACTTCAAAAGCCAGAGACCCTTTTCTTTATTCTAAGGCAGTTTAGTTGAATGAAACTGGTTTTCAGCATACGCTTCTACTGGAATGGTTTGAACCTTTACGATTCAACCTACTAGCGGACTTTTGTAAATATTAAGATTTCTCTGGCCATAAAAGATCTGTAGGAAATGATTTTTTACCCATACAATAACTTAAGCTTGAAAAGGTTGGATTGACGATGAATCGGTCAAAGACTAAAGTCATGCCCAATGCCACTGAATGAGTATAGGGTCGAGGTCGATGGGCAGGAAATACACTAGGATGCGTCTAGGAACCTAGGACAGCCTTCTACAACAGACAGGATAAAGAGATCGACCGTCGAGTCGAAAATGCCTGGAGGAGCTACTGGTCCATGAAGGCGCTAATGAAGGGTCCTCCTATCACACTAGGACACACCAGGGACCCCTAGAGGCAAAAATAACATCAAAAATATTATAATAGAAAATTCTTAACGAAAGTTACATTTTCATGTTCTATGGGCAAACTATATGTTGGAAGAGAATAATAATAAAATCTTAAATTTGTATGAAGTGTAGTGAGTTCAAGGTGCATGTGGGCTGTGGTGTGGGTGAGGGGGTGAGGGTGTGATGAGTTTTGTGTTTGTGTGTGTGTGTGTGTGTGTGTGTGTGTGTGTGTGTGTACCATGTCAACACAGACGTCGTTTATAAGACAATTTTCCATAGCATTTATCAACTTAACAGCATAAACTTTAATACAATTACTTTTACTACGACTACTGCTTACCCTTCTAATACGATACTTCGTTCGAGTTCCTCGTCTACCAAGGGTTTTTATCGATCTAAAAATACCATAATCTTAACATTTATCTTTATAGCGATCGGAACCTTAAGGATAAGGTATTTCGTGATGTCAACAAAGTAGATTTTATAGTCTTCGTTTGCGTCAATTGACCGTTACATTCGCGATCGGAGTGAACTTTTAGAAATTGTTGGGTATCAATATATTTAGTGTACGCTACGTGGGCTATAAACCTTACAAAGTATCACTGGAATAACTTTACACCACCTTTCAAAACGTTATTTTATCCATAACTACTATAAAGTTTATGCTTCCTCACAGAATGATCGATTAGGTTGTTAGATAGATTAGTCAAAACCAAGCTCGTGCTTACATGCTGAATTCTTTTAATCCATTTACAAATTTTTTATTGGCATTTGGGCATCACAGAATGACATATAATGAAAATACAATGAACATATAATGTTCTATTTCTTTTTAAAATGCTCATACTCATATGTAGAGTCCGCGCTACCATCCAAGTTCATTTGAGGCGGGGTGCTAGTGTCTATGTTATTGCATCGCATTACATTATAAAAAATGTAGTTTCACAATTTTCCACGAGCCTTCTTTCGTGGCGCGCACTCTGACCTAAACATAAGTGAACCTGTTCGGAAGCATCAATTTATCAAAATTGTAGAGTGGTGATGGTTCCTTATTCGGTTTTTAAAACTGAAAAATTACCATCGTCTCCATCTTATAAGTGTCAAAGAAAGCGCACACGACGCGGAGCAGAAGCGTATACTCAATATGTAGCAAGTTTTACGATCATATAATTGAGGTGCGATGAGGGGGACGTTCTGTAATAAAGTAATGAATGATGTGATAGTTTAATTGGCGCATCCGGCGCTGCGCCCGCGCGGCCACTTTCATTACCAACGTTTGATATGCCCCGCTTCTAACTGCACACCTTGGGTATTAGGACATTCGACAACGTACTTGGCCGTGTGTAATGTACCTAAACTAATTAGGCAATATGTTAGATGTTCATTACAACTTAACATGGTGTAGTGTTTAATGTGCCGAGCTTTTTTTGTAACAATAACAGATTTGGTGTCGGTCCATTGAGTGCGTAATTAAATGGCCAATATATCATAGAACCCAATAAAAATACGATACATGGTAATAATAAATTAGAACTTAGACTGTTTAGAGATCTATCAAACAATAGGACGGAAGTGATAGAAATGGGTTTGTTCGCGATAACGCGCGATATCGCAGTAAGTAAGTACTTACTGATGATGATTCTAATCCTAGACCAGTTATTATAGCCTACAGATATAATTACATAATATATGACGTCATACATCATGGTAGCGGATGTGGAGACGATAAGTTAGCTCATGGTTTCGTAAAATAAGCAATAGAAAATCTGTAATGGCACAGCTGAAATAATAGTCTGTTGCGATTTGATCTCGTAATGTTAGAAGGAAATAGACTATTGTAGGAACGAATAGGCGAAAATTGTTGCTTATTTAGATATAGGTAACATATTATTGCTTATAGTGTTTGGATATGAAGAAAAAATATTATGTATACAATTAATTTGGACTACCAAATCCGGTAGCTGAACTCGCAAGTCCAGTAGGTGCACGCTGGTGTGTTTGCACCAAGTGTAAGATGATTGCAGGGTGATTCACTAAAACCTAGATATCCAGGTGAAACACAAATTGATTTCAGCATTCGACATCTTCTTAAATGAATCATAATTTCTGTCAAAAAGATTGACTACTTTGCAAGACCAATAAAATCCGATATAAAAGCTTAGCATGACGTAGCGCATTGCTCAAATATTCCATACACGGTAAGGTCCAAAAATATTTACCTACCTACCATTGAGCACACGTGTCCTCAAATCCGTCACCATACGATCCGCAGTGACTTGTCACATTGTGCGCATCTGAGATACGATCTCCGCTTGGTGACGCCGCGGTTTGCCGAAAGCAATCGAGCCACCATCTCGCCGCACCATTGTGGTGACTCCCACGGTGACCATCCATCACGCCACTACTAAGCCCTGAAGACGAAGCCGACCCGAAAAGAACCTTCAAACCCGAAGCACACAATCGCCTCGAATTTATCAAATATTACAGAAGATTTTCGATATGACACGGAATTTCAAACAGTTTTTTCTTTCGTGATTTTAAGTTGTGATTGTCGTAGCACACATTTGATTTTAATTCACTTATCGCCTTGGGGATTGAAGTTCAGTGGGAACATATTAAAGGCGGATTTCTTCAATGAAACTGAACGCGATCACCACATCAAAACCGCGTTCAAGAGTTGTCAGTGTCATCATTATTGTGGAATATTGACACTAAGAATTCTTGAACGCAGTTTAGATGTGCTGAACTCGTTCAGTTTAATTGTTGAAATTGGCACATAATCAAACAATGTATTCTTTGCTGAACGCAGTATCAACAGATAGATATGACTAGCATTTCTGACGTTCCTGGTCAAAGTATAGCAGATATTCTTGGACGTATAGTAAAAATTTAATTCTCTTAAGTCTTTTGCCTTCAAAACAAAAAGATATGTCTTAAGCTTTTAAATTAACAACTGCTTAACTAACAATACTTTAATTAAACTTTCTCACTAGGCAGCAAAAAAAAAGTACGTAAATTTTAACTCCTGTTAGCTTCTGTTAGCGGTTATCAACGGTTACTATTATATTATTTAAACCAATTAATACCTTATAATATCAAATAGCAGACTTTCATTTCCAGCCTTACAGAATAACAAAGTTTAAAAAAATATTACAACGATTAATACTGTAACCGAAAGTTACATTAAACCGACTGTTTTAATGTATTACTTAATTTCAACGTTCAATATTTGCATTTAACACATCAACACGCTAGCACCCACTTTTTCATCGCCTCGCCCAATTAACAGTGACATTCGTTTAATTATAAAATGTAATTCTTTTTTTAACTTAAACGGACAGAGTACAATATGTTTTTGGGCCACACCTCTTTATAATAAAGTTAATGTCTGTAATTGTATTCTTTATAAATATTTCAATGCATAAATTAAAAAAAACTAAATGAAGAGGTGTTTTTAAACTGTGGTTAATTTCATTGCAAATCTGATGAAATTAATGACTCCACTTTTTATTTTAAGAATGTGAGTAGTAGGCAGCACAGTTTTAACATAGAATTGCCTTATAGCTAAAAGGTTTGAACAACACACGAAGCTCTCAGACTACTGCTATCCATAGCTAGTCAAGTAAAGGCTTAACAAGGACTAAGTTGATATCTAAAATCAATTAAGCAGACCTGACACAAGGCAGGAAGATTATTATGTTTGTGAAGTTGGTCAGCTCGATGTAAACCGATAGATGTCAATATAGATAATGTTTTTGTGCGAATAAATAAGAATGTAAGCGTCTCCATTATGAAGTCTCAATTATCTTTTTATGTGATGACTTGATAATATAAGACTGTAGTGAAAACAAGTAATCCATACGTTCATGTACTCAATGAAATTACTTTGGACCTTAATTATTATCAACTTTTTTAAACAAACTGATCAAAATGCATACTTAAGTCGTTTCGTAAACGCATGATAAAAACCGTGTAGGCAGGCAAGCTCCATAATCTAAACGATCATTAAGTTATTTGACCTTTTTATAGAACATCTATCTCTTTTATTTATTATAATATAATTCTACGGATTCCTAGGGAACCTTCCGTTAGTTTTAATGATGGTCTCGCAGTTTAAGTACTTTATGCGGCCTACCCAGATGTCTTTTCTTTGGTATTGTTCGTCGAGTCGTTGAGCTCCTTCGTTCTAAGTTGAGCTCCACGATTACTGACAAATGCTTGCACTGACTGGATAGGTTCGCTAAAATCTGTGTGGTTCTTTCCGAAAAACACCATTTCAGACACTAATCTACATGGTCCTCATATGGCCTGATCAAGATTATGTCTGGACTTTAAAAGAGACCTCTGAGTTTGTTTCGGCCTTTCTTCTCAGAGTAGTCACATAGGAAACGCCGACCTCATCCAGCTTATTTTAATATGACATGTAAAAGTGATTCTGATATCCTATTTACAGAATAACCTACAGAATAAATGATTTCATTTCATTTCCTTAGAATCCTGAGCAAAATATAAAAGAATATTCAAACTACAGAACGCTTACTGGCTACAACTTTACCCTTTATAACTTGATTCCTATATCAAAAACTTCCTGTTCTTGTTAGCTAATATTTTGTTGCCAGGGTTTATGTTGCAAAACCTGTGAACTGGCGACATGGTGGGCTATAAAATAAAAGGTGTTATTATTCAAACACGCGTCGTCCAACTTTGCTCACATTCCGGAGGCATCGGGTTGTACGACTCCTGCGCTGCATCGTCGATCACGAATGTTAGTTCTGGAAAGATTGTTTAGGTGTGCTGAATTTTTGTTTTTTGGTCTGACATAAATTTTGAGGTACTGTGCTTGGTCGTAGATATGGCACATCGGGCTTCAGAAAAGACTGCCACACGTGGATGAGTGATGTAAAATTAACGACGCTCTAAAGCGTAAAGCGTAAAAGCTGAACCTGGTGATAATTAAAAAAGAAGATGATATATGAATCATCATCTGCCTAGTCTTTTCCCAAATATGTTGGGGTCAGCTTCCATTCTAACCGGTTGCAGCTGAATACCAGTATCTTACATGGAGCGACTGCCTATCTGACTTCCACAGCCCAGTCACTGGATAACACAATCCCCCTTGGCAAGACTGGTTATCAGACTTTTGGGCTTCTGACTACCCGTAATCCTTTCATAGATCTACGATTGGCAGCCGGGACCAACTGCTTAACGTGCTTTCCGCAGCCGCACGTCTCGGTATGTAATGAGCGGTCACCACGGACCGACCTCTCCGGTCGGTCCCGTGCGGCTGTTATTGTTTATCCATTAAAATAACATAGGAAGACAGATACAAAAAATTAAAAAAACGCTTTTTCAAAATACTTGATAATTAGTAAGTATGCCTATTTCGGCAGGGTACGCGCTGTATCGAATATTTGTTGTTTTAGAAAAAGGGATAACTATCATTTCCAAATAATTCTTCTGGGCCTATGTCATGTTCTTCGTTTTGAATCATTACCAGGGTCTGCTTGTGCATACACATCTTAAGTATTTTAATTACGCTGGCTCATCTATTTATGCAGCGTGTATCAGAAAAGTGTGGTCAAATTTAAAGGTTACAGTCCGTCAATCTGAACAACTTTCTCCATGGGACCAACATCGTAATCACGAAAAAATTATCAGCAGTTTCATACAAAACCTCAATACCTACACTCGACCTAAATGTATGGGACGGCTATATAAGTTCTGATAGAATCATCAATAACAGCATAGCGCCACGTCTCTACAGCAAATTTAGCCAGTTCAAACTAGTTAGAGACGTGAGTCATTTCCTGATAGAAAAGGAAATATTACTTTGGCTTGAAAACTATAGCTACGATGATACTGAAAACCTTATCAGTAATCTCACCTAGTGGATAGACTCGGAGTACACACACACATTCACACACCTACATCCACAAACCTTCATTCGCACACATTTTTTTTTTTTGTGTGGGAAATCATCAAATGACTTCTCCCGCTCTGGGGCGGAGCGGGAGGGCGTGTCAGACTCTTACTGACTAAAACCCACCCGTGTTCCTTCGGTTGCCCTGTTGCCGGGGGCCACGATCTCCCTTTCGGTTTTCTTCGCAACCCCGGCAGGCATCGGCCCTAGTGGACCCCTTCAATTCTGCTGACATCTCTTTGAGGCGCGCGTGGAACACAACGCGCCGTCGACCCGGGCCTGCTCCTTATCGGACGGTGAGCCACCCATTGCTCACCGCCCGCAAGCCCGCGCCTACGGTGGCCGGAAATCGCCCCGCGATTCCCGACGCCCTGGGCGTCTCCTCCTGCGGCGGTTAGGGGCGTGAGGGCGCGAAATTTGCCTCTCCCTCACGCGTTCCGCCTCCTCCTTCGCGAGCATTACCGCTTCGCAGAAGGAGATGACGGCCTCCCATTTCCTCTCGCTCCGTACCATGGCCTGAACCAGGGCCGGACGCGAGAGATCACCGCCGCCCATCATTCACACACCTACATCTACAACCATGCACAACACATGCTAACCCCATTTTATTGTAAAACAGTTTTTTTGTTTTATTTTTTTTGTCACTTTTTCATTTTATTCCAATTTTCTTTTCATTATTTTAAAAATTACTTAATTATATTTAGTCTAAGCCTTCTCATTTTGGTCCATGTAACTGGAGAAACCTCGACCCCAGTGATACAAGATGTCCTAGTTCAGGAATCGAGACATCATTGATGTAATGTGTACTGAAGTTTTGGTAATAAATTAGTATTCCTATCAATCAGTTACGACTAATTACAATAATACAAATACTAGAAATACGTTATTTATTTTGGAGTTTTTATATAAATAGTTATGTCAACCCCATCGTGCCTTTTAAAGCCCAAAGGAAAAGATCACTTTTATGAATTGGTCACAATACATTTAATATAATTTTATTGTTTTGACTTGCCTTCTGCAGATGTTCATTGCATATAGGTTTGAGTGCGGTGATCGTTGAAAAACAAGGGGAAGGAAATATGATAGGATGCAAACAAAGTGTTGAGTTAAAGGGCACTTCGTCTTGGCTTTATAGTCTCGTTTATTTTAGCAACATTATAGGTGCTCCTAAAGCATTACTTATTCTAGTTGCTAGACTTGCAAACAAAGGTATAATTGTCAAGTTATTCAATACAAAAACTATAACAGATACTTAAGAAACCAAAATGTAATTTTGATACAATAAATCTATTTATAAACCTATTTATACCTACTCTTTTGCTTGCGTTAGAGCTTTATTCTTTTTCTTTTCGTGTGGTTAGTGACTAACCTGGTGTCAGAGCTTTAAAGCCGCCCATGGAGCTTTGACTTTGCTTCACATGCCGTTAAAAAATATCTCTCAGGCATGCCGGTTTCCTCATGATGTTTTCCTTCACCGTTTTTGAAGCAAGTGATAATTATACAATAGGCACACGCACATCTGAAAAGTCAGAGGTGCGTGCCTTGGGTTCGGACACGAGACCTATGACTTGGCAGTCCGACGGTCACATCACTAGGCTATCACTGCTTAGAGCTTTTCTATAACTTTACTATTACTTTTTGCTTACTTATTATATCATATTTTCAATATGTCCATGGAACCTAGTTAAAGAAAAAACAACATTATGTAACTATATCTAATTTCAATCCTCATCTAATAATAAAATAATCTTCAGCAATATCGTCTACCTGAAGCTTAAAACCGATTAACTGAAAAACGTTAGCCGCTACAGGCAAGCCCCGCTAACAAACTAGTTACGTAGGAGTTTGGCAAATGTGGTGACTGCTAAAGTTGCAGCTACAGCTGAGCTAAGCTAAAATAATCTGCTAACCAAGCTGCACAAGTTATGCTGCTGTAGCTACACCGTTGGCAATAATGTTGGCTTTTACTCAGAATTTAATAGCTGAACATGACATGCATTTATTGTAAAACAGGAAACATATTGGTGCGTGCATATTACTTTTTATATTGTCTGCTTTTTCCTCGTGATGGTAGAATGATCTAGTTCGATTGCTTTTCTTAGTCTTAGTCCATCGTTCAAGTTTACAGATTCTTCGTCTTCTCGCGTATTGGCGAATAAAATAGGTATATGAGGAATTGTAATTAAAGAGGTTGTGGGACCAAGGGTGCACACCCAATTTAAAAGTAGGTATCAAACACTCGTAGAGCCATAAAATTATTTATTTTAGTGCATTCATCAAACGTTTAAGAACGGGTAGAACTTAGCCCTTTTAATAATAAATGGGGCATAAAGTTACCACCTTCAGATTGTCCATACATTTTCTGAGTTAAAGTTAGGCATAAATTTACTTTGCGTATACTTATGTCGTCTGGGTTTTACGTAATGGAAGTCATTGGATTAGTGTCATGGAGTTGCAAATTAACTTTTAATGAGTACTTAAGAGTCATACAAAGTAATTATTATTGGTAATGTATGTTGGATTATACTGAGAAACCTTCTAGAAACAAGTGTATTAATAAAAGCGAACTTAACTGTATTTTCTTTGCCATTATTGTTTTATGACGTCCTGATGCAACTTTATGTGTCTGGAATCAATATTTAATTAGTGACTACCAATGTAATGTGCTTATTTCTACAATTCTACATATACTGAGCATAATGTATCTTTTTACGACACAACATAACTATCCACAATTTTTGCTCATTTTTACCCAACTACGGCGAAGCGAAAAGGAGGGTTATGATTTTGACCGGAATGTATGTATGTATATGGGTATGTATGTTCATCTGTTCCCTCACAACTTCTAAACTACTTATCATAATTTGATACATGAGGATTCGTTGGAAGCGTCTTGATAGTTCGCCGGTTATAGAGGTTATGTGACGTCACACTAAATTGAATATGGCGCGTAAAGTGTTATTGGATTTCTCTATCTGAAATTTCTCAGTAGCAGCCCGGAGTCTGGATTTGTGCCCGGTTGATGGCAATAGGCTCGCCCCCTATTACATGGAACTTAAAACATAACTGGCGAAATGTGGGTGAACCTGCTACAGGGACACCTCTGCCCAACCCTTCGGGGAAACAAGGCGTGATGTTATGTTTATGTAACACGACGTGTGACTCCGGATTTTTCATTTATCTGTCTGTGATGTCTTGTTCATAATATTTTTGTAAAGTATGTTTTTAACTTTACCTAAACATATAAAGCTTAGCAAATATATTAAACTGTACATAAAAATCAATTGCTACAAAAGTACATATGACCGATTCGTAGCTTCAGTCCCATTTCATATCTCTGTGACATCACACAAGCTGCTTTCCATAAGTAAATTGTCCGAGCCTAACAAAATATGCCCCCATAAAAATATATTGCAGTATTCAATTAAATGATTAGGTTCTAAATACTTCATAACTTGATCCTACCTAATGATACAACAACAGCTGTATACAGTATCATTCACCCGCCTGTAACATCTTGGCGGAAACATTTCGCAATGTAAAGGTTCCCTCAAACCGACGCCGACAAGTTAATTTTACGCCTCTACACTCACTCATTTCATAATAATAAAATTGCTGTACAGCAGAATCCGTTGCTTTATTTGTGGAAACTCTTCCTTCGAATGCAACATTGGCAAAAACACATTTTATCACGTTGAGTTAGAGTTTAATTTCGTTTGTGGAAATCAAGGTATCGTTCTCTCAAATCAGAGGGTCGCCTGATTGGGGTATCATAAGCTTGTGAGTGTAGTTTGAAACAGACAGCGACACTGATACTCTTATTACCAAAACGTCAGGGGTCAGACATGCGTGTGTGCGTTTGTGTGAGGGTGTGTGCGGGTGGGCAAATCACCACGAAACAACTTTACAAGTGTAATTGTCGCGGCGGGTGTCGGTAATTGATTTATTCCACGCTTGTAATGTGGCCCTGCACTATTCTCATTGAGCTCTGTGATTGCCTTCGACAGGGGATTTCGCCAAATGCCTATCGATAGTTATAGCTCGATGATTTTATTGTTATGTTGTTTGGCAATTATTATTGGTTTCGTTATTGTATCAACGACTTTATAAATTCTCTTTGATTATTTTTATGAATCAGAGTTTTCAAGTCTTTAATTTTAATTAGTGTAGTTTATAACGTTTGTTTAGTTTATAGGGTTTTAATTTTTTAATTCCGTGTTTTCCACATGGTCAGCAGTTATCATACATTATGTAGTGGAACCTTTATGAACATTATATTTGAAGCAATATACATTTCCTTGAAAGCTCCTCCATAACCTTATGTACTACATTTTTTAACGTTACGATCTAAGTATCAATTTTTACTCAGCAGTTATGAGCTATAAAAACACTCCCACAGCACATTACTATAAACATTACATTTTGCCGATACAAGTAATATTCAGAGCTCAATATAAAGTTCATAAATATTTAATAGATATTTTCCCACAATGGGGTGGCCATTCACACCCGTTAACCCTCAAGTGTGCCGTAAAAATGAGACTGATCGGAGTGGGATATATTCCATTTGGCTGGCCGGTCGGCCCTCGGAGGTCTTACTAAGCAAAATTGTTGCTTGTCTCAATTATTGTTCGCCTTTCAATCGCTTTTAGATGATTTATGGAATTTGTGGCTACTGCTCGTTTGTCTGTTTTTTTGTTGTAGTTAAAATGACTGTGACTAATTTCTGAGGCAGCAAATAATAGTGATTAATTATTGTAATAGATTTTTATCAATTATTGATTTATGTTTTTCTTTTATTCAGTCAGATTAGTTATAGATATAATTGTGTGCGACAGTAGATACCAAAATCTTTTTAAAGCAACTGTTCAATGAAGATTTTTTTAACTCACACATACTCGTAGATATATCTATGAGATAGATAAGTAAGTAAATAGTACAACAATTAACCTATGAAGCCTCGACACACTTACACAGTTACACATAACTGTCAAAACTTACGTAAATACCTGTTCCACAATAAGTAGCCTAAGAGTACAAGAGATAGCCTTGTCGATAATGACCAGTGTAAAATCATACATGTCAACTTGTCTTACTTGTAACGCCTATCAGCTGTTAATTACCGCCTACATCGCTTGGGGTCGCCACTGTCGCGTCAAGATATATGTACTAAGCTGTAAAATGTATTATTTGCATGTAAGAAACATGTCTCTTTGCTACCATTTTGGATATATTATCGAGTATCGATGTCAATAACGCCCACGCGGATATGTCACTGTTCCGTGAAGTGCTCAAATGTTAAGCTAAGGTTAGACAGTGTCCGGCATATAAATAATTATGGGTCTATTATTTTTTATGCGAAAGTTTTTATTCCAGCATATTTTTAGCCAACTAAAGAAATCATACCAATGCTAATAAAAACATAAAAAATAATTAAATAAAGCATTAATTTACATAAATACATTTATTACCATAAATGACATTCAAGAAAATGCTTTTGCATTTTCATTTTGCTTTTGCTTTTGCATTTTCCTGCAAAAAAATGCGTTGAACCGTATTTAATTCGTTTCTAGTGTAGATGTTACCTTTTAAGCAGTTCTACTTGTAATACTTCTCTATTTACATAGTCGCATTGTGTATTAAGTAGCTCAAACATGTAAACATACAATTAATCAAATTATCGGAACCAATCATTACAAAGAGGTACTACTACGAGTACGCATGTACCTGTGCTCCTAAGTAGCACGTGTAGCTCCACCATTAGACAACACTATTCACGCCTCCGACTACTATCAATACACACGTCCCGATGCTGAAAGGACATTAAACCTTCCCTAAACCAATCAATTTTCAACTTTAACCCCTTCAAATAGAACGAAAGTTTCTTTGTTACCGCGGTTCTTTTCAATTTTCCTCCAATCGAATTTGGCTGTAACATCAATCGAGTTCCCACATTTTCCGGGCGCACTTACACAATATCAATCAGGTTTTATTGGTGTTGTCGGGGGGAGCGGGGGTGCGGGGTGCAGCGAGGTAGTGCCGGGGTCGGCGGGGCGGGGAGGGGAGGACTATTTGTATCAATAACCTGTCAATGGGCTCAAGGCCCGCGGGGACCTCTGCCCCGTAAACTTGATACTTGCGTATGTCTGTGACCGCATGGATTTGATTAGGAATGCATTACGATAGGCGTGCGAAATTCTCGATGTGAACGAACCGTTTTCAATACGACGCAATAAATTATGTTCCTTTTGAAGTCACGCACGACGCCATTTACTTGTAGGAAAATGACAGAGCGATCTGCTGATAAACAAAACAAACGGTTTGTAAATAATCTACATCCCAGAAACGCAGACAATTTGAAAAAAATATTTTGCTCTCTAAGGTCTGTCGGCAAAATTACCATAACATTCGTGGAATAAAACATAACGAAAAAGGTTCCATTTACAAAGTTCCCTCGTAACACTACATTATCTGCTATCAGTGGCGGTCGACAAAGTAAAATTGGGGACACCTTATTTCCTCGGCTGGTTTGCAAAACACGTTCACGCTTCCCACCTATCCCCACATCTCAACGCTTATAGATAGTATCTGTTACACCTATTAGGGATGCTAGAGAGTGAGTGGGTAATGCTGAGTTTCATCTACAATGCGTGGTTTCTTTGTTCCCTTTCCTTAGCCACTCATTTGCAGCCAGCAATGTGTTTGTCGAAATTCGCTTCGACTGTAATTTGTGCGTGTCGTTAGGGGTGGTGTAATACCAGTTCAGGTGGGCGCCTTCTTCACGCCGCTGCCGCCGATAACACGCTAATGCCCTCAACTTTGCACCGCAAGGGGAGGCCGGGGAGGCGCTGGAGTGGGGGAAGAGGAAGGGAGTAGCCATTCGTAGAGGAAAAACGGGAAAAGTCAGATCATTCGCGTTATTGAACGCGAATAACTTTATCGAGTTGCAATATGCGCTGCGAGCTCTGTGAACTGCATTATTTTTAAGTGGGTACTCTCGTGTGGATAGGGTAATAATTAGATTGCTCTACAAACAGTAGGTTACGTAAATAAAATTCTTATTAAGTACCTATTAACATTTATTTTATTCTTGCCTCGTGTAGAGTCACTATAGAATTACTTTCACAGTAGGTAGATTTCAAGGTGCTCGATGCATGTAAGTGATAATGAAATTATACGCTATTGTATCAAATAAATCGTGAGACTATTTATTTCTTTTTAATTATTCTTTTCAACTGTAGTATTTTTCAATTAATCCAGCTGTGGAGCAGGACGTTCAACATTAAAACGTTAATAAAATAATCATAAACAGTGAGTTATGCCGCGATACTCATAAACGCCACGCACCAATGAACACACGGGGTAATAAATAAAAATGCTCAATTCCATTAGCGCACCATTCTGATAATGTGCCCACCTTAGCGATGAGGCCTGAACACCTATTCTATATGCATTGTTTCAGCAAACGCGCGCGTTTCCGTTAATATTTCATAACGCACGTATCGCGTATACCGCGTAAACGGCGGACCCACGATTTGTTCCGGTAGCGACTGCCAAGGTAAGAGTACATATATTTGCGGTAATAAACGTGAATTTATTACCCCGTTACGTTTGCAGTTTTACTGAAATGTGGAGATGTGTGGCTCGCCGAGCGACATTAGCGCCGGCTGCCGTGCTCCGCCCTGTCTCCCGGCCCTCTACCTATGTATTAAATCAAGCTTTATGTAAATGATATAGAACATTGTTCTTTACAGCCTGAATGTTGAGAACAGAAGGTATGTCTGTTGCTCAAGTGTCTACGTTACATCGTAAAGTTCTGTTCCGGTTTGATTGCGAGAGAACTTGTGTTGTACTTTGCACGGCGTAGGCCTGGCAAATAAAACCGTTCTCATTCTCATTGCATGATGAATCTAGCCACGAGAAAAAAAATGCAATTTTATTTTCGGATATTATTACTAGTGAAACTTTCAAACAAAATATTATAATTTAATATCTTCTCTAGTCAATTCCGTACATAGCTTTAAATATTGTCGTTGGTTAACTAGATTTCCTGGCCTAGCAGCAAGTCAATATCTACTAAGATTGATAAGAATTACATCAAGATGGTGCTAATTACTAAAACTAAGAAGATCAGTAAGTATCTCGTCCTATTTGGAGATACTTACTTATCTTACGAGAAAACCAAAGACAAAGATCAAAACTTCGATAAACGGAAGAATTCTCAAGTAATTCGGTGATATCACGTCACCTCCAACACGTAACGCGGTGTTGTCGACATCAGAGCTAAGAAGTGCGAATGTTCACGACCAGAAGAAACCGAACATAAACATTCGGGGCACGTCGGCACGGCTCGGGAGCCGCAGTTAAAAGGGGATTATGAGCCGAGTGGCCAATAACGCCGCATTACATGCCCCTGCTCCGCCAGCCTGCCGATAAGCCACACTGAATAAGGCTTTGTCTCTACTCACCTACCTCTACTTATGTTTCACTTGTATGATGATCATAGTTCCGAGGTGGTCTGAGTCAATATATGATAGGAGCTTTGATTGATCAAGAGGACATCAAAAGCGTTTGTAAATAGATGGGATCAAAACTGGTACAAAAAGTCTGATGAGTTACTTCACGATAAACACCGGCTTATCGTTAATCTGTAATCTAACGAGTTCATCAGATCCTTCGCGATCCCCTGCAAAAACTGCCCCTATCACCATATTTAATTAACGCAACTACATAACAACCGGCACTAAAATCAAATGAAATATTCAGTCAAACGTTAAATTCAATCGGAGTTTATCAGAATAGGAGCGTCATCCGAACAATATCTACGATTGGAAACACTTTTACAAGCAATAAATTCTTGGTGGCCGTGTCACTGGCTACAACATTTATTAGCTACAATTCCGATTAGATTAGCGTTGCATCCCCGACCCTACGGGCCGCGGCCGGGGCCAGGGGCCCCAGGGACGTGAAATTTGTCCCAGTAATGTAGCCACGCGCGCAACTAATTCGATGTAGTCGACCCTTCCTCTATGTGACTCGAATGCCTCGCCTCGACACTGCTTCATTTTAATTGAATAGTTGGCGTGGGGTGACGCCGTTGTTTTCCTAAAGATAACTTTATAGCCGCTTTGCATAATTGCCCGCCGGCGCTCTAATTTGTTACAATTTCGCAATCTGTCACACTTTCGTACAAAAGAGACAAACGAGTGCTAATTTCAACAAAAAATCTGAAAATACTCTACGTAATTGAATGTTTTTGCCAAAGCTCTACTTAATCATTTGAATGAAATGTTAAAGTCAAGTAAGTAGGTAATTAAAAAAAAAAAACTATTTATTCAAAAACTAATTAATATCGGTACTGTGGTAACTACCTCAGTCATACTTTTCATCACCATTATCTTTAAAAAAACATGAGAAACTAAATTAAACAAGAAAACCAAAAGCTCATTTTGTATCGGTACTGCAAGAGCTTTTAGCCGAGATTCTCCATACGTTAAGTACGTAATGCGACGCCCACCGCCATCTAACGGCTTTTTAGTAAATTACAAACAATTTGTTGTGAAGTACGTCCCTTGCCATTTACAAAAACAACATGATTTTGATATCAATAATGTTACTTTACAATTACATCCAAATTGGGTAGATAGTAGGTAAACAGGGAACCTTACAAGTTCAATTCTAGTGTAACTTGACCAGTTCGTCTTATGTTCATTAAGTATTGTCATGTTACACACACTTTCGCAATCACACGTGTGGGTGCAACGCAAATGACGATTTTCCAATGATCAGTAATTATTCTGCTTGAAATTTTTTGTTACTAATTAGGTACAAACAGTTCTGTATTGTTACAATCAACATAATTAAGCAGTGCTGTCTCCTTCAATACAATGTGAGTCTCTATAATGTGCGTATATCGAAATGATGGAATCTATGCTTAATTCTGTCGTATTTTTTTTAAGGTACGTAATGGGGGCCATCTTATTGAGAAATTTTACGATTATTGTAAAAATGTATGAAAAAAAAAACTGATTTTTGCTAAAAAACATGTTTTTTTTCAATTGAGGGTGGTTTTATTTTTCACAATTTTATGAGGACGCCTAATTACTTCCAATCATTATGGAGTTTGTTTCACCGCGATAGATTATTTAATTTAAAAGCTACACCGTTTTGTTTAAAATTCCATAATAAATATTTTTTTTTAAATTGGATTGTTTTAAATATTTTTTCCGTCGATAAAATTAAACATAGATTCCCTCATTTCGATATGAGAACATTATAAAGACACACTGTCAAATAGCCCTCTCATTGCCTGACATAGCCACATCAATTTACTCGAATTAAATATTTTCGTAGCACTGCCTACGAAACTTCACTTTTTTCTAATTTGAAGTCCATCAATTTGAAACAGTTCGATATAATCGACATAAGAGTTAGACAACTGCTCCGGTATTTAAAAATACGGACTAAAGTTATGCCAAACTTACACTTCGAAAAATGTATGGTTAAACCGTTTGTTAAAGTTCATCATGGTTTGACTTTGCTCTGCGTTTATGAGTAAGCGCCTAGGGCGGCTATGTTTCCATATATATCGCTTTACGTATATATATCCATATATATATCTTTACATTTTTATCTTTCGTTCGTCTTGTAAAAGTGTGCAAGCTATGCACTACAAAAGTTGGATTATGGTTATCGCTTCCAATTAGCTGGTGCTTCGTAACTGTGTCAATATGTCCAGTACTGCAAGTTGTAGTTTTAATTTCTTTTTGACATTAAGTACGCTGTGATTGGGCTCTAGGTCTCAAACAGCATTATTTATTGCATGGTCATACATTTTGTAAGGCGTATTTTTTTTCATTTTCAAATTTTTCCGGTGCTCTGAGTATTCATCCTTATGCAGGCACCTTTTTGGTTGAAATTCCAGTTAGAAGATTGCTGACCTTAAGGAAATGGAAATGTATCTTCAGGACTAGAATTTTGAAGATAGAATTGCACGTAAGGTAAATGAAACAAGTCAGGTATATATGTTAACAAACATTTAATTTTTTCTTTAGCAATATATTATTTATAATAACTATAATTTAACTACAAAGTAACCGTGTAGGTACATCTATGCATCCGTTTGTAGTCGGATGTAGGAATTAATTGTAAACATAGACAGCAATATAATTTCTACTATTTAATTATCAATACATTTATCCTACTAAACTTCTAAGTTTCACTAAAACATTTTTCTGTTGTATTGCACATTTTACCTAAACAAGATGAAATCAGCCAAAAACAGTGTCGAATGTCACTACTATTGAGCTATCAACGTTTTCGACATCGATTCATTCCATAATGTTCTCACCCTTCCATATATTTGTTTTCAAATAGTCTGAAAGATATCAAACAAAATGTACACAGCAATGAAATACTTCTCTTGATGCAATTAACTCTAATTTGCTATAACATGAATTTAGCAGAAACCATCACTACGAGACAAAACTATTAGGAACATATATATAACAATAATTACAGATTTAAAGTACAGTTAAATAATATTTTACAGTATAATACAACTTTTTCACAGTCTGAGTAACGATAGAGTTACTGAAGCGCGCGGTGTTCAGTCGTTCACGATTCGAGACGTACCTACTTCTAAATGTTCTCCACGCACTCGCACTCAGTTTATTCACTTCTCGGCGCATAAAATTATCGAAGTTCACGACACCATCTCGTTTCGCAGCTCAAACTTTCCTTTTGTGTTCTCTCAGAAAACATTCCATATAAAGACTCTCATACAAAATCGCATATTATTACAGGGAGATCTCGGGGAGGTTTTTATTCGGCGTTTTATCACTAAGTGGGGCTGTGGGGCGGGTGCGGCGCGTGCGGGGTGTGCGGGGTGTGCGGCGGGTGCAGCGGTGACGGGTGCGGGCTGGCATCGCGCAGCGAGTCTGGCGATGAGCCTGGAGAAGCGCGGCGTGGCGGGTATGGCGAGAAGCGGTGCTGCCCCAGCGGCTGCGGGACCGCGCCGCCCGCGCCCAGCGCACCCGCGTACACTGGCCGCGGCAGCTGCAGCCCCGAGCCCGACGCGAGGTGCTGCTGCGCCAGGAGCTGCGGCGCGAGGCACGCCCATTGCCCCCACAGCGCCGCGGCCGGCACGCCGTACAGCGGGTACGCCGCGCGTAGGAACAACTGCGACCGCGCTGCCAGGATCGCCTTCTCTTCTAGCGTTAGGTTATTGTTATGCTGGTCCAGATCGAAGGGCCTCAGCGGTGAGCGCAGGAAGTGCTGCTCCGCCAACATCGACTCCATTGTTTCCCTGAAAAGGTACGGAGCCACATTTTAGACAACGTGAACGTTTTCGAGTAAATTGATGCAGATATGTAATATGATTGTATGATCGTATCTACCTATGACTGGCGGCGCTGTAGCGCGCGTCGTCGGGGAAGACTGATGTTCTTTCGTGCTCCCCCGTGATATAGTATCTCAACAGACAAACAAAAAAAATAAAACACCCAATAATCAAGATAACATAGAGCAATACGGCATTAGAAATGCGAAAGCGAGCAATACGGTATGCGAAGCGAATGTGGTGAGAGAAAATGTTAGATTATAAATTACACGGGTGGAAACTTGATGTCGGCTCACCCGCAATTAAATACATTAGATTGGCTAAGAAGCAATAAATACAGTGACATAATTGCTCGCGTGGAGATATCAATCAGCATCAGACAGTTATGTTTGTCTCTGAGAGCGTATCCAATGCATGTACGATTAGAGAACTAACCGAATTATGTCGCACGAGCAATGATACCTAATGAACACTCATGAATAATAATTAATAGCTGCCACTTATGAGTATCTAATTAATTATCGTCATTAGAAAATAACAGTTTCTTTCGCTACAAAAGTTTCAGTATGAAAAATATCTTCATAAACGTATAATTATTCTCTAGCAACAAATGCCACTCTAACAACAGATGTCATTATGATAGTTACCTCTCGAACTCGGTGAGGCGTGAAGAGTCACGGAATCCCTTAGCGAATGGATTACTGTCGATTTTCAGTTTCGTGATCTGAAACAAAATAGACACTATGATTTCCTCTGACTGAAGGAGCATCTAATATTTATAGAAATGTGTTCATACAAATAATGTAATCAATAAAGGATGTAACATAGCGATGTAAAAGGCGCGGTTTCAATTATAACTGCATGGTAAGAGAAGGGTCGACGATTATCATAAGGAGCTGTTCAGACTAAGCGAGCTAATTTCATTATGCAGCCGTTTATATTGTAATGGGTCAGTAAAGGTTCTCCATGTCTCAGTGTGAACGGGCCCGTAGCACCACCACCCGCAGTGTTCAGCACACACCAACTAATAAGGTTAACTTATTGACGACATTCCACATCGGTTTATCACTTTAGTTGACTACCACGGTATTACAATACTGTACACATTTTAAATGTGCCACGTAATGTAAGTTTAATACTAAGCATTTAAGCGAGTATTGTTGCTACAGAAGCTGGTAATGTCCTCGTATTTCTATATCTGCATGTTTGGAAACCAATAAGGAAGTTTTGTGGTAGGTACCTATTCAATTTGTCTTCCAGTATTGTTTTTGGACAACTGGTATAGAAAATAGAACCATAGTCACACAAATGAGTTTTAATAAATATAAAGCAAATGTTTGATTTAAACTCGGGGCGAGGTGTTAAAAAATGTGTTTGGCAGAGCAGAGGCAGCGTCGATGAAAAATCGCCCCCTCGCTGAATGGCGGTGCCCCGCTGAGGCTCCACATAATTTGTGAATAATATTTACGATAAAACCTTCCACCGAAACCTGTTACCATTAAATAGCGCCTGCTCGCCTAATATCCGAGCGGATTAAACCAATATCGATACTAATTTTAGCATATTCTTGGCAGTTTTATGATGTCGAGGTGAGAAAAAATGTATTATTTTTTAATGGCGAGCAATAAACAAGTCATCGAGAGTGGTAGTGGTGGTGTCAATCTTTCAGCATGTACAGTCGGCGACGGTCATTACCTGGCGATTGAGTCGCGGGCAGCCCCCTCCCCCTGCGCGCCGCATACCTGTCGGTCTGCCCACACGCCCACACGACACCTAATTGTACATTGTTCTCACATATTTACACTCGCACTACTAGGGTTTTAGTACAGCGAACTCGAGAAAATGTAACGCAACAGCCAAGTGTTAAATTGACGAAAACGCTGTTAAAAAAATAGTGTCGTTTGGTTTCTTTCTCAGATGAATTAACTTTTGTAGTGCATGAATGTATTTCTGTAAAACGTTTTATGAGTGTTTATGAGACCAATCTAATTAATTCTTTCCTTTGACTACGATAACTTCAAAACAAAGTTGTGTTACAAAAAGCAGTTATCACAGCCGAAGTAATTCATGAGCAGTGTTACATTGTAAAGCGTTTGCTTTATTACAGCCGGCCGTACCACCGTAGCGACAATTAACTTCTTAATTTTCGTTTAAGATATTTATGTACCTTTTGAAGTGGTTCATCAGAGGTCCGTTAATTCCGTTAATCTATGAAATGCTTTGACAAATATCTCCGTCGCATTGTTCCTGATCAAAGGAAAATCATAAACAGTACAAAATATTGACCAGTCTGTGTCAAGTGTTCTGTTTTGCGGTGAGTAATTTCACGAGCAACGTGTCACTCGAAGACTAATGATTTCGAAAATAGTTACAGGGAAACTAGACAAAGAACATTTGTTACCACTCGTGGCCCATTTAACATTATCTCTTCTAAAAATATGCGTGTAGTCGTCATCTATTTAGCATCCCGGCTCCATCTGATCTTTGAATGAATTGTTTGTAGCAAATAGAAGATTTAAGTAAAGTTCATTAACGAGCTTCTCACTAAGGTCATCTCCCTGTTTATTTTTATTTTTTGATCAAAGCTTATCCAGTGCCTCTTAAAATACATACACCACTGGCCCAAGTGGAAACAAATATGTAAATTCCATTAAAATATTTTGCCCCGTCGTAGAAATCGGATCCTTGTTCAGAAGGTAAGTATTCTTCCGCCACTACGCCATTCAAATATATGGTACATTCATCCTCGGGATATGAATGAGTATGTTGTTAGTTTCTTCGAAGAATGAGAGTCAGCTTGAATTAGATTAGCATGCATTTGAGTTTTGCAGAGAAACATAGACAAACATAACTTGGCTCTAATAAAGGTACCTATGTCTCTAGTTATCCACTATGTATAGGAAGAATGGCGTTTCAGCTATATTACCTATGTTGTTCTAATGTATTGGTGGAGTGCATTAAGGCAGCGAAGGGGCGCGGCAGTGCGAGGGTCACCGGCATGTCGTGGCACCTACTTACACTTGCACACCCACCTGGCAGCGCCATTGACTACAATGGCGACACTCTCGACGCGCCTGCGCCACACCGTAATGACTCCACCACAATGCTAGTAGTAGCTGACAATATTGACGGATTATACATTATGTATGCCACGCTGTCCCATCGCCCGTAATTGTTTCCATGTCTCATGTTTGTTTTTGAATTCCGTTTACGTAAACGTCACCCAGTCTACTCCCACTGGCAGCCAGGCATCTCATCCACAATATCACAGTATTCAATTATACAAAACTACTTAAAATATATTATCGCTAAGAGAACACTGGAATAATGAATGAGACGCTTTCTCGCTACTGACGTTTATTAGATTTAGTACAAACATAAGAACGAGGCGTGTCAAAACAACCTAATTTAAGTATCAACAAACGTTCGCCCTGGGCGGCGGCGGCGGCGGCGGCGCGCTCCCGTTCACTGACAACATTAAAGGCGCCATAATGACATTATTCCCGGGCGGGAAACAAAAAATCTCACAAAAAGGCGTCAAGGAGAGAAAGACGAGCGTCGCGCCATCGCCCCGCGACCGCCGCGCGCGCAGCCCTGCAAACGATGCTCTAATTATTGGGGTGGTGATGTATTGTTTATGGAAGTACCAGCCTCGTATTCCGCGATTCATACTCCGATTTGACAGTAAAAACGTGTGTACAGATGTCTTGCACGTGCGCTTATAAATGAAGCTGCGGAGTTGAGGAGAATTTATGTCTTATTTAAGCATTTTCATACGAAGACATAAGAGATGAGATATTTGCATAAAATATATTTCGCCAGATGTTATTATTTCAACGTTGTGAGATCGATTCAGCTTAAATACACCCTATACGGAAGAAATAACTAAGTAAGTATTGTAAAAATGGATGCTAATGAATGCACGCTTAGAATGTTTAGTGACAGTTCATAACAAGACGAAATGGTGTGCAGTGTAAAGACACACGTGAGCGACGATCGGGACACGACAGGAACATTGTGGAGAATATATAAATGTCACGTTAGCTTGCGCGTGCGCTCCTTCTGCCTACATATCTCATTGATTGATGCAGTGCTGCGACGAACGACGACTCAGCGATCTGCTACTGATGTGTGAGTAGACAAACCAACAGCAGAATTAGCTGTATCTCCTTGTTGAAGATAATCTACACGAAAGTCACCTACCAGCCCGATATATTTCAGAGTTCCCACAAACTATAAACTAAGCAGTTTATAAATAATATGAAGAAGATATTTGAGAAATACTTCCCACTAATAAACCTGTGTGAAATATATGGTAATTTTCTATTGTGCAAGGATATGACTGCAACTAGTAGATGCAAAATGTACCTTAATCGGTTTGAAACATATTTAAAAGCATTTAACGTTTTAGTGTCAAGTCATAAGTGCAGTAGAAGAGCTGTTTCTCCTAATTTTACTCGTCAGTTAATTCGTGATTATGAACCTCTGAATAATGCAGCATTTAAATGAATGTAGTTATGTAAAGCTGTTTAATGAGAGTTCCTCAAAGTGTTCTGCTATCAAGTCTCGTGAATCCCGTACGATCTACAGCTGCGCACTGTAACGACGCTTTCCAGAAAACCGATGCTTTATTGACAGTAATTCGTAAATGCACCAAAATAATGAACACTGCATGTGGCATCGACGTATAACCGGGCCAATATGTGATAATATTCTCAGAAAGTGTTCGGAACAGTCCGAATTAATTGCAAGTCCGAAACTTGTTTAGTACGCACCTCTACCTACATGATTGTAAACAACGTTTGTCAATAAGAAGCACTTTCAATAACGGTTTCGTGAATAAAAAAAAACACTTGGAAATATAAGGGATAACGGAGATTTTTATAAAGACCTAGATTCTTGTCCTTTCCATCTTTAAATTGCTTCATCCAATAATAAAAGCGTATAGATACAGCTTGCATTATCAAAGTAACTTGGAAAAAATACCTTAAAGAAAACGAAGATAATGTTTGTAAAAAGTAGGCACGATTTATTATCAAAGCAATAAATAAATTCCCTGTTTTATACACCTTCGTTCTCATCCAATGCGTCCATCAGCTGTAGGCTCTCACCCACTGTTCCTATAGACACTATAAATGATACTGTGTGCAAGTTGTAGACATCGTCTGCAATCTCTGTCACTACTCTTAATAACATTCTGCACATCCACATTTCAACTGTCTTTGGGTTTTTCTGTATTTAATAGAAAGTTTACCTTTATGAATTTCATTGTGGTATTCCATATGCCTAATAACTTAGTAGGTTGGCAGTCGATCTACTGCCTCTCTATTCAGACGATTCATCAGGTCTTTTAGGGGACCCACTGTTAGAATGAGGTCTACTTTACATTCGTGCCCGTAGTTACGACTGTAAACTCGAAATATTAGCGAGTAGGCAATCTGCCACATCTCAATGGTACGTTAATTTTTTAAGCATCAATTGTTAGTTTAGTTGTAGATTTTATCCGGAGTGAGTTTGACGTAGCTCAAACTGAAATATGTTGTTTTTTTTTTTTCAAGTCTAAAAGACTTTTTCCTTAAGTGACTTATATGAAAAAAGGTTTGCAATAAATCAAATAATTTGATAAAAGCTCAGGACAAAAGTAAAGGAACAAATTGATGAAGACGTGTAAAGATATGCTATATGCTAATTTCTGTTTGTGCACCAATTTTCTAACGTCAAAATTTAAGATCCATGAATACGACACTATGTTATTTGTAAATTAATTAAAGACTTGGTATACAAACAAATGTTTAGTTTTTCTGTGGTGGCTTGGCTTGCGCAGACGCAATAAATTGAGTCGGGCCGCACACGACGGCTCTGCGTGACGTCACACCTCCAGTGATCGATGGTAGGAGAGACGGAGAGCACCATATAACTCACCTCGTAATGCAGCATAAGTGAGAAAGAGACACAAACCCAATAAATAATTTCATCTTAAATTATTTTAAATCTACTCTTAAGCAAGTACGTTGACTTCTTGTATTTTTGACTTATGTGCGTTTCGTGTTATCGAGGGATATTTTTTATTGAATTATTGAATAATGAAGGAACTGATACAGTGACTTTGATGTTTTTATGGTCATTATTTTAATTCCTTCAATTTTCTTCTTTACTGGTAATTTGAAAAGTAGCCACCTACTGCCTAATTTATACCTACAAAGTTTTTTTTTGCACATTATTCAATAAATTTCTCATATGTATTTGCCTTGTCAAGTCACTTGAAAACTCTAATAAAAACCGTTTTTTTCATGATTCCACTGCAAGCTAAGAAAAAACTCAAAAATATTGAAAAACTTAAATTCATTCAGGAAACTAATGACAGTATAAAGAAATATTTCAATAATACAAACGAGCAGTAAGTTAACAATATAAAAGGATCGCATTGAAAAGAATGAATCGATTATTGGTGAAGAAAAAGAAACGTGAGGGGGTGAGGTAGCAGGCGGTGCGGGAGGGACACCTCGTGACACCTGACCGCAGCCATTTTGGCCCGTGAAATATGTTTATTTGTCATGGTTCCCTTTGTTATTGAAATTGTGTTTGCCTTTACTCCTTCATTATATTGTTCGATTATACTCACGTAGAACTCGTTTATGGATGCTCAATGTGAGAATAGCTTCGGAGATTTTAGAATATTGATTGTTGAAACTGAGAAATGAGATATAAATTTCAATTAAGCGCGTATTGAGCGTGTTTGCATCTACATGAGAGTGAACGTGCGCAGTTATTTTCGTGATTATCTCCTCAAGCTGCGTAATAGTGTGATGTAGCATGACCAACACAACTGCTGACACGATTTCTCTAATCGTTTTATTTTGTTATACGTTTTGTATTTGTCAAACGTGTTGTGTGCTTGTTCAATTAGTAGACTTCATCGAAACGTCTTTGAACTTAACTTGAAGTTAATAAGTAGGCAAGACCTTATACTGAATAACATTACTATTCAGAATGCGTAAACCCATCGCTTTGATTAATTGTATCTACAAAATCAGTAAATAATAAATAATCAGTTATATAAATTATAGCGATGATTGAAAGGAATAAAAAAGCTGACCCCGAATAACGGTAGGTGGAAGATGGTTGACAAAAATGAGGAAAAAAAAATCTGAAAAGTTTCCACCAGACGAGAAAATAGTTTTCATTAGGTATTTCCTTTCAGATAAAACCAACTAAATGATGGAAACTGTATCTACTTGCGATTCAATGGAATATTAAAAGACGTGTCGAATAAAGTGTGAAGGACTATTTCTGGAAAAGGATTAACAAAGAATTTCATTAATAAACAAAATATTTTCTATTATGTAGAGTATAATAAACATGTTTATTAATAAACGTTCAAAATATCGTCGCAGGTTGCTATCCGCAAGTTTTTACTTCAAGAATATCCTCTAGAGGCAATCGATCATAACAAATTCACAAGTCATCGGCTAATAAAAAAACGTATTGTGTGCATTGAGGATGCGTAAACTCCAACAAACATTGTCACCTCGATGCGAGTCCAATCTCAGACAAAGGATTCTAGAGAAAACGAGCAACAGGACAATAGTGCGGTGGGTGTAAAAATGTTAAATATTGAAGCGGGTCGGGCCCACACGGCGCTTTCCCGGGAAACCACCCCGCGGCGCGCGCGCTGGCGACGCTCAGTCTCACACCGCGATATACACAAAAAACACACCTCAATTTTTTGTACAACGCTTTATCTCATCTTATATCAACGTTTCGATATGATAAAGCACCAATAATGATGTTTCATTCCCATCGATTTAACAAACGTCGCGCGCGCATTAAATTCGGTGACACTTTTTTCTGAAAATATAGATAGTGGTTATATATTCACATTTTCTTATCTCTTATTAGTGGTGTAGGATTATGTGTTTCGTTTTTGATGAAGTGTTAAGCTGGCCACTTTTTATACGACATAAAGTTATGCGGGCACTATCGATCTTGGTTGGCACGCCGCGCAGGTGCAAACATGCTAAGTGTGTTCTTATTGTTATAAGGGATTGAGTTATCAATGACACTATCTCCGCTGTTCGACAAATGTTTTAGCTGTCAGAGTTGTGACGTCAGCCAAATCGAGGTGCGCGCGCGCCGCCCGCCTGGACACTTGCGATCGAAGCTTTGATACCGAGCTTTTTACCTCGTCAAGTAGTTTATCGACGCTTCGATTTAAAACTCAGTTTGATCGCTATGAAATGTCTTTTTACGTCTTATTCAATATGATGTTAGCCTGAACCCTCTTCTATTTTTGTAAACATGCATTTAGTAGCTATCGCATTTCTATTGATGTATATGTACTTTGTAGGAATCTTGCATATCTAGCTACATTGCATTCGTAATGGATGGCACTGTCGCTAGGCGCAGGCAGTAAATCTAGGAACGCGTTAGAATCAATGAAAATCAATGATCGCCGACTCTGGGGAGCCGTTGGAAGCCGGCTGCGAAGGTGGAGCCTTCGCACAGCGCTCAATGGCGAAGCTTGATGCTTTACACGAATGGCCATCTGTTTCTATCAATATTGATTATCATAATATAAAATGTTTAGTTTTATAGATAACCTATAAATGATAGGTACAGTTTCTTTTGTGTTATACAGCCAACATCACAAAAATATGACGCTACAAAAAGTCTCCATATAAAGCAAAAATAAATAAATCTGTTTAAGTAACAAAATATCTACAAATGGTAAAACTAAACCCGGGCCCGTAACAGCTAATTAACTAACGAATGAAGATTTATGTACCGCGTTGTCGATATAAAGTAACGTTTCCTTTATGATCCTCAAAACGTCTTAATTATTTTACTACGCGGGATGATACAAAACGAGGAACTTGGAGACGCCCAAACGCTCTTGTGACAGAGAATTAATTGCGCGTGGCGACACATGCGCTGCCGAATGCGGCCGCTAGACCTGCGAGCGCATTAGCGGAGCAGGCAGCGGAGCGGGCAGCGGAGCGGGCAGCGGGTGCTTGTTAACTGTTCTACATACTCCACATTGCTAAATCAACTTGTCCAATTTATTTACTGAACATTTCTCAATCATCGGACAGCTTCTCATAGTCACACCCAACCTGTCATTAGACATTTCGCATGCCGAATAATTGCGAAGCACAACGCACGAAAGTCTTTTGTGAAGCTCATTTTCACAACAGCTCAATGACTCACGAATGTTTTACCGTTGGTGATCGAAATTGGCACGTGAGTTTCAGAGAACGTTTAACTTGAAAGTTGACATAATTTAAGCAGGCCGTTCTCAGAAATCTTCGGCGAGCAAATTATACATGGAAAAAGCACGGGCAATAATAGCTGAGACGTCGCTGGACACGATCGACTCGGCATCGACTAGGACTTTATATTTAGCTCGGGTGAAAACTTTAATCATCACCGTGTGCACGCGTCAGGCGCGCTGTCCGTCCGTCGTCGGCGTCGCCCGCGTGTGGCCGTCGATACACAAAAAATGATGTGTCACCTCCCTTTGTTCAGACTGGACATACCTTTCAGCGAGATGCAATTAGTGCGACTCAAATAGCATTCGTCGATACTCAGCCGACCGGCGCTATGCGATTTCAAACGTTTGTCTCTCTGATCTATTTTAGAAATCAAATGATAGAATTAAGAACAGGACTCCCAATCCCGATGCCAAATAAACTGCGTACGTGGCAAATGGACATCAATAGTAAACTAGGTGTGCCAAATCTGTCACGGTACTTACGAGTTGATTTTGGTACGCGGTGACGGCTGTGAAGACGCACTCTGGGAAAATGAACGTCTTGAATTCTTCTTGTTCTAAGTCCGTGATGGGCGCGTTGATGGCTCCTTCTCGTCGTAGCACCAGGTGAATGCGCGGTTGGTATTTGTGCATTGAGTTCAGGACCAGCTGTGACGTAAAACAAAAATGTTTTAGATTTTACTTGTAGAAGTCCAACTAAATAGGGACTATTGATCTGACAAGCAGTATTAAAAACGGTCTACATGAGTTAACTAGTTAACTAACCTGTCCATTCTTGTCCATCTCATTGTTAGTGAGCTTGACCTTCTCGAAGGAGACGACCTGCTTGCGCAGCTGGTCGCCGGAAAAGGGCGAGTCGGGGTGCGGGTAGAGACGCGCGGGCGCGGGGGGGTCCGCCTTGCCGGCCACCAGCCAGGAGGAGCGGTGGTACGCGTAGCGGTAGCGCTTGCCGTCCACCGGCACCACGTCCAGCAGCACGGCGTAGCGCGCATCCGCACGGCAGCCCGCGAACGAGACGCGCACCGTCGGGAACATGCGTCTGGTACGGACAAAAACATGCATTAATGATTTGGTTATTGCGTTGCTGCATTTCCGGAGGTCTGGTGTATGGACTGACTTTTGGTGGATACCAAATAAGAGCTTGACTTTTCATCTTCTATATATGTACTAACCCAAAAAAGCCGTATGTATTTGGTTAATAAAAGTGTTACCGGCTATTAAAATGATTTGTGTATTTTTTTCAGGATAGTTAGTTAATTTCGCGAATATAGCGCCACTACAACTCAGATCTATCACATTCCTTGCCCGTTTCTCCTTCATTGTACTGGAAATTACACATTTGTAGGTCAATTAGCAGTATTGAAAGTGCCTTTCCAGAATCATTAAAAGAAATACAGTACCTTCAAGTGCCTCAAAGAAAGACGTAATTATAAGGCTTTCTTACTCAAATGACGAAGTACAAAGAAACCGCGCTAAGCTAATTTTACGTCAAAACGCTTGTTTGTGCACAACAAAGTTATAACAATACCTATACATTTCTATATTATCGACTTCCTCGTTCCATTGTTGTGTTAAACCGTATATTTTCACATTAACGCAATTATTCGTCAATTACTCGGCTGAACTAAAGTTATCGCTCGCTGAGACCGACACAAATCTACTTTCGCTCATTAAGAACTGGTGTTATCGTATCGCAAATTAACGCATGTAATTAGTACTCAACCTCGTTATACCACGAAAATAGCAGATTTTAATAGAAGGTACTTTTACATCAATACTACATACTACCCTACTACTTAAATGTTCTGTAGCTAGAAAGGCTTACAGTTTATTAGAGGGGGCATCGCAGGAAAATCCAGTTCATATTTCACAAATGGCGCATCAGTGCAGCGTGTCCCTCAATAAATGTAGTCCCTAGTTAAGAGGGTCACCCGCCTACATTTAGGTACCCTCCCCACCGCAGGAACATAGTCAGAAATAACAAATATTTACAATAAAAACTACAAAAAATCCTAATACCAAACAACGATAGAGCTCAAATTCGAATACTCCTTTGTGGTGGCACAAGGAAAAATAAAGGTTCAGCGTGAATTGTTTCATACGACTTTGATACTAGGCTGTCGTCCCCTTCCCCTCCTTAACGGAGACATTCTTTAATGTCTCCGTTGGAGAAAGATGAATGGGTAGACATTTTTGTAAAGGTGTATGTTTTTGTTCACTGAGTAAAATCGCTTGCGGTTGGTCGACATAATAGCTCCTGTTTCGTTCTCTTATGCCGCTGTGGTTTCCTGTTGTCATTCCTAATTTGAAGAGGGGAACTGTACATGGGTAGATTACGTAGCTACTACATCATTATTTAGCACAGAATAAAAAGAAACTAAAAGTAGAACAACGCAACGTTGAAGTAGAAATCACAAAAAAATAACCGACAGCAACTGATCAACGATAATAAACTCGTTGTAAGCAGAAAGGAGTGTCACAAAAACTGGTGTCGGTAGCGGGCGCGTGAAACACTATCTCCTAATCGACATAAAATGGTAGTCATTGAGGCGGCGAGAACGGAAACAACAAATCTTTAGCTGTAAGCTGAGACGCGGCTTCGTCTATCGGCCTCTCACTTTTTGTCGACAATGCCAGAGGCGCAGCGGTGCGCGAGAACGCTTGACAATTCGCCATCGGGCTTGCGCAAACGGTATGCGGCTTTTGACCCGCGAACTACAAGAACATTTATAACTGATGGGATATGACTGTCGACCACCCAGGCTGTTCGTCATCATTGTGTACAAGTATTATGATTTACAATATAATTTTGATTGGGACGTTCCTTCGTAGAAAATTTTATATCTCCATATAACACTGGGATATTTTAACAAAAGCGATGCGACGTAGAGTGTCGTTCTGCGAGTTCTAATGATTTTACAAGATCGAGAGAGTGGACGAAAATAAGAATAGCATTAATAAGATTTATGCACGTTTAGCTGTGGTCGCGCGCGTCGATTTGTGAGACGCTTCTTATAGCAGCCGCGCTGGTGCATGCTCGTGCAGGCGCTCGAGCACGAGCAATTGCGCACATGCGTTAATGGCGACACTCGGCGCACTCGCGATATATTACCGCAATGATATATGACCACCGACGTCGTCCATCATCCTACCACCCAAAAGTTAGCGGAAAAGCGAGTGAGAGCAAAAGAACGCTGAGACGCACATGACTCGCTTTAATGAGCATATACCGAAGACAGAAATAAGAGGCGCCCGTTTACAGCGCGCTTTTATCGTTATGACATTGTTAAAATACATTTCTATGATTGAAATTTATACGTATGTCGTAAATTAACGTTTGCTGTAGATTAGTATTGTTCGGATGAAAGTTCTCTCTCTACTGCTATAAATGACAGGAGAAACCCACTTTATTATAAGTACCTATGTCGGAAATGTTTACTTGTCTGTCACGTTGATTGCAATTTATTTAATGGTATTTGTGATGTGAATATTGAGGATGTTTAATGGACAATTAAACGTGTAGCAGAGACACAGGGCAAGATGGGTGTATTGCAAGTTAAACGAGCGCGAAGAGTAGCAGCAATGCGCGCACGCATGTCGTCTTAATTAGAAAGGCACGAGCCGAGGTGCGAACTCGTCAATCATTGTTTCCTTCGGCGTCTCATTTGATGGATCTGTTTCTATGGGCAATTGGGTTTTTTTTCAACCATGAATCCTTTAATGATGTTACTTAAAATAACACAACAAACCTTCGAAATGAAGATAATAATAGCCGTCTCGTGAATTTGATACTCAATTAACACATTTTATTAGCAAGATGGGATTATGACTGCTTTTAAGAGACAGTTAACGAAATATTTATGAGGAAGCCATAAGAAAAGCTATTAAAAACTATATTTCTATAATTCAACACGGCATAAAACTAAAAACACAAATGTAAAAAAAAAATGACACAAGCTGAAGCGTAACATCACATAGTAAAGCCGAATTAGTCCGTCGACAGTTAGAGCGCAGGTCGTGATTATGCAATAGAAAGCTATGCACGCCATTAGCGCAATGTTATCACGTCGTGATTAGGGCCCGCCGAGCAGCCAATCCGCGCGCGCAGCCGTCTAATTATACAGGAAAACGCTTTATTAATAGCAATTACACCCCGCCGCCATATTGCCAAGCGTTTTAATTAACTCGATTCGTTGATTAGAGACAGATGGCGCGAGATTGCGAATGCTGAGCACTCATTAACGCAGTTTTGACGCTAGCCACTCGATAACTGTAGCGTGATATTATTAATGATAATACTTGATAATTTGCTGGTAAAACTGCGAATGTTTACATACAGATCTGTTACATATTTGCAATGTAAATGGTAGATTATTTATCGGACCAGATATAAGTAAGTGGTGATAAAAGTTACTCACATGGCTTGAATAGTTGGTTAATGAATTATTTAGATTTGGTTATAGGGTAATATTGTAGCATAAACCAGATAGGTGTCAATTGATTATGCAAATTACTAGTATCTATTTACGTACTAGGTACTTGAAAAATGACAAACATTATTGTATTCAGTTTATTAATTCATCGCACTCCTTGTATTATGTGTTTTTTTGCAGTGAGGTACAAAGACGGCAAATTAATGCAATACGTGCAAGATTGGTTCAAATTGAAATTTCATTATATAATAACCACAATCGATTTTTTTTTTTAAATTGGTTGATTTTGGTCTTGTACTCATGCCAAAACAGAATTTTCTTACTTTTATTGTATATTTTTTTCAGATATTCATGTATTACACCGCCATCATCAACCTTAGCTACATTATGTACATTTGCGTCGTGTGCTGTCGTACACGGCAAACTCGCTTGGGTAGCCATTACCGCGAATTATCACTAATAGTTCTCTCTATACCCGGCCTTAAGTGATTTCTGCTGCATAATGCGAGTGACAACAATCTGTGTCGGTGGCCAATGAATATTTCATGTCGGATAATAGGCCTACTTACGGCCGATTGTGGTGCAGTTAAGCGATGATAAACAACGAGCGCCTGCGATTGAGTAAGTTCGGATAATCTCGTCAAACGTAGATTGGTATCGGCTGGTCTGTGAGACAGCTTCGGGCTTCCTCGTCCATGGTTGTGGTGTGAAAGTACAGTTCGGTTTGAATCGTGTTTATTTGAAAATAGAAGGCATTTGTCTACGCGTTGGAAAGATCAGAGTAACTGTAATAAACTATTTTAACATTTATAAAGAGGTTGCGTATATGTTACAAAGTTTTAAATAGGTGATGATGACATTCAGCTCATAAACGATTTAGTTCATTTTCTATTCTCATCATACAATTCAATTTGCAAAAATCACTCAACCGAAAACAGCTTTCATACAGAATTGGCTCAAGAAATGTGAACCTTCAGTTTCGTAATGACATTTGATTCGCAAATGTTAGTTGCAGCTTCAATCCACGGTCTATAAACTGTGAAGCACTGAAGCAGCCAAGTGTAGTGTTCGTCATGGTCACCATGTTGGATTGATGGGAGGTGTCGTGTACACACTGGCTGACTGACGAGCTTGACATGGTCACGACTCGTCGCCTTCCCGAGCTGACATGCGTTTGAAACTTTACACTGTGGCTCCTATTACGAGAAAACTAATTCAAAATTTGAAATCGTTGAAGAAGTGTTTATGAAAACTAATTAATTGAATAAGTAGCCGATTTTTAGACTGTACCTATGCTATTTTTAACCGACTTCAAAAAAAAGGAGGAGGTTCTCAGTTCGTCGGATTTTTTTTTTGTAATATGTACAGAGTGATGCACAAAGTTGCGAGTTGAAAAAGATACAACTATTTCCAAGTCGATGGCAGGAAAATCTTTTTGCAGCCCACTAATATGGACAGAATCAGTGACTGATTCGAACCTACAAAAACTGTGATGTTCAGACCCTCCTTGCATTGCATTTTGAATTATAAAATCAATTAGACCTGTAGGAGCTACTTACAATAAGTTATCAGTAAGATCTGTACCATTCTCAGCACGTACTGGACCTACATCAAATAAAGTCCGTGACATTTAATGTCAACCTTCTCTAGGGCATGACAACAGGCGCACTTAACTATTGAATGGCGATTTATCCACACGTGTATTGCTCTTGTATTCAAGTTATTTTTAGTACAAACCTAAAGAATAACAGGTTTAAACAATAATTGCAAATTCCTATTACGTCTTTATCTCATTTCAACGTCTCCACCAACGCTCACATTTAACCTGAAAATGTCAATTGTTTTGGGTCGTCTTGACAGATTTTGACACGTTTTTCTGTCGGCATTAATATTACTGGCAAACGTGATACAATCCCTTTTATATTTACTTTACTTATTAAACTTTTTCACACAATCTCGATTTTAAAGGAAAAGGGCGTATCAGCGGCGCTGACGTGTGAGTGACGCAATGACAAATGATCGCGCGCCGCTCGGGATCATTACATCCAGGATCGCCTGTACGTCTGTGCCCGTCCACGATCTCATTATGTTACACTAGTTTTTTCATGAGTGCTAATTAATTATTATGTCCATCAGACTGTCCGCTTAAATCAACAACATTAGAATAGGTTCTTTGTAAGCTATCATCAATATCGAATTAAGATGCCGCTGTTTTGTCAGCATGTGTGGCATCGAATCAATCCGGAATTTGAACATTGAAATACACATGTAGTCGTGTTGAGGCGTTACTGAAAGAAAAAAAAAATCTCGTGTCGTTCTTAGTGAATTTTTCCCGTAGGGAGAAAGTATGAGATTGATGCGCATTAGAGTCAGTTAATGAGCTGTGGGGCGTGGTTGGGCGGCGGCTGAGGCGCGCGTGAAATATAGTTCTTCCTGGGAGGTCCGGGTACGAAACCGCGTCAAATTTTCGACACTCGCACGATTTTGTCAATCCCGTTGATTAATATCTCTGTCAGATAGACAGAGATGTGAGATAAGTTCAGCCGCCCGGCGTGGTGCCGTCACACGCCGCCTGCGACTCGCTAATGCTAATGCCCGTAAAAATATTTGTAACGCTTCATTTATTAATAAGTTTCAATTGCCATATCAAAATGTGTGCGTAATAAATCATTTGTCTTAGTCGGTTTTGACTTGTATCTATCTGGTTCTGCTTGTTTAGTTAAACGGTGAAGCCGATGCTTAAGTAGATGGTAAAAAACTGTACGTAATGTGATGACACACGACTAGCTACGAGTTATCTACTACAAATAAAGAACCCGTTGTTCTTTTTATTTTTATATTTACACCTTTGAATAAAATTACTCTTCATGGCCTGTCGATAACTCATCGGCTGTCTATCGATAGCCTGAAAAATATTCTCACTAAACACACACGTGTTTTACCTCCACAGTGGCATTTGGCGACACCACCCTGACATTTACCTATATCCAACTAAATATTTACGTAAAAACCGTGTTCACACAAACAGAAAATTACAAGGTACGACATGTCCGCGGACGGGCGGCGCGCGTACCAAATAAAACATTTGTACAATGCACTACGTCGCCATTAGCACAGCAGATGTGGCGTGTAAGTATTTATTAGCGGCAAGATAATTAGTGAATTTAAACAAATATTACTTATGCGTACCATTTTAATTGCGGCGCGCCGAGGTAATGACACACCGTGTGTACCTGCCTTTATTGTAGCGCGCGTGTTGCGCCCTGCACCGGAAACTTTGCCTTTTTGTCTCTATTGGCGGCTTTCACAAGAAAAAAAGATATTCAACAAAATATTAATTAGGCGTTTACATATTGACAAAACTAATCCGTAGCTACTTAACATTCTTGAGAGTTTTTGAGATCGTTGGTTTGCAATGAAATGCTTGGACTGTGTGGAGGCGGACCGTACGGTACTGTGTGGAATTTAGCGTGGAATCTGTCACTCGCAGCAAACGTATGGTGCTCCTACGCGGGAGACGCGTCATGCAGTCGCGGAAGTGGACGCCTAGCGAGTGTTGCTGTCCGGTTATATTATAATCAATCTACATGTATGCTAATGATGTTGGAGAGTTGTGAAGTGGTTGCGTAGCTTTATCAGTTTTAACAATAAGTGCTCGATCCTCGGTAAAATCGTGGAAAATATTCGTATACGAAACATTTGATCTTAAAATGATTATAGGATGACACATTGTTATAATAATTAATTTTATTTGCAAGCAGTAAAAATTACGATTTGACATTTTTCGTAGCAGGTGCTACGAAATTGCTACGAAAAAACAAAAAGTATATGAAGAAGATTCAATGAAACAGTAACCGCCAGATTTTAGACAGATAACCGTATTGTACAAGTAATATAAAATCCGTGTGTAATTCAGTATAGTTCTACTGGAGGCGGAGACGGCGCGCTCGGTATCCGCGCCGCCGTCGCGCGAAATTCCGACACCTCGTTTTGTTCCTATTGTTTGAGCGGTTTGCTACGCTAATGGTGTCACATAGCACGCCGAACGATGTCAGAACACGCTCGCACTCCTCTTGTTGCCCGCTTATTTCGGTCGTTAGTGAATTTTTAGAGAATGAATAATAATGTACAATGTTTTGTGGGAGGAGCGTGCCTGTCAGTTTTTGTCGTGTTTGTGTACTAGGAACTGTAGAAGCACAAACAAAACGGATACAGAAGGAATAGAAAACAATCTTCAAGTTCGTTTTAAATAAATATCTCGGTACTATTTCGTCAGTGGAAGCAGCTTGAATCCGAACCACTATGCGCAGATAAACGTATAGCACTCGTACGAATTATGCTTTGTAAATCCGTCGCTAATTCCCGCAAAGCCCACAATTTGGAGTTACGTTCATAGACGGCGGCACGCTACATATAGCAAGCAGGTACTCACACCTGTAAGGTTCACAAGGCGCGGCGAGGAGTTTCGCAAGTCGACACCGAAATTGAGAAGTTTGGCGACAATATTTCGAAAACTGCCGCTTGCACCTCCCCACATCGTCTATCCCCGGCTCGCTTATTATAGCGATGTTTAGTAACCTGTGCATGCTTACTAAATTGCCTACAAATAGTACTACTGTTGCTGTACCGAACACTGGTATTGATGAATTCCCGTCATCATGATGATGTTTTTAGAATGTGCATAAAACTGCAGGGTTGCTTCCCAAATATCGGAACGAAAATTCTGGATATAAATTTCATAATTTTCATTAAACTTGATTTGGAATTTAATACGATATATAAAAGGCTTAGTATTCTGATAGTTTTTCATAAGAGAGCGTTAAATAATTATAGTAACAACTCCTTAGCAAACAAACGAGCACTAGTTTAGTAAGTAAGTGTTTTATCAAAGAATAATTTGCAACAACTGTTCCATAACTTGCTTAGCCGGGCTTAGGTAACAACCTACAGCTAGGTAGGTGTAAGTAAGAAACACTAGGTTACAGACGGCTATAGTTAGGTTGTTTTCATTTCCATAAAGAGGGAGCCATTGCGACGGCCGCGTAAACTCACTAGTCCGTTGCCAGCAGTTAGTTATGTCATCTAACGCGTGTACACACCACTATAGCCCTTAAATCAGAAGCAATATCGAAGATAATCGTGTATACGATGTTTGGCATTGCGGTTTTTATATGCAATGACTTAAAGTTGTGGTTTGTACCACCTATGTGTTTTTATGTTTACCGAAGCTATGGTGAATCAATTCAGTAAATGAATACTTGTACATACAATAGGAGGGCGTTTAGTGCAAATAGTTATTTTTTGCGTTTTAGCGTGGTGGTAGACTTGACATTGATTATATACAGATATAAAATTGAATTTGTAAACCATCAATTCATTTAGTGTCCCTCAAAGTGTTAAAATAAGCTTAAAAAATCTACAAACTATTATAAAAAAAAACAGAATATTTAGTTCTGTGGACGTTAAATTATTTTAATTAACTAACTTCTCATTTTTAAGAACCAGTTTAACAGCAGCTTGACGACAGTGCTGCCATAGCCACGTCATTCTGACCTGTTAACGGCTCATAAAAACAGAACCCCCATAAAAAGCTAACTTACAAACTAACATTCTCAAAAAATATTACGTAAAGCTGAAACAAAATTTAACTTCAGCTACCTATGTCAACGTCTGGCCGGGACGTGCCCTATGTCTGCGGCTGCTAATGTCGTCAGTTCTAGGGGTTACAGGGTGGTAGGTGGCTGGGAGTGGTTGGGGGTGGTAGGGGCACGTACTGACTGTTAAAACGCTACATGTCAACGGCGAGCGGGCGGAGCTTCGTCTCAGTCCTGGCGATGGAGGCTCCGCGATAATGTCGTGACCTATATGATAGCTGGCGACTCGCACCAAATAGTTGCGATGAGTTTCAGTATTAGCTAGTTTGTGTTTTCAATGAAAGAATCAGCTTTACATAACGTATAGGTACCACTTCAGCTCGTGCTATTTTAGTTGACATTAATTGTTTTATTATGTAGTACAAACCTATTAAGCGCTACATAGTAACGCGGTATAATAGTTAGCACTAAGATATCATTGTATCGTGAAGTGTTAGAAATATGTTTACGTCCTTATTCATTTAACGTGCCATAAAATCTGACATTAGAGCTGTTTGTACTACCTTTTATTAAAAAAGGCATTGGGCGTTTTATTAATCATAATAGTGATTAAAAGATGGTTATATTGCCTCGTTGGTCTAGTGGTTGCAAGCGCTATCGCTGAGCATAAAGTCGTGGGTTCGGTTCCCAGGTCATGAAAAGTGTTATTGGGTTCTTCCAACTGGAATTTCTCAGTTGCAGCCCGGAGTCTGAATTTAAGCCCGTTTGATGGCAATAAGCTCATGAAAATATTTCATGGGACTTAAATATAACAGACGAAATGTGGGTGTAGCTAGGTTCACCTCTGCCTAACCCTTCGGGGAAACTAGGCGTGATATGTAAGATATGGGTACTTTCTATTGGGTACTTCAGACGGCTCAAAAAATTACATTGTTTCTGATTCCGTTAATAATCACAAAGGGTCATTAGTGCGCCGGACAGTACCGTGAGTAATGCCTACAAACGCATCTGTCATCAGCTCGTTGGTGCATCAAAGACGCAGCGATGCGCGCGCGGTGGTCTTTGCCATTCGTTTTGTGCTGAAACAACGCCTTGTGTTTATTACCTCTGAGAATTCAACTGATCTATTTTATTATTTTTTCTTTGCCAACAAATTCGTAATCGTTTCCAAGAAGTAATTTTAAAAGTCTGTACAATTGTTCGTATGCTCACTTATAATTTCAAACAATTGAATACTAGTGTATTATAATTCCACGTCTGCTGCCTGGTAGCAGCAAATAGCGAAGGCACCGGATGTCAACGGCGCAGGGCGGGAGGGCCGAAGTACGTACATAAACATTTTCCGCGTACTTACTTCCATAAATTAGTTCCCGCGAAGGCGCGGTATAAATACCCGCGAAACGCCGCAACACTTGCTCATTACCTACTAATAGTTTTACTTATCGGCTTCCTGTACACTTCACAACAACTCGGCCTGTTGACGACTCATGAATCACTCGTGTAGCTAGCACGTACTCCGTTACGTGACAACCCTTCGAACCAATCGATATCTGTTGTCCCCGAACTATCAATACAATAACTTCCCCGACGCACGGTAGACAAAACAGTCATCAAAATAATAAGCACCTTCCCCATTGTCAGACAACAATACAAAAACGACACGTCTCGGCGAAAATTCCAAATTACACCCCACGAAGTTTCCCAGCCGTTTATCCGTATTAAAAAAAAGTTGTTCGACAATCACCTATCATTACGGGAGGCGTCCGCCTAACGCGCACACAAAGGGTGCTACTACCGGAAGAAAACGACAAAAATTAAAAGTTTTCTCCAAACAAAACAACAGCTGTCATATTAAACCGTCAAAGTAAAGATTACGAATGAAATATTCACGGTGAAAGCGAGGCTCAGGCCGTGGTTATGTAAATAAGTGGCTACGAAAATGTACATAATTAGTTTACACGTTTTCTCGAGCACCCCGCCACCCCTCGCGGCATATTGGCGGCGCGGGCGGGGGCGAGGGGGCAGATTAGCTCGCGATACACTTGCCAAGGGTACATTTACATGAATCACACATCTATTACACGCGTATTCAAATAGGCTGCATGTGTTCACTTCACATAACCTAGATAACAACAGATAGGGTTGAGTGTTTGAATTATTAATAACCAAAAAATTAAAATTCTCCATTTCGTTTCATTACAATCATAGAACAATTAGTGTTTCAGTTTCCACTTTAATTATAAACATGGCAATCGTTTCCATGACATGTTTCAATACGTATCGTAGACTTGTCATTAGAGACTATTAGAGGTTTTCAGTAATTTATACATTGTTTTCTAATGAAAGGGTTTGATCGCGCTGAAATGACAGCTAATCTCATAATAAGACACAGTAAAGTGAATTTGCGATGTGACAGGGGTGGCAGGCGGTGTCGTCGACGCCGGGACGAGTTCCCGGCCCCCCTTGGCCGCATCCTCCTTAATTCTTTTGTCGTTTTCAGCTCCGTCAAATATCGCGTTTCCCGTTTGCATACATTTTCAGAGCTCCCTACGGCCGCGCGTCTCGCCGTCGCTCAGTTGCCGTCTTTCACGAATAAAATTAGTGTCGGCAGCGTGACACCAACTGAATTTAAGCTTAATAAGATATTTATAAAGAAATTTCCGATTCAGCGGCAAAGTTCAAAATTTGACTCTGACTCCGCAAAGAGTTTGGTGCCGTTTTCAATTTAAACTTGGAGCAAGTTAAATAATGTGCGAGCTCCGACCAACTCGATTCATTTAAGGTTTTAGTGAAATTAGCTTTTGAATTGGAATGACACTGAAATATCCACGGCATCAGTTGGTAAAGTTTAAGTTGTATTAAGGTTTCATTAATTAATCCTGCTTTTTCGATAAAATATTAAATGCCAAAAGACTTCGCTTGAGATGAAATGACTACCAAGTTACCAGTGATCTGCCAATTTAAACAGGGTGATATTGTTAAGGATTTTATAAGTTGTAAGCTTAACTGCAATTATGAAAATTAAACAATACTTGATATGTTTGTCATCGTGACGTTGTACCGGACCCTAGGCCGCGTCACAAAGGTGCGCTATGTCTAGTGGTGTGTGGAAGACGACGGTCGGCGGCGCGAGCGCGGGTTGTGAGTGAGTGGCAAGTGAGCGGCAATGGTCCTCGCGGCGCGTGTGCATTTCGCGCGTCGTGCCCACCTCGCGTCTAATGTCGCACATAAATCAGAGGTAACGCGCCACCCCGCCACCCCGCCGACCCGCACCCCCCACCTCGCCACCGATAAAATTCCAAATTGTTTTCTCGCCCCCGGTGGGCGCCGCCCTCGGTTCGCTCTTAAACGCCGTTTCAAGTTGCACTTGTGAATCGCACTTTTTACTGTTCTTGAAATTGGCGTTGCGAATTGCTTTTCGACTCTGCTCGATTCGAGCTTTTATAGGAGTCGGTTATGATGTTTAACGATTGTACGAAAAATTTGACAATGTTTTTTTTTAAACGAACTATCGATGCGAATGGGCAGAGGCGACACGTTGGCATTGGTAAATGCGAGCCAATTAGAAGATTAAGCGTTGACAATTACGGTGTCGGATCGCGATCGTATATCAACAATTATCGTGCGAGTGCGACAAATGGCGAGCTGGACTCGTGCACGTGTAAGCGCGGTGTGCGCCCAGCGTTATCGGATCAGCAAAAATATTTTAAAGATGTGGATACGCCTAAACCGAACCATTTCGAAAAATTTTAGGAACATTATTTGTGTATGCAATGAAGAATACTGCATGGTACCTATAGGTTATTACCTATCTGCATCATGGGCAGGCGTGAGCTTGCTTTTCATAATTAGTTATATTTATTGTAGACTGTATCGTACAGTTCTAACTAATTACATGCAGAGTTAAGATAAAAATGTAAAGATACTGAAAATTTGGATGGTCAAATGGTTCATTGATCAATCGAACCAGGTCAAATTGCACGTGAAAGATGAAAGACGACATTTAAGACAATATAAGTGCTGTCTTAATTTTCAACGCGCATTTATGTTAATAAATTTATCTAGTGGTCGCAAAGCGCTACTGCTGAGCATGAGGTCCTGGGTTCGATTCCCGGGTCGGGCAAGGTGTTATTGGGTTTTTCCATCTGGAATTTCTCAGTAGCAGCCCGAAGTCTGGATTAGTGCCCGGTTGATGGCAATAGGCTCGCCCCCTATTACATGGGACTTAAACATAACTGGCGAAATGTGGGTGTACTATAAGTACACCTCTGCCTAACCCTTCGGGGACTACAGGCGTGATGTTATGTATGTAAATTTATCTAGGAATATTGACAAACCGACAAAATTTTAAAACATTAAATAAAGCGCATCCAAAAGTATTGCTAACTTTACAAGTTGGGCTTTTAACAAACACGATACATACGGGGCAGGCTACAATATTGTTCGATAAATCGCTACGGAACTAGTTGTGGGAATTTGTAGCGCGATGGGCCATTACAGGTAAAAATGTGTTGCGTCGTGGGACATAACACTAATATTTGAAAAGTTTAAATGTTAATGACGAGTGCATTATTTAGGTGTGTTCACACATTATCAAAGGTCAAATTAAAAGATAGATTGAAAAAAAAAATAATCTGGGTATTTTTCAGCTTCAGAAAATTCTCAAACCCTCGTTTCAGATTTTTTTCATTCCGATTTCCCGACTCAAATAACGATTGAAATCTGTTAAATATATAAATCTATGTTGTTTACAAGTCTGATAAACCCAAGATTACACAAATCTGAGAAACATGACCAACGATTTACTTCTACGATCTGACTTCAAAAAACACATCTGATTATCAAAAAAGCGAACAAGCGGAATTTATGTCGCACCCAAAATCAATCAATCTGCCTAGCCCTTTCCCAACTATGTTGGGGTCGGCTTCCAGTCTAACCGGATGCAGCTGAATACCAGTAATTTACATGGAGCGACTGCCTATCTGACCTCCATAACCCAGTAACTGGGTAATACGATACCCTTGGTAAGACTGGTTGTCAGACTTTTGGGCTCCTGATGATCCGTAACGACTATCAAAGATCCACGAATGCACGAATGACAGCCGGGACCAACGGCTTAACGTGCTTTCCGAGGCTCGGAGGAGTCTCGGTTAGGGCTTCTAATATACGTTCATTTTAACTATTCGAATATTAAGAATTCTAAAAATACTATTCGAGTACTTTGAATTTTCCGAAGTTTTCGAATTGCACTATAAGACGGTCATAAACAATGATAAAAGGTCTTAATCATAATACTGAGGAATGTGTGCTCTGCCCTTGCGAAATGAAAACATACTTATTTTTCAAAAATCCTATGGTAGTAAGTGAGTAACATAATGAATGAGTAAATGACATGGCCACAAAATAAAAATAAAATACTACATAAACGAATTTTTCTAGTGCGACCTTAAAAAGCACAAGGCATCAAGATTTTCATCATATTTAATATCTACTGGACGAAAATACTCTTGCTGATTCCATGCTCGTGGGAGGAAAGTCTGCAATAAATGCAAGTTTGTAGGTCCACCAGCATCAAAAGAAGCCATTTGGACACGAACGACAGTCTCAAGCTCATTGATCCTGGATAGCGATGACGCCGATGCAGTAGCCATATTGCTACTGCATCGACGTCATATCTCTTAACGCAATTGTTCTTTTATGCCTTCTTACTAAGCTATTCAGACGTTTTGTCTCCCTACATCTCAATTTTCTCACCTCGATTAGAGAAATGTCGTCTTCATCATAGTCATTAATGTTGACACTGTTGTTATTACAAAAAATACTTAGGTATTATGTCTCATTTGTATAAACTGAAGTTTTAGTAATAATATAATTTGAGGGATTTAGAAAAGTCTCAGAAGGTAGTTCTTGATAGAACTTGGATGGGTTATTCCTCCATATTGCGGACATTTCTGGTCTGAACTACCAAACTATCAATTTCACCTTCAATGTTGCTGTCACTACTTTGGTTGGCGTCAGTTTATATTTCTGTGTCTTGTTCGCGGTGTTTTTTTTTTTTTATACAGAACATCTAGAACAAAGCATTATATACCATGAGCAGTTGATTGTAGGCATTTGTCTTTTTTTCCTAAAGCTCACATAACACTGACTCCATCTGTGACCATGCCCGCGATTTCTTTTTCATAGCTCCTTAGCTTTGTGCTCATTGTATTATAGAAATTGTTTGCCGTGCCTCTTTCTTGAATCCTCGCCAGTCCTAGGTTTCAGAAACCAGCGTTATGAAGTTTTGGAGAATTAAATGTTCATGTTAACATATCTACGATTTTGGATGGATGTCTATTCGTCTAGTGCATTCATTTTATTAGTAAAAAATTACGAGCTAAATTAGTATTAAAAATATTCGGAATATCCGAATACTTGTGTCTGTCTTATTCAAATATTAGACCAGGTGAATACTCGAATATTTCGAGTATTGGAATAATAAGCTCTAGTCTCGGTATGTAAAGATGGTCACCCATCCACGGACCGACCCCGGCAAGCGTAGCTTAACCTGATGGATCGATCGTGCGGCTGTTATTACTTAGCCACGAGCTCCTCTATTTATGTCGCACCCATTATAAAGAAAGATGTCAAATATTTCACTACATGCCAGAACCACGAGCCCGCAAAGAGTCGACGAGTAATTTATAAACAAGAACAATCTTAATTTAGATGCTATGTGATGTTCTGTTAAGTTAAAATGCCTTTGAATACATACGTATAAGATAAAAGTGTGTTTATATTTCATATGTGGAAGATTTACGATGGTTGGATGCTGGTGAGAAGTAAATCAAAGAGCGGGTTGGCTGCCAACTGTGTGCTCCAACGATTAGAGTGTTGGCAACGAGAACCGGTGAAAACATCTTCAGCGGGCTGCGAGCCGCTATCGACGACGGATCCTATTGTGTATCAGTAAAACATGTTAATTTAAATCTGTTAGCACTGTTCCCACATATATATGATACATTATATGACTGAGCGCATATATGTATGCTAATTTAATACATAAACTCTATCATTTTCTATAGAGTTTACTGATCTAAATGCAGTAAATGCAGTGAAAATTCGGTCTTTCGATAAAGTTCACAGATGTATTTAGCCATAGTTTGGTAGATGATTTAGAATTTTATTTTTATTAGTTACAGTTCAAATATGACAATTAATAGCATCAAGTGTAAAACACGTATTATATTTTAATCAAACACATTATTTTATTAGGAAAACCCACACTCTTGTAAATCAGAAAAAAATCACCAAACCTCATAACAGTTATAACTAATGATAACAATTAATTCAATCGACAGAAGTTGTCATTTCCGATATTATCAGCGTATTAATAAAACGCTCCTAATTTGTCGAACACAATAAACAAAGGCATCAGATGGACTCTCCGTTTATGAAAGCTTTTGCACACAAAGCCGCGTAATCGACAAACATCAAAATATTTGCCGAGCGGATGAAAAATGGGTCCCCGTTGAATAAACTAAAAGAGCAGTGCACAACGCGGCAGGTTTTAAAACGGAGCTTACAGAAACGCGATTAGCATGCCAACTAGCGACGGACAAACCGACATATTTACATTATTCTATTACGCGCGCAGCGATTATCTTTTGGGGTGAGATAATGTGTAGGGATTTCATTTTGTTGCAGTCTGCCTTTTGTACTTTTTATGGGGCATGAAATATTAAATCAGTAATAGGGATTTGATTGAGACCGTTCGGAACTTATTACTATGGCAAACATTTTAAGTTAAGTATACGAACTTGTTTGTGGCTGTTACGTTTATTTTCCATACGGGCTCTATTTATTTGGAGATCGTTTTATAAATTTATTTTTAAGTGAAAACTTCTTTAGGCGCTTTGGGCATTTTTGAGATGGTACTAAACCATTGATTTCGCGACACCGTGATGACACCAGATTTTGACCATTAAAAAGACATCAACGCATTGATTACCGCGGCGCCAATTTTTTTTTTCAAGTTTTCACTTCTGTCGGCACTTTCGGAGTGACGCTGTTTTTTTAATAATTAAGGACGGTCCAACTAATTTGGTATCACCTACTCGACATATTGCACGACAATTCGGCCGACAAATCTCTGCGGGGCAATTCAATTACAGTGAAAGATCCCTCATAAGCGAATCGTTTTTCCAAGTCATTAATTTTTTCGAACGACACGGGGCTCCGCGTGATACGGCGGGGTGGGTCCAGGCGCGCGGCTATCTCGCGAGATAATGCTGATTTATGCGGGCGGCCGACGGTCGCAATTCGTCGCGCATCGTCGCCGCGACATGCGAATGTCGCGCGATCGCATCGTCGCCCGCGTCAGTTTGTTTAGCCGCTACCCGCGTCCCGCGCCCGTCGTTCATTTGTGACGGTTAGTTGGCGAGATTTATGCTAATCGACGGGGCCGACTCGGATAAGCTCGCGTGACGCTGTGTGGCAAATTGTCTCCCATTGCGACTTCCCAAAGCCCTTTGTAACGCCTGCTATCGCGCTTCATCTTTTATTACCGATATCGGCCGTATCTAAAGCATCGATAATGTGGAAAAAGAGATAACGTGAGGTAATTATGAAGATCTATCGCATCTAAACATCCTCATAAAAACGAAACATGGCTACAATCATTTTTTGCGAACGGTTATTACAGCAAATCAACACTTATTATTTTATCCTGTGTTGCTAAATTCGGAAATGAATGCGCCTGGTAGGTATACAATATTTCCAGATGTCGTATTTTATGGTGCGTGGTAGAAAAACTGGACGCCTGAAGCGTCGTTAACTCGAGAACATTATAAGGAATAAATAAGTGAGGTATTAATACAGCTTTATAGTCCGTGAAAGAGCCTTCATTGTTTTGTACATTATACCCGGCCTTTGTTCACATTTATTTGTATGGAGACGACGTATTTAGCATTAAATAAATTCCAAAGCGAAACTGTGAAATGGGTTAGATTCCCTAATTAGGTTCAGGTATCGCGCGTTTGGTTATTGTTTGAGTTTACTTTCAGCGATAGTTTCGAGAAACGTCTATTTGTTATGTGAAATAACAAACCCAAAAGTGAACATTGGTGTAGCGTTTATAAGCGGCGAGTATCGTGCGGTTTGTCTGAGTAAGCTGCAACGTTATCAAAAGATTAGGTTTGCGAATTTGTCACGATCGGTGGGCTGTCGCGTTGATTTACGCGGGCGTCGATAAGCGTCGCCGGTGCGCCGCTCCGCCGCGCGTCTCACTAGTTCACTACCGTCCTAGTGTTTCCTCGATAACACTTACACACAAATCATTTTCACCTGCTCGAACGTCAAATATCGCTAAGCAACTGGTTTTTAGATTTAGTAGAATTTAATCAGACTTTTATGTGACAGCAGTCCTTGCACCTCGATCTGATTTATTTCAGCAGTAGTTCCACGGTGAACTTTTTCAAAGTTTATTGATAAGAAAAGCCCTACGTCCAATGAAGATGCATCAAAAAAATTTAAATTTTATATGGAATATCTCTGTCAATAAATTATATCTATCAACCGTCACGTAGCTATTTGAGCATGTAGCTCTAAAACGGATAAGCTCTACTATGTTTTCATTTTCCTACAGTCTTAACTGTTTTTTACAGTCAGGTTCAAGTTTATGGTGGATTCTAAAAAATCATTCAGGCAGGTAAAGATTTTTCTAAGATGAGTGGATCATCGGAAAAGGCTTCAAAAATTTCAGATCACCATCAGATAATTTCATGTTTTAATGAGATGAAAATTCGATCTGGTTGTAACTGTAACGAGCAGATTATTTGGAGGGCAATTATATTATGTTCGATTGATGTGATCGTTACGTTTTTGATTGTGGTGTTCATTGTTTAACGTGCGAGTATCGCACGGGCGGCTAGCAGCGGAGGCGCGGCGCGGCGCGGCGGCGGTCGATTGCCCATTGTTCGGCAGCGCGCCGCGACCGACACGCCTCGCGCCGTCGCCCTCACTGTGCCACCTACCTTATCGCCTCTGAAACGCGCCGTCGATACTGCCTTGATCTCGTTAACCAACAATCGCGATTCGATTACCTACCTACCACAGAGTTTTTAATTTCTCGTCAAGTTCAAAACGAAAAGCCTAAAAACAATTCGTTTCGTCATTTAACTAGTTAATAACGCGTGCTTTACGTCAGTACTGCTTGTTATAAATCCGCCTTTCGGTTCAATTAATGAAAAATTAATTGCTATAAAACGACTTCTGCTTTCAACCAACCGTTTTAACGCAGTTAATTAAAATAAATGAATTGCAATTTGAGCGTTTGTCATAATTGACAAATATCCAATGTGTCGGAAATCAATTCCATAAAAGTGCTGATGTATGAAAAGCTGGAGACTATAGGAGTATCAGGAGGAGGGTGTAAACTTCATTCATCCTCCATAGAAAAAGGAGAGTCCTCCGACCAGACGAGTGTTGTGTCTGGAGGGCAACTGCCCGACGATTGTTGTCGGGACGATGTATACAGGATGGATTTTTGAGACGGGGCAGTAAGCCTACCTTAACCCACAGAACAGATAAAACCTCTTTTATCTGTTCTGTGCCTTAACCCTTGCAGTTACAGAAAAACGGTCTTACAAGACTGTCCTTATTTTTTTTTTGTCAAATTTTGATTTTGGAAAATATCATGCGGTAACCACTGCTTGCGCGATATAGGATTTTGCGTGACGTCGATGTGATAAGTAGTTCGCATGTGGCGATGTAGATGTCGCCACAAGAGAAATGTGTTCAGGTGCACCGTAGATAAATCAGTAGACGTTATTAATTTGGCACTAATGCTTCCCGAATACGTTTTATAACTATAAAATTTAAAACTATGAAAAAAAAAAAACAATAAGAACTCACCTTCCAGTCTTAGTTATAATCATTTCAGTTCCTAATTCGTTGAACTTGTCCCAAAGTTCTTTAGTTTCGAGGTGGCACTGTATGTGTCGCATCTCCTCGCTAGACCAGCGCTCCGCGAGCTGCGGGTTCCTAGGGGGAGGCGATAGAGGCCGGGACCCGCTCGGTGCTCCGCTGGCGGATCCGGCCTCTGACGTCGACGACACATCCACGGGTGAATCCCGCTCGAACTCCGCAAGGGGCGGGGACGGGGAACCCGAGGCAGATGCTGTCGCGTCCACGAACTTTTCTGAAAGAACAAATGACATACGTCAATCGACTTCCTTCATTAAAACATGCGATAATGTGGGATGATAAATAAAAATTCTTAAAATTGTATTAGTTTAGAAATCTCCAGAAAAATAGATGCGTCATTAAAGATGTATATTTAGTTAAGTAGCCACTAAAACATTATTCCGCTTTGTCGTGAAGAAAAACCTGTCGTCATAATGAAGTCATTATGAGGATACAATCTTAGAAGCGACGGCATCAAAACAATTTAGAACATCTGTAATTTCTTTATCACATACTTTTGACACATATTTTATAAATATATCTCTTCGTCCTCTAACTCACGCTCTATTAACTGACAGATTGACAACCGACAAACTGTCATGATTATGTTAGGTGTTAAAAAATTATAAGGTGCGGCCCTGGATTCAGCATCTTGTTTTGATAGGCCTTTTGTCAAATTTAATGTGTCTTATCGAGTTGTCAGCAATTAGACTTTTTTACTGGATTATATTTTGCTGTGTCTACCATACTTTTACACAATTTTTGGGTACATTTTCTGATATTTAGTTCAAACGAAACAAATTATACATAGAACAAAGAACTTTAAAATAATCATCTTCTAAAAATGTTCAGTTTCTGAAATTTTTAACCCATGTTCTATGTTATAGGGTTTGGTTTCCGCACTTAGTCCGTAAGGTGGACCATTGTGCGTGGGCCATGGCGGCCGTTTGATGGTTAATCCAACCAGCCCACCTCCTTCCAGAAGCTAATTAAGCGTTTTGGTCTGTTCAGAACTTATATATATATTTTTTTTTAACCCATTAGGGTTAACTATATTCAAAGATTGCTAAAAGTTCAAATATCCATGATTACGAAATTATTGTAAAAAAAAAAAAAATTAAGGACGTTTCAGAAGTATATTTTATATGCGCCTACTTTTAAGTATTGCAGTTTCAAGATATTTTATCAGCAGTAGGTAAGCTGGGCTAAGCTTCTGTTAAAATTGGCAGAACAAAACTGTTCAACAGCATATAAGTAGGGAATCTACTTGCCATATGAATAGGCCCATTGTTATGATTATCCTTATCATCGCTTCAGGCTGTAAATTTCCTCTGGTGGGTGATTACGGCTACGTAGTGACAAAGAGCGACCCTGAGACGATAATGTTATAATCATCACGTTAGCTATGCCGATTGTTAGTAGCTGCCACTCTGCTAAGCGTGTGCGTTGCACGTTGCATTATGTTGTTGAAATATCGTAATGTATTGTGGTTACGTTTTTTATTGGTTACGTTTTGGATCTTTCTTTATAGTTTACAGATAACATAATTTTAATACCATCCATTCAATAAGTTTTGTAACGAGCTATCGAGCAAATGCTCGATAGCTCGTGAGCTATTGAGCAAACATCATGACTTTTTACATCACTTGAGTAAATATTAGTACTACTAAGACAGTCACAATCCTTTAAAATCGTCCTGGGCCGTAAACTTCTGTAAAATCTGTAGTTTCTTAGCAAAACTTCTGTAAACGTAACCTTAATCTTTCAATAAGCTTAACAAGGTAGGTATTTGATTTTCAGCGGTAATAAAATCAATCCAAACAGTGCATTTAGACACTTGTTCTTTTAGCAATCTTAAAACTAGTTTTACAGTTTATATAAATTAAAGGTTCATCAGAGTTCTCCAGACTTTGCTCTTTAGCATTGGCCTTTCACAGGCTTTTCCACAGCTCACGGTCGTGAGTTTTTCTCCTCCATATCCAGCAGTAGTTCTCAAATCGTCTTCCCATCTTTGAAATACTCTTCCTCTTTCCTTCTCTGGGATACCATTCTGTTACTTCTCTAGTCCTTTTTCCGTTTTTACCCCTGATGACGTGCCCTGCCCACTTCCATTTTAGTATTTTTATTGCGTAAGTCACGTCTGCTACGTTTATTTTTCTTCTTATAAGATTAAGATTGTTTTCGAAACCACGTAATTATAAAATTTTTTGGAATTAATTTGAATAGTTTTAACACAGTCATTTAAAAATGACAAAAATATTTAACGTGTCTACTTACACTTAAAACTTCCAAAGTTCTAATTCAATTAAACAAAAATTCAGTACTGAATAGTAACTTCAGAGTTAGTTTGCAGCGGTTCAAAACAGACACCAGCTCTGCATTATAAATTGGAGAATTTATTTAGAATTCTTCAGACTTATTTTAATCGGCTTTTATAAATTGTTTTTCATTGTGCAAATTGAATGTCAACATAAAGTAATAACAGGTGCTTATTGTGTATCAGACTCAAGTAAGACAAAGAGATTACAAGAAGATATTTTTATGCTAATCATTCCAAACGCAGTTGGAGGCATTTGAAATGTCGTGATGGCCCAGCGGTTAAGACCTCGTCTCTCACGCCTGGGTTTAAATCCAGGCAGTACTAATGTCTCTTTTTCAATGCATATGTACGTACTTTCTAAGTTTATCTTATGGACACCACAAACATCGGTGAAGGAAAACATCGTGAGGAAATATGAACTTTTAATTATTATAAATCTGGAATCGCCAACCCTGTCTGAGATTAAGCATTTTTCCTGCAGTGGGACATTATTGGGCCGATATTATATGCAAAAGACTACGAATACGACTTCGTTTAAGGCTACGACTGTTTAGGCCTGTGTTCGGCAACTTTCAAACCACCGGTTAGGTATTTAAACAGTTGGCTTATGTCAAATTTCCTAAGGAAATTTTAAATAAAGAAATGATTAAATATCTAAGCAGTTGATTTAAATTTTGGTGAGCACAAAGCTTAGTTGTGAATTAAAAAAAAATAAAAAATATTGTGTTTAAAAATCATTTTGTCGCGTTTGCGGCAAAGGATTCGTAATTTCATAGGTTCCTTACTATTTAATCAATATTAAAATAATTTTTGTTTAGGTTTTGAGCTATAATAAAATATTCACTTTTCAGCCTTTTTTATCTGTTTGTTACATAGCAAGTGTACAAATTACTTTAAAGCATGTATTAATTTATTTTACTTTTTTCATTACTTTGCTTCTATTTTGTTTAAGTACCTAGTTTAATGAGCTTTAACTAAGTCAACAAAATTGAAGACAGTGAAATGCCTATGCATTTCACTGTCTTCAATTTTGTTGTTAGTTGTTAGTTAACTACATAGGTTCTACCTATGTAGAACCTGTGAGTTTGATTAGTGACAAAACCTATCCATAATAGATTTTTATTTGACTAATTCAACAAACGTTTCATGGAAAAGAATCTCATTCAACTTATGCCATCTATCATTAATTAAAAGTGGGTTAAGAATGAGTATAAGCATAGGGCCGTGATCACCAAAGCTGGTTAGGAGAGAGGATGAGGATGGCAAAAAATTATGACATGCCTTTCAGAACTGTTTGTGAAAAATATTGTCATCAAATTTTTTTAAGACTTCCTATGATGGAAATAGCAGAAGTAGGGATTAATTAATTTACCTATTTATATTTGGTTTAGTTTTAAATCAAGTGATTTATTTTCATTTTATATGAGTAATTCTGTACATCTTTTGAACATATTTTCCTTAGATTTCTGAGCTTGATTGAATGCAATGATGATGTGGTTTATATATATTTTAGAATTTTAATCACCTACAAAGTTTATCTCCATTGGTAACTTAGAATTAATGGGATTGAATGGTGTTTTATTTGACTTCTTAGACATCTCACAGAGAAGAATTGATACTCAATATCGAAAGAGCCCAAAAATAGGTAGTCAACATTAAACTTCATTATAACAATGTGTACTTATTCTAACCCATTCAGTTGTCTTTTTCAAAGGCCCAACATTAGTATCAATAAAAATACTTTAGGCACCTGATAAATAATCATCAAAATATATGATGCAGTCTCGATTCAAAATGATTCTCGCTAAAGATATAAAACTTAGTTTCCATTTTAATTTTATGACACTATCAAACTTACTGTAACTAAAAGGTGGTGTCATAAATTACATGCGAGTTTACAAAAAGATCGAGTATTTTATTGACGGACATTGTTAAAAACGTATGTTTGTCTAAACAACATGAAAAAACAGAATGATAACTTTTAATATATCCTTTTTTTCTTTTAAGGTTCGTCTGTTCCTTTTATCCATTATCATAATAACACAGGTCAAGTTTATATAGCCATTATGTTAACGTAAATTTTGTGGCAAACAATATGCGGATAGGTTACATTAATATTTATTCGCGATAAGAACTAGCTATAAATTGTAACATCGGAATGTTTTCATTTTACAAGAAAATATTACAATACCTTTAATGACAGCCATATCGAATCGCCGTTGTGTTCGATCAGGGAAATATGCTTTTAATATTGTCATATTTTTCAACATTTTATGTATCAAGAGTTATATTGAAATAGAAGTTTGAATAGGCCTAAATAATTCATAAGATTTGTTATAAACTTATTAGAATAATTATGTATTTTAAAGAAAAGAAGAAAATAATGAATAATTGTATACTTAATACTTTCCAAGAGTATGAAACATCAATAAGCTCATACCTAATAGTTTTGATAAAAGTTTCAGAGGTCTCTCTTGGTTTCAAGAAAATATAAATATGAACTTACAAGTAAATTGCAGCTACCGAAGTAGGTTTCGAAAATATCAAAAAATGTGTACTTCAACATCTTATTTAAAAAGTATATGAGAAACCTCAAAAAAATCTTGATAAGCTATTCTTAAAATTATTTGAAATGCTTGATGAAGAAAATTTATTATTATTGTGTTAGTGTAGGGGAGATTCGTTCTACCTGAACCTTAACCTTGTACAGGAGAGCTTGTCAAACTATGTTTAAAGCTGTTAGTTCCACTTAATAAAGTTTTTGTTGAACTTTTACTTCTGAAAAGAACTTAATCTTATTGGAAGTTTAGTTTGGAGAAGTTTATAATGGGTTTTGACAACTTACAACAGTTTGCTTCTTAACTTTTCCAATTGACTTCATTCTGTTAAATTCAATAGTGTGATCTTCATACTAACTCAAGGTTTAATAATCAGTTGAATGATTATTTCAATATGTTTTATTTGTCTTATAACATTCTGACTACGTAAAAAATAAAAGACTCACCTAAAGGCATGAGCGTGTCTTCCCTGGGGTCCCTGTGCCTCCGCCTCTCTCTCCGCTCCTGGCGGTCCCTGGCCATGATAGCGGCGATGGAGAAGTCAGTGGCGCAGGGCCGCGCGGAGCAGTCCTCCTCCATGGCGGGCCCCTGCCGACCCTCGCCCTGCAGCAGCATCAAGTTGACCGCTTGCGAGCCCAGCCTGTCTCCAGCCGACCACTCGCCGTCACCGTCCGAACATCCCATCGATGTTCCAGTACATAATCTTTGCAACTTTCAAGTTGAGATTCTGCTGCAGTTTGCACTTGCTATTGGTGACTATGAATACTGTCCAGATAAGCTTTGAAATAGACAAACGAACGTAAGAAAATATTTAAAGTTAAATAACTTATCAAGAAAAATAAGAATTTTTAAGATTTACGGGAATCGCAAAAATCACAGTTTTATTTTACGAATATTATAAAAACACAAACTTTTCAGCGAGTCTTTTACAGAACAACGCAAGAATGAATGGTCGCTACGTAGTTCGGTATCGTTATCACGGTGTGTAAGTTTCGTACAGTGTGTTGAAACTTTTTACGCGCGCTCTGGACGCGGGTAGAGCGGACCGGTGCGGCTCGGCGCGCTGTGGACTCGACTGAGGCGGCGGCAGGCGGCAGGCGGCGCGCCACAGGGAGGGGCCTGCATCGCCGCCCTATGCCACCACACTCCGACCACGCACACACAACCGCTTTTTTATTATTTCTTTCTTATTAAGTCCGTCCCGCTCGCGCTGGCCTCGCCGCTCGCGCCCGTCCCTCTCGCCGAGCGAGTTTTTCTCCGCGTGATAACTATTGAAATTCGCTAAACGGCTCACCGCGGCGCGGAAAAGGCTCTCTCGTTAAACGGTGAGCCGATTGTATCGAGGTATTTATTGGAATTACTCGGTGCGCCGACGCTTCGCATCACTATTTATGCACTGTGAGAGCTTGCCGCCATGGATGGGGCTGTGCCCGTGCGCCGATTACCGCGTCACAATATTCGCGGTTACATCGTGAATAAATAAGCTCTTAGTTTACTACATGACGCAAATAGCTCCAAGCAGATGGGTTGCTGCTTGCACATTTACATAGAATTAAATGAGTGTGCGTTAACGCCTACACATACATTATGCACGCTGTGAAGTAAGTGATACATGCACTCGAGTTGGCAATTTGCGCATGAGTTAAAAAAAAGCTTTATTTTTTTAACAAACCTACCACAGTTTAAAATAAATGAACAGAAGCAAAAATAGAATTTAATTAAACAGCTAGCTACGTTAGCTTATCTGCCAGTTCTACTTCACCGTAGTAAAAGCTAACGGAAATCAACTGAACGAAAAACGGGGACCAATCGAAAACATCCAATTGAACATTTAATTTAAATCAGGTAACCTATAGAACTTCACTTATTCTTTTTAAAAAAAAAAACCGAATCCGATGGCTGCGACTTTACACTGATTAGAATTATTTTCCTGGAAGCAGCGTCCCACTTAACTGAATCGAATAAAGAAAATCCCTGAAATTCGATATACGCGATACGCACCTAAGCTTTGCAGCCCCTTAAATTCTATTGCTAAGGCAATGTTATTGTAACCTTACCTCTGGCAGTAGGAACAGTAACCGCTCAATTAGAGCGACTTTATAAACTTCATTACGTGTGCAGAGCGGAGGCAGAGTAAACAGTGGTAATGCGCAATCAACGCCAGCGCTGCGCTGAACGCGCGAGATTGCCCACCTTTATAGCGTTAGATCAAATTTGCGGAAAATTAAACTCACAGACTTTCTCATAGTTTTGTATTTATAATAATTTATTACGTGCGAGGAGCTCAAACTAACCATGTCGTTAGGCAGTAAAGCTTATCGAAGTTGAGTCGGTAATAGCGGCTCAAATGGCCGCCGATACGCGAATTGTGACGAATCGCATTAATTATTTTGTTGATTTCCATGTAAGGCAACGATAATAACTGTTATTATTCGTTAATTTTAAATAGCCTTCGTTATTTTGAATAAAATTGATTACTTACACATTTTATAATAATGATGAATGCAGTGGCATGAATTCTTTATGAAACTGCGCACCGAGATGTCGTACCTACTCGATAGAAATATTATTGACTTCATGTTGTGAAAATGCAGGGTGGCAGAGCAATCGACGCGAAAACTGTTACCATAGATTCAGTACATGACTCTGAAGCGCCCTGCATTGAAATTATTCGTCGGTTATTTTAAAAAAATCTGCTGTTTCATAGAAAATTGCAATACCCACGCGGTCATAATGTATGGAACAGCTGAAGTTTTTTTAAATAACCGACGAAAAATTCCACGTACTGGTTCCAAGATAAAAGTTGTCGTGACGATGTCCCTGCCAACCTGTATGTAGTTTCAGAAATATTTTAAAATACGACATAATAATTAAATTTTGCCTTTGCAGATAATAACTACATTAAAGAAACTAACATCGCGTCCCTACATTTGTAACTTTCCTGAAAACTCTTAACTGAAGTTTTCCTGTTCGTAGCAAACTTAACTCTAGGTATGCTACGAAGGTGATCGTACCTATTTAATAATTATGGTAGGGAAGAAATACTTAAGATATATGTTAGTTACTGACTGCATTATAATACTTAGAATAGAATATAAATTTTATTCTTCAAGTAAGTACCTACCTACATGGATTTTCTGCGAGAAAAATAGACTTCCAGGATAAGGAAGTAACTGATTGAAAATGGGAAACAGTTGCCCTAAAAGTTGTTAAAGTGTGTTGTGTTGTGTGTGAAGATACAAAATGAGGATTGTTCTTTTCAAGCTATCATTTTTCAATAAAATTTCATGAAAATATTTGGTTGTTCGTTTATATTAGAAATGAGAACAGCTGATTATAATAAATAATGAGATACCTTAAATCCTTTAGGCATTTAGAGAAACAAAGAAATACTGGTTTTTAAAATATGTTTAACGTAACGTAACTTTCGTTTCGACACAAAAATTGCTGACTCAAGCAACGATTTTCAACAATAATAAGGTATTACCACTTAATAGCCAGTTATTCAGAAATAATGAAGGTAATAAATCACTAATTTTTCTCAGTAATTACCAATTTCAAGGTTGACTATCAAAAGTAACATTTTCCTGAACATTGACTGTACTCTGCCATTTAAGTAGAGTTCCAAACTTTTTTATGGTAAATACTAAACTAAACTACAATACTATTACAACACTACTACAATACTAAATATGTTTTAAGTCAATAGTAATATTTTTTCATGGTAAAAATTAAAATTTAGCCTGCTAAGGTATTTTCGTTTAAAATTACTCTCAAGAAGCATTGAACTTCTCCTCCATGGCACAAGACCTACTTACTGTCGGTATAAGACGGTTTGGAAGCCTGGGTACTGAGTAAAGTACTGAGCAAAACAGACAAGACCTCTCTGTTGGTATTCGAACGGAAAATCCTCAGGCGCATACTGATTCGATACAGTGCCGAAAAACGAGCAATGGTGAACATGGTACAACTATGAGCTCTACGAGATGTACGAAGGGCGTTATGTTATTAGAAGCATATACAGTCAAACCTGGGTAAGCGACAAAACTCTATAAATGAGAGTAATTGCCAGGTCTCGTCATTTTAACCCTCTTACCTGAGCCTCTATAAGTGAGAAGCAGAAACCTCTATAAGAGAAAGTAGGCGTCCACTCCTAGACCTCTATAACTGAGACTGCTACTTGCTTGTACCTCTATAAGCGACTGTCAAGCATAATTTAATATTTGCTATGTATGATTCATTTTTAAATTTCGTGGAACTAACATTGTTTTTGTTCCTCTCAACCTTTTCATACCAGCGTCACCCTCTATAAGTGAGAAAGTCCACTCCTGTACCGCTATAAGCTAGAAACTCGAGTTAGTGAGAAACATTTATAAGCGAAGAAGAAATCGCAGTCCCTTGAACTCTCGCTTATCCAGGTTCGATTGTGTACCTACATAAATAGGTCGTTTTCGATCGGTAGGTCATGTTGTGAGAAAAAATGAGACCTGGGGGCCTTAAACGAACGCTTTGGCAGAATCATAATATGATAATATTATGAATCACACAAACTGTCACTAACTGACAATTCATAATATTATCTGCGTTCAATTTATATTACGCAATTCATCTGTTTGACAGTTTTGTGTTATAATGAAATAACATTTAAACTGTAGAAATAAAAAATAAAAATCTCATCTGCTTTAATAAAAAACTGAAACGAAAAAATATCTGGTAAAATTACGGTCTTCATTTTTTCATGCGGCAATATTTACACCAAATATGATTCTGTTATGAATTGAATTGAATATGATTCAGCTAAAATATGTGTCACCGTAGAAGAATTGCTGGGAATACAGAAAATGAATCGCTTTTAGAGGAATTGCTTAATGTGGCCGTTTTAGACCCGCAGATCACCCAAACGTAGGTGTACTTGATAGCAAACCGGATGGCCAGAGAAGTCGTCGAAGGCAATCCAAACTCGGATGGTTGGATGGCGTAGACCAAGATTTAAGAACTGTTGGAGTGAGAATTTGTAAAGAAAAGGCCAGAAATAGGTCACATTGAAGAAATATCCTTGACCAGGCTAAGGCCAATCGCAGATGTAAGGCCTTAGATGAATTGCAATTTGTAATTATTATCTTTTGTTAATATTTAATGATTCTTCGATATATGAGGTAGGTAAGTACTTACAGGGATAAAGTACTTACTGTTATGGCTTTTCTGATAAAAACTACATATAATTATAATAAAATCGACCGAAATAAAACCAAAGGGTTACTGAAATTAAACCTTACTACGTACTAAGCATTTTTAACGCTGTCATGGATCTAGAACAAACCAAATTATCTACATAATTAAAAAAGTACCTATCTTTATTAAAATATGAAACCACTTCAAATCAAATACACTCAAACCTTATGAAATCTTTTCTTTTATCTTAAAATTTTTCTTAGGAAAACTAATAACTCAGAGTCGTTCATTTTAATGAGTTTTCAGTTTTACACTCACAGTATAAAACGATTTTACAACAGAAATAGTCATTATATCGATTGCCACTCACAGTTTCACACCAATAAAAATACAGAAGCCATATTCGTATGTGTTCTGTATTTAATAAAAATATAGAATCCATATTCGTATGGGTTTTGTATTTAATAAAAATACAGAAGCCATATTCGTATGGCTTCTGTATTTTTATTGATGTGAACGTTTGAACTAAAACAAATACAATAAAATAAAGTTTATAAACAAACTTAGTTTTTTTAACCACCTGTGAACGATTTTCATGGGAAAATGGCGCTTTAATTTTTATTTTGCTACCAGCTTTTTTGGTGGATATTAAAGTTTAAGTTAGCTTTGAATAATTATATAAATTTAAAATCTTTTAAAGTCAAGTGAATTGATATTTATATATACTTTATTGTACACCATAAAAATAAATAACAAAAAATAAATCAAACACTACAAAATATACAATGGGCGGCCTTATCACTTTCCGCGATCTCTTCCAGGCAACCTTGGAATGGACAGTGATTTGCCTGGACATAAAATGGGGCTGTCGTTGGTGCAAATAATTAGTATACAATATACTAGAATAGATACACAGATATGTACATATCCTAAATACTAGATACATAAATACATAGATACTTACTCAATATTTAAGCAATGAAAATAAATGAAAACTATAAATAATTACAGTTACGAGAACAAGATCACAACGACAAATAATGTTGATACCGTCAAAATGCTCACAAAATCATTCAAAATGGAACACCAGTATTGTTTGCTTTTCTTACATGTTTTTTTTTTTCAATAAGTGCTTTAGTTACAAATGTTCCCTGCGACCATTACCTACTAACTCCCCACGACTCATCAAAATTATACCAATGAATCACCCCGATATAAAAAATTCAATTATCACAACCTACCCGGTTTATATCACTGCATTACATACAAATGACAATGCAAACATTTCAGTTGTCACAGGACGCGTCCATTTCACTTTTTGTCCAAATCAACGAGCAAGTTGTGATTAAAATTTAAAAGTAGCAACTCGTGTGAACGCACTCGCGACGACGACGAAAGAGGGGGAACGGACGCCCCTTGTAGGCGGGACGGCCACTCTACAAGCGAAACTCAACTTCATTTCAGATACATAGAGTCGCTTTTAATGTTTTGTGTTTGTGGTGTGCATCCTGTGCACGTTTGCGTGGGAGAGGCAATTCTTCGCTAAGTATCGTCCGAGTACGCGACATGCTTCGTTTTTTCGATGGCCAGTCTTTGGTAGTTTTATAAGAGATTTCCAGAAAATTTAGTACAAATAAAAAAAAGAAATAGATTCGTTAAATAAAGGTGACGTTAGTGACCAGTCGAATGGTAGATAGAAGTTAAATGGGAACGTTAACATTTTTATGAATAAAATGCTCTTGGGCTCTAAATTTTACTCAATTTATCCATTTAGTTTAATTTTCAATTCGTATTTCATTACAAAATTACTGAAGTAAAATATATTTATGTATTTTTCATACAACCATTACTTATCAATTTAAGTTCAGAAAAGATTTTTAAAAAATCATTTAAATTCCGTTTTAATCAATAACAATAACACTTTATTGCTAACAAGCTTACTAAGGTTTTACATAGGCCCCAAATTAGGTACATACATCTTGGATGATACAAGATACATCTTGGACACCAAGAAGAATTTACTAAGAATCAATAATTGTGTCCATCATTATTGTTATTACACGACTTGTCATTTCAGAGCATCATCAGGAAAATATCACACTATTATTGTTTACATAAAAAATGGGGTTAGTTTTGATGAAATCATATCTTTAAGACACGAAAGTATATTTTCTAATCTTGCGCTAAAACGCAATATTACCCTTTATATAACATATTGCCCAAAGTTAGTCCCAGTGGAAGTGTGCTTACTGTTGCACCGGCCACCCAATAGATGGCTACGCAGCTGCCTACCCGCTCTCTGGAACGATAAAATTTTAGCACCGTTCTCTTATTGAAACAGTTAAATCATACAGTGCAATATTACCCACATAATGCATGTAAACTACACATAATAGTAGATGTATGTTACTATTATACATACTTGCTCCCTTTTAGAAATGAGCGGAATATGAAACAGGGAAACAGGCAGGTAAATGGGGATACTGAAGAGTAACAGAAAACATCATCTCCTAGGCTTTTTCCCACTGTGTCCACTTCCAGTCGAACCGGATGCAGCGAGATACAAGAAGCGACTACCAATGTGATCACAATCCAGTTACTGGGCAATGCGATACCCCTTGGTAGGACTGGTTGTCAGACTTTCGGGCTTATGACGACCCGTAACAATTGTCATAGATCTACAAATTGGCAGCTTTTCCCCGAATTTATTTTAGTTTCCTATGCAATGAAAATGAAACGATTTGAGTAATATCAACAATGACGATGCAATCACAAATTGGATGAACTGACTAATGACTAGACTATCTGTCAAAATTAATTCAATGATTTTTTTAAGTTTCACTATTTCTCTTATACTAAATTAAACTACGACTGACTGCCTCATTGGTTTAGTGCAGCGGTTCCTAAACTTTTAAGAATACGGAACACTCGACAAATCCCATTCATTTTGTGAAAAAAAAAAAAAAAAACTTTTTCTTTGTTTTATTAATAAGCTTCTGCCCGCGACTTTGTTCGCCAAGAAGTCTTAAGACACCACAATATACTAAAATAACTGCCACATTTTCCACCCGCGCTATTACTTCGTTTTCGCTTCGCATTCTTTTTTTTTGCTCTGCTCCTTAAGGCCGTTGCGTGATATAAAATAGCCTACAACGGGTTTCTCAAAAATTAAGCTATCAAATGCAAAAATAATTTTTCAAATCCGCCTGGTAGTTCCAGAGATTTGCGCGTTCGAACAAACAAACCAATCAAATAAACTAACTCTTCAGTATTATTATATTAGTATTGATAATTATTTATAACTTTTTTTTTTTGTATAGTTATCACTTGCTTCAAAAACGGTGAACGAAAACATCGTGAGGAAACCAGCATGCCTGAGAATTTTTTTTTGACCCATGGGCAGCAGCAGAGGCCCATGGGCAGCTTTAAAACTCTGACACCTGGTTAGTCACTAACCACACGAAAAGAAGAACTATTGATAGGTAATTTAAAATTTTGGATTCGCGGAACCCTTGTAACTTTTCTACGGAATCCTTGGGTTCCACAGAACCCATTTTAGGAATCGCTAGTCTAGTATGCAAGCGCTACTGCTGATCCTACCCGGGATCGAACAAAGTGTTATTGGGTTTTTGCATCTGGACTTTTCAATAGCAGCCCGGACTCTGGATTTGTGCCCGGTTGAAGGCAATAGGCTCGCCCCCTATTACATAGGACTCCAAAATAACTGGGGTGAAATGTGGGTGTACTATACGTACACCGCTGCCTAATCCCTTTAGGAATTACAGGCGTGATTTTATGTGTAAATCAAACTACAAAACACTTAATTTACTTTTCTAGGTATCGCGTCTCGTACACAATAGTGGAAAATATTCAGGAGCTTTGAAGAGTTCCGGTAAAATTCACAACTCATCAACGTGAAACTCTATCCAGTATCTGTCAATCAAATTCTATCTTTCGTCCTTCTGCAACTAGAGGTTGTAAGTTGGGAAATAATCGTATAAATAGTAGGTAGATAATTCAGACCACCGAGTGAGACATTATCTTTGTTAGATTTTATATAAGACTAGCTGCGCCCCATGGTTTCAGCCACGTAAGTCTCGGTCCCGTAGAAATATCGGGATAAAAATATTTTATATCCTAACCCTGGTCATGGTCTACCCATGTGTCAAATTTCATCCAAATCCGTTCAGCCGTTTTAGCGTGAAAGCGTAACAAATAAACATACGAAAAATCTAATATTTTCTCTTTATAATATTAGTTTAGATGTTATACTTACATTACGTCATAATTAACAGATAATTATAATGTATGTACTTTACCCATTAGATTCTTTGATCAGGAACTAGAACAGAAAAGTGTGATTGTGGTTTTCCCATAAAATACGTTTCGAAAACGCTCTGCTTTCAGGCAGTATTTTTTTTTATATAAAACGAGGCTGTGGGTACGTTAACTACCTAAGTACCACCTAATTTATGATGAAATGATTTATTTAAGTCATTGTTACTTAACCCCTTATTGAGTAACACATAATTAAAACAAATGTCTTTCTAAATTTTTCATGAGCGCTGTCACAACAGAGGTTTCATGTAGATATTGTTAACCCTTTAATTTCGTGTTTTATTCATTTTCTAATGATAGTAACGTACAACGTTGAGATTATGTGCTATTATGTTAATTATATAAGAAGGTAGTGTTTAAGAATGTTTGAGTAATGTTAGGTTTGATGTTTTGAAAAAAAATAATTTTTATGCTTTTTGGCCCATTTTTATTTACATTTTTTTTTTATTTGACTGCCTCATTGGTCTAGTGGTCGCAAGCGCTACTGCTGAGCATGAGGTCCTGGGTTCGATTCCCAGGTCGGGCAAAGTGTTATTGGGTTTTTCTATCTGAAATTTCTCAGTAGCAGCCCGGAGTCTGGATTTGTGCCCGGTTGATGGCAATAGGCTCGCCCCCTTTTACATGGGACTTAAAACATAACTGGCGAAATGTGGGTGAACCTGCTACAGGGACACCTCTGCCCAACCCTTCGGGAAAACAAGGCGTGATGTTATGTTATGTTTTTTTTTCAATTTTTTATTCTAAAATAAACATGTAACTTACAACTCTTTAAGATAAGAGGAAGTGGTTTTAATTCAGCTTGCAAGATTTGAACAATACATACTAACTAATTAACTAACACGGCTAACTAAATAACAGCTTGTAAAAATAAAACACACTTGAATACTGTTTGGGTACTTTTTTTGTCAATGATCTTTTTTAACCGACTTCCAAAAAGAAGAAGGATAGTTTGTTTTTTTATGTATATCCACCGATTTCTCCGTCAATTGTGGACCGATTTTGAAAATTATTTTTTTGTTTGAAAGGGTATGCTTTCAAAGTAGTTCCATATAAATTTTATTAAATTTGCATTGGATAGTTTTTGAGTTAGCTTCAATAATACGTATTTTTTCCCACTTAGTATGTGGATAATATGATAAGTTCCTGTGACTGTTGATTTACAAAGCAGGTAGTGGTATTCGAATTTGTGTGAGGTAAGTACAACACCTAAAAAATTAAAAATAAAAACTTTATACAAAAAAAAAAACAACCGACTTCCAAAAAAGACTCTACAAAGTGAACTAAAAATAACTTTAATTTTGGAAGCCGGTGGCAAAAAACGAAAATTTAAAACCAAAGACAACGACTTCCGAAATTATTTTTAATAAATTATTTTTCACTTTGTACCGTTTATTTTTTTGGAAGTCGGTTGTTTGTTTTTGTAAAAAGTTTTTTTTACTAAGAACGAAGCTCATTTTATTTTCATCAAAATAATAACCTGAAATCTTCTGTGGTAGTGATTCCAATAGGTCTACCACCTTTTGGAATAATATACAACAAAATAAAATATAAATTAATCAGCAAACAGTCCTTACAAAATATACCTTCTAAATGACGTAGGTATCAGGGGCTAAGTTAGACGAGCAAAAAAAGCTAAATACCTACAATGTGTAACATGTGACCGCTGGCTCGGTGGTGAAGTACACACGATCCATCTTCTTCGCGCTAGTCTTTTTGTTGCGGCACCCTGCTCCTACACTGACACTGAAAAGAACCAAGAAACTGAATTTAAAGGATTTTTTATTAAAATGTTTATTTTGTTGTGCATAGTGCGTTTTACAAGTTTGAGTTGATTTTGTTTTGTATAATTTCAATGCTTTCCTTTATATTTGTTTTTTTTTTCGTTTTCTTGTCATAGAGACATTTTGTTTTTTTTTTTTTTTTACTCTCTGGCTGATTTGATCAACGTTACACACTTTTGTTCGTTGAATAAAATTGACGTTTGACACTTTTTGTATGGGAAAATCAGTAAAATTGTCAGACATTCAAAATAAATCCAGAATATCTAGCGTTTGCAAAATCAGCCGATAAGTTTTAGTTTTCTAGGAAAGCGGTTCCGTCATAATTAAAACGGCCGTCATGAAAATCTGTCTTTTTCGTCTGTATTTGACATTAAAGTGTCAAAAAGATGATGCCCTCTGAGTTTGAACAGCAGCTCTTTATTGTTTGACCGTTCATCGCTTTCTTAGGAAACCAAAGTTTTAGTCGATAAACTTTAACAAATCGTCTGGATTGCCTTTTTAAGTTAGTCTATTACTTGATTTTTATTTCAACTTTAATTAAAAAGATTTATGATAAAGATAATTTAATAGTTCATCATTGTTTTCTCAAAGCCACATACCCAATGCTGCATTGTTGACCACGCACGACGTGGCAACCTGCGACCGTTTCGAGCGACACGACAGCGACAAAACGTCGCGCAGCGCCGCTCCTTGTCACCTGAATAAATTACGAAGGTCCGATCTTAATTAATGTGCGACACATCCTACTACTACTTTTATCGTGATTAAGAGCCTCCAGTGTGCGAACCTAAGTGGGTCCCGGTCGCTAATAGGCTGTTTATGGCGAACAAGATTACTTTAGTTTTGGTAAAGAATTCGTCTTTCCGAATCCCGGGATGAAAAAATGTGCTGGCTGAAAAGAACATAAACATACGTATTAGTTTGTAATTCTTATTTTTTAGTAGGTACCTTACTTAATATTTATGTATTTTCAGTGTTGTAGTTACTTACTTTAGAAACAAAAAATACATGGCAGTGAATACAAAGACGTGTAAATTCTTCTTCTGTTCAACGACGTTTGTATCCGTTTTTATTATATTGGTACTTACGTCTTCACACATCAAGCTATAGCATAAGAAGAAACAACAAACAGGAAAATCTCAGCAAATATAAAATCTTATAACCATGACAAAATCAGACTCTCCTTTAAAATATACCAAGTAACGTTTTCCTCGCATGTATTTCTTTAAAGACATACTAGTGTAAATCTAAACGCTTCATGTAACGTATCGGCGTAGTGACAATACGCCGGCCCGACACGCGGGCGTCGGGGCCTCTCCGGGGACTCGCTAAATCGTATTGGTTTCTCTCCACTTTTGTTTATTTGTTCTCTTTCCGTCCCTACAACCCCCGCTTTGATAGCACACTTGAATCATCTATGTTCCCTCCAACAATATTCTAGGTAAATAGGTTACGGATTTTAGCTAAGGTTTGTTCTACAGTTAGTGGAATATTTGTGGTAAACACACAGCCGTGATGATGGAAAACAAGTTTAATTTTCAGTTTATTAGCGCCCGGTAGTTAAAAGACCACGTAAATTATACTCATGGACCGCTTCTAAAGTTACCGCGTTTTACGCTGAGAAAACAATTATGTTAAATTAGCAGCAATAACTCCATTTACTCTAAGAATAACATTCTACGGAACTAATTTTCATTATACTGCACGTAATTTCTTCATGCACAATATGGTATTGTGTAGTAAGATTGCACTAGAACCACTGGTCATTTCATGCTTGACCCGCAGTATTTCGGTGGTGGGTAGTAAAACACTGAAATGATAAATAAGTATAACACACCCTCGGCTAGTCATAATGTGCAAACGCCAAGCTCTCCGCGTTTGGCTGACACTGTTCCGGGCATAGAAGCTAGGGTATGGTCATAATGCGAGCGACTAAAACATCGTTATGATATCTTCTTGAAAACACTCTAAAACCTTATAATATTTGTTACTAATACACGTTTTTAAAAAAATTAAAATGAATGGTTCTAAAGTAGAAACTATAAAACATCATACATAGTTCATAAACTAAATTGACAACGAATTGTAGTAGCATCTAAACTATGCAACTATACGAGTCGTGAATTACACTAATTTGAGAAAGACAATGTATTTGTTTGGGTTTATTATATTGCCACGGTAAAAATCTACTTTACTTCAATATTTAAAAAATCCGTGAATAAAAATTGTTTCGCAACTACGCGTACTACGCTGCGCATACGTATGTACGTAGTACGCGTAGAGGCTCGTAGCCATAGTCGTAGCACTCAATTTTTATTGATAAAACAGACTATTATTCAGTGTTCCAAAATTTAAAATTTAAGTCCCACTATTTGTAAAGGGGTACCCAAAGGCAGCGAGGCAGAGCGAGGCGCGAGCTTGCTTTATCTGCGCTGGCTGTGCGCGAAACAATATATTTATTGGACAGTGGCGCGGCGCGGCCGATCCAGAGGATGATCTATTCGCTGTACCCTTACGTTGCCACCGTGTAGGCGACGGAAGCGAGCACAGACGAGAAACGGTGAAAATTGAGAAAATGGTCAGTAGGAATGAGATTTTATATTTGTTAATTGCTTACTTATATTTAGTCCATGAAGGGTTCCTGTTGATTTGCTTATGAAATTATTTTATTGAAAAAAGTTCATTGACCATTTGTTTATTTTAATATTTAAAAAGAATCATTCAATGTTAGGATAAGATGGAAAAGAAAATATTACTGTGCATCTGCAAGATGAGGTTATGCTAAAAGATAAAAAGTAGCAAAGCTGCTTTAAATATTCAGTGCAGGGCGTTAGTCTGTGTCGCGGCGCGGGGCGGGCGCCGTTCTTCATTCAGTAAGGTCACAGTTGGTAGCGGCGCGTCGCGGTCGCACTGCCCCTGTTTTACGATACACCGCCAGTTTTGTTTCCAAGATTAAGCGAAACTAAATTGCTGGCATCCACTACTCACTGACCTCACGCTTATTTATTACTCTCACAGCAAAATCGAGACTTATTTTTCGGTACGACCGCCAAGAAAAACATCTGCAACCGTGCTACGTACCCGTACAAATAAACCGCCGGGACGTCTCAATCACGGTACTATTTATTCAGGAACTGGTCTCCGGAGAGGCGAACAAGATGGATCGCGGTGTCAACACGAATTTGCATCCCTTGTTTGTCTCAGCGGAGCGTCGGCGGAAAAAAACACCGCAATCTCATTGTGTTCGGTGCAGCGGGCGCGGGCGCGGCTCGGCGGCTCGCATCAGTTATTCGCCGGCGCGGCCGGCTAACACGATTATCTGTCGTTTCAAACGAGACGCTCTTTTTTCCGTTCCCTTGTTTTCCAACTTCACGTCTGCTCCATGTTTTTTTCTGAATAGGAAATGGGATACGTCAGACGAAAAATTGACAAAAATATGGCCGACTCCGATGGAAAATAGTGGGTTTTGCGATAGGATCTGTCGGATCCCGCGTTTGTTGTATAGAAAATTTTATTTGCAAGATTGTTTTCTTGTTTGTCATGTTTTTGTTACGCTGATTGTGTTTTTACGTAGAAAAACCATGGTGGTGTCACCCTAAATATAGCGGGAATGGTAGCATAATATTTGTTTTTATAAGATGACAATTTGGGATTGAAGAAGATAAGATAAAGATCGGGTAGCCTATTCGCCAATGTTGTGAATTCCGAGGTAGCCAGAGGAGCGTGACATGCTTCTTCAAGCGACGTCACGGACGATTTCCGTGCTTCTAGGCTGAGTTCACGACTGTCTCACTGCAGAATGTAGCTACACAACTTGTTATTATGCACATTTAATTAACTGTTTATTTAATGTAGACTACAATAATGTTGATGTATTATATCTATTAATTTACACGATTTGTTTCGTAAAATGCACAGTTAGTGTGGGTGCACACAAGTTTCATCAGTCTCATCTCATTAGCGCCGTCGGTAGCGGTCCCGCACAAAAACCAGCATCCAAAAAAACTAACTCGTGAGATGACAGAAACGATTCTAAATATTTCGGCAATGCTCCGATTCTGTGAAACAAGATGCACGCCTGTGATTTATGATCGTAGTAAGGCGTTACAAATTGTTTTACCGAAACTTGTGTTTGCCTTATTTATTACTTCTGGTTAATGACGTAGGAAGTTTCCGGGTGAGGCTGGTAATACATGTATGTGTCTAAATTTGCTTCTAATAACAAAAAAAAATGAATAATCATGATTCAATGGTGTTACAAACCAATGTTTAGTCATAAATTGCTGAGACACGAGAAATATGATTGCACCATGAATTACACACGGAACCACACGCAATGCCTCATAAAGATCGCTCTAATGTCTTCATACGGCACTCACAAGCGCCTCAACACGAATTCACGCCGGAATAGATCCACCAAACTAATAATTTCCCGCGTTGAGGTGAGGCCGCGGAGTAGCTCACACGCTCTAGCCAAACCGCTGATTACGACTTGATTACACCCTACAAAAACTTTCATAACCCGGAACTTCCATTGCCATTAGTGACTAAAAAAACAATTATTGACGCCTCATGATAGCAATTAACACCCATCTGTTATTACGTCCAAATCTTTACTTTCGGTAGACCTACTATCATGTGTAATGAGTTGCTTGATGCATCGGTGATCTTCTAAAGGTAACATTGTATTTTTTTCGTATTGCTGGAAATTGTGTCTTGTGACGTCAGCCGTAGGGCTGTTTGGGTTTCGTGAGTGCTGTGTAGTAGAATCGTGTCGAGTAGACGTGTGAAGCTGACGCGTGGAGCGGGCGCGCGCGCGGACCACCCGCGCTCGACCACCGGCCGCCGGGGGGCGTGCTCTCACACGTGGATACACACTAATAGTTCCCAACATTTCATAGTTTTTGTGACTAGGCGACATATTTGCAAAAGAATATATAAATGATGTTACAATTCGGAGTTCTACTTGAGTTCCATTCGCCTGGAATGGCACTGTTTGGTTATGAAGCAAGTGACGTCCAGTTCTTATCTGGAGATAACAATCGGTTAGTCCATTTACATACGTCAACAAGGTTGACCCAGAACCGAGCATCGCATTCTGTGATGAGGTCGGAGTGTTGTTCTGGTGTGGTCCGCGGCCAGGCCGGCTGTCGGCGGCGCGGCCGGCACGCGCGCTATGCGGCCCGGCTGCGCGCGCGCAACTACTCAACTGCTTAATAAATGACCAGCGCGCAGTATTAGGCGGATCGCATACATCATTTATGTAAATTGTGACGAAGACATATCTAGCTCGGTCGGTCGCTGCCTTCACTCGACACGACGCGCATTCCGTCTTATTTTATTATGCTTTTGTAAATAAATAAATCCTCGAATAAATATCAGGGCTCATTACAAAGTGTCACGATATTAGGTACAGCGAGTAATCCTCTCCTTAATATAGTATCGCTTATGGTTGTATCTTCATATTTATTTGTAAGCTCAAGTCAGGCACCGTCGATGCCGAATGTATGTAGCTTTGCATAAGAAACAGGCGAGTTAAGTACCTACCTACAGTAAATTGAGACCATTTGCTTGCTCATGGGCTACGAACATTAAATTAGCCGTTTCCCTCGACTCTTTGCGGGTCGATATACTGGTAAATAACTGTTGAAGAACAAAACATTGGGGGTACTATAACTACGTAAACATATTACCTACTTCGTAACAGCAATGAAAAGCTAACTAAAAATCTCCAATCTTTGTACTTCTTGTAGATCTTTAATAGGTATATAAAATGTAATGGCACTTCAAATGACCGAAATATTTTGTCAAGATGAAAATGAAGATGACTTTATTTAGCCAACACGGCACAGCATGGTACACCAGGTGCCTATTTGTGCCTTCAAATGACTATTATATATTGCACGTCGTTGTTTTCATTCTTATAGTGTTATAATACTCATTCACTAGAGGTTGTGCCCCCCTTGAACAAGAGACAATTATTGTTTGAAGAACATCTTTGTTGGTTATAAAGTGACTTGTGACAATATTGACAAATATTTGAAATAAATAGTGGGAACAAGTTTGATAGTGATTGCTGTAAAGGGGTTTTAATTACCGTGGAGTTGAGGTTTTTGATTAATTGTCCAAGAAAGAGTATATTCTAGAAATCCCCATCGACAAATTCCTACCAGTGGGGATTGTTATTTTTTTTCCAGAAATCATTACAAATTAGAACCCGTCCACGTGTCGTCGTTGTGGTGCGGTTGTGGCGGTGGTATGGTTGTGATTGTAGTGTTTGTGGTTGTGGTGTGGTTCAGTGGTTATGGTATTTGTGATCGGGCACTTATAGATATTCTTTCCTCAAGAACACAACAACAGTTCATTAAGAGTTATCGAATAAGTATTTAAAAATATTATTATTGTCATTTAGAAATGCCTGTAAGTATTCAACTCCAATAAAAACAGATGAGGATCTATTCACCGTGCCTAAATTATTTATTACATTAACAACTATCTCAAGTATAAGCAATCCGCGCTTCATGATGATTAATTAATTCCACTGAAGAAGTCGATTAACAATAGACTATTTTTTTCTTCTCAAACTTAATATTTATAATAGGTACCACCCTAATACACAAAAACCCCTAACCAGAAGACATCTGCCACCATCATACAAGTCTCGTTAGCTCCTACTGTGCCATTGAACACGAAGGACACAAGCAACGTACTCGCGACTCACTCAAGACTATCAAACACACTTTCAGTGGACCCCATTGTGCTCGTGAATTATTGTGGGCGTCTCCTAGTATGAACTAAATGGGTAAGCAGTTACCCACAAGCGCCATTTTTGCGGTCACTCCGTGTGGCCTTTATAATGACTTGAGAAAAATGTATCCTTTTTATTTTTTCTTTGGATTTTGTGATCGGCAAAATATACATTGGTGATACCTACCTTTTGTTGAGTTGGCACTAAGGAATGTGTTGTCGATGTTGGTTGTCGAATTACTCAATAATATTGGCCTGAAGATGTGATATTGTCTCTCCAGGTACGAGGGGATACTAAACAGGGCAAAGTCATCTGTTATTTCTGTATATGTCACTTTAATTTTCTGTATTGTTCAAAGGCTAATCAAGGCATAGGTACGCCGTTATTAACATCAGTTTTTCTCAACAATCCAACTGTCATCGCAACTTCAACAGATGCTACATGAATTCAATAAATCGCCACCATTATTATATTCTATAGATTAATTTTCTACAAAAAATAGGATAAAAAGACGGCCCTTATTTTAAAAAGCAATTTATTCTAGACCACCTAAGGTAAAAGAGGGCATTTGACCTCCTATACTGTTCCGAGTACTCCAAAATAGACACAATTCTTAATGTTACCTTCATTAAACTACAATAAACTTGCAAGTTCATTAAAAACCTATCAGAACTTGACCATGTGGTCCCCCATGGAGGTCCATGTTTGGACAAGGCGACCACTAACGTGGCACCCCTGCGGTTTCGCAAAACTGTATTTTTTTCACGCCCTGTATCTTAGTTTGTCAACTGGCACATTAGCCAAGGTGTTTCCATCATGGTGGTCGTTTTTTGCGCGCCCACACCCTGTTAATTGGTGACAATTGTGATTTGCGACCATTTGGGTGAAGAGAGATGTTTTCCTGCAACAGATGTGTTAATAATGTTAAGAGGACAAACAAAGTATTGTGATACGTTACTTGAGTTGTATTTTTTGTTTAAATGTCATTTTACCTCCGTACCTACGTCTACTGAACCGACGACTGAACCGATGAACGAAGATTTCATCTCACACGTCCCACGTCACATTAGTCTTCAAAAAACGAAGTTGCAAGAAGTCACGATTTTCGCGGTAGCAATAATTAAATGGGCTTTGATGCTTCTTCACTTGCAACTGTAATCCTTCTTTCTTTCCACATGCATACTATAACAAGTAAACCCTACCTATAAGTACAGGCGGCATACAAAAAGGCCCATTAGCCCGATGGCAACAAGTACACACAGCGCTGCAGGCCCGCAGATAACTGGGGCACATGCATTTTTTCCTCAGTCTATTTACGTGCTCAAGAGTGATGTATTCGGCGGCTTACTAAAAGATTATACGTATTCTGTGCTGTCGAGGCTCCTGGCGCCACACACTTGATACTTTTCTAGTGCTCTTAAGAACTCTTTGTGGAGTTGTTAAGAAAATATGAATGGGCTTTGTAATTTTTTGTAGAGCTTCTTTTGGTTATTGGTTGTTAGAAGATAATCCTGAGGTAGTCCGATTACATGTTTTGGGGAACTTGGAAGTAGGTAAGGTCACCTAAAAAAATAATTAATTATGTCTCTCGCAGTTATTTAATTGGGTAAAATTGTAACTCAAACACAACTTGCAGACTAAACAAACTTGTGTGTGGGACATGCACTATTTTGATGATTTTCACTAATGAATGGGGCTAAATTTGCTTGCAGTATATTTAGTACATCGGTACTACATATACTGCAAGCAAATTTAGCCTCATTCATTATTTTTCACTGGGTAATAATTCACTGGGTAATAAATAGATCTTCACATAATCACCATAAACTTAACTAACCTAGCGTAATTAAAAAACTTACTTGCGTGCTAAGAATATTCACCGCTGCGATTCAATTTTCTCACCATTAAGCTGGCGGATAAACGTATAAGTTTCATATAAGGTATATAAATTATCATGTGCAGAGCGGTATTATTTAAGCGAGGTAGCGGAGAGAGCGTCTCGATCATGTTTGATCGCGTTTTAAACGCCTGTAAGCTTGACTCGCCCGCTCTTTATACCGCCCGCTCACACACGTAGTGTTTGCAAATATAGTGCATCATCTTTCAGAGGATTGATGTTTTTTGCTAAGTGAAAATATTGGTATACAAAGCTCTTCAGTGCGAGGCCAAAATTGGAACCAACGACACGATTTTGTTTTTTCGTAACATTTAACAAAATAGCGGGAGGGCGTGTCAGACTCTTACTAACTAAAACCCACCCGTGTTCCTTCAGTTACCATGTTGCCGAGGGCCACGATCTCCCTTTTTGACTTCTTCGCAACCCCGGCAGGCATCGGCCCTAGCGGACCCCGTCAATTCTGCTGACATCTCTTAGAGGCGCGCGTGGTACCCAACGCGCCGTCAACGGACGACGAGCTAACTGCACCACCCTGTCAACGTCATTCGAACGCCAAAAGATCTCTGTAACAATGTATTTTAAATAAAAGGTCCTGCAGATGTAAGGCCTCAAAGTTTAGACCAGCTTTTATTTGACAACCATAGGGGTATCCGGTTTTATCCGTCTAATCTTTATCAGTAAATAACAAGGCATTCTCATTCTAGAATGCGAAAAGTTTGATTCATAAGCTTAGTGTAGTCTTCAAATGACTAGAAATAGAAATAAAGTAGAAACTATAGCAAATATCAAGTTTGGGGATAATTAAAAGTAAACAAGCGGTTTTTTGAAAAAAAAAACTATTTTATCCTATCCCTGGCAAACAGACTATTATGCAGACTATACCAAGGCAAGTACACAAAGGTTTACTGTTGAGGCGTGATTTTTTGCAAATTCGGCCGCCAGAGGACCGGCGTCGACTATTACTGCGGCCCTGCTGCTGTAACGATATCATTTTATTACTTGGATGGTGATGACCTGAAAGGAACCATGTGTGAAAGCACTCGGAGATTTTCATATGTTTATTTTTCTGAAGGAAGACTAAATTCAACGGAAAAAATAGGTGATGCCCGATCTCCCTAAGTTCCAAGTTCCCCAAAGCTTTTATTATTAACTTTAGTTAATAATAAAAGCTTTGCTTTTGCTTTGCTTTGCTTTGCTTTCATTCACGATTTCCAAGACGGAGTTGTGCAAATTTTAAGTTGCACAACTCTGTCTTGGAAATCGTGAATGGTACAGTCGTCGAATCAAGAAAAAATGGGTTGGAATTCAAGTTTTCTATTTAAAAAACATTAATAAAATGGTTAGTTATTAAATAGAAAACTTGTATTGTTTAAAGATAAGGTTACGATCTCATTAGAGTAAACTACCTTTAAAATCATATTTTCTTATTTGCATTTTCTGAATTACATAAGTAAATAGCTACTTTTCAGTCTTTGTCACGTAATATCAAAAGAGTTAACTACTTCTTTTTCAATATTTTTTTATAAGTTTAACTGTTACAATTATACCAGCAATAAAACCTATTTTTCTTTCCTTCTTCACAGCCTCTGGTAACAAGAAAAAATGCACACATTGCATAAAGCCGTCCTCGTTGGCAATCGAAGCTAATTACCATCCCGACCTTTGTTGGTGTTGATGAAAGAGTTTTTGCGCAGATTCGCGGTACTCTCCTTATAGCACATAAACGATACCGATACGGTAGTATATCGATATTGTATCGATACTTAATGACTCTAAATAAATTACTCGAGAGAATCGCTCACCGCTCGGTAGCCGCTTGTCTCGATTAATTGTTTTAAACGATCCATGCGTGGCGAGCGCTAACACGACGACATCTGCCGTCGCTTGAAACTAAGCTGCTGTGTTTTCTATGAATAACTAAAGCGTGCATGAATGAATTATTTCAAACATAGTTTTACAGCGATGCAAAAGAGAGTAAATTTATTGTCTTTTGACGTGTGCTCTCCGTAATAAAGCTTTTGAATTTAGAGGCAATTATTATTTTCTTTTAAATTTAAAGGCAATTATTATTTTCTTTTAAATTTAGATGCAATTATTAGTCTAACACGTCGTTACGGGAAGTCAAAACCCCGAAAGTCTGACGGCCAACCAGTCTTACCGCGGGGTATAATGTTACCCAGTAATTGGGTTGTGGAGGTCAGATAGGCAGTCGCTTCATATAAAATAATGCTATATTCAGCTGCATCCGGTTAGATTGGAAGCCGACCCCAAAATAGTTGGGAAAAGGCTAAGCAGGCACTCACAGTTTTCAGGATTCCAGTCTAACCGTATGCAGTCTGTGTATACTTGTACACTGTCCTAAAGAAACCCTTATTAGGTACGACAAACCTATAAGGTATTCAAAATACCCTATTAAAAAAATGCGCAACTTACACGCCATATTATTCTTTTTTATTTTTATCTCTGTAAGCAATGCTACACTATCTACAATTATCTTCTGTTTCAAGCTTTACCGCAACAATAGTAAGTACATAATTATTCAAACTTGTTACAAGTTCCCATTTACCTCAGCTGATTGTTACAACTTACACAGATAGATTTAAGTAGCTGATTACGCAGTATTTACCTTCCATTCGCAAGACAGAAACGTTTATCACATTAGCTAAATTACTGGCGTTGAATAACTTTAATAAAGATTCAGTGGGCTCATAAGTAATGTTTCGTAATGAATCATCAGTACGTGGATATCTGAAGCAAGTGTGCGAATTTTGGCCGCTGCAACATTGGCACTGCGTAGGTTGGCTAATGGCCGTTCGCGCTTATTGATTGAAGCAGGCAGCTGGTAATAAAACGCGTCGGTGCTCGTAAACTGGCACTCGATCCCGTCGCTACTGGCGCCCGCGCACCGATCAAAGAACGACGCCGACAAAGACGCCGCCGCCGCCCTCCTCCCGCCCTGTCAACGCGGTCACGGTCCATACTTAATGCTCGCCCCCGGCTGAAATTACGGGCGATGACTGCTATCGACAATTGAATATTAATATCACGAATTTACATAAAATTCTCATGAAAACGAGATAAAACACTATCGCGCGAAGCACGGCCGGCCCAACGCATAAAACACACAGTAAGTTCGTCGAAGCAATCCTAATCCGGCTGGAACAAGCCCAAAAACTGTGAGCGTCTCAAGACGAGAGTCACCGTTTTAATTGGTCGCATTAGTGCAGAGCCCCTTATTAATAGGTTGATTACTTGCGGAGCAGCGCGCGTGGTGCCACCGGCCGCCGATCTGCATCCGCCTCACAGACCTCGACTTATGCAACGACGCTAAGAAAAGCTTTGCGACTGTAAAATAGTTTCAATTGCATGCACTTCCAACAAATCCGTGGTAAATAATATAAAATGCAGCATGCCAGCCTTCAGTGTGTAGCGCAATCTGAGTGGAGTACTTTGTTTTGTATCACGATTTTTATGGTTATTTTTATTCCAGTGTGTTCGCGTAGTATGGAATTGATATTGGCGTTCATTGAGGTGCAGCGAATTCACTTCACGAAGTACTTTAGCGCGTCGGGAGCTAATAGCCGTACAGCGAGTCGAAAATATCAATAGCGTCCGGAAATAGCGGTCATATCAGCATTCAGCCATAAATCTGCGAGGTGTCGGCCACTATCGGCCGCTCACTCTCCGCCTGATGGTTTGTATCATTTGCAAAGCAGCTTAGGAAGTATTATGAGTGCGTCTTACATATGTAGAAATGGAAAGAAAACAGCGCCGAACGCAAATTGAAATCTTTCAAGGAGTTCGAGTCATTACGATGTGTGCTTTTAAGTCAATTAATTACCTCAATTGGTTATTAAATTAATTTTTGCACTATTTTATTTAGGAACTTATGAGCTGCGACTTATCTGCTGGACTGCGATACCTACGAACGTATACGCAGTTTTGTCAGTTTATAGTTTGGTTTTAAACAATGGTTATGGTTTGGTTTTATGTGCCATCTCGTCTTATACGGAGGTACCTTCATATGTTTCTTTTGAATAACGCTTTAAATAGTCGAATCACTAACTATTTATATGGTTTGAGCTGAGCATTTGATCATTTGTTGTGAAACTTGTAAACTATTTCGATTTTATAATCTTAGTGGTGAAGTTGCAGTTATGTTCTTGAATCTTAGTGGCGAGGTTGCAACCATGCTCCTGAATCTTAGCGATGAGGTTGCAGCCATGCTCTTGAATCTTAGTGGCGAGTTTGCAGCCATGCTCATGAATCTTAACGGTGAGGTTGCAGCCATGTTCCTGGATCTTAGCGGTGAGGTTGCAGCCATGCTCGTAAATCGAAGTGGCGAGGTTGCAGCCATGGTCCTGAATACCGCTGCTGTTAGTCATCTGTGGGACTTTAGATGAAAACAGTATTATTTTAAGTTGTTAAAAGATGCACCTTTATAATGCAATATAAACAACACACGGTAATCGTTCAAAGAATTTCTTTAATGTCTTATGCAATGTGATTGAGCTCATATCAGTGGCACATAAAGCAGCGTTCAAATCGTTATCGTGGCTGCAGCCGTGCCGTACATCAAACATGAATGTTTTTCAGACAGTATCGAATTATTATCGACGGCTCGGCGGCAAGGCAGCGATGCTGTGGCACGTGCTGTTTGACTCAGCGCAGTAAGTGCTGCCCGCAATTAAGATTGCGCCGATGAAGACACACGCTGAAGTGTTTTCTAATTATGTACACCATTAATCACGACTCAGCCCGAACAGGCCAGAACACCGCCAATCAAGTAATTGCATCGCGTGCATCAGCTTTTCGGCCCTCGATAATAATAGGCATTTTATTGCCCGTAATGGAGTCTCTAGGGCCCGCCGGTTAATGCTCGGCATTTGGTACCATCGCTGCTTTTAATTCGGATTAATATGCAAGAACTGAGGAAGTAAACGTATCCGTCCGCGGTCCGAGCCAATAACAACATTGTTTTTGTAATCAATTAAGCAGACGATTGTTAGTCTATTGATATTGCACGGTAATGGAAGTTTGATATCGTTGAGTGCCGCCTATAACGTTGATTGCATTTGAATCACGCAACAGTTATAAAGTTGGAACGCAACGCATTCCGCGTTGCGTTCCTCGCTATTAGTCATCATGTAATCTAGCGGCATTGCTCCGCGTCAGCTAGATCCTTTGACATGGCATAACGAAACAGATTTCAATTGGAGGCTTGCGTGCGGCGGAGTGCCGTCACTGAGTGACCCGTATAAAGGAGGTGATGCTAATCGGACAGGTGGGCTGACGTGGGCTCCGTGCCCGCCGACCCAGCTCCGTCGACCCAGCTCCGCCAGATACGCGCTAAACAAAACTCGTGTTGTGATCGATCGATATTTTAAATCTTCGCTTTTGTTACATTTTTAGAATATTTCACAGGTGAATTCGATGATCAATCAGTTTTTTCTGGTACAGTCGCTATAAATAGGTAAAAACTAATGCGACTATAAGTAGATTGTAAAACAGAAACCGACAGAGGTTTTTTATTTAAAAAAATGCTACATGAATCGGCTACGTAATGCAGTTCGACATCATCGATAACGTCAGCCCAGTTACCAAATATGAAAAGTGAACAAAGGTTGTGTAAACCGAACTCATAAATCACAATTCATTAGAGGTTTAGTAAGCCGCGTGACCTATTGCGAAATTGACTTGTTCCGCGATATACGAATTAACTGAAAGCGCGATTGCTCCTACAGAACATCTATTGTACTGATTTGTTGAGTATCGGCGTGTGCGATTCGTCGCTCTTCAATGACTAGTACAATAAACAGAAATGGATGATGCGCGCACAAGTTCAACAAACGAGAATCAATTGTTATGGAGCTGATCACCTATCACCGTTCAGCGTGTCCGTAAATCATGATCAGTCGATGATCGAACGTGATGCGACATCAGATTAGGACGCTCCTAGCTTTTTGTTTGTAATTTGTGATGGCCGCCGAGATGCCTGGATGACTTGCGTTCGCGCAGCGGTGCGGGCGGCAGCAGCGCGGTGAAAGAAATCACTAACATTCACTTCAGTTAGTTAACTCTGATAGTAATTTATCAGTGTGATTGTTTTTATGTCATTGATCCTCGGACCGTAGAAAATGCGCCAAGTAGACATTGAGCTCGGAGCGGCTACTATTACGATGATTAGACAGATATTACTGTAGTTGTATACTTATTTTTATTAAGTCAAGGAGAACTTGGCAGGTAAGTAGTCTATCACGAAGAAGACTTTAGCGAATATTTGTTTGAGCAACTAAACATTATTCAATGATATGCAAAATTTAACGAAGCTTTAAATTAGCCTCTCAAAAATTCACAGTCGTGAAATGTCATCCGATCTTGACTCAGTTTAATAGCACTTTGTTTTGAAGCAACACAGTGAGTTGGCAATTGTTTCGAAAGTGTTTTCCGTACGGCTGAGTGAGTGGGCATCACTAACGAACATCCTCGGGGATAAGTTGGGGCTTGCCGGGATATCGGCGAAGCCGCAATTACCGGCGGCTTTGCGTTTCGTAGCCACTGGCACTGGCTTGCTCCACGGCTACTAATCGCAAGGGTCATTGCAGTACACCCTTAATCTGCGCTTAAATGATACGTGACTCTGTTTAATTATGTGTATAGGTAAAGACGTTGCTATGTCGGTGACAGTATTTGATTCACGTAATGTGGGGAGGTTATAGATTTTTGCTGAAAACTGCTGTAATAGGATGTAGCCGGACCTTTAAATTTAGGGATATACACCCGCCTAAGTTAAAAGATACACAAAACCCATTTGTTACCATGTATTCAGTACATGTTTCTGACGACAAATTTCAACGCAGGGTGTGTTGAAATTTTTCGTCGATTATAAAAACAGTCTGCTATTTTTAAAAAAAAAACGCAATACCTATACGCGGTCAAAATGTATGGAACAGCAATTTTTTTTTGCTGTTCCATACATGCAGGGGGTTCAAAATCATATCCTGAATTCATGGTAACAGTTTTCGCGTCGATGTCCCTGCCACCCTGTATTGTGTCCCGTTTTAATTCAGCTCCACCGGTCGGCAGCAGGCAAAGGTAATGGATACAAAACCTTGTGTATCAATAAGCGGCTAAAGGGCCGGTAATCCGTCACAAAGCGACGAGCCACACGAGCACAATGGGACATTGCCACTCGTCTCTTACGTTAATCGCCGAATGTGACACGAAAATAACGTTGGTTTAGAGTCTAGAGTGTAAAAGATACTTCCAGAAAATCGATTATTTTATGACATGAAAACACGTCATACTGCGACAGCGCACACGGGTGTCTTTCACGCCATCATTGGTAAGAAAGCGGCTTCTTCACTACAACGCTTGCGTAACACTCGTAACAGTATACTGAAAATGATTGCTGGCAGACCGGACTGCCCCATCCAAAGGCACTGGATAAAAATAGCAATAGTTTTGTGCTAAATTAAACTTATTAATTTAATTACTAACAACTCTAACATAACATAAAAGCACAATCTGTTACTAAACACTAACAACTTATGGACCAGTTTAGGTCTGAATTAAAGACATTTAATTCATATCTAGGTTGCATATCTAGGTAAATAAGTGTTTATTATGTACTTGAACTTTTCAATTACCTACTTTTCTATAAGCCTTACACAATATTCTTTAATTCTGTAATACCAACCGACCGAAAATGTAGAAGAGAACCATACATTTCATCACAAATGAAAGCTTAACATTATGTCAGTCAAAAGTTACAACTGTTATAAGCGACAGATGTTAGTGTTATAATAATGTAATGTACTAATTATAAAGTAATAGGTAGTGTACACATTGTTGAAGAGCTTAATAATAAATAAATAAATAAGCCTTCGCTTTCATTGCATGATTAGCTCTTAAACAGTGGTTATCTTGCTAAACGAACTATTAACAAATCTCTACAACAAAACACCAGTAAATTAGCAACACAATAGCTCTAACAGTAGAAGATTGTTGCGATTATCTGCAAGTTGGGAAACGCAAACAAGTCTGACACGAAAGCGGCAGCAACTCTTGCGCAAGCAACACACCAGCTGTCAATCCAATTTATCGAGCGTCGATCAACTCTCTCACCTGCCGCCACTGTCTGTCGAAGGCCTTATAAAAAGCATATATTACGACAATTCGCCAACACTTATGGATTTGTCACGGCAATTATTTTATTTTATGTCAGAATACCGCGTAAATTATACGCTGGTGCAACTACTTTCTTCACGCGTAAATTGTTCTCATCTAATATGACTGAACATAAAGGTGACAATCCATTTACTGGCGCATATCATGTCACTGCTAAAAGCAAGCCTAGTAGCACTAGCATGTCATAGATCTTGTCACGATAGAGCGTGCTAGGTGCACTGCGTATGAGCCTTCTTTCCGTCACGCCATCTTAAAAAGTAACCACAAAATGTTACACATGATACACGGGAACCCCATTTGTAACGTAGACAGTTTAAATTAAATGTGTCTTCCGGCTTATTACTAACCCGCGAGGATAAAAAGGCGTAAAGATGAAGAAGATTAACATCGATTTTGTGGCAGCAACACGAACTTGTCTTACATGAATGGACATTGTGCGTCTGAGTGGCCCGGGACTGTAGGTAGCGTTCAAAAAGCAATCGTTCATGCAGCTTGACATGCCGAGCTGTGTGGCCCAAGTGACAGTGTGGCGAGCTAAACGTTCCTCGTTCGTGTCCCGATTGTATCGCGTATCGAACTTCGGAGAACAGTTTATTTTTCTTGCCAATAATGTCGTATGAAACTTATCGGACTGAATCGAAGAACGTCTCCGATAGTGATGTCTGAGCGAATCAAGCAGCAGCGATTATTTAAGATTATACTTTATTGTATTGTTTTACTAAAACACAAGTCGACAAGCTTGTTCCTAAAACATGCACCTTTTTCGTCTCCATATTTTATTGTTTGCCCAAGTTCACATTGTTACGGTGTTAACTGTTTTGATGGCTGCCTGTGGAAATAAAGGCCATATTGTTATATTATCTCGGTTTACGTCACTTGTCGGTTACGCATAATTCTTCATCGAAAGCAACTGTCAGTCAACTGTCAAAATAACACTATAGAATGTGTAAGTTTGTCGGCTAATTTCCCATAACATCGGGAATTTCGGTGCGATCACAAAACACGTGGTGAATGAATAGACTACGATTGACAGGATAAACGCTATTGTGAGATAAATCTGGTTTAAGTATGTAAGACCAAACAACCATAGCTAAAATAAGACCATTTAACGCATTTCAATTGTTTTTTTTTATTTTTATATCCCAATGTTATTACACCTCACGAAAACTTAGACACTAAATCTGTAATTCCGCGTAACACTCCAAATTGCTTATATTAATATCCGACAGAAGTCGATTATACTTATCTACCGAAAATTATAGAGTAGATATTATATTAGAAAGCTACTGTCTAAATAAAATAACAAAGGAATAGAAACCGATTCAGCTGCTACGTTTAGGGTGTGCGCGGTTCCGTACGTGCGGTGGACGTGCGGCATCCGACAAATTATAGACAAATCTCGGGAGATATTATTTTTTCAACGCGCCCGGGTGAGAAATGCGTGATTGAGGGCCGGCACAAGATTACAGGCTACAGGAGACACGCCACCGCCGAGCTCTCTCACTCACTTATTATCATTATTTAGCTGTAATAAAGTGTTAGAATAAGTAATTATTGCCACCCAAGAAACTACGGCTCAGAAACATTTTTGTAATCTCTGCGGTCACTGTTACGTTCTCTGTATCATGACAGTCATTCTAGCAGAATGTTCCCATTGTGCGGGACACTTAGCAGACATTATAAAGCTTACGTGCACGGCATTATAAAAAGCGATTCTAATACCGTTCACATTAACTTTTTTAGCTTCTGCTCAACCGAATGTTTAAGCTAAATTACCCGCTCGAACCCAATTTAAGACGATCTCGGCGATAATATAGTCCATAATAAAATTGGAATAGGTAGACGCCAATTTTGACACGTCGAATATTGCGTTAACTGTCATTAACGATTTTATGCAAATCCTAATTTGGATCACAGGTTTAAAATGGGAAAATTAGGGAGGAAATTATAGGGCTGGCGCGCCGATGGCACGTTTATGATGCGTTGCCACGGGCCGCGCTCTGTCCGCCTGCCCGCGCCGCCGCCGCGCTGCGCCGATACCGACTCTATGTTAAATTGTAACATCCAAGTGTAAAATTATGCTGAATATATTACAAGCATATGCAACTTTTAAGGAATAATGATCAATGTTGCCGACTTTTTTGCAGAAATCCCCAATAAAAAGAATACAATAAGACCTCAAAGTCGCAAAAATAAAACAACTTGACGGCAATCTGTGCTTCCAAAATGGTATTAAATAACTGAATTCACAGGTCGCTTTTTCGAAAGGTAATAACAGTTACATGGTAGGTATGTCACTTCTCAACAATTCGAGGAACAGTCCAACAAATCGCTAACAAATTAATGATATGTGTTTCGAGTGTTGTGTTGGCGCGGATGGGGCCATGGGGCCCCGGCCGGCGCGGCTCTGATTACAAGGCGGCCGGTAATAGGCCCGTCGCGTCCCACCCTATACTCAACTTAATGCTCTCGCAATTTCACTCAAAATAATGAACACAGTAAAAAATAAGTTTTCGGCGGATCCTTAAATGAGAGCTGGCGACGTGAGCCGCGACTCCTGGCACACGGTACACGGAGCCTCTTGTATTGATTCCTCGGCAGGTGAGCTTCATTCGTGTTTTGATCTGACAAAATTGTTCTACGAACTTCCAAATTGCTTTTTGCGTTATTGAATGGGGTTTATAAGATTGAATCTGCCGATCATTTTAGGTAATATGTAGGTATATAAAAGCGTTAAATTTGCGGATGCTAAACAGGTAAATCTTTGAATCATTCTGTTATTAATAAGATGCTCCTCGTAAATTAATTATTAAAGGATACGAGCATACTCAACTTTAGTAGCACATATAAAGAAGCTTAAACGAAATCATGAAATAAAAATCGGACGTAGGTATTTTATCACATGATACCTATAACTTGTATGAAGAGAAACCGAAAAACCCCTACAAAAACCGCGAGAAAAACACCGTATTAGAATTTCCCCACCAACACATTAGGTACAATTTAAAAATATAAACATGTCGTAGTTGTAGCGAGCAGTTGTTTCCGGGACAGCGGTTAGGCGCGGAGATAGCGCGTCCCCGGGGGAGGCCATCTGATAGCGCTGGAATATGACGACAGTTCGCGAGCACACTCCTGAACCATGCCGTACACGTAAATGATAAAGATAAACAGAACACTGACTCCGTACTGGGCGAGATGTGGCGCATTTTAGGACTTTGCAGCTTATCGTGCGCCCATTAGAAAGGATTGCCGTATGTGTGTTGATATAACTCTCATGAAAATTATTATCGTAGGCTTTCAACGAAGGTTTTGTTTGTTGTCACTTGGGATCAGTCATGATTGAAAAATGGAAACGCATTTTCGTTATTTCTGTTTGTCACAAAAATAAATTTTGGGAGACATGGTTCAAAAATATTGTTGTAGTTTGTATATTATCAGTTTTAAATAAAGCTTAATACGTTGGTTTCATTGCTAATGAATATTTAGGAGGAAATTGATCCAGAAAGTGAGTTCTTAATAACTTGTTCAATCAAAACTAAGTGTTCTACAACTGAGTAGAACAAAGGGAGGGTGGTGGCTACACAGGGGAAAATATAGAGCAGATTTCGTAGCATACAGCAAGCCAAGCAAGGAAATTCGTAGCCTTCATTTATAACGGATAAAAATATAGTAGGTAGGTACAGTATTCACAATTGTTTCAGTTAATGAAGATAACTATACGTGTGACGATGTAGTACCTACTACAATCGTCATACGTTTAGTTGTCTTCATTGATTCAAAACACAATTTAAAATTAATATACTTTTAAGAAAACACTTGATTACTTTTGTTTAACACAATAATTATTCTAGTAAATTGCCTAGAAATATTTAAAGCAAATTACCTGTTAACGTCAAGTGTCCAAAACTCCATTTACAAGGACTTCGAGAAATTACATCGAGCGACAACATCAAACAATAATTTCGGAAAAAGCAATTATCATTATCCAGATAGGAGGGTCGCAGGCGATCGCATTAACATCATAAAAGGGGCGAAGTTTGTGTGCGAGCCCCCGGGACTCCCGTCGGCGACGAGACAGTTACATATTACGCAATAAAGAGCTGTTCTCGCGAAAGGAAGTGTGAAAATGAACAACATCAAGGGGTTATCTTGAATTACTCACTAAAAACTTATTGTCGGGCGTCGCGGGTGTGCGGAGGGGCGGGCGGGGGTGGATTTGCCGCGAACAGATAAGGGCGCGCTATTGGGATCGCGCCGTTCTCATCCAATTACACGGTCGAGCGCCCGCGCCGCGCCGCACCGTATAGTGTCGAGATAAAAACGGAGCTGCCTCGGCACTGTCTCCGCGGGGATTGTCGCTCGCCTAACGTTTTCACCTACGACCGTCCTCTGTAGCTACCAACTCAATTTGTGTCCCGAACTCCCGACACGGCGACAGCTATCACCCCACTGAAACAACCCAACCATCTCCGTAAGCAATAAGGTCAATGTGAATAGATAAATAGAAGCAGTTTTTGGACTTTAGCAGTTACAAATAATCTTTTGTTTTCTTTTGTGCAATGTACCTATATTTCACCTGAAGAGGCCGCGTACAGACTGCGTAGATGCTGCCTAGAGACTTCCGTAGTAGGAAAAGATGAGTACATAATTCCTTAAAGCATTTGATTTGTAACTATTATTTATACCAATGGGGTCTGGATTTGTGCCAGGTTGATAGCAATAGGCTCGCCCCCTATCACATGTGACTTAAACATAACTGGCGAAACGTGGGTGTATTATAAATACCTAACCCTTCGGGGAAACGCGTGATTTTATGTTGTTGTATTTTTCTTTATATATTTGCATTTTGGTATAATTATGACCCACCCATACATACATCGATACGTTTAATTTAAAGTCGATATAAGAAAAAATTGCGACAGCATGGACGAAGGGAATTACAACTTTCTGTTCTGGACGAGTAGATACAACACATTATTATTTGCAACCCCTTGTGCATATAACCAGCTATATGATGCTCCTACCTGCTTACAGACGGAAGTAATCTAAGTCGACGTGCTAAGGGAGTTGGTGTCGGGCGCGAGACCGCGGGATTTGATTCAATTAGAGAGATCGCCGTGGGACCGCACCGCCGCCGCGCGCCACGCTACGAAGACGCCGAGACGTCTAGAAGTCACTCGCAAACTTAACTCAGTTAACGTTGAATGTTACGAACTGAGGCAATCGAGAAATTACGAGTAATAAGTTTTAATTATATGCATGTTTAGTCCTAATTCCATTTTCAACCCTTAAAGTGACAAGTATCGATATTTAAGCAGAGCTTTTCTGGAATTTTTCGCCGGATTAGGCGCTACCGAATGGTTTGGCTATACCCAAACCATAATTCCCATCTTGGGCTTAATAGTACCGTAACCTAATAAATAACAGTGACATTTGTTTTCGGTACTAAGCCCCACCCTCTGTCACAAGCAGAACCCAATCCGACAGCGCGGCCGCCGCCGTATGTAAATAGTTTACCGAAAGTCGCCGCTCGTCCATCACGCGTTGTCACATAAATTATGCCGCGGCGAATCCGCGGTCGAATCATTGTTTGACTTTTATCTTATTACGTACATCTCCCGATTTTGTTCGCGTCATATTTCTTCTGACTTATCGGCTTTTATCTATCGTTTTGTGGCGAGTCGCGCTATCGATCACCCGATCCCTGCCGCGAGCCGACAAATGTCTCTGAATGTTTTGAGTGGATTAGGCGAACTGTCGGTGTCGGTCACCGGGCTAACTAATGCGCTCCTGAGCTTATTTGGAACGCGTATCGAGTTATTGTCGCTTATCTGATGATGCGTGCGCGCACCTCTCTGGCGGTCACTCGATGGCCTGACGTGCTCCCCTGCCTCATCATCCACCTCTTATAATGAATAATGACTGATCTTCTGAAATGTCTAAGAATTATTTTACATTGATCGCGGCAATAAATTAAATCACGCACTCGACTCTCAAGGAATGCGTGATTTAATATGTAAATAACCATAACACGACTTGACCACTTCTTCATATCAAAGATAGATCGGTACTTATCAAGGCTACGCATACAGCGAGACTTGGAAACTTTGAACTGAATGCTACTTATGTGAATGCCGTCACAGAAACCTGAGAGGTGTGACAAATGTGGAAGAAGGATGAACGGTAGTCGCCGCACGAGCCTGGCTATCTGTCAGATCTGTGTGAGTGTCACCGGACACCCGATACCTCGGTGGCATCGCTGGATCCGCGTTAAATTAATGAAAACATCCATCCATAAAGACCCAAACGCCTCTGCGTTCTTATGAATGAAATTCCAACCTGCACGGGTTCGAATCCTTTTTTATGATGATCATAAATTAAACGACCAATTTCCAGCGAGTGTCACAGCGCGGATAAAGGAATCATTTTTATAATATCCTCAGCGCTTAACAAGGGTACAAATAATGCCCACGCATATTCACGCGGCCATAAGTCGGGATCGAGAGAGCTGCCACTGACTGCTAAACTGTTAATATAAATAATGAACTGTGTTATGGGCTGGTGGTAGGTAGCAGTTCGTTGACTAACGATGTTTTTGTGCTGCCCTTCGTAACATACGGAGGACGCGGACTGTTTGTCCGCGGGTTTTGGCATCAGTCTCTGACTCACTCTCATTGATTCCGACGCACTTGAGCATTCATTCGATCACAGCTTGAATAAAAATAAATTTATTTTCGTCATACAGTATGGTGTGTATTGACTCTCGGTTATTTTCGAATTAAGGTATGAAGACACCAAATCCGAGTTAATACGAATACTTATAGAATTTAATATTTTAATTTTCATATTAGGTATTTATGTATTACTTAACCAACCTAAATCAAAGACGAAAAATATATTGCCTGAAGGTTTTTCAGAGAGTTTTGCTTGACCTTAATTGCTTCAGTGAATCCGCTTTATTGCTAACTTAGAATATTTTTTCTTCAACCTCTTTTAAAAACCATTTACAGCAGTAGACACATTACGTCAAGTGATACCAGATTCACAAAAGTTACTTCGTGTCAGAGGATCACCAAATATCTCTCATTCTGACATTCTATGACAGAATTAACAACATTTTAACGATAGCCATTTAATAACTTAGTCCGGCCACAAAAACACTGAAATAGTACCTAAAGGCTGCAAACTGTAACATGATACCGCGTTAGCAGGAGTGTATACACAGTCTACAGGCTACCGGTCGCCCACGCATGCCGTCGTCCTCAACCAGGCGCCCGCTAATTTATCGTCCGCCTCACACGCCTGACTTATGACATCTGCGCTTGCGCTCCTGCCCTTTTATGTACACAGTTTAATGGACGAACGACACTGGTTGCCATGTTGTTCTCGAGTGATAATGTCGTGAGATCATTGGGAATCTATAATTTATGATATATATATAGGCTACAAATGTAGCAAAAGCTAGTAACTTAATAATTTGCTGTTTTTGGATGTCTGTTACTGTTTCGCATAACAGCAATCTTCATTAGCTGTTGTAGAGTCTAGCGACAAGTCAAAAGTTAACTGAATGAAAAGCAAATTATAAATATTTTATTTTATAATTTTGATATTAATGTTCCACATCATAAAGGTGTAATGGAATCTTGGAGCATTATATTTAAATGAGTAGCAATATACAACAACGGAGGTCGTTAGTAGACAGGCTTCTCCACAGACGTCAGTGGTCGAGTGTCATTGTGGCCGAGGTCCTCAGCATCGCAGCCCTGGGCACTATAAAGTGTCTGTATAAATGATTAAGTGTTAAGTTACGATGTTGGCAGGCGCTCGCGCAGCGTGGCTCCGTCCTCCATTCACTGACCAGCGGATAATATTACCTTACCGCCGAAAATATCAAATCGACAGGAAGATGTTATCGCTATAGAATGTTATAAAATTGAATATTTTCATATATTAGGCTGGTCTGCTCACCCCCGCGGCGACACTCTTCCGGCTCGCTCGTCTGTCCTGACTATCCCAAAACATTTTTATGACACATTTTATTGTGAATAGAGATGTTATTTAATATCGCTGTTAACGTCTCCACAAAATTTGAAAAATGTTTTTAATACTTTTCCTTCTCGATGTGCTGTGCGCAGTTGTCATTCCAGTTTATTATATGCTATAAATGTTCAATAGATAACAAAAAAGTGAATTCAAGTATTGCACCGGACAGACGTTACGTTTTTATGATGAAATAGAATACAACACATTGGTAACGCAAGCAACACGGCTCAATAAAACTTGACGATATTTCAGTTAACAAATTAATCTTGTATTCAAATTAAGTCGATAACAATATATACTTGTAAGGAGGTATTTCCATTTCGATGTACAAGTACGTATGTTCACAGTTACATACTAAACTAAGGAAACTTTATGGTGGGTATAACTATCGAAATGTACATGCAAATGCCCTACCGTTCTATAGTTGTTCTGGTATAAAACACCCAAACAATTTAATCGAACTCAATTGTTTTTTCATAGCTAAAAAGCCCACATAGAGTTTTGGGAACATAAGACATAAACATGGAGATATATCGGACATAACGCCCAGCGTGACAACCACGCTCCTGCACCATTCACTATTAACTTAAAACAAATCTATAAAAAAACTAACTTTAAATAAATACACTATTAAAAAGACGTAAAGTACAACACTAGTCGTACAAATCGTTCGTTTTATGTAAACCGTGAGTTTTGCGTTATGTTCATAGAGTATTTATCGCCAAGCGCGGGTTATTAACAAACCGGTTATCTTCACGCGTGATATGTGCACCGAGAGGTGGGCGCCCCACACTTATAAGGACTCATTATCTCAACGGGAGACTCACTTATTAGCATGCTAAATTGATTTCGACGCCTACGCAATATCGAACACCATCTTAGCTAAGCCGAACCGAAACTCGGTTAATCGAAAAAGGAAAAAAAACAAACACACCGATAAAAATACCGTTTATTATAATGTCTTCTTATTTAAAATAAACTAATTGTGTCGGTAGTAATACTAAGAATTTTATTAATATTAATTAAAACCGGCTTTGTACGTCAAAGAGTACCCGAAAGCAGTCTAACCTGATAATTGGGTGTTTTGCGCTAAACGTTTGGGAAAAACTGTACAAAAAATGTTTTGCTCCAAAAATTGTTTATTGGGAATTGTGTATAAAAATGTGTGGAGTGTGTCGTGGCGAATATCAATTAATAGGCGTTGGTGCGCGCGGAGCTGCAAAAGTGTAAAGTGCACTGAGGCGGGGGGCGTTGCGTAAATCAAGCGCGGATACGCGTGAATTGCCAACGTGGAAATATGTCCATCCGAGACTCGGGCGCCGCGTACCTCGCTGCCCTATTTTTTAGGATAAGGGCTAAATTTTTTACTTAGTTAGCGATTTGAGGCTTGCTTTCAGTTGCGTATGTTAAATTGAAGGGATAATAGTAAACTTCAATATGTTAAGTCACCTGTTCATATTCTAATGGAGAGAAGAGTACATGCCATTTAAAAGAGGGCTGAAAGCATAATGATGTAAAAAACAAGGTTTCTTAAAACTATATTCCTCTCTGAAAACTCTTATTGTCTTACATACAGGTGCACTTCCACCTTACAAAGCAAGTAAATACCCACCGTAGTTTACGAAACTCAATATGCCAAAACACGAGAAACAACCGGACAGATATCTGATACTGAAACTACAGGTGAACGGAGTAAATCTGTTCGCTGAAAAAAGTAGCTCCGGGTCCGTTTGGCAGCGGCCGCAGTGAAAAAGTAGGTAGGGGTAGGCGCACTATACAACACATGGCACGCGAAAATTATTGCCGCTCGGATTTTTCGAAAGCATTAATGCAAATTTATCGAGCCGCGCAGCGCTAATTGCGAACGACGCTGCCTCGCTGATTGTTTTCTCGTCCGATTTATGGCAACACCTATTGCCGATTTAAAGCTTTAATTGTAAACGATTCACGTGTTTTATTGGATAGTCGGTGTGTATTTATTCGAGTGCTCTCTGTGCGGTTTCGATTATTGATTTTCCGTCGACTATGTTTTTCGAGAACGTTGTTTTTAAGTTTCACTTGCCGTTATCGAGGGACGCGACGTTTATGGCGGACATACACAAAGTGAAGCTCTTTTTAAATATTAAAAATACATTGAGACGTTATTTATTTTTCGGAATGATCTTTATAGAATATAAATATCTATTAGTACAAAAACTTTAAATATTATCTATTCGAGAGGACGGTACCGTTCGTCAACATAATTAAGAAGATGACAAAAGAAGCGCCTGATAAAATATTCTAATAACGTTATTAACCGTTTGATCCCCAAGCAATAAATTACAATACTTAAAAAATTATTAGTTTTAATCTTATTAGCGTCATAACTAAATTGAATAATTTAGATGTAAATATTTTCAAGATCTTAATTAGTAACAATAAACAAAAGCAGCATCTTAATTTAAATATTTATTTAATCCTATTTTATAATTTAGAAGGTAAGGTGACGTAGAACAATCTTGATGGAGGTAAACAGTTTTATTAGTTCTTTCTTAGTGCCGGTAATCAGGTTTCTACTTTCCTTCACTTTTCCTGGAAACGAAAAGATCCTGATACCAATTATGTTATTTCGTCTAAGATAATATATTAAGCAGTTCTCTTTTTAAATAACAAAAGATATGAGCAGTTAAAAACAGAGTGCCAACTAAACTATTCGCCGACGGTGGCGCTACGAAATTGTAGCACGTTGAGTGAGAAGTGGAAAAGTGTCGTAAAAACCAAGAATTACCTCTCGGCGGAGGTAGGGATGTGTTAATAAATTAAATGACGTCACATCCGAGCGGTTAACAAAGTTAGCGGCGACGGCCGGGGGCGTTTCCCGCCTTTTTCGCTTAAGTTTTCCGCGCCGCCGGCACCGGAAGTTCGGCCATTATTATTTTACGCGGGCAACAAGCGGCGCGATAATATCCCGCGCTTCAGCCGGCCCGCTGCTTGAGACTGCCTTAATGGCGGAACGTGTCTTCTTACTTTGCGTTTAATAGGTGTAATAACTTAAACAGAATACTGGGATTTATTAAAGCTCCGCGTGATCTGACCAATCGATGGTATTTTCGAAAGTGGCTTAAATTATGCCATAAATGAGTTTATCTCTTTCTTCATAAATATTCATACCTTTGCTGTTTGCGTTTAGCTAAGTGTGGGAAATAAAATCATGGTCAATGGTGGAATTATTACACGAATACATTATTTTTACAACTCAAAAAAAAAAACCAAACCGTGCGATTAATAAAAGTCATAAAAAACAACTTTCCAAGACCCAATTTAACCTCTTAAACAGTATCAAAAGTCAACCCTTCGTAGAGGCGAGCTGTTCTCAATTCGGCACACGTCACAGCGATCGGTGGCGTGTGTTTTGCGTAATCCCGGAATAAAGCTTAGTTAGGAGTAAGCCGGGTCGGGTGGGGCGAGTCACTTGGCCCCGTAAATCAATCCAGGTCCGTCTCAGGCGACGCGGCAAAAATAAGAGGTCGAGGTTTAGACCGCACTGAGTACCGAACGCCGAGCGACAAACAAATCCGCTTCGGTCGGTTTTAAAGAATTCTTGCTTTTTCTTACCTGCAATATTGAAAGCCATGCATAACGGTTTTACAAATCGACTGTTTCGTTTAAAAGAGGTTAAGAGATTAGAAGTAACCGGTTTATTTCTAACCGACTTCAAAAAAAAAGGAGAAGGTTCTCAGTTCGCCGGATTTTTTTTTTGATTGATTAGTAAAATTATTTTTTTGTTTGAAAAGGTATACTTTCAAGTTGTTTCTATTGTCATTTGGTTACGATCTGATGATGGGATCTTGGAGAAATCGAGGGAACTCTTCAAATATTATAAGCACACAGATGGCCACCGGAACTACTAAATAATATATTTCATGGGTTGCAATTCGATTACTTTAATATGGTTGGTAAGCAATTGATACTCGTCACAATTCATATGATGCAGTTGACCTGATGGTGACTTCACCATCAACTCCTGGAGAACTCCTCAACAATTAAAGTCCCTGCATCGGGAAAAGCAATATTTAGTAAAAGGTGATGAGCAGTTAACATTGACTGTTATAAGTTAAATAAATTACAAACCAACCCGCTTAAAAGGGTTTTTTTTTTTTAATACGACCGACTTCCTAACTACAAAGTGAAATTCGGAAGTCGGTGGCAAAATACTGATCCAAAGACACCGATTTCCGAAATTAAAGTTATTGTTCACTTTGTAGTTTGGAAAAAAAAAATACTTTGGTTTTTCGTCTGTGCCAGGAAAATTTTGTAAAGTATATATATACGTAACATTACCATTATATGGTTTTTTGAACCACGATCCAATCCTACGTCGAAAAAAAATCAATGATCAAGTTTCGTTTACCCCCAAATACATCGCACTGCGTACGTCAATGGCTATTGGTACATTATTTAGTGTTCGTGTTGCAAGTATACGTATAACATGAAATGATTTTTCTGTGAGTTCTAAGATAAGGTCGTGTTGAGTGGAAACAGCTTGTTAGTGCTCACACGCTGTAGCGTATCTTTCATCTTTTTCTTCGTCATACTAACGTTTTCCCGGCCACTTACCATGTACCACTTTTCTGCAATTAGCGACCGAGTTTAAGTTTGCCACTCATTAAGTTATAAGTGGGTACGTACACACGTCTTTCATTTGAAAATCTTTAATAGAAATCTGACCATTATAAATATATACAGTAACTGGCCAATTGACGTATTCGCTAACTTATTTTCTGTGACAAACACGTTGTACGAAATCATCGTGAAAATCAAAATATCGTCAACATGATTGTTTACAAACATTTTCAGCTGAATGTTCCTTTATGTTGTAAACGCAGATTCTAATCAAGAATATAGGTGCAGAACATTAATTTACAACACAACACGACTTTACATTCACCCTCCAGAAATTATCTCTATCATTTCACAGCGTTTATTTTCGCCAGTCATTACGCTTTCACAAAGCTTACGCAAACATATTTAAACGTTATTACGAACAAATGCCACTTTCTCGTGACGTTCGACACGACAATACCGAAATAATACAATAAAAGAGTTGACAGTCCATTGTCTGGTAAATTATTCACGAAATCTATTCGTCACTCGCTCTAGATGTTGTGTGAGATTGTCGCGATACGGTGGATCACGGCATTTCCATATTTCACGGTGGTGACGCTGATGACAGTCATGAGAGGCTGTATCGAGTAGTCCACTTACACATGGTTACTGATGGCGCTTATGTTTTGAAATGTATAAAAGATGTGGTGGTCTTTTAGATTTTTAATGATTTCGCTTGCTGTTTAACTCTGAAGAGTTTCATGTTTCGTTTTTAAAAAAAAAAGAGAAAGTCAGAATATCTGGCTAAGAATAAATTATAATAATATTCACAAGAAGTGATTACACCCTTTTGATGTTATTCAACGAATCTACAAAATGTATCAATCCATCAGGTTTTTTATTCAAATGAACCGTATTTCCACTACTAATAACACGCTTTAAAGCCACACAGTTGCAAATAAATATCAATCACGCAGCTAGTTATTAAAATACAAGATATACTGCAATTTACGTATATAAAGAATGTGTATCGAGTGTAGCCCGGGGGTAAAGACAATTAAAAATTAATCTTATGCGGCCATTGATAGTTGGTTAATACGGCGGCATCCGGCAGCGCCCGCGCCCCGTCATTACAGGCCCGACGATTCAATTCGACACATCTTCAGGGTTTCACCTCGCTCAATAATTACCCAGTGCTATCATTAAGCCGCGTGCACAACAAAACGTAATAACCTTGCAATTAGACGGTGACTGTCATTAGATTGTAATAGAGTTTCGTACATCAATTTGTGAGTAAAATCGTCAAGCGTGTCACATTACCGGAGACCATTAGGGCGTTTACACAACACGGAATTGAAATGAGCAGTCCACAGATTATCGTGATAGACAAACAGACCGCATTGTCTCGTAATAATACTTTATACGGCGTGTTCGATATTAACAAATTCTTGTTGAAGTAAACGTTAAGCCGTTTGCAATTGATTATTTTGCTGTATCAATGAAAGACAACAATCAAATAATATTGAAATGACATTCCTCTTGCCTCCAATACAAAGCACAAAGGCTTTTCATCTCTCCCTATGGTAAAGGTTAACTGAAGGGTTTTCCTTACTAATCCTAAGGTAGTGAACACATTGCTGAAGCGACCGCGAGTGAAGCGACGGCTCACACCCTGTGGGCGAAAAAAGATATTGAAATAACCTTTCCTATTCTACTAGCTTTATCGAAAATATAAGAAAAGCAGGAGAATATACCTGAAAATGTAGCTTTTCATCTTTCTCTTGCTCAAAGCTCTAGGTACTAACTTTGGTACAGATTATTGGCCTCTGGGAATCGATAAGAATTAATAGGCAAGATTAATAAAAAATGTACCTATTTTTTATTAATCAAAATAATATAAAGCGAAAAGATACTAATAAAAATCTTAAATGACTACTACTAATAAAAATCACTGACAGACAACGCACATCCTGAACCACTGGCTCTAGAAGCATGAAATTTTGCATAAGAGTTCCTTTTGTAACGAAGGGGACCAAGAAGGAGGGATTTTTGAAAAATCTTTTTATTTAGGGGATCAAAATTTGTATGAAAGCCAGCAATCAAGTTTACCCATGGGAAATGCCATCGGGTATGTGGCTTGTCTTAAGAAATCATTGATTAAAAAAAAAAAACATGCAATATCAATTTTGAAAAACTCTCAGTAGGTAATTATATCCTAGCCTAAAACGCCCAATTTCAAAAACTACAGCCTGTAAACAAAACGTTAATGTCGGCCATGTGTCGAATATCCACAGAATATCCGGGCGATTTCGTCAGGTAGCACGATAATATCCACACATCGGGTATTAGGATCAGGCGATAAGATCGTATCGCCTCTACGTTAAATAACATGTTTCCTGCAATCGTCGTGGTAATTTTAATAATATAATTACGATATTCGTATGGCGGCTTTTCAGCCCTATAATAATGCCGAACACCAAACAATGTGTTTATTCCATTCACGCCGAATTGTTATTATGTTTTCATACACACATTGATCGTGTAATTTGGGGAGTTTTTGAATCAACTGAAATGTAGACAAGAATAGATTAGGCTTTTAGTATGTAAGTATATATAATATAGGTATATGTATAGTTATTATGTTGATATTGATCTGATCTGGTAAAAGAGATGTTTAAAAATGTGAATTAAAATCGAAGCGTGTTAATGTTGAGGATATTTTCTGAAAGTTGCTGAAATCAGACAACAGTTTATGGCGTTGTTAAGTATACGATTAAAATTCCCTGATGAAGCCAACGTTTGCAAGAACTCTGACTCTGAAGTCACCGAAGCAAAAGCGAAAAAGCACTGCATCCTTCACAACCCTAAATCCCCTTCCTATCTGCGGGAACGCTTTTCCTACGCCCGTCCTTTTGATGCACCTTGCAGGTCGCATCTTAAAAACCTCCTTAAATCCCCCCCCCCCCCCACTCAACCGACTTCTATTCCTACTCCTTCACTGTGCACGCGGTTCGGTTGTGGAAGTCACTTCCGCCTGACATTAGGGACTGTCGTACTGTTGAAGCATTTAAACGATGAGTGAAAGAACACTATCTTTCCACTTCGTCATAGTTGCATAGTTATCTTAAATAACATTATAATTATATATATTGTAGTGATATTTATTTTAGAAGTATGTATGTAAGTATATTCTTGTATTGTAAGTAATTTGTATAAATAGTAAATTGTAATTTTTTTTTCTTCTTTGATTTATGTTTTTGTTTTATCTTCTACGGTTACACACGTTGTCTACATTTCATTTTTTATAATTTCCTGTCGCAGGTATGCTGGAAGAGATTTCTTTAGAAATAAGCATTGCCTTTGTACGTATTTTTCTGTTCCTTTCTTCTTGTCTGTTTATATGTGTGTGCATAAATGGTTAAATAAATAAATAAATAACGCCAACTGGTTGTTGTAGGCAAACCTTAGAAAATATTCTCTAAGGTTCGGTTCTACAACATCCAGTGTAGGAAAATGGAAACTCATCTGTTTATATAAATAGATGAGTTTCCATTTTTTCTTTAAACAAATATTGAAAGAAAACTTCTTTCGATGCTCTCAATTCTGCTGTTAAAAAGTTATTTTTTTTATTTTTTTTATTGACAAGGGTGACTAAAATGTAAAGGATATCAGGATTCAGGTTTCGAAAATTGTATACACAAAAGTCTGTCCCAGAAAAAAAAATTGTTTTCTGAGAAAGAAATAAACACCCTCAACATTTATTACTATTAGAGAGTATGCCTCCGAGTGTAACCCTTCCGCTGCTATTTAAGTTTAAAGTTACTAAAAATCATATTTTGGCTTAAATGTTTCGGGCAACATGACCATTGCAATGTTAACTAGGACCTCTATTCGACACAACGTTCTCTCGATTGTGTATTTTTGATAGATTTGTCATTTAAAACGTGTCATCATCAGCCGACAGCAGTCCATTGCTGGATATAGGCTTCTCCAATTGCACGCCATTCAGCAACTCTCGATTCTCGGCAACTCTCATCCAGCTGCTACTAGCCACCCTATGAAGATCGTCGCTCCACCTAGCTGAGGGCGTCCTATCTTACGTTTGCCGATTCGCGGTCTCCACTCAAAAATACGTGTAACGGTCATCGGTTCTACGGCTAATATGGCCGGCCCATTGCCCCTTCACCTTGTTTATTCTGTGAGCTATATAGAAAGAAAGAAAGAAAAAAAAAACATTTATTTGCGGTAAACATGACGCAAAGAAAGATAATAAAAAAACACGTAAATAACTAATTGGGGAAAAATATGCGTCACATCCACGCAAAACGGCCATCGCTCAGCATAAATGCTGCGAGACAGAGCCCCATCGCTGATTTTCAGCGACAGCCGGCGCTGACTTGATGACATCAACCGGTGCAGCATATAGTGAAATAACAAATCAAAAATAAAATAAATACAATACTTAGTCTTAAATGTTTACACAAATATAATCTATAAAATGGCAACATTTCGTTCCGTCGGCGACTCACGCGCCGCAGACTTATTGCAATCTGTGCGCGTAGCTGTCTTAAAACTATTTGCTTGACATTTTGACATATTGGTTATATCGACAATTTTGGTTCTCTGGCCACTTCATTACGAATTCTATCCCTCATAAAGATTCCAAATAGAGTCCGTTCCATAGGTCGCTGAGCGACCTGGAATTTATGGACCAGACCATAACAGGCAGGACAAACTAATTGACGACCTTAGTCTTTAGGCTCTATGGATTACGCGACGAGAAAACTCGAAAAAGCTTCCCAAACGTTGCCCAGCCCAGCAGAATTCTTCTGTTAGCCTCGAGATCTCAAAGTTGTTCTTACCAAACTGCAGAGTTTTCCCGAGGTTAACATATCCTCGGACAACTATGAATGGCTGAAACTCGTCGAGTCTTCACGCTAGACGATTCGTAACGACTCTGTGTTAAAAAGTAATAAAAACATTTCCCTCAATCTTTTTGTCATTATTTTGTAATACCTATATCATACCTTCGCAGGCAAAGTGACCTCTGCACTGCCACCGATGACGCCGTGGAAGTGGCAAAGTTTTGGGCTAACAAGATTTAAAATACTGTAATGCCAGTGAAACGAAGAAGATATCATACCATTGATGTCATAGCGTTAGGTATACTAAATACCTTTCTGCCATGAGATGACAGGCTTAGAACTGAAATCCAGCGAATCAATAACAATTTGCGTCTATTATATGAGTGTCCAAAATATTGTCGGCAAAAATATTATTTTTGGTACAAAATCAAATAGCAGCCAGGGGGTTAATTGTAGACCTATGTTGTAATAGTTTCAAAATGTTCAAAATGTTATTTCTCATAAGAAAATAGTATTTTAATTTTCTGCCGGCAGTTAAATTTTTGGGTACGAAAAGAATAAGAGCCCTGGCCTAATTCTTTTTAAATGTCCTACAATCATGTCTAATTAAGAAAGAACTATTCCTCTGTTTAAAATCTAGAAGCTTAACTATGAAAAGCTAAAATATGAATAAATATCACACATTTACTACCAGGTAAAGCGGAACTCATAAATCCTAGCATCATTTGCACCCTCCTACTACATTTATTTCAACATAAGGTTTTACTTCGCAGCAATTTGCTTAATTGATAAAATTAATACTGAATTTAATTTCCTTCTCGCATCCATCTCACGTGTAATTAGTTCCGGACATACTTCACGACTGGCTTGAAAGGAGATTTGATGCGTTCGTTAGTTTTTTTTTTCTTAATTTCCCTAATAATTCTTTTTTCATTAGTTCATTAAGTGCCAGGTATTTTAAGATGAATAATTTGGTAAATGGCTGGTAATATTTTTTTTAAAGGAGATACGAAGTTGTTTCTGTTTTTTCGCGACTTTTAATAGTGTACCTATTATTTGGCGCTTTCAGCAAAAGTTTAAATAAAAATAATAAGCCATTCGGTCATAATCATCAAAAGCAACAAGTAAGTCCAATTGAAGAAGGAAAGGACCGCGAAGGATTTCGAAATTTTCACTCGGTGCATCTGTGTCCACAGTTTAATATTTACTTATGGGAAAATATTATATATTTATCATGACACATATTGTTTTAAAACATGCCTTGTAAAATTTTATTTAAGTCACTAAGTGCAAGTAAGCAGGTACCTAGTTTTATACTAATCTCCTCTCTTCTAAAAATCATTTGTCCAACTGAAAATGATTACAGGTTACTCAACATAAAATTTGATTGTGAATAAAATAAAGGTTGAAATGGAATTTAAATCAATATTATTTAAAAGAAGGGAACATAAACTTAATAACACAATTGCATAGCACAGGTACCCAGACGTAATAAATACGAAATTAAATGAGAAGGGACTAAATGTCGTCACATTAGGGAGGTGCAGCAATCTGCAGCAGGTTGCCGGCCACTAATGACGGTGTCAGCTTATTGTTTTAGATCACCACCGCCCTCTAATTTACTACATCACCTCTAATTAACCAGCCGCCGACCTCAAAAAAAAACACATCAAATTCACCCCTTAGTGATAACTGCATCTACGGAATATAGAACGACCCAAATAATAATCCTAAGAAATTCGTTCATGTCTTCCAAAATGTTGCGTAATACTTACGGATATTAGAGTAAAATTTATTTTTCTAATGTCCCTTTTCACCCCTACTTCAATTGCGTAAAAGTTTAAGACAAAAAGTTGTAACGGCCATCCAATTAGTTTAAGAATCCGCACAGAAGCGCTTCGCCGACCCTAAATTTTTCCCAATTAAATGCAAAACTCGCCCAGCACCGGCGGCTATATAAAATTTAAAGTCCATACAATTCGCGCAACACAAATTTTTATTACCTTTGCCCGGTAAGTAAACAAAAAGAACAAATTAGCCAGCCTCAGTACAAGACGTCGCCGTCGTCCGCGCTATATCCCACTCGGGACACAAGGGTGTAAAAAGTAAAACAATAAGGATTCTGTGCGGCTGCAAGGGGATATTTATTGTTAATGAAAATGGCGGGATTTGAACTAACGTCTTGTAACTAAATACCCCCTCACGGTTAAAGCGGGCACTAATTTGGTTTTTATAGCGCGTCCTTAATTTGATTTGGCGGCATCGCGGCCGCGCCACTATTGCCTGTAGGAGCAATTAATTTGCTCGGATTATATTTTTTCCCGGGGCGGCCTGTGCGACTCTCCCCGAGCCCGCGGAGCTTGCTTACGCGCCCACAACACGATCGAACCGACGAGGAAAAAATAAAATAAAACTTAAGCCCCGTTTAATTTGAAGGGTGGTTCTGGGCTATTAAAGTAACACGCTTATGTATTGCAAATTATATTGAAATTTGTCTTCCATTACTGAGCGTCTTCCTCACACAAATGTTGCCCGCATTACGAGCGGGAGATTTTTATTCCTCGCTACGCCCACCCTTGTCTCCCGGTTTTTTACGTCGGAAGTTTTGTGGTGCTTTTTTTCTCGCTAATTAAAACTCTTCCGCGCTGTTTCCTCTGAGAAACGAGATCCGATCAATTAATTTTTGGGCGGCGTAAGCCGTCTCGAAATTTACTGGGCTCAATAAAAAAACAATTTTCTTTGCAAAAAAAGGGTATCAAAAAGTAATTGATCAAATAAAGGTTTATATTTAACAAACTTTTTAAATTGCCTCCGAGAGATTGTTGTTGTACAATTTCCTAGGTAGCTGGGAAATACGTTAGTAATCAAGGTGTAGGTCATCTAATAGAATAGCATTGTGTATAGAAAATTCTATGCAATCAGCAGCGCGGGCGCAGCGAGTGCGGACGGTGCGAGATGGAGTCACGCGCGCTATTGTCTCGAACACCGACGACAGACCATTTCGTCTAATACAATGATTTGTACACTATAATATTATGTACGTTAACTACTTACTACCGAGATGACTACTAAATTATTTGTTGCCTACCGACTTTTCATCGTTGGTAGATGGCCAGTGTGTGCATGTCCAAAGCAAAACATGAAAGCAAAGCACATTAAGGAAATGCGGTGAAGATATCATCGTCTTCTCCGCATTTGTTCTCGTTCCAGATTCAGGATTTAGAATTTTGGAATGAACACGTGTCGTCAGACTTTCACCTGATAAGTTCAACATCCAAGCTCTAAGCCCTCCATGACGATAAGACCCACATACAAAAACAAACCAGCAAACAAAAACAAAAGCACCAGCACCCTTCAATCAGTGGAAATTAAGGCAGCAGAGGTTCAGCAGCAATTTATCGTTGATAGCAGCGCGTCGGTAGGCAGGCCAGTGGAAGCACGCGCCGAATTAAATGGAAATCAATAGCAATCGCCGCACGTGACCGACGACCCTTACATCTCGCCGACAGCGGCCATCACTCACACAGCCCAAGAATATGGCAGTTCGTGACAGATCATGGTCTTAATAGAAAACGCTCACCGGCCTGTAGATAGGATCGTGCCAACTCGTTTGTTTTGTTCAGCTGCAACCTCATTGGTCTGAAAAGCTAATTCGTATCGAGAAATTCGGACGATTTTTCCAAGGCCCGTTATAGAATTTCAGGATTCTATCACCAATATTCCTTTACGAAAGAAATCGTGCTGAAAATTTTTCTAGGATTGTAAGATTTCCCGAAAGAGGTGACGTAGATTTAAGGATACGGCAGTATCTTCTCACTAAAATAGATATAACATCTGTTAACACTTGTTAGTGCGATTACCAATGGCCATTTCCAATGCTATACTTAATGACATGACATTGCGTCCGGAGTAAAAATATATATTTAATGAACATTTATTTCATTAAAATGTTCTTTCAATCAAATCGGAAAGCTTTGTTCGTGCATTACGCAGGTACAGGAGTCCGGTGGAACAATTCCTGCTGAAATCACTGCTCTCTGCCACAATGACGGATCAATCGGTGTAGCCTGCTATTACTGACATAGATCAAACATAGAAGTTTATGAGTTTAGGTAGAATACACACTACATTTATTTCGCTTATCATTTTATTAATCACTATTTATAACACAAAGTCGCTTTTCGCGTGTTTCTGTATGTCCGCGTTATTCTTTAAAAATACGCAACGGGTTCTGATATAGTTTTCAACATAATTTAGAGAATATATTCCGGAAGGTTTATGTTTATAATACATTAGTATTAAACCTATAGATAATGTCAAGTCGTAAAAATCTTGCGAAGCAGGGGCGGGTCGCCAGTGCAGAATATAATGGTGAAAATAATTATCGCTAAACAAATAGGAATTACAACGTTTTTATGAAAATCTGGTGAACCACTTAAGATCATATACTAGTCCTCCAGACCGTATTTCGAACATGGCGGCCAATCTTAATGGAGACTAGTCTTCGGCGCGGGAGATATTATAGTGCCCAAATGTGTGAGACAAAGGTGCACTCCTTTTACCTCACTACCTAAGCCGTTGGTCCTGCCGCTGAAAACCATATAAATAGCAGTAACACATTATATTCATAATGATGTACTTGGTGGTAGCTTAACCAAACATAAACAAGTTAATCCCTATATAGGTATTCTTTTTTTTTTTTATTTGATTGGGAAATTATCAAATTACTTCTCCCGCTCTGGGCGGAGCGGGAGGGCGTGTCAGACTCTTACTGACTTAAACCCACCCGTGTTCCTTCAGCTGCCTGTATGTTGCCGGGGGCCACGGTAACCTTTTCGGACTTTCCCGCAACTCCGGCAGGTGTTTCACTAGTTCGTCGTTGGTGTAGTCTTCGCTAGCGCTACGCTGAGCATGAGGGCCTGGATTCAATTCCCAGTTCGGGCAGTGTTATTAGGTGTTTCCACCTGGAATTTCTCAGTAGCAGTTCGGAGTCTGGATCCATGCCCGGTTGATAGCAATAGGCTCGCCCCCATGGGAATTAAACATTACTGGCGAAATGTGGGTGTACGAATGGTTCACCTCCGACTAACTCTTCAGGGAAACAAGGCGTTTTGTTATGTTATTTATTACCTGAATAAATTTATGAAATACCTATTAATAAATTCACTAAACTATTTATCTATACTGTTTATCTGTACTTACAATAACAAATATAATAGTAACGAAGTCAAAACTCTATATTAAATATTAAAAAAAAAAGTAATTGCTACGTCTGGGAACGAGTCTAATGCTGAAAATATAGTTTTTAGAATGTTTGTCCGTTTGTCTAATCGTCTGTTTGTCTATTCGGGATTGGCCCAAAAATGGCTGAACGGATGTAGTAGACAGATTGTTGATTATAACTCGGATTTACACTTACTCTCAATACCGGTGTAAGTATGTTCCCGTAGGATATTTTACGACTACCACGCGGGCTAAGCCGTGGGCAAAACCTAGTTTCTCAATACTCTGTATCGAATAGGAAACTAACAGGATTTTTAATCTACTCTATGATATGATTTATACGCGTCAACCATGAAACCTGAGAGCAAATAAAATAGGCATAAAACCATCCCAGCTCTAAGTCTAGTCTAGGTACACATCAATTCGGCGGGCACGTCCGCGCTCAATGCGGGCCGGCAGACAAAGCAGCACTTCCTTCGATTGTCGTCCGATGATTGATCAATCAATGCATTAGAAAGGCCAGCTTAATTGGGGCCATTCCGAACCACTGTTTGTACTGACGAATTACGTTAATGCTTGCTTTACATGGCTCCGTCGTGTCTAAGGGAAACTATTTGTGATTTATTTGGAATTTGACTTGTATTTGCACTCGGATTTTCCAGATTTTCAGTATTTTCTTGAAGTTCAGTAATCTTGCTATCTATGGGATTCATAGATTTCATAAATTAATCATCAACACTACATTGAAATGGTTGCCGTTATGCAGTATTATCCCCGTCACGGTTAGTCTCTTAGCAGATCAAGAAATTGTCTTCTTCAAAATATTTTAGGCATCACATCCCTCATTCTTCATTCCTTCTTTTACGAGTAGGTACTTACAAATACCATTCAATTTACACAACGTCATAATTATGACCACAACGTTAATATGAAAGTCGTACAACATTTTCTACTTCCGCGGAAAATGCTCGTGAAAATAGGAAATTACATAAGTATGGTCAATTGGTTATACCTTACGTATATATTTTTAAATTTGTTTTTTGTTTTTTTTTTCGGACTCTACTTATTAAACGAAGGACGCATGTATTTTTTTTCTAAAATTATTTATGAAAAATAATGATAGGCATTATTTTAAAATTATCAAAAAGCCGTGTTGACGTATATACGTTGCTCTTTACATAGGTACAATTGTCTTTTTAATACTAATGATTTAAATGGACTTTGATGTAGTCATTTGACTTAATCCTAGGTTTCCGTAAACCGCAACAAAGTGGTCCAATTAGCTAAACCAAATCGGTTTCAAAATAACTCTTTAGAGAAAATTGGCAGCAATTTGACTGAAATTACTGCGAAATCTGTTTAAATGTTAACTGAATTTGTTTATTCCCATAACAACGAAGTAGATACGAGTGGTTGACTTTAATTTTTTCTGGGCAATTTTCCACAAATATCAACGGGAGCTGACCCACGTCCAGTGCTTACATAGTAAAGCAATATCTACAAAAGGACAAAATATCGCTGCAAATAAACGTTTAACTTTATGGACTCGAAAGATATTACCGATTCGTGATCTCCTTTTTGTTTAGTTTCGCGTTTCGCCCGGTCGGCCATCTTGGCGACATGTGGCGGAAGATTTAGGCGGGAAACGTGCCCCGCTATATTAGATTATGTCGAAATGAATTGAGCGCTACTATTGGATATGTTATTGACGTAGATTTGCGATCGGAGGAACGAACTGATATTTCGTATTGTTATTAAAGGCGCAGCGCTCCCCGTGGACGTGAGCGGCGTCCCGAGTGCCGGCCCGCCCGATACGACGCCCTTATGGACCTATCGTTTAGGCCTCTTTATATTTTTCTTATGTAAATACGGTTTCATATCCGATGAGCTTTATTTATGTGGGAATCGTTTTAGCGAGATAAGTCTCTGCTCTGTTCCACTGTTCACCTCTTGCGATGTATGGAGATTTTGTTTGTTTTGGAATACTGATTTATTGTATCCTGTGATTCGCCTGTCTTTTATTTGAGATACTTTACATATCGGACGTAGAATAAAAAAGGTAGCGACTGTCTCTTGTAAATCAGTATTTATCTACATCATACAAAATTTCAAAGGATGAATGTGTTTTGAAGAGCTGCAGAGAGTATTTTGAAGTGTCGCTAAACATCAAAGAGTGTATGTGCCAGGCCGAGAGCGTTGTTAAAACATCTTCAAGGGTTTCAGCGCGGTAAACAGTAGCACAGGCGCTGGCGCAAGCTATAAGACGTAACAAGGGACACACTACGGGATTACGAATGAATATTTATATTTAAGAAAATACTAGGTACTAAGTGGGCTAGCGTAATTATAAAACTTTTTAGCTTCCTAATAATATATCGTAAGTAGAAGATTTTTGTCGCTACCCAAAACAGTGTAGAGTTATTTTCAAATAGACTCCTAACAATAATTAACAATATGTAGAATTACTAAAGATTTGTTACACTTAGGTACAAAAGCTCAAAACAGCTTTGCACACAAACAATTTCCCAAGCCCTTGCTCTCCGACGCAGTTTTCCGTCGCTTGCGCCGCTGCGCGAGGGCGGCGCACGCGATCGCGGCTCGCTTTGATGTCGCGAGGGTAGTTATGGAAATTAATAAAGTGAACAACGTGTAATTGCTTCCGATAAGCCAGGCGGCTTGCCTGCCTGCGCCGGAGCAACGTTTTTTGCCTCTTTAACGAGCCGCGCACAATACAAACACTACGTCTTAAACGATACCCGCTATTAATTAGTTCATCAAAGTTTTTTCTTATTGATTTTGTCGATGAGTTTTTTAAAAACATTTTTTTTTTGTTGTCGTTTAGTTTTTTTATAACTTTTTAGGGTAGGTGAGCAATACGATTAAACTATGGAATTGCAAAATCATTTTTTAATTTAAAAAAAAACACCTGAATAGCTCTACATTGCATTTTCTATCAGAACTGTGTGATTGTTCAGTAAACATAAATTTAGGACAAATTAGAGCTACCTTCTCACTTTCGTCTTTCTTTTCTTCAAACGTTACTAAACATGAATTAAAGTAATTGAAGCATTTAAAGGTCCAGTTCTCTACAAGTCGTAATATTTTAAAACCCGGTTACGCAGACCACTTTAATAGAGCCATTGGTAGTTCTCAAAACACATAAGTAGATCGGCACCTGTCGGTCTGGTATGATAGCGGTGGCCCGCATCGCCACAGTGCGCCCGCGCCGACGCCGACGGCGACGTTAAAAGCTCTGCCCACACATTCGTCGACCTCTTACTTTGCTCAATATTAACTATCCATACACAGTAGCATTCTTTTTAACCCCTGGCGCCTCCGCACACACTTCACTTCTAACTCTTACAAAAAAACATCTATTTTTAGAACCACTTCCAATTCATAAGTGGCGCTTATTTATTCCGCATTTACGTCATTGTAATTCATCATAACATTATCCCTCAACATGCCAATACCAAACAAATCAATGACGAATAGACAATAAATACTTTTGAAATATCTCGAACGTCGCAAGGAATAAATAATAATGAATAATGTTAAAAGAAACCTATCAATAAAACTGAACTTAACGTATCCCGAAATAAAACACTTTGTTATTAAGTTGACAAGCAACCGTAAAAATGCTCCTTTAAAATGTAAAATAAACAGATCAATCATGTTAAAGCGATCCCACCGGGCTCGCACCGATCCCCGAAAAGAAGCCTACGTAAGCGTCTATTATAAAGCACAGATGTTACCACAAGACCGATTTCATACGTTGTCTCTGTCGAGCCCACGGCGACCTAACTGGACAAAGTGGGACACAAAATAAAAGTGATACTCATTTTTTATTCTTTTTCGAAATAAGAATTGTTCTACATTCGGGAGAGTGATTGACATGCGGTCGCCGGCGGCGCCCCCCGACGCGCGGTATTAAAGCGTTTCACAAGATGGCCCTCGTATTATTATCATTTTATAATTTATTACGCTAATTATGAAAGGGTCGTATTTAAAAATAAAACAAAGGTATTACGGATGCCATATTTGTGTGGTAAAAGCTTTGCGGACGTGTAGCGTGTTACTTTTTGGGCATATAAATCTAGGAAGGCACATCAATCAAGTTGTCGGATGGACGGGAAGTCCCGTTCCACATTATTATGTAGATCCGTGATTAAAACGTTAAAAAAATATGTAGACACAGTACGCAACAACCCTTTAATGTAACGTGTAATAATATCATTTGTAAAAGGTGGGTCGAGCTCATACCATCTATGACCTACGCCGTCAACTTTTTCATACGTGTTTCATATAAAGAGGTATTATCATTTATCTGTAACGTTTGTTTAGTACGTCCAGGTTTACGATATTGACTCATAACAAAGTTACGTTACATATTCATGGGAGGCTATAATAAACCAATATTGTCATTTGTGCGGGCGGGCCCGGCGCCGGGCGGGTCGCTCTAATTGAAACCCCGGCTCGCCACGACGTGAGAAGACTAACCATCGGCTAATCCTCGGAGGCTGGACCTTGTCCGCCCGCTGCCCATACACATCTATGTAATTGGAGATTTCACGAGATAACACTATGACCCCTAATTATGAAATGGGGTGCACACGTCCCGGCTCCGAGGTAAGATGTGACGTTACGACTTCCTGTTATCTGCTGTAATGCAGTTAAACTTAATACACTTTACATTGCCCACTCACAACTTTGATTAATTGTGCATTTGTCATTAATATAGGTACTATTGAAGTGGTGGTAAAGCCAAATGATTAAGTACTTAAAGAAGTTATTCCTTACCTTATGGGAAAGCTTTGTTCCTACCTACTGAAAGCTTTATTAAACACCCTGATGTTTCGTTACGACATTTAAATGAGTACATAATTATTTAGTGTAAGTGAGACAATGTTCACCCCAACCCCAAGCTATCAGGGAGATTATCATCGCTAACTTAAGCCCTTTCTCCAAACTCTGGCTATTCAGCTTTATCGAGCGAGTCAATTTACAACCTACTTAGCAGATGCACGACAGAAGCAATCAAACAGTGCCTCTTTGATTAGTTAACTACTTAGGTACTACAGATCTACGTATAGTGTAACACAAGATTCTGAAGTACATAATAGTTAAAAAAATAATTTTAATGATGTATGTTATCTTGAGTTGCTGAACCAAAATAGGTTTTAAAGACAGTGAAAACGGTATAAATGGAATGAAGGTTAGGCGCGTTTCAACGCATTCCGGAGTAGGGGTGAGCCCTTAAGCCGCAGGCGCACTTACGATTGAAACATCGCCACCGAGCCCAAAACAGCCGAGGCTTAGCGCTTCTCGTGCCAAACTTGATACCCGTCTTCTAACTTGTGATTTGGGACTTAGACGCCGAAGTAACGCAAATTCGCGACTCGAGGAAGCCAAAGACGAAAAGACTTTGTAAATTAAGGCGATACAATTTATTATAGAGCTGTTGGAGTTCTCAAGTAAGTGTCTTGAGTAACAAACGATGCGGACGACGAGACGTTTGACATGAGTCTCGTGCGGCGCCAGGAGCCGTCACAGGGCTGTTCTGCGTCCACTCCACAAGACTGCGTGGTCACGAGCGTAATCCTTATTTATGGCAAGACGCCCTACGATGCCTCCGCTGGACCAACTATTTGTCAGGCACAGGCGGCCGACCAGCATCAATCTCCACTGCTGGCTTAACGCGACCTCGATCCTTGACGACTCATATACGTATCCCATATATCATCCCGCCGCTTTGAGTCACACAATAATCGTGTGGCCGCTATTATTAACAGTGGCAACGTTATCTACTGCCAATGTCGGTAATAAATACGAAACGGACATAAAGTGACCAACAAAAGTGAAACTGAATCACCCCCGACCACTTAATACAACAAGAGAGGCGCGCACCGGACAAACAGCTACAAACGGCCCCCAGCGCTCGTTTCCAGATCGCACTAAATTACGCGCAACTTACGCGGGCCATCTTTCATTATTACGACTCTATTTTGGCGAGTCACAACAGGACAGGCGTGGTGGCCGGCCCGATGAACATTATCCCTCTATTACCCCGGTGCAAGTTTTTTTGCCGGCCACACTGACCGCTGCCCCTATGCGGGGTGCCCGCCGAGATAAAATCGTAAATTACAACCCAATTCCATGGCTGTTAAGACTTGACAGATGAAAAGGCTTAATGTGAGATTGTTGGTGCTATATCGTTAACATATCAAATGAAATGATGGTATTGTCCCATAGAGACATTGTATATGATTAACGTCCATTTTCATTATTTATGGTCAATTTAAAGTTATTTGGCGTTATTTATTACACAAATATTTAAAAGTTTCCCAAATAACAAATGTAAAGTTCATCTTGTTGCATTGTCCTACGTTGATTGATGATAAATATGTGCGGAATGCAACATAGATGGTTCCTAATGATTGTCAAGAAGATATTGAAGCTCTGTACTGTAGTATCGATGGCTGTCGGGTCAGCGGGGCGCGTCGCCGAGTGGGAGGACATTACAGTAATGTTACTGAAAGACGTTACTCGGCGCTCGGCGCCAGCCGCTCTAACAATACCCCATTACGCTAAACTATTCACAGAGTTAACTGACAACCACTGTTACAAATTCTATGCGATAACAGACAGCACGAGGAGATAGGGTTAAGGTTTTCGTTCAAATCGTAAACCTTTACAGCTTGGCGTTAGCGTTTATTTATTTGTACCAATGATCTGCAACCTCTCTGATAATGAAAACCTAGTTACCCCATTTTCTTCAATTAACTCTATGTTAATTTAATTAAACTTTCTCACTCCTAAAGTCGTGATTCTGCGAAGCTTTAAGCCGACTTCGTAATCATAATTAATTCTCTGCGAAAGCCTTTTAGAAATACTTCAACTACATTTTTACATTTGCATGATGTTTAACCAAAACCAACGGTGAAATGTGTCCACTAACAATTATATATACAATAATTATTATTATACCTTCATGATTACTCTCTAAATATACCTCACTCTATGGTCAAAGATAAGCCATCGACCAAAGCTATGACGTTCCTGTCGCATGATCGTTAGTAGGTTCCGATGTACCGATGGTCAGTTGACTCGTGTTGTGTCTCTTACGCGATTATTGAATTAAAATAAGGGATGGCGCTGAATGCCGGACCCCTGCCGAGTCAGCCCACAAAACGGTCCACTACACTGATTTTATACAAGAATATGAATGCCCTCGATATTCTGTGTTTGGACAGGAATGATCGAGTGCCTGTGGCATTAAATACACATCGATATGTAACATGCCGTTGTATTCATGTTGAAAATTTTATTCTAGCGATTTTTGATGACATTCTTGATTTGGTAACGATAATACGCAACGACCCCTATGACCTTTTCACCACCTCCAGATAAGTTCCGCATAGCTTATCCGGTGGGATCACATGGTGGAGAAAAAAATAATCATTTTTCTCTAGTATTTATTGCGTATTTCACAGTACAGTGAAACTCGCCCTTAGACTTTTTCTCTTCGATTCGTTATAACTATGATGAGTGGCACCCGAATGAAACATAACACCTAGTACAAGACGTTAAGCAGACATCGTTCAAATTGTCTGTACAAAAACAGGAAAAAGTTTCTTTTATAATTCCAATAATGATGAAAGACAGGGTGGATGTCAGTATGGCGTATCTGACTGTTGTGTTGTGTGTATGTTGTGTAGATAGATACAAACACAAGATGCGGGACAGATGGATGGAAACCTTCACCTACATTGATTTAACTACATCTAGCTGACCTGACGACAGACGTGGTCCTGTCCAAATCCCATAGAAAAACAGATGTTCAGTTTTTTTTCGAAATTGAACATTTTCAGGTAAACTTTTCCAAGTTTTCTTTCCATAAAAACCTCATTCGGACTATAACGAACATTTTAATTCTAAAAAAATTGTCAAATCCGTCCAGCCGTTCTGAAGTGATAGCTTACCTACGACAGCATTTCATTGTAATTTATTATCTACCCGTCATTAATGATTTTGTTTTTACCCCACTGTTGTTAGAATATAAATAATATTCGTAGAGATTATTACATAAAAAGTTAAATAATAATTGAAAAACAAAAAAAAACACCGGCGCTCCGGGAGGGCCGACAGAAGTGAAAACTTGAACAAGAAAATACTTGCATAGAATATTGATCCGTAATTAAATATAAATAAAGAGCACAATCGCGTTTACAAAAATGAGGTGTCGGTAGCGGTGTCGCGAGTTCAATTGTTTTTTTCCATCTCAAAAATGCCCAACACGCCTAAAGAAGTTTTCACTTCAAAACCGCAAAAGTACGATTTCACACGTAGATCTCAACACTTCAAGTTAATTCAATTTATTCCGTTGATGGCGGAAAATTTTATTACGCCCCCCGGAAATTCCATATAGACTTTGACCTCAGATATGATACGTAGGTACCCATTTAGATACTAATATTTTATAACCGCACATAAAACTAGTGACTTCTACTGCGCACATCAAGGACCATTACTATCTTAACTAAATAAAATAAACAAACGCTGCATTTACGAGCTATGACAAATCTGAATTACTATCATAACCTTTGTCCAACGCATTCTCGACGCATTCGGGCCAATAAAATAACTCATGTCCAATTTATGTTAATACAATAAATAGTGACATAAATAATTCTAGGGAAGCCACAGAAGACAATTTAAATTTATGTAGATTCGGTCTACTGTCTTTAAAGGAGCAACTAGGTATTCAAATTGAATGATTTGTGCATATAAATGTTGTACAACTTATTATACGTATTAGTAGATTGTGTACTTTTAGACAACGGCTGGGTTTTTTTTATAAATTGGATATTCATAACAGTTTTAGAAAGGCATACAAAAGCGTCCTTAAAGTATTTGCCACATTTTGCAAAAATAACTGAAGTTTTTTATTCAGAATTAAGTTGTTAAAATAAGATTACTCCTATGTAATCGTAAGTTAACTTTTCAAAGATTTAAACATAATGTGATCAGCTGAATTATTATAATGTCTTGGGAAATGGGCTGCATTAAAAGTAATCTTAAGGGGTGACCATGATTGAGCAAGCGTAGTGAGGGTGCAGCTAGATGGACCGATGACCTTAAAAAGGTGGCTTGGACAGACTGAATGCGGAAGGCGGAGGACAGGGTGTTGTGGCGTAGCCTGGGAGAGTCCAGCAGTGGACTGCGATAAGCTTAGTTGTTTGAAAAGTAATCTATAATAATAATATATTCTTTATTGCGGACTAGACATACAAGTACACACAATCCATATAATGTTAGTAACAATGACTTAAAAACTATGTTAGTAAACTTTTATAAACAAAAACAACTAACACTGACGTGGCCCAACACACGTTGGCACGTGCCTCCGTACCCAGTGCCTTATACAGGGACTCTGACCTTAGTCTAATAATGTTTTTAGGATGCTGTTGGAGCTTCCGCGCAACCTACCCATTATTGACGCTGTTCTCTTCCACATAATAGCAAGAAAATCGTCAACACGGGCTTCCACGACCATTTGCGAAGCGCTGCAGAGGCGCGGAAGCACTATCAACATCCTAAATCCATTATTATACTTTACACGCAGGACGTTGTAGGCTCTCTGAGTATACTTCACTCACAAGCTGCATGTGTAGAAGGTTTGGCAGTATGACTTGAAAAAGGAGACTTTTACATCTTTACTACAACGCGCAAACCGGCGGGCTACCATATTGCATCGAACCGCCAACGTTCTCCGCTCCCCCTCAGCATCGTCTTATAAGTCCTCTGTGACTACATGTCGTAAGTATTTAAACTATGTGACTCTCTATAGTGGCTTTCCGCTTAAAGTAGAAGGAACGTTATCCAACGAGTTAGACGTCGTCGATTTAAAAATTAGAAGCTCACTTTCTTGACATTATATGTGAGTCCAAGTGACGCAGCATAGGACTCACAAACAACCAACAACTTCCTGACCGCGCTGATTGATGGACTCAGCAAGACCATGTCGTCTGCGTAGCTAGAAGATTATTCGCCATAGTGCCATCAATCGAACAACCGACGTTGGTCACGCTGAGCTCGCCAATCAACTGGTTCTTGTAAACATTAACACGTGCAGTGCCGGGAGCCCTCCTGGAGGGTTCACCTAGTCGCTTATGGGATGCCGGGAGCCCTCGCGGAGGGCTCATTTTATATGTAGGTTTTGCTTATTGAATACAGCATTATAAACCGTGAAAATAAAATCACATGTACATTTTAACAATATTTATTAGTATAAGTGTTTACGGTCACAAATATTCAGTAAAAATTTAAAAGGTTTGCAACTACTTATAGCAACAACACCCCCTGAAAACACTATTTTACTTCATTTTACAGTGTTTCATAACACGGTTTTAAAACGAATGCCGTTGACCGTCCGCGATGATTAACTTTAGAGCAAACGTAATGCCGGGAATCCTCCCGGAGGGTTCACTTCCATAATGTATGGCGACATGGCGTATGACAGTGAGGGTTCATGGTTCAAATAATCTATGAGATACGTAACTATCTCACTTGCTACGACGCACGGTAGCTACAAACCTGACTGACTAGGTATAAGGTAAATCTTATCACATTTCTTGCCGTTTTCTTGTACACCTCGTACCAACAGAACGGATGAAGAAAAAAATTTGTTAAGTTCATGGTAGTCATGAAATCCATCTTTGAGCGTAGCGTAGCCAGGAGCTACGGCGTAGCAGTACGTAAGTACATGGAAGATTTTAACAACTCATCTCTATACGTTTGCTTATGCATTTTACTGTGTCTAATATCAATACAGATGGTTTTTATCATTTTGAACATCCAGCCGTACAAGTAATCAAAAGCATAAATAATAATATAAATACGAACCCTATTATTTCTAAACATTTAAATAATATGACGATGTTTGTTTGGGGCATTTTTGAAATTACACAAAGTGTTCATATGAATGTAGTGAACCGCAATAATAACAACATTCGAGTAATTGTATCAAGAAAACGGTTATTTGCAGGGAAAGAGCGACAAACCGACAGATGCTCCCGGCCATCTTGCGGCTGTGACACAAGTATCGCATGACGCGTTCGTGACTTTGTGGTCGCAATGTCGCCGTTTAAAATCAAATTTCGGTAATATAATGTCGCCGAAATTGTTCGTAACGACTGAAAGCTGCCGGTGCCATGTAAATGATGTGACGACGATGTAACTTTTAATATAATTATGTACAGTTTTAGCAGGTAATTGATACCAATTTTCTAATTAAAGACCGTTGCAATTTCGCGACAATTTATCGCTTTTTTTTTTTCTAAAAGAGTTATTAGCAAACTTTTTTCTTGATGTAGGTAACAAATACTTTGTCAGAGTTATAAAAAAAAATATAAGGCAAGAAGTTGTGAACCGTGAAATTGCCATCTGCGTCACGAACACTGTTAAGTGGGTAGCTACGTAGTGTTAGCTATTTGCGACATTTTGTAATTTCTTTCTTGTATTCTAAATAAAAACAGAGTAGTATTTAGAAAGTCGTTTTATAATTTTTCCCTAATTTTAGGAGAACGCGCTCATAAAAATTTGAGCCACAACAGGCTGCAGCTATACAGAGTTTATTAATCAAGTGGAGCGACATCTCTGGGCTCAGTGGCATTTTTCTCAGAGGATGTCGTGTTCATTATTTCCCGGGAAGACGGGCGGTGTGATGAGAAATTAATCCGGGGGTGGGCAGGTGGCCGCCAGGGCGCCGCAGGTGCGGTGCGCGGCCAATTTGCCGCAACAATAAGCTGGCCGCGCCGCGCCAGCCTCTTCATGAGTGCACTTAATCCTTGCGTCTACGTCTCCACGCACACGCACACTAAACTTTACCACTTTATGTCTTCAGTTGTCCCACTTAAGAGCTCTTGAACAGCGCGCGGCATCTTTGTAATTGTTTTTATTTTCGGTACTCTTAAATGAGGGCTGAAACATTACGAGAGTTTACATTACGGTACAAGCTCATTTCTTTTTTAAACGCTTTTTATGAATAACTTACTAACTTTATAATGTCTCTTAATACCTAAATACAGAAGATAATTTTTGCAAATGGGTTCCAGCTGCAAAACACTGAAGAAAACCAGTAGATATGAAGGAAAGCGCACGGAGCTGCGGCGCGCCGTAATCCGAACATATCTCGGTACATTGCTCAGCGCGACACAGCGGGACTTAGCGAAAAGCCTCGCCGCGCAGATGCTTATCTCAATAACAGTTTTATTTATTTTTGCGAGCGACTGATCCGCTCCCGGCGGATCCGTCTAATGAAAATAGAGGAAGGCGCACTCATGCCGCTAACACCGCGCCGCAGCGGAGAAGCGGCTGAGACAAATGTGTCTCCGAGCAAGGATTCTAGCACTCGGACAAAACTATCTCTTGTATGTGGATATCAACAAATGGGTACCCATTTCTAGGTTTTCTCATTTATCAAATAAGCTACATGACTTGTCACAATTGCACACCAGTCGTCTGTTCCTTTTCTTTGAAGTGAGGATTCCAAACGCGGTACTTATTCGTCACCAAAACTTTTGTTAATTTCTTCTTAAAGCTGGCAGTCAGAGAATTGCGACAAAGTTGCGAGAAGACATGGCACGTTTGAGTTTATTTAGTCGCGATTAACGACCACAACTGTCGTAACGCTGACTTCGTATGTCGTAAACCGAAACACATTGCGACTTGTAAGAACAGACGATCGAATTTGAAATATAAATTTAGATACATAATATATATATATATATATATGTCGGAAATACATCATGATTTGACTAATCGGAGCGCTAGCGCCGCCTGGCGGCGCTTGACAGAGTCTACTGCATAACACTCGGACCGGCCGGAGCCGGAGCTAAGCAGTTCATCGGTGGCGGTCAAGCAGTGAACACGTTTAGAAACTGTCCCGCATTCCGAATAGTCGTGTCGTGTACTTATACTGTGTGAATTGCTAGAGTGATTAATTTGATAGGAAATTATAACTTGATCTGAACCGTAAACGGTTTTTCTATTGCGCAATAACCAACACTACTCACAGTACGCTCACAGAAGTTAAATATGGCTGTTAATATCGAAAGAGACACCTACCCTCTCCGTCATATATATATACCTATTTATATTATATTGAGTTTTTCCTTTAAGAATTTCTTAGTAACAGTCCGGAGTTTGGAAATTGGCGGTGATACCCCCGTGCCTCGGAAAGCACTTATCCCTCTTAGCACCCTTCCTAATGAAAAATATGATCTATATAGATCATCATCATCATTTCAGCCGAAAGACGTCCACTGCTGGACATTGGCCTCCCCCAAGCACCGTCATTTCAGTTGGTTCTGTACTTTTCGTATCCAGCAGATTCCTACGGCCTTCGAAAGGTTCTATATAAATAAATTTATAAAAATAAAATCGGTCAAGTGCATGTCGGACCACGCACAATGAAGGGTTCCGTAATTGGGATTAATTTATCACAAAAACATATAACTACTCCCATTCATCGATATACGCCACAGTCAATTCTTCAACTGCAATGTAAGTTTGTAATCTAAAAAATATTTTTTAACGTGATAAATCTGCAAATTAATAATTTTCGGACTTTTTCCTTTACTTTTGCTGTAACCCCTTGCTTCTTGCCAAATTTCATGATTCCATGTCAACGAGAACTGCCTTAAAGGTTTTGATTTATTTCAAGTATCAAAATTTGTCGCTTAAATGGCAGTATTTTTTTAATGCATCGACTTTAGAAGCTTGATTTTTTTTTTAAGCTATACACTACCTATACAAATATGTAGATATTTGTTATCAATTTCAACTTGATGATATCTGAAAAAAATAGTCTGACTGACAGACAAACCAGACAGACGGACAACGAAGTGATTCTGTAAGGGGTCCGTTTTTTACTTTTGAGGTACGGAACCCTAAAAGTGAAATGCTGTTCTTCGTAAATGGATTTGGCAATTTTTTGTTAAAAAATATTCGTAAAAGTCCGAATTAGATTTTTATGGAAAGAAAAATTTGAAAGTACCCGGAAATTTTAAAATTCGGGAAAAACTGATTATTGTATGAAATATTGTTTCAAAACGAAAAGACAACGTGTGTCGGGCCAGCTAGTCATAAATACGTAAAACGTTAGTGAGATTGAGAATTGGCACGTAAGATAATTTTTGATATCTTACCTGGATGATAAGATACAGTTCCTATTAGGACCGGCAGTAGACCGCGATGCCATCTTGCTCACTGGCTCTTTGTCAATCATTTTCTCTATGGCATGAGCTAGGTAATAATCACGTACAGCTCGTACTGAAATGAGAAAAGAAAAATAATTTAACTGTCAAATAAATGTGGAGCACTAAGTAGATTAATGCACACATTCATCCATTGAGAAACAAAAAAAAAACGTCGATTAGATAACATTAACATCTGTCAACAAAGCAATATTTCCAAAACACAGACAAACTTACCTACAAACCATGATATCCACTCCGTTATTCCATGGTATTCACGCAAAACAAAATAACTCGACACATATTAAAAGCCAATTCTCTCGGAGACCGCAAACAACGGGGGAGGTGAAAAATCTTGCGGTGGTGAGACGGGCCCGGCGCACCGGTGGGGTCTAATTAGGTCATTCGCCATAATTGCTAGCTCCAGATTGGTTTTTTCGCGTCGGCAGCGTCCCGCGAGAGCCTCAGGACGTTGCCTTGCTTTAATGAACACTTCTAGCACTGAGACAGTAGAATAAAAACTCTTATTTTCACAGCGGTCATCGGTACTAACTTTTTAGTTGACTTTTACGATTTGAGTATTTTGCGAACAGACCGAGTTCGTAGCGGACGCGCAAGGTGCTTTTGTTATTAGGTACAATGTGTAGGTATATCAAATATCGTCGGTGAATGGCCTGTTCAAAAGCATGGAATTAGTATGTGGGTCGTTTTCAAAATGTAAAAAAGGACTTTAATAAATTATGTTAAAAGAGCCACATTACGTGAATTCGGTAAATACTATACTTTACAGTGCAGCATGTTAGTTTAGGTATCCTATAATAAAGTCATATGCATATTTCACGAGTAACTCGAGGGAGAAATTACAAAAATATAATTTTTTGAAGGCGAGAGTATTGTTAATTTTGTTCAATTGTGTGACCATTGTGTTACTATTTGTATGTCACATAAACTTAGGGCTTGTCACAGTTTATTCACTTAAATGTGGATGGTACTTCCATTTCCGTTTTAGGAAAGATGCCGTTAACGCCCGCTGAACGACAAAAACGTTACTGAGAGCCTTTAAAATCAAAACATCCGCAAAAATGAAAGGAAGTATAAGAAAAAAAAATGATTAAATTCGTCGACTTCGTTGTAACTCTGCCCTTATTCTTCAATTGTGTTAATTTTCTGTCACGATAACACAAAAAATGTACATACATTTTGAAAACCTCCCATTTAGGTACCATAGTACAACTCCATTACACGTGAAATTATCAATAAATAACTCAGTTAACGCAACTAGTTTCGTAATGTAAATACTTAACAAAATTGATTGCTGATTATTTAAATACTGTGGTATTATTTGAATACTGTGGTATTCAAATAATCAGGAATCAATTTTGTGAAGTGGCACAAAATGTATGAGGTATGTTTTCTGATCCGTTTGGTTACATTGTCATCAGATACCTTTTGAATAAATATAGATTGATATTCCTAAAACAGATTACGTTAACAACCCTCTCCTTCTAGTATAGAGTGAGTAAGGATTCAAGTAGGTAGTAAATACTGGGCAAGAGCAGCAACTTTCTGCACAAGAGAATTATTATACTGAAGAGAAGAGTTATTATACTTTGGTTACATTAGTTCGATTATCAATACGTAAATTATAAAATAACATCACGCCTGTAGTCCTCGCAGGGTTAGACAGAGGTGCACCTACAGTACCTACACCCACATTTCGCCAGTTATGCTTAAGTCCCATGTAACAGGGAGCGAGCCTATTACCACAAATCCAGACTCCGGGCTACTACTGAGAAATTCCCGATAGAAGAACCCAATAAGTGTTTGCCCGGGAATCGTACCTGGGACCTCATGCTCAGCAGTAGCGCTTGTGACCACTAGACCAACGAGACAGTCATAACCAGTGATCGGAGTAGGTAGATTGATTTGGGGTCAATGAACTGGCACGTATATATTAGTATGTATGTATATGCCTACAAGATTCCGGGATTTTGAAATTATTAAGATTTTTTTAAGGAATTTCAAATGTTGTAATGTGTAGAATAAAGAATACATCAATATGAATAAGAAATGTTTAACCCTTTTGCTGTTGTTACATTGAATGCGAAAAAATATTAAGAAGTATAAAAAGATATTTTTATTTATTTATTGAAGAATAGTAACAATTACTAGCAACAGATAATATACTTACAAGAAATAACTACTGAATTATGTAAGTTTCAAATGGACGCACAACAGTAAGATTCACTTTATTACTTGAAAAATAAGATTTTTTTTAAATGTTTATCCATTCTATAAATTTCTAATGTAGTAGTTTAAAAATCCTTACTTTTACAATATTTGATTCAATCCCGTAAGTACCAAAATTTATTCCCGGAAAAAAGGCTTATCCATGTTATGATTTCTGTGACTATTCATGATGCGAGTACGTAAAATCAACCTACTCCGATCATTGGTCATAACCAATAAATCCGTAAACAATTAACGTAAACCATTATGACAGTTCTGTATCGGTAGGTAATCGAACTATTTCAGTCATTGCAAACTCGTAGCCCGAAAAAAAAGCTAGCCGTAAATACGTATATTAGTAGTAAATAGTAGGTAGGTACTTACTAAATCAAACTAGAGAATACTGTTGGTCGGAATATTTAATTGTTTAATCCTAAGTCAATTAGCATGAATTTCAGTAGATAACACAAGCATTTTCTTAACGAACAACATCCACTGATAAGTAAATTGTATGGTTGCCTCTGAGAGTTCATTAAAGGGACACAATGATGAAATTGATTTATTTATGAGAACCACGTCCTCAAAAAAATTATGGGGGCCTAGGTTTTTTCGTCGTCCTCGCCCCCCTGAAGACTATTGGTATGATGAAGGAGAGCTTGGTACGATTGTCGGCGGGTGCTGCTTTTTGAGCTTCTCGCGTTTCCGGAGCTCATCTCGTAGTAGCACTAGGTTCTCATAGTGCTCGGCCGAGGCATCCAGTAGGTCCACACACACGCGGACCGCATTCGCCTGACGATCGCGCTCTACCTCCATAGTCGAGTCCGTGGCTTGGCTCACCGTCAGCACCTTTTCAACCATGTCATCTAACCTAGATGGAATAAATTTGTAAGTGAATAAAGCGGTATCACTAGTTCACAAAAATCGACAAGTGACTCCAAGGCAAGAAACTGCGACTCGCGAGCCGCATGCGACTCTTTGGCCTATAGAGTGCGGCTTTGTACAAATGTCGATGAGTGGTAGCGTAGATACGCGCTGGCGTCGGGGTTTCGGTCATTGAGCAAGATTTCAAACTTCAAACTATATTTTAAAGATTTATTTCCGAAGTTTTTTCACCAAAAATTAACAGGACATCAAAAATTTATCATTAACTGTTCCTTTCAAAGTTTGCCAAGGTTAACTTGTTGATAAGTAAGATGCCTGCATCATATTATTATCAGCCAATAAGATGATGATGATGAAGGCATCCTACTTCTTAGCAAGCTAATTTTAGGAAGCTTTGTGGAGTGAGAGGATGGGAATTTTAAGGATTAAGAAAATTGTATTGAGACAGTTTGGACACACAGAAAGGATTGGCTCTCATAAGAAATCTTAGTCGTTATAGTATTGATACTGGGCTTTACTAAGTGTGCCGAACACTGCTCTAAGGGAATGACGCTTTATGGCTGGTGGAGCAACGGTCTTCACAGAATGGGTGGTAGCAGCTGTATGATAGTAATCGAGAAACGAGTGTATGGCGTGCGATTGAAAAAGCCGTCCTATATCCAGCAGTAAACTGGTATATGATAATGATCAATAACCGATTAACACGGTGCTTGCGAGAGAGCAATTCCATTCTCATTAGGACCTCTAGCCGTCAGCTGGAGATATAGGTTAGAGCAAGAACGTAGTGTATGAACCACAAGAATGAATAACTACCGCCAGTCCACCACCATGTCCTCTCTTTCGCACTTTGACTTCTATCAGAATCAAAGTAAGCGTAGTTAATTCCTAAATTGGTATTTAGCTGTATTCTAAAATGACAAAGCATCAACTTTTGTGCCTAATTCATCAAATTCAAACTTGAAAACATCGACAGAAAAAATTTGTTTACTTTCGTTTCCGAATTTCAAGATAAAAGCAGAAAAACAGCATCAGCAGCAAAATAATGGCAGCGTTCAACTGCGGCCAGGTAAGGTCCTGGCTGAAGATGTGCAGGCGCGAGATGCGCACCTTGGGCACCACATCCCACACAGAAAAGCCTGGCACCAGCACCGTCACTGGTAGTGCAAACACCACAACCACTCCTAATATCACGGTTATATCGCAATCCTTATCAATCATCACTGTGTAGGTAGGTATAGCTATTGAGGGAAGATTATTGAAAAACACTTTATTTTAAATGACAAACCGAAAATGATCACAAAAATGATTGACGGATTGTCTGACTTTTCCACAGACTTCTTAACATAGAAAAAGAAAAGAGGTACCGTAGTTAATGAATAATGAATATTTTATTGTTTTAAGTCGATGAACAGCCAGGCAGCATTTTAATGGGGTTAAAAACTGCCACTTGCTCACTTCAGATGGCGCTGATCTCCAGCGTCTTATAATTTGACAGCTAACCATACATTTTTTATGTAAACAAGCGAGTTCTTTTACGCATTATTAATTATCGAGCCCAATTGCGCAGCTGTTTATTGCAAAAATACGGGGACCCATGTATATACCAAAGATGTTATAAGTGGAAAGAAAACTGTGGAAGAAAGCAATTGAAATCCGATATTTCGTCGAGACGATGTGCTATCCTTTATGCCTTTTATGGGAGAAAGTGGTTTATAGGTGATGCTCCCAAGAGAACTAAGTCTGCTTTCATGACATACAGGCACTTGTGATATGATATTATGCAAATTGTAGTAAAATATGTGTGTGTTTATATTATCATATTAGATAAGTGCTAGAAGTGCTATCTCTAAAGTTTTTCAGTAAGGAAGATCATGCCCGAGTTAGTTTTAAACTCTGATCAGGTTATTTCTGTAGTACGCCTCCAGTCTTTAACAAAAAACGAACTCCAAGTCAACAAACACAAAATAACCTTTATAGGTTATTTTGTGTTTAGCAGCTTTAGTGGAAAAGACAATAAACTATTAGTAATAATACTATTTATTGTCTTTTCCACTAAAGCTGCTTTTTACCAGTGGTAGATGCTTCCCCTGTCCTTAGCTCGTCTTTTAATAGTGCTACACACACTCCAAGTCTCATACATATTTATCTATTTTTCGTATAATTTGTGATCGAGACAAAAGTAATCAAAACACAACAATGGCGGTTTAAAGACGTACAACTGTGCTGCCACCTGGTATGAGCATTGAGTTTTTAACCTCATTACGACATTTACCTATATGCAGGGTGGCAGAGACATCAACGCGAAAACTGTTCCCATGGATTCAGTACATGATTCTGAACCCCCTGCGTTGAAATTTTTGAAATCTGCTGTTTCATACAAAAGTGTAATTACCTATGCGGTCAAAATGTATGGATCAGCTAATTAAAAAAAAAATATCTACGAAAAATTGCAACGTTCAAAATCATGTACTGAATCCGTGGTAACCATTTTCGCGTCTATCTAATATAAACACCTATCCTTGACCTCAAGGTCTCCTGAATAACAAATTCCTATAGGTAAATGGTCCATTTTATTTCCGATATTCAGTTCACATTATTGGGACAAACATCTTATTCACGTTACGACGAAACATCAAAGAAGCGATCGCCATTTGTAAGGTTTAGTGCCCAAAATTCGCGAGGCAGCAAATGGTCCCTTGCGGAACCTGTGTCCGTCATATGGAGCGAGCCGTCGACGCTCGCGCGGCATATCAATTTCGACTAGGTACACACAATAAAATTGGACGGTCTCCGGAGAGGGCTTAAACGATTCGCCGTTTTGTCTCGGGGCCCAGCTGCGTAATGACCGGAGCAGGAAAAAATTGTCAGCAAGAAAACGCGAGGGTAGTCGGGTTTATGTGCACGCGGCAGCTGGCGGCGCCGGGCGGCGACGCGCTCCTAACTGCCTCTGCTTACCTCGCAAAACCCGCGCCAATTTTATTTATCGAAAATATAAACCGATTTGCGGAGGGCCCTCGTAAATTCTGAACGGCTGATTTATGGCGGTTACCAGGCGCGCTTAAAACAAAGTTGCTTCTTAAAGGACTTCCTTACCTATCTATTGCTTCCTTATACAGACCTGTAATGAAAAACCAGCTATCCAGATAAATAGGTCTCTTTTATATTTTTCCTGAAATTAACTTTGCTGCGAGATATTTGAGCTTCTTGTGTGCGAAAATCTCGTAATTGATAGCAGAGTCTTCCAACGCTTACCTACATAAAGGTAATACGATGCTAGTTATCTCAAAGACATGGACAAGGGAATTTCACCCAATTATTCCAGTTGCAGCGCCTACGCTTGTGGGTAAGGTAAGATGAACTTAAAATAGTCTCTGCTTAGTATCTACTTTCTACTTCCTTTTGAGTACCTACCCAAGTTATAAAATTGACGAAAAGTTGCAACTTTGTTAATTAATTGGTGGTGGTGTTGTGGACTTTCCAGCTATAACGCGGCATACATCTGCGCGGGCTACTACTAAGACATTCCTTATGCAAAAACCCATTCAAGCCAACCAACTTCGAGATCGAACCCTCTCCTGCTCAGCAGTCGCGCTTACGACTAATAAACCAACGAAGCATTCAAACATTTTTATTTTTTCGAATTTCCATTAAAAGCATACCTAAATGGATGGATAAATCTGGATATCCATCGCGTGCCACAAAAAACTTCCTCGAGGAATTAACAAGCTTGGGGCTGACGGGATCGCAAACAAATCCCCAAAGGCGGTCGGACGGCAGTCCTCGCCGGCCTGCCGTGTCTAAGGAGGCCGCCACGCGAATCAATTAGGTGATTTGAGGCATTTGAGGGTTGGCTGCGGCCTCGCGTGACGAAACCTCGCTCAAGTCAACACTGATGCTCATGCCCACTATATTGCTTTCGTTTTTGAGAACGATTATGTCAAGAATAGGTACTTGGGAGTTCAGTTGAGCTGAATATGTTATATATCGAGAACATACCCACTACAGTTAGACCGAATTTTAGCCACTTCATAATAGGTAATAGGGTGGGAAACGTAAACGAAGCAAAAGGAGAAGGTATGTAAGGATCGTAACATGTGGCTTTCGGTAGTTTTTTTCCATGGGGGTAGTCCCATGGAAAGAAAACGTGAGTTTATGTATGTAGGTACAGGATGGGAAAAAAGTCTGTGGAATTGCACAAGAATTCTTGATTCTTCAGCCGAGGAATTGAACAAAAATGCGCAAAAATAGCAACCTTTATTTTTGGCAACCAGACATTCCTCCAATAACAACTTCGAGATACAAACGTCAGACGTTGCAAATTAGGAGTAGGTACCTACGCCATACTCAGACATACCTACCCTACACCTTTGCACTGACCTTTTAAAAACAATTAATCAATATCGTATCGCATCAAAATAATGTGTCCGTCGCTACACTGTCCTCACCTTTAAAAACGTCATGAAAATCAATTTTGAGAACGCCAAAAAATTGTCAAGAAATAGATTATCCGTGGCTATGACACGACAACATTAGCCAAATGCTCGATTGAAAATATTGTGTTCATGTAGGTACCTAAGTACCAATAATGAAGGAACCACTCAACCGTAGCATTAGGGTCCTCATATCAAATAATTGAACCAAATTAATTTACCTTTATGAAGGGCAAATTGGTTTGGTGAATCCCCAATCAATTTACTAAATTGATCAATGTTTTAAGACAGAGCGGCATCACGTACCTACCTATGACAAAAAATAGTTTGTTATGCTGTTAACCGATTTTAAGAAAAAAAAAAACAGTAGGTATTCGAAGGGGTTTTACACATTCAGTGCCGGGAGCCCTCCTGGAGGGTTCACTCAAGTCGCATATGGGATGCCGGAAGTCCTCGCGGAGGGCTCATTTAAAATGTAAGTTTTTCTTAGCGAATTCGGCATTTATACACTGTGAAAATAAAATCAGTTGTTTATGATAACAAGATTTCAAACCTAATGCCGGTGACACTCCTCGAGGGTCAACTTTAGCGCAAACGTCATACCGATGACCCTCCTGGAGTGAACTTGCAATATGTATGGTGGCATGGCGTAAGCCCACGTTCGCATGGACCTAAAAATATCGTGGCGGAATTTTATCGCGCAATAGATTTTCAACTCTCGGTGTTAAGCCGAGCGTTGAAAAAACACACTGTTGGATTTTCAACTCTCGGCGCTAAGCAGATCGTTCAAAATTCAGTGCACGAAAAAGATTGCTGCGATTTGATTACGTCCGTGCGAACGTGGGCTAAGAGTCTATGAAAAATGGGTGGAGTCGAAAGTATTAAGTAGGTATGAGCAGTGGCATAACGCATAATTATGGCTCTTTAAAATTATAAATTGATTGCTCTAAAGGTCTCGTTTGATTTTACATAACATAACATCACGGCTGTATTCCTCGAAGGATTAGGCAGAGGAGTACTAACAGTACACCCACATTTCGCCAGTTATGTTTAACTTCCGAGTAACAGGGGGCGAGCCTATTGCCATCAACCGAGCACAAATGCAGAGTCCGGGCTGCTGCTACTGAGAAATTCCAGATGGAAATACCCAATAAAACATTGCCCGACCTGGGAACCGAACCCAAGACCTCTTAATTTGAGATATATTAATTAAACTTAAGATATATTAATTTACTTTTCGTTACACAACATAACTTGCGTCAAGACTCAAGTCACTACAAATAATATTGTTAATAACACTAGGCCATTTCAAGATTTGACCCGTGGAACAAATGGTTTTGGAAGTGAAAACTTCTTTAGGCGCGTTGGGCATTTTTGAGATGGGACTAAACCATTGATTTCGCGACACTGTTACGATACCAGCTTTTGACCATTAAAAGACATCAACGTGCGATACATTATTTCCAGCACAGTAAAATTGATCAAGTTTCCTGTTTTCTTTTGTAGGCACTCCCGGACTGCCAGTTTTTTTTTTTTTTTTCTTTATTTTAAAGTCTTTATCGAGAAAGAAAGAAGAAAGAAAGAAATGCGGTTTCATATTTTCAGTGCTCTCTACAAAGAACGAAGCCCATTTTCTCATTCTTCTCCCGTATAGGCAAATAATAGAGTCTGGCCACACTAAGTCTGCAATGGAATAAATGGGCAACCCCAAAAAGTTTCATTACAATTGTAGGTATAATTTAACACCAGTCAGTTATGTCAGTTTTGGGGTTGTAATAATCTAATGATTTTGATATTTGGCCTTTTGATTTTTGTGATTATGTGTAATAGACTACGTCGTTCCTATGCTCTACCTCCATACGATGACAAAACTGTATCAAATCTACACTGCATCGTACTACAGTGACTATTCTTTACCAGGAATAAATCAGAATATAAACAAAACAACCTATCAAAAACAAAACAAACAAAGCATCTAGTTCTTTTTTCCTAGGACAGGATGGTGTTGCCGTCTATAGATTTTCAAATTCCACCGTTTTTTACTTATGCAGACTCAGTGTGACCAGATTTATAACCAAAGCTCATGCTGTTGTATGAATATTATCCAGCTAGCAACTACAACAAATGAGTAGGTATTCAGGGGAAGTTATTTTATAAATAAAACCACAATGAGTAATAAGTATGTATATAATTCTTATTATTTCCTACGATGGCTACAAATGTATAAAATATCAGTCATCTTAACATTAGCATTATTATAAACAATAATATCATAAAAAACGTCTAGCCGCCGAACCGATTAGATACGGATTATAAGTATATTATTATCTACAAGAAACTAAATAGTTAAAATTCAAGTTAAACCTTCTGCTGATGATTGTTATATTTTCTAAATACCTATTATCTAAATTGTTATCTTGAATATTATGCTTATTTTTTATATTGCACACTATTTAATAACTGCAGACCTATTTTAAACCAAATAATATACTTATTAAATCTCGAGTAAATTACCAAGCCATGCACATTAAAATGCTGATTATCAAACGTTTACAATACGTAATTGACTTTTAAATAATTACAGTGCTGTTCTAAAGCCTATAGCAGCATAGATGTTGCGGTAAAATGATGTTATTTACATTATATTTTGTGAGTAGACTAGACTAATATCATTTTATAAAAATTAAAGCTTACATGTATATAATAAAACGTGGTATATAGTAATATCTGGAGCATTATCAGAGCTTTGAGAAAGCTTAAAAATCGATATAAAGCTCTAGAATTTTTAAAACGTTAGTGAAATTGACTTGCATGCTGTTAGTTCATTAAAATGAACAAGAGATTATTTATTCAATCATTTTTTAACTTTTATTGATAAAATGCATAAATATACATATGATATCTTGTCGATAAGGGACTATTGACCCGTAAAATGCCAAAATCGATTATAGAATATTCTAATTCATCACTTAATTTCACTTCAATAACATAGAACTAAAATCAATGAAGCCGAGCCACAATCCAATTGTTTCTCTCCTAAACTACGTAATATGTTTTACATATAGGTATCTAACCAAATCGCCAATAAATTATTTACTTTTTTATATTTATAATAAATAAATGATTCAAACAAATTACTTTACTTAGAAACTAATGAGATACAAGCCAATATAATAAACTTAACGCGTACACATTTAAAACAACAAATATACAAAAATCGCTACAAGTATACAAAACTACTATTAATCTCAGAAATGGCGAACCATTTGGCACAACAAAGTACAAACACCAAAAAATGTTACTCAGTAAACACTTCAGTTTTTCAATCATAAATATTTTAAAGGGCAGAAGCGATGTAATAATAAAGAACATACATTCTTGACTTCATGAAATGCATGAAACCAAAGCAACATATAATTTTGTATCAATTTACACTAAAAATAAGAGCGTTAACCAACTTTCGTTACTGACCGTACTTAAGAAGAAGCAATTAATATTAATCACTTTACTTTTAAATGAAATCTCCATCTGCTTAATTAACATTATTTGCCAATACACTAAGGTTTACGTTTTGTTGGCATGTCATGGACCCATGATCACATGATGACATGAAACAATTGTTTAAGAAAATTGGCAGGTAGATGTTTAATGGTTCGCCATCCGAGATATACATAGTTAACATAGATGTTTTAAAATAATAATAATTTAATAATGCCCTCAGAGTTTGACTTTTAGTAAATAACGCCATCTGTTGGATCGAGGTTGAATAACAATGATTGGAGCCCATGATTATCAAGCATGGATTTACAACGGAGTTTATGACGTGCGGCGCCGTGCAAATACACCCATGTGGTACAATCTAGCGACTTTCAGCTCAATATTATTAAATTACATGAAGATATTTGAAAGTACTCGTAATAGAGCTTTAATCGTGCCACGGTGGAATTGTATAGGACATACAGCGCCATCTCTTTTTCATACTGAAAAATTATGGTTTTGACACTTCCCTCTGACGACATTAGATACGCCTTTCGAATATTCTAAAGTGTAACTTAGCAACCACATGCTCATAATGATTAAAAGATCCTCAATTTGGTCTAAAAATGATGGAACATACACACATTCCAAGAAACAGGCAGTCAAAATGATGTGAACCACTTATTTCATTAGACTGTGGTGAGACTGTCCACAGCTTCCATGAGGCTTGGCACGGAGTCTACTTTCATCCCACGCTTACGAAGGTCGTTCAGCTCTTCGACCAACTTCGACTTGTCTCTGCCAAGTGTCTCCCTGAAAATAATTATTAATTTTATTATGTGCCAAGCCATGTGCCCGATAGGTTTTCCCATGACGAATAAAAACAACGGGCAATAATGACGATCTTCACATACAAACTTTCATCCAATATTTCAACACTATAGAGGACGGGCTTTCAAAAATCCTTCCTTAGGACTCACTTCTTTCAGACAAGGAACTCTATTGCTAAATTTGACGCTTCTAGACCCAGCGGTTTTGGCTGTGCCTGCCTGTAAAAATGTTAAATTCATTCAGAGAACGAATGAATTTAAGATTTTTATTAAGTAGGGTTGATGGGATGATAAGTAAGGTATGATGGGTTGGTAAGCCTGATGATAAACTGTTTTCGATAGGTGTATAAAATGCATTTTAGTTAAAAAATATTCCAGAATTTACTAGGCATTTATTATCTGGGTAAAATCGAACTTTATAATTCGATCAATCAATTCGGTCTATTACAATCTACATCCAGACAAAGACCTTGTTTAAGTCACACCACATAATGCCCCCAGTACCAAGGATAGGTACATTATCATCAGTTTTATAACAAATACGAACTAATTAAATCATAAGTTTATCACTATTATTTATGACGCATTATATCCTTAAACAGTTCAATGAATTATATTGTTGCGTTATCTATCATGTAGTTCATTTATTTATTCGCAAGTAATCATCCTATTGTTTTGTGTCATTATTTACATTATATACTTGCAGGAGGCCAAAGATATATGATATCACGTGCATTAAATATATAGGTATTTAGGTACTTAAAGTACTTCCCAAAAACAAGATAATGTTCTTTATATTCTCTTTTTAATCTTACCTACGCAATATTAGAAGATTGATGTGACGTACTGACTGTAGATTTAAATATAATGGTGAACATTTTTTTTTACTGAATAAATATGCTAACTTAACATTGTATAATTCTATACTGAAAAGCTTGAAACCTTTCGTTACCGTCTTTGATAAGTAATTATGACAAATACAAAAAATCATAAAATATACCTGAATTCCACTTAAAAGTGAGAAAAAGAAACTGATACAGAAATGTATGCTAGACACACATAGCAACCAGAAATTGATTAATTAGACTATTTAGAGAGAAACCCATTGTATATGATATAGTATAAATAATCAATCAATCAACTCAGCCTATCGCAGTCCACTGCTGGACATAGGCCTCTCCCAAGCTGCGCCACAACACCTTGTCCCCCCTGCTTGCGCATCCAGTCTGTCCCAGCCAGCTGGGGGCGATATGCGGTCTCCACTCCAGGACTGGATATTATTAATAATGATGTTTAATATTTCACCAATTTTTAATTTTGAATAAATATTTATAAATATTTATACTCAGCGCTTGGTGTGGCAACATGTTCGAGTTCGCGACAAGTCAATCATCATCCTGTGGATGCCTCGTTGAGAGGTGAAACACGTGTCGATTTCTTACAGGGGTTTTTTGTTTTTATTTTAAAGGTTACTAAATATATCTACTTCTATTGTATTTAATAATGGATTTCCGCAAGGTCACACCTGAATCAATTGACTATCTTTTTATTTTATCTTATTTATTTATTATTTACTAGCAAATTTTTATTTAAAAAGGAAGAGCTCTTAGCTAAGTAATAATAGCCGCACGGGTCAATCCACCAGGTTTAAGCTAGCTTGCCGGGGTCTGTGGATGGGTAACCATCTTTACATGTCGAGACACCTCCGTGCTTTGGAAAGCACGTTAAACCGTTGGTTCCAGCTGTCATTCGTGGATCTTTGACAGTCGTTACGGGCCGTCAGAAGCCCGAAAGTCTGAAAACCAGTTTTACCAAGGGTTATCGTATTACCCAGTTCCTGGGTTGTGGAGTTCAGATAGTCAGTCACTCCATGTCAAAAACTGGTATTCAGCTGCATCCGATTAGACTGAAAGCCGACCCGAACATTGTTGGGAAAAGGCTAGGCAGATTGATTGTATTATACACATAAATATTCCGGAATAACTTCTCTAAATAATTGACAAAACCGCATCAAAATCCGTTGTGTAGTTAAAGGGCTTGCTACACGGTTGCCAACCGCGTCCCTGACAGAGGTGACCTTGGTTGGCGACAGGCAGAGCTGTTTGAAATTTGGTCGTAAACCACGAACTACACGGTTGGAAACCACCAAGGTCACCTCTGTTGGGACGCGGTCGGCAGCCGTGTAACAAGCCCTTAAGAGGAACAATGCGGTCAGGCAGACACGAAAAGAGACTTTAATTTACATACATAGAGCCTTAACATTTTTTTTGCCAAAACCAAATTACCAATAGAATACTTACCATATAGAAATGCATGTATGTAAAAGAGGTATGTATATGAGCAGCAAGTCGGAGTCACTGACAGCCTCGTATCGTTTAAGCGCGAGTTGCGCCCAGCGCTCTACGGGCCCAGCCAGGGTGCCGTCACTTGCGCCTGCGCACGCCACGATGCGGCACAACACACCAAGTACCACACGTGATCGGTCCGTGTACACCTGCAAAACGATAGCATATTCATTATGACAAGCTTGCACCGGAAAAAGCTAAACACGTTTAACGCTAAACGAATTTATAACATTGCTCTGATTCTGTCAATCGTTTGAAGATGACGGGGACTAGTGATGAGCGTCGAATCAACGAACTAGTTAATTCGACTGTCGACATACTGTTAACGAATCGACGGTTCACCGATAATCGAGTCGATCGATTTTCGGTGAACCTTCGATTCGTTCGTTAGTCGAATCCGTAGACGCCTAAACTGAAACTCGTAACGCGACGACCGACGCGAGATCGTAGTAGAAATTCATTCGTCCGTTGAAATAAAATAATCAAGCAAACAAATTTGAAATCTAAATCTAGTAGAAAGGAATTGATATTTGTACGGGTCGAATGAAATTATTGTTAAGTGAAGAAAAGGATGCCGTTTTGTTAGATTCGCGTGTGTGAAATAGAAAGGCGATGGACTGGACGAACGATGCGAGACAAACCGGTTTGTACTTGTATTTGGTTCATAGTTATTCATCTTGTTTTGATTTTTGATGTTCAGTGTGTGATTCAGTATTTAGCCAATCCTAAGCCTGGAAAAGTATGAAGGAAAGTTCAAATTAATAGGTACATACAGCACGCGGGAGACTAGTCTACCGCCTACGTCGCTGCCGTAGTCGCCGTAGACTTCTTCGCAAAGTATACCAAATTGACGCGTAAACTAGCCGACGAATTCAACTAATTAATCGACTAGTCGATGAACGAAATCGGACGGTCTGTTTTCGTTAACGCTAAATACGTCGACGACCCATCTATAACAAGGACAGGATGTGTTTAAAGCCGCCATTACACTTCAAAGTTTTCTGACCGGTTAAATAGTCATGACCTCAGAGGTCAGCTATGAGATGCCCTACAGGACGAAAAAAAAAACTAAATATATTTTCCTCACGTAAGTCACTTACAATAACTACAATAACTTACGTAACTTACGGTTCCGATAAATTTACAAATGTAAACTTTCTTGTAAATAGCTTATCGTAATTTCTTCTTACATCTTATGCAGTCATATTAAGTTAATTAAATAAATTTTACGGACGCAACATACAAGTGTGTATATTGGCGGCCTAATGTTTAGCACTAAACATAAGTCAGTTTTTTTTTTTTTTTAACGGGCATCTCGCAGTTTTGACCACTAAGGTCTTGGCTGCTTAACCGGACTTTCCTGTGGGTGCCTTAAGCTGCTACACTCAAAGCCTCCAGCCAGGGGCAAAAAACTAAACTAAATTAAAACTAGGCGAACGCTCGCTAAGGGCACCCCCTGTGGGGTACGAACCTCGGCTTAGGGCGTCGCTGAGGGGAGGAAAGCAAGAAGGGACAGGCTGGATCAAAATTGGTTTAGATCATGATTATTATTCGGGGTAGTTTAAAGCTACGTGCTCAGCGGCAACAACTTGCTGGCACCTCGTTTTCGAGCAAGGGTCGGGGAGGAAAATCATTTACTCAGGGACACGGTCGCGATCGCAAAGGACCTCGGCGGCGAGGTCGGAATGACGGGAGGCGTCTGTTTTTGTGTATTGTACTGGTGGCCCTATTCTGCTCTTGGAGGAGTGTGATGGGATCATCAGGGTCGGAAAGTACATGCCGCGGACGGCGGATCTGACTAATTCTGGAAGGGACATAATTGGCTGCTTCGACAACCAAGGGGTTACGATGTCTAGGAGCGGAGTCAAAGTAACGCTTGGACATGCGTTTTAGGAACTGGTGAATCGTAGGGATTTTACAGTCGAGATGGAGGATCTCGTTTCTGACATAGAAGGGAGCTCCCGTGGCTTTACGGAGGAAACGGTTCTGCAAGGCTTGCAACCTATGGATGGAATGGGACTTGGCGTGGGCGAATACTGCACCCGCATAGGTCATAATGGGTCGGATACACGATGTATAGATGCGCAGTTTGCACTTAAGTGACAATTTGCTGCGTGCATTTAGTACGAAATGGAGTCTACCTAGAGCGAAAGCGGCTCGCGAACGAACCGTCTTTATGTGCTCTAGGATAACACCTAGGTATTTGGCGCGCCTAGCCCAAGGGATTGGTTTGCCGAACATGGTGATAGGTCGGGGGAAAGGGGGGGGTCTAGTTCTCGGTTTAGAAAAGCTAACCGCTTGACTTTTGTCGGGATTTACTTCTATTCGCCATTTTCTAAACCAGGCGCCAAGGTTGTTGACAGCCCTTTGGAGGTTTAGCAGCATCGTAGCTGAATTTCCCTTACAGATGATCGCTGTATCGTCTGCGAACAGAGCCAACTGCGTCGATCTGTGTCTGGGGATGTCGCTGGTGAATAGCGTGAAAACGAGGGGGGCTAATACTGAGCCCTGAGGGAAAACATAGTCAGTGATGGGTCCACTACATAAATACAAAAACCAATGTATATTTTTTTTTGTGTTTCTGTCATTTCAAGTTCCTGTCATTATTATTGACAAAGCACGTAGTGGTACTTATTCGAATTTGTGTGGGGGGTAAGTACCACAACTAAAAAGTGAAAAATAAAGGCATTTTACAAAAAAAATAAAAAAGAACCATCATCCAAAAAACACTACAAAGTGAAAAATTACTTTAATTTCGGAAGTTGGTGGTAAAAATCGAAATTTCAAAACCAAAGACATCAACTTCCGAAATTAAAGTAATTTTTCACTTTGTAGTGTTTTTTTTTTACGTCTGTTGTTTATTATTTTCTGTTAAAGTTTTTTTACCAATGTATTGATGCAAAGTTTTTATACCTTGACATTTAATTAATAACTCACTAGTGCTCCTCAAAGTGGGAAGTTTAGTAATTATTTTACTAATATTATGAGTCTTAAGGATGAGTGTAATTAATTTAGAGTTATTTTACTCTAAAATTTTAAACTAGACATTGATTAAAATTGTCAACTGAAGCAAAAACTAACAAAAGAAAATAAAAAAATTAGACTAAAATGTATGATAATCTACTAACCTTGTTTAATAATTTAAAACTTGTCTCCAAAACTGACAGTGCTTGATCGAACTTGCCGTCATTAATCAGTTGTTTTGCTTCATTTAGCTCAATGTCCTGGAAGAATGTGATAGCAATCGGGGAGTCCCGCAGCCGTGAGTCACCCGCTATCAAGTCTAGTAGTGACTCAAATGCAGTACATCGTGTAGAAATCAAGTTTGGATCGAAGTTACCCATGACTATCTGAAATAAGTTCAAATCCGTAAAAAAATTAAGACCAGAAAAACATAAGAGTCATAATAAATACTACTCTTTAGCAAGTCATATTTTACAAAAGTCTACTAGTAATTTACATATATTACAGAATGAGATCACAATATTGGCAAACTATTAGTGCATATAGTTGCTAATTAAATTGAGCTGAGTTAGATCCAGCCTTCCAACAGAAAACCGATGTGTTTACTTTAAACTAACAAACTACATAGTACGCCTACTTAATTAATTTAAAGTTATGACTCATAATAATAACAAAGAACTAACAATGTACACTTGTTTACCTTTCTAGGAAATGAAATACTGCTTAGCAGAGCTGGAAATTCCTTTTTCAAACCGTGGTAAAGATCTAGGAAGTGGGTGTATCGCCTCTCAACATTTGCTGGATCTGGATCTAACACCCTGGATTCTGTAGCTTGTCTTGCTTGTACCATGTAAGCAACGAATTTCTTTTCATTCTCAAAACCTTCCACTGTTCTTGAAGAAACTATTTGAAATTTTAGCATGGTGCTTTAATGAATTAATTTATTGTTTTCTATTCAACAACTTACTGTTTGGGTGATTTTTCTGAAATAATGACAAACAAAAGTGACTTGACAAAGAAACAATAATTTGTTTGCAGCTGGCACTGACAGTGACAGGGCAGCAGCAGCATGTCATTGTCAAGTTCAAAGTGACTTTTAAGTTTTGACATTGACATGACAGACAGTATTTGGTTGATATTCTCAGTGAAGGTACTTAATTCTCATTAAACTACAGCGTGCCATGTAAATTGATCATGTTTAATTGATCTTTAAAATAGCGGTGGTCACACTTGATGGCCGTAGTGACGGCTGTCAAGGGCTGTCATGAAAATAATGACAGCAAACGGTGAGACAGGTAAAGATTTAAATTGTTAGATTCGCCCTACCGCTCTAAAGAAAGTCGCGTTTTTTATATTTTAATTGTTTTGGGGTTTTTATGTAAATAGATATGTCAACCCCATCGTGTCTTTTACCATTTTAACATTAATACTTATAATTAACACATAAACTATACTAAACCGTTAAACATTAGGTATACTAAACACTTTGTGATAAAATAATGTCGAAGGTTTATAGGGTAATCTGGGAAGTTTTAGAATGAGAATTTGTTACCACTGATAACGAATACTTTCAACAAGAGCACGGGTTGGCGTGATTTGAACCAACGTATTGCCCAACGTCGTTATTCAATACCGAATGTCAATTGAAACTCTAATCATATCCGCTTCAAGAGATCATGAATCTTCCGGGCTAACTAGACGAATACAATAAATCGTTACTCGTCAAAATCTGTATTTTGACAAGTAACGTTAATAAACAGGGTTGTTGGTTATATTAAGTCTGCAATCCATTAAGGGGATGTAGGGGAGGTCATTTACAACCAAATGACCCCTTGTGACTCCTATGCAAATGTCAAAAATTTTCGAGTCATTTGATATTTTATATTCTTACTAGCTGTCCGGCCCGGCTTCGCACGGGTAGCATTAAGACTCATTTACGGCGCACTATAACTACCTACCCTACCTACCCTACCTACCCTACTTACCCTACCTACCCTACCTATCCTACCTACCCTACCTACCCACCCTACTTACCCTACCTACGCTACCTATCGTACCTACCTATCCTACCTACCTACCCTACTTACCCTACCTACCCTACCTATCCTACCTACCTACCCTACCTACCTACCCTACTTACCCTACCTACCCTACCTATCCTACCTACCTACCCTACCTACCTACCCTACCTACCTACCCTACCTACCTACCCTACCTACCTACCCTACCTACCTACCCTACCTACCTACCCTACCTACCTACCCTACCTACCTACCCTACTTACCCTACCTACCCTACCTATCCTACCTACCTACCCTACCCTGAATTTTCTTTGCTATAAACCTCACGGAGCCCGAGACCTTTCCAACGAATGCAAAACCGTGGAAATCGGTTCGTACGTTCTGGAGTTATAGCGTCAGGAAGGAAAACCCGACTTATTTTTATATAGTAGATTTCATTCACTAGCTGTTCGTGCTCGGCGTCGCCCGGTGTATTTCCGACTTTACCGGTGGATTTTCCAAAATTTTCTTTCATGCAAACCTTGTATAAAAACACAGTAGACAATTACAAATACAAAAAAAAAAACAGCCAAATCGGTCGAGCCATTCTCTAGTGATGATCTTTCATACATGCGGATTTTTATTTATAAGTAGATAGCAGTTTTTTTGGGAGTGGCGCGAGGAGGCGAAACGCCGGGGATTAACTCCACTGCTGCGAGAAATCACGGAACATCGGACAGAGCTCCGGCGGGATCTCATGGCGTCATGGAGAGTGCGATTGTCGGAACCCAGGGCTGGGCACGCCACTATTGCGACGATAAGCCCCCTCTTTGAGAAGTGGCTAGAGAGGCGCCACGGTGTCCTCACCTTCCGCCTGACGCAGGTCCTCACCGGACACGGCTGTTTCGGGAGGTCCCTGTTCAGGATAAGGCGGGAGGAAATGCTCGAGTGTCACCATTGTGTGGATCGCCCGGAGGGCACGGTAGAGCATACGGGGGGGGTCTGCCCGGCTTGGGCGTAGCATCGCCGTGTCCTCGTGGAGGCGATCGGCGGCGGTGATCTCTCGCGTCCGGCCCTGGTTCAGGCCATGGTACGGAGCGGAGAGGAAATGGGAGGCCGTCACCTCCTTCTGCGAAGCAGTAATGCTCGCGAAGGAGGAGGCGGAACGCGTGAGGGAGAGGCAAATTTCGCGCCCTCACGCTCCTAACAGCCGCAGGAGGAGAGGCCCTGAGCATCCGGAATCGCAGGCTGATTTCCGGCCACCGTAGGTGCGGGCTAGCGGATGGTGAACAATGGGTAGCTCGCCGTCCGATAAGGAACAGGCCCGGGTTGACGGCGCGTTCTGTTCCACACGCGCCTCAAAAAAATGTCAGCAGAATTAACGGGTCCGCTAGGGCCGATACCTACCGGGGTTGCGAAGAAGTCCGAAAGGGAGATCGTAGCCCCCGGTAACATGACAACCGAAGGAACACGGGTGGGTTTTAGTCAGCAAGAGTCTGACACGCCGTCCCGCTCCCAGAGCGAGAGAAGTTATTTGATGAATTCCCACCCAAAAAAAAAAATGCCGTCAGATATCAGCACTATCAATGAATATTTTGGTATGAAGGCAATGTATGGAACTTTCACGGGTTCACCCCCCTGTTTTTAAGATGGCTTTACATTAAAACAATATTGCTAGTTATCAAAAGAACTTATAGAGGTGACGTCACCAAAACCGCTAATAAAATAACATTGTTTCAACATTACAAGAAGGACGTCATGGTACGAAAAGTCAAAGTAAGATTATAATAATACTGCTATAAGAGCTTGCGGTAGGCCCCCTGGTCTTCGGTCGGTGTTGTTCTTTACGCAAGCTTTTTGTGACGGAAGGTACATGAGTAGCCCATTCATCAAAAAACAAAAACATTACCCGGACAAGTCTGCATAACAAGATCCATTGCCACAGAAAAACTAAGAAGCCACCGTAAATCTCCGGGCAAACCGCAGCCCTGTCAAAGTTTTGTATCCGTAGAAACGAAACCCACTCTATTACCCAAACAAAAATTTTACAATGGTCATAATAGTGCAAAAAGATTATAACTGCCTGTTTAAATCAATAGCCCATCAAATAAATAACAATGGGGCTGACTTTCGACCACGTGTCTGTCCACCGAGTTCTCGCTACCTATGTTTCGACGAACCAAGGTGACGCCAGAATTCGCTTAGCACTTACAAATAACATTAAAGAGTTTCTTCCTAACAGCAAGCTTTCTCAGGAACAAATGATAACAAAATACATAACCACGAGGTTTAACGAGACGTTCTGGGGAGGAGAAACCATCATAGTCGCTGCGTCCGAATTCTGTCTCGCAAATGTGCATGTGCACCTAAATAACGAGAACATAGGTACTGATGTATTCACCTGCCGATAACTCAGTACCCGGACACATACATATATTCTACAAGAACCAGCATTATTACAACTGTTTCATAGCCGATGAACAATACAACAATAACCTGCATACCCATCAACATTACATACACCGACATCAGGGGAAGTCGCGGATGACATTGGATACATAATACTTAGAAACCCGCCTTCTTCCGCAATTAAGTACACTTGCCCAGACCTGCGTATTGCAACTTGGAACATCCGCGGGGCCTCGAAACCAGCAAAGAACATAAAATAGATGCGGAACTTTCAAATAGGAGCATTCACGTAGCCTGCCTACAGATGTTCTATGTCACGAAGTCCGTTTGGCTATGAATGTTGTCAAGCGTGCACATGCACATTGTTTTTATGTGCGTAACCTCGAGAGCGCTCAGTGTCGATCGGGACACGGTCCGGATCAGTAGTGGTTATTAGTTCGCGCCAAATTGTTTCACGGAGTAAGGTCAGCATGGCAACAAAACGAAGAAGAGTTGTCCATAGTGAGGTAATATTTATTTATACGTTTTCAATTAAAATGTTATACAAAGATACTTAATATAGTAATAGAAGTATTTATAAAATGAATGTTTTTTTGTGTTATAAAATGTTTATATTACTTAATTATTTTGATTACATTTTGTTTTAGGGTCGAAACATGATAGCTAGTGTTTATCATTTTCTGCGAGAAGAATATGAATTTACAAAATCATTAATGGAACTCAACTGTGATTTGTCTCATTTACGAGACATTACACGCCGTACAGCTGAAGCTACGGGTGTGAGCCAAAAAACAGTTCAAAGAATATTAAAAGAAGAGAAGGAATTGCCATCCACTTCATCAAAATTCACTTCACTTATGAAGAAAAGGAGAAAGCGAGATAATAAAGTGGATATAGATAATTTTACAGCCGATGTGGTTCGCAGTACTGTACAAGATTTCCATATTGTCCATAAAGAAATTCCAACATTAGCTAAGTTAAGAACAGCATTGAATGAAAAAATCGGATTCGAAGGTTGTTTAGAAACTGTTCGCAAGTTACTGTTGAAATTAGGTTACAAGTGGCGCAAAACAGAGAACAACCGTAAAGTCTTGACGGAGCGTCATGATATACAAATGTGGCGTTTAAAATATTTAAAAAAAATAACAGAGTACCGCTCTCAAAGTCGGCCCATTGTCTACACCGATGAGAGCTACGTCCTTTCGACACACGTGCGAAACAACACCTGGGCAAAAAAAGGAAAGAACTCCGTTTTTTAAAAAAATTTGCACAGGCACTCGCTTTATTTTAGTGCACGCAGGAACCAAGGATGGTTTTATTGAAAATGCTTCCTTGGTTTATAAGGCCAACTCAACAGCTGGTGATTATCATTCAAATATGAGCTATGATAACTATGTAAAATGGCTAAATGAAAAGTTGCTACCCAATTTACTTCCGCGCTCTGTCATTGTCTTAGACAATGCATCTTATCACAACACACGGGCTGAACGACTACCGACGCAATCTACAAAGAAAGCCGATATGCAGCAATGGCTCAGGGATAAGGGTATAGCATTTGATGAATCTCTTCTTAAATTGAAATTGTACGATACAATAAAGAAGTACAAAGCCCAACACGTAATCTACAAGATTGACGATTTTATAAAAAGCAAGGGTTTTGATGTCTTACGCCTTCCCCCTTATCACCCAGAATTAAATGGGATTGAAAATATTTGGGGGATCGTTAAAAATTATGTCGCATCTAAAAATATCGAGCAAAACATGACGAATACGGAAAGACTGATCAATGAAAGTTTGGGCCAAGCTAGCAGTGAAACGTGGCAAAAAACTTGTGCTCATGTTGAAAAAATTGAAAAAGACTACTTGAAATATTTTGATCTCGATTTTGAATTTATAATCAATGTACAAGATGATTCTGACGACAGCAAAACGGAATCGGAAATCGAAAATGTATCTGATAGTGATTGAAAATACTGAATAGTCCTACTTGTTTCGTTTCCATTCTGTAACACCAATGCTTAATTAAATGCCTACATATTCTTAATATTTTTGTATTTATTGCAACCTAATCTAATTTATTTACAAAATGTATATACTTTTAAAACCAAAATTTTATTTAGATTATTAAATCTCGACTTGAATATATATCAGATTTTTTTGCTAACGTTACCTACTTTTACACACACAAGCGCGCTTGTCGGGATACGTCACTACTACAATCAAAGCCGAACGGACTTCGTGAAATAGAATATCTGTACAAGAAACAAGGATGAACCTAGGAACGTAGAACTACAAATGGCACTTATCTGAAACAGCAGGTAATGCTCACCGGGGACTTGCAATTGTAATCAGAAAGGATTCCCAAATTGAAATAATTAACAGTAAGAATGATACCGACACGATTTCAACCACTATTAAAGTTGGTAGGGGAAGCGACAACTCTGCTCCTCTTTATATGTATAATTAACACTCACATCAACAGCTCTACCTTTAATGCAACCAGATCCTTCATAGGTCTATTAAACTTGATTAGACAAAAACCAAGGAAATGTACTCTAGGCTACTTTAACACCCATGTTGGTAGACAGGATACACTAAGTTCCCAAAGCAAAGGGTTGATTCACTAATATCTACATTATGAATATTCTAAATATTTGAAAAACTGCAAATATAAACAACAAAAGCGAGATCATCAAACATGATAACATGGTCTAAGAGCATGTAAAAATCCCAATTGGATCACATTATTACCCCATAGGTGACTCTTTGATTTTATTAATGGTCAAATTCGGTCCGATAGGAACACCTCCGACCATAAAATAATCTGGTGGCAACTTCAAACAAGTCGAATTTTAAACAAAACTGAAAGAACCAAACACAAGGCAAAAGAATCGGACAACATTATTGAGACCAAAGATTTCAACCACAAACAATGTTACTATGCCAATCTCAATATCAAATCCACCAAACCAAAATACCAAGCATGCATAACAAAAAATCTGGAAAACATATGAATCAAATCAGCGGATGAAGGCATCAACATACCAAGGAGCACCATAACTGATGTATTAAAAGCGGCTACCCAGGATACCTTAATTTTTCAGCCGAGTCACTCTAGGGATCATCCTATAGCTCTTGCTAACCTACAAAAGGCAACAATTTAACAAAGAAGACAACCTGATAACGCAAATGGGCATAATCGTGTAAAAAAATTCAGGCAACACTGCAAAAGGTTAAACACCGAGAGGGCAAAAAATAATGCAGGGCTTTCTTTACCGAACTGGGGAAAAACACCCTCCGAAACACATGAAAGGTACTTTATTTATTTTACAGGAAAAACACATTAGAAACAAAACGCCGGAAAAAAAACGCATATATACCAATGTCCAAATGGAAGCAAATTCTAAAATACTCCGAGGAACTACGTATACCGAGGTTATCATTACAAAGTCGTTATAAGACACGCAAAATCAAGGATCCACATCATTAACAGCATACGTAACGGGACAGCACCGGGAGCAGACCAAGTGGTAATCGAGCTCTATAAAGCGATGTCACAAATATTACAGGAAGCCGTCACCTCACAAATGAACAAAGCTTTGACACAGAATGAAGCACCCGACACATGGCTAGAAACAAAGCAGGTACCTATTCCGAAAAAACTTACCCTAAAGATACAAACGATTATCGCCGAATATCAGTTTGCAATACGGGTTACAGAATTTACGCCTCCTACATAATAAAAAAAAAATAGACGAAATAATAAAAAAATTGGGCAACTATCAAGTGGCCTTTTCAAACAAAAGATCTACTGATGACCACATATTTACGCCGAATATACAGTTTGGAAGTATTGACAATCGCCAAAACTAACAGATCAAGACCTAGAAGATATGAGAGAGTTATCATGAGAGACTTGATTAATCACGCTAGGAATAATATCTGGTTCATGGATCCGTCATGGCTGAAGACCGATACAAGATCAAGAAAGCAGCCAGCGAGATGTACAAGATACTTGAAACGGACAGCAGAGAATCCTCTGATGAAGACACAGAAAACAGCCTTGAAAACAGCCAAAGGATTCGCAGGCGAAGATTGAATGAGTCAATCGGCGGCGAGGTCGTAAAAAGATGCCCATCTCTAGATAAATATCACTCGTCTCTCCACTAGTCCATTGCCTACTCAAGGATGCATATCCGGTACGGCTCGCAAATCCTTCCTTATCCTGAGGGCACGTCTTCCTTATCATTACCGTGACCCCCAGTCTACTCCCTGATATGAAATGGCCTATGTAGCACCATGAAACATGAGGCCCCAGGGGCTAGTGCAAATCTTGGGGTTCATTCGATTTATCGATTCTGGTTAAACCACACTGGGATCGGTGCATTTCATTCATTCATTCATACTGGCACTTTGACCGCGTCTTTATGCGAGGATTTGGTACTTTTCTCTTCATTTTCACACCTCCTCCACCTCTTTGATCTTCTTTGATCTTTATCGTTTAGGTATTTTGATAAATATGTAATCAATATGGGTCAATTTACAGGCCGACTACGGCGAAGCAAGGGAGGGTTATTATTTTGACCGGTATAAATGTATATATACGTAAATACATACATACCGGTCAAAATAATAACTCTCCGTTAAGTTATGAGTTAGAAGTAGAATTTATGAGGGAACAGATGGACATACATACCGTCACATTCATCTGTTCCCTAATAACTTCTAAACACTTATCATAATTTGACAAAGGAGGTAGGTATCGTTGGAATCGTCTTGATCGTACGCTGGTTTAAGCCTATGTGACGTCGCATTAAATTGAACATGGCGCCCCCTAGAGGACATAGTGATAAAATAAAAAAATACGCAAATAGCCGATAAGTAACTTAACATTTTCGAGCTCGCTTCGGTCGCTCTTGCATTCTGGTTTAATTATATTAGGTTATTAGCGTGTTAGCATAACTTGACAAAGTTATTCCTTATATGCATGTACAAACGAATACCTAACATAAACGAAGTGAAGTACAAGACTTTTCGAACTTGCTTCGTGGAACTGAAGATGTATCTCCCCGAAAATAAACCTGCCGGCGCCCATTTAATAATAATAGAGATGCAGGTGACGCAGGTCCACGCAGCGCAGATTTCGTAATGCGTGACCACCACTAATTCATAATTTTGTTGCAATAACAGAACATTATTATTTATTTACACACACGTATTTACATAATTTAAAAACCAACAAACTTAAAATAATGATGAGGGCTCACCCGTAGAGCGGCATGTGGCGAGCTGTTGGGCAGTTTGCAGGGCCCCACGGACCCTATCTCCCGGGAAAAGTCTTGTTCCTCATCTCTGGCTTACCTTTATTGACCGGCTGGAGTGAACACTGACGAGGAACAAAGGTCCCACCTCATTCTTGCTTTTATTGTCTGGCTTGAGTGGAGATTTGCAAGAGCAAAACGTGCTCGGAGGAAGAAAGTATTCCAGTAAGTGCTGGTAGGAATCTTGACCATCTTCCAGGCTCTGGGATAGTTCTGATAGCCGTGGTATACCTCTCCACTCCTCAAGCACCTCAGGAAGTGTTGCCCCGTTGTCGCTACGTCACTATGTGCTAGCGACAGTTTCAGGGCAGGGCAGGGGGTGACTTGCACACTCAATAATGGCCATTATTGAGTGTGCAAGTCACCCCCTGCCATTTTATCCATGTACAATAAAACATTGATCAGGCAGGGGCCATAGTCCTCCCATAGTTCCAGGTAACCAGTCCACTTTAGCCACCCTAACCCATAATCCAATATCATTGTTTCCATATCCTGCAATAGTCCTACACCAACTGGGAGTTGTCCTTGGGTGTCCCTGCATAGTGCGAACAGGGATAATCATCAGTTGGTGCCTCATCCTTACCCTTACATATCCTTATCCTTACATATTATAAAACACAGTCCCCCGCCGCGTCTGTCTGTCTGAACGCGATAAACTCAAACTTCAAACGGTGTTCACCAATAGGCGGAATGATTCATGCCAAAGATTTTTGTGTATAATTCATTAAACTTTTGTGTAAATTGGTTGAAATATGACGATTATTGTCGAAGATGTCGGAAAAAATCATGCTGACTGGGACCTTTACTGGCGTGCGCCGCGTAAGCCGTAAGAGATACATCAAATTTATGTTCTAAAGATTTGTAGATCTTAAAAAGTTCAGCAAAAAAATCCACAATAGTATATGTCTATCTTCTAAGGATGACCTACAGTAACCATTTTTATCTTTCAGAATTTGATAAAATTTTCATATATAAATTTGGAATATGGGCATGAGATGATGTTGAAGACAAGGAAGTTTGTCAATAATTCCTTTTGCACATGCTGCTTCCCTGGTAACTTATTAACGGCATAACTACGTAAATGTCTATTATCTGCTCCCAAATTAGGATGTCTTTTTTTGACATAATCTTTTGATCATCTCGTAGATAAAGATTTCTATTACAAACTTCATGAGACTTGACAATGAATACCTACTTACTGGCACATTAAAAATCCCCATAGTTACGTCAACAATAGCGTCAAACTTGATGCGGCATACTGTCAAATTATTAACCACGTAATTTTTTTAAATTGGAATAGCTGACGTTGAAGTACTTGAATAAAGATGTTGAATATAAAACATTTAAGTTTTGTAAATGTAGCGAAACAAGCTCGACAGCTCACCATTAGTGCGCCGCTATACGGACACAGGTGGTACCCCGACGAGCATTATCTCAAACAATTCGCCGGTTCAGTGATGTACCCTACGCCAGAGACAAACAAATATTTCAGAATAATCCATCATTCAAAACTATTCCCGGTTGAACGCAAGCTTCAAAACATGTTTATTAATTTCGGACCTCAACATCCAGCTGCTCACGGCGTTCTTCGATTAATACTGGAACTGGACGGCGAGACTGTAGTCCGAGCCGACTCTCACATAGGTTTCCTGCACAGAGCCACGGAGAAACTGATGGAACACAAGCATTATAATCAGAGTGTGCCCTTCATGGATCGTCTAGATTACGTGTCTGTCATGGCCAACGAGCAAGCTTTTTGTATTGCTGTTGAAAAGCTTCTTAACATAGAAGTACCACCCAGGGCTAAGGCAATACGAATCCTATGCGCTGAAATGAGTCGTCTAGCAAATCATATGCTGAATGTCTCCGGCACAATACTTGATGCTGGTGGTATAACACCTTTCTTTTGGATGTGTGAGGAACGAGAGAAAATTTATGAAATGTTTGAGAGAATTTGCGGCGCTAGAGTACACTGCTGCTATCTTCGCCCGGGTGGGGTGATCCAGGATATTCCCATTGGTTATCTCGACGATATTTACGAATTTTGCAGTAAGTTGGAAATTCGCTTTGATGAAAGTGAAGATATTGCAACTACGAATCGATTATTCTATGCTAGAACTGCAGGTCTTGGTATTGTAAGTGCGCACGACGCTATGTCTCTAGGCTTCTCGGGGCCTATGATACGCGGCTCTGGAGTCAAATGGGATATTAGAATTAACGACCCGTATGATGGCTATGACTTATACGATTTTGAAGGAGTTGTTGGAACATTTGGTGATATGTATGACCGATACCTGTTACGTTTCGAAGAAATGCGTCAAACTTTACGAATTATTAATCAAGTTCTTGATACGATGCCTGAAGGAGAATATAAAACAGACGATTCCAAAGTTTCTTTGCCTTCAAGAAAGGAAATGAAAACTTCAATGGAATCCTTAATTCATCATTTCAAATTATGCAGTGAGGGTTATCCTGTGCCACCTGGAATTACATATACCGCAATAGAAGCGCCAAAAGGCGAAATGGGTGTCTACATGGTGGCTGACGGCACTTCCATTCCGTATCGGGTGCACTTACGTCCGTGTTCATTTAACCATATTCTGGGATTAGCTATTATGGGCCCACAGTTAATGCTTGCTGATATTACTATGCTTATTGCGTCAGTCGACGTTGTTTTTGGAGACATCGATCGCTAAATGGATTGGCATACTGTTTAAAATATGCTTTTTATTAGTACCTACCTAGTTAATCTAGAAAAAGAAATGATATGATCGATTGCTTATTGCTAATTTCCATAAATATATTATTTTAAATAATTACGGCTATTCTTACAGAGTTCACAAGACTATTATTACCCTTCGTCCTAACCGAAAGCTTCTGTCGCGCGAATACCCGATTCTATGTTCAATGTTATAGGGTTTGGTTTCCGCACTTAGTCCGTAAGGTGGACCATTGTGTGTGGGCCATGGCGGCCGTTTGATGGTTATTCCAACCAGCCCACCTCCCTCCAGAAGCTAATTAAGTCTCCTGGTCTGTTCAGAACATCTGTGTTAGGGCTTTCATCCCGGGAATCTCGCCCTCGAAAACTTCGAGAGTCTCGACGATTTTTTGGTATTTTCGAGACTCGAGACTTATACTTTCGGTCCCGGGAATAACCAGACTTTTGAGACTATTAGTCATAAAAAAAGAAGTAGATAATTGATGAACATGTGATTAATTAAGTCTGAAATATAGCGAACTTGTTCAGAAATATCAACAAAAAAAAAAACAAACTATATATTAAGGAAATACGTAGAGGATGAGTTCCACAGAAAACTAAAATTAATAATAATTGTTTGGAAGACGAGATGGTCCACTTTAGCTGAAATGCTTGAATGTTTTCTAAAAAAGAAATGCGTCCGAAAAACTCTGATTGATGTAGGATCTGGAATAGAGTGTTACTACATTGGAAGGAATCTCAAATTCACTTGGTATCATAAAAGTGACCTTAAAAGCACTGTCTAGGCGAGACGCTTTTCTTTTAACAACGCATACTGCACTAAGTTTATGTCTAAATAAATAAATTAGACTTACAACAAAGTTACACAAGACTTACATAAGTCTCGCCAATTCACTGCGTATTTTCGCCTCAGTAAGGCTATTTTCTTTAATACGGATTAAGTTGGTTGAGCAACGATGAAATTAGAGTATCTTAAAAACACTGTACGAACGGTTAAATATATGCAAATACCAGCGATCCAAATATAATAAAATCAGGCCCTCTCTGTTTGAAACTACATTAAACGCACTTTGTTTCTTACGTGCCCACTTTAAAAATTAAAAAGACTCTCATAAATATTTTGTTATTATTTTAATTTTTTATTTTAATAAAGTATACTTGATTGAAATATTTTGTTTTAACTGCCTAAATGCCTATAAGTTTGAAACCTACTTTTAAAAGTCTCGAATGTTTCGTTATTCCCGGGAATTTCGAGACCGCAATAAGTCTCGATTTTTTTTTCCCGGGACTCAGAAATGCAGCGAGATTGAAAGCTCTAATCTGTGTAGGATCTGGGTGACCCGAGGGTTTCTGTTCTAATCTGGGTGACGCAAATATTTTTTTTTTGTACCTTTCTTTTCTAGTTTATTTTCAACATAGTTGTCATTTTCTATGGTTTTCGAGGTCGCTGATAACAAAACTGGGGTCAAAATCAATATTCAAGATGGCGCTGCCGAAAACTTGCAAATTTTTCGTCATGGGTGTCGTTTTCATGGTTTTCAAGATTGTTGATATCGAAAATGGGGTCAAAATTAAAATTCAAAATGATGCCACCGAAAATTTGCAAAATTTTCTTCATAGGTACACATGACTACACATCAAGCTTACACCTTTTTTCTATTTCAGCCAAAAAATAGGCTAAACAACTTGCTTCTTTTGAGCAATGCAATGACATATTTAATAATAATTCGACCAATAATTTGGCAACAACTAATGATATTGATTATTATTTAAATTAGAACATGCTTAGCAAATTTTCGGTGGCGCCATCTTGAATTTTGATTTTGACCCCATTATCATTGGCGGCGCACTCAAACACCATGAAAGTGGTACACACGGCAACACATCAAGCTATACATTTCCAGTTCATGCTGATCTCGCATTGTAAAGGATTTCCGTACAAAGAGAGGTCATTTATAGCTTGCAAAACTTGCAACTGGTAATAAATCAATAATTACCTACGTTAATATCTTAGAAAATAATTCAAATACCAGTAGATTTTTGCATTTGTCCAAATCATTCAATTAGTCAAATGTTTTTGGAGAACCAACTCGAATAACTACGACTATTTGTACTGCTACATGTATTGATAATGTGTTTTGTTGCTGCGACTATTTAGATAAAGCCATGGTTATCCAAGTAACACAGGAAGCATTTTAACAAACGAATAGTAAACTTATGTAGAACTTTAGTCCGTATAAACTCTTATACAAGTTCACCGAGCATCTTGACACTTTATATTGGTATTTCAAAACCATTATGATCCTTTACACTGTATAGCAGTTGGATAATGGCAAATCAAAATGCAGCTGTACAGCTTTCAGCAGTTTTGAATGCAATTGGATCTACAATAGCATTTTAATTAGTAAATAAATACGTAATGCTATTTAATAGCATAAAAATTAACCATTAAAATAAATCTGGAAAAATACCACGTAAATCTGGAATACAGCCATGAGCTGTTTTTAGTGCCCTTTGTTGTGTAAAAGCACCTTTACGTGGCAAGTAAGAGCTTTGTACTGCTATACAGCTTAAACGTGAATCAATGTAATGCTTGCATTTGTAAAGATCAACTGAGTTCTGCTGTAAAGCTCTTTAATAAAATACACATAAGTTAAGTAAATACAGTTTTAATGCGTTAAGCTGTTTATACATTCATTTTACTGTATTCGTAAAACCATTTTTTGGCCATATTGGAGAAAAGCACATCTTATACTATCAACAAAACAATAGCAATTTTTATGGTGGAAGTATAAATATTATTTATTATTAATTTAATCCTCAATCAATCATTCGACAGTTTCGTTTTAAAATTAAATTTGTAAAATCGTTACAGATTTTGGTTCTTAGTTTGTAGAGGACCCTAGAAAAATACCTGAAAACATCTACCTATTTCAGTTTCCTGAAAAACATACGTCCATTATACTGGACATTATCAAGTTCATAAGAAACTGATGCACTCCAACCATGTGGGTGTACATGTGCATGTGCTTCCCATTGTCAAAGAGAAAGAATAAAGAAACAAGTGATTCTGTAGGAAAATACTCATATATTTTGGAAAATTAATCTCATAGTTACATTAGCACGCAACATTCACTTTGTGGACTTGTTTTAAGTGTAAACTTAAAACAAGTCCACAAAGTGAATGTTGCGTCTAATCTGCTCGAATCGTTTCAATGGCATGACGTCAGCCACTTGGACATATATCAATTCTGTAGACCAATAGTCTAGATAGGAAGGCATTTTCACTATACACATGATAAGAAGCAGCATAAGAAAGTCTTTCAACCCCTCGATGGTCAATTATATACATTTCCCGGTTTTTTGGGTTGAGTACAAGTTCCTGTTGTTGACGATATCAACGAGTATATCTGGGGAGAAGAACTGATCAAAATAGTCCAACGGAGAGTCAGTATACGGTAAGTCAAACACGAAGTCGTTTGGTGGAATGTCAGCCTTGTGTCTGAATTGTCCTTTCTTCCATTTGTGTTCACAATGAGTGTTATAGTGGTCTTTTTTGCCCGGAAATTTGGCACAGCTCGTACTGGTAGTTTCTTCTTACGCCTGGTCGCCTAGCAATGGACGAAGCATTTGATGACGCAATCGACAATAAAGAAGCCAAACTTGGTAAAGTCGGTGGTAGCATGTTGTCAATAATAGGAGTCAACGGAGGTCGCTCATGATTCAAGTTGTCTTCCACTTCTAACACAGGATTGTTCTCACTGCTACTAACGCTAGGACTGTCTTCTGTTTGAAACTTTTCGTTTACTGTCTCCATGAAAGTTGCAGCAGTATCAGCATCAACGTTAGTCTCGCACCATGTCGATTGAAGTATTTTGTCTTGTGTATCATTTGCGGAGCTGTCTATTATATTCATACCTTCTATGTATGAAGCGATGGAACGGCAGGGTGATGATGACGATTCTTCAGTTCTATGAACAGCAATTTCTTCTTCATTCTCAGGTTCAGAACCACTATCTCCTCAAAATCAAACTCAACTCAAACTCAAAGCATTTATTTCAAATAAACCAATTACAGGCACTTTTGAATTGTCAAGGGGTCGGTCAGTCAGAAAGATGAAGCTAGTTGCCCATTCCAAAGCGTAGTAGGTACGTATGGAGAAGAACGGGCAAGAAAGTCCACGGACACTCTTTTAAATCACAATATGGTTAAAAAATATTGGTTACATTATTCATGTTAAAGTTATAAATGTGAGAACGATGCAGAATGATAAAAGCGTCCGTAATAAAAAATAAAACAATTCAAAAATCAAATTAAAATAAGCCATGGTAGCTAGAAGATGACCAGTCCCTACTGACAGCGCCCGTTCACGAACATGGCGCATGGATCAGCACCATTCAGCTCAACCATTTTGAAGGGAGCTAAATGATCCAACACACACGCCACCGTCAGCTAGACATTAGAGTGAGCATGACATATTCTCAGCCGCAAGGGCACATTCAAGCCAATGAAGGACGTACCTAGTAAATGGTAGCTTTATAGTAGATAATAGTACTCACACGTGTTATGGAATTATACAGTGCTAAGGGATTGAATTTATACAATGCAAGAAAAGTAGTTTTTTAAATCTTCAGCAACTCCAACAGTATTTTCAAATGCTAATCAATTAATTTATGCGCCCTTGTGGAGCAGGACCAGCGTTTACCCAAGCATTTATATCAGCGATGTAATCCCCCAACTTATAATATACTTGGCTGCATAGTGTGCGTTTTATATAAGATTTAAATTTCGTTTCATTCAGTTGAAGTATGTGGGGAGGTATTTTATAGTAACATTTTGAACAGTACCCCATGAAAAATGAATCCACTTTAGCCAATCTGAAACCTGGTTGAACTAATCGGTCCCTATTTCTAGTGATATAATTGTGTCTTGCACCTCTTTTACTAAAAAGATGTAGATTTTTCCTAACGTACATAATGTTTTCATAGATATATTGACAAGGTACCGTCATGTTGTTAATATCTTTAAACAGTTCCCTTAGAGAGTCGCGCCTGCGGAGGCCATATATGGCTCTGATGGCTCTCTTCTGCAGAATAAAAATAGACTCACTGTCTGCAGCCCGGTAAAGATTAAAGACGGCACGGTTGGCGCAGTGGTTAAGCGATTGACTGCTGCGCTGCGTGTCGCGGGTTCGATCCCCGCACGGAACAAATATTTGTATGACCTATAAGTAGTTGTTCCGGGTCTGGCTGTTTGTGTATGTGAGTTTAAGTGTTTGTGAAACGCACCCACGATATACAGGAGACATTCCTAGTGTGGGGCGACGTTTTTAAAAAAAAAAAAAAAAAAAACCAAAAACAAAAAAAAAACAAGCCCGACCCCATAGTAAAATACCACACATAAACTACATAAACTCACGCCTTCTTCCCATGGTGGTAGGCAGAAACTACAGAACGCCACCTGCTACGATCCTTACATACTCCTTTTGCCTCGTTTACGTTCATATGTCTGGCCATACACTCCCGCCGGTTGCGAGTACTACGCACTTGGCCTTTCTGAAGAACATCACCAATAAGGTCAGTATATGTCCTTCTAGGCCGTCCCCGACCGGCCTTTCCCTTCACATCAGCCTTGTAAATACGTTTTGTTAGTCGCCTTTAAAATATCGTACGACATAATACTATGAAAGTTACTGAAATAGACTAGCCTCGCGGTATCTACATCAGTAAATTGACGTATTTTTCTCACAGCATATGCTGTTGAACTTAGCCGTCCTGAAAAGGAGGTTAAATGAGAACCCCATTGAAGCCTTGAGTCGAGCGTGATCCCCAAGAAAACAGTTTTATCGACAAAATCTAGTTTCTCTTAATTCAATGCTATCTCACAATTACTACTTTTGACATTTGGTAAAGAAAATCTTATGCATTTAGTTTTTTTACCATTTAATACTAAATTATTAGCAGTGAACCAATTTTGGACTACATCCGAAAGAGCATGTTCAGGCGGCACCAATGCTATTAAGCGATGTCCTCTATACTTGATTCTCTGAAACACGAAAAGTGTAATGTTTAAAACATTTTATCGGGGGTACCTAAAAATATTATTACGAGAAACAACAAAAGATAATTTTCTAATAATACGGCAACGGGAAGAATACTAGAAATACGACTTTGTATGTATTTAGCTTTCTACTTCTTTGACAAGGGGAAGAATACTGGACATAGTATTTGGCAGTTACTTTACCGAGCGCGCGCAGGACATCGCTATAAACATGCATAGCGATGTCTCGCTCGCACTAGGGAAACGGTCCCAAAATTGCATCAGTGTAAGGACCACGGTGCAGCGGCATTGAAATAAGATCTATAGAATCACAATAATATAGCCTTGCTTGTTAACAGTAGTTTTTGTATATTCAAGTACTCGAATGAAAGTATCTACTTTTTTTTTACAGTACCATAGTCATTTTAATAAGCCACGCCACGCGCAGGAATAGTTATGTGGATAATGCGTTCAGAAACAGAAAGCATTTTTTATCAATTCTTGGCAAACGGATTCAAGTTTTACACATTCTGAAATGCGTTTTATTGTTTTGCTCAAAGATCCCCAATATTGCGTTTAAGTAATGGCACTATCTCAGTCTACATCAAGTCTACTGATATACTGTACCGGTGACCTCATATAGAACTACTTTATAGACAATGGCACTACAGTGGTTCATCATAAGTCTTCTCTCTGGCCTCTGCCATAAATAATGTTTTTTTTTTATTATGATATCTTACAACTGATCTATGAGGTCATGGCTGCTTAACCGGACTTTCCTGTGGTTGCCTTAAGCTTTTAAACTTAAAGCCTCCAGCCAGGGGCAAAACTTATTCTAAATTAAAACTAGGCGAACGCTCGCTAAGGGCACCCCCTGTGGGGTACAGACCTCGGCTTAGGGCGTCGCTGGGAGGACAGCAAGAAGGGACAGGCTGGATCGAACTTAGATTTTCATCTTGATTATTGTGCGGGGTATTTAAAGCTACATAAATAATGTTTCACGTGTGAGTATTTATACTGCTGACAGCATTAGTTAGCCTTTTTAAAGGCTCACTGGGCTGCTAAAGACCGACACCATTTTGTACTTAAATATTTTATAACCAAAAAATATTATCATTCGGACGTATTTATAAAATAGCAGTAGACCTATATCATAATGATATAACTTAATTTAATACTGCCCAACCAATACTGTTATGTTAATATTATGCAAATTCGTTCTATACTTACTAGGAATACACAATTGGTTTGGTTATTTCACACATATCTTTACAGATAATATTTTATATCAAAACCACAAAATATTGAAGGCGTGTGAAAATTTTTAATGAAACTTATACAGACATTTACAGTAAACTACAGTTATTTTATCTCACGAAAGCGGGAGAGCTATACTTGTAGTTGTAATGCGTACAGACGCGCTCTTGTGTGCGTCAGCAAGCTAATCGCTAATTAACAAAATAATAAAGTTATTAGATTTTTGCTATGTATAGATAAGACATGGTACAATGTCACTCTTATGGTTTTTTAATCACTTTTACGTTTTTTTATTATATCAAAATGTCGAAATGTATATCATTAGAAGTGAGCCATTCTTGCATCTCAGATTTTTTGAGGCTGTCTTCGGCAATTTCTCAGCACGTGTATGGTACGATACATTATCTTGTACTATTAGGGAACGATCTGGCAAATTTGGCAGCAACTTTTCATTCAGCCATTTTACGTAATTTTCAAAACTCATGTTGGAATGGTAGTCTCCAACTGTGGAATTAGCTTTGTAGATTAAGCAAGCGTTCTCAATTAATCCGGCATAGGTTCCAGAGTGTACTAAAATAAAACGAGTACTTTGACTAAGTTTTAAAAAAATGGAAAAGGTTTGTCTTTTTGGGCCCAAGTGTTACCTATCTCGAACATGTGTTGTCAATACGTAAGTTTCGTCAGTATAAACAATAGGCCGACCTTGAGCGGTATTCGGTTATTTTTTTAAGTATTTTATTCTCCACATCTGGATATCATGCCGTTCAACTACCTAATACTTTACTATTGTTATCGGTTTTACGCCACTTGTAGCCCAATTTATTTAATAAATTACGTAGCGTTGCGGGACATCCATCGAATCCAATTTTTTCATTCAAGACTGACCTTAATTTTGCCAATGTTGGTATTTTTTTTTTGTACGATTTGAAAATTTTGTATTGTACTTCGTGCAACGTCAGCTATAAATCCATCAATATCTTCTTTATTTTCTCTCTTTCTTTGGTTTTTCATGGGTGACATAAAATTCGAAGATGTACTTGCGACATCTCTTCCTTCTTTTAATATTTTTTGCACTGTTCTTTCACTTACCCTCGTCGCTGCTGCATTGCGTTTCGTAATATTACGCAAATTTGATAAATCACAATTTGGTTCTCGATGAAGTTCCGTAAATTTATTCTCTAAAAATAAAAAAATCTAAATTTTCAAATTTATTCTTTCGAGAAAATCATAAATACTTGCAATCATTTGACGAGCCTAAAATAAACAATACATTATTAAAATTTCGTTTAACATGTTCTTTTTAAACGTACTAATACATTAATTCATTACACACAACATAAATACACACCAAACATGAACATTAATTTGCCTTACTTCACTGCGAACAACTTTTCTTCGTTTCTTCGTACCTTCCATGACGGTATTCGATAAATAATTTGGCGCAAATCAAGAAGCATACTTACATATACGAGTACACTCACACAAAGGAAGAAATATTGCAAGGTTATCAATTTATTGAGCCTTCTCATTAAGAAATGACCCTTGATAAATAGAGAAACACCTATTATTTACTTTGAAATATGTTTACTTCTCACTCTTACTAAAGCGGTTAAACTACGGTAAAAAGTAGCACTTAGTATTTATTATCCCTAAAAATACAGTTGGTGATCTTACAAGAACAAACATTTACGAAAAAGTGACTCCTAAATTAGATCGTGTTACCTGTTACTGACCAGTGTTACCGAACATTGTAAAAAAAAAACTTAAAACGAATAGAAATAAAGAAGATATTTAATTGATATATAAATAGTATTTATCGTCCGTAGAAAAATAACAGGCTGCTATTTAATAACAGATATTTGGATCTGTTATTTTTGTGTAACAGTAACAGCGATAACAGATATCGTGTTTAACCTGTTACAACCCCTCTCTACTGACTAACGCCCGGGCGGCGCGGGCGGCCCGCCGCAGTCAACAAAAGAAATGGGCGGAACGGTACTTCACGCGATTGCATGTCTAATGATTTGTTTGCATTTCTGCCCGCATTAGCTGGACATCCTTGTAGTCCACATGGACTCATCTACTTTGATGTTACGGTTAATGTTTGAACACGTTTGAGTAACATAAGACTTATTTAAGAACGCCTAGTTTAGTGCGTTTTAATACCATATTTGATGCTTTAGAATGGTAGTAGACCATGGTCTGAACAACGTTTGTTCTAGCAAAACTGTGATTTAAATTTCACGGTGTATATTAGCAACAAGGGTTTGGAAATTTATCAATATTGAAACGAACAGAAGAAAAAAGCATAATTATTCTGATTACACACTGAAGACGTCATGTGGTGGTCTCATTTGCGATAGCAAAGAAGTTACTCAAGAATTTATAAATTTCCCTATCTGGCCTATAGACTACATATCTGCTATCAAACAGCTCTGAGCTCATTACAAAATCATTTAGCCATGTCTTGGTTAATATTATTACATCATAGTTTTCGCACGAAACTTGACATTTAGTGCATAAGCCTTTAGTGTTTTGATAATATACCCTTTAATCTGAGAATGATAATGAATTTTACTTACTGTTAAATTGACAAAAACCAGAATGAAAGAAAAAAAAAACCGTTAGATGAAAACATGAAATTAAACTAGCTTATTCAATGTATCCTTATTCCTAACTAGAATGTGTTCCGATTCCTGTGCCTTCCGCACGAATATGCGACCACCTCCCACCCAGACAAACTGATATCTGAGCTCCTTTGCCTTAATTCTAGCGGCATCATGGAGTGTCTTATTGGTAGTGGACAGATGTTCTGTAGGTAATATAGATCGGGGATTTAGGTCCTGAGTATCCCAAGTGTGTTGTATTCGATTTATTAAAGTTCATGGTAGCTGCGGGAAATTGATCACGATTACGAGGGGAAGCAAGTTGTACTACCACGTTACGCGGGTGTGATTGCTGGCATTTTGTTTTGCGACTCTTGTGCAATGTTTAATGTCGTTATGTTGAATTCCGCTTCCTACTACTTTAGATAATTGTGACACAATCTCTATCAAATTATTTTGCTTCTTTTCCGGCAGGCACTGAATTTCCACATTGTTTGCACGAGATTACTGTTCCAGTTGTTTCATGCGCGAAAATAAATCGTTAATACACACCCTCATCTCTAAATTTTCCCTTTTCTTTGCGTTTTGATCCAGCCTGTCCCATCTTGCTGTCCTCCCCCCAGCGAAGCCCTAAGCCGAGGTTCGTACCCCACGGGGGGCTATCAGCGAGCATTCGCCCAGTATACAAATTATTTTACACCTTGGCTAGGGGCTTTAAGTAAGGTAACGATCCTCAGAGGTCAACTACGAGATGCACTATCTAAAAGTAAAGGACGCGTGCTCTTTAGATAGGCGACAACCGCAGCGCGCGGACCACGGAGTGAATTACTTCGTGGCGCGGACCTACACGACGTCAGTGTCATCTGTAACGTGAGATTATTTTTCTTATTTATCTAATAGTTGCATTTATTTACATACGTTGTGAATTAGTAGCTTGTAAGTTTTGATTCTGTTTCCTAATAATAATTACTTGAACAATTGAAGTACAATAAAGTTTTGGTTACGTGTTGTAATGTTTTTTTTATTTGAAATTCCACGTCCGATCCTAAAAAACTCCAATTTTGAGAACTATCGTTTTTTTTTTTATTTTAGTGTGAATTTACTCCTAAAACGAAAAAACCTCTATAATTATCTAGGATAATAAAGTGAACACACCCCAAAAAATAACTTGTCAAAATTGACACAATGACATGGTACTGTTATTACTGTCAATTGAGTGACGTAATAGCATGATCATATTTGACAGCTGAATAGAATCATCTGTCAATTATCAAATTGTCAAAGTGGGTTGGAGGTTTTATTCGAATTGCCAGCAACAAATAAAATATATGAACTAACATTAAATAGTTTATAATTTTTCTGTTAAATGGAGGGGTCTAAAATATTATTTCAGTGGTTCGTAGTTCCATATTTTTGTCGCTTTTATTTAGGTGTAGTTGCCGGTTAGATTTTTTCGGAATAAAAAACCAACGTCCCTACAGTAAAGGACGTTCAGTTATTCCTGGATTACATTTTTTTTCGGAATTCGGACTATTACGAACAATTTAAAACAAAAAATCACCAAACCGGTCCAGCCGTTCTCAAGTGATGCGCTTAGCAACGAACAGCATTTCATTTGTTTAAAGACAAATAAAGGTAGTATTTCAAGTTTAACAGAACCGCATTAAAAGACCCATACATTTAACATAACATAACATCACGCCTTGTTTCCCCGAAGGGTTGGGCAGAGGTGTCCCTGTAGCAGGCACACCCACATTTCGCCAGTTATGTTTAAGTCTCATGTAACCATGTGACCCATACATTTAATACAAGAAAATGATTGTTTGGAATTTGAATGAAACATGATAAATTGATAAGTATAATATTTTATTTTAACCGTTTTTGTAGTTACTTAGGTAAACATTCATATATAAATATGTTATATAGGTACCTTATACATTGTCTATAGGTAGGCATGAATTATTTTCTTTAATTATTTAAACTCTTTCTAAAATTGTTAGGTACCTACCTACTGTTGAACTGGTTACACGTTTTGATATCATATTATAAGACACTGATAGTCACATTTATTAAACTTATAACTAGCTACCCTTATTAGGTAGACATATATATATATATTTTATAAATACTTCTTATTATTTTTGTATAAACAAACTGTATAACTAACATTGTAACTACAAAAAGTCTAAATACATATCTCAAAATAGTTGTAAAAAAAAACGTAGCAAAACTAACAAATATAGCCTAAACTTTAGGTCTAATAAAAACAGTGCTTTGCAGGAATGTCCGTACATTATAAACATTACAATATAAACAGGCATCTTACATCTACATTTTTAAATAATAGTAGATATTCAGAGAGCAACCACCACATACCAATATAAATTATGTAGGTTTAAAGAGGAAACATCGCTTGAAGATACAGTAAGCTTTTATAATTATATACAGTACATAAAAAACCCTGCCCGATCCGAAAGAGGTACATAGGTTATTACGAAGAAGTTATAAAAATCTCATTATTGTCTATTGAAAATTAAAAATGTATTGCTATTTAAAATTCACATTTTTAGTCAGACCAAAATTCCCCATATCCAAAAAAAATTTGCAAATTTTCAACAGGGCTCATAAGTTATAACTTGTAAACACCCGCTAAACGACGGCCTCCCGCGCCCCATGTAATAAGGCAGTAAAAAACCCCATTGAAAAAAAATGAGGCGATTTTTTTTTTCTTTTTTCCTAAAAAATACCTCATAAATAGACTCTCAATACGATACTTAACAACACCGTCACGGATCGGACAGGGTTTTTTTACATGTTGTATACCATAACTTATTTTTATATAACTGACGGATGCAACTGTATCCTAAATATAAATATATTAAGCCTACTTAGCATGAGTAAGCCATAAGTTCTCCGAGTCTTCTAGCTGATAACGAAAAACGTATGTTTTCAGTACAAACGAGACATACCTGATACAGCCAAGTGGCAATCAGCATGCATTACCGTGCACGCAGTTTTTCCCCGCATGCGGGGCTCGCGGCTTCCGACTATTCAGTAAAGCAGATCATCTATGAATACTGACTTGGTTTAAGATTGTCAAAATATTCTCTCACTTTTTACATAAATCTCGGAGTTTGCTCCTGTAGAAACAGTAAACTCAATGATTATCGTTGTGACGTATTAAACTGGCATACCTACTTTTGCATCAATAGTATAATTTTTTAATTAATAAGCAAGCATTCGCCTAGGCAACATATCTTCGGCAAACACGGAGTAGAACGCTTTTGTAACATTTATCTGCAAATAAATCTTTGACTTTGATTGAATCGTATCGTATTTTCATAAAACGGACTGATTTAGTACGATACGTTTTTAGAAGAAACACGTTTATCACAGTATCATGTTAAAATGAACGATTTCGAATTTGTGTAAATATCCACATTAGGTATCAGATTCAATTGGTCCTTTACATCTAAATATCTAATCGGGTTTTATTTAATATTTTCGTCAATCCAATTTTCGACATTTCGTTCCAGACAAACGCAATCTAAATCCAAATTCTTTCTACAGTGATGGTTCAATTCGACATTTTTTCAGAGGATTCTACGTAAATACATGAGCAAAGTTTCTGTAGGAACCTTAGGATACAACCGGAGAAAGAATGGTACATTTCAGGCTTGCTCTTCCATTTAACACACAGGTAGTACACTGGGATGCCAGAGAGGAGTATAGCTACACCAATAGCGGTGTCTTTAGGTCGCGTAATGGCTGGTATGACCACTAAGCAGCCAATGGCAATGAGGAACAGGTACGGGATGACGATGTTGACCTTGATAGGTCTCGGTATGTCCGGCTTGATACGCCGCAGCCACAGCATGCCCACGACCGAGGCACCCACGGACAACCATAGCGTTTGAGAGAAGTAGTTGATGAGATCAAACACGTTGCTCGTCGTCAACATCACGAGCGAGAAGAGACACTGGAAGTTTACATAATTCAATAAGTATTTTGATTACTACTTACTTAATGTTTTCATTGACAATAACTAAATAAATATACCTACGAACATGCAGATGGTTAGCTACTTACAGTGAACATAAGCGAAGGTATGGGCGTCTGTTTCTTAATGTGGAATAGTGAGAAGAAAGCAGGCATGTGTCCCTCTTGCGCACCGGTCGCGAACAGTCGGGCTGATGTGAACAAGACTCCGTTGACCCCGCCGAATGTAGACAGTGCCACAAACACAGGGATCATCCAGCTCCACCCAGCGAACAAACGATCGCCGAACACCTGCCGAAGGAGTAGAATAAATGGATAACATGGGCTGAGCTTTTGAGCTTTTTAGTTTCCAACGTATCGATCAGTCAGCCCTATTACTGACTTCGCTGGCTGTATTACCTCCGTAACAGAATCTCGCGGAGAATGCGTGACAAAATTTCCACTACGCACCGATTGTGTCAACTAACTTTCATGGAGGTGTTCAAATGGATGCCTCGATCACAGAGTTGAACAGTCGCGTGACACGTCGCGTAACATCGTGAGGAAACCGACATGCCGGTGAGATATTTCTCCAACAAAGTGCATTCATAGCTTTAATAGGTACCCTACATAATAATTATAATATATTGTGTGTAGGAATCAACTTTTTACCTGTATCAATATTGGGTAGGTATGGCACTATTAAATTGTTAGGGAATTCAGGGGAACTGCCTCGTTGGTCTAGTGATCGCAAGCGCTTACTGCTAAGCATGAGGTCCTTGATTCGATTCCCGGGTCGGACAGTGTTATTGGGTTATTCCATCTGAAATTTCTCAGTAACAGCCCGGAGTCTAGATTTGTGCCCGGTTGTTGGCAACAAGCTCGCCCGCTATTACATGGGACTTAAATATAACTGGCGAAATGTGGGGTACGCCTCTGCCTAACCCTTCGGGGATTACAGGCGTGATGTTATGTGAATTCAGGGAGTGGTTTTCATTGCTCATAATGACAGTTCAACGGTGAATAGCTCCAATAGGAATCTTGGATAAACCGAAACGATTCTGAATGGTACTCTTGGTATTCATTAAAATAAAGACCACATCGTACACACGGCTACACATCAAGCTATACATTTCCAGTTTATGCTGATCTCGCATCGTATAGGATTTCCGTACAATGCGAGGTCCGCTTATATTGGAAATGTATAGCTTGATGTGTAGCCGTGTGTACTACTACGTAGGTTACGTTAACACTTTCGACTTCACCTATTTTTCATAGAGCTCATACGCCATGCCGCCATACATATTGCTAGTTGACTCCAGGAGGGTTACCAGCATTACGTTTCCGCTAAAGCTAACCCTCGAGGTGTGTCACCGGCATTAGGTTTGAAACCTTGTTATAATATGCAACTGATTTTATTTTCACAGTGTATAATGCCGAATTCATTAAGAAAACCTTGCATTTTAAATGAGCCCTCCGCGAGGGCTTCCGGCATCCCATATGCGACTTAAGTGAACCCTCCAGGAGGGCTCCCGGCACCGAACGTGTTAAAATGTCGTCATAACATTTTACTATAGTCATAAAACTGAGGCTTGAATAATAATATTTAAATGGTCCAGCTATTTGTATATTTAATAAATCAATCACTAACTGTCAAACTGTCGATTAGAGGACATTCATTCAAAGATGATGAGGTGACTGATCGAACTATACCTAATAGTACTTAAGTAAGTGGCTACTTCAATGACCGCTCATGTCGCCGTGCATGGAATATACCGATATTTTTTATCAAATTAGATTTATTACAGCTGTACTTGCAATCTTGTCATTTGGTTTAAATAGGTCCTTATTTTCATTATTTTATTTATCTTTTATATAGATTATTTTCTTTTAGCTTTTGTGAATGTGAGAACGTTGTAGGCTGTAAACTGGTACTTGTTGATAGGTGTACACTGTTCTCTCATACCTATTAACACTGTAATTTTAAAAAATTATAAGAACCGTTTATTTTTAAAAGAGTAACCGTGGAGTTTCTTGCCACCTCTTCTCCATAGGAAGCGACCAATTGGAACCGTGCACCTAGCTTCTGACGTTTCATAAGTGCCCTTGTAGGTTTATGTGAAATAAAATATTTTGTTGCTATTTTATATTTTTTGTTTAGTGATAGGCGACACTTGCCTACACATGACATGACAATTATTTCTGGATAAACTAACTATACTGAACTGTCGTGTAGTAGAAATATTCCGTTTCTTACCGATAATGTCAGATTATGGTGTTTTTGTAAGCTAAGTTACTTCCGGAAAATGCTAGATCCCTCTCTGCCCGTGGTTTCACCGCAAAAGTCAGTAGTCACAGAATTTTAAAGAAGGCCAGTTTCTACAACAGCATTCTTTTGCACGATAGTAATAATAAAAAAACTGGTCACAAATCCATCTAGAATTAGAGATACGTCTGGATAAAGCCCATATGAGTCAGTTGTCGAAATAAAGACGATAAAATAATATATTATTTTGTATTGTCAGTTCGACTTAAACGTATTTTGCACAAAATGTTACGCCAATAAAATTATTGTCCTCATTCCATGAGGATAATGTTTGTAGGTATCTCAGGTAGGTACCTACTAAAAATATTACAGCTGAACACAACAAGGTAATACACAATTATAACTTCCATGAGTCTGTGACCCTATCACAAGCATTGGATTGTCACTTGTGTTGTCGCCTTGTTCTCAGTTCGCCAGGCTCAAATACAAGTACGTACACACGGCTACACATCAAGCTATACATTTCCAATATAGGCTAATCTCGCATTGTATAGGATTTCCGTACAATTTAAGGTCAGTTTATACTGAAAATGTATAGCTTGATATGTAGCCGTGTGTACCTATTTAACGACCACTGATTGCATCATCCGCGATGTCTTTGCAATTTTCCTGGTCTACGACTATTAGTTAACATTAGAATCCCTCAGGGATCTCATTTGGTTCCGCATGTATTCATTCTTTTTATAAATGATATTCATAAATGCTTCTCGAACTCGAAATTTGCTGATGGCCTTAAAGCCATAAAGATTATAAAATCCTGCGGACTTGGTACTGCTCCAAAGCGACTTAAGACCGGCTGATTAAGTGGTGTGAACACAAAAAAAAATCTTTGAATGTGAAAAAATGCCATCATACTAAATTCCCAAAAAAAAATAAAAATTCATGCAGTCAGCTTATAAGTAGAATGGTGAGTGGCTTGAAGAAGTCGAAACTATACGAGACCTAGGCGTTGAGTTCGATAAAAGGATAAGTTTTGTTGAACATATTGACAAAATTATATTAAAAACGTCAAAGATGGAGGCTTCGTTATAAGAGTGTAAAAACTTAAAAAAAAACCTAACATTAAAACAATTATGTACAACTCGCTAATTAAAAGCCATCTCGAATACTGCAGTGTGGTCTGGCACCTGAGTAAAAGGTCCAGATCAAGCGCATCGAACGGCTGCAAAAACGGTTCTTATGGCACCTATAATAGTATTAAATGCAAAAAGCTCAACTCGTATCAAGAAAGATTCAAGTATTTTAACATGCTGTCGTTGGAGAAACGTAGGAATATGCTAGATTTGGAGTTCCTTAAGAAGTTAGTAACAGGCTCTCTGAACTGTCCCGATTTACTCAGTAGGGTGTTATTCCATCTTGCGGGCGGTGAGCAATGGGTGGCTCACCGTCCGATAAGGACCAGGCCCGGGTCGACGGCGCGTTGTGTTCCACGCGCGCCTCAAAGAGATGTCAGCATAATTGAAGGGGTCCACTAGGACCGATGCCTGCCGGGGTTGCGAAGAAAACCGAAAGGGAGATCGTGGCCCCCGGCGACAGGGCAACCGAAGGAACACGGGTGGGTTTTAGTCAGTAAGAGTCTGACACGCCCTCCCGCTCCGCCCAGAGCGGGAGAAGTTATTTGATGATTTCCCACCCTCAAAAAAAAAAAAAAAAAAAGGGTGTTATTCCATGAGGAGTGGCTAGAGAGGCGCCACGGCGTCCTCACCTTCCGCCTGACACAGGTCCTCACCGGACATGGCTGTTTCGGGAGGTTCCTGTTCAGGATAAGGCGGGAGGAAACGCCCGGGTGTCACCATTGTGTGGATCGCCCGGAGGACACGGTGGAGCATACGGTGGAGGTCTGCCCGGCTTGGGCGGAGCATCGCCGTGTCCTCGTGGAGGCGATCGGCGGCGGTGATCTCTCGCGTCCGGCCCTGATTAGGGCCATGGTAGGGAGCGAGAGGAAATGGGGGGCCGTCACCTCCTTCTGCGAAGCAGTAATGCTCGCGAAGGAGGAGGCGGAACGCGTGAGGGAGAGGCAAATTTCTCGCCCTCACGCCCCTAACCCTAACCGCCGCAGGAGGAGACGCCCAGGGCGTCGGGAATCGCAGGCCGATTTCCGGCCACCGTAGGCGCGGGCTTGCGGGCGGTGAGCAATGGGTAGCTCGCCGTCCGATAAGGACCAGGCCCGGGTCGACGGCGCGTTGTGTTCCACGCGCGCCTCAAAGAGATGTCAGCAGAATTGACGGGGTCCGTTAGGGCCGATGCCTGCCGGGGGTGCGAAGAAAACCGAAAGGGAGATCGTGGCCCCCGGCAACAGGGAAACCGAAGGAACACGGGTGGGTTTTAGTCAGTAAGAGTCTGACACGCCCTCCCGCTCCGCCCAGAGCGGGAGAAGTCATTTGATGATTTCCCACCCAAAAAAAAAAAAAAAAAAGGGTGTTATTCCATGTACCCCATAATCTGCCAAGAAGTTCTAATAGGATGCTTTTCTGCATGTCAACATGTCATACCAACTCGAGGCAATACTGTCCACTATCTGGAATGTATGCTACATACAAAGAGCACGAAGTGGACATAGACCTCTTTCACTCATCAATATCCTCTAAAAAAAGCCGCGCTTACCACTTAATGGGTTTCTCTAGTCTAAAATCAAATTTGAACTTAATCATATATAAAAATTAAGTCTAATCTAATTTAATTTAATCACTGTAATTTATTGTAATTTACTTAGCAATTAATAATTTATTTTTACAGTTATCTAAAGTATATATTAATTGTTTTAATTAATTAATTGTGTTATTATCTACGCATAATGTAATGCATGGTGTGCTTTTCTTTTTTTCATAGAATTCATACGCCATGCCGCCATACGTATTGGAAGTGAACCCTCCGGGAGGGTTACCGACATTATGTTTGCGGTTAAGTTAACCATCGTGGACGGTCAGTGGCATTAGTTCTTAAACCGTGTTATAAAACACTGTAAAGCTAAGTAAAATGGTTAAAAATAAAATATTAGTAACCGTAAACAGAAAACCAAAAAAAAAATGGATTTTAAAACCGACGCATCGGTGTAAATGTGTTTCAGAGCTTGTTGAAATACATATACACCGGATTTTATTTTCACGGTTTATAATGCTGTATTCGCTAAGAAAAACCTACATGGGGCTCTCGGCATCCACATATGCTCCTAGATGAACCCTCCAGGACGGCTCCCAGCAATGAACGTGTTAAGTAATGAGGCGCATAAAACTTGAGTTTGCAATGTATAATTGTAAAGTAATAGTGTGCTCGTTGTTGAAGAGCCTAATAATAAATAAATAAAAATATAATTAACGCTCATACTTATCAGTAGATGGAATCATTTGAATTGAGCGCTATGAAATACTTAAGTTTAAGTGGAGTTTTTTGTCACTTCATAAACTTCTAAATTGCAATTGGGCATCACGAGATCTATCCTATAATTTAATAATAAAGCTTATTGTTTGTTTGTTTGAACCACATCTGGTAAGTAGGTACTATTTATTGAATGCATGAATAATAAAATTATGGAATAAACGCATATGAGGTATGGTGCAAACTCAGCATATATCAGTTATAAAGGAGTTTACCTAATGTATTGTTACACTCCAGTTTGAACGAAAATGAAAAAATCTTTTTACATTAGATAACCCAATTCTTGAGGAAACGAAGTAAAAGCGCGGGCGAGCGATTTTATGTTAAAACATTTCACGCGAATTCGCGAGCAGAAACTTCTTGCTTAGTCGTAATTTATAAAAAATAGAGGTACTTACTTGAAATTAGTTTAAATGTATCGCTTAGTAACCTACTGTATTATCACGATAGCTATTCTATTCTAGGTAACTGTACCTAATTAACATTCTTGAGGAGGCTATATTTTTTATTGGTTTTCTCAATGCCATTGTCTTGCCAACAACTCAGTGTTAACGATCATTAGCTTGGATTTGCTAAATCTATGGAAAATCGTTGCGGAAAAAGACACTTTGTACAGCGGTCATTAGGATGCCTTAATATAAACAATGTTGGTTAATGTAATGCTGATGATACGAGAAGTATCTACATTTCAACGAGATGCCAGTTGTCATATCGATACCTTAGTTCACACTCGTACTAACATTTACACCAATTTTACAGGAGAGCAATTCTTATGTTCGCATATGAATATCGTAACAGTCGTTAAAAAAAACATTACAAATTGAGTAGGTACTTATATCATAGAATAGCTTTTTAGATACTATATTTGTAATAATTATTTGACAATTTTAAAGTCTGCATGCTGAAAATTGATGTCGTTCGCCCCCTCAGTTAATACAAGTGTGCACGTCGAAACTATGAAATCAATGCAGTTAGGACATAAATTTTAAGAAAAATATGGAAGCAAATGAAAATAAATACAAAAATTTGTCATAATAGATTTAAATATAATTGTGACACTTTTTTTTTAATGGAAGGAGAAGGCTTTACGTAACTCTGGTAAGATGAAACGACGCAGAATTTCATTTAGTATACACATAGGAATAAAAATGAAAAAAATATAATTAATACGAGTGTGAACTAGGGTATTGTAAGATAAAATAACGAAGCGTAGAATACTTGTATGAAGATCATTTTCAGCCAAAAAAATATTATTTCTAAAATTAAAAAATCTGGAGTCACAAGTCATGTATTTTGTGTGTTCTGTATTTTTATTTGTCTATGATATCTCGTTTATACCTACCTTTTTAGTTGGCGTTTTTGTCGTAGGTAATTGGGATTTAGTTTTCCGATTATTTTGGGGTTTAGGATCATTGAAATGGGTACGTGTAACCTACATGTACCCACTTTATTGGTTTGGGAAAATTCAACAGTAGGTACAATTTGGGGTTTATGTAAATATAATTAGTTATATATAAGTAACCAATAACACACACGTAACATAACATCACGCCTGTAATCCCCGAAGGGTTAGGCAGAGGTGTACCTATAGGTGGACCAACGAGGAAGTAACCAATTTATTTTCAGAAAGTTCTCCTTAAGACCTTTCTTTAGACACCAAGTACTAATTTAAAAAACCTTCAAGTGCGTGTCAGACCACGCACAATGAAGGGTTCCGTTCCGTAGTTGAGATAAATTCATCTCAAGAACAAACTTAACATTGTAGTTGAAAAACATGTTCTCCCATACATTTCAACTGCAAATGTAAGTTTGTACGCACAATATTGAGAAGTTTACCATGTTATGTTAAGACCTGTAATTTATGAGTAAAGAACCATTCTCTGTATTTTTTTTATTATTTTAGGCTCAATAGTTTCGGGGATAAGGGGAGGTAAATATCTTGAAATGTATAAATTTTTAAATTATAAAAAAATATATATTTGATCCTCGCACCAAGCCCTTTCATTGATGTCACACGGTACAGTTTGCAATTATTTTTTTTGCCTATTCTTAAATGCCCCCAAAAGTGATCCCCATATTCAAAATTTATTTATTTACATATGTGTACCAAATTAAAACTTAATCGGGCCATTAGATTCGAAGCAAATTGACTGTGACAGACAGACAGACAGACACACGAGTGATCTTATAAGGGTTGCGCATTTTCCTTTTGAGGTACGGAACCCTAAAAATTTTCTGGGTCAGTTTACATCCACTATAAGCCGCCATCTTGGCATTATGTGACGCTATAAAGTTTGTCAAAATACTACCAGTAGTTTAGTAGTTATAATGGAACAGATGAACATACATACTCGTACATACATAGCCTGTTAAAATCATAACCTTCCTTTGGCTTTGCCTTAGTCGGGTAAAAATGATGCTTACCGCAGCCACCGCAGGATTTGACATCATTTCAAGCTTGGTGACGACGGCAAAGTAGGCCAAGTTTGCCATCACGTAGATAATAGTCACCATGGGCATAGCGATCCATATCGCGCGGGGCAAATTCCTGAAACAGAATGGAATGAACTTATAGCACATAAAAACTTATTACTCTCAGCATGGAATGTTGGGAACTTCACTTATCATGAACATGGCAAAAGCATTTTGAATAAAATAAAATTGTACTTAGGTAAACTAATATCAATGAACAGGATTACATTAGTAAGTCTTTAGATTATAGTAGCTAATAACTTGACATTTATTAATAAGTATAGTGATTATAACTGGGGTACCCAATTGATGCAGCCCACTGTACATGCATACAAATTTGCATGTTATCTTCATCCAAAACATATAAATTAGATTGAAGATTACTAGCTAAGTAGATACTTGTGCCTACGAATTTAAAATATGTTTTAATATGGCCACTATCAACAATTAACACGGAATATATAGGTACGTCACATTGCATTAAATAATTCTGAATTCATTTAAATATCTAAGTAGATACCTAAGTATCTACTTAGATATTTAAATTGGTGGTATTTAGTCTAAACTAAATACCACTGCTTACAGAATTAGAGATATAGAAAAATACGAAATAATAATATTTATTGCCTTATTCCACAAGTCCCCCCAAGTTTCCCTTAGGGGGAAAAGTGAAATCTATAAAATTGTTGGTACCTACCTACTTGTGTGTAAGTACTATCGAAGCAACGCATATCTGTACACTGTAAGGACTATTCTTGCTTAGAGCGCTCGGCCGCAATCGTAACGTTTACCTACGAAAAAAAAGGGCGTGTGCACGGGATTTTGTTTTCAAAGTGGTTAGATATGCGTTACTCCGATGGTACATACTACGATAAAAATGCGTGGAAACTTATTAATTATCTGCTGACCTTCGAAATATGAACCTCTATCAATATATATAACTAATAATAATATGCGAAGTAGGTCCAATGTTTACGTTAAAATATTAATCGCGGTGAAAATGTCCGATGAGTCAACAGTTCAACGCAGATTTTGATAACATGATAAAATAAATGCATCGTTGAGTAAATGACGGCCATTGGCTTCCAGCCAACTGTGATAAAACTATTAATGAAATCCTCGTCGTAGAAAACGTGTTAAAATTTTATTCAATGCTCCCATACTCTAATTGCAACACAATCACAATCTGTTTCAATCAAAGACTGTCGCAAGCGCCCTTTCACGTAACGATTTCTGCCAGTGCACTCCTACTGCAAGCCGCGTTAATTAAAGAACTTCGTTCCAAAAAATATAATAACAGCATTCAAATAAAACCTTAACAAATGATTTGCTATTTTACGGTTTTATGTGTATCCGAACGTTTTATTCTTTGTTTTCCTTTTTTGGATCTACTAGCTATGGAATTTTAAAATCGAACTTCGATTCGACATGTTTCTATCTCTCATTCTTTTCGTATCGAAGTAAAAGTGATAGAACAAAACGAAGTTTAAATCTTTCGAATTTTGTGAGTAGACCCAGCACAGTTCTCGGCATTAAAAAAAAAACTTAAAAGTTACTTTGTCTCACGCTCATAGCAAAATCGAATTTTGCTCACTGTCTCTACTCAGCAAAACCTGCTTCTTTGAGGTGCTGAGGTGAAAAGTTGATTTCCTTATTATTGTAAGATAACCTGTGGAACTATGAAAAACAACGAAAGCAATTCGTGGCTAGCCTGGTGATCATTGATTAGATAATTATAACTATATAGGTAGGCTGATGAAGCATAGCTTAAACCATAAACCATTTAAATTTGTTAGGTACCTAACTAAAGGAAATTCACGGTCTTATCTCAAGAATTTCTCAGACTTTAATTTTGTAGGTTGCTTTACATGCCATTAGCTTCTTCCACTTACAGTATCTACCAGGGCAATTACTCCAACCATTATAAATACATTTTCAAAAACAAAACAATTTAATTTAATCTTGCGGAAAAAAATATCTAGGTACAGGTCGTGCCATTAAAGATGAGACTTGACCGCGCCTCCCGCCGCTCTTTCCCCCGCCCCGATTACGCCCCAGCGGGGACCTCATACCGCTAAAGAGACCCATAAATCGTCTACTGCGCAAGTCAAACCACGTGGTGCGTCAAGTCTCATCTTTAATGGCACGACTTGTACTAAGCTGCTATTCGAATAAAAGTCACTGAGTAATTTCCTCTCGAGTAAATACTGTAATAGACCGAACTGTGTAGTGGTCATTATTCACTACACACAAATGTCTCAATGAATAAAACATGCAATAGGAAGAGTGAGAACACTTGGCTTAAGCTACCCAATGAATAAAAGAAATATCCTTCGCCGACATACCCATGTCATTGTAATTCTTAGTTTCAATTTCCAATAAAAAAAAAGCATTGCTTTGGGACAGCTTATTTCAAGGACATTGTCTGTGTCGTGCGCGCCAACCCTAATCGCAACGTCAAACAATAGGGGTATTTGAGGAGCTCTCCAGGAATCCACTTCAGACGGATTTTAGAATCTATCCAACCCTAGCTTAATCAATACCAAATCGTCGATGTTGACACCGATCCTTTTATTTACTCTACTTTGAATGACGCACTTCGTTCGTGTGTTACATAAACTTTAGAAATACGAATAGGTATACAGACTCGTTTAAAAGTTGTTGTTAGCAGTATCCTTGGAAAACGCATGCTAAGATGTATTTTCTAGAACTCTAGCTAAGTGTCAGGTACACAAATTTATTAAGTGTGTATTGAGAGATAGACGCACGTGCTTCCTTCACAATGATGCTAGTTACGAACTAAGGTTTGCAGAAAGTCAAGTTCTGCTTCGTTATTTGTGTCGAAGTTATTACTAAACTCAGCGGAATTGTACTTTTCTTTCTTCTCTAAAAGGTTCGTTAAACATGGCAAGCAAACTTTGACTAGATAAGGTTCTTTTTTCTAGAAAAACTCCCGCGGGCTTTATTGTGTGTTCATATAATGAGGAAAAGACTCACTTGTAAGGATCTTGCAGTTCTTCAGTGACGAAGTTGAGGTAGTTCCATCCCCCGAACGCGAACAATCCTGAGTAAAAGGCGAGAGCAATGTTGCCAGCGCTGAACTCTCCCTCAAACGCTGCGTCGAAATTTTCAGTGTGACCTGATAATTGACAAAAACAAATTTATAACCTCCATAATTGGGTGATTTAATAACAAACCCTCATTGTACATACGATAATTATCCCGATCTGAATTTACCTACGCAAGCACGCTCGCATAGTTATTAGTAATCCATTAAAGTTCATTTTCTACATATGAATTCCATTAGACCCTGGCAGGTTTAGTAAGATTAGATAAGGCACGGGACTACCAGACAATCAGTGATAACACACTTATCGCATATTTTAATAAAATAAAAAGCTCCATGCGTAGCGATGCACATTGTCGGTAGTTGTCAGAGTCATTCTTTAGATAATTAATGCAGGCAGTATAGTATTTCATTATACATGCGAGAAGGATATAAATATGAAGTAACTACGCAACAGACTCTCATTTTTCTTATCATTGCCAGCAGCCAGACGTATCATTTATTTATTGCGTACCTACTAAATATATGGTATGAACTAGTGTCCGACCGAAACACGATTTTCAGCCGAAACCGAAACCGAATCTTATGAAGTTAAGAAAAAGTTTTACAAATAATTTGATAACTAAATTTTACAATTATCAGATTTCTAATACACAAAAAAAAAACTTTTGCTAGATTTTGTGTGACAAAACTGTCAAAATTTCAAAAAGACGATTAAAATATTGGCCCGAAGGGCCTTAGCATATAAATGCAGTATAGTACAGTAGTGCTGTTCTGTAAAAATCTCACCGTGATAACTTAGGTGAAGTAAGCTACAATTTGTGTCAATCGCTAGCAACAGCCAATCTATTCTGTACAGAGTAGAGCTTTCAATCTCGCTGCATTTCTGAGTCCCGGGAAAAAAAAATCGAGACTTGATGCGGTCTCGAAATTCCCGGGAATAACGAAACATTCGAGACTTTTAAAAGTAGGTTTCAAACTTATAGGCTAGGCATTTAGGCAGTTAAAACAAAATATTTCATTCAAGTACTTTATTAAACCTACAGTAACAAACTCACATTATAAAATAAAAAAAATATATTATTTATGAGAGTCTTTTTAATTTTTATAGTGGGCACGTAAGAAACAAAGTGTGTTTAATGTAGTTTCAAACAGAGTGGGCCTGATTTTATTATATTTGGATCACTGGTATTTGCGTATATTTAACCGTTCGTACAATTTTTTTAAGATACTCTAATTTCATCGTTGCTCAACCAACTTAATCCGTATTAAAGAAAATAGCCTTACTGAGGCGAAAATACGCAGTGAATTGGCGAGACTTATGTTCAAAGAATTTTGTTGTAAGTCTAATTTATTTATTTAGACATAAACTTAGTGCAGTATGCGTTGTTAAAAGAGAAGCGTCTCGCCTAGACAGTGCCTCTAAGATCACTTTTATGATACCAAGTGAATTTGAGATTCCTTCCAATGTAGTAACACTCTATTCCAGATCCTACATCAATCAGAGTTTTTCGGACGCATTTCTTTTTTAGAAAACATTCAAGCATTTCAGCTAAAGTGGACCATCTCGTCTTCCAAACAATTATTATTAATTTTAGTTTTCTGTGGAACTCATCCTCTACGTATTTCCTTAATATATAGTTTGTTTTTTTTTTTTGTTGATATTTCTGAACAAGTTCGCTATATTTCAGACTTAATTAATCACATGTTCATCAATTATCTACTTCTTTTTTTATGACTAATAGTCTCAAAAGTCTGGTTATTCCCGGGACCGAAAGTATAAGTCTCGAGTCTCGAAAATACCAAAAAATCGTCGAGACTCTCGAAGTTTTCGAGGCCGAGATTCCCGGGATGTAAGCCCTAGTACAGAGCTCACCGTGAAATCTTAGGTGAAGTGAGCTTTAGGTGAGTTTTTAATAGTATCAATCCCTACCATCTGGGGACAGCTCACTTTAATCTGACTTGACCTAAGTTTTCACGGTGATATTTTTACAGAATAGCACCGCTGTTAGCTTTTGCGATTAGCGATTTAGTAATTTTTCAGATACTTGATTCAACACTTAAAACACCGCATAAATTTAGTATCAACAATCAGCGTTTTAATCGGGTTTCTGAAGCTCGATATACCTAGCAACAATGCTTTAAGTCTCTGCTAAACAATTCAGCATTTATAGAAAACGCAATTTTTTTACCGAACTCAAACGAAACGAGTCGCCAAAACGCGCTGCAGCGTCAAAATAATCGCTGAAATGTGTGATTTTGCTCTTGTGATCGAACGCAGACTCGCTAAGATGCATCTGCTGTTGCCCTTAGAGTTTGAAATGTATCTTCCAGAAAACGAATAAATCCCTACTCGCAGAAACTAAAAGCAGCATGTCTGCTAAGAACCTAAATGAGTTGCATTTTTATATAAACACTTATTTTTCCGGGTTTTTTTTACAAAAAGGGTGAAAACGGGAACCCATTACTAATTCTACTATCTGTCTATCTATCAGTCATTCGTATTTCATCTAAATTGATAGCTCACGACCGCCAATCGCCAGGTTCGGTCAACCGGATTCTAGAACCGGTTTGAAACCTGTTTTTTGGCCAAAACCGAAACCGAATCTCCCATCGGACACTAGTATGAACACAACAGCGAAGCTTATTCGATGAATAAATCATAATAATGTAAAAAAGTCTTCATTGATAGCTTTGTTAGCTATAAATTATTATTTAATGACAGTGGCTGATAAGTGACTACGTACTGCAGTTTACGCTACAACGTTGTGCGGAGTTACGGACATTGATTTGCATTTCAACTTCTAACTGTTTAAATTAATTACCTATAGGAAATCGATTATTTAATATATTTGTCCTTTTTAATTTTTTTTTACTGCGCACATATCGCTCTACCCACGCTTTGCTCGGTCATTCTACCATATTTATTTAGTTGTACATTTACACAGGATAACAGGAGCATGACGTGTTTCACGGATTAGTGGATGATTATTCGTTTATCCATGTCCATTATGACCATATGGGCCTTTAACTTCATAAGTCCATGCTCATGGAGGGCCCACCCTTCGAACGTATTGGTATAACTGCGGTAAGTATCGATCGTAACCAAAAGTACGAAACTAACTCTCGTATATAACATGATTTAAGCCTCAAAATTACGCATTATATATAGTGAAATTATGATAATAAACTGGCGTATATTATACACCCGAGGTGACTGACCGTGGACGTGATCTCTATATTATTATCACGAACAAAAATTCACGAGAAACTTAAGAAATTAAGCATTATTATGGAGTTAGTTACCTAGTTACATAATTTATCTAAACCAAAACATAATTTGATTATTAAGGTTAAAGTTGATTGGTGATCCGCGTCTTCGTGTCATTATTTAATTAGAACCCAAGTACCTACCTAACTTTATTTATTATTGTTCTTATAGACTTTATTTGTGCGTCTTCCTACTGCCGGGGCTATAGGCATGGGTCAGGGAATTAGTACCTAAGAAATATATAAATACAATGTGGGAATGACGTTAATTTAAACTTCTAACAATGACGTTCCCAGTCTGGATACAAAAATTCTGTCAAATAATTATATTCAATACTTTAGTCACTATAAATAGTCAACGATTGTTCATCACTATTATTTAGTTTCGTTGAAAAAGTTTTACTTTATTTTTTTTTTAATGATATGATTTGTAGGCCGGGGAAATTAGGTTTAAACCCTGCACTAAATCCTAACAGCGATTTTTTTCTTGAATCGTGTTTTTGAACTAAGCTCTTCATTATAATATTTAAAAAAAAAATATTTTTCAGGACCGCATAAAGTTAAAAAAGGCGATTTTGTGAATAAAAATTTAGGCAAAATAGTTAACAGGAAAATGTAAAAAAATTGTAATACTTGTATGTTATTTCAGAATTAAACATTTTCCTCCACAGAGATATAATAAAAATTAAATTACGAAATTTTTTAATTGTACTTCAAACAAAAATGTTAACAGCTTTATTTTTTCATTAAATTACCTAATTAAGGACACAAGGACTGACCAGTGACACTACCAGGCAGATTATACAGGGCCTCAGATAGCAGATAGAGGTACACCTCTATAAACTAGTGTCACGTAGAGTTGACATTCGATGTACGATATTATAATCGACGGCCCTTTGAGCTTTCTTTTCAATACTTTCCACCATATAATATTATTATGTACTTCCTCATTACTGCTTTCAATACATTAATGCGTTTGAGAATGTCGACACGATTGGCAAGTTGTTACGAAGGGAATTATTGTTATCAAGTTATGGCCCTTCAAACTTTCTATACTTTCTATTTCGATCGATAATAAAGTAATCAAATAAAAAAAAAAATGTTTTACTTTCTCGCTTGGTACACACGGCTACACATCAAGCTATACATTTCCAGTATAAGCTGACCTCGCATTGTACGGAAATCATATACAATGCGAGATCATCATAAACTGGAAATGTATAGCTAGATGTGTAGCCGAGTATACATATCTGTTATCATTACTGTGCATTGAATATTTTAAACGGAAAATATATTTAAGTACCTTTCATTGAATTTGTTTAATATATTTTTATTGCGAAATGGGCCTGCCATGACCTCGCTCTCGCCTGACGGGAAGCCATGAATGCGGTCTAGGATGGAACCAGCGTACCTCAGCGAAGATCACGGTCAGTTCACTCTTACTTTAAAGGTTGACATGTTAAATGTGGAAGGGAACACAGCTGATAAATAAATGATGACTCATTTTGTTCTTATTTATACTTCCATAAAACTCGATGTTTGTATAGGTTTATGCAGTTGTTCCAAACCTCAATGTCAATGTTATTCACCGCGTCGTAATGATGTACTTAGGTACGCGAGTATTTCCTTTGCGGAATAAACAACTCTACCCACAGGCCACAGTGCCCACGCTAGTCAATCTAGCTGTTAAGGCGATAATAACCGACTGTTAATAATTTTATACTGAAGATGACGTCTATACAAGTAGTGTTAATGATTTGGAAAAAATGTAAGTTAAATTAGAGCATTTTCTTAATATTTTAATATAGGCATATTTTGGATTACGTTTATATTAATTACATAGTGAAATTAATTTGTAAAGTTATGTCTAATGCGGATAAAAAACTAAGAATCACGCAAAATCTACTAAGCGTATATTTCTGAAACCTTCACCTATTTAAGTATAATTTAATTATCGATGTTTTAGTATACGTGTTTTATTAAAATACCTTTTAAGATAGTTAATTGATTCAGGCGTGACCTTGCGGAAATCCATTATAAAATGATGATGTGGATATATTTAGTAACCTGTTCCGCTTAGCTATTTCATTTTATTTATTTCATTTAGCTATTTCACATCATCATTTTAAAATACCTTTTGTTTTATGTATAACAACTTAATAATGCGTCTAATTTGGGACAGCGCTCCTTGATGGGCGAGTCCTATTACTGGCTGGACGTGCGACGTGTTGTGTGAGCTCAGTACAGAACACGCAAGCTAACCACTCAAGGTCACTGTTATATATCTGCGTCTTAAAGGAGAGCTATCGGAAGCAGGCAACGAACTCCATCATTATCATTAATCAATTTGTATCAACTGAGACAAGTGTAGTACATAAGTGTCTTACTCGTATATACTAGACATACTTAAGCTTATGCATTTTTCCCATGGGAGTACCTTAATTGCGTAATACAACACAATCTGTTTCGATTCGAAACAGCTTGCTAATCCATTGCTTCATAAGTTAGAAAAAAAATCTGCTCCACAACGTAAATAACGCAATGAATGTTGTTGAACTGTCAAAATGAAACAAATTAGGCATAATCGTTTACGAAAATAAGTTACGCAATTAGGGTACAGGTAAAACGCCGAACGCTTCGATCCTAAATCATTCGATATTTATCAAAACAAACAGGCAACTTGATTATTTATCTGCAAAGACGTTTTTTTCAAACGGATTCACATCAGTCTATAGTTTGCCTAATGAACACACAGGACACCGGACACCATACGTAAATAACTGAGCTACTCCCAATGATACCTGGTAGTAACTTATTTTTATCGAAACAGGTTTTAGTCATAAAAGTATACTTAAGCGGTATCCACCTGCCAGTATCGCAGGTGGCTTCCAAGAAATAGGGTATTAATACCGTCAACATATGAAGTCATGTAGACTGAGGACCAACTGCCTCGTAGTCTGCATGGCCTATAAAGATCATGACAACACTTAATTCAACTATTAGACTATCAATCAGCTTTAGGTGGGTAATAAAAGCGTTCAACTGTTTAAAAATAGACATGATCTATTTTAAGGATACAACAATATATATTTATACCTAAGTACGTACTTATTCTCCAGTCATTATCAGCGAGAATTTTACAGTCAACTGCTGCACAGGACTCTCCAGATTTCCGGATAAAATGGCCTCCATTCGCCCATATAAGTTATAATTATATTGCGTTGACGAATAGGTCAGTGACGGCAGACCCGTAGGCTATATTCAAGCAATATTGAAGCATACTCATGTGATATAAGCGTGAAGTAACACAAAGTGATTCTGCGAATTTCTCGCTACATTAATCATATCATAGTAAAGCAACTTCTAAGAGGTGCCTGAGTAGGTTGCAATACAATAGGCTGTTCTATCCGACCTTAGTCTATCATTCATTCTATCAGTTGCCCAACCAAACAGTTATCTACCAAGGAAACTACCTACGTATCTATGTGACCTGCATGCGTAATCGTATACATAACATAGCCTTATCAGACAATCGTATCCATTATTATTATTATACGTATAGATACATTAACCTCATCCCATATTTCCGATAAATACATTAAAACTTACTTATTTTGTTCATACATACAATAAAAATTTCAACCATCTACCTATTACGGTTCATGAGATACAGCCCGCTGACAGACAGACGGACGGCGGAAGCTTACTAACACGGATCCCTTTGGCACCCTTCGGGTACGGAACCCCGTATATTGACCACTGAGTTGACTTGTATCGTCTTGACATAATTCGGAAAATCCGTGATTGTCTAAAGACGAAAACTTATTACTGGAGTTTGGAAGTTTGCGGGCAAACGATACTGAAGATAACACGCAACTGGTTCCCTTATCTTCCTAGTTAGAGTGTAATGTACATTATCTACTTACCGATGCAGATATAGTAGACCCCAGAGATGATGATGACGATCAGTGCCAGCAGCTTGGACGAAGTGAACACATCCTGTATCCGCATGGTCCATCGCACGCTGATGCAATTGATCGCTGTTAGGATGCCTGCGGAGCAAAGGATAAGAAATTGTATTTTTTAATATCTTAAATGAATAAGTCTTTCGATACTAGAATACACTTGAAACCCAAAAGGTTCTGCAAAAGGTTTTAACGTGAACCATTCATAATTAATTTACCATGAACTACCAACTAAATTCTAATTACATAAGCTAACTAATAATAGCCCAATGAGTTTGTTTAAGTTTTTTTTTTACATTCAACGGAGACTTTATTTGGTACTAGCGGTTTCTCCCGAATCGATGTAGCAAAATATCCCACGGGAACGTACTACCGGGATTACATACCTAATAGCCGACAAAAAGATCATTAACTCCTACCGTTGCAACGCCGCCATTAACCATAATTATTTTGTTACCTACGCGTAATTTTGAATCTGTGATATATTTTAAAGTAGATATTAATTAAAATAATGTAATGTTAAGGCATACTTTAATCTAAATTAAATGCCATATTTAAATAAAATATTTTATTGAATAATACCGGTTAAAATCATTTGATTTTTTCGAACATCTTCAACAATAATCGTTAAATTGTAGCCAATTTACACAAAACCTACCTCGTCCATTGATGAAAACCGATTGAAAATCCGTTCGATAGTTTTATCGCTAACAGATAGACAGACAGACGCAGTGAGAGACTGCTTTATAAAATGTAAGGATCCCACACACATGTGTAGAACTGGTGGACCTCGACACCGGGCTGCAGGCAGATCAAGGAAGCTATGCCATCCTTGGATAGCACGCTAACCAGGCGTTTATTACACCCGGACAGGAACGGCCGGCGCCTGGTGACGGGGACCATCACGGGAGACTGCTCGCTAAACAAATACTTCAACACAATAGGCATAACGGAAAGTCCTCTGTGCAGGGCGTGCATGGAGGCTGAGGAAACCATCGCGTACGTGCTCTTTGAATGCACAGGCGTCACCCAGATTAGAACAGAAACCCTCGGGTCACCCAAATCTTTCACAGATGTTCGAACAGACCAGGAAATTTAATTAACTTCTGGAGGGAGTGGGCTGGTTGGAATAGCCACCAACGACCACCATGGCCCACGCACTAAGGGACTAAGTGCGGAAACCAAGCCCTATAACATAGAACTAGGGATTGCAATCCGGCAACCCGGATCCGGTAATCCGGCGAATCGGCGTCATTAAACGTTTACTGGATCCGGTACCAATTTACCGGATCTGGCGATAGCAATTTTTGGCAAAATAATCGCGCTGTTGCATGAGTTGGTACTTTAAATGCGTGGTGCTTGTGCGTGCGAGTCGTTCGACACTGAGTCACTGAGCTGCCCCGTGGGGGGCCCCTGCCCTTCCAGGCGGCGCCGCCAAGTTGGACCACATGACTACAACTCAGTATTATTCCACTCCTCGCTCGGATCACAAATTTGTGTTTTTGTTTTGTTTGTCGCTGCATGATTATTTGCTGACTACAAAGCCAGTGTCGAAGCTGAAAGGACCTTTTCAGCCATTTTTAGCTCTATTAGAGGTTTAGAAGTCGTTTGACAGATGACACAATTTGTTTTCTATGATGCTTTTTTCAAAACTAAAAGTTATTTTTTGATACTGTGTATGTACTTAAAATAATTATTTATCGAATGTTGATTAAGCCAAAGAGTTATCCTTACATATTATAAAACAAAGTCCTCCGCCGCGTCTGTCTGTCTGTGTGTCTGAACGCGATAAACCCAAAAACTACCGAACGGATTTTCAAACGGTTTTCACGAATGGATGGAGTGATTCTTGCGGAAGGTTTGAGTGTATAAGTTATTAAGGTTTTGTGTAAATTGGCTGAAATATGATGATTATTGTCGAAGATGTTGGAAAAAATCATACCGATTGGGAGCTTTACTGGAGTGCGCCGCGTAAACCGTTACAGATACATCAAATTTATGTTCTACTGGATTGAAGATCATAAAAAATTCAACAAAAAAGTCTGCGATGGCATATTATGTTTATCTTCTAAGGATGACCCACAGTAACCATTTCTACCTTTCAGAATTTGATAAAAATTTCATTGTTATTTCCGAAGCTGTATTGACCGGTATCATATTAATCCTTATCCATTAAAATATGTTATTTCAATTGGGCATTTAATTGAGATTAAAATATACCTTGACATCATATAATTGAAATGAATGGTTTAAAAGATATCATAGATTCAAAATTACGCGTGACAAAATAATTATCGTTGGAGCGCAGCGGTAGAAGTCAATAACCTTTTCCTGGACTATTAGGTATGTAATCCCGGTACTGCCCGGTATCTATAGTTCTACCGGAATCTCAAGGAATAAAAAAAAATAAAAAAATGTGATTTTCATATGGCAATGTCAATTGCCACCTGTTAAATCAAATTACGACATCTGTCAACCGCTGCTGAGTTTTGTGATATATTCTTGAAAATTTGTTGTTTTTTGTGAAAATGTCGAAAAAACCACTTCGATCTCAAGCGAGAAATATTGTTTTCAATATGTATCGTAAAATAAGGGAAGAAGAAGGCGTAAATCAAACTCAATCTTTGATTTTAAAGCGCGTCGTAGAGTTGACCGGTAAGTTGGACTAAGTTGTTTTGATACTTTTAGTTTATTTTATATTTTTCTTACTTAATTGTAGGTTCTTTATAGGGGTTTCCAGTACTACTATACGACGAATCCTAGGTGAGGGCACATCGAATGATGGTGTATTTTGCACGCCTGGTAAAAAGCGGACAGGGGAAGAAGAAAATCAACTTGGACAGTTTCGATTTAGAGTTGATTAGGAATAAAGTAAAAGAATTCTCTATAGTTCGGAAGGAAATTCCAATGTTACAAATTCTTCGACAAGATATTGATTTCAACGGAGGCAGAGAATCTTTGAAGTAAGAAAAATATAAAGTAATAATCCATCTCACTCGTAAAAGGAGGCCTGTGCCCTGCAGTAGGACGTATTTAGACTGATGATGATAATGATGTATGACTAAACTATCGTTTGAGTAACATGATAAATGTTATTATTTTTTACAGACTTATACTTAAGGAAATTAGTTTTGAATATGTTAAATGCCAATCAAAAAGGATCATTTTGTTGGAGATAGATAGAGCAGGTTCATTTAAAAGTATTTCACTTGGAGCGAGGTGGATCATTGTAAACGCTGGTGGAAAAAACGGCTTTGTACCAAATTGTTGTCTGGTGTACAGGTCAACAAGTGTATCTGTTGCTCACTAATTGTTTTGGATAATGCTAGTTATCATTCCGTACGGATGAACAAACCGCCCGCCCACACAAGCCAATCGTATCGCTGATATAAAAGAATGGCTTCGTGCAAATGATTTACATTATGATGATCTTTGGAGTAAATGTCAATTATTTGAAGTAGTGAAACAAAACATGTGTGCACCCTTATATGAGACAGATGAAGTATTAAAATCGCACGGACATAAAGTTTTAAGGCTCCCACCTTATCATTGCATATTGAATCCCATAGAAATGATTTGAGGTATAATGAAGCAAAAAATTGCTGATAAAAAATGTAAATAGGCCTGCAAGTGACGTTAAATTATTAACAGAAGAAGCTTTCTTACAAATTGGTGCAGAGGAATGGCGAAAATGTTGTGAACATGTAAAGAAAATTGAAAACGATTTAATCAAGAAAGATAAAATAATTGAAATGCTGGAAGAGCTATTTATAATAAATACCTCTTTATCTTCATCGTCTGATGAAGAACAAGAAATGCAAGTGGAGTTCTTGGAATCGTTTTCTAGTTCAGAATGAGGTGTTAAGTTTTAGTATGATTTAAATGATATATAATAAATTAGTACAAAATAGTATAATAGTAGTAGTAAATGATATGTAATGTACGATTGATTTATTTTTCATGACATATTTTTCTATGTTACGAAACCGATGTATAACAACATTCTTCATACACATACCTTATATACTTCGTGTTCATTAATAATAAAGACATAAATAAAAATTAAACAGTATCAAGATCGTTTAATCCAATTCCCACAGTATTGCACGCAACAAATTTTTATTTCTCCATTTGCCATGAGATTCCGGTACGTTCCCGTGGTATATTTTCCGACATCGACGCGGGCGAAGCCGCGGGCAAAAGGTAGTATGTTATAATACAAACTCATTATTGTAATAATTGTTAACATTCTCAAATTAATGTGATCTCTATAAATAGTAATGACGCGAGGTTAAATTATGTTACATTTTATAAAGCTAAGTCTAATTTTAAGTTCTAATATAAAAAGTAAAAGTTGATTCCATATTAGTTTTTTTTTTTTTTTTTAAATAAACAATCTATTTATTACACTTACTCGATTAACTCATTAACAGTCCATTTTTAAACGAAAAGCGAAAATTATCCTGATTTTATCAATCCAGTCGGATCCGGCCGGATCCGGCCGGACGCTGGATTGCAATCACTACATAGAACATAATATGTAAGGATAACGTACAATATAATATGTAAGGATAAGGATAACGTAAAACTTTATTGAATTATACACCTAAACCTTCCTCATAAATCACTCCGTCCATTGATGAAAACCGTTTGAAAATCCGTTCGGTAGTTATTGAGTTTATCGTTAACAGACAGACAGACAGTCGCGGCGGGGGACTTTATTTTATAATAATGTAAGGATAAGGACAAAGTATTCAAATGTCACCGTGTCGACTAAGTATAACTTATACCGTGGTGTCGATGCAATTTTGATTAAATACAGTCAGCCCTATATCATGTTCTAACATGAAAATGGAGGATGGTAATTCGATTAGTACATGTACAAGCAAAAGCATTATCAGCCTATAATGTTCCCACTGTTGGGACTGAGACACAGGATTCTTCTCTTCGAGAGGAAAAGGGAATGCAGGTTGGTGGATGTCGCATGTCTTTGAATTTTTGGTTCTACGACATGTCGGTTCCCTCACGATGATTTCATTCACCGTTTTGAAAGCAGTGGTGATGAAATTACCTATTTACACAAAGTAAAGCGCCTGCCTAGGTTCGAATCCACAACCTACAACTCCTAAGTCTGGGGCCGTTACCACTGGGCTATTACTGTTTAGAAATAATAAAAATAAAATGTATAAAACCTAAAACCCAACTACGATAATAACGCCAACTAAAAAGATATAAACAGATGAACATACACACATACCGGTCAAAATCATAACCCTCCTTTTTACTTCGCCGTAGTCGGGTAAAAATAACATAAATCACACTGTGTTAATCTGTTTTGAACGAATGGAGAAATTTAAATTTATAATGTGGAAACATCACGGGTCCAGTCAAGGACGGTCAACACAAACAGTTTAGCATTAGCTACCGTACCGGGATTCTTTCTAACATTTTACGACTGCATCAAACATGACGTTACGACTACAACACACAAAATAGTAACAACATACAAATTATATTCGTTGCATAATAAATTGTTCTAAGTGATCCACATTCGAGAGTCATTACGTCATTAGGTTCGTTTAAGTACGTCGCATGCGTCCAGACAAACAGGTCCGGATCATATTTCGGTGAGACTTTTGGTACTGCAAATATTTTGATAAACGATAGTGTAGCGTCTTAGGTTTCCGCTTACGCTCATACTTTGTACCGTAATAAGGACAACTTTTTACTATACTCTTTTACTATTAAAGTAATATGAGGTGTAAGCTGCTAGGTGCGGCTTCGCTCAAAGAAGATTATCAAAATAATGACCAAATTACAAGCATTTTTGAGTAAATTACATACTATATAGCACAGGCACAGAAATCTAGATACTTTGACCTGCCGCCAGAGCACCCGTGCGAAGAGGCAGGTTGCTTTATAAGTAGTCACCAATAAAAGGTAATTTGATAATGTAGGCTTTGACCTTTTCAGTACTGCGATGACACGATAAAGATAAATCTGTGTACGATTTGGTAAAATAAACAAGCTTAACAAGTTTCGAAAAACCGATAAGACTACATAATAATAATAATTATGTCGATAAACTTGAAATCCACTTATCGAGAGCAATGCGTAAACAACTAAATATAGAACATGATAGGTATTTGGAAAATATGAAGAAATGAAGGACGGAAACTTTTCTTGAGCGGGTCAAAGAGGAGGTTTGAAAGCCGAAATGGCGCTGGCAACAGTTAGGCTACGGACACGAAGTCAGCGGGCAGCAGGGCGGCGGCAGCGGCGTGAGAGCGGCGCGTTCAAATGCATGGATTTATATGGAACTAGCCTCGAAGGCAGCGGTGCGGGGAGCGAGCGTTTCCATATAAAACTATGCGTTGCCGCGCCGCCGCCCCGCTGCCCGCTGACTTCGAAACCGAGGCCTTAAGGCGCCGGACCGCATGTTTGTGTATACGAATGAGTATCACCCATGCGTCGTTCTGCACCGGTCATGTACAGGGGCTGCAGTCTCGACATGATAGCGATCGCTTTACGATCGAATTCGGTCGCAAAGTCCCAAATTGCTTGACAAGCATGAAAAAGATCACGTAATTGTCAAGTAATTCGAAGTCGAAGCCTTATAGGCTTAGCTGCTATCACACACCATAACCAACTCAAAAACCATTCAAATTTAAATCGCAGTTTCTCGGCGACAATCACTGTCAAAATCTCGTCTTTTTGACGAGATTTTGACAGTGATTATCGCCGAGAAACCCTAAAAAAAACTTCTAATTTACTTATGTAAATTAGAAGATTTTTGAAATACGGGAATTTGTCCTCAGATCTTTGATAAACATATTCATTCTCGTTATTATGAAAAGGGTTTAGAAACAAGATCTCTGTCAGTCGTAATTTCAAGAGTCGAGTTACGGTGACCGCAACCTGATCATGTCATAAGATCAAGCTCCGCTAATTAAACGCATTGTTGAAACTAGGTTGCATAAACATTACTATCGCGAGTACAAGGTAGCCCAAGATTGAAACAAGACAACACGTTTACTTTAAGAAATTAACTCCGAAAATGACGCGTGACTGAAGATTAGTTCAATATCTAGAAAACTTTAGCATCACACAAATAAATCTAGCCAGGACTTGCCAGGATTTATATTTTCGCAAACGCATCTGTATCTACATGCTATAGGTAAACTAATTCACGACAGCATTGACTGACAAGATGGAGGTTCATTTTCAGAGCTCTATCAACAGCAATCAACAACATCTATCAACAGCAATTGGGTTAAGTGGAGTTTCCGCCGACAGTTCCGCCCCGAGACGCAATGCAATCAAAGAATTAAAGGCTTCCTATTTCTATAGATTTTCATTTATCTTTCTTGGCTCCAAAGTAAACTGATGAATGACTGATTTGTATTTATATAAAGTTGAAATGGAATTCGCGATGTTATTTGAATTTTTGAATGTTCTTTGTTGAAAAATTCTCTTTTTACCACTTTATTAGATTTCTTATTTCAAATAAGTACCAGAAACTACACTGCTTTGTGGATTTGTGGTATGTATTGAAAAAAACAACAAAAGAAAACAATGCCGTGAAACCTGGCAACTTTGCCACTTTACGGTGGGTAATAAAGTTTGAAAAGGGTTTTCTTAAAAATCTCTATGGTCTTATAAAAAGCAATCAATGAGATATGTGGTAAATTTTATGCATTATTGAAACACAATCTTATATCTATTGTTTTCTTATACTATAATGATGTTTTAGTACAAAAACCTTTTATGGCAAAGTCAACTATCACTTGTGGTAAGATTGCCATCCCAAAATTTAGGAAAAATTTAAAAGAGTTACCATTAAAAATCACAGTCATCATTGCCGCATGTTTGGTTACAGTAAAAATATACTACAGTTGTATAATATTGTACACTGGCAATTGAATTTCCAAAATGTGGCAAATTCACCCGCCATGTTTCGAATTTTTCAAACTAAATAGCAATAGCTGTCAGGATTGCATCAGTAAAATTAGGGGTAGGTAAGTAGGAAACAAAACTAAATAACAGTATTTTAGTTTCTTTCTTGTGACAGCCCGAGCCTCTAAAAAAATATGGCAAAGTCGACGTTACTAAAACTTTGCATTGTGTTGGTATATTTGCCAACAGTGATTTCTTAGGTTTAATTGGTTAAAGAGACGTAATTATCATGATTTTAATAAAAGAATATTATAAAGAACGTAGTATTAAAGTTTGACTTATCTACAAAAGGTATATCCCACTTATTTTCATTAAAGTTTTGGAGCACAAAGTTACTCACAGTTAGCGCGGGAAAAAAGTAACCGCCAAAAAATGACAGTTCTTTGAGAGCTGGGTTATCATATACAATAAAATGTTGCCAATCAAATATTCAAATTTGATTTAAGGGTATTACAAACGTTAAAAAAAAAATACAGTTTTGACGTAACAAAATATTTTACCTCGTAAGGCGGTATATGGCAAATTAAACAACCTTTGGCAAAGTTGCCAGGTTTCACGGTGCTTTAAATAAGAAAATCCCTGACTCATTCACTCACTGACTGACTCATCAACGCCAGGCCCTAGCAAAAATGGCCAAATGCGCATCGGGTTGGGATGGATTTATTCCAAAAACAAACTTAACATTGTAGTTGAAAATGTATGCTCTCATACATTCCAATCGCATATTAATAGATTTATCATTTTATATTAAGACCATAGACTTCTTATAGGTTTTCCTATAAGCTATAAGCATAGAACTATTTTCTGTACTTATTTTTCAAGGTTTAGGCTCAGTAGTTTCGGAGATATAGAAAAATGGTCGAACTTTTTCTATTTTCTTAAATATAAGCTATAAAACTATTTATATTAAAACTAAAAAAATTGAGACCCTCACAGTAATCCCATTTGATAAATCACACGGTACAATATAAAAATTAAAAAAAAAACAAAACAATAGCGATGTACGAACTCCTCCGTCCTAGCAGACCTCTGTGATGGTGTACTGCCACTCACATGGCATCCTGACAGATTGACACTTATGACAAGAGCTTGCCAAAAGGCCCCGACATGGGTACGTTATGTTGTAAAATCTGCGGTAAAAATTTAAAAGTTTATACCCTCAATGCAGGCTTTTTCAATAACCTGACCCACCCAGACCACAAATCTTATTTGCTCCCCATATGACCCCCTTAATCAAAATTCATTTATTTACGTTACACTTTCATGTTTAGGTCATTGAAATTCATATGTGTACCAAATTTCAACTTAATCGGTCCATTAGATTCGGAGCATAATGACTGTGACAGACTGACAGACAGACACACGAGTGATCCTATAAGGGTTCCGTTTTTCATTTGAACGTACGGAACCCTAAAAAGCTGAAAAGAGGTTATTTTGTAATTTAGACAAGGAATTACGACAGATTTAGTGTGTTATGTTGACTAACAATTGTAGGTACCATTTTAGGGAACTCCCTGTCCCTGCAAAGTTAACATTACTTTGATGACTAATTAAGTTATAATTCCACTTAAACCCAGATGACCACATGAATTGAGGAAACATGTTAAATTCCACCACATACCTGAGGTCCTACATTACACGCATACCTACAGTATCTGAACTAATATAATATATATTATAATGAAGAGAAAATATTTGTTTTTTTTTTGTATTTTTGTTTGTTAAGCTTTAACACTAAAACGACTGAACGGATTTGGATGAAATTTAGCATATGGGTAGACCATGACTTGGGTTAGGACATAGAATACTTTTTATCCTGATACTCCTACGCAGTTAGTTATATAATAGTATAATCGGATCAATTTATTCATGCTCTATGTTAGTAGCCAAGACTGCCAAAATTATCAGGATCGCTTGCACCGACGGGATCCCATTTGTTATGTAGATAGACGACTAGGCTCCGTTATAAATGCATGTATATATATAGATAAATACATCGTTATCTTGATTACCATGAACAAGGGTTGAAAGGGTAAGCAATTAATTTCGCATTAGCAAATGACTTGTATATCAGTAATAATAACGGACGATAAATCGGAGATGTTGCTAGGCAAGTTTCCGACTTGAACCGAGGTTCTGGATACCGTGTATTTTAAAGACAAGTTCTCGTTTCCTGTTTTGAGCTACCTAGAACAACTTCGCGCTTCGTAAAACGGTTGTTCGTATAGAACTGAACCTGGTAGACAAGTACGAGTGCTTAGTACGAGCCTAACTGCAGGATTAACTGCCTCCCGATTCTGATAGATAATTGTATACAAGTTCTGTTCCATTTTTTCAATTTATCTTTTAGAAATTATATGAAACAGGCTCCTTAGTAACATAATAAATGTTTCAGAGATTTAAATTCATGTCTAAAAATCAAAAGAGTTTTATTATCAATCCTTCTATCGCAGGCAATATTCCTATGTAGGGTCAAGTCTATAAATAAAAAGAGGGGTACTGCCGAACAGTTGGTCAATGATCAGGTGCCCAATGTTCCCAATGATAGGGGGCCAGTCTGCAGTTGTTTTAGTAATAATGCCGGTTAGAATTTAGCTTGACTTGAGAATTTGATAAACAACTTCACTGATGCCGTTGCCAATTCTCTCTCTTAATGAATGGTTAGTTTGTACTGAGTCAGTCTTTAGACCATTGGCTGACAGATTTATATTCATAGGCTTAGGACCGTCTTCATCGTTAATAATTTTTAAGCACGCTTTTATTTGCATCTTCAAGAATTGATCGATGAATGCCAAGATTTTGGGCCCCTATCGCGTACTTACTTGCTAAAGAGTAGAATGTGTTTTCTAATAGATTCTCAATTTAAGAATTCATCATGAAAAATTACAACATTTTCAGTAGTTTTTTTTAATGAACAATGTAATGTACCAGTAAATTTTAATAGCATCGGAAAGTTACGTTGACATTTATATTCTCTCGTATCGTAATAAATTAATAAATCGACACGCCGGCTACCTATTGTTGTAATCAGCGATGTATGCCGTGTTATGAACTAGACAACTTTGTATGTATTGTTTATCTAAGTTGGACACAATATCATTTTGTGGGTCATACTCGAATTAGCACTATTGTAAACACTAAAAACTAGAAATACTGGTTCTAAAGGTAATATTGTGTTTGTGTCCTACACCGGTTGGTTTTTCTGTTACTGTTTTTGAATTAACGAACTCTACGTCATAATTATCCGTTGAATCAGTTAATGATTTCATATATTATTAATTGGGTAAGTATTGTGATACTGTGCAAGCAAATGCAGTAGGAGACGCTGTAGATGTTAATGGCGGTAAGTCCGATTCTGTTGTTGAATCCTCCATTAAATCTTGAAGGAACTTCAAGTTCCTTACACGACGATGACTTGAATGAACCAGTAACTAGGTAGTACTGTGTCTTTACGGAAAAGAAATTACGGGTCAATTGGCTTTCACCATAGGAAAGACGCCGATGATTGTTTGTCCAAACAATGCTGTCACCCGAGCCGTGAATGAAGATCGAAAGCGTTCCCAACGGATTGTAACAACATGCCCATAAAGTTGCTTAGGAACCACTGAAACAAAGTACTGAGTATTGATCGGAGAAACTCCGTTCTTTATTAGGTATGTACCTACGAAACAGTCACAAGTCAGCGATGTGTTGTATTTAGCATGAGCCTTTATTTATTAGAACTAAATATTTGGAATTGTAATATTGAGTAATCAATTACGTCGATGGCTCAATATCTGCGTTTGACTGTTGATTTGAATTGAAAGACTACAGAATAAATGTATCAAGATTGTAGGTGAAAATATATGATTTTATTTGCCTACAGACTGTGTAAACTAAAAGTTTATATTAAAAAGTGGTGGCACTCCGGGAGTGCCGACAGAAGTGAAAACTTGAACAAGATCGCCTTGGTGGAGGAAAAATACTTGTATAGAACATTAGTCCGTAACCTTATCTAAATAAAGAGCACAATCGTGTTTACAAAAATGAGGTGTCGTCATGGTGTCGCAAAATCAATGGTTTAGTCCCATCTCAAAAATGCCCAACGCGCCTAAAGTTTTCACTTCAAAAGTATTTTTAATTACGCTTTTTACACTACCTTCGTACCATGAAGACAATCTACATTTTATATCGCTCGCATTGCAACTTGCACGCTCGTGTTAAAAACATACAATATGTAAAATGCACGTGCTTTTATTAAACTTGCCTTTTAGCGCAGACATATTTTAAAAAAATCAACAACGTTTATAATGTAGCGATTTAAGTACGATACCGTATCCATTACCTTTTAAGAATTTAGTGTTATGTTTTTACTGCTTACGAAAACCAAAGCAAATGTCCCAATAACTATTGTAATTTACTTTCATTGCAATATATTTATTTATTATTGAGTTCAACCGCCATCATTGGCCAATAAAAAATGCTGCTAATTTAAAATCTCTCACAAAAAATCCACATCGATTATTATCAATTCAACCCAATTTATACTGTCGATTTCATTTTGATTTGCCATTATTTAATTTACTCGTGTCACAAGAACATTAGGGGGAAATCAATTCTTATTATGTTTATTAAGATTGACATCGTGCAGTGTCGTTAAACGTAGAGATCAACGGGCTGTACAGCATTATCTATCAATGTATCAAGTCTTAGTACTTATATGAGTCCTCTAATGCATAAATAATACTAATATTATAATCCACACCACCATAATAATCCATATTTATACTTACATACTAATATTAATATTATAAATGCAAAAGTAATTATGTCTGTCCGACTACTACCTTTTCACCCCTTACCCACTAAACCACTCGTTATGAAATTTGACGAATAGGTACCCAGGCACCTGGAAAAGTACTTACATAGCATTGATATATAAAGACCCAAGATGCACACTCAACGTCTAAAAAACGTCCGCAAAAAATGAGCGCAACATTCTAAATTGTGCGCTCATTTCAAATAGTCTCGCGTCGCTCGCGTCTGGAAGCAGTCGTTAAAAATGCCGAAGTGTTCTGTGAGAAATTGTAAAAATATTACGTCAAGAAGGTTAATAAAGGATGGGATATCGTATTTTCGGTAAGTAAAAAACTTATTGACTAGTTTTTGTTGTTTTTATGACCGATTATAACAAGCAATGTGTGATTTTGATTTATTTTTTCTAAAAACTTCATTCAACGCTCAAAGTAAAATACGGCTAACTTCAATGGCTTCTTGTTCAATGTTAGAACAACGCATTACAGTCTCCTTTTTATTTTAGTCGCATTATAAAAAATGACTCTGTTCTAATAAGTGGAGTCGATTTTTTTTTGTTTGTGTTTCTTTTTATTAATAAATTTATGTACTTTTGAACCTTTTTTGTATGTAGTTTTTGACAAATATAAATATTTACGTTACATAACGTGTAGGTCAGGATTTAGCCAATTTAACATTTTTCTAATGTTCGTAAATATTATGATGTATAACGATTAATTTATGGGCCAACTTATGAGTTCGCGACATGCGGCATGCTAAGGATAGACTGAAGTGTCGCGTAGTCTGTAGTCTGTAAGTGTCACATTATAAACTTAATGGAAACTTAATTTTTATATTTTAGTTTTTCTCGTAACCCAATACGATGTGGAGAATGGACATCAATCGTCAGCCAAAAAAGGCGAGAAGAGTTTTTTAAGCATTTTTTGGAGGAAGATATGTATGTCACTTTAAAAGGCATAAAACGTCTTCGTAAAACGGCTGTTTTTTATATTTGAATAAACAATTTTAACAGTTATTATTTGTTTTTTTGATATACCCATACTGCCCTGCTAAGCACGAAGGCGGTATCTCAACTGGAGTAAGTTTCGAGAAAATTGACTTTTTGTCAATTGAAATTTAAGGAAATATGGAGATATAAAAAACTTCTTAGTGGTTTTTTTTAAATGTTTTAAATTAGATAGCGCTATTTCGCTTATACCATTAGATGCGAAATTGTTAAAGCTATTGAATGGTATAAAAAAACTAAAAGGGTGGATCTCAGAGAAACCCCCTTTGGGTTTAGCAGGGCAGCATAGGCTACCCAAAAACATATTTATGCACAAATAAAAGTATATTTATGTGTTTAAAACACAATTTAACAAACTCTTATAATACTAACTAATAATGTATGGTGAAAAAAAAAAGTCATGTTCGACTCCACTCAATACCTTGTCCTACCGACCACGGTCGGTCGTAAAATTTTATTGCTTTAAGTACCTGCGTTGTAATAACAACTTTAAACAATTGGCGTTGAACTTGCAATAATATATGCTTGTAGCTTATAGAAAGAGACAGAAATAGAGTTTCGGGACACTTTCGAGCGTTACTTTTATTCGAGACTGTGCATCTTGGGTTTTTATATATCAATGTTACATAGGCTATTTTTCATCCTGGATATTTGTATTGAAAACAAAATACACGCAAACGAAGTTGCAGGCAATTTCAAATAAGTATGAAAAGTAGAGCACTTTACTTACATAAACAAACAGCTGCAAGAAGTTTGACAGCCAGTTCTGGTGGGTCACATTCCGGGAAGAAAGGCTTGACTACGTAGTGGCCGAAGGTCAGGGCCACTATGGCCTGCGTGGTCGGTCTGATGATGAGCAGCGCGATCCACAAGCGCAGGAAGGCAGGCAGGGGCCCGAAGGCCGAGTAGATGTAGGCGTAGTCACCTCCAGACCTCGTGATGGAGGTGCCCAACTCCGCGTAGCATAGGGCCCCCAATGTGGACAGCAGACCACTCGCAAGCCATATTATCAATGACGCACCTACTGACCTATGACAAAAGAAGAATTGGTAAGTTCATGAAAAAATAAACAATCGTAATTGAGAGAGATGGCAGGTGAATTTAAATGCGAATTAATTAAATTATTTTCGTCTATCGGCATCAATTTAGAGTTCTATTAATAATTTCTTCTACGTTCGATTAACGATTTTGTCTCGTAAACCTATAAGTTTCCGTTTTAGCAGAGGTTCATCAAATATTTATCTTTCTTGCTTCATTAGGACACTTGAAGTACTTATGGGTAGCAGCTAGCTATCCTACTGCAGAACGAAGTTATTAATATACTCAAGTCTAGCAGATGGTCTTCTAGGTATTTCAACACAGGAAGTTCCTTATATTTGTTTTCTTACAGTGTTTTTCTTACAAACACGAATAGTAAGTTGAATCTTTTCATAGGACACTATTTGGAGCTGAGACGATTCAGTAATTAATATTAGGTAGAATTTGAGAATATGTTTAGGAAACTATTACCTACTAAAATACTTTTATGAATTGGTAAATAAACTAGAAGCGGAATTGTAGGGGTTGCCGTTTGTTTGCGTTACATAGTTAACTACTTAAGTACTTATAAATATCTACTATTAGGTATTAAGTGCACCCAATCCCAAGGTATGTACCTATCAAAGTAAATAATACGGGTTATCATCAATTTATTTGTGTACTGGGAACTAATATGATATACCTATAATGCTTTATGATTTTTATTTGACCGAGTTAATTGTTTATAAGGAATAATATAAATATTTACTAAACTATTCGTTGAGTTTTTTTCTCAAGAGTTCACAAGCCGTAACCATCACATTGTGTAGGTAGAGTCGTGGTATAATCGATGGTCACTAGATGGTCGTGGTTTATGAGTTTTGTATGTTTAACTTTGGTAGATATCATGTTTAGCTGCGCTCATATATCAGAACAACTGTCTCAATTCACACAATTTCAGTAGGTCATTTTCATTTGATGTTATAAGGAGTAGACCTACCTAAAGGGTATAAAATAGTCTAAGTTGAATGCTATAGTAAGTAGTACAGCCTACTAATGTTACCTAGAGAGGTTTCAGTGCCACGGTCTACCGGTTCCCAGGTTATGAATGAATCTAGGCAAGCGTGCCAATCGGGCCTTGACAAACTATCGTGAGAAAATCCTGAACGTGACTGCAGCACTTGTTAAATGTTTGGGTAGGTATTATACTACAATTACATTACATTTCTATTTATTAGGTTTATCATGTATTTTGCTGTAGTTTCTATCGTCAGCTTTATTGGTTTTGTAATTATTTATATCTTCTTTTTCTATCATGTTGACATAAACTGCATTCATTGCTTACATTTAATTACTTATTTTTTTATTTTGATTTCACTACATTAAGCTCTTGCCATGGTTTTTGCTGGCAAACCTGCTGCCTAGTCTGCTGGTAAACCAGCAGGTTAGCAGAGCTGACCGTCTAAGGAGGGGGAACGGTGTTTCTCTAATTTAATATTATTATCGTGAAACTATGATCTGTACCCTAATTGCGTAATACACGATCAATCACAATTTGTTTCGATTTGAAACAGATTGCTAATCCATTGCTTTATAAGCTGGAAATAAAAATCTGCTCAACAACGTAAATAACGCAATAAATATTGTTGAACTGTCAAAATGAAAAAAAAAATCTCATAATCGTTTACGAAATTAAGTTATGCAATTAGGGTACTGGTGATTAAGTTCGATGATGGTTCATGACCCCTGTAGCACAGGTTCCACCTAGCATGGGAGTCATTGTTCAAATTTTTGTGCACTTGTAAGTCCTAAGCTGCAAATGCTGCACATAACTACTTTGTAATTTACTTTTGGAAATAAGGCGATTCGCACACTGTACCGCATCACGCTGCGTGGTCCGGGGCAGCCATAGCAAATAATCTGCGCGCGGGAACGCGTCGCGCAAACAGATTATGTTTTCTATACAAACTGGTACTATGTTAAATCTGCTGCCCCGCGCCACGCTGCGTGATGCGGTGCAGTGTGCCAATCGCCTTAATGATTTATTACTATTATAGGGTCTTTGACATTTCTCGGGACCCTGGGGTCCCGGACCTTTGGAAGGCGTACGAGGGGCCGAAGCCAACTCGCAGAGGCCTGTTAGACGTTTTTAATTAAATGAGGCACCAACCGACGACTATCCCTGTATGTACTATGCAAGTACACGCAAGGATAACCCCCGGTTGGTGTAGGACTATTGCAGGATATGGAAACAAAGATATTGGACGATGGGTTTGGGTAGCTAAAGTGGACTGGTTACCTGGAACTATGGAAGGACTATAGCCCCTGCCTGATCAATGTTTTATATTTACACGGATAAAATGGCAGGGGGTGACTGGCACACTCAATAATGGGCCCCCGGAAACGGTCGCTAGCACATAGTGACGTAGCGACAAGGGGCAACATGTCCTGAGGTGCTTGAGGAGTGGAGAGGTATTCCACGGCTTTCAGAACAATCCCAGAGCCCGGAAGATGGTCAAGATGCCTACGAGCACTTACTGGAATACTTCCTTCCCCCGAGCACGTTCGCTCTTACGAATCTCCACTCAAGCCGGCCAATTAAGGCAAGCATAAGGTGGGAGCTCCGTTCCTCGTCAGTGTTCACTCCAGCCGGCCAATAAAGGCAAGCCAGAGGTCAGGAACAAGACTTCTCCCGGGAGATAGGGTCCGTGGGGTCACTACTGCCCAACAGCTCGCCACATGCTGCCCTGCGGGTTTTTGTATCTCTTTTGGTCTAGCTCCTCATCCCAGATCCGTTCCAGCAAAGTAAACTCTACCGGCACAGACCTAGAGTTCGGTGCGCGCAAGCCCCACCACGACGTCAACGTAGAGATACGGCGGTAGGATTATTATTATAATTATTATATAAATACCTAGTCCAGATTTGAATTTGAAAAACGCCTCTTCCGAGAGTCCAAGATAATTTCAACGAAATTAGAATAGAATAGGTGCACGACACTCGATCTCATTATCGATTCCATTGTCCCCTAAGGAATCGATAAGGTGTCGAATTTCCGTTAATCCCTTTTATAAGATCATTATTGTAAATATGATATGGACGAATGTGAGGGTCATTTACCTGAATACCGTTTGTAGATCACGGTAATTTACAAGTCAATTAGTGGGAAAATAATTACCGTTCTTGATTTTTAACTCATTTGGAAATAGGTTAAAATGGCAGAAGGCAGAAAGTGTGTTAATTGAATCAGTCATTTATTTTGTTAAATAAATATTTCCGATTTAAAAAAAACTATAAATATTTTGTTGAAGTTAAGCATGCTGTAGTTTTATGTACCTAAGCAGAAATATCTGCATTGTCATCAGTTTGAATTAACTGGGTACCTATGTTAATTGAACGTAACCAGCAGCTAAATATTACGAAATATGTAAATACATTGTGAAGCAATCGTTCCACTAAGTTTGGAACTTTGACCTTTGATTTCTTTATGTAGGGTTTTTAGAAATCCACGGTACCTAGATTATCTAAGTGTCACCTCACTAAGAGTCTTGACCGTGCTGCTAAGTTGTGAGTCTTGTCCTTCCACCACTCTTGTAAGTGGTGACCATCTGGTTACCTACAGTTTCAATACAATAAGTACAGATAACACCACCATTTTTATAATATTTTAGAAATTAAAATACAAATTGAAAACTGTTACAATTACGTAATTTTCAAAAGGCCTACCGAATGTATAGAGTTTAAGAACTCAGTTTTATAATTGCTTTATCATAATTATGTTATTTAGTAGGTATAAAAAAACCGCACAAGTGCGTGTCGGACCACGTACAAAGAAAGGCTCCGTAGTTGGAATCAATTTATCCCGAGAAACTTAGAACTTAAAGAAAACTTAACATTTAGTTGAAAAACATGTTTCCCCATATATTCCAACTGCAAATGTTATGTTTGTACCTACGCACACATTAAGTGATTAACAATGTTATTTTAAGACCATAGATCTTATAAGTTTTTCTATGATCTATAAGTATACCTACATAGATCTATACTCTGTTTTTTTTTTAATTTTAGGCTCTGCCACAGATTAGTAGCTCAGCAGTTTCGGAAATAAGGGGGATTCTCGACTTATCTCCGAAACTGCTGAGCTAAAGTTAAAGTTATTAAAGCTAAAGTAATTTTTCATTTTATTTTATTTCAATAACTTTAAAACTAAATATTAAAAAAATGACATCCTTATCACAAGCCCTTTCATTTTACTTAATCGGTCCAGTAGATTCGGAGCAAATCGGCTGTGACAGACGGACAGACAGACACACGAGTGATCCTACAAGGGTTCGGTTTTTCATTCGGACTTACGGAACCTTAAAAATAGAAAAATATCCCAAGACTACTTCTGAAAATTGGTACGTTCACATGCTGACTGTACTTACTTATGGCAGCCACAGGTGTGTACAATGCCATAAATGAAAGTTTGCAACCAATGTTACCTACTGACCAATACGTTTAAGTAAACGGACAAGACTAACAATAAAATGTGATAACATAATTAATGCACGTACCTATTATTTGGGATTGCGTTAATTTGGTAATGCGACTTTACTGTTTTGTAAACAGAGTTATTTATAAACTATGTTTTCAAAACTTTGAATTGCCTTGCATTTATTGATGTTGTATTTTTTAAAGACAAAGTAGTTCGGTTACGGTACTATTATTTAGGTAGCAGATTATAAATAAGTATGTATAATAAAATCTAAGTAAGAAATACATGATAAACCGCCGCTTAATAAAACTAAGTCGTCGATAAGATACCTAATACCTACATGGAAATCAAGGAAGCAATTTAAAAAATAGAGTCGTGTTATATTTGCGTAACAGTGAAAAGATTAATCCTTTAATAAGACTTATAGATAATATTACACTGAAAGTAGTGCATTTCATTATATGTAGATATGTACGAAAAATATCAGATTTCCTCATTTTAATTTAGCAACCTGAACGTTGTTTATTCAACAAACAAATCTTGCGTCTCGAATTCAGCGATAAGTGCGAACCGATAAAAACTGAAGAATTCAATTTGAACACGCGAACAAGTGGCTGAAAACATAGTCCCAAAGGCGGGAAACTTGAACACTCTGCTTACCCAGTGTATAAGAATACTCCAGTCGGAGATATAAATATTCCGGAACCAATAATAGTCCCAATAATAATGCCAACTCCATTAAACAATGTTATTTTACGTTTTAAAACCACTTTGCCATTGCTGGCCTGAGATTCTTCACCCATTCCGCAAAAAATCAATCGCGTACACCGGTAAACGCGACGCACGTGGGACAAATACGCGCGCTATCCACGCTGAGCCACGGATCACACGCCCATGGAGTGACTGTCCGCCTCGGAATATCTCACACGACTGAATCACTTTCTTCTGTTACCATTTTTATGATCTGCGAAACTGGAATAGACGATGCGGTGCTGACGTCAGGCGCAGTGTACTAAGGACGCGATTCAGCCGACCACTCCGAGCAGTCGCCGCAGCGCATGTGTTTCTGTAGCTGTAGAGCGCCATTCGCAACACCATGCGTGCCGGGACCGCGTCGTACCCGAGAGAGACACCACCATTGTGTCCCACACAAACCAGACAAAGACAGCGAAACCTATTGCCTCAAGTTGAACTTGTTGCCGGCACATTCGGCTCTTTTAAACTTTGACAGAAATTAAACACATTACCTACTGAATCTGTTAAATTGTACCGATAAAACAATAGCATTGTTATTAACAATTTTCAATTACACTTCCTGCTTCGCGGTTGGTTACCTATTGCTCGAAAACTGACGACACAGAATTAAGTAGTTGCATCATGTTCCTGGGCACGTTTTTAATGGTTATTATTACATCACAAAACTACCAGATTTTTTTTGGGAATGGCTTCTCGCATGTCAACCTAGGAGATTGTCGGATGCTGAACCGGACTTTCCTGGGGTGTCTCAATAAATTAAGGCCTCCAGCCAGGCCAACGAAACTAGGTACCTGAACATTGTCGGAACTATTTATTAGTTTGGGACTTGCGACATTCCAAGAAGTGAACTGCAGTGCAGTAGACAATAAAAGATAACATGACAGATAGTAAAACACGTTCAACAGGCAGTTTCAACAATTACAATCAGATTCTCGTATTTTTTGGGTTTTGTACGTCCGAATAAAAAAACGGAACCCTTATAGGATCACTCGTGTGTCTGTCTGGCTTGCTGGCTGCCTGTCAGTATGTCACAATCAATTTGCTCCAAATCTACTGGACCAATTAAGTTGAAATTTTGTACACATGAATTTCTGTGACCCAAATACGGACGTGCACGTAAATACGTAAATGAATTTTGAATATGGGGGTCACTTTTTCGAGGCAAATTTTAGGTACCTACATATCAAATAAAAGGGTTTGTTGAGAAGATTAAAATAAATACTATAAAAGTTGGAAATAAATTAAATAGTTTTTTTTTTTTAATAGTTGGAAATTGACCATTCCCCCTTATCTTCGAAACTACTGAGCTACTAATATGTGGCTAAGCCAAAAATTAAAAAAAAAAAAAACATAGTATAGTTCTATATTTATAGATTACTAGCTTCCGCCTCGCACTTGTCCGTTTTATTCTGAAATACAAAGTCAACAATGAACCTATCTAAATTCTAAACTATCTTCAATAATTAAATAAACGAAAGAGATTCCAGATCTTAAAAAACTGCAATTTTTCTTCTTGTGCGTCAAGAAATAGAGGCAATGGCGTGAGTATTAATTATTACCAAAATCTGCCAAATGTACGAACTCACTTAGGGTTTGTTGTGTAGCTATGTAATTACTAACTATTGGATTTCATGATCTATAAAATAAATAATAATAATTTTGGGGGGCCCTGGGGTCCCGGACCTTTAGAAGGCGTACGAGGGGCCGAAGCCAATTCGCAGGGCCATTAGACGTTTTTTAAAATGAAATGAGGCACCAACCGACGATTATCTCTGTTCGCACTGTGCTAGTACACCCAAGGACAACCCCCAGTTGGTACAGGACTATTGCAGGATATGGAAACAAGGAAATTGGATTATGGGTTTCGGTGGCTAAGTGAACAGCTTAACTAGAACTATGGAATACACATATAAAATGGCAGGGGTGACTTGCACACTCAATAATGGGCCCCCGAAAACGGTCGCTAGCACAAAGTGTCGTAGCGACAAGGGGGCAACATGCCCTGAGGTGCTTATTAGGAGTGGAGAGGTATTCCACGGCTATCAGGACAATCCCGGAAGTACGGTCAAGATCCCTACCAGCATCTTACTGGAATACTTCCTTCCTCCGAGCACTTCTGCTCTTGCGAATCTCCACTCAATTCAGCCAATAAAGGCAAGAAAGAGGTGGGAGCTCTGTTTCTCGTCAGTGTTCACTCCAGCCAGCCAATTAAGGCAAGCCAGAGGTGAGGAACAAGATTTCTCCCGGGAGATAAGGTCCGTGGGGTCGCTACTGGCCATCAGCTCGCCACATGCTGCCCTGCGGGTTTTTTCTATATCTCTTGGCCTGGCTCCTTATCCCAGACCTGTTCCGACAAAGTAAACTATACCGGCACAGACCTAGAGTACGGAGCGCGCAAGCCCCACCACGACGTCAACGTAGAGATACGACGATGGTGTTATTATTATTATTATTAAAACTAACCTACATACATACACACACACAACAACAAGCTGCGCCCGGCACCGGTGGCGGACGGTCGTGTTGCGCTGCGCTGCTGTGTACAAGAGTTCCCGATATTCCGGCTCAAGCGTTCCTTGGTGGTTCCCGAGTCGTCTCCGTAGTCACCCGACTACCATCACGTCTATTAATTGGGGTCTTTTTCAAGACACAATTAATATCGACTTTCTTTAAGATTGTCGTTCAAAACGTTCGTCGAGGCAATTTTGGCCCCTTCCGGGCAAAACCACAGTTTCGTGGTCCTCGGTGGATACCTTACGGTGCCAACGAAACCGAGGGGGTGTTGACCCAATCACACCCGCCGATCCCCTTCAGGGTTAGGCAGTCAATTGGCCGGGTCCCAGTGTTCGGCCTTGGGGGGTCTCCTAGTCGGCACTGGTGACAGTTTTGCCTCCACAGCGACTCACCTAGCGTGGTCGGGTATATCGATACCCTTCACACTAGACTGGATAGGACCCCGTTGCACAATAAGATAGGCAACGGGCCAAAGCAAGCTTAGGGCTCACCCATAGGCACACATCCTCCCTGTCTACACCCGACAGGGAGGGATTACACATCCCCGGCATACCCACCGGGGAGTTAGGATTGTAGGAAGTTAGGAAATATTCACGCGTAGTCTCTCTTTTCCCCCGTCAATATGAAGGACCCGGTAAAGTGCCTAGCGCTCTTTATTAAGTTCTTCCAGGGTGTACTCGAAGAAGAGCCCGCCCTGAAGACTAAGTATGGAGCTCGGTTCGCCAGGCTCCAAGCTGAGTCTGAATCTCAGTCCTGTCCCTCTGACAATAGCATCGCTAACTTTAGCGATGCACTAGAAACCCCCCCGGCTACAGAGCCATCTAGACCCCCCAGTCCGTCAGAGTCTATGGACACTGACGCTCCCATCAGCGCCGCTTCCTCAAAGCGGCCCACTACCCCGTACCCCTATGGTTCGGACGACGACGAAGCGGAGTCCGCTGCTTCTTCTTCTTCCTCATCCTCCTCCCAATCCGACGACGGTTTCACAACCGTCCAAGGAAAGGGCAAGAAGAGGAAAAACAAGAAGCAGAGCTCGTCCCAGGCCAGCAAGGTCGTTGCGCTTGAGGACTTAGACTTTGCTCCCTCGTCGCCCGCACCATTAGTACCGTCCTGCAAAATCTCTCCCGCTACCCCCGCGACTTGCGCTATAGTAGCTTCCCCCACCACCTCCCGTCCGATTACGTCATCCGTAAGCTGCGCTACAGTAGCTTCCCCCTCCACTACCCGCCCGATTGCGTCATCCTCCGCGAAGGATACCCCCGCGCCTAACGCTAAAAAGATCCCTCTCCCGCCACCCTTGTTCATTCAGGACAAGGGAAAGTGGACGGACATCTCGAAATGGTGTGCCGAACACAAAATCAATTTCTCTAGCGCCCGAAATACCCAGCAGGGTATCAAAGTCTCCGTCCCTACGTCGCGCGACTTTAGGGACCTAACCCGTCTTCTGAGAATGAGAGGTGTGTCATACCACACCTACTCACTCCCAGAGGAAAAGCAAATCCGCGTCGTGATTAAGCGAATCCCACGCGAAATCCTCCCCGCCGAGATCCTCAGCGACCTTCAGTCGCAAAAAGTCCCCGTTGACGAGGTCCATCGTATGCACCGCTCTAGAGGCGGTGAATCTTACGATATGATACTCGTAATCTGCCCGCCCGTCGAGGGCCACCACCCGATATTCCAAATTCGTTCCCTGTGCAATCTCACAGGGTTCGAAATTGAGAAACCCCACAAGAGTGGCATTGTCGGTCAATGCCACCGCTGCCAACTATACGGTCACTCTCAGAGGAACTGCCATGCCACACCCAGATGCGTCAAGTGCCTGGGTGAGCATGGCACTTCAGACTGTCCCCGTCCAAAGGATCGTACCCTTTGCACTGACCTTCCCAGCTGCGTTCTATGCGGCAAACAAGGCCACCCGGCCAACTACCGTGGTTGCCCCAAAGCCCCTAAGGCCTCTTCTCCCAAACTGGCCAAGCGTTTCGACGCCCGCCAGCAAAGGGAAGCTCCCTCCTCTTATAGGATTCCCTCATCCCATTTGCCCCAACGTCTAAGCCCTCAGAGGCCTAGTCCGTGGAGTTACCTCCACCACCAGCAGTCTTTTCCTGCCATGGTGCCCTCTCAATTTTCAAATTTCCCTCCCCCTCCCCCCGCTCCCCTCCCCCGCCTTATGGATCCCCGTATTCGCGCCGCCGCGCCACCCGCGCCCCCTGCGCCCTCTGCGCCCCCTGCGCCCTCTGCGCCTCCAGCGCCCGCCGCGCCCCCCGCGAAACCCACGTCCGCTCTTAAAGCTACGCGTCCTTCTCAATCCACTCCCGTGGCTACCCCCAACGTCTCCGTTGACTCGTTCAACGTAATTACGTCAACCTTCTTGGCCTTCGTCTCCCCTCGCGCAAAGACAATGGCCAACGAAATCCTTGCGGCCCATGGCAATCTCCTCCAGATCCAGGCCATCTACAACGCGTATCCGGACATTACGCAAGCCCTAACCTCCCTCGCTACTAAACCCCATTATGGATAACACGGTCTTAGCTAGGTTCAAACCGCGATCCCTAATAATAGGTTATTTCAATGCAAACGGCATTAAAAATCAACGCGAAGAGATTGCGGCTTTCCTCCGCGATCATCAAATAGACGTCCTCTTAGTCCAAGAGACTTTCCTAAAACCTTGCAACCGTAACCCATCAATAGCTAACTACCGGATAGTTCGCAACGATAGGTCACGTTGCCATAGAGGAGGTACCCTGATTTACTACAAAAAGCAGCTTCACTGCATCCCAATTGACCCTCCTCCCCTCTCACGATTAGAAGTTTCGGCCTGCCGCCTCGGCATGTCAGGCCACCAGCCGATCACTCTCGTGTCGGTCTATCTCCCCCCCGCTAATACTTCGGAGAATTTCCAACTCCTCTCTGACGACCTCTCGATTCTACTCACTATGAGTAACTCGCTCATTTTAGCGGGCGATTTCAATGCCAAACATCCCTCCTGGAATAGTTCGGTAACTACTACAAGAGGCCGACACTTGTTCGACCTCTCCCACTCTCTGACCTTTGACGTCATCGCTCCAATGACTCCCACCCACTTTCCGGTTAACGTAAATCATGCCCCTGATATCTTAGATGTGGCGCTCCTTAAGAACGTCAACCTAAGACTAGACTCCATAGAAACTATTAACGAGCTCGACTCTGATCACCGTCCGGTAGTCATGAGATTAGACCCCCGCATAGGTCTCCGCGACCCAAACTCTCCCCCAATCACTAAGAGGATCACGGACTGGAAGAAAGTAAGCACTCAGCTGAAATCCAACACGTCCCCTCAGTTAGACTCTATTCCCGACGTGTTCAACTCTATCGCAGACACGACGTCCGCGATCGACTCACTCACTAATCACGTACAAACCGTCCTGAACGAATGTTCAAGGGAGGTTACAGTGACGGACGACCGTCACTGGAGCTTGCCGGACGATGTGCGTGCATTACTGACTGAGAAGAACGCGGCCGTCCGTGCCTACAGTAGCTTCCCCTGCCCCGCAAACAAAGCCCATATGCGCTATTTACAGAGATCTGTAAAGACACGCATACAGGAGCTGCGTGACGCGGGCTGGGACAAGATGCTTGGCGAACTAGAGCCCAACCATCTGGCATTTTGGGAACTTCAGAGGAAACTCAAATCCCCTCAAACTTCCTCCATGCCCCCCCTGACCCGTCCCGATAAGACCATAGCCTTCGAGGACGTTGAAAAGGCAGAATGCCTGGCCGACACCCTCGAGGCCCAATGCTCACCCAGCTCCCTGCCAGTAGACCAAGCTCACCTCCTAAAGGTCGACGCTGAAGTCGAACGTAGAGCCTCTCTCCCTCCTGTCGACGACCCTGATTGTCCACTGCCTCCCGTCGCTCCAGACGAAGTGCACGACATTATCAAAGGTCTTAAAGCTCGTAAAGCTCCCGGTTCAGATGGACTCACCAATAGGGTGATCCAATTATTCCCTGCCCACCTGATAATGCTTTTGACTACCATCTTCAATGGTGCCTTAAGCAACAACTTCTTTCCCCAGTCGTGGAAAGAAGCCACCGTCATAGGTATCAGAAAGCCCGGTAAACCCAGTACCGACCCCTCTAGCTACCGTCCCATCAGTTTGCTCAAGGTTCTCGGAAAAATCTATGAGAGGCTTATTTACAAGCGTCTCAGAGACTTCGCCGAGACCAAGGGCCTCATCCCCAACGAACAGTTCGGCTTTCGAACTGAGCACTCTAGCGTGCATCAGGCCCACCGCATCATTGAGTTCATAAGCGATGGTTTCCAACGCGGCTCTTTGACGGGTGCAGTTTTCTTCGACATTGCGAAAGCATTCGATAAAGTCTGGCACAACGGCTTATTATACAAGCTGTACCAACTCGGCGTGCCGGATCGTCTCGTACTCATCTTACGGGACTATCTATCGAATCGCGTATTCCGCTATCGCATTGAAGGAGCACTTTCCTCTCCCCGCCCCATTCGTGCAGGAGTCCCTCAGGGCTCCGTGCTAGCTCCCCTCATGTTCACGCTATTCACTAGCGATATTCCAAACCCAGGTAGAAGGACGCATTTCGCTCTGTTCGCAGACGATACGGCCATCTACTTTAGGTCTAGATACCCCGACAATATCGCCCACACTCTCCAAGGCGCAGTCAATCGACTCGCTGCCTGGTTTCGAAAGTGGCGCATAGAAGTCAATCCCGAAAAAAGCCAAGCGGTTCTCTTCTCGAAACCGCGCACAAGGCTTAGAGACCCCCTCCCCCGACCTCTCACTATGTTCGGTAAGCAGATCCCTTGGGAGAAGCGAGCCAAATACCTAGGTGTTTTCCTCGACCACCATCTCACTTTCGCTGAGCACATAAAGAAGGTTCGTTCGCGAGCCGCTTTCGCTCTCGGTAGGCTCCATTCCGTCCTAAACGCACGCAGCAAGATGTCACTTAAGTGCAAATTGCGAATCTACACAGCGTGTATTCGTCCCATCATGACCTATGCGGGTGCCGTCTTTGCTCATGCAAAACTCCATCATATCCATAGGTTGCAAACGCTCCAAAACCGATTCCTCCGTAGGGCCACAGGCTCCCCCTGGTATGTTAGGAACGAGAGTCTCCATCTCGACCTTAGAATTCCCACGATCCACCAATTTCTAAAACGCCTTGCAAAGCGTTACTTCGATTCCGCGGTCAAACATCGCAACCCTCTGGTTGTCGAGGCCGCCAGCTATGTCCCAAGTAGGATTAGCCGTACCCGCCGACCTAGGCACATTCTCACCGACCCTGATGACCCCATAACCCTCCTTCAGGAGAGCAATAGGGCTACTAGTACTCTACACAGATACAGACGCCTCCCGTCATTCCGACCTCGCCGTCGAGGTCCTTTGCGATCGCGTCCGCGCCCCCGAGTAAATGATACTCCTCCCCGACCCTTGCTCGATAACGAGGTGCCAGCAGTGGTTTCAGCTGTGCACGTAGCTTTAAATTCCCCGATTAATAATAATGATCAAAACTTTGATCCAGCCCGTCCCATCTTTGATGTCCTCCCTCCGGTGACGCCCTAAGCCGAGGCTCGTACCCCACAGGGGGTGCCCTTAGCGAGCGTTCACCTAGCTTTTTAGCTTAGTTTTGTATGCCCCTGGCTGGAGGCTTTGAGTGTAGCAGCTTAAGGCAACCACAGGATTGACCGGTTAAGTAGTCATGACCTCAGAGGTCAGCTACGAGATGCCCTACAGAAAAAAAAAAAAAAAAAAAACCTACATACATATGTAACTATATGGACACGGACACTGCCTCTTCAAGACTCCATACGTAAGCAGCATAGATAGGTCTAAATTACAAAAACCATAACAATTGCATGGAATTTAGATGACCGCTGTAGCGTGCGCAGAATTCTAGATGAGCCCTTCAGAAACTCCGCGGCGAGCTAATAAATATTGTTAGCCTCCGGCAAACGCCGACAGTTGAACCATAGGTATTAGTGCTATCATAGGAGTACCGATCTACAAATATTTATATGTAAGCATTCCTATTATTAGGACCGTCTTGTGTCCTAACTTGCAAGGCGTTGTGGTGGTTGTGGGACCTTCTGGACTTCAGAACATACGACTTTACAAAAGGGAAAGAAAGACGACGTGCTCCCGAACACTGCACTGGCACTCTCGTGATCTAAATGACTGAAACATGTCTATTACTATAGTCGTGAATTCGTGATAATCCTAACATACCGCAACAATAAGCAATCGTGACAATAACAGACGACTCTACAACTGGCCAAGCATTTTATAGTAGATAGCTGATGCACTTTAAATGTCATGTCTTCCTGAATAGGCAGTAAAAACGCGTCTTTCATAGGTTATGATTAATTTATGAGATTTTATGTTGGCTTATTGTGGTTAGAAAAGAATTGATGTTGCTCTACAAACAAAGCTAACACAAAATATATCATAATAAAATGCTGTTGATCTACCAAAAAGAACAGATTTATGTACATACCGCTTGTTAAATATATGTTGATCATTGTAATCAAGTTTTTGAAGACATCGCGGGAGACATCCTGAAATAACACATATTTGCAGCAGCGATGCGCCCGCGCCGCGGCGCTGCCGTCGCGCGCTTATCCGACGCCATTTTCACACAATCGCCGAGCTTTCCCGCACACAGGTACGTACCAGAATTTTCACATTGTCACAAAACTTACAAGTAAAATAAAATTGTATCGTACACAAATCACTTCAATGAATCAGTGCGGTCGTTCTCACTCAGGAAACTGTCTAATTAACACTAAATTTTATTCGGCCATTCAAAAACAAGAACATTGACCCTCGAGCACACGTAATAGTTAACATGTTTTTTGTTCTTTGTGGTAATTACTGAATACGAAAACCTCAAAATAATACGTCTAATTAAAGTAGAGTTAACGAATTGAAATAAATCGACATAAATTATCTAAAGTGCACTTCAGGAGGGTATCGCGGATAAATAACATCTAAAAGTGAACTGTGGAATGTGACCGTCATGTTTCGGTTACATCGATACAGCTACTACAACATACTGTTACCTATCTAACTGTTTCACGTAGTTAAACCGTATACTGTTCGAAAGACAATCTATTTATGTCATCATGTCCTTATTTTTTTAATAGATCACCGACATCCCCCGCAGCGGCAGTGTTGCGAGACACGAGTCGTGTCGCAAGCGGTGGTGCCCTTGCACGTGCTGTCCACACATTACGTATCGCTATTCAGCTATCCACTCATCTGGATAATAATTTAAGTGTAAATCAAGTAATCCAAGATCAAATGACACTCATCCATACATCTGAGGAAGGGAAAGAAGACATCATGACTGATACTACGATGAAAGAAGATCCCGGCAAATCCTCGAGACCTGTCAGAAACAGACGATACACTCGGTTAGTGGTTACAAACATTGACATGCATGAGTCATTACTTTCAGTATTCAGTCTTATGATTTTCTTTGTGCGTCACTTACGTATCGTCTACAATGCCTCAATGCCCTTTAATAAAATGTTTAACTATTTACGAACCGCGATGTTTTGCCCATGTTTTAGTGCTACACCTATACCTGAACCTACTTATAAAGTTTTTTTTTTTACTATTACAGAAGGAGCATAGTCGCAGGCCAGCGTCCGCAAAAGAGGCTATTCACACCAGAAATTAAACGCTATCTCAAAGACTGGCTAGTGCGTCGAAGAGATAACCCGTACCCCAACAGAGAAGAAAAAAAATATTTGTCTCGGGAAACGGGCCTCACATACATACAAGTAAGTCATATAACACATTATTTTAAAGTTCATTGTTTTCTGATTTTTATACATAGGTATCATGTTTGTACCTAACAGCAACCTAATTGGATCGATGCCAGAAATTGCTATTTGTACATAAATAGGCACTATTTTTGTCCCTGCTTTGTTGACTACTGTTCACCGTTTAACGTTAAGTGAAAAACTAAATTGACTCTTGTACATATATTATTAGGTTTCATGAAGTGATTAGTGCAAAATGCACAAATTAATAGAGACGGGTAACAGCAAATTAGTTTTATTTTAACAAGTTTCAAAATAGTAGGTATGCAGGTCCCGAAGATTAGTACCTAGTTCATATCTAAATAGGTAAGTACTACTACCAAACAATGTTGAATTAAATGTAAAATGTCTATTTACAGATTTGTAACTGGTTTGCTAATTGGCGAAGAAAGTTGAAAAATGTGAACGTAGATAGAAATCAACAAACATGGGGACACCTGATACGCACGTACAATGATCGCGCACAAGGCAACGTGGAACAGTTCAGCATCTGCTCCGACGATAGCATATGGAGCGAGTCCGACCCCACCAACCCAGATGACAATGATGGCGAACTAACAGGCAGTCCCGAAACGATCACTGAATACCACCACGACGATTCCAATACGTCGTCAATTACGAAAGAAAAGTGTGTGAACTTCAACAATAACTCATACAAACCAGATGCAAATGAGAATGGACCAGAGGAAACAAAAGCGATCACAAGTCCGATGTTACTCAGTAAGTGGCTGGAGAGTGCCGCCCGGTTCCAACCAAGCGAGTGTAACTACTCGTGGTGGGCTAACGGTAAACGAAGAAAGCCAGACACAAATATCCAACGGGTTACGATAAATACGTTATCCCGTCACGACCGAGACGAGGTGGAAGCTGCAGTGGCCCTGACAGCTCTAGCAACTGCCACCAGCCGCATCGCAGCACCGTGATCTATAGTTAAGAAAATTGAACATTTGTCTATTAATATTTTTAACTGGAGAATACTCTTTGTAATAGGGTAACTGCCAATATGATTATTGTTTGTATTTTTAGTTAAGTTTTGCCAGCTACGTACTTAAATAAAATTTACAATTACGTAATGCCAATTAATCAGTGTTGCTCAAGTATTATTAAAAGTAAGTATCTCGTGGAAGCAATCCAGCTTGAATAGTCATTAACTTTTGATCTCTATTGGACTAAGTAGTTATAAGTTGTAACTCCAACCAAAGATTGTGTTTCAAGATTGAAATAAAATACATTTTGTTAAATATTAAAATTGTCTTATTTTAAAATGTGTCCCTGAAACAAAAACAAATTATCAATTCTTTTTTTTTTTGCGATGACGGACCTTAGGCCCGGACTCCAACAAACCGGAGACGAGACGAAAGGAGTGACGAAGACGGAGATAGTTAAAACAACCAATAGAATTTCGTTATTCACACATCTCGTCTCCACTCATCTTCAGTGGATACCTAAAACTGAGCGCTAATGCGATTTGTATGGCGCGATCGAAGCGGAGACGTGAGATGTGCCTCGCCGAGATTGAGCTGAGCGGTGGTTCAAAGCGGAGATGTGAGCTTGAGCTGTGCCTCGCAAGCTGGTGACGCCGCGCAGCGGAGACGGGAAAAGATGTGAGCGGCGTGCAGTGAGCGGTCAACATCTAACGCTCGCCTCACGCAGCTCACTTCCGCTCTAGCTAGCACACATCTATTCGCCAGTCTAGCTAGTACGCATCTCTGCACAGCTTCGGTGGATGCACCCTAGCTGCAAAACACCTCTTCTCGTCTTCGCTTTGGTACACCCCTTGTGTAACGGTGCGACGTCTCTACACTAATAACTTTGAAGGTATAGTAGGTGAACTTAACTTAGGTGCAACTAACAGTTCTTGAGTGACGACCAAGTGTTATGGCAGTGCGGACAAAGACACCCCTTGTGTAATGGTGCAACGGCTGCCACTATCTTAGATACTTTGTAGGTATTGATGTGAACTTGCATTTTCATTATTAATAAACATGCAAACTGTCAGTTAGTGGCCATTTAAAGGGATATGGTTATTTGATTTATATACACACACAATAACATTATACTTAAAATAATATTTAAATACTGCCTAGTTGGTCTAGTGGTCGCAAGTGCTACTGCTGAGCATGAGGTCCTGGGTTCGATTCCTGGGTTGGGCTAAGGGTTTTTCTATTTGAAATTTCTCAGTAGCAGCCCGGAGTCTGGATTTGTGCCCGGTTGATGGCAATAGGCTCACCCCCTATAACATGGGACTTAAAACATAACTGGTGAAATGTGGATGAACCTGCTACAGGGACACCTCTGCCTGACCCTTCGGGGAAACAAGGTGTGATGTTATGTTATGTAATATTTAAATAAAAGTTAAATCAGTAAGTAAAAGAAACTACAATGAAATCTTCTAACTCTTATACTAACAAATAAATCTACATATCAACAAAATTATTCTGAACTCTCAGGTTCTTTCTTGGTACTCTCTTGCGGACCTTGCGGTTCAATGCTGGGGGTGTTCTGAAGTTCCACATGCTTTTCTAGATAACCAACAAGTGTTTGTGGCCCCTGATTTAGTTGTCTGACAAGACAAGACCCTGCACTTTCTAGTACTGCACACAGTTGACTCCTGGCCACATCAATGTTCTGATTTTGACTGTATTCAAGTAACTCATTCTTTGACATCAATCTGTCTTGAATGATTCCAGCTGAAAATGGAAGAATGGTTCTGTTTAAAATATTTAGTAGACAGGAAATTGAAGTAGATGGGAGCATGGACTCCTTGTTTATAAATATAAGACTAAAGAATAATAATTGAGTTTGAGTTTCTTAAATAGTAAACTTTTAGCAAATAAGATTCAATCAATTACCAACCCATTATAACTAATTGAGGTGCTTTCTTCATTATCTTGAACATTTTAGAAACATTTTCAGGTTGTCCAAAAAGCATGTTTTGGTGTGATGTGAACAGATGATTCACAGCTTCATAACGAGTCCCAGTGGTGGCCATGCTGACTATTTTTTTGCCATAACATCTTAAATGCATATTGTTTTTTGCTAGTGCAGCGAAAATTGGAGTTTTATCTTCCATACTTATTGAATTGACATGTAAAAATATCACCATCTTTGATGTGTTGAACCAGTTGAGGCATTCATTCGCTAATATTCTTTCAAAGGGATTATCAATCTGTTTTGCGTACAATTTCTTTCCTCTATCGCAAAGGGCAGCATCAGGTAACGTGTATTTGGGAGGCCCGTGCATAGGCTTAGATAAGTCGATCAGAAGCTGTCTCTCGAAATGAGGTTTCTTCGGTCTTTGGATATTAATCTTCCCACGAAATCGTTTAGATATCAGAAACAACGCCTGAGTTGGTAATAAAACTGTAAGACAGAAAATAAGAGGTCATAAGTAAAAAAAATTGTAGGATATAGAAATTGCTGATAAAGGTAAGCTAATTATTTGATACCTTTTTTAAGTGATGCCATTTTTAAGTATTACTTATTGTGGTTATCAATATATTTAAGTCGCTATTTTTAACAACGGCAAAAAACTGATTATTTATTCACAATAAATAACCTAAAACTTTACATTAATGTCAAAATCCGATTGTCAGTTTGGGATGTCAATTTAAAAAATCAAAAACACTTTTACAATTTTTTTCATGTTTGGATACAAGGCTTTCAAATACAACAAATTTTTAGGGTTCCGTAGTAAAACTAGGAACCCTTATAGTTTTGCCAAGTCTGTCTGTCTGCAGTTTAACTCAGAGACTCTCGTTACCAAATAGCAGCAATTTGACATGGTTATACGTAGTAATCATGCCTACACAGTTGTTAAAAAAAAAGTGGGAATTCCATCTCCTCGTATAAGTAAATTGACTCCAAAACAGTTATTATCAGTGATCAGAGTAGGTAGATTGATTTTACGTACTCGCATCATGAATAGTCATAGAAATCATAACATGGATAAGCCTTTTTTCCGGGATTTCATTTTGGTACTTACGGGATTGAATCAAATATTGACTACTACATTAGAAATTTATAGAATGGATAAACATTTAAAATTGTTTTTTTCTTATTTATCAAGTAATAAAGTGAATCATAATATTACTAATTTAGTAGTTATTTCTTGTAAGTATATAATCTGCTGCTTGTAATTGTTACTATTCTTGAATAAATATATAAAAATATCTTTTTATACTTTTTAATATTTTTTCGCATTCAATACAATAACAGCAAAAGGGTTTAACATTTCTTATTCATATTGATGTATTCGTTATTCTAAACATTACAACATTTAAAATTCCTTAAAAAATCTTAATTATTTAAAAATCCCGGAATCCCGGAGGCATATGCATACCAATATATACGTGCCAGTTCATTGACCCCAAATCAATTTACTTACTCCTTTTTTTTTAGGTAGGGCATCTCGTAGTTGACCTCTGAAATCTTGACTACTTCACCGGGCTTTCCTGTGGGTGCCTTAAGCTACTACACTTAAAACCTCCAGCCAGGGGTTATTCAACTATGCTAATTAAAACTAGGTGAACGCTCGCTAAGGGCACCCCCTGTGGGGTACAAACCTTAGCTTAGGGCGTAAACCGGAGGGAGGACATCAAGGATGGGACGGGCTGGGGTACTTACTCCGATCACTGTTTATTATATTAGACGTCTTAGATTTTCAAATTCTTTACCTTGAGAGGGTACAATCTTACGAGGCGGGTCTACAGGTTAAAATGGTTTAGAACTATTTCAGCACTAGGTGTTGCTGAATAGTGCAGCATTATGTTGTCTCTTATACAAGGTTGGGTTTATGCGCCCCGGCACGGCACGGTGGTGACGAAAAAATTAAATAAAAATGATGTAATGTTATTGATGATATTGAGGTAAAATGTATGAATAAAAACCGTCGGTTTTCGCAACCACCATCGATAAGTAGAAATTCGGTCAAATTCTAGGCACTGTTGGAATGAATGTTATCAATTCATCGTCATCTGTGTAGTCTTTTCCCAACTATTTCGGGGTTGGCTTCCAGTCTAACCAGATGCAGCTGAATACTAGTATTTTACATGAAGCGTCTGCCTATCTGACCTTCACAACCCAGTTACTGGGTAATACGATAGATACCCCTTGATAAGAATAACTTTCAGAAATTCCTTATTAATAGCAATAATCGCCTAGGACACTTGAAAGATTTTACACACATGTAGCATCTCTAATGGACAAACTGATAGGAGTGACAGGTGGCAGCTGACCGACATATCAATGACATTGACAGCTGAAAGATAGACCAGCCAGATTCAAGAACAAGAACAGTATTTTCATGATTTCATCAATTATAAACTCGTGCAACGTGTTAACAAGAGACGATTATTTAGTAAATTTATGACATTACATGTCGTGTGCACTTTAGAAAATTTAAGTAAAGGTCAGGAACAAGCATAATTAAACAAATTCAAATCTAAAGTTTCAACAACATAAGAAAGAGGTTAGTTTTGTAGTTTTAATCTTTGATATTGCGCCATTATTTCGTTTATTGTTTTAATATTGTACGAATAACTGTGTAATGGTTCTAGATAATGCGAAATCAGCAAGAAGACACGCCGCCGTCGTCTGTAAACGGCGACGAAATAACAGGCATGGATGAAGAAGAAATGTTCTATTACGATGAGGTTGAAGAGGTACAGTTAGAAGATTTGGAAGAGATGTTAGGTGTAGAAGAAGAGGACATGGACATGGAACCGCCAGAGGATCATGCAGCTTTTGTATTCAGTAAACATCTTGGCTCAGTGTTTTGTTGTGATCTTCATCCTGATGGCAAACTGGCGGTTACTGGCGGAGAAGACGACCGGGCCTATGTATGGTCTGTTAGCGATGGGCAGTTGGTCATGGACTGTGTTGGACACAAGGACTCTGTCATCTTTGTTGGCTTCAGTTTTGATGGAGCATACTTGGCCACAGCTGATATGTCTGGACTAATCAAAGTTTGGAAATGTAACACTGAAGAAAACCAGCAACTACCATGGACAGTTGCCTTTGAGTATGACGCTGATGACTTAACATGGGGCTTGTGGCATTTTAAAGCCCGAGTGCTTCTATTTGGAACAGTGTCTGGAGATATTTATGTGTTCAAAGTACCCTCTGGTGAGACAAAAGTCTTGCAAGGACATAATATAAAAGTAGAGTGTGGAAAGGTAAGCATAAATGGGAACTTTCTCTGATAATGACATTATTATTAATTGATTGATGAACAGTCCCCTATCTGGTTAGTAGAGTCACCAACAAATCTCAGATTTTAATGATTCATATTCACATTGTTTAGTTTTCATCATGTTGCAACTTATCTCACATTGAGCGTAAAAATCTTAAGTCACTCTACACATTACCAAAGTAATCTTTATCATTTATATGAATTATCTTTCATTGATAAAATAATCATTATGATTCCAGTTGTTCCAAGATGGAGTTCGCTTAGCAGCAGGCTATGAGGATGGAGCAGTGAAGATATGGGACCTCAAGACATCTGCAGTCTTGCAGCAGGTACCTGCATCAGTTCACGAGATCAGAGTGACAGCTATTGACATACATCCTGATGGCAATCTTATTGCATCAATTTCTACAGATGGTGAGATATAGATTCTATTTTTTTACTTGTAGTTTTCTATAATCAATCAATTTGTATGTAGCATGTTGCAATAATTATGTCAAGTTACATTTAAAACATACTTCTTTTATTGTACTGTAATTTTAACACTCTTCAAAAGTCTCTTTATTATTATCTGACAAGATGGGTTCTATTTTCCACAGGTAAAATTGTATTGACCACCTCAAACAATGGCAAGGTTGTTGGCCAGATGGAAACAGAGAATGACTTGGAAACTGTTGCCTTTGGACAAGACCCACAGTTAGGATTTCTTGCTACAGGTAAATAATGATTTTCATATTCTCTGTCTGTACTCTGTAACTATATGAATGATAGGCATTTCTAAACACATACTTATGGCCTCCAAAAGTGTGTGTTAATGCTTTTTAGTAAAAAGAGGCTTGCCAAATGATCTTAAAAAGACTTATTCATGCTTGGCTCAGCATATTCAGGCATTCATTTGGGTGTCGCCTAGTGTTTATGAAAATGGTCAAATCTGCTAGGCCAGTCACTCACAATTCTATAACTTTTCCTTGCCATACCAAACAAAAGGTTCATAATCATCATTGTCTTATTATTACTTTTCAACCTAACATTATTTTTGACAACATTCTCTTTATTCATAATACACAATTAATATTACAGGTACACTAACAGGAGCTGTAAGCATATGGGATATCCCCAGACAAATGGTTCGCCATCATTGTGCCAAATCAGACGACGCAGTAGGCGGCGTCACCAAGATGGTGTGGGTCAAGAACCACTTGGTCACTGGGTGCCTTGACGGATCCATACGAGTATACGAAGGAAGAACAGGCGAGAGAAGCCAGATGCTCACAGGAAACCGCTCCGAAGTCCTAGATCTGTGTTACAACCCAAAAGAAAGCTTAATATTAACCACCTCTGACGATGGAACCGCAAGGATATTTAAATACGAAGTAAACAAAGACAATGATTAAAACCTCTTTTATTGGTTTCTCTGTTTATTTTCTTGATTTATTTTATTGTTATGATATTATCACATTGTTTCGTTTATTTCTTTACAAAATACATGAAAGTCAAATCTAAGCATTCTCATTATGTATTTATCTAAAATCCAGACCTTGAAGTGACCTACTTTTGTAGACAATTCATGAAAGCAGTATTAAACCGACACGGCTGTATTAAGTTTTAAGGGGTGACCGGCGGGCTAAGTGCGTATCACATTAAAGACGCAGATATATGCCAGTTGCCTTGAGTGGTTAGCTTGCGTATTCTGTACGTATATTGAGCTCACGCATCCTATCAAATCCTCCATCAAGAAGCGCTATCCCAAATTAGATGCATTATTAATTTATTATACATAAAACAAAAGGTGTTTTAATAAAACACATATACTAAAAGATCAATTATTATTAAATTATCTTTAAAATCTTTTCTTTTTTAAAAAACGTTGCCCCACACTAGGGATTTCTCCTGTATTTACAAACATTTAAACTCATATACACAAACAGCCAGACCTGGAACAACTACTTGTAGGTCATACAAATATTTGTTCCGTGCGGGAATCGAACCCGCGACACGCAGCGCAGCAACAAAAAGCAGCTTTAAAATGGTGAAGGTTTCAGAAAAAAATACGCTTTTGCGTGATTCACAGTTTTTTATCCGCGTTAGACATAACTTGACAAATTAATTTTACTATGTAACATCCAAAATATTAATTTATTAGATTAAGAAAATGCTCTAATTTAACGTAGGTATATTTTTTTCCCAAATCATTAACACTGCTCGTTTAGACGTGATCCTCAGTATAAAATCATTAAAAGTCTGTTATCGTCGCCTTAAGGCGGCTATAACCGACTTTTACGAGTAGTGTGTGTGCGTGTGTGTGTGGTTTTCGGTGAACTATTGAGCAAAGCCCTCGTCATCCCCAGCCCTTGAGGATTTAGCTGTGTAATACTGTCCCATTTGTCTTGGTAGTATTTTTTGTCAATATATTCGAAGAATTGTACATAAAGAAGAAAAAACAACTAGAAAATAAAACATTGTAACATAGTAACAGTGAGAAAATCCTGATCGAAAAATCCAATAATGTTTTGCCAGATCTGGGAATCGAACCCAGAAACTCATGCTTAGCAGCAGCGCTTATGACAACAAAGTGGACTATAAAAATGAAATAAAGAAAATCATTAACTATTTTTTTTTTTTTTAAATAAAATTTATCACAGCTATACTGTGCACCTATTTCTAACCATCTGCAATTAGCTATAACCTAGTTTGTCGGTTGGACTGGTGGAGTAGTATCCAACCGCCCAACCGGTGACGTCGACGGATTGGATCTTCTAGTAAACAAAAACATTTGTCGTCTTTGGTTTTGAATTTTCGTTTTTTGCTACCGACTTCCGAAATTAAAGTTATTTTACACTTAGTAGTATATTTTTTGGAAGTTGGTCGTTTTTTTATTTTTTTTATTTTACAAAGCTTTTAATTTTTATTTTTGTTATGTAGGTACCTACCCCACACAAATTCGAATACCACTATCTGTTATGTTAATAAAATGTATATGGGACCACCTCTGAAGTATGACCTACCAAACAAAAAAAGAATCATCAAAATCAATTCATAATTGCCAGAGTAATCGCGTAAAAAAGAAACCGTAGAATTGAGAACCTCCTCCTTTTTTAAGTCGGTTAAAAACGATCGACCACTTCAGACACCAATAGTCTTCACATGATCTGACCAAGATTATGTCTGGACTTTAAAAGAGACTGTGCCCTCTGAGTTTGTTTCGGCCTTTCTTCTCAGAGTAGTCAGATAGGAAATGCCGACCTCATCTAGTTTCTAAAATATGATTGACATGTAAAAGTGTTTGTACACACCTACATACAGAAATAAAATTATTTACCATTTGTCGCCTGCGCTCATTTTCCACCAATCGATCGACGTTGCTTGACTGAGTGTGGTGGTAGTGGTAGCAGTGTAGTCGGTCCTACCCTAAAATTAGGTGTTACAGCATTTCGGAGTTTAGCCGTAATATAATATAGATTGGATTATAAGTAATAGAAAATTGGAGCATTCTGGACCACATTGTAATTTTACAAAAAGAGAGCGAGGAAAATTTGCGAAGAGGGAGCGAAGCGAGCTCGAAGATTGGAGCATCCTGACTGTAATACTAGGTTAAGCTGTCATTGTGATTTAACTAAGAGCATGCAAAAGCGAGCTCGAAAATTTGGACACCCTAACTTGGATAGGTTCGATTTTCTGTGTGACTTTACTAAATGAATGAATTGGACCGTTCCTCTACTAAGTATCTACCTACTGCTACTAATGACAGGCATCTTTGGATATATTTTTTTTATGTTTTCTGCTTCCACAAATAGCTTCGCGTCGGGGGGGCCTTGTAGCTTGGGGGTCTCGTATCGTATACGACTGCACTTGATAGTAATAATTTTGGCGCCCCCCTGGCTAAGGCGCCCGCGGCTGGCACCTCCTTCGCCAAGTAATACATACATTTAATACGTTACATAAATAAATGCTAGATTCGTTCCATTTGTCTAAAATTCCACGTAACACGTCCACATCGATTCTTGATTCACTCGAGGCACTGACACAGTGAATGTCGTCTCCAGAAACCCTATTCTTAAGGCCGATTTTTCAATCACCAGATAACTTTTATCTGAAGAATAAAAATGGGGGATTGACTTGTATTTTCTATACAAAAACTATCATATTTATTTCTCAGATAAAACATATCTAGGTATCTGACGATTGAAATGTAAGCCCATAATATACAACTTTACCTCTTAACGCTTGTTATATCTGAAAGAAAATCTGTAAGTACGTATTTTTCTGTTCCTTTCTTATTGTCGGTTTATATGTGTAGGTACATAAACTGCTAAATAAATAAATAAAATCTCGTAAATGTGGGGGATTCTTACTTAAAGCGTTCTAATTTTAGGAATACGTCAACCAACTCGTATAGTCCCAGTCGCCCCCACATGGATTGTCACCAGGTGGCAATTGGGAGAAAAAAATCCCAGTTGCCACCGGGTGGCGACTGGGACCTTATTGCCCCCACTTCAAATCGCTGTACATTGCGGCGTGGATCGCCAAACCCCCTCATCACTATATTTCTTACGGCCGCGATGACGGGGTTGGCGGTCACATTTCCAATGTGGTTTTATTAGTGGATATGTGATATTTTTTAGGGGCATACAAACAAGATTTTCTTTATTGTAACGGACTCATTGTCCACATACTCCACATCTTATTCAGACGATATCGTAGGCCGTCATGACGACATGCATTTCCTGTGTAAACAGTTTGATCATTATAGTTCTAGTGCGCGATACAAGATTATCTTGCCAACTTTACTTATCATACTGCCTCGTTGGTTCAATGTTTGCAAACGCTATTGTGCCTATGAGTATGAGGTTCTGCGTTCGGTTCCCAGGTTGGGCAAAAGTTATTGGGTTTTCCATTAGAAATTTCTCAGTAGCAGACCGGAGTCTGGATTCGTGCAAAGTCAAAGTAAAAACCATTTATTTTAAACAGGCATAGAAATGGCACTTTTGAACGTCAAAATTTACAAGAAAACAAAATTGATTCTAGTTGCCCCTTTCTCAAGGTAGTTCCGTATGAAGAAGAATAGGCAAGGAACTCCATAGATTAGTGCCCCGTTGATGTCAATATGGTTGCCCCCTTCATGGCAAAGTGAGGGTGTGCCTACCTAGAGTCTGGCCACGGTAAGTCTGCAATGGAATAAATGGGCAACCCCAAAAAGTTTTGTTTATTATGATATACTACGGCGTTCAATAAAAAGTGAGAATGTTATAGGATGTTACAGGCAACTTTTTTTTTAGCCACATAGCCACCTTTTAGTGTAATACACTTGGAATACCGTTTTTCTAAACGTAAAATTCCCTTCGTAAAGAACTCTTCCTCCTGAGCACCTAAAAATTCCTGTACTGCAGCGAGTACTGCTTCATCATTTTCAAAGTTAATCCTTCAACCTCGGAAATACATAGAAATCTCAAATCACTAGGGGCAAGGTCTGGTGAATATGGAGGATTCTCAAGTATTTCAAAGCCAGCATTTCGAATTGCAGTCATCGCAACGGCGGACTTTTGGGCGGGGGCGTTATCTTGATGAAACAAGATAACGCTCTTTGCACGTTTGCCTTGCCGTTTTTAGCGGATTTCGTTGCGCAATATTTTTATTTGTTTTGCATATAAAGTACCGGTTACAGTAGCTCCATGATCGAGGTATTCAATCATTACTAGATACCCCTTGACTATCCCAGAAAAGAAAACCCATGACTTGGAGTTGGAGAAGATGATTTTCTATGTAATTTTGTTTCGGGATTGTAATAGTGAAGCCACGTTTCGTCCATTGTTATAAATCGACCCAAAAACGATCAGGATCGTGTTGCAACAGTTCCAAAGACCTTCGGGAAAGATTCGGTTTCGTTTGCTTTTGCGCATCGGTAAGCATTCTGAATACCCAACACACGGATATTTTTTTCATCCCCAAGCGTTCATGTAAGATGCTATGCACACTACTTGTTGTAATCTTTGTTTCTTCAGCAATAAAACGTACCATGACACGATGATCAGCTAAAACAATTTTTTCGACTTGTTTAAAACAATTTTTTTGGCTTCTCGAGCGAGGGTCATCTTTAGTAGATGTTCTTGCAAGTGGGAATTCGACACACCAACGTGCAACCGTGAAATACGGCGGAGCATTTGCTCCTAATGTATCCCGTAAATCTTGATTGACTTGTTTCGTTGTGAAATTTTCCAAGTAACCGCGCGTACTTCATTTTTTTTCCATTTTAGCCCAGAGTCTAAAACCTACCGCAAACAAATGACTTCTGATAATTAAAAACATATTTTTTTTTTAGGTAGGTATATAGCAGACATTCCAGCTTTACCACCCAGTATTTACTTTTAATACTTTCAAAGAGTTTGTACCTCATTCTCATTTTTTATTGAACGCCCCTCGTACTCTTACATCAGTCAATTATGTCAGTTTCGAGGTTATAAGTAGATCTAATGATTATGATATTTATCCTTTTGATTTTTGCATTATTAGATTACTTCATACGATGACAAAACTGTATCAAATCCCCACTGCATCGTGCTAAAGTGATTATTTAGTCTTTACCAGGAATAAATCAGAATATAAACAAAATAACCTATGAAAAACAAAAAGACAAAGTATCAAATTCTTTTTTTCGTAGGACAGGATGGTGCTGCCGTCTATAGATTTTCAATTTCCACCTTTTTTTAATTATGCAGACTTAGTGTGGCCAGACTCTACGTATACTAGGTGCACCTATGCCTACCTTCGGGAGAAAACAGACGTGTTGATGTCATTCTATGTTATCATTTAACGTTTCGTTTTTTTGGTTTTAGATTTTTGTTTTTTGCCACCGCCTTCCGAAATTAAGGATATTTATCAATTTGTAGTTTTTTTTTTTTTACAAATTATTCTTGTGGTACCTACCTACCAAATTCGAATACCACTAGCTAGTACCTATCTGAGTAAATAAGTGACAGGAACTTATTATACCATCATCCATATAGGCTAATAAGTGGGAAAAATACGTATTATTGAAGCTAACAGAAAAACTACCCAAGCAAAGTTAATAAAATTTATATGGGAACACCTCTGAAGTATGACCTACCATACAAAAAAAGAATCATCAAAACCAATTCATAGAGCATAAAGCAGAGTAATGGCGGAACAAACACAAAAAAAAACTTTCGAATTGAGAACCTCCTTCTTTTTGAAGCCAGTTAATAATAAGAAGTGGCATTACTGTACGAACATAATATCAATACCTTACTATTACTTATCTAAACGTTGAAGTAATACAATGCAGTCTTTGGATTACAACAAGTACCAGGTAGTCGAATGGGAAACAGTAGCTTTCACCATACTGATTGATATCTCGTATCACCACACTGTCATTGACCTCTTTGCAGCGAACAAGCTATAAATGAATTGCTCATATCCTGCTTACGTGAAGAACATAATCCTCTTATACACGGTCAATGTGCCCATCACTGAACGTGGTGGCACTTTATCACAGTCATTTGTTTTAGAAGTTATTGTTCAAAATATTAACTGTGCCAAATGTAGAACACGTGGTGGTGCACATAGGACAGTGATGGTGAGAACGAGATAAAAAAAGTAGTTGCACGAACTTGGCAGTGAATTCTCGTGCCCGTCCACGAGACTGAAAGTACGCTCAATTGCTATAATGTTAGAGTTGATTTTAACTCGTCATGGTGTACGACCCATGCCGTTTCGTGTCTGAGTCATCCTCGCGGACGCAGACGACTGTGCTCGTGGTTAACTTGTGAAGTACCTTAGTGAATAGTAAGGCAAGCGGACGTATCGCCGGACGTCTACTCCTCGTAGCATATGGATACGATCGAGACCGGGGAAAAAAGCGAAATAAAAAAATTGTCTCATAAATTAAATAAAGCCGATATTTTTTAAAGACAAATAAGAACACTATAGTTTATTTAAAAAACAGGTGTCCTGAATGTGCTGAATATTTTAACCTAAATACAATAATGTGAAACTGTTTTACGGTAATATTTATTGTTGGTTTCTGTTGTGTTATCAGCTACTGTCGGCTAGTAAACCGCAGAAGTATTATTTTATCAGTCCATGGTAGTTCAATGGTGTTCATCGCCGCACGTGGTGTTTCCCGCCGCAGCTCACACCGCAGTGTGATGCAATGTTTGCATGACAGTGCTTCAGAATTTAGGCTGTGCTACATCTTGCTGTTTGACAATGTGTAAAAGTGTTTAAAATTTTATTAGTGTTACGCATTCAAGTCGCGTGTGTCCACAAAGAATTTGTTATTTATAAACGTTGATCATGGCGAAAGTGAGTGATATCGATGTTCTGCCGCCGAAAGCGATGGAAACGGGTCCAGAAACTAAAGACACCGGTGATAAAGAATCCACTGGAGGGGTTCGTTTGAAGAAGGAGCTAGGTCTGGTAAATGGAGTGGCTATCATTGTCGGTGTGATAGTTGGATCAGGAATATTTGTGTCCCCAAGCCTGGCTCTCAAATATGCAGGGTCCAAGGGCATGGCGCTGATCGTGTGGGTACTCTCCGGTTTCCTCTCAATGATCGGGGCTCTCTGCTACGCAGAGTTAGGTAAGAAGAATTAAATCATGAACCAAAAATGTAGGTTCTGCAGTCATCGCACGTTAATTACAGTTTAATTGTGTTATCAAGGTGTAATGAACCCGTTACTCACCTGCATTTCCTACACATACTTCCAGATTTGCTGTTCCCACTATCTCTATAAAAGAACAGTAGGTCTTGGTAGTAATCTGTATCTAATTGCAGTATGTAATTTATACAATAAATTAATGCCAAAAATAATTTATCAAGACGCGAAAACTTGCATGGATTGTGTGGATGACATCTATTTGTCTACACCTACACCTTCCAAAATCAACGACTATTCGTCCACTCTAACTGTATTAAACAGTGGTCCATCCATCTCTCGTGTTGCGGCGAGCTCGACGAGAATACACACATCATGCCATCGCGCCGTGATTATATAGATTATCCAGTCAGCAAGGTGGCACCGGGCTTGACTGTGGAGGGAGAACTGAAGGCCTACTTATCTTCACTCCGAGGCTTCTTTTAAAGCAATGTTTAATTGATAAAATTATACGAGTTACCTACCTAATTTATTTATATTATTGCCGTTTGATTAAACGGTTGCTTACAACTTTATAAGTATTTATATAAATATGATTATATGAGCACGCTTAGTTGAATCGCACGCGGAATCTATTAATTAACGAAGATAGCCTTTTACACGTTACTGGAAATAACTTAAATTACGAATTTACGACACTAAGTAGTACCTTAACAGAAATAATTAAAAATGAAAATATTGTGGTTCTACCATTGGAAAAAACGCATTTTCGTGCGTGTCTATTGTCTATTCATAAATAAAACATTTACCTTTACATATAAGAAAAATCGTTGATAAAATTTAGGTACTTAATTAATAAGGCTAATTAGGCACAAGCTACTGAAGCACTAAAGCACAGTTGACCTAAAACGGAAAGCAGAGGTATCGAGTTATCGACTGAGTTACGGATTGTATTTGCAGAAGCTATTATAGAGTCTGCATGTGGCATTAAGGTGGTACCTACCCACAGTAATTGTTTATATAGTCTCACAGACTCAGAAGCATAGACTTTTTAAAACTCTATGAAGGATTCCAAAATCATAATTCGACATTTAAAAGTCTACCTACATCTATAATAGTCACGGATTACTGATGGCTATTACTTACAAGTAACTAACTTATTTAGTTATTTATATAAGTAGGCTACTTATATCTATCTATATCGACATCAAACGACAGCCTGAAGTAGCTACTTACAGGTATGAAAAACTATATTACACCATAACTCATAGTCACATAATTTATATTACAGGCCAACTTAGTCGTAAATTCCCGATATGATATGAGGATAGTTTTATTGCCCATTAAAGATAAGCAACTATTTTGTTCTTCCTCCATAAAATAAGTATTCACAATATTCGGACGATTTGTGCCAATAGATAAGTAGGTAGGATTATGGCGAAAAAGTAAGTATCTACCCTGTTGATCGGACAGAGAAACTGCATTATGGCGAGAAAGTACCCTCTTGATCGGCCAGTGAGTGCATAAATCAGTACCACCTACGATGATGAAATTGCGTAGGAAAGAAAGGGAGAAGCTATTGGGCACAAACACTTTTGTCACTTCACTTCAACAGAGGTCCACTCTTGAAGCAGCGTTCATATGTTTGTGGTTCCTTTAGATAAACGTATTTCTGCCGCCAGTATGATAGGCTCCAGAATCGCAATCCTGAACGTAGGCGAATTAATTTCTATAATCAATGCGTACTCAAAAACGTAACAGAACTGTCCCACAAACACTTGAGTGGTTCGGAAGCGTTTGCTCTGCAAATGAATCAATAGAGCTAAAAATTATAACTTAGGGTTATATAGCTGTAAAACTTCCTAAATTGTTCGTGCTGAAGTACACTGGGATCGCGAAAGTCCCATAAAAGTCTCGATGCTCGCAAATTTACAAACCCTTGTTAGCGAAGTCATTTTGTATGTATGTAAAGAACAAGCAGCAGGTTTCTGACAGTTATGAGTGGTTATGACATTTTTAATTTAGCACTAAAATCTGGAGTCTATCCACCACCATGGAAGATATCACGTGTGACTCCCATACCGAAATCTTCAAATAAATCTTCAATCAATGAATATCGTCCAATAGCGATGCTATCTTCTCCCGCGAAAGTTTTCGAGAATGTCCTACATCAAGGAATTAACAAGCAAGTGAAGCAGTACCTGTGCAATGAGCAGCTTGGCTTTCGCGAAAAGAGATCCGTCAATACTAACTTACTTACAGTAGTTTATTATATCTCTATTAGTCTTGAACGCAGACACCAGGTAGACGTTCTTTACTTTGATTTCCAAAAGGCGTTCGACAGAGTCAACTATGACGTCTTGCTGTCAAAGCTCAATGCGATAGGTGTTGCTCAAGGGCTTCTACAGCTTCTTGCAGATTATTTGCGAGACCGACAACAATTTGTCAGATTAGGTTTGTACAAGTCACTCCCATACCACACTCGCTCGGGTGTGAGTCAAGGTTCGGTAGTCGGCCCTCTCCTTTTCATTTTCATGATTAATGACCTCTCTGGTGTAGTTGCGAATGCCAGATCCCTCTTATATGCTGATGAGTTAAAACTATTTTATGAAATAAAATCTGAGTTCAATTGCCAAGCTCTACAATCAGACATTGATTCAGTAGGTATATAAGTGGAGTTTAGAAAATAAAATGGAATTTAATAAATCAAAGTTCTACGTGATGTCGTTCGGTCGAATGCGGCGCCCAGTCAACTTTCTATACAAACTGAATGGAGATACAATTACAAGAACTGATTCCATGAAAGACCTGGGAGTCATATTCGATCGTAAGTTCAATTTTCACGACCACATCACATCCACTGCGAAGGAGTCCTTCAGGCGCCTTGGCTTTGTTTTAAGGAACTGTCTTGACTTCCATAATCCCCACGTTATCAAGCTTGTTTTTGGGGCATTCATTGGTCTCTGGTAAACTTAAGTCTAGTGCGTGCGTATGGAATCCTTTTGAGAAGAAGTATGCGTTAGCTTTAGAAAAAGTTCAAAAAGCATTTCTTAGATATATTTACAAGCACTTGTACGGGTTTTATCCTCTCTTGTATCCCACTAAATTCCTGTTGGATTGCTTAATTTACAATTCTCTAGAAATAAGACGGTCGCGCGATCAGATGACTGTCATATTTAAAATTCTTAGAGGGATTATAGATGTTCCTGATCTGCATAACGAAATCTGCAATACAAATAGATGGTAGATTTTACAGACAATTACTGTCGTGGCAGAAAACACCGCTTACTGGCTGTTCCAACTTGCCGTACTGTTGCACACTCCAAATCACCTATTCCTCGGACATTAGCCGCTATTAACGCTCTCCTGAACTCAAACATAGATATTTATGTTTGCGAATGAATAAAAGATGATACTGTCAGAATTTTTGTGAGAAGAATGCATGACTGTGTTAAGTTAAATAAATCATATGTTTAAGTAGTGTAACTGGCTTCGGCCGTTCTATTTAAAATAAATAAATGACTGACCCAAATGTTGGAGTTAATAGACCGTGTCTTTTTCAACGAATGGACGAGTTGCCTGGCCATCCTCCATGTGGAAGCGTGAAACGCATTACCACTGCTTTGACACGTGTTTAATGTACCTATCCAAAAATTAAATTATATCTTACGTAACAGCATAAAATATGTATAGGTACCTACTTAGCTAGAATTTGGGTTGCGTAACAAACAGCTTCAATATAATAATATAAATAATTAATATGTAGTTTAAAAAAATATAATAAAAATACCAATACTTGACATATTGAACTAGTTCGATTCGGAAATGACCGGTTCTGCCGATTGGAAACGAAAACTAGACATAATGGCAAACTATTTTGGAACATAATATATTACGCAACTTTTGTATAAACCCGGAACAAATATTTTCAACTGTTCACAACTCAATAACAAAGGTTTTTTTAGTAAATCGGTCAATGTTCCATTTTACATACACGTAAGAAAATAATGAAATACAATAGCCTGACCTTAGTTCGGATTAGGGCCACTTAAGTGGTTCAACTACAAAATTTACAATCTATAAAATTTGTTGCATTATTATTAAAAAATAAAATATTTAACAATAGGAGGAAAATCAGTTCAGATACTTTAATCAGCCGATATAAATTAAATGTCAATTCACTATTCGAAAACGTTCAACAATGTTACATCCGCTCAAAATTCGTTAAGGTCAATAAACCGTTTCGGGTGCGAAACCATCTCTCAGAACTTGTACTTGGATTGAAACACGTGAAGCGTGTATGAATATTAATTACATTGTTCCTTGAAAGTTGAAACTGTTCGAAGATGTTACATCAGCCAGCTGTTCCAAAATAAGAAAACACAATTGGTTAACGCCAACGCTTGCTTTGGTGCCTATCTTGAGAGCACCAATAGACCGTATAATCAATGATGCTTTGACAGGCTTTTATAAGTTACCGTTAGCACTAATTGTAACACGATCTCTGAAAGACAGTTTGTTACCGTTAACTTTAGGGTTTATTATATAATTGGCCTCTTCTCTTACGTGGAAGGTATCTCTGGAAAATCTAAGCCACCATTCCCCCTCTTTGCATTAATGCCATGATTTTTTTAACATTTGCTCCTGAGTCGTGGCTAAGTAATAACAGCCGCACAGGTCGAATCATCCGGTTAAGCTACGCTTGCCGGGGTTGGTCTGTGGATGGGTGAACATCTTTACACACCGAGACTCCGTGCCTGGAGGAGTGCTGCACGAATGACAGCCGGAACCAACAGGTTGCGGCTGTTATTCGTGCAGCACCAGACGTTACGGGTCGTCAGAAACCCGAAAGTCTGACAACCAGTCTTAGCAAGGGGTATCGTATTACCCAGTTACTGGGTAATGGAGGTCAGATAGGTCGTCGCTCCATGTGAAATATTGGTATTCAGCTACATCCGGTTAGACTGGAAACCTACCCAAATATAGTTGGGAAAGGGCTAGGCAGATTGATTGCTTCTGAGTCCTGATACTTATAGTATGTAGTAGGTTTTCCTAATCATCATTTAAATAGTTATTACATCTTTTTAGTCTACATTATTATCTACTTCTTCTTTCAATGAGGAAATTGATTCGTTTACCTTTTGTTTATCAAGTTTCTCCGGGGATCTCATACATATTATCATCAAAATTAGTTTCTTCTCAATATCAATATTAGTGTCTTCTCAATAAAATGTTTAATATTGTTTAAATTTCAGGTACAATGATTCCAAAGTCTGGGGGCGACTATGCATACATAGGAGAAGCGTTCGGTCCTCTACCTTCATTCCTGTACTTGTGGGTGGCGCTGTTCATCCTAGTTCCTACAGGCAACGCTATAACGGCGCTAACCTTCGCACAGAACATCCTCAAACCTCTGTGGCCAGCCTGCACACCTCCTGACACTGCTGTCAGCCTCATAGCTGCTTCAATTACATGTTAGTATCCAAAACACGGAGACTTGATTATCAAATAGGTGATGGATGCATGCAAGTATTGTCGATGCCAAGAACCACTTCGCGTTAGTATATTTGCGCACGTAATATTGTATTTGACACTCTGCTACTATCACTATTATAAAGCTGAGTTTCTAACTGTGACTAGTATGTTTTCGATATACTTGAAGCTAATCGTTAACTGTCCCAATTACATCACACGCTAACTATTGAGGCAAGATTATTAATCTTTAAAATATCTGACATACCGACATAATAGTTACTTACCAAGCGTGGGATAGAGTAGTCAAAAATAATAATAAAAATTAATGACTTCCAAAGACAGATGGTATGATATAGTTGTACCAAATGTGCGCTCATTCGTGAAATGGCTACATCGTCATGCACAAATGAATGTGTACATTTTTCTATTATTATCTGAAACACTAGAAATAAATTTTAATGTCTTCGTGTTGATATATAAATTAGACAAGAACCCCATAAATAGAACATCTCCGGTCCGGTTAACGACCTACCCAAAACGATCACAACGATGCTAGCACATGTTTGGATAAACACTTTTTGCCCCTTTCACGTCAAGTGTAACTATGAGCCGATTATGGAAAGGACGGCGTCAACGAGTATCCCGGTCGGTTAATAGGGGACCATTACGACAGTTTTTTTCTGTTTGAACAGCTCTAGCGAACGTTTGTTTAACATAGCCTCGTTAGACTGTATTGTATCTACGCCTATAACCAAGGTTGCTTTATTAAATTCAACAGTAAAAAATAACTCATTAACAGTAATTGTATCAGTGATTGTTGTGTCTCTATGTATACTACTGTAAAATGGCCTATTATTGTAATGAGCAACCGTCTCATAAGAAGTTTGTAACCAAGTGTCACGCGCATGCGTCCAATTGATATGTTGAGAATATTTAGAGAACTAAAAAAAAATATTAATGTCAAATAATTTTGGATAAGCCATAATCATAAACATATAAATCATTCTTAGTATTTCACATTGGAATGTTTACAATCTTTTACACAGCAATAAGATCCGTTGTTTATGAATACAAAATGAAAGAGGCATCGCCTGATTAAGGTCTAAACTTATTTGAATCCCATCGCATCTCAATCACACGCAGAAATCTCAACATGAAACCTGTATCGATGTTCAGCTTCCAAGAAACTTGTTCGATGATTTGAGAATTCTCTCACGGAATTCACACAAGAATGCCTCATGTTATGCAGTTTTGCTCAACAATAAGAAATAAATCGTCGTCAGAGGACGCATTATCATTACCCCATGCTGCGAACCGGTTTCATTCCATTGATGTTCCAACGATTTCTTTTTATTTTCCAAAATTGGGTTTCAAGAATTAGGGGAGCTTGTTATTGTAAAATCTGGTTGGCAATGCAATTGTGAGTCGTGAATTGTATTCAAAGATTATTGGCAAAGCTATTATGTCTCGCTTTCATCTGACATGTCTGGATCATTGACTTCATCTTAAGTGTTTTAAATTACCTACCTTTCGTCATTGCATGCATGCCTTATTTTAATGTTATGTAAGTGGATAATAATTCAGAGACTCGGTATGTTACTTCATGCAATTTTAAGGCTTACCACATAAGCTTACCCATACATCTTCTAATATAGATTCATTGCTGAATTTGGCTCCAGTTTTGTTTTTTCTTGCAACAACCAATCCTCGCTGATGCTTTTGTACGAATCTTCTACAACTCCTTGGGAAAGGCGAAGATAGAACCTATTGTATTTTTTTAATCAAAGGACAAACTAGAAAAGAAAATATAATATCAGCACAAATTCAGCTCAACGCCGACTATAAATGCACTGCGCTACGCCAGCCCATTTCTGACGTAAAATCGTGCAACAACTCAACAAGACGCGCGACATCGCTTCACTATGATATATCGCGCATCTATCATTGTCAAGCGTAGTATTGTGCTTGAGGCCTCAGGCTGTCACTTCAATAGGGCTACTGTGCCCGCGTCTTTATCTCCCGGTAGGTGTACTGTGGCGCGGTCGCCGTGCTGATTGCGCCTGACAGGATAATGAGAGCTTCCTCCCGCATCGTACTGACACACGCTCTTGTGCGGAATTATCACGCTCAACGTATAGTAAGGGCACTTAATAACTCGACGTGATTTTGCTATTACCATGTAAACGACGACTTCCGTAAGAGTTTTGACCTGCTTTAGTAAGTGGGTAATTGCCATGGAATAATTGGCTAAAGTCGGATATGTGTTTTAGATTTAGCTCATAGATAACGCCAGATCATTCGCGGTGAAACAAACAAGATCATCTTCGTTTTAGGGTAAGAGATACCTTATTACCTCTGATATTCTATTTGGTTTTTAAAATTAGTACTTAATGCTAATGTTTGTAAGAAATCCATATCAAGGACAAGTGTATATCCGTCTTCATGATGTATCGTGGACCTTTGAATGATAAGTATGTTCCTACACGCTGCCGGTACAACTGCTCATCAAAACATTATTTTTCGTACAGTAAGTACAGACGGTAATCTCATTTGTTCAATTGTTTCATTCCAGGTTTCCTGACAGTTATAAACTGCTACAACGTTAAGTGGGTGACGCGAGTGCAAGATTGGTTCACAGCGGCAAAGATCCTCGCCTTGCTGGTCACGTTCTTCGCCAGTCTATGGTACTTATTCTCCGGGCACACGGAAAACTTGGAGAACATGATGCAGGGCACGATCACAAAGCCCGGACAACTGGCCATTGCTTTTTATACGGGGCTATTCTCTTACTCCGGATGGAACTACTTAAACTTCGTCACGGAGGAATTGAAAGAGCCGTACAAGTGAGTTGATTGATAAATAGTTTGTTATTTCGATATATAAATTCGTTATGATAAAAGGAGGAGAGTCTCCGAATGTCAATTTAGTCCTCCTCCTGAAACTTTTTTGTGAAATGATCTTAAAGACAATACGATCTACGGATGTGATCGAACTAAAAGTGAGCAGAGGTTGCCAACGACATTATCCAATAGATGAATTAATTATAATTGCCAGGGTAATGTTTGTGTTAACTACAAAATAATTACCGAACTTCATTACCACCAAAAGTTCTTATAGATAAATTTATTTTAGCTGCATTTTAGTGCTGGGTGCACATTATCGCGCCTGTATCATTAGTTGTGGGTCATTTTGTTTATTCGAAGTGTAAACACAATAATATAATCATAAAATTCGTTAATGTAAACTATTATGATGACTCATGGGAATTCTCGCACATTTGTTTTTAAGTTTGTTGTTATCAAGTTATCTACAAGATATTTAATAGGTATACGTAATATAGGTAGGTAGGTATACGCTATAATATAAGACATACGGACTAACCTAAAACTAGCTAGTCGTTCCCATTCTCACACTGGGCCAGCGGGTCGGTGACGTAGGGTTAGCTCTCTCCGTATGTAGTTTGTGTGATGTTGACGTCTCTGTGGGTCTTCACAAAGGTTTTATTGATTAACCGTTGCAATGTTATTGCCTTAAATATAATTACTGCTAAATTCAGTCCTCCTTTCAGTGCACTGCAATTGACTAGCAATAAGCATTACTAGATCTAATCGATACTACAACACAAACAACGCCTGCTAAAACAATGTTTCTCTTTCCAGGAACCTGCCGCGTGCTATCTGCATATCCATGCCAGTGGTGACGTTGGTCTACGCGCTGACCAACGTAGCGTACTTCGCAGTCCTCACCAACGATGAGATCCATGCCTCCCAGGCCGTGGCCGTCACCTTCAGTGTCAAGATCCTCGGCATGATGTCCTGGATCATGCCTCTATTCGTCGCTCTATGCACCTTTGGGTCCCTCAACGGAGCCATCTATGCCTCATCCAGGCTGTTCTTCGTTGGAGCCAGGAATGGACACTTACCACTTGCGATATCCCTGATTGATGTAAAGAGACTGACTCCGGTGCCTTCGTTATTATTCCTTGTAAGTATGAGTGGATCGTTTAATATTAAAAAAGTAATGTACTTTGGAGCTCTTGTTGTACCACCAAGCCAACTAATCATTACGAGGACAAGAAAACAGTATCTAATTAATCTAGAGTATCTAATTAATATATGATTACTGGCAGGCCAATAAACTGCTTTCTTATTGTTCAAATTAGGACATTCGCTTTGTCAAAATTTTGCTCGATTATTATAAGCTCAGTTGGTAAATGGAAAAAAAAAAATGAAAAAATGTCGAGACAAATCCAGGAAAACTAATTCAATTCTTCTACTTTAATTAAGATTCAAAACTTTTGAATTTTCCTTGGCACCAAAAGGTAACAAAATAATGTTGATTCTGGTAAATTTTTAATCGATTTCGGTGCATACCTTTAATTTGTTTCCAACTAATCTTTGCTTGCATTCACCGCATTGGAAAAGTGTGTAACCGCTATCATAATAAGGTAAATAATTAAGTAGGTTCCTACATTCTGAGATTAGCTAGGAAGTATTCATTACGTTCTTTCTATTTGTTAATCTCTTTTTAAAACCTCCTTTTAATTACCTAGTTTAAGATCGCATATTGCTATTTTGCGATGATATTTCTGACACGGTCATAATGGAAAGTTAATTAAAGAGAATTCGATTCTCGAAAGTCCAATCACATTATGTACATAACGTGATTGCACTTTCTTTCTTACGTTCATCATTATAAGAGACAAGAATACAAGCCTCTACCAAATACTGCCTTTCATGTATTTATTTTTTTAATGCAGAGGATACTACTGAACTATATTTTAAAATACTTTGCAGGTAGGGTATGGCTTGAAACTTCTACAGTTTTGCCTGATAACGAAACAGCTAGTGCTAGAATATTAAAACGACGGGTTTTATTTAACTTGTTTGTTATATCAAGCAAAACTGTAGAAGTTTCAAGCCAACTTCTACAATTTTGCCTGATATAACAAACAAGTTAAATAAAACCCGTCGTTTTAATATTCTGGCATTAGCTGTTTTTGTATTAAGATTTGTGTTTGTAAAGAAACGCGCTTAGAGAAAGGATTTTAAAGAAAAAAAGAATGTCTGATTGGTTCGCTATGGGTATCGACTAGCAATTAAACCACGCGGGACAAACAATTCGGTTGTATTTAAAAAAAATATTTGTAACCTCGTTTGATAAACCTATTTGGAAAATTATTTTCTTTTTTAAAAGGGTTATAGGTATTCATACCTATAACTCTTTTAAAAAGAAAATAATTAAAAACAATAATAATAAATAAAATATTTTTTTTTTTTTTATTATTATTTTATTTTTTAAAAGGGTTATAGGTATTCATACATATGGCCCTTTTAAAAATAAAATAATTTTCCTTGGACCAAATTCATATGAATTCAGATTCATGGAATTTGGTCCAAGTTCTGAGTGGTTTTTGAGTTAGGTTCAATAATATGTACGTACTTTTTCTACTTAGTGTACCTACCTATGTTGATGGTGTTATAATAACTTTCTGTCACTTTTAATTAGGTACTTAGCAAGTGGTGGTATACGAATTTGTGTAGGGACGGTACCATAATTAAAAAAGTAAAAAAATATGTTTTTTACAAAAGAAAACAATCGACTTTCAAAAAACAGGCCAAGTGCGTGTCGGACCACGCACTAAGAAGGGTTCTGTAGTTGGGATGAATTTATCCCAAGAACAAACTTTTAACATTGTAGTTGAAAACAATGTTCTCCCATTCATGCCAACTGCAAAATATTGTCAGTTTTCCCATGTTATTTTAAAACCATAGACTTCTTATAGGTTTTCCTGTAATCTGTAAGTATAGATCAATTTTCAATATTTAAAAAAAAAATTGTATGCTCAGTATAAGAGGGCGGAGTAGTCAATCTATTTTCATAAATAATTATAAAAATATTTATTTAAAAATTATTTTAAAAATATTACATCCTCTCAGTAAACCCTTTCATTTGATATGTCACACCCACACGGTACAATTTGCAAAGTTTTTTTTTTATTTTTCTCGTTTGCCTACCAAAAGTGACGAGTTTTCATTCGGACGTATGGAAACCAAAAAAATGTTATATTAAACTTATTTTTCACTATGTACTGTATTTTTTTTTGGACATCGTTTGTTTTTTTTTTTCTTGTAAAAAACTTTTGTTAGCAGGATGTTTGTTAAGCGATGATAAGTGATATATGATTTTTATTTCTGTAAGTAGATTTTGACAAAAACTTTTACACGTTAATCATATTTAATCAACCACATGAAGTCGGCGTTTCCTATTTGACTTCTCTGAGAAGAAAGGCCGAAACGAACTCAGAGGTCACAGTCTCTTTTAAAGTCCAGACATTACCTTGGTCAGATCATGTAAAGACCATGTAGATTGATGTCTGAAATGGCCTTTTGAGCAAGGAACCATACAAATTGAGTGGACGTGTCCAGTCAGTCCACGCCATTAATTGTTAGTACTCGTGTAGCTCAACTCAGAACTTAAGGAGATCAACGATTCGACGAACAAATCAAAGAAAGGACATTTGAGTAGGCCACATAAATTACTCAAACTGTCAGACCATGATTAAAACTAACTGAGAAAAAAAACGAAAAACAATAACCTACATAGTCTTCACATTCAATTTGATATTTCCTAATCAAATATCCTAGTCACAAAAAAGTAAATAAGTAACGTTTTAATCCCAATAATTATGGTTTTATCGAAATATTAGTCAATCCTAATTTCTTTATTAACATTAATAAAAATAGGGTTTTTGGCAAAGCATATTGCGTCTATATTACGTTACCTATCCCAAAAACTAAACAGAAGTTGAGAGGCTGGTCCTTAATCAGGAACCAGTGAATTATTTTTCGATTAAGGTAGTTATTTATTAATTCCCCGTTTTATACCAGTGTGTTCAGACAATACCACGGTCATAATGAGGCTCTGAAGTCTTTTTACCGAAAACCCAGTAGGGAAATTCTTTACACCATTGAACCAAGGGCTGCTTGAATGACGATTCTTAGCCGAATATCATATGAGACTTTTAGTTAAAAATAAATTTCTCTACACGTAACCTCTTCTCTTTAGTTCGACTGATAGCAAAAAATCTCTTCTAGTGTCAAAAATGTTAACTACAGCTACAGCTAGCACCTGTTGTCGAGTTGTTAGAGAAACAGTTATTATAGCAAATTATTTCCTCCTTCCAGTGCATAGCGACGCTGATGCTGCTACTGTCGAACAACGTCGAGTCGCTGATAGTGTACGTGACGGCCGTGGAGGCGCTGTTCACGCTGGCGTCGGTCGCCGGCCTGCTGTGGATGCGCTTCACGCGACCGCACCTTATGCGGCCCATCCGCGTCAACATCATCCTCCCCGTCTCCTTTCTCATCATCTGCACCTTCGTGGTCATCTGCTCCTGCTTCACGCACCCCACAGAGGTCGGCATCGGCGTTGCCTTCATCGCGCTCGGGGTCCCAGTATACTACGTCTTCATCATATGGAAGAACAAACCCCAATGGCTGCTCACAGCATGCAACTCCTTCAACCTCGCCTGCTCCAAAATATTCCTTTGCCTCCCCGAAGATTCCAAGGATTTATGATCTTAGCGATACAACTTTATGTATTATTTAGTGTGATCTGATTAATTATTTTTGCTATTGTTATTTTAATTTTATATGTCGATTTACGTGGCATAAGTGGGTTGGCATAATATTAAGTACAGATCTATTAAACTAAGATAACCTGATGATTCCTATGCAGTTATAGGTTAAGTATCTATATGTGAATAGATGTTTAAGTATATGACAAAATCTTATTGATAATAAAATACAATCAATGTTAGTTCGTATATTTATTCAGATGTTATCACCTGCTACCTACGTCACCTGTATAGTACCTTAACCTACTCGGAATTAATATTATTTGCAAAGATGGTACCTGCGACAACTATGGTTATCGTGTTAAGCCCTCCATTGTGGCAAGGCTGTGGCGGAAGTTTGCAGTGAACGTTGAAGGTGTTTTTGGCATACTCCTTTCGATCTCTTTGCTTATTTTCTCTGTTATAATAAATGATTTTTCAGTTTCTGTTGCTGGTAATCACTGAGCACTACGTCATCACCATCGCTGTCGACAACTGAAATAGAGCTCTGAGCAAAAGCATTTTTTAATTATCTTTATGATGAATCTAGTAATTGTGTCATTAGATGGATTTTAGAATATATACCATGAATTGTCACGATTGCGAATACCTATTTTATTAAAACATAACATTAAATGTTATATTATTACTGATTTTGATGTAATGAAATATAGAAACGTACAAAAGGAACTATCCGTATTATTCGTTTTATCCGGATAGTAAAACAAATGTTGTCCGGATAACATTTTCGACGGATATCCGGATAATTTGGATATCTGGATAGCATGCTCCAGGCGGGACTCAACAGACGCTCCATATGACGATTAGGCCTAGACGGCTTACCTCATAGTTACTTTAATGGCACATGTCACTACAATAGTGATAGCTACCATTTACAGTAACGTAGCTACGCCGAATCGAAATCGTAGGCGCTTTTGATAAACAAATTCTGTTACCTTTTTTTTTGACTCATTTATAGATTTACCAGTTTCCAATATTTTAATAACCATTATCATTTATGAATAGGTACTTAAGTAAATACAGAGCTCATTTTGCCAACAGTTATTACGGCCAATGGGCTATTAAAGCCAACTCGTTATTATTGGCGTCGACGGTTATTATTGGGCTATATTGGTTCTTATTAGGTCCAATATTCAAGAACCTCCATTTCAGTCGGCGACGTCCACTGCTGGTTGCCTCCCCCAAGCACCGCCACTTCGACCGGTTCTATGCTTCCTGCATCCTGCGAATTCCTGCGGTTAAGAACTTTAAAAAACATAAAATACTTATGGAGGAACTCTCGTTAGGCAGAGATCAAGACAGAAAGAAGATATCTCTGGAGCCCTACCACCCCTCCTACGCGTTAGCTTAAACCCTGTTCCTCAAAAATATTCCTAGTCTAATGCTGTCTTGCTTCGTTGGTCTAGTAGTCGCCAGTGTCAGCAGTTGCACTAACGACTTCAATCCCCAGGTCAGTTAAAGGGGTTGCGAAAAAAGAAGGTTAAAGTGTTTGTTAAAGGGTTTGTGCACGATTTATAGCACTAGGCTCATCCCCTACACCTGAGTAATTTGGGTGTACTACATGTAGTAGTAGCGATAGTACCCCACCGGTATCGGGAACAGGGTCCAAGCTACCGGCGCGGCGGTCAGGACTCTCCTAACAATACGAGAGAGAGGGAATCTCCTAACAATACGAGCCGTGTCCAGGAGTACCGCTTTCTGAATCAAGTCCTTAATCCAGCTGCCCAACCAAAAGTCTCCTTAGGTGTTGGTCGAGGCTCTTGACAATTAAGTCATTGGCTGGTATGACTATCGGCACAATGATTGCTGAGTCACTTCTCACATGTCGACAACTTCGCGAACCAAGTCAAGATACCCATACAAAGCCAATCGTACTTATGTTTATGATGAAAACGAATAAGCTACATTATAATGCATGAATTAAAAAAAAAAACGTCTGGATGTTTAGATGAAGCTGGCTTTAGTATTCGATTCTAAACTGGTGAAAACGATGGCCACAGGCCAGATAGGGCTGGCTCTGCGGTCATTATACACGTATAAAGCATTGTACGGGGTCAGCATCGCCTCAACTCGAGCCGTTCAGGACTCTATAAAACTCCATACTGCAACGCACACTTACTTATAAGCATTGTAACGGCATCGCCTCGGCTCAGGATCAACTAGTAAACAGAAGACACTACACATACGAGCTTAGGGCAAGCCGTCGTCGCCTTGCTTACGCAGGGACGTCTCCACCGTCACCCAGCTGTATCTAAGCGAGAGGGGTGATGCCTCAGCCGATGGGTTGAGGCACAGAATATATAATAGTACAAGTGTTGAGATGATGCCGAACGACGCTGCGCTTAAATGTGTGGGATGAGCTTTATCCATAGGACATGTAAATTAAAGTACGATGTTTTATACAGCCAAAACCTACCAATGTACTTGGTGAGATAAACACGACATATTCGTCTATAACTGAACAGCGTATCCAACACGACTTCCCTCGTTGTCTGTTGCTTCCAACCTTGGCCATTTCCTATCATTGTTATTTATTTATGCACTGTGAATCACGTTACTTTTCCATTTCAAATTACGACACACATAAAAAAAATAAACACATAAAGACATACACATAAAATAATTAAAATTCCGGAAAATCTATTTAGAAATATCTCACAATAATATACGTAGACAGGCAAGCCGCTGCATTTTCGTATTTTTATTATACTTTACAACTCAAAGAAAAAACAAAGTCCTAGCCCAGTATTTCAATATCATTTGTTTATTTTGGTGAGTTTTTTGACTAAAGCAGTGCTCGGCGAAGCATGAAAACTGACGTGCTTAGTTCTGAAATCACGTACCTACCTACCTACCTATAACCAATGTTATGAAGTACCCGCGACGTCGCCATTGTATGCTTACCGTGAAAATTGGCCAAATTGAAGTTTCGTAACTGTTACGGAAGCCTACAAAACGTCCACTAGTTCAATACATAGTTTTGTGCTGCAATAATAACTACCGTTTCAGGATTTTTCCGGGACTTTTTATGCGCATATACTTACTTTGTGTTTCTGTCAATTCGTCAAATATGATTGGATACAAGATGTTGAACATTTCGACCACATTCTCTTAGGTTTCAAGTCTATCTACATCGACTACAATCGTTACTACATAAACGTTTAATTAGAAAATTAGGTATATCCTAATAAATTTCTAACCTTTCATCCATATAAACCTACACCACAATTCGCGGTTAATACGCAATACCATACTGCGAGACCAGAAACAGTGACATACGATTCTCAGCAAAGTTGCATTGGAACTGCTGGAAGGAGTTAACATAATGAAAATTTATTGTAGATTAGGATTTTGAAAAGGCCCATACCGGAAGCCACAGCAGTTAAGGCTTCTTGCCCAATTATATGTTGCATGCCGTGAGAAGGCAAGCTGCCTTCAGCAGCTCATGCAGCAGACGGCCCGAATAGTTACCCATGCCAAAAACTAGTGACAGCGATTTTGCTTCAATTGGATTCGTACCACATCTGACTGAGTGGAGTCAAGCAAGCTACGAGCCTGAACAACTTGACTTGATGAGGATGCTCTCAGAAGCCAATGATTTTGAGAATATGCGTTTATTGAACGAACTTGTAAACCCTTAAAAAGGTAAGAAGGTTAGATCCTACAGAAGATCACGGGGAACACCTGGATGAGACTCGTACGGACCAGGGAAGCATGGCATAAAATGGAGGAGGCCAATATTCAGCAGTGGGTGGAAAAAAACTGTTAATGATCAGCTGCAAAAAATCATGACAATGATGCGCAATAAATTAGGTTGTTGTGTTAGATCAACTCTAACGGCTAGGTAACAGCACCACCCACTGTGATCATCTTTTATTTTCGCAAAAGTTTTGTACAGCTATCGTCGTATAACGGATTTCGGGCAGACGTTTCGAACGAAACTTGAACGAAATGAATTCTTGCAGTCAAGTTTTTTTTTTTTTTTTCAATCGTTCAGGAATTGCGCAGGATTCTCCTGACAGTATTTTATTGCGTATATGTAATCGAACACACAGAATTGACTTCTTGCCATGAGGACTGGAGAAAAGTTACGTCTAAACGATGTTGTAACGATAAAGTAAATGTTATATACGTATTTACATAGGCTGCTTATCTCCCCAAGCATGCCCAAGTGTCGACGGACGGAAATGGGTTGTTATGGTAAAATGAAGCGCCAACGGCCAAGCATTTATCACACTATATTATGTCGCAACGTTTAATTCCACCACGTGGACAAACAGCGTACCTGTCGTTCTGGCACAGGTAAACAGGTTCATCAGCAAATAAAGAATGCAGTACCAACATATTTCAATTATAAATTCTACCAGATCCAAACACATCGCTCAATACCAAGAACCAGCAGCCAGTAGTTGCAAACTGGTGAAAGCCATTATTATTGCATACTTCATGCATTTTCTGCTGCACAATCGCATATTTTCTATGAATTGAAAATTCCTGTCGTTTCCGCCCACAATATTTACATGCCTTTTTATAGAGTCATACTACTGTTTTCACGAATTTAAAATACTGGTATTCAGCTGCAACCGGTTAGAATGGAAGCCGACCCCAACATAGCTGGGAAAAGGCTAGACAGATGATGATGTCTACTGTTTTCACGCCGGTCATCAAATGCATGCATGTTATGAACAACTATAGGTATGTATTATCGATGTTTTTAATTGATGTTGATATATCGATTAGAGGAGACGTGTTGGTTCTGGAATGTTTGCCTTGGGCGCAGTCAGTAAACACTGCCACAAACAGTAGTATCTAAGTTCACACATCGCTCGAGTAAGCAATAAGAACTATTAAAGAGATATCAGAGTATTTCTAAAAAGCAAATAGGAGGACAGTATCATAAAAAAAAAAAGTGGAGTCAATAAAATAAGTACCCACGTGAGTACTTTTTCTGAAGAACGTACCGTCCTTACTTTGTAAACTTTGTATGTCGTTACGAATGACTGTCTGTAATCTATAATTTTGACCTTAAGTTGATTTTTAAACAAATATAAATAACTAAATACATACTTAACCTTCAATACCTCAGTACTCGAAGTACCCACCAATGTTACACCTTATAGTTATATACAGCATGGCAGGGCATCGACGCGAAAACTGTTACCATGGATTCAGTACATGATTCATATTATACATGAAAAAAATCAGCTTTTCCGTACATAAATTGGCGTAGTCATGTAATTTCATAGTCATAAAAATATCATCTAAGTAGCCATTTTATTTACTATGTCGGGGTCGGCTTCCAGTCTCACCGGATGCAGCTGAATACTAATATTTTACATGGAGCGACTGCCTATCTGGCATCCACAACCCAGTTAAGTACTGGGTAAAGGCTCGTACAGACCAGCGCGATATCGCGGGCGCGACACGGGTCGCGCTGCCTGTGTCGCTCCCGCGATATCGCGCTGGTCTGCACGAGCCTTAATACGATACTCTTTGGTAAGACTGGTTGTCACAATTTCGGGCTTCTGATGACCTGGAAATAGAAATAATAACTTTTTGCAATGCTACGCATGTTTCATTTAGATACAGTCCACGTGAAATACAAATAGAGGGCATCGGGAACTCCGAGCTTGTGGTAATACATACCTACGAAGGAAACTTAGACAGAAAGATAAGCATTTTTTTTTATCTACATATATAACTCCTCATTTGGCAATCTTTTACTACATCGATAAATATAGTGGCGTTTCGGTCTATTTCGAGCGCTTTCTTTTCGTCAACATGTTGATACATACACCTATTTTTTATCATGTTTTTATTGATGATGATCTTTTAAACATAATAATAATTAAAAGATGACATCAGTCCCGAAACATTAATTCCATTATAAATAATTGTAAATTCAGTCTGTTGTATGGATTTGTGGAGTCAGCATAGTGCACCTATAATAAATAGTAGCTATAGATATACGTACGCGCACGTGTATCTTGAGTGCAGCTACCACTACACTGGGGACAGACGAGTAAGGATCCGCGGAAACGGTCTACCGACCTTAACCACCGATTTAATTTAAAAATAAAACCATTTTTAATCAATTTTCATATTAATTTAAAAAAATAAGGTGGCTGTCGCGCGCCACGTCCGTTTTTTTTTTTTCAATTTGGAGTTTGACATTAGCACCTGTCAAATAAGTCTGGGATTATTAAACGAATTTGGACATATTTTTTTTAATTACTTAGTAAAAAAAAAACATATGGGTATGGGTATGGGGATGGGGACTTCTTTATTTGTTAACTTTATTTTAGTTCGTTATTTTATATACATTATGGTTATCATGGATTCAGTACATGATTCTAAACCCCCTGCGTTGAAAAAATACAGCTCTTTCATTAAAATGTTCAATAGGTACCTACGTGGTCAAAATGACAGCTGATTTTTTTTTAATAAGCGACGAACATTTTTTTAAAGTGAAAACTTCTTTAGGCGCATTGGACATTTTTGAGATGGGACTAAACCATTGATTTCGCGACACCATAACGACACCTTATTTTTGTAAACGTGATTGTGCTCTTTATTTTTATTACGTTACGGATCAATGTTCTATGCAAGTTCTTTTTACTTTAAAGGTTTCGGAAGTATTTTTTTTTTATAAACGCAATTGTGCTCTTTATTTAGATAAGGTTACGGACCAATGTTCTATACAAGTATTTTTCTTCCACCAAGGCGATCTTGTTCAAGTTTTTACTTCTGTCAGTACTCCCTGAGTCTACCAATCTTTTTTTTATATAAGCTTGTTTTTTGAAAAGGTTTTACTTATTTTTTTTTATTATTTGTTATTATAGCGGCCATAGTGGTACACACTCTTAAACGATTCCCGGGTCGGGCAAGTGTTATTGGGATTTTTCCATCTAGAATTCTTAGTAGCAACCCGAAATCTGGATTTGTGCCCTTTGTTCCCACTGCTGGGACACTTGCCTCCTCTCGGTGGGAGGGAGTGGACAGTAATCCACCACGCGGGCCCAGCGCGGATTGGTGGATGTCACATATCTTCGAATTTTCGGTTCTTTAGAGGAAACTATCCTCGCGAGGTGTTCCTTCACCGTTTTTGAGAGCAGTGGTGATAAAATAATTAACTTGAAGTAAAACGCCTGTCAGGGTTCGAACCTACGACCTGCAACTCGTAAGTCGCGGCTGTTACCATTGGGCCACCAGCACCACCGCTTTTACATGGACTTAAACATACCTTACTGGCGAAATGTGTATGTAGGTGTAAAGTTCCCCGAATGGTTGAACAGAGGAGTACCTATGCTCGTTTGTCCAACCTTTCGGGGAACTTTCGTGGGGGTGTGTGTGAACTGCAGTAATAGCCTAGTGGTGTGACCGTCGGACTGCCAAGTCATAGGTAGAGCTTTGAGTTCGAACCCAAGGCACGCATCTCTGACTTTTCGGATTCATGTACGTATTGTATATGTATCACTTGTTTCAAAATACCTACGGTGAAGGAAAACATCGTGAGGAAACCGGCATGTCTGAGAGATATTTCTTGACAGCATGTGAAGCTAAATCAGAGGCCCATGGGCGGCTTTAAAACTCTAACACCAGTACCTTAATTGCGCAATACACGATCAATCACAATGTTTCGATTTGAAACAGATTGCTAATCCATTGCTTCATAAGTTGGAAAAAAAATCTGCTCAACAACGTAAATAACGCAATGAATGTTGTCGAACTATCAAAATGAAACAAATTAGGCATAACCGTTTACGAAAATAAGTTAGGTACGTAATTAGAGTACAGATTTGTAACCATACGAAAAGAAGAAGACCAAATTATTTAAAAATAGTTAGCTATAATGCCATACTTAAGGCTCTTTCAAACAGGCGCGACACGCGACGCTACACAAAGACACCGCTCGTCGCGCGACGAGCGGTGTCTTAGTATTACATAAACGATGTGACAACAACCCACCTCCGTAGAGTTAACATTGACATTGCCTTATTTACTGTTAAGGATATGTTTACGACTACATTATAGTATCTATCTAATCCCGTAGAAATGATACTGGTGATAAAATTGAGGCCATTGTGTGACACAGTTATATAATTTTGTTATTCATTTTTTTTTTATCAATTAGACGCTAGTGTTTTTAATCGACTTCCAAAAAGGGGGACGTTATAATATTATTTTCGTTGCGTTTTTTTTTTTTTAGTGATATTTGAATTTGTGTGGGGTAGGTACACACGGCTACTCATCAAGCTATACAATTCCAGTATAAGCTGACCTCGCATTGTACGAAAATCCTAAACGATGCGAGATCAGCATAAACTGGAAATGTATAGTTAGATGTGTAGCCGTGTGTACCATAACTAAAAAGTGAAAAATAAAAACTTTGTACAAAAAAAAAATATCAACCGATCCAATCCATAAAAAACACTACAGAGCGAAAAATAACTTTAATTTCGGAAGTTGGTAGCAAAAAACGAAAATTCTAAACCAAAGACACCGACTCCCGAAATTAAAATTCTTTTTTGCTTTGTAATGTTTTTTTTTTTTGGTAGTCGATTTATTTTTTTAAAGAATTTTTCAGGAATTTGGTTGAACTAAAATAGAGTTTGAAGGGTGGGTTGTAACAGGTAAAATCACATATCTGTTCCACCTGTTCCTGCTCCGCGTAAATAACAGCTCCAAAAACCTGTTACAAAATAACAGCCTGCTTTTTCATATTATGTAGGAACAGACTATTGTGTGTTCTCTGTAACCACAGATATAAAGTATAAACTTGTAACCTGTTTACTGTAACAACTGTTCTTAGGCGGTACATGTATTTACACGGTTTATTGTAATAATTATTATGTCATCAACAATTACTTATACAAAAATAAAAAATAAACAGCAACAAATAATTTATATATGTTATATAATGCGGTTGAATAATCATTTCGTAAAGATGTGTTTTTATCCGATCGCAGTAACAAGTTAACAGGACAGCACAAAAAAACCTACGTCGTACTTCTCTTTCTAAATAAGGTGTTAAACCTATGCCAGAAAAGGAAAGAGCTTGTGACGGCTGTAACAGGGTGTCACCACTGTGACAGTAACATTTTTTATCTTATTCTAACTAAGGTAACTGTCATAAGGATGAATAGAGAGAAGCTTGTGACTTGTGACTTGTTTTATGGGATTTTGTTATCACGTGGAACAGAAGCTGTTATTTCAGTTTGTTTGTTACAGTGACTATCTGTTATTTCATGATACCTGTTTTATTTAGCTGTTACGATAAATACGCCTCACTCCTAGTTTGAATCACTTTTATAGGTCAATCTAACTATATGTACAGTAGCGACCAAAAGTCCATAGGCAATCGCACAAAGCAATAGACTGACGCTTCGGTTTGACTTACGACCTTCTTCTATAAGATGTTACAATACTATAGATACACACACACTCTGTCTGCAACTCATACTAGTTCATAATTTCAATCAATATAGAATATGGCGTGCTAGCTCCAGTGGATAACGTGCTTGGTATGTGCGATTGTGGAGAGCCGGGCGAGGGTTCAAATCTCGTCTGTGGTTTGCTTGTAATTTTTTAATAATTCTATATTTTTTAATAATTACATTCATAGTTTTTATTTTTTAATAATTACTATTCATAGTTTTTGTTATTTTTTAATAATGACTAGTTCAATAATAATTCGTTTTTTGTTTCGGTCGTCTTGTTCACATAAATATTAAGGTTTAGCAGGTAGACCACAGAAAACTAAGTAAATTATTTCGATTTCTGTGGGGTAGACAGACGCAGTTCGTTACGCGTATTCGCTTAATAAAACTTTGTTGGTTCGTGGTTATTGTTGGTGACGAGTAATTAGGTATTAGCGGTGTTGTGGTTATTGTTTTCAAAATGCAATCAAATATAAATATTGAAGGGAGATCAAATATTATTGCGCTGCGTAAAAGTGAATGTAATTTACACAAATATCTAATGAGACCGGCCTAAGTGTGAGTGTTATCATTTAAATATTTCATATTTTACTAAACATAAATCTTAATCAAAGGTATTGTTGATAGAACAGAGGTATTGTTGAGACAGAAGATGCCTTTAAAATTTTAAATTCATTATGAGGTTTAATTCGATTAGTGAATGATAAATAATTATTATAAATACAATGTTATTCTTTGTTCTAGAGAAATACTGTGAGGGTTAAGAGGAATGAGGAAGAGGCTTATTATCGAGCAGTAGCGACGTCAAATGGTGGAGGAATATGAAACAAATGGTTTCATACCAACGAGATATTTTGCTGAATTATTAAACACGTCATTATGAACCGTTCGCTGTGCACTCTGAAAGCTTGCATCACTGAAGACCAGCTAGGAAGCCGTTTTCGACAGAAAGGCATAAACAAGAACGTTTAAGTTTCGCACAATAATATTAAGACTTCAAGTGGGACACTGCTATATTTTAACCTTAAAATATTTACCGTACCAACTTAATAAACAACAGATTCGTTGTTGCATGAATTTGTGGTAACGATTTTTTAAGCAAGTTACAATATGTTGTTTGTCGTATTTCTCGCAGATAGACCGAAAATGTTTAAGATTATTTTAGTAATATTATTATTTTAGGATTACAATTTGAGGTTAAGTTTCAATCTTCTTTTCGTAAAGAAAATGAATACTTAAGCTATAACCTCAATACCAACCAATATTTACTTAAGCCAAATAAAATGTAAAATAAATAATGTAAACAAACTGCCCATACTTAACCTTAAAATCACCTATTTTGTAAGTAGTTTTTTTTTTACATTTTGATTAGTCTTATATTCTTATTTATTGCTTAATTACTTCGACCATGATCAAAGCTAACTAATAATAAGCTAGCTAATATTTATGGTGAAAAATCAATTTAAAATTAAAAACATTTCATAATACAAATATGTCAAAATAATATAAATTGCTTCTAAGTTTCTTGACATCTATTTCACATCTTATTGAGCTGACGTAATGACAAATAATTGAAGCAATATATTATCTATAAGTAAAATAAATATAACGAATACAATTTTTTAATTTTGCTATCACATATCACGCATTTTTAATTCTAAACCCTTTATTGCAATAACAGCATTAATAAAAAAAGCAGCAATAGTTAAAATATAATATTATTGCAAACAAAAATATTAATATTCGCAAAAACTGCACTGTGCTTGACGAAGTTGGAACCTAAGCCAGTTTGCATCTCAGACCAATGCTTAACGCGTTCTGCTATCTGCACACGTAAATTTAGTTCGAATTTTAGTAATCCCATAAACTGGCCAAGGTCAAGCGCATGATGCGTGTTGTCTAACAAAAGCGTCGGAAATATATATTTGTTTCGGTAGTGCGCAAGTACGCGACGATACGACAGTGTGTAAAGCGCAATACTGCGTTCTCTGTGGTGTGTGTGCCGTGTTGTTTACACATACAGATATACGGACTACACCGCGTGTTCACAGCAATATGATTCTTAACGTGCTTATGCACTTTTGAACGCTTACTGTACATATTATAATTTAAAGTCGCTTTTCGTAAGTATTATGTATGTGTGACCGCGTTGTACTCAATGGATTTCGATGCGGTATTCACCATGATTTAACAAATTTATTCCAGAAGAATAGTTTGACCACTAATTGTAGGCAAACTTAAGAAACTGCCTATTGCACTAGAAGACTTAATTCCTTCTGTAACGAGGTTTCAGATCGATATAAATACTGGCTAGCAAGGTAAAATGGTCAGTCACCAACGTGATCAAATAATAGTGAAATTATTTACAGTCACGTGCACTAATATCCATGTATAAGTACACTTAGCAACTTTTAAAAGTGATTTTCTCATACCTACTGTGTTAATTATAATGTTATGTTGTTACGAAAATGGTATTTTGGTACTCACACTACTATGAAATAGGTCTTATCTCAAAGTTGCAGTCAATATTCCACGAGAAAATCGCATTTGAATTTTGGTAAGTGGATACATTTAATTATTTAACTTACACATTTATTTAATAAAGAAATCTCGAAGTTTAGACAAGATGTAAAAACTGCGCGAAGAAGGGGTCACTAGTTTTAAAATAAAATAAAAATGTTGTCAATTAATTTGTAGCTATAAGACAAATTTCGGACCAAGTATTGTACCTTGGGAACACCATTTTAAAATCTATCAATCTACTTAACCATTTTTAGAACCGCTCGCTGGGTCTATGAAGCATGAAATTTTGCACAAGCTTTTCTTATATAAAGAACGTATGTATTAAAGGAAGAATTTTTTTTTATTCATCCCCAAACGGGTTAAAGAGCCGATGTTTTTTTTTTTGGAAGATCGTTATTTTCATCGATTTGAAATCCCATTGAGCACTCGGCTTGTACCTAGATAATTCTTTAATCCGTCTCATGTGACGGATTAAAGAATTATATCAATAAACATTCTACAGAATATTGGGCCTAAAGACAGATAAAATTCTGGAACATTCCAGAAAATTAACGATAATTGCGAACCTACTACGAACGGACTTAGAATCGCACCCTGTGTAACCCCAATTTCCCTAGTTTTCACTTTTCAACCGAATTATTCTACTCCGTATATGGTTAGCGTAGGTGGAGAACTAAATAACTAAAATTTTCTTGTTTGGAGAAAATTGCGATTTATATAAGCGGCATAATTTGGTTGTTACGAAAATGGTGAAAAGTCAATTTGACCAAAATCGCAGTTATTTAGCACCCACGCTGACGATATTTTAAAGTTTTAGTTCGTCAATGAATTACGTTATGTAAACAATAAGCTGAGACCTCCTGACGCATTAATTACTTTAACATCGATATAAGTCAGTCTAATTTTCAATCCTATTAATGCCCATAGCTAATAACAGGGGTTATTAGCTATGGGCATTAATAGGATTGTACCCTCCAAATTAGTTAATCACTTTTCACTGTTCTTTTGAACAACAACTACTAACGTTACGAATTGAAACAGATTAGCGTATTGTTTTCGCGTTATGTAGGCATAAGCACATTTGAAAACAATGCATTTTTTACTCAGTAGTATTTTTCGTTTTTCAAACCCTCAGTAGGTAATTAGATAACTATAAAGAAATTAAGCAACTTGTTTATAAAGCAATAAATCTAGAACCAACGTCATTGTTAACCAAACTACAAGTAATTAGTGTTTAGTAATAAATAAAAATAATATTAAGTAAATAAAACAATAATGAATCATTAAAAAAATAAAAGGTTATGTTAGGTAATGTTACTAAATAAATAAACGTATATAATTTATAAAACAATAATTATAATTCGTAAATTGAATTCTGTATTAATAAAACAGTAACTAATAATACAATTTGTCACATTAAACGACCAGTGCTCTTCCTCCTCTGTTCTACTTGATCTATGCTGTGCCCGGCAGGGTCCATAATTGTGACTAATATAATTACTTCCCTGGTACGCAATAAAGAATTTGAGATTTGAGATGAAAAACTGATCTTGTTCACTGATCTGTGGCGCACTTTCTAATCAACTTTGTACCTACACCTGTGTAAACAAAGTCTCAAGGTTCGTACTTACTACTCAATTAACTTATTATTGTTTATTTTCGTGTTATCCACTCTTTCTCGTAGTTTGCGGAAACAACTCTGTCATTGTTTGTCCAGTAGCCACAACTGTCTCTTTGAACGCTTGACCCACAATGTTATACAATAAATATTTTAAATTCTTTATTTAACTAAACATTACTTTACAATTTACACTATAATCAATGGCCCGACGTAGTGTTTCTTTGTGAATGCGCTCTGCCTTTGTAGGAATCTAGGAACACATGTGCCTAGACGTGAATAATAATCGTAATACGTAACCCACAGACGTGTTCGGACTGACAAGCACCCCACGAGACCAAAAATTGATCTTACTGCAAAAACTAAAGACTTTATTTCGCACCAACGTAAGAATTAAGTGGAACTACTAATAAACATGTTTATTTATTCAATTATTTACTCAGCACCGTAACTTACCAATAAAACTAATTTCAAACTGACATAGCATATTATTCGACATGCATCCAACTTATGAATGAATGCTACGCAAGAACTCTATTTAGGTACGTTGATTTGTTAACTTCCACGATATCTACTTATGAGTAAAAAATATCATATAAGATATGATTTGTAAATAACTCGATATTGGTATAAATTCTAATGCCACGCTTATTTTCCAACAGATCACATCGAGCCATAATCCATGCCCGAGTGATATGGCTGATAGAGACCCTCGAGTGTAGAGTCGCACCTCACCTGTTGCAAACCTAAGGTTGTCTCGATGCCGGTCACTCCGTAAATACACCTTATTATCAGTAACGGTGTTCAACCGGCCTCGGAGCCTCCAGAGAGCGACTGGTGAAAGTCACCGCGCAGACTCGCAGACGCACACCTCACCTCAAGTGACAAACACGCTTCCACAACTACGTCTAACGTTTGATTCAATTCGCGATTTAATTATCGAAATTTACAAACAAATAAACAAAAGAGTGGTCGGTCGATGCGCGAGCGCCACGCGACGCGTCACATTATCACGTTCATCGGAGCGCTGTAGAAGCTGATCGGCTGTGTGGTGCGGAGTCGCGAGACCGCCGCCGGCGCACGCAGCGTGCCACCGTGCGAGGTGCGAGCGCGGGGACATCAGTCGCGACCATGTTGACAACGAGCGTCGTCGCACAGTGGAACGAATGTATGGAAGCGGTTGGACGTAGACATGTCCGAAAAATAAGAGTAAAATTATGACAAACTAATGATGCCATCTTATTCGATTACTTAATGCCTTCATAAATTGTGGTGATGAATTTCTTCATAACTCCCATATTTCGGGAGTAATTTGAGAAAATGTGAAATTTTACTATGAAAATGAGTGTATTGAGCTCTCTCCCTCCTGATTCCGGGCTTGTTTCAAGTAGCGGTCTCTAATATCGTAATGCTATTACTAAGAGCTATATTTAATACTAAGACACATAGTGCGCCAAATGTGCACTTTCTGGGATAAAAGGAAATGAAAATTTAAAAAAAAAAACGTTTTTTCCCCATTTGTATTTACTTTAAACCGCAGACAGACTTATTAAGAGGTCTATAAATATATTATATATATACAGAAATATATATTAACAAAAATATTCACAAGAACTGATGAGAGTATGACTTTTAAGTAAGTTGATAATAAATTACCTAGTTTCATTAAAAGTACAATAAATAATTAAGACGTAAGCTCTAATTTACTAAGTTACACATTTTAAAACAATAACATCATTTAATTATCTTCGTCATCATCATCATCATCAATTAATTCAAATTCAGAATCGATGTCCGCTAAATCATTTATGTTAACAAATTCGATATCACTTTTCTCAGAATCCGTAAGCTCATAAAATTCCTTAAAAGAAGATTTTTTTACAAACTTATTTCCTTTTGGACGGATACTTGTAACAAGTGGATCAGAAGACAGTAAAAGATTGTGCATAATATCTTCATTGCATGAGATACTGCTATGCTTTCGAGAATGCCCCTCTCTATATTTTCTAAAATCTTTATTTCTAGCCTCAGATGCCTCTTCGGATAGAAAACCAATGGGCACAATTGACATGTTCTGAACTATGTCTGGCCCATGCATTAAAATTTTATGAAGTGAAGAAGGCATATAATACCATGGGTATAACTCCACGTAAAGCTTAGCAGTATCAAAGCAGAACTCTCGGAATTTAGTTACGTTGATCTTCTCTCCTGATGAAATACACTGCAAGATCACACAGATTTTTCTTAAAAGCATAGCATCTATTCCGGTCAGTTCAGCAGATTTAGTGTAGTTTTCAAAAAATCTCCTTGCCGAGTTGCCATTGTTGGTGGATCCACTGCCTTGTTTCACAACATCGAGAAGTAAGCCCGTTTCTCTTCTTACAGCCTCTTGAACTCTTTTCTTCCTGTCATCAACTTGCCTTTTTGCTATATCACCCCTTACTTGCCATGATTTTATGTCTAATTTGTAGGAAATGTGTAATAAGCATTCCATTGAGCGAATCCAAGCGTGAAGGGTGCTTAAGCTATATTTATACATGTCCTCGTTTGCGTGTTTATCTTTGATTAACTCTAAATTATTCATTTCTTTAGGACAAGCCTTGCATATGTCACACACTGAAGCTGCTGTATTGGATATAATGGAATGAATTTTACCATCAATCATTGTCAACAGCAGTTGGTGTTTGACACTAATTCCATCAGTGATGGTGGATGGAGTTAAGGCTTCAATCTCTGCTTCGATTTCAGCCATCTCTCTCTGCACATTTTCTTTGGTTTCCTTTATAAACTTAAACAATATTGGCCGGCAAAATGAAGTGGAAGATGGTCGCTCGTTTTCCCAAATTGTTACACCTTTTGAGACGAGCCGCAGTGGTACAAGACTAATCATAAAATTACTAGCAAGATCGATTTGCTCATCTTCACTCGTCCTTTGATGATAAATGCTTTGGCTAGATGATCCGTCAAAACCCCATTTGCTGGTCAATACGAGCTGTTGATTGGGATCAACAGGGGTTTCTAACGACCTAATAAGTCTTCTTGAGGTTAAATCCATCAAGGCTTGTAATTTGATTTTTGCAGAGCTCTCTGTAACTGTGAGATCTTCTTTGGCCGGATAGCACTTAATTTTTTCTTTAACCAACATGTAGTAACTCGGGTATTGAAGAGCTCCTTCTTGAGTGTTGAAATCCCGAAGAGTGTTATAGCGCCATTTCGATAAGTTCATCGATACATAAAGAGCCAATGCCTTCAAAGGGGATATTTCCCGTACCTGAATTGATTTACCTTCAATGAAGGCTTTGATTTTTGAGGCCTCTTCTGGATTCTCCGTCAAGTATTTCATAACATAAGCTGTATCGCTTTGTCCTGCCTTTTGAAGCGCCCTTTCGGCCGAAAACATAATTTCAGCGCTGCTACTGCTGCATGAAAGACTATCTTCAGTGGTGCGTCTTCTTTTTTGCCGGTTACTAAGGTCCTCAAAAGATTTACGAGGACTAGGATGTGTACAAGTTGAAGCATCAGATTTAGCAGGAGAAATTATGGGCTCGATGACGTCACTTATATTTTCTGTAGAAGGTTCCATATTTTCATTCTGTAATTCCGGCCATTGAATTGCAGCCTGTAGCCAAATCTCATGTTTCTTCCGAAACTTATCTGTGCTTCTTCCAGACTGTGTCCATTTTGCATAAATGCGGTAGCAAAATCGACGACACCAGTCTTTTAAACTTGTTTCAGCACTTTCACATAACTGAACACAACTGTTATCTTTTAAAACACTGAACAAATAGTTAAAGTCGCGTAAATCTTTATGTGCGCGTGCGCATAAAGCAACATGAATATCAAGATTTGTATTAAAATTTGGAAAATACATTGCGAGATTAGCTTGGATACAACGAGGTGTAAATCAACACTGATTTTAAAGTTACTAATAGTGACCTATTTATATAAAATCCAGGTATCCCAGGTATCCTTTGTTAAATATTGCAAGGTAATTAGTTATTGTGATAATTAGTAAATGATGCATGCTAAATTAGTGTATTAAGAGCCATTTAGTAATTAAATAATAGCAATGTTCTTATCAGTAATCATTAGTGCATCAGTTTTATATGTAAACCTTAAGTCCCTAATTATATATCCTAATTAGCTTATATCTTCTCTAATTGGCTGATCAGAAATGTTATTGTAATAAGGTAAACCTTTAGAAAAACGGTTTTAATCAACAAAATAAACAAAAAATTAAAAAATTGTGTTATAAAATAAACATCACTCTTTATCCCAGAAAGTGCACATTTGGCGCACTATGTGTCTTAGTATTTAATATAGCTCTTAGTATTAGCATTATGATATTAGAGACCGCTACTTGAAACAAGCCCGGAATCAGGAGGGAGAGAGCTCGATACACTCATTTTCATAGTAAAATTTCACATTTTCTCAAATTACTCCCGAAATATGGGAGTTATGAAGAAATTCATCACCACAAGTTATGAAGGCATTAAGTAATCGAATAAGATGGCATCATTAGTTTGGCATAATTTTACTCTTTTTTTTCGGACATGTCTACGTCCAACCGCTCCCATACATTCGTTCCACTGTGCGTCGTAGTGCTGGCGCTGGCGCTGTGCGCCGCCGCCGCCGACAGCGGCAGCAATGGCCTGGGCCCTGGAGCGCCCAGCCTCGCCGCGGCTGCAGCGGCCGCAGGCAACCAGCTCAACGACAGCCTGCCTGCCGAGCAATACTTCATTGACAAAATATTCGATAAATACGGAGATAAAGGCGTCATTACATTTGAGGTGGGTGCATTTTTTTTTTATAGTAGTAGAACCAGCTAATTGCGCTATTGTTTTATGTTCCGTGGTTACCTAATTTGATTATTGAAATGGTATCACAATATTTACTCGGTCTCTTTAACATTTTGCAACTAAATAAGCAGCTGTTTTAATGAGTCACAATAATATTCGGTAACTAATGTAGCTTTACTTCAAAAATATATGTAAATAGCAAAAAATTCAGCATGTTATCAATAAAAGCCACATTTTCCTATTTTATAAACGGAAGTTCATCGAACTTAAAAGTAACTTCATTATTTGTATAAAATGTTACGCAAGTTTTATCACCTGCTTATCAATATTTAGTTAAATCCAACATCTATTGATAACTGCTAATTTGAACTCAATTTCAAAAGTAGCCATATCTTAAGACATGGGTATTTTTTATAGCATCAAATTTCTCGACCCTTGATATCCTACAATCAACATTATGATCTCAAAACATCAGTCACCTTTTGTTCTTTCATTGAATAGTTTGTTTGAATGGTATACTGTATCAGTCAGAGGCAGATTCAGCCGATTAGCGCTATGCAATTTGTAATACTAATCGTTCTTCTACAAACACAAATAATTGAATAGATCTAGAGATGTAGTTTAACAATTCACAAACATCTTCGACTGAGATTATAATTGCGGAAAAGGAAGTCGCAGATTGTCTACGGGGACTGGATGAGTAGACAAGTGCTTTGAATGTGGAGCAAATATTATCAGATAATACTCTGAGATTAAGTATAATATAAAGAATATTATAGGATACTTCCATTAAATAAGTATTCAGATACTTTTCAATATAATAGGGATGATGCCGGGATAAAAAAAAAGAAATTCTATTTAGTTCGTCGTCAGTCAGATAATTAAAAAACAAAAATAGACACGTATTTTTTACTTTATGATATTAATTAAAAAATATTTAGATAAAACACACTAAAGTTGGAGGGTTTAGCTACGTCACAACTCAGTATAAAATTTACCGTGGCGTGATCCGTAATCTTATGATTACGTAAAAAGAGGTAAAATACGTGTCCAATATTTTTTAATAATCTCTCTGACGGAAAAAAAATTGTCATTACCTACAAGAAGAAAACTAACCAATATCTGTCATTTAATATTGAATCTTATTTGCCCCTATCGTTAAAGCTCCGTGCACGAAAAAAACCCTTTTTCATCAGTAACTTATCTAATTGTAAGAAAGCTTGAAATAATTGAAATATTAAGTAATAATAATTGAAGTAATTCGTGTCAGTCACAGCACCTGTTAACAGTTGCATCACTTTTGCGCTTTCGAAAATATGGTTTATTTCGCCTTTGATTTATTTAATGAAGATATAATTTAATCATAATATAAAATTTTGATTTTATTTAAAGGATAGCTGAATACTAATGTGTGATTTTTAAATGTATTGATATGATTAGCTAAATAATAGAAAAATACATTAAAGACAGGGCCCTGTCTTGTTTAACCCTGCAGGGTTAAAAAAAAACAATGGTTATTTAAAAAAAAAAATCTGCTATCTTTTGTATGGAAGTTGATAAAAGAGGTTTCCTTATGTACAAGTAGACCATATAATGATGTTGATGATATTTTTTAATTTTCAAAATCAAAAGTAGTTTCTTCTAACGAAACGATCCAACGTCAGTCTCGCGTAATTTTTTGAAAAACTAGTTGCGAATTTTACTGATTTTCCACGAATCCTTAATTTATTTAAAAAATCCCTTTCAGCTATGTACAAGACAAAGAATTCGACTTTTCAAATCACAAATACTTTTGTTTAAATTCTGTTTCCCTTTCTCACGAATAATGAACAAAATTGATCAAAATCAGTCGATTTCGTGCACGGCCCCTTAAACTGTGAATAGTTACTTTATTCTATTTACTTATTACTATGAATTGTGTAATCAGAAAACGGGTTTTTACATAACATTATGCCTGTATTCCCCGAAGGGTAGGCAGAGGTGTAACTATAGTACACCCAGGGCCGTCTTAACCATATTAGGCGCCGGGGTGCGAAAATCATCTTGCGCCCCCATTGCCAACAAAAACAAAAAAAAAAACTTTTCCTGTTTTAGGATTCTGTACCTCAAAAGGAAAAAACGGAACCCTTATAGGATCACTTCTTTGTCCATCTGTCCGTCTGTCAGTCTGTCAAGACCCTTTTTCTCAGGAACATGTGTAGCTATTAAGTTGAAATTAATATCAAATACGTAGGTCTACGGCCCCTAAAAGATCTAAAACTTGATTGTTGTCTCTAAAACTTCTAACTCAACGCAATAAAAAAACCGGCCAAGTGCGTGTCGGACCACGGACAATGAAGGGTTCCATAGTTAGGATGAATTTATCCCAAGAACCAACTTAACTTTGTAGTTGAAACAAATGTCCCATACGGAATGTATGGGAGAACATATTTTTGCAACCACAAATCTAAGTTGGTCAATTTTTACTCGTTAACTTGTAAAGCCTACTTAGCTGTGATAGTTTTCCTTTTAATTTCTTTATAAATACTAATCCCGTGAATTTTTTCATATTTCTAAAACCAATCAATCATTTAGCGGGCATTTGACTCTGACAAAAGTTAGCAATATAAAACTTAATATTTCGCAAACAGATGCCTAAATCCAAAAATGGTTTTCACAAACTCCCAATATTTTTAACGAACTCTCCAATGACACCCCACATCATGAGAAAGATGAGAAGAAAAAAAACATCCCCACTTGAAGTGTTAGGGAGGTACACAAAAAAATAATATTTTTCATTTTTTTATTTTACCACTTTGTCGGCGTGATTATTATGTATACTCATGCCAAATTATATCTTTCTAGTACTAAGAGTCTCTGAGCTAAGCCGCGGACAGACAGACAGACGGACATGGCGAAACTATAAGGTTTCCTTGTTTATTATGGAACCCTAAAAAAGGGCATTTTTGCGACCTATTTTGATGATACGTACTAGCAAAGAAACAAAACCTAAAGGGTACTTCCCGTTGACCTGGAATCATGTTTGGCAAGAAGCGAGATCTCACAGAACAAGTAAAGGAAAAAGTTCTAAAATCTTTAATTTGTAGGTTCAACGCATGAACATATTTTTTTTTCCTATTACAAACTTACATTTGCAGTTGCGGAATTGACCGTGACGTATATCTATGTATGGGAGAATATGCTTTTCAACTAAAATCATAGACAAATAAAAAAAAGTCGGATAGATTCAAGCTAGCAAGAAACTGGTCGCTCTGAATTTGCCACGTGTGTTAGTTGGAATATAAATTTAATATGTGTAGCAATAACATCTAAATTGGCTTGCACATCGCAAGTCGCAAGGCAAATGTGCCGAAAGATGCATGAGGCGTATTTTGCAAACAATATTGGTGCCTATATTTTTATAGGTATAATATTATTGTAATTAGTCATGGTATGTGTAGGTACAGGCGATCGGCTGGCGGCCCTATGACCCAGTGCCCGGGTGTTTCGCACCCCTTGCACCCCCGGGTTAAGGCGGCCTTGATTACACTCACATTTTGCCAGTTATGTCTGACTACCATGTGATAGGGGGCGAGCCTATTGCCTATTGAATTGTTTTTATATCTAATTAAACTCTTGCACGGACTGCGAATACCATAAAGTACATCTATTCAGCTCCAAGTTAGCGTTATTTAGGTAGTCTGAACTCTTAACGTTTCGTTATGGTTGTTACGACACGTTATACTTACCTATACGTTGATACATACAGGTGTAAATTAATTTTCAGCGCTGTATGAGCAGATTGCATACCGAACACATACATAATAATAGCATACAGAACTTTTATTTCTAAATTAACGACAAGTCAATTAAACGGCGAAAAATTACGCCTCTGTTCTGGGGTATTGTTCTCTCACGGAAAAGATAAACACATAGCAAGAATGCTACCAGTTGTTTTGAAATGTACTGAGAGGTGTATCACTCACTATTTACCGATTAGATTCCTTACACGAGTTTGTTAAATATATCTGCAGGTAACCGGAACAGTCGAACATGTAGGTAATCTACTACATAATACGTGTACCTACCCATTATCATAAAATGAAAATCTGATTAAAATTTTATGAGTAACGTTTCGTTGCTACTGAGGTTTATATTGTTTCTAATAAAGTAAAGTCGATGTCCTACTATAAAACCATATTAATAAATAAATCAGGTTTGTTGTAACAATTCTTCCCGGTTTGGCCTATTTCCTAAACTGACTGTGACGTCCGGTGGAATCGTCCGCATCCGGCATCCGTGCGATCACTTGCGTTTGCTTACGGGAACGTACAATATTTTTATACTTGTAAGCATCATGTGCACCTGTAGACTTTGAACAAATATATGAAAAGCTAACATAATATAATGATATTATTAGCACAACTAATCCTTTAATTAGTTAGAGCAATAAGGAAATTACACATTATTATAATTCTACGAATTATTTGCATAGATGGTGTCCTATTATATTATTAAGATAGGGGTGCGGAGGAGCGGGCCAGGGCTGCCTTGAAGCGGCTCCTGCCCAATCTAAGGGGTCCAAACGCCTCCTGCCGGAAATTCTATGCGGACGTCATGCGGTCCATGGCCCCTTACGGGGCACCGGTGTGGGCACATTCCGTTAGGCAGCGGCCCGCCCGCCAGTTGAAAACGTCCCAAAGGGTCCGGATACCAGGGACGATACCACACGGTCTCCTGTGAGGCGGCGATTCTCCTTGCCGAATTACCGCCATGGGATCTGGAGGCAAAAGTCCTCGAGCTGCTGCGAGAAATCCCGGCTCAGCGGACAGAGCTGCGGCGGGATCTCATGGCATCATGGAGACTGCGATTGTCGCAACCCAGTTCTGGACACGCCACAATTGCGACGATAAGTTCTCTCTTTGAGGAGTGGCTAGAGAGGCGCCACGGCGTCCTCACCTTCCGTCTGACGTAGGTCCTCACCGGACACGGTTGTTTCGGGAGGTTCCTGTTCCGAATAAGGCGGGAGGAAACGCCCAAAGTGTCACCATTGTGTGGATCACACGGAGGAGGCGGAACGCGTCAGGGAGAGGCAAATTTCGCGCCCTCACGCCCCTAACCACCGTAGCAGACGCCCTGAGCGTCGGAAGTCGCAAGCCGATTCCCGGCCACCGTAGGCGTGGGCTAGCGGCTGGTGAGCATAAGGACCGATCGATAAGGACCAAGCCCAGGTCGACGACGCGTTGTGTTCCACGTGCGCCTCAAAGAGATGTCAGCAGAACTGACGGGGTCCGTTAGGGCCGATGCCTGCCGGGGTCACGGGAAAGTCCGAAAGGGATACCCTGGCAACATGGCAAGTGAAAGAACACGGGTAGGTTTTAGTCAGTAAGAGTCTGTCACGCCCTCCCGCTCCGCCCAGAACGGGAGAAGTTATTTGATAAGTTCCCACCCAAAAAAAGGGGTGCGGAAACTGTTTCGTTTCTGTCGTACCAAAAGGATAAGTAAGTTTTATTACCTACTCTTCACCCTCGGGTCAGGAACAAATGTATATTTTAACAATAAAGATTTATTAGTATATGCGTTGATTTTAAAATCCATTCATCCATTTCATCCATTAAATATTTTTGTTCACGCACGGTTACAAAATATTCACAAAAAATTAAAAAGGTTGGAAACTACGTATAGCGACAAGAGGCCCTGAATTTTACTTAGTTTTATAACACGGTTTTAAACCTAATGCCGCTGATCGGCCGCGATGGTTAGCGGAAAAGTAATGCCGGTAACCGTCCCGGAAGGTTCACTTCCAGTATGTTCCACGGCATGGCATATAAGTTCTATGAAAAATGGGTGCATGGAGTCGAAAGAATCACGCTGGCCAAGTGCGGGTTGGTAGATGTCACATGTCTTCGAAATTTTGGTTCTAAGACATGATAATGAACGATGAAACCATCCTTACTTCTCACGTCAAAATTTTTCGCCACTCTTAGCCGACGTACGCACGGATGTAATAAAATCGCGGCGATTTTGTTTTTTCGTGCACTTGATTTTGAACGCTCTGCTTATCGCCGAGAGTTGAAATCCAACAGTATGTTTTTTCAACGCGCTGGGACGAAAGTGCGTCCCAGTGCGTTGGATTCTCAACGCTCGGCTTAACACAGAGAGTTGAAAATTCAGTGCGTGATAAAATTCCGCCGCGATTTTATTACGTCCGTGTGAACGTCGGCTTAGGTAGGCACATGTATTTGATATGTTTGTATTTCTTTCAATAGAAGTAATAGAACCATTATTGATGTATCAAACGAGCAAACCAACCGTTTATGTTTTGGCAGTCTTAACTCTACACCTGTACCTATTATCAAGGCCAAGATCGTAATGACTTTCCGGAAGAAACAATTTAGTACCATACGACACATCTTCACAGTAGTTGTTCATGTTCATCAGTATTACAATGCAAGGCTGTTTTGATATGACATCCAATACAAGAAACCTTTTGGAATTTTAGGTCAAAGAATTGACCAGAGAGTGAGGGACACCTTAACCGTCAAACGTCTACCAATTTAACTATGTAAGAAATAACGTAATAATTGAACTAGCAGCTGTAATCTACATAATTATGTATAGTTAGACAGTAATTCGACCCCAGACGAGCTCCATATCACAAATTGTCAAGTGGTACATAGGTAAAGTTGTGTTAAACGTGGGCCAGGAATAATAGTGGAAACTCTCAAATGCTCTTCTTAGATTCTTAAGGATATGAAACTGTTTTATTTAAATAATTTTAAAAAGTTTGAGAGATAGGGTAGATTCCTAAAAGTGTGTTAAGAAAAATAGGTCAGAAATGGAAGAGGTTACGGTGGACTGCTAATAAGTAGGGGTACTGTACTACACAGGCTGATTGAAAATGGCCCCCATGTTGAGACAAACTATAAAATAGAAATTTTTAACTTATATATTTTAACGCAATGAGTGATATTTGTAGGTACATGTTAAATTACATTAAGAATGTATTTTTATTTACCGTTACATTGCTAATAAATTGGATACATGTCAATAGTAGTTTATGTGAAAACATATCGTATATTCGTGCATTATCGTGTAACGGTTTTTAGCACTTCTGTTATTTGAAACTCTAAAATATTGTTTACTGTCCCATTTTTTATATACCTGTTTTCTGATCATCAATGCGGTCACAATTGTCTCGCTTGGGTACAGTCTAATTCATAAAGGCTCCTACAAACAGGCGCGACACGCGACGCGACACAAAGACACAGTTCGTCGCGCGACAGGACGTACCTTTGTGTCGCGTCGCGTGTTGCGCCTGTTTGTAGGAGCCGTCATGCTGCACGATTTCCATTTAAGAGAACTGCTTATTATTTTGGAGCTCACACTGACGCTTTATTGCTGAGACATATCTAAAGATACTACAATGGGCGCTAATTAAAATGGCTAAATAGACTCGTGGGTACCTACCTGAACTATTTTCTCCGTAAAGTGGGGAAATTAATGCGGAAATCTCTCGGCTTATCTCAAAATGGGTTGAGCATATGATCGATTGGTAACAGCCAGGTTCAAGGTTGAGGTTCGCTGCGCCTTCAGTAATTATTCCATATTGTTAATTAAATATCAATTCAAGTAACGACTATAAATTAAATAAACAAAACAACTATATTATACTATTAATGACAAAAAAATACATATTGAAAAAAATAAAAAAATTCACAAATTCTTGCAAAAATATGTTTTTATCGATTATTAAACGTGTTTAATATCTTTACAACATTAATCTCGAACAGTTATCGAAATACAGTGACCGTTGCGAATTCTGACTGATAGGTACCCACTACCTTAAAAGATAAGTGTTGCAGTTATCACTGATATTGGTACTTATTACTAAAGCCAGATCGTCCTTCAACTTGACTTCGTGACTTCTGACGTACCGAATGTTCTGAGTAAAACGCACGACGACTCCCTCCGCACCTTTCTCGAATTGTTGCCGATAAACAAACTAGCGCCAAGCGAAAAATAGCCTTATTTTGCGTTTTTGATAAGTACAGCCGAACAAGCTATTTGGCAAAAATATTTATGTTTTCATTACACTGCCAATATTATATTAATTTTTATTGTGTATATTATATAACTTTTTAAGCATATGCCATAGATGTTAAAAGAATACTACTCACCTTATATATGTTTATACAGAATAGCTTGTTCGACTGTACATATATTTTAGAATACATGACATACATGTCCGAACCATTGATTAACCGATAAAGTATGACGACAAAACAAGCCCAACTTTTTACCGGACTACGGCGAAGGAAAAAGGAGGGTTATGATTTTGACCGGTATGTATGTATGTTCATCTGTTACCTCATAACTTCTAAACTGCCGACCATAATTTGACAAATGAGGTATCATTGGAAACGTCTTGATTGTCCGCTGGTTATAGGCTTTGTGGCGTTACATTAAGTTCAATATGGCGCCCTCTGTTGGGTATCAAATGAAAGGGCTTGATGAGCACATTACAAATATGTATATATATCATATTTTCTAAGTAAATAAATATGTTTAATTGTTAAAAACAAGCAAAAGGGAGACAACGCTACGTACGGCGCCGCTGTAAAATTAATACCTATCATACAATAAAATCTAAGGAAAAAAATTAAGATGCTCTGGAAATCCTTTATCACGAAATTATAACCCAAAATAATTTAAATAAAAATTAAATTCAAAAACTAAAACTCGACTACTGAAAAATCACGCTCTAAAAAGCATGAAACAAGAAAATATTTCAGACAGAAATCAAGACATAGGTACAAAAATGGTCGAGGTAAAGCCTGTCTGAAATATTTGAGTGTGATTCTTCAGTAGTCGGGTTTTTAAATTAGGAAATCAGCCGATGCGATTTAAATTATACTTCTAGATACGTAATCTGACCAAGTTTTAAGCGTATAATTTATTAGTCACTATAGATTACAAATGCCAAAGTTTTCCTATAACGATCCTTTCAAATCACCTATATGAAACATTTTGGCTTTACACAGTTGGTCAACCACGCGGCTTACACACCCAACTTCATAACAACGCACAAAACACACACGATCAGCCACTCAAAAATAAATTACGGACGAGACCTAATATTGATTTCAAGTGCGTCTTCGTACCAAGCGTTTGTTTAAGGGGCCATGCCCGAAATCGATAGATTTTTATCAATTGTGTTCATTAGTTGTGAGAAAGGGTAACAGAATTTAAATAAATGTTTTGTGATTTGAAAAGTTGAATTCTTTATCTTGTACATAGCGGAAAGAGATTTTTCAAATAAATTAAGGATTCGTGGAAAATAACTAAAATTCGCACAAGTTTTCCAAAAATGTACGCGAGACTGACGTTTGATCGTTTCGTTAGAAAAAACTACTTTTGATTTTGAAAATTAAAAAATATCATGAACATCATTATGTGGTCTACTTGTACATAGGGGAACCACTTTTTTCAACTTCCATACAAAATATAGCAGAAAAAAAAATGTTGAAACAACCATTTTTTGAAGTGAAAACTTCTTTAGGCGCGTTGGGAATTTTTGAGATGGGACTAAACCATTGATTTCGCGACACCGTGATGACACCAGCTTTTACCATGCAACGCGTTTATTACCGCGGTGCATGGGGTAAAAGACACCAACGCGTTGGTTACCGCGGTGCTTTTTTTTTTTCAAGTTTCACTTCTTTTGGCAGTCCCGGAGTGCCACTGTTTTTGTTTTTTTTAGTAATTTATTTTTCCTATTATTTAGCAAACCATGTCAAGAAATTTAAAAATCACACATTAATCTTCAGCTATCCTTGAACTAAAATCAAAATTTTATTTTGTGATTAAATTATATCTTCATTAAGTAAATCAAAGGCGAAATAAACCATATTTTCGAGAGCGCAAAAGTGAAAAAGATCAGAAAGTCAAAAGATGCGGCGGCGTCGCGTCGTAGCGAAATGGCGTAGCACCGCGTAGCAGGAGCGTAGGCGCCGTGAAAACGCAGCGTAGCGGCGTTATACCGCGTAGATGCATCCTAGCACTATGTAGGCATCTTCTAGACAAACATTTTAGAGGTTTCGGTCTATCTACGAGTACTACCTTGACTTGGTCGTGCTATACTATCTATACTATAAATAATAATATTATAAAGTGGTTTGTTTGTTTGTAATTGTGTATATAGCCCATCTCCGGAACTACCAGTCGGATTTCAAAAAATCTTTTTGCATTAGGTAACCCAATTCTCGAGGAAGGTTGTAGGCTCGCAGACGAAGTCGCGGGCAGAAGCTAGACTTATATTTCTATTTGTCAAATATTATTTAAGTATTTATTATTATCTATTTATATTAATTTAAATATAATCTTTGCAGGGATTCGAGCACCTGCTAGACAGCCTAGGGCTCGGAGGCCGGGTTTTCACATCACCTCACGACCTCGCCATACATCGCATCAACGGAACCTTCCGGCAGCTGCACGACACTCAGCACAGGCACCGTAGATCTCCATCTACCAGTGAGTATTCTTTATTATCATCACTGGAGCGGAGGAGAAAGGAGAGGAGCAGATGAGAGAGGAGAGGAGCGGAGATGTGTGTTAACCAATAGAATCTAAACTCAGCTCCAGAGTTTAGATTCTATTGGTTAATATCGGCACAGCTCTGCTCCTCTTCCCTTACTACTGTATCTCTTTGCTTGTGCCACTTTTTACCTAGCCCAGTAGTCAAGTCATCCTATATGTTGTCATCATCTAGTTCAGGAGTCACCAAATGGCGCACCGCGGTCCGGATCTGGATATAAATATTTATAGCTATTTTAAAATATAATCTTGAAATATTAAATAAAATGAGTTTTAGCTTGCACCAACTTTACCTAGACTAGACTCTAGACTTCAGCAGATAGTTCAAAGTACTTTGAATTTTTTGTTCATTATTATAATATTTGAGACCTAGCTAGATCGTTTAGGATTTTCAACGCTAGGCTCAGCGCTGAGAGTTGAAAATCCAACAATGCAGTTTTGTTTAGGGATTCATTTAAGTGTCTCTTAGTTGTCGGTGAAAACGGGCACTAGACCGATAGCATAAAACAATCGAGAAGTATGGTTTGTTGATTTTATACTCATCATCATTCAACAAACTAATGTCAATAGAGCGAGGTGCTTAATGATATGAATGATTCTATCTATTTACCTTGTGTTGTTGACAATTCCGCCGCAGTAAATTCTTGATAAATAGATAAATAACATACAAAGTCGGTATTAAGTTGTGTAGGTATCTAAAATAATAATTAGGTATAGGAGATTAGATAACAATCGCATGGAATAATTCAAGCTGCGCATTGTATTGAGCAGAAAATTAAGGCTTCAACTTCAAAATAATTACAGATATATAATCGCTAAATTATACTTATAATTTATACATCTGTAGTAATAAGGCAAAAGGTTACAATAAGGTGGACGCCATCATTCATGCAGCATCTCGCTCTATATACTGGGCACTGGCAGCACTATAGATCTCGATGGAGAGTCTTGAAAATTCTATCAAGGGAAAGCAACAATTTCCAAGACTTGCGTGAATCTAAAAGCAGATGTCATTTTCTGGTTGTTGTAACCCGTTGACTTAAAAACACAAAAGCTGTTTTACAAAAGAAATGGTTGATTTAGTCAACGAACTAAATGTGACGAACGACTAAACCTTGAAAGTATGAAGGAAAGGAGGAAGCACGGTCTAATCAATGTTCCTTGTAACAATGTTGTTAATTTTAATTTATCCTTGAAATGAACATGAACTGTCGGAATTCTCTGATAACTTATGCAAAAACTTGTAAAGGTGTAGACTACGTACCTGCCCACGATTATACTTACCTACTGAAAAGTATATTTTACTTCACTATAAGCGCTCAATACGCACTAGCGGTTGCCCGCCCAGGCGGTTCTTCTGAACGGCCAGCCGCCTGACGCGGTTGGAATAGCTGCTGACCGCCATAGCGGCCAACCGCGATGTTGAACCGCGTCATGCGTTGGACCCCTCGAAAGCGGAGCAGGAGCACTGTCGGTCCATAAAAAAAATGGACGCCGATGAGGTAGCTTATGTTATCTATCATTACTCAAACAAAGCAAAATAAAAAAAAATCCCACTGTGCCCGTTTTATCATGTCTGCTCCTTCACAATTCCAAATACCTAGCTTCTCGTTTTTGAATTTCAACAGTAAATTTCTCTGTAGCACGTAACTCACAAACGTGAACTTTCAAAGTCACAATGGCGGCTCGCCGCAAACTAAACCGCCCATGAACCACCTAGTGCGTATAGACAGGACGGCGGCTAGCCGCGAATCGGGCCGCGGCCCTCCATTCAACAAGCACGGTTGAAATTTTGTGTATTAAAAAAAATTCAACGCAGGGGGCTTCAGAACTCCGGAGGTGACCGAGGTAGAAATGAGAGTGGCGGTACGCAAGATGAATGCGAAAAATACCGCCCCAGGACCCGACGGCTTACCTGGAAAGGCCCTAGGCCGTGGTACGGAGCGAGAGGAAATGGGAGGCCGTCACCTCCTTCTGCGAAGCAGTAATACTCGCGAAGAAGGAGGCGAAACGCGTGAGGGAGAGGCAAAGTTCGCGCCCTCACGTCCCTAACCACCGCAGGAGGAGACGCCCTGGGCATCGGGAATCGCAAGCTGCTTTCCGGCCACCGTAGGCGCAGGCTTGAGGAGGGTGAGCAATGGGTAGCTTGCCGTACGGTAAGGACCAGGCCCGGGTTGACGGCGAGTTGTTTTCCACGCGCGCCTCAAAGAGATGTCAGCAGAACTGACGGGGTCCGCTAGGGCCGATGCCTGCCGGGGTTGCGAAAAAGTCCGAAAGGGAGATCGTGGACCCCGGCAACATGGCAACTGAAGGAACACGGGTGGGTTTTAGTCAGTAAGAGTCTGACACGCCCTCCCGCTCCGCGCAGAGCGGGAGAAGTTATTTGATAATTTCCCAACCAAAAAAGAAAAAAAGAAAAGGGGCCTTCAGAATCAAGTAGTAACAGTTTTCGCGTCGATGTTCCTGCCTCCTTGTAGGTATAATTTTATTTTATCTTCAAAGTGTGTGACGAGCTTTATCCAACTGTTACCTACTAAAGTTTAAAGTATGAAACCAGTTGCCTGCAACAAATTCCGTATTAGACAGAACATTTTCGAATTTGGTATGCTGTTAAAACAAATAAAAGGAAACGTTTAACGTATATTTGCTTATCAAGAATGATTAATCCTTTTCTAATTCATTAGGTAAAGCTGTCATTTGTCTTGTGTCTCGCTGGCGTGAACATGGCAAAGTTTACAGATTTGTGAAACGAAAGCACACCGTTGAAAAATAGTAAAATCCAAAAAGCGTTCAAATAAGTAGAAAAACATTGCTGGTTTCCAAAAACATTCAGCTTCATGAAAATTGAAGAAACAGAAATGATCTAAGTTTTTGATATAAAGACGCTGTGATTCTACAAAAGGAGTCATTTCGTATAAAATATTCAATTTACCACCTAGGTACTTACTTATTTATGGCGTACTAAAGCAAAAACTTATTATTTCCTGACCAAGCGACTGTCACGATTTTTTATTTATTTCAAAGGTAGTCAAAGTACGTTATATTCTACAAATTTTCTGAGCTGTGAGCTGTGACCAATCTCTTTAAATTGCCTTTTTATAATTCAGTCCTTATTTCCTAAAAAAAAATATCTTTTCTAATGCATTGAGATTAGGTAGTAGCTATTTGCAAAATGAGGCGATGTGCCATTTTCTAGTTTTTACCGCTGTGGATGCCCTTGATCGACTTAAGGGGACGATAACCGACTTTTAATGATTTTTTTATACTCAAGATGACGCGGACGTCTAAACGAGTAGTGTTAATGATTTGGAAAAAATATATGTTAAATTAAAGCATTTTTTTAATCATATTTTGGATTGTTTTTATATTACATAGTGAAATTAATTTGTAAAGTTAGGTCTAACGCGGATAAAAAACTTAAAATCGCGTAAAATTTATCAAGCGTATTTTTTCTGAAACCCTCACCATTTTAAAGATAATTTAATTATTGATCTTTTAGTATACGAGTTTTATTAAAATACCTTTTGTTTTATGTATAATAAATTAATAATGCGTTTAATTTGAAACAGTGCTCCTTGATGGGCGAGTCCTATTACTGGCTGGACCTTACGACACGTTGCGTGAGCTCAGTACAGAACACGCAAGCTAACCACTCAAGGTCACTGTCATATATCTGCGTCTTAATCAGACTAAATGAGTGTTTATGACTAAATTAAGAAACGTGAAAACAGTATACCTCATCGCTGTTTCGAATAATCCTATTTATTATTAAATGAGCATTATTTGTATATATTTATGTATATATATTTGTAATCGCGTTCTTGAAAACTACTCTAACGATTTCGATGAAAGTTGCAATAATTATAGGGTTTTACGGGGACGAAAAATCGATCTAGCTGGGTCTCATATCTGTAAAAATTCGTTTTTACCGTATTTTCACCCGACCAGAGCTCGGTCGCCCAAAATTTAGAACAAGTTGGCTACCTTAAAATGACATGGCAGCATGGAATTAGTATGTAGTATACATGGCATTAGTATGAACTATCCTATACAATTAAATGAGCATTCTCTATTTTCACCAGAGCAGAGCTCGGTCGCCCAGGTACTATTAAACGAAAAGTTTTTAAATCCGGTGTAACTTGTACCAGTATTTGGTAGAAAGCGATGCAGATAGTTCCGCTGCTTTCTCATTTAGGTGTTGCGAGAGCAGTAACGATGTCGGCCATAGCCCTTATAATTATGAAGGAAATAACTTTTATCATTTTTATTTTTTCTGTAGGAATTGAATATCTGTAACATTTTTAATTCACAATAGGTCTCATTTCATTTCCAATCACGTACAACCTATGCAGTTTCAAAGACTTCCCGGTTTCCAGTCTCTTGTGGTACTGTAAGCCTTTGTAAAAAAATAGGTACTCGCCTATACTGCTGGCATTACCGAAGTCTTTTTGCTTGCTAATACATGAAACTCATGACGCCAATGGACCGAGAATTTTATTGTCCTTTATAATCGCGATTATCCTATTACCGAGTGGCCGGCTGCTTTTGCGCAGTCGTCTGACCCCGGCCAAGGATCTGTCACATAAATCCATGAATGAATCGTATTGTTGAAAATTGTCATTCCGTTGTATGTTTATATTTCAAAGCACCTACTCAGTTATTGATCATCACGTTTATAGTTCAATGTAAATATATTTAAAAAATAAATTGTGTATTCATTAATCTATTTATTTCAATCTAACCTTTATAAAAATTAAGTTTCTGTTTTTGTTAACCACTATAATTTAACAGTTTCAGTTAAGCCCATCTTGCGGAAATCATGTCTATCGCCAAGGGAAATTTTGGAAGTGTATGGAATGGAGAACGAAGCGCCGGGGGTCATAACAATAAGGCCCAAAACATTCCTGGAAATGTGTCCCGCTCTGGTGTATCAGCTAGACCAGCGGTCTTGTTATAAAACAGAAGAACCAGCACAGAAATTAGACAGGTTTTGGAGTAAGTAGCAGAATATACTTAACGTTCTTTATTTTAAATAGAGCCCATTGGTAAATAGAAACCAGTGTAGGCACCTACCTAACCTGAAACCTAAGAATGATTAATAATTTCAACAATTTATAATATTTGTATTTTTATTTATTCCAGTTTGGATTTACGCCACCCTAAGTATATTGGTGATCAGTGCTACGGGTCTACTCGGAGTAGCTATCGTTCCAATGCTAAAGTCGGCGATATTCAGCCACGTGCTACATTTCCTGGTGGCGGTCGCAGTCGGCACATTGTGCGGAGACGCGCTCCTACATCTCCTACCACATGCTCTCAAATCACACGGCCCATCTTCTGCGCCTCAAGAAGAAACCGAAGTAGTATTAAAATGCAGCGTCACCTTCCTCACGATTTTGCTTTTCTACAGTGTAGAAGCAATTATGCAATTGATAAATGGCGGTCACGCTCACTCTCACGATTCGGGAGTATCAACTGAAATGAAGACAGATTCAAGCAAACAAATCGAGCCTATAGAACTCGGTGCGATGATGCCGGGCTCACCGCCGCCACCCGTCGACCGGCCGATGACGTCGACAGCGCTCATGGTGATTGTAGGAGACGGACTACACAATTTAACAGATGGGCTGGCAATTGGAGCGGCCTTTAGTGGAGATCCGGTAACTGGTTTTGCAACGGCATTAGCCGTCTTTTGTCATGAGCTCCCTCATGAGCTCGGTGATTTCGCTGTGCTGTTACGCTCCGGAATGAGCATCAGACGCGCTCTTTATTACAATCTACTTTCGTCGGTGCTCAGTTTTATGGGCATGGCTGGCGGAATTTGGCTTGCGGAAGATCATGAATCTGCATCCCAGTGGATCTATGCCGCAACAGCTGGGACTTTCTTTTATATTGCACTCGCAGATTTAGTTCCTGAAATAAATGCAAACAACAATGGTAAAAGTATTAATTTACTACTCGCAATATTAGGAATACTCTCAGGCGGCATTATAATGTTAATGATTGCTCTACATGAAGACTCAATCCAATATCTTTTTAGAAATGCAGAACAATAAACAAATTAGTCAAATTGAAACAATGCTCGATTATGAATACTTATAATGACGTATGTGCTAGTAAGGCTAAACGTGCGTTCATTGGATAATTTGTGTCTAAAGTTTGGTTTAAAGAAACTGGGGACACCGAAGTGATGTGACATAGGCAGTAAGTGACATAGGCAGTAAGGATTGCGCCTTCCTCGTTGATAGACCAAAATACTTAGTTGTGATATATGTGAAAACAAATATTTGTAACAGTACATGTTATGTGATAATATTCGTACTCATGGTTGTTAAAATTGTGTGTAGTAATATTGTGTAGTAATATTTACTTAGGTTAAGTATTTAATTAAGGATCATTTTTATCGATGATTTAGGAAATAAGTGTAGATATTGGTGCCTAATCTCTTGTACATCAAACTAAACTATCGCTAAAATTCCTTACTAATGGCTATGAGAATCTTAAAGCTATTCTGCAAACAAAAATCTCTAAATTTAAAAGGGGGGACAGCTTCGACGTGTTTTTTATGGAATTTGTCACTTTTAGTACGGAAAATATGAAAAAAAAAAATTACCTCCGCGTTGAGGTTTAGGGATGTGAGGGTTTCATAAATAAGGTCGAAATTGTCATTATTTTTGCGATAAGACACCATTTTCGAAATATAAGCAAAAGAAAAAAGATACAATACTGTTTTTGCACCTGAAGTCGACGTGTTGGTATGAATTTTAGTTCATAACAACAAATTTTATTCCACTCCTTTTTAATGGCGATTAAAAATTGACAGATTTAGTTAAATAATCAAAATTTTTGGTGAAAAACGTCAAATTCAGAATAGCAAAATTGCCATTTTCACTAAACTAATAACTCAGTGACATCTTAGTACCTACTGTCAAACTAAAATATAGTTAAGTCAAGTTCAGTGTCACTTTAGTCTATTTCAGAATAAGAAATCGTTGTTTGACAGGAATAAACTAAATTTTGGAGAGTTTTAGTCTAGTTTAGAAGCATTTGTGACAAGAGAATCGGCACCATTATCGCTTTAATTGTAAGCTAAGCTCTTATTTATAGGTATCTAAATATTAATTTTATACTTAGAATAAAATATATGTAGGTATAGATTAATCATACGTATGACGCGATACACAGCCATCTGAGAGTGATGACTAAATTAGAAGGTATTAATTATGTACAAGTAAATCCGCTGATCACAAACCATCACGTTTGGAAATAGTTCATAGTTACTATTCATGTTCCTTGCCCCAAGCTAGATATAAGACATTATTCCTATTTATGAGAATATCTATCTATAATAAATAATTATGTAGTACCTACCTAATTTCAAATTATGATAAAATTGGTGGACAATAAAATATAGTAGGTTGGTACAGGAACTAGGTTGGTAGGTGCGGAATGTACAGGTAGATGTGAGACTGGTGAGACAGACCACGTATTTACTCGTAAGAAATTAAGCAATTGTGCTCCATTGAAAGCTTTATATTTGTGTCGAGTCAAATCATATTTTTCATAAACCAGTAGGTTACTTACTCCCGAGCATCTACAACATAGGTCACTCGAGATGTACGAAGTGCATCAGAGCTAACGTAATAGAAAAATCTAAAAAAATATCTGTCCAAAGCTACGGTTTCATAGAAGAGCGGTTTACCGGCGAATGACGTCACTGAAACTTTAGATATATAAGAAGGTAAGTTGGTGTGTTTTCCAAGAGAGCGTTTTATGACACCGTAAAGGCCCGCTGCCATCATTTTATGAAATGCAGCTGTTATGTGGATGCCACCGCTCTTCTAGAAAACCGTAGCTTTAAAATGTCGAACCCAGAGGCGACAGCGCCAGGGTAGACCGCGAAATTAAAAAGTATTTTGCAATTAATATTGTTGTTGCAGTTGTATTAATGATTTTAATTATTGTAATTCCTTAAATACAAATTTATTATAGTCGGGAATCATATTTTGATCAAGATGACGTGACACTGACCTGCAAATTACAAAAAAACGTAAGAAAATTCGAATTTCGTGGTCAACCACTGCGGATCTTCCATCTACTATAAAAAAAATAGATCTAGTCTAGAATATTACATTGCATGATCAAATTCATTACAATACAATATTACTGAAGGCCAATTCTCGTACTTGGAACACGTTCACATTCAAGTCGCAATTTGCCAAATTTGATGGTAAATTGATTGTAGTATTTTTGACCATTGAGATAAATGTCTATGATTTTTGACAGATTGCGAATGAGATGCGAATTGATGCGACGCGACGTTCTTAAAAATCAGGGAAATTACCTTCATGATTGTCTACGAAGGAATTAGGTATTAAAAAAGTATGTAAGTATAATTGTTTACTTACTGAAGAATTTTATTGTTAGGTATGTGTAGTAGCTGGTTACTTGCTTAAAACTGTTAAGTATTATGAGCCTATTTATTAACCTATAAATAAAATAATTTTAAAGTTCATCACAATGTTGTAATTAACTTTTATATTGTTTTCTTGTAAATAGAAGTATTATTTTTTAATAAGATGTCATAATAATAATTAGGTGTGTACCTACGTATTTTTCACAACGTTGTTTTATTTCAAGCATAGTTTTTTTTTTAAACTTAAAAATCAACCAACTCAGCAGCTACAATATTTTAAAATGGACAATGGACACTGGCATGTGAAGGGTGAAAGTGATCAACGGAAAATTCTTGCGGCTGTACTGGGGTACAAATGGGTTTGTACAATTTAAAAACATTTTATTGTTTTGTGTTTATTTATAATTTTTAATGTCACTCTAAATATACTCCTCATGGTGACCCTTTTTTCCAATTCAATGATATCAGGATCTCTCAAAAATAACAATTTATGTAAATTATGTAGGTACCTATTCAATAAATCCACTTCCAAATGTCACATTATACCATAACGTCCCACTTGTATTCCTCGAAGAGGTAGGCAGAGATGTATAGTACCTAACAAACTACCAACTCCTAAATTTCGGCAGTTACAGTCCGGTCGTCGTTCTTGACACCTGTCAGTTTCGCACTAACGAATGTGTGTTTTACGAGTTTGATCCATGACTAGAAATTGTCCAACTGACAGGTGTCAAGAACGCATTCTCTCGACGGCCGGACGCCAACAAACGGGCGTTCATCCAGATCCTGAAGTTGTCCCCGCGAGCTACTGACAAATTCCTATTGGAAAAAACCAATGCGTGACCTGTACCCTAATTGCGCAATACACGATCAATCACAATCTGTTTCGATTTAAAACAGATTGCTAATCCATTGCTTCATAAGTTATAAAAAAATCTGCTCAACAACGTAAATAACGCAATGAATGTTGTTGAACTGACAAAATAAAACAAATTAGTCATAATCAATCACAAAAATAAGTTATGCAATAATCGGTGTTGAGCCGTCGCAGGCACGACAGATAGGAAAATTGTTTTACAGTTCTATAGAGTTCACACGAATTTATTAAATAAATGATAATTTCCATGTCCATCTATTATTAGATTTATCGTGTAGGTATAATCATTTTAACTCAGAACTAAATACTTTATTGTTGTTTTGATTTGATGTCCGTGTGAACTCTATAGAACTGTAAAACAATTTTCCTATCCGTCGTGCCTGCGACTTTAGCAGCTTTCCTCACATTTTAAAAATAAATTACATTAATTTAAAAGAGTATTAACAACTCCAAATACTACCAAGTCGATTGACAGCGTCCAGTCAACACCAAGTGCTACTGACGAAACAAGAAATTTGCCGAGGGACATTAAGGAAATAGAAATACTGTACTTACCTTTTTTACTTAAGGCGGGCCGAGCCCGAGCGCAGTAGGCATACAACGCTTACCCCAGCCCCCGCAACGAGTAGCGATACGTAACAAATTACGATGCGCGGGAAACGCGAGCGCCAAGCGCACCGCTCATGAGTTCACGACCTCGCGTAGGTAGTAAGTTGGGTCACATAACAGAGCAATGCAGTAGATCAACTTGAATTGATTAATAATTTTATTTTATTTTATTTTTCTATTATGTATTTTTGAAGGTTATAGATAGATTAGGTAGGTTTTGATTAACTTGAACCTAATGAATAATAATTAAAAATAAATATAATAATAATAATAATAATTTAATTTTTTCCTTCAAACCAACGTGGGTATGCACCGAGATGTGGTCGCAGTGGACAAGGGCCTCACCCCGCTCTCCTTGGCAAAACAGAACTGGCGCAAACCTACAGTACTTGATACTAACGATCGTAAGGAAATATGGCAGGGCAAAGAACTACACGGACGCTTTTTCCGGGCCCTCCACGGGCCTGATGTAGACTTTTTGACATCTGTATCCTGGCTGCGTTTTGGCGACCTCTTCGGGGAAACCGAAGGTTTTGTCTGTGCGATTATGGATGAAGTTATCATGACGAATAATCATCGGAAATACATTGTCAAGGATGGTACGGTTGACATCTGTCGGGCATGCCACCAACCCGGTGAATCAATCCGACATATTGTTTCCGATTGTTCTCGTCTTGCTAACGGCGAGTACTTGCATAGACACAATCTAGTAGCTAGGATTATCCACCAGCAACTTGCCTTGCAGTACAACCTTATAGAGTCCGAAGTACCATACTACAGGTATGTGCCCGACCCAGTTCTCGAAAATGGTCACACCACATTGTACTGGGATCGATCTATCATCACTGACAGGACTATTGTAGCCAATAAGCCTGATATAGTGGTGATAGATCGACGAGAGCGCCGTGCAATGATTGTCGATATCGCTGTCCCTCATGACGAAAATCTCGTGAAAGCTGAGAAAGATAAAAAAATCAAGTATCTTGACTTAGCACACGAGGTTGTCGACATGTGGGATGTGGACTCTGCAATCATTGTACCGATAATCGTTACCGTTAATGGCCTGATAGCGAAGAGCCTCGACCAACACCTCAGGAGGCTCTCATTGCGTGGCTGGATCAAGGGCCTGATTCAGAAAGCAGTACTTCTAGACACGGCACGTATAGTGAGGAGGTTCCTCTCTCTAGAGCCCTGACCACCGGCATCTTGGACCCTGTTCCTGATGCCGATGGGCCACTATTTTTTATATTTTTAAATGTTTTTTTAAATGATTTTTATAAGAATATTTAAAAATGTAAATAATATGTATTGAAAAGAAATAAATGTAAATAATAATTTCATTCAAAACGTCTAACGGGCTCTGCGAGTTGGCTTCGGCCCCTCGTACGCCTTCCAAAGGTCCGGGACCCTAAGGTCCCGAGAAATGTCATAGACCCTATAGTAATAATCTATATATATAAAAATGAATCCCTCTTTCCCTTGGTCACGGCATCACGCTAAAACGGATGAACAGATTTGGGTGAAATTTGGGATATGGATAGACTTTGACCCGGAGAAGGACATAGGACTTTTTATCCCGATATTCCCACGGGATCGAGCCTTATGCGGGTGAAACCGCGGGGCGCAGCTAGTAATAAATATATTACAATAATAATATATTTATTTACTCAAAAACGATTAAAAACAGTCTGATAAATGTAATTTCTAAATACTTTTCCTCTTGCCAATAAACACTGAATAAAGTTATGCCTTGGATAACGTGTGTATAGCCAAACTAGCTAAATATATGTAGTTTTTATTTATTTATTTGTCATAATTTGATACAGTGTTTTTAGTAAGTAGTGTACTGCGCATAAACGAGCTTGTGCCTAAACGTTACCGAAAATAATAAATAATATTTTTGTAGGAAATGGTCATTCTGTACATTTCTACACTATGGCACGAGTGTAAAAAAGTGTAAATATTATTATTTGTTGTGTTGTGGTGGCTGTGGGATACATAGCTTACTTCTAAATGAAAGCCTAAATATTATTGCACTGTTGAATTTTCAACTCTCACGTAGGAAATACGCGCTTTTATTTAGGCATTTACCTATTTAGATGTACGATAAGTGAAACCGGACATATCAGCAGTAAATAACAAATATTATAAGACTAGGCAAAGGCTCTTATTATACATATTGAGATTTTATTAGGACTTTGTAACCTTTTTGAAATATTACGCAGGCGCTCGGTACCTTTTTATTACCTATCAACTTCGTTTATGCAGTTTGTCCTGCGAGTCGCGTAAACACGTACAGTAGGTCGCACGTCATGTCAGTGGAAACAAAACCAGTGTAAACTGGTCTCTTATTCTAATGAAACTCCGTACGTTGGGCCAGCTCAAGATTATAGTGTTATTTATCACTTACCACAGACGCGCGACGTGTGGTCGACTGTACAGTACCTACCTACGCTAATAAACATTATAAAAACCACCCGGCACTCAGCGCGGGATGAACTAACTACCTATTTGACATTTGAAAATAGTAAACCATTACAACATTAGTGCGCGTGGCGGCTTTATGCACTGCGATAAAGGTTTCAAATTCACCTATTTACACACCTTGATGCGGTTGGTAAATCTATTCAACGAGAAAAATATACCATTATAATTTTTGCGCGCGTGGCGTCTTTATTCACATTGTCATAGGGTTGAAATTCAACTGATTTACACACATATTTGCGTTTTGTAAATCTATTCGTTAGTAAAGTAAAATATAATACCTTTATATAATGTAGTATATAATAATATTTTCAATTACCTTTTTTGTTTATTCAGCCTTCGTAGACCCAGCGATGACAACTATTTTTTTTTTTAGTTTTCTCCATTTTGTTTAAAAAAATATAACTAAAAGAATCTAATAAAAACTAACTATTTACAACTATTAAAAATTTTAACTATAATAATTACCTATCCTAATACCTAACCCAATTCCTTATCCAGATATCCTAATCCTAGTTACCTATTATAATTTACAATATGTTTTTTGGCTCAGCCGGTAATAAAACTTAGCGGGGGTGGCGGTCTTGCAAAAATTGGCATACGTCCGACCTCCAACACGTTCCGCTCGGGACTAAATGGCACGGGGCGAGCGCATGAAAAGATGAAAACGCTTGATTTTGGAATTAGTGGTATTGGTATTCTCATATTTCACATTATTTTGGCCAGTTTATATCACTTTTTTTACGACCTTTATTATGGTATAAGTTTTATTATTCAAAGCCTAATATAACTCAAATAAAAAAAATATTTGAACATAATTTAGACATGTTTTTGCGATTTAATTGGATGCAGTAAAGTGCAAGTAATCGTGTATCGCATGGCTGAAATATCTAGATCAAAGTGTGAAATATGTAATATGTTTTTTTCAAAATTTTAATCCGTGTTATCTACGAATAAAAGACAATAGAAAACGTCGTTTATACGGGTAACCCCGCCTTAAAACTTAGAAGACCCTCTAACCTATGGACTTATAACGCGGCTTTTTTTTTAGGTGGAAATTTATCAATCAAATAACTTCTCCCGTTCTGGGTGGAGCGGGAGGGCGTGTCAGACTCTTACTAACTAAAACCTACCAGTGTTCCTTCAGTTGCCTATATTGCCAGGAGCCACGGTAACCCTTTCGGACAATAACCGCAACCCCGACAAGCTTGTAACGCGCCTAATTCTAGAAACAAAAACGTCTGCCACTTTCGGTGGGAAAATAAAATATCATATTGATTGGTTTGGAACCAATTTATTGGAATTAATGAAATCGTTATGAGAATAGTTGACAAGTGACAAAGTCTGTCATTTTTAACCAACTTAAAAGAAAGGAGGAGGTTCTCAAAGGCAACTGTCAAAATGGCGCTGTCGTAGCTAGTTCATAATACAAAGCGTGAGGTGGTTTTATTTTATTTTTGTGAAAATGACGCTTTGTTGTGTTCTTAAATACTTCGAAATTGGAGTCCACCATTTCCCGAAAGACCCTTAAAATAAAAAAATGTTCCTTAGAGCTATTCGTAAGTGTTTTATTTTAAATTACACAGAGTCCGAGGTTATATCCGAAACATTTTGAAGAAAGTGATTACGAAAAAATATTTAAAGTTTTGAATTCTAAAACTTTCAAAATATTGAAATCACTGAAAACAACGAACAAAATAGTGAAATAAAACCAAACTCATTAATGAGCACAAACTAGTATGAATGAACGAAATGTTATCTTTATGTCAATTTTATTATCTATGTAATGCTAATTGTAGATGGCGTGATCATAGCTAGATCCCCTAGCTATGATCACGCCATCTACAATTAGCTTTGCCCGACCTTCCCTATTCCCAACGAATTTTTTTTCGTCTTGTTCAGCAACAGCGCCCCCGACCCCCGCGCTCAATCTGCTGCACTATATAGAAGGGATGCAAGAAGTGCCAAAAAGTATCAATATTTTAAAAAAAAACATCAATATCGATTTCAATTCATCGAAAAAAAAAAAATATATATCGATATTTTTTGGCACTTCTTGTATCCCTACCTTAAAATCACCTTGGAAATGGAAAACCAAAAAAACCTATCTATATGAAATTCTATTGTTTTTTTTTTTTACTATGTTAGCTTACATAACATAACATCACACCTTGTTTCTCTGAAGGGTTGGGCAGAGGTGTACCTGTAGTAGGTACACCCACATTTCGCCAGTTATGTTTAAGTCCCTCGTAATAGTCTATTGCTATCAACCGGGCACAAATCCAGACTCCGGGCTGCTAATGAGGAATTCCAGATAGAAAAACCCTATAACAATGTTAGCTTATTAATTTATTTACTCACATGTTGATATTTTCTTTTTTTTTTCGAGCAAAGCAAGCAAAGTCACGCCACACATAATAAAAAAAGTACGGCTCTGATTCCTAACGGTTCTAATCAGTGGCAACAACGATTTTATTATTGAAAATATGCATTTTCGATACTTGATATTTTATATCGAAGTAAAAATATCGATATTTTTTCTGCAAGCCTTTTTTTTTGTGTGGGTAATCATCAAATAACTTCTCCCGCTCTGGGCGGAACGGGAGGGCGTGTCAGACTCTTACTGACTAAAACCCACCAGTGTTCCTTCGGTTGCCCTGTTGCCGGGGGCCACGATCTCCCTTTCGGTTTTCTTCGCAACCCCGGCAGGCATCGGCCCTAGCGGACCCCGTCGATTCTGCTGACATCTCTTTGAGGCGCGCGTGGAACACAACGCGCCGTCGACCCGGGCCTGGTCCTTATCGGACGGTGAGCTACCCATTGCTTACCGTCCGCAAGCCCGCGCCTACGGTGGCCGGAAATCGCCTCGCGATTGCCGACGCCCTGGGCGTTAGGGGCGTGAGGGCGCGAAATTTGCCTCTCCCTCACGCGTTCCGCCTCCTCCTTCGCGAGCATTACCGCTTCGCAGAAGGAGGTGACGGCCTCCCAGTTCCTCTCGCTCCGTACCATGGCCTGAACCAGGGCCGGACGCGAGAGATCACCGCCACCGATCGCCTCCACGAGGACACGGCGATGCTCCGCCCAAGCTGGGCAGACCTCCACCGTATGCTCCACCGTGTCCTCCGGGCGATCCACACAATGGTGGCACCCGGGCGTTTCCTCCCGCCTTATCCTGTGCAGGAACCTCCCGAAACAGCCGTGTTCGGTGAGGACCTGCGTCAGGCAGAAGGTGAGGACGCCGTGGCGCCTCTCTAGTCACTCCTCAAAGAGGAGTATTATCGCCGCAATTGTGGCGTGCAAGCCTACTTCATAAAACTGGCTCTGTTACCTATTAAACATTGTTTAATTCGATTCAGCCTGTTCCTTGCTGTACTCCACCAGCGACGCCCTAAGTCGAGGTCCGTACCCCATAGGAGGTGCCCTTAGAGTGTAGTCGCATAGTTTCTAAGTTTATGCCCTGGCTGGAGGCCCTAATTTATTGAGACAGCCACAGGAAAGTCCGGTTAAGCAGCCGACAACCTCCTAGGTTGACCTACCAGATACCATTTATAAAAAAACAAAATAAATATATATATATATAAGTATATTAAACATTGTATGGAACATTGACAGTTTCGCCAGTGCAAACGCACAGTTAGGCCGTGCGCTTTGGACGCATTTTCGTAGGAATTTTACTCGTGTGTACACATTCGAACACGCACGAACGATCTCGACCTTCCAAGTACAAAGGGAGCGCGCAGACTGGCTGCGAGTTAGTCGTACGTATAGTTCCGACGTCCGAAAACAATCGGAACTTGTTGGGATTTTACGTGCGTTCAATATATCACCGGAACACTACCTATTCGACGGAAAAAAAACGTATTCAGTGTGCGCAGTTACGCACTCAATTCGTACATGACCATTGTCGAACGTTTACATACCTACGATACAAACTCATGTCCAAAGTGCGCGCAGCCTAATTCTTAGCAATGTCCAACAGACCAGACAGACAGATAGGTACCTAGGTGCATAATATTTAATCACAAAAAGCGAGGACGATCGTTAAAATTGATCGATATATTAATTATTAGTTTAGTCAGGGATTGCAATGCAAATTAACTCTCGGATACGTGAAGCCTATCAGTAGTTTCCCAAAAGCATCATCGACGATCAAAACTTAATGGGTTACATTACAAGAAAGTATCTTTTGGCGCTTGAGTGACATTGATAGGGAGCAGCTGCTGGTAATTTTTTGTGAAATTGTTTAGTAAAATTGAATATTGAAGGAACTACGACTATAACAAGATGCTATTGTAAGTTCCGATTTTGACCACGTGCCTTATGATTCTTGTGTCTACAACTAGGCTTGCAGAAAAATACCGATATTTTTTTGTTTGGTATATCTATATTTTTAGGCCATATTTATTATATAGATATATCGATATAAAATGTATCAAAGTCGGTATATTTCCAATAGCAACATCGTTGTCGCCACTGACTAAAACCGCTGAGAATCAGAGCCGTAACAAAAGTAGACTTTTTTATTATCTATGGCGTGATTTGGCTTGCTATGCTCGGGAAAAAAAGAAAATATCAACAAGTGAGTGGGCATACTTAGTTACGCTAACATAGAAAAATCATAGACATTTAATAAGTATGGACTGGAAATACCTACAAAAAAAAGGTGCATACCTACACCTCAACATGTCTCTTAAAATGGCTGCCAATGCTAGGGTTGTGTCAATCAGGGAACATAGTTTTACTATTTCGAGTATCGATACTAGTACGTAATAGTATTACGAATGTTACTAGATATCACGGTTGAATCATATTAAAAAATTATTAGCTAATAGTCCGTTGTAACAGAAAAAAACGAGTATTGACAATTTATCACTTCCCAAACAATTTCCCGCATAATTATAATTTCATTTATAGAATTATTAATTAGCAAATAAAGTTTTCACAAATAATTGTAACGCAAACCTAATGTTTGGCAAGTGAACGTTTAAACAAAGCTAAATATTTAGTATCGAGCGAGCATGCAAGTCTTATGCCTGTTTTCACCTTCACTAAGTGACACTTAAATGAATCCCTAATAAAAGTTCACTGTTGGATTTTCAACGGTAGACTCAGCGCTGAGAGTTGAAAATCCAACAGTGCAGTTTTATTTAGGTGCACTTAGCTGTCGGTGAAAACGGGCATTAGTGAATTAAATTTTTAACAATGTTATCATAAATGAACATTCGGAATAATACACATCCTTACATATTATAAAACAAAGTCCACCGCCGCGTCTGTCTGTTTTTCTGTCTGTCTGAACGCGAAAACCTCAAAAACTACTATACGTCTTTTCAATCAATTTTCACTAATGGACGGAGTGATTGATGCGGAAGGTTTTAGTTTATAATTCATTAAGGTTTTGTGTAAATTGGCTGAAATTTGACGATTATTGTTGAAGATGTCGGAAAAAATCATGCGGACTGGGAACTTTAGTAGCGTGCGCCGCGGAAATCATAAAAGTTACATAAAATGTATGTTCTACAGTATTGTTCATCTTAAAAAGTTCAACAAAAAAATCGTATACACATCATAAAACTATGTGGAACGGTCTCTCGGTGGTATGAACCAAAGATAGTACAGTTTGCTGTAAACCACGAGCCGGACCTAGCAATATCATTTCAGCGCAGCGAAGGAACTAGTATCAGAAACTATTACGGCAACGGTACAACACTATTCCACCATGACATATCATTGTAAACAAACGAATGAAATTATGAAATAATAAAAAGTTCTGTTGGACGGAAATAAACCCATATATTTAAATTTAAGCCGTACTTAATTAAAAGAAAGTTTATCACTTTATGTACTATTGCATGAAAACCGGCTACTAACCTGTGCAAAGACAATTGAGGTTGATTTTGCTTCTTTCTTGCACCACACTTCACAATACAACACACAGGCATGTTGAATTTGTGTTTTCCAACATATATATGTAGTTTTAAAGCAAAACTCCTCGTAATTTTCACACAAATCTCAATAAAACAAAAAGTAAACAACCACTTGACAGCAGAACTACCATGAACTTGTCGCATATTATGGCGGATATGGCACTTACCTACAACTGTCACTACGTCTCAACAAAATGTTGCCATTATGAGGAACAACTGAAATATTGTTGTCTCTTTTATCAAATACGTTTACCACATTAGAAAGAGTGAAATAACACGATATTTCACATTCTAGTTCGTATTTCACCCATATTTGTATAAGCAAATTTATGTATAGAATATCGCGGCGCCTCCGTGTTTTTTCTAATCTCAACGAGAAAAACAAACAAAATCCATTTTCAAGGTGATTTTAAGGTAGGAATGTAAGAAGTGCCCAAAAATATCGATAATTATTTTTTCGATACGTCGCAATGGATAAAAATATTCTTTTTTTTTATCGATACGATATATATCGATACTTTTTGGTGCTTATTGTACCCCTACCTAAAACTGTTCTAGTACATGATACAATACACTCTAGAGCACAGACCACTATTACTCCTCTCTAGAGGTCTGAAGAAACCAACATTATATGTCGATTACTCGATTCATCACCACTACAACAATCAACTGAAACCATAAATTAATGTGAATACCACAAAAATCAAATGTTATTGTCAACTGCCAATGTCATTGTCAACTGACATTCACATAAAGTGTCAAAAAGTCAGCGCAGTTTTCTATGAAAATCCTTTCTTTCATTGTGAAGTAAGATAAAAGTAGTTTTTCTGTGTTGTGTTCGTCGAAAATAATTTTTAGTATAATTATTACCTTCGTAGGAATCAAATATAATTAATGATTATAAAAATGATTAAAGCGGTGGTGAGTAATTTAATATAATAAAAATTTAAACAATATTCACACATAATAAGATAAATAATTATGTGACAATGATTCTGCAACTAATCACCGAAATAATTACAAAGAAGATCATGGTAGTCAGACTAAATGCGAATTTCACCAATGAAACTAATGGACTAATCTGATAGGTAATGATTTTTGCATTGATGTAGGTATTATATCTCTGGATTTTTGTCATGTTTAGGTAGGTTAGCAGCAACAGAAATTAATATAAATCTGTCGTATTAATTCATCATAAGAAATACATTGTGTCATACTTGCTTTCATTTAAACTGTCATTTTACTAGAGTCGAAGATTTTTTTCCAAACCAATCCTGGATAACTATCAATTCTCTCATGTTCATTGTACATACAGTAAGCTTTGTTATTGACTATCATATTTATTTACTGAAGCTTACTATTTGGCCATGGAATTACTAAAATCATGAACAGTAACAGCAGAAGACATAGCATAGAACTGTGCCATTAGTGCTCCCTTTGACAGAGTTATTGTTAGCCTTGCAAAGGTCGTCCATAGTGCGGTGTTAATGCACAGAGAGCACAACAAGAAGTTAATTTAAAAATATTAAATGGAATCGTTGATACAACGATAAGTCTTGAAGAGTGCGAATACAAAAATTTGAGAGAAATTACAGATGGGTGGCAAGATTATTTAAAATTAAAACCTTTTTGATTCCAGTTTTTTTTTTTATAGATAAAAGAGCCAGAATTAAAAAGGTTTTGGTTACAACCATAAATAAGCATTTTACCTACAAAACATTTGCCAATAATGTCAAACCAAAATAAGAAATAAACATCCTTGTCAGTGAAATAACCAAAACATTTGTAATTAGAATGTCAAATTGATAAGTTTTATAAAAAAATGAATTTATATTGCTAGCTTATTTAATAAATAATTTAGAAGAAAACCCAAATGTTACTTGAAATGAGAATTCCTCCAGGTCATAACAGGACACCTCACTGCCAGGAATGCTTAGCAAGTAGCCATGGGTTGTATCTTCTCAATCATCAAAACTAGTGTAAGAGCAACCATTGCAAATCCAATGAGGTCTATGTGAACATGTACATATAAAATTAAGGAACTATGTTATGTATGTTAAAATTATTTTTTAGGTAATATTTGGTGCCGGTGTTTATACAGGAGTCTATGTAGCTCAAAACTATAAGGTAACAACAAAGAATTGCTTTTTGAAGTTGCTATAATGTTTTGTTAATCATTCATAAAACTCCATGTCCTGCAAAGGAGGCCTACATGATTGGTTGGTTTTATTTTTACTAACACCCTTCTTCTGCCCTAAACCTCATTATTCCTGGTTCAAAAAAAAAATAAAATAGGTATTTTACAATACTGTACGGCCTCTTTTGCTCTGTCACATTTCTATCTACATATTGTAGCTAATTTAAATTGTAAAGTTGATGAATAAATAATGAATATTATGTTAAGATTGTCCCTATCTATACTTACTCTACTTGACGCAGGGTACACTACAGGGACTTTGTAAGAAAGCTTCTGAGGAATGTGACAAGGCAGCAAGTACCAAAAAATCCTGGTTAGCATTTATTTTTGTTTTTATTTTGTTTGGTATTTTAATAAAATGTTGAGTAAAATGTGGTGTAAGCCCTCCATACCTTACCTTTTATGAAAATGCATACAATTGGCACTACAAGACAATATAATTTATTATGTAATACACAAAGAATTATTTTTAGCACCCTTATTAAAGCTATGCCATCTAGATCCATAATATTTTACCATATTTACTTCACTATCAAGTAGGACTCCATTCAGTAAGAAAACAAGAGAACAGTATTTTATTAATCATAGGTTGAAGGAAACTGAATGAGACACAATATATTTTTAATTGCTATTACACCGATGGCTGTTTAGTGTCCCTCAGTGTTAATATTTAATTTTGATTCTGTGGTACTTACTAAAACTTCATAGGTATATTGCTTGAACCAGGAATATAATAAATTTCATTGATCAAAATAAATAAATTCCTTGTTTTATAATTTAGAAAAAATGTGTTTTCATCTTTGCTACAGATAGACAAAGTTGAAGACCCATCGGTATTATTTGGGAAAGCACAAGCTTTTGTGCAAAGCAAACTAGCAGATATCAGCGACAACAGTAAGAAAGGAGACAAATGATGACACTTGGTGATACTGAGTGTTAAAAGAATGTCTAATTCAATTACTTTATTGTAAATATTTTAAGTAGTTCTATACAATGATAAACTGAATAAAGTTAGCAATACATACAAGTGTTTGAATCACTATTCCTATTCAAATAAGTGACAAGCCCCCTCCAATATGCTCGACTCTTGTTTGAGGTTCTTCAAAAGCTAACCAGTCACTTGAATGTGTGGGCAATAGTCCCATACTTTGGCATTTGTAAAGAGCAAGTAAAATGTTAACAATGTTTCCAATAAAATACACAAACTTCTGTCCTGTTGCTTGAGTGCCTTCAACCATCTTGAATGTGCTCTGGGTAGCAAATAAAGCTTTCACTGGTCGAACAATCAGCATCCCTACCATCATAATAGGGAAAATAGATATGGAGTTTCCAGCCATGTACATTATGAACAAATTCATTGGCACTTGTTTGAGAGGGCCGAGGGCAACATCCCACAACTTTTTGATCAGAAGTAAATTAGAATCGGTATCTCTGGATGATTCCGTATAGCTCGCGTTTGTGGACTGGCTGTAACCTGGCGGTGATGGTAACTCGGTTGTCTGTGTACGAGTCCTAAAGGAAAATAAATTATTTTAACCGACGTAACACGTTAAATACTATGTAATTACTTACACAATTATAATTTAAAACGTGAACTTAAATCGGTACTTACTTTGGATTGAAATCCAGAGCCCATTTGAACTTTTTGTTCGATTTAACTTGAGACATTGTGTTACTTAACAATTACCCAGCAACAACGAATTAAATAGAAGTTTCTACTTATTGATAGACTACCTATTACTTATTTCCTTATTATTTGGAACAGAGTTTCGGACTCAGCCCTCACTTCGTTTAATTGACTTGCTTGATTGACTCTGTCAAAAAAAAATCAATGTCACATGCATGACAACAAATTGACAAGTCACCCACATATATGATGCTCTTTGTATACAATTTGCATGATGCTAAGAGATAGCAAGATGCGTTTCACGTTTGTAAAATAGAGATGGAGAATATTCAGCACTTTAAACGTAGATTTTGTTTTGGTATGATCTGGAACGTTTTTGCGTAGATTAAAATTGTCAGTGTTGCTATTTATTTGTGAATTAAGTCTAACAGAATGCCCAAGGTACTGCGGTATTTATCTACTTATAACAGAATTAATATTTTTAAAGACTCGACATAACATCTTTACTTGCCAACTTTTTGAATTTTTCCATGTTAATTTATGTTAGTCTTTTGCCAGTCAACTGCTTGTTTAACGCTGTAGGTCTAAAACGCAGACCACAATGATAGAGTCTGTCTATTGAAAGCTGAGAGTGAAAAAGAGCGGCAAATTAAAAAAATTACGTCGGGTATCCCCTGATTAACAATGGAAAAACATATTTGATACTTGAATATTTTTATGCAGAATATTTATTTTTGTTTTTATAGAATAATGGAAAGCATAAAGCAAAAAATGTTATAGATAAGCTTTTATGATCATAATGTTGTAAGTCACATCATCATCATTTCAGCCGGAAGACGTCCAATGCTGGACATAGGCGTCCCCCAAGCACCGCCACTTCGACAGATTCTGTGCTTTAACAAGGTCATCGGTCCACCTTGTGGACATTCTGAGTATAAGGTACGCCACAGGGGCGACGGCTTCAAACAACTCGACTCCTACCGGCTTCCCTTCGAAAATTCGGAACAGAACCACTCTATCGTCATTGAATAATCACACTTTAAGTATTTGAAACACCATAAATTAAATAAACCACCTTGGGACTGCTAGTGGCTCACCCGAAAATAGAGCAAGTTCCCGAATATGAGGATTATCGAGTCCTCCCATCTCTTCAGACTTCAGATAACCCTACTATATCCCATCGTGACCGGCTCAATTCTTCTTCGAGTTCAATGATCTTCTCGTCGGTACGGAGTGTACGTGAGTTGTGTGTTGCCAGGTCCAGTTTCCGGTGATTGTGGTAGCCGGATCTCTTTCGGGGATTCTTTGCACCCCTTGCCTCACCGTGGCCTTGACCACTACCGTAGCCAAGGGTAGGTGGGCCGCCGGGCACATTTAGCTTTGTATTGCAGCAGACATGAGGAAAGTTCTTCTCATTTCAATAATTACAAAAATGGACAGATTTGTGTCATGCTCTTAAAAATAAAAACACTTGATAGGATTCTACAAAAACTTTTAGAGGTTGAACAACAGCGCTGGTACGATGTAATCAAAAGAATAATATATGTGGTCTCATTTCTAAGTAAGTACACAAAACATGGATTTTAGCGACCAAAGCCAAAAATTATACGACCTTAACAATGACTGAACATATTATACCACGCGTAACGAATGATTAGGATTTCAAAAATATGCCGGCTTATCTTGGAGATAAGAGTCAAAATGAAATAATTTACATACTCGGTAACCAAATTCAACATTTTATTTTAAATTTGTGTCAAATTAATAAATATTTTTCAATACCTAACACTCTAGTAAATAGACCAGTATACCAGAATAGTAGTAGTAATAAGTAGTCCTTTTTGGCGCAGCCGTGAGGCACACACTATTGTTTTAAAACATTATTTTTTTATTTTATCTTTGTTATTTGTGTTTTCTGTTTCACGAACTGTGTCAAAATAAATGTTTGTCTTTCTTTAGTTCTTTCTAAGTATATAAAATTGGAGAACATTTATTACGGTAAAAATTTACAAATATAAAAAAAATAAGTTGAAACGAAACGATTCCTGAAAAAAAGAGGCGCTTCATAGGTTTCGCACAGGCGCTGTGCCGATGCCGGTCGGCACAGCGCCTGTGCAGGGGCAGGGCCGCGCCGCCGCGGCGGCGCGGCCCTGCGTCCAAACGGTCGAATTATGGAATTCCATAATTCGACCGCATAAAGGCTCTTTCAAACAGGCGCGACACGCGACGCGACACATAGACACCGCTCGTCGCGCGACGAGCGGCGTCTTTGTGTCGCGCCTGTTTGAAAGAGCCTTAACCCGCTATAAGTTCGGTGGTTTAAATACAGATGGATAACTCTTAAAGGTTAAAGCTTTATTAGTGGATAAGTAAACAGAAACTTTAAAATAATATTGGTTTTAGAAATGAACTTTGGGATTATGTCAAATTTTCTTCTCACCGAAAATAGCAGTGTGATATTTGCTCCAAACTCGATTACAAATATATGGCATATTACAGCAACAGCTCTTGTTAAAGTTATTAGAAGTAAATCAAAAAGTCTGAGCGTAACCAGTAGTTGTTAAGTTGCAATCGTTATAAATCAAACAATATCGAATTATTTCCAAATATTGGTACAATATTAATCATTTTGCAATTATACCTATTGATAGTTAAAAGGCATTTTTTTAATATGTTGCGTGAAACTAAACAAATATCTTCATCATAGATAAAATCAAACTAAACGAGTTACAAGAGTGCGTTTCATCAAATAGTTCCTATGCCGTAATGTTGGCTGCACTGTTGTAGGACGAACACGAATACGCTACGACGGTACGTAATTGGTCCGTTGTTAAAGTTTAACAGTAGAGCCAACATTACGGCAAAGGAACTATTCGATGAAACGCACTCTACTGCAAACAACACACACACACACACATGCAATGCAATTTCAACCTTAGAAGTCTTGAGAACACTTCAAAGAAATTAAAGACGCTCTTCAATACAACAAATAGTCTTGTTACAATTCTAACACTGACACTGTCATTAATGGCGGCCGCTATGTTGCGGCCGTTATGTGGCGGCCGTTATTTGATGGACATTATTTGGCGGCCGTTATCTAGCGGCCGATAAGTGGCGGCCGCCATGTCGCGGCCGTTATGTGACGGCCGTTATGTGGCAGCCGTTATGTGGCGGCCGTTATGTTGCGGCCGTTATGTGGCGGCCATTATGTGGCGGCCGTTTTGTGGCGGCCGTTATTTGATGGACGTTATTTGGCGGCCGTTATCTAGCGGCCGTTATCTAGCGATACGGCCGATATGTGGCGGCCGTTATGTGGCGGCCGTTATGCGGCGGCCATTATTTTGCGGCCGTTATTTGGCGGACGTTATTTGGCGGCCGTTATCTTGCGGCCGTTATGTGGCGGCCGTTATGCGGCGGCCATTATTTTGCGGCCGTTATTTGGCGGACGTTATTTGGCGGCCGTTATCTAGCGGCCGTTATCTAGCGATACGGCCGATATGTGGCGGCCGTTATGTGGCGGCCGTTATGCGGCGGCCATTATTTTGCGGCCGTTATTTGGCGGACGTTATTTGGCGGCCGTTATGTAGCGGCCGTTATGTGGCGGCCGTTATGCGGCGGCCATTATTTTGCGGCCGTTATTTGGCGGACGTTATTTGGCGGCCGTTATCTAGCGGCCGCCAAATAACGTCCGCCAAATAACGGCCACATAACGTGGCGGCCGTTATCTAGCGGCCGCTATGTTGCGGCCGCTATGTGGCGGTCGTTATTTGGCGGCCGTTAAATGACGGCCGTTATTTTGCAGACGTTATTTAGCTGCCGTTATCTAGCGGCCGCTATGTTACGGCCGTTATTTTGCGGACGTTATTTGGCGGCCGTTATCTAGCGGCCGTTATGTGGCGGCCGTTATCTAGCGGCCGCTATGTTGCGGCCGCTATGTGGCGGTCGTTATTTGGCGGCCGTTATTTTGCAGACGTTATTTGGCTGCCGTTATCTAGCGGCCGATATGTTGCGGCCGTTATTTGGCGGACGTTATTTGGCGGCCGTTATCTAGCGGCCGTTATGTAGCGGCCGTTATGTGGCGGCCGTTATGTGGTGGCCGTTATCAAGCGGCCGCTATGTTGCGGCCGTTATTTGGCGGACGTTATTTTGCGGCCGTTATCTAGCGGCCGCTATGTGGCGGCCGTTATGTGGCGGCCATTTTGTGGCGGCCGTTAAATGGCGACCATTAAATGACGGCCGTTAATTGGCGGCCGTTATTTAGCGACCTTTATCTAGCGGTCGTTATGTGGCGGCCGTTATCTATCTAGCAGCCGTTATATTGCGGCCGTTATCTAGCGGCCGTTATGTGGCGGTCGTTATCTAGCGGCCGTTATCTATCTAGCAGCCGTTATATTGCGGCCGTTATCTAGCGGCCGTTATGTGGCGGCCGTTATGTTGCGGCCGTTATTTGGCGGACGTTATCTAGCGGCCGCTATGTTGTGGCCGTTATGAGGCGGCCGTTATTTGGCGGACGTTATTTGGCTGCCGTTATCTAGCGGCCGTTATGTGCCGGCCGTTATCTAGCGGCCGCTACGTTGCGGCCGTTATTTGGCGGACATTATTTGGCGGCCGTTATCTAGCGGCCGCTATGTGGCGGCCGTTATGTGGCGGCCGTTATGTGGCGGCCGTTATTTGGTGGCCGTTTAGTGGCGGCCGTTATATGGCGGCCGTTAAATGGCGGCCGTTGTTTTGCGGACGTTATTAGGCTGCCGTTATCTAGCGGCCGTTATGTGGCGGCCGTTAAATGGCGGCCGCTATGTTGCAGCGTTATGTGGCGGCTGTTACGTGGCGGCCGTTATGTGGCGGCCGTTATTTGTCGTCTGTTATGTGGCGGACGTTATTTGGCGGCCGTTATTTAGCGGCCGTTATGTGGCGGCCGTTATCTGGCGGCCGCTATGTGGCGGCCGTTATCTAGCGGCCGTTATGTGGCGGCCGTTATGTGGTGGCCGTTATCTAGCGGCCGCTATGTTGCGGCCGTTATTTGGCGGACGTTATTTTGCGGCCGTTATCTAGCGGCCGTTACCTAGCGGCCGCTATGTGGCGGCCGTTATCTAGCGGCCGCTATGTGGCGGCCGTTATGTGGCGGCCATTATGTGGCGGCTATTTTGTGGCGGCCGTTAAATGGCGACCGTTAAATGACGGCCGTTAATTGGCGGCCGTTATTTAGCGTCCTTTATCTAGCGGCCGTTATGTGGCGGCCGTTATCTATCTAGCAGCCGTTATATTGCGGCCGTTATCTAGCGGCCGTTATGTGGCGGCCGTTATCTGGCGGCCGCTATGTGGCGGCCGTTATCTAGCGGCAGCTATGTGGCGGCAGCTATGTGGCAGCCGTTATTTTGCGGCCGTTAAGTGGCGGCCGTTATGTGGCGGCCGTTAAATGGCGGCCGTTATTTTGCGGACGTTATTAGGTTGCCGTTATCTAGCGGCCGTTATGTGGCGGCCGTTAAATGGCGGCCGCTATGTTACAGCGTTATGTGGCGGCTGTTATGTGGCGGCCGTTATTTGTCGTCTGTTATGTGGCGGCCGTTATTTGGCGGCCGTTTTGTGGCGGCCGTTAAATGACGGCCGTTATATTGCGGCCGATATGTGGCGGCCGTTAAATGGCGGACGTTAAATGGCGGCCGTTATATTGCGGCCGTTATTTGATGGACGTTATTTGGCGGCCGTTATGTTGCGGCCCTTATATTGCGGCCGTTATTTGACGGCCGTTATGTGGCGGCCGTTATTTGGCAGCCGTTATTTTGCGGTCGTTATCTAGCTGCCGATATGTTGCGGCCGTTATGTGCAAGGGGTGCAGGGACTCGCGGTTTGCGGGTGTCTCGCAGGGAGGCATCCTGAGTCTTGGGTCACGTAATATATAATTTTGGTTTAATTTATGGCGTAACATGTATTTAAAAGATGTTTTATGGTAAATATTGTGTAAGTAACTAGTGTATGTGTATTTTTATGTTGGTAAATAAAATTATTATTATTATGATTTATTATGTCTGGCGAATATGGGTGCACAACCCTCTTATATAATAATGTTTTTGTTATGTATCTTTAGTCTTCATTAAATCTACAATTTTGTACCATGCAAATTATTTATTTATACTTTTGTTTTTTTTTAAATAAAGACTGAATTCTCTTCAAATAATTATTAAAAAAAATGGTTTCTATAAGTATAAAAAAAAAACAGTGGCACTCCTGGAGTGCTGACAGAAGAAGAAACTTGAACAATTTTATTGTGCAATGAGAATAATTACTACCACTAAAAACAATATATAGTTTGTGTGTTAATGATTGTTTTAACGTGTTTTCACGATGAGTGAACTATCAGTCATCGTGAAAACACGTCACGTCACTAAATCAGATAAAAAAAAGAAATTATCTGGTTACCAGAAATTAACAAATAAGAAGAAGAACGTGATAAAATACAACTAAAATAAGTAAATATTTTACGGCTCTACCATCCACTTCCAAAGAATCATTAGAGACAGAAACCAGTCATTTTATCGATGAAGGTGTTATAAAATCTGATTCACGCTTCATGTAGTGGTATGTGCTTTTTATGTAATTTTCTATACAAATAACACTATCCAAATAACATTAGACTGTTTGTAATAAACATTAAAATAAAATAAAAAGACATTTTCTATTTTAATTTCTGTCTGTCTTTTTCTTAATCTTAGAAACGCCTGCACCGATGTAGCGGATAGATGACTTGACTGTTTTATTTTATACTAGTAATAGCTGCAGGAGGTCATGGGTTCGATTCCCTAAAGGAGCTTTGACAAAAAAAAACCTTTGTGTTTATGTATATGTAATATGCATTTATTTGCAGAAAAAAGTATATTAATAGTGGACACATAATTTATCAAATTCAAATTTAAACAGCTATACATCACTTTTGAACGTCAGTTGTCTAGTACCATAGTATAAAAGCCCTGCTTACTTTGGGACTACACGGCAGAGTTTGATTACCAAGAAATATTCATTTATTTATTTATTTGATTTAAATTTACCATACATAATTATTCCTAGAAAGATAAATCAGTTTATTCAGACAGGTAGATAGGTACGTAGGATATGTCTTTGTCTGTCTTTAATTTAAGATGATGCCGCGGAAGTTACGTCCGTGCCTCTGCCTGATACACCATTGTCACCGCCAAGACAATTATCGTCCATAACTTTTTCCAAAGATGACCCTGGACTTTGACCAGAAGTTTTAAATGCTACTTTGATCCAGTATTTAATAGAAAATCCGATTAAACAGTATAATTTTCCGCGTGACTCTTCGGGGCGAAAATTTTCCGAGTATTATTATAAAAGGCATTTAGGAAACGGTGAAATGTATCACAGAGGGTGGCCATTCGTCCTCACAAACTTTTGCGTTTATAATATTAAAAATATATATATACGCCAGGGGTACGTATAGATCCGCCAGGGTGAAGTTAGTCATCGTACTGCGAGTCTACTTATGTAGTAATTTTCAGAAAAATGGCAAAAAAAAACTCATTTTTTCCGTGGGGAATTTTACCGGGTTATTACATGGGACGCGGGCCGACGTTTTGCGGGTGTCTATGAGTCATAACTGACCCTGTTGAATTTTTTTTTAAATGAATTTGGGGTAAATTTCTGTTTTTTTACTAAAAATGTGATTTTTCAATATCTTTTTTACTTTCAATAATAATTAGTTTTTTATTTTTTTACTTTTAGATAATGTTATTGCAGTATCTATGTGCCCCTTTCGTATCGGACAGGGTTTTTTAGGGTTCCGTAGTAAACAAGGAACCCTTATAGTTTCGCCGTGTCCGTCAGTTTTGTCTGTCTGTCCGCGGTCTAGCTCCGAGACTCTTTGTACCTACTAGAAAGCTGTAATTTGCCATGGGTATACATATTAATTACGCCGTCAAAGTGTAAATTTTTGCTAGAGTCAAGTGTCACCCCCCCCCCCCTTCCAGCTAAATGGTTAGTTTTGGATATGTGAAAAAAACCATGGCAGTACTTTACATAACGAAATTAAAAGGAAAACTATCACAGCTAAGTAGGCTCTACAAGTGAATGAGTAATAATCGACCAACTTATATTTGCAGCTGCAAAAACATGTTTTCCCATACATTACGTATGGTAAAACATGTTTTTCAACTACAAAGCTAAGTTTGTATTTGGGATAAATTCATCCCAACTACGGAACCCTTCATTGTGCGTGGTCCCACACGCACCTGGCCGGTTTTTTTTACATATTGTATATAAGTAGAATACAAGATGACTAGCAGCGCCCCGCAGTTTCAACCGCATATGTTTCGATCCCGTGGAAATATCGGGATAATACAGTAACAAACATTCATCCAACCATCCTCACAAACTTTCGCATTATAATAGATATAGTATATAAGAAGGAATTAGGATTAATTGTATAATCCGTTAACTATGACTCCGCCTATAAAGGCTCGAACAGACCAGCGCGATATAGCGGGCGCGACACGGGTCGGGCTGGTCTGTACGAGCCTTTATACACCATTGCACCAACCGTTTATAAAGTGCAAAGGTTTTCATAAAAGTTTCTATAAAGTGACTTACTTAAAAATTTGGTCATTTTATGCCATAAAAGCATGTAAAACTTATTTTTTATAAGTTTATAAACGGTAATAGTGACCCCTATTATAAATATTATAGTTCTTCACACAATCGCTTGACTCCTGTCGGTATCCCACACCGGCGACTATATTAAAATAAGATGATTTTATCTTTTAAAATTTATATTGTATGCTTTGCTTGATGTCTACTTCGTTTCCCTTCCAGGTAGGCTTCTTAAGCGGATTATATACGTACTGTATTTAGACACCCTTCTAATTTATGGATAGGTGTTATGGCAAAGTAACTGCCCCACGGGTCGATTGATCAGGGTATACTCGTAGTTACCTACGCTTTCCGCTTTCGGTCTGCGGATAACAGGTTAGTGTAGTCAGAAGCCTGAAAGTCTTACCAAGGGATATCGTTTTATCCAGTAACTGGGATGTAGAAGTCAAATACACAGTCGTACCGTGTAAACTGGTATTCAGCTTCATCCGATTAGACTGGAAGCCGACCTTAATATAGTTGGGAAACAGCTAGGCAAATGATGACTGCGCTCTTTTATATCCTTACCGGTCTAATCAAATGAATCGTTATCATATAGTGGTATCAATACCCTAATTGCGTAACAAACAATCAATCATAATTTGAATAATTTTGAAATATATTGTTAATCCATTGGGATTATGACGATAAGACGCAATGGATATTGTTGAACCGTCAAAATGAAACAGATTGTGATTGATCGCGTGTTACCCATTTAGGATGTTGGTCATCAGTAAATTACAATCATTTACTAGCATAACGACGAAGGAGTACTGGTACCCAGTGTAACCAGTACCGTACCTACTAGTGTAAATATGGTCGAGTGACGACGACGATCCACAAAATTCAAGACCAAGCGAAGGTAAGAGTTAATACCCTCTGACTAGTGACTGGTCACGACGAAAACGATCCGTCTCTGACTTCCTACCCGTCGGCTTCACTGTCGCCACGTTCGGCCGAAACATCGGGCATAAGAAGGTATTATGCTTCTTTAATTATTAAGTAGTTAAACCGCGAACTAGAGAAAGTTTTCATTTTAATAGTCAAATTGAACCTCTAATACGAAATAATTCCCGCCCTGCACTTGCATGATTAAAAATATGTGAATACGTTAGTTAGATCTACAGAACAATACATAGATCTAATATAAAATAAAAATAACATAACATCACGCCTATATTCCCCGAAGGGTTAGGCAGAGGTGTACCTATAGTACACCCACATTTGGCCTGCCTTACTGGTCTAGTGTTCGCAAAAGCGCTACTGCTGATTATGAGGTCCTGGGTTCTATTCCCGGGTCGGACAAGGTGTTATTGGGTTTCTCCATCTGGAATTTCTCAGTAGCAGCCCGGAGTCTAACATTTGTGCCCGATTGATGGCAATAGGCTATTACATGGGACTTAAACATAAAATAAAAATAGTTATTACTTTTTATATTTTATTTACATAAACAAACGGGTAACTACAAAATTTGTCTATGGTTATAACTTGTAAAATATGCACATGCACATAATAGTTATATTACACCAGTTTGAGATTTTACATACTTAATCTATTGAATTTATAAAATGACGTGGTATTGTATGAATATTTTGACGTTAATTATAATATGTTGGTAGGTGGAAAAGTTCTGCAAGACTTACACTTGGTCCATGCGTGATACAATTACCATACACTGGGTACGTGCGTGATGCATAATATGCAATCAGTGACATCACAAAAAGCAATAATCGTAAATAAATTTTCATTAATATCACCATAACATTAAGTCGCACTACAGTTCAGTAACTGTACCTACCGGCTAAACGTTAAAGAAAACACCTGAAATGCACATTTTTCAAGAACCGTGATTTTTCAACTATAAGTTACTTTTTCAATTATAATAACAATTCATTTCAAAACGGTTCCTAATACAGATTATGTTAAAGTTATTGCTACATCCATGTTGGTCTTTTGATATGCTAACAAAATACTTATCTAATTGCTGCAAAACTGCAGCGGTTTTGAAAATGTCAAAATATTCAACGGTGTAATATAACTATGACACACAATGTTTTATTCATACTTTAGGCGCATTCATTCAAAGATAAATGATATTTATTTCACTATTATAAGCAAAAGACATTATTCTAATTTCTAAGCAACATGCGCAGTACCATTGTCGCGGATGACATCATTGTCACTGGATACAGTGACCATGTTACTCTCTATCTCCTTCAGAGTTTCTCGGGATACAATGTGGTCTTTACAGAAGAGTATTATCCTTTTGCAAGCCTCTCGCATAATGTCTTCGGGCACAGTTAATACAATCCTCATGAAATTTGGATACGCGAAACACTGAAAACCAAACAAAAATGTGAATTATCACTAGGTTCAATGTTGGCAGTTATATTTAAAATCTGAGGAGCAATTATCACTATGTTCAATGTTGGCAGTTATATTCAAGATGTGAGGGGCAATTATCACTATGTTCAATGTTGGCAGTTATATTCAAGATGTGAGGGGCAATTATCACTATGTTCAATGTTGGCAGTTATATTCAAGATCTGAGGGGGAGTTCTCGTATTTTTAAGAACGTTCGTACTCTAATCTCAGTCTCAAATGCCTCTAACCTCCCCACAATCACTACATTTTCGACAAGTTTCGTTTGTCCCTGAGAATGAGATGTGGTTGTGACTAGATTTTAAATGTTTTTAATAACTGGAATTGGCCTTCTGGATGAATTCTAAGTGTTTATTAAAAAGAAGAATTTCGGAAGCATATTTCGGCCATTTGTCTCTCAAACGTGTTAAAATCGGAGTACCGCTAGGGTCGATTGCGGGTTCGTTCTTGTAGCTAGTCTAATTCAATGATTTTTAATGTATGGCGAATTACAAAACATTGTAACTTATAGATATTGCGGAATTTAGAATGATGATTGAAAACGAAATGTTACGTTTAGTTAGTAATAATACAGGGGGGGACATCGACGCGCAAACTGTTACCATGAATTCAGTACGTGCCTGAAAAATGTCAACTCTGAGACCCACCAGAGTTGACATTTTTCGTCGGTTATTAAAAAAAAGCTTAGCATTAAAGGTTTTGACATTGCACTTTTGTATGAAAGAGCTGACATTTTTTTTATACCGACTATAAATATCTACTCTGTGGGATCATGTGCTGAATTCATGGTACAGTTTACATGTCGAAGTCCCTGACACAGTAAAGGTATACACATTAGGCACTGACCTGTCCTGGTAAGCAAAACACTGATTGCTCTGAGACCATACGCTCAACGAATTGTAATTCATTTTTGAAAGTTGGAAACAACGATAATTTAATTTCAATCATCATGTACATTGCACCCTGTGGCATTATAGGTCGCAAACCGGGAGCACATCGTAGTTCATCAAACGCCAATATGGCTTGATTCTGAAAACAAAAAATAAATACTTATTAATAATGTGCATAAAAGGTTGAGGGGTATTTTATTAGATAAAATATGTGTGGTATAGGTATGAGTTTTAAAAGCCGCGATAGTTAAACTGAACTTTTGAAGACACTGTTTGAGTGTCCTTTTTAAATGTTAATTATAAATAAATAAACAAAAACAAATCTCGACTGCTCACTTTCCGAGATATCACGAATAATGATAATGAAAACAAAAGAAGTTGGTATCCTTTCACTCACCTCTATAAATAGCACAACTTCATCGAAAAAGCTCTGTGGCGTACATGTCAATATCGCTGGCAATGCCCTCTGTATTAAGGTGTTTGGCCCTAAAATTTTGGTAGCCAGATTTGACAAGCCCTGACGAACTTCCTTCCCTAATATATTATGTCTGTCGTGGATGATCACCCATCCCGTGCGCCAGCCAGGCACTAAGAATCTCTTTGTGAGTCCACTACATGTTAGTATCGGAACATCTTTAGAGAGAGCCGATAATGCAGTGAATTCGTGGTTGGAGAAAACAAAATGTTCGTATATTTCATCAGCAATAATGGGCACGTGGTTTCTTGATGCAATGTCAAGTATCTCGTACAAATGCTCCTTGTCGTACACGGAGCCGCACGGATTCGACGGATTTATAACAACTAGTACGGCAGTGTCATCATCTATTTGGTTCTCTAGATCCTCCAAGTCTATCTTCCATTGTTGATCTGGCTGCAACAAAGCATCATCATAGTTATGGTCCATCGGCTCATTAAATAACCTTTAATCAAGGATTTACGCAGTTATAAATAAAATAAAGCGTCCATGAGCAGTATGCAAATCCATTCCACAAGAAACTTGTTATGCTTCTAGAAACTCGTTTAACATCACCTCATATTAAAACTTGTCTATCCCGCTGCTATGCCCCTAGATTTCGCACATTTCCTCATTGATTCATGTGAAAATTACCTACCTGTCAAATATTGTTTGACTACTTTCCACAAAAAAAAAACATGAGTTGCTACGGCACCTACAAATATTCGGGTAGGAATCATTAAATAATTTTAATCAAAGTAAACGTACCAATAAGTTGTAATATTTGATATTAATGCCTAATCCTTCAGCTACTGTCTTGTATATCATAAAGCCTGGCCGTGGAACGAGCACATTTTGTCCAGCGTCAGCAATCACTGTGATTGCAAGTTCAATAGCATGTGAGCATCCACTGCAAAGGATGACGTCTTCCGGTGAAATGTCCCCCTGATGGGCACTGTACTCCGCGACAGCCGCCCTCGCCTCGAAATGTCCCTTCGCAGGGCCATAACTGCGACTGCTAAGCCATTCATTACTCTCCCGAACAGCTTGTAGTACTTGGTCGGGAGGGTTAAGATTTCCAAAGGTTGTAGGATCACCTAACGTGCAAAAGAAATGAAGTATACCTTGTTAAAAAGATTGTGAAATCGAAATCCTGTTGACCTTGGATTATAAATAAACAGCCTGCTAACCTATTTCTGCTAGCTTAATTCTCGCGACTTTTACGCAGCAATAATATCTGTATCGGTACCACAATTATTTTCGTACAAAGCTAAAACCATCGTACCTACTGTGTGCTGTCTGCAGCTAGAAAGTCCTTACTCTCTAGCAGCAGGTAGACAGTAAAAATTTACAAAAACATATTTGGATTAAAAAAAAACAAATCGTACCTATGTCAGAACTTGTGGACTTAAAACAAGTGCTAGTTGCTAGTTATAACTATTGAAGACTTAAAATTCTGCACAAGTTGTTATTTGCATGAACTAGCATCACATTTTTATGAAACAGCAACAGGTATTTCGTCATGAATTTGGCATCATTTTTAATTTTTTATGACATTTATCATTCATCATTTTTAACATTTGGTTCTCCGTAAATAACATATTATAAAATCCAGAATTTTCATGTTATCAAAGGCAATTCAATTTAGGTATCAGAAAATTAAATATCTGTGTTAAAAATGTAACAAAACACTTACCGACTGAAAGCGCTATGAGCGGCTTGTCTGGGTTCGGCTCCACCTGAAGGTTCTCGACGATATCCCGTATCAGGTTATGGGTATTGCGAGCCAACGTCGATGCACGCACCTCCCATGTATTTCTTCCTCGAGACCGTCGCGACATGGGCACAAAACTTGCGGAGGATTAAAAGCAGCGGTGTCACTTAAACTTGAATTGAGAATATTGCTCGCATTTCGATACAACTCAGTTTTGTATCGGAACAGTGGCGTTTGACAAGCGCAGGCTCTCGAGTCGTGGAACTGGTTTGAAAATGTAGATGTGATGACGGCAATAGAATCAGGTTGTTTATATATTCTACAAGCCACATATTTGCCCCTACTGATAGCTTTAGCACTTAATATACTCACTCTATGGGATAATCCGGATTTTTTTAAACTAACTGCTTATATTCTACGCGCTTCTTATGTACAATTCCCAAAACAACATACACGAACAGACATTTTACAACAGGAAAAGAAAATAATTTGAAATTCTTTCTCTTTAGTAGAGTTTTGACATAGTTTTTTCCGTATTGTGAAGGCCCACTTCACTGGCCCTATATTTCAAATAAAAAATAATATAAATTAAGTAATGGTAACGAAGAAGAACATTCTCAGAGAAACGCTGTGATGGCCTGACTAATTATACAGATATTGTTAAGTTCCATTTCTTACCTTACATCGAAGTTACAACTTGCATCGGAGTCGTTTTCCCCGAGAGTATTCCAGAACGGTATGGAAAGTTTTGTTATTTCAACATAACACGCTTACCGCTTTTAAAGCGCACGATATGGTATCTGATTAATAATTACTTCTCTCACATAAAAAAATAATTTGCTACCTCCAAAACCTGAAGATGAATAAAATGAACGTAAGTATATATTTGAGTAAGTACTCTCGGGAACATTTACGATGCAAGACTGTGTTTTTTAATTGAATGGATCCATAAGTAATTAATCAATAAAACCTTTTAAATTCCTTATATTTTAGTGAAGGTGTCCGTTAAGGATGCTTGTACAATGTAGGATACTTAGCTGAGAATGTTTAGCATAAACGGTTTGCGAATGTTTTTTATTAACTTGCTAATTTAAGAGGTTGGCTCTACCTTCACTCCCTCGCAAAAATCCATCATTTGATCTCAATGTAGATGTTTTGCTTGATCTAAAACTCAGTTCGTTAGTGCAACTGCAGACTTTAAAAGCCGCTGTTATGTCGCATTAGGTACTGCAAGCCGTTGTGGCGTCTAAGTAGAAAAACATTGATTTAAAAAAAATGGATGCAGCTGAAGACTGAGACTGTTTAGATAAGTGCATAATTAACAATTCGTTACTGCAGAATACTGGTATATTTTGCTAAAAAACAATAACCATATGTAGTTCCATAAATCTATAGGGACCCTTAGAAAAATTGTGTCAAGCCCTACAGTAGTTAGATACCTATATATATAAAACTGGTTCTATAACCTTTGTTTGTTAAGATTATTACAATTAACGTAATTACTTTAAAATACGATCGCGATAACACAATACAAGTTCTGCATATCAGGCATTCTTTCTTAATAAGCAATTGAAAAAAACGAGTGTTTAACACTTTCGTCTCCACCCATTTTTCGTCGGCTCTAGACTCGGGTCGACGGCGCGTTGTGTTCCACGCGCGCCTCAAATAGATGTCAGCAGAATTGACGGGGTCCGCTAGGGCCGATGCCTGCCGGGGTTGCGAAGAAAACCGAAAGGGAGATCGTGGCCCCCGGCAACAGTGCAACTGAAGGAACACGGCTGGTTTTTAGTCAGAAAGTGTCTGACACACCCTCTCGCTCCGCCCAGAGAGGGAGAAGTTATTTGATAATTTCCCACCCAAAAAAGGCATCCTTTCTTAATAAGCAATTGAAAAAAAACGAGTGTTTAACACTTTCGTCTCCAACCATTTTTCGTAGAGCACATACGCCATGCCGCCATACATATAACAAGTTGACTCCAGGAGGTCACCGGCATTACGTTTGCGATAAAGTTAACCCTCGAGAAGTGTCATCAGCATTAGGTTTGAAATGTTTTTAACTGATTTTATTTTCATAATTTACAATGCCGAATTCGCTAAGAAAAAAAACCATCATAAGCGACTTGAGTGAACCCAGGAGGGCTCTCGGCACTGAACGTGTTAAAGTGATGGATCGGAACGATTCGGAAAACAAAAAATAGGTACCTATATGTATTCTTTTTCCCCACGTTGGGGCATCAGTATCCCGGACTGTCCCGGAGTGCCACTCACTCTGTCCCCCAACTAGCTCTATGGGCTGGAGGACTCACGAAGCCAGCTTTCAGAAGATTTCATTGAAGTAGGTTTTCTTGATGTTTAGAGTAGCGGAAATGATAGAAGAGCTCCGAGCCGGATAAGTAAGGTCATTAAATATTTACAACCCTTCCAAGCAATTATTCGCAATATTTTACAAAAAAATAAAATTCCCTACATTAAAACAAAAAAACATCAGGATATGAGGAGTTTTTACCAGTACCCTAATTGCGTAACTTATTTGGAAGTTAAACGATTATGACTAATTTGATTCATTTTGACAGTTCAACAACATTCATTGCGTTATTTACGTTGTTGCGCAGATTTTTTTTTTACTACTTATGAAGCAATCGTGATTGTTCGTGTATTACGCAATTAGGGTACAGGTTCCTATATAGAATGCCCGGGTACTCCAATATACATATTAGATTCTTCTATTCTATCTACGAAATAACTTAAAAACATGTTATTACGTAATTTACATAAGTACAAGTAATAGCGTAGCTTACTTAAGTATTGCAGTTCCTCAGTACGTACTAAGGTATCTACGTAAGCAAAGTTGTTTGTTGGTGTTGTGTTGTGAGTTGTGACGCCCAATACTACGTCTCATACATCGGAATGTGTACACAGAGAGAAACGTAAACAATAACAAGGCATTTATTATGCGCCTATGAATTAAATAAGTAGGAGCTATACCTACGATATTTTTAAACTATAGGTAGATGGTATAACACAATACTTTTTTGATGTGTCTTTCTTTCCGCTCGGTTTCCAGAAAATTTTTGCCCTCGCTTTTCTGTGTATATTGTTATTTTTATTTCTCTGCTAGTTTTAATGATGGTCTGACAGTTTGAGTAGTTTATGCGGCCTACCCAAATGTTCTTTCTTTAGTATTGTTCGTCGAGTTGAGCTCTACGATTACTGACAAATGTTTGCACTGACTGGACAGGTCCATTCAAATCTGTATGGTTCTTTCCTCAAAAAACCATTTCAGACACTAATCTACATAGTCCTCATATGGCCTGACCAAGATTATATCTGGTCTTTAAAAGAGACTGCGACCTCTGAGTTTTTTTCGGCCTTCCTTCTCAGAGTAGTCAGATAAGAAACGAAGAACTCATCTATCTTATTATTAATTACTTACTTTTTTAATATGACGTGTAAAAGTGATTCCGATATCCTATTTACAGAATAAACTACACTCGAGAGCAATGAATCCGGGTCACTTAAAGAATCCTAAAAATCTCGGAAACTAAAAATGCTAGGTTAATGCAATAAATTGTATTTAATAGACAATGTAATACTCCTTAAATGAAGGTATTAAAACTTCTTAGTTATTGTAAAGTTATATCATAAAAAAATCAAATTTGAAAAAGGGCCACTTTCGAAGATGGAACTACGAAATTACAGCATTTGGTTTTGCTTTTGTTTGTAATCTGTCATTTATGTGGGTACATAAACCATGTTGATAGTGCTCTATATTCATTATTCAAGCTGAAATTATGTCGCTTACGCCTGAAGAATGCACCAGAATACTTACAATGCTGGAAACCGGCCGGAGTCAGCGCGATACAGCCAGGACTGTCGGTGTGTCGCTGTCAACAGTACAAAGAGTTCTCCGACGTTACGAAGAAACTGGTTCTAACCTACGCAGACCAGGAACGGGCAGAACCAGGTGTACCACAGCACGAGAAGACCGATACTTGGTGAACACCATGCTTCGAAATCGCTTTCTCACAGGAACTGAACTCACAAATCAGTTTCGACGCCTCGGAGGAAGTAACCCAAGTGCATGGACAGTAAGACGTCGGCTTGCTGAATCTAACTTAAAACCCCTTAGACCTGCAAACGGCCCTAAACTGGAGCGTGGGCATCGTATTTCAAGACTAAGATATGCCCAGAGCCACGTAAATTGGAGTATTGAAGATTGGTCAAAAGTTATGTTCTCCGACGAATCAAAATTTATGCTCTACAAGCACGATGGAAGACACAGAGTGTATCGAAGACCAGGGGAAAGATTCAAGCAAGCATGCATCGAAGAAAAAGTAGCCTACGGTGGTGGGTCTGTACTTGTGTGGGCCGGAATTTCTTTTGAAAGTCGCACAGAGCTGGTGATCATAGAAAACGGCTCTTTAACTAGCGTAAGATATGTGGAAGAAATCCTCAATGATCACGTTGGTCCATTTATGGTCAATTTAGGTGAGGATGCTATATTTATGCATGACAATGCCCGACCTCATACAGGTAGGATTGTGAATGACTACCTTCAAGAGATGAACATTACTAGTATGGAGTGGCCAGCGCGCAGCCCGGATATCAACCCGATCGAGCATGCTTGGGACGAGCTAGGCAGATGCGTAAAACAACGAAACCCTCCCCCAATCACGCTTCGTGAGCTCAAAATTGCTCTCACAGAGGAATGGGAGAATATTCCCCAAAATCGTATAAGGAACTTGGTGTACAGCATGCCAAACCGCGTAAACGCAGTAATGGAAGCACGAGGAGGCAATACGAAGTATTAAAATTCAAGAAAATCGTAATAAAGTTCAAAAATTTCATGTTTCCTATTTTTGTTTTAAGGAGAGATCAGCAGTTCTTTTCTTTATGTAATTTTGTGTTAATAAAATGTATGGTGACTCATATTTTTTTTACTTTCATTTAAGGAGTATTACATTGTCTATTAAATACAATTTATTGCATTAACCTATCATTTTTAGTTTCCGAGATTTTTAACATTCTTTAAGTGACCCGGCTTCATTGCTCTCGAGTGTATTTCATTTCATTTCTCCAAATCTTTCCTCTCTCGTGGGAAATCTGTGGGAGTGATTTCGTAAAAAAATATATTACGGCGAACTGAGAACCTCTTTTTTGTTCTATCTCCTTTTTTTTAAGTTGGTTAAAAAGGGATGGAAATGTATTATAAGAAGCCGGATTTGACCAATGAGCGCGCGCGATGCTAGAGTCGACCTTGACGAGGCCCTGCCCCTTTTAATATTGCTTATTACCAAGGTGAGATGACAGATGTTACACATCTTATGCGACTACTATAAGGCTCGCTCATATTTTTTTTAAATCTCTCTCCGAGTGAGTCAATAAAAGTAACTTTTCAGTCAAGGCGGCCAATCTCAACAGAAGCTGGCTAGCTAGGCAGGTAGTAGGCTTACTACCTACACAGAAGTTACTATAACAGTGTCTCATCCCTTTGGCACTTCCACAGTCCGAAGTGTCATCGGAGTCAGATGACATAGTAATCCCAGTCCCACACGACCGAAGAACTTCGAAACGCAGGACCGACGGTTTTACGAACTCTCCGAGACACGAGGGCACAGTCATACCAATAACCTAAAACTAACTCTGGGCTGGTACAGAAATTTTCTTGAAGAAAATCCTTTCTTTTTTGTACGACCCGGAATCTGCAACCTTGTAAGCTAGCCCGATTCATAAATTGCCAAAGTATCAGCATACTGACAAATATAATCACGGCAATCTTTTTCTAGCGATTCACGGGCTAGAATGCGAAAGAGATCATACTTTCGCATTGAAAGAAGCAACGTGTTTGCAGAGAACTAACATTTGCTATTACAAAATTGTATAAAATAAGCTGATACAAGCTCATTACAGTTTGAATATTTGAGATCACATTTTTTTTTAAGAATTGTACACCCACTGATAACCAAATAAAATATTATAAGTTAAAATCTTGTTAAAAACCGGCCAAGTGCATGTCGGAGTAGGCACAATGAAGGGTTTCGTAGTTGAGATAAATTTATTTCCCAAGACCAACTTAACATTGTAGTTGAAAAACATGTTTCCCAATCATTCCAACTACAAATGCAAGTTTGTACGCACAATTTTGAGAGATTTACCATGTTATTTTAAGATCATAGACTTCTTATAGGTTTTCGTGTAATCATAGATTAGTAAAGAGCCATACTAAGTATTTTTTCAAAATTTTGTTACAAAATATTGGTTACATCATTCATGTTGAAATTATACATATTGTGAGAACAATGTAGAAAGACGTGCACGTTAAAAGCGTCCGTCGTAAAATAGATTAAAATAAACCGTGGCAGCTAAAAGATGACATAGTGTAATAGCACTTGTCAATACATATTTAATAACCACAAACACGATGGTGCTATCTTGTTTAGTTAAGGAATTCCTATAGCCGCCTTCCAGCTTCATCAGGAGACCCTGGACACCACCTAGTGTAATAGCAATTGTCAGTACATATCGAATGAGTCCAAACACGATGGTGCTATCTTGTTTGGTTGAGGAGTTCCCATGGCCACCTTCCGGCTCCGTCATCTGACCCTGGACACCACCTAGTGTAACCATGTATATTGCATTTGTCAATACATAACCAATGAGTCCAAACACAATGTTGTTATCTTGTTTGATTGAGGTTTTCCCATGGCCACCTTACGGCTCCATCATCAAACCCTGAACACCACCTAGTGTCAAAGCACTTGTCAATACATAACCAATTATGAGTCCAAACACGATGGTGTTACTTGTTTGATTGAGGAGTTCCTATGGCCAACTTGTGGCTCCATCATCAGGTCCTGGGTACAACATAGTATAATAGCATTTGTCAAGAAATAACCAAAAAATACACATGGATATATTTAGTAACCTGTTCCGCTTAGCTATTTCTAAAGAGCCATAAAAAGCCCTGAAAGAAATTGACACGTGTTTCACCTCTCAACGAGGCATCCTCAGGATGACGATTGATTGGATTTCCGCAAGGTCACGCCTCAATCAACTAACTAAGAAGTAACCAATGAGTTCAGCCAGGATTGTGCTATCTTGTTTAATTGAGGAGTTCCGATGGCCACTTGCCTGCTCCATCACCAGACCCTCGGCAACATGTAAGGGTATAGTTCTTGTCAAGACAAAACGACGCTATCTTGTTTGGTTGAGGAGTTCCTATGGCCATCTTCGGGCTTCATCATCAGATCAGCTCTATTGTATCATATTTTTAAATATCCCGGTAGGTGTCTAAGTATTCCAAGTTTCAGCTCAATCGGATGCTAGTAAGTCTTTGAAAAAGGGATGACAATTGGAGTAACTGGAAACACATACGAAGGAGGGCAAGCTAATAAAAAGCTTTTATGTAATAAAAGGAGGTTCATTTTCGACTTCACCCACTTTTCATAGACCTGATACGCCATGCCGCCATACATATTAGAAGTGAACCCTCCGCGAGGGTTACCGGCATTATGTTTGCGCTAAAGTTAACCATCGCGGACGGTTCACTTCTAATATGTATGGCGGCATGGCGTATCAGGTCTATGAAAAGTGGGTGAAGTCGAAAAAAAAAAAGTGTTTTAAAACACTGTAAAACAGGGATCAATGAGGGGGCGGCTCCAGTAATAAAGTATAGATTTACCATCGATCACTTATTAGTGATCGATGAGATTTACAAAATTGTATGGTCTTGGTATTAGAAAAGGCGATCAACATCGACTCAAAAAAATTCAAACAATAAAGGCTATTATAGGCAGCAGCCTATAATTTTCCCACTGCTGGGACACAGGCCTTCTCTCGGTGAGAGGGAATGGGCTACAATTTACCACGCGGGCCCGTGCGGGATGGTAGATGTCACATGTCTTCGAATTTTTGGTTCTAGGACATGTCGGTTTCCTCTCGATGTTTTAGGACAGTGGTGGTGAAATTATTTACACAATATAAAGCGCCTGTTGGGTTCGAACCTACAACACAACGCCCACTCTACAACCTACTGTTATGTGACATTTTAATTTTTTTTCGTGTAGGTAATACAATATTTTTCTAATAATCCATTAAAATCGTAAACTTGAGAAGTGTTTCGATTTATTTTTTTATGAGAAGTGTTATCACATGTAGGATTAATTTCTTAATTAAAACAATCACAAAAAAATTGAATCATTTGTATTTGCTGTAAAACATATTGGGTCAAACAAAATTTAAGGTAACATATTGGGTCATTTTCAGTTCATGAAATAAATAAATTATTATTATTCAAATGTCTTTGACACATCTCGGGACCCTGGGGTCCCGGACCTTTGGAAGGCGTACGAGGGACCGAAGCCAACTCGCAGAGGCCCGTTAGACATTTTTATGAAATAAGGCACCAACCGACGATTATCCCTGTTCGCGCTATGCTAGTGCACCCAAGGACAACCCGTGGTTGGTGCAGGACTATTGCAGGATATGGAAACAAAGATATATGATTATGGGTTTGGGTGACTAAGTGAACTGGTTAAATAGAACTAAGGAAAGTCTATGGATCCTGCCTGACCAATGTTTTATTGTAATGGGCCCCCGGAAACTGTCGCTAGCATATGGTGACGTAACAACAAGGGGGAAACATGTCCTGAGGTGCTTGAGGAGTGGAGAGATATTCCACGGCTTTTAGAACAATCCCAGAGCCCAGAAGATGATCAAGATCCCTACGAGCACTTACTAGAATACTTCCTTCCTCCGAGCACATTTGCTCTTACGAATCTCCATTCAACCCACCCAATTAAGGCAAGAATAAGGAGCACGCAAGCCCCACCACGACGTCAACGTAGAGATACGACGGTGGGGTAATTATTATCATAGCTTTTTCCCACATTAGTGGTCCCCAAGGGTATAAATAAGCCTCCTCCATCTTTATCCACTTTTCCTTATTTGTGATGTTTGTCCAGTTTTTTCCTGCTGTTTTGTGAATGTTATCAGCCCATCTTTTTCTCTGCTTTCCAACACTTCTTTTTCCTGCTGGGCCACGCCATTTCGTTATTTGAAGGTTACATTTATACCTCGCTATATGACCTGCCCATCTCCAAGTTTCAAACTATACTGAAGAGCATCTGTTATTTTCGTTTTCTTCTGAATCTGTATTTTTTGTTTTCTGTATTTTTCTTAGCTTTAAGAAGCTTCTTTCCATTGCATGTTGACAGGATAGGATTTTTTTCTTTATTTTTTCCGTATACCTTTATCCTATACGGCATGCTAGGCTTATAGCTAGGCTATATATTTATATGTTAGGCTTGGGAGGATGCAGGAATATTTTTTCAACTTTAGGTTGTAGTTCCCTTTAAGATTTATTTTTGGGCCTAACATTTCTTCCATGTGGTATTTTTCTTCTATCAATTTCATTTTCCTTGCTGTTTGCTTTGAAAAAGACCAATTTGTCTAGGTATACGTAACTTTCCACATACTCTACAGGGTTTTCTTCTATTTTAATAATTTTTTTGCTGTAATTGGACATGATCTTTGTTTTTGGTTGCGTTCATGTGTGAGCCAATTTCAGAAATAAATAAATACACGTTGTTAAGGCGACGATAACCGACTTTTAATGATTTTATACTGAAGATGACGTCTAAACGAGTAGTGTTAATGATTTGGAACAAAATATATGTTAAATAAGAGCATTTTTTAAATATTTTAATATAGCTATATTTTGGATTATGTTTATATTACATAGTGAAATTAATTTGTAACGTTATGTCTAACGCGAATAAAAAACTAAGAATCACGCAAAATCGATCAAACGTATTTTTCTGAAACCTTCAGCATTTTAAAGATAATTTAATTAATAATCTTTTAGTTTACGTGTTTTATTAAAATATATTTTGTTTTATGTATAATAAATTAATAATACGTCTCATTTGGGACAGCGCTCCTTGATGAGCGAGTCCTATTACTGGCTGGACGTACGACGCGTTGCGTGAGCTCAGTACAGAACACGCAAGCTAACCACTCAAGGTCACTGTCATATATCTGTGTCATATATTTGTGCCAATATGTTTTGTCATATATCACGCAGATATGCTTAAGTTATGATGATGGCTAAGTTATGATGCCAAATGAGAATGATGGGGATATTGACAAAGCCTGATTATATTTATTTATATAAATTTAATTAACAAGTAACAATGGACTCATTATGTTGGTAACAATATTTTTTAACAACTATGTTAGTAAACTTAACCTTACACTACCCTATAGTTAAGAGAATCCCTACTACAAGCTCAACACAGATGTGGAAAACTTACAGCTGAGATTCACACACCAGCAGTCCAGTCTGCTCTCGATACACTGTAATATAATGTAACATTATTTTATACTGTAAATTTCAATTTACAACTATTTTAGCGCAACTATTTCTTAATTACAAATTAGGAACTAAAACTAAATCTTTTAAAATCTTGACAACATCATGGTAAATAATTTTTTATCACACCTGCTCTGAAAATACATACTAATTATACCAATTAGAGGGAAGAAACGCCTTTATCCCGCCCTTCAAATCCTTTCATCCCAAGGTATGGAAGTTTGTATGAAAATCCTTCCGACCCAAGGGTGGGAAGTATGTATGAAATTCCATTACATACCCGGTTTTTCTTTTTTTTTTAATTTGTCAGCAGTCATACTGCCAAGAGACTTTAACTGTCTACTAATTAAATTTCAAGTAAATTGTTACTGGCCACATACAGTTTTTTTTTTACCAGTTACCAACCTCCTTGGTGCATACAGAAAATTAAAAACGAAATTATTTTTGTATATAAAACGCGCGGAATCACGGAAGAAGTGGCTTCTTCAAGCCTTCAACTAACTCAAGATGTAAACATGTCTCAAAATATCAAGATACCCGGACAAAATGTAACATCTTATAATAGCTGCACTTTTAATAATTGTACTTTTAACTAAATATAAACATTTATGTCCATAATTTTCCTCGTAGGTGTAATAAAAAGCACTATACATCCCTCAGGATAAAGTACAGTTCCATACCTCCAATGGTTTGCGCCCCTCGCAAGCTCGTGGCGCAAATGCCATAATCTCGGTATGGAACTGTCACTTTCTTCCCTCTGAAGTAATGTACTATTAAGTGTTTTATTTCAATTTTCAGTATCTAATTTTTTCTCGCAGACAACAGAAATATTATCTTTACTTTCTAGATACATCTAAATTGTCATTTCAGCTTTCAAGACATTTGCAGGCATCGCCTCGGGAATTCAATTCAAGTAGGTACCCATTTTTAATAACAAAAGTAGCAGTTGTTAATTATTTAATTATAATTAACAAGCATTTGCCCGATGGGATTTAGGTAAATTAAAAAAAAGTACTTCCCTAGTGCTCACTTTGCAATATTTCATGTTCTAGAGCCAGCGGTTTAGGTTGTTTAAGATTTGTATTATTTTTAGGATTCCGTACCTCAAAAAATAAAAAAAAGGAACCCTTATAAAATCACTCTCTTGTCCGTCTGTCCGTGTGTCACCACCGATTTTCTCAGGAACGGTTGGTTTGGAAGTACCCTATAGGTATTGGGTCGAAAACCTATATGGTAATTCCCGTTGACCTAGAATCATGAAATTTGGCAAAAAGCAAGGTTTTACAACACAAATAAAGGGAAAATTCCGAAAAATAAAAAAAGTCGAAATTTAAAGTAAATTTTAGTACTTACAAGTTTTCGCGAAAATCTTAATTTGCCCATATCTTTGTACCAATAAAAATGATACCAATTTTATATTATGGCGGTATAATGGGTAGGTACGGAACCCTCGGTGCGCGAGTCCGACTCGCTCTTGTTTATTATTAAACGAGCAATAATTGTATATATCTCTTTATATATGTTCTCGAAAACGGCTCTAACGATTTCGATGAAAGTTGCAATATAGGGGTTTACGGGGGCAAAAATCTATCTATCTAGGTCTTATATCTGGAAAAAATCGTTTTCTCCCTAATTTCACCCGACCCGAGCTCGGCCCAAACTTTAAAACAAGATGGCTACCTTAGATTAAGGACATGGCAGCAGGGAATTAGTAAGTAGCTAGTATCATGGCAACATGGAATAAGTAAGTACCTATACTATCATGGCAGCATGGAAGTATGTACTATACATGGAATTAATATGAACTATTAAATATTTTTCACACGAGCAGAGCTCGGTCGACCAGGTACTAATTAATAATCAACAGACGTATTGGTCGGTACCTACTTGCATTTCTTATAGTTTTGCTACAAGCTTACATTTCCTTTCTTCGATATTTTTAATTATGTTAACTATATCTTAAACTAAGTAGGTAGGTATACCGTATATTTGTGACATAAGAACAGTTAAGCAATATTCTTTAACAAGTTTTTTTTCGACGCCACGTGTGTTTTCTCGTCGTTAACGATGGATACGACGTCATGGTCCATTTTCTTCAATTGCTGCTTCTGCATGTGATCTTCGCAGAAACTCGTGATTCTAAGACAGGCTTCGCGCAGAATCTCTTCAGGCACGGTGAGTACGATCCGCATGAAGTTTGGATAGTTGAAACACTAAAATTTCATGAAAGTATAATTTTATAAACAGGGAGTCTGACTTGGTGACATTTGCATGATGATGGCACTATTTTGCCGACAAGTGCTAGGTTTTCATTTGAGTCACCCACAAGCAGCGTTTTTATTACACATTTATTTTAACAATTTGTTCCCATTCGAAGTGACCTAAGTGCGACAGTGGTGCCCTCATTTTTTCCAGACTCTTTTTTGCAAAGCTGTAAGTCGGAGGCCCATAGAAATTACTTATAACCTAGGTAGGCCCTGTGTCAAATTATTCCAATTAACCGTGTTTACAAATAATACTATCTTTATATCTAATAACACGTTCTGAAATGATTTGCGTTGGTCAACTGCACAATAAAAGTGAGGAAGAAAGACTTTCTCCATCCCCAATTCAGTCAATAAATTACTTGAAGCCAACACATTAGCAGCCATAAAATAACGTACCTTTCCAGGAATACAAAGGACAGATTGCTCGTTACACATCTGAGAAATAAATTGCAGCTCGTTGTCGAATTTAGGGAATAGTGAGGTTTTGATCTCGATCATCATGTACATAGACCCTTGTGGCATTATAGGGCGCAGTCCCGGAGCTTTCAGCAATTCCGTGTAAGCTAGTTTAGCTTGACTCTGAAACATATTCATTATCTTATTTGGTTACTGATATATTTTTAAATTTCATAACGCAATCCTACTATTCATGACAAGGTGACCTCCCTGTTCCTGGCAAGTTTTGCTTTCAAATTGAAGCAAGTATTGATTTTTTTTTTTTATGTAAAAAAAAACCATGTTCGATCCGAAAGGGGCACATAGCCTACTGCAATAAAATTACCAAAAAGTAAAAAAAAAAACTTATTATTATTAAAAATAAAAAGGTATTGCTTTTTAAAATTTTCCTTTTTGGTACCAAAACTACCCCAAATCAATTAAAAACTAGGAAATTTTCAACAGAGGTCATAATTTATGACTTGTAGACACTCGTTGAACGATGACTGCCCGCGCCCCATGCAATAATAATACGGTAAAAATCTCCATTGAAAAAAAAATAGTTTTTTTTTTCTTGAACTTTACCACATAAATAGACTCAGTACGATACTTAACAACACCCTCACGGATCGGACACGGTATTTTTACATGTTGTATGTATAGTGGGCTGCATCAATTGGGTACCCCAGTTGTATTCAACTTTTAATACAATTGAGGTACCCAATTGATGCAGCCCACCGTACATAATCCTATGTGACTTACTAGTAGGGATCTCACTTAACGGTTAAAGCTACAAATCTGATTTTAACCAGTATTTTTTTTTATATTAACCCTAAGTTTATTTTAAGGCATCTCAATCTGATAGGTAGTGTAAGAGAATGTAATGTTTCAAATCTCACCTCAATGAAACGAAGTGTCTCGTCGAAGAAACTTTGCGGAGTCTCTTTAAGAATCCTCGGTAAAGCCTTCTGCATCAGTGTGTTTGGTCCCAAAATCCGAGTCGACATACTTAGCAATCCACTCCGAACCTCTTTTCCTAAAATATTCTGGCGGTCGTGTATGATCACCCATCCCAGTCGCCAGCCAGGCACCAAAAATCTTTTCGTGACTCCGCTACAAGTTAAAACTGGGACATCTTTAGATAGAGATGATAACGCAGTGAATTCGTGATCAGAGAAAACGAAGTGTTCGTAAATTTCGTCTGCAATTATCGGCACGCGATTTCTCGATGCCACATCGATTATGTTTTTCAGGTGTTGCCTGGTATACACTGAGCCGCACGGGTTAGAAGGATTGTTAACGATGATCGCTGCTGTGTTTTCGTCTATTTGACTCTCGAGGCTCACCAAATCTACTTGCCAGTTCTTGTCAGGCTAAAAATGAGAGACATTCGTATAAATTTCACGTTGTGTTCTATAGAAAAATGTATTATATCCCCTCCATTTGGCAATCTCACATGTGAATTAGCTATCTCATTGACTGTAAATTATTTGGAATATCTAAAAAGTCAGTCTTAGATATTGAGAAAAGGTAAGAGAAACGAATAGGTAGTATATTATTTTAGGTAACATTTATCATCGGGCCGATCAGATAATGAACAGTAAAACTCACCAATAAGTCATAAAATTTTATAACGATCCCCAGTCCTTCACCAAGAGTTTTGTGGATCAAGTAACCAGGTCGGGGGATCAGGACATTCTGTCCAGCATCAGCGATGACGCTGAGGGCGAGGTCAATTGCATGGGAGCACCCGCTGCAGAGGATCACGTCGTCCGCCGTCACCGTGCCCTGGTGAGCGCTGTACTCCGCCACCGCCTGCCTCGCGTCGTGGTGACCAACCGTAGGACCATAGTTCCTACTTTCATTTAGTTTTGCAGTATCACATACAGCTTCTATAATGTTTTCAGATGGTTGTAGATTTCCGAAGGCTGTGGGGTCGCCTGAAATTTAAACATATTATTTGTCAATAATATGTGATTTATTATATTATTGAGAGAAAGAAAATCGATTTTGGCATTTTGGCGTGGCTTACATTAGTAAATTAAGAATATAAGATCTCCATAGAAATCAAAAAAGTTCTAAACGTAGTTCCTGATACTGACGCTTCCGATTCGAACAAAAAATAGTTCAGTAGGCATCAGTGGACCAAAAATATCTAAGAAAGGGAAAACTATAAAGAATAATAAATGAAATCTAAACACAGGATCTAAAAAGGAAAATGCCAGTTTATCAGACGATGAAAACTTATTTTCAGAATCAAGTAGAGGATAGGTTCAATGTCCTGATTTTCACTTGGCTGACTGTGAGAGAAATAAAACTTTTAAAATGTTTCACAATTTTTTTCATTAATTATTTATAGTTGAAAACGAAGTACTTACCTAGAATAAAATTACTATACTCGTAGGGTAGGCACAAAGTATAAATGTATATTCTATATATATTCTTGTATGTGGTCTGTTCTGCCTTCCCTTTCTATGGAAAGGCCTGCATAGGTGCAGGTAGTAGTAAAATTTATGTAGGTTTGCACATTGACATTTTATTTCAATTTTAAAACATAGACTGTCGAGTCATGGTAGACATGTTCGAAGGTAATGTTTCAGGTATAATACTTTTCGGGGGTTCGTTAATTTCTTAGTTTTTGTGGTATTTTTACAATATTATAATTATTGTCACCCTTTTTAACTACCATATAAAAATGTTGGTCGCTGTCCCATACTTAATTTAAGTGTTAATGTCTTGAATAGTAAACAAAGTTTTGCAAAAAAAACACGATTATCGTGTTTTGAAATGAAGGCGGATAGCGATATTATAGGCAACATATTCAAAAATTTAACTATTCGACGACGAAGATTTTTTTTTCGGATTTTTCAGCTACATCATAATGAGTACCTACCTACAACAGATACAACCCCTCTATTGAACCAGTACTTTCAAAGTCCCCACAATCACGACATTCATGTGTGTCGTAACTCGGTCTACATTTCCACAGTTTATTCTGTACTAGATAGTATATACTATGTATACATATCTTTAAGTACGCTGTACTGATACAGCGTCGTAATATTTGTTTGCTGCACCGGTCAACGTCATTACGTCGGCGCCAGCTGTCGCTGAAAACCAGCGCTGGTCTTGCATAGGGTCGTAGCATAATGCTGAGTGATAGCCGATTTGTGTAAATGTGACGTATGCTTCCCCCAACCTTTTCACATTTTTGTATTTTAAACTATTTTTTGCGTCAAGTTTAAATAAACGTTTTTTTCTTTCTTTCTCTAGGTACAAATTCCATGGTAAACTCTTATTGAATTTATTAAATGAAATAAAATTTAAAACCCATTTAACCTATATGTGACTGATACACAAGTAGCGTCCTCTGTTGTCGTGTAGCGGAAGCAGTGAATTAGTGAATAGTTTACGCGAAAATATCGATTTAATGCTCGCTACTCGACACTGGAGGCGCTGTTTTATGAATGAGCATTGTAATATTATGAATGAATGCTCGCTACTCGACACTGGAGGCGCTGTTTTATGAATGAGTATTGTAATATTATGAATGAATGTTGCAGTAGTCGCCTCTCGACACTACGAGGCAGCACTGTAGAGATTACTTGAATGTTCTAGAAATTTCTGGAACCGGAAGTTGATTGTAAACGAGTTCTTTTCCGCCCACATTTCGATTGTACTGGCCTGTTCGCTTCCAGACACGAAAGAGTGCACTAGTCTCGTAAGTTTTAACCGCGTTTAGATAGAATTGTGAACTGTAGCCATCCTTGCCCGAAACCAGTGATTGTAATAATATTTGAAATAATAGCTGTAATAGCTAAAACCTGTGGATATACCGACAATAAATCTTGTAGTAGTGTTCGTGTGTTTTTTTTCATTGCTACTTGATTATTCCTCTGTCCTCCACACTATAAGTACATATTGTAAACAAACAGATTACAAATAAGAGGATTATATCAAAGATAAGAATGCTTGGAAACAAACTGATCCTGTTCCATAGGACAATCTAGAGTCTAGACAAAATAAAACTCGATGCTAATTTAATCATATAATTTATTATTTTTATGACATTGATTTTACATTCTGTCTTTAGCATTACGTTAACTGACTTATTACAAGTTGTTAAAATTTTAGGGAAATCGTCTATTTGGAAGGGGCAACTAGAATCAATACAATTTTTGTAAATTTTGACGTTCAAAAGTGCCTTTTATGTTCCTATATTTCCTATATTCCTCGCTACTTGTCTGCGTCTGGGTGCTCCTTGCAAGGCTCCGCATCAATGCCAATGCGGTGACGACTGCCTCGGAAACCATGGCCTATCCAGCAGCAGCCCCAGCACAAGGCCCAGGTTGAAACACTGGGTTCATGGGTTCCGAGTGCCCAGTTAGTTTTTCAAGACATTGCCAAACGGTTAGTCGACTCTTCACGTGATTAGAGGGCTGGCCTATTCTTTGACTACAGAATCAGCATTGCCATACAACGTGGCAATGCTGCCAGCCTTTTGGGCACTTCCAGTTGACAGTGATGCGGAAGAATTTTTTAATGCCCATGATGACTACCCCCCCTTTTATATACTTGTACATGTTATTATTATTATTATTGTAAGCCCGTTAGTTTTTCAGTTATGTAAATACGTGTGTAAAAATAACTATCCTACTAATAATATTATAAATGTGAAACTTTGTGTGTTTGGATGTTTGTTACTCAATCACGCAAAAACGGCTGAACGGATTTGGATGAAATTTGGCACACAGATAGTTTATAACCTGGACTAATATATAGGATACTTTTTATTCTGATAGTACGTTCCTAGATCCACGCGGGCGAAGGCGCGAGCAAAAGCTAGTTGAAATAAATGATTTGACTTTTACTTTGATTAACAGTTTCGACTCGACCCACTTTTCATAGAACTCATACACCATGCCACCAAACATATTGGAAGTGAACCCTCCGGGAGGGTTACCGGCATTACGTTTGCGCTAAAGTTAACCATCGCGGACGGTCAACGACATTAGGTTTAAAACCCTGTTATAAAACAAAGTAAAATAGTGTTTTCAGAGGGTTTTGTCGCTATAAGTAGTTTCCGATCTTTTAAATGTTTTGTGAATATTTTTACAAGTGTAAAAAAAGCTTGGTTTTTAAAACCAACGCATAAACTAATAAATCTTGTTAAAATATGCATTAGATTTTGTTTTCACAGTTTATAATGCTGTATTCGCTAAGAAAAACCTACATTTAAAATGAGCCCTCCGCGAGGGCTTTCGGCATCCCACATGCGACTAGGTGAACCCTCTAGGAGGGCTCCCGGCACTGAACGTGTTAGAAAGGGAAATTTTTTGGTAAATATTTGTCATTTCTCATACTCGGAAAGTAGTGTTTGTTTGATCCGAGTAGCGGGTGGAAGACGCTGCTCCCCATCTTTGACCGGGAAAGACTCATATTAATTGCTTCCCTCTCTAGAGCGGGAATGAATTTTAGGTTTGATAGTCGGCTACAAAATTTTTTACATAAGTTCTTAGGTAAATGCTGAGGTCTTGTGAGTGTATAAACAGCCAATGTGAATTTAAAAAAAAATGACCTTCTATCTAAGCGGGACGACCCGGGGCGGTGACGCAGTGGGTTCCATATTTTTTTAAAAATCACAAATTGTTCTAACTTCTCAATTCATTTAAATAGGTACTACTCAATATGTTAATATTTATATATATAATTCTTCTGTACGTGTGTTTGTCACCTAACTCCTCCTAAACGGCTGGACCGATTTGGATAAAATTTTGTGTGTATATTTGAGTGGGTCCCTGGATGGTTTGAAAATACAATTGGACCGGGTATGTGGCGCTGTTCGGCCAGGACAACGTCTGTCGGGTCCGCTAATATCAATAAATATTTTAGAAAAACTATTTTTTACTTTCCTTTTAGTCGAAATGAAAAGTAATCTGTTTAACATGGTTGAAAGTCATCAATTCCTACTCGGACTATAGGTAAGGTTCGTTCTGCCGGTGCCAATGATGATCCTCGCGTAACAGAACAACAGGAATACAAATGTTCTAACGTCGTGAATCGGTGACGGTATTCGTAGCGGTTCTACGGCCACTAACCTTCATGAGACGAGCTATGAGTCATTTTTCATTAGTTCTAGCAGTTCATGGTTCGTTCGGTTATTAACACCTTCAGCGCCATGTGTATGTTTTTGTCACAGTGTCTGGAACATTGTGTAGGTAACCAAAAGTATATTTTGTGTATTCCGCTTGGTAAATGTGCTGTGTATCTTTTAGGCACACGTTCTCTGTACATAAAATATCATGCAGAAATGAAAGCCCGTGACTGTCACAAATTTGACAAATATTGAAAGAACGTCCACATAGGGTGACATGGTTTTTAATAAAAAAATAATATTAAAATATAATTTTTAAAATGAAATTTAATAGACATTGGTATTACTACTTTTATTTGACAACGATTATAAAACTTCTAATGATACCTAGCCTAACCAACCAACTTTGTTTAAAAAAAGTTGTCCGCGTGCAAAATTCTTGCCAATACTGGTTTATTCTTATTTCATTTTTTTCTAACACTCATAATAATATCCCGCCTGTAATACCTACCTATTAAATGGTACATCACATTTTGTCAGTTAGGTATGTATGTAATATGTTGTTTTTCGTACCACTTGCTCAAAAAAGTGACATTCTATGCCACAAAAAGCGAACATAACAATAGTAATTTTAAACCTTTAAAAAACAGGGAAAGAAAATTGTACTGAATTTCATTCATCCTCTAGAAGGAGAATGTGATTTAAATTTGGAATACCTACCGAAATTTATACTGAACTACATCTGTGTTTACACCATTGAGTTTGTATATAAAGCATTATGCATCTTTTTGAAAAAGGAATACGCATTTATTATGCACTTATGATTATTAAATAAAATTACGAAAACCGACGAGGCCGTATGAGCTTGATGCCTTTGCTTTTCCGACAAAAAAATATTAGTCTAGGAATTTGCCGCGTCTTTGTTTTCTTCAAATACATAAACGTTAAGTTTATTTTAATTTATTTTTATAAATAAGTTAATGTTCTAAAAATACGTTACGATGTTAAATCAAAGTGACAGTGACATTGAATTGTCGGATTCCATCAGTGCAAATGCTGCCGCAGTTATAAATAATTTGCTTCCAACAAAATCCAAGGAAAATTATTAAAAACTTATGAAGAATTTTCAACGTGGAGAAGTGCGAAAGGCCTATCAATTTCAGAATCAGTACTTCTTGTCTATTTTGATTATTTATCCAAGACAAAGAATCCGAATACACTTTGGTGCATATACTTAAAACTGAAAGCTACAATAAGCATCAAACACAGCATTGAAATAAATAGATTCACTAAATTACTGGCTTTTTTAAAAAGAAAATCAGAAGGGCATTGTGCAAAGAAGTCTAAAATTTTTACGACTCAAAATGTGGAAAATTTTCTTAATGAAGCTCCTGACGAAATTTTTCTGGCCACAAAAGTAAGTATACATGATTTAACTATGAATATTTCGTATCTTAGTAATGGTAATTATTCTATATATTTACCTTTTTTTTATCTTTGTTATAGGTGGGCTTAATTTTTGGACTCAATGGTGCTTGCCGCGGATGTGAACTTGTAAACTTAAAGGTGGAGGACGTTGAAAATCATTCCAATGAGTTGCTGCTGATTAATGTAAAGGAAACTAAGACAAAGAAAAATCGGTCATTCATTGTACAAGGACAATATACTAAAATCATTCATAAATACCAAGCATTACCTCCCACCAACATGGAAAACAATCGATTTTGTACAAACTATCAGAATGGGAAATGTACTCGACAAGCCATAAGCAAAAATAAAATTAGCAATATGCCAAAGGAAATTGCTAAATATTTAAAACTTAAAGATGTTGAACTCTACACCGGTCACTGCTTTAGAAGAACTTCGGCGACTTTCTTGGCGGATTCAGGGGCGGATATTACGTCAATAAAAAGACACGGTGGTTGGAGCTCTGATGGAGTAGCTGAGGGTTATATCGAAAGCTCAATGGCGAATAAAACCATATTAAGCAGTCAAATTAACAAAAATATAAAACTTAATCCATCAGAGCCACATTATCTTCCTCTGTAACTCACGATGCACCACCACCACTATCTCCGACGTATACTATCTACAATGAAACGCAAGTTCCTCAGACGCAAGAACAGAGAAATACTCAAATCAACTCATCAAAAATAAATGTACCAAACAAAAATGCAACTCTCTCTATCAATAATTGGACCAATGTTTCGAATGTTAACTTTTACTTGTCATTATTTTTAATAAATGCTTATCTCATATTATTATTGTGTTAATTTTTTCGCAAATGGTACGAAAAGTAGAGTATTTTCCTCGGTGATAAAGCTGTCTTAGTTTTGGGTGAACTTAAATTCCTCGCTACACTCGCGATTTAAATCGTCACCCGCGACAGAAGACACTGCTTTATCCCCTTGGTTAATAATCTACTATTTTCATTCAGTGCATTTATGCCTCATAAAAGGTATTTTAAATTGTTTTTCACCTCCGGAGCCTATTTTAAGAGTGGTCGTGGGGGTGGTAGGTAGTCTGTGGCCTGATGTCCGCAGTGCTGCTAATGGTATGTTTACGATTGAGTACCTACGTTTGTGTTTTTGACCTTTCTAAATAATTAAAAATCTTACTAAGTAATATCTGAACAATATAATAAGAATTTTGTAAATTATTTAAGTAAATTTTTAATTCATCGTCAACATTTCAGCCGAAAGACGTTCACTGCTGGATATATGCCTCCCCAAGCAGCGCCACTTCGACCGGTACCCTAATTCGTAATACAAGATCAATCAGAATTTGAATTGTTTTGAAACAGATTGCTAATCCATTGCTTCATAATAATCAACAACTTAAATAACGCAATGAATGTTGTTGAACTGTCAAAATGAAACAGATTAGTCGTAATCGTTTACGAAAATGTGTTACGGAAAGTGGTGAGTCTGAACATGATCTAAGTCCGAATAAAAGTCACAATTTGCGTCCAATAGAAGATTGAACACAACATAAGGTCACCAAAGTTATTATTAAAAAAAAACTCGTTCCACACGTGTTATGGACAGAAAAACACTCCCATTCAAAATAAATGACTAAATAAAGCTATGAGAATACACTATTGTCACGTGTAGGTGAAGCCGCGGCAATATAATACCTAGTCTACACTAATAATAATAATACAAAAGAGAAAATATTTGTATTTTTGTTTGCTATAAATAAACTCAAAAACGACTGAACCGATTTTAAACATTTCTTTTTTCACCAGTACACAGTCAAACAGTGCTTTATTATCACTGAATACAATGATATTTTAAGTAAAAAAACGTAGATAGGTTACCTACCGTACATTCGTTCTTCAAAAACGGCACAATGTCACGCTATTAGATGACACGTGTAAGTAGGACAGCATGTCGTAATTATCGGGAGCGAAAAAGAGGCAAGACGAAGAAAATGAGGCTAATTAGCCAAATTTTGACGTGCCTCTTGCGAAGCGTGTATAACCTATCTACCTCTTTTTTTACTTATAATATCATTGACTGAATAACAAATGCTATAATTTATAACGATATCACGCGAGCGAGGCCACTGGCGGTTTTTGGGAAGGACGCTTTCGAGTTGAAAATTCAAACAGTTTTTATGGGTACGCTAGTTACCCTTTCTATTGATTTTAGTAACAAAACAATTGTAACTACATAGCAATGAAACTAAAAAGGCATGTAGGTATGTAGGTCCGACCGCACGTTGTCTGGCCACGCTAAGTCTGCAATGGAATAAATGGGAAACCCCAAAAAGTTTTTATATACCTACTTTTACATCGGTCAGTTATGTCACTTTCGGGGTACTTGAAATGTCAGATTGCTTGCGTTGTAAGTTGTTTGCACAAAATAAAGGAGAAAAATGGTTAAACTTATTAAAAGTAGAGTGCGGGAGTTATTTATTATATGTAAATTCCAAGATATAAAGGAACAGCACGATGTCGTAGTTAACCAAAAACGACAATGTTTACAAGATGTCGAAAAGTTGACGTGAACGAGTAGATTTAATGATTTTGATATTTTGTCTTTTGATTTTTGCCTAATAGATTATGTGTAATATAGACTATGTCGTATCTATGTTCTACCTCCATACAATGACAAAACTGTATCAAATCCACACTGCATCGTGCTAAAGTGAGTCCAGCACGTGTAGCATGACCACCGTAGAAACAGGTTTTGTCGATGGAAGAATAGACAATCTGACAGATTGTGATTGTTTATCTGTCATTTTGTCTATTCTTCAGTCGACAAAACCCGTTTCTGGGGTGATCATGCTACGCATGCAGGAATAAATCAGAATATATACAAAGTAACCTTTCGAAAACAAAAAGACAAACAAAGTATCAAATTCTATTTTCGTAGGACAGTGGTCGTCTATAGATTTTCAAATTCCACCGTTTTTCTACATAAGCAGACTTAAAGACTCTATCTAAAAGCCAATCTAACTTTCTACTGAGACTATTGTAACTTGTTTTGATGCTTTATTGACATATGACTTTCATCAGATTCAATGATATGACTAAAATGATAATTTCTGCTACATTCCGCATGTAGGTATCCAAATACTTATCTACAAAACCTGTTAATTATCTATACCTAATTCGAATTTTATTCACGTATAAAAATAGTTCGAACTGCGCGCGATCAAAACCGACTAATAAAAATCAAGATTTATGAACATATAATGAAAGCGGTTATTTAATACGTAGATTGTTCGAGGGGCTTCTGGATAAATAATAACAGCCGGACGGGTCGATTGAAGGTTCAGTCACACTTACCGCGGTCGGTTCGTGGATAGGTAGTGATGGTATCCAATAGATATCGAGATCCCTCCGTTAGGCTGCGTTTCCACCAGAGATGTGCGAGGTAGTTGAGCGGTGTGAGGATGCGTAGCGACGCTGTGAAACAGTGCGCAGATGAGCGCTGCGAGGATTTTTTTAGATACGATTTCTCACTGGCGTCCATCCCTAGTACACATCCCTCGCTCGTTTTATACGTACAAAAACATCGCACCACTAAGCCCTTTCCACCGGAGAAGCGCTGAACGAGGTTTGGTAAATGAAGGGATTCAAAGTGAGAGTCAAAATAGCGGGTGTACCATAGCCAATCAAATTATACTAATTACAAAAAAAATGTACCTAAAACGTACTATTTTGTACCTAGCTCTAAAAAATCTGTACCTCCTTCAGCACGAAATTATTTCGAAATTAAAGTACACCCGCCATATAACGTAACGGGTATTCTATAATATTTTATTATTTATCCATTACTCATAAAATATAATTACACCAAAAAATTGTACCTAAAAAGTACCTCAAGTAAAAAGAAACACACACTTGATCAGTGGGATAGTTCTTGAGAAATGAAACATGGCGGGTGTACCATAGCGAATTAAATTATACCAATTACCAAACAAATGTACTTAAGAAGTACTATTTTTATAGCTCTAAAAATCTGTACATTTTATTGCGCGCAATGTAACACGACTGTGCTCTCGCAAGTGGAGTTAAACTCCGCCCTTCGCGAAGGGCGGAGTTTAACTCCACTTGCTTCGCTCTAAGCCACGTAGGTGCTTATCGGATACGTTTGTTATTCATTGCGTTTTAGTAACTGCAAATGCGAAATTTCGGTAATGTCGTGTGTAATGTGGTTTGAAAATTCAGATGCTGCTTGGGAAAAAATGTAGTAATAACACTCGGAATTCATTTTCGTAAAAAATTAACTTAAAAATTGCGACTTTGCCCTTCAATATCTCCAGAACCATTCCTAGGTATGGGGTTTAGTGGAAAAAAAAAGATCCAAACAATGAGTAGAATATTTGGCTTTCGGCTTCGGAAACTGTTTTTTTACACCTGATATAAATGTATATAACTATTTCAATATATCATGATAATTATCGTGTTTACTATACACAAGACACGGTTGTTTCATTTCTCAGGAACTATCCCACTGATCAAGTGTGTGTTTTTTTTACTTGAGGTACTTTCTAGGTTTTCAAATTTTTTGGTGTAATTATATTTTATGAGTAAAGGTTCCTACAAACAGGCGCGACACGCGAAGCGATATAAAGGTACGTCGCGTCGCGCGACGAGCGGTGTTTTTGTGTCGCGTCGCGTTTCGCGCCTGTTTGTAGGAGCCTTAATGGTTAAACGATAAAATATTATAGAACACCCGCCATCTTGATGTCAATATGGCGGGTGTACCTTGATTTAGACATAATTTCGTTCTGAAGGAGGTACAGATTTTATAGAGCTAGGTACAAAATAGTACGTTTTAGTTAATTTTGTTTTGGTAATTGGTATAATTTAATTCGCGATAGTACACCCGCTATTTTGACTCTCACGATTCAAACACTGGTTGTCAAACAAATCCCTCGCTACGCATCCTCATACATCTCTGGTGGAAACGCAACCTAAAGCCGTTGATCCCGACTGTCATTCGTAGATCTTTGACAGTCGTTACGGGTAGTCAAAAGCCGAAAAGTCTGGCAACCAGTCTTAACCAAGGGGTATCATGCTACCTACCCAGTACAGGCTTGTGCAGACCAGCGCGATATCGCGGGCGCTACAAGGGTCGCGCTGCCTGTAGCGCACGCGATATCGCGCCAGTTTGCACGAGCCTTAACTCGATTGTGGAGGTCAGATAGACAGTCGCTCCATGTAAAGTATTAGTATTCAGCTCCATCCGGTTAGACTGGAACCCGACCCCAACATAGGGAAAAGGCTAGGCAGATTGATTGCTAATTTCGCGCCCCTAGTCAATTATGCGAAAATGTAAAGAGATACAACGAATGCATAGGCATAATCTCTCATAAATTAATTAAAAAAACGTCTTTCGTAATCGTAGTTCACTGCAATGGCGGATTACCATCGTAAATTCGATTTAACGACATCCATCCATCCAAGACATCCATCCGTCACCAAAATCCATGCAATACAGTGCAACCAGTGAACGTAAATAAAACATTTGCGTTCACTGAGTGCAACACACCTGCGTTTCCAGTGAACAGATGCTTAACTGTTCAGGTAGTTATAGGTACTAGGCAGGTTCACTGTTACTTCTACAACTTAGTATCTATCCACCTAATTGCGCTGACGACACCGTCGACATAGTTACATCGCATCATAAAAACGATAAAAGTCTCTGCATTGTTTGCAAAGGATCCCGTACGCCGAATGACGAAAAACCGAAATAAGTATTACTAAAATATATTTTCACCGAAACTTTATTTAATAATTCGCAGACTCGAAAGCGTTGGCGTTTTAAATGCTCTCGAAATTTTGATGGATATATTGTACTTAGGTAGAGGCTTTTATAATTCGGTAAAACCACTTACCTATCGCGTTGTGTGAGCTTATGTCATTTTGGGGTCGGCTTCCAGTCTAATCTGATGCAGCTGAATACCAATATTTTATGGAGCGACTACCTATCTGACCTCCACAATCTAGTGACTAGGTAACACGATACCCCTTGGTAAGACTAGTTCTCAGACTTTTGGGCTCCTAATTACCCGTAACGACTGTCAAAGATCTACAAATGACAGCCGGGAACAACGGCTTCACGCGCTTTCTGAGGCACGGTCCCTCCGTGCCTCTTGGTATGTAAAGATGGTCACCCATCCACGAACCAACCGGGGCAAGCGTAGCTTAACCTGATCGATCGACTCGTGCGGCTGTTATTACTTAGCCACAAGCCTCTCCCAGGAACCCTTACAGTATATATCATGAAATCATATGAAGCTTTTCATTTTATTTAATGTTAAGCGCTCTACTAGGTCCAAGGTTGCCTAGAAGATTACTTTTTTATTTATTTATTTATTTCCAACTTACATCTATCATTACTTATCTTAATCTTAACCTAACTTATTATTAACTTATAATTACAATTAAATTTTGTAACTTATTACAAATAATGCATTCGGAAAGCGATAAGGCCTCTGATTGTATATTTTGTAGTGTTTGATTATTTTTTTTTATTTTTTTTTGTGGTGTACAATAAAGTATATATAAATAAATATAAAATACTGATAGAATAGCCTCAAACTAAAACAACAACCTCAAGAACCTATATTTTTTACAATAATAAAGCCTCTCCCTCTTTGACCGACACACAGGGACCCCCTAAAAAAAAAGGTTCCTAAGAAAAATCAAGTCAGTCGTTCCTTCAAAAGAATTTATTGATAAAATCCCGGTTCACACCAACTGACGACAACACAATAATGACGTTTAGTTTATCATATCATTATTTAGTTTATCATGCAAAACCGGCCAAGTGCGTGTCGGATCACGCACAATGAAGGGTTTCGTAGTTGGGATGAATTTATCCCAAGAACAAACTTAATATTGTAGTTGAAAAACATGTTCTCCCATACATTCCAATTGCAAATGTAAGTTTGTACGCACAATATTGAGAAATTTACCATGTTATTTTAAGACCATAGACTTTTTATAGTTTTCCTGTAATCTATGAGTAAATAACCATTCTCTGTATTTTTTCAAAATTTTTGATTTAGTAGTTTCGGAGATAAGGGGCAGGGAATGGTCAATTTTCACCAATTTTCTTAAATATCTTTAAAAGTATTTATTTAAAAATCATTTTAAATATTTAAGATCCTCACAACAAGCCCTTTCATTTAATATGTCACACGGTACAGTTTGCAAAACTTTTTGTCACCGAAAAGAGACCCTCATATTCAAAATTCATTTATTTACGTTACATGTCCATGTTTGGGTCACAGAAATTTATATATTTACCTTTTAACTAAATTGGTCTAGTAGATTCGGAGCAAATTTCTGTGACAGACGGACAGCCAACCAGACACACGAGTGATTCTATAAGGGATCCGTTTTTTTCCTTTTGAGGTACGGAACCCTAAAAATGAGATAAGTTTTGTATTTTAATAAATCAATGCTAAGTACTATAATTACTCCATCGATTATCTGAAAGAGTAAAGCCGACCCTGACCGCAGGTCGTGACAATACTAAGTTGAATATTAATGATTAGGTACAAGTTTAATAGGACATTTTTAGCTTCGATCGATGTCATTAAATAAGCAATACAAAAACATCAAAATGCCAAGAGTTCATAAAAAAAAAATCGATGGAATATATTGATGGTATTAACGTATTCCCAGATCTCTCTAAAGCTTTCGACAATGTTTCCATTCCTAACAGACATCTATGCATTTGAACGCGCCGCTGCCGCCGCCGCCGCCCCGCTGCCCGCAAGATTCGAGGCAGAAGCCTTAGATAGTTCTCGACATTTCTCATAAATAGATACATTATTAAAAAAGTTCCTGTCTGACCAAATTCGGTGGACAATTAACGAATAATTCGACATTGGCGTTCCTCAAGGTAGTATTATTGGTGTTCTCCTTTTCTAAATTTACATTTCAAAACTTCGTATGCGATGGCACAGAGTTACTCAGGGACCCACATTGAAAACAGCTGGATTGCAAGGTTGCTGTGAATAATGATGGGTATGGTTTTCTTAGCACTTTGTAAACGGTTTAGAACTACACAACTTTGATGACGATGTGAAAACAGTCTTGTAGGTAAGTTGAATGATCCCGAATTTCTCCCAATTGAAGTTCTTCTCTACTGAGAACTTCGATACTGCTTACTAGCTAATTTGGGTATCTTACAAAAGATAAAAATACGATAAACTGCAATCTCTCAAAACGCCGGAATCGACGGAATCTAGTAAGGTTAATCAGGTATATACCTACTAATGAAAACTCTTTTGCACATAGAAAACCCTAAACGTGTTTGACCGATTATAAATAAAAGAATATAGTTTTGAATAAAGCGACACAAACATAACCCCGACCCTTGTTTTTTCTATCTCAATGCTTACAACATAATATGCACTTTGAAATACTTCAATCTACATAAATAAAACAAGTATTAGTATAGGTTTGGCTACTCAAAATACAACCGTAATAATTGAGATTAAAATTGAAAAGATACGGAAGGTTGACATGTAACTAATTATCAGGAAATAGTCATAGCGCATACCTACATGAAAATGATTAATAATTAAGTGCAAAATGATAAGTGCTATGATGTAGGTAACATCATCATCATCATTTCAGTCGAAAGCCGTCTACTGCTGGACATGGGCCTCCTCCAAGCACCGCCTCTTCGACCGGTTCTGTGCTTCGCGCATCCAGCGGATACCTGCGGCCTTCACCAAGTCATCGGTCCACCTTGTGGGGCTTTCCTATACGCTACGGCTTCCGGTATGAGGTCGCCACTCCAGAACCTTTCGACCCCATCGGGCATCTCTTCTGCGAGCATTGTGCCCTGCCCAGTACCACTTAAGATTGGCAATTCTATGTTGGTTACCTTGGTTCTCCTTCGGATATTTTCATTTCTGATTCAATCAGATAGGGAATCCCCAAGCATAGCCCTCTCCATTGCCCTACTTAATAACATAATAAATTATTCAGAAGGCACATCACCTAACTTTGAATTCATCAACCAAATTTCCCTTTCAGGGCCCGGTTGAAAGTTGTGAATATTCAAAATAAGTATAATTATTTGCAACTTTAAGGTGACGATAACCGTATCGTCACCTTAAACAATGAGCATTTTCTTCATAAGGTTGCTTCTCTGAGCCACTTTGTCAATTATCTCGTCTAGACCGGGAAAATTAGGTTTGAACCCTGCACTAAATCATAACAGCGATTTTTATCTTGAATCGCGTTTTGAACTCTTCATATAATATTAAAAAATTAAACATTTTCCAGGTCATCAAGGTAAAAAAAAGAACAAAAACGCGATTTTGTGAATAAAAATTTAGGCAATAACTATTTTGCCTAAATCACTACAATAACAACATCGTTACAACTACAACAGGAATATTTTGGTTGCATTATGTAAAAAATTGGTAGAACTTATATTTTTTTTCTGTCCATTTAAATTAAACATATTGTACTAGTAGAGAAAAAAATCGCTGTTTTAAATTAATGCATAGTTAGCCTAAACTTCGGTGTAAATTCCTCGAACTGACTAGTCAGGATTTAGGTTGCTAAGAATATCTTTCGTGTTTTGGTACTGTTGTTTTTACACATTTTTGAGGTTCGAAATAAAATAATAATTATCTCACTAATCACGGAAAATGGACCGGACCGGCCCACCGGGAAAAGTACCGGTATGCCCCGGGGCCAGACCGACCTTGATGACTGTATAAGTTTTATACGATTTTTTACAAAAAATACCATATTTTACCGTAAATTACGTAAAATAACATTTTTTACCGTAATCCACGGTAATTTTACCGTTTTACATCCCTACATACACCTAGATATATGTGAACGTGTTTGAGACTGAAGTGTTAGAGAAAAAAATTCACTCACCTACTGATAGTGGGATGTATGATTTATTCGGATTCGGCTTTATTTGCAGAGTTTCAATGATGTCTCTTATAGGATTAAACGTATTGCGGGCTAATGAAGAAGCTCGCACGTCCCATTCTTTACGGCTCCGTAATCGACACGACATCTTCTTATAAAATCGAGACTATAATGACGATAATTATTCTTTACACCTCACTTAAGTACGGCTATGGCTCACTAAACTAGAAATGCAAATTAGCTGATATTAATAAAACAATTTTAAGCACTATTCTCCTATGAAAATTGTTAATATCTCATTTTTGGGTTCCTTTGTAGTAATGTGGGTTTATCTTCTTAATAAAAACCATAAATTCATTTACTGACAGACAACGCACACCTAGCGTTGCTAGACGTCCGGATTTCGGCGGGTACGACCAGATTTTTCACCCATAATTAAATGTCCCGCGCGGGATAGACTCAGTCCCGCTTTTCAGGGATTACTGAAAGTTAAATCTTCAAGGAAATATAAATAAGTAATTCGTAAGTAACTGCCTTACAAGGTAAACCAGACAGTTATTGTTGTATAGTAAAGTAACGTATTTTCATTCAAATATTATTTTCTATGGCTATCTATCATCATTGTATCTAAACTTAATTTGAAACTCAAAGAAAAGGATAATAGTTAAAGCAATAGCACATAAAATTTAATCGGAGAGGCAACCTGATGGCGAGTGGTAATCTGGGTCTTATAGTGATACTTACGTACTCTGCGGCACCGCCGCCGCCGGCTCCCATCATGGCCGGTGGCGCGGCGATTATGGAATACTACTGGCCTCTGCCTGTATTCAGAACTCCGACTAACTAACCCTAACTGAAGTATTTTTTTCTATATTTTCTGGTCGTTTTTGGTCATTGGTCACAGTTCTAACCTAACCTAACCTAAATAACCTTTTTTTGCGAGTAAAAATTTTTAACCTAATTTAACTAGTTCAGTTCCGGGTACTTAGTAATTGATGACTGGAATATGGAAATAATTGATTATGGAAATATAACACTGAAAAAAAAATGCTCTATTTTTTTTTTTTTTAATTATGCCTACTCCGCCTCTCTACTCCCGTACCTATGCCAAATTGCCAACCACATTTTCCCCTTTTTTTTTCAAACTCACCGCCAGCAGAATATTCAGCAACCGGCGCCGGCAACCAATTCGGGAGCCGTCGCCGGCAGCAGAGGCACTCCCTTAAAAAAAAAAAACAATATCTATTTCGATATATCGAAAAAATATATCGATATTTTTTGGCACTTCTTGCATCCCTACCTTAAAATCACATCGAAAATGGAAAATGAAAAAAAAATAAAAAAATTCTTTCTAAATGAACTTCTACTGTGTTTGTTTTTACTAAGTTAGCTTATTTTTATATATGTATGCCCATTCGTTGGTATATTCTTTTATTCTCCGAAAGGTTGCTTCCTTTGTTCGGACAAAAAAGCATTGAGATAGTAAAAACAAATGTCTATGCAAAAAAGTCACGCCACAGATAACATAATAAAAAGCCAACTTTTCTTTACGGCTCTGATTCGCACGGTGTTTTGTCAATGGCGTCCTCGATGTTGCTGTTGGAAATGTATCGAATTTGATACATTTTTTATACTTGATATTTTATATCGATATATCGAAATAATAAAAATCGCCTAAAAATATCGATATACCGAACAAAAAAAAAACGATATATCGATATTTTCCTCAAACCTGTGCAATACTGTGTTGTACACAGGGCATATTATGTGTAGACTAATCTGCCTCTGTGGTTACTGCGACAGAGGTGACCTTGATTGGCGACAAGCAGAGCTGTTTGAAATTTTGTCGTAAATCACCAACTAAACCAGAGGTTCTCAAACTTATTTCATCTACCGCCCACTTTCAAAATCAATTATTTTTCAGTGTCCCCAATTCTTTTTTTACTTTACCATAAAAACCATAATGACATTCATTACTTTAATAATTTAATTATAGTGCTATGTTAGCTGGTCTGGAATTTAAACTTACATTCTCAACGAGACTTTTTTACCACTGAAAGCAATGAAAACGCAACTTTATAATTTTTAGAGTATCTTTTAATCAAATTAAAACAAACATAATCAATCTTAATTTTAAAAGTAATCTAATGTGAAGGATGAATTGAATGATTTTTAACAAGTTTGTTGATATCAGTACGCTAATTGCGTAATACAATACAATCACAATCTGTTTCGATTTGAAACAGATTGCTAATCCATTGCTTCATAAGTTGGAAAAAAAATCTGTTCAAAAACGCAATGAATTTTGTTAAACTGTCAAAATGAAACAAATTAGGCAAAATCATTTACGAAAATATGTTACGCAATTAGGGTACAGGTTAGAATTTAATTTTAGTTTTTATACAATCAAACAAGGCAGAAATATGAACTAAATAGTCGATGTTATGTAGTAGGTAGGTTTTAATGTCAGTGAATTTTTAAATATTTAGTACATGAAATTAAAAATCAGCCATCGCCCCCCTAAACCACTTCAACACACCCCAATTTTTTGGCCCTTATCGCCCCCCTCTAGGCCTCCAGCGCCCACAAGGGGGCGTTATCGCCCACTTTGGGAATTACTGAACAAAATGGTTGTATACCACCAAGGTCACCTCTGTTGGGGCGCGGTTGGCAGCCGTGTAGCAAGCCCTTTAGGGTAGACTAATGTGAGAATATGTGCATGCTCTGAATGGTCTTTATAATTATAAAAACGTATTACATCTGTGCTAAAAACAAAATAACAGAATCTATGATAGAATCTAGAATCCACGGCTGGTAATCTCTGAACAAAAAATCCTGGCATTAATAGACGTATTTGTCTATGGTGCGATCTTCCAAAGTGACAATCGCCCCTCGTCCCTTTCCCTTTTGTCGCCTATGCAACATAGACATATAATAAGTATGGACTGGAAATACCTACAAAAAAAAGGTGCATACCTACAACTCAAAATGTCGCATAAAATGGCTGCCAATGCTAGGGTTGTGTCATTCAGGGAACATGGTGTTACTATTTCGAGTATCGATACTAGTACGTAATAGTAGAACGAATCTTACTAGATATCACGGTTGAATCATATTTAAAAAAATATTAGCTAATAGTCCGTTGTAACAGAAAAAAACGAGTATTGACAATTTATCACTTCTCAAACAATTTTCCGCATAATTATAATTTCATTTATAGAATTATTACTTAGCAAATAAAGTTTTCACAAATATTTGTAACGCAAACCTAATGTTTGGCAAGTGAACGTTTAAACAAAGCCAAATATTTAGTATCGAGTGAGCATGCAAGTCTTATGCCTGTTTTCACCTTCACTAAGTGACACTTAAATGAATCCCTAATAAAAGTTCACTGTTGGATTTTCAACGGTAGACTCAGCGCTGAGAGTTGAAAAACAGTGCAGTTTTATTTAGGTATTCATTTAAGTGTCACTTAGCTGTCGGTGAAAACGGGCATTAGTGAATTAAATTTTTAACAATTTTATCATAAATGAACATTCGGAATAATACACATCCTTACATATTATAAAACAAAGTACACCGCCGCGTCTGTCTGTTTTTCTGTCTGTCTGAACGCGAAAAATTCAAAAACTACTAAACGGATTTTCAATCAATTTTCACTAATGGACGGAGTGATTCATGCGGAAGGTTTTAGTGTATAATTCATTAAAGTTTTGTGTAAATTGGCTGAAATTTGACGATTATTGTTGAAGATGTCGGATAAAATCATGCGGACTGGGATCTTTATTAGCGTGAGCCGCGGAAATCATAAAAGTTACATAAAATGTATGTACTAAAGTATTGTTCATCTTAAAAACTTCAACAAAAAAATCGTATACACTACATAAAACTCTGCGGAACGGTCTCTCGGTGCTATGAACCAAAGAGTACAGTTTGCTGTAAACCACGGGCCGGACCTAGCAATATCATTTCAGCGCAGCGAAGGAACTAGTATCAGAAACTATTACGGAAACGGTACAACACTATTCCACCATGACATATCATTGTAAACAAACGAATGAAATTATGAAATAATAAAAAGGTCTGTTGGACGGAAATAAACCCATATATTAAAATTTAAGCCGTATTTAATTATCACCTAGCAATTTTTTCATCGAAAGTTTATCACTTTATGTACTATTGCATGAAAACCGGCTACTAACCTGTGCAAAGATAATTGAGGTTGATTTTCCTTCTTTCTTGCACCACACTTCACAATACAACACACAGGCATGTTGAATTGATGTTTTCCAACGTATATATGTAGTTTTAAAGGAAAACTCCACGTAATTTTCTCACAAATCTCAATAAAACAAAAAGTAAACAACCACTTGACAGCAGAACTACCATGAACTTGTCGCATATTATGGCGGATATGGCACTTACCTACAACTGTTACTACGTCTCAACAAAATGTTGCCATTATGAGGAACAACTGAAATATTGTTGTCTCTTTTATCAAATACGATTACCACATTAGAAAGAGTGAAATAACACGATATTTCACATTCTAGTTCGTTTTTCACCCATATTTGTATAAGCAAACTTATGTATAGAATATCGCGGCGCCTCCGTGTTTTTCCTATCTCAATGCTATGCAATCGACGCCATATTTGTTGTTGTAATTCTATTGTAGTCTGTGGTTATCTACATCCCGCCATTACAGTTAAGTTCTACGTTGATTAATTTCCATAGTAACTTATCCTCTCAAATTTAAACCTGTAATAGTGTAATAATAATGTTCAGTATGTACCACTCTTGTTGTGTTGTGAATTGCGCTAGTAAACGAAAGGACGTTAGATTATTTCAATTTCCCAAACGTGAGATACGGACTCAAATGAGGGCAGGGCTAACATGAGGGCAGAGGATCTGCCCAAGCTTTATGTTTGTCAAAAGCACTTTGAACAGAAGTTCATCGTCTCGACCAATGCAATGACTCGTCTTCGTGTTGGAGTTTATCCCATGCTGTTTTCCGAAACTGAAATCAGCAGTGGTACTCCTCGGTTTCAAACTATGGACGCTGACCACACCACTGGTAAGTACCTCAATAATATGATAATAATGTATGTAATAATACAAATGTTCTCATATATTCCTCACTTGTGTACTTAAATGACATGTGCATCATGTAATGAATTTTCAAAAAATAAATAAAAAATAGTTGCTATTTGGGTTTCAAAATTTGAATTTTCGGTCAGTGGGTCGTCTTAGTTCCACAGTGGAAATTCACATAAAACCCATATATTTTAAGGAAAATAAAAAGTATCCTATGCCAATGTATGTTGCTCTGTCTTGAAAGTGGGACAAAGGTCGGTGGGTCGTCAGCTCAAAATGCACTTACCCGGGATAAAATATAAAAATTGTTCACAATAAAAACTCATATTGTGTAACTAACATTTTTTCTATCCAGTCAAATAAGACAATATTATCACATAGTATTTTGAAAAGCAAAACCAGATTTATTATTTAGGGTTCCATAACTAAAGGATGCCAATGGGACCCTATAACTAAGGCTCCTCTGTCCGTCCGTCAGTCTGTCTGTAACAGGGCTGTATCATTTGAACCATAATAGGTAGATACTTGAAATTTTCAGTGTTTTACAATGGCACCTATAACAAAAAAAAATTATTTAAATGAAATAAAGTTAAGATAAAAATTAAAATGGCATATAAAAACGAAAAGTATTTATTGTATGGTGGTACGGAACTCTTGTGTGCGAGTCCGACTCGCACTTGGAAGCTTTTTAACTTGTTAGTGATTTTGGGCAGTTGCGTATTGTAATTTTTTTGTTTTGTTGATAAGCTTAAATATTTCTTTACAGATAATGCTGTTTCTGATCACATATATGCTAAGAAAAGGCAGCACGAGGATCATACCTTCTCTACCTTTGAACCTACTGAGAAACGTAGAATGACTAAAACTGGTAAGTCATAGCTTTTATCTTTTTTTTTGTTTTTAATAATATAATAAATCTATACTAATATTATAAAGAGGGAAAAATTTGTTTGTTTGTAAGTTTGTATGTAGGGGGTAACCTGTGGAACTACCAGTTGGATTTGAAAAATTCTATTTGCATTGGATAGCCCAATTCTTGAGGAAGGTTATCTCGGTCTAGGCTCGCAGACGAAGTCACGGGCAGAAGCTAGTACTTTATAATTGCTGAATGTATTGTCTTTTGATGGCTATTTTGCCCAATTGCCATGAAACACTTCTTTGCGTAATGTTTTTGGCAATCACTCCATGATTGCCAAAAACACACATTCACATTTTACTTTTTTTTTTTTATAGATTTTGATGTTATGGTTAACAACCCTAACCTTGTGGATCACGCTACAACATCGGTAGTTGACGTGCCTTCGACTTCAGGCTGTGGAAATGAAGCTTCTCAAAACCAGATCATAAGAGGTAATAAAATTGATTATTAAAAAAAAGTTAAAATTAAATTTAAATTAAAGTTATAAATTAAAGGGGGTCCTTTAAATTATAACTTTATAAAATTTTATTTTATACAATAAACTTTTCATTTTGAAATCTGTAAAGCATACTCATTTTGTTGACTTATCGTTATCTATCATTTATTTTTATTTACAGATGCAGTTACTCCTTCTACTCCGAGGCATTGTGGCCGAAGAAGACGTATTATTTTAAACAAAAAGTCTCTTTCGCCTAAATGTGCCAGGCTCTACCACGAATATTTAAAATCCCGGAAACAGTTGGATTGCCAAATTGCCACACCTTTAAAAACACCTTTAAGTCACTTCTAATCACAAGATTGATAAAATTTCACTCCGATGGTTATAATTGTGAAGAGGATTTAGGTGAGCAACTAGTAAAACTCAAGTCCTTATTTGAAACCACGAAAAATAATGAAACAAATGCCGACAGCGCCTGCTCACTTGGATCCTCTAACCTTCGGAGTGCAGTTCTAGAGAATATCCCCACAACTGCAATCCAAGAAAAGCTAAAAGTTCACTCACAGGCATATACCACAGTGTGGGTTATAAGAAAAATTTTAAACAAAAATAATTATTGTAAGCAATGTGAAACAAACCTTACTTCTCGTGAAACAAGTTCTACCAGTAATTGGATATCTGGTAGAGAATACAGAAACACAAATAACCTTAGAAAATTGACCTACCCTTCCGAAAATGCTATGAGGAGTTTTGGTTATATAATTCAGGAAGCAAACGAATACTTGGAAATCACACCACAACAAACGGGTATCATAAAAGAAATAAAAGATAAAATAAGATCTAAGTATTCGTTTGATTTTCTGGATTGTGTGATACACAGGGATGCTGTTGAGGAATTCTTTTTAGATTTAAGTCTTCGATTAGCAGTATTTAATTGGTGCAATGTAATAAATAAGATAATAAAGGGCACAGATGTGTTTAGGTTGGAAAACAAAAATTTGCCACCAATGCAAAAGAAAGCTTTCATAAAATATAAGACAAAATAAAAATATTAATAAATAACATTGAATGTTTTTAATTTTCATCACATGACTAATATTCCTTTTTCTTATACACACACCTCAGGTGTGCTATACATACACCTGTTTACACACACAATCACAACCTCTGGTTGAATCAAAGCAGAACCTCTTCTTTTGGAAGTTGGTTAAAGGCTTAAAAGGCTATTTTCCGAAATATTCTGGGCTCGACAAACGTTGGCAAAAAGACTCGGTCTCATAACAACGAGCGACAAAATGGTTAAAATTAAAAAAAAACTAAACGTCACAATCAAAGCTCGCAAATCGTACAGCGATTTTTCTTCTATGGGAGATTACCGTCTGAGTACTACTTAGTCTGTGCTAGAATCTAATTGACATTGTTGATGGTTGTTCATTTTGACATTTTAAACTAATCGATATTATCTCAGCTGATATTCTTGAACCCTGCAACCGCAAGTATTTTAGAATCATGAATAAACACAGAATTTTTGTTCGTTTGCTAGATTCTATGCCTGTGAGAATAATATCAAGATCTCTTACAAATGAATCTAGTTCTAGCAAAACATCAATCGACTATTGTGCTGACATCGTAAAGTAATAATTCTTAAAAACTTAACCAAATTATGTAGTAGAATAGTATTGACATGGATTCATAAGACGAAAGTCTGGACTCATAAGTTTATCGCATGTTCTGGTACTTTATTTATTTTGCAGATAGACAGCATGACTATGAAAATTTCTTGGCTACTCTTCTCATGACGAAGGCTTTGCGTTCTCCTGCACTTGTGTTGAGAGCGTTTAACGTAGAAATAGCTCGAGTGCGAGACTTAACAACTGACACACAAACTGCTGCATTTAGATTACAATTCTGGCAAGATGCTCTCCAAGCCATTTATAACAAAGAGAATGTACAAAAAGCTGTGCCTTCCAATCCAGTAGCACAAGAACTATTTAAGGTGAATGGACTCAATTTATTGTTGTAATATAACCAGCAGATTACCTTATATTTTATTTTTAAATACTTTTAGGTGTGCTGCAGTTATGGACTCCAGCGGAGGCATTTAGAAAGACTTATTTCATCAAGAAATAATATGTTAAAGTCTAAATACTTTAAAACTTTAGAAGAGATTGAGAAATATGCTGAAGATTCTGTCTCTTCAATATATTACTTACTTTTGAGTGTAGCAGGTGTTAAAGATGTACATGCTGACCATGCTGCATCACATTTGGGAAAAGCTCAAGGGATAGCTAATATATTGAGGTATGGAGACACTATACAGCATTCCTACTTCAGGGTCTGAAAATTACATAACATTCACTTTAGTAATCCTTACAAATCAAATGTTTCAGGTCTGTCCATGTATCCAGTTACCATAAAATGGTTTCCTTGCCCATGGATGTACTTATGAAGAACCAAATAAGTCAAGAAGATGTTTTAAGATGTATTGACAGTGAGAAAATGAGAAATGTGGCATTTGAAGTTGCCTCCAGGGCAAATAGTCACTTAAACAAGGTAACTAGTTGTGAGAGTAGAGGGTACATCACAAATTGAGTTTTTGGCCAAATGTATATACACCTTTATTTTGCTGGTTATGTTTAATTCCCATGTAATAGGGGATTACCCTATTGCCAGAAACCAAGTTCAAATCCAGACTCCATCATGCTGCTACCGAGAATTCCCAATAATACTTTGCCCTACATGGGAATTGCACCCAGGACCTCATGCTCAGCAGTAGCACTTGCTGCAACTAGACCAACAAGTATTTTGTCATCATTCAACTCTTGATTTTACTACCTCTTTATAAAACCAAACTGTGGTTATTTATATTCACTTGGACAAAAAAGCAATTGCAATGATGCTTGCTTTCTAATATCATAAGAAAACCTAATCTGATTGGAAGTAAGTTAACATAATCATTGTGTCATAGCCTAAATTAACTAGCACAATTCTATTAATGTGAGATTTTGATTGTTTTCAGGCAAGAAAAATTAAAGTTCCTCAACCTACAAAGCAAATATTCTTACCAGCAATAGCTATCCACAAGTACTTAGCTAAACTTGAGAAGAAAAACTTCAACTTATTTGACAAGACACTTCTACTTGCTAGCCCTACCTTACCATTCAGTTTGTATTATAATAGAATGCGCAACAGATATTAGTTAACGAAAACCATTAGTTCACAGTTGATTCTATGTAGTGAGTGTTTCAATTTAGACATAGTAGTAAATATTGTACAAATAAATCTGTTTTTTTTCTTTTCTTCAAATAACAAAAATTCTGTTAAAATCAAATTTGGAAGTGTGAAGGTAGTCAATGAAACAACATTTGATTATATATAAATAATTGCACTGTTTACTTTCAAGCTTCTTTATGCAAATAAATATTTCATAACTTTTGAGATTCAAGCAAACTTGTTTGGCAACATGAGTACCTTATCAGTTAAATAGTCACTAAATATGCCTACAATGATATTAAAGAATATTCATTACTGTGTTGATAATGCACATGCAGTGCAATGTTAGCTATACATTTACAACAAAAATAAAAAGTCTAAAACAATTTCTGCTTATTAATATCGATCTTATCATGTAATTTAAAAATGTAGGTTGTTATCAAAAATAGAATTGCATTTTAAAATCATACAATGCAATTCATACACTGTTATAACTTTGGTTAAGTAATCTTCCAAGATCTTTGGTTATAGACAATTCCATTACTGTGATGTGCAAAATATTATATTAATAATACGTAACATATGAATAAGACTAATGTACTTGCATTTGTGAGTACCTATGAGAAGAATAATTTAAGCATGTAAAATTAAACTAACAAGATTGCTTTGTTACATTTCTCCAAAAAAGAGGTTCTAAATAATAACAATAGTAACATAATACTTTTCCCATTGTCTGTAATGTTACATAAAATTATTTCATGGATGTGAGAAAATAAATACTAAAAAAGGTAAGTACTAACCCTGTTGTGCACAAATAAATTGTGCACATAAAAATGCATAACCTTAAAGCTAAATCAAGCTTGTAAACATAATAAAGCCATTATAATAAAAATATTTCAAAATGAAGTGATTAAATGAACACAGCCGATTAGAATATCATAATGCTAATTTGGAATGTAGAGGTTTATAAGTTAATAATAGTTTAAAATGTTTGACACTTAAGCTTAATATAAAAAGCTAATGATAAGTACTAATAATTCCATCACAATTAACCTGCTGCAAAAAAAGCTGCCTTATAGTACAAATAGAACAATGCATTATTCAGAAGGTGTTAAGTCTTTTTCGGGCTCTCCCTCAAATAAAATTTGTTGAAGTAGATCATAAATAGGTTCAAATGCTTTCCTACATGCAGCATTCGTTGGAGTGAGGTAGTCATGCATATCATGATGACTGATAGTGCCATCGGTTTGTATAAAACCTTTGTCTATGGAAACCATTTCCACTTTATTCATGTTAGTAACCTTTTCACGTAAAATTTGATTAATCTTGGAGTTCTTCTCCCTTAATATATTTGGGTACTGACCACGTGGAAGTAGACTCTAGAATAAAATACAGAAATATTAGTAGGATTTACAATAAAATTGTATAACAACTATTTGAGACCATACTTACAGGCAATACTATGTAAGCACTTGGGTGTTTCTCCCTGATTGTTCTAATAATTTCTAGGATACCTTCACACACTTGCTCAGGAGTGTATTCAACATTATTTGTTCCAACATGCACAACTATTACCTACAACATCAAAAAGTTTGGAATCAATATAGAAAAATTAAAAGTCACTATAGATAGTGAATTAAACTCAGATTAAGATAAGAAACTTAAGGAATATATAAAGAGTATTTAGTTTCTGTTTCTCATTAGTTATTAATTTTAACAGAGAACAAGTGCATTGACTAGATGTAACTAACCTTTGGATCAACATGATCAAGTTCTCCATTCTTGATGCGCCACAAAACATTTTGTGTCTGATCTTTGTGGATACTGAAGTTGAGGCAGTGCAGAGGCGCAAACCATTGGTTCCAAACCTCAGTGTGCTCTAATGCTTGCAGGATCGAGTCACCAATGAAAATCACATCAGCATCTTTTCCTTTTGCATCTGACAAAAATCTATTATGCTGTAACGGAAATTAGGTAATTAATGAAAATGTGTTACAGTAGTTAAAATGCCCTATACTTACAGAAGTGAATACAAAAGGCTTTCAAGAGCGAAACAGTATTTTTTAAAAGTTAGTTTCTACACAACAGCTATTTCATTCACATATGCGAATAATTTCACATTTTGTGAATAAAACCATTCTTAGGTAAATTGACTAATTAGTGCCAGATTACACTAATCTGCACTTGCCGATTATTAGCAATTTAGGTCAGCAAAAACAATCCGAAACTAATTTAAAAAATTACCACGTTTATGAATCATAAAATGTATTGTGAATTCAACCGTCCAAATGAGAAAATTGTAACTGCTCACGAATTAATATTAAAATTGAAAACTTACAATGCTATTCCATCTTCCATCCCCTTCAGTATCTTGTTGAGGAGCGGCGACTGAACAAGGATTCATTCTTCCACAGCAATATTACAAGAAAATGAATCACATGAAATAAATATCGTATTATTAGACTATTATATTACCACATCAACTAAAACCACGAAGAAGAAAATAACTTGGCGGTTTCTAATAGAGGTTGTGTGTGTTGGTTGCCGTCACTGTCAAATGTCATTCAGTATCAACTGTTGACCGATGTGTGACAGGTGTGACTGTCAATTTTATTTCATGTCATTCCTTGCTTTATCCTGTCATAAGGGCACGGATGCAAAGTGTAATGCAGGGTTGACAATCTTAGTACTGAGAAACGAGTAATCGTTCTCGTATAAGTATGCAAAATAAGATTGGACACCAGAAGTACAGCCGGCTTGCACATAAAACTAACATTTTAATTTGGTTACATTATATTGTGCTACTTTTATAAAACTCTCTAAGAGATGGCAGTATTACAAGATTTGTGACTACGTAGTTCTACTAAGTACGCAAGATGGCGTGCAAACAGTCATGCATTTGACTCTTTGGTATGACCAGACTTCACTCAATTTACATGAGTAGTATAATCTCGATTAACTTATGTATTATAAACAATACAAGGAGAAAACAATAAAATATTATTTGGAAGCTCATTAAAATATAAAGTACTTAAAAATAATTTCAAGAGTTTGTAACTGAACTTATTTTTAAATAAGCAACAGCAACACTACAACAAATGTCAAACAAAACAAACTTGGCCGCCGGTTTGCGATAGTGCATTTTCCGCGTCTTGCTTGTTTTTTCCAGATTTTAACCGTCCTAAAGTGCTTTTTCCACCTAAGTCCGTAGAGTTGAGTCTCGGCTCCTCCGGCCGTGTCGATTTTGTGATTGTGTTGATTGTTAAAATCAAGTTTTGAGACAGAACTCTGACGAACCGTTGGTGCCGCAACTTTTGTTTTTGGGACATTGATATCTTCCCATTATCATGTCTAACAGGCAGTGTTGCGTCCCTGGATGCTTGAACAGCTTAGGTAAGGGTTTCATATAATGCCACTGGGCCAAAGCTTCGTATTTTGTTGGCTGATATTTATGCAATTCAGCCCCCGTATTCACAACCGCTCGATCCGAGATTTCGATTCGGAAATTCTATCTCTCTGTCGCTCACTTTCGTTATGCAAAAAAATATAGACTGAATATTCGAATCGAAATCACGGACCGTGCGTTTGTGTATAAGGGGGCTGATCATAAGACAGCGCCATGGGCAGAGTCCGCTACCTGTACATTTCAGGTTTTGACTTTCAACTCTACTGATTACTTACTTGATTATTTCAGATACCAATGCGAATTTGCATAAATTCCCTAACCCAGACAAGGATAAGGAATTATTTAATAAGTGGGTCTATTCCGTTGGTGGTGACATATTGCAACTTGGAAATGAACATATTTTCAAATACCGCCGTGTATGTCAAGTGCACTTCGAACAAAACTATTGGTGCCGGAATAATCGACTTAGCAAAGATGCTGTACCAACAAGAAACATGCCAGGTTAGATATAATAAATTCTTATACCTAAACACAAAGAATACAGACTTAGGATAGTAGGTTTATTATTACTTATGACAGTCTAAAACAGCCATTATCGGTTATCACACTTATGGATACTAATAGATTTATATCCTCTTTAAATCAAGTTTCATCTGTGTAAAGGAACCCCAATGCTTATGTTGAGACACAGAGGTCCAACACTCAAAGGCCTTTTAGGAACTTTAATCTAAGATGGGATGGGATGGGACACATACCAGAACCTCCCTATGGTTGGACTATAGAAATCAGTCATGGTTTGTTCCTGGAGGGTGTAGGACCAAATTGCTAAATATGGAAACTAAAATACCTAGTTCTATGGGGAATGATCTTTAATGGATTGCTAAATAACTTCTTTTGGGAAGAAAATGGTGTCTGCCTTTCAAACGGGTCAAATCTTTATTATCTAAACTTAAAACTATTATAAAGACCAAAGATTTCATTTTTTATCGTGTTTGTTACTATTTAACTCTAAAACTGTTCAACCAATTTTAAAAATTCAACACATCTTGACTGAGTATCATAGGCTATATTGTAACCCTGTAGTCCCATGGGAATTACATTAGTTTTTATAATGGATTTTTATTTTTATTACAGGATTATCTGTTTTAAAATTCCACTCCGTTAGTGGAGTGTTGAGACCTCTTCAGATATCAGAAGCATCTACATCAAAAGGTAAATATATTTTTTTTTAATCATGACATTAAATCTCCCATCATGAGCTCGTATTTATGCCTCCTCTGAAGGACATGGGTATCTTAACTGGCATACCTACAATGTTTGGTGAAATTCTCAATAAAAAATTGACCCAAGTTGGGAATCAAACCTAATACCACAAATTCAGTGGTTGCTTCTGCAACTGATTATATAATACCAATGTAGCTTCACATCATATGAAGACAGTTCACACTTTACCTGTCAAGCGGTGCTAATGAGACACAATTGACAATATACTGTATCTAGTCCTCCAAGGGTTATCGCCTCGTGCTTTCATAATAGATTAATTTGTCATTCCAGAACCTGTTACTTCACAGTTGAAATCTGTGGATATGCAGCCACACACTCAAAGAGCTGTGGAAGAGATGCAAATAAAGGAAAATCTTGGTAAGAGAAGATATAATCAATCAAATGCTGTTACATTTAGCAGCCTGTTTTTCTTTTAAATACTAAAGTTTTTTATTAATGATAAAAGTTTACTATGTAGTGAAAATGTATTTATTTTATACATGAAATAAGACTTATATTGCATTAAACACTGTTTCAAGCTTTTACAGTTTATAACTAAACTTAAAACGTCACTAACGGGATATCTACCACGATTATTATTAATTTTGAAAACTAATAATAATCATGGAAGATATCCGGTAAGTGACATTTTAAGTTTAACATTGCATCATGCATACATTGTGACAAATCAAGACTGAGGATGTAATACTTGATAACAATTAATTTATCTATTTATTTATTTTCTTCATTTAATTTATGTACTGTGCTGTTGTTTTTGTTATGCTCTAATAAACTTATTATTATTATATAATTTTCATTCCAGATCCTATTACTTCACATAGATGTGCCACAGTTTCTAGAGATAATGTGCCTATGCATGCTACAGTTGCTGTGGAAGATGTACAAATTAACCAAAATCTTGGTAAGTAAGTAAACATAATTAATTATCATCATAATCATAAGTAGTATTTTTCCTTACTTATCTTTTTATTTATTTAGGAAATTAGATACATTATGTAGGAAGGTAAACAGATGATGAGGAAAATTTCCATTATTTTTAAAAAGAAACAAAACCATTAACAGATTTCTTGACAAGCTTACAACTGGGAATTGAACTAGCTAAAAATTATTCATTTTAATTCAGTTTTTACCTACTATTGCTCCCTATTTTTAATGGTAAACACTCATTCTGTCATGAAAACATCATAGTTAATAAGTACATAATTTTCTGTAATAATAAGTGTATTATGTTTTCTTTCATTACAGAGCATCGCAAGAAGCAACAACGAACTGTCGCTACTAGAAGGCGGGTGAAACGCGTTGCTCTAACTCAGTCTGAGCATGCTTTATACAAAAAACTTATGCTAGTTGGAGTAAAACTAAGTAAGTGCCGCAACAAGGTCAAAAATCAGGCAAAAAAGATCAAGGCACTGCAAAATCTAACGACGAATCCTCAGTTTTTGAAAACACTCGACGAATTACCTAGCACATCAAAAATTTTGACATTATTACAGTTCAGAGAGCATAAGAAAGGTAACAAAGGCCGTCGTTTCACACTAAAGGAAAAAATTATTGCTTTGTCCTTTCTGAAACAGAGCCCAAAAGGGTACAGATTTCTTAGGAAAATATTTATTTTACCATCTCGCCAAACTCTCCTGAAGTTGCTTAATATGGCAGATATAAATCCAGGAATCAACAAAAATATGATTCAGCAGATAAAGAAAGCTACTGAAAAAATGAAGTTAGAACATAAAATATGTATTGTCCTGTTTGATGAAATGTCAATCAAACCCAATGTGACATACAATGAACGTAAGGACCAAGTTTGTGGGTTTGTCACAAATGGCCTGGAGATACAATCTGATTATGCAGATCATGCGCAGGTGTTTATGGTACGAGGCTTACTAAAAAATTATAAGCAACCTGTTGCATACACTTTTTCACAAGCTGCAACAAAGGGGCCTGAACTTGCGAAGCAGTTAAAAGCTGTAATTACAGAGTTACAAAATGCAGGTCTCATTGTAGTAGCAACTGTGTGCGACCAAGGCACAAATAATGTAAACTGTGTAAAACATCTTCTGCAAGAGACAAGGGGTAACCTATTGAGAAAGGGAGAAGAGATACGAGAGAACATTTGTATTATAAATGATCAAGAAATCATACCATTGTATGACCCACCCCATTTAATAAAATGCATACGAAATAATTTAATTACAAAAGATTTGAAATATAAAAAAAATGGGGAAGTAAAATTGGCAAAATGGGCTCATGTCATGGCCTTACACAAGGAAAACCCAGGGTACAAAGGAATCCGATTGGTACCCAAATTGACAGATGCCCACTGTGACCCAAGCAAAATTCCTAGAATGAAAGTGAAAAATGCTACACAAGTTTTCAGCCAAACTGTGGCATCGAATATGGGCTATTTAGCAGGTAAATTTCATCAGTCTGCACAATTCAATATTGTCTTCATTCGTTCTTTTCTGACGATTACAATGAAATACAAATATTAAATACTTACTATAGTTTTACATTACGCTGATCAGACATAAAACATTATTTAACAAACTATATTTTTTCACAGATAAGGGTATACTTCCTGCAGAAGCCAAAGACACTGCAGACATCTTACTGTTCTTTGACAAGCTTTTTGACTCCATGAACGGAAGCTTTGGAAAACGCAAGAAACACGGCAAACCTCTCCTAGGACCTGCGACGCCTACTTCTATCCATCATAAAACATGGAAGGAGTCTAAAGTTATGATGAAAGACATGAAATTTATTAATACCAAAACATCAAACAATGAATATGTTCCCACAATAAACAATTGGGTATGGACACTAGACGGATTTGAATTGTTATTAAAAAAAATACAAACAAAATATGGTATAACATCAGTTTGGTTGCGGCATCTGAATCAAGACCCAATAGAAAACTTTTTTGGGTCCATAAGGAGCCACGGATGCCGCAACGTGAACCCAACACCAGAGCGATTCGAAGCAGCATTCACCACATTACTAGTCAACAGCCTCTCTAGTGTCCATGCTCCTGGAGCTAACTGTGAAATTGACAATTGTGAAACTTTACATGAAGTACTCATCACAAGTGGGGGCATCAAAGAGCAAACAAATTGCGAACTTCCTAATATTCCCGATATAACATTCACACCCCTTGAAGAAAAAAATGACCCACGTGTAATAGGAGGCTTACAATATGTTAGTGGATATTTTGTAAAAAGCGCAAAAAAAAAAAGTATTTAAGGGGTGTGTTGAATGTAAAAACGATTTAATGTCAAACAGTGAGCATGAATATTTAAAATATCGGGAATACGCAAATAAAAAATGGCTTTGCAGTCCCAGCGACTCCCTCTTAAATTGTATTTCAAATCTGCAGGATATAAATTATATAATATTAAAAGACAATTTAGAAAAAAACAATTTAAGAGAATTAATTAAAACCATGATTTTTATTGCTGTAGATTTTTCCTTCATAAAATGCCCAATACACAACGAGAAGTTAACCGATTTTTTAATAAAAATATCCTGCAGATTTTTTATTTACAACTATTGTAAAGACATAAATAATATATTAATAAATAAGAGGGAGTGTGATGATGATACAGATTCGTTTAAAGTTAAAGCTAAAAAATTAAGTAAGAAGTGTTTTAAAAGAAAGAAATAAAAAATCAAATCAAAGATCATTGTTTTGTTGTTTAATAATGTGAATTACTTTTTCGCTTTTCTACATAACTGCAAGCGATTATGTAATTCACTACCCTAAACCACCTAAACCTTAAAAATAAAGTAGTAGAAGTAGGTACCTACGTATGTAGCTATACTTATGTTGGCATTAGTTCCAAAACCTGCGTCCAGAGGGCGACATTTGACGTTTCTCACTTTTGTCGCAGAGTTGTACCTCTATTCCATATATAATAAAAGTACTCTGTGGTGTAATGAGAAGACGTGCGCCCGTGCTTCGTGTGTCATTCACATGGTGCCGGTGTTGAAAGTACGATGTTTTACTGTATAATGTAGGGATTTCATGAATTCGTGGCTAAATGATAACAGCCGCACGGGTCGATCGAAGTTTAGCTAGGCTTGCCGCAGTTCGGGAGAAGGCACTGATTCGTGACGTGCGGGGCTTCGGGCGACGCAAGGGCTCTCGGGTCACGGTTGCTTCGGGAAGTACTTCTGTCGCATAAGCAGGGAGCTGGGCGTTAAATGCCATCACGACGTCCACTGTCTGGAGGACATAGCGTGGCATACGCTGGCCGAATGTGTCGCATGGGAGGAGCCACAACATGGTCTCGTTTCCAGAAATGGGAAACGATCTATCACTGCCGACCGTAGCTTATTCGATGGTCGGCAGCGCAGAGTCCTGGGACGCGGTGTTATCCTTCTGCGAAACAGATATCTCGCAGAAGTAAGTTGCAGAAAGGCAAAGGGAGATCACAAGTGCTCTCCCGTCCTGCAACAGGCACACTGGGCGTCGGCGGAGGGCAGATAATGCCTTCTTCCAGCCCCCTTAAATGAGTCCAGGAGTGACGGACTCGGGGACATCCGTCGCTCCCCATCACACAAGAGTACAGGACCTGAAGTAACGGGGGGAGTTTCAACACCTCACTCGTCGTCACCAGTCCGGGGCAGTGGAAGTCGCATTTGCACTCGCAGCCTCCCGACGCAAGTGTGCGACACAGTGGGGTAGTTTTAGTAAGTAAGAGTCTGACAGAACCTTCTGCCCACCCCAGTAGCCCTGCAGAGCGGAAGATATCCGAGGGACAAAAAAAAAGTCGCATATGATTTATAACATCGGGGGCTTACTATGAGCTTCTGACATCTTGGCTGACGTATCTAAGATATTTTATAAACAATATTCATCATCATCATCATCATCCTGTTTATACCCTCTCGGAGAATGGGTTAGTATACCGACATGACAGCCAAATCTAGCACCGCGCGCGCTCATTGGTCAAATCAAATAGCGTGCGCTTCACCGGCTTCCTGTTACACACTTCCGTCTCTTTTTACGAAATGACTCCCACAGATTGCAGGATACCAAGGATTGCAGATTGCAGGAAAGCGAAAGGATAGACGTTATACACCAAAAAAACTTGCCACGGTCGGTTCGTGGATGGATGGATGGTCCAATTACATAACTAGACCCATCCGTGTCTCGGAAAGCACCATAGGCCGTAGGTCCCAGCTGTCATTCGTAGCTTTGACAGTCGTTACGGGAAGTCAGACAAAATCCCAAAAGTCTGACAACCAGTCTTACCAAGGGGTATCATGTTACCCACCCTGTAACTGTGTTGTACTTGTGGCGGTCAGATAGCTGCATCCGGTTAGATTGGAAGCCGGTCTAACATAGTTGGGAAAAGGTTAGGCAGATTGAATGTTGGGATTTCGTGGTAGTTCCTTTTATACAGCACTAGCTTAGTGGATTGTCTCGGGTATTGGCCCCGTTTCTTAGAGCATTTAACCTATGCTCTAAGCCCCGTTTAGATGGTCCAATAGATAGTATTCCTTCCAGAACGTGATAGTGTGACCCATTTACAAAAATTAAACACCCATAAAGCCTAGGCGAAAATTCATGAGAATCGAGAAAACCCCATTTATATGTTATTTGAAAAAAAAAAACAGAATTTGTCACTAAATATCACTTTTCTCTAAACTCTCAAACTGAATGGCCTTCATTGCTTTTCCATGGGATACCTAACAGTTTAATAAACCTTTCGATCTTACCAAATTTTCTAAAACATCAAACCGGTAAAAGTTAAAGGTAATATTTTACTAACCATTTTCAAAAATCATGTACATGAACTCTGACACCAGTTATCTCGAAAATTTTCTAAGGCATTAAGCGTACAAATTACGGAGAAGACATCTTCATTTAATCAGCTACCTAACGAGGTACAAATATTAAAAAAAAAAAATATTTAGAGGTGCCGATGAAACAGTCGATAGTGCTGGCAAAGGTCGAATTTGCAAATTGTTGAAATATTTAAAAATTGTGAGATAATCGAAGTAATTAACTGGTTTATGCCATCGAATCCCATGAATTTTCGCCTAGGCTTTATGGGGTGCTTAATTGTTGCAAATGGGTCACACTATCACGTCCTGGAAGGAATACGTCAAATTACAAGTCACCCTGTATTTTTAATAAATGGCAAGCAAAGCCGATGTCGACTAGACACTGTCTAAAGCAGCGATAGCGATGCACAGATCGCGCGCGGCCCGTTGTCGGAATGCCCGCGGCCCGCCAATAAATTTAAAAAAAAATGCGAAAAATTTAAGAAAATTATAAAATAAACGTTGATAATGATGCATATCTACATTAGACTAATATTGCGTGGATGTGATGCGAACAACAACAAACGTGTTCAGATATGAATCTTAACAAAACGAAAAATCGAAACTGCCAAGCAAATGAAAATTTGGAAGTAATATTACGTCTAGCGACAAGCAAAGCAAAGAAGGTACATGATTAAATTCTTTTAAAAATTTGTGTATCCCTGGTCTAAAGTGATTTGGAAAACCAGTGAATTATCTGAACGCACCCAATAGATTTCAAAACGTCAAGCAAGATTAACTGGCAGTGACACTGACAATAACGTCTGACGAGATAGAATAAGCCAAAATAGTTTTTGCAAATTATGACAAGTTAAAAACTTCTTTTGCACCGGTTACGGGATAGTTGTAAATCAATTAAATAATGGACAATGAAAACGAAGAATTAATCATACTCGAAGGTAAACATCGAAAAGAAAAAAAAGAGTTACAAGCACAAATTCAAGCGTTAAAAAAAGCCGCAAAAAATGATAAAACGAAGAAAAAAGAGCTAACAGCTGAAATATCGAGGTTAGAAGGTGAAATGGACCTTCGACATCAGCAAGAAATCGATTCTGCTTCTGCAAACAAAGATGTAGATAATGTTACAGATTCGGTTCTCACTAGTGTTGATAATGAGCAATCAAAAATGAAAATTTCAAAAGCTCAGAAACGTAGAGAAAAGAAGTCGCAACAAGAAAAGGAAAGAGATGAACTAATAAAACAACAAGAACAAGAAAACCTCCATGGACCCAGAAACACTGAACTGCAGGCAATAAATACAAAGTTAAAAGAAAAGGGACTCCAGATTTTATTAATTCCATCTGATGGTGATTGTTTATACAAAGCCATTGCTCATCAATTTGCGTTAATCAAGCAAAAAGAATTATCTGTAGATAATTTAAGGGAAAGAGTAGCAAATTACATTAGACAATATAAAGACGATTTTGTTCCTTTCATGACTAACCCGGACACTTGTGAGATGCTGACTAATGAAGAGTTTGAGAACTATTGTAACAAAATAGTAAATACTAAAGCGTGGGGTGGTCAGTTGGAGATTAGAGCTTTGTCAAATTCTTTGAAATGTCCAATAAGTGTCATACAAGCAACTGGACCAGGCTCTATTGATCAAGGTGCTGAATATGAGGGGCCACCGTTAGTAATAACGTATCATAGACACATGTATGGACTAGGTGAACATTACAATTCAACTCTTCATAATACAATTGAAGACTAGTTTCAGCAATAGCTCTCTTTCAAAAGTATGAATGCAATAAACGTGGGAGTTAAGTCAGCTATTTTATTAAAACAATGTCTGTAAATAACTCTCAAATGCTTACATTTTTTACTGCTGTAATAAAATAAAACATGTAAATAATCTGGACACTGACGATAAATTATTTTAAATAATAAGAACATGTGTGATTGACACTGGCATGGCCACCATTAGGGATTATAATTTTGATAACACTATAAATTTGCCAAAATTAGTCACCAAATATTAGAATTAGTTGGTCACTAGTTCAAAACTTATAAAAGGATTTATAGGTGGCTGATCTGGGGAGTGCCTACCCCAGCTTGTTCCATTTATATCTCAAAAACTAGGGCACCTAGCGAGGATCTGTCTAAATTTTTTCGCTAATTAGTCGCAATTTTTCGCAAAGTCAAAAATTTTGTCTGGTCTTAGTTTAGAGATCCAAGAACTAGATCAAAGAGTTTACGGAAAATTGCCAAGAAAAATATATTTGTATTGTGTAATATACTTCTAATTTTATCGCTTAGAAATGGCAGAGAAAGATAAATTCTCAATTAAATACATGTTTTTATGTTTTAAATTACTGGGTTAGAGTGGCTTAAACTTCTTTGAAAACATTAAACCTTGCTCTTGGTCTATTTGGTGTCAAGATGTACAGTCGCATGCAACTGTTTTACTAAATTATAATGCTAGGTCATGCTAATTATCTTACAAATAATAAAACTTCGATTGTCGAAATAATAATATATGATTTACCTAATACATTAAAATTATCGTACCTTTAGTAAAATATTTAAAATACTTAAACATTGAAAATGTATTGTATGTAGTATCAACCTATTGCTTGAAAAATACTACAATTATGTTACAAAAAAAAAAAAATACTTACCTAATAATTTTAAATCAAAGATGCCTAATATGAGCATATTAGGTATCAAGTATATTTTGTATTAAGGTATAGTATATATATTGTCTAGAAACTATTTAAGACGCAAATATATGACAGTGATCTTGAGTGGTTAGCTTGCGTGTTCTGTACTGAGTTTACGCAACGCGTCGTACGTCCAGCCAGTAATAGGAATCGCCCATCAAGGAGCGCTGTCCCAAATTAGACGCATTATTAATTTATTATACATAAAACAAAAGGTATTTTAATAAAACGCGTATACTAAAAGATCAATAATTTATCTTCAAAATGGTGAAGGTTTCAGAAAAATACGCTTGATAGAATTTGCGTGATTCTGTTTTTAATCCGCGCTAGACATTACAAATTAATTTCACTATGTAATAAAAACATAATCCAAAATATGCCTATGATAAAATATTTAAAAAATGCTCCAAATCATTAACACTACTCGTTTAGACGTCATCTTCAGTATAAAATCATTAAGTCGGTTATCGTCGCCTTAAAGTATTTTGTACTTGCTTGTACCAATGTATGGAGAAATTTAATTCTTGAATATATTTTTAATTAAACACCTACTAAATCTGTGACTTGGCGAAAAATTGCGACTAAATTTGGGAGAAAACAGATCTTCGCTAGGTGCCCTAGTTTTTGAGATATAAATGTGGCCAAGCTCTCTCTCTCTCGAGGTTCTCTCCAGGTCAGCCACCTAGAAACGCTTATAACTTTTGAACCAGTGACGAACAGACTCTGATATTTGGCGACTGATTCCGACTAATTAGCGACTAAATTTAGGAGAAAACAGATCTTCGCTAGGTGCCCTAGCTTTTGAGATTCAAATGGGCCAAGCTTGGGTAGGCGCTCCCCAGAACGGCCACCTATAAACCCTCATAACTTTTGAACCAGTGACCAACTAATTACACTCATTTTTAGGGTTCCGTAGCCAAATGGCAAAAAACGGAACCCTTATGGATTCGTCATTTCTGTCTGTCTGTCTGTCTGTCCGTCCGTATGTCAGCTACTTTTTTCTGAAACTATAAGAACTATGTTGTTGAAACTTGGTAAGTAGATGTATTCTGTGAACCGCGTTAAGATTTTCACACAAAAATAGAAAAAAAAAAACCAATAATCTTTGGGGGTTCCCCATACTTAGAAACTCATTTTTTTTTTTCATCAAACCCATACGTGTGGGGTATCTATGGATAGCTCTTTAAAAATGATATTGAGGTTTCTGATATCATTTTTTTCTAAACTGAAAAGTTTGCGCCAGAGACTTCCAAAGTGGTAAAATGTGTCCCCCCCCCCTGTAACTTCTAAAATAAGAGAATGATAAAACTAAAAAAAATATAGATGTACATTACCATGTAAACTTCCACCGAAAATTGGTTTGAACGAGATCTAGTAAGTGGTTTTTTTTTAATACGTCATAAATCGTAAACCGCAGTTTACCTTTCATTCAATCAACTCAAATATAAAAATAGAAAAACCGACCAAGTGCGTGTTGGACTACGCACAATGCAGAGTTCCGTAGTTAGGATGAATTTATTCCAAATACGAACTTAACGTTGTAGTTGAAATACATGTTCTCCCATACATTCCAACTGCAAATGTAAGTTTGTACACAATATTCAGAGATTTACCATGTTATGATAAGACCATAGACTTCTTATAGGTTTTCCTGTAATCTATGAGTAAAGAGCCATACTATGTATTTTTTCAGAATGTTAGGTCCAGCAGTACCGGAGATAAGGGAGGGAATGGTCAATTTTCATCGAATTTCTTAAATATCTTTAAAAGTATTTATTTCAAAATTATAAAAAAAAAATGTCTAAGATCCTCGCAACAAGCTCTTTAATTTGATATGTCACACACACAGTACTGTTAACAAAACGTTTTTTTTTTAATTTTCTTGTTTGCCCCCATCCCCCCCCCCCCCCCAAAGTTGACTCCTATATTCAAAATAAATTTATTTACGTTACACGTTAGTGTTTAGGTCATACACACGAGAACATGTGTTTCAACTACAATGTTAAGTTTGTTCTTGGGATAAATAAATTAATCTCAACAACGGAACCCGTCATTGTGTGTAGTCCAACACGCACTTGGCCGGTTTTTTGTTATCAAATTTAAAATCCTTGATGGTGGCCATGCCAGTGTCAGTCACACTAAAAACATAATATATCGTTTTGTCAAATACTTTGTTTTATTAAAAAATCATTACAATGACATGTAGTAATAATTTATTTATGAAAAGGAAAATCAGTGTTAGTACAATATTGCATAAATATTACATTTCACACATTGGAACACTTAAATAATATCCTAAGCCCCATTTTGAACAGGGGCTTCAGCTGGTGCATTTTCCCCTTCAGCATTATGTTTATTGGGGTCATCAGGTTTCATAGCAGGGAACAGCAGTACTTCCTGAAACCAAAGGAAATACATTTGAAATAACAACTATACTATTATCTGAAACCATTTAATTAAACAACTGTTTGGTATCATCTGCAAATATGACTTGTAAGACAAAAGCACTAAGGCACGAAGGTGTGTCGGCCGCATTCTACTCAGTTGTATAATAAAAGTCACTAGAATGGTTAGTATATTTTCTCCACTTCTAATAAACTTACCTTGATGTTATTTGAATTGGTGAGGAACATTGTAAGACGGTCAATGCCCAGGCCCCAGCCGGCCGTAGGTGGGAGGCCATATTCAAGAGCAGTACAGAAAGCCTCATCAGTCGGCGGAGTCTCATCGTCACCTGCAGCTCGGTCTTTGGCTTGCTGTTCAAACCTCTCCCGTTGGGTTGCTGGATCATTCAATTCAGTGTAGGCATTACAAATCTCTTTCTTCATTACAAATAGTTCGAATCTGTAAGCAAACATCATTATCATTGTGTGACAGTAACAATTCCTAATAAATAATAAAAGAGCAAGAAAACTTAAAAGTTGTTATAAAACTAGAATTTTTTGTTTTACCTTTCAGTCAACCCAGGGATATCTCTATGATACTTGGACAAAGGACTCATGATCTGGGGGTGATCCAATATAAAAGTGGGGTTAATACATTTTTCTTCAAGGAACTCCCCTACTAACTTATCTAGTAGTCTGGCTGTGGTCCTTGGTGGTGGACATTCAACCTAGAAAAAAATATTGCAATGAGTAAAGGATATTTAAAGACAGTTTTTAACATGTTGTGTATTTATTCTGAACAGCATGACAGCTAGTGGTGGGCTTATGGGTTTGGTGGACCATACTAGAATAAAGTCATTTAGCAGGGGAAACTATGTATTTGTATTGAGTCGCTTTATCACATGATTGGCACGTATGTCAAAAATATCTGTATCTTCAGAAATACTTACTTCATGTTTCTCACACAACTGACTTAGCAGCTGGTTGGCTTCCTGTGACTCTAATTGATCAGCTGGTGGTAGTTTGACATTCAATGCTTTTTCCAAGCTTGCAATCATTGGCACTCTGGCAAATGGAGGAGTGAAGTCTATCTCCACTTCTTCACCCTCGGGTCCATCTGGTTGATATTTAACCTGTAAATACAAAATTAAGTATGTGTAAATAATATTACCTAAATCCTTGATATCTATCTATGAGTATTAATAGAATTTCATTCATGACATGTTTTAGCTTTCAATAATCATAATTAGATTACTGTTAATCACTTCATTAATGATTCAACACATAATATCTTATTAAATGAATGATGTATTTACTATTTATCATTTAACAGTATATCTAGGAGTTATCAATGTAGTAAGAGTATGTTTGATAACCTTTTGTTTGACTTATGAAGTCGAAACAAAGAGGTTACTGCGAATGAATTGATAAGCGTTTAGATAGCAAAATGCAATAAGACAATGAAACACATTGATACACCATTGTGAAATTATTTTATATTAACTTACTTTATAAGAGCCATGGATACTTTTCACCATGCCTGACAGCATGGCTTCTGTTATATTGATAAGGTCATTGTAATCTGCATAAGCCATGTAGAACTCACATGTAGTGAATTCTGGGTTGTGAGTCAGATCAATGCCTTCATTTCGGAACTGTCTGCCGATTTCATAAACACGGTCGAGACCTCCCACTACTAACATCTTGTGGTACAGTTCGGGAGCTATCCTCATGTACAAGTCCATATTGAGATCATTGTGATGTGTGATGAAGGGCTTAGCTGTGGCCCCACCAGGGATCATGTTCATCATTGGAGTTTCAATTTCAAGAAAACCAATATTGTCCAAAAATTTCCTTACATAAGCAATGATTCTTGCTCTAGTGTAAAAGGTTTGTCTTACCTGTGGAGGAAAAGAATACCACAATGACATGAGATGCAACTTACAGTAATGAGATCAATATACAAATAAACTTACCCTATCATTTAAAATAAGATCTAAATATCTCTTCCTGAACCTGGTTTCTTTATCCTTAAGCCCAAAGTGTAAGTGAGGCAGCATATGCAGGCAAGGTGACAGCAGCTTAATACTTTTGGGTACAATGGACAGTTCTCCCTTCTTTGTCTTTCCAGGATGTCCAACACAGCCAATAATGTCACCCCTCCTTAGCTTGTCAGTATCAGCTACAAATTTTTCTTCTGATTCATACATTTTTGCATTAGCCATAACCTGGAAGTATTAGAATTTGTGTTATTAGTACTGATAAATGAAAATTTCAGAAAAGGTTCATACCCCAAGAGATTTCTCATTAATTGTAATATGTTATTTTCTCATTTAATTATTTCTTTACCTGTATTTTAACACCTTCACCTCTCAAATCATAAAAAATTAGTTTAGCTCCAGACTCTCTAATAGAGTGAACTCTCCCAGCCACAGACAGTGTAACAGTGTCGAGAACTTCACCATCATTTACATGATTGTACTTGTCAATGAAATCTTCTAAAGATATTGTAACATTGAACTTGTGGGGGTATGGGTGGTCTTCTTTTGAACCTTCCTTGAGAGCCGCAACAGCAGCAGTTCGTAACTTATAATACTCATTGGGACTGATCTCTTCTTCAGCTTTGGATGATGATTTTTTATCCGCCGCGAGAGTTGGAAGCTGAGCGACCTTTTCCGCCTTCTCTTTCAATTTTTGCTCGGCTTTCAGTCGCCGTTTCAATTCACTACAATGAAAATAAAGAATAACAGATCAGTACGATTTATAAATGTAAATAAATATAAAATATCACTAACCGTTTGCTAACAGCAGATGAGAAATTCGCACATCGATTGATGAAATGGTTAGTTCTAAGAGACAAGACACCAAGGTTCCTCAAGGTAAACATTTTCGTTCACACGATACTCACTTCTTTGACAACTTTTCACTAGCAGTTTCAGCCATGACTTTTTAAATAGATTTTGTTTTATGTGCTGAAAATTCTGAAGAGACCTTTCTAACCTAAAAATATCTGGTTGACAACTTGACACGTTAACACAGAACTTAAATACTCAAAGAGCACGTTAATCTACTTGTGTACAGAATAAAAATCTGTGGAACATATCCAGAAAAAAAAAAGAAAGTCTACCCCATTGAGATAGTAAAAACACGGAGGCGCCGCGATATTCTATACATAAGTTTGCTTATACAAATATGGGTGAAAAACGAACTAGAATGTGAAATATCGTGTTATTTCACTCTTTCTAATGTGGTAATCGTATTTGATAAAAGAGACAACAATATTTCAGTTGTTCCTCATAATGGCAACATTTTGTTGAGACGTAGTAACAGTTGTAGGTAAGTGCCATATCCGCCATAATATGCGACAAGTTCATGGTAGTTCTGCTGTCAAGTGGTTGTTTACTTTTTGTTTTATTGAGATTTGTGAGAAAATTACGTGGAGTTTTCCTTTAAAACTACATATATACGTTGGAAAACACCAATTCAACATGCCTGTGTGTTGTATTGTGAAGTGTGGTGCAAGAAAGAAGGAAAATCAACCTCAATTATCTTTGCACAGGTTAGTAGCCGGTTTTCATGCAATAGTACATAAAGTGATAAACTTTGGATGAAAAAATTGCTAGGTGATCATTAAATACGGCTTAAATTTTAATATATGGGTTTATTTCCGTCCAACAGACCTTTTTATTATTTCATAATTTCATTCGTTTGTTTACAATGATATGTCATGGTGGAATAGTGTTGTACCGTTTCCGTAATAGTTTCTGATACTAGTTCCTTCGCTGCGCTGAAATGATATTGCTAGGTCCGGCCCGTGGTTTACAGCAAACTGTACTCTTTGGTTCATAGCACCGAGAGACCGTTCCGCAGAGTTTTATGTAGTGTATACGATTTTTTTGTTGAAGTTTTTAAGATGAACAATACTGTAGTACATACATTTTATGTAACTTTTATGATTTCCGCGGCTCACGCTAATAAAGATCCCAGTCCGCATGATTTTATCCGACATCTTCAACAATAATCGTCAAATTTCAGCCAATTTACACAAAACTTTAATGAATTATACACTAAAACCTTCCGCATGAATCACTCCGTCCATTAGTGAAAATTGATTGAAAATCCGTTTAGTAGTTTTTGAATTTTTCGCGTTCAGACAGACAGAAAAACAGACAGACGCGGCGGTGTACTTTGTTTTATAATATGTAAGGATGTGTATTATTCCGAATGTTCATTTATGATAAAATTGTTAAAAATTTAATTCACTAATGCCCGTTTTCACCGACAGCTAAGTGACACTTAAATGAATACCTAAATAAAACTGCACTGTTTTTCAACTCTCAGCGCTGAGTCTACCGTTGAAAATCCAACAGTGAACTTTTATTAGGGATTCATTTAAGTGTCACTTAGTGAAGGTGAAAACAGGCATAAGACTTGCATGCTCACTCGATACTAAATATTTGGCTTTGTTTAAACGTTCACTTGCCAAACATTAGGTTTGCGTTACAAATATTTGTGAAAACTTTATTTGCTAAGTAATAATTCTATAAATGAAATTATAATTATGCGGAAAATTGTTTGAGAAGTGATGAATTGTCAATACTCGTTTTTTTTCTGTTACAACGGACTATTAGCTAATATTTTTTTAAATATGATTCAACCGTGATATCTAGTAAGATTCGTTATACTATTACGTACTAGTATCGATACTCGAAATAGTAACACCATGTTCCCTGAATGACACAACCCTAGCATTGGCAGCCATTTTATGCGACATTTTGAGTTGTAGGTATGCACCTTTTTTTGTAGGTATTTCCAGTCCATACTTATTAAATGTCTATGGTCTACCCACATATTAGGCAAGACTTGACTGAAACAAACCAGATCATTGGTATAACCGAGAATGTATGCTTCAAAGTAAAATTTGCTCGCATTAATGCATTTTTTGATACTGGCAATATATATTTCTATTGACATCACAGCTGTTCGTTTCGTGTGGTCTGTCTTGCTAGGGAAAATTGTAATATTTAATCTGAAAGTGAGTTATATTTAGTATTATTCGTGAATTTAACATCAATCTGAGTAATTTTAAATTAAATTCAACATTGTTTTAAAGTTCAGTGTATTCGTGCCAGGTCGGCAAACGTTTATAAATTTGTCAAATTTCGTTTCTCTTGCATTCTCGTGAAATATTAAGAACAATCGCATAAAACATCTGATTTTGTGTTAAATTATACGCATTGGTTCGTTGGTTACAGGTACAATCTTATGTAGACAGTATTGCTTAGATCATCTGTCTAAATTATCGAAATACTATGCCTCTTTTTGGTAAGTCTCAAAAGAGCCCTGCGGAGCTTGTGAGATCATTAAAAGATGCAGTTACTGCTTTAGAAAGGGGTGATAAGAAAGCTGAAAAAGCTCAAGAAGATGTGAGCAAAAATCTGGTGAGTATTCCGTTGCACACCAATGTTAAGAGGTCAACATTTTTATTGGTAACTAAGTGGACAATTTATAGTGTTGATTTTGTGTCAATAGGTTTTGATAAAGAACATGCTATATGGCACATCCGACGCCGAACCACAAACGGATATCATAGTAGCACAGTTAGCTCAGGAACTGTACAACACCAATTTGCTTCTACTTCTCATCCAGGTATCTAAACATTTGAGTATTAGATCAATTAAATTATCAATAATTGTTGTATTATCATGTGTAATGACTCATATATTTGCATATAGAATCTAAACCGCATCGACTTTGAAGGCAAGAAGGATGTTGCCCAGGTGTTCAACAATGTACTTAGACGTCAGATTGGCACCAGATCTCCCACAGTTGAGTACATATGCACCAAGCCTGAGATACTGTTTACTTTGATGTCAGGGTGGGTAATATTATATTATTGTAAATATATAGTATATAACTGATTTTAATTTAGGAATAAGTCACATAGAATAGAAAGTATTGTAGGTTTTTTTATTATTTCATGGAATTAACAAACAGTACAATAAACATAGCCAGTTATATTCTTGGCAATGTGTGTTATCATGTCAATGTGTGACATGAGTACGTATATGTATAGACTGGTATTGTAATAAGGTTATGTGATTTGCAGGTATGAACATCAGGAGATAGCATCCAACTGCGGAACTATGCTACGGGAGTGTGCCCGATACGAGGCTTTGGCTAAAATAATGTTGTATTCAGACGATTTTTACAATTTCTTCCGTTATGTAGAAGTTTCCACTTTTGATATTGCCTCAGATGCCTTTTCTACTTTTAAGGTTTGTTTATTTGAATAGTTTTTTTTTACATTTTAATTCAGACCTTTACCATGCTGAAATCAACAGTTTTAAATGTGCTTACATTAAACACTTTTACTTTTAAAAAAACTCAGAACTCACCATGTCCATATTTGGAAATTGGTGCAAATGATGGTTGTTTATAAATATTGCATAGGGGGGACATTGTATTCAGAATGCAATTTCTACTTACCTCATTAGGCTGTGGAAGAGGAAGCTTAATTTGTATATGTTGGAAAGGAATTAATATATTTAATTATCATTTCCAGGAATTGCTAACACGACATAAAATGTTGTGTGCCGAGTTTCTAGAAACAAACTATGATAAAGTGTTCAGTCATTATCAGCGACTGCTCAACTCTGAAAACTATGTGACTCGACGGCAGAGCCTGAAGCTACTGGGAGAGTTGTTACTGGACCGCCACAACTTCTCCATAATGACACGTTACATCACAAACCCAGATAATCTTAAGCTTATGATGAATATGCTTAAAGAGAAGTCACGTAATATTCAGTTTGAGGCTTTCCATGTTTTTAAGGTACTAATTGTAATTAGTGTTAAAGTGTTACAGTAGTAGTAACCATGACTGTTGACTAATTCTTAATTACTGTTTCAGGTATTTGTAGCCAACCCTAATAAACCTAAACCAATATTGGATATCTTGCTAAGGAATCAAGATAAATTGGTCGACTTCCTCACCAAATTCCACACAGATCGTTCTGAGGATGAGCAGTTCAATGATGAGAAGGCTTACCTTATAAAGCAAATTAAAGAACTCAAGCCCTCGGAACACTAACACTTATTGCATTTCATTAAATCGCCACTTCCTCCTCAGAAAGAAGTTAGTTATAGATGCTATTATATTTAAATGCTTCTAAGTCACCAGAGGGTGTTGTGCGGCGCCGCTAAGACACAAGGTTCAGTAATAAACATTGGAAATCTAAATAGGTTTTACATTTGGTCTGTGATGAGTCAGGGAAAGTATATTTGTGCTACAAGCAAATTAACATTTTTAATAAACAATTGTAGGAATTAGTGTTACTTATGGTTTGACTTATATCTTTTGTAAGTTGTTAAAACCATTTTTAGTTTTTATGACGTGTTTAGTGACGGCTTCGGAGTCACAATCGAAATATTTATCATTATATTTTGTCACATTAGTCTGCAAGTTCCCTAAGTTTTTTCCATATTTTCTTTGCTTTGACTAAATAAAACAGGTAACAGTGATCTAAGGAGATTTTGTATATATGATGACATTTTAAATTGGAGCGTTTTGTAATGTTTATTTTTTTATTTTAAATCAATATCAGAAGTATAAATTGTTGAACATGAAGGAAAATATATTTTATATTGTATAAGTATATCATTCTTATCAGTATTGGTTTCGATTACATCAAGAAATATTATCATTATATACTTTGAACACAAACAATACTTTAATGTCGTTAACATATAATAATTTTGTTCCATGCTTAGTATTAATTCAGATGATTTAATACATATTTGCAAAATTTACACAGGTATTTTTATTAAATTAAATTTTTAGATAGGTAACTATAAGTTTTCAAAATTGCTGTATCATATTTTAATGTATAATGATTATTTTGTCAGCATCATTAATGCAATTACATTCTATAGAAACGGAATAAATACAATATTTATATCATTTTAATTTATTTTTCTAAATAGTCATGTATCCCTTAATCATTACGGGTAAAAGTCGCAATAAAATGAAACGCTTCTCCCATCTATTAGTATTTTATTAGACACAAAAAGGGATCTGTACACAGAATCTTATTTATAAAAACTGTACAGTTACTTTTAAGCTATTCTTACAATTATCACAAAATATTTGAAGAACATAAATTATTTACAGAAAAAATGAATAGCATTAGGTATTGTTTAGAAATGTAGAGATGTGAAAATTTACGAAAAGGTTTCAATATCTGTCATCTGTAATAGTCGGCAAAGGATCGGTCAACACTCGTTTTATGAAGTGTTGGGATCTTATTTCTAGTCCTTAGTAGAGTGTGTATTATTAAGTACTATAACTATTAAGGATATGGATATGTGACGTTATGCAAGTCGACATGGCACAACCAGTGACTAAATCGTAAAAAAATTGTTCTTTTTTTTAATTTGAGTAACGTAGTCGTTAATTTCAAAAGTAGTTTTATGTAACTATAGATAGTGATATCCAAGAAGAGGCGCCCTACTCCGCTCCGTACTAAAGTACAGCTTACAGTACGAGTACCAGTAATCGCGGAGCGGGCCGCCTTCGTGAATGGCACTATCTGTACATACCTAATGCCCACTGCACCTACTAAAGACTGGAAATTTAAAGTTTGCCTTTAAAAGAGCGGAAACTTTTTTAAGATTATCTGCAACTTAAATATCAAGTGAACACAATTTAAAAACATAAACTATCGACAGGGTAAGGAAGAAGCGCAAAATAAAACCAAGATTAATTCCAAAATTATACCTTGCATCTTAAGGGTGTGGAAAATATTCCGCGTATAACATTATCTTAAACTGAACATAGTAAAATAATTGATATCTTATTTTAAAATAGAAATGATGAAATGACACAAGTAACAAAGTACCTTAACCTTCAACTCTGATGACAAATTATATTAACTTATCTTAATATTCACTGCAGGGTTAGGTAACCCAACGTTGTAACATCGTAAGAATAAATTGGATTCTGCTTATTTAACGACATAAAGCAGGGCAAATGGTAAAACATTCATTAGATCTATCAGCAGAGTTAGTCTTCATAAGTGGTACATGTAGAACTGCCTTCCAGTGTTATCACATAAGGCTGAATACCATAATCTAAAAGGGTAAAATGAATCTGTAATGATTTTTTTTGGCGTTTGACCGCTATATTCGATGATAAAATTTACCATCGAAATCCCAAAACATGCAATTTATGTAACCAATTTAGATAATAATTAATTCGTTAATTTAAATCATCGGAACAAAACATAAAATTACATTACATAACAAACAAAAACATTACAAAAACTCATTTATCTATAGCGATTCATTGCAATCGACGTCTTCCCAGTTCATCTGCCCCATGTACATCAGTCTTGTCTAGGTAGTACTAAGTTTTGTGGCAATGTATTATTTGAAATTTTCTATGTAGTGACTCACGACTGACACCGCGACAGTTAGTAGGAAAAATTATAAGTACCACTTACGATACGATCTGAAGTTCTGTTCAACGCCGATCATAACTTTGAGAGATAAAAATCAATTCAGTGCACATCGCGGACGTCGGATATCGATCGAATTAATACCATGTCCCCTCCACTAGAAATATGATGCTTATTGCTTATTATCTAATCCTAGACACGAATGCAACTTCGTCATATCTAGTAGGTAGGTACAGCAATCTACTTTTGTGTCTGTCTGTACGTTGGTGAATATCAACTGATATTAGTAACTGTCTATCAGACGATTCTTCAAGAGTTCTGAAGTGTGAAGAATTGTAATAATCAAGAAGAAGGGTATCTAATCGAGAGTACTGATTTAATAAGCTATTGACTGTGTGTTACTGTTATGTTCTGTCCACTTACAATAACACAAGTACATCCAATCCTGTCACGTGGTATCTAAGTATCTTTTTGAAATATTATGCCCGTATGGCAAATGTGTGATGGCGCGTCCAACGGACGACAAACTAGTTTTACTTACATTATTTCTGTTATTCTGACATCAGATCATAATTTTAGTGACATTATAATCTTGTTTAAAATTGCAAGTAAGTACCTAACTAAATAGGTACTAACATTTTTAGTAATATTCTGAATAGTCATGCTACAACCAAAGAACGTTGGGCACTAACTTTTGTAGGAAACAAGAAATATTAATATTATCATACAAGTCAAAATTTCACGATAAATCATTTTAGTATACCTTCTTCAAGTTTTACAGAACCTGTCGAACAACTTCACTGTCATTCATCTTACCCTGGTTGAATCAGTCTATAAACGCGAAAAAATCAGTCGGGCTTGACCACACGGCTCCGGATTATTCTTCTATCAACACAATTGGTCAGATATGATTATGCTCATTAAAATGAATTTAACAAAATACCGGAACAGTAAGTTTTTAAACGAATACGTGCAGACCCAGCCTAAAATGATAGATAGGTTTTTAGAAAATCGTTTTTATTCAAATAAATACGATTAGAAAAAGAAACGAAGAAAAATGGCATATTGCATTGCTAGTAGCAATAAAGCTTCTATAACTTAAAGAATGGCGCCGCGCCAGAATTTTTATAAATTATAATATATTATGGAAGAACCGAAATCACACTACCTTCGCAAGAAATATTCTTAAAATTATTCACTTAAAAAACCTAAAATAATTTAGATGTCCAAATATCGAAACATGATTGCATAGAGTTGAAAGTTTTATGAATACAAACACAAATATGACTATGTAGTTTCAACTTACGAAGGCAGTGTATCACAATAACACAAACAATATAAAATAAAAAAAAAACAAACTTAAAAAATATGTTATAGATAGGTGCTATGAAAAGTCTACTATGAATTTTCAGAATTTCAGATTATTACTAAGAATAAATATCTAAAGACTGGCGATAAATCTATACTTTCAATCATGTATTACATGTCTCGCGCATTGATGTTGTGTGTTGTTAAACATTAACATTGCGGTAAGTAATACAAGCATAAAAGTTTCAACTCTTGTCTGGGACAATAACCTTAACAATTAGTTTTCAGTTATTACACCATAGACATATATATTATGTTGCACAATCAGTTCCAATCCAATGATTCACGAGATCAATTACAATTTAAAGAATATTGGCATTGGACATTACAAACTATGAATGTCTATTTTAAAATCGGATTGACTTCAATCAAACAATCTGTGCTTAGTCTATCCTACATTTAAAATACAGTTTGACATTCATTATAATATGAAATATAAACAGTCATGAACCAATCGCTTTTAGTCGTTATAAACACGAAGAACTTGCCACAAATGCGTAAAAAATAATTTACTGAATGACATAAAAAGGGCAGTCAGCGTGGCAGTGGCTTATAGCATCCATGGCTTTGTGTTTGGAACATCCTTATATGTCATGACATTTCTACTTAGCTCATGATAATGAGTTGTCCAGTGTTGTTTGCATAGACAAGTCCTTGGCCAGGTTGAGGGGCCCAGCGGAGGCAGTTGAGGCTGGTAAAGCCGTGCTCCCAATTCTGTTCCAACTCTTTGATAGGAGACAATCCCGTGCGGCTTGAACTTTCTAGAAATTAAAACAAAATTACGGGTAAATGTTACATATAAAACGTTAGACATTACTGGCTGATATTGAACTTTAAGCTTTGTTTAGTATTATTGATATTTAAATAGGAAAATTATATAAAACTAAGATAAAGCGAACGTAAGCGGTCGGTACATACCGAGCGGCTCGAGCCGGTACAGTAGCGCGATGACGTTGTTGCGCGCGTGCGGCGCCGTGGTGAAGCGGCGCGAGCCCAGCCCCACGGCCAGGTGCCGCGCCGTGGGCGACAGCGCCACCGACACCGCGCTCTGCTCCAGCACCGCCGTGTGCAGGCACTGGCCCAGCCGCGCCCACTCCAGCGAGTACACTCCTGCGGTTACAGCACACGCGGTTAGCTCGTGACAAATTGTATACCATGTGTGCTGCAACTATTTAGCTATCGTACCCACGGGCGATTTTTTATCGCCGAGACTTTAATATACAAAAGTATAGTTTGACGCGCTGCGCTGGGATGCACTCTGCTGGATTCTTAATGCTCGGGTCAATACAAAATGTTGAAATACCAGCGCGCGATAAAAAATAGCCCGTGCGCATCTGTCACCTTGACTTGTCTCGCCTTCCACTATTCTACACAATATTCACTTACCGAGCCAATGGTTCGTATTTCTTAACCTGGGCACAGGTAGGAGCGCCACCAACAGCCTGCCATCTTTAGATATGTCGATACTAGCGTCATTGTGAATTCTGCATCGCTGTACTACTACGTTCTTGGTACCTGATGACATAAAAATTATGTCAGTTGATTAGGTAATAATGAAGAATAATATGGAATCATCTTATCCAGACAAGCAAAAATTAAAATATGTATAGATAAGAAACGAAATATCATACTGTCCGATATCTCGGGCGTGTTGCCGGTGGTGAAGTCCCAGGCCTGCACGCGGTGCGAAGGCGCGGGCAGTGCCTCGGAGATGATGCCGGCGTCCAGGAGCCCCGCCATGCCGGCCAGGCGCCGCGCGCCCGCCTCGCCCGCGCCGGCCCCGCCGCCTTCCTCGTCCACCACCATCGCGTTCTGCACCACACTTACACTTATACCAGTTCTACGAGTGCGATTCTATTGAACACGTGCATAATTTAGGTTGCCGATTCATTTACCTGAGCCAGGATGATAGGTTGCAGATATTCGTGTATCCTGGGTAAGCGCTGGGCCGAGCCGCCGTCGTTGCCGGGCAGGTCACTCATCTGCATGAGCGGCATGGCCACGTTGTTGAGCACGGTGTGGAACTGGTGGCTGAGCTCCTCGCGGCCGGCCGGGTCGGCGCGCGCCGCCAGGATGTGCGGCCGGAACATCGCCAGCGGGTGCCGCGCCGCGCCCTCGGCCGCGCTGCCGCCAGCGCTGCCGCTCCCGCTGGGGCCCGGCGACGCGCCGGGCGCCGTGTTGTCGGCACTGTTCGCCGGCAGCGAGAACATTTCCCGCACGGACGATGGTGTGTACAGACGGATTGTCTGCAGGCGTCTGAATCTATTTCTGGCCGCATTCCTCAGCCTCACAGCCTGCATGTGAGCTATGCGTATAAAATTGACCCTGTGTTCGAACTCGTGCATCAGCTCACTTCCAGGTGATTCCTGAAGGTTAGGATTGTCACCGGACGGCAGAGCGTTCGATGGCCCGGCCACAGGCTCATTACTTTGTGGATCGACCCTCGGACTTCTAAATCTCGACACGCTGGGTCTCAAAGGTATATTTCGCAGTGCCGGTATTCTATAATTTGATACTGGAGGTAAAACCCTCTTTTTAATGAGTGGATGTGCAGTAGGATTTGTCCTATGCAAAGCTTTTTGCCTCCTAGTTTCCATGTACAAATCTCGTCTATTTCTTGCAGTAGCAGAATTATTCCTGTTGGCGGCGGCTATTTGAACGGCAAGACGATTGCTATACCTTTGTGAAATTCTACTCCTTTGTGAATTCTGTGACGTTGAAAGTGTTTCTTCGTGTGGTCTCTTATTTTTATTACTTTTTTCGACAGTTTCAGCCTGAGATGTAGACGGTTTCTCAGCATTTTTAGTTTTGTTATCTTTACTATTTTGTTGTGATTGGTTCGCAACCGATTCTGCAGCACGCTGTGGGTTACTAGGAGGCGCTAGCTCGTCAGGGCCATCAACGTTCACGTCCACGTTATGCTCAACGTTTTGAATACGAACGACATCTAGGGATTCCACACGTTGCGGTGTAGGAGCCTGGCTAGTGGCTGTTCGGCCGTTATTCCTGTTTGACATCACGATTAAGCAAGTCAACGCTAGAGCCCTTTTAAGCGTCCTCAACATATTAATGATGAGTTGACTGAGGCCGCGTTCTTCCAGACACATCATCATCATATTGAACATAACAGACAATACTTGCATAGCTCTCATGCGTATTTCATGCCTGGTAGCACTAATTTCAATCGCGCGCGCGAAGTCTCTACGGGATCGGTTGGTGTAGCGCGGAGCCAAACGATTCGCAGTAGGATTTCGACAACGCCTCCTCAGTTCATCTTCTGCACGCCAACGATAATTCGATTGTAATCTTCTTCTCAAAGGCGGAGAAAATCGAGTATTAGGTGAAGATCTTACGTGAGAAGACCTGCCCCCTTGGGTTGGTCTAGTTTCGGTAGCATTGTCATTAGATGTATTTCGCTCGGCTTCAGTCTGATTATTATTTGCATTGTTATGATTCTGAGGCGCATTACGACTTCCAGTCGAATGTCTGTCACTATCTTCATTTCTTGCATTATTTCTTAGGTTTCTTGCAGTGCGGGTGAGGTTATCCGTCATGTCAGTCAACATCATACACCGATCGAGTAATGGTCGAGTATAATAACTGGGAACATCCTGTCTTCCTGTTTCCCTGTGTAACATAAGTATGCGACGTCGTAAATTTTCCCACATCCCGCGTAATTCTCTCATGGTCGTACGATTCCCTCGCAGCCAAAGATTCGTCAACTGCACAGTGTGCTTCTGTAATGCGTTTACACCGCTTCTAACTTTTCTATAAGCTTCGTCAGGTGGAACTCCGCCGCCTCTATTCCAAAAGTCATCTCTACTTGTCGACGGTCTGTCGGGATTAAAATCAGATGTACCTTGCGTACGTGGCTCTGATGCTGAGGCTCCGTCCGCCACATCTCCTCCCTCTGCAGGTGCGGCGTCAGCAACAGTAGTTGTGGGTGCGGCTGCAGTAGGAGCAGCTGCAGTGGGTGTGGTTGCAGCTGGTGCGGCTGCGGCAGGCGCAGGCGTGGCTGCGACAGTCGTGGCTGAGGACGCGACTGGTGCGGAAGAGGGTGCTATGTCGGTGCCCAAAGAATCGCTTTGTGTTCTAACACGAAACCTATTATTCGACAACGACACATTTATTCCTCCTACCTCTCTCGACGGTCCTGCCTCTCTAGGAGAGGCAGTATTGCGCGTCTCATCATTCAATTCAAACACTAGTCTATCAGTAGGGTGCGGTAGTCTCTCGGAAGAAGTCGAGGCAGACGGACGATCATTAACTCTGGACTCGTCTTCGCGAAACGTAGTATTTCTAGTCCTAAAAATATTAACTTCCGAGGACTGATCACTGTCCGAGTCAGACGTGGATGACAAAAATTCTCGACGCCAAGTGGAGCTAAACAGTCGCACCCGAGGCCGAGCCCCGCGCGTGCGGCCGCCGCTCTCGCTTTCGTCCGAGTGCGCGCGCGACGCGCTGCCTCGCCGCGGAATACTGCGCTCTACACTGGCCAGAGTGGATAAAGACATATTAGTGATTAGATTCAACAACCTTGTACCAGAGTCACGCAGAATATCACGAATCAAATCAAGACTTTCGTTAATAGTTTGTGCATCGACTGGCGCCGTCACGGGGCTCATCTGTGTAGATGAATTTGTCATTGTTGGTCTTTGTGAGGAAGCGGAAGAAGAACCAGAAGTTGAGGGTTGGCTCCCAGCTGAAGCACTAGTCTGGAATGAGCGTCGTGGTACAAACGGCAATGCGGAAGGAGTGGTTGCTGCAGTTGCAGGATCGTTACGTGTGGACTCGGTATTTTGTTGTAATGGCGAAAAGTTTCTTCGGCGAAGTGAGAAGTCTCGTCCCAAAGAAGATCCTCTAGATGAAGTGAAAATGCTAGTGCGCGACGTATTCGTCGAACTGGAGGGAGTGATTTCCGTAAAAGTAACTCTGGTCGGTCTCGGTGTACCGTTAGAAGACGAAAAAGGATTTGGCAAGAGTCGGGTACTCTCGTACTCAATAGTTCTGTATGATCTGTCGGAACCGTTCAACGGTTGGAAAGCGGATGATCGTGATCCAAACAGCGAACGCTCCTGATTTGATGAACTTGGATTTCTGAAAATATCAAAGTGAAGCCAAATATAAATGCATAGATTCATATTTATGGTTTTATTTAAGCTGTGTTGGTCTTTAGAGGAACAAATAGTCAACTTGAACTGTTTGTATTAAAGTTTGTTCAATCACTAGATCACAAACGATATGGCTGCATACCTGGAAGGGTTGTTGTCAATTGACAACACATCCAGGTTGAGTAAGCGACTGCTGCTCTCTCCGTCGCCAGTGTCCGCGGGCTCCACGGGGTCGCGAGACGTGCTGGGCGTTGGATTAGCTGAAAATTTTATATTGCGTTAAAATTATCATTATAAGCAAGAAACCATTAGTATGAAAGGTGAAATAAGATTACAGGCATCACGGTGGAAACCAATGAAGAAGTTTATTAGGGTTAGACAACTTTACGTATGTCTGTCACCCTACGATTCCATAAAACTGTCTTAAGGTGACACTAGTCGCGGGCTCGAACTCACTAGTAGGCATGGCCGAAAAGCACGCTGTGTCACCTGGCATCGTGTCCGACAGAGATAGTATCAGTGATGAGCAGTTAGAAACTGGTCTACGTGCACAACGTCTAGTTTGCACGCACACAAACACCGTTCCGAACTATTTTAGTAAAACGAGTGCGTAAAAAATTACGAAAAGTCCTTTTGAAAATAGGGTTTTATGAAAAAACCACTGCATAAATCAATTAGGAATAAAGTTTATTGAACTCTTCGACAATTGAGCTTTGTCGGTGCCGACTTTGTTTTGGAGATTTTACACTTCTTTTATTACTTATTTACCCCCAAAGTTGCGTTAAAATTAGCAAGAAAAAGGAATCTTTGTGGGCTCCTAATTTTTTAACAGCTTAATATTTTACTCTTCTGTTTCCGCACAGACAAAATTAATAATGAAACAAAACGATATCATGTTTAACTTTGGATGTACCATGTCAAACAGTGGAGTAAAACCCCCCTGAAATTTGTATGGAAGAAATATCAACTAGTTCCACCTTAAGCACTTGTGTCATTTCAAGTCGAAGGGTAAATTGGGATAAAATCCGATGCCGTAAAACAATCGGCAGGTCTTATGCAAAACTCAATAGTCTATACAAAGTACTTAAACTAGTAAAATAAAAACTCACAGTATACACATTGACAATTCACCAATACACGTGCACTCACTCAAACTCAAAGCATTTATTTCAAATAAATCAATTACAGGCACTTTTGAATTGTCAAGGGGTCGGTCAGTCAGAAAGATGAAGCTAGTTGCCCATTCCAAAGCGTAATAGGTACCTATGGAGAAGAACGGGCAAGAAACTCCATGGACACTCTTTTAAATCACAATATGGTTACAAAATATCGGTTACATCATTCATGTTAAAGTTATAAATGTGAGAACGATGCAGATGCAACGATGCACCTATAAAATACAGACACTCTTACAACACCAACAAAACTAACACAAATCACAGCACCATGCATAGAATACACTCTTTTTTATATATATTTTAAGTTTAAAAATGTAGCTTTAAAAACTAGCTTTTGCCCGCGGCTTCACCCGCGTGGATGTCGGAAAATATTCCACGGGAACGTACTACCGATACCGGGATACGTACCTAATAGCCGAGGAAAACGTCATTGACTCTTAAGGCTGCGCCCGCGTTGCCGTCAAGCATAATGATTTTGTTACGCGTAATTTTGAATCTGTGATATCTTTTAAACCATTAATTTAAATGAAATGATGTCAAGGCTTATTTTAATCTAAATTAGATGCTCAACTTAAGTAACTTAGTTTATTGGATAAGGATTAATATAATACCGGTCAAAATAGCTTCGGAAATAACAATGAAATTTTTATCAAATTCTGAAAGATAAAAATGGTTATTGTGGGTCATCCTTAGAAGATAGATATTGCCATCGCGGACTTTTTGTTGAATTTTTTAAGATGAACAATACTGTAGACACGAATTTTATGTAACTTTTACGATTTCCGCGGCGCACGCCAATAAAGATACCAGTCGGCATGATTTTTTCAGACATCTTTAACTTAAACCTTAATGAATACACTAAAACTTTCCGCATGAATTACTCCGTCCATTGATGAAAACCGATTGAAAATCCGTTTGGTAGTTTTTGAGTTTATCGCGTTCAGACAGACAGACAGACGCGGCAGGGGATTTTGTTTTATAATATGTAAGGATTGTTAACGGAAAGAAGGAGACGGGATCTCACAACATAACATAGTTTGAGGTCTAGGAATTCAATCCACTTGAATGTAAACTTTGCGAAATAAATTTATTCTTATTCTTATTTATACAGTACCTTGAATTATATAAAATGCATTGTTGTAAGTAATTATTTTATGATGAAAAGGTTTTTTTGGTTCCAGCTGTTTTCTAATCAATTGGCAACTTATTACCATCATCCTGAGTAGTAGTAGTAGTACGCGTGGGCCGCATCCAGCCTGAAGTTCCGAGCCCGAAGTCCGTCTCCATAGGGTCCGTACCGCGGTCCGTCTGCGAACATTACAAACTTTATTAATAAACAATAGTTCAAGCAGCAGATATACCAATGTTAATAATGATAGTTTTTTAACATTATCCATTACCGTATTTGGAGGCGGCGGAGTGTTGGTTAGGCGATGTCGTACCATAAAGAGTCTTTGATAATTCCTCACTAAACTATCATATCTTTGCACCAAGTTTTGATAAGAGTTTACAATCATGTCTTGTGCAGAGCCGGGGCTCTCCTGCGCCCGGCTGCCGCCCGGACTGTCGTCGTTGTCATCTCTTCTAGAGTTATTTGTCGGACCCGAGGCAGGGTTCTGCTGTTGCGCAGAGTTGTTCGCTGGCCCTCCCGCACAAGCCCATAGCGATATTCCAGTGATAAGTTTGTAGCCAAGAGCATCGAAAGCCACAAATCTGAAAGACACAAGCTAAGAAGAATGCATCATATTTGATTGCAGTTTAAAACTAACGAATTTTAGTGCTCCTAAGATGTGGTTAAGAGGGAATTATGCATATTATTTCTTTTATTTCATTATTTACATATAAATTATATTTTTGAATATTAGAATAAATCAATATAAAAACATTTAAAAATATAAAAAAAAAATTGTATCCCACCGGTATCGGGAACAGGGTCCAAACCACCGGTCAGGGCTCCAGAGAGAGGAACCTCCTAACAATGCGAGCCGTGCCCAGGAGTACCGCTTTCTGAATCCAAGCCCTTAATCCAGCTGCTCAATGAGAGCCTCCTTAGGTGTTGGTCGAGGCTTTTGGCAATTAACCCATTGCCTGATACGACTATCGGCACAATGATTGCTGAGTCCACATCCCACATGCCGACAACCTCGCGAGCGAAGTCAAGATACTTGATTTGTTTATCTTTGTCGGCTTTCACGAGGCTCCCGTCATGCGGGACCGTTATATCAATAATCATTGCGTGCCGCTCTCGTCGCTCCACCACCACTGTATCAGGCTTATTGGCAACAATAGTCCTGTCAGTAATGAGATGATGGATCGATCCCAATACAATGTGATATTTCGATTTTCGAGAACTGGGTCGGGCACATACCTGTAGTACGGCACTTCCGATTCCAAAAGGCTGTATTTCAGAGCAAGTTGCTGATGGATAGTCCTGGCTACAAGGTTGTGTCTATGCAAGTACTCTTCGTTACCTAGACGAGAACACCCGGAGATAATATGTCGGATTGATTCTCTCGGACGGTGGCATGCCCGACAGATGTCAAGCGTGCCGTCCTTCACAATGAATCTCCGGTAATTGTTCGTCATCATAACTTCGTCCATAATTGCACAGACAAAACCTTCGGTTTCCCCAAAGAGGTCACCAAAACGCAGCCAGGTTACGGACTCTAGTAAATTATGCATATTATTATTAACAACAAAAACTGATAATAATTATATCAAAGAGCAATGCATCAATAAATATGGACAAAAAGTCTATTAATAAAAGTAAAAACAGTTCTTTTATTGCATTTATCTACACAAGCGTGATGCTGTAGAAGTGAAGACTGTTATTTACGTACCTGACTTTTTCGTTAACATTATTAGTTGAGACTTTGGTAAAAGGAGCAGGCTTGCTCCAGTCCCAAAAGTACAATTCATTGTAGGTGGCTATCACTAACAGCTGCTCGCGAGGGTGGAACGCAATGGAAGCTATGACAGTTTCGTTGCGAACATTCCACACCTCACTCCCACCCTGTAGCAACAAATTAATGAAAATATTCAGGACCATCCTGTAATTTCCCTTTATGTATTTATAAAATGGTATGGAATATTTCAAGAAAATATTTTTTGGTACTTATAGTTTTCTAATTACTGCACTTCAAATTGAGAATAGATCAAAAAGTTATCACGGAAATTTTCCTGTTTACATTTTGATTAGTTAAATTTCATTAAATAAATTAACACCACAAACTTCTCTTAAAGTTATCTATTTATTTAATTGCTGAAGACATGCACTTAATAATAAAATTTGATTTCATTCTATGAAAATATGTAAAACTCACACTTGCAATGTCCCACACCCTGACTTGTCCACCGAGACAACCAGAGCCGATGAGCAGGGGGTGTGATGGATGGAAGGCAATGCACCACGGAGTACGCGGGTGCCCCTTCAATATGCGCACGTGCTTCCCACTAGCCAGCTCAGACACATATACATTGTGGTTACCATGTGTTGATGCTACTTTAGTCCTAAAAAAGTATGCATGTATTTAAGTTATCATAAGTACCTTTCTGAACCAGAAGTTATAAATAAAAAGTCAATAATATAATTATTTGTAAGGAGGCACAATGTGATGTTTTTAGTTTTAACTAGCTGACCTGATAGATGTTGGCACCTTTTCAAATTTTTCTAAGAACCAGATTCAGACTATTATGAACATTTTAAAACAAAAAATAGCGAATTCGGTCCAGTCGTTCTGAAGTTATGCGCTAACCAACGGACTTAATTTCATTTTTATTATACAAGGTGTCCCTGGAAGTATGGATCAAATCGAATAGGAGCGTGGGCAAGGTCATTTCCAAACTTGTTAACCCTGAGAATGTTTGTGCTTTTTTTGGGTTCAAAAGTTATGACAATTCTTTTTATTTATTTTTTTATTAATTTGCTTAGTGCTCAAGGAAAAAAATCATTAAATAAAAACTATCAAGGCTATCAATAAGATAAAAAAACAGGGCGTTGTAGTGGAGTGGGCCTTTCTTGTGGTAATACTATTACGTAGCTAGAAGACATGTGTTCAATTAGAAAAAACATTTACTGCAAATGCTTCGGCGGTTTGGCAAAAAATTTACTAAATTTTCTAACTATTTTATTGGAAAAAGTTACACTAGCGAAAGTTGGTCTACTTTCGCTAGTATAACTTTTTCTGAAACTGAAATTAAATCTTTAGTTAAGCTGAAATAAATGAAAATTGTAAAAATACAACCTCCTTGTTAATAAAATCTCTACTAAAAAGAATATCCCAGTGATTTATTCCTCCAAAGAATCTCCATGACTTGGGCAAGTTTTTCTAGCATGTGGTTTTTCGCTAGTGTTACTTTTTCCCATGAAAACGCTCGAAAATTGAGTAAGATTTTTGCCAGACCGAAGCCTTTGCAGTAAATGTTTTTTTCTTATTGAACACATGTTTTCTAGCTGCGTAAAAGTATTACTAGAGGAAAGGCCCACTATTCTAAAATATTGAGAAAAAAAATTGATAGCACTGGTGTTTTTTTTTATGATTTTTTACTTTGAGTCTATGCGAAATGATTGAAAAAAAAAAAGCAAAAATTGGTCATAACTTTTGAACCATAAAAAATTACACTGACATTCTTAGGATTAAGAAGTTTGGAAATGACCTTGCCCACCCCCTATTCGGTTTGATCCATACTTCCAGGGACACCCTGTATAGAAACTCATTAGACTGATCAAACAAAACAAGTCTAATCACTCATTAGCATCCTTGGCTACAAGGCAAAAAGTCACAGTGTGTAATCTAATGATTTCAATGTCTGAAAGCTATAGAATTATATGTAGAACTCCAAGCTAGACATAGCATTCACTGACTATGCTACAAAATATGAAATACAACACATAAATATTAAGTAGTTGAGTTGATATTGGTATGAAACTAGTTCTGTTCAATAACTTTTATTTTGTTGTAATTGTTTTTTAGAACAGTTGAACATGAGCTAAGCTAAAGGGTGTCTTGGTTGATTTCTTATAATTAATGATTAAGGAATGCCAATTTTTCCAGGCAGTACCAATGTTTGACAAAAACCTTTCTAAGGTTAATAAAATAAAGGATTAACTTACCCATCAGGACTGAACACCATTAAAAATGTAGATCTTGGATACCCTGGCAAGTCACAACTCTGAAAAGAAAAAGTTGCCATGGCATCTTTATTATCAGCTTAGGCCTAAGAACATTATAATGCTATTGAATTTTATAATAGCTGTGAACATACAATTAAAATTTAGATTATTAATAAAAAGGACAAGAGTCATACTCTTATTTGAAGTGGTTTCTGGACAAGTATGTCCTCAGCCATGTTTTCCAGAACTGTTTTGCTGTTGGGATAGTTGGGTGGGTTAATACCCCGCTCCCTCCACTGCCAGCTCCGAGCAATGTTGCCCACATTCTGCATTTCGTCAATTGCTTCATTCTTGCAACCAAGCCATTCATTGTCTATAACTGGGTCCATTGCCCTGTGCTGCAGGAAAAATATGCAATCATCAGAATGATTAAAATAATCAATTGAAACAATATTGTATAATCACGTTGACTTGTAAAACCTCAAATAAAGAACTAGCCTTGCACCTGTTTTTGGAGAGGATCTTTATCTTGTTACTTAAATTGTTTGATTAGGTGATACTTATTAGTTTATTGCACTCAAAATGGAAGATTGGTTTGCATGATTCCAAATAAAAATAATACTTAAAGAGGAGCAGGATGATTTTGTTATCATTGTTTTATAGAATTTATAGTAATAACTTAACTGTTAGCAAAGATGTGTGTCCTACAATTATAAGAATTTTATTTACTGAAGCTTAAGCTTACCACAGAGATAAGTACTACAATAAATATTTAGCAATTTGTTTATCATTAACTGATACCTACTGTTTTGTTTTTAAAGAGATTGTTAATAATGTAAAATAATAAAAGTAAGCATGTGGACCTATGGAGGGTAGGTGACTTGTTTATTATTTACCTTTATGTTTTTGTGATCATTGAATAGAATTGGGTGTAGTAGATCTGAAAACAAAACACATTATTCGGTTGAATGTTGCTTTGTAATGGAACAACATACATGTAAACATGTATTTTGGTTGGCACTTACGCCTATTCGTCCTAACAATGAAAATGTCTTATGTAACAAGTTGGAGAGCACACCAATTATAAATTTCTTATTACATTGCAACTAAAGTTGATTAGTGTCGTCTGTCACGTACATTATCGTATCACGATTAAACATAAAAGTACCTACCATACCAAATGACCGGAGTGAGCCATGTTGAAAATTGACATGTTATTTCATCAAACTATTTCCTCAAAATAAGATTTACAAGTTATTCAGAATCCTAGACACCGATAGATTTGTTTTATATTTCATACGGATTGGACAAAATGTTGTATACAATACGCATTATAAGCGTCTATGCTGAGTGTAAAAGCAACGTATTTACCTTAGACATTGTGCTAAGTGGAACAAATATTTTACAAACTATTACAAATGTAGTCAATTAAGGTTATCCTACTTGTTTAACACCACAATTTATGTATTAACTACGCTTTTATGTCTCAAAAATCCATAACAGAAACAATCCAACAGCACCAGCTGCGAACTGTCAAAATTGAGGAAAAGAATACAGATAAACAAAATAATCAACCAGTTGCAAATTAAAAAAATCAAAGTATTGCAATGCTCGTAAGTCGCACCGATAATAATTCTAAAAAAAAACAAAGAATATTTTGTTTTCAGAATCACTGTCTATGCATTACATGTAGATTACATGCATGGTTGCAATAGCACTGCAAATAAAAAAAAACCTGAAGGTTCCATCATCGTTCCGGACGAAATTCGCTCGCGCCGGTTCATCATCATTCTTTTGCCACAAATACATTTAAATATTATATTATTACCCTTAACCCAATTTATTTGGGGTCGGCGTATCTTGCCTTTTTCTGCCATACTTCTCTATAAGGCATCATATCCGTAGTAACGCCTTTTCTAGCCATATCTGTTTAATACAGTTCTTTGGTGTTACCCTACTCTTATAGCTATCTCAAAACTTTCCTCATAACATACCCATACCATGGCGTCCGATTTCACACAACTTTTCAGTCACCGGTGCCTCGTGCCACTTTCAGACTTCCTCTTAATAAATACCTACTCATTTCTTATTCTAGCCATTCGCGTACGTAACACCACGCATTGTCATCTCATATTGCATGCAATTGTGTTTCATTCATTCCTTCTGTGGCCAAATATTCTGATTTATACAATACAGCAGGTCTTACCATCAGACGGAACGGATTTTCAAACGGTTTTCACCAATGCACGGAGTGATTCATGAGGAAGGTTTTGGTGTATAATTCATTAAGGTTTTGTGTGAATTGGTTGAAATATGACGATTATTGTTGAAGATGTCAGAAAAAATCATACCGACTTGTGCGCCGCGTAAACCGTTACGAGATACATAAAATGTACCAATGTTGTACTGGTTTGTAAATTTTAAAAAGTTCAAAAAGTTCGCGATGGCATATTATGAGGATCTTCTAACCACATTAACCATTACTTATTATCTTTCTGAATTTGATAAAAAATTCATTGTTATTTCCAAAGCTATTTTGACCGCCTCGTTGGTCTAGTGGTCGCAAGCGCTACTACTGAGCATGAGGTCCTGGGTTCGATTCCCAAGTCGGGCAAAGTGTTATTGGGTTTTTCTATCTGAAATTTCTCAGTAGCAAGCCTGGAGTCTGGATTTGTGCCCGGTTGATGGCAATAGGCTCGCCCCCTATTACATGGGACTTAAAAAAAAACATAACTGGCGAAATGTGGGTGAACCTGCTACAGGGACACCTCTGCCCAACCCTTCGGGGAAACAAGGCGTGATGTTATGTTATGTATTTTGACCGATATCTTATTCCTTATCCAATGTTATTTAAATTGGACAATTAAATTAGATTAAAATATGTCTTGACATCAATCATTAAGGCTGGCCGTATACGTATGGTTTCCTGATCAGGATTCCTGCTTCGGAAATCTGAATACTTGCCTTACCTACAAAATGTTCAACTAGGCGCACAAGTTTGTACATTTTCCGTACGGAAAAAACATGACGTTCGTTACGGAAATAAACAAAACAAAAATCGAACGTCTATGCGCTAGTCTCACGGAATTCCGAATCAGGAATCCTGATCAAGATCCGAATCAGGCTGGCTGCATACTTACGGTACGTATGCGGCCAGCCTAAATTAATAGTTTAGAAGATATCGCAGATAAAAAATTACGCGTAACAAATAGTTATAGTTGACGGCAACGCGGGCGCAGCGATAGGAGTCAATGACCTTTTCCTCGGCTATTAGGTACCTAGGTAATCCCGGTAGTACGTTCCTGTGGGATATTTTCCGACATCCACGCGGGCGAAGCCGCGGGCAAAAGCTAGTTGTTTTATAAATCTTCTTAAGTTTATGGGGAATGCGGGAATTAGTGTTAATTCTGTGCTTAACAAAGTCAAAGTCAAATTATTTATTTTAATTAGGCACATAAATGGCACTTTTGAACGTCAAAAATGTATAAAAAGAGAATTGATTCTAGTCGCCCCTTCCAAAAAGTAATTTTCGTTAGAGAAGAATGGACAAGAAACTCCACCGTTACTCTTTTAAAATGTTTTACAATATTTTGTATTATAATTATATGCGAAGACGATGCATCTGAAATAAGATTACTGTGGTATAGGATTATTGTGGTATCACAATAGATAAAAATAATTAAAAATGAAGCAATGACAGAAAAAAAAATATTTATCTTTACTTAATAAGTCACAAAGTCCCAATATACTAATCACAAATACATACAATTCATTAAATTAATTTCATCAATAAAACAAAATAAGTACCTACATTACAATTCATTAGATCATTAAAATATTATATGTAGGTACATTAAAATTAAAATTAAAAATTCCATATTAATGTGATGGATACATGGTGTTTACAGATTTACAAGCATTACCTATACGATATTCCTAAAAAAATTACAAGTAATACCTACTAATAAGTCAGTGTGTATGTTCAATGTTATAATAATTAATTATACAATTAAATTAGCAACCAGTTTGATTTCTCGTCTAGACTCTAAATTGTCCTATGGAGTTTCCATGTTTCCAAGCATTCTTATCTTGGATTTAATCCTCTAATTTGTAATATGCTTGTTTACAAAGAGTACTTTATGAGTTTTAGCCATCTGTTCTACTTCGCCATCGCTTTGCACAAATGAACTGAGAAGCCTACCTTCGCGGCGCGGCGGCGGAACAAAAAGGGGGATGCGCGCCATCTAGCGCTATGACCCTAGAACTGAGGAAACCGCAGAAATCGCAGAATATACGCGGTTTTGGTTCTGCTGATTTTCAAGCCAACATTCTCCAGCTTCTGTTGCCATTATCTTCATCATAGGGCTCTCTGTGTCACCATTGTGTGGATCGCCCGGAGGACACGGTGGTGCATACGGTGGAGGTCTGCCCGGCTTGGGCGGGGTACCGCCGTGTCCTCGTGGAGGCGATCGGCTGCGGTGAGAGGCCATCACCTCCTTCTGTGAAGCAGTAATGCTGGCGAAGGAGAAGGTGGAACGCGTGAGGGAGAGGCAAATTTAGCGTCCTCACGCCCCTAACCGCTGCAGGAGACGCCCTGGGCGTCGGCTTGTGGACGGAGAGCAATGAGTAGCACGCCGTCCGATAAAGACCAGGCCCAAGTCAACGGCGCGTTGTGTTCCACGCGCGTCTGAAAGAGATGTCAGCAGAACTGACGGGGTCCGCTAGGGCCTATGCCTGCCGGGGTTGCGGGAAAGTCCAAAAGGGTTACCGTGGCCCCTGGCAACATAAAGGCAACTGAAGGAACACGGGTGGGATTTAGTCAGTAAGTGTCTGACACGCCCTCCCGCTCCGCCCAGAGCGGGAGAAGTTATTTGATAATTTCCCACCCAAAAAAAGACTCTCTGTGTGTGTGCCGATTTCGTGGAACTTCATTTTCTTCCTGCTCGTCATTGTATAATTTTTTATATCAATCGGCCGGCTATACGGCGATTAATCACCGGCTGAGCCAGATCGACTGGATCAACGAAGTGGGCACTAGGACACTCGAAGATGCCGTATAATTTTTCTATGACACTCTCATTGAACTACGTGATTCTTTTGTACCTATTAAGATGACAGTTCCAATTAGCAGATACCCGATTCTCTGGTTCAAACGTCCTCTGATAAAAAATCTAAAAGAGAAAGCGAAGTACCATACAAAATTTAAGAAATACGGAAACCTGTTTGATCATGAGTCTTTTGTTAACCGACTTGCAAAAAGGAGGAGGTTATATGTTCGTAGCGTATGTTGGTTCTTTTGTTGTTACCATATACATTTTATTAACTTTGCTTGGATAGTTTTTGAGTTGGTTTCAAAAATACGTATTTTTTTCCGACTTAGTATGTGGATGATATGATAAGTTCACGTCACTGTTTTTTACATAGTAGGTAGTGGTATTCGAATTTGTGTGGGGTAGGTTAAAACGTGAAAACTACTACAACTAAAAAGTGAAAAATAGTTTTTTTTTGCTCCGACAGCGTGCCAAGGAAGTTGAAAGTGAAATGTTTAGCTGCTATATTACAAAAAAACCGGTCTAGAGCGAGTCGGACTCACGCACCGAGGGTTCCGTACCATTTTAAATTTTCATCGGCGAAATCTTTATTCGTCAGAGAATTATAACACTGCACACTGCCGCGTGTAGAATATTGCAGTTTTAGGTCAGCGCCATCTCTTGACCGATAGTGGAACTAATGTAATTTAAGATGATGATTTCTGAAAAAGTGTGCTATTTAGAGACATCGTTTTATTTTCCTGTAATCTTCATATAAACTTCTATCACATAGAATAATTTCAGATTTTTCTCTATGCAAATTTCGGAGATAAGGGTGGAGGAACGATATTGTTTTTTAATTTTTCGTCAAAAGTCGAAAACTATGCGGCCTAAAAAAATGTTTGAGAGTGTGCAAATAGCTCTCTTTCATATGATACCCTGTGGCATGAGGGCATGTGTGCCCTAGTAGCACCACTTCGAATTTTTAAGACCTCCGATCAGTCCCTGCTCACCAGTATGGAATCCTATTTATAATACTTACGTCAATCGCATCGAAACTGTTCAAAAGGAGTTCTTAAGGTATATTCAGTTTAGATCTAAAACCTATTTGTCTAATTATTACAGCCGCTGCAGGAAGTTTCACATTCTTCCACTACCTATTAATTGAGCGGAGAAAAATTGCCGATATGGTATGCTTATAAAATTTGACAAATGGTTCAACCGACTGTTCTGAATTTATGAGCAAAATTGGGCTGCGTGTTCCATCTTTCACCTTAAGCAATCATCAACTTCTGTATGTTTCCTCTGTGCGGTGCATTTATCGACAAACTTATGAGCTATTTAGCAGGGCATACCTACAACTTGATGTGTCAGAGTGTTGATGATCTTGATTTATTCTCCAACAGTGTTCTTAAACTTAAAAAAAATACTGTGTAAAAACTGCTTTGAGGTTCTCTAAACCCTGTTTATGAAAGTGTTCAAATTACCGCGAATTGTCGCTTGATCGCTACGTCAAAAAGATCAACGCGCGTAGTCGCGTCCCGCGTCGCGCGCGTCTTTTGGCCCTAGTCATAAGGCGCCCGAGGCGCGCGTTTTTTACGCTGCATTTTGGGCGCTCAATAAAATTATATGAATTTCTATGGTACGAATTACATCAAGCGTTGCCGTCCAAGGGGGCGCGTCTTACGCGCGTCGCACGCATGTATGACGCGCGTCCCTCCCGGGCGCCCTTAGCGCGCCCTAGACGCAAGTTCCTTTTTTACTATTTTTCCTTGTCGTTTTCTCTGCATGAGTAATAAACTTAAAAGGTACACAAAAGTTACAACAAAATGTAGAAATCTTGTTGCGCGACGAGCGCGCCCAAAACGCAGCGAACTTAGCGCACGTCTCGGGCTCGGGCGCTTGTTATAACTAGTCCCTTATTATTGTGGCCTTCAGGCCTTAGTGGAGCTGAAGGCTAAGCTTCACCATTGTGAAAATCCAAGTACCACCTATTCAGATATAAGCGATATCGCTGCCGCGCAGTTGCGCTCGGTAGCGATACTGCTATTTAATTGCGTAACACAGTTTCGGTAAATTATTAAGATTAATCTGTTTCATTTTGACAGTTCAACAACAATAATTGCGTTATTAACGTGCTAGTGTAAAGAAAAAGAAAAGAAAAATTCTGCGAAGCGACCGGAGCGACTGTGTACCTATACGCAGCGGAACCAGGGATAGGAGGAGGCGCGCGTGGGGCTTGACGTGGAAAATTTCGTCGCCGACGATATTTTTTCTGACCCATCTCCACATCGTCGTCGTCCCGTGCATTATGAAACGATGTTTCCAAAAATTGCCATCCCGTTCCGTCCGGGTTAAAACAAGTTACGTATCTATGCACCGACCTTAATTCGTAAAATTGGTTCCATATGCCAAGATCACCGTCGATTATAATAGTTTGTGGCGGCATCTACATCACCACATGCGAACTACGCATCAAAGAGCTGACGTCACACAAAATCCTGACGTCACACAAATCCTGCATCGCGCAAGTAGGGTTTACCGCGCGATCAGCTTATAAAACATGTAAAAAACCGTTTCCGATCTGTGAGGGTATTTTTATTGTTAGGTATCGTACTAGGAGTCTATGTATGTGGTCGTTTTCAGGAAAATCGAAATAAAAATGAATATGGGGTCATTTTGGTACTAAAAATGTGATTTTTCAATAGCAGTATCTTTTTATTTTCAATAATAATTAGATATTTTATTAGTAATGGGTAAATAACTTTTAGGTAATGTTATTGCAGTACCTATGCGCCCCTTTCGGATCGGACAGGGTTTTTTTTTACATATTGTATATAACTTTTCGACATCAATCGTTGGGCAGGTGCCCAACAGACAAAACACCCGTCTGGTCGGAGGATCCTCCCTTTTCTTTGGAGGATGAGTGAACTGTACACCTTTTTTTTTTTGGGCGATATAGATACCGTGAAGTTTGTTTTATTTATTGTTTCTAGCTTTTTAAATGAAATGATGTCAAGGCATATTTGAATCTAAATTTAATGTTTAATTTAAGTAACATAGTTTATTTGATAAGGATTAATATAATACCGGGCCAAATAGCTTCTAAAATAACTTTTTTTTTTATCAAATTCTGAAAGTTAAAAATGGTTATTGTGGGTCATCCTTAGAAGAAGACATATACCATCGCAAATTTTTTGTTGAACTTTTTAATATGAACAATACTGAAGAACATAAATTTTATGTAATTTTTACGATTTTCGCGGCGCACGCCTATAAAGCTCCCAGTCGGCATGATTTTTTCCGACATCTTCAACAATAAACGTCAAATTCCAGCCAATTAACACAAAACCTAAATGAATTAAAAACTAAAACCTTTCGCATGAATCACTCCGTCCATTGGTGAAAATTGTTTGAAAATCCGTTCGGTAGTTTATGAGTTTATCGCGTTCAAACAGACAAACAGACAGACAGACAGACTGACAGGCAGACGGACGCGGCGGGGGACTTTGTTTTATAATATGTAAGGATTTTTGCCAACTGCAGTGCTAGCCTACCCTGTAAAGTCACCTTTCTCAGCTAATTCCTGTTAATAAATAGATAATTAGAACAGCTACCTACTTAGGTATTTGGAAGCAAATCTATTCCAATCTACAAATATAATCTTTGTGAATCGTGGTTGAATCAATATCCAGAGGATCGGTGATTCGGTGATAGGTGTTAGTCTAGTTTATCTGATCGAGTGAAACAGACCACGATAATGAATCCAATAGCAGCAAGGATTACGTTGCACGGTCACTAGCTACCGGTCGCGAACGTACTGCGACTGACGTCATCGTTGCTAACTGTCTGCTGAATTGCTGAAAGGCGGCTGTTAATCTTGCCTTCCATGAATAACAAAACGTTACGGCCGCAGCTTTAGTCAAGGTTTAGGAGTTAGGACTACTACTATGATATTTAGATACCTAATAAGCAGTGAGTCAATCATGTTTGTGCTCAAATCCTGAATAGTCATGCCTTCATAAACTCAAACTCAAAGCATTTATTTCATACAACTCGTGCGCCTGACGGGATTTTCCATACACTAAAATGTCGAACTTTCATCCGCTATTTAACTCCTATAGGGGAAGAATTTTCTTATTTCTTTTCTTATTTGTCACCTCTGTTGCATAAGGAACTTTTGTGCAAAATTGCATTCTTCTAAACTCAGCGGTTTAGGCTGCGCGTCATCGCTCAGTGATTGAGTTAAGAAGGAGACAAACAATTTACTTACATAAGCCTAAGTTGAAGGGGTATGAAATATCTATAGGTGTATAACGAATGCGGTTCGCTGTGTAAAAAAAAACCGTGTAGGTAACGAACCTATCCTACCATAATTTGTAGCTAACTGAACAACCGGCATTTTTAATTGTGCCCCCTTTCTTGTAAATGTACATCACCACGCTACGATGATCACGCTACCATAATTATTTCTAGTAAAAATCTGTATTTGGAAACCACTCTTCATCAAGCCACCCGATGTGTTCCTTCAGCTCTGATTAGATCTGAAACAGGTGACGTATGCCGTCGTATACGTACTTCGTGTATAATTCCGTCGACGTCTGCTGGGGGAGTGACGCTCGCTAATGCAGCCAGCCCGCTGTCGCCGTCCTGCCCTGCACTCCACGGTGGAACGATTTGAATCAATTTTGACAGGTACTCGCTACCCAACAAATTTTAGTTGAAGCTGCATCAAGAAGCTTTTAATATATAATAAGTACTCAAATAACAAAGAGATCAAACGTTTCCTCTACATGAGACCCCTAAACATTGTGTTGACGTAAGGTCTCGGCTGTGATTGCGAACATAACCATCTCACAAACCCACGCTTTGTAAAATTACACATCACATTTACATAAATAGTAATGAGATTACATTCGGTTACGCGAGGCAGGGTAGAAAATTACTCTTTCATTCCCACATCATATGCGTATAAATCTCTATCTCTACGCATGTACATAATGTAGCAAAACGACGAGGTAACGAGATTTTTCACAAAATTTGATTCTCCGCAATTTTGCGCGCGGAATGGATTATTTTTTCGGAGAAGATGCGACGCGTTAGATACTGTGATTTGATATCAACCTTATAAGAATTTAAATAATTGACTAATGAAATTGATAAAATTTACATCACCTATTTATAATTATTATAGCTATCTTTTAATAACCAACACGTCCCTCCACGTTACTTCGAGGAAACATTTGTTTCTTAAGATTTAAAAGGCGTAATATAATAAAACAGTTTTGTTTGAAGACCAGAATATAAGTTGAAAACGATTGATTTACCGAAATATATTTTTTTTTACTTCTCAACCGTACCAAGGTTTTGATATGGGTATGATTGAGAGCGATCGAGCGGGAAATGGCATCTCCGATCCACTCTGGCAATAAAAGTACACTTAGAAATAAGCGTAGATAAGCACCTATACCTGTACATGGAAACCTACTCATTTTGTAGTTTGTAAAAAAGTTATTAGAGAGTATTTTATGGAAAACTGAAGGCACGTACAATTTAGCCGTTTGTGCTAGGATTATGTAGCTGAAAGTTTGAAAGATTTTTATGATTTTCAGTCAACGACGTAGATACTTACTTTGATAATGATTGGATTGCTAAGAGTAAGTAGTCTTAGCATGTACAACTGCAAAATGTTCGAGGTACAGTACAAGACCTGTATCCTAATTGCGTAATACACGATCAATCACAATCTGTTTCGATTTGAAACAGGTTCTGTAATCATTGCATCATAAGTTGTAAAAAAAATATCTGCTCAACAACGTAAATAACGTAATGAATGTTGTTGAACTGTCAAAATTAAACAAATTAGGCATAATTGTTTACGAAAATAAGATACGTAACTAGGGTACAGGTTGTAATAGTTATGTTATTTTATTTGAAACCATATTATGTCCTTACCTATAACTCCATCCGGATTTCATCTCATTTTCCAGCTATCGCTCGTTTTTTCTATGCCTTTCGTCATAATCAGTTTTTAAGTTTAACCTTGCAATATACATTTTTAAATAAACAAATAAAGTACCTAGAGATCTAGAGATGTTGTACCTACACTACCTTGTTGCAATACAACAGCTGCTTACGCGAAGTCACAAATTCATAGCACGACCAATACAAAAATAGGCTTTACTTAGTTTGATCGAAGCTAAACATTGCTACTGTCCAATTAGGAAGCAGATGTAGCTTCCGATTTGCTCGATTTAGACTCGGCCTTCTTACTTCTCAGCCTGCACTTCCGGAGTGTTCCAGAATCAAATATTCATTCAATACAGAAATAGCAGTTTCAGAAGTTGGATATAACTGAGAAATATCCGAATGTAGTGGATTGCTGTAGGCAGATGATGGAGAAATATCCTTTGGTTTTGAAAGCGGCACAACACTCAAATATTTTGTTATTGATCGGTCGGCTAGCTTGGAAACAATGGATTAAGTATTTACAAGTATATTTATTTAAATATTGAGGTAGTTCTTTCAGAAACTTAAAATCTTTGTTTTTTGATTATGCATTTTGTATTATTCTATAAATATAATTTTGACCTCAATCTGAAAGTTAAATAGCGATATTTTTTTCATTCCTGTCGTCTTCAAAATGATGGCCATGTGGTTAAAGTCGCTGATTAACATTCGTAGCCAACAATAGACATTGTCCAGATCAAACGACTCCGTTCTTTGTGTTTTTATTGAAGCTAAAAGAGATGGGGTCTTTAATTTTTGTCCTTTATTCTACTTAGTTTAACTGTTTAATTAAATAGATGACAAAGCTGCAAATGTTAAAGAGAAGTAGGTACTTATTTACCTACGTATCTACTTATACTTACACTTATGTATTAAGTAGGTACTTGGTTAAGTAGGTATTGTTTTTAGTAATAATCGGTAAGTTTTTTTTTTTTTTTTTAATCGCGTTTTAGTTAGGAGAATGTGTACAATCTAGTGGGCATTCAGTAGACAGGCTGAGACAACAAAGCAAGGTATAGGCACAACAGAAAGGCAGATCGAGTGTCTTGCGACAATACACAACGACTGCATGTGTACATGTGCAGTGTTGCAGTGCAGTTTCAAAGTAAGAACAGTTTTTGTCATCCACATTAAAATTGCAACATTTATAACTGGCGTACGTCTTGCGAGTGTCGAGTTCGTGGAGAGTGATTTCGTCGCGTTTAGTTTCAACTCGGCGAAAGTCGGCGGAGGGCCGTCTGAGGGCCGCACCCGCAGTGCACTAATTGTCAGCCCCGGGAGCCCTGACACTCGTGTCTTACGTGGGTATAGCCTGAAGCTCAGCCGCCCCGTTACCGGTTATTTTATGCTACGTTTGCACTCACGAGTGAAGGTAACTGTAAAATGATACACTTTAGTAGTACGACGATGTAGAATTTTTGTGTTTATGCTATCATAAGCCTATAAATCATGTTTAGAGTTATCTTTCTTTACAGATTTAAATCAAGTAAATAAGCTTTTAAATGCATTTTAAAATGACATGAAAGGCTAAACAGCGTTTGAATACGAAAGTAGTGGATGGGTCGAATCTTGAAATTTTACCACTCAGATAATTTATATCTGTTGAAAAAACATGACAGTTTGACATATTTTCTACACAAACGCTGTCAAACCGCTTTATAAAAGTTATCTGACGATTGAAAAACGAGCCTAAGTGAATTAATGCGATAGGTATATATTTAATTCAAACCTAACAATAATTTACACCACTTAGGTGGGTAAATTGTCTTGATACCCGCGGACAACGTGAAATAGAGCCGGCCACGTTATTGGCTAACTAGTAGTCTCTTAGCCAGTTAGTGAAACTTGTAATGGATATTTACAGGTCTCTGCGGAGATATTTAACTAACTGAAGCTTACACGCAAAGGCCTTGCAAATGCCTAAGTTTGTGGGGAAATACACATGTACTTACTTTGTACTTGTAAGATAGAACTTGTAAATCTTCAGATAAGTAACGCCGTTATAAACCACATTGTACGACATTTGAAGGCAACTTTTTTTAGGTATAGAAGAAAGACGGAGTAGAGCCTGAATAGTTAATTACAATGTAAAGCCAAGTCAAACCAAACACTATGTAAACTTTACATAGGTCCTATTTGGCTTGGTTATTGATCAAAATTTAATTATAATCAACAGAGTCTGCCTTTAATTTCATCGTTGCTATTACAATGGGCTTCTCAGAGTCATTTAGAAAATTAATTCTTCGTTAAAACTTATTTTTCTCGTTATACATATTTTATATAGACGGAGTAAAAGTTTCGTAAAGATAAATGTCACCCTCCCGATCTCGCTGAAGGTTAAATAAGAATCATTTATCAGGAAGTTAAATCACGAAGTTTTCTCGTTTTTGGTGCTTTATTTGATAAAATAACAAATTACAGAACTGTTTATGTGGCAGTGGCCAACAAACTGTCGTAGGTGTCGCAACATACGCATAATTATTGGAACTTCCGTTTATTTTATAAGTGACAAAGATTAAAGATACATTTCAAAACCCACAATTGGAATTAATCATACTTAATTACATCTACATTAAATACGTCTAATAATTCTAACGTCCCCTTGAAGTAACCACAATTTTTTAATTTTTTTTAAATTTATTTAATTAAATCAGATACAGTGATCCATATTAATTTCAGTATACCTACTTAATAATTACGTTAGTAATCAAAGATACATGCCACAATTATTATTATAATAACTAAAATAAATAACTACATACAAAAAGGTACATAAAATCAAATTAAAAATCAAATCTTCTCGCGCGAAAAACTCACTTATCAAAAGTGAGTTTTTCGCGCGAGAAGAACAAAAGGAGAAGACCTTTTGTTCTTCTCGCGCGTTGTTCAAAACCACAACAACAAGTGAAATAGTTTTAATTTACACAAATTAATAAACGTTGGTCCGTTCAGCTCCGGTAGTAGCAAAATATTAATTGGGGCATGAGATTTCCAGTGAATTTGTTTCTCGTTTTGCTGGTTGCGGTACGGGTGCCCCTTTGCGCCCGCGTCACGTAAGCTGATTCCTTTCATTTCAAAATTCCACGGCTTTCTACCAACACAAAATAAAACGAACGGGAACGAAGGTACGTTGTGTAATTCCTCATACATAAATACAGCCACATCCCCGCCAAATCCTATTAATTTTAGGAACAGGTAAAACATAATAAGCGAACACGTTCTAAGGGGCGGTACCTCCTATATAATTTGCTATCAAATTATTCCAATCCCGCAAGAATGTTAGTTTATCCAGTCTAAATTCTATGAAAACGGTGCCTACAAATTCATAGCAGTACAGTTTTTATGCATCGCTCGGATTTCACAAGAGGCTTTCACTGAATTGAGCTATGAAAAATAATATAAAAATGTTTACGTAGTTTATTTCGTTCCGATTCTATATAGCGAATATCAAAAGATTCATTCGTCCTAGTCTCTTTGTCCTAATTATTTACAGTGCAGTGTTTTATAATATTCAGTTAGATATTCCTATAGCTGTAGAGTATTTTTATGCCAGGAAAATAATTCTATTAATTCATATATTATTCACCCAGACATCAATAAATAATTCTGAGCACTATACTGTCTCGTTTTTCTTTGCTGGATGTATATGTATAATCAACTGGAGCAGTGTTTGTCGTTGCTGAGTATCCAGCCTATCAATCTTGGCTTGATACTTTCACTGAATAAATTAATTGCATTGGCGACTGTCCCATCGTCTATTTACGGCCTAGCATGCTTTTGCAGCTATTCATTCTTTAACTGATGAAATTAGCCCTTAAATTACAGTTAAATAAAATAATTGATTTTTATACGAGGGACTAAAATAACCCATTCTCTCGAGGTAGGTTTACTCCCGAGCTTTAGCGAGGTAATAAATAGAAACCGTGATATAATGGGTTTTTAGCGCCGTGTGTACACTCTACTTTTCACTACGATTGCGAGAAAATTAAATAATCCAATACAATAACTACTAAATAGAATATTTTATTTAAAAAAATCGTGCAATTTGCTCAATCCGAATATTTAAGAACATTTTTTTCCCAGTAATTTAATTTCAGTCCTCTGTGAAGATAACCTAAACACATAGGATACTTTTTATCCAAGTATGCGGTAGTACGTTTCCATGGGATAATTTCCGACTTCCACGCGATTGAAGCCGCGGGAAAAGCTAGTTCTACATAAGAATAAAGACTTTTTCGTTTTTGAAGGCTCGTTGGTAACAGACAAAAATGTATAAGAAATTACTTTTTCCCCTTGAGAAAGATATGCTATTTTTTCCCCGCTCTCGTACACTACAATTACGGATTTTTTGAGCAACAGGATTGAAAAAGTATTTTTGTTTGGAACAACAACAAATTGGCATAATTACAAGAGAAACGATGGTGTGTAACTATCAACGCCCGTCTAAATATTAACTGAAATGAAATTCTTGAAATGATTAAATACTTTGTTATTTGAAATCTATTCACCCGAACTGTTTAATAATTAATTGGATTTTAAAATAATGTTTCTCTGAATCAAATTGATGAACGTGTGAAAGGTTCCCAGGGTAAACGTCATATATTTTAAGTAAAGGGTCAAATTTTGGGATAATGTGTTGACGCAGATGGATCCATCGCAAATAGCTGGGGTAACCGGCGGACCTTGTCGGTGTCATCATGGAGGATAATCAAGGTTTATACGAAAAATGGTCACGCTGTTTTTTCCATGGCCCTTTTTTGCCATCGTATATTTTCTTGAACCGACTATTTGCAAGTTAAATGAAATGGAATTAAGTATTTATCTTCAATAAATTTAATTAGTCAACATTTCCAAGCTTGTCAAAGGGTATCCATTGACAGGCTTCGAAATGTTGAAGGTGTCATTCTACCTCTACCGAACAAAATAATATCCTCATCTATCTATTCTCCGTCGCTAGAAATTATAGGTAAAACCCAATCTAATTATTACATAGATATCTTTTTTATACGGTCAATACGGTGGGTTTATGTGTTACATTAAGTCGGAAAATTCCTTTGTCCCTAACCGGGTTTGTTTACGACAAGTGAACTTTATAAGCAGTCCATTTTATTATGTCCATGTTTTATCCTTCACACTAATGATCGCGTATCAAGTTACCCTAATTATAACAGGTTTATGCCTCGGTTAACTATATTATTATACAGAGGCTACCTACCTATGACTGTAATCCAAATTATATGTGACAGTTATTACCCTACTCTGCAGAAGACAGAGCGAAATGCGAAGGGAAGCCTAGAAGTCAGTGGGGGAAAAGGGGACAAATATTTAAAAGATGGATAAGGTAAAAAGATATTAGTATTAAGATATTTATTTAAAGTACAATTTTGTAAACAAGATAAGCATTTTTTCTCCTCTATTTGCTAAAAATTAACAATATTTTTTGATCAGAATTGGACCCTCATAATTTAATCAGGTATGCGTCTCTACTTTAGATACAAGTATTTACATGTGAATTTCGTCTAAACGAGTCGTAACTTGGGATATAAATCAGGATCTTCGAAGTCTTGGAAGTCTACCAAATTCATCTAAAGCTAGGTGACCTAGACCAGCAACTTACAGTACCTACATTATTGTATCATTTTTCCATCAATGGCCCCTGATACGCAAACCAAAGAATTTACTATGTGTTTATCGGTTAAGTATGAGAACATATTGTGCCAAAAATATCATATTATTGTGAAGCATATATTGGTGAAATATTTCATAAAGTAGCGGAGTCGGCATCAATAAATAACAATAACAAGTTCTGTATTGACATGGATGATTATTTTATGTCGTTTCTTTAACCTAACTTCTGAATGGGCCTTCGTTTTGCTTATGAGGGCGATGTTTTAGTAAACCGTAGGCGATATCATAAAAATGGTATTCTGATTCGATTTGTCGCTTCAAGTCGCTTGTGATGATAACTGAGAATTGTGTTTCTATAATTTCGATCCTTAATTTGTTGGTATCCTTAGAACGATGACACAGATTTTATTATGATCTCAAAAGCCTCGTAGCCAGTCAAAAATGTTTTTTTTATTTGAGTACCAACTAGTATACATTAGTTTTGATTGGAATCTCCTTTTAAGCATGATGACGCCTGTGTTAGGAGCGTCCGCACTTCCTTAAGCCAGTCGTAGCGTTTTTCGAGATGCTAAATACCTACGTTGGTAGTTTCGAGAACCTTACTTAAGTATTTAAACCAGTCGCTTATATTTGAATTTCCCTTGTATTTTTAGTTATAAAATTTCAAATACAGACAAATGAAATGTCTACTCTGCTTACTTAACCTCATTTGAAAGCGTAATCATGAAGACATAGATTGAGTAGAAGTATTAGTGATTGTATGCTCGTGAGAGCGATCTGTGGTTCGTGCTAATAGAAACACATTAACTATGTGCCAAATTGCCAATAGTTCAATAGAAATCTCAGCTATTATTGGTACTGTTTCGAAATTTTATCGTAAATTATTAAGACATCTTACTCAATAGGTCGCCACTAACAAGTATATAAGGGATATAAAATTTATTATTATTGTCTGTACTTATTTTTGTTTATTAGCTGTATAAAAATAAAGTTGTAACATTAAATCGTCACTTATTTTGAACGTTTATTTTCAATTAACTTCAGCAAAAACTCGAATAATATTCTGGGGCAGGTTTTTGCCGATTTTGTAGGAATTTCCATCGTCAGTGCAAACTGCTCGACAAACTGGACGCTGGCAATCGCGTAATTTAATGAACACTTCCCTAATCGAGTGACGAGCCGAAAGCTGCTCCATGCTCCGGCAAAAATAGCATTTTCGTTTTCCATTTCAAAATTTGTTCGTAACAAGAAATATTTTAGTATTGACGTTCCGTAATTTGTAAACTGAGTTAGGTATGCTCTTTTGTCGACTTACAAAGTCCGTGGGCTTTCAGGTTCGTTTTTTTAAAGAAATTACTTAATTGCTTCTGAGTTTATATTTCGTCCAAAAACATCTTAATACAAAGGTGTACCAACCGAAAATCAATTTTCATCTTCGTTCACAATGTTCCCACCTCGATCATCTTGTTTGCTCAACTTACTAATGTAATAGTGTGTAGGTACTTATACAAGTAACTATATCGAATGTGAATTTCAGTAATGCGTTTTTTGTCGTATTAGGTAGATGTATCCGCATACGAGTAGGAATATTGGCTACATGTGTAAGCAGGTCAGAGCAACGATTTATCATTGTGGAGATGACGTTTACGGCCGATAGCGACTGATTTGTTCCAGATCAAATGCGAATCCAATATTTACGCATCGTGATCGTACGCGTTCGGAAACATTCGTAAAGTAGGTATCACTGAAAACGTATTGCATTACGGTGCACTTCTATTCTTATGTTATGTGAGTGAGGGTAGCGTGTGGATGAGTGGGCACGAAACCTTGAGGTACCTATCAAGAATGTTCGTCGTGTTTATCTAATTTATCTCTAAATTCGTGAATATGATTCTCAAATTAATAGATAATGTCTTTGTTAAAGCAACTCACTAATTGCCTAACGAAGAAATTACTAGAGTAAATACGATTCCAAAATTGTGTCGACCCGAGTTACAAAATGATTGTTTTAATAAATATTTACATGAAAGTTATTCAAAGAGAGGTTGCCGAATCAGACTCATGACGTCATTGGCTTGTGCTCGACTTTGTCGCCCCAGTTCAGGCTGCCTGTGCAAGATAAGCTGGCTTCCTCCCTCTGTATTGTCTAAAATTTAGTTGCTTTGTAACATGCTTGCAACCTAGTTAACACGAGTTAATCCGCTTGTGCACCCATCAGCTTTGTGTATGGATTAGTTTTGGGCTAAATCCGGTTCCACTGGATTTTGTGTTGTTAGACTTAAATTCTTTTTCAATAATTACGTTTGATTTACATTAGGAAATTAGGTACCTAAGTAATACTCATTATGAAGTCGCCTTGTACTTAGTAGAAACCTAATACAAAAATTAGGTACGAGTTAACTGTAAAAATTATCTTTTTTAAATAATTTCAATCAAAACATTTGAATAAGTTTTTAATTTAAAACTACACGGGCACCCGGCCGCGAAGTCGCAGCACTCGCTACTGCTACGAGGCCTACGCGCGTAGGATCAGTGACGCGCGAAACACGTGCGTAGCTGTTTTTCATCAAACGTTGCGTTCAGTTTTTCCATCCATACCCATACCTGCGACTGATCCTCCCTTCCGCTTTGCGTACCTTTCGATTATCCAGCGGGACGGGACTGGATTTCGTATAATATTTCATCTGCCTCTATTAAAACATTTTATCATATTGCGTAGGATTTGCTGACAGCGTTGTCAGCAAACTATAAATTCTGCTGTTTCTGTTTTCGTGAGCGAGTAAATTGAAATTTGTTTCGTAGACAGCAGGATTAATATATTTTCGCTTACGTACTAATTAAACTGTAGGTAAAGGCTAGCTCTTGTGGATACTATTTACAGGCTGAGGCAAGGACGTTAATGTTAATAAAATGCGATCTTTTCCATGACGAAGCTCTGTACTATTTCTACAGTATTCGTTATTTCTGACTACCTTAATGCACAATTTATTAATGCATCATTGATTTAAAGAAAGCCGTAAGGAAATTGTTGAACACGGCAGTATTTTATGCTAGTTAAGCAAATAAAGAAGTTAACGGTCCCACTAAAGTTGTAACTGCTACAAAATATTAACTAAATGGGACTTCTTAACGCAATCTCGAACATGAATCGCGTAAAATGTTAGCTGGTTTACATTTAAGTCAAATTGTTGAAAAGAAACGTAGGCTCTTGACATGGTTAAGTGGATGTAGGCACATCTGTATGGCTCTAAATCGGTCCGTGTCACCCCCAGTCTTTTATTGTAGCGAGCTTTCCAATTACATCCGAGATGGATATTTGCGCGCCTCGATGGCGCACGTCGCGTCGCCGGCTCCGACTTGTTATCTCCGAAACGAATGCAAGGGTTCATGAAATAAAAGCTAAGCTTACATAAAATATGATGCCATTAAACCGCTTTGCTATATTTGTTTTTAACGGCATCGTTTTCATTCAACTCATAAACCGAGATGAACAATAAATTCATTAAGCTGGCGTTAATGAATGTTAATAAAATATGATATTTGGTTTAGGTACACCTACTGAAGGATTTATTTTCTTTTTATGGGATGTTCATTGAATTAATGGTCAGATTTACTGCATTTTATTGTTTCATTTGTATGTTGGCATCAGTCCATTGGGAAGCATGGTGGAAAGCAGTCGAAAGCCTGAAAATTTTGGCGAAATAGCTCTATAAACATATATTGATAAAAAAATACCTTTTATTTTTAATAATTGAGAATACAGATTATTCAAGGGCTCTTACGCTTCGATAAATGCGTACATAAATATTTTAACAGGTGAATGATTCGTAACTCTTATTGAATATGTAAATAGTCGCGCTTGTTCAGGTACGAGGGCTCTCCAGCATTGTGTCAAGCGTTGCTATTAAACAGGATATTAATACAAGAGCATCCATTCAGTCCCAACGGCAGTTCGGACAGTTTGCTGCCAACTACTAGTTATTTGGAAAGTCCGGAAGATAATCTAATCGGAGCCAAGTTCCGGACATTACCGATCGGCGCCTAACGATGACTGATCACTCTTTGATGTTCGTGTTCTATTAATCTGTTGAAATTAATTCGGCATAACTAGATTAAATTTCATCAGTCAACAATCATACAACCACAATATTACGAGCTTATAGAAAATGTCGATACGGAATCGAGTTAAACGGTTGAATTTGTCGCGAGCGAAATGTGATCAATATTCGATAATTCCAAAGCAGATGTCGTAAATGGCAGGGCAAATGTTGCCGATATATTTATGAAGGATATTTAGTGTCGAATAAAATATTATTTTGCTATTGAGAAACAATGAAAATGCTTAGTGATTTATGGGCGCCGTGTATCCAGATGATCCCATGGGGATCGACTGTAAATTATCACCAAGGACACACCTCGTTCTTCGTGCTTCAGCGCTCGAAGGTTCGAAAGCTTTCTTAACTTCTATTTGCTCAAAAGTACCTTGAAATACGTAATTCTGACCAAACAGCGCTGAAGCATTTTTTTCTTCTGCTGAATTGGAAGTTACACAAACGGTGTCGGAGCAGTTGATGAAATTTTGCTCTGTGTAGGTAGTCGTGATCGATCACGGAGCCCTAACGAACAGTCGTATGTACGTTTATACTAGGTATAAGTATAACAGTGTCTCGAATTATGTACCTCGTACTCGCAAAATTGTGACTGGTGACAGATCGACAAATATTACAAAACATCTAGACATTCACTACTTCGCTTTTCTACGATTTTTCCTTTCGGAATATTTGCGAGGAGAAAGTTCGTGTTTTTCCTTTACGTTCACAAGTGGATTTGATATGTGGAACAAGCGGAGACGAGGATTGAAAATTGTTTATGTTTTCATCCTTAGAAACCATAGTTTTTATATTGGTTTAGGCCGTTAAAGATAGTTCTGTTTAGGATTAAAAAGATTAAAAGGAAAAAAAACGTATCCCTTATAGGATCACTTCTTTGTCCGTCTGTCAGCTATCAAGACCCTTTTTCTCAGGAACGCATGGAGATATCAAGTTGAAATGAATTTCAAATACTCAAAAATATCAAGCTTCTAAGACAATGCAATAAATAAATACGGCCATTTATGCGACATATTTTGATATTCGCAAATAAATTAAAACCTACAGGGTACTTCCCGGTTACCTTTGACTTAGAATCATGAAACGTGGCAGGATGCAAGATCTCTCAAGAACAACACAAGTAAACGAAAAGTCCGAAAATCGTTCATTTGTAGTGTTATCATTTTTTTTTGCGGTTACAGACTTACATTTGCGGTTGGAAAATTGAATCTGACTTAAGTATATCGATGTATGGGAGAACATGTTTTTCAACTACAAAGTTAAGTTTGTTTTTGGAATAAATTCATATCAACTACAGAACCCTTCATTACACGTGGTCCGACACGCACTTAGGCGGTTTTTTCTATAAATATTAACTGCTTCAATATAGGATAACACAACAAAATCAGAGTGCCTTTATATCTGTGCCTTCGTTGATGTAGAGTCGTATTTCCATCAGCGGAACAAAGGAAATTAAACTTTTAATTGGTATTCACAAACAAAATCGTAAAGAATGTAAGGTGTAAAGAATAAATTAAAAGTTTTCTTTGTTTCTACGTTTAATTATATTTCCTTAATTACTTAAGGTTAAATAGATGATGATTAATACTTTAATTAATTGTGTTTTCTTTTAATTTTGATTATCTAGTCAATATAAAGTTTATTGAAAAGTTAATCCCTAAACTTTTATAAAAGGTTTTCAAACAGTTACAATATTGCACATAATTTTTCATCCACGGTTTCGTTACATAGAAAGCAGGTGTCAAATTTTCACCTCCCCTTATAAATCTTCATTTTCATTACGTACCTACACAAAGGGAGAGAGGGGAAGAATATTATCGAAGACCCTCCACTCATTGACTTATTTTATACGGCATTAAATATGTTATACCTATCTATAAAAGTATAGATTGAACGATGTTTCCTTAGTACGCTAAGGAAACAGAAGAGTAGAAGATCGATGACGACTTTATTGTTATTCCTGAAGATAGGAATTTACCTACGAGAAAATTAGAACATAATTATAATAAAAGTTTAAAAAATCGTGACTTAAGAAAACAAATTAAAACACAATGAGAAAGACAAAAACGAGGGATGGTTAATAAATACACCGCATTACAAAATGGAATCTTTATTATAAAAAAAATAAAAATAAAATTTACCTCCATAAAGAGAGAACCAGATACAGCATTAATTTAATATGAAATGCAACCAAATTATACCCACAACACAAAATGTAACTTCAAGTTACTAAATAGTTAAAGCTAACATCACGCGCAACAACATACGGATCCAATTTATAAAGTAATCCCAGAGGAACAATAGCAAATACAAAATATGATTGTGTAGCATCCACTGGAACGAGGTCGCGTATAACCTTGAACATAATTGCCTCTTCAGAATAATTAGGTACAATTATAGCTGGTCCCGTTCAGCAGAGCTTCTGATTTCAAGGGATTGATTGATGGAGCTGCGGTGATTGGCTCGATAAACGTTAAAACTTGTGTTGGTTCTGTTCTTGCAGTTCGAATCGGTTTTAGTGGTCAGAAGGTTAATTAACGTTTGTGTAAGTGCATTCGAGATGCACCTCTTCTATATCTTCCGCATTCACTTTCAATGGCTCTTCATTATTTTTTGCATTTCTGATTTAAGAAAAAAAAATCTGCTTTATTTCTTTCACATCGAAATGCAACTTCATATTTTTTGTAGGTCACTCTCATTGGTCATGGAAAAATGTGTGCAATAAGGACTGTATTCCGCCGCAGGCTGCATACAGGACCCATACTCCGTAATAAGGTTAACGAGATGGACGTAGCCTGAATGAGCACAGGATTTCTTTCATTGAATTAAAAAGCCGTGGAAAGTCGCACTATTGTTTAAATAAAATTATGTGAAAATAAATTCAGAGCGCGCAGTCTTAATAAAATCTGGAATCCGGTTCAAATATTTTGTGAAGTGTGTGCTCAGTGCACACACTACACATAATTTGAATTAAGTACCTACAGATATAATTTTATGTAGATATTATTTAAGTTGACTGCCTCGTTGGACTAGTGGTCACAAGCGCTACTGCTGAGCATGAGGTCTTGGGTTCGATTCCCAGGTTGGGCAAAGTGTTATTGGAGTTTTCTATATGGAATTTCTCGGTTGCAGCCCAGAGTCTGGATTTATGCCCAGTTTATGGCTATAGGCTCGCCCCCTATTACATGAGACTTTAAAATACCTAGCGAAATGTGGGTGTACTATTAGGTACACCTCTGCCCAACCCTTCGGGGAAACTAGGCGTGATGTTATGTCATGATATTATTTAAGTTAAATTTTCAACAACGAATTAAGAAAACAGACGGCTATCTACCACAAGTACAAACAAATTTAGAAAAAGGTCTCTTTTTGGGTACCTTTTCCACTTGACATTTAAACAGTGCCATAAAATCAAATAATATTGGTTGTAATTTGATTCTTGTGTATAATATTTATATCTCGGCCGTCATAAAAACATTTTATTTGTTTCCGCAGTTCGCTACTCCACTCGGTTGAGTAGAGTAGAAACTGATCAGTAACGTATGATGAAACTAGAGCGCCGTTCTATTCTTAGCAAAACTTGGTAAAGCCGCGTCGTCCTCTCTACTTCGAAAGTTTTATGAGTCGGATGAGATAGATCAGGGATCGGAATGCATTATTGCCTATTCAAGATTGTGTCATCTCAACCGAGGGAGCTTTCTATTGATTGCTGGGAAGAAGCTGTGAAAAAATATTCTTGAAGTTTTATAAATAAATCTATCACCACCTTTTTCAGATTTGTAACGTTTCGGGCGTTTATTTTGGAACAGGATATGATGTGGAAATTGTTTGTTCAGCCTATTTATATTTAAGTTACTTTATGAAAATAATCTCTAATCGAATTTTGATATCGTCAAAAGAACTGAGGAGTATTGACGTAGGTAGGTACAATATATACGAGGCTATTGCTTCCGCCGCTGCAGTGCTGAAGATTCGATTAGGTCGCGGAGGGTCTAGTATCATCGAGTCTTCGAGCCAAATGCGGAAACTTTGCCAAATCAACACTCTAATCCTTACAGTGCACCTCTTTACATTGAAACTGCGAGATTGGAATTATTAAGATTGAGCAGCGATTGTGCTAAACTTGTCGGTCGAAGACTTGAGCCGGGTTCTCATTCAGATGCAGATTTAGGTCAGTCGTCAATTGACTTCGAACAGTGTAATTAAGCGACTTTTGGAAGTTAGATTGCTTAATTTAATTCCTTTCATTGTATAATTTTAAACTTCTTTCTTTGATTTACTTCGTTAAATATTTTTGCTACTTTGTGTAGAGTTGTTGGGAAATAGAACGCTATTGTAAAATGCGATTCAATGAATGTTTGACGTGCTTGTTCCATTTCGACTGTATTTCAATTTTACGTTGAAAACTCGCATACAAACTGTGAAGCGTATAAAAAGTGTGGAAAGGAAGTTTACGCAGTAACTTTTATAGAACTAGGTCATAACTCTGCTTGCATATTCAAACGTTCTATTGGCGCCGTGTGGGACCTCACGTTGTTCAATATTCCTAGAATAAAACCTGTGAAAAGCTTGTTAGTACGTCGAATATTTCTGGTCTAAGGGCTGACTTTTTAATCGGCAGATAACTTATATCTGAATAATAAATGTGTTGTGGTAAATGGCGGTTTGACATATTTTCTATACAAAAGTTGTCAAACCGCAATTTTTATTTCTCTGATTAAAGTTAACTGAATATTAAAAAATCAGCCCTAAATCCAATAAAAAATGTTTATATTAGAAGCTTCATGCCTCACAATGTTACGGTGCCGATTTTCTTTTCTTTATCTTGTTATTTACTGGTGTCAATTTCCTGTTAACTTAGGAACGACAGTATGATAATAAAATATTGACATTGTTTACGTACTCGCTGTTTCTCTTGCGTATTTCGAGGTAACGAAGGCTCTGGGGATTGCTGCCTAATACTTAGGTATCAAAAGATTTCCAATGGGATATTATCCTAGAGCGGAGATTATGGCTGTCTACAGGGACGGTAGGTTCTGTCGAATTAATATGAATTTGGATTGGATTTACTTAAACCGAATGTTTACGAAGTTAGATTAGATATTAAAATTTAAAATATGGTACTTAATGCAGAATTATTCTCTACAAGTGTATTTAAACATTTTATTAAGGCTCCGTGCACGAACAAAACCTTTTTCCTAAATAACTTATTACTAATTGTAAGGAAGCTTGAAATAATTAAAACATTAAGTCTGTGTAAGTGTAAAAGTACAGTTTTCGTGGTGCTAAACCATCGTGTCAGTCACAGCACCTGTTAATACATAGTTGCATCACTTTTACGGTCTCGAAAATATGTTTGCTTCGTGTTTATTTAGCTATTTATATTATATTTTGATTTACTTAATGAAGATATAGTATGTATAATCATAAAATATTTTTTTTTTTATTTCAAGGATAGCTGAAGACGAATGTGTGATTTTTTAAATTCTTGATATGGTTTGCTAAATAATAGGAAAAAATACATTACTGATAGGGTTTAAAAAAAAATGGTTATGTCAACTGTTTTTTTTCTGCTACATTTTGTATGGAAGCTGAAAAAAATGGTTCCCATGTGTACAAGTAGACCATATAATGATGTTCATGATATTTTTTAATTTTCAAAACCAAAAGTATTTTAGTCTCGCGTCAGTTTTTGGAAAACTTGTTGCGAATTTTAATGATTTTCCACGAACTCTTCATTTATTTGAAAAATTCCTTTGCGCTGTACAAGACAAAGAATTCGACTTTTCAAATCACAAATAATTTTGTTAAAATTCTGTTTCCCTTTCTCACAACGAATGAACAAAATTGATCAAAATCAGTGCACGGAGCCTTAACCTGATGCGGAATTTACAGATTAAAATAATTTCATATGTTCCGCGAAGGCAGAAAATGTGTAATGCAATTAATTTGAAATTTTCTTACTAAATGTAATTGGAAAGCGTTGACGCGAGGTACAGGAGGGGAGACAAGGCGTTGAGTGAACGTCTTCTGATGAAAAATGTTGACTTTATATGGAAAATTCGCGCGTGATTCGCATACAGCTCGCGTGAGGGGCGCGTGGATATCAACGAAAGATAAACCAGTCTATAGAACAATGTTATTATGCAACTTTCCCTGTTTATTTTCGTATATTAGGTACTATACTGTAATGCGTTTCAAAATTATTCGTATTCGGGTATCGTTCGTAGAGTTGCTGAAATGCAGGCAATATTTCTGACGAAAAGAACAATGCAATTTAATTGTGAAACGGCAAATAAAATTATTACAATTAATTAGGATTTTGTAAGTTATGCACTCTGTAGGTACCTACGTTGTAGACGTTACTGTTATTCTTTGGCTGCTATTTAAATAGCATGGAAATAGCCAGAAAATTGAGCTAAGTTTAAATTATATCAATTCAATGTATTTTTTATTCATAATGTATTGTAAATAAACTGACATTGGATGACATTTCTGTGAAAAACAAACCTAATCCCGTCGTCACCGTTGTGTAGCTTGCCGTGAGGGGCGGCGGTTGATTGCGTACATGTCTATCAATTTATTGTCAGTTTATTTGCTTGACAACGATAAAGTTTACGGTATTCCCCTCCCGACATGTGCAGCGTGACACATGTCAAATAAAACTATGAATATAGTGATTGTACAGCGTGTAGATAACCAAGCATCGTCTATACCGTAGCTTGAGCTCCTATTACTCTTACATACCTATTTCATACAATTTACAAGGTTCGCTACTTTTTACGAGCCGAGCAGTGCAAGTGAGGGGTTTCGTGCTCGCCTTAAAGCTTAATGCCAAGAAATGATTTATTAGGGAGCCATACCTACCTCTATTTATAAATAAGGTCTAAAACATGCCATATAAATTGCGTTTGAACTTTACTTTTCTTTCATAAATAAATATGAAATTGTGTTTCACTTGATTTTGTTTTAGCCAGTAGGTATACAGCCATTGATACATCTAAACTTATATCTAAATCTAAACTTTATATAACAAAGAGAAAAGATTTATTGTTTTGTATGTTTGTTTGTAATGAATAAACTCAAAGACTACCGCCCGATTCAAAACATTATGTCACCAGTAGAATGCTATATTATCACTGAGTAACATAGGCTATATAATTTATGAAGATATAAAGCAGGCGAAGCCGCTGGCGAAAGCTGGTATTTTTACTAATAAGAGAAGAGAAATAAAGTGGTAAACATTTTTTGTTTGTATGGTTGTTTGTATGTTTGTATGTAGAGGGTAATCTCATGAATAATAAATCAGTCGAATTTGAAAAATTGTTTTTGCATTGGATAGCCCAATTTTTGAGGAAGGTTAGGTTAGGTTAGGTTAGCGGACGAAGTCGCGGATAGAAGCTAGTATATTACAAAGAGGCTAGTATATTACAAAGAAGCTAGTATATTACAATTTGTGAGTTTGTATGTAGAGGGTAATCTTCGGAACCACTGATCCAATACCGAAAATTCTTTCAGTAATGGGAAGCTACATTATCCCTGAGTGTCATAAAATATATTAGGTTAAGACAAGAAATTTCACGCGCACGAAGTCGAGGACAGAAGCTAGTGCGAATATAAAAATACAATCGAGAAAAAAAAAAAAGTAGCTTTGTTGACGAAGGCAAATACTACGACTGAAAGAATTTTCACGTAGAGCAGAGTTCCTTCATCGCAACAAACGCAGACAATTGACACAATTGCTCCGCGACACAAAGTCTGTTGAGATTATTGTTCCGAATCAATTTGGGCGCGTGCTTTGAATTAACGTGTTACTACACAGAATAGCCAATGAACATTCAGTGATTATAGCATAGATTTTTAGGGTTCCGTACCTCAAAATGAAAAAAATGGAACCCTTATATACTTGTGTGTCTGTCTGACTGGCTGTCCGTCTGTCACAGCCAATTTTCTCCGAATCTCATGGACCAATTTAGTTGGGTTTGGTACACATATGAATTTCTGTGACCTAAACACGGACGTTTAAGGTGGAACCTTCGACCATGCTCGCGAAATTCAAATTTTCTTATGTTTTTTTCATTTTGTAGGTCAGTCTCAGATCTCATGTTAATGATTGATTGATTTGCGGTCGACATATCAAATGAAAGGCCTTGTTGCGAGGATCTAATTTTTTTTAAAATATAATTTTAGAATAGCTCCTTTTAAAGATATTAAAGAAAATAGAAGTAAATTGACCATTCTCGCCCCCCAGGCCAAAATATTTGAAAAAAATGCAGAGAATGGTTCTTTACTTTTAGATTACAGGAAAACCTATAAGAAGTCTATAGTCTTAAACTGGTCTATAGTCTTAACATGGTAAATCTCTTAATAGTGTGCGTACAAACTTACATTTGCAGTTGGAATGAAAAAGAGAACATGTTTTTCAACTACAATGTTAAGTTTTTTCTTGGGATAAATTCATCCCAACTACGGAACCAGTGCGTGTTCCAACACGCACCTGACCGGTTTTTTTCAGAAATGGGAAACATATTAACGAGCAGGGAGATAAATTTATTAAAATAAAGTAATTGGCAATTAGCAACTTACAGTTTACGAAAATAAAATACAATCTTAAAATTATTACATGTTTAGTTCCTCGTGATTACGATCTCGCAGTTAAATTAATTGACAACGCGTACAGCAATAATAAATGTGTTTATTAATTGGTTTAAAACGCGTGTATAATTATGTAGCTATACATAGAGTCGCGTGATAAATATCTCCATCTAAGCCTAGTTTCGATGCCATTCAGTTACTCCAAAGTAGCTTCTTTGATATACAGTCTTCATCAGACGAAATACAATTAATTAGGTACCTAACAGTCTTTGCAGATAGGGTGCCGAATTAACTGAAACTAACCTGAATTAATTGCGCTAATAAAGCACGCTTAGCCTTAGAATGTATTCAGCATTAATACAACGGTGTTACCTTAATACAATACATTTACAGTGAGCATCAAAGGCAGAACTTTCTCGTACAAACAAACAAGAAACATTAGTCATTGCTGATACATTACAACGTCGTACTCGTTACCTTTCTTTCTCCCAGCTGCTCATCATTTGTCATAGGTGCGGCGACGCCTGTCCATCTGAATAAAAGATCGCAGCCGGCAAGAAGTCTTCAGGGACCGATTTATGGTTCACTCATATCAAAGTAAGCGCCTTTATTTCCGGACAGTTTAAAAATAAAGTTACGCCCGGCTCTGTCGTTTACACCGAGGAAGACCCTCCGGTACGCGTGCCCTCTTTTCGCAATTTCAACTCCCACATGGTGATATTATTGCCAAAATATACCATTAGTTATCATAGATCGCGCTAAATAATGTAAGAATGCTGAAGGCGCTGAAGGCTGCAGCCGACCGGCTCCCGCCCGCGGGTCGACGACCTCGCGCACTATTCCGGGTCCCCCGCCCCACATTTTTCTTTTCGGACACTATACGGCTGGCGCGCGTACGCCTCATGAAATGTGCTACGTCGTCATCTTGCTGAATACGCGACTATTGTTCTGCTTTTGCAATTTCATGTGTAATCTTGTCTGCTTGTCTGCTCATTTTTATTTACTACCCTTAAAGTAGTTTTGCACGAGGAAGTCTAAAATTATGAAGCACATATCTTGACTAGTGCTTTAAAGCGCTTTTAAGAGTAAATAAATCTAAGTACCACGTGACATTATCGCCTTTGTGAAGTGACGTGTGAATGCAGCTTAGCAGTAAGCTTCACAGTGTCACTTTGTTGTATTTTTAAGATTGCAGTATCGAGTAGGCTGTGTTTTAGTTTCTTCATAGTGAGAAATAGTAAGTAGCTAAAAAAGTTTATCATTTTTCATTCTTCAGATTCAGAACTTGAATAAGACATAGTGTTCAAGAGACCTGGGATTTTTTGAGTAACGGGTAGAATCTTGAAATACTTTTAGTGCCTTTTCATTTGATGTTGTTAGGAGATGCTCTCCCTATTTTCTGTTGCGGTCGTGTAACGAAAGGGTGTAATTTCCCAAAGAAGTCGGGATGAAGGACGGCTCAATTACGTGGTATTCAGTGCGTAACGAGTGCGGCTGAGATTCTCGACACTAGCTAAGAAACTTGCATTTGCTATCCAACTGTGTGTGTTTATTTACAATTCCTGTAATTTTGGGTGATTCATAACATAATAGCCGTAATTTATATTTTTTTCTTCAGTTACATAATTTGGCTGGCGGATTTTTTTTTTGACATGGACATGTATGAACTGGCTTATATATGACCCAAATTAAAAATAAAATCTCGAAATGCAGAGTCCTAATCTAATAGGTAAGCCAATAAGATTTGAAATTCAGAAGGGTTTTGAGGGAGAAATAAATCCTGCTTAATTCAGTTGGGTAATCTCTGGTATATTTAATTAATATTTTTAAACAGTGTGTCTGCAGTATTCATTTATGTGGGAGAGTGCGGTTTCTCGCTAGTGTATCGCAGCCACCTTAATGATGAAAATCAGTTTAGTGTAGCTCGCTTCAGCGTGTAGCGACAGTTTGAGGACGCTTAAACACATGCTAGTGGTGTCTCGTTTGCTCACGATATTCGTTAAATAACTTGATTTTGCATATTTGTTTTTATAATATACTAGCTGTTACCCGCACCTTCGTCGGCGTGGAATTTTATACATCAATTTTATTTATTTGTATAGCTGTCAGTGAAAGTCCCGTCAAAATTGGTGCAACCGTTTCAGAGATTAGCCGAAATAAACAGACGGACAGAAAGACAAAAAATTGAAAATTTCTTTTTTTACTACATGTTATGTATTAAGTTACTCTATATAACATCAGCTATCTGCCACTGAAAGTCCCGTCAAAATCGGCCCAGCCGTTTCGGAGATTTGCCGTAACAAACAGATAGACAGACTGACAGTCAATTAAAAAAAAAGTGTTTTCGTTGTATGTACTGTATATTCTTTTATACGTATTTAATAAAAAGTTGTTATGTTGACATTACAAACAGACTTCAATTTAATTTATTTGTATGTATACGTATGTATATATATAATATATTTTAAATGTAATTAAACTTTACTTACAGCCAACAGCTAAGATTGTACCGAAACAAACGAGGCTCAGTCGAGAATCTCTCCGTAATTAAATACTTTAGTCGGCCCTTCACAATGTCGCCCACCATTTAGCTAACTTAAGTTCTTTTCATTGAAACCATCAAGGAAGCGGAATAATTACGCCATTTTATTATTTTGAGATATTCAATTTATGATATTTTGAGTTACATTATTATATATGAAACTTGAGAAAATGCTAACAAATAGGTTCATAATGACTGGGAATTATCCTCACTCATTATGAACCTATTTGTAACCATTTTTGGCTAAATTGACCAGCAGGAAATGTTCCTTTTTAATTGCTCTTAAATCTTATTTTCAATTGTATTTACAGACATTTATTTACATTTAATTTTATATTTTAATTTGGTCACCAACTCGTTTTGCACAATTAAACTAATATTTGTTACATAAGATCGTCTACTTTAGTTATGACTCATATATAGGGTGACTGGTGACCGATAGCTAAACAGATTATTGTACGCATAATAACAAACAACTTTCCCAAAGAAATGATTTTTAAAATTTGCTAAGCGCTTTACACCAATCACCCCAATAGAATATTGAGTACTAGTACAAAAATAATCCCATATCCTCCTATGGTTAATTCTAGTGTGCAGGCAGTTACTGCTAACACCAGTCTACCTGCCAAACGTGCTGATTATGACATGATCCCCCCGTGACCATTAATTATACCGCTTTATGATGACATTCATGGTTCATTAGAGGACATTTACGACCACTGGCTGATATGACATGAAGTTATTTTAAAGTTATGGTCCGATATATTCATTTGTATATTTTACTTTTTCAGCTTTCAGTCTGCCATTAGCGATCCGCTTGTTGTTTTGTTCTCGCAAACATTGCTTTGCCAACCGAAAACCTTTTTGTGTCTAAATATGGACACTAAAAAAATATTTAAATCCACAAAAAGCGACAAAAAGGTCCACGCTAACCGCAATCGTATTTAATTGATATAATTGGCATTTAGGTCCGCCATTACGGAACCATCCCGGCCCGACCCGGCGCGGCCCGTTCCAGAAACAGGCGCAATTTTTTCATTTCCCTTGCCAAAATGAAATTCGCCTGTGCATTTTTCTACAATTCCCTTTCAAAGTTGTTCATTATTCAGGCGGATCCCTTTTCAGAATTTTGGGCATCGAAGATAAAAGTAGATCTGCCTAAACCACGTTTGTTTCCTCTTTTTGTAATATTGTAGCAAAGCATTAGTTTTTTAATAATACAACATATTACCCGAGTCCTTTGATGTGGGGCTTTCATCTGACTATACCTCTGAGATAATATTTAAATAAAAATATGCAGCGCGGTTTTTATTTTGTGAAATGTGCTTCGTATTGAATTTCTGAAAAGCGTATGATGGCAAGTGAAAAAAATGATGTAACGTGCTATTTTTACTGTACCTATTGCATATGGTCCAGACTACCGTATATAAAACGAAATAGCATCGAACTCAATCACGTATCTATAAAAGAGAAACCTCAACGAATTATAGTTTTCTATATATTGGTCGGAGAGTCGGAGCGCTCAATAAAAACAGTTGAATGGATTGCGGTGCGAGAGGGCAGCGCGCCGCTCAGGTTGGTCTGGGTTGGCCCACGTGCAATTCACATGAAAAATGGCCACTAAATCACGGGCGCCACTTGAGGCGATCTCCCCAACTATAACCACTACAACGATATAGGGAGATAAGATCCGACAATGATGTCACGTAACGTTCGCAGGATGTAGTAAAAAGATATTTCTCGTATTTTATCCGATTTGGTAAAGCTACTATTGCCTGGAACAATTTTTTTTTTTCGGCGATTGTGTAAAGACGGTACATAACACCACCTAAAAAGGAAAATTGCTTGGGTGAAAACAATAACATTAGTTTTTAACTTTCTCTTACTGCAACTTTTTTACACTTTATTACAATTTTATTAACTCATAAGAATTTTTATATCATTGTTAGTTGGGAAAGTTATGCTCGCGTATGTAAGTAGGTAGGTAAGTACCTACAACAAAAAGAGGGTACTACGCCTGAAATGTGGCGATAAGTTGGACACGGAAATGAAACAGGCGATGAAGATAAGTTGTTATTACTGTTTGTTATGTTACCTTGGGCCACGGCGGGCAAGGGAGCCATGGGGTGGACACCTAATGTCTGCAAGTAACGGCGATCGCCTGGACATAGTACACAAGCGACAATAAAATGTTTCGCTCATGGTGAAAGGGAATGCGGAAAAATGCAGCGTCCACACGTTGTCCGCAACTACAGAAATACTGAAGATGTTTCAGGTGCGCTCAAATACATACAATGAAAACCTGGCAACAGAAATTGAAAGAAAAGTTTAAGTAGTATCTATTTCATAATGAAAAGAAAAGCCATTGTCACAACAATTTTAACATCGTAAATAATTAGAATTACAAACACTAATCTCTTGATCCTAGCATATATTATATGACCATACAGCATAATATTAGGAGCGTGTCATGTCCCAATTGCAGCCGGTAGTAATTTACCGTCCATTTAATTGCTGGCTCCGGCATCAAACATATACACATGTACATAGTGTACATATACATATACAGCTGTTATGTACGTATACGAGAACTTAAGTATATGAGTGTGAAAATTTTGCATGTTCGGCGGTAACGTCAGCCGTAACGTACATAATCGACTAATTAGCAGTACTCTCATGAGTGCTCGCGCAATTTTTCAACAGATTTTTAAACGCGTTTGCGCCAGACGTCAAAGCCCACGGTGTTCTCTTATTATGCGGTATTGTAACACTGGATAAATACCGGGTCTGCGGGAGCACCAATGCAAATGAACGTTTTTATGTGTCCCAGCGCGGAGAGCGGCGGCGGCCGGGCGGCGCGGCTGCATTCGTCTGGCGAGAATTAAACCGTGCATTTGAAAAGGTTTAAGATGAATGAGAGCCGTACGCTCACAATGCAACAACAGTTTAGAACAACTTATTCCTGTTGAGCGAATGTAAACAGTTTGAGTTTTATCTGCATAGCGATGTTTACAAATACGAGGCGCGTGTTTTCACCCATTTCACTTGAATAAGATTATTGTTATAATATAAAATCCTTTTCAATCTTTGCGAACATTTTTGTGGCGCACCGTGTGTAAGCAAGTACGCGAGTCCATACTATCGATCTGTGATATTCGGGTGTATATTTAGAGATACACAGTGTCTGAGCCGCGTCTGAACAGGAAATGACCACCAGATGAGCTGTGCCGTTAGCTTTAGACCTGTATATACCTGTGTTGTACCTGTGAAGGTGAGTTTTATTGATTTATTTTGGTACCTGTCAAGAAATGCGACATTTAAAAAAAAATTCAATCAGATTTGTGAGTTACATATTAGTTACAAACACTTGTTACTGTGAAAATCGAGCTTTAAATTAAGCATGGGGTGCATGCTTAATTTAAAGCTCGATTTTTCTACATTTACTTTTCTAGTATCATACATACTAAGTACAGCAGTACTGTAGTGCTCTTGTAGAAAAGTATTCAATTTGCATCGGTGATTCTGAAAAATAGTTCATTTTAAATTTATCTACATATGGGGATGAGATGATTGAGGGAGCCGGCCCTTTTATTCGCGGCCTATTGCATACCCCGAAAGGGCAAGGGAAATATTTCATGAAAATATACTTTTGTTAGATACTGTCACGTGGATTATATTTATGAATTTACAAAAATGGCTTTTGGACATACTCCTGCTTTTAATATTCTCTGAGTTTTTGTGACAGCTGTATTGCAGGGCGAAAGATTAACTAATATAAGGAAGAGGGGAAAACTGAAAATTGAAAGGTATATCTGGAAATAAAAAGCGCTATTTCTCCGAAAAATACCAGACAGACACAACGTTACACACAAGCTTAATGTTGTTAGGAATATTAGTGTTGAATTATATTATAATAGCCAGCTGTATCTTTATTTTCAAACAACACCAGGCGATCAATGTTTATTTCAATTACTCTCCATACGTGTGTACTAGATATCTAGCCTTGGCATCGTTTTAGAAAGCAGACGTGCATTATTTTATTTTTAACAACATGTTTGTGCTGTTCGAGATGTATTCGCTGATGTAAAGTAAAAGTTATTTCACCAATATTGTATAAGCATGCTATATATGTTATTGCAAGTAAAACCCGTTGCGTTGTGTGTTGTGTTCAATAAGCCAGACAACCAGAGTTAGCCAGATGACGCTTATTATTTGTCGGTTAGACTGCGGTGCGGCGGCGTGGCGTGGCGTAGCCGGTGCGTGTCCGCGGTTCTCGGAAGCAGCGGGTTAGTGGGCTACCCTGCGGCCGCGGCCAGACGTCGCCTACCTGCTCATACCTGCCTCCCTCTTACCTTACCTTACCTGCCATTAAGGGCCGACCATTTGGCTCCGGTACAACAAACACAAAACACTAACGTGAAATTTTATGGGAGTCGAAAGAAAGAGTTATTTTTATTTCAAATAGTCCATTGTTTTCGATACTCGGTGTTGGTACTGATGCAATTTTTTTGCCCATTTTGTTCCGCTTCAAACTCTTGGGCACTTAGGGTTGTCATAAATTTATCAAATCATTGTATCTAACTATTTGACGTTCCCCTGTTTCTTTTGCTCTCATGGCACTTGAGTGAACTCTCGAAAACTCTGTTTATGATAAATGGCTGGGGAAGTGAGAGTGACATGGACGCAGGTTGCACCCCCGGGCCCCGTCGGCTGCGATAAAGACTCAATCACCTGCCCCCGCCAGAGCCAGGCTCGGTGACTGCTCGCACCCTCCCGGCAAGTATCGAGGAATTACTAACAAATGATATTTATCATCTATTATTATGCAAGGAGTGCGTGGTGCCGATAAGCCTTTTGTGACCATATTATAAGAAAATAAAAGTATGTTATTTATTAAATAATAATGTCATACAGCGCCAGATATGTAAATGTTGTAGACAAAGCAAAAGCGTTTTTTTTAGAATTCGTGCAGTCTAAATAACTACTTTACATTTTTACATTATGTATTTCATTTTAACATGTTCTGAAACTATTATTTCTCGCTGTACTTATTTTTATTAACGTTTGGTTTCTAACTCTACTTCTCACAAACTTATATATTTTTCAGGAATGTTTCCGGAATTTAATTGCCTCAGGATGTTGATCAATCGACTCCACATTGCATATTTTCCTTGTAAAAGGAACCGTAAAATGGAAGTAGATTAGAAATGAAAATGAATTGATTTTTTTGGTACAATCTTCCAATATTTAAGAGTTATAAGAACGTTAGGAGATAAGTAGTATGAAATAATTTATGCGCCTGATTAAGTTTTCACGCCACGGCACGCATGTCAACAAATATTCAAGTAGATACAGCGTCTCCTGAAATGTGTTTGTAAGGTCACTTTGTCTTCTGTAGAGTCGCTAGGAAAGCTACTGCAGGTTCTTGTTACATTATAAGTACAAATGGAAAAAAAAACTAATGAATAGTGTAACTCGTGTGCTGTGTACTGTACCAAAATAAATAATTTGGGATGTTATGGTAGGCTGTTTGTGGGAGAGGCGCGCGCACTGTCGGCAGGCGGCGGCGGAGCGCGGGGCTTCGTCCTCGGCACAGTCGGCACTCACTCGCGGCGCCCGAGCGGCTCAGTCGGCGCCCGACCTCGGCCACGAGCGCCGCGCTGTGCCCGAGCCTCACGATTGCCTCGCTTACCTTGCGAACATCGCAGCTTTCGTGATACACCAGCACGAGACTTCTCATTAAAGACACTTAATGAACTCCTCTCAGACTATTAATTACTGAATCCCAGAGCCCGGCTCCGAACTTGACCTGTGATTGTTTGCTCCAACTGTCAGTGCGCGTGTTGTGCTTTATCGATAACATAACCTGTACGATTTCAAGGGCACAAAGACTTTGGTTAGATAGTGTTGTGGATGTAGTGTTGTGGAGCTGTCGGAACAGGTCTAACTTAGTCTTTCTTAAAATCTAAGTGGGCGTATTCGAAAGTTTGAAAATCGATCGGGTGACGTGCGTGCGTGGGATTGCGTTTACGTAATCTTTGTTTACCTTGGGAATATGCACCGTGGTGACTGCTCGCCGTCTTATTACTGATAGGTACGCGCACAATTTCCCGGATGAAAATATAGTGTGGGTAAGTTGGCTTTACTGAGTCCTTTCTTTAATTTTTGTTATGTTTTATTGTTTCGTTCAGTTTCTAATGAATTCTTTCATGTAGCTTATTTATGCTTTAGATTTCAGTTTTGTGATTTGTTGGTGTAATGTTATTTACCTACGTTCTTTAACAATGGCTTTCATAACAAACGTTTCAATTCTAGGTGCTCAAGACGACAGCATCTCAAATAAATTTTAAGAAAGTAAACAAGCGTTTTATTATGAGCGTCTCTATCACTGATCAATTAGTGAAAGCGTTTTAATTTAGATAGCTTAAGAAGTGAACAGAAGATTACGTTTCTTCCCACTCGGTGGCGAAATGCTTTCTACGGCGTGGGATGAAAGAGCTCGTAACAACCAAAATGGTTGGTGGTCGTAAAACCAAAAAGGCTTAAGTAGTGCTTACTTAAGTTACATTTTAAATTAATGTCTAAGTATCCTATTAGAAGCCATTGGATTTACTGGTTTTTATACCCAATACAAAAGCCAGGATCTACCTAGCTTTATGTTATTGCATATTTCTAACTTCATCGAGTAGACGTAGGTCGAACAGCATGGTAGCTACGAATACCAGGTTTTGTTGCTTATGTCCAGCAGTGGTCCAAAATCTGTTTCCAACAAATGTTTTGTAAAAAAAATCCTTGTCATTCCATTTCTGAGAAGCTATTAGTAAACGATATCGGGCGTAGATACCTTTATTGCTGTTTTGAATACATTTTCGTAGTCGGTTGACTTGAGTGACTATCGATTTTGATAAACACAAAGCATGATACACGTTATCACAAAGCGGTTCCCATAAATCTTGCCATCAAAATATCCGAACAGGTTTGGAGCCAGGTACCCCTCCTGCATCGATCCTGACCGGTTCAGGTACAGTAATTACACAATGAAAACAGGTTTTACAAAATTATGTGAGAAAGCATAAACTTGAGAACCGTTACGGGCCGTTAGTTATAAAATTTTGCTACGTCTGTGCAAAATTTATTGATAATATCCAATGATGTATACGTCATTGATAATATCGATGATGATGTTTCGAGATGCCTAAATAAGCCTTTGAAAACGGGTTTCAGTATTTTATTCAATTCTATAGTGAATAAAATACCCGTTTTTGGATGCCGAATTCCTAGTATCTTTACCGACCGTTATTGGTTCAACATACTACAATGAAATTAAATATTTATGGCGTAGGAGTCGGCACCTTCCTACTTCACCAACATCCATGGGTAATAATGACTCCCTCATTACAGTTCAGCATTTAAACTTTCATTGCAAATACTATTAATAGGTTATGCATTAGTAACCTTAACGAACTGTATTGCAGCATAGGAACCGGGAAACGATATACCCTCGTTCTGTCAATTAGGGATTCCATGTTCAACAGTGGACATACACAGGCTGATATTATAAAAGTATATGATGATAGGCGAGCCGGAGGGTAGTTGCGCTATTCGTTCTTTCAGGCGATGGTGTGCATATTTGATGAGGGCCAGTCGTGATACAATGGCGACGGGATGAGGTCGTCTGGCGGACAGAACACGCCTCCACTTCTCTATTATATGACCAGGCTTGCTACTTATTTCGTGTTCAGTATACAACTTCAACAGGTTTCGCATCATATTGCAGTAAATTGTTTGGAATTTTAACGTCATGTCCTATTGAAGCATCAGACATGATGACTTCCAGATAACGGGAACTTAAATGATTGAACAAGATATAACTATGTGTATTGTGTATAAATCTGTGAACTAACAGAATTTTAGCTTCTCTTAATCTTAATTACATTTTCCTGAAAGGTTTTTAAAGAGTTTCTTCTTTCAAGATTTACCTTGTATGTGGAGCACACAAGGTAGGTTACATTGGAGAGCGTTTCGCTGTGACTCTTTTTCCTTATCTGATCTAATATTTCATAGCCCTCTGAATAATAAGATCATAGATTATGCTTTTCTTTCTTCTGTATCACCCTGACCACTGGTTACACGGCTGTAAGCCTCTTTTCTAAAGAAATCAATGTTCCCCATATCAACCATATCTCATCCTATCGATCCGTCTTTTGATTCGAAAATTCTGAATAGAAAAATTAAATATAACTTGGCACCTCAGTTCATTTCCCTTTTTCATTTCCTCCTCCGCTGCGCTCCGCTCCTGATAGGAAATAAATTCAACGATTCACTTCTACCTGTTTCCTTTCTCTGAAGATGACTTTGTTACTGCCCTATTTTAGGAGCTATATTTAGATGTAGAAATAACGAGTCAACTCATTTTACCTCTTCAATAAGAATTAGTATCGTAGCGTGGGTATTAATTCCACTCGCCCGGCTCAGCCGCGCCGCGTCTCGCAATGGCAGCAATTCCCTTCTAAATTATTAAACAAATTATGCTTAAAATGTTACTCAAGTAACATAATAAATCAATCGAAATCGAATTAATACTTTGAAAAGAAATTGAAGTTAAACTGCCTCAAGAAGGAACTGCAAAAGGTTTTAAGGATATCATTAGCCGAACCCATGGGAAATTAGAATAAATTACAAAGCGTAACGGTTCCATTACAACGTGTTCGTATGTAAAAGTTCTTACAACATTTTACATCAGCTGCTTCTACTGAGAAAATTAGATTACCGCTTCTACTAACGTAGGCGGCACGTTCGTCTCACCTGGTAACAATGTGGGATTAAGAGATCTTATCTCATCCATGATCAGTCCATTAAACAAAGTGGATAAACAATTCATTAGGAACAAGATTGAACTACTGATGTGGGCGAGCGCCGACAGGTAATTCTGAATTTCGAAATGGTCATTGATAAAGTAATCAACGAACGGGCTGACCGCAGTTTAGTCTGTTTGTAAACAAACTGATGGTAAATCATGCGACCCGCCATGCGGCACACAGGGCTGTGACTCAGCTCTCAGTTCAGAATGATGGCATCAGTTAGTAGGCACGAGTGACGCCATCGGCACAGAAGTACTGCGCAGTTTTGCTCATGTTACAAAAGAGATTAATGTATAGTATACTAAAAGGTCAGTGTATGAGATTATTGCAATTAGTGAACACATTAATGAGTGGCGGTGTCTCTGTCACGTTGCGCGGCTCGTCCCTCTAATGCGTGTTGAATGTAAAGACTCGCTGCGTCCCACATTACCTCTCCCTAGGGACGCCGCGTGCCTCGCACCGGTGCCCTCCGCCGCCGTGTGCGTGCTCGTTTCCTTGACGAGAAGTGCTCGTATTGAGTTACCTGGCAGAGCCAGCAAACAGAGTTCAAGCATAATGCTCAATCAGGTCGACCATTCTAAAAGTTATACACTCATTATTTACCGCACTCTGCAATTTAATCTTTCAATCTTCATTGTGCCGACATTTGCTCTATGATGACTGTCTAATGATATCGTTGTGCGCGCAATCATTGCTCAATATTTTATTCATTGCAATTATAACTAAAAACTACGAATTGTAGATACGAGATTTAGTTAGGCAGTTTAATTAATACATGTTAGCAGGTTTATTCAGTGTGTTTTGGATGACCGAAACATTGAAAATCGGCGATATACCCATGATCGCTGGATCTTATGGAGTATGTGTGAAGTTGAACGGGTGTTTGTGACGCATTTGGCGTCGTAAAGTAGCGAGATAAAAAGATGACCCTCCGTCGCCTACATCTCATTATTTATGGTTCACAATCTCCCTTTGGGTAAGCAACTTTTTTTCTCACCTTGCCAACTTTTATACTTATATGCACTCAGAAAGGCTAATAATGTGACGAGTTATGAATAGCTGTTTATTCAATATATCAAGGTGGTGGTTCGAGATAACACTAAAGTGAGGCGGTCAAAGTTTAATTAGTTTTCACGCGACTTCATTCTCTTAGCGCAGGTTTGACAGCGGCCGGCGCGGCGGCTGGTACACTGGGGGACAGGCGGGGCGAGGTCGGAATGGTTAGTCTCATTAATGCATGACTGCGGCACATCCAATATTTCGCATTGCCATATTTACCACACAAAATATATTTATAAAAGGCTACTCATGAAAACAACATTACTAAAAGGACGCTGCCAAAATGTTCCTCTACCTCAGAACAGAAATGGTTGTGCCGTTTCTTTATGCATAATGGGATGAACTAAACCAAAATAAGTTTTTCCTGCTTTATCCGCATAAAGATGAAAAAAAAAAGCATATTTAAGGCAGACACGATAAGGAAGTAGCTTTGTGGTTAATAAATAAGGCACAAACAAATGACGATGCCTCAGTTTCGTACATATTTATTTATTTATTTATTTGGCTCACCAACAATTGAGTACACACAAACAATTATGGGTTACATTAAATCAAATCGGGTCAGGTGTATCAATCTCTTACAGGTAAGCACATCATGCACTACATATTGATTAAATGTATAATTTGATACACATAGAGCAATCGGGCTCCTCAGGCCAAATTAAAACTAAAAATTGAATTAAAACTTTAAAATCACAGACAGAAACAAGGTTGAGGACGAAAAAAAATTTTAATCGAAAACCTAATTGAATTAAAACATAATAAAATTAAAAGTTAAAGAAATTCAAGATAGTTATTAAAAATTAAATATAACAAAATCAAAATTATCATTCAACAGAATAGAATCAAAATAAATTAAAAAGCATTATAATTAAAAAACCTAAAAAATAATTTACAACGTAATCGAACTAAATTCATACGGATATCATAAGAAAATTAAAATAAAATCATAATCAAAATTAAAATCTATTTTGGGAGATGTAGCAGTTACAGTCAAAGCAAAAATAAGGATTTACCGATCATCAACAGCGTTTAAGTAGTTCCCATGATTGTTTAGTTGCCATTTCCACGGATCTTCTGCGGTTGCGGTTGTTTCAGTTACAGTATAAACCTTCTTTAGTTCTTTGGATGCCCAAGAGTGGAGTAGAGATTGATGTGTTCGTTTAAGCCAGTGTAAACAGTAGATAATATCATCATCAAGGCTCGGATACCGGTTCAATTTTCAAACCGTTATGTACTTGACGCAAAACCCTTTGAATGCGGTTTCGTTCGTAGAAACCGGTTGTTTTACCGGTTTTGGAGGAGTCTTTATATAAAGGTTTATTCGGATTAAACGGTTTAGAGTAATATTAACCGGTTTTTTGTTTAGTTTTTATTCAGCGCGGCATCCTCACAAGTAGTCACAAGTTGCAACGCGTTTACCGACATGCCGCTCGCCGTATAAACCGGTTAATTTAGGTTAAAAAATAAAGTTCTTAAAACGTTCACGTTCTTAAGAAAAGTCTGGAGTAAAACCTAAATAAACCGGTCTTCAACGATACTTTTTAAACCGGTTCTGAGCCTTGATCATCATATAATTTACGTTGCGAGTCATTAAATTAAATGGAAAATTTAAATGACATCATTTTACGATCCCGCTCATGAGCTGCGCTTCCGTAAGCATTATATAAGTAATTTAATTACCAATAAAGTGAAGGCTCCATATTTAACACGTATTTGGTGATCTTAAAATTGTGTAATTGAATAATATTGACTTAACACATGTGTGGTGATGTATTTAGACCGAGACAGAGAGACCGGAACTGGCGTGTGCAGCAGAGCGAGCACGCTCAAGGTCGAGCACACTCCTTCATAATTCAACTAAATTAAACACAGAGCTCATGCATCATAACATCATAATATTCATAACGAATAATTTGAATCAACTTGCTGCGATGTGTGATGATATTTTATGAGAGATGCGCAAACTTTACTTGACTAGCTAACATTATTCAAATGATGCTACTGTCTTGTCAATAAGAATATTAACTTTGTTGATTCTCTTGTTGTACAGCAAAATGATGAAAATATGTTTCGGAATATAAATATGAAGCCTTGAAGTAATCCATTGGTAAACGGAACAATCAAAGATAATTAATTTGCATAATGCCAACAATATCGTGGCAATGAACGATGAAAATAAAATAGTTGAGATGACACATTCAATGCGAAGATATTTGTTACATGAGAAATGGATATAATGTGCTCGAAGAGTAAAAACCGAAACTGATTTATTGCCGTTCGGATCGTGGCTCGAAGCGTGACGGATAACGGAGTGGAGCGGCTCCTCACTGCAACTATTTATTATGGATAATGGTCGCAGGCTGTCACGGCTCATCAGACAAATCTTACTAATTGACCGCTCTGTTCCGTCATCAAATGCCAGTTTATGACCGGTTCCAATTGAATCATCTTATGACTTCAACCTTATCTTTTTCATTAACAAAGTTATTACAAAAATGTTTGGATAAGCCAATCTAGAATGTTTGTGTGTATTCGCGTGACTGGTGATGATTGTGGCGAAATTCTCTGCAAAAAATAAGATTGTTTCAAATCACGGGTATTACGCGATGAACGTTGATATATTCTCTCTTTTTTGTTAGTTCTTGGTTATTTTTTGAGAGAAAATGCTAGTTAGACATGCGATTTAAACATAGTTTCCGAAACTCCACTTCCTCAATTGTATTAATGGGAAAAAATTGTCATTACAAGTTTTTAGTGTATGATTGAATACGATTCAAAACAAACAAGTGAAAGTGTGGCTGGGACATTGTTTGATTCGGCGTTCTTTGTTTGTACTACGTGGTGCTGCGGCCGACGACGGGTGACGTTAAAAATCGCCGGGGAATCCAGATCACGTCACAGCCGCCTAGCTAACAATGATAAGTAGCTGACCTCGAACTTGGAATAACTTTAAACACTTTACTTGTTTATTCTATCGTCACGTGTGTTTTACTAGGTACTTTGTTATGTGACTCACGTTATTTTTCTAGATCACAGTAATTTACTATTACTGTCGCTAAAACTTTGTCAGGCTTATATGTTAGGAACTTACACATTGTTACAAATCAAATTGATTTATAAATAGAAGTTTGAGCGCTGTGTGTCATCAAAGAGTATCACTTATGAAATCATTCAAGTGGCTGTTGGCACACCCGATCATCGCCATTTAAAGGAGCTCTATACTTTAGTGTACCGGTTGTTCTCGTGCTCTCGAGTGATCGATGCAGTTTCCTTTATTTTTTAGAAAATTGGCCTCTCATGGATAAATCATCGAATCCGGTCACGACGGCATTCAGAGCGCGGTGTGCGTATCAAGTATCGATCTGGTGAGCGGCTCAGCTGCGTCGCCCCACATTTCACGCTCGTTGCCAATCGCGACGAACACGCTCGCTTTGGTTACTCGCTTTGCTCTTGCCGCGCCATCGCGGTTCTATGAATGCTGTATTTGTGGATCAAAACAATGGTCACAAATAGAACACGCTGCTGCTATTTTGACATTTTCATGTTCCCCTATTCAAATGTGGTTTACTACGATGGTCTAAAGTTCAGGATTTATTGTCTAAAATATCGTGTTCTTCTATCGCGCACGTGGTGGCTAACAAAATGCTGCGTAGCTATTTGTAGTTATTTACATCCTAACAGTTTGGTGGTCTAAAGAATACTTTAATACTTTTCTCATCACTTTGCCCTGTGTCAATGAATTTTTGGAAGTAGCCATAACCATTAAAGTGTCGTTAGTAAGCTTGTGATTGCTTACTTGTCCTATGCTGATACTGAGTCTTGCATAACACCAGATGTTCGTGACTCACACCTAATGCGAGTAGGTGTCACAGCCTCTATCGTGATTTAATTAGGTACTTATCCACCACGCTCTCACTCGTAAACTAGGTACTTACATACTTGTCCTAAAGACAAAGTTATTTTGTCTAAAGTTTTTTGTTTTATCGGCTTATCCCACTCAATGCTAAATTGGGTTAACAATATCACCATGACACAATTTATAAAACAAAATGCTATCACTATCCTCAACAGCTCTTTCCCGTTGTGCGGTTACCGGTATTTACCGTAAACACAAGTGTGGTAATAAACCACTTAATCTCACTGTAGCATTTCATATAAGTTAGTTATGGCCCTGCGATTATGTCTATCACAGTAATGTCTGGACTCGCTTGTAAACACCGTGAGAAACATTTCAAGCAAATTAACTTTCCGCCATTACTGTCACGCGAGAAAGAATAAGCAGCAAACTGCACACATTAAGTTTTTGTTGCATGTGTTACGTGCATCGCATAACGATCGAGTCTGTGTAATCGATTCAATTAAAAAGTTTCACGTGCCTCTGCTATGATCATTGTTATTTGGGTCTTTGAACTAACGGGACTACGAGTGAACGCATGCATTTTAGACCTGTCGTGCTGTTGATTATCGTGACTTATCATTACATATCTATCATATCTTCTTCTACTAAGAAAATCAGCGCCGACTGATCATAATTAACGTGCCTAAGTGGATACCTGCCTAGTTGCTTGCTTGTTACAATTAAATCGAAAAACTTTACCTACTGTAGACAGTTAAATATTGAATGCCACATGGGAAAAGGAAATATCCAACAAATAATTGATTAAAACCACAAGGAAATAAGATATACAGCTCGACAGTGGTAGTGGCAAGTGAGCCTTTGGCACGAGGACTGCAGAGACAATCGGCCCTCGTGACGGCTTTGGCGAAGCGAATAATGACAGCATTGTTTGAGCGCTTTTAATTAATATCGATTTGACGACATGCAATATCTTCATCGAGCAAATTGGAATTAAGGGAATTGTACTGAAAGTAATAAGCACCTATTCACATCGAATAGTTCTTTTTATTCCTACTTCTAGTGATGTAACTGTGTGTAACTTGAATGAGCTTGGATTTTATAAACAATAACATTAAAATAATGAAATTATGTTTTAACAAATGAATGTATGTATACGATCCATATCGCTATACTAAATAAGCAAAAAGCATTGTTTCGTATTGCGTGATGTTCTAACAAAAGCAAACACAAATGACTAAAAACGCGATAAATAAATAAAACATTATTTTGATCACAATCTGGGCTTTAGTGACATTGTGTTTATTGACAGTTGCCACATTCGATATTACATTCGAATTGTTAACACGTTCTAAGATTTGTAAACAATTTGTACAAGGTATGACAAGGTCTCGAAGTGGTCAATGCGTCAATGATATCATGCTATCAACAGTGACTATCGTAACCCAATCAAGCGTGATACGCTTAATGACGTGTTGGAGCATTATTTATTGTTAAAAAACGTCGTTTCTTTAAAGTGATGTTCGGTATTTATTTCGAAATTATGAAATTACCTTACTTTACCAAGACTGTCGTGTCGCTTGAACATTAGTTAAGTTTTTGCGGTTTTATAACCATAATAATCTAGGAAGTAGCTGTTATGACAGTATTATGGTGCAGAATGTTTTGAGTTAGATAATAAATAGACGTTATTCCTTTACTTATCTACATTATGTATCTTTATATATAAAGAGATATAATGTAAATAAATTGGATAAACTTTATGTAGTCTTAGATCAATAAAGTTTATCCAATTTATTTTACTTTCTAATCTTTTAATCTGGATTTGCAAGAGAAACGGGTCATTATATCGAGAAGGGACATAAATCGAGTGTTTCGCTCTATTGTTGAGCATTTTCCCTTCGGTGACGTACTTAGTCCCTATCTACTGGAAATGACTAATAAAATTGCTATCTGACATTTTATTGAATATTGATAATAGCGTCGTCAGCAAGGCCGGGATTGGGATCGCTTATTGAAAGCTTTAGTGAGGGGCATTCACGTGGTGATTGACAAATCGCCGCTGATCCCGGGGTGATGGAGCACGTCACGCTACCAACAATGATTAACCCGGACCCGACCCGCGAGCCTCATTTCCTTTTACACATTTTTCTTAATACTTACCTGAAGCTTTCTATATGTAGGTATATAATTTTCTATATAAATGGACACCTGTAATTAATATCCAAAGACAAAACCACATTTATTGAAATAAACGTATATTAATGAAATCAATACGGTCCACCCAAATTCGCGGAACCGCGTAGGTAAAACAGTTTTCAACTTTGATATTCGATTAGGTCAGCTTCGGTCATGGCTATCTAAAGTTTATTTATAGGTAATAGTTGAAGACCTTAACTCAACGCCTACCTGTGAATTTGAATATATAATACATTAACAAACCGTCAAACAAAACACCAAAACGGGGCGTGAGAATAAAAAAATACCCATATTTGGTTTTTTATCCATTCGAGAGCCTAATGTAAATCCGTGCTGTATAACTAACAATCCGGAATATTTTAATAAGGAACCTCGGAAAACGTTAATTAATACTCGTAGGAAGCCAGACGCATTATGTTGTCATCGTCTGCTTAATTCGATGTGACGGAAAACACATTGGAAAGACCTTATTTTAACGGTTTTAGTAAAATCACCTATGGCATAATTAAGTGCAGTTTAAGGCATGCAATGCAAGTATTTGTATGCCTTAAAGTGCACTTAATTACGTCTAAAATAAAGGATCTATATACTTTGCTTGTAAAATATGGTATTTTTATAATATCAGTGTGAATAATTATTCCTATGTTATTATTGCAAACATAAATACGAGTAGGTACCTAACGCCACCATGACCTCATCGTCTTAAGTTTTTACAGACGAGCAAGGCAAGAAGTTTACCTACTACCTGAATATACATGTCACTTCATTAAAATAATATTAGGTATAACTTAAGGACGTTTTTAAACAATAAGGACATCGGTTAACGTTAGGGGATCACCTTTAAGTGCACACTCAAGGGATAATCCCTTTTCGAGTATCTCAGCAGCTTTAAAAGCCAATTTGTTTGGAAGAGGTAGCTGCTCAAGGGTGCTCATTTACATATTTGTGTAACTATAGATAATAGGGCACTTCCCAATATTCGGGTCCGCAGGGATATCATCATATTGTGTCAGTGCGATTTAACCGAAATATTAATTTATGATGAAAGATTATTGTCATTTATTATACCTATCGAAATTAAACTACGGTTTAAATTACCGCAGGGATTACAATAGTGTATAATGATTGCAGTTTTTAAGCTATGCCCTCAGCCGTAGTTACAGTTCCCGGATAAAGGCTCTTTCACACAGGCGCGACACGCGACGCGACACAAAAACACCGCTCGTCGCGCGACGAGCGGTGTCTTTGTGTCGCGTCGCGTGTCGCGCCTGTTTGAAAGAGCCTTAACTTCAACCGATACGCGCTACGAAAAGTGCTACGTGCGCTACGAAATGTATCATTTGAGAAGATTTAAAAGAATTTCTATAATTCGTGTTCTTTCATGGGTATTTGAGTAAGACTTCAGATTTGTTTCTTAATCTACCATCTATCTATAACATCACGCCTGTATTCCCTAAAGGATTTGGCAGACGTGAACCTACTTATAGTACACCCACATATCGCCATTTATATTTAAGTCCCATGTAATGGGGGGCGAGCTTATTGCCATCAACCGGGCACGAATCCAGGTTCCGGCCTGCTACTGAGAAATTCCATATGGAAATTACCAATAACACTTTTCCCGACCCGGGCCCAGGACCAATGCTCAGTAGTAGCGCTAAATTAGTTACTTTTGTAAACAACCTTTTTGCATTAAAAAAATCTTTTTACAACATCAGACGATTGGCAGTTTAATGTAAAAAACATAAGATTAGAACGTACTATTACAGTTTTAAATAACAAAGAAGAGGTATTCCACTCAGAACCCTCCCGCGCTTGCTCCAAAGAACCTTGAGGCTTCAAGATACCCACGCGTTTCTCACGAACTGTTAGTGAAATGGCCAATAATCTCCAAGTCACTCGGAATTTAAATTCAAACCAAAATCTGTTGTTACAGCCGTAAACAGCACGTTCCCAGATTAAACCACGCTCACCTTAACAAATGTGATCTCAAGGTGAAACTCGCTTTCAAGCCTGTTCGTTTTATAGCTGAGATAATCCTACCGTTACAAATTCGCCCCATTTAACAATTGACGGTGAACAAACCTGACATGACCCGCTCGAGTCACATGATGGCAATGTAATGACTACAATCACATTACAACAATCTAGTCATCAAAACTCATTGAAAAGTTTCCCTGTGCAGTTGTGCCGCATCAGATCAGTAACCATTGGTTATTGTTTCACAGTTCATACTATTATTGGACGACCACGGCTCGTTACGCGTATGATCCGGCTTTGTTATGTAAGCCGAAAGGAATAATCCCCGTTGACAGCTATTGTCGACATCGTAATACTGTCCATAAGTCCGCGATGTTTTACCTTTCAATTCATTGTCAGTGAAATCGTGAAACGGATTATAAGAAAAAAATATTTTTATTACCTACGTGATATGCATGCCAATATGATATACTTAGTCCAAAGTACTCGTATACTCAACGATGTGCACATAATTGATAGCATACAATTATCTAGTATATGTAGTAATATATCTTACGATTTCTAAACCGTGACAATATCGTGACGATGGATTGATAGTTGTGGAGCGGCTAGTTTATTATGTGCTCGTCGTGATAGCTAGTATGCCCAGTCAGACGGCTAATGTTAGCGGAAATCTATTTACAAGAACTTGTCTTAAAACTTTTTTCAGGCGATTTTTCAGCAGGCTAGATCCTACTGGAAAATAGTCTAAATAATCAAATAGAGTGGGTTCTCTTATTTATGATATAATATCATATTTTAATCATTAAATAATAGGTTTTGTCGTACTTCGATAAATACATCGTTTTAACCCGACTGCAGCGAAGCCAAAAAAGGAGGGCTATGTGTTTGACATATATGTATGTATACATATATGTGTCCGTCTCTATGTTCCCTCGTAACTACAAAACGGCTAAACTGATTTCGATGAATGATATGTCGTTAGATTCGACTTTATTGCGCGAATGTCGCTGGGTATATTAAAATTTAAAATAATGGAAATGACGAATAAAATTTTAAAAAAAATCTTCCAATCCTATCGAGTGGGGTATCAAAATAATAAGATTTAAAAGGTGATTCCAAAAATATATATTAAAGTTATTTGTTTAAATGTAATTTGGAATGAGAAATGATGAAACAATCCCGAACTTTTAAAGTGAGTAAGACGCCGTTTTTCTTTTTCTCTTTTTAGTTCTTTAATTTATATACTTGTTGTTACCAGTTACCAGCTCATCAATATTAATAAAAAACTCACAAGCTAACTTATTTTGATTAGAATGAAATTGCATATGTTACACATAAAGGCAAGGGTTAACGGGCTGAATAATAAGGGGGCCCGTTGTGCATATCGGGCGGAGGTCACGTCCGCACCGCCGCTTGCGCAGCCGTTCGATGCCCGGCACGCGTAATTGGCACACGGCTATAACAACAAACATCACCACATATTATGTAAATTTACTAATACGGAGTTTCATGAAAGATTAAACAATCGTTGAAATGAAAGTAACATAAATAGATAGCAATTAAATTATTAATTAAGCGTGCAAACATGTCATGTTATGAATATTAAATAGGAAAGTCAATGCGACCGTCCGGTTAATCTTCAATCAAATGAAAACGTTTCTGGGTAATTAATGAATAATGAATCAATGAATATAATAAACGGCGACATAAAAAGTAAATGGGAAGCCGGAAGGCGAGTGGAATTTAAAAAACGCTCCGTAAACGTTTACTGCTGAACATAAGCTTCCCTCCAGTTCGTCCAATGATAACGAATGATCGTAGCCACGTAGGGGATAATTTTATCCTCATGACCACCAATACTAATATATTAAATATTATTTGATAGCAATATGCTTTGTAAGTTATGAAGTTATTGGTCAAAGTCAAAGTCAAATCATTTATTTCAAATAGGCCCATGTATGGCACTTTTGAACGTCATACAAAATAATATAATTGATTCTAGTCGCCCCTTCCAAAAAGTAGTTTTCGTATGGAGAAGAATGGGCAAGAAACTCCAGTGTTACTTTTTTAAAATGTTTTACAATAGTTTGGATAAAAGTATAAGTGTTTTGATAATGACATTGGGGCACACATTTTATAACGCAATGCTGTGATAATCTACTTTGTTACATGATGTTCCCCACAGATTTTTCAATCGTGAAAAAACTTTAGTACAGCGCTCGACCCTCAACTCTTTCCTTCCCGTGAGATTTTTTATTAATCTACAAGTCGGTACTTCATTCCTGCTACTCAGTAGTTGTTCGAGACACAAAGAGAAAAAAACACTCAGTAATTATACCATTGCAAGGAAGGGTCTTCGATTGTTTATTGCCTCCTCCGCCGGATGTTACTACTATTCTATTTATATTCCATGTTTCTTCCTAAGCTTTGAGTTGTCAAACATACCGAAAAATTAACAGTCATTATGACGAGCAAACCGGAATTGAGGAATCTAGAGATAGTGCTATAATTCCAAAATGCTTTGTGAATTTTCGTGATACATAATCGCACTGCTTTTGTCCGCGTTCAAAGAGCACAATTGCATCTATTTGCTGAAGTAGTGCATGTTGGAAAGCGTTTACTTTCCACTTCGCCTTCTTTCGATTTACAGCCTCAAGTTGTGCCGGCCGCGGTGTCTGGTGTCATCGGAGGCTTTCTAGAGAAACCCTGCGGAGCTCGGATCACGGAGCAGACGTCGCGTCGCGCGGCCACTCGTGACCTCGCATTCATATCCGCCGAACTCACGATGTAATGCGACACCACGAATTATGTTCACAGATTTAATATTTGAAAAGGATCCTCGATTCTAACTTTTATGTTTGTACTACTTTGTGCTTGAACTGAATACAAGAGTTACGTTTTATTGCCCATTTCAAAGTTGGAACTGTTAAACTTATATAATAAACAAACAAAATAGCCACTTAATATGATAAGTAATGGTTAAAAAAAAACTGTAAATACACTACGTATTTACTAAGTCTAAAATGGGCCAAAGCCTAACGAGGAAAGTCAAAGGCGTCCTGGAAAATTTTCAGCTAAATACATATTCATTTTTCCCGTCACGCTTCAAGTGTGATTGATGGACACATTGATAAGTTAGGCCGTAGATGCACAAGCGAGCTGCAGCCGCCGTGGGTGAGTGGCCGACTTGCAATGTGAGCACGTCCCGGCTCTCACGACGGACGGGCTGCGCTCGCGCAAGTAGCGCACTTTCTCCCGCACGAATGCCCTATATTGTGCTTACAGAGCTTCGGCAAATCACACTTTCGTTAATTTATTTAGCTTAAAAGTTATTGATTCTTCACTGATAATATTATATTATTAATTATATTAAGTCTTACTCAGGACTTAAATATGGTATATCCACTAATGGAAGATCCAGAAATAAATACAACTTCTTGAAAACTGTTCTCATAGGAAACGTTGAGAATGTTTTATCTTTTGGTCGTCGATGTTCTAAACATGGACAAGTGTGAACTATAATAAGTCCATGTTTGTTGTCCGACTGCGACGCGGTTGACACGACGACAGTTATAAGTTTAGAGATAAATTTTGAGGGGGCAATGAACTCAGGTGGGAATTCCGAAAAATAACTAGGAGACCGTTTAGAGTGTGAATTTATTAATATAGGTAAGAAGAGCATACTGTTTGTTGTTTGCATTTTAATAGACTACAACATTGGTCTTTTATGGTAATTATCTGCTATGAAAATATTAAGTGAAGCATAATCTTACGACTGGAGTTTTACAAGCCCTCGTGAAACTCCGCAGTTAGGAAGCGAGCACACTCCCCTCCGCAACAGCGCATAACAACCATAATTTTGTGCTGTTGTTTTACATTATCCCTATTCGTAATTAATGTTCTAATAAGTCAAGTTTTACGCCCAACTTGCATGTGAACACTTGCGCTTTCGCCCGATGCTATTAATTAACGATGTTATTCAACATGTGGTGCATTATTTCACGCTCCGCGTGGCCGACAGTGTTCCGGTGCGCGATGCACCGCCTAGTGCCGCCATGCCACGTCGCTGTAGAAACCAGCCGTCACTTTACTTCCCAAGGCAAGATATCCACACGAATTTGACATTTTTAGATCTCGCCTGACGCTTGCAATACAACGCTTACAAATGCTTCGCTTTAGACGCGTGTCGTAACACTGTTTATATTGTAACCAAACCTAACCCTTTTATAGAAACTGTTGCCTTAAGACTGAAATATAGGCCGACCGAAAGTTCGTTCAACCAAAGCAAAAACTTAAATGACTAAACCGGATGTTATAAATCTCACTATATTATATGTATTTACATAGTATCCATTTTGGTATGCTTTATAACATCCTTGAGATTCACCTTGAAGTTTATTTGCAAGCCTTAAATTGCTTTCCTAAAATCGAACTAACTCCATAATAGTATCTCTGAACTATCTGAATAGAGCGTTTCAGCAACTGTGCTGCCTTTTACGGCGTGCGAGATCGATTTCAATGTTTTTTTATTACAGATCTCATGTTGTAACGATGTGAGCACAATAATCGTAAAAGCTGGTCCCCCTCGAGAAGTGCGCAAACTGTCCGCACCGTGATAAAGGAAAATGCATTACTTCCCCAGTGAGGGCGCACAGGGGGTTTTCCTTAAAACAGCCCTTCAAAATGGCGGCGTAGGTCATTAAAATGTTCGGCTCAGGAGCCCAAATTTTAAAAGTCCACTTCCAACTTAGTTATTACTTCTATGTGAGTAGCTCTACAGGATAAAAATGTGGATTTTGACTTTTTTTTCCGAGGTGAAAATAGAAATGTGAGATCTTGTCTCCACTTTAGGCTCAAGTACAGCCTCTATTGCTCATAAAACGTGTCCAGTTTTCCCAATATTGTCTGAAGGATTATTGCTTTTATAAATTAAATTATGTAAATCAGTGTTGCATGTGAAATATGCTTTAACGATATTAAAGTAAAGCTCTATAATTACATGAGCATTCTGAGCATGTACTTATTACTATTTACTGCACGCGGCTCACATTTGTTACGTCTCGCACACTTTTTATTAAAATAAAATTACACGCATCGTTAATTCTTCATATGCAAAAAGCTCATCTAACATGTGTTACTTCTAGCGGTCATTGTCCTCTAACAATAGGCTTTATAAAATACAAATGAAAAAGAGACGATTAGATTTGGTTGCAATTATTTAGGCCTTGATCTGTCTGTGTTTTATTGTTTAGCTTACATATCTTTTTACTTTGTAACAACCTTCTGTTTAAATTAAACTAATACTGGTATTCAGCTGCATCCAGTTAGTCTGGAAGCCGATCACAACACATAGTTGGGAAAAGGATAGGCAAATTTTTTGTTTAAATTAATCTTCAATATACACGGTGGATACTGGATAGTGATTGGTTTACAAATCCATTCAATTTTCAAAGTAGCAGATGCGCTCAAAACAATATATATCATAGACAGCTTTATGCTTACACGCCCGAAGGTATATTCAATAAAAAGGTACATAATACATCTCCAGTCTTTTCCGAGAAAATCAAAACAATAAATTGTGCCCGATTTGTCCCGACTGTTTCGCAAAGTTGCCGGCCATATAATACGACGGGCTCTTTGGGCGTCATACATTTAGAGGTTAGAGGTCGGAACTGCGGCAACAATGTCGCATCCACTGGCTCGGTACCGTTCCATTTTATCTGCGTAAGTGTACCTACATTCATTCTTGGTGTAACTTATTTCCTCACGTTCTATTTAACATCATTTACATTATGTTTTTACTCATTTATAAGTCGTAACAATGGTAATGGTAATGATGCTATTAGTAAAATTTTAACGAATGTAGGGTTTTTAAGTGGGTTTAGTAAATAAAGAACACGCCAGAAGTATAATAAGGGTACTCTCAATAATAGAATAAAGTAACAATTAATTATTAGTTCAAAGTTTGAAAAGTCTTGTATATACGGTCCTTATGAAAATGGTTTCAGGCTAAGCTGAATACGTTTCTCATCTGCGGTAATTTTCTAATATCTGTTTCTTTTATTTCATTGGTACTTGTACGTGAGTACGTGCTGCAGTAAATGTGCTAAAATGATTTCGTGTTACTTCATCTGTACGTATGCGACCTTCTCCACGCTCACATTTAGTACGCTTGTCAACTGCGTTATGCCGCTTAAGCCCAGGAAGGTGCAAAAACGTCACGTTGCTTACCGTTTGTATCATGTTCACCGTATCGTATCGTATTATGGTAAAGCTTCACATAACAGTTGTCAGCGATGCGAAGTCTAAAACAAAAAAATAATAATTTTATTTTAGTGACCTTATGTGTTGTCATAGCTGTTTTTATGTTAATGTTAAGGTAAATATGTTACAGTACATGAACATTATCGCAAATAATATACGCACATTATAAAGAACGATAACGAATTAAGTGCTGTACCTAATTGTAATAATACCCACTGACAGGTGATTACGCCGCGAAATAAAAAGAAGAGTTTTTCGCATCAGGTTTATAATGCAAAGTACCACATACTTTGCATTATAAACCTGATGCGAAAAAGGTACTAAAAATCTAATCCAACATAACCGACACTATCTAGGCATGTCCACCACTTAAAACAATTTTACTTATACCAAAAAAATATTATTAGGCCGCTACGCTACTACGACGTTTGACAGCTACTGACAGCTACTTACTACAACAGACAGCGGCGTAGCAACGTCTCTATGGAGCGTGAAAGTGCATCTACATTCTATATTATTTCCGTTGCAGTTGTATGTTCGCTTATCTAGACAGTGTACTATAAACCTCTAATAACATGGTACTAGTATAGCCCGCGGCTCTGCTCGCTTTAACCAAAACAAAAAATAATCTCAACCGGCTCGCGTATCGTCTTCACGTCGTATCGGCTACATACAATTAGTTCTCTGCAGTTATTGCCTCCTGCAGTAAAATTATTATTGCTACTTTCTGATAATATCTATTGCAAGAAATTATACACCTCAATGAACCTACCTAGATAATTTATTTATGCATGAGAAAATAAAATTATGTTAAGTAGAACAATCAAATTGAGTTCTAAGTGTTCTAACGGATAGTCAGACGTTTCATTTCATAATTTTGTACAGTTAGTGGTCGTATTACCTGTGGTTAGGTACTAATCTGTCGAGACGCGAGCTTCTAACCCGGGGGTGAATTTCCCGCTATAGGGGGAGGCTTTCTCCGCGCGGGGGGGAGGGTAGGGGTAGACGTGACGAGTTTTTATGATGAGTACAATCAGGACCTGTAGATGCCACGTCCGCGCCACGCGACGAGCTGGTTAGAGCCTCGATGAATACATGGCTCTTGTTTACAACCCAGGGATAAACTACAGCTCCTTAAAGGCCTTCGTTTTCTCTTTTATGCCTCAAGGCGATGTCGCTACATTCGCTATAGCATAGTTTTTCAGGCTTACGTATTCTTTTAGACAAAATCTTTGGAATGTCCTTAAATGTAGCAAGTGAGATATAATTACTTCGCAATTTTGCATTTACAACAGATAAGCGGTCAAACCTAGTATTTTTGCACAAACATGCAGTGTAGCTTTAATAAAACGAATTTTTATTAGGGAAAGTATGTATCTTTTTCTCTTACTTATAATATTTACTCAGATTTTACTAGCCTTAGGCTCACAAAAGCACATTCGCCAAATTATTGATAAATGTTTGTTTGTTGTACTTAAATGAATAATTGCGTGCTACGTTCTTCCCTGCTAAAGTAATTAACGGTACCTACCATGTGGGGTCATTGACCGGCCCTTACCTCGCCACGTGCCCGTTGATTTAATTTTTATTAATGCACGTTATGTCATAAAACACACAGCAAATTAAGCATAAATGTACTATGAAAATTATTCCATATTTTTACGTTAAAAAAACTGAGTAATACCTTGAGACGGACACCCAGAACCATTATGAAAGTAATTCAGTATTACCTATATTTCGTTCAAAATGCACATTTTATTTGTAAAGATAAACATTATTAATAAGTACCCACACTGTCTGTGTAGGAGGACCTTTATTTAAAATCTTGCTGACATCATTTCTAAAGGTTAACATAGGTTTTCAAACCTACCACTGCCTACATAGGTAAGCAACGCATAAAATATTTTCATATTTATATTAATTTTACAATCTGTCCATTATCCCCATTTAGAAATAATCATAAATACAGCTGTACAAGATAGCGGCCCTATTCTGAGTCATGAATGTTTTCATAATGAGAGCGTGCGCCTGCGACGTACATGAAAGTGAACCAACACAGACTGTAGTAGCCATGTGCACTACTACCGCGGCATCAATGCAGCTGTCCGATTATCACTGGCCGCATGCCAGCTCTTCTAATTACCGATTTATACATTTTTAATAGTTCACATTTATTAGAGCAGCAGAAATTTTCCGCTCTTTCAGATTTGCGAGTAACTTTCCACGACGGTTAACACAGTAACTATCTACGAATACAAGACGTCTTTCCGAAATGATTGTGCTAAAGAAATGTCCGTTTATTAAAACGCTGGCGGCATTACTGCGTAAGTACTAGCAGGCAAAAGCGGCAGCCGTGCTTCAACAAAGCTCGGCTTATTCAATCCCGCGCTTATAAAGGAAATTTTCTGCTTATCATCCTTGACACAGTTGTAGACACTAGTTTTATTAAATTAACTGGGCGCATTTTCTGAGATTAACAAGCATAATATTGCTCATCTTGCTCAAGCTATATTAAAAATAGGAATATGAATAACATGATTATCGGCCAATAGCATTCATCTCCCCGATGGCACGGAAAATATTTTCAGCGAATTAGGTCATCTCATGTAATATGAGATCGTAATAGGAACCTACGCGTCATGGCCTATCGGTGGAGGTCGATCGTACATTTTTATTTGGCTACTCGGTGACTGATGACAGATATTGATGGGTGCGATGTTACACACGCAGGCTCCCCAGTAATACCGCTCGGTGATCGGTGATCGCACAGCGGCCGAAGCTAATGGGCTGGGACTTTTATTTATATGACAGCTCCATAAATAGAGAGAGAGAGAGAGGATAATACGATTAAAATTAATGGGCGTGATCAACTCCAACTAAGTTTGTCGTTAAATTAATCAAACAAAACAAATCTTGCGTATTTAACCCGTAGATATAGGGTCAGTCACAAGTTTTCGTCTATCAACTGAACTTAAACGCACTATGTAGTTTAATTGAACCTAAATATTGAAATACGAACAACATTTAATTTCAATTATCTTTATTAATATCCTTAGCATTATTAATAAAACTCGTTCAAAACATTTTGGTGTCAGCGAAAATATAACACCTCAAAGTTAAGCACAAAAGTTGAAAGGGTAATAATGGAACAATTAAAGCTACCCGAAGCTCTTGAACACGGACGCAAGTGACGCAACACAATAGATCTTATCAGGACATTGTCGAGAGGCTAAAGAATTGCACACAGTTTTATTATTCCGAACACTTGACTAGGTGGGAAAGTGAAGACGGCTAGAGTGCGTATTGGGGACGAGAGTACGTGCTGCGATCCCTCGGCAACAGTAGGGTCTCGCCGGATGTCTTGCCTCGACTTGCCTAGTATTAATAATATAATCAGATGCCTTTGGGACCAGCACCCAGTGCATAGATTCAGTTCTTGCTGCGCAATACAACATAACAAAGGATTAGGTACATGAACATTCATAAACAATTATTGTATAGGTACCTATGTCGCGTATTTGATGAGGTGTGACTTGTTTACAATCAATTGTTTTAGCACACATAGTAGCATTCGTAGCTACTATGTAGGTACGTCCTAATGCGCTAAATGTTCAATTGTATTTACAATTCTGTTTACTTTCCGACCCAGATGACCCCATAACTCTCCTCCAGGAGAAGAATAGGGCCACCAGTACATTACACAAACACAGACGACACCCGTCTTTCCGACCCCGCCGCCGAGGTCCTTCGCGATCGCGAGCGCGTCCCCGAGTAAATGAGACCCCCCCCACGACCCTTGCTCGAAAACGAGGTGCCAGCAGTTGTTGCAGCTGAGCACGTAGCTTTAAATACCCCGCATAATAATCAAGACGAAAATCTAAGTTTGATCCAGCCAGTCCCTTCTTGCTGTCCTCCCCCCAGCGACGCCATAAGCCGAGGTTCGTACCCCACAGGGGGTGCCCTTAGCGAACGTTCGCCTAGTTTTAATTAAGAATAGTTTTTGCCTCTGGCTGGAGGCTTTGAGTTTAAAAGTTTAAGGCAGCCACAGGAATTCCCCACTCATAAGTCAACTGCGAGATGCAATAGATAAAAAAAAAAAAAATTCTGTTTATGGACCTACTTATCATATAATTATTTATGAAAATTGTTTCTCTATCTGTGTTCTATCCTCAAAAGTACACAGTACCTAGAAACCTGAATTAGAACTGTCAATTTGTATTAGACATTATTGTGATGAATGGAAAAAGTCTAACGCGATGCAGTATTCTGTACTGTCACTTCTCATTTGGCCCTTTTGGAACTACGCCACTTAAGACATACATAAATCACAACAAAGTGTAACATATTTGTTGTTTTGTTTCAGATCTACGTTATTACCACATTTGAACATTCAGCTAAAGGTAAGCTATCCGATATTGTTTACAAAGAATGCTATCAATACTGCATGTTGATTCCGGAATCGCTAACTCGTCGGGGCGGCGGCGTGGGCGCGCTCCACTCTGCGAACAACAGTACTAACTAAAGCGGCAGCTTTTGCTGCTTTTTTCTCAAGTTTGGACCATTTATAAAACAACTCACTGGCAATTTAGCCTCGTTTCGCTTTTTCCGCTCACCATGCAAAACTAGGTTATAGTGAGATAATAGCTGCCCATCTCGTTTGTTTTGCTCCATTGTTAGCATTCTCTACCGCGCTCGATGCCCGTTACAGACTATATTTTATTGAAAAACTCCTCGAAGTTAATAGATGAACAATGTTTAGCTTTTTTGCTAGTTGCGCAGCGCTGTTTTGTTATTCCCTCTTTGTGTCCGCACTTCACTGTTTATCCGTAAACAAAATCCAATGAAAATATCCGGGTTTGGATAACTATCCCGATATTGATAGCTAATACAAACATCCGATTTATAATAGTGGACATGCGTTGAATAGCAGTGAGTGAAATCCTTGTGAGTGCTCATATTCACGAGCGGCTCGTTGTCAGCCGTTGACGCGTGCCGCTCGTCTGTATGAGCACTTACACCATTTTATCCTCCACCGTATATGTAGAGATAGAATGTGCATTCTATTGAATGAATAATTCATAAATGCATTTCTAATATTTATGATGAAAGTCTCATAATGGTGTGTCGTTTATTTTGATGTCATGAGACATTGAAAAGGCAATCTTAAGAAAGTGTTTTGATACACTAATTAAACAAGACAACAATGTTAAATTCTTGCGCTAAAATAAAGCATCTTTTACCAGAAAATTGAGCAACGCGACCGCTGTAGCTAAATGAAAGTTTGTTTGTTGTCCGGGTATGTTTGTCGCGAGCCGGGAGCCGTTCTGCTGACTCCGCTGATTTAGGGGGAAACTTTCCTTGTTTTGCATTTTACTGGAGCGCGGGGAAAGTCGCCCCCGAGATTTGAATATTTTAGAAGTGGCGTAACTTCGCTAAGGTGCGTCCCTTTATGCGACTTCCAAGCGATTGCCTCACATGCTTTCAAGGGAGGTAATTGAAACACGCTTTTAAGAGTAAGTGCAAATAATAATTTAAAAAGAAAAAGCCTGTTAAACGAGACGTAAGATAAAATAAAAAAAAGAAGATGGCGCAATGTGATAGGTCAATTCTATTTCCCGCAGTGACAGCCATTTATTTCCTTTGTGCGCGTGTCGGTGCAGTATCTATGTGGAATGAGTGCGGGGTTTGTCTCTCTGAAACAGGTTAAGTAAATAGTCAGATGGCTATTCATAATGGACGAATGGAATTTCCACGTTCAGCTGAATAGAGTTCGCGCTTTATCTGATTCAGTTTTTAATTAAGGTCGTATAACTTTTTTATTAGTAGAGCAAACTCGTTCGGTTTGCTTTTGTATCGATACTTTTGTTCGTTGCAAGGGATATTAAAAAAAATAGAGGATAGCGTGTAACAATCAATTGGGTTTCCGTGTATTGATACAGTTTTCTGTTTTTGTTTCAAACAACGTTATTACCTGAAGCAAAAATCTGAAAGGGATTTTCTGTTAATGTCGTACCTAACCTGATCCTTCATTCCCCTAATTTTTTTTTTGTTTCATTTGTTTTTAACTAGCTAACAATCTAGAGATATATAACGCAGTTGTTTATTAACTCCCCTTCCTTTAATTAGGCTAGAGAAGCCATAAAAGAATTAAAGTTGAATAGACGTTTCGTGAATACGAAAGAAAACGGACCGGGAATCAACGATGTAATCAGATTACGACCTTTTTGATATACTGACATATTTGGGTCATTGGAATCCTTTGAAGTTGTTTAGCGACAAATCGATACGCAACCCTATTAGTCGAAACTGTACGACGCATACAAGTAATATTTTTATTGAATTAAATAACATTTTAGCAAATTAATTAAAAAGCCTACGACTGCATTGCTTTTACATCCAATCAAATGATTCCACAACAGGTATGTACGTGTTTGAGTTTATTTTTCATTTGGTCGCATCAATATGAAGCATATAAAAGTATCACATTTCAATGTTTGTCTACGTTGTATCAGTTTCCGCCTCGATGCATACTGGCTGAATATTTTTTGTTTTGTTTGTGTAAACTGCGACACAGCAGCGAGCTTTTTCTGCGAACACTTCTTTGTGGCTCTTATAGTGTGGTGAACTAGTGATTGCTGATATTGCCTAACGTGGGAATGTATTCTTAGTGTCCGGAACTGCAGTTTGAATATAATTTTGGTTGTTTTTGGGTGGTTGCTTGCTTCGTATGTCTTTTCATTCTATAAAATTCAAAACGATTTTGGACCAGGCCAACTGTTTGGACTTACCAACTTACTCAACAAATTCTGAATATCGCTACTTGATTGAATTTCGCGCGGTCAAAGGTCTTCATGTTCATGTAATCTAACGGCGAGCCTAGGTGAATGTTGTTAAGTTGTTGATGAATCTGTATCGAATTATAATGCGAGGTGGCGGCAGGTCGTCGGCCTCGGCGCGCCGCCCGCGCAGCCCTGCCGTGCCGCCGCGCCGGCCAATAATCCGGTTAGGGCGACCGCACGCGCCGCCGCCGGCGCTGCACTGATCGAAATGTAATTGGGTGTGCTCACCTGTCGCACCGCACACCTATTAAATAGATAATTTCTGAAATTCATTCCGAATAAACAACATGTTAACTATGGGAAACATGAAAGTGAATTTATGGTACCTTCTGCAAAATTGGTACAGGAAGGGTCAAACTGATACATTTTATTCTTTTTTTTTTTTTCTTAAAAATTTGCTATTACTTCAATCTGTAAATTAGGTTTGCAATGAAGTAATAGTAGCTTAGACACATAAACCACACACACTGGGTTGCTTATCATTATCGTAACGATGTGATCGCGTACATTTTCTTTGGCTTATTTATAATGTAATTACATACATACAGCATTCATACGTGTAACAATTTTCGTTAAGCCTCGTGCTGACCGGCGCGACGCGACGGCAAGCGGCGACCCCGGTAATTGTTTTACCGTGAAGTTTTCTTAGAAATTGTTTTGTTAGAGACGCGTCGTGCCTGTCTGCACGAAGCTTTAGTGAAACGCATCTACAACAAAAAATAAAAACAGGCTTGATATTTTGTATTTTCCATGAAATTGTTTAGCTTCAATGAAAACAATTCGCGGAAAAATATTTTAATAAAAAGACATAAAAATGTTCTTACGAAAACATTTTGCGTTTTGCATTCATTTTGCGTGTAAATCATTGTGCCGACATCATCGACATGGCAAACAAAAATAATATAAAGGCTAATAAAAGCTGTAATTAAATGGGTGCGACGTTTACGTTTACAATGGCCGGCGATTTGTGTGTACGAGCGGACGTTTAGGTTTTCAATACGGGTTCAGGTATAATAGATATTACTCGTTATTGTTACTTCGTACTCCAAGAGTTTTTGCTGAAAAGTAAAGTAAAAAAAAATCTATTTCGTCAGAAATTGTCATCAGTATGCAGTCCTATATTAGGTTTTAGAACGATGCTGTCACTTGCAAGCTCGAAGCGATCAAAACTCGCTCACTGTTTCACCAGCCGCTGGTAACCGAGCGTAACAAAGTCAAATTGAAATGTCAGCCTTTCAAATATTCACACAACGTAGTTCCACCTCCCTGACTGTAACTTGTAAGCTTATTTGGGATCTGCTACGTGTTTGTTGTTTTGAGAAGTGTTTCGGAAGCAGCGTTCTAGAACTGTAATTACAAGACTTAATATTTATATATGATCCCAGTTGCGCTTAGAATTAGTAGCATTCTACTTCGTAGGTCGGGCCTTTAAGATGCAAATTAACATTGTCATTTTGAGAATATCTCTTAAAGATATTGCATCAGCATACTTCAGATGACAAGAGTCTGCACATTTGCATAATCTAGCTTTTGCGAAACTTTCATTTTGATTTTAATTAATATGCATGATGTGCAGTTATCTTGAAGTGCAAACAAGATGCATGCAAAGCAAGATGCTAGTCTAAGTAAGTATAATACATATTTATGTTTCAGACTAACTCTCTGGTGATCAGAATTATAAATGTATCCATACATCACTTTGAAAAGCTGCTTGCCCATAGAACATGTTTTAAAATATTTATGTTTACAGTACCATAGGATACAGGATGGGTAAAAAAATCGTGATCGTGATCAAACGAAACAGGGCGATAGTTGGGGTTATTTGCAGTAAAAATATCTCTGTGGCAGAGCCCTAACTTGATCTCCTTAAAAGTTAAGCCAATTTAGGTTTTTTTTTTAAAGAAAATACCAAAAATTGTAATAATAGGCAATTACCTATTTTAAAACAATAAATGGTGTTTAGTTGCTTCTAGGAAATGTATCATCACTACAAAAGTGCTTTTATGAAAGTGGGTACCATGATTTATGAGTATTGGCACTTTTTAAAACATCTATTAAGTCTCACGAAAAATTATTTGTAAAATATTTATACTCACTCATATTTTTACTGCAAATAACCCCAACTGTCGCCCTGTTTCGTTTGATCCACGATTTTTTACCCATCCTGTATACATATGTAAGATGTATGTTGTTGCATAATTGCATAATTGTGCGTATGTATCCTTGTAGCTTCGAAAGCATATTTTGCTAGTTTCCAATCACAGCTGCTACAAACTCCTTTTGTTCTACATTTTCTGTCCGAGTTATCGACAAACCAATCGACATTTGAATGTCAACATCTATAGGTGCACCACTCGATGCAGCAAAACACCTACACGTATATTGTATACTATCACCTGTGAGTTTAAAGGTCACGATACAACAATACACCTTGCCTGTGGCACTGGACTTTCACTAATTGCAATACAAATGCCACATCAGTCACGATATTTCTAACGACAAGTAGTTCATAATCGATTCGTTCATTAGTACAAGTATATTTAAGTACAGCATTGCGAAACATTGCTATCGACAGTTTTTATCTGACCGTTGAATTTGGTTCGAGATTCGTCTTATAATCCATCGCGGCTCGAAATCTTCCTCAACTGAAATATGGATTACGTCTATTCATTTGTAATTCAAAAGAGGCTGCCATCGCTTTCTCGTTTTATGTAATGAACTCGTTTTGTATCGATAGATATCTAAATTACTATGCGAAGGATTTTTATTTTATTGTATATTTATATAATTTTATTTACACACACTATAATTTTATATACATAATTTTAATAACTGACAGGCTTAAACTAATAACAATAATACGTACAAGTTTATAAAAAGGGGAAAATAGTCATAGGGCATCAAAAAATTCTTCCGCATCGCTGTCAACAAGAAAAGTACCCACAAGGCTGGCAGCATTGCCACAATGTAGGGCAATGCTAATTCTTTGGCCAAAGAATAGGCCCGCTCTGGTCACGTGAAGAGTCGACTAACCGTTTAGCGATGTCTTGAAAAACTAAGTAGGCACTCGGACCACATGGCCGTAGTGTTTCAACCCCAAATGGCTCAAACATATGTCCCAATAAGATTGGAGTATTTGCGTCGTTTGAGGTTTTCCGCACTTGCAGCAGCAGCTCCAGCACAGCGCGCCGTGCTAGAAAGGTGGGATGGCGCAAGGGTGTCGAAACACACTAAAGGCTTACCAATTTTCCAAGTCATTATGGTCATTCCATCTGGTCTGTTCCCACCGTCGCGTGCCAAGCCATTGGATTCTAAAACAGCTGGCACTCCGGCGGTGACAAGAGCACGACGGATGATGTCATTGATGCTGGCGTGCCGTGCTATCCGACCTGCGCTCTTACTGCAGGATAGGCTATGGTGTCCGAGGCAGTCGACACCTTCACCACATTGGCAGCGATGCGGAGCCACGCAAGGAGCGCCTAGACGCAGACAAATAGCGAGCCGGTAGGTGGTGTCACCCAGCATAGTGCCTATGTTGGGTGACGGTAACGCCTGAAGCCAAAGACCCGACTCCCACTTAACCACAGCCAGCAGGCGGGGACGCTCGGCAGTATTGGTGGACGTACTAATAAGATTATTCCGTACCAACCTGCAGAACGGCTCATCTCACTGCCTCTGGAAAGATGGGTTCACGGGCCGATCTGTATTCGGGCAAGCCGCTTTTCAGGCGTTCTCCGCATCTGTCAAACATGGCACTTCAGGATCAACCAGGTAGGGAGCTAAAATTTTCCCAGTCAACTTTTCAGTGCTGTGGACAGAACACAGGAACGCGGGTAAGCTAATACTGGTAATTTTGCGGACGCCAAGTCCACCAAAACGGATGGGTAGTGTGCACGCTCGGTCGTCCAAGGCCACATTTAAAATAGATATATTTGAATATTAAATACGGACAAGTCTAATTCATTGGTATGAATAACAACTTACTTTAAAGTTATGTATAAATCTGATAAAGGTAGTTAGGTAGTACCTATCAGAAGAAGATAATATTTCACATTTGTTTTAGAAAAATCGGCAATACGGAACGTATGGGAGAACATGTTTTTGCAACTGCAATGTAAGTAAGTTGATTATTACTCGTTAACTTGTAGAGCCTACTTAGCTGTGATAGTTTTCCTTTTAATTTCGTTTTACATTTGGATAGACGAAAAAAAAAAACACTTTTTACGTGTAGGGGAGGAACCCAAAAAAAATAATATTTTGATGATTTTATTTTACCCATCCCAAATTATAGCTTTTTAGTACAAAGAGTCTCTAAGCTAAGCCCTGGAAATACATACAGACAGACGGACAAGGCAAAACAATATGAGTTCCTTGTTCACTATGGAACCCTAAAAATCCTCTGTGACAGACGAAAAAAAAAGGGATATTTAAAGGTTCCGTTTTCCTATTAAGGTCGAAACCCTAAAAAACAACAGAAATAAACTGAATTAACTACCTTCATCATAACATCAACTCGTAACTCCTATTGCTGAACATTGGTCTTCATAAGCTTCAACAAAACCGTAAGATATATAAAGCTTGTTCTATAAAGCGCAGTGAAGGCATTCCTATTGAACAGTGTGAACAGAAGTTGTGAGCGATGTCATTGATTTCCGGGACATCTGGAGCGTCCCCAGTAGCCTGGCCTTGCTCGACTTCAGAGAGATTTGCGCTAGTTCGCGGTAAGCCCAGGTACGGACTGAAACGGACTTTCAACTCTCATTGTTGAGCTAAGCATTGAGAATCCAACAAAGTGCATCCCACGCGCCAAAAACTACATTGTTCAATTTTCAGCTCTACGTTGAAAACCTTGTGCGCGATAAAAAATCGCCGCTTTAAAAAATTGCCAATTGGCAGCAGGTACGAGGGCTAAACGTGGACGTCAGCGCGTGAAACTTTCCACCTTTTCTGAACTTTCACAGCAGCACAAATTATATTACCCAATGATAAAAAAATAATACACGGTGTAAAAAACTGTTGCCATACACATATTATTATCCTACGGGAAAAGATATTTAATTTTCTTAACCTTTTTAACCGACTTCAAAAAAAGGAGGAGGTTCTCAGTTCGTCGAAATATTTTGTTTTTTTTTTATGTCTGTTCCCCGATTACTCGAAGACGGCTGAACGGATTTGAAAAAATATTTTTTTGTTTGAAAGGGTATACTTCTAAGTTGGTCCCATTGTCATTTGCTCACGATCTGATGATGGGATCTTGGAGAAATCGAGAGAAGTCTTCAAATATTATAGGCACACATATAGCGATTTGGGTATTTTTTATAGTAACTCGTGCATTTGCTCTCGAAAAGCACAATTTGTTAAAGTAGAACTGATGAATTACAAACCAACACACTAATAAGTAAAAAAATAATTAATGGAAAGTTTCAGATATTACAGATTTTCATGAATATAAAAAAAAAAAACAAAATACAATCGACTTCCAAACTACAAAATGAAAAATAACTTTAATTTCGGAAGTCGGTGTCTTTGGATCAATCAGTATTTAAGTTTTTTGCCACCGCTGCACCACTTCACCACTTCCGCACGAACTATAATTTATAATATGAATAACACACGACAGTCAGCGTCGGCAGGGTGGTCGCAGGCCTAACTGTCCCGGGTGCTCTTTTTATTATTTATCGTGTAGGGTAACTATCTAAATTATGTTTCCACATAACCTGGAAAGTACAGGGGAGCTTTAAAACAAGTTGTACAAGAATTTACAGCACTTGTCTTTTATTGTATTTTGGTGTCGTAATCATAGTTGATTCTGAAAGTTCATGGAAATTTTGTGGATCTCTTATATTTGAAAGAGGTGTGCTCTTCATCTGAAAAATAACAATTTACTGATCAAAATTTCTAGTTCCATTATGTTCACGAGTTTATTCTACAATCTTATAATAATTCTACAAAAGATATGTATTTTAGTAATATTTAATTTTTAAATGTTGGTAAATAACGTTATCTGATTAGGTACTTTTTGCTAAGCCTAGCTACTTGGTGATAAAATTATTTAAAACTTAATTTATTACCTTATTTATGTCCTTATTTCCTGAAGTCCTCGGTTCCTAATAATAAAAGGTTATTATAACACAATAAATTATCAATCAGGCTTCTTATTTATGGTATTAAAATCCGTAACTGCCTACTCTATGAAGTCACCACTCGCCATGAAAGATTAGTATTCAATTTAGTTATAGATAATCTTAACTTAAAAATGGGTGTAGTGTTAATGAATATAGAAATACAGTGAAAACCGTTTAAAACGACTTCGCTTAAAACGTCGAACCAGTTATTACGACGAAGTTTTAAGGTCCCAACATTTACGTTTACTTAACATAGTTTTTGGTTATAACGACTATCGGTTATAACAACCGTAATCCGACGGTCCCTTCGAAGTCGTTTTAAACGGTTTTCACTACATATATTTAGTAATATTATACAGTATTGTTATTATTATTAAAACATTGAGTGATTTTCTATCAACTCTTATTTTATAATGAGTAGAGAGGCAACAAATGCGTAGAACCACCTCAAAAATCAAAATTGACACAGAATTCGATGACAATAGTTGACAACAATGTAGGTCAATCTACAAGATTCTTTATGAAGAGTTAACTTTCTTTTATTTTGTCTGGTAGCGTATGTATGTAATAAATAAATAATCATGAACAAACAAATAATAATAAATAAATAAATAATAATAAATAAATAAATAATATTAATTAATCTAAGGTGAACTTGAGTACAAAACTTCCCTTTGAGAATGGTACCTTGTTTAAGCTTTTCGTACGTATTATGTATATAGGCTGGCAGGGACATCGACGCGAACGGGAAAAACTGTTACCATGGATTCAGTACGTGATTCTGAAATCCGGCGTTGAAATTTTTCGTCAGTTATTTTTTAATCAGCTGGCAATTTTTACCGCCTGGGTATTGCACTTTTCTATGAAACAGCTGTTTTTTTTTTATAAATGATTCAAAATTTCGACGCAGGGGATTTCAGAATTATGTACTGAATCCATGGTAACAGTTTTCGCGTCAATGTCCCTGCCGCCCTGTATGTCGTGGCCAGATCTTAGAATTGATCTTTTGATTGATTGAAATACAACCATTTCATGAAATGGTCGAACACTTCATGAAATAGAACATCGACCGCTGGTCACATCATGCTGTGGTCTGCTCAGATAATTGAATACTCAACGTTTGACGATATGAACAGTTAAACGCACGACTACGTCTTCACTATGTGGCCAATCATTAGTGATCATATTGTAAAATAGTTAGTTTAACCACCGGTAGGGGCGTTGGTGTCGCTTTGTTTTTATAGTGCATTATGGCGGCGGCATAAAACAAATCAAACAAAAACGACGATGGACTTTTATACATATATATTGTAAATTGTTTCGTGTTACCTTAACATTTCCACCATCAATTTGACGCAAGTCTTCTCTCGAAGTTATCGACTGCTTAAAGTAACAAATAAGTTATATAATTATAATTAATGGTACTTGTGGACAACAACAAATTTCTAACAATTATTAACCATGTGATACCTCGTCTGATGTATCTGAGACAGTTGCAGCCATTGGATGACGGTCGTTCGGCTCTTTACAAGTCTGAATTTAAAAAAAAATATATTAATTTACTGCTCTGTGTGCATTTTTATATTAGTCATAAAATATACCTGTAACTACTAATATATCAGTGTTATAAGCTAGGTTACGCAGAGTGAGCTAGCACGCTGGTCAAGTCCATAACTGCAGTAGAGCTACTCACTGCGTGTTACCGCATCATACGATTCGTCAGTACAAGTATACTACAACATTTTTTGTTTTTACTTGCCACTCACCTTCTCCTAAAAGGCCAAGATACAAATTTACACTTGACTAGTCTCTAGGGCAATAGCTATATTACTTGCCAGTGCCATTGTTTTGGCAGCTACACTTATCGTGTGACCGCGGGTCGGGGCGAGTCCAGCTAGTTTCATGCGAGTACAGTGTCCAGTGCCTTCCAGCTATACAAATGACACTCCAGTACCCACATCGGTCCAGTGCATTATGTTAGTAGTTAGTGCACGTTCAAATTTCGCGCCCTCACGCCGAGATCATCGCCGAGAGGCGATTTCCGGCCACCGTAGGCGCGGGCTTGCGGGCGGTGAGCAATGGGTAGCTCACCGTCCGATAAGGACCAGGCCCGGGTCGACGGCGCGTTGTGTTCCACGCGCGCCTCAAAGAGATGTCAGCAGAATCGACGGGGTCCGCTAGGGCCGATGCCTGCGGGGGTTGCGAAGAAAACCGAAAGGGAGATCGTGGCCCCCGGCAACAGGGCAACCGAAGGAACACGGGTGGGTTTTAGTCAGTAAGAGTCTGACACGCCCTCCCGCTCCGCCCAGAGCGGGAGAAGCTATTTGATGAATATCAACACAAAAAAAAAAAAGTGCACTTAGTTCATCGAAATCTTTGCTCAAGAGAACTTGGGTTTTTTATACCAATAATCTCAGCAACTTGTCATACTTGTAATGTTCAGGGAAACGTGCCTTTTTGAATTCGTTACAAAATATAGTGAAAGCCTATTCTTGTTGCGTATAGTGAAATAACATAGTCCACCGGTATTAGTCAGCAGTTTCTGAACAACGTTGGAAAAAATAGCTATGTTAATAAATGTTGACTTTTAAGTTATACAGGTTCAACATAAAATGTGATGGACGTGTCTACGATATAATAATTTGTGTTATTTTACCCCATCTGTACAGATGCCTGGCGGTGTCGCTGTAAAATTAAGTAAAAACCTTATTAATTAACTAAAAACCTTAAAATTAAGTAAAAACCTTATTAATTACTAAAAATGCGAGTCATTTGACTCAATTCATTAATACTCACAATGGTGTTGAGCCAAGACGATATTATGGAAATATTCGTCGAGTGTTTCTATCTTATAATCTGGTTCTGAAATTGTTTATTAATTCCATGTAATGCATCTATGTTAACTCATAATAAAAAAAACATATTTTAAAAAGAATTGCTTACTCATGTTTTCCGGTTTCACTAATGCAACATGTTGTTCAACTGAAGAGAAATTTTAAACCACCATTTATATCAATGACTTAATACTAATCATAAAATTCCAAAAACCAAAATGAAAGTAACGTACTTATTTTTTGGACTTCTTCATCCAAGGCAGTTAAACCAACTGTTGAAACAAATAAATTACTTATATTTAGAAAGAGAAAAAATGAAAGGATATCGTTTATTTGGACACAGTTCGTGAGACACAAAATACTTACACAACATTTGATAACTTATGGAACCTATACCGTTACGTTCCAAGTTACTAAATGTTGTGTATTGTTTAAGAAAAAGAAAGAAGGTACTGGGTAGGTTACCTAGTAAAGTTTGTGTACTCTGAAGTGACGCACCCCACTACTGAATTTACGCACCCCATTACCGAATTTACACACACGGTAAAGCCTGGTGCAGACTGACGCGACGCGACTCTAACAAAACAATTTCTAAGAAAACTTCAAGGTAGAATGCGGAAAGCTTAATGCAGATTTCTATGGGTAATGTGGTAGAGGGGCGCGTCATTTCAGAGTGGACAAGCTATACCTACATTCTTATTATAAGTAAAATTAGGCATTCATTATAAAATTACCGAATGATTTTAAGTTTTATCTAAAATCCGACTAGCACCAAATGCAGTGTTTAATTAAAACAGGCAATTAATGGGCTGCACCTAATAAAAATATTTTCTAACTAATATTATAAATGCGAAAGTGAGTTTGTTAATTTGTTATACTTTCACGCTAAAACGGCTGAACGGATTTGGGTTAAATTTGGCACATCGGTAGACCATGACGTATGTTAGAATATAGGATACTTTTTATCCCGGTAGTTTGTTTCTGTGTGATGATTTCCGAATTCCACGCAGGCATAAGCTTCTAAACTACATAATGGATTTTGATGCGGATAAATGCTCTAAATGACAACATAATTTTGAGGTTTTATTCCGGAGCATTTAACCTATATGTTTAATATTTAACTTAAATTTAGCATAGAAGTCTCCATGTTAAGACATGTCGTCACTTCAGTACATTGTTGCACCAATGCGAAGCCGGGTGGGTCACTAGTCTATCTATCTATCTTCTATATAAAAAAACCGGTCAAGAGTCGGTCGGAATCGCGCACCGAGGGCTCCGTACCTACCCATTATACCGCCATAATAAAATTGGTATTGTTTTTATTGGTAAAAAGAAATGGGTAAATTTAGATTTTTGCGAAAACTTGAAAGTACCAAAATTTTCCTTATTTTTCAACATTTTTATTTTCGGAATTTTCCCTTTGCTTGTGCTATAAGGCCTTGCTTTTAACCAAAATTGTCAATTCTATGTTAACCAAATGTACCCTATAGGTTTCGGGTCGAAAACCTATATGTTAGTTCCCGTTGACCTAGAATCACGAAAATGGCAAAAAGCAAAGTCTGCACATATAAAGGGAAAATTCCGAAAAATAAAAACTTTTTGACTCAGGACCTTGATTTTTATACTCCTAATAGGGACTATAGACTTCAGTATCTGGTATAAATTTCAACTTGCTAGGTCTACCCGTTCCTGAGAAAATCAGTGGTGACACGGACAGACGGAAAAGAGAGTGATTTTATAAGGGTTCCTTTTTTGAACTTTTGAGGTACGGAACCCTAAAAATCGGCCAAGTGCGTGTTGGACCACGCACATTAGAGGGTTTCGTAGTTGGGATGAATTTATCCCAAGAACAAACTTAACATTGTAGTTAAACATGTTCTCCCGTACATTCCAACTGCAATGTAAGTTGGTAGATCATTACTCGTTAACTTTTAGAGCCTACTTAGCTGAGATAGTTTTCCTTTTAACTTTGTTAATTATGTATAAACTATGTCGTGATTTTTTCAACATATTCAAACACAACCATTTAGCTGGCAGGGAGGACACTTGACTCTAATAAAAGTTAGCACTTCGAACCTTAATATTTCGCAAACGGATCCCTGAATCCAAAAATAGTTTTAACACACTCACAATATTTTTGAACGACTATTCCAACGACACTATGGAATAGACGAGATAAAAAAAAACATCACCACATTACGTGTAGGGAAGGTACACTAGTTTTTTTTTTCATGTTTTTATTTTACCACTCTGTCGACGTGATTAATATGTATAACCATGCCAAATTACAGCTTTCTAGTACTAAGAGTCTCTGAGCTAAGTCGTGGACAGACAGATAGACAGACGGACATGGCGAAACTATAAGGGTTCCTTGTTGACTACGGAACCCTAAAAATTGAATGCTGTACTTACGTTGATAAACGCATCACTTTAGAAAGGCTCGATCGATTTGGTTATTTTTTGTTTTAAAATGTTTGTTATAGTCGAATTAGGTTTTTATCGAAAGAAAAATTGGAAAAATTTCCCGGAAAATTTTCAAATTCAGGAAAAACTGAACGTTCTCTTTTCTACGGGATTAATGGATAAACTATTGACAACGATTGTTGGGTCAGCTAGTTAATAAAACTTTAATAATTTCAACAGTGACCTTTGCACAGCAGCGGGACAAAATTGATAAAAAAAAAAAAAACGCAACCTGTTCTTATACTGAAAACTTACACATTTTTCGGAAGTGCATTACTAGCTCCTCCTCTTCCTTTGTTTTCTTTTCTTTGGTGTCAACATATTTTTCTGTCAAAAAATACAATATATCAATCAACCAATGAATTCTTTATTGTGAATAATAGAAAGGTAAGGGATATGTTTTTATAACAAAACAATCAGTTATATCCCACCATAATTAAATTGACCTTTCTTATTAAATTTTCAGTATTTAAATTTAATGCCCTGGCTGGAAGCCTTAATTTATTGAGGCACCCACAGGGAAGCCCGGTTAAGCAGCTGACAATTAACCTCCTAGGTTGACCTGCTAAATAACACACGTAAAAAAAATTGCACGCACAATGCCAAACAAAGCTAATGGCTAATTTAAATCATTTTTAATGTTAGTATCATTAGCTGACTATGGTCTGTCACCACAAGAAGAATAGGTTTCAAATGATCTAATGGAACCAATGTCCACTTTGCAAATAATACGGTAATTATTTACAAATAATACGATAATTATTTTCTTAGAAGAAAAGGTACCTAATCAATAAATATTATGTACCTATACTTACAAGGTGAAATTTCCAAGTAATCGTGGGCACTACAAGGATAGCATAAATACTCAACGGAATTGCAGGGCCGATTTTGATGAAAACCAAAACGGTCTCAATCGATTTTTGAAAAAAAAAAAATGTAACGAATCTTACTGTCTAGCATAGGCTGGTTATTTTGGCCATCTAAACACGAAGTGTGCAGCCGGCACGTGTCCAGGTCGCCAGGGATCCTGCAGATATATCGCCACTTGCACACCGGCCTCTGTGTCGTGGTTATAGGCAAATTTTGATCTGGAATAAAAAGTATTTTATAAAATGTAAAAGCTATGTTTAATGTTAATTGATTTCTTCCTCTATGTTACAATAGTAAACTAACCGATATGCTTATTCCTGAGATGTTTCAGTTTCTCCGTAAAATTCAGCTCTGTATAGGAAAAATTACGTCATTAACTACTATTGTTTTGGGAATATTTCGTTTGTAATCAATATTATTTATGTTATCAACATAAATACTCACTGCTATTCTTCGGTCGTGATTTTCGTTGCTTTTTAAATTTCTTGCTTCTAACTACTGAATAAAAAGTGATAACGGTCAATTTATATTATATTTATTCCATTATTACGCTGTGCGTTGTCTGTCAGTCAAGAAATTGTTCTTTCTCAAACATGCTTGGAAATTCGAGCATTATTTTGATAAACTTCTTCGAGGTAAATCGAAAATTCTGTACTGCTCGAACACACACGAGCGCCCGGCCGGCAATGTTTGTATGAAAATCTATATCTGTTGTGTTTAGCGGTCGAATAATTTGCTATGAAAACTCTTAACTGTCGTGTTATTTAAAAATGGAACGAACTTTTTACTTCAACACGATCATGGTAATTGAGGAGGTAACTTATCAAAGATTTTATTTAAATTTCGATTTGGCTTGTAAATAGATCTGTTTAAACTAAAGAGGAAACAAAATGACATACGAGCGCGTAAAGAATTATCGTTGTTCGTCATTGATTCTGGAATTTAACATTAATTTACTTAGTTTGAATTTCCGTGCAATATTTGACAAAAGTACTATACATACAAGCCTTGGCCGCAATCAGGCAATGATGGACTCACGTATGTGTGCACATTTTCACGATTGTCCATCGATGCCCCTGTTACGGGCCGCGACAATAATGCACTATTGACGGATTTTTATGAAAAAAGATATTGTACTAGTACTTACGGTCACTTTTGTTTTTTTTGAGTTTCTGGCTCGATTTAAGTTCCTTCACTATGTAATCAGTTAAATAAATTATTATTGTATACAACTGAACTATTGGTAGAAGACGTTAATTTATTAAAGAATAATTGAAGATATAAGAACTAGAAGAGACTCGCACTGACTTGACGATTTAGAAGGCACTGACTAGCGAAGCATGGCATTAAGGGGGGAGGCCTATACCTACTGAACAGTGGGTAGAACAAGGCTGCTAATAATTATGATGATGAAGACTGAAGCACACATCATGACCACAAGTTAAGTTTGTCAAGTTAAGCCAAGTTTGTTTTTTTGACAATTTTCTATAGACTACTTTCACGGCAATATTTGTTTTTGGGATGTACCTGCTAATAATTTAAGTACTTAATTATTTATGTATATTTTTTTAATTATTTATGAATACTTGCTTCGCACGGGTGCAATGTGTTGATGTGGCAACATGCCAATACATCAAGATTTCTGTGCTAATGTCTAAGTTCAATGCCTTTTCACGACTTTACAAATCGTCAAGTTTCAGTACTACGTTTACGTTTAATATAAAAGAATTATTATAAATAAATAAACCTTTCGGAATACACTCTCTAAATGATATTAAAAACCTCATCAAAATCTGTTGCGTGTTTTAGAAGAACAACGCGAACATACAGACAAACGCGAAATGCTACTTTATTTTTTAATATTTATTAGAGATTTATAACGCGTGTTTTTAAAGAAACTGCGTTCGTCAAGTAGGTCCGAATAAATGACAGGAATATTATACAAAAACAGATGTATTATATCATCAACGATTCAACGTCATCAATGATATACACAGTAGGTACCTTTCTTTTTTCCCTTCTTGCTTACTTTGTGACGAGTCATTTTAATTCGCTTTTTCTGTTTTCCATCCTTTTTCACCATTTCCACCTCTTCTTTAGTTGCTGCATTATTTTCTGCATGTTCCGTTTTCAAATTATTATTTTCTTTATTCGACTTACGACCTTTATGGTTTATAATCAAATGTCTATTAGGGCTCATTTTTTTTTCCAATTTTAAAATTTTATTAAACTGTGGAATGCCGCCTAGAAATCAAGAACAAATTAATGAATAATAGCTACAATCAAATGCATGTCGGAACCGCGCACGCAGGGTTGTGTACCACGGGGTTTCAACCAAGGAGGCCACCCAAACTCAAAGACCTTCCTGCTTTGTGACTTTTTATTTTATTAGTATTTGACATAATAGCAGCCATAGATAATTAAACGTATTCTGTGAGTTTCTTCTGACTGGTTATTACGGTTCTAAAGGTAGGTACAGCTCTGTAATAGACAGACCGACAGACGCAGTGATCTTGCGGGTTAAATTAAGCGAAAACTCTTCAATGGGTCTTTTGAGTTGCATTTAATAGGCTCCACGAATGGCGATACAGTTTACCTAATTTTAGTATTGGTGCACTCTAGGAAGTGGCTTGTGGGGTCTAATATTTTTATCATAATGTAATTATTTTTATTGACTTGGCTATCGAAAAATACGTACCGCTCTGTCCTTTTCTTAAAACGGAATCTTTAGGACTGACTTTTTTGAATATCACTAAAAAGAAAATAAAGTTATTAGATCATCAATAAATTGACACAACAGCAAAAGTTAAAATTTAGATAAGACTTTGTATATTTCGTAAATGGCATGAAAGAAATAGGTAGTTAGAATAATTTACTTACGTTTATAGTGACATCTCAAAGGTCGTTGATCCAGTCCGATCAATTGCCCTGACATAAAATGTTACGTAAATAAGTAATGAGTTGCACTTTAGAAACCTTATAAAGACTCTTTTCAATATATTATTACCATTTAAATTTAAATTTTGTATCGGTGGCTCTGTAATTGAATCGCCTGAAGTCCTCATTTTCACAGCTGCAATATATATTTTTAAACATTATAGACTACTTATCTCTAGTCTAAAATGACTAGACAGGTTGCGGGAACCAACATACAATACACCATGCATGCTGATCAACTAACACACTGAATAACTATAAAACAAATAGATTTTGACTTGCACACAGATAAGTTTTAAATTGTAAACTTAAATTCTGTCCAGTACTACCTTCTCCCTCGAGAGATAGGGCTTGAAGTGCATCCAAGCCAGAGATGTCTTTGTCTGAAATAAATTCAGAGCAGTTTAAAAAAAACCTAAATCTTTTAATAAATTGTAAATGTAATCTAAAAATACAATTATTTACCAATCAAAGTTACGATTCTTCTTTTAGTTAAGACTGTAAAAATAGTAATGTTTTATTAATAAATAAAATAATAATTTATTCACACTTAACCTATATTCATCTATAATACTAAAACGTTCTTTATACATACAGTAAGCTCGAAACAGTTTATCCGCCAAATCTTCAGGACTTTTCGCTGAACTCACAATTCCTTTGCCTAGGTTATAAATAAAATATTAGATAACAACAAAAAAAATAGTTCCCAATATTATTATAGGTCTTTTAACTTGTCTTCAATTCTTACCTTTCGTAACGACTGAAAAATACACAAAATAGGGTTAATTATTTTTAAAGTTGCCAGCACAATTGCTTGACTCACTGGCAAACACATGGGGTTACATATGTTTGAAAAAATATGAAATAAATAAAGCTTAGGTGCTGAGAAATGGGTAGGTTCGGTCAGGTTTCAGGTTTTTAGGCCTCAGAGCGGGGTGTTGTGTGTTTTGGTATTATTAAATTTTATTGCACATTAAAAAAAAATACATTATACTTTTATTTACAAACCTTTTTTCATCAACTTTTTGGTGATCGGAAGTAACTCGACTGGAGTATAAACATCACCTGTTTGAGAAATGGCAAGATGACAGTTTTACTTTTTTTTGTTATTAATATTATAAATAATGCCTTGTTTATTTTTACTTTTTACCTGTTTGCAGTGGCCTTGTCTGAAAACCTAAAAAGAAAACAAACTTAAGACCATAATTTAATTATATAAATAATGTGGATAATAGTACCGATTCTCTTGTCACAAATGCCTCTAAACTAGACTAAAAATCACTAAAATTTAGTTTATTCCTGTCAAACGACGATTTCCCATTCTGAAATAGACTAAAGTGGCACAACTTAACTATATTTTAGTTTGACAGCACTAAGATGGCACTGTTATATTATTTAAGTGAAAATTGTAATTTTGCTATTCTGAATTTGACGTTTTTCACCTAAGATTTTAATTGTCCAACTAAATCTGACTATTTCTAATCGCGATTAAAAAGGCGTGGAGTAAAATATGAACTAAAATTCACACCAACACCTTCAGGTGCAAAAACAGTAGGTACCTACTGTATCTTTTTTTTTCTTTTGCTTATATCTCGAAAATGGTGTGTCCAATCGCAAAAATAATGAAACTTTCGACCCCCTTTTTTATGACCCCCCTAAACCCCTAACACTGAACATGTAGGAAATAATTTTTCTTATTTTCCATACAAAAAGTGAAAAATTCCATATAAAACACGTGGAAGCTGCCCCCCCTGCGCGCCTTCAGCTCTAAAAAAAATTTCACGGAGTAGGGCAAAACAAGTACTACGTGGACTCGCGATTGCCAAATACGATTTTAGTTGTGTCAAAATTATATTTTAATTTAGAGAACTTTTGTTACAGAATAGCTTTATCATTCTCATAGTCAAAAGTAAAGAATGTTAGTGATAGTTTAGTTAGATCTGTTCGTTGTACAATAGAATTGGCACCAGTGTCATGTTTCTTTTAAACGAATGAAAGTCTTTCTAAACCTTAAATCCTGATAGACATAAAATATTACATAGCAAATTATGAATAATATCGACTGTATTCATTTTAGGGTTCCGTACCTCAAAAAGAAAATATACTTTGTTGTCCGTCAGTCTGTCAAGACTCTTTTTCTCAGGAACGCGTGGAGGTATCAAGTTGATACGAATTAATATCAAATACGTAGGTCTAAGGTCCCTTGGAGCTCTAAAGAAATCAAGCTTCAAAACTTAACGCAATAAAAAAAATACGGTCATTTAGGCCACATATTGTCATACTCGCAAATAAATCAAAACTAGGGTAACTATAGGGTACTTCCTGTTGACCTAGAATCATGAAACTTGGCAAGAAGCAAGGACTGACAAGCACAAGTAAAGGAAAAGTTTGAAAATCGTTAATTTCTAGTTTTATCACAAAAAATGGCGAAATGTGGGTGAAGCTGCTACAGGGACACCTCTGCCCAACCCTTCGGGAAAACAAGGCGTGATGTTATGTTATGTTATCACAAAACAAATTACAACTACAAAGTTATGTTTGGTCTTCTTGGGATAAATTCATCCCAAATACGGAACCCTTCAATGTGCGTGGTCCGATACGCACTTGGCCAGTTTTTATTTTAGAATTTTGAAGAGACTACTCCACCCATAATGTGGGTACATACATACACGTTCAACCGGTAGATTTTTTTTTAACTTTGCTTACTTGCCTTTCTCACCATCTTCTGAGCTGTCGTCGTCATCAGCATCGTCTTTGATTCCTGTATCTATAAACATACAGAATGTGAATTCATCACTTTACTTTGTTATAATCTAGAACATTGAACTAAACTCTACAGATTTTTTAAGTACATTTTGTTTACTCGTCTTTCTTACCTTTTTCTGAGCTATTACGTAAGTCATCTTCATAGGAATTTTGTAGACCACCTTGGTAATCATTGAATTCAGAGGACTGTATTTGGTCTTCAGACTCATCAAACTCCTCACCTTCTCTTTTGCCATTTAAAAGCATTTTACTTCCATTACCTGTGAGCGGAGCGATTCCACTGACATGTTTCTTAGTTACGTCATGGGTTTTATCTAAAATAGGTAAACATACTTTTTTTTTTTCAAATAATCACATAGGCACCAGAAAGGCATGAATTTTAAAGCCTTACCTGTAATTTCACGCGAGAGTACATTAACCTGCGTATTTTTTTTTAAGTTGTCATTATTTATTTTATATAGGGTAATTATTTGTTTATTTCATTCTTTGTTAATTTAAAATTACTCACCGAATTAATAATAAACAAAATGAAATACCAGGACGGAAACATTTTGCTTCACAACATTATTCCTTCTCAATATAAAATTGATTGTAATGAAAATTTAAAAATAATTGCCTGTGCATTTACATTTGATAGAAATGCATTGACCATGAAATGTGTTTTACTAGGTTTCGTCGGGCTAGCACTGAAATACTACTTCAAAAACATAAAATAGGTACCTTATATCATATGATTATCCGCAACTTCAAAAGCGTTGATTTTTTCAATAACGCTTCAGATATTAGAACCGTATTGAATAATCGATCACTCAGTTGTACATACCTCCACTTTTATAATGCACTCATTGGGACTTGGTTTGCAGAAACGAATTTTGGAATGAAAATTAATTGAGCAGTTATGTAAGATTGACGATGTTCTTGACAAATGTCGTATCATAATCATTTCAGCCCGGATTCACCCACTGCTAGGTATACCAATTCATGCGATCCTCATTCTAGCGCTACCCGTTGCAAGGTGTTTCCCGTTATTTTAATCGACTCTGCGTAAAACTGCCTCGAGGTCTGACGTTTTCTTTGGACAGGCACAACGTGGAACTTTGGTTGGAGGAGGAGCCTTTGGTTTTTGATGACCCAATACGACAGTGTTGGTTTAAATATCTTCTATGACGATAATAATTCTTGTTTCGGAAAAATAAACGTCTGTGCGTTTCGCTGGAAAAGAAATGATTAAGTTTCGAAATAGAAATTTGGTTCCGATCACGTACGGGTTCAGTGGTTCGTGAGAAAATCAGCATTATGAACAGCTTGAGGTATCATTCGTGCGAGTAGCCGGGCGGCGCGGCTGTGCAAGCGCTAGTGAAAGGTTGCGGCGCGATGTTTCGCGACAGATATGCGCGAGCGCAGTGTTCGCCCCGAGTTCCAGTAGCAAACGTTTGTTCCATTGTGAAGCCAACAGTTTCGCCACTTAGCACGACTCTCACCACAGAGAAAAGTTGCTAACACCTCACAAATTACTAACGAGTTTCGTAAACACCTCATTGTCCATTTGATCTAGATTTCTTTGTTGCTCATTGTTGCATTTACTCTATATAGTTAGTTCGGGTTATCTCCAACGACCTATTGTGAAACAATCCTGTTCAGGTTGCGTATGTGTCGCAAACATACCAATGGATTTGAAATACACACTCGTTTGAGACAGGATCTGCAATGGAACTAATGCACTGTGTTTATAAAGCGCGCGTGACGACGTCAAGTGACGGTAAAACAAGCACACATATATTTAAAGAGGTAAAGGTAGCATTGATTTTAATTTTATATTATTTTATTTCAAATTCTATTTGTAAATTTTTATGCCTATTCTAATATGAGTCTATGTTATTCGAATTAAATGATTTGAATTTGAATTTTTAATTGATTTATGATGGACCAAAAGCTGAACGTGTATTCCATTCTTTACGTATAAAATGTTTGTCATCAGAAATTCCTGCCATGAAAAAGATTTCCTCGTAATTCGCGGTGTTCAGACTATCAGTTGGCACGGAAATTGTAGTGCGCGGCTGATCGACGGGGGGCGCACTGAGGGGTACAGTGGTTCACTCTCAGGCACAGGGTGCTCCCAACCCTACTTCGTCTTTAACTGCGCTTGTTAGCGTAACCACGTCACGCTCCTGGCCTAAGCAGAACACATTGATCCTGCACTAAGTATTGTTTAGAGATCCAACAGTGATTGAATAGATATAAGTTAAACATTCGTCATGTACATTTAACAGACTATGAAACTTAAAACTTTTATATCTTCATTAATTTACTAGATTATTCATATGAAACCCCCGTTCTAGTCTACTTTTGCTAGACTTAACGATCATTGAATAAAAAATCGGTCAAATTCATTTTAAGAGGTTTGTTTAAGTTTCAACAGATGCGGGTATTTTTAAAACAATAGATTCTATAAAATCATATGAATAATAAGCAGATTTGCTTGATTACCAATATTATAATACCAAAGTAAGTATTTAAATTTCAAGACATCGTATTGAGCGGTCTGTAGCATCGACCAGAGAGACCCCTCGACACAAAATGTTTAGAACCTAATACTTCTGCAAGCTTGTCGAATTTTTGGGAAGCTGGAAGCTGAAGCGGTCTATCATAAATTAAATAAGCGAGTAAAGATCGAATTGAACCGGATATCCTATAGTTGTACGTTGCCCGACCACGTCACATAATTTTACGGCAGCCGATAGAGATCCGACGCGCGCCGTCTAGACGCGACAAAAGCGCTAGACTTGTTTTACAACCACTCTGCTAGCAGCCAAATACTAGCGTCGCTCCCGGACTGATCCACCGACAAATCCGATCTAAGAGTGCAGATGGTAATGCGTCTAAGGTGAGATTTTCAATAGAAACCACCACAACGTGAGCGGTAGGCTGCCGCGCCTTTCTCGAGCGCAGGTACCAGTAAAGTAGATTGACATCCTATCAGCTGGAATGCGATTGGTGGCACATGACGCATGTCATATCCCACATGGATTCTCAACGCAAAAATATGCCTGTAAAATTAAAATACCAATACCGTGAAATCACAGACCGTGACATTCATACTAGTGCATCAACTTGAAGGTGAGCTACGATTACGAACCGGGGAAGTAATCTACGACAAATTATTCGTCTTATTCGCTACTTGTGTATAAGGTATCTACTTACCTTATCGTAGAGCATAAGCATAATCAGCCTATTATGTTCCCACTGCTGGGACACAGGCCTCCTCTCTGTGAGAGGGAGTGGGCTATGATCCACCACGCGGGCCCAGTGCGGGTTGGTTGGGTTGGGTTGTCGTAGAGGCGCTAAGTGACTTCATTAGAACCTCTTGGTTGTCTCTCAATGGTGGCCGTAACTTAATATGAATGCACTTTTGAGTGACCCCTACAATATGAAAATACTTACTTTTGTTCTTTAATTGTATTTTTTACTCGCGCAGCTGTGCGCAAAATGTCATATGAGTAGAACAATAACATACAAGGCAGTATCAGAAACCGATTCATTGTTAAAAAACAAAACAAGAGAGCCCGCTATTTAGAACAGAACACTTCCTTTCACTTCAAACACACAAGCATCAATTTGTGTAATCTCAGGCCACTTACGGCAAAAACAATGAACCATTACACACGCCTGCGCCGACTGCGGCGGAGTGCGGCGGAGTGCGGCTGGGCTCCGCTGCAGTTATACCAGGAACAGACTACTTACTACACATACGATTACAAATCTTTTACGATGCTGCAACATGAAGCAATTACCTCGCTGCAATAAAAAACTAAACTAATCTCTACCGTATAAAAATCTATTGGTAACTAGGTATCTTGTTTCAACGATTTCTAGTAATAAGATGCTTTCACTAAGTTTCTCTTATTCGCAAATGACTGTTCATATTCAATCGCTGCTCTGTTAACCGGATTACTAAATAAAGAGCTAACACTTACGGCGTGTAACCGGCAAAAGTTGCCGCAAACTGAGTCTGAACGCTAACTTGAGCGTAGTTGAGGATATCGGTCGCCGTAAGTGCTCTTGTCTCTAAACGCATTCCCGGCGTCTCAGACCACTTGACAAATAGAATTGAAAACCACAAGCTTCTTGTTGGCCGTGAAGCGGCTCACAATGGCTTACTGAGATCCAGGCAGAATACGGCAGAATACGTGATGCGGACGCCGATACTATCGTATTGCACTTTTAATCTAGCTTTCTGATAATCGATACGAGGAATTAAAATATCGGAAGGTATCCATCCGACTTATCTTGTGGACATTGAGCCCATTTTTTTTTAAATTACGTCACGTAACCTATGTCTAACATTATAAATATAAAAGTTATTAGTATTAATTGTTTTAAATTCAATATAAATCTCTCAGCTGCTGAATGCTTCGCAGTTGCTGTAACGATGTTTACAATGCTTTGTTACATTTTCTACCACCATCCCTTTTACACCGTCGACGTCACCAATATTGATGGAATTGTTAAAGGCACCTCTCTATATATTCACAAAAATTTATCGCTTGGAAACAAAATCCAATATGCACTCGGGAGAAATATCGTACTTCTAATACAGATTTATGTATATTTGGTAGCTTTACCTAATGTAGCTAACAGGATTTTATTTTAATATAAGTAGGTTTTGTTTTTGTTAAGCTTTTTGAAACAAAAGGCGGTACTGTAAAAAAAAATGATGGTCGAGATTTACAGGTACAGTTACTTATGTTAGCTCAAAGATCCAGTCATTTACAGATCCGATGATACAATCCAATAATATAATAACAGTGGCACTCCGGGAGTGCCGACAGAAGTGAAAACTAAAACAAGATCGCCTTGGCGGAAAAAAAATACTCGTATAGAACATTAGCCCGCAACCGTATCTAAATAAAGAGCACAATCGCGTTTACAAAAAAATAAAAAATACTTCTAAATCCTTTAAAGGAAAAATACTTACATAGAACATTGATCCGTATTTTAATATATATAAAAAGCACAATCGCGTTTACAAAAATGAGGTGTAACAGTGTCGCGAAATCAATGGTTTGATCCCATCTCAAAAATGCCCAACGCGCCTAAAGAAGTTTTCACTTCAACAATTACATTAAACAGCTACTGCCTCATCTCTGGGAGTACCTGTAAATATGACAGAGTATGGCAGCCCGCTAGACGAGCTCCCGAGTAACCCAAGTTCATACACCCAAGGGCATTATAACGAGCATACATGCAAACATTAGTGCGATTCATGTGTGTATCTGAAAATGGCACAATCTCCGCTGGGAATATATTTACAATCATAAACATAGTTTGGTACTAATGTATGTCTGCAAGCTAGTGTTTACATATAAATGCTCGTGCAGACCAACGCGATATCGCGGGCGCGACAAGGATTGCGCTGCCTGTCGCGCCCGCGTTGTTCTGCACGAGCCTTTATTATCAAAATAGAATTATTTTGAGAGATGATGATAAGTACCATGTCTCATTGTTTGTAAGATCTTCAAGAGGAGTAGAAAATCATCTTCCTGATCTTTAAATTCTTGAAACAGTTCAAGACTCCGTAAAGAAGTTAAGTCGAGCATGGGGGATATAGGCACCTAGAAATAAAGATTCATTAAATTACGGTGATTTGGGAGAAACAGTGAAAAAAATGTCAGTTTACGCTTACGTAGTTTGTATAGAGCTTAACTTTTCAGATATGAATCAGTATAGCTCACTGATTCATATCTGAAGAGTTAAAAATGAATGTAACTATTATTAAGATTAAACAAACTACATTAGAAGGGAGGCATATGCATGTATTGTGAGAGGGTCAAGGCTTAGCAGTGTTCTCATAAATCGCTAGTGTTAGGCAAGGCTCGCCCACCGCAGACAGTGAATGTATAGCAGGCCGTACAGGCAAGTTTAGCAAGTCCAATAATTTCCAAGGATAAGTCGATCAAAATAGACTCGAGTTAAAGTTTAAAGTTTGCCACTTTTAAACTTCAACGAATATGACGTCAATTAACGTTTTCCTCAACCGTCAAATTACTAAAAATGTTTATGTTACGACATTTCCAAAAATAAACTGAAGTCGGAAATAGAAGCTCTTATGTAAACAATTAAATACAATCGTAATAATTTCCAATGCAAATTATTGAATGAATACACGTATATAATTTGCATAAAGTAATTTATCTTCAATGAAGACTAACTGCAACTCTGTTTTGCTGAAAATGTTATTTTCTTCATGCAGACGCTCGGTTACCTGGGAGTCTGGATGCCTCAGTGCTTCGGTTGACTACAGTTTAAGCGGGTGAAAACAAATGAGATATTATTAGATCTCCTACGAACGCTGCGGCTGCATCATTAACTTACCTACATCGCCGACGTATCATAAAATATGGAATATAAATTACACTTGGGGGATCGATAGCTTTATTATTACATATAACTGATGGCTTTAAAACAAAATGCGACTACAATGTCGCGCAACACTTAAATGTCGTTTCATATTTTTGCTATCATTATGTTGTGATATCAGAGTGAAAATAAAAGTAAGCCAAGTTCATAATAATTGACGTGAACGGTTCAATGTCGCAGCGAGAGTCGGCGGGCGCAAGGCTATGGGGACGCGGACCGCGACCGCGGCAGTGAGCGCGCGAGGGCGTCGCTTTCCCAGGCTAGGACCGCGGCTGCGACAGCTGCGTCCTGCCGGACGTGTCCTGTGACGTCACTCGCCATGCACTCAGATTATCGCATACCTATTCAGGATTTCCTTTATGACTCTCCGAAGCTGTTAAATCTATTCCAGTGCTGCATTTTCCTAATATTCGCTAAGGTACAATTTATTTTTTCAAACGAATTAGTAGTAAGTACCTTCGCAATTAACAATTCAAGGTATGGTAGCATAGTACGTTTGTATCTTAAAACCTCAGGGACAGCTGAAAACAATATGATAACTTTAATGTGTGCTATTAATATAACAATTTATGTTTAAAAGTACCGCTGAGATACACAAAACACTTTCAATGTGCTTAAAATCCAGAAAACTAGTACAATTAAACGGCCAATGACGTATCAAATAAGATCGAAATGTATGCAAATCTATCTTAATTTATTGTCACACATATTTATGCGGATTTTATTAATATTAATGGTCTTACGACATAGATAAGCGTATAGATATCAGCAAATGTGATGTTATGCTATGTGGAAAATAAAGCAATTCATAATACTTTCTACTAAAAGTGAAAGAGCGTCCATAAAATTTTATACTTGCCTACTATTAAATAACGCTGATAGTTTTGGCAATTGGCAATCATTTGTAGAACATTCTCATGCTATTTGCATATTTACACGCACTTGTAATAAAATCTTAATGAGAATTATGTTAGTTTGTTCGTTTTATAGTTTGTGTGAAGTTACTTACTTTAGGTATTACTTACCTAATATTGAATTAGTGAATTTATTTATTTCCATGCATGCTTACTTCTCAGAAAAATTAATTACACGCATTTAAACAATTTTCAAATATTAGTCGTGTGATGTTTTAGTTATCATACAATGATAGCGACTATAATAATCGCTGAAAGCCTTTGTAAGCCCCTGAAAAAGATTCATAGGCGCCATGTTCACTCAATCAGTCCGTAAATACCATTAAATGTTACGTAACACGGATTGTCCATCTATATTACTTTGTTTAAGGATTAATCTAACTGGTTGGTACAGCATGTCACTTTGCTCATTTTGCTCCATTAGTGCGGGGGCAAATAAAAAGTGACATGTCCGTTCGGCTCATTGCCATTCCAAGTAACGTCGTGGAGAGCAAACTTTTCGCTTACAACAAATATTAACTCTGTAGACAGAGTGTACAGTGAATACTACTAGTATTTGTGCTGTCTGTTTGTATACTATACCCATATTCAGCATACTGTGACGATGCTGTATTTGAACGTTATTCATATTTTATCAATACGCCTCCGTAAAAATGGCCAACGTTCAAAACTTTTGATGATTTATGTTATTCGAGTTTGTTACGATATTTTTCATTTAAATTTTATTGTAATAAAATACTTTGTTATTTATGATAGACACGTTAAATTTTAGGTAGGCATTAGAAAAACTCTCACAATACGCTCTCCGTTTATGAAAATAGGAAGTGAATTTCCCGACCGACCAAACGACCAGAAATAACAGTGCTCAAATAAATACTAACATATTGTGTTAAAATTATTCAGTAATTAACTAACATTAGCAGTTAGTGGTAATTAACTGAATTAGGTGTAATGAACTGTGTGAGCGCTCATCACTTCCGCCTGGCACCCCGCCTCCGTGAACAGTACTCGACCACTTCCTGTCTCCGCGGTTGACTGACAAAGCAGGATTACAATCTGCCACTCAGTGGTGCTTCGAGGAGGCTCGAAGCCCCGAGTGACTCGAGGCGCGATCGCGACAGCTAAAGGACCCTGGAAATATCAATGTATATTTGTTCCATCCCCTTTCCGTCCCTCGCTCTCGCCCCCGGCACTTACGATAAAAGCTAGTTCACGGTACGTCAAAGTTTGGAATTTCAGACCCTCCAGAGTAATAAGCCAAAATTAGGACTAATTTTAATTTGTTCCTCGAAACAGACTACTCTCGAGTTGCTCACCAAGTTTTACAAAAGCTTCGAATAAGTCGATTGATTTTAGTTCCTTACGCGTGGTGTACGTACATAGTTTGGATTAATTGATTATTGGCTGAACAATTTCAAGTTTATAAAATAAAGGGAAAATGAGCTTACTGACAACCTACTAATTATTTTGGACATGGTCTGTATTATAACAGAAAATTGGAGTACGTTGTAAATTTCATGGTTTTGGTGAAGGAAACTTGGTGTAGGAGGTTGGCACTCTGCCAGCCGGAAGCCAATCCTGGCGTGGAGTCAGAACATTTTGATAGCACCCGCTTTATCACAGAACTTTATTTACATAAGTATCTACTTCTATTAGATCTTCCCGATAAATTCTGGATAAAATATTATAACTATAATTTACACAACATTCTTGGTTACAAAGTAGGACTCTCCGTGCTGAGAAAATCAATGACCGTAACAAAAATATCAATGAAGTATTCTGGGGCACGATTGCAAATACAGTACTACTTTTTAGGCAAACATCTACTCGTAAGAATCTTTGTTTATTTTCGTCTCTTGAAATGTTATTCGTAGAAATAAGAAAGAAATATTGATAGTATTTCAGAAGACAATGTCACTACGGAATTTCGAACGTCTCCTCAAATCCTGAGCTGTCGACACTCAGGTGTCCCCAGCGCTACCTGCTTTTTCCATATTATAAAATTCTTTTGATTTTGTGTTCTAACTTCTAACTGACTACGTTCGTAACGTTCAACGTGATACTAAAAACGTTAACGTTTGCTAAATAGGTTTTATAATTACGATGGCACTGGTTATAAAAAAAGGAAAAAGGTGGTAGGTAAGTGTTTAGCTTTTGCCCGCGGCTTCGCCCATGTTGGTGTCGGAAAATATCCCACGGCAACGTACGGATTAAAAGTACTCTATGTGTTAATCCAAGTTATAAACTATATGTGTGCCAAATTTAATCCAAATCCGCTCAGTCGATTTTGCGCCAATCCAGAACATAGTACATCCAGACAAACGGACAAGAATTCGAAACTCCTTATTATAAGTATAGAAGATGTCTAAATACGTCGAAGTTATCATAAGTAACAAGTAACATAAGTTATCAACGTATATTGTGATATATAAAATTGTAGAGAAACTAAGAAAGTGTTCGGTGATCCGTGGGTGAGACGCTAAATGGGTCGCCAATCGTTTTTATGGAGTAGGAGTCTGCAGCGACATCGACGGCCCGACTGAAGCCGAGTTCTAAACTCGCTTTACACTCCATGCTCTCATTTTATATGGCTTTATAAACTGTGTCCGCACTAAACATTTTACATCTACCAAACAACTAATAATGACTGAGCGCTAATTTACAAAAAAGAACGTTTAACTTCGATAGCAGATGTTAAAAACAATTGAAACTTTCATTTTGACTTAAATTTATCTTTGTATATTTACTATTTCTGTTAAAACAATCCAAGTTTACTTTAACATTTTCAATCCTGAGATAAATTGCTAAAATTATCAGCGAAGATCCACTTCAATTAAGTTTATAGACCGACTAAGCACTGCATTAATCCTTGAAACTCTGCAGAAGCTTCGACTTAATCAATGTGTACAAGTAGTGGAGTGTAGTTGCACCCTTAATTGCTAAATTTAGGCTAAGGTAGGGTAGCTTCACGTCGGAGGTGCGTTTACATCTCTGAGGCGTTTAATGACGATGTTCCGCGTTCATTAAGTCGACTGAAAGGCATTTTGTAGCGTGTCTGTGAAATGCTAATTTGTTCCAGTACACTCAATATGGGCCTGTCCTGTCAGTGAACCCTTTGGCCGAATTTTTACGCCTGAGTATGAAAGTTAAGTTTGTTTGTTTATGTTGATATCAACGCTCCCGTTGCCTTTGGCACGAATCCGACGCTCAACGGAAAAGGATTTTTTCATTTCGCGCACAAACAACATTAGGTGACAATGTTTGACTACTTGCTATGTTGCTTCTTTGTTTGGACAGAGACTGTTAAAGAGGGAAATAATGTCACACAAAATTTAATTTTGTCGCTTGTGGGATAAGCGGACGTGAGCGAACACAATAGAAACATCTTTTGTTTTGCTTGTTTATTTTGCGTCGTTCGTTTCAATTATTGCAGGCATCAAATCGAAGATAACTCGAGCAGAAAGCTGTAAACATAGAATATAATTTCGTATTAAATTATAAATTACAAAAAGACTGGGAATTTTAAAAGCTATTCTCCTGTTTTATTTGATTTTGCTTAAAATAATGCGAAATTATGGGATAGACAAAAGCAAGAAATGAAACCATTTAGATATAAAACTGAGATTCATAGTGAAACTTTTATAATGAAATCCTCTGAACCTAAAGTAAAGCTAAATTAAAAAGCTTTATGTTCAAGGACTTGCGCCTGTGTTCTTATTTAATTTAAAGTTTCTAAAACCAATATTTTATTTTACCTAGAATACTTCAAAGGCCCACCTAAGATACTCTTTGAACCTCATAGTCACAACAGATAGGAGCTTTGATTTTGTGAGAGATGTAGGTTGACACTAGGTAACCTAGACTCAATACTCACACAAAATATATGCACAGGACAGCATAGGTACCTAATTATTATCCGCGAAAGGTATCTTCTGTGACACCACGCGGCCATTTTTTTTTTTTTTTTTTTTTTTTTTTTTTTTTTTTTTTTTTTTGGGTGGGAAATCATCAAATAACTTCTGCCGCTCTGGGCGGAGCGGGAGGGCGTGTCAGACTCTTACTGACTAAAACCCACCCGTGTTCCTTCGGTTGCCCTGTTGCCGGGGGCCACGATCTCCCTTTCGGTTTTCTTCGCACCCCCGGCAGGCATCGGCCCTAACGGACCCCGTCAATTCTGCTGACATCTCTTTGAGGCGCGCGTGGAACACAACGCGCCGTCGACCCGGACCTGGTCCTTATCGGACGGCGAGCTACCCATTGCTCACCGCCCGCAAGCCCGCGCCTACGGTGGCCGGAAATCGGCCTGCGATTCCCGACGCCCTGGGCGTCTCCTCCTGCGGCGGTTAGGGTTAGGGGCGTGAGGGCGCGAAATTTGCCTCTCCCTCACGCGTTCCGCCTCCTCCTTCGCGAGCATTACTGCTTCGCAGAAGGAGGTGACGGCCTCCCATTTCCTCTCGCTCCCTACCATGGCCCTAATCAGGGCCGGACGCAACACCACGCGGCCATGTGATAACTTTATTCTACTACCTCCTACGATTACCTCTATAACTTCACTTTCAACGTGCCCATACGCACCTACACTCCATTATGTTCAGACTTAGGTAATAACAAATTCATGAACGGTAATATTGCTGTAAGTTTATTTGGGTCACGTGAATTCCCCCAATGATCGTTGTATGTAATTTGTATTTATTTATTTATATTGACACTTATTGTATGTGAGGGATATTATTGTTAAGTAAATTGCACCCTACGTTAAATACAAAGAATGGCAGTTGTGATTTGAATAAACTGACAATTTAAGTTGATACTTGGTCAAAAAGCTTAACAATTAATTTCGCTTTCTTTTTCGTGTTGTGACTAACCTGGTGTCAGAGTTTTAAAGCCGCCCATGGGCCTCTGATTTGACTTCACATGCCGTCGAGAAATATCTCCCAGGCATGCCAGTTTCCTCACGATATTTCCTTCACCGTTTTTGAAGCAAGTCATAATTATACAATACGCAAATGAATTCGAAAAGTCAGACGTGCGCCTTGGGTTCGTACTCGAGACCTATGACTTGGCAGTCCGACGGTCACACCACGAGGCTATCACTGCTATTGTATAATTCTTGTCAAGAAATAGGTAATTTAACTGAGTTAATTTGAAATGTTTGCTTATTAGTTTTGTATTGTTTCAGATCACTTTCCAAGAACATTGGACAGGCGAATATTACCTGCTAGTGTTTCCAGGTACGTTAATTTATACTTCTTCTTCTTATCGTGTGGACGGTACAGTTGATTTATTATTATACTGATTGAGCCCAGTAGGTCTTCAAAGGTGCAAGTGAACAACTTTCTTATACTTAGGAAAAGGGTCACCGTATTACCTTACCGTATTAGTAACGCTGCAACTGGCAAAAGTACGCCTGCGTAACTTGGAAGAAGTAACTTTTAAATTAAGTAAAGTACTTTTTGTACTCTTTGAAGAACATTTTACCAATCAGATCATGATGATTGTTTACTTAATTCTACAAGCTTTTATTTAATTTCACTTGCTTTTTTAAGTTTTGGCAATCGAATTTTGGGCAGTTTTCTCTCGACCTGCCTGAAAGATACACTAATTGCAGCAGGATTGACTTGGTATAAGGAAACTCTTTGTCAGTTGATATTATTCTGTTGAAGCTATTAGTATGGCATACATTGAGATTGAATAATCAAACCTTTATACGTAGTAATGGCATGCAGAAAGCAGTTTTCTCATATAAGGGGTTAAAGGAGTTATCTTTGTTTAATTACCTGTAAAATTTCTTCATTTCACTCGTAACTACCAAAACTATGACCTACTGAGAACTTGTCTTCAAACATTTACTAACCTAGGACCTAATAAATTAGTAACACATGTTTTATATAGCCAATAAAATTATCGTAAAGCGTTGGGACACGCGCGTTTATGTCCAGGTTTAATGCCCACGAGTTTACCAAATAATAGAAACGTTCTTTATTATGCGCATAGAAAGTTTACGATTATCTCCTACTTTAGTTATCGTTTCTGAAACTGTCTTGTTATTGTTACGTTTTTGGCGTTCAAATAATAGACGAACTTAATTTCGGCTGTAAAGTGTAAAGCGTTCAAAACAGACCTTACCGTGACAACTTTTGATCGCGTAGTCATTGCTGTGTGCACCATTTAACGAATAGTTACAAACAGTATGGTTACTGCAAAACTAGTGTTATTTCAGTTAAGTGTCTAACGTAAAATATACGTAGCAGTCGTAAGTTAACTGAACTTCAGTTAGTTTTATTGTCTTTCGTGGCGTTTCGTAATAGCTAAAAACTGTTCACCATGTTCTTGTTCGTTCGTGCATACACGCCTTAACATGCTACTAACGGCCTGTTCCTAGATCGTCATTGACGATTACTCGTAAATATTGACGAATGTCAAGAAATCACTCCGTCAAAAATCGAATACTCTGTAAAATGGCAACAAAAAGAACGGTCATGAGAATAGATGCGTCTATGCTATTTAGGCTCTCCATAGATGCTGCGTAGATATCTACGCTACACTAAGCGCTACGCCAGACGCTACCCGCAAAGCTCGACAAAGCAACGCTACGCTCGACGCTACGCTAGACGTTACGTGGATACCGCGTCGATGTCTCATAAATACCCATACGCTGCGCTAATGTTGCGGATCTATTCAATCACTGTCAAAATCGTGTGTAAGTGTGTAAACATTGCTGTTGGATTTTTAAGTAAAAAGAAAAGTGATTACAGAAGACAGTCTCAAAATAGCCAACCCGTCACCGCTTCCTTATTTTCACAGAATTATGAAAAGGCTTTGTTTAGTCTAAGTAGTTTATCATAAAGTTAGGATTAGCTTGTATAAACACAGGCGGCATTAGGCACCCTGCATCCGTGTAACAGCATTAACACCAGTGCACAGTGGGTCCCTCGTGTTACGAGTATATCTGGGTCATGCTGCAGTCTCGCATTGTTCAATCAATATGTTGACAATGCGTTAATGATATTCTGTTACTCCTATTATTGTGACGATGCAGTTGTTATGTCAATTACGGATCGTTAATTTTTTTTCTGCAGGTAATCCTTATGCAAAAATTTCAATAATATATAAAATTATATATTTTAGTGGTATAAGGAACAGGGTGTAAAGTTTACTCATCCACCATAGAAGAGGGAGGATCCTCTGACCAGACGGGTGTTGTGTCTGGTGGGCAACTGCCCGACGGCTGAAGTCGGAATCTTGTATATATGTCGATCGCTCGGTAAACTCTATGAGCGATGCAGGATTTGTGTGACGTCATGTCTTTTGATGCGTAGTTCGTATGTGACGGTGTGACCGCTACATGTTATTCTCCTTTTATGATTGTGATGCCTGTCATGCGTATGTTCTGCATCGAATAATAGATTAATAATTTGGGTTCATTTTGGTAATAACAAAACACGATGTCAGCCTGCTATTGACATCTTTGAATAGGTAATTGAAATAACGTGATAAACCAATCATAAATAGTTAAGCCATTCGAAAACAAGAGTAGATAAAGTTACTATAGTATCAAGAATGTGCGGTATAACAAGACCCCACCATACTGATAATATGATAAAGCAAGAAAAGTACCTACCGTTACAAATTGTATCAGGAAACACAAGGAAAGTTTTCACAATAGTGCAACGGACAGAACAACGAATTTTATGAATTTTATCTACATCGTGGCAAAGTTCAAACTGTGTTATAGGTAAATTATTTGAACCAATTTACAGCGAACAATGCATGCATTGTTTCCCTAGACAAGATTTATTGCAGTCCGCTTTCACTGAGAAGCGGACTTTCTTTTGCTATGGCGATTTGAAAACAAACTTGATCTATATCGGGAAGCTTTTGTTAATGTTTCCATCCGTTCTCACATGTTACATAAAACGACTTACATACGTCGCACTCGCACATAATCCGCTCAACTGACGCGTTTTTTATGCAGGCGTTCCTCAATTGTACAATTTGACCTTTTATACTACGTTATCTGCAGAGAAAGTCTTTAATTGATATATTTTATATTCCCATAAGTCTAATGGGGCCCTCGACTCGACATCTCCTCTTTTGCCAAGTTAGGGGAAATTCTTCGTTTATTATTCACAGTAAATTACTCGACTTCTACATTTTTCCCCAGTGGAGCTCTCAAGCCCTTTTATTTATTCAATACGACTTATTTAAGTCCAATAATTCCAACATACTCGTAAAAAATGCGCCTTGGGAATAGAAAAGTCTTGTACTTTAATTAAATTACTTTTATTGTTTTATAAGGGAACAGCTCCGAAGATATATTCGTCGTATTTCTTACCTTCGTGTTACGAAGGCTATTGCCGAATCACTAAACGTTATCTATCACTTAGATATTCACTAGCGTTAATTTATGTGGCTACTTCCTCCGCATCTTGCTTTCATTAATTCGAAGAAGACTCCCGTATTAATTCTCTTAAAAGGTCTCGATCGTTCGCAAAACTTCTTACAAGCATTCCGCATCTCATCTTGTGTTCCGCAAAACTTATAGTTGAGGATTCTTGCAATAAGTCGTTTGAAAAGTTCCTTTCTTTGTCTTAGGTTTCGTCGTTAATGCATTTGCAGCTAATAAACCGAATGGAATACGATTTATTACCATCTGAAACTACGTTTACAACGATAACTAGGTTGCTTTCATGTTTCTTGTTTTCGGCGGTTAGTGTGCCGTCTGCTATTATAATATTCACGCAATATATTTTGGAAGTAATTTATGTATTACAAAAACAAGCTTTACCATTCTGTCTCCCGTAGAGTAGTTTACATGTAAAATTCGAACTAGCTGGCAGCGCCCTCACATGTTGAAGGGGCCACCCTGGCGCGCATCCTTCTGTGTGGCAACACTCGTCTTTGATACACGCCTTTTGATGCCTGCTTTTCGAGCGACACAATGCCACTGTTTACCTTCGTTCCTGAAACAACTTTGCTTCCCCGTCAATAATGAACTTTTTAACAAGATGTATAAAAATAACTCGAGAGATTTAGTTGCTACACCTATGCAGTATACTTAAGAGGATTTTTCCTGCGAAAGTATCTAATTACTGATACACAGAATACGAGTTTCTAATAGTGACATATTTATTACGAAAGTTAATTGATTATGCAGCAGTCATTAATTCAACGAGATGTTAGTGAGTAACAATGAAAGTTACAAACTAGAGGAAGCGAATACCCACAACGATGCTGACTCCGTGAACAGCCACTATCGGCAGTGAGACCGACTAGCACGCCGTCTTCACAGTAATCGAGCCATAAAAAACTTTTACTATCACAGTTTACGTGCCGCCTTTGAAACAAATGACCTACTTTATGACTGAGCGGTATAGGCTTATTCTCGAAAGAAATGTAATCTCGACCAAAGTAGGTGTCTACCTAATATTAACTTTGTTCTCAGTTTAGCTCTCACTCAAGAAACGTGTTGATAAACTATTCGGACGTTTTTATCGCTTTATAAGAAAATTTTAGTTTCTCTTTATCGAACCACTGGACTAAGAAACTTGTTCCTCAGAAGGCAAATCAGTTTTTCAGTTGGCTTCCACAATCAGATAAAGAGTTACCGACTTTCAACTACATTTCAAGTTCCTGATATAATCTATAAAAGGATTTTACCTATAAATTTTCACTTTTGTGCGAATATTTAAGATTAAATCATCACAGGGTCTTTAAAATCCCATTAAACCACAGTGCTTGTCTTAAATGTTTGCTGTTTTCCGTTTATGATCTTAAAATATTGAACAAAACTAAATATTTAAAGTTGGTATCAATTTTTCTTGAAGAGTCTTGAAATGATTTGTAAAACGGCGCCAGTTATTTCAGCGCTGTTGACACGAGCCGCAATCAGACTGTGGGCGGAGGCTCCTCGGTGCGGCCGACTTGATAAGAGTCTCACCGCCGCCGCCTCGTGAATATTGTTCATTGTTACATTTATAAACGATGCACTTTATGCAACCGCTGCTAGCTACGAATATAATGAAAACAATATGTCGTTTGTAGTTAACACGAAAACAAACCTTGATAATGAGCACCGACAGACCCCTCTGTGAAGGTTACTGTTGATGTGAACTCTATTACACATCCGAATTTGATCTGGCAGGATTTGCTTCTGATAGTATTATTAAAATATTTATCTGGTTATAGAGCTTTTTTTTTTTATAAAACATATATACATTACATTAACATTAATTTACATGGTGTAGGTACAATTAATTGTTGGGTGAATCGCTGCTCTCCTAGCTAGATCACTGAGTAATCTGTATTTAGGAGAGATGTTAGATGTTATGTTCTTACCAAAACCTTCCGCTATGCTGTAGTATCTGTAAACATAATAATATTATTCATACTGTTCTTTGAAATTTACTTCATACATATTGTGTAAATATAAATAAATCATTGTACAATCATAATTATCCGCTCATTACATGCATTATGCATTCAATCTTGTATTGATTTATAAAGCATCAAATTAGTCCCACTAAGCGTGCCTATCAATTAATAAACAACTGCACCCTGTCATTCAATTAGATCAATTAGTGGTAATAGCTTCTTGCGTTCATTATTCGCATTGAAATACAATAGTTTAAACGTGCAGTCATTTCAAACATCCCTCTGTTCAGTAGTGCCTTTATATTGTTTTGTTTTATTAAAACCTGGCTTTTCATATAATTATCAAGCTCTAAGAACAACATAATAATGTAACATTGTGGCGCAGGTATTACTATTTTACTTGTTAATTAACTACCTAGCAAACAAATAAATATTTGTGCATTTTCAGTACGAGGAAATATTTCAGTAGGTCTGTGCAACAAAGCCTCCTTGATTAAAGTTAATTCCAATGCAGTATTGACATAATATCCAAATACCAGAGTTATCGATACCGCAAATTGTATTACGGACCGGTCGCATAAACATCAGGTTCTCAGCGGGCTTTTATTGGAGCCGACCCGACCCGATTGCCGGTCTCGTTATGTTTTTCAGGCCATTCAACGTTAAAAAACGAGCAAGAAGAACTAAACTGGTTAACACACATGGACGGCTCTAATAGCTCTCTCCATTGTCGCTGGCTAACTGGGGCGCTGCACACCAGGATATTATGTGGATGCGGTGAGGGTGTTTGTGCACTGTGCACTCTGCAGTCTCAGCCTACAGTGAGACACACCGCACATGTGCAATCAATTAATAGATGCTGTATTGTTTGTCAAATGCTCAATTTATTTTTTTATAAACAGTAGAATTTTTGTTAAAGAAATTATAATAATTATACTAGTAGTAATTAAGGTGCCTAGTCTTTTCGTGGGAGTTTAAATACAAGACGAACATTTTCGAAGTATTTTCAAAAGGCAGTAGCTGTATGGAGGATGTTACTTTATAGTAAGTTGATATCGAATAGTGGCACAGGATGTAGGTCGCATGCCGGAGATTCCTTTGTTCCGACTGTCGCTGTAAATTATCTACATTCCGTTCTCCTTCATAACTCTGTAGGTATCGGAACAAACCGTATATCTGACAATAAAACGGGAAAAGTGACCGTTTTTTACACGAACGAAGCTTTATTGAATTTCTCGTTTAATTTTCCTCGTTCCTACAGGTAGTAATTAGTGAGTACAATCGTGTCGATCGTTATTAACAATTTCACAGTTACGTTACTGTAGAGTATCGGCTCATGGCAGCTCCCACAGCTGAGTTTCTCATAAAATAAAGAGCGGATCTTTAAAGTTATCTATAAACTTTGGCATTTGCACATTGGATTCGGATGCTAATTAACAAAAAAGTGAAACTCAAACTATCAACAACCAAATTATTAAATATGCAACTGAAATTCATTTACAAACGCAAATAATAATATGCACCTACTTACCTAGTTCTAAACAAAGTATGTCAAATGTAAACTAGGTATAATAAAATTGTGTTTGACAAAGCAGAACGTTCAAAACAATGTGTGGTATATTTTGTGGACTATAAAAATGTTTACTACAGCCACAGGTGCGACGCGAAAAACCGCGATTTCGAATGACGCCAAAGGGGATTTATGTTGCCAATATACCACAGAATCACGGAACATAGGATACTAAACTGCTCTTAATTGTCAATTGCTTTTGTGCCGGGAGCAGCAGCCCATATATTAATCTGTCGGTGGGTCTGTTTCGTTGTGTTCCAAGAGTTAGTTAGTGAAGTGATCCGCAAACGGGTCGGTGCTCCATTTGGGTCATCTGGATCGGTGTTAGCGGGACACGAGCAGCTGAGGTCGAGCGCACTCGTCCGCAATATAGTTCTAATAGAGTATCCTTCCAACATCTACATAAGTAGTATGAAGTAACGCTAACATCAAATCCAGGCAGCTTATGACAGCTTCAAGAGTTTATGATCACTTCGACTTCGACATGGTTCGACCGAAGGTATTTTGAATTTGGAACGTTGCTCTCGTGAAGTCGTGATATATGGCGGTTGCGATGAGTTTTCATGTAAAAATAAGTTCAACGATTAAAGAAGTAGAGGTACCTACTACGGCAGACTACACTCTTTGTTAGTGGGGAGGAAATGTATTATTAGATATCTACATAGAGCTTTGCAATTGCGAATTCGTAGCAACTGCTACGACTTTTTGTAAACAAAACCAAAAGTTATAGACGGTAATTTTCACAGCATTGGTTTGCGTAAATGTTAAGATTTGTGTTTTCCCCCAAAATTATTATTTTATTTTGTGATCAATGATTAATTGATTGCACATGATTACAAAATAAAATAATAATTTTAATTAGATTTCAGGAATCAGAATTAACCTCAAAATACTTGTTTCAGGTAACTGGAATGATCCAAACTGAAAGACAACACATCAGACCCCCCGATCGAATGACTAGGTGAGTCAACATTAATATTTTCTCACATAAATGCTTATTACGTTAGTTCTAACAACGCATTGTATCATATGCTATCAGTTTACAGTAGAAACATAATATAATGCAAATGATATTGAGTGTGAATCGAAATAAGACGGGTCCACTAACTCACGGTAAGCTCTAACCGTAACTCGAGCAAAATAAAACGAGTAAAGTTTAAAGGTACGCTTATCAGTTGCCACGGTTACGAGATACGATATCAGACGGGAGACGGCGCGGGCGGCGGTGGCGGCCCTCGACACTCACTGAACACGCATTTGCATAAGATTTTTGCAATTTTATTCCACATACAAAAACGGAATCAGCATTTTACGACTTACTTATGCTTTTATACATAAGCACTTTTATTTTTTCGTTTCATATTGCTTCCTAGTTTTTATGTATTCTCAACGAAATAGAATACGCTTTGTGAATACATGTTTCGTTATCGTCAAAATTCGAAGTTATATTACTATCCGAAACTAGCGCAGTAATAAACTGTATCGTAAAATAAGCCATAACGAAAACAGCACGCGATAATATTTGTTTAAACATTTTGTGAAGATAAAATTGGGCGGAATATGCTGAAAATAGTGTGAAATATGAATATATTAATACAATATATATACATAAATATCTTCAATATTTTTATTTATTTATTTATTTAACTATTTATGCACACACATATAAACAGACAAGAAGAAAGGAACAGAAAAATACGTACAAAGGCAATGCTTATTTCTAAAGACATCTCTTCCAGCATACCTGCGACAAAAATGAGATGTTGACAACTTGTGTAACCGTAGAAGATAAAACAAAAACATAAATCAAAGAAGAAAAAAAAATTACAATTTACTATTTACACAAACTATTTACAATATAAGAATATGCTTACATACATACTACTTTAATTTTAGTCGCAACTACTTGTAAAATATCGTTAATGTAAACATTAAGGCGAACCTTTCATCGGATTCTCTATCCGATTGTGAAAACGGATATTTGCACCGCAAAATGACGTAAAAACATTACCAGCTAATAGAGTAGCAATTGGAAAACAATTTCCGTGTCAGCCGCCGTGCTGCGGCGTGTGAACACGTCGCTCTTGTGCACCTTGCCGTCTCCAGGATTAGCGGCACAGAACGTATGTGTGGGTTCAAGCTCCGATATGTAGAAACACTCACGTGTTCAATCACAATCTTTTGATGCCGATACTATTCACCATAGAGGCTACATTGACTAGTGCAACCGGGGTAATGGCGGCATCGCGTGCTTTCCCGAATTATCACTCGCGTTCTACGCTATATTACATGACAAAGTGAAAGCTCACGACTAATATCGCTTGTAATCCACTTAAAAGTTCATAATGCTGCCCCTTCTGCCCCTTCGCATGTAACTCCAAACAGTCATGCTAACTTTGTGAATGAACCGAATACGTATATTTTATATTTAGCAACATGACACAGGTAATGTAATTAGAAACTATTTTCGTGATTCTGTTTCCGCGTTAATTCATTTAGCAAAAAATTATAACAAATAATGTAGTGTGGGCGACAGAGTGTTATGACGGTACCTACTTACTTCTTTTGACGGTGCAAATTCAATACCTACAACTGCAACACTCAAAGTTAGAAATATGATAAAAGAAACAGAAAAGTAGATTTAACATTTTAAAGAACACTGAAATTGACTTACATAATATTACATTACGCCGGTTCCCCCGGAATATATGGCTGTCAATGGTGTTCACTTATGAAGACGAGGAACGAAATGGGCAGACTACGGAGGAAACATTGCGAACGATCCACTTTTTCGTCCTACTTTAATTCTATTACAAAAATGAGAGCAAGGTAAACGCAAATTTCACTGTAAATCTCTGTACAATTTTTTGCAGAAAATTCTCTTGTCTAACATATTCAATCTTTATTTGCATTCCATAATGTAGGTATAAAGGTGTTACAATAGGTCTTTTAAAGCTAAGGTATAATTACGGATCCTGTAGGGCACAGCAAATTAACTATACGATCTTAAGTAGTTTATTGATCCCATTTACTATGAAACGACGAACCCGGGTAGACCTAAAAGTCGTAAGAGCATCTTATGCTCTACGCAGGCTATCCAGACAAACCAACCAATGAGAGAAGCAAATTGAGGGAAGACAAGTATCTACCACCAGATTTCGTCTAACCCCAGGAACATTTACCGCCTGGGCGTGACCTGCAGTGGCTTATATGGGAAGCTCACAGGTAGGCCGCTTCAAACTCAATCCGTCGAAGTGGGGGATTACTGACCCATCCAACACCCAGTGCGAGTGCGTTGTTTCCGATCAGACCATGTCCCACTTGCCGGAGTGTCCTAAGTGGCCGTTTACTTGCACTAAAGAAATTAGGTCTTCTTTCGTACAAGTAAACTGGTACCTAGTAATGCCGCAATCAACAAGGCCACCTACTGAGCTCAAACAATTTATAAACAAAGTACCATCGACACTAAAAGAAGAAGTTTATTGATAAAGATTGCAGTTGGAATTAACAAAGGAAATCGATAAACCGAAGGACGAAGGCTGAAAGACATCAATATAAATAAGATAATTACAGTCGACAGTTTGTCTAAGAAAAGTCCAACTATTTCACGCTGTTCGTGGCACTGAAGCGGCTCATAAATCCAGGGCGGCTTCATTGTGTACCTATCGCCGTTGATGTCGCAATTTAGAAGCTTTGCAACACGCGCCGACGCTGAAATATCGTGGTCTGGCCATCAATCAAGTTCTTTGCCAAATAGATCGCTGATTAAATTGTTAAATTACTGCATTTATCCTCCAAGGAGTTGTCAAGTAGGCATTACATCGATTCGGAGTTTATCCGGCTCAAGGTGATGTATTGTTTCCGTTTCCGAGTTCTTTGTTGAAAATATAGGGCACTACTAAAAGAAAACTCGAGAGTTATGCACGAAATCTTTGGTAAATAATGATAACTGATGTTTTTGAATAAGGATAACTACATAAGGAAACCTGGAAACCAAATGTTATGTTTTAGTTAAAATATGTCTTTTAATTACGACACACTTCGTTTTCTGATATTGTATTCCTGAATCTTCAGGATTGTTTGCGCAAAGGTTCATATTTGTTGAAAACGAATTATAGTAACGCTTTGACTTAGTAACAAATAAGTACCTACATAAATATTGTCGAAATTCCAAACAGAAAGTCAAAATATTCAAGAAATATTGCCGGTTGAACCGAAATCTCTTCGGTCTGGAGAACAAAATACATTATTTATGTAGACAAAAATTAAGTTGAGAGAACGGACTACCGCCGTAATTTGGTCTATCATTCGACTAATAATAAATTAAGAGGAGCCTAAACTGTATTTAGTGAGCGTAAAGATGCGGAAAACGCTCGAGAACGACTTGACGTTAATGGATGGCACGTTTTTTTTCAGGGCGTGGGTGTGAGATGGCTCGAGCGGGCATGCTGCACAGGGGCGGAAAAAATGGCACCGAGTGAGTATTATCCTGAACTACTAAATGGTTACTGATCGGCTTTCACGCCATCCTGTACTTCATCCCTGATACAAGGAGAAGAGTTGAGGACAATAATTTTTCAGCGAGAATAAGGTCGTCATAGCTTAGGATCGCATCTGGCAAAGTGTCACTTCAACCTAATTCCTGATGACATTAAAATTGGATAATACACAAAAATAAAGTGCAAACAAACGCGACAAGACAAATTCTTTTGAGACGACAGTATTAAAGTTCCATCAACGTTTTATTAAGAAAGTTCATTTGTTTAGTTAATGGCTCCACTTCATATTGTCCCCACACGAGGACAATATTCTTCGCGATTGTCGGCCTACATCCGACTTTCTCTGACAGACATGATTTGGCACTTAACGTAATTGGCACAATGTTATAACATTCTTACTAAGTTCTACAACACATTCGCTACATTTACATTTAAGACACTTCTTGCTCTGCGCATGTTTGCCGACACTACTTATAACATAATCTTTGTTTGTTTATATGTCTCGGAGGCACGTGTCGTGAAGGGTTTATTTTGTCCTCAATATAAATAGAACGGTATAAATATACATAAAGTACGCAGAGGAGCTCGCACGATTGCCCTTATCACAAAGTACTTAAGGGCGTGGCGGTAAGGGCGGGCGGTAAGGCACGCCTGGGCGGGCGGCAGGTGCAGGCCTGATAGAGCAATTACTTATTTTAATATTTTTAATGCCGGTCTCCGGAGGCGTCCTTTTCACTCTCTGATAAAGTTGATGTTATTATTCAGAGCTACAAAGAAACAGCTCGTGAAATATATCTTTTACAGCAGATATTAACACCTGACAAAGGGCTACGACCTATTCTCTCACATTAAAACTTTCATAGATTGCTTAGAATGTATTTTTTATTTTACTTGGTATTTGTTCTAATAATGCTGGTGATATTATAGCTACGGACTAAATTAAATCGGATTAGTGACAGCCCTTTAGCGCATTACTGGTGTTAACGACCCAAATATTTTAACAAAGGAACAGCAAGGCGCCTCCGCCAATATGAATGTAATAAATCGATAGATACTTAAGTTACAAATCCTGTACGAGAGAACAATAGTATACAAGTCGGTTAGCGATGCACCCTCTATTAGCCGGCACGGCGCGGCGCGGTGCGGTGCGGCGCTATCCGTCTTGTCGCCTCAAGTCGAAGTTCGCAGACGGGTCCCCGGTGAATATTCCCCACGTTCCTTTGATGTGGTTCACGTTAATTAGGGATTTTAGCATTGCGATACTCGGGTAGGCAGACGATGTTTTATTAACGAACTAAAATATCTAGCCGCCCGCCGCCGCCGCCGTAGTCGTCGCGAACCCTTTATTTGATATTTCGCATTCCCAAATGTAATTCGCTTATATAATTTTACTGCAAATATAACAGCTGAAATTCCTGCGGACAGTTATACAGTTCACGACGTTTCGGCTGCAGTTGGACCGGCCAGTTAAATTACTTACCTCTGATTTCGGCGCAACTTTATCAATGCCAGAGAACACTGGCAGACCTGATGTCCGGTGCACCCCCTCACCCTACTAACGGTTCCTGTACCCCCACATTTTCTCACCTCAGTTCGTACTCATCCTAGACTAACTTTAAATTGTTAGCTGCAACTTTGCTTCCCACTCCGCTGAACTTTATTTGTACATTGCATACCTCTCCAACTTTTGATGACAATTTTCTGGAATAACAGTTATTCAAATGAAATGTTTAAAAAATATTCATTACGAATTGATTCTGCTTGCGCTTGTTCAAAAAGATTTGATATTTGCCACCATTGCATCGTGTACACAACAAAATAAACCATTGGGAATGTTTTGATTCATTATTTTATTGCATAACATTGGGAGCTCACGGTGCTTTTTTCGCGAATTCATCACTGAAAACGTTACAGAAACGCCGTGTAAAGAAAATTAAGTTAGTTCAAAATACGCGTGTTGTTTTAATAAATACAAAAGAGTGGCACATATTGTTTTACCGGCACGCTAACTAGCGGCACGGCGGCGGCGGGGGCGCAGCGGGGCCGCGATATTTGACTTGATCTCGCCGGTGATCCGTCACGCACGAGACCCCCGCCTCGCGCCTTCTCGCGCCCTATAATAACATGTTACTTACAACACAGGTATAAAGCCACCAACAACGTGGAAGCGAGCCTTATTTTCACAGCTTTTATGACGCTATAAATGTTATATTGTACGTAATGACTTTACCGAAATTTTAACACATTGTATGGTGTGTTATTCACAAATTATATTATAAATCTACGTAGATAGATAGATTTCTTTGACTGCAACTTTTTCGAACACTTATCAAGTTATATTGTTCCACTATAAACTCCATTAGAGCCTTATATTGTATACTCTATTCAAGTCTAACATGCATGAAGCATCAACTGCCCACAACCAAAATATTGTGATCTTGTATTATTTACGGCACAACGGGCATGTCATAAATCAGTATCTTGCTTGTATACGGCAAGGAAATAGCTCATAACTTTGATTAGCCTCTTCGACGTGCAAGGTCTCACCTTCACTTGCCGTCCAATTGTGGGTCAATGCGGCGCTCGAATGATACCTGCATTGTTCATACACTGTACAACTTTATATACGAATACTATATACAAACTACTCGAACAATAGAATATACAAAGACATTTAATTTCAAGCCTTCGGTGCCTAATGAAGAACCCAACGAGCTACGTGTGTAATAATGGATTTAATCACCTTCTACAACCGCAACTGCTGTTAATTTATACATACGGTACACAATAACAACACATATCTTATTACAACAAGCTTAAAATATCCTAGTTATCGAATATCCCAGGATAAAGAAATACATACTTACATGCAATAAACACGTATTTCCTTTTTCATGGGGATTTAAAGACTTGTCTAAAATATGCAGATGTGTATCGTGCTATGAAAACATGCGTGAAATAATATTTCCTTTATCAAAGTAAATGGCTATAAACATTCCACGCTTATTTTATTTACATTACAAAGTTGTCTTTTATGAGTCTCTGTAATAGGGGAGGATTCTTAAAGAGGGCCGCATTATAGATTACTTTTACTGGTCGTTTAGAAGTGGGTCAGTGTCCCGTAAAAGTTTCCGCGAATGTGGTCCGCCTGCCGCATTACGGAAGCAGATCAAAGCTGCCGCCGGCTCTCCACACGATGACCCTTCAATCCATGAGACTCTCGGAAAATCATGCGTTTGTTTTATCCCCTCGCCACGTATCTCCATCGACTATACTAAGGCCTCTAATTTCGAGCGACACTTGACACAAATGTCCCTAGACGTCCGCGTCGCGGTGAGCTCCAGCCTTAGTTTTAATATAAACTTGTTTGCATCATCAGTTGATACTATGAACCACCTGGCTATAACTGCATAATTATTTTCAGTGTTTGTCCCCTATTAACATCTGCCACGGGGCACAGGGCGGCGCGAGTGGCGACTCAGTTGCGCCTCGCCTAGACGGCATTGTAGAATGAATGTAAACCTAGGACACATTACACAGATCAACACCAAGTGCATAATTTACACTCTCATTAGCAACATCCAACGGAATTTGAAAAGCTCACCATCAAGTACTTAATAAAATAAGTATTCTTTACTGCATATGCACCTCGAGGACACGTAACAACTAATTTTGATAAATGCAATTTGAATTAATTGAGTTTAATGGCTCATAACGTTGTTGATTAATTAAAACCGGAACCTTGATGCATGGAGCGTAGCAAACAAGCCTTTGATGTGTATTTACAAAACGCTACAATGAAAGTGATGGATATCTGTCATCTCGGTGTGATGGAGCCGCGCGCTCGCACCGCACGATGCAAATTCTGTCGACTCACCCGGAAAGCAATTACTGAGTCTAAGCTACCGCTCGTTCTTCTGCACTGCTTACCATAAATCAATGGGAACGTAGATACACAAAGGCGAGTATAGTATGTATATGAAGGTGGTGTAGCCCATAGAGCACAAGGGAGTGTTGTGTAGACCGTAACATGAAGAACTAAATATTCAAAGCCTTTTACTTTTACATGCTGTTAAAAGAAATATAGCAAATATTATAAATTTTCCCATAGATGGACGACAAAGGACGTATTTTCTCGAACATAAACTGCTTATAGTTTTCTAAGAATACAGGTAAAATGCGATAGATCACTCTACACGAGTTCTAAGAATAGGCTCAGAAAATGGGTTTCAAAGAAAAAAACTTCTTGGGCACCTACTTACGCGATCTGCAAGATACTTGTCGATACTAAAGCAACCCTTGATCTTTTACTTATCGATTCCTTGTATTTTACTTAAGAAAAAAAAAAACGTTAGTTGCACTAATTAGTAACTGTCTTTTGTTTTCATTAACGCAAATGGGCGTGATGATAAGCTCGCCTTTTATGAAAAGATGATTTTACAGACAAGAACTTGCTATAAACGTAAGTCAGCTAATGTGTTTATAATGAATAGTATTTAGTGAGACCAAATTTTAATATAAGAGTTACACAACATTATAGGTACCTACGTAAACGAATTTGGTCCCCAATGTGGACGCAAGCCACAAATTCTTTTGCTGTGGCATAAAAGTGTCCCCGTCCAAAGTTCGCAATATTGTGATAAAAGTAAATAAATACGCGCACAGGACCCATTTCAACAATTTGCTTAGGATTCTGTATTTTGTCCATGAGCGCCGCCACCGCTCGGAACGTCTAATATTGAACGTATGTTTATAGATAGCAAAACAAATTCGAAGACCGAGTACACAATATAGCAGTTCTTCTCGATTATGAAAGTGTTAAAAGTCATTCTAGAACTTGGATAATATCAATAACAACCGGTAAGTAAGTAATCTTCGAAGCGGACAAAATTTAAAAAAACATCTTCTGTGGAAATAGCGGCTGCAAATTTTCATAGTCTTAAGTGGTGATGGGTTCATAAAAACGTGTATCTACGGTAAACGCTATGTAGTACATATGGCTAATGGCTAAGTTCATAATGATGGTACCTTCTGCAGGTAATAATATTACGAGTGATTCTATTTGTTCCGTCGGTGCAGACTGCAGTGCCGACTCCGCCAGTCCCACAAAATCAATTAACACGTGGCTAGATGTCGACTGAGAATATTCCAATCGAAAATGGGGCATAAAATCTGTAATTGCCCGGAATCACAGTTTCCGAACGTTTTCGATTTCGCAGATTACATACGTGTGTACAACCGATTTCCGATGTACGATAGCAATATTCATGTTATCATTTACAGAGGTGAATAAATAATCAAAATATTATACTGAAATATATTTCACTAGAGATATTTTTTCTGTTAGATGGAATTTCGGGGTGATTGAAATCTCGAGGAAAAACGTAATACTTAAGTCCTCTCGATTTTTATAGAAAAGATAGTCTTGCTATTAAAAGATTTCACAGAAGAGAAGAAAAAGGCTTTCACGATTGACACTGTATTCAAGAAAGCCTACAGTTTTTTGAGCATCAACCCAATCTTGAACTTGAAGTAATCGGACACCCAAGGCACACCTCTGACTTTTCGGATTCATGTGCGTATTGTATAATTATCACTTGTTTAAAAAACGGTGAAGGAAAACAACATTCCTGAGAGATATTTCTCGACGGCATGTGAAAACAAGTCAGAAGCCCATGGGCGGATTTAAAACTCTGACACCAGGTTAGTCACTAACCACTCGAAAAGAAGAAGAAGTAACCGGGCAATGTGCAATGTTGCTGTACTTCTGCACCACGGATTACTTATATACCTCATCGAGGCTACTGTCAATGCAATTTAGTGACAGTTTCATCGACATGATGACAAAAGGCCTAGTAGAATATGTAGAACGTTCAAGGTGGTAAAATATTAATATAAACCTTTGTATCTTTGTGTTCATATAAACGAACTTCAAATAAGTAACATAGCAAGAAAATGTCTATTTGCATTACAAGAAAAGGGCAAAACGAACGAGTACAAATCCAAATATTCGACGTCTTCGAAAGCTCGGTCAATTTGCTTAGGACTTCTGTTGCTCTTTGATTGAGAAGCTGTTCCTTTTCCCATTTCACTTTCTCAATACACTCAATATTTGCACGCTTTTCAAGACTTATATGCCAATTTAAAACATTTTTGTGTCTGTAAAATGCCCTGGATGGCTTGTAAGTAATTTGTTATTGAATGGCTTCATCTGTATTCGGGTAGAAGTTGCTTCTTCCCTGCACGCTTGCAACTTAGTGAGATCTTTAACAGTGTGCCGCCGAGCGTACTTATGTACCAACTAATTTCCCTCAAGATCTTATCCCTATCTTTGATCAATACTAGGCACCTAGGGGTTAACTGTTTGATTCTATGTCAAAAACACAATCAATCTACCTAGCTGGCTTCCAATTTAACCGGATGCAGTTATATACTAGTATTTTACATGAAGCGACTGCCTATCTGACCTCTACAACCCAATAACTGTGTAATACGATGTCGACAACATAATAGTATGTCAAAAACATGATCGTTATTAAATCGCTTTTCAATAAACGCAAAGTATTTTTCAGTTCAGGTAGTTTTATCGGGGTACTTAATTAAGTAACAAAAATCCTCCTCGAAAATAGAACTATAAATAAAAAATCTGTGTTCAACCCGAAATAGCATGTAAAAATGATGCATGCGTATTAGTTATAGTTGTTATAAATTCTAACCACGCCTCACGCATGTTGTAGGGTGCGCTGTGATTTACTGGGCACTTCCTCTAATCAGAGAAAGTGTTGTGGCACAGATAAGACACCCCGTCCTGACCTTACTAACATGCTAAACATAACTTATTGTTATACAAAAAAGTTAAACCCTCGTATTCGGTTCAGTATCCAATTTAGAATTTAATTAAGGAGTTCATAACAGTCAAACAAAACAAAATTAATTAATGGACACAATAGTGCCTACATTTGCAGATAGCAGAATGGAACGCTTCTTAAACAATTTTCTAGATGATCAGTTTCGCATACACCAAGTAAAAATAAATGTTTAACTGTATTAGGTATTTACCTACGGCGAATATCCCTCAGTCTAGGCACCCCATCCACCTGTCAATTTCCATAATGGAACGATGTCGGCCTTGCGCTGACCAGCTGTTATTATACCGTAGACTGTGTAAGCCCATTGTTCTCCCATATTCGATAAAATCATTTCATAAACGCAGACAAACTACCATAGCATACCTAGAACTAAATACTGCAATATAAATTAATTGGCTTCAATTTATACCTGATTGGTTAGTGAACTGAACGTTTTATTATTGTGAGACAGACAGAAAAAGAAATTGAAAGAGAGAGTGAATCAGTTAATTGTCATGCCACGCTTACCTATGAGTCTTGTTGAGAGGAAAATCTTATTTAATCCCAGACGACAGTTGCGTCGAGAGAAAGCCTGCCTTTTATGGATTGTAGAAACATTCTAAAATTGGTTAAAGCTCATCACACATATTGAAGATAATGTATATTATAGTGCTTAAAAATCCTTTAAGGTAAAATCTTTATTATCTTCGTCCATTAAATTGTACGGTGAGCGATATGTCGAACATAATATACAGTGTAAGTTTTTATAATGTGCACATATCGAAATGAGGGAATCCATGCTTAATTTTATAGACGGTTTTTTTTTTCTTTTTTTTAACAATGTTGACGATGTTACTTTTAAACTAAATAATCTATTGCGATGAAACAAACTTCATAATGATTGGAAATAATTAGGCGTCCTCATAAAATGATATTGTGAAAAAAATGCTACCCTCAATTGAATACAAACATGTTTTTTTAGCATACAATTTTTACAATAATCGTAAAATTTCTCAATAAGACGCCAAACAAAAATATTTTTTTCAGTCGATAAAATTAAGCATAGATTCCCTCGTTTCGATTTTTGCACATTATAAAGACTCACCCCGTATATTTTAAAGTATCTTCAAAGTGTATGATGACCTTTATTATTCAGTATTGATCAACAATATAATCGTTGATTCTCCGCTAATCACCTACAAATCGATTAAAACGCCTTTTTGTCGGTGCCGTGGATAGCAAGATACGCTCACTAATATTCATCAATGTTAAGATTATACATAACTTACCCAACAAATATGGAATTATTCAATTTACAAAAAAAACGATAATGTTTTGAAACTTCGTCAATTCGTCACGAAATATCTATAGATGTTGCGATAGTCCACGAATTTTTTTAGTAATAACATGATAACAGAGTTACGAAAGGCTTAACAGATAGAATTGGGAAAGTTGTGCAATTGGGAAGGTCGGGGCGCTGCTGGCTGGTGGCGGACGAAAGTGAAGGTGCCCCCGCCCCCACTGACCCGGCCACAGCCCCCAGCGCCCTACCACCCCTACGCACCCGGCAGATGCACGCCCGAGGAGCCGCAGACGCCAGGGAAAGTACTCAAAGGAAACTTTTGCATAATACTATTATGAGTAAATCACGGATTATGGTAGGCGAATAGTTTACATTTCCGTTTTCAAATATAAGTAATAGTCACGGTAGAGGGTAAAGGTAATATACCTTCTTCTATCTAGTTCTATTATTCTATCTAGACGGAAAATAAACGTCGATCTTTACAACCCGCCAGACAGTGGCGAGACTATCTATAGCTATCTGTTAATGAGAAACTTTTAAACTTTGCATCGGACAGACAGAAGGGCTTTCCTACAATGGCGTCGGTTTCTTTCACAAAATTCCTATCCTACTTGACGTAAAACTCTTAGTTTATTTTACGTAAATCATCGTCAACTGGAAGGTTTTCTCAAAGTCATTAAAATGTCTTTGTTAAATTACATTACGTTTCAAGTACTTCATCCATTTAGTACAATCATCGCTTGCATCACTATGCTCCCTGTCCGCACTTCACATAATATTATAGAAAACTTACAAAGGCAAACATTTCCACTTAAGTGTGATTTTAAATAATATCATTTACTTTACTCTTGAGAACAAACAATTCGCAAGATATAATAACAAAGCTAAAGTTCGTAACACTTCAATATTTACCCTGTGAAGCGTGTTACTCATCTCATAACCTCGTTAGCGAGCCAGTTCAGATAAATTAAATTGAAACATTTTTCAGTGTTGCGTCTGGTGTGTTTTAAGTAAGTTACGCATGTGAGAGCTGCCGTAGAGTTGTGGCGTAATTTCAGCTCTCTCACTAACGAGCAGGCACTCAAGTGAAGCCTCTCCCACACAGCATTCCTCCAGACTAGATGATATTGTGAGATTTGTAAGCACATTGTTTACGTTGCGTGTAAAACACCGAGCTAAGCTGTACGCAATTCAGCTTTCTCCCCCCCCATCCCTTCCACTCCGCGTAGGCTTCCTATGTCATGTCATACTGGTGTTTCAGCTCATATGAGTAAAAGCGACGCCGATTCATTTCAAATGTTTACAAATATACACGAGGAGGATAGTAATAATGTGGCATGCAGTGCAGTTTTTTGTTTCGGCGAGAACCAGATATTTTTAAATGAACTATTTTACAAAAGTCCAAATGCTTTTTACACCTGACGGAGTTTCTTAATAAAAATCTTTATCTCTGATGTTTATCTAACAATATTTTCGTAAGGGGAAAATGTTTGCCTACGACCATATTGTGAGAATATATTATGCACACACATTAATTCTTTGTCGCCATCCAGAATAAGATAGCGCATGATATTTATAGCCACTTTAGCCATTGTTGGAATGCACATAAAGAGCTAATGTTCATCTCAAATGCTTTTTATGAATGGATGCGGAGGTAGTGATGTTAGCAAACAACGGCTCGTCGGGAGCTCGACGGTCGCCGGCGTCACTCTGCGCTCCTGGGTAATTACTGGGGGAGGCGCCGGAGCGCGTACGGCCACACGGTGGCTCCCGGCTGCAACCAACCACACACGGACGCACTAAACTACCCCATTCAAAATAAACCACTTATTTCTAATTGTCTGTCAACTGTAACTGTTTTAAACTTTAATAAACTTTCTTTAAAACACCAAGACAATGTCAGATCGTAGCGTGGTATTGCACTTTACGACGCTCTAGACGAGCATGTCATCGTTAACAAGTTTAGAGGTCGTAACGCCGAGGCGACTTTCCATTAGCACCTGACCGTCACAGCAAGTGTGATTAATGTAATTTATCCGTTTGATGGCGGTAATTACACTCTCGAGGCAAATGTAGGTGGGAGGGAGTACTCTCAGGCTCGCTGAACGTCCTGTAAGTAGTAACCCGCGCGTCCCACGCTAGCGCCTATCGTTCTCACTTACCTTAATGACTTCACACCACATATTATCCAACGCTTTTACGAATTTCTTCTTGCTGTAATATCCATTATATCCATATTCGTCACAACGAATGGGTTTATCGTTAAATTCGCAGACTGTCTGAATATTCAGTGAATTTTAATCTGACGTTTTTGCTTTATACTCGTCGCACAAGATGATTAAACACGAGAAAGGTGCTTTAATACCAAAATAACATTTCGATATCGATCAACCATTTATTTTCTGATGGTTTTAATTAAAACTAATTACGGGGCTTATCGTTCCAATGGTTCGACGTGAATCTTGGGCCCGAATGGTAGCTGGGGGAGAAATTGGCATTTTGCGATGTCTTCCCCCGTCGTCCGTCCCCTCTGCACGCAGATAATTAACAGCAGATAGGTACCCGACTACCCGTACAACCGTGGCACAAGGGTATGGGATCAAATTTTACCCACAAGTTTTAAAGAGCGGTGCCTCGGCTCGGGGCGCCGCCGCCGGGCGACTCGAGTGCACCGCGGGCGACCGATGGGGTTCAACAAATTGAAGGGGTGGCTAGGTAAACGACCGTGATTATATTGATTTTTAAAATGACATCTATTTTAACCCTTCAATTTGTGGCTAAAGTGATTCCTACTTAGACACAGTAAATAATTTCAAATTCATCTGTCGCGACTCACGTTTATGGCAGAAGAATCATAAAAAATCATCAAAGCATCAGAAGTTTTTATTGTTAGTATTATAAAATCCAAATAAGCTATAATAACACTTTTAAGATATAATATCACTTTTTAAACACGATCCTAAAAAACAAGGATTTGATTTTGAGTTTTCTTTCATTCTAGGACAATCAAAAAGCTGCCATTCAACCGGTTCGGTGCATTTTGAAAGTTACCCATTCATATTTAAATTCCATCGGAATTATCTCTTTGATGTGGTACCCTGATACCGATTTGCATGTTTATAGCATTTCGGATAATGTTTTGTTTAAGCTCCATAGAGTCGCGTAGGTAGGAAAGAGTTGTCCATTATACATGTTGCAGCAACCCCTGCATTGTTTGTGGAGTTAACGCAGTAGTGTTGCCAGACGTATAAATCACGAGCTAATGCTGCAGCATCCGGCGCGTCTCCGCTTATTGTGGAGCCGCCGACATTTGCTTATGTTCGGTACTTCGGGTCGCAGACACCCTCGGCGACTGTCGTCGTTCGCGAGGGAGGCGACAATTTATTAATTCGTAAAAATTACTTTCCTGTGCGATTTCGTTTTGTTTACCTTCTGGAAGAGGACACTTGTGATGCAAATGGCTTCTTGTATTCTTTAAAATGAAGCTTCTTTTCCTTGAACTTTATACATATGCGGTAACTTAATTGACCCTTGAACGTACCTACTGAGCTAACAAAAAAATAATTCGTATGTTAGTTCTATTTTAAAAGTCGGTAAGTACCTATTTTGTAATAAATCTGTCTTAAGAGATAACGTATACAGAAGTAGATAACTGAGGAAAAGTACAGAAAAGGGGAGTATTCAAATTGCCGCACCATGACGCAGGCATCACCACGGAAGTACTACCTGAAGCCTAATTGCAATGGCAATGCTTTTCAATTTGACAATTCAGCAATACTCATTGCGTTTAGTATAAAATTTACGTTGTTGTGCAAAGGAATTTTTCAAACATATGAAACAATGAATTATGAACTTCTTTTCAAAACTCTTCATGCAGCCAAGTGAGCCCATTTTACCAAGATTTGGGAAAAAATAAGAGCGAACTCATTTTCTTGAAATAACCAGATAAACAACAATACCACCCAGAGTCGTATTATAAATGTTTATTGGACACAACTCCCCTTGTTACACTTCATATCAAAAGTTTAACAAATATCGTTACGTTACAGCAGACATAAAGAGAAACTCGCAAACTTCTCAAATTGTAAGAACTGCGCATCCTTTTTATGAAGCGGGGGGGCGGGGGTCTGTGTCAGTATTTATGAAGCGTGGAACCCTCGATGGTATTATTACCATCATTCTCTTACCCGGCATTATGGTGCAACGCTTTTGTAAACCGTTTTATAGGTTCGCGGCCACCCGAAAAGATTATGAATATGTATGCTTAATGTTTTAAATGCAGATATTACGTACCGTAATGACGATATATAGGTACCTACGTACAAATATATGTCTGCAAAAACTGCTTGGAATATTATGAATGTTTTCGCATAATCGAAAAATTAAATAATTATCTTATAAAAATTTAAGTTTAATAAAAAAACTGTAACCCGACGACGGGAAAATAGAAATGATCTAAAAAGTACGAAACAAGAAAATATTTCAGACAGATGTCAAGACCTATGTCTTGACTTCTGTCTGAAATATTTATATTACAAAAACCGTCGTTGCATGCCATTATAATTTTGTAGGTGTTCCTGGCACCCAAATGGTATAATGGCATGCGACCACGGCTTATCTTGACAGTCTATGTATGTACATACGACTGCTAAAATCATAACCTTTTGGCTTTGCCGTAGTCTGGTAAAAAGTCACACCTCAACATCACACATTCAAACTGGAGTCTAGTCTATGTAGTTATATCTGCATAAAGTTAGTCAATTTACGAATGCATGCGAACAAGTTGGTTCTAGAGTTGTGAACAGAAAGCATGGTTTTTCATTGGCGCGTCCGTCGTCGTCTTCCGTCTGGCCGGAGCCAAAGATCGATAGCCCGGCTGCAGCTCCAGACACAATCTTACTGCCACTGTCTTAACTTGACTAATGTCTTCTATAGTCTTCGTGTTGTACTACGAGTTGGACTGGTCAATACAAAGTTTCGAAACGATAAACTTACTTGGACTTGTGGAGTTGTGACCTCTGAATCGTTAATTTAAAGTTAATAACCGTATAAGTACCTACTTAAACTGACTTAAGTGATATTAAAACATCTTTAATTTAATTTTATCTAATCGGTACAAAAAAGTAAGGATTAAAAATAGTTTTAATAATAAATAACTCTTTTTCTTTGTTAATCAGTAAATCGTTTACGAGGACAAATATCACTCTAAGTTTAACAGTTGAATAGATGTTTGTGAGCCAGAGCCGAAGAGCCAGTTCAATGTGATAGATTTCGTCGGCACTATCACTAACCTACCTGTTGTGCTGCCATTTCGAAAATATTTGAACTTAACAATAATTATAAGTATTTGGCTTAATACATATTGTAGTATTTAATTATAGGTATGTATATACTCATAAGAAAAACATCGATCTAATGCACTATTAAAAACTGAAAGCCCTGGCTAAAACTAGACTTAAAAACCATTAACAAATAACTTGCAGAAATTGCACTGCACAAGTTGCACAGCCCTACATGAGCGTTTAAACTAAACATACTTGACACATTTTTACAACCGTTACAAAAAGCGTCAGTATGGCGGACATGAGAGATATATGTACCTTGGCTCACTTTACCAGCTTTATCTGCCTGTGTGCCACTACCTACTACTACTTGTGCAAAAAATAAGTTGCGAAAAGAGACAAGCAAAATGTTGTTGTAATTCTATTTTAATTTAAAGTTTATCCTTTGAGTTTTATAATTACCGAGGCATCAATAGATGTAGAATTGAATATGCTTATGTTTTATAATACTCGTTAGAAATACAGAAGAGATGTTATTGAATTCGAGTTTTTGATGTAAGGGCTTTCTAAATAAAATGACTAAATTATTAGTTTAAATATAACTTTCTAAAGTTGCATAATTTTAAGCATCGAGGTTCCCGTCAATATGGTTTGTATTACTTTATATTAACTAAATTCGCCGGCAGGCTTGAAATAGACACGCGCGATGCAAGCGTTTCGAAAAGGGGATCATTTAGTTAGACCCTCGTTCGCGGCACTGCAGTAATAAACATAAAAACGATTTCTGTTGCACTAATTTGATAACCACAAATTACACCACAAACAGTAAAGTCCATAAATACTAATCTTCGCGCTCGTACCATTAATTACAGCGGGGAGAACGTTTATTCCGCTGAAATATTACTCGACCACTCGAAATTAAAATGAAAATGCGATGTACCACATATTTTGCATTCCCACGCCCCCTGAACCCTGTGTAAAATGTATAACCACGCGTCGTGAACACGGCTTCGATGAAATGCTCACACGTGATTTAGGGTGGAAATGTCACCCGGCCACAGATTGCACCCACAAGCGAAATACACTACACCGTGTGTACAACATTCAGCTCCACGTAGCGTAGCGCATGACTTTTTTTGATATAACATGCAACGCTTGTAAATTATACTTTCCATTAGGTATTTCTCTATGAAATGTACCAAAATTATAATATATATGTATATTGTTCGATAAGAAAAGCAGCAAAAGAGCTTTATCTAAATACATTTCCTTTAAACTTATTTACGGCTTATAAATGTTCCCAGTCATTTAAGGGTTGAGTCAGTTTTATTATCTGTCTACGTAACTAGTGAGTTACCCGTCGGCCTTTGGGATTGATAATAAGGTCGCAGGAGGCTGCTTGGCGTTTTAATACCTTAACGAGGCCGGCGTGGCCGCCTGACAGCTACGCAGAGGCTGCCTGACGGCTCTGAGGCCGCTGACGAGACCTAATTGCTTAATTAACACCGCAATCCGACGACGTAAACGTAATCTACCCGCACTTTGATACATCGACTGTGTGATAACTACCTAGTAGTTTCATTTAATTGAAAGTTCAAACATATTAGATTACTGTTAGTTAAACGTTTATTGGTAAGTCTTCAAAGGATATCATCCAGTGCTTTGCACAAACATTCTGAGATCCTTTTAAATAGATTCCTATAAAATTAGCCAGACAGAAGCTTACAATAATTAAAATAAATATCAAAAATTGTGCTGCGCGCATCCGCACAGCCATGTAATTGGCTCAGTGAGTAAGGTCTTGCACAGTATTTCAGTGTGAAGGAACACCTCGCTCCTATGAGTTAAAAAGTTCAATATTTACTCACAAAATTGCTTTAAGTCGCTGCAGCCGATAATAGTGGAAGCTTATTTGGAATGTCAACCTTACTGCATGCGCGCACGAGTGGAATTGCTTCCGGGCCTTGTCTGTGCGAGGTGTTGTTACCGTTCTAGCGGTTATTGGCATGTCCTCAAAGCTTCCTTCCGGCACAACCAAGATGGTGAGGATTTTCAGCTAGAATACAGCCCTCCAATAATGTTTAGACAACGCTCTGTACCTGCCGTGCACTTAGATTAATTTATTTTGTAAACTCGAGCCACAGCTACAAAGGCTTTTGATGTATAGGAAACTTTGACTTTAATATTATACTGTCGTAGATAGGTAAACTTTAACATTCTTCAGCCGTTTGGAAATCGTTTTCATTAAACATGAGGTGGGCAAATCTAGACTTCATTTTATTACCGAAAGAATAGTTAGAATAGAACCATTGTCAACAACCAAACTCTATCAATCATAAAAATATTTTATTCATTCCTTCTACAATAAGAAGTGGCAAAACATTTCAAACTCATTAGGATTATATTTAAGATAAGTAGATAGACTAATTCCTGTTATTCGTGTGAAATACAAAAATACCCTCTATTATAGAATAGTCGTTGTTGATTACTGCAGAGAACACCAGGAAAAATACTATACACTACATATCTAACTTTAATTTATAGAGTACAAAAATATACACAAAAATACACACACCTCCACACGCATTTACAGCACCTACACCACACAGATACACGCCCGCACACACTATAAATATTAATAATTGTGTCACTCTCTGTCTTTCATATTTTTCTGTGTACTTCGTAATTGGCGTAATATTTAGAATAATAGGTAGGTACTCAAGTGCTTCGGGATCGGTCTGAATAAGTTAGGGCTAGACCGTCGCGGACAAAAGTGTATCGTATGATGTAACAAAGTTATTTTGTTTCGAGTGTACTCGAGCATACACAATTAATGGCAGTGCGTTTGATGATACGACTGATATGGGTTTACCAACTTTGCCTATTTACATCGTTAGCATTGTCTGTACATCCTATATTGTATCCCAATTTCCTGTTTCACAAAATTCGATTAAAACTGTTCGCTCGCAGTTTCAGAGTGCCAAATATCATTAAATATTATGGATGTGTACTTTTCTTAATACATATTCTACTTACGGTTATAGTAAGTACTAAGGTAGCTAGTTAGTAAAATAGGTACCTACTTAAAAACAATTCTACTGCCTTTTCGTTATACTTTCAAGGCTATGTGGAGCATCAATACCATTGGGGATCAGTCTGTCTCCAGTAACCTATAGATTAAATTTATCCAATTTCGGAAAATCGAAAACTAGCTTTGCTGTGAAGATACAAATTTGTGAATATGACATCTGAAAAGGACGCCTAATTGTGAGAAAAAAATAATTAATAGAGTAACTAAATTGACATTAATTTTAATGATTTTGAGGGATATATACTGCGTACACATAATTGTTTTTTCGTAGCTTCGTACTCTTTTCTAAACAAACAAACGCTCGTTTTTTTATGAGACCCGTGCCCTGTTTATCAAAACTATAAGCCTTGTATTACAAGCATTTTTCCTGTAAAATTTTCATTATTACAAATATGTGTTAATCAAAACTACACGTTTAAATTCCGGGTTACAAGTGTCGTTATTTATTTCACAAGTGTACTTATAGTTAGACTTGTATTCGTGATTTTGTTCATCAAAATATCCTTTGTAAGTTACAACTTGTAGAAAATTATGTAACCTGAGAGTGTCCGGCGACTCTCCATTCCGTCTTACAAGTTTACGAGTGTCGCGCTTAATACCGCAATAAATTTTTAAATTCGATTTTCTTTTTTTAAATGTGATCGAGTGATTCAAGCGATGAATAAAATATTAGAATAACGGAACCGAGAATATATAAAAGAAGAATTGACTACGGTCATATGGAGATGACCTATGAATAAATAACGAAACGTTTCGTCTTAAAACTGAAAAATTGGAACATTTAATTAACATTTTGGGTAGTCATTTAGAAAGAAATTCAAACAGAAACAACGCCCTATCTAACAAATTAATATTACAAATAGCTCTACATTGGTTGGGAACCGGAGTTCAATACCATGCTGTTTCTGACATGCATGGTGTAACAAAAGGTGGTGTGCAATGCAGTCCATAGTGTTGTAGTAACCACCAATACTGTAATGTTTGAAGACTACGTTAAATGGCCGAATAATATGCAGGAGGTAGTACAGACATTTCATATGTTGAAAGGAATGCCATAAATTTGTGGCTGTCTTGTTGGTACCTTAATAGAAATTGATGCCCTAAACCAACATGAAGAAAAAATGTAGATCGACACGGAAATCATTCCATTATCTGTTTGGTTCTGGCGGTCCTGACTTAAAACTTCCTGAGTTTTACTATTCCTATCCTATTTGGCCGGGAAGCACCCATGACAGTAGAGTTTTAAGAAACAGTCAGTTATATGAGAAATTTGAAAATGGTTGGAGACCTATTTCACAAGGGGTTCTCCTTGGCGACTCTGCGTACTCTCTGAAGGAATGGCTCATTACCCCTCTAGTAATAGATGGCAATGATAAAGCAAACATCAGAATTCTTAATGCTCATAAATGTACTCGGCGAGTTATTGAAAATGCTATTGGTATACTGAAAGAAAAGTTTCCGTGTTTGAATTATTTACGGATTCAACCCAGATTTGCTTGCGATGTTTTTAATTTCTGCGTGACGTTGTGTAATTTTATTAGGGAAAACTCCGACGAAGACGAGATAAACGTATCTCGTGTATTTGAAGACGTCCAAGATGATAGGAGGCGGAGAGCAGTCTCGAAAGAATAATTAGTTATTTCAGAAATTAACGAAAGTTAATATTAATAACATTTAATTTAAAAGTAAGCTATACTATTAACAATAAGTCATGACAACAACTGACTAAAGTACGTATATAGGAGTAGCAAATCGTAAAAGTATTACACTATATCACCACTGTTTGAGTGGGTTCCCTCTATCTGGCAGAATCTTAATGCTCCAAAATTCATTTGGCATAATCTTCTTTGAACGAATATTTTTAAGTCATAAAAATTATTTAATATAATTATTATTTAGCACAATGTTTATAATTTACAATGGCATACTTTTAAGATGGCAGAATTTTATTTGGCATAATTACCTTTAGAAAAGTTAAAAATCACGCATATCGTTTATTTATATGAAATGTATGCCAAAAGATGATTCTGACTGTGAACTTTCTGCGATATTGATGGTTCTACTTTTTAATTTTTATGGCTATGAAATTTATGCCTAAAGATGATTCCGACTCAGAAAATTATGAGTTTTGAATGTATGATAAATGAGTGTTTGCCAAACGATTTTCTGCGAAATCAAGTTTATGCTATCCGCTGTTATGCAAAATAATATTATGACATAAAAAATCTGCTATAAAGGGTGGACCCATTTGAGTACCACCTTCATTTAAAATTAAATTGCCATTCGTAATTAATAAAATTTGACTTGAGTTATCCTGAATACAGCCGTCTTTTATTGTATTTTCCTGAGACATAAGTTTTATTTCTTTGGTCAGTTTTGAAGGCTCGACATCTAACTTGCATTCCATTTCCAATATTTCTAGTTTTAATTTATAGTTATGCAATTTGATGAACTCCAATGTAGATCAAGTTTTTTTTTTTTTAACTCTTGTTCTTAAACTTCGGTGTATTGTTTGGATCTTTTTCGAATACAATTTTTATTTTCATTGAACAAAGACATACACAAATTAAAACTATCTTAGGCCACAGATATAATGCTTAGGCCGACGAATAATAATAAATTAATACAAACATATTTCAATCTAGCATGAGTGCGATTTCTTTTATTGCAGAAAATTTGGTAGTTTCTATTCTGTTAGTTAGAAATAACTGAGTTCTCCGCGGGCGAAGTCGCAAGCAAACCTTGTTTTATCTGCAAGACTTACCGTTTACAGTCAAATTACTAGAGCAATCTTGACTTGCTGTTGGTGTCGGAGACAAGTCAGGAACATCATTTTCGCCAATGTCACAATTGCTTTGTACTGTAGCCGTCGTCGGTTCTACCCCTATTCCATCAGTTATAGGCGAATCTTTGCCTATAATATCCAATATCAGATCATCTATTGGGGCGTAAATGCTTTTTTTTCCGCCACCAGTTCCAGTTCTTCTTGCATTGTCTCTTTTATTCTGAGGATAGAAAAACCAAATAGGCACCAATATTTAAAAAAAAAAAAAAACTTAAAGACATTCAAGATTAAACAATATATAAATAGTAAAAAGTCTGTCACAGTCAATTTGCTCTGAATCTAATGAACCGACTAAGTTGAAAATTGGTACACACGTACTTCTGTGACCCAAACTCGAACGTGTAACGTAAATAAATGAATTCTGAATATAGGGGTCACTTTTGGGGGCAAAGAAGAAAATTAAAAAAAAAGGTTTTGCTAACAGTACCATTAAATGAAAGGGCTTATTGCGAGGATCTTGAAAATATTTTTATCTAATTTTATAATAAATACTTTAAAGTTATTTAAGAAATTCGATGAAAATTGACCCCCTTACCTCCAAAATTAGTAACCGTAAAATTTTGAAAAAAAAAAGACATAATATGGCTCTTTACTCGTAAATTACAGGAAAACCTATAAGAAATCAGAAAAAAATTCAAAAAATAACATGGTGAATCTCTTGATATTCTGCATACAAACTTACATGGGAGAACATGTATTTCAACTACAATGTTATGTTTTTACTTGGGATAAATTCATCCCACTACTACGCACAATGAAGGGTTCCGTAACCCTTCATTGTGCGTAGTCCGACACGCACTTAGCTGGTTTTTTTATCTTTCGACAACCTGTCACTAAATGCACCGAACAAAATGTCTTTTTTGTCACGAATCTGTTGTAAAACCGTTATTTTACTGTCATTTCTAGACATTTTTCTAGATAAATCGCAAAACCTTGCCGCGAATAGGTTTAAAAATTATAAATTTTAAGGCGGGAATACTTTGTCGCTACTACTTTTTTTATCGTCCCGTCCATATTAGGCACAGATAATATACCATTCAGCCATGCGTTTAAGTAGAACAAATTATTATTCAAATAAAAAACACAAAAAAATGGCGGGAAAAGTACATTACTGTCGCGGCCAGCAATTAGGGCACTGAACGAGGCACACATACGGTGAGTCCATCATTGCCTGGTTGCAGCCAAGGCTTGTATAGTACTTTTCTCAAACAATGCGCTGAATTCAAACTAAGTGAATTAATTATAAATTCCAGAATCAACGACGAAAACAAAGAAAATGTTTCACGCACCAATAAATTCATTTGTTTCTTCTTTACTTTCAACAGCACTATTTGCTAAGCCATCAGTTCTAAATTTAAATAAATCTTTGATAAATTACCTCCTTGGTTGCAGTGGGTCGAAGTAAAAAGTTCGTTCCATCTTTAAATAACACGACAGATATGAGTTTTCAAAATAATTTATTTGGCCGCTAAACCGACAGTATGGATTTTTATGGTAACATTGTCGGCCGCCTACTCGCTTGTTTTTGACCAGTACAGCATTTTCGATTTATCTCGAAGAAGGTTGTTAAAATAATGTTCGAATTACCAAGTATGTTTGTGAAAAAGAATATGGCGGCATACCTTTTTGATTTTAGAACTTACAAGTAGAATCTAAAAGCGTTAAATCTTACAAAGCCTGTAATTTTTTTTTTCATAAACGTAATTTACATGTGAACGTGTAGACTTGTAAGTTTTGATAATCACCCGAAATGTTTAAGGTTGTCGAAAAAATAATATTTGTACAAAAACGTCTTCGAAGTCCGTCATGTTGACACTCATTCACAGATAACAACCAGTTTTCATTTTAGTGAAAGCACTTTCCGGAAAATTGTCGAATGACCCAATGGCTTGTATTTTGGTCACGTAACACGCCATTTTCTGATATGCCACGGATTTATTTTACATTGCAAACTAAATGGAATATGGAACATGTTTTAACTGATTAAATACAAGGCATAACACTAATGAGATATCGTTATCTCGTTAGTATTAAGCCTTATTTGTCGAGATCTGGTTATTCTCGAATCCCGAAACCCACCCTGACCTACTTTGGAAGAAGGAAAAGATGGTAAATAAGATTGCATGGGTAGTTTAATCAAATCATGCTTATGTTCAGGCTTTATAAAAACCGTATGTGCATGTAATGCCCAGTAGTAATATTGCAGTCAGATACTTTCAAAATCATTTTGCCGCTTCAATTCTTCGCAATCAGATAACTATCAAGAAAGGAAGTAGGTATGTCACCTATCGTGTAATTATAATATAAAGACAACGTCTAAAGTAAATTTAGTAAAGCCAAACAGCCACAGCCATAATGCTGCTAAAGTATGTGACAAGTTATTAGCTTGCCGATTACGAGTTCTTGGAAAACCCGGGTCACGCCTCTTGGCTAGTTCTTCGAGGTGAAAAGCACTGATACATTGTTTCCTATAATTCTCAGATCAGCGTGGGAAACACAAAGATTTCGATCACAATGTAATGTTTAAATTGTAGATAAGTTATCTGTAGTAAATAGCAGCATTGTTTGCACTGAGCACCTTCCAATCAGAACATTGTTAGCCGACCACACAGAAAAGAAAACGAAAGGTATGGTTTTTACGGCTTACCGTTAAACCCATATCTTAACTTTTCGTTTTTACTTATACAAGAAAATATGCTTTAAAGCTAATTATCATGGTTGTCGTTTCTGACTTTCCGTAAAACAAAAGGCATGCTTCCTTCCCATTGATGATACAAACGATGCAGTAACCGACGAAGACGACCAAGTATCATCATCAACATCTCAGCCGAAAGACGTTAACTGCTGGACATAGACCTCTCCCAAGCACCGCCACTTCAACTGGTTCTATGCTTCTCGCATCCAATGGATTCCTGCAACCTTGACCAGGTCATCCGTCCACTTTGTGGCAGGCCTTCCAACGCTACGTCTTCCGGTACGCGGTCGACGTGACAAGTACGACCAAGTATAATGACAGTTAAATCATTTCCATGCCCCGGTTTTGAGCTGTCACCTACGGTCCTGAAACACCGTGACTATTACAATATATGATTTTAAAAGCACCTCGACATGTTTATCCTCTAAGGAACAATACTAACAAAACTTCCTACCAACTGATTGGCCAACTTCTGTACACTTTAACAACTAGTTAAATTATGTTGGGACCGAAAAATCTTCAAATTTCAGCCAAGAACCAACTATTCGGATATTCTCGTCTTAAGCTGTGTTTACCCGGTTCAATTTACTACCAAGTTGCAGCTTCATACATATTTTCTGATTGCTAGATGTTTAAAATTATAGTATAACATACGGTACTTATAAGAACACTAGCAGCTAGTTTGCTTGAAGAGTGTTATTTTACAATAACAAGAGACCTGTATTTTTATCTACCTACCTGAGTGGGTAGGTAGATAAAAATACAGGTATGTAAAAAGAGACCATTTCCATATTACTATGCAGATTATTATGTCATGTGTACCTACCTAGTCCCTGATTAGACCAGCCACAAGTTCTTTGTTATCGAAATAAAAACGTACTCAAGTATCACGGACAGATAGTCTCTACGTAGGATATCATTACGCCATCTGTTGACAACGTAGCGAAGAGTTCAGGTTCGACTGATCCTCGAGAGATTTTCCATAGCGGGCCGTGTTGAGAGGCCGACGGCATTGAGTTGTTATTGTGTGTGGCGAGGTAGTGAGCTAGCGCGTCATACGTACGCGAGGTCGACGGCCGAGGGCGCCGCGCGGGGGTGCGACTCGGGGTTGCTTTGCACTTCCACCTCGCTGCACTCACTTCCGCATATAGTACCTGCCTCACCGTATCAAGATGTAGGCCTACCGCCGAGGCGTTGACACGTCTATGACACGCATTGGATCTCTTACCAAGACATTCCGATAGCTTTAATGAACATCAACTCTTCTACAAGTACAAGTACAGAATACAGAGCAGGAGAATAAAATACCATGACCGCTAACAAAAATAAATTACCAAATAAACCGACTCCGTCCAACTAATCAGCGCAAACCAGCTCCAGTTAAAAGGAGAAACGCAATTTGAAGTTCCCCTTAAAAGTTTCGAAAGCGTAGGAGTGTGGGTGAAATAAAACAAAGGCAGGCACGCGCCCGCCGCGGCACTCATGCTGAGTGCTCTGCTTTGTGGCAGGCTGGGCGATACAATGCAATACGCGATACACACTCTGACGAGCACAAGTCTACTGAGCATAGCCAAGTAGGCTCCCGCGGGCGTACGTCCGATGCGGAACCGATATTGTGTTACCTGCTAAATGTACGGAATACGTCGCAATATTTCGTTAGCTAATGAACATAAGCAATGTGTTGTGGTGCCCACTATCCTTTTCGAAGAGTTGCAGGTTTTGTTAGTCTGCCCAGACTTTTTCCTACTTTTTTCTTGGTTTGTATGGCAAATTCAAAGAAAAACCTGTAGGTATACCTATATGTACATTATTTAGTATGTGGTTTAAACTGCGTTTCCATATTAAACATTTAATTCTACAAAGACAGCTTTGTACAAAGAGAGCTGTCTTTGTAGAATTTGAGAAAGCTTTCTCACTAAATAAATACACACTTAGAAATAAACTCTTCTTCTTTTCTTCAATAATATCTCTATGTATCCAGATAGAGCCATTTTTGATCATTTGTTCATCTCAACTGATAAATCTACCTATAGGTTCATCGGTTGAGATTCTAAATAAATTGAACCAATGGACTGTCTCCAAAAAAGTATTTCCACTTGATTGTTGGTGTCCTTATCGCTCGACCGCGCAGCGAGGATCATTAGTGAGGTGAACACTAATGATCCCCTCGATGGCGACAGATAGCCGGAGGAGACAAGCGCTCCATCGAGATAGCGGTGACTTCACCAAATATCCGATTTTCCGTGTCAAGAATTCATAACAAAAATTTCCGCCTCAGGCTTTCCCATACCTTAACAGCTTTTAAATTCTGCATACTTTATTGATGAAATAAATTTTAAACCCAACAGAAACTGGCTATCTGATCTTTGTTTTGCATAAAGTCCACAGTACCTATTTGTTTACTAGTTTACGTCTTTTTTTTAAATAATGGAATTTGAAAATCTGAGAAGTCGATCCTTTCATTTTAAGCAGTGTATTGCAGTTTATTGAGCATATATAAGAGCTTGCCGGCGGCCCCCGCCACTCGGCGGAGGCTTATCGAGAGATGACGAAAGAGCACTCTTCTATCCAAAGGGCTGCTTTGTGCCTTCCACTGGAACCACTTTTCAAACTAAAGACATGCTTCCTTTAAAATTACAAGTATACATTTTGCGTAATAAGCTCACAGACTACCAATTTGCTATGAATTATTTCAAACTTACATATTTGCAATAACACGGTTACTTTATAACCTTCTCCCGATAAGCAACCTTTGCAAGTTTCCTTGACCTTTAGAACAATACACCAGCTAGCTACTCAGAAATAGGTAAGGGATAAAACGACAGCGCCCACTTAGAGTAAATGCCAAGATGAATTTATTATAGCTCTTGGAACAAAAAACATTTTTATTACAATATCATTATTTCATTTGAAAGAAAGTATATGTACCTTCTATTATAGTTTAGATGATAGATAAACAAAAAAAAGTTCAGACGATTTACTGCGACAGTGTCTGATAAGCAAATTGTTCAACGATCCGAGTCTGGTCCAGATAGAATCCCCGTCATGGAAGTACGTCACGGTTGATTGATATAAGGATGTAACTATATCGTTATCCTCTAATTCGGTTCTAATGGAACAGTTCAGGAAGCGTTCTCGAGGCGGGGCCAGTCCTCGTGAAGGAAATGAGTTCAATTTACCATTATCTCGGGGAATTGAGTGGTGCGACCTCGCTCGCCACTTGTTATGCTGACTTATTTAGTATGACAATCCAACTAGAAAACCATCACGGAAATTGCACGGTTGCAAATTGGGTTCGTTCTAGTGCTGCGGTGACTCGGAGTTATTGAATTCGATTTTTATTGAATACTGAGCTTTACGAACGAGGCCCTTATTTCTTAAAAAATAGTTTAGCTTTAGAAATAGGAGCCGGCCGTTGCGCGGTGTTAATATGGATTTTATACGACTTTGATTCTAAATATCAAACCTTTTCCGAATATTTAAGACTTATAGTAACTATCTTTCAGGCTTCTATTGTTAGTTTATTTACCTTCTGATATTTCACAATTTTCTTTGACCAGCTGGCTAAACAAGACTGTCAATAGGTATCAAAACTCATAAGAAGGGTTCTCTTTATATCATGAGAAAGTAGCAATGTGTTCGTCCACACTTACATGTTTGTGTTGTGTGACCTGATGGTCAAAGAGTTAAACGGCAATCGACACAAGGCTGTGCCTATAGTGCAAGCCGGCATGGTTCATGCGGTCTACTGAACACAGGTTATTATTAAATAGGTTGAGCAAGCACTTGTAATTATCTTATTAGGACAGTAGGATTGATGATCACAGGACCTGCTCCTTCATGAGGTCGAGGTATAGGTCTATTCCTTTGAACATCTCTAACGGACTACCACAGAATGTTATTTGTGTACTTTACTTGTACTGTCTAGGCATATGTTGCTACTTAGTTTCTACAAGTTTAAAACTGATTTACATCCGACACCACATAACTTCAGGTCCAGTTGAAAACCAGCATCAGGCACTAGTTGTCTGGCATTTTTGCTGAACTGGCCCTATTACAACCCCCCACTTTTTATTTGGCAGAGTATATTGTGTGCAGTGTTGTGATCGTAAAAATCTAAGCTGCCGTATGTCACAGTCTGGTTCGCCGTATTTTAAGGGGAAAAAAACTAAATTGCAGTATTTATTTTAAAACTGTCTATTCCTCATTTTTTTCGTCTCCATTAAGATTTAATCGTTTCTATTACTTTAGATTCATGTTTATGTCATCTTTGCTTCCCGCACATGTTGCGCGAAACCTTAAACTTGGTACAGTATCCTTGATTTTTGCCTTGATTTTGAATCAGTTGTCATCGACTTTTTTAAGGTCTTTTTCAGTTTTGACAATTCGTGGTAGTCTCTGGGTTAGTGGCAATATTGACGAATTTTTTTCTCTAATAATGTGGCGCACAACCTCTTTGGTGACAGATATTTGAGTTTCACATATGTTTAGTTCACTATGCTAGTGAAAAAACGTTTTGTTTAATCTATACTGAACTGCCGTATTTTGTGATACGGCAATGAGAGGCCTGCGGTATGCCGTATTTTCCGAAAAAAATCGTAAAATGCCGTATAATACGGCAATTGCCGTATCAATAACAACGCTGGTTGTGTGTCGTGTCTGTGTTAGATAAAATTATTTTCTTTCTTTCAAGTAAACGTAATTTTTAATATCAATAACTTCGTTCCAGCGGGTGCGACGACGTGCAGCGTTCGTTGGAGCTGCTGGATCAGGTGTTGAGCGAGTACGACGAGAGCGAGCCGCGGTCGCTGGAGGCGCGCGCGCTCGCCACCGCCGCGACACCCGCCACCCCTGCCACGCCCGCCACCGACGACGATTCGCCGCTCGCCGGACACACTTCCGAGGACGATGGATACATGAGCATGAACGGAAGGAGGTGAACAACTCATTTTTGTAGAAATCCCTAATATTAAAATTTTAACAAATAATGATTCAGTGTGTGAGTTATTTGATTTGCTTTACGTCATAATATACGTCCTAAAACCAAAGGCTACTTGACCAGGTATAGCTATTTGTCACCAACCTGCTAGTCACCCTGTTAGTTTTAGGTAAATATGGCAAGTATGTAATTTGTTTGTAGGCACTTCTTCTAACCTTCACCAAACTGGTACTTAAACTCGACAATTCGCAAACGGAGAAGAGCAGGAGGATATCCGTCATTATGCTTTTCAAAGGCTATAATACAAATAACACCTTGTGACTAATTTATTAAAGCGATTGTGAGTTTATTGAAGAAATTATTTTCACAAACGACATTAGACATTATCATTACTTTTTCATTTTGTTATTTGTCTTTCACGAACCGTTGTCCAAATAAATGTTTTCAAACGAACTCATTGCAACAAACCCATGTCGATGTTTTTTTACATTTCCATTTCTGGTCCTATTGATTTACATATTGAATACCCAGACTCTTGAGCTAATAATAACGTGTCCACTTTAGGCCACAACAATAGACAATAATAGCAGATAATGGTTCATAATGTACCTACATAAGTTATACCCAACCGAAGCCGTTCGGCTATTGTTGCTTAGACAGGTCCATATTCTGCTCTATCTTTGAAATAACATTTAATGCTTTTAGTAGTAGTACCCACACCCACAATACGATTGTAGTATACTTATCTATGACCGTATCATAGTAGATACTGTTCAAAGAATATATCAGCCGGCCCCCCATTTTTGCTGGGGTCATTTCATTTTTGTCTATGGATTCATGTGTTACCGACCACCCTAAAAAGCAACTGAGACGGACTGGGTGCAAACACTTGGTTTTTTTTTAGGTTTGGTACCTCAAAAATATAAAATTTAAAAAAAAAATGCGGTTATAAACAATTACATTTGCAGTTGGAGATTTGATGACCGTGACGTATATCGATGTAATGGGAGAATATCTTTTTCAACTACAAAGTTAAGTTTTTTTTTGGGCTAAATTCATTCCAACTACGGAACCCTTCACTGAAGTTCATTGTGCGTGGTCCGACACGCAGATGGCCGATTTTTTCCACAACAGTGACTTGCATATTAGTTTTATAAGTACTTAATGTGTATATTTGTGGTATATTTTAGAGCGAAGTTCGCGCTGGGTTTCCGTCCGACAGAGGAGCGCGAGGAGCCTTCGCCCCCGGAGCCGCCGTCACCGCGCTCGCCGCCGCCGCCTGAGGAGGCCCAGCGCATCATCTCCACGCTACTGCCCAAGTAAGTTTTCGTGTGTCCAAGTGTTCAATTCAAAAATGCCTGACAGACAACGCTAAAACTAAAACATAGTATGGAATTGGATGAAACATGTTTGCTTGAAACTTCTGTAGGTACTCATTTTGAACCCTAAAATCCAGTTCAGAGAACAATTTTTTAGCTCTTTAGCGGTTCTAACGAGGACAGATTACTAAACCGAATGCAACCAGATCCTGAAAAATTAAATACATAATTAAATACCTAGCAGCATGAAGATTTTAATACATATTTGAAGTACATTTTACGAAATAAGCCCAAGTCTCAGTGGTTTACATATAATATCGTTATTTATTAGACTTACTAAAAATATCATAACAATGTTACAGAGTGTCACCGGCAAACTCAGCCAAGCGAACGATATCAGCAGAACAGCGGGAGGCAGAGGAGAGACTGGACTCCATCATCAGCGCCAATGGCATCACCACGGCCACGCAGACCACTTTTGTAAGTAGATGCAGTTTTTTATTGAAACTCAGGAAGATCCTTATAATTTATACATCCATATAGTATTAAACATTAAAGAAAATATGTTCTTTAGTCTGATAATCTTCATTTCAGCCAAAAACCAGGCACCAACGACCCTACGGTTGGGAAAAAGACACGGAAGCTAACGGGTTCCAACTGCAGCAGCCCCCCGTGCCGCCGCACCGGTTCGCGTCGCTGCAGCACGGCGCGCGCGCGCCGCCGCCCGGCGCCGCGCCCGCCTGGCTGCCGCCGCGGCCCCACGCGCCGCCCGCCGGCCTCAAGAAATCACCCAGTGTCGAGAACCCACCGGTGTTCCCGTTCATGGGTTTCTCCAGTGAATTCAACGACAAACCATACAATGAACATCCAGTCACCATATATCCAGGGCCAAATATCCAATTCAAAAAGGAACCAGCACATTCACCGACATACAACGTACCAAAAATTTCACCTTCCAACACGAAAAGCTCGGAAAGAAACAGCAGTATGAAACGCGACAGCAGGTCGGACGGTGAAATGTTATCACCCAAAGGGAAATTACCTCCGCGGACTCTCGCCGGTTCTATGGAGAGACATAGAGAAGTGTGTAGAGGATCTACGGAGGACGTGGTTGTGAGCTGTAAGAGGAGAAGTTCGAGTAAGAGTAACGACGAAGAGCACTTTTCGGACGATTCTCTGGAGGAGTCGTTCCCGCCGCCGCCGCCCGCTGTTACTACGCCTTCGAAACGTAATTCCATAGCTTGGGAAGTGTCACTCGATGGTGATGACCCTCTACTTACACCAGGAAGCACAAAGGTAAGGTTGTCACGTCCATAAAAATTTATAATAAGTTACCCGAGATAATAAAGAATTAAATGAAATATAACATCTTTATCAATAAATTGAAGCTTTTCCTTGTAAGCAAATCCTAGTATAGACTACTTAAATGATAAATTATAGGGAACTTCTTAACTATCCATTTGTATCTACAAATACTCACTAAAAAAGATACGCCTACCTCTCATAATACGAAAATTAAAAAAAAAAAAAGAATCATTCAATAAATAACTTACCTTAGGGATAATAAATATTAATTCTGTAATAAATTTAAATAATAATAAGTAAATAAAATGATGAATAATTAAAAAAAATAAATGGTTATAATAATGTTACTAAATAATAAACGTATATAATTTATAAAACAATAATTATAATTCTTAAATTGAATTCTGTATTAATAAAACAGTATAACTTACTAACTACTTAACTAATAATACAATTTATCACATTAAACAACCAGTGCTCATCCCCCTCTCTCCTACTTGATGATCTATGCTGTGCCCGACAGGGTCCATAATTGTGACTAATATAATTATTTCCCACCCAACTATATACATTATGGTACGCAATAAAAAATTTAAGAATTTGTGGTAATTGTTTAGTAAACTGGTTTATAGCATGAACAGAAAATGGCTTAGCACTTCATTATAAAGGTCCAAGGCGCTATGAAATTCTATTCAAGTTTGCAACTTGCAAACAACCAACTGGATTAGAATCATACTCACATCTGAAATAAATGGCTTAATATAGTTCCTATACTTCCCTGCTATCTTTGGAATTGAGTCTACAACCATCAATTAATGATATGACCAATATCAATACTACTTTTTTACTACTTCCTACTTTAAAAAGAAGTATATCAATATTACTTTCTACCAAGCCCAATAGTTTAAACGCATTTATTCTTTGTGTTACTAGTAACAGTTTGCTTTACTTGTTTACAGGTTATTGGCAGACGAAGAAGAAAGTCAGGTGATCAGTCTCATTCTAGCACAAGCTCTATACCACAAAGAGTAGACGATGATTGGGGAGAGGAGTACTGGCCGCCGCCACCGCCACTGATGCAGTGTGAGACGCTCGTGTCACCCACGTCAGATGCTGAACAAGAAAGCCGACGAGCACAAGATCTAGCGTGTGGTACATACGTCATCAGAAAAGGCAAAAATCGAAAGCAGTTACCAAGTTTCAACAAGAACACGACCAACAAATCTCCCACCAACCTACTCAACAGTCACAGTTTGAATAGGAGTTTGGATACTGATAAGTCCATGGACGGGTCGAGCATATCAATCAGCGGCTCCGGATCAGTAGGCTCATACAATTCCCGACCGAGCTCAGATTTAAGTTTGCCACAATCTCGTTACAGTGTAGACTTGAACTCGAGACTGAGCCGTGAGCTTAACACTCCAAACTCTAGATATAGTATAGATCTTTGCACACCGACTTCTAGATTGAGTAAAGAGATAACATCGCCAAAATCTCGTCTTAGTTTAGATCTTAATAACGGTCCAGATAGATATATAGCTCAGGAGTACTTCGGCCATAGTCCCAAAAGTAGAAAATCACACAGTGAGAAAGGAGCTCATACGTCTAAAGTTCAGAGCAAACTGTCCCCACAAAATAGGTTTTCCGATTTTAAAAAGTATTCATCGACTTTCGATAATATTCAGTCACTCATAAGAGAAGGAAAGGTAGAGGAGACTGCCCCGACGGAATGCAACGAAACCGTCAACGAACTGACCACAGTGCCTCCCAACATGGTGCGCGTGGTGTCGCTGCCGAGCCTGGGCGACGAGGCCGGCGCCGGCCGCACGGCGCTCATCACCACGGTGGAGGAGGAGGAGGACGCCGACAGCGGCGAGCGCGGCTCCAGCGGGGACACCTCGCCGCTGCGCAAGATCGAGAACAATATTAGCGCTATATTAAGTCAAGGTCGGGACCAAAAACATTTTACCCCATATATACCTAAAGACTGGAATATTCATAAGGATGAATACTGTGATGACGTATCTAAAGATATATTAGAAAACAATTTCCGTTATAGTTCTAGAGAGAGACAAAAGAGACATGATATACAGAAATCGTCGAGTCACAATGAAATACAGAATCAGCGGTCGATAGATCGCCGTGACCGTTCGAAGAGGTCGAACAGTATGCATAAATCCACGAGCGCCAAAGATGTCCCAGTTAGTTTGATGCGGCAGCCATCTTCGTCAGACTCTGCTGTATCGAGCGGCGGAGACTTCCCCCTCAATGTTCAAATAGTTGAGCACTCGTACAGGCACCCACCGCTACCGCTGCCCCCATCGCCGATACTAGTGCATGAGATGGGGCCTCTGCCGCAAACCCCAGAGTCACCGAAGTTTCCTCCCCTACCTCCCTCGCCTGTGCAGGAGGTTGAAGTTGAAGATGAATATACAGAAATTATGCAGCCCTCAGAGAAACGTCATGTGAAAAAAGCTGACACGTTGCCAACACCGACGATGGAGTCTAGGAGAAGGTATGCCCAATCTATTTTAAATGAATGCTTTATTTTTCAAATAAATAATACACGCTCAAGCATTTTAAGTCCGCCTTTGTACAGTATTTGTTTTTACTTGTGCATAATGTTTTAATAAATAAATATCATCAATTCATAGTATCCATACTGTATTCATAGGTACTTAAGTAAATATTTTGTTCCTCAGGCCTTCGGAACCCCCCGCAGTGCCGCCGCATCGTGACACCACAAACAGCCTCAAGACGCGCTCTATGGAAACCAGTTACAACAAAAACAGGAGAAGCAGTAACTTCAAGAGTGGTTCAACCGATAGAAGAACGTTACCTACAGGTATGGGTTCTACTTCCTTATTTGCCTTTGAGGGGTAGTAAGAAATCTTGAACAGTTTAAAAATATGGTCATGCCGTGGACTGACCACGGTATTTATGAATCTTAATTTGCAATCTTGATTGATCATGGATTGCCTGTGATCAATCATGCTTCAAAAAAAATAGACAAATCTTAAATCCTAAAGGATACCTATTTCTGAAAGACTTGCCAGTCGCGTAGGTGCCAACCCACTTACCTACTCGCTTGGAAGGTCTGCTGCCGAAATATATATTTTCTAAAGATTTTCTGATCTGTGTGTAACGACCTACCTATCCTGGATCTAAGAATATAGCCGGAAATTGCGTGCTAGTAATTTTATAAGTTCAAATACACATCGATATCAAAATAAGAAAATATTAAAAACTTTCCGAGGTTTTTTGCCAATTGAGCTGCCGTCATGTAGCAATACAAAGTCTCGGCAATGCAAAGTGAACTGCTACTAACATAGCCAACACATATTTTCTTTTTATAAAATGTATACTTTTGTTTAGGTTCAGGTAACTATAGGCATGTGTCACCTGAAATAAATGATTTATTATTAATATTAATACTAAGCCCTGGTTAAAAATTGGTCAGTGCCAGATTTACCAAATATTAAACTGACTGTTCAAAGTTGTTTTAGTAATCGTATCCAGTAAAAATATAAAGTTCGTCTCGTCGCACGTCGTTTCCACATTCAATGCAACTTTAAAGAAACCAACCTTATAAACTTTCAGACATCGGAGCGAGCGGCGCCAGACGTAGGACCCTGCAGCGCCAAAGCCGCGAAGCTGCAGCATCAGGGCGCGGTCCGCTGCAGACGTCAGCCAGCCTGCCCGAGACTCCGGTGTTCGCGCGGGGATGCGACGTGCCGTGCACTCCACCGAGAAACTCTACTGGACCCCCCAGGAACAACACTATGACTTCAATACAGTCGATGGGTTAGCTGACATATTTTAAATCATCATTTAATGTTTCAGAAAACCCGTGAAGCCGAAACCCGTAGATCTTTGCAGTCGATACGGGTAGTCGGAAGCCCGAAAGTCTGACAACCAGTGTTAACAAAGGATATCGTGCTACCCTGTAATTGGGTTGTGCAGGTCATATAAGCAGTCACTCTATGTAAAATACTAGTATTCCGATGTATCCAGTTACACTGGAAGCCGACTCCAACAATGGTGGGAAAAAGCTAAGCAGATGACAATTTCATATTTCGGACATACTTTCACGCCATAATATCTTTAACCAAAAGGCCGCCTGCTGGTCAGAAAAACTGTAGGAACTCGTATGTTTTTTGATTAACGCGATTTAAACACTATGGAATACTGAGATTTGGGTTTATTGGGTTAGGACCAACTAAGAGTGGGTGAAAAAGGCCTTATTGCTTCTATTGCAAGAAACTATCTAGCATATCGGTTTGGCTCAATTTAGTAAGTTGTTATGTCAGTGTTTGCGACGGCAGCTGAACCCTCTACCCAACAACTGTTAAACATGACGAATTCTTTTTGGCAACTGTACCTACCTTGTCTCGACCGATAAATGTCAACCACCTGCATACTTGTAAAGTACACTTATTGTAAAATGAACCTAAAATAATATAAAAGGGAATGTATAAACCAAATATTACAAAAAATATGATGTTGCTACGAAAAAGCTACGAGAGTGCTACGACGTCGTAGTGCTTACATTGCCTATCTTTTCTAAAATTTTCCTCCCAGGTGCCTATCGGATTCCAATACTAAAATTATTAAATAATATTACGTACTTCGAAAACAATTACAGTTTATCTTATTTTTATTACTCGCCATGATAGAGGCCATAGTTACAAGCATTCTGTTACAACTACCCATTACGGTTAAAAAGTTACGGCATGTTGACAGACGGAAATACTAATAGACAGAAGACGTACTCTTACTAAGTACTAGGGCCCCGTTGGCACCCTTTGAGTACGAAACCCTAGAAAGAATACATTCTGAACCGAATCATGCACAAATTTTTCCATAATCTGTTGCTACGAAAGAGCTACGACGCCGTAGAGGGGTCTTTTTTGACCTTATGCTAAACTTTATATATTTACTAACTTCTGAGAATCACACTTGCAAATGTAGATTAAACTATTCGTTAAATCTACATGCGGTGACGTAACACCCTCGCAACCTGAACGCATAGTATGAGACAAGTTTAGTCTTCAAACGAAACAAGCCTTTGTGCTTGTTTAGGCTTTTTTTTTTGTAACAACTATATTCGAATATGTAGTATCACTCACAAAATTACTGATTGTCTACACTTCCCCGACAGTGCCAGTCCCCCACATGCTCCCAGTGACCCACCCGTAGAGAGGCTTTCGTCTGCTGTGGTCAAACACTTTTGATGCTTCACGCATGTGATAAAAATTTATTACACGTTGGAACCACCATTTTACATTTTACATGGAGCAACTGCCTATCTGACCTCCACAACCCGGTTACTGGGTAATACGATATCATGGTAAGACTATTTTTCAGACTTTTGGGCTTCTGTCTGAATACCCGCAACGACTATCAAAGATCTACGAATGACAGCCAAAACCAACGGCTTAATGTGCTTTCCGAGGCACGGAGGGGACTTTATTCTTCTGTCTTAATTTTATGTTTGTACTGCTACTGGTGTACCAAATAAATAAATCAATATGTAATGGATGGTCACCCATCCCCGGACCGACCGAGGCAAGCGTTGCTTAACCTTCGATCGAACCATGCGGCCGTTATAATTTTGCAACGAGTCCCTTCGAAAACTAATCGAAAATTAGTTTTAATAATTTACTTTACGTTAATGTTATACACTCCCGAGCTCAATCAAACATTTTTATGTTTAAGAGAGAAAAAGTTTTTAAGCAGTTTTCAAACTGACATACTGGTTATCATTGAAGTATCACCATTGTTCCAAATTTGAATTCACTAATATGAAAAAGAGAAGAAAATCGTCAATTGGTCGCTCTAACCAACAACAACAACAACAAGTCAATCGTTACTACACCGGAAATCGCCGCGCAAATTGTAGAACTGCTTCAGTGTGGGCTTAGTCAGCGAAACGTATAAGTGCACAACTTCATGTAAGCCGTTCTTTCATTCAAAGAATTTAGCATCGTTACCTGGAGACTGGCGGCTTCTTCCGGCATCCAGGAGGACCACGAAACCGGGTCACTACTAGATCAGTTTATCTTTACCACCAGCCTACGTAATCGTCACCAGACCTCAGTACTGGTCCAAGAACAGCTTTGAGACTATCATGAACTGACTGTTTGTGTTCGAACTGTTAGAAGGAGAAACGAAGAACATGACCTGAAACCTCATAAGCCAGCCAATGGTCCGAAACAGACACGAGCTCACAGAATGGCGCGCCTACAGTTTGCACGCGAACATTTGCATTGGACTCAACGTCAATGAAGCCAGGTTTTTTTTCGGATGAAACCAAGATGATGCTGTATGGCAATGATGGACGTAGGAAGTCTACCGAAGACCGAGAGAACGTTTTCAGCAATGTTACATTGAAGAGAAGGTGAGTTATTATAGCGGTGCGTCATGAACAGTCTGGGTCGGAATTCCCACCGAAGGATAAACTGGCTTTTATGTTGTGACGGGACCACAGTTGCCGCCACTAAATAGCGACTGATACATTTGTCAATGCCTAGAGGCTCATGCTGAATTTATGGGCCAGGATTTTATTTTTATGCATGATAATGGAAGGGCGCATACTGCAAGAATTGTTAGTGAATACCTGCACGACGTTAGTATCGCAGTAATGGAATGGCCAGCAAGAATCCCTGATATGAATCAAATAGAGCACTTATGGCTGAAGAGGTGTGTTCGAGCTCACCAAACAGATCCAGAAACTTTGCAGGAGCTGAAAACTGCTATCTTGGAAGTATGGGAGAACATTCCACAGTTGTTAATTAATTCCATACCGAACGACATGACGGCCTTCGTAAATGTTCTTGGAGGTAAAACAAGTAACTAAATAAACGTTTTCTCTATTTAAATCTAATTTTGCTACTGAGAAACGCAAAAAGACGACTTATTGCAATTGAAACTGTTTTTTTTTTAGTATTCCGATTTCAAATTTGGAACAATGACAAACCGAAATGATAGTGGACTGGCTTCAAAACTATTTTTTTTTCTTCGTGGTCCCATAATTATTTAAAAAGATAGGGACCTTTTAAACAGAAATATTCAGGGTGGCTCGATTCAGGTGCTCGGGAGTGTATCTATAAAAACTATGTAAATTACAATGCGCATCAATAAAATTTGTATAATTAGAAGTGTCCTTTACCGTACTTGTACTGAATAAACAGGTAATTTATATGTAGATAGTTCAAGTCGAGCAAATTGCCTATTAACATGGCAAGCACTAATAATACCTAAAAACTACAATCGTGCCTATGATGTCATGCATGGTGTTGTGCAGCTTGATAATAGAAATAATCATAATGATGTTTATGTTTCCAGTGCTCTGTGCTCTTATCCTTTATTAACTTCACAGCATAACAACATTACGTCACGTGATAATAAAACAAATATTATAATATTATTTATTTAATCTATTACCAGAATGATGAAAAGGCAGTTCTTATTTCTTTACGACTGGCCGGAATACTCTTTTTCGTCTGAGATCTGTTATAGTAAATTGTTGTTATACAAGAAACGAAAGGGACTTATTTAGGCACGAGATAGTTAGACCCACGAGCGTAGCGAGCACAGAGGGCGCCAATAGTTGGAGTGCTTATATCATTTCGAATATGAGGAAAGTAAATAAAAACCTGATTAGCTAAACATACAATATTTTATTAAATCATAAATAAACAATATTGGTAAGATAATATCTATTTAAAATTAAAGCAATTACTAAACGTAATAGAAAGGTTCTTGTTGGATATTTGTTTTAATGTTGAAGAAAGTAATATTTTGTTATATTCTTCAGCTGGAATAGATTTTTTTTACATCGCTCCGGATATATAGTCTTTGGAAGTACTAGATTGCGGAGAGAATTCCAAGAAATGTAGATTTATCATTTTTGTTACTTGATATTTAAGTCTTATTTTCCAATGATTCATATAGGTATCCTTCGGCTACTATACTCGATTTTCATGTATAGTAGCCGAAGGATACCTATATGTGTTTTAATTGTAGTCAAATCTGCGCTTGAATCAGCTAACAAAATAATTGAAGTTCTGCTGATGCAGTGACCAGAATATAAGTTTGGACTTGGTAAATTAAGATACGTCGCTGTTTCGGGATAACAGACATTTTGTTTTACCAATTATTTGCCTCAAACATTTCACTTTTTGTAATTTAGGAAAAAAATATCAGTTTCCATATCACTAGGTCGACGTCCTTGGTATTTTTCTATTATTTGTACAAATTCTGTCATTACTACGAAGGTTCGGTCAACTTTTGTTTTAGTACCTCTTAACTTTACTAGTATTATTTCACCTTGTTTCTCTATGTCATATTGAAAATCACCATTAAATATGGGTGATTTTCTGTAACTGCTAAAATTACTTTGTAATTCATAGAATCATTATGAAATACAAATTTATTTCAGCGATTTAAAAAAATTAAGATAGTAAATATTCTTCGTCTAATATTTTAATTTACATACTTATTTGCTAAATATTGTACGATGGTATGGAACCCTTCGTCTGGCCGGTTTTTTATTTATCATTGATGATAGTAAATATGTAGCTCAAATCTATGTAAATGAAATAATAATTTAATGAATAGTAAAGAGTTATATAGCATGTATAAGTATAAAGTCATGTTACAAAATTGTTGATAATATTTTTTAATTACAATTTTACGCCGCGATTTAACAGAGTGGTTGTATAAAAAGTTTAGACATAGCTTGCATAGTTTTTAATTTTTTTGACAGCAGGAAATATCGTTTCCCTGGGACGAAAAGTACTGTTTTCATCCCTCTGATCGGTAACTTCAAGCGTACTTTTAAATTATAAGAAATGAAAAAGGCATTGTCACATTGTTTTAATTAATTTTCGATTCATTCAGGCCTGTAATTCACGTCCTAACCGCTATGTTACATGCTATTTAAAAAAGAAAACCAGTTGCACATACTATAACTCAGATAATCGCCTTGCCTGATAAGTTGTGCTATCGCTGTCCTTTGTAGACATTGGTGCATTTATTTTTTTAATAACTTCTCCCGCTTTGGGTGGAGCGGGAGGGCGTGTCAGACTCTTACTGACGAAAACCCACCCGTGTTCCTTCAGTTGCCTGTATGTTGCCAGGGGCCACGGTAAACGTTTCAGACAAACCCGCAGTGCATTTACGGCCTGAGTTTCCTTCCTGACATTCCGTGGCAAGCAACGGTTAAACGAGGAAATATAGGATACGTTTTGTTGCAGCAGCCCGGTATTATGATTTTTAAAAATTATGTAGGTAATAATGTACTAGCGGAAAACAGCATCACACTCCAATATAATGTCTGGCACTCAAAATTATACTTACGTGTGTCGTTGTATATTTCAAATGTTATACTGAACTACTAAAATTACGTGGACACACTTTCTAAAATTATGAAAACAATGGTTGACTAACTCAGCCCTTGTTGTTATGTATTAATAGTTAGCCAACGCCTCACGGCTAACCAAACAGTTCAGAAAGCTTCACTTCGGCATTCTCTGGACAGTTAATCAGTCAACCCAATACCCAGCTCCTTTCTCAAGGCGTCTTCTCTTTTAACCGTGACACGGCGTGTTATTCGCTTTCATGTCCACTCATAAACTTATAAGCTTCTGGCCAGTCGTGGGTGCAACATTGTCACGACAGCTTTGAAGTTACTGAATTATATGATCGCAATCCACGAGTGACCTTTGATTTCATACCTAACCTGCAGTACCTGCTTTTTACGAGAGCCAGAAGAGAACGACGATTTCTAGGTAGTATTTAATTATTTATTTTTTATATAAACAGGGAGCTCGGCGACGCTAGGCGGTTACGGGCGCGGCTCGGTGATGGGCGCGACCGGGGTCTGCACCGGCGCAGACCTGCTGCGGCTCGGTGGGCCGCCCCGGGGCTGGTACCCTCGCCAGAGACACAGGTATGCACCACCAGCACAGCAACCATGCTACAACTTGACTCCCCATGAATATGGAGAGAGTCAAGTTGTAGCATGAATTCTTGACGTACTTACTGGTCGATGGTCTACTAACCTTATTCATTTTTACAACTGTATTGAAATTGAGTCCTAACGAAGGGCACAGTGCTGGGCCACAACATACTTTATTTACTTAGGACATAAGAATATTCCAACATTCTTGAATCTAAACTAAATTAGATAGGGAGGCGTGCAGCAGCAACAAAGACTAAAAATAAATAAATAACAACCAACTTAAATACTAACAAGTCACGTTTATTGAATAGACACAGGTATATTTTTATGCTCATCAGCTCAGCAGTTAATGAATAATTAACCAGCGTTAATTTATACGAAAAACGGCCAGTTAATAGGAAGGAAATAATCCAAATTATTAGTCATTCGTTTCATATTGGTACTGTGCCCACTATTAGACAATAGGCATGACAGATTTGGAAATTTTGGCCATTATGTTTTATTAGGTTTTATTTTTGTTAATTTGTTGGAAAACTGAATCACCGCAATCGCTGTTTACCATGTAGGTAATCCAAATAGTTTTAATAACTGTGATGTAAAACCAGGACAAAATAATTATATTATTTTAACCATCCTCAAACTAAGGAAAACCAAACCTGTAAAACCTGATAACAGAACACCCAAAATGTTATCAACCCGTAGGTCTACTAAATAATTGCCTTTCGTAATATATTGTAGGGAATTTATTGTTGAGGTTATAAACTACATTTTCTGAACAACTTCTCGAGGATCCTTATTATATATTGTTAAATTTACAGTTACAGTTAAAAATAGTAGGAATTAGTCCTAATTTTAGAGAGACTTTGTTCACGCCTTATTTAGATCCAATCATATTTTCAAACCACTTAATCAGCTATCGTAATGCTGAGCTTTTGCAAATAAATAAAAACAAATTTGATAACATTCCAAACTCGCATTGACCAGCTCTCTAACCAGTCCGCTTGCTGGCAGGCCCGCTTCAACGGAGCACCTGGACCGACTAACAGCCTCGTCAAAGATGGCCGTGGAGCACCCCGTGGGCTGGGAGGGCAACGCGGCCCGCAAGCCGCTCACTCTGCCGCCCAACCTGACGCCTAAGTTCTTCCAGAAGTCACCCAGGGAGGCGCTTCGCAGGGTAACCAGCTTACTAATACGAAAAGGTGAGCTAATTTTATTTATAGGTGAATTGGTCAAGCTTCTTGGGTACAGGCTCCTACTTAAATTCAACTATTTTAACGATGCGCGTCTAGATCATAAGTGGATTAACAATGTAAGCTCATCGGTTGTGCATTGTAAAGGGGTGTACGGAACTCCGGACCTACGAGTTACACAGTAGGACGCAACACCAAATGTATATTCATCCAAACTAACAAAGTTAACATCGTATGATAATGTTTTGTTGAACATTGACCCGACTGAGATGCAAGTTACAAAATAATACTGCTATGAACATCGAAGTCACTCGTATATCCATACTCAATAGCTTTGGACACATACATCATATTGGGCTGAAACCGTCCAGCCTGTAAATATTTCAGCAGAGGCAACTACAATTTATTCTAATTTGGTATCACGAATATAAATCAATTTCATGTCAATAATTTCCCGTTTAGTGCTAAATATGTCACAGCATCTACTTTTAATGTATGTATTCAATCGGATACGCCCTCTAACTGTCATCCTAGATACCGTTTGGGTTTCCTGTTAGTATGTTCAAAGGTACATCCTAAAAACTAAACGGTCCTTAATGGATGTTTCAAAAGATTATAGTTATCATTATGTAAATATAAGTAAATGCTTTTTATATTTGCAGCTCAACTCTATTTTAAGTTCATGATTGGTCTATATTATCATTTATTCATAGAATAGGCACACAATTAGTCATCTACACGTCCTACTCAGAATTTGAAGGCGAAATTATGAGTACAAGACATACTCATTATGAACCTACAATAATGAATAAGTACCTAGGTAAGTGCAGATTGTCTTTCCGAAAATATTCAGAGCTAAAAAACAGTCATGTTTGTAGAACAAATTCTTAATAATTTCGACTGTAGTATGCAGATGTCAAATAAAACGTTAATACGATTTTTGGGAAACTATTTCACATCTAAAATGTATTCGTCCTGAATCTAATAATTCAGCAGTTTAGGAGTCTTCATTTTAGTTCTTTAGGCGAAAAGAAAATAAATCCCAATCATCAAAGGTTCAACATTAAAATGTTTCATGGCCACGCCTGTCGTAAAGAATTCCATTCATGACATCATTTATAACGACCTTAATAAGGTGCCATTAACCTTATAATATCTAACCAACAACTAAACAATAAAATAGAAAATTACATAACCGTTAGATAGGTATAAACTAGTTGGGTTATTGCCAAATAATGTTCATGTATTCAAACTGAAACGCAATGATCTTGAGTGTCCTCTAATCGAATATATGCAGTTTTGTTTATTTTATATCGATAAGTATCATTCATCAAGCATGACAAGTTCATAAAGTTCTTTAGAAAGTTAAAATTTTCTCTTTAAAGGCTATTCTGGTCTGTCAAGGTTAGTTATTTAATGCGATGATATAATCGGCATTGATCTTGTTACTTATTATATTTCAGTGTTCTAATAATAATACTCTAGTTAGTTACCATTTCATTGTAATAAATAATCCTTGCCTGAAACATATTAAGTGTGCACTGTGCAGAATAACTTTAATTACTTCAGTCAAATTAGAATTAGCTTCTCTAATAGGATAAATTAAAGCACTAATTAAGATTGAACATACCTACATTTACTTGCGTATCATGTTTTTGTTACAAAGACTAGTTTTATTTTGACCGTTACATTTCATAGTGTTCACGTTTGTCGCTAATAGATGGCGTTAGTGGTTGCGGTTGTTCGTTAGTGATATTTGTGTGTGTGACTAATTCCCGCGCGGCACAAACAACCGCGGACGTGTCTAAATAGCTGTTTACTTTATGAGACACAAAAAGAAATATGTGTGTTATCGATGTAACAAGACACACTTATTTTTCGTCTGCAATGCAATAACGTTCCATCATGACGAGTAACGTACATTAAATCGTCATTTAAACTTCATTAGGACTTTGTTCACTTAATATGATAACTAATCTGCACTGTAATGCCTATGTACTTATTGTATAAAGTAGGTACGGCAAGTATGGACTCCGTAGTTCCGTACCATTAATTTGATTCTGCGCACTAGGAACCATCTGCGTATTAAAACACGTGTAGGTTACCTACTATTAGGTATAATGTAGGTACCTACTCGTACATTGTACATGTAGCAGTTATATGAAAGAGTTGTAAAGCAACTATTATTGCTGGTTATTAGCAATAACACAAGGGCCGCTAATTACCTAGTTCTAGCATTGTAACATCGGTTACCTACATGGAAAAGAGACACAACTCTTAACTCTAAATATAATAATGAAATAAAAAAAATATAATCTAAGTACGTACATAAATTCCTTTTTTTATGAGTTATTCATAGTCGAGGTTGCCAGTTGCCAACAAAATAGTGCAACTAGTATAAGGTCTACTAAAAAGTGCCAAAACATGAAAAATTCCCAATATTATGTAGATAACGATAAATAAAGATGATAGCAGCACTAATTAACCGACACGTGTTCCGGGTGTGCAATCTTTATTTTATAAACTCAGGTAGACTGTGTCAGTTGAAGAAATAATAACCGCCGGGTGCCTACCTGTGTAGATTCATACGTTGTAACAAAGCAACTCAGAACCTAGAATCTAGACAGTTAAAATTTTAATTGACACAACGTGCCGCAGGCATGACTCAAGACATGACTATATTCATAATACATAAACATACAAATTTGAATTTTTGAATGAAACTGGTCTGTGGGCTTAGAATCCTGTTATTATTACACTCTAAATAAACCGGCACATTCGAGCCGTGTAACAATAAGGCGTTAACAATCGCTTACGGGGACCTAAAAAGTTCGGCTGCACAATAGTGAATAGCATACAATGGCGATTCTGTTACCAGCGACATCAATATGTGCATAATAGTATGGCAGGGGCAAGGTATGGCGTGGTGTGGTATGGCGGCGCTGTCGACAGTGAATCACGGCGCGCTCACCCTGCATGAGTGTCGCCGTCGCTGAGTCACCACCTCCGCGCCACCGTGCTACCAACAGCGCCAGGATAGATGCCAATACACCCATATTCCGTGATTAATAGAGACGAGAAAGTAGATAATGGCTGACTACATTATTATTTATTACTCACTCATAAATTATTACTTCTCAGAAAACCACGTTTGTGTCTGATTATTCACACATCCGTCACAAGAAGTCCTGATAGCTCATACAACGACACCTTTTCTTTGGAACATTATACGCTAACGCAAATAATGAGTGTTAGAGAGTATACTTTTCTACACAGAACTTGGTCTGTTAAACCGGTCGCTGCCAAAGAAGGTAACCGGTCAGGATTTGAGGCCAAGATCGTAGCTGTAACAGCGGGCCGGAGCGCGGCGCGACTCACAGACTGGCGACTGCTGCCCTACATACGACCTCGCCGCTATCTTCTACTTGGACTCTAGAATAACAATGACATCAAATTGATCGACTCATTGATTTAGCTCGTACAGTGAGTCAATGATTCGGCTCTAAACGTAACGTTTAACATGATGATGGCATGACGGACGTGTCCCCAATTTTAGTTGACTGATCTAATGGCTTCGCATACCTGCCCTACTGCAGTTGTCAAAGATAACTGAGAAGGGCTTTTGAATTTAATGTTTTAAATTCTGAATCCGTATTTATCACCAATTTTATCACATTATGAAATGACCCCTTTGACGTACACTCTAAAAATGTAAACTATTATAGATACAGTGTGTGTCGTTTATTAGAAAATGCTGGAACAATATTTTCTCTAAAATAGTTTGGAAGGTGGCCAGCTTTCATTCATTGTGTACACTAGCATGTTATTTAAAACTTGGCTCCGTTTTCAAGGGAAAGCCCTTTGATATTTAACACTTTCGACTCCAGCCATTTTTCGCAGAGCTCATACGCCATGCCACCATACATATTGCTAGTTGACTCCAGGAGGGTTACCGGCGTTTGCGCTAAAGTTAACCCTCGAGAAATGTCACCGGCATTAGATTTGAAATGTTGTTAAAATATACAACAGATTTTATTTTCACAGTTTATAACGCCCAATTCGCGAAGAAAAACCTACATTTAAAATGAGCCCTCCGCGAAGGCTCCCGGGATCCCATATGCAACTTGAATGAACCCAGGAGAGGCTCCCGGCACTAAGGTCCCGGTATTAAGTAACACCTTCGGCATCAAACCGTTGTTTAAAGGGTTCTATATTGCAATAAAATAAGTAGGTAAGCCTAGCTAGTGTCGATTACTACTGGATTATTCTGAATGTTATAAGTTTCTAATGTTGAATCAGGAGTTGCATTTGGAAAAGTAAACCGCCTTCAACTTGGCTGACATATCTGTGGCGCACAGTATCCAATATTGATAACGCAATCTGATACGGTGGTATCAGTGATAGCGCGGTGTAATCAACAAACTTCACATCTTAATCAACTTTATCTGGCCTGGCTCAACCAAACCCATATTTTGCGGGTATATACCATCACAGGAAATATCTGATAGCTGTTCAACACATTAGTGTCTGCCAGATAATCAAGCAAGAGTTTTTTTTTTTTACTGTAGAACAAGACATTGTAATTTGTACCAGTTGTACCTACTTGGTTAATTAAACAGTACCCTAATTGCGTAATACACGATCAATCATAAAGGACGTAGATTAGCAGAAAGGGCTCAACCCATACTATGGTTAAAAAGAGGTCCTAAAGGTTGGTCCTTTAAGACTTCTTTCATTTTTAACCATAGTGTGGGTTGAGTCCTTTCTGCTAATCTACGTTTATTGTTTCGATTTGAAACAGATTGCTAATCCATTGCTTCTTAAGTTGGAAAAAAAAAATCTGCTCAACAACGTAAATAACGCAATGAATGTTGCGGTACAAATTTGTTGTAAACGATTATCGTTTACGAAAACAAGTTACGCAATTAGGGTACCTACTGGTCTGGGAACTTGCCTATACCTGCATCTGGATTTTTGACTAATTCTTGAAACAAAGGTTTATAAAACAGAATTATACAATGAGTAAACAACATGTTACTTATATCAACCGAGTTACTTAGTCATGTGTACGTAAATAGATCATTCGTAATAAACGGTTTTCGATAAACGGCAACAATACCTAATTATAAATCAAATTTGATTTAAATGAGTATGTGAGAATATATATATAGGAATCAAATACATTTAATTAAAATCGTCATTATTGAATTTCTCTTTACAAAAACATCTACGCAATAAAAGTTAGTTTTACACCAATGTAATATTAAGATCGTTTCGGGAGCTCCGCACTCCGCAGCAGGCATGCATTGTCCTGCGTACGCGACGTGCATGCAAATGACGCCACATCCGTCTTCCAACGAAGAATATATCCGGTGTGTAGTAAGTAAGGCCTTTTTAATATTCATATAGTTATGTAGAAAATCTTGTTGTTGGCTCCTGGACAGCCTTCTGTTACCACCGCTGTCGCCACGGTAGGCCATGTATCACTAAAGGATGCCATTCCGACTGACTTTGTGTTTCCTCTACTTATCCTCTACCATTAATTGTTACATTGTTTTGTTACAATTTGCGGAAAACCAGAAGTTGATTAATATATTCATAATATTCAACAACAACTCTGGACCTTTTAACTGGATTTATCGTATTCTATTATTGGATGTAGGTAAAAGATTTCGTTTTTTTTTTAGATTTTCTGTTTATGAGTTATTTTCTTGATTAAGCATTACGAGTAGGTTTATTTTAATACTCTTAATCAAAGAGCTATATCGAGAGTTTTAGATGATCAAAAAAAACGTATCTAGTTAGGGACCTGCGGAACATAAACGGCGTTTAGAACAAAAGGGGAAACGTTTAGAGTAATGTCAACTAATCTGATTAGACCATTCGACTTGGCGCTACACGAACCACTTAGTTTAACACGCTTACATATATAGCGGATTAGGAGCATAGAAACTGACTAAACTACTATTTTTACTCGGTGTGAGTGTGACTATAACTTAGACGGAACCAATCTCCAATGATTCAGCCTTAAAAGTATTTCTTTCAAGGAAACAGCAATCATAAAAATAGATTTTCTAAAAAACAGTAAACATCTCAACTCAGCTTTTCCGTTATATTTTTAGTTGATATTTCGTGGAACGGTTTCCCAGTATTCGGGTTGGAATGTTACAGCCGAGAAAACATCATGAAATAGGTACTTCAGAGACTCACTTTTGGGACTCGTCATGTCACGAGGGTGCACTCTTTATATATGTTGGTACTTAGATGAAACAACTGAGGAATATGCTTGCGAGTTTATAAAACAGCCATTTGACTGAGTGCTGTTTGAGGAATGATTGTATACTTAGGCATGTTTCAAGCGAGGTCATAATGAGTAAGCTTCACTGACGTCCGAACTGGGTGTACGTTATGTATTGCTTATTGGATATCTGTTGAATCTCAATTACGTAACGCCTTCGCGAACGACCTTCGCCTTGGATGCCCACGTGCTTTACAGTCCTAATGTACCAGCTTCGACTTACCAAGTACCTATGTGAGTATCTACGAACTCTCAATATGTGGGTTGGGCACAATTAATTTAAACAAAAGTTAAAAGACCGGAGTTAGTAGTTGGCAAATAAATCTTTATTAAAGCCACCATAAAGATCAGCGTAGCACGCAACACTCCAGTTTGTTTAGAAGTGCAGACGTTCTGTGCTCCTGTTCGTAATCCATATTTATTAATGACTGTCTTTCCTGAAGACACTTCAAGACTTATTCATTCTTACACAGAATTCGTTTTAAGTCGTTAGGGGACTTAATAATACTGAATTTATATACTGGTTATAAATCCAGATGGCCCCGGTATTCTCGACTTAATATCCTTGTGAAATTACTTATAGATTAGCCTATCAGTCTATGCTGCTATGTAGAGAACATGGCTATTGATAAAATTATGGTATGTGTTCTCAACCCGTGAGCTTCTCTAAACAGTCCCTTAAAAGAGTAACGTTATTCACTGGGTACATGTTGATGCACGACCTTTGACGGCGTGTAACCTAAAAGCTTCATAAACCTTTTTATGGGTATGACTCCGTCGACAACCGCCGGTGCCATATGGCGCTGTACAGTCGAGTACACATTCACTGAAACGATCATGTTCATGGATCACTACTTCACATGTTGAACAGCTATCTAATTGCGTAACATTTTTTCGTAAACGATTAAGACTAATCTGTTTCATTTTAACAATTGAACAACACTCATTGCGTTATTTACCTGGTTGAGCAGATTTTTTTTTCGAACTTATGAATCAATGAATTAGCAATGTCTTTTAAAATTATTCAGATTGTGATTGATGGTGTATTACGTAATTAGGGTGCTCGATGCCAAGGATTAATAAATACAGTGTTTACGAGCTACCATATTTATTTATGTTAAGAAAAAGAAATTTTTAAGCAATGGCAAAACATTTGGACGTCTTATAGGACTGCCTGCCAACACGCATAACGAAATAAAGATAAGTTAAAACGCTTACCAACGATAACACTTTCTTTCAACTAAGTGACTCATTTCCGTCACAATTTTAATAGCAATCGATTTGCATGTTTTCGCTGAAGCAAATAGGTACTGAATGTTTTGTAGTCGCTGTCGAAAGGAGTTGATAATTTCTTGTAATCTAGTTAAAACCTTTGTGCGTGACATTACAATGCTTAACCTTAGTGGTATCCTTTCGTATCACATGCTCGACCGCCAGTATCGCGACCTCGTGGTAATACAATATGGCGAGGCGCCACGCCCGACTTACGCCGTGATTACTCTTTTGTGACATGTTACAATTATCTGTTATTAATAATCCTTATAATGAGAGTACCTAGGAACGTGCCATCACGCTAATCGAAACAGTTCTTGAAAAATAAAAGGCATGAGTCACCATCAACATTCGATAAGGCACTAACTTCGTACAGTTCAATTATTGGTTGTATGTATTCATATCATGTGATGTTCAAGCTATAAATGATAGCAAATAAAATCAATAGAGGCGGTATAAATCTGTTATTTTCCATGGCGAGAATCGAACGAGCTGTAAATGTATTTTTAACTCGTCTCCAGTCCAGACGTGGCGGTCGGTGGTCGCGGCTCGCGGTGCGCTTGCGACCATCACCCACATACCGCATGCGGCATGCCTAGTTAGTACACCTGTGCACACACCTCGGTACTTCTTACACACTGCACTTTTACTGTTACTGACTAAAAACACTCATTTAGTCTTAGTGCAGAAGAATTTGATTTCGATAACTTAATAGTTAACAGGCAAGAACACAGATTCATAATTCAGGATGAAATTATCAATTATGGTGTGAGTCTACGAAATGTAGCAAGTAGGTAGACTCTACGAAATGTATTTTCTCTAAACATTTAAAATGTTGAAGGTACAGTGGTAAATTAATGATGATTGCGGTAAATAACTGGAACAACATTTTAAGTAGTTACCTACTTACCTACGATAAAAAACACGAAACTTTCGAAAGCCATTTTTCACCGATCGACACATGCTCCCAATAACATATCATTTAAAATGCAAAATACCCTTTAATTTATAATTATTATCTACCAAATAAGTTAAAATAATACAAAGCGTTACATTTGCGTCAGTTTTAAGTTTTGGCTCAATAATGAATAAAAGAATATAATTATAGGTATCGAATGGGTGCCTGTCAAATGGTCTATAGGTACTTGTGGGTCCGAAAAAAAAGTTTTTTTTTTAAATTTTGATATTGCTGTTTATTTAATTTTGAATTATTTAAGGTACTTTTAAAACTACCGAGATAACAATTAATAAAGAAGTATGGAAGAAAAAGACATGTTGGTTGACCCCGAATAAATTTAATGACACCTTTTGGTTGAACCTAGGAGGACTACATAACAATGATGAATAATATTATTCTCCTCATTACTGACGAGTTATGAGGTATATAATTATGTAAATAGGCTACCTGTTTGTTCAGTTATAAACTTAAAATACACTGTATTTTAGAAACGGCTACACATCTAGCTATACATTTCCAGTTTATGCTGATATCGCATTGTAAAGGATTTCCGTACAATGCGAGGTCAGTTTATACTGGAATAGTATAGCTTGATGTGTAGCCATGTGTACATGCAAGCACCAAATTTAGTCTGATTATCACATTATAGTAAGTCATTCAACTTATTATAACTTTTGATTCATTTGTTTGTACAAAATACATATCAGATGGTCGGTGTCGATTCATACAATGAACACAACTACACATACTTTACCTGTTGATCAAAGAGGCAAAGTTATAGATACCCGCAGTTTAAAGTCAGCTAATAAGTCTAAATATAAACCAGAGATTTTTAATCCCAATGAACCATAAATCGCCATGGAGATTATCTACATGAAAACTTTAAAAAAAAAACTTAATTAGTGGGATAGTAGGTAGTAACACCACATCCATGTATTTATTCCTCTACTGCTTTTGGTTTGTCCAAGTACCGCTAATGAGTGGTACTTTTGACTAAAATAAAGTTAGGGAAGGAAATACGTGACTTAAATTCCTTCCTTTACTTTGTGGAATGTGGATAAGTCCGACGCGACTGCAGGCAGCAGCAACAGACAACGTGTTGCCGCGATACTCTGGTTTCTATGAAATCAAATCGAAATTCTATGAAGGAAATTCTACGAAATTATAATACGCCTGCCGCTGCTGCCCGCAGTCGGCTACGGAATTGTGGAGTTCTACCTTTACTTGCTATGTAAACCACATAATATTGACAGAGACACGTAGCTTCATACAGTCCCTGAACAATTCTATATGAACCTTTAGGTTTCTAATGCAGCCGTTGCAAAAATCGTACAAAATGAGCAAATTTGAGGGATGGGAATCCTCCTTGACTTCCTTGGAGCATTTGTTGATGTTTCATTGGGTGCTTAAATAAAGTCACATGAAAATCTGTGAAAATTTCGTTTAAGTATCTGGGTCGCTCTCTCGATACTGACATAAAGCTCCGTGATAGACGGACAGACAAACATTGTAAGCTTAGTAAAGTACCGAGTGGCAATCCCATTGATGACACCCACTGCGTAAGGAACCCCTATTACTTTTTTATAATTTCCAATTATTGAGAACGTATTACCATGTAGGGGCTAGAACAGAATATCAACATATTCTCCGGAAAGGCCGCAATCTGACAACACTGCAATGCAACCACACATACACAGCAGCGTTACCTTTAATGCTTTAGATAAATCTAGTAGTTACATGAACACGTTCAAAAATTATAGTCCTAATTACCTATGTCGAGTAAGCACAGGAACTATATTATGGCTTATGTGTTAAATCTATGGCGCGACGGTCGGTTGCGATTTGAGGCCGCGCGAGTCAACGCCACTGCCAAGGCCGCCTCGTCCGCCACTTGGAACAATCGTTACTTGGATTCGGTGCAAGCGACTAAGCTTTATCTTTATTGATTAATCGTACATTGTGCCACTATGAAACAAATCGAAAATTTCCGATTGGCAAAATTGATTTGTGAACACTATCAGTCACGTAGATTAGCATTATGTTAGGTACATTAGTATTTTTTTATAGTTTTAGTCTTAAATGATTTGCATCTCTTATTTAAATGACAATGTGATCCTTTACGAAAACAGGATTTTGCAGACGGTTAGTTGTTTTAAGTCCTAACAACACAACCCCCTTCCAGAACGGTCACCATCAACTGACCACTGAGCAGTCACCAGTCCAACAAACGGTCGCCTCGAACCGAGGTATCGTTCCGACAACTTAGTTAGTAGAATAATAATGAGATGACTCAGCAAAATCGAATAATACTCATTTGTGATTTGTTACTTTGTAGAAGAAAGTCGTACAATGTAAATTTGCGAGCGAGTGTGCTCGGGTGAACGATCGCAATAGAACCGGTCTGACAGGCAGCCGCGGCAAGAAGGATCCTCCCGGGAATGTGCGCCGCGCTCTGCGGACCTCCGACCACTCCTGCACTCCTCTATCTGCACCCAGATATTTCCGGTTTATATGGAAACTAATTCGTTTGAAAACCACTCCACAATGGTGTTACCGGTCATTGGGTAGTGGAAACAGCAGCAGGAAATATGGATTTATTTAAGTACAGTATATATTACCGTCTGTGATTCAATAACGAATAAATTTTTCCTGTTAATTATTTATAACTATTTATTATTAATTAATACAAATAGATTTTGCGATAGGAGCCTAGGTACTAAGAATATTATTGTTTTTCAGTGTAGGTCGTTTCCTCGTTGGTAAAGACTTGCAATCAATAAGCAATAAACGCTTTCGTATTGTAAGAACTGATAAGTGATAATGTATCGATTACTTTTAGTTAGGTGTAGGTGAGCGTCATCAATTCCCTCAACTTGATGTAGACGTGTTTTATCGGTCACATATCAGGCCAACATTACTGAAATGTAATAATAATTTACCTGTATCGATATTATAGAACTTAATAATACTTTTCTGAAATTACATCACTATTACTTTGTGGTTGTAGTAATATTTCCGAGTCCCTACTGCTACTCGACCATTACTCCGGTACCATTTTATACGACCAGATGTTTCTTATTTCATAAAAGAGAACGGGCGTTTCTGCCCTGAAGCCCAATAGCGTTAAGATATACCAATGGGAAGGTCTCATCAAGGAGAATATTTCTTATTCTGAAGACTTCTCTTGATTGTTAGTACGTTAGGAGCTACAGAGCTCTAAATGTGAGTAATAAAATATTATTGAAATTCTCGTATTTCGTCAATTTATTAATTGCAGTGCCTTGCAAACGTCATCTTTCAAGCCTATAAAACATTTTAAACGAACATTTTAAAACATTGGCCTCCTAGATGCTGTTTTAGAAATATATTTTTTATGAGACGGTCGGCCGGACAGAACGTTAAGCCTGCTGAATAGTGCCATGATATATGCCAATGGAAAGAGGTTTCCAAGGAGAACGTTTGCTACTAACATGACTTTTGCCAATTGTTAGTCAGTTTGAAGTTAATGACAAAAAACATGGTATCTGCTATTTATTTATAACTGACTAGAAATTGGCAAAAGTCATGTAAAGCAAAGGTTCTCCTTAAAAAGCTCTTTTCATTGGTGTATATCTTATGGCTTTTGGACGCCAAGAGTTCCATAACTTCGGTACCCAAGTTGTTACATATTTAGGTCATTAACTCCGAACTGACAAACAATTGGCAACACTCATGTTAGTAGCAAAAGTTCTCCTTGAAAAGCTCTTTCCATTGGTGTACATCTTATGGCAATTGTGCCAAAAAAAGTCCTTAACTTCGGTGCCGAAGTAGTTACCTATTTAGATTTACTCCGAACTAGCTAAAAATTGGCAACAGTCATGTTAGTAACAAAGGTTCTCCTCGAAAAGCTCTTGCCATTGGTGTATATCTTATGGCTATTGAATCAAGAAAAGAATATTCCTTAACTTCGGTGCCCAAGTAGTCACACTTATTTAGGACATTCACTCCAAACTGACTAACAATAAGCAAAAGTCGTGTTAGTAGGAAGGGTTCTTTTCCAAAAGCTCTTTTCATTGAAAGAAAGAAAGAAAGAAAAAGTATTTATTGGGACTCGCACAGGACATTACAAATTAAACTAAAACACACTCATTAAAACATTATAAAAAAAAAAACAAATTTAAAAAAAAAAAAAAAAAAAAAAAAAAAAACAGAAAGTCCTGTACGAGGCATTGATGTATACGTTATGGCTATTGGGCGCCAAGTATTCCTTAACTCTGGTTGATAGCTATTTAGGTCATTAACTCCGAACTGTCTAACAATTTGTAAAAGTCATGTTACTGGCAGAGGTTCTCCTTGAAAAGCTCTTTCCATTGGTGTGTCTTTACGGTAATATATACCAATGTTATGGCTATGGGGTCAAGAAAATTCCTTAACTTCGGTCCCCAAGTAGTTACACCTATTTAGGTCATTAACTCCGAACTGACTAACAATTGGCAACAGGCATGCTGGTAGGAAAAGTTCTCCTCGAAAAGCTAAAATCATTGATGTATATCTTATGGCTATTGGACCAAGAAAATTCCTTAATTTCGGTGCCCAAGTAGTCACACCCATTTAGGTCATTAACTCCGAACTGACTAATAATTGGGAAAACTCGTGTTAGTAGGAAAGGTTCCCCTTGGAAAGCTCTTTTTATTGGTATATAACTTATTTGTATTGGGATTCAGGGCAGAAACCCATATGTAGGTGCCCATACTCCTTTTCATTCAGTTCGTTTTCTTTCTCAAATTCACTTTTTATCGCGGCTCGTAACATAGGTACTGCTCGCGGACTGAGTGAGAGCGAGACTGGGTGGGGTGCTGGCGGCTCCAAGGCGCCGATAGTTTAGGTAATTTCTTTTACGGTGAAAAAAAAACATGGTAGTTATTATTATTATGCAAAGTTTCATGATCTAATTTGGAGTAAGTTTTGAATCCTTGCGGTTTATTTTTCGGTTTGGAGATAACTTTGTATTTTTTATACTTGTCAAAAAAAAAAAATGGAACCGTTTTTTCGTCAAACATAGAACCTACTTAACATTAATCCTCAACTTTAACATTTATATGATTTATTTCCAAATTACTGCTCCAGTATATTTTCGATATAACGGAGGATCATGCTAAGCAATTTGAGGTACCTATTATGAGAGACTAAACTCTTAAAGATAGAAAGGCTATATAAACTGTTTTACTGGGTTGTATTTGTCAGTCGCTCTAGGATGGAGTCTCGAATTCTCAATTCAACAATTCATCAATAGTCTCTCTGCTGTTAAATTGGGACTGGGGATCTAATATTAGTATCGGTGAACTATGTGTGAACGATAGCACACCTGTGCTCTGCCAACATCGCCCTCGAGATAAACTCGTAGCAAGTTCTTGGTTGGCTCAACATTAATTGCTATTTGACATTTAGGTAGTAGGTACCAACTTAGTTACTTACACACGTATACTTATAGGTACACCCCTCGAGCGTTCGCGAGTGAATTTGAATTTCTTTTACTTTAGGTAATTTATTTACCTACCTTTTAAGCAGTAAAATATTGTTAAAATAGAATAAAATTAATTACCTGATTCCTTTTTCAAATAATTTCTTTGATTTGTTCTAGGGAACAACGGGAAGGAGAAAGAAAATTCTCGAAACAAGGAAGCCACGTCACCAGCAGCGCGCTCCGCAAACGGTCAGTACCTCCCAAAACCATTTGGTTATCTCTTCGCAGCACAGTTCTTCTTATGCTAACAAAATCTCATTGACTAACATCGAAGCCTCGCGGTCCATAGTTACCATGGTGATAATAGCGTATTAAAGCTTGAATGAGTGCTTAATAATCGAGCTTTCAATCGGGAAGAGAGGGAGAGGGAGCTCCCCTCGTTTGCGGCGCAAAGGTTCGGGGAGGGTACACACGCACATGCGGCGCCGCGCGTCCCCGGGGCCTGGGGTCCGCGGCGCGCGCAGCCGGCACCCCTGTGCTCCGCCGCGCCCCGCGCCCTGCCCGCGCCGCACACCCCTCTCTGCAGGGGCGACTCGCGACACCCCATCCTACCACATTTTTGCGGAAATTGGAATCCACCCTAGATATTCGACTAGGTACATCATATTCGCATGTACGATATTATTTCAAATCGCCAAATGCAGGCAGTGCGTTATTAATTTATTATTATTCAAATTGATAATTATCTCAGTAACGTAAACGAGAATGAGTCATACTTATGAGAATATTAATAGATTATATTATTTATGTTCCATTAACGGCTCGTCCAATCAATTATGACAATAACAATAATAACCGTCGCCTTGGTACGAGACAAAACAATGAACTTGATATAAGTAAAGTTTACATTACATAGTGCTAACATAACACAATCTCGGTATCGTTTACATAGCTACCTACTTATTTCAATTATTATACATATTCTCGCGTGCACAAAAGCATCCCAACACCCTGCGGTATGATAAATGATAAAACAACGTTGGAACACACAATTTCAGCATGTCGTCAGACGTGACTTATCAATGGGACAAACTGCCAGATAAAAGGACATCCGACTTCCGTGCCTACCTACTCGTGTAACACTAGAAATATAATACTATAGTAAAATACCTAATGCAAATATTAAAAATATCGATACCCTAGTTTACACTCGTACTAGTAATTAGTACGAATGTGAACTAGGGTATCGATATTTATTTGTTTACACCAATTTTACAGGAGAGCAATTCTTATTTTCGCATATGAATATCGTAGCAGTGGTTAAAAAAACATTTCAAATTGAGTACGTATATGATAGAATAGCTTTTTGAGATACTATATTTGTAATAATTATTTGACAATTTTAAAGTCTGCGACGCGACACAAAGACACCGCTCGTCGCGCGACGAGCGGTGTCTTTGTGTCGCGTCGCGTGTCGCGCCTGTTTGAAAGAGCCTTAATGCAAATAAATAACGTACGTAAGTGAGTAAACTTCTAAAACTATATTGGGTAAATACGTAACCACATGAGGTATGCAAATTTTGTTTGTCTACTTATCGATAGTCATTTAGTTTTCAAGTTCAGTTCAGGAATAGCCCATACTCATTGCTTCGCTCTCATTGTAATGTAGTCTAGTCCAAACCTTGTACAAAGACAAAATTACTTGCAAACACTTTTACTCACCGGCAAACGTTAATGGATCTTTATAAATCAAAGATTTGTCGATGCTCAGTCTGACTGTCTGTTCTTTCCCGACTGCCAAGAAGGGTCATGTTATGTGTTTCATTTCAGTTGCCTATAGCGCATTATTTTTACTGCCTTTGTTTTTCTAACTTTTATCGATTAAAATAAACAACAGTTCACGTTCGGTTAACGTGTCCAACTCGTGTCAGTTTTTATCGATAGAGCGATGAGTCGGTGACGTCAACGCGCATAACAACCACCTTTCTACTGGGAATAAGCGATTAGCTAATTGGTTAGAATCTTCCCGTCCATTACAGTAGACTGGGTGAGTCAAGTGCCGTGGTATTCCTTAATTGATGTTCTGACGCGCTTTTATTATCACCCACTGAGATAGCAGTATATCTTTTGTTAAACACTAACAATATTTGAGTAATGCACGTACCAATTAAGTTTTAAAGCGGCCAGGTACACAAAAGAATGCTAAACAATGTCTTTAAAAAATACTTCTTCAAATACTTACAGGTATTTTCATAATTGATATTCCTATACATTTACTAACGCAATTCGTTAATTCGCAGCCACAGCTGCTGATAAACATTCACCTCATTTTCACTATTTGGATCGGTTCCAGTGCTGAACACGAAAGCATTAAATTTTTTTTTTATAATTTTAATTCCATCATTTCAATATTGGTCAAGTACTTAGTCAGTCATTTGGCCACTAATTATTTTAACATGGGTTAGTTAAAATAAAAACTGGCTAAATGAATATAGACATCTAGGTATAGAAACAAAATCGAAAGAACTATGTAGTAAGTTTTACATCGTTTAGCTGTGCCTAAGAGCACCTTCGAAAAATATCTGTAAGTCTACAGTCATGTTTCGATTAAATATTATATCCATACTTAAAATGTGTATAATACTGCGACTCTGTCTGTCTCTCTGTTACATTTTCATGCCAAAACCACTGAACCAATCGTTATGAAAGACAGAAGGTCGGTCAATAAGAAAAATGGAATATTTATGACATTTTGGCCTTTCGCCTGTCGGTTTTATTAAATAGGCCCCTGGAGATAAAAAGCTTATACTTTTCATGCGTGATATTTGTAGATAATATATAAAAAAAATATTATATATAAAATACACACAGACGAAGTTGTCGGCAACGCCTATAATATAATCATTATGTTACGATAGTAAGTTATATCACTTTACACAGCTGCGATTGGTTTCTCTTTACACTATTCCAGCATTAGGAATTCTAAAGGTGGCAAAATTAGAAAAATGCTAATTGATTTTCGAGTCATGATTATAATTTATTAAGTAGACCGAGGCGTACATGCTTCCAGTTGATGTCATAGTGGTAAGGTCAATGAACTTGCACTGAACATAGTCTACAATTAATAATTCATGTTGTTATGGCGGCTGACCGTGAACACATTTGGCCAACTTTATTTTTTCGCAGTCATTATTCCAAGGCAAGGATCGTTCAGCGTTTAACGGCTTAATAATAAGATGTCTGAACAGAGTTCAAGTATCCATCTTGCTTTCATATTTATTATTTTCTATGTGAATTAATTTTCTTATGTCTGCCTACGACAACTCTGAAGCAGGTATTACCACTTTACCAGTGACAATAAAATACGGGTTTCTCATAAGTTTTTTTGTTTTAGTGGGATATACACACTTAAACAGAAAAACTCTTATGATATATTAAGAGGGGCTCGTGGCTAAGCAATGACAGCCGCACGGGTCAATCGATCAGGTTAAGCTACGCGTGCCGCGGTCGGTCCGTGGATGGGTGACCAGCTTTACATACCGGGAACCCTCCGTGCCTCGGAAAGCACGCTAAGCCGTGTATCCCGGCTGTCATTCGTGAATTTTTGACAGTCGTTACGGGTACTCAGAAGCCTGAAAGTCTGACAACCAGTCTTACTACTAAGGGCATCGTAAATATTACCCAGTAACTGGGTTTTGGAGGTCAGATAGGCAGTCGCTCCATGTAAAATACGGGTATTCAGCTCCATCCGGTTAGACTGGAAGCCGACCCCAATATAGAAAAAGGCTAGGTAGATAATCAGTAGGTATATATTTATTGTACCCACTTATATTTTCTTTGTTCACACTCGCAAGTTGCACGTCACCGTCATTCTTCGCGCCATAAACAGCCACAGTTATAGCGGCTGGATCAGTTCCGCATTGATGCGCAGATTAGTTTGTCTGTTCTGTTCACTACCGGAAGAGAGTGACTTAACCATCAATTATGTAGACTTCATAACTTTGATAAGCTATCGATACCTCCCTTACTTAGTTTTTTCCAGTTTCTTCACATTTCTTCACCTATAACGTTATATAGCCTCTCGTGACCTGTTATTAGATCAAATTAGGTAGATATAGGTATTCTAAAATGGTTCAATTTTGCAATTTGAAGCACAAAAAGTACAATATACTATCTACAATTGAGGTAAGAGGCGGTTATTATAGGACATGTTCCTGAATAATCCTCTACCTAGGTATATCTAATCACTTATTTTCTAAATATAATATGTAGATTGTAGATAGTTAGATTTGAGCAAGAAACGATCGCTTACTACAAACGTGAGCGTATCGTAAAGAAAAAATAATAAAAAGAAGTTCCACATAACAAGAGCCAGTAGGTTAAATAACTAAATAGGTATACGATGCTGCGAATACAGGAAAAAATGCAAAACAAAATCATCTCAATGATTGGTCAGACGGCATGGTTTGTGCAGTAGCTGAGCGATTGGCTGCTGTGCGTGTCGCGGCGTTCGATTCCCGCAAGAAACAACTATTTGTATGGCCTACAGGTAGGTAGTTATTCTGGGTCGGCTGTTTGAGTAAGTTCAATTGTTTGTACTTTGCTAGTATGGGCAGTTTTGTTTTTTCTTAAGCAAAACATGAAATGATTGTAGATTAGCTAAGTGTGTCGCCAACCGTGCGACTCAAGTTCGAGCGTATGAACTGGTCTTGCGGGCCTAGGTCAGTCGGAGAAAGTAAAGATAGTCAAGATTCAGAGGTATCCTCACCTACCTACTAACCTGCATATTAACAAGCTTTTCACATCAATCTAAGTTGAATAAATATCAAATAAATATTCGACTAGTTATTAATTTAATTTCAAAGACTTTATATTACCTACTTAGTAAGTCGTGTAACTACCCACTGCTCAAAACCCCAATTAGTTTTGCATTTTGCACAAACGGTAAATATTGTTGCCGCGAATACTCGCCTCTCGTCGTTAATTAGTGCACTCGAGCTATTACATTAAAATTGCTTGGTTCGAAAGCGTCTCCGCTAGTGCATACCGCGGCTACCTACAAACACTATATTTTTAAAAGAATTAGCCAAAACATTAATAATATAAGCTTATTTATTTGCACTCAATGACAAGGTAAAATTAATGAGAGTTGGACGCCAGTGATAAGAGGTCAATACATCGGCGTTTATCGTAGTTCAATGGCCGCACAAGATTTACGAGGAAGAATATTGCACGAAACCATTTACTAAGTATATAATAATAATAAAAAGAAAGGATCTGATTGCAAATTGTCTTTAAACGCACACTTAATTTTATGTCATTATTTCTCAACTAGTTTCTGCCCGCGACTCTGTCCGCGTGGAAATTCACATAGATACTTACGAGTACGTGCATTTTAACTAGCCTAGTTTTTTAGCTTAACTAGATAGGAAACCACGAATTAATTTATTTTTCTTCCATATTTTCTTCCTTTTAAGTTATCTCCTAAACCATACGACCAAATTTTTTTAATTATTGAATCTTCTTAAATATAAGTTAGAATAAAAACCGTAGACTAATAGAGACTAATATTTTTGCATTTGGTCAGCGATCGCCGATAAAGCCTATCAGCTCATTTTTATTTGACTTGATACAAATATAGTGATTATAATTTATGCCAAAAACAATTTTATTTCACCATAAAACAGCAATGAACTCAGCAATAGTGTAGCTTCGTATCAGTTGAAAATATTTTTGTACGGGTCTATACTTCCAGAGATAAACAATATAAAATCGTTCTAATATTATTATACCTATTAGTTTTGATAGGCAAGCGCGAGCGCAGGCACTGCATTAGTGATCGTGTTGCAGAAACAATAGCCGGCGCCGGCAGCCGCGGTCACTGCGGCAACCCAGCTGCCTCACGTTACACTCAGGGCTATCACCGAGGTATACTTAAGCCGCAGATATATGCCAGTGACCTTGAGTGGTTAGCTTGCGTGTTCTGTACTGTGCTCACGCTACGCCGTATCGACGTCCAGCCAGTAATAGCACTCGCCCATCAAGGAGCGCTTTCACAAATTAGACGCATTAATTTATTATGCATAAAACAAAAGATATTAAATAAACACGTATACTAAAAGATCAATAATTATCTTTAAAATGGTTAAGGTTTCAGAAAAATCGCTTGATAGATTTTGCGTGATACTCAGTTTTTTATCCGCGTTAGACAAAACCTTACAAAAATTAATTTCACTATGTAATTTAAACAATCTAAAATATAATGTGATAACCTAGTGGTGTGACCGTCAGCCTGCCAAGTCATAGGTTTCAAGTTCGAACCCAAGGCACGCACCTCTGACTTTTCGGATTCATGTGCGTATTGTATAATTATCACTTGCTTCGAAAACGGTGAAGGAAAACATCGGCATTGCTGAGAGTCAAGAGCCAAGTCAGAGGTCCATGGGTAGCTTTATAACTGTGACACCAGGTTAGTCACTAACCACACGAAAAGAAGAATTTATTAAGAAAATACGCAAATTTAATATTAACACTGGTGCCGATTCTTTTGTACACCGAACTAAACTATCACCAAAAATTCCTTATTTTTGGCTATGAGAATCTTAAAGCTATTCTGCAAAATAAATTCTCTACATTTAAAAATATATTTGACACAACTAAATCGAATTTGACAATCGCGACTCCATGTGGTAGGAACTTGTTTGCCCTACCCCGTTTTTTTTAGAGCCAGAGGCGCGCAGGGGGGGGCAGCCTCGACGTATTTTTTTAAGGAATTTTTCACTTTTTGTATGGAAAATATGAAAAAAAAAAATAGTCCCTACATGTTGAGAATTAAGGATTTGAGGGGTATATAAAGGGGATCGAAATTTTCATTATTTTTGCGATAGGACACACCATTTTCGAGATATAAACAAAAGAAAAATAAGATTCAGTACGTTTTGCACCTAAAGTCGAGGTGTTGCTGTGAATTTAAAGTTTTTAATCGCGATTAGAAATAGTCAGATTTAGTTGGACAATCAAAATTTTAGGTGAAAAGCGTCAAATTCAGAATAGCAAAATTGCCATTTTCACTAAATTAATATCTCAGTGCCATTTTAGTGCTGTCAAACTAAAATATGGTTAAGTTGTGTCACTTTAGTCTATTTTAGAATGGGAAATCGTCGTTTGACAGGAATAAACTAAATTTTGGTGATTTTTTGTCTAGTTTAGGCATTTGTGACAAGAGAATCGGCACCTACCTACTCGTTTAGACGTAATTTTCTGTAACATTATTAAAAGTCGGTTATCGTCGCCTTAACAAAACTTTTTGCATAAGTACCGCCGTGCCAATTATTTTTTTGATGTCTATTTTTGATCATTTAGCAGAAACATACCTGTTGAAATTAATAGGTAGGTATTCTGATTAATGTACTGCCTACCTATACCGATATAGTTCAATGAAAAGAATAGTAAGTAATGATGGATGATATGTTTGAAAGTTTCTGCCAAGCAAGATGAGTAGCTACCTACTTTAAATAAGAGCCTTCGTAGGGCTAAAATACAAATGGCAGTAAATGTTTAGGAAATCAAGTAGAGATGATAGCGCGGATCGAGTGCGGGAGGCTGCGAAGCTGCGATCAATACGCAGAGCCGTGGACGCCGCCACCGCGCCGCGCCGCGCCGCCCGCCGCGCGTCTACGAAAGCGAACGCACCGACCTCGCTGCCCTTCACCGAAGTGTCGACGACCCCTGGACCCCGCGCACCTCCCCACACGCCACGCGTCCCTCGCATATCAGCCCTTCGCAGTTCTCCAACTCGATCTTCGTGACCTGATTAGTTAAAATTTCCTTTGTCACCAGAAAACCATCGACTCAAGATACTAAGTATCTATGTACAAAGGTCCGTTTATAGGTGGATGTTCGCCAGGTTCATGAGATTGTTGCAATTTTCAAAATCTTTAATGTAAAAGCTTACACTTGAACCAGAGTCATTTCCTGTACCTATGGACAGATAAATTTGTCATCTGTGTCTGTGTATGTACCTATGTCCAAACTCCAATATGTCTTTCTAATGGCTGCCACCCTGAATTCCGTACCTAACGTCGACGAATTATTACAGAGCTTCCGCTGTTATCATAATCCCTTCCAATAACAATACAGTTTTAAGTTTTAGGATATACATTTTTATCTCCTAGTTGTCATAATCATTTTGAATATTCAGAGAATTCGAGGCAATGGGTTTCGTTCGAAAATAATTTCATGTTTGTTTTTAGTAAGCTTTTGCAGTTTTACTAACAATTTTGCTATAGCATAGATTGTATTATGTAATTGATTTAGATAATTATTATTTCTAGAAACAATTTAGCTACTGAAGTGTTGATTGCCATTAGCTCTTATCTGGATCAAAGGCAAGTGGCGTTACCTTTGCGGGGAGCCTAGCCAATGAACTTGAATTGGATGGACCTCCACTGAACAAGACACGTGCTAAAAATACAAAGGCCCAGTATGCCGCACAGCTGTATAATCATTCAATAGTGTAAATTAAGGTCGTTTAATTTTCCAAATATAACGCAAAGTTAATACTAAAAAAACGAAAAACGCTAGAGCTGAATGCTATACGTAGGTAGGAGGCAGGTATATACCACGTAATAGGTAGGTACGTAGAGTACGCTTAAGAACTATTTGATTTATTAACAAATGATGGGGTAAATAGTATTCAGAAATGGAAGAACCGCCTTTCAGTAAATCAATTAAATTAATGTAAGACAAACAAATTACGCTTGCAAGCATCGGAGTCGGATGTCGGGTGCGGCATCTCACGTCGCTCAGTCCACGACTATTTTAGGCAGCGTGCATGGCATTTGGGACGCGTGCTGGAAACTACCTACTTACTGCGGTTTATTTTCGGATGCCCTACTAACAGGTCTCTTACTGCATAGATGAAATATTGGAATTTCTAACTATTCAAATTTAAGCATTTTATTTTTACATTGACTCTGCCTAAAATAACAATATGTATTTTACGTGAATTTATCAAGGTGCATTATTGGTATCTGGCTGGAGAGTAGTCATTCACGGTCTTGTGAGCTTTAAATTAATTCATGACTATCCAGAGCGTCTAAATAAAAAAGTGCTTCTAATTAGGTTCGTCTGAACACGACTGAGCAAGTGAACGTACATAACGTTTTTAGCCTACCGAACGCTGCAGCAGTTACGGTAACTAACATTCAGTATCTTTACGTGTCTTTGAATACCTACTTATTTTCAATATCCTGCAGTTATACATTTGTACGTAGATATCAAATAGGTACATATATCACATTGCTATAGCGATTAAAGGGTGTGGGAAAAACTAACTGTGGTAGACAGTTGATCAAAATAACCGTGGCCCATTTACCTATGTGTGTGTCAAGGAGCTTTTTTTTTCCAAATGTCACGATCCACGAAGACGCCCCACCCCGCGATTACTGTGCTACAAGCTGTACTTTAGTACGGAGCAAAGTAGATTGTGTCTTCGTGAATGACACTATTTATGACAATAAATGTCAATTGAAACATACATAAGGTAACTAGGCAGATAATAATTAATCTAGTCAAGTTTGACTTGATCTGGTAGGAATCGACGGTGGGTGGATCAAACTGACGGCGCATTTTAGCTCCTAATTCATGCTAGAAATGAAACTTTAAACTCGAGTAATTGGTGAATCCAATGACCGAGCAAGGTAGAGAAAGACGGTGTAGTTACTACAGCTAAGTTCGTTCGTATCGTTCCGGGCCGAAAGCTCTTCCCACCGCCCGCGGCAGTACCTACGCGTTTTATCGACCCGCTTGCCGAGACACCAACGAACGAGCCGGCTGCGGAGCGCTCGTACACTTGACATTCGCGTTCCCCAATAGAGGGTTCACGACTCACGAAACGACCCTATAAAAGCGTTGAATGTAACGATATCGAGCAGTACCTATACCCAGGTTCTTTATAGTGCTGGGAACTATTTCAACATTTAACTTCACTTATTTGATACACAGTTGTTCAGTTAGTTATTAAGTAGGAACATTAAGTATTATTTGTAATTACAAAGCGATGTTTTTAACTTCCATTATCATATGGCATAATTATAGCAACAGGAAAATACTATCTTCGTATGTATTTGTATTATTTGTACTACCATACAGCGGAAGCAAATTTATCTTGTACAGCAAAACATGTATAATCTCATAAACTTGCAACCGATGGATGCAACAATTACTGCATCTGTCATCTAATTTTGCCTACTTGTTTATAAAAGAATTTCTTACGCAGTACGGTATTTCAGAGGTTGTGTTTTGGATCTGTTAAATTATCTTTTTTTCTATAACATAACCAATGTTAGCATAATTTTTAAAGAGACTCGTAATGATATGACCGTTGTTCTCTAATGGTCATATTATAACGAGTTTCTTTTTTTTTAAATTATGCTTAAATTTCACAATTCTTACACAAAAAATTATTAAAATTAGTAAAGTTTTTTTGGGATAATGTTTCTTTATCAGGCTATCGCGATGTTGGCTTACTATAAAAAAAAACCGGCCAAGTGCGTGTTGGACCACGCACAATAAAGGGTTCCGTAGTTAGGATGAATTATTTATGCCAAGAACAAATTTAACTTTGTAGTTGAAAACATGTTCTCCCATACGGAATATATGGGAAAACATGTTTTTGTAACCGCAAATGTAAGTAGTCTATAATTACTCGTTAAATTGGAAAGCCTAATTAGCTGCGATAGTTTCCCTTTTGATTTCGTTACCTATGTATACTCCTGCCGTGAAATTTTTGACAAATCCAAAACCAACCATTTAGCTGGCAGGGTTGACTCTAACAGGCGGCGGCCGAACTAGCGACACGCGGGGTTGCGACAATCGTCGACAGGATCCGGCAGCTGGGACTCGAGGTGGCCCTGCACAAGTCCGAGGCCATGGGTTTTCATGGACCTCGGAATGCGCCACCGTCGGGTTCCCAGGTAATGGCGGGAGGGGTTCACATCGGCGTCGAGTCGACGATGAAGTATCTGGGACTTGTCCTCGACAGCCGGTGGAACTTCGTCGAACACTTCCGACGTTTGGCTCCCAGACTGGAGCGGGCCGGGGCTGCGTTGAAGCGGCTCCTGCCCAATCTAGGGGATCCAAACGCCTCCTGCCGGAGGCTCTACGCGGGGGTCGTGCGGTCCATGGCCCTTTACGGGGCACCGGTGTGGGCGCGTTCACTAAGGCTGCGGCCAGCCCGCCGGTTGAACGCGTCCCAGAGGGTCATGGCCATCCGGCTGGCCCGAGGATACCGCACGGTCTCCTGCGAGGCGGCGAGCCTCCTTGCCGGATTACCGCCATGGGATCTGGAGGCAAAGGTCCTCGCGCACATTTGGGAGTGGCGCGAGGAGGCGAGGCGCCGGGGCTTAGCTCCGCTGCCGCGAGAAATCGCGGCTCAGCGGACAGAGCTCCGGCGGGATCTCATGGCATCATGGAGTGTGCGATTGTCGCAACCCAGCGCTGGGCACGCCACAATTGCGGCGATAAGACCCCTCTTTGAGGAGTGGCTTGAGAGGCGCCACGGCGTCCTCACCTTCCGCCTGACGCAGGTCCTCACCGGACACGGCTGTTTCGGGAGGTTCCTACACAGGATAAGGCGGGAGGAAACGCCCGGGTGTCACCATTGTGTGGATCGCCCGGAGGACACGGTGGAGCATACGGTGGAGGTCTGCCCAGCTTGGGCGGAGCATCGCCGTGTCCTCGTGGAGGCGATCGGCGGCGGTGATCTCTCGCGTCCGGCCCTGGTTCAGGCTATGGTACGGAGCGAGAGGAAATGGGAGGCCGTCACCTCCTTCTGCGAAGCGGTAATGCTCGCGAAGGAGGAGGCGGAACGCGTGAGGGAGAGGCAAATTTCGCGCCCTCACGCCCCTAACCGCCGCAGGAGGAGACGCCCAGGGCGTCGGGAATCGCGGGGCGATTTCCGGCCACCGTAGGCGCGGGCTTGCGGGCGGTGAGCAATGGGTGGCTCACCGTCCGATAAGGACCAGGCCCGGGTCGACGGCGCGTTGTGTTCCACGCGCGCCTCAAAGAGATGTCAGCATAATTGAAGGGGTCCACTAGGACCGATGCCTGCCGGGGTTGCGAAGAAAACCGAAAGGGAGATCGTGGCCCCCGGTGACAGGGCAACCGAAGGAACACGGGTGGGTTTTAGTCAGTAAGAGTCTGACACGCCCTCCCGCTCCGCCCAGAGCGGGAGAAGTTATTTGATGATTTCCCACCCTCAAAAAAAAAAAAAAAAAAAAAAAAAAAAAAGGGTTGACTCTAACGGCAACTGAAAGAACGCGGGTGGGTTTTAGTCAGTATCTCTGACACGCCCTCCCGCTCCGCCCAGAGCGGGAGAAGTTATAGAGGAAGCCTGAGTTAAGCCGCGGACAGACAGACAGACGTAGACGGACATGGCGAAAATATAAGGGTTCCTTGTGTACTACGGAACCCTAAAAAAGGTTGTAACAACTGTTCGCGATGGATGAACTTGCTTGCTCGCCTCAGGGTCAAAATATTCAGGCCTACGGCATAGCTGCATCGCATCGCAATGCATGTTTTGACACACGTATTTGTTTTTTTGTTTTTGATCCAATCCAGATAGGTACTTATGGGAGAACAGCAAATTTTGTGACTTTTCTTCCTTTTGCCAGCGACACACAGAATTAACAACTATCTTTTCATTGTTAACAGGCGAGGAGCACCCAGGCCAGAAGCAACGCAAAGGGTTTTTCAGAAGCCTTTGGAAAAAATCTCGCCATTACTCTCTAGAGCATCCTTGAAGCAACACCAAGGGAGACTTTCGACTTGATCACGATTCATGATGTTGTTTTCATCCCACAAGGATGGAAATCAAGAAAATGTTCGGATGATAAGTGTAACAAATTAATGAGCGTATTACTTCGGAGAGAAAGACCAATAAAAAGTCTGCTTGAACGAAGTCGAACATGACGAATATATTTTTGAAACACGTTTAATACGTCATGTCAATCATTCAATGAAATACTTTGTAATTAAATAAAATTAATAACCAACACTGATACACTACAGCAGTTGTGCGAGACTACAGTAGTTGATAGTGCAGTTCTCTCTTGTTGGTTTACGGAATCAATTAGTTACATAAGATGTGTTGGCATAAGGGAGTTGGAGTATTATTATTTTAATAAATCTGATGTATAGGGATGATATAAAACATTGTGTATTGATTTGTATAATTCATGCTTTTTATCAACGCATAATTTATTTGTTATGGTGTGATAAGTACCTACGTGTTTTATTAATACACGACAAGCGTTTTCTTTTCGTATAAATAGAATTGTAGAAATGTAGATAACCATGTAGTAATTAAAACAAACGCGTTTTCATTTCTTTGATATATTGTTATAAATTTTCTATATTAAGCATTTATATCAAAGAAATGACAAATAAAATAACAAGTAAACAGCAATTTGTATGTCATCAGAGGAAATCTACTTTAATTAATTATAGATAGTAACGCAACTTAACTATAAATCTTTTTTCATCAATTCTCTGAAAATATTTTACAACTACATTAGAGAAAAATCCTCGGGTGTTGGACTTTAAAGAACCAAAACACTTGATAAATTATTATTGCTACAAGTTAAAACATTTTATACCAATCCTTGTATTCGAGTGTACTTAACTCTTAATACTGTAGATTTTGTCAAAAGGAAAATAAATTATGTTCATTAGCAATAACAAAAGGTTTTTACTTTTATCTTTTCTTCCTGCGACTTGGTTGATGTTCAAAGAAACAAAATATTATAATACAAATCATTTTATTATTAGATAGACACAGTTCCCATCGCTTATCAGAAACAATGTACAAAGCTATAGTAGTAATATCAAATATAAACAATATGCACCCTTCGTTTACTGCAAGCCTTGTCTGAGGATACAGGGTAATTGAGCGCTTCTATTTCTGCAGCTAAGAGATAGAATAGAACAGAATGCAAATGTTTATTACTCACTACACAAGATTATAAATGCGGCACAATTAAAAAGAAAGCATAGCAGAAAACTGTAATAGCGGGCCATGTGGAGGCCGCGGCCGCGGCGCGGGCCTCGCGCGCCCCGCGTGTTGGCGGATATTACTCACACGATGGATCCAGTGGGACTAGAGATCTTCAATTAAAATCGTAATACTTGGGTTACAGTGTCTTTCAATTTGTAACAAGCCCTTACACAAATGCTATTTATAATTATATATATATATATGTTGTATAATGTTGTTACAGTAATTTCATTACGTGGTTATTATAACTTCTCTTCAAGCATCTGTACGCGGGCATTTGTCTAGATGGCTAGTGACGCTATTTTCAAGTCTACCTCAATTATAATTTAGATCATTGTACACGCCAGATAAAGTATCAGAATGCTTGAGAAGAAACCTAAAAAAATCTCTATACATCATGCTTTGAGACCTGCTTGCAAAGCTGAATATGCTTTACCATACTGGTCAATAAAAGCAAACTTTAAAATACATGTTTAAACCATTACAGCTCACAATTACTTTATGGAAGCGGTGAGCGTATAAAAAGGGTCCAAAATCCGCAAAGTAATTGCATCTGCACACAGTTACGAAACGCATCACGCACTGATGACGCCATAATTTATCGAATATCAAAACAAATGAACGGTCCTTATCACTTTATAGAATATACAAAATGCAGTTACTTATTTCCCTGTGGAAAAAATATTATCTTATAAGTATTCTTAGATCACGGCGCGCTTCGATCTGTAAAAGAAAGAAATTGTGTTTTTGAAGTCTTCAGGACAGTTTAATACTGTGCACATGTTTGAATCGTTAAAAATTTACAGATAGTGTTAGAACTCACCTCTAATAACCACAGGTAATTAAATAGTCTCCTAACTTCTCCACTACGGATGCGGCTTGCTGGGGTTGGATGGGTTCTTCATACAGAGAAATTACGACGGCTGAAACAAAACATTAAAATAAACTAGCCGCTGTAGAATATGCACGACCGTCACTTTGATTCACTTTCCCCGCACATAACCGTGCCTAAGAACCTTACGAACTTTCCCTTTCGTTAACATAATGAAGATTACGACTTTACTGTACGTAACACCAAAATAAAAGTAATTTAGAATTACGAGACAATGAACAATTTCGACGGTTGCAGTTACAAATCTAATCAGAAATGAATATACATAACATGTTTGGAGTGGCTTTATCCATACTAATATAATAAATGCGAAAGTAACTCGTTATGTCTGTGTTACCTTTCCACGCCTAAAGCCTCGGTAGCCTGGGAACTGGAGGACATAGGCTATTTTTGATCCTGGACATTTGTAGGTATTAAAAATGTTGAATGACAGGTAGAGTATAAAGATATCATTAGATCACCATTATTTTCCCTCTGTAGGACAAAGACCTTCCTACTCTCAATCTAGGGCTATTGTAAGAACGCGTCTTTATCGAAGGACTTCAGCGTACACCAGCCCTGCCAACTCCGTCTGGGGCTGCTGCGAGGTCACAATTTTATTAAATTAGTTGCTGTCGCTACTTGTGCTAAAAGTGCGTGTATTTCTACCACAATCTTTACGTTCATACTTATTTGCCCATTTTATGTAATAATTACGGAATGACCGCACGAATAAACTATAAAAGTTTTTAATAAACATTGGCAATTTACAAACCTTATCAAGACTTGTCATTCTATTCGGATCGGAACTGGGGTGTGAATAAGACGTATGAAAAGACAGAATGCAGCGGAACTGATAATGAGATGAGTGTATTAGAGGAACAAGTTGAAAGAGAATCATTTGACTTGGTATGGGCAAGCGATAACGAGGGATGAAACGTATGTGACTAAGAGAATCATGTCGGTGAAGTATAAAAATATTGTGGATTGGGTCAAGAGATAAGTGTAGCAGATAAAAGCTCTACAGCTTCTCAAAAGTCTGGAAACTATAAAACTTTACCTAGAAATGTAGCCGACAGCTAGCTACCAATATGGTGCTGTGGTAGTTAACCAGTTTCGAATTTCCGTATTTATTTACGCGACGAATACGAAGAACTAAAATTATGTAAGTATACAAAATTCCTTTTTTAGGGTACCGTAGCCAAATGGCAATAACGGAGGTTTTAGAATGTCGTGTTAGTCCGAGTAAAACGGCTGTGTAACATCCAGATGATGTTACACGGTCATTCTACTCGGGAGACTATTTGCACTATATCGATGAAAATTAGAAAAGTGTATTCTTTGCACCACTAAACAATGGTGTAGGGAAACAATTAGGGGTGGCTGTTCCCATACATGTAACCGAAGGTATCGTTGGATCCCATAATTAAAAATATTGATGTTTCTAAGTGACTTTTTGATATAAGGGATCGCGTAGAGGTCGCAAATTATCCCACGGGAACGTACTACCAGGATCAAAACCTCCTCCTATCCTGTGACCTAATCCAAGTCATTGCCTACCCGAGTAAAATTGTATTGAAAGCCGTTCAGCCATAAAGGCATTCAGACAGACAGACGGGAGTTACTTTCGCATTAATAATATTAATAAAGATAGTATGGATATTCAGGAAGAAAAACTGCATTTTTTTTGGAAAGTCGCTTGCTAAACTTGGAATTGGACCAACTCAAATGCGAAAAAGAATATCCTGTATTTTTATGACACTATTATTCAATGGAAGAACATAAATGCAGCGCTCATCCTAAATAAATTGATATAAGGGTAGGAGGATGATGTTATTACTTTACAGGTCGCATCCGCTGTGAGTGAGGTCGCGGCTGGCGTTATCTTGGGACTAGACTGACATCGTGTTTTATATTATTTTCTGTTAGGAAACAATGAGGATAGACCAGTTTTGATTTCGGTCCGGTAAATATCAGTTGATTCTCCTTCGATAACATGGGACCGACTGAATACAAAAGCAGGTGCTTGATGTAGCTCCAGTACTGGCCTTATTGGAGCGATTCAGCGAAGATGAATTCAGGTCAGAAGGTAAATTCTCATAAATAAAAAGCGTTCAGATAAGTCGCAATCTCATTTCAGCAATAATCAATGTCGAAAACTTATCAAAGATTTTAGTAAATTAAGAGGTATTTTTGACAGATTAAATGTACCATTCCGTAGCCAACCGCAGGCGGCAACTGCAGGCGAGGTGTCGCTGCGACAGGACTGGTTTCTATGTATTTCTATGAGACGACGTGTCGCTAGCTACGGAAGGTATTTCATGAATTGTACCTTAAGACTGAGATTAGAATGCTAACCGTTCTTAAAAATACGTGAACGCTTCAAAACCACCACCCTTTAAATAAGGGTAGTTATAATATTGTATATTATTGATCAAGTCAGATTTATGCTGTCAGCCACTGAACTGCTACATATTGTTAATCCTTTTGCCATACAACATACCTACCTAGACACACCATATTTTAGAGACATGCGAATATATCAAAATATTTTAATTCTAATGAACCCACAGGGCGTGTTTTCATAATAACGAATGCCTACCTTGCTGTGTCTTCATGCAGTGCACGCCGACCTTGCCGAGTTTTGCGCGTATGATGCGGTCTGTGCCACTGAGGTAGATGTACCGTGTACCCGCTATCGTCAGGCCACCACTCGTTAACAGTGATTCATTGTCGAAACCGGCCACTATCTTCGCGACTTCATCTTTTGATATCTGTTAACAAATGTTAAAAATGAGCAAAAATAAACAATAAATATATGGCGTTGAAAACTTTCCGCTGTCCGTCCATCCGTCTGTCTCGTCAGCGGGCTTTATCTCATGAACCTTAATAATAGGTAGGAATTTGAAATTTCGCTAATTGTGTACTTCTATTGCCACTACATAGTTGGGCCATAAGTTCTGTTACAAATGAAAATGCATTTATTTTTTTATGAAGTAAGGTATATCAAGACACTGTCTTGGATCGTGTTGTGAAACCTCTCATCAATACACTTTTACTAAATGTACCGTGGACTTTCCAGCAGGACTCTGCACCTGGTCACTAGTAACTAAATACCCAAGCCTGGCTCGAAACCAACGTTCCGGACTTTTTTAAGAGTTGAAGATTGGCCCTCGTCTAGCCCATATGTGAACCCCTTAGACTAGAAATTATGGTCAGTTTTAGAGGACATGCTCTAAACGACACGCCGAAATTGTGTCTCTTAAGAAATCTCTGGAGCAAGCAGATAAATCACCCATGGAAACAGTGTGTAAATCCATAGATTCGTGGCCAGACAGATTAAAGGCCAGAACGTATGGCCACACGTAATTACAACCAATATAAAAAATAAAGTTAAAAAATAATAGATGTCCCCATAGAAGAAACGTGTTTTTTTAGGGTTCTGTACCTGTAAAGGAAAAAACGGAACCCTTATAGGATCACTCGGGTGTCTGTCTGACTGTCCGTCTGTCACAGACAATTTGCTCCGAACCTAATGGACCGAATAAGTTGAAATTTGGTACACGTGTGTATTTCTGTGACCCAACGCGGACGTGTAACGTAAATAAATGAAATTTGAATATGGGGGTCGCTTTTGGGGAGCAAACAAGAAAATTAAAAAAAAAGTTTTGCAAACTATACCGTGTGACATATCAAATGAAAGGACTTGTTGCGAGGATATCAATTTTTTTTTTTTTCATATTTTTAAAATAAATATATTTAAGAAAAGAGATGAAAATTGACCGACCATTCCTCCACATTATCTCCGAAACTACCGAGCCTAAAATTTTGAACAAAATACAGAGTATGGTTCTTTACCCATAGATTACAGGAAAACCTATAAGAAGTCTATGGTCTTAAAATAACATGGTAAATCACTCAATATTGTGCGTACAAACTGCAGTTGAAATGTATGGGGGGAGAACATGTTTGTTGTTAAGTTTGTATTTGGGATAAATTCATCCCAACTACGGAACCCTGCATAGTGCGTGTTCCAACACGCACTTAGCCGGTTTATTTTATTCAAATAGATATCTTTAAAAAAATGTACTGTTAAGTATCGTAGGATGGTAAACCCTGATGGTGAATCCGACTCGCACTTGGCCGTTTTTATTTTTTCCTTACTTAAAATATTTTTACAAAAACAGCTGCCTTTCAAAAATAAACACTGAATATCAGTTTCAGAATTTAGTGGCAAAAAATGAAACAAAATCCAAGACCGACTTCCGGAATGGTAAGTAGTAGTAGTAGGAGTTTTTTGGAAGCGCTTATTTTTTCTGGTTCCCCCCTCAAATTCTTGTATCACTCCTTACTATGCAAACAACATTAACATAGACAAAATTACTAGTTTGGGGCTCGAGACAAAATTATTAATTAGCTCTGGGCTCCAGATTAAGGAATAACAGCTACACGGGTCGATCTAAGGTTAAGCTACGCTTGCCACGGTTGGTCCGTATATGTGTGACCATTCATTACATACCAAGACCCCTCTGGGCCTCGGAAAGTATGTTAAGTCATTGGTCCCAGCTGGTTAGACTGGAAGCTGACTGCAATATAATTGGGAAAGGCTAGGTAAAAAGGAATTTATTATGGATTAATCTTTTCCATTTTACTTTTTGTGTGTTCATTATCATAACATATCAGGCTATACTGGGCAAAAGCTCTACTTTTTCCACCCCTCACGGCTGTTTCTTATCGTGGTTATCATGTGGTTTGTGTGTAAAATAATTGAACGTAAAAAAACCGACCAAGTGCGTGTCGGACTACACACAATGAAGGGTTCCGTAGTTGAAAAACATGTTCTCCCATACATTGCAACTGCAAATGTAAGTTTGTATGCACAATATTAGGAGATTTACCATGTTATTATAAGACAGACTTCTAATAGGTTTTCCTGTAATCTATGGGTAAGAACCATTCTCTGTTCAAAATTTTAGGCTGTGGTTTCGGAGATAAGGGGGGAATGGTCAATTTTCATCTATTTTCTTAAATATCTTTAAATGTATTTATTTCAAAATTATAAAAACCCTTTCATTTGATATCACATTTTTTTAATTTTCTTGTGCCTCCTATATCAAAATTCATTTATTTACGTTACACGTTCGTGTTTGGGTCACAGATATACATATGTCTACCAAATTTCAACTCAATTGGTCCATTAGATTCAGAGCAAATTGGCTGTGACAGACAGACAGACACACAAGTGATCCTATAAGAGTTAGGTTTCTTCCTTTTCAGGTACAGAACCCTAAAAATATATAGGTTTTGTTTTTATTTAATTAATAACTGACTTCTAAATTAAAAAAAGATCAGAATGTAAAAAAGAAACAAAAAAATCCGATTTAAATTAAATAAATTCGACCATTCTGATTTTTAAAAAAACATGGTTTTTATCAACCCTGATTGTATCTGTGCACTCTAAACAACAAAATATAGTCAATCTTATACCTAGTTTATAATATGCTTCAAAAATAAAAAAATAGAAACATTTTTACACAATCTCCATTGGAAAATTTTTGAAAACAAGGATTTTATTGATAGGACTTAAGTGATACTTACTTTTTTTATTTTGTACAAAATATTTTATTTGAATTGAAAGCTATTTGATTTACTATGATGAATATATTCTTCCTTAAGAATTGAAAAGTAGGCTATATCAACACTACTTTGAGTCTGAATTTAAAAACCGGCCAAGTGCGTGTCGGACTACGCACAATGAAGGGTTCCGTAGTTGGGATGAATTTATCCCAAATACAAACTTAACATTGTACTTGAAATACATGTTCTCCCATACATTCCAACTGCAAATGTAAGTTTGTACGCACAATATTGAGAGATATTCCATGTTATTTTAAGACCATAGACTTCTTATAGGTTTTCCTGTAATCTATGAGTAAAGAGCCATAATATTTTTTTTTTTTTTTCAAAATTTAAGGTCCTGTAGTTTCGGAGATAAGTGGGGAATGGTCAATTTTAATTGAATTTCTTATATATCTTTAAATGAATTTATTTAAAATTATAAAAAAAATTATATTTAAAATCCTCGCAACAAGCCACATGCTGATTATGTCACACGTTCACATGATACAGTTTGAAAAACTTTTTTTAAATTTTTTTATTTGTCTCCCAAAAGTGACCCCTATATTCAATATTTATTTATTTACGTTACACGTCCGTGTTTGGATCACAGAAATACCAAAATATAGTTAAGATTCTTGCAACAAAAGCCCTTTCATTTGATGTCACACGGTACTATTAGCAAAACTTTTTTTTTGCTTGTTTGCCCCCCAAAAGTGACCCCTATCCTATATTGAAAACTCAATCATTTATGTTACACATTTGTGTTTGGGTCACAGAAATACATGTGTACAAAATTTCAACTTAATCGGTCCATTAGATTCGGAGCAAATTGGCTGTGACAGTTAGACAGACAGACACACAAATGATCCTATAAGGGTTCCGTTTTTTCTTTTTGAGGTACAGAACCCTAAAAAGCTCCTTATATAGCACTCTCTGAATTAGTATACCAGCCAAACCTTTTATGTCCTCATCTAAACATACAAGACACAATGATTAAATAAAGGAAGGTCCTTTAATCAGTCTTTCAGGTTTGTGGAACCACAAGCTTGAAGAAAAATAACTTGACAGGCGATTTTAGGTTTCATCCAGATTATAAACAGATTATCTGAGGAACAATGAAAATGTCCATAGTAAAAATGTGTTTAACAGAACATCACCATTTTTTTTAACATCAATCAGAAAGGGACAATAGAGAAATGTCAAAGAATGTTATTATAAACCGAACAACAAAGTTGACATTAGCTTGTAATTTGTTGACTGACATCAGGTACACATTCATGCATTTTGGCAGATATTGATTTATGTTTAAAAATATTCTAATACACAGATATTGATCATTTTGGGTACGCTACAAATGAATTATAATAAAAATTTCTGCATACTTTGAGAGGATTTTTTAGTTGTTTGAGTCTTTGACTGTATGGTTGTTAGGTTGTAATCTTGTGATATCAAATTGGGGAAAACAGAAAATATATCAAACGCATACAGGAATGAATGAGAAAATATTCAAGTTCTTTAAAAGTAAGTAGGTACATTACATTCAAGTGGTCCATATACATTTTCAGGCATTATTTTATATAAAAATTTGCATCTGTATTATGAAATTCATCTTATTTCACATAAAAGAGTATCAAACATATAATTCGGCGAATTTGAGCTATTTTGCAGAAAACAAATTGGGCGACTTGGAGTGTGCAATATCTGGCAGCACTGCTGTCACAACACTTAAGTGATTCCAAGTTTTTTTCATTTTCAGTGAGCACAAGGCAGTAAAAAATTATGTTGCTGTGATTATTACTTGCCAATGAGTTAGTTGGGATTTCCTAAAAATTGGTCTAACATTCTTACCCTAAAATATTAGGCCGCCGACTGCAACTTCAAATGGTGTAATTTACTGGTAGAAATATTGAGGTTACAAGTTGTGTGTAACATTAAATAAAAACTAATTATTTCACCCCCAGCATAAGTAAATTTTGTGACTATCACAAAATTCTGGCAGGCAGAGCAAAATTTACACATGCAGCACCATAACTATTGCTTTTTGAGTAATACATACAGAAAGTACTATTACGTTTTATAATCCTGTCCTGTACTTTTTTACAATTTCGTCTCATTTAAGTTTTTCCCCATTTATTGAAGGGAATGTTTTGGTCTGTAAAATTTAATTATTACGCTTCTGTAATTTAGGGTTCATGTAAAACATTCCTCACTAGTCGTTTGTAATTTGTCAGTCAAATAGTGGGGGGTAAAGTTAAATAATTGATTTAATAGTAGTTACATTCTTCCAGTCCTAGAGTGATGAAGACAAGTTAAGCGCTGCAACATTGGTGTGATAGTTTGCTTCGGCGAATAACTTATCTGTAAAGTATTAATTTGACAACAGGTCGTCGTAAGCATATTTTAACCAGTCGGATTTCTAAATATTCTTTAAAAATATTATTATTATTTATTATACAAAAGAACTGACCGAGGTTCACATAATGTTGATAGGATGATACCCTGACAAACTGACAAATGTACCGGCCGGCAGTTTCGGCTTTTGCTTAGCACAAATATATGCAACAAATTCATTAAACGGCAACAGTAATAGCAACTCAATAATGTTGTAAGCTGTGACTTTTATGCATTAATCGTAGTGCGGCGAATTTCACGTTTCTAATCCGAATAGCAGGCTCCACCACATGTCGCCATCTTGTCAAACTCGCCGGATAAAGAATTCGTCATCCGTCGAACCTAATGGGAACTGCACTTGATAACACTATTTGACACTGGTATTCACAGCAAAATTTTAATTTTGCAAATCACTGACCGCGTAGTAAGTAACTTGACAGAGGAAAAACTTACTTCGAAGCCTTCTGACTTGGCCCAGACATTCCCATCGTGACCGGCAATCGCAGCTTTTGTAACACATCTGGATGCCATTAACTGTTTATCGACATAATCTTGCCAGCTCATTTTGATTGAGTTCGACTTAAAATAAAACTACACTTGGACTAAATCACAATCTACTCCTCACAACGAGCAAGCGCTTCACACGAACAAAAAGCACTGCCGTTCCAAAATGGCAGCGTATTCATAGACACGACCGGAAGAACAAGTCACCAACGTAATAAAAGTAAATCTTGTTTATGATTCGTTTATGCTCTGTGGATTAGTAATCAGAGACAAAAATCCTGTTGAAAAGAGCGTTTCTCAAATCGCTAATTAGAAAAGAAAATATAGTCGGTCCACACCAGAAACACACAAACTAAATGGCAACAGAGTGCAAGCGCAAAACTGTGCGTTTGCACTGGCGAAACATTCACAACAAAACATGTTGAACATTGTATCGAATATTGAAAAAAAATAGAGATTTCATCATGTTTATTTGTGATTGTTTCGCCAGTAGTGCAAACGCACAGTTAAGGAGATCTTAGACGACCAACCTGACATCTGCCTAAGTAGGTTCTTATTTCGAAGTCTTTTCAAAGTATTCAAAATTTAAAATATTTTATTTGACAAATTAATCGTAAGTCTGTTAGACTAAGACTAATTTGAATTTTCAAGTGATTGTTGTTTAATTTTTTTTATTCGGCGTTTGACATTTGCACCTGTTAAATTAGTTTAAGAGATAAATTATACTTTAACATAGATTGTGAAGTAATATATTTTGGGCACCTAAGAAACGTCAGAAGAAGCTAGGTGCACGGTTCCAATTGGTCGCTATAGCAAAAAAAACGCATAATTACTTTTTTTAAATAATTATTTTTACAATGCTTTCAAATGATACTGTAAATAGGTATCCGGAACGTGTAGGCCTGTCAACAAGTACCAGGAGGTCCTTATGAAAAATGGTTATCAAATCGAAGCATCTATGCGTCTCTAGGGAAGAACCAAAGTGGGCTGTCACCACAGATTACTAGATAAATCACTCCATACAACATTTTCAATACCTACTGCTTTTATACCTTCGAACGAAAATGTACCTAACCTTACTAGCGTAAAGTGAGTTTTGCTTTGTAGCTGCGCACCGCCGCGCGCCGCGTGGTTATTGTGAATTGCCAGGGCTGCATCTTTTGATATAGATATCAGTAGGTATATGTAGTACACTTTATGAAATAAAATAAAATTATTTTTAGTGTTTAAGCACATGCACGTCACGCACGCTTTTCTAACACTTGCACGACTTTAAATAAATAATAATCATTTGAAAATAACATTAATAAGATAATAATGATAATAAACATGATTGAAAATTAATTTGCACAAAGCAGATTTTTGCTAAACGGAATTTTCAAATGACAGCTGACAAATGGAGGTCATTATCCTTTCTATTCTTATCTTAGACCTATAGTAGAAGCACAGATTACGTGGTAAAAGTAATTACGTACCTAACAATAAAACACAAAACATGAAACATGCAAGTTTAAACAATTTACCTATTAAAAAAACGATAGTAAAACAAATTAGATAAGTACTCGCATTTCTCTATCAGCAGGTGAACTGAAAAAAGATAAGTTTTTATGTCTTCTCTTGCAGGATCTACATCCATCAACTGTACATAATATACCAGAACCAGCTATAAATTGAAACTGAGTACGTCAGGTCGACCGAAATATATGCGTACGTATGCGCCTGGCGGCTGACGGTAACCCACTGAGAAATGGTTCCGTTGCGAACCGGCGGCCGGTAGGTAGTTAGCAAGCGTAAGTACATGGAGTAATTTATCTGGTAATTTTTGCTGTCGTCTAGACATTGTCTCTATGAATATCTTGGGCTATGCTGGCTGCTATCAAAGGCTTGACAAAACTAATGTCTATCTATGAAAATTATACTGATGCTCACAAACTGAAATATAACGTTCTCAAAACTGAATCTATGTAAGTCAGGTCTGGAGCTGGTCCGGAGGACATACCCAATCTGTATTTGAAGGGTGCCACCTTAAAGGTTGTAAGGCAGTTTAAATATTTTGGGCACATTTTGACGGACAAACTTCAGGAAGACTAAAAGCGTCTCACCCATGGCGACACCCATGGTGTCAACCATGGTGAAACCCGGGCCTTTCCTCCCGCCTTATCCGGAACAGGAACCTCCCGAAGCAACCGTATCCGGGGAGGACCTGCGTCAGGCGGAAAGTGAGGATGCCGTGGTGCCTCTCTAGCCACTCCTCAAAGAGAGGACTTATTGCCGCAATTGTGGTGTGCCCAAAAATACTACATCCAACGACTTGTTTGGAATTGACAAAACGTGTGCTTATCTACCTAAATTTCGAGTAAAAGAATTGAAAAAGAAATGATTCTTTCAATGCCACACGAGATGAAACGGTGGAATCAAATCAAAATGTTAAAGTGAGGTAACTAACTGGATTAAATGGAATATCTTATAAAAAGTATTTTTATTTTCGTTTATGCCGCTTATTTCGCCTTTTAATGAAAAAAATCCGTCCCTTAAACAGACAAGAGGTTATCTTCGAAGTTTGCAAAGTGAAAAATCTGAAATCAATCGAGTAGAATAGAAAGAATAGAAGTTTATGTTAGTATTTTACTACCGCAAAATAAAACGATGTCTTTTACATTTTAATGGGTCTCAAATAATGAAAACTTTGCAAATGGAAATATATTTTCATACTCTCTATAACCTTATAAAGAACCCTCGGTGGGTACAAACAACTTCATACAACTCCAAGTCAACTTCAAGTCCATACAACTCCCTAAGTTAGAATTGACCTCAAATACGTTATTGATTCTGTAAATGCATATTTGATAAAGTTGCGAGTTATATTTTGTTAATATAAAACCTGATACTGACCTAAAAATTTAAGTTTCGCGGGTTACCCTGACTCTTAAGGGCTTGCTATACGGCTGCCAACCGCGTCTCCAACAGAGGTGACCTTGGTTGGCGACAGGCAGAGATGTTTGAAATTTGGTCGTCAACCACCAACTCCACGGTTATAAACCAGCAAGGTCACCTCTGTTGGGACGCGGTTGGCAGCCGTGTAGCAAGCCCTTTATTTACATTCGAAATTTCTATCGTGGGGTGGCGTGTCATTCATGTGGTTCTTCAAGTTCATTTTGAATTAAATTATAAAAACGTAATGAGATTGAGCATCAACGATATTTTGTGAAAATTAATAGTATGTGTTCAAAGTTTGTAGGTGGTTTTACAAAAATAAAATACTTTTAAAAAATGGCAATAGACTACTAATCGATAGTGCGTTGTGAATTTCTTGATAGAGGGCCTGTGTTCCATAAATTGTCGTGACGTACTTCCGCTGTTTTATTCCTCAATAATTTAGTTAAATTCACATTGTTGTAATAGAGCACGTTTATCGACTTTTAATAATTTTATAAATCATAAAAAAATATATAAAAATTATTGTCATATAATTTGTTCAGTAAAGTACTTAATTTCGCAAAACCTATAAAAAAAGCTTCTGTTAACTTAACTTGACCTTGCTTATGCTTTGCTAGTTCTTTTCCGTTCAGCTACCGCGATTGGAACATGTCTTATTCACCTGAAAGAAGGTAAGTTGAGTTCTTGAGCTAGATGAGCCTTTCCACCATAAGTTTGTACGATATAATTGTTAGAAAAAATGCTAGGTTTCGTTAGGGCTTAGTATTTTCAGGTAATTTGCCATAAATTGTGAAATAATTTCAATGTCCCTGTCGCCGATTGCCAACATGGCGCTGGTAGGAGTACATTATTGCAAGTCCGATTCAGCGCACGTGTTTTATATTCTTGTAACTATTTCTCTTCTTGATTTTGTAAAAAAAACAAATTCTAGTAACTAGAGTTGATTTTGATGTATTACTTTTATTTCTAACGTTTACTTTAAAACAATGATATGCCAATTTGACAGAAGTGCCACTAATAATGCAATTTATAAAGATTTTTGCTAATTCATTCAAACAAGGTTAACTAAGTACTAAGATCGAATAGATGTTAATATAATGTGAAATACTCTTGTTTTCACAGATCAGAAGATTGGCCGGAGGATTCCAAAAATGGGCCATCAAAAGATCAAGGAAGCTACGATGGACCTCCGGGGATGGAACCCCAAGGGAACCTGGATACTAACTGGCATCAGGTCGTGGAAAGCTTTGATGACATGAATTTGAAGGAAGAATTACTGAGAGGAATTTACGCCTATGGTTTTGAAAAACCGTCAGCTATCCAACAACGCGCTATTATGCCTTGCATTCAGGGTCGCGATGTTATAGCTCAAGCTCAGTCAGGAACTGGCAAAACTGCTACTTTCTCCATTTCAATTCTTCAACAAATTGATACCACTATTCGTGAATGTCAAGCACTGATTCTGGCCCCAACCAGAGAACTGGCTCAGCAAATTCAGAAGGTATGAACTGTGGTTAGCTTTGTGTTGTGTTTGGTGATTAATAAATGCTTTAGAGTTTGGACTAAACAAGTGTGATATTTTTAGGTGGTGATAGCTCTTGGTGATCACTTGAATGCTAAATGTCATGCCTGCATTGGAGGCACCAATGTGCGCGAGGATGTGCGTCAGCTGGAGAGTGGTGTTCATGTGGTGGTGGGCACGCCTGGTCGCGTCTACGACATGATAACACGCCGTGCACTGCGTGCTAACACTATCAAGCTATTTGTGCTGGATGAAGCTGATGAAATGTTGTCCAGAGGGTGAGTCACACTAATATTGAATTGAATTTAAAAAATATAAACAAAATAATGCCTTGTTTCCCTGTAGGGTTAGGCAGAGGTGTACATAAAGTGCACATATAATTTTATAAATATGAGATCTCAGAAGCATTCCATAAGTCATGTTTTTGCTAGCTACCTAACATCAAGCTTATTTTTCCAAAGGGTTAGGCAGAGGTGTACCTTTAGTATACCAGTTTTTCCCCTGTTATTTTAAATCCCTTGTAATAGGGAGGTGAGCCTATTATCATCAATAGTAGCAAATCCAGACTGCTGTTATTGATTGACTGTAGTGTAGAACCCATAAATTTATTCTGATTTCCATAGAATAATTATCCTGCTACTCTAAGATATTTGAACAGTTGTTTCTGGTGAAAAACAACCTACTGAGCTGTTATAATATTATTATAAGTTCACTGTGATCAATGGTGTACATGTGAATTTCCAAATTACTTCTTCAGTCATGCAAAAATTGTGTATAAAATTATTTCAGATTCAAAGATCAAATTCATGATGTATTCAAGATGTTGTCTGCTGATGTACAAGTTATTTTGCTGTCTGCCACCATGCCAGACGATGTACTGGAGGTGTCTCGATGCTTCATGAGAGACCCTGTGCGCATTCTTGTGCAAAAAGAAGAGGTATTTAAATGTCCTTATTTCATAATTATAACCTGCAACGTTTTAGAAATAGAAATAAAGTTACCTATGTTAAACTTATAACTAAAGTAACACACATAACAACATTCCAACAACAACCCATGTCTTCTCCAAAGGATTGTTTAGAGGTGGATAGGACATCCATATTTTGCCAGTTGTTTCAAGTCTCAAGTAATAGAGAGCAAGGCTCTTGCCATCAACTGGGCACAAATTTAGGCTCCAGGCTGCTACTGAGAAATTTCTTATAGAAACCCAACCTCAGAATTGAACCTAGGACCCTACGTAGACAATGTGGCAGTAACACTAAAATGTTCAGTAAACAATTTAAGTATTATTTAAATATCAGATGGTGTCTTTGGTAAGTTTTGAGCATCTTGGTTATTGCCAGAATCATAAAGAAATATCTACTTGCTTAGTATTTTATAATTTTCAATTACATAATTTTTCTTTTTTTTTATAGTTAACACTGGAAGGTATCAAACAATTCTATATTGCCATTGAACTTGAAGAATGGAAGTTGGAGACCCTCTGTGACTTGTATGACACACTCTCCATTGCTCAGGCAGTTATTTTCTGCAACACTCGTCGCAAGGTAATTATAACCTATATTATATGGGGCAGTCAGGTAATAAGGCATAAAAATACCAATTTTCTAAAGAATTGTAAATGCTCGAATACAAATATGCTCCTGTCACACTGTCATATCTATCCTTAGTATATTTTATGAAGTGTATGACTCCACATAGGTATTGAGGTGTCATAACGGCATTTCCAGTGACAAGTCAAAGACCTGTGGTTTGTTTGAGTGAAATGCTGTCTTAATCAATATTATGTTCATACTTACCCTCTACAGAATCAACTATTTTCCACTTTAAAAAAATTTGGAAGAACCAAAGCAGTTGTAACATTCCTTAACAAATTTTTGCTATAAATCTATCATTATATTTCAGGTGGACTGGCTGACTGAATCCATGCATGAGCGTGATTTCACTGTGTCTGCTATGCACGGCGATATGGACCAGCGTGAGCGTGAAGTGATTATGCGGCAATTCCGTACAGGATCATCTCGTGTCCTGATTACAACAGATTTACTTGCCCGCGGTATTGACGTGCAGCAAGTCTCTTGCGTCATCAATTATGATCTGCCCACTAACCGTGAAAACTACATTCATCGGTAAGTGTATTCACGAATTTTTAGCTAGTATAAGTTACAAGTTTGAAAACACCATCTGCAATACAATATGAAAAATAAGTAGTAGTCCTTTCACTTCCCATATGGAACAGCCGTGCTTGCTCTTGCACTTTGAACAAACATTAGTCACAATGCTTAGGTTCATACTCCAATTTGCATGGCAAAGAAAATATCTCATTGAATCATACAGAACCAAAAATCACAAATCTTATATAGTTAGTACTGTATTAAATGTAAATCAAATGCTTTTTTTTATTTTTATCATCAGCATGAATGAAATCTCTAAAATAATATTATGAAACAAACTCCTGAAGATAATTGTATGGTCATCTAATATACGTATAGATAAGTAGGTAAAACTGTGTAAAACACACCACACTTACATCACACGTACAGAAACACTAGTCACCACTCTGGCATTCAAACCCCAAGCCACAAGATACAGAATGCTCACTGGGAAATAATATTTTGTAACCTAGCTAAAGGTAATATTTTAAGCTACTCATGTTGTCTCAACTTGGTGTTAACCAGTATACCTGCTTACTGTATTACCTGGACAATAAACTATTTCCAGCTTAACACTCATAATATTGGAAGATGACAAATGACTAGAATAAGTGGTTGTCTGTGCCCTAGAACACGATAAAGTAGGAAAAGATATTTTCTCTAGGTTCAGGATTAACAAGTCATATTTTCTATTTTTCAGAATTGGAAGAGGAGGTCGTTTCGGCCGTAAAGGAATTGCTATCAACTTCGTTACTGAAGCTGATAGGAGAGCGCTCAAGGATATTGAGGAGTTTTACCATACAAGCATCTCGGAAATGCCCAGCGATGTGGCTAACCTCATCTGAGGAGCCTGCGCTTACCCGGTTTATACTTTGTGTCCTGCGTTCTATTGCGATATTTATAAGGTGTGTGTATTAGGAGGAGCCTTCTAATAACCGCTGAGCCGAATTTTCATTGGAACTCATTTCGTTCGGACCGATATAATCGTTTTAGTTTAATTAATGATTACATTATACTATAATAGACGTATCAATATAAGTTTAATATACATAGTTAGGAGTAAGACCGGCTCGGCCGGATGGCCCCCGTTCCGCGCAGGCCTCTCTGCCACTTGCACAGAGGTCTCATCGGGTACTGGAGAGGCTATTTCAATCACAAAAGTTCTAGAAGGAAGCCCACTGTATTGTAACTTTTTTTCCAGTTGTACATAATATGGTAACTGTTTTTGTAATACCCTAAATAAATATAATGAAATATCTCAACTGTATTGTTATTGACATACTTGAAAATTGTAGCGCTCCATTCCCGATCGGAACCTTAATTTCTCTAAAGCAATTGTATTGAATTGTGTAAATTTTGTTTACAGAAGATCTACCCACTGAGCCTGTGAAACGCACTTTGGACACAACTATGTGGAAATAATAAATCAAAATTTCCTCAATATGTTCATTACTTTCTTTTGACAGGTCCTTATTGTATCCTGTACTCCCATTTACATTTGCTTTTGCATTTTACTTTTTAAAAGATTGTTTTCTACATGGTTTTTATGTTCATTTCGAATTATTTATATTTTTGGAATAAATTTTGTTCGAAGTATTAGTGACTTTTGACAAAAATGATAATTAAGGTTCCTACGCTTATTATCTTTATAGAAATAATGAAACTGATCTTATTCAAATACATTTAATAACATAATGTTAATTTTAGCTTATACACTGTGACTATCAATATTCAGATATATAAACGCATGACAATTTTTTGTGTGTTAACTCTTTCAACATTACACTGATGGTACCCATATCACTACGGTAATATTCTTATGCCCGCTATTCCAGATTTAATCGGTTGGAGCTGCGTTGCTAACAGGAATTAACTGAGAAAAAATTCGGAACATTGAATTTCAAGTTATGGACATCTTAGTTGCAATGTTCCTGTAAAATATCTGAAATAACTTTAGTCGACCGGAACCAATGAAAATTTATTTATTATTACCTGATCTCAAATCGCACATCCATAAAAATCCTACTCCAGAATCAGTAGGCAAGTATTGTTTATTTTATGAACAGGCAATATAATTATGTCATAATAGGATAGGTAATTGAGAAATTAAATCTGCGAAAATCCTAAGTGATGCAAAGGATCGGATTTTCGTAATTATTCGACCTATTATTATGGGAACGAGATGAGTACCTACTAGTTATAACGCAGATTGGCTGATTATGCGCTAAGAAAGAAAATCAATTTATTCGGCCCAGAATCGCACAACAAAAAATGTGTGCCGCACATAGGGGGCTATTACACTATCATATATCTAGGATCATTTAAAGGATCTCTTATCCTACTTATATGACCCCTAGAATCATATCTGTGTATTACATTATCATATATCTAGGATAGATACTATTTTTTGTCTTATGTGGTTGCAATCGTCTATTACAAACAAATTCTGAAGCCTTTCGGCACACAATATAACAATATAGAACTCTGAGAACACAAATTAAGCCAAAACAATGTGTCGCGGCCGCCCGACAGCAGTTTGCTTTTTTTTTAGTACAGCAGTGTTACCAACAATAACTTTAGAATTTCACTAAGCATATTATGAATGTACGCCAAAATTTCGTTGTACCTACTTACTTTTTATTCGTCAATTTAGAATATAGCAGTAGCAAAAGTGAAAAGGCAAAATCACATAATTTTATGGACGCATTCTGTATCAGGGAATTATGAAAATAAATGTGATAATTCAATATGGCACGACCTGTTTCTATGATCTTATCTAACAACAAATGTCAAAAATCTTTGATCAAAGACGATTTGAGTCATATATTTGTATTACATTATCATATAAATATGATTAGGAGATCTATGATTCTAGATGTGTTATAGTGTAATACCCACCATAGAGATGCGCGGTGGGAAAATACCCTGGTTTGGGTTAAAACCAGGTATTTATGTGAGAAAAGACCCAATAGACTATATATTTTCATTATCTACATATACAATAAAGCTGAAGAGATTTTTTGTTTGATCAAACGCGGTAATCTGTACAAGTACCAGTCGGATTGTAAAACATGTTTCGAGCGGCTTATTTGTCGCCAATAGCGGATGACCATTACATTTTACATACAGGGTGGCAGGGACATCGACGCGAAAACTATTACCATGGATTTTACACGATTCTTAAACCTGCGTTAAAAATTTTCGTTGATAAGATGTAAAAGTTTTTTTTTTTATTTCATTCTTTATATATTTAGACTGCACTATGTATAATGAATGTATTTAAATATTTTAAAAATAAAGTTTGTTATCACTTTATCAGAGAAAACTTGCACAGTTAGATTTATTTAATCAATATTATGAATTAATATACAAGCTATACTACTTTACCATCACTAGGTACTTATTTATTACTTTGCCCGTACCATTTCTCTCGCATAAGTCTCGATCCCGTGGGAATATCGGTATAAAAAGTATCCTATCTGTTAATCCAGGTTATAAACTGTCAGTGTGCCAAATTTCATCCAAATGCGTTCAGTAGTATTTGCGTGAAAGAGTAACCAACATCCATCTATCCTCACAAATTTGCACATTTATAATATTAGTAGGATTTAATGTATGTGTATTTAAATATTACATAGCTAAATAATAAAAAAAACAAATAGTTTCCCAATCAGGTATTTACCCACGTTTGGGGTTTTCGCTGGTAAATTCCCATCCCTACGCACACCTGTGCTAGATAGGCCCAGTACCTACAGGTAAAACTTGTTTAGCAAGGTTTTTCTCAAGGTAACTGAAATTGTCCATTTGGTAAATAGTACCTCTTGAATAGGTTGCATAAACATAATTCAATATGGTTTTACTGTTCTGGCCAACCACAAAGATAGAATTCTATAAGTTCGGGCTAGTGCCCAGAACTTGGGGCGAATTCAATCAATATTTGTGCGTACTAAATGTGCACCCAAATGGTGTGCGTCACTCCAGCCAGATAATGACAAAAATCTTCATCTAAGTGCAATAGATAATTAGATATATAGCTTCTGTAATTGGTAAGCAGATTTTTTAATTTGGTAAGCTGATAGTATATTAATTATTTGATAAAAACAGTTTCGGTCGGAGTAACGTTACCGCAGCCAGATCTTTTGTTTTCTAACGGGTATGTTGAAATAAATGTTTCAACTTAATTTATATTTGTATTTGCTATGGTTGCGAAGATATTTAAAATCCTGCTGCGGTAACGTTCGCACGATTGCTGCATCTCGGAATTGACTAAACGGATGATTATAATTTTTGTACAGGACATCTGCTGCTGAAGTGTTACATTCGTCCAGTATAAGTTTCAATAGTTTTGTGTAGTGTAGAAATAAACGTAGCCGGCAACGCACAACTTGTTAACTATTTTCTAGAATGAAGATAACAATAAACAGTTATTTTCGAGCCACCGGCGACGGCACCTACTAAAAAACAGAAAGAAGAATGTGAAGCTGGACCATCCATTCATCCTAATGAACTACACGTGCTAAATACAGATTCTAGGTCTAGGTAGTCTGAAACCATCTGATAAAGGAGAACGGCACTATAATAAACAATGGGAACAGAAATGTAGCTGGCTAGTTTACGATACCGAAAGTGGAGGTGCACTTTGTAAACTATGCCAAATTTTTATGAAAAATGAGCCAAAAGTTTTGCAGAAGACAGGTGGGGTGTTCATAACAGTTCCATTCAAAAAGGCTTTAGGAATGGAAGGAAAATTACAGAAGCATGAGCATTCTATAAGTGTAGAAATGGAAAATCTCAGAAGGCAGGCCATTAAAAACTCATTCATGCTCAAATTATTCAACAGAGTGATAGTGAAAAAGAGTTGAATAGGCAGGGCTTAAAAATACTTTTGAGAGGTTTGTATTTTTTAATAAAGGAAGAAATACCTCACACTACTAAATACGAGAGTTTGAAAGTATTCTTGAAAAAATGAATGGCGAATTTAAAGCATCGAGACATGCGCTAAATGAGCGGTCTAATTATATTAGTAACTAGCGACCCGCCCCGGCTTCGCACGGGTGGACGAAAATAAATACCAGTTTTTCGAAAATAATTCGAATTATTTAAGAATATAATTAAGAAATATTGAATGAAATTATTATAAGTATTTTTGAAAAGAACTTTTGATAATGAGTATCTAAATAGTTCCGAAATCAATTTTAATAAGTGCATTAATTCAGTAAATTTACTCGATTTGGCCGCGTCCGCTGCGTAGAAAGCCGGTAACCTGCTTCATAGATGTGCACCCCCCTCCCCTGCGGTTTCGCCGTGCGAGTCGTGCGACACCATCATTCATTTTAATACCAATTACAATTTTAAATTCGTAATATCTTTTGAATGGATTGTTCGATTGGAATAAAATAAAAAGTAATTTATAGCTATTAAAACAATCTTGCTCAATAAATAGTTTATTTGGATAAGGATTAGTATTTGACGATAATATGATCAATAAACATAGGCTAATAATTTTAATTACTTTTATTCTATGGAAAAGTGGTTATAACACATATAATGCCGTACTAACAAATGACCTACTTAACTGATTTTTTTTTTTGTAAAATTCGTTCATGGAATGTGAGGAACGTCTCATGACACTATTTTCGTTACATTTTACATATTATAACAGTAAAATAAATAAATAAATAATGGTGGCTACCATATATGGCTGACGCGGCGCCACTGTAATAACATTCTCAATAGGGCCGCGTCAACCATTTTGTCAGCCATTTGATTTCAAAAGCGCGCGAAACCTGCGCCTCGCTTGCCGCCGCTGGCGCCATTTTGATATTACGCCGCTATATTACGGTCGCTATATTACGGCCGCCATCTTACGGCCGCTATATTACGGCCGCCATATTACGGCCGCCATCTTACGGCCGCTATATAACGGCCGCTATATTACGGCCGCCATATTACGGCCGCCATCTTACGGCCGCTATATTACGGCCGCCATCTTACGGCCGCTATATTACGGCCGCCACATAACGGCCGCCATATTACGGCCGCCATCTTACGGCCGCTATATTACGGCCGCCATCTTACGGCCGCTATATTACGGCCGCCATATTACGGCCGCCATCTTACGGCCGCTATATTACGGCCGCCATATTACGGCCGCCATCTTACGGCCGCTATATTACGGCCGCCATCTTACGGCCGCTATATTACGGCCGCCACATAACGGCCGCCATATTACGGCCGCCATCTTACGGCCGCTATATTACGGCCGCTATATTACGGCCGCCATCTTACGGCCGCTATATTACGGCCGCCATATTACGGCCGCCATATTACGGCCGCCATCTTACGGCCGCTATATTACGGCCGCCATCTTACGGCCGCCATATTACGGCCGCCACATAACGGCCGCCACATTACGGCCGCCACATAACGGCTGCCATATTACGGCCGCCATCTTACGGCCGCTATATTACGGCCGCCATATTACAGCCGCTATATTACGGCCGCCATCTTACGGCCGCTATATTACGGCCGCCATATTACGGCCGCCATCTTACGGCCGCTATATTACGGCCGCCAACTTACGGCCGCTATATTACGGCCGCCATATTACGGCCGCTATATTACGGCCGCCACATAACGGCCGCCATATTACGGCCGCCACATAACGGCCGCCATATTACGGCCGCCACATAACGGCCGCCATATTACGGCCGCCACATAACGGCTGCTACATTACGGCGCCATATTACGGCCGCCATATTACGGCCACCACATAACGGCCGCCATAAAACGGCTGCTACATAACGACCGCCATATAACGGCCGCCACATAACGGCCGCCATATTACAGCCGCTATATTACGGCCGCCACATAACGGCCGCCACATAACGGCTGCTACATTACGGCGCCATATTACGGCCGCCATATTACGGCCACCACATAACGGCTGCCATAAAACGGCTGCTAGATAACTGCCGCCAAATAACGGCCACCACATAACAGCCGCCACATAACGGCCGTCAAATTATGGCCACTACATAACAGCCGCCAAGTAACGGCCGCAGTAACGATTGTCATAAAACCGGAAAAGTGCACTCGCACTTTTATTTTCTTGCGGTGTGGTCACCGTACAATATTTCCGTCCAAAGAACGCACTTTTCCGGTTTTATGACAACGTTATTTGCGCCCGTTTTTGCGGCCGTAGAGTGACTGTAACTACGGTAACTGTAGCGGCCGTTATGTGGCCGCCGTTATGTGGCGGCCGTAATTTGGCGCCCGGTATGTAGCGGCCGTTATTAAGCGCCCATTATTTGGCGGCTGTTGCGTGGCGGCCGTTATTTGGCGGACGTTATTTGGCCGCCAGCGGCCTGCCCCACCACTCTTTTAGGAAACCGTAGCTTTATTGGTAAGGTTTCTCGCGAGCGCTGCATTCTGGTTAGAGATGTATGGTTGACTTCTATAGAAAAGTTGTAGAACTCAATAATGCCTACAAAAAAGTCCGCGATAGTATAAACCAAACATTTATATTTTAGCCATTATCACATATAGGCATTATATGTGATAATGGCTAAAATATAAATGTCTAACCATTTAGGCAGCGTTCGCGAGAATCGTTAACGTACGGCAGTTTTTTCGACGCCTTACTCCACAATTTTCACTACCACGAAAAATCCTATCTATTTTCCGGGATAAAATATAGCCTATACGGATTCGGAAGAATCACTCTAAGTAATGGTAAAAGAAATTTTTAAATCGGTCCAGTAGTTTTTGAGCCTATTCAATACAAACATACAAAAATACAAAGGTTTCCTCTTTATAATATTAGTATAGATGAAGTAAGATGGTTATCACACTACAGGATAGTAAATACTGGTTTTAGAACCCTTAAGTCAATTATAATGGCTTGTGAACATAATCACAAAGAAGGCGCAGATCTTGCATCACTGGTAGGGGGCATCTTAATGGAAATAAGAAATGAGAGTTTCATCGTCACCTAATGAATGAACTTCTCAGTGCACTTTTTTACCTCAGCAATGCATTGCAAAAAAAAGACTTGTGTCTCGACAAAGTAATTCCTCTAATTACCACCAAAAAATGACACTTGCAGGATATTACAAAGCCCCGGGTGACACATTGTGTGGATCGCCCGGAGGACACGGTGGAGGTTTGCCCGGCTTGGGCGGAGCATCGCCGTGTCTTCGTGGAGGCGATCGGCGGCGGTGATCTCTCGCGTCCGGCCCTGGTTCAAGCCAAGGTACGGAGCGTGAGGAAATGGGAGGCCGTCACCTCCTGCGAAGCCGTAATGGTCGTGAAGGAAGAGGTGGAACGCGTGAGGGAGAGGTAAATTTTGCGCCCTCACGCCCCTTACCACCGCAGGAGGAAACGCCCTGGGTGTCAGGAATCGCAGGCCGATTTCCGACCACCGTAGGCGCGGGCTTGCGGACGGTGAGCAATGAGTAGCTCACCGTCCGATAAGGACCAGACCCGGGTCGACGGCGCGTTGTGTTCCACGCGCGCCTCAAAGAGATGTCAGCAGAGTTAACGGGGTCCGCTAGGGCCGATGCCTGCCGGAGGTGCGAAGAAAACCGAAAGGGAGTCGTGGCCCCCGGCAACAATTCAACTAAAGGAACACGGGTGGGTTTTAGTCAGTAAGAGTCTGACACGCCCTCCCGCTCCGCCCGGAGCGGGAGAAGTTATTGAAGTTATTTGATAATTTCCCACCCAAAAAAAAGGATATTACAACGCAGTGCGAAGATGTCAATCCCCTCTGCAAATAAAAGATCAGCTCGAAATAGAGAAATTAAAATCTGAAGTGCACTTGGTTGCTGATGAAAATGCAACTGAAACATTTAAAGGGATTAAAGGCTCTTTAAGGCTATTTAAGCCTTAAGATGTATTGTGAAAGCTTAATTAATGAAATAAAAGACTGATTCAATGACAAATCAATTGATATCATGACATTTTCAAGACCTTTCATAATCATTAATAGCTTTACAAGACACAGAAGTAAGAAAGTTTTGAGATAAATTTCCTACGCTTAATGCGGAAAATGTGATAGCAGACCTTAAATCATTTAAATTTTACATCAAGTCAATGCTAGAAAGCGGTATGTATAAGGAGACAGGTGAAAATCCAAACACAAAAATCTTAGAAGCAGACTTAGGGTACTGCGAATTACAAAAACTTTGGGAAATCCTTCTTGTCATTCTCGTAACCACTGCCTCCGTCGAAAGATCGTTTAGTACGATGAACAGAATACTAAATAAGGCAAGAAATAGAATGCTACCTGAAACTTTGATGTATTCTATGATGACTAGCATCGAGGGACCAGAGACACCAAAAGAAGAATTTCTAGAAAAAGTTGTTGATTTGTACGCAAGAAAAAAGCCACGAAGAATAATATTCTTTACAAAAATCTTATTCTTCGTGGCTTTTTTCTAGCAGACCTTAAATCATTTAAATTTTACATCAAGTCAATGCTAGAAAGCGGTATGTACAAGGAGACAGGTGAAAATCCAAACACAAAAACCTTAGAAGCAGACTTAGGGTACTGCGAATTACAAAAACTTTGGGAAATCCTTCTTGTCATTCCCGTAACCACTGCCTCCGTCGAAAGATCGTTTAGTACGATGAACAGAATACTAAATAAGGCAAGAAATAGAATGCTACCTGAAACTTTGATGCATTTTATGATGACTAGCATCGAGGGACCAGAGACTCCAAAAGAAGAATTTCTAGAAAAAGTTGTTGATTTGTACGCAAGAAAAAAGCCACGAAGAATAAGATTTTTGTAAAGAATATTATTCTTCGTGGCTTTTTACAATGTTACTTCAACAATTTTGGTTCAGCTTATAGCATCTTTTACTCAATAAAATATTATTAATAATTGTAATTGATTTTAAACATTACTTTGTTTTCTTTATTTACTCCGCCCCTTCCAGGTCTCTCAACCGCCCCCCTGGAGAATTTTGGCTGAAAGAAACACTGCATCTGGATCTGGCTGTTACGCAATAAAAGAATCCACAATAATACACCGTTTTGAAGATATTTTAGTAAATAGAAATATGCTTTAATAGGTCCCAGCACTTCCAATAAGCGCTACAAATACTAACTTGAAACGTTAATATATAGATAATTACTGTCTATAAATGGTACTGAAGTTTCATTAGTATCCTATACGTAATCAAAAAGTTATTATGAAACTTCAATTTTTTCTGGCCACGGCGCGCAACTGAGTTATTTGACGACCGATTAACCGAGTTTCCTGTAGTAGTGGTAACTGAATCTTTTATCAATAATTAGGTATACAGTTCAATTATATACCTGTGAAATTTCAGACTTGTAGGTACACTAATTAATCAACGAGATAATCGAAAAAAGAAACCAGGCAGGTACTCCATATTTTTTATTAACTACGCATTATTATTTTGAAATAAATATTTAATTAGAATTTACTTTACCACTTGTATACCCGTCTGTACCAAACACGTAACGTTCCGTTCCGTATTATCCCATAAGTTTTAGAAGGTACCTAATGAAGGTGGTAAGGAATGTATTGTGCGCCGCTTTTTAATAACATTCTAGACGTGGTCTGGTTACCACGCATATTCTTTTTTTATTATCTCGTTAATTCATCAGTGTACAAGTCTGAAATTTCACAGGTATATAATTGAACTGTGTACCTAATTATTGATAAGATTCAGTTATCACTACTACAGGAAACTCGGTTAATCGGTCGTCAAATAACTCAGCTGCGCGCCGTAGCCAGAAAAAATCAATTACAATTATTATAAAATTATAACTAATGAGCTAGATGTCCTGTCAAAAATTATAATCATCCATTTAGTCAATTCCGAGATGCAGCAATCGTGCAAACGTTTCCGCAGCAGGCTTTTAAATGTCTTATCAACCATAGCAAATAGGTACAAATACTTACAAATTAAGTTGTAACATTTATTTCAAATTGATATCTAATTATTTAGCTAACATTTATTTCAACATACCCGTTAGAAAACAAAAGATCTGGCTGCGGTAACGTTACTCCAGCCGGAACTGTTTTTATCAAATAATAAAAAAACTGTCAGCTTACCAAATTAAAAAATCTGCTTACATACCAATTACAGAAGCTATATACTAATCTAATATTATCTATTGCAGTTAGATGACGATTTTCCACATTATCTGGCTGGGGTAACGCACACCACCAGTGACGTATTTTAAGATTCAGCGCCCTGTAAGGTTTGCCGCCCCATAAATTAACGAAAAAAAAGCAAAAACTTTTAATTATAAAATAAAATCCAGCAGTGTGTTGATGACAAAGAAGTAACCATTATTTATTCAATATTTACTTAATTTGTTTTCAGATGGACAGATTGGTTATAAAATTCTTCAATGACACTGTCAACTATAAGCTGACAGTGTCATTAATGGATTTTGTCAAGCTGATTTGACAAAATCCGTTCTTCTGTAGTAAGAATAGCTATCCTGTTCGCTTAAAGATGATTTCCACCAAACGGCTGACATCGAATCGGATCGGAAACGATACGAACGGATGCGGCGACAGTCGATCGCGTCCGGCAGGATGTCGACCCATACGATCGGCTCCGTACCGTCGCTTGTGAATGTGTTGACGTGTTCTAATTTTTGAAATCCTACCGTGTTGACGTGTTCTAATTTTTGAAAAAGGTTTTTGTTGACGTAATATTGTCGGCTCTAAGACAAAAATAATCATTAAACAGCCGAAAGGATCCGATCGGATACCACGACAGGCGAACGGAGCGAATCGCGCGTCGCAGCAGTACTTTCGATTACGATCGCATGTCGCGGAAGACGCCCGCGGTCAAGCTGCTGTGCGCGGCTTGGTGACTTTAAATACTGTGTACACGATTTAATATCGTTTAAAGATTGTAAAATCCGTTCCGATCCGATGCAATGCGAGCTGTATGGTGGAAATCATACTTTAACGGGAACGTAGATATTTTTTTATTCTTTTATGTACGGAAAACGAACATTTCGCACTACAATTTGTCACATCAGTGCACAGAAATATGAGTCAAATCCTTTTGTTTAAAAAATAAGTTTGTTTGGTTGCCTTAATTAAACAAATTTTATTTTCATGAAAGGTCAAAAATTGTTTTAAAAGAATACATTCTTTATCCACTAGATCAGTCGGGTATACTTTTTGGAGTTTTATGACATTCACGCTAACTTTTGCTTCAGACATTGTAGCGCAAGGTGCAGCTTGCGCCGCCCCTCGCAGCCTGCCGCCCCGGGCCAAGCATGGCTCTTTTGGCCCTAGGGTAAATACGCCACTGCACAACACATCACATGGTGAATTCGACCTAAATTTTGAATCAATTTACCGATTTTAATTTAAAGCAGCAGTTTTTGATGTGAAGGTAAAACATCTTTCCTCTCGCTTTCCTGCAATCTGTGGGAGTGATTTAGTGAATAGGGGATGGAAGTGTATTACAGGAAGCCGGGGAAGCGCGCGCTATATGATTTGACCAATAAGTGCGCGCGGTGCTTGAGTTGGCCTTCAGAAACGTCCTTGACGAGGCCCCGCACCTTTAAGGGCTTGCTAGACGGCAGTCAACCGCATACCCAACAGAAGTGACCTTTTTTTTTTTTTTTTTTTGTGGGTGGGAAATCATCAAATAACTTCTCCCGCTCTGGGCGGAGCGGGAGGGTGTGTCAGACTCTTACTGACTAAAACCCACCCGTGTTCCTTCGGTTGCCCTGTTGCCGGGGGCCACGATCGCCCTTTCGGTTTTCTTCGCAACCCCGGCAGGCATCGGCCCTAGCGGACCCCGTCAATTCTGCTGACATCTCTTTGAGGCGCGCGTGGAACACAACGCGCCGTCGACCCGGGCCTGGTCCTTATTGGACGGTGAGCTACCCATTGCTCAGTCCTGGTTGGCGATAGGCAGAGCTGGTGTAAAAACACCAACTCCACGGTTGTAAACCACCAAGATCAACTCTGTTGGGACGCGGTTGACTGCCGTGTAGCAAGCCCTTTAGTGTTGCTTATTATCAAGGTGAGACGACAGATGTTACACATCATAATTATGCGACTGAAATTAAATGAAGTTGTTTACCTATTCTGTAAAGGTATCGGAATTTCGAAATCACTTTTACACGTGATATAAAATATATATATATATATGCTCGATGACTTCGGCGTTTCCTATCTGACTACTCTGAGATGAAAGGCCGAAACAAACCCAGAGGTCGCAGTCTCTTTTAAAGTCCAGACATAATCTTGATCAGACCATATGAAGAGATTACTGTCTGAAATGGTCTTTTGAGGAAAGAACCACACTGATTTGAGTGGACCTGTCTGGTTTGGGTCGCCGGCGCCGCCGGCGCACAGTGGAACGAATGTATGGGAGCGGTTGGACGTAGACATGTCCGAAAAAAAAGAGTAAAATTATGCCAAACTAATGATGCCATCTTATTCGATTACTTAATGCCTTCATAACTTGTGGTGATGAATTTCTTCATAACTCCCATATTTCGGGAGTAATTTGAGAAAATGTGAAATTTTACTATGAAAATGAGTGTATCGAGCTCTCTCCCTCCTGATTCCGGGCTTGTTTCAAGTAGCGGTCTCTAATATCATAATGCTAATACTAAGAGCTATATTTAATACTAAGACACATAGTGCGCCAAATGTGCACTTTCTGGGATAAAGAGTGATGTTTATTTTATAACACAATTTTTTAATTTTTTGTTTATTTTGTTGATTAAAACCGTTTTTCTAAAGGTTTACCTTATTACAATAACATTTCTGATCAGCCAATTAGAGAAGATATAAGCTAATTAGGATATATAATTAGGGACTTAAGGTTTACATATAAAACTGATGCACTAATGATTACTGATAAGAACATTGCTATTATTTAATTACTAAATGGCTCTTAATACACTAATTTAGCATGCATCATTTACTAATTATCACAATAACTAATTACCTTGCAATATTTAACAAAGGATACCTGGGATACCTGGATTTTATATAAATAGGTCACTATTAGTAACTTTAAAATCAGTGTTGATTTACACCTCGTTGTATCCAAGCTAATCTCGCAATGTATTTTCCAAATTTTAATACAAATCTTGATATTCACGTTGCTTTATGCGCACGCGCACATAAAGATTTACGCGACTTTAACTATTTGTTCAGTGTTTTAAAAGATAACAGTTGTGTTCAGTTATGTGAAAGTGCTGAAACAAGTTTAAAAGACTGGTGTCGTCGATTTTGCTACCGCATTTATGCAAAATGGACACAGTCTGGAAGAAGCACAGATAAGTTTCGGAAGAAACATGAGATTTGGCTACAGGCTGCAATTCAATGGCCGGAATTACAGAATGAAAATATGGAACCTTCTACAGAAAATATAAGTGACGTCATCGAGCCCATAATTTCTCCTGCTAAATCTGATGCTTCAACTTGTACACATCCTAGTCCTCGTAAATCTTTTGAGGACCTTAGTAACCGGCAAAAAAGAAGACGCACCACTGAAGATAGTCTTTCATGCAGCAGTAGCAGCGCTGAAATTATGTTTTCGGCCGAAAGGGCGCTTCAAAAGGCAGGACAAAGCGATACAGCTTATGTTATGAAATACTTGACGGAGAATCCAGAAGAGGCCTCAAAAATCAAAGCCTTCATTGAAGGTAAATCAATTCAGGTACGGGAAATATCCCCTTTGAAGGCATTGGCTCTTTATGTATCGATGAACTTATCGAAATGGCGCTATAACACTCTTCGGGATTTCAACACTCAAGAAGGAGCTCTTCAATACCCGAGTTACTACATGTTGGTTAAAGAAAAAATTAAGTGCTATCCGGCCAAAGAAGATCTCACAGTTACAGAGAGCTCTGCAAAAATCAAATTACAAGCCTTGATGGATTTAACCTCAAGAAGACTTATTAGGTCGTTAGAAACCCCTGTTGATCCCAATCAACAGCTCGTATTGACCAGCAAATGGGGTTTTGACGGATCATCTAGCCAAAGCATTTATCATCAAAGGACGAGTGAAGATGAGCAAATCGATCTTGCTAGTAATTTTATGATTAGTCTTGTACCACTGCGGCTCGTCTCAAAAGGTGTAACAATTTGGGAAAACGAGCGACCATCTTCCACTTCATTTTGCCGGCCAATATTGTTTAAGTTTATAAAGGAAACCAAAGAAAATGTGCAGAGAGAGATGGCTGAAATCGAAGCAGAGATTGAAGCCTTAACTCCATCCACCATCACTGATGGAATTAGTGTCAAACACCAACTGCTGTTGACAATGATTGATGGTAAAATTCATTCCATTATATCCAATACAGCAGCTTCAGTGTGTGACATATGCAAGGCTTGTCCTAAAGAAATGAATAATTTAGAGTTAATCAAAGATAAACACGCAAACGAGGACATGTATAAATATAGCTTAAGCACCCTTCACGCTTGGATTCGCTCAATGGAATGCTTATTACACATTTCCTACAAATTAGACATAAAATCATGGCAAGTAAGGGGTGATATAGCAAAAAGGCAGGTTGATGACAGGAAGAAAAGAGTTCAAGAGGCTGTAAGAAGAGAAACGGGCTTACTTCTCGATGTTGTGAAACAAGGCAGTGGATCCACCAACAATGGCAACTGGGCAAGGAGATTTTTTGAAAACTACACTAAATCTGCTGAACTGACCGGAATAGATGCTATGCTTTTAAGAAAAATCTGTGTGATCTTGCAGTGTATTTCATCAGGAGAGAAGATCAACGTAACTAAATTCCGAGAGTTCTGCTTTGATACTGCTAAGCTTTACGTGGAGTTATACCCATGGTATTATATGCCTTCTTCACTTCATAAAATTTTAATGCATGGGCCAGACATAGTTCAGAACATGTCAATTGTGCCCATTGGTTTTCTATCCGAAGAGGCATCTGAGGCTAGAAATAAAGATTTTAGAAAATATAGAGAGGGGCATTCTCGAAAGCATAGCAGTATCTCATGCAATGAAGATATTATGCACAATCTTTTACTGTCTTCTGATCCACTTGTTACAAGTATCCGTCCAAAAGGAAATAAGTTTGTAAAAAAATCTTCTTTTAAGGAATTTTATGAGCTTACGGATTCTGAGAAAAGTGATATCGAATTTGTTAACATAAATGATTTAGCGGACATCGATTCTGAATTTGAATTAATTGATGATGATGATGATGACGAAGATAATTAAATGATGTTATTGTTTTAAAATGTGTAACTTAGTAAATTAGAGCTTACGTCTTAATTATTTATTGTACTTTTAATGAAACTAGGTAATTTATTATCAACTTACTTAAAAGTCATACTCTCATCAGTTCTTGTGAATATTTTTGTTAATATATATTTCTGTATATATATAATATATTTATAGACCTCTTAATAAGTCTGTCTGCGGTTTAAAGTAAATACAAATGGGGAAAAAACGTTTTTTTTTTTAAATTTTCATTTCCTTTTATCCCAGAAAGTGCACATTTGGCGCACTATGTGTCTTAGTATTAAATATAGCTCTTAGTAATAGCATTACGATATTAGAGACCGCTACTTGAAACAAGCCCGGAATCAGGAGGGAGAGAGCTCAATACACTCATTTTCATAGTAAAATTTCACATTTTCTCAAATTACTCCCGAAATATGGGAGTTATGAAGAAATTCATCACCACAATTTATGAAGGCATTAAGTAATCGAATAAGATGGCATCATTAGTTTGTCATAATTTTACTCTTATTTTTCGGACATGTCTACGTCCAACCGCTTCCATACATTCGTTCCACTGTGCGGCGCCGCGTCGGTCATCGCTACAGCTAGTGCCCGCCCGCTTAGGGTTAGAGATAAAAAAACGACCGAATTTTATTACTTTTTATATTATGTATACCTACACAATAATAAGTAGGCCGCCATCACAACAAACGTATATTAAGTAGGCCGCCGACTTTGAGCGTTTAGTTGAAAATGTAATTAAAGAACAACGTCAGCCGGCAACTGTGGTTTTTCAGTCGTCAACCGACTATAGGTTTGTTGTGAACACGGCCTTATACCTTCATTATAAGTACCTACTTAGTTCTAATATAATTTCACAACTTTTATTCATCTTATAACATCACTAAACATAAACTCTAAAAACTTAATAAATTAATATCACACTTCTGGTAATGTTCATGTTGACTAAAATTAAATTTAGTAATACTATTAACATATATCATAAAAATGCAAAAAGGAGTATAAGTAACAAGACAGTTATAGGAAAAAATATATAAACAGAAATTCGAGGATGGCATATGGATACTAGAATTGAAGAGTCACTTTCTTCATTTTGTAAACCTTCTTTTGTGGGTTTTTCAACTATAACTAATTCATCACTAAAGAAGTCTATATTAAATTCACATTCAGTTTTATTAACACATACTTTGGATTCAGAATTATTTACATATTGGAATGTTGGTTTATAAATATCGAAAATTGCATGTATATCATTAACCCCATTATCTGTATAGAATATGTAATAATAATATCCATCAAGTAGTACTTCGTGAACTACCTTGAGGATGGTAGTATTTTCTAAGTAATTTGTACTGTTACATTGCACAGAGAAAGGGAATAAGCCATTTATCAAAATTGTATCATGAAAACATTCTTGCAAATTATTTTCAAATCTAGATATAGGTTCCTGAAGGTTCACAGTACCATTAATAGCATTTCCTCCATGATATACACCAGTATCTAATAAAGTGTTAGGATTATGTAATGGTATATTTTTTATATCTCTTCTTAGTCTTTCTTGATCATTATGTGTCAGTTTTCCTGTATTATAATCATCTGTAGCATTATTCAGCATCAAGTCCTGTGGGTCATTCTTATCAGCCTTTTTGTCCATGACGTCTTCTTCTTTATTATGTGTTATATTACGTTGTGAAGTATTATTGTTTTTATGTCTGTAATCAGGTTTCTCTAATGTCACTAGAACTCCTTGGTGTTCCACTTTTGGGAGGTCATTCTCTTGCCTATTATATCCATCCAAAATTCCACATGTGTTCAATATCCTGTCTCCTTTAACAACTAGAATCTTGGAACCTTTATGCCGAGAACATGCTTTCAATTCAACAGCAGCCCCTTTTAATAAATAAAATCCCCAATATTCTAATGTATCATCTGGTAAGGTCATCGACTTTTTTAATCGAATATGTTTCCGCTTGTCAGATATTTCTGGTGTACCTTTCATTTGGAATGCACTAAACGTAGTATTCATTTTCAATGAATGTTTCTCACAAAATACTGATGATTGACCTTTATGAATTTGGATAACATCAGAGTCAGATATTTTATACATGACATCAGCATATCTTATATTTCTCAAATACAAGGGTAACACAATCAGAATCGAAGGCAAAACTGTAGTTAGCAGGCAAAATGTTATAACACGCCGAGATCCATGCATCTTATTTCCATCTGAAAAATAAACAAGTTATGAGAATACGGAAAATCTAGTAATAACTTAAAATTTCACATACTGCCACTCGCACGAACACAAAACGTTTTATTTAGAGGCTAAGGTGAGACACCTACCAGTTTCTAATATTTTTGAAAAATCATTTTAGCCTTGCGTTGTTTTAGTAGAATCGAGATATTTTTTACAGAAAGATTGATTGAATTGTGTTTATGTTTACATTTTAAAACTTCATCACATCTCACATCGTCGTCATTCCCACAGTCAGACAGACTTAGGCCGCATTCCGAGTTACGCCATAATTGCTCACAGCGCTCACATCGATACTTTGCGTACCGACTTAGATAATTATCATCTATAATTATCATCTTAGATGATATCAAAACATATTGAAATCTTTACTTTCTGCCAAAGTTCCATAAAATTTTTGACAGGAACTAAATATTTTCACATGTTTTGTTGTGAATGTTTCGCCAGTACAAACGCACAGTTAGTTGATAGATAAGATGCAACTCAAAACGAAACAGCACAACTGTCATTTTTGACAGCGCTCATGGTGATATAAATTTAGGGCATGGTCGGCGTTATCGCAAGATGGCGCATTTTATGACGTCATCTATGACGATTCATTGCACTTCGTTATGGCGCTCCCGCTAATTCGGTACGGGTGTTAACACGCTCAAATCGATTATAGCGTAACCCGGAACGCAGCTTTAGTAGTACTGTGATTCCCATCGTATGTCAATGTCACTATTTAATTCAGTGTTTTTCAACCTTTTCCATGGCATGGCCCTTTCGCGACCCCCTCCGCTGTTTCTAACATGGAATATTTCAAGGCTGTTATTTGGGTACCTTTTGGTTATACAAAAAACAGAAGTTTTAAAGTGTTTGATTCCATTCGGAACCTTCTACTTGTGCGAGTTAATGATTTCATCAATGGCGCCTGATCCTCGTCACATTAATGATTCATGACATCGACATATGACTTGTAGGTATTTGATGATTTGTGTTAACCTAAGCTTGTGGTTAACTTTTGATGTGAAACATCTATAGCGGTGGCGGCGGGTGGGTCAGACCGACTGTTGGCATGGAAACGCCGCGTCGGCGGCGCGGCGGCGTCGCCGTCGCCACGCCAACAATGCCAATGCCAAACCAGCGCCAACGCCAATGTTGGCGTCGGTAAACTATCCTTATAAGCATATTACCTGTACATATTGATTTCGATGTTTCACATCTACCAGGCGTCCCGCGACGGCTCATTTATTTTTAATAATTATATTATACCATTTTGAACTAAGTAGTATGGTTTTATATGTATAACCTTTAAATTTTAAAGTAACGGTGCCCCCCTAAACAGGCTTGATGACCACCTCGGGGGTAGCGACTAGTGTTGCCAACTTTTTTATACCAAATAAAGTAATAACGAAGCTTTATAAATATAGTAGATGGTGACCAAATAATATAAAATAGTAGGTATATTTAAAAAAAAATCTTTAAGGCATTTTTTTTTGCTACTATGAACCTTTTATTTCTCATAACTATTTTTGCACTCTAAATTAAGGTTACAAAATATCATAACTCAACTTATATGAGATTAATGCTTGCTCTATTGCGATCATCTTTCCATTTTGTATTGAAATAAAATGTAGTAGTTACGCAGACCATTTTTTTTAAATTTAGAAATTTATACTATATTTCTAAATAAAAAAAATATTAGGCCTCTAATATAGCAGGATACTATATTATACAGGGTGTAAGGGACAGCCCTCCGCAAACTAACAGGGTACATTCAGCTCCTTATTCTGAATCATATTCCACCGAAAATTTTCCAGGGAAAATTTTATTTTTTTTTGCCTTTTTTTCATTTAATATTTCTTTCTTTCAATGTAAAATTACATTCTCTGTACGCAGTACTCCATTAATGTAAATAGAACAGGTAAAACAGAAAAAAACAGCAATGGATGTTGAACAAACGACGCGTGAAATCAGCTGTTCAATTTCTGGCTGCGTTGCTGTTCGCTACCTACCTACGTGCGTTTTGCCACGGTAGCGATACATTGCGTGTAAGGTAATAAAACAAATCAGGTTAATTGGATTCCCATAACATTCCTGAAATAATTTCATGTACCGGTCATCTTAGTATGATATACTGACTTCACCCTATCAGTCTGCGGAGGGCTGTCCCTTACACCCTGTATAGTGGGGTTGGCAACCCTAGTCGCGTGTTCGCGACCCACACGTTGAAAAACAAAACCCTGCTACAATAATTATGTCTGCACGTCTGCCACAGCTAGCAAGTGTTGCCAGATTTTTTTTTGGCCCAACTAGCCTAAACGCATGTCCCGTACCGTGCTTCTCTGCATCAGTAATAAACTTAAAAGAAACAGTTATACTGAGCATGTTGAGGGTTCAAAAGTAACATCAAAATGTGGATTTTTTTTGTATATTTTGAACCCTTTTGAACGGCGTTACGTTACAGTCACCGCTCTTCTAGGAAACCGTAGCTTTAAGGCTCGTGCAGACTAGCGCGATAACGCGCTCGCAACAGGCAGCGCGACCCGTGTCGCGCCCGCGATATCGCGCTGGTCTGTATGAGCCTTAAGGCAGTGATACAGTGCGTTTCATCAAATAGTTCCTATGCCGTAATGTTTGCTCCACTGTTGTAGGACGAACACGAAAACGCTGGTCCGTTGTTAAAGTTTAACAGTAGAGCTAACGCTAACTGGAGCATTGGGGTATAGAAACTATTTGATGAAACGCATATAAGTCGACTTTGGATTTAGACACGTTACCGCATTTACACGTTACTCGTTCGCACATTACTGGCAGCGTGCGGAAGTTTTACCATAGAATATAGTTTGTGGTACCGTTGAATGTAGTACAATAAAAGGCAGGCGCGGTCGCAATCCAAGATTTTGGGGGGGGCACCATGGGTGCTGAGGAATATTTTTAGGGAGGTACATCTTGTTGGTCTAGTGGTCGCAAGCGCTACTGCCGGGTAAAGTGTTAATGGGTTTTTCCTTCAAGAATAATATGCATATATCTCCAGCTCCACAATACTTATATGCTATTCAGGGACGCAGCTGGCAAAATCAAAGTGGCGCGGGCGGTAGCATGCCTTTAACCAAAATAAAAGAATTATTTACGGAATATTTGATTTGACAAGGTCGTCTGCGGAAAGCAGACCTTTCCTCGTAAAGATGCACCTCGTTTCTTCATTTCAGCTTTTAACTGACTTATCCGCCACATCGAATACATGTTTTTTTACAACAGTTCTTTCAATAAAGGAAGAAAAAACGAAAACGAAAGAAGAAAAAAACGTAGTCAATAAAGGAAGCCAAGACACAACACTAACTTGACAGGTGAAAGCTATGCTAGCACCATCTATCTAAAGTTTTCACCGGCCAACCCCATTAGTCGCAGTCACAGCACTTTTTGATAGATAGTAGGTATTACAACAGTAGATTATGAGAAGAGGGAGCAATAAATACTAGCTTGACAATTAAAAAAAAAACAACCTTAGATAGGTAGGTTTTATTCGATATTTTTAATTCTAAGAACTCTTTTGAACTGAATGCAGAATGCAAGAGCAAGCGAAGCGATCTCGGAAAAATTTTCACACACTCGGATAGGTAAGATTTTCTTTTGATCATTCTAAAAGAACTAGGAATTAGTTGCTTTGTCGAATTATGAAGAAAAGCTCAAGAATTAAGAGAATGTAGAAGGAAAATTTTAGCACTCCACCCTGAAAAGCTTTTGTTTTCTTTTAAACATCCTTACATCCTTACATTATTTTAAACAAAGTCCCCCGCCGCGTCTGTCTGTCTGTCTGAACGCGATAAACTGAAACACTACCGAAAGGAATTTTAAACGGTTTTCACCGATGGACGGAGTGATTCATGCGGATGGTTTTAGTCATAATTCATTAAGGTATTGTGTAAATTGGCTGAAATTTGATGATAATTGTTGAAGATGTCGGAAAAAATCATGCTGACTGGTAACTTTATTGGCGTGCGCCGCGGAAATCGTAAAAGTTACATAAAATTTATGTTCTACAGTATTGTTCATCTTATAAAGTTCAACAAAAAAGTCCGCGATGGCATATGTCTATCTTCTAAGGATGACCAACAATAACCATTTTTATCTTTCAGAATTTGATAAAAATTTCATTGTTATTTCCGAAGGTATTTTGAGCGGTATCATATTTATCCTTATCCAATATTATAATTATGTTATTTAAATTTGGCATTTAATTTAGATTAAAATATGCCTTGACATTATTTCATTAAAATTAATACTTTAAAAGATATCACAGATTTAAAATTACGCGTAACAAAATAATTATGGTTGACAACAAAGAAACCTTTACAAACCTTTTCCTCGGCTATTAGGGTAATCCCGGTAGTACGTACCCGTCGGATATTTTCCGATATACCCGCGGGTGAAGCCGCGGGCAAAAGCTAGTTATACAGAAATAGAACTTACTTTTATGAAGAAAACCTTAAACTCAACAGTTTTACAGTAAGTAGGTAGTTTAGGTTTTGGAATTTGGCCTTAACCTTAGACTTTCAAACTTTACGTACGAGTGGAGTGCCCAAAACCGAGTTTGCGTCGCTCGCTTTGCATGCCAAGAAACTCCATTTTTATAATTGACGTAGTGAATACTTCTTCAGGCGCGTTGAACGATTTTTGGTAGGGGAAAATCTTGTGGGTTCACGTCACCGACATGCTAATGTTAACAGCACATCATCTATGGAGTATGACGTGTTGTGCTTGTTGTTGCTCGGGAGTGCCGATTTATATGAAAACCGGACTAATGTTAACAATATTAATTTACAAATTGGGTTTCCATATTTGATCCTTCAATTAATTGGAAAATTAATAAAAATAACAATGTTATTTCATAGTTTTAAGTTTTCAATTGTATCGGCAGTCCCCACTGTAAGGTATTGTGTCTACTTTTATAATTATGTAATGTGGGTATGCGTTAATATCAATAAACCAGTCAGCTATCCATCTGCGTATTTAATTGACGTCCCATTTGGCGACGAGTAATTCGAATTCCAATTGCGTGTGAAATTATTACTAACAATGCCGATCGGTCGACTAGAACCAATAGACCAGTCAGCTATCCATCTCCGTGTTTAATTGACGTCCCACCCACTGCCTATTTTCTTATTTTTTTTGGATGATATCTTAACTGCAAGTACTTGAGCCACGGTAACCCGTGTAGTAAAGTTTTAAAAGTTAGTAATACAAGTACCTAAATCATTCAGGCTCCCGAGACAGCGTGAAAGATTTTGGGTGAGTCATGACCCCCTCCCCTCGGACCGCGCCTGATGAAAGGGAAGAGGGAAAAGTCATCGGAAAGTTGTCTTGTAGACTTTTTTCTGCAAGACATCAGAAAATAACCTAAGACGGCAACAAAAAAAAAAAAAAAACGGTCGTCAAATTAGCTGCCTCTAAAATCTGCCGCCCTAGGCTCAAACTTATTCAGCCTACTGGTAAATCCGCTACAAGTTACGCCACTGGAGCAATATTGTCTATCTTACGTCAGACTTTATATATTAAAACACGATTATAAGTTGCTTGTTGTAGCTCCAACATAAAATAACTTTAAAACGAAAAGCGGAACTAAAAGTTTTTTGCTTAAGTACAGTCAACCGCACATCACGGATAACACTTGCACTACGATCGTCCTTATTGCTACCACATAAAGGCGCTGTCTGTGTCAAATTGTTACCACTCATGTGCGGTTAACTGTACATACCTATGCAATGCTATTGCACAAATTATTACAAAACAACAATAGCATAGTGAGAAAAGATAGAAGACCATGATAATATTTTAATGTACACACGGCTACACATCAAGCTATACATTTCCAGTATAAGCTGACCTCGCATTGTACGGAAATCCTATACAATGCGAAATCAGTATAAACTGGAAATGTATAGCTTGACATATTATGTAGTCGTGTGTACAGTCAGCCTCAGAAAGATGTAAACTACGGCAAGAAATTAATTGCTTACAATCTTTGTTGCATAATATTGAATCCATGAGTAGTCATAAAACATTTTACACAGAGTTCTTACTGTAGCTACACATTAGTATTATGGAACACAAATTGTAGACAATCAAATTAATTCTTATCGATGTATAGATACATGTTATTGAGGCTGGCTGACTGTACAAAGAATCAAACTATGCCCTATGAAATAACAATTAAAGATAATTTTAAGGTAGGTACTTACCTTCTTTATTAACGTTAGTATAATGATAATTAGACAAATAAGACGTATTTACTGGCCTCGGAAAGTTTTTGTCCATTTTTCAAGGACTGTAGAGTGTAGGTACATTAATTATTATTGTTCAAGAAAAAAAACACGGGCACGTAAGCTGCACTCTGCAGTGACATTTAACTATATTACAAATGAAAATATAAATACTATATAACTTAGCACCGCAATAGGTTAATGATAAGCTTATCAGACGTTTTATCGCCTGTACTACTTATATTACGCCTTGTTCACAATTGAGATCAAGACTCGCTCACACGCCTTTTCTCGTGATATACATTTGTTTGTATACCAACCTATTTATACATTAGCAGCATCAATAACATTAGGTAGATAAACTGTTAGGTACATGTTAAGTTTTTTCAATTACATGAGAAGTTTGGTAGGTATTTTTAGAGTTCCGTGCAAAAAAATATTTTTCTCTGCATGTCCTACCAGAGAATTGTAATAATTTGTGAATTTAGGGAATACCTAAGTGGGGGCAGAAAAAATATGTTTGTATCTAGTTATTAATAACAATGATCGCGATGTGTGCACTATTTTGTTCTTAAGTCCTAGACAATATGTGAGTAATTCAAAACATTTTTCACAATTTAATTATACATTGGATTTTATCGCGCACTGGATTTTCAACTCTCGGTTTTAAGCCGAGCGTTGAGAATCCAACGCGCTGGGACGCACTCTCGTCCTAACGCGTTGAAAAAACTCATTGTTAGATTTTCAACTCTCGGCGCTAAGCAGAGCGTTGAAAACGAAAAAAAATCAGCGCGATTTTATTACGTCCGTGCGAACGCCGGCTTAGAACATCATTCTGTTGCCCTCATCACAATTTATTTGGTCTTTTTCTTCAATACTTCTCTATTAGTCGTCATCCCGGTAGTCCTCCCTTTCTAGCCATAATTATAATCTTTCACACACTACTTCCATCTTTCCTTTGGTGTTTCTTCTCCTACTCCTATAGGCTCATTCATTCTGAAAACTTTCTTCACGAGATTTTCTTCATTCCTTCGCTTCCCATGCCAACCGATTTCCACACAACTTTTCAGACAGCGGTGCAACTTTCATTCTCATTTCATATTGTATCCAGAAATAGCTATAGCTCTAAGGTTAGTTATATGCATATCTCATCTCCACTCAGCTTCAGTAGATACCACTGAGCGGAGATGTATCATATTTGTATGTTGCGATTGAATCGGAGATGTGAGCTGTGCCGTGTGAGTTTCGAGAAGTTATCATAGAAATTATTCCACCAGAGTCGCGTCGCGCCTATCTGCGGGAGCCTTAATACCCTAGAGTTTTGGGATATCAAAAGGAACACCTTGTTTATGAGGAATTTTGAAAGATTTATAACAGTGTAGGTATATGAGTTTAGAAATAAATTGGTGTACGGAACACTTGCGTAAGTTGTCCGACTTGCACTTTGCATACCCACCTAATATTATTCATAACGCTGTTAATTTTCCAATAACGTCACGCGAGCATTAATCCAAGGTTCTTTAACGACGATTTAAGTAGGTACCTACTTAAATCGTTGAATGGCAGAAACCTAACGAAAACGAATGCCATAATAATATATTTTAAAAATATTCTTTCAATTTTAATTTCAATTTTATTGTCGGATACTATGACGGGACATAACGATATAATCAGTATTGCGTGTTGTTTAGTTATCCGCTCCGGATCTAGATGTTTTTCGAGGTGGGGCATAAACTGACTCAGTGACAGCTCGGCCCGAGTCAACTCAACCCGAATAATAATACCAGATTACTACTTGTCAAAGCGCCTAAAAAAATTGTGTGTGCCGTTGGAAGAGCACGGTAAAGTTTTCGCGAAAATCGCCTTCTTGTCTTTTATGTCTTACCTAGACTATTGTAAATTTGATGTGCAAGAGTGATATAGAAAACTTTTCTATTGTCATCAGATTGGATGCGCGTCTTTTTTAGTCTAGTCTCGTCCTACCCAAGGTAATAAGAACCTGTTTGGCTGTCCTCTACAATGTACAAAATACTACAAGTGCTTCCTGCCCAGAATAAATAGAACCAAAAAAGGTCTTGCATACATATACACTATTTGCGCTGTAGCATGGTGCGGGTGACAGTTTCAGTAACATTTCGTTTCACTCTTGAAAGTTGCCGCGATTTACAATTTATGACTTAATATTTCAGTTGTATCACATTCGTAATATATTAAATAATTAATAACTGTAGTAAATTAAATTAAACCCAACCAGAATGTTCTAATCAAGAAATAAAATCAAATTGAATGAAAAATTAAGCAAAGTGTTATGCGTATAACGTAACGCCATAGACGTATTTAGTGATGGGATGTACTGCTACGATGGATAGTCGATATTTTTTATAATAAAAAACGTATATTGTGCGTAGGTCAATTTTTATTTTTAAAAGGTCTAATTATACAACAGAACATTTATAGGGTAAGGTTGCTTAAAAGGTTGCTAAAAAAAAATACATGTTATTCGTCTAAACTCATATCAGAGTCAGGAACATCTGAATTGTCACTCAATTCATCATCTGAATCTGTGACGGATATTATTAACGATGACTCAATTATGTTGTCAATATGTATGTCACGATCCCAATCAGACATAATGTCCCTTTTTGTTTTATTCACGACCTTCGACCAGTCTTCAGGTTGAACATTGTTGATGGCCTCTTGTAATAGGGCCAACATCTTATTTGCCGTAAATGGCGGCGAAGTATTATTTCTTGCGGCGTAACCTAAAAATAAACGAACTTATAAAAAAAAGTATTCAAATAATCATCAATCAGCCTAATCTAGTATCTGGTAATGTTTTTAAACTAGGTACATGCTACGATCGGAAAGCTGATTTTTTTATAAAGCTTCAAAATGGGAATTGAAATTAAAAGCATACCTTTTATTTGGGCCCAAATCAGCTCAATAGCGTTATACTGGCAATGGTAGGGTGGTAGTCGAAGGACCTGGTGGCCTTTTTCTTTTGCCATCTCGTCCAGAGCATAGGTAGGAGTTGGTGGCTTATGGCGTCGGACTAAGGCAATAAGCTCCGTCTTTAACATTTTTATATCTGCTGTAACTCCGTTTTCACTCAGCCACTTCACCAACTCGCTTTTGCGGTTGGATTGGTTTGGGGGTTTATTAACTTGCACCGAATGGTAGGGTGCGTTGTCCATTATTATGGTCATAGGCTCTTTTAAATTGTTTAATAGACCTATGAACCAATCTTTAAATTTTTCGTAATTCATCTCCTCATGATACTCCGTAGTTTTTTTTGACTTAAAAGCCAGCAAACAATCAGGGACGAATCCACTTGCTGTACCTGCGTGACAAATAATAAGGCGTTCGCCTTTGCCTTCCGGCACTTTGGTACACGATTGTGCCGTATCGTCGGTCCAACTTTTACCCACTGTGTGGTTGGCGTTTAGCCACGTTTCATCCAAAAAGACAACTTTGCTCCAATCACTTATGTTTTTGGCCTTCCTTAAAAATCTACATCTTGCTAGGGCAATGTCAGTCCTATCCATAATAATCTTTCTTTTGTTAACTTTTTTGTAAACAAAGCCAATATCTTTTATAACTTGCCGTAGCGAAGTAATACCTCCTTTGAACAAGTCAGCTTCTTTTAATGATTTTAGAAGCTTGAGCAATGTGGGTAGCTCCATTCTTCTATAATAATCATAAATATGATTTCTAATAGCAACCTTAGCAAAATCATCCAAATCTGTGATTGGCTTCACCTTGGTCCGCTTTTTGTTGGGTGTCGATAATTTATTTTCAAACATCCCATCTTGGCCAATTTTCTCACGTGTTATACGCGAAACAGTATTGCGGCCAATATCAAGAGCTTCGGCTACTCGTTCTACAATATGATTCAATGGTAACAACGGTCCATTATTTTGTTGTTCTCTTTCAAAGTAGTCTCGGAGGCGAACAACAAGCTCCCTGGCCTGACTACCCAAAACAGTTTTTTTTGTATGCTTAGGCATGGTAATAACAACAAACTCAACAAACTTATAACAAATAACAATTTAACAAAAATGAAAACAAACAATGAAATCGTAATACGTGTCACATTAAGTCACAATATAACGCGCTTGCACTCGTACTCGCACTCACAGCATCGCACGGGTAAACAACATGGCCGCCGCGCCGATGCACCATAGAGCAAAAATGTTGTCACGAAAAAAAAAACATAAACCCGATTTTGATTATTTTATATAAGTACAAAGATAATTATGTAGCCATAAAACATTTATATTGACAAGTTTATACACGTAGCACACACGTAGTTACACTGCACAACTGAATAATACACTAATTTTCATAACAATATTAAAGAGAACTAGATTCACGCTGCGAGTATCGTTAGCGATAAAAATGAATTGCATAACCTCACATCCCTACGTGGTACTGACAAATGTCAACGTCATACGGGCAACTGTCACCCGCACCATGCTACAGCGCAAATAGTGTAATTGTTATATTTTTTTAGGGTTGTAAACGGGCCAATCTGAAACGATTCAGTCTATTTTTAGATCTATATTTTTTTTCTTTTGAGAAGACACTAGGCACAATTACCAAAATGAGTTGTACTTTATTTATATAAGAATATTGGCTATATACAATGAGGTTAAAAACCGAAAGCCCATCATAGATGGCAGCACAGTAGTCCGTCTTCAAACCGCCGTTGTTGTGTTTGTTTACTTTTGTTTCGATCACAAATTATACGAAAACTAGATAAATATGTATGCGACTTGGAGTGTAGCACCATTAAAAGACGAGCTAACGACAGGGGAAGCGTCTACCACGGGTAAAAAAGTTGCTTGAGTGGAAAACATACTATTGGCGTTTCCATGACAATCAAGTCAAGTTACTGCATCAGTACGTGTCAGAGGTGTCAGAACGAAACGAAAACGCGACTATCTTTTGACGCGATGTGGCGAATCTAACGATTACAATCTTTCTCGCTGTCATCATTTTCATGACAGCCGTTAAGCTACGATTTCCTAGAACAGTGGTGATCGTCACGTAACGCCGTAATGTGTGACATTCACTGGTTTCTATAGAAAACGTCTCAGTGACGTCATTCAACGTTACGTTACAGCCTTGCGTTACGGTTACCGCTCTTCAAGGAAACCGTAGCTGTACTGCGGCCGTTAATTGCGGCCATTGCAGTGCTCTTCTAGGAAATCCTTAACGACTGGATGGATTTTTATACATGAGGTCTCTATCAACTTGTATAAGTCGCCCAAAGGTTTTGTTTTTATACAGTCAAAATGGCATAATTTAAACATCAAACAAAAATTTCCTAAAAAAAAAATGTATTAAATCATGTGGCGTAACAAAAAAAAAGTGAGGACACCGAATTAGTATTAGTAAGTACTGACACAATTTTTGATGCATGAAACTTGTGCATCAAACTGTCAATGTTTACAATTTTAGTATGTCATCAGGTGTATTTTCATGGGCTGTGAATCTGTGATTCTCCTCCGATTCTCTGAAGTGTAGGTTATTATAATTGTTTATTTAATATTAAAAAAGAAAAGACATTGGACAGAAGCTGCTGAAAAACTAGAAGTAAAACTTAAATATGGCTTTAATAAACTTCAATAGAAGAAAATAAATAAAATAAGTGAATAAAACTAAAAATAATGCCGATCAGAATGTTTTGAGTTATTTTTTAATTGCGACTGTTATTTGTTGATGGCTTGTAAAGTAGGCGAGTAATACTCTTAGTAAAACATACATTCCCCAGCTACAATCTTAAAACGTAAATGTGGTAAACAGACTACAGTAGTTTACAGTTTCCAAACCGGAAAAATATGGGAGACATCCTTAGACCACACGTAAAGTGGATAGAAGGCAGATGTTATCGGGTGAATGATCCAGCTGTAGAAACAACAACTTTCCAAGAACACGACTTATATGAAAATGGTAAGTATAAAGTAATAGTATTTTAACCATGAATGTAGATAAAGTGATAGCAAGTAATGGTGTATAATCATTAGTCTGTTTAATGATTGCTTTTATACAGCAGTAATTAAGTACAAATATTTTTTTTTATTAAAACAGAGAATGCCAATAATTTTACAATTTCTTCATAGGTTTATTAAAGTGAAAATCTATTTGTTTGTGAATTTGGATGTTCATTCGTTTATAATGCTTTAACGGTTAACTGCATTTGCATGTAGCATACGGTAGACCATGTTGTGGATTAGGACATAAGATACTTTTATCCCCATAAGATAATTTGCAGCTTTCACGCGGGATAGCTGCTGGCAAAAGCTATCATAATAATAAATAATCCTTTATTCAAAACTGAAGAATTTATATAATTTCTTTGTAGATGTAGCACGCAATGATGTTCTTGATGAAGGAGATGATGATGACTTTGAAGTAGTGATGGTTGATAATTCCAGGTACAGCACCAGTGTACATGTATCTAAGTAAGTGCAAATTACTTTTATTACAATTTGTAATTACATGCATGTTTTATGAAAATTGGCTATATTATTATTTAGAGTCCAGACTTGCAGTGCCTTCATGGCATGCTACAGTGGGTGTGATAAACACACAAAGTCCCACACTTATTAATCTATTATTTAATTTGCAGACATTATCTTGGATCAATTATAGGAAAGAAGGGAGCAATAAAAATTAGAATTGAGAGAGATACTAAGACAGATATTAAGATACCTAAACATGGCCAGGAAGGTGACATTGTTATATTTGGACCCACAGCAACTGTAAATATTTTTAAATATGGTTTATTCATAGCACAATTTTCATGTCACAATACCCCGTGGTAAGACTGGTTGTCAGATTTCCAGGCTTCTCACTGTCAGTATTGACTGTCAAAGATCTTCAAAGGACAGCAAGAATCAAAGGCTTAATATGCTTTCTGAAGCATGGAGGGTCTCTGTATGAATTGCATAGTCACCCATCCTCAAACAGACCTCGGGCTGCGCTAGCACTGTTTAACCTTTGAACAATTGATATTTTATTATAATTCTAAGTTAACAAATAAAATCCTATTTATACACATATAATTTAATTTTTCAGAGTGTAAAAGCAGCTAGAAGAAGAATTAATATAATAGTGATGTCATCGAGGATGAAACAAAAATCAACACATTTTATATCAATACCTATGAATCAGCTAAACATACAGAAAAGATTTGAAGAATTTGAGGTGATTATAATAAAATAATTTTCTGAGAACTCAAACTAGATTCTTTATAATGTTTGCTTCAATAGTTAATCCACTGTCTGCACCAAAGGAACAGTGAAAATCATTAATGGTACTATTCCGAAGATGATGCAGCTCCAGCATCAGTGCCTAACCACATTGACAGACTGCAGCAATATTACTGGTTTCTATGTATTTCTATGGAAACGCTTATGCAGATGGTGACAGTGCTGCTTGCTGCTGGGGTCGAGCGGCGACTGCTGGGCGCAGATGGCATACCAGTAGTACTGTCATTAGCTGTCACTAGCAGAAGAAAAGACGTATTTTTTAGGGTTCCGTACCAAAATGGTAAAAAGGAACCCTTATAGTACGACTCAGTCTGATATCTCAAGAACTACTCATGCTATCAACTTGAAAATTTGAATAATTTTAGATGACGTTTGCCCAACTATGTTGCAAATAAGAAAGAAATAAAAATAAAAAAATATTTGCAACAGGGACTGAATGGGGGTTTTTTAAATTCGAAGTGGGGCTAATATGGGTATCATGTGTGTCATCATCAGTGGGTATCATATGAAAGAACGCTATTTGCACATTCTCAAACATTTTACATTTTTTTTAGGCCCGCATAGTTTTCGACTTTTGACGAACGATTTAAAATAAAATACTGTGCCCCCCACATCTTATCTCCGAAGTTTGCGTAGAGAAATATCAGAAATTATTCTATGTGATAGAAGTTTATGTAAGGATTACAGAAAAACAAAACGATGTTTCTAAATAGTACAGTTTTTTAGAAACCATCTACAAAAATTACATTAGTTCCACTATCGGTCAAGAGATGGCGCTGACCTAAAACTCCAGTATTCTACACCGCAGTGTTAAAATTGTGTAACGAATATTGGCGTCGCCGATAGGGATGTAAAACGGTAAAATTGGGCTTGTATGATACGGTAAAAATATTATTTTACGTAATTTACGGTATTTTACCGTAAAATATGGTAATTTTCGGTAAAAAACGTATTAAACGTACTCATACGTACGGATTTTCAAATGGTTTTCACCAATGAACGCAGTGATTCATGCGGAAGGTTTTAGTGTATAATTCATTATGGTTTTGTGTAAATTGGCTGAAATTTGATGATTATTGTTGAAGATGTCGGAAAAAATCATGCCGACTGGGAGCTTTACTGGCGTGCGCCGCGGAAATCGTAAAAATTCCATAAAATTTATGTTAAACAATATTGTTAATCTTAAAAAGTTCAACAAAAAAGTCCGCGATGGCATATGTCTATCCTCTAAGGAAGACCCACAGTAACCATTATTATCTTTCAGAATTTGAAAAAAAAAAATATTGATATTTCTGAAGCTATTTTGACCGGTATTATAGTAATCCTTATCGAATAAAATATTTTATTTAAATTAGGCATTTAATTTAGATACAAATATGCCTTGTCATCATATCATTTAAATGAATAGTTTAAATGATATCACAGATTCAAAATTACGCGTAACTACATAATTATGGTTGACGGCAACGCGGACGCAGCGGTATCAGTCAATGATCTTTCCTCGGCTATTAGGTATGTAATCCCGGTAGTACGTTCCCGTGGGATATTTTTCGACATCCACGCGGGCGAAGCCGCGGGCAAAAGCTAGTGGATTATAATAATGTCATCTATGTGCAGAGGCAGAGTAGAGGACAGCACCAATTAAAATTTAAAACTTCATAAGTCGTCGGTAATTTTACCGTAATTTATATAAATGATACCCGTATTTTACCAGCGTTTTTCGTAAAATTACGTTATTTTGCAACCCTACTCACCGATGAAAATTTAAAATGGTACGGACGGAACCCTCTGTGCGCGAGTCCGACTCGCTCTTCACCGGTTTTTTGTTTGACAAATAAGTTCCGTGAAACTGTAGAAGTGTCGCCGCCATCGTAGATATGACGTCGTCTTCAGAACGAAAACTGCAGCCGCACTGTCGTCGCTGCGTTTATTGTCAATCGTAAAGCCGCTGCTGCCGGTCTGCCGTGGCGTTCGGAATTGTATCTTAAGGTTGAACTAGTCGCGGGCTCGAACTCAATGGTGGGCATTGGCGAAAAGCACGCTGTCTCACCTGGCAGCGTGTCCGACAGATATAGTATCAGTGATGAGAAGTTAGACGCTGGTTTACATGCACAACGTCTGGTTCGCACGCACACAAACACCGTTCTGAACTATTTTAGTAAAACGACCGCGTAAAAAATTACGAAAAGTCCTCTGGAAAATCGAGTTTACGCATTATTAATTTATAATACATTAAACAAAAGGTATTTTTATTAAACGCGTATACTAAGAAATCAATAATTAAATTTTCTTTAAAATTGTGAAGGTTTCAGAAAAATACGCTTAATAGATTTTGCGTGATTCTCAGTTTTTAATCCGCGTTAGATATAACTTTACAAATTAATTTCACTATGTAATAAAAACATAATCCAAAATATGCCTATATTAAAATATTAAGAATAGGTTCTATTGTAATTTAACATATATTTTTCCAAATCATTAACACTACTCGTTTAGACGTCATTTTCAGTATAAAATCATTAAAAGTCTGTTATCGTCGACTTAATAAAGGGCCCGTGGTATGCACGCGACATTCCTGCTAAGCGCCGTCGACGCAAGTTACCTGCCCTGCTAAACTTGAATGAGCAGCACCTGTTGCATTTGCAGCGCATTTTATTGCACTTTTTGCGCGTCGACGACGGTGCGTGAAAAAAACTTCGTGTGCATAGGCCAAGCTACATTACCCGATTTCCGATTGGATAATTAATTACATTTTCAGAAACTAAATGGTTCTTGTATGTTGGATTGGATAATTGATGTTGTATCTTGCTTTGCTTGGTAAGGTCATGTTTATATTCTTAATTTGCAAATGCTCATTTATTTTGTATTTTCAGGAAAGTGTTATGCGTGAGTGCCCTAGCAGAAATCTCGATAAGTCTCTATTTATCAAACCAAATAAGTTGCATCTTACGCTTGGTGTAATGTGCTTAATGGACAATGAGGAAAGATTGTGGGCATCCCAGCTACTTACTGAAGCTAAAGAAAAAGTGATGTGAGAATAAGTTATTATTATTTTAAGACGCAGATGTATGACAGTGACCTTGAGTGGTTAGCTTGCGTGTTCAGTACTGAGCTCACGTAACGCGTCGTACGTCCAGCCAGTTATAGGACTCGCCCATCAAGGAGCGCTGTCCCAAATTAAACGCATTATTGATTTATTATACATAAAACAAAAAGTATTTTAATAAAACTCGTATACTAAAAGATCAATAATAAAATAATCTTTAAATTGGTGAAGGTTTCAGAAAAATACGCTTGATAGATTTTACGCGATTCTCAGTTGTTTATCCGCGTTAGACCTAACTTTACAAATTAATTTCACTATTTAATATAAACATTATTCAAAATATGCCTATATTAAAATATTAATAAAATGCTCTTAAATTAGAGCATTTTATTAATATTTTACATATATTTTTTTCCAAATCATTAACACGTTTAGACGTCATCTTCAGTATAAAATCATTAAAAGTCGGTTATCGTCGCCTTAATTACATATTTTGCCTATCATTTTCTTTTGCTGTTCAATTGGAAAATTGTTGTTTCTTCACATTTGTCAAAATAGTGTTTGTTTTCAGGCCTATACTTGAAGGGCATTTACCATTAAAGTTCAGACTAAAAGGACTGTCATACATGAATGATGATCCATCACAAATTGATGTTCTGTATGGAGTTGTTCAAGAAGAGGGAAACTCAAAGGGGTTGATTCAACAGCTGGCTGATGCGTTAGTGGATCATTTTTATAAAGCAGGTGATGATAAAATGTTTTTAAATGATGATTCAGAATTTCTTTAGAATAACTAAGTTTATGTAGGTACATAACTATTAAACTTATGTTTGTCTATATTTACAGGATTTATGAACAGAGAACACGACAGGGAAAGTGTGAAACTGCATGTAACTTTAATCAATTCCAAGTACAGGATTCGTTCAGAAAACACGAATACGGACAATTCTGCTTCGTCAGCAAGAAACACAAGACGGCCAAGGGAATCTTTCGACGGCACAGAGATTCTTAAAAAATTCGCTGACTACGACTTTGGAGAGGCAGAGTTAACGGCTATTCACTTATCACAGCGATACTCAGTGGGTCCTGATGGATATTATCAGGCAACTTGCGTGATCCCGTGTAATGAGAGATGATACTGTTGATATAAATATATGTTTTTTTTTAAATATTTTTCCTTATAAATATTTTCGTATTGTTATATTAATTACCTGTTTTTTACCTGTCAATTGTATTGATTTGAAAAAATCTTTTTTCATTTGATAGCCCAATTCTTGAGGTAGGCTACAGGCTATTTAACATCACGCTAGCACCCATAGGTGCCGAGCAAAAAGAAAAATAACCAATTATCTTTACTTTCTGATCAGCCCTATACGCGCCACAAAAGATGAGACTTGACTGTGCGTCGCGCGCTCTTTCCGCCGCCCCGATAACGTCCCAGCGCAACGAAATTAAATGAAATTGTTTATTCTGTAAATAGGATATCACGGAATCACTTTTACACGTCATATTCAGCAGGTCGTCATACCGCTAAAGAGACTTATAAATCGTCTACTGCGCAAGTTAAACCACTTGGTGTGTCAAGTCTCATCTTTAGTAGCACACACTGTACAGGGTGAATTTCTCAAGTGTGTGTAGATGGTGTGGATGGCCAAATGCAAAAACAAAGAAAAAGCGAAAAATATTCAAAGGAGTCCGATTTGGATAAAAACTGAAACTGCTTCATCTAAACAAAAAGTCTTAAAAGCATCTACTTATTCAAAATCTTGAAGTTCATAAGCTTACTGATAGACAAGACTGGGTCTAGCAGCTTGAAACTGCACAAGAGTTCCTAGGCAAGGTTCTAAGGTGAGCGCTAAAGGATTTTCGAAAGTCATCCCTTAAAATCATCTTAAAAGACTAAATAGGAGCAGTGGGTAATTTGCAGTGGCATAATTTAAAGTGGTAGTGGCGTAATTCCAGATCATAGGCCCTGCACGCGTAGCATGACGCTTTCTATTTCTACGAAGAATAGACGTAGCTCTTTCTATACAAAGTGACATTTCGTTTCTCCATTTTTGACATCGCACCGTAGAAATCATTCTACAATCTGTCATTTTGTCTTTCGTTTCTAACGATCTTTGTCTAGGTCCTTTTACACGTAGACTATTTCAGAAGAAAGTTTTCTATTCCAAACTGTCAAAATCACTAAGGTAGTGAAGACAATTTGATTTTGTAATTGCCATGCTAAAGACGGTAGAAAACTTTTTACTCGACGGCCACAAAGTATATACGGTTATCTACAAAATCATGATTTTACAGGAGAGCGTTTTGAACGCAAAACAGTGATAATTAATAATTATCATAACTAAAATTCACACCAACACCTCAAATTCATGTGCAAAAACAGTAGTGTATCTTTTTTTCTTTTACTTATATCTCGAAAATGGTGTGTCCAATCGCAAAAATAAAGAAGATTTCGACCCCCTTTATAAAACCCTCTACTACACTACTAAAACCTCTAAGACTGAACATGTAGGTAATAATTTTTCTTATTTTCCATACAAAAAGTGAAAAATTCCATATAAAATACGTCGAGCCTGCACGCCTCCGGCTCTAAAAAAAAATCACGGGGTAGGACGAACAAGTACCAAGTGGACTCGCGATTGTCAAATACGATTTTAGTTTTGTCAAAATTACATTTAAATGTAGAGATTTTTTGATGCAGAATAGTTTTAAGATTCTCATAGCCAAAAGTAAGGAGTTTTAGTGATAGTTTAGTTAGTTTAGTTCGAGTACAAGAGAATCGGCGCCATTACAAAGGAAATGGTTAAATCCAATATTACTGTAATATTTTTTTCTTCCAAAATACGATACTACCTAGAGTACCTACTACGTAATGTTAGCTGCAGCCGCTGTTGTTATACTAGCAGGTAACTAGCTATCCAAAAGAATTTCGGTCACGACGGCTAAACCCAACGGAGACTAGCCAATACGGTAGTTGTCTGGGTAAAAAAAAAGAAATTCTATTTAGTCCGTCTTTCAGATAATAAAAATATAAGACACGTACTTTTTGCTTTATCATATTAATCAAAAGTAACTTAGAAAACACGCATTAAAGTTGGGGAGTGGGGGCTCGCTACGTCACAACTCAGTATAAAATCTAGCAAGGCGTGACGTCATGCCACATTTCAACTCAATGTATCGCCGTAATCTTTTGATTACGTCAAAAAAGAAAAAACCGTGTCCAATATTTTTTATTAATCTACCTTCCGGACAAAAAAAAAGGATACAGGCCTATTATACGTAGGAGATAATATTATAATTTATAGTGCAAAGTGTATGCGAAAACACAGGGCGCAAGACCAATGGTTTTACGTACCTTGTGAAGCACACCGCCAACTTGAAATGGAAAAAATACCTAAAGAAAATTGTAAATTCATAATGGAAAAATACAGAGAATTTTATATTCTCTGTATTTTTCCATTATTAATTTACAATTTTCGATATAAGTAGTCGGGCAGTGTTATTTATTAACACTGCCCGACTACTTATATCTATTTTCGGCATTTTTACTTTCTAGGCAAAATAAAATTATATTCGAGCGTGGCCGAAAAAAATGAAGTGCCGACAAATCAATACTTTTAATTTATTTATTCAGAGAAAATCGAAAGCACAATAACAGAAAATAAAGAGAAACTTTTCCATTTCTCATACTCGGAAAGTATTGTTTGTTTGATCCGAGTAGCGGGTGGATGGAAGACGCTGCTCCCCACCCTTGGGCGGGAAAGACTCATAGTAATTGCTTCCTCTCTAGGCCGGGATTGAATGTTTAAAAATAGAACAAACTTAGGTTAAGTAGTCGGTTATGATTTTTTTTAGTAAGTCTTACACTATTATATCTAAGATTATTGATCATAGATCTGTGATCAAAGATATAATAAAGATTGTGTAATACCCTTATAGAAAAATATCGATAAAAATAATACTGCAGTCTTGGAAGTGTTTAAAAAGCCACTTTGAATTTTTAAAAAATACCTACCTATAAGCGGGACGACCCGCGGCGGTGACGCGGTGTGTTACATATTTAAAATGTTAAAAAGACTAATAGGTAGGACCTACTAGAATGAATACACATATTAATATTTTCAATAAATATTTTAGAAAAACTTCAATTTTTACTTTCCTTCAATTCGAAATGAAAAGTAGAGTGTTTAACACGGTTGAAAGTCGTCAATTCCTTTCTAAGCGTGCAGAAGGCATGTCATTTGAAGAAGGATACGAGGGATACAACTCTTGCCAATGACAATCAACATGGAGAATGCGGAGATCAAATATCAAGCAAAAAGCGGAAAATTTTGCAGAGAGAAAAAATTGTTCAAACAACATTCTCAGTGCTCAATTGCAAAAATTTCAATCGCGAAAATACTGTAAAAACACATTTATCCAAAGTGGGTGCTTTCACAGAAGCCAAAGTTATGGGCTTATTTGCAAAATCAAGTCAAGAGGTATAATTTATAATAAAAAATCGGTTAGGTTCTAATTAGCATAACCTAATTCAATAAAGTGGCGCAACAATAATGACCTAATAGAAAAATGTTAAAAGTTTTGCTAATGTTGTCGACTTTGCGAATTTGATATTTGGGAAGTAGATAGATGTAAAATACCCACATAACGATAAACCACGGTAAGTAAGTATATTGTCTCTAGCCGCTTTGCAATGGCCCGCAAGACTGCCCAGGTTTTACCACTCCAGATTAATTTCTTTGCAGTTTATTGACGTCCCGCGTCTCTAATATTGTGAACAAGCCAAAGACCTTGGCGCCCCTAAGAGAGACCATAAAAGAAAAATTCATCGCAAAAAGTATTGAGAAAAGTGAAACAACTCTAAAACGGTAGCGACAGCGGCTCTTCTATTAGGTACTTTTCGACTTTACTAGAAAAACATTGCAGGTCAAAATAATCATAAGTGCACCTTAAAAAATGTAAGACATTTTGAAATTCATTCATTTGGTACTTATGTAATTTTGGGTCGCCCACTACAAGCATGCATAAACAGAGTTTTGTGAAATAAATATAAGGTTAACTTTTTGTATGTGACAAAGATCTATACAATCAACTCAGCCTTATTGCAGTCCATGCCGGACATAGGCCTCTCCCAGGCTGCGCCACAACACTCTGTCCTCCGTCTTCAGTCTGTCCCAGACAACTTTTTAAAGTCGTTGGTCTATCTAGCTGGGGGGCGTCCCACGCTACGCTTGCCGATACGCGGGCTCCACTCTAGGACTCGTCTGCTCCACCGGCCATCGTTCCTTTGACAAACATGGCCAGCCTACTTCAACTGCAGCTTGCTTACTCTGCAGGCTATGTAGTGTGCGTTACCCCAGCCAAATAATGTCGAAAATTTACATTTAAATCTTATAGATAATTAGTTACCCAGCTTCTGTAATTGTTGCGCACATTTTTAGATTTGCTGCACTTATAGTTATTTCATAAAAACATTTCCTGCTGGGGTAACGTTACCGCACCCAGACTTTTTTTTAATGGGAATATTGAAATAAATATAAGATAAATAATTATTTGTCTAGACTAGGTAAATTTTGCACCTTATTTTGTATTTGAGCTTTCTTCGGCTGCGAAGATATTTGAGATCCTGCTGGAGTAACGTTTGTGGTTTTGCTGGATCTCTGAAACGGTTAAGCGGATTCTTATCATCTTTTGTACATGGCTTCTTATTAATTAGTTTTAATTAGTTGTGCAATAAAAAAACTAAAATAATTCATCGTTTAAGGTTATTTTTAAATATTTAAACACTTCAATTGGTCCTAACACTCTGAATAAGAGCTCTAAAGACTTGGTTTAAATGTTATTTTGTAGCTTGTAACTGCCTTTAAATGTATGTGAAGTTTCATTAGTATCCTGAAAGTAATTAACAAATTTTGATGATAGTCAGTTCTCCACGTTCACGGTCCAATGCGCGCGGTGTTATTTGCCCAACGACAAACCTGTATGTGGATATATAAACTGAATGTTAAAACAATAATTAGTTGCTTAGTTCAGTTTGATACCTGTAAAATTTCAGCGTAGTACATACAATAATTAACGAGATAATAAAATAAAAGTCATAAGGAAGTGCAAGACCGTGGTAACCCGACCAAGTTTAGGTGGTTACAAAAAAGCGACCGCGTAGTGCACTATGATATCTATTATATTAACCAAAAAACTATAAGTGCAACACATTTAAAAATGTGTGAAACAATTACAGAACCTGGGCAACTAATTATCTATAAGATTATTGAAGTGAAAACTACAGGCTCGTTGGGCATTTTTGAGATGGGACTAAACCATTGATTTCGCGACACCGTGATGACACCACCTTTAGACCATTAAAAAGATATCAACGCGTTGATTGCCGCGGTGCGTGGAATAAAATACATCAACGCGTTGATTACCGCGGTGCCGACTTTTTTTTCAAGTTTTTCCTTTTGTCGGTACTCCCGTAGTGCCACTGTTTTTTTTTTTGCTGGGGTAACTCACACGGCTATGTATGGTAACTCCAGTTCCTTTCCGGATAACTTCATTTCAAACTCCGTGCATAGCTCGCTCAATAGCGCGCTGAGAGACCTTGAATTTGTCGCCCACTACATGCTTGGATACATAGAATTTTGTGTATTTAAATATGAGGTTTAATTTTTTTCTATATAATAAAGATCCATACACTTGTAACAAATTAATTACAAAAGACATTTTCTTTCATGTACCGAATCTCGCAGGTGATTATTGTAAGTTATCTATTTGATGAGACGTACAATACCTACTTTATAACAGGGCTAATATTGGCTTCACAGCCAAAATTGTGTAAACCAAAGCGGGAAATATCTCTAATATAAAGCCGCGATCATCGCATTACCCTCCGAAGGCTTTAATCCGACATCGAGCTTATTCGAGTTTCCGGTTAAATGGCTTTTATCGGCTGGTTTGTGAGTTCAGACTTTCAGCGTTAAAAGGATTTTGATACCTACTACTGAAAAAAAAAACTTTATTTTGTTTCTTACCTGAAATATTAAAATATCGTTCTTGATCGAAATAATTTGTGAAGAAAAACTGATTTTGTAAAGCTTATATATGAACATATATACTGACATAAGTATTTATGTCGGTATGTATTTTTATTTTCGAATAATTAATTGCATAAAACATTATACATATAAATATTTTGGATTTGTTACAAATAAATTGTATGCATTTATATCTTGAGAGCTATCGTTTTGCTACGCCCGCCGTAGCATCTCGTAGCCTGGCTACGCGCTACAAAAGTTGATAAATATTATGGAAAAAAAAACGAATACTCGTAGTTCCATGCCGCACTTGGCAGGCTAGGAAGTGGTGTATGCGGGTGGGGCGGGCCCGGCCAACGTCACAGCCAGTCCTTCAGTAGGGGCGCATTGGCTACGTAATGCGCCCGCCCTGAGCTGCTCCGCGGCCGTACCACTCGCCTTTCGACTCCGAGTGAACCTTCACGTGAAAGTGTACACAACGGATTTATCTTGCATACGTAAGTGACTTTATTATTTGTGATCACTTAAATTAGTACATAATTAAGATAAAGTTATGTGTTTAATGTTAATTTTAAGATTTTCAGGCTTATCCTGAAGTTTTTGCCCATAACTCAAGAACATTTTGTAAATATTTGCTGTGTATTTTTTTGTTAATGCATGTGTTTGTTTATTTTTTCTTGTATTTCTCAGTGACAGTAATTTTGAGCAAGTTGGTACTTACGTGAAACTTGAACGAATCATTTTTTGTTTCTTACAGTTATTCACCCTACGTTAATATAAATCTAATTCCGCCCGGAGCCTTCATGGGGTTCACGTTTCATTTGCATATATTTTGAATATTTATGCACAAAGTTTAGGTGTTATTGCAGGCAACGAGATTTTATATTATTTTATATTAGCATTTTTTGCGATAAGTGGATAGGCATAAAGTAGAGCTCCGGCGAAGTCGACCCAGCTCGTAAAATGCTAAATGTAAATAGCGCTCCTTTATAAAAACCAGAAAGGGACCACCCTCCATCAGAAGGATTTATACCATTTGTTTTATACGTTATAAATAGTATTCAGCCTTCCAAAGTATTATTATACCTAGGTATACAAGATAGAAAGATTCTACTTAGCTTTATCTTTCTTTAAGGTAATATTTTTTTATTGTTATCATACTATAGTTATTGTTAATTGCCATGTAACGTTCATAGAATTCTACAAAGCTATTTTCATTACAAAATAAATAGATAAGTCCTATCTATCAGGTACCTACTGCGTGCCGTAAGTACTAGATAGGTAATAATTAAACCTCTTTAACCAGTTGTATTTAACGGTCTTTTTATATTTTAGAACCTTTTTTTAGGTACCGATCGATTATACTATATACAGTTTCCAATTAGTTAAAGTGCGTGAATTTCAGTTCCAGTAGCACTGCTCACAATTCCTGGAAACTAGAAGATAGTCATCTAGTCTATTGATATTATTTCTAACATTTATTAAATTTAATAAAATATCTACGTAACTAGAATAGTACCCATTACTTGAATGTGTTACTGTTCATTGTTGACCTCCTAATTTGGCTTTGCTATTCATCAGAGAGCTCAAGAAAGGAAGGAAAATTAGTAGCAATGGGTCGCTGTCATTAGAGGCGGTGAAGAGACGTAAATGTAGTTATAGATATATGACGCTGCATATTAAGCGATGGAAGATTTCGTTATTTTATTCTCATTAAACAACACTCTTTGTCCATTTGACGGACTAAGTGCGGAAACCGGGTTTGGTTTCCGCGCTTGAACAATGAGAATTAAACTTAAATGTTCTATGTTATGGGGTTCCATAACATAGAACATTTAAGTTTAATTCTTGTAGTTCCATGCCGTACTTCGCAGGCTAGGAAGTGGTGTATGCGGGTGGGGCGGGCCCGGCCAACGTATTAACATTTAAGAACACTGTAAACGATCGATTTGATAATCATTGCCTATATTATAAACAGAAAACATTCGTCACCATAGTTAGTTATTTGAAGGTGCGTCAATGGCAAAAGCATTCGCGTAGTATTTGAGCAGTGTCTACGTTGACGTTGAACCGAACATTGTAAGCCAGGACAGTCTCTTTGGGAAGGAACTTCCAACGCGCCTTTGGACGAACAAATTCGTCTTGAATCAGTATTAGTGAGCAAACGAATTTGTACTTACTCGGCTGGCACTCAATGGTATTTTTTGCCACCCTTGAATACTCGTTTTCGATTGCTTGCGGTACTGTTGTGACAGCACCTTAGTAATATTCGTTGAAATGTCTTCTACATTATCTTCAGTATAGCCCTCTTCACCATATCCGGCGACAGCGACGCAGTCTTTTCTTTTCTTTCGTGAGCTCTCTGATAACGATAATAGTAACAGAAAACCCCAAACTGATGGGCCTATTACCGTCGAATTTACGTCAACCATAGTCAAGGACAAACTTCTAACTAACATTAAAAACTATAATCGCGACCACAAAACCAACCGACTTAACAGCTCACACATTAAAATGCCGGGAACTAGTCCCGTGTTCATCTCTGAGAGTCTCACCACTAAAGCCAGAAAGCTATTCCATCAAGCAAGAGAGTTTACAAAGCTAAATGGCTATGCGTATCACTGGACATCACATGGCAAAGTATACATAAAAAAGGAAGAGGGAGCGCCGGCAAAGAGAATAACACAGGGATCCGACTTTGAAGGTTTGAAACAACAAGAAAAGTGACTAGATACACTTATTAACACTCAAAAACGCAACATACCTAAAGCATTGATGCTTCGTCTGAAAATTGCATGCCACGTTAACTTTCCAGTATTTAACATAGTTTTAAGTTTTTTTCTTCTGTTTTTTATATTTTTGTACATGTATGCCAACACACTAAAACCAAAGTACATTAGAACCCTATTTACACTATATATGCAATCACTACACACAAAAACAATCAACAAACACAACACATTTAACCCATTATATCAGTTCTTACTATGCACATTCACAGTTATCTCACTGTATTTCCTACATCACATTAACATATTCATCACTCACTTTTACCCGCGGTTTCGCCTGCGTGGAACCGATGTAAACGGTAGCCCATGTGTTCCAGGTTGTAGACTATCTGTGTGCAAAGTTTCTTTCAAATCCATCCAGCCATTTTTGCATGAAAGAGTAGCCATCCATCCATATATTCATCCACTCATCTTCACAAGCTTTCTCACTTGTACTCGTAGTATTAAAAAGACTACAGGGTACCATATATGCTTACTTACTTTGTGTTTGTTTAAACTCGTTATCGATATCGTGGATGAATTATGTACAGAATATCTTATGACGCCCCAGTTTGGTACACCCTTAAAAAAGCAACTTAACAATGGATAGCGTGACAGAAATTATTGGAAATATAGATCAGCTCTCAGTCTCTACTACACTTAATTGTGACCCCGAAGAATGCACTAGCTATGTCACTAATTCTTCCAAGCAACTAAAAATAATTACCCAGAACATTCGTTCTATACATGCAAACTTCGACTCTTTCTTAACCCTCCTTCATAGAATAAACCTTGACTGCGAAATACTAGTACTGACTGAGTGCTGGCTGAAACGTTATAATGATTCAATCCCAACTATCGATAACTACTCTTATTATCAAACAACAAAACACTTTAACCAGAACGATGGTGTAGTCCTTTATCTTAAAAATATAGAAAACTACACAGTCGAAGAACCTGACTTCTCGGATGCCAGTTGTCTAGTGCTAAAAATCGGCACTGATAAGGCAATAATATGTATCTATAGATCTCCGTCTTTTAGAGACATAAGTAACTTCCTACAATCCCTAAACGCACTTTTATCAAGCCTGATTACATATAAAAACATAGCTATAGTTGGTGACATTAATCTTGACATAGCATGTACTATATCTTCAAACCAAACCTCAGACTATCTCGATCTCATAGCTTCCTATGGCCTGCTACCTGCTCACTCACTTCCCACTCGAGAGAATGCCTGTCTTGATCACATCATGCTGAAATCTAACTTGACTGCACTCACCTTAGTATTACACGCCTCTGTCACCGACCATAACCCTGTAATGCTGTGTCTTAATTTGAAACGATATGTCAACCCACGGTCATGCACCATTTTGAAGACTAATTACGAAACTCTTGATAGTGAGATGAACACTACTAATTTCCAAGCAGTTTACGAACACACCGATGCTAATGAAGCGACTAAAAGTTTAGTTACCACTCTAGCTATACTCATAAATACTCACACTTCTATAATCAAGATTCCAAATAAAAAACGCTTACTCAAACCGTGGATGACCGTTGGTATGCTCCGCTGTATGCGTAATAAAGACGCAATGCACAAAAAACTGAAGCTATGTCCGAACAATATTATATTAAGTACTACATATAAAAGATATAGGAACTACTGCACAAAAATCTTAAAAAAACTAAAACGAGACTTTGACAGGAAAGAATTGAGTGAGGCTTCAAATGACAATAAAAAAACTTGGAAGGTGATAAAGAGAGTAACTAATACAGATAAACCAAACATACCCAACACTGATTTATTGGCTTCTTCTACTTCACCTCAGATCTCGGTGGACAAAGTAAACAAGTTTTTTGCCAATATCGGCAAGGAACTAGCGGATAACTTTTCCTGTCCACCTGATAGTCAAATAATCCCACCAGATATTACCTCCACATCTTCACCTTTACAATCATTCGTCATGTTAGACACCGATGAGGTGGAGGTTGGGGAGGTACTGATGTCACTTAAGTCGGATTCTGCTATAGGCTGGGACAATATTTCAACTAGGTTTTTGAAACGTTATTCACTGATATTAGTCCCCATACTCACACATATTTTTAATCTCTGTTTCCATACCGGCACTTTCCCCTTGTACTTCAAGAAGGCCATCATACACCCAATTCACAAAAGTGGGAGCAAAAAGCTTGTAAATAATTATCGTCCTATTGCAGTGTTGCCGTCCATTTCTAAAGTTCTAGAACGCCTTATCAATAAAAGACTTGTGACTTATATGGAAGATAAAAAGCTTTTTTCTCCCAACCAATTTGGCTTTAGACGCAATAAATCTACTAGCAGTGCTGTAATTGACCTAATCGACCATGTTACAAAAAATATTGACAAGAAAATGAAAGTATTATCAATATTTTTGGACCTAAAAAAGGCGTTCGACACAGTTTCGATTTCTGACTTATTAATAAAGCTGGAGGAACTCGGGATACGCGACCAATCACTTAACATCTTTAGGGACTACCTTCATAACCGAACTCAGTGTGTAAAAATACAAAATTACCTCAGTAGAGAGGAACCAGTGACATTCGGCGTTCCCCAAGGCAGTGTGATTGGCCCAACCCTTTTTCTAATTTACATTAACCAATTATGTAATCTCAGTTTGGAAAGTGGACGAATTGTGACGTTTGCTGATGACACTGTCCTCACCTTCTCTGGCGATACTTGGGATGACACCTTCGTTTCCGCACAAAATGGACTAAATAGTGTTCTGCAATGGCTCAAAAGACACATTCTCACAATCAATACCGACAAAACTAAAATTGTTACGTACAGTTTACGAAATTCTACTCAACCTCCAAGTTCATTCGCTTTGGTAGCGCACTCATGTTTACTATCTGGCACTGCGACATGTACATGTCCAAAATTGGAACGTTGTCGAACCATCAAATATCTTGGTGTGACTCTTGATGATGGCCTGAGCTTTGCGCCTCATATAGAGCTGCTGACAAAAAGAATCAGAAAGCTAATTTTTGTCTTTAGAAGTCTTCGCCACATCGCAGAACCTCAAACTATTAGGTGTACATATTTTGCTCTTTGTCAGTCTCTCTTAACGTACTGTATATGCGCTTGGGGTGGTGCACCTAAAACGGTACTTTTGAAGCTAGAACGAGCTCAGAGAGCCGTGCTGAAAATTAGTACCTTTCGGTCCATCCTTTTCCCTACTGAAGAATTGTATAGGAATTGTAAAGTCCTTACAGTCAGACAATTATTTGTATTGCACATACTATTATATCAGCATCAAAGAACTTCCTATGAAATAATCACCACAAGACGCAAAGACAAGGTATGTCAGCCCTTCCACTGTAAATACTCTTTTACAAGAAGATTTCCCTGTTTCCAAGGCTCTACAATAGTCTTAACAAAATATTGAACTTTTACTCACTCCCTATAATGTCATTTAAAAAGAAACTAAATAATTGGCTACAAACGCTAAATTACAACAACACAGAAAGCTTATTGTTAACTCAATATAGCTCCCGTTAAACCTCATTCTATCTCTCATTTGCTCATTGCACGCTACCATTACCCACAAATATAGGAAAACACATACACACAGACACACATACACACACACCCTCACACACCTCTACACACACTACACTACTCCACTCATAAAATTTCTCGATTTGTTTTTTTTTTTTCCCTTTCCTAAATAGTTTATTTGTCTGTTTACCTGTGCCATATAATGAACCAGTTGCATAATTACAAAATGGCATGTATGTACCTGAATGCAATTAAGTAACACTCAATATAGGGTCGGGCCCAGCATCTTTAACACAAGTTGTCTTGGCAACTTAGCAAGGGTGCTGGTGTCGCCACATTATTGTATAATATACTTTAAACTGTATGTACTACCATGTATTTAATGTAAAATGTAAAACTTGATGCAAATAAATTATTATTATTATTATTATTAACTAGCAAAACCTTTGATCTTGAAGCCCGGTCATTGGTTCTGTACACGGGTACAGAAGAGCTGATCAGCATCGTTGTACGTGTACGTATAGGAAGGCTTTTTACTTACCTAGTGTCCTGCATAGTCGGTATTTTTTGGTATTCTGGTTCATTTTCTTTTAAATAAAACCGCGGCAGTGCGTCTATACTTAAAACTAGTGTGTCAGTTTGAAACGTTAAATGGTGGATAATGGGTACATACAGTACCGACCAAAAGTCCATAGGCAATCTCACAAAGCAATAGACTGACGCTGCGGTTTGACTTACGACCTTCTTCTATAAGTTGTTGTTCTATAAGTTGAATACTATAGACACGCACAGTACGCACACTCACTCACTGTGTCTGCAACTCATAGTAGTTCATAATTTCTAACAATACAGTATATAGCATGCTAGCTCAGTGGATAACGTGAAACATAAAAAAAGGATGCCTTTAGGTATCTTTAACTCGTCGTAGAAATGGTAAAATGAAAACAAACTATCTGTTGATATTCGGTATTAGTGTTAATTGAGTTGATATATTATGTATTATTAATAACAACCATGTACCGTACCTACGTACTTACTTGTTTTACCTGTACTAAAAGAGTTTCAAGAATTGTAAGCAGGTAAGTTCCATAGTGTAGTATGGACGATACGATCTACTTGCTATTACAAGATTTATTGACCCTACTGTTACAGATAACAGATTGTACAATAGTTCCAACATAAACAAGTAGATATATGTAAGTATTTATTTTTAGCTTTAAATGCTCATGTAAAATTGGTACTCACTGGTACTGATTTGATAATACTTATATTTACCTATTCCCACCTAGTCATCTACTATTTTAGACTAAAGGCTACTCTAACAGAATAAACTAAAACGATGAATTTATTGGCACTATCAGGATAAGCAATTAAGCAACCTCTCTTGGTCACCATTCTTATGTTTAAACTCAATACAACTTGTATGAAGGCTAGGAATATTAGCGAGAACGTTTTAAAAAATCTACAATTTAAATGGTTTTATAAATAAAATGTGGTTTGGTTAATCCATACATAGTTCTCTAAATAGTTTATCTACGGAGGCTCTATTGCCAAGGTTGCTTATCTATTATGTAGGGACTAGGGTAAAACTGGCGTAATTTATAACTATGGGATACTTACTCTAGAGCTCCACTTTCCCATGGCTGGAATTTATGGCTGTATCATAAGGGACTACAATTTTGTTACATCGCGCTTAAACTGCTGTGAACATAGGCCATGGGGAATCTTAACTTATAATTAAGTATGTATTATATAATCGTCTTTGTTCAGGTACACAGTGCAGGGTAGGGGCAGCATCATAATATTAATAATGGTGGTAGGCGGCTATAGTTTGGTTGAAGACTATGGTTGAAACCCTTATCACTGTCCTTATCGAATCTGTCTTAATGTGTGCACCTTACACCCAAAAAACCGGCCAAGTGCGTGTCGGACTACGCACAATGAAGGGTTCCGTAGTTGGGATAAATTTATCCCAAATACAAACTTAACATTGTAGTTGAAATATATTCTCCCATACATTCCAACTGTAAATGTACGTTTGTACGCACAATATTAAGAGATTTACCATGTTATTTTAAGACCATAGACTTCTTATAGGTTTTCCTGTAATCTATGAGCCATATTATGTATTTTTTTCAAAATTTTGGTCCAGTGGTTTCGGAGATAAGGGGGTTTATTAAAATTATAAATAAATTATATATAAAATTAAAATTATATAAAAAATATGTTTAAAATCCTCGCAACTAGCCCTTTCCTTTGATATGTCACACGGTACTGTTAGCAAAACTTTTTTTAAATTTTTTTGTTCGCCCCCAAAAGTGACCCCTTTATTTAAAATTCATTTATTTACGTTACGTTATTTACGTTACGTTTGTTTACGTTACAAGTTCGTGTTTGGGTCACAGAATTACATATGTGTACCAAATTTCAACTTAATTTGTCCATTAGATTCGGAGCAAATCTGCTGTGGAGGAGCTTGACTGGACGTCATAGAGGAAGGACGTCTCGAGCGCTCCGCGTCCCTTTTTTTTTGTTTGAGTCCGCGTCAGACCGCGTCTTAGTTTTTACTGTACGTTTAGCGCAGCTTGCGCCCGCGCCGCGTTAATGGCCAGTCAACGAAATCGAACAATGTTTATTTTGTTTGATGTAGCTGTGACTTTACGTGTCGACAAATAAATACATTCATATAGTGCAAAAGTGAGGTGTGCTAGGCCTACATGCGTTTCCGATCCCAGGCGCTCGCCTGGAGTGCAAGTGCCGGGGCATACGAGGGTCTAATCGTCTGCCGAAGGTTCCAGGGCCACTGAAAATAGCCAGGATAATCCAGTGAGATCATTCCATATCTTTATCTTTCAGGGCGTTGCTTCTCTCTGCAAATACACACCTCGACCTGAGTTAGGGACTGCATCAACAGATGCACAGAGCTCAATATTTCACAAACTACATACCTACCAATCATTCAGTAAATCAAATTCCCATATTTCAAACTCAAGGTTAACGTTAACTCCAACGATAGATCCAGATACAAAAAAGATTTGCATTTTGAATTGTCTCTAGTAAGTGTAGCGACCAAGAGAACTGAGTTTAATTCTCGGCTCTATTTCGATTACGTGGCTATAATTCTATGGCAAAGTTCGGTATATACATCGTGAGCGCGAATCTATAGTTGCGTAGTGACTGGCAAAGTTGAGAGGTTTGATGTTATGCGCAGAATTAACTTTTATTTTTAAGCTATAGGTTTATGGGTATTTGACATAGTAAAAGTAGAATGGCAAGATATTCTAAAATAACACACGAAGACGTAAGTACGTATGATTCTAACAAATTAACAATGTCGGTCGGTATTGATTTCGCACAAAAAAAATATTTTCCATTAAACTTCCTAGCTTGACCGGAGCTATAACCTTGCTGATAATTATAACATAAATCTTAACTCCTACTAACTACCCTTAACCATTTGGCAATTTCTTTAGCCTTACAAAATAGTCGCGTCTGAGGCAACCTTTTTTGTTTTGATTTTTGTTGAAAAAATTACCCGAGTTTTTGTGATGAAAGGCACATGAGTGGTTAAGCTTAAGTCCATTCAACAAAAACAAAAAACTTCAGAACAATATACATTTCTATAGAAAAACGAAGAGTGTAACTAATAAATCGCAGCAAGCGCACGACCCTGTCAAAATTGTGTACCTCTGTCTTGAAACGAAATCTGCACATGCGGCTGCAGTGCGGCGTTCTGACTCCTAAACAATAGTTTAACAATGGTAATAAATAGCGCCCATGAACAAAGAAGCCCACCAAACAAATAACATAATGGGCTAACTTTTGACCACGTGTCTGTCCGCCAAGACCTCGCTACCCATGTTGCGGATAACTGCGGTGACGCCAGAATTTGCTTAGCACATAGGAATAAATTCAAGATTTTATTCCTAACAGCAAGCTTTCTCAGAAACAAATCAATATAAAATACATAATTCAAAATTCAAAATCATCCATCATTGATCTAAAAAATGGACCGACGGTCACAAAATAATGACGTTGTGACTAGCTCTATTCTTCAGGTCCAAGATTGGTTTGCGGTAAATAATTTGGTACTAAATGAGAAGAAACCAAATGCATTAGATTTAAATTAAGAAGAATGTAAAAAGTAATAAGAAGTGACATCGTATTTAATGGAGAGAAGCTGGAATTTATTAATCAAATATTTTTCCTAGGAATCGCGCTGGACGAGAGATTGTAATGGGGACCTCATATGGCACCTCTTGACAAAAAATAATAATTTAATAAACCCATATAACATCAAATAAAATTTCACAATACTGCAACAGAATAAATCACATATACGTATAATAAAATGTCAATGCAATTACAATAGGAACAATGTTATTATGCCGTTCTCAACATCAAATCCACCAAAACAAAATACCAAGCCTGCATAACCAAACAACTGGAAAGCATAGGGATCCATTCAACGGATGAAAACATCGAAATACCATCGTGTACCATAACTGGAGTATTAAAAAAGCGGCTGCCTAGGAAACCTTGATCTTTCAGCCGAGTCACTCTAGGGATCATCGTATAGCTCTTGCTAACCTCCAAAAGGCTAAATTCTTACAAAGAAGACAACTAGATAACCTAAATAGACATACTCGTGTAAAATAATGTCACGCAATACGTCAAAAGATTAAACACCAAGAGGAAAACAAAAATGCAGGGGTTTCTTCTGCGCGAAATCTTAGACGGAAAAACAGTAACATATCGCATCAAAAATCACAGGATGTGCTATCTCGTACACGTTTACAGGCGGGGCAACCACACCTGTTACACGCAGCAATGCAGTATAAGGCCAAATTCAAGAAAGTAGGCCACCCTATTTACACATGGAACGACAACTTTAAACGGGACTTGACGTTTGACAAGAAATTCAACGTTTGGATGACGGCTGCAGATCGATATAAGATTATGAAGGCTGCCAGCAAGATCTACAAGAAACGTAAACGATTAGGAAACACGACGAATATGAAACGAAAAAATATGGATAGCAGCGAAGCTTTTGACGAAGACTTAGAACAGCTAAATGTAACACAGCACAGCAGCAATATAGTAAAGAGCCGAGAAAGCAGCATAACCCCGTCAAAATATTCACCGGTGAAGATGGACCTGAACCAACATAGCGGTGACGTCGCAAAAAGATGCCCATCCATAGATAAATAACACCCGTCTCTCCACTATTCCATTGCTTACTCAAGGATGCATATCCGGTAGGCTCGCAAATCCCTCCTTATCCTAAGGGCACGTCTTCCCTACCATTACCGCGCCACCCGGTCTACTCCTTGATATGCAATGGCCTCTGTAGTCCTATGAAACATGAGGCTTCAGGAGCTAGTGCAAATCTTGGGGTTCATTCGATTTATCGAGTCTGGTTAAACCACGCTGGGATCGGTGCATTTCATTCATTCATTCATTCATTCATTCATTCATTCATTCATTCATTCATTCATTCATAGATTCGGAGCAAATCTGCTGTGACAGACGGACAGACAGACTGACACAAGAGTGATCCTATAAGGGTTCCGTTTTTACCTTTTGAGGTACGGAACGCTAAAAATGAATTAATATTAAACTTACATATCTATTATAATTATAATAAGCTAACAAATAAAAACTTAGATGCACTACTCTGCCCTTAATCGTTACCCGATTTACCTATAACTAGATTTGAATACCTATCTACTTATAGATTAGTGATTCGTCCTAGGGAAACGGACCTAAGCGAGATTATTCAGGAGTCAATAAGGTATAGCGGACTGACTGGGTTTCCCACACGTACCGAGGTATCTGCAATCCTACAAGTTTGTACGTAGCTCTCATACCTAGTAAAAAACCGTTTCGTCTGCGGAATGGACGAATTTTCTTTTAACCTGGATTTATTTTCGAGCTAGAAGTTTCGAAATATCTATGAGGGTCACTGAGTAAAGAACTTTTAGTGAATGTCCTAACGATTATGGTAACAAACCAGTCTCTATAAGTTCCGATGTCTGTGGTTAATCAAGTTATAGTGTCTTGGATTTTTATGAAAATTTTAGTGTAAAGACTTCGCAGGGAATGAAAATGGATTTTGTCCATGGGGAAAGAAAGAAAGATAAGATAGAAATATATAGTTAGAAAGTTCTTTGATTCTTAAAAAATCTCGAAATGGTTTGTGAATATCTTGGTCAAACTCTGTCACTATACCTACTTTAGTTTATTTTCGTTTTTTGGCACTCTTCATTCGATTTGGATTTAGTTTCGGTTTGACCTAGTGATCTTTTTGCCTTTAAAATAATATTGATCGTTTGTCAACTCACCTACAACCAAACGAATCGAAATTAACATTAACAAAAACCAACAGAAATTAAAACTGTATAGAAAACATGGTTAAAAATACGTAAGCTTGTTGACATAAAATATTCCATTCACCACTCGAAGCGTTCGGCAAGGCCTTGATAAATCTTACGGACAAATAAACGAATTTGCCTAACGTCGGCGTTTCTTGAGGCGCGTTTACGTGTCTCATTAGAGATACAGATAACGTAGCAACTGGAGTCAATAAACAACCTTGTGAAGCCATGTTGATAATAATAATTATTATGAAGTAGGTTTAGTAAAATTTGTTTAACTTGAGTGCAAGGACAACACCGTCAATAAAGGACGCCAAGTGATATTTATATTCAGATTTAATTATGAAAATCAAGAGCAAAATTTGGATAGTGTGTAACACTATTCTTTAATTAGAGCATTGACTACCTTTATCACAATTATTATTACTGAGACCGATTTATATGTAGATTGCTATTAATACAACCGAACGTCCCCATATTTGTAAATTAGAAACAAGTAGAGTAGGTACCTATAGAGGTATATACCACAAAGTTTGTTGGATTGTACATGCGGCTACACGCAGCTCGTATCACCCCACTTTATTGATACCGTTCTGTCACGCAACAAATTATATTCATATTTCTACGTTTGTTAGGAGAAGTAATTTGGAAAGCCATGAAAAGAACTTTGTATATTACCAGACTAACATTTCATCCAACTTAGATGTTTCTGTTTTGAAATCAGTTATCGATTTCGACGTTTTGTAAATCTGCTCGAAAAGCTTCACCGCGTTATCTCCGAACCACAGATATTCAAGTTAGTTTGATGCGTCTCGACTCGAGCTGTGACGTTCTGTAATTCAATAAAGGATTTAAGAGAAATTCCATTCCACAACCCCTGTTGCTGGGGTGCCCTAGCTATACCTATCTTACTCTAACTACACCACTTTTGTAGGTATACAAGTACCTACTCACACATAAACGCACCCCTTTTTCTTACGGGATGAGCGTAATTTGAAGGGGCACTAGAGGCATTACTTACACTTCGAGTCATTGGGTCCGAAAGTTCCAAAATGGTACTCCGTTTGTCCGGTCAGCACACGGAAACTGTTAAGGGATCGCAGTAGAGCGTGAATAGTAAACACAATCCTTATCCGGAGCCACCACAGCCATCTGTTTTGTTCTATTGACAGTTACGTGCATTGGAGGTTAAATAGCTTTCCTCGACTAATGTAAAATCAGCGTATAAACTATCATTAAGTTCGGTTATACTCGGATTATTAGGTTGATTAGGTGCAGGTACGACTTTCTCATCGTTTACAAATGGCAAAATAGCTACACACACTACCTATTTTAAAATCAAAATGTAGTCTAAATCAAGTTAAATACCAAGTGTATCGTGCCCTTGCATGTGTTTACTTCAGACAACTTCTTATTTGTTTAGTTCTCGCTTCAGTTTGTTCGTATACAAAATATTACAAAACTTTACTGGACCGTAAGATTCTTCCTTCGATATCTACGAACGCTAAGATCTTGTTGATAGTAATACGGAAAGTTTTCTCATTTTCACACGTTACTTACGTGGAAAAAAGTAAGTCCACGACCAAGACTTACAATTTGAACGTCCTGGGAAACCAAAACTACTAACTCCTAGGTAACTATTTACACTAGGTACTAAATTAAATGACTAACTAATGAAATATACAAAAAAAATTGCACTTCTGTGTTGAAGTACTCCTCCACACATCGCTGTCATCCGGAAATTCCTAGGGATGTACCTATTACGTACAATATTAAAACCCTAGTTATTGAAAGTAATTTCAAAAGTACTTACATGCTTCTATGTATGTAAAATTTCTTCCAAACTGCGGGTGGGTGTTACAAATTAATGTGTATAAAGGGTGCTAGGTTCGGTTGGATGATAAATGGGCGACCGCCGCGCGCCGTACGCCATCGATCCACTTAGGGGGCAAGATTCCAAAAGACAGTTCATGTAAATGTGCCACGATGACGCACCTTAACGGCTGTTCGCCTGTCTTTACATGCGAAGCACACGGGTATTACACAAACAAAAATATTTGTCTAAGTAGGGGGAGGCCGGGAACAATATCTGGATATTTTTCGCATTGGCGTTGTTCAAAAGTTCAATACGACTCTTCCTTTATTGGCCTTGGAGGAATATTTTCTCCGACTGTTCGAATAGGCATTGATGAGGAACGGAATACAATACGGACTTCCTATTCTGGATAACCCAAAACAAAAAATAACACTTTTATACCTACCTATTCGCAAGTAACATAAAGAAACTGCGAAATACTCGATGAAGATAATTTTAAATAGGTAAGGAAACCATTACTTTGGGTTAGTTCTTCATTATGACATCAGCATACCTACCAGCAGGCTTTCTAATTGGAATCAGGACACTTTATAAAACAAATTTGAATAAAAATTACTCACTTGAACATGTTCATGCCTTAGATAAAAAACCACTGAGCATTAACATAACATAACATAACATCACGCCTTGTTTCCCCGAAAGGTTGGGCAGAGGTGTCCCTGTAGCAGGTTCACCCACGTTTCGCCAGTTATGTTTTTTTTTAAGTCCCATGTAATAGGGGGCGAGCCTATTGCCATCAACCGGGCACAAATCCAGACTTCAGGCTGCTACTGAGAAACTTTCAGATAGAAAAACCCAATAACACTTTGCCCGACCTGGGAATCGAACCCAGGACCTCATGCTCAGCAGTAGCACTTGCGACCACTAGACCAACGAGGCAGTTACAGCATAGCATTACTTTTGAATTAATTCCGAAATCAATAAAAAGCGTATTTTTATAAAGTTTAGCTGTCTCAACTTGTAGTATGGCAATTACAGAACGTGAAATTTGTGATAAGTATTTTGAGATGAACAATTTAACATCAGATCAGAAATACATGATTTAGTAAAATTATTTTTGATTTGGACAATAGTGGACTGAATGCTGATAAATAACAAAAAAGAACTTAATATAAACTGGCGTTGTGCCAACTCATATAATCTAGTTTCCCGTGTCTTGGAGTGCAACTCTGTCCTTTAACTTGTCGCCCTGAAGTTAGCCGGAATGTGGCCCAGTTGGGTGCGGACGGACGCTTCGATAATTTTATTATTACATAAATAAAGTGCGGAATTTAGTGATACGACGCCAAACGTCCGCCCGTCAGATTGTCAGGATCTCGTGTAGTTTACACTTAACAAGGCTTACTTGCTGATTATGAAAGATTTGGGTATAATAAACGAAAAATAACGGACTATTTTAAAACAAGACCTGTTCAAAATATTTTTTATCTTATTATGCAGTATTTTACTTAAAAACGTATAGTCAATTACTTTCTTTATATTTCCTCTTCCACGTTCTTTCAGACAATCAACTTTTACTACGTTTTTATCTGAGTTAAAAGTTAGGAGGAAGTAAAATGAAATGGCTCGACATTAAACTTTAGCCGAGTCTTAACAGGTAAAGGACTCTCTGAAGAAGAAAATTCTTAAGAAAATAAATTGACTGCTGAAGTTACGATATAAATCTTCACATGAGAAATAGGAGTAAAATGCTTTTGTTGCCTGGTTTTGTCAGCTCCAAAATTTAAACTTTTCCTCTGGCATCGCAGATGAGTCAGATAAAACAAATATCTGGGAACTTTGAGAGGAGTGGATATGGAGATCGTTTTGTGCGCTGTGCGGCTGTAGCAGGGACGAATTTTAATTTCAAAGGAGAACTTGTCGATTATTTCCATTCGATTGAATGAATTCATCTGCATGCATATTTTATGACACTTAAGCCATTTTAATTAATTGTTGGAAACTTACCGATCGTCAGTGAATTAGAAAGCTGCTGAAATGAGATTGGGTAGTGGAAAGGTACAGAAAAAATATTTAACCTATCCCTAATAGAAGGTAAAATGTTATCCATATGAAAGAATGTCCGGTTTTTTGTTATCTACTACAATACACTGGGGTTGTCATAATATAGGTAAGGATTTTGGGGAACTTATTTGATGTATATTTCTCTCTGTCTCAGATTTTTCTTTTGCTACTTGCACGAAAATTAACTTTTGACGCAGAAAGCGTTCAATGGTCGTGGTATTTGTTTCCAAACTTGACGCTGTGAAGAGCAATCCACTCCCGTTTGTATTGGCGGCCGGCGCGAAGAGCCCATTGTATGTTATGAAAACGCCTCCAGTGTGATTGCCTTGTAAACGAGCCCTCCGCAACACGCTAAGGCATTGTCTACATTCCGTACATATTTTTACGAGCAGTCCTTCAGACAAGCCCGCGCAAATGCGTTGGAACCTTTACGACAACTCCGACAAGACATGATGAGTACTAAAAAGGTAATGAAACTACGTTAATATTAAAGGATATGAAGGTTTGGTTCGAGGGCAGCTTCGTTAGCGACATTTCAGGATCGAATTGCGGTCGTGATCCGCCAAGCGTGTTCAATTGGTGATCATGGCAATTTCGGTTTGAGATCTGTTCGGCTGCTCGAAGGAAGCGCAATAGTCAGTGGTTATTTTTAATCAGTGGCATTTATTTGATTGCTAATGCTTATTTTTAATTATAAACTGTGAATATTCTGTTTGTATACTTTTTATTATACTTTGGCAGCAAGTTACATAATACAGACAATGAGCGGGTCCTATAACCGAAAGGTTTTTTTAAATTGTCTCAAGAGAGTACAAAGAGCAGTGATTGTGTAAGTACAATTAAATTTTAATGCAGAATAAGTACCAAGAATAATGAAGAGCTCCTTCGTTGAAGTAAATGTTTTTGTTATCGAGTATATAGCATTAACTATGTTAATAACCAAAACTCGGAAACAAATATAGAATAAGTCCCTAGACATATTTTATTTGTTTATCGTTACCCGGGATAGAAACCTTGACCCAATTAGTGCGCGCGGGCGTCACTTCAGTGCCTGGTGACAACTGTGAATGCGCACTCGTGCGAGGCTTATTGTGGCTCACAATAGTGCCACTGTCTGTTACATAAGAGGTTGTAGTGAAGCGCGGTTCCGCTCACTATTCACTCTGGAATAGCTGCACCTGTACCACATAAAAATAAAAGCTCATCACTGAGCATAAGAAACTTCTCTCGCTGTCTCGAACAAAAGCGGGATCGTAAACATTTTTGTTTATTGAGACTATCTCGAGTTTGTTTAACAGCCTTTTTTATTTGCCCGATTTGTTCACTTTATACCTAACATTTACATTTATTTGTTCAGTTATCGAAGTTGGCAATTACTTATTGTAATTTGCTGTTAATAGGTGGGTAAACAAGGCTTTACGTTCGCTCTAATATCCCGCATTTATAGCTAATATTTTAAAGTTATGGCTCGCCCAAGGCTTTGTTCGAGGGATCGTTACGTTTCGCCCGAAGGCATTTTGTGTAATACCTGCTTTCGAAGGAGCGATCCCTTACGTTTGCTGATTTTGCTGACGGCTAGATGGATCTTACGAAGTTCTAAAATGTCTGACAACGTTTATCGTTCAAATTCCAACTTTATCTTTCGAGGAACGAGGGACGGCGTACGGGGTCTGATTAATTGCTCACTGTTAGTGTTGTAAATTGAATTGAAAATCTTAAATACGTAGTTAGTTACGACTGAAAGGATTTCATTGTCAGGATTACGAGGGACTGCAAAGTGAACAGCTACACTGCGTGGCGTATCAAACCTTAAGTAAAAGATATATCTTCATAAATTTTGACACGCTAACTTGTGATTCAATTTCACGCACGTAATGGATCTACATCAATAACATTACATGTTTCCCCGTGAGTAATCTAGTGTTGTATTTACCTACTCGAATATTACTTTTGGTTACAACATAATATCAGATGTACTATCTCTTTTTATTAGGTTTATCTACTAGGGATTAAACTTAATCATGACTTGAGAAAAAGAAAATCACTAAATGATGCCATATTGAATTTCTTGTGAAATTAAAATATTGGACGAGTTTTGAACTAATGTGTTTTGTTTTCCACTAATGTTTCACCAAAGCACCATTGACAATTTTATTTATTCCGCAAAAGTTTTAATTTTATAAAAACTCGCTTTACAAACATTTATTTACCAAATGCTTTTCATTACAAATGTTTCGCATGATATTTAATCATTTATACATTTTTATTCATTTTGGAAAAATCACGTTTATACTAATATCATTTTATCATAAATTTTTTAAAACAATTCACACACACACAAACGGTTGCAATTTCCATTTGGGTCCATTAATTTACAGGCAAGTACTGAAGTTCGTTAATAATAATAATAAAACCATTTTGGTGTGTCGCGAGCGAATATTGGGTGGGCCTTGAAAACAGATTTTCAGCTATGATTAATATTAAAAATAAATACCGGAATAAATTGTTCGTATCAAACTCATGGCGATTAGAAGTAACTAAAATTGAAGTTGATGCTAAAGTTATAATGACAAAAAATAGGAAACAAATACATACTTCTTATTGAAATAACACTCCTTGTATTTAATCAAGTAATTAAATTTTCGATTGTAACGGAATGTTCTTTTCTTATTTGCACCGTTCTTCATTCATATAGTTATGCCTCTTTTTTCTCCATGACAGCCAAGAGGTGATTCCCGAATTTGGAAGTTTTTGATATGTAGGTCGTGGTCCAGTCAACTTTGGGAACCACTGTTCTTGTTGTTTTTGGTTGGTTCGTGGGGGGTCGCAGTGCTAACCTAACCTAACCTAATCTAACTACATAGTTCGGTTCCAAGTAGACTAATTTTTTTTTTTGTTAACTCACGTCATTTCAGGCATTAAAAAAAATAACAGTACCCTCTGCCTATTCAATAATTTTCATTTTAAGGTTTTATGATGAATAAAAAATGAATTGTTTGTCAAATAATACGTTTAAAAAAACAGTTTATCGACTAATTAGTTTCTATAGTGAATTATTTGGTAAACTTGTTGTATAATGATGAAATAACAAATCTTGTTTTTGCCAATTGTTACTTGTCAAGTGAAAATTTGTAAATATTTATTTAGTGAAATGATAGAGACACCTCTTTTATGTTAAACAGTTAAGTACCTACTTAGATAATTCAACGAGGTGACAAACACGCATAGCCTGTTAAATTCATAGCATATAAACACAAATATATGGAAAAGTAAAACCGACACGTAAGGCCAACACGTTTTTCTTCAAAATGATCCCAGATCTTAGGAGCGATTTATACGAGGATATCGCGCTGCAAGATTAAAATAAACGGTGGCGAGTGAGGAATTGTTATCCGTGTTCCTATTTGTTTTCTTTGTTCTAAGGCCTACTTACAGGCCAAGGACTTGTCCCTACGACCAAGCCTGCAGCGAGCTTAAGCAATATAATAGTGTTTACAACAACATTATAGATTTAAGTAAAAAAAAAAAAAAACTATTTTGGCAACTAGAGTAATAAAAGTTTCCGAAATGTTAATAATGGGTTCATCAAAACATCTTAATAGTTTTTGATTATGATTTGAATATTAAGCCCTATAATATTCAATTAACTCTAGAATATTACAAAATAAACTTATTAGGACCTCAGGCCTTTTCATAAAATCTATAGTGGTCCATATTTCAAGTTGAAGGCAAACACAATGAGGTTTTGTATATAAAAGAGTAAAACAGTAAAACGTTAAACGCTTTGAAATGACATCATTATACGACAAAGAAAGAAATATGAGAAAAAACGTGTTTTATGTATTTTTATTTGTGACGTCACCTATCCAAAACAATTATGTACTAAACTGTACAATAAAAAAAAGTAAGTGCCTACTTACACAAAACAATAGTTATTCTAGGATTTTATTAGAGTACCTCAGGTATTATGCGTCGCAAGCACTGAATAGGTTCTGAAAATCACTAATATTTAATCTAAGTAGGTCGTAACTAGTACTGAACTACTGAGTACCCTTAAGTAATCAGCGCTGCCACCAGGAAGCGCCTACATAGATTGTGCCTATTCCTTTACATTGGCTACGTAAGTACATTGCCAGTAGATTGGCCTGCGGTCTTGCGGCTCAGTATCGGGGGCTCGGAGCGCCGCACCGTCTGCCCTGACCGCGTCATTTCGTCTATGAGCCCTTATCGATTCAGGATTCTGGCTTTGTAATAATGAAAGGAATAGAATACTATCTAACGACCTTATTTCTTTCTCCTTTTAATTACTGCAGTTCATGTCATATTTAATGTAACATTTAACTAAAAAGTCTTTACTAAATTTTCAAAGATACTTTACAGGCAACTTCGTATCAAAATAGTTACAGATGTCATAATTATCTAAAAAAAAATATTAAAAAAAGAAAACTTTGATGGCATCCCATAATTATTTTGACCATAAGTGGCCAGTAGGTACTTTTTAGGTTAGGCAAACAGGAAAAGAGGCTGCACTGGAAACAGATGAAAAGAGGCTGCACTGGAAACAGTTTAGTGCACCTCTTTCTTAGAGTAGAGAAGACACTGGAGAAGCCTTACGAACACTGCCCCCTCTGTAAAAGTACAAGAACAAATGTTCTAGCACGGTCATAAAAAACTACTTTCAAATCGATTCTAACGCACATCGTTAATCGTTTTCGAGACGCGCGGTTCTCATTGAGTGCTTCGTGAAAATGCCTAGTTGCTCTGATAAAACTTGTAAAAATTGTTCAAATACATCAAACTTAAATAAAGACTGAATAAACTTCCATATGTAAGTTTTTTTAAAAATATTCAGTCATGTTTTCATTGAAATTCAAAATCCTAACCTAACATAAAACATTTTGACTTTTCATTCGATTCAACCATGATTCAACATAAAACAAGGCATAAATCGAGTATTTTTCTTTCATTGCTTTTGTGACGTCACCATGTCTCGCTACATCTCGTTTTTCGCATTTCAAAAATGTACGTCAAATCAGCAAAACTGACATGCAGTTGACATGCGATTATGTCTTCTAGCAAAAATCATTGCGAGACTACCGTAGGGTGGGGTCATGTATGAAACCGACATTGACATGTCGATAATTTCTTAATACGAATTAGTTTTTTTTTTTTGTTAAAAAAAGATGGTTTTCAGAACGAAGTTCTTTAACGCGGCTTGCGGTAGGAGTAAACTGGCAGAAGTCGTCACGTGAAAAAGCGTTCATACTTGCGACTTTCTTCTTCTAATTCGATATAGAGAGAGAAAGTATGAATTTGGTCAAAATGAAAATCCAAAATGGCGGCTGCGAAAATTCAAATTTTTCATAATGGCTGTCGTTTTCATAGTTTTTGAGCGTGCTAAAGTCGATAGTAAGGCCAAAATTCAAGATGGCGGCTGCGTACATTACAAAAATTGGAACCGTAAAAAATTTAAGCGCCATATTTACTCCAAATTGATTCATTTAAAAATCAGTAGGTGTTATGTACCTATTGATTTTTTAAATATATTAGTTGTTGGTATTATAACATAATTTTATTATTACTTTTATTTAATAGTTGTTATTATTTAAATTTAAGTTTTCTATGCACCAGCTGTTTTATTTCTGGGTTCAAGCAAAATTCCGATTGATTGTTTATTGTTAATTAAAATGACAACACCAATTACATTCATTAACATAGAAATTGAAACAGGTGTAGTAAATAAAAATCGATTGATCGATTATCGATATCGATAAAAATATCTATGGTACGGACTTCTCGATCCAGTCTCGAAAAAAAAACAATAGCTATTGTTCTTGTTCGTAGAAGCTACCGCGTCCCCCGCCAAAAGTGACAGACTTTTTTGTTCAGAACATGCTCTTATGGCTTCTCCAGTGTTATGTACCCTAAGATCTCTTTTTATAAAACAATATAATATCTTTATTTATAAATATTTATCCATCAATAATAATCTTACTGCCAATTGCTCTGGCTAGAGCGCACCATTGCACTAGATAACAAAATGTTTTAACAAAAAGGTTAAAGTTCTTAATTTTTTTTAAATTGTAAATAATTTTAATATTAAATAAATTTTATGAGACCTTACCTATATCGCATTAGGTAATGAAACCTGTAATGATAGTTAAGAGGGATTTATAAAATAAATACTAATCTTCTATTAACTTGTTTTAACTTGTTGCAGAAAGCAACAATAGACTCGAAATGGTTCTTTGAAGAAATTAATGAAATAATTAGTGTCAATGATACATTACGTAATGTGGCGTTAATGTTTATCTTTGTGCAACTGAGTGCTAAGCAGAAAATATGCAGAATAAATAGAACCAAGGCTGCAGGAGCGAGCAGAGCGAGCGAAGCGAACTCGAAAATATTGGCTTTTTGATTACGGTGCATTTTCTTCTTAAAGAAACTTAATATATTATTTTAAAACCCTCTGAGGCCCTATGCCAGTGGCCTTGTTGGGAAGACCTCCCGGCCCAGACACTGAGGGTGGCCCCCATACACCGCGGACCCTGGTGCTCCACACTTTGAGCTCCACGATTACTAACAAATGCTTGCACTGACTGGACAGGTCCACTCAAATCTGTGTGGTTCTTTCCTCAAAAGACCATTTCAGACACTAATCTATATGGTCCAAGATTATGTTTGGATTTTAAAAGAGACTGTGACCTCTGAGTTTGTTTCGGCCTTTCTTGTCAGAGTAGTCAGATAGGAAACGCCGAACTCAACGAGCTTTTTTTTAATATGACGTATAAAAGTGATTCCGATATCCTATTTACAGAATAAACAATTTCATTTCATTTCACTAGTTTGCACCTTAGCAGTTACGCCACTGATTATGGGTTTTTGATACCATGCGAATATGTAGAGTTTTCTTGCAATTATTGGAATCTGCAGAAAACTATGATAGAATATTGTAAATATAAATAGGTTATACAAAAAAACGCAATTTATTGCAATTTTTGTAGTTTAAAGCACTACAAAATAAGAAAGAGCAAATTCATTTTACAAAAATTATTTTAACTACCATTATTCCAAGAAATAAGACTTGTTAGTCAAATTATTCTAAAATCAATCAAATTATGCTACAAGATTATAGAAATAACAAACAGTAGTGATGTTCAAGAGACTGCCTCTGAATGTAAATGACAGCGCGTTATGAACGCACGCTGTATATTACGAGAAGAATGCTCGTAGTTAATTGCTTACTTGAGAGATTTAGCGGATATAATAATAATGTTATTTAATATTGTTTTCAGCTAGTGCGGCCTATTTGGAGGATTATGTTCTATAGTCGCGTTTTACGGGTTGATTTCGATTATGTATGTGTTATTGTATAGTTAATGAATGTATCCCTAGTAGGTAACCATGCGTTTCAATGCAAATATTAAAATGATTGAGGTAGATGCAGATGGGATAATGAAAGGGGTAAGTATTTTGTTATCATCTTTCAAAGCGTTTATAAAATGTTTTCATTAATCGATCTTGTAGTAGCTACACTTCAAAGAACTATTTATTTCTTGTGATGAGAAAACATAATCTTTAAGAAGTTCAGTAGTGGCTTCACCCAATCTCATTGTCTGGAGGTATTTGGGCCTTCTTACTCGTTTTATTTGTCCGCAGTACTTGTCTGGCTTCCAGTGGCTGGCTGTCTTATCCGTCTTCGGGCACGTAAACAAAGGTTTATAATATATGGTTTATATATATATGGTTTATAAACTGCCACTGCTTGACATTTCGGGAAAATACAGGCGTGGTGTTATGTAATGTTATATTATTTACCTTCTACAACGTGTTCTTTTTAATGTCCCATAACTCTAAGGTTATATGTAAAAATAATACAAAAAGTTCTAGAATAAGTATTCCAATTATACATAGTACCGGGCGACCGAGCTCTGCTCTGGTGTAAATAGAGAATGCTCATTTAACAGTATAGGATAGTACTTACTAATTCCATGCTACCATGTCATTATTCTAATGTCATTATTGTTATGGCATTATTCATTATCTTGTTCTAAACTTTGAGCGACCGAGCTTTGCTCGGGTGAAAATACGGAGAAAACTATTTTTCCCAGAAATGAGACCTAGCTAGATCGATTTTCCGCCCCCGTAAACCCCTATATTGCAACTTTCATCGAAATCGTTAGAGCCGATTTCGAGAACGTGAGTACATATCTATATACAAACAAATATATATACAAATATTGTTCGTTACATAGTATAAGATTAGTTTCGAAGATAACATTAATGATAATTATCATAAGTTTAATTGATAAGTACGAGTAAATCATTTTCATTCAAACCAATCATTCATATTTTAAGCTAAGATGCGACGATGTCATACTTCACATAAGTATTTTTAAATACCGGTATTCAGCTGCATCCGGTTAGACTGGAAGCCGACCCCAACATAGTTGGGAAAAGGCTAGGCAGATTGAGTTACGAATACATAGCTATTTGCGATTTAAAAATGACGTCCCATTTAGGTGCTCTGTTACTGCCACACAACGGATTTAGCGTGAATATAAAACACAAAAATAACCGAATCCTTTTCTTAACACTCCCCCTAACCGGCATTGTTACAGTAACATTACAAGGATAGCAACTCAATGCCTTAATTAACACTATCTTGCGAAAATCAACTGCTACGCTTTTCGTAGACGTGCTACGAATTTATCAACAAGCTTTATTTTCGTAGCCTGCTCTCTTGGCACTTTTGTTTTGGCAATTATATATTTAAGGACTGTACTGTCAGTACAGCACGACAAGAATGTGTAGTACAATTAAGGTTACAAAGTACTTGCATATTTCCTATTAAAGGAATGAATATTAATTATAATTATAATCTTTATTACAAAGATTATAATTATATTCTTATCGATGTATACATGTTTTTGAGGCTGAATGTACAATGGAGAGAGAGTGGGCTTTAGACAAGAGGAGGAGTGTAGGGGGAGGGAAGGGGGTAAAATAAGTTTAGCCTTTTGTAACGTTGACAAGATAACAAAGGCGTAAAATACTGTGCATGTATAGTAACTTTCAAAAACAACACACGCTGTAGTCTTGTATGAAATAGGTGAATATGAAACAAGTTCAGTCAGAGAGGGAGGACTCCAAATTACAAAATCGATGCTTGTACAACGCGAGTGTATTCCTTCAGTGTATCGGTATTAAATGATACAAACATAAATAGTTCATTACTTTTGGCTTTTAGCTGTCTGGTTTAAAGTCAGGATATTATAGTTGTGATACCAGCATACATTGGTAATAAAAGAGCAGTCCATGGCATGAAAAGCCTTTGGTTACACGTTATTTCATAACTAAAGTGTCAGGTGGCGGTTCCTATCGGCGCGTTCAGTGCGCGACGCAAGTAGAATATATTATGAAGTGGATGTTCCCCCGTGATGTGTGTCGTACAGCGTTAGTTCATGTCTTATGAGAATTATAGAAACAAACAACAAACATTCTGTGACAGAAAATAAACTTTTTTAAGATTACAGAAAAAATTTTTTTTTAGAAAAGATAGGTATTTGACTCTTTTTTAGAGGTTTCTCTTTTTTTAAGGTCTGTAGACTGTAATATGTTATAACGTGCGGGATATAGATACCAAAGACTGCAGATAAACATGAGTCTTCCGTTTTTAACGAGAAAACCTTCTTCAAATGGCGCATGTAGAGCTTTAAGATGACGTCACTTAGCGATCTTGTGAGGTACAGCCTTGTAGAGTGCAGCTTTATGCTTGAACGACATGTTGCGACATTTTTAAGGCTATGCAGTCGGTCAATAATGTTTAGATGAGTTTTCATTAGATACAAGTGTAGCCAGCCTTGGTAGAATTATGTTATTCAAAAATGTATGAAAACATTTATAATTTATCGAAATAAAAACAACATGCTTGAAAAACATTCATTCCGGCCCCATGTTAACGATAGTGATTCTGCCCTCTGATATCGTCGCCATTTCGGTAGCGACACAAATGGAATATTTTACTTGCTTCCCACTTGGTATATGCTACCATTTCCGGTTCGTATTTGTAAGGTTTTTACATCGTTTCAGCTTCTAAACTGTTCAAAATGCGCCTGTTTTAATATAAATGCCTCTGAACGGCCTAATCCTCTTTCGTTGGGCGTCATTAACACGATTAAGAGATTATGACAAGGGAATGGGTAACAAGTTCTTTCTTTGCGAGTAAAACGCCAATCAAGTTAGCGAAGTGAGAAAATCCAATAATAACTCACAATATTTACTGCTGCAGTTTACATGAAAGGAAGTAGCATGAAGAGTTGTTGTGATCAATCAAAGAAAACATGGAGAACTGAGGGTAAGTGACGACAGCAATCGATCAGCCATTGTTATTGTGAAAATAATGAATGCAGGTAAAATTGCAATATAAACAGGGACGAAAATACTGCATCGACAAATTAATTCCCCTGTCATCACATTCCATGTAGGGTTATCGCAGATTCCCAATTTCTCAGTTAAAAAGCATGCATTGTATCTAATTATCCGATCATCTGTCGATTGGCCTTTAGAAGGCCATAACAATTAAAAATTCTATTAAGTTTCTTATTGATAAGTTGAAGGTTTATCTTTTCAAAAAAAACTCCATACCTATATATAGGTATAAAGTATCGCCCTACACTGACATTGCAAAAGGCTTCTCGTAGATCCAAATGCATACAAAAGCACTCTCAAAATTAAAAGGAGCAGTCCGCGACGGTTTGTCCCATTTTAGACTGAACTATATTTTAGGCTCGTGTATATAAAGCACAGTAGGCAGTTAAGTATTACAGATAAAGGCTAAAGCTTAGTACCCAGTGATAAAACTAATGATAACCCGTTTTCATTATTGAACTGGGGCAGCGATATAAACATTGATGAATTGTAAATACCTTGCTTATCTGTGAACAAAACGTAACATGAATATTTTATATGAGATTGCATTTGGTTTTGAAATTCAATTCCTTCTGTAATAAGAAAGCGTAGCACTCGCGAAGGGTGAAAGTTTTCAGAAAAGCTGTCAAGGATTGCCCTTAGAAGTAAAAAGTTTTACTGCTAAAATAATGTGATCGTTACTTTAGCAAAGAATTTTTGAATTTATGATCATGATCAAAGATCGAGCGGTGCTTGAGTATCTATCGATTATTGTTAGAGATACGTCATTTTCGTTTTTTACGAAATATAAATTCGAAATTCTCTAAATAGGAGTGATACATGAGAAATTTGCTAATTAGTGCGAAATGTTGTGTTTAAAGAAAAGAAAGAAAGAAAGAAAATATTTTAAACATTTCAAACATTAACAAAAATAAAAAAGGAGCATAGGTTTATTATAATTTACCACGAAATTAGGAGGAAAATTATCTTTGAACGCAACGATCCCGTGACGTAGGTAACTATAAAAGAAAAAGATATTTTCTTTATTCACTTTTCAAACGTATAAGATAAGATACTTATTATTTTGTTAGTTTATATGTGTAATAAGTGGAAATTGAAAATTAAGTGTCCGCACTAATAAACCATATTTGTAATTTTGTTTGTTCTGTTCCCACACACAAACCGTGAAAACGGTTTTGCGGGGCCATAGTTCTCAAGTTAAGACTTTTATAAACTTTGTTTGATAAATAAACAAAAAATAATAATATAGAAGCCCGTCTCGCGCGCGTTGCCATCGCTCGCGTTTCTATGACTTTATTTTGACCTTTGACCCCCCTTCCCCTTTTATTCTTCAACGAGATACCACAGGATGAACTTTTAGATGGATACGCTCATTTCCACAGGCAGTACTGAATGTAATTCAACATGAAACTCCTATCGACGTCATGCAGATTTTAGTAGCAACAAAATGTAGCTACCCTAGATTTGCAAACGCAGCTATGCAACGCCTCCACAGCCCAGTTAACAGCGTAGACGCTGAAAGATATTTTAATATCTACAATATTGTCACAAATGACCGCAAGCAATGACCAGGAAAACAAAAACAACCACAATTAGCTTTTAACAACATTTTGAAAGCTAATTGTTAGCTTTAAGCAAAAAAAAAGACTATCAATTAGTTCTTTATAAGAATAATGCAAATAAATACGTGATTTTAAATTTTGAGTTTATATTTATGCGAAATCTAGATTTTTTATTTGCGAAATATACGTAACCCTGATTATTGTAGGTACTTAGACGGGATTGGCAGAACGGCAATGTGTATAGCATTGTGAATCGTGATAACTTTATGAAACTAAGCGGCTAGTCGACCACAGTGACAAGTATAAATTATTGTCGTAGCGTTAAATCAGCCACGGTTCGTACTTCGTATGTACGCTCAATAGTTCGTTCTGGGGCTGACTCGAATACATAAAACGGGTACCTACACATAAACTTACTTTTGAAACTGCTGACAATTGAATAAAATCAATGCGAGATTGAATTAAGATAACAAACTAATAAATATAAAACTTTATTTTTATACGACCGCGGCAAACTTGATAATCCATTGTAATGGGGTTCTACTATTTAAGAATTCGTGATAGAAGTAAGTAGCTGCAGAAGTTACTTTTATTTATTTATTTATTTAAGGATTACCAACGAGATACATTACAATTATGTATTACAATAATAAAAACTTATTTAATATACATTATATATAATATATATTATGCACACTCAATTAGAGGTAACCACAGCTTACACATTATCGTTTACACATGCTCTGAATACATAATTAAATTAAATTAAGAATACATAAAAAAACAATATACACGCTATCATAAAAGTTTAAACTTACACTAATTCAATACAGTTAAACCAAGCATTAATTTAATTATCAATATTATGTCTGAATGAATTAATATTTAGAACGAAACATATTGTTTTAATGTCAAAGGAAGTCAACTGCAGATACGAAATTTACAGAGTTTATTAAGTATAATAATCTATAATAATGTTGCGTAAACGACTCAGAGGTTTGCTCCCAAAGTAATTATAACAGGGGTTTTCCGCTTGCAAAGAAAATTAAGCCACATAAATTGTGTCGGACGAGGCCATGTTCTGCCGGTGATTTGCTGCTTAAATCTAGAAATGTTTGACAGATGATATCATTCGTTTTTTTTTAAGTATTAGTAAGAGTATGTATTTATATATATACGTGCGTTCCCCATCAAGCTTTTGAATACTTACATAACATTCCTAACCAAAGTTATTGACACAGAAGTAATTGACCTTCATTTACATATAAATCGTTTACAGTTTAAACTCTTGAACGTGTTCCTCGCTGGAATAGCTACTGTTGTTATAACTGTATCGTACAAACCGTCAACCCTGGAGACGGTATTAGGAATAAAGAAATTCCCCGGGCGAGACTGTGAAAAGGCCACTTTATTCCCGCAAATAAAGTTGTGGAGATCTTTGTGATATTATGTAAACGTGATAGTGGTAGCGGGGTGGTAAATATGACGTTCTTTGGGATTGTCGGACGGACAATTAGGCAACATGTTCGAATTTCCGTTTAGGTTTCTATATTTTATCCTATACTACTTTTTATCCGCTAAAAACATCAAAATAATTAACGAAAAATAAGATTTAATTATTTGAATAAACACTTTGAAGTTCCCAGAAACTTACTACGTTAAGTTTTCTAAAGCTTTTTTAAAGCTGTCCTTTTGCGTCATCCTTGGTCTACATATTTTTGAGTACCTAATATTTTATTACTTGTAAATCATATAAACCTAGACAAGTATAGGTACGAAGTAGGGTAATGTATTAAGGTACCTACATCTAGAATACAATAAAAACTTGATGACACTTCCTACAAAATAAAAGAAGTTGTTCCGTATTGGAGCAACAGAGCGACAAGCGTTGAATTTTAAAAGCATCGTTTGTGAAAGCTTTGGTTTTAGTGCTTACTTACATACAACAAACACCACATTGTACCTATTTCCCTCTCGCATATCGGCACCAATTGTATGAAAACTGCACCCGAATTGCGTAACATACGAGCAATCATAATCTGAATAATTTCTAAGGTTATTGCTACAAATATTAGGCAGTGAGGTGATACTTTTATGATAATGATTAAGGTATGAGTTGTTTGGTGTTGTTGACAACTCATTATCCCCGAATTCGAGTATACACTTAATTAATTAACTGCAAACCGAAAACACAGCTAGGTAATGAAGCGGTTTGCTTTGAGTCGATCACAAACGTTTTATTGCCCAAAGGAAGATTGGAAAGGAAACGTAGGTAGGTACTACGAATAATTAATTAAGTTTATTACCGGCCACAGTAGCGATGTTCAGATAAAGGAATCATGTTTGTGACCACAAAAGGCTAGTTTAGAACTGTTTAAAAGTGATGAATTGTTTTTTGTTGAAAGAGATGTGTTCTCTAATTAGAATATAATTCTAGTTGTTCTATTAGAGATTCCTTTATTCAGCATTTTTATAAATTTACCTCTTATTTTCGTTAATTCATACCTTACATTAATACTAAATTAGCTACTTACTTATTAACTTTTTTCAACGATTTATTTACTATTAATAATACGTATTTGTAAAGTAAATGCACAAAGTACCAACGTCTTTATTGATTAGTGTCATTGAGCAAGCTTTAACGCTGTTAAATATTTAACGGGTACGGAATATGCATATTTATGACGTTTAATGAGGTACATTGCACTGCAACCATACTGTAACTATCGTAACCTTCCAAACGAGTTGTAGCGCCATCTGTGGGAGGGTGAAGATATTAAAGCAGTTGGAGCAACAGGTGGATGACAAGAGCCATCTAGCGGAGGGTATAAACAGTAAGCTTGTCTGCCGGGGTATGAGGTCGCGAAACTCCGTATACCTTTGTGGAAGAAAAGTGAACTACTTCGGCAAAAGGTTGACTATAGCGACATCTGGGCATTTTCCATTTTCACTGAATGTTGCCAAGAAAATTCTTTGAAAACATCCGGCCAAAGAACAGGATGTTAGTTCCGATGCGAAAGCCAGAGGGCTTTCCCCAATGGCGTTCCGTTCTTACCGTATACTACAGGTAGGTACAGAGTTCGCACGTAACTACTTACTTACTATGAATGAATCCTTAAAGCCACATCAAATGTAACGAGCGATATGAATTCCGTTCGTATTGTGAGTCGTATAAAAATTTTACAACTTCGCGTAGAACCGTAGAACACACCGTCATCAAATCAATTTTACGACCGTTTTAAGGGTTGCTATGGTTATTTCCTATCAGTGAAAATCTATTTAAAAAACAGCTCGACGATCGGCAAGGTCATCGCAGTAAAATGAGGCTTGGTTCAATATGAATTTGTGGTGATTAAAAAAGCTTAATACAAAATCGATATTTAATCACATTGGCTTACAAGTTAAAGTTAACATTATTTTATATAGCAGGTTCTTAAAATGTGCGCCAGACTATGCTATTTATATGTAGGTTGGCTGCAAATGAATATCCAACAGCGTGCTCTCGTATGCACGATCAGATGCAGTCCTATAAACTAGTTACCTACACAAACATTCATACAAATTCATTGGCGACTTTAAACAGACCAGGTGGTAGTGACCTAGGCCGCGAATGCAATGCTTAACTTAAATAGAACCCAGTTTTACACTGAATGAGATATATATTTAACCAGGCTATTTTCAGAATATAATATAAAAGTTACAGAACGGTGTGTCAGCGAATAAGATTACACTTCATTTCAAATATTATTTATTTGTAAAACGTAAAGAGATGTACATGTTCATAATGTTAAATATAAACAATAGAGGTTATTTTATCTGGAATCCTAGTATTTACTATGCAAAAGCCGCCCAAGCCTGCAACGGGGGCGCGGGGTGCGTGCGACCGCCACGCCACGCGATCATTTTGCACCGAAAGGCGGGCGGGGTGCACGTCAAACAGAAGCCGTCCGCCCGCGCCTCTACCGTACCGACTCTATACTACAACCTCGTTAGTCTAAGTGACGTAAAGCCTCCATATAGACGCGCACAGTGAATGAGTACGTACGTTATTGAGGACAACGTGGAATCTTTGCATTGGATTTGTAGTGTATGGACAGATAGAAGATAACCTTGCGAGGTGCATTTATTATTCAGTGACTGCGCTAAAGCAACAAATAGCCAGGATGGCGCCCTTTACAGGTGAGTTTTTCTATGGGTTTGTTTTCCCATCAGATTTCACAATGTCAAATGAAGCTGGATATACGCTAGTTATACATTTAAGCTGAATATGGACTTTAAATGACAATTTGTAGATACGCACACGTATTCAGTGTCGAGTTTTACACTCAATTTGTATTTACAAAATTAAAATCGGCTTTGTGGTTAAGGTTCAAAATGCAATGTCAGAAAGTACGATGAATTGCAGTCACTAGCGGGCTGCATTTTCCGATGTGCGCAACTCCTTGCTGCTATTTTTAACGCCGGCCATGCTACGTTTGCTTTTTGTTTCTTAACGCAATAGAAAAAAAATGGAAGTAGTACAATACGTGATTGCGGATGCTTGTAAAAGTAACATTGAAATGAGATTTCGTATGTATTTGTACCGTATTTATATTTACGTTCAGCAAATAATTATATTAGTGTATAAAACAACTTTGTGAAGTTAAAATTGCTGTTGTTGTCCTACAAACCGCATAACTACAGTCCGCAGGGTAGTTCCACAGTAGTCAAGTACTAAAACGATTGGAACAGCAGTGAGTAGTGAGGAAAGGGCCGGTGGCGGTCGTAAGCGCTATTTACGGCGCGAACGGTTCATTTACCGCCGGTCACTTTATTGCCAGCGTGAACTTTACTTAATGCATAGCTCGACCTGCCAGCCTACAACGCACGATACTAAATTGATTAGGCGTTGGTTTAATGGAAGCGTAAGGTTCAGGCCTAATGTGCCTGATGGGTACCTACATGGAAACATTGATAAAGTAACCTACTCTAATTAAGGAAGTACCTATTGAGTTAATCAAAACCGCGTTTCGCTTGATACTTTTGAACAAATTGGGATAGAATTTCTCTGCTTCTTTTAATTGGTTTTAGGATTTGTTTAATAAAATTTTTGTACATGTAATCTAATACTGACCGAAAATATTAATAGGTTTGGTAGCCTAGTCTACGATTCAGATTAAATGTAAGCCACGCTGGCATTTTCTAATCGCTCGAATGGCATCGGCTGGACCCGACGCGTTGGCGTCGATATTTTTCATCATAATCCCACATTCACACCGCAGACGTTTTTAATGGACACATAAAAGCGTAACCACTTATTTATATGTAAATGTGGTCTCGTCTTGCTTGGCAATACGAAAACACAAAACGTACATATGTTAGAACCCAAAGCCTGGGTCAGCAGTTCAATAGTAGTTGTGCCAACTCGATTAATGGCATCGAAGCCCAATGGAATCGAGAAACGTTATTTACATTACACTACTTGACATTTCTTTCGCCCCAATAAGTGTGTGTTGTAGCCTGCCTGGACCAAATAAAGGTTTTACTGCCAGCGCTGTTTACATGCTTCATATTAGCGTGATTACATGAAGTATTGACGTCACATAACATTATTTTATGGTCGAGGATCTACGCGTTTCTTTCTTTGACGAACAAAGAACGATATTCTTACATTGTATTTAATTAAGTAGCACATTTAAAAATAAGCCCAACTAAGTGCCAGCGGAGTATGGCGATAAGGTTTCATAGGGTTGTGTTACATCTTAATACCGCTGCGCTGTATTGTTCGGCCGGTCGCAGCTTATTTACTAGCTTGGCCGCGGAGCTATTTACTTATTTTGTGTGATGTTATTTTAGTTTCGACTGGTTCTGCTTGCAGTGCATTAATACTATGCGACCTCAGTACTAACGTATTAAAGCATTGTATCTAATTTAAACTACGATGGAGCTGTTTCTGTTTTATGAATTATTACGTTGAATTTCAAAGTGATTCACGAACGATTTACCAGTTCCTCATCGACGAATTGAATGGCGAATGGTAGTACTCAGAATAAAAGATTCACAGAACACTGTCACAACATTTCGAGTAACTGCTAGACTGAACATTATAGAAGAAGACTTACATATTTTATTTGTACAAAACGGCCAGAATGGCGTGTAAGCTGTTTCAGTGGAACTACGTAAGTAAGCATTTGTAAGGTCGTGAAGTAAAATGTAGCCTCGCACACGCTCTAGAATTATGTGGTTGCAGCGTCGTCGGCTTATGGCGCAAAATCGATACTAATTCAAAGCCTGTATAGAATTCTGAATCATTGTTATGTGAAAACACAATGGTTTCAATATAATCATTGGATAAGTTGCTAGTTTTGTAAGTTAGTTTAGTATTACAAAAGGCGTTAGTCGATAGTCTTGGCTTACCACTTCGTTAAGCCACGTAATTTTGAAACTATTAAGACTTCGGATATTTTCTCTTCGCATGAGGATTTTATTACGAGAATCATTAATCCATTGTACAGTTAAGGAAATAAATTGTTTAGCAAATTGACACCCTACGTCAATTTAACGTGTTACTGCCATTTCATACAACTGTCGAAGAATAACAGTACGGATTTGATTATACGGACAAATTAATTTAGTACCTAGTCAATTTGCTAAACAATTAATTTCCCCGACTTTACCTATTGTGCAAATGTGTCCCTATTTTTTGGATTAGGTCAATGATGAATACGGCACGCATACATAATGATATGCTAATATCCAGTTTATCATAATGTCCAGTGGGGCGTATGCCGAGCAAATTAGCCTAATAACTACTTACCATTATGTACTGAAATACTCCCCACAGACCTACCACGTGGGGTCAAAACGTTGATTTGTATTGTATGAAGTTACACGAACACACACCATCATACACTACTGAAAAGCATTCAGATAAAACCTATGGATAAAACGTTTGCTGCACTGAATTCTGGTTGCTGTACAGTACTGATCACCATCATCATCATTTCAGCCGAAAGACGTCCACTGCTGGACATAGGCCTCCTCCAAACACCGTCACTGTGACCGGTTCTGTGATTTCCGCATCCAGTGGATTCGTGCGGCCTTCACAAGGTCATCGGTCCATCTTGTGTCTTCCGGTACGCGGTCGCCACTCCAGAACCTTTCGGCCCCATCGGCTATCCATTCTGCGAGTAATATACCTTGTTACCTTGGTTCTCCGGCGGATCTTTTCATTTCTGATTTTCGATCACGTAGGGAAACTCCAAGCATAGCCCTCTCCAGTGCTCTTTGGGTGACTTTGAGCCTTCTGATAAGGCCCATTGTGAGCGACCACGTTTCAATACCATAGGTCATCACTGGCAGGAGGCGAAACGCCGCGGCTTAACTCAGCTGCCGCGAGAAATCACGGCACAGCGGACAGAGCTCCGGCGGGATCTTATGGCGTCATGGAGAGTGCGAGTGTCGCAACCCAGCGCTGGGCACGACATAATTGCGGCGATAAGTCCCCTCTTTGAGGAGTGGCTAGAGAGGCGCCACGGCGTCCTCACCTTCCGCCTGACGCAGGTCCTCACCGGAGACGGCTGTTTTGGGAGGTTCCTGTTCAGGATAAGGCGGGAGGAAATGCCCGGGTGTTACGATTGTGTGGATCGCTCGGAGGACACGGTGGAGCATACAGTGGAGGTCTGCGCGGCTTACGCCAGTTGAACCTACCTAGCTGGACAGTTTGTAAACATACTGGATAAATATACATAATGGATGTTACATGGGCATTTGACATGACCTTCATCTTGTCGATGTTCATTTTAAGACCCAGTCTTTCAGGGGCTCTACTGAGTTTATCGAGCATTGTACTGAGGTCCTCCATGGTCTCAGCAATGATAACTATATCGTCAGCAAACCGAAGGTTAGTGACTTACTCGCCATTGATGTTGATGCCTAGCCCTTTCAATCCAGAACCTTGAAAACATCCTCCAGTGCAGCGGTGAACAGTTTCGGAGAGATAACGTCTCCCTATCTCACACCTCGCTGCAGAAGGGTAGGTTTCGAGGTCTTGTCCTAGAGTCGGACTGACATGGTGGTGTTTTCATACAGACACTTTAGCAAATCGATGTACCCATAGTCGATCTGGCACCGTTGAAGAGACTGCAGTACAGCCCATGTCTCGATCAAATCGAAGGCTTTCTCGTAGTCCACAAACGATAAGCAGAGAGGCAGGTTATACTCTCGGTGTTCTGTATAATCTGCCGCAGTGCATGTATGTGGTCTACGGTGCTAAAGCCTTTACGGAATCCAGCTTGTTCGGGAGGCTGGAAGTCGTCAAACATGCGCGCGAGACGGTTCGTGATAACTCTTGAAAACAGCTTGCAGACATGGCTCAGAAGTGTGATGGGCTTATAGTTCTTAAGCAGGGCATTGTCGCACTTTTTAAATAAGAGTACCACCACACCTCTGTTCCATGCCTGTGGCGTTTGACCCTCGAGTATGACGGAATCGAAAAGCTTCTGGAGGGCCTTAAGAACGGGTTTTCCACCGGCCTTCAGGAGTTCGGCCGTAATTCCGTCATCACCCAGCGCCTTGTTGTTTTTAAGCTGCTTCAGAGCCATCCTAATCTCGCACAAGCTGACGTCCGCAATGTCTTGTACATACAGTATTGATACAAGAATAATATTATTTTGTCCATGGTCTAACGATTTTAATAACAATATGTAACATGAATTGAATCGATTTAGTAAATATTTACCATATTCGCATGTTTAATATTTGTACACAAACACCGCTGTATGAAGCTAAACATGATTGGGACTCTATTGATTTAATATACACACATCAAAAGTGTCTAGGGATCAACATATATTTTTGCAATAACTTTTCTCCTGATTGATATTAATTAAAATTTTCTTTAAGGATTCATCAAATAAAGTGTTTTCGTTTGTCACAGTAACGATAAACCAAGTCACCTTTGCATTAATAAAGAAATTTGCCATTTTCCTAATAAAGGGATTTTTGACATTTGAACCACTAACATTAAAGTTCGAAAAAAAGACTGAAATAACAGTTTTCTTTAAAATTTTATTGGGTAACTTAAACAATTAATAATCCGTGTTTCTACCGCGAACACTAACAACACAAGAACATCGGTTTGGCATACTCAAAATGAGTTCATCCAAATCACGCTGTGGAATGGCCGCCCATGTTCGTTGCAACAACAAAAAAAGGTCTTCTTGCGACTGGATACCCTCCATATTCGGCAGAGCTCTTCTCTGTAGCATATCCCATGCATGCTCAATCGGGTTCAAGTCTGGCGACTGAGCAGGCCAGAGCAGGACATTGATGTTAGCTGCGGCGAGAGTCTGTCTTACAACTCTTGCGGTGTGCGGTCGTGCATTATCATGCATTAACTGAAATAAGGGACCGATTTGCACTTGTAGAGGAACGATGACGTCAGATACAATCGTCTCAGCATAAATTTGAGCGTTGAGGTTGCCTCTGATCCAAATCAACTCAGTTCTTCCGCCGATCCAAATACCCGCCCATACCATGATGGTTCCACCACTATAAGGATGGACTTCCTGGCAGGATTTTAATCGCTGTTGGCGTCCAGGGGTTCTCCAGTGTCGTATACGTCTTGTATCTGGTCTCATACCAAAACGAGACTCATCAGAAAAGCACACGAAACGCCATTGTTCTTCTGCCCAATTTCTGTGTTCAAGAGCCCATTGATATCGAATCCTACGATTGTGCATTGCTATAGGTGGTACCCGTAGCGGTCTTCGGGAATGAAGGTTCACTTCATGCAAGCGGTTTCTGACTGTTTGGTCGCTAATTAAGTTCCCTGAAGAGTGATGAAGCCTCACGGCTAACATCATGGCGGTTATTGTTGGAGCTCTTCGAGTTAAGATTTGAATGTATCGGTCTTGTCTCCGTGTGGTGCAGCGATACCGTCCTCCATGGCGCTCAGCCACGGTACCAGTGCTTCGGTAACGTGTCCAAAGTCGACTGATAACACTCTGACTTGTATTCAGAGCTAAAGCCACAGTACGTTGCCGGGAACCAGCTTCTATCATTCCCACGGCTCTGAGCATTTCTTCCCTGCTTAAATGACGTCGCCGCTCCATAATAACGTTGGTTTTAATCAGTAGTAGGGAAACAGTAGCACTAATAATGTCTTCAATGCGTTGTATGTTTTTATAGGGAAAATATTGACAGCTGATTTTCATCTTTTACTCGAATTTGATTAACAGTTCCTGTTTCAAATTATGAAATGCACCAAAAAGGATCCATATAAATTTATATAATCATAAATTTATTACAAAGCCACATCTCAATCTCAAGAAATCCGCATAAAAATGCTTGATCCCTAGACACTTTTGATGTGTGTATTACATGCTTTTGTTGTACACACATGTTTATACAAATAAAGGTTTATCTTATCTTATCAGTTAGTACCTACAGCTACAAAGAAACTCAAAATTATTATGGGACAAAAATATTTCGTAGTCCTTGCTACGCTGCTACGAATTGCCTACGACGGCCTACGCCGCGTTTTCTCGTAAGCATCGTTCGTAGACTGACCTATAATGATGGTATGAGAGGGATCGTCGGTACGCTTTTGGAATTGTTAAAATTGGCCAAAATGCCATCTATGGTGTGATGAAATTGCCTCTTAGGATCACATAAATACTTTTAAGCTGCAGCAATGTTTCATGTTATCACATGAATAATACGGTAACACTAGTTACATATTTGTTTGAAGTTACAGAGTAGAGGAATTGTATAGGTGTGCGCTACTGTGTACATATCAATTTGCATGCCGAATGGTTTATGGACGTATGTTAACTGCAAAGGCAACGCTTCATGGAACTCTGAATGGTTTTATGTAAAGTAAAGCTAATTATAATACAAATTGAACTTTCAGAATGAGTACGTAGTAACTACTTAGTTATTTCCGAGAATGGCTGTTTACAAATTCCAAGTTATTATTAATTATTCAGTAAATTAAACGTCAATAACTGCAACAAGCAAAAAGCTAGGACATTTTGATTGTATTCACGTAGTTATTTTTTACTATTCTTTTCCTAAAATACCGGCCTGCAAAACATGGATCGACATTAACATCCTTCTATCCGCTTAGGAAACGATGCCACTGCCAGACAAAAGCCTTAATATTACAACAACACCCTCTTTTTTTCGCCAGGACCCAAAATATTCTCGACCTATTCAAAAGGCAAACTTAATACCTACAGTGTCTATATGAGATTACACAGAAGGGCAAAATAATAGCGTCCTTATTTTTTATACTGTCTCCCGCCTGTCTATTCTCGTCTGTGCATTTATCACTTAAATAATAATAGAAATAAAGTGTTCGAGACTGCCGGCGTCTGCCAGACGGGGTCTGATCGTCTCGCCTCCAGCCGACGCGCGTCGTCGCGACGTTCTGGGCCATGGCAAAAATCACTGGCATCTTCTGTAATGTTTAGTGTTTATCTACATTAATTTATCAGTCTACAAAGTTTCGTGAGGTACGATTAGTACCTATAATTAGAAAACCCCACAGTACCTACAAAGTTTTAACTATCGAACGCACAATCGTTTGTTTGTCAAATGTCTTATTAAGAGAAATGCTACAATTTATGTATTTATTCTCCTGCGTATCATTAGCTTGTTTTCTTGGCATGATGAACAGAATCCGAACCGTTGCTTTGGAAACGTTTTGACTACCTACCTACAACGTGTAAGGTTAAGTAGTATCTTACGTAAAATCAAAAACAAAGAAATTGTAAAAATTATATACAGCTTTCGTCGTAACAGTATCATGAACAATCAAAACTAAGTGCTGTATATGAGATTTAAGTTTAGTATATGATCTAGTAAAAGTTGATCCTTCTATCTATGCCTATATTTTTGATCTCAGTAGTAATAATTGTAATTTTATTTTTTTATTTTAATATATTTTTTGCATGCTGAAATATTAAGTAAGCAAAATATGTGGAACCATTTATATTTAAGACCTTTTATGTACCATATTTTATGCAAAATGTAATATTCTATTCTATCCCAGTCTCCTATTCAAAATAAGCCTCATCCAACCATATCTACATATACAGGGCTATTAGTTATACGTCGGCAATTTGTTAAGGGGATGTAGGAGAGGTCATTTGCAACCAAATTACCTCTGATGCCCCTATGCCAATGTCAACCATTTTTTTGACCAAATTGACATTTTTTTTATTTTATGTATGAAGTAAAAATATAAAGTGTACATTTTATATGATATACAGGGTTAATGGTTATGCGTCGGCAATATATTAAGGGGATGTAGGAGAGGTCATTTACAACCAAATGATGCCTTTTGACTCCTATGCAAATGTCAACAATTTTCGAGTCATTAGACATTTTATATTTTTATTTCATAAATTTTAAAACATAAAATGTCAAAATACTCGTTAATGGTTGACATTGGCATAGGGGTCATTAGGGGTAATCTGGTTGCAAATGACCTCTCCTACATCCCCTTATGGGATTGCCGACGTATAACCAATAACCTTGTATAAATACGTAAATAACCATAAATTGTTGTTACACTGACTAAGGCTTGCAGTCTGTTTTCTTGCATTTCTCTTTATTACAACTATATGACATAACGTGTCAAGTTTAATGGATATCCCGTTGTTGGGTGGTTGTCGTAGATACGTGGGTTAGTTCGAAATTTGTTTTGATTTATCTAACACCGTACAACAACTGTACAAAAAGTGTGCAATTCAACTGTATCTACATGTAATCTTGAACGTGCATGCGAGGAAAGTGTACAGTCAATTGAAGTGTGTGACTGACTATCTTCTTTCTTTTCCGTATATCTGGTGTCAGAGTTTTATTCCGCCCACGGGCCTCTGACTTGGCTTCACATGCCGTCGAGAAATGTCTCTCAGGCATGCCGGTTTCCTTACGATGCGATGCAGTTTTATCTGTCATGCATACACTACCACTGGGCTTAAGCCAAAATATATTCTTACAACTGTCAGATTTAGACACAAACAGGTTGAATAAAAACAGATAGGTATAACCTCCTTACTTGCCTATGAATGAGAATATAATAATAATAAAAAAAGTAAATAATCTCGGCAGCTTTAGATAGAAAACTACCATTAAAGCCATTTATTATTATAAAAACAAATAAATTAAAAATAAAACTCTAATGGCAATTATTTATATTTCTACCAAAAACTAGCCAGTAGCTATTTATTATTGTAACTAAAGAGATTGCATCCAAATTAGACTAAACTTGAAATGGATTTAGAAATAGTAAGGTAATTTAGAATGATGCACAGCTCTAATTATGTGCAACGACAGAGTTTGGGGTGTATATTAAGCGTACGTGTTTCTGTAGTATGTACACTGTTCCTCGGTTCCTAACCCACATAAAGAAATAAAGTACGTATGCCATACTTTTAAAAGGTTGGTCGGATAATCTTTGGATTAATTTTATCTAGTAACCCACAAAACCGTGCTGTGACGAAGGCTTACAGATCTGTCAGTTCAGAGGGTTTTCTACTTCTCAAACTGAAAAACAGAGCCTTTCTAATTCGCAATCTATTTAATCGAAAATCATTTTTATAGATAATTTGGTATTTTCTTCCTGCGAACTTTTAGAAAATCTTTGTAAATAAATTGAAACGCTGTTCGTTAGTAAGCGCATCATTTGAGAACGGCTGGACCGATTTGGCAATTTTTTTAAATTTCCGTAATAGTCCTAATAAATTTTATGGAAAAAAATTGTTGGAAAATATTCCCGAAATATGTTCAAATTCGGGAAAACCTGAACATTTTTCTATAGGATTTTTGTATGAATGATTAAAATTTGAACAGGACCACGTCTGTTGGGTGTTATAATTTTTATTTTTTTATCTGCTGTTAATTATATTGTATGCTTTTTGGTATGTGCTAAATAAATGTATTTTCTTTCTTTCGTTCTCTTTCTTTCATAATAAATAGTCAAAATGTGGGACCCTAGACCGCAAATATCTATCTATTCAATACATTTTACTTATCTATTTGCTCAATTTAGTTACTGAAATGTGTAGCAGACCTACTATTTCCTCACGTAGGTATATAACCTGTTTCCAGGTCATAAAGTAATAACCGGGCCATAAGTAAACATTATGACATGTTGGCCAAAGTTTCCTATTAAGCTCTCGTCACCGAGAATCAATCTTTTCCGACCTTTAATGTTTGCCAGTCATTCCGTCCGTACACGAATATATTACGAAGGATATAAGTTTTGTGAATGGAAATAGATTACCTATATATTGGATGGTGTATATGTTACAGACTTTGTTTGTTTAGAAATCAATTTAAATTGTCTATGCTAGCTTAGTTTGGGAAAATCAGTATTAGAGGTACAGCGAATTATATAAGTTTAGTCATAACATAAGAACTACCTTTAAATACCTACTGCACTGTGAACTTATTTATTTTTATTTTTATTGCATGTGGAATTGAAAGTTTTATTATCAGCAAAGATAGAAAAAGAAATTTGGAAAAAACGAAATTGATATTCATAACATTTGTACATTTATAAACGCTTTACAAACACTACCAGTCCTTTCAAGTTTTATGTCAAGTTAGAGGTCAAAAGAAAGACCAATTTAGGTTTATGACGTCTTTGAGAAAACGGGATTCTTTTCCATTTTGTAAAAATATCCAAAAAGGATGCAAAAAGGTTTCATTGAATTTAATTTATTCTAAAAAGTCTCGGCTGTTTTAGCAAACACAGAAAGTGAAAGCTTTTTATTCAAACGACGAATAAAATTTAAAAGAAAACCTAATGGCATTTTGTAATTTTTTACTGCGAATGGCCAGTATTAGTATGAACTATATCTAACTCTTTAAATGCCGCGTGATACCCCATTTGCAAATACTCTCAGCATGGAGGTTGCAATCAAATATTTAACCAATCTGCTCGACAAGAGTTTGACATAAATGTCAATTTTAATATTATATGACATATCAGCTGACTCGGCCTTTAAGTGTATTAGGTACCTACTACACCTATCCAGAAGTTAAGCAATTTAGATTCGCTGAAAATATGTACATCGTATATTATTGAATCTCAATGATACATTTGTATATATAAACAACTGTTGCTTAAAATATTCAATTCTATCTGCAATGCATTCTTACTTTTACTGTTAGCTAGTATTATTACCTACAAAAAAACATGATCAAATCTTGTTAAAAATTAATGAAAATTGCAACGAAAAATGTTATTGTGACTATTCCCATGGGAATATCGGGATAAAAAGTATTATATGTCTTTACCTAAGTCATGGTCTACCCATGCCAAATTTCACCTAAATCCGTTCAGGGGTTTTAGCGTGAAAGCGTAAAAAACAAACTCACTTTTGCATTTGCAATGTTAGTTAGGATGATTATGATTAGGATTTTTAACTGACTTCAAAAATGAAGAGGTTTATTATTCTTATGTTAAATGTGCATCTTTGCCAAATATGAACCGAATTTATTCATTTTAGGTTTCCGTGGTCGTAAAAAGATTCCTTATAATTTCGTCATGGCCGTCTGTCTATGTGCCTGTCTCTCTGTCCATCTGTCGCAACCTCGAAAAAATAGATAGAGAGAGAGATTATCCTTTGCACAGTCTAGCCTAATGGTTCCTGTACATGACGCCGGAGCCGCACCGGCGCTGGACCGCATGTTTGAGTATATTACACGATGCTCGACGTGCATTTCAATAGAAAAACGTGTGCGGTCGAGGGACCCCTGTCAGAGATGAAGTTCTTTCTCATGTATGATTTGAAACAAAAACAAAATTGTTGCAGCCACCATCTCGGATTTACAGTTTTGACATCATGACGGCTTTGGCACCCTCGAAAACTATGAAAACGACAACCATGACGAAAAATTTGAAAATTTTCGCAGCCGCCATCTTGGATTTTTATTTTGACCTCGCTATCGGCTTTTGCATCCTCAAAAACCATGAAAACGATACAATATTGTTTTTTTTTTCTCTCTCTGTGCACTCGGGCGATGTGTACAATTTTATCCCATGACTCTGGAATCACTTTACTGTTTTCTTTTGTTTTTTTTTTCTGTTGGCGTTCGCTGTCACTCTTTCTTTCTCTTTGAATCAAAGAAGACAGTCGCAAGTATTAACACTTTTTAGCGTGATGATTTCTGAAAGTTTACAAGCCGCGTTAAAGAACTACGTTCCAATAAAATAAAATCGACGCCGACGACGGTGCGGCTCCGACGTCATGAAACCTCACAGTGGGTGAACGCCGGCGTTTTCGCAAGGGTTGAGGGACGAAGTGGAGCTTATATCCCAAGGTACCCTACTGAAGCTTAGGATATAATTTTAAAGGGCTTTCATATTCTGATTTCTAATCTAATTGATCTGAAAATAGTTTCTTTTACACGACAGAGGTAGGCTTACAAATTGAAGATTGCAGCTATTTAAAGTTTAACTTTTTTCATAGGAGATTCACTTTAACTTTTAGGGATCTGGCGCACTCGGCGGCCGCTACTCCAGCCAGTCGTAATCATCTAGTGGTATTGTATGAGCTGTAGCTAGTTGCCCGTTGCGATCAAGTGTGCGATTCGTATCGGTTTCTATAGTTTAGGTGGTTGCTGCGACCGTAATCAAAATATAAAATGGCGGCTTTTAGAATTTGTTATTTGCATGTTTTGTCATGGGCGTCATTTTCATGGTTATGATACAGAATGATGATCATTCTGAATTTTTAAGATGGTGGTTTTTTTTTCTCAAATAATAATATTGTGAATCAATTTTCAAGTCTTTAGTTTCATGCCGACGGTAAATTCGATTTAGAATATTCTTAAAAGTGCATTTTTAGAGTTCCATAGCTAAACGCCAAAAACGAAACCCTTTATTTTGTCATGTCCGTCTGTCCGTCCATCCGGATGTCACAGCCATTTTACTCGGAGACTATTTGCACTATACTGTCAATGGGTTACGCAGACGTGTATCTATAGTAACACCCACATTCTCCAGTTATTTTTAAGTACCATGTAACAGGGGGCGAGCTTTTCCAGAGAAATTCCTGATGGAAAAGCCCAATAACACTTTTCCCGACCGAATCAATCCCAGGACGTCACGCTTGTTGTTTATAATATTATGAATAATATTTGTCACATTTTAAATTGTATCTACATGTGTGTGTGATATTTGTGAAAAATAAAAATGTTAACACTCACGATTGACGCAAACCTTCGCCTTTGGTAATCAAAAATCTTTATTACCACTACTCATTTATCTTGAACAATGGATGAATTCGTAAAATAATAATATTATGTGTCAATCATTGCCCCTCCACAGTCCAGTTTAGGTGTACAAAATCCACAATTTTTTTTATGTAGGATAAATCAATGTATAGCTAGGTGGGTCCTGTACAATATAACGAAAGCTCAGTTAACGACCGAAATACCCAAGATTAGATACCATATCTAATCTCATTAAACGTTAGATGACAAAAAGGTCAAAAAGGTTGACCTGAAACTTAACCTTTTATGCATTGACATTATGTTATTTGTTCTCAGGAGTTTGGGTTTTCAAAGGCTTTTTGAAAGGTACCAATAAAAGAATATATACCTAATAAATAACAGACCAGTGCACTTTTATTTTGACTGAAAACTATTAACATAAACAACAATTTGATAATGACACACGCACATGACACCTGTGTTACCCAAAGGTAAAACATGCTATTATGTATTAATTGGATCGAACCTTTTTGCCACTAGTACCTGTTATTGTAACACTTACATAGCTAATGGATAGATCGTGCGAGCCCGCACTGAACCGTAGCGATTTGTATACGCCTCATTAGATACTAGATCTGAAAACAAAACCACTATGAACATTTCGTTCTATGTTCGTTTTATTGGATTATTGAAAGTGGTTAGGGTAGAGCGGTACCTACTTACCTTAAAGAAACGAATACCTACCTTAAGTGTATTAGGTGGGTAGCTGAAGTGTGTAAATAAAACACAAATCTACTATAAAAACTGATACTCGAAAAGTGAACTTTACCTAAAATATTTTAAAAGAAAAACTTTTCAACTAAATAGTTATAAAAAATAATCATTCCCCGCTTAGTGTCGAGGTCGTATCCAATTAAAAAAATAATTAATATTTATTTGGTCGGCTTTTTTATAAATAAGGCCCCATGGGTGTCGGGCCGCGATTGTGTCGTGCAGTACTTGAGCTATCCATCATGCCGCAGCCATTAACGCGTAGGGCGAAGGCTGAGGGCGCGCCGGGTCACGCCAACCTAACTGACTCCTACGTATTTTAACCCGCCGAAAAAAGGCTATAAGTAGGTGCTATATCAAAACATTATGTTAAATGTTCTAGAAAAAATTGGCAGTAGAAAAATTCTACTCCCTTTTTATCAGATATTTTTCGTTTGTTTACAAACCATATAACTTAAGTATTTTTTCAGTGATGTACAAATGAAGTACCTATCCAATCCCCGGGGTCACTTCAGCAACTGAAATCAATAAACCTTAGAAAAGTGACCAAGTTATACTTAACTGCATAATCAGCCTTTAATGTTACCACTGCTGGGACACAGGCCTCCTCTCGGTGAGAAGGAGTCGCCTGTAATCCACCACGCGGGCGGGTTGGTACTAAAATCATTTATTTCAATTAAACCATATACAGGCACTTTTGAATTGTCAAAGCGTCGGTCAGTTAGTCAGAAAGTTGAAGCTAGTTGCCCATTCCAAAATGTAGATTGCTATGGAGAAGAACGGGCAAGAAATTTTAGGGAGACTCTTTTAAATATAGATTTTACAAAATCCTGGGTACATTATTCTTGTTGCTTCTTTTTGAACAATGAAGATACAATTCAAAATATAAGATTAAAAATAAGCCCTGGCAAATAAGAGATGACCAGTCTCAACCTCAACTGACGGCGCCCGTTTACGAACATGACGCGTGGATCAGCACCATCCAGCTCAACCGTTTTGTAGGGAACCGAATAATCCAACACACTCGCCACTATCAGAAATTTAAGTGAGCATGACATGCTCTCAACTACCATGCTATTTCAAGTCAACATACATAATTATATAATATAACTAGCTTTTTTCCGCGGCTTCGCCCGCGTGGATGGCGCAAAATATCCCACGGGAACGTTCTACCGGGATTTCATACTTAATAGCCGAGGAAAAGGTCATTGAGTTCTGCCGCTGCGCCCGTGTTGCCGTCAACCAAAATTAATTAGTTTATTAGTTACGCGTAATTTTGAATCTGTGTTACCTTTTAAAGTATTAATTTAAATGATAATATGCTAAGGATTATCTTAATCTAATTTAAATGTCCAACTTAAATAACATATTTTATTGGATAAGGATTGATATGATACCGGTCAAAATAGCTACAAAAATAACAATGAAATTTTTATGAAATTCTGAAAGGTAAAAATGGTTACTGTGGGTCATCCTTAGAAGATAGATATATGCTATTACAGACTTTTTTGTTGGACTTTTTAAGATCCTCAATCCTGTAGAACATAAATTTGATGTATCTCTTACGGTTTACGCGGCGGACGCCAGTAAAGCTCCCAGTTGACATGATTTTTTCCGACATTTTCGACAATAATCGTCATTGGCTGAACCAATTTACACCAAACTCTAATGAATTATACACCAAAATCTTCCGCATGAATCATTCCGTCTAGTGGTGAAAACTGTTTGAAAATCCGTTTGGTAGTTTTTGAGTTTATCGCGTTCAGACAGACAGACGGACGCGGCGGGGGCTTTATAATATGTAAGGATAAGGATAAACGGCTCCATGATGCACATTTACAAAAAAAATCCTTTTAAATTATACAAAACGCTAGTTTGCAATGTATTTGAGAGATTAATAGAATTTTACTACCAAAAAGTGTAGTCACAAGACTTCGAATTTTTGGTTCTAGGACACGAGGCTTTCTCACGATGTTTTCCTTCACTGTTTTGAGAGCGGTGATGAAATAATTTAAAAAAAGTAAAGCGCCTGTCTGGGTTCGAACCTACGACCTCGACTCGTAAGTCGTGGCCGATACCAATGGGCCACCACCTCTCAAGTTGATATTACTGGTGGGCCACCACTGCTCTTAAGTACGGTTATAATACATTATCTAGTAGTTTTAGTGCTTTTACTATACGTTCTAGTGATGTAGCTCTACGGTGTGGGTTTAGTCCTCGCCTCGCGAGCAAATTGCGTGCAAGTCATCTAAGTTAGAGAAATTGGATTTAGTAGGTTCTCGTAAACCGTTCTAACGGCCTGTTCCAACAATTTACAAAACTTTGATTCAAATTGTTTTTGTACACCAGATGACCTAAATTGTTGCAGAGAGGCGACGCGAACGCCGACGACGCGACGGTGAAGCGTTCAAGTATCACTTAAGACTTCAGTACCCTCGTCTTAAATGATACATTTATTATTATTATAGCATAATCTCTTATGCGATTTCATTAGCCAATAAAATTTAACTTCAGATAATTAAACTTAAGATTGCAGTTCCGTGGTGTCACCACATGATGAGCCATCCATGTGAAATGAAATGAAATTGTTTATTCTGTAAATAGGATATCGGAATCACTTTTACACGTCATAGAAAAAATAAAAAATAAAAATAAGCTAGTTGAGTTCGGCGTTTCCTATCTGACTACTATGAGAAAAAAGGCCGAAACAAACTCAGAGGTCACAGTCTCTTTTAAAGTCCAGACATAATCTTGGTCAGGCCATATGAGGGCCATGTAGATTAGTGTCTGAAATGGTCTTTTGAGGAAAGAACCACACAGATTTGAGTGGACCTGTCCAGTCAGTGCAAGCATTTGTCAGTAATCGTGGAGCTCAACTCAGAACTTAAGGAGCTCAACTCGACGAACAATACCAAAGAAAGGACATTTGGGTAGGCCGCATAAACTACTCAAACTGCCAGACCATAATTCAAACTAACTGAAAAATGAAAATAATAATGATATCCACATAGTCCTCACATTCACAATAATTAATTAGAATAATATAATACTCTACAAAGTAATCATGTCATTTTGAATATCAATGTCAATGTGTATATGAAACTGGTATATTTTGATGATTTCACAAAATAATTAAAATGTTAAGTTTTACCACAAGGCTTAGCAGAGCGAGCAGCTCAATCCCATGCTTTTTTATCTTCTAAATATTCAGAAATTTTATAATACCCTTTTTTACAAAGTTTTTAATACAGATTTTAAATCTATTAATGGGTAAGTTTCGAATGTCAATGGGAAGTTTGTTGTAAAAGCGTAAACATTGACCCATGAACGAGTTCCCTACTTTGTGGAGACGTGTGCGATGCACAGCAAGGTTGTGTTTATTCCTGGTATTTAAACTATGAATATCGGACATTTTCTTAAAATTTGATATATTTTTGTGTACATACAATAGGTTTTCAAAAATATATTGTGAGGCTACAGTCAGAATATTTATTTCTTTGAATTTTTCTCTAAGGGAATCTCTTGGACCTATGTAAAGAAGCGTCTTTTCAAAACACCGGTGGAATCAAAAAAATGACGGATTTTTACGGTCGAGAAACCAAATTTTACGGCTAACCGGCCGTTAAATATTTAAAACATACGAAAACAATATTATACCGTCAAAATTGCTATTATGTTTATCTATATTTTTTCTAGCAAAACTACTAATGGTACCAATCCGAGATTTCCACTGTTTGAAACGTGAAACCTGATTTTTTTTTCATCAATTTGGTTAAAAGTTTTGCACTACACAGTTAAAAGCTTCTGATTTCTCGACGTAAAAGTTTATTTAGAAGTGCCTTTCACTCTCAATTAACTTTCACAAGTGTGAAGCAAGAGCCGCCAAATATATAGTTTACTTACTCAGCACCATGTTTCGTTTTCTTTTTTTCTCGAATCTCGGATCGACGTGGAATTTCATTATCTTCATTTTTCAAATAGCCCATTGCGAGAGGCTAATATTAGGTACCGAGCTCAAGGGAACGGTTCTATTAGCAATTGTATTTCTTAAATCGTTGAAATGGAGGATTAAATCTATTGCTTTGAATAGCAACAATGAGTGTTATTAGATTTAAAGTTTCAGTTGAAATTGTCTCCAGTAGGCAAACCTCCTTTGTGAAATAAATTCCGTAGGTCCCGTAATACATGAAGTCCCAACTCGAAAATATGGCTAAGTAATTTTATTTATTTGGTCCTTGATGTCCGGAGCAATTGATGACGGTCGGGTGAGGCGCGGCGCGGCGGGCTGCGACCGCTCGACGCTCGCACGCTGTAACGCCGTGCTATAAATATTAGATGCGGCGCTGCCTCCTCACGACTCATGCCGCGCCAGTGCGAGCCGGAACCCTGAGAATCGATAGTCCACAACACGATGTGTCACTATCTTGTCCCATACATTCTAATAACACGAAATAATGTTCTCGCTCTGAGGTATTCGCATCCCCGAGAGTGTATTAGGGTCTGAACGCACAGTTTACGTGTCAATAATAAACAAAATGAAATACCTTCATTCACCCCGTGCTCCATACAAAATCGTACGGTATTTCAGTATTCTAGAGGCTTCGCTATGGATTGTTAGCTGTTTGATCGATAAAACTTTGTGATTACCAGCCTCTGTAGTTGTGGGCCGCCGCGAAAGGAAAAAATATGTATCATTAAAAACTGTAGTGGGAGCTAATCGACATTAGCCATTAGTAGGTGAAAAATTGTTCTTTTTAAGACTTTACCTAATAAGAGAGGTGCTCTCTAGTATCTTCGTATTTATGATGAAAACAATGAAAATTAAACTTAAAAAGCAACAATAAATATGTAAGTAATGTAGGTAGTTACTAAAAGAAAATGATTTAAAGGAAACAAAGAGAAATGAAATCTACGTTGATTGCTTTTAGGTAGTACCTAGGTACTAAAATGAATATAGGCATACTTTTCGTGCCATTAGCTTTACAGATTACGTAAATCAATTATATTCACTTTGAAGAGGGCTTGTGTGAAAGGTCGTTTGAATAATAGATAACTTTGTAGATAGCAAACGATTCGACCCGATACGCGTATAGCGCCGGCCTTGTGATTTTCTTTCTGTTTCCGTTTAAGGCGTATGTCATTACTTCAACAAAACTTGTAGGTCGAGGAGTCCCAAACCTTCCCTAAGAAGGTAACTTACGCACAACGTTTGTATAGAAATGTAAATGATTCTTGACAAAGTTTCCTTCTCAACGTTATCTTAACGGTAGTGCCTCGGTCCCTTTTTGTATAAGTTTCTGCCATTGGAGAGAACACAGCGAAGTTTTCACCTTCCTTGTTAAAGCTAACAAGCAGTTAGAGGTTGAAGGAACAAAGATTTGGCTTAAATGAGTTCTGTTCCCGAAGTAAGTAAATGGGTAATATTTTTTATACCTACATTAATGAAGTCAGTTAAAAACTAGGTCAGGCTGTCTAAAGACTGGAACAAAGGCATTCAAAGGAAAGAAACCATTTTATTGAATTCTATAGAATTAGGCCAAAATAACAATGACAAAAACAAACAGGGTAGTGATAGTTGCGAGGTCGTTGAAATTAATTTAATTTCAATTTGATTTCAATTTTTAATGTATTTCAGACACAATGATACATAATTTTGTTAGTATACTTAAGAATTATGTTATTAACCAAATATACAAATAGTAACCACAATCATATTAAGCAGAAAATTAATCAGCCCGTCATCTTATACTTCTAAATATAAACCTCTCGGGTGAGGTGCGGGAGGGATAAATAGAGGAGTGAGTCCTTTCCTACACCCACAGCTCGTCAATCATGGTACCTATTTAAGGAAATGTTTGCTACCTGATGAAAATGTAAGCAAATGGATCTGAAACGTACCTGTGAATGCTAAGTTGTAGTCCAACGTACAAACTGAGTGCTTTGATTTCATTATTGGAATATTTAAATCCGAAATTCGAATTTGAGGTCCTTAAAGATGTGTTTCTTTTATCAATAGGTTAATTTGTAACCACCGACGGAAACTGAGGGGTGTTATAAGTGTAACGTGTATCTGTCTGTGGCATCATAGCTCCCAAGCGGATGGACCAATTTAGATATTTTTTGTTTCGTTTGAAAGGTGACATGATCGAGAGTGTTCTTAGCTATGATTCAAGAAAATCTATATGGCCGTTTGAAGATTATTAGCTTTTTTTTAGTTGATGAATGGATGTGACCATCTTCCACAGGTCTGATCGAGTGGGAATTCGGTATTCTGTTACTTCAATGATATTAGAATAACATAGCAACCTTGAACTGATGCTGCAGCATTACCTGAAATTTGCAGGATACCCAAATCCCTCACCATCTTACAGTCTCAATGAATAGGTTATAGATAGATGTTAATGAGTGTTTGTCTGATCATGAAGTAGCCAAAAGAAATGAGGGTAAATTAAAATTAACTTTACTGTGGGAAAAATACGTACAGCTGCGCAGATTTAAGCTAGTCACGTGTCGATCGTAGCGTATCTACTAATAAGTATATAAAGTTTAAAAAGCAGGAAATAGAAGTAAATTTTAAAAACCCCCGACACAAACAAAATCCTAGAAAAAAAAAAAAATTGGCCCTGTAAGTTTAAATAACTTTTAGGTAACATTTAGAAACAAGCGTCATCGCGTCGGGGGACATGCCGAGACTTACTCAACTTCTGAAAGAAGGTGGGCTGGTTGGAATAACCACCGACGGCCGCCATGGCCCACGCACAATGGTTCACCTGAAGGACTAAGTGCGGAAAGCAAACCCCATAACATAGAACATAAGTTCAGTAGCTTTATTACATTAAATAGTATAAAAAATACCTTTTATTTCTTTTGTTAAGAAAATGACACAAATCGGATCTGATGACAATAGACAAGTTTTCTATTTCACTCTTGCACATAAAAGTAATAAATAGTCTAGAACTTCGACATGAAGGCGATTTCTGCAATTTTGATTTCTGCTTATATGAATAAGTATTTAATTAAATAAATAAAAACAGTCTTTATTGTAGAACAAGTTCATAGCATTCAATTTCATTTAAAATAATAATATTTATTACATTTATTCATAAAAATAAATAAATGAATTCTATTAATAAATTTTAAAAAATGTTCATTATTTTAAGGGGTCGATACTTTTAATGCCGACGGTACACATTACTTTTTTAGGCGTTTTGACTACGTGTTATCTATTATTCGGAATGAGTTGACTCGGGCCGAGCTGTCACTGACCCAAAATTCTACCTGAACAGGGTTTGCTTACACTTTCACCAGATACTTTTGGAATAGACTATACCTACCTGATTTTGTTCTAATTAAGTAGTTATAAGTTATAGGTACGTTTATGTAACTAGTGACCCGCTCTTACTTCGCACGGTTTCTATAACTTGACAAAACATCTAGATTTTCTCATTATTTGTAAGTTTAATATTAATATAAAACGTATAAAAAATATGTTTTCTGAATAAGTTATCTAAATGATAGTGAAAACCGCATAAAAATGCGTTGCGTAGAAGTTTAGAAGAACCACGCGATCACACAGACAGACACAAATAGCGACTTTAATTTTAAAATGTTTAGATTTTGCTTCTCAGCAAAAGGTCCGGTATTTATTAACCAATATCTTACTTAGACTTGCTTGCTTATATTATGAAAGCTAATAAAACTACGGACAAGTTTTAATCGAGTCCGATATTCAACAAAGCGAAAGTTTTTACGTTAACAGTAACTGATCGAGTCGGTCGGTACTTTATCTTGCCTATTGACCTACCTAAATAAAACCATTTTTGATATAACAGATATTATTTTTATTTAACAATTTAATTTAAAATATTTTTTGTAAATTAATATTTTTAAAATTTATTTATTTATTTCAGACATAATCTACTCCATAGTTATCACTCTTACATTTAAATTATAAACTCATAGATAAAAACCCAAAATACAATAATTTTTAAATACTTAACTCATTAAAAAACAAAAGCAATTAAATAAAATTGTCAAAAAATTATAAAAATTTCACAATGGAAAAATAAAATAAAGTGTCAAATATAAAATTGACAAGGAGTAAAATTTTTTAAAAATGACAAAATACTTTGAAATATAAAAATAAAAAAAATATAAGAAAGCATATCATTATTTTGCCCTCACCGGCAGTACCCTCCTTTCTCACTCAATATCAGCGTAGTCCTTTCGGTCCGACGTCACAATGTGGCCCAGATACTTAAAAGCATGTACCCGCTCCAAGGGCACCCCACATAGCCTTACTGGTGGAACCTCCGCCGGACACTTCGAACCCGCATTGAAAACCATAAACTCGCTCTTTTTAACGTTATTTTTTAGGCATGAGTGTGAGCGTACGTTTCGCAAATGCTTATTAGCTCTCTGAGTCCCCCTATTGACGCGCTTAGCAGCACCATATCATCAGTTGATGATGTTGTTAAAGCAAAGATCATCAACGATATGGCATCCAATATGGCGGCCGCTGAGCTCGGCAACAAGTCCATCAATAAACAGATTGAAGAGCGTTAGTGAGCTCAATCCACCCTGCCTCACCCCGCACTCCAATCTGTACGAGTCCGACAGAGCTCCCGATCATTTAGCATTATTGAACTGGTTCCCGTACCAGTGCTGGAAGATTTTAACAACTTCTGGCGCAACTTGCCTATTGAGCAACTTTTTCCACAACACTTTCTACGAAACCAGGTCAAACGCTCTGGACAGATCCAGGAAGCAGGCGTAAACAGGCTTGCTCCGATCCGTGTAATATCTGACAGCATGCTGTAAACTCAGTATAGCACTATCTGTGGACAGTTTGGCCCTGAAACCAAACTGGTTATCGTGCAAAGTTATTGTATTGTTTAACTGAGCATTAAGTGTGCTGTCAAATACCTTCCCGATAACTGTCGCTAATGAGATCGGTCTGTATTTATTTTTATCTGATATATCACTTGTTTTATTTTTGACAATTGGTACTACGACCGTCTTCATCATTTCGTCCGGCAAGTATGAATGGCGAAGGCAGAACGTGAACAGCATGGCCTAAACACGTGGCAGGTGGGGACCTGCATGTTGAAGGTTCTCGATGCTGAGTCCGTCATGTCCTGGAGACTTATCCCTGGTCATACAACCTATGGTCTTAGCTATGTCCGCAGCTGAGAACTTAACTCTTGGTTCCAGGACAGTACACTGTGACTCAGCATCGACCACCTCAGAGGATAGAATACTGCTTGGCTCGACACAAAACTGGGATTTAAAAACATTGGCAATATCCCTTTCAGCAGACACGCCATCGACCCGCACCGGCAAACCAGGCCTAAGGTTGTGCTTTTTTGTAGACTTCCAGAAGCCCCGAAAGTATTTTTTTGTGTGCAACTCGGCTAGAATGTCCATCTGTATTTGGTCTCGGTGATTCTGGCACCACTTTAATTTGGATTTAAAGATCTTACGAGTGTTACACATTTCCTCATAAATCACGCCAGACGTAGGTTTGCCACAATCAAGGCACTCCTTAAACTTAAGCCTAGCGTACGAGTGAGCCTCGCTGATAAAAACAGGCGCTCCAAACGTGACCATAAAATATAATATATTTGTGAATGTCCCGTCCCGACTTACTTAATTGTAAATATTATCCATTTGAGTCGGGATGCGGCACGAGCGGAGCACGTTTCTGCTGAATTATCCTAAACAAAGATCGTTACTGCTCAGAAATTAACAATTATAAAGCTGAATTGCTTTATTTAGGCATCTTAACGACATTGTTAGGGAACACAAAAGGCTCTCGTCGCTTTCATTCGAGCGACAAAAATGCGCTTCATTTCGTCTTTTCTCAACGTAATTTGAAGTGTAAACAATTAGTTGGAAGGGCCCTGAAGTTTACTCCTTAATGAGATTAGTTTCCGCTTGTAGGCAGGAAATCAATTTGCTGGCATCCAGCCACGCTGATACGTTTCCCAGCTCAGTATTATATAACAGTCTGCTTAATATTGTCAGTCGGCGTTGTCTGCAGTACACAGCGAACCTTTAGAATTCATACTAGATACAGTATTTTTATCTCACGAAGCGACGCGCGCTTTATTTGTGGTAACCAAGTGTACAAACACGCTGTGAATGTGTGTGTGAAGACGAGTAGCGTTAGCGTTTGCGTTGTACCCACACGCAAATACCTATGTACACTTCCGACTTCACCATTGTCTCGAACGGTACCGAACTCCTGCGCTTACACACACTTTCACAGCTAGTTTGTAGATACACTTGGTAACCACAAGTAAAGCGCGCGTCGCTTCGTGGGATAAAAATACTAAGATACTTAAAGTATACCTTATCGATTTAAAAAAAGCAATATGTCATTTAGTATCTTCTTAAGAAAGGCTGCTTTTGTCAAAGTGCTTCATATAATAAAAAGAAATTGTAGATATTAGTAACACGGTCGTATCCAATAATACTTAGTTGGAAAAGAATACTTACCACGCCATAGTAGCTTATTCCTAATTCTAATCTTAAAATCCAATTCAATTTCATTTTGCAATGAAAAGGCAAGATTACGAGACCGTTAGGAAAAATAAGATCGTGTTTATATTTGACTGAAATTCTTACCTAAGTGCCATTAGATATCGCGGCTTGGTGGGGGAGTTCAAATTAATTAAATCTCTCACTTATCTAAGGAGTTCGTTCGCTAGGGACATAAAATTTAAAGTTTTCTGTTTGAACCAATGAGCTGCGCGCTAGTATCTCGCTAGAAACAATCCATTGTACTCAAAATCTTATCGGGTAATTTAAAACTTTATTGTTTCCACTGTAAAGTTGATATTCAGATGATCTTTCATAAGTACGTGATACGGGTCTATGTAAAGTTAACGAGACGATCCGTCTGACTTCGCTTCCATACAATTGTAGTGTGTGTTGCGTGTGTCAATTAGTTCGGCGCTGCCGAAATAAATGCTGGAAATTTCCAGCCTTCATTTCAGCAAATATTTGCTTAGGAGAGGCCTATGTCCAGCAGTGGACGTCTTCCGGCGGAAATGAGGATGATGATGATGATTTCAGCAGCGCCGAACTAAATACTTTTTGCAGCCACAATGCAATAATACCTACTTAGTTGGTGCGTTTTAGCACAGCAATAGCGGACATTGCCCTGTTTTAATCCGACCAATAAACTATGTATGATTTATTCATTAGTGAGAAATGTTGACGATGACGATAGGTACCTATCGATATGAACGTTATTTTTGTGGTTGTACTACAATCTGTAAATAAATGTAGGTTATATTAGGTGTTATATTGGGTCAATGACCGCTAATGCCATGCGAAATCATAGCAACTATAGTGGATAGATAGCACCACTTGGGGACGATCGTTGCTGCCAACCTATTGAATTAACTAGGCATCGAGGCAATTATAATACGATCAATAACTACTATTTGCGTGGCAAGAGAAATTATTTTCTTAGGTTTTCATAATTTTCCATGCAGATTAGCGAGAAAAGCGAATACGAAAGGTCTTTAATTTTGTAATTTGTAGTATGTACTTACATAGGTATACATTTATAGAATTTCCTATGTAACTTATCCAATACATTCTTTTAATATTAGCATATCCATGAATTTTATATGTAGTTTGTTCTTTGCGGGTCGAGGATTCGACAGTTTCCCTCTTATTTAAGAACGCAGGGGAAAAGTAAGTAAAGTCAGTGGTCTGTGGTTTTTTCGTAATGTTATCTTTAGTAAATATGGGTGAGGTCGGTCGGTTTATTAAGTGGGTGCGTGCGGGGTTGGGGTCGGACTTGAGACACGCCGCGGCATGTTAGGCCCCCGCCCGCCCACGCCGCTCCGCCTCAGCCACGCCGTGCTCACAATATCCGGTACTGATCCGCAATATCACCCTATATGGATTTAGGACATAAAATTCAATGATTATAATATAGCCTTAACGGTTCTATCTAGATATTACGTATCTGGATCGAATTTAAATAAAAACTACGTTCACATTCCGTATCTCAATTATTTTTGACAGCCCATAATAGAGGTAATTTTCCTCAGTTGTCCAATGTGGCTAGTTAAGTCAATGTTTTATTTGGGAAATGTCTAACTGTCTCTCTACTTTTATATATAATGTCATTTGGTTGGACGTTTATGAAACTTTCGATATCATTTCCTACTGTGCAATTTTGGATATTTATAATACATTTGTCTGCGTTCAGTGTATCTGTGTTTCATGCTGTTTCTCTTTGTGAGCTGGGTATTTATTTTTATACGTATCTGCGCCACACTTACCTTCAATAAATTAAAATGAATATTCATGAGTTTACGCCAGCGTTTTAATAATGAGGCCTTCCTAAATAAAACATTAGGTACATAGTCAAATTCAGTTTTTGTTATAGGACATTATTATTCTAATTAAAATATTCAAAAGGTACCTAATGTTTCTTTACAGGTAATCATGAGGATCAAAACGACAGACAATGGTAATATAGCAGTATACAATCGCCAGGACGTATCGTCACACGGAAATCCCGATAACAGAACTTGGTTAACTGCGAACAGTGCAGAATCCAATTTACGTGAGAACACAACAGATTACTCGCAAGTTACGAATTGTAATACAGTTTATAACTCTCAAAGGAATTCAGAGACCTTTGAGAATTACTCGACTGTTAGGGGAACTGGTGCAGACAGTGAAGCCTCGACTCCGAGCGTGGAGCTGGTATGCAATCGACAGTACCGGATCAACAGCAGGCACGTGAATACCGTGCCGTCGTGCAATAACAGCGAGACGGAAAATCTGGAGAAAACCACAACCATCGTCCGTGCTCCTTGCGAAGGTTTCTTAAGTAGGTATTATTTATTAACTGTTCAACACTTTTTTCCAACAATCAGAAGCAAGAATAGGAGAACTAAAATACAAACTGTTTCAGGTAATACTAATGTATCTACAGAACCTACGCCAATCGACGAGGAAAGAGCATTTGAGCATTCTGACACAGATGAGATGTCTGAGAACGGCATCCATCCTGTGCCGAGGGGAATTGTGAATCCAAATTATCCAGGCTTCCAACACTTAGCGCACACATTACAGGTAAAGTTTCACTTACTAAAAGAATCCTTGGAAGTGTTTAAACTTTGCTCGTTACACCGACACAAAGGAAGCCCCAGTTGTTACTGAATGCTACTGGGCCGGGAACCGTGACTACTTATTTATATGTACATTTATGTGTTCTTCTACCGAGTTCTACCTATTTATTTAACTCCTGCAGATTTATATTATGTTGACACACTTTTGTTTCAGAGTTTCATTAATATTTATACTGATAATTGAATATATTTTACTTGTTTAAGGATTATTCATCAAATATAGAAAATTTTTACCATTCAGAAAATGAAATGACTGATGATGATGTTGATATAGAAATAACTGAACTCGCATATGAACCCGAATCTAACCAAAATGGAACCACGGATTATAAAAATAACAACAACAATAATAACGTAAAATCTGATCTCGTAAAAACAACATTGTTGTCACCACAAAATAAATCTTATTCACAACAAAAAATTGTAGATAGTCAAATAAAAAATGATATACCAGACCTTTTAAAAACTATATCTAAAAATAATAATAACAATGATGAGGCGTTCAATTATGATTTGAACTGCACGGATGCAGATATAGAAAATAACTTCCACGCCAAAGATATTATTGGTGATTTCAACAAAGAAATTGAAGACGAAATTAAACAATTACTTAACTACAATATCAACATCCAAGACGACTTAGAAGAATTACGCAAAGATATAAAAGATACTTTTGCAAAACCTATTGAAAATACTATTAATAATATAAGTGACGTTGTTAATCACGTTATTAAGAAATTAGTGGAAACGCAGTGTGATGAAAATGAGGATAGTTTGACTCAAAAACAAACGATAGACAAAGAAGTTAGTGAAATAAATAAAGAAAATGAAAAAAATACCCGAACAGAAATGAGTTTAAGTAGGCCTACGTTTTTACTAATAGAGAATAACACCAACGGAAAGATAACGGACGCGTTTCTGTCAGATGGGAAGGACGAAATAAATGTTAAAGATTATGACACGGAGAAGTTGAGCTTTAATGTGGAGAACACAATTAAGCAGCTCAGCACTGAGCTTAGAAAGATAATTCCAAAACTAGATGAAATGCGTGAACGTGATCGACTATGGGCTGAAAGTAAAAAAGAAACAGTTATTATAGATGGGAATTCTAATGAGATAGCGCATAATTCTAAAGGTTACTGTTTACTAAATAGTGTTCATACGCAAGACAAACCAGACTTTAGTAAAACTATCAGGCATAATGATAACCATGTTAGTGTTAGAAATAATACCATACGGTCACCAAAGTAAGTATTTTTGATATTTTCAGTTTGGTTTCATGAATTTTCTCATTCCTATATTTTATATAAACTAGATATTCCCGATAATATGACTATTAATAACAAGTGTTAGATGAATGCATTTGGGGTAACTTGAAAAGCTTGTACCCATCTAAGTAAAACAGTGCAGACCTCCGTATGCAAATTCATTGAGTCATACTAACGTTTAAAATAGATTTGACGCAGCACGTATAACTCCGATAAATTTAGAAGGGAAGTATGTAACACACGACGTGCTCGGGAATTCCTTGTATCAATTTAATTTAGCTGGCCACATTGAATTAGTGGAATTCTTGCAAATGAGGCGTGGTACAACAATTTGTTTGAAATTGTTTATTTAGTGTAATCTAAAATGCATTCATACTTCAGTGAACACAAGGCGGCCAGAGAGAAACAAAAAGAAATTACTTCAAGTAAAAACTCTTACCGCACTGCTCAAAGTAAAGCATCCGTCCGTAAAAATGATAACTCAAAAGATGTAGATTTGGGTAAGTCGGCCATTTTACATAGTTTTTATTTTGTAGATACTTATTTGTTACTTAATGTAAGTCACCATTCATTTTATTTACTTTTTTACACATGGCACGTTAAACCTTTAGGTAACTATGTTCACGCCTGTTTCCGGGAGCCGGCACAGTGATAGCAGAACAGTTTCCTAATAAACCAAGTTATAACAGAGATGTTATGTTACTTCTTTTTATTGGTATTATGGATGATTACTATCATAGCTACCATTCTACCATCTGTTTATTTCAGTTTAGTGTGCACAGGTATACCTACCTAATATAAAACGTTCACCAGAACTAAATTACATATACCTACCTAAGTAGATATTTATAATTTTATATGATATGCCAGGTGATTACGTTTCATTTGCATGTATTTTACGTGACCTAGCTAGCTATCTTTAACTTTTACATTTTTACTTATATTCTACATAAGTAAATAATAGTTTTTATTTACTGTAAGAGCTGTTTTGGTAGAAGTAGGTAGGCACCTAACTTCGCCACTCGTTAATCTACGAAACCAGTCTATGCAGACAAAAATTATAGGTAGGTAACTACCTAACCAGCCATACTTTCTTGTCTATTATTATGTAAATACTATACTATTAGGTATTCTAATTTATTTTTGTTTTGTGCGAGCACACTGCCGATTATTGTTTGCTAGATAGGTAGATAAAAAGCAGTTTATTAACTACCAATTTTCTTTTGTCTTATATTTTCCAGGGAGTTTTGACGTCTACAACATTGAAACAGCGTTACCCAAATTAGATTTGGATGCTATTGAGAACCATTTGAAAGCTGCGAAAGAAGCCGAGAGACGGGTGAGTTCAATCAATTCATTATGTATCTAAACACAGTAAGAAAACATCATGAGGTATGCCTGAAAGATATTTTTCGACGGCATGTGAATCCAAATCAGCGGCCCATGAGCGGCTTTAAAACTCTGACACCAAGTTAGTCACTAACCACACGAAAAGAAGATAATAATTATCTGCTTCTCTTACTAAACGGCCAGGTATGTAGATAGATAATATTATACATACTTACCTACAATAGTAATACCCAAGTACTACCTAAACAAAATTGTGAAGTAGGTAACATTAAATCTATAGGTACTGCTGACTGATATGTCTACACTGAGTAGATAAAATAAAACTTAAACTATAGTTTAAATTACGCGCTGTTAAGTTAACGGTAACCGCACATTCGCGTTTGATCCACGTCTGCCGCAGCCATGTGTAACAGTTAATTATCAATAGTACGTTCAGCTTTCTAAGGTGATTCAGCGGCGTAGCAGGCTGCCAGTCTCTTACTAAATACCGATTCATTCCGCAAGGTGTGCGAGTGGTGCTTAGACTGCAATATAAGTTTCTATTGTTTTTTAATATTGTAAATTCAGTTAAGTGATGGCGTCAATGCCTTATTTTGTTAACTCAGAACAAAGACATTATAAAAAAGATACCAGATTTTTATTGGATTTATACACTATTACTTATGATAACCATGAATCTGTTGACAACATCTGTTGCTTGGTAAGTTTATTTTAAATTTTTTTTTTTTTTTTCAAGTAATCTTCAAGTTCCTTCTCAAGCTCAACATAGTGGTTAGGAGTTAAATGGAACACTTTTTGACCTTGTCCTAAATGTCAAAATGACAGGAATGACAGGACTTCCATTTTTTTGTTTACAAGTTAGTTGATTTACAGCTATCATTTGTACAACAGCCATCCGTGCCATATTATTGCCAAAATAAAGAAGACTGACTAGTTTTTAATATGTTCGAAAATTTAGTTACTAACATTCGAAGGAAATTTAGCAAAACATCTGAAGAAATCCGTGAAAACGTGAACACAGATACGATAGAAAAATCTGGATTCAAACGAAGTTTACATCTCTTCAAGACGAAGTTGTTTAATAAAAGTGACAGTGAACATGTTCACTTTGAAAATTGTGACGATAGAGTTTTGAGTCCAAGAGCTGTTGGCTCAGCAGAGTGTAATGCCCTGACAGAGATTGAGTGGCCTCATCTTGCCGACAATAATCCTAACATCTTAGAGAAATTTACAAGAATTGTGACTGTTACTGACCATGTTCCGTATGACAAAAATGTAAGGGTTGAAGCACAGTGAATTTAATGATTTCCTGCTTCATTTTCTATGTTTTTATCTGGGCTATTTTATGTTTTAGGGGCTTGTGTGTTCACCCGTACCAATTGATTGCGGACACAAAGTAGTAGAAAGTAGAAATAATACTCAAAGATTTTTAATAATTTTAACCATTCCAACTTTGAATATACCACATAGAATCATCAGAAATAGATTCTCATGCTGCTTTTGATTGCAGAAACGCAATGACAGAGAAGAGATCAGGAGGCGACTGGCGATGGGAGCAGAAACCGAGGAGTACTACAGTATGGGCCACACAGACCGGCCCGGGAAGAAACCCAGTCTGCATTCACGACTTCAAAGTGGTGAGTATTACACATTGTTATAGAATTCAATGTTTGGTGTGGAATCATAAATAGATAGCTCATATAAACAATAACAAGATATTATTATGTAAACAATAATTAATTAAAGCAATTTGTGCTGTTTGTTGACTACTAATTATCTTTATTAGTTAATTGCATAAATAGTTATCCTTGTATTGACAATCATTTTTAAGTAATATTGTTGCAGATAAAATAAACACAAAAGGATTAGATAATTTGTCATATTGTATTGGGTTGTATGTAACTAATTGATGTTTCCATTTATACCACTTAAACAACTTTTTTTCAAAAGTTCTTTGAAACTTGAAAGCTGTAAAATATATAAATGAGATTTTTGGCAATCAGTTTTGTATTTACAATCTGTATTTAATACCAAAAAAGGGCAAAAATACTTTTCATTCGGATTACAGTAATTAGTATTGCTGAATAATTGTTGAATTTATTGAAAACAAGGAACTTAGCTTATTCCAACAGTATGCAGATTGTATCTACATTCTTAATTTCACAATCATTTTGTGATGTTCTCATACTAAATGTGTTGTGGTGTCTGGTACAGGGATGAACCTACAAATATGTTTCATGAATGAGACAGCATCTGACAATGAATCTCAAGCATCAGACTTAGAAAAAAATTACAATAACACAAAAAGTTTGTCACGGTCAAGTATTTTTAGCAAGTCGGGCTACAACCATCCGTATCAAACAAGACCGCTATCAGTTAACATCACAAAACATGACAAAATAAGCACCGTGCAGAGTGGTGAGTACATCCTGCCTATTGTTTCATGTTGGGGTCACTCTGTGTGCGGATAATTGATTTTACATTAACACCATTACAGAAGGCTTGCCATTAAGCATTTAACTTTCCCTGTCTTGGCTTTTGAATTCTATTGTAATTGTAAAAATGAAAGTTATTGGTAATAAAGTAAATTACATGAGTGCATTATGTTTCTAACAAATAAAAATTGTGTTTTGTTGTTGGCCATGAACCAACAACTTTTTTTTTTAATATCTTGCATGTAATAAATATTAGGTTCTCTGTCTAACATGAGTATTTAATTCTCTTACTTGTTTGCAGGTGCAAAACTACGCCCTACATCCCTTTCACTAAAGACAAAGTCGAGGTCGACGCATTCTCTAGGGCATATTGAAATAAAAGAATCTGACTTCTATGTCCTACAAGCAACTCTACAGACTGAAGCCAGGGTTGCACTGGCACAGGCTAAAGAAATGGCTCGTATACAAATGGAGGTATGAATCAACAATGCATCTTACATTATCTAAGAAAGTATTCAACTAGACTAGTATGTTGAATGTCTGGTTGAGTATTGTATCATAATTATGTATAATTCAGTTGTTACTTATTTAACTGATAAAGCAATTTTTTCACCTATTCAGTGATTAAAGCAGGCACGATCGTTGATCGTTTTTAAATTGTGTCTGCAGCAATATCTTATATTTTTTTATATAAAGTACGTGAAAATCTGTTAACTAAAAAAAAAAGAAATTGGCGGTACAGTTGTCAGAAAGTGTAATCATAGTGTGGTGCTATTGCAGCGCGAGCGCCGCAGCCGCGCGGTGTCGCCGGTGACGGAGATGCTCCGGCGCAGCATGCAGAAGGCCAACGTGCCGCTCGCGCCCGACCGCCGTCGCGTATCGCGACAACTACTCACCGACATGAATATTGCACAGTTGCAGGTTTGTTTTACATGAAAATCCATTTATTCAAATGAGTTAGAGAATCAGCACTTTTTGAACATCAAAATTACATAAGACAGTTCCCCAAAACGCTCGCTCTTCACGACTTTCTAGTGCTTTGACTGGGAAGAAGTGGCGCAACAAACTCCCCAGCAGCACAATTGGTATGTTAGAAAAACTCGATTCTATGTATGCAAAGTAATTAACATTACAACACAAAGAAACACAAAACATTAAATAAAATAATTTGCCATATATTAGCTATCAGACATCATCACGTATTGCTGGGGATTTATTAACATGGGTGGGACAGTTCCCGAATGCTAGCACTTCAGTTGGTGTATTTGTTCTAATTTTTGTAATTATTGCGCAAATACAAAAAGTAGCCTATTGCTATAGACATATATTGTGTCAGCAAATGATGCAAATTTTTGCCTACTGGCACAGATGAATACAGATGGTTCACTCGGCATTTTAGGTATGAAGCTAAATGTACGTGGCGGGTTCGTCTTGTCGGGCCAATTCAATTACCGTAAGGCAGTTGTCCCACCGCCGCCGAGGAAGCGACTAACTATGGGCTATTTTCTCGCTCAAGAAACGTACAATAGATATATATTCCGTGTAAACAAAAAAACATGCATATATTAATACTTGATCGCTGACTGTTCACACCGACGGCGAGCAGTCGTTCCATTAGTTTGTCGCTGACTGACAAGTGCTATCAAAGATAATACTCGCTCAACGATACTTGCTCAGCGATGCTTGCTTGGCGGTCAGAACTCACGCCGAGAGACCAAACAATGGTAATTTCGCCCCGAGCGAGTGGTGCGAGTAATCGCTCGTCGCACTCGGACACTTGCTGATAGCCCAGCGACAAAACTATCGGAACTACACACTCGCTACTTGCTGCACGCCAACTCGTTTTCAGTTGCTAGCTCTACACGCTATCCGTAATCGCCGGCGATGGGACCATCTGTATTCATATGTGTTACTTGGCGATTTTGTATTGCTAAATGTAAATAGCCCTCTCAAACTCATAAAAGAACTTCTTGACATTTAATTCTGTTAATTATTTATTATACTGCTGTTAAGATAATATCAGTTTACAACACACACTTGTCGGGGTAGTCAGCCGGACCGGAACTTTAGGATTATGTTGTCGATTGTAGTAGTTACGACTTCAACTAATAAATATACTTGAATCAGAGGCCTTGAAGTGGTTCCCTGCATTTTCAAATGTCTACATGCTAATATTTGTGCGACTAGTCTAGTATGTATAAGTAAACATGGTTTTGTTTCAAAGTTATTCAGGACGAATGCATAATACATAAATTATCCCACGCTCTATGTCAATATCTAAGTTATGAAACTGCATTTATTTATGAATATCAATAGCTTCCCACTTGAACAATTTTCGGTTTGTTGCGATATTGAGCTCATGTGATTCACATTGATGCATCATTCTGCCTCCACAGGACACTTTTGTGTGCCATTCTAAAGATTCGTGTCGAGCAGATCTAGAATACCGAACAATATAAGTAAACGTGCAATATGATTGCTGGTTTTTATGACGTTTCACCGCGGCCTTGATGATCAAGATCGACTCCGGCGCAAGCTGACTCATGCACAAAGACCATTTGTACAATGGATTTATTCAACCACAATGACTATTGTGTTAAGATTTTGTTATTTTTTCGTCGTATTAGATAGAATATAACTTTTTATTGCACACAAAATAAAGGGGAAAAAATAAAATGCTTAAAACAAAAAGGGTGTGTTTCCTGAGTGTTGATCTTCCATATTTTGGGATGAAAACTTATTCTAATACTAAGCCTTTCCGCCAACATTTTGCATTTCGCAGTTCCAGTTCAAAGGGTACGGATCTAGTAAAATTACAGGAACGTGAGACCTCTTTGGTTCAGCTACCTGAGGTCGGCCACGTAATGACAATGGTTTGAGTGTTGCTAGTCTCCATTGCGGCTTTGACAACTTTCAAGTAGGCGTCGGTACAGGGGCATCGACCTGTTTGCTAACAGAAACAACATCATAATCTGCAAGCCTGTGGTTAAACCGTGAAAATGAATGGGGCATACAGACAGATTCACTTTCGCGTTTATGATATTAGCATACCGTGTATTATATGCGTGGGGTGTTGTGTAATTAACTTTAGTAATTGACACGAAATCATTGAACTCACAACTTTAATTCACAACATTCACAATTTTAATTTGTACTTCTTAAGGTTCAAAATTATTCTTAAAGCTTAATTTTACAGAATGTAATTATTTTGACACCGTTAGCAGTCTGTATGGCTATAAAGATGAATGCTTAAACTTTCCAACGGTACATTATAATAATGCTTTGTGTACCTACTTATAATCTGAAAATGATTATGTGTTATATATAAGTTAAGGATAATATGAGCATAGTGATAAACTCGGTACAAACACCAAACACGATAAATATAACAAGGAATATTATTTTTAAATAGGTAACTTTAATATTCAGCAACCTGTGGTATTATCGCACGTGGTTATCTCTTCCAGACGACCGCGACCGGGCGACCGTTATAAGGACATATAGTCATAATAAATATTATTTACTTTACGATATCGGTTTAATTTGAACACGGTGAAGGCGTATTCCTGGTAGGATTGTTGATGACAGTTAAATTTTACCACATGATCGATTCAATGATTGGGTAAATCTTACGTACAATTATATAAATAGGGTTTATTTAATTTTGGGTGTCTGAAAAACTGATCCTGTATGAGATCAGGCCTTACTTCTGCTGTGGGATAATAATGGTCTGTTATTAAGGCCTGAACGAGTCTCTGAGATAAATCTCATATTAGCTGCTGTGATTTGTTGACCAATTTCCAACAACAAATTATATAATTTAAATAGTCACCAACAGATTAAATTGAGAAACTCTGAGCTCGTAAATGATTATATATTTATTTATTTGCTCTCATGCATATTACACATTTTACTATAGATTAATTGTCGGTTTTTGTCTATGAACCTTGTCACTGCAAAAAACAATTTTGGTTTGCTGTTGAGTTTGTGAAAATTAAAACAAATTGAATCAGAACTCAATTAACTGACTGATCAAAGAGATTAAAATTGATTAACTGACTGATCAAAGATATAAAAGACAGTTATTATTCGTATTTGCAGGTGATAGTGAACGAACTGCACTCTCAGATCGAGTCGCTGAACGATTCGCTCGTCAAGATGCTGATGGCGCGCGATGAGCTGCACATGGGACAGGACTCTATGCTCGTCGACATTGAGGACCTCACGCGCTATCTGTAAGTTCCGTAATACTCACTCATCATTTTAAAAAAGAAACACTTCAATCAAATAGTTGTGGTTGAGTTATTTGCGCTAAAACGGACAAACAGACAGAGAGACGTTGCGCTTTATATTATCACTGTTTCTATTATCACACTTGTATTGTACACAATATGTTTACTATAGTATGGCCTCCTAAAGTACCCGTCACGAGAAGCTATAAATTATGTAAACAAACATCTTTTACTACGTAAACATTTTATACTGCGAGATAATAATAAATTGACCATATTCAATCGACATGAAATATAGACGGGTTATATGAAAGTAACAACCTATTTAATTTAGTCGGATCATATTTTAACGACGCAAAGCGCTATCGTTTGTGTTTCTTGGTACCGAAACGCGTCCGTCGCAGGGATTGTAAACAAAATACAAATTTTAAATTTGACGAGGTAAAACAATGACTACAAGAGGGACTGCAGCAGATTACTTCGGAAAATTGGAAGCGTTGTGTGGAGCATGTTATCAAGGAAGACAATAATTTTTATTCCAAAATCGATGAGATGATTGATAAAACTGTAGACAGCTTCGTGATACATGTCACTGATTCAGACACAGAAATGGAAACATCTGAATCTGACGAATAATTATTATTAAATAATATATGTTAATTAATATTTGTTACTTAATAATTTATTAAATCTTAAACAAATTCATTTTTTTTGTCGGTCCAAATGTTGTGAACTCCTGAACACTTGTTTACAAAATTTATAGCTTCTCATGACGGTTACTTTAGACTCCTATATTGCAAATATAATCTACTTCCAATGTAATATTCTAAATAGTGCGTAGGCTATAAACTGAAGAACGACATTCGACGGAGTAAAAAAATATCACACGTGTTCTACTTTTAATACATACATTTGAATGAAGAAATAGAACACGCCATCACTATAAAGCGAGCAGGCTTTGAGAGCTTTTATGATTGCATATAATGACATCACGCTATGCATATTTAATATTTCAGTAATAAGGCAAAATGCCAAGGTCCATGGAAAAGCAAGGTTTTCTTATAATAATTTAATCACGGTTTTGTTTATATCTGATTACCTATTTATGTTTATTTTTTTGTCTTCACTGTATCATGAATATAGATATGCGACTTTAAATTTGTGCGACCCGAGTCTCGGAGAAAATGAAATCCCCAAAATAATGGTTGAAGAGGAAGAGCTCGATGTAACGATCAATAATATTCACAGTTATGTAGAAAATAGCTAACATATTTTGATAGAGTATTATTTATTAGAGTCGACTCGTATGCCACATAAATACATTTCAGTTACAACAGTCCCATAATAGTTCATAATATAATTGCCGAAAGTAGTCTAAATATTGTACTTAGGCCCACATGCGCGTTCATGGGTTAGCTAAATAACTCGGAGTTAACAGCAAACTCAGGGTTAATCCAAAGAGTTATTTAGCAAACCCATGAACGCACAGGTGGGCCTCATAATATTATTATTATTCATCAATTCAACACCTTATTTCAGAATCTGACCAACTTTTCGTTCACTTTTCAGGGGCGTTAAAGAGCAGACTAAGAAAACCAAAGGCACTACTAAATCGGGTATGAGGAGGCTCACATCTTTAGTGCACAAATAAGTACACAATATTTTAACATTAGGCTTATTATAACTGCGATCTATCTATTTAGTACATACAATGGTGGTCACTGTAAGGCATTTTATCAGTGCGAAAGATAGATATTACGACAGAGTCTCGACATTGAGTCGCTCGATTTAAGGTTGAATACACACGTGAGCCAATTAAAGTGACCAACAACGATTCGATATGCACGTGTCTTTGTAAATACACTACAGAAAACTCATTGTCGTTCCACATAGACATTTAAGTTAATAGTAAGAGTGACAACGCTTTGTATATCGAATCGCTCTGTGTAGTGTCCGTCACCAAGCGTAGCAGTTGATGTACGGACCCACTGAACTACATTATAACACACGTTAGTCTGCTAGAAGAGAAGTGTTTTACACACAATTCTGAACAGTGCCTGACAAGGTTAGAACACAAGGTTACTAAGAGTATTCGAATAACTACAACTTGAAATCGCACTAATTTTTATTGATTGTACATCTATCTTCGCACTGTAAATGATATTCCTAAATCCTATAATCGGTAATGTCGTATAATTTTTATGACAGCTGAGTTATTTAAAATGTTCAGGGTCGCGGTTGTTGGGGCGAAGCAAATTACACGTGTGGCAACTATTACGAGAACGTTTTAAATCAAATTGATCGACGTTGCTCGTTTATGGATACACTTGAATGCATTTAATAGTATCAAGAAAAGAATGAGGTTCTTTGGCATTTATTGCAGCTAAATGTGCAATATTTTTAAGTTTACTTGAGTATACAAACTGTTCATTTTCCTTGGCTGTAGACCAAGTTATAATTCATTCATAGAAAGTGAAAGCAAACAGAATATTCATCAGAAAGAGTCGAGATAGTTACTATACTCTATGGTCGAGATGAGGTAGTCGTTAGCATACAATTAGCCACACCGCCGGCGCCGACGCCGCGGCCCAATTGTTTACAATGCATGGTGTTCTGTAACAGGTGTTATTGCAATATATATATAATTAAATATGTATATACTGGTTTTCTCGTTAGTAAAGTAACTCCGTCACAGTTCCCTATAATTATAAATGTGTATATCGGATTTACTGTATATTAAAATGATACATGTCCGCTTTAAATATAGATACATATTATAACCCACCTAAATATTATATTTTACAATATTATTCGCAGATTAGAAAAATATTTTTTCAAAATAGTGCTCATTGTTATTCTATAGATAATGCGTCTATGCCTTTGGGGTGAGATAGAGGCTACCATATCGGAATTGAATTTTTCATACAAATATTGTTTAGTCAAAATATTACTCAACCATTAGGTTTGAATTTATGTGTATACGATAACTAAAAGCAATGCAAAATAATGGTTAGGTTAAGGTTTTGAATAAACTCTCTTCAATTTTAATTTAAGCAATGCAATTTTACATCGGTGAAGGAAAACATCGTGAGGAAACCTGGACTTATTGTTATTATAAATCTGAAATCGCAAACCCGTCTTTAGCTAGCTTGGTGATCAATGCTTACCTTCTCAGTATAAGAAGAGGCTGGTATCATATTATTAATAATGCAATTTTTATGTTATTTATATCAGGGCTCGGATAACGGTATATTTTTCGAAACGGTTTCGTTTTAAAAACCTAAGAAACGATTTGTTTCGGTTACGTTCGAACGGATCGTTATAAAAACGTTTTTGAAGAAGAACAAAAATGAAATCGTTCTCGGTTAATAAGACGTTTTTAACCGTATTTTCCATTTTTGGGTTGATCGATAGGAAATTCGCAACACAACCCTGATCAATAAGCAAGTGGCAAGCGCATTGGAATCAATGATGTAATGAAATGAAGATAAGGTACAATTTAACTAAACAAGTTCATGCTTGTCGGCGCACGACGCCACGACCCGTGCGCGGCTGCGTCCTGCGAAATAAACCGCTTTTTGAAAACGTTCTGATTTCGTTTTTGTTCCGAACAAAATGTTGTACAAAGAAGAACGAGAACTGTAAGAAACGTTTTAAAAACGTTATTTTAAATAACGTTTCCTAGCCCGGATTTATATAAATACCGCATGATCTCTCAACGAAGGCATAGGTGGTTACTTTTTATAAACTAGTATACTCACGATATATACAGGTAGGCATGTAGAGATGCACATGCCGTCGATCATGTCCAGTGATCTTATCGGAGGCTTGTAATGGATGTAGTTTACATACTAAATAACTAACGGAATGCAAATCGAGCGCTACCCGTGATTACCTCGTCAATACCTTCATAATTTACTACCTAACAAACTGGAATGTTTCATTATTATTCAATATCTATCACTTTTATCTGCAGTTATATATCTAGACTAATTGTTGGTTACAATGTCTCATTTTTATAACCATTTATGTACAGAAATTTTCAATTAGGTGAACATATGTCTTATAAAATATTTATAAATTCTGCATTTTTACGCCTTTCACATTCTAAATAATACTATTTACTATATCACAGTATTTACATGAGATAATTCACTCTGTACGTATCATCACAAACATGTATTTAAATGTTCTGAATATTGATATAATCCTAAATAAATACTAATGTTAGGTAGTACTTTATACACGTTTGCATTCCAAAGAAATATTACGCTGACTGGTTATTTGTTGTGTAACAATAACTATCAAATTCCATCAATCAGCATATAGTTATCTATGGATCTTTCTTGCCTTATCCAAATAATTTAATCTCGCTAAGCTCTAAGCAATTCGTCGGTGATACATAAACATATTCTTACATTCATATTACAATGTTAATTAGTTGTGTATTTAGGTATGTTGTTATAAGCTTGAGTATTTTACGAACACTGCATGGCCACACTACTTCACACATATCCATCTTGATACTTAACTCATCGTGCAACTTATTGGTCAAAGTAAAATGCTCAACTTATAATGGTCATACTATAATATGTACTGACTGGAAAGACACCAATGTTATCAGTTTTTCTAAGTATGTTTAGACCTCTAAATTAAAAAAAGTGTATCATTAAAATAAGTTAATTCGTCGTGGTTTATTAGCTCATTGTTTTAGAATGTTTTCTACTATTCTATTGTTTGCTACTTGGGATCTCGAGTGTTATTCCTACTATTGTGTACCTATTGATATTAAGTATCTTTCTTACTTTTTTTTGTAGTCGAATACTATATTTAATATTATGTGTTATTGGGCATAGTCGTCTTCAGACCCTTTGAATCTGAACCTGAACAGATTTTAAGGATTAGAAGTATTGATTATGCTTGATGAATAGTTTTGCTGTGCTAGATTTAGTTACCATTATTGTTAGTTCTATATAATTTCGTGCATATATCTAAGGTATGTTTGTATGTACAAGGGCTAAGACATATGCTATCATTTACATTACGGTCTTGCGTTGCCTTTTAAGAAGTCGGTGCGTTTTGGCCCTTCGTGGCCTCTCTCACAATGACGTGATTGTGACAATGTAAAATTTTCCATCAAACTGCTACTTGATTCTAATCCTATAATTTAAAACTTTTAAGATTGGAATACGTAGTAGATACTATACTATAGATATGAAACCCTCCAGAAGTGTCTATGGTCCTTAACATTTTATAGAAAATAGAAGATGTTTTTGGGTTATGTCGGCCTGTTCATTTTCTGTCTTCTACTAGACACACCTCTGACTTTCAATAATTACTTCTTGTACAAGGCTACGACGCATACATACTTCTACATTACATCATTCTTACCGTGATGTAGATGATAGTACGAATGTATCGAACAAGCTTTATATGTTAAACATGTACCTTTATCCAAATTATTTACTACAAGCATACTAGGCGCATTTATTTACCTAAATGCTATTCACTAGGTTAATCAAAGTTTAAATTTACACATCAAGTTAATATTATTATATGTATTAATAATGAAATGTTGGAAATAAGTATAGCATTACAAATTATAATAATGCAAATGTGCACCTTAGCCGCACTCCAGTTTAGGAAATAAATGTTCCGTAAGTAACGCTATTGAACAATACTATAATTTATGTATGTATTATAATATATTTTTATAATGTTAACGGATGTAGCACCAACAAGGTGAATTAGACAGGCCGATATTACCGGTGTTTTTTTTAAACCAAATGATTTTTTAAAATTAAGTATTTACTCTAGGTCACTATATTTTTACAAGTATTCAACACAGGTGCACTTGAACTCATTCAAAACGTTACTACAATGTATTCATCCTGTTTGCAAATGTTATTCTGATAATCTTCTGTTAAAACCTGATTATTATGACAATTTTTATGACTCTTACAAGTTTGTTAAAAGTTCCACTGACGTTAAAGAACTGTAAAATATAATTATATGTTCATCGTTTCAAGAATACCACTGCTTTTATCTTTGGTTCCATTAATTGAATGGTGAATAATATGCAGGTTCGAAAAATCATTAAAGTACTTCAAATTAACAAGAAGGGCAGACTATATTTTATTGATAAACTATATTTTTTTAATAATCTGGGGACGGCTAATATTATGAGCCGAGTATTTAACACCACACACAATATGCGATAGTTTCCAACATTTTTGATATGGCAACTTACAAAATTGTACTCTTTTTGTTAGTGATTAATGTTACAGGGAATTTATAAAACAGCTGAATTAAACAGAGCTTTCAACTGCTAAATATTTTTTTAAACTTATGAAAGTTTTTACTTATGATTAATTATTCGACAAGTTATTAAGATAACTGTACTTCATTGTTTTTTATTTGTTCTTCAATATGTTTTCCACTGGTGTTGGTCTGGCAGAGTAGATCGTCTACCGACGTTCGTGGTGAGACACAAGAATGCTTGGCGTGCTTATTGTCAACTCTTACCGACATGTGATAAAATACTATTGAATATTCTAAATAAACGGGAAAGTGTTAATATGGACTTTTAATTTAAATTCCCTCTGACCTAATAGTTTTGCTTTTATTCAGATAACTACAACACATATTAGCCCATAATGTAAAAGTAAAAACACAACATACCACGGATGACAACTTGCTATACGATATGTATAGATTTTTGTGACAAATAACATTAAGCTATGGCAGTTGCCTAATTGAAAGAATATTCCCGATCAGTAACACCAGTCGACCGACAATCGCGAAAAAAAATCATACGTTCACATCGTTGACGAACGGCACTATTTTGCGATTATTCCTGGTCAGTAACTACAGGTTTACACTGTTGACGAGTGCCGCTTATTAAACATGTTTAGGTTTATGACTGAAAGATGTGAATTTCGTGAGAAGGCCTTCAAGATTCGCCATAGGTTTCAGTCATCAATATAGAGAGGTTGTCGCTACTTGATCATAGGTGTCACCCCCGTTTCTTTTGCGTCATCTAGCGGAAATGAAAACGAAAGTTTAGGAGACGGAGGCCCAGCACAGCTGCAAAACTTAACTCGTGGGTCTTATCGGCCCATAAGATTTATTCATTTTTCCTTTCAAACCGGCACAGCATTTCAGCTTGGCGGTAGAAACGCGTAGAATTGTTGGTAGATGGCAGTACCTACATTATGAATTATCATAAAGCAAAGTAAACTGGAGTTCAACTGGACGTAGATTAGCAGAAAAGACTCACCCACACTTTGGTCAAAATGAAAGAGGTCCTAAAGGTTCCAACCTTTTTAACCCCTCTTTAATCTACGTTCAATTGATAATCGTTGTTTTACATCAGGACATGAAAAACAAGAAACAATGTTCTGGCTGGCGGGCGTTGAGTAGGAAGATAAGTCACACATATCAACTCGGGATCGTCACCGTATCGCCTTTCGCCTCGCCGTCAAACAGGCGTCAAGCTAACGTAAGTACGTAACCAAAGCGGATCAGCAGCTCCGATACGTCGACTCAGCTACGGCTAGGCGACGCCGAGCTTACGGCTCGCCGACCGCTGGTTGACCTGGCTGGCACCAGATCCGTTTGAATCCGAACATGAAGTGTAGCGCACGGTTATGTCCCGGTTTACAATACGCTAGATGGCTATCATAGCCATACCACTGGACGAAAAGGAACGAAGAAGAACAGTATTGTGCTGCAGACAGGCCACGGGAGGGGTGCGAGGGGCAAGGGTGGACGAAGAGACGTAACCTCAGGTATGGAGAGACGTAAGCGCGCGCGGGGACGGCAAGCCGTAAGCGCGGGAACTGTAAGTTGACCACGCACCGCACCGCAGTTCGTGAGCTTGTCCTGAGGCGAGGCAATTAAATTACGTTACAATTCCGATTACTGGTGTGCGTTGCAGTAGGAAGTTTCATACAAAGAATACTGAACGGCTCGAGTTGATACGGAGACGATTCCTTTCCAAGTTGATATGTGTGCTATTTCCTTTAGAGCTCTTGACATAACTTAGGTAATCAAAGATGGCGTCTGCCGAATTTCTTCAACAATCTCTCGAGTTTCCTGATCCTTACAATTTTTATCGGCAATTCGGCACCGTATTTCAATAATATCCAAGATTAACTTCTTTATAGGAAGCCGTTGGCCTGTCACTAGGATTTTCATTGTTCTGCGAGGTTACTAAGATAGCCTACCTAATGCCTGCTTTATACGATGGCAGTGACTAACTAAACCCAGTGACTCGGAATTTCGGACCCAGTCAGTGGGTTCACATAGATTGTAGAAGAGATCGAATATTGACATACCTACATTATAAATATTGTACACACCATGGGTATGTTACAGTGATACAATAATGTTAATTGTAAGAACTGTCTTTTCATCTGTGACAAACAATAAATAAATGAATATGAATTGACAGTACCTAAGTCAGCCGGGGAAAGCTACTGGGACTTGCGGGCGCGTAGTCAGCACTGGACTGACTTACTGTACTCATTACTAGGCTCGTATACTCTTGTTCGTAGGAATTTGGGTATGTACAAATAGGAATAGGAATAATCTATATATATAAAAATGAATCCCTATTTCCCTTGGTCACGACATCACACTAAAACGGCTGAACGGATTTGGATGAAATTTGAGATATGGATAGACCTTGACCCGGAGAAGGACATAGGATACTTTTTATCCCGATATTTTTACGGGATCGAGACTTATGCGGGTGAAACCGCGGGGCGCAGCTAGTCAAAAATAATTCCTAATGTAGGTAGGTAGGTATTATATCTACACAGGTTTTATTCAGAAAGAAGATTCTATAACATTTAAATAGGTACATTACAAATGCATAATATAAACAATAAACACTTCAAACAAACACTATCTACTTATCTCTGTGCGGTGTCAATTCCCACAATTCTTTAAAATGTTGCATGGTGTCAAAACTATGGCTGACCCCAAATTGAAACAGTCACCTGCACGCCCAGGTGCGTATGCGCAATTAATATCATCCTCTAATAATAGATAAGCCTCGCAACAATAATTTATTTGTTTTATTGTCTTTATCGCTAGCGAAGAATTCGACACGTTAATCGCGTAAACCTAAATATATTGTTTCCTCTGTTGCGAAATGCTATTCAAAATGTTCCTGTTTATTGGACCACTTCTTTATCTTAATTGAAAATATAGACGGAGAATTGAAATGTTTTTATTTTGTAGGGTGTATTAATTGTGTGAATAAACACATTTGCAATCTTATCATTGTTTATTGGGCATCAGCAGTTTGGGGCAAATTAATTTCCTGTGGGAACTAATATCGCATCAACGTCGCTTTCCTTAGCTAAGTGTTTCGTGAGTGGACCTTCATTTATTAGTTTAGCTAGAACGTTAATTTCAAAGGATACATTTAACTTTAATCAATTTATTAGTTTCGTAAAATTAGTTGTAAATTAAATCTTACAAAGAAGTATGTAACTAGGTACCCATTTCATATTCCTCGATGTGTCCCCCCACCGTCCCCAATAGCTAACCTTTGATTAGCTGAGTCCCCACGTATGTACACGAGTTTGATTCAACGTCTGATTAGTTAGTGCGTCATGTGTTATTTATAACCGTCGAAGCTGTTAAAGTTATCGTGGAAGTGATCGGTTCGCTTGAGGAGCATGCAAATCACCGCACTACGGCACGAGGCGGCATGCGGGTGTACTCCTCACTACCACAATCGTGGGGAGGCATGGCTTACATTGACATTTATTTTTACATAAATTAGTTTGTAAACATGAATTGTTAAGCAGTTTCGGATACGATTAGAACCACTGATATCGTTACATATAGTAAGAAAGTACTAAGTAATGGAAGGGTTACTCTGTGATCATTCCATTTTACAGTATCAGTCTCATTACACAATTAAGTAGGCACCTACCTACTCTAAATTAAATCATAGAGCAGTCAGTAAAATCTGCAATGTGCTCTTGTAATTTCATTTAATTGATTATGCCTTTTGCCAAAACTACGATCATTATATATTTTTGATTGATCCTCACACTTGATTCAGTATTCTGATTTTCATGTTTTGCGTAGAAAAACAAAAAAAAGAAAACGAAAGAGAAAAGAAGGAAGGAGAAGGAGGTATAGGAAATTAATTTGAATGTATTTAATTCTAATTAATTTGAATCAAATTTACCCTGTAATTGGGGAAGTTCTCATTTAGTATCTTCCCTTTGGTAAGTTTTAATGCGTGTGAAACAATATTCCGTAAATAAGAAAACCGGCCAAGTGCGTGTCGGACCACGCACAATGTAGGGTTCCGCAGTTGGGATGAATTTATCCCAAGAACAAACTTAACTTTGTAGTTGAAAAACATGTTCTGCCATACGGAATGTATGGGAGAACATGTTTTTGCAACTGCAAATGTAAGTTGGTCGCTTATTACTCTTTAACTTGTAAAGCCTACTTAGCTGTGATAGTTTTCCTTTTAATTTCGTTATATGTACTACTTCTGTGAATGTTTTTACCTATCCAAAACCAACCATTTAGCCGGCAGTTGACTCTAACAAAAATTTGCATTTTGAAGCTTATTATTTCGAGAACGGATTCCTGAATGACCTTTCCAACGACACCCCGCATTATGGGATTGATGACATGATTGGGAGGTACAGGAAAAAAAATATTTTTTCATATTTCTGTTTTATCGGCGTAATTAATATGTATACCCATGCCAAATTACAGCTTTCTAGTACTAAGAGCCTCTGAGCTAAGCCGCGGACTGACAGACATGATGAAGCTATAAGGGTTCCTTGTTAGCTACGGAATCCTAAAAAAGGACCGTATCAAATAATCGTACAAGTTACTTACTCGCTATCAGCTTTTACTACGTTTATTATCTAAGAAGCCGGCATGAGTGGCATTATCTTATTTTTCGTTATTAGAAAGATACTCAATTATCATTTATTTGCAAACTTTATTGCAAGCAGATAGCACTCGTATTGATATTACAAAAGGTGTTTATAATTGGATATTGTATAAATAAGTATGCTGTTCGAGAAGTTTAAAAGCTTTTTCAGGAAAGATAGCGATAAGCGAATCCAACCCAGCCGATGTGTTCTAAATATCTCACCGAGAAATTTAGGTGAAGTGAGCCGCTGAATAGTGTAAATCCGTAGCATCAGGTGGAAATATGGCAGGTCACTTCAAGCTCACTTTGCTCAGTTATCACGGTGAGATTCCTACAGAATAGACCACCTATTGCTCTCGCTAGACTCATCTCACTCATTATTCGGAAAATTGCAACAGTAATGTAGGTGTGGTGAATTGTGGTGTCACAAATGGAAATTATGTTAAGATAAACCCTAATCTCAGGGATCGATGAGATATAATATTGAATAAATTAACGTGTTGTAGTTTTTCCCATTGCCACCCAAGCTCAAGCTGTAGAGTTCAATGTCAGTGGTAGGGTCATATCGCGGTCGAACCATACGGGCGACCGATGACGTCCACACATTGTTATTGTTTGAAGACTCGTTGACGCCACGCATCTCCATGATAAATATTTACTACAAAAAAAGTAATTTGAAAAATTTTGCACGCTTAAAATTTGGATATGAGTTATAATCCGTGTAGGGTGAAGCACAATGAACCCCGTCAACCGAAAAATGATTAACTAGCGATTACACTGACGGATGGGCGGCGCGCGCGCACTGGCTTCTCTAACAATAGATCTTACAATCTACTACAACCGGTAACGAAAACTTTGGAGCTCTAAGATGGATATATACTTCAGCTACGTACTTATAAATTCCCCTTCCGCACACAACGGACAAAATACTAATATTGAGTTTGTTTTAAATCTTTAGGTAGAGAATAAATTTGGCTTTTGTGCAATGGTGTTAAGTAGACACTGTTGCGCGAAGGTTAAACCATTAGGTACCTACAAACAAACAGCAATCACACAATCAGTAAAATTTGCAGAAGCAATCTAAGTGTAGGTGAATCTAGAAGTGGCTTCATCTAGGATCTATCAGTTTCCATTAGGTAGTCCTGAGCTGAAAACTAACTACCTACATAAGTTTTTTTAAGAAACAAAAGGTTCTCTTGCTATGCCCTATCTATCCATGATGCACACTGTGGTTTACAGTTTCACCGGTGAGTGAGCAGCGAGTTGGATGCGCGGGCGCACGTGCCGCGACATATGGCGGCGCCATACTGTTTGTTTGCCAATCATAACGGACATATTTCATCAGATAACGGCCCACCGCCTCCGACATATTGCCTCCATCTAAAACAATGTGTAACAATTAAAATGTCGACACGTTACCGAATTAATCTCGTGAACGATTCGTTATGGTTTTCATCGGAGATGTGAGGGGTGCTAGATCAAAATGGTCGTAGATTTTTATAATGAGGATGACTGGAATATCCTAATTAATGGACTTGTAATTAATTATACCTAATAATATTTATCATAGAATTGGATATCAATATTGGTTTCAATTGATTGGCTTGACTTGCTTTAGGCACCTGTCTATTAATAAACTTTCGAGAGTCAGTGTTTGCTTCTGTGGCATAAAAAAGCAGCAATCCTTATATTTTGAGGACCCCGCTTTACTAGATGCCGATAAATCACTCACTATGAATCTGAACTTCAAAACAAGAAATCCTAGATTTTTCTATCGTACCGACATATCTAACAAGGCAGTATAAGACTTCATCGGCAGATTTAAAAACATTTCAACTGTAGTGACAAACATAGGAATATTAGCATCAGAAGTTATGCATAGATTTCCTTCTCGCTATGTCATGTCTACCCCAAAGATTTTATGTTTCAAAATCAAACTTTTTCAAACGTCTTAAAAATATACGTGTTCGCTTGCCGACGCGTGTAAATTTGTAACGGTACATAAACTCGTAGTTTTAAGTGCAAACAATTATACTAACACCAGGCTCGTCCCAACTTTAGGTCCCCCTTGAACGAGACCAATTGATATAACCTGCAATTTGGAGCGGGCACGGGCGCAGGCGCAGGGCGGCCACCATATGGCGCGGATCCATCGCCAGCGATTCGAGGGACGACCACTAAACCTTGCAGACACATTATTATACGAACCAAGGAAACCTTGTCACTGGAACTGTCGAATGTCCAAGTTTATTGAAATTTATTGATGTTATACTCATATTATAGTGTATCAAGAATCGCACCTGACTATTTATTCCTATTTTATGTATAATTTATAATAACACTTTTTATAATAATAAGGTCTAAAATTAATAGAATACCATATTTAGTAAACATGGAAATCGTTATCCCGAAGATGATGTGATTAAGTTTCTGATTTACTTATACGATTGTTATTCTTCAGCGCTGCTCGTGCGACGGTTCTTGTTATGATTGAACTCGCATCCATAAAAACAAGGCTTTATACCTACGTCTACTGTTAATTATATCTTTATTAAAATTATAATTATAAGTTATACCTATAGTTTGACCTGCAAATAACAACAAATTTACCTCTTTACAGCAAACGACAATGCAGTTAATAAATTAAACATAAACCTATCCATATATTATTTTGATTACTTACCTACTAAAAGGTGTTTGCGAGTAAATAAAAACGGACTGAATAAATTTTAAACTGGCAAGCATGTCTGATCCAGCAACAAAGTATCTTTAGCCTTAAACGGAGTGCAACCCCACGACTTTTTTGAATAACGAAATACTTCTTGATTTTTATAGAACATCATAAGGCATGTCTTAAAAACTGTCGCAGTTTTGTTTTTACAGATGACTACAAGAGAAAGTTTTTTAGAAGTATTTCTGGACTCAATAAAAACTGTTGGTTAAGATTTAAGGAAGTATTGAACTTTTTGTAAATCGTTAAGAAACTATTATTAGTATATCATTTACTGGTTCCTAATGACACGTACCACTATCATTATAAATATGGACATAGCGTAATAACTGTATACGTATAAATAGTTCACAACTAATCCTCATTAAAATCATTGAAATGTGCTGAGTCATAAATTCTGCGTATGCACACATAACTATTAGATCGTTGATGTCTTTTGTACTGCGGGGATATTAGTAGATTCTGGAACATTTGCAAAGGTACTTATATACGAATATTATTATATGTATATATTGGAATTTGTATATATTATTATATATATTGGAATTTGGACTATATCCAGGAAAGTTATAATAAAGTTATTATAAAATAATAATAAAACACATTTTAAGTTATGCCGATCTGTTATCAGCTATTAATCGTGCCCTTTAATTTATCACTAAGTAGTTTTCGTAAGCAATATTATAATAAAATTGACCCATACTTATTAATAATTGCAATCATAAATCACTTTATTATGTTATTAATACATTAACTATTCATTAGATTTTCATGAGATAAGACTGTAGGGACATGAAAAAAACTCGATCCATACGTTCTAATCTAAATAAATATAAGTTCTGGTTTAATGAATCCGTAAAACCTAAATGACGTCACCACGTTTTAAGCCGTGGGAAAATGTGTAATGAACACGAAATGAATAAATAACAATGCTAACGTCGAGCCGACGTCGACGCACAGTGGAACGAATGTATGGGAGCGGTTGGACGTAGACATGTCCGAAAAAAAAGAGTAAAATTATGCCAAACTAATGATGCCATCTTATTCGATTACTTAATGCCTTCATAACTTGTGGTGATGAATTTCTTCATAACTCCCATATTTCGGGAGTAATTTGAGAAAATGTGAAATTTTACTATGAAAATGAGTGTATCGAGCTCTCTCCCTCCTGATTCCGGGCTTGTTTCAAGTAGCGGTCTCTAATATCATAATGCTAATACTAAGAGCTATATTTAATACTAAGACACATAGTGCGCCAAATGTGCACTTTCTGGGATAAAGAGTGATGTTTATTTTATAACACAATTTTTTAATTTTTTGTTTATTTTGTTGATTAAAACCGTTTTTCTAAAGGTTTACCTTATTACAATAACATTTCTGATCAGCCAATTAGAGAAGATATAAGCTAATTAGGATATATAATTAGGGACTTAAGGTTTACATATAAAACTGATGCACTAATGATTACTGATAAGAACATTGCTATTATTTAATTACTAAATGGCTCTTAATACACTAATTTAGCATGCATCATTTACTAATTATCACAATAACTAATTACCTTGCAATATTTAACAAAGGATACCTGGGATACCTGGATTTTATATAAATAGGTCACTATTAGTAACTTTAAAATCAGTGTTGATTTACACCTCGTTGTATCCAAGCTAATCTCGCAATGTATTTTCCAAATTTTAATACAAATCTTGATATTCACGTTGCTTTATGCGCACGCGCACATAAAGATTTACGCGACTTTAACTATTTGTTCAGTGTTTTAAAAGATAACAGTTGTGTTCAGTTATGTGAAAGTGCTGAAACAAGTTTAAAAGACTGGTGTCGTCGATTTTGCTACCGCATTTATGCAAAATGGACACAGTCTGGAAGAAGCACAGATAAGTTTCGGAAGAAACATGAGATTTGGCTACAGGCTGCAATTCAATGGCCGGAATTACAGAATGAAAATATGGAACCTTCTACAGAAAATATAAGTGACGTCATCGAGCCCATAATTTCTCCTGCTAAATCTGATGCTTCAACTTGTACACATCCTAGTCCTCGTAAATCTTTTGAGGACCTTAGTAACCGGCAAAAAAGAAGACGCACCACTGAAGATAGTCTTTCATGCAGCAGTAGCAGCGCTGAAATTATGTTTTCGGCCGAAAGGGCGCTTCAAAAGGCAGGACAAAGCGATACAGCTTATGTTATGAAATACTTGACGGAGAATCCAGAAGAGGCCTCAAAAATCAAAGCCTTCATTGAAGGTAAATCAATTCAGGTACGGGAAATATCCCCTTTGAAGGCATTGGCTCTTTATGTATCGATGAACTTATCGAAATGGCGCTATAACACTCTTCGGGATTTCAACACTCAAGAAGGAGCTCTTCAATACCCGAGTTACTACATGTTGGTTAAAGAAAAAATTAAGTGCTATCCGGCCAAAGAAGATCTCACAGTTACAGAGAGCTCTGCAAAAATCAAATTACAAGCCTTGATGGATTTAACCTCAAGAAGACTTATTAGGTCGTTAGAAACCCCTGTTGATCCCAATCAACAGCTCGTATTGACCAGCAAATGGGGTTTTGACGGATCATCTAGCCAAAGCATTTATCATCAAAGGACGAGTGAAGATGAGCAAATCGATCTTGCTAGTAATTTTATGATTAGTCTTGTACCACTGCGGCTCGTCTCAAAAGGTGTAACAATTTGGGAAAACGAGCGACCATCTTCCACTTCATTTTGCCGGCCAATATTGTTTAAGTTTATAAAGGAAACCAAAGAAAATGTGCAGAGAGAGATGGCTGAAATCGAAGCAGAGATTGAAGCCTTAACTCCATCCACCATCACTGATGGAATTAGTGTCAAACACCAACTGCTGTTGACAATGATTGATGGTAAAATTCATTCCATTATATCCAATACAGCAGCTTCAGTGTGTGACATATGCAAGGCTTGTCCTAAAGAAATGAATAATTTAGAGTTAATCAAAGATAAACACGCAAACGAGGACATGTATAAATATAGCTTAAGCACCCTTCACGCTTGGATTCGCTCAATGGAATGCTTATTACACATTTCCTACAAATTAGACATAAAATCATGGCAAGTAAGGGGTGATATAGCAAAAAGGCAAGTTGATGACAGGAAGAAAAGAGTTCAAGAGGCTGTAAGAAGAGAAACGGGCTTACTTCTCGATGTTGTGAAACAAGGCAGTGGATCCACCAACAATGGCAACTCGGCAAGGAGATTTTTTGAAAACTACACTAAATCTGCTGAACTGACCGGAATAGATGCTATGCTTTTAAGAAAAATCTGTGTGATCTTGCAGTGTATTTCATCAGGAGAGAAGATCAACGTAACTAAATTCCGAGAGTTCTGCTTTGATACTGCTAAGCTTTACGTGGAGTTATACCCATGGTATTATATGCCTTCTTCACTTCATAAAATTTTAATGCATGGGCCAGACATAGTTCAGAACATGTCAATTGTGCCCATTGGTTTTCTATCCGAAGAGGCATCTGAGGCTAGAAATAAAGATTTTAGAAAATATAGAGAGGGGCATTCTCGAAAGCATAGCAGTATCTCATGCAATGAAGATATTATGCACAATCTTTTACTGTCTTCTGATCCACTTGTTACAAGTATCCGTCCAAAAGGAAATAAGTTTGTAAAAAAATCTTCTTTTAAGGAATTTTATGAGCTTACGGATTCTGAGAAAAGTGATATCGAATTTGTTAACATAAATGATTTAGCGGACATCGATTCTGAATTTGAATTAATTGATGATGATGATGATGACGAAGATAATTAAATGATGTTATTGTTTTAAAATGTGTAACTTAGTAAATTAGAGCTTACGTCTTAATTATTTATTGTACTTTTAATGAAACTAGGTAATTTATTATCAACTTACTTAAAAGTCATACTCTCATCAGTTCTTGTGAATATTTTTGTTAATATATATTTCTGTATATATATAATATATTTATAGACCTCTTAATAAGTCTGTCTGCGGTTTAAAGTAAATACAAATGGGGAAAAAACGTTTTTTTTTTTTTAATTTTCATTTCCTTTTATCCCAGAAAGTGCACATTTGGCGCACTATGTGTCTTAGTATTAAATATAGCTCTTAGTAATAGCATTACGATATTAGAGACCGCTACTTGAAACAAGCCCGGAATCAGGAGGGAGAGAGCTCAATACACTCATTTTCATAGTAAAATTTCACATTTTCTCAAATTACTCCCGAAATATGGGAGTTATGAAGAAATTCATCACCACAATTTATGAAGGCATTAAGTAATCGAATAAGATGGCATCATTAGTTTATCATAATTTTACTCTTATTTTTCGGACATGTCTACGTCCAACCGCTTCCATACATTCGTTCCACTGTGCGACGGTTAGCCCGGATCCTTGTAACGTCTAATGTTATATTGTCATTATGGGTACTATATACAATGTACGTACGTATGTTACATAACCAGCAGTTTTAAGTGTATTCCCATGTAAGAAACACGTGTGTATTTTATTAAACCACTAAGTAAATTGGGTGTGAAGAGAACCAGTTTATGTTCCTCCATATGAAATGGAAAGTGAGCGGATGCTCATCATATCGGTCCGTAAATGTTCACTGATAAATGTGGTTTACTATAACCGCTACTGTAATTGATCCTGAGAGGGTTACGTTTGCCATTGGTTGAGCGATCGGTGATTGGTGTCTGATAAATTGATAACACTTGGGAAATGACTTTGATAGGGGAAGAATTTTGTCGTTCTAACAGACAAACACAAATAAAATCTTCAACTAAAGTCTCAGCTTGCTTGCCATCAAGTTTCTTTCTGTTTTTATGTTAGGAACTTTATATATAAAAAACCTTACATTGTAGACATAAGTTCAAATAAAAACATTTTATGGAGTGGATCTAAAACCGCTGAAGAGTATTTTTATAAAGCCTGAAGGCAAAATAAGTAAAAATCTGAAACATATTTACGTAATAAACGCGCGCAAGTTGTCTCACGCTGACAGTCGATGGTAATTACAACAGATGCGATCTCAGTTAGTAGACAGGCTTTATATTATACAAAATACAAATAGATTTTCTCAAGTCTACCTGCTGTTAGCTATTCTTTTGTTTACTAAACTAGGAGTCAGTTAACTTAGTGTTAGGTTATTAAAACAGATACGATACAGACAGAATAAATAGCTTAATATCCCACTACATACAATTTAACAAAATTGACTCAACAACTCTCTTCTCCCAGGTCTCCTGAAATCAGCTTCCATTCTACTTACCTTTGTTCTTAAACGCGCCTTCTTATAACATTTTGCAACTGTTAAGTAAGTACTTAAAATAAACATAATCCCATTTTAGCTTAAGCCATTTAAGTTTAAGTCATAGATACTTCAAACTCAACAAAAGAAAATACAGTACGCGCGAGGGCTTGTTGTCCGTCGATTAACTATGAAAGGTGGATGGGGACACGCGACGTGCGCCGGGCGGCTCTCACCCGCGCCCGCGCCGCGCCGGCAGCGGCTAGATCCCACCACTTACCGGCTAACCCATTTATACGCCGCGTTGAAAACAGGACTAAATGAATTAATGCAAATTTATACTATAAAAATTGTCGCAGGTGCGCCAGGACGAGTTCCAGCCATCGGCGGATTCGATTTAACGCGCTTGCGCCGCGTGAAAGTTTTATTTATAACCGCGTAGCCTGCTCAGCTATTACGCGCAACGAGCACAATTGCAATTTGGCGAAAAAAATATTCACTTTATATATGGACCAAAATACCTACAATAACAAGATCTAAAAATTTTATATTAGATCGTGTAGAAATTGAATAAATTAAAAATACATGAGGTTCTTTTCCGGACGACTGAAATCAATAATAATAATTAATGTACAGAAGTATAAGTTACAAAACGCCTATTAACAAAAACTTGGTTTTTATAATCCGCAATAAATTTATTTAATTCAGTTCATATGTGGATATTAAATTGAGATTATTGAATACCTAATTGCTTGCTATGAGTGCCTCGAGATTATGACTCTATACGTAAGTGAAATCGTAAAACTTTTATCTTCATTGATATGAACTCGCCGTCAAAGTAACATTAAAATTAAATAACTCTTTTCATCTGTTAATTGCTGTAATACGAATGCTAATCGGACATTAATATTTTAATGGTTATGCAGAATCTCAGCAAACGAGTACCTTACATATACCTAGCCACCTCAGCTAGTTCTTATAACATATCTGCAAAGGATCGAAATACTATCTTGATTTTTAACTGTAGGTATTGCAGTGTTAATTCTGCGGGTTAAAACCTTTGTATTAATAAAATTTCTAATTTTTAACCCCTGACGCTAAAAGAGGGGGTTATAATTTTGACCGCTATGTGTGTGTGTCTGTCTGTGGCACCATAGCTCTTAAACCAGCTGTTTGAATACGGTTTTTTTTACTTAAAAGCAGGTTTTCTAGTTCTTAGATATGTTTTATCAAAATCGGTTCAGCCTTTTGAAGATTATCAGCACTTTTCTAGTTGATGAATGGATATGAGTATCTTCCAGGTCTGATCGATTTGAAATTTGGTATTCTGTTATTTCAATGATATTGGAAGAACAAAGTTTTACAGGATACCCAACTCCCTTACCAACTTACTGCACAGGTATCGTGTTTGGGCTCATTGGAATGGTCTCAATGAATAGGTTATAGATAGATGGTGAACAGGGTCTGGTGATGGAGTAAGAGAGAGAAATGAGGAAATGCTTGTGTCGGGGGTTTTAAAAATGTAAAATTTTACTTGTATATTTGAATATATAATCATAAGGATAAGTCAGTCGTGTAAAAATAACTAATGAAGGAAAAAAAAAGAAGTTGGTAATAGTTTCAATGTGAAATTACAAGCTAGTTAGCTATATAACCCATTGTTTATTAAATTCTGATTACAGACAGAATTCAGCTCTACAGAATTCAATAAACTATTCTATACAACATTCCATACTATAGCTTTAGCTTCTACGTGTGTGATTCTTTCGTCTAATGGTGTAAAACCAGTTGAAGAGGTAAAGACAACCCCAATGTAAAGGCCTCTTTTGGCCTTTACTATTGGGGTATAGGAATATCCATCAGGCGCTTCTTTTTTTCAGCCGCATAATGCGAGGCCGATGAGCTCGATCCGCTGTTTTGTCTGTGGTTTTATCCAGCCGCTCTAGAGCCCAGATTGCTGAACTGTCACCTACCAACCACGGTGTAGTCGTGCCTCAGGATGCTATCCACCAGGACCAGGACCAGGATTTTAAACCTTTACGCTCGCGTAATGTAGCTATCAGTATTAGTAGACATTATATAACTTTTATCATACATGTTGTTTTTTAAAAAAAAGAAACTAGGACTATTTATATCGGGAACTTACGTTCATCTTTATTAGATACTATTCACGTGTTGCTTACGTAATTAGTGGATGCGAACCAAAAAGCCGATTGGAATCGTTTTGCGGGCTCCAAAACCAAATACGTAACTAAAATTTGCCAACTGATGTGCCGTAAGTTTTCTTGTAAACCCTTTTTCATTTAAGGCAAATTACCTATTTCGCGACCGATCCAATCATAATATTTTTTCTGGTGTTTTATATTTTTTGACATGATGTTTTTTATATAATTCAAAATTAATATACGTGTAAAAATGGTGAAACTGCATTTTTTATTTCACTACAGCATGTAGGGAAAATCAGGACTTAATTTTTTTATAGATTTTATTTGATTCATAGGGCTGAAGTAAGGCTTGTTTACTAGGCAGGTTAAGATGACGTCCGTTGGATCATAAAGGCGGCGGCTGACGAGATGTTACGACTAGAAGACGCGGCGAGCCGCGACGCGTGGCGTCATTGTGCGACCGCACGCGAACCTGTCGCACAGTCATAAGTTCATAACACATGAAATTCATGGCCGTACCTACTTAATGTAGGCTTTGTTGTGCCACTACCACATGCCGTCGCCGCCGACACTTAATTGCAATTGGCTTTAATAATTAACCGGACAGAATGACCGTGGCGAACCGGCAATTTATCGGAAAACATATTTATTATATTGTTGACGGCTTCTGATAAACAAAAAATGTGCATTGTTTGATCATGAACTTATGTTCTCCTATTTTTTTTATTCGTATAAAAATTTAAATACCTACTGTTCCTACTAACCTAAAAAAGAGTGAATACCAAAGTGTTCCCAGACGGTTCACAAATACATACTATTTGCTGTAGGTAATTGTTGAAATATTTATTCAACTGTGCAATCTGTAAAATCACGTGCCACAAAATACTTTTTTAAACATTTTGCACATTTCCTGAAAAATAGGCACTGACAAAATAGAATGAATAATGTGAATAATTATGCTGTAAATAAATTTAGCACAATGACAAAAGAAACTTTAGTATCACATTCATATTGACTGAAATGAAAACACTGCCATCAATTATTGCCAGCAGCAGCAGTGTAGGTTAGTAGTTACTATTTTACAAACACAACAACATATTTATTTCAAACAAAACATTTTTTTTTTGTAATTTAAGTTAACTTACAAACATTTTTGTTTTTTTTTGTTTTGGTCAAGTTATGTAATTAGTTCATATAACATTGATTTAAATTAGTGTTGAGATGTGATGTTACTATAAATATTTTTGATAGGGTATTTTTTTAGTTACTAAATAATATCACAGAATTTAATGCATAACTCTCTTATAAATTGCCCTGAACGTCGGTCGTTCCCGCGTACATTTAGGTGGGTAATTTATAAGTCGATCGACAATAATTATTGCTATATTATGTTAATTCATTGGAGGACCCATAATACTAAATGCAATCATGGCGGGTACCGTGCAGACCGTGCTATATCCATAGGTACCCATAAAATCTTGAAAATATCTTCATTTTCGAATAGCGTCATCCTATATAAAATTTACTATGGCAATATGAAAGCTTAACACTGGCACTCAGCTTACGATTTTGCATATCTTTACGCATGTTTAAATGGAATCGTTAAAAGCATTTATGATATTATGTTGATACTGTCGTCTACAAAATAATTTTTGTGTACAAATGGCAAGCTTAGCACGATCAGCTCTGATTATGAGTACAATACGCGCCACGAAAGATGAGACTTGACCGCGCCTCCCGCCGCTCCTTCCGCCGCCCCGATGACGCCCCGGCGCGGACTTCATACCGCTAAAGAGACTCATAAATCGTCTGCTGCGCAAGTCAAACTACGTGGTGTGTCAAGTCTCATCTTTAATGGCACGCACTGTACTTAGGTATTCTTTTTCCTGAAAGTCTAGGATATAGGTAGGAAGGTATTCCAAATTAATCTTTATAATTGGGTTTCGTCTAAGTGCCCATAATAGGAGTGATAAGGTCAAACAAATCAAATTAAGTGGCGACACTTCACAGACAGTTATCATAAGGTAACTTTTAATATTAAAAAAATGTATTTTCTAAAATACTAAATACTCATGCTACGACCTAAATTAGCTTTCTTGAAGTAAATACTTTTGTTGTGAAGCGTACAGCATAATTTCTGTGTAGAAGATTAAGCGGTCAATGGTGGCGCAGAACATACGTACGTACGGAATGATGCAGCTTTGATACGGTCACTGAATTCTCTATACTTACCAGGCATGGTTTGATACCTAATTAATACGGGGAATTGCCAACATAAGCTTGCATTTTTCAAATAACTTGCTGGTATTGCAACTGGTCTATAAGCTATAATGCAATGGGTAGTTTACATAAATATCTCGTATCCATAGTTAGTGAATAGGGAATCACTTTATGTGGTAGAGATTATTTCTTCATTCGCAAAATTAAATCTATGGTATTTGCATAATGAATGGTTATTGTGCATTTAACTATTGCTTATCATTATGAGGATAAAACTTTCATGATCATGTACAAAACAAAACTTTCTATGGAAACTTATCCAGATTCAGCTCTTCATGATTTTCAAGGAAAGGTTACCTACGTTAACTTCTTATTATCAACTAAAACTAGCAATACATAGGGCAAATACATAAGTACAGAAAACCATATCAATTGCAGCTTATTATAGTACTCTACCAAAACTTTTTACTTGACAACATAATAGGACAACTGGCAGCCAATGGTCAAAGTTTTGCGAAAGGAGAGTATCGCGAGTTCGCGACTGACGGTTTTCTAGTTCTCTTGGTAGAGCAAGCAGAAAGAAATAGCTTGCAGTGTGCTGTTAATATTGATTATTGTAATTTTTTACCAGTAAGCTAATTCTATGAATCACATCGTTGAATTTCTATAACACAAAACATCCGCGAAATAAATGTGTCTTATTTTTTTATTGGGGTTATTAAAGTTACCCTAATTAGATAAAGACACAAATACTAATAAAGTTAGCCGAAATTATGCTGTCGTACATGGAGAGGTTCCATATTAGCATTTGCATTGAGCAAGCCATTAGCAACGGTCGAGACGATGTAGGATTTAATGACGAAGGATCATGTTACAGGATCTAATGACGTCAGTCGTTTAATTTTACTTGAAAGTGAAGATGAGCCCGAGGCGTCGGTGTAATGGTGGTGGAATGGGGCATGCGCAGGCGGCGCGGGCGAGCGCAATGTGCGCGCGCGACCTTTTGCGCGTAATTACTAGGCGCGTGCGCTCTCCGAGCAAGTCGCACGCACCGTTCGCTGATACCCGCTACCTGCTTACATATATGGAAACAGCTAGTTTACAACACACTCGCCCTTTGATTAGCATTTTTTGTGTTTGATTTTAATCACACTAGTTAACAAAGTGTTTTATTATACTCAGTAGCTTTGTATCAATAACGACTAAAATGCTTGGAATGTTTTGTTGCCTGCCAACATGAGCATTGACGAGTAATTAATCATTGCCGCTGCAATTTTTCATGAGTATAAACAGCATAATTTAAAACTGTCATGCGTGTAAACCTCGAAAGTGTTCACAGGGTTGTGCCTCTGTAAACTGCATCGAACACACGAACCTCTCTTCTAAATAAATAACGATATTTAGCCATATTAGACAGTTTTCTACACTAGCCAGACTATCGGTATTTGTATGTCCGAGTTTTGACGTCCTATATTAGACTTTCATGTAAGTACGTATATTTCAGTCTAAATCAATCAGAGGTTTTATGATTTAGTCTGAAAATTTTCATCAAAACTTTTATAATTGCAAAAGTACAGATCATCTTCTATGTGTTTAAAGTAAACCATAATTCGCAACTTAAAAAAACCGGCCAAGTGTTGAAAAGTTTTTCTAACTTGTTACATATCGTACGTAACATTGTACATGTTACATATCAAATGAAAGAGCTTGATTTGAGGATCCGATTTTTTTATTTAAAATAATTTTAATATTTATACTTCTAAAGATATTTAATAAAATAGACGAAAATTTAAGGCTGAGTCGTTTCGGTGATAAGGGGGGAATGGTCAATCCATTCCCCCCTTATCACCGAAACGACTCAGCCTTAAATTAAAAAAAAAATGCAGAGAATAGTTCCATTCTTATTACACACAGGATTACAGGAAAACCTATAAGAAGTATATCTTAAAATAACATGGTAAATCTACCAATATTGTGCGTACAATGTTACATTTGCAGTTGGAATGTATGGGAGAACATGTTTTAACTACAATGTTAAGTTTGTCCTTGGGATGAATTCATTCCAACTACGGAATCCTTCATTGTGCATGGTCCGACACGTTCTTGGCCGGTTTTTTCCACTTGAGGGACGGATCCCTAAAAATAGTTATGTGAGACATCATCACCTACGTAGATCACTAGATTAGGTCCATTGTTCTAAAGTAATCAATGCCATACAATTATAAATGGGCAGTTACTTACCTGTATTAAAAGTTATGAAATACAGATAGATAGAAATAGATTTTTTCAAAAACTGTGCAAAATACACACAAAAACACACAGGCTATATAAGTAGTAATAGCCTAGTGGTTTGATCGTCGGACTGCCAAGTCATAGGTCTCGAGTACGAACCCAAGGCACGCACCACGACTTTTCGGATTTATGTGCGATTTGTATAATTATCACTTGCTTCAAAAACGGCGAAGGAAAACATCAGCATCGTGAGGAAACCGGCATTTCTGAGAGATATTTCTCGACGGGATGTGAAGCCAAGTCAGAGGCCCATGGGCGGCTTTAAAACTCTGACACCAGGTTAGTCACTAACTACACGGAAAAGAAAGAGATAAAAGTTATTAATATGTAAATCAATTGTTTTTTCATAAGTAAACATGTAATTGTTGCAACTCAGTTGTTTTTTTTTTTACAAATAATGGTCGCGGTCGTTTAATAAAAACATTTTCAATATCGATACCTATTATTACTTGAGTGAAATGGACAGAAAATTGCGATACGCACTCGAAATAGCCACTGTGCAAAGGAAACGGTCTTGTCCACGGATTAATGACGGCAATTAAATCGGTTCAGTCCGCGCACGGCGGCCGGTTCAGTCCAAAAGGTCGTTTTTTGCTATCCCACCGTGTTCTAGACTGTACTTAATGAAAATCATTGGTCTGTAATCTATAGGTAGATATACACTCGCAAAATGATCAGTTTATACAGTATAAATAATATCTTGATCCATGACTTGGATAAGAACATGCATTTCGTTCTAATTGATATTTGTGTTGAAAACTTGGAATATTCAATTAACTGCCTAACTTTAATGTTCATAGTTTCATAGTCTTTCAGAGGTTTTTATGCTAAATGTATTTCAACTCTTGGGAGTTACACTGATTTTCAAGGGTGTCTACAGAACCAAAGTATAAATTTTTGTCGTTGAAATTACTATAAAAAGTAAATATGTAAATACACAAATACAAATCACATAGGTACATATGGAAATTGTCAAACAAGAAGAAAAAACAATCTTCGTTTTATACACGTGTAAATGTCAATTATTATTAAGATAAAGGCAACCTAAATAGTTATAATAATCAATACAAAAACAATAGAAACACAAAATGCCGTTACCTGTCGACCGTTTTATAATTACCAAAGAGCGAGAGTGGATACACACTTACTTACCGAGTGAATTATCGTGGGCCGCTTCTCAGATTGGAATCAATTAACTGGAGGCGACGCGCTCCCGGTCCCGGAGTGGCCTTCGCGCCACCTGCCGGCCGCTCCCCGCTGCGCGGCGACGGGCGCGAGCTGCCCCGATCCCCGCACCACGCGCGCCGCAGGGCCCCGGGACGCGACTCCTTCCCAGCCTACGGTTACCGCTAGCTGGTCACCCTGCGCACTTATCAAAGGCGCGTGATTGCCCATTCATTATCCGCAAGCAAAATCGCGGCACCTTTGGCGGTTAATTGCGCTAACCCAATTTTTTTGTATCCGAATTTCGCGTTGTCGCTCGGGATACCACATTGCGAAGTTTATTTCGATTGTCGTGTGTATGGATGAAAATATTGTGTCGTTAAATAAAAATATAGCTTTGCACATGCCATTTTACTCCGTGTTAAACGACGATTTTACTAAAAATATAGGTTATATTCGGGACATCTTATGAGTTTGATTGATCTCCGCGTTCAACCCTTCTGTTGTCGATATTATTCGATTGCATACGATAATTGCCTTTAAGTTCTGAATCATGATGCGCAGCTGAGTCGCGGCGTCGTATATCTGAGCCCGAAGGACGTAAAAGCATGATTTACCAACAGTAGTTAAAACACTCATTAAACGGACATGAGCGGCGACCGCAGCCGCCGCCGCGGGGCATGCGTTAACTCGCCCAGACATCTTCACTGAGCGTTTGCGAGTATTGCGAGCCGCCCAAACCAGGCTGATCGTTGCCCACAGAAATAAAAAACCTGAACTTATGTCATTTAGTCATTTAATTCTCTATAATCTCTGTTTGTATTGCAAAAGAATTCAATTTATAATTTCATAACTTTGACAAAGCATAAGAAAAACCGTATCAACACAGCACACAAGATATAGGTGGTCTAGAAAGTAGAAACAATCAAACTCCAAAACAAAGAACAACTTTAAAAAAATGGTTTTTCGACGTATGACGTAAAAGAAAACTAAAAATATGTCTGTTTGAATTTGTTTGTGCAATCATCTCGTAGTCGCTCAAAATTCTTCGTAGAACAGCGAGTCCAAAACAGCCACATAAAGCATTAATTTTCTGAATTCCCAGCAATTCCGCTATGGTGACACATATTTTAGCTGAATCATATTCAATTAAATTCATATCAGAATCATATTTGGTGTAAATATTGTCGCATGAAAAAATGAAGACCGTAATTTTACCAGATATTTTTTTACAGCTTTTATTTTTATAGTTTAAATGATATTTCAATAAAATACAAAACTGTCAAACAGATGAATTGCGTATTATGCATTGAACACAGATAATATTATGAATTGTCAGTTTGTGACAGTTTGTGTGATTCATAAATATTATTATTATCATATTATGATTCTGCCAAAGCGGCCGTTTTAGGACCCCTGTGCTACGAAATTCTATTAGTGGTGAAAACTTAAGCATAGTCAATAGTAGAGTACCAAATAACGTAAGGAGAGGTCTTAGTTTGCGATTATATTACACTCAATATAATATGGTGTTTACCTGCAGAGGTATCACTAACATCACTCCTATATTCCCAGAAAGGTTAAACAGAGGCGTACCTTTAGTAGGTATACTCACATTTCGCCAATTATGTTTCGATTTTCAACTCCATTTAACACGAGGAACGAACGATCCTTTTTTCCATCATCAAAAATTAAAAGTCGGGGCTGCTATTGAGAATTAACTGTTAGAAAAATCCAATAGGTAACAGTTTGCCCGCCCTGAGGATTCTACCCAGATGCTCAGAGTCGCGTCCCCAAAGCAGCCTATTAGTTCTACTTCAGGAAAGTGGTGTGTAATGTTATCTACTGATCTGATAACATTGTACTTGGAGCATAGATTCGCTTCTGAGACATACATCATGAAAATAAGGACAACATAGTAATTAAGTGACTGGCAGGATACATTTTCCGACTGGATCAAATTCTAATTCAAGTAATAAGTTTATACAGGGTGACATAAAAGGAAAACCTTGCCTATCAATGGCATATAATTATAATATAAATAATATAACAGGCATGTATGGCGGTGTACGTGAAATGTAAAGACAAGACATATCATACATAAGTATTTAGGTTCAGGGCTGGTCTAAAGACCTAACAAATCCAAGTATGGTCAAACGTTATAAAAACATAACACGGGGGCTTAATGCACCTTTCCAATCAATTACCAATAAATAGCGTATAAGATAGGCTAGAGGACGACCGCGGCGACGAATTCCGCGCTTCACTGCCTGAAGCGTGCGCCTACTTTTTGCAATGGCAGGTGCAAGCGCATATGCTATTAAATTGTCAAAGAATACACGTACGCATGCCTGTGTATGCCTCTGATAGCTTCCAATAATCAAAAGTCAAGTGAGTGCCTGCGTGCTTTTGAAAACACTATAGACGCGATTGTAAAGCTCTACGCCCAGCAGTCGGTTACCGCAAACCTTAACTGCTGTATATTTAATCATGTATTAATAAAAGCTATAAATATGAATATCTGAAACGTAATTTTTTGCTGAGGACTCACGCACTCATTACACAATTACACACGCAGTAATCGAAAACCGCAACATAGCAGCAGTGCGCGCCTGCGCGGTGTGCGCGGCCTCGGCTTCGGGAACATGTGCTCACTCAATATGGGAGCGCGTACGGCGTAAGAATGATCGCAATTAGCGGAGACGAGCGCAGTTTTTCGTCGTAATGAGCGGGCGTGTCGTCCGTACCGCCGCACCGCTGCACCGCCGCACCACACGACGCACACAATGCGCACACTCCACAAGCTTTTACGGTTTCAGCCGACGCCCACCATATGACTCGCCACAGTCGCCTTCTAACTGTAGGCCTCCAACTGCTAAGATATGCAAATTGATATACCGTTGGTAACGGATGTTTAGGCAATAAAATGTTACACAGATTTTTGGGATTCCTTATGTTATTTTGGAATAAACACGCTTAAATGTGGCTGATTTTCGCATAATAACTATTATTTTTGCAAACCTCAAAAACTAAGCCCTAGTTTTTTTCGTAGTCATAAAAAGCAATTAGGTTATCAAATAAGTATCCTCCTTAGGATGTACAGCGAACTGCTCATAAATGGTAACTCTAGAACTGCGATAGCCGTCCGCTACGACATACAGATACCAACTGCTACGAAATAAAAGCACTGTCAAGGTCTACAACAGACTTGCGGTTGGCTGTGCCATTAATCAAATTTAGGTAGCTTTTTATTACTTATTGTTTACTTTACTGAAAACCTGAAAATTGCTTGCGCGAAATATGAAATATTTTTTATTGTGATCATTTTCGTACGTTTGATTTTCTTCATACTATTTAGAAGCATTTGAATAAATTATGATTTCTCAATCCTGAACTGTATCAGCAAATAAGGTAAAAAAATGTCTAAATCTTGAAATTCTGATGAACTACCCACGTATTCGTACCTGAAATATTCCTTGAACTTTTACAAGACAAACTAAGTAATGTTACGACAGTTGCTAGTAATTTGAAAAACCGTAGCTACTACTCAACACTACCGTATTCTTAATCGGATCCTCGATAAAGCGTGGAGAAAGTGTTCACCCATACATTGGGCAAATAAAGGCAGTGCACACAAGTGGATGACGCACGGCACGCGCAGGCGCGTAGGCGCTCCAATAAATCCGTTAAGGGCACATGGCGCGAGCGCAGGCAGCGCGCCGACTCGCGTGCTGAATCTTGTCTCAAACACTGAGGGTGCTCCTTAGACGCGACATGTGTCGATCGCAGTTATCGACAGTTAGATTTTAACGTTAGATCTAAATGTAACTTATTTAGTGCTACGACGGTAGAGCAGTGCGTAGCTCGTAGCAGTAGTAAGAAAGCTCTACGAAAAATGATTTTTTTTAAGGTCGTATATGAAGCTAAGTTCCGTAAAATATAATATGCTTAGGAAATCAAGAAATCATTGTATGTTAGTTGGAAAATAATTAAGTAAGTATTTCTGTAACTGAATGATTTAATTTAATTTACCCTAAGTAAGAGATTAAGTGCGTAGTTCATTCCGTTTCTAAGTAAGAGATTAAGTGCGTAGTTCGTTCCATTTCTATGATCGAATTAATTGAATATATCTGATAATTGTTTATTGTGTGCTTAATGGAACGGATTATTGGTAAAAAACTTTTAGATTGATTATATCTCGTTCACTCAGTTTTTATACGACAAGGTCACAAAGACGAATGTGAAAAATTTCAGCTGGAATGGAACCCAGTGACCAATACAAGCAGTCAAGAACGATTAATTAACTACATTTTCATTAGGGTTCCGTCTCTATTTAATAAATATGTTGGAATGGTTCTCGAAAGCTTTTAAATGACTCGTTCCATGCTGAATATCGTAGTCCACATCTGTTGTAACATTTCACAAATTCAGGTTTTCATGCCTATTTGATTATTTATATGTATATATCAATAGAGTTGAGAGATAAATAACTTTTTCTGCTTAAAGATGGAATGTCAAGCTCTGAAAGTAGTATCTTTGTCCACCTACAATAAAACATTTACAAAACGTGAAAGAATAAAAGTACGTAGAAACCACAATAAGACTTGTCTTGACTGTCTCCAAATCACATTGCGTGTCGATATCTAAGTCGGAACAATGGGAGCATCCCTAAGCCGCAGCCACCTGCCACCCGCACCCCTACACTATATTTTATTCCACTTAATCGTCCTTTCCGTTATATTACCTGTTTTTATAAATACTTAAAGCAAATATTCTCGTTTCTATAAACTCTACAATGTCTGATCGTCCTATTAACTATAATAGACACTTTTAATTGAGAATCTATAAAAGGTTTCGCGTACTGCTGGCCGTATATGGGATAAGCATTCATCATGGAAGCCGTGGCTCTCATCTGCCCAATTAATAAAAGTTGACTGTAAGGAATGGCGCACGGCGACAGCGTCAGCCGCCTGCGCCGGCGCAGCACTGCACCGCCGCGCCGCCGCGCGCCTGCGACCGGTTCTGTACGCCTGCAGCTGAAACATACGTATCTTTCTACCCTTCAACTGTTTTATTTTGATTTACTTATCTATCAACCATGTATTCGCATACTTTATGTACGTGTTTAAGGATTTGCATGGTTTTTATCTGCATATATATCCTCACACTACCTACCTGTTCACTTTTTGTGATTGTACAAGATTCGCTTGTGTTAACTAAAATATAAATTGCATATAGAAAACCTACTGAACACTTTTGCCGCGTAGCACCTGGACCTAACTTTATATACTTAGGTATCTCATAGCGCCGCAACTTGTGTACAGTTAATCGATAAACTACCAACATTTTCGGGAACATCCAAAAATAGAAGATACAACGAACTATGAATGAATAACAAAATCTTATCAGACTTACGATCGTGATATCTTAAACCCGGCTTCATTAATTCACCCAGAAATGGAAATGGAGGCTTTAATTCGTATTTTGAACAAAGGGAGAAAACAAAAACAGCAACAGAAAAAAGAAGGATAAAAAGTGGCGCGGGCGCGTGCCGGGGCGACATGTGCACGCGCCGAGGATCCGCGCTAACGGGCCGTGACGCGCGCCCCGAGCCCCGCGCCCCCGCGACTCGCGCCCCCCGCACCCCGACACGCGCTCGCCGTTATGTTTACAGCCCCCATGGCTCTCCCCCCCTGCCACCTCCCCGCACTGCACGCGCCCTCCCCCTCGCCTGCACTCGCTGAAGCACTTCCTCCACTGAAGCCCTACGTTGCGTCGCGTAACAAAACACGCAGCAACCAAAGCAGATTATCCGCCTAATTGAATTTCCCGAGATTGCTATTACAATCGCTTGATCAGGTGAAAATGTGATTAATGAAAGACAATTTTCTAATAAGCTGAGAATTGTTAGTTGCGTTGCAGACTGAAATATTAAGCTTCTAATATACAGTTTGGCCACTGATTTATGGCTTTTGTATTAAAGAAACTGCATAAACTTACAAATAATACACCACTCTAATTAATATGAAACTGTCAATTCACTACTAGGTAATCACCTCTACATTCTTAGTAAAGATTTATATCTCTCTGCTGCTCACAGCATAAAAAATATTTATGTACCTATAGCAAGTTGCAGTTATTTTTAGCCACATAAACAGTTTTTATCGAATATTTTAATTGGAACTGTAATACATAATAAGGCATTTAAAGTGTCACGTAAAGTATCGATCGCCAATTTCTCATGCAAGTTCGTAGAGCACCTTTCCATCTGTCAAGCCATGCGCAATTCATAAGAAGTATTACCTATTTATGCAAAGTTAATCAGTTTTTACTTCGGGCTTACAGCGTTTAATCAGTAAAAATAAGTCTCCGCATGCAAGTAAATGTATTTTTTAAAGTCAAGCTAATTAATTGCTGTAACTTTTAAGTCGTTTAGTCTTGTTTTCACAAAACAGTCTCTTCAAGAGACACTGATGGTGTCTCAGATCAAAATATAGGCATCATTACATTTTCCAAACCGACAATGGCGACTTAGTAAAGTTTTTACTTAGATAAGCAGTTTTACATAGAGCCCTCAAATTCAGTAGGTACCCTGACCTGACTTTATGACCGATAACGTCGCATTAAATTCACACCCTAGTCTGTCAGTATTCAAGGTAAATTAATTTACATTAAAGCTCTAAAATAATTGAACGAATCGTTTTGTAAATAAAAAATATTAGATTGTTACGTTAAAAAGGCTTCTAACTTAGTATCTAAGCAACGCTCCGCCCAGCTCTAGATGGCGACCAATAGCGCGCGGTGGGCGGGGCGCGCAGTTACGAGAAATCTAAGCCTCGTGCATTTAGTTAATCTCAGTTTTGGGTACAAATCAAATTAACTAGTTAGTATATCAGTACATAGTTAATTCAGGAACATGACATGCATGTAACCAACGTGCGGCTTCGTCCAAAGTAGCGGACAGGTCTGTGCGCAACTTACCTAGTTTTGCCATTAATGTAAGGGTTTTAATGTAAGGGTTTTAATGTCACATGGGGAGCAACCGCTTATTTGTGGGCATTAATACTTAAAAGCCATTTTTGAGTGCATCTTCTGCGCCGTCAACGTAAGCGCAACCAACAATTAAGTGCTGCCTGCGAGGATGCGACGGGAGCCACCTGTCAAGTGCCTGTTTCATCAAATCATTTCTTTATTGCTCAGTCTCCGTCCGACCTCTTTTTTGTTAGCAGAGTTTTGAAAAAAGAACGTTATTGTGGAAGAGCAGTTGGGTAGGTCGGGGCGCGCGAGCCTTATTTCAGTCAGGTGCCGGGCGCCAAACGCGACGCACCGTAGCAGTCAGTGACGGATTCCGATCCTACGCAGCCTTAATATTTTCGCGACGTCATATCGTTCGCCGCATTTATTATTAGTTTTATTTTATTTGTCTACCTAAAATAAAATGACATTAGATTTATGGTGTATATCGGACTGATAAAAAAAAAACCTTTTTCGTAGATCCTAGTGTTTCCTAGCAGTGAGTGAAATAGATTTTCGTAGCTTCGTAGAAGTTACGTTTGAGGTAAGTTCTTTTTTGGGACATTATTATTTAACCTTCGTTTTGATTTTTGTTTTAAAGATAGCAGAATTCAAAATTCCTAACACTGATTTCCTTTTAAAAGCATCTGTTCAGATTTTTTTTTAAATTGATGATGTCATCGAAAAAACTAATCACTGTTAAATTAATTGGATCACTTTAGTTTAAAGATATCTTACTTATTTTAAAAATATTTATATATTTTTTAGTTCCAAATAGCTTACAATTTTGTATTATCAACTTACAACTTATTTTATAACTAACAGTACCTACCTTCCCACAATGCACATTATGGGAAATTTCTTTAATCTACATAATTATTTTAGCATTTACATTGAATATAAAAGTTTACCTACTTATTAAAATAGGTAACTTTAACTTAGACTTAATTTACACAAGTAGGTAAATAATTTTTGCAACGTTACTCTGCCAATGACAGGTGTAACAACTTTCATTTTTATTCATAAAACTTGAACTTTATTATTTCCAAAAACACATTTTTCACTGTGTAAATAGGTATAAGATGTCCTAAATCTTCAATATGTTTCTTCGTTGATAGAAACTTAGAACTTACTTACTTTATGAAACTAACGTTAAATTGTTCGGGAAAAGGAAAAAGAGCCGAAAAACTACTATTAATCTCATATCAAACTACATTGACTACTTATGAGTTTAACTGTCACCAACGATACACAATGTAATTTTATTGTTATCGACGTCTAAAGGCAAATGGACAGTTGAGCGGGCTATAAGTTACTCTATCTTAGAAGAGCGCACTGAATATTTTGCTACTAACTTGATAATCTGTATGTCAGGAAAACCCAAATCTTGCGCAATTTACGGAAGCAAGAATTGCATTCTGAAAGTCCTACTTTTCACATATTTGCTCATGTCTATGTTTATACAAGCAACAATGTACCTACTGTAATGTAATACGTATTCGCTAAACCACACGTCTGGAGATGCAGAGCCGAGCAAATAATCTGCAAGTATGTATTATATTCTCACAGCAATATACAAACAAAACGTAACCAAATTTGTACATGTGTTCCGACATGTTTAATACCTAGAAGTCTTGAACACAAGAACAACCCCGCCAGATAAAACCACGGGCGTTGAAATATGTTCTGTGTCTGCGAGTCAATCGTTTTTTAATTTGGTTAAATGAGCGTTTATATTGTACTAAATTACCATTTTATTTTGTTCTTATATAAGATTCATATCACGGTTTTTGAAAAACAAGAATTATAAAAATGATTGGCATTAAATAGACTATTTCCATACGCAAACTATTCTGAATGATAAATATGTAATAGTTGAAAAGAAAAGCAAGGAAAAAGTATGTTTGGCTACAATTAATAACAAACATAAAAAAACGTGATTATTTTTACATAATTACACGGAAATAACGCTATTTACTTTGCAACCTGCGCCGTGAAACCGGAACCACGAATATCCATTAAATAATTAATTTTCAGTCTGTATTGGCAGACTACGAGGCTCTGTCTAGTTATAGAGTACAGAGATTTAAAGTGCAATTATTTTAGTCATTGTACCCTGTTATTTAATTAATAACACAGAGTTATACAATTTAAAAAAAATACTCATCACATTGGTTAACATTGACAACAAGATTTGTTAAGAAATCAGTTCAAATGATAATGAATGATGTGATTTTATTATTTTTCTAAGAAACACCTGTTCCTATCATAATATAACATACGGCGGGCTGCACTTAATAACTGGCACACAGGTGTCTAAGATTTAAAAGAGTCAATAGACATGAACAAATAGGGTTAACATCAATATAATTTATGGACAATTTTTGCGCTGATTGATTTTCGCAACATTTGCTGAAGTTCCCACTGTATCGTATGAAAAAAAAACAAGGTGGCAGTCGTCGCGCGGTAGGTAATTGCTACTCGCGAACTAATAAATAAATCCTTGCTTTATTGAAACAAGAAATTGCGACACACAACCCTCGCGTTAGCCAGCTTGTTAGCCAATTAGTAGTAATAGCACGAATCAATTGGTTTGCATTTGTACGACAAGAAAATTGAACTGCCCCTTCGTGGATACCATGAATGTGATCGATATCTACACGTAAGCTATTCGTTAATCTTTGAAACTGTTTGGGCATTATTGTAATTAGGAAATTTTGCAAATCATTGTCCGACATCATTATTTATAATTTACGACGACAAATGTAATGTCTCCGTCTATACTGGTGCTGGTGAGCTTTAGAGTTTAATTCCTAATGGAAGCGCGGTGAAATGGTATGGGAACACGCGGACATCCATTCTGTAAATATGTAATGTGTGTTAGTCTAATGAAGATTGTTTTACTCGACACGTGCATTATTAATGCGCGTACGCAGCGGGCGCCGGCCGCGTTCCACTTCCATTATTCTGATTCTTCATTTGCTTGATTGAGCTTTTAATACGATTCACCGTCAACAAACAAGCGGTCGGATTAATCAGCAAGGGCTGTCAACAAATACGTACGTAGGCAGTAGGATGGACACTAATGACGTCGGTCACGTAAAACAAAGATGATATCGCAACTTTTGAATTGATCCGCGCTGACCGTAAAATCTTGATAAACGCGGTACCTACTTACAATCATATTGAGTTGTCTTCGTGAACAAGAAACAAGGTGACTGACAACAACGCCGCCGTTATCATTTTGAAAATTTTACGAAGTTATGGCAGAGTAGTTTTTTGTTACGTGAAGTGAGACAATGCCTAATTAATAGTTAGGTAATTGGGCTATGAGCAAAGTCAACTTACTTATGTTAATTTTAAAAGACAACCCTATTTTTGAAGCGCTGAGGTTTAGTGTGTGTCCTTGGTAAAAATCTAGATGCCATTGACTTTAAAAAACAGCAACAGGCAGAAACGAGAAATCGCTGAGAAATCCAGTTTTCCCTTAGCGGGCTTTAAACCGTTTTATGAATGAATTGTGTCACTTTCAAAATAAAATAAACATTATTTAATGTAAATATGAAGCTTATTACAAAAGCTATAAATACTTAAAGCTCTTCAGAAAACTGAAGGTTCCCACGGGAAAGCAGAATGGTTGCAATACGATCGATCGATAAGGCTCTACTAGTCAATGACAATTCAAAAGCTCAGGTGGTTTGTTCTAATTGGATGCATAATGGAACTTAACATTGTGATGCAGGCGTTAATTGTTAAAGAATCGTTATTACCCGTAATTTATTCACGTTGTGCTATTTAACTTGCGTGAAAACAAAAGAGATTGCCATTTGAGGTATTTTAAATTTTGTTGCATTTTTCACGGTATTTTCTCGAAGGAACCTTCAGGATATTCTTTTTAAAATTAGTATTCTTGAGATAGCCTTTAGATTCTGTTTAAAAGTGCCAACATTTTTGGTGTCTAAACCATTTTTTTTTCTGTTGCTTAGGATGTCTCGGCACGTCCTACTGTCGCGGCTGGCGGAGCAATTCCAGCCCTCTTCGCCGCCACCACCAGCTCACCGGTTCCCATCACCAGAACGCAGCATCTCCCCCCGCACTCCGCCGTCGCCGCGCTCACCCCCGCGCTCGCCTGACTCGCTCTCACATCACCGACTGGACCTACTCCAGTTGGGAGACATCGAGATAGCAGGGAGAGCTCTCAAGCAATACGCACGAGCTACTGGTATGTGTTCACTGCTTAGTCAAGCCTCGTTTAGCGTGTCCTCAATGCTTAAGAAGACCTTTATGACATGTTCAGATATATACAACAATATGTTCTGTTATTAACCGGCGAAATGTGAGTGTATCTACTATGGGTTCACCTCTGCCTAACCCTTCGGGGAAACAAGGTGTGATGTTTTATATTATGGAGTTATAAAGAAATAAGTATCTCATTCGTCTCCTTGATATGTTGATAATAGGATTTGTCCCTCCTGATTACAGTTCCATCCTCTTCCAACCAGTTTTACAAAGAAACTTATGTCACCTACTAATGTTTTGTGTTCAGAACTGGGAGCGCTGATGTACTGCAGTGGGCTAGGAGCACTGTACGGTGGTGCAGGGGTCTGGCCACTACTGATGCCGCGCGCCTCTCCACAGTTCGTGCGACCACCCATCGAGCACGCCAGGCATACCCCGCCCAGAGAGGGTAACTACCTTGCTTAATTATCAACCGCATCAAAGACTTTTCCGACTCCAAGTTAACTGAAACACATTGAAAAGGCTATACCTTTGAAAAATGACTGAAAATAGATAGCAAATGTATCATCTTTTTCACCCATTCAACTTTTAAGAATCACTTAGAATCGGCTAATTGCAAATGATGAAGGGAATCTAAATTATCATGTTTTCTTTAACCACATCATGAAAAGCCACCGTGTAAGTAACTAATTACTCTAATCTATATACTTACCTAGCATGTTACATACAGATGTTGGTCTGGTAGAGTTTAAAAAAGGTTTTTAAATCGAATGTGACTCACGGTACCCCAGTTTTATTGTAGAACACTGTCTAAGTGTCTGGACATGTTGCAGCTGACAATAGATAACATGTAGTTAGTTAGTAATATTTTATTTGTAATTCACTAGAATTACATTCTATTGAAAGTCATTTTCAGTCAATACTTGACCTACTTACATATTTGCAATTACTATAAACGATCGAGTGCGTAAATCAAAGTCTGAAGAATTAATGTTAGTGTACCCTGTACCTACTGTATGTCTTCACATTGGAATTCATATAAACAGAGTAAATCACCTCGCACTGAAAGTGTTTATGTGTTTCAAGAATCCTAAAAATGGTAATTAGATACGTTCGCGACATACAAAACATCGTTCGCCTCGGCCTCCTTACGCGGCTTCTCCTGAATAATACTCATTAGAATAGCTATCAGTGTAAGGCACCGATTAATAACTCGAGGCGCTGATATGTCGTCGTTTACATGTCGTTTACCTCCGACAATGAAGCCAATGCGCTTGTTTCCTACACTCCAAGGAAAAGCGACGAAGTAAGTACCGCCGCCACTCATTGTCGCCAAACGAAATTGTATTCTAATTGTCTCTTATCCGTATTGGTACCGGTAACGACTCAAACTCGTAGATAACTAACAAACCGAGCGTATGAACCTCAATAGTACAGTACTTGATTTTTATTTATTTATTTAAAACGAATGTTTTAATGAACTGACGTAATTGCTTCCGATAAGAAAATTTATTTTAAAGATTTCGTTAAGTACAATGAAATTAAGTGGTTTGTTTTAAGTAATTGCAAATTGAAAACGTACTGTGTTTTTAAAATCTTCAGACATAGTACCTACATATTATAGCAAAAATAGACGATGTCGGTCGGGAATCGAACCCTGGACGACGTAGGTTATGGAATGAAAGGTGCAGTTCCAGTAAAATAAGACTGCATATTAAAAAAAAGAACAAGACGAAAAAACGGAACACACGTTAATATAAAAATAATAGCCGTCAGGTTTGGTAGTAAAAAAAACTGAAATACAATTAACAAGGTTAGACCCTGAGTTAGTCGAGAAGGCGTTAGGCCCATCGGTTCACGTAATTTAGACAAGATGCCCGAAATGGCGCGGGAGGATGCTTCAATAGCAAAAATTTAAAATTATGAATTTGAATCAATAAGAAAAAAATGGTAGGATACATCGGTGGTTGGTCCGCTTCGGGGTAGCTCACTGCAGAGCGTGGTTTCGGACCGTTTGCCTATCTGATGCTCAGCTACGCACGACCGGGTTCTACCGCCGATCTGCCCGCGCTGCGTGCGGAGCGCCGGTACGCAGCACGCTATTCGGCACTGGTTCACGACGTTTAGGTCCTGCAGGCTGGCTCTGGCCCTGGGGTGAGGCCGAAATCGGCCTTTTCTAATTGGATCCGAGATAAACAGCATTTTAGATCAGAAGGAAAGGCAAAATTATGTAGATGGGCTAGGTGATAGACAAACAACTGAAATACTGACAAATATATACCAAAAAATATTCTAAGCGGGGAGAACATCCCCGATCGGTCCCGGGAATGGGCATAATTAATCAGCAAAGGGCTTCACAAACTACATGGCTGTTCACGAAAAAAATATACAGGGTGCCAGGGACATCAACGCGAAAACTGTTACCATGAATTCAGTACATGATTCTGAACCCCCCTGCGCTGAAAATTTTCGTGGGTTATTTAAAAAAAAATTAGCTGTTCCATACATTTTGACCACGTAGGTATTGCACTTTTCTATGAAAGAAGAGCTTTTTTAATTTTAATAACCGGCGAAAAATTTCAACGCAGGGGTTTTAGAATCTGGGACTCGTCCTCGACAGCCGGTGGAATTTTGTCGAACATTTCCGACGTTTGGCTCCCAGACTGGAGAGGGCTGGGGCTGAAGCGGCTCCTGCCGGAGACTCTACACGGGGGTCGTGCGGTTCATGGCCCTATACGGGGCACCGGTGTGAGCGCGTTCATTGAGGCTGCGGCCAGCCCGCCGGTTAAACGCGTACCAGAGGGTCATGGCCATCCGGCTGGTCCGCCGATACCTATCGGTCTCCTGTGAGGCGTCGAGCCTCCTTGCTGGATTACCGCCATGGGATCTGAAGGCAAAAGTCCTCGCGCACATCTGGGAGTGGTGCGAGGAGGCGAAACGCTGGGCTTAACTCCGCTGCCGCGACAAATCACGGCACAGTTGACAGAGTTCCGGCGGGATCTCATGGCATCTTGGAGAGTGCGATTGTCGCAACACAGTGCTGGGCCCACCACAATTGCGGTGATATGTCCCCTCTTTGAGGAGTGGCTAGAGAGGCGCCACGGCGTCCTCACCTTCCGCCTGACGAAGGTCCTCACCGGACACAGGCAGGAGGAAACGCCCGGGTGTCACCATTGTGTGTATCGCCTGGAGGACACGGTAGAATATACGGTGGAGATCTGCGGTTTGAGCAGAGCATCGCCGTGTCTTCATGGAGGCGATCGGCGGCGGTGATCTCTCGCGTCCTGCCCTGGTTCAGGCGATGGTACGGAGCGAGAGGAAATGGAAGGCCGTCACCTCCTTCTGCTAAGCAGTAATGCTCGTGAAGGAGGAGGCGGAATGCGTAAGGGAGAGGCAAATTTCGCGCCCTCACACCCCTAACCGCCGCAGGAGGAGACGTCCTGGGCATTGGAAATCGCAGGCCGATTTCCGACCACCGTAGGCGCGGGCTTGCGGACGGTGAACAATAGCTCCAAGCTCCACGCGCACCTCAAAGAGATGTCAGCAGAATTAACGGGGTCCGCTAGAGCCGATGCCTGCCGGGGTTGCAAAGAAGTCCGAAAAGTACACGGGTGGGTTTTAGTCAGTAAGAGTCTGACACGCCCTCCCGCTCCGCCCAGAACGGGAGAAGTCATTTGATAATTTCCCACCCAAAAAAAAAGTGATTTAGAATCATGTACTGAATCCATGGTAACAGTTTTCGTGTCGATGTCCATGCCACCTTGTATATATGTCAACTAGATACAATTTGCGCTGATTTGCGCTCCACGTATGAAATCAGCTGACGACTGAGCATTAACAACCCAAAAAAACACCAATCTTTTTCAACCATCACATAAAATTTGAATCAGTGTCAGAAAAAAAAAATTTCACAAAAAAAGAAAATTAGACAACCTACACTCGAGAGCAATGAATCCGGGTCACTTAAAGAATCCTAAAAATCTCGGAAACTAAAAATGCTAGGTTAATGCAATAAATTGTATTTGATAGACAATGTAATACTCCTTAAATGAAGGTATTAAAACTTCTTAGTTATTGTAAAGTTATATCATAAAAAAATCAAATTTGAAAAAGGGCCACTTTCGAAGATGGAACTACGAAATTACAGCATTTGGTTTTGCTTTTGTTTGTAATCTGTCATTTATGTGGGTACATAAACCATGTTGATAGTGCTCTATATTCATTATTCAAGCTGAAATTATGTCGCTTACACCTGAAGAATGCACCAGAATACTTACAATGCTGGAAACCGGCCGGAGTCAGCGCGATACAGCCAGGACTGTCGGTGTGTCGCTGTCAACAGTACAAAGAGTTCTCCGACGTTACGAAGAAACTGGTTCTAACCTACGCAGACCAGGAACGGGCAGAACCAGGTGTACCACAGCACGAGAAGACCGATACTTGGTGAACACCATGCTTCGAAATCGCTTTCTTACAGGAACTGAACTCACAAATCAGTTTCGACGCCTCGGAGGAAGTAACCCAAGTGCATGGACAGTAAGACGTCGGCTTGCTGAATCTAACTTAAAACCCCTTAGACCTGCAAACGGCCCTAAACTGGAGCGTGGGCATCGTATTTCAAGACTAAGATATGCCCAGAGCCACGTAAATTGGAGTATTGAAGATTGGTCAAAAGTTATGTTCTCCGACTAATCAAAATTTATGCTCTACAAGCACGATGGAAGACACAGAGTGTATCGAAGACCAGGGGAAAGATTCAAGCAAGCATGCATCGAAGAAAAAGTAGCCTACGGTGGTGGGTCTGTACTTGTGTGGGCCGGAATTTCTTCTGAAAGTCGCACAGAGCTGGTGATCATAGAAAACGGCTCTTTAACTAGCGTAAGATATGTGGAAGAAATCTTCAATGATCACGTTGGTCCATTTATGGTCAATTTAGGTGAGGATGCTATATTTATGCATGACAATGCCCGACCTCATACAGGTAGGATTGTGAATGACTACCTTCAAGAGATGAACATTACTAGTATGGAGTGGCCAGCGCGCAGCCCGGATATCAACCCGATCGAGCATGCTTGGGACGAGCTAGGCAGATGCGTAAAACAACGAAACCCTCCCCCAATCACGCTTCGTGAGCTCAAAATTGCTCTCACAGAGGAATGGGAGAATATTCCCCAAAATCGTATAAGGAACTTGGTGTACAGCATGCCAAACCGCGTAAACGCAGTAATGGAAGCACGAGGAGGCAATACGAAGTATTAAAATTCAAGAAAATCGTAATAAAGTTAAAAAATTTCATGTTTCCTATTTTTGTTTTAAGGAGAGATCAGCAGTTTTTTTCTTTATGTAATTTTGTGTTAATAAAATGTATGGTGACTCATATTTTTTTTACTTTCATTTAAGGAGTATTACATTGTCTATTAAATACAATTTATTGCATTAACCTATCATTTTTAGTTTCCGAGATTTTTAACATTCTTTAAGTGACCCGGATTCATTGCTCTCGAGTGTAGTTTAGGTTTAATTTTCAGTGAAACGCTGCAATATGTAATAGATTCTAAAGAAGAAAATGAAATGGTAGAGTTTATTAGCTTAATGTGACTGAAAACAATAATAGGAATGTATTAGCCAGTATAAATGTGTTAGGTTAAGTTGAAAATTTCACCTCCCCGACCCTTGCTCGAAAGAAGGTGCCAGCAGTTGTTGCAGCTGAGCACGTAGCTTTAATCATGATGTTAACCAAATTTTGATCCAGCCTGTCCCCTCTTGCGGACAGCAAGAGGGGACAGGCTGGATCAAAATTCCCCCCAGCGACGCCCTAAGCCGAGGTTCATACCCCACAGGGGGTGCCCTTAGCGAGCGTTCGCCTGCCTAGCTTTAATTTAGAATAGTTTACTTGCTCCTGGCTGGAGGCTCTAAGTGTAGCAGCTTAAGGCACCCACAGGAAAGTCCGGTTAAGCAGCCAAGACCTTAGTGGTCAAAACTGCGAGTTGCCAAAGTTAAAAAAAAGAGAATTTCATAATGGACTATTTTTGTAGTTAGTAGGTTCTTTTCTCTACAGTAAGCCTACGTACGCACGGACGTAATAAAATCGTGGCGATATTTTTTCGTGCAGTTGATATTCAACGCTCTGCTTAGCGCCGATGACGTCATAAATTTTGTTGCTCAGCTTTAAAAACAGTTTGACTTTTGATAATTATCTTCCGTGAATGTAGATGAAAGTGTATGTAAGTTTTTAATGTATTGTTGAGCAAACAATGACGTTACCGTCGGCAAACACTGGCGCACCTGTACAGATTTCATAAGTCACTCCACAGATGCCCGATTTGACTCGTCCGACTTTAAATTTACTTATAGAAGCGTGAAGAACAGACGAAGAGAAACTGTCAGCACTCGCCTGTCTGTTGACACAGTATTGCATTGGTACAATAACGATGTAAGTATTTCCTACCTAAGGATTTCGTACAATGTTGTACTCTTGTTAGCAGATGATGAGGAGGAGCTTCCTCTTAACTTATCAACAAAAAACCGTCAGATCTGGTCTCCGGGAAGCGCATGTGAGCGTGAGCAGGTGGAAGTAGGAGAAGAGTCACCGATCTCCCGATGGGAGGGCCACGATGACATGGACACGCCTCTGGAACTAGTTAAGAGATGCCGCAGTAACCCGGACGAGGCCGAGCGCCCGCCGAGCACCGAGTCACGCCGCTGCCCCTCCGCACCCGCGCACCATACCTACCCCATCAAACCCTCGCCAGCCGGAGATCTCAACTTCTCTCTACTCCTCAAAAACGAACACAGAAATGAAAAATCATTCCAAGTAAGTATACTCAATAGCATTAATTCTCAATAGGTACATAGCTCCAACATCGAGATAGCTATATCCTTTAACAAGTTCAGAATAACTGTACAGTTTCCGTTCAAAATGCTTTAAAATAGCAAACCAGTATCCGTTTTAGTCTCTTTAACAAATCAAATAGCAAAAACTGCCCCTGTCTTAATAAGTAGTCGCGTATCGGAACGGGTCGCGCTGCAAGGCGCGTCGTCCGTTAGCAGCTCTCATGGAGCCTAGTGGCTCATCTTCTCGCCATTTTTGTGCCTTTCGTTTTTTCTACGTGCCGCCGTTATAAAAATCCGCATCGGTTTTAATCAAAATTCCAACTTTTAATATCACAGCGCGGCAGATTATAATTGGATGAATAATCACCTTGTGTCATACGACGATAAATATGTCGTAGAGCCTCTCCGCGATGCCACTTTATCATTGAAATAAATTGTTGAGCGTTTGTTAGGTATCATCGATACCGAGCCGTGCATAATTGAAAGTGACACGACTACTACCTGTATCGAACAACAGAGAAAATAAAAGTTTTTGTCAATTTAATTAATAACCTCTCGAAGACAATCATCGCTAATAAATAAATAAATATTCATATTTTCCCGTAATGAAAAAAGACGGACATTCCCTTGTGGGTATTTATATGAACTAATTAGTAATTTATGACGGAACAATAAATTGCAATTATCATCGCATTAATAAGTGCACGTAGTAAAACAATGGCGGGTGGCGACAGAGTTGGCGCGTGGCGCGCACGCGCCACCTCTGTCGCACTCACGCGTCTTGCCGCTCCCTCACCGCACTCTACTTCAAAATTTATTACGACTAAATATTACTACTTTATTCAATTGTAGGGTAATTGATTTAAATCCATTATAAAAGCACATAAAATTACGCTTATGCCTACTGAAAAGTAGAGCTGAATTTTGCTATACCTACATGCGTGCATGAGGTGAAATAACAGAACACTACAATAGTAGATAGTAATATTCTCGGAGCTGTTTTATCATCATTGTCGGTTTTCTTTCGGTTTTCATCTTTTAGCATACTGTTCTTGTTTTGAAAGTTGTAGAAGAATAGTCGCATGCCAGTGCAGCAGCGCCCTGCGCCACTTTAACATATCGATAACTTTACTATTTTCACACTAGGTATATACTTAGAACGCATCCTCTTTCTAGCTTTTGACGTTTCATAAGTGTCCATGTAGGTTTATGTGAAATAAAAATAATTTGAATTTTCTCTCTTGGGTTAAATAGGAGTTAATTTGATATTAATGTAATGACTTACTTGAAAAGTATAAGAACGATCCGTCTACTAGGTATAGGTATATTTATACTTACCTTCATTATGTTAATTATATTGGTCTAAGACGTTTCAGGAACCATCATTGAAAAATGCAATAAATTTCAAAGTTTAACTAATTATGTCGTTTTCAGTTTTCTTATAATTATTATAAGTTCCCATTAAGACATGTAGGTATAGGTAACAGTTGTTTTTACCCCTCGTGAGGGACCATAGCAGGTTTCACAAAGCCGTTAATAAAAAGCCAGTTTCATAAAAAACGACACTAGATTTTTTAAATTCAAACGGCTATCATAAAAAATCACCTCTCTACGTGGTACAAGCCAATAACCATATGTGGACGGTCATACCCTAGCACCTGTGTTGTTTATAAGAGAGTGCATCGATTGTATAAAAAGGCGACCAAAAAAGTAGCGGTTTTTGTGAGGCGCGAGGCGCTGCAGCTGCCCGGCCAACTGTCACAGGGCCCGCTACGCGGATTTGTGCTGTGGATTATCATGCGCCGCATACTTAACGACTAACCACCCGACTAATAGCCGTACAACAAATATTCCCGTTTGTTTAATACCAGCCTGCGAATATTTACGACTAAGAGGATAGCCGGTTGTCTCCTCACACGAAAAGTGAAAATGTCTAAATAAGGGTGTGCAATGCGTGCATTGGCATAATGTGGCAAAACTTAAAAAAAAAAAAAAAACTACTAAAAGCCACTTATTAACCTGCGAATTATCCAACGAACATTATTTAAAAATGTATATTCTTAGATACATCACTTTACGGACCTCTGAGACCACTATCGGTGGTCCAATTTTAAATACTAAAGAGTTTGTTGAGCTTATTAATAACCAATCAAATAATAAATTAAAATATAAGATTTTTAGAATGCTTTCATCTTTTTTAATCCACGAATATGGCATAAAATGAGTGATTGTGAAATCCTTCTTCAAAATAATCCATATGTAACGTGGAATCTGTGTGTCGAATAAATAAACTAAGTTAGTAACGAAATTATTCCATTGCATACCAAAAACATCTGATTCAATAAATCTAAAGCAAAGTCACTGCAAGTACTTACTTAGTTAAAAATCTTTTGTCTCAAACAAACAAAGGTGAACATAAGATATTCTTTTTGCTTCTGAAGCTTTGTGTCGAATTCAGAAACCAATTATAAGTGTGTACTACGTTACTGGTTTCAGATATATCAAAAAAGCTCGTATCATTGAACTATCTCTGGGTACATTTTTCTAATACGTTTTTGAATCCGTAAAAACTAGTACGCAAACTACGTTACAACAGTGTCAAGTAAAATAATAATAAATTAAATAACATACCACGTAAACTCCGCGCTGTGTTGACACACAAATCAATAAAATGTACCCATCACATTACGTTCCTACATTTGATTTCTTTCAAAGTATCCTTTTATTAGTCATTCTCGTGAAAAATACCTACCTATAATAACCGGTTAATAGACGCTAATTACTAGGCAATGAAAAAAAATTCAAAGCTGATGCTAGATGGGAAATCAAAGAAAAGTGTAGAAAGGGGTAGAGCCCTGTTATTAGTTTATTACTGGCTGTCACCGTCTAACTGAAGGTGATGGACGCTGTCCCCGCCACGTTTATAATTATATCTAGTGTCGTACATTTCACCCGATTTCTTAGCAATCGTCGGGGTCAAGTGACTGAGTTGCAGTATTCCTTTACACGTCAGTCAAAGGGAACTATTATGGGTAAGGCATCGGCGACTTGCTGATGACAGGCATCTAATAAATACATTGTCTCTATTAGAGGACCGTGTTGTACAATTAAACGATGAAATTACTTTATACATATGTTGTTTGTCGGTGTAGTGCAAGCAGTGCGGCAAGTGCTTCAAGCGCTCGAGCACGCTGTCCACGCACCTGCTGATACACTCGGACACGCGGCCCTACCCCTGCCAGTACTGCGGCAAGCGGTTCCACCAGAAGTCGGACATGAAGAAGCATACCTACATACACACAGGTTTGTGCTCACTTTTGCTTAACCCCACATTGGTAAATACCTCAACTTTGAGGTGCTTATTGATAATGCACATTTAGCATCGATTTTTCCAGTAGGTAGTATTTGCCTGAATAATCTTTTGTTCCTGCTAAAAATTTGGCGGCACGGTTGGCGCATTGGTTAAGCGATTTACTGCTGCGTTGCATGTCGTGGGTTCGATTCCCGCACGGAACAAATATTTGTATGACTTAAAAGTAGTATTGTTCCGGGTCTGGCTGTTTTTGTATGTGAGTTTAAATGTTTGTAAACGCACCCACAATACATGAGAAATCACTAGGGTGGGGCAAAGTTAAAAAAAAAAAATCGGTCGGCTGGTAACAGTCGTCAATCAACCGTCAAAGCAAGCCATTGTCGTAAACACTACCCATTAGGTACTTTAAGGTTTTCGTAGAGTACACTTCAGATAAAAAGGAATCGTAGTTTTAAAGATTTCAACGTAACATAATATCACGCCATGTTTCCCCGAAGGGTTGGGCAGAGGTGTACCTATAGTACACCCACATTTCGCCAGTTATATTTAAGTCTCATGTAATAGGGGGCGAACCTATTGCCATCAACCGGGCACAAATCCAGAATCCGGGCTGCTACTGAGAAATTCTAGATAGAAAAACCCAATAACACTTTGCCCGACCTGGGAATCAAACCCCGGACCTCATGCTCAGCAGTAGCGCTTGCAACCACTAGACCAACGAGGCAGTCAAAGATTTCAATAACCTTCAAAAAATTAGTGTTACACAGGTACTTAATATGTATAAAGATAAACCAACTTATAAATTCTTACGAAAATCGTTGTTCTCTAAGCAAATTGAAGCTGATAAGTGTTCATTTACCTATTTGCACAAGTATAAATGTGGTGTATTTTCCAACTGCGCACATAAAACATTTTAGTTTAAAATGATTGTATTCAAGGACTTATTGAATAAGTATTGACAAAACAGTTTCAGTTTCTATTGTTAACATTTTGATCCTGCTGTACCTATTTGTTGGGTGACGAAAGCGAGTGCCTGTAGAGATAGTGAATTTTGGGACAGTCCTAATCTAGTAACATGACTTCAATAACGTGCCTGCTAGTAGGTACCTAAGACTTTTTCATTAATGCTACGTACGTGTATTTAGCAAAAAAAAACAGACTAAAACTTAAACTAACTACTTTCCTTCTTATTAAAGTTTTTTTTAAAACTGATGTTTTTCTAGTACATTGAATATTTTTTTTTTTTTTACTGAAAACCTTTATAAAAACAATCTTTTAATGAACTAAAAAGTACTTAATAAAACTTACGTAAGCATAGATCTTTAATATTTTCTTAAAAGCTTGAGGCTTATCATTACAGACAATTTATGGTGTATGAATGCGTATATTCTGTTGACCGTTTTTAAGAGTTCTCTCGTCAGGAGCCAACCCTGGGCGCAGCACTTAGGTCATGGTGGACTTTAGAACGGGTTCTCATAATTGAATGCGTATAATATAAATTTTCGTGTCTGTGCTGTTGACCGTTGAGGAGTTCCCGTCTGGAGCCAGTCCTGGGTGCAGCAGCAGGTCAAGGTGGAAATTATCATAATTAAATTTTCAGCCTGTACCGTTGATTGTTAAGGTGTTCCTTCATCTGGAGCCAGTTTTGGGTGTAGAATCATGTCATGCCTCATAAAAATTACATTGTCTTCGAAACTGAACCAACTTATAAAATTTCAACTCCGAGGGAAAGAGGAAGTGAGTTTAATTCTGTTTGTAAGATTTGACGCATACAAACTTAAATAACAAGGCAAGTTAAAAAAATAAAATCTTGTTCGAAAAGGAATTGCTACGAGGCCTGAGAACGATTCAAATGCCGAAAATATAGTTTTTAGAATTTTTGTCTGTTTGCCGTTTCAGCATCACGCAAATACCACTACCGGATGGAATTTTGCATAGATATTCCCTATAAGTCAGTACCCTAATTGCGTAATACAACATAATCACAATCTGTTTCGGTTTGAAACAGATCGCTAATGCATTGCTTCATAAGTTGGAAAAAAAATCTGCTCAACAACGTAAATAACGCAATTAGGGTACTGGTTAGTCTATAGATTGTAAATTGTCACGCTATTTGCTATGGGGAAAGAGCAAATTTTTTTTTTGTTCGTATTCGTTTTTTGATGCATTAATAGTCTTTCTTAAAAGGATAAAAAACTATCAGGCCAACTGAGAAGCGAAATTTTGAAAATTCGCTGGACTGGGCTGAATAGTGAACGAATATAGTAGATACTTATGTTACAGGTCGACATGAAAGAATCTGACGTGGTGACATTTGGAACTAAATATTGTAATGCAGACCTATAATGATGGCACTACTTTGTCGACAAGTGCTGGTAGGTTTTGAGTCACCCACAAGCAGTGTTTTGTAACAATTTGTTTATTTTATTTTTTTTGTTTTTTTTCCAATTCGAAGTGGCCTAAGACAGTGGCGCCCTCTTTTTTTTAACTCTTTTTTGCCAAGCTGTACCTTTATGGAGCTAAGCAGTCAAAATATATTTATAAGAACGGCAATTTTAACCAACTTTCAACAAAACAAATAGCTTAGCGGTTCGGCGACTGCTTCACAAACCTAAGTTTGATTCCCAATAGTTGATATATTTTGTGCTTCCTTCTTACATTTTGTAATACTGACATGTGTTAGTTCATAGAACTTACACGTAAACATTAAGTTTAGGCCTGCTCTGTCATCTATGGTTATAATAAAAATAAATATTTATGGTTAAGTTCTCTATAATGAGGAATCCCGTGTGTTTAAAAGCCACTGTTATATTATTTTAGTGATAGCTAGAAAGAGAGAAAGAAACATAGATTTATTTGTCACAGAAACACGTGCCTGCTGACTGTGAGCAACAGTCAGTGTATCGGTGTTGATGTTGTACAATGAGGGAGTATTCATAAATGCAGGAACGGAGGCGTTCATTAATTTACTAATTAAAACAAAAAACTTCGCAAGCAGTGGGACATTGCTACCTCAGGACAAGTTGCTTCTCACACAGACAACTGTAAGTCGTCGCTTGCTCCTGCGTCACCAGTGCTGACTCTCATTATATTTTGGCTGCTGATACCAAAACTACAAACGTAGTATAGAGGGAAGTTTAGCAAAAATGTTGATGTTATTTTAGTATATTGTGAAGTCTTACGACTTCCATGCGAACGAAGTCGCGGGCAGAAGCTAGTTGCGTATAAAACAAACTACGAACTAATTAGGTACTATAAGTATTTAACAAAAACTTAAGGAACTTTGGTTCATTATGTTTCTTACAAGTAAAAAGGTTTATTAAACAATAAGACTTTCCTGTTAAATATGAAACAGGAACTAAATTATATGGTGTGTTCCATTCCAAGTAGTGTGAAACTCAAATTATTGTGACAACTGTTTCATGTTTCACGTAACGAAGTGTCAGCGCGTCCCCTTATTACACAACTTTACGAAGACCTATCATTTCATTTGAAACTTTTATTGCTACCTTAATATGGATAACGTATATTTATAAAGAGTTAAAAATCTATTTGTATTTGGTAGTTTTTTGTTTCATTAAGTACTTGTGTCTTTTATATTGATATAGTGGATTAGAAGATGCAATAACCCTAATTTCCGCAGGTCGCTAGTTTGTTAACTTTTTTATCTATAAAACCATCATTATTTTGTACCATGCTGGAACTGTACTATGTTGTTATCATCTATCTCCAGCGATGATAGACCCGGAGCTAACAAATAAGACTTCACTTCATGAAAAGGTGTTCATCGCTGCTACGGCATCTAAATAAGTCAGCTTGGCGGCAAAAAACGTTAAAGCACGTTTTATTGCGATTAATAAATCCGATATCATTATTTTACTCTTCACCGTCATAATTTCAATCGCGTCGTCCTTTTTAAGAATTTGTATCATTACCAAGTAGCTGTTAATTTATTTATTCACATAAAATTTTACTTTCTCAATTAGTCGCCTGCGATACCCACGTACGTTCGTGTCGAGCGTGTAATGATAGGTAATCTCCGACGATTGCCCTTTTAATCGGAATGACAGTAACAGCTGCTGAAGACGTTATCCGACTTTATCCTCCTCGATTTATTAAGCTGTATAAATACATGATATAGTGTTATAACCGAGGCATAGCCTAGACTTCTCTACTGTGAAACAAGTTCATTAAATGGAAAACATATAGACAGTCGCCCAATAAAAGCAATCACGCGACACATCGCAGACGATGCCTTGGGAATTAAATATTTAAATGCTGTGCAATTACGTTTTCGACGGCAAATCGCAGCCCGTCCACTGCACTTAATGAATATCCAATAAGCAAAAAATATGCACTTGCAATGCTCGACAGTTTATCCAGAGCTTTCGTCGGTTCGACAGCTTTACGCTTATACTTACATTCCTGAATTCTAATACACAAGAAAATAGTAGATTGTTATACAAGGGTCGAAAGAAACTGATGACTTTCACCTGTGTTAAACACTCTACTTTTCATTTCGAATTCCAGGAAAGTAAAAACTAGTAGTTTTTCTAAAATATTATTGATAATAATAACACGAGTATTCTACTACCTATTAGTCTTTATAAAATTTTAAATATGGAACACAACGCGTCACCGCCGCGGGTCGTTCCGCTTATAGGTTTTTTTTTATTCACACTGGCTGTAGGTATGTACACTAACAAGACTGGAGCATTTTTTTTTAAATCGATATTTTTCTCTAACACACTACACATACACGTACTACACTACGTATTACACTATCATAACTATGATCAAAGATATAATAAAGTAATAAAATAGATATAATTATTATGGGTAATTTGTGAGCTTCGTAGATAGGTACTTATATGATATAATATAATAGTATAATACCCCCCTATGTAAAAAATTTCGTAGCCGACTACCTAACCAAATTTAGTTCTATTTTTAAAATCCATTCCCGCCCTAGAGAGGGAAGCAACTACTATGTGTCTTTTCCGCTCAAGGGTGGGGAGCAGCGTCTTCCTCCCGCTACTCGAATCAAACAAACACTACTTTCCGAGTAGGTATGAAAAGTGAAAAATGCTTTACTTTAAATGATTGTAAGAGAACATCTGAATGAGAAAAGCCTACCTATCACACAATAGATATATGGTGCTCAAAAAAATGGACGAACTGTAAGAAAAATAAATGTCTCATAAGTTTTTCAATGGTTCGACTCCTTCCAGTAAGCTCAACGAGACGAATTATAGTAGCTAAAAAATGTGGCGGACATATTTGTCTTGGCCGGAGACATCTCGTCACGTCTCTGCCCTGTTCCGAATGATTTACAGCGGCCTTACATGGTGCTCGTCCTCCCGATAAATGCCTCATCATCAATATTCCAAAATGCGGCTCGGCCTGCAATTAGCCGCGCAGCCTTCACAGGCCCTCACGTGCACGCCGATCACGGCACAAACAAAAAGTAAACTTAAATCCTGTTCTATCTATAAAATGACATTTGCATTTTTTGCTATAATTTTATTCGTAAACTATCTTTGGAGATTTTGAGTATCTGGTCAGGTAAAGTTGCCAATGGTTTTGATGTTTTTTATCGAAACGTGCTTCATTACACAAAATAAATATTGTCATGAAGATTATTCTGTCCTTAACCCTCCAAATAATAAAGTTTTATGAAACTGGTTGGTGTTATATCGAGCTACAAACAATTACCGTTAAAGTTAATAAATACCGGTGTACAAGGCGACGTTGCATATTAAATCAGTTCGGAAACCTCACCGTCAATAATAAATAGCCAATGATTATGACAAGTATTGCTCCACTTATACAAGCTTTAATTACTTGACGAAGTGATACGTAATGTTTTAAGTCGTTTAGGAATTAGAAAATCGTTTCGTAATTAAAGCTCTGCCGTGATGTTATGCTATGTCATATTTTGAAATAAGTGCCTAACTATTTATTTTAAGTGGATTCCGATAAATTAATCTAAATTAAAAACCATGTAAATCTCTCAATGTTTTAAATACGCTGTTTATAAAACTGTAGAGCCACCACCAAGAAGCACCTGCTAACTCTTACTTAGAAATCGTATAAAGTATTTTACATTGCTTAAGTTTTTACTAAGAACTAACCACTGCATTTAATTAGTAAAGCCATAATTGATCGCAAGCGGTTCAAATAAAATGTTAAATAAAACTAAATTCTTTTGTTTTAGGTGAGAAACCGCACAAGTGCGTAGTGTGCTCCAAGGCGTTCAGCCAGAGCTCGAACTTGATCACGCACATGCGCAAGCACACCGGGTACAAGCCCTTCTCGTGCGGCCTGTGTGACAAGGCCTTCCAGCGCAAGGTGGACTTGCGCCGCCACCGCGACTCGCAGCACGCGGACGCCGCCGAACCCGCCGCGCTGCAGGTCCCCCATCGCTACAGGTACTACGGCGACGAGCCCTCGGCACCACTCACCCCACTTATAACCAATTAAAATCAATCTGGATTCACAGCTGCAGCAATACATGCCTATAGCTCCACTATTTGTACAAATATGTCCCTATACCTAAGTGTATTTGTAGGTAAAATATTCCTGACATGATTGAGCTAGCCTGCATTTTTCCATGAAAGTTAGTACGGTACTTAATGACGATGAAATCTATTGATGGGAAAGTTCTCAAAACAACTTAAATATGTATGTAATCTGTAAGTCTTACCTACACATTATGTAGAGTTGCAGAATCAGAAGGTTGTATCTATGAGGGGTTGTCTGTGTAAATAAAAATAATCGTTACCTTTTAGTGCCTTAAGAAAAGCCTGTGAAATGTGTTGTTACTAATTACCCATGTTCTATAAGGAACTACGAGTAGTTCGATTAATATGTATATGTTTAGTATAAAACACTGAAATGTCCGTCCCTTGATACAGTGATATAATAAATATAATATAATGGTACAGTTTGTTCACCATTGTTTGACAGCAGCCAGGAAATAAGTAGGTAAGTAATATGTAGTCTAATTATACCAAAGTAAAGTGTCTTATTTAGTCGAGTGTGAAACGCTTTATTTATTTAGACTAAAACTAAATATGCGTCATATATTTTAGTTTATTTATTTCGTGCAGTTGACCTACGATATATGTATCGAAACGCCACATGGGCCTTGAAATAATAATCTTGTGTAGTTTAAACATTAGTCTTTTGAAAATACCTAACAGCATTTGCGTTTAGAGCTATTTCAAGCATTAAGAGACTATAATACCTCAAATTGCTTAGCATGGTCCTCAGTTATATCGACAATACTGCAGCATTAATTTTGAATTAAACATATGGTAAAGTTGAGGATTAATGCTAAGTACTATGTTATAGACGAAAACACGATTCCTTAAAATTTTCTCGACAAAAAAAAAATCCGAAGTTACCTCCAAACCGAACAATAAACGTTAGTATTAGAAAAAAAATACTTGAAATTAGATCATGAAGCTTTGCATAATAACTGAACTAAATATAAACCAGATACTATGTTTTTTTTTACTATCATTATTTTCACCATAAAAAGAAGACCATAGAGAGAAAGAAGCCTTGGAGCTGAGGTATTATGGACTTTTAATCAGTTTCAGCTATTTCCAAGAATTAAAAATAAAGTATTATTCAAGTGACCATACAAACCACTTTACCACTCAAATGAGAAATTCACGTGTTACCACTCATTGGTCTGTTACCAAACACCTTTGCGTGGAGGCAAGTCCTCCCAGTCGTCTTATCGATTTATTTACCTTTGCTGATACTACCTACTTAGGTACTATTAGCCGATGTTGTAATATATAGTTATTCGCGTAAACTTAGCAAAGCAGAAACGTAGGAACTATTTAATAGCATCGTACCTACTTAATGGCGACTATATTACCTACCATATTGCGTCACCATTTTAAACAAATGCAATTATTAATGTATATTTTGTCATAATGCATTTACTTTAGGAATAAGTTGTGTTTTATAGATATTGAGAAATATAGACGTAATTCATTAGAGGCTATACCTAATTTCTTTTATGAGACAGCACTAAAAATTAAACATAAACACAATTTTTGAATGTGTATTAAAAACGGTTTATAAGTGTTTTATGTCAATGTAATTGAAGTGTGAAATTTTATGTTATTGTAATAAAAATCTGATGTACCTTATTATATTTAGATAGGTATAGCATCTAGTCGCGTGTTTTCATTTGTAAAAGTTACGTTGTTACGTGAAGACTTAACGGCTAGAACACCAAAGAGAGTACAGCGGTCAGCGATGATTGATTCGTCCAAACCTTACGACTTGAATTATGACTGAATAATGTGAGCAGCATTATTGAGGCGTTTAGAATAAGTATTTTATTAAAAATAAACTTTGTATATTATTAAAATACCAAATTTTCACGGTAAAGTACTGCGGTCAAACCGTTTTACTACCTTTCAATGTTTTGGACACATATATTTTTAATATTGTCATCACCCATTTGCTTAACAGTGGAATCGTCAGTCAGTTTTTATAAGTTTGGTTTTAAGTTGTAATTTATTAAGGCCAGTTCAATATAAATATTTATGAAATATCGTGGATGCTTTATTTTAAATCCTAATGTCTATAAGACTTTGCAGTAAATATTGCAGTGATTATATAAATAGGCGCCTCACATTTATCTTGATTAGATTAGATTGAACGGCTTCGTCCAATTTCATCCCCAATCCGAACTCGCCCGGTTTTCATATATCTATATAACCTACATGTATAGTGCAAAAATACGGATGGTAAGAAAAGTGCTAGTATTATTTTTATTCATTCATTATACGCGGTATAAAATTAACAGCAGGTAGGTAGGTACTATTAAAGTTTTCTCACCATACATAAAATAGAATAAACTGTGGCTTGTTTGTTCATCAAGAGAACGTAAAATAATGGCACAATATTGGTTGAGTGTTCGCAGCGCCCAATATCACCTTGAATACTGTATAGATGTATGAAAGGTCTGGTATAATATTTGAACGTAACGTCAGCAAAACAATGTTTTATCTATTTTTTTTATTTGCTCTTTGATACGTGTAGATGCAAAACAATTAATCCGATTTCCGGAATTCTTCCGGAATAATTACATCAGCGGCGTTGAAAATTTTTGTTTTTGTAACCTTTAAATGTTGGTTTCTGTTTTTATACGTTTATATACGTATGTAAACTTCACTTTTGAAGTGAAAACTTCTTTAGGTGCGTTGGGCATTTTTGAGATGGAACTAAACCATTGATTTCGCGACACCATGACGACACCTCGCTTTGTGAATGCGATTGTACTCTTTATTTATATTACATTACGGATCAATGTTCTATGCAAGTATTTTTAATTTAAAGGTTTTGGAAGTATTTTTATTTTGTAAACGCGATTGTGCTCTTTATTTAGATAAGGTTACGGACCAATGTTCTACACAAGTATTTTTCTTCCACCAAGGCGATCTTGTTCAAGTTTTCACTTCTGTCGGCACTCCCGGAGTGGCACCACTTTTTTATATTCTGGCATTGCAGAGCCAGCAACCCCCTTTTTTTGAATCTGAAAACCAATTTGTTTTCATAATAAATAATGAGAGAGAGAGAGATAGAGAGAGCTCTATGTAATTACCAAAACCCGCTATAACAAAAGGCTTGCAGTTATTGAATCTTTGGCTCTTTTGTTCGGAAACGTGCAGACTTTGCTGAGTGAAAAATTTCTAGGAATGCAAAATTTTATGATTAATAAGTATTTATTTACACGGAATCTAAGTAAGTCATTGGGTAAAAAAAAATTGTATGGATCAAGACTGCTATATAAAATTTGCTATATAATATGTGATAAGTATTTATTTTCTCCATCGTAGCACTTTTCCGACAAACTGTACCCTTGCAGCTGATAGGCATTTATAAAAGCGGGCGAGTTCGGATTGGGGATGAGTATGGACGAAGCTGATTGATCATGAGTAAGTATATTCATATTTTTTGCCTAAAGTATCTCCCAGCAGTCTATTTAAACAAATAGCTTTATTTATCAAACTACATAGTGGCTTCTAATGATGTCCGATTCGATGCTGAGAGCAGAAGTCGCGAAAGCTTAACGAAAAAGATATAAGTAAGTAGATCTGTTCCATATTTGTTCTCATGAGTAGGCGGGTACATTACTGAACTGTATCAGTTGGTTCCTTTTATTTCTCCTGTCGAAAAAAGACCTGTCTTGTCAGCCACAACCACTGCTGAAAAACATAGTAGCCTCCTAATCGACCGCAACAGAGAACGATCTGTCGGATATACATTTTGACCGCGTAGACATTGCACTTTTTTATGAAACAGCTGATTTAAAAAAAAATAACCAAAGAAAAATTTCAACGCGGGGGTTCAGAATCGCGTCGATGTCCCTGCCACCCTGTATTTAGACTCTATTAACCAAAATAGTACGTGTGTTGTGTAGTGTAAAACCTAGTGTAGGTATATCAATTTCCATATAAGGTAAATCTTGTCACTTGTGGGATAGGAAGATTGACGAGTCGGATTACAACGGTCACCGACTATAATACTTCAGAACCCAGCCCAGCACCATCGAGAATTGAAGCGTTTATGTTGTACGGTTAGCAACGAAAATCGGTTATCACTGTTTCTTTTGCATAATATGAAGGTAACTAAATTGTCACGAAACAATTAGATACTCTGGTTTTCATTGTAGCTAGTCAAGAATTCCTGCCGGGGCTGCGAAGAAAACCGAAAGGGAGATCGTGGCCCCCGGCAACAAGGCAACCGAAGGAACACGGGTGGGTTTTAGTCAGTAAAGAGTCTGATACGCCCTCCCGCTCCGTCCAGAGCGGGAGAAGTTATTTCATGATTTTCCCACCCAAAAAAAAAAGGTAGTCACGAATTTATACCTATTTCGCTCACATAACTACTGTGGTAGTTGTGGCATACGTACCTACTTCTGGAGGACTGCCACAAGGCATTCTCTGCCACTCAACCTTAGTGTTAAAAGGACTATAATAGGGAGATAGGTACCTACAATAAACAGTAGTTGTAATCAAATCTTCGGTACAAGTTACACAGTAGGTCTTTCGATTTTTATTTAATATTATGGTGTTCAAGAAAAAAACAAGTGTTATCGGACTTACGATGCTGCCTACTATTGGTTTTCACCTAACTTTATTCATGATTAGATATCATGTCATCATCATCATTTCAGCCAAAAGACGTCCACTGCTGGACAAAGGCCTCCCCCAAGCACCGCCACTTCGACCGATTCTGTGCTTTCTGCATCCGGCGGATACCATGATAGATATCATCAGGGCCGTCTTAACTATATTGGGTGCCAGGGTACGAAAATCAGCCTGGGAGCCAACCAGAAAGGGGCCCCCCTTTCTGGTTGGCCCTTGCCAACGAAAAAAAAATCAAAAGTTTTGTGTTCCATTTTGTAAATAGTATTTACTTACTCTACATTACAATGAGGTAGATTTTCAAACATCAAATTAAATTTTTCTGGCTTGTAAGTTGACAAACTTTTAATGATATTGTGTCATCTGTTTTGAAATCTATTCATTATAATACGTTCGATTTCAAAACAAATCGATCGACTCGATCGGCTGTCGCCCCCTAAGACCTTGCACCCGGGTGCTACGCACGCCTTGCACCCCCGGGTAAAGACGGTCCATGTTTTGAGATTAAAATCAACTCAGATTCAGAGCGATCCCGAAGTTTTGATTCGTGACTTTACGCAAATAATTGAAACACACCAACATATGATTCTGCTATTAATAAATTCAGTGCCGGGAGTCCTCCTTGAGGGTTCACTCAAGTCATATATGGGATGCCGGGAGCCCTCGCGGAGGGCTCATTTTAAATGTAGGTTTTTCTTAGCAAATTCGGCATTACAAATGTGAACATAAAATTAGTTCTAAATTTTAACAAGATTTCAATTTTTGCTGGTGACCCTTTTCGAGGGTTAACTTTAGCCTAAACGTAATACCGGTGACCCTCCTGCAGTCAATTTGCAATATGTATGGTGGCATGGCGTATGAGCTCTATGAAAAATGGGTGGAGTCGAAAGTGTATACTGAGCTGGTTACCTAAGATGACCTACATATTCGTACATGATTAATTGATTATTTATTTAATCGTCTAGTTGGCCTAGTGATCGCAAGTTTTGCTGCTGAGGTGCGGGTTCGATTCCCAGATCAGGCAAAGTTTTATTGGGTTTGTCCATCAGGAATTTCGCACTAGCAGTCCGGAGCTTGGATTTGTATCCGATTGATGGCATAAGGCTGACTGACCCTCTATTACAATGGGACTTAAATATAATTGGTGAAATGTGGGTGTACTATAGGTACACCTCTGCCTAACCCTTCGGGGTTTACAAGCGTGATGTTATGTTATGTTATTTGATTTACACAGCTTAAGAAACTAATTACATTATAACTATTTTCTTAATTTCTCTCGGCAATCTTCGTGTTTCGTCAGTCGTCGGATTTCTTACAGTTGCCCTTTGCACTTGGTGCAGACCGGATGCTCTCAATCGACTTGAAAGTAAATAGAGTTGTTAATTCTATTTTAACTTAATGTAATTTATTTAAAAATGGGAGGAAAGCTGCTAAAGTCGCAGGCACGAAAATAGTTTTAGAGCTCTATATAGTTCAAACGGAAATCAAAACAAAACAACAATAAAGTACTTAGTTCTGAATTCAAATTATTATACAGGTGAATCTAATAACTGTTGGACATGGAAATTAGCATTCGTTTGTATTCGGAAAAGCGATGATTACCGAGGGACATTAAGAAAATAGTCAGACTGTATATAAATGTTATATTACCTATATTTTTCGGATAAGATTCTTAATGAAATCTTTAATAACGTAGGTACCTAATATTTCAGAATCACCAAACAATTTCATATTGAACTACGTACTCTATCTATGAAAGCACCAAAATTAAGTCAACAATCAACTGAAAGATATCGACGCCGGCACTAGACGCCTCTATGTAAACAAACAATTACGGGATATGAAATGAACATTACGTACATGAGAACGAACACAAGTCATTCGGAATTAATCGTGTTTATCAAAGCATTTTCATTTCGTTTCCAAGAGGTAATGTACTAAGGAAATCAAAATAACGAGTGTCGCGTGATAGTTATCAATTCCGTTGTAGATATTGTAGGTGACACTAAAAGAATTTTGTAATTTGGTCCGACTCAATTATTTTAATAGCTTTATTAATCGAATGACACTATCGAGACAAGATACTTGTTAGTTTATTCGTAAAAAAATATACCTATAGATATCTAGGATTCAATTCCTTTATCTGCAGCTTCTGTCTACCTAACAGTTTTACCGCGCGATCAGCATATATATAACATCTCGACATCAATAATTAGGCAATTGCCCACCAGACACGACACCCGTCTGGTCGGAGGATCCTCCTTTTCCTATAGAGGATGAGTGAACTTTACACCCTATTCCTCATGACTCTAAAACACTGATAGCTCTTGAACGAGGTTTAGATGTGCTGATCGCTTTCAGTTTCATTGGTGAATTCCGCCCTAAGTATAATAAAATGAGGAAGCGGTAGGCTCGGTACCAAAGGAAGTACAAGAAACAAAAGTTCTATCGCGAGTAGATTCTTGCTCCAGATGATGATGTTAATGAATGCAACAACATTTTATTACGCCTTCCTCAAATTTTTCTAGAGTTTGGCATAGAAATATTACAGGCTGACAAACATTTTGAAACGTTTTTTTTCTGTTATGGTTGAGAAAAATTAAACGTAGGACGTTGAAACCTACTTTATTTTCATTTCTACCTGACTACGGCGAAGCAAAAAGGAGGTTTATGATATTAGTATGTGAATAGGTATACAAAAAACACCTATATAATCATTTAAATTCAGTACGTATTGTGCAATGTGGACTAGAAACCCTCACGCTTTAAGTAGGTACATACCAAATTTTTCAGAAAATATAGATAGGTACCTGACTCTCTAAAATCTACCTAAAGAGAGTTGACATTTCGCCAGTTTCTTTTATATATCTACCTTCTTATAAATAGGTAGGTAGGTACACATGTCGATTTATTTATACCTACTTGTTTATCCGTGTCAACCCTTCGATACTTAGCAACAAATCTCATTACGGTAGTACCAATGCACAAGCAGCGCCTTGTATGGATTCTAATGTCGATGTCGATCCCTGCCTTACTCCCTAATTGTATTATAAAATCGTAGTAGTGGACGCTAAAGGGGTAGTGTACTGGTACTGGGCGACTAACGCTTTACCTGAGGAGTATACGGCTTCTGTGGGCGGTTTCCATAGATTATTAGTATATCCATAAACATTAAACAATTGCGGACGCTATATATAGGGTGGCAGGGACATCGACGCAAAAACTGGTTCATGGATTCAGTACTGGTCATGATTCTGAACCTCGCTGAAATTTATCGTCGGTTATTTTAAAAAAAAAAATGCTGTTTCATAGAAAAGTGCAATACCTACGCGGTCAAAATATATGAAACAGCAGATTTTCTTTAATGACCGGCGAAAAATTTCAACACAGGGGTGTTCAGAATCATGTACTGAATCCATGGTAACAGTTTTCGCGTCAATGTCCCTGCCATCCTGTATATGTAGAAAGTTTGGTTTAATTTGTAGAATGCGGCTGATTTTACGAGATAGGTACCCAGTCACTAATTTTTTTTTTTGTATTTAATATTCGTTGTAGATGGTAGGTCTGTCTAGGTTACGTACATTATAACGGTAGTTATTCCTGCAAATACACTCGAGAGCAATGAATCCGGGTCACTTAAAGAATGGTAAAAATCTCGGAAACTAAAAATGATAGGTTAATGCAATAAATTGTATTTAATAGACAATGTAATACTCCTTAAATGAAAGTAAAAAAAATATGAGTCACCATACATTTTATTAACACAAAATTACATAAAGAAAAAAACTGCTGATCTCTCCTTAAAACAAAAATAGGAAACATGAAATTTTTGAACTTTATTACGATTTTCTTGAATTTTAATACTTCGTATTGCCTCCTCGTGCTTCCATTACTGCGTTTACGCGGTTTGGCATGCTGTACACCAAGTTCCTTATACGATTTTGGGGAATATTCTCCCATTCCTCTGTGAGAGCAATTTTGAGCTCACGAAGCGTGATTGGGGGAGGGTTTCGTTGTTTTACGCATCTGCCTAGCTCGTCCCAAGCATGCTCGATCGGGTTGATATCCGGGCTGCGCGCTGGCCACTCCATACTAGTAATGTTCATCTCTTGAAGGTAGTCATTCACAATCCTACCTGTATGAGGTCGGGCATTGTCATGCATAAATATAGCATCCTCACCTAAATTGACCATAAATGGACCAACGTGATCGTTGAGGATTTCTTCCACATATCTTACGCTAGTTAAAGAGCCGTTTTCTATGATCACCAGCTCTGTGCGACTTTCAGAAGAAATTCCGGCCCACACAAGTACAGACCCACCACCGTAGGCTACTTTTTCTTCGATGCATGCTTGCTTGAATCTTTCCCCTGGTCTTCGATACACTCTGTGTCTTCCATCGTGCTTGTAGAGCATAAATTTTGATTCGTCGGAGAACATAACTTTTGACCAATCTTCAATACTCCAATTTACGTGGCTCTGGGCATATCTTAGTCTTGAAATACGATGCCCACGCTCCAGTTTAGGGCCGTTTGCAGGTCTAAGGGGTTTTAAGTTAGATTCAGCAAGCCGACGTCTTACTGTCCATGCACTTGGGTTACTTCCTCCGAGGCGTCGAAACTGATTTGTGAGTTCAGTTCCTGTGAGAAAGCAATTTCGAAGCATGGTGTTCACCAAGTATCGGTCTTCTCGTGCTGTGGTACACCTGGTTCTGCCCGTTCCTGGTCTGCGTAGGTTAGAACCAGTTTCTTCGTAACGTCGGAGAACTCTTTGTACTGTTGACAGCGACACACCGACAGTCCTGGCTGTATCGCGCTGACTCCGGCCGGTTTCCAGCATTGTAAGTATTCTGGTGCATTCTTCAGGCGTAAGCGACATAATTTCAGCTTGAATAATGAATATAGAGCACTATCAACATGGTTTATGTACCCACATAAATGACAGATTACAAACAAAAGCAAAACCAAATGCTGTAATTTCGTAGTTCCATCTTCGAAAGTGGCCCTTTTTCAAATTTGATTTTTTTATGATATAACTTTACAATAACTAAGAAGTTTTAATACCTTCATTTAAGGAGTATTACATTGTCTATTAAATACAATTTATTGCATTAACCTAGCATTTTTAGTTTCCGAGATTTTTAGGATTCTTTAAGTGACCGGATTCATTGCTCTCGAGTGTATATTGTATATTATTATAGCTATGTCTTCATCTGACTTAGCCTGTTCCCACCTATGGTGATTGTTGGTATTGGTGCCGATTTTCTTGTACACGGAACTAAACTATATCTTAAATTCCTTACTTTTGGCTATGAGAATCTTAAAGCTATTCTGCAAAAATATTTCTCTAAATTTAAAAATAATTTAGACACAACTAAAATCGAATTAGACAATCTCGACTCGTGTTTGCCCTACCCCGTGAATTTTTTTTAGAGCCGGAGGCGCGCAGGGTGCCTCGACGTGTTTTATATGGAATTATTTCATTTTTATGGAAAAAAAAAAACTCAGTACATGTTAAGTTTAAGGAGTTTATGGGTCTTACGTATAAAGGGGGTCGAAATTTGCATTATTTTTGCGATAGGACACACTATTTTCGAGATATAAGCAAAAGAAAAAAAAAAAAAAAAAGATACAGTACTGTTTTTGCATCTGAAGTCGAGGTGTTGGTGTGAACTTTAGTACACGACAACAAATATACCACACCTTTTTAATCGCGATTAAAAATAGTCTGATTTAGTAAGACAATCAAAATTTTAGGTGAAAAACAACAAATTCAGAATAGCAAAGTTGCCATTTTCACTAAACTAATAACTCAGTGCCATCTTAGTGCTGTCAAACTAAAATATAGTTAAGTTATGTCAGTTTAGTCTATTTCAGAATGGGAAATCGTCGTTTGACAGGCTATAAACTAATTTTTGGTGAATTTTAGTCTATGTAGTTTAGAGGCATTTGTGACAAGAGAATCGGCACCATTAGCTTCTAGTCTTGTGGGTTCCAGCAAAATGACTAACTGAAATAAATAGATACAAAATTAACTAGCTATTAGAATTATTTTGTTTGTTCGAGGCACTACTATTTAGTGCCTTAAACAAAGAGTGGCGTAGACATACCTTAGCGTGTGCCGTAGACGCTGCGTAGTGTGTGCCGTAGACGCTTCGTACTGAGTTAGTAGCGTGTGTAGTAGACGCCGCGTATCGTGTGTCGTAGTCCTATCCATACTATGAATGGTCTGTTTTTTTTAAACGACTTCTAAAAAAGTGTTCGGCTAGTATTGTAAAAATGCTTTAAAAACAACTAATAAATCTTTTTAAAATATACAACAGATTTTATTTTCACAGTTTATAGGTAATCCTGTATTCGCTAAGAAAAAACTACATTTAAAGTGAGCCCTCCGCGAGGGCTCCCGGCATCCCATATGTGAATAGAGTCAGCCCTCTAGGAGGTTCTTGGCACTGAACGTGTTATTGAAGAGTAGTAACATAATACACGGTCCTTTGTTTAAATCGGGCAGCATATCAGACCCCGAAACTTTAGATATTTTATATTGTTTTTCAGCTTTAGTAAATATTTGAAAAATTAATGCTAGGTCAAATGCAAAGACATCTGAATAAACATAAATTACTAGCTTTTGTCCACGACTTTGCCAATCAATTCTGGTTGACGGTCGATATAGGAACAAACAAACTCACTATCGCATTTATAATATTAGTTAGGATTAAACATTTATTAATTCGGTTTCACAAGAAGTCGCTCGATTACCGACGCTGGTGTTGAGCTTCTTGCACATATTTTTGAGGTTTGGGAAATGTCACATGATGCCCTAGGTATTTTTTGTGACTTGTCTAAGGCTTTCGATTGTGTTTCTCATAATACATTGGTCAGGAAATGCATCACTCTGGTGTTAAAAACACTGGCTTGGATTTCTTATTTAGATAATAGTATCCCGGAGATGTCACATGATGCCCTAGGTATTTTTTGTGACTTGTCTAAGGCTTTCGATTGTGTTTCTCATAATACATTGGTCGGGAAATGCATCACTATGGTGTTAAAAACACTGCCTTGGATTTATTATTTAGATTATAGTATCCAAAGAGTGGACGTTAACGGCAAGCGATCGGCGAGTACTATTGTCATTATGGGAGTTCCGCAGGGCTCAATTTTTGACCCTTTTTAGGGTTCCATACGTCCGAATGAAAAAACGGAACCCTTATAGGATCACTCGTGTGTCTGTCTGTCCGTCTGTCACAGCCAATTTGCACCGAATCCAATGGAACGATTAAGTTGAAATTTGGGATAGATGAATTTCTGTGACAAACATGGACGTGTAACGTAAATTAATTAATTTTTAATATAGGGTTCACTTTGGGGAGGAAAATTTTTATTTTAAGTTTTGAAAACTGTAATGAGTGACATATCAAATGAAAAAGCTTATATGACATTGATTTTACATTCTGTGATTACTTCCTCATACTTTGACTTATTAACTATAAAATATTAGGAAAATCGTCTACTTTTACAAAGTTTGTAAATATCTGAGCACCATGTATCTATCACATAATTAAATTATTTGTCGTTGCTTCATTTTAAATTCTGTTTACTTATTGTGATGTAGTAATTTTATTCTAGGTGCATCGTCTTCACATATAATTATTTAACTAATGTAGGTACCTATACAAAATATTTTAAAACATTTTTAAAGGGTAACCGTGGAGTTTCTTGTCCATTCTTCTCCATACGAAAACTACCTTTTGGAAGGGGCGACTAGAATCAATTATATTATTTTGTAAATTTTAACGTTTAAATTTTAAAATTTTAATTTAAGAAAATAGATGAAAATTGACCATTCTGTAAAATAGATGAAAACTGATCATCTCATATCAAAATAACATGGCAGAACAAGTTTTTCAAGGACAGTGTTAAGTTTGTTCTTGGGATAAATTCACACCAACTAGGGAACCCTTCATTGTGTGTGGTTAACACGCTCTTGACCGGTCTTTTGTTTGAAAGAGTAAAAAAAGTATTTTTTTTTTACTCTTTATTATTTTATTAACTTAAAAACTACCCCAGCAAGTTTTTTTGAGATAGCTTCGATAATACGTAATTTTCCCCTTTAGTATATGTGGATGATGTTATAATCTTCCTGTCACTGTAATTCACATAGCAGGTAGGCAGTAGTACAGTCAGGTCAGGTGAGATTTCTCTGCAGCTGACTGTACTTATTCGAATTTGTGTGAGAGCTCGAGAAGTCTAGAGCCGTTAACGAATGTGTCTTGCGCGGCTGCTCGACTGCATGACGGAAATGCTGCTGACCGCTCGGAGCGGTCACTACTGCGACTACCTACTTAAGTTGTAGCTTAAGGCGACGATAACTGACTTTTAATGATTTTATACTGAAGATCGAGTAGTGTTAATGATTTGGAAAAAATATATGTTAAATTAGAGCATTTTCTTAATAACTTAATAAATGAATATCTTAGATTGTTTATATTACATAGTGAAATTATTTTGTAAAGTAAGTCTAACGCAGATAAAAAACTGAGAATCAGGCAAAATCTATCAAGCGTATTTTTCTAAAACCTTCACCATTCTAAAGATAATTTAATTATTGATCTTTTCATACATGTTTTATTAAAATAACTTTTGTTTTATGTATAATAAATTAATAATGCGTCTATTTTGGGCCAGCGCTCCTTGATGGGAGAGTCCTATTACTAGGCTAACGGTCGTACGTCTTGCTAGGCTAGACGTACGACCGTTGCTTGAGCTCAGTACAGAACACGCAAGTTAACCACTCAAGGTCACTAGCATATATCTGCGTCTCAAAGCGGTCAGTCAGGATGACTGCTTCAAGCTGCCCGTATAGGTGGTAAATGCTGCTTTACGGCTCGTGCAGACGGACGCGAACTTCGTGCGACACGTCACTGGTAATTGTTGTACCGAGAGGCTTTCTTAAAAATTGTTTTATTAGAGACGTGTCGCGTCGCGCCTGTTTGCGATAGCTGTTATAGGTAGGCAGCCCTTTTCACTTAACTACCTAATTATCCCGATTGTTTAAGTGTGGGTTGTGTTACCCAGTCGGAACGCACAGGTGGAGTTCTGTATGAACTATTACTTTTAAATATTTTGAATTATAAAAATCCACAGAATAGAAAATACATTTATTTCGTGAATTTGAAATCAGTACCTACAATAACATTCGCTGAAACTAATGTGTGCAGTCGCCATGAAGGTATCTACCTATATTGTAGGTACCGTACCTAGCTTACTGACAGATGTCTGATATAACTTAAAAATCGGCTGCAATTGTGCTTTTATTAGATTATAACACAAATTCGGAAATGAACTTTCTGGATTGCTGCTACTGGGGATAGGTTTTTGGCACAAAAGTACGTTATCTGCGACCGACATACGGACAGTACAGACCGACATGACGAAATGATTTCGGTTCATGTTTTACAGAATTCTTTAGAAGATAATTGCAATACAATAGCGCCTTTAAAACTTGTCATTTTTAACGACATAATATACCTAATGTTCTCTATAAATATTGAAAGTACAGAACTGATTCATCAACCCCACTGAATTACTTTATCAACCATACAAGTTATCAAAAGGTTATCATACAACTATTATATTGTTCATTGCCTTGTTTCATTTAAACATATGTACTTACTTAATATTTGTCATAATATATTAATTTATGCTTACAGTCTTTCATGTTTACATATTTGTCCTTTTTTTTGAGTTATACAAAATGGGGTTCTCTAGACTTTCTAAAACTAGGTTTGTCTTGGCAGAGAAATTAAATGAAATATTTTATAATTTCATAACATTACAGTAATTTCACAAAAATACCCCATCTTTGTTTTTACTTTATATTGTACTTCTTGTGCCACATAATCTGTTGCACAGTTTGTATTGCATTTGCTCTTTACATAAATTAAGAAATAATAACAATTTCCCCTAAGAGCTTTAACTAATTGTTTACCATTAACTCCAAAATACTAAAAACATTGTTAATCATGTTGAAAGTTAAAAGGAATAATGTGAAAATATATCAAAATAATATAGAGTGAACAATACATACATAAGGAACTTAATACATCAAAGAAAACAGTTGAGTTATTTTGATTTGAATACTTTTTACTAACAAATAGATAACTTTACATCATCCTATAACACAGTGATGATGGCATTTTAAAAGTGAACAGGTATAAAGAATTTACATTAGTCACAATTAGGCCAACAAATATACATGCGCTGTTAAGTAAATGATTCACAACCTCCGTACAGGAAAATATAAGTACATATTATACACAATAACGCAGATTATAATATGTAACAAATAAAAACATGTAAACTAGAAGAAATCATGTATTTTCGTTTAAAGTGCATGTGACACTGATATCACAGGAGTAACATGGTTGTAACACTAATAATTTAAGAAGCCATTACTTCCTTAGTCATCCCAATTAACATGATGACAATCATGCCATATGAATGCTCCTTTTAGTGACTGGGGTGCTTCTAGTGCCAAGTATAGAGGAGCTCGTGCCCCTCGCTCTGGGGTGAAGTCACCCATGCCTTTGGTCATATCAGTCATTACAAATCCAGGGTGCACACAGTTTATAGAAATGTTTTTGCCTTGCTCAAGGAACTGCCGCTGCTGAACAAATGTTAGTGCTGACATAGCCACTTTAGACACTTTATAATCTCCAAAATGGCCCGCAATTGAAACAAAAGAACTTTTACCATTTTTAGCTGCCCGCAAAAACTCATTTACAAAGTCTAAAATTTCTTCAACTGTGAGATCTTCTTTAACCAACGTGTCTAGCCATACTTGTTTACGTACATTAGATAGTAACCCCCAATCACTGCTAATGTTTATTATTCTGGCAGTGTTTGAAAGTAGAGGGTATAATATCTTTGATATTGACAACAAACTCATAAAGTTCGTATCAATGAGTCTCTTAGCGTCTTCGTGTGATGAGATAGCCTTATCAAAGTCTAGGATGCCGGCGTTGTTTACCAAAACATCAATGCCAGAGTGATGTGTGGAAATATGTGTAGCTAAGTCTTGAACACTTTTCTCGCTTGTGACGTCCAATATGTGGAATAGAGGTTTTAGGCCTAAGTCTTGTAATTTCTTTACGGCTTGTCGTCCTCTGTCTTCGTTTCTAGCCGTAAGGTACACAGCACCATCAAACTTTTGGCACAGTCCTTTCACTATTTCGAATCCTATGCCTCTGTTGCCTCCCGTTACTATTGCTACTTTGGTTTCCATTTTGTACATAGAAATTTAGAAACTTAATATTAATTACGTAGAAAATACTACGTTTTTATGTAAAAATAAATATTTATTTTATCAATGCGCCTAATGACATTTCGGTTTTCCGGTCATTTTTGACATTTCTGAAGTTCCGACTTCGTTGACAACACAGTTGACAGGACAACTTGACACTGAGCGTCCGTTCGGAAAAGCGACTGTGGTATTGTAAAAAAAAAGCAAACTACCAAGGACCAGCCTGCAGTGTACTAGACAAACGCTTTGTACAGAATAATTATAAAATGATTAAAAACATCGACGATTTATAACTATCTTTAACGCGAAGAATCGCTAAAAATGTATCAAAGCTGATCTATGAAGACGAACTAATAATAACCACACTTATGCTCAGAATGCATACTTTTACAAATATTCAAACTGGTCTTAGTTTGAATATTTCAAATCAAACTAAGACCCCTAGAAGTGATTTTCTATTCAAGGGTTCCAGTTTCCGAAATCCCGTTTCAGTCCTATGAAACGTCGGGTCGGCGGACTAAAGCACATAAGTCAAAAACATGCTTTATTTTTTCTTTGTACCAAAATTATGAATTTACATCAATACATCGGCAGACTAAAGCACATAAGTCATATTCGCTTGTTCGGGCTTGAATCTAAGTGGCGTCCTTTTTCAACCTCTTGAATCGCATTAATCTTGCGGCGTTATAAAAAACATAAGTTGAGTTATGTTAAAAGGAACACTTGAAGCTCTCGGACTTCATGGACACAGAAAGTGACTTATGTTATTAGGAACGTCAAGTGCGTCGTGTTATCTCGATTTTTAATTCGAGGGTAGGTACTCAAATTATAATTTATTGCTTACAAAAAACTGAAGTGGTAACTGTAGTGATTTGGGTCACACTAGTCGAGTTAGTTTTGCTCTGATTTGTTAACAGAACAGTTGTGGTGTGTGTCATTTTATTTAAAAATATTCCCAATTACTATGGATTGTCAGCGAGGAAAGAAATTAGTTGAGATGGTGATGAGGAGAAACACAAATGTTGAAGGTAAGTTTGCCATGTGTTTGATTTAAATCAGAAAGTAATATATTTATCTTTCATTGTAGTTTTAACAGAAATCATCAGTGATTTGTTCATTTTAGCATCAATCATAAATAAATGATTAAAATAATAATTTTTTTTAGCCTCTATAGTATGTTTTTATTTTTAGATGAACGAAATGAACAACAATCTACAGGGACAATAGCGGAAGAAGAACCAATGCCTTCCACATCATCAGGCCACACTGGCGTCATGTTTATTAATCGAGAAATGGATTTCTCAAGTGATGATTCTGTTCTGGATCCACATTTCGAACTCCCTGAAACAGCAGTAGATTCGTCGACATCCACCGATACTGACCGAAGAGCCGACACGCCACATGCGGTCGAAACATCTCCAAAAAAAAGTATTCGCATTACGAAACAAGAAAAGAAAATAAAACGCAACACAGGTCAATCATATAAAACATTAAAAGGTAAAGTTGTTTCCAGCAGAACAATGAAAGAGCTAGGGACGTGTCGAATGAAATGCAAAGAGCGTATATCATTGAACGATAGACAAGCTATTTTCAAAGAATATTGGCAAATGGGAACATATCTCAAGAGAACAACTTATATGGCATCTTTAATTGAAATACACGTCAAGGCCACTCAAAGACAACGCACACTAGATCCTGACCAACAAAAGAATCGCATGAAAACATACAAATATTTTTTATTAATTCACGGGAAGCGTGAACCCATTTGTCGGGGATGCCTTTTAAAGACGTTAGGCGAAAGCGATAATTTTATAAAAACAGTTGCCACGAAAAAACGGTCGTCGATAGGTGGCACTCAAACAGATGATAACCGTGGGAAGAGTATACCCAAACATAAGATTTCTGATGAAAAAAGACAAGAGGGAACTATAATAAGAAATTAAGGAACATATTTTATCATTTCCATCCTATGAGAGCCATTACACAAAAAAAACTACATCAAAAAAGTACTTGCCTTCTCATCTCACTATTACGAAAATGTATGATTTATTTTGTGAAAACCGCGACAGTCCACCTTCAGTAAAAATTTATAGTCAAGAATTCCACAAATTAGGATTATCGTTCAAAAAGCCCCGTGCCGACACATGTTATACTTGTGATAAATTCAAGATGCAAATTCAACTATGTCAGGAAGATCAGGTGAAAACTGAACTAATTTCCCAACATGAACATCACAAGACTGCCGCAGATCAAGCATACGAAATGAAAAAATGTGATACTCAAGTAAATAAAAGTGACAGTACTGTGCAAGTTTACACATTTGACTTACAACAGTGTTTACCCACTCCAGCCCTCAGCTCTTCTGTAGCTTTCTACAAACGCCAGTTGTGGACGTTCAACCTGACTGTCCATGACAACAAAACTGGAAAAGCTGTGTGTTACATATGGTATGAAACCATAGCTGCTAGAGGAGCTAATCAAATAGCATCATGTCTTTTCAAACATCTCCAAACATACGTACCTGAGAATACAAGACATGTAATATTTTATTCTGATACTTGTGGCGGTCAGAACCGAAATTCTCATGTCAGTTCAATGTTGACTTGGGCTTTGCAGAAATTAGACATAGATATCATAGACCACAAGTTCATGGTTCCGGGTCATAGCCACTTGGAAGTGGACACGGATCATAGCATCATTGAAAAAAAGAAAAAGAAAACGGATTTGCAGATTTATAACCCGCATGATTGGATTCAACTCATCAGATCGAGCAGTAAAAAATTTGAAGTTGTCGAAATGCGCAGTTCCGACTTTTTAGATTTTTCTTCATTGTTAAAGGGTCCATTAGTATTAAGAAACAAAGATGTAGAAGGGCGACAATTTAAATGGCTCGATAAAAAGTGGTTGCGCTATGATTCTGAATTTGGCGTAATCTCCTACAAAGACACATTGGACACGGAATGTAATTTTTACAAATTTAACTTGAAACGTCGAGTTTCTGCCATACCTGACACTATTCCTGTTATATCGGTACAGCCCTTACCGATATCAAAAGAAAAGAAAGATGATCTGATTTCTTTACTCTCCTTAATACCCGACGTTTTTCATAGATTTTATTTAGATTTGCCTTCTGTGAACAATGTACGTAATACTGACCCTGATATTTTAGATAGTGAAGAAGATGAATAAATAGTTGAATATAAATTATAAATATAGGCTAATATATAAATGATGTATGCTAAATTAATTTTACGTTCATAGAAGTAACTTTTGAATGTCAACTAAAACATAGTTTATAATTATTTTTACTGTTCTCATACACTTAAGTCACAAGTACCTACTAGGTACACAGTGTTCTTTCTAACATAAGTCACTAAAATCGCTTTTTATTATATTTTTATCAAATTATATTTACGTGCATGTTAGTATTAATTAAAAACATCTCAATATTCCAATAAAGTTGAATTTATAGTTTAACGCTATTTTTTTATACAGTTTTTAGTTGTTCCTGAAAAGTTTCACTTCTGGACTTATGTTTTTTAGTCTGCCAGCCCTAGAAACATCACCCTATCTTTTTTTACACAGCGGTTTAAAATAAGCCGCCATAGTATTTAGGTACTATAGCATTAGTAAAATACCTATCTAATGAATTATGTGAGGTTGTCATTGGTCATGCAGACCATTTTTTCCGGTCCTCAAATCAGCAGCATTTAACTACATTATTCGGACTTTGGTAACATTTTTTTATCAAGACATCTGCGCATTTTAGCCAAGATTTGACTACATGAGTATCTTTGTCTATATTAGGTAGGTTAAAAGACACTAGTATATATTACATACATATCATACTCACAAACAGCTTGCACATTTCCTAAAGAGATGAAAAGGAAAAGCACATTTGGCGACAGTATAGTACAGTACCTACACACGGACTAAGGGAGGGGCGGCAGGTGAGGGGGCCCCCTGGTCCTGGGGTCCCCCAAGTCTTTAGAAATGCTATGTTCTATGTTATGCGGTTTTATTTCCGCACTTAGTCCGGTGGACCATAAATTTTGCGTGGGCCATGGCGGCCGTCGGTGGTTATTCCAACCAGCCCTGCAGAAGTTGAGTAAGTCTCCTGGCCTGTTCAGAACATATGTGAAAGACCTGGGTGACCCGAGGGTTTCAGTTCTAATCTAAGTGACGCCTGTGCATTCAAAGAGTACATGCGCAACCGTTTCCTCAGCCTCCATGCATGCCCTGCACAGAGGACTGTCTTTTATGCCTATTGTGTGAAAGTGCTTGTTTAGCGAGCAGTATCCCGTGATAGCACCCGCCATCAGGCGCAGGCCGTTCCTTTCCAGGCGTAGTAAACGCCTGGTTAGCTTGCTACCCAAGGATGCCATAGCTTCCCTGGACTGCCTGCAGCTCGGTGTCGACATCCACCAATTCTCAGCTTGTGTGTGGGTGAAACCAACTGCGAAGTTGGTTAAGGGAGATGGGTGCGATAGGTTCGGGTTCACCGTCCACAGACTGACGTGCTGGATGGTATCCTTGTTACTTCGTCAGCTGTGTCGTTACCTAGCGATCTGCCTGTGTCAGAGAGAATACGTACGTGGGTGTCTGTAACTCTCCTGGCTTCCATTGCGTAAACCGCTTGTATGATGCTCACACACTCCGCCTGATAGACGTTGTTGAACATTCCCAGTGGTCAAAATCGCCGATGGCGTCGTTCTGAGATAAGGCCCTGAAACTACATTCAGTTTCAGGGCCTTATCTCAGGACGACGCCATCATTGGCTGTCGTTTGATCGCGTCTTCCTTTATACGTGTATGCTGGACTCTGGAGTCTTTGCTTAGCCCTTTCCCTGCCGTCACCGTAATATTCCGTGTTTCGATTCTGATGCCCGTGGCGCTAATCCCGTAATATTACGTTCTATTTTTTCGATATCCAATTCTTAACTACATTTAAAAAAACGGAAGAAATTTGATATTATTTATAATACTTCAGGGTGTGTACTTTACAACAATAAAACTTTTAAAACTCAGGCTCATCATTTTGATACTTAGCAATGAAATCTAAATGCAGTAATCAAATGAGGTGCTTTTACAACCCTGACACACTGCGCCGAACCCGTAATTTTACGTGGGCTAGTGATGCGCTAGTAAAATCTAAATAATAAAAAAGCAATGGTTTTAAATTATTAATTATCTTGTTAATCCATGTCTAGACTATAAATTAAAACTTTAATGGCTTTTTTTTAAATTGTCATTTGAATAATGGACAACAATTGAAGAGAATCTGTAGAAAATTACGAAATCAAAAAAAATATATTCTTGGTGTCGATATTATTTTGGGGCGTCACTAATGCAGTTACAGCCTGACGGACACTGGCCGCCATCACCGTGATTTTCCGTGCGGCGCAAGCGACACGGACGCCATATTTGTTGGTAAACATCAGTAGCCGCAGCGCCGTCCCCGTGATAACACGTACGCTTCGGATGCCTAGTGTTGAGAAACATTATGTTGGAAGACGACGAATTATTGAATATTTTAGAAGGAGATATCAACATTGGCAGTTCCAGTTCGAGTAGTACAAGCGATGAAGAATCGGTAAGTTAGTGTTCCCATAATTTTAGACTTGATAAAATATAATAAAATGAAAGCAAAGCTGGACAACATAAAGTTGACAATTTTACATTCCAAAAGATATTCAAAATAATTATAAAATAGATAGAAAAGAAAAAGCCAATTTTTTTAACCAAAGACCGAAAGACCCTCGTAATGAATATTTTGCTTCCCTAATAGCATTCGAAATGGAGGCTGTTCGAACAGATATGCGATCGGTATTATATATGAAAATTATTAATCTAATATACCACGCTCGTGGAGATTCAACAGAAGAAGTTCAAGAAGAAATCAAACCGTGTTCATCTCCGGAATATTAAATTAATAAATTATGGTTGATTAGATTATGAGTGAAAAATTGATTTCAAGTGTGTTAATTATAATTACCTATTATTAAAGATTGCTTGTCACCAACATATGAGTGTTTTATTTTGCATCAATCTATATACCTACGGCTCTACCTTAAGGTTTTAAACACGATGTCGCAAGCAAGAGCTAGTACTTATATAATATCGATAACAATTTATTCAGATTTCCCAACACTGTTCGAAATTATACCTAAACACGTCTGGCCCTGGGGGCACGATTACTGTAGCAATATCTGGCAGGGAAAGGGTTAGGGTGACTTTCGTACAGCGAGCGCACAGAACATATGCGTGTTAGGGCGTTTGCCTGAGATATATTTCTCGACTTTCGTCGTCTCGTCGTTTCTCGATTCGTGTTCTTAATGTGAAAAAGACGGACGGGAAATTCACGTCCTAGCGTTTGTTGTCCACTTATCCGTATTTGATTCGTTTTGTTTGATATACCTACTCGGTTTCGTCGGATTCGTCAAAAAACGACTCGGAAGTGACAATTTACGAATCGAACACGAACCGAATACCTCCGAACAGTATTTGTATGAATGCACAAACGTCTAAACAATTATTAGGATGGCCAAGCCGGATCAGAAACGAACACAAATCGAATACGAACCGGATACGAAACTGTTTTCCTGGGGGATCACGCTCGACTCAAGGCTACAATGGGGTCCTCATTAAACGTCTTTTGCAGGACGGCTAAGTTCAGCAGCATACGCTGTCAGAAAAATCCGTCAAATTACTGATCTAGATACCGCGAGGCTATTTTAGTTACTTTCATAGTACCTATCATGTTTTACGGTATTTTACTGTGGGTACGGGCTGCAGACATCGAATCTATTTTTATTCTGCATAAAAGAGCGATCAGAGCCATATATTATGATAATTTTTGAGAAGATAATAAAAATCCAAGACGACGCGACGGCTGCAAAATTTTTAAAATTTTTCGTCATGGATATTTTCATAGTTTTCGAGGGTGCTAAAACCGATAGTGAGGTGGTGGTGATCAAAATGTAAATCCAAGATGCCTGCTGCGAAAATTTTCAAATTTTTCTTCATGGGCATATTATATTTGAGATGGGACTAAACGATTGATTTCGCGACACTTACGACGCCAGCTTTTGACCATTAAAAATACATCAACGCGCGATACATTATTTCCTGCACAATAAAATTGTTTCAAGTGAAAACTTGAAAAACCACCCACTTGCCACTGTTTTTTTTTCTCATAGAGGGTGATAAAAAGTAGAGTGTTCACCTCGGGAGCAACACTATTTTAAGCTCGAGTGACGTATTTTGAATCCCTCGCTCCACTCTAGAGTCAAAGAAACACTCTCGCCTTAAAAATAGTTGTTTACTCCCTTGAGAAACAATCTATTATTTAGTTATCATCCCTATTAAGACCTTCATCCCTATTAGAGATTATATCACAAAATGTTTGAAGACATCGACGTTTCGTATTCCCCTTTTTTCTCCTCGGAAATTGAGCAGATCCAATTATTTTTTAAGAAAGAGTACGTCTGGGTTCCAAACATTAACTTTTATGTTATATTTCGAATTTGTCTGGTAGTCCTGTAGTCACGGCGATAAAAATGGGTATTTTTTTGGAGGGTAATATTTTCTTTATTAATTAGTTGCTATAAAAAAGGAAATGACAGGGACGTGTCTACCAGCAGACTTTGATTTTATTTAAAAAAAAAAGATTGCTCTAGAGGCATTAATTAATCAGAAAGAAAAAGTAAAATACATTTGTATGGAAAATCGCAGGCCCTGTTCCCTCTTAATCCCTTTTTCGTCAGTTTTAGCCATAATTAAAGTTAGATTCAGAACGTCTTACGGGCGGAGTGCTAAGATTACTTTTTTACATTACAATGAATGAAACAACCTTTTATTTTTTTTTCTAATTTTCATGTTTTGGGTAGTTACTTATAAGTAATATTTTAATAATTATAACTAAGGAGCTTTAATAGCCACTATGCATGTTTAAAAATTATAATGACAGTATAAAATAAGACAACTTAATTATTGACAAACGTGATCATATTGAGAGACTGTTACCGTTTGATACAGTAGGTATCTGGATCTACGGAAAGCTAATATCTGACCATCAGGTGAGTTAGTGGTCAAAAATGAGCCTATCAATAATAAAAGCTAAAACAGTACAAATGGAATAGATTCATTAGTTCATGAAAAAAGCGGGCAGTGTTTAAAATTTCTACGTTTTTATAAATAAGAATCTTACAATTTGAAAAAATACAAACCAATCTTATTATAATAGTCAAATAAGATTGTGTTTAAAAATGCAATTTTTAACTACATACCTATTTACACAAATCATATGCACATTATGTATAAATCAGCAAAAGATCTTTGTTCAATTCATTCATCATTCATACCAACTTAAATAGAATAGTAATGGCTACAGACTAAACCTAGTCAATCTTTACAGCCGCATAAATTTTTCTTATAAATGTGTATGCTGCGAAGAATCCTATGGTGCCAGTGAGAAGCCAAAATGTTAACACCATAAGACCTGTAACAAAACATAATAACATTATTAAATATAATTCAAGCGTTGACCCCTGGCGGGTCAGCGCCCGCTCGCTAGTCCGCGCTTTAAGCGGGTCCACACCAGCGCACGCGCACGAACTGTGCACACTAGGCGCCTGGAATGGCTATGGATGCGTCACATCCTACGTGCGCGCGCATGTTGCGAACGGTCTTCTTCTTCTTCTTTTCGTGTTTTTAGTGACTAACAGAGTTTTAAAGCCGCCTATGGGCCTCTGTCTGACTTGGCTTCACAAGCCGTCGAGAAATATATCTCAGGCATTCCGGTTTCCTCACTGTTTTCCTTGACCGTTTTTGAAGCAAGTGATAATTAAGGTGACACTAGTCGCGGGCTCGAACTCACACTAGTGGGCATGGCCGAAAAGCACGCTGTGTCACCTGGCATCGTGTCCGACAGAGATAGTATCAGTCATGAGCAGTTAGACACTGGTCTACGTGCACAACGTCTAGTTTGCACGCACACAAACACCGTTCCGAACTATTTTAGTAAAACGAATGCGTAAAAAATTACGAAAAGTCCTTTTGAAAATAGGGTTTTATGAAAAAACCACTGCATAAATCAATTACAAATAAAGTTTATTGAACTCTTCGACAATTGAGCTTTGTCGGTGCCGACTTTGTTTTGGAGATTTTACACTTCTTTTATTGCTTATTTACCCCCAAAGTTGCGTTAAAATTAGCAAGAAAAAGGAATCTTTGTGGGCTCCTAACTTTTTAATGGCTCATTATTTTACTATTCTGTTTCCGCACAGACAAAATTAATAATGAAACAAAACGATATCATGTTTAAATTTGGATGTACCATGTCAAACAGTGGAGTAAAACCCCCCTGAAATTTGTATGGAAAAAATATCAACTAGTGCCACCTTATACAATACGCACATGAATCCGAAAAATCCGCAAGAACCGTACACACTACGTGCCTTGCTCGAACTGCTGAGCACAACCGAGGAACCATAGAAACACGACTGGACAAGGCATGCACGCGATATGTTCGCGAACGAGTGATTTGACTGTTTCTTGCACGCGAACTACTCGCTAACCGCTCGCGAACATGTCCAAAAGTGTCCATACTATGTTCCTAAGATGCACGCGAACCGCACTGTTCGTGCGCGTGTGAACTGCTGAGGTGTGGACCCGCCTTTAGAAAGCGTTTCCTTTGAGGCGGAGATGTACAAAAATCGATCAATCACAGACGTAAATGAGACGAGAGATACGATGTGGTATGGTTTGTGTGTGCAATGTGATTGGTTGATTCCTGCACGTCTCCTCTCCCTACGCTGTGTTCGTCTAGCTAGCTAGAGCGCTCATCCAGCAAGGTTGGCATCAGGACTGCCCAGAGCACGCCGTACACTAGTAAAGCAACCCCTTATAATATCTTATCCTAACTATATAATATTATAAATGAGAAAGTGAGTTTGTTTGCTTGTTACGCTTTTACGCTAAAACGGCTGAACGGATTTGGATGAAATTTTGCACATGGGTAGAACCATGACCCGGAGAAGGACATAAGCTACTTTTCATCCTGGATCGTAGACGAAGTCGCTACTTTTGCTACATAACGATTTTATTGAACATAATTATTATAAGAGGTTTATTTATTTCTGCAGAAATAAATAGTTGATTGAGGACGATACTAGCAATAACTGTTGGCAAAATGCACTACTGCTTAAAATGAAGTGGGAACTCACAAATTTTGAAATAGTCTAGCAAGCACAGTGTAGTGTAGTATAAAGTGTGATATAAATAAAAACTATTGCATTGCTGCAAAGTAAATTTTGTATTGAATTACCTGTGTAGCCAATATAAAGCAGTGTCGGTATAAACTCTGTGATTTCCAATTTCGTGAAAAAGTAAAATATGGAGTATATTAAAATATACACAGCAGAACCTCCTGAGACGATAAAACTCTTCCACCACCAATGATAATCCTGTAAACCACATAAAACATTAATAAATACAACCATTGGAATCAGTTTATAAACGGTGGCATATGACATCGACGCGAAAACTGTTACTGTGAAATCAGTACATGATTCTGAACCCCCTGCGTTGAAATTTTTTGTCGGTAATTTTTTTTTTATCTGCTGTTTCATAGAAAAGTGCAATACATACGTGGTCAAAATGTATGGGACAGCAGATTTTTTTTTTGTTAATAATTGATGAAAAATTTCCACACAGGGGTGTTCAGAATCATGTAGTGAACTCATGGTAACAAACAGTTTTCGCGTCAATGTCCCTGCCACACTGTACTATTAAAAAAAAAAAAAAAACATGTCCATTACCTCTCCACAGAGTTGAAAATATACCATAACAATTGATATTTGTGATACAGACACCACTAATATACAAAACACGAGGAATAAAAATCCAAAGAGATAGTAAAATTGGTTCTCCCACAGTGCATTAAAAATGAAAAACAGTTCAATGAATACAGCTCCAAATGGTAGAATGCCTGCCATCAAAATGCTGAAACAATGTTTAAATAGGTATATTATCGCAGCATAACAAATAGTAAAAGTAGAAATTTCCCAATGTACACATTGATAAGGTTGAAGCAAACACGATGGAATTGTGCTATTATAAATCTATAGCGTAGTTAATGATGTTGATATTGTAATAATAATTAATTTATTGAACCCCAAATACTCAATCACTCAAAAGTTTATTTTGATAAACCACTCTCACTGATAAACTCCATCTACAACAACAAGGAATTTTGTAATGTGCGTAACTAGAGCTTCCGCATGGGTGATAGAATAATTCTACCTATGTCAATATTTAAGGCATAATAGCAGCAATCAAAGTTCCCAGTCTTAGTTTAGCAGTCACAAAAACTTCGATAATATTAGCCGTTTACCTACTATGTGTTAGGCGGAGTGACGTCACCCCAGCTTCCTCGTGCAGTACAGACAAACCAGTGAGGTTAGGGTTTTGGACTATAATCAGAAAATGAAGGCATGACAGCAGCTCAAGGCAGAAAAAAACTGAACGATAACACTTAAGGCGACGATAACCGACTTTTAATGATTTTATATTACAAATCATGTCTAAACGAGCAGTGTTAATTATTTGGAAAAAAATATATGTTAAATTGGAGCATTTTATTAATAACTTAATATAGGAATATTTTAGATTAAGTTTATATTACATAGTGAAATTAATTTGTAAAGTTATGTCTAACGCGTATAAAAAGTTAAGAATTACGCAAAATCTATCAAACGTATTTTTCTGAAACCTTCACCATTTTAAAGATAATTTAACTATTGATCTTTTCATACGTGTTTTATTAAAATACATTTTGTTTTATGTATAATAAATTAATAATGCGTCTAATTTGGGACAGCGCTCCTTGATGGGAGAGTGCTATTACTGGCTGGACGTACGACGGGTTGCTGGAGCTCAGTACAGAACACGCAAGCTAACCACGCAAGGTCACAGGCATATATTAACGTCTTAATAAGTGTTGAAACTACGATAAAAAAAATGAGCCGTCGCAGGACGCCAGGCAGATGTGAAACATCGAAATTATTATGTAATAAAAAAATATTGGTAATATGCATAAAAGGATAGTTTACCGCCGCTAACATTGGCATTGGCGTTAGTTGTAGACATGGGTCGTACTTGCAAAATCGAGTACCAGGGCTTCCAAGTGCGTCTACCTTCAGAAACCAGGTCCTAAAACCAGGGCTCGGGATACTTTCAAGTATTTTCTATCTGCATAGGAAATTGACCCGTAACTTCGTATAAGTAAGGAGCACAATCGCGTTTACAAATAAATACCTAGTTTTTACTTTTATTACCATCCAAGCCCTGTTGGAAAAAAAAAAATACTTGCATGGGAAATTGAACCGTGACTTCTTATTAATAAGAAGCAAAATTGCGTTTACAAATAAATACTTGCAAAGACACACCATTTAGAAATACTTGCATACGAAACTGTTCCGTAGATTCTTACAGGTAAGGAGCATGATCGCATTTGCGAAAACTACCGCGGTTATGGACCTATTGAAGATCTGATTGGATTGAGTACCTACGTAGACTATGAAGTTTGTAAACACCGAGCGTCGAGCCCCGACGGAGCGAGTCCGAGTAGCCGTATAAAATACTTTGAAGCCTTGCAAGTATTTCGGGGCGGTACCTGGTGTACGTACTTGGAAGCAAATACCTGGTGTAAAAACCTGGTCGCGTAAATACGTACCTTCCCTAGTTAGTTGGCATTGGCGTTGCCACGCCAACAGTCGGTCTGATCCGCCGCTATAGATTTTTCACATCAAAAACTGTGTGGAAGCTGGGATGACGTCACTCCAACTGCTCATGCCATATATCTTCCGAACGAAAGAAGATATTATATAAAAAATTAAGGCATAATAGAGCAGCAATTGGCAGCAAAATTTTCAAACATCTGTTCAAAATACTCTACGAGAGGCAACGGGCCTCGTTAGCTCCTCCGACACAATAATAATTTGAATTTTTTGGCGCGGAAATTGTTTTTGCTTATTATGTGGAAACTATGAGGCTATAGTCCAAAACCCACACCTCGCTGGTTTGCCTGTACTGCACGAGGAAGCTGGGGTGATGTCACTCCAGCTCACACAGTAAACGGCACATATTAACGAAGTTTTTGTGACTGCTAAGCCTAAGACTGGGAACTTTGATTGCTGCTAGTATGCCTTAAATATTGGCATAGGTAGAATTATTCTATCACCCATGAGGAAGCTGTAGTAACACATAATTTTGTTACATGCATGCTTAAATTAATCATGCTATATTTTATAATTATTATAAAATTATAAAAGGTCTTACCAAATAAAGATGTTCATGTACCAAACTTGTTCTGGGACTTTTCTTGGAATAAAATTTGTTCTTACTGGGTGTTGGAATGGTTGTTTCCGACACCCAAAATAGTATCCCAAGTATACTAATGGCAATGAAATGCAGAACCAAAGACATAATAAAGCCATCATGGTCGAAAACGGAACGGCACCGCTGGAATGTTTACCCATAATAAAAAAGTTTAAAAAGAAACAAGTGCCAAAAACAATAGCTGGATATAGTGTCGCCGTCAGAAAAGCTGCCTGCTTCCATTGTTTTCCCTTCATAGTATTGTATAAGCGCGCCGAGTAATAACCCGCGATGAGACCCATGAATACATAAAGAAATATAGCAGCAGTCATTAACGCACCCCGGCTCGCCGGTGACAACATGCCGAGCATAGCAATAACTGAAAAGTATACAAACTTATTAGTTGAGCACCAATATTCATCATAAGGTAAAGCTATTAAATAAGGCGCTTTTAATATTTGTAGTTAAAATCCATTTCCACACGAAACACATTGTTAATGTTGGGTAATTAAAATGTTTAATTAATTAAACTTTAAACTTATGTAAAATTTTAATGGTATTTACAACTGGCACCGATAAAAAAGCAGTGATAGCAGTTTCTCATAGATTTCAATATGATAAGTTCCAAATATTTGAAATTATATTTGTAATGTATTCAAGTACTTTACTGTGCTAACTAACACCAATATTGAAATCATTATTGTTACACATTATACAAAAAGGCTGCTAAATATTTGTGATTTCTTACAGATTGTAATGAGAGCCATCAGGAAGACTTGTATGCCACTACCAATAACAGCAGCAAACAACATTCTTTTGGGTGGTGGCCGAAAAACATCTCCGTGCACTAGCTTCCAGCCAGTTTCTTCCATCATATCATCAATACTCTCATCTGAATTATAACGAGCTATATCTCTTCTTAATGTGCGTACCATTATCATTGTCAAAATACCTGCAAATGCAAACATTTTCAATGTTTTTTGCTAATATTACTTTTAAATTTTAATTTAATGATGTAACATAATTTCCTTTCATAAAATATTGTTTCTTATTACCTATAAGATTTATATTTAATTAACACTTTGAAGGCCACTATATGCCTATAGGCTTTGTAACAATAAAACTTCTATTGCGTTTCGTGTACTGTCCTTCAAAGTGTTAAGATTTGGATTAGCTAAAGTGTAATTATTTACATCTAATTTATTGAACATATCTCCAAGAAACCTATAAAATTAACAAAATGTATCAATTAATTACCTGATAGGAAGAACAAGACTACAATAGAATTAACAATAGAGAACCAATGGATTTGTACATCTTTCATGCCTAAATATATATCCCATCTGGATGCCCAGCTTATATCAGACTCTCCCCACTCAACAGAATATGTAAAATATAACTTTGTGCCTGTGTCTTCATTAACCAGTTGCGGATTAGGATCCGTTGGAAATTGGCAAGAATCATCGACAAAGGTTAGATCATCTTTATCCACAGAAATAGTCTCCACTTCAAATCCAACAACTCTATAAGAGTCCCTGGAAACAAGTATAATAATATACAATTTTGCAAGAATAAGCTGTTCATTGTCTATTAATAATTTAAATATTTATTCTACATATTATATCCCCATTGATAGAGCTCAGTTTGAATCCCAAAGAAACTCTCTCATCTAAAATTAAACCAACTTTGCCCCCACCTGTTAACTACAAAATTAAATAATTTATATTAAATCATGGGAATTAAATAGTAGGTAGGCCTCATTTTACATTAAAATTTATATATTTTTTCACGGGTCTTGTACATATTCATACATAATGATATAAAAAACAGAAACATACTTACTGGCTATGCTTGTGATATTTGAGCAATAGCTTTAAATGATTATTGATGTATGCTTTGCCTTTGGACATAAAACCAAGACGATAACCTTGCTCTATACTTCTTTCTGAAGTGTCAATATTTGTAATTCTGGTGGCCACTGGTAAGTTATCAACAAGCCTGAAAAGGTTCATGTGATAAGTTTCAATATTTGACATACAAATGATATATATGTCCAAATAATATATACCAACTAACAATTAATACTCACAAATGCACAAAATACTCATGTTCAATGCGGCTAGCCACTTTTTCAGATTCTTCCACACTCCAGTTTATGGGGTTATTTTTATGATGGCATAGAAGTCTGCACTTAATGTTCTCCGCCATATGGACTTCATACGGAGTGTTTACTATACGGTCTCCACGTAACACCTCACCTAAATTTTCTGATTTATATACAAATGTACCATTCTTGGGTAAACATAAAGGTAAAGAATAATACTCATATGGAAGTTGTGTGTGTATGCTGGTCATTTTGACGGCTTTTACTTCAATTCTCTGGCCTTTTTTGAATTCCACCGGAGCCACCCCGGGTACGTAGAATCCATTGCTAAAGTGAATGAAGCTACTAAGTAAAAAGCAATGAAAAAGAACCTGAAAAAAACAATGCATTATATTTTCGACTAGTAGAAACGAGTTTATCATAGTTGCATTACTGGGATACGCACCGACAACATATTTTAATAAATATTACTCAGTTATAACTAAAGGAAAATACAATCATTCTACGATCGCTTCCTTCGTCTCCCACAGTCTCCCATCTGTCAATAAAATCTGTCTAAACTTTGACGTTTTATTTCCCACAAGTTTGACGTTCGGCTATGGCTTCGTTCATGTTTTTCAGTTTCACCAATTTTTTTTATCGTAGTAACAAATTATTCAAAAATATATTGTACATACAATGAAGGATGCGCTAACTGTACGTTTGTACTGGCGTTGTGTAAACATGTTGAAATCCCTATTTTCTGATTTGCTGTCAAACATTGTATCGAAGGTTGACAGAAAATATAGATTTCAACATGTTTCTATGTGAATTTTTCGCCAGTGCAAACGCACAGTAAAGTAAAGGTAATTAACACACAACTCGACCAAATTGGAAAAAATCTTTAATTTTAATTCCGTGGACTACCCTGCTTTTCCCATGAGAGATGATGAGGGTAGGCAGAAACTACAGAACACTGCGCCGTTTCTACAATCCTATCCTACTCTTTTTGCATCGAAAAGGCACTTGTCCGCCGACGAAGAAGTGACTAGACATCTAATTTCTCGCTCAAGAAACGTACAAAAGATTGTAGGTTCCGTGTCAGGAAAAGAAAAGAGATACATACGATAAATAATTTAGTTGATCACTGACTGTTCGAGTAGGTTCAGGAGAAGAACACTGTGGAAGAACATTTCATAAAGTGCTAGAGGGCTTGACTACTACAACGAGCACGTAGCTTTAAATTCCCCGACTAATAATCATGATCAAAACTTTGATCCAGCCCGTCCCATTCTTGATGTACTCCCGCCGGTTGAGGCCCTAAGCCAAGGTTCGTACCCCGCAGGGTGTGCCCTTAGCGAGCGTTCACCTAGTTTTAATTAGCATAGTTTAACTGGCATTGAATAACCCCTGGCTGGAGGTTTTAAGTGTAGTAACTTAAGGCACCCACAGGAAAGCCCGGTTAAGTAGTCATGATCTCAGAGGTCAACTACGAGATGCCCTAGCTAAAAAAAAAAAAACTGCTACAACACAGAGTATTTTTATTTTACTATGTACTACAAGGACCTGTTAGCGCTTGAATGACATTTACAGGGGGCCGTTGTTGTTAAACATTTGTTTTGTGAACTTTTTTTGCGAAATTATTTTGAAAAAAACAAGACGGTGGTATTCGTTCAGATTTTGGTCACGTATCAAAAAATCTTTGGCGCGTTGTATCAGTGTGTAAACTGTGGTATAAGATGTCTATAGTTACTCTGTATTAGCTTTTTTTTTAAAGTGCGTCGCTTTACTCCATATTTGTAGTCTGTGGTGTGTCGTTATTCACCCAATATTCCCAGGGAATATCTAGTTGTTTTATTTTTATGTGTTTTTTTTTTTGGTTATTTCGATCTTGCAACAGACTCTGATCTACTGTCCAAGTTATTATAAAAGTGCTATTGTAAGCCAAAGTTACGGAAGAGGTTAACTACACAGCATCATGGTGCAGGTGATTGTTTTGAAGTTTAGCTGTGCCATGTGATTAGTCATATTTAAAATAACATTTCCATGGGGATATTATATGATATCAGCATAGAATAATAACTATAACTACGGTATTGGTAAAAAGACTGGAGACATTGGAGTGTACTAATGTTATTATTAATTTATTTACAGGCTTCAGAGGAAATGGAGCAACCTGACCTGCCTCAAGCCGTTAAACTGCTCAAAGAAATGAACACTAATGTCCAGCAGGTGTCACAGCTTGTGGACAACATGCTGGTGCGGGTCAAAAGTGGAGAACTGTCAACAGATAAAGGTCTTAGTTTTCTGGAAATGAAATATCAAATGCTACTTAGTTATTTAATAAATTTAACTTATATTGTATTAAGAAAGTGCTCTGGTGAAAGAATAGAATCAGATCCATCAATTGAGAGGCTTATTGAGATAAGAACTGTTCTCGAAAAAATTCGTCCCATAGATTCAAAATTAAAATATCAGATTGACAAACTTGTTAAAACTGCTGTTATTGGTGGCACATCTGAAGATGATCCTCAAGCATATCATGCTAATCCTGCAAATTTAGTGAGTAAGATAAATGAGTCTGCTGAGGAATCTAGTGAATCTTCAGATGAGGGAGAGAACAAGAAAGATAAGAGCAGTAAACCAAATATTTATGTGCCTCCTAAGTTAGCTGCAGTACATTTTGATGAAAATACTTCAAGAGTTGATAGTGAAAAGAAGAACAAGGAGAAGTCAAAGAAGCAATTCCTAAACTCAAGTATAATGCGTGAACTGCGGGATGAATATTCTGAAGCACCACTGGAAGTGAGCACAGGAAATCATGTCAAGCAGTCAATATCTAAATATGAACTGGAAAAGACTGAATATGAAGAAAATTATTTAACACGTCTGCCAGTTACGAAAGCAGAGAAAAACCGCAGGAAAAAGTTATCAACAGTAGGTATGATTGCTGATGAAATCACAGGTACAAGCAGTAGTCGCCAGACTCGGAAACACAAGTTGAAGTCTAAGAAAGGTAAAGGTTTTAAAAGAAGGCGTACCCAATGAGACTAGACCCTTGATTTTATATCATTTATATGGACTTTTTGAATTGTATATATAAATATATATATATAAATATATAATTGTATATATATATATAAATATACCACAACACTAGTAGAAAAACAACTCACTTAATAAAATTGGCAACTACAGTTTCATATTATTTTAGCAATCTTACAGTGATTGTGTTATGCTTTAGTGAAAACAATTTGTTAATTCGTTTTTGCATGAACAATAATATTTCACCTCACCAAAATATTTTATTAATAAACTACATAAATATAATAACTGTTACAAAAAACAAATATTGTAAATAATATTCCAATAGGTATACTAAAGAGAACATGCATAGCCAAGATAGGGCACAGGGTAATTCTCATTTAAACAATAAGATGCTCTCCCTACTTTAAATAAAAATACTATTCCAAGTTACATTATGCATAGATTAAAAGACATTGAATATTATCAGAGAAAACTATCTGTTATGTACATTTCATAGGTCATCAACTATAATTTTCTTACTACCTCTTTGGGCCTTTTTTCTATCATGCGGATTTGTGCGTATGCGCGCAGCCCGCATCCTATCGTTGCATATACTTTTCCTGTCATGGATGCCACACGCACGCGGGATTCTTTGTCTACGTGTGGCACGCAGAACACTACTTTAGGCATGCAGGTGAGGTACGCACGCGGGCGCAAACCCGCGCAAAAACAAGAAAAGGGCATATTACCAGGTCGCCATTTATGCAGTTTACGCATTGTCTTTCCGTCCGTATACGATGCATGAACGTGCATCCAGACTGCGTACGATCGTTGGGCGGATGGGCACCTAGATTACCGTCGATCGACGTCGACTGCTATTAACCAACTTCAAAAAGGAGGTTCTCAATCTTCCTAACCAGCTTCAAAAAGGAGATTCTCAATCGTCCTGTATACAATACGCTACGCATCGCCCCACCGCCCTAATATAACTTCGTTTTCGCTTAGGGTTCTTTCTGACTTTTTTTTCTTTTTGCTCGGCTCCTAAGCGTCCGAGAGTGATGTTAAATACTCTATAACCTTCCTCAAGAATTGGGCTATCAAATGCAAAAATATTTTTTCTAATCCGACAGGGGTTCCTTATTATATTAGAATAGATTTGTACGTAAGTTCACACATAACTCAGTATTCACCTGAGCTGATCCCGTTTAAATTAATCTTGATTCCATCGAACATGTTTTGAGGGCCAACAATATAGACTGATCGACGTCGATTGACCGCATTCTGATCTGGTCACCTATGTGCGAAATGATAGTGTGTAGGTTCATGGATACTTTGTACGATAGTGCGTAAGACTACATGTCTCAAGATTAATTATACGTAGAGGATTTTACCTTTTAGCCCAAGAAAGTTAGATTGCGGAAAAAAAATCTTGTTATAGTTTTATTACGATAATGATAATAAAGCCGCGGACACGAAGTCAGCAGGCAGCGGGGCGGCGGCGCGAGTGCGGCGCGTTAAAATGCATAGATTTATATGACACGCCTTGAAGACAGCGGCGGCGGCGCGGGGAGCGAGCGGTTCCATATTTAAAAAAAAAAAACTATGCGTTGCCACGCCGCCGACCCGCTGCCTGCTGAATTCTTGACCGAAGCCGAAAAATAATAATACATTTATTTCAGACTAAGTCCATAATAACATTACCTGCATTAAATTAAAACATAAAATTGATATAAAAAACACACAAAAATTATCCTCAACATTGAAATTAAAATAAACACTTCATTTAAATCAAGGCTGTGTGAAAAGTCCATAGAATATAAAAATATTTGCTGTGTAAGGTGAAAGTTATTTTCTTGCTAAAATCTCGTAAGCATTAGTTACGCTGCCGCTGTGACAAGTTTATCACTTATAACATTCACGTTGGACCAACAGTTCTCGAGTAAAAAGGCAAAAACTAGAAAAGCTCAGTTACTCTCGTACTAAATCTGTGCGTATAGATGTGTATTGTAAATGATATTTTTATGCTCAAGAAAGCAGTTTTATTTAACTGTTCTTATTTTCCTGGACTATTAAGCTATCTCTTGAGGGCGCAATGGCGTGGCTACAAAAACTAGACTAGGCGACAACACAGTCTCGATCGAAGTTCCCTAAAATCAGTGTACTTCTAAAGTGATCGAGACTTCTTGATTTCTAGGCGATTACGAGCCATTTATATGTCACTTATTTGATGCTCGAGTACCGGGACAAACGCCTTCGCCTATGCAACAAATCAAGTTTACGGGCGGCGGCTGGTCGCTTTGACAAAAGTTAAGTAGCGCGCGAACTACTATTGCTCAAGCAATGTTGCCAAGGGGCAGCCAGTCAGCTTGAATCGTCACGGGCACAGCTTTAACATCTGCAAGATCGAGCTTCCTCAACAACCGCTATAATTAATTTATAATCGTGCGTGAGATGTTAATGTCGTTGGCATTGTCGGCCAGGGTCAGGCGCAGTCCTTACAGACTGCAGTCGTCAGAATTGCATGTCGACCACAATCACACTACAATCCTGAAATCCTTCAAGCCGAGTGGCTTGATATATAATGGCTGCCATTCCACTTTGTTAGGTACCTCTAAGATCGTTGTTAAACATTCTACGCTATCTTCTAGATAACGTTTTATTCTTTTTTTATGTAACAGATTATAACATAAGACAGTAGGTTTTGCTAGTCTGGCAGTGACAACCATGGAGCAGTCGCTTTTTAGGGGAGCGAGAATAAAAATCAAAAACACAATAAGTTTAATTAAAATCTCATTATATTCTAAATCATGTTCTTTAAAAATTAAGTATACGACAAAGTCAAAAAAGAAGTCGATGATCAAGTTGTTGAAATACTTTACCAATAAATTTGTTTTAGTGTGCTGCTAATTCGATTCAGAAAATAATTTTGTCTTATTTTAATCCTGAAAATCGATTTCACTTTAGGTAATGCCTAATGTATTTCAGATAAAATATGACATGAGCGTGAAAATTATTTTACGAAGGTATGCAAGTAGGTATTACTTACTATGTACGATAAAATTCTTTTGGTAACGATAAATTAATTCATAAGTTCTGTTTAAGTATTATTGTATTTTTTGTTGTTGTTTGTGTTTAATTTCATTTCTGTTTATTTTTTGTATGGAATAATTGTAATAAAAGGTTGCATAAATTAATTTTTCGTTTCATTATTTGTCAACGATTTGGTTAAAGTGGGGAAATTCTTGGAGACACGTTGAAGGATCGAAAGATTGATAGCGGAATAATCTCATGTGACGAATATGTTCAATTGGTGTGTGGGTATCGAGGCACTGGTAGTCGCCACGCGGCGGTGCAGTGCCGTGGTTGTGTGTAAGGTCCGAGCGGATCACGCGGTTCAACAGCCAGGGTGGAGATGACATGGTCAACTGAAAATAAGTATCAATATTTAGTTTTAAGTAGTACAGCAGGTGGTACCTACTTTTGAGATAGTGGTAAATATCAATATCAATGTTTGTTATAAAATGCATCAGATACATAGCTAAGTAAGGCAATTTTGGTTTAGATAGATTCGATCATCTGCATACTGATACTACTACTGATAGATTGCGGCTGAGCAAAGGCGGTTCTAAACTGAGCCACGGCCGGCCCATAGGTCGCTGCAAATTACCTACTGCCAACCAAGGCGCTAAAGGTTCGCTAAACCCTCCCCGGAGGTGACGTAATTAATGAAGAAAAAGAAGATGCTGCATGTTCTACAAAAAAAAATCGGAAACACTTGAGGAATCAGGCACGACACGTTGATACAGCAAATCATATTAGGTCTATGAGGAGTCCATATTATAGTTGAGTCAGCAGTTGAATAACATACCGGTTTTGTCACCGCTGGGTAAGGGTTCCTATAATCGTCCTGTTGAGTGGAAAGGTAATCCATCACTCCGAAATCTGCAGGAAGTTGAGCTAAGTCTGCATTTTTCATTAACTTATTTCGTCCTGGAGTGCTACATAACGTAAAAGAAATTAAGTTATAGAAAGTTAAACTCATAAATATATAAGGGATGAACCACCTGCTAATGTATTTAGTACTCATGTGGTACTTAGTAGATCTAACAACGGACAGTGGATGTTTAATACGTTTGACCTACTCAGGTTGAGGGTAGGTACACACAGCTTCATCGACTAGGTACCCCAGCAAAAGACGCGCAAGTTCAAATCTGATAAAGCTGCATATCAGCTTTTTTATTCTTGTAAAACATTTTATGATAAGTACCTACCTATACCGACGTAAACGACGCAAAAGGAGTAAGTAAGGATCGTAGCAAGTGGCGTTCTGTAGTTTCTGCCTACCCTCATGGGAAGAAGGCGTGAGTTTAAGAGTTTATGTATGTGTCACGGCTAAGGACGGATGGGAAAATAGGTAAATTGAAGATAAGTTTTCGAGGAGAGCTATTGTTTCATCTTTAGCCGGCTAAACTTAAGTGTTGTCGTAACCCCTTGGCTAAAAATGAAGTTACAAATGAAAATGGCTGAAAGTTAGGTTAGGTTAGGCTGTGACCACACAAAGCATGAGCCGAGCGAGTGCCAAGGTCCCTGTTGGCACAAGAGAATGTAATGTTTTGCGAATGTGATGATTTACGGTGTTTTGAGATTATGATTTTTTGCGTAAACATTGTGTACCAATCGAATATTCATTAGCCGTTGCGTTTAGGCTAAAATGCAGTTTAGCCGGCTAAAGATGAAATTATTTATCGAAAATGCACATTAAGTCTAACATTAGTCTCTCTTCAAAAATAAACTCAAGTTTAGCCGGCTAATGTTAAGTTTATTTCCACACCCGTCTTCAGCCGTAACATATTATTATGTCTCGACAAGTAACGATACATAAGAACATTTGCTAATCTCTCGGGGAAGACAGGCGTGATTTTAGATATGTTCCTAAAATAGTAGATTTCGCCGGGTCAAATTCTACTTACTCTGTGCACGGATAAGATGTGAAATTTACAAGTGGCATGAAGGCATATATTGGATCAGTCTTGGTGAATATCTGTGCTAGCATGTGGCGGGTTTCGGTCATACTAGTCCCCTGGTCCTCCGTTCCCCAGCGGTTGTAAGTGCTGATGTGGTTACTCAACTTGTCGCGATATGCATAGTTATCTTTTTTTTCGGCATGTATAGCATAGTCCCAATTTTCTACTTTTGTTTTTGGTCCATATGTATTCCTGGAAAATAATATCTGTTGTGGCTTTTTCGCTATAGGATTCTTAAATCTCATTTTGACGAACCCTTTTATTTTGTGCAAAAGTAATAAAAAACTTGCTAATATTTTCGATAAACGTTTTTTAGAAAAACATTTAATGTCACTTTTTAAATGTACTCTGTGATGTCACTTACTTCACATGTTGATTTTTTTTTTTTCTAGTTTACATCTGCGCCAGTAAAGTTTTTAATTCGGCAAAAAATAATATTACCTATATTTAATCTTTTTGATTCAAGTTATTATTATTTTTCGTGTGGTGGTGTACTAAGTACCCAAGTAGCATTTTATTCTCTATAATAGTTCATATTTAGTTCACTACTGATCTAAGTATTACCATTGGCCACACGTGGTTCATTGGCCGTATTATAGAGAACAAAATGCTTATAAACGAAAGCCACTAAACATAAATAACCTTATTAAAAAATTAAATATTCCAGAAAGAGATGATCTAACGCTTTTTGGGTGAACATTGGACAATAATCTAACATGGAAAAAGCATATCGAAAATCTGACGACTAAATTATCAAAATTTATATACGCATTATGCAAATTAAAAAGCAACACAAACTATGAGACCGCGCTCTTAATATAGAGCTCGAGAGCGCGGTTTAGCCATAGTTAAACCATGCATAAACATAGGCTTATGCATGGTTTAAGTATGGCATAATATTGTGGGGTGAAAGTACTGACTTTTACGATATTTTCATCATGCATAAGAAACGTATACTTACGCATGAACATCAAACCATGGCAAAGTTGTAAACCACATTGCATTAAAAAAAAAAAAAACGTTTGAACCCCCGTTTACATATTACAAATAGCTACGTTCGTGCAAAAACGCAGGAATTACTTTCGATCAAACATACCTAAAAACAAACCAGAATTATGACCGAAGAAACAAAAACAAGTTGATTACACCGACGCCAAAATTAAAAAATAGTGAAAAATAGCCCCAACTACAGAATCGAACAATTTATAATAAATTACCTAATTACATAAAAGATGACGAGAATACAAATTCATTCTATAGCAAACTAAGATTACTTACTTTTATTAGGGAAATGTTATTACACAGTAAACGAATTTATGACGGATAAAACTTTATAGATGTAGGTACTTCATAACTTTTTGTTAGATCCGGCCGACATACTTAATATTGTAGGTATATTCCAGTGACATTAAATCTAATCTATTTTATTTTGTATTGTATTGTAAAATGGCATAACTTATTTTAATTCATTATTAACGATAACTTGACATGATTGTAATTAACCTATTCCTTATTATTATTTTTATTCTACATTATATCCAAGATAAGAGTGCTTGGAAACATGCTGGTCCTGCTCCATAGGACAATTTAGAATCAAGACAAAATCAAACAGGTTGCTAATTTAATTGTAAAATTTATAATTTTGTGTTAATGACATTGATTTTACATTCTGTGATTACGTCCTCACACGCAGAATTATTAATTTTTAAAAAATAGGAAAGTCGTCTACTTTTACAATATTTGTAAATATGTGAGCACCATGTATCTATCACATAATTAAATTATCTGTCGTTGCTTCATTTTTAATTCTTTTTACCTATTGTGGTATAGTAACTTTATTTTAGGTGCATCGTCTTCACATATAATTATTTAACTAATGTACGTACTTATACAAACTATTGTAAAACATTTTAAAAGAGTAACGGTGGAGTTTCTTGCCCATTCTTCTCCAAACGAAAACTACCTTTTGGAAGGGGCGACTAGAATCAATTATATTATTTTGTAAATTTTGACGTTAAAAAGTGCCACACATGGGCCTATTTGAAATAAATGATTGACTTTGACTTTGAATGCAATCTGACTAAATATGATTAAGTGTGTTATTGTGTTTGATTGTATATTATTTATTACTGTTACTATTAATTGGGGATCATATCGACGTTTAGGCATGTATTTTAATTTTATTTTTATTTCTGAAATGTATTTAATTGTATTTTCATAAGTTTTGACTCAATTTAAGTATGATAATGTTCACAAACTCAACAGCAAACCAACATTGTCACTGTACAAAAACCGACAGCAAAATATTATAAAATGTGTGATGTGCATGAGATCAAATAAATAAATAATAACAACTTGAATCAAAAAGATTAAATATAACTAAAATTACCACTTTTTATTTTGATTTTTAATCAATTTACTCCAACATGGAGCCTAGTAGTTTAAGTTTTTATTGGTTTATTTTGTAAAAAAGATGTTTCTCTTCTGGTTCAACCCATGAATTCTACTAAATCTCACATATAATCGCTATAACCAAAAAATATGAGCCGGGTAAAATTGACACATTTTTGGCAACTTTACCTAACCTTCAGTTTGCATTGAATAGGTAAGTACGAGTATGTGTCTCAAAGTGCACGCGACGTAAAGTTACTAATGGTCATGGCGCTAAAAAGGGATGTATTTATTTTCGAAGCTACCATCTTCGTTTAAGCAATACCAATACCTAGGCCACACGTGGTTCATTGGCCGTATTAAAGTGAACAAATCCACTTATACTTTTATAAGGCATGTATCTATAGGAGTGTAAAATTGGCCTGTTAAGTAACTATTGGTTTTACAAAAGGATAACATTAGTCTTCTAGTCAGCTTTCATTTTACAAGCTGATCAAGAGCATTTTTGGAGGAGAAAATACGGCATTGTCTATTTAAAGGTCCACATGTACAGTGTTAAGAGTCTGTCTAATGAAAGTTGAGATTGTTTTTTTCACGTTTTCATAAATTGACAACACTGCTGCAAGTGTCACGTGTTGTAAGTTGTTGTTTTTATAACTACTTAAGGCGAAAGCGCCAGGGTAGCCCGCGAAATTCAATTTTTTTTAGGTTTTTTGCAATTCGCTGGTCAGTATTAAGTTGTACGTTGATTAATATACGAACATCAACACAACTCTCTAAGACCACGTAAGTCCAAAGAATAACTGTTTCATGAAATCATCATTCTTTGGACTTACGTGGTCTTGGAGAGTTGTGTTGATGACTTTAATGATTATAATTCTGTAAATACATATTTGTTACGGCCGCGAATCATATTTTGATCGATGTACAACTTAATACTGACCAGCAAATTGCAAAAAACGTAAGAAAATTTGAATTTCGCGGGCTACCTTAGCGCTTCCCCCTTAAGAAAAAAAAATTGTGTATATTTTGTCATATTTTACGTAAAACATTGCCTAAAACTTTAAGAAGCAGTGCGAAAAAGTTGTTATACACTATGATAAGTAATTACAACCGAGTGAAAAGCGAACGCGAGGATGCATTTAACGAAAAAGTACAATTATTAACAATAATTTCGAAAATTACTGGTAAACTATTGAAATCGTTTTGATACTAAGTAAATAGGATTTATATTTATTAGTCCTGGTTCATCAATATAATAGTTTTAAATGTGGAATCATAATTGAATATACCTAGCGATGAGAAATCGCGTGACATCTATATGCAAATCTGTGTTATTATTTATGTAATTCAGTTGTAACATCCTAGGTTTTCTACTATGGAAACTAAATTGCCAAATTGGAGTGGCCAGCAAAAAGCCCAGACATAAATCCCATAGAATATGGAGCATGCTTAAAAAGCGAATCCGGTAAAGTTTCAACCTTCTTTAGATCCTCCATGATTTGAAAACCGCTCTGGTTGCCTGGGACGAAATTGCTCAAGTAAATAAGAGCATCATCTAGAGCATGCCTTATCACACGCAGGCGATGATCAGAGCCAGCGGTGGAAACACGTTATTATTTTTTTGTAAAACGTCCTTATTTTGTGTTTTTTTGTAACAAAACCTTAATTTTAATGTTTGTGTTAATTGCCATTTTTGTAATTTAATTAAGGTTTAATAAAGTTTTAATTTTTTATTAGGTATTTGTGATTTGAATTTAGGTATCAGACCATCCTATAATCGCCCGGAGGACACGGTGGAGGTCTGCCCGGCTTGGGCGGAGCATCGCCGTGTCCTCGTGGAGGCGATCAGCGGCGGTGATCTCTCGCGTCCGGCCCTGGTTCAGGCCATGGTACGGTGCGAGAGGAAATATTTCGCAGAATCATCGCAATGATTAAAACTCGTAGTGTACGCTTAGCCTACGTTTTTGATATCTATTTCAACTTGATGCCTCCGCGCGTTCCAGAGAAAAAGGGTCTTAACAGACAACGAAGTCATCCTTTAATAAGGGTTTCCATTTTTCATTTTGAGGTACGGAACCCTAAAACAAATGTATTATCTGTCTGTTACCTTTTCATGCTGTAACAGCTGATTAGATTTAGATGAATGGCATACGGATAGGCCATGACCTGGCTTAGGACATATGATAAGTACTCTGAATCCCGGTTTTACGTTTCTGTGGGATATTTCCCAACCTTTACGCGTGCGAAGCCGCGGGCAAAAGCTAGGATAGGTATGAATTTTTGGTACTTACTTAACAATTTGTTAGAGTATCTGTTGTGTAATCTTGTACCTACATATAAAGTACTGCTAGTGCCACGCTACCTTTAAAATAACTATTTGGATCTAGCCCCTTGTCCCGCTGGAGTACTTGGTGGCACCAACATGTCATTATTCATGGAGAATTTATTCCTCCACTTTAATTCTTCGTCTCGAACACGAATACTTTCCATCGCGCAAGCAACAAATGCTTCAAAAAATTCAAAAAATGATAGTTCGACATCAAGATCCATAATTCTATCGCCTTCACATAAGTTCGGAAATATTCTTGAAAATATTCTTATAATGGTTTTGCTCGATAGATTGCCAAAGTTGAAAAGTTTCAAGTTTTCAATGTCTTCGTTTATTTCAAAGGGTTCAGGGAGTTCATTATTATCTGCAATAAAAAGGCCCGGAATTTGGTTTTGTGTAGGATAAAAGGATAAAATAGTGTTTTAAAAATATTATTTACCAACAACAAAGGTTAATTCATCTCCAAAAATATAAACATTACGGCCTAGTGGTAGGCATATGTCAGGCACTTCCACGAAGCCAGGTTGAGGACGTTCTGTGCAGTGTGGCGGACGACGGACGGCGCAAAGAAAAGTGCGCACTGTATGTGGCTCTCCCAGGCTACGGTACAACTCATAGGTTGCCCGCAAAGGTATACATTTACCATAACCATTTACCAAATGACCTTAAAATGAAATAACATTCCAATAAATATACTTTTCCTTTTTTGGTTGTTTAAACTTTAAAAAGACTTCTCGAAACTACTTTCATCCTACCTCTTTGACGATTAGATCCCCGTAATACATCGCAATCCATAAAAGTTTTGAAAGCACTGGCTAGGATTGTATCAGGTTTTGTACCTGGCAATTCTCTCTTTGCGTATAATTTACTGGCAACTGATATCAGACTATGTAAGAACTGCCAAAAGTATACTTTCTCGAACGGATTATGTGGGCTCCTTGCTAACCATTTAGGATTCCGGTGATATATTTTGTCAATCTCCACAAGTGTCAAGCCTCTCTCGTGAACATTACAGTCGTAATAGAATTGCCATAAAAACAAGCGAATCAACACAGGCGTAAACGCTATTTCTTCGGTGTTGCATATGGTAGCATATTTGTAATAAATATTCAACAAATCGGTTTTATAACACTTCAATGTCTGGCGTAACGAACTTTCCTCAAACATGATCAAGTCTTCGATGTTGTCGAGTCTATTTCCTTCTTCTAACGAATGCTCGCCTTTTCCAGATGTTTGCGGAAAATCTTTTTCTGTCATATGATTATTTTCCAAGTAGTCATTTATTATATTTGTTCTAATTTCGGCTTGTTTATCTATATTCTTAAGTGCTTGATTTATGTGATAAATAAGGCCAACAGTACTGTCGCATATTTCAAATTGGTAGGGTTCATTTACAGTTAAAGTTCTCTTAGTGTCTTGAGTGTGCCTGGTTTCGGTACCAATTGAATTCAAGGGTCCCAAATTGTCGTTAGTAAAAAGGTTTCTATCTTGGATGATGAATCCATTATTTGTGACAAATTTTCCTACGCCATGTTTTTTATTTTTTTTAAACTCTCCCTTATAATGTGATCCTAAGCCGAGTCCTAGATTAAGTACACCATATCCATTTCGCTCACCTTTTTCCCACGTACCACGAAATGCATTTATAGATGGCAGTGCCATAGTGTTATTATAACAAGCTTCCCATATGTAAATACCATAACCCGACATGACTCCTTTCTGCCACCCTCCACGGTAAAACTAAAAGAATAAAAACATTAATGTACTACCTAGATATTGCTTTATAATAGAACTTCATTATTAGGTTGGTATATTTTTTCTGTGTAAATACAGGGTGGGAGGGACATCGACATGATAACTGTTACCATGGATTCAGTATATGATTCTGAACCCCCCTTGTTTTGGGTGGGAAATTATCAAATAACTCACTCAGTCGCTGCTGGGCGAAGCGGAAGGGCGTGTCAGACTCGTACTGACTAAAACCCACCCGTGTACCTTTAGTTGCCTGTATTGCCAGGGGCCACGGTATCCCTTTCAGACTCTCCCGCAACCTCGGCAGGCATCAGCCCTAGCGGACCCAGTCAGTTCTGCTGAAATCTCTTTGAGGCGCGCGTAGAACACAACGCGCCGCCCTTGACTCGGGCCTGGTCCTTATTGGACGGTGAGCTACCCATTGCTCACCGTCCGCAAGCCCGCGCCTACGATGGCCAGGAATCGGCCTGCGACTTCCGACGCCCAGGGCGTCTCCTGCGGCGGTTAGGGGCGTGAGGGCGCGAAATTTGCCTTTCCCTCACGTTCGGCCTCCTGCTTCGCAAGCATTACTGCTTCGCAGAAAGAGGATTCTGAACCCCCCCCCCCCCCCCCCTTTAAACGCAGGGGGGTTCAGAATCATTTACTGCATTCATGGTAATAGTTTTCACGTCAATGTCCCTGCCATCCTGTATAGTGGATCGTTTTGCAATCGCGGAGAATTCGAGACCTTTCCGCGCTATGGTTTATGGTTAAGCGTCAGTGCAACGCGAATCTGATCCATACAACAATTTCTATGAAAACTCGCGCGACACTACGTTACGTGATGCGATAACATTGCGATATTATAAGTGTTTCTAGGTAACTGAAGCTGAAAAATAACTTCTTAGCTTCTTATGCCCGTTTTCACTAACACTACGCGACACCTAAATGTAATGCCGAATAACGAAGGGTAGGTAGATGGCAAGGTGGTCCATGTAACAGGATTCATTCAGTTCTAGACTCCAAATCCAAGTCATAGTGTAGCTATCTAGGTACCTACCTACTCTATTACAGGTACAGGGCCGTCTTTACCCGGGGGCGCAAGTTCTTAGGGGGCGCAAGCCGATCGAGTCGATCGATTTGAATTTAAATCGAACATAAATCCTGTTACATGGACCACCTTGCCATCTACCTAAGATGGCAAGGTGGTCCATGTAACAGGATTCATTCAGTTCTAGACTCCAAATCCAAGTCATAGTGTAGCTATCTAGGTACCTACCTACTCTATTACAGGTACAGGGCCGTCTTTACCCGGGGGCGCAAGTTCTTAGGGGGCGCAAGCCGATCGAGTCGATCGATTTGAATTTAAATCGAACATAAATTTCAAAACAGACGACACTATAATTAAAAAGTTTGTCAACTTAAAAAGCAAGAAAAAGAAATTGTTGTTTGTAAATGTTTATTGTGGAGTAAGTATACTTAAAAAAAAATGGAACACAAAAAATTTGCATTTTTTTCGTTGGCAAGGGGGCGGGCGCAGGCTGATTTTCACCCCTGGCGCTCAATATGGTTAAGACGGCCCAGTATAGCTACAAATTATGTAGATGCCTAGTAGAGTTACTAGTTACTTGTTTAAAGATTAGGTAGGTATAATGGCGACAGGAAGGAGTAGGTATCACTTTTGCATGGACATTTTCCTATTACAGTGGTTCTCAAAGTTGACTGGACCGCGACCCACCTAACAAAAACTTCCAAATTCGGGACCCACCTCTTGTCAACAAAAAAAGAGGCATAACTATATGAATGAAGGACTGTGGAAATAAGAAAAAAAAAAAACGAAAATTTAATTATTTTGGTAATTAAATACAAGGAGTGCTATTTCAATGAGAAGGGTGGATGTATTTGTTTTCTATTTTTTGTCATTATAGCTTTAGCATCAATTTTATTTTAATAGTTACTTTTGAGTTTGATTTGTTTAATTTATTTCGGTGCTTAGTTTTAATATTAATCATAGCTGAAAATATTTTTTTCAAGGCCCACCCATTATTCGCCATTATTAGGGTTAGAATTTCGAAATTTGAAAAGTCCTGATAAAACACCTGATATTTGCAAAAAAAGTTGGAATGTTTAACTTTTTATACTTTTTTTTCCCATTTATTTTGGTATTCAGCTGCATCTGGTTAGACTGGAAACCAACCTCAACATAGTTGAGAAAAGGCTAGGGAGATGATGATGAATCTTATTTTTTAGTAATCAGGTATCTATTTTAAAGAAAATTCCCTTAAATCGAAAAGTTCGGACAAATGAGAAGGCCGGACATAGTCCGGACGGAGGGCCAAAAAGCCGGACATTACCGGACAAATCCGGATAGATGGTAACCCTAGTCGCGAGCGAATATTGGGTGGGCCTTATTTTGTGACCCATAGTTTGAGAACCACTGCTCTATTAGGTAAGTACCTAGATATTTCCCTGTCGTGTCGACGGTCGTACTTTCCTTATATATATAGAAGCCCAAACTTATTGGATAGTTGACCTACGGAGGGCCAAACATATGTATAATTTCAGATAAATGGTAGCTGTTGATTTTTAGGTTGGTAGTGGAGGTGCCTAAGTACCGTGTGGCGTGATAATGAATACTAAATAATTTAATAAAACTTACGTCATGATTCGGCCATACCATTAATCCTTTACCTTCCCTCTCGTTTCTATGCCAATCTCCTTTATATCCACTTAGTTGGCAGTATTCTCTAGATCCATACCCGTTTTTTTCATTCTAAATTTATATTTTAATTTAAAACATAACATAAAACTACGCTTGTATTCCCCGAAGGGTTAGGCAGAGGTGCACCTATAGCCTTTAGTACACCTACATTTCTCCAGTTATGTTTAAGTACCATGTAATAGTGGGCGAGCCTATTGCCATCAACCGGCCACAAATCCAGATTCCGGGCTGCTACTGAGCAATTCCAGATGGAAAAACCCAATAACACTGCCCGACCCGAGAGTCGAACCCAAGACTTCATGCTCAGCAGTAGCGTTTACGATTATCTACTAGACTATCGAGGCAGTCAAAATAATAATACTTTAATTAATTATTTATGTATTTAATAAAATAATCTGACTAATCAACCAGCTCAATTTATTACGGTGCTCAGTTGGACATAGATCTCTGGTGGGTCGGACTGGTATTTTCGCGTCGCGCCACTGGTGCCGATTCTCTTGTCACAAATGCCTCTAAACTAGACTAAAAATCACCAAAACTTAGTTTATTCGTATCAAACGACGATTTCCCATTCTGAAATAGACTTATGTGACACAACTTAACTATATTTTAGTTTGACAGCACTAAGGTGGCACTAAGATCAAGAGAAGAAGAGTCAGTGAAAATGGCAATTTTGCTATTCTAAATTTGACGTTTTGCACCAAAAATTTTGATTGTCTAACTAAATCTACTACCTGTTTCTAATGGCGATTAAAAACGTGTGGAATTAAATTGGCTGTCATGAACTTTAAACTCACACCAACACGTCGACTTCAGGAGCAAAAACAGTAGGTACCTACTGTATCTTTTTTCTTTTGCTTATATCTCGAAAATGGTGTCTTATCGCAAAAATAATGAAAATTTCGACCCCCTTTATAAAAGACTAAACCTGTACGGGGTACATTTGCTATCACTGGATTGGTGGGAAAATAAAAGTCTTGATGAATTTCTTCAGAGTTTCTTCTTTATTGAGTTGTTCTTCTTATGGTAGCTGCCCGCCGACTGTGTCGATTGCATTTTTTTTTTTTTTTTTTTTTTTTTTTTCTGTAGGGCATCTCGTAGCTGACCTCTGAGGTCATGACTACTTAACCGGTCAATCCTGTGGTTGCCTTAAGCTGCTACACTCAAAGCCTCCAGCCAGGGGCATACAAAACTAAGCTAAAAAGCTAGGTGAACGCTCGCTAAGGGCACCCCCTGTGGGGTACGAGCCTCGGCTTAGGGCGTCACCGGAGGGAGGACATCAAAGATGGGACGGGCTGGATCAAAGTTTTGATCATTATTATTAATCGGGGAATTTAAAGCTACGTGCACAGCTGAAACCACTGCTGGCACCTCGTTATCGAGCAAGGGTCGGGGAGGAGTATCATTTACTCGGGGGCGCGGACGCGATCGCAAAGGACCTCGACGGCGAGGTCGGAATGACGGGAGGCGTCTGTATCTATGTAGAGTACTAGTAGCCCTATTGCTCTCCTGAAGGAGGGTTATGGGGTCATCAGGGTCGGTGAGAATGTGCCTAGGTCGGCGGGTACGGCTAATCCTACTTGGGACATAGCTGGCGGCCTCGACAACCAGAGGGTTGCGATGTTTGACCGCGGAATCGAAGTAACGCTTTGCAAGGCGTTTTAGGAATTGGTGGATCGTGGGAATTCTAAGGTCGAGATGGAGACTCTCGTTCCTAACATACCAGGGGGAGCCTGTGGCCCTACGGAGGAATCGGTTTTGGAGCGTTTGCAACCTATGGATATGATGGGGTTTTGCATGAGCAAAGACGGCACCCGCATAGGTCATGATGGGACGAATACACGCTGTGTAGATTCGCAATTTGCACTTAAGTGACATCTTGCTGCGTGCGTTTAGGACGGAATGGAGCCTACCGAGAGCGAAAGCGGCTCGCGAACGAACCTTCTTTATGTGCTCAGCGAAAGTGAGATGGTGGTCGAGGAAAACACCTAGGTATTTGGCTCGCTTCTCCCAAGGGATCTGCTTACCGAACATAGTGAGAGGTCGGGGGAGGGGGTCTCTAAGCCTTGTGCGCGGTTTCGAGAAGAGAACCGCTTGGCTTTTTTCGGGATTGACTTCTATGCGCCACTTTCGAAACCAGGCAGCGAGTCGATTGACTGCGCCTTGGAGAGTGTGGGCGATATTGTCGGGGTATCTAGACCTAAAGTAGATGGCCGTATCGTCTGCGAACAGAGCGAAATGCGTCCTTCTACCTGGGTTTGAAATATCGCTAGTGAATAGCGTGAACATGAGGGGAGCTAGCACGGAGCCCTGAGGGACTCCTGCACGAATGGGGCGGGGAGAGGAAAGTGCTCCTTCAATGCGATAGCGGAATACGCGATTCGATAGATAGTCCCGTAAGATGAGTACGAGACGATCCGGCACGCCGAGTTGGTACAGCTTGTATAATAAGCCGTTGTGCCAGACTTTATCGAATGCTTTCGCAATGTCGAAGAAAACTGCACCCGTCAAAGAGCCGCGTTGGAAACCATCGCTTATGAACTCAATGATGCGGTGGGCCTGATGCACGCTAGAGTGCTCAGTTCGAAAGCCGAACTGTTCGTTGGGGATGAGGCCCTTGGTCTCGGCGAAGTCTCTGAGACGCTTGTAAATAAGCCTCTCATAGATTTTTCCGAGAACCTTGAGCAAACTGATGGGACGGTAGCTAGAGGGGTCGGTACTGGGTTTACCGGGCTTTCTGATACCTATGACGGTGGCTTCTTTCCACGACTGGGGAAAGAAGTTGTTGCTTAAGGCACCATTGAAGATGGTAGTCAAAAGCATTATCAGGTGGGCAGGGAATAATTGGATCACCCTATTGGTGAGTCCATCTGAACCGGGAGCTTTACGAGCTTTAAGACCTTTGATAATGTCGTGCACTTCGTCTGGAGCGACGGGAGGCAGTGGACAATCAGGGTCGTCGACAGGAGGGAGAGAGGCTCTACGTTCGACTTCAGCGTCGACCTTTAGGAGGTGAGCTTGGTCTACTGGCAGGGAGCTGGGTGAGCATTGGGCCTCGAGGGTGTCGGCCAGGCATTCTGCCTTTTCAACGTCCTCGAAGGCTATGGTCTTATCGGGACGGGTCAGGGGGGGCATGGAGGAAGTTTGAGGGGATTTGAGTTTCCTCTGAAGTTCCCAAAATGCCAGATGGTTGGGCTCTAGTTCGCCGAGCATCTTGTCCCAGCCCGCGTCACGCAGCTCCTGTATGCGTGTCTTTACAGATCTCTGTAAATAGCGCATATGGGCTTTGTTTGCGGGGCAGGGGAAGCTGCTGTAGGCACGGACGGCCGCGTTCTTCTCAGTCAGTAATGCACGCACATCGTCCGGCAAGCTCCAGTGACGGTCGTCCGTCGCTGGAACCTCCCTTGAACATTCGTTCAGGACGGTTTGTACGTGATTAGTGAGTGAGTCGATCGCGGACGTCGTGTCTGCGATAGAGTTGAATTGGTCGGGAATAGAGTCTAACTGAGGGGACGTGTTGGATTTCAGCTGGGTGCTTACTTTCTTCCAGTCCGTGATCCTCTTAGTGATAGGGGGAGCGTTGGGGTCGCGGAGACCTATGCGGGGGTCTAATCTCATGACTACCGGACGGTGATCAGAGTCGAGCTCATTTACAGTTTCTATTGAGTCTAGTCTTAGGTTGACGTTCTTAAGGAGCGCCACATCTAAGATATCAGGGGCGTGATTTACGTTAACCGGAAAGTGAGTGGGAGTCATCGGGGCGATGACGTCAAAGGTCAGGGAGTGGGAGAGGTCGAACAAGTGTCGGCCTCTTGTGGTGGTTACCGAACTATTCCAGGAGGGATGTTTGGCATTGAAATCGTCCGCTAAAATGAGCGAGTTACTCATAGTGAGTAGAATCGAGAGGTCGTCAGAGAGGAGTTGGAAATTCTCCGAAGTATTAGCGGGGGGGAGATAGACCGACACGAGAGTGATCGGCTGGTGGCCTGACATGCCGAGGCGGCAGGCCGAAACTTCTAATCGTGAGAGGGGAGGAGGGTCAATTGGGATGCAGTGAAGCTGCTTTTTGTAGTAAATCAGGGTACCTCCTCTATGGCAACGTGACCTATCGTTGCGAACTATCCGGTAGTTAGCTATTGATGGGTTACGGTTGCAAGGTTTTAGGAAAGTCTCTTGGACTAAGAGAACGTCTATTTGATGATCGCGGAGGAAAGCCGCAATCTCTTCGCGTTGATTTTTAATGCCGTTCGCATTGAAATAACCTATTATTAGGGATCGCGGTTTGAACCTAGCTAAGACCGTGTTATCCATAATGGGGTTTAGTAGCGAGGGAGGTTAGGGCTTGCGTAATATCCGGATACGCGTTGTAGATGGCCTGGATCTGGAGGAGATTGCCATGGGCCGCAAGGATTTCGTTGGCCATTGTCTTTGCGCGAGGGGAGACGAAGGCCAAGAAGGTTGACGTAATTACGTTGAACGAGTCAACGGAGACGTTGGGGCTAGCCACGGGAGTGGGTTGAGAGGGACGCGTAGCTTTAGGAGCGGACGTGGGTTTCGCGGGGGGCGCGGCGGGCGCCGGAGGCGCAGAGGGCGCAGGGGGCGCAGAGGGCGCAGGGGGCGCGGGTGGTGCGGCGGCGCGAATACGGGGATCCATAAGGCGGGGGAGGGGAGCGGGGGGGAGGGGGAGGGAAGTTTCTGAATTGAGAGGGCACCATGGCAGGGAAAGACTGCTGGTGATGGAGATAACTCCACGGACTAGGCCTCTGAGGGCTTAGTCGTTGGGGCAAATGGGATGAGGGAATCCTATAAGAGGAGGGAGCTTCCCTTTGCTGGCGGGCGTCGAAACGCTTGGCCAGTTTGGGAGAAGAGGCCTTAGGGGCTTTGGGGCAACCGCGGTAGTTGGCCGGGTGGCCTTGTTTGCCGCATAGGACGCAGCTGGGAAGGTCGGTACAAAGGGAACGATCCTTTGGACGGGGGCAATCAGAAGTGCCGTGCTCACCTAGGCACTTGACGCATCTAGGTGTGGCATGGCAGTTCCTCTGCGAGTGACCATATAACTGGCAGCCGTGGCATTGACCGACAATGCCACTTTTGTGCGGTTTTTCGATTTCGAACCCTGTGAGCTTGCACAGGGAACGAATTTGGAAGATCGGGTGGTGGCCCTCTACGGGCGGGCAGATGACAAGGACCATGTCGTATGACTCTCCGCCTCTAGAGCGGTGCATGCGATGGACCTCATCTACGGGGACTTTTTGTGACTGAAGGTCATCAAGAATTTCGGATGCTGGGATTTCGCGTGGGATACGTTTTATTACTACGCGGATCTGCTTTTCCTCTGGGAGTGAGTAGGTGTGGTATGACACACCTCTCATTCTCAGAAGTCGGGTTAGTTCCCTATAGTCGCGTGACGTAGGGACGGAGACTTTGATACCCTGTTGGGTATTTCGGGCGCTAGAGAAGTTTATTTTGTGGTCGACACACCATTTCGATATGTCGGTCCACTTCGCCTTGTCCTGAATGAACAAGGGTGGCGGGAGAGGGATCTTTTTGGCGTTAGGCGCGGGGGTGTCCTTCGCGGAGGATGACGCAATCGGACGAACGGTGGAGGGGGAAGCTACTGTAGCGCAGCTAGCGGATGACGTAATCGGAAGAGAGGTGGAGGGGGAAGCTACTATAGCGCAAGTCGCGGGGGTAGCGAGGGTGATTTTAATAGACGGTACCACAGGTGCGGGTGACGAGGGAGCAGAGTCTAAGTCCTCAAGCGCAACGACCTTGCTGGCTTGGGTCGAGCTCTGCTTCTTGTTCTTCCTCTTCCTACCCTTTCCTTGGACGGTTGTGAAGCCATCGTCGGATTGGGAGGAGGATGAGGAAGAAGAAGAAGCGGCGGACTCCGCTTCGTCGTCGTCCGAACCATAAGGGTACGGGGTGGTGGGCCGCTTTGAGGAAGCGGCGCTGATGGGGGCGTCAGTGTCCATGGACTCTGACGGACTAAGGGGTCTAGATGGCTCAGTAGCCGGGGGGGATTCTAGAGCATCGCTAAAGCTAGCGATGCTATTGTCAGAGGGACATGACTGGGACTCTGACTCAGCTTGGAGCCTGGCGAACCGAGCTCCATACTTTGTCTTCAGGGCGGGCTCTTCTTCGAGTACACCCTGGAAGAACTTGATAAAGAGCGCTAGGCACTTTACCGGGTCCTTCATAATGACGGGGGAAGAGAGACTTTACGCGTGAATTTTTCCCTAACTAACTTCCTACTATCCTAACTCCCCGGTGGGTATGCCGGGGATGTGTAATCCCTCCCTGTCGGGTGTAGACAGGGAGGATGTGTGCCTATGGGTGAGCCCTAAGCTTGCTTTTGCCCGTTGCCTATCTTATTGTGCAACGGGGTCCTATCCAGTCTAGTGTGAAGGGTATCGATATACCCGACCACGCTAGGTGAGTCGCTGTGGAGGCAAAACTGTCACCAGTGCCGACTAGGAGACCCCCCAAGGCCGAACACTGGGACCCGGCCAATTGACTGCCTAACCCTGAAGGGGATCGGCGGGTGTGATTGGGTCAACACCCCCTCGGTTTCGTTGGCACCGTAAGGTATCCACCGAGGACCACGAAACTGTGGTTTTGCCCGGAAGGGGCCAAAATTGCCTCGACGAACGTTTTGAACGACAATCTTAAAGAAAGTCGATATTAATTGTGTCTTGAAAAAGACCCCAATTAATAGACGTGATGGTAGTCGGGTGACTACGGAGACGACTCGGGAACCACCAAGGAACGCTTGAGCCGGAAAATCGGGAACTCTTGTACACAGCAGCGCAGCGCAACACGACCGTCCGCCACCGGTGCCGGGCGCAGAGTCATGTTGTGTCGATTGCAAAAAAATGGCCCGTCTTTTATACGATTTTGGCTAAGGATTGGATCTTGAGTCGACCAATCAGAGCGAGGCAAGTAAGGGCTCGACCAATCAGAAATAAGTAGATAAATTCAGCGATTTCGACACAGTTGGCTTAAGTACAGAGAAACGTTACCGTAACGAGACCCGCGACACTTTAATTTTGTTTTTCGTCCTAATTTTCTATGATAACATATAAAAAAAATAAAAAAAAATAAAAAAACTATACATTTTCTTAATCTACATAGATTAACGCATATAGGAAAAATATTTTTAATTGGAAATTAAAACATTCAAAAATTCTTATACGAAAAGTTCAGTTACGAAATCTTATACAAATCTACTATTAGGGCAACAATTCTTATTAGAAATTACTTATGTAATGTTAAATTAAATCATTTATATAAATCGACTTTCCTACCTAAGAATTTATATAATAACTTAAACGAAAGCAGTCTTATTTCGCGTAAGATCACACACGATATTGTTTATGTTTCGGCACTTCTTATCGCGCACTATATTGTTATTTACTTTTCACTAGCACTGTTGTCCCGCACAAAACCATTAAAACTTAACATGTTAATAATATTTTTTCTTTTTTTTTCACATACAAAAAGTGATAAATTTCTTAGAAAACACGTCGACGCTGCCCCCCCTGGGCGCCTCCGGCCCTAAAAAAAAATCACAGGGTAGGGCAAGCAAGCAAGTACCACATGTGGGATTGTCAAATTCGATTTAGTTTTGTCCAAATTATTTTTAAATTTAGAGAATTTATTTTGCAGAATAGTTTTAAGATTCTCATAGCCAAAAGTAATGAATTTTAGTGATAATTTAGTTAGTTAGTTCGGTGTACAAGAGAATTGGCACCAATAGCTACTACTAGTTTACATCATGTTCTCTGCCGGTTCATTTGATTGAAGACCGTGCGATCAGTTTATTATGGGTATAGGGAAGAGACAGAGACGAAACTCCTAATCTCACAATACTGCTCGCAGACTGAGTGAGAGCGAGACTGAGCAGCGGGGAGAAGGCTCCAAGGCGCCAATAGTTTAGGTAGTCTGTTCACGGCGAAAAAAAAAATGGTCTTTACTTTAGTACCCTAATTGCGTAACTTATTTTCGTAAAGAATTATGCCTAATTTGTTTAATTTTGACAGTTCAACAACATTAATTGCGTTATTTACGTTAAAGAGCAGATTTTTTTTCCCAACCTATGAAGCAATGGATTAGCAATTTGTTTCAAATCGAAACAGATTGTGATTATGTTGTATTACGCAATTAGTGTATAGGTTTATTACAGTACAGGTAAGAGTTCATTTTATACATACGTAGGTCCATTGCCCGTCATATGAATTCTTAAAGTCCTTAGTATAGTAGATAACTCCTTCTCCATGCTTAGTTCCACAATGCCAGCCGCCAGCGTAGGAGCATTGTTTGCGAGAGTCCACGTATAGACCTTTACCGTGTCGTAGGTTCCCGGCAAACTCGCCTTCGTACCAAGTGTCATTTTTCCACTGAATTTTACCTTTTCCGTATATTTCATTATTTTGAAAATGTCCCTAAAATTAGAATCGGACAATCGCAAAACTCATTAAGTGAAGACAGTCTTCATAATACATTAAATAATGTTTTTTTTCTTTCTTTTAACTTACTAAGTAGACGGTTCCGTCGACCCATTGAAAACGGCCTTCGCCATGCATACATTTTGAAGAAATATTTCCTTCATACATATTGCCGTTTCGGAATCGTATAATAGCCTTTTCATCAGGACTTGACCACCAAATAGTTTGAGACAATTCGTTCTGTGAATAATTAAACCGGCTAAGTAGATGATCTTCTCGAACTTGAGCAAATAAGCACAGAAGGCGCCATATACACGGGCGAGAGTATCGCGGCGATAGTCACGCCGCCGCCCGCAGCCATAGCATCAAATTCAATAGAAACTGTAGGGAGCAATCTCCACACGGCGAATTTGATGGCACGGCGGCGAGACTATCATCGCGAGTCTCCCGGCCGTCGAGATGGCGCCTTCAGCGGTAGTATTGTAATTTATTTATTTATTGATATGGCACTTCAACGGCTTACTTAGGTACTCACTAAACCTACACAAACAAAAATCACATAATTCGTCGCTTACAGAAGTGCACAGCACTAGCAGAGAACTTAATAATTAGGTACCTATAGGACGTTTTAGATATAGTTAGTTGAATTAGTTACATAAGTTACAAAGCGAAAATGAGTTAAGTTCACAAATACGATGGGAAGTCTGAAATATTTAACGAAATAACAAAAATGAACTACAAAGAAGGAAATGAAAGTGGATACAATTTTATTAATAGGTGGCTCGTGTCGCACAGAGGTCTTGAGACTCCGAGCTGGTTAAAGGTCTCGTACGGTTGGAATTGACAGAAAGGGTTAGAGAAGACGTCGATGCAATTGGTTCGTGTAGCGATTTTATTATGGTTTCCCTTTAGACTTTTCATGGGTGCGGTGCTACCACAGATTAGTACCTAGCTACCAAGGTTAGTATGACTTGCAGTTGTGGCAAAGGTACTTGTCTCGCAACTAGATCTAATAGATTTCTGTCGAGGTACAACTATAGGTACTTAATTCCGGCAAAAGAATGTAGCGGTTACACCGCCACATACGAACTACGCATCAAAGAATGACGTCACACAAATCCTGCATCGCACAATTAGAATACAGACTTCATCACCAGTAGATACTGTTTCATTTTCTAGATAGGTACATCTCCGAGAGAATGTCCTCAGATTTAAACTTTTTCGCTATAACGAAGGACCAAAAGATATTCGGATTATGTTTTATGCTCTTTTCAGGGAAGCTCATATAGTTTTAACCCGACTACGACGAAGCAAAAAAGAGGGTTATGATTTTTACCGTTATGTATGAATTTTCATCTGTTTCGTCATAACTTCTAAACTACCTACTTATCATAATTTGACAAATCAGGTATCGTTGGAAGCGTTTTGATCGTCCGCTGGGTACTGGCTATAGGCTATGTGACGTCACATTAAATTGAAGATGGCGCCCTCTAGAGGGCATAAAGTAGTATAAACAAGACATTAGAGACCGACAAATTATAAATCCGGAGTCACACGTAATCTGTTCGATTTAAGGCACTTTCAAACAGACGCGACACAAAGACACCGCTCGTCGCGCGACGAGCGGTGTCTTTGTGTCGCGTCGCGTTCATGCGATTTATCCTCATGCAGACTGGCGCGACACGACACCGAAAATTGTTAGACCGTAAAGTTTTCTTAGAAGTAGTTTTGTTAGAGTCGCTTCGCGCCGTCTCGTCGTGCCAGTCTGCAGGAGACTTGACTTCGGATTTTTTATTTGTCTGTCTGTGATATCTTGTTAATAACTTTTTAGTTGGTTTTTAATGTTTATAACTTAATTTTTTTGTAACAACTGTTCATCATGATTTTAGATCTGCCCTCTAATAGTCTATATTCCATAAAGCCCGTAACTTCTTTAATCGAAGTGGTCTTTTGGGTTTTTATATTATTTTCTAAGTTTTTCTTTTTCATTTAGGTGTCTAAAGAGAGGTATAGAGAACCAAGGGGAATACTGATCGCTCGGTTTTTTATTTTGGAAAATGCTCTTCAACTACATCTTTAAGGTGCTTTTAAAGATGCGTCAACACAGCATTGACGTTGTCCAAGTCTGTTTTGATATCGTGCAAGTCAATTTCGCTAATCTTATCATTGATTTCAATAAGCTTTGGGAATAAAAGATGATTTCCGCTATATTTCTTACTTTCATTTAAGGTATCGGACCCTCTGTCTTCATCAGAAGTGGGATGGGATCCACCGTCCACTAATGATTGCAACAATAATTTATTGCTAAACCTTTAATTGTTTTCTGCCGGCAAGGACGCTATATTTAAAAAAAAATGCGGGTGTCAGCTACTCCAAGTAAAGCTGTGCGTAAAGCTGTAAAACTACTTGTTTGATATGATATCACGTTGTATTCCCGGATGAATTTGGAAAAATATGGTCGTGATATTTTAGATAACGGAATTTCAGTTAAAGTTACACAATTGATTGATTTTGAGATGAGCAGAAAAGTACTGGTTTTGGTGATCCCCAGGGAAGTATTCTGGGCCCTACGCTGTTCCTGATTTGTATTAACGACTTGTGTAATCAGAATATTAAAGACGGAAAAAATATATCATATGCCGACGACACAGCGTTAATATTTACCGCTAAAACCAGTAGCGAACTGTTCGAAATTGCTCAATTAGGTTTTAATAATGTGACTGTGTGTTTGTGTTCAAAGCAATTTACTAACATTAAATGCTGACAAGACAAACTGTATTCACTTTTCCATACGTAAGCCTCAATTTAACATTATTAACCCTCATCTATATGCCCATCAATGTGGAAACCGTTCAGTGAACATGTGTAATTGCCTTTTTATCCTCAAAACGAGCAGCATAAAATTCCTCGGGGTAATAATGGACGGCACAGTCTTTCAGAAAACATATTGAAAGTCTAATTCAAAGAGTGCGCAAATTATATGGTATAACGTTGTATAAATGTTAAAAAAAAATGCGAACATTTGCAAATTCGTAATTAATCAGACAAGTTTATTTGGCCTTATGTCAATCTAAATTTAATTCTGCATCACTTCATGGGGGGGCGCACCAAAAACCTATATACTTCCTTTTGAAAGAGCTCAGAGAACAATTTTAAAGGTAGCAAACTTCCATCCTTTATTCTTTCCTACAGATCTGCTATATAAATCCTGCAACGTGCTGACTGTTCGCCAACTTTTCACTATGCAATTAGTATTAAAACAGCACACCATGCTTACCTATACCTACACTGCTGACAATAGTAACAAGAGACGGAATAATATAATACTTATGCACATCTAATGCAATCTCAAAACATGTCTTTGTAGAAAGATTTTTACGTTCTTAGGCCCATTTCTGTCACCCGGGTGTCACCATTGTATGGATCGCCCTGAGGACACGGTGGAGCATACGGTGGAGGTCTGCCCGGCTTGGGCGGGGCACCGCCGAGTCCTAGTGGAGGCGAGCGGCGGCGGTGATCTCTAGCGACCGGCCCTGGTCCAGACCATGGTACGGACGGAGAGAGTATGGGAGGCCGTCACCTCCTTCTGCGAAGCAGTAATGCTCGCGAAGGAGGAGTCGGAACGCGGGAGGGATAGGCAATTTTCGCGCCCTCACGCCCCTAACCACCGTAGGAGACGCCCTGGGCGTCGGGAGTCCCAGGCCGATTCCCGGCCATCGTAGGCGCGGGCTTGCGGACAGTGAACATTGGGTAGCTCGCTGTCCGATAAGGACTAGGCCCGGGTCGATGGTGCGTTGTATTTCACGCAAGCCTCAAAGAGATGTCAGCAGAACTGACGGTTTCCGCTAGGGCCGATGCCTGCCGAGGTCGCGGGAAAGTCCGAAAGGGATACCGTGGCTCATGGCAATACAGGCAACTGAAGGAACACGCGTAGGTTTTACTCAGTTAAGAGTCTGACACGCCCTCTCACTCAAGTTATTTTATAATTTCCCACCTAAAAAAAGGCCTATTTCTGTACAATATGATTAAACAGAAAACTTAGTATTTATAAAATAAATTACTTTAGCTGTAAAAAATTATACTTGAATATTTACTAACCATAGATTATGCACAGACAGAATATCTACTTGTTTTCTGCAAATAAAACCGCTAACATGCTATTTTACTCTTATTTACCTAATTTTAATTTAGTTTATACTTTATACTCATAGTTAATTTATGCACTTCCTAGCCTGAAACACAGGTTCAATCTAGTTCAGGCAAATAAGCAACTGTGCTCTATTTTTCTAATTATTAAGTTACTTATTTATTGTAAATGTGCCCCTTTTTATAAATAAATGATTTCGTAAATATAAAAAAATGTCTTTCACATATCTCGGGACCCTAAGGGGATGATGGGGGACCACAACCTTTGGAAGGCGCACGAGGGGCCGAAGCCAACTCGCAGATGCCCCTTAGATGTTTTTAATGAAATGAGGCATCAACCGACGACTATCCCTGTTCGCACGATGCAAGTTTGTGCAGCCAAGGACAACCCCCGGTTGGTGTAGGACTATTGCAGAATATGGAAACCAAGATGGGTTTGAGTGACTAAGTGAACTGGTTATTTGCGGTCATTGAACCAAAATAACTCTATCTACTCCGATCACTGAATCATCACACTTGCTTTAGAAGTGACATTTAATGCAAATTATTACCCAGTTAGTAGAAGTATAAATTGCGATTTCATTTTTTACCATCACATTTACAATCACAGGTCTAAAATATTTAAGAATACAGGTAATTACCTCACCCTGTTCGTAGACTCTCGAACGGCTTCGTTTCGTCGGTTTTGAAAGTCGTCGTAGCGGAACTAAAAATATATAGTAGATTATTGACTAAGGGAATAAAGCAGTGTCTTAATGGCGCTGTTTTGAATCCCGAACGTAACGAAGGATTCTAGGGCTCCCGAACGCAGCGACTACACGATCTATGGCGATAATGGCGGCATGTCATCACGAAGAGTCTACCTTTATGGTAGAACTTTTTATGTCGTAATATTATTTGGCATAACAACGGATCTAAGCATAATCTTCATTTCGCAGAAAATTGTTTGGCATACACTCATTTAGCATACGTTCAAAACTCATAATCATCTTTTGCCATAAATTTCATATCCACTATAATTAAAAAGTAGAATCATCATATTGCAGAAAGTTCATACAAACATGCAAACAAGCATACACCATGCATGCAGCAAGCATGCAGCATGCAAGCGAGACTAGATAATTAGACAACGGTGAAAAAAATTCTGGGAGCACTTGAAAGTAGCGCTTGCTCGGCTCGTGCGCGTTCGGTCAAGGTTCTAACCTAACCTATGTCATCCAGTTCAAAATGACGAATTATACAATCTTCGCTGGCCAGCCTCAGCTGCGTAGCACAACATATTATTTTTTTAAGACAATATTTAAATTTTAATTTAAGGTCAAAAATGGTAAGAAATGCCAATATGCCTAAAAAAATATTCCTAATAAAATTCTGCCATCTGAAAAGTACGCCATTGTAAATTCGGACATTAAACATTCGGCCAAACAATAATTTTACTAAATGATTTTTATGACATAAAAATATTCGTAACATAATATAACATCACGCCTTGTTTCCCTGAAGGGTTGGGCAGAGGTGTCCCTGTAGCAGGTTCACCCACATTTAGTCAGTTATGTTTTAAGTCCCATATAATAGAGGGCGTGCCTATTGCCATCAACCGGGTACAAATCCAGACTCCAGACTGCTACTGAGAAATTTCAGATAAAAAAATCCAATAACACTGTGCCCGACCTGGGAATCGAACCCAGAACCTCATGCTCAGCAGTAGCGCTTGCGACCACTAGACCAACGAGACAGTCAAATATTCGTGTGAAGAAGATTATGCCAAATAGAGAGAACCCCATCACAAAACCTTATAGGTTGCTGTGGCGCGTACCAACGCCACAGTAGTGGACAGCTCATAGTGTACTGTGCCCCCACGTTAGAATGATCGATTTGAGCGTCGTATAATTACGATATTTTTTATATTGATTTCGATAAAATTGTGTATGAAACTGCACCTTAGGTATCCTTGCGGTTACTTAACAGTGTCATGTTCTCGAATTAATATTAAATGACTCTTCATTAGTCATACTTCGGTTCACACCGCGAACTATGAAGTATGAAAAGACGCGGTAGGTCTTACCTATATGAGCGAAGCTTAACGAACTTAGCTCGTTCCGATAAGCCTTGTTAACCAGTAATCCCGATCCTTTTACTCGACTGCCCCAGAAGGAGGGCAATGTTTATGCAAAATTAAATTAATACATACATTCATAAAGGTTAGCATTGTGCTCATCGTGAACAACTTTTTATACGGGACCAATACAAGAATTCGCGACTTACGAAGAGATTTTTTCTTTTTGCCCGAAATTGTAGTGTCGCTAAGTGTCTTCCCCAAATCCAGGGAAGGATGACGAGAGCTGTCGTCTGCTTTATGTGGCTGAATAGTTTCCCATGATTCTACGATGCAGTCTAGCATTGAATCGAACATCATTGTAATTATTTCGTTTCTCACGGAACCCTTGGGACGCACTGCCACAGAGACGATAGAATCATTTGTTAACGCTGCATCATTGGATAGATAGCCTTGAGCTGTAGACGTTTCATAGGCCACATCTTGTCCTTTCTGTACAATCAGAGAACTGTCACGACGTGTAATTGTTCGCTGTGAATCGACATAAAACATGATGTCTATATAATTTTAAAAATTTAGTATTTAGTTCCTATATGGCAACAAGCACATAGAAAAATACTAAAAGCGAATGTTACATAAATTGTTCCACTGTCCTCTAAATGTGCTCTAAACGCAGACAAATCAGTGGACAAAACAATTGTCACTATGACAATGTTAAGGAAGAGAGGAAGCATTTTTTTTTTCTGTTTTATTACGAAATTGATTTGTATGTTTGTCTATGCATTAGGTATGCATCGTTTAATTTTCCATTTGGTACCACCCTAAAACAATTTAAGGGGTTATCTACATTGCTTTTGTTCTGTGTCTACGGGCAACAGGAGCCGCAAATTGCACCACGACTAGTGGTCGCAGTGACCTGGTAAACTATAGAAAGTGATAAGAATCGCGCACTTGGTCGCAACGACGGGCAACCAGCCGCAGCCCATACAATACCACTAGACGGCCACGACTAGCCGGAGTCGTAGCCGTCTAGTGCGCGACATAAGCTATTGTAAGAGTAGGACTGATTCCAGGGGTTAAGATAAGGTTTGAATAGATGCTCCATATAACTAGTACTTATTTCAGATGCTTTGTTTGTTGACCAGAGCAGACTAGAAAGCAAAGGTCAGGGACTGAGCTAAGAAGGTGCTTGCGTAGATTGGTGTTAACTTGTGTTAATTTATAAATATTGTTAGTTTAATCGCCATGCTAACATAATTTTCTTATGTTCCCAATGTTCAGACACATTGGCCCTTAGAGTATATAGTAAAGTTTGCATTGCATTGATTGCTACCTGTGAGAAGGAGTGGGCCCAGCCCGATTGAATCCATCAGTTTGAAATTTGAGCAGTAGGTTCGTTTTACAACGTAGGCATTTACAAACGATTTTTGGTAATTCTACCCCAAAGGCGCAGGCCATACAGAAGAGACGTGAGACGAAGACGAGGACGCGATCTCGTTCTCTCAGAGCACAACACAGATAAAGAAAGGACATAACATAGGCGCATCGCTTTTTCATTAGCATACTATTTCTGCGTCCCGTCCTCTTCTCACGTCCCTTCTGTGTGGCCCGCGCCTTAGGGGGAGAAAAGGGGTATTTCGTTATATGAAGAATCTTATTCCTCGGGATTATAAACTTGAAACTCGGTACAAATATGTACTTGCTTAAATAAATAATTAGGTTTGACATTATTCATTCTTCATATCAACCATCCAAAAGGAGTTTGTTGTTGTTGAAGCTTGAATTAACCCCTATCTGGGTAATATTCCATCACAAAGATAACCGATGTCACTTGGAAAGATGCCACGCTAAAATGGAATTGGCCTATCCACATCTACCGCATATCAGACGACCAATGGGCCAACGGGCCAACTTACGACCCAATGGAACTAGGGTTGTCAACCCTACTATGTAATATAGTATCCTGCTATACAGGTGGCAGGGACATCGACGCGTAAACTGTTACCATGGATTCAGTAGGTACATAATTCAGAACCATCCTGCGTTAAATTTTTTTAAATAGCCTAAATACTCTTTTCTAATGAAAAAATATAATTATATATTTATTTATATAATAATTATATTTAATAATTATATATTAAATATATATTTTATTTCAATACAAAGTGGCGAGATGGTCGCAATAGGGCTTACAGTATGTACCTAACACTGGAGAAGCCTTACAAACACTTCCCCCTATGTAAAATTACTAGAGCAAAATGTTTTAGCACGGTCATAAAAACTACTTACTTTCAAATCGATTCTTTACACACATCGTTAATCGTTTTCGAGACGCGCGATTTTCATTCAGTAGGTACTCCGTGAAAATATCTAGTTGTGCTGTTAAAACTTGAAAAAAGCGTTTAAATACATCAAACTTAAATAAATACTGAATAACCTTCTATATGTAAGTTTTTTTTTTTTAATATTTAGTCACGGTTTCATTGAAATTCAAAATCCTAACCTCATAAAACATTTTGACTTTTCATTCGATTCAACCCTGATTCAACATAACAAGGCATGAATCGAGTATTTTTCTCGCATTGCTTTTGTGACGTCACCATGTCTCGCTACACCTCGTTTTTATGTTCATAAGGTTCAAAATATTTTTTCATGCATTACAAAAATGTACATCAAATCAGCAAAATTGACATGCACTTGATGCGATTATGTCTTCTAGCAAAAATAATAGCGAGACTACCGTAGGGTTGGGATTATGTATGAAACCAACATTGATATGTCGTTAAATTCTTAAGACGAATTATTTTTTTTTTATTATTTAAAACCATGGGTTTTGGAACGAAGTTCTTAACCGCAAAGCGTTCATACTTACGACTGTCTTCTTCTAATTCGATAGAGAAAGTGTGAATTTGGTCAAAATAAAAATCCAAGATGGCGGTTGCGTACATTACACAAAAAGGAACCCTCAATATGTATACGCGACCAGCCCGTCCCATCTTTGATGTCCTCCCTCCGGTGACGCCCTAAGCCGAGGCTCGTACCCCACAGGGGGGGCCTTAGCGAGCGTTCACCTAGCTTTTTAGCTTAGTTTGTATGCCCCTGGCTGGAGGCTTTGAGTGTAGCAGCTTAAGGCAACCACAGGATTGACCGGTTAAATAGTCATGACCTCAGAGGTCAGCTATGAGATGCCCTACAGAAAAAAAATGTATATGCCATATTTACTCCAAATTGATTAATTCAAAAAATCAGTAGGTGTTATGTACAGGAAGCGTTCAAAAGTGCATAGGCACGTTAAGAGTCGTATTGCTGTGAACATGCGGTATAGTCCGTATATCTGTATGTGTAAAAAACACGGCACACACACACCACAGAGAACGCAGTTCTGCGCTTTACACACTGTCGTCGATACGACATTCGGTGCGGCGCAAGTACGTGACGATTCACGTACTTGCGCCGCACTACCGAAACAAATATATATTTCCGTCGCTTTTGTTGACACAGTAACACACACGCTTAATGCGCTTGACCTTGGCCAGGCTATGGCATTGCTAAAATTCGAACTAAAATTATATGTGCAGATAGAGCAGAACGCGTTAAGCGTTGCTGAGATGCTGAGATTCTTACTGGCTTAGGTTCCGATCTCGTAAAGCACAGTGCGGATTTTTGCAAATATTATTATTTTTGTTTGCAATAATAGTATATTTTAACTATTGCTGCCTTTTTTATTAATGCTGTTATTACAATAAAGGGTTTAGAATTAAAAATGCGTGATATGTGATAACAAAATTAAAAAATATTTATTCGTTATATTTATTTTACTTATAGATAACAAATTGCTACAATGATTTGTCATTACTTCAGCTGAATAAGATGTGAAATAGATGTCAAGCAACTTAGAAGCAATTTGACATATTTGTATTATGAAATGTTTTAAATTTTAAATGGATTTTTTTCACCATAAATGTTAGCTAGCTTATTATTAGTTAGCTTTGATCATGATCGAAGTAATTAAGCAATAAAAAAGAATTTTATTAATGCTGTTATTGCAATAATGGGTTTAGAATTAAAAATGCGTGATATGTGATAACAAAATTAAAAAAATATTTATTCGTTATATTTATTTTACTTATAGATAACAAATTGCTACAATGATTTGTCATTACTTCAGCTGAATAAGATGTGAAATAGATGTCAAGCAACTTAGAAGCAATTTGTATTATTTTGACATATTTGTATTATGAAATGTTTTAAATTTTAAATGGATTTTTTTCACCATAAATATTAGCTAGCTTATTATTAGTTAGCTTTGATCATGGTCGAAATAATTAAGCAATAAAAAAGAATATTAGACTACTGAAAATGTAAAAAAAAACTATTTACAAAATAGGTGATTTTAGGGTTAAGTATGGGCAGTTTGTTTACATTATTTATTTCACATTTTATTTGGCTTTAGTAAATAGTGGTTGGTATTGAGGTTATAGCTTAAGCATTCATTTTCTTTACGAAAAGAAGATTGAAACTAAACCTCAAATTTTAATCCTAAAATAATAATATTAATAAATAAAAACACTGAAACCTCAACAATCAAAATCGTTTTCTTACCTCATAATTCGCATTTTTAATTATTTACATCTATCGTATACATACAAAAAGCTCTGTAAAACACATTAGAATAAACAATAAATAATATACAATAAACTCTTATCTACAATGAAGAAAAGAAAAAAAGTAATACCATAATAACTCAAAATTGACGCTGTCACATACAGACCCACATACAAATAAATGCGATATGAAAATGTAATATGTTGACAAGATCAGCAGCTCGCAGTGCACGCCTACCACCCCCGGACTCGCCGCTCAGCTCCGCCTCGCCGCCGCCGGTACCCAGCCCCATCGTGAACGCTGTATCGACACCGGCCGCGGTAGTTGCGTCGAGCTCGAGTGACGAGTATTTCTCCCCGCCGACGTCGCCAACACCTGTACGTCGGCAGGGGAGAGGCCGGCCACCGAAGAGCTTGGGACTTAGGGGCCAACCGGCCCCGAGCCGGGTCCCCGCTGCCGGTGGTTGTGTGCAGCGCATGAGATGGACTCAGTCTATGAACGAGAACGTCATGCGCGCATATTACGGGTCTACAGAGGGAGGAACTAACCTCACTGCGTACCGTGTTAGGATGCTGTCTCTGTTTCAGGAACTAGAGCCAACCGTCAACGTCTCGGCCCAACGACTGTCGGATCAGGTGCGTGTCATCCAACGCAACCATAGGTTGGACGATACCGCACTTGATAGGCTGCGCTCAGAGGTACTGAGCAACCATATCGTCTCAGCTCGGGCACAAACCACGGCAGAAGCGTCAAATATTGATCCTACCCCTCCGCGGTTCAATCATGGAGTTGAAGAGGAGGATGATAGGGTTGCCACAGTAAGTAGCCAGTGTAACAACCGATTGAGGAGCGCACTGGAGGATGCGTTTCGCGAGTATAGGTACACTCCGACCGAACTTAGACCACGATTACCACGCCTACCCATGCACAAAAAAAATAGGGCGCTGATGTGTGCCCTGGACTCGCAGCTTACGAATTTTTTCGAGAGCAGCGAGGATCTCATTGATACACACTCGATCCTGTATTGCGCGGCTGTTGCGGCATGTCGTTTAGCTAACGTCAAGTTTCCAAACTGCGACGGAGCTACTCGACCTAAACCAGCCGTACCAGCCTGGCAGTGCAGGATCGAGCGACGTATCGATGGGGCCAGGGTTCTCATCGGCAAACTATACTGCTTCAGGGAGGGAAATACACGACCAAGAGTGATGCGCTTTGTAAGGCGGGCATTCTCGGGGACTGAAATCAGCCCACAAGACTACATGTCCCGTGTCACAGAGCGCATCGACTTCCTGAAGCAGAAAGTTTGTGCATGGGCGAGCCGTATTCGGCGGTATAAGCGGCGGGTTGACCGATACACGCAGAATCGCATGTTCCAGAGCGATGAGAGGTGGGTATATAGAGCTTGGGAGCGACCTGAACAAAATGTGACAGACGTGTGCCGCCCGGATGATGCCGCCACGAGTGCATTCTGGCGCAGCATCTGGTCGGTGCCCGTCTGTCATACTGAGGCTGGCTGGATGCAGGATGTCGAGCGAGTGTGTGAAACTATACCAGAAATGGATGCTGTATTTATCACGCCATTAGACGTAGCCAGAGCAGTCCGTCCGTTACCGAACTGGAAATCACCGGGACCGGACGGACTGCATAACTTTTGGTTAAAATGGCTGAGTAGTTCGCACACTTGCCTGGCATCCCAATTCCAGTCATCCCTAGAGTCTGGGTCGCTACCTCAGTTTCTAACAACAGGCGTTACCCACCTGCTCCATAAGTCAGGTAATCCCGCGGAACCCAAGAATTACAGACCGATCACATGTTTGTCGACGGTCTATAAACTTCTTACATCCATTTTGAGAACGAAAATTAACACACACATTGATAGTAATTCAATTATGTCAGTCTCTCAAAATGGATGTAGGAACGGATCCCGCGGTACTAAGGAGCTTCTCCTCATCGACATGGCCATAAGCCAACAGGTTCGTCGATCCCGCAAGGATCTGTCGACATGCTGGATAGACTATAAGAAGGCCTATGACTCGGTGCCACATACATGGCTCATGAGGGTGCTGGAGTTGTATAAAGTAGATACAACTCTGCGCACCTTCTTGATGTCGTGTATGGGGCAATGGAGGACGGTCCTTCGCTACCCAGGATGTCGACGGACCCAGGGGAATGACGAGCCTGTATGGATTAAACGGGGAATATTCCAGGGCGACAGTTTAAGTCCACTTTGGTTTTGCTTAGCTCTGAATCCTCTAAGCACACTGCTAGAGGATTCAGGTCTGGGCTATAGGCTGAGGAGAGGTGGTCAGGTCATATCTCACCTCCTCTACATGGATGACTTGAAACTCTTTGCCCCCAACAAGTTGCGACTGATGGAGCTACTGAAGGTAACTGAAACATTCAGTGGCGCCATCAGGATGGAATTTGGTGTGGACAAATGTGCAGTCATGCATGTAAAGCGAGGGGAGATTATGGAATCCGAGGGAATCCAACTCTCGGACTCCATACACCTTAGACCCCTCTCCTCAGCCGAAAACTATAGGTATTTGGGTATGTCGGAATCGTTAGGCATCAACGTTGCTGACATGAAGCAATCGTTGAAGGAGCGCTTCTTTGGTCGCCTGAAGAAGGTATTAATTAGTTTTCTTTCAGGCGGAAACAAGGTGCGCGCATTCAACGGTTGGGTCATGCCGGTCTTGATGTACTCTTTCGGCATACTCAAATGGACTCAGACCGAACTTGACGCCCTGGACAGGAGGGTACGTACACTCCTGACCGCAAACCGGATGCATCACCCACGTTCATCAGTGATGAGACTGTACATCCCGCGGAAATGCGGAGGTCGAGGGTTTTTAAATGCAAAGACCCTCCACAACCGCGAGGTGTGCAGCCTCAGGGAATATTTTTTTAAAGCCGATGTGGGTATGCACCGAGATGTGGTCGCAGTGGACAACGGGCTCACTCCGCTCTCCATGGCTAAAGAGAACTGGCGCAAACCTGTAGTACTTACTACAGATGACCGCAAGGAGATATGGCAAAGCAAGGCGCTTCACGGGCGCTTCTATCGGGCTCTTCACGAGCCCAGTGTAGATTTCTTAGCGTCCGTATCCTGGCTACGTTTCGGTGACCTTTTCGGGGAAACCGAAGGTTTCATCTGTGCAATTATGGACGAAGTTATCTTGACGAATAACTACCGGAGACATATTATGAAGGACGGTACGGTTGACGTGTGTCGGGCATGCCATCGTCCGGGTGAGTCCATCAGACATATTATCTCTGGTTGTTCGCGTCTAGCTAACGGCGAGTACTTGCACAGACATAACCAAGTGGCCAGGATTATTCACCAGCAACTTGCTTTGAAATATAAACTTGTAGACTCTGAGGTACCGTATTACAAGTATGTGCCCGTCCCAGTTCTCGAAAATGACCATGCCACGTTGTACTGGGATCGGTCTATCATTACTGACAGGACTATTGTTGCCAATAAACCTGATATAGTGGTGATAGACCGATTAGCGCGTCACGCAATGATAGTCGATGTTACCATTCCACATGACGAGAACCTCGTGAAAGCTGAGAAAGAGAAACAAATAAAATATCTGGACTTAGCACACGAGGTTGTTGACATGTGGAATGTGAGCTCAGCTATCATTGTGCCGATTGTCGTAACGGCTAATGGCCTAATGGCCAAAAGCCTCGATCACCATCTCTCGAGGCTCTCGTTAGGCGGTTGGATCAAACGCCTGATTCAGAAAGCAGTACTCCTCGATACGGCCCGCATTGTGAGGAGGTTCCTGTCTCTGCAGCCCTAACCACCGGTAGCTTGGACCCTGCTCCCGACACCGGCGGAACTATATTTTTTATATTTTTAAATGTTTTTTTATACTTTTATTTTAAGAAATATTTAAAAATGTAAATTTTAAGATTTTAAATGAATAAACAATATTAATAAAATAATCATAAACATTTTCGGTCTATCTGCGAGGAATACGACAAACACCATATTAAAACGTGCTTAAAAACATCGTTACCACAAATTCATGCAATAACGAATCTGTTGTTTATTAAGTTGGTACGGTAAATATTTTAAGGTAAAATATAGCAGTGTCCCACTTGAAGACTTTATATTAGAGTGCGAAACTTAAACGTTCTTGTTTATGCCTTTCTGTCAAAAACGGCTTCCTAGCTGGTCTTCAGTGATGCAAGCTTTCAGAGTGCACAGCGAACGGTTCATAATGACGTGTTTAATAATTCAGCAAAATATCTCGTTCGTATGAAACCATTTGTTTCATATTCATTCATCATTTGGCGTCGCTGCTCTTCGATAATAAGCCTCTTCCTCATACCTCTTAACCCTCACACTATTTCTCTAGAACAAAGAATAACATTGTATTTATTACACATAATAATTATTTATCATTCACTAATCGAATTAAACCTCATAATGAATTTAAAACTTTAAAGGCATATTCTGTCTCAACAATACCTCTGTTCTATCAACAATACTTTTGATTAAGATTTATGTTTAGTAAAATATGAAATATTTAAATGATAACACTCACACTTAGTCCGGTTTCATTAGATATTTGTGTAAATTACATTCACTTTTACGCAGCGCAATAATATTTGATCTCCCTTCAATATTTATATTTAACTAAAGGAGATGTTCCAGAAATGTATGGAGCCTGGGCTAGCTCTGTGCACACTATATGTGAATATGGCTATACAATATAGTAACCGATTTTTTATGTTAATTTGATATAATATTACTACGCTTAATTGTACATTAAAATTATCTCTGTCAAGGAGGTGGATCAGCAATATGCGAATTATGTCATTTGATTGATGTTGTGTCTTATGTAATGAGTGATGTTATATATATATATTAGTCTATGATGACTGACAGCGATAAAATAACAACATACGATTTCAGAAAATACTCCAGTTTCGTTATAATTATAATAAAATAGGACTACAGGATATTCTACTCAATTGCGGCAGCACCTAATATTACCTATTCGAGCAGCTAGAGATTGGTATCGGTGTCAAGAGCAAGAAACGAATGCTTGAACGTTATTTTGTAAAACAGTCCTGCTACTTCATTTTTAGTGCCTTTTATTTTTTTTATTTTTTTTTTTGAGGTTGGGAAATCATCAAATAACTTCTCCCGCTCTGGGCGGAGCGGGAGGGCGTGTCAGACTCTTACTGACTAAAACCCACCCGTGTTCCTTCGGTTGCCCTGTCGCCGGGGGCCACGATCTCCCTTTCGGTTTTCTTCGCAACCCCGGCAGGCATCGGTCCTAGTGGACCCCTTCAATTATGCTGACATCTCTTTGAGGCGCGCGTGGAACACAACGCGTCGTCGACCCGGGCCTGGTCCTTATCGGACGGTGAGCCACCCATTGCTCACCGCCCGCAAGCCCGCGCCTACGGTGGCCGGAAAGCGCCTCGCGATTCCCGACGCCCTGGGCGTCTCCTCCTGCGGCGATTAGGGGCGTGAGGGCGCGAAATTTGCCTCTCCCTCACGCGTTCCGCCTCCTCCTTCGCGAGCATTACTGCTTCGCAGAAGGAGGTGACGGCCTCCCATTTCCTCTCGCTCCGTACCATGGCCTGAACCAGGGCCGGACGCGAGAGATCACCGCCGCCGATCGCCTCCACGAGGACACGGCGATGCTCCGCCCAAGCTGGGCAGACTTCCACCGTATGCTCCACCGTGTCCTCCGGGCGATCCACACAATGGTGACACCCGGGCGTTTCCTCCCGCCTTATCCTGTGCAGGAACCTCCCGAAACAGCCGTGTCCGGTGAGGACCTGCGTCAGGCGGAAGGTGAGGACGCCGTGGCGCCTCTCAAGCCACTCCTCAAAGAAGGGGTGTTATCGCCACAATTGTGGCGTGCCCAGCGCTGGGTTGCGACAATCGCACTCTCCATGACGCCATGAGATCCCGCCGGAGCTCTGTCCGCTGAGCCGCGATTTCTCGCGGCAGCGGAGCTAAGCCCCGGCGCCTCGCCTCCTCGCGCCACTCCCAAATGTGCGCGAGGACTCATTTTTAGTGCCTATCAGTACAATCTGGACCTCGATCATTCATAGAAGAGCAATGAGCTGTGTAAAACCTAACTACTGCAAGTTATTTTTAAAGTAGTTAACTATTTCTATTACACAGTTACAGCTGGGAAGAAACCACAACTATTTTTAGGCAGCAAGTACATATTTTTCAAACAAGTTCTAAGTTATTTAGTTCCTAGTATTTGCGACATTAAGGCAATCTTTTTATTGGAGCGGCGAAGCCCTGCGGAGCGGAGACTTGTGTCAATATTAACCAATAGAATCTTAACTGCACACATATGCACATCTCTGTTTCACAGGGGTTCTCCACTTCAGTGAACAGGCAGCCTAAGTGGATGAGAAATCAGTCATGAGAGGTATGTAAATAAAACAAATTGTTGTGACTTATGATTTTATTCATTTTCCACATCATCTCTTATTAATATTCGATCCAGGAATGATGCCGGTGCTTTTATGCTCTCTTGGTACCGAGCCCAACCCAAATGCCACACAATGGTCATTGTGTGAGCACAGCAAGAAACTCACTTTTTATTAAGTATTCCGGCACTCTATTTCGTTCTACATTGTTACAAGCCGACACAAAACAATGAGCACTTGTACATACAAGTAGTAGTATCATCTATATAGTGTACAATCATCAAGTGTTATTGATGCACTTGGTGGCTGAATATGAAGTTGTTGCACAACTTCTTCCTTCATTTCTATAATTTCCTGTGCATGTGTCCAGCAGTGGAACAAAGAAGCATATGCTTTGGTGGCTGAAACAATACAAGAAAACAATTTACTTACGTGAAAAAGTAAATTAGCACTGATAGGTGAGGCTTAGCTCTAAGATTTACAATGACTAATAGTCACTGATTAGAGTTTACCAAGTGCACAGTGATATTACTTTTATCGTTTATTAATTAAGGAACAAAACAAAATATAAACAGAAACATCACAAAAACCTCAATAGGTTTGTCCAGGTGTATACAGGGTGTAAGGGACAGCCCTCCGCAAACTGATAGGGTGAATTCAGTATATAATACTAAGATGAAATTATTTCAGGAATGTTATGGGAATCCAATAAAACTGATTTGTTTTATTACCTTACACGCAATGTATCGCTACCGTAGCAAAACGCATAGGTAGCGAACGGCAGCTCAGCGAGCTTTCGGACGGCTTTCCCGCCACCCCGCGGCAGGGAGAGCGTTCGCGCTCGTACGGCGCCCTGCACTGCGTAAGTTTTCACGGCAAAGTGGTTTTCCAGCGCCTTCCTGATTGGGAACTACGTTTCCTAGCAAGCATGGATAATCATTGGTAATTATTCGGGAGTCTGATGGAGTCGGAATCTGATGCCGACGGTCAGGATAGTAGGATACCTATCAATGTAAGTTCTGAGCACTTCCCAAGCATTTCCCAGAGCTTCCCCGTAGCACATTATCATTTATCCATACTCTCGAGCACGAAATGTAGCCATTTCTCACACACAAAAAACACCACACAAAAAATAATTCCAAAAGCGTACGTAACGTAACTTCACAACGCGACTGCGCGAGCGACCCGCGCCGACATGCGCCCGCGGCAAACACGACAGCGACACTAACCAACTACTGTTGGGTAGGGACACGAAAAAAGTATCGATACTTTGTGGTATCGAGTACATTTTCATTCGATACCGATACTTTTGTACTAGATACTTTGCATTTGATACTTTTACTCAATGAGTACTTTTTGGCAGGTATCGTATCGAATAAGAAATAAAGTTTTAAATAGGTAATCTTAGAAATTACCCATTTTAACTTGCGACCTTACAGCTTACGTTTATGGTTATGGCAACGCCATCTAAAACATTACATCGATGCTAAAAAACAAAACAAAAAACCAAGTTCTTCATCTTCATCACAGTCTGAAAATAAGGATGAATTAAGCTATTACTTATCTACACAGGTTTCACCACTTTCTTTAGATCCCTTGAAACAATGGGAAGATATAAAAGTTGTATTCCCAAAATTATACAAATTGGCACGAGAATATATATTAATTCCTGCGACGTTAGTGCCCTCAGAACGATTATTTTCTAAAGCAAGAAGTACAATCACAAAAATCCGAAACCGCTTATCTCCAAAACGGCTCAATAAACTTCTGTTTTTAAGTGATTGTATGGAGGAGGAATGGGAACTTTAATTTATATGCCTAAAGTACTAAATAATTTTATTTTGTTTCAATATTTTTTTTTAATTTTTGGAGTTACAGTTGTCTTTTTCTATTGTTGTATTAACGCATTTAAGGACACTGAACGAGACACAATAGAAGTTTTATTGTTATTACGTCTGGGGGCGTTTAGTGTCCCTCAACGTGTTAAATTTGTGTACCAATACCATTTCTTTTTTCATGTCCTGCCCTACTGAAGTTAAACTGACGTTATTTACTGACTGATCTATGCTATATGCGCATTAGGCCCTATGAAAAGTACTCGATACCTTGAAGTATCGATACTTTTGTTTCGATACTTTTATGAGTACGATATTTTTTTTTCGATAATACTCATGAGTACAGTATCGATATTTTCTATTTGATACCGTGTCCCTACTGTTGGGACGGTCGGCGGGAGGGGTGGTCCCCTCCCGGCTCATACCTTAGTAGGTATGCGTTGCCGCGGGTGTGAAGAACTCTTGCTAGGCAGAAATTGAACAGCTGATTCCACGCGTCGTTTTTTAGAGAATTTCAACATCCATTGCTGTTTTTTTTTTTATCTTAGCTGTTTTATTTACATTAATGGAGTAACGCTTACAGAGAATGTAATTTTACATTGAAAGAAAGAAATAGTAACTAAAAAAACGCAAAAAAAAAAATGAAAATTTTCGGTGGAATATGATTCAGAATAAGGAGCTGAATGCACCCTGTTAGTTTGCGGAGGCCTGTCCCTTACACCCTGTATAGCAGTTAAAAAAATAAAAAAAATATAACCTCATTGAGATAAATTCTTGCTGCAACTTCAGCTCTCACAGGACCACTAGCAACGTAAGTTGGCGTTCAGTGTAGCAATATTCTACACATAATATTGGTGAAGGTCAGATGGGCCTGGAGTTTGCCAGTTATCCTCATTCCTTGTAGCATGCTCCACATGTCTACGTGCTGCTACCCAACAACTATAGCAAACCAGTCCTGCTGGAATCTGAATAAAACAAAGTAATACATTATGTATAGGGTATTTTCAGAATTATTTAATAAAACAAAATAGGTAAGTTGTTAATGTTACCTCTCTTCGATACATTAATTCTGTTGTTCAGGTCCTTCAGGTATGAAGTGTCTGCGTGTTTGAGCAAGAAACCTTCGACACCATACACATGTATTAATATTAATAGCAGTGTGCTGCTATTATTTTTGTTGTTGAATTGTACGCTGAGTTTGTACCCAACAAGCACAACATACTAAGCTAGCCTCGGGTATCTATAAAAAAAAATAGATATAGTAAAATATATAGGTATTAAGTAATATAATAATAATAAGTAGACTAAATAGTAATTAACGTTGACTGCCTCGTCAGTCTAATAGTTACTAGCGTTGACTGCCTCGTCGGTCTAATAGTTACTAGTGTTGACTGCCTCGTTGGTCTAATAGTTAAAAGGGTTGACTGCCTCACCGGTCTTGTAGTTATAAACGTTGACTGCCGCGTCGGTGTAGCAGTAATTAGCGTTGACTGCCTCGTAGGTCTAGTAGCTATTAGCGTTAACTGCTTCGTCGGTCTAATAGTTAATAGCGTTGACTGTCTCGTCGGTCTAATAGTTACAAGCGTTGACTGCCTCGTTGGTATAATAGTTAATAGCGTTGACTGCCTCGTCGGTCTAATAGTTATAAGCGTTGACTGCCTCGTTGGTATAATAGTTAATAGCGTTGACTGCCTCGTCGGTCTAGTAATTATAAGTGTTGACTACCTCGTCGGTCTAGCAGTTAATAGCGTTGACTGCTTCGTCGGTCTAGCAGTTACTAGCGTTGCCTGCCTCGTCGGTCTAAAAGTTACTAAAGTTGACTGCCTCGTCGGTCTAGTAGTTATTAGTGTTGACTGCTTTGTCGGTTTAGCAGTTACTAGCGTTGCCTGCCTCGTCGGTCTAATAGTTACAAGCGTTGACTGCCTCGTCGGTCTACTAGTTACAAGCGTTGACTGCCTCGTTGGTATAATAGTTACAAGCGTTGACTGCCTCGTTGGTCTAATAGTTAATAGTGTTGACTGCCTCGTCGGTCTATTAGTTATTAGTGTTGACTGCCTCGTCGGTCTAGTAGTTACTAGCGTTGCCTGCCTCGTCGGTCTAAAAGTTACAAGTGTTGACTGCCTCGTCAGTCTAGCAGTCTAGCGTTGCCTGCTTCGTCGGTCTAATAGTTACTAGTGTTGACTGCCTCGTCAGTCTGGCAGTTATAAGCGTTGACTGCCTCGTCGGTCAAATAGTTACTAGTGTTGACTGCCTCGTCGGTCAAATAGTTACTAGTGTTGACTGCCTCGTCGGTCTAGCAGTTACGAGCGTTGCCTGCCTCGTCGGTCTAATAGTTACTAGTGTTGAGTGCCTCGTCAGTCTAGCAGTTACTAGCGTTGCCTGCCTCGTCGCTCTAATAGTTACTAGTGTTGACTGCCTCGTCGGTCTAGCAGTAACTAGCGTTGCCTGTCTCGTCGGTCTAATAGTTAAAAGTGTTGACTGCCTCGTCAGTCTAGCAGTTATTAGCGTTGACTGCCTCGTCGGTCAAATAGTTACTAGCGTTTACTGCCTCGTTGGTCTAATAGTTACAAGCGTTGACTGCCTCGTCGGGCTTATAGTTACAAACTTTGACTGCCTCGTTGGTATAATAGTTACTAGCGTTGACTGCCTCGTCAGTCTAATAGTTACTAGCGTTGACTGCCTCGTCGGTCTAATAGTTACTAGTGTTGACTGCCTCGTTGGTCTAATAGTTAAAAGGGTTGACTGCCTCACCGGTCTTGTAGTTATAAACGTTGACTGCCGCGTCGGTGTAGCAGTAATTAGCGTTGACTGCCTCGTAGGTCTAGTAGCTATTAGCGTTAACTGCTTCGTCGGTCTAATAGTTAATAGCGTTGACTGTCTCGTCGGTCTAATAGTTACAAGCGTTGACTGCCTCGTTGGTATAATAGTTAATAGCGTTGACTGCCTCGTCGGTCTAATAGTTATAAGCGTTGACTGCCTCGTTGGTATAATAGTTAATAGCGTTGACTGCCTCGTCGGTCTAGTAATTATAAGTGTTGACTACCTCGTCGGTCTAGCAGTTAATAGCGTTGACTGCTTCGTCGGTCTAGCAGTTACTAGCGTTGCCTGCCTCGTCGGTCTAAAAGTTACTAAAGTTGACTGCCTCGTCGGTCTAGTAGTTATTAGTGTTGACTGCTTTGTCGGTTTAGCAGTTACTAGCGTTGCCTGCCTCGTCGGTCTAATAGTTACAAGCGTTGACTGCCTCGTCGGTCTACTAGTTACAAGCGTTGACTGCCTCGTTGGTATAATAGTTACAAGCGTTGACTGCCTCGTTGGTCTAATAGTTAATAGTGTTGACTGCCTCGTCGGTCTATTAGTTATTAGTGTTGACTGCCTCGTCGGTCTAGTAGTTACTAGCGTTGCCTGCCTCGTCGGTCTAAAAGTTACAAGTGTTGACTGCCTCGTCAGTCTAGCAGTCTAGCGTTGCCTGCTTCGTCGGTCTAATAGTTACTAGTGTTGACTGCCTCGTCAGTCTGGCAGTTATAAGCGTTGACTGCCTCGTCGGTCAAATAGTTACTAGTGTTGACTGCCTCGTCGGTCAAATAGTTACTAGTGTTGACTGCCTCGTCGGTCTAGCAGTTACGAGCGTTGCCTGCCTCGTCGGTCTAATAGTTACTAGTGTTGAGTGCCTCGTCAGTCTAGCAGTTACTAGCGTTGCCTGCCTCGTCGCTCTAATAGTTACTAGTGTTGACTGCCTCGTCGGTCTAGCAGTAACTAGCGTTGCCTGTCTCGTCGGTCTAATAGTTAAAAGTGTTGACTGCCTCGTCAGTCTAGCAGTTATTAGCGTTGACTGCCTCGTCGGTCAAATAGTTACTAGCGTTTACTGCCTCGTTGGTCTAATAGTTACAAGCGTTGACTGCCTCGTCGGGCTTATAGTTACAAACTTTGACTGCCTCGTTGGTATAATAGTTACTAGCGTTGACTGCCTCGTCGGTCTAATAGTTACTAGTGTTGATTGCCTCGTCTATCTAGTAGTTATTAGTGTTGACTGCCTCGTCGGTCTAATAGTTACTAGTGTTGACTGCTTCGTTGATATAATAGTTAAAAGCATTGACTGCCTCGACGGTCTAGTAGTTATTACCGTTGACTGCCTCGTCGGTCTAGTAGTTACTAGCGTTGCCTGCCTCGTCGGTCTAATAGTTACAAGTGTTGACTGCCTCGTCGGTCAAATAGTTACTAGCGTTTACTGCCTCGTTGATATAATAGTAAATAGCATTGACTGCCTCGTCTGTCTAATAGTTATAATCGTTGACTGCCTCGTCGGTCTAGCAGTAATTAGTGTTAACTGCCTCGTCGGTCTAATAGTTACTAGCGTTGACTGGCTCGTCGGTCTAATAGTTAATAGCGTTGACTGCCTCGTTGGTCTAATAGTTAGTAGCGTTGACTGCCTCGTCGGTGTAGAAGTAATAAGCGTTGACTGCCTCACCGGTCTTGTAGTTATTAAGTTACTAGCGTTGACCGCCTCGTCGGTCTAGTAGTTACTAGCGTTGCCTGCCTCGTCGGTCTAATAGTTACAAGTGTTGACTGCCTCGTCGGTCAAATAGTTACTAGCGTTTACTGCCTCGTTGATATAATAGTAAATAGCATTGACTGCCTCGTCTGTCTAGTAGTTATTACCGTTGACTGCCTCGTCGGTCTAGCAGTTATTAGTGTTAACTGCCTCGTCGGTCTAATAGTTACTAGCGTTGACTGGCTCGTCGGTCAAATAGTTACTAACGTTTACTGCCTCGTTGATATAATAGTAAATAGCATTGACTGCCTCGTCTGTCTAGTAGTTATTACCGTTGACTGCCTCGTCGGTCTAGCAGTTATTAGTGTTAACTGCCTCGTCGGTCTAATAGTTACTAGTGTTGACTGCCTCGTCAGTCTTGCAGTTATTAGCGTTGACTGCCTCGTCGGTCAAATAGTTACTAGCGTGTACTGCCTCGTCAGTCTAATAGTTACAAGCGTTGACTGCCTCGTCGGTCTAATAGTTACAAGCGTTGACTGCCTCGTTGGTATAATAGTTACTCGTGTTGACTGCCTCCTCGGTCTAGTAGTTATTAGTGTTGACTGCCTCGTCGGTCTAGTCATTACTAGCGTTGCCTGCCTCGTCGGTCTAATAGTTACTAGTGTTGACTGCCTCGTCAGTCTAGCAGTCTAGCGTTGCCTGCCTCGTCGGTCTAATAGTTACTAGTGTTGACTGCTTCGTCAGTCTGGCACTTATTAGCGTTTATTGCCTCGTCGGTCAAATAGTTACTAGTGTTGACTGCCTCGTCGGTCTAGCAGTTACGAGCTTTACCTGCCTCGTCGGTCTAATAGTTACTAGTGTTCAGTGCCTCGTCAGTCCAGCAGTTACTAGCGTTGCCTGCCTCGTCGCTCTAATAGTTACAAGTGTTGACTGCCTCGTCGGTCAAATAGTTACTAGCGTTTACTGCCTCGTTGATATAATAGTAAATAGCATTGACTGCCTCGTCTGTCTAGTAGTTATTAGTGTTGACTGCCTCGTCAGTCTAGCAGTTACTAGCGTTGCCTGCCTCGTCGGTAAAATAGTTACTAGCGTTTACTGCCTCGGTGATATTAATAGTTAATAGCATTAACTGCCTCGACGGTCTAGTAGTTATAACCGTTGACTGCGTCGTCGGTCTAGTAGTTATAAGTGTTGACTGCCTCGTTGGTCTAGGAGTTACTAGCGTTGCCTGTCTCGTCAGTCTAATAGTTACTAGTGTTACTAGACTAACGAGGCGGTCAACGCTTGTAACTATTAGACCGACGAGGCAGTCAACGCTATTAGCTGCTAGACCGACGAGGCAGTCAACACTTATAACTACTTGGCCGATGCCGCAGTCAACGCTATTAACTATTAGACCGAGAAGGCAGTCAACGCTATTAACTGCTAGACCGACGAGGCAGTCAACGCTATTAACTGCTTGACCGACGAGGCAGTCAACACTTTTAACTATTATACCAACGAGGCCGTCAACGCTAGTAACTATTAGACCGACGAGGCAGTCAACGCTAGTAACTATTAGACCGACGAGGCAGTCAAGGCTAGTATCTATTCAACCAACGAGGCAGTCAACGCTTTTAACTATTAGACCGACGAGGCGGTCAACGCTAGTAACTATTAGACCGACGAGGCAGTCAACGCTTTTAACTAGTAGACCAACGAGGCGGTCAACGCTAGTAACTATTAGACCGACGAGGAAGTCAACGCTAGTAACTACTAGACCGACGAGGCAGTCATCGCTTTTAACTATTATACAAACGAGGCAGTCAACGCTAGTAACTATTATACCAACGAGGCAGTCAACGCTAATAACTACTAGACCGACGAGGCAGTCAACGCTAGTAACTGTTAGACCGACGTAGCTGTCAACGCTAGTTACTGCTAGACCAACGAGGCAGTCAACGCTAGTAACTATTAGACCGACGAGGCAGTCAAGGCTAGTATCTATTAGACCGACGAGGCAGTCAACGCTAGTAACTGTTAGACCGACGTAGCTGTCAACTCTAGTTACTGCTAGACCAACGTAGCTGTCAACGCTAGTTACTGCTAGACCAACGAGGCAGTCAACGCTAGTAACTATAAGACCGACGAGGCAGTCAACGCTAGTAACTACTAGACCGACGAGGCAGTAAACGCTATTAACTATTATACCAACGAGGCAGTCAACGCTAGTTACTGCTAGACCAACGAGGTAGTCAACGCTAGTAACTATTAGACCGACGACGCAGTCAAGGCTAGTATCTATTAGACCAACGAGGCAGTCAACGCTTTTAACTATTAGACCGACGAGGCGGTCAACGCTAGTAACTATTTGTCCGACGAGGCAGTCAACGCTAGTAACTATTAGACCGACGAGGCAGTGAACGCTTTTAACTAGTAGACCGACGAGGCGGTCAACGCTTGTAACTATTAGACCAACGAGGCAGTCAACGCTAGTAACTACTAGACCGACGAGGCAGTCAACGCTATTAACTATTATACCAACGAGGCAGTCAACACTAGTAACTACTAGACCGACGTGGCAGTCAACGCCTATTAACACTACACCGACGAGACAGTCAACGCTAATACAACTAGACCAACGAGGCGGTCAATGCTAATTACTACTACACCGACGAGGCAGTCAACGCCATTAACTATTAGACCGACGAGGCAGTCAACGCTTTTAACTAGTAGACCAACGAGGCGGTCAACGCTAGTAACTATTAGACCGACGAAGCACTCAACGCTAGTAACTACTAGACCGACGAGGCAGTCAACGCTATTAACTATTATACCAACGAGGCAGTCAACGCTCATAACTGCTAGACCGACGAGGCGGTCAACGCTTGTTACCACAACACCGACAAGGCAGGCAACGCTAGTAACTGCTAGACCGACAAGGCAGTCAATACTAATAATTACAAGACCGGTGAGGCAGTCAACGCTTTTAACTATTAGACCGACGAGGCAGTCAATGCTATTAACTGCTAGACCGACGAGGCAGTCAACACTTATAACTACTAGACCGACGAGGCAGTCAACGCAATTAACTATAAGACCGGCGAGGCAGTCAACGCTATTAAATGCTAGACCGACAAGGTTGCCATCGCTAGTATCTATTAGACCAACGTGGCAGTCAACGCCTATTAATACTACACCGACGAGACAGTCAACGCTAATACAACTAGACCAACGAGGCGGTCAAAGCTTATAACTACTAGGCCGACGAGGCAGTCAACGCTTATTAATACTACACCGACGAGACAGTCAACGCTAATACAACTAGACGAACGAGGCGGTCAACGCTAATTACTACTACACCGACGAGGCAGTCAACGCCATTAACTATTAGACCGATGAGGCAGTCAACGCTTTTAACTGCTAGACCGACGAGGCAGTCAACACTTTTAACTACTAGACCGACGAGGCAGTCAATGCTAATAACTACTAGACCGACGAGGCAGTCAACGCTATTAACTATTATACCGACGAGGCAGTAAACGCTAGTAACTATAAGACCGACGAGGCAGTCAACGCTAGTAACTATAAGACCGACGAGGCAGTCAACGCTAGTAACTATTAGACCGACGAGGCAGTCAACGCTAGTAACTATTAGACCAACGAGGCAGTCAACGCTATCAACTATTAGACCGACGAGGCAGTCAACACTTATAACTACTAGACCGACGAGGCAGTCAATGCTAATAACTACTAGACCGACGAGGCAGTCAACGCTAGTAACTATAAGACCGACGAGGCAGTCAACGCTTTTAACTGCTAGACCGACGAGGCAGTCAACACTTATAACTACTAGATCGACGAGGCAGTCAACGCAATTAACTATAAGACCGACGAGGCAGTCAACGCTATTAAATGCTAGACCGACAAGGTTGCCATCGCTAGTATCTATTAGACCGACGCGGCAGTCAACGCCTATTAATACTACACCGACGAGACAGTCAACGCTAATACAACTAGACCAACGAGGCGGTCAAAGCTAATATACTAGGCCGACGAGGCAGTCAACGCCTTTTAATACTACACCGACAAGGCGGCCATCGCTAGTAACTATTAGACCGACGTGGCAGTCAACGCCTATTAATACTACACCGACGAGACAGTCAACGCTAATACAACTAGACCAACGAGGCGGTCAAAGCTAATAACTACTAGGCCGACGAGGCAGTCAACGCCTATTAACACTACACCGACGAGACAGTCAACGCTAATACAACTAAACCAACGAGGCGGTCAACGCTAATTACTACTACACCGACGAGGCAGTCAACGCCATTAACTATTAGACCGACGAGGCAGTCAACGCCCTTTTAATACTACACTGACGAGACAGTCAACGCTAATACAACTAGACCAACGAGGCGGTCAAAGCTAATAACTACTAGGCCGACGAGGCAGTCAACGCCTATTAATACTACACCGACGAGACAGTCAACGCTAATACAACTAGACGAACGAGGCGGTCAACGCTAATAACTACTAGGCCGACGAGGCAGTCAACGCCTATTAATACTACACCGACGAGACAGTCAACGCTAATACAACTAGACGAACGAGGCGGTCAACGCTAATTACTACTACACCGACGAGGCAGTCAACGCCATTAACTATTAGACCGATGAGTTAGTCAACGCTATTAACTGCTAGACCGACGATTCAGTCAACACTTTTAACTACTAGACCGACGAGGCAGTCAATGCTCTAGACGAGGCAGTCAACGCTTATTACTACTAGACTGACGAGGCAGTCATCGCTTTTAACTATTAGACCAACGAGGCAGTCAACGCTATTATATATTAGACCGACGAGGCAGTCAACGCTATTATTTGCTAGACCGACGAGGCAGTCAACACTCATAACTACAAGACCGACGAGGCAGTCAACGCTCATAACTACTAGACTAACGAGGCAGTCATCGCTATTAACTATTAGACCAACGAGGCAGTCATCGCTATTAACTATTAGACCAACGAGGCAGTCAACGCTATTTACTATTAGACCGACGAGGCAGTCAACGCTATTAACAGCTAGACCGACGAGGTAGTCAACACTCATAACTACTAGACCGACGAGGCAGTCAACGCTATTAACTATTATACCAACGAGGCAGTCAGCGCTACTAACTATTAGACTGACGAGGCAGTCAACGCTAATAACTGCTAGACTGACGAGGCAGTTAACACTAACACTAGTAACTATTAGACAGACGAGGCAGTCAACGCTAGTAACTATTAGACCGACGAGGCAGTCAACGCTAGTAACTATTAGACCGACGAGGCAGTCAACGCTAATAACTGCTAGACCGACGAGGCGGTCAACGCTAGTAACTTAATAACTACAAGACTTGTGAGGCAGTCAACGCTAATTACTACTACACCGACGAGGCAGTCAACGCTATTAACTATTAGACCGACGAGGCAGTCAACACTTATAACTTCTTGACCGACGAGGCAGTCAACGCTTATTACTACAACACCGACGAGGCAGTCAACGCTATTAACTATTAGAGCGACGAGGCAGTCAACGCTAGTAACTATTAGACCGACGAGGCAGTCAACGCTAATAATTGCTAGACCGACGAGGCGGTCAACGCTAGTAACTTAATAACTACAAGACCGGTGAGGCAGTCAACGCTAATTACTACTACACCGACGAGGAAGTCAACGCTATTAACTATTAGACCGACGAGGCAGTCAACACTTATAACTTCTTGACCGACGAGGCAGTCAACGCTTATTACTACAACACCGACGAGGCAGTCAACGCTATTAACTATTAGACCGACGAGGCAGTCGACGCTAGTAACTATTAGACCGATGAGGCAGTCAACGCTAGTAACTACTACACCGACGAGGCAGTCAACGCTAATTACCGCTAGACCGACGAGGCGGTCAACGCTAGTCACTTAATAACCTCCTTCACTCGGATGTCCGAGGAGTTCGGACATGTATAGACATGTCCGAACATGACCGCTCGGTTTTAATTATATTGGACAGAACGACATATTGTACCAAATCCACGATACCGACCAACTTACGCTGACCCCTACACTGCGAAGCGTTGCAATACATATTTCTAACCGGAGATCTAGTTATATTTGACGGATTGGAAAGCTGTACTAAATCGCCGACTGCCACCAGTTTAGGCTGACCCCCGGCTAACAAGTGAGTGTTTGTTTACTCCATAAAATATTATTATGTCGCTTACCCGCACGCCGCCGAAGGTCTGTAGCGGTTCTGCACCCGATTTATCAGATATTAGACTTAGTGAAAGTACACTGTTGAATAATATAACAACCAGACAAGAAAAGCGTAAACGAGGGGACGTATTGGAAGAAGAATTAAAAACCTTTATGGCCGACATGAAAAAAATGTTTTCGTCTGCGGCGGAGGCGCAAAATCATAAGTTTACTACATTACACTCATCCATAGAAGAAATAAAACAACAAAATAGTGATATCAAAAAGTCTATGGAATTTATGTCCCTGAAATATGATGAAGTTTTGGCTAAATTGGAATACAGTGAGAATGAAAGGAAAAACCACATGGAATATATTAACGTATTGGAGAACAGGGCTGAAAATCTGGAACGTGTCGCTCGAAAGTCTTTTGTTGAGATACGGAATGTTCCTAAGCGCGATCAAGAAAAAAAGGAAGATTTAATCAAAATAATGAAATGTATTGGAACGTCTATCAACGTTGACATTCAAGATACTGATGTCAAGGACGTATTTCGCTATAACTCGAAGTCATCGTCTAAAATGCCCATAGTAGTCGAGTTTTCCACGGTAATAAAAAAGGAAGCTTTGTTAGACACCGTGAAAAAATTAAAACATGAGACAAAAACTTATTTGTCAACTACACGCCAAAATTGACGGTCCTAGTGAACCCATCTACATATCGGAAAGCCTAACCGCGGAAATTAAGAGAATTTTTGCAAGGGCTCGCACGTACTCCAACGATAACAACTATAAGTACTGTTGGTCCGCTCATGGCTTCGTATACTTACGCAAGGAAGAAGGTGCCAAAGCAATTAGATTATCTAATGAAGAGGATCTCAATAAACTGATGTCAACTAAATGACTTAATGGCCTGCAGGTTTACATGCACTACTTCAGGTTATTTTGCTCAGTCTTTTTTTCTATATTGTTTTGTTTACTACTTAGTTCACGCATACATTTATACACATACTCACACAAACACAGATGCGCGCAACCGTACTCTCACTCATCACACACACAACACACACACGCACGAACACACAACATACACACTCACTCACCCAAACACACACAATATAATTATAAATTAACTGCACCTCTAATTGTAATTTGTATGAACTTACGCGCCGCGGGAGGAAGACCTGAAGTCCTGAAATACAGGGCTGCCCTAGTTCAGGCTCCAGTCCACTCCATTTATTTTATGTACCAATACTGTGCTTATGTTAGTGTGGAAAATAAATGAATTTTTACTTTTACTTAAGTTTTAACTACAAGACCGGTGAAGCAGTCAACGCTAATTACTACTACATCGACGAGGCAGTCAACGCTATTAACTATTAGACCAACGAGGCAGTCAACGCTATTAACTATTAGAGCGACGAGGCAGGCAACGCTAGTAACTGCTAGGCTGACGAGGCACTCGACACTAGTAACTATTAGACCGACGAGGCAGGCAACGGTAATAACTACTAGACCGTCGAGGCAGTTAATGCAATTAACTATTAATATCAACGAGGCAGTAAACGCCAGTAACTATTTGACCGACGAGGCAGGCAACGCTAGTAACTGCTAGACCGACGAGGCAGTCAACACTAGTAACTATTAGAGCGACGAGGCAGGCAACGCTAGTAACTGCTAGGCTGACGAGGCACTCGACACTAGTAACTATTAGACCGACGAGGCAGGCAACGGTAATAACTACTAGACCGACGAGGCAGTCAACACTAATAACTACTAGACCGACGAAGCAGTCAACACTAGTAACTATTAGACCGACGAGGCAGTCAACGCTAGTAACTATTATACCAACGAGGCAGTCAACGCTTGTAACTATTAGACCGACGAGGCAGGCAACGCTAGTAACTACTAGACCGACGAGGCAGTCAACGGTAATAACTACTAGACCGTCGAGGCAGTCAATGCTATTAACTATTATATCAACGAAGCAGTCAACACTAATAACTGCTAGACCAACGAGGCAGTCAACCGTTATAACTACTAGACCGACCAGGCAGTCAATGCTATTTACTATTATATCAACGAGGCAGTAAACGCTAGTAACTATTTGACCGACAAGGCAGTCAAAACTAGTAACTATTAGACCGACGAGGCAGGCAACGCTAGTAACTACTAGACCGACGAGGCAGTCAACGGTAATAACTACTAGACCGTCGAGGCAGTCAATGCTATTAACTATTATATCAACGAAGCAGTCAACACTAGTAACTATTAGACCGACGAGGCAGTCAACACTAAAAACTACTAGATGGACGAGGCAGTCAACACTAGTAACTATTATAACAACGAGGCAGTCAACACTAATAACTACTAGACCGACGAGGCAGTCAACGGTTATAACTACTAGACCGTCGAGGCAGTTAATGCTATTAACTATTAATATCAACGAGGCAGTAAACGCCAGTAACTATTTGACCGACGAGGCAGTCAACGCTAATAACTGCCAGACTGACGAAGCAGTCAACACTAGTAACTATTAGACCGACGAGGCAGGCAACGCTAGACTGCTAGACTGACGAGGCAGTCAACACTAGTAACTATTAGACCGACGAGGCAGGCAACGCTAGTAACTACTAGACCGACGAGGCAGTCAACACTAATAACTACTAGACCGACGAGGCAGTCAACACTAGTAACTATTAGACCGACGAGGCAGTCAACGCTAGTAACTATTATACCAACGAGGCAGTCAACGCTTGTAACTATTAGACCGACGAGGCAGTAAACGCTAGTAACTATTTGATCGACGAGGCAGTCAACGCTTATAACTGCTAGACTGACGAGGCAGTCAACACTAGTAACTATAAGACCGACGAGGCAGGCAACGCTAGTAACTGCTAGACCGACGAGGCAGTCAACGCTTATAACTACTAGACCGACGAAGCAGTCAACGCTATTAACTATTATACCGACGAGGCAGTCAACGCTAGTAACTATTAGATCAACGAGGCAGTCAACGCCAATAACTGCTAGACCGACGAGGCGGTCAACACTAGTAAGTATTAGACCGACGCCGACGAGGCGGTCAATGCTAGTAACTTAATAACTGCAAGACCGGTGAGGCAGTCAACGCTAATTACTACTACACCGACGAGGCAGTCAACGCTATTAACTATTAGACCGACGAGGCAGTCAACGCATTTAACTATTAGACCGACGAGGCAGTCAACGCTAGTAACTATTAGACCGACGAGGCAGTCAACACTAATAACTGCTAGACCGACGAGGCAGTCAACTGTAATAACTACTAGACAGACGAGGCAGTCAATGCTATTTACTATTATATCAACGAGGCAGTAAACGCTAGTAACTATTTGACCGACGAGGCAGTCAAGACTAGTAACTATTAGACCGACGAGGCAGGCAACGCTAGTAACTACTAGACCGACGAGGCAGTCAACACTAGTAGCTATTAGACCGACGAGGCAGTCAACGCTAGTTGACCGCCTCGTCGGTCTAGCAGTTACTAGCGTTGCCTGGCTCGTCGCTCTAATAGTTACTAGTGTTGACTGCCTCGTCGGTCTAGTAGTTACTAGTCTTGACTGCCTCGTCGGTCAAATAGTTACTAGCGTTTACTGCCTCGTTGATATAATAGTAAATAGCATTGACTGCCTCGTCTGTCTAGTAGTTATTACAGTTGACTGCCTCGTCGGTCTAGCAGTTATTAGTGTTGACTGCCTCGTCGGTCTAATAGTTACTAGCGTTGACTGCCTCGTCGGTCTAATAGTTAAATGCGTTGACTGCCTCGTTGGTCTAGCAGTTACTCTCGTTGCCTGCCTCGTCAGTAAAATAGTTACTAGCGTTTACTGCCTCGTTGATATTAATAGTTAATAGCATTAACTGCCTCGACGGTCTAGTAGTTATAACCGTTGACTGCCTCGTCGGTCTAGTAGTTAATAGCGTTGACTGCCTCGTCGGTCTTATAGTTACTTGCATGGACTGCTTCGTTGGTATAATAGTTAATAGCGTTGACTGCCTCGTCGGTCTAATAGATACTAGTGTTGACTGCCTCGTCGGTCTAAATGTTACTAGCGTTGACTGCCTCGTCGGTCTTATAGTTACTAGCGTTGACTGCCTCGTCGGTCTAATTGTTAATAGCGTTGACTGCCTTGTTGGTCTAATAGTAAATAGCGTTGACTGCCTCGTCGGTCTAGTAGTTATTAGCGTTATTTACCTCGTCGGTCTAGTAGTTATAAGTGTTAACTGCCTCGTCGGTCTAGCAGTTAATAGCGTTATTTACCTCGTCGGTCTAATAGTTACTAGCGTCGACCGCCTCGTCGGTCTAATAGTTACTAGCGTTTACTGCCTCGTTGGTATAATAGTTAATAGCGTTGACTGCCGCGTCGGTCTAATAGTTACTAGCGTCGACCGCCTCGTCGATCTAATAGTTAAAAGCGTTGACTGCCTCGTCGGTCTAATAGATACTAGCGTTGACTGCTTCGTCGGTCTAATAGTTACTAGCGTTGACTGCCTCGTTGGTCAAATAGTTAATAGCGTTGACTGGCTCGTCAGTGTAGTAGTAATAAGCGTTGACTTCCTCACCGGTCCTGTAGTTATTAAGTTACTAGTGTTGACCGCCTTGTCGGTCTAATACTTACTAGCGTTGACTGCCTCGTCGGTCTTATAGTTACTTGCATGGACTGCCTCGTTGGTATAATAGTTAATAGCGTTGACTACCTCGCCGGTCTAATAATTACTAGCGTTGACTGCCTCGTCGGTCTTATAGTTACTTGCATGGACTGCTTCGTTGGTATAATAGTTAATAGCGTTGACTGCCTCGTCGGTCTAATAGATACTAGTGTTGACTGCCTCGTCGGTCTAATTGTTACTAGCGTTGACTGCCTCGTTGGTCTTATAGTTACTAGCGTTGACTGCCTCGTCGGTCTAATTGTTAATAGCGTTGACTGCCTTGTTGGTCTAATAGTAAATAGCGTTGACTGCCTCGTCGGTCTAGTAGTTATTAGCGTTATTTACCTCGTCGGTCTAGTAGTTATAAGTGTTAACTGCCTCGTCGGTCCAGCAGTTAATAGCGTTATTTACCTCGTCGGTCTAGTAGTTATAAGTGTTAACTGCCTCGTCGGTCTAATAGTTACTAGCGTCGACCGCCTCGTCGGTCTAGTAGTTACTAGCGTTTACTGCCTCGTTGGTATAATAGTTAATAGCGTTGACTGCCGCGTCGGTCTAGTAGTTATTAGCGTTGACTGCCTCGTCGGTCTAATAGTTACTAGCGTTGACTGCCTCGTCGGTCTTATAGTTACTAGCGTTGATCGCCTCGTCGGTCAAATAGTTAAAAGCGTTGACTGCCTCGTCGGTCTAATAGATACTAGCGTTGACTGCCTCGTCGGTCTAATAGTTACTAGCGTTGACTGCCTCATTGGTCTAGCAGTTACTAGCGTTGACTGCTTCGTCGGTCTAATAGTTACTAGCGTTGACTGCCTCGTCGGTCTTATAGTTACTAGCGTTGACTGCCTCGTCGATCTTATAGTTACCAGCGTTGACTGCCTCGTCGGTCTAATAGTTACAAGCGTTTACTGCCTCGTCGGTATAATAGATACTAGCGTTGACTGCCTCGTCGGTCTAATAGTTACTAGCGTTGACTGCCTCGTTGGTCAAATAGTTATTAGCGTTGACTGCCTCGTCAGTGTAGTAGAAATAAGCGTTGACTTCCTCAGCGGTCCTGTAGTTATTAAGTTACTAGCGTTGACCGCCTTGTCGGTCTAATACTTACTAGCGTTGACTGCCTCGTCGGTCTTAAAGTTACTTGCATGGACTGCCTCGTTGGTATAATAGTTAAGAGCGTTGACTGCCTCGTCGGTCTGATAGATACTTGCGTTGACTGCCTCGTCGGTCTAATTGTTACTAGCGTTGACTGCCTCGTTGGTCTTATAGTTAAAAGCGTTGACTGCCTCATCAGTGTAGTAGTAATTAGCGTTGACTTCTCTCACCGGTCTTGTAGTTATTAAGTTACTAGCGTTGACTGCCTCGTCTGTCTTATAGTTAATAGCGTTGACTGCCTCGCCGGTCTAATAGATAATAGCGTTGACTGCCTCGTCGATCTTATAGTTACTAGCGTTGGCCGCCTTGTCGGTCTAGCATTTAATAGCGTTGACTGCCTCATCGGTCTTATAGATAATAGCGTTGACTGCCTCGTCGGTCTAGTAGTTATAAGTGTTGACTGCCTCGTCGGTCTAGCAGTTACTAGCGTTGACTGCCTCGTCGGTCTAATAGTTACAAGCGTTGACTGCCTCGTTGGTATAATAAATAGTTAATAGCATTGTCTGCCTCGTCGGTCTAATAGTTACTAGCGTTTACTGCCTCGTCGGTCTAATAGTTACAAGCGTTGACTGCCTCGTTGGTGTTGTAGTAACAAGCGTTGACCACCTCGTTAGTCTAATACTTACTAGCGTTGACCGCCTCGTCTGTCTAGCAGTTATTAGCGTTGACTGCCTCGTCGGTCTAATAGTTATTAGCGTTGACTGCCTCGTCGGTCTAGTAGTTATTAGCGTTGACTGCCTCGTCGTTCTAGCAGTTACTAGCGTTGACTGCTTCGCCGGTCTAAAAGTTACTAGCGTTGACTGCCTCGTCGGTCTTATAGTTAGTAGCGTTGACTGCCTCGTCAGTATAGTAGTTATTAGTGTTGACTACCTCGTCCGTCTTGCAGTTAATAGCGTTGACTGCCTCGTCGGTCTAGCCATTAGTAGCGCTGACTTCCTCGTCGGTGTAGTATTAACTAGCGTTGACTGCCTCGTCGGCCTAGTAGTTAATATACTACACCGCCGAGGCAGTCAATGCTATTTATTAACTACTAGACCGATGAGGCAGTTAACACTTATTACTTCTAGACCGACGAGGCAGTCAACGCTTATAACTACACTACTATATAGGTAGTTATTTAGATAACTGTCTTGGAACATAACAACAACATCTGCATTTGTTTTATATTAATGGCTTCCTTGTATGAATAAAAAAGAAATCAAAAAGGTGCTTACCTCTGTTGGAGCAATTGTTTCAGCAATATGTTGTCTTTCGGAACCCTCGGGAATAGAGTGAGCATGCCTCCTAAACAAAAATGTTCTACACCAAACACAAACATTTGTATCATGGGAATGCTTTTTTTTTTGGGTGGGAATTCATCAGATAACTTCTCCCGCTCTGGGCGGAGCGGGAGGGCGTGTCAGACTCTTACTGACTAAAACCCACCCGTGTTCCTTCGGTTGCCCTGTCGCCGGGGGCCACGATCTCCCTTTCGGTTTTCTTCGCAACCCCGGCAGGCATCGGCCCTAGTGGACCCCTTCTGTACATCGCACACGTCTCCACAAAGTAAGCAACTCGTTCATGGGTCAATGTATACGCTTTTACAACAAACTTCCCATTGACATTCGAAACTTACCCATTAATAGATTTAAAATCTGTATTAAAACCAAACTTTGTAAAAAAGGGTATTATAAAATTTCAGATTATTTAGAAGATAAAAAAAGCATGGGATTGAACTGTTCGCTCTGCTCTGCGGCGGTTAGGGGCGTGAGGGCGCGAAATTTGCCTCTCCCTCACGCGTTCCGCCTCCTCTTTCGCGAGCATTACCGCTTCGCAGAAAGAGGTGACGGCCTCCCATTTCCTCTCGCTCCGTAGAGTTTGTGATTGTGTGCCAGAGCACTATCAGAAGACATTTCTTGCATTGTTAGCACATTACTACATTTATATTAACCTAAAACAAAACAAAAAAAGAGGTTAAACAGTGTAAGATTTTACAGTATGGAAAATAAATAAAATGTGTTTACCTGATGACCATAAAAGTCATTCCGATATCCTATTTACAGAATAAACAATTTCATTTTATTTCACCAAGATACCGCTTGATGACCGAATTTATTTCGGGACCCATATCATCGGTAATATAACATTGTTCATTTTCATCTATTACAGAGGTGCACTGTAGGCATGCCATTGTCAATAAACTGCAAGAAGAATCGAGTTAAAATGTGTTAGAATATTCATACAAGATCGTTCAGTGAATACGTCAGAGCCGATCACGTCTTTAAGAAGCACCGCGACAGATGAGCACTTTTTGAAATTGGCCTCCAGAAGGAGGCCGATGTCAAAAAGTGCTCATCTGACGAGAGGGGTCTCGTCTGTCGCCTGGGCTCAAGGGAAGAAAACATCACATAGAAATAGCATTTGAACAAAACAACAAGTAAAAGCACGGGTTAAAGGGGACATGCCTGAAACTGACCTATATTGTAGAATACCACGAAAACACGACGGAAGCCAAACCACAGGCAGAACATAAACAAAAAAAATTGAGTTCCGCTGGTGTCGGGAGCAGGGTTCAAGCTACCGGTGGTTAGGGCTGCAGAGACAGGAACCTCCTCACAATGCGGGCCGTATCGAGGAGTACTGCTTTCTGAATCAGGCGTTTGATCCAACCGCCTAAAGAGAGCCTCGAGAGATGTTCATCGAGGCTTTCGGCCATCAGGCCATTAGCCGTTACGACGATCGGCACAATGATAGCTGAGCTCACATTCCACATGTCAACAACCTCGTGTGCTAAGTAAGTCGAGATATTTTATTTGTTTCTCTTTCTCAGCTTTCACGAGGTTCTCGTCATGTGGAATGGTAACATCGACTATCATTGCGTGGCGCGCTAATCGGTCTATCACCACTATATTAGGCTTATTGGCAACAATAGTCCTGTCAGTAATGATAGACCGATCCCAGTACAACGTGACATGGTCATTTTCGAGAACTGGGTCGGGCACCTATTTGTAATACGGTACCTCAGAGTCTACAAGTTTATATTTCAAACCAAGTTGTTGGTGAATAATCCTGGCCACTTGGTTATGTTTGTGCAAGTACTCGCCGTTAGCTAGACGCGAACAACCAGAGATAATATGTCTGATGGACTCACCCGGACGATGGCATGCCCGACACACGTCAACCGTACCGTCCTTCACAATATGTCTCCGGTAGTTATTCGTCAAGATAACTTCGTCCATAATTGCACAGATGAAACCTAACGTAGCCAGGATACGGACGCAAAGAAATCTACACCGGGTGCGTGAAGAGCCCGATAGAAATGCCCGTGAAGCGCTTTGCTTTGCCATACCTCCTTGCGGTCATCTGTAGTAAGTACTACAGGTTTGCGCCAGTTCTCTTTAGCCATGGAGAGCGGGGTGAGCCCGTTGTCCACTGCAACCACATCACGGTGCATACCCACATCGGCTTTAAAAAAATATTCCCTGAGGCTGCACACGTCGCGGTTGTGAAGGGTTTTCGCAGTTAAAAAGCCTCGACCCCCGCATTTCCGCGGGATGTACAGTCTCATCACCGATGAACGTGGGTGATGCATCCGGTTTGCGGTCAGAAGTGTGCGTACCCTCCTGTCCAGAGCGTCAAGTTCGGTCTGAGTCCATTTGAGTATCTCGAAAGAGTACATCAAGACCGGCATGACCCAACCGTTGAAGGCGCGCACCTTGTTTCCACCTGAAAGAAAACTAATTAATACCTTCTTCAGGCGACCAAAAAAGCGCTCCTTCAATGATTGCTTCATGTCAGCAACGTTGATGCCTAACGATTCCGACATACCCAAATACTTATAGTTTTCGGCTGAGGAGAGGGATCTAAGGTGTATGGAGTCCAAGAGTTGGATTCCCTCGGATTCCATAATTTCCCCTCGCTTTACATGCATGACTGCACATTTGTCCACACCAAATTCCATCCTGATGGCGCTAATGAATGTTTCAGTTACCTTCAGTAGCTCCATCAGTCGCAATTTGTTGGGGGCAAAGAGTTTCAAGTCATCCATGTGGAGGAGGTGAGATATGACCTGACCACCTCTCCTCAGCCTATAGCCTAGACATGAATCTTCTAGCAGTGTGCTTAGAGGATTCAGAGCTAAGCAAAACCAAAGTGGAATTAAACTGTCGCCCTGGAATATTCCCCGTTTAATCCATACAGGCTCGTCATTCCCCTGGGTCTGTCGACATCCTGGGTAGCTAAGGACCGTCCTCCATTGCCCCATACACGATATCAGGAAGGTGCGCAGAGTTGCATCTATCTTGTACAACTCCAGCACCCTCATGAGCAATGTATGTGGCAGCGAGTCATAGGCCTTCTTATAGTCTATCCAGCATGTCGACAGATCCTTACGGTATCGACGAACCTGTTGGCGTATCACCATGTCGATGAGGAGAAGCTCCTTAGTACCGTGGGATCCGTTCCTACATCCATTTTGAGAGGCTGACATAAGTGAATTACTGTCAATGTGTGTGTTAATTTTCGTTCTCAAAATGGATGTAAGAAGTTTATAGACCGTTGACAAACATGTGATCGGTCTATAATTCTTGGGTTCCACGGGATTACCTGACTTATGGAGCAGGTGGGTAACGCCTGTTGTTAGAAACTGAGGTAGCGACCCAGACTCTAGGGATGACTGGAATTGGGATGCCAGACGAGTGTGCGAACTACTCAACCATTTTAACCAAAAGTTGTGCAGTCCGTCCGGTCCCGGTGATTTCCAATTCGGTAACGGACGGACTGCTCTGGTTGTTATTATTTTATTATTACTTTTATTTAATAGTTCTTATTATTAAAATTTAAGTTTTCTATGCATCAGCTGTTTTATTTCTGGGTTCAAGCAAAATTCCGAATGATTAATTATTGATATCAAAAAAAAAAAAAATCGATGGTACGGACTTTCTTTCTGGGCTCAAAAAAAAACAATAGCTATTGTTCTTTTTCATAGAAGCTACCGCGTCCCCGCCAAAAGTGACAGACTTTTTTGTTCGGAATATTGCGCTTATTGCTTCTCTGGTGTTATACAGGGCGGCAAGGACATCGACGCGAACGGGAAAAACTGTTACCATGGATTCAGTACATGATTTTGAATCCCCCTGTATTGAAATTTTTCGTCGGTAATTTTTTTTTTTTTAATCTGCTTTTCCATACATTTTGACCGCGTAGGTATTGTACTTTTTCTTGAATCAATAGATTTTTTTTTAATTACCTACGAATTTTTTCAACGCAGGGGTTCATAATCATGTGCTGAATCCATGGTAACAGTTTTCTCTAAGCAATAGGGCCAGTATTAATCTCATAAAAGCTAAATTAATGGTATTTTGTCCCGATATTCGTCAGACATTTTTACAAATAATAATAATCTGGGTATTTAATCAAGTTCTTAGGGGAGGATTTAACTGCTTGCTTCGATTAACTCGAAAATTGGTATAAATAATATTAGGGTCAAATAATGGAAACATACCAAACGATTTTACAAAAATCAACCCCTATTTGGGTGAAAAGGGGGAAGGAACAGTTTGAATGAAAAATCTCATTCCTTCGGCTTAGAACCCTGAAACTTGGCACATATACTTGTCTATGTTTATATCGTAGTGATTAATTTTAGTTCATATTTGTTAAGTTACAAAAAAAAAGTTAAGTTTGTTCTTGAGATAAATTCATCCCAACTACGGAACCCTTCATTGTGTTGTGATTTGGACAAATAAATAAAGTTTTGAAAAGATGGATGGATTCTTAGAGGAGAAATGATGTGAAAGAGTAAGGTAGTGAATAGGACAAGAACAAGAAGATGATGATGAAATGACAATTAATACGAAGGTTAATTTATACCTAGTTAATTTGCTTATCACTGATTTGAAAGTAGATTTAAATAAAAAATGTTTACATTTCAAACTGTTTTAATTTGAAAAGTAATTTTATTTTGTTTTTAAGCTTGCGTTTGGGTTTGTCACGATGAAAATGTAGTCCACTATATTCGCTCTCCTTCATCGCAGGGAAACGTGTAAACTTTTTATGAAACATTGAATGACCTGAAAGAAACAAGTATTACAGTTAAAACACACCGCAGCTCTACTCATGTTACCTTATATGGTACTAAAATAGTAGGTACCTAATAGGTAACCTACCCAATTCTCCATAGTTATCTAGTAGGTACCTGGTACGGTGAAACATGCCTACTTTGCCCACTTTTTTCGAATAATTACAATTTTAATATGATATTTTTATGGAAACGTAAGTATTTTCCTTCATCAGCTACAACTGTATGATCAGTTACATGTGCTAGTATCGCAAAATTTACTATTAATAAACCTTGAATTCAATACCGTATTTCGTTCGATTTTGTTGGCGGGCAAAGTTATATGGACTTTCCACCAACTTTAGCCACATAGTTTTTGTTTGACGCAAATATGGCCTTGATTCAGATGACATAAAAACCAGTACAAGAATTTGGATAAAGATGGCGTTTGCTTTAGGAATGTAAACGACACTGAAAAGTTTTTTACTAAAATTACTGGGCGATGTTACCCTGACATCCCACTAAAATAAACACGCACCTCATTCGACGAGTTCCAACAAGCTACTAAGCCAGCGAAGTTAGCAACAAACGTGATAGTCAGTATTGCCATCCATTATAACCTATTTTTCACCTAAGTCAATCAATTTTGCCATAATATTAAGATATTTGCACATCAAAAATATGCTTCAAAATAGTTTTTCGGGCTTAGTTCCCCTTGGGGGCAATGTTGGCATATTTCACGGTACCTACATTTACCGTTTTTTTATTTGATTTTTGTTCACAAAGTTAATCGTAGCAGTAACTACTAGTTAGTGAAATAGTGAGAAATGCACGCGCAGGGACACTTTCTCGCGCGCGCACCAAACCGCAACGCACGCCTGAAATGACGCGCCACACTACCGCATTACCGTGTGCGTAAAATACGGTAGTGGGGCGCGTCATTTCACAGTGGACAAGCTTTAAAAGAGGGTTTATCCTAAAAGTGGGCAACGTCGCCAATAGATGTCAAATATTTACCAGTTTTGATTAATTTGGCAACATTACTGTGTGGAAATAAGAAATGTGGCTAACTAATAAAAGAACAAGATAATCTATAAGAACTAAAATATTAATTATGAAATGCAATAATTAATATCGTAATACCGAATATTTAGTATTATATGTAAAAAAAAGTATTTGGAAACTTTTTAAATGTCTTTTTATCAAATTCAGTGTTATAATTGAAATTCGTTATTAATATTCTAGTTCACTAGTTAGCCACATTTCTTATTTGCATACAGTAATATTTAAAAAAAAAAAATACAAATCAAGTGGATATATTTAGTAACCTGTTCCGCTTAGCTATTTCTAAAGGGTCTTAGCTAAGCGGAACAGGTTACTAAATATATCCACTTCTATTGTATTTTATAATGTATTTCCGCAAGGTCACGCTTGAATCAATTAACTACAGTAATATTGCCAAATTAATCAAAACAGCGAAATATTTGACATCTATTGGCGACGTTGCCCACTTTCAGAATAAACGCTCTTAATTGTAATACCACTACCAGCCTGTTATTGTTCCACTGCAGGGCAATGCCTCTACTCATACAGAGAAGGCATACATATTCTAGTTCTAGAATCTAAACAACTTTACATTTGCGCAGATACGAGTTTTAGTTTAAATTATAACAACATAACATAACATCACGCCTGTAATGCCCGAAGGTGGCCGTGCCCGAAGGTGTACCTAGAGTACACCCACATTTCGCCAGTTATGTTTAAGTCTCATATAATAGGGGGCGAGCCTATTGCCATCAACCGGGTACAAATCCAGAATCCGGGCTGCTGCTGAGAAATTCCAGATGGAAAAACCCAATAACACTTTGCCCGACCCGCGAATCGAACCCAGGACCAGGAGTAGCGTTTGCGACCACTACACCAATGAGGCAGTAAATTATAATCAAACGTAAACCGTAAAAATGTAAATGTTCGTAGGTACAAAAATTTACTGACCCCAGTCCCTGAACGGCCTCCATAATCGCCATATGCTCGCTTCTTGATCAAGGTCATTATCATCTGAAATCCACTCATTGGAATCCGAATCGACTGTTTCGTTTGATGTACTTTCCGTGACTAGCTCTTGAGTTGAGTTCTCGTGTGCGCAGCACAAACTGACGATGCACAATACTGCACAGGAAACCGATATCTTAAATGTTAGAAAAGAAGGTTTAATATTATTCACAAAATATTTTTTAAACGCCAAACTGCCGATAAAAGTAGGTACTAATCATCCTCCTAATATTGGATATAAGTCTTATAGAGAAGAAGCGCCCTAATTAGTTATTAGGTAGGTAGGTATACCTATTTGGCGGCAACCGAATCCGATTTCCGATCCATCTCGCTGTATGAGATCGGATCTGGTTGGAAAAGTCAAAGAACATGGCAGCGTGATAAATTAAGGGAGAGAATCGGGGAAACCTTGTTCACTTTACCACTAGAAGGCCAGAGAGCGACAGGGATTTTCCATCCTCATTATAATGTGGTCTATGGGCGCGGTGGGGAAATCTGTTGTTGTAAGAGGATTGAGGCATGAAATGGCAAGCACGCCGACGCCGGCGGCCAGCGACGCCTAATAAGAAGCACTTAGAAAATTCCAAACTACTACTGTTCTAAGACAGAAATTGAAGATAATACCGAATGACATAGGCAGAGCCATTAAATAGGCACCAAGTAAAATAAAGAGTATTGTTTTAGACTTTTGTGTCGCACACATGGCAGGATATTCACTTTTAATTTTTATTGCCGACTCAGCACCTCTTACGGCCACATAATAACACAACAACATTTACCTTAGCAATCATTTTAGGTAGGTAACTCAAAATACATGTGATCTACGTGATCGACGCTCGAGTACTATTTTCTTTCTAAACTAGAATGAATAAAACATGTACTTATATTGGTTATTTCAACTTCAACAATGTGGAGCGGACGAGGTTTCATGTTAGGACATACGATAATGTACAAGCAATTTCAGTGATCCAAATAATCATTGTGTAAACCAGTTACGGAGTAAATAATATAGGTATTTTTTTTTTTAAGATATCGAACGGTACCCTACACTTAGCTATTAATTGATATATTTATTATTGTAATTGACGAAGGTTCTTCGCATTGCAAGCTGAAGTTGCATTTCCGTTAATGTGTGCTATTATTATGATGAATTGCAAGGATGCCAGACAATACTTATATGTGTAGTATATTTAAAAAAAATGGGATTTCTGCAGTGCCAAACTAACATTTGTCCTACGTACCTACACCCAGACCCGAATGGAACAACGATATCTCTTGGCATAAAATTATTAGTTTAGTTCCGTTCGGGACTCGAATAATCTGTAGCGTCTACTATGCCTTCGGTGTAAATCGATGATGCCTTCCTTGTTTTTTGGCTAGGCGTTAATGACAAAGCATGACAATCGTAAATACAGCATGTACTTTTTATAGGTAGTAAATAGGGACTAAGTACTTATTTATATACTAGGGCTTTGACTAATTTTATTAAATTATTAGTTGGAAAAATTTCACCTGTGAAACTTTGTGTACCCAGTGTTAGTGATTTATTTAGAATAGCGTTTATGGTGTGCGCTCGAGCGTGTGGTTCAGTTTCACGCATAGCACGCTCTCAGAGCTCACCACTAGGCTGCGGCATTGATTGATAGAACAGGTTTTACCGAAGCATTCAATGAGAATACGGTCAGGAAAATTACATTATAAAACATTTTTAAAATAAAAACAACCGAATAAAAAAAAAAACACTACAAAGTCACTAAACACTACCACTACTTGCTGTGTAAACAACAGTGACAGAAAGTTTTATAACATCATCAACATGCAGATACAAGTGGATTAAATACGTAATTAAATTTATTGATGCTAACTAAAAAAAAATCCCAAGCAAAATAAATAAAATTTGTATTGGAGCTACTAAATGAAAAAAAGAATCACGTAAATCGGCCGAGTAATTAAGGAAAAATTGGTGTACTTACATAACTAAAACAAAAAAAAAAACTTAAAAACTACGCCAATCATTAGGTACCATTTTCTCCCGCTAGACCACTTTATCCTTTTTGTTATCTAGTGCACAAAATAACAAAGAGGACTACCTAAGCCCACGTTGCAACTCTCAGTGAGCAGAGCATTGAAAATCCACTGTGCGAAAAAATTCCGCCGCGATATTTTTACGCCTATGTGAACGTGGGCTAACCGTCGGAGTGCCCTAACTTTGTTACTGCGACCAATTTCGACGTAGCCCTCGCCGGCCGCTGCCACGGCACTCGCTTCGCTCACTCCACTCGCGTAGTTGGTCACAATTCTAACCTAACCTATTTGGTAGTTTTGGTGGTTGGTCGTATGCCCTAATAATTATATTATTAGATCATGCTCATATCACAGTTATATTCCTAGTAAGACAGTTTATTTATTCATTTAAAACTTCAAGCACAGACATGTACATAGGCGGACTTAATGCCATAGGCATATTCTACCAGTCAACCTTTGGGTGATGCAGAGACAAACAGTGGTTAGTGCAATTACGAAAAATTTAGGATTAAAAATATATTCAAATATTAATATACACATATTCCTATTACAAACTATAAATATAATATATATGCCTAATTATATATATAAAAATAAGCACAATTAAATATACATAAATACATGAATATACTAAATCAAATAAGACAAACAATGGGAAAACATTAACGTTGTGATGATACTGCCAGCTTCTTACGAATGTGCTCGCAAACTTTAACAGTTATGAACCGCTTTCATATAACTATATTACGGTATATAGCTATATCCCTAGGGATATAACTATAATGAGCTTTTTGCTGCGTGTGACATATTATTAAGAAGGGATTTTGCGAGAATCAACTCTAAGAGTGAAAAGGGAGGAATTCGTTTATATGAACAATCTTATTCCTTGGGTTTATAAACTTGAAACTCAAAGTAAATAAAAAAAGATTGACATAATTATGTATTCAAAACTACCCCCGATAGGAGTTTAGGGGGTGTTAAAGGTTGTATGGAAAGATGCGAGTGTCGTCTGATGAAGAGAAATATTGTACCTACATGAGACAAAATATGCGAAAGCAAAAATGCTATCTTAAAGGTTCCCAATATCGGTTTATTTTATTTAAAAAATCCTGTGAAGTATTAGTTTTTATCAATTTATGCTACGACAAGCTTATTTCTTATTCCGGCAGTGTGAACGACGCTTAAACTCATAAGTTTGTTTATGATCAGGAGAAATAATTTGTAATAAAAGTAGACAATTTTTTATTTTTAAGGTTTTATTAAAACAAACATTAGATTTCACACCCTTATTATTAAAATAACATAACACTTATATATAGGTTCTTAAATACAATTAATTGCGAAAGATAGGTTTCTTTCAGCTGTAATAATTTACAATATCGTACATTGTAATGACTGATATATTTTGAATGGCAGCACTCTCTCTTTTACCCAAACATACCGAAAATAAATTACTTCCATAACACATTATAATTTACTTACATTTTAGGTTATTTACATAGATAAATACATGTATTGTGTTCATATCACAGTTGCATCATTTGGCTATAATTACACTAATCTCACATACATATATTATATCTGCCTATGTTGGCAAGATGTTGGTGCTAAAGTTAGATAGGGCCGCGATATACAGTGACCTCATATGAAGCTGCGCAGGAACTTCTGTTGGAGTTACTAAACGAGACAGCCGAACTACTTTATATTGAGCGACAAACTCTTGGTTGGCTGTCAAGCTATTATCATAAACAACCGTCAACGTCAAGTGATGGGGGTATTTATACTTATAGATCTCTTATAGACCACCACCTGAATGAGTATACAGGGTCAAATCTAATTAACCAGCGAAACTTCAGAGACTTATCGAGTATCAACATACAATTTTACGATTTTTCTTACGAGTTTGTTTTTTTTAAGCTCTCCATGTAAATTAATATTTGCAACGCGTCTTGCTCTGTACATGAGCTTATTGAGCTTAGGAATTATTCTTAGAATGTTGTAACATATATTGTAGTTTATTTTTTTATTTTTTTAAAAACGAATAAATGTATGCTTGAGCGTTTCAGTTCTGGCACAAGTCAGATGACAAATCTGCCGTGGTATATCTAAAATGCCGATATCCGACATCTGGCCGATTTTCAACTTTCAGTTTTTTTCTGATTATTATAGCATCAAAAGTTGAAAATCGGCCAGATGTCGGATAACGGCATTTTAAATATACCACGGCAGAAATAGAGCCATTGATTGCCGGTCTATTTCGTTTTTGAAAATATCATTTTGAGGGTTCCATATGACCCTGCCTCAAAAGGAAAACCCGGAATTCTTAAAGGATCACTTCGTTGTCTGTCCGTCTGTAAAGACCCTTTTTCTCAGGAACGCGTGGAGGTGTCAAGTTGAATATCAAATACGTTAACGTAGGTCTACGATCTCTTGGACCTCTAAAAAAATCAAGCTCCTAAGTCAATGCAATAAAAAAATATTGCCATATAATGCGATATATTTTGAAACTCGCAAATAAATCCAAATCTATAGGGTAAGGCCTATTCAAGTCCTTGTTTCGAATTGATGTTATTTCCACTTAAACAAACATCAACTTTATGCAAGTGTAAATTAAGTGGATTTACTAGTACCTACTATTGAGTCATTAAAAAAAAATAAGTTGCAGCAAAAAATGAACCTTATGTGTAGGTATTACAGTTGTTTTTCCTAAAACTTATATTTGTTTACAAGTTTGGAAACTAAATCGCGAACGCAGATTATCTTATTTCCGTTAACCTATCCTAGAATCATGAAAGAAGGTCTCACAGCACAAGTAAAAGAAAAAGTCCAAAATTTTAAGTTAATTTGTAGTTTTATCACATTTTTTTTTTTGCGATTTCGAACTTACATTTGCTGTTTAGTTGGAGAATTGACCGTGACGTATATCAGTGCATGAGAGAACATTTTTTCAACTACAAAGTTTGTTCTTGGGATAAATCCATCCTAACTACGGAACCCTTCATTGTGCGTAGTCCGACACGCACTTGGCCGGTTTTTTTTTAGAATCTAGAATAGGTGGTACCAAAATACATAGTTTTACCAGCAATTTACATTATTTACAATCTACTCTGTAGTTACTATTTTAATTTTCCTACTTATAAATTAATATGACAGAAATACTTTTAAGATTCTAGCTAGGCAAACACTCTATTTAATAATCTAAATATTTTTAAAGCCTAGGTAAGATTTTGGTCGATGTTACATCGAGTGTAATCTTATTAACGTCTATTTACACAATAAACTACTAGGCTACATGATTAATTTAATTATCTATTATGGTTTATTTTTACTAAGCTTAGAATACTGAACTGACGAAGCTGCTTTTAGCTGCGTTAATGTATAGCTCGCTATAAACCAGGGATGTTGCGGATGCCGATTTATTAACCTCCGCGGACGCGGGATGCGGATTTTTGGTGCCTCACATCCGCGGATGCGGATCTCAAGTTTTTTTTAAGGGATCAGTCACAGCGGCAAGGCGAAATTAATTTTTTTTTACTTTTTTTCGTAAATTGCAGTGCTGTTTCGCTGTATGTTGATCATAATTCAATTCACGGCAATAATAAAATAATTACTAAATTATAATTATTTAAAAATAGTGATGGGCCAACTATAGCATTTGCCGACTAACCGACTAGCCGACTATTCGGTTTTCAAATTGCCGATCATTCTAATACCTACTTGTCGGGGGTTTTTGGGCTTTTTCGTCATCACTCGGCTTAGTAATCGCGCGGCCGCTGAGCTGACTGATTAATACGTTCCTATATTGTAAAGACTAACTTTAGATACCTACTCTAAGTAATGTTTAGAAATTATAAAACAAGTACAAATTATTTGTTTTATTTCATTTGTTATGCGCCGATTATATCGGCATATTTTGCCGAATAGTCGGCTTTCCCGACTAGTCGGCCCATCTCTATTTAAAAATCAATGTAGGTCTCAAAATTATGTGTTTGATGGTAATAAGACTATTCCATGAAAATGTGACGATTATAATTTAAATTTTGTTATTTCTGATTTTACTTATATTCACCCTTTTGCACCCACATGAACTCCGCATCGATTAATACGGATGCGGATCAGCGGATGCGCAGGTCTTAATAAGTGCGGAAGCTCCGCAACATCCCTACTACAAACAACAGATGGCAGCAATATAATTTAAGGAGTTATTGTATCTCCCCCCCGCTAATACTTCGGAGAATTTCCAACTCCTCTCTGACGACCTCCCGATTCTACTCACTATGAGTAACTCGCTCATTTTAGCGGGCGATTTCAATGCCAAACATCCCTCCTGGAATAGTTCGGTAACCACCACAAGAGGCCGACACTTGTTCGACCTCTCCCACTCCCTGACCTTTGACGTCATCGCTCCGATGACTCCCACTCACTTTCCGGTTAACGTAAATCACGCCCCTGATATCTTAGATGTGGCGCTCCTTAAGAACGTCAACCTAAGACTAGACTCAATAGAAACTGTAAATGAGCTCGACTCTGATCACCGTCCGGTAGTCATGAGATTAGACCCCCGCATAGGTCTCCGCGACCCCAACGCTCCCCCTATCACTAAGAGGATCACGGACTGGAAGAAAGTAAGCACCCAGCTGAAATCCAACACGTCCCCTCAGTTAGACTCTATTCCCGACCTATTCAACTCTATCGCAGACACGACGTCCGCGATCGACTCACTCACAAATCACGTACAAACCGTCCTGAACGAATGTTCAAGGGAGGTTCCAGCGACGGACGACCGTCACTGGAGCTTGCCGGACGATGTGCGTGCATTACTGACTGAGAAGAACGCGGCCGTCCGTGCCTACAGCAGCTTCCCCTGCCCCGCAAACAAAGCCCATATGCGCTATTTACAGAGATCTGTAAAGACACGCATACAGGAGCTGCGTGACGCGGGCTGGGACAAGATGCTCGGCGAACTAGAGCCCAACCATCAGGCATTTTGGGAACTTCAGAGGAAACTCAAATCCCCTCAAACTTCCTCCATGCCCCCCCTGACCCGTCCCGATAAGACCATAGCCTTCGAGGACGTTGAAAAGGCAGAATGCCTGGCCGACACCCTCGAGGCCCAATGCTCACCCAGCTCCCTGCCAGTAGACCAAGCTCACCTCCTAAAGGTCGACGCTGAAGTCGAACGTAGAGCCTCTCTCCCTCCCGTCGACGACCCTGATTGTCCACTGCCTCCCGTCGCTCCAGACGAAGTGCATGACATTATCAAAGGTCTTAAAGCTCGTAAAGCTCCCGGTTCAGATGGACTCACCAATAGGGTGATCCAATTATTCCCTGCCCACCTGATAATGCTTTTGACTACCATCTTCAATGGTGCCTTAAGCAACAACTTCTTTCCCCAGGCGTGGAAAGAAGCCACCGTCATAGGTATCAGAAAGCCCGGTAAACCCAGTACCGAGACCTCTAGCTACCGTCCCATCAGTTTGCTCAAGGTTCTCGGAAAAATCTATGAGAGGCTTATTTACAAGCGTCTCAGAGACTTCGCCGAGACCAAGGGCCTCATGCCCAACGAACAGTTCGGCTTTCGAACTGAGCACTCTAGCGTGCATCAGGCCCACCGCATCATTGAGTTCATAAGCGATGGTTTCCAACGCGGCTCTCTGACGGGTGCAGTATTCTTCGACATTGCAAAAGCATTCGATAAAGTCTGGCACAACGGCTTATTATACCAGCTGTACCAACTCGGTGTGCCGGATCGCCTCGTACTCATCTTACGGGACTATCTATCGAACCGCGTATTCCGCTATCGCATTGAAGGAGCACTTTCCTCTCCCCGCCCCATTCGTGCAGGAGTCCCTCAGGGCTCCGTGCTAGCTCCCCTCATGTTCACACTATTTACTAGCGATATTCCAAACCCAGGTAGAAGGGCGCACTTCGCTCTGTTCGCAGACGATACGGCCATCTACTTTAGGTCTAGATACCCCGACAATATCGCCCACACTCTCCAAGGCGCAGTCAATCGACTCGCTGCCTGGTTTCGAAAGTGGCGCATAGAAGTCAATCCCGAAAAAAGCCAAGCAGTTCTCTTCTCGAAACCGCGCACAAGGCTTAGAGACCCCCCCTCCCCCGACCTCTCACTATGTTCGGTAAGCAGATCCCTTGGGAGAAGCGAGCCAAATACCTAGGTGTCTTCAAAAAAAAAAAAAAAAAGGAGTTATTGTACGGGAAAAGTTAAATGAAGCCCAGTAAATATTCGAATAGCCAGTTTGCCACTTGCGTGCAGTGTATTCCCTGTTTTGCCGACGCGACTCACTGACATTAAGATTACTTTATATTACGCAAGGCAGTACATAATATCTACAAAACCACTACTAATGATTTTTAATAAACCACGTTACAACTACGTATAGAACGTTCTTATGAACATGTCTTTCAACACTTTACATCCAGGCGCTGGCTCTTAAATTGTCAACGATGGTAGCGCGTCGTCTGTGACACACGCGGATGCATGGCTCGAAGGCCAGTCGGCGCCAAGGTCACGAGTCGTGTAGCAGGCGCTGGTAGTGCGGGAACACCTCGTACGGCGGCACGTGCAACCCGAACTCTAACGCCACAAGGACGGCGAATTCAAATCGCATCAAATCTTTTCTGTTCACTCTAAATGTGGTTTCAATGCGCTGAAAGAATAAAAAACTACTTAAGTATATGAGGTCATTATAAATATTAAACTATGTGTAAAACATTGCCTTACTTCTATGAGCGCCTTCAATGCTTCTCCTTTAACATCATTGAGTTTGGCAGAGAGCAGTAAACAAGCACCCGCACACAACTTCCTATTATCTTTGTTGATCAGATTTGCCAGAATCAACTTCTCAAAGTATACATAGGCCTGTGCTACTGACAACAAATCGACTGCTCCATTGTCATGTTTGGCAATCTTCCGCATTTCTTTCTTGATGCTGCAAATTTATGATTCAGTTAAAGTCCAAAATATGTTGAATTAAATTTATTTCTTAAAATATTACCTTCTTAATTTACTGAGAGTTAACTTGATGTGAGGGAACTTCTCCCTAAACTTGTCATTTAGTTCTTTCTTGAGATCTTGCGGTCGGACATAGTCAATAATAGACGTCATGTAGGATGTGAATGTTAGAAGTGTTCGGTGTTTTCCAGCAATCAGCTCCGGATCGTCTAATACATTGGGACAATATTGAACCTGAAAGAAAATGAATATTCAATATTAATATCCCTTCATATTCAGGTGTAATTTACTGTAAATATCGAGGGCATGAGGCTTATGTAGACCTACATGGGTTTTCTTATTAAGAAGTTCTCAGTCAGCACTGAGAATTTCCATAGAAAAACCCAGTACTTAACACATTTTGTGGTTGTGACTCAGCAATCAAACCCAGAAGCGCTTGCTACCGAGGATTACATACAATATTTTTTTTTAAGTAAGTCAAATATGTTTTATACAAAATCCAATGGATACATACATATTTTTGAGACAGTAATGATCCTTCATCCCAGTCAAATGTTTTCATATCAACTGAAGAGTGTGGTGGTGACGATGGTATTACTGTCCTTTGCGATGATTCATAAGAGAAACACCTACAAAGATAACAACTGTTATTATTCTGCTAAACATATCTAATACTATGTGTGCAGGCTGTTATTAATTCGATGTTAGAATCAATCAAATCAGCATGCATTAAGAGAGTCAGTAAGAAGTGGATCGGTAACATGCTCTAGAATTCTAAATACATAGGTCTTAATGTCTATATTATTGTTTTAAACCCCTCCATCTCATTCTATGTTCCCAATGAAAATCATGCACATTTCTTAATGCTATATTAATGTTCTAGCAGTGACTTCCAGGTCACATAAAACCCAGGTTATTACATGGACACATGATTAGTGGGTGAGGTGAGTTTTACATACTTAGTATTTGTAGACTGGATTTACATAATATTAGGTATCAAGACAGTGATAAATACACTGAAGTTTTTCATTAGAAACCACTTACTCCCAAATATCAAGCTTAGAAGTATTTACTGCACAACACCTAAAGTAACCTGGTAATGTGATTACTGACCAAGACTAAGCAGTATAAAATAGTATGAATTATTCTAATGTATATTAAAAAATATACAGAATGACTCCATATTTTTAGCAGGGATATAGTAGCATTAGCCAAATCTAAGTGTTGCATAGCAGATTTTAATCTGTTCAGTGTTTACCATTTTTTATCCTTGTGCCTCGTCAATAACTTAGTCCTGAAAGTCAAATTTGTTAGTGATGAAATGATTGTGAAGACTGCATGAGTTCAAAATGCATTTAATAATAATGCATGTAAGTATGCATTGGTAATAAATATGTAGGATAAAATGGAAATGTGTGTGTGAGCATGTGGGTAATGTATGACATGTAAAACAGATAAGTACGTAAGATATGGATGAGTGCATTGCAATTAAATTTGTCTAGATTTTAGTTCAGTGTAATCTAACATTTAATAATGAGGTATTCATAACTTTAATTACCAAACAGTGAATATCGTTTTTGTAAGTCTAGTTTATGAATGAATTAGCAACATTTGAATGTCTTTTTAAGTTTTCTTCATAATTTCACTTTTTTTTTTTTAACATGGCAACTCGCAGTTTTCACCACTAAGGTCTTGGTCCTTAAGCTGCTACACTTAGAGCCTCCAGCCAGGAGCATTAAACTATACTAAATTAAGGCTAGGCGAACGCTCGCTAAGGGCACCCCCTGTGGGGTACGAACCTCGGCTTAGGGCGTCGCTGAGGGGAGGACAGCAAGAAGGGACAGGCTGGATCAAAATTTGGTTTATATCATGATAGGCGGGTTATTTTAAAGCTACGTGCTCAGCTGCAACAACTTGCTGGCACCTCGTTTTCGAGCAAGGGTCGGGGAGGAGTATAATTTACTGAGGGACACGGTCGCGATCGCAAAGGACCTCGGCGGCGAGGTCGGAATGACGGGAGGCGTCTGTGTTTGCATATTGTGCTGGTGGCCCTATTCTTCTCCTGGAGGAGTGTAATGGACATAATTTCACAATACATATTACTTTATATACATACTCACTAGGAAAATATAGTAGATAGAGAAGATAGGACACACATATTATTGTAATGATTGAAGAAAGTAACACATTCAATAACATGCACAGCCATGCTGTGCATGTTATTGAATGTGTTCATTTAGAGATCTATCATATCTTTGATACTTAACAAATTAAATGAATGTTAGACTTCAACAAGAAAGTGGCTGGAAATAATTGATGGTTCTATTCTGCATATAAATGCTACCACTTTCTAACTTACATTTTCTAACTCCTAGACTTTAATAAAAAAAGATTCACACAAACCAAATTTTTCAAATACAAAACAGAAGAAAAATATTATAATTACCTTGCTATGACATGTGGATGGCGATTAACTAGTTTCCAATTAGCCTTTTCAGTAATTTCCCCTTCATACATCTTTTTGTATTGCTCCCTTGTACAAACTTTGGAGGGCACCAATAATTTTGAATATGATATTTCTTGGCCATTTTCTTCTTTCTCTAGGCCAAGAAGGTCAAACGGATCCATACCATTGTCAGTGATGGCAGAAAGGGGTCTTGGCCCTGATGTGTTCCTCCTTCTAACACCATCTTTTCGTAGATCAGACCTACATGAAATATTAGGACTTTTAACATAATTTTACTAAGGTAACAATTGTGAGGTCCAAAAGCAAATTTGCCACTGTTGGTCTAAAATTAGACCAACAGTGGCGGATTTGCTTTTGGACCCCACAACTAACAAGTATAGCAACAATAAAAAAAAAAAAAAAAACATAAAATAAATTACCGTGCATTGCGAATAGTCTTAGAGTATGGGATGGTGCTAAATATTACACAAGGAGCACCCTGTCCTGGCACTATTGCACATCTTTCATCCCTAAACGATACTCCTTTATTTGGACGTATCATGCGCACTTCTTTTGTTAACGCATGATGTTCTGGGATACATGTGTTACTTGTTCTGAATTTGCCTGTAAAAGTAATTGCATTTACATTTAATACAGTGCACAATTTATTTTAATTGAATTTTAAGCCCATAAATAATATTGTTTGTTTTTAAATTGTATTTGATACTAAACAATTTATTATTTACCAAAATTAAGGCTTTCTGAACTGCTTTTCTCATCTGCATTAGCACCAGTTAGGGTAATAAGATGAGTTTTTCTAGATCTAGATGAGCCATGCTTATCTTTAAAAGATTCAGTAGTTCCAGAAGAACACCTATAAAATAATTCAAAAAATTACAATGACACAGGTTTCAGCTGAAGAAAACTTAGCACAATAAATGGTTACTAATTACTACAATATTATATAGACACTTCTAACGGAATAGTACAACATTAACATCAGCAAACATACCTAGATTAGTAACAATTGTTTATGAATTGTTAGTACTTTTTAGAAAAGAGCTGTTAATTTTGAATTTTTGAAAACCCCCTCAAAGACACTGGCCCTCAAGACATTGAAAATGAAGAGCAAGAGAACTCATTATCCTCCTTATGTTGAGGGAAATTATCAGTTCTCTTTGCTTTTCCAGTAAACACACAGCTTATAACAAAAATCAATGTAATATAATAGATATTAGTACATTCCTAAGACATGCTAATATTATAATAAAATATTGAATGCCCATATAGTTAGACATGACATTACCTTTCTCTAATGAAAGATGTATTAACACCCTTCACAGGTGTAATAATAGCGTTTGTGTGTTCAGAGTCTGAACTTAAAGAATGATTATCAGCACCGATACGATGCACAGGACTCGAATTTAGTGCCTTATTTTTATTCCGAACACTGTTTCGTAGATTCGTTTCTTTATCCTTGAGAACATCAACTGCTTTGGACCCCGAATCAGTTTTGTCTTTTTTCGGTGTTTTTTCCACTATTTGAACTAAATCAGGGTCTCTTATCTTGCCATCTAATGATATATTTGATAAAAATGTTACCGCAGCAAGACGTCTTCGAGCTTTTTCATATTTGTTGCGATTGCTAGACATCGTAGTGAAAATGATGTAAGCTTACTGAATGAGACCAGAATACACTCGAATCCTTCAATAATGAAGCACCCAAAATTAAAATAAACCACCGCACGGTTACACACTTCAAAGAAGTAACACTGGTAAGGTAACACAATATTTATCAATTAAAATAAAGCATTTTGAAGATCAAATATCTAATTACTAATTCACCTGTTCCACGAATTATTTTATTGCTTTTTTTGACAGTTTTGAAACGACAAGTGACTGCTGAAGTTGAAAACTATTGAAAAGTACATAAACTACACACTATTTCCATGATTATCTGTGAGTGACAGTGAGGCTTTCAGGTGCGTTCAATAGATAGAAACTGCCACTTGCTCACTTCAGATGGCGGTGATCTCCAGATAATTTGACAGCTAGCCATATATTTTATGTAAACAAGCAACTCCTTTTACGCATAACTTATTATTGAGTCCGGTTGCGCAGCTGTTTACTGCAAAAATACGGGGACCCATAGATTTGCCAAAGATGTTATAAACTTTGGGAGAAAGCTCTCCGAAAAAAAATTGAATCCGATATTTCGTTGAGACGATGTGCTATCCTTTAAGCCTTTTATGGGAGAAAGTGGTTTAAAGGTGATGCTTCTAAGAGAACTAAGTCTGTTTTAATTACATACAGGCACTTGTGATGTGATATTATATAAATTATAGTAAACTATGTGTGTGTTTATATTATCATATTAGATCAGTGCTAGAAGTGCTATCTCTGAGGTATTTCAGTCAGGAAGATTATGCCTGAGTTGATTTTTAACTCTGATCAGGTTATTTCTATCGTACGCCCCCAGTCTTTAACAAAAAACGAACTTAAAGTCAACAAACACAAAATATCCTTTAAATAATAAAACGTTGATAATTTATTGCTTTTTTTTTACCAGTGTTAGACGCTACCCGTATCCTTAGCTCTTTTTTTAATAGTGCTACACTCGCAAGTCTCATACATATTTATTTACTTTTCAAATAATTTGTGATCGACACAAAACTAAACATAAAACAACAATGGCGGTTTAAAGACGTACAACTGTGCTGCCACCTGTTATAAGCTTTCAGTTTTTAACCTTATTAGGGCGAAAGCGACAACGTAGCCCACGAAATTCAAATTTTCAGGTCAGTATCAGGTTGTGTGTTGATCATAATATGATTCGCGACCGTACCAAATGTTTATTTAGATAAAAATCATCAATGAGTTCTACATGAACTCATTGATGATTTTTATGATTATAATTTTCTAAATAAACATTTGGTATCCTATTGAATGAATATTTCACGAAATCATGACATTTGAGGATTATACTAGCTTATGGAGTTGTATTGCTGATTCTCAGGATTATAAGAAGAAAGAACTTTAGCAAGCAGTATACCAGCCCACACCTAGCATAATATCCACATGGCACCTAGATCTCAACATCTGGTTTCACCCGTTTAGCTTTAATAATAAATACACTAGCATGGAAATAGTATTTCCATACTATAGTCACTACGCACATTTGACTGGTTTCACAAATTCATTCTCTAGTTACCTAAAACTCTGCAATACAAAGGTGATGAAAAACGTTCCTGGACGAAATTCAATTGTCAAACAGTGTTTCCACTTTTAGGGATTTCTCCCTGTTGTAGGGAAAAATTACCAATATTATGCATGGTTTAGGGATATTTTATTTTGACAGGGATTTAGGGAATTATGAAGAAAAATTGAACTTGAGTTGGTAACCATATTGTTTATGTGGCACCACGGAGTTATTAAAGGGGATTCCCTCAAAATCATAACGAATATAATCCGTCTAATTTTAGTTTACCGTGTTAATTATGCTATTATTGTCGAAACTAAATCGCATTATATCTAGAGGCGGTTTTATTCTTCGTCGCGAAAAGGTCGCGGAACAATAGCGATAAATTTTTTTTAAGTGTTCACTGCTTTGTTAAATGCAGTAAAAAGTGTATGAATGTTATTAAATATGTGAAATGATTATACTATAATGATTATTTGATAATATGTGGTGTTTTTTTATTTCATTAAAATACTTATAAATTATATTTTTAAATATTAGAATATAAAAACATTAAAAATATAAAAATATGTGGTGTTATCATTATCATCATGCTCCCTAAATCAAGGAATTTTAAAGATGTGTTACTAGTCTTAGTGTTTAGGGATAAATCATTAAGAAACTGGGGAAAAACCAAAAACGTAAGTGGAAACACTGCTGTCAAACCAAAAGTTTTGACATATACCTTTTAAGCTAGGTGGAGTGAATAAATAACTTTAGAAAATCTTATACAACTGACTGCATTTTATTGTTTCAATGGAACCTAATATACCTGGATCGTCAACGTCTTCTAGGGCCACTAGATTTATGATGGAAGGGGTTGGGGCTCGTGTAATTCGGGGTCCAGATTGGAAATGGGGCAAACAGGTAGAAATAACACTGTTTATTTTTGTTAAACACTATGTTCTATTAAATGTTTTCAGAAATTTGAACAATATTTGTTTTTTTTTTAGTAACATAGAAGTTGTTTCTGCCGATTAGACTAAGAAATATCATCTTAACCTATCGCTATTCTGTCTATCTTTATTTGATACTTTCACAGTATAGTTGCATCTTCAGGTCTCATACCTTTTATTAATATAATATAATTTATTTAGTTTTAGATATCAAAAATAAAGACGTCACTATTATAATATTGTTAGTTTCTAGGTTAATGTGCTGCACTGGCATAATTATTCTGATAAGAATCAATAACAAATTAATGTAAACAAAAGTGGTATCAACATAAATATTGCCTGATTGTTTTTCTAAATAATATAAACTTCTTATAATAGCAACTGTTGACCGAATCAAGCTAATTATGAATGTAAGTTATTGTACAAAATACTTGATGACTATAATTGTTTGCAGGATGGTGGGGAGGGTCATGTTGGTACTGTAAGGAACTTTGAATCTCCTGAGGAGGTGGTTGTTGTTTGGGACAATGGGACGGCTGCTAATTACAGATGCTCTGGAGCTTATGACTTGCGAATACTTGATAGTGCCCCAACTGGTGTCAAGCATGAAGGCACTATGTGTGACACTTGTAGACAGCAACCAATATTTGGTAAGTATATGTTTTTATTACTACAGACAAGCTATTTAAGTAGAAACTTTTGCTTCCCTGTTCAGGTTTATCTGATATTTTGTAAATAAACTGTAACAGAATTTGGAAAGAAGATGATAAAATAACCTAATAAAATATTTTATATGCACCTATTTGTATACTTGAAAAATATTCTGAACTTTCTAGGCATTCGTTGGAAGTGCGCTGAGTGCAGTAACTATGATCTGTGTTCAGTTTGCTATCACGGTGACAAACACAATCTCAGACACAGATTCTACCGCATAAGTGCGCCGGGGGCCCAGAGGTGTCTTGTGGAACCGCGACGCAAAAGCAAAAAGCAAGCTGTTAGAGGAATCTTTCCAGGAGCAAGAGTTGTGAGAGGGGTATGTTAATTTATATTGGCTTAAGGTTTTTATAATTGAAATCTTTATTTAGTTATATTAAAAAGTTCTTGTAAAACATAATTTGTAATGGATTGCAGAAAAAAAAATTGAGGTTGACAATTAGGGTTGACATACTGGAAAAGTGCACCTTGAAATTAATTAGAGAAGAATTGAAAAATAATTTGATTATATGAGCATTAAGGCTCGTGCAAACTGGCGCGATATCGCCAGTCGCTAGTCGTGCCCGCGATATCGTGCTGGTCTACACAAGCCTTTCGTTTTATAAATGTTTTAGTGAAAGGATGACAACTTATATTGATATACACTATGCTTTAATTTATAGGTTGACTGGCAATGGGAAGATCAGGATGGTGGGAATGGAAGAAGAGGAAAGGTCAATGAGGTACAAGACTGGTCGGCTGCAAGTCCTAGATCTGCTGCTTATGTTGTATGGGACAATGGAGCTAAGAATCTCTACAGAGTTGGATTTGAGGGCATGGCAGACTTGAAGGTATTTCAGTCCATTTTTCTCTATTGTTATAGACCGTTATAGAAATGATTATATTTGAATTACTTTGTACAGTTGTTTGACTTATCCCTTTAAAAATACAACATAGTCCCACAAAACCATTATGATAAGTAGTTATTGCATACTCTCCTTTGTAACATTCTACACATGGGAATGTAGTAATTAAAAACATTGATCAACTGGAAAAAATGTTTGGCTTTTCAGGTTGTAAATGATGTGAAAGGTCAAAATGTGTACAAGGAACATTTACCACTTTTGGGGGAGTTAGGCCCTGGGCGCACTGGGCCGCATGGCCTACAAGTGGGTGATCAGGTGGGTGTATGTATATTAATGGATATTTTGTAAAGGAAACCATTTAAGTTGGAAGCACATCGCTCATTAATGTAAACATCCTAGATTTTTTAAAATCATAATTAAATATTTTTGGTAGTTTGCCTCTTTAGAATATAAATATAGGCCAAAAATGTATGCTATTGTATAATATTATGTAAGTTCCTCAGCAACTATCATTGATAGAAGATAACTGCATAAATTGGTTCTTTACCACATTTGAATAATTCTAATTTATTGCATGAAAGGATGCTAGTATCTAAAGAATTTATTATTATTTTCAGGTGAATGTGGACCTGGACCTTGAAATAGTACAGTCATTGCAACACGGTCATGGCGGCTGGACAGATGGCATGTTCGAGTGCCTCGGCACCACTGGCACGGTGGTCGGGATTGACGAGGATCACGACATTGTGGTCACATACCCCAGTGGAAACAGATGGACGTTCAACCCTGCTGTACTGACCAAGGTATGAAAGTACTAGTAACTACTGGAGAAGGTAAATATACTTAAGAATATAGATATAAAATAAAAAATTGTGTAGATATTATTATAAAAATATACATTGCTGCATATCAGTGTCTACCCCTTCAGGGAATAAAGTCGTCATACTAATATATAAGAGTATAACCACTATATTGTTGTAAATTACACAGCAAACAAGTGTTCAAATCAGGAATCCTTGGTAAAATCCACAGTCAAAACAAGGAAGGATGTCATAGCTAAACTTAAGTGTAATAAATGAATCACAGAAAGGAATGTGAATAAAACTATTGATTGTTGTAATCAAACTAATAATAACCGTAGTTACGTAGTATATTGCTTGAGGTAATATTGACAATCAATAATTACAATTATTATCGATGTTAATGTTTATTTTGTTGTAAAAAGCGGACCTAGACCAGGCTACACATGCTAATTTTTTCCAATAATAATTCGTCTGAATCACCAAGTTCATAGCAATGACGCAGGTTTTGTTTTTCAATACAACGGTGTATGTGAGCCGTAAGGCCTGAATTCTTCTGACGACGATGTTGGGCGCGTATTTATTTATGAACAAAATTAAACTATGCAATTAATATGTACACAAAAGGATTTATGCCCGTTTTTACAAACAAGTGAATAATGCCTAAATAAAAGCGTGTTGTTGGTTTTGCAACGCTCAGCTCAGCGCCGAAAGTGAATTAGGCATTCTCAACCACTAAATCTAGGGTGGCGGTGAGGAAGAGTATTTCAAGAAACATCATGAAAGAGAAATATTAATGATAAATAATACAAATTAATTACGGAATAATGACGACAGTACAAAGTAAAAAAGAGAAACGATGATAGCTGCAAAAGAATAAACTGTAGCGCAGCTAGAAACGCCTTTCTTCAGATACGAAGGATCAAATGTTGTTCCATGTAAAAAAGTAAAATACACAAATACTAATATTTTAGAAAATACTAAAGTCAGAAGAAGTCAGGCCTAAGAAAGGTTACCCTATCTATACTAACGTGCGTATGTATACATGGCAGGTTTGCAGCGGCAACCTGAGCGCGTCGGCGTCTTCGTCTGGCGCGAGTGGCGGCGGGTTCGCGGTGGGCGACCTGGTGCAGGTGTGCGCCGACCAGGAGCGCGTCAAGACGCTGCAGCGCGGGCACGGCGAGTGGGCAGAGGCCATGGCGCCCGTTAGTACTCTTTATTTAAACTTTATGTACCTACAAGCTGTGTGACCCATGAGATTTCCCAACGACAAAAATGACGCACTTCCATACAAACTTTCATTCCCCATTTAACCACATTTAAAAATGAATTTTCATAAACTCTTTCCTCTCTTTCGTTATATAGGGAACTCTCGGGCAAAATTTCATGCTTCTAGACCCAGTGGCTTCGGCTGTGCGTTGTCTGTCAGTGAATGAATGACTTGAAGTTTTTTAGGGTTCCGTACCTCAAAAGGAAAAACGGGGCCATTATAGGATCACTCATATGTCTGTCTGTCTCTCACAGCCGATTTGCTCCGAATCTAATCGACCGGTTAAGTTATTAATTTGAAATTTGGTACACATATGTATTTCTGTGACCCGAACACGAACGTATAACGTATATAAATGAATTTTAAATATAGGGGTCACTTTTAGGGGTAAACAAGAAAAAAAAACGTTTTGCTAACAGTACCGTGTGACATATCAAAAGAAAGGGCTTGTTGCGAGGATCTTAAACATTTTTTTATATAATTTTAAAATAAAAACTTTTAAAAGTATTTAAGAAATTCGATTAAAATTAAAAATTCCCCCCCCCCCCCCTTGTCTCCGAAACTACTGGACCTAGATTTTTGAAAAGAATACATAGTATGGCTCTTTACTCATAGATTAAAACCCTATAAGAAGTCAATGGTCTTAAAATAACATGGTAAATCTCTCAATATTGTGAGTACAAATTTACATTTGCAGTTTGAATGTATTGGAGAACATGTTTTTCAACTACAATGTTAAGTTTGTTCTTGGGATAAATAAATTCATCTCAACTACGGAATCCTTCATTGTGCGTAGTCCAACACGCACTTAACAAGACAAAAGTTGCTATGCATCTAAGCAGCAAAAGGACGCATTAAAAACCGTATCGAGGGCCTAAGGTTCGGAAGACAAGGGAATATGTTTTCGAAAAAAAGTAATTTGACTTTTAACAGAATAGCTGCTGTTATTTGTTTCTTTCTTCAAGGTGGCTCAAAAAGCTAGCCCCTGACTCAGTACGCAGCTTATACCGATTGTAAATATAAATACAGATTAGTTGACCTCAAAATTTATGTTATTCTTCACAGACACTCGGAAAAATTGGTCGTGTGCAACAAATATACCATGACAATGACCTCAAAGTGGAGGTGTGCAACACATCGTGGACGTACAATCCTAACGCTGTAACTAAGGTCGCGTCATCTGATGGAAGTATTCCTGGAAACTCGTCAGGTAACCTTTATTTGCTTCTTTGTCACTAACACGCATACATCAGTTTAATAAAAAAACGAGTTTTGCTGTTTAAAATTATATGTATGCTCTAAACAAGGCCTGGTCTAAAACATGCTTCCGCATATCGCCTTACATGTTGACAAATATTTTAGTTTTCATTTGGAAGTAACTCAAGCAATAACGTTAATAAATGGTTTGTTCGAGAGACACCGGTAAATCCTGCTATCAATATCGTTCGCTCCGCGCAACGCTCAGCTACTTTCTATTTTTGCCTTTAATTTGGCTTAATAAAGTTTTTTTCGTGTAAGCTCTCTATAATTAATGGCTTATGAGCGAAAAGAAACATTACACTTTCAGCAAGGTGAATTGCATAGAAAAAAGGGTGGGGGATGCGCCGACGGGACTCACCAATGGAACAAGGTTAATTTTAGAGGCGACGAAGCAGATTTGCTCTTATTTTAAGTAAAAAGACCATCACTTAGAACGTGGGTCAGTATCGGAAAAAAAAAATTCAGCTGTCGGGGAAAATTGTTGTTAAGCAAATCAACTATTAACTTAAATTATTGTCCGTTTATTCTAAGCACAGCTGTCATTCTTTATCAATTGTATACCATGGCTATAGCACGACAAATTGACGTAGTGTGTCAATCTGTTAAACAATACATTTCCCTTACTGTAATAAAAGCCCATATTTAACAGGCAACTTAGTAACTGCACGAAATGTTCAAAGACCCGCTTTCTATGAGTGTCTATGTGATAGATATAACAAATATTGGTTTATAGTGTTATAAAATTGTATCGTTATTGTAGGGGAACGTCTGTCGGCGCTTTTGAAGAAGTTGTTCGAATCTCACGTGACGGGTGACGCTAACGAGGAGCTCGTGAAGGCGGCCGCCAACGGTGACGCGACGCGCTGCGCCGAGATACTGGGCCGGACTGATGCGGCACATGTTGATGTTAACGGCTTCTATGGCGGGCACACTGCGCTGCAGGTATACTAGGATATAAGTCTCAAATTGTATTCAACAATATTAATTTCTCTTAGAGGAACTATTTCTGGCAAAGTATAGACTACTGCCTAATCCTGTGGTTGTCGTGAAGAGTAAACGAATTATTAGCATATAAGTCACCACATCCGCATTCAGTGTGATTGTCAAATCTTGGTGATTTGAGAATATTTGTGTTTATTTATTTATTAAGGGATTTATTTATAAAAGTTGCTTAAAGTTAAGTTCAAATTATTTTTATTTCACATTATAAACCTACATTGGCACTTATGAAACGTCAGAAGCTAGGCGCACGGTTCCAATTGGTCGTTTCCTGTGGAGAAGAGCCGGCAAGAAACTCCACGATTACTCTTTTAAAAATAATTGGCTTTTACAATTCTTTCAAATAACAGTGTGACTAGGTATGGGAGGACAGTGGAGGTCTTTCAATAAGTGACGTTCAAACGTAACCAAATGCATGGTTAAACGTTTATAAATAAACCCCTTAAAGATTACCACCGAGAAATACATTACCTAAAATTATCTTCAAAAAAAATAAAACATGTACCCATTATCCTGAAATGCACACTTAATTACAGGTAACCACAGCTTACACATTATCCAGTAATGTGCACTCGATATTGGGTACAATAAGCTGTGGTGTGCTCTGAATACATGATTAAATAAATTAAGAATGCAAAAAACAAACAATTTACATGTTATTATTAATGATTAAAATGACATGAATACCATACAATTAGACCAAGCATTAACTTGATTTACAGTAATATTATGTCAAAATAAATTATTGTTTAAAAATTGTTGGATAAAAAAATGTTTAAAATTGAAGGTTAAATTAAGTTATATTTATTTTAATTTAACAGTGATAAATTATTTAATTATTTGAATGATCAGTCAAATGTCGTTTAGCTGAAAGTGCTTATACAGGGTGGCAGGGACACGCAAAAACTGAAACCACGAATTGAGTACATGATTCTGAACTTGAAAAATCTGTTGTTCCATACACTTTGACCGCGTAAATATTGCGCTTTTCTATGAAACAGTTTTTTTTTAATAACCGACGAAAAATTTCAACGCCCCTTGCGTTGGAATCATGTATTGAATCTATGGTTTCAGTTTTCGCGTCAATGCCCCGGATGCCATCCTGTATAATTTCCTTTTATATATAAATGCTAAGACAATGTGAGATTGATATCAATTTCAGCTATGTGGCATATAGCATTATACTATTTGGTAGTCCTCGTAAGGGCAGATTAGTCATCTAAGTCGGTTTTGTGCAAAGATTGTCTGAATAGATTGTAGATATGTGACTGTGGTAACTTGCTAGGAACATTAACAGATACGTTTGATAGAAGGTAGGGTATGTAGTTTAGATATCATTAATTTGTGAGCGAAACAAAGATCACCTTGTACTTTTCTACGTTTGGTGAGGCTGTGGAGTTTAAAGTGACGAACACGGTCTTTATAAGAATTAAATGGTTGTATTTTGTTAGGATAGATGATACAGGAATCTCTTTCGGATTTGCTCTTTTTGTCCTTATTTTATCGGACGTCGGTTCCATTTCTTTGTTACGGGTACATATATGATAATATCATGCTGTCGTGACAGGCGGCCGCCCAAAACGGTCACGTGGAGGTGATCCGCGCGCTGGTGGAGGCGGGCGCCGACGTGGACGCGGAGGACCGCGACGGCGACCGCGCGGCGCACCACGCGGCCTTCGGCGACGAGCCCGGCGCCCTGCGCGCGCTGGCGGGCGCCGGCGCCGACCTCAGCGCGCGCAACCGCCGCCGGCAGACGCCGCTGCACATCGCCGTCAATAAGGGACACCTCGGCGTTGTTAGGACGTTGTTGCAGCTCGCCGTGCATCCTAGTTTGCAGGTCAGTTTTTTTTTGGCAACGTTTGCCACCTGTTCGTGGTAACAACTTGACTTTTTTAAAAGTCAAGTTGTTACCACGAAAAGGTTTAGCGCTTTAGCGCATTGTTTTATTTATTTATTGCATAACTTACAGAAAGTTACAGAGTAGGCTAAACTAAATAGTACACGACCCTGTTAGGGTGCTTATAGCCAGCGTAATATTATAACATAAAATTTCGTAGTAGTAAGTGCGGTGATTTATTTGTTATATTTTATTGTGCACCAGAAGAAACTTAACAAAAAAGAAATTAAACTCTACAAAAGATTCAACGGGCGGCCTTGTCGCTTTCAGCGATCTCTGACATGACGGGCAGTTGACCGTATGGATTGGTGGTGCCCCAGAACTGAACTAGGAATGTCGTTCGTCCAGGAAATAGGACGAAATTGTAGCCGTTAAACATGTTTGAGACTGGCGTAGGAGCCTGGATTCGAAGCGATTAATTGTTCCAGCGCACAATCATTGAGAGGCCTTGTCCAGCAGTGGGTGCAATTGGGGTATAGATTATAATAATTGTGAACATTGTATCTACACTTCGGTTAGTGCTTAATTAAATGGCAAACATCAGCAAATAAGTACTGACATATTATGACAAAAATAGAGTGCTAACAGACGATCGTGACGGCTTAGCTACGTCTCGAAACTCTTTAAAAAAAAAATGGGTAGGTAATATAATTAAAACTTTATGATAATAATAAAAATAACCATAAATTAAAATGCATACGATAACAGATTCGCAAGCCTCCACACACAGAAATACATATTACTTCGTATACCGAATGGGTGGGGACAAACCAATAACCTGAAATATGGTGTAACTTTTGTTTGTCCCCCCCTGCAATACTTTACACAGCGTTACCAGATTGGGTATTTTTTTTTCGCAATTTTGGGTAAAAATTTGACTCCTGGAGAAATTTTGGAGAAATGATTGGAGAGAAGAAAAACATCATGGAGTATTTTGGGGTTTTTAGTTTCTTACGGGATGTATCATATGTTCCGAACACACCTGATAAAACCGTACGCTCAGAGGTCTCGAAATCTGTGAGTACGCCCTATTTTTAGTTCGTATCTTTTAAAAGTCTATGGTTTGGTTCATTCTACTTCCACAATATTTTACATAATCTGCATATTGTTCATTCGTTTCATTCGCTCATGGCTGTTGTGTTGTTATTGTTTCGCACTTTCGAAGAGATAAGATTTATTTCGATCTATCAAAATTATCTTCAAAGTTCAAAGACAAAATGTCTTTCCGTTGAGTTAGTGTTACATACTATTTATTAAATCATGTCAAAATCAAGACGATACAGACCAGGTTGGGAAGCTGAACCGCAGTTTTCTGATAAGTTGTTTTAAATTTACTTAATTTTCCAAACGGAACGCGGGTTTTATTACTCCTTTGTTTTTTATTATTATTTTCAGTTTCTTGATAGTACTAACTTTGGCCGTTGGGTAAAACTTAGAAAAAATGATATCATTTTGGAGAACGATTATTTAAATTTTGGGGAGAAATAAAAAATCACATCTGGCAACCCTGACCTTACAAAAAACAAAGTTCAGTGCTTGTTCTTCTCTTTTCAGTTATGTGTTTTTGTAGTTGGGTTTTGTTTTTGAAGTGAAAACTTCTTTAGCGGCGTTGTGCACTTTTTTTGTAATGGGTAAAAAATGTTAAACTCGCGTCAGGACACGTGACCTGATCGAAAATTCGTAAGACGGTTAAAAAAACATCAAAGCGTTGATTACCGCGGTGCTGATTTTTTTTCAAGTTTTCACTTCTGTCGGCACTCCCGGAGTGCCAATGTTTTTTTTTTTTTTTTTTTTCACATAGGATGGTTCACCCGTCTTTCATGAAGATGCACTGCCATTTATGAAAATAATGCTTGGTGTTTTGCTTGTAAACATTAAAGTACAGAGCATGAATAATCGACTAAAGTAACCGTTTCTACGAAAATAATATTCCTTTTAGAATAATAAGTAGCTCAACAGCAGCTTCGTTCGCGTAAAGTTAGCACTCAAACTTTCCTCGTTGGTCTTTACTCAGAAGTGTGTGTCTGACTATCAGAAAGTGTTTGTGTTACGAACTGACTATGAATAAGACTTGTAATTTATTCATTCATTTCTTAATTCCCGGGGAAAATGCTTCTGTGATAGTGAAACTGGAAATCTTTTTATTTATCTGTGTTAATAATATCCCATTGCATGTAAACGGCCAATGAAAACAGTTTTCTAGTTCAATTTAATTGGATTCGATAATTTATTCTTATCTATAAATATACAAATAATATACATAATTATACTTACTAATATACTTACTTATTACTTACTTTATTATTTAATAAATCAAATTGAAGTGTCTATTTGTAATGTCAAAATAACAGCTTTTTATTAAATGCAACTAAAATTATATACAGTACATATAACAAAAAAACTATTTAAATTTTATTTGTCTGTCTGTTCCGGCTAATCTCCAAAACGGCTGGACCGATTATGACGGAACCTTCGCTGGTAGACAGATGTTATAAGGAGTAACTTAGGCTACTAATATTTTAGAAAAAAAATTAGATTCCACGCGGGCGAAGCCGCGGGCAGCAGGTAATTCGTTATAAGTGCAAAACCCAAATGACCAAGACAAAGTTATTAGCTCGGTGTGTATTTACCGGGATTCGGGCGCTTCGACTTCTTTCAACTTCGGCGAACCATTACAAAGGCACACAACGTGGTAACTTATAAACGACTAAACTTAATCTACGTGTTATTCGTCTTTTCGACACGGATAATCCGACCTAAATAAACGGAAAAACTTTAGTAGGTACGTGCCATAAAGATGTAGTCCATTTTCTTACTTGTAAAAAAAATTGTCTTTGATTTACTGGCACTCAATGTCCAGAATCCCTTGTTCTTCCCGGACGAGAGCTGGAAAGCTTGCAACATGCTTCGATATCAATCGTGTTGTAAGTAGGTATGCTTGCCATAGTCCAGTAGAAGATTACATCTGCCTCTTTATTTCTCCACGCCGGCAGAAAACCTGTCTCCTCGATACGTACTTCAAAGCCTAGTTTATTTTTCAAAATTATCCTGCTCCTGCTTTTGCGTTTATCCTACGCTCTATTTATGGTATAGTGGCCGCTGCAGTAATAGTCTAACCCATTGGGCTACCACAGACAGACTTGAGCTTGGCCAAGTTTGACTTTATGGTCTAAAACCTCAATGAGTAATGCCTGTCCCTTCTCCACTGGGTCGATTACGGGTATATTGGCTCGAGAAACTTTGAGTTCTTTCATTATTTAACCACTCTTTTTGAAAAAGCTTATCCTTATAAAGTAAATTGATCTTCGTTGTTACGTATTTACTAGCATTACGTAATACCCACCGGTCAGGATCCCGTAAAGAGCAATACGAGGTTACTTTAGTTGGGTAGGTACTTGTATATTCTGTGATAAGTTTCCCTGTATTTTCGCATTCGAACTAAGAGTACTCGAGAAGAGGGGAAATCTAACTACGTTATTTGTTTAGATGTTCGGAGCGAGGCAGTTGGCGTGGCACAGTTAGCTTGCTACTTATTAAACTTACCCGTTTGTTTTCAGACTTCGTGATTTAATTATCCTAAGACTTTTTTACTCGCTTTCGTTGAATTTATTCAACGTCTCTGTTGGGTAAATGATGAACACTGTATATCGTTCCGTTTGAACCGAATAATTGATTATGTTGTTTAACCAAAGGGCACTTCAACTATCGGGGAAGTCTTAACTACGCTATTTGTTTAGACGCTGTCTCGAACATTAATCCCCATCTTATTCAGCGCTTGGCGTGGTATTTCCCGGGACCCGTGTCTCTTGGACTTTTAATCTAGACGAGTCGAGTTTCAGTCGGTAATGAGTGTAGCGACGCTCTCAGACATGCGGTCGCCATAATTGCCAAACTTCGTGCCGCCCTAGAGCCCGTGCCCCTCTGCTTGTCGCGCGCCATTGTTCGCATGGTGACGCGTGCGGTAGATGCCTTTACTCAACGCCACTTGTAAGTTCACACTAAATTAAGGATGAATTTGTTCGATACAGTTATAAATTATCCCTTGCTACGCAGTAAGTAAGACAGATATGCACACACTAACACACGTATGCTGAGCCTGTTCGTGTTTATAACTATCTAATAATATTGCTACTGTGTCGTCACCACACTTACCATGGTGTTTAGTTCCCCATTTCAACACCAGTATTTTTATTATTTATTCGCTGTGTCTTGAACCTTTACCTATTTAGGGTGTTCAAAATGTGATGTACTTACTTATTCTACACAATTGTACGCACAATTGTATGCACAATTATTCTACATTTCATGTACCGGTAAAAAAAAATGATAAACATTTGCTTGCCATCTGGATTTGTGAACGTAGTATAATGTCTATCCGTGTTAAGGTGGATATTGCTGGCCATCAACGCGTAATAATACCCCAATCGCCTCTTACGACCCCCACGGGAATGGAGGGAACGGCTTATGCTCATCTAGGTACCTGGCAACGTAAATACATTGTGAAAGCCGACTCTTGGTGGGCATAATTTGAAAATCAAGATTTCATGAATAAAACCTACTTACTTAAGTATACCTGATAGGTAATAGGTAATACGGGCTGGTATCCGCAACTTCACGTCAAAGCGCGTATTTTGCGTACGGGTGGGAAAATCGGTTATTCGATCTACCGAAGGCCAGGAACGCCTCGGTGTCACTGACAATCTCACGTAGGGTACCTGGGTTACCGAAGTACTTTTCCCTGTATGTGGCGACCACCGGGCAGTTTAACAGCACATGAGCTGCTGTCTCGTCGTCCTCCATGCAGGCTCTGCACAGCGGACTGTCTGTGACTCCTATGACAAAGAGGTTTTTATTAAATGACCCATGGCCAGTTACAGCTGCTGTAACTGTACGCAGCTGCTGTAAGTGTATGCAACTGCTGTTTTGTTAATCGGAGAACCTGTTCCGTCGATTGTGGGGAGTGCCTCCTTGGTCTGCCTGCACTCACCGTGGTCCACCCATAGGTTGTGATGTTGTTCCCTGGTTCGTTTCCTTACCAGAGTGCGAAGGTACCCGAAGGGGAGTGGCGCGAAGGATTCAGGCCCGACTGGTGCCATGCTCGACCCTTCTGGCAAGTTCGTCGGCTGCGTTATTGCCCCGCGAACCGTTGTGTCCTTTGATCCATTGAATGGTTATATTATTGAAGCCACCCACCTGGTTGAGGCGCTGGTGGCACTCGTATATCAGCCCAGAATCAACAGTGTGACTGATTAGCGCTTGCGGAACAGCCATGCTGTCTGAGAGTATTCGTATCGAGTGGTCCTTACCTTCCCTGGCCATGATGGTTGAAGCGGGAAGAGTATATACCGATGCATTCGACCTGGAACACTGTGTTATGGACTCCCAATGGTGTGGCTTTGTGTGATCCTCGTGAATTTGGATCCTGTATTTTTTATAGAAGTAAATTGTTTGGGTACCTGGTCATTTACGGCTTTCGTAATAGGGAACTCATTATTGAGTCTCTCAAGCAGCGCAGTGTGTTGTGTGACTCTCTTACCCCAGAGATCAATTGCATTAAGACGCACCGTCGCCATTGTTGCTTCCTGCTGTATGAACAGGCGAAGTGGGGGCAGTCCCAGCATGGCTTCGATTGCTGCAGTCGGAGTACTCCTCATGCAGCCCGTGGTCGCCACGCAGGCTAGTCTTTTCATGCGCTATAGTTTGTTGGAAGCTGTAACCAGCTGAGTACGGGGCCACCAGATCACGGCCCCGTACGCGTTCATAGGGCGGATCACTGTTGTATACAGCCACAGTATGATTTTGGGGGATAAGCCCCACTTCTTACCGCGTCCTCTATCTGACTGACCACATGAAGAGCAGATTCGGTCGACTTACCTGAGCTGTTTGCTTGTTGATTACCATGTAGCGGTATGTTTTTCAGAGCCCAATCCCTCAGCCCTATCACATAGTCTTTCCATAGTTTTTAGGAGAAAGGAAGTCAGGCTGATTGGTCGGTGGGATTTGGCGTTTGTGCCATTACCTGGCTTGGGGATGAATATTACTTAAGTTACCCCAGCTGAAAGTTGTTGAATATATCTATATAAAAAAAAAACTGTCACGTCCATATTCAGATTAAGTAAAAAATTAAGAAAATCGACTTTGACGAACAGAAATAAACTAAAAATGACAAATTTTAGGCTTCTTTTTATAGGTTTTTGAATAGTTTTCTCTTAAAATAGTCCAACAGTAGTCTCCTAACATATTTTCATCCCAATATCCTTGATGGCAATCTTCAAAAGCTTTTAAATCTTGGTAACAGCCAGCGCTCCCCTTGCTTGTCACTCATACTTCCTTAGTTTTCCGGGAAAAAATCTAAGTGAGAATGCAGAAAATGGATCTTCAACGGCATGTGTACTCCAATTTTTTTATTTTTTTTTTCAATAAATCAGCAACTATAGCTTTATAGTTATCACTTTTATTATTTCCTAAAAAGTCCTTAACCACCATTTTAAATGAATTCCAAAAAACTCTTTCATTCACAGATAAAAGGGTATCAAATTAATTCAGCTTGGTTGATGAAATGTGGGGCTTTTCCTTCGAAGAAAAAATCTTCAGAATCGCTAGCAGCAGATTTAATTTCGACGTCACTTTCATTGTCATCATCTAGAGTATTTCGACTCGCGCTACTACCACCACCACTGGGGCAAATTGAATATGGAAGGTCTTTAGAATTAAAGAAAGAAAGAAAGAAAATTTCCTGTGCGTGTCCAAATAAAATATTTTATTTGGGACACGCACAGGAAATACAAAACAGTAATGAAAAAAAAAAAACAAATATTAACAAAAATAAAAAAGGAGCATTATATACTAACAAACAAAAATAATAACGACCTGTGCGAGGCCAAAAAGGTTCCTATCTCAGCATGATGCTGCGATGTTTAAAAATAAATAAATACCGAATGCAATATAGGCTTAGTAACAGATGGAATATGCGGCATGCACAATACCCGACTTAGTTTATTATAACCTGAAGACTTCATAACACAAAAGTAACAGTCATTTTTGTGATTACTTGGTTCTCTCCACAACATTGGCGTATCAAATGGAAGGTGTACGTTTTCACCGGATGACCATTGCAGTAAAGCGATTCTACAGCTTTCAGAGAATACATGGTGAACTCAGTTTTTATCTTGGTTAGCCACAGGAAATCCAAAATAATGAAGATATACACTTTTCAACTATTCTACAACAGCTCTTTCACGACTCTTTCTCTACACGATGCGATGATTTTAGCAGTCTATGTTTGTATGTTTTATGTGTGTTTGTTTTACGTGTGTTCCACCATAGCGCCTAAACTACTAAACCGATTTTGATGAATGAAGTATCAATAGATTTGTAATAATGATCTGGGTGACATAATTCTCCCTAAATTTAATATGTTGGAATTTACACTTAAATTTCTGTCCTCGAAAAAAAATGAAATTGAGATAATCATGTCATGTTTGGTACCAAAGAAAAGGTCTTCACGAGCACATTACAAATATGTATATATATATCATATTGTCTAAGTAAATAAATATGTTTAAATTGTTAAAAACAAGCAAAAGTGAGACTGTGCTATGTACGGCGTGGCTGTAAAATTAATACCTATAATACAACAAAAAGTATGAATAAAATGATACCAACGCGCAGTTAATCAAATCTTATTAATATCAAGCGTTAAAACGGACAAGTATAAAATAAAAATAAAAAAGTTTATAAACTGTAACCCGACTACAGAAAAATAAAAGTGATCTAAAAAGTACAAAACAAGAAAATATTTCAGACAGTAATCAAGTCATCGGTACAAAAATGGCCAAGGTAAAGCCGTCGTTGCATGCCATTATAATTTTGTAGGTGTTCCTGGCACCCACATGGTATACACTTTTATTTTTCCGTAGTCGGGTTACAGTTTATAAAGTAATTTTTTTAATAAATTGTCCACAAACGTAGGTAACAAAAGCGATCAGAACTTTGTTTACACTTTCTACTCGAAATTTTGTTTAAGTTTAAATAAAGATATGTCATAAACAAAAGAAGTCAATGAACACCGAACCTTTTTTTTTTGGGTGGGAAATTATCAAATAACTTCTCCGGAGGGCGTGTCAGACTCTTACGTACTAAAACCCACTCGTGTTCCTTCAGTTGCCTGTATTGCTAGGGATCACGGTATCCCTTTTGGACTTTCCCGCGACCTCGGCAGGCATCGGCCGTAGCGGAGCCCCGTCAGTTATGTTGACGTCTCTTTCAGCCGCGCGTAGAACACAACGCGCCGTCGACCCGGGCCTGGTCCTTATCGGACGGCAAGCTACCCATTGCTCACCGTCCGCAAGCCCGCGCCTACGGTGGCTAGGAAGCGCCTAAACTACTAAACCGATTTTGATGAATGAAGTATCAATAGATTTGTAATAATGATCTGGGTGACATAGGCTGTATTAATTCTCCCTAAATTTAATACGTTGGACTTTACACGTAAATTTTTAACCTCGAAAAAAAATTTATTGAGATAATCATGTTAGGTACCAAACCGGGTTGCGAAGAAAATCGAAAGGGAGATCGTGGCCTCCGGCAACAGGGCAACCGAAAGAACACGGGCGGGTGTTAGTCAGTAAGAGTCTGACACGCCCTCCCGCTCCGCCCAGAGCGGGAGAAATTATTTGATAATGTCCCACCCAAAAAAAAAGGCAGTTAGTGGTCCAATCTAGTGCGATGGTATGGGCTCTGCCACGCTTGCTCATCTAGTGCACTGGCTAGCGCACCAGATTGGAAGGTCTAAAAAGATCTAGCGTGTTTAACGCTAGCTGTGCAACTTGTGCAAGGTCAGTCAGTCGGTGCGCGGTCGAACGGGAGGACGTATTTGTTGTAAATTCACAATGACGTGCAGTCTAAAGAAAAAGAAGTTCTATTAAATATATAGACAGTCTTTTCTCAGCAATAAATATTCTTTGACCCAGCCACAGATAATATACTAGTACAGATACCCAATCCCATACAAAGAAATGATACCTCCCTAAGTCTGGCTATTGAGCTGGCTATTTTCCTTCCTCCATTGTTTCAACAGATGGCAGCATCAGCGACTCACCAATTGCCAGAGACTGTAGTTTTATAACGCCATCTAGAAGTCGACTTAGATACTTATGGCATTCACACATCGCACGGTACGTTCAAGGACAAGTATATTAACAATACAACAAAAATATCTCGAGTTGACGGAATAGTTTCATTTTTGTGAGTGAGCTAGCAATTTTCACGCGGCAGCGAATGCCTCTTTATGTATTTTTTTTTGTATTTCAATGCTTAAATCTAGATTTTCATCTCCTCGTTACCAAATCTACTATTGCTAAAACCCTAAAACTGAAATCACGCGTTCTTCATCCGAACTAATTTTGACAGTAAGCCCAAGTTCGCACGGATGTAATACAATTGCGACGACTTTTTCGTGCACTTGATTCTCAACGCTCGGCTTAACACCGAGAGTTGAAAATCCAGTGCGCGATAAAATCCCGCCGCGATTAAATTACATTCGTGCGAAGGACGGCTTAATGTTTTTAAAAATATCAAATAAAACCGGCCAAGTACGTGTTGGACCACGCATAATGAAGGGTTCCGTAGTTAGGATGAATTTATCCCAAGAACAAACTTAACTTTGTAGTTGAAAAACATGTTCTCCCGTACGGAATGTATACGGGAGAACATACGGAAGAACATGTTTTTGCAACCGCTTTAAGTTGGTTGATTTATTACTCGTTAACTTATAGACCTTACTTAGCTGTGATAGTTTTCCTTTAAATTTCGTTATAAATACTCCTCTTGTGATCTTTTTTCACGTAAACCAACCATTTAGCTGGCAGGGTGGGGGAGGACACTAGACTCTAATGAAAATCGTCACCATTAGCTACCTATGCACTTTTAAAACGTTTCGTACAAATCCTTTTTAGGGTTCCGTACTCAAAGGGTAAACCGGGACCGTATTACTAAGATTCCACTGTCCGTCTGTCTGTCCGTCTGTCACCAGACTCTATCTCATGAACTGTGATAGTTAGACAGTTTAAATTTTCACAGATGATGTATTTCTGTTGCCGCTATAACAACTAATACTAAAAAACAGAATAAAATAAATATTTATGGGAGCTCCCATACAACAAAGTGATATTATTTTTGCTCGTTTTTATAGATAATAATGGTACGGAACCCTTAGTGCGTGAGTCCGACTCGCACTTAGCCAGTTTTTTATAGAATTTTTAGAAAGGTATTGGTAAAATATAAAGGTATTTGCCAAAAACATGTTGAAACTATTCTTTCAATTCCTTTATTTCTATGTAAAGTAGGTATTAGATTATAAAAAATTATGTTGTTTTATTTTCCTACCAAACGCTTATACAGTATGTCATGACAAATTGAGTAAAACGCCATCTATTGCAAAGAGCTCATCAACTCAGAACTTTATCATTCTATGGGTTCGAATTCAAGTAAAAGGTTTCACTTATCGTTTTTGTTGGAAATACGTGATTTACGACTTTAAATGGATAAATCAGCATTAAACAAGGAAGTTTTGATTTATACTAATCTTACTTCAGCCAAATTCTGCCGTTTACTCGTTTTTAGTGATTGTTAATTTATAATTGTTTCCTATGCTGCCATCTATGATTATTTTTTCAACACTAATTATAATTTGTTCGAGTTGAGACCCCATGACCCAGCATTTTTTGCGTCTTTTTTTAATCATCATAATTGAATGACAGCAATGAAAGTAATAGCAACTTTCAGGTGTTTTGATGGCGCCATTTTTCTTTAGGCAAGAATGTATTTCTTTAGCGCTCTTTGAAAAGTGCGGTTCGGACGCCGATCACTACCGAAATGAAGAAGTATAGTTTAATGAGTAAGCTCTTTTTTATCTCGTACTGCAGCACGAATTAAGCGTTCTGCATATTGGATAATGTAATGCCCGCTTTTATCTAATAGGTATTTAGATAACGTGTTCAGAAACGGAGATCTGCCGTACGGCCGAATACTTTTTCTTCTCATCAAAGTTTTAAGTAGGTAGGTAACTACCTACTTTAAATATTTGGACTCTTGAATTTCTTAAATAGCTAATTAACGTTTATGAATCAGCAAAACTTTCTTTCTCGCTTTCGCATTATCTCTATTTTATGAGTTTTTATTTTATTTTATTATAGGTAGCTAATTAGAAATTTTTCAATTTCTGGTGTGAGATATTTTAATTTGGGGAAGATTACCAATATTATATTTTACACAGCTCATAAATATTTTCGAAACGTAAAACTTATGAAGTTCGTTAAATTGTTTCGTGAAGTATTCCGATGTGAACTTATCTCGAAAATCTTTGTTTAATTATATAACTATTCTCTCGAGCTACAGCCATATTGAAGCGCAATTGGGCGTAAAGCTATTTAAATCTGAATAGGGCATTGTGAAGGCGCGTCACCTTGATTCAGCGAGGAGTCTCGTCCTTAATAAAGTTAGAGTGCCGTCGCTCGTGGACACCCATTCTGTCGTGAACCGTCGGCCGCCCACCGCTGCCTCGGGCGACTCTCGAAATCATCTTACGGGCTAAATGCCTTTCTCGAACCTCTTTACGCTCCGCTACCTAGTTTATGTGCAATGGACCATGCGTATTTGTATTAGACACACAAAGGGACAGTAATTACTTTGATTGTGTAGCCATAGATCTGTTGAGACTAAACGGATTAATTATATTATGACATGTGCCATTAACTGTTCCTGTTGCCTCCGATCAAGAATACACAGTCTTGCATTTAATTTTCCAGTCAAATCACCATCAAATATTTTTGGCGATTGCTAAGCATTTCAATTGATTCTGAAACAAGCAAAATTAGTCGTTACCACGAAAAATAACAAAAAAAGAAATACTTTTAGCATGTATTCGCACAACAAATAGATTGTAATTGGGTTTCTGCCAGTCGGAGATGTATACGGTGCAGATTTGTTATGTGTACTCAATATTACATTGCTTTGTTACGTTTAGAAGACGGTGTCAGAAGTCAGCAGAGGCGTCTGTTACGTAAATATCGGCTGGGCGTGTTGCGAATAGGACAGAATACACGATGAGGGGAGGACGAAAGTATGTCCCGTTTATTTTGTATAAGTAAATGTATTCAACAACGAGTTAAAATAAGTTTATGTTCACTTCTATACGTGACAGAAAACTCAATAGTGCGCCCGAAATTTTGTTACTTTGAGGTTTAATGTTTTAACTGTGCTCGATCAAAAGATTGGTCCTCATTATAAACCCGGCAGTTTCAGACCTAACTACGGCTTGAGAGATGGTCAATATTGCTGACATCTCATTAAAATCTAATCTGCGTTAAACTTAGAGAGACTTTTAGTACTAAAAGCATTGCTACTGCTTCAACGATTTCACTTTTATGTCGATTTCCTCGCGTAGCAGGTACTCGGTGATTGCAAATTGAAGATTGAATCGATGAGGTGTCTAGCGCACATCTGGTTTTTATTGAGGAAACTTCAGATTTTAATTAACAATAATTCAAATAATTTTCTATTTGTTTGAGGGTAAAAGTTGAGCCCGACCGTTCACCGCGAAGCAGAAATTCACAGCCCTTCCATTTCAGGTTATGCGTCGATTTATATTCTGCGCCCACTCGCCGCCTGAGAAATCTCATGTTGGAGGTGCTCTTTCAATTTGAATCGGAACACTCGGATCGGGGAATAATGTATTTCGGTATCGACCCTCCGCTCGGTACGGATCCTCCTGTTTATCGCAGCTCTCATTTATTCGGGCGTCGTCGCGCCTTTATTTTTTCAACACAAACGCTGTGTCGCGCAGTTTATCCGTCGCGCGATACTATTAGCAGGGTTTTTGTTTAGAGAGGCAGTCAGATTGCGTCGTCCTGACTAAACGATAATTGAATTGTCACACTACAACATGTGTCCCATAACACTATTTATAAGGTTATATTATAACAGTCATGTTATCGAACGGCGGTTCCATTTGTGGAAATGTTTTTGTATCCCAATTTGGAGTTTAACGAAATTGAAGGTGGAGGTTTTATTATCAATGATTGAACCGTAGATCTACTTTTCATCCGCTTTCCAAATTATAAATAAGGAAAACTATGTTATATCAAACTAAACCTAAATAAACAAACTATTTAGTTTAAAAGGATAGGAAAAACTGCTATCAGTTATATACTTCAGGTAAGAGGCCACTTTACTTAAGTCGACATTTACGGCGAGTCTCGAGGGTTTAAGTTTCTCTATGCGATCGTCTAAACGCAAAGAAAAACTACTTTGCCTGTTAGTCGCCTTTATCGAACGATGCAGTAAACTGCATATGCAATGTTCTACGCTAGACATCTGTTTGACTACTTTGTGTGCGTGGAGACGAAAAAGGTTAGTTTTTGGATAATGTAGGAGAATAAGAGCAGTTCGGCAATTGCCTCATCTAGCATTCGAGTCGCGCTGCGGATACCCCGCGGACCCTTAACCCGCGCCCTATTTCTCCTATTCCGAGGACTATTTACGTCGTTTTGTTTGATAATCTGCTATTGTTTCGTTGGGCAACGCGGCGTCCCTGTGAGAATTATGCTAGCTATCTATACAGAACGTGGACGGCGTGCGAATATGTAATGAACTAGGAACCCATCCGCGCTCCGCCTGCGTGCTTACGTTTTTTATGGCTATTTGTGTTTGTACACTGATGTAGGTAGCTGTTGGATAATGCGTTTGTACTGTAGGGTCTCCTTATTACAAGTAGGTACTTTGGCAACTAATAAAGGCAGAGCGTAATGTAATGCTTTTCAAAAACACTGGTGTGTATAAAAAAATCGAAATCTCAATTTTATTCTATTTTAATAGTTTACTTGCCCGCAACTTCGTCCACGACCCTATAACCTTTGGTTTTTTTTTATATGGGAAATTATCAAATAACTTCTCCCGCTCTGGGTGGAGCGAGAGGGTGTATCAGACACTTACTGGCTAAAACCCACCGTGTTCCTTCATTTGCCTATATTGCCAGGGGCCTTGGTAACCCTTTCCGATAATAACCGCAACCCCGGCAGGCATCGGCCCTCTCGGACCCCGTCAGTTCTGCTGGCATCTCTTTGAGGCGCGCGTGGAACACAACGTGCCGTTGACCCGGGCCTGGTCCTTATCGGAAGGCGAGCTACCCATTGCCCACCGTCCGCAAGCCCGCGCCCACGGTGGCCGGAAATCGGCCTGCGATTCCCGACCCCAAGGGTGTCTTCTCTTGCGGCGGTTAGGGGCGTGAGGGTGCGAAATTTGCTTCTCCCTAACGCGTTCCGCCTCCTCCTTCGCGAACATTACTGCTTCGCAGAAGGAGGTGACGGCCTTCCATGCCCTCTCGCTCGGTACCATGGCCTGGATCAAGGCCGGACGCGAGAGATCACCGCCGCCGATCGCCTCTTACTCAAAAATTAGGCTATCCAATGCAAAAAGAATTTTTCAAATCCGACTGGTAGTTCCGGAGATTACCCCCTACAAACAAACAAGCATACAAACACTACAATATTAGTATAGATACTTTTCCATAAAGCAAAATGCTATTTCTTTTTAAATCAGTTCTGTGTCTGTCTTTATATGCGATTTTTTCTAAAACTATTCAACTTTCAATCTAAGTACTGCAAAGCGCAAACGCAGATTGTGGTTGACTATTATTTTTGGCGTAAAAGGATAAATGGAAGCTTTTTTTTAATTTCTACTGAGGGGCAATTCAGCAGGTGAATTAGGAAATGGAAAAAAATATTCGCAGTGCCATATTGTGGGCCGTATATAGTGAACCTAAGTAAATTTTGAAGATAACAATAACATGTTGTCTGAGTGTGTTACTAATATATAATAAAGATCACGCCCGACTAGCTTTCACGCTCAATTTTTCTTATAATAAATTCTTTGTAATCTCCTCCCTTGACAAACTGTCCTCCGATGTGACTCGTCCATACGATTCATGAAGCCATTTCATTTCCGTTTATATGCCTATTTGTATTCTCTCTTCCTTCGCGGTTAGAGAAATCTCTATACTGAGATGCTCTTTCAATTTGAATCGAAACGGCCGAATTGGGGGAATAATTTATTTGGAAACCTACTTTTTTATTCAGAACAGCTCTCTATGCTTAACGTCCCCGGGTGTTTTCCTTGTTGTTAGTTATTTGGTCACTGTTTGAAGCCAACATTGTTATAAGTGAACCTATTTAAGTTTCGAGTACCCTAAAATAATTTTACATTCTAACTAAGGTATACCTATACCCAAAGATGTTAACTAAAGTTGAAATACATACCTATATGTATGTATATTGTTCCAATTTATTTCGGTCGTTTTGGACTCGAAAGCCTAAATTAAATTGCGACCCCAAAGCTGTTGTTTATTTATATTATGCTACTTCTATGTATTAACTTCTACCTTTTATATTTAGTATAGGTATATTCAAATGTAATTTAATCGGGTACAAAACGCGTAACTGTTTCAGTTGAGGGTTGAAAATTGTTTCAGTAAATACTACTTGCATAAACGGTAGCTATAATTTGTACATGTATCAGCTTAACATAGGATTAAGCGTTCGTTTAATGTGTGCGTACGTATAGTGAGAGGCACAGATCTCACGCGTTCGGTGGGCGCCGGGTTGCTGACATTGCATTAAAAGGTGGAGCGTGACCGTCTGCGCATTACCCGGCTTCGACTTGGGTTTGTTCCATGCCTCGACTCAAGCGTCTTATTGAAATCTAATTTTCGTTAATCCTCGGAACGAGTCCGCCCGGCGAAGCGGAGCCATTGCCAATAATATTGTCGTTGTTATTACTCTGTGGAATGCATTTCATTCCGTCCACTACATCGAAATGCTATGATAATATTTGTACCACACGTTTATTTACTCTGCACGACACGGATGGGGTGCTTATGTTTGGTAGGGACTTTAAAGGCAATATGAAGTACTGATTGCTTTTTGTAATTCACTAATTTATCACAATATCTGCTCGTTACGAATTCTATCGCTATAACGTGACTAATACTGTTCTTTTGGATAGACACTTCCAATATTGAAATAGGTAGGTATCCTACCCTGCAGACGTACATATATTGTTTTTTGTTATCATTAAGAATATGGCCTCTATAAAGAAAAAAAAATTGTTTGGGCATTTATTCATCATGAATAATGAAAAGTTATGTCATCACAATATTTTGTATAATATTTGATAGGTTGTGGGCTTTTTATTTAATACTTAAAGCCGATTGGTTTAATTTGTACCGCTGGTGTGCCGCCTCGTCTGCAATAGGACGCATGACAGGCGCTTAATTTAGCCGCGGCTCCTCTGCGTGCTGCTCCGAGCGGTCTTGCGGCGCGAGGCGCTACACTCTGATTTATGTTATTTGCACGTAAAGCGGAATTAATGGCTTTATTACTCTTCTCTGTTTGCTGATCTCGGATGCCGAGCTCCGTCCGCGTCCACAACTCCGTTTGAACAGCCGAAAAGCCCTTTTGAATCAGCGGTTTGGCAAATACGTAAGTAATGTATTCGTATGTAACGTTTCAGTTATTTTCAACATTTGCGATTCTGCCTGAAAGTCTTAAGATTATTCATTCTTGTGTGAAGTTTTATGTTATGGGAACAAGGTAATACGTACCTAATTACTTAAAATATAACGCACATAAAGTTAAATTCAGCCAAGGTGTTATAGTGGGTTTGGTAAGTTAGCCAGAGTTTCATTATAGAACGTCATAATTCATGTGTGAGTAATATCTCGTGTGGCACACATTCTCTGGCGGCGCCGGTGCGCAGCCTCAGGTGAAAAATTTGAGCGTGGCCTCGTTGTGCCGCGAGCTTAGTGTTTTATCTCGGCTTAGCGTTACGAGGATTTGTGGCTCGCTAAGTAACGTTTTATGTCCCTGGAACGGCTGCAAGTTAGCTCCCTTGATAAATATCCATCTTTGATACTCTGCGCATCAACTTTACGTACCGAAAGTGTTCTCTTCGTACATTTGTTAAATGCACAATAAACCAGTAAAGCAAACAATAAAAATTAAGTCTGTGAAAATGCTTGGGGAACAACATCAAGCTGCAGGTGGATTTCCTGCACAATCCTATTTGCGCCGGAATCACTGGTCGTAAATAACACGTCGCATTCGTGCTTCCTTTCTTCTGCTTGTAGAAGCGACCTTCGAATTTGCGAGCTAAAGTAATAAATCATTTAATTTTATCTGTGCACTATTTATGCATATATTTTAAAGACCATTTTTCTTATCTCTTTTAAGAACCATGTTTTTAACTTTTTTTGACACAGTCTGCTGTCCCATGCAATCACAATCACCACTATTCGGAACTCTTAGATTGTCAATAATCATATCCGAGAAACCCTTTTCTCAATAATGATATTTAAAAATTTGCAAGTGTATGGATTAACATTTTTAACATCACGAAGAAAAGTTTAAATCACTACAAGTAATAACTGTTATATTTTTTTTTTTTGAGAATGGATCTACATATATAGTTTTATTAAAATTGCAACCTTTGGAGCATTTTATTACCTACTAGCTGCGCCCCGCGGTTTCACTCTCATAAATCTCGTTCCCGTGGGAAAATCGGGATGAAAGGTATACAATGTCATTCTCCAGATCATGGTTTACCCATGTTCCAAATTTCATTCAATTCCAGTCGGCCGTTTTAGCGTCAAAGCGTATAAAACAAACAAACAAACAAACTTTCGCATTTATAATATTAGTTAGGTTAGTAAGGATTTTCCTGAAAAACCTCTCAAAAATGTATCTCCAATGCGTTTTGTGATACCCAGAAGGGACCCTTAAGGTGACACTAGTCGCGGGCTCGAACTCACTAGTGGGCATGGCCGAAAAGCACGCTGTGTCACCTGGCATCGTGTCCGACAGAGATAGTATCAGTGATGAGCAGTTAGACACTGGTCTACGTGCACAACGTCTAGTTTGCACGCACACAAACACCGTTCCGAACTATTTTAGTAAAACGAATGCGTAAAAAATTACGAAAAGTCCTTTTGAAAATAGGGTTTTATGAAAAAACCACTGCATAAATCAATTACAAATAAAGTTTATTGAACTCTTCGACAATTGAGCTTTGTCGGTGCCGACTTTGTTTTGGAGATTTTACACTTCTTTTATTGCTTATGTACCCCCAAAGTTGCGTTAAAATTAGCAAGAAAAAGGAATCTTTGTGGGCTCCTAACTTTTTAATGGCTCATTATTTTACTATTCTGTTTCCGCACAGACAAAATTAATAATGAAACAAAACGATATCATGTTTAAATTTGGATGTACCATGTCAAACAGTGGAGTAAAACCCCCCTGAAATTTGTATGGAAAAAATATCAACTAGTGCCACCTTAACAGCCTTGAACAATGATTGCTTCGTTTACCATAATTTTTACTTTAAATAGTCAAAGTCAAAAACGTTTATTGCGAACTAAGTGTACTATGTTGGTGTTTTGTTATGTTAGTACTTATGACTTAGCAGCCTTTTACAAGCATTGTAACTATCATTCTCCTGCCCTTGTCATTCTAAATTAGCATGCTATATACATTATTATTACATAATTATTTTATTTTATATTGGCACAATTAAATATAGAAATTATATTTATATCAAAATTCAATGTCAATAATAATTAATTTTACACAATTATCCAGCAATATTAATGTCATCCTTGTCAGGTAGTACAAATTATAAGTAGAATTTTATACACAGTAACTTTTCAAAGTAGCTATTCCGTATGCAGGACGGATTCTGCATACGGAAAAGCTACTGTGACAATTATTCTGTAGTTTATTTGTATTAGGAATCGAATTGGTAATAAAACTCGGTAAATCCACATAAAATTGGACTGGAAGTGTTGTATCGAAGCAGTGGAGTGGAATGCAGGCGACGCGACGTGCCACTCAGTGTTGTGTCGACGTTGTCGGTTAGAGAGCGCGCAGGCGGCAAACCATGCTCGCAGCTGCAAGCGTCCGTACGGAATGCGGAATAGTCTACGGTTACACCTCGCATCATCCAAATAATTTATACCCAAGCCATTGTCGGGTAGGCACACACGTGAAATTGATGTCAACCGGTGGTTTATTGTTACACTGCCTTACCTACCTGAGCTCGTGGAGTTATCATGAAAACGGAAATTAACATTTTCAAATAACTCTGCTCAGCTTCCAAATAAGATTTCAGCTCAACCCGAAGCTAAAAAGGAGCAACATTTTATTGGTACGAATAAAGTGTGAACCATAAGCACAAAAGCAGAAGATCAATTGAACATAGCTTGACCAATTTCATTTTAATAAAAATAAAAACATTTGAAATGCTTTTTGAGACACTGCATCATGTTGGTGGTACAGTAATAATAGGTGAGTAGGTATATCATTTATTTCTATTGATAAAATAACCTTTACATACATACCTTAGAGACTCATAAATAAATTCAGTACACACAGTATCCAGCTTGCTTTGCAGTCATTCTTCAGAATACGTATTGAAGGCAAGATGCACGTTTGTTTAGATTTCATGGAGGGTAAAGACAGTAGAACAAAATAATCAAATTCATCAGCCCTTTGTCTTGGAGCCGCTCTGTTAGCCCGCTCGTCGGACGCGAGTCTGTGTCGATTGTTTACTTCGTTAGCCCAGTCTCTATCTCTACCCGCACACACGTTGCTTCAACGAACTTTGATCGTGTTATATTCCTGAAAGTAAATATTTTTTCCGAGAAGTGAAAGCATCGTGTAGATGTGGGCTCAAATCGATTCAAGTTTTCTACATAAAAGTGTGATGTGGTAACACAGAGATATATAGCAATATTTGCACCAAATGTATTATTAACGTACCGCTTCCTAGTCGTGAATATAGGCTTTCTCTCAAAGCTCGTATATGGCACCACCTGCGCCCAGCACAAGCTCGTCTCGCGTAAATTTATGAACGCTTTCAACGTGTGCCACCTGACCTGGCGAACGACATTTTGCCGGACAAATGGCTCTTTGCCTCCATTTCTATTGGATACTTATTCTAACTCGGTTACGATTCGTAAACTAATAACTGAGATCTACGACATCAATAGGAATCCATCCCTATGTTTTAGGGTTCCGTAACTATCAGAAAAGAAACATTTGATCGTTTGATACCCTCTTGATTTTCTAAATTAATATTTGTGGCACCGCAACTTCGTGTTGAATCTAGTCGGAGTATCGGGCAAAAGCCACTTTTGTGGATTACAAATTTTTTTTGTTGGTGATTTGAGTGAAAGTGCAAAAAAACCCCAACAAATCTAGTTACTAAAAAATGTTTTTTACAAAAAATAAAACTGACTTCCAAAATACAAAGTAAAAAACAAATTTAATTTCGGAAGTCGGTGTCTTTGGATCAGTATTTTAGTTTTTTGCCACCGACTTCCGAAATTAAAGTTATTTTTCACTTTGTAGTTTGGAAGTCGGTTGTATTTTTTGTAAAAATGTTTCTTTTTTTTTTCGTTTTTTAGTGGGTTAGTTTGTAATTTATCTAAGTAACAATAGCCTAATGTCAACTGCTCATCACCTTTTTATAAAATATTGCTTTTCCCGATGCAGGGATTTTAATTGTTGAGGAGTTCTCCAGGTACTTTACCATCAGCTCCACTGCACCATATGAATTGTGACGAGCATCAATTGTTTACCAACCATATTAAAGCAATCGAATCGCAACCCGTGAAATACATATTTTAGTTCCGGTGGCCATCTGTGTCCTTCATCATCAGTTCTTCTTTACCAAATGGTGCTTTCCGATAGTAAATGCACGAGTTTCTATAAAAAAATACCTAAATCGCTATAAGTGTGCCTATAATATTTGAAGACTTTCCTCGATTTCTCTAAGATCCCATCATCAGATCGTGACCAAATGACAATGGGACCAACTAGAAAATAAATCCATTAAAAAAAAATTAAAAATTTTAAATCGGATCAGCCGTCTTCGAGTAATCGGGGAAAATACATCATCAAAATTGACAACATTCTTGTACGGAACACTCATTGCGACCGGCCCGGTCATGTTCTTGACTCTGTGTTTTTCCTATTATAAATACTCTTATATGTATAAGCGTTAAATTTCACCTCAAAGCAAAATGAAATAAAAACTGCGGTATTCACAAACAACGTTATAATTGGAACAATATTTATAGCGAAGAAATAGCAGTACACAAGAATTGTATTTCTATTTTGCGCACAACTCTTTGATACTTTGGTTGCCCATTTTATTTATTTTAAATATAGTTTGAAGAAATGCTGAAATTCGATGAAAAACATTAGCGTTCTTTGGAATTTTACTTTACGGTTGCGTTTAATTGCAATGGAATCCTCGCTTCTTCTTAGACGAAGTCCTTATAGGAAAACTTTTTTAATATCAAACGTTACAGGCTGTCCCTCCGATCGGAAACACCTATCTGAGACAGTGAAAACAAAAGGCTTTTTGTATGAAAGAATCGCAACTACACTATTTGCGCTGTAGCATGGTGCGGGTGACAGTTGCCCGTATGACGTTGACATTTGTCAGTACCACGTAGGGATGTGAGGTTATGCAATTCATTTTTATCGCTAACGATACTCGCAGCGTGAATCTAGTTCTCTTTAATATTGTTATGAAAATTAGTGTATTATTCAGTTGTGCAGTGTAACTACGTGTGTGCTACGTGTATAAACTTGTCAATATAAATGTTTTATGGCTACATAATTATCTTTGTACTTATATAAAATAATCAAAATCGGGTTTATGTTTTTTTTTTCGTGACAACATTTTTGCTCTATGGTGCATCGGCGCGGCGGCCATGTTGTTTACCCGTGCGATGCTGTGAGTGCGAGTACGAGTGCAAGCGCGTTATATTGTGACTTAATGTGACACGTATTACGATTTCATTGTTTGTTTTCATTTTTGTTAAATTGTTATTTGTTATAAGTTTGTTGAGTTTGTTGTTATTACCATGCCTAAGCATACAAAAAAAACTGTTTTGGGTAGTCAGGCCAGGGAGCTTGTTGTTCGCCTCCGAGACTACTTTGAAAGAGAACAACAAAATAATGGACCGTTGTTACCATTGAATCATATTGTAGAACGAGTAGCCGAAGCTCTTGATATTGGCCGCAATACTGTTTCGCGTATAACACGTGAGAAAATTGGCCAAGATGGGATGTTTGAAAATAAATTATCGACACCCAACAAAAAGCGGACCAAGGTGAAGCCAATCACAGATTTGGATGATTTTGCTAAGGTTGCTATTAGAAATCATATTTATGATTATTATAGAAGAATGGAGCTACCCACATTGCTCAAGCTTCTAAAATCATTAAAAGAAGCTGACTTGTTCAAAGGAGGTATTACTTCGCTACGGCAAGTTATAAAAGATATTGGCTTTGTTTACAAAAAAGTTAACAAAAGAAAGATTATTATGGATAGGACTGACATTGCCCTAGCAAGATGTAGATTTTTAAGGAAGGCCAAAAACATAAGTGATTGGAGCAAAGTTGTCTTTTTGGATGAAACGTGGCTAAACGCCAACCACACAGTGGGTAAAAGTTGGACCGACGATACGGCACAATCGTGTACCAAAGTGCCGGAAGGCAAAGGCGAACGCCTTATTATTTGTCACGCAGGTACAGCAAGTGGATTCGTCCCTGATTGTTTGCTGGCTTTTAAGTCAAAAAAAACTACGGAGTATCATGAGGAGATGAATTACGAAAAATGTAAAGATTGGTTCATAGGTCTATTAAACAATTTAAAAGAGCCTATGACCATAATAATGGACAACGCACCCTACCATTCGGTGCAAGTTAATAAACCCCCAAACCAATCCAACCGCAAAAGCGAGTTGGTGAAGTGGCTGAGTGAAAACGGAGTTACAGCAGATATAAAAATGTTAAAGACGGAGCTTATTGCCTTAGTCCGACGCCATAAGCCACCAACTCCTACCTATGCTCTGGACGAGATGGCAAAAGAAAAAGGCCACCAGGTCCTTCGACTACCACCCTACCATTGCCAGTATAACGCTATTGAGCTGATTTGGGCCCAAATAAAAGGTATGCTTTTAATTTCAATTCCCATTTTGAAGCTTTATAAAAAAATCAGCTTTTCGATCGTAGCATGTACCTAGTTTAAAAACATTACCAGATACTAGATTAGGCTGATTGATGATTATTTGAATACTTTTTTTTATAAGTTCGTTTATTTTTAGGTTACGCCGCAAGAAATAATACTTCGCCGCCATTTACGGCAAATAAGATGTTGGCCCTATTACAAGAGGCCATCAACAATGTTCAACCTGAAGACTGGTCGAAGGTCGTGAATAAAACAAAAAGGGACATTATGTCTGATTGGGATCGTGACATACATATTGACAACATAATTGAGTCATCGTTAATAATATCCGTCACAGATTCAGATGATGAATTGAGTGACAATTCAGATGTTCCTGACTCTGATATGAGTTTAGACGAATAACATGTATTTTTTTTTAGCAACCTTTTAAGCAACCTTACCCTATAAATGTTCTGTTGTATAATTAGACCTTTTAAAAATAAAAATTGACCTACGCACAATATACGTTTTTTATTATAAAAAATATCGACTATCCATCGTAGCAGTACATCCCATCACTAAATACGTCTATGGCGTTACGTTATACGCATAACACTTTGCTTAATTTTTCATTCAATTTGATTTTATTTCTTGATTAGAACATTCTGGTTGGGTTTAATTTAATTTACTACAGTTATTAATTATTTAATATATTACGAATGTGGTACAACTGAAATATTAAGTCATAAATTGTAAATCGCGGCAACTTTCAAGAGTGAAACGAAATGTTACTGAAACTGTCACCCGCACCATGCTACAGCGCAAATAGTGTAGAATTGTGTTCCCGGCCGAGCTGCGGATAAATTTATAGCGAAATGTAATGCCGTCTTGGGGGACACTCTACTTGTGAGGTTCGGCCCTCCCTTTGCGCGACACTATCTCGCATCTTATGGTCCAGCCTTGCTTTTCTATTTAATAAATTAACTTTAAATCCATTAAAGCTAATGTATCTACCTACATTTATTTCAAGATAGCTTTATTTCTAATTTTATCTTTTATCGGATTGGAGTTTAGAAAGGTCCGCAATGGGTGCGCGTTTCTCGAAGGTAGACATTTTCCCATTTCCATTTGATTTTCTCAAAAAAGACTAGGTACATATTTACTTTTATGTTTCTTATTTGGAAGGTTGAAGAAGTTTCATGTGAGAGGTTGTTATATCATAAATTGTGAAATGCTTTTTGTTACTTGCCGCCTACGACAAGTTATTGCGAAAAAAAAAACCGATGAACTTTCTCTTTCATTTTCTTTCACACACTAGCGTAGGTAGGCGTAAATATCTTAAAGTATTAGGTTATTATAATCATTTCTTGTAACCGAAAATACATTTATGAGACTAAAATAGGACATTTAAATTGTTCGGATCAGAAACCTTGACTATTTTGTTTCTTTATTGGTCTCATATTTATTTTAGTACTGTGTTATTTTCTGTGTCCTATAAATAAGATAAAACCGTTAGACTTGAGTTAGGAAAGTAATAAAAACAGTGTATCAAAACCATTGGTATTAAAAGTATTTGAAGCTATCTACTAACAAACTAAAACTATAACCGAAGTATAAAAGTACTTTCGAAAATTGGATATATTTAGCGGCAGATACCGCAAAATGTGCCAAGAGAGGAGTATTATTGTGGCGCTCCAGTCACAGCCGGTGCGTGAAACAAGAGGTAGTAGGAAAGCGATTGTGGAGCTATCGTGCCCGTGCCCGGCTAGATTTAGTTTACAGAGATACGCTCCACTTTAATGTCCAACCTCTTGGTACGGAACGTTGGTTCGTCGCTATCTAGCTACAATACAGCTTTATGTACACGTCTGCTTTGTACACGTTTTGTTTTTATTGTATTAGCTATCGTCCGAGGTGAATTACTACACAAGTTGTTTATAATATAATTATGTTCTATCTTTGAATATTTATAAAGATAAGCTACTGGTTTAGGTAGTTCATATTAATTTGCATGTGAATATTATATGGTGATATTCACAGCGACTTTGTAACGATGTTCGTGCCATCCTTCGGGATTATTGCTGCTGGTTACTTATATAACCTAGTGCAAAATAACTCCTCAACTAGCAAAACGTAAGATAATATCCGTCGCTAAGCACACATTAAGAATGCTGTCACGGGCAATATAGATACTCAATGAATGCAGTGTTGACAGTGCAAACCAGGCATGCAGAGACATTAACCCAATACTCCCGGCGAATAGAATAGAAAATAGGCATATTCATATTCAAATATATTCTATTTAGTTTTGCATAGGTTGAGCAATATATTCTTTGTGTCACGGTCCTCCCTCCTACATAATAAGAATACATGTATAACTTTATCTATAAACCGCTAGTTTCGCCAACATAAATGTTGAGCACTTGTTACAAAAGCTTTGGTCGATAAAATGGGCTTGACCGTCGAATATACATATGCAGCTAAGACAGTATGAAATATTTTATGTATAATTAAATATATAAAACATTTATTTGATATATTTTCTGTTTGCCTTATACACATCGTGTGTCGCGCATTACCTGTTCCATTTACGTGAGTGTACTTTCAGTGTTTATAATTTCCATTAGAGTTTTAGCGAGTTGAACTTTACAAGTTTAGTAAACGAGAAGTTGTTTTAAGTATTCCCTTACCGAGGAGTTGTCGGATGCTGGTTTGTTTGCGCGGCGCGCGGCGGCGGCCAGGCGGCTCCGACACCACGCCTCGGGAAACATCGCCCGAGATGCCACAAAAACTTCACCCCCGTTTTATTATTACTACGATGCTAATTAAAATAGCTCCGAATAGATTACGGGCAGCTTCTGGCAGAGGCGCTTAATGCGCTGGCTTTACGACGTCACGCTTTATGCTCTCTCATTAGCGCCGTCTCCTAACTCACCGTTTTTATGGATACACATTTTCCCTCATCCTATATTTCCTTGTTTGTTTGATTAGTTTCTTGTGAGCTGAACACAAAACACAGTTATTTGGACCTCAGGTAAACTCACAAATAAAATCACCTCTATGTCAACTGCGTCGTTGTGTCTAAGCTGTTCATGACCCTCATATTATTACAAAAGAAAACGCAACGTCGGGCGTAGAGTTGAAATAGGTAAAAAAACTAACGCTATTTAGGTAGATTTAGTTGACCTTATCCCTAAGTATCATGAGTGCCGCTGAAACGACAGACACATGAGACTTCTTCAGTTGATCTCTAAAATATGCAATCCCCTGGGTGGTGCAGATGTCCAACTTCGGTAACAGATGTTTATGAGGGGGCAGTCAGCCTGTTCGTTATCCTTTAACAAAAAGAACATCATCTAGCAAACACTACAGAATGCTCATAATTAAATTATTTAAAAAAAACTAGATTTTGCCCGCTGCTCCGCCCGCGTGGATATCGGGAAATATCCCACGGGAACGTACTACGGCGATAAAAGGTATTTTATCCAAATCCGTTCAGCCGTTTTTACGCCAATCCGAAACAAACAACCAGACAAACGGACAAACAATATTTGTTACTATTTTATTATGTGTATTAAGAAAATAAATAAATGATATGTACATATACGACCATGTAATTATTTTACTGATAATAATACGGTCTGATATTTACGCAGGCAATGAATGGACACTACGATAATAACAATAAAATAATCCAGTTTCAGAGGCGTGTGATAATGACGCGACCAGCTCGTTAGCCACGTGGGGATTACCTATTGTTAATGTTTACTTTGTTTCTGCCCCCGTATACAGCCCTTCGTTATTTGTCGTTTTACGATTAACATTAACGCTTTTGTATTTGCAGTAAGAAGCTAACTTGTTCAAATATAAATGCATGTATGTTTAATAATAATCAGTTTATGATTGCGATGTAAAAAAATCTACTTCAAACTTTTGTAATTTCTTTTTACAAGCTTTTTTATGTATTGTGATTTCGCATGATGACGTCAAGATAAAAGGTTTTGTTTAATCCCAGGGCGGCAAAGCTAATATTTTAATACACGGAACATATTTATTTGTTTAGTGGTATTGACGGAGCCCGACCTCGTTTCCACATGTGTTGCTAGGAGTTTTGGGCCGCACGTAACTTTGCCTTTTCGTAGCCATTCTCAGTGAGAGCTGGTGCCGGCCGCTGCCGCAGCCCCCTCGCCGCAAACTCACACCCTATTGTGTCCATTACAACCCTTTACAACTTCTAGTTTTTACTCACCTCAGTATACGTGGCACAAAACGAGCGTCAACACCTTACATTGTTAAATATAGTTGTTACCTCGGGTTGTATTTTGTAACATTATGTTTAGTAAGGTTTAGTTACTTTGATAGCTGGATACCTATTTTGTTTAATGTTAATCCAAGAACCTATTAATTGAATAAAAAAGGAAATATTTTTATGGGAATAACAATGCTGGTCACACTTTTTAAAAAGTTTTATATTATCAAAAATCTTCATGAACTTTCTTTACAAATATCTTTCATGTAAGTACTCAGCATTGTTTGTTAGTCTTCAGTGATGAAATACAGAATGGGTGCCCATTTCCCAGAACCCTAGCCTTTGTGCTTTACTGTCGGTTTGTTTATTTTAGGGGCCTGGCTCGTAAACACTCACAGACCGATACACTAAATTTAAGTTGGCCTTCTTTATATTCACTCCAGAAATTCTTTTTGGACGGAAGATGGCCTTCCTTTCCTAAAAATATCGTACCATTTTAGTTAAAACTTTTTAATAAGTAGTCCATTCAATTAATTCATGTTTCCACTTTCTAAACAGTTTTATATTATGCAGAAGGAGAGCTATATACAAGTAAACAACGAACTGTATACGCATACATACGACGTAGCTGTGCAAACTGGAAACTGATATAAGTGCACTTGCAACATTAAAAGGTTTCCTGGTTGGTTGCGGTGTTAGATAGTGTACGATGCTCGCAAAGATAGCTGGCTCGAGCCGCGTCCCTCGCCCGTGCCCGTACTTAATTTACTGCCACGGTAACGCCACAAGCACGCTCCATATCCACCGCGTTATTGCCAACTTGAAAGCAAGAATAGCATACACATTTCCTTCATATCTCCTGAATTTAAGCGTCTGCCCACTCTAACATTACATTATATTCTTTTTATACAACTCGTTCCAGACGCGAGTTTTATACAGAATTTTCCATGGTCTATATTTTTATTAGGGTAGTTTTGTTGGTTGATGGTTATTATATAAATAAATTAATAAAACATTTGTGGGCGTATAAAAGTACCTATTGTAGGTACTATTTTACTATTGAAATAACTAAGGAAGAGGAAAATAGTTGATGTAATTTTGATGCTTCACATAATTTTCATACCGGTTCGATTGATCTGTCTCCTCTCCAAAAATGTGGTACCACGAGGGGTATTGTTATTATTCCGAAGAGCATCGCTAGGTGGTGGCATGCAGGTAACGAGTCGCGAGGCGTGGCGAGCGCATGCTACGTGTGCGACACTTTTATTACACCGCAGCGGAGGCCGCGAGCGAACGTTTTGTCACCTCTTCGAGAGGCTTACACCGTAAAAAGGAGAGGGTATTTTTCATAACTTTTCCACGCGGATGCATTTCACCGCTTTGCTTCAATGGGTTTGCGAGGTACCTAACCTTTGCCGCTGAGTTATATCAAAGTGCTTTCGTTTCCACGTTCGCACTGGAAAGCTTTAATTCACCGCTAGAAAATATTCTTTCGCTGTAGTTGGAGAGAGGAAAAATCTGTTAAGTTCTGAAAATACGTGAATGTGGTTTTAACTTCGTGACTTAATTACTTCCAAGAGCGAATATAACTTGGTAATATAAGCAATTAGAAACTTATTTGACGCTGCCGGTCCGCCTGTTCCGCCTCGGGCGCAGGAATCGTGAGCGGGATGAGCCATTACGTGCTTTCGCAGAACTTTTCCTTTTAAAAGTCGTCTCTTACTCTTTTGAAACTTATTATATTGGATAATTCGGCCGAAAATATGAATATGATGGCCACAACTTTAGTAATTTTAGCGAAAGGCAGAAAAATTCTGTCGATTACGCCGTGAAAAACGGTCTCCTACGGCGTTTAGCCCAGATTAAGGCTTTATGAGAATCCTCTTTATTATAACGTTAGCATGAGGTGGCGCCGACTACTTTACGGATAAAGTTTACACAGTAAAGGCATTATAACAAAACTTGTCACATACAACATTTACACAGCTGATTCCCGTTAATTGTTTTCTAAAATTGTAAAATATAAACGAGACAGCGGTGATATTTAAAATGTAAAATTGGTCTTATTTAAAAACAAATCCTACACGGTGCTGTTTATGCAAACGGTTACAGCATATCCAACATATTAGGAATACGACCTCTCCCTTCGACTGTTTTTGGGAACTTACTAAAATACACCAAGATCATTCGTGGAACCTATAAAACTACACGTGGCTTTACTTGTAATTTTATAGATACCTCGTCGATTAATGTCAATTCGCTCGGCATTGCATACTAATCACTCCAATTTGTGACTGGGTTCTATTGGGAACATGGAAAAATGAATGTCGATTTTTCACATTCAGCCGTCTACTTAATACAAAAAGTAAAAAAATGGACAAAATGCTTAAAAGTAATATTGGTATTTTTTTCTCATTTTATTTATTTATTCTTATTTAATCAGCTTAAGCCGAAGTCGAACATACTTTTATGCCTTAGTGTAGTCTTATCCTGTGAATAAAGGGATTCTTGACAGATTTCCATTTAAAAAAAGGTTGTAGTCGAGGTACCCCCGTCAGGAACGAAGTTCCGCACGCACAAACGCACTCGTTTATTATAGAAAGAGACAGAGTGAGAAAGTCGCATGAAGAATATGCTTAACACCTTTTTCTTACGTGACGATTTCTACCTGTCAACTTCTACGCAAACCGCGTTAAGGCAAAAACTGTCAGATGTCAGGATCATACTTTGGTACATTAGGTTGGCTTGGTCGAATTTGCCCTGAGAGAAAAAAAATAGTACCTTTTATTTTCATGAATTTTAATTAGTAGTTGAGTTCCTTTTGAATACAATTGCTGATCTCCCAAACTCTTCATACCAGAGGATCACGTCACATTGTCGAGGAAGCTCATGCTTGTGTTCTTACCTAATACGCGGAAAATTTAAGAATAGTTATACTGCGTAACATCATATTTCTGTAAGAGTTAATTATTTAATTCAGATAGTTAAAAGGTTAAAATTACTCAAAATCTGTGGTTAAAATGGTGTATGGAATATGCAATTTTCCCACCAAAAACATTTTCATGTAAAATGTTGCTAAGACGAAGAGCTGTTGAGTTTGTGAAGTTAGGGCTTGTAGAGTTAGGGCGTGTAGAATAAGAAGCTTAGCTTGGCTCTGAGATGAGATCTGATAACTTTTTGACAGTGCGAGCCAGGTGGTCTCGTCTTGGCAACATTTTACATCAAAATGTTTTTGGTGGGATTTCACTTCTTTTTTAAGTTGCTTATTACAATTTTATTTTATATTTTTCCTTTTTTTTTTCGGGTGTATTTCTTGCACATCAGAGGTGCTTTTTTTCATAGCCCACTCTCAATCTTTGCCTTTTTTCTTTGTTGGTTTACAGTTTACTATAATAAGCGACAGATCAGGGCAATACTTGGCTCTTAGGCGATTATATTCGATCATAGCTGACTGTTGTGCTTTAATACTACTAAAGTCAATATTTATAAGGTGAACATCTTGCAAATTAGTCACTCTAGAGAGTGCTACATAAGCCTGCCCAGAAGAGAACGTGGATGGCCCAAGAAAATCCATACAAACTTCTATCCCCCAATTTAAAGGGTGGGCCTGATTATTTACTAAAAATCCTGTAATATGTATTTTATTATTTTTAAACAATGACTTCCTATAACAATTTTCAGACCTCTGGCATCAAAATTTGCGGAAGTCTCATACAAACTTCCATCCCCTAGTTTAAGGGGTTGGGGTTTAAAGTTCCAAGTTTTCGTTTTTTTTTTTGTTGTTTGTGTACTAATACTAGCTTACATACCAAATTTGAGCTTTCTAGGACTTCAGGAGGTACCGTAAGAATTTTGATGATCATGAGTGAGTGAGTGCGTGAATGAATGAATCAGTGACGAAGTCGTTTTTTTTTAGATATCAATAAAATCTAAAGTATAAGAGCTATCCAATTTTTTAATAATTCCACAATTGACATCATATTCCGAGAATTTTGTTTATCTGGTATTATCCAAACCCAAGTGAGGGTTCAAAAAAACGACGAAGCGCTTCGAGAAAAGGTAGGTTAACATATCTTTTGCAAAGCAACCTAAATACTGGCAAGATCTGGGGGCACGGTAGTGCCCTAGCACTTCGCTTGGGTCGTTTTAGCGGGGGCACTACGGTGCCCCCAAATCTTGCCAGTATTTAGGTTGATTTGCAAAAGATATGTTAAGAAACAAAAAAAAAATATATTAGTAAGTATACTAATCTGGTGGAATGCCTCAAAACAACTGCGCCCGCGATTCATTTTGGTATCGGATTACACAGGAACATTTTCGGGCATTCTGACACCGTAATTTATTCGGTAAAATTAACTTAATCGTGCCTACAGATTTAAAATAATGATCATTAAAAAAGAGAGGCTTGTGGCTAAGTAATAACAGCCGCACGGGTCGATCGATCGGGTTAAGCTACGCTCGCCGCGGTTGTTCCGTGGATGGACGACCATCCTTACATATCAAGAGTCCCTCGTGCCTCGGAAAGCACGTTAAGCCGTTGGTTCCGGCTGTCAGTCGTGGATCTTTGAAAGTCGATACGGTTCGTCAACAGCCCCAAAGTCTTACCAAAGGAGTATTGTATTAGCCAGTAACTGGGTTCCGGAGGTCAGATAGGCAGTCGCTCAGTATATCAAATACTGGTATTCAGTTGCATCCGATTAGACTGGAAGCCGACCCCAAGGTGGGAAAATGCTAGGCAGATGATGATGAACGATCATCGAAAATCTAGTAAATCTGTAGGCACCGTAACTCTCAACGTAACCTCTCTCTTCAAAAGTCAATATAAAGATTATTCCTGCAAGTTTTTGGTGAGATTTCATTCGGAGTTAATAAAGACGATTTCTTTACTAATTTACTGGGTAGCCAATGGTACAAATGACTACAAACGAAAACATAAATATTTTGCGATTGGAGTAATCTTTGATCATTAAAGTGATACGCACAGTTGTACTTGCTGTGCTTCTGTGTGTACGTACTTGTATTACCAATTATGCAAAGCGTCTTCCGCGTTGCGGTGCGCGGGCGGGGCGTCGCGGGGTGCAGGCAGGGCGGCCGCTGTCGCGCTCTTTCCTCACTCGTAGCGAAATAACGACCTCAATTTGCATAACAATGCTCGTCACCCCTTATTCCCCACCAGCGACTTTCACAGGCTACGCGGCTGTGTCCCACCGGACCCGACACCTTTTTTTACTCAAAATCTGTCCAGCTATAAGTTTCATTGACATTAACACAAAGCTATAATAAATAATCCGTGACTACGAATGCACAGTTAAGCTAGTTTTCCATAAATCCGTAGTATATATAATAAACGTTCAGGAACTAGCGGAACTGAGTTTAAGTTTTGATTTAGTGGTGGTAGTGCGCCGACAGCGTCTCGCTGCAGCCGCCTCGCCGGGCCGCGCGCCGGCCGCGCTGCGCCTGCCGCCGAGCGCGTTACCCGACCGAACACTTTCGGCCGCGCTCGTAACTTCTTCGTCCAACTTTCTGTTTTAATTGAATCAAAGTTTTCGGCTTTTTGCGGCGAGCGTGCCAGCCACGCACGCTTCCTAAACTTTCTTTATTAAATTATTGGAAGTTCAGAAACGTTCGCCTTTGAACGTGAATTCTGAAACAAAATTGGGGATAGTCGTGAGTTACAGAAAAGTATTTATCCTCTACGGACTCACGGCAGAAGTAGAGTTTAAAGCTATAAATAAGTAATGACTGCCGTCTTCTGTACCGAGTGTACCGTAGAAATTCCGGACAAAAGAACAGTAACGACAATTACGAAAGACAATTCAAAATCCGACGAGTAAACAGTTCATAAAGATGTACGATTCTCTTTGCTAACGACTAAAGCATTCGTCCGGGGCATTGTTTTGCGGCGTAGCTTTATCTGGCGCGGAACGAGTTGTCGTTCCAGTAATTTATAGATCTTTCCCCGCCCCGGGCTCAGAGTAACGATTCGGCCAGAGGAACTAGTCGGCTAGCTGCGGCTCTGCCCGGTCCCCGCCTGAACGCTATTAAAGGTCACGTAATAGACTGACTCCTCACGTCCCGGATTCAAATTTGAGTAAATATGTCGCCGCCGACCTCTTATTGTACTACGCCTTTGTATTTACATTTACTTTGGGGCTATTTTGAATTTGAACGTGAACGTCCGCTTGTTATCTCGTATTGTTTGTGTGCATTGTAAAGGTCGTTTAAATTGTGTGTTCTGAATTCAACATATATTTAGGTTCTTTGTACATACCTACACATACATTTATATGGAGTCAACCTAAAGAAGATTATTGGAGAGACAAACAACTTTGTTTAGATAATACTCATATTACGGTACTTTAAATGACGTAATTAGTAACGTAATATTGCTATTATTTTTCTAACCTTGGTATCTGGAAAATAATTCCATGAGTGCTAAATATGTGTTATTATTACTTCTTCGTGTAGGAGTTTCCTGAAACAATGATAATCTGATATGCCTTATTCATACGTAACATTGGAACTATATTCATGCATGTGGCTTTTCTGAAGCCGATAGCGACGGATATTGGAGATTTACCTAAGTGTGACGAGATCCGGAGAAGACTTTGTGCCGGAGCTTTAGTATTGGATCCCGGCGTCACACACAATGGCTGTTAGAATATCTAGTAATAGTTCGCTTCCCCCTATTCATCTTTTACTTGTATATATTATTTTGCTCTGACAGTTTTACAGCACTTGCGCTATCAAATTTTCGAAAACATTATAATTTTGTTCATCATTACAGTTTCAGACCTAATTAATGCCTTAAGATAATTTCTAACCTATAATTAAAATTTCTAAAGCAACAAATGTTGTCTGTACCTACCAATTTTTAAAACAAGTTTAACATATCATGTTCCCCAAAAAAGCATACACACTACAAAGATATAGAGAACGGCGGGGTAAGTGCAAGCGGCAGGTACGTGCGCGATGACAGTGCTATGGCTCCCAGTGGAACCCTTCTGCGATCCTCGTAAATTGCGAATATTAGATTATAAGTACGGAGTGCGGGCCGGCAGCGCGGGGGCCATCAGCCGAATATCGAACTCGTGCGCTGGTTAACATAGCGCCGTGATCTGAATCTAATTTTTAGTTAATCCCAGTTGTGTCGTTATACTCTTGCTTTACTTTTTGCTAGTTAACACTTCGAAAATAAATGCAGAGCATTATAAGTACCTAGTCAAAGAAATCTTGTTGAATTGGGTATTTATATCAGTTCTTCTTTTTCGTTCGTATCGGCACAAGATTATGCCGTGGTGAAAATATTACCCAGTCTGCAAGGTCAGTTTATTCACAATGTTTTTTTATACGAATTCTGACTGAAAACAGACACCAATTTAAATCTCTAATCTCTAATACGAAAAGTTCTCTCGTTAAGGAAACGTTGATTCTTAAGTAGGTAATTTTCTTAGAAGCGTATTGTTTTGAAATACTCTCTATATAGTGATGATAGCAATAACAACAGCTGTGCCGGTGTGAGCCGGTGCTAGTTTTCCCATTGCTCGCTTCGTTACGGCTTCATTAGGACAGCGGGTGCGGGGCTCCGGGGCTCCGCGACGCACGCTGCGATCGTCCTCGCGCCGCTAAGACAGCGTGATTGCAGACAATGCCTCGTAATGTTTATATTCATTCAATACACTCAGAAACATATTCAATAGAATTACTTAAAGATTCTTCAGAAGAAGATTTGAATGAAGTGTTTGTTTGAAACAGTATAAAGTATTTAATATTACAGCGCGCAAAAACGTCTTACAAACAAATTAAAATTACTCTTCACTTTGATACCAGCTTTGTCGTTTATTATGAGTTGCGCCTCAGGCAAATTTCAAGTCTCTTATATGCGTCTACAGTCATTACAGCTCCCGAAATCTCTATAACTGTTCTTCGTTCAATTAAAGTAAGTTAAGCTTTATAGCTTTTATCTACCCTCTATTACTTTTATTTTTCGTTAACGGGCAATTTATATATGAACGAAGCATTTGAAGAACAAACGATAGCTTAACTCCAATTTAATGAGAAGCGAATAGCTACGCACGAGGTGAAAGAATAAAAATATCGATTTATTGAATAAAACAGTCTCAGAAATGCTTAAATTATTTAGGTGTATGATTTAGATAAAAAGTGTCAAATAAGAGCACGCTATCATAAAATACAAGCGCATATGCATAATATATACAGACGACGCCTGTAAAGTACATATTGGCAATGCATTAGACACTTTGCAACCGTGCCTACTGCGCGCCTGCTCTTCGGCCTCGCGGCCTTTGTGAGCCGCGCCGTGTAATTACTCGGGGACTATGGGAAATAGCTCACCGAGCGCGAAAGCACTTTTGTGTTATTACAGTAAATTAAAGCAGATAAAAAATAAAGAGACTTTTTCGTACCTCTAGATATAATGATTGCGCACGAAAAAATACCCGATATTAAAAAGATCGTTACATATTTAATTAAGAAGTTGTTTATAAAACTGTGCTGCCAAATTTTCCCTTGCTAGTCAATACAAATAAATCTGAGAAATAATATCTAATACGTGTCTGTCTAAGCGTAGAGTGGGTTGGACGGTTCTTATACGTAACAACTGAAAGTTATCGTCATATCTGAGTTGGGAACTTTCGCAAAGACAAATTGGAGTGGAGGCGGTAAATAAAGTTTTACGATATGCGCGGTTATCAGAAGTATGCGTCGAAGCGGGGTGTGGGAGGGAGATGTATTTATCTACGGCGCGGGCTCCATCTCGCAGTGAGGTTACTTCCCGTACACCTGTACGTATTAAATACCTCTCGTTGCTACTCGTTATCTTTCGCCCCCTCTCCAAATTAAGAGCTTTGTATGTCGTCCCGCGTGGCGAATAAAATAGTAACTTAATTTATCATCTCACATCAAGTTATATTCGAGAGAGCTCATTGTTATACTTTGTCGGATGGAAGTGGGAATCGATAAGAAAGAAAATTGAGAATGTATTTTCGCCATGAATCCTGTTCAGATATTATTCCATAGTCTTTTGTTTTACTTGGATGCATACATTTTTATCACGTGTACTTTTATCTTGAGAAAGTAAAAACCTTTCACGCGGTAGCGCAGTAAGCTCTGCAAGTATTTAAATTATTAAGTACCTATGACGTCCGTATGTTTATACATGGAGTTTAAGTTTAAAGTTTGTCTGCAGGATACGATGTGAAGTATCTTTTAAAAATTCTTTTTATGTACGGTAACCTGGGAAAAGTTCCACTTAGTTTCGTCCGTCGTCGTACCGTATCTAAGTAGGAACTATGCGAGTGGTCGGGAAAGTCCAGGGACGCTTTTAAGACGTTTCATAATAAATGTAAGATGGGAATTTGTAGGCGATATCATTTGCCCCTAATTCATATGGTAATTCGGGTTCCTTGAATGCAGTCCCTTTGTTTATAAGCATTCGTTATACATAAAGTGTAGTGGGCAAATTAATTGGCCACGGTGTCATATACAAAGAAGGATCGCCTATCATGCACTTGTTCCATTGTTTTTTATAAGTACAATATTGTTCTCCTCAGATATTGATATTTTTTTGAATTCGGTTAAAAAGAAACACTCACTGAAGTAAAGTCAGTATTTATATTACACAGTAGGTACATTTTTCAGAGAATTTCATAAATTATCTCCTTCCGCGATGCGTGTACTTACTTAACGCATATCAGGTAAACTGTACGTGGATTCTTTTGGAACAAGTCGCTCTCAAGCTCGGTACAGAGAAAAGTCCACATCTCGTACCCGCGCCCCTTGCTCGCGCCGCTCGCCCCGCCGCCGCCCGCGTTCTCCCTACACCGCCACGAGCTCGAAAACCGACTCCGTGAGCGTAGAGATAAAACGTATGTTCATTTTATTTCCACATTTGTCAGCGTTCGTTTTGTGCCCACTAACATAAATTGGACGTGGAGGGAAACCTCGCAGGTGAATGTAAAATAGCCGGGTTTTCCCAAGATAATACCGCCGAAATTTTACGACACCATTATGCGATTTATTGGTCGTGTCACATTCAGAAAGAATGATATTTCCTAAAATATTTTCATAAAATATGTCGTTTAAAAATGGTGTCACATTATCATACATATCCTTAGTATCCATTATAATACAAACGATCGTCTGTATTTTTTTCTTTTAAATGTCTACTACTTACAAGTAACTGAAAATATTTACTGTCGATTTATGTAAATAAAAACCAATGAAACATAAAACCGCATAAACAAAACTCGATATGTCAAGCGAGGGAGCATAACCTAATGTTTCGTAGCCGCGCTACGAAATGCTATGTGTCACAAAGTGCTACGCCAGTAGATGGCAACATTTCAATAAGCGGTACGTAGCGCGACATGCGTCCCGATCTGTGTGTTCGGACGTCGAGCGCCAATAAACTGTTGTTCTGTACGGTAATGAATGAAACAGGCGTTCAATTAAACGTGCCAATTAACATGGAGGGAGCTCTGTTAAACGTGTGATGCACACGGAAATAATGACAAAACTTTTTCTTTACTTTTATTAAAATTAATCTTGTTTATAGCAACAGAAGATCGTTTTTGAAATAGTCCAACGTTGTCCTAGCTAGGACGGTAGGCTAATAATTAGCTAATGAAAATCGCGCCCGACGCTGTTCTACTTCATAAATATTTTCCTTATTGCCTGTTACCACGAGCTGTCGATAAATTTATGGAAGGGCCGACGTCACCTGAAATTTTATGGTTTCTTTCTTCGGCACTCACCTTTTATATTTAGAACTTGGGTAGTTTTTATCTTAAGATAGAAATATACATACGTAATTTTTAAAATGTAAATATACATTATGAACCTATTTATAATAACCTTATCGTTATATTTGTATAATCAGTCCTATTTTTTTTTTTGCTTGTTCTGTTCCATTATTAGTGAGAAACGTTTCTGAATAAGAATTTCATCTAGTTATTATCAATAAAAAAAAATGTAAGGTAATATGTCATCAAGTCTAAGGAATGCAATCTCGAGTCGAGATTGGCAACTCGGGATCTCGCGTGCTAAATCTGAGATCGAGGTTGGCCATTAGAGATTTCGCCCTGTAATCTGGCGTGAGCTAGATTTCGAGATTTTCGAGATAAGTCTAATTTAAAAAAAAAAAAAAATTTTGCTTAAATTTAATGGTTGGAAGTGAAACAGAATTTTGTTTTATTGACAAAACATGAAATAATTTAATCTCAAGACAATGTTTATTTAAGTAACAATCATTTGCACTACGCCTAAATAACGCTACAAACCAGCAAACACGCATCCCAATCACTATAAATCCATTAATTATTATTTTGAAAATGGCTTCTCAAGAACCATAGTGTGCTAAGCCGCGCGCGCATAATCTCGAAATCACGAGATATCAAACGAGATTTTTTTCCCATGACACGAAAAAAAATCGAGATTGCATTCCCTAATTACGACTCTATTCCCCGAAGGGAAAAGCATATGTGTAGAGAAGGTAACCCATAACTATTCAAACCCATGCCTGTTATTAAAAAACTTCCTTTAATAAGAAATGCTTAAAAAATTTAAACTTGACGAATATTTAAGTGAACACGCAGTTTCTTATATTCATGCCCCGTTTAGTAACATACTAAAATAGCTGCGCTTAAATAAGATGCTGAGTTGGTGTGTTTTTGTCCCGAAGCGCGATTTGTGCCTCATTACCGACACCTGTGCGTGGCCCGCAGCGTTAGGACGAAAAAACTATCCTCGCATCGTAATGTCGCACACTCGCACCGGGCCAATATTCACCTAATAAATACTTTCCTTCTCCAATATTCACAGCGCCACTATCGATAGTTCCAGAACTATTATTGAAACCGTGGATCCGAATATTTTACGTGTCTACCTACCTCATTCTTTTTCTTTTATTGTGAATCTTCATGGTTTCAAGCTTAAATAAAAGCATTATTAAATGGGATCGCATTTTAAATTTGGTATTTTAATTTATTTCATTTCCTCGGCCACATAATAACAAAGTAACCGAAGTGTATACCTAAGCTTAATTACAAGAATATGATAATTTATGAAATATTATTTTCCGCTAGGGAGCACTGGTCTGTTTGTGTATTCTGTCCTGCGTATATATAATCATAGCGGTGGGTCATGTTACAATAGCACGGAGTAGCGCATAGCGGCAGAGCACCGCTCAGCGCTAAATCTCACCAAGTACGAGTACATTAGCGTTTTCCGATATCTAAAGCATAGCGCTCGCTGCGGCTGCGGTCCAGTTGAATAACAAAGAATTGCGTGGTTGAGATATCGGAACACTAATGGACTGCGGAATTTATGAAGCTTTCCAGAAGCTTGTCGTCGTTATGAACATTGTATGTATAAGTAATGAGCTGTGCGTGGCAGAACTAGTGTTTCATACATTTCGTAATATAATGTCCATGAGTGAGTGAACGTGGATGTGGACCGAAAGCTGGCTTTATTTCCGCACAATCAATCAAGGCGACTTATGAGGGTGCAGTCTGTTAGTGTAAAACCCGCACTATGTAATTTTGCGAGTCTATTGATATTTTTGCTATCGATATGAACTGGCAAATTAATTCAGTTATTCTGCAACTCCCACATTGAACGTTGACGTTCAACAAACACTTTTAATCTTGTTAAAAATTTACATAAAAAAATCAAATATTCCTCGTTGGCAATTTAACACGTATATGCTGATTGCGAAATGTATATTTCGAGTTGATTCCGAAGTTTATACTCCTGTCATTGTCATTATAATAAAAAATAAATTAAAATATGCCCTAGGTGTTTGTATAATTAAGTACAAGTCTTTTTTTAAACATTTTTCTAGCTAGAAAACACAAAGTTCTAGAAAGCAACGATAAATGCAACGATATTTCGTGAAGATTTGAAATAGTCGACATTCACATTGATTGTTTCACCGACCATTAACTATTGCGGTCGTTATTCACTTTTGTACAATCAATAATGGATGTTTCAGTGGTATCCAGCCTGTCACAGAAATATTTGGTGATAAATAGAGCTGGCATTTCGAGTCCAGAAATGAGGCTTTTGTGTGTGTAATGTATCGTGCTTAAACGATAGTTAGAAATGACTGCGGAGTATAGTGTCAAAAGTAGGTAGTACCGGTCGGAGGCAGCAGCGGTGGCGCGATCGCGGTGTGGCGCGCCGCGCCCTGCGCTGATGCTGCGGTATATGGCCCGTGAATAATCCACCCGTAATACTCGACTTAATGGCTTGGAATTAAACAATTAGTTGTTTTCTTTCTGCCTCGTCAATGATGAAGTTTCGCCTGAATACCACTGAATAAGTACCATTGTTTGAGAAGATTTTCCATTCGTAGTATTAAGATTTTCATCATGTTTTTTATCTTTTCAAAACTTGAAACGTTCATGTATACAAAATTATTCCGCAAGAACTGTGCACTTAAATTGTTTAATATTAAATGTGTTATAAGTTATTATTTGCAGCCGCTGCTTTTAAGTGTCTGTTTTAGGGTAAAGCTTATTCTTACTGGTTCGTGTATTAATTCGTCTGATAAGCTGGCTCTTTGTTCATCCGCAGAACGACGACGAGCAGACGTTTTAATCAAGGCTAACGAATTTTTAACCTTAGTAAGAGGCTGCGCGATATCAGCCGCCGCCCGCCTCCACGAGCACGCTTCGCCACTTCTCGTGCTCGACGCGTTGTTCTTATCTTTGAGTAATTACCTTGTTGTTTTGTTTTTATTGTTCGGGCTTCCAAGTCGGTTTCTGTTTTATTACATGATCACTGTAGTACCACGGTAATGGTTTCCTTTTCTACCATATTTCTATACGTATAAGAAACTAAGTGTTTTTAAAAAGTACTTTCTTATAATGGATTATTTATACAGTGATAAGTAATTAATACTTTATTTAATACTAGCAGCGTCCCGCGTTCACTCGTATAAGTCTCGATCCCGTGGGAATATCGGGATAAGAAGTATCCTATGTGTCAATCCAGGTTATAAACTATCTGTGTGCCAAATTTCATCCAAATCCGTTCAGTCGTTTTTGCGTGAAAGAGTAACAAACATCCATGCATCCTCAAAAACTTTCGCATTTATAATATTAATGTTAAATTATTCATATTAATTAAATAAGTAGCATAAAATTCATCCGAAAATTACTTTTATCGATTTTATCCGTCTGGAAACAGTCCAACATGAAGCTAGTATTTTTAATAAACCTATGTACCGTAAGTGGTGATTGGGGTTGTCAGATCCCACGTGTATAAGCTTTAAATTAAAATATGTGAACGGCGAGTGTTATGAGGCCGTCAACTAGGCGGCTATAATATTCGTAAGAATATTTATATGGCGGCGCGGCTTGCAGGTGCACCTCACGTGCACCTGCGGATATTGCCGCGTAAATCAAATTTCTTATTTCGTCTCAACACTTATTTCTGGGCGTGTTTACCTGGTGCGGTGTCCTCGCACATCGTGTTATATTAAAATTGTTATTAATTCTTGTGTGGCGAATAACTATAGGCCAGAATATTTTGTTCTTATTCTTTATCGTACACAACAATAATAACAAAGTGGTTTTAGAGAGATTTTAAAAAAGGTTTACTATTGAAGGGTGTATTTAAATTATAGACTATAATTATATAATTAGCGCTGCATGTAATGCATACACCGCAACACGATGTCATGAATTACGGGCCATAATGACCATCTATATGCCAATACGATTAATATTTAATGCTGCTATTCTGCGCGGAATTACCCCGTGTCTGTGGTTGAGCTTGCACTGAATTACTGCATCTGAATGGGTGTCGGATGCTTTGTCATCCCCCTGATATACCTGTGACTACGGCTTGATATTTATCTCGCTGTAAATCTAAGCTCGGTGCTTCTATTGTGGGTAGTAAGTGAGGTTGTATAAATTAAGTTAGACAACAAAAACAACATACAATTCATTTGAATACTGTTTTAATACAATTTCTAGAAGATATAATTTCAAGATGAAATATAACAGTTTTTATACGTGGGCACTTTGGTTCCGCCTTGTGATTTTATATATTATACTTTCACTTAGAAACGTAATATGATTGGTTATTACCGTTATCAGTTGTTGATATAAATCTAAAAAGCACTAAGAAGGCCTATACCCGTATGAATGCTATTACTTCAAAGTGAAAACACTCATCTTACGGACCCTTGCAAATTAATTGCAGGGATGACAGAGCACAACGCTCGGCTCTCTTAATGCACGTTCACAAAGCAAAACGGCTTGGGCGGCACCGCCGCGGCACGCAGCAGTGGTGATTATGATAATGACGCGGTAGCCGCGCTTTTTGCGCCGTTCGTCCTATATTACTGAACTCGACACCATTCTCTGATATCTGTCGCGCGCCCAGCAGCGCGCCGGCACCCGCTCGGCTTTGCCTTTCGCTGCTCGCCTCAACCACTCCGAGACGCTTATAAATTATGCAAGTCGCCATAATCCACGCCCTAAACGCCTTCTCCGCCGCCTCAATTATTCATTCGAGCGGTTTGATGTTTTAGAAAATTGTCGCGATACTCAAGACGGGCTGTGCTTTATAATTCAGAAGCGAATATCGTCGCAGCTGGCGCCGGCTCGCCTTTGTCTACGGATTAAGTGCATCTGACCTAATTCGTCCATAGGTGCGCTACTACTATCCCTCGCAGTGAATCTCTGTATGTAAGCCAAAATTAATATTCTATTGTATTTTCCTGTTACAGGATTCCGAAGGCGACACCCCCTTACATGATGCCATTTCGAAGAAACGTGACGACATGTTGACTTTATTGTTGGAGCATGGAGCCGACATGACTCTCACGAATAACAATGGCTTCAACGCGTTACACCATGCGGCTCTGCGAGGAAATCCAAGGTAACGTAAAACATGGAAGTCTAGCTGCTAAATAGAATATTATTTTTAGTTTCAAAACAAACACAAGCCGTAAACTAAATTGGTAACTTATTGCTCAAATACTTTTTACTGGATACCACTAAAGGCATTGTTTTGCCAACAATACTTTCCAAATGAAAACAACAAGTCTATGATCATTGATTAATATGTTTGTGCAAAGATAATATTCGGCTACTTGTGCACGAGACCTTTATAACACGGACTTAGTCCGAAATAAACATAACGACGCTTGTCCGACATTATCCCGGGGAGAATGGGTAGTTATGAGCGAGCCTGCCTCACAATAAACTGCTTACACGTCTAATACCGCGCGCCGAGAGGATATGTGGCCCAGGCTTGTGTGATGTCTTTATTGCTGCCGGCATGCCGGGTAGGTTTTCACAAAAAAACGATATGTACTATTAAATAAATTTATATTTTTATAACTTGATACTGAGGCTCAGAAGATATAAAAGACTGAGGCTCAAGGTTTGCCAAAAAGCAATGGAGCGTAGCATTCAAAAAATCAAACTCACCGACAAAATTCGCAACACCGTAGTACGCTCCAAAACAGGTGTCGCCGATGTTGGTGATAAGTGTCCGAAGCTGAAATGGGACTGGGCGAGTCACAGCTATAGGATGCATCAAAACAGATGGACCAGGATCGCCACACAGTGGGTGCCTGATAACGGGCGTCGCCACCGGGGCAGGCCTAAAAAGCGCTAGCGTGACGATCTGGACTCGTTCCTGACCGACTGGCTGGAGAAGGTACAACATAAGGAAGACTGGAAAAGTATGGGGCAGATCTTTGCCCAACAGTAGTACAAATAGGTTAGCAAAAACAAAAACTTGATATAAATTAAGTAGGTATCATAAAACTGTTCTTAAATTTATCTAAACATAAGATTTTACACACTACCTATGGTCTACGTTATTTAGTAGAACGAAAGAAGAAGCTACGAATATCGTGGTGGAACAAGTAAATATAGCATTATAATGGTTTTCTCCAAGACAAAAATAGTCTCGTGTTTTATAAAAGTTTTGTAGATGCACTTGAATATTTTATGGGCGTATGTTAGTAGTGTGTTATAAGATCGAAGGATTGAGCTTCAATGTCATGCAATGGAGAGACTATTGTCCAATAGTGGAATATTAATATGCTTTTGTCCAACAGTGAACTGCTAAGAGTTAATATTATTTATTTGTGTTAAGGCTGTCACTACACCGAGGTGAAGCAGAGAAAATTTTATCAACACCCTTTATTTTAAACTTTCCTTCTCCTCTTAACATTCATGAAACATATTTATTATTGATTTATTTTTTCTCTCTGGATTATCAGCCAACACCCCAAATGCTTGCTGTGTAGACGAGAGGCCCGTAGCCTACGGCGTAGCATTCGTGTAGCCTACGGCGTAGCACTCGTAGCCTATGGCGTAGCAGATAGCAAGTGGCGTAGCAATTTAGCGCGTGGCGTAGCAACGTAGCGCGTGCCAGGCTGCGTAGTAGTATAGCGGACGGCGTAGCTCGGACGGAATGGCAATGCTGTGGGTATTGTAGGAGACGTTCATTTCTTGCGTACGCAGTAACACATTGAAAAACTTGCATCCGGTTGTACATTAAATAGCGCCAGGGCCACGACGTTAAAATATGTTTTTATTTGTTTGCAGCAATGTTTTAAGTTTATTTTAAATCGTTGTCCATCTCACATACAATCAAGTCCTACGGGGTAGATACCAGATAATACCTTAGTCATCATGTGTAAATAACAATTGTTATTGCAAAATAAGGACCACTTTATTATATAAAATAATTTAAAAGCTTCCAGTCATGCCATATATTTGGATCGAAAAACCCAGGGACCCGTAAGGGTGGTCAGATAAAACTGATCCATGAAAAAGAAAACTTTGGTAATGTATTATGAATCGGTAAGAGTTAGAATAATGAATCTCCGCTGGCGAATCGTGCGTAAAGCGGTTTATTTGTGGAGGGTCCGAGGAGACGCTGGATCGCGGAGGCCCACATTTATTCAAGTCACGTGACGCGTCCCACGGAAATAATACGAAATGTGGCTACGTGACCAGTTCATTATGCGGCGGCACAGAGCCCGGCCGGGCCCGGCAGGCCTCGGCAGCACAGAGCCACCAAGCGACACTTTCGTATGTCCGTCGGCGTCGCGTATTACAAACAACAGAACGTGTTGCCACGCACAGACCCTCTCGGATTTCTTTTAAATCACTGTTCGGTTTCGATTTTGTTGAGCATGGGTTATTTTGAAAGCTCCGAAAATAACGATTTACTTTGTGGGGACATTTAAGTACGAATGTATCCTGTAGTAAAATATATATTTTTAAACGGGGCTATGTTCTTATAGATCTATCTAAAATAGTATAGATTTTGTAATTGATAAACAAAAAAACGCGGAGCACGATTTTTTCTTAAGATTGTTGTTTAACGGAAGGTAATCGAATAGAAGATTGTCGTAAAACGTTCCTGATTTTATCGCGGAATGAGAAGTCGCTCGCGACTTTTCCCATTCGACAAAAACGTTCGTTTCCCCCTGGAGATGTAAAATCGTTTTATTTTATTACTTCCGCCAGTATATCGTTATATCAGAAGCACCCGTCCTCCTGGTTCGGGGAGATATTTACTGTATTAAACGGGTTGAATTCCATTCTGTGTCTTAATTATAACGTGTTTATCTTCGATCGTATTTTGCTACCTCTAACTATGATCATAATAAAAAGCTATCGCGTAGGTACGTTATTAGGGTTAATTTCAATAGACGGTTTTGGATGTCAAGAATAAACACGCTTATTTAAACAAGGTTGTAGCGGCGACGGTGATACAGGGCACGCCGTGTTATTACGCCTGATTAGAAACAGTTATCAGTTGCGGCTATCGTCACAGCCCCACTAAAGAGCCCCTGTAAAACTTCTGTAGCATTATCATGACATATTGCTGTGACTCGATAAACTGATGGTAAATTCACGACGTAGGTTATTTACAGCTGAATGGACTCTGCGTCGCATGAAAAATTTATTTTATTTATTAAGTTACTCATATTTTGAAATAACTGGTGTTATGAAACACTGTAATATTTATCATTTAGTTTCACATGTACTGTATTCGTTTTAATCTCGTTTATTGTTAATTCTTTTAAACGACAAACACATGTAGGGTTTGTTGTTTACAAGAAATTAAACAAATCTGTACTCAACTTTAGTTGCAGACCATAAGATAAGAATCATACTTTATTTACACACACGTATTTACATGTTTTAAAAACTAACAAACTTAAAATAATAGTAATACTATGTACGTGTATAAAAAGGGGGGGGGGAATAATCATAGGGCATAAAAAAATTCTTCCGCATCGCTATCAATAGGAAAAGTGCCCAAAAGGTTGCCAAGTTATATGGCAATGCAATCAGCATTGCCATATAACTTTGGCCAAAAATAGGCCAGCCCTCTGGTCACATGAAGAGTCGACCAGCCGCTTGGCGATGTTTTGAACAACTAGGTGGGCACTCGGACCCCATAGCCCTAGTGTTTCAACCTCAAACGGCTCAAACATATAAGTCCTTATAAGATTGGAGTATTTGCGCCATTTGAGGTTTTCCGCCCCTGCAGCAGCAGCTCCAGCACAGCCCGCCATGCTAGGAAGATGGGATGGCGCAAGGGTGTCGACACACGTTGCATCCCACACTAAAAGCCTACCTACCTTCCAAGGCATTATGGTCATTCCGTCTGGTCTCTTCCCATCGTCGCGTGCCAAGCCATTGGGTTCTTAAATAGATGGCACTCCGGCGGCGGTGACAAGGGCACGACGGATGGTGGCATTGATGCGTGATGATGGGGTGCCGTGCTATCCGGCCTGCGCTCTTATTGTAGGATAAGGCATGGTGTCCGAGATAGTCGACACCTTCACCGCATTGGCAGCGATGCGGAGCCACACAAAGAGCGCGCAGACGCATACAGGTAGCGAGCCGGAAGGTGTTATCACCCAGCATAGTGCCTATGTTGGGTGTGCGGTAGCGCCTGAAGCCAGAGGCCCAACTCCCACTCACCCACAGCCAGCAGGCGGGCACGCTCAGCAGTATTAATGGACGTATTGATAAGATTGTTCCGTACCAACCTGCAGAGCAACTCATCCCACTGCTTCTGGGAAGATGGAATCACTGGCCGATCTGTATTCGGGCAAGTCGCTTTCCAGGCGTTCTCCGCATCGGTCAAGCACGGCACTTCAGAGTCAACCACGCAGGGGGCTAAAATTTTCCTGGTCAACTGATAAGAAGATATAAGTTCTTGGGATGCGCCGATTGTCGGCATGGTGAACATCTGCGTTTGTGACGCCGCACGCCGCTACACATTTGATAAGACGCGTATCCGCGCCTGGCATTAATCGTGAGCTTAAATATTTTAACGCGTCGTAACATTGATTTATTCGGAGCGTAATCTCAGCTCGCGGCTTGTTTGTTCTTAGGCTCGAGACGTATAGGTAAGATTAAGCTGCGCGCCCTCAATCCATACCCACGAACCCACCCGATCTCCAGACTCTTTCCTTTACTTAAATTACTATTTACCATTTCTAATTGGCTTCATTTCAATAAATGTTATCTCTGTTATCAATCTTGTGTTAGTAGTAACGAATAATGTACATGTACGCTTAAGCTGGACTGCGTCGACAAGCACTACGTGGAATATAGAACGAACAGAGCATTCGCAGAAGATTTATATGGTCATTGTGTAGCGTTAATTGCAGCGAGTGGAGCGAAGTACGATGGTATCGTACCATCCGAACGAGAAATGTAATGCCCCGTCGACTGCTTCAGTGTGTAGCTCATGAGTATAATGTGTGCGATGTAAACACGTGAACCGCGCAATACACGACGTCCTATTTCAGATATTAACATTCATGTTTGTGTTGTGCGGTATTTAAATTGATAAATTGTTGCTTTGATGGCATACACTCTTTCAAGCAAAAAATTATGGCGCGTTATAAAGGGAGCCCCCATTATTACCCCTATACAAGGGGAGATAGTAAAAGGGCGCGTCTGACGGACCACTGGGTTTAACTGAATCGAAACAGCGGGTATACTGACATTGAAAACCTATTGGCACAGATATCGACGGTGTCCGTCACACGACTGGCCGGCAGCGGAGCACATTTCAGTGTGGCAGATTTATGAGAACCGACCGACGGCTATAGAGGCATGGGGAGGCTTATAACTAGGAGGGACTGTGGAGAAGGGTCGGGCGGTCGCGGGAGGCGCTGTTATTGTGCGACGTTTGATTTACGCACGTACCGCTATCACCCTTTTGTTAGGCCGGATACCGACTGCTGTGCCAGTTCCGCCAGCCAGAATGCAGGCTCTCTTTACTGATGTTCACCTCCCTCGCCCCCTTGTGTGCTTACTATCATTTCAGGCTTCACCTTTTTAATTAATTAAATTATTTACATTTTTATGCTCGCATTGTTTAACATTTATAAGCCCAAAGTTTAATATTTTAAAAGCTTCATACGGTCTTTATTCTATTCTGTAAATTATACGGTGATAAAGTCATGTTCTTGCGGTAAACATGAATTATTTTGGAAATAACCCAGTTCATAGATCGGAGTAAGTATGCATAGCACTCACGTTTAGTTGCGGAATACGAAGTGCATAGTTTATTTAAAATTTATGAAAGCGTGCGACATATACCGATTGGATGGCGCGCGGTGATTTGGTGGTAGGTGCATCGCGCGCGAGTGTGCGGCGCGGTGGCGGCGCGACTGCGGCACGCGGCGGTTGGCTCGTCGTTACCCGCAATTAGCGGCTCTACACACGCGGATAATCCGCGCGTCGCGCCGCCCGCGCCACCCGGCCCGCACACGATTGCACTACGGATTCAGCGAATAAATTCATTTGTACGCAAATTGTATCGGCGCTTGCAATTAAAACTTTGTTGGCGCTTCGAGCTAAGATAAATAACACTAATACATTCTGCTTATTGCGGGAAGTTGCCGGATACAGAGGATATATTAATGTTGTTCATAATTTGTTTGGGCGGATTAACCTTGTTGGTCTGTAAACTTATATTTAACAATAGTCCCGCGCTGTCCCTTATTACACATTCAAAGTTACAGTATCAAAAATGTTATGTAACAAGTGTACAATAGGAATATGTTTGCATAATTTTATTATATTTACATAATACAGCGGCTGTGTATTCGAAAACTAGCTCCGTTGTAATTAGGCTACTAAATTAATGTTACTTCATTGGAAGACAGCATCAGATATCCTATACTATTAAACGAGCAATATTTGTGTATGTGTGTATTTTTGTATATCTGTACTCACGTTCTCGAAATCGGCTCTAACGATTTCGATGAAAGTTGCAATATAGGGATTTACGGGGGCGAAAAATCGATCTAGCTAGGTCTCGTATTATCTTGGAAAATTAGTTTCCTCCGTATTTTCACCTGAGCAGAGCTCGGTCGCCCAAAGTTTAGAACAAGATAATGAATAAGGACATGAGAATATTGACACGGCAGCATGGAATAAGTAGGTACTATACTTGGATTAGTATGAACATTCCTATACTATTAAATGAGCACTCTCTATTTTCACCAGAGCAGAGCTAGTTCGGTACTATAACTGAAATGAAAAAGCTTAAACAATGAGTTCTTCATGGTGATGCCAGGGGAAAGCCAGAATAGCTGTCATCATTATTATGTTTTGTCTGGTGGTAGATATATGTCCACTGCCAGTACGAAAATATGGTGTCCCCTTATTTCGCAGACAGAAATTTCATAGAATTTCGTTTCACAGAAAATGTTTTATATAATATTTGGTCAAATATTATTGTTTTAACGACTATTTACTTGAATGAAACATTTCACAGAAACACAATTCAATGAATTTTATAGTCACATTTTTTATTTAACAAATTTATCAAACAGTAGAATAATTTTTTAACGAATATTGTTTCTTCGGTGTATTTTCCATTGTATTTTATTTCAACGAAAATGTAAAAGTAGACGTTATGCTATCCATAATTTTATAAGGGTACATATTTGAACGTCGAAAATTAAGTGTCGAATTAAAGTCGAATGAGAACTTAGGCTGCAAGAGCGACCGAAGTGAGCTCGGGACTTGGGGCACTGCGACTTGACAGGTTAGGTTAGAAGGGTTTTTTTTTTTAAACCACACAGAAATAGGAACCTCGCGAAGCGGGGCTCCGTCGACTACGGTAACTAATAAAATTATATTTACCTTATAAAATACTATAGACTATTGAATATTTGTCAAAGGTATGGATTGAAACGTTTAGAAACTGTCACTCGATATTTTTTTTTCTTGGTAATAAGTTTTACATTAACAATATGAGGATAAAAAATATTTGATTTGTTATTCTATGATATTAATATCGAAACAATTTTTTTTATTTGTAACAAAAAAAATCAATGATTTAAATTTATTCAAAGTATTCTGCGTATTGATTATTCTATGAAATGCTAATATGATAAAAAAAAGTGAAACGAAATTCTATGAAAATGAAAGTTATAAAACAACGTTCAACCCGAAAATCTTTGTCCTATTTGTTAATTCACCAAAATATAAATTCAACAAAACAAGTCGAACAAAATATAACAATCATTGTAAATTCAATGGTAATTTTAACTTGAATAAAGAACGACGAGCGTATAGCCCTAACTGGCGAGACTGCAAGCTCGTCTCCGATATTATGTTGTATTTGGTTTCATGCAATATTACGATTTGCATCACACTCAACTTAGCTATTAAAATGAGTTCGACTGAAACTTGCCTGGGGTCGATCGTAAATTCCTCAACAACTCCTAGCCCCTTAGGTAGTTCCATATAGAGTTACAGGCATAACTGTACGACTGGATGTAGCCACATGTGAACTGGCAGTGAATACCTAAGACAAATACGTGGATTTGCAATGTTTCATTTCTGCAAGTTTTGATCTAGAATGCGGGTGTCGGTCCATGTGTGTTTACAATCGACAAAAGTTTCAGTTAAAATCTCCAGCGGATTGCGGGATGCTCTGTGACATATCAAGTGGCGCAGAATTATTCCTTTCAACGATTTGACGAAGCGGAACTTTGTTCGATGATATATAAGGTAGCCGCATTTGTTTGCGGCACCAACACGGAGCCCGCCCTCGCATACAAGGTTTTGTCAGCGCGTTCCGTCTCTTTGTATGCCTTGCCATTGTTCCATTCGCTAATGTTGTTACTGCACTTTTTCAGAGACTACGCTAATTTAAATACCTCTCCTTCCTTTTGTAAAGAGACTCGTCTTCCGTTTTCCGCGAGTGGCGGGCTCCCTTTGCGTTTGAGAAGTCCGCGTTGGGAGACTGCATTTAAATGAGACACTTAATCACCCGAGTTGGCCCCGCATTTCTTAAAGTCGTTTGTTCTCTTCATTCATTACAACATCCTGTCTACAGATTTATCAAGAGATAGAAAGATTTTATTGCTTGATCAAAAAAACACTTTCTTAAATTAATCTTTAACATATCTCTACCTCTGTGACCTACCTACATGCATGTTTTAGATTTTTCAACTATAAGAAACCTCCCGAACTCCTAAATCGAGCCACCGTGCATTTGAATGTTTATAGGTTTAAAACATCAAAATCAGAGGAAAAGTTTTTATGCAGTCTTGGAGCTAACTTACTGGTCATCATTTCGGTATCACTATTGATCCAAATTTGAATTCACAAATTTGAAAAAGAAAATAAAATCGGAGTTTGGTCGCTCTTAAAGAAGCAATAAGGTTTGATAAGAGCATCTCAATAGTTATTGCGTTGTTTGTTTTGTTTTGCATAAAAAGGTTTTGCATGAATTGTTTTTCCGTATTTTTTCATCCATTCTGACATTCAAATTATGGATACTGCACCTTAAGTAGCCGCGGAAGCTAGTGGCACTTCTTCAGTCTGGACTTAGCGAAATGTAAGTGCACAACTTCTTAAGATAGTTAATTGATTCAGGCGTGACCTTGCGGAAATCCATTATAAAATACAATAGAAGTGTAAATATAACATTTAGTAACCTGTTCCGCTTAGGTATTTCTAAAGAATCAAAGAAAGAAAGAAAGCAAGAAGAAATCGTCATTCTGAGGATGCCTCGTTGAGAGGTGAAAGCCGTGTCGATTTCTTTCAGGGTTTTGTTTTTTTTTAAGACTAGAAATAGCTAAGCGGAACAGGTTACTAAATATACCCACTTCTATTGTATTGCACAACTTCTTGCAAATCGTTCTGCCGTTCAAAGGATTTATCATCGATACCTGGAGACTGGCGGCTTCGTGCGCTGTCCAGGAGAATCAAGAAACCGGGTCACTACAGCACAAGTTCAGTTTTATCTTTACCAGCCTGCGTAATCATCACCTGTCCTCAATACAGAACCAATCCAAGAACAGCTTCGAGACTTTCATGGACGACTGTTTGCGTTCGAACTGATAGATGTAGACTCGAAGAACGTGGCCTGAAACCTCATAAGCCAGCCAATGGTCTCTCTTGACTCAACGTCGATGGAACCAGGTTCTTTTGAAGGATGAAACAAAAATTATGTTGTGTGGCAATGATGGCCGCAGGAAAGTCTACCAAAATTTCCACCGAAGTTAAAACTGGTATTCAAGTTATGACGGGACCACGGTTGCCACCACTAAATAGCGACCGATACATTCGTCAATGCCTAAAAGGTCATGTGATGCCGAATGTTGAATTTGTGGACCAGGATTTGATTTTTGCAAGGGCGCTCACAGCAAGAATTGATCGATAATACCTGCATGACGTTAGTATCGCAGTAATGGAATGGCCAGCAAGAAGCCCTGATATGAATCCAATAAAGCACTTATGGGATGAGCTGAAGAGTCGAGTTCGAACTAACCAACCAGCTACAGAAACTTTGCAAGAGCTGAAAACTGCCATCTTGGAAGCACGAGAGAACTTTCCACAGAACGTTATGGTGGCATTAATTAATTCCATGCCGAACCGCATATAATACATTGATCTTGCCTCTGAGAAACATGAAAAGACGACTTATTGCGATAACATTTTTTGTTTTATTATTCCGATTTCAAATTAAAGAACAATGACAAACGGAAAAGATAGTGAGTGACTTGCTTATATTGTTGTTATTTTTTTATACTACCATTATTCAAAAAAATAGAAACCTTTTAGCAAAAATAATCAGGGGCTCGATTCTGGTGTCCGGGAGAGTATATTTGTCTCTGTTTGGATGCTTATAAAGGTTTGGCATCCGATTTTTCAAAGAAGTTTGCATGTCTGCGATGTCGGGTGACAAGACCGCTAACACCCACTCAAATTGTGTAAATATGAGGAAGGTAATAAACTCTTGGCGAGTGGCACGCTTGGATTTGCCTGGAGTTTGGTACGTGCCCCCCCCCCCCCCCCCCGCCATAGACGCAGCTACTGCGCTACTTTGCCTTGTGCCTCGTTCACATTATCAAAGTTTTAGTCGCAGGTAGTGTTAGCGATGCTTTGAGACGTTTGTTATTTTAGTTCAAGAGCCTATACCGTCGAGTCCACTGATTTTGAACCGTTAACACGAGTTTGGCGTCCATGAAGGTGGCTTAAACCATAAATGGTGTAACACCAGGTAGGTAGACTGATATATGAACCGGTTTTATTTCGAGACCACGAAGTTAGATTGTAGCATCAGCGATAAGAATGGCGTATATCAGTGCGGTGTCGTTTTTAACCCGTCGCAATATAGCACGTGAGGCCACGTATTAATATCTTCACTAAGCTGAGTGGATCACGGCGTCAGCGTGGCTTGGCCGAACGTAGCCTATGATGCATGGCGTGTCCTGACGGAGCTCGCTTAGTGAAATATTCGCACGGTGAGTGAAACAGACACGGCCATCATTCACAGGTGAAGCCAGTGTGCCAACCATTCGCTAATTTCTATAATGAGGTTCATAGAGATGGGGTTGAGTAAACAAAATTAAATAAGGTCTTATAATGTATAGAACCTGGGCGACCGAGCCCTGCTCTGATGAAAATAGAGAATGCTCATTTAATAGTATAGGAAAGTTCATAATTATTCCATGTATAGTACATACTAATTCCATGCTGCCATGTCATTATTCTAAGGTAGGTAGCCATCTTGCTTTAAACATTGGGCGACCGAGCTCTGCTGGGCTAAAAATAGGGAGAAAACGAATTTTCCCAGATATGAAACCTAGCTAGATCGATTTTTCGCCCCCGTAAATCAATTGCAGCTTTCATCGAAATCGTTAGAGCCGTTTTCGAGAACGGATTACAAATATTGTTCGTTTAATAGTATATACGTAGAGCTTACATAATTAAAATAAACTTAACCTTGCTAGCAAGTATGTGCAAGAAGACCATAAAAAAACCATTACTTAGTCGGTGTAATATTGATTTTAATGTATGATCTACTCGCAAGTGAATCTTGGAGGAGATGAGATGGAGTAAAGAATGGCACCTTTTAACGGGTCACGTGTATACCATAACTTTGTTGCTAACGTTATTACGTCAGACGTGAAAACAGTAACTGAACGACGTGACCGCAATAGCAATAATCAATTGGCTCGTGTTTTATTACTCACAATACACCTACCAGTATTCGCGGGGAACAGTGATTTTTTCTATAACATTGAAGGTCTGTATGACATAGTTTGCTTCCAACTCCTTTTAACAATTAATTTATAGATTTTTATCTATTTCCATTTTGATGTAGTTATTACCATCTTAGTAATGCATTTACAATGCAAATAACCGGTACCATATAAACAAAATATTGATACTTTCATCTTACCGATAAAAAAAAAACTGTATACACAGCGACAATATGCGCAGATAATAATGGAATTTTAATATTTATGGTTATTCACCTTGCTTGGCACGCCTCACGTAATCCTTGTAATAAGACGAGGTCTACAAAGAGGAGCACAATAGCTGTTGGCATGCAGAGAGGAGCATGACGCAGGCGTTATTTTACCATCACTCAAGATGACAGTTGTATTTTTCGCGGCCAGCGGCCGACGCTCAGGCGCCGGCTCCGTGTCGTTTATCATCGCTTCGCGATCGTGTCCAAGCCTTAGTTATTTATGGATATGTAGATAAAATAGTCAAGAAATCATTTATACTTTAAGTTTACTAAAATATGTACTTACATATATGGATGTAATAAAACTTGGTAACTTGGTGCGTGTCAAACGACAATCTATTATTCACCATAGCTCAACCGTTTGAATGATGTTTCTAAAATCAGAGAAATGTTTCATGTTAGATTTATCGTGGTGTCGGTCGTAGAGGTATATTGTGGATGGAAGTCGGAGGCGCTGGCGATGCATCCGGAGACGGCGTCAGCAGTACGTGCGGCCGTAGTGCGGCGCACTCGACTCGCTCCACGTTTATTATCGAGTGATTGCCTCCCTGCGTGATCCGACTTGCCAACTATCTTTTGAACCGATCTGAACGTTCTTTTCCTGAGATTAGCTGCTTTTATTTCCATTTTACAATCCTCGTGATTACTGCTCGATCGCTGGGAAATTTATGGAATACTCGGAATATCGATCGTGTTTTTCAATGTATTCTATACACCTTGTATAGCGTAAGTTTATCCAAATATATATTTAGCCTTCAAAACTTTTTCTTGTGAACGAACAACTAAAAGGTTTGTTTACGCTTCTTTCTGAAGACACAAAATTATGATAAACTGCTTAAAGCATACTCGATACCGTACATGTTTGTGTACAACGCATACTGAGTTCTTGCCGACACTTTGACAGTTAGTAGGGGCAAGTCTGAAATATCGGTGTGCGCGGCTTAATCGCTCAGCGTGCGATATTGGCGTTACATCATGTTGTCAGCGGAGAGAAAAATTGCCGCACTCCGTCCCCCCCGCGCCCCTCCGCGCCGCGCCGCGCTGAGCCGCGCGTTCCACACGCCTCGCTCGCCGATGTCGACAGCGCGTTTATATTACTTGGGGATTTATTGTAGTTTTACGAACACACATTTATCTGTTTCCATAGGAAAAATAACATGTCACGTATTACTTTAATTATTCACATAAATATTTATGTAAATAATTAATAAGATTAAGTAATTAGACTCCTAAGTCGAATTTTCTTCAATACATTGTGACGCAGACATAGAAGACATTTTCTCGCAGAACGAGGCTGTTCGGAGTCAGTGCCAAGCCAATTAGGCAACTAATTATTGCATAGGTACGTAAACTGTTACGTACTTGAGTAGTAAATATATTAAAATTCTACGAATGTGATATAATATCCTTTTATAGACTTGGAGAGCATGCTGAAAGGCACCCATAGTCAACCATCTATTGTAAAAATTGAATGCTGGATAGATAGAAAATTCTTGACTGAGGTTAAATTCTTGTATCGCCTTACGCACGCGAGATACGCATACAATGCCTAAAAAAAACTGTTTAACAAAAAATACAACCGACTTCTAACTAAAAATTGAAAAATAACTTTAATTTCGGAAGTTGGTGTCTTTGGATCAGTATTTTAGTTTTTTACCACCGAATTCCGAAATTAAAGTTATTTTTCACTTTGTAGTTTGGAAGTCGGTTCAATTTTTATAAAAAAGTTTTTTTTTTCCACTTTTTAGTGGGTTGGTTTGTAATTTATCTAAGTTACAATAGCCTAATGTCAACTGCTTATCACCTTTTTACAAAATATTGCTTTTCCCGATGCAGGGACTTTAATTTTTGAGGAGTTATCTAGGTACTTCACCATCAGCTCCACTGTACCATATGAATTGTGACAAGCATCAATTGCTTACCAACCATATTAAAGTATTCGAATCGCAACCCGTGAAAAACATATTATTGAGTAGTTCTGGTGGCCATCTGTGTCCTTCATCATCAGTTCCACTTTACCAAATGTTGCTGTCCGAGAGTAAATGCACGATTTACTATAAAAAATACCCAAACCGCTATAGCTGTACCACAATATTTGAAGAATTCCCTCGATTTTTCCAAGATCCCATCATCAGATCGTGACCAAATGACAATGGGACCAACCACAAAGTATTCCCTTTCAAACAAAAAACAAAATTTTCAAATCGGTCCAGCCGTCTTCGAGTAATAGGGGAACATACATTTTAAAAAAGATTCCGACGAACTGAGAACTGAGAATCCTTCTTTTCCTGAAGTCGGTGAAAACTACAAATATACCTAAAGTTACCAGCAATCTCCTGTTACGATCGAGTACACCTTCGGGACTGTAACTTTAAAAGCATCTTTTTGCAACAATTCAAAAGTTTTGTCTTGTCCATCGAAGTCTGCATTATACAAAGAAAAAGTTCATTCAAAATGTTATTTGCTGGTCTAGCAAATGTAAGGAAAATATGTATGTATAATCTGACTAGTACGCATATTCATTTAATCAGATGCAAAAGCGAAAAATATCATATAAGGGAAAGCCTCAAACCAAGCTCTTCAACACACATGACTGAACCTCAGTTGGCAGTATTGGTGAAGAAAATTCAAATATGACATTTCTGGTTTGCGGTGACGCATGATACTATCAGCGTAAAATTTTACTGGCTTGTGGGAAATATTCTGGCTCCGTTGACATACTTGCTTCAGTATTAAAATCACCCGATTCGTAACCACTTACTGCTATTATCGTAATAAGTTTTTAATTGATTAACTTAGCTTTACGACTCTAGATGATTTTAATTAAATGTGTCTTCGAAAACAACGTTATCGTCAAACATAACATTAAAATAATTTAACGCCCTCAAGAGCAAATTATGTAATAAAGATCTAAGACAGTTATGTAGACCAAACTTTGGCATTCAGGTCGGTTGTTACAGTTTACTTTTAAGACCATCATAAAATTGTGGCAGGCGTGCGTTTGTGCTACATTATTGAAAATTGGATGATGAAGAGCCGACAAGGCTATATAATTTTTTACATGAAATCGTCAGACTCTTTCCAAAGCAGTAGGTATCATCATAATAATAATTGATAATAAGCGATTAACAAAAAAAAATCCCCAAAAAAAAATTCTTGCTTACACGTAATGCGCATTGGAGTTTGAACAATCGCATTTCCAATTACACAGTTAGTTTCTTTCTGAAAGATAGAAGATGACAGAAAAATAGGTACACTACATTTTGTCGCTTAGATGACTCAGACTATATAAATGGTTCAATACATTATAATATTACTTACAATCAATCTTGGCATCTAAAGATCATCTTACCTATAACTAAACTAAGTGTACCTTAACGAAGGCCGTACTGGTCTTGATTAAAGATCTGTCTCAAGACAGATTTATATTTCTCATACACATAGCTATTATTGTAGTCTCTCGTTGTCGGGGTCTATTCAATAACAGGCGCACACCTGCTTGATTTACGAGCTGCGCAAATTCATTGTTATTCTCAACCAACGAGTTTGGCTCAGAACTACTCTTATTACTACTGTTCGAAATTATTCAGTCTAATGAAATAATTATGACCACACTATGCAAAAGATCACACAAGGAACTTCGTGGACAATATATCACTGTACTCGATTCATAAGTTGCACGACACATGTGCTGCGCACCATTCTGTTTCTAGCTAGAGGGGTGTGGGTAATTGTACTGGTAGATTGTCGTGGTCGAGTGTTCGGCATGGTCCACGTGGCACAAGATTGTGGAGGCGGTGTTTGCTCTTTGGCGGAGCCCGCAACGGGCTTACGGTTCAGCGAGTCGTGCGGCGAGCGCGCGGCCTCTCGGGTCGCGTCTCCGGCTAAATTGAAATATCCCCGCTGCCACGACGTCCACCACTCGCATAGAGAACCATGCCCGTCGCTAGCCTGCGGCCACCCGCTTCACACATACATATCCTCAAACTGAACTGATAAAGCTCAGATTAACATTATGTACTTCTTTATGTCCTCGTAAGTAACTCACATTTTATGCGCCGTGGCAAAAAATCCAAATACTAAATGTCTAAGTGCTTTATTCGCTCTTGTGCCGCTCGGTAGTAATAATTTCATAATTCAAGTAGGTAGGTAGACCCGAAATGGGTCGGGTCATATTTCGCTAAAAATTATATATTGGCATGGTTCTCGAACGATTCAATTTCCGTGCGCAGACAGCAGCGGAATTTACGTGCGCAGATTTACATGCCAACGAAATTATTTGCAAATGGTACCTCGAGCGATTCATCTATATTTTATGATTCGTACCGAGCACACTTTAAGGTTTCTCTCTTCGAAATGAAATTATCACTTTATATTTCAAAAGAAAAGATATTTTTCGTGTAAAATATGGAAATATAAACAGATGTTTGGTAGATTGTTAAGAACAGACTTTGAAATTGGATAAAGTTTATTTATAAGTAAGAATAACGACATATTTTGAATTTTTGTTATGTATTCCGTAACATAATTCAATTTTACAATGTCCTGGAACTGGTGTGAATATACCAACATACATAATATGCATGCAATTATTGGTGCTATGTTTTTCGTTTAAGCATATTTGTGTATTAAATTGTTATTGCGATGTCTAACCAATTTTCTATATTTGTGTCTGTGACTCGTGTGAAAAAGAGAAAATAAATAAGTGAAGTAAGTGACGCGTGCACACATTGTTTAAATCGATAACCTTTGTAGAAGTGGTTGCCTTACGAAGCCCCTTTGCAGGTAATCCTGCCCACTTGGAGTTATTGCCGCCGAGGGAAGGAAAGATTACCTCGGCGGGAGATAAGGAGGTCGACGGGGCTTCGAGTGCGATTGTCCCCGAGTCAGGCGTCGAATTGTGTCAAGTGAAGCGGCAAATTAAACGGCCAGGCCTTCTGCGCGCCCGGCTCACTAATCGTCACATAAACTGCTGCCGCCCGAACGTTTAATTACGCAAAACGCTTTCTTCTACATGTACTTTATTAACCGTACCTAGCCGCTAACTTAAAGCTTTTATTTAACTTTATCTGTGGCCAGTTCTATACTACAGCGGCCATGAAAACTAGCAGTCGTTGTTGTCATATAAACATAAATTTTATCCTTCTCTATAATCATTTATAATAATTAATCTTTAAAAAATTTAAAACAATTCAAAGACGAAATTAAAACGATCCGCTACAAATTTTAATCGTGCTTACCCGAATAGGATAAGTCATGAAGATATTGCCCGTATGTAAGGATACATTTTCGACTGACAGATAAGATTTCAGCCGTGGGTAGTCATACGGCATCCGACCTACTTTCTGATAAAACGAAATACATTTTCATGTTACGCATTCGTAATAAAATACTAATAATGATACTTAACATCAACCACAGTCCCAAGACGCCGACGATAAAAAACAGTGTACACGACAATATGTCAGCCAGCAAACAAAATCCCTTACATCCAAATGGTTTATTGTTATGAAAACCAGTTCTTACTACTTAATTGTATTTTATCATATTGCGAACATTACGCAGAAAACCAAATTAATAATTCTTTTTAAACGAACGTTAGTTAAAATCTAAATAAAGAATAATATTTTAAATTACATTTCGCTATTAGGGTAATAACACTTTGTAAGATTAAAAACATTTGCTACAAATGGCTACGTAGATCTACGCGTAGACCTCGTAGCACTTGTGTAGCACTAAATAATAGTTTTGAAATATTAAGCGTTCCATCAAAAGTTTTTAATTTAAAAAAAAACTAACTACCATGTTCTCTACCTATATTATACAGGATCACATCGCAAAAAGCACGTCATGTTAAATTTTATAACTTTATTTTTAAAAAAAAGTCTAGGGCAACTGTAAACTGTGTCGAAGACATGATTAGGTTTCTATATTAATTAAAAAGACACGGTAAACGATAGCGACAATGTGAATCGGTGGCAGGAAGCAAATTGTGAGTGACGCTAATGATAGGGCGCTCAGCAGTCGTAGTGCCACGTAGCGTCTTTCCAATTACGCTACGGCGGCGTAGCGGGGCCGGAGTCACGCTGCGCTCCATTCGTTACCGGGACGTGCCACCAACATCTGGACCATCCGTGTTATAACTCCGATAACTTGTTGCTACACAAAATTGGTTTTAGTTTTTCTCATAGTATATTGTGAGTTGTGTGGGTGTACCTTATTTATTAAACGAAAACTGTTAAGCGATACTGCTATGATACTCTTGAGCTGCTACTAGTTAAGATGTTACGTTTTACTTAAGAAATATAATGTATTTATAAAATGTAGCACCAATATGAAATCCGTTTAATAGATATAGTTTAGTTATTGTTCAAACTAAACCTTAAATTGGGTACCTGTGAACTAAACCAAACCGTTTGCTAAGGTTTGATAGTTAAGCAACTCGACGAAATCAGTTTATTGAGATAGTTTTCGAACGCCCTCTTTTCGAAGTGGAAGTTTAAGGAATTAGACTTAAAAGTTTTATATACCTATCTCGCTAAAATTATTTCATGCAAAAACGTTTCAAATATTAAAGTAATCTCGAATTTCCAAATGACAGTCTCGTGCGGATACTTAATAAACTTTAAACTTGTATAAAAATGTTCTTGCTTATATTGTTTATAAAGTTCATACAAATATATCGTTTGAAGGCTTGAAATTGCTGCGACGTGATATATACATAATGCCAAAACTTTGTTGGTCACAGAATAAAGTAGAGTATTCCGACAAAACACTCCACGTGGAATACTGTGATAAGGCGAAACTTTGTCTTGCTAACAAATTACACTCTGAATTTCAGTTGATAGAGAAACTTGTTCAAATGAAATCATTTGAACGGTCGCCACGTATCGTCTGCGATATTTACTCGCTTTTGTACATTGTTTGCGGCATTCTTATCCTTTTTGGGTGTATGAGTAATGAATTATTATAATTAATAATAAAATAAATAATAATAATTATTATTATTATTAATTAATTAATTGGGTGTATGAGTAATGAATTATTATTAATAATAATTAATAATAATAAAAAATTAACCAATTATTATTATTAATTATTACCTAATCCGTTTGGATGTCCGTTTTAAAGTCAATATCAGACACTTCACTCGAGTGAAGGTTTTGTTTCATTCCATGTTCACACGACACCGATAAAAATATACAGGTATGAACGCTCTGCACTTTTCATTTTATTTTTCGTTCTTCCGGTAGGTGAGTGAAAGATGCAGAGTGCCGAAATCTAACATCGTTGTATTGGTTCACTGAGGAATTCATTTTTCAATTTTGATTAATTTTGTGTTCGGACGTTTCACTTCGAGGGAATGCCGAATGAAAGGCTAAAATTAACAAAAAGTGAAGCGTCTGATATCCGTTTAAACGAACACCTAATACTTTATTGTAATATGATGTAATTTCATTTTCATTTTAATCTATGCCTTCAACATAACATAAGTCAGTGAAGCCATCTGGTTCCCAGTCATTGTAGTCACAGTTACCCCTCCATACCAGATGGTTGTGCAGAATACTGTGGAAAATTGTAAAAGATGCAATAACAATAAAAGCTTAAAGGTTTTTCTTTATATCATACCTAGACATTCACCTGTCTGTTTTGGGATTGCCCGACTAGTATCAGACTCGAACGGAGCTTTTATCACGCGACGACGCCGTGGGTTAAACAGATCAATCGTTCCCAAAAAAATATGTAAATCTAGTTTCGATCACAACTTTGACATTTACGACATTGGGACCTTTTTAAGTACGACAATTTTATTGACACGCTGATTTCAGTTAAAATCTTAAAATAATCATAAAAAGAACTCAAATCATATTCGAGTAAATTTACAGTAAAAGATTTTTCAAAACGATAAACCACTTTTGAAAAAGGTTACGGATCTGCTAAATAAAGCATGGTATAACTTTGTCACATTATGCTCGAAATTCTATGCGTCACGTCATGGCGCACCTTTGATCTTTATCTGTAGTGCGGTGGGCATCTCGGAACAGACTACTGCAACGTATCTCCTTACATGATGCTTCTGTTACTTAATAGTTATTTTTAACTACTATTAAACTTATCTAAACAATGCTATATTATGAAACATTATTCGTACGAAGCAATACGGAGATTTGCGTCCATTTAGCGTTAGTCTATATACTAACAGCTTGTTGAATGTTGCATTCACCTACTCACATAATAACCGCGGTGCTCCATTATGATATTGCCCTCTGAGTGAATTCGGTTTCATATCTTCCTACATAAAACTGGCTTTTTGAGCTTTACGAAGCGCGAACATCATTCAACGCAACTCCTACTTAATTTTCCCTCGGTATCCAATCATATTTATGCAAAGTAACCGTATTGTATTTGTTTTATTCGAAAAACGTTGATATAATTGTTTCGTGAATGAAAATATTTACCTGCCGGTCCATCGACATAGTTGTTTTAATGTTTTTTTTTAATGATTATTATTCCAATCGCGAGATTAAGACAATAGTTTGGCCTCGTGTAAAACTATTCCAGTATACATAACGACTTGCAGCTTTTGTAGATTAATTTAGCTTTAGATTTTTTGGAGCTACATATCGCTCTGATAATTTTCGTAGGTACATTTACTTCATTAGTTATTACGTAACTTTAACAAAGCCAGCCACCACCATAGAACATTATAGCCGTAGCCGGTTAAGTTGTCAATCAGGTACATAATTGACGGTGTGGCACTTACCGCGCCACAGCGCCATTCAGTTGGGGCTCGCTGACACAGCGCCGCACTTGACGCGCCGCACGTGCCGATCACCGCCACTCTTCGCGATACTATCGCACACGCGCCGCTGATCATATACAACTACTTGCTCACACTATTCGCACTAGGTATCCTATAAACTTTAGAGAACAAAAGGCATTACAATCTATCGTTGTATCTGCCAAGAGAATATAATAGAGTTAGCTCATTCACCTATACCACAAACAATTCTAATCTAAGAACCATTAATACACAATTACAAACAAATAATAATTTACGCTTGGTGAAGTCCGGATGGTATGGAGAGTGTTATTCCAATATACCCCCGTTACGGACTCCCCACACTAAAATTAATCAAATTAAGAAAGTTTGCTGCAACAAAACAACACATCAACCCTTATTTAGCGAAGGTAATTTCACTGGCGGTCCGTTAACTGACGCGACGCGACAATTATTTTCATATAACATAATCCTGGGGCGTTGCGAGGTGTGTTCTCTTGGGACGCGTGATTTGGAGGTACCGGTCGTCCGGGCATCCAGGCGTCCGGCGTCCGGGCGCGGCGGGCCGGACCCGACGCCTACAGAACATCGCTCGTTGACACGCCGCCGCGCTGCCTCGTCAGTGTCTCCGGAAAACTCGTATTAATGTAAATTAGAGTAACCTGTCCTTGCTCTCCCTCGTCAGCAGAGGCCACCCTCGTCATTATATTTTTACTAACTTATTTTTATAAAGAGCAGCACAATTCTTTCCAATTACATTTTCTCGGGTGTTTTTATGATTTGTAAGATTATCTTGGCAGTTTTCTTTTGTGTTTTGCTAATGTGAACATTTTACGTGTGTTGAAAGACCTGAAGGGAAAAAAATTGTACCTATTTCCTGTGTCATGCCTGTCCTCGATTATGCATACTAGAACTTACCACAGTAAATAATTGATCTATGTTTTTAGATTTTATACTTTTGGTTATTTGGTTTGAGAACTTTCATCATGAACATCTCAACGTGGTTGTTCATTAGATCCATAGATATTAATTTTATTATTAGTACTAAACATAGTTAAAATTCGAACCTATAGGTTAGAACTTAGTTTCACAGAAACGGTATACCGTTTCTGTGGTACTAAGTTCGTCTTATGAGCAGGTTCTCCATTATTGGTGGAAAAAAAAAACAATAAATGTATTTTTTTAATAAATAAACAATATTTAAAAAGTATCCTATTTCTAATCTATTATTTGTACATTTTTATTTACTCTGTCTTTTTATTTACAGGTAAGCGAAACACAAAATGGTGAGTCTATTGTAAATAGTCGCGGCCGCCTTATTCATAAACATATTATATTGGTGTAATCATCTCCTGCCCTCTTAGCAAGGAAAGGTAAGGAGACGCAATGTGTATGATTTTTTTAAATCATTATAAATATTAGTTAACCATACCAACATACTATTTCTGGTGATAAAACTCAAAGTTCGGATTAAAATCGGCATTATTTTCTGTCAGAAATTTCTCCAGATACTACGGCGTGCTCGCTTGAAACTCTGGAGAACGGAGACATTTGATTTTAAGCCTCGCGGACTATAAGTGTTATTTCTTCGAGAGAAGTATTATTCTGCGACAGGAGCGCAGCTCCGCCGTCTCGAATGCTCCATTTAGTTCCAAAGTTTTTCTCGTTTATCACCGTTGGGCTCTCAGAGGCGGAGATTTTTCCTTTAGATTTGTTGTCACGCCAGACCTTTTTAATGTACCTTTCTTATCGTGGCTCGATTAAGAAGGAACTTGTTTTAGATCTTACTCTTCTTGGCTACTTTATTACTCCTTGTAATTAACAACAAGGAGGGCAAAAATAAATGAAACCCATAAAGTAAGTTAAGGTAAAAAACGAAAAAAAGTATAAACCGTCTCTCTCAAATCTATACAAATATTTGTGTAGATTTGAGAACCTTCGTTTACATTGGCGTACTTGCCAATCCCGGACAGATATTCCTTTTTTCATTATAAGTTTATTTATGTTTTATTTGGGTATCCTCTACTTACTTGATGTGTGACCTAGGTACTGATTAAATAGGAGTTTTTTGCGTAGACTCATATTGGACTTGCCTTATTGGTTCAACTTTTCGGCGATTTATTTATCCTGTAGATATGTCCTTATGTTTAAATGTTCCTAGAACGTCTTAATGGTGTTACTATTTTATGGTCCTCTCATGCCATTAGAATAAAAATGTTGTTTTTTTTTTTTTAAGGGAAGGTTAGTATAGGACGATTTAAAATGCTATCAGTAGGAGAAAAACGTACAAACGACGTAATTAAACTTAATACGTCAGTTTTGTAAGGTTGGTGAAGCGAGCGGTTCGTTAATTAAGCGACTGAAACGCGGCCATACTAAAAAGAGGGCAGATTAAGCTCGGCTCGGCTCAAGTGTGGCTGAACAGGTGCGAGAGGCGGTAAACTACAGGCACATTCTCCCAACTCCACCGCGTGCTGCGCTTAGATAAAAGGATTAGCAGACTTTCTACTCCCCTCTACAAAGAACTCACAATTACATTACATCTACCACTCAGCAAATTCGTACGTATTTTACAGTATCGAATATCAAAACCAAAATATTTCTTGCCAATGTTTTCGTTCCCCATCGCATAAAACCTAACAGTATAAAATATTTCTTATAATTTTACGAAAAGATAATATTTGTTTTTGTATGATTATGTACCCTGGAGCGGAATGAAGGTGAGTTTGTATCCCGTGACGGTTCAGCGCCGCGCCATAATGACTCGGCGCGAGCCGTCGACGTCGGCCCTCGCTCAGAGATTGGAAAATGCCTCCACAACTTTTCTACTTATACAAAAAGTTAACGTGAAAACTTTGTTAATGTTTCGATGGCTTAAGGGCTATTTTTATTGTTAGGAGCAGAGTTTGTCACATTCATTTTATGGTGCTTAGTATTTTTAAACCTTTTTTCATTGCTACATTAGAAATATCATCACATATAAAGGCTATAGAAACTATCATCAAAACGACTGTTTAATTGTAGGTCATTAAAAACTTAGTTCTTAAAAGAAATACTTAAAAACTGCGTTGCTTGGTAACATAAGTACTAATGCAGTATGGATGACTTTATTCAAATCATAAACATTATCTTCCGATAGAGCAATGAGATCATACCAGTATTTTAGAAATATCGAGTCTCTTCTCTCAGTTGATGGGGTAAAATTTGCATAAAAATATAGTTAAAATGATTTGTGTTGTAGAAAATGTCTGACTTTCGGGCAAATGGTCCTGTAAAAATGTTGGTAGATTGGGATAGGCAGGCTCGCGTAAACAGCTCGGTAAATCACGAGAATTGCGCGCCGCAGCTCGACTTGGACAATATTTGTGCCAATAAAATCCTCCCTAACAAAGCTGTTGTTGTCAACGAAAAGCCGCCTGACCTGTTTTTAGTCTATCATGGATTTCGTTGTCATCGTTTCCGAAGCTTAATATAGATGTTGAGTGTTTTTAGATCCACATAATTACGACGCCCCCCAGTCCTGCTGTGATGAACAAAATAGAAGCTCAGTTTAACACGCTTTATTTATTTTGTTCCGTAACTAAAAAGATAACGAAGATCCTATAACTAAACCAATAAGTCTGTTCGTATATCTGTCCTACGTTCACAAGGTTGTAATACTGTACCTATCGATAAGAGGTAGCTGACATTTTCAGTGTGTGTTGTGGTGAAAATAAATAAAACATCAGCAATTCAATGTCGAGTTTATAAAGATCCTTCATTTAGGAGAAGTTTAGTTCATATATATAGTAGCACACACTGGACGGCTTCTTGACTTCTCAATAACTTGAAAACTATCACCGGCAGCTTTCGTGGGCGGGTAACTAATAAAGTAAGTTGGAGAGGAAAAGTAAACTAATATCGGGTTGTTCTGGCGACGACGACGAACGCTGGCCGGTGCTGGAGCCCGACCGAGACGTCATCTTCGCTACAGATTTATTACTTTTAATATGTGCACTCCATTTACGAATGTCAACTACTTAAGTATGTTTTTACCTCATATTGGAAAAAATATGAAGTTTCTAAGATTTATGTTTTCGCAACCTAGTATGTCTTAGTGCTAACATGTTACTGCCTTCTTTAAACAAATAATCTTCAAATAAATTGATGATCCCGAAAACTGTAATGAATTGCCATAAATAATAAACGTAACTGTAATCATTAGCACTGTTCCCATCTTTCTTACTTCAAAAGTCGTTTTGAAGTTTCTTAAAATTTGCGAAAAAGTTTCGGTACAAATTAAGAGCAAATTTTACTCCGTCCGTTTAGCCATCAGTAATTTCAAAGTTCTAATGAATTTTCTTCTCTGACATTGAAAAATGAATTTCTACCCCTTATTTCAGCCGCTCTGGGACATCTGTAAGCACCGATCGGTAGCAAACTCACCCACATCATTTTAATATGTACATAAATCTTTTATTTTGAATTCAGCTAATCGATGATACAAATGTGTTTTAATGAATATACCCACAGAATAGCAGCGTATTTGTTAAACTTGAAAAAGAAATAATTTCAGCTGTTTGGCTTAGGCATAGTAAGGCAAAAGGCGAGGTCCGCCCGATCCCCGCGCCCTTCATTACCCTCCCTAACGGTGCCCCATTAAGCGCACGGGCCGAAGTGCCCCGGACCGTAGTTAATCCACGTCCTCATTCACTGTTATTTCGAAGGTCTGATCTAATCTAAACAGGGCTTAGGATCCTACAATGCCAGTATTTCGCGCGACTCATCCCTTTTATGTATTTGACTATCCTCATACCGGTCCCGCCGCCCCGGTCGGTTGACGTTTGCCTTTGCCATAAAAGGAAATAACACTTTCGAAACTTCCGATGCGATTTCGCGTTAATGCCTTTGTATGAAAATTAATTTACTTGTAAGCATTTGGATCGCATTAGTAACAAATTGTTCATTCCAAAAAAATACGCATATTATAATTATTTATGGCTTAAAACATAGCATACTGAAGAAAAAGACTATTTATTGTCCATGAAATGTAGTGATAATGCTGACGCGAGCGGCGTGTAAGGCCGAAGTGGAAGGGTCAATTTGGAAGCTATTATACGGCGGCGGTTAGAGGCCTACTTCCGGCGGCTGCACTAAGCTGGCGTGTTCAAATCCCCCCCGCTCAATTTCGGCCTTTCTGCAACACCATTCATCCTGCGCCTATTTGGTGTAAGTACATTTCTAGATGAAGTTGTTCTCGACTCGAGTTGTTATTTCATTTTAGTGAAGAAATGATTTTAGCTAACGAACTCGTAATTATTTTCCAGTCAAAGTCTTTTAAAAACCGGAACGAGACTCAGTTTTGATGAACCAGCATAATAAATTGCTTTAGAGGTGGAAATGTTTTAACTGTACCGCACCCGTAAGCCGATTTCGGATTACCTCTTCATTTTTTACGATCCTCGGAGAAAATTTACGAATTTAGATTGAGTATTTATGGATTCCATATCCGATATTCATTTATAGCGGGGTCGGATCCGCGCCCGACCCCTATGCGAGCATTTCTGAAAGTTCAAATGACTCCTTGATTCACCTATTTTCGAATATTTTGTGTACACTGTGTTCAAAACACGTCAATAGTAAAGAAACTACTGACTGATTTTAGCAGTCTATGTATGTATGTCTCTATTTACGTGTGTTCCACCGTAGCGCCTAAACTACTGAATCGATTTTGATAAATGCGGTATCAATAGATTCGTAATAATGGTCCGGGTGACATAGGCTGTAAAAATTTTCCCAAAATTTGATATCTGGACTTTACACGTAAATATCTAAGCTCGAAAAAAAAATGCATTGAATCATGACATGTTTGGTATCAAAAGAAAGGTTTTGACGAGCACATTACAAATATCATATTTTTAAAGTAAATAAATATGTTTAAATTGTTAAAAACAAGCAAAAGTGAGACTGCTACGTACGGCGGGCGCGAGATGATACCAACGCGCGGTTAATCAAATTTTAATAAATAGTAACGATTTTTAATTCCACTAGAAAAACAAGTACAACGAAATATTTATATTTTGGATTTCTTCGAAGCTCGATAAACGGTGTTGGCGTCGAAATCAATCGCGCTATCGTTTCGTTGAAAGCACTATGTACTGCTATTGGTATTTAAAATAGGTTAATTATTGTATTACTCTTGTTGTCGTAATCTTTATCAAGCGTAAAAACGGAAAAGTATAAAATAAAAAAAAATAAGTTTAAAAACAAACTGAAACCCGACTATGGGAAAATAAAAATGATCTAAGAAGTACGAAACAAGAATACATTTCAGACAGAAATCAAGACATAGATACAAAAATGGTCAAGGTAAAGCCGTCGTCGCATGCCATTATCATTTTGTAGGTGTTCTTGGCTCCCACATGGTATACAGGCATGCGACGACGGCTTTACCTTGACCATTTTTGTACCTATGTCTTGATTTCTGTCTAAAATATATTCTTGTTTCGTACTTTTTAGATAATTTTTATTTTCCCGTAGTCGGGTTACAGTTTTTTTATTAAACATAATTTTTATTCATTGAAATGGATTTTTCAGAAGTTCTCCACTGAAACGCCTCCCCTATGAATTTATTTTCAAACACGTTTTTTTTTGTATAAGTAGTTCTGTAGCAACAGCCTCACTCATTAATACATAAACGGAGACATCGAGGGGCACGGCAGTGCTTCCGCCAAGTCGAGCAAAATAAACACAAAAGCACAGCCGTACAATCTTTTCTCGAAGCCATTCAGGACATTTTCAACCCCCCGTTGTGGATAAAGCTAGAAACCTGAATTTTCAGTGACCAAGAGGGCTTAGTCTAATAAGGTATATACCCAATTTAAACCAATAGTTTAAGAACTATTGCAAGTCAAAGTTCCTTAATTTTGACATTGACATACTGACTCATTCACTTACCGATCATCAAAATTCTAAGGCAAAATTCTAGCAGACAAACAAGCTTAAAATGTGTTTAGCCTATAACGCAAGGAAAAATTAAATAAAATATACCGCAATTTCAGTCCCGTTTTCTCGATATACGAACTGCATAAGTAACTTTGTAATCGTATATTATTTTTATATGATTACAAAGTTACTTATGCAGTTGTCAATTAAACTGCATTGAAAATGAATGAAGAAGCAACAATAATTAGGTATAACACCTTTGGAACCTTTGGGATCACGCGTTTTATTAAACTGATGTAGGTTCAGTATCAGTAGCGGTGTATACAAAAAGAAATAAGATCCCACCAAAAACGTTAATAAATAGAATGACTTGGTCAGCGCATGGCAACATAATCCCATAAGAATAATCTACTATTTTAAATAGTCCTAATTAAATAAAGCGCACTGCTAATATTAGGTAGATTTTTTTGTACGTAGAATGTAGATTCTATTATCGTGTGCGATTGCCACGGAGACGAACGAAGTTATTGTATTTATTAAAGAAATAAAGATGAAAAATAAATAGGTACTGAATAAATTAACGGACTTGGTTTTACATTAGATCTCACATCTTTTTGCGATAGAAGAACTGCGTTGCGAGACTTGCATTTTTTTACACGTTACGTTTTTGGTGGGATTACGTTTTATAATATGCAAAGATTTTTATTTTTTTAATAAAAACCTTATTTTATAGGGATTTATTTAATACCTAGGCCTTAGCCTCCTATTTGAATGACCTTGCTACCTCTATATAATTTCACAAATGATCATTCATGAAAATATCTTACTAGTTGCAATAGCGGCTGGACGCCCGATGCACCGCCTGTGTTTCGCTAGTGGAAAAGCGGTGTAGTACATTGTAGCGGGCCAGCAAACGAGGAGTTATGACGTCGGCGGAGGATTACGTGAGTGGATGTCGTAATAAAGCTTGCGATGAAGCCGTTACCCGAAGATAAACGTAAATATCTCCGGCCGTCGGTGTCGGCAACTCGGCAGTATTCGCCCCCTGTCTGCCCGTGTGCCTATGCCCGTTTCTCACATTTGTGTTTGTCTTCTCCCTTCATAATTATGCTACTGATAACATCTACAGCTATTGTGTACGCAGCGTTGGTGGAATTAATTTTCGGCGTGATAACCGTAAAAATGATACAATTTGTTTTCCCATTCCTAAACAGTGTTTCAGTGGATACGTTAGCATCACAATGATAACATCACATTTAGGAATCTAGGTCGCCGAATAGGGTGACTGTGTTGTAGCATCCTTTGTGCTCTATAACGTATGTATTCTCGCGGCTGCTCTTATCTCCTAAATTAATTACATAAATCTTGTTTGCACACGTCTTAAGCTTATATGACACGCCGCCATAATTCAACTGGAATGGAGGTTTACACTGCTAATGAAGGACGATTACTATGCCATACGTGCGAGATGCATCAGCTTATATTTACAAAAACTACATGCGTTTACGGTTATTATTTGAATCTCAAATCCTGTACCCTAATTGTGTTTACTCAGATTTACGATCAATCAGAATCTGAATCATTTTGAAACAGATTGCTAATCCATTCCTCATAAGTTGGAAAAAAATAAATCTGCTCAACAACGTAAAAACGCAATGAATGTTGTTGAACAGTCAAAATGAAATACGCTAATCTTAATCGTTTACGAAAATGTGTTACCTAATTAGGGTACTGGTTGCTAAACACATTTTTTTAAATTTAAATACCGATCCAAATCAGATATTTTTGCTGGGACCTAAACCCAGTCGCTACGATGTTAGGATTCATCGTTGCCTGTAAGGGTGGAGAGGCGTCGGTCATGATTTCCCAGGGCGTTCGCTGTCGGGCGTACAGTCGACAACGCAGAGACCCACTGCAGTTGGCACCCCAGGTTACTCGGAGGCGCTGCCTTATTGCAATCACGTCAACCACTGCCTTCGTGCGATACACGACGATAGATGCAACTGTAGACGCTAGCTCGTTAAGTATTTGCTTGTAACGTTACAGTAGATCTATTTAATAACTTATGTAAGGCATTTTTGCCCTCTTCTGTAGTAACATTGTTTACTCAGATATCTGAAAGGTGCGACTTAAAAAAAATGAAGGCTGACAATAACAATAATATGTAAAAGCTCTATAGTGAAAAAAAGTTTCTCTGTGATCTGAATAATGCTACCTCGCAGTTGACAGCTGCCATGTAAGTTTTGGATTACTTGCATGTGGAATGACAACTTGCTGCAAAACTCAGCAGAATTAAGTTCATAAAAAACCGACCAAAAGCGAGTCGTGCTCGCAAAATTATTGTGCCAAACCAAACTACACTGAGCGGTATGTAGAACGGTCTGCCGTAATTACTGTATTGCGCGTAATTAAGTAATAACAGTGCACTAGCTCCTAAAGTTTACGTCAAAATTATATAATTTTGGCGAATGTGGCGAACATTCATTCGCGAAACAAACAGTTTGGTAACCACGTGAATCCAAACACGAGAAGCAAATTCTAATCAAAGTGCTCGCGAACGAATGTTTGATTTCGCGAATGAATGTCGTTGCGTAAAGGTGGGTTTAGACCAAACGAATATAAAGCTAGAGCTAAAATAACAAGAGCACAGAATGTCGTTGTTTGTTGCTTTTTTTTTGTAAACGTTCATTTATTTTCATCATTTACAGCAAAAGAAAACCAACGAGCAAGAATTACAACAAACAAATTCTTGCACATGCTCTAGAGATGTTTAGATTAGGTAAACGAGTGCTCGTTGTTCATTCGTCAAGTGTCTCTGGAAGTGATATTGTAATTTCAAATTCTGCATGTATCATTCTGTCTCAATTATTTAAAAAAAAAGAAGGAAGAGACTTTGGTGGGTGGCGAATTTAATCAAAAGAAGGACACTAGATAATGTGGATGATACAATGGTGGATAAAAAGAGAGACCATCTTTTTTCTGGCTTCATCGTCATTCTAGCAGGTTTGCTATTTCATGCCAAGCATTTTGCTTGTGGCTTGTATTTTTATAATTTTCATATGTAGGATTCCACAGACATCTCAAATTATGGTAGACTTCTATCATAAGTAGACGAGGTTAATCCATAATTACATAAGATATTTTTATCGGTCAAGTCGCTAGAACACTTTGAAGATACCGCTTTGAGAAGCCAGCACGTCCGAACACGAAAGAACGCTCTAGGCAACTGTTCGTATGCTCGCGCCGTTTACATCAAGCGAGAGAGAATTCTTAGAGCATTCCATAGAATCTCCGCAAACGAGATAGAACAACGAACGAATGCCCTGTCTCTGTTTACACCAAAAGAATTTGATGGAGTGGGGATAGAATGAATATTCGCTCGTTTGGTCTAAACCCACCTTGACAAAAGCAAGCGCAACGATTGTTTGCAAAATAAATTAGTGAAAAATGCTCGCAGTGAGTCCTACCGTACTTTGGATAGGAAATCATGCAAACAAATTTTTCCGCGAGAAATTATAAATATCCAAAATATATTGTAAGGTCCAAAAAATATTGAAAGATTAAATTCATAAGCACCAAAACTAACATAATTGATTTCGTTTGCAATTTATAATACAAATACCAAATGAAGTTTAGTTATGTTTTTTTTTTAATTTTAGTGACGTCAATTTCAATCAGAGGGAACCGTTTTACAGTGCCATCTACTTGTGTAAAGAGAGTAAATGAAGAGTTCCTCACAAGTCGTTCAAATATTCCGTGAGCGCACCGCTGCTGCAGCCGCGCCGCGGCGATGACGCGACGACGACGCGCCGCTCTGCCAGCCGCCCGCAGCACCCGCGCTGTAATCAGCTTTTGTGCGCGGTAATTGGGTGTCTGAGCTGCCAACCGAAGCATTTATTCCCGATAAATTGAAAACTGCTTTGTGCTTGGAATCAGATGAATCTGCGGGTTGTGTTTTTTAACTTAGAAGATAGGCCATAAGCTAAGCTTAGCTTGAAAAAAGAATATTGGAATAAAATACACATTAAGCGTAAAAATAGGTAGAGAAGAATTTTGTTAAAAATGAGTTTTATTTTTATGTGAATCGAAGCGTTATTTTAACTGCAGTTTTAGAACCTAATTATTATTTTGAAAACGTATAATGGAAAATAAGTAACGTAATAAACATTCTTAATCCCAAGCCATGTGACGTAATAATTGTGAAGCTGTATAAAATTGTGATAACGCTCGTAGGTAATAGTCTCACTAATGAAAATATTGCGTCGTTAGAGATATCCTCCCCCGCAATTGTAAGGTCCTTACCGTAGTATCTACGCGGTGGAACGGCGTCATTTACATATTTTAATAAAATAATATCGCAACTGAATCGTAACTGAGAACTTGATTTAAGTTCTTACCGCGATGAATGTAAATTCGCCACCGCCGCCGCCGCAATTCCAGATTTCAATTCTGGAATTAATGGCAGCCGTCGTGGGCCCAGCCTCGTCTAATATTTGCGTTACTTCCGGAGACTTCTCTTAAGAATGGAATAAATTAGTGCCAATAAGTGAAGATTGCGTTACACTCACCAAAATAAAATGTATGCTAGCTCACGATTTTTTTCTGTTGCTGAAGACGCATGACTGCTTTCAGATTCGGCACTTTTTTGGAGTGTTCTGTAGGCGGTGCACGGCGACGCTTGGCCCTGCTAAGCGTGCATTAATATTGTCAATAGTTGGAGTTAGTGGAAGTGAAGTACGTGTTCCGCCTGCCGCTATCTACGGCGCAGCTCGCGCGGTGAATTCGAATGGCCTCTCACACCGCCGCACCTCCTCGGTCCCACCTTGTGCCCTCCACCCCAGTAACGCCCCATAAACTCGCGTCTTAATTTTAACTTTATTTCTTACCGCCGCTGAGTTCAAAGAAAATTAAGTGTGAAAATACTACTGAAGGATTCGCACAGGTTTTAGTATGTTTACGTGTCAATCACCCTAATCCGATAGACTGATTGAAAAAAAAAAAAATCTCTTAAAATTGAATATTATTTCCTGATAAAAGAAAACACATGCCCACATTTTTTCATTCGTTCGCTGTTGTTACTCTGACGTCAAAAAAATACAATAGTGTATCTTTCTGAAACTATTTATAAAAAGTTTATCACAACATTATTTATGAGACAACTTTAGTAGTCACTTGGTCAGTCAAGTCCGGGCTTAGGTACGAGTAGACAGTTTTGTAAAATAAATTATATTATAACAAAAAAAAAGACGGCCGAAAGATAAAGAAAAGTAACACAAAACCTTGTAAAATAATTTGATTGGTTTTGGCTTTCTTCGATTTCTGGCTATTATCAATAGTAACACAAAGGGGCTCTTTACGATTAAAAAAATACATCCCTTTGACAGCCAGATAGACCGACGATTTAGTCTTAGAATAGATCCTAATAGGGGCAATCAACGCCCGTTGGCACTCTTTCGGCATGGGAGTCTCATGTTGTAGTTGTTACGCTTTGAAGAATATATGGTACACTGCATTTAGTACCATTCTTATGCGTATTGAACAATCGGAAACCTACATTTTTCGTACAATAAATAATAGTAGGTATTGTACGTACGACGACAGTAGAAATATCTTAGAAATAGATTGCCAATTGTAGTGGTTATATATCTGGTTATTGCAAGTTTACATCGAGAGCACGTCGAAGCGTTTGGAATTTCTCAAAGGTAAAAGTTTTCTTGAGCGCATGCAATTCCGGAGTTGCACGACAGCGAGCGGGCGCACGGGGCAGGTACGGACGGCGGGCCAAGGCGCGCGTGGGCGGTAGCGAGCGCGCTAACTTATAGCACGGCCGTGCGCTCACTCGCGCTGGAAACGTCGCGGTCCACACAATAGCGATTATTGGGGCAATCGAGGCGAGCGAGGCCGAACCCGAGACGCGCCCCGCGATGCAAATAAAACTCAGAGGAGGCCACGGCTGGACAACGCTGCCCCTCGTTATTATTCGACTCTCGCGGAATTGCTTTTATGTCCTTAATGGAAAAGCGAGATATTTATTTCGGGTTTGTGAAAAGACCTTCCTTTAACATTTTCCTTGTTATGGCTACGAACCGTGCCTGAAAATTATACGATCCCGGTGTTGTTTGATTTTACATTAATGTTAGCTTAGCTCACCCTTGTTCCTTTAGATTTTATGATCATTATCTTATTTTCTATTTGTATATTAAATATTGTATTCCTTTATGTCCAGGACAACACAACAACATACTAGGAAATTGTTTTATTAAATATAGTGTCACGCTGGCGCCATATGTCATATTTAAAACCATGTCCCGTATACCGCTGTCGCCACTGGACTTGGCTTTCGAGATGAGAATATCTAATAAGCAACCCCTCGTGTACACCCTGCGCCAAATTTTCACGAGTTCATTAGGTAACTCCAGTCTTCGTTGTTTATTCTAGTTCACCCTTTCTGTTTTTGTTTCTTTTTGTTTGTGTTGTTGCTCATTAGATATACTTATATTTTTATTCCATGATTGTATTTTCTAAATAATTGTGAAAGACCTTATTTTATTTTGTATCTTAACGACGAAGAAACTTTATAGGTATTTTTTGGCAAAATAGAGATTAATTATCAGACTCTCATCTTATTTTGAATGTGTAAGTTTTTTCCGTACAAATTAAAATCGGGAGCCTTTATAATAACAACTTAGGAATTTGAACTTTGGCGTAATGTTAGGTCTCGACAACGCGCGCACAAATCGCCAGTCAAAGACCAAAAAATGTTTATTTATATTTGTTTGCGGGGTTAGTTCGATCGTGGAAAAAACCATATCGTGTTATGTATCGTTTAAAAGAGCTTATGAAAACTATATTTCTTATAAAATTTGGTTTATCGACTTTGCAGATAGCGCTCCAAATTTTCAAAATATGTAAAGAAAAAAAAATAGGTCCTTATTTACGAAGACCGTTTGATGCCATGTGGTATTAATTTTATCAAATAAAATCTCTTACTTTCCAGAATTATACAGGGTGGCAGGGACATCGACGCGCAAACTGTTACCATGAATTCAGCACATGATATTTTTCTTCGACACTATGTCATTTAGATGTACTTATAGTTTACGAATATTATTTTCGCAAAATACTGTAATTCCCTATAGCTGGCCAGCGACCGTTCTAAAGATTGCTAAGTACAGTTTGGTTCGGAACTTTAAGACGTTTCTCCTAGCGAACGACCTTGAGGGTTCGGTGCTTCTCTGTGCCGACACTCTATCCCCTTCTGTCCCGCTCCCTGCGCAAGTCGAATTCACGCAATTTTTGGAATTATTTTAATAAAAATAGAAAAGCGATCTTTTAAAATAAAATAAAACGAGAATTACTTAGATTTTTAAATTATCTATCCGTTAATTTGATCCTGTAATTAAAAGAACGTTACCTTTAGCAAAAGATGCATGCAATCAATAATTTTAGTTATTTTTACAAGGAGTTTTTAAATGTATTTATAACACATAAGAACGTGCAATGTCATGATAAGATATCGAACATTAATAATGTGCTTTAAGATGTAGTTTATTTATCTTAATTAATGAGTTAATGACCGCTGAATAACGAAGAAAACCGCACTATCGCAAGGTTTTGCTCAGGGGAGAGCCTGACTCGCTCTTGGTCGGTTTTTTTTGTCAGATATTGGTAGTTTATTCTTACCAAAACTAAATACCCACGTAAATGAAAATTCTCTTCATCCATTGACCAAGCATCCAATACCAATCAAGAATGGAATTTGGCACAGGGAAACCTCTACCGAACCACTTGGAAGAATCCCATGATGAACGGATAATAACTATAAAACTGAACGTGGATACAATAAATATGGAATAACGCCTGTGTTAGGTCCTTAAAATAAAGTAAAATGTGACAGCACAATGCATGTTAATCTGCACCAAGCATAATTTGTGTCATAACGTAAGTCACGATAAGTTGGTAATTTATGTACAACAAGACAAACTAGTATTATTGAGGTAAGTGGCTATAAATAAGTTTCGCCAGTTGGTGCGAACTGCCCCTTTAATTATGAAAATGTATGCGAAGCACATGAAAGTTTGTGCAATTATGCCGTAGCCGCTGCGCCGTCGTGCGGTGGCCGGCCACGTCCTTAACTACCGAGCACTGGCTTCTGCTGCTATTCAATTACCTACCTACACCATTCTGAGAGGAATTTACAAGAAGCTTTTGTCGGAAATTCAAGTGAATAGAATATTATCGTGATAGATGTTAAACATACAGTCTCATAGCGTTGGGTAATAATAATAATTAATACTATGGCTACAGATATAGTAGGTTATCAGTCAGTTACTTCAATATTATAGTGACAAATCTAAGCTATCATCAAATGTAGCTAGATATCAGTAGGTAAATGAGGCAATGCTGTTTTGATGTTAAGATTTCAAGGACCAATAGCTGTCCATCAAATCCTATCTCAAAAAACCCTGCATAAAAACATAAGCCTAATGCCATCGAATGGTATCTCTAAAAAATTTATCACCTAACTAGTACAAAATAAGCCAGCAATAAAATGTCGCGGTCGAGGGTTATTTACAACCGGGGTCAATTATGTCGCAATAAAGTTTTTAGTGTTGCACAAATTGTCGATTTGGACTCGCTGACGGATGGCCGCGAGACTGGCGCCGGCAAATGAGCACACGATAAAATTATCGTTAGCGGTAACGACATGAATAAATGCAAGAGGGTGGTCCGCGGCCGCGGCCGACTATAAGCGAGACGAATCCGCCTCGGCAGCGGCACTCGTTAGGGCTCTTGTGACGACTGCAACGTGCATGTACCCTTCGCTGCGCCGCCCGCCCGCCTTCCGCACTTTCCTTATAAGTAAACCGCATTCATTTAGCCGTCACATGTCTACGACCTTATATTTATCAACTAGCTGCTGCCCGCGGCTTCGCCCGCGTGCATACAATTTTTTTTTTTCTAAAATAAAAAGAGGACTACGGTTACTCCTTATAACATCAGCTATCTGCCAGTGAAAGTCCCGTCATAATCGGTCCAGTCGTTTCGGAAATTAGCCAGAACAAGCAGATAGAGAGACAATATATTTTTTAATTGTTGTTTTTTTATAAGTGCTGTATATGCTTTCATATGCATTCAGTAAAAAGCTGTTAACCTTGTAAGGAACAAAAATTAAAAAAATAGTACATTATAGTAAAAAAGAAGTGTCAATTTTATTTATTTGTATACATATGTATGTATAGGTATCATAATTATGTTTTTTGACATCTTTGTGTATCTCTTCATAGTCGATATAATCATTATAAAACTACAATATTGTCACTATAAAATCATACACAAATGATTTTGAATTAGAACAATATACCAATTGATCTCATGATAGTACAGTAGGTAAATTACACAAACAAAATGCCCATTATACGCACTCGTTCGTATAAAACCACGTGAACCATGCTATAAATATCAGCAAACCAGAGCTCCTAAATTATTGCACACAGGAGAATTTCCAGTAAAAGTAGAATATTTTCAAGCAAGAATTCTGGTGTCAGAATTTATTAAAACAATTATATTTTGGTGTTCAAATTGTAGTTTTTTTAACAATCATGTAAATAAGGAGCTAATAATAGAAATCCACTAGCCGAAACTAGTGTTTGCGTTGATTTATAGTGGGTTGTGGAGCGCGCCGGCGGTAATTTTAAATGTCACGCATTATGATGAATACTAGCAATTTTCTCACGGGATCACGGGGACGATAGCCTTGTAACTCGTGAAACTTTTTACCCGCATGATAAATGATATTAGTTATTTTAATCAATTCTCCTGTGGTGCTGAAGAATTGGATATTATAAGGATTGGTTTTATTTTATTCAACTAGAATAATAAAAAAGTAAAGCTGCGTTAATTTTTAAAATCACTTAAGTACGTAGGTACATAGATAGAAACATCAAGTAAAGATTGGATTCCATTACATTGACATCAATTATTATAAATCGTAGCTTTCAAGTTTCATTTTTCTTAACAACAATGTCATTCACTTTGTTTTTACTTTTTGTCCTATTCCTGTGGAGTTTATTTCAGGTAAGTGACCTAATACCTTGAAAGAATTACCTTGATTTGGGCAACACGCTGCTATTGTATTGAACTAGCTTCATTTTTCTGACTGACCGACCCCTTGTCAATTCAAAACTACCTGTAATTGGTTTATTTGAAATAAATACTTTGAGTTTGCATTTTTACTGCCTCTACTGCTGAGCATGAGGTCCTGGGTTCGATTCCCAGGTCGGGCTAATTGTTATTGGGTTCTCTATCTGAAATTTCTCAGTAGCGGCTTAGAGTCTGGATTTGTGCCCGGTTGATGGTAATAGGCTCGCCCCCTATTACATGGGACTTAAAACATAACTGGCGAAACGTGGGTGAACCTGCTACAGGGACACCTCTGCCCAACCCTTCGGGGAAACAAGGTGTGATGTTATGTTAATGTTTATGTGAATTTTTAGTTTGATAGATAATGCACACACGCTGCAATCAAAGTAGACTCCAAAGAAAATAATGTTTGTGCTCGTAGCTTGTGAATTGTAAATAAAAGACAGACAGACACAGGTACAAACAAAAACTGGCCAAGTTCGTGTCGGACCACGCACAATGAAGGGTTCCGTAGTTGAGATGAATTTATCCCCAATACAAACTTAACATTGTGGTTGAAAAACATGTTCTCCCATACATTCCCACTGCAAATGTACACACAATTTTGAGAGATTTACCATGTTTTTTAAGACCATAGACTTCTTATAGGTTAATAGGGGTTGGTATCCGCAACTCCACGTCAAAGCACGTATTTTGCGTCCGGGTGGGAAAATCGGTTATTCGATCCACCCCAGCTCCTCAAAGAAGGCCAGCAACGCCTTGGTGTCACTGACAATCTTACGTAGGTTACCTGGGTTACCGAAGTACTTTGCCCTGTATGTGGCGACCACCGGGCAGTTTAATAGCACATGCGCTGCTGTCTCTCCATGCAGGCTCTGCACAGCGGACTGTTCGTGACTCCTATGACAAAAAGGTATTTATTAAATGACCCATGGCCAGTTACAGCTGCTGTAACTATACACAGCTGCTGTTTTGTTAATCGGAGAACCTGTTTCGTGAGGCGGCCGTCGATTGTAGGGAGTGCCTCCTTGGCCTGTCTGCACTCACCGTGCTCCACCCATAGTTTGTGATTTTGTTCCCTGGTTCGTTTCCTTACCAGAGGGCGTGGGCACCCGAAAGGGAGTGGCGCGATGGATTCAGGCCCCACTGGTGCCATGCTCGACCCCCTTCTGGCAAGTTCGTCGGCTGCGTCATTGCCCCGCGAACCGCTGTGTTCTTTGATCCATTGAATGGTTATATTACTGAGGTCACCCACCTGGTTGAGACGCTGGTGGCACTCGTATATCAACCCAGAATCAACAGTGTGACTGTTCAGCGCTTGCAGAACAGCCATGCTGTCTGAGAGTATTCGTATCGAGTGGTCCTTTACTTCCCTGATGACTGAAGTGGCAAGAGATATACCCATGCATTTGCCCTGGAATACTGTGTTATGGACTCCCAATGGTGTGGCTATGTGTATGTTGAAGTCCTCGGTGCCGATTTGCAGCTCTGCGGGGCGCAGACCTTCGCATCTGCGATCCTCATGATGTTGGATCCTGTATTTTTTATCGAAGAAAATTAAAAAAAGATTCTTATAGGTTTTAGGGGTATCGTATTACCCAGTTACTGGGTTGCGGAGGTCAGATAGGCAGTCGCTCAGTATATAAAATACTGGTATTCAGTTGCATCCGGTTAGACTGGAAGCCGACCCCAACATAGTTGGGAAAAGGCTAGGCAGATTGAGACTTCTTATAGGTTTTTCTGTAATCTATGGATAACAACCAATATCTGTATTTTTTTTTTTTAATTTAGCGTCAGTAGTTTCGGAGATAAGGGGGGAATGGTCAATTTTCATATATTTTCTTAAATATCTTTAAATTCATTTATTTTAAAATTATGGAAAAAAAATATATTTGAAATCCCCGCAATAAGTCCTTTCATTTGATATATCACACGGTATAGTTTGCAAAACTTTTTTTTTAATTTTCTTGTTTGCCCCCCAAAAGTGACCCCCATATTCAAGAATCATTTATTTACGTTACACATCCGTGTTTGGTTCAAAGAAATGCATATGTGTACCAAATTTCAACTTACTCGGTTCATTAGATTCGAAGCAAATTGGCTGTGACAGACAGACAGACAAACACACGATTGATCCTATAAGGATCCGCTTTTTCCTTTTGAGGTACGGAACCCTAAAAATCCCAATAACTACTTCTACGTACCATGGAAGACAGAAGAAGACTCATTAATTTCCATTATTATTACAAAGACAAACAATAGGTAAAAATCGTTTGATTAATCCCTTTATTTTAACTATCCACAACAAAAGAACCACTTACAAATGCATCCATGTAAGGCGAATAACTAATAAACATCTCAAAAAGACGTAAACGTGAAAAATGATTCTCAGGAACTTTGCAATAATAGTATGACGTAAGCTTGCGAGTCGGGAAAAATAAGAGTGAGTAAGACGCGTGTCCGTGTCACATGATCATCACGTAGCTCCTCGTAGGTCGTAGCGCTCCCCGGCCGGGCCCGACTGCCGTCTTAATCGCGTCGTCATCGCCGAGGCACTACTTGTGTCGCTGCCACGACCTCCTGCCATAAATCAGTCTATACCGTTTGATGGATGACTCTTCCCTGATAGAAAAACAGTGGGCATAACCTCTCTATCTAACATAACATACACACACACACATGACATGACATATTCTAAACAACGCGTTCAATGGTGCCAAAATTAGCTATAAGGAAAACCAAATAGGCTTCAATATCATAAAGATGTTGCTATGGAAACGAACAACAGTCACGCAATACACGCACTAATTAAAATATGATTATGCATGGTTTATTGTTATGGGCTGTATTGCCAACGCAACGAGAGATAATTAGCTTAATCACCGCGCTATATAGCTCCACCCTGATCATCACACAGAGACTCGAGTGAGAGGTATTAATTACTATTAAATTGTTAATGTGCGTAGGCAAAACTATACACAAATCATTTGTTATAATAAATTTATGCTTATGCACTAATACGAGCGCGCAAAAGCATTCACCGAATAATTAATGTTAAATGAATTATAGACGAAACGTTTAATATATTTGTAGAAGCACTGCATAATTGTAGCAATTTTGTCACCAAAATAAATTCAATTTTAAACAATGAACTAAAAATAAATACACTGCGTTGCATGCGATGGTAATGAGTTTGTTAATATTCGGAAACAACTGTAACAATCAACCATGTTTTGTATATATTTGTTAATTTATTGTCTTTGATCAAAGTTATTTGTTTTTTTTTTACTGGATTTTCTTTATCACAAATATCTAAGGTTTTCGTTTGAATCCATCCTAGAAGTTGTACTTTTGGGTTTATTTGTGAGATCATCACAATCACAAAGTGCAGCAACGACTTGAACTTAATTGACATTTCACCGGGCTGCATAGCGAATCACTCATCGCATATTGTATGAGAATGTTTTTCTTGGAGGATCATTATATCTTGTATGTACTTACTTTTCATTATCGTGATATTCTACAGACACGAATCTTAGGTAAAGGGATAAACTCCTAGTTTTATTTTAGAAAACATAATATTGAAGGCCACTTACGATACCTTTGTCTCCGAACGTTCATCCTAACTTGCGTAAGGACTGAAAATCGTAATTATGTAAATAATATTACATGATTTAATTAACAGACACATTTACTGTACCTACACACTATACAATAGGCGGTCGTAAGGGTGTAAATGCCTCTTATTACGGTGTTAAAAAGTAAAAGAAATCTAAAACAAAAAAGAAATAAGCATCCCGGGGGAGTGATAGTAAACAGGGCCCGTGACGAGGCCAGCTCGAGCCGAGTCGGGCCACCGTGCCCTCCCGCCGGCGCCTCGCGGGCGCACAGCGCTAACTTTTATTATTTTTGTAGCGCTCGCGCTGTTTTTATTATAGCGAATGGCTTTGCCTGCTCCATCTCCTGTAATATCCTATCTAGTTGAAGGCGAGTTTACATAGGTGCCACTGCCACACTGTTACAATCAGCTACAATAAAAACTTGTTACTAAGAAACAAAAAAAGGTAAATTGGAAATAAACGCAAAAGCGCTTTTCATGAATGAAACGTTGCCTTTGAAATAGTTACGTATGGGAACAGTGGTTCGAGTATTGAAAATGCACACCCGCTCGTTAGGCGCCGCCCGCCGCCGGCCAGCAGTGGCAGCGGCTGCGGTCCGACGCGTGACGTCACGTCCCGCCTTGCCCGCGCCCTCATTAGCATACATTATATTCACCATTACGTTCAACTCCGCTTGCGACTTTTTGTGCTGTTTTTAATGATACACCCATGCGAGGAGACCATTATTCTGTAGGCTTCTTATTTGCTCCATATGGTGGCACAGCAGGTCCATTTTTGTTTTCATTTTAAGTAGCTACGGAAAAACTGGCAACAACTGAAGTACAAATGATGATCACAAAAACGTTACGAGTTTTTATTTTTAAATTAAGTCGATCGAACGAAAAATCGAACTAAATTGTAAAAATGAATACAAATAAAAGTAAAATGAATAAACAATGATACCAGTAAGCTAGTTGGTAGCTGGTGTCGCGCGCAGTGAGCGCCCCGCGGCGCGCCGCGCTGATTTAGGTACGTGGCCGGCCGCCCACCAGCGCACCTCGCACTCTATTGTACCGTGCGTGCAGCTGTGCTGTGCAAAACATATCTTTGAACGAACGTACAATCATAATTTCGTAACAAACAATCTAACGAAAGTCGCACAATTTGGTTACGGCATGCTGTTAATTTTTAATAAGCGATGTAATTGCATAACGTAGCGTCGGAACACACGTAAATCACTAGCCTGCCGGTCAGCGAGCGAAGCTAATATTTGCATATCGCGATTGATCCGAACCAATCAATACTGCAAATAATGAAAATGTAATATGAAATCTACAAATAGATTTCACGTTGTTATTTTAAATAATTACTTAATGATATTTGGATTTATGCTTTAAAATAATTGCTTGCATTTTTGAGTTAAGTAAATTGACGTAGTTTAATTAATTGCAAGTGGTTATAAATGCATGAAATTATGATTTGATTATAGTGCCTATTCTTTAGAGAAGGGTAGTACTTACTTTTAAGGAGCTGGGCCGAATGGTTTCGCGATCCGGTACAGGTAGTAGAATAGAGTAAGTACTGTAAAAATAAATCGATTGTCGCTACTCTAACTAAAAGGGTATTATATTATTAAATAAATAAATAAACCATTATTAACTACCACCTAGAGTTAGTAGTAAATAACACTCGTCAATACCATTTTACAAGGAAAGAGAAAATAACGCTCAATTACTAACGAAATCCATTAAAAGCATAACTCTAACATATCAAAGCAATCCGTTTGATAGTTGCAGCTTATCTCTCGCGTGCATGGTTCAATTTCCGGAGAGGGGCTATTTCCTACTATAGGCCTCTGTGGCGCATCAGCGAATAACTACTAGGTGATGCTTTTGTATTGGAAGCCACTTATTTATAGACAAACATCTCTATCATCGATATGGAGAGATAAAGACAAATCTTATGAATGCTTTGTGTGAGCACGAAATAATCCTTCAGATAATTCGTTAAGCTTGGCGTAAAAAAACAAACATGTTAAAATAAATTGTATCAAGCTCAACAATACGCAGCTTACCCAAATCTGTACAAATTCACCTGATCAAAAATGTATATAGCTACTCATACGTACGCATGAATGTTATTATCCTGCATTTGTTTTCGCCAGAGGAGGGTAGAAAGTGGTAGTTTTTGTGCGAATATTTTGCAGCCAATTGTTACGACATAATACCTTCTCAGGAGACTATCGCTCTCTGTTACCAGCAAGGTTATTAAGGCGGTAGGAGGCAATATTCGTGTCTCATAGGAGTCATAAATATTTTTTATAAGCACGAAGGAAGCGGACGCACAAACAACACCGCACAAAAGCGGCGCAATCAAAATAACACATCGGAGGCGCGCCGTCCAAATTGCTGTGTCAAAGTGTTCTCGTCCTGATTGCTCCATTCTGCTCCCAGAGCAACCTACCATACTTTATTTGCTTTTTGCTTTCTTATCGCTGACACAACGTGCCTGTAGGTACTGGACGTAGTAGATCTTTATTTCGATATGTTTTTATTAAAGTCATAATTAAGCTCAGAAAGATAGATAGTGCCCAGATATTATGTATAAAGGTATGTACCGACATAAACACATTATTATTTATTCGAAGGATGTCTAGAATTGATACAGGACAATAGGACACGGCATGCGGCAGTAACAAAATGTAGTACATGTCATATACATTATTGTACATTCAGCAGCATAAGTAAACCGCATTGGTTTAGGTACGAAGCTAGCTGGAAAAGTAAAATACTGTGCGTAGAATTACTTGCCACAGAAAACATTAATCGAATCATATTGAAGAAAACACATTATGAATGCATTTTCTAGTCAGGTATTTTTTTTTTTACTTCCTTCTTTACCTCATTTTATACTTTTTTTATATGATAATCTTGCTTTTGATACTAACTGTACCTGCTTACAATTTAATTTACATAACATAACATTCGATTTGTACAATTGGAACTGCAAACATAAACTGAATACATCATGGCGAACTGCGTTGCTTTACTAGATGAGCACGTGAAGGGCGCGGGGCGGTCATCGCGGGCGGCCCGGCGCGGCGGCGGACCTGCTCCGCTTGCTCTGACAACGTCGCCCGCTAAGCCTAATTCAATTTCTCCTACTCGCTTAACAATTGCTCCAGCTAAAACGTCTAAGTAGATGGGTCACGGAACCGGATTTAGTTTATTACGAGTAGCATTAAGTGAGCAATTAATCTGAATCCGTAATGGTTGGAACTAGAAACGTAAGCATTCAGACTGCGGCTAACTTCCAATAATAGCTGCCTATTCAAATTTGTGAATTAGCATAGTTAACGAAAGCGGTATCATTGATTGTAACAGATAAATCACATTCACTAGCGGTTTATTTAATGCGTAGTAATAATTCATGGATATTATTTTTCACAGTGATGCAGTATTGGTAATAAATCACGTGCAATAGTTTAATCATTTTATTTTTCATTTTAAATTAAACCAACTTATTATGATAGAACCTTAGGACGAATAAAATAATGAGAATACTAAAAGTCAAAATTATCGAGACCATGTTTTTGGACCGAAGATCCTTAACGCGGCTTGCGGTAGGAGTTGACTGGTACTATTGGTAAAAATGGTCACGTAAGGAAAACTCGTTATGCTCCCTGCATGCGACTTTCTCTGTGACGCATGCGACTGCATGCGACGTTCAGTGTGTGTGTGTGTGCGTGAGAAGATCGCGTAAGGAACTTCGTTCTTAACCGGCCCACGAACGCACACGTTTTTTGGAACGAAGTTCTTTACGCGGCTTATAAACTTTCAGAAATCGTAACGCTAAAAAGTATTAATACTTGCGACTGTCTTCTTCTTATTCAAAGAGAAAGAGAGAGGGAGAACGCCGGCAGAAAAAGAAAAGAAAAAATAAAAGAATTACAGTTTCGTGGGATAAAATTGTACACATCGGCCCTAATACACTGCATGCCGGAGGGAGAGAGATAGCGGCTGCAAAAATTTTCACCATTTTCGTCATAGTTGTCGTTTTCAGAGCTTTCAAGGGTGCTAAAGCCAATAGTGAGGTCAAAATGAAAATCCAAGATGGCGAATACGAAAATTTTCACATATTTCAGCATGGGTGTCGTTTTCATAGTTTTCAAGGATACTAAAGCCGATAGTGAGGTCAAAATGAAAATCTAAGATGGCGGATGTGAAAATATTCAAAATTTTCGTTATGGGTGTCGTTTTCATAGTTTCTGAGGGTTTTAAAGCCGTTGGTGACGTTAAAATAAACATCCAAGATGGCGGCTGCGAAAAATTTCTCATTTTTCGTCATGGGTGTCGTTTTCATAGTTTTTATGGTTGCTAAACCCGATAGTGAGGTCAAAATCATACGTGAGAAAAAACTTTGTTCCTGACGGGGGTCCCCCGACCGCACAGGTTTTTTTTTTTTTCATTGAAAAAACAAGTCGTTGGGAATTTCCATTGCACAATATTGACGAACTTCCCTAGAATTGTCATCCCCTATTTAACCCCTTTAGGGGATGAATGTTAAAAAATAACTCCTTTGTGACCACTTTATACATGGATTTGTGCAAAACATGTTTCTAGACCCAGCGGTTAAGGCTGTGCGTTGTCTGTCAGTGAATGAATAAATTTATGAGTTTTTATTAAGTACTTAGATAATTTTTGACCGCGGTTTCACTCGCGTGGATTTCAAAATTTATCCCACGAGGTCGTACTACAGGGATAAAAAGTCCTGTTTCCTAACCCAGGTCATGGTCTATCCGCATCCAAATCCGTTCAGCCGTTAAGGTGTGACAAGGTAAGTAACAGAAACAGAGTTAATTTCGCGTTTATAATATTATTATGGATTTAATACTCTTCAAATACGATTAATAACATTTCAGTCATCAGTTGCCTTTCTTAGTAACATTACAATTAATTAATTAATCAACAATCGCAAAACAAAAATTTAAAATAACCATCTTTTGTTAAAGATACAATCATCTATTTCTCACATTTTTACCCGACTACGGCAAACCCAAAAGGAAGGGTTATGATTTTAGCATTCTATGTATGGGTGTAGGTAAATCCGTAGTCGCATGCCTGTAAACCATATAGGTAGGTGCCAGGAACACGTACAAAATTATAATAAATGCGACGACGGCTTTACCTTGACCATTTTTGTACCTATGTCTTGATTTCAGTCTGAAATATTTTCTTGTTTCGTACTTTTTAGATCACTTTTATTTTTCCGTATTCGGGCAGTTTTTTAAACATATTTTTTTTATACTTGGTATTGCCTCGATGTGCTGTCAATACAGTCCTGCGATTAGCCGTACACCAAGTTTCTGAGGCGATGCGATGCGCAATGTTGGGGAATATTCTCCCATTCCTCTATCAATACAATTTTTAGCTCACGAAGCGTGATTGGAGCGGGCTTTCATCGTCTCACACACCGCTTGAGCTCGTCTCAGGCATGCTGGATAGGATTTTGGTCAGGGCTGAGTACTAATACTCACCTTCTGAAGGTAGTCATTCACTATCCCAGCAATATAGGAACGGGCATTATTATGCATAAATACAAACATGCCAATTAGGCCAAGGTATTATCCTCTACCATTTTTCGCTATTCGAAGTGCTGCTTTTGGTCAGCACTAGTGCTTTTTCGAAGAAATTCCAACCAACACGAGTATGAAGCCATACTATTTTTTTCTCAAATACAGGCAATATTCCCTGTTTTCCGTACACGAATTAGCCGTCCAAAATGAAATGTTACACAACAACTAGGCGTATTTATATCGCATTTATACAGCGTACATTTTGATTCGACTATATGACCAATCCTCAAAAATCCTATTCAATGGTTTCGTGCATATCTCTGTCTAGCATTACGATGAACATTGTCCAGTTTAGGACCATTAGCGGGGTCTAAATCGCCTTACAGACACTTGGGTTGCTTTCTCCAAGGTGTAGAAACTGATAACATCCTCCGGACCAAATTATAATGCAAAAGTGTTTGCGCAGAAACGGGGGCACTCTTTGTTCTTTTACTCCCATACTCCGATGCAGCAGGTATCTGACATGACCGGGGAGAAATCAGGCGCAGGACCAACGCCTTAACATGCTTTCCGACGGCGTATTATATCACAACTTAAAGACTCCGAGCTACTGAAGAATTTCTATTGGAAAAACCCATTTAAACTGCGCGATCTGGGAATCGAACCCAGGATGCTTCCATGTCGTCGTACATCTGAACCAGATTGATATTGGTTAGAGCCAGTTTCCATGAATATCCGTTGCACTATTAACAACGATGCACCGACTGTCCTTGCTGTTTCACAGGAATGGGAGAATCTTCCCCAACATCACCTCGAAATCTTGGTGTACGGCATGCGTAATCGCAGAGAATCTGTATTGATAGCGCACAGAGATAATATATACCTACCTATCAATTATAATGTGAGAAAATGATATATGTAGCTACATCTGTAAAATATGCTTAGTTTCAATTTTTATAAGAATTGACGCATTTTTAATCAATGTAAGTAAAATCCCACCAAAAACATTTCATGTAAAGTAGGTTGCCAAGACATACATAACGCTTTCACTGTTAAAAAGTTATGAGATCGAATGTAGAGCCAAGCCCCTAATACTACAAGGCCTAACTCTACAAACCTTACATCTTGGTCAAAATGTACGGCTTGACGTTTTCGCGGTCGTCGCACAGACACTCCTATGGGCTAATGGTAATATAGTCACTGGTCTTTAATTTTTGTCATGCAACAGTTCAATGGAACCGCCAAGCTTTGCATTTTGACCAAGATGTAAGGTTTGTAGAGTTGGGGGCTTCGCTCTAAGATCTAATAACTTTAACAGTAAAGCGTGGTTACAGACTTTAAAAAATATATGTTTTTTGTTTGCAAATCCTAGCTTGTGTACGAATTTTCAGCTTTCTAGTACTTCGGGAAATACCCTAGAGGCTAGAGGTTTTGATAAGTGAGTGAGTCAGCCAGTGACGCAATCGACGTATTTTAGGTATTAATAAAATCCAAAGTTTAAAAGCTAGAAAAATGAAACTTAGTGTGTATTGTAAGTCTGCTTACTACATCTTATCCTGAGAATTTGAGTTCTCTAGCATTATCCAGGCCAAAGCTATGACGGTTTGAAAATATGACGAAACGCTTCGAGAAATGGTAGTAAAAAACATCTGCTTTTTGTTTTTGGCTCGTCTTCGCGGGGGAAAAATGACCCCCAGATAAATGATAACTAACGAGATTATGAATTTTATTGGAATAGTATTAAATCAACTTTAAAAAACAGTTAATTTAAGCTAGCATTCTTAGATTCAGACATATTAAGGTTCTGTCGGTGACCCGAATTCATTGCTTTCGAGTGTATAAAATAAACTATGATTACTTAACGTTACAAAAAACCATAGAATGTTAAAGGTGCGTTAAATTGCTCCATGCACTCGTTTTAAAGCTTATGGTGTCGCGGTCTTCCTTTAGCAGCCGAAAAGATTGTCTTTTATTTTCTTTTCATATGAATTCTGAAAGGAATGAGTTTCCGTTTTCCCCAATCGAAATGCGCTGTTCGGAATATTCTCTTGGTTTCGTTAGAAACAATTTCATTTCGCTCATGGTCCTTTCAGCTCGTATGTAACAATGAGTTTAATCCTATTAAAACGGACACACATTGTGCCAGAATTGTAGCGTGGTGGCTTTGGTCTGTCGCCGGTCGCATCGGCTCCCTACATCTACTAACCGGAACCAGACCTTAAACAGAATTAAACATGGTTTAATTTCCCTACTGAAGCTACGCTGAAAAAGCTCCGCCTAGTCGAAACACAACTATGCCGGGAGGAAATAAAATAGCAAGGGAAGCGATGCGGGCGTCGGACGAAGCGATTATGCAGTCGAGAATAATGGGCGCCGGTCCACATGCACGTTTTTGTTTGTGGTCGGCGACGCGATTTATACGCGAATTTCTACCGTCGCTGAAGTGAGCACTATTCACAATAATTGCTTTGAACAAAATTCCCTCGCACGTGTTTTTTGTTCTAGTCCACACAACTTTTTTTTTTATAATATAGGAAACATTCAATACAATTATGGTATTTTTGTGGGGACACTTCCACGACACCTCCGCACAGCATTCAATATTTAAAGGGGATTCATTAATTTTTTGAAGCTTTATTTAGCTTAGTATTTTTAGCTGGAAGTTTAATGTTTTAGGCAACTTCCTTTTGTACCTAATAAGTTAAAACTTATATTAAACTATTCATTCCGATGACTTAAGCAGAAGCCAGAATTTCCGCATATATAAAGTTGTGAGCGTTGTGGTTATATACTTAGCAAAAATAAGTCATCGTCGCGCGTCGATTTCAAAACAATTACGAACAGTACTGAACATTACGCTCATTTTAAAACAACAGCAATCCTCTTCTTCCTGAAAAGAAAAATCGATCCTCTTAAACTTGAATCAGTGAAACGCTTTCTGAAACAAACAACAGCTGGAAGGTACTTATTTCTTTTGCTTGGGTTGCAACATTACCGTGGCGGTTACCATTTTAGAGTGGCTACTGTTATTGCAATCTCTTTGTTTGACTTGGTTTGTTTTCTTCTAAAAGGTTTTCTTTGGTATCGGTAGGTATAGTATCTGTTTAATCCAGACGTTGGTCTGTGAGCGTAACTTTTAATAGCCTTATCAGTACTCGAGCAGACCGCGTTCTCTATCTCCGCACCCCTACTACAGATTCCGGCGCTACCGAGCCTTCATCAACCTTTATTAACCGCTACAAAAACACAAAACACCGCCTCGTCTGATCTCTTTTTCTGCTGAATTTGATAAAATGTAAACTCAATCACGCCAGTTATCGCTAAGCTCAATGCCCTCCAAAAGTTGGTTGAAATTTTTCCACTTCAGCTGTAATGCCACATTATGATTAAAAATTCTAGTTTCAAATGTTTGAACTACACTATAACGTTTTTATTGAATCATTCAACTGTATAAGATAAAAAATTACCTGATTATTTTGTTACTTTCTTTATAACCGGCTTCTAGTTGTCAAATACTTGAATTCCAACCGCCAAAAGTTAGTTAAATTTTATAATTTATTTGGATTTACAATATTTACAGGGTTGTATATGTATGAATAATATTTTTAGTAAAATATCAATAATTTTATATTAAATTTAGTTATCGCCAGGACTTTTGACTTAATTCTGAAAAAATAATGGCTTCGAGGTGAAAATGAACTTGGACGAAAGAAATAAGGCTGCGTGAAAAAAAAAATCTTTAAAATATTGTTACAATTCAGCCCTGAATGGCTACGACAAATAATAAAAAAAAAGTTTGGAACTCTTTCACTCACTCTTTTTTATTATTTTACGCCGATGGGCCTTGGGTGGGAAATTCTTACAAATTTTCTTGATTTTCGATGAATAGTGCGCTAGTGCAAAATTAGAGGATAGTGAAGGATATAGGATTAGAGAACTCTTACAATAAGCTCAACTTCAATTTCTTAAACAACCATCAGACGGTGACGCCTGCACGATACTAATTTTAGAGGTCACGTCGTCAGAAAAAATATTTGTAATCATCGGTCCGTCATAGGCGCATTTTTTAATTGACATTATTTTAAATTTTTTCATTTTTTTATTATGTTTAAAACCGACTAAGGAAAAATAAAAGTGATCTAAAAAGTCAGTATTACTTTTCCGTAGTCGGTTTACAGTTTTTAAACTTAATTTTTTATTTAATACTTTTCCGTTTAACGCTTGATATTAATAAGATTTGATTAACTGCACGTTGGTATCATTTTATTTTATTTATGCTTTTTGTTGTATAATAGGTATTAATTTCATAGCCGCGCTGTACGTAGCGCAGTCTGACTTTACAAACTCAAACTCAAAGCATTTATTTCAAATAAACCAATTACAGGCACTTTTAAATTGTCAAGGGGTCGGTCAGTCAGAAAGATGAAGCTAGCTACAACATATTTATTTATTTAGACAATATGATATATATGTTACGGTAACTGTGATTAATTGAAAATTATTAATACTCATCCATCATTATTAATAATTACCTCATGATTTGGTAAATGTGAATATACAATCGAAATTCATCACTTTTAGCAGTTGTTATTAATTATTTCACTACTATCGTCGGTAAAAGAAATAAAATAAAACAAGACTCGAAGTTATTTGTCCAGTAGGTATTTATTTATAATACCACAGTACTTACAAATACACCACATCATTACAAGGGCTTGGGGGTAAGTAATAACAACCGCACGGGTTGGTCGATAAGGTTAAGCTACGCTTGCCGCAGTTGGTACGTAAATGAGTGACCATCTTTACATACCAAGACCACTCCGTGCCTCGGAAAGCACGTTAGGCTGTTGGTCCCGGCTGTCATTTGTAGATCTTTGACAGTCGTTACTGGTAGTTAGAAGCTTTAAAAATCCGACAGCCAGTCTTACCAAAGGATAACGTGTTACCTAGTAACTAGGTTGTAGAGGTCAGATAGGCAGTCCAGCTCCAAGTAAAATACTGGTATTCAGCTGCATCCGGTTAGACTGGAAGACGACCCCAACATATTTGGGAAAAGGCTAGGCAGATGATGAGTACTTATAAATACATAACTAAAAGAAACTTTATTTGGTTTTGCTTAAGAGGCCTATCACAAAATTACCCCCGCCCTCATCTCTGTTACTCCATCGAACAGAAAGACACTTAGCATACGTTATTTTTGAAAATTTATTACATTTATCGGTACTAACGTTACATTATTAATAACCACCGATAAATGTGATTAATTTCTTACTTTTGCCTCGAGTTCGGTAATTATTAATAATGATAGACAATTATTAATAATTTTCAATTAATCACACTTACCGTAACATATAAACATATTTGTAATGTGCTCGTCAAGACCTTTCTTTTGGTACCAAACATATTATGATTATCTCAATTAAATTTATTTCGAGGTCAGAAATTTACGTGTAAAGTCCAACATATTAAATTTTGCGACAATTTATAACCTATGTCACTCGGACCATTATTACGAATCTATTAATACCTCATTTATAAAAATCGTTCTGTAGTTTAGGCGCTACGGTGGAACACACGTAAATACAAACATAACCCTTCCTTTTGGCTTTGCCGTCGTCGGGTAAAAATTCAACATAGGTAGTTGAGTGAGTCAATAAAAACTTTATAGTTCAAACTTATGATACTAGAATTTTTATCATAATTTGGCATTACAGCTGAAGTGGAAAAATTTCAATGAACTTTTGGAGGGACACTATATGTATTGTTTGATGACCTAGCCAACCTGATTACAGAAAAAAGCTTGCTTTTCTAGATGCTGTCGATATGCATTGGTTTGATACACTATTTGCACACATTGGTTTGTACAGGCTATTTGTTTATTGCATTTTTTTGGTAGTATCCGTAGTAAAAAGAAAGAAGACATGATGAGGCTGACAGAGATATCTATATTTTTAAAATGTGGTGGCACTCCAGGAGTGCTGACAGAAGTGAAAACTTGAACAAGAGCGCCTTGTTGGAAGAAAAATACTTGCAAAGAACATTGATCCGTAACGTAATATAAATAAGAACACAATCGCGTTTACAAAAATGAGGTGTCGCGGAATCAACGGTTTAGTTCTATCTCAAAAATGCCCAACGCGCCTAAAGAAGTTTTCACTTCCATAAAAAGGTAACGAAATATGCAGAAGCCGTCTGCGTATTTACAATAAACGTTAAATTCCCTTTTTTTTCAATTATCTAATAGCTTAGCTATTGTATGTCAGTTAGTAGGTACTCGGTATTAGACATCGTTTACTATAAAACTGTTCGCCCCTCCACTGATTGTTGCATACACTTTTGAAATGTTTGTATAGATATTTTTGTGGAAGGGCCTGCAGTTTATAGTAATCGATCTCTACCCATGTATTATTGAAAATAACGATTTATTATTTTCACATATTGTTGAAACTAGACTAGAGTTTCATAGCTCTACGGCACTCCTGCGCTGTCACACCCTTTACGGAGTGTGCATTGTGAACAAATTTGTCCGTCTGGATGTGCACCACTTTAGAGTTTACGGTATTGGTAAAAGAGTCACTACCGTTAAATCTGCCATAAACAATAAAATTTGCATTTATTGGTCGTCGCCAGTGCCATAAATTTCCATCCAGCGAGCTGCCAACGACATTTTGAGTGAATATCTGGTGCCATTATACCAGGAATAGTGGCGTTTCGTGAACTCACCGATGTGCATTGATTGAAATCACCAGTCAATTAAAGTCGATGCCGGCAGTGAGCGCCGCGATGTCGTTCCTCTCTGCACGCCAATTATTGTCATTTGTTCAGCCATCCACTCGTGTACACCCTTCGGTCACGCGGCACGATACGTCACACAACACATGTAGGCATCTAACTGCCTGTGTCAACCGTCCACGCTGATCAATTTGTCACCATGGTAAATCAAAACGTTTGTTTGTTGTTAACTTGTAAAAATATTTTTACTAACACCCATAGCATGCTAAATGACAACTAAAATAACAACGACGAAATTTCATGCAAACAAGGAACAAAACTTTGCACTCTCGACGACATGTAAGTAGGTGTGTAAGTCCAATAATTCAAGGGGAGCGGGTGGTCGTAATGTTGGAAATTTCCAGGGCACTCCGAAAAGTTGGGATCTTCCGGGTCCAGTGAACTAGTGACGCTCACTGAATCCTTATCTTTATGTTCGTAAGTGCTTTAAATTATACCATGCTTAGTTGTTACCCTAATTAAGGCATATTATAATAAACGTAGCAAAAGAAGCATTTAAGGATCGTCGCAGGTAGCGTTCTGTAGTCTCTGCCTACCTTCAAGGGAAAAAGATGTGAAATTATGTATGTGTGTGGGTATTATAACAAAAAATTAATAAAAAACGGATAGGTATAGAGTTTGGAAGTTCAGAAATATTTTACAGTTGTCTAGTTATCACTGAAACTATAGAAAGCTATCGCTCGTACACGTCCCTTGCAACTTTACAGCATTGATTTTTTTGCAAGATTAGTTACCAAAATATTATTTTAATTCTATTTTAGCGCGAGGATAGGTAGGAATCTCTTGTTACCACACAATGAAGTACAATTTAAGTTGCACAGCGCTAATTAACTACAGTTATATTCACCTAGAAGTTGCCTCTCTTTCTATCGCGTAACTCTTATATCTTCTGACTACGTTACACTCACTGAAATGGCCCGACAAGACGAACCGGCCCTAGCATATCTAAAATGCGAAGTGAACCATCTGCATTCATCTGTGCCACAGTTTGTGAAACAATGCAATGATTGTGCAACTTATGTAAGTGACAGTTACAATGATTATTCATACTCGAATGTCTCCCGTATTCGACGGTTCGGGAGATTAAAAAACGTATACTGAACATCACTACTGTGCACATCAATTGATTTACAACATATCATAGATGTCGTGGAAGGTCGTGAATTTATTTATTATGTTTGCCATAATATGATCATCGTAATGACACAAGATATTTCATCACTTTATGTAATTTTTCATAAATAAAAAAGCTGACGGATAGAGTAAATTATATTCGTTTAAAAATATCTTTATTGAAAAGATAAATATTTACCTATTCCCAAATTTTCAGTAAAACCTATCTTTTTCCTTAAAAAAAGTCTGGAAGTTGACTTGACCAAAAAATTTCGACTTGCGACGCAAACTGGGCCAAGGCTTACTTTATTGGAGTTGGAAATCTTTCATTGAACCGTCAATAATTTTTTGACTGTGTTGTGTAACATCTATGGTATGCCCAAGTGTTGTAAATCATCTGGTAAATATATATATTCGGTATTGTATGAAAGCAAATATCGGTTAAACGGATAATGTTAAGAAGGAGTTAAGGTGGTCGGCCGCTAGGTAGCTCACAGTGGAGCGGCGCAGATACAATGGGAGCGATGGCGCGACGACGACGGAACCGGATAGCACCTATTGCCGGCGCACTCGGTGCCGATAAGAGCCGCCGAGGCGGTCGCACCCGCGCCGCGCTGTGCCGCTGCCGACGCCTGTCCCTGATTTATGTACGACGTGTCTCCTTTTTAATGAGTCCGTAAGAAGATATCTCCCTGAACACCACAATAAATTTCCGAGCTGTGACTTGCCAAAATGTTTCAACGTCGATATCTGCAAACAAACCCAGTCCCATTCCGTTAATCTGCCGAAGCGAAGAACGTATCGCGTATATAAGTCGTGCTTATCTCGGGTAATGGCCGCCTATCTAGTTGATCTGCCAGTTTTATTTATAGCCATGTTTTCCTTTACGCGCTCCTTCCAATTTGTGGAGAGTGAAAGGGATTGTTATGAGGCTGCCATGTTTCATAGCAATAAACATGTGTATCCAAAATAACGACATTAACTATTTTTCTTTTAGGTGCTTTTGTTACAAAATTCTTGTGACGATTGTTTCCCTTCCCTATTGTTTGCGCGTAAACGCGATTTGTAACTGCAAGTACCAAGGAACAGAACGCAGAAAAAAGTTACCGTAAATAATTTGTAGACACATAATAAGCGTTCTTTTGCCTAAAAATATATGATGCTACAAATTCAAAGTTATTTCAGTTCTTGTTCCGCTACTGCTGAGTATGAGGTCCTGGGTTCGAATTCTGGGTCGGGCAAGGTGTGTTATTGGGTTTTTCCATCTGGAATTTCTCAGTAGCAGCCCGGAGTCTGGATTTGTGCCCGGTTGATGGCAATAGGCTCGCCCCCTATTACATGGGACTTAAACATAACTGGCGAAATGTGGGTGTACTATAGGTACACCTCTGCCTAGCCCTTCGGGGATTACAGGCGTGATGTTATGTTATGTTCAGTTCTTGAAAATCGTCTGTTTTCTAAAAATTTATAAATGGCTGCAGGTTGTGATGAACAATTGAACAAACGGAACTCAAGTGTATAAATAACGTTAACTGGCATTGTTTATGTGTCGATTTAAACAATTTTACACAATGCTTACTTCTATTTTGATTTGAAAATTATTAATTAAACTTAAATCAACAGGATGATATCTAATTCAAGTGTTGTTTTCAAGTTAGCTTTTAAAGCCGTTTGCCCGATAGGATTTCCCATTGGCAACTTCCCTGGAGCCTTAAAAGATGAGTTTCCAAAAAACGATGATACAACTAACTTACTTTAAACAGAAGTCTAAGTACCAACTTTCACTGACTTAAAAAATGACGAATATCCATACAGTTTCCAAAAAACGATAATACATTAATTTACCAACTTCCACGTTGTTCACCAGAGCACCTTTTCGGTTATCATAATTATAGGTTTCATGAGGTAATTTGATTTTCACAATTGGATACGATCTGGAGCTGACTGTCTACCCCATGTGAATTTCTTGCATTTCAGAAATTTTAATTGTGTAAAGTGGTCACCTTTAAAGAGAAGTTTTAGAGGTCACACACAATATAAGGTCACATGTGATGTGTGGGTCACATCACATGTGACCTTATATTGTATGTCAATATGTAACGCAGTAACTGTATTCATAGGAAAGTTTGTATATAGTAGAATATCGTAGGTCATTAATAAAACGGTTTAAAATAAAAATGTCCTGGGAAGCCTGAAAAACGAAGGGCGGGGCGGGTTAAAACACAGAGCGGTGGTTGCGTGCCCCCTCGTTACGGGCACCGGCGGCGCGGCGTCCGCGCTCGTTCTGTGTAAGTAGTGCGTTCATCCTGTTAAATTTATTGCCGCTTTTATATCAGCCGTTACAGAGAGGTCCCCTTTCGTCCGTATCGGGCCGCGCGGAGCCCAGCTTAGTGAAGTCGCAATTACGTTTTACCGGCTTTGAGTCCAACGGAGGCGACTTTTGCCGTCCATCGAATCGTAATGGAATTAGCGTTTCAGTGCTCTTTTAATTTGTCTTCTATCCTTGTAGTGAACGAATCTTCTACCTGAACTGTTTGCTCTCGTCGTAACACATTTCTGATGAACAAGGTATTTATCTAATTCGTAATCTATTTGTGTTTATTTATACTATAGATGTGCTTGTATGCGTGTAGAGTACCAATTGTATCTCATTGATATTCAAGTCATTCTCATTCGTCTGCTGATAATGCGTCTGATGTTATTTTGAAACAACCCTTATCCTCTCTCAGCTAACGATGTAACGTAATATAACAATCGTGTACTGCTACTATTCTAACAACGACGTCGCATTGAAGTATAACAATTAAATCCATTTATTTATTTAACCCGTTCAGCTCGTTTGGGTTAAACTACCTTGCGTAGCAGCGCGTAGCAATAGTGCTACGAGCGTAGCACGCAGTGCGTTTTGCTATTGTTTAATTTTTTCTTTTCCCATTTGAATAATTTTTTAAAGTATGTAGCTGAACTTATAATATGTGAAAGTACTGTAAGTAGTAAGTACTACTACTGTGTGAATATAATTTGCTCGCACAAATTGCATACCTTACCTACATATACAACTTTAAAAAAATCACTATTTGATATTTTTCCAGTTCGTGTAGCCACAAGGTGAAATTTCAAACAGCGCTTCCGAAGTTAATCCTTCTTTATAAACGAGTTCTTGAGTCTCAACAAATTGCAATAGATGTTGTGCATTAAAAATAAGTCGGACGTCACCTGTAGAGAGAGCACGGCGCGCGGCTCATCTAACTTGCATGTGCCGGCACCCGGCGCCACCCGCGTCACGCCGCGCATCTCATTACCCGATGACACCCAGCTACATCGCAATATGCCACACCACACGTACTGATTCATTGCACTTTTTTGACTTACCTTAATATGGATAACACTCTAACGTCTCTTCTATCTATCTTCGTCTATCATTACAAAACCAAGTCCACTCAGTCTACAGTCATTATAAAATGATTACGGTAACTTATTTTCAAAGTGATTTAATTACATAATATTTCGTACCAAGCAATATTAAGATGTGCCTTTGAAGCATATATTTTAGAGGACGAGTATCGAAGTAAAAGATTATCTAAGGGCGAACGTCGAAACCTCGAATAAGGATATTACCCTTAAAATTTGAACGCCGATATATTGTTACCTCGCCTAAAATGTAATATTGACGTGTGCATTGTTAACAACAAGCAGCCGGGACGGCGGGCGAGGTCGGAACTCGCTTTGGATGAGGCAATTTTATGGGTTTATTGAAAGATAGTCGTCTTCAGCGTACAACCCTAAGTGATGAGATCCGGCCGAACCCCGGCCTTCATAACGTTTGTAATACCATTTTACGACCAGCTTAGGACGTAACTTATACATATTTTGAATAACTTTACGCGCTGCTTAGAAAAGAATTACTACTACCCGCCCCACCGAGATAGGCTTATATATTATACAACATGTACTTTACGACGGAGGTGTTTGTTGACTATGATGATGTTCATTTGCATTCGAATACAAATATGGCCTATAAAAAGAAAAAGTGCCATAGTAACTTAATGATTTTGTTAGTACCATACTCGTATTTAGAAACTTTGTTTCGCAAACAATACTCAATGATAATAAGGCCTCTAATAAAATAAATTAAATATCAAAAGCACAAGTATTCACTGAGCACACCCAGTTGCGTCACTTTCAGATTTTATCTTAACAAAATAACCCCAAGGTGGGACCGCTACGCACAAACGTCGCACTTACCAGCGAAACGACCTCAACTCTAATACACGTTTCGCGTGTTCCCCTCCCGGTGTGTATAATAAAAGTAACATTTTTGTTACAGTTCCATTTTAGCCAAACTATGTTTGTACGTATTGAGTAGAAATCGTACGGGTCAGCACACGTGTTCCGCACATACAATCAGCCGTTAGGGCACACCCTGACACCCCTAAAACGATTTGATTAAACTCATAAAACTCGAGGTAGCTTCCTACCGCCGCCGGTGGACACGCCGCGGTTCACGATAGAAAAGTTGAAGTTATATGAGCCCTTCCCCAAGAGCCGCCTGCCTGAACCTCCGCTCCACCAACCACCTTTTAATAACACAGTCGAGTGCTTTCACCACCACGATTAAGATGACTGTGAATAATTACATTTGCAACTCTTTTTGTTTTTTACCTGGAGCAAGCAACCCATGCTAAGGTATTAGTATTAAGATGATGGTATAGCATTCTACAGGCTTCTACGATATGAGATAACAACAGTGAATTAATGGATTAGGTGTTATTCTTTGTTACTCCATTACACAATGCTATACCGACATTATACATGACCTACCAGTAGATCAACTTGTAACATTACTTTGCCGAACCGAAGTCAGGCCAATTCTACCAAGTTTTCATACCACTAGGTTTGTGCATTATGTGCTGTAACATAGTAAAAACACTGTCAATTATGTTGTGTTCACTAAACAGAAAGATAAGTCTTTAATCAAGAATTACCTTTAATAATGACGCCAGTTTATTGCTGACCCTACTGGCATATACTTCATAATCTTTCACTAGTGTCGCCAAAACTATGTTATTCCTTCATCACGTTCACATACGGGCCGAAGAACTTCGATCTGATAACGGTCCCGAAACTTTAAGAACTAAAGCACTGGTTGCCTTTGCTGCAACGTTTTACGTAAACACATGCGTGCCCTGCCTCTTTATTGGATGTTGTTACCAAGTATCGAATCCCAGAGCTTACGGTGCTGGCGCGTGCACGTCAAACTTCGCTAACCGCCCTTAAGAAAGTTGGTAAAGTTGCCTCCCGTCGGAGATGTGCTATGCCGTGCCGCCCTCGCGACGTTGCCGACCTCGTGTAAACTGTAATCCCTCAGATGATGCTAGGATTTAGCAGCTTTATATTACCTCCGCTGGAAGTTGTTTGATAAATGTTGTCTTTAACAACCATAGATACAGATCACACATTTATAACTTCTTTATATCTCCGAACAAAAATATATTCCGTACCTAACTCCTTTATTATTTTCGACCAATGTGCTCAAAAACATTGGGATTACCTACCTATTTTCTTATTTGTATCGTATGAGTTGAGTTCGGCGAAGTAAAAGCCGCGGATAGCTCAAGGATTCGCGTCCTCGCACTCCACTGCGCGTGAATGGCGCTCGCGTCGTATTATCAACCGTCACTTCGCTCGACAGGTGTCGCCTTCAGCCAACTCGAGAGTAAATTACTAGCTTCGAAGTCGCTGAATCAACCCGACTCCTTAATCGATTTTCAAACCACTCGCCTAAGAGCTTGAGACACAAAGTGAAACACAATGAAACACAATGAGTATAAATGACTACCGCAAAATTGAAGACCGCATCGATGCAGTTCCATAATATTATCATTATTTTTGGTTTACCTTAAATTCAATCTAATGAACAAGAGTAGCAATCATAGACATACTAAGACCTCGCATAGAATTAACTGAATGTACTTAAATATCTCTATGTATGTTCGTGTAGCAGTTGAATAGCAACATCTTGCATGCTAAGCGCGAGCTACGAGCTCGTTTTCGTATTTAAATAGGGAAATGGGAAACAGACGCGGTGAGTCGACGAAGCACTGGTGCCGTGGTATTGTTTTAATTAAAGTAATTGGAGGAGGCACGTTGAGAGCCGCCGCTCGGTTGGCATGATCTGTGCCTTGAGGATTTACACCAATTTAAGACCGAACCCAGCCAGGCGTCAATTAACGGTACAAGTCCTACTCAATCGTATAACTGTGTACGATTTATCTTCTTACGTATTATGATGAAATCGTAAGCAAATATGTAATTAATTGAAAATCTCTCATTTATAAGTTTACTAGCTGCGCCCCGCGGTTTCACCCGCATAAGTTTCGATTCCGTGGGAATATCGGGATAAAAAGTCCTTTGTCCTAACCCAGGTCTTGGTTTACCCATGTGCCAAATTTCGTCCAAATCTGTTCAGTCGTTTTAGCGTGTAACAAACAAACTCACTTTTGCATTTATAATATTATATATACATATTATATAGTTAGGATTAAACTGCTACTACAGATTTCTGTAACAGATACCTACCTAAAAAACTCTCAGTGACTTATAGACATATAGTATATCTATATTTATTTCCGCAACAATGGCTTTCTTTAGTTTCTTTCTGTACGACAAATGTAGCGGTGGAATATGAGAAACGAAACGAAAGAAACCGACACTAACAAAAAAGCAACCAAAGATAAACGGAAACGGACTCGCTCATAGAGAAAAGTAGACGGTAGACGCTCTGCGCAACAGAAAACTTAGTGGGAAGTCACTCCTTAGCTATCTGTAAAGTAAGTAAATCTTTGTTAACAAATAACGCTCATTTTATGTGGATAAATATTAACTTTGTTCATAACGCACTTTTATAACCTAAAATAAATGTTTAATCAACGTAGCGCAATGATTTTCTAACATCTCATCTATGTTTTTCTTAGGAACCTTTCAAGAACGTTGCCACCTTCTGTCTGTAATCAGGCAAATGTTCTATTTTCGTAGCAAAGCTCGGATTAACCCTTCGCCGAGAGCGCGTTTGTACAAGTTTCCTTAAAGTAATTAAAGGTTCAAGCAATTTGAACTCTGAAATGAAAATTCATAATCTATTTATCTGCAAGGGCATCTGTAAAAGAATTTTGTATTTTTCGTCATACAGATAAAAAGAAAAAAATAGTACATTACAAAAATGTTTAATTAGTTTAACAAGCGCAATGAGAAGTACAAACGTACAGACAGACATATGAATCTTTGGAAAGCCCAACATGTGTTTTCCCAACCGCACCGGTGGGAGAGCGCGCATCGCCGAAAACAGTGAATAATGCAAAGGCCTTACGAATCGGATCATATTTTTTCAGAGAAATGTGGAATCGCGAAGTGGCAAAACAGAATTTAATATTCGTAAAAGGGTTGACGTCGGGATAGGGGCAGCGCGGCAGTTGACGCGTGCCTGCTCTGGGTTTTTTTGGCTACTTTCCAAAATCAATATCTTCGGATACACAGGCCGTCGCGCATTTTGCACTAATCTTACGAAAATACGCCGTGCAGTAGACTTTGTAGATGTGTAGCTGTCAATTATATTTTTCATAGATCAACATTATTTAATGTGTTTATACAGATTTTTCAATACTAAACAGCCCGCTTATCTCCGAAGTTTGCACAGAATTAGATAGATAATTAGAGTTAAAAAAGAAATACAATAAGATTACACCTATTTAATTTTCTAAAAAACGAAGAAAATATCTAATATTGAATTTATTTATAACTTTAAAGTATATCACAAGTTTATGGCAAATATCATTATCGTACGACCAAAATATCACGTCAAAATGAAAACGCTCGGGGACACGTGAATGAATAATACATGAAAAATAAATCTTTCCGAAGACATTTCTTTTTCTGAGTGGAATTTACAGTACGTAAATATTATCTGCCATAAGATCAACACAATAGGAACAGCCTTACTACCGTAGATCAACATTTGTCCTTACTTGGGACATTCCATCTTGGAACCAGCTTAGGTGTCCTACAAAGGTTCCATACCTGTAAAAAAATAATTATACTCTGCAATAAATAAATAATACATTACGTCAAACTCCATTTTGTTATTTTGCTTTTGGATAAGTAAAGAGTCTGTAAATTAATAAATGATTGATATGCCATCATAACCACGGGTAATAAGTGTAGATACTCTTTTTAAATGAAATTAACACAGTTAGTGTGGAAACGGGTAGGCGGCGGAGTGGGCGCAGTCGGGTGCGAAGCGATGCGCCGTGCTCGAGAGCTCGGTTCATTTAAAGGCACTTGTCTGTAATTGCAGAGCGACTAAGACTTTACCCTGACTGAACGGCAGGCGTTATCGAATAAAAAAAGTTTTAATGGTATGCCTTTGTCGAACCTTTATAGGCTCCGCAAAACTTATCTCGACCTACTTCCATCTTCACAGTTTTATAACCCTCAAGTCAAAACACGCAATGTATCTCTGCTATGATTTTGTTTACGTAGCCTTACTTCACTACCAATTAGGTGCTTCCACTTGAATTGGAAGCTTAATAATCACATCAAATGTTTTTAAGGGAATGTTACTAGCAGAAATGCACTTCGGAAGGATACTTTAAATAAAAAATACCAGATAGTGGTTGCAATTTCGTCGGAAACGCAATAAATAGCTCGGGCGGCGCCCGCTTGACCCACTTCCTGTTACATGCCGAAACGCCTGCGATTTAATCGCACCCTGCCTCACTCCATCCTTCCGTCGAGACCCCACACGCTTCGCTTCTTTGCCCCATAATTATTAAATCCATTCCGAGCTCGCCAAGAAAGGGGCACACCCAAATAAAAAGCTCTACCGGACCTAGTGAACCATGCACATTAACATCAATAGCTTGTTGGTAATGTATTTTATGGCAAGTTTACACAACATTCTTAAGATCTTTCACGCAAAATCCAACCACATACCTGTCGCATAACACTAGTAGACGCCGAATGTCATAAATAATCTTATGAATTAAAATTATTTCCCCCAACAGAAGGCGCTATGACACTGTTTTATGTACAGCCATAAACTGAAAGTTACGTTTGAAAGCACATGACATCTTAAACATTGTTCACATTGTATCATGTCGTTCAGATTCGCAGTATCAATGCTTTTTTATTCAGTGGAGAATGCAACATCGCGTAGCCACCACCCTGATTCACGTTTTCGGTTGAGTTCACATGGTGGCAAGTGCGGGAGGCGCGGGCCGGCGCGAGCGTCGCATCTGATAGCGAAGCGGAAATTGCGCGGCGCGTCGCGTGCGCCGCGTGTCCATGACGTGCACTCTATTCGCTTGCTATTTTATTTCGCTTTGCTACTCTCCTCGTTCGCCTCCAAAATCTTTTACACTGCTGGACTCCAAGCACTCCTTTTCATAAGATTCATTTTATTTTGAGTTTCTATCGAAATAATTTGTGTCACATACAGAAATTACTTACAATTCACAGTTTAAATGTAGAGCTAGTTTATTAAATTGCAAATTTCGAGTTGATCATTTACACGATTAATCAAATGAAGTCTTTTTTTTATACCTGAATACGTATTATGAATATTAAAGCAAAACCTGCTTTACTCAGCCGTGATGATTTAAAAAGTCTACAAGATACATATCTTTGTAAATTTCAAACTATTTGGCTAATACGACTGAGGACAACGAGAAGCATCTCAAAAGTCACTTTTCATGAGAATATTCCTACACAAAGACATCATAAGTAGGAAGTGAGCTTGTCTCAATATGAAGTTGATACGGGCTCGTGTGTGTTTTGTCTATGTAGCGCTCATAACAAAGCAGACGGGAGAACGCTCAAATATTTTTGTGAAACTTTCATGAATATATTAGCCATAAATGTGACTAAAGGAATCTATTTCCTCTACTGAACCGCGCGCAATGCCGCTCGCAATGTACAATTTCGAACACATAAACACTTTAAGGGTTCTTTAACGCTAAAACTACATACGTATCAAAAACACTATCCCGTCTTCACAAATAACATACATTCAAATGATCTCAAGAATAATTGCTGTATTTTGCTGAAGGTCACAAAAGAACAGAAATACATGTTAAAGAGCCGGAAACCTGATTATTATTCAAGTATTCTAGCAACACGCTCACACGCTAACTCCCATTTTCGTCATCGGGACTTCTAGCGCTCGTAAAACACAAGTTTCACCATTATATTTTTACGACGGCAACGAATGTCAAGTTTTCAAAAACACGCCTGTCGCCTTCCCCCGTAGCATTTGTTCGTTATCTCGGCTGGAAAACAAGTGATATTCCACTGTGTACTGGCAAAGCACCGACAAGTACTATTCGTTCAATTTCGTTTCATTCATTATTGTCATGCTAAATATTGTCTATCGATTTTTATTTACGTAGCTTACGCACTAAATAACCAAGGACCCTTATTGGAGATAAGAACTGTTTTAGAATCTGAAGTGCGAAGTGGAGATACAAACATTTTAAGCGAAAACAGTACTTTCAGCAACGTAAGTCGGTAAGCATCGCTCATTGTACTGTTTCGTAAAACTTTGAAAAATCTGTTTAAAAGTTCTAAAGAATTTTACAGTATTAAGTTCTTATTCTACTCATCGGTTGCTGTTGTGGCGCTCGCCTCGACGGTGTACTGTTGGTGCGGGACTCCATATTTACGATATAACGTGTTCTTTTTATGAAATTGCATGAGTTTAGATAAAGTAGTGTAAAAAACTGCACATAACTAGGAATTAAAACACTCGTGTGATACTATTATAAAATTCGCCTGAAGCTCGGTTTATTAACTCACAACTCGTGTTTAAATAACCCCCTGATATGTAACAGTTTCATAAACTACCATAACCTCACACTTCACCTTCTCAAAAATTGAAAATCTTTTTGAAATTCTAAAAATATTTTGGTATTCTAAATATACAACTGGCATATCAGCGGACAGCCCAAACTACTGGAACTAGTAACAAACATTTTCACCACACGTCATACACGACACATCGTAGTGGGCATATATATGAGTAGTTCGTTTGGATGGCGCACCGGCTTGCACGCACGCATTTTATGTGTGAAGGTAGTCACTGTCTAGGCTGAGCTACGTAAGCCAATCACAATACGGCGCTACTGTCAAACCTAATGCTGTGGATGTGAATTGTCGCTATTAATTTGAAGTAATAGTTATTTTATTCTTTACATTAAAAATGTAAATGGCGAAATGTGGGTTTCCGATAGGTACACCTCTGCCTGGCCCTTCGGGGATTACAGGCGTGATGTTATGTTATGTTTAAAAATGTAGGCGAGCACTAAGAAAGGGTTTTAACTTATTCCACCCAAATATCGGATAAAAGTTTGTATGAAATACATCATTTTTTTATGCAAAATCAATGTGTATTTAGGGTTTCGCTAAAAAAAGTAAAACACTGTTTATGGATTTTTACAGTATTCTACCCCAAAATGGGGATAATAGAGATGACAGTTTGTGTGGGGAAGTCCGACATAAACGCGGACGTAGTCGTAGGCAAAGTGCTAGTCACTAATATAGGGAAATTTCAATCTAACAATAAAAAGGCATAAAGTACCTACTTAATACTTCAAACTTTTAACTGGATCATTCATCATCATTTCAGCTGAAAGATGTCCACTGCTGGATATAGGCCTCCCAAGCACCGCCACTTTGACCGGTTCTGTGCTTCCCAACGGATTCCTGCGGCCTTCACAAGATCATTGGTCAACCTTGTGGGAGGCCTTCCATCGCTACGTCTTCCGGTATGCGGTCGCCACTCCAGAACCTTCCGGCCCCATCGGCCGTCTGTTCTGCGAGGAATGTGCCCTGCGCAATGGGCAGAACACATTCACAGGGCACTTAAGTTCGACAATTCTTCGGGCTATGTCAGTTACCCTGGTTCTCCTGCGGATCTCCTCATTTCTGATTCAATCACGTAGGGAATCACCAAGCATAGCCCTCTCTATTGCCCTTTGGGTGACTTTGAGCCTTCTAATTAGGCCCATTGTGAGCGACCAAGTTTTATTGCCATAAGTCATCACTAGCGACACGCACTGGGCAAAGACTTTCGTTTTGAGACACAGCGGTATGTGAGACGAAAAGATATTGCGTAGTTTCCCAAATGCTGCTCAGCCGAGTCGAATTCGACGATTGACCTCTTTCTCGAAGTTGAACCTACCTAACTGGACAGTTTGTCATAGGTAAACATACTCGTCCACAACTTCGAATGTATCGTCTCCGATCTTCATGAGAAAGGGTAAAACATGGGCATTTGACATGACCTTTGTCTGGTCCAAATTAATTTTAAGACTCACTCTTTCGGAAGCTCTACTAAACTTCTTAACTGGAAAGGGTGAGTATTTAATATTCATAATAGACACCCTGAATTAGTTAAATACGAACTTCCAGCAACTGTATCTAAGAGCTTCTATATCTAGCTAACCATTTGGGGAAAACAAGCGTGATGTTCTTTTTTTTTGTTTGTTATGTGTTTGTGAATCTAAACAAAAGTATTCATAAATTTAGTATCGCATGTTAAAAATTAATACGCAGACTATAGCATGGTCTGTAAGCAGAATACTTTCGCCGCAGTGCATAGTAAGAACCTATTTATTTAAAACGAGCCAACACACAGTTTATTATTTCATTTAAAAAAATCAATCAACAAGCGATATTAAAGATGACCATTTCTCTCTGCACAATTCTCTTAAACGTAAGACAGGCAACGGAAAATAAAGGTTACAATTTACAAATTAACAAATCATCTGCCGAGCCTTTTCCCCACTATGTTGGGGTCGGCTTCCAGTCTAACCGGATGCAGCTGAATACCAGTATTGTACTTCTAGCGCCTGCCTATCTTACCTTCACAACCCAGTTACTGGGTAATACGATACCCCTTGGTAAGACTGGTGGGACAATTTACAAATTAACTGACCTTAAATAATTCTTTTTTTTTGGTGAGCTTTTAACCTTAATGGTCGAGCAAAGTGTACAGTTCTGGTAAGCGTTTAAGCAGCAGCCGTAAATAAACAGCTTCGGTTTGAAAGAGCAGTGAGAATTAACAGCTGCAAGCTTTCTTCAGACACCCTTTAACCTGATCGGGCGACGTTCTTGTTTTACCTATGTTGTCTAAGTTTCGTCTCAGTTCCGTATAAATATGCATATAGTAATACTTCTTTCTTGTATGACCTTAGGAGGGAATGTGCCTTGGTACCTTGCAGAACATAAAAAAAATACAGTCCTTGTCACTTCATTTGATTTCGTTAGTTCCACTTTCAGCCAACTCACGGTAATTGGTTAATACACTTACAATGGCAATCCCTTCCATTGTTACAGTTTGCGCTATTTACGATGTTGAGCAGACGAATTTTTCAAACATATGAAGGAAATTTATAATCCAGTGGATTAGGTATCCTTCGAATTGTGATTGAAAATGTGGTACGCAATTAGGGTACTGGTCAGATAAGTTCGTGGCAATATTAATTAAAACCGTTTTACCCCGTATGATAATTATATTGTGGATTTTAGGCACCACCACCAAGGTAATCTGCAATGATCTAGCTCATTAGCTGCACAGAGACAAGCTTGAATAGGTATTGAAAATAATTAACTTATGTGGAATATGCAAAAATGGGTTTGAAGTGGTAAGAAAGCGTGTAAAAAGCTTTCCACAGGGAACACCTAATCAACTAGGATACTTAAGGAAAGAATTGTAACGACATATTATAATTTATCTCTATAAATAGCTACATTCCGTAGACTTACCTAATTAAGTTCTTTATAACAAAAAACAGATAGAATTTCGACTGTTGTACCTGAATATTGTAACTCATTTATCTCCAACATAATCCGTTACAGATTTAAGTTAAAGACATTGACAATAGACTTAATTGAAATAAAACCTGTCTAGCGAATAATTAATTCTATTTCATTGAATATAATACGCGTATATTAGAGATAAATTTTAACCAAAATTCGACTTGAACTGCGCAACGTTAAGTTTCATTATTTAAAATCAGAAGCCACCTTAATGGTAGAAATCATGTAAATCGAGTAAGTGGTTCTCGAGTTTGAAGCGCACTATAGTGTATAGCCAGGCAGAGAGACATTGCGTATTATGATACCTATGTAAGGATACTTTAATTATATCTAAAGTACTGTTTCCTACTAGTTGAAATTGATATCGAGTCATATTTACAAGTGGATGCAAACTTATGTTTGATCAGTAGTTGTGTGTTTCGTACTGAACTGCTTTAGCACGGATAAAAAGTACCTAGGTAAAACATTTCGATTTTAAGTTAAACTTTTATTAACGATATGTATTGCTAATTATTAATATATTTGTTTAAGTGCATAGTTAAGTTGCAAAGCAAAGGATCGATTAGTTAGTATGGGGGTGCGGTCGCGTGCACGAGGGCCATAGCGGCCGGGCGGCGGGCGGCTCGGCGCGGCGTTGCCTTCCGGCGAAACGCGAGGAATGTTGCCGATAGATTAACTTCTGATCTCTTTTCCGATATTATAGCGGAGCGCTTATGTAAGGAATTCTAAGCGCTTCAATCTGGTTTAAGGCCAACTAAGGCTTTCCGAGAAATCTGCTCGGTATCTCCCGACATAGATATATTATTCAACGTCTTACTAATACCCAAAGCTATGCGACTCAAGTAGCGCCGCACGTACATCCCTCGTGTTTATATATTTAAAAGTACATATGACTTTCTAAATCGAGACTCGCATTCGCTACTCTCCGCTTTACATTTAGGTTTTACGTTGAATTTTTAAACAAACATTATTTAAGTTAGAATGGGACATGTGCATAATAAATTAAAATGTATGTATTCTTTCCTGCTAGCTAACTTTATTCCAGGCTCGTGTCTTTCGCTTTAACATTTTTATGACACTACATCACTGTCCCTATGCAGTGGATACTTATATTAGTTTGAAATATTACACACACAGAGTCTCTTTCGTCTTTGCGACACCACATAATATAACGACATTATAGTGAAATATGAAAGGACATCAGCGGTTGCCGAATATTTTCTCTTACGAGCTTTTCCTCTATTTTTCTTTTTCATATGACTACTTGTACGTAACTTAATAATATATATTTTGTTTCAGGTACGAATTTAATATATCTACAGTATCATGAAAATGTAAGCACAAAGAGTGTACCTATACCTACTTGCCGGTGAGTAAATACCACATAAATCTTCATTCTTCTACTTAAACTTGAAATAACGTTCCGCCTTAGAATAGGAGCGTGTGTCAACTTACTTATAATCAGCCTATTTCGACAAGCGTACGTACACAGACCTGCTATCTGCATCCATGTAAAGCTAACTGTACAAAATACTATGAATTACATTGGTTTCGTAAAACTTTTGAAGCAACAAATGCATAATAGATTTCCTCGTCATTTATGTGTAATCACACATTAAAGGTGACGTATGTAATGTAATAAAACGGCGGGGTGATGCAGCTCGTGAGCCCGTCTGATACTTACGTCTGTTCCGCTCAGGTGGGGCGACGGGCGTTCTGCGGCTTGTTTGCGTACAAGTGAATTCCATTAGAGCCAGCGTGTGTACCGCCGCCGCAACTTCCACGCCCGCTTCATTCATATGCCATTAGCTGATCGATTTACAAGTACAATATGTGTTCATTTACTTATATCTATGTACTAGCTTCTACCCGCGACTTCGTTTGCGTGAAATTTCTTGTCCCCCCGACCCACCGCGTCGCATCACATCGCCCGTCCGTCCCATCACTTCGTTTTCACTTTGTTCGGCTCCTAAAGGTCGAAGCGTGATGTTGAATATCCTATAACCTTGTTCAATGATTGGGCTATCAAAAGCAAACATATTAGTATAAATTAGCATATTATTAGTTCATGATAGCTACTTTAGTACGTGGGATATTTACCGTTAGACGGTGCAGACAAGCAGGGTGCGTTTTGCGTTACATGAAAACTACACATTGCAAAAATAAAGTATCATATCAGTAATTCCTGTTAGCCACGCAAAAAATATTTCGGCAGCATCATAGCGGACTGTTACTTTTTATGTAATTATAATAACTCAACATGAAAACTCGTTTAATGTCACAGAAATGTGCTTCACCATTTAAAAGTGTGTTCAACTGTGGCGCTGTAGTCGTGGAACAATAATTAAATTTTCCCTCGGCGCTGAGTGCGGAATATGTCGTTTCATCAACCTCGGCACTAACTCGCGAGAACTGCGCACCACCTGAAATATTTAATTCAGACCAGCCATTGTGCTTTAATTCACCGGAAATGAAAATTCATGGCACTTTCTATACCATTCAAATTTCATCATATAACTCACCACCGTCATAACTTCTACTTCTAAGTAAAGTATAATCTACAAATAATTTTAACTTATCATTAAGTTGCATTGAGTGTATTTGTGTTGATTTAAAATACAACGGTATATTTTTTTTCTAAGACACTATGGAATTGTGACGTCTTTATTTTTACCCCCACAGTCTACCGGTTCCCTAATTATTTGGAAAAGCTGTATATAGTTCTCTCGAGGGCAAAAACCCTATGCGCATACCTGTTGTAACTATTTCTATTGCAAATCCGCCCCTGAATGATATGAATAAAATATTCACGTAGTGTGGCCTTACAAATAGCATTCAATATTAAAGATTAGGCGCCGTATTAACGACTCTTAGAAAATCATGCTTTCCATTATAAATATGTTTTACTGGTTTTGTTAGAGCTGAGCTTAAGAGGCTGCATTCTGAAAAGCAACATAAATTAAAATTTTCACTCTGTAGAAAACTAAAATGTTAATAATGTTATGCAATAATTAATATACACTGAGTATTTAATTTACAAAAATGCTTTTTGTACGCCTAAAATTGTTACAACATCTAATTCAGTGTTATTATTGCAATTCATAATCAATATTTTAGTGCACTACAGAGTGATAAGAGTAATATTGACAAATTATTATCTGAACAGCAAAATATTTGACAGCTATTTGCGACGTTGCCAACTTGCGTTCTGAAACCCTCTTAAGTCGAACCTCATTTTCGGAGTTTCAGTAGTAGGTTTTATTTTTTTAAATCTACATTCATATCGTATAATTCTTATTTTGAAATAAAAAATAGTAGATACCTTAATGACAGACTTTACCCACGTGGAATTAAAAAGTTTTATTTTTCCCAAAAAATAATGCCTAATAGCAGTTTATCAAACTAAAAGCATTCATTTCAATTAAACCATTTACAGGCACTTTTGAATCGTCAAAGAGTCGTTCAGTTAGTCAGAAAATTGAAGCTGGTTGCCCATTCCAAAACATCGATCTCTATGGAGAAGAACGGCCAAGAAACTCCAAGGACACTCTTTTAAATATATGTAGATATTACAAAATCCTGGATACATTATTCTTGTTGCTTCTATGTGTGAGAACAATGTACAAAAAAATATCACAAGCATTTCAAAATATAACTATTTCATAACAGGCGTTATTTAAACCCCTGTTTTTAATATCTATAAGTGCAGTTGCATTCACTACTTTCTCTAAACTTATGCAATTTTATCAAAAACTTAAAAAATAATATCGTAAATATGGCGCCCAAACCTAAATAACACAGCCGCGGGGATACTCGCCACCGTGGGCTCTACCACAGGTAACACCATAATCATTGCAATCTGTACTTTTATTAAAAAAACCGGCCAAGTGCGTGTCAGGCCACGCACAATAAGGGTTCCATAGTTGGGATGAATTTATCCCAAATACAAATTTAACATTGTAGTTGAAAAACATGTTGTCCCATACATTCCAACTGCAAATGTAAGTTTGTACGCACAATATTGAGAGATTTACCATATTATTTTAAGACCATAGTCTTCTCATAAATTTTCCTGTAATCTGTAATAAAAGGTTTTGGCTCAGTAATTTCGGATGTAAGGTAATTTTTTATCTATTTTCTTAAATATATTTTAATGTATTAATTTTAAAATTTTAGAAAATTCACAACAAGTTCTTTCATTTGATATGTCACACGGTATAGTTTGCAAAACCTTTTTTTTAATTTTCTTGTTCAATCCCAGAAGTAACCCCCATATTCAAAATTCATTTATTTACGTTGCACGTCCGTGTTTGGGTCACAGAAATACATGTGTACCAAATTTCAACTTAATCGGTCCATTAGATAAATTAGACGGACAGACAGACACACGAGTGATCCTATAAGGGTTCCGTTTTTTTTTCTTTTGAGATACGAAACCCTAAAAATATATTATATAGTATATTCTTTTTTGGTCTTTCGAAACAAACTTCCCTAAATGTATTTATATAAAACTTTTAATTTCAAGTCTGTCATATCGGTACCATTTTTTATTTCAGAAAAAGAACTTTAAATACGACTTGAGTGTGGATAAAATATTAACTAAACTTATTTTCTATTATAGTACATGTATTCAATGATTTTAGTATTATCTGTAATGCAGGCTACTGTGGAGCGTACCCCCGCGGTGGAATGTTCGATTTGGGCGCCATTTTCCGATATTATTAGTGTTTTTGATGAAATTGCACGAGTTTGAGTTTTAATAACTGTTATGTAACATTTTCATAAACTACTAATTGTTGACAATATTTTTCGTACTATCGTATACATATTCCTTCCCTGTATACCAAACCCTCTAACATAGAACATCTACCTGTTACATATGAACTTGTCAATCAACTAGTTGAAGTAAAGGTGAAAAAAGTTGTACTACATATTTTATTGAATAGGAATAGCTAATTAGTAATCATTGAAAAATCTCACAGCTTTCCATCATACACTAAATAGAAAAGTTCAAATATAATCTGTGGAAAATTCAAACAACTATATATAGATGCACAACCCGAAGAAAATTGAGGAAAAAAGCAAAACTTGTTATAGTGTAGGTTCTCGCGAAGGACACTCGACGCGGGGGCAGTAGGGCGCTCTGCCTTTTCTGCCGTACCATTATAATTTTATTTGCTATGACAAACATCGAACCATGCGCCAAGTATTCCATAAATTTTAAATGAACTGGTAATGCAGCTACTTTAAAATTAGTCTTCAGTACTTATCTTTTACCGACTGAAATAAAGCTTTATACTTCGAGTGCTCTTAAACTCTTAAGTCCCAGAAACTTTAGTCTTGTTTAAGAGTTTAAAGAAAACAATTAAAGCATGATATATTCTAAATGACACGTTACTGAAAACAATAAAATTATAACTGTAGCAATATCTAGATATAGCACAGCCTGTATTTTATAGAAGCTTTAATTTACCGACCATGACAGCACTGCTCGAAGCAGGCGATGTTAGAAGTAGCCCGTAAATATTTAGTTAAGACATTTATTACAATTCTTGGGATACCTAGTGACTTTTTTAAACGACCTGAAAGCCAAAGTGAATTTATTTTATATTTATCGAAGTATGTACATTGGCGGTGTCAAGTTGCGAACGGCAATGATTGGCCCGGTTTCTTGCCACCGCCTTATTTCCATCTTATTACCGGCAGCGCGGCGATATTAAAGCGGGCGCTACGCCGCCACCCGCGTCTCCGCCCTGTCTTTGCGTCCGTGAATTAGGTTAATGGCCTGCCAGGTGATTTCCTTCTAAGCCGTATTTCGAGTAAAGCGCCACCACCTTAACACGCCAATGTCGCTGGAACAACTCTAAATGTTTAACTTTTTTTACCCACAATCGTTTTATATATACACACATAAGTGCTTACACTTAGTTTAGCGATAACCAAAGAAAATAATTATTTCCGCAAATACTACTACAAATTTACTAAGATTTTAATCCTTAGACTTGCCCTTATCGCCTTACTTAGGTCGCGCGAGAAGTGTCAATACTTACATATTATGTGAGCTCACACATCCGAATCATTTGTTCAAAGAAAGCAGTGCGCTGAAACACGCCAGAGAAACTTCATTGCTTTCGGTAAATCGAACACAATAGCCTGTTAAAATGCGCTCTTGTGCCTTCAAGTGCTCTAACAACTCAAGAAGTTCTAAAAGTTTTCATGGTTAAATATTTTGCGTTTCCATGAAAGTTAAGTCACTCGTGTCATTGTGTGTCAAAACGAAACAGAAACGTGCCCCTGCCCATCTTTTGACGAATTGGGCGAATCTAACGATTTAAATGTTTGCAAAATTATGTCAAAGACCGAATTCAGACTTCGAAAATTAGACAGACTGTAGGTATGTAATATTTTTTTTTTTACTTGATACTTTTGTAAACTAGTAAATGACTTCCTATCTATATTGTTCTGTTCATCAAGGTACCTATTTCACAATATTTAAACAAACAACATTCTTTTTGATCTCTATTAACCCGGCTACTTAAAATTCCTTTGTATTTTCATCAGTGATAGAGTGTTTTATACATACTTACATTATACGATGGGAGGGTTCCCGCGGGTGCTTTTGATTTATGGCACAAAGTCGCACCGCAGAGCGCCGCGACGCCCGCCGGCACGGCTGCAGCCACTGCCTCCGGGTTTTTGCGACCCCGCCACCCTCTCAGCAGTCACACTTTCCTGCCCAACAAAAACTAATCATGTAGGTAGAGCAGTTAGGAATGTTATTGAAATTTCAAGAAGTTTAGCTTTATTTAAATAGTTTATTTACTTAAACGAAGCTTAACTTTGATTTAAATTGTAATATTGACTACATTAACGTATCGAAAATATATGCATACCTAAATAAACGTAGATAAATAACTCGCTAATGTACATAAACTGAAAGAGAAATACATCAAAGTATAAATTAAAAGTACAATAGGCAGCCTTATCGCGATCTTCGCGAGCCAGGCAACCATGGTACACACGGCTACATATCAAGCTATATATTTCCAGTATAAGCTGACCTGACCTGTACGAAACGAAAAAAAGCTGCGAGATCAGCTTACACTGGAAATGTATAGCTTGATATGTAGCCGTGTGTACCTATGCACAACAGAAAATATGTTTGAAAGGAAAACAAGATACTCCTCGGTGTAACAACATATCAGTCGTACCTAATTTGAACAATAAGCGTGAAAATACACCTAAAGCTGCTTTTCACGGATACGCCGTGCGTAATACCTTTTTTCAAAATATTTTTAATATATAATGATAATGAGTATACGATGAACATTCAGTATTTCTCAAAATATTAGGAGAAACGTTTTAAGTGTTTTAGTTAAATGGTTTCAGGTTAATAAAGCACATAACATGCTTGCATATAACGTTTTTAAACACCATAGTAAAATGATTGAAAACACTGGCACTCGACGCTGACGGTTTTATAAAGAATAATAATTATGTTTTTCGCAAACTGGCTTGGAAATTCGAGCATTATTTTGACAACCTTCTTCGAGATAAATCGAAAATGCTGTACACGCGACCGTCCGGCCGGCAATGTTTGTATGAAAATCCATATCTGTTGTATTAAGCGGCCGAATAAATGATGTACTTTAATAGTAGATTGTATCTTAAGGGAGCAAAATAATATTTTTGCGGCGAGGGCGCTTTTTTGAATCCAGAGCGAAGTGAGGGATTCTTTAGTAGAATCCTAAACGTAGCGAGGGATTCAAAGAACGTCGCCCGAGCCAAACATATATTTTGCGCCCGACTGATACTCTCTACTTTTCATCACCCTCTATGAGAAAATAAAAGGCGCCTCATATTTTATTGTAATATTATTATTTAATAAAACATAGAGTAACAACTAAATTAAAATTAAATAGTATCTAATAATTAAACAACTAAAAACTTATATTTACATTTGAGACATTTTCGCAATTATGAAAATTTATTGTTACAGTTTTATTAGGAATAGAGATTGTTGTAGATTTTATGTTCTGCGTGTTTGAAATAATGTCCGAATCTGGCTCATTATGAGGAAAATGTGACGGTGAATCTCGTTGTTTGGATGTAGATGGGCACGGCAACAGTGGCATGGATGGATTAACTGAAGGTTTTAAATTGTAATGTTTTCCACGATGCGTTCACATGTTTTCCCCTTGTTCTCAATGGAATCTTCTATATACCCCTCTGCTACAGCACTCGACTTCCATCCTCCATGTCGCTTGAGAACAGTTAAGTCCGCTCCAGAATCTGCTAAAAAGGTAGCAGAAGTACGACGAAAACAATGTCCTGTTTGATATCTGGTAACTTCAAATAAATAGCGATTGCTTGTGGCATGTTAGAAATTTTATTTCTCCTGCGATTTTGCAAGTAATAGATTATCTTAATTCTATACTTTCACTGTCACTTGAAGAATTCATTTTTCAAAACAAAACCATGAATATATAACAATCCGTGAAAATTGACGAAAACGCGGGCTGAGTTCGCGCATTTTTAATTTGATTTCTTTTTTTTTATTCAGTCGGCGGCGCGACTATGGGCCGTCGTACCAGCCAGTCTTTATTCAAACAATAATTGCCTTCGATATCTTTGGCGCTGAACACTAAGTTGTTTCAAATTCAAAAAGTGCGCGGCAAAGATAATTGCGGCGCACTTATAAAAAGGATTAAAAACTCATTACTGCCCGCTAAAAGTTTCTTATAGAAAACACCACCTTTGGGTGCACTTAAAGGCGAAACAAGTCGTCCTTTTCGAATAGATGGGATGAAAAAACTCATATCTGTCATATTATTTAAAAATGGAAATAACTTTTAACTTCAACACATGCCAACCAATGAGATATTAAAGAATTTATTTAAATTCGATTTGGCTTGCAAATAGAACTGTCTAAAGTAAAGAAGAAACAAATGAACATATTGGCGCGTGAAAAATTATCGTTGTTCGTCATTGATTCTAGAATTTATAATTATTTTAGTTTGTTCGACTTTCCGCGTACATTTTGAGAAAAGTACGATACAAGCCTTGGCCGCAACCGGACATTGATAGACTCACGTATGTTTACCTCGGCTCCGCCTCTGCCCACATTTTCACGATCGTCCATCGTCGATCGTTTTCACGATCGTCCCGTGTTGCAGGCCGCGACAGTAATGTACTATAATATATTACAAAAATTTATGGTCCTTATAGTTAAGTTGACTAGTTTTCAAAAGAACCTCTAATCTAAATTTTAGAATTGCCTTAATGCCTCACATCAATACAGGCATTGAAGTTGGAAAATATTCAAAAACTTAAACTCAATTATAGAATTATAAGTTATTTGTACTACCTATTATAATTTAAATTACTCAAATTAATGCATCCATTCAGATTATAATCATGAAATTGTGTGATTTTTAATAAAACTGTACCTAACTGATAAATCTTGCTGACTGATTAAAATTTTCATCTAGGCTCACATGCACGGATTGGTAATCGAATAAATTTAATTAACTCATGCTGCAAAATAAATTAAATCAGTGTGTAAACAGTAAGTAATGAAATTAAAGTATGAATGTTATGTTAACAAAAGATCGAACCATTGCCTGTAGGATACAAAATGTCGGATTTAATTTCAACACCGAAACGTATTTTAATTAATTATTAAACTTTACATTTCAATTCAATTAATTTGCATCAAATGCGATACGTATTCTTTACGTGCAAGCATTATACAGTCAATCTAGATAAATTAAACTCTTCTGGAGTATAATACTACACGACATAATTATATTATTATTGCTGTATTTTCGAAGTTAATGTGTAAATAGGTACATGTTATTTATGCGGTATGTGCTCAAAGTGGCAACCCGTTAGTGGTTCCTCGAATAATCTCGTTATAATATCAAAGTGCGTTGCGCGTTATGATTCTCCCTCGCGTGCGAACTCCGAAAACCTTACTGGTTTCAATCAATATCATGACCGCACAGGCACAAACGACTTTATCCACTACCTTCTGAAAGCCTGTTTTCCCAAAGGTACCCCTTGATAAAAAATCTGTAAAGCCATCAAACCGTCCGCACTAAATTCAGGTACGGCTCACGACTCGCGAGACGCATACTTACATTACCTTTTAAAAGCCATCTTTTTATTCTTTTTCGCTGCTCCGATATTATTTTTAGATCCCTTGCCTTTTATGTTAGATTCTTTTTATGATTGTATTGTTTTGCAATAGTTTTACGTGTAACCGTAAAAAATAAGGATGAGATAAAAGCCATTTTTTAAATTTTTTAGTGAAATGACACTTCTTTAGGTTCTATTATGTAAAATAATAATGATGATCTTATTGTTAGTTTCATATAATTTTTTCTATGAGGTTCTCTAGAAGTGGCGTATTAGACGTACTCCTTGTTACTTGACCTTAACAAGCGTAAATTAAGAAAATCATAAAAATATATGAACAACGATATAAGATATTTATTTTAATGAGTTCCAGGTAGGCAGATACTATAGATTCATGTCTTTAATAAAATCTAAAAGTTTGAGTATCACATAGAATGAATTATTAAATAATGTTTGGAAGACTAGTGGCAAGAGTATAGATTGCGGTACTTCATGATACCATCCAGATATGCACCGGCAAGTTGAACCCCTAACTTCGCTGCTACTGGGCTACTTATTTTGATTAAACTCATAAAATTTGTTTTAGTTTTCTCCAAAAAATAATAAAAAGCTAGTATGTATGTAAAAGATACTACGTAAGTTTCCCGTCGGAACATATTCGCGTGCGTATTCAGTGCGTATGTGCGACCATTTCACAACAATAACACATCTCATTAGCCGTTGTTTTCCACTAAGTAATGCATGTTGCCTCGTGTGGCACCGGGCGGGGTGAGACAAAGTGTAATTAATTAATTACGCTTACGGGACCACTGTTTGCACAATTTACATTTATATATATATGACTATATTGTGGTCCAAAGATGTAATGTCTTCAAAAGTAGTTTCCAATTAAATGCGTGTGTTAATTGTAATTCAGTACGCTGAGTTTGAAAGTGAAAAATATTGATAAGACTGAGGTTTTATTTAAACTGTTACAATTTTAATAACGTAACGTACCTATATCTTAATTTTAACACTTTTAACCTTGCACAATACATACAAGTAAACGGTTTTACATATTCAAAACAATAGAGTACCTACAAAAGAAAACAGGTAATACAGTTATCATAAAGTTTTTTTTTTTTTTTCAAATTTGGGGTTTTTTGTTTGCTTCTAACTATTGCAGCTCATCTTCGAGTAGTGCGGTTAGAAAGCGAAACAGATGTCAACTACAGCTGGTTGAAGGGGACCAAATGATATCAAAATTACAATTTGACCCGAAGTCAACCAGCTAAAGCGAACAACGCTTACACTTTCCCGCACGCTGGCGACGCCGCGGCCTCTTCAACAATCTTCACACGTTTCACGTCTCTCAAATTCTTCGCTTGTTATTAAAGTATATTCATCGACGCACATCTTCATCTCGGCTCTTGAAATATAATATTAAGCGAGTAATAAACGTAACATGTGTCAGTTACAGAGAATACTAATTTCGGTTTCATAAAGCTTTGTATCATCAGTGTGCTTAGTTTATGTATATTTAGAAAGGTGTAAAATTTAGCGTATACAGTGGAACAGATGACTCCAGGAATAGCTAGTAGTGCGAGGTGCGAGGGCGTGCGGGCGGCGGCGGCGGCGGCGGCGGTGGCGGCCCGCGGCGCCTCCACATATAGGGCTGGCCTCAGCCCGCTCTGCAATCAGACGCAGTGTAAGCTTACCCGCCGAGAGCCGCCGGAGCACGCGGTGCCGGCGCGCCGACATTGACGCGCCGCATGTAACCGTACACGCCGCCTCGCTATTTTAGTCTCGTCCGGTGCACTAATTCGGGCAGGGTTAACGCGGTGGCCTCCCGATCGCCGCCAGTCGTAACACACTTCCGTCTTCGTTCTTCACGTCGACACTCAGTTTTTTTTTTCTTCCGTTTCGTTACTTTATCTTACGAGAGCACAACACAGTAAAGTTTCAGTTGAGAGCTTAGTAACATTAGTAGTTGGTGCTGCGATAATGTTAAAAGTTGGACTGTCAACCTAAACGTCATCGACCTGACGTAGGCACCGGACGAGGGGTTCGTTGACACCTAGCAGGCTTGACCTTGCATCTCGTCATGTTTGACCCAAAAATAATTCTATGCTCGAAGGTTGCAGCCGGGAAATAAAATCCGAAATGGAGCGAAATGTTTAAGTGAAGTTTCATTAATAAAAGAGGTGACCGACCCCGAGTGGCCAGGTGAGAACCGCGGCGGCACCTCAGGTCGCCGCTCTACGTTCGCGAATGCATTCCGACCGACGACGACGCGACATCGCGAACCTACTAACCCCGCGTCGCGAGGGGCCCTGCGCCCCGCGACCCTCCGAATCCGTCGACCCTCCCGCCCCCCATCCGGTCCATCCAAAAGCTTCGAAAATACTCGACAACTATACGCGCGTGTAAGCCCAAATGATGAGGAGATAATTCTTAAAATTTTGGCGAATGTGATAATTCATTATGTACACATGCGAATCCGGCATAGGGATGTAATTAACGATCGTAGGTAGAGCGAATCGTGAAGAGCGACGCGTGACGAGCGCGCGGGGCGGGCGGGCGGCAGCACGGGCGGGCGGCTAGGGCGGGCGGGCCTCGCGTCTCGACTGAGAGGCGCGCAGCATCGCGCCGCCGCGCCGCCCCCGCGCCCCGCGCCCCCGTGCCCCCGGCGCCGCCGCCGCCGAGCCGCACTGTCTGCCGCGTCGGCAGCCGCGCCGGCCCGCGCTGCCGCCTGCCGCCTACCGCGCATGCTAGCCCACATGCCCACACACCCGCCGCACAGTCACATCTACCTGCCTCATCTAGAACGTTACTTCACATCTTAGCAACGACAGACTATTTCATCTGCTTACGTCCTGTCTTTTTTTATATTTCAGATTCGCCCGAGACTTTCTGATGCTCTTTTAGAAACCTCATTAGGATTCCCTTAGGTTTTCAACACTTTAAACACATTAATCTCTTAACGCGACCGCACGGTGCCACCAGAGAGCTCAAAGGTTTATGCTGTTGTAGGTTTATATTTTTAAATGCTTGAGAAATTACTGTTTTGGTCTGTATTAGGCCAAAAATCTAATTAAGATGATGTAAATTCATCGTAAATAGTCATAAGTATTGATGAACTATCAAAAAAATAGATTAATGAAACAAGGACGTAGTATTTAATTCGCAGAATGTATTATGGCAATCCATCATCAGATTGACCAAATATATTATATTTGCACACCCACAGATAGTATAGGAAAATAGCGCTACTAGGAAATCTCTCTTTGGAAACATTCTGCATTGTACGCGCAGCATCGTAGCAAAGAAGCAGTAACAGCGTAGACCCATATTTTGTTTATCAAAATTTGAGTTGAGTTCTACGATATTCTTTAAATGTCTTTTGAGACTTCTGTCTATCAAAGTTAAAAGTTTTCATTTATTCAAGATTTTCTTATAAATTAAATGAAATGAAATTGTTTATTCAGTAAATAGCATATCGGAATCACTTTTACACGTCATATAAAAAAAAGTAAGCTAGATGAGTTCGGCGTTTCCTATCTGACTACTCTGAGAAGACAAACTCAGAAGTCGCAGTCTCTTTTAAAGACCACACATAATCTTGGTCAGGTCATATGAGGACTATGTAGATTAGTGTCTGAAATGGTATTTTGAGGAAAGAACCATACAGATTTAAGTGGACCTGTCCAGTCAGTGCAAACATTTGTCAGTAATTGTGGAGCTCAACTCAGAACTTAAGGAGCTCAACTCGACGAATAATACCAAAGAAAGGACATTTGGGTAGGCCGCATAAACTACTCAAACTGCCAGACCATCATTAAAACTAGCAGAAAAATAATAATAATATCCACATAGTCCTCACATTCACAATAGTTAAAATAATATAATACTTTACAAAGTAATAATTATGTCATTTTGAATATAATTTTCAACAATGTCAATGTGTATATAAAACTGGTATATTGTGATGATTTTACATAATAATTAAAATGTGAAGTCTTATGGTTTTAGCAGAAAGAGCAGCTCAATCCCAAGTTTTTTATCATCTGAAAAATCTGAAATTAACTGACAAACAGCTATCACTAAAATAATATAATGTGGGGAAACAGCAAAGATGCACCGACACTTTTCACAATGCAAAAAAGACTTATAAGAATCCTTGTAAATAAAGAAGACACCGACAGGGAAAACCTCATTTCCAAGAACATGAAATACTTACCCTCCGCTGCTTATACATTCGAAATTCATTCGAAATTACAAACACTTTTACACGACAAGAGAAAATATACAGACAAAGTATACATTACACCATAACAATAGGTTAAACTTACCAGGCTCTAAGTTAAAAATGCACTCAACAATTACACTAGTTATGTCACTAAAAATATATAATAAACTAGCTTTACTTTACCTACCTACCCTACCTGCCTATCTACTTACCTACCTACCTACCTACCTACCTACCTACCCTACTTACTTACCTATCTACCTACCGTACCTACCTATCTACCGAGATTTCATCTAAAAAGCTGATCCACACAAAATATATGAGAAAATGAATTATCTGCATAATTTTTATTTCGTGAATTTTTCCGATATTTTAATAGTTATTCTACTATTCGGGGCGGAGACAAATCCAATAAATCAAAGATCATAAAAATCGGTCCTGTCATTCTTGAATTATAAATGGTGTAACTAACCTGACTTTATTTTATATATCGGGGGCACGGTAGTGCCCCCGCCAAGTCGAGCAAAATAAACAAAGCACAGCCGTACAATCACGAGCACTAATATATATACAATTATGAACTTCTTTGTGTTATTTTCTCCTACTGTATTGATTGTAATTGTATATTGTTAGAATTATAGTACTTTGGAACCCACCGCAGAATATACAGCAATTTCAGTCCTTTTTATAGATATACGAACTGCATAAGTAACTTTGTAATCATATATTATTTTTATTTGTAAACAGGGTGGCAGGCATATCGACGCGAAAACTGTTACCATGGATTCAGTACATGATTCTGAACATCTGCTTTATTAAAAAAACGCGGACTTAAATTACACTCTAGAGGTAGGGCAGACAAGACTGCGTGAAGTCGGTTTTGCAGCGATTCGTTTCTGTCACTAAATTTTGTAGCACAACATTTGACTTTTTATGACACTATTTTAATTTAATATTGAAAATGCTACCAAGTAACAGGCCATATATTTGTGACCAAATAATATTCCATAAAATGTTGTTTCGGGTGTGGTGACAATATGGCAAACAAACCATTTGGCAAATGAATAAAGTTCAAAAGAGGCTTCGGCCAATAGCAAAAATTATTTTGTAAATCGGTGAACTCTAGTTCGGTAAAATAATTCCTATGACACATGATACTTCGATGGTCAAATAATGCATATAGCTAAAAAAAAAAGACGTCACTCAATAGTTTTCGGTTAAAATTAAATTCGCACAAAAAAAAAATCGGAAAAGTGATCGGTTCCCGTATTTACGTGTGTTCCACCGTAGCGCCTAAACTACTGCACCGATTTTGATGAATGAGGTTTCAATAAAATGTAATAATGGTCCGGGTAACATAGGCTATATAAATTCTCTCTAAATTTAATATAGTGGACTTTACACGTAAATTACTGATCTCGGGGTAAAAGAATTGATAATCATGACATGTTTGGTATCAAACGAAAGATCTTAACGAACATATCACAAATATGGTTCTCTATTGTGTTTCCTAACTTTTTCATCAATCCATCCAGTTATGTCACGTCTCCGGCGTTGCATGTATAATACATGCAACGCCGGAGAGCCGTGACTTATAACTTTTGTTCACTTAATAAAACAGTTGATTGTGAACATGTTTTTTTTTTCCTTTAAGAAGCATGCAAATAAGCATACATCATCCATGCAGCAGGCATGATTTCTGTTACGGTTCCGGCGGAGCGGGCCGCCTCGCCCCTCCGCGCCTACGTGATTTTAAATTACACTCTAAGGATAGGGCAGACAAGACTGCGTGGAATCGGATCTACAGCGATTCGTTTCTGTCACTGAAACCTAATTTTTAGCAAAAGTTTTACAACTAACAATTTTATTTAAACATTCGGAATAATACACATTATATAATACAATACTTAGGACATATGACTTTATTTCATGGAAAATTAGGAGATTCAATTATAAAGGTACTCGATATTATGACAGAATAGTTTTAGAAGTAAAGATAATTATGTAAAACAAAATTTCGAATTTTCACTTTTATTTTAACATTATGGTTACTGAAGTTTTATTTATAGCAAACGTGTTATGGATAATGATTTTCGGACAAACAATTTTAGGAGAAGAAAGGGAGTACCCACAAATATGGATATATTTCATTGTTTAAGCAAATAAATATGTTTAAATTGTTAAAAACAAGTAAAAGTGAGACTACGCTACGTACGGCGCCGCTGTAAAATTAATACGTATTATACAATAAAAAGCATGACTAAAATATTTATTACTGACCTTATTGTATTACTTTATATTTACGTTGTCGCAAACTTTATCAAGCGTAAAAACGGAAAAGTATAAAATTATAATTTAACTTTAAAAAAATTCAGACATAAATCAAGACAAAGGTACAAAAATGGTCAAGTCGTGGTCGCATGCCAGTATACCATGTGGGTGCCAGGAACACCTACAAAATTATAATGGAATGCAACGACGGCCATTTTTGTACCTATGTCTTGATATCTGTCTGAAATATTTTTTTGTTTCATACTTTTGAAATCATTTTTATTTTTCCGTAGCAGGGTTACAGTTTTTTAAACTTATTTTTTTATTGTAAAACCTACCACCTAATTCTAAGTTCACATGTGAAAGCAATAAATATATTAAGTATGACAATAGATTGTAAACATACAGAATTTCTAACAGTTACCGAACCATAGATATTTATTTTTATTATAACCAAAGATGACAGAAGAGGCCCTAACTTTGTTTTTCTGTCTACGTTCTACGAACTATCATATAATAGTATAGCAAAAGAAGAACCATAAACATCAATTGTTGGGAACAGGGGCGTAGCAACCCTTATCAGCCGTATCATTGATACGGGGCCCTCAAGCTACAGGGGCCCCCAGATGTGTAAGCAAAAGTTCGTACAATATTATCCATAACCTCAAATTCTTATTGATGAGGAGCCCGTAATTAATGAACGCCTAATGAAAATTAACGTAATGTTTATGGCTTACTAAGGCTCTTGTCCAACTCTCAAGCTTTTACATTCATTGTATAAAATTATACAGAAAATCTAAACTACGAGTCAAGATGCTTCAATTTTCGAGCTTGCTTCGCTCGCTCTTACATTCTCTTAGTTAAATGACAATGACAGCTTAACCTATTCGTATAGGTTAAGCTGTCATTGTCATTTAACTTGTCAATTAAATTTGGAGAATCCTGACTCGTGTCAGGATTCTCCAAATTTCTAGTTGGCTTGGCTCACTCTTGCATTTTCTTCGTAAAATTCTATCGAAATCTTCACCAATCCCGGTTCAGAATGCTTCTATTTTCGAGCCTGCTTCGCTTGCTTTTCAATGAAAACTTAAAGTATCTGAGTCAGTTTCACAATGACAGCTTAAACTCTTGACTCAGAATGCTATATAATTTATTTTATTTTGAGGTTCGCTACAGTCTGATGAAAAGGGCCCTGAACATATTTTGATACAGGGCCCCTTTTCTACTAGCTACGCCACTGGTTGGGACTCGAACTTAGGTTTTAGCCGCCTTGTCGAAAATTGACTAAAATAGCCGTTCTTATTTTATTCATGATTTACTGCTGGATGATAGTCATTTTAAAAATCATCTGTAACTATTTGCTATATTCGTTACCTATTCAGCCCAGTGAAGTAATTGAATAATTCGACTGTTGTCATACACTGGTATATTGTGTTCTCTCATCTCAGTCTCATTTCCTACGAAATGTATGGGAAGTAGTACAAACCTCAGTTTTCCCAATGGACACCAATGGAGACCAAAAAGAGATTCTTGTGAAAATTGACAAATTTCTTGCTGACTGTATTTTTTTTTTTTCAAAATCTGTGAATGCAGATCAAAATATTTCGAAAAATTAAGGACAGTTTCCTAAGACCGATTTCTTGTAGCGACTACGCTTAAGTACCTGCCCTTATTGTCCCATTTCAAAAATTCATCCTGTACGTATGTATATGTCATGATTGACTGCATAGCTCCATAAAAGTATAGCGTGACGATAATCAGTTAAAAGATTAAATCAGTAATTTTTTTATTGTCTGCAATATTCTAACCTTTATAATAGACTCGTCTTTTTACAATCAACTTGCATTACTGCTCTTCCCCCATAGCAAACAGCGTGATAGTTTATAGCCAATAAACTGAGCAGACTTATAGGAAATATCTTTGCAAAATTTTAACAAAATGTATCCGGTAGTATTGCGTGGAACATTCATTCAGACAAGCAAATGAACGGACAAAAATTCTAAAAACTATATTTTCGACATTAGTATCGTTCGCAGACCTCGTAGCATTAACTTTTTTTTTACTTCGCTACGAGTTTATTATACATAAGTAATTTATATCGATAGTGAACACGAGAAAACTAAGTTAAAAAATAAATGCGTTCAAAAATAATTGAGGTTCCCGACAATAAATAACCTTTTCGATCAATTATAAAACAGTGTTAAAAATACTCCAACAGAAAACGAATATGTTACAACTCGTCCGACCAAATTGGAACTTTTCATACAATTCCACCAAATAAAACCCACTATTCAAATATCAGAAAAAGCGATGTCCGCATAGAATGTCTATCGACTAACAATAAAGTGAGAGCTTTGAGCTTTTAGGCTGATGTCACAGATATCCATTCGCTGAGTCGACTCTTTTGTTCATCTACGAATTTATCGGAAGATTAATGAAAGTAATTGTGTTTCGTCTGTATAATATTATAGCTTTCGTATAGTTAGTTATGTTATATCGTTTTCGACTTCAATAGTGTTAGTTCCTAAACCCGGTGTTGTAGCAGCCTGACCGGGTTGTCACTTCAACTGAAACGTGATTTAAATTGTTACGGCGACCTGTGGATGCAGCGCTAACACTGCTATCTCTTGTTTTTGTAACTGTTATAACAACAATTAATTTGTTTTTTTTAACTTTTCCCCCGCGTCAGATTTTTTGTGTATGCAGGTGTATTAACAATGTAAACATACACAAAACTCATCTGCGCGTGCGGACTGTTGATTGTAGTGCAAGAGCTAGTCATACAGCCACAACGCAATCTTCTTCTTCTGATAATAATCTAATGTAATCTTCTATAATATATATATATAAAAGCGAAATGTCACTCACTCATCACGAAATATCGAAAACCGCTTGACTTATAAAGATGAAATTTGGCAGGGAGGTAGTTTATAGTTAGTAGACGTCCGCTAAGAACGGATTTTTGGAAATTAGACCTTTAAGGGGGTGAAAAGGGGGGATTTTGTTTGTATGAAAAATCTTATTCCTTGAGTTAATAAACTTGTTTGGCACGAATCTATGTAAATTATAAAGTTTGCCATTTTTAGTTTTTCTAAACCAAAGGAGGATTGGGGTGTGTCAAAGTTTGTAAGGAATAATTTTAACGCGCGGTCTGGTTAACTCCAAACTCAGTATTTATACTTAAGACTAAAAATAAATAAAACCGTATATCAGGGCTTTTCGAAAATTTACCTCTAACGAGGTGTAATGGGGTCTCGAATTTTACAGGAGATTTTACTGTGTAGCTTGATTAACTTGAAAATTGGTATAAAAAGACTTTACTTTTTATACGACCTTTGCTATTTGCTATGGGGGATGAGCAATATTGCATTTTGTTTGTATTCTTCTATAATTTACCGCAAATTGTAAAAAAGACTAGCCAATTGGTTAGAATATTGCAGATAGTTATGTATTTAACCTTTTAAAAGCTTATCATCACGCTATATCTTTATGGAACTAAGCAGTTAATCATAACATATACAGGGTGGATTTTGAGATGGGGCAATGAGGCCAGGTACTCATAGAATGTTATGAATCTCGGTAGTACGTTCCTGTGCGATTATTTCCGACCTATAAAAGGGTGAAGCCACGGGCAAAAGCTAGTCACTTTATAAAAACCTAGTAATTTGACATAACATTGATTGATCTACAAACAATGTTATAGATACTGAGGCAATTTACCTATTTATATTGGTTGTCCTCGTCTCACTCGGTAGTTTTATTTTGAGAGAACCTTAGGTTGAACATGAAGTTGGGATGATCAACCTGAGGTTCTCTCTTCCCCTTAAATTAATCCTCAGAACTAAATTTCAACTTAAACGTTAGTGTTATTAGACCTAACGGCTCTAATCCTACGCTCAATTTAATGTATCAGAGAAATTCGTTTCCGATTCCTCCTGAAAGTACAAACACTATCCATAATTAAAATGCTATTTTCTGTCACGAAACAAAAAGGATGATTAATAACATAATTAAATACAGCTTAAATATACTAAAAAATATGCATTCAAATATTAACCAGCCGCAGAACCATAGCTCATAGGAACTAAGCAATGATTCAGATTTAATAAAGTGGTCACTTAAAAAAAATCTCCGGAAAGTGCTTCCCGTAGTACGATATAGGATGGGATGGGGATAGGTGTCGTACCTACAACAGTACAGCACGGAACACTGATGAAAGTCAAGTCAAACTAAACTACTGCGCTATGAGCTGATAACCAGTAGGTATCAGTTATTTTTATCTGGCCTATTCAACCTACTACCTCTCAACTTCCACATCCCTACGTCACGGACCATCGGGTGAACTTTCTCTCCGTGATGAGGAAAGCTTCGATGTTCTCAGAACGGTCACCCCCCAAGACTTAACCGCAACAAGGTTGCTTAACCTCGCAGGTCGATATCGTTAACAATTTAGCCGTGATTCCCCCGTGGCCCAATTCAATATATCTATAAAAGACGTAACTCGGGTACGTATATCTTCATTCTTATCTTTTTCTTTTACTTTCGTATTACTATTGAGTGGAGTTAGAGGCCGTTACGGTTCCCGGTTTCTTTCTTTACTTCTCTTTTTCTACCATTTTTGGCGCTTAGAACTGCGATAAATATATATTCTCGTTTATTATTTTAAACTCATTTCGAATTCTATCCGATAATTAATTCCGCGTCTGTGCTTCAGTGTGTCATCTGCTTAATATGCTTAATCAGTAAGCACCGATACACATAGTACACTCTGTCACAGTTTCCGTGATTATTTCAACACGAACGCAATTAGAGAGGAGTGGCAAGCCTCCTCCTGTTTGTTTTAATTACGTCGAAATATCCGTCGCTGTGTCCGCGCGCCGCAACGCACCGCATCACGCCGCACACTCCACACCGTACCACGCCACACCGCACCGAGCCTCGATCCACTTTTTATTGCAAATTGCAAACCCCATTAATGATAAAAACAAACCAATGCCACGATTTCAAATTACAAACCTATGTTAAGCTCGACAGTAATCAATTACCGCCCATTCTAATTGGAGTACTTAATCCTTTTTAGTATTAATTTAAGGAACGAAGTTTCTTTTGCATTCTGTGATTGTAGGTAAACACGCTGGGAATGCTATGGCTTATTTGTGTACTGTATACTATAAAATGTACTCTTTATAAGCTCGAAGTTTGAAATCTTTTATCAACTTAAATCGAATCGATAGTAGGATTATTTTATCGCTGTGGCTACATATGTTATTGTCAATCGCTACACGCTACAGCCCTTGTGTATCAGTTTCGAGGATAATATCATTTATCGTGTTGCCCTGTCCACAACACTCGGTCCGCAGAGTTATCCGCTTTTTATATTTCAAAGCTTAGCTCCTTTCGGGATAGTGTACAAAGAAATCTCTATTATAGTGAAAGATTTATGAAATGCTACAAAGTATTACAAAGATGTATGTGTGATGTTTGTGTTGAAAATAAACACAGATACTTAATGGAGAATGTCATTGGGCGGAATGTTTGGCACTCGAAATGATAATTGTGCACCCCGTTAATTTATGTGTAACGTTATAATCTGCGCCATCTATTGGCGTTCTTGAAGCGATATATTTAAAGCTTATCAATACACGACTTTTCATTTAATATGTTAACATCACACTTTAACGGACCTACTTTTTATTTACTTTGAAGGCTGATTCAATCTGTCTTAAATTGTAGTCGTAAAAAAGTTGAAAAGGAAAAGCTTTTCTGAAAACACCAGTGGGGCAATTCCCGTATGTTTAAGAACGTTCGCATTCTTACCTCAATGTCATTTTTTCAAAAATACTTCTAATTTATCTACATACATTTTTGACAAGTTTTTGACATTGCTTGTCGCTGAGATTAGATTGTCACCCGGCGGTCTATTCTGTAAACATCCCACCGCAAAAACTTAGGTTTAGAGGAACTTACAATGAGCTGTCAATCATTAGCATCAGGTGGACAGCTCACTTTAAGCTTACATCACTTAATTTTTCAAGGTGACATTTTTACATAATAGATCGGTAGATTTTAAACGTTTTTAATTACGGTAATTGGCGTTCTGTTATAAATTTATTTCAATTTATGTTTTACAACCTATATTTTCCGTATTTTCCTCTTCTTCTCCCTTCACCAATACACAATTCCTGTGTCCTTTTACGGCAAACAGTGTTTCTGGCATCAATGTTAACGTTCAAATATACAAGAACTAACAAAAAATTGTGCTAAGAAATTGACCGAGTACCTAATAATAAAGACACTATCAATATTATTATCAACATTTCTTGATCACCGGAATCTTCTATTTAATAAAAATAAAATGCTGTTCGTTGACAAGCGCATCTCATGTGAAAGGACCGATTGGGCTAATTTTGGTTTTACAATGTTCGTAATATTTCGAATTAGGTTCATACGGAAACATTGAAAAAGTGTCCCAAATCATTTTCAAATTCGGTAAAAACTGAACGTCCTTCTTTGTATAAATTATTGAAATTTGGCAGGACGACATCTGTCGGGTCAGCTAGTAACATAATAAAATATCAATATAGATAATGCACATTGTGCAGTAATATTCTTCATTCGATTCTGTTCTGACACAGGGGGCAACTAGCTCGTTACTATTAGACGAGCCCATTGACACAATACCTTACCAGTTGGCCTGCTGTGTTTGGGTTCGATACCCACACAGAATAAATATTTGAATGGCTTACGGATATTTATGTTCAGCGTTGTTTATAATCATAGCGTCAGCTGATGTTGGCTAGTTTTATATCGTTTATTTCTGTGAAATGTTAACTTTCTCTTCGCTGTGTTTATTTAAGAGCCAACTGTCAATGTTGACTAGTTAACGACCTGCCCCTGATTCACACGGGTGCAATCTACAGATGTGGCGATATGTCAAAACATCGAGATATCTGTGCTATATGATCTAAGTTAAAATATTATTAATGTAATACCTACACACAAACCTTTCAGAATATATTATCTAAATGATAGCGAAAACCTCATCAAAATCCATTGTTTAGTTTAGAATAACTAAGCGGAGCGACTTTGTTTTATACCATTTATAGATATAGCACCTGTAAAACGCACCGAGCGGACGTTGCACTTAGTACGTAATTTAATTTTTCCGAAAAAACCGAAGCAACCGAAAAAACATTCCGTGTGAAGATAAATCGAATAACACATCATTTATCAAAGTCTGTTAGATTCCTTGCAGGAAAATTACAAAACAATGCAAAAAATACCATATCCATACTGATGTACGGCCACGTTACGTGACAAGGAATTGTAGAGTTTTCATTTCAACATTATTATTCTACCTCGACTATTTAGTTCAAATGTCTATATTTGTTGTTAAGCATAATGAATGTGTGATGTAATATATGTTGAGATGATTAAGATGTATCAGTTTAAATCTCGTAACGATAACATGTATCGATCAGGCTGAGGCGAGCGCGTAGCTAACCCCGTTAGCTGGGAGCGCGCCCGGCCGCCCGGCCGCGCCGCCGCCGTCCGTCCGCGTCATTGCCATTCGCCGAGGAAACACGTTTCCTGCTTCATTGTTTCCTAATTTTTCTAACTTCTTTCTACTCCTCGTTCATTGGAGCTTCTTTTGTTTCGTCCTTTCCTTCCGGAGATGTTCCGGTTAAATTGTCACTTTTATTATCCGTTCCTGGGCAGGGTTGCCCTTTGGTAGAAGTTAGGGAAATAATTTACCGATTCATTTTATATCCTGCATTCATATTGTTCTGCGTCGTTTTATTATTTTATTAATAATAAGTAATTACACAATTATTTTCATATTAATTTAAATTAAGAATTTTTACGGACTACTCATGAACAGTGAAAAGGAAATCAATCTGTATCACCTCTATCTACTAAATTTATCCCTAATTGCGAAATAAGTTTCAGGAAAACCTAACGGTAAAAATGAGGCTCCAACTAATCGGCTAACTTTTCGACCTAACCTAACATGATGTTGGAACATGTACAGATATCGTTGGTTTAAGAGATGGTAGCTGGTTGAGTGAGGGGCGTTTAACGGGCTAATTATCAAACGGCTAATGAAGTTTGTATTCAGCGGGCGGCGGCGGGAGCGCGGGGCCCGGGCCGCTACGTGCTGCGACTCGCAAAGCGCCCCACCTGATAACTCCCCGCCCTCCACAGAAAAATTGCAGAGAAAAAGTTTCATCGCAAGGGAACGTGAATGAAATGAAGAATTGTGTCGGCCGCTTTCGGGATTATTCCCAACATAAAATTCCTTGAGAACCTTTTCGATCTGTTTCAATTCATCAAGACTCGTCTTTATATAGATAACCATTCGAATTCGTAATAATAGGTACGTCTACAAAATAAATATTAATTTATATCTTCGTACTACTACATATTTCATAAGTACCTATTAACAGTAAGTGCTCCACAGGTCTTGAGATTTCTTAACAAATGAACTCAAATCTTTTTGTAACAAACGGAACTATTTTTTAATACATTATATCCCATACTTGCCCCTCTCCTAAATAAAGGCAAATAACTTCTTTTTTTTCGGATTGTAAATAACTATTTTTTTCTCTGGAGTACCAAGAATTCAATACCTGACCATCAAATCTGTTTTAATAATCCGAACCAGTACCCTAATCGTGTAACACGATAAATCATAATCTGAATCATTTTGAAGGATATTGCTAATACATTGCTTCATATGTTAGAAAAATTTGTCTGCCAAACGTAAATGACGCAGTTAATGTTGTTGAACTGTCAAAATGAAACCGATTGTGATTGATTGTGTGTTACGCAATTAGGGTGCAAATTGTCAAAGGACATGACAAAATGAACTGTTTGAAACGGTCTACAACATTCTCCCAAAAAAAATTTTGAGTACTTAAGTAGTTGCCCACGGAAACTGAGAATTTTCTCGTGACCAGAAGTTTCAATTAACAACATTACATCTTGTTTCATAAAAATATGTAGGTATTTAATTTGTTACAAAATGATGGCCAAACTAGTTGTCAATAAAATTAGAAGTAAGATATTTCTCTTAGATATTTTCCTGTTACAAAAGAAAACTTTGTTTTCTTTGTGCTATATCAGATAAGGATAAAAGGAAAAACTCAGAAAAGTTGCTGCAATTATTTTTTCTGGGTATGCCCCGTCACTTATTAGTTTGATGGTGAAGCATCGAGGATTGGAAAAAGACGTAATGGTAATTTCTGCTAAGCATTTTCGTTGATTGCAAAGTTTTCCATTCCAAGTCTTCTTACTACTTCTTTGTGATGAACTAGTATAGATTTGAAACGTCAATTGCAAGTGGACATTCAGTCTATATCTTCTGGTAAACCTAATGTTTGTAGTAGCCTACTTTATGTGTGTGTTTATTGAGTTATTTTTTTAATATCTTGGAGTCGATACCGCATATTTCAACACATTTGTCGTCGTAACCTTTACTTAATACACAGTCTGGAACATAAACGACAAATACAATAGCCGTCCAATTGCAATGTTTTGAAAGCAGTTAGTTGTAGTCCCGTGTGCGCTGTTGCAGTACATCCAAGTCATTTCGCGCAATTGCTCGCGCCGCGGGTCTCTTTGGAAAGACCACTTGTAACTGCTATCATCTACCAAGATAAAATAAAGAGGTGTATTTGTTTTATGGCCACCTCGTAACTAGACTTACAGTCAGTTGCAGATTAACTTGTTGCAGAAAGCAGCATTAGACTCGATTTTAGTGGTTATTTGATCAAATTATTGAAATCATTAGCGGTAATGATCCATTACGTAATGGGGCATTAATGTTTGTCTTTGTGCAACTGAGTGTTAGTTTTCAAAACTAACTTGAACGTTTGTTTGAGAAGACTAATGACTGAATTTGCTTTTAATTTAAATAAGTCCTGGAAAACTGATACAGTGAGAGTAGAATTGTTTCAACGGGGCGCTTATATTCGACTTCTTAATATATACATCATATATCTGCATTGTAATTTACCTACGTTTGTTTTTTATTTTTTTCATAAAAAGTTTTAGTACAAATAAAATTATTCTATTCAATTCTATAATGGAATTAAATTTAAAAAAATGAATAAATAGTTGATTGGTATTCGTTTCATTTACCGAGAAAATCAAGAACCGACCGTCGGAATAAGTTCAGTAATTCAGTGGTATTTCGTTTTAAACATAGGCACTTCATATCTGTTCGTTAGCAAGGGAATGTGTTATCACTGTAGCGGTAATTGACTGGTTTGGTTATAAATAAGATTTTTAGTATGGGATCCTGGATCAACGATGATAGGAAAAATATTTGTCATAATTCAGTTATCTTAGAGCAATGTTTGAATGACATAAGTTCATGTTGGAAATTATTAACTACTAGCTGCTGCCCGCGACTTCGTCTGTGTGTGTTTAGTGTTTAATTTTATATAAATTTCCTGGGTAAAAAGAAGCCCATGTCCTTCTCCAGGTCCCAGGCTATTTGTAAAATCTCATAATGATCGATACAGTAGTTTAGACGTGAAAAAGTAACAGGCAGTCAGACGGAATAACTTTCGCATTTATAATATTACTAGCTCTCGCCCGCGGCTTCGCCCTTGTGGAGGTCGGAAATTATCCCACGGGAACGTACTAACGGGATAAAAATACGCTATATGTTAATCCAGGTTATAGACTATCTGTGTGCCAAATTTCATCCAAATCCGTTCAGCCGTTTTTGTGTGATTGAGTAGCAAACATCCAAACACACAAACATAGAAACTTTCACTTTTATAATATTGTATATATGTATATATATATTATCTATAGTAGGAAGTAGGTACAGGGTGGGCCGTAAAACGAGGTCCAGAGTAAAATAGAGCTTCTCTCCAAGAGCTTCCCGAAACACCCATGTATGTTCAGCGATTATTTATAGTTTAGGCGCTAGACGGTTTTCAATGTTTTTAGGGAAATTCTCAATTTGATTTCAAATTTTTTTATTTAGCAGTTTCTGTGTTGTGTTTTCTTTTTTTAATATTTTATTTTATTATTATAAATCTTTAATTTATGATCTACGATTGATAAAAAGTACTATCTGTCTAAACATCATCCAAAGTGACTAAAAGTTTACCTCAAAAGGAATGATTTTGATCGACAAGATTCGTTCTAGATTTTCAGTCTTTAAAAAAGAAGGATGACCCCAGAGTAGTTTTGAAAACTTCTAGAAACTCTCGGCTTTCCAAAGCAATACAAATAATAAGGGCTAGCGCGCAATGCGGTGCGGTGGATTGTGGTGCGTTATTTCTGCCGTACGGTATAAGAAACGCAATCACGGATCCGCGCACTGGCGGAGAAAAAAGACTCGCTTTAAAAAAAAGAGTACCCAAACCATTTATGGTGCATCCCTTGACGACCTTAAATGCCTATTAAAGTCTAATTCGGACATTACAATGCTTAGTCGGTGTCTCGGTGCGTATTTTTCACTGCAGTGCGCGGTACTTCATATATCTCTATGCCATACAAAATACGTGCGATGGACTCACCGCAAATTTGCAGCAGGGGCCCAATGTGAATTAACCGCTTGCGTTTTTTTTTCATCGCAATGCGCGCACTTCTATGACATTCCATACTTTAAAGATTAAGCGGTAAAAAACGCACGGCAGCGTAAGGCCGCGCGCACTTTGCACGCGTTTTCGTACTAATTTTATTCGTGCAAACACATACGAACACGTACGAACGATCCCAACCTACCTACCAAGTACTAAAGGAGTGCACAGACTGTGTGCGAGTTAAGGCTCTTTCAAACAGGCGCGACACGCGACGCGACACAAAGACACCGCTCGTCGCGCGACGAGCGGTGTCTTTATGTCGCGTCGCGTGTCGCGCCTGTTTGAAAGACCCTTTAATCGTACATATACGTACTCCTATGTTTAGTTCCAACGTCCGAAAACAATGACAGGTTGCGAGAATTGTAATAGTACATTACTTCAGAGGGAAGAAAGTGACAGTTCCATACCGAGATTATGGCAACAAACCATTTGAGGTATGTAACTGTACTTTATCCTGAGGGATGTATAGTGCTTTTTATTACACCTACGAGGAAAATTATGGACATAAATGCATAGAAATGTTTATATTTAGTTAAAAGTACAATTATTAAAAGTGCAGCTATTATAAGATGTTACATTTTGTCCGGGTATCTTGATATTTTGAGACATGTTTACATCTTGAGTTAGTTGAAGGCTTGAAGAAGCCACTTCTTCCGTGATTCCGCGCGTTTTATATACAAAAATAATTTCGTTTTTAATTTTCTGTATGCACCAAGGAGGTTGGTAACTGGTAAAAAAAAAAACTGTATGTGGCCAGTAACAATTTACTTGAAATTTAATTAGTAGACAGTTAAAGTCTCTTGGCAGTATGACTGCTGACAAATTAAAAAAAAAAAGAAAAACCGGGTATGTAATGGAATTTCATACATACTTCCCACCCTTGGGTCGGAAGGATTTTCATACAAACTTCCATACCTTGGGATGAAAGGATTTGAAGGGCGGGATAAAGGCGTTTCTTCCCTCTAATTGGTATAATTAGTATGTATTTTCAGAGCAGGTGTGATAAAAACATATTTTTTATATAATTTTAAAATAAACACTTTTGAGGATATTTAAGAAATTCGATGAAAATTGACCATTCCCCCCTTAACTCCGAAACGATTGGACCAAAATTTTTGAAAAAAAATACATAGTATGGCTCTTTACTCATAGATTACAGGAAAACCTATACGAAGTCTACGGTCTTAAAATAACATAGTAAATCTCTCAATATTGTGCGTACAAACTTACATTTGCAGTTGGAATGTATGCGAGAACATGTATTTCAACTACAATGTTAAGTTTGTATTTGAGATAAATTCATCCCAACTACGGAACCCTTCATTGTGCGTAGTCCGACACGCACATGGCCCGTTTTTTATTTGAAAGCAGGTTTTCTATCGATGGTTCTTAGACATGTTTTATCAAAATCGGTTTAGCCGTTTGAAGATTATCAGCTCTTTTCTAGTTGATGAATGGATGTCAGTATCTTCCCCAAGTCTGATCTATTTGAAATTTGGTATTCTGTTACTTCAATGATATTAGAAGAACATAGTAACCTTGAACTGATGTTGCAGGATACCCAACTCCCTTACCAACTTACAGCACAGGTATCGTGTTTGGGCTCATTGGAATGGTTCAATGAATAAGTTATAGTTAGATGGTGAACAGGATCTGGTGATGGAGTAGGAAAGAGAAACGAGGAAATGTTTGTGTCGGGGGTCTTTTAAATTATAACTGTTAAAAAACTTTTTACAAAAAATACAACCGACTTCCAAAATACAAAGTGAAAAATAACTTTAATTTCGCAAGTCGATGTCTTTGGATCAGTATTTTAGTTTTTGCCACCGATTTCCGAAATTAAAGTTATTTTTCATTTTGTAGTTTGGAAGTCTGATGTTTTTTTTTTTTTTTAAGTTTTTTTTTTCACTTTTTTGTGGGTTGGTTTGTAATTTATCTTAGTAACAATAGCCTAATGTCAACTGCTCATCACCTTTTACCAAATATTGCTTTTCTCGATGCAGGGACTTTAATTATTGAGGAGTTCTCCAGGTACTTCACCATCCGCTCCGCTGCACCATGTTAATTCTGATGAGCATCAATTGCTTACCAACCATATTAAAGTACGCAACCGTGAATACATATTATTGAGTAGTTCCGGTGGCCATTTGCGGCCTTCATCATCAGTTCCATTTTACCAAATGTTGCTTTCCGAAATCAAATGCACGAGTTACTCTAAAAAATACCCAAATCGCTATAGGTTTGCCTATAATATTTGAAGAGTTCCCTCGATTTCTCCAAGATCCCATCATCAAATGGTGAACAAATGACAATGGGACCTACTAAAAAGTCTGTCAAAGAAAAAATAATTTTTACCCTGTCAAACAAAAATAATTTTTCTAATCGGTCCAGCCGTCTTCGAGCAATCGAGCAACATAAATGAAAAAAAAAACATCCGGCAAACTGAGAACCGGAGGAGGTTCTGAGTTTGCCGGATGTTTTTAATTGTAATTCCTTGCATTCGATTGTGGTAGCACACGTATGTTACTTGTCTAGAGAAATCCAACGAAACCAAATATGATATGGGTTTCTTGTTAATTTGAGGAGTTCATATGGCCACCTTCCAGCTGCATCATCACACCAGCTCCATGGTACCAAAGTAAAATCCAATATTTTTGTATTGTCACCAAAGTAAAATCCATATTGCCTGTGGTGGCCATGATGTGACGTCATTATCCACAATACTGCTTTGTTTACATCTCTTTTTTAGCCCTAAATGATGTAAATGAAAATATATTTTATGCTTTATTCAAGCAGAAATCGCACTTACCTTGATGAGATATCAAGCAGTTTGCTAAGAATAGATGTTTATTCACGTGGCTCCTTACGTCACTTCCGGCATTGTAGATGACGACGCGTTTTGAGTTTGCGTTCCGTTCCACCATATAAAAACACAACATAAAAAAATTAAGTTTAATAAAAAAAAATGTAACCCAACCAAGGGAAAATAAAAATTATCTAAAAGTACGAGACAAGAATATATTTCAGACAGAAATCAAGACATAGGTACAAATATGGTCAAGATAAAGCCGCAGTCACCTGCTTGTATACCATGTGGGTGCCAGGAACACCTTCAAAATTATAATGAAATGCGACGACGGCTTTACCTTGACCATTTTTGTACCAATGTCTTGATTTCTGTCTGAAATATGTTCTTGTTTCGTACCTTTTAGATCATTTTTATTTTCCCGTAGTCGGGTTACAGTTTTTTATTAAACTTATTTTTTATTTATTTAATACTTTTCCCGTTTTCACGCTTGATAAACGTTACGACAGTATGAGTAATACAATAGGTCAGTAATTAACCTATTTTAAATTCAAATAGCAGTGCATAGTGCTTTGAACGAAACCATAGCGCGATTTATTTCGACGCCAACACCATTTATTGAGCTTCGAAAAAATCCAAAATATAAATATTTCGTTGTACTTGTTTTTCTAGTGGAATTAAAAATCGTTACTATTTATTAAGCGTTGATTAACTGCGCGTTGGTATCATCTCGCGCCCGCCGTACGTAGCGGAGTCTCACTAATGCTTTTTTTTAACAATTTAAACATATTTTTTACTTTTAAAATATGATATTATATACATATTTGTAATGTACGTGTCAAAAGCGTTTCTTTTGATACCAAACAAGTCCTGATTATCTATTTGTTTTTTCGAGTTTAGAAATTTAGGTGTAACATCCACCATATTAAATTCAGGGAAAATTTATATAGCCTACGTCACCCGGACCATTATTACAAATCTATTGATACCTCATTCATCAAAATCGGTTCATTAATTTAGGCGCTACGGTGGAACACATGTAAATACAAACATACATACATATAAACATACATACATAGACTGTAAAATTATACATTCTGCTAAAATTGTAATGTTTTTTTTTTAAATCATAATATCTATATTTTTCATGACTCCTCAATGTTTATAATTTATAATAAATAATTTAAGTTTTGAATTACTTGCATATCCTATACAATTAAATGAGCAATATTTGTATATATATATACAAATATATTTGTTATCACGTTCTAGAAAAGGGCTCTAACGATTTCGTTGAAAGTTGCAATATAGGGGTTTACGGGGCGAAAAATCGATCTAGCTGGGTCTCATATCTGGGAAAATCCGTTTTCTCCGTATTTTCACCCGAGAAGCTCGGTCGCCCAAAGTTTAGAACAAGATAAACATAGAATAATGACATGGCAGCATTTAATTAGTAAGTACCTACTATTAAATGAGCATTCTCTATTTTCACCGGAGCAGAGCTCGGTCGCCCACGTACTTCCCTATTATAAACATAAAATCATACCTGTTTTCCCCGTAGTTTACACACGCACAGAACAAAACTCAAATATACGAACTAAGAAATGTAAACTTCTTTAACAAAAATATCCCGGGGAAACCGCTACTGGGTCGGTATTTTTAATGGTCATTAGTCACGAAAAGATAACAGAATGACAAACGAAACCGTCCCCGTAGGTAAATGAGTGATAGGGTCATATTTTTGGAAAACGTCATGTAAAGCACTGCCGAGTGTACCTACATTTAAAAGTAAAGGCCGGCCAGTGAAAGTGAGTAAAGTTTTCGATATAAAAGAATAATGGTGATGGAAAAATCTGCACTCTTGGATTTTCATTCTGACCAAATTCACACTCTCTCCCTCTCGGCATGCAGTGTACTTGAGCTGATGTGTACAATTTTATCCTATGACACTGTAATTACTGAACTCTTTTCTTTTGTTTTTTTTTTTCTGCTAGCATTCTCTCTATCTGTCTCTTTCTCTTTAAATTAGAAGAAGACAGTCGCAAGTATTAATACTTTTTAGCGTGACAATTTCTGAAAGTTAAAAAGCCGCGTTTAAGAACTTCGTTCCAATAGAACAAAAAAAACAATTCACAATTAAAATAAAATAAGTCGTGGCAGCTAAGAGATGACCAGTTCCTACTGACAGCACCTGTTCACGAATATGATGAGTTCACATCATGCGATGGATTAGCACCATTCAGCTAATCCATTTTGAAGGGGGCTAAATGATCCAACACACACGCCACCGTCAGCGAGACAGAGTGAGCATGACATACTCTCAGCCGCCAGGGCACATTCAAATCAATGAAAGACGTACCCAGTAAATGGTAGCTTTATAGTAGGTACTCACACATGTGTTATGCAATTATACAATGCTAAGGGATTGAATTTATACAATGCAAAGATAGTTTTTAAAATCTTCAGCAGCTCTAACAGTATTTTCAAATGCTAATCAATTAGTTTATGCGCCTTTTTGGAGCAGGACCAGCGTTTAGCCAAGCATTAATATCAGCGATGTAATCCCCCTACTTATAATATGCTTGGCTGCATAATGTGCGTTTTATATGTATAAGATTTCAGTTTCGTTTCATTCAGTTGAAGTATGTGGGGAGGTATTTTATTGTAACATTTTAAACAGTACCCCATGAAAGATGAGTCCACTTTAGCCAGTTTGAAACCCGGTTGAACTAATTGGTCCCTATTTCTAGTGATATAATTGTGTCTTGCATCTCTTTTACTAAAATGATGTAAATTTTTCCCTACGTACATAATTTTTTCATAGATATATTGACAAGGTACCGTCATGATGTTAATATCTTTAAACAGTTCCCTTAGAGAGTCGCGCTTGCGGAGGCCGTATATGGCTCTGATGGCTCTTTTCTGAAGAGTAAAAATAGACTCGATGTCTGCAGCCCGACCCTATATTAAAATACTGTACGACATAATACTATGAAAGTAACTGAAATATACTAGCCTCGCGGTATCTACATCAGTAAATTAATGGATTTTTCTCACAGCATATGCTGCTGAACTTAGCCGTCCTGAAAGGGATTTTAAATGAGAACCGCATTGAAGCCTTGAGTCGAGCGTGATCCCCAAGAAAACAGTTTTATCAACGAATGCTAGTTTCTCTTGATTCAATACTAACTCATAATTACTACTTTTGACATTTGGTAAAGAAAATTTTATGCATTTTTTTTTCCCCCATTTAATACTAAATTATTAGCAATGAACCAATTTTAGACCTGCAGTAGGGCGTTATTTACGTCGTCGAGATTTGATGCAAGTCTATTAATTTTAAAAATTAATAAAGTATCGTCAGCAAATAACACCATTTGTGGTTGGGTTTTTAACAAATGGGGCAGATCGTTAATATATACTAAAAAGAGGAAAGGACCCAATATTGATCCTTGTGGTACACCCATTTTTACTTTTAAACCGACTGAATTGACACCATTTATTTGAACTTGCTGCTGTCTATCATTTAAATAAGATTTTACTAAACTGAGCGCAACCATCTAAACTGACCAGTACCCTTATTGCGTAACTTATTTTCGTAATCAATTATGCCTAATTTGTTTCATTTTGACAGTTCGACAACATTCATTGCGTTATTTACGTTATTGAGCAGATTTTTTTTCCAACTTATGAAGCAATGGATTAGCAATCTGTTTCAAATCGAAACAGATTGTGTTGTATTACGCAATTAGGGTACGGGCCATATCGTTGTTATTTAAATAGACATTCAGAACTCAAGTAAAATACTTTCCTTTCAGTAGAAAACAAGAACCTGAAGAATTTTCCTTAAAATTATTCCGTAGAGCTCGTTATGTTCGTTACATTCTCAAGGATTTTTTATGATGTATTATGCCAGGTGTACAAGCTTTTATTTTTTATAACCCCGAAATGTTCTGTTTACTGTTGTTTTCTTGCAACCGTCTTGGTCGACTGCAAATGCGTTTTAAACATGTTAACATATTAGTTTTAAAATTTTAAAACAATCTTGTACCTACCACTTTTATTTATTTATTTTTGTTTATCATTTTTTTCGTCATGTTTACCGCAAATAAACGTATTTTCTTTCATTCATTCATTACAATTTATTTGTCTTCTAGTCAAGCCATTTGCCCCGTGGGATTTCTCATCGGCAAAACTAAAAAACTAACACATAAACTTTAATTCCCTATTTCAATCCAATTCAAAATATTTTATTTCACATAAACCTACATGGGCCCTTATGGAATGTCTGAAGCACGGTTCCAATTCGTCGTTTCCTTTGGAGTAGAGCCAGCTAGAAACTCCACGGTTACTCTTTTTTAAGTAATAAGCTTTTACAATAGTTACAATTACAGTGTTAATAGGTATAAGACGACAGTGTAGCCCTGTCAATAAGTCCTTTACACAACAAGGAACAAAAACCTAAAACTAGATAGAAAATGATCAACAAATCGAAGATTCTATGCGTCTACAAGGCCTACAACGATCACACGTTCACAAAATAAAAAAGAAGCTATATCTACTTAATAAAAATCTTAAATTCATTCATTCACTGACAAACATCATGTTTTACACAAGAGTTCTTTGTATACCCAAAGTGAACACAAAGAAAGGATTTTTGAAAATTCATCCCCTAAAGGGATTAAATAGGGGATGAAATTTTGTATGAAAAATCGTCATTATTTCCTATGGGAATTCTATCGGACGCCCGGCTTGTCTTCTACTTAATAAAAATCTTAAATTCATTCACTGACAGAAAGTGAGCACTAAAGTGGTTAAATAGGGGATGAAAGTTTGTATGGATTTCGTCATTTTTGAAGTTAGAACCATGGCACTTAGATTTATTCTTAAAAGTAAGTAAATTTTAGTTGTAGCATAGGGGTAAGGGCGTTTGACCACCGCCGTCGTCACCGGGACGTCAGCGAGAGACGAGATTATTCGAACCGAACGTCCCGTAGACGGCGAACGTGTATTCACCGCAACCAAACTCGACTGTTCAGTATGTTATAATAGACAACATAGAAATCGGGCGAATGGCGCTATGCGACGGCAATACCAAATGTGTTTTGTGTTGCCGCCATGTCGGCCCGTCACAACCGGCGTCGCCATCTTTTAGTCGGTGACGTCCCGGTGACAATGGAAGTGGACAAACACCATAAGTAAGAGTTAATTTTGTAATGAAATTTGTTTGAAAGTACATATTTTTTTAAGTTAGAAACATTGAAGTTGCTATTTAGACTAGTGTTTATAAGTAACAGTTATTCGTATCATAGTTCTTTTAAAACTCATAATTCAGATTATACTTTGTTCATTTGCTGCACTGCAAATAAATCTATTTCGTGAACATATGACGATTTGCAGCAAATAAAATGTAGAGAGCTATATATTATTAATGATTATAATATAGTAATTATTTTAACGAAATTGCCGCGCAATGAATTTTGATCACCATACAACGTAAAAAAGCGCTGTAATCAGGCAGACTCGTTTGCGATGTTGTAATCTAAATTCGGTTAACGTTATTATTCATATCTTTAAAAAACGTTGGTTTAATTACAGCTTGTTTAATTACACCGATATTTCTGCGGGGCGAACATTTTGTTGGGCAATAAGTCTCAGCTAATTGTTTGAAAAGATAATTTGGTGGCGGTTTATTGTGGGTGCCGGCCGGGACGGGCGCGTTAGTGATGGCGCCCAGGGTCGCCCAGCCGCCCAACCGCCCGGCCCCACACGCACATATGCCACTAATTACTTATTCACTTGTGTAAGATACGCTCGCAAAAAGTTAAGTAAATAATAGCTGTAATGACTATTTGAACAAGGAAGTCTCATAATGGCAGATGCCTGTTTATCCTCAAATGACTAACAAAGCTTCTACGCTCCGAAGGTTCGTAATTATATTTCTATAGTCAAGATCTATCAATTTATCTTATTTTTCACTACAACAAAACAATATGATTTTATAACATTATTTTTATCTCAATGCAGATGAAACTGTTACAAAATCATATTGATTTAGTGTCTTATTGATGTATTCGTGGGACTCTAAAATACTTTTTTTAAGTACCAGTAAACAATTTAAAATTGTTTAATCGGAAAGGAAATTGTCAATTTGTTTTTCTTTGCCTTCAGCCGTAAACCTTTAGGTACGTCATTTTCTTGGTTCTGGCGTAGAACGTAGGATTGATAAAACGTACCTATAGTTGAAATAAAAAAGGTTGATTCACCCACGCGAAGACTTTTCACAAGTACAAAATGGAAAATTCTTGATTATGGGAAGTTCGGTAGGGACGCTCCGGTAAGTGTTTCAGTATCTTGTAATTGGTATAAACAATAACACATATTATAAATGGACTGTATTTATTTATTTAATTACTTAATAGACTGTATTTTGTTTCAATTTTCGAATTCTGGCTATGAGGATATTGACTCGTTTCAGGTATGTCTACGGACCAAAGACAAACAGACTACAAATTATCCTATTAGAAAGCAGTTTGTATCATTTTTGGATAAAAATCTTATAAGAATTAATAAACATTTAATAAAAATTGAAAACCAGCAAAACTGTAATCGTGTGAAATCTTAACACAAATATTCGTTATGCATTATACTTTCACAACCTATATTATACTATTATCTATATTAAATCATCCGATATTAAATTAGCAATATTTTTATATATACAAACACACATTTGTATATATATTTTGTTTGTATACATCATATTTGTAATTAAGTTCTCGAAAACGGGTCTAACGATTTCGATGAAAGTTGCAATAGTTTACGGGGGCGAAAAATCGACTAGCTAGGTCTCATATCTGGGAAAATTCGTTTTCCCCGTATTTTCATCCGAGCAGAGTTCGGTCGCCCAGGTACTAAACATTATACCTACATATATAATACACACATTGACACATTGTAAGTAGCATACCGTGGCGGCCGTTTATAAGATCACTAAAGTGCCAGAACAAATTGTTTCGTAAAGTGCTTTATAATTCGTACTGATTGAACTAGAAGAGAAAACATATATGGAGCAAGAAAACTAAAGACAGATATAATACTGATAATGCTGTGATCTTATTAACAATTTTCTACTCACTGTATACGTTTCAGTATCTTTTATTATTAGATTGGAAGTTAATTGGCTCTTAACGATTAAGTATTTGATTTTACGCCGTGAGCTCACTACATGTTTCTACAAAATTAGCTCAAAAGATTTCATCACATACATAATCTATGATGTGTAGGTTTTAAATAGTGCATCCAAACTGCAGCGGTTGTCGACGTTGTCGTTAGCTTGATTATTTACTGCGATTATTTTGTCTCTTACACAATTGGAAAATCAGTGCGTTGTCGCTAATATTCAATAGCTGATCAACGTGCATTTCTTGAATATATTAAAAATATGTAATTATTTTATTACATATTATTAAAATGCGATAGACGTGGATATATTTAGTAACCTGTTCCGCTTAGCTAAAGAGCCATAAAAAACCCTGAAAGAAATGCAAAAAAAAAAAAGAAAGAAAGATTTCTTTAAGGGGAACAGGTTACTAAATATATCCACGTCTATTGTATCTTATTATCGATTTCAGCATGGTCACGCCTGAATCAATTAACTACATATTATTAATTTAATCCACGTGTAGAAACCAAATTTTCTTGATAAATGGAGAACACTTTATATTATTTTAACTTAATTATGTCGATATCGTAGTTTAGATACGTGTGTGATTCATTATAAGCTCCTAATATAAACCATGCATGTGTCGCCATCTAGTGTACGTAGCTGAAACCGTGACAATAGTTCACGATCTATCGAAATAATAATATTATTGTGGTAAATCGTGAACTATCGGAAATGAAATGCGATATTGATATTGATATTATTACGTTTCATTTTTCATGAGAGTAAAGTAACCTATAGATGCATAGTCTGTTGCCTTCATTGAATATTAATCCTTTGCAGTGGGGAAGTAAAATACTGGTGTTTGTTATACTGATTAATTTGCAAACTCACTTACAAAATTCTCACTTTCTAGATATTTTAGCATCATTGTAATGCTGATTATGATTTATTTCTTATCTGTAATTCCGCAACGAAAAAGTAAAGAAACGGAGCAACGAAAAGTTTAAATTAGGTTTTTATTTTAAAACTGTCAAAATAGTATTATTATTTAATATTATGAAATATGTTGGTGCTACTTACAGAATTCAGAGTTTCAGACCTATTAGAGCTTTTATAGAAAAAAATAAAGTTACAAAAATGCCTTTATCTCGTATGCTTCATTGCGGACTACGCTTTACAACATTATTAAAGAATGGTTTCCTTAATTTCGTTAGGTACATCATTCATTCATTTCTTTAATCATAAGTATCGAAACAACTTACCTATTCTGGTTTTTGAACACAAGGTTTGTGGACACTATTCTAGAGCACAGCTAGGTGTGATAAACTAATTTGTAATTTATCATAAGTTTTAATTGTATCTACGCATAATATATGGAAATATCTGTAGAGTGAGGCACGGCGGCGGCGTCGGAGACTTTCAGTGGCCTCTGGAGCGCTGCCAACAATTCGTCTGGTGGTTATTTTCGCACGTCATCCACAAATAACAAGACATCTACCTATTCGGTCTTGTATCTATAGTCTATGAAAAACTACATCGTGTATAAAAAATGGTTTACACCAAGGTTTGTGACGCACATGTTATCATTCATACAGCACGTTTCTATTATATCCTTACAAGCCCGTTCAACTTCAATAAAATCACTAAACCGAATTGCACGCAAGTAACTCTATTAAAATTCCCTTTGTCTAGTATTCATTATCCCCCTGTCTAGTTTTAAATTCTTTTGTTGGTCGTAGTCGTTGCATGGATGCATGAATAAATTGTTTTTGAGAGTCGAACGTACCGAACAAACTGGTAGGTCAAGATCCCTTTCTCATAGAACTCTTTTGTGCGATAGTAAAAGGCGTTCGCTTTTAAAGGGCGCGGATCGGGTAGAATGTTGATTTGTGGGTAATTATTATTTAATCTATGGCAGTGAGTAAAGCTTTGTTCACTTTCTTGAAGGGACGAAGAGTGTCGTGTTGGTATCTTAGTGCATGAGTTGGTCGCTGGCCGCGCCTGCTCACTTATGTGTGTGTGATCCTGATCGCAATGCGTGCGCGCTGTCATTGCCCTAGTCCCGCCGCTGCCCCCTCGCCTCTTGAAACAATGAACGGAACCTGGTTAATGATCGCCCTGTTTTCGGCGTTATTTTAAAATTTACCTTTTGATGATTGAATATTCAATGAGAATTTGAAAAACATATATTCCTTCCAATAGAGTTCCATATAAAAACGATACTACAAATGCGGTATTAAGTACTAGTCTAAACTATCTGGCATAGGTCTTGTATAAACCGTACCTCTGAAGATGACGATTTCTCCCAGTCGTTCCTTACATAAAAACTATACTTAACTTTTACAGCGTTTTTAATATTTTAAACCTAGCTTCCGACTACACCCAAAATTAGTCAGCAGACAATATTAGTACGATCGTTTACGTTTTTATTAAACATGCAATATTGTAATTTGGCAACAAGACAACGACTATTTAAGGAACACGTAAAATAAACTATAACTAAATTTTATTTACTTGAAAAACAACATGTTTATAATTTTCCAAAAATATTTTTTCATCAATTATAAAATACAAAATACATAGTCCGGTTTGACCCTGACTCAAAACTATTATCGACGGATTCGATTAGTAGGACTAGGTATTTGAATGGATGAATCTATACAATTTTGTAGCTTATAAAACACGTTATAATAAACGTAATACTTTCTATATTTGTGAATTACGGAGCTACACATACTACCGAGGTATTATGGAATTACTCATTTGTATCCTTCCTTATAGGTGCAGAATCGTTTATTAACATGAAACCGTTTCTAGATGTAAAAATACAGTAATTGGCTAATTACTCTCTTCGTCTGTGTTGGGATCGGGATCGCCTGTCAAGGAAATCAAAATACACGAAAAGCACACTCATTACAAGTCACAAGTCGGAACTGACGAATAATATAGCTGTATAAAAGCAAGAAACAATGTAATATCCAAATAATATAGTTATATTAGGAGCATTGTTCGGCGAGGGCACGGGCTCGGGCGTCCATTCAGCCGCGACCGATCCGCATAATGAGATGCAGTGCTCCTCCAGATGTGGCGCAGGCGCGGCCCCAACGCGCTGCCGTTTTTTGTTTCCCCGTTTTTGCCATCCACTCACTAGATAAACGGTTTAGCAATGCTGGTTACTTACACATTACATCCGACGTCTAGTAATCTTGAAGATAGTTAGGTACTATAATAAAATATTAAATCACACAAATTTTAAAATCCCTGGAAATAGTAGGTACATTTTCATTACAATAAACATATTCATTCATTAAACTACATTCGAGTTTAACGCTCTATCAATAATGTTATACTTTACACATTCCTACTTATAAAGGTATATTCCTATAAGCAATTGACTGAAAATGGTTTAGCTAGATCACTCGAAAGATTGTATTTGTACTTAAAAGTGTATTAATTAAACATTAAACCTTCCTTTACCGTAAATTAAAATATTTAGATTAGGTTAATAAAAAAGTATTGCTGCTATTATTATTACATGGTGAATTGATGATAATAGATCATTAAGAAATTAAGATTAATGTATTTCCAAGAAACAGAAAATAGTTTCAACCATTCAATAACAATTATAACTATGTAATAATTATTTTGATAATTTTGAATGAAAATCTACAGTTCTTTTCCTTAGCTAATTCCCACAACTCTCACATAATTTAAAGTTACGAATGAAGTTGTAAGCTCCGGGCTCCGTTAGCCTCGCGTTTATTTATGTTGCCTTAGTCAGAACTGTTACCTACGCCAGATGTTATTTTACGACAGTTCGCCACCGAATAAACAATCTCTCCTTTTCTCTTACTTTTATTACCCAAAGAACTAAAATTGCAAACGTACCCTATGTCTTGATTTTAAACGTTACAAAACACCAAGATATCAAAATATTTTTTGAACACGCGTTACTATAGATTAAGTTTCAAGATTTCATTTCTAAATTAATAATCGATTTTAATATTTACCACTGCGCGTCCTACGAGTAGCATTATTAATTTCTGACAAGTTAGTTATTATTCCGTTTCACAGACTAAATGCAAGAAATCCATGGCAAATATACACGTCTGAACTATAAACAGATATCACACAATTTAATTAAAATGAAACACTGTTAAACCGTGATCACAAATAACAAGACAAAGCTTCTGTCACACATGTGAACCAGGATGATGCGATTTCCGGACCCGCGGGCACGCCCGCGCTGCTCCATACTTCTTTACATTCCATACGATTATAAGTACTATGGGAAGTAAGGAAGCACGGAACTCGCGCAAGGCTTTGTGTCTTCATTCTTGAATGTACTGCAATCCTGTGCAGTTGCAATTAGCAACTACCTGTTACACATTAATAATATGCAGCGATGGTAGGGTGCGTGTCGCCATCTCTTGGTCGATGGTGATGGGAGCACAACGCGACAGTGGGCGACAACGTGGGGGTGGCGAGCGACGCGGCGTGGTGGCAGCTCGCTGAGCACTGGCAGCGCGCTCGCTGCGCACGCGCAGACCAGCTCTAAAAATGGAGTCAACCGGCGGAGTTCGCTTACGACTCGGGAGTACCATCCATTCCAAATTTGTATTTTCCCGAAATAGAACCGGCGGCGTGCGTCCATCGGATCGGTTACCCGACCGTGCAGCGACCTGCAGCGCGCGAGGACTGTTCGAAGTGCACGTCTGAACCTCGGCGCGGACTCGCCGGAGGCCGCCGGCTGCCGGGCCGCTCTTATGTAAGGAACACCGTGAACCGCGCCGCGTGACGACCGCTTCGAAAATAAACGTGCACGCCGAGTCCGACGCCGACGGGCGCCACATGTGCGCGCTCCCGTCAGCGTTCCAATGATCGCGCGCTGGAGGGGAGGCTATTATTAGTTGTACACCATCCACCACTGTCACCTCCCGCAGGGTAGTCGAGCTATACATAGTTCCGATCACGGGATCTGGCAATCCTCAGCGTTCACTGACCTCCCCTGAAACAACATCAAATATTATGTACCTGATCAATATTCGAGTAGAGTACCTAATAATATAATAAAAAAACCAATGCATTTTCTTTCAATTTTAAAGCTCTGCTAATTTGTGCTGAAGGCGTCATCGCAGGTATATCAAGGAGATATTCATTAATGCAACATTGAACAAATAATTTATTATTGCTAGCAGTTTCGCGTCTATCTAATCTATGTATCCTAGTAGGTAGGTGTGTTTGTATGAGAGAACGTGGCAGCCGCATCGCGGTAGAGAATTCCCGCTGCCGATGCCGCCCGTAAAGCTCGCCTCTCCGTACACTCAGTCAATAAAAGAATTTTGGCAAACTTTCGTAGACAAACAAGTGGGACGACAGCCAACTCATCTTTTGTCTGCTTGAAAGCAACATGGTTCCGTTAGCATTTCGATACCACAATGTTTCAAAGAGTACTTTTTGAAACATTCACTCCTTAGTATTTTCTTCGTGAAAATAATATATTTTATTGGGTTTTTGATATTGTTTTCTTTGGTTTTCATAAACGAAAGTTTATAGGTTTGTATTCTAAACCAATACATGTAGGTAATAAATTATTAATATATAAAAACTGGCTTAGGTACTAGCTAAAGTTTTAATGAACATGTTCATTATATGTGAAATAGAATGACCAATGTAGTTTACACTACTATGATAAATGTAGAAAGTTTCATGTTTAAATAAATGGCGAATGGTGAATGTTAATGGCGAGCAGTTAATTAAGTAAAATAAAATTAAAAGTAAAATATATAGACATTATTAAAGCTAAAAGCTGTTTCTAGTTTCGAGGCTAAATTATTGTTTTTAAAATATATCATACATAGGTATAAAAAATGCATAAATATGCATATAAAATTTAAAGTGACGCTACGCTTTAAAATGATGATGCTACAAAGTAAAGAAAATGGGCCAAATGCTCTCAGGTATATCCGTAGTTATACCATTGCTGACCTTAGAAGACTAATAGTAGATAATTAATGCACCCTGTAAGTATTATAGTGGGTAGGTAGTTATCTAATGTAATCTTATAAGATGAGCTACGAGGACCATCTCTTGAGTAAAGAAGGCGGCGATGCTGTCCGCAGAGCAGCCGTCCGTCCAAAGAGCGCTTGTTGAATATTAATGCGACATTGTTATTGGCCACTAGTGCCCGCTGCTGCCCCAATCGCACATTTCCATAACTTACTATTCTGGATCCGCGGGGAATCAGCTCACTATGTAGGAATATGATCACTTGGGCCACTCATATTTGCCCTGTAAATTGTGTTCCGTCGCGACAATACATTACATTATTCATTACGGAATCTATAAGTGGACGGCAACTTCAGGCTGCCTTCTCGAATACTCCGCACGATGCTAAGTTCTGTGTCAACGCGGCAACGCAATGATTCAAGGCCCGATTGTTTCACATTTACTAAATGTCATGTACGCTCCACTAGTTATTGAATTTGTCGTTGATTGTAAACAACCAGTGAATTAAATGCGTCCAATGTAATGGATAACGGGAACTGCACCGACGACGATACAATTTAAAAATGCATGCTCACATTGCTCACTTTATATTTATTTATCCACTGAGATAAACCTACTTCTCCATTCAAAATTCTAAGCAGCTCTCCGCTGCTTTGTTTTCGGTGGATTTACTTAAGTTGAATCAAAGTCGTTTCAAGTTAAAAGGTCCCTCCTTCCATTCTCATAATAGTAATGTGTTTTCTATTTTTATAAGGACAGCACATTTTACAGGGATCGCCGCAGACTAACTTTAAAAAACTGTAAAATTATAATACTTTCTGGGTTTTTAATACGATTCGAATCGAATTAATTTGAGATTTCATACACATTTCAAGATGCCACACAGTACAATTTATTAATTAGGTAATTGACTGACCTGACTTTGTAGATAGGTTTTGGTTTAAGTATATAATATATTTACTAGAGTCTCGCTAGGATCAAATAATATTAGTTAAATATCTTAGTAATAGGAAGTTAATGTGTCATGTTTATTTATAGTAATTCTGAACCAACGTCGGTAATAGATAGATATACCAAAATATGTATGCCAAAAATGAAAATCTGGATGGTAGCTCGATTTATATAGGTAAATGAGTCATATTTTTCCAGTAAAAAATGAATCAGAAATATAAGGAATTGAAACTTTACTAGATATAAACTAGTAATCAGTAGGCGAAGTTGTGGTAAAGATCATTGATCATCTTCTATCTATATACATAAAAAAAGAAATGCTGTTCGTTGGTATGCGCACCAGTTGAGAACGGCTGGACCGATTTGGCTATTTTTTTGTTTTAAAATGTTCAAAATTAGGTTTGTAAGAAATGTTGGCCGGATTGGAAAATTCGGGAAAAACTGAACTCAAGACCGTATTGAAATGTTGACAGGACATAAGTAGTCTCTGGGGCAGCTAGTAACAAATTAAATTATAAAGAACTTTGTGTACGATTTGTGTAAACCCGCGAATATTTATTTCAGCTGTAACACTGTACGTGTTATATTTATGTGGGATAGATCAATATTTTTTTGGTGTTTTAAATCATATTACTTAAGTTCAATTCCTACATTTAATTATTAAAGTGATTTTCCTCGGTCAAACATGCAAAAATGTTCGTTTAGGACATGAAAACCGTACATCCACTTTTTTAAATGTAAACTCTTCTTTTGAAATTTTACTCTATTTCTAAACGAAACGCGTCGTAGCTCGTAAACTCGTAACGTACGTCTAACTAATTAAAACGGATTACTCGTAGGAGACTAGCTAACAATGCACCATTATTGTCCTATATAATATTATCCTTAAGCCCAACACGTTCCACGACACGCTTCAAACTTTGGTAATTATTGGAGCTCTACTTACTTATCTTGAAGCTATCACTTAAGAGACACCAGTAATAAGTTGAGACAGCAGTTATAAATCGAGTTTAAGACGTCGCCTTCGGCTCATCTCGATACTTAATGAACATGTTTCTACAAAACGACTGATAATATTGTTAGAATTACAAATAATATTCAATTTTGAAAGAACACATGATGATGTTATGTGTGTTCAATTATTACCAGTATTGAAATATTGAGTAAGTGTTCAATTATGCAGCTGAACATTATCAGGACTGGTACGTGCGCTCACTTCCTCCTCTTTAGCCGCGCCGCGCGTGTTCACTAAATGATGAGATCCCCCCGGGACTCCTGGAATGGAAATCACTGTTACTTGTAAATGTGTAGTACACAGTAGGCGACGTTTACGGCCGGGTGGGCCACAAGAATTACTTAATCATTAATATACCTGATATTTACCATACGACTGCCTTACAAGCGCTACTGCTGAGTAGGAGGGGGTTCGATTCCCAGGACGGGCAAAGTATTATTGGGTTTTTCCAACAGGAATTTCTCAGTAGCAGCCCGGAGTCTGAATCTGTGCCCGATTGATGCCAATAGGCTCGCCCCCTATTACATGTGACTTAAAACATGGCGAAATGTGGGTGTACCTACTACAGGTACACCTCGGCCCATCCCTTCGGGGAAACAAGGCGTGATGTTATGCTATTTACCATATTTTTTGTATTGCCCATTGACTTGACAGACCACTTCTCTAACCATCGCTACCTTTTTAGCTCATTCACATCCTGTGTGGTCATATACTCAATATAAATTACAGATAAGTAGTGCTGTCCCCGAAGGCGCGCCCCACTCTGCGATTACAATACTGTAAGCTGAACTTTAGTACGGAGCTGAGCGGAGTGGGGCCTCGTGGATGCCACTATCTATAACAAAAAGAAAAGTAACTAAACCACACAAATAACAAACAACACTGACGAGCAATATAAAAAGCCACTTACTTACCTACCATGAGATATTTCCGAAATCACGTAAGATGATAGCTTCTTGAAGTAATATTTAATAGCAAAAAAAGACGCCTATAAAACTGTTTTCAAGATGTTTTTTTGCTTCATGTAGCTAATTTGTGTGGTTAAGGAGATATTTAATTTTACCCTTTGCAAGTGGCTTGTTAGGGTTCCCTACCTCAAAAGAAAAAAACGGAACCCTAATAGGATCACTCATGTGTCTGTCTGTCACAGTGAATTTGCTCCGAATCTAATGAACCGATTAAGTTAGAATTTGGTACACATATGCATTTCTGTGACCCAAACAAGGACATGTAACTTTAATAAATGAATTTTGAATATGGGGGTCAGTTTTCGGGGGCAAAGTGGTAAATTAAAAAAAAAAATTGCAAACTGTACTGTGTGACATATCAAATGAAAGGGCTTATTGTGGGGATCTCAAGTATTTTTTTTATATAAATAATTTTAGAGATATTTAAGAAAATAGATGAAAATTTAAAACATCGTGAGGAAACCGGTATGTCCTAGAGACAAAAAATTCGAAGACATGTGACATCTACCAACCCGCACTGGGCCCGTTGGTGGATTACGGCCCACTCCCTCTCACCGAGAGGAGGCATGTGTCTCAGTAGTGGGAACATTATAAACTGAATATGATAAAGATGAAAATTGACCCCGGTCTCCGAAACAACTGACCCTAAAATTTTGAAAAAAAGACAGGGAATTGTTCTTCACTCATAGATTACAGGAAACCTATAAGAAGTCTATGGTCTTGAAATAAAACGGTAAATCTCTCAATATTGTACGTACAAACTTACATTTACAGTTGGAATGTATCGGAGAACATGTTTTTCAACTACAACGTTAAGTTTGTTCTTGGGATAAATTCATCCCAACTACGGAACCCTTCATTGTGCGTAGTCCGGTTTGTTTTTTTTTATAGTGCTCATCAGTGTATAAAAAAAAGTCAAGATCAAGCCGGACTTACACTATCATTCATAAGATTCTGTATATAGGTACCACAACTTTATCAACAAACACCTGATGGAATCTCTCACAATAAAAGTAGGTTGATGTGGTACTCTTTCCCTAAACTGACTGAAATGATGCGATAGGTACTTTTCATGTTCCCTTCATTCACATTTTTTATGATACGGTCATGAATCTCGGTTAATTACTTTTAAAAAAAAATTGTACTATAGATTAACTATGAAATCGTTCCGGTTAAAATCGACGGACATCGTTACTATCCTTACCTTTTTTTCGGACAGAAACATTCAAAAGGCGTTAGGACTAAGGCATAAGACCCGAGAGTGTGGGATTCTAGACTCACTAAAACTACCCCAAGGACTCTTATTGAAGGGAGCACCGTGTCCAACTGAGCTGATACCTACCCAGTAAACTAATGTACTGAAATGGACCCTGGTAGCATCGAAAATTCAGGTTTACAGATAAAATATTTTAGAAACTTGAACTACAAAACCGTTTCCCGTACATACATTTTAGCTATCAAACTCAAAACTCAAACTCAAAGCATTTATTTCAATTAAACCATTTACAGGCTCTTTTGAATTGTCAAAAAGTCGGTCAGTTAGTAGCTATAGCATTAAAACCAATTAATTAATACATTTAAAAAATCATTACTTATTTTTAAAAACCCTCATCGTAGACGAATCATATTAGATATTAAACAGAAAGAAATAAAAAGTATTTATTTAAAAGTATATATCCTACGCCTACTACCACTTTACAAGATATGATAATTTTTAAGGGGCTAACTCACCCCTAATAAACAATATGTGCTACATAATAAATATACCAACATGCTGGCACATTTTAAATTCCTTCGTCACATTGTATATCAGAGAATGGGCTATGACAGATAGTGAGACGGTACACATTTATTATACGTACCTAACAGGTACCTTTTTCCTTTTTTACAAGCTTACTTTTAGGTTCACTTGTCAATAATTATGTTAAGATGAATTCTTGCCAACCAATTTTGGACAACTTCCTTTTGGCTATCAAGTCGAAACTTTGTATAAGTACATTTATTTGGTAGATATGGCCTGATATTGTAGCCGGGATCGTCTCTACACGAGGAAACTTTTTAATGCTTACTGATAATGTCTTGAAATTTTATCAACACCAAACATTGGATAATTAAACTTTATCAAAATTATGATCTGCAGCATTTTAGTAAGAGGTAATTTTGAAATGTAATTGTAATAATAAGTAGATCCAAAATCTAAAAACAAGTCACATGCTAAAATAATAGAAAGAGCCTGATTGCAAAAGTATGTTGTAGTTTATACAGTTAGGTACCGAAATCACATAATTTTCAGCGTCAGTGTAATAAAACCTGTGAGATTTATTATACTTAACCTATACTTCACACTTTTTTACTTTTACTTAGTAAATTAAAACTAGTATTTGTTAGTAGTGTAGTTACACTAGTATTTGTTTGCCCCCCATGCCTGTACGGTACATAAAGTATTTTAAAATGATGTTTTTGGAGTCTACGTGCTATTTTATCTCGCTTACGATTAGATTTTCACTCACGCACGAACGCACGCACTGAACTTTTGCATCGAATACTTATACTAGGAAAAAATTAATCATAATCTTCATTAAAGTCAGGTAGTGATCGAAGTTAGCGTTCAATTGATTGTCGATGATTGATAAATATAGTTCGTTTTTAATTATGTTACTACATACCTACAGGGTGTAACATGACCCTATATAAAAAGCAGTCAACTAGCTTAGATACACCTAAGCTACTTAATCTATCTAATAATAATACCTTTAAACAAGCAATTCCTGTATGTATATAACCTGAATCTCGGAAACGGCTCGAACGATTTTCATGAAATTTTGTATGCAGGGGGTTTCGGGGGCGATAAATCGATCTAGCTAGTTTCATTTGTAGAAAACGTCGTTCAAAAAAAATACTGGTCATCCAGATATTATACATTATACATGTATTAAGTATAGACCTTATCCCAGAATGCGTAGATGATGGCTAAATGATAGGTATTTTTACACCCTGTATGTATAGGTTTAAAAAAATGTACATAAACATTCAGTGATATATTGCTTGATCTGTTTACAGAAGTAATGTTGAACTCATCGATTATTATTAAACTCGTAATGCATTAATTAAATCCGCATACACTGACATATTTTGTATGTGTTAGTTTCTGTGCGTTAAAACTAATCTGTAGAATCAACACTGTTCCATGCTTTCGAAAATCCGTTGGCTCTAAGTAAATACAATTTAATATCTTAAACAGTTTGTTTACAAGACGCCTGAAAAATATAATTAAAGGTTGTTGTTTGTTGCATTCCACTCAAATATCACTTTAAAATAAAATTGATTTGAACATTAATTTCTAATTTACTTGTAGACCTAGTTACCTACATACTTACAAATATTTTTTGTTGGTACATGCATAATACCTAAACAGGTCGATATTGTAACTCTATATAATTTATGACTTGTAATGACATTGAACTGAAACCGAAATATTTCAACTTACCACTGCTATACACTCCTTTAGGTACACCAAAGCAAGAGACATTCTTGAACTAATTAATAATAGTCGGTATCGTTATAGCACTGTCTTCGTGATTCAGTCACATTCTGAAGTACAAGTTAACGAGAACTGCTTGATTAGTGCATAAATGTATCACTGATGATGCGACACAGTGACAGATGAGCGGGGCGAGGCGTGCGGCGCGCTGTCGCGGACTGCTGGCGCGTAGGACGACCGCTGTGCGTGCGCGCAGGCGAGCGCCCGCGCCGCCGCCGCCGCCGCGCCCGCCGCTGTCGACGTTTGACCTTATTTAATTAGTTCGTTCGTTTTTACTCTTTGAATGTAACGTAGCATATTAAAATGTGTAACCGTCTAATTCATTGTTGCCATCCACTCGGTTAATATTGTCAACTTTTAACTAACTCTACTATCATAACGATCACTGAATTGCACAAATGACCACATAAAAGTGTATGTAGTTATTTAAATATTTTATTTTAACATTAAAGTAGTCCTTAGGATTGTAATTAGCGTATTATTAGGTTCTCGTTCTTAAGCGATCTTCATTTTTTCTTTTGGAGTAAACCTTGTATCTAGATGTAGCAACGTAACTCTTGCGCTATTTCTGTTTGGAGTTCACCCACCTCGACATCGTCGTTGATTTCTGCATCTGAGATTACATAAATTACTTGCCTTGTTACTGAACATTTACTCGCACAACTCGCACTAAATTCTAATAAAGAATAGCTAGTGATCCAAATTTATGTAGTGTATAACTAAAAAAAACAATACACTCACTGTGTTCTCGTTACCTACTTGGCTCGAGTTTGAGGTTTCAAAACTTGTCATTTTGCGCATTCATTTCATGTAATAAAGTACCAAAGAATTATTATTAAACAAAAGGTTTTTATCCATGGATTTGGCTGTATCATACCCACTTCGAATACATTTGACATCTACTAACCCGCACTGGGTCCGCGTGGTAGACTACAGCCCACTCCCTCTTGAAGAGGGGAGGCCTGTGTCCCAAGAGTGGGAACTTTAAGTATAGGCTGATAATGCATACACCCACTTACCTATTCTACGGTGCCAAGATCTTTATAATATTATTATTTTATCTGCATACAGGTAAATGACAAATGATATAACTACCATCATCATCCTAACCTTTTCCCAGATGTCGGGTTCTAATCAGTACCCAAGCATACCTACTAAGCATATGGCTGAACATCAGTCATTCTCACCAAACAACTTGCGACTCTACAAACTTGAAGAAGAGAAGTTGTAGATAGTTGTTGAGAAAGTTTTGGAAATTAAGTAGATACCTACTAAATTTCCAAAACTTTAACGGCGCCCGCAGACAGGCGCGACGTGACACCGCGCCGCCACCGGTAGAACAGTTTACATAGAGATTGTTGCACCAGTGTCGCGTCGCGCCTGTCTGCGGGAGCTTTAACGCTATCTCAAGTCCAAGACTTCCTGGAAGAGATCCAAGAAGGTCCAGAATTCATTTAGTTACATATTTTATTACCCTTAAAAGATACCATCTTCATAATTACGCAATTTTGAAACGACATACCTAATTCATGAACCCATCATACAAGTTAATAATAGTGAGGCTCAGCGGGGGATGCGTTACATCCACTTTTTTCTTAAACAGTCTATGAATATCCCAGGGAATATCGCCTGCTATACGCGGGGGTGTAAATCCCATTTTTTTTTTATATTTTTTCACAGGCAGGCGTTGTGGGCTACGGCTTTTGAATACAACGTACTATTTACATAAATTTGCATATGCATAGATACTTAGAATAAAACGAACATAAATATTTCCGGAGTTTTCAGATTTTCAGCATGCGTAGGTTGTATAGCCTGGTGAAAAGCATAATAATGATAGGTATCGTTGCCCATAGAGCCAAAATAATTATGTTGAATAGATAGCTGAGAATCAGTCCGTATTTGTTGAGATTTTATAAATTACATTGACATAAGACATAACATCACGCCCGTAGTATTTTCCGAAGGGGTATACAGAGGTGTATAGTAGGTTGAGTCACATTACGCATAATAAGAAAAGAACACAAATCTTAATGGAAAATTCAACAACACTTGTTCGACCCAAGCATGGATGAAACCCTGTAAGTACCCTTCAACAGTCACGGTAGCAACCACTATAATCTAGACATCAACATATACCTAACTGTCAATCTGAACCAACGTACATTAAAATCGAAAAATAGAGAAGTTGAAGAATACACAGAAGTATGGAATTCTTCTTGATTAACATGAATAGCTATGTGACTGGGCAGAGAGCATTTTTGTATTATTTTCACGATTAAAAAATGCTTCACAGAATAGGAATAAATCATAATGGGAGTATTTTTAACCTAAAATTCATTATATTATAGTTTCATTCAAATTACAACATCAACTTTTTCTTTAAAACTATCCTAGTGTATCTAGGTAAGGTCTTACTTACCTAAATAGCGTAGATACTGCTAAAGTTATCCGAGAAAAGAGGTCACTGTAGTAGTCTCTACGAAGTTGCTTAACATCGCAATCTACGCTATCGAATTACGTTGTTTGCGACTGTATCAAAGCAACTTGTATTGGTACAAACACGATATGCTCCGTTTTTTTTTTTTTTCTGTTGGGCATCTCGTAACTGACCTCTGAGGTCATGACTACTTAACCGGTCAATCCTGTGGTTGCCTTAAGCTGCTACACTCAAAGCCTCCACCCAGGGGCATACAAAACTAAGCTAAAAAGCTAGGTGAACGCTCGCTAAGGGCACCCCCTATGGGGTACGAGCCTCGGCTTAGGGCGTCACCGGAGGGAGGACAACAAAGATGGGACGGGCGGGATCAAAGTTTTGATCATTATTATTAATCGGGGAATTTAAAGCTACGTGCACAGCTGAAACCACTACTGGCACCTCGTTATCGAGCAAGGGTCGGGGAGGAGCATCATTTACTCGGGGGCGCGGACGCGATCGCAAAGGACCTCGACGGCGAGGTCGGAATGACGGGAGGCGTCTGTATCTGTGTAGAGTACTAGTAGCCCTATTGCTCTCCTGAAGGAGGGTTATGGGGTCATCAGGGTCGGTGAGAATGTGCCTAGGTCGGCGGGTACGGCTAATCCTACTTGGGACATAACTGGCGGCCTCGACAACCAGAGGGTTGCGATGTTTGACCGCGGAATCGAAATAAGATATGCTCCGGGTACACTCTAAATTTTTATCGCCAGCCAGTTTAAAAGCTGCTAATAAATTGCAATGCTATTTTTTTTTTACTAATATTACTATGGACAGTTTGGCATTCATATTTGTTATGATTAATTAATTAATTTATGATAGTTAATTGATTCAGGCGTGACCTTGCGGAAATCCATAATAAAATTATGATGTGGATATATTTAGTAACCTTTTCCGCTTAGCTATTTCTAAAGAGTCTTGAAAAGACCCTGGAAGAAATCGACACGTGTTTCACCTCTCAACGAGGCATCTTCAGGATGACGATTAACTTGTCGTGAACTCGAACACGGCGTGTTGCCACACCAAGCACCGAGCGCAGACGCTGCGGGGTGAAACACGTGTCGATTTCTTCCAGGGTCTTTTCAAGACTCTTTAGAAATAGCTAGGCGGAAAAGGTTACTAAATATATCCACATCATCATTTTAATTAATTTATGTTCTCAGTGAGACAGCATTTCTGCGGGATAAACGCGTAACACACTTACAAAGGCAATGCCTCTCATTTTGACAGTTCAAGAACATTCATTTCGTTATTTACATTCTTGAGGAAACGAATTTCTTTAAACATATGAAGCAATAGATTACAATTTCCTTCAAAATCTTTCAGATTATGATTGAACTGTGCTACGTAATTAGGGTGCGGGTAGCATACCCTTAACGTAAAAGTTAATTTATTAAATTTTAATTAGTTGCAAAGAGGCGGAAAGAATCTTTCTAACGAATGACAAGTTTCATACCTTTTATTTTCGGTAAAACAAAGGAGGGCCCACTGGCTTAGTTAAGATTTAGCTTATCTCGTACATCTTTAAAGCACAAAATCGTAACCAAAGTTCTAGAAAGTACTAAATCATAAGTTGGTCTGCAAACCCTTTCTTCTTCTTCTTCGTGTCATTGGAGTGGCGTGACAGCCCTAGGGTCAGGCGACGTCCCACGTACATATTCGTACTAGGTAAATAGCGTCTTGGCAAAGCCAAAACCTGCGTTTAAGCTCTAAAACGGAACTGTACCAAGCATTAATGGATTATTAAAAACTTTGTGTTGCCTTTAAAACTACAATATTTATAATCTTTTAGATCTTGGCTGCTTTTGTTGTGTTTACGTGCCATTCTTACAAAAGTCCTTGCATTGATTACAGTGCAATGAAAATAATGCTGGGCAAGCTGCCGCGGCCGTGGATCGTTGACGACGCGAAGGACGACGGCTACACGGCGCTGCACTTAGCTGCGCTTAACAACCACGCGGAGGTCGCCGAGCTGCTGGTCCGGGGCGGTGCGCGCCCCGACCTGCAGAACGCAAATCTGCAAACAGCCCTACACCTCGCCGTAGAACGGCAACACACGCAAATCGTCCGTCTACTCGTCGCGCATGGAGCGAATCTCAATATTTGTGACAAGGTGACCTTTAAGACAAATCTTTAATTAATCAGTGCCTTTTGGGATACATCCTCAATGCACTCAAAACACTAACAAACTAGCGCCATTTTGGCAATATCGTCCCATGGCATCTACTTATTAAATCTTAAATCCATTCATTCACTGACAGACAACGCACAGCCTAAATCGCTGGATAGAGATATAGAAGCATTTGCACAAGAGTTCCTTATATTATAGCGAAAGTGAGCATTAACTATGGGGATGAAAGTTTATATAGAAGGTCGTAATTTTTACCGATGGAAAATCCCATCGGGCACAAGGCTTGTAGTCAATAACACAAAAACTCTTCATCAGGACGGCGATACTCCGCTGCATGAGGCGCTGCGCCACCACACGCTGCAGCAGCTGCGGCGCCTGCAGGACGCGCGCGACGCGGCGCTGCTCACGGGCCTTGCACATGCACACGACAAAAAGTCCTCCGCCTCTATCGCATGCTTCCTCGCCGCGCATGGCGCTGATCTAACCATTAAGAATAAGAAAGGTACAAGAACTATATATCGTTTATGTGTCTATGCAGGTATGAGGTATAAATAGAAAAGCAAAAAAGAAATAAAAAATGATGACTTTGTCACAGAAACACTCGCATATAAAAAAACCGGCCAACTGTGCATCGGACTACGCACAATAAGGGATTCCGTAGTTGAGATCAATTTATTTATCCCAAGAACAAACTTAACATTGTAGTTGAAAAACATGTTCTCCCATACATTCCAACTGCTAATGTAAGTTTGTACGTACAATATTGAGAGATTTACCATTTTATTTCAAGACCATAGACTTCTAATAGGTTTCCTGTAATCTATGAGTGAAGAACAATTCCCTGTCTTTTTTTCAAATTTTTTGGCTCAGTAGTTTCGGAGATAATGGGGGAGTGGGAATGGTCAATTTTCATCTTCATCATTATCAGTTTATAATGTTCCCACTGCTGAGACCTCTCGGTGAGAGGGAGTGGGCCGTAATATACCACGCGAGAAAGAAAGAAAATACGTTTATTTGCTGTAAACATGACGCAAAGAAAGAACAAAAACACGAAAATAAGAATTTGGGGAAAAATATTAGTCACATACATGCAAAACGGCCATCGCTCAGCATAATGCTACAACCCTATGCGAGACAGCCACAGCGCTGGTTTTCAGCGACAGCCGGCAAGGCTCCACATATTTAGTATAAGCTACCAGCCAAATTAAGAAAGACAAATGATAGACTCATATTTCATAAACATCTGCGTATCTTACTTTTACAGAAATGCTCAATTAATGATTATTTTGAAGACTCCCAAGAATAGGCTCCCTAGACTTTACCTGCTTTCTTTTTTACTACATCATGCGTACCTATTCTTTATATTTCTATCTTTCACTGTATTTCTTAGAATAGTTCTAGTACATAGTTTAGTTTGATACATGTTAGAATATTCTTTATATTTATTTTCTTATTACTGTATAGCCCAGTCTTTATGGATCTCGTGGCCAGATCTTAGAATTGACCATTTCATGGAATGACCAGCTAAAATTGGCCATATCGTTTAAACAGCAACGTTTAATGATATGTCCGTCGACGTTTGGCCAATGTAGGGTATCCATGGTTTAAGGTGTAGTAAAAATAGCCAAGTAACTGCGACCAACTTGGAAGTAGCGGTCCCCGGCCGCTGCCACGGCACAGCTCGCTTCGCTCGCTCGCCTCGCGCGCGGTTGGTCACAGTTCTAACCTAACTTAACACATTTGGTCGGGGTGCTACATAAGCCTGTTTTTTTTTTTTTTTTTTAATTAGTTTTATGTTGCATTTCACGCCGCGGTAGCGGCCGGTGAGCGCTACTTCCAAGTTTTTCGCTTTCCATATTATCATATGCTGTAGGTTGGGATGGGATATCATCTCTTTTATTGAAAAACTGCCGTCACACCTTGGTCCCAGTCATTACATACCTCTGCAATCTGTGTCTAGACACAGGGACATTTCCGGACGCTCTCAAGAGGGCACTGGTACACCCCATTTACAAGAGTGGGGACAGGAACTGTGTCAACAATTACAGACCGATAGCAGTTCTGCCTGCTCTCTCGAAAATCCTTGAAAGGATTCTCAGTAATGGTCTTAAGAGCTTTCTTAATAAACACCAAATTATTGCTCCGAATCAGTATGGTTTCCGCTCGGGGGTTTCGACTGAGGTTGCGATACTTGACTTCACGCAACAAGTTGCAATGGATCTAGACAATAAAACCAAGTGCTTGGGAATCTTTTTAGACCTTTCGAAGGCATTTGACACAGTTTCCGTTCACAAACTTATCCTTAAGTTAGAGTCAATGGGCGTACGTGGTAAACCTCTCCAAATTTTCACTGACCACTTGCATAATCGCTCTCAATGTGTTAAAATTGATAAATATATTAGCAATGAGACAACAGTTACTAATGGTGCCCCACAAGAGAGCATCTTGGGCCCCACACTAATGTTGGCATCATGAAGTAATCGTGCGTGTAACGGTCCATACCGTCTAACGTTGAGTATTCAATGATCTGGCCAGACCACATCATGATGTAACTAGCGGTCGATGTTCATTTCATGTAATTATCAATTCTAAGAACTGACCACGACATGGACACAAAAAAGGCAAACGTTTCAAACGCGCATGTAACTACAATTTTTTTATATGTTGTTCGGTCTTCTGAGAGTAGTTTATACCCAAGTTTGCAACCCTGAAAACCTTGTGCTACTCCCATGGTGCGCGAAAAACTGCGAAATTCTGGCACTTCTTTCAGTTTTTTTTTTTTTTTTAGTATAACTTAAGTTAATGTTCTATATTTCTGTGGTTGAAAACTTAGCTGACGTATCACTGAAAACATCACCCCAGGATCAGGGGACCTAACAAAATAAAAATAAAATCGTAGTTACATGCGCATTTCCGATGATTGATGTTGTTATTGACTGGGCTATCTACATCCTAGAAGGGTAAGGGTACTCTAACTCCAACTTTATTTGTTAACCACCTACAATAATAAACAATATTCTATTCTGAAATTATTTCAATTTCTAGGTCAGACGCCCCTGGACTTATGCCCGGATCCGAATCTGTGCAAGACTTTGACGTCTTGTCGTAAGGAAGGAGCAAGTTTGGGGGGCGAAGGCACACCAGAGAACGAGCTTAGCTCCGTGAGCGCTGCGGCCGGAGGCAGCGCGTCGCCGCCGCCGGCCGCGGAGCCCGCGCCCGCCGCGCCCGCGCCGCCCGCGCCCCCGCCGCCGCCGCCCCTCGCGCACGACCCCACCGCGGACGAGTGCCTCGTTTGCTCCGATGCCAAGCGAGACACACTCTTCCGCCCCTGTGGACACATCTGTTGCTGTAACGTTTGCGCAGCGAGGGTAACAAGTTCCACTTTATATGATCTTTCTGCTTCTCAAGTATAACCCCGATCGTCCACCGCCAGATAAACCAACTTAGTTTACCTCATCAATTTTTCCTAAATGTGCGTCCACCCACATCTATGAAAAACTGCCAAGATAAACTAAACAAACTGCAAATTAAGTTAGTTTAGCTCGCAGTGGACGGCTCGTGTAAGGGTCGCAGGCTGACGGGTTTGTCCGAAAGGGTTACCGTGGCCCCTTACAACATACAGGCAACTGAAGGAACATGAGTGGGTTTTAGTCAGTAAGAGTATGACACGCCCTCCTGCTTCGCCCAGATCGGGAGAAGTTATTTGATAATTTCCCAGCCAAAATACAAAAAAGGTTGACTAAATCTGAATCTGGAACACCCCGGTTTATAGGAAGTGACTGCCAGGATAAACCAATCCTCAAAGTCCTCCATCGTCCTCATTCTCCATAGGTTTGCTACAGCATGTCTTCCATAATTACCCAATTTGGAAAATTAATATCCAATGAATAGACCAATTTTCAAAGTAATCTGAATGTTAAGGTGAAATAATATTTACACACACGAATCAGCATTTTCATATTTCTCTGACTGTTTCTGTCCCCGGAAGAGGAATTCACTAGTTCGAGAAGTCCATTCGTACGAATAAGCGTTGAATTCAGTTCAACGAAATTGTATGTACAATTTCAAGAGTTAGCCATTCCAACATATCTTTACCATAATGGTATTTTAATGTGTCCGCACTGTGCAAGTATGGACGTTCACAATCATGGTAACCGTACATTAGCCACATCAGAGCACACGGCCCTAACCTATAATCGCCAAAACACAAAGCAAAAATAGTCACCGTAGCCGAAATCTACATGTTAGATATTATTTTGTGTGCAGGTGAAGAAGTGCCTGATCTGCCGCGCGTGCGTGACGTCTCGGGCGCGCGTGGGCGAGTGCGTGGTGTGCTCAGAGGCGCCCGCCACCGTGGTGTTCCGGCCGTGCGGCGACGTGTGCGCCTGCGCCGCCTGCGCGCCGCTCATGCGCAAGTGCGTAGAGTGCCGCACGCCGCTCGCGCCGCCCGCGCCTCCCGCGCCGCCCGCGCCGCACGCACCGCACGCGCTGGCGCCGCTGAACAAGATTGATGGTAACTATCTTTCAGGACAATATTTGCTAAGCGTTAAAGCAGAACGTTTATGAAATCCGCTTTCGTTTGGTTCGAGTGTCCGTTATTCAAAATGTTCGTATTTAGCTACGTGTTAAATTATGAGTTTTTGCCTATCCGCAGTGGAGAAGGAGAGCGGCAGCAACCTGGCGCAGGTGCAGGTGAATAAGGGGCAGCCGGTGCCGACGCAGTCCGCGCCGCACTACATGAACAACGGCTCGCGGTTCGCGGCCGCGCCCGCGCCCGCCGCCCCCGCCGGGTCCTCGCTCGCCGCCCCCGCCGCCCCCGCCGCCCCCGCCATCCCCGTCACCCCCGCCACCCCCGCCACCCCCGTGAACCCCGCGGGCCCCGCGCCTGCCGTAGCCGACGTGCAGAAACTACAGCAACAACTCCAGGACATCAAAGAACAGGTCAGCTCCGCCGTGTTTCTATCTTTAATATTTTTTGTGGCATCGTACAGCAAAACACGAAGTTCTTGCCGGCTCTTCTCTATACGAAACGACAAATTGGAACCGTGCGCCTAGCTTCTGACGTTTCATAAGTGCCCATGTAGGTTTATGTGAAATAAAATATTTGGACTTGATTTGAAGATAGTTTTAACGAAATGATACATGTTAAATACGTATGTTACAGACGATGTGTCCAATCTGCTTGGACCGATTGAAGAACATGATCTTCCTGTGCGGACACGGCATGTGTCAGATGTGCGGCGACCGCATCACGGTGTGCCCCATCTGTCGCAAGCAGGTCGAGAAGCGGATCCTGCTCTATTGAACATCGAGGCAGCTATTTATGATGGTACAGATATGATATTTCAAACAGAAGCCCGCCTTTTGCTTTAGGCTTCAATACTATAAGGCTGATTTTCTTTATAATGGCTTAGTTAAGTACCCAAAGTTATTTATTAGAGAACACTTGTATGATAAGCAAGTACAGTACCTATTTTGTTTCCTCGTGTCAATGTATTAGCTGCGAGTTGTCTTAAAACGCAAAAACTTTGCGGCTGTTTGTGGGTTTAAAGTTCGAAAATAATCTTTAAGAAGTTTCGTGTTATAGCATTTACACAGTAAGGCTGATATAGAGACATAATTAAAAATCCCCAAAACATAGGTAACTGTATACATTACGTGTATTTCTGTCACCGTTGGCCGGACGTTGCGCAAAATGGATATTGTTATGTTGTGCCCTTAGCTGCACTACTACTGCTGTTTTAATTATATTTTGTATGTTAAATTTTAATCATTTGAAACCTAAGTAGGTAGGAGTACTTTTATTAGTCATATTTAATGAAAAATTATGAATTTCCATCGCCTCGTGCATTTAAGTATCGGCTCTAAATAAAATACGATACAATAAAAAATATATCTTTTAAAAATGTAGTATTTTACACGTGCGTTATACGAGGCGGCCTTACATAACATATTAAAATAGAACTTGCCAGTTTCACGCCTATTTGCATATTTTTGTGTACGACAAAATCGGGCGGATTAGATTGTCAAGTTACAAGCAAGTCTATGTATTTTGCACGTACTTTTGAATACAAAATAGAACCACAAGTCGTTACGTTACGAGTAATTGTTTTAAACGTTGGCTCTTATTATTGTTGTAAGTGCATATTGGTTACTAAATAATGTTATATTAAGGCTTTTTTATAATCCTACGTGTTGTACAATTATATATCTTACATAACCAATATTGAAAACTTTATATTAAAATAAATACAATTGTTGAAATAGCATATTTTATTATATTTTAAAACCAAAAAAACAGACCTAAATGTAATATAATTTAATTCACTACATTACAAATTAACCAGAGTAATTAGCCACCAATGTTGTTTCGTCAATATCTGGAAAGGCGACCGATTCTTTAACTCTGGTGACGTCAGCTATTGGTACGACGCGGTCGCGGAGCAACGTTTTAGTTAGATCGTGGATTCTGAAGGACAGATGTAAGTCCTGCGCCAGGTCGCTCACCTCGCAGCGCCGACAGTTCTTGAAGTAGATGTCAGAGAGGCCGCGCAGGTCGGGAGAAGCGGCGCAATACACTGGCGTACTAGCTGCTTGCTTCTGTGCAAATGAATTTTGAGAATGAAGTTATTTGTCGTAATAAACAAAACGCTTTCGCGTTTTCGCTTAGTGATTTATAATAATAATACCAGATTATTATCGCACTGGATGGTACAGGCCTCTTCTCATACAGAGAAGGCCGTTGATCACCACAGTTTCTCAAATTGGATTGGTGACTTAGTATTGTATTGGTTATAGTTATATCAAGTCCAGTAGTCCAGCCGATCTATTCTGTAAAAAGCTCACCGTGAAAACTTAAGTGAAGAACTGTCAATAGTGGTAATCCCTAACATCGGATGGAATGACAGCTCACTTCACCTAAGTTTTCACGGTGAAATTTTTACAGAATACTTCGGCTGGTTTCCTCGCGATGTTTCTGGGTTGGGGGGCGATACTGAGACTACTTTTAAAGTTGGTTGATTATCTAGAACTAGTTTAACATACATAATTCCGTGTGCCATTATACAATAGTTGATAGTTCGTACCAATTTCCCTGGATTTTGAACCTTTTCACTTGAGTTCTTTTATACAAAAGATATTTATATTTCGCTTATGTAATGTTTTTGTTGAGAAAGAACGAGAGTTTTCATGGACAGTTATACACGTCAACCAATAACCCCGTTACTAATCAGTTAAACGACCCAAGAGCTAGATTGACTACACTATACCGTAGACATCCCGGACGTCAAACTGTACGAAATTAGGATGGCTCTGAAGCAGCTTAAAAATAACAAGGCGCCGGATGATGACGGAATTACGGCCAAACTCCTGAAGGCCGATGGAAAACTCATTCTTAAGGCCCTCCAGAAGCTTTTCGATTCCGTCATAATCGAGGGCCAAACGCCACAGGCATGGAACAGAGGTATGGTCGTACTCTTCTATAAAAAGGGCGACAATGCCCTGCTTAAGAACTATAAGCCCGTCACACTTCTGAGCTATGTCTAAAAGCTATTATCAAAAGTCATCACGAACCGTCTCGCGCGCAGGTTTGACGACTTCCAGCCTCCCGAACAAGCCGGATTCCGTAAAGGCTTTAGTAGTAGTAAGACCGTAGACCACATACATACGCTGCGGCAGGCTATACAGAAGACCGAAGAGTATACAACCTGCCTCTCTGCTTAGCGTTTGTGGACTAAGGGAGCGCCTTCGATTCGATCGAGACATGGGCTGTACTGCAGTCTCTTCAAAGGTGCCAGATCGACTATCGGTACATCGAGATGCTAAAGTGTCTGTACGAAAATGCCACTATGTCAGTCCGACTCCAGGACCATACCCCAAAACCTATCCTTCTACAACGAGGTGTGAGACAGGGAGATGTTATCTCACCGAAACTGTTCACCGCTGCACTAAAGGATGTCTTCAAGATTCTGGACTGGAAAGGGCTAAGCATCAACATCAATGGCGAGTATATCACTAACCTTCGGTTTGCCGACGACATAGTTATTATGGCTATGATCATGGAGGACCTCTGTACAATGCTCGATGACCTTACCTTAGTAGAGCCTCCGAAAGAATCGATCTTAAAATGAACATGGACAAGACAAAGGTCATGTTATATGCCCATGTACCACCCACTCTTGTGAAGATCGGAGACGCTACGCTTGAAATTCTGGACGAGTATGTTTACCTAGGACAAACTGTCCAGCTAGGTAGGTCCAACTTCGAGAAAGAGGTCAATCGTCTAATCCGTCTCGGTTAGGCAGCGATAGGGAAGCTACGCAATATCTTCTCGTACCACACACCACAGTGTCTGAAGATAAGTCTTTGACCAGTGCTTCAAAAGTCTAAACATAAAAAAACACAGAAGACTTATGGGGGATTTCCGTTAAGGTTCTTGGAGATATTATTGACACAATTGCCCCTGTCCTAACAAGCATATTTAATCAATGTTTGGATAGCGGTACGTTTTCCGATTTAATGAAACATATTAACGTAGTACCAATTTTCAAATCGAGTAGTAAGAGTGATCCTTCAAATTATAGAGACCTATATCTGTGCTACCAGCATTGAGTAAAATATTGAAAAAATCATGTTGATCACCAGATGTTGTCACATTTTAATTCGAATGGAATTTTACATAGTCACCAGTTTGGTTTCACGAAAGGTAGGTCGACGACTGAGGCAGGAGTAAAACTCATCAGTCACATTTTGGAATCCTGGGAAAAATCCTAGAATGCAATTGGCGTTTTCTGTGACCTCTCAAAAGTGTTTGATTGCGTTGACCACAAAACACTGGTCTGTAAATTACACCACTACGGAATTCGTGGACAAGCTACTGATCTTGTTTTTTCCTATCTATCGAACAGGCAGCAAAAAGTAAACGTTAACGGGGTGACGTCCTCGGGGTCTCTGGTTAAGATGGGCGTGCCTCAAAGATCAATTCTTGGCCCTTTCTTATTTCTAGTTTAATTTAATGACCTTCCTTAAATGATGGCTAATATCCGATATAATTCTATTCGCTGATGATACTTCTCTTATTTTTAAAATAGATAGAAAAGATACGGATGTCTTAAATGTCAACGATAGTCTGGCAATTCTTTCGAAATGGTTCGCAGCTTATAATCTTTTACTTAATGCGAACATAACTAAATCTCTTAAGTTCTCATTACCAAATGTACCTCAGAGGTCTAAATTTAAAACTTGATGGCAAGAAACTAGATGCTATTACGGAAACTGTGTTTCTAGGAATTACTCTAGATTCTAGGAACTACTCTTTCAGGTAGATTAAGTTCAGCTGCATATGCAGTAAGAAAAATAAGGCAGTTAACTGATGTAGCCACAGCTAGGTTAGTATACTTTGCTTATTTCCACAGTCTTATGACTTATGGCGTTCTGCTATGGGAATCGGCAGCTGACGAAGATTTAATTTTCATTTTACAAAAGAGGGCAATTCGCGCGATCTACAAAATGAGTCCTCGTGAGTCCCTTAGAAATAAATTCAAAGAAATTGATATACTGACTCAGCCTTCTCTTTATATCTTAGGACTTTTCAAAATAAGAAGCAATTTCCATAATATAAATGCACGTAGTAAACATGAAATTGTTATACCCAAATTTAGATTAACTAAAACTAGTAAGTCTTTTCTTATAAACAGTATCCGCTTTTATAACAAGTTGCCAAAGTCGGTTACAGAAATAAGCGATGGAAAGTTCAAAACCCACATCAAACGTGCCCTTATCAAATATACCTAAAATTTTCTATATTTTTTTTAAATAAAATTAGATTTGTTACAGCTGTAGTAGCAATCATGTCATTTAATTTAAATAGGTCCTTATTTTTATTTTTTTGTTAATCTTTTATATACATTATTTTCTTTTAAATTTTGTGAATGTGAGAACGTTGTGGGTTGTAGACTGACTTGTGGACCATTTTCTATTTTACTAAATACCTTGTTATTATCTATTAACACTGTAATTTGAAAACATTGTAGAAACCATTTCTTTTTAAAAGAGTAACCGTGGAGTTTCTTGCCGGCTCTTCTCCATTGGAAACGACCAATTGGAACCGTGCACCTAGCTTCTGAAGTTTCATAAGTGCCCTTGTAGGTTTATGTGGAATAAAGTATTTTGAATTTTTGTTTGTTGCCAGTGATGACCTATGGTACTGAAACGTGGTCGCTCACAATGGGCCTTATCAGAAGGCTAAAAGTCACCCAAAGGGCAATGGAGAGGGCTATGCTTGGAGTTTCCCTACGTGATCGAATCAGAAATGAAGAGATCCGCAGGAGAACCAAGGTAACCGACATAACCCGAAGAATTGCCACACTTAAGTGGCAATGGGTAGGGTACATTACTCGCAGAACGGATGGCCGGCCGATGGGGCTGATGAGGCCGATGGGTCCGAAAGGTTCTGGAGTGGCGACCGCGTAACGGAAGACGTAGCTTTGGAAGGCCTCCCACAAGATGGACCGATGACCTTATGAACGCTCCAGGAATCCGTCTGTATCCGCTCTGTATGCGGGAAGCACAGAATCGGTCGAATTAGCAGTGCTTGGGGGAGGCCTATATCCGGCAGTGGACGTCTTTTGGCTGAAATGATTAATGTATTTGCCAGTTCTTCGCTGCGTCCAGTCAGAGAATCAATGTTCCATGTAGCTATGCGCATGTTATTTGAACTACGCCTTGATTCATCGCTTGCAGGTAGATTAATCATGTTTCTTGTGGTAAATTTTTGCCAATTTCCCTTATAATATGCATAAGTATTTCAGCAAAATGGTAACATTAACCTAACTAATTTTTCATTTCTCAATTTTTTAAATTTTTATTGTTAAAACTGGGCTTTTTGTAATGGCGGCTCGAGTGACTCCATTACTTCCATTCTGTCAAATCTACGAGTTTTTATACAGTTTTGCCCGCACACAAACTTCATTTCATGATTGATGATTGATAATTTTTACAGGTAAGTATTCGTTTCAATAAAAACATATTAAAAATAAATAATTGTAGTTGCCTAAGTTAAGTATCATAACCCAATACGCATTGAAGAATCGCGCACTTGGCCGCAACGACCAACCTACCGTCGACTAATTGCGATCAAACTTTGTGTAGGTACTTTAATATGAACCGCATCTTGGTCGGAGTTTCTGCGACCAAGGTTGCGGCCACGACCACAACCAGCCGTGGTCGAGGCTGCGTAGTGCGGAAGGTCCCCAACACCATCAACTGCCTCTGTCAGAGGCCTTTAGGATTTGTTTGAACGTAACAAACGTACCTACGTATAAGACTAATTTTATCTGAAGACGATGAGAAATTCTCTAAATGTTAAAGGAAACTTACAATTGATTTCGAAAAAGGCTTCATGCTATTGTATAGTAATTCGTACGGCCACCAGTTCCGACACAGTCTAGTCTTCACAAAGGATCCGGGATGAGCGCAGAACACCGACTTACCCGTGTTCACCCAACGGTAACTCAAGAAGTGCATAAAATGAATACCACACAACTTAGAGATGTTATAAGCTCTTATAGAAGTGTACTCTTGTTCAGGCAGTGACACCATCGCTTCAGTGGGTGTTAACTGATGGTTGAAATCCCAGCTTACGTGTCTGAGAAAAGATAAACGGTATTTCCACATTTAAGACAACTGAACTTTATAACAAATAACCCCACAAATACATATCTACTATGAAATTACCTATGCGATTCCGCAGATACAAGTACGACGCGTGCATCTGGTGCAAGTATATGTTCAAGGTTCATTAGTAACAAAAATTGACTCAAGTAATTAACTTGAAATGTTGTTTCCAATGAGTCTTCCGTAAGAGTCCATGGTAATCCGAATACAGCCGCGTTTAAAATGACAATATCAAGTTTTCTAAAAAAAAAAATCTTAAATACACTCCCGGACAAAAAAATCAAGCCACCGTGCATTTTAAGTTTATTGGCTTAAAACATTAAAATAATGATAAGTAAAAGAAAAAGTTTTTACGCAGTTTTGAAGTTGACATACTGGCCATTATTTCGGGACCATTGTTGTTCCAAATTTGATTTGTTTCGTTCGTTCCAAATTTGATTTGTTTCGTTTTGCATTATAAAGAGTATCGAAATTGTTTTTCCTTATTTTTTTATTCATTCTGACGTTCAAATTATGAATACTGCGCCTGAAGTAGCCACGCAAGCTGTGGCACTTCTTCAGTTTGGGCTTAGACAGCGAAACGTAAGTGCACAGCCTCATCTAAGCAGTTCTGCCGTTCAAAGAATTTACCATTGTGCCCACCGGGTCACTACACCACCAGCCTGCGTAATCGTTACCTGACCTCAGTACAGGTCCAAGAACAGCTTCGAGCCTTTTTGGACTGACTGTTTCGAAGAACGTGGCCTGAAATCTCACATTTTACACGCGAACATTTGCATTGAACTTAAAGATAATGGTGCCAGGTTTTTTTTTTAGGGATGCAACCAAGATTATGCTGTATGGCAATGATGGCCGTAGAAAAGTGAGAGCGACAAACGAAGACAGAGACAGCGTTTTCAGCAATGTTACATTGAAGAGAAGGTGAATTACGGCGGTAGGTTATGGACAGTCTGGGGCGGCATTTCCACCGAAGGAAAAACTTGCCTTGAGGTTGTTACGGGACCACGATTGCCACCACTAAATAGCGATCAGCATTTAATGGTGCAGCTCTAGGCATTCGTCAATGCCTAGAGGGTCGAGTGATGCCATATGCTGAGTTTGTGGACCAGAATTTCAATTTTATGCATGATAATGCAAGGGCGCTCACTGCAAGATTTGTTCGAGAATACATGCATGAAGTTATAGTATCGCAATAATGGAATTGCCAGCAAGAAGCCCTGATATGAATCCAATAGAGCAGATGAGCTGAAAAGGCGTGTTCGAGCTAACAAACCAGCTCCAGAAACTTTGCAGGAGCTGAAAACTGCCATCTTGGAAGCACAGGAGAACATTCCATAGCACTTCATATGGCGAACCGCATGACGGCGGCCATCGTAAATGCTCTTGGAGGTAACACAAGTTAGTAAATAAATGTTTTCGCTATGTAAACCATTGTTTTCTTCAAAATTTCCACGCAAATTTTGCTCCCAACAAACGCAATAAGAAGACTAATTGCAATTGAAACTGTTTTTGTTTTTTTAGTATTCTGATTTCAAATTTGTAAAAATAACTAAGAGAAATAATAGTGGGTGACTGGCTTTAAAATTACATTTTTTTTCTTTGTACTGTCATTATTTAAAAAGATAAAGATTATTAAAATAAAATATGCAGGGTGGCTCGATTCAGGTGTCCGGAAGTGTATTATTAATTTATTTACAGTAGTGAATGTACCTTTAAGGCGCTCCTAAACGGGCAATACTTACAAGCTTAATGCTTATTACTTGCTTGCTTTATGCTTGTTTTAGAATAAGTATGACCGGAATTCCAGTAATTTTTTTATTGCAGAAAATATATGGCCCGGACTCCCGATAGTATTTCCCGAACAACCGCAACAAATATTTCCGGCAACAATGGCTGACGAAATAGTTCATGAACGTTGCACCTACCGGAGTGGCCACCGAAAATATCGCAGAGTTTTGTAGTATAAGTAGGTAACTTCTGCCGGGCCTGCCCGCGCCACTCTTAGAATATTGCTAGCAATGTGTTGCAGCCACACATTGCCGGGAAAATATATGCACAGTATAAATAATAAATAACAGTATTATATCTTCATAGAAATCGGCCAAAAAGACGCGCTTCTAAATCTCAGTGTATATATGTACGCAACAGTATCGAGTGCGCCGCAGTTATGTACCGCACGTACGCAGAAGGATTATCTACTAAGCGGCTGTAGGTAACTATTTCAAGGTCACTGCAGAGTATAATACTGTTACTTTATTATACTGTGGTATAGGAGTGCCTTTACGAAACGTTAACTATGAGAAAAATATCTTACGGCTGTTCTTTTAGAATCTCGTCGGAGCACTTTTTCACAGATCTCAGTGAAGCAAGATTAAGTTCGTATAATTTCAGAAGATGACTATTCTCACAAGCATTTTTAGCGATGTTCGCCGCGTAAGGATTGCGACAAGCCATAAGAACAGTGCAGTCTCGAGAACTTAAACATTTCGCTATCTCCAATCCGATCCCACTATTCGCACCCGTGATCAAACATGTTTTATTGGACAGATCAATATCTTCTATCACCTGCAAAAATAAATATTACCTAGGTACCTACTACCTACTCCAAACTAATATTATTATAAATGCATAAGTATATCTCTCCGTCCGTTATCTTTTCACGCCTTAGCGGCTGAACGGAATTCGATGTTAGGCATACAGGTAGACATGACCTGGGTAAGGACGTAGGATACTGTTATCCCGGTAGTACCCACGAGAACGTGGTATAATTTTCGACCTTTACGCGGGCGAAACCGCGGCAAAAGCTAAATGTTATAAATAATTGTTTATTAATTGAATTTTGCCATTCGTATTCGTCACGACACTTACGACATTAATCGTGTATATACCTACCATACAGGATGGTCCGTGAAACGAGGTCCAAACAATTTTTTTCGAAGTCTCTCTCCAAGAGGGTTTCCCGAAACAGGGATTTAATAAGTTAGGTAGGTAGCTAGGTGTGTAGTATTTTTTGGAAAAAATCTCACTTTTCTTCAGACTTTTTTATTATTCTCCATTTGTATGCCAAATTTCAGCTTAATTGGATACTACGAAGAGCATAAAATGGATTACTCCAAGCGGAATAACATGCAATACTTTAGTATTACCAAGTATTTGAAAGAAAAAATGTGTTTTTCACCTTATCTACCATGTTCGAACTCCAATTTCACCAAATAATGTCCCTAAAGGTATTTATTATTTGTATTAAAACGACTTCAAATCAAAATCACACTTTAGCAAAATGTCCCATTAGCAAATCGTCCTATGAGTAATTTGTCCTATTAGCAGAACGTCCTATTTGTAATGTAGGTACTTACAGTAATACTGAAAAATCCCTTACTGTTTTAATCGTCATGGCCCATTTGAAAGGTATCATTGAAATGAAAAATAAAACTTAAGAATAAGATAAATTATTGTTATTTAAAGTTGGCAAATAAGAACGGCACCAGTAACTAGCGGTATGCTAATCGGGACCTATGCAGCGCTATCATCAGTCTCAGCTCAATCAAAGTAGGATTTTTCGAAGCACGATTGCTCAACAATTATTCGGAATTTTATAATAAAAAAGATATTCCGTATCGTGCACGCCATACATCCCTAAATGTTCAAAAACTATTTTAAAAAATCTCAACTACGTTGTAATTCCAGGAACCTAAGCAGATTTTTTACAATGTGATGATGGGAATAGCAACAATAGAATTTTAATATTTTCTGCACCCACTTGCGTATAAAGGCTAAAAAAAACACCAACAGCCCAATTTCTAGGAGATGGAACTTTTGAGGTCTCTCGTCCATTCTTAATTATTCACAATTAATTTGGATACCTATCATTAGTAGTGATGATACTACAAACTTGTTACTCGGATTCGCCTTCCTTTAATCTACGGAGATAGAGAATGGAACAATATGTGGCAGGAAATAAGCAACAATTCCTGTAGCTATTTTTTGAACTGAATAACGCAACGAAAAATATTTTTAAGTCGCTACATGTAAAGTTTATTTTATTTTAAAATTTATTGTCTTGAGCAGAATGACGATTCCTAAATAAAGTTATTCCTTAAAAAAATCAAAATTTTTGTAGGTATGGTATGTATTACTACAGGGTTTTCCAATAAGAGGTGTTATTTTGATATTCAAAGAAAAACGCAATTGTTTTTTCCTTAAAAGATCAAAAAGTTAGAAAAAAGTCAGGGAAAGGTTTCCGGACCGTGTTATCTCTCGAAGAGGTGATCACGATTGGCCAGAGAGATCTTATGATTTAACACCTTGCGACTTCTTCCTTTGGGGCCACGTGAAAGAGAAGGTCTACGCCAACAGCCCAGCGTCGATTCAAGACCTCAAAGATGGAATTCGTGAGGCTATTGAGGACATAGGGCAGACACTTTGCGATTTGGTTATGGAATATTTCAGGAAAAGGATATGGTCCTGTAAGCGTGGTCGTTGTGGTCATTTGCCTGATGTTATTTTCCACTATTAACGGCATACCTTCCTCTTTATAATGAAATAAACATCCGATCATTTATATTAAAAAATTGCATTTTTCTTTGAATATCAAAATAACACCTCTTATTGGAAAACCCTTTATATATACCATTCCCGTTTTTTTGTTTTCAGCAACATTTACATTTCAGTTACATTTTGCTCGTGTTGTTTTGATTATAGGTCGTTTTGCTATTAGGACCATTTGCATTTAGAATTATGATACGGAGGATTCAAAAATACTTTGGGGTCATCGCCATCCTTATTTTTTCTTTTTGTTAACGACTAAAAATCTAGAACGAATTTTGTCGAGCAAAAATGGCTTTGAGCTAAGTTTTAGTCACTTTGGGTTAGACAAATTGTATTTTTTTATCGATCGTATACTTTTATTTTTATGCGACAGAAAGAAAAAATGAATAACCCTCTTTTTTTGGCTTCGCCGCAGTGAAAAGTTAGAAGTTAAGTGAGAATTTCCCAAAAGAAAAGAAAAACTGCTCCTAAACTATAAATAAATCGTTGAACATACATGGGGGTTTTTTGGGAAGAGCTCGGAGAGGATTCCAAAATTTTTCTTTGGACCTCATTGCCCGGGCCACCCTGTATATCATAGATATTAGGTATAAAAATCATAAATAAACCATACAAATTTAACTTCAGAGATGCAACTGGCTTGATTTTATTTAACTTCCAGGGTATTAGAGATGGCACACGCTTAGGGTCAGCACAGACAGACCAGCCATATGCTTGAGCTGTTATCATTTATTAATTGAAAAGAGTCTTAAAATTGAGTTTGAATTGCATTGAATTGAAAATAGCGTGCAAGATATAATTCCGTAATTCAATAATGTTCCTCGCAGCAACGCGGGCCGTCGCGAGCACGCTAGAGAGTGCACGCGTCGACGCTTGTGAACAGAATACCCCACAAGGAAGCATTTGACGAACGTTAGTTACCAGACCTTTCATCCGTCCTCCGATTGAGGCCCCGTAATATTTTGATGTATGATCACGAGCATAAATACTTACATATGTTACTATGGATAGCTCGGCAATAATATCTGATTTCATGATTCATCCATTAATAGTTTTCAAGATGACAGCAAATACAGGGTGGCCCCCGCGAAACTAGTTCCAAAGATTTTTTGAATCCTCATATTTTAGCTTAATTGGATGCTAGGAAGAACATAAATAATGGATTACTCCAAGCGGAAACATACAATACTTTGGTACTACAGGTATGAAAATTTGCCGTTATCTTGCTTGACAACTGAATGAATCATGAAATCAGATATTATTGCCGAGCTGCCCATCCTAACTAATATTATAAACGCGAAAGTGATTTTGTTTGTTAATTTTATTATTTGTTACGCTTTCACGCTAAAACGGTTGAACAGATTTGGATATAATTTGGCACATGGGTACACCATGACCTGGCTTAGGAGTAGGACATAGGACACTTTTTATCCCGATATTCTCACGGGATCGAGACTTATGTGAGTGCCACCGCGGGGCGCAGCCCGCGCAGCTAGTCTAAACTAATTTTATAATAAAAAGATTTAAATTTCTTTGTATATTTGTTTGTAATGCATTAGGTAACTCAAAAAATACTTAACCAATTTAAAAAATTCTTATTCTATAGAAAGGTACATAATCGGCGAGTAACATGGGCTGTATTTTATCACCTTCCACGCGAACAAAGTCGCGGGTAGAAGCTAGTAGTAATATATTTATGCTTGTGAAGGTATCCACTTGTCATATTCCACACAACAATAATAATGAGACGGGATTCTTGCAATCCACTTCGCATTATGCGCATCTTATTCACAAAATTGAAACATCAGCAATCTTACCTCATCCGCAGTTGGTCCATGAATCTTACTAATTAAATCAAGATTACTTCCAATAGCAGTTAAATAATTGTCGAGTCGAGTTCCCCTTTTGCCTATGGTATTTGTAAAATGTTTTAATTTATCGGGAATACTGCAAACGAAAACATTATTATTAGACCCATTCTTCCATTACAAAAGTAAGCTCAAGGCACTGAGCTGCATACCTACAGGTAGAAGTAGGTAGGTAACGATTGTGCCGTTACAATATCTAAATACCGGACGAAATTTTTCTCGTTACTTACATGTAAATTTAATAAATATGAAAAAAATTGTTCGGTAGTAGGTAATACCGTAAACTCCATTGAAGTTATAAAATCAGTGGTAAACTCGCATTAAGCCTCGTGCAGACTCGCGCGACGGAACAGCGCGACGTGACTCTTAACAAAACAATTTCTAACGCGCCGCCCCGCGCCGGGCGCCGCGCCGGTCCGTTGCGACAATTTACGTACAGATATTCTATTTCACGAAGTCCGTTCGGCTTTGATTGTAGTAGTGACGTATCCCGACAAGCGCGCTTGTGTGTGTAAAAGTAGGTAACGTTAGCAAAAAAAATCTGATATATATTCAAGTCGAGATTTAATAATCTAAATAAAATTTTGGTTTTAAAAGTATATACATTTTGTAAATAAATTAGATTAGGTTGCAATAAATACAAAAATATTAAGAATATGTAGGCATTTAATTAAGCATTGGTGTTACAGAATGGAAACGAAACAAGTAGGACTATTCAGTATTTTCAATCACTATCAGATAAATTTTCGATTTCCGATTCCGTTTTGCCGTCGTCAGAATCATCTTGTACATTGATTATAAATTCAAAATCGAGATCAAAATATTTCAAGTAGTCTTTTTCAATTTTTTCAACATGAGCACAAGTTTTTTGCCACGTTTCACTGCTAACTTGGCCCAAACTTTCATTGATCAGTCTTTCCGTATTCGTCATGTTTTGCTCGATATTTTTAGATGCGACATAATTTTTAACGATCCCCCAAATATTTTCAATCGCATTTAATTCTGGGTGATAAGGGGGAAGGCGTAAGACATCAAAACCCTTGCTTTTTATAAAATCGTCAATCTTGTAGATTACGTGTTGGGCTTTGTACTTCTTTATTGTATCGTACAATTCCCTGAGCCTTATCCCTGAGCCATTGCTGCATATCGGCTTTCTTTGTAGATTGCGTCGGTAGTCGTTCAGCCCGTGTGTTGTGATAAGATGCATTGTCTAAGACAATGACAGAGCGCGGAAGTAAATTGGGTAGCAACTTTTCATTTAGCCATTTTACATAGTTATCATAGCTCATATTTGAATGATAATCACCAGCTGTTGAGTTGGCCTTATAAGCCAAGGAAGCATTTTCAATAAAACCATCCATGGTTCCCGCGTGCACTAAAATAAAGCAAGTGCCTGTGCTATTTTTTTTTTTAAACGGAGTTCTTTCCTTTTTTTTTGCCCAGGTGTTGTTTCGCACGTGTGTCGAAAGGACGTAGCTCTCATCGGTGTAGACAATGGGCCGACTTTGAGAGCGGTACTCTGTTTTTTTTTTTAAATATTTTAAACGCCACATTTGTATATCATGACGCTCTGTCAAGACTTTACGGTTGTTCTCTGTTTTGCGCCACTTGTAACCTAATTTCAACAGTAACTTGCGAACAGTTTCTAAACAACCTTCGAATCCGATTTTTTCATTCAATGCTGTTCTTAACTTAGCTAATGTTGGAATTTCTTTATGGACAATATGGAAATCTTGTACGGTACTGCGAACCACATCGGCTGTAAAATTATCTATATCCACTTTATTATCTCGCTTTCTCCTTTTCTTCATAGGTGAAGTGAATTTTGATGAAGTGGATGGCAATTCCTTCTCTTCTTTTAATATTCTTTGAACTGTTTTTTGGCTCACACCCGTAGCTTCAGCTGTACGGCGTGTAATGTCTCGTAAATGAGACAAATCACAGTTGAGTTCCATTAATGATTTTGTAAATTCATATTCTTCTCGCAGAAAATGATAAACACTAGCTATCATGTTTCGACCCTAAAACAAAATGTAATCAAAATAATTGAGGAATATAAACATTTTATAACACAAAAAAACATTCATTTTATAAATACTTCTATTGCTATATTAAGTATCTTTGTATAAAATTTTAATTGAAAACGTATAAATAAATATTACCTCACTATGGACAACTCTTTTTCGTTTTGTTGCCATGCTGACCTTACTCCGTGAAACAATTTGGCGCGAACTAAAAATCACTACTGATCCGGACCGTATCCCGATCGACACTGAGCGCTCTCGAGGTTACGCACACAAAAACAATGTGCATGTGCACGCTTGACAACATTCATAGCCAAACGGACTTCGTGACATAGAACATCTGTACCTGTAGTTACCTACATGAATGACTGATGGAATGGTAGTTCATTCCATCAGCCATTCGTAATTAACTAATTAATGATGTTAAAAACTGAAAGCTCATAACAAGTGGCAGCCCAGTTGGACGTCTTTGAACCGCCATTGTTGTTTATGTTTTTACTTTTGTGTCGATCACAAATTATACGAAAGCTATATAAGTATGTATGAGACTTGGAGTGTAGCACTATTAAAAGACGAGCTAAGGACAGGAGAAGCGTCTACCACTATTAAAAAAGCAGCTTTAGTGGAAAAGCCAATAAATTATGAATGTTTTATTACTTATAGGTTAATTTGTGTTTGTTGACTAAGTTCGTTTTTTATCAAAGACTGGAGGCGTACAATAGAAATAACCCGATCAGAGTTGAAAACCAACTCGGGCATGATCTTTCTAACTGAAAAACCTCAGTCATAGCCCTTCTAACACTGATCTAATATGATAATATAAAAACACACATACTTACTATATTGTGATTTGCGATTGTGACCAACCAGTCAATGTCTAAAAAGGCTCGACTGGCTGTTCACAATGGTGTGCTGGTGCCCATGCTTATGTATGGAAGTGAATGTTAGGTGTGGCAAAACAAGCACGAAAGTAGAATAAATGCTGTGGAAATGCGTTCCTTGCGAAGCATGTGTGGTTTGTCTATGAATGATAGGCTGAGGAATGATGTGATAAGACAGCGGTGTGATTTAAAAGATGTAGTGACAAAAATTGAAAAGGGTATGCTGAGATGGTTTGGGCATGTTGAGAGGATGAATGAAAGGCGACTAACAAAATGTATTTACAAGGCTGATGAGAAGGGAAAAGCCGGTCGGGGACGCCCTAGAAGGACATATACTGACCTTATTGGTCATGTTTTTCAGAAAGGCCAGGTGCGTAGTACTCGCAGCCGGCGGGCGTGTATGACCAGATGTATGAACGTAAACGAGGCAAAAGGAGTATGTAAGGATCGAAGCAGGTGGCGTTCTGTAGTTTCTGCCTACCCCCATGGGAAGAAGGCGTGAGTTTATGTATGTATGTTTACTATAATTAAAAATATCACATCACAAGTACGTGTGTGTAATGAAAACAGACTTAGCTCTCTTGGGAGCATCACATATAATAGTAGATTGTATCATAAGGGACCAAAATAATATTTTTACTGTGAGGGCGGTTTTTTGAATCCAGAGCGAAGTGAGGGATTCTTTAGTAGAAGAACGTGGAAGTACGTGGGCTCGATTATGCACTCGAGGCATCAGAGAGGGAGAGGGCGATAATGCAACCGCGACGCTCACGCGCCCCGAGCGCCACCGACGCTGGGAGTTCACATTATGAAAATTCTTGGCGCCTCTTGCATTTCTCCATTCAATAAAATTACCATACGCTTTCATAATATTTCTCGCGCGATTTTGCAGGTAATAGATTATCCATCACATTTCTTGCGTCAGTTTTAATACTTTCAGGAGTTAATTCCATACTTTCACTGTCACTTCAAGAATTCATTTCTCAAAACAAAACCATGAATTTCTAACATAACATCACGCCTGTATTCCCCGAAGGGTTAGGCAGAGGTGTACCTATAGTACACCCACATTTCGCCAGTTATGTTTAAGTCCCATGTAATAGGGGGCGAGCCTATTGCCATCAACCGGGCACAAATCCAGACTCCGGGCTGCTACTGAGAAATTCCAGATGGAAAAACCCAATAACACCTTGCCCGACCCGGGAATCGAACCCAGAACCTCATACTCAGCAGTAGCGCTTTGCGACCACTAGACCAACGAGGCAGTGAAGAGAAGAAGGCGGAAGGCGGCGGTGGGAGGTGGCGAGGAGAATTTCTAACAATCCGTGAAAATTGACGAAAACGCAGTTCGCGCCATTTTAATTTCATTTTTTTTTCAGCCGGCGGCGCGACTACGGGCCGTCGTACTAGCCAGTCTTTATTCAAACAATATTTGCGTTCGATTTCTTTGGCACTGAACACTAAGATGTTCCAAATTCAAAAAGTGCGCGGCAAAAATAATTGCGGCTTAAAAACTCATTACTGCCCGTTAAAAGTTTCTTATAGAAAACACCACCTTTGGGTGCACTTAAAGGCGAACCAAGTCGTCCTTTTCGAATAGATAAAATGAAAACCACTTTCTCCCATAAAAGGCTTAAAGGATAGCACATCGTCTCGGCGAAATATGGGATTCCGGATTTTTTTTTCGGAGAGTTTTCACCCAGTTTTCTTCTTATAACATCTTTGGCAAATACGTAAATCCCCGTATTTTTGCAGTAAACAGCTGCGCAACTGGGTTCAATAATTAATTATGCGTAAGAGAAGTCGCTTGATTACAAAAAAAATATGGCTAGCTGTCAAATTATTATAATACGCTGGAGATCAGCGCCATCTGAACTGAGCAAATGACAGTTTTTTCCCCATTCATTATTGATGAAGTTGATTGATTGATTAATAATCGTTGTAGATTATACTAGGCTCATGTGGATCATTGGATGTGGTCGCGTACTCTTGTACCTTAGCATGGATAGTAAGAACATTCCTGTATTCGGTAGAAACAGACAGCCAGCTACCTTACTAAATATCCGCGTACCTTTTTTTTGGGGTGGGAAATTATCAAATAACTTCTTTCGCTCTGGGTGGAGGGGGGGCGTGTCAAATTCTTACTGACTAAAACTTGTCCGTGTTCCTTCAGTTGCCATGTTGCCGGGGGCCACGATCTCCCTTTCAGACTTCTTCGCAACCCCGGCAGGCAAATATCCACGTACCTAACGTACCTATCTACTGAGGGCTTTTTTTTTCTCTTTTTTTGGGTGGGAAATTATCAAATAACTTCTCCCGCTCTGAGCGGAGCGGGAGGGCGTGTCAGACTCTTGCAGACTAAAACCTACCCGTTTTCCTTCAGTTGCCATGTTGCCGGGGGCCACGATCTCCCTTTCGGACTTCTTCGCAACCCAGGCAGGCAAATATCTGCGTACCTAACGTACCCATCTACTGAGACCTTTACTTTCCTCTTTTTTTGGGTGGGAAATTATCAAATAACTTCTCCCGCTCTGCGCGGAGCGGGAGGGCGTGTCAGACTCTTACTGACTAAAACCAACCCGTGTTCCTTCAGTTGCCATGTTGCCGGGGGCCACGGTATCCCTTTTGGACTTTCCCGAAAAATCTACTGAGGGCTGATTTTTCACTAGACAGAATCTAAGACGACCCACTAACCAGAATAATAAATTATTGGATACTATTATATACTCACAAGCGAAAATTTGTACGTAACATTGTTTCAAAATACAGTCGAACTCTGCTTTAATTATTAATACTTTCGTTTTTACTCACTCTTTTTGCATTAATGTCACTAGAGATATTAAATATCTACCAATGTTTTTTATTTTTTTATTTGTCTTAGTGGCTTGTTATATCATCATCCTCAGAGAAGAATAATTCTACCTACTTGGTATAGCTAAAGTAATTCTAAGTACACACACAGCGACTCGGTTTCAAAATTTCATCATCACAATCGGCGGTACCGGTACGGTGTCGCAGCGTCCGTGTAAAACAACTACCACGAATAACAACGATAACAAGGTAATACCTTGCAGACAGATGCAATTATTGATGTGAAACATCTATAGTGGCGGGTCAGACTGTTGGCGTAGCGACGCGTCGCACAGTGGAACGAATGTATGGGAGCGGTTGGACGTAGACATGTCCGAAAAAAAAGAGTAAAATTATGCCAAACTAATGATGCCATCTTATTCGATTACTTAATGCCTTCATAACTTGTGGTGATGAATTTCTTCATAACTCCCATATTTCGGGAGTAATTTGAGAAAATGTGAAATTTTACTATGAAAATGAGTGTATCGAGCTCTCTCCCTCCTGATTCCGGGCTTGTTTCAAGTAGCGGTCTCTAATATCATAATGCTAATACTAAGAGCTATATTTAATACTAAGACACATAGTGCGCCAAATGTGCACTTTCTGGGATAAAGAGTGATGTTTATTTTATAACACAATTTTTTAATTTTTTGTTTATTTTGTTGATTAAAACCGTTTTTCTAAAGGTTTACCTTATTACAATAACATTTCTGATCAGCCAATTAGAGAAGATATAAGCTAATTAGGATATATAATTAGGGACTTAAGGTTTACATATAAAACTGATGCACTAATGATTACTGATAAGAACATTGCTATTATTTAATTACTAAATGGCTCTTAATACACTAATTTAGCATGCATCATTTACTAATTATCACAATAACTAATTACCTTGCAATATTTAACAAAGGATACCTGGGATACCTGGATTTTATATAAATAGGTCACTATTAGTAACTTTAAAATCAGTGTTGATTTACACCTCGTTGTATCCAAGCTAATCTCGCAATGTATTTTCCAAATTTTAATACAAATCTTGATATTCACGTTGCTTTATGCGCACGCGCACATAAAGATTTACGCGACTTTAACTATTTGTTCAGTGTTTTAAAAGATAACAGTTGTGTTCAGTTATGTGAAAGTGCTGAAACAAGTTTAAAAGACTGGTGTCGTCGATTTTGCTACCGCATTTATGCAAAATGGACACAGTCTGGAAGAAGCACAGATAAGTTTCGGAAGAAACATGAGATTTGGCTACAGGCTGCAATTCAATGGCCGGAATTACAGAATGAAAATATGGAACCTTCTACAGAAAATATAAGTGACGTCATCGAGCCCATAATTTCTCCTGCTAAATCTGATGCTTCAACTTGTACACATCCTAGTCCTCGTAAATCTTTTGAGGACCTTAGTAACCGGCAAAAAAGAAGACGCACCACTGAAGATAGTCTTTCATGCAGCAGTAGCAGCGCTGAAATTATGTTTTCGGCCGAAAGGGCGCTTCAAAAGGCAGGACAAAGCGATACAGCTTATGTTATGAAATACTTGACGGAGAATCCAGAAGAGGCCTCAAAAATCAAAGCCTTCATTGAAGGTAAATCAATTCAGGTACGGGAAATATCCCCTTTGAAGGCATTGGCTCTTTATGTATCGATGAACTTATCGAAATGGCGCTATAACACTCTTCGGGATTTCAACACTCAAGAAGGAGCTCTTCAATACCCGAGTTACTACATGTTGGTTAAAGAAAAAATTAAGTGCTATCCGGCCAAAGAAGATCTCACAGTTACAGAGAGCTCTGCAAAAATCAAATTACAAGCCTTGATGGATTTAACCTCAAGAAGACTTATTAGGTCGTTAGAAACCCCTGTTGATCCCAATCAACAGCTCGTATTGACCAGCAAATGGGGTTTTGACGGATCATCTAGCCAAAGCATTTATCATCAAAGGACGAGTGAAGATGAGCAAATCGATCTTGCTAGTAATTTTATGATTAGTCTTGTACCACTGCGGCTCGTCTCAAAAGGTGTAACAATTTGGGAAAACGAGCGACCATCTTCCACTTCATTTTGCCGGCCAATATTGTTTAAGTTTATAAAGGAAACCAAAGAAAATGTGCAGAGAGAGATGGCTGAAATCGAAGCAGAGATTGAAGCCTTAACTCCATCCACCATCACTGATGGAATTAGTGTCAAACACCAACTGCTGTTGACAATGATTGATGGTAAAATTCATTCCATTATATCCAATACAGCAGCTTCAGTGTGTGACATATGCAAGGCTTGTCCTAAAGAAATGAATAATTTAGAGTTAATCAAAGATAAACACGCAAACGAGGACATGTATAAATATAGCTTAAGCACCCTTCACGCTTGGATTCGCTCAATGGAATGCTTATTACACATTTCCTACAAATTAGACATAAAATCATGGCAAGTAAGGGGTGATATAGCAAAAAGGCAAGTTGATGACAGGAAGAAAAGAGTTCAAGAGGCTGTAAGAAGAGAAACGGGCTTACTTCTCGATGTTGTGAAACAAGGCAGTGGATCCACCAACAATGGCAACTCGGCAAGGAGATTTTTTGAAAACTACACTAAATCTGCTGAACTGACCGGAATAGATGCTATGCTTTTAAGAAAAATCTGTGTGATCTTGCAGTGTATTTCATCAGGAGAGAAGATCAACGTAACTAAATTCCGAGAGTTCTGCTTTGATACTGCTAAGCTTTACGTGGAGTTATACCCATGGTATTATATGCCTTCTTCACTTCATAAAATTTTAATGCATGGGCCAGACATAGTTCAGAACATGTCAATTGTGCCCATTGGTTTTCTATCCGAAGAGGCATCTGAGGCTAGAAATAAAGATTTTAGAAAATATAGAGAGGGGCATTCTCGAAAGCATAGCAGTATCTCATGCAATGAAGATATTATGCACAATCTTTTACTGTCTTCTGATCCACTTGTTACAAGTATCCGTCCAAAAGGAAATAAGTTTGTAAAAAAATCTTCTTTTAAGGAATTTTATGAGCTTACGGATTCTGAGAAAAGTGATATCGAATTTGTTAACATAAATGATTTAGCGGACATCGATTCTGAATTTGAATTAATTGATGATGATGATGATGACGAAGATAATTAAATGATGTTATTGTTTTAAAATGTGTAACTTAGTAAATTAGAGCTTACGTCTTAATTATTTATTGTACTTTTAATGAAACTAGGTAATTTATTATCAACTTACTTAAAAGTCATACTCTCATCAGTTCTTGTGAATATTTTTGTTAATATATATTTCTGTATATATATAATATATTTATAGACCTCTTAATAAGTCTGTCTGCGGTTTAAAGTAAATACAAATGGGGAAAAAACGTTTTTTTTTTTAAATTTTCATTTCCTTTTATCCCAGAAAGTGCACATTTGGCGCACTATGTGTCTTAGTATTAAATATAGCTCTTAGTAATAGCATTACGATATTAGAGACCGCTACTTGAAACAAGCCCGGAATCAGGAGGGAGAGAGCTCAATACACTCATTTTCATAGTAAAATTTCACATTTTCTCAAATTACTCCCGAAATATGGGAGTTATGAAGAAATTCATCACCACAATTTATGAAGGCATTAAGTAATCGAATAAGATGGCATCATTAGTTTGTCATAATTTTACTCTTATTTTTCGGACATGTCTACGTCCAACCGCTTCCATACATTCGTTCCACTGTGCGTCGCCACACCAACAGTCGCCATATTTATTTCCTGTCGTAAACTATCCTTATATGCATTTTACCTGTAGGTACATATTAATTTCGATGTTTCACATCTGCCGGGCGTCCCACGACGCCTCATTTTTGGAAATCACAGACAGATAGGGCGAGATATTATAACAAGAGCGATACGTTTCCATAGTCTAGGACAGTTCAAAACTTCAAATACTTCTTTCAGATAGAGGCGGCCTGCGGTGGCGGTAGTAATGTACCATCTGATAAGGAGCAGGGAGCTATTAAACAGTTATAAACGCTGCTTGTGGATGACTCAAAACCTACTAGCACTTGTCAGAAAAGTAATGCCATCATCATATGTCGCCATTACCTAAGTAAAATATTTAGTTCCAAATGTCAAAATGTCAGACTCTTTATGTGGACCTGTACCTATAATTTCGTTTATAAAAACTGATGATTTCTCATGATTTTCAGCTATAGCTTAAAGGCTTGCTATACGGCTGCCAACCGCGTCCCCAACAGAGGTGACCTTAGTTGGCGACAGGCAGAGCTTTTTGAAATTTAGTCGTAAACCACCGACTCCACGGTTGTAAACCATCAAGGTCACCTCTGTTGGGACGCGGTTGGCAGCCATGTAGCAAGCCCTTTACCATGTCCAAGTCTCACATTTGCAACGCACATTTTCATTCTAAATCTCACATTTGCAACTTGTTTGCAACACTGGGTTCTGTTAGAGTCCGTCGACTGTCTGTCAGGCACAGACTAGTAGTAGTAGATAGGTACAGTAGTAGTACTCTACTCTGCCAGGAGTGTCAGGTACAGTCAGGATTATTAAGGCCTATTTCATCACCGCCGATTAGGTTCACGTTAATTTACTTGGCGGATAATATCCTACAAATTCTGTTCCATTTTTGTATTTATTCGGTAAGTAGTGGCTATTCGGACATCGTGAAATAGGCCCTTAGTGTGAGGGTACAGTCATGGTACAGTTTATATGTTCTGTGGTCAGGTATGTCAGATGTCAGTTGTCATAAATTTTGGAATCGGTAATAATATAAGATTATTGAAAACAATCACAGAGTACATTATACTTGAAAACAATAAACGAGTGTGTTTGTAATACTGGTTTCTGCAAAAATGGATAAATTGAGTAAAAGACGTTATTCGTCGAGTTCCGATAGTGCTGAAGAAGACCGTTTAAAAGATATAAGGGAACGTGATGAATTTGCTAACAGATTGAAAAAACGTGATGAAGAAAAAGTAAAAAAAGTAACGGAGTCTTCTGGTAAAAGGTCGTACGAAGAAGCAGCTAAGCGTCTAAAGTTGGAAGCAGAGGACAGAGAAAAAATATTGCCCAAGTTGCGCGTTCACTCACGTCGCAAATACCTAGAAAAGAGGAAAGACGACAAGGTTATTGAGTTGGAAGCAGACATAGCTGATGATGAATACCTCTTTGATGAAAGCAGGTAAGCTGATTCCTATTAACAATGCTTATTAAGTGGCATCATAATCAGCATCAGCCGTAAGACGACCACAACTGGACATAGTGGCTTAGCTTACTCTTTTATAGTTAAATAACCTTGAACTTTGTGAAAACAACTTAAAAAATATTTTAGGTATTTCCCCTCCAAGGCCCGTTTTAACTTTCCACCTTGTATATTCAATGACCTGTCCCTGCCCAGAAACTTCTTTAGTACAACCCTGTACAAGTGTTGGCTTGAAGAAACATTTGTAAACACATCTTAATCCATACTTAGATTAGACTTAACTTAGACCCGCTTAGGGGATGATATTCCAAAATAGATGATTCTGCTTCTGTTTATAAACAGCAGCGTAAATGGTAATTTCCATTTTTCAGGCAACTAGAATCAATTGCATTTTTTGTTAATATTGATATTCAAAAGTGCCTTAAATAGGCCTATTTGAAATAAATTATTGGACTTGACTTCTAACTTGAAATTGATGCAACTTCCATACAAACTTTCATTATATTCTTTATTTCCCTAAAACTTTCCAAAAAACTATGATACAACTAACTTTTACTTACAAAACAAAAGTCTAAGTACCAACCTCCATGTTTCTAACTTTAAAAATGACAAACATCCAAATAAACATTTACTAGCCCCTAATTAAAAGGATGAATTTTCAAAAATCTTTCCTTGGTGCTCACCTTTGTGATATTATATAAGGAACTTTCTTTACACATTTCATGCTTCTAGACTCAGTGCTTTAGGCTGTGCGTTGGCTGGTTGTGAGTGAATGAATGAATTTAAGATTTCCCATTCGTAAAAATTACAAACTTCCATACAAACTGTCTTCCCCTATTTCAAAAACTCTTAATGCTCACCTTCGTTATAAAAGGAACTGTTGTGCTAATTTGATTTGGAAGCACCAAATAGCTAGACTCAGCACTTAGGCTGCTGTACAGGGTGCATTGTCTGTCAGTAAGTTAAATATTTTTTATTAAGTAGTAGATGATAGTGCAAACCGTATCATAATTCATTGTATGATTAGAAGAACACTCACACACTGACATGAAAAGTGACTTTGTTTTCTACTATTTACCCTTTATTTCATTTTATTAACATTTATATAAAAAATATTGAATATTCCCGATCCCGAGTAACACCTTGTCGTCAGCACTGTTAAACCTCGGGAAAAAAAAGTTCCGTTCATTCACAGTGTTGACGCGTGCAAAAAAAGTTGGTTTGGAAAAGTAGAGTTCAACAAAAGATGACACGGATTTTCAATTTCGATGCTAAGATTAACATAAAAAAAAAATACTTAAATCTTTTTGTAACTGCGGCTTGCGGTAGGACTTGGAGTAAACTGGCAGAAATCGTCACGCGAAAATCTAAATGAAAATCTGCTGCTTTTGGCTGTTTTTTTATTTTTATTTTTGTGGGTGTCGTTTTCATAGCTTTCGAGGGTGGTAAAGCCTATGGTGAATTCAAAATGTGAACGAATGTGTGATGTGTGGCGACTTCGACTATTTTTTTTCGACATGGGTGTCGTTTTCATAGTTTTCTAGGGTGCTTTTTGCCCATCTGACGGCCAACGGTAGGTACTACGCCACCAGTTTTTACCAGTGTTTACGACCGGCTAGCGCGCGTCGACGCGAAGTTTTTTTCATCGAATGAGTGTGTGAATTTATTATATTGTGATAAAGTTTTAAGGTAGTAGTAAAAACTATCTAAATGAAAACATATCAGATCACTGCGAGATTAGGTCAGTTTTATTTGCTGATTGAATGGTATATAAAGAAAATACTCTTTTCTTGCTAATACTTTTAATCCACACCACTGTACTATTTAACAATCGAACGAAGACTACCTATCCATTACATTTTACAATTTAAAACGACTTTTGCCCCACCCAGAAATAACGTTATTGTCATAACCGTCATTTATGTGTTGCCAAAGTAAAACAATACATTCAGTTGCTATAATGAAAATACATTTAGAAGTTTCATAAAATATTAATAATTTGTACTTTGACAGTGGATATTATAAATCGATATTAAACGAATAGATTTTTTTAATTAAATCAAAGAAATCATGACAGGTATTATTTAACCGTGTTAATGTCTGTAGATTGACGAATTCTCCGTTGTTAGTAATAAGTAGACATCTGATTTTATGCATTTGCATATTTTATCCTTTTTTCCTAATCGTGCATATTTCGTTTACTAGCGGACTGCGGGAGGTACGTATAGGGAGCCTACATCAAATTTTCAGGTCTATAGGTACCCTGCCTAAACAGTTATCTCCAGAAATGCCGCCAGTTTTTACTTTTTCTAACGACGTCAGTTGACGTAGAGAGGTCGTTTTCGGCATACAAATTAATACTGGGTGACAAACGTCACTTTTAATTTTGCTCTCGAAAATTGGAAAAATTCTTAATTATTTATTGCCACAAAAACTATGCATATTTTAATTTTAAGAATATTTCGCTGTTTTAATACCGTCTTATTTAAAATATATAAAAATAAAATCGGTTTTTTGATTTTTCATTGTGCATATTTCGGCCTTTGTGGAGAATTTTAGTGCATATTTCGGCCTTTGTGAAGAATTTTAGTGCATATTTCGGTCTTTTTTGCGCATATTTGCATGCATATTTTGGCACTTTGTTAATGCATATAATCCGATGTTTAGCTAATAAGCAACATTAAAGCGGCGGGGTCTCGTCAAGGTTGACTCTAGCATCGTGTGCGCTCATTGGTCAAATCACATAGCGCGCGCTTCCCTGGCTTCCTGTTATAAACTTCCATCCCTTTTCACGAAATCACTCCACAGATTTCCCACTCTACAGATTGCATGAAACCTAGAGAAAATATTTGCAGGAAAGCGACAGGAGAGATTTACAGGAAACCAAGCCGAAACATCTTACACATAAATAAATAGCAGCTCATCGACATCAGGACCAGGATCCAAGCTGCCGGTGGTCAGGGCTTTAGAGACAGGAATGTCCTCACTATGGGTGCCGTATCTAGAATTACTGCTTTCTGAATAAAGCCTTTAACCCAGCCGCGCAATGAGAGCCTCCTGAGGTGTTGGTCGACGCTCTCCGCTATTAGACCATTAAACGTAACGATTATCGGTAAAATGATTGCCGAGTCCACGTCCCACAGTATGTCGACAACCTCGTGTTCTAAGTCAAGATACTTGTTTTTTTTTTCCTTTCTCAGCTTTCATGAGATTCTCGTCATGAGGGACAGCAATATCAATAATCATTGCACGGCGCTCTCGTTGATCTATCACCACAATATCAGGCTTAGTGGCTACAATAGTCCTGCCAGTGATGATAAATCAATCCCTTTACAATGTGGCGTGACCATTCTCGAGAAATGGGACATACCTATAGTACTCTGTGTAAGATAGTGTTCTTTCCACAAAGTTGTACTGTAAGGCAATTTGTTGTTGGATAATGCTAGCCACTAGATTGTGTCTGTACACTTACTCGCTGCTACAAGACGAGAACAACCGGAATCAATGTAGGATTGATTCACCGGGACGGTGGCATGTCCGACAGATGCCAATCGTACCGTCCTTGACAATGTATTTCCGATAATTATTCGTCATGATAACTTCATCCATAATCGAACAGACAAAACCTTCGGTTTCTCTGAAGAGGTCGCCGAACCGCAGCCAGGATACACACGCCAAAAAGTCTACATCAGGCCAAGCCCATGAAGGGCCCGGAAAAAGCGTCCGTGTAACTCTTTGATTTGCCATCACCATCATCCTTATAATCGTTAGTACCAAGTAATGCAGGTTTGCGCCAGTTCTCTTTTGCCAAGGAGACCGGGTGAGGCCTAGGTCCACACCGACCACATCAGAACCCACGCCAGTTTGAAGGAAATATTCCTTGAGACTGCAAATCTCGCGGTTGTGGAGGGTTTGAATATTTAAAAACCTCGACCCCTTCGCCTCCGCAGAATATACAGTCTCATCACCGGTGACCGTGGTTGATGCACCTTCCTATCCAGAGCGTCAATTCTCGTCTTGAGTCCATTTGAGTATACCCAAAGAATACATCAAAACCGACATGGCCCAATCGTTGAAGGCATGCACCTTGTTTCCGCCTGATAAAAGACTTTGCAGACGGCCAAAGAAGCGCTCCCTCAACGATTGTTTAATGTCGGAAACATTGATGCCTAAGGCTTCCGACATACCCAAATACTTGTTTCGGTTGAGGCGAGGGATCTAAGGTGTATGGAATACGAGAGTTGGGATCCCACGGATTTCATAATCCCTCATCGCTTTATGTACATGACTGTACATTTTTCCATACCAAATTCCATCCTGATGGCGCTACTGAACGTTTCGCGCGTCTGTAAACTATTTATTATCAATTGAGCACCAATTATTTGTAATCATGTGTCTGAATATAGGGTAAACAGTACAATGATTGGCATTCTAAGATGATCTTCAACATAAATATAGTGACTTCTATGTTATAATAATATTTTTATGTATCTAATGTTTGCCAGATATAAGGTACATAAACGTAAATTATAATGAAACACATTGGTATTAAAAAAAAATAGCTTTATTGCTTAAAAAGTAACATTAAACTTAATTCTATGTAATTGCACAATCATTGGCATGGAAGTATAAATTATTGGCACAGCGAATTTGGTATAACGATTGGCACTACATATCTACTAATGTAGGCTTAGGCACACCTTGCCGTCACGAAAAAATGCGAACATAGGTACCTAAGTACATAAATAATTTAACCCATCCGGTTCATTAATAAACACGCCTACCTAATCATCTTCTAAAACTTTTAACAGTTCTTCATTTGTCATTGGTCTCAATCTATTTTCTTTAACTTTTATCTTATCTTTTCTGGTTTCCCTTAAAACTCTAAAATTTGGTTCATCTAAAATAGGTCCTTTCTTTAATTCTGTTTTGACCATTACTTGTTCCGATTCTTTAAAGCTTCTGTCATTTTCAGTTTCAGCTGCTTCTAAAATTGGTCTGTTTTTTATTTCCTTTAGGATAGTAATATTTGCTTGTTTAACTTCGCTCATAGGTTCTATTTTTAATTCTCGTATATATCCTCTTTCTTCTTCAATATCACTTGAGATTTTATTTGCAGGTTTAATCAAGACGTTTGATTGGATTACAATTTTTGGTTTGATACTATCAGAGTTTGGTTTACTTTTCTTAATTAACTTTAAATCTTTGGCTTTGTTCTTTTTCTGTATAGTTTCAGCTTGTTTTTTTTCCTTGAGTAATTGTTTCTCTTTGGCTTTCTCTAGTCTTTCTATGCGTTTGTTCTCCTTTTCTTGTATCTCTTTCATCTTTTTTTGTTGTTTTTGTAGTTCTACTTCTTCCCAATCTTTACTAGTCAAAACAAAAGAGCGATGTTCTGTACCAGCTTTCTGTGTTTTAATTGGAGTCTTCGGTAACTTTAAAAAATCGTTTATATTTTGTGTCTTTGTAGGAACTTCGATTGGCATATCATCCACCAGTACCCATTTTCCATCAATCAGCTCTATACTTTGACGACTGGTGGATGGAATAGGTATTAAATTTATTGGCGTTATTGACTGGTTTTCTCTTTGAAACTCTGAAATTACTTCAACCGTTTGGGCGGCTTCTGGTATTGAATCTACCAAAAGTTCTACTTCTGTTGGCATTGTCGTTAACTCATAAATCTCTTGGTTTGGCTCTTGTGTTGAAATTTTTGGTACGAGATACTTATACAAGTCATAAAGCTTTTTAGCTTCTATTGATTTACCTACCATCTGATTCTTCATCTTTCGGACTAGCTGTGGTCCAACAATTTCTTCAAATGTCTGATAGTTAAGACTTGTAGAACAGTTGTCATCCAAAATTTCTTGTACTGGTTTAGAGGGCATTAAACATTTTGTATAGTCCACTTGATCTGGATTAAATGGGCATAAACCACAAGCTGCAAAACCGTTCTTTAACGTAGTTTTGTTTAATTTGGGCAAAAGCTTCTCCAATATAGGAGCAACATCTGTTTTTAGTAAGGATTTCGTTAAGTTATCTGTACGCCATTCTAGGACTGCTTTACGCCACATTACTTTTATTGGTCGAAACGCCGCTACGTCTGCTGGTTGCAAAATCCGTGTCGCATTAGGGTATAGAGCTATAAGTATTATACCAAGATTTTGACAAAGTTGAGTAAGCTGAAGTGTTGTGTGGCTTTTATGCCCATCCAAAAAAAGAATGACTGGAAAAGTGATATTCCTTTTCATTAGCGCTGGATGCAGAACATTCTGTATGTATTGAATGAAAAGCTCTGCCTTCATCCATCCATTATCTGACAAGCCAATGCCCCACTCGCTAGGCACAGACTTTTGAATCTCAGGTCGCATTCTCTTTAAGGGGTAAATAATCATAGGAGGTGTTGTTACACCATCCGCCGAAAATGTAAACATTACGGTAACACATGATTTAGACTGAGCGTGATCTACCTCGTACACATTTTTGGTTCCCCTTAAAGCGATAACTTTAGTATTCTTTGGGCATAAAATAAAATTAGTTTCATCTCCATTGTAAACTCTAGATGGATCACTCAAAATATTAAAAAGATTATTTTCTTTCAGATATTCTTCTACTTGTTTAAACCAATTTCTAATTTGCTTCTCTGATAACTTTGAGCTTGCTGAAGTTACAGCCTCTGATGTTCGTATAGAAAGCTCAGGATGCCTCTTCAAAAATAATTTATACCATCCATCGCCTGGTGTATTATCTATAAAACTGTTTGGCCTGGGATTTTCGTCCAAATACAGTTTGACACTCTTTATGACGTCCTCTTTACGCCGTGGAAATCCTTTTCTACAAGCTGAAATTATCCATTTAACTATCTCTTTTTCTTCTGCATCAGTCAGGACTGTATCTGGACCAGGTCGACTTTTAACAAATAAGTTGGATAGGCGAAATTGCAACGTTGCCCGTGGAATATTAAATTTATTTGCAGCAGTTTTCTTACCCATTCCATTTTTTATGGCTTGCAAGGCTTTTTCTACATCTTCTTCTGTATAAGCTTTTGAATATTTTTTTCCAACCGCAACCTTCGGCATCTTAAAGCCGTCTAAATACCTGAAAGTGATGAAAAGAAGAGGAAACCTTAGGTGGATATAGTCATTGGCACAAAAAAAAAATATAATGATTGGCAGTGCCAAGAATTCGAATAGAAGCAAAATCAAACTTATTTAGCAATCCAATACGATCTATTTTGATGAAAATTTCATTTAACCAAGAAATATAACACATGCCACCAAAAAAAGAAAAGTACAATCATTGGCATCCGTGCCAATCACTGTACTACTATACAAAAAAAAAATACAGTGATTGGCACTAATGGAATGACCGGTACGCCTATTTTTCAAAACAGAAAACAATAAAAATAGCAAGATATACCCTAATTTAACAATACCAAATATAAATTGGCGTAGAAACTTACACAAAAATCACTTTTTAACGTGCACTTCTATCCTCCAGTACTTACACTTTCTGATAAAAAATCAACACGATTACGACCTCTTGATTTCCGTTAAAACTCACAAACAGCTGTGAAATAAAAATGGCTGACAACTGTGTTGCCACTATAGAAGATTAGATATTCTACCCAGTAAGGTATTGCGACCGTAAATAAATAGAAATTGTCTCTTATTATCTGGATTTTTATATCAGAGTGCCAATCACTGGGGGGGTGCCAACAATAGTATGGTTTACCCTAATAATATTTTTGTTACAGCTTAACTCAACGAGAAAGGTTGGAAAGAGAACATAAAAAAACTATTTTAAAATTAGCGAAAGAACATGAAAAAGCCCGAGAATTGGAGAATGTCCAGAGGTATCATATGCCACAAGATTTGGGAAAAGATGCTAAAGGTTAAATTTCTTGAAAATTATATAAACTTTTAAATTCAATTCAATTCAATACATTGAATGCTAAAATTATTTTCTATATTATATAAATTTTGATAAAAATATATTTACCAAATTTTGTTGCTTTACAGGAGAATATGTTGAAGTTGATGAAAGAGAAAAATTACCACATTCAGAACAACAAAGATGGGAACAAGAGCAAATAAAATCTGCTTTCTTTAAATTTGGTGCAAAGGATGCAAAAACCCAAGATGAATATGAGCTGTTACTGGATGAACAGATTGATTTTATTCAAGCTCTTCAATTGGAAGGTAACAAAGAAAAGAAAGAACAAGAAGAAAAGTCTGAGTACCAGAAAATACGTATGACCATTGAAGAAACAAAGAAGTCGCTGCCAGTTTATCCTTTTAAGCAATCATTGATAGAAGCTATAAAGAATTATCAAATACTAATAGTAGAAGGTGAGACAGGATCTGGTAAAACTACTCAAATACCTCAATACCTTCATGATGCTGGTTTCACTGAAGATGGGAAGAAAATTGGTTGCACCCAACCAAGAAGAGTAGCGGCCATGTCTGTATCAGCCCGAGTGGCTCAGGAAATGAATGTTAAACTTGGGAATGAAGTTGGTTATAGCATTCGATTTGAAGACTGCACATCTGATAGAACTGTCATTAAATATATGACTGATGGTACCCTGCATCGAGAGTTTCTCTCAGAGCCAGACTTAGCCTCTTATAGTGTGATGATAATTGACGAAGCTCATGAGCGAACACTGCACACTGATATTCTATTTGGCCTTGTCAAAGATATAACTAGGTTTAGACCTGATTTGAAATTACTTATATCAAGTGCCACATTAGATGCTGAGAAATTTTCAAGTTTTTTTGATGATGCTCCTATCTTCAGAATACCTGGAAGAAGATTTCCAGTTGATATATATTACACAAAAGCACCAGAAGCAGATTATGTAGATGCTAGTGTTGTTTCTGTATTACAGATACATGCCACACAACCTCTTGGAGACATACTAGTTTTTCTCACAGGACAAGAAGAAATAGAGACTTGTTTTGAAATGTTACAAGAGAGAACAAAAAGAATTGGTAAAAAGTTAAGAGAACTACTTATATTACCAGTGTATGCAAACTTACCGAGTGATATGCAAGCTAAAATATTTGAGCCTACTCCAGAAGGTGCTCGTAAAGTAGTGTTAGCCACTAACATCGCTGAAACGTCTTTGACTATTGATAATATTATTTACGTAATTGATCCTGGATTTGCAAAGCAGAATAATTTTAACTCGAAAACAGGCATGGAAAGTTTAATGGTGGTACCTATTTCTAAAGCATCAGCAAATCAGCGTGCAGGTAGAGCTGGCAGGGTGGCACCTGGCAAATGTTTCCGCCTATACACAGCCTGGGCTTACAAGTATGAACTTGAAGATAACACTATTCCAGAAATACAGAGGATAAACCTCGGCAATGCTGTTCTCACACTAAAAGCTTTGGGGATTAATGATCTAATCCATTTTGATTTTTTGGACCCACCACCACATGAAACATTAGTGTTAGCCCTAGAACAACTTTATGCGCTGGGAGCTCTTAATCATCATGGTGAACTAACTAAAGCTGGTAGAAGAATGGCTGAATTCCCCACAGATCCCATGCTTGCAAAAATGTTATTGGCTAGTGAAAAGTAAGTGTCATCCTCATCCTTAAGTTACCTTAAAGAAGTTGAGCTGAGAAAGTAGCAAGAAGCAAGTATACAAGAGTTATGAGTTGGAAATTGGGTAGCAGGTTAGATTCCTGTATGGGGTCAATATTTATACTTGTGCTATAACTTCTATGTGCTTTTCAGTCTCAACAAATCCTACAAATGCATATTTATGACGTAATTTTTTTTTATTCGAGCTGTCTTATGGTATGTCAGTTGCTTTTTCTTTAGACTCCGTGCAAGAATAATAAACCAGCTGTCAATTTCATTGTGAGAAAGCTAAAAATTTATTGATCTGTGTGACTATAAAGATGAACGCACACTTATCCGAGCCAAACGAGTCGAACGAAACGACTTTTAGAATTTTTTATCTGCAATTCTATGAAATCTCGCACACCTGCCCGCGTCGAATCGTCCGAATCTGGAAGACCATTCATAGCGTTGTCGTTGACTTCGATTCATTCGACGCGTTCGGCTCAGATAAGTGTGCGTGCGTTCACCTTAAAAGTACAGTTTTCGTGACTCAAAACTTCTGGTCTTGGGCCTCTTCCCGTGCGTTAAAAATGTGTTTTAATAAAGTTACACCGGCGGCGTCTCATCGGTCGTACAACGTCCTTTGGTGAAACCATCCACACACAAATTAAATATTAAGGCTAATGGAGACTATAGCAGTCTCAATTATGAAAGTACAGACTTTAATGGACATTCCCCAAAAATCTTCGGTCAATTTGATCTTGATTAATAGTTTCATCACTTTTCCAGTCTCAAAAATAGGGTTTATTTCGCCTTTTAATTGCTTAGAAAGTATTGTATTTTCATAAAATAAAAAGCCAATAATCAAAGAGCAATAATTGAGCAAAGGTGCCTTTTTAAGGTTCCGTAGCCAAATAGTACAAACGGCACCCTTATAATTTCGTCATGTCCGTCTGTCTCGAGGGGCAATTCCCGTAATTTTTAAGAACAATCGCATTCTAGTCTCATTCGCAATCTGTCAAAAATACAATCAATTTAACAACATTTTTGACAAGTTTGACAGATTGCGACTTGAATGTGAACGTTTTTTTTAAGAACGAGAATTGGCCTTCAGAAGTCTCACAGCCATTTTACTTGGAGACTATTTGCACTATACAGTATATTAACTAACGAAGGGCGTTCCCGTTAATCCGCAACAGTAAAGCGTCCGTAAATGCTAAAAAAAAAAAAAAAACTGCCAAGACAAGTGCCCCAAGTACGCGTGCACACTCTGTGCACGCTGTGTGTGTGTGTGTGTGTGACTTGTAGCACTTGTCTTTCCACGTTTAAATCACCAGTAATCTCATTTTGGTCAATTTTTGCCCAATAAGAGAAGTGCACGGCCTCTTAAACAGAGAAGAAACGTTTTATTATTAAACATAGCTGGTGGTAATGAACACAACATTATAAAGATTAACTTCACTTAGTCCAATCAGTTTTATCTAAGGTTTTTACCTCGAAGAAACGGTAAATGTTGAACAAAACCATATTTCGATAATACCACACTGTTACTGTCCAATAATGATACAATTTATTTTTTAGATATAAATGCTCAGAAGAAATTGTCACTATTGCAGCTATGTTATCAGTCAATAGCTCAGTATTCTACAGGCCTAAAGATAAGATAATACATGCAGATACTGCCAGGAAAAACTTTTTCCATCCGCATGGAGACCACTTAACACTAATGAATGTGTATAATCAATGGCTTGGCTCTGAATACTCAGTGCAATGGTGCTATGAAAACTTTATACAGTACCGATCAATGAAGCGAGCACGAGATGTGCGAGAACAGCTAGCTGGTCTTATGGACAGAGTGGAAATTGAAATGGTGTCAAGCCTAAGTGACGACACTAACATTCGAAAAGCTATAACTGCTGGTTACTTTTACCACATAGCCAAATTTTCAAAAGGAGGCCATTACAAAACTGTGAAACATAACCAAGTAAGTCTGCGCACACTGGCGCGGCAGTACGACGCGACTTTGGCAAGATGAGATGTACCTAAAGGTACAAATCCGAAGATGACGGCAGACCGCAAACTGCAGCGGCATACCGCCCAACCACAATGACAGACCGCAGCGTCACTACTGGTTTCTAAATAACTCTATGAAATTAGATGGCGGCATTACCGCTTGCAGCAGTGGTCGAGCGACGACTGCAGACGGCATTCTACCAATAGTGCTCTCAGTGGCTCTTACTAACAGAGCGACTAGACGTATTTTTGTATTTGACCAACTAGCTAGCTACCCGCGACTTCTTTCGCGTGGAATTCTATACATCAATTTTATTTATTTGTATAGTTACCAGTGAAAGTCCCGTCAAAATCAGTCCAGCGATTTCGGAGATTAGCCGGAACAAACAGACAGACAAACAGAAAAAAAATAAAAAAATGTGTTTTTGTTGTTTGTACCGAATATACTTTCATATGCATTTAGTAAAAAGCGCGTCGTACTTCGTGGTTGCACCATAGTCGCATTTTGAATCGGGGTTAACAAGAATAAATGTACATAAAATGTCAAAGATTTGTATGTTGTGTTATCAATTTTTATAAATACAGTTTTTTCGCATCATATCAATTGTATTCTATGAATGAAGCGTAGAAAACGGTTGCAATGCGATAGTTTACGATTAATAGAAATAAACAATACATAATATGTAGGTAGTTGCAAAAAATACTCAATACTGATATTAAAGTAGCTACCTACAATAGCCTAGTAATTTCTTTTTGCACGTACCGGTACATATCGGTAGGTACCTCTACCTACAATGCACTCAGACGTTTTGGCATAACCAATTTAGATGTTTCGATATTTATCATATTTATTGACTTTTTGCAGTATTTCTCATAACCAATTGAACAAACAATAGACGTACAATTGTTTACCAATGAGTTTGTACATTATTAGATTATCTATTGCAGCGTACGCGGTGGCCCGGTCAATAAGTATGTAAATTTAACAAAATAGGTGGCGCGGCTAGGAATGCGCCACCTATTTTGTTAAATTTCTCGCGAACTTTATAGTCTTTATAGTACATTTTTTATTATTATATACAATAATGAACATATATATACATTTATTCTTATTAACCTCGATTCAAAATGCGACTGCGGCGCGGCCAGGAAGTACCACGCTAAAAAGCTGTTATTTTGACATTACAAACACACTTTAATTTTATTTATTTGTATGTATAAATAAATGTATTGATGACTTTCACGTAATTGAAGAAAAGTACCGCTTGCCGTCCTTGTGACGTCACGTTTAGAATTAAAACTGCAGCGGCATATCGCGTTATTCTCAACGGCAAAGCCCGCACTGCTGCCGTCTTCGGTCTGCAGTCTGCCATCGGAAGTGTACCTTAAGTGGCTCGTAGTTTCCAATTGCTTTTTGGTACTGCCTGGTATAGCATATTTTACATAGGTACCTATGTGGGCTCCTCTCGTCGCGGGCGCAACGATTGCCCAATGTTACAACGCCCAGCGTAATTATATGCTATTCTTTTTTTTTTTCAGACTGTTATGATTCACCCAAATAGTGCGTTATTTGAAGAATTACCTCGATGGGTGATTTACCATGAATTAGTATTTACTTCTAAAGAATTTATGAGGCAAGTTACAGAAATAGAAAGTAAATGGCTCTTGGAAGTTGCTCCACATTATTACAAAGCCAAAGAACTTGAAGATTCCACAAATAAGAAGATGCCTAAAACTGTTGGTAAATCTTCCAATCAATAAAAAATAACATACACATTTCATAATTGCATTTATTTTCTAATAACTTCTCTTTAGAAGTGGCTAACAAACAATAAATAGGTACAATCTATTGAGCACAAAAGTTCTAAATAAAATATTATTCAAAACGATCTTTAACCCCAACAATATCTTTAACATACTTTCCTCAAACATTTGCTTTATGCTGTTAAGGGTTAACTTTCCAAGGATCTGCCACCTTGCACCTAGCATTGGGGCAGTAGAGGCTGACTAAAAGACTAAAGGTTGGTCTGACAGACGTTTATAAAATATCTATGGACAGAAAATATACGGGTAAGTATAGGAAGATTAGGGAACCTCCTGTTTCAATATGGAGGTGTGCAAAAAAATGTTTTACAGTTAACAAACACCAATTTAATGGCACTCCTCTCAAACATCACATTATAAGTCCCTCTACCCTACGGAACATTGCTCTAAGAACTGGTGCCAATAATAATCATGATAGTAAGAATATCGAAGTTTGGCAAAATTTCTTTAAAAATCGGAACATCTTCCCTTCCTTTCCCAATCTCCGTATCGGGTAGGTTCAGGTCCCCTGGGCCCACCTACTTCTCCTGTATGAGGGTTGATATCATTGGGCCACGGAGGTAAAGGGTCTTCTTTTTGAGCGGGATGCATCATTGGTTGTTCCCCAAGATCATCAATGGGAGTAGTCTCCCTCAGCTTTTTTCTAAATTCTGCCATTCTTTTGGACTGGGGCCTCTTGGATTCATCTCCAGCCTTTTCAATTACTTCTGCCTCTTCAACTATTGTTGTATTATGAGAATACTTGCATAGTAATAAGTTTACAGATGATAAATCTGTAATATAATAGAAAAAGTTTATAGAAATATCAATATTGCAGCATATGATAATAATTAAGTTCTTAATAAGTTAAGATTGTCATAGACAGGCAATACTTTTACTGCAATATGTAGCCGAAACAGTTTCAAGTAGTGCCCGGTAATTCCAGTAATATGTTTAGAGCAGAAAATGTTTTGCCCTGCAATATTTCCACAACAGTATGGTATTTGACGAAATACATCAAAAAGTGTTGCAGCACCGTTACCGAAGGGGTCAGGCCACACTGAAAATATTGCCGAAATATATAAAGTATTACCGGGCCTCACGTGAAAATTGCTAGCAACGTATAATAGCTATATATAGCCAGGAAAATAAGTAGGTACTATTAAGAAGCGCCTTTAAGCCATAAGTTGCTACGTACAACTTATATAAAAAATCAACCAAAAAACGACTTCGTAAATAATGAGAACGCGCTGTATCGTTTACATAATAATCATAAGGCACTTACTTTTAGGGAATATTTTCTTTAAATAATAAATACGATACATAGTTCAAACAAATAAATCAAAAACCAGACAGAAAATCTGATAAAACGCAATTCTTTCAGTAGCACTTGTTTTTGCTGAAAACAGAAAACATGACAATGTCAATCAAATGACATGACAGTGACAGAGATTCTTTTTTCCACATATTTTTAGGCTTTGCCTTTCGTCTTTTTTTTTTTTTTTTTTTTTTTCTCTCTTGGCAATTCGCTATTTGCGCATTTGCCACTAACAAAAACGGGGGAACTTATAATAATTAAAAAAATGGTATCTGAACGGAATTTGGAAATATAAATTGGTCAGGATCGGAAAAGGAATAAATTTTCAAATAAAATATATAATAAACTAAATACGGATTGAGTTAGAATTAATGAAAATAGATAAACAGTTGTATATTATAGGATCATTAGATGCTAAAAGAGTAAGAATGGAAGTAGGAAGAGGAACTTCATGACGATTTAAGGAGACCATAAAAGGAGAATGATTATAAAGAGAACACGAGAAGAAAATGTGGTTCAGATCCCCCACACTTTCGCCACACTCACAAATATCGTCATCTATGATATGAAGCCGTGCAAGGTGAACTGGAATACAAACATGTCCCAGTCTCATACGGATAATACAACTGGTGGAAGTTTTATTTAACTTTAATTTAAAAAACCAAGGTTTTTTTGGAATACACGTTTGTATGGTAGAATAAAATTTACCTTTTAATACTGAACTGTCTGACCATAAGTCTCCCCAAGACTCCCGAAGGAACGTCATGGGGAGACCTGCAAGATCATGACAATAATTAATGTACGGAAAACGATCTCCACAATCAACAGCCTCATTGGCAAGCTGGTCAGCCCTGGTATTGCCCAAAATGTTGCTATGTCCCGGAATCCATGCAAAGCTGATTACAAGCCCTTGCTGATAACATTTGTACAATAAATTTCTTATAGATATTACCAAGGGATAAACTGTTTTACATTTTAATGGAAATTTGCTAAGAGCTTGCAAAACACTCAAAGCGTCTGAAAATATGACCGTCTTTTTTAATTTCATAATGTGTATATATTCTACAGCTTTGAATAAACCAAAGCATTCTCCTGTGAACACTGATGATTCAGGCGGAAGTTTAACCTTTTGAACTATATTGTATTGAGAATGAAAAATTCCGACTCCTACACAACCAGAATTATCGTGTTTGGACGCATCAGTGTAAATATGATGCCAATCTTTCCAATAATTATATTTGATTGAATTAAATAAGAAACTCGTAAAATCATCCCCTTTATTTAAACCCAAGGAAAAATGTATGTCAGGAATAGAAACTATAGATTCATAATTACTGCAAAAAAGAGGATATAAATTTGAGCTGTAGCTTGGAGCCTGTAAGGCAATAAACTTTTTGTAACTCTGAATAAGACATGGTGGATTTTTATGAGACCAATAATTAGAAGAATTTATTTGATTTAAAAGTAATGGAAGTTTTGTATGTAGAGGATGGTTAGCAAATTGCAATGAACGAAATAAAAATTTATCGCAAAGGAACTGACGGCGAAGTGAAAGAGGAGGATCCACACATTCAAGTTGAAGGGCATTAATTGGACTAGATTTCATAGCTCCCGTGATTATTCTTAGTGCTTTTGACTGTATATTGTTAAGTTTTTTAAAAGCAACAATACTCCCTGGTTCTAACAAAAAAGACCCATAATCTAATACGCTTCTAACTATAGCATTATATAGCAGTTTTAAACAATAAGGATGGGCACCCCACCATACTCCAGCCAGGCATCTTAACATATTTAACCTTTTTTCGCATTTAGAAAAAATATATTCACAGTGGGGAATACCAGTAAGCCTGGAGTCTAAAATAACTCCTAAAAATTTGACCGAAGATTTTTCTGGAATCGGTTGACCATCAAAATATATAGAAAAAGGAGGAGGAAGCCGCTTTCGTGAAAATAAAACAGTAGAGCTTTTCGAAGATGATAACTCTAGTCCATTACGATCAAGCCATGTTTTTAAAAGATTAAGAGAAGAAGACAGTGAAGAGCAAGCCGTTTCAATAGAGCGATGAGAACAGTATAAAACCAGGTCATCAGCATATTGGAGAACTTTTACTTTACTGTCCAGGGAAGATTCGAGGTCATATGTATATATATTATATAATATAGGACTTAAAACAGACCCTTGAGGAAGCCCTTTCCACACTAATCTAGATTCATAAGTAGAATCCTCTAATAAAACATTAATACGTCGCTCAGATAAAATATTCATAATGAAATTAAAAAGAATTGTAGGCACATTTAACTTTTGTAATTTATTTCTTAAAATCGGAATAACTACATTGTCATAGGCGGAAGTAATATCTAAAAACGAAGCTATAAGGTGACTATTTACAGAAAAACTTAACCTAATATCCGTGACAAAAATACTTAAGCTATCTAAAGTACTTTTGCCCCGCCTAAAACCGAACTGACTGTCACTCAATAAATTATTGCTCTCAATAAACCATTCTAAACGGTTCTTTACCAAATGCTCGGTAACTTTTAATAAAACTGAAGAAAGTGCAATGGGACGATAGGCATTACTATCTGACGGGCTTTTGTCAGGTTTCAAGATTGGTAAAACTATTTGGGATTTCCAGGATGTGGGAATGTTGCCAGTGACCATAATAGAGTTTATAAGATTTAAAAAATAGTCAAGTGACGTTTCGCTTAAATTTGACATAAAGGAATATGGAATACCATCAACTCCAGGAGCAGAATCTTTTAGGTGGGTCAAAATACCTTTGAGTTCAGCAAGAGAAAATGGACTATTGAGTTCTGCAAGATTGACATAATCGGAAAGAGGTATAGAATAAATAGTTATTTCCTCAGGGACATACGAAGGTGATAGCTTATCTAAAAATTGGTCTTTCATTGAAGAAGGAAGCAAAGATGAGGGAGACTCCTTAAATGCAGATCTAAACCTACGAATGTTTCGCCACACAACTGATGGATGAATATTAGGTGATATGTTCTGACAAAAACGTCTCCAACCTTCGAACTTCTTTTGTTTAAATAATTTACGAGTATCAGTAATGGCAGAACATACAACATCAAAGTTTTCATCTGTAGTGTTGGCATAATATTGAATCTCTGCTTGTTTCCTCTTTTTAACTGCAATTGAACAATCCCTATCCCACCATGGAGGGGATGGGATATAACCTAGAGCTGTATTTTTTATAGGAAAATGACTATCAGCAGTTCTTATTATTAATTTTGCTAAAGCTTCAGCACATAAGTGTTCATCACCAAATTTAATTTCAGGAAGTTCCGAAATGTAGAAATCCAACTGCTCCTTAAACAATGACCAATTGGCATCTGCAAGTCTATACTTTAACCGTGGAGGAGGTTTAGAATAATGCTTATTATAAAAAGGAAATGAAAGTAATATTGGAAAATGGTCACTACCATGAGTAGAAGTTAAGACTTCCCAAGATAAATAAGGTGTAAGACTGGGAGAGCATATTGACAAGTCAGGAGCACTTATTTCCTCGTTGGGAGCAGTGCGTCGTGTTGGAGAACCATTATTAAGAATGCAAAGATTACGAGTGTCAATCAGATCCAAAAGATTAACCCCATAGCTATTGGTCAAGGAACTACCCCAACATTGATGCTGAGAATTAAAATCACCTAATAGTATAAAAAGTTTTGGAAGAATAGAAAGAATATTTACAATTTCATCGAAAATCAGAGTAGATGGACGAGGAATATATATAGAAACATAACAAACTTTATTTACAACTGCTGCAATAATAGAAAAATCACTATTATGAGCAGGAATGGAAAAATGAGTAAAAGATTGAGGATGTTTGATGAGTAAGGCTACTCCACCATACTTATCAAATCGATCCTCTCTGAGACATGCATAACCCGGAATCCTAAACAAAGAGTCCGGACTAAGCCATGTCTCCTGTAAAGAAAAAATAAATGGATTATATTTATTTATAAGATAAATTATTTCAGTTTTTTTAGAAATTGCACTTCGGCAATTCCATTGGATTACCTTGGCTGGACTGTCCATTATTATTATTAGAAGTGCAAGTAACTGCTTCGAGTGCAGAGGCAACGTGAGACGGTGAAATTAAGTTAGACTGTGACAAAGACTTAATTAATGCTATGATTAAATCTCTTGTAGTTTCAGATAGATTGTCCTTAGGAATCAGAGCAGTGCCATTATTTAGTGAAGAAGTGTTATTATAGTCCTTAATAAGGTCATGATGAGATTGACGATCATAACCTATAGAGGATTTTGTAGGTGAACGAGGTTTAGTGTAAACAGTTTTTTTATATGAATATGACTGATTAGATGAAGGATTAACCCGTGGAGCTGAAGGAGTAAAGCTATCTGACACATGAGTGGTAGTTAAGGCGTCAATATATGACTTCTTAGAAACAAAAGGATGTAGTTTTGATGCTTCTGCATAAGAAATGCAACTTTTGGACATTGTTTCTTTTATCGATTTCTGTCTCTCAAATTCAAGGCACTTCTTACTAGTAGCTTCATGAGACCCCCTGCACAAACAGCAAGAGACATCATCATCTTGAACTGAACAGGACTCGCCTGAATGTCCATCACCACACTTAAAACATCTAGGCTTAGACCTACAAAGACTTTTTACATGACCATACCTACAACAATTATAACACTGAATAGTTGGGTAAATGTATAATTCAACACTCAAGGCTGTGTAACACATAAACACCCGCTTTGGTAGAACTTGCCCATCAAATGTAATTATAATTGTTTCCGTGTTCTTGAATACATTATTACCATCAACCATTACTTTCCTTCTAATCCTCCTAATTTTTAAAATTTCTCCACAGCCTATGGGAACAGAAATAGCCTCCTGAACCTCCTCATCGGACCAATCGGCAGGAACGCCTCTTACAACACCCATACGGGTTATGGAGAAAGCAGGGATAAAAGCTTTATAATTTTCTTCAGCTAATTTTGTATTATTTAAAAACAGATTCGCATCATCATAGTGAGAAAATGCCAATGAAATTCGATTTCTGCCGATTTTTTTCAGACTACCATTTATCACATTTTTAAAATTATTTCTTTTCAAAAAACGGCCAAAAGAAATGGGATGTAAAAATGTTTTTTCAGTGACTTGTTCACGTTGCACATGAACGACATATGGAGCAGCATCTGATGACTTAAAAGTCAACCTAGCCAACTGAGTTGCAGACTGTGGAGATGTTTTATTTTGTACAATGATTGATTCATGAGATACCTGAGTAGTAATTTTTTGTGAGGGGTCTGAACCATTCTCGAAATGAGAAATTTCCATCTCCTGATTCTCTGGTTCACAATTGCAATCCTTTTTGCCGCCATTTTTACGCCTTTTTTTGTTGCAATGTTTGCAAATTTTGGGCCGAGCTGAAACCCTCTTCCTTCTACTATTATTTACTGTTGATACTGAACAATCAGTATCAACACTGGTTTCATTATGTGAAATTGTCACGTAGTGAGCTATGACCGGAGATATCGACCCCCCAGGATCCCCTGGAGGGTCCATAATAGAAGATTTATAAAAAACTTACCAACTATTAATACACACAAAAAAAAAAACTAACTACTAGAAATATATAAACAAAAAACTAATTATTTACACAAAAAGATCCCAACAAACTTATTTTAGGAAATTAAAATTCACTTAGAAAGAAAAAACACGACCGCCGTATTCAAGGTTTCCCGCGCTTTTTTCGCCTTTCGTCTTCGTGCTTTTTTTTTTTTTTTTTTTATTATGGCTTCGCACGGTTTGTGCATTAGCCAATGTCATGTATTTTTTATTATTATTATTTTTTTTAATCGAAGAGACAAAGTTGGGGAAACAAAATTATTAATTATATTAGAACGGAATTTAGGATAGGACGGATATAGGATCAGTATAAGGAAAAGGATGAATCGAAGGAGTGAATAATGAGCAAATTACAATAACGAATATTTACAACTTAATATTATTTAAGGTAATGAATGAGACTATACATTTATATACCGGAAAGCTATTTGTACAAAGTAAGGAAAGTATTGAAGTAGGAAAATGAGTACCAAGGGACAAGAGATTACTAAGAAAAGAAGAACGGTCGTATAAGGGACAGGAGAAAAAAATATGATTTAAGTCGCCTACGTCTGTGCCACACGAGCAAATGGGGTCGTCGATGATATGAAGTTTGGCAAGATGGGCTGGAGAGCAAACATGACCCAGTCTCATCCGTATAAGAACGGAGGTCTCCATCTTGCCAAACTTTGCCCTGCCAAACCACGGTTTTTCCGGAACGTCGGGCTGAATAGTTGAAAAATAACGGCCCTTTGATTTGCTTCCGATACCCCAGGCTACCTTCCAGGTATCCCGGAGAAAAATCTTTGGTAATGTCACAAGGTCAGTAATAAAATTCTGATATGGAACTAAGTCCCCACACTGCACTGCATCACCGGCAATTGTATCTGCCACTTCATTGCCGTGGATTCCAGCATGGGCCGGGATCCACGCAAATTGTAGTGTATTACCTTCAGAAATGGTTCTGAACGCAAATTCTCTTATTAAATAGATTATAGGACACTGCGATTTGTGTTCGAAAGGGGATTTATTGATGGCTAGAAGAGCACTTTGAGAATCTGTGAAAATAATAGTTTTCTTGAGCTTTAGAACCCGAATATATTCAATAGCTTTTAAAATGCCGAAACATTCCCCCGTAAAGACAGAAGTCTCCGGAGGTAATTTTATTTTTTGTACGATGTTGTATTGAGAATGGTAAGTCCCTATCCCAACACAACCTCTCGGAGAACGCTTGGCAGCATCCGTAAATATGTGATGGTACTCTATGTGTTCAGCCAAAAAATGATTAAAACTTAAATTGCAATCGGGACCTGGTTTACTTACACAGTATTTAATGGTGGGGCTGAATTGTAAACTCTCGTAACTACTGCTAAATAGGGGAAGTTTATTGGAACGGTGAATAGGAGAAGAAAGGGAGAGGAATTTTTTATAGCTTACAACTAAACAAGGATCACGTTTATGGGACCAGTAATCTGAAGATTCAATCTGCAATACTAAAGAGTCCAGTTTAGGAATGAGAGGATGAGTTGAGAACTGAAGAATCCGGAACAAATATTTGTCAGATAGAAATTGTCTTCTAAGGTATAAAGGAGCTTCTCCGCATTCTACTTGGAGTGCATTAATGGGACTAGACTTCATGGCTCCGGAAATTATGCGCAAAGCTTTAGACTGAATGCGATCCAATTTTTTTAAAGCCATAGCACTACAAGGTTCTAGAACGAACAATCCATAATCCAGGGTGCTTCTGATGATTGCATTGTAAATAAGTTTCAAAGAAAATGGATGTGCACCCCACCACACACCAGATAGGCATCTAAGCATGTTTAGATGATTTTCACATTTGTTAACAATATAATCACTATGAGGAACACTACTTAATTTACAATCTAGTATTATACCTAGATATCTGAAATTATCTTTAACTGGAATACGTATTCCCATATAAAAGATGTTTACTAAGGGAATATTTCTCTTTCGGGTGAACAAAACAGCTGCGCTTTTAGACGTAGATAAATCCAAACCATTCAGATGTAACCATGACTCCAAAGTAGATAAAGCTGAATTGATAGCATAGCTAGCTTGTTCAACAGATTGGCTTGAAGAATACAATACTAAATCATCGGCATATTGAAGAACCTTAACTTGGTTAGCTAAGGAGGAGTCTAAATCAAAAGTGTAAATATTGTATAGGAGGGGGCTGAGCACTGAACCCTGTGGGAGACCTCTCCATACAAGATGAGGTACCTCATGATCTCCTATTATCATAATAACAGAGCGATCATTCAGGATTCTAATAATGAAATTCGACAAATTCAATGGAACTTGTAGGGCTTTTAATTTATTTTGTAAAACTGATAATACAACATTATCGTAAGCTGCATTAATATCAAGGAAAACTGCAATGGTCGAATGGTTATTAGAGAAGGATAGCCGAATATCGGATGTTAAAATACTTAAACAGTCAGTTGTACTTTTACCTTTTCTAAAGCCATATTGTGTGTCTGCCAAAAGACCCTTACTTTCAACATACCATTCAAGGCGATTTTTAATTAGGTGCTCCGCTAATTTCATCAGAATTGAAGATAAAACTATGGGACGGTATGAAGAAGCATCAGATGGAGTTTTATTTGGTTTAAGGAATGGCAACACCATTTGACGTTTCCATTCATCAGGGATGTTACCTGTATACATAATCGAATTAATAAGCTCTAAATAGTAACCGAGGACGACATCATTTAAATTAGCAAAAAAGGAATACGGGATGCCATCAATGCCTGGTGCAGAATCCTTAGTTTTATGGATAACACCTTTTAATTCAGTGAGAGTGAATGGGAGATCTAGCGTCGTATGAGTGTCTTGGTTACTAGTTACAAGAGACAGGTTAAGGTTAGTAGCCTCAGGAACCCAAGGCGGAGCTAATTTGTCTAAAAATTCATTGGCTAAAGAATCCGGAATAGGAGAAGGGTCTTTATAAATGGACCTAAATCTACGAATATTGCGCCAGACGATCGTAGGGTGAGTATTCGGTGAAATTGATGTGCAAAAGTTACGCCAAGATTCAAATTTTTTCTTCTTAAAAAGTTTATAAGTTTCGTTAATTATGTTAGTAACGATTTCAAAATTACTATCAGACATATCGAGGTTATAATTGTATTCAGCCTCTTTACGTTTGTAAACCATTTCTGTGCATTCAGGGTCCCACCATGGAGGCGAGGGAATTGTATTAATATTGTTATTTTTTACAGGAAAAACTTCATCTGCTGCTGCAATTAATATGAGCGCTAAAGCTTCCGCACAACTGTTTTCACTGCCATCTGAAATAACAGGCAAGGAGCAAAGCTTGCTGTCAACAATGTTTCTAAATTTGTCCCAGTCATTATTATTTCTATTAGGTAGCTTATATTTTAATGTTGATCTCCTTAATGGTGCATTTCGTTTAGAAAGAGGATAAGAAATAACTATTGGAAAATGATCACTACCATAAGTAGAGGTCAGAGTATGCCAAGTTAGTGAAGAGGCTAAGTTTGGAGAACAGATAGAAAGGTCAATTGCACTTTGGTTCTGATTGGGATCTGAACGACGTGTGACAGCTCCTGTGTTCAAGATGCATAGGTTATGTAAGTCTAATATATCTAGTAATTCATCGCCATAACAATTAGAAGTTGAACAACCCCATGATTGATGATGGCAATTAAAGTCCCCTAATATTAAAAATGGCTTTGGAAGAGATGAAAAGAGATTATTAATCTCTTGAAGAACAGAAGAAGAAGGGTGGGGAATGTAAATAGAAACAAGACAAATATTATGAACTTTAATAGCTACAATTGAAATTGCCTCACTATGAGGAGGTAATGTAATGATAGAAAAAGGTATAGTATTCTTGATAAGTATAGCTACTCCACCATACCCATCAGATCTATCCTCTCTAATGGTTAAATAACCATTAATTTTAAAAATATGATTAGATTTGAGCCAAGTCTCTGCTAAGGCAAAGGCAAATGGCTCATATTTGTTTAAAAGATATATAACATCACTCTTTTTATTTACTAGACTGCGGCAGTTCCACTGGATTATTTTGGATGTGTTGTCCATTACAAATGGATTGAGATACATTGGAAGAAGGGGCAACGTTGGACGGTGAAATGTTGAACTGAACAAGAAGATTGTGTAATGCAGAAAGAAAATCGTTTATGGAAAAATTTGTGTCATTTTTTTCATTATTATGATTATTAGAAAAAGCACAACCATCTGATGGTTGAGGAATATTGAAATCTTTAATAATGGCATTGTGAGCCTCTTTATTGTATCCTTGTACAGATTTGGGAGGGGAGCGTGGTTTGAGAAAGACAGTCTTTTTATAGCTAGTTGAAGCAGGCATTCTATTAGGTGAAGAGATGGATGGGGTATCTGCAAAGTTTTTGGATGGAGAAGATAAAAGTGTATCAGCATACGATTTAGTTACAAGGGGATATACTTTTGCTGCTTCAGCATAGGATACTGAACTTTGTGCCATGTATGTTTTAATTAATTTTTGTCTAGAAAATTCTGGGCAAACCTTGTTAGTAGCATAATGATATCCTGAGCAAAGGCAGCAAGATGCACTTTCTGGTTCTCTGTCACAACTGTCCCCAGTGTGGCTTTGGCTACATTTATAACAACGAGGTTTGGACCTGCACTGAATTTTAGTGTGACCGAAACGACAGCAATTGAAACACTGTACAGTAGGGAAAATATATAAATCTACAGGTAATGCATTATAGCACATAAAAATTCTTTTCGGTAGCACCTGACCATCAAATGTAACAACTATCGATTGGGATGGTTTCCAAATGGTAGAATCATCAACAATGGCTTTAAAATTAAGGCGTCTTACTTTTAAAATTGGACCACAACCAATTGGTACTGTTATATTATCAATAACATCCTCCGGAGACCAATCTGCAGGGACACCACGTACTAAACCCATTCTAGTAACATTAAAAGTGGGTATAAAAGCTTTATAATTATAAGATTCTAGACTATTATGATTAATAAAAGAATTTGCGTCCAGGAAATTCGAAAAGGAAAGAGAAATTTTATTGCGCCCAATTTTTTTGACACTACCGTTAATTATGTTTTGGAAGGCGTTGTGTTTAAGGAACTTGCCAAATGTGATTGGGTGCAGTGTCGTTCCATCATCTGGTGAAATTATGTTTTTTTGTACATGAATGACAAAAGGCGCGCTGTCTGTTTTATCATAAGTTTTACGACCTATCTGAGTAGGAGCAACTGAGGACGTAGCAGGAATATCGGGCACATTGATAGTAGGATCGTTAGTCGTTGTAGTAGTTGAGCAGTTAGGTTCTGATGCAGTAATTTCAGGTGTAAAATCCGTACAGCTACAACCCGAAGATACGGTACCGTGGCTTTTACGGGTACGGCGACGCTTATTGCAGTGCTTACAAATATGTGTACGGCTTCTTTTTAAGTTACGAGCCGAAGACGACCCATCGGTATCCATGCCCGATTCGTTTGATATAGTAACGTAATTGCCTGCCGGGGGAACAGAGTCCCCCGGGTCAGGCGGGTCCTTCATTTTCCCGCGCTAATATAAAATAAAATAAAAAACTTACCACTACCGAAGAATCTATACAAACTAAAGTTGAATTACAAGAAAAAGAAAATAGAACACTAAAAACTACGGCTACTGATCTTATATTACAACGTTTTTCAATTTTTCAATTATAGCTTTAAAAGGACACGACCGCCAAGTTTGAGGTTTCCCGCGCTTTCCGTCTTCGTGCTTTGGAAACTGTCCTCCGCTACCTCTGTGTACGCCATGGACTTTAAAAGTCCATGGTGACCGCATAGATCTATCTGGAGGAGGATTGCTGGCACAATATTTTTTTTATATTTCTAATTTCTATATTTGCCAGCATTACAGACTTTCATGGGCACATCTACATATTTTTACAAGCTTTTATCCACGGGTTCGCCCGCGTGGATGTCGGAATCCGGCAGGAACGTATTACCAGAATAAAAAGTAGGTAAAGTAGGTAGAGGGCTGGCTCGTTAATGGCTGCTAAGGAAAGAATGCTCGCTAAGGGCACCCCTGTAGGGTACGAACCTCGGCATAAGCCGTCACCCGGAGGGAGGACATCAAGGATGGGACGGGCTGGGTTTATGAAAATGCGTGATGCCGTGACCAACGGAAATAGGGGTTCCTATTTCCCTTGGTCATGGATGGCATCACCCGTGAACAGCTGCACCCAGTTGGATAATTCTTTTTTTGTTGTGTTTGTTATTCTCAGGACAAGGTTTTATGTAGGGAGGTAGATATGTATGTATGTTGGTAAGTAGTTATGCAGGTAGGTGTGTAGGTAGGTATGTAAGTAGGTATGAAGGTAGGTGTAAGTAGGTAGGGTAGATAGGTAGGTGCGTCGTAGATAAGTACTTAGTGTTACCCGTGCGATGCCGAGGTAGGGCAGCTAATATATATACGGCTGTAACTATTTTGATGAAAGTTGCAATATAGGGTTTACGGGGGCGAAAAAACGATTTAGAACTAGGTCTCATATCTGAGAAAATTCGTTTTCTCCGTATTTACACCCGAGCAACGACCGAGAGCATCCGAGCTCTGCGCGAGTGTAAATACGGATATTTATGATTATGATTATTCTAATATTTAGTGTTTAGGTCGGTTTCTCCCCTAGGGGGAAGAACTGTGCCCCTCCTTTCCGCTCAGTTCTTACATGCTCTGTGATTCTGGCTCGTGCCAGACTGGTACCCCCCCCCCCCCCCGTTATAAGAACGAAATTAATTCCCATAAACTAAACTGCCTTGTCCCTCTCTACTATTAAATGAGCATTCTCTATTTTCACAACAGAACTCGATCGCCCAGGTACACATTGTGAAATTAATCAAAACAGGTAACTATTTGCGACGTTGCCAACTTTTAGAATAAACACTAGTAAGTTCGTTCTTGGAATAAATTCATCTACAAAACCCTTCATCACGCGTGTTCCGACACGCACTTTGCCGGTGTTTACCAACAGCAACGAGTAACTGTGCGTTTGCACTGGCGAAACATTCATAAGGTCACAACAAAAAATGTTGGAATCTCTAGGAGAAGAAGCAAATGATGAATAGATTTTTTTTAATAAATACGGCAATTTAGTATTTTTCCCCATAAAATACGGCCAACCAGACTGTGACATACGGCAGCTCAGATTTTTACGATAACAACACTGCTTTACAATTACATTGATGACAGACAGTGGACTACTTGGTCTGTGAGGTCATAGCATTGAGATAGAAAAAACAATGTCTATGGGTCATAGAGACATAGACATTGTGAGGTGGACACAGGACAACGCCCAGTGGGCTGGGATTACAAGGTTGGGTCTTAAGAGATCAAATATATTTTTTTGGTATCTAGGCATAAATTTAAAACGTTTTTAGGTGCACGAAGGGTGTATAAACACGACGTTGTTGAAAAACGCTACGTACACCTTTCAATCACCTCAAACTACCAATCTGCTGAACATTGGAAATGAGAAGAACGACCGAGCGCACAAATGGCCGCGCATACCATGTACCAAACTTTTCTCTGTTGTTCCGAGAACCCCGTAGTCGGAAGTGGAAGTGGCGTGGCAGTGTTGCCAATATCATGAAAATAAATTGAGGCATAGTGCAGACCACAGACGCCACACCACCCCCCCACGGAGAAGGGAAACCCAGGAGGAGATATAATTACAATGTAAAAATTAAATATAACAAAATGTTAACAGAAATTACATTTGTGTTAGACAACATGGATGTTTAAAACATTTGAGAAATACAACGGAATTAAGTCCTGAAATTAGATTATTTGAAAATAGACTATAACAAAATAAACAACATTCTTAGTTACATTGATACAATTTTTTTAAACCTTACACGTCTGCCTGACCGTGTAGTACATGGTTTTTCAGTTGGAACTGAAATAGTAGGTAGAGGTTTCTGAGGCTGTGAAACAACTTGAGCAGGCACCTGTTGCAGAGAAGGCTGCTCGATAAAAGCAGGTTTGAGTCTGCCGACGCTCACTGCAACCTTCCTGCCTTTGATGTTTAAAGTGAAGGTTTTTCCATCCTCGGCCCTATCTAATATTTCAAAGGGACCTGTATAAGGAGGCTGCAATGAGCGCCGAACAGCGTCCTCGCGTAAAAATGCATGAGATGACGACGAAAGGTCCTTAAACATAAATACAGCTTGTCCAGAATGCCGCGACGCAGGCACAGGCCGAATCTCTGACATTTTCTTTCTGAGCTGGACTACGAAATCGTTTGGGTCTTCGACTTTGTTGAGAGGAGGGGCTGAAACTAAAAATTCCCCAGGGAGACGTAAGGGTTCACCGTATAGCATTTCGGCAGCGGTGCATTTAATATCCTCCTTAATGGCGGAACGCATGCCTAGTAATACTAACGGAAGAGATTTCACCCATGAACTATCATGGCACATTAATGCTGCCTTGAGTTGGCGGTGAACTCTTTCGATCATCCCATTTGCGCAAGGATGATACGATGTGGTCCTAATTCGTTTCGTGGCAAACTGATTCATTAGTCGGCGAAAAAGGTCAGACTCGAACTGAGTACCCTGATCTGTTGTAATGATAGACGGTACGCCGAAACGAGCTACCCACTCCCTGGTGAAGGTGTCAGCTACTTCATCAGCAGTGATTGACCGCATAGGCCAAGCTTCGGGCCATCTGGTCACTCTGTCTATGGCCGTGAGGCAATAACGGTGCTCGTTACAGACGGGCAGAGGTCCAATGATGTCAATATGGACATGCATGAAACGACCAGACGGCTGAGAGAAGGTGCCCAGAGGTGCGACATTGTGCCTTGAAACTTTACTGCGCTGGCACGCTTCGCAAGTACGGGCCCACTCGCGACAATCCTTGCGGATTGCTGGCCAAACGTATCTCTCAGTAATGAGACGAGCTGTTGTTCGTGCACCGGGGTGGCTCAAACCATGCAGCTTGTTGAACACCCCTCGGCGGAAAGAAGGAGTTAAATAAGGTCGTGGCTTACCGGTGGAAACATCGCAAAGTATGTGAAACTTTGTTCCAGGGATATTGACCTTAGTTAATTTCAGATTGTTGTCACTCTTTAGCAATTCCTCCAGCTCATGATCTGATTGCTGTGCCTTGGAGAGAGCTTCGAAGTTTTCTTCGAGTGCAAGGGCATCAACCCGCGACATTGCATCAGCCACGACGTTATCTTCTCCTTTAATATACTTAATGTCCGTCGTGAACTAGCTGATGAACGACAGTTGATTCAGCTGCGCTGGAGGAAGCTTTTCACGGCGCTGCACGAAGGCGTACAGCAGCGGTTTGTGATCTGTAAAAATAGTGGCATGTTGAACTTCTAAGATGTGCCGAAAATGCTGTACACTTTCGTACACCGCCAGAAGTTCCCTGTAATATGTAGGCCAGTGTGCCTGTTGAGGAGTCAGCTTTTTGCTGAAAAATGCAAGAGGTAACCATTGGCTATTTGCTTGCTGTTGCAGTGATGAACCAATGTGCGTACTCGAGGCATCAGTGAAAAGTCCTAACGGTGCATTGTTCACTGGATGGTGAAGCGATGTTGCCTTGGAAAGACTGAGCTTACATTCCTCGAACTGTTGTAACAGCTCGGGAGACCATGGGAATGGTTTCGAACCCTTGCTGTTGGTGGCAACCAAGGCATCAATGAGAGGGGCCTGAAATTGAGCAGCATGCGGTACAAAACGGCGATAATAATTAAGCATGCCGAGAAAACGGCGCATGCCTTGCACTGTTTTTGGAGGGGGGAAATCTAAAAGGCTCTGGATTCGTTCCTGCGGAGGTCGCGTGCCATCAGCATTAATATGGAAACCTAAGAAGACAACCTCACTGGCACCGAGGATGCACTTGGAAGGGTTCACTATAACACCATACTCCTGTAAGCGTCTGAATAGGATTCGCAGATGTTCCTTATGAAGAGTCTGATCAGCTGAGAAGACCAAAATGTCATCGACATAAGGAAAGCAGAAATCGAGGCCCCGTGTGACCTCATCGATGAAACGCTGAAAGGTTTGCCCAGCGTTGCGCGGGCCAAAGGTCATAAACGGAAACTCGAAGAGGCCAAACGGAGTCACGATGGCTGTCTTAGCAATATCCTCTTCAGACACCGGGATCTGGTGGTACGCCTTAATTAGGTCAATTGTGCTGAAGACGGTAGCCCCAGTGAGGTTGTGTGCAAAGTCATTGATGTGCCGAACAGGATAACGGTCCGGGACAGTTCTGGCATTCAGGGCGCGATAATCGCCGCATGGGCGCCAGGTACTGTCCTTCTTTGGTGTTATGTGTAATGGAGAAGACCATGCACTCTTGGAAGGTCTGGCAGTACCACACCGTACCATTTCCTCAAACTCTTTCTTGGCAGAAATAAGTTTCTGTGGTGCCAGACGTCGAGGGCGACAGGAAACGGGAGGTCCATCGGTGGTTTTAATAAAATGCACAGTACTGTGCTTTATTACTCTAGGGAGTCCAGGAGGTTTTGTTATCTCTGGAAATTCAGCAAGAACTTCAGCCAAATTCGAATTATTGGAGAATACGGCCTTAACATTATAAAAACTGACGTTAGCAGCAAGAGCAGGGCAGGTCATACCAGTTATTCCATCAACCAACTTCATCCTGTGGCAATCGGGTAAAAGATGGTAATGACCTAAGAAGTCGGCCCCAATGATTGCTTTCTTGACATCGGCAATGGTGAATTGCCAAGTGAAATCACGTCGGGGTCACCACTTTAGGTGCACGAAGGGTGTATAAACACGACGTTGTTGAAAAACGCTACGTACACCTTTCAATCACCTCAAAATATCAATCTGCTGAACATTGGAAATGAGAAGAACGACCGAGCGCACAAATGGCCGCGCATACCATGTACCAAACTTTTCTCTGTTGTTCCGAGAACCCCGTAGTCGGAAGTGGAAGTGGCGTGGCAGTGTTGCCAATATCATGAAATTAAATTGAGGCATAGTGCAGACCACAGACGCCACACGTTTTTATTCTTTGACTTTTTTTAATTTAACGAGTACTTTCGGAGATATAGCCATATCAAATTTGTATGAAGTCATGTTATTTTAGTTAAGCAATTTATTCCAATTAAATTGAAAATAATGTATACTAAACGGCCTGAAAACCTCAATACCTACTTAGTTCTTTAAAAAAAAAAACAATGTTCGACATTTTCCACCACCATAGGTAGGTATGACGTAATTTGTTTTGAGACTTATTTCCGGGAATCAAGGGATAAGAGTGCGCGAGCGCAACAACAAGTTATGACGTGTCGTAACGTGATTGGTGCAACGATAGGGTATCTACGGAATGTTCGGTTGCATTCAAACGTACTTCAGTGTTCTATTACCCACCATAATAGACGCACTACCCCCACACATTCATTACTTACTTATTTGTTATTTTGTATTTGTGAAAATGTTTGAAAATTTAGTGGCAAACCTTGATCTTTTCGTTATTTTAAAAAACAATGGCAGTATTAAAAATGATGACAGTTTGTGTAGTGAGATAAGGTCTAAATTTTTAGTCGAATTAAGTGATGATCACGAAAAGACCTTAAAGTTGTTTTGTGCAAAATTTTGTTATAATTTAAATAGAAGATGGGAAAACGCTTATCGTAAAGAAAATATATTCAGAACTAAAAATAGTGAATGGTTACAAGAAAACATAATATGGCCAGACTTTATTAAGTGTTTAATAGGCAGTAATGAAGATCAACCAGCACCGAGTACATCAACTCAGTATGTATCACCATCAAAAGTTTCTGTCGGTGTCTCCACCGAACAAAGCCCAAGAAAACCTTTTTGTGAATTAGCGCCTAAACAGAAAAAAAGACGTGCAGAAAACTTTCATTTATCTTCGGACGAAATAAAATATGCATATTTTGAGCAGTTGAAAGCGGATGGGAATGAGGAGGTTGCTAAAATACTAGAACATTTACTAAAGAATCCCCAAGATGTAAAAAAGTTTAAAAGTGCATATCTGTTAAAGAAACAAAACCTGTGTTTTCTCCGGATGAGGCTTTAGGGTTATTTTTATCACTTAAGCTGACCAAGTGGCAATACAATACTTTAAGAAAAAGTGTTAACGAAAAAGACAGTAATATATTTCCATCTTATTATCAAGTGCAACATGCGAAACAGAAATGCTATCCACCCAAAGATGCTATTACAGTGACAGAAACCTCAGCTAAAATAAAGTTACAAGCTCTATTGGATATAACGACAACAAGAATAATGACGTCACTCGTCATAGATAGTGGTTGTAAAGAATTTACACTAATCAGTAAGTGGGGATTTGACGGTGCTTCTAATCAAGCCAATTACAAACAAAAAATGCAAACAGACGATGAACAAGAAAGTCAACTTGACGATTCAAGCATATTTATGGGTAGTTTAGTGCCAATAAAATTAGTGTGCGGCGAACAAGTTATCTGGCAAAACGATTCACCAAATTCATCTTACTGGTGTCGTCCAATCTTTTTTGAATTTGTGAAAGAAAATAAAATAACGATATTGTGGGAAAAAAGTGCTATTGAGGAAGAGATTGTAAATTTAGTGAAAACAGAAGTTGGAGAAATAAAAATTTCAGACTCTTTATTAATGACTATGATAGACGGAAAAGCAACATCAATTTTATGTGATACTTCATCTCAGAGATGCGACATTTGTAAAGCCACTCCAACAGAGATGAATAATTTGCCCTTAATTAGATCAAAACCGACTGATCCAGATCTCTGTAAATACGGATTGTCATCATTGCATACCTGGATACGAATGATGGAATGCATTCTGCATATAGCCTACAGATTAACGATACAGACATGGACAGTAAAGGGAGACAACAAGTGCATCATGGAAAGAAGAAAGAAAGACATACAAGACGCTTTTAAAAATAGAATGGGACTTCTGATTGATATTGTTAAACAAGGGCACGGCTCCAAGAATGACGGAAATACTGCTAGAAGATTTTTTGCAAATCCAAACATGACTGCTGAGATAACTGGTGTTAGTGAAGAATTAATAAGGCGATTTGCAATCATTTTAGAGGCAATTTCATCAGGTTACCACATTGACACAGCGAAATTTCACGAATATGCTGAAGTGACCATGCAACTGTATTTGGAATTACATATATAGCTGGTATTATATGCCTTCAAGTGTTCATAAAGTTCTTATGCATGGTGCAGCTATTATTGAAAGTTTTGGTCTAATACCAATTGGACAGCTATCTGAAGAAGCTGCTGAAGCTAGAAATAAAGACTTTCGTAGGTACCGCCAACACCATTCCAGGAAATGCAGTAGAAAAACTACAAATGAAGACATTTTAAATAATTTATTGACCAGCTCTGATCCACTCATCTCAGCGAAACGTCACAAACTTCGCAGAAAACATAAAACTTTGTCAGTAGAAGCACAAAGTTTATTAGTAATTGAACAAGCGGAAACATTTGATGATGACGAATACGAAAATTTTGCATTCGTTAATGTGGATACCCTTGACAGTGATTAAATTAAAACAGTGCAGTGGCCAGTAGTGATTGTGATTTTTACTTATTTATTTATTTATTTTTATTAGTCCTTAGTGGATTAGGCCTAAAGGGGAGACCACTACATAAAAAAACGCGCCTAGTTCTTAACCTCTATGGTGGTGTGGAATAGAGAACAAAATTTGAAATTGCGACCAAATCGCAGAAAATCGCAACCCGAGAATAGGCGCTAAAATAGGACAAATATACGTACTATGCATACGTAGAGTCAATTCTTTGAGAAAATTTGAGAATTTCGAGATTTTCACATTTTTTTCTTTTGCTTCATACAAAAATTACTTTGGATATTTATAACTCCGAAAATAATGAGTTATCTGAACGACCCTCATAGAAATAATTACTTATAATAGATAGATAAATCCAACACAATATTTAAAATTTCAGAAAAATAAACTTTTTTTTAAAATGCTAAGTCCTTTACCGGCCCGTTTCAGCCCACTGTGCGCCTTGCCGCTCTCCAGTGTTACCAGATTGGATATTTTTTTCGCAAGTTTGGGTAAAAATTGGACTCCTGGAGAAGTTAAATAATTGGAGAGAAGAAAAAAATCATGGAGAATTTTGGGGTTTTTATTTTTGTAGTTTCCTACGGGATGTATCATATTTTCCAAACACACCCGATAAAACAGTACGCTCACAGATCTCGAAATCGGTGTTTTTTTTTTTGAGTAGGGTACCTCTTTGTTGACCTCTGAGATCATGACTACTTAACCGGGCTTTCCTGTGGGTGCCTTAAGCAACTATAGTTAAAACCTCCAGCCAGGGGTTATTCAACTATGCTAATTAAAACTAGGTGAACGCTCGTTAAGGGCACCCCCTGTACGAACCTCGTTTTAAGGCGTCAACCGGAGTGAGGACATCAAGGATAGGATAGGCTGGAATATCTGTGAGTACGCTCGTTTTTAAGTTCTTATCTCTTAATAGTCTATGGTTTGGTTCATTCTACTTCTACATAATCTGCATATTGTTCATTCATTTCATTTAATCATGATTGTTGTGTGTTGTTATTGATTCGCACTTTCGCAAATATTTTATTTGTATCTATCAAAATTATCTTCAAAAAACAAAATGTATTTCTGTTGAATTATTATTACATAGTATTTAATTCAATTCAAAATATTTTTATTTCACATAAATCTACATGGGCACTTATGAAACGTCAGAAGTTAGGTGCACGGTTCCAAGTGGTCATTTCCTATGGAGAAGAGCCGACAAGAAACTCCATGGTTACTCTTTTAAAAATAATTGGCTTTTACAAGTCTTTCAAATAACAGTGTGACTAGGGGAGGACAGTGTAGGTCTTTCAATAAGTACCAGGTACTTAAGAAAATAGAAAATGGTCAACAAATCTACAGTCCACTAAGCCTACAGCGTTCTCACATTCACACAATAGAAAAGAATCTAAGTATACAAAAGATATATAAATTAATAAAAACCTATTTTAGTTAAACGCAATTACATGATTGCTATTACAACTGTAATAAATCTGAATAATTATCATGTGCACAAAAGCCACTAATAAAGAGTTGAAATTAACTCGTAGGTATATCATATCATGCCGGATTACCGCCATGGGATCTGGAGGCAAAGTCCTCGCGCACATCTGGGAGTGGCGCGAGGAAGCGAAACGCCGGGGTTTAACTCCACTGCCGCGAGAAATAACGGCACAGCGGACAGAGCTCCGGCGGGATCTCATGGCGTCATGGAGAGTGCGATTGTCGCAACCCAGTGCTGGGCACGCCACAATTGCGGCGATAAGTCCCCTCTTTGAGGAGTGGCTAGAGAGGCGCCACGGCGGCCTCACCTTCCGCCTGACGCAGGTCCTCACCGGACATGGCTGTTTCGGGAGGTTCCTGTTCAGGATGAGGCGGGAGGAAACGCCCGGGTGTCCCATTGTTTGGACCATTGTACCCATTGTGTGGATCGCCCGGAGGACACGGTGGAGCATACGGTGGAGGTCTGCCCGGCTTGGGCGGAGCATCGCCGTGTCCTCGTGGAGGCGATCGGCGGCGGTGATCTCTCGCGTCCGGCCCTGATTAGGGCCATGGTAGGGAGCGAGAGGAAATGAGAGGCCGTCACCTCCTTCTGCGAAGCAGTAATGCTCGCGAAGTGGAGACGGAACGCGTGAGGGAGAGGCAAATTTCGCGCCCTCACGCCCCTAACCGCCGCAGGAGGAGACGCCCTGGGCGTCGGGAATCGCAGGCCGATTTCCGGCCACCATAGACGCGGGCTTGCGGATGGTGAGCAATGGGTAGCTCGCCGTCCGATAAGGACCAGGCCCGGGTCGACGGCGCGTTGTGTTCCACGCGCGCCTCAAAGAGATGTCAGCAGAATTGACGGGGTCCGTTAGGGCCGATGCCTGCCGGGGGTGCGAAGAAAACCGAAAGGGAGATCGTGGCCCCCGGCAGCAGGGCAACCGAAGGAACACGGGTGGGTTTTAGTCAGTAAGAGTCTGACACGCCCTCCCGCTCCGCCCAGAGCGGGAGAAGTTATTTGATGATGTCCCACCTAAAAAAAAAAAAAGGTATATCATATCAAATAACAGGATGAATATGTCAAGGACGAATGTAAAAAAATAAAATTTAAATAAACATGGTAATTTGGGAGCAGTTAATAGACTCTTATCTAATTATGCCGTTAATGAGATATCAGGGAAGCCACATGTGCAGAGGGAATTATTGCCAAACTTCCTTGTCTTCAACATAGTCTTTAATTTTATAATATACTTTCATGATAAGGACACGTTTGATGTGGGTTTTGAACTTCCCATCGCTAAGTTCTGTAACAGACTTTGGCAACTTGTTATAAAAGCGGTTACTGTTTATAAGAAATGACTTGCTTGTTTTAGTTAATCTAAATTTGGGCATCACAATTTCATTTCTACTACGTACTGTATTTATATTATGGAAATCGCTTCTTATTTTAAAAAGTCTTAAGTTTTTGCGGACATACAAAATACTTTCTAAGATATAAAGAGAAGGCAGAGTCGATATATCAATTTCTTTAAATTTGTCTCTAAGGGACTCGCGAGGACCATTTTATAGATCGCGCGGATTGCCCTCTTTTGTAAAATGAAAATTGAATCTACGTCAGCTGCCGATCCCCACAGTAGAACGCCGTAAGACATAATACTGTGGAAATAAGCAAAGTATACTAACCTAGCTGTGGCTATATCAGTCAATTGCCTTATTTTTCTAACTTCATATGCAGCTGAACTTAATCTACCTGAAATAGTTCTAATGTGGGCACCCCATTGCAATTTGAATCTGAAGTAATTCCTAAGAATATAGTTACCGTTATTGCATCTAGTTTTTTGCCATCAAGTTTTAGATTTAGACCTACTTGAGGTACATTTGGTAATGAAAACTTAATACATTTAGTTTTGTTCGCATTAAGTAAAAGATTATTAGCGGCGAACCATTTTAAAAGAACAGCCAGACTATCACTGACATGTAAGACATCTGTATCTTTCCTGTCTATTTTAAAAATAAGAGAAGAATCGTCAGCAAATAGAATTATATCCGATAAGTTAGCCATCATGTAAGGAAGATCATTTATATAAACTAGAAATAAGAAAGGGCCGAGAATTGAACCTTGAGGCACGCCCATTTTAACTAGAGACCCCGTAGACGTCGCCCCATTAATGTTTACTTTTAGTAAAACATGTCAAAACCAAAATGCCACAAACCAGCTTGGGAAGGTGAACCGCAGTTTTCTAATAAATTATGTTTTAAATTTATTTCATTTGCCAAACAGTACCCTAATTGTGTAATACAAAACAATCACAATCTGTTTCGATTTGAAACAGATTGCTAATCCATTGCTTCATAAGTTGGAAAAAAAAATCTGCTCAACAACGTAAATAACGCAATGAATGTTGTTGAACTGTCAAAATGAAAGAAATTAGGCAAAATTGTTACGAAAATAAATTACGCAATTAGGGTACTGAACGCGGGTTTTATTAGTCATTTGTTTTTTATTATTAGTTAAAATTTTTTGATAATAATAACTTTGCCTTTGGGTAAAACTTAGAAAAATGGGATCATTTAGGAGAAAAATTATTTCAAATTTTGGGAGAAATAAAAATCACATCTGGCAACCCTGCCGCACTGCCGCTGCTAAATCCTACATCGCCGGACCAGTGATGCCAACTTAGCAACTTTATAGCTAGATCTAGCTATTATTTGATGACAGACAGCTACAAATTAATGAAACTTGTAGCTAAAATTTTTAGCTACTTTTTCTAGCAACTTTTCATTTCATCATGAGACGTCAGGCTATCGAAATTAGTAAAGTAGGGTACCAAGTCTTGAAAGAAAAAATTAAAACTAAACGCGAATTAATCATAGATGCAATAGTAGATACAGGAATTTACAAATGAATTTAATTTAAAATAAGCAAAGAAACCGAATGATTTTAATAAATCTGGACTCAATCTTCTGCATTAGAGACTCCCTCAGGAAAAGTGGTAAATGCTCCTATAACTGTGTTTTGCCTTAAGATGCACTGCATAAAATGGGCACCGCTGAAAAATATTCAAAATCAACGAAAGATACTGAACCCCAGCCATCGACATCTTCCTCTTTAGTTGATTAATTTTTAACTTATTTTTTTAAACAATGAAGTACACAAGATATTTTTAACTCTCTCGTTGGGCTTAATGAAAATAAAAATGATTGTCAGAAATTTTCATTTTATTGTAACCTACCTACCTACTTTAACTACTTCTAGCAACTTTTTGGGGTAAAAAAAACTGGCAATCTAGCAACATTTTAATAATTGTCTAGCAACTGGGTAACGCTAGCAGTTGGCAACACTGCGCCGGACATGGCGTTCAATCAATCGCGTTGCGAATAGCAGTTTTGACTGAAAACTTTGTCGACTTTGTTTGTTTTAGTTAAAGGTTGAAGTGATTGTAAAAAGCTTTAGTTTACTTTCCTCGACGGGATCGAAGTTGGAACTTTTGAAGAAAGAAACTTTGGAAGATGTAATGATAGCTAATTTCATTAGAAGAAAACAATTCTCTCAAATTGCACTGCTGCAAATCCATAAAATGGCAAAAAGTTCATTTGAGTACGTTAAAAAATTCGAACTAGACGATACTCTTTTACCTAATAGTTGGATAGTGGTAAGACTAGATGGAAAATGCTTCCACAAATTCTCCCAAGAACATGAATTTACAAAACCGAACGATGTCAGGGCTTTGAAATTGATGAATTATGCCGCATTTACCGTGCTTCGTGAGTTCAATGACTTGTTAATGGCTTTTGGGCAAAGTGACGAATATTCTTTTGTATTCAAAAAAAGTACTACATTGTACAAACGACGGGCAGCAAAACTCTTGACAACCATAAACAGCAAGTTTTCTTCATCTTACGTATTTTATTGGAAAAAATTTTTTGGTGAAGAACCATTAAAATACCCGCCAACATTTGATGGTCGTATAGTACTTTATCCCAGTGATGAGAATCTAATAGATTACATGAAGTGGAGACAAGCCGACGTACACATAAATAATTTATACAACACAACATTTTGGACCCTGGTTTTAAAAGGAAACCTGAGTCCATCGCAAGTGAGTTAATTCAAGAAATCTATAAAATAATACTATAGAATCTTAAAAGATAGAATTCTTTTGTTTTGCCTACCTCCATTGCTGTTGGTAAATGGTGTGAGTTTATATATACTCAAAATACTTGAACTCCCATCATGTAAATTAGTCAAATTACTTTTTATGTATTGCTTGTGTTTAATACTAAAACTTCTATTTCAGGCTGAGAAACGTTTATGTGGGACAGTATCGGCTGATAAAAATGAAATTTTATTTCAAGAATTCCTGATAAATTATAATAAAGAACCAGAAATATTCAAACGAGGAACATTGCTAATCAGGAAGAACATTTTCCAAAGTAATTTAGATAAGCACAGTAATGTTATCGTAGATACACATGATGATATGCTAAAGGATAGATTCTGGAAGGAGCACTCAACTTTATTATTAAACAAGTCTAAAGAGAATATGATATATGATGGTCCCATCACTGATATTATTGAAGAACAAACAAATTGTATTAAACAGTAATAACTTTATTTGTTTGTTTTCCTTCCATAGTGTTAACAGCTGCATGGGTCGATGGGTGACCATTCTTTACATATCGAGAGTATCGAGACCCCTCTGTGCCCCAGAAAACATGTTAAGCTGCTGGTTCTAGATGTAATTTGTATTTTATTTTAGTTATGGGTAGTTAGTCTTACACCTCTGTTGGGGATGCGGTTGGCAGCCGTGTAGCAAGCCCTTTACATGAATGTGTAACGTAAATCCGGTATTTTTTTTATCCTATAGCATTTCGTATCACCCAAAAATTAAAAGATAGTGAAGAATTAAGTACCAAGAATCAAGTCTTGAAACTAAGTAAGAAATATTATGTGTAAAACAAACATTTTCAATTTTAAAATCACTGGAATTTACTCCGCGCGTTCGTGAAAGGCCCAAGTTGGCGTGGCGTCTAGCCAAAAAATATCGAATCATGAAGTATTTTGCCATTAGTCCAAACTACGGATTCGTTGTAGCGTAAGCCACGGCCTCATGCACCATCAGTTCAATTTATGTAGGTAGGTGTAACTTACTAGCTAAACTAGCTTTTTACCCGCGGTTTCGCCTGCTGCGCCGAGATTTTTGCCACGGGAACGTACTACCGACCGGTATATAAGGTAGCTATCCTATTTCCATATCCTAATCTGCACCCTAATTGCGTAATACACGATTAATCACAATCTGAATCGTTTTGAAACAGATTGCTTCATAAGTTGGAAAAAAATCCGCTCAACAACGTAAATACCTCAATGAATGTTGTTGAACTGTCAAATTAAAACAGATTAGTCTAAGCCCACGTCCGCACGGACGTAATAAAATCGCGGCGAATTTTTTTCGTGCACTCAACGCTCCAGTTGAAAATCCAGTGCGCGATAAAATCCCGCCGCGATTTTATTTCGTCGCCCCGTTTATATAATGTACTCTGTGTTCGTCGCCCGTGCGAACGTCGGCTAAATCGTTTATGGAAATGTGTTACGTACTTAATTAGATAGGGTTACCTACCCCAGGCGCGGTCCGAGGGTGGGGTCCTGGGGGTCATGACCCCCAAAGTCTCACGCTGGCGGGAGCCTGAATGACTTACTTGTATTAAGGTGCATTCGGGTAATGTCGAAAATCGGCATATTCCGAAAATTTCAATTACCCCCCAAACGCAACGATATTTTATAATGTGGCAACATTAACCTTGACGCCAGCTTAATACTCCCCCCGCTTCAGTTGGCTCAGGTCGCTACTTGTAAATGTACGTGTCACAACGCCGCATTTCTCGCAGTGTGTCATTTTTCGCGCGTTTTCTAGTTATCGGAATTACACGAACATTGGTATCTCAGAAATTTGGTAAGTTATTTAACTGATTGTTTTTTTGTTTAATAGATTTTCGTTTTTAATATAGTTTTGAATGGATTCAGCGCATCCTAGGTATCTTTTTCTGTTTTAATTGAAATTACCCGAAGAGGGTAAATTCGAATCATAAATAATTCGGATTTAGCCGATGTTGCTTTTCTATGGAGATTGTCAGTGGTTCTCAATATTCTCAATCTATAATTTGTATGGGTAATTCCGATGGTAGGTTAGTTCCGTCTAAACGTGATATAAGCAGGGGGTGTCATTTCACAGTTTAGGTATAATCGACCGGCCCTTGGTAAGAAAATAGCAGTCGGTTGCCACTCGGCTACAACCAACAAAGCATACACAAAATAAATTTTATAAGTTTTGAGAACTTCTTTGTTTAGATTATTTTTTTTATCTAAAATCCTCGAAAAAAATCGTGCTTACCTGAGTTATCAAGTTAACATTTTTAATTTTTATGTCAAACCTACTTGTAAGTGGGTTAATTTTATAATTCAATTTATTATTTTGTTTATTTGTGATTTTGCTACTTAAGTACTAATTTAATTACTTACTTAATTTTCAAATCAATCTTTATTTTTTATTATTTTCAGTCTTATTTTCAAACCCAAGACCCATGATTATTTCCATTCTTATTACAGAAAATCTTAAACATTTTGATTCAATATTGAATTGCATCTAAAGCTACCATTCGGATCTCAGCAGTCGCGACCCAGCAGCGCGACCCGGCGGCGCTACCGAGTCGCGACTGCCGAAACTGCCCACCTCTTTGTATGGATTTGTAAGCAAAGTTTTCTTTTCCGATGCAAACTGCCCGTCCCCGCGCTGCCGGGTAGCGCTACACGGCCGCGTACATCGGAAGGGGTTGCATACAAATCCATACAAAGATCTGAATGTTACTTTTAGTAGGATACCTATAAGCGATCAGTTTGATTACGTTAAAATAATATCTTTTAAACTATGAGAATAATCGCGTGAGTAAAAGAATCATATCCGCTCTGTACCTGCTAAAAGATTGAGAACCATTTACCCATGCGGCGGGTAATTCCGAAATAGAAATTTCACACAAACGTGTTCAGGTTATTCTATGACAAATAGATTGAATATTATTTTTGGAGGGTAATAACGATAGAAAAAGATATATGTACATTTTTTCAAAAGTGAATAAAGTCCACTTTTAACTGTCATTCGGAATTGCCCGTCCATAATTCGAAAATACACTAGTGAAAAGAAAAAAACGAAAGTTTTTAAACCCTTTTTTTTAAACTACTACGATATTTATAAAAGACCTCCGAATAGAGCTCTAAGCTTTACATTCAAGAAGACGAAGTGACTTCTCTAGAAGACATACAATCCACTGATTCTGCCTGGTTCATCAAAATACACACATTCCATCAATTTGTCTGAAAACCATTCGGAATTACCCGAATGCACCTTACTAACTTTTAATATCCAAAGACATTAAGACAAAATAGGCAGTGGGGACTGCCGACAGAAATGAAAACTTTAAACTATGAAACAACAGTTTTATTTAATTTTCTAATTAATTGTAGGATCAAAAATGAAAATTTTACAATTAATATTATTAACATTAGTCTGGTTTTCACATATATCGGCACTTTCGAGCAACAACAAGCGCAACACGGCATACTCATAGGTGCTGTGCTGTTAAAACATTAGCAAGCTTTTCTTCATAACAGTAAGTTTTATTTTTGTATAATAATCAAAAGAAAACAAAAACTTTTCAGGGTGGAGTGCAAAAATTTTCTTGCCTTCTACATTCTCTTCATTCTTGAGCTTTTCATCATAAGTCGACAAAGCAACTAATTCGTAGTTCTTTTGGAATGATCAAAAGAAAATGTAATCTATCTGAGTATGTGCAAAATTTTCGAGCTCACTTCGCTCCACAGAGTACTTTTATCTTCGCTCGCTCTTGCAAGCGAAGTAATATTCCTTAAAAAATTCTTCTAAATACTTTGGTTAAAGCTATGCTAGCGCCAAATTGACATTTGCCCCCCCCCCCCCCCCCCTTTATTTCCGAAGGTATTTTGAGTGGTATTATACGTACAGGGTGACAGGGAATGGATCGCCCGGAGGACACGGTGGAGCATACGGTGGAGGTCTGCCCAGCTTGGGCGGAGCATCGCCGTGTCCTCGTGGAGGCGATCGGCGGCGGTGATCTCTCACGTCCGGCCCTGGTTCAGGCCATGGTACGGAGCGAGAGGAAATGGGAGGCCGTCACCTCCTTCTGCGAAGCGGTAATGCTCGCGAAGGAGGAGGCGGAACGCGTGAGGGAGAGGCAAATTTCGCGCCCTCATGCCCCTAATCGCCGCAGGAGGAGACGCCCAGGGCGTCGGGAATCGCGAGGCGATTTCCGGCCACCGTAGGCGCGGGCTTGCGGACGGTGAGCAATGGGTGGCTCACCGTCCGATAAGGACCAGGCCCGGGTCGACGGCGCGTTGTGTTCCACGCGCGCCTCAAAGAGATGTCAGCAGATTCGAAGGGGTCCACTAGGGCCGATGCCTGCCGGGGTTGCGAAGAAAACCGAAAGGGAGATCGTGGCCCCCGGCAACAGGGCAGCCGAAGGAACACGGGTGGGTTTTAGTCAGTAAGAGTCTGACACTCCCTCCCGCTCCGCCCAGAGCGGGAGAAGTTATTTGATGATTTCCCACCCTCAAAAAAAAAAAAAAAAAGGGTGACAGGGAAATTCGACCTATGCCTTGAAAGGGGTTATAGAAGAGGTCATTGGCAACAAATTAAGTCTAGTTAACTAGGCTAGGGGTCAAAACGGGATATAAGTTACCGAGCTGTGACGGTTCTTTGACTTTTTTTAAATCTTCTGACTTGTTACCAAAAACAATTAGTTATGAAAAAACGACTCCTTTCTGAAAACTGAAAGAGGAGAGATCAATAAAATAAAAAATACTTGGCCAAAACTTACATGATCTCAGAAATAAAAGGTCTTTAGTAGCAATAATTTTGAACGATTGTATTTTTACCGAAAATATTTACTTTTCCAGCGGTTTTTCAAAAATCAGCAAAAGTGCAAGATAAGTCAAGCTTTAAATTTTGTTTTGATTTGTAAATTGAATTCAGCTCGAAAAGTCAACAGTGTAGAGTAGTGAATAAAAAATAAACGTAATTTGATGAAGGTTAATTAAAAAAAAACAAAACTAAAATTACAAATCCTGATCACTCCTTTTTCAGCTTTCAGAAAAGTATCAATTAAATGTTTAGAGTGGAGTAGTTTTTTCATAATTAATTGTTTTTGGTAAAAAGTCAGAATATTTCAAAAAAAAAAAAAAAAAAAAAAAAAAAAAAAAAAAAAAAAAAAAAAAAAAAAAAAAAAAAAAAAAAAAAAAAAAAAAAAACAAAAAAAAAAACAAAAAAAAAAAAAAAAAAAAAAAAAAAAAAAAAAAAAAAAAAAAAAAACAAAAAAAAAAAAAAAAAAAAAAAAAAAAAAAATAAAAAAATCGTCACAGCTCGGTAACCATCCAGTTTTGACCCCTAGTTAACTGGTCTTAATTGTTTGCTAATGACCTCTTGTATAAAACCCCTTTGAAGGAATAGGTCGAATTTCCCTGTCACCCTGTATATAACCTTATCCATTAGAATATGTTGTTTAAATTGGGCATTTACTTTAAATTAAAATATGCCTTGACATCATATCATTAAAATTAATACTTTGAAAGATATCACAGATTCAAAATTACGCCTAACAAAATAATTATGGTTGAAGACAACGCGGGCGCAACGGTAGGAGTCAATGACCTTTTTCTCGACTATTAGGTATGTAATTCTGGTAATACGTACCCGTGGGATATTTTCCGACATCCACGCGGGCAAAAGCTACTATTTACATAACATAAAGTCAATGTCCGTCTGGTATGTAGCTTTCAAATGGTAAAAGAATTTTTCAAATAAGAGCTGTAGTTCCGTAGATTACCCTCCACATAGTGTGCGCCATGAAACAAAGGCCAGCGGAAAATTGTTTTTTTTTCTCGCAGTCTGCATCCTGTTTGCGTAAAACACGATCAATCATAATCTGTTTCACATTCATTGTGTTATTTACGTTGTTGACCAGACAAATTTTTCGAACATATGAAGCAATGGATTAGGAATGTCCTTCAAAATGAATTGGATTGTGATTGATCGTGTGTTACGCAATAAGGGTGTTAACGCAATTACCTCACTAGCGCCGTGTCAAAAGGACAAGTGTCCATGCTTTATATGTATAGATACAAAAACAAAAACATTTATGTTATATTGCAAGGAATACCTGTTTAGAATTAAGTCGTGTATTTTTAGCGTCCATCTATATCACGCCAAGTCCAAAACTAATCATGCCAAATGACCGTGATGTGGCACTTTCTGTTCTCTACAAAATTTATCTAAATAATAAATAGCTGATCAAATATTAAATGAAATCATATTGGCGCAGGCGGCATTTTATGTTGAAATAGCAATTCTACAGATGCAGAGCCACAGCCTTAATTAATTTACACTCGGGGTTGGTACCATTTCCGACTAACAAATGATTTTTTTTTTTTAACATGGCAAGTCGCAGTTTTGACCACTAACCTGGCTGCTTAACCGGACTTTACTGTGGGTGCCTTAAGCTGCTACACTTAGAGCCTCCAGCCAGGAGCAAGTAAACTATTCTAAATTAAAGCTAGGCAGGCGAACGCTCGCTAAGGGCACCACCTGTAGGGTATGAACCTCGGCTTAGGGCGTCGCTGGGGGGAATTTTGATTAAAGCTACGTGCTCAGCTGCAACAACTGCTGGCACCTCGTTTTCGAGCAAGGGTCGGGGAGGAGTATCATTTACTCAGGGACACGGTCGCGGTCGCAAGGACCTCGGCGGCGAGGTCAGAATGACGGGAGGCGTCTGTGGTTTTGTATAGTGCTGGTGGCCCTATTCTGCTCTTGGAGGAGTGTAATGGGATCATCAGGGTCGGAAAGGACATGCCTCGGACGGCGGATCTGACTAATTCTGGAAGGGACATAATTGGCTGCTTCGACAACCAAGGGGTTGCGATGTCTAGGAGCGGAGTCAAAGTAACGCTTGGACATGCGTTTAAGGAACTGGTGAATCGTAGGGATTTTACAGTCGAGATGGAGGATCTCGTTTCTGACATAGAAGGGAGTTCCCATGGCTTTACGGAGGAAACGGTTCTGTAAGACTTGCAACCTATGGATGGAATGGGATTTGGCGTGGGCGAATACTGCACCCGCATAGGTCATAATGGGTCGGATACCTACACGATGTGAAGATGCGCAGTTTGCACTTAAGTGACAATTTGCTGCGTGCATTTAAAACGAAATGGAGTCTACCTAGAGCGAAAGCGGCTCGCGAACGAACCGTCTTTATGTGCTCAGAAAAGGAGAGATGGTGATCTAGGATAACACCTAAGTATTTGGCGCGCCTCGCCCAAGGGATAGGTTTGCGGAACATGGTGATAGGTCGGGGGAAAGGGGAGGTTCTAGTTCTCGGTTTTGAAAAGCTAACCGCTTGACTTTTGTCGGGATTTACTTCTATTCGCCATTTTCTAAACCAGGCGCCAAGGTTGTTGACAGCCCTTTGGAGGTTTAGCAGCATAGTAGCTGAATTGCCCTTGCAGATGATCGCTGTATCGTCTGCGAACAGAGCCAACTGCGTCGATCTGTGTCTGGGGATGTCGCTGGTGAATAGCGTGAATGCGAGGGGGGCTAGTACTGAGCCCTGAGGGACTCCTGCCCTTATGGGGCGGGGGGAGGAAAGGGCTCCTTCGATACGGAAGCGAAAGGTGCGATTCGACAAATAGTCTCGTAAGATGAGCACGATCCGGCACTCCGAGTTTGTAGAGCTTATAAATTAAGCCGTTGTGCCAGACTTTGTCGAACGCCTTCGCTATGTCGAAGAAAACTACGCTCGTCTGCCGGCCTTGGGTGAGAGCACCGCTGACCAGCTCAACGATACGATGGACCTGATGCACGCTAGAGTGCTGAGTTCGAAAGCCGAACTGTTCGTTGGGGATGAGGACCTTGGTCTCTGCATAATCTCTGAGGCGCTTATAAATAAGCCTCTCATAGATCTTGCCGAGAAACTTGAGCAGACTGATGGGCCTATAACTAGATGGCTCGTTTTTGGGTTTTCCTGGTTTAGGGATACCTATGACAGTGGCCTTTTTCCACGTCTGGGGAAAAATGTTATTGCTTAGCGCACCATTGAAGATGGTGGACAGAAGCATAATTAAATGAGCTGGGAATAGTTGGACCACCCTATTGGTGAGTCCGTCTGAGCCGGGGGCTTTACGATTTTTCAGACCTTTGATAATCTCATGTACCTCATCTGGTTCGATGGGGGGCAGGGGAAAATCAGGGTCTTCAATGGGAGGGATAGAGGCTCTACGTTCGACTTCGGCGTCGACCTCATCGAGGTGAGCTTTGTCTACTGGTAGGGTGCTGGGAGAGCATTGAGCTTCAAGATTGTCGGCTAGGCACTCGGCTTTGTCGATGTCGTCGAAGGCTAGTGTTTTGTCCGGGTGGACTAAAGGGGGCATATGACCTGAATGGGGGGATGTGAGTTTCCTCTGGAGTTCCCAGAAGGCTAGGTGGGTAGGCTCAAGATCGCTCAGCATCCTGTCCCAGCCCGCTTCACGCAGCTCCGCCATACGTGTCCTTACAGATCTACAGTCAGCAGGGCGCGCGCATCGTCCGGGAGTTTCAGGTAACAGGGATCTGTTGCCGAAACCACCCTTGAGCAGTCGCTCAGGACGGTTTGTACGTGCTCTGTGAGTGAGTCGATCGCAGCTGTCGTGTTAGTGATTGAGTCAAACTGGTCGGGGAACAAATGAATTAATAACGGTACCTATTTATCTGACAAGCGTGAGAACATGCTGCTGTAACCCTGGGGGGTGGGGGGGGGGCTAAGGGGCTCAAGCCAAGTTTGATAAGGTGGCCGTGGTTCTCACGGAGCCCACTGAGGTGGGTTCTATTACAGCAGATGCTACAAGAGAATATTTTATTTAAAATAATGAGAATCAAATTTGGATTATTATGAATACTTTATTTTACTATATAACATGAAATCGGTTTACAACGATATTAACCATACATTTTCAAACTAATTATCACCACAATTTTAAATTAAATAAGACAACATAGGTACTGTGCTACAAACAAGGAGTAAGCATTTTTAAAGGCGGAATCGCCGCTTACTTTTACTCAACAACAGTGTTAGGTAGTATACCATCAATTTTTTAACTTTTCTAACAATATGTAATTTAATAGGGATAACAATATGAATTATTTTCTTTATATTTTGTTTTCAATTTGTAAGATAATTTTAAATAAAACAAAACCAAACAACTATCAACTTGTTAAAAGGCTTCCGCGAACGGTTGCCAGTTGCAGCAACGTCGACGTCTGCGCAGTTTCTTGAAATTATATGAATAACGTCATAAACAGATAGTTGCGGGTTGCCAGTTGCCGAAACTCGAGAATCAAAGTTGCTCCATCTGCGCATCACCAATCTAGAGTCCTAGCTTAAACCTTCGTGCCAGTCATTGTATTTTGATCTTTATTCCGAGAAGGGTCAAGTTTTTAATACAAAAGCTGACTTCAGAACCGGGTCTAAGACGTCAGTTTTGTACATTACATTACCTTTCAGAATTAAGTCAGAAATACAAAACGACTTGATCGTTTAAACTATGTGTAAAATAAACTTTGTTTTGTAATAAGACGTATATATTTACATGGGCATTAAATATATTAACAATAAGATGTCGTCATCAATCAGATGAACGTGAAACTCAAATAAAGATTTAAAACTTTTAAATACTGTTTAAAAGATAGTTAATAATAATTATATTCATTTTCAATAGCTGAAATACAGCAGTGTAGGCATAATACGGAATTAGTGTGATTAACCCAATATTTACCTAAAGTTATATACCTACTTTCATTGTAAGTAGGTATAAACCTTAGGTGAATAAAATGTAGAAAATCTCATTCTTCTACATTTTACAGTATTTTGTATACATAAGTACAGTCGACCGCACGTCAGACGTTTGATCTTGAGGTATGGTACGATTGAGTACAGTTTCAATAGAATAAGAAGCCAGTTTATTATACTGGTTATGTTATCACTGACGTGCGGCCCACTGTACATTTGTCTGGCCTGATCAAAATTACAAATAGGGATTTACAGAGAAAAAAAGTATTTTAAAGGGAATTCTCAAAGTTCAGAATGCTATAGATATACTGTTTAGAAAATGGGAATGTAGTTGTCAATTTTAGCACGATGCTTTTGAGCCACGCATTCACTTATCCATACAATGTTTCGGCATTCCTGTTCCTTCAGCTTCAGGTATGAATAGAATACGCCGAAATGGAATTGTTGTAGGAATGCCATGACATTGAGGCTCACCTGAAAAAAAGAAAACAAATATTAATATACTGCCACACCACACATCAATACAAGATGGATTTTTGAGAAGGGGCAGTAAGGGCAGGTACCTACCTTAACCGTTGTAGCTACAGGAAAACGGTCTTTGGAGATTTGAGATATTTTGATCCACAATCATAGATTAGGAAAAAAATTGTCAGGAACAGAATGCTCCTTTTTATTTTTGTTAATGTTTGTTCCTTTTTTCTTATGTCTATCCTTTTTTATTATGTTTTGTATTTCCTGTGCGTGTCCCAAATAAAATATTTTTCTTTCTTTCTTTCTTTCTTTCAATTTTCACAAATTTTTTTTTGATGCCAATCGATCCTATTTCTTATAAAAACTGTACTGGTCCTACTGAGGTTTCTAGAAAAGTCAGTAATCGCAAAAATTTTAGACTCTCAACCAATTTTTTCATGATGGATAGTTGGCCGAAAATATAAAAAAAATACATGTAATGACCTCAAATTATTTAGAACGTTCAGACTTATATGGGATAAGTTGAAAGAGACTGGCAGCTACAAGTCAGAAATCGCAAAAATTTTCTAGTACCAAAACCCCAGTTGGTCCGATAGTTTTTAAGGTTCCGTACCTCAAAAGTAAAAAACGGAATCCTTATAGTATAGGATCACTCGTGTGTCTGTCTATACGTCCGTCACAGCCAATTTTCTCCAAATCCAATGGACCAATTAAGTTCAAATTTGGTACGCATATGAATTTCTGGACGTGTAACGTAAATAAACGAATTTTGAATATGGGGTCACCTTTAAGGGAGCAAAAAAGAAAATTAAAAGAAAAGTTTTGCAATTTGTACCGTGTGCCATATCAAATGAAAGGGCTTATTATGAGGATCTCAAATATATTTATTTTATCATTTTAAAATAAATCCATTTAAAGATATTTAAGAAAACAGATGAACATTGACCATTCGCCCCCTTATCTACGAAACATCTGAGCCTAAAATGTTGAAAAATAAACAGAGAATGGTTCTTAACTCATAGATTACAGGAAAACCTATAAGAAGTCTATGGTCTTAAAATAACATGGTAAATCTCTCAATATTGTGCATACAAACTTACATTTGCAATTGGAATGTATGGGAGAACATGTTTTTCAACTACAATGTTAAGTTTGTATTTGATGTAAATTCTTCACAACTATGGAACCCTTCATTGTACGTGGCCCGACACGCACTTGGCTGTTTTTTTATCTCTAACAGGATCGAGTGGCATCAAAAAAGGTTTGGGAAAATTAAAAATTATTTTTCTAAATATGTGAATGGTCAAAATGAGAACTACACCCACTACTGCCCTACAGGCAATGTGTGGTCTGCCACCCCTGCACCTTATTGTGCGGGAGGAGGCGGCCCTGGCTGCCTTTAGACTCCACTTATCAGGAACCCTAAGCAAAGACTCCAGAGTTAGGCATACATGCATAAAGGAAGATGCGATCTGAAGCATCCGCCCCACATGATGTCATACTATCTACAGATTGATTTGATCACTCATCAATTTATACCACTACAAGACAAAATAATATTATTATGTTGAATAAAGTTCATAATTTTCAGATGATGATAAATTAAAAGTAGCAAATTAAAGTTACTAAGACCAAAAAAGTAAGTGTATTCTATAAAAATTACCTCATGTTCAAAGAACTTGTCTTCCAAAGTCTTGTCGCCAACGTTGCTGCCAGCACCTTCAAACAATGCTTGGTACTCTGCATAGTACTCAGCCACAGCCTTGACCTGCTCATAATCATCTGCTCTGGCTAAAGCAGCCAATCCATCCGGATTCAGTTTACCACAGCGTGGGTACAGTTTTGCACGGTCATCCTTCGACAACTCAGTCCCAAAGGAGTTGATGGTAATGATAATAGCACGACGGTCTGCTTCAAACTATAAACAATAATTCATTAAAAAAGTATACTACTTTAGAAATTAACATAAACAAGGCACAGCACTTACTGCCAAAATTTCACACATAACATCAGCAGTAGTCCCACCAGTCTGCTTGCAGAAATCATAGAAGGCTTCCAGGTATGCCTTGTACAGAGTGTTGCGAATAATCTCAATATTCATCTCATCCAAGTCTTGCTCACTGATGCAGTCCACAAAGAATGGAGCCAGAGGGGTGTCAACAAGGACTGCATTGTACAGTTCTGCAGGGGTAGCAGCAACATGGATAGCTTCCATCTGCTCAAAAGAACCCAAGGGGTGGCATTTCGGAATCAGCTCAGAAATGGGTCTCTGGTGTAAAGTACCAGTAATCAGCAAAATGATGTTGTCGATCATGTAACTGTATGTAATAAAATCCAAAAAGGTAGACAGGGGCTCCACTGAGTGATTCCTAAGATGTTGGAATTCAATGACAAGTTTCTCACGAAGCTTATCATCGATGGTCGAGACAGCAAGAGGGCTGGGCTCATTGGCCAGGAAACTACCGTAGTCAGTACCCTGCAGATGAAGTTTCAAATCTGTAAACATTGGTTAATGTCAAATGATTATCACAATAATTTATTGTAAAATTGGGTATTACATCAGTTGATTTCAATCACAACTGGTTTCATAAATGACCTCTTGATCTCGTACTGTCTAATTACCTTCTAGTGTCTCGCACTGCACCAAGTTCAGGTAGTCTGCCTGCTTGAGGATACCACACTTGAAACCACGGCACAATCCTTCCAAATACCCAGAATCAATATTAAAAATGCACCCCTTCATATTGCTGTGAAGTAATTTCACTAAAACAGTTTAACTTTACACAGTTATTGAAAATCCAAGCTACTCAATTCAGTAAAAAGCCCAAAGAGACACAGAACAGGGAAATCAATTGAAGTGGGTGATCAATGATCATATGATGTATCCATAAACAATTTGCCTTTTATTTCTGACTAAACTCATTGCTACCATAGATAAAGATTACTACAACTCTCATGAAATTAGTATGTACTACATTCAACCGAGAGTAATCGATTGGTATATGGTAATGCAATAGAAACTTTATTTTCTATGAAGGAGGTTCCGCAGTGGTAGTCTGCGAAATTCATTAAAGACAGAAGGACATTCCAGATGTATTTATGCACCTTGGGCTCTTTCTTTGCTTTACTGTTTTAAAATTCGGTGCGCTTGCCAAAAGCTGTATGTGGATTTTATCAACTTTTCAGGAGGCGCAAAATCTGTTTTATGTGATAACTAATAAGTTTAAGGAAAACCTAAAAACGTCAAATATTTTTTGTATTTTTCGTGCACATAGCAGATTTTGTTTAGTTGTGCTTTAAAATGCACATAGAGATTTTTGTTTGAAATTTTTCTAAAACCATTTCCATCTTTATATTCAGCAAAAGTAGGTAGGTAATAGTACCTAGTAGTAGCTAATAGTAAATAGTACCGAAATTTTAGTATAAAGAAATCTATGACTTAATTACTAATTCCATGAAAATATTCATGATTTTTTAAGGTGGAACCTTCGACCATGCCCGCGAAATTCAAATTTTCTTATGTTTTTTTCATTTTGTAGGTCAGTCTCAGATCTCATGTTAATGATTCGATTGATTGGCGGTCATAAAAGATGGCCTCCCTCTATTTCTTCCACATCTCACGGTTACCTAAATATCGTATCAAATTATTTGCTGCTAAGAATGCCAATTTCGTGAATTTATGACATTATACACCATCACTGAGAATTGTATTTACGATTTTAATTATTAACATTCTGTAAATATATATTTATTATTTTTACGACCGCAAATCAATCAACCATTAACATGAGATCTGAGACTGACCTAAAAAATACATAAAACGTAAGAAAATTTGAATTTCGCGGGCAGGGTCGAAGGTTCCACCTTAAAAAATCATGAATATTTTCATGGAATTAGTAATTAAGTCATAGATTTCTTTATGCTAAAATTTCGGTACTATTTACTATTAGCTACTACTAGGTAGTATTACCTACCTACTTTTGCTTTCTTTTTTTACTTGCGCTTTCGCCTTAAGTTTAAGCAGACGGAACACGGACGTGCGAGCGTGAGTTGATTTTATTAATCAACTCACGCTGTTAAGCAGTGTGTTTTTTCAACGCGCTGGGACGCACTCGGATTTTCAACTCTCGGCACTAAGCGGAGCGTTGAAAATCTAATGCACGAAAAAAATCGCCACGATTTTATTACCTCCGCTAACTACGTAACGTAACGTCTAACGTACGTCAGCTAACTGACAAGTCAATCACGATTTTCTAATGCTGGGGCTACATTGTCGCGTTATCGCGAACTAAACTTCACGCGCTCTCTCTCGCACACCGCTCGACATTTCGATGAGCAACAGAGACCGCGCGATGTATAGTTCGTGATAACTTATAGTTAACTTATAGTTCGTGGTCACTTTTGTGACCATTTGTGGCAGATTTCGCTCCTAAATTTTGGCAGATTTAAAAGATTCTAATAACCTCACATAACACACTATGTTTTTTTTTTGTAAGTTTAATACAGTAAATAAGATAATTAAATGTTTTTAATAAACAAGTCAGCTAGGTAGCGGACGTTGCCTTTTGCGTTTCACACTTTCTTTTTTTGGGCACATTTTTGACATTCGCGGCTCAATCGATAGATATAATAATGCATAAGAAAATTGTTAAATATTTTTGTTGATTAAAGAAATTTTATTGAATTCGTGTGTATTTTTTTCCGTTTCCATGAAGGCTTATTATTGGCATTTTTGGTGTCAAGTGTGGCAGATTTTTGCTGATTTTTTGCCCAGTCTGTGGAAGATTCGTCATTTAAGAGATGGTCCATAAACAGAGAATGGTATGTCTACGAGATGGTCACACTGTTTGCAACACTGGTAATGTTTACAACCACAGATTAGTTATCTTGATTTACACTACGTGTCAGTGGTGTTCCTGTTTCGGAAATATTTTGTTTATTGCAGTTGATTGTGTTTATCAAATACAATGGATTCTGCATATAATAATCCAATAAGACAAAGAATAAATAAGATCTTTGACAGTCATATTCTTTCAGATAATACGGATGCGCTACATTCTGTGTCTGGGTTTTGTTCATCAAATTCTGCATATACAAGAAGAATAATTGTAAATGAAATTGAAAAACGGGATATGCTGGTAAACAAAGCTGTTTTATTAGAATATAGTAAGGTAAAAGATAAGCTGCAAGTGCTGCTGGATTCTCTGTCATCTTTAGATGTTGCAGTCAAAGATATGTCAAGCAGATTATCTGATTCCAAAAATAAAACCCACCATCTTATAACTCAAACAACTAAACTTAAAGATGAAAGAAAAAAAACAGAAAAGAAGCAGATTTGGGTTGGTGCTTTTGTACAAGGATTTCAACTATCTCCAGAACAAAATGAATACCTATACAATGTTTCAGTCAAAACGCCACTAACTCATGATTTCTTTGGGACATTATCCCAAATAGAAAAGTTGTATAGTAACTGTAAAACACTTATAAAATGTTGGCATCAGACTTCTGCATTCGATATCATGGAGACAGTGGGGTTGCAACAAGAAGTTGCTATAGAGAAATTGTATCATTGGACTATTGGAGCTTGCCTAAGTACTGATTCACCAAACAATGCACTGGTTCCTACTGCTTTAGCTAAATTTCAAAATAGACAAGTACTATTTTCTAATATTATTGATGAGTATAGTTCAGCTCGCAAAGCAACTATTGTACAACTCTTTATTGATGCATTAACAAAAGGTACAGAGGGCTCTAAACCTATTGAATTTTATGCCAATGATGCTAAACGATACATCGGAGACATTTTAACATGGGTGTATCAAGTAATACCAGTAGAAAAAGAAAATCTTGCAACTTTATTTAAATTTTGTAATATGCCTGAAAAGAAACAACTCATTATTGATGCTCTGACAAATATCATGGAAGCTATTTGTCCTCTGCTAAAAGTTAGAGCAGAACTTATATTGAAACCTGATAAAGATCCCCTTGTTCTATGGTCTATAACTAATCTAATAATTTATTATAAGGATGTCATACAGGCTGTTATATCAAATGGTCATCTAATAAATACATTTGAGGATCTTCTGAAGAAAAGTGAAGAAGTTTTCCTTATTACTCTCGATAGTAAAATACAAAAGGAACTAAGCCATGGGGTCAAAGCTCCACCAGTAGATTTAAACCCTTCAATTGTTGTGACTGATTTGGTCAGTTTCTTACGTGATTTGTTGGCCATAATGAATGTGTCACATAATATAAATACTGCTGATAGAAAAATGATAATTACACATATATTAGATCCCTTGTTACATGCAATAAATGAGACTGCATGCCATTTGAGTTCTTCTGACATGTCAGTGTATATGTTGAACTGTATTTATCATATTCAGTGTACCTTATCTCTGTACACAGTAATGGATGAATATAATGAAAGGCTTCAAGCTCAATCTGAAGCCCAAATTGATACTTTAACTTCTGAACAGGCTAGCTTCCTTGTTGCTAACTTAAATTTGGGGCCTATTTATACTATTCTTCAAGAAAAACTAAGTGGTCCTTTATCAGCTATACCTGGAATGGACACATCCACATTGAAGACATTTTTAAACAAGTTTGATATGTTCTTAGTATCTCCAGATGTGTACATGTTACCACAACTCAATTTGCTTTTGAGTCATACTCACAAGTCATTAGTAAAAAAACGAGCATTTGAAGTAATATTTGCTATATATGCACAATTGTACCAAGCAGTTCACGATCCAGTAAATGGTTATGCTGAACCACATACTATTGTTCGGAGAAAACCAGAAGAGGTAAATAAACTACTTGTGTGAAAATTTTAATTATATCTAAGTACAGTTAGCAACAAAAGTCGATTAACACTTATTATTATTATTGAGCAAGACATTTAATTATAATAGGAACTGTAGTAAAATTGAAAGAATGACTTAAGTATTTTATATTAAATGCTAATAAGGAGATTATCAAATCATTTTGTATCAATTTATATGATGTTTGATGTGTCAAGACTCAAAGCATAAAAGGAAGGCCAAAGAAAAGATGGATAGATTGTGTGAGGAATGATATGAAAGAGAAGGGAGTGAATGATTGCAAAATGGTTGATAGGGGAGAGCGGAAAAAGAAAATGTTGTGCCGACCCCGAGTAACATGGGACAAGGGCAGGATGATAATGACTCAAGACCGAAAGCATTACTTAAATCTAGTACTAATCATATGGCTTTAAACAAGTTTTAAGTAATGCTTCGTTTTGAGAAAGATTCTGTAATATGGTCCTAAAAGTAGCAGTGTTAATCGACTTTTGTTGCTGATTAGAAGGTACGGTCAGCAACAAGAGTGTAATGTTTATATTATGAATAATATTAATCCAATGTAAATACTTGTTTTTATTTTATTTTAATAAACTGCTTTTATTCTATTTCCTACACCTATTAACGACAATACACTCCATAAATAGAAGCTTACATCATCTGGCACTGGCTACCTGTCTTAACTTATTTGGATGTAAGTAGGTATTGTTCAGATAATGTTTGAAGTCAAATTGTTTATTCAGATTATACGATAAATTAAGACACTTAAAAAAAATCTTCTTAATAACAGCTGCAGGGTCGATCGATCAGGTTAAGCTACGCTTGCCGCGGTCAGTCCGTAGATGGGTGACCATCTTAACATACCGAGACCCCTCCCGCCTGCGCCCGGCTTGGCGTGCTTTCCGAGGCACGGAGGTGCCTCGGAAAGCACGCCAAGCCGTTGGTCCCGACTGTCATTCTTGGGTCTTTGACAGTAACAGGTCGTCAGAAGCCCGAAGTCTTAACCAGTCTTACCCGAGGTGTATCGTGTGTGACTGACACTGGCATGGCCACCATCAGGGATTTTAATTTTGATATATTAACACAAAAAAATAGTCTCCAAATATCAGAATTAATCTGCCAGTGGTTAAAAAGTCATAAGGGTTTATGGGTGGCCGATCTGGGATAAGCCTACCCCAGCTTGGCCCATTTGAATCTCAAAAGCTAAGGCACCTAGCGAAGATCTGTTTTCTCCCAAATTTAGTCGCTAATTAGTCGGAATCAGTCGCCAAATATAAGAATCTGTCGATCACTGGTTCAAAAGTTATAAGCGTTTCTAGGTCGTTAGTCGCAATTTTTCGCCAAGTCACCCATAGTCCAAGAGCTAAATCTAAGAGTTTACGAAAAATGTTCGATCTAGCTCTTGGACTAGGTATACTTAAAAATGGGGCTCAATTATATCTTCTAAACTAAGAACCGACTAAATCCGTGAAAATATTGCGACTAATTAGCCACAAAATTAGGGAAAAAACAGTACCCTAATTGCGTAATACACGATCAATCACAAATTGTTTCGATTTGAAACAGACTGCTAATCCATTGCTTCATAAGTTGAAAAAAAAAACAGTGGCACTCCGGGAGTGCCGATAGAAGTGAAAACTTGAACAAGAAAATACTTGCATAGAACATTGATCCGTAACATAATATTAATAAAGAGCACAATCGCGTTTACAAAAATGAGGTGTCGTAACGGTGTTGCGAGTTTAATTGTTTTTCCCATCTCAAAAATGCCCAACGCACCTAAAGAAGTTTTCACTTTAAAAAATCTGCTCTACAACGTAAATAACGCAATGAATGTTGAACTGTCAAAATGAAACAAAGTCACAATCGTTTACGAAAATATGTTACGCAATTAGGGTATAGATCTTCGCTAGCCCTAACTTTTGAAATCAAATGGGCCAAGCTGGGGTAGGCTTACCCCAGATCGGACTTGATTTTTACGTTTGGGGTCACATGAAAGACTTAGTTTACGTGACCCCAGTTAATACGCTTGAAAAACTTAGACAGCGAATAATTTATTCGCTGTCTAAGTTCTTCTATTAGTTGGAATAATAAACGCGGCGGAACAAATGAGGGCAACTTCCACCTCAAGAGTGACAAAAACTGAAGTTAGGAAGTGGATTCGGACTGTATTCGAAATCGAGGGGCACATATTAAACTGGATGTACCTATAACATTTTAAATAAAGTTATCAATATGTCCCAATATTTGTTTTATTTTATTTCCTTAAAATAAAGATGACCCTAATTGTTGTAACATTAATGTTATGAATTATGTATCTTTACATTGACTTTGATACCTTTTTAGATAGCCTAAGATATGAGCATGTTTTTGTAGCTATTTGTATGATTTGTGCCATACTGAAAATGTTAGTAAGAATTATTTTTGTAATTGCTCATAATTTGATTTTTTGTATTAATTTTGTTCTTTTAATGATTGTATTACGTTACTTAAAGTATCGGGTACAAAATTAAGATTGAATGGAGCCCATACTATCAATACTTTTTTATAAATTAAATGTCAAATTCTGGTAGAATATCAAAAACCTTTAAAATTCAAATATCTCGTAAACTACTGAACTTCGGCCGAACATATCAAGAGTTAAATTGCTTTTGAGCCTCCCCATTAGCTCCTGCCGGATATACGTTGAATTATGTAACCCTGTATAGAATTGTAGTCTGTGGTCCATGTATAGTTGTATCTGAAGAATTTTCGATCGGAAAATCCAAAATCAGAGGGTGGCAACACTGCCCTTAATTCCTAAGAGGTGGGCCGTACTATTTATGTGATTTTCGTCCTAGGTATACCTAGTACTAAGAGTACTTTGCCAAACTTTAAAAAAAAGAAGCCCAAATACCTGTTCCAAGTCCTTATGAAGTATTTACTCAGATACACAATACAGCTTGGCGGTGGGGTCGCGTACATATTATTGTATCGTCCTTCCTATCGCGTAAATGCATCTGATCCATCAAAATGTTTTAGATATTTTCTGTTGATTTTATCAAAATTTACTGATTAATCAGTTTTTGAACTGTACACAACTGAAATTACAAATTTTGTTACTAAACAACTAAGCAAGTATAAGATCAACAGTCAAGAAGCATTCGATTTTCCGTGCGATGTCGTGATGATGGCCCAGTGGTTAAGACCTAACCTCTTATGTAAGCGGTTGTGAGGGTTCAAATCCGGGCCAATGTGACTTTTTTCATTCATATTATGTACTTTATTAGACCTCACTGACACCGGTGAAGAAACACATTTTGAGGAAACCTGGACTTATAATAAAAGTTTGAAATCGCCTATTCGCCTTAAGTAAGCGTGGTGGTTAATGTTCGTGCCTTCCCTGTATGAGAAGAGGCAGTGGGCAAAGAACTCTACTCATACTCACTGCAGGGCAAAGACCTCGGGGAATGGTTGACAGGCTGTAATTGTTAATTATTATTGATAGCAAGTTTTTTCTAACACGCACATCTATTTGATACTATACTGGCTCACCCGTCAGTCGTTGTCCTGTCAAAGTTTCAATCTCAATTTTTCGGCTATTGCTTTGGGTTTTTCCTACACCACCCCAGTAATGAGGCGAACAAAACAAAAAAAAAAAAAAACAAAATTCAGGTCGAGCCAATTTGGGATTTTAGCGAGACTAATGCGCGGCAATTGATTTTTGTATATATAACATAACATCACGCCTGGAATTCCCGAAGGGTTAGGCAAAGGTACACCCACACCTATAGTACACGTGGTCCACATTTCACCAGTTATATTTAAGTCCCATGTAATAGGGGGCGAGCCTATTGCCATCAACCGGGCAGAAATCTAGACACCGGGCTGCTACTGAGAAATTCCAGGTGAAGAAATCCAATAACACTGCCTGACCCGGGAATCGAACCCAGGACCTCATACTCAGCAGTAGCGCTTGCTACCACTAGACCAACAAGGCAGACAGTATATATATATACAATATACAAACAAATTTTACCTCTTTAATATTATATTATATATAATATTATTATTAAATTATGTAATAAAGTTATATTAAATATACATATATATATTATTATAATAATATTATATCCAGGTAAAATTTGTTTGTTTGTTACTTTGTATGTAAGGGGTAATCTCTGGAACTGCCGGTCGGATTTGAAAAAATCTTTTTGCATAGGAGCCCAATTCTTGAGGAAGGTTTTAGGCTCACAGACGAAGTCGCGGGCAGAAGCTAGTCGTTCGTAAAATCATAAATAATAAATTTAAAAATCGTTTTGCTAGAAAATACTCGAACTAGGTGCGGTCTCGTCCGTCTAGCTAGAGAAATACATATTGCGCGTGCTTGTTCAAGTTAATACTAGCGATGGGTTGTAACAGGTTAAACACTATCACTGTTACTTTAACACAAAAATAACGAACAGATCCAAATTTCTGTTATTAAATAACAGCCTGTTATTTTTGTACGGACAATAAATACGTATTTAAATATCAATTGAATATCTTCTTTATTTCTATTCATTTGAAGTTTGTTTTACAATGGTAACTGGTCAGTAACAGGTAATAGGTAACACGACTTAATTTAGGAGTCACTTTATCATACGTGTTTGTTCTTATAAGACCACCAATTGTATTTTTAGGGATACTTAATACTAAGTGCTTCTCTTTTTAGCGTAGTTTAACCGCTTTAGTAAGAGTGAGAAGTAAACATATTTCGAAGTAAATAATAGATGTTTCTCTATTTAGCAAGGGTCATTCCTTAATGAGGAAGAAAGAGAAATTGTTAACCTTGCAATATTTCTTCCTTTGTGTGAGTGTGTATGTAAGTAACAGACTGTGTGAGATTGTTATAATGAATTAACAGTAACAGCCGCGGTAACAGTCTTTGAGGTTCTGTTATTTTAACCTGTTGAACGCCAGAGCAAAAACACATGAACCTGCCCTCAATGCCAAGCCACAAATTAAGCGCAAATACCTACCAATAAATAAACAGGCATTAAAGTAATGTTCACATTGTTTATTTCGTGTTTCTGTATACCGCTTTTTCTGATACGTATTTGTGTCGTTGGCGTCCAGGGACAGTTTTCGCTTGTCACGTATATGTGATCATGGCGCCCAAAAGGTTAAATAACAGATATTTATATTGTTAGGAATAATTGTTATTAGTTATTTTTAAATATCTGTTATTTCTACCTGTTACGAAAAATACGCCTCACTCCTAGTTAATACGCCTCATCTCTATTTCTAACCTAAAATTACCTTTATTTTAAGCTGTCACCTATGTTATGTGGTGATGTGCAGGGTTTCAATGTTTTTATGAAGGTAATCTAAGTAAATGATTTGAAAGTGAAATTAATAATAAAAAGATGGGGTCCCGTCAAGTTATAGAGAAATCTCTCTCTATGTTGAGGTCCCTACCAAGGATATCACTTGCTAATATTCGCGATAATCCTAATTCAAAGAAACCTGTAAGTACATTTTGCATGTGTGAAGAAAAAAGGAAAAAAAATCGTGTTCCTACCCAAGATTTAAGGTTTCATTTTTGCATTGCAGGCAAAACGGGGCCGCGCCCAACATGGTGGTGATAAGCACGGCTCTGGTAATAAAGGTTCAGGGCAACGGCAGAATTATATGAGGCTAGGTTATGAAACTGGAAATAATCCTTTTTATTTGCGAGTACCTCAAGAGCATTACTACAGAGGCCACCAGTAAGTCACCAAATTATTGGTTACCTAACCTCCTGTTAGCGTAATAATTAGAGCTTGCTTACTGCTCAATATTAAACCCCTGTAATCCCTTAACTAACTTTTCTATGGTTCATAGTTTTATTTTCCCCCTGAGGTCAAATATTCATTCTGTATTATCAGATAGTACATTAAAATTAGTTTAAATAGGTTCTATTGAAGAAATGCATATCTAAGCAGTTTGAAAACAAAATCCCGTGAACACGATGACCACATCTGTATAACGGCCGCTTCCCAGCCAAGCGCTGCAAGAAGAAATAGTCCTTACAGTGTGTAGATATGTATTTCTTTGATAGTACCTACACTACCTACTAAAACTTGATCAGATTACATTAGATTTTATTTAGTGTCAATTCTTTAAAACAGTAAAATTTATTTTCTCCTCTTTTTCAGCCTAAGAAGGGAATATCCACCACTGTCCTTACACCAGCTGCAGAGTATAATTGATAAAGATCGCTTGGATGTAAACAAACCTATAGATATTGCTAGTATTATTAGGTCAGGCATTTACAATTTTTTCCCTGACCAAAAGCAGTTTGGTATTAATCTCACCGATGAAGGAGCAGATCTCTTTGCAGCCAAGATAAATATTGAAGTTCAATGGGCTAGTGAAGAAGTCATTGCAGCCATTGAAAGAAACGGTGGGGTTATTACAACTGCTTATTATGACCCACATAGTCTGTTCTTGCTCAAAAACCCTAAAAAGTTTTTTGAGTCAGGGCAAGCTATTCCGAGGAGGATGATTCCACCACCTGATGCTATTGAATATTATACCAGTGCTCAAACGCGTGGATATTTGGCTGATCCAGAAGAAATATCCAAGGAACGGCTGAAATTATCTCAAAAATATGGGTATAGTCTACCAGAAATGGAAAATGAATCAAACTACAAAATGTTATGTGAAAGAAAAGATCCCAGACAAATATTTTATGGATTAGAGCCTGGATGGGTGGTAAATTTGAAAGACCAATGTATTCTTAAACCTAAAGATCAAGAATTGCTGCAATTCTATAACACATAAGTGAAATAAAGAATAATCATTGATAATAAAATAGGTATTTAGATTTAATAATAATTTTATTTCTATAAATATTGCTTCACATACAATACATAGACTAAATTGAATTGAAAATAAATTGAACAAGTGAGTTCCCAAGTGTTGTTTAGAAATAGATTTGTAGTTATTAAATAAAACACCAACCCACACAGGGCCCGCGTGGTGGGTTACAGCCCACTCCCTCTCACAGAGAGGAGGCCTGGATCCCAGCAGTGAGAATTTTATAGGCTGATTATGTAACAACAATATTCTAGTTGCTATTTACTACATCACCAATTAGCTGATGTTAAGTTAAAGACAGGCAAAGCTTAAGTTGCAACTAAATGCCAGTGAACTTGAGTGATTACCTTGCGTGTTCTGTGCACGTCGTATGTCCAGCCCGTAATAAGACTCCTATCAAGGAGCGCTGTCCTAATTTAGATGCATTATTAATTTATTATACATAAAACAAAAGGTATTTTCAATAAAACACGTCTAATAAAAGATAAATAATTAAATTATATTTAATTTAATTATTGCTATTTAATTATGCTTGATAATTTTTGTTTGTGATTCTCCGTTAGACATAACAAATTAATTATAGGTACTATGTAATATAATAATAATTTAAAATATTCACAGATTTAGTTATCAAGAAAATGTTCTAATTTTAACATACATTTTCTCCAAATCATTAACACAACTCGTTTAGACGTGATCTTCAGTCTAAAATAATTAAAAGTCGTTTATTCTCGCCTTAATAGTAAAAATGATAGTATCAGTACAGTATTCATTAAGAAAGAAAGAAAAATATTATAATTTGTGACAGAAAGAAATTACATTTGCACTAAATTTGAAAAACAATGAAAACAATATAGCACACATAATTATTAACTGTGAATCTTTCCGAAGTGTTGCAATGCTACCCATAACAGCTAGTTGTGACTGACACTGGCATGCCACCATCAGGGATTTATATATTAGTAGCACAAAAAAATTGTCGCCAAATACACAGACGTTCGCATGGACGTAATAAAATCGCAGCGGGATTTTATCGCGCACTGAATTTTTAACTGTTGGTGTTAAGCTGAGCGTTGAGAATACAACGCGCTGGGGACGCACTCGTCCCAGCGCGTTGAAAAAACACACTATTGGATTTTCAACTCTGGGCGCTAAGCAGACCGTTGAAAATCAAGTGCACGAAAAAAAAATCGCCGCGATTTTATTACGTCCGTGCGAACGTCCACTAAGAGTACCTACACCTATATACCCGATGTTGCCCTTTAATTATGTGTCATGTGTTGTGTACATCTTTTGTTGGAGATCCTAAATAAATAAATATCAGAATTTGTCGGTCACTGGTTCAAAAGTTTTAAGGGTTTACAGGTGGCCGATCTGTGGACCATCTCCCCAGCATGCACATGCAGCATGCTCATGTTTTAAAAGGATAAAATATGGTTCTCAATCGATCCGTTCCGCAAGGGCAAGCAATAAAAGGTCTTTTTCATCAGCGTCAGACTCTGACAGACTCTAAATATTAGACTGACATAACACAACAATTTAGGTGCTACATTAAGGTATAGACGTGCGGCTGTGACTATTCACTAAACAAAATGAAGTTCGCTGTTCGCGCAGTAGTCGCGCACGTGTGCACGATAATTCCCGCGTTAGTTTCGCGTTGTTAACGCTCCCGCGTCCCGCGTTATAGTCACTCAGGTTTGGCTGAAGCTTAAAGCTGTGCCCATTTTGCTGGCAGCGCAGCGCGACCATGGTATCCTAGTGACATATAAGAGCCTTAGTCTGTAATGTAGTGCATGACTTGACTACCTACAGTTCTTTCCTCGGCAGCGATCCCGTGCAGCTTTGGGCGCGGGTAATAATCGCTTCATGAGTTCTAAGACCTCGTTAGAGTGAAGTGAGAACGCTGGGCGCGATTAGGTGCCGCGGTGGTAGTGCATAGGTAAACCTACAGTTCCAGAAGCTTTATTAAATCTGGAGTGCTTTGTCTTTTAATCTATATATATAAAAATGAATCCCTATTTCCCTTGGACACGACATCACGCTAAAACGGCTGAACGGATTTGGATGAAATTTGGGATATGGATAGACCTTGACCGGAGAAGGACATAGGATACTTTTTATCCCGATATTTTTAAGGGATCGAGACTTATGCGGGTGAAACCGCGGGGCGCAGCTAGTAAAGTATAAATAGAAATAAACTATAAACGTTAGATATAAGGTTTATGAGCATTACCAATGGACGTTAGGAAATATTGGTCTTGAAAAGGAGAACAGTTGAGAACACTGATTTGTAGTGTGCCCCTCTCGCACAATGTCATCATACCTATTAACCATGCATTATGTGGTGCCGCCAGGCCGGTGTAAATCGTACTTTACAAGGAATTTTAATGAAAGGCATAGATTTCTCTTGATTATTATATCATTTACTTTCTCATAAACACCCACACTGTTTATTTTATTTGTTAATCAAAGTTCTTAAGTACCTATATTAAAAAAAAAGGAAATAATGATTTACAAATAATCGCATTGGTGTATTTAACTCCGAAGAAATTCTTACGATCAAACATTGTTGAGCTTATAGGAAAAATGTGAAATGCCAAAATTCACAGATACACACGATTTAATATCTGTAATGGTCTGGCTTGTATGGTCCCTCAACTGGGACGCCAATATATTTAGCTTGTTTCGGTGTTAGCTTAGTTAGTTTAACACCAAGGTGGTCCAAATGCAAAGCAGCTACTTCTTCATCCAATTTCTTAGGTAATGTGTGTACTCCAACAGGGTATACATTGTATCTTGTCCAAAGTTCAATTTGAGCCAACACTTGGTTAGTGAAAGAGTTGGACATAACAAACGAGGAATGCCCTGTGGCACACCCTAAATTAACTAGACGTCCAGCAGCCAATACAATAATATGATTCCCATTGTCAAGCTCATAACGGTCAACTTGTGCCTTAATGTTTACTTTTTTAGCATTGTTTTCCAACCAAGCAACATCTACTTCACAGTCAAAGTGGCCAATATTGCAGACAATTGCATCATCTTTCATTTTCAGGAAGTGTTCCTTGCAAATGATGTCTAGGCATCCCGTAGTGGTGACAAATATCTGTCCCACTTCAGCAGCTTCATCCATGGTCGTTACCTGGAATCCTTCCATAGCTGCTTGTAGAGCATTAATGGGATCGATTTCAGTGACAATGACTCGACCCCCGAATCCCTTAAAAGCTTGAGCGCAGCCCTTGCCCACATCGCCATAGCCCGCAACCACGCATACTTTTCCGGCGACCATTATGTCTGTGGCCCTTTTAATTCCGTCAAGTAATGACTCTCTGCATCCATACAAATTATCGAATTTACTCTTGGTCACTGCATCATTTACATTGATAGCCGGAACCTTTAATAAACCGTCACGGAACATTTTATACAAATTGTGTACGCCAGTTGTTGTTTCTTCTGAAATGCCCTTTATTCCATCTAAATATTGTGGGAATTTCTTATGAACCAAGTTTGTTAAGTCACCGCCATCGTCCAAGATCATATTCAGGGGCTGAAATGAAAAAATAAGTAAATGTAAAGAAAGTTTTATAATTAAGCCGAAGCTGAGTAAACATAAACATAAACATCACGCCTTGTTTCCCCGAAAGGTTGGGCAGAGGTGTCCCTGTAGCAGGCACACCCACATTTCGCCAGTTATGTTTAAGTCCCATGTAATAGGGGGCGAGCCTATTGCCATCAACCGGGCACAAATCCAGACTCCGAGCTGCTACTGAGAAATTTCAGATAGAAAAACCCAATAAAATTTTGCTCGACCCGGGAATCGAACCCAGGACCTCATACTTAGCAGTAGCGCTTGCGACCACTAGACCAACGAGGCAGTCGAAGCTGAGTAGGTAAGAAATAATTTTAAAAGCTAAGTATTGCCCGGCCCAGACGTGGCGACACGCTTTGCACGCTCCCAGCGGGCCTGGCTACTAGTACATGCAACAAACGTCCCACGGGAATGGACTGTTAACTGTAGTTTTCCGTGATCACTAATCACCCGACGACACACGTTTTTAAATTCCATTTATGGGGGAGTTGCGGTTTATTCTATATTTTGCTAGACGAGCTACGGTACTGGGTGTTAAATTACTTACGAATAAAACCAAATGGTTTTTATTAATATTCTATGTAAATCTAAGAAGCTTTACTAATTTAATAAAAACAAACATAAGGAAGAAAAGGTAAACTTCATTTTCCTCAAAGAAGAAGGTAGTAAAATGTTTGCATAGGAAAACCCACACTTTTATTACCTTTCCGTCCTGGAATATTAATGTCTGTTCAATGCACCAAACATATTCTTCTTCGGTTTCTCCTTTCCATGCATAGATAGGTATTCCAAGCGCTACTAACGCTGCAGCAGCCTCGTCTTGCGTGCTGTAGATGTTACTGCTCGACCACTGGACCTGTGTAACAGTGTAAATGTTTTTGGCTGTAAGCAAAGTGATTACTGTAGAAATAAAATAGTAGGCTCGTCAATACCGTATAATACGAGCTACAAAGATACCGCGTTTCTTTATTGACCAGATGAACCCACGACCTATCGTGGGGGGAAAATACAAAGATTGATAAGCGCCTGGAAATGTCTTCGTCTCTTTGCATTATTTTCATGTGTTTCTACACTATTTTCGGTTACCTACATCCAATTGCAAGCTGTTGAACATGAACTAAATAACGGCTAAGTAATCAATGTTGAACAATATGCAACACATGCAGAGGTTTTTGTGTAAGCTAGACCCTAAGCCTAGACAAAAACCTCTGCATGTAACAAAGGATCGCAGAACATCTTGCAGTTCATTGTATTGTAATTGTAACTAAAAATACTAAATAAAGTGACTAGTATTAGCAATTGAATACATGAATTGCAAAAAATGATTTCATAATAGTAACAAACACATTTCAAAACAGATCAGGGGTTAAAGATAAAGAGGTCAAACGATGATATATCATCAGCACAATTCTTACATGTATTTAAAGAAATAAGATAACAAGTGATTATTTATCTTTGCCTCATTTCAATATCCATACGAAATAACAAACACAAGGGTACTCATATATTATGCTTATAAATATTTATAATATAGTTTTGCTATATTTTATCGGTATGAATTGTATTTCTTTTATCGATTGCGATACGAGAAGTTTGCTCCCTTGCCTATACGTCCATCTCATCTCCCATTATGTAGTCAAGTTTAGATTAGGTACGCTAAAAGGATATTCGAGTAGGTACAAGTCGTGCCATTAAAGTTGAGACTTGACGCACCACGTGGTTCGACTTGCGCAGTAGACGATTTATGGGTCTCTAGCGGTATGAGGTCCCCGCTGGGGCGTCATCGGGGCGGGGGAAAGAGCGGCGGGAGGCGCGGTCAAGTCTCATCTTTAATGGCACGACCTGTACATTCATAACTAAGATTCATAATATTTAAATCTGAAATATATTGCGTGGATTGCGCAACCAAAGTTTAGTTTTACCAGTGATAGGTACCTTCTTATTTATGTTTTACAATCATTTATATATTATTCTTAGGCTTTTGAGTAATAACATGCGAAAAATTTCATAGCAAATAGGTTCGAACTCGGTATCCTAGCACAAACTAATTAATTGATCGAGGGAAAATGGCTAGTAAGAATTTTTGTTACGAAAATAATAAAAAATATTCGAATATTTAAGCAACACTTTTCGAAAAATCCGAATAGTAAAATTGAGCAAATATTGCATGCCCTAATTACAAACACGTACTACATGGTGCTGAAAAAAACAAAAAAAACAACCGACTTCCTATGAAAACACTACAAGTGAAAAATAACTTTTCGTTTTTGCCACCGAGTTCCGAAATTAAGGCTCGTACAGACCAGCGCGTTATCGCGGGCGCGACAGCGCGCGATATCGCGCTGGTCTGTACGAGATTTTAAAGTAATTTTTCACTTTGTAATGTTTTTATTGGAAATCGGTTATTTTTTTTATTTTTTTTTTAAGTTTTTACTTTTCACTTTTTAGTTGTGGTACCTACCTCACACAAATTCGAATACCACTACCGGCTATGTAAATACCAATACCAGTGACAGGAACTTCTCATAGCATCCACATACTAAGTGGGAATAAATACGAATTATTGAAGCTTACTCAAAAACGATCCAAGCAAAGTTAATAAAATTTATATGGGACCATCTCGACAGCACACCCTTTCAAACAAAAAAAATATAATTTTCTCAATCGGTCCACAATTGACGTACAAATCGGTGGACATATATAAAAAAATAAAAAATATGCGCTACGAAAATAGAACCTCGTCCTTTTTGGAAATCAGTTAAAAAAAAATATGATAGCGACAGGATAACGGTTGCTAAATCTTATGTTTATTGCAAATGGTTTCATTAGATTAAAGCCTCAAAATTCTCCTCATAATTTTATAGTGAACCCTCGACGAACGAACCCAATTCTCATTTGCCCAGTTTTTCTATTTTGTATTTTAGGCACCATCAAGTAGACAGTTGGTCAAGATAATAATAGAATGCGAGGTTGCGAAACCTATTCCCATTCTTAAATTTTATCGCATTAGCACTCTTTCATAGTCGGCTGCGACGCGGTTTGCTAACGCTCCACTGAACGTTACTAAGCAAATCCAATCGTAGATAATACTAAGTTTATTATCAGATTTCCTCAAACTAAAAACTTGGCAGATAACAAATGTAACAATTTAAGGTGGAACTAGTTGATATTTTTTCCATACAAATTTCGGGGGGGGTTTTACTCCACTGTTTGACATGGTACATCCAAAGTTAAACATGATATATCGTTTTGTTTCATTATTAATTTTGTCTGTGCGGAAACAGAATAGTAAAATAATGAGCCGTTAAAAAGTTAGGAGCCCACAAAGATTCCTTTTTCTTGCAAATTTTGACGCTACTCCAAAGTAGCGTCAAGTGGGTAAATAAGCAATAAAAGAAGTGTAAAATCTCCAAAACAAAGTCGGCACCGACAAAGCTTAATTATCGAAGAGTTCAATAAACTTTATTTGTAATTGATTTATGCAGTGGTTTTTTCATAAAACTCGATTTTCCAAAGGACTTTTCGTAATTTTTTACGCGCTCGTTTTACTAAAATAGTTCGGAACGGTATTTGTGTGCGTGCGAACTAGACGTTGTGCATGTAGACCAGCGTCTAATTGCTCATCACTGACACTATCTCTGTCGGACACTATGCCAGGTGAGACAGCGTGCTTTTCGGCCATGCCCACTAGTGAGTTCGAGCCCGCGACTAGTTTAACCTTAATAATCAATGTCGACATATTTTCATGTATTTCGATAAGTTTGTCAATTTTATCATTCAGTGATAAGATTTGTACTGGGTTTAAAGAGTCATTTGTATTGATGTACTATCTTTGAGTATGATATATTACTCGCAACCAGGAAAACAATTTCTGACTAATACTAGCTTTTGCCCGCAGCTTCGCTCGCGTATTAGGTCGGAAATTATCCTACGCGACTACCGAGATAAATAGTACCCTATGTCCTTCCTGCGCCTTAATTGCGTAATACACGATCAATTACAATCTGAATTATTTTGAAACAGATTGCTAATCCATTGCTACATATCATAAATTCGAAAAAAAATCTACTTAACAACGTAAATAACACAATGAATATTGTTGAACTGTCAAAATGAAACAGATTAGTCCTAATCATTTACGAAAATGTGTTACGCAATTAGATAACTGACCCAGGTCTACCTGTGTGCCAAATTTCATCGAAATGCATTCAGCTGAGAGAGAGAAGGAAACAGACATTTATTTGCATTTATAATTTATTAGTATGGATTTCTAAGATAATAAGCTATTTTAAATTTTATCTAAGTGGGTACTTTATTTGAATTAGATAGGTAGGTAGGTAAGTCATCATCTGCTTCGCCTTTCCCAATTATTTATTTATTTAGAGGGTCTATGTTGGAGTTGGTGAATAGATTGGAAAATAGAGACACCAAAAGGCTATCTCTAAAATATTTAATTAATGGCCAGGTGCCATTGCAATTAAAAAAGTCATGTTGGTTTTACAAAAATGAAATGAACAGCACTTACTTCAGCACCAAGCTCTATAAGTGTCTCAATGAGGACTGCGGTCTGCACGGTCATGTGAAGACTTCCAGCAATTTTAGCTCCTTTGAGGATTTTACCGGGAGCATACTTGCGGCGGCAGGCCATTAATCCTGGCATCTCCTTCTCTGCCAGCATGATCTCTTTGCGGCCAAGCTCAGCCAACTTTCCATCAGCTGTAATACAAAAAGAATGTAAAGTTTTAAAATCTTTCTTGATTATTTAAAAAAAAATAATTACTTATTAATTTATTATTTTTCTTTCTTTTTCATTTGGAAATATTTAAAAGAAAAAAATATCTAGAAATTTTATAATAAAACATCTGAATTAAAAAAAGTATAAAAGCCATCAATATTAGGTACATACAATACAGTAATTTTTGTAGCTGTAGACATACAACAGAAAAACTTAATTATAATTTTTAACATTTAAATATCTTTTGGTAGACTTTTTTTACTAACTTAATATAAATTAAGCATTATACAATATATATGATGCAAATGTTGGCCTGATAGTTTTTAATAAACAAAAACTATAAGGTAGTTGTAATATTTATATCAGTAAATAAGTTTTATTCTTATGCAATAGTGATGAAATTACAAAATGTATAAATAAGCTTTTTCAAAACAAAAAGCTGCTCGCTACATTTTAACCTGCATTCGAAAATTACTTTTTTGACATATTAACAACCTCACATTCAAGTGGGAAATTTGCAAAATTTTGACTTTATTTTTAATACCCTATTGGTGGTTGTAAAAATGAAAATCCAGGAAAAGAATGGTTATATTTTTTCAGTCTATAAGTGTTTTCAAAACTACTGGGGTCTTTGCCACATTCGCTTTATTTAATTTTTGGGGACTGATAATAAAATAATTTTGTCATAAAATGTTTCTTTGAGGTGTTTTCTCCTTAACTATAAATCGCTGAAGATGCGTATAGGGACAGGAAAGCCCTTAGAGACGGACTTCTAAATAAATTGTTAAAAGGGTATCCCGGGTGTATTTAATGTTTTGGACCACTTTAAACGCACCCTGGAGACTTACCTATAGGTACCAAACACCTAATGCTTTTCAGTTTATTATGATAGGTAAGGAAGTTAGAGCTATCATTTAATCGATGTAAACACTTGAAGATAATAGGTCTCATCAGAACAGCAATAATTGCTGATAAAGTGATAAGAAACACTATCGTGAATTAGAGTAAATAAGCAGTACACAATAGCGCCGGTCTGTCTCGGTATAAATCGCAAGACTCGCATGGTAAAGATAACCTATAAAAATCTATGTATTGTAAAAGAAATGTACTTAGCTAGCTGTATTTGGGAACGATTTATATTTAAAGTCATTATTTTGCTCCCTCAGACATTACTTTCCTAATAAAAAAGAAAAGTTACACTTAAATTACTTACCGATTTTGTACGGTGGCTTCATGATGTGAGATGTGCTCAAAATATTAACAAAGATTGTATTATTCTAGCTTCACTGGCTAGTTTTTCGAAGTCAGTGAATTTCGTGGTTTAATTGACTTTTATAAATCAAATTTATTACCAAAGAAGACAAATTAAACTGATTACTCGTGAGACGACCTAGCCTGACCACAGACAGTTCTAAAATAGATTTACGTTCATACGTTCTGATCTGCGAGTTCTGCGACCATTGAGATAGTAATGTCTATGTCTGCGACAGATGATCACAGATTACATAGGTAAGTACAGTCACGAGCATAAATCTATGACTAATATTACTATGAATCGGCAAAGTAGGCAATATTATTGTCAGAAAAAAAATCTGTCTGGGCCTTTTCCCAATGATATTGGGGTCGGCGTCCAGTCTAAACGGATGCAGCTGGACCAATATTTTACATGGAGTGACTGCCTGACCTACACAACCCAGTTACTCGGTAACACGATTACACGATACCCCTTGTATGACTGGTTGTCAGACTTTTGGGCTTTTTACTACCCCAAGGGACTGTCAAAGATCTACGAATGATAGTCGGGATTCGAAACCAACACGGCCTAACTTGCTTTCCGAGACACGGAACGGAGGGGTCTCGATAATATGTTATAGATGGTCAGCCAACCACGAACCGACCGTGGCAAGCTTAACTACACCTTCGGTAGATCCGTGCGGCCGCTTATTTAGACACGAGCCCGTCCTAATGTCAAATAAACAATTAAAATTAGCTAGCGAAACTCCGTAGACATGATATACGATATATGAACAAATTTAAAAAAAAAATGGAGGATGATTCTCTTCCTGACATTCTTGGAAAACTTCAGATATGTTATTTCTAGCACTGATCTAATATGATAATAAAAACACACACACACACCCTAAATATTATAATTTACATAATATTACATTACGAGTGCTTGTAGGTAATGATTTAGTTCTCTTGGGAGCATCTCCAATTTACGAATTTCTCACATAAATTCATCAAGTATAACAAAGATAGCACATACATAAGTCTCGACGAAATATGGGATTCCATTTTTTCTTCAGAGAGGTCTGTAGCACAGTTTTCATCTTTTACCATCTTTGGGAAATACCCATGTATTTCCCGAATTTATTTTTCAGTCAAGAACTGCGCAACGGGCGCAATTTAACAAAAAAAAAAAAAAACCCTTAGATTGACTGCTAGCTGTCAAATTCTTGGACTAGTGATAGTAGCGACATCTTAATTGAGCAAGTAGCAGTTTTTATCCTTATTATGCAGCATCATAAAAAAGCCTTCCACAAATTAAGTCACAGACTATTGGCACTTTAGCGACGAAAATTCAATGACGAAAAGGTGTATTTTGTGCACCGCTAAACAATGTTGTAGTGAAATTACGTACAAAATTTAAAGGCAGGCACTCTCCAACTCCATACATGTAATGTAACCGAGGTGTAATGTAACAGATGTTATGTAAAAGCTTGTGAAGCATCGTTGGATCCCATCATAAAAAAGAGATTGTAATGTTTCTAAGTGACTGTTTTATTCATCATTATAATTTCAGCCGAAAGTCGTCCTTTATTTTTTATTTTTTTAGGTAGGGCGAACGAACGAACCTTGGTTTGGGGCGTCAACCGGAGGGAGGACATCAAGGATGGGATGGGCTGGATCTAGATGAAAGTTTTGATCATGATTATTAGTCGGGGAATTTAAAGCTATGTGCTCAGCTGCAACAACTGCTAGCACCTCGTTATCGAGCAAGGGTCGGGGGGAGTATCATTTACTCGGGGACGCGGTCGCAATCGCAAAGGATCTTGGCAGCGAGATCGGAATGACAGGAGGCGTCTGTTTTTGTATACTGTGCTGGTTTCCCTACTGCTCTCCTGGAGGAGGGTAATGGGGTCGTCAGGGTCGGTAAGGCCGAAAGACGTCCACTGGCCACTGCTGGATATAGGCCTCCCCCAAACACCGCCACTTCGACCGGTTCTGCTGAAAAGAAACAAAAAAAAAGAAAGAAAACAAAAACGATTGCTGTATGCGAGTAGCATTGCATCCAGCAATCGGTTTTTGTTTTTTTTTTTTGCGTAGTCAGTCCATAATTTGTGAGTTTTGGGTCGTTTTCTAATACATTTATTAAATTTTTGCCATCAATGAAATCAATACTGTGCATGTGTAAATATTCATCCCTGTTAAGGGACCCTTCAGTATGCGTAGTCCGAAATGCTCTTGGCCGGTTTGTTTTGCATCCCGCATCGATTAGGTTAGGTTTTCTTTCTCTAAGACCGTTCATACAGAAATAGAAGGGTCTACCGGAATCTCATGGAATATTTTTTTTTATTGTGATTTTCATATGGCAATGTCAATTGTCACCTGTCAAATCAAATTACGAGATCCACAGAGAACATTATACTATACGAGATCTATCAACCGCTGTTGAGATTTTGTGATATCTTCTTGACAATTTGTTGTTTTTGTGAAAATGTCGAAAAAGCCACTTCGATCTCAAGCGAGAAATATTGTTTTCAATGTGTATCGTAAAATAAGGGAAGAAGAAGGCGCAAATCACACTCAATCTTTAATTTTAAAGCGCGTCGTAAGGTTGACTGGTAAGTTGGACTGAGTTGTTTTGATACTTTTAGTTTATTTTATATTTTTCTTACTTAATTGTAGCTGCTTTATAGGGGTTTCCAGTACTACTATACGACGAATCGTAGGTGAGGGCACATCGAATGATGGTGTATTTTCCACGCCTGGTAAAAAGCGGAGAGGGGGGAAAAAGAAAATCAACTTGGACAGTTTCGATTTAGAGTTGATTACGAAAGTTAAAGTAAAAGAATTCTATACAGTTCGGAAGGAAATTCCATCAGTAATGAAACAGTTACAAATTCAGACAAGATATTGATTTCAACGGAGGGAGAGAATCTTTGAGGTAAGAAAAATATAAAGTAATAATCCCTCTCACTCTCACTCGTCAGAGGAGGCCTGCCGTGGGACGTATATAGACTGATGATGATAATGACGAATGACTAAGCTATCGTTGAGTAACATGATATTAGTTTTTACCGATTTATACTTAAGGAGATTGGTTTTGAATATGTTAAATGCCAATCAAAAAGGACCATTTTGATGGAGAGAGACGACATAAAACTACAAAGATACAAGTTTTTGAAGTGTATAAAGGAAAACCGCGAAGCTGAAGAGCATAATAAATTCGATGTGATTTATTTAGATCAGAGTTACATTCACGGTTCATGTTCTATGAACAAGTGCTGGCAAAGCAAAGATATTGCAGGTCCATCTAACAGTATTTCACTTGGAGCGAGATGGATCAATGTAAACGCTGGTGGAGAAAATGGCTTTGTACCAAATTGTTGTCTGGTGTACAACAAGTGTATCTGCTGACTATCACCACGACATTAATCATTTCGTATGGATGAACAAACCACCCACACAAGCCAATCGTATCGCTGATATAAAAGAATGGCTTCGTGCAAATGATTTACATTATGATGATCTTTGGCGTAAATGTCAATTACTTTAAGTAGTGAAACAAAACATGTCTGCGCCCTTACATGAGATAAACGAAGTATTAAAATCGCACGTTCACGAAGTTTTAAGGCTCCCACCTTATCATTGCACATTGAATCCCATAGAAATTATTTGGAGTATAATGAAGCAATAAGTTGCTGATAAAATATAAATAGGCTTGCAAGTGACATTAAATTATTAACAGAAGAAGTTTTCTCACAAATTGGTGCAGAGGAATGGCGAAAATGTTGTGAACATGTAAAGAAAACTGAAAATGATTTCATCAAGCATGATAGAATAATTGAAATGCTGGAAGAGTGATTTATAATAAATACCTCTTTATGTTCATCATCTGATGAAGAACAAGAAATCCAAGTGATGTTCTTGGAATCGTTTTCTAGTCCGAATGAGGTGTTAAATTTTATTATGATTTAAATGATACATAATACATTAGTACACAAAATAATGTCGGATTGATTTATTTTTCAAGACATATTATCCTTTGTTAAGAACCCGATGTATAACAACATTCTTCATACACATACCTGATATACTTCACGTTCATTAATACTAAAGACATAAATAAATGCATAAATGTGTGTGCATAAATGGTTAAATAAATAAATAAAAATTAAACAGTATCAAGATCGTTTAATCCAATTTCCCGAGTATTAGTAAAAAACTCAGAAAAAATTGTTGCATGCAGCAACAAATTATTTCTCCATTTGTCATGAGATTTCGGTAAATCTATAATGGGCTTGCTACACGACAGCCAACCGCGCCCCCGACAGAAGTCACCTTGGTTGATGACAGGCAGAGCTGATTGAAATTTGGTCGTAAACCACCAAGGTCACCTCTGTTGGGACGCCGTTGGCAGCCGTGTAGCAAGTCTTTAAGTTTATCGTTTTTAATGCCTGCTACACGGTCGCCAACCGCGCCCCGACAGTGTACCGTATAGATGGTAGTTTACGACTAAATTTTAAACAGCTATGCCTGCCGCCAACCAAGGTCACCTCCGTCGGGGATGCAGTTGACAGCCGTGTAGCAGGTACTTAATGCAGAAAAGTTACAGAATAAAGAGAACCTAGGATGTTAGAGCGAGTTTGAAAATTTTTGCACCCCGCCTATATGTTAGACTGGATAGGTTAGACTCTCTCGAAGACATACGCATAAACATAATTCCCACGCAAGCTCCGCCCCCATACACCCCGCTACTCCACTATGTGCTAAACTCTAATACATCAGTAATAAAGTTGAATATCGTGTGCGCTCTTTGATTGTGTTCGAGCACGGAACTAAACGTCGTAAAGCTCAATTGTTATTTTGATATTATCTAAAGTAATAATTGATCTAGAGAAAAAATATCTTATGGATGGATAAAAAAACTATATTTTCTTACTGTAAATACTTATTTTAGACATAAAAGCGTGTAATCTACATTTTATTTAAATAATCTTTAAAAAATGACATGATTTTCGAATAAAAAATGAATCGAGCGAAAATGTTACAATTACGAAACTGTTTTGTAGATGGAAAGAAAAAATCCAATAAATTCTTTACAAAAGTTCCATTTTGATTGTATGCGTTACTGTTTCAGAATCAAATTAACATACAATAATTTAGGGAGCTTCCTCTTAACGTAGTACCTGCTCTCATTGCTTATAATTAAATAGATTATAAATAACTGTATTAGAGTACGGAGGTACACAGGGGGGTCGATCTCTGGATTGCGATTCTGGTTTCTCACATTCCGGAGGGGGTGTTGAACCCCCATACCCCCTGCCTTCGGATCTGGCCTCCTATTGCTGAATGGTCCATACTTCCATAGTAGGTAACATATGTTATTGTCGTGACTGTACAGTAAATGGCAGACAGATCGCCTTTTATTCCGATTATTCGTTATATCATTAAATGTCCGATTCCTATACTTCTGCTCCATCTGCGTCGTTACATTCTTCATGTGAGATGTATCGAGATGTGGCATTTTTGGCGTAGACTAATGGTCCTGCTCAGTGTTGCCAAGTCTACCAAACTAAAAAAACAGCAAAACAACCATTAAAAATAACAGTAGAAAACAGTACCTATGTAGGTACTGTTTTCTGCTATTATTTTTTTTGTTCTGAAATTACTATGTAGTAATTTCAGAACACTAATTTATTCTACTGTGTTGCATAATGGTACGAGAGCCCAGGACCATAATGTTTGCCTTATCGTTTCTCGAATAAAACCGTATAAAATAGATAAATTTGGTTATTCTGAAACAAAAAATTCTAATTAAAAAAAAAAACAGTGGTACTCCGGGAGTGCCGACAGAAGTGAAAACTTGAACAAGAAAATACTTGCATAGAATATTGATCCGTAACATAATATAAATAAAGAACACAATCGCGTTTACAAAAATGAGGTGTCGGTAACGGTGTCGCGAGTTCAATACATTTTTCCCATCTCAAAAATACCCAACGCACCTAAATAATTTTTTACTTCAAAAATATGTGTTATTGAACCGAACTTTAAAAGTACCCAAGCAAAGTTTAATAAAATTTATATGGGACCACCTCTGAAGTATGACCTACAAATAAAAAAATAAAAAAACATCAAAATCAATTCACAATTGGCGGAGTAAGCGCGTAACAAACATACAATTTATTATTATTTATGCATAATATATTATTTTCAGTAAAACTGCAACCGTAGTAACACTTCATCCATTACAATAAAAAATAAAAAAAACATTTTACTCACCCAGAAAAATCCCAAAAAACCCAGTTCACACCACAGAGATTATATATGTCATGGCCAGATCTTAGAATTGATTATTTCATGAAATAGAACATCGACCGCTCGCGCTGGCCACATCATGATGTGGTCTGGGCAGATCATTGAACACTCAACGTTTGATTGACGATATGCACAATTAGATGCACGACTAAAATAGTTACATTATTCACCGGTAGAGGCGTTGCTGTCGCTTTGTTTTTGTTTTGCATCATGGCGGTGGACGATAATTCTATTGGAAAAGCAATTATAAATATGCAAATAGAAGATAAAAGTGCAGTGAAGTATCGTTATTATACCAAGCTACGTGACTTTTATGATAGTCACTCGAAAAACGATCGCAACGTTAAAAAACCATGGAGTTAGGATCGTATTTCACAGGTTAGTATTTAACTATTCAAATCTTATTAATTATTATTTTTCTTCTGGAAAGAAAGCTATATAGAATGTTTTATTTATCCATTGACCCAGATTACTAAGTTAATGAATGCCAGTAATATTTGCATAGATACCCTAGGCTATAGGTATCTACATAATGATATGGCCAAACGTCGACTGACATATCATTAAATGTTGACGTTTAAACGATATAAAATGTTCAAATTGTCCACCACTATTGCGTATGCACATGCGGCATCTTTGTTTTATCTCGACTGTAGTGGTGCGTGAACGTATTTCATCTTTAATAGTCAGGAAAGCCGCCTCAATGCGTTGGACTAAATCATCCCTAGTCTCAACTTCCGTGGCGTTGACAAGTTCTTTGGCTCGTCCCCAGACGTAAAAATCGAACTGACAGACTCCGTTGCATTTTTACGTCTGGTTTTTTTTTTAAACATATTGGATATATACCGTTGGAAAGCGGACAGAATAGAAAACTTTTTAAAAGAATTCGAAGTTTCCGATCGGTTTTAGTTTTTTTTACAGCAACTTAAAGTTGAGTTTTAAGTTTACTTTTTATTTTTCAAAAACTTTGTGATTTACTAAAAAGGGAACTAGATGTTACTAGCACGTAATTTTGAATTTCATAGAACCACACAACTGTACCTACACATGAAAATTAAAATGAAATTTGAAGGCTACACTAATAACTTAAAAAAAAAAGTTTAAATGGATATTTTCTTAATAAAAATTAAAAACTTATTATAAAAAAAACCGGTGTGACAAGAATTTTGGTTGGGCCTGAAGAGATAGCAAACGACCTCTCCTATCGGCCAATTTAATTTGGCAAATGATGCACCAAACATCCTGTCTGTTTCGAAATAATATATTAATTTGCACGAATTGTGTCTACTAGTGAACTAGGTACACCGGGCGCCATCAAGGGTACCCTCATGTAAAGCTTTCATACTGCTTTTGTCACAAGAGCAGTACAAGAGTCTAGTAATGCCTAGTTAAGGGCTTGTTACACGGCAGTCAACCGCGTCCCAACAGAGGTGACCTTGGTGGTTTACAACCGTGGAGTTGGTGTTTTATGGCCAAATTTCAAACAGCTCTGCCTGACGCCAACCAAGGTCACCTCTGTTAGGGACGCGGTTGACTGCCGTGTGGCAAGCCCTTTAAGCGTCGTGCAGACCGGCGCGCGGCGCGACGCGACACTATCGAAACAATTTCTAAGAAAACTTTACGGTAGAACAATTACCGGTGTCGCGTCGCGCTAGTCTGCACGAGCCTCAACTCTTTAAAACTGTATTATCTATTAAATATACTAATGTGAACTTAAGACTGTTTAATTTGTGCCCAAATTAGCACCATAGCAGCTGTATAAACGGTTATGGGTACTTCTATTTAACAGCATATTTGTACACCTTCTTGTGTTCACGTGAACCACAAGTCAGCATGTTTGTGTTACTCTTGGGTAATTCTAAGCTATTTAATTATAGGAATTGTTGTGGAGTGAAAGAGTATGGGAGTTTTAAGGATTAAGAAAAAGTGTATTGAGACAGTTTGGACACAGAAAGGATTGGCTCTCTTATGAAATCTTAGTCTTAAGTATTGATATTTGGCTCTATTAACTAATAAGTTTGATATAAGACTAATAAGACGATCTAACTTATCCGAGGTCAACCGCAAAAATGATCGAGTTCGCTTTGTGGAGCTGAACATGCACCCCCTGAAAATTAACCTGCCGGCGCCCATGTATCCAAGTCAGAATGCTCCAATTTTCTAGCTCGCTTCGCCCGCTCTTGCATTCTCATATACCGCTGCCACATGGTTGCTATAAAGCGAACTACACTTCGCGCCCTCTCTCTCCCACACTGCTCGACGTCTCGCTGTACAACAGAGAGCGCGCGAAGTTTAGTTCACAATATCGCCACATTAATGTAGCTGCAAGATTAGTGAAATCACGATGAAGACTTTACCTATCCCGGTCAAGAATGCTCCAATTTTCGAGCTGGCTCTCGAATGAAAACTTATAGTATCATGCTGTGGCCACATTGTTGCGATAAGGCGAACTACACTTCGCGAGCTCTCTCTCGCACACTGCTCGAACGTGTCGCTGTACAACAGACAGCGAGCGAAGTGTACTTCGCGTTATCGCGATAATGTAGCCGTAGCAGTAGTTAGAATACTCCAATTTTCTAGCTCGTTTCAGTCGCTCTTGCATTCACTTAGTAATGCTATGGCTACATTGTTCTACAGAGAGCGCAAGAAGTATAGTTCGCGATAAAGCGACAATGTAGCGCCAGCATAGTAGCATTTTTGTAATTATCAAGAAAATGTAGAAGTTAAAATTTGTATTCAAATCAAAAGTTACAAAAGATGGAAAATCTACGTATATAGCTATTACTTCAATCATTACACCAGATGATAAAGTTTTCCTGATCCCTGAGGAGTATGACGCAGCGTCGCTTCACAAAAATATTCTCACCTCAAAAGCCTTACAATACAGTTCGCAATACATTAAAGAAAAGACATCAAACTAGAAGTGTTTGGATAAAATTGACAGCGGATATGGCAAAAGCACATTTTGATGAAGATGAAAATATGGTATTTGAGAACCAATACCTAGAGGAAGTTACCCAAGAACAATTTTTTATTCTCAACAAAAACAATACAGAAGATCAAATGGTGAAAATTTTGGAAAAATTAGTTGAAAATCAACAGAGAAAAGAAAAACAAAATGTTAAAAAAATAGCAGACAGATTTGTAATAGAAAAAATTGATGGCAAGAATGTTAGTGCATGTCAATGGACGGAAGTTTTTGAAAAATAATGTGCAAGATTTGATATCGTAGAATATGAAGAGAAAATTGAAATATTCGGATATTTCTAGAAAAATCAAGCACAAATTGGTATGCTTCCATGATAATCAAGCATAGTTTTAAATTACAATGGTCGGAATGGAAATTAAACTTTGTAAAAACCTTTGCAATTAAGGGTTGGGCTGGTAGTAAATATGCTCTAGCTTTCAAATATCAATCGGGATATTTATTGGAATATTCAATTAAAAAGGAAAAACATCTACTCGAAGTAAGGAATACAATTGATCAAGGGACCTTGATTGATTAATTGCTGCTGGTTCGCCAGACTTTATTAAGTATAGGATCAACAAAGAAGACATTTTAGAAACAAAAGATTTATTTAATGAAGTTGGTAAATTAGAACATTTGATAATCAAGAAAAAGTTTATGAAAAAGAAAGATGTTACTACTAACCCATTGAAAGAAAAAATGAAAAAATGCAGCATTTGCGAAAAATTAAGAAAAGGAGTAGGTACGTTGTCACTCAGAAGATTCATGCTGGTTTAAAACAAAAGAAAATGAAATTAATTAATAATTCGGAATTGGAATGTGAACTGCAGTGTGGACACCCAAAAAACGAATAGTGCCGCCATTAATTAAAGTAAGGCTAAAAGGCTAGTATTGAATAAAAGTCTAGAAGTATTTAGAATCTATGATTCAGTTTCAAATGCAGTGGTCTCGAACCTACCGATTTTTCGGTATTTCTACCGATATGGGCTCGGTTGTACCGAAATATAACGATTTTTCTACGATTTCACAGTACACATGGAAATTCTCCCGATTTTACACTTTTAAGTTGGCAACCCTTTTCATTTATGTTTAATGTTACGGGGAAGCCCTCAATAGTATGGACCTAGTGCAGAATGTATTTCATATATTTTGGGGAATACCCTTGACACCCTTGTGTCCTACAATTCGATGTTATAAGGGGCAGATGCAGATTCCTAGATTTTTATATCGAAGCTTGTAAGCAAATAACCACGCGATTTCCATTAAAAAATAACCCAATAAAATGTTTAGACATAATTGATCCAAAAAATGTTAAAATTGGCAAAACTGCTTCGATAGTTCCTGTGAGTAGGCTCTTTCCCAATATTGCTCACAGCAATGATTTCCAGGAAATTGATACAGAGTGGCGCATTTTAAGAAATTGTGAACAAATCAAAACATTTCCTGATGATGTAGAACTATTTTGGGATGAAGTAAGTTTACTAAAGCGTGGCGATGAAACTCAAATGTTTCCATTGTTGTCTAATTTCATCTTTAATATTTTATCACTTCCCATTCATCCGCTAACGTTGAACGCATATTTTCACATATTCTTTTAAAAACAAAGCAGCGAAATAGGCTGTCTACTGAATCAATCACTGGTCTATTACATTCAAAACGACTCTTTAATACTTACAGCTAATTTTGATTACGATTTTTTAATTGGACTTGACTGTATAAAAAAATTCTACTTAAATCAAAATGAAAATTTAGAAATCAGTCAAAAAGTTCCAATACAAAAAAATAAAAATAAAAAAAACAGAGACAAATCTTTAAAAAAAAAAGGAAAGTATAAAGTCAATAGAAAATAAAAAAGTTTCTAAGGAAACAAAACCAAAAAGTTAAAATAATGACATGTCTAAGGAAATAAAAAATGTAAGTATTACAAAGGAAATAAAATCTGAAAATTCGCTAAACGAGAGAATAAACCTTATAAACTTTAACGAAAAATTCAGCAAAGTAAATTTAAATATTTGTATAAACCATTTAGACTATGACAAACAGGCAATAATTGATGATTTAATAATAAACAATAAATGCGTTTTTGCGAAAGATAAGTATGTCATCGGTACGGTAAAGGATTATGAAGCACACATTGATCTAATAGTGGAAAAATATTGCAGTAAAAGACCGTATCGTTGCACAATCGAAGATAAAAAAGAAATTGAACAACAGATTGCACAATTATTTAAAAAAAAAATGATCGAAGAGTCATATAGTCCATTTGCAGCTCCGTTAACATTAGCTTACAAAAAGGATGAAAATACAAGATCAAGATTGTGCATAGACTTTCGAGATCTAAACAAAATTGTTGTGCCACAATCACAATCGTTTCCTCTTATTGAGGAACTAGTGATGAAAACAAGAGATTATCAATATTTCTCCACATTACCTAGACATAAACTCTGCATTTTGGTCAATACCTCTACGTGTCACAGATAGACACAAAACCGCATTTGTCACACAAGAAGGTCATTTCCAGTGGACCTGTTTGCCATTTGGTCTGAAAACCTCGCCAGCAATATTTCAGAGAATGATGTGCAACATAATACGAAAACACAATCTTGCAGAGTTCACAGTCAACTACATCGATGACATTTTAATATTCTCCAAAACTTTCTCTAATCATGTCAGGCATCTAACACAGCTTATTCAAGCAATTAATAGTGGATTATAATAAAAATTTACAAAATGCACATTTGCAGCTGATTCAGTAAAATATCTGGGTCACATAATACAGAATAATTCAGTTAGACCAATGAAAGACAACTTGATATCAATTAAGAACTTTCCAACTCCAAAAACAAAAAAAAATGTGAGAAATTTTTTAGGAAAAATAATATTTTATCATAAATATGTACCAAAAATAACAATAAAATTGGACACATTGCATAACCTATTGAGTAAAGGACAAACCTTTGACTGGACCAAGAAGACCTGACTGACCCGAGTCATTTGATGAAATGAAAAAAATATATATTATGATCACAACCAATATAAACTATTTTTGATCCAAAATTGCCGATACATATATACACATATGGTTTGATCCCAATCTCAAGACTAGACAGACGTGGGGATGCACTGCAGTGAATAAGGGGCTCACCCCACTATCCATGGCTAAATAGAACTAGCGCAAACCTGTAGTACCTACTTGTACAATTCAATATGGCAAAGCAAGGAGTTTCAAGGGTGATTCTATCGAGCTCTTCATGGCCCCGGTGTAATCTCAATTTGCATATGCTGGCTATGTTGTGGTCTTCGGTGTCAGCAATAAGCACAAATTAAGGCGTAAGTTTCACAGAGTACTTGTGAAACTGCAATTTTCTTGAAGCATTTATTGAGGGGCTGAGTAAAGCTATATGGTCTGCTTAAGCTGTTCACATACTGTCCATTAATGGAACAGCCAACTTGTGTCTCGGTCAGCTCTTCAATAAGTTTGTTTATGTGCAGTTTGAAGAGGGCAGGAGAGGTGAGTCGGGCCCTGTTTCACTCCGCATGCCACCCTGTGCACATCCTCCATATAACAGATCTTCAACCAATTTAAAACACAATAGAATTTTATAATTATAAAATTATTATTATAATTATTTTAAATCGACAGATGATCGGTTAATCTGACTTGCTTGGGAAATTTGGGAACTCAGTTTTAAATACCTATAGTTTTTCCCACAATATATCAATTTGAACTGGGCCTTACAGGAGTGGTCAAGGAAGGTAGCATAAACAGGCGTATCTTTGTCGGTATAGTAGGACCTTTTCTTTTTTTTCGGTATAGTATCTGACAGTATGCTTATGCAAGTGACAAGATTGCACTATCAGTGGACAGTTCACCTTCGGCCTATCGATGAGCATTAATCATGAGACGTTGTAAAACGAGGGCAGTAGGTTTAAGAGCAGAGTTAAAAATACCGCTCTAATATCTATACATCTATCTATACCCAAACACGGACGTGTAACGTAAATAAATGAATTTTGAATATGTGGTTCACTTTTGGGGGCAAATAAGAAAATTAAAAAAAAAATAGTTTTGCAAATTGTACCGTGTGACATATCAAAGAAATATGATGAGAGACTGTGAAATATTTTCTTTTTTTATAATTTTAAAATAAATAAATTTAAAGATAAATATCTTTAAATTTATTTATTTTAGAGAGTAGATGAAAATTTACCCTTATTTCCAAAGCTACTGAGCACACATTTTGAAAAAATACTAAGTAGGTATGGTTCTTTACTCATAGCTTAATAAAGAAAAATCTATAAGAAGTCTGTGGTCTTAAAATAACATGGTAAATCTCTCAATATTGTGCGTACAAACTTATGTTTGTAGTTGGCATGCATGGGAGAACATCTTATTTAAATACAATGTTAAGTTTGTATTTGGGATAAATTCATCCCAACTACAGAACCCTTCATTGTGCGTGGTCTGACACGCACTTGGCTAGTTTTTTTTCTCCAGCGTATGACATAATGAATATTTAGAAATATTAATTTACTGTTTTTTACGCATACACAATATTGATTTTATCGGTCGCCAAATAAGTTTGTACGTTAAATTATTTCGCAAAAAAAACTATACAGAACCAAAGCTATCTCTGCGGTTGTAAGGTGTCGAAAATATCCCAAATCTCAAAAACTATTTATTTACTTAAATAATAATACTTTTAATTATGGGATCCAACATCACCACACGTTTCTGTGCATTTATCTTTTTTATACCTTGGTTAGAAATATGGGCGTCACCACCCCTAATTACACAGGTCAACAAAATTTAACCAAACTTCTTAACCAGAAACTAGACTATACATTTCTGAAGGTTTTCAATACGCTGAATCCGAATCTGGCCTCAGAATCGCTCTACCACGCCAGGTTTCTGAGATATCCTAACCTAAAAGTGCAAAAAGTACCGTTTTTGCCCAATTTTGAGGTTATGTAGACTCACGAATATTAAAAAAAAAAAAATGTTACCATATTAAAGAACAAGTCTTCCTCTTTCAAATGCCGTTGAGTTTGCTCAAATATTTTTTTTTCGCTGCGATATCGTGTTTTGAAGTTCTCATCTTTGTATATTTTCGTACACCTGAAAATCAATCGAGATCATAGAAGTAGAAGTAGGGGTGGAGGGATAAGGGTGGGGGTTTGCTGAGTTTGGAGTGTAATAGGTTAGTTCGCTTGTGGTGTGCGAATTAAAGAATATTAAGACTTATTTCAAAAAAATATGCGACTTAACTCGCTTTCCCCAGGGTTAGGTGGGTTAATTTGCTTGAGGTTTGGTAGGGGTCGTGTCTAGTGGCTAGGGGCTGGATGGAGGTAGGTAGATGTGGGTTGGTAGTTTAAGAGGTTTGGTGGGTTGGCCCACTTATGGTGAGACAAAATTTTAAGAAAAATGGGACTCATTTGCAGAAAATGAGTCATCAACTTTATCATGTCTTTGATCTCAATTGATTTTCAGGTGTACGAAAATTTACAAAGATGAGAACTTCAAAACACGATATCTCAGCGAAAAATATTTCAGCAAACTCAACGGCATTTGAAAGAGGAAGACTTGTTCTTTAATATGGTAAAAAAAAAAATTATTGAAAAAATAATCCGTGAGTCTACATAACTTCAAAATCGGGCAAAAACGGTACGTTTTGCACTTTTAAGTTAGGATATCTCAGAAACCTGACGTGTTAGAGCAATTCTGAGCCCAGATTTGGATTCAGCGCATCGAAAACCTTCAGAAATATATAGTCTAGTTTCTGGTTAAAAATTTTTTCGGCCTGTGTTATTTTTACGTAATTCTACTTGGTACCCCTTTGTTTAGTGGTACACAGTATACTACATTCCAATTTTCATCCGTATCCCAGCAAATAGTCTCGGAGAAATATTACTGTGTGACATCCAGATAGACGGACATGACGAAACCATAAGGGTTCCGGTTTTGCTATTTGGCTGCGGAATCCTAAAAATAAAGCCACATTGAAACTAAGTATTAATTAAACATAAATAGGTTTATATAGCAAAATCAGAAACCAATTTAACTTCTAAATTGTTTAATCGCCATAGAATAGTTTACAGAGTAGCAGATAGTCATAGTCAAAACTAATGAAAATATACGCCGTAACAAAATAACTAATTGATTTTAGATTCGCGCAGGAAAAGTGGGTGGTATTCATTGACTCGATGCCTATGATTCTAAATCAGAACCTTTCATGGCATGGCACTAGTCCTCACATATTCTCCTATCATACTTAAATATAAGTACATACGTAACTTGTATGACATTTGGAATATTTTTAGAATATTTTTATATCCAAATTGTTCACTTTTTTCAAATATATATGGTATTAAGTAAAACAAAAACAAGTAAATGGTAGTAATGACACACTTCACGTAATAAATTCTTGCATAATTCGCGCAAACATCATTCCTATCAGTGATGCTCACAGACTAGCAGACACTCAACACGTCAATGATATTAAATAACATAAGTAGGTATAGGGTATTTCCAAATTTTAGCACAAGTAGGTAAGGTTTTAACCTGAAGAGTAGGTATAAAAAGATTTCCTTCAGAGTTAACGGAACGAATTGATTAAAACATTAGTCACGACTTTACGAGTACCTATCTAATGACACTGAACATCGATAACAGAGTTTAGTTCTCGTACAAGTTAAAGGCACTGATAGTGAGCATAAACGCAAGTTTGATCGATCAATTATCGGAAACAAATATTTCAATACTACAAGTAATTGCGCGTACCGGAGTCGATGTTTTTATCTAATACTATCATTAACCATAAGCAGTAATTGCGACATGAGAACTTATTTTCTTTATGCTTTTGAGCTAGTCGACATGGAGAAAGGCCTCGTAGTTTTATGACTTCAAAGGTAACGCTAAAAAGGACAACAACCAGAAAGTTGCCAAAATGTTATAGCCAGAAACATAAGTGTTACGTTACCGCGATAAGATTTTTTAAAATAAAATTTATAGAAAATATACAAATTAATTTTAGAAATAACATCATAAATAAAGTTAAAACGTTAACACGAAAAAATAAGTTCGGTGAAATATACCCATTTGAAATTTTGTAGAATATGGTTATCGAAATGCATAAATTTGATAGTAATCGCTCTCAACGGCCCATGTTTTAAAAAAGGTCCGCTTGGTCTTTCGTCTTTTCAATTTACTTTCAGGGCATTACTATTTTGCCATTTCGGAATATCTTAATGAAAAAAAAAACGCTTTAATTACATATGTACAATAATGTGATATTGAGATCAGAAGGCAAAGACACTTTTCATTCATCACAAACGAAGATTTGACCAAAAATGTTGTCCATTTGAGTTATGTAGTTACTCAGTATTGATAATAAATTATACTACAGTGAAAAATTGTTTATTTGCTAAGCAACTATTGATATACTAACTCATCAATGTTGTTTCATTAAACTGACTGCTGCACTTTTCTAATTAGTATATATTTGATAATATTATGTATATTGTTGTTTAGCTTAAAACGTTATAATTATTAATATATGTTTACCTATTGGTCATAGATTTTATTGTTTAAATTTCATTAAGGGATATCTTCAATATTTTTATTATTAACCTGAATTGCGATGAATAAAAAAGAATCATCGCCAATATGGCGTCCTTCAGTCTCAAGTAACGTCGACGGAATCTTAAACATACATTAATATACCGAATTTTCAATATGATCGACAATGCCTAAGTTTATAAAATATCTGAGATAATCATGCACGCATCTACACATGCATTCTTACCCATTCATAAAATTCTTTCATACATCTTACAAAACATAATAATAATTTATAAAATTCACAATCCCTTGCACATGTGCATGCCTAAAGTAACATACATCACCTTTCATACATCCCTTTCATACTATCACTTTATCTCACATAAGTAAAGATACCACAGCCACTGTCTGTATTTATAATACCAAATAGGAAAAATGCTTCAACTTTAAGATAATTATGGAAAGATTATGGTCAGGCATACATTCAACAGTTTCAATAATGCTACGCTAAGTGCATTGTTTGGGGCCAAAAATCACTTGGTGATCTGTAGAAAAAGCCATAACCAAATTAGCACTTTTCTTACATGCAAAAAAATAAATAAAATAATACATAAAAAATATTCACTTGCTTATAAACATTCATCCACTTTTGATTTGTTGTCATGGTAATACGCTTTGTAAATTAAACACAGAAATAGTTCCAAATGTTACAATAATGGTAACATGTTACTAAAGTAGACAAATATTCATATAATAACATAGATAATGTAATAATATTTATTTATAAAAAAGGCCAGAGTGTTAGCCCATGAACACAAAATAACTACTATATAATCGTTGAAGATAGTTTAAACAATACAGGCCTCTAAACAAATGCACCTAACGACTTATTAATACGGACATAATATGCCTGCCAGTACAGTTGAGTTTACCAGCAGCAAGTTTTCTGAAACTGCGTTGCATCACTGTGGCAGTGAATTGTTTCAAATCTGAAATAAAAAATAAAAAATATTTAATCTAGCATTTCGTCTGTTTTAGTCAATATTCAAATGTGGGTATAGGAAAACCTATAGGTCCATAATATTTTGTAATGTTGGTTACAATCTCTCGACATAATAACGACGACGACAGGAAACCGTGACATACTTCAACACTTGTACAAAAGTATGCTTTGTTTAGTACATACCAGCTAGTGAGAGGTGTCTGATGCTTGAGCCTGCGGATCTCCTTAGTGGCCCAGTTGGCGAGCGCCTTAGTGCGCGGCGTGCGCGAGCGGCGCGCGGCCTGCAACAGGTCCAGCAGCGGCCGCGTCTCCAGCAGCGGCAGCACGCGCTGGCCGAACACCGTACACAGGTCGCCCGTCAGCCCCGCGATCACCGACATGTGCCCGTCCGTGCGCTCGGGCTCGCACGCCACTTGCATCATAAACGTTACGATGGCCGGCACGTGCGGCTCAACTAGCGCCACGTCCGACCGCACCTGTCACAATACACACGTTCATTGTTTGCTCAGCAATAGACCCACAAAGTCATAACTGAATTGAAATGCTACAAACCTCGCCCGTTGATCCTTTCAAGCCTTGGATGATGCCAGTGTAAGCTTCAAGCACGCTTTCGCGAAGTTCGCCTAAATATTCGACCATGTCATAATCGTTACGATCTACTTGAGCATTGCTTGCCTGTAATATAAAACATTTGACATAAAATATAAGGTAATTTTTATTGTTCTTATTAATAGTGCAATATTGAGTTTTTACCTGCAATAACATCTGCATCACGACGTCGAAGTATTTAGCAAAATCAGGACCAATGCTAAGGGCAATATCACCAAACACAGACAAAATCTGTGGTTTTACAGAGCGATGAATTGAGGGATCACCAAGATTTTCCAATAGTAAGACTATAATTTCATCACAATATGGTAGCACCTGTAACAATATTTTTATTTTACATAATTTGTGAGTGAACACAGCTTCTACCTGTCCGTTTCAGAGGACATAATACATAAAAAAACCGGCAGTGCATTTTGGAATACGCACAATGATGGGTTCCGTAGTTTGGATGAATTTATTCCAACAACAAACTTAAGACGCCGATATGCCAGTAGCCTTGAGTGGTTAGCTTGCCTGTTCTGTGCTGAGCTCCCGCAACGCGTCGTACGTCCAGCCAGTAATAGGACCCGCCCATCAAGGACCATTATTAATTTATTTTACATAGGTAAATCAAAATATCCTTACATATTATAAAGTCCCCCGCCGCGTCTGTCTGTCTGTCTGTCTGAACGCGATAAACTCAAAAACTACCGAATGGATTTTCAATCGGTTTTCACCAATGGACGGAGTGATTCATGCATGTTTTTGTGTATAATTCATTAAGGTTTTGTGTAAATTGGCTGAAATTTGACGATTATTGTCAAGATGTCGGAAAAATTCATGTCGACTGGGAGCTTTATTGGCGTGGGCCGCGGAAATCGTAAAAGTTACATTAAATTTATGTTCTAAAGGATTGTTTTATATGAATCCCTATTCAATATAAAATATGTTATTTAAATTGGGCATTTAATTTAGATTAAAATATATAATAGTTCGATTTGAAACAGATTGTTAATCCATTGATTCATAAGTTGGAAAAAAATCTGCTCAACAACGTGAATAACGCAATGAATGTTGTTGAACTGTCAAAATAAAACAAAATTAGTTACAGTGCAACCTTAATATAACGTACCTCAATATAACGACTTCCTCGATTTAACAAATTCTTCGTAATCCCCTTGAATTGTCCATAAGAGTCAATATAAAATATACCTTTACATTGCGAACATTCTTTGCGTACAACCTCTTAATAACGAATTTTCAACTATCAAGAAAAGTATTCATACCTCTAATTAACGAATTTTGCCAACCCAAAACCTTTATATAAAGTTTCCACCAATAATATAACTCTTAATCTTATAATGTGATTCATGTCTCGACATGTTTCGACACGCTTTTGTTTGTAAAGTAATAATTGTTGTTTTGATGGAAAGTAATGTAAACACCTCTGCTCGTCACTATTGTTAAAGATTTAAGTTAAAATTATTTTACCTCTTTATAACGAATTTTAGACCAATCTAACCTCAACATAACAAACCTCAGTTCAACGAATTACTTGATATTACGAATATTTTCTTGTTCCCCTCCGATTTGTTATATCGAGGTTGCACTGTATAACCTTTTACGAAAACAAGTTACGCAATTAACCCTACCTGTAGACTTTCTCGTGGGATATTTTCCGACATCCACGCGGGCGAAAGCTAGTGTAATACATATAAACATTATTTAAAATATTCACAGATTAAGTTATTAAAAAATTGCTCTTATTTTTTTCAAATGATTAACACTACCGTACTCTTTTAGACGTGATTTTCAGTATAAAATCATTAAAATAGCTTAGTGTCGCCTTAACATTGTATTCGTCAAACTGGATGATGAACAAACTTGCACACGAGCGTCTCGGGCGCAAAAGCGACGCTCAACGACCGCGCTTTCCGATTACGTCGGCGCAAAGTGGATCGAACAAAGTCTCTCGAAGACATAGGAGCTTAAATTTTGTGTCGGTTTCTTGCTTGAAATGGCTTTTAATAGCCAGTAACATGCATAAATATATCATAGGATACAATCTGGTAGGCAAAGTGGTAACTTATATTTTATTTGCAAAATAAATGTATGGAGGTAATGCTTGTCTCCGGAACCAAAAGAATAACAATAATATCCTACATGGTGATGTAACTATTTATTTATGATTTTTTGACATAAAAGTTTTTTTTCAGATATAGTACGTCACAAACAATTCTATACAATTGGACTGAGTCTAGGTACCAAATTTCAACTTAATTGGACCAAGTGGAAGGTAAGAAGTAAGCAGTGATATCCTAGTGGTGTGACTGTTGGACTGCCAAGTCCAGTCGAGTTAGAACTTCGTATTTAAAGGGTATCTGTGAAGTTGTACTGTTTGCAGATGATACCTCTCTTATTTTTAAAAGTAGACCGGAATAGACAAGATTTTGACGATGTAAACAGTGCACTCTCAATGGTTGCGGATTGGTTTACAACAAATAACCTAGTTCTCAATGCCAAGAAAACGAAATGTATAAAGTTCGCCCTACCAAATGTTAGAAATCTAGGACCCAACATCGTCTTAGATAATGAGGTGCTTGAAACTGTGAACTCGGTAGTTTTTCTGGGCATAACAGTAGATGTCACACTTCACTGGGGCTCACATATATCGAGCCTAGCGGGAAGGCTCAGTTCGGCCGCCTACGCCGTCAGAAAAATAAGACAATACACTGACGTTGATACAGCTCGGTTAGTCTATTTTAGTTATTTTCATAGCAGTATGTCCTACGGTATTCTGCTGTGGGGCAAAGCTGCTGGTATTCAAAATATATTTGTCCTTCAAAAACGAGCTGGTCGAGCAATTTACCAGCTAGGTACCAGAGTCTCTCTGAGAGACTTTTTCAAAAATATTGGTATCCTCACAGTGGCATCGCAATTCATCTTCGCCAACATCTTATATAGGCAAAATATACACTTATACTCAAAAAACAGTGATATACACAATGTTAAACCTAGAAATAAAGACAAACTACGAGTTCCCTTTCACTGGCTTCATAAGGTTCATACATAACTCATTTGTTGGGTTTGGTTTAATCTTTTATAACAAGCTACCCTCTTCTTTGTTAGATTTGCCTTTTAATGCGTTTAAAACTAACGTAAAATCCAACCTTTGTTCAAAGGCATACTATTGTATCAACGACGACTTAAATGATAAGAATAGTTGGTTGCTGTGATTAACTCAAGTCAATGCTTATGTTCTTTCTCCAGAATTAAGGCTCTTTCAAACAGGCGCGACACGCGACGCGACACAAAGACACCGCTCGTCGCGCGACGAGCGGTGTCTTTGTGTCGCGTCGCGTGTCGCGCCTGTTTGAAAGAGCCTTTAGCTTACCTACTGAGAGGTTATGAGTTTATATCATTATTTATTTTAATTGAATTTATAAGTAATTTTTTTTTTCTTTTTAATGAGTCAATTCATTTTTATTTTATTTTATTGTTGACATAATCTACTCATTACAACGTTTTTGTTATGAGCTGTATTGCAATTTGTGGTTAGCTAGCGACCTCGACAATTGATCATAATATTTGTTTCCTGAGCAACCAGCAGCAAGTTCGTCATGCTCCCTTAGATGTCACTGCTTGCGGTAGCGTCGGGGGTCGGGTTGCCTCCTTCCCTCAAATATGGCGAGGGTAATGGCTGATCTTTGCGTTATGCTCGTGAAAGGGTGCTTGTGGTGACTGGTCGTCTTGCTGATCATGGTTTTGTTATTGTTACTAGTAATTAACTGTTTATTTATTTTACCTCAATGGTCCTAGTTTATCATTTATAACTTCGAATTACAGCTTTATATAAGCTCTATGTAAGCGGGCACGCCTTTTATGCCTGGAGGCTTTATTTAAATATTTAGTTCTGTTTACATTTAGTTTTTATTTTTTTTATTTCTGCTTGAGTAAAGTTCTCGATGTTTTTGGTTGGTATATTGGCGTGTGCTAGCTGACATATGGCCAATAATTTATCATTGAAAATATTTTTTGTGCTGCATAATGTTTTTTTTTTTTGCATACCAGTGTATAGAGTCATTTTTTTCTAACTTAACCGACAGCTGTGCTGCTGGGGAGTTTGTTGCGCGACTTTTTCTTCCCAGCTAAAGGCACTAGGAATTGGTGAAGGGTGGGCGTTTTGGGGGACTGTCTTATGTAATTTTGACGTTCGAAAAGTTCTGATTTTCAGCCTAGCTTGAATAAATGACATGAATTTTGAACCCAAATGCCCAAGGCACGCACCTCTAACTTTTCAGATTTATGTGCGTATTGTATAATTATTATCACTTGCTTCAAAAACGGTGTAGGAAAACATCTGAAGGAAACCAGCATGCCTGAGAAATATTTCAGTCAAGAGACCCATGGGCGGCTTTAAAACTTTGACACCAGGCTAGCTACTTACCTTAAGGACCAGGCCCGGGTCGACGGCGCGTTGTGTTCCACGCGCGCCTCAAAGAGATGTCAGCAGATTTGAAGGGGTCCACTAGGGCCGATGCCTGCCGGGGTTGCGAAGAACACCGAAAGGGAGATCGTGCCCCCGGCAACAGGGCAACCGAAGGAACACGGCTGGGTTTTAGTCAGTAAGAGTCTGACACGCCTCCCGCTCCGCCCAGAGCGGGAGAAGTTATTTGATGATTTCCCACCCCAAAAAAAAAAAAGGCTAGCTACTAAGCTTACGAAAAATGAAGACTTAATTGGTCCTGAGATTCAGAGAAAATTGAGAGTGACAGATGGATAGACAGACAGGTACACAAGTGATCCTATAAGGGTTCCATTTTTTCCTTTTAAGGCACAAAACCCTCAAAATTATCATTGTTAAACTTACTTTGCTTTTCAATGCACGACAAATATCGCCAGTGAGCCCAACAGCTGCTATGCATACTTGATATTCCTGATGATTTTTCAGTCCAACATAAAGATACCTCTTGAAAGCATCCATATATTTTAAGAAACCTTCTCCCAAGACCTCAACTAGAGTTGAGACTGCCATAAGAGCATCTTCTTGAACACCACCAGCTTTTCCCGCATTGCCAGCAAACATAGTCAACAAGGCGGTCATAATAGCATCCGATATTTGTGGTGCATCTTCTTGAGTTACCTTACGAAGTACCGATTGCAGTGTGGCACACAACAGACTTTGGAGATCATTGAACTGTGAACGATCAGCCTGACTCGAAATATGATTCTCCATTTGCAAAACTTGTTGAAGCCTCTCTAAAATCACCATAGTCGTTTTTTGCACAGTAACATAACAATCAGTAGGAGAGTTTTTAACCATTTCCATGAGAGCTTCATATGCCGCTGATCTTAAATTATGTTGTGCAGCATCTTGACGATCTGTTGTTTCAAGAAGCCTTTGAATAATAAAATCAAAGTATTTTGACATGCAATAGGTGTTAGGTTGATTGGAATCTGCGCAATCGGCTGCTTCGTAAGCAGCTTCTGCAAGGCCTGTGAAGGCCCAGCAAACATTAGCAGCTACACGTGGTTCAGCTTTTAATCCATTAACAAGACTTTCTAAGAGTGGTTTCAGATATGTTTCATTTATAGCTGCTTCTGGAACAATTTCACAAATCCTTCCAAAAGTCCAGGCAGCTGTGTCTCGCACAGCGACACTAGTATCATACATGGCTTCAATCAAAGTTGGCATAGCCTTCTCCACTAATGGCTTCAGAGTATTTGCTTCAAGTCCACCAAGAATCGAACCAAATGCCATCAAAGCAGCCTCTCTGTATCGCCAATTTTCATTTTTAATGTTTGAATTAATGAAAGGTAATACATGAGGGACCACTTCATCTTCACAGCAGTTTGACAAAAGCATAAGACAAACAGATGCAGCTTTCGAGGGATTCCATTCCAACTCATCTTCAGTATCATCTTGTTTTGTTAGTTTCTGCATGAGAACAGGAGCAAGGTATTGCAATGCTCCTCGGGCGTAGAATCTAGACGTACGCGCTGGAGGTCGTCCTGTAAAAATAACAGTTGGATATGAAGGATCTTAGTTCTATATACAATGCAGGTGCAAAAATATCAACTTTAAAATTTTCATCATACCTGCATCAGCTGCCTCTACTTCTTCAATTGCAAGATCAATCTCTTCATCACTAACATTAGACCAGAACTCAATGCCTTGAAGTGAAATTTCATCCACATCAGACTTCATAGCCTCTAAAGTGATAGGGAATAATGCTTGACCCATGTAAGGTTCCATATATTGGTAGTACAAAGAGAGAATTTTAACCTGAAATTAAAAATAAACAATCTTATTACTCTATATAATACAAACACTAAGCAAATAACAAATATAAATATAAATGTAATGAGAATTTACTAGTATTATGATACTTACTAAGCACTGGAGAGCTGCAACACTGATTCTCATGTCACTGGACTGTGTGGCTTCACATACAACTTCCATTATAAAATTCCTTTCATTTTCTTTATCAAAATTAGCTTTAGTAAATTCCAATGAGTTAAGTAAAGCTTGAGTGGCAGCAAGCCGGACGTGATTGCTGGTTTCAATAGATCTCATGCCATGAATGATAGCAGTTAGAATTGGGTTACTCTGTTCTGTTAACACCTCAGCATCAATTTCTTGGCAGATGTAACCTGAACAAGGAATAAAAAATATCAGATCTTAGCTATAATTCCATAGAAGTCACACATTTGCTCAAAATCTTAACATATTTTGTACAGTCAGTATGTTTAAAGATTGATTAAAACTGTTACATACCAATTGCTTCTAATGTTGCTTCTTTTTTAAGTTCTGTGGATTGAGCATTGACAACATTTTCTACAAGCATGGGTATGAGGTCATTCCACTGCCCCACTGGAAGCTCCGCTACTGCTACATAAGCTACACATTGGGCAGCTGAACTAGGTCTGCTGTTCTCTGTTCCAATTGCTGTTAGAATCTAAAAAACGAGAGTATAATATTAACTTTAGTAAAATTAGGTGTAATGCGAATACAATAGACATGGATATATTTACTAAATAAATCCACGTCTATTGTATTTTATAATGAATTTCTGCCAGGTCATGCCTGAATCAATTAACTATGTAATGGGAATGTTAATAAAAATACTAGATAAACATACATTTTTCTTAATATACAATCTGATGTCTTCAGGTAGTGCCAGCCACCTTTGTTGGTATTGCTGTTTTAGGGTAGGGTCTTTAGAAGTAAGGTGGTTTTTTAGCTGTAAACCTGCAGCCATCCTAGCCACCTGACTGTTGCCCCCCGCAACCAGAACATCAGACAACATTTTGATAAATGTTGTGAAATTGGTAACAGCTGCATGGTCAAGGTAGGTTTCTGCAGCTTCCAACTCATTTCGATCTGAAAAATTCAAATAACATGATGACAAGATGACAGAATTGAACACAAAAGAATTATTTGCCAAATCCTGATCAGCAGTGTTAAATATTATCATCAGTACAATAAGCTGTTAATATAATAATATAAATAAGCTGTTTGTGTATGTGAGTTTAAATGTTTGTAAACGCACCCACAATACAGGAGATATTCCTAGTGTGGAGCAACATTAAAAAAAAAGTAAAGTAAAAAGTAATATTGTTGTTATAATTAGGCAGAATTACTGATATGAGAAAAGCAGTATTACTATAATAAGAACAAAGAGTTGCTTATTATAGTAAAGTTCAACAAGCACATTCATTTATTATACCAATCCTCAAATCAGGTTTACAAATATGTTTAAAGTTATTTTAATTTAATTTTGGAGCAAATAACCTCAATGCTTGTCTATAGAGGTTGGTTGAGTGCTACTGTATAGTGCATTTAAAAAAAGTAGTAATGCAATGAAATGGTCATAATTGATTTGATTAAATACATATTTTAAAATCTACCAGAACATTGCGGTTTGAAAGTTATGACTTTGGACAAAATACATAAGTACATTATATTATTAGTCCTTTGTAATGACTCCAGGCTTAGCTATGTTAGTTATGTATTGTGAACGCGAATGGAAATTGGAATGTCAAAGTTGTGAAAGATTACAGATTTATAACCTTCAAACCTTGAGAAGATCACCAGCCATCAAGGAATAAATCATTAACAGCAAACGGAAAATAATTATTTAAGATGTGTCTCAGAATGTCAAATTGTTTAAGCACATTATTGCCGCGTATTGTAAAACTTGAATCGTAGATGAACCTAGAATTTTCCTTACATGACAGTTAAGCATCTTTGTCATCCACATTTTATCAACCGCTATTTAATATTAGGCCGTGCTAAAATATAAAAGATTCGATAGCAGGATTACTTTCTGAGGACTGTTTCGACAAAATACAATCTTTAACAGTTACGTTAGGTGATAAGTCGGTTGACGACCTGAAGCGCCATACATGAACAGTTTACAAAATGTGATTTCTTACCTGGTGATACAGTCTTTTCCAATATTTGTATAAGTGTTAATGTCGTTTCTGTATGCATTGTATTCACTGTTACTTCAAAACTCTAGATAATAACTGGAATCCGTAATAAAAATTAGAAACCGGCACACCACCGACGGAAGAACACTCATTGATGAAATGTTACTAGTTGTGAAAAATAAATATGAATGAAAATGCGGTCAGCGTCAGTTAATTTTTAATTCGCTAGTTTCGTTGATTCGTCAGTTTGGTACACTCAATGAAATAAGTTTTTACGTGTTGAATAAACACATGTGGAAAATTTAATCTGTTGTAAGGAATACCTAACCTTGATCGAACTTCAGTTTGTATTTTTTAACTAATATTTTAAAAAACGTACTTAACTTCTAACAATACTTAACTGAAATCTGAATATGATATTCCCAACGATGTCGTAAAATAATTAAATATAAAATAGAGTCAAATGAAATGGAAATGAATTCGATCGAAGAATTTTAAAAACATTTCTTTTAATCTCGGAATTCAATACATTTATCCTTTTTGACTGCTTCGTTGGTCTAGTGGTCGCAAGCGTTACTGCTGAGCATGAGGTCCTTAGTTCGAATCCCGAGTCAGGCAGTGTTATTGGCTTTTTCCATCTGGAATTTCTCAGTTGCAGTCCAGTGTCAGTATTTGTGTCCGGTAGATGGTAATAAGTTCGCCCCCTATTACATGGGACTTAAACATAACTGGCGAAAAACCTAATACACCCATTAGGTACACCGCTGCCTAACTCTTCGGGGATTACATGTGTGATGTTATGTTGAGTGTTATCCCTTTTAACATCTTTATATTTATGATTTAGGAAATATGTCCAAACGTCAATTTTTGCGGGTTCGTCTTTTATAAAGTCAGCAACATTGTTTTTAATTCGTTCATCCAATTTATGAGATCTTTTTTTTTTCTATTGCGTGCTTTGTTTTGACCGTTTCTTAGTGGAACTATCGAGTTAACGCAACTGTCTCAGCAAAACTGACGAATCAGTGAAACTGACTAATCAACGAAACTGGCAAATGAGGTTAAAAACTGAAAGCTCATAGCAGATGGCAGCACAGTTGTACGTCTTTATAAACCGCCATTATTGTATTTGTTTACTTTTGTGGCGATCACACTTGGACTTGGAGTGAAGCACTATTAATAGACGAGGTAAGGACAGGGGAAGCGTCTACCACTGATAAAAAGCAGCTTTAGTGAAAAAGTCAATAAATTATGAACGTTTTATAATTTATAGGTTATTTTGTGTTTGTTGACTTTAAGTTCGTATTTTGTTAAAGACTGGAGGCGTACGATAGAATTAACCTGATCAGAGTTGAAAACCAACTCGGGTTTGGTCTTCCTCACTGAAAAACCTCAGAGATAGCACTTCTAGCACTGATTTAATATGATAATATAAACACACATATACTTTACTATAATTTACACAATATCACATCACAAGTTCCTGTATGTAATGAAAACAGACTTAGTTGTCTTGGGAGCATCACCTATAAACCACTTTCTCCCATAAAAGGCTTAAAGGATAGAGCATTGTCTCGACGAAATATCGGAATCCAATTTTTTTCCGAGAGTTTTCTGCCACTGTTTTCTACTTGAAACATCTTTGGCAAATATATGGGGCCCCATATTTTTGTAATAAATAGCTGCGCAACTGGGCTCAATAATTAATTAGGCGTAAAAGAAGTCGCTTGTTTATAAAAAAATGTATGGCTAGCTGTCAAATTATAAGACGCTGAAGATCAGCACCATCTGAAGTGAGCAAGTGGCAGTTTTTATCCCCATTAAATAAACTGGCTAACAGAAGAATTCAGCTGGGCTAGGCAGCGTTTGGGAAACTTCGTCGAGTCTTCTCGTCGCATATTCCACAGAGCCTAAAGACGACAAGACAGAGAGAAATGACCTACGGAGCCGAAACGTGGACACTCACGGTACGGCTGGTCCGTAAATTCAAGGTTGCTCAGCGAGCCATGGAGCGGGCTATGCTTGGAGTCTCTCTGAGGGATCGAATCCGTAACGAGGTGATCCGGCAGAGTACCAAAGTTATCGAAATAGCTCACAGAATAAGCAAGTTGAAGTGGCAGTGGGCCGGCCATATCAGCGGCCGTAGAACCGATGATCGTTGGGTACACGTATTCTTGAGTGGAAACCGCGAATCGGCAAACGTAAGGTAGGACGCCCTCAGGCTAGGTGGAGAGAAATTGACTATCTTCGCAGGGTGGCTGGTAGCAGCTGGATGAGAATTGCCGAGAATCGAACTGAATGGCGTGCAATTGGAGAGGCCTATGTTCAGCAGTGGACTGCTATAGGCTGATGATGATGATGAAATAAACTGACGACTGAAGGAAACTAACCAGTGATACGCGGACTCGTCTGGCATCTCTGGTAACTCCAGGGATGCTAGACGAGTCCATACTTTTTGTTTTTGCGGAAACTGGTCTAACGGTTAAACGGTATGGCCGAAAATCTAACTAAGTCCTTACCCTCTGGACACTTATATGTAATTTACTCCGGTGCAACCTGTACAACCATCTTTTCAATGGGGCCAAATCTTCGATCAAACCGAAAACTCTATGATAAAACCTTTGCTCAGTTGATTAGGTTGTATACACGGCTAAATATCAAGCTATCCATTTCTAGTATAAGCTGATCTCGCATCGAAAAGTATTTCCGTACAATGAGAGGTCAGCTTAAACTGGAAATTTATAGCTTGATATGTAGCCGTGTGTACATACTACACTTCCGGACACCTGAATCGAGCCACCCTGCATACTACTCTATCTTAAAATGTTAATAGATTTCAAATTTAGAACAATGACGTTCTGAAATCAGAATATTTAAAAAATCTGTGTTTCTCAGGGGCAACATTAGCGTGGAATTATTGAAGAAAACAATGGTTTACATAGAGGAAAGGGGAACGTTTATTTAATAACTTGTGTTACATCCACGAGCATTTTCGACGGTTATCATGCAGCTGCAGGTCGAAACGGAATCAATTAATGCCACTATGACGTATTGTGGAATGTTCTCAAAGATGGCAGTTTTCAGCTTCATAATCTCGAACAACTCTTGCAATGTGCGCCCTTGCATTATCATGCATAAAATTGAAATCCTGGCTCACAAACTTAACATGAGCCGCTAGGTATTGACGAATGTATAGGTCACTATTTAGTGCGGGCAACTGTGGTTTCGTCACAACTACAAGGCCAGTTTTTCCTTCGGTCGAATTTCCGCCCCAGACTGTCTATGACCCACCGCCATAACTTACCTTCACTTAAATGGAAGTTCCATTTAAGTGAAGGTTCCATGGTGTTCCATTATGGAACATTGCTGAAAACGTTCTCCTTGTCTTCGGTAGACTTTCCTACGTCCATCATTGCCATAAGCATAATCTTGGTTTCATCCGTAAAAAGAACCTGATTCCATTGACGTTGAGTCCAATGAAAATGTTCAAGGGCAAACTGTAGGTGCGCCATTCTGTGAGCTCGTGTCAGTTTGGGACCATTGGCTGGAGTTGTGCACTCACGTTTCTCTGACTAAGCCCAGACTGTCGAAGTGTCACAGCTTGCGCGGCTACTTCAGGTTTCGTATCTATAATTTGAACGTCAGATTGGATTAAAAAACAATTTTCAATACTCTTTTTATGCAAAACAAAACAAATAACGAAATAACTATTAACTTATGAGATGCATTAATTTAAAGCTTATTGCTTGTTTAATTCGTGAATTCAAATTTGGAATAATGGTGATACCAAAATGATGGCCAGTTTGTCAGCTTCAAAACTGCATAACAACTGGATAAAAGTTTTTAAGTAGTTTGGCCTTTATACATAAAAATACACGGTGGCTCGATTTAGGAGTCAGGGAGTGTAATAAGGGTTAATTAATGCATTACAGTAAGTTCAGAGAAAAACAAGACGTTCCTTGCCATAGTAAAACCATGATATAAAGAAGAAGAAAACAAGGTGTGACAATTTTTGGATGATGAACATTGATTTAAATAGCAATAGCAGTAATAGCATTACGCAGTAATATATATGTCAATGATGATGAATGAATGTATTGAATGACTCGGTGGATTTCAAAGTCAAGCGACCAAACTGCGTGTGTACCTAACGTAACGCGCTGTTCAGACCAATGTAGTGGTGGGGATGGCTATAAGTCAGACAGTACGTTACCTTGCATGGAATTATTATGTCTAAAAATTTCACTTCTGGATGACAATCTAATGTACTGACCGATAAATCCGCGCCCGCCACCGCTTCGGTCTGAAGGTTTATTTAAATCTTTTTAAAGCTTAGTTTACACATTATACAACAATATTGTAATAATCTATGAGCAGTAAGGGGTTACTGATGGCTGGTGATAGCTTAGAGCCTCCCATATCATGCGCTTGCACGAGGTTGTGGGTTAAAATCCTAGGCAAGTACTAATAATAGGTTGGTAGATACTATATTCAGGCCGCTACCATAACCGCCTCGGTATGAATACCCACCAAGTCCACTAGGCATGGCTAGATTTACACGAAATTACTTTAGTCGCCAAAAGACGCGCTGGTGATTTTTAAATCTAAAGTTCGTTTTTTAATTTCAGAGACTAATTTGACAGGTGCAAATGTCAAACTCCGATTTGAAAAACAAACAACAATCACTTGAAATGTCAAATTAGTCTCGTATCAAAAAACGTAGAGATAAACTACGACAACATGGCGCGCCCCTCCAAAATTCTACACGGTTGAAAGTGTTACAAACTCCTTTATTATCATTGATTCCAGTTGTTGTCTTAAAACAATATATGTTTTGTTTGTCACCTGACATCTGTCTTATATAGTTTTGCTATAATAAAATACATCTTAATGTTAAACAAATAACTTTATTTTATTGGCGACGAGGCAAATTGTGTTGTCAGTAATCAAACAACATGAATACTGAACAATTCGCGGCTTTCCTTACCGCACAACAGGAACAACAAAAGGTACTAACAGTCCTTCTACAACAACTCGTACAACAGCAACAACAACAAGCATGTCCCTCATCAAACAGCAGCGTGACAAACAACGATGATAACGCAGCACCTTCTACATCAAAACAAAACATTGTAAAACACTTCAAGTGCGACAAGTTTAACCCTGCCACAACCACTGCAGAAAACTTTGTGGACCTATTTGAAGCGAAATGCCGGATATGGGGTGATGAGTCTGTTAGTATTCAAAAAGACCTACTCATAAACTGCATTACACCGGAAATATACCACGAGCTGAAAATAGCATTAACTCCTGATTTTAACACAGCGACATACGACGATATAAAAATGAAATTTTTGGATTTGTATGGAACAAAGAAAACGCGATACAAAGCTCTAATTGATTTTTGGAACTCTACGAGAGGAACCGACGAAACAATGGAACATTATTCTAATAGACTAAAAGAACTTTCAAAACACTGCGGCTATGAAGGGACCTTGCTGGAGAGACAACTCCGTGATCGGTTCGCAACCGGTTTGAACCACACACAGCTGGAGATAGATTTAAAACAAAGATGGCCAGAACTACGCGACGTCACAGGTGATGGCAAAACGAGAGAGATAACATTCGCAGAAATATTTACAGTTGCCCAGTCACGCGAAGTCGCAGAGAACGACAATAGCACCGAAAGTGACAAACACGGTGACTATTAACAAAATCAAACAGAAGAGACAAGGCAAACGCACTGTTATTACGTTCAACAACGAAACACCGAGGAAGTTACGACCAGATCAATGCAGACGATGCGGAAAGCATGACATACATGACTACGAGCATTGCACAGCAAAAAACCACAAATGTCAAGCTTGTAAGATAACAGGACATTTCGAAAGTGTATGTATTAAAACAGGTAGAGCATATTTGTTATCACAACACAAATACTCACAACGCAAAAACAAGACAGACAAAAACAACAAAATACAGAAGCTTAAAAATCGAACGGAGACATCAGAGGCCTCATCAACGACGTCGTCACACGCGGATTCCTCCGCGGAAGAAAGTGATAGCGAGACCAACCCTGTTTACATCATTAACAAAAAAACATCTCGATGCAAGAAAATTGACGTTACCATCAATGGTGTAAAATGCACGATGGACTGGGACCCTGGATCAATCTACTCAATTATATCTACTAACATGTGGAAAAAGATTGGAGGCCCAGCATTGTTGAAGGCACCGAAACTCCAAGCCTATTGCAATTTTAAACTGAAACCGAAAGGTATAACAGACGTAACAGTTGAACTAGACAACGTACAAAAGATATTACCTGTTGTCGTCATGGACAAAGCAGATCCTTTACTTTGCGGGTTGCAATGGAGCGAAATGTACGACATGACGTTTCCGAAACCTGTTTATTCTATCAAACGTACCACAGACACATCACTGGATGTCGTGCTAACTACCTACAACGACCTATTTGACAATAAATTAGGGAAGGTAAAGAATTATCAAGTGAACATCCACATTAAACCTGGCAGTGAAGCAAAACATCTGCCGGCACGTCCCATCAAGTTCAGCACACGGAAAAACATAGAAATAGAACTAGAACGACTTCTACGCGAAGGAATAATAACAGAAGTGGATCCCAACAGGATACCCTTAGAATGGGCCACACCCACAGTCAATGTTTTGAAACCAAATGGCCAAGTACGGATATGTGGCGACTACCGAACAACGATAAACCCGGTGCTTATTAAACATACTCATCCCGTGCCCCTTTTTGATCAGTTAAGACAACGTCTGGCACATGGGGATAAATACTCGAAAATTGACCTTAAGGATGCTTACCTGCAGTTTGAAATATCCCCTGAATCAAAAAAGTACTTAACAATATCAACCCATAAAGGATACTTTGTCTACAACAGAATGCCTTTTGGTATTGCAACAGCGCCTGCAATTTTGGAAAATTTTCATTTTCATCATTTCCTTGACAAGCTACTTGATGGTATATCAAACGTCGCTGTATTTTTTGATGATATTGCCATTACTGGGAAAAATGACGAAGAACACATACAGACCCTCTCAATGGTTTTCAACAAATTGAAACAAGCCGGACTGAAAGTAAATCTAAAAAAATGCACTTTCTTACAACCAGAAATCGAGTATTTAGGACATATTTACAAAATGGAGTACAAAAATGGAGTACGACCAACAAAATCTAAAATAGAAGCAATTTCGAAGGCACCACCGCCAACAAATACCAAAGAACTCAGGGCGTTCTTAGGACTTATAAACTTTTATGAACGATTTATCCCACACCTTCACAGCGAATGCGCCGATTTACATGAACTAACCGGTGATCGCCGAAAATGGCAATGGACTAATCATGAAAACGAAATATTTATTAAAACTAAGAGATTATTAACAAGATCTAAATCGCTTGTGGCGTTTGACGAATGTCGACCTCTTTACCTCTCCTGCGACGCCTCAGAGAAAGGAGTAGGCGCAGTCTTATACCACAAGGATAAAGAAATTGAACAACCTATTGCATTCGGGTCAAGAAAACTTAAACCGGCTGAAAGAAAATATTCCGTTATAGACCGCGAAGCATTAGCAATATTCTATGGCATTCAAAAATTCGACCAATATCTCAGAGGTACAAAGTTCACACTTATAACTGACCACAAACCACTTATTCACATATTGGGGCCACAACGGAATCTCCCAAAAATTGCCAATAATAGACTTGTGAGGTGGGCACTCGTGATTGGAAATTATGATTATGACATAATTTATAGAAAAGGGGAACATAACATCATTGCTGATTACCTATCCAGAATGCCAAATAGCACTGAACAGCCGAATTGTCCAGAGGTTTCGATATGCAAAATCACTGATGTAATACAGCATAATAAAATGAATGACTTGACCTTAAGTGGAGAGCGTATTAGAGAAGAAACGAAACACGATGCCACACTAAAGCAAGTCCTGCAATTAATTAAAACCGACTGGTTTGACTGTTCACAGACTGATCTGAAACCGTTTATCAGAAAACGCAGTGAATTATCTATAGAGAACAAGATCATCATGTGGCAAGGTAGAGTTGTTATACCTAGTAAATTAAGAAGTACAGTACTGCATTATTTGCATATTGGCCATCCTGGAACTTCTGCAATGAGGGCTCTTGCGCGCTTCTATGTTTGGTGGCCAACACTCGAAGAAGACATTGACAATTTTGTAAAAAAATGCAAAAAATGCCAGGAAAATAGACCCAACAACTCAGAACTTCCTGTATACTCTTGGTCGATCCCAGAAAAGATATGGGAAAGAGTTCACGTCGACTTTGCCGGACCTTTTGAGGGCAAGTATTGGCTAGTACTGGCAGACGCCTTATCAAAATGGATAGAAGTTAAACCTATGGCAAAGATAACCACCAGAACGTTATGCGAGAAACTAGATGGCATTTTTACTACATTTGGATTGCCTCAAATTATTGTCTCCGACAATGGACCTCAATTTACTTCCAAAGACTTTCGAGAGTATTACAAGTCAAAGGGTATAGTGCACATGACATCTTCACCCTACCATCCAAGAACCAATGGATTGGCCGAACGACTTGTGCGAACTTTTAAATCCAGAATGGCGTCAAGTGAAGCAGACAGAGTCAACCTGAAACAGAGACTACAAAACTTTCTGTTTTCTTATCGCAACACCCCGCATACTACCACAGGAAAGTCCCCAGCCCAAATGATGTTCGGCAGACAGCTAAACTGCTTACTGGATAATGTGAAGCCAAACATGAGAAGGACATTGCGCTATAAAAACATACAAGCGAATATTCAATCAGAACAAAAGACGCCGAATTTCCAGAATGGGGAAGCAGTGTACATCCGTACCAAACTGGAAGATAAGTGGAAACCGGCTATCATTGAGGAAAGAAAACACAGGTATTCTTATGTGGTTAGAACTCCAGAAGGAGTCTTGAAGCGCAGACATGCTGACCACATACGCCCCAATGCGAGTGTAGCTCAGTCACCAACCAACGAGCCAGATATTTCGTTGGAACCATCGTCATCGGCTGAATCATGGAATTTCACACCACATGAAGTACTACCCCATACCAATTCAACTCCATTCAGTCAACCTCCAATTGAAACCGTTTCCCACTCACCGCGAACACTAGAACAGACGCCGGTGTTGAGGCGTAGTAAGAGAACAGTACGCCCACCACATCGCCTCATAGAGCAAATGGACTAAGGCCGGGAGGAATGTTACAAACTCCTTTATTATCATTGATTCCAGTTGTTGTCTTAAAACAATATATGTTTTGTTTGTCACCTGACATCTGTCTTATATAGTTTTGCTATAATAAAATACATCTTAATGTTAAACAAATAACTTTATTTTAGAAAGTATTTGTGAAATGTATTTACAAAGCGCCACCAAGACTCACAACGCATTGTGTGCGTACTGAGACGACCATCAAACAAAAATAAATCCGAGGATTTATTTATTCGTGAGTCTAGTCACTAGACCCATTGAAACAATAAAGTAGAGGGGCGCGCCATGTTATCGTAGTTTATCTCTACGCAGGTTTTAACCAGTACCCTGATTGCGTAAAACAATACAATCACAATCTGTTTCGATTTGAAACAGATTGCCAATCCATTGCTTCATAAGTTGGACAAAAATATTTGCTCCACAACGTAAATAACGCAATTAATGTTGTTGAACGGTCCAAATGAAACAAATTAGACATAATTGTTTACGAAAATAAGTTACGCAATTTGGGTACAGGTCAAGATAACACTATTCAAGGCAAACAGGGTACCGATTTTTATAACTGTGCGCCTATCAGCGTCAAAATTTTACAGTGTGTGTGGTTTTATATATTAACAATAACAAAATTACGAATAATAAAACAAAACTGTGGAGATGACACGAGTTGTGTAGACTGTAATAAGGCATCAGGGCACTGAGGAGGTAGCTGGGCGCGTGAAGTCAATACTAACAACCTACGATTTTGACTGTTCCAACCGCATAGTTATAAAAGTCAAGATAAAAATGGTGTAAATGTCACACTCTGCGCCTGGCATCGGACGCGGACGGACGTGCTGCGCTGCTGATTGTGGTTCCCGATAGTGACTCAAGCGATCCTGTTCCTGAGTCATCGTTTCGTCGCGTACTGCGACGCTCTTCATAGTCGATTATTATTAATCGACTATCGTCGACCAATTAATCGGAGTCTTTTTCAAGATACGATTAATTATCTGTTTCTTTATCAGAGTATCGTCAACTGACTCTTCAAGTCATTTTGCCCCTTCAGGGAAAAACCACAGTTTCGTGGTCCTCGGTGGAAACCATACGGTGCCAACGAAACCGAGGGGGTGTTGACCCAATCACACCCGCCGAGCCCCTTCAGGGTTAGGCAGTCAATTGGCCGGGTCCCAGTGTTCGGCCTTGGGGGGTCTCCTAGTCGGCATTGGTGACAGTTTTCCTTTCACAGCTACTCACCTAGTGTCGGTCGGGTGTGTCTACACCCGGCGCACTAGACTGGTCAGGACCCCGTTGCACAATAAGATAGGCAACGGGCAAAAGCAAGCTTAGGGCTCACCATTAGGCACACAACCTCCCTGTCTATACCCGACAGGGAGGGTTTACACATCCCCGGTAGTCCGCCCGGGGAATTAGGTTGTTAGGATTTTAATTAAGGAAAATTAGGTCCCAATTTTAATTAATCATAATGGAGGCCGTACAGAGTGACATTCAGTCACTCCGTAACGACCTCATTTCCCTCAGGAGTGAAAACTCCAAGTTATTAGATCTTCTCAATAGAGTCCTTAAAAAGGACCCGACCCTTATCAATGAGTTCGGTAACGAACTCGAAGGTCTCGCTGCTTCACAGCAGACCATAACTAGGTCCCAATCCATCGCTGACTTCAGCGATGTAATCGAGGCTCAATTTAGTCCCTGTCCCTCCGACAGCATGGACATAGTAGAAGTCGCGACCGCCGTAGCCCGCGCCCCGACCCCCCATCCATTTTATACCCCCGACTCAGAGGCCCTAGCCTCTGCTCATTCTTCTTCCTCTTCCCACTCGGATGACGAAGGCTTCACGCCAGTCACCGGGAAAGGGAACAAGAGGAAGAAGAAGAAGCAGAGCTCGTCCCAAGCGAGCAAAGTAGTCGTCATCGACGACTCAATCATAGTCGCCCCTCAGGCAACCCCCACCGTCACTCCCGCCGCTACTTGCACCCCCGTAGCTTCCCCCTCCACCGCCCCCCGCCCGATTGCGTCATCCTCGCAGAATGACGCACCGCGATCCGCGCAAAACTCCGGCCCTAAAAAGGTCGCGCCGCCACCCCCTGTCTTCATCCAAGACAAGGACAAGTGGACGGCAGTATCAAAGTGGTGTGTAGACCTTAAAATAGGCTACACTAGCGCCCGTTCCACCCAACAGGGTATTAAAGTACTCGTCCCTACGTCGAAAGACTACAGGGACTTAACCAGGGTCCTGAGAGAGAGAGGTGTGTCATTCCACACCTACTCCCTCCCAGAAGAAAAACAGATTAGGGTCGTTATCAAAAAGATCCCTAAGGAAATTCCCTCCGCGGACATTCTTGCCGACCTTCAGTCGCAGAACATCCCCGTGGATGAAGTGCACCGAATGCACCGTTCGCGCGGCAGGGAAGCGTACGACATGGTTATTGTCGTGTGCTCCCCCACCGAGGGGCATCACCCCATTTTTAACGTCAAGACTATATGTCAATTAGTGGGCTTCACCATTGAGAAGCCCTGGAAAAATAGCGCCATAGGGCAATGCCACCGTTGCCAATTATATGGCCACAGTCAGAAGCACTGCCATGCGAAACCCAGGTGCGTCAAGTGCCTGGGAGACCATGGCACGGCAGACTGCACCCGTCCAAAGGATCGCAACTTATGCGATACCCCCCCAAGTTGCGTACTGTGCGGCCTCGAAGGCCACACGGCTAATTACCGCGGTTGTCCCAAAGCCCCTAAGGCTAACACAGCAAAGCTGTCTAAACGCTTAGACTCTAGGCAGCAACGCCAACAGGTTTATCAACCTTTCCCCTCGTCCCAGATACCTCAGAGGCTTAGCCCACAGAGACCTAGCCCTTGGTCTCAATTAAACTATAACCACCAGCAGACCTTCCCGGCTCTGGTTACCCCGCGCCCTCCTCCCCCTCATACCCCGCTATACTCCCTAATGGACCCGCGAGTCCGCCCTCCTCCTCCCCCCGGCTTCCCCGCTCCCCAAGTGCCTACACAGCGTAGCGCTCCCCCCGCGACCTCCGCTAAACCCAACGCAAACCCGGCTACCCCGCGTCCCGTTCCCACTCCCGTGGCTAACAATAATAACATTTACTCGGACCCCGCAAAAAATGCATTCAGCATAATTAGTTCCACTTTTATGACCTTCTGTACCCCCAGGGCTCAACAAATGGCCCTAGACATTGTAGAAGCCAGGAAATCAGGATGCTTCGAGCGTATCCAGAACGTATTCCTGGCTTACGAGGATATCACCTCCGCCCTCACATCCTTCACTAGACCCTCATAATGTATAACGCCTCTTATGAAAGGTTTAAACCCCGATCCCTAAAAATAGGAACTTTCAATGCCAATGGCTTATTTAATCAGAAAGATGAAATCGCGGAATTCCTCCGCGATCATCAGTTAGATCTTCTCCTCATACAGGAAACTTTCCTAAAGCCCCATAAACGAAACCCCTCTATTGCTAACTATCGTTTAATTCGAAATGATAGGACGCGCTGTCACGCGGGTGGCACTCTCATTTACTATAAAAAGGATCTGTATTGCATCCCTATGGACCCTCCACCTCTCTCCCGACTAGAAGTATCAGTCTGTCGCCTAGGCATGACTGGTCACTCGCCGATCACTCTAGTGTCGGTCTATATCCCTCCCATCCCAGCTCAGGCCTCAGAAAACTACCAACTTATTTCTGATGACCTACAGCTACTCTTCGGCATGAGCGACTCTGTCATTATGGCAGGGGACTTCAACGCCAAACATCCTTCTTGGAACAGTCAAATCACTACCCCCAGGGGCCGACACTTGTTCGACCTCTCTTCCACTCTTAACTTCGACATCATCGCTCCGATGAATCCCACTTATTATCCCCATATGGTTAATTACACCCCTGACGTCCTTGACATAACGCTCCTTAAGAACGTGAACTTACGACTTGACTCGATAGAAACGGTGCACGAGCTTACCTCTGACCACCGCCCAGTTATTATCCATCTTGTATCCCGCATAGGTCCCTCTGACCCAAACCACCCTCTCCCCACTAGAAAGGTGACGGACTGGAAGAAAGTAAGCGAAAAGCTGAAATCCAACACGTCCCCCTTACTAGACTCTATTCCGGACCAATTTGACTCAATCGCTAACACGACAGCTGCGATCGACTCACTCACGGAGCACGTGCAAACCGTCCTGAGCGACTGCTCAAGGGAGGTTCCGGCAACAGATCCCTGTTACCTGAAACTCCCGGACGATGCGCGCGCCCTGCTGACTGAGAAGAACGCAGCTGTCCGTGCCTACAGCAGCTTTCCCTGCGCCGCCAACAAAGCCCACATGCGCTACTTACAGAGATCTGTAAGGACACGTATGGCGGAGCTGCGTGAAACGGGCTGGGACAAGATGCTGAGCGACCTTGAGCCTTCCCACCTAGCCTTCTGGGAACTCCAGAGGAAACTCAGATCCCCTCATTCAGGCCATATGCCCCCGTTAGTCCGCCCGGACAAAACATTAGCCTTCGATGACATCGACAAAGCCGAGTGCCTAGCCGACAGTCTTGAAGCCCAATGCTCTCCCAGTACCCTACCAGTAGACAAAGCTCACCTCGATGAGGTCGACGCCGAAGTCGAACGTAGAGCCTCTATCCCTCCCACTGAAGACCCTGATTTTCCCCTGCCCCCCATCGAACCAGATGAGGTACATGAGATTATCAAAGGTCTGAAAAATCGTAAAGCCCCCGGCTCAGACGGACTCACCAATAGGGTGGTCCAACTATTCCCAGCTCATTTAATTATGCTTTTGACCACCATCTTCAATGGTGCGTTAAGCAACAACATTTTTCCCCAGACGTGGAAAGAGGCCACTGTCATAGGTATCCCTAAACCCGGAAAACCCAAAAACGAGCCATCCAGTTATAGGCCCATCAGTCTGCTCAAGGTTCTAGGCAAGATCTATGAGAGGCTTATTTATAAGCGTCTCAGAGACTATGCAGAGACCAAGGGCCTCATCCCCAATGAACAGTTCGGCTTTCGAACTCAGCACTCTAGCGTGCATCAGGTCCATCGTATTGTCGAGCTAATCAGCGGTGCTCTCACCCATGGCCGACAATCGAGCGTAGTATTCTTCGACATAGCAAAGGCGTTTGACAAAGTCTGGCACAACGGCTTAATTTATAAGCTCTACAAACTCGGTGTGCCGGATCGTCTCGTGCTCATCTTACGAGACTATTTGTCGAATCGCACCTTTCGCTTCCGCATCGAAGGAGCCCTTTCCTCCCCCCGCCCCATAAGGGCAGGAGTCCCTCAGGGCTCAGTATTAGCCCCCCTCATTTTCACGCTATTCACCAGCGACATCCCCAAACACAGATCGACGCAGTTGGCTCTGTTCGCAGACGATACAGCGATCATCTGTAAGGGAAATTCAGCTACGATGCTGCTAAACCTCCAAAGGGCTGTCAACAACCTTGGCGCCTGGTTTAGGAAATGGCGAATAGAAGTAAATCCCGACAAAAGTCAAGCGGTTAGCTTTTCTAAACCGAGAACTAGACCCCCCCCTTTCCCCCGACTTATCACCATGTTCGGCAAACCAATCCCTTGGGCTAGGCGCGCCAAATACCTAGGTGTTATCCTAGATCATCATCTCTCCTTTTCTGAGCACATAAAGACGGTTCGTTCGCGAGCCGCTTTCGCTCTAGGTAGACTCCACTCCGTCCTAAATGCACGCAGCAAATTGTCACTTAAGTGCAAACTGCGCATCTATACATCATGTATCCGACCCATTATGACCTATGCGGGTGCAGTATTCGCCCACGCCAAGTCCCATTCCATCCATAGGTTGCAAGCTTTGCAGAACCGTTTCCTCCGTAAAGCCACGGGAGCTCCCTTCTATGTCAGAAACGAGATCCTCCATCTCGACTGTAGAATCCCTACGATTCACCAGTTCCTAAAACGCATGTCCAAGCGTTACTTTGACTCCGCTCCTAGACATCGTAACCCCTTGGTTGTCGAAGCAGCCAATTATGTCCCTTCTAGAATTAGTCAGATCCGCCGTCCACGGCATGTACTTTCCGACCCTGATGATCCCATCACACTCCTCCAAGAGCAGAATAGGGCCACCAGTACAATAAACAAATACAGACGCCTCCCGTCATTCCGACCTCGCCGCCGAGGTCCTTTGCGATCGCGACCGTGTCCCTGATTAAATAATACTCCTCCCCGACCCTTGCTCGAAAACGAGGTGCCAGCAAGTTGTTGCCGCTGAGCACGTAGCTTTAAACTACCCCGCTTAATAATCATGATATAAACCAATTTTGATCCAGCCTGTCCCTTCTTGCTGTCCTCCCCTCAGCGACGCCCTAAGCCGAGGTTCGTACCCCACAGGGGGTGCCCTTAGCGAGCGTTCGCCTAGTTTTAATTTAGTTTAGTATTTTGCCCCTGGCTGGAGGCTTTGAGTGTAGCAGCTTAAGGCACCCACAGGAAAGTCCGGTTAAGCAGCCAAGACCTTAGTGGTCAAAACTGCGAGATGCCCGTTAAAAAAAAAAAAAAAAAAAAAGGTGTAAATGTAGCGATTTTAGTCGCCTATGCAACTATTCACAGGCGATTACAAAATCTTACGTCTAGACACACAACATATTTGCATATCATAGCATATTTGTCTCTAGCGATTTCAATATAACGTGAGATTATGAAATCGCCAGCGGCTATAGTCGTTGCGTGTGTACTTACAATAAGAGGTAGTACCACAGAACACTATAAGCCCACGTACGCACGGACGTAAAAATATAACGGCGGGATATTATCACACAATTTTCAACTCTCGCTATTAGGCTGAGCGTTGAGTACATTTTAGCGGGTCGAAAAATACACTGTTGTATTTAAATTTTCGGCGCTAAGCAGAGCGTTGAAAATCCAGTGTGCGAAAAAAATCCGCTGCTATTTTAATACTCTTCAGAGTACGATAGTGTATTGTCCACGTTTAACAAGGAGAGATTGCCAGAGGCAAAAATAAGTTTTGTAAAATGGCAACTCTTGGAAAATGTTGTCAATGTCATTCTTTTACCCCATGAACCTTTGTTGTTAGTGGTGGTTGACTAACCAATATTTGCAAAAATGGTAATAATCTTATATTTTCAAACTAATCATTAAATCAAAATTGAAATTTAGTAATTGAATGTGATCTTGTAGTATACATGGTGCGAGTTTACCCAATATTTTGCTTCAATCGGCATTATAAAATGAGTGTCAACTTTGTTTCAGTCGCTGGTAATTCCAGACAAGTTCCAACATATTCTTCGTATTATGAATACGAACATTGATGGCAAACGTAAAGTTATGTTTGCCATGACCGCGATCAAGGGTGTTGGTCGCAGATACTCTAATATCGTACTGAAGAAGGCCGACATTGATCTTGACAAGCGTGCTGGAGAATGCACTGAAGAAGAGGTATGTATGTGGTTACTTGATAGAAATATACGTTGAAAAGTATTTGATTCGTTTTCTAATCCTACTTATAGTAGTTAGCCAGTTGTTTTTACAAAAACCTTGAGACTAACGTTAATGTATACCATCGTAATATTTCTGATGGGTATAGTACCTAAGCATATAAACAAAATACAAAGAACTAGGAACCTTGTTGTAATTCCTCACATGTATGAATGTCCATGCTAACTGGGCATCTCAGTTCTCCATACTCAAAGTAAACCACATATTTCTTTTGTATCAAACTTCAGTGGTGAGATTAAAATTTGTCTCAGAATACAAAATCTTTTTTATTTTGTTACTTTAAAATTCCTTGTAATTTTTCAGGTTGAAAAGATTGTCACAATCATGTCTAACCCCAGACAATACAAAATCCCTGACTGGTTCCTCAACAGGCAGAAAGATATTGTTGACGGCAAGTACAGCCAGTTGACATCTTCTAACTTGGATTCTAAGCTTCGTGAAGATTTGGAGAGGCTCAAGAAAATCCGTGCCCACAGGGGTATGCGTCACTACTGGGGCCTGCGTGTGCGTGGTCAGCACACCAAGACCACTGGCAGGAGAGGAAGAACTGTTGGTGTATCTAAGAAGAAGTAATCTAAATAAATAAAACATAATTTCTGCATTTTATAAGTTTTATTTGATACTCCATTTGATCTCATTTTAGGTAATAAGTTACTTTCAAGCACAATTACATTAATTATTTCATCTATTGAGATGTTGAACTAAGAGAAATTGTGAGGTACCTACAATATAACATACTTCTGTAAAATCTATAGATATAATCTAATAGACATATATATCAATTACAAGTAGTTCCTAGTGGTGGTGAGACTAAGTATTTATCTGGATAAATTACTCAACATGACTTTCATTCAAAGGATAAATTCATACTTTACACAAGAATAATAAATTTAAAATGTGATGTTAATGATTTATTGGAAAAATAGAATAATGTAAAAATATATTTACATTACATGTCACAAGCATACAAAGTTATTCATACTGTGCAATAAGTACCATCATGTAGACTCCAGCTAGTAGAGCTACTATCTCTTTGACAGACTGAGAAAACTTAGTTGAACTTTCAAGAAGTTCAGGGATAACAGACACAGTAGCAATATAAATAAAGCCTCCAGCAGTAAATGGTAAAATGAGAGATGAAACAAGGCCATCTCCTGAACCTCTTAGATATATAGACAAAACTGTGCCTGATATTGCACCAAATGCTGTGAGCAACTGCAACATCATTGCTTTCCTTCGTGAACACCCTGATTGGACAAGAATTGCAAAATCTCCAATTTCATGAGGGATTTCATGTAAAAATATAGTTACAGTAGTAATAAGACCAATGTTTTGACCAGCAATATAAGATGCTCCAATTGCTAATCCATCAGTAAAGTTATGTGTAAAGTCTGCAGCAAGGTTTAAATATCCAGCAATCTTTATATCTTCTTTTTTGTCCTTTGTCTTCTTTTTTTGTTTATCATCATTTTTCTTCTTTTCTGCTCCATGAGAATGGCCATGTCCTCCATCAAATAACCGAACAGTTTTCTCAACCACTAAGAACGTAATAATTCCTCCTAACACACCAAGTCCAACAGTGATGTCATGTGGTTCATGGTGCTCACTGTCATGTGAGTGACTGTGGCTGTGTCCTTCAGCGCCGCCACTAGACATGAGCGCATGCGGGATCAAGTGCAGAAATGCATCGCCGAGAAGACCGCCAGAAGCAAACGACAGTAAAATCTTGAGTAACGGTTGTTTTTCCACAGTGCCGTCAATTGGTATAAAGAACAGTATAAAAAACGGCGCTATACTTATAAAGAGTGTTGAAGTCAATGCTCTGACGTATAAGTCGTAATCTGGTTCAGTTATCACTTCTTCGTTTTTGTGTTGTTCGTTTGCACTTTTGGAATATTTGAATGAGGGCGGTTCATTTCCATGAAAATCATCATGCGAGTGGCTATGACTATGTGCCAATGTTACAATAATTGTACATGCTAGAATAAGACGCAGTAACAGTGCTTTACTAGGATAAAACATTCTTAGAGAATAATGAAATTTCCTCGGACAACTGTACACATACACACACTTTTACACGATGTGAATGAATGACAGAAACAATAGAATGACAGAATTGACATTTGACAAGAGATGACAATTTGACGTGACAGAACGAGCTATGAAATTAGTAAGTACTTTTAGCTATAGAATCTCCTGCGAACAACTTGGCTAACCTGCCTTGAGATTGGCAACCGTGATCGATATCGGTCGGGAGGATATTATTATTATGGTGGGTATTACACTATAACATATCTGGGATCACAGATTAATGAGTCCTGTACACGGTTGTTGGTTATACGTCGGCAATCCGTCGGGATGTAGGAGAGGTCCAGTGCTGCCAAATGCACCGTAATTGCGGTAAAAATATCGTATTCAGCATAGATCTACCAACTACCGTAACAATGTAATTACGGTGTCAAAAAACACTGTAATAGGGCAGATGGATTATTGAGCTTGTTTTTAAGTCATAACATGGTAACATTTTAAATAGCAGTGGACTAGGGGGAATTCCCCAACCATAGATAAAAGTTTGAACTAATATAATACGTACAAACTATGGAGTTGCCTAATTTGACAGACTTCTTAACCTCTTTAGGGTTCCGTATTTATTACCAACTTTCTTCATTCAGGTAATGTACTTTAAGTAATTGCGTTGTAATAAATCTGCGTTGAAAGACCTCGTTCGTTCGTTTCTCTCGTAGTTAAGCTGAAGCTTAGGAAACATAATACTGAAATGTATAAAAATGATCATGATCATACAGTTATTTTGTCAAATTCAGACTAATTAAAATATGGATAAGCGTTTTTTTTTTCAAACAACAATTTAATTTACACCACTTTTTAAAATCTACCAATTTTTTTAAAAAATATACCGTATTTAAAACTGGGAACATCGTAACTCATTATTTGGAGTTGGCAACACTGAAGAGGTCATTTTCAATCAAATTACCTCTGACGATCCCTATGCCAATGTCTACCATTTTCGAGTAAATTTACTTTTTTTTTGTATGAAGTAAAAATATTTTGGCATAGGCATTGGCATAGTATTGCTATATTGGTCATTAAGGGTAATTTGGTTGCAAATGACCTCTCCTACATCCCCTTAACGGATTGCCGACGTATAACCAATAATCCTGTATAAATGATAATCCTTACATATTATATAATCCCCCGCCGTATGCCGTGTGTGTTTACTAGAATCCATCGAAAAGACGGTTTTCCTGGGGATAACGCTTGACTCCAAACTACAGTGGGGTCTTCACTTAACATCACTTGCAGGGCGGCTAAGTTCAGCCGCTTACGTTGTATTGGAAAATCCGCCAATTAATAGACGTGAATACCGCGAGACTGGTCTATTTTAGCCGTAAATACCGTAAGGTATTTTCAGAGGCGGCCTTACCCATTGCGAGGCCCCGGGCGGCAGGCCTTTGCGAGGCTCATTTGTCCGTCGTGAAAAGTAGGTATATGATGCGAAAGTGGTCTGGTTATTCGGTTTAGGTATTTGTCATGTTTGAGGTAAAATGCTAAAGTTTTAAAAATAAATAAAATTTGTGTTTTATAATATTTTACATTGAAAGATTTACAAAATTAACAAATACACAGATGATAAATCAAAAGTTTTAAATAAAGACAAAATAGTTTAAAAAAATCTTTTTTTTTTATATGCTTGGGTTGTTGCGCGAGGCCCCTGCAAGAGCGAGGCCGCGGGGGATTGCCCTGTTCGCCACCCCCTAAGGCCGCCGCCGCCGCTGGGTATTTTGCTGTGGGGACAGGCTGCAGATATTGATTTTATCTTTATTCTGCAAAAGAGGGCCGTCAGAGCCATCTACAACCTCCGCAGACGCGAATCTCTAAGAGCCTTGCGAGCGCCACGCGAGCGCAACGTGTTCGCCGTGTTTGCGTAACGAGAGTAATTGACTCGAGGGTACAAGAGAGAGCGAGACAAGCGAGCGTACAATATGGTGAAAAGGTCGCGTAGTCGCAGTTAGCTCGCTTCGCACCCGCCGAGAGCATGTTCACAAATCGCTTCGCTGGAAACACGCTGGCAAATCTTCAGTGTGTTAACGCTCTAAGGGAACTGTTTAAAAAAATTAACATCATGATGGTACCTTGTCAGTATATTGAAAATATTATGTATTTTCGAAAAAATCTACATCTTTTTAGGATACATGCATAAATTAAACACTAGAAATAGGAACAAATTATATCAACCACGTTTTAGATTGTCTAAAGTACTTACACACACCTTTATGGGGTACTGTGTAAAATATTATCTGTTGTATGTTGCTCCCAAAAATAACGCCATTGGGAACCGGTTTGACATTACTGCCGGCAGCCGAGATTAAAAACATCGGCTGCCGGCACATTACATACTCTGTGGCTGGCACCGCCGGCTTCAATAATGGACACCGGCGGCGCGGCGTTTGTGGCAACCCTTCCAGTATTCAGAACTCCAACTAACTAACCCTAACTAAAATATATTTTTTCTATATATTCTATTCGTTTTGGTAAGGGGTCACAGTTCTAACCTAACCTAAACTTTTTTGCGAGTAAATATATCTAATCTAATTTAACTACGGGAATATGGAAATCACTGATTATGGAAATATAAAACTGAAGAAAAGTAATCCTTTATTACGTCTTTTCTAAGTATGCCTACCCCGCCTATCTACTCCAATATGACCAATTGCCAACCCCGTTTTCTGCTTTTTTTTTCCAAACTCAGCGCTGGCGGCCAATTCGGGAGCCGGCGCCGGCAGCGGAGGCACTTACTGTATTAAAATACCACTCGATATTCAACTAAATGAGAAGAAATTTAAAACGCACACTATGTAGTCAAGCATATTATAAGTTTGATGATTATATCGTACATAAAAATGCTTGGCTTCATGCTGGTCCTGCTCGACAGCCACTTGGGTTCACTAGTTAAAATTTTGATATTTGGAAGAGTTGATTCCTCTTTTTTAAATTTTGTTTTTGACATTACGAACTTAATGTTTATTTTTTATTTTATGAGAGTGAGGGTAGAGAGAGTGCACCTGTGTCGCGCACACACTTGTGCACTATATTATTTTCAGCGCCGAAGGCTAGTCTCCGTTGAGATTGGTCGCCATGGCCGAAATACGGTCTGGAGCACTAATAAAAAAATAGCATTACAATGTATACGGAGCAGTTTCCTACGACTGCGTATACGCTTACACGCTTATGCACTTCCTTAGTAATGTAATAACGTAGGCAGGTGACATCAGGCAACATCTGTTTTTCTGAATCTAGATACTAATCTAGATACCGTAGGATTTTCAATGTATTTGCTCACTTCATTCACTCCTTACTGACCACATTCACTCTCTCCATTGCTCTCTCAAGTGTTCGTAGTTTTTCTCATTTTATTACCATGTGATCCCTTAGTCGAAGATCACCTTAGTTAACTTCGTATAAGCTTTGGGTTTGCTTCCCGACTGTCCCAGGAGGAGATAAGGAGATTAATGTGTTTTGAGTGTAAATAAGTATGCAATCGAGTGTGCCTCTGTAAGTTATGTATGTTCAAGCACTCTGACGCTGTTGTTTGCATCAAATACGAGATTTAAAAAGTATATTATGATACAAGTGTGTATCAATGCACACGCGTTTCATACGACGTTTTTCAACACACATTCGAGGAAAAATACAGACTTGTTGTAAGAACAGCTATAATAAATAAGAATAACGTATGCAACTATAGACATTTAGATGTATAAAGTTCAGCTGACCTTTGCTGCCAAATACAGTACCGACAAAAAGTCCATAGGCAATCGCACAAAGCAATAGACTGACGCTTCGGTTTGACTTACGACCTTCTTCTATAAGATGTTACAATACTATAGACACATACACACACTCAATTTATCTGCAACTCATAGTAGTTCATAATTTCTATCAATACAGTATATGGCACGCTAGCTCAGTGGATAACGTGCTTTGTTATGTGCGATTATGGCGAGCCGAGCGAGGGTTCATATCTCATCTGCGGTTTGCTTATAATTTTTTGATAATTACTATTCATAGTTTTTGTTATTTTTTAATAATGACTAGTTCAACAATCATTCGTTTTTTGTTTCGGTCGTCTTGTTCACATAAATATTAAAGTTTAGCAGGTAGACCACAGAAAACTAAGTAAATAATTTCGATTTCTGTGGGGTAGATAGACGCAGTTCGTTACGCGTATTCGCTTAATAAAACTTTGTTGGTTCGTGGTTATTGTTGGTGACGAGTATTTAGGTATTAGCGGTGTTGTGGTTATTATTTTCGAAATTCAGTCAAATATAAATATTGAAGAGAGATCAAATATTATTGCGCTGCGTAAAAGTGAATGTAATTTACACAAATATCTAATGAAACCGGACTAAGTGTGAGTGTTATCATTTAAATATTTCATATTTTACTAAACATAAATCTTAATCAAAGGTATTGTTGATAGAACAGAGGTATTGTTGAGACAGAAGATGCCTTTAAAGTTTTAAATTCATTATGAGGTTTAATTCGAATAGTGAATCATAAATAATTATTATGTGTAATAAATACAATGTTATTCTTTGTTCTAGAGAAATACTGTGAGGGTTAAGAGGTATGAGGAAGAGGCTTATTATCGAGGAGCAGCGACGTCAAATGGTGAATGAATATGAAACATATGGTTTCATATCAACGAGATATTTTGCTGAATTATTAAACACGTCATTATGAACCGTTCGCTGTGCACTCTGAAGGCTTGCATCACTGAAGACCAGCTAGGAAGCCGTTTTTGACAGAAAGGCATAAACAAGAACGTTTAAGTTTTGCACGATAATATTAAGACTTCAAGTGGGACACTGCTATATTTTAACCTTAAAATATTTACCGGACCAACTTAATAAACAACAGATTCGTTATTGCATGAATTTGTGGTAACGAATTTTTTAAGCACGTTTTAATATGGTGTTTGTCGTATTTCTCGCAGATAGACCGAAATTGTTTAAGATTATTTTAGTAATATTATTATTTTAGTATTAAAATTTGAGGTTTAGTTTCAATCTTCTTTTCGTAAAGAAAATGAATTCGTAAGCTATAACCTCAATACCAACCAATATTTACTAAACCCAAATAAAATGTGAAATAAATAATGTAAACAAACTGCCCATACTTAACCTTATAATCACCTATTTTGTAGGTAAGTAATTTTTTTTTTACATTTTTAGTAGTCTAATATTCTTATTTATTGCTTAATTACTTCGACCATGATCAAAGCTAACTAATAATAAGCTAGCTAATATTTATGGTGAAAAAAATCCATTTAAAATTTAAAACATTTCATAATACAAATATGTCAAAATAATACAAATTGCTTCTAAGTTTCTTGATCTATTTCACATAGTATAATAAAGTAGTAGTAATTAAAATATTAATTAGTATAATAAATATAATGTATAAATATTTTTTAATTTTGTTATCACTTCACGCATTTTTAATTCTAAACCCTTTATTGCGATAACAGCATTAGTAAAAAGGCAGTAATAGTTAAAATATATTATTATTGCAAACAAAAATAATAATAATTGCAAAAAACCGCACTGTGTTTAGAGATCGGAACCTGAGTCTGTTTGAATCTCAGACCAACGCTTAACGCGTTCTGCTATCTGGACACGAAATTTTAAATTGAATTTTACCAATGCCATAAACTGGTCAAGGTCAAGCGCATGATGCGTGTGTGTTACAGTGTCTAACAAAAGCGACGGAAATATATATTTGTTTCGGTAGTGCGGCGCAAGTACGTGACGATACAACAGTGTGTAAAGCGCTAAACTGCGTTCTCTGTGGTCTGTGTGCCGTGTTGTTTACACATACAGATATACGGACTATACCGCGTGTTCAGAGCAATACGACTCTTAACGTGCCTATGCGCTTTTGAACGCTTACTGTACCTACTGACTATCCGGAGCTTCCTTATAACTTTTCAATGTTGGTTGGTGACATAATACTTAAGATTTCGAATTTTTGATAATAATTAACAACGCAACGAAAACGTTAACAAATATTTATGGAACTTGAACTTGATAGCGATGCATGCGCGCGCAAATAAAATGCGTGCGTAAATAAAGGTACTGGCAAACCCGTTAAAATGCCTATATAATATACACGTTCAGGTTAATATGTAGTGAAAAGATATATATTGTGATGAAATATTATGTTAATTTATCATATTTTATTTGTTTACACAGAAGGCATAAAAAGGCATGAAGTCTCTTTGATGAGATTTAAAAAAGCGCACATCTCCGACTAGTAAATAGTTGAAGTCACCTGAGAGGTGAAAGGAAGCATTAGTAGTCCCTATTTTCAAATCGGGAGAAAAGCAACAAGTATCCAACTACTGACCCATCTCTATTTTAAACATATTCGGAAAAATACTTGAAAAGTTAGTAACTAAAAGCCTAAATGCACATGTTAAACAAAGTATTACAACCCACCAACATGGTTTTATCAATTCAAGGTCAACCTCTACAAACCTTATGTGCTATATCTCAGCCATATCAGAGTCTCTTGATAAAAGGATCCCGGTAGACACTATATACACAGACTTTAGTAAGGCATTTGATAAGGTGGACCATAATATACTTCTCAAAAAACTAAATGAATTGGGGGATCATTGCTTAAATGGTCCCATTCTTACCTCGTTGGTAGGAATTCAAAAGTGGTAATAAACGGTCATCACTCTGACACCTTTCCAGCAACATTGGGAGTCCCGCAGGGCTCGCACTTAGGCTCTATCCTCTTTAACATCTTCATTAACGACATTACGTTATATTTCAAGCACTCAAGTTTCTACCTATTTGCTGATGACGTCAAAATCATGACACCAATAGTGAAAGAGTTGGATGCCGTACTGTTACAGGCTGATCTCGATAGAATGGCAGATTGGTGTAGAGTAAACAAAATGTCACTTAATGTTTCTAAATGTCACTGTATGCAATTTTTTCGAAATAAAACAGTGCAAACCAATAATTACACATTACACCAGCAAACACTACAAGAGGTAGACAAAGTTCGTGACCTGGGAATTGTGTTTTACAAAAAACTGAAATTTGATAGGCATATACAAATATTACCTCAAAAGGGTTTAAGGTGCTCGGATTTGTCTTGCGTAATAGCAAAGAATTTTCTAAAGCCTCAACTAAAATTCATCTATTTAATACATTAGCTCGCCCACTCCTTGAATACAACAGCACGGTATGGAATCCTCACTATGACGTTTACATTAAACGTCTGGAAAGTGTACAAAACGTTTTCTATACCATCTATGCTATAAAGACCATCTCGCAAAAAAAAATCAGGAGCGACCTGAGACTACAACATTATAAAATGTCCTCGTTGTTAGATAGAAGAAGGGTTCTAGATCTCACATTTCTACACAAACTGTTCAATGGGGTTGCTGCATATAAGTGCACCATCTCGCTTGCCGCGTAAATGTAACTATAACCTTTTCTATGTGCCGGGATCGAAAGCAAACCTCGGACACTTCGCCATTTTGTCAAGGCTCTGTAGCCAGTATAACGAAGTATCGAAGCGTAATGAATTGGATATTACATGCAATATGTCAACGTTCAACAAAATATTAAAGTCATAATATCCAAGACTTAATCACTGTTATTGTTATTTTTGTCTGTTGTCTTTTATGGTTATTATTATTATAGGGTCTTTGACATTTCTCGGGATCCTGGGGTCCCGGACCTTTCGAAGGCGTACGAGGGGTCGAAGCCAATTCGCAGAGGCCTGTTAGATAGACGTTTTTAATTAAATGAGGCACCAACCGACGACTATCCCTGAATATACACTCGAGAGCAATGAATCCGGGTCACTTAAAGAATCCTAAAAATCTCGGAAACTAAAAATGCTAGGTTAATGCAATAAATTGTATTTAATAGACAATGTAATACTCCTTAAATGAAGGTATTAAAACTTCTTAGTTATTGTAAAGTTATATCATAAAAAAATCAAATTTGAAAAAGGGCCACTTTCGAAGATGGAACTACGAAATTACAGCATTTGGTTTTGCTTTTGTTTGTAATCTGTCATTTATGTGGGTACATAAACCATGTTGATAGTGCTCTATATTCATTATTCAAGCTGAAATTATGTCGCTTACGTCTGAAGAATGCACCAGAATACTTACAATGCTGGAAACCGGCCGGAGTCAGCGCGATACAGCCAGGACTGTCGGTGTGTCGCTGTCAACAGTACAAAGAGTTCTCCGACGTTACGAAGAAACTGGTTCTAACCTACGCAGACCAGGAACGGGCAGAACCAGGTGTACCACAGCACGAGAAGACCGATACTTGGTGAACACCATGCTTCGAAATCGCTTTCTCACAGGAACTGAACTCACAAATCAGTTTCGACGCCTCGGAGGAAGTAACCCAAGTGCATGGACAGTAAGACGTCGGCTTGCTGAATCTAACTTAAAACCCCTTAGACCTGCAAACGGCCCTAAACTGGAGCGTGGGCATCGTATTTCAAGACTAAGATATGCCCAGAGCCACGTAAATTGGAGTATTGAAGATTGGTCAAAAGTTATGTTCTCCGACGAATCAAAATTTATGCTCTACAAGCACGATGGAAGACACAGAGTGTATCGAAGACCAGGGGAAAGATTCAAGCAAGCATGCATCGAAGAAAAAGTAGCCTACGGTGGTGGGTCTGTACTTGTGTGGGCCGGAATTTCTTCTGAAAGTCGCACAGAGCTGGTGATCATAGAAAACGGCTCTTTAACTAGCGTAAGATATGTGGAAGAAATCCTCAATGATCACGTTAGTCCATTTATGGTCAATTTAGGTGAGGATGCTATATTTATGCATGACAATGCCCGACCTCATACAGGTAGGATTGTGAATGACTACCTTCAAGAGATGAACATTACTAGTATGGAGTGGCCAGCGCGCAGCCCGGATATCAACCCGATCGAGCATGCTTGGGACGAGCTAGGCAGATGCGTAAAACAACGAAACCCTCCCCCAATCACGCTTCGTGAGCTCAAAATTGCTCTCACAGAGGAATGGGAGAATATTCCCCAAAATCGTATAAGGAACTTGGTGTACAGCATGCCAAACCGCGTAAACGCAGTAATGGAAGCACGAGGAGGCAATACGAAGTATTAAAATTCAAGAAAATCGTAATAAAGTTCAAAAATTTCATGTTTCCTATTTTTGTTTTAAGGAGAGATCAGCAGTTTTTTTCTTTATGTAATTTTGTGTTAATAAAATGTATGGTGACTCATATTTTTTTTACTTTCATTTAAGGAGTATTACATTGTCTATTAAATACAATTTATTGCATTAACCTATCATTTTTAGTTTCCGAGATTTTTAACATTCTTTAAGTGACCCGGATTCATTGCTCTCGAGTGTACTATGCAAGTGCACGCAAGGACAACCCCCGGTTGGTGTAAGACTACTGCAGGATATGGAAACAAAGATATTGGACTATGGGTTTGGGTGGCTAAAGTGGACTGGTTACCTGGAACTATGGAAGGACTACAGCCCCTGCCTGACCAATGATATATAATATACACGGATAAGATGGCAGGGGGTGACGTGCACACTCAATAATGGGCCCCCGAAAAACTGTCGCTAGCACATAGTGACGTAGCGACTAGGGTGCAACATGTCTTGAGGTGCTTGAGGAGTGGAGAGGTATTCCACGGCTTTCAGAACAATCCCAGAGCCCGGAAGATGGTCAAGATCTCTACGAGCACTTACTGGAATACTTCCTTCCTCCGAGCACGTTTGCTCTTGCGAATCTTCACTCAAGCCGGCAATTAAGGCAAGAATGAGGTGGGAGCTCCGTTCCTCGTCAGTGTTCACTCCAGCCGGCCAATAAAGGCAAGCCAGAGGTGAGGAACAAGACTTCTCCCGGGAGATAGGGTCCATGGGGTCGCTACTGCCCAACAGCTCGCCACATGCTGCCCTGCGGGTTTTCGTATCTCTCTTGGTCTGGCTCCTCTTCTCAGACCCGTTCCGGCAAAGTAAACTCTACCGGCATAGACGGTAGAGTTTACTTTGCCGGAACGGGATTGTATTTAATTTTGTTTCCTTTTGTGATTTCATGTTTTGATTTATTTTATCATTGTTATTATTTTCGCTTTGCCATGCTTTGTCAAGCTTAATGTATTTAACTAGGTTATAAGAGAATGATGGGGTCTCCTATAAAAGGAAGCGCACACTCGTATTTATCCCCGTACTTGTAATCTTGCATGTAATTGTGTAGCCTCTGTTGGAGATCCAATAAATTAAAATTAAATAAATCTCTGACGCCCATTACCGCGCTTGTGCGGTAATATAAAGTAAAAAGCACGCGTGTTTAATAAGAGCCACTTTGCGAGCAAGTGTGTTGAAAATAAAATAATTGCTTATAAAAAGAAAATGGTAGGTACTTTAATTTTGTAGTTCTGTTTCAGTCAGGTTTTTTAATTTTATCAACAAAAAATGCTATATAGTATGACGTACGTACCCGTGAAAATATTAAGAGACAGACAGATGGCGTAGGCTTAGTAAAAGGGTTCCGTTGTAACTTGTCACTCTTGAGAAACAGAACCCTAAAAAAACGTCGTAAACTTCCAGTTATTTATTTTTTACTCTTAAAAATACGTAGGTTTTAAAACCAGTAAGTCATTTTCATATTTCCGTCGATATCGCGTTGCGTTTCAACGATGCTGGATTGGCGGCGTACGAGTTTGCGCATTGAATTGCGCCTTATGTCCGGGATATCTGGAATTCCGTCTTCAACTAATGGTGCCTGAGTGAGTTCGAGTTGATCTAAATTTTCATATGACTCCGCATCTGATACTTTTCTGAAAATAAGTAAATTTTTTGTTTAGTCAGAGTAACCACAAAAATGTCAAATATTATTTTATACACTATGCGTCTAGGCATCGAAAAATAAATATGGATAATAGTATCCTCATTTCTATTATCCATAATTATCCTCTTTCGAGTGACACTGCATGGTCACTCATATTATTAAGACGAATCTAGAAAATTAGGTTCGTCATCATCACCATTCTACTGTACGTGCCAAAGAAATAGACATAACACACGAGGGCAAAGTATATCTTGCATTTTAACTACTCAAAAAGGTATTTAATATTTTCATTATTTGGGTTCTACGCCGCAGAACAAAATGATATATCTATATATATAAAAATGAATCCCTATTCCCCTTGGTCACGGCATCACGCAAAAACGGCTGAACGGATTTGGATGAAACTTGGCGTATGGGTAAACCATGACCCGGAGAAGGACATAGGATACTTTTTATCCCGATATTTCCAAAGTATCGAGACAATGCGGGTGAAACCGCGGGGCGCAGCTAGTATATATATATTTATGGATATTTATCTCTTATTTACCTAAAAATATAAAAGTATATACCTATCTAGAAAGTTTCAAGTTTCCAACGTTAGTATTAAAAGCATTGGTCTACTGCCTAGTACCTGCTGTTGTTAGTTATGGGGCGTCTACGCTTTCGTAGGCCGAATCGTAGCACTTCGTAGCACCGTCTTTGTAGAGGGAGCTACAAAGTGCTACTATTGTTGTTATTTTGTACTTTATCATTTTTAAAGCAAATATCCAGGATAAAAGTAGGCTATCTATCTGTCAAATTTCACAATCATCGGTTCAGTGGTTTAGGCGTGAAAGGTAAAAGACAGACAGACAGATAAAATTACTTTCGCATTTTCATTAATAATTCATACTTTTAATAATATTTTATACAATTTTATTTTCATACGTAGTAAGATATAGTAGATAAGATGATTGATCACTATGTACGGGAAAAGTTTTTTGCGATTTGTGGCTTTTCTAGTACTTTAACCTTTGTATCTTGTCTTTTAATCCTTATACAAAACTACATCGATTGGCATCATAAAATAAACGTGCGACCTTTTTCTATCTGACTGTATCATTTACCCTAAATCTGTGAATGCAGTGAGATTACTCAAAAAGTTAAGGACAGTCTCCTAAGAGCATTTTCCTGTAGCTACGACGGCACTTGCACTTACTGCCCCGACTCCACCCTCCATATTAGTATAGTACTTTGGCAATTTTTTTTATTCCATCAGGATTCTACAACAGAAAAGTACCGCCATGCTTTCCAGCAGTGCCGAAAACTTAATATAAGCGCTTTAGATAAATGTGTGTAAATCTCTTCTGAAAAATCTTAAATTAGTTCTTTGCATTGTAAGTTCTAATGATTAGGATTTCGTATCTAATAGGTCAAAATACGAAGTTATGACGGTGATGTTAATTATGTAGACTCTTACTTTTGAATGCTTACCTTTGATCACCACAAGCCATGCAGTCAGCATAAGTCCAATCCTTGCCAAACTGCTCTCCTTCTTCAGCTGTTTGTGGTAGCGAAGTGTGCAATGTTTCAGGCAGGCGGAGCGCGCTCAGCCCACCCACGACTGAGACTGCGCCCATCACTACCAGAGGCAGGACGAGGTTACTTGAGCCCTGTAAAGGAGCAAATTCACGATATTTTTTACCTAAAGCCATTTGTAAGTCATTGCTATGTAACTCTTACCTCATTGTAATAAAGTATGAATTAGAATGATGCCGTGAGTTATACATATACAAGTCTCGGCAATCATTTTAATTTATACTTTATAAAAATGTATTGTGAATGTGCCTGTGCCAAACCTTCCTTCTATATGAAGGATCACGTAGGAAAACAATGAATCTAAATCTAAGTGTTGTAATTAATTTAACTGCATTTAGGTATCTACTCTATTTATTTTAACAACACATTAGACTTAAGTGGCCCATCTAGACATGAATATCTAACTTCAAGTGGAGTTTCGCTTAAATCTTGAAAAAGTAATTTATCTTTGCTGAAAGGAAACACGTTTATTTTTCTACACATTTCCTTGAATGGGTCTTATTTGCGTAATGTTATAATAAATGAAGGAAGTAGTAGGCACATACATGAAAATCATACCTATTTAATGTAAAAAATGTCAGCGAACTATTAGAATGTGGAATTTTTCACGATAAGAACGATCGTGATTAATATCAACCTACTGTGGATAGTCTACACAGGTGGCAATTAAAGCAAAATAAATACAATTATTTAAATACTTGTGAATATGTTGGACTTCAGTAGGTAGGTATGATATATGATTTAATTAGCTTGAAAACTCAATAGGCAAGTACTTATAATTTATATAGACACACTAAAATATACCTTTGTTTATTAAAAACAGAGAGTATACGATAAAATATAATAGGGACTGTGATTAGAAACTGAATAGATTATGTAATAAGAAAGAATAAATGCTACATAAATAAATCTACTGTGATAGCGAGCAGATACCTGGTAATTGTTATTTAATATTTTTCTAGCTCTGCCAAAATGTTTGACTAGATTTTGGTTATCATTCTTACCAAGTAGTTTATAAAAGGTATTATAATCAAACCCAGGCCGCCAATGTATGCCGATGTTCCGATACCAACGCCTCTCAATTCCGTCGGGTACAACTCTCCGGCATACGGGTATATTATTAAGAAGGATGCAGATATAAAACACTTGGATATTAAATAGAGGATTAGGGTTTCCGTTCGAGCATCTGGAAAATTATTTCGGTTCTATACACATAGGTATCTATTTACAAGGGAAGTTTTTATATCAAAATAGTGCTTACCACTGGGGAGTAGTACAGTTATAATACAGAAAATTCCACTTATAACCATAGACAAACAGAGTGGCCATCTTCGTCCAATACGGTCCATCAGCACCCAACAGACAAGGTAACTTGGTATCTCTACTGCTGAAGACAGGAAAAAGCTCATGTACTGGTTTTCACCTATAGCCGGTCCATAGTAGCTGAGACCCACATACACCATCTCTGATGCGCACCAGTTTAGAGTTATCAAAAATGTTTTAAGTCTCATGTTCGGAGTCCGACACAGAGCGAACACGCTCACAGTTTTAGCCTCTGTAACTCCCCTCTCTTTTTGTTCTATAACCTGTTTCTGAAGTCTATTCGTAAACTCTTCCGGTAATTCCTTCCCATTGACTCTTGCGATAGTTTTTAAAACATTGTTTGCCTCTTCGAGCCTTTCACGCATGAGTAACCACCGCGGGGATTCTGGTAGTACGAACCAATATAAATAATAAAAAAAGAAAGGGACTGATGTCGCTAAAGCGAGGCTTCTCCAGTCTCTCAGCAAGTATGTGACGATGGATAATAATATCAAACCCAACGTGTAAAAAATGCAAGTCATCACAGTTACGAAAGATCTGTAGTTTGGGCCTGCTAACTCCAAAGCTGAAAGGATTAAGTGTTTATATTATTTTCTCTTTGTATAATGGATATACATTACATATGTTACGGCTAAAACCCGAAGTGCGGCTACACCTAGTTTTAGCCGGCTACAACCAGGTGCGGCCGGTAGCAGTTGGTTAAACTTGTCTAAATGGACCCTGGCACTCGCCGGTTTCTGCCGGGGCACCACTCGCTTCGCTCGTTCGGCTCGTGCGGTGTGTTATGTGGTCACAGTTCTAACCTACCTTTCAGCCATTTTGTTTATTTGCTACAACTAAATTTAACCAACTGCTACCGGCCGCACCTAGTTGTAGCTAGTAAAAAACTACGTGTAGCCGCACTTCGGGATTTAGCCGTGACATATGCATTCATAGATCATCATTTTATCTTTCATGAATACTTATTTACTTACAAATAATGAAAGGTATCTGATAAACCGCAGGAATAGTTAGTCCTACGATAACTCGTGCCATTGTCCAGAACCAGAACTCATGAGCATACGCAGTCATTAAGCTTCCAAGTAGAAGTGTGCTTAGACAAAGAAAGAAAGATTTCTTGCGTCCTATTCGATCATTTAAAATCCCAAACGTGTATACGCCAACTGGCCCTCCAACATTTAAAGCAACCAGACCAAGAGTAGGGTAGACGTCGTACTCGCAGACTAGATCAAACTGAAAGGAATGTAATTTTATATAAATTTTTAGGGTAGAATATTCTTTATTATGTACACCATAAAAATACCGAGTACAGGGTACCGTAGTACCTCAAAAGGAAAAAACGGAACCCTTATAGGATCATTTCGTTGTTCGTCCGTCTGTCTGTCTGTCAGTCTATCAAGACCCTTTTTCTCAGGACCGCGTGGCGGTTGATCAAGTTGAAATAATATCAAATACGTAGCTCTACGATCCCTTGGAGCTCTAAAAAAATTAAGCTTCTACGTCAACGTAATTAAAAAGAAACGGCCATTAATGCGACATATTTTGATTAGTGTTGCCCAAATTCAGTCTTGGTCTTGCAGTCTTGGTCTTGTTCTTGCGTTTTTGCAAGACCAAGACCAAGAACAAGACCGCGTATTTTTAGCAAGACCAAGACCAAGACTGACCGTGCAAGACTTGAGCAAGAACAAGACATAGCCTGCAAGACTCTTGCGTCTTGCGTCTTGCAGCTAGGACTTAGCGCTATTTCACTGAGTAGTTAGGTGTAACAGTTCGGTGTATAGGTAGGTACGCTTAGGAATTCTATGAGACGCAAAAAACTGTATCAAAGAATATGAAAAACTGGACCTATGCGCATTACGACTAATACCATAAACATAACGAATAAAAAAATATCTATTAAAATCAAACTGAGTGCATGCATAGTTATGTTTTAACCATCGGCACTTTGATAATGCGGCATCAAAGGTTTTGTACTTACTTCTCAAAGAAATTTGCCGCTTTTCGGAAGTACATGGTTATGATACACGCGCCGGCGGCTTCTTTTGAAATCTAAAACAATCGTTGCCGCCACGCCGAAATCATAACATTTGTGACACTATTTGATTGCCGCCATAGGGCGTAGGTATACTCATGCAAAATAATTTCGAATTTTTTTAAGAGTACCTACAGGTGTTCCAAAGAATAAATAAGTTTCAGAGTGCTTAGAATGAAAATGAATACATTATACTGATCACGCAAGTAGTATTATGATTATGATAAAATGGTAAGGATAGGTAGTAGATGTCATATTAATTCATTCTAGTAAGTATATATTATAATATTGATTACTTATATGGTTTTAAACTAATTACTTAGGTACTATTATTGTACATTTAGTCATTATATTTCTTAAGTTTTTACAAGAAAAAATAGCAAAAAAGTGTTCAAATATCACCCGTTTAATAAATATTGTAGCCACTTTTAAATATACTTGAAACGTGTAAAAAAATTCTACAAAACTAATAAAATAATATAAAAAGCGTAGGTACTTACCTACTAATAAAATAAAAAGCCTGCGATAAGAGTTTTGTATTACTTACCAGCCCGAATATCTCTGAGAGAGATGATGAGAGTAAGTATTTACTAGCTGTGCCCGCGACTTCGTCCACGAGGAATAGTAACTTTGGAGGTATAGTGACGTTCAGGACTTATTTATTTATTTTAAAACTTCTGTCATCAAACATACAAACGAACTCTTCAGCTTTATAATATTAGTATAGATGTACGCCAAAACATTCACTTATATGTAAAGAATAGTGATTGGCACTAATTCTATTTTATTCACGCGTCGCGTCTGTACAAGTAGGTAATATTTAGTGTGTGTTTGTACGCCGCACGCGGCATTGTTTGATTTGCGGCGGCATCCTTTTCATAGAGCCGGCACGTGGCGAGGCGGCGCGGTAGAAAGCAAGGAAACGTACTATAAATAAAGGAATTATTTTAATTCCAGTCATTTCCAATTGAGCTGTGCTTCGAGTCTAACTTAATAATTGTTTTTACTAATTCTCGTTGTTTTCTAAAAACGTATCACGTGTACAATTTAATATGAGTGACGAAGATTCAAATTATTCTAGTCCGAGTAACGAGAGTTTGAGTCACAGATCTAAAAGACCCAAAAGCAAATTTGAGGAGTTTTTCGAAATAATTCATGCATCCCAAACTGCCTTCTGTAAATTGTGCCAACATAAAAAGATTGAAATAAAAATGAAAAACAGAAACACTTCAGGCTTAAGGAAACATCTAATATCTTTCCACAAAAAGGAATCAGAAATATTTCTTCCTGTTAAACCAAAATTAAGTGGAGATATCACAAGCTTTTTAGTAACCGCTGGAAGAAGTGGACAGGTAAGAATATTTTTTTAACAGTTAAAAGAATTTTAACTCCGCGTAGCTATTCATGCGATACTTTCAAAAACGCCATTAACTTACGTAAGTATTTTTGAGTTAGTGGTGTTTTCATCTAGGGGTGCGACATATTAAGTATGTAATTATCGTCTTAAATATTTTTTATAAACACCCATATTTTCATTTAATCGGCCAGTAACAACTAAGTACTTTATTTTGGTAAATTACAGTACAGTGCAACCTTAATATAACAAATATCAATTTAACGATTTTCTCGATTTAACAACAACAAACCTCCTCCTCTTATACGCTCAAACCTAGTATGTTTTAAATAATAACACAAGATTTATTGTTTTGTTTCAGTCGGAAAACAGCAGTGACAACATCACGACAGCTACAGTTGATTGGGTGGTGAAAAAATATCTTCCCTTCTCATTTTTCGATGACGAAGCTACACAAGTATATTTTCGACGTATTTGCCCTAATATGGTGTTTCCTAAAAGGTCTACACTTAGCAGGAAAGTCAAAGAGCGATTTGAAGAGCTCCAATTGAATCTCAAGGAACGACTTCAACAATTATCATCTAAAATGTCTTTTACCATTGATGGGTGGACGTCAATTGCTGGTAGGAGTTACTACGGGGTTACTATTCATTATATAGACAACGAATGGAAGTATCAATCTGTAGTTCTTGATTTTATACCATCACGCGGTCGACATACTGGGGAAGATATTGCAACGATTTTCCATGAATGTTTATTGGAATATGGCATAATTGATAAAATACAAGGTATCACGGTCGACAACGCAACTGCAAATACCAAATTTATGTATGAACTGGGCAAACAGCTGCCGCCACACTTTGATTCAGACAATCAACATTTCCGGTGCTTTGCTCACATTTTAAACCTTGGTGTACAAGATTTATTAAAGACCTTAGCATTACACTGTGAGTCTGACACTAACGCGCAAGATCAGCAGTACGAAGACTATGCAGACGAAACTGAGGATGAGGAAGATGAAGAATCTGCACCAAATATTGCTGACTCGCGTACATCTGTAACAAAGTTACGCAGTATTTCCAGTAAAATAAAAAGAAGTGAGATAGTGAAGAAGAAGTTTCAGTCTGCTTGTGAAGCAGCTGGCGTGCCATCAAATCTAAATGCCATTCTTGACTGTCCAACGAGATGGAATTCCACACATGATATGATTGGATTTGGTTTAAAAGTGAGAGCGGGCATTGACATATTGTGCAGTTCTGTCACCGAATTAAATGATTTTCATATCACAGCTAATGAATGGCAGGTACTCGAAAAATTACATAAATTTCTAATAAACTTTAAACTTTTAAGTACAAAACTTGGTGGAGACAAATATGTTACATTACCGCTAGTCATTGTATCATTCAATCTCTTGCTAGATAAAATTGAATCCATGGTAAAACAGTTAGATGAGAAACCTAATCGATCTGAAGTGGATGAAAGGCTCATTCTAGCTTTCCAAGCAGCTCGAGACAAAATGCTTAAACATTACAAGAAGAGCAACTGGATTTATTGTACTTCTTTAATTTTAGACCCAAGGCATAAGGCTCAGACTTTTGACCTGACAATGTGGGGGAAGCAACTTAAAACAGAAAGTCTGCGCAAGTTCAATGAACTTTATGAAGAATATAAAAGTCTACACTCACTGAACAAATCTCTGGAATTACCAGAAAAAGAAAATAAAGTATGTGATGAAGATGAAGACGTAATAGACTTTGATAAACTCTATGAATGTCCCTCGACGTCATCTGGATCTTGTCTTCAAGGCTTAGTGATAGACGAGTTGGAGGAGTACCTGAGAAAACCAAGAACTGCCAGCTCGGAAGACATTTTAGATTGGTGGAGGACGCATGAGACAGAGTATCCGATTTTATCGAAAATGGCCCGTGATTTTCTCTCAATACCTGCAACTTCAGTACCTGCTGAGAGGTTATTTTCTAAAGCATCATTAGTAATTAGAAAACATAGAAATAGGTTAAGTGATGAGTCAGCCAGATGGTTACTTTGTATTAATTCTTGGTCAAAAAAATTGATATAAAGTATCATAACCTAATGATAAAGCTGTTGATTTGTGTTGTATTTTATTTTTTATTCAAATAAATGATAAATCGTAAAACTCTTTTATTAAATTTCTTATAAGTTGAGGGTTCAATCTCTTTCTAGACAGATAAGTATTGTTCTTTAAAATACAGTCAAGTTATTGTAATTAATTTGTTTTTTTACATGTTTTAGCAAATGTAAGCTTATAAATCATAAATGTTTATTAAGAAACAGTTACTTCCATGGAAAACGACATATAGGTCAGTTGATTTTTCGAATTTCTTATCAAATCTTCAGTTATTTATTAATCTGCTTGATCTTTACTATGGCTATGTTAATTCAAGCTCACAATGTTCCAATTCTAATACGTTTTTCTAAGATTTAAAGTAAACTTTAATAAATAGTAATAGACTAATAGGTAATTGCAAGACTTGCAAGACTCTTGCTGCAAGACCAAGACCAAGACCAAGACTGGGAGCGCAAGACCAAGACCAAGACCAAGACCAGGTGTATTGGCGCAAGACCAAGACCAAGACTGGCTAAGTCTCGTCTTGTTCTTGCATTTGGGCAACACTAATTTGATACTCGCAAATAAATCAAAACATATGGGGTACTTCCCGTTGACATTCATCACATAAAATATTTTATTTTAGTGATTACAAATTTAAAGCAGTTGGAAATTGACCGTGACGTAACGATGTATCGGAGAACATGTTTTTCAACTACAATGTTAAGTTTGTTTATGGGAAAAATTTATACCAACTACGGAACCCTTCTTTGTGCATGGCCTAACACGCACTTGGCCGGTTTTCCTTTATGATATAAATATACATATGATATAGTAGAACATTTCTCTGAAGATTTTTAAGGATTCCGAGCCCAAAGGGTGCCAACGGGACCCTACCTACTACTAAACTTACTTATACGCCTTTTGTCTCTCTGTCTGTCATGTTCCTGCGTGTTCACCTCCGTAATCGTGGTAACTATATATTTACGCATACTTTATATTGATTTTATCGAAAGCAAAAATAAGTTGGTATTTCATAGTATTTCTTACGTAATATATTTCTTTAGTATTACGTACCTATTTTCTTCAAAACGTTTATAAAATAAACGTATTTTTACGTCATACCAAGTTATTTTTTTTCAGATTTTTCCACCGTAGCGTAGGTATAGTTGAAAAGTAAAAGGACGGTAGGAAACACAGTTTTTGCGACTTTAGAAGCGCATATCGCACCAGTCACCAACTATTGACTTTAATAAGAGTGACTTCAGAAAAATCATAATCTTAATTATGGGATCCAACAATAATACGAATAACGTTTTATTCGTACTATATGTCAATGAAATTTGGAATAGTGCGAATATTTACAAGTAAAATGAGTGTGTGATAAACGGACGGACAGGATAAAATTATAAGGTTTCGGTTATTTCCATTTGGCTTCAGAACATTACAAAGCAGGCAAATTACTTATAATAGTGGTCGTGATAAGGAGTTGGAAACTTGGAACTTACATCAATAACAATAGACGATGTTACTTCAGAGGTGTCGTATTCATAGCCTTGAACACAATGTTCGGTAGACCAACTCTCATTGACTTCTATATTTCCACCTATTTCTATAATTTCTGTCCAGTTCATGGCATATCGTGAGCACTTTTCAAAGGTTGTATTGTCCTGGAAGATAAACGAACGAAGTTTTAGTTCAATTAAATCATGGTGATTTCATCTACTGGTAATTACCGTTTAGCCGACAGTGGTGATTATTGAACACACCTTGTTTTTATTAGATGGAATAAGGATACTGCGCTCTTCCTCTTGACATACCTATATCATAAACTTGCGGGGAAAAAATGCTAACTCTTGCACAATCACCGCACTTTGCAGACAGTCAATATTTATTTTATTTTATTAGAGAGTTGTCACTGGGAGGTTCATGCTCAGCATTATTTTAAATTTTGATTTGCGATTGGTAAATAATGCACATAACAAATAGTGATCGACTGAAAATGATTGAAGCAAGCTTTATGTGAGGTATTAGAGGATTTGCAAGCAAGTACCGAGATTTTAACTGGATTCTTGGAATCTATTTGACTATTATTATACTTGGAAGCGGTTTAGGAGACCACATAGTCTCCTAAACTTACTAACTTTGATTATTTGATGCAACTACACTATTTTGAAATCAAAATAGTGTAGTCGCATTAAATAATTAAAGTTACGGGCGGGCTAATTTAATTGTCAAGCCATATAATTTAGAAGAGAAATAAAAGAATTAAAAATAATCTTAAATAATATTCCGACTGAAAACGGCAAGTGGCATTTAATGATAAAAGGTTTGTTTCACTTTTTGTATAATCAACATGACAAAAGTCCAGAGGTAGTATAGATAGATAGAAAGAAGGGTTTACCTACTAACTACTGAGATTTGTGAGTTTGAGGGCTCGTGGTTAAACAATAACAGCCACACGTGTGTATCGAAGTACTTGCTGCGATCGTTCCGTGGATGAGTCCAGAGAGACCATTCATTACATATCGAGACTCCTCCGTGACACGGAAAGCACGTTAAGCCGTTGATCCCGACTGTCATTCGTACATCTTTGACTGTCGTGACAGGTAGTTGGAAGCCCGAAAATCTGTCAACCAGTCTTAGCAAGGGATATATACAGGGCTTCCCACGGATATGCCATATGGAGGGAAAGTACCTTGAATATTGTAGATGGAACATTTTACTGAAAGAAGACATTATTTGAATTAAAAACAAAAACAATTTAAACTGAACCCGGAATCGAACCCGTTACACGAGAAACATAATCACCCTGTAACTTTATCATACCGATCGAAAGGCTTCATCATAAGGATTATTTTTTGCTAAATAACATAGTGTCACAAATAAAACGAAGAACATGAATTTTAACATTTGATGTGAAATTTTGTTCAGAAAAATGAAAAGCTGACATTGCCGTAAGGACATACAACTGACATTATCATAAGAACCTATTACTAATAAATGTACCCACTTGAGAAGTACGCATCATTTCCCTATTATAATTTAAGTAAAATGATAAAGAGATACGTAATTAGTACCTAGTTGTATGCAACAAATCGAGCCGTATCCTGAGCCGAAAGACGCGCAAATTATTTTGTCCATCGCAATCGGCTGGCTGAATACAAAGAAATAATTCAAAAATGTGTTCCATTTTCAAACTTTTATTCTTTTGTTTATGTGATTTTCATTGTAGGATTTTTGAATTGTATTGTGATTTTTTTACATAACCATGGCGTATCAAAATCATTTTGATTTAATGGAAGCATACTTTTTGAACCACAAAAACGTAACGTTAGCCTTACACTGGCACCGCGAAAGATATCCTGATAGAAATACACCATCTCGATTTATTATGAAACGATTGGTGGATAATCTGCAAAGTTTGGGACGTTTCGATCATCGCTTACCACAACCGCGGCACCAAATGATAAACACTGACGATGAACCTGACATTTTGATATACTTTGAGGCAAATCCTAAAACTTCAGTGAGGGAAGGTGAAGAAGTAATCGAAATTTCGAAAAGCAAAATATACTGTGTACTAAAAAAATACAAATTCAAAAGTTACATTGAAGGGCGATTAGTACAAAAATTACTACCCGGTGATGCTGAAAGACGACTTATTTTCTGCCATGAAATCGAGAGGCTCATCCTAAAAGATCAGTATTTTCTAAATAATATTATCTGGTCAGATGAGACAAACTTCAGCAATAATGGTATGTACAATCGACAGTAATCGCATTTGGTCCAGGGAGAATGACGCACTTAATTATTAGTCTCGCGGATACGCCCTTACGTATCCGCGAGACTAATAATCAAGTGCGTTTTTCGTTCAACTGTTGGTGTGGGATTGTGAAAAACCGGGTCCTCTTAGTACATTTTTACGAAGGGCATTTGAATACGGAAAGTTATTTAGAAATACTTGAAATTTTGAGAAATGAGATAAATAATCTTCCGGTTGCAGAACGACAAAACCTTACTTTTCAGCAAGATGGGTCTCCGGCTCATAACAGTCACAGAACAGGGGACTATCTCAATGAACACTTTCATCCCTGGATCGGGACAAATGGACAAATAAGATGGCCGCCGAGATCCCCAGATCTAACCCCGTTATATGTTTTTTTATGGGGTTATGTAAAAAATGTAGTTTTCAAGAACCAGTATGAAAGTGTCCACGAGCTACTAGCAGAATTTAGACGTATTATTCTAAATATCCACCATAACAAGATAAAAAAGCAGCGAAATAATCAAAAGAGTGCGACTTTGACTTTTCAACAGGAAGTGACTCATTTTGAGCAATTGATAAATTGATTAATTTTGTATTAAAAATGTTAAAATTCATGGTCTTCCTTTTATTTTTGACACTATGTTATTTAGCGAAAAATAATCCTTATGATGAAGCCTTTCGATCGGTATGATAAAACTACAGGGTGATCGTGTTTTTCGTGTAACGTGTTCCGATTCCCGGTTCAACCTTGTAATTATTTAAATATCTATGAATGCAGTTTAAATTGTTTTTTTTTAATTCAAATAATGTCTTCTTTCAGTAAAATGTTCCATGTACAATATTCAAGGTACTTTCCCTCCATGTGGCATATCCGTGGGACGCCCTGGAGTTGTGGAGGTCAGACAGGCAAGCGCTTCATGTAAAATACTGGTATTCAGGTGCATTCGGTTAGACTGGAAGCCGACCCCAATACAATTAGGAAAAAGCTGGGCAAATTGATTTAAATAATATTTGATAGAACTTTCACAATGGGTTTTTCTGGTGCATAGTTAGTGGCCGAAAAAAGGATGACAAAGTTTGTATAGTTATAGTTTGTACCAAAATCCAATTAATTCCTTATTGGTTGGAATTGATTACTAATTGATTATAATAAAGTCGGTTCCGCCGTTTAGTAGTTACGAGGGAACATAGAGATAGACACACATACATATATACAGATCAAATGAAGGAGGGCTTTTTGGCTTCGCCGCAGTCGGGTAGTAATAAAATGGTGATTTCTGTTGCCATTATTTGACATCTGACACCCACGAAATAGCTGATAAAAGATAACGACAAGTTCCTCTTCTAATACCTTTCGTGGAATTGATAATATTTTGCGTTGTTGTTGTGTAAGATTGAGTAGCTCCAGTTCAGGAACTCTGCACCAGTAGTCAGGGACGTCTGTCATGAACAGCTGGTTAAATGCACAGAAGCCGCAAGGTAAACAGGCTGGTAGGCAGACGAGCCATAACAGAAGCTTCTGGTACAGACCAAACTCCCCGATTTTAGGCAGCAAGTCGTCCAAATCGATGGCTCCATGCGTTTCATCCGCCTTAAGAAATTATTATTGAATATTAGGTTACTATGACAGTTTTTCTGAAGTACGGGTCTGAAATTAGCATGAAAATCCTTCTATAAACTAACTTCACACTCGCGAAATATCTAGGTAAATTGCAACACGCTAAGCTGTACCGTTATGGGTATTAATTCTGAAAATGTAATTAAATATAACCGTAACCAAACTGTGGATCAAATATCGATGGTAAATTGAATTTTGATTGTATTAGTCACACGCTTCGTACGCGCATAAAGAAATCACTATGTTTACAAACTGATACAATTATTTACAGTATAAATACCGATTGTTTCTCTTCTGTGCCGTAAGTAGTTGTGTCACTGCCATTTTTCGTCATTACACTCAACTACTCACTATAAACAGTATTTAGGCATAAATAACGCGTGTAAAAATGGGTACCATTCACGTCCAACGTTACAGTTTGACAGTCTTTTGTGGAACGGGAAGAAGCCATAAAGTATTAATTAAATTAATAAGAACTTACCTACGCATGCGATAGCATTTTACTATCGTTCAGCTTTAGCGTCAGCCAAAGCTAATGCTTATCTACTTGCTGAATCAACCTATTTGTAGGTCAATACAAGGTGAGTACCTACGTAGCAATGGTGTGCATCGTACTATTGATAGCAGTTCTTAGGTCGTCTCTACTGCTTGCAGTGGCATAGCGGTGGTTTCAGCAGCCCGGGGTGTCCACAAAATTCACCGCCCTTATTATGAAATGAATTTTAATAAAATTTTATTTTAAAACCTTTGGTGCTGGGAGCCTTCCTGAAGGAGTTCACCTAGTCGCATCTGGGTTGCCGGGAGCTCCTCGTGGAGGACTCATTTTAAGTGCAGGTTTTTCTTATAATGTTGTATTAGCATTATAAACCGTGGTTATCGTCATTTATGCTGAGCGATGGCCGTTTTGCGTGGATGTTTCGCATATTTTGCCCCAATTTGTTATTTACGTGTTTTTTTAAACCTTTTTTTTGCGTCATATTTACCGCAAATAAACGTATTTTCTTTTTCTTTCTTTTTTTGAAAATAAAATCTAACAACATTCTGATTTTAAAAATATTTATTAGTAGGCAATGAACGCAAGTAAAACGTTTTATTTGCGTTCACTGTTAGTAGGTATATGCGTTGGTTTTAAAATCAAAGCATTAATTTATTTATTTTTTGTTGACGCTTCCAAATATTCACAAAAAAATTAAAAGTTGTCAACTACGTATAGTGACAAGATCCCCTGAAAATACTATTATACTTCGTTTTACAGTGTTTTATAACACAGATTTAACAGTGGTTAACTTTAGCGCAAACGTAATGCCGGTAGGTTCACTTCCAATATGTATGGTGACATGGCGTATCAGTTCTATAAAAAGTGGGTGGAGTCGCAAGTGTTAACTGTCAGAGCAACACTCACGGACATAGCCGTTACTTGCAAGTAAAGCTATCTGCGAGTAACAGTGATTTTTTTTTTTTAGGAATAAAAGAACCCAGGGACGTTAGTACTATTATTTATTCTGTGCCCAGGGTGTAACAACGACTACAGTGAGCTGCAAAATTTTGGCATCTCGGATAGGTTAGATTATATTGATTTTGACCGTTCATACACAAATAGGAGTTACTTTGTCGACTTATGCCGAAAAGTAGGCCACAAGAGCGCGAAAATTTTTGGCATTTTTTAATAGGTTACATTTTCCTTGACCATTCGTAGTACGAATGGTAAAATTGGCCTAACCCCGACCACGACCTAAACGCTCAAGTGACACGTGTCTTGTGACAGCGACTGCAGAGAAAACATAGTGTGCCACGAGTTACAAGCGACTGCGGCGCGACTTGCGGAGCGACAGATGGAAACAAACAGGTAACATGCATGCGTGTCGCTTGACGGAGGTGGCATCGGTCGAGGCCGTAAATGGGGCCTTAGCTTTATATTTATTTCGTTGAAGAAATCTGAAAAATCTTAGTGAAAGTTTATCGCCCTCAAAAAGTGCAACACCGGGGTGGCAAATGATTTTGTTTCTAGCAAAAACCTTTAGTCTAAGCAATGTATGTGCATGAGTAATACATTTTACCAAATATTTCGAATAATCTAAGTGGCGAGGCATCCGCTTCTCGTGCAAAGGTATGGGTTCCATTTCAGCGTTGGGATAGGAAACATGTGAAAATAAATGTCATAATTGTTTTGTTAAAATATTTTATTTCTGAAACGTAGATAAAATCGATACAAGTAATTAAAATTCTTAGAGACATAACTTATATTCTTTACATAATAATGAAACTGTGAAAATTGTCTTACCAACTGTATATAAACCTAACAACGAATGTGCGCTTTCAACAAGTTTCGTTGTAGGTGTATATAATACGTATCGACAGTCTCAACGCACGCTTTCCATGCCAATATTAATAAAGTATCTAACATACCATTTATATAGTATTAACCATATAAACAATTCGATTACGAGAGAATTGACTTCATAGGTATAAAATGAAGATTAAATCTTGTATAAAAATGTCAGTATTCATCGCTAGATTTTTACAATTTTAATAGAATAGGAAAATAATGCACATGCATCTTATTTTTTGTCTTGTACATATTGCAAGCATAACAACGTATCTACTTATAGGTAGGTATGCGTACTTTGTGTAATATTTGTAAAACTTTAATTAATATCATTATTACTTATATACACTTTCGAAACAAGTAGATACCTATATCTAACATATTTGTGCCTTTATTATCACTCGGGGTACGTAATATTTCAATCTCTTAATAACCAGCACAAACTATTAAAAATTGACAAATATAATTTATTAATTATTTAAACTTTGACTTAGCAACAATAACATTTAGTAATAATAACGTCCCCATAACCGACTTCACTAGTGGCGGAAAGTTTTCAGATACCTAATTCGGTCAATCTCTACAGTCAGAATAAAGTAGGATGCTACATGACTGCCAGCTCTCGACAGCTGCTGCAGAACGTCGTGAGTGCAGTGTCAGTGTAGTGAAACAAACGACTTCCTCGGGGCTGTCATTATTATTATTTATATAAATATATCTTTTTCCTCCCACATGAACAAGCGACCATGAATTCTTCGAAAACTCTCTGCTTTCATTAACACCTCAGCTGTTAAAATTACATTAAAGGCGTTAAGCTTCATAATAGAAGGCATAATAAACCTACAATATGCAGGTTTATAGAACAACGTGCTGCTTACATTCGAAGTTTCCGATTACCGGACACAAAACAGGTTCAATTCACTCCCGCACAAAACAAGTCGAAATTATTAGCTCGACGAAATATTTGGATAATGTTTTCACTCTTATATCGTCATTCTTTGCACACTTTCACAACGTCAAAGAAAAGTACACTAGCAAATTGAAGTCCTTATTGACAAATAAATACGTTTTCATTGGATGTGTAAATTTAACTCTCGTATTAAAAAGGAATAAAGAATAAATGTTATTTTAAACATTTGTCGCACATCAAATAATATTTGGACTATTTCTGGTTCAAAAATTACAAATATTTACAAAAGTGTCGTTAACGGCATCGGGAAGAGAAGGCGCATGTGCGCCACACGCCGATGCTACGTGAGCAGCTTGAAGAACATGATGCCCAGAGAGATGTTGATGAACAGCACTAGGATCACCAGCTGCTGCCGGGAGAACCAGTCCTGCGAACAGTATACAAACATTTACTTAAAAATACGGACGAAGGTCACTAATTTTTGCTTTAATTTAATGATCAAGTGCGTCGTAGCAATCGTAGGCATTTCGTAGCACTTTCGTAGCAGTTGAATAATGTTCTCCAATTAGGATATTGACCTCTAAAAATGGTAAAATGGGTGAGTATCTAACCTTGACTTGCGGACTGACTAGGTAGAGCAGAGGGTTGGCCCTCAGCTTCTCGGTCTCCTCGTGTATGCGACGCACCTCCTCGCGCCGCGCCGAGCCGAGCGCCGACACTTCCTCGCGCGACATGCCGCCGCCGTCCGGCATGCGCGGCATGCCCGCCACATCCGGCAACGACTTTTTACGCTGAAGGGTCTGTGGCGTGCTTAGCATCTGTACATAAACAATAAATTAGTTACTTAACATCATCCAGGCAAGGAGGTCTTTGTTTTTGGCTACAACTTTATGCTCTGTGCTGTTATGTTATATACGTATGATTTTCTTTAAAGTTGTGGAAATGCTTAATTTTACTTTAACTTCAAGGCGGTTATTTCAGAATTCCAGTAGTTGAGTTTCCTTTTAAATCTAATATTTTGAAATGATGATGTATGAGAGTGTTTCGATTTTGCAACACTCAGCTTAACGGATTAAGATCGGCTGTCCTTACATAATACAAGTCGTTAACATAATAATGTATCTAGTAGTACTAAACGATATAATATTTCAGCTTTAAATCAGGAGAATGAACGAGCAAAGTAAATTGTTTTGTTTAAGATTTTCGCCGGAGATCTGGCTCCGGGCGACGGACGTTTAGAAAAACAAGTTGATTTATATATTTGACGGTATACACAAACAAATCTTTTCAATTGAAAGAAAAGCGTGTATTTGCGTAGAAATCAATACATCTAAGTGTGGATGCATACTCTTTGACCTTTAACTATCACAGGTACGAGTATAACGCACCTGTATAGCATTATGTCATTATAATTGATAAGACTAGAGCTCAGCGAGTAGCATTTATTACGGAAGGGATTTTATCACTGCGAAGTTTATTATGTATTACTCAAAGTAGCCGTCAGTGGAAATGTTATGCGAGTAAGTTTACCTCCACGGGAGGTACGTTAATCCAGCTCTCGGACGCTCGCCTGGCGAGGATCGCCGGGGAGCACGCAAGATCCTCTTCATCATCTTCCTCCCCTTGGTACCACATTTTCAATAACACAGTTTAATACAGTTGTACGAATCACGGCTCAAAGACTTTCAACATGTTTTCTGACTTATATAAAGGTACAGTGGCGCCGTTTTACGTTACGTATTGATTAACATTTTACAATTAAACACGAGTAAATTGGTCTTGTGAGTAACTTGCAAATTATTTTTTGAGATTTAATGTACTTTAGTTATATATAGCGAAGAGGTGATACACGGAAAGCGGCAGCGAGTGACTGTCTCAATTTAGAAATAGAACGGGCTGAGCGCTGCCCCGAGCCCCGCGCGCGCGCCGCCCGCCTGCTGCCGTGTCATTACTAAACTTATTGCAATGCCATTCGCACATCCATCGCGTTTTGACATGTATTTATACAGAATCTCTTCGATCAAGCTTTTTAGTTATTATTTTTTAGCTATAGACATTGTATATTTAGGCCTAAATACTATGTTCAACTGCTAAAGCTGTCAATAAATCTGAATAAACTTTCCATTCGCTCGCATATTTGTGATATATATCTATAAACAGACGATTCCCATGAATTTACGACATGTTTTGATCTCCCATTTAGCAATACCGTATTTCAGTGCCTAGTTATTTAGGTGCGCAAGTAACGTACAACAACCTGGGTGACCTTGGTCATAAATTGCGCGTAACGATTGTTTAACCCTGCAGGGCTGCAGCGGTCGCGCGGTTTACAATCGTAATCCACTGTTGCAAAATTAAATATTCCCGAAAAACTACACATGGGAATCTATTAACATTCTTAGTGCGACTCATTACGTCAGTGTTTTTGCCGAACAAAATTAGTTGGTATGGATTTTTTTTTTGTATTTAGATCATTCTAAGAAAATGTAAGTCTCTTGTTTAGAAACCAATAATATGAATTTATTTATTAATTAAAATACTCCACAAAGCCAGACTTAATGTCTGAGGCATTTTCTAGCAGTCAACCTTAGAGTGATGCAGAGACAAAACATGGTAGGTGCAACATACGGGATTGAGAGCTCGGAAATAACTATGAAATACAAGAATAAATATAAATACATATACTGCATACACATGTATGAACAAAATAAATGTTGTCAGGAGAAATAACAATCGGTAGAGGAGAAAACGAATCCAGCACTGGAAGGATGAAGATTTTTTTAAAGTTGTTTTCGTTCAAATAATAAAGAATACTTAATGCATGCATTAAAAAGCAAAATAAACCTGATTTATTTATCATCGTGATCGATTCGACGTTTGGTATTCTATTACTTCAATGATATTAGAACCATGAACTGATGCTGCAGTATCACCTGGAATTATACTGTCTCACCAACTTACAGCAGAGGTATCGTGTTAAGGCTCTTTGGAATGGTGTCAATGAATAGGTTGGTTATAGATAGACGGTGATCAGGGTCTAATGATGGAGTAGGAAAGAGAAATGAGGATAAATTATTAACTAGCTTCACTGTGGGAAAAATACGTACAGCTGCGTAAATAAGCGAGGCACGTGTCGGTCGTAGCGTGGCTAAGGAAAACGCCAAACAGACGAGGCTTATATATTACCCTGTAATAATGAGTGTATGCTATTGTAGAAAAGATAGCTGCTGTTAATTTCCTATTTTCACTAGCCTTCCCCCGACGACACGACGGCTACCTTTGGATCAAAAATATTAGCTACAACTTATCAATAGATATATTTTTTTTACTTTTTGGTGGCTTCTATTTGTGTCGCGGGTTTTTTAAATTTTAAAATTAACTTTCTAGGGTACGAACATGATTCGTGCTTTAGCTTGATTGAGATACCTACCACTACGAAAGAGCGTAGCCTCTACCGGGGATGTACGTGTACAGAAATGATCACAAGTTAAGAGTACAGGTCGTGCCATTAAAGATGAGACTTGACGCACCACGTGGTTTGACTTGCGCAGTAGACGATTTATGGGTCTCTTTAGCGGCATGAGGTCCCCGCTGGGGCGTCATCGGGGCGGGGGAAAGAGCGGCGGGAGGCGCGGTCAAGTCTCATCTTTAATGGCACGACCTGTACATTGGCTATTATTGCTATCAAATTATCATACTGTTACAACTACTGTTTTAAATGAACACAATGCGTTTGCGACAGTAAAATGACTCACCCTTTAAATTCATACGCGGCCTGGCAACCGCTACTAAACTAAATGCGGATTTATTTATTTCTTTAATTTAAAGCTTGTTGTAAATTGAGTTTTATCTTAATGTACAGATGGACACTAATGGCTAACCAATTAATTATCTTTGTTAATTTTCGAGGGTGTCGTGACGTGAAATTTCAATAATGTTTTAGTATAGTTGTTATTAATTAGCTGACTTAGTCTAGAGGCAAATTTAAACGAAAAAACTGAATTTAGCACGCTTAAATTCGCTACATCATGATAGCAAGTTAAATGTTTCGAAAGCGCACCAGAGAGCTACGCACGATTTTGGCCCTAGGCTAAAGCTTTTGTTCCTATTTTGCATGTTTAGTCACAAGAGTAAAGTAGTTTTAAATTAAAGAAATTAATTAAGTAGCTTTTAAACATTTCGTTGGTATTAAAAGTGCAATTTGATCCTCTTAGATTCATATCCTCTTAGAGAAAGGCGTGAAACTAAGAGAATCAAATTGCACAGTAGATTCATCTTTATGGCATTCAGTCCGCCTCTGTACTGTATGTAGGTATCTATATAGTTTGTTTCAAAATACTTTTTTAAATGAGATTTAATAACAGTGCGTAGTTTTGCTGGTATATGAAGACGAATATAATATTGTAGGTCGATTACCTTGTAGAATAACCAAAATTTTCCGCACTCTATAAATAAACTCATTTTGTTATCTATTATACAAGCTGTGCCAACTTTCGGGGTTAAATAGGAGATATTTAACCCCTTTAGAGGATTGATGGATGGATTTTCAAAAATCTTTACTTAATGCTCACCTTCGTTAAAAAAACTGGCCAAGTGCGTGTCGGATCACGCACAATGAATTAATAAATGGTTCCGTAGTTGGGATGAATTTATCCTAAAAACGAACTTAACATTGTAGTTGAAAAATATGTTCTTACCATACATCGATATACGTCACGGTCAATTCTCCAACTACAAATGCAAGAATGTAATCGCAAAAAAAAAAATAAGACAACTTTTTCCTTTATATTCGGTGTGAGTCCTTGCTTCGTGCCAAATTTCATGATTCAACGGGAAGTACCCTGTAGGTTTTTATTTATTTGCGAGTATCAAAATATGTCGCACAAATGGCCGTATTTTTTTATTGAGATGACTTAGAAGTTTGATTTTTTAAGAGCTCCATGGATGTACGTGTGAGAACATGGACCTATGTATTTGATATTAATTTCAACTTGATACCTACACGCGTTCCTGAGAAAAAGGGTCTTGACTGACGGACGGACAACGAATGAGCGACAAGTGAGTGAAAAGGGTTCCAATTTTTCCTTTTGAGGTACGGAACCCTAAAAGGAACTCTAGTGCAAAATTTCATGCTTTTAAGCCCAGTCGTTTAGGCTGCGCATTGTCCGTCAGTGAATGAATTTATGAATGAATTTACGATTTTAATTGGGTAGGTTACTCTATTAAAGGCTTCATAAGTCACTGTTATAATTGTTATAAATAACAGTGACTAACTGACTGTTATAATTGTTATATACATGACATCGACAAAATCTTTATTCTTTAATATTGTATCAATGTGTCGCCACAAAACATTTTGGGTATTTTATTGTAGCATTGAGTTGTATGTTTTTATGAATCTGCTACCCAAGTTCAAATTGTGGAATGTATGACACGCTTTTTGTTGTATTTGTAATTAACCTACCTTACGGCCTCCTCCGCCTCCGCCGCCTCCGCCGCCTCCGCCGCCTCCACCGCCCCCTCCACCCCTCTTCGGCGCAGGCGGTGGTGGTTCTGGTACTTGAGCCACATACAAACTTTCAGTACGTTTGGGCTGATAAGGTGATGGTGATATTTCCTGTCCGAGCGTCCGTTTTCTCAAAAGTGAGTCCTCAAATGCTTGAGGTTCTCGCGAACCCGCACGAGATGATATGGAGCCGCGGCCAGACGCTAGATGCCCGTTGCCAGCAGGTGTTGCGGCTCGAGACGCCGGCCGAGATGGCACCGCGGGCTGCGGAGCCACAGAACCTGCCCGGGAGCCCCCACTTGGAGCCGCCTCCACAGACGGCTGCCGCGATCGCCGTCCGTACCGATCGACACTTGAGTCTCGACTAGGGGGTCTTTTGTAGTGATCGAAGTAATCAATGGACGGACGCGGTCCTGCTGGCCGAGCTCCGTTGACAACATCTTGTTCAGTAGGAGGAGCACTGGGCCTATATCCCTGATCAGCAGAGCCTGTTTGTCGATATGCATGATTGTCATTCGGCAGCTGTCGGTACATATGATCTTGCGGTTGGCCATACGCTTGTTGGTCATGCGGTTGTCTATAGCCTTGGGAATCGTTCGTTTGACGATAGGGTTGCTGATTCGTCGGCATTGCTTGTCGGTCGAGAGGGCCCTCAGAGTGTACGGTTCCGGTTCGAAGCTCATTTCGTCCATACGCAGAGGCGGTTTCAACATATGCGTTACCCTGGGCATCATAAGAAGGCTGACCAAGAATACTCTGTCGTCGGGGAGGAGCTTGAGGGGGGTTCCATTCTTGCTGTTGGGGTCTTTGGTTTGGTTGTTGTCTGTTAGCCGAGGACAGTCGTCGATCTTGGGTGACGTATTGCTGGCCACTTTGGTCCATACTTGGTTGATTGAATCTGTACGAGGAAGCTTGCTGTTGTTGCTGACCACCTTGTGAGATAGGTCCATATAGATTTGTTTGGTCATTTGGTAAGTATGATTTTTGACTGTCAGGCGAAATTTGAGGCGTTGTATTTGCTGATTTCCAGTTATCTTGATTTGAGGAATAGTACGGATCGTTTGGCGGTCCTAGATTTCTATTGTCTGTATTGTAGTTAGAGCTGTTTGCGAGCCGTGGATCTACGGATTTAGGATATTGTGTCGAAGGTCTCCTGGAGGGTATTGCATTTGGAGCTCTATTGTTTTGAGGAATCTGTGAATGCATCGGAGGGATATGATTTGGAATGCTCTTTCCATCCAAGATCTTTTCAGATTCTTGTGATACGGTTGCTGCAATTTGTGCATCGTAAACCTTTTGTCTATATTTTTCTCTTAATCCTATTCTGTCAAAGCCTGGGTGCTTAAAATCTGGAGCGAACTGCTTCGCAGTAGCTTGCGCTATATCACAGTCTTCTTTTGCTTGGTCTGCCGCTTCGTCGGCTTGTTCAGCTTTCCCTCGAGCCGTGGCGGTTCTGTAACAATTATGATAAATATTTTCTCAGTAAACTACAAATTTCGAACAGTTTTTAGGTATATTAAAAATCGCAGCTTATAATTATATATATCTGGTATACACTAACCTGGAGATAGCTATATCAGCCTTTTGTAATGCTATTTTGGATGCACGTTGCGCCGCGTTTACTGCTGAGTCAACACGTTCCCGAAATTTAGCGGACCGCATGAGGAATAAATGTTTTCGTTTCTGGCTCGTTATAAGTACGTTGTTCTTATATTTGCCTTCTTCCCTCGTACCGTCTCGGAACGTAGTAACGCCGTATCCATACTTTTTATTCGCCGACCACTCTCCCTCGTACCGAAGGCCGTCACTGCGCTCGCTAATACCGAACCCAGTACGTTTATCGTTTTTCCATTCGCCCATGTAAGTTTCTGTGACACTCGCATCCAAATGTTCATCCTGCCAAAGAAAATAACTTTTTAACATCCCCATACAATTTTGATGAGGGGAAACGGTTTTTTTTTTTGTATTTTTGACAATGCCTCATGTATTGGTTATTAAACAAAACCAAAACGCAAAATATCAATCCTCACATATCAATAACATGCTTGTCGAGAAGAATTGATTCAGACGTAGATATAACATCGACTCGAGGTCTTAAAATTAGTAAATCGTCTATCTTCTAAACCTAATAATCGTGTAATGGCATTCCACAAATTATATTATAGTAAACCTTCATTTACAAAGCCTGCAGTCTGTGACATATTTAACTCAGAATTTTCCATTTCAGATGTGGAGAGTAGAGAGTGTTATTTAGGATGTGGAGAGTGTCATTTTCAGAGTTAGAGATGGTGTGTCACAATGATGACAACATGTTTATTTTAGTTAGGACTGGATCTACACGTACTTATTATGTGTGAGCAATATTTGTTAATGGGTTGTTATAGATAATTTTGTTCGTGTGGAGCCATGCTAGCGAGGGATCGGCCCGGGGGTGGAGGGCATCAAGATGGCATTGCATCAACATGCGAACGATTATGTGGGTGATAAATTTGTGACTTAAACCAAATAAGTAAAGTCCCACCTCGACAACGAAACTTGCGTTTGAGTTTGTGTGCAAAGAGGCATGGGTCATAGCGGAGTGGGTGCTGTCTACCGAGGAGACCCACGAAGAGCCCGAGCCCCCCGAGCCCCCGGAGTGGACCGAGCCCGTGCCAGTGCCGTCCAGCTCGCCGACGCTGCGCTGTTTGCGCCATTTCTGAAAACATTATACGTCGTCTTAGTAAGTTGAGTTCAATAGCTTAGGCAATTTTAAGGGATCTACTAAATCATTCCTTTTGTATTTTGGTTTTGTTTATCTAGGACTAGGTGCATCCCAAAAATACTCACGGAAGGACCCCATTTTTTCCGTATTTGTGTCTTTATACTAAAATATTATTATTTGTTAGAGCAGCTTAATTTAGATTAAAGTACGTGGGATTTGCAGCTTAAATTCTAAAGGATCCAAGTGAAAACACCCGTAAAATTATTTTTCTTTTGAAGAATAATAAGACTAGTATGAATATGTTTCATATTAAATACCCCATTACAGCAAGTGACGCGAAGTATGGTCACCAGCGCAAAAAGCACTGTTTTCACGATCAGGCTGGCGTGCCCAGCAAGGTGATTTCGAGAATTGAATACCTCTCTTTCGAGCAGAGGTCCGGTAGGGGACAGCAGAGAGAATGATTGCAAACTCAACTTACATGTAGCAGTCCTTTAGGTTTTCCGACAAGCGATCCGCGGCGTCCGGACGGCTGGTCGGAGCGGACCGTGAGCACGAAGCCACCGCGCGCGTCGTCCATGCGCGTGGTGCGCAGCTCGGAGGGGTCGGCGCCACCTTCGTTGAGCGACGACATGGAGCCGCGGTGGCCGCGCGCGCCGCCTCGGTAGTGCGAAGCCAGCCCGAACGGCGCCGACGTGCGGACACCGTAGCCGTGCCGCAACCCGCGCATCCATTGTCCCTGGTACGTGCCTGGAATCATATTCGATGGTTTTATCATTTTGTATAACAGAATCACAATTAGACCTGACGCATAAAGCTACGACTCTGTTGATGATAAGTCAAGTGACGCTCTTCTCTGCCGCTATCGGCTATAGAACAGGCATTTACAAATCTAGACTGGAGTAGCTATAGAATTTAAATAAACGGAGCGTTCAATCATCTACGATTTGCTGATGATCACATTCTTACTACCAAAAACCTGAAACACCTACAGGGTGTTGCACATTTAGTCAGGGAAAGTACCAACGTAGGACTTCAGATGAACACATCAAAAACTAAATTAATGACTAATCGTATGAAAGAACCAATCCTTTTAATAACAGCAGCTTCGAATATGTCGAAGAATATGGGTATCTACCTCGGCCAAGTCACCACTCCAGCACAACCCAGCACCAAAAAAATACAATGGTCAAAGAAATGGGCCAAAGACGTCACTGAATGGTATCTGAGAGAAGGGAAGAGGAAGACCAGTGTGTAGTTTCGAGGATGACCTGAAATCGACAGTAGGCGCAAAATGGAGAAGGAAAAGGGGACGCCTATCCTGGAAGCAAAACAAACTCATTACAGATTTCTATTATACATATATCTTATCTTCTTCTATTATAAAATTTCTCGTGCCACAATTTTAGTTGCCATACTCCTCCGAAACGGTTTGATCGATTTTTATGAAATTTTATGTGTATTCGATAGGTCTGAGAATCGGTCGTAATCTATTTTTCATCCCTTAAGTGATAAGGGTGGTCCACCCCAAACATTTTTTTTTAAATTTAGGCTTGGGTTGCATAAATTTTGATGGTATCTCGGTAGATAGGTAGGTATGTAGGTGGGTAGGTAGGTAGGGTAAGTAGGTTAGGTAAGATAAGTAGGGTAGGTAGGATAGGTAGGGTAGGTAGGCTAGGTAGGGTAGGAATTTTGTATTAATTTTAAAATCATAAACATGCACATTCATTGAATGTTAGATGGAACGAAGTTCGCCGGGTCAGCTAGTCTTCTTTATGTATATAATTCTTCTGTAAATGTGTTTGTCACCCAACTCCTCCTAAACGGCTGGACCGATTTGAATTAAATTTTGTATTTTTTGGATCCCTGGAGGACCCAGTGCGTGCCGCTGTCCGGGCAGGACAACGTCAGGACAACGTCGGGTCCGCTAGTTATGTATAAAATATTTATTTTAAGTTTGTTATTAAAGGCTATTCAAATGTGAGTTTGAAACTTCGAATTTGGACGCTGATGTGGTGAGTAGAGCATGTAGTAATTAAACAATTGTACACGGTTTATTGGTCCTTTATAGCACTGGAAATACATGGCCAAGGTTTGATTTTGGACGTGTTTGCTTGTGGCAGTGCCACCCATACTCGGAAGTCGGAACACAAAATTATATCACTTTTGCATAACGATTGTAACAGGGATAACATGGATGATAACTAGATAAGCACGAAAAGCCGACTACTACTTTTTAAATTTAATGTTGTAGAGATAAACCAATTAAGTGCGACAGAAGCCTGACAAGGGCTTTATCATAATAACATTAGCTAGATGAAGTTGAAAAGAGATAAAGAAAATACTCATCGCTCGCTAATCTGTAATCGCACAATAATGGCATCAACGTTGAACAGCAAATGCGATGTAAAGACGTCATAAGTTCGAGTCCGATAGGTCTTTAAATATTACGAGCAAACTGCTCTAATCTATCGCCAGTACGCGTCAAGATAAATGCTTTTAAATGACGCGATTCAATGTTTCCCTGTTCCAAAACGTAGATTATGTCGTATCTGTAGTATATCTAATAGATGACACTCTAAATGGTTTTTGTACATTTGCCGTAGTAATTGTGACTATGGACAGGAAAATAAAGACCAGAAAAAAATGAAGCAATCAGACCCATATTCTAAGAAAAGAAGAAAAGAGAGAGAAAGAAAGATAGTAACAAAAAAATATGAGTAAGATACCTCAACTTCTAGCTTTAGATCGAATTAAAAATGTTTTAAAGTGTAAAATTGACTTTTACTGATGCTCTGCATCAATCACTTTAGAATACGAATGAAGTATTACTCTATGGCACGACTTATTTCTCATACTCAATCTCGCTATCGTCAATCTTCAAGCACCGTATGACGTCAATGGCATTCATGAATGTAATGTCTAGCACGTTTTCCGTGCTCAAAGGTGTAAAACTGTGTCAAATTTTATATTTCCTGTGTTTATAACATCATCCCTATCAGCTGTAGGTATCCCTACGTTTACTTTGAAATAAAAGCTATGAAGCATCAAATCATTTCTAAATGTCACTAAAAAAAATCCAAACACGCTATAAAGTTATCAAGTTGTAGAGCCAGTTGAGACGATAGAAAAGTCTTTTTAGAAGACTAGTAGATTAGATACGGAAATATTGAGATGACTTTACAGTTTAAAAGCAAAATACATCGTGTAATTAGGGTGTGATTGTACAGTTAATTTTTGTAGTGCCTAGTATTAAATGAGTGGTCGACATGATTGTGTGTCGAGGCGGCGCGCGGCGCGGCAGGCGTGCCTGTGCTATATTTAACCAGCGAGGGCCGCGGGCCGTGCGTGGCGGGCAGAGCACAGGGCCGCTTCACTCCGATCATTCATCGAGAAAACTACTGAAAAGTTTCATTGCATACGGGTAACTGGGATACGTAAACTTAAAAGAGTCGTTGGTAAATTCAAATCAACATGTTTATAATTTATAATACAGCTCTATATGATGTCTCTATGAGTAAATGTTAACATTATGATCAGTTGAACTAAATTGCTTCAAAGTGTGTCAGAACTCAGAGTAGGTAAATTATAAGGACGATGAATATACATAATTGTTTACGGTACAAAAGTTAAATAGATACTTATTCTCGTCAGTTGTTTTCGGAAATATTTATAGATAACATTGCCACTACATAAAAACTTCACTGAAAGCTTCGGCATGAGATAATAAAAAAGAGTCGTAATATTGTTATAGGTAAAATTCTTGTTACAAATCACTGAATTCATCATTTTAATTTTATGAATGACAAATCTTTATTGAGAGCATGAGTCAACGGGATGCCGTCAAGAAACATATGACGTTTTGTCGCACACAACGCTCGCAAACTATTACCTAAATAAATTCCAACTTTGGACTTATGTACATATGTTACTGGGTAATTATGCCACCATTGACTGTAATTATTGTCTGACACTTGGCACAATATAAATAACGACATACGAACATGCAATACACGTGATGTGGATATTGATAGGTGCATGCGTAATTGAAATCTCTGAATAAGAAACAAATCCATTTATGTCCACGTAGGTAGACATTCTGGGCTCTTATCGCGTACTTTTTTAACCCGATATACTAAATTACAGCTGAAACAAACTACCTAGTATGACTCCTGGGTATGTTCACTGTTCAGTAAGAATTTATAATCCTGTCGGTGTGTTGTTTACATATATTATTTTCCAACAGCAAACATTGCGCAAGCAAAAGGGTTTCCTTCCTAGTTCACGCCATTATAATCTGGGTCATGAGGCTAACAGCGCGTACAACAAATACTTATGAAATTAATTTATTACAAATAACTATGCAAGTAGCGCCTCGGGCTAACCCGGATTTCAAGAGTTTATTTTCGGATTAAAACAATAGCTTTACGTGTTATCATCAGATTAACAATAATGTATTTTCTCGTAACGAACGTATCTACCTAGTGGAGAATGCCATGGTCATGTAAACGTAATGTATTTTCGTCTGAATTCCAATAGTTTGGCAATGAAAGAAATGAGATAATACTGACCGCCATCAGCGTATGTTTCGGAGCCGTATCCGTCTTGGAGTCCATTGGCCCAGGTGCCCTCGTACTTGGCGTTGCTGATTGTGCTTTGGCGCACGCCGTAGCGGCCCTTGTACCCCTGCGTCCACTCGCCGCGGTACAGCCAGCGGTCGCGCGTCTCCACGCCCAGGCCGTGTCGCTTGCCATTCTGCCATTGACCTTCGAATGCGCTGCCACTGTCAAGTAAATTATTGTCAGCGTTAATAAAAATAACAAACATTCTTAACGATATTGTGTAATTTGTCGAAAAGCTCGAAACTTCTGGTAAGTGTATTATGGTACTCGTACCAGAGAAGCTTTAGCTATTGATCATGTCAATTTATTTTTTACAATAAGATAGTTCAGGTAAAGGGTGTATTAAGTCGACCGTCCACAGCTATGCGCAGGATGTGCACAGAAAGGTTTGCCGCAGTTCAATTGTTTGCCAGCATTTGTTTCGCGCGTAGCGTCGCGTGGCCGTGACGTGGGTCGCAGAGGATAATCCCGCCTACCTTACGATACAAAGTGAAGCTACTAACACGCGTAGCTTAGCCGTGGCCTGCTGTGGAAGGGCGGCTTAATAACCATCAGTCATTATAAGTACCTCTAATTAAACTTTTCATATCGAGGCTTCATTCTGTCCATGACATTTTTAAGGTAGTTTTGTAACCATAAATAAATGACCCATGATTTCTTAGTTTTATTACTTCAGATTACACATTTAGGTAGGAACCCTACATACCTATTTTAATTAACTTATATAAGGTATCGAAATATTAAAAGCGTGGCTATTCTATATTTCAGATAACTTCCATATTAAGTTGCATTCTGTTTTGTTTATCGTGTTAGGTAAAATAAGTATTTGAGAAATACGTGCGCGTTTGGGCAATTTGCAGAAAATAATGTTTTTATCACATCTATTCAAAAAGAGCTACTTTATTTCTCGTAAACACGGACTAAAATAGAGGGACAAAAAATAGCTTTTTAATTCTTTGGGATTAAAAGTGATTTGAATTTGGAATGTGTATAATGTTAGTAAAAGTTCCAATCACCATAGACATCAAACACGAACATTTTACGGAACAAGTAACAGGTTGGCAAGAGAGTGAGAGAGAAATTTGAATTTGGTCAAAATGAAAATCCAAGATGTCAGCTGCGAAAATTTTCTAATTTATTTTCATGGGTATTGATTTCATAGTTTTCGTAGGTGCTAAAGTCGAGTGTGGTCATAATGTAAGAAGAGAAAAATCTTAGAGAAAAATTCAAAGAAGTAAATATTCTGACTGTAGCCTCACAATATATTTTTGAAAATCTATTGCATGTACGTAAATATATATCAAATTTTAAGAAAATGTCCGATATTCATAGTTTTAAATACCAGGAATAAATACAACCTTGCTGTACATCGCACAGGTTTCCACATAGTAGGCAACTTGTTCATGGGTTATACGCTGTTATAACAAACTTCGCAGTAACATTCGAAACTTACTCATTAAACGATTTAAAACCTGTATTAAAACCAAACATTGTGAAAAAGGGTACTATAAAATTTCTGATTATTTAGAACATAAAAAAGCTTGGGATTGAGCTGCTGGCTCTGCTAAGCCTTGTGATAAAACTTCACATTTTATTGTTACCATGTAAAATCATCAAAATATACCAATTTTTATATACACATTGACATTGTTGAAAATTATATTCAAAATGACATGATTACTTTGTAAAGTATTATATTATTTTAATTATTGTGAATGTGAGGACTATGTGGATATTATTATCAATTTTATTTCTCTGCTAGTTTTAATGATGGTCTGGTAGTTTGAGACAAATGCTTGCACTGACTGGACAGGTCCTCTCAAATCTGTGTGGTTCTTTCCTCAAAAGACCATTTCAGATACTTTTCTACATGGTCCTCATATGGCCTGACCAAGATTATGTCTGGACTTTCAAAGAGACTGCGACCTCTTAGTCTGTGTCGTGTTTCAGCCTTTCTTCTCAGAGTAGTCAGATAGGAAACGCCGAACTCATCTAGCTTATTTTAAATATTTATTTAATATGACTTGTAAAAGTGATTCCGATATCCTATTTACAGAATAAACAATTTCATTTCATTTCAAACCCACGATGGCGGCTGCAAAACTTTTGTTTTTTAAATCATACATGAGAAGGAACTTTGTTCCTGTCGGGGGTCGGATCACACACGTTTTTTTTTTCTCATAGAGGGTGATAGAAAGTAGAGTGTTCATCTCGGGAGCAACATTATTTTAAGCTCGAGTGACATACTTTGAATCCCTCGCTGCACTCAAGGTTCTAATTCAGAATCCTTCGCTCCGCTCGGGATTCAAAGAAACACCCTCGCCATAAAAATAGTTGTTTGCTCCCTTGGCAAACAATCTATTATTTCATTTGTAAGAATATTTTTCAGTGTGAAGTTAAATATTTTTTACCCGACTACGGCAAAGCCAAAAAGGAAGGGCCCATTATAATTTTGAATGTGTTCCTGGCGGCACCCACATGGAATACAGGCATGCGACTACGGCTTTACCTTGACCATTTTTGTACCTATGTCTTGATTTCTGTCTGAAATATATTCTTGTTTCGTACTTTTTAGATCATTTTGGCGCGTTGAGTTTCACGCGCGCCTCAAAGAGATGTCAGCAGAACTGACGGGGTCCGCTAGGGCCGGTGCCTGGCGGGGTCGCGGGAAAATCTGAAAGGGATACCGTGGCCCCTGGCAACATGGCAACTGAAGGAACACGGGTGGGTTTTAGTCAGTAAGAGTCTGATACGCCATCCCGCTCCGCCCAGAGCGGCAGAAGTTATTTGATAATATCACACCCAAAAAAAAAAGGCAACCACACGTTGTTGGCAATAGATTAAGTAGTGATAGAGTCTATTTCCTACGTCCAAAAATAACTCAAATAAAAGAGCGTTAAATTCGCTCGGTGGGTAAATCATCCACAAGTCACAAGTTCAGTTTTTTAGGAGAAGCTGTTTCTGTGATTTATAAAATGATCCTACCATAATGATTATATTTTTGCATATATATGTTATATATGTTGGAAAGTTGAAGCGGGCACTTGACGGGAAGTTATGCTTTTAAATATTGATGCAACCAATTTTTATTTAGAGGAAACATTCGATTTTATTCAAAAGTAATTAAAACTGCATTCAAACAAACATTTTTTTAAAGTCTCTTGCCTTAGCCGGTAATCTAACTTGATGCAAATGCGAAATAAACACATCCTGTATTTTTATGATATCATTTGAAAGGGGGGGACAGTACATGTGAAAAATCTTAATGTTTTGGTGTATAAACTTAAAACTTAAATCGAATACTTATCGAAATAAATATTTATTTATTTATTTATTATTCACACTTACATTTGTTTAAATAGTAAAGATCATAATCATTAATTGACAAAAATACCTACCTACCTTACCTTTTATAGGGGGTGAAGGGAAATTTGTGGGAAATCCACGAATCCAAGCGAACGAAGTCGCGGGCGATGTGCTAGTTTTTTATGCAAACGATCCTAACTTCGCATTTATTATTCGCACACTACGGTTTATTATAAACTCGGATCCAGAAACGAGATGGTCCGTCTTTGAAAATCGTAGCGCAAAATGTAGCCCTCAACGTAGACATCGTTTAGGGTCATACACAGGTGGATTTATTTGGTTTTGTTTTTGTATTACAATTCAAAAAGTTAAGGATAGTCTTCCCGTTTTCCTGTAGCTACAACGGTCGAGGTCCTGCCCTTACTGCTCCTTCTCGAAAATCCACCCGGTATCAGTGCGTACTCCGGCAATATAGGCGACCCAGAACGTACCCGAACACGTAGCCTAACGTAGCTTTTGTTCACATTTCTATGGACTGTAATCAGAACCGTAGACTCCTCGAAGCACCGCAATCAGGACCACATAAAGGGTATGTATGCGTAGATTACCCGCGTATAATTGCTTTCTTGGCCTCGCACAGGTCTTCTTAAGTTTTCATTATTTTGTTAGTTTAAAAATTCCCATTTTACTGTTTGTATTTCCTGTACAATCATTTATTTTTCTATGCAACTCGGGTCGTCTATGCATTTTCGCATGCAGCGTAAGGTTAAAACAAACTCATACACGCTGAGTAGCAGCCACGTTGTTGCCTACAGAAAATAAGCGTCACTTTTAAGTGTTACCATGTACGATCAGCGACAAAAGTCGATTTACACTGCTGCTTTTACACAACATCTAAACTGACACCAAAGTATTCGATACATTGTATTTCAGCATTTTATGTACATAATAGCTAAGATTTTATATACTTTTAACTTTCCTGTTCCGATTTTTTTTTAATATTTAGCTTGATAATTATGATTAAACAACTCAAGTTTTCATCGACTGTTGCCGCGAAGATACTGTGTTTGTCACACTAGAGTTGGCCATGTATAGCAAGGACAACATACCAAAATGCCGTATAAAACCTAGTTTACTAAAACGCTTGTGAATATCCATTTGCAGAAAACTCGTAGCGTGCGACGAAATACAAGCGTTGCCAAATTTTGTCATAGCTAGGAAATAGCCATGGAAGGGCATTATTCCGACATACGGCATATCATACCAAAATTGGGTCATCCTTGTTTTCTTTTAGGTGTGGTATCAATGGTATGCGTTAGAAAACAAACCGAATGCCCCACCTGAGGGAAAGTGTTTACCACCGCCTATAACAACAAAAGGGTTACCGATGCGTTGCCATACTGACAACGGTGAAAAGTCTCACGAGCCCTAGTATACCCACCATTATGTTGCATTACTTTTTATCGCAGAAATAGGGTTGTACACACAAACCCACCGTGGGTCGGTGAACACGACATGAGGTCAGCCGTGAGAGAACACATATTTACCTCGTATCGTCCAATGAGTCGTCCTCACACTTGTCAAATACTAACAATAGAACAAATCTTTTCCCGGTGAAAGACAAACCGATCCGGCTGCCAAAGCTATTTTTTTATAGAATCAAAAGTTGGTAGCAATTATTTGACCTGAGTCTAACGTAGGTAAGTAGGTGCTTTGGTTGGATCGTAAGTTCCGTTGTTATATGTAGTTCATTATAACATTGCAACAATCAACACGTGTCAGTGGTACTGAAATTCCTTTCAGTTTTTATTAGTTGCGGTAAGATAATGGATTGGTCTGTTATGCGCATGAGTACGGTCGGAACAACTCGAGCCTAACCTCTATTTATATCGCACGTTACACGTACGTTCTGCGGTAACGTAACTGAATATTACAAGTAAAATCAACAGACTTCACTGTAAAGAGAATCGACCTTGAGCACACAAATGAGGGCCGGTCGCTAAACCTGTGTACATTTACCAATGCAGTGGCAGAAATTTATATTTAATTGAATATAACTTTGTAGGAATTTGTCAATGTCGTTAAACTGTTGGTTATTGTTAACTCACTTACAACAAAATATTAACAGTTCGACCACTAATTTCGTATCGATTGTATCACCCCTCGTATCTTGGACTATAGGAATATGTAAAATGTGATGACATCATGTCAGGTCAACGTATAGGTTCGCATAAAATAGTAAACATTAGTTTTGCTGCGCTAATCTTTGTATTATTTCATTATTATTCATATTTTTATTAATGCAGCATATGGTACTACGAAAACGTAGGTAGTTACTTAATTAGTTTCTAAGTAAACGAGTCCGCTCGAATAATCAGTAAGGTTTTGTTAGCTTTGGTGAAGCTTCGTTTAGAATAAAATCATTTTAAAATGATGTTCAAAAAACACTCCCTCTCTCCTTATACATTATCATTAATTTATAGATTTAAATCTTTGAGGTATAGCTCTTTGCTCTTATTTCATCTTTTTTTTTAGGTAAAGACGGGTGTGGAAATAAAATTATCATTAGCCGGCTAAGGAGTTTATTTTTGAGGAGAGGCAGTTCAACATAATGTGGATTTTCGATAAATGATTTCATCTTTAACCGGCTAAACTGCACATTCGCCTAAACATAACGGCTAATGAATATTCGATATATACGCGAGGAGCGGGGGGAGAGCGCACGAGGACGCGAGTACGCGGCCCCTTCATCACATTCGCAAAACACCACATTCCCAAAATATTACATTCTCTTGTGCCTAAACGGACTCTGGCCCTCGCCGGCCGCTGCCGCGGCACCGCTCGCTACGCTCGCTCCGATCGAGTATGTGGTCACAGTTCTAACCTAACCTACCTTTCAGCCATTTTCATTTGCTACTTCATTTTTAGCCAAGGCGTAACGTTAATTTCTTTCATCTTTAGCCAGCTAAACACTTAAGTTTAGCTGGCTAAAGATGAACGAAATTATCATAAAATTCCTCGAAAATAAGCTTAAGTTTAGCTGGCTAATCTTGAGTTTATTTTCCCATCCATCCTTAGCCGTGACATTTACAGGTACAGGTACATTGACGGCGCAGCAAGCCGTTAAGCTGTTGGTCCCGACTGTCATTCGTGGATCTTTGGCAGTCGTTATTGGGTTGTGGAGGTCAGATAGGCATTCGCTCCATGTAAAATACTGGTATTCTACTGCATCCGTTAGACTGGAAGCCGACCCCAACATATTTGGGAACAGGTTATAGGCAGATTGATTGAGACTACCTGCAGTATTGTCTCCTTCTCCCTTTAACCCATCCAAAGCTTGTCTTTCATCGATAAGACCGCTATGTCAAATGTCTACATTTATAACTGCAATTCATATGGTGTACATAATAAAATTTATTCTATTCTATTTTTTGTTCGCAAAAAAAATATTATAACTTATTTATAATTATCGGTCTGGTAAATCCTTGACCTCTAAAACAGAATAGCTAAATTAGAACTTGGTACCGTCACTAATTTTCAGTAGTAGCTGTGGAGAGAGGTTCGTGGGTCGTTCGCTTTGCAAATGTAATAAAACCTTTATTAACTAATTCAGACCATTGTTATGAACAAACGTGGTCGAATTTGAATATACAAACAATAAACTTTGTTTACAAATAGCGCGTATAAGTATCCATGTAATATTTTACCACTGAGTTATTATTCTATAACCGGTTTAAAATTCATGAAGCATTCGAATACTCTCCATTTTTGTAAAAGATCTAATTACAATTTTTAACCCCCGACGGATGGGTGACCGTCTGTTTAATACTGAGAATTTCTCCAATACTCAGTTTTGACCAGAGTGAGACTCACGTAACAAGATTATATAAATTTAAGAAAACAATTTTATTACAAGCAATATAATTTATTTTAAAAGTGCGAAATGAAATCTACAGTAGGTTTGAACATTGTGATCTTCGACTTCCTGACAGATTTGCATAGATATTTTTTATTGTTAATAGACAGTTCTAAAAAATATTTTAAGATAAATTTTAGGTGCCACTTACAAAAGACTTCCATGTAATATTTTACCACTGAGTTATTATTTTCTTAACAGTGGTTAGTAAAAAAAATCGATGGTGCTCATTGGGAACCGATTTTAGACGTAGATATAAGTTTAGTGCATATACCCAGTCCACAACACATCGCAATATTTTCTTGAAATTATTCGTAAGACGCCTTGAATAACCGATTCTATAACCGGTTTAAAATTCATGAAGCATTCGAATACTCTCCATTTTTGTAAAAGATCTAATTACAATTTTTAACCCCCGACGCAAAAAGAGGGGTGTTATAAGTTGACCGCTATGTCTGTCTCTCTGTGGTATATTACCGACAGAAAATTTCAACACAGGGGGTTTCAGAATCATGTACCTACTGAATACATGGTTTTCGCGTCGATGTCCCTGCCACCCTGTATTAGAGCAGTTTTGAACGGGGAAACTTGTCTTGGTAAGGCGTAGCGCAGATATGTTCTGCTCCAAGTATGTGATGAAAGCGTGAAAAAACCCTGTTCAGGTTCAAGTTTTAATAACTATCTAAAGGTAGTAACACATATAACATAGTAACATATATATTATACTAAAGATCACGTCTAAAAGAGTAGTGTTAATGATTTGGAAAAAGTATATTGTTAAATTAGAGCATTTCTTTAGTAGCTTAATATAGGAATATTTTAGATTATGTTTAAGTATATTACATAATGAAATTAATTTGTAAAGTTATGTCCAACGCGGATAAAAAACTGAGAATCACGCAAAATCTATCAAGCGTATTTTTCTGAAACTTTCACTATTTTAAAGATAATTTTATTATTAATCTTTTAGCATACGAGTTTAGTTAAAATACCTTTTCTTTAATGTATAATAAATTAATAATGCGTCTAATTTGATACAGCGCTCCTTGATGGGCGATTCCTATTACTGGCTGGACGTACGACGCGTTGCGTGAGCTCAGTACAGATATGTAGCATTATCTGTGGTATAGAACACGTAAGCTAACCATTCAAGGTCACTGGCATAAATCTGCGTCTTAAAGTCGCGTCGCGTCAGTCTGCATTTGGCTTTATTTGGAGTACCTTAGTGGGACTACGAATTGGCATCCACAGGTACGTTTTTGATCCATTTGTTTACATTTTCATCAGCTACTTTTGGAATAGACATTATTTTGTTATCATATTAGTGTGTTTGGTAGGTAATTGTCGGCTGTGCTTACTGGCAATGCGGAGAGGGGCAGAGAAATAAGAAGAGACAGTGAAAACGAGTCCTGGGAAACATCTCACTTATTTTTGAACTAATTTTTAGAATATGCTACGTAAGAAATCTTTCTCCCAAAAATTAGTCTATAAATGTATTTATAAGTCTAATCAACCGATGAAAGGCTGTTTTGCAATTTGCTTGTAATCAACTGTGTTAACTTAGTGCGCAGAATATACAAACTCGTAGCAACCGGATAACTGTTAAATTTGTTACTTAATATCCGGCACAACCTTCATTACGTATAATAAATATAATGAAGCTAGCTGTTATTCAGAACTAATGGTGTCTATAAACCGTAATGTATGATAATACTACTAATGCACATAATTTATCACAAAAAGCTGCTTTTATTTAGGAATAAATTATACCAGTAGTAAAACTAGACAACTGTAGTGAGGTACTTTTTACTTAATGAAAACGATATAAATCTAAATACAATAGACGGTTTTTCAACTCGGTGGCGCTGACGAGTTTCCATTAATTAAACATGTAAATACAAGAAAAATAAGTTAAATTCTGTAAGCCGACGTATGCACAGACGGACGTAATAAAATTGCGGCGATTTTTTTTCGTGTACTAGATATTCAACTCTCTGCTTAGCGCCGAGAGTTTAAAATCCAACAGTGTGTTTTTTCAACGCGCTGGGACGAGAGTGCGTCCCAGCGCGTAGGATTCTCAACGCTCTCGGCTTAACTCCGAGTGTCGAAAATCAAGTGCGCGATAAAACCCCGCCGCGATTTTATTACGTCCGTGCGAACGTCGTCTAAAGGCTCGTGCAAACTGGCGCGATATCGCGGGCGCTACAGGCAGCGCGACCCTTGTAGCGCCCGCGAAATCGCGCTGGTATGCACGAGCCTTAACCCTAAAAGGATCCCGGTTGTGTTTCAATTTGCATATAATATAGTAGGTAAATATGAGCTTCGCCGCGACTGCTCTACGTTTGCCTCGTGTAGAAAAAATGGCAGGACAAAGTTATTAGGTACTCATAATTTAATTACATACTTCACTTGTAATAGTTAGTCACGAATTTATTAAAATGTCTGCAAGCTAACAAACTAGAATATCTATCTACCTACGTGTAAGTACTTATATTTTTTTATTAGTGTTTTATCCTACATCAATATATTGTATGTTACCTTTCAACATTAACTTATGATCTATGAGTTGAAAATGGCTTGTGATCCCTTGAGAATGCGTTTTCCGTATACGGAATGAAAAAATATCATCCCATAAGAGAAAGGCAGATTTTTATGTTTGCTACTCTGCACGCTGCACCCTAATTGTGTAACACACGATCAATCACAATCTGAATCATTAAAAAATTTAATCATCAAATTAGTAATATCCTTCAAGGATATTACTAATGTAATTGCTTCATTTATGATCGAAAAATTTGTTCTGCTCATCAACGTAAATAAAGCAATGTGTTGTTGAACTGTTAAAATGAAATAGATTGTGATCGATCGTGTGTTACGCAAGTAGTTGTTCATTTGAGGTATGGTACCATAGTTTGATGGTATATTAGTAATATCCTTCAAAATGATTCAGATTGTGATTGATCGTGGAGTACGGATGTGACAATTTTCATTTGACGACCAATAATTTTGTTAGTGTAGCAGTTTTACCGGTCAAAAAGAAGTTTTTTATTGTGACGAGTACATTTACCTACATATAAATACTAATATTGTATTTCTAAGTACTATGGTTAACTCACAGGAACAAGTTAGAAAAAAAAGAGAAAATTTCACAACCGACTACACCCCAAGGGCGGTTGTGAAAGTACTTGGGGTCGGTAGTGACAGGTTAAAAAATACACCAAAATGGTTATCAATCACTTTTATTGCACGAAATATGCATTCTTCTCGAAAAAAATAACGTATACGTAACTAAACGTACAATATATTTACGTATATTTATAACGTAAGAACATTTAAATGTTTATAAGTAATAGGGCACTGTAGCATCTATAGCTATTATAACAAATCTTCATATAGCAGTCTGATTTCTTATAACTAGTACTTTAATTAGTCTTAAATTACAATCAGTCCAAAAAGCTAACTAAAGAATTCTAATTATACAATACGGTAACAATGTCAAAATACAAACTATACTAAATATTCGTCACAACCGTACCCAAAAAAATTGTCACAATCGCAAAAATAGCAATCACTATGGAAATATAAAATAATGTACGTACAAAGTAAGCACTGCTATTTAACCAATAATGTTTAACTCATAATGAAAAAGAACACTCGTTACTGTATCTGTAAACATATAACAACAATCATTAAAAGAAATGGAATAAAAATACTTAATGTTGACTGTTTAAAAGTAATAAGGGCCTCTGCTAACATCAACGTCGTGCGTTGGCTGACGCAATAATGCAAAACACGTTCAGACCCGCATAGCGCTCCTTTTTTCCCTCATAACCTCCCTGGTATTCCTTATAGTTTCGCTAATATTGCGATTGTCACAACCGTACCCAGTCTACCCTACAATCATTCTGGAGCATAGATCAGAAGGCCTTTCAACAATAGATACTTAGATTAGTAGTACTTTATTAGAGGAAGAGTTGGTTAAATTCTAGATAACAAACATAACATCACGCCTGTAATCCCCGAAGGGTTAGGCAGAGGTGTACCTATAGTGACTGCCTCGTTGGTCTAGTGGTCGCAAGCGCTACTGCTGAGTATGAGGTCCTGGGTTCGTTTCCCGGGTCGTGCAAAGAGTTATTGGGTTTTCCATCTGGAATTTCTCAGTAACAGGCTGGATTTGTACCCGGTTGATGACAATAGGCTCGCCCCCCTATTACATGGGACTTAAACATAACAGGCGAAATGTGGGTGTACTATAGGTACACCTCTGCCTATTATAGATATCTACTTACTTTATTAGCGAAAGAGTTGGTTAATTTATATATAGCTATACCTACTTACTTTTAAGAACTGTCCTTCGTAAGATGCTCATACAGTTTTATATGTTTTTGTAACTACAATATGAAGCCCAATAAACTTAAAAAAGCGAAACTTTGAAATTTTCCGACTAAAAGCTTGTTTTCATATCATAATTATTTAAGAAAGTTTGAGTTCTTGCGAAAGAGTGCTTTATTTACCCGAATGTATTATTCTAATGAAAGAAAATTGTTAGGTAAGTAAGAGGGTAATTTGAATAGGCCCAGGTTTTGTTTCGTAATCTTTTGTTTGCGCGTTGTCGCAACACTGAGAGTTAACAAGAGCTGTGGTGAAAAAATAACAAGTCGTTTGATTTAAACATTGAGCGACATAGTGCCAGACTACAGGCATAATAAATTAACTTTATACTTATACAGGGTGGCAGGGACATCGACGCGAAAACAGTTGCCATGGATTCAGTAAGTAGGTACATGATTCTGAACGCCCTTGAATTAAAAATTTTCGTCGGTTATTAATGAAAAATCTGCTGTTTTGGAGATTTTTTATATGATTTTTTTTTTTAATTGATTTTTTTTTGTATATGATATAATAAAAATAAATAATTTGAACTGACACAGAACATAACATAACATTACGCCTGCGTGTTCCCCGAAGGCTTGACTAGAAGCGTATAGTATACCAAATAAAATTGCCAGTTATGTATTTGAACTTACCTATGTATACCTGTCACCATTTAAAAACGAAGTACAATATAACTATTTTCTTAATGTCCCTCGGCAAACTTCGTGTTTCGTTAGTCGTCGGATTTCTATCAGTTGCTCTTTGCACTTGGTGCAGACCGGACGCTCTCAATCGGCTTGGAAGTATATAGAGTTGTTAATACTCTTTTAACTTAATTTAATTTATTTTAATAATGGGAGGAAAGCTGCTAAAGTCGCAGGCACGAAAATAGTTTTACAGCTCTATATAGTTCACACGGAAATCAAAACAAAACAACAATAAAGTACTTAGTTCTGAATTCAAATAATTAAACACGATAAATCTAATAATTGATGGACATGGAAATTAGCATTCGTTTGTATTCCAAAGTGTGATGATTCCCGAGGGACATTAAGAAAATAGTCAGACTGTACCTGAGCAAGTATTACCAAATCGAATCATTTTACTAGACGAGTAAACATCTCCAATATGTAAAGTCATCAACGATAGCATAAAATTACCTGCCATTGGTGCAGTTTACTAAAGATGTCGAAGATAACATCACGAATATTCACGATATTTCATTGCATTTAACAATGTAGTTGTTACAAGTTTTTTAAAATTTCTCACTGCATCGCGAAGTGTTTAGAGAATTTCAGCTTCTCCAGAGCAATAGATAGATAGTAAAACATTTATTCAGTGCACACAAAAGACACATATAACAAGCCATGTTTTTTACATTCTGAAACAAGGTCTGCGTTTAGGTCTTAAATAAAAGAGTTTTAATAAATTCAGGGAATCTCTCATAATTAGAAAATATGAATATGAATCACTAAAATGATATTGGGGCAATCGTTAGAGTGAAAACTGTACCTACTACCAACTGAAAGAAATTATGCTTGATATAATTCTCGGAACCAACTGATTATGACTCAGCGATTTCACAATCATTTGTGGTTAGTTATTTCGCCATAGGAAAATTTAATGAATGAAGAAAATAAGTAGGTAGATAGATGAAAAACAAAGACACCGTAACCGTACCAACAAAACGAAATGTCGTAGTAAACTAAACCAAGATTCATTGCATCTTTAATATTTGACCTTGATAACATTTGTTTGAGGGTTGTGTGAGGGATATTCGTTTCAAATATTATCTTGAACAGAAAACTTCTACGTTTCATTGACGTAACAATATTTACTGATTTACGCACGATTGATGTATGTTTAGAGTGTGTATAGATACATATTTTACGTTGTAAACGATTGAATTGAACAATGAACCAGCGATTGGGCCAATAAAACATAGTTTATGGTTTCATTTGCATGACGCCATTGCTTGTTTGTTACGTTCAGACATAAAAGAAAACTGTACGGAAAATCCGCATGTAGGTATTTTAAGTACACTAAGATTGTATAATTATAGGGTTTAGGTTGTGTACTATATGTACCCTGTAGGTATTTGTATGATAGTATGTATAAACTTAGTCACAATATATAAAAAAACAATGGCTCGTTAGACCATTTATTGGGCAGAGTTCCAAATGCGGGTTAAAGCTAAAGATGTTCGAACCTTATTGCTCGACTTTTAGAGTAATTAGATCAATACAGTTAATTTAATTAAAAACCGGTCAAGGGCGTGTCGTGTTCCGTAGTTGGGATGGATTTATCCCAAAAACAAAATTAACATTGCAGTTGAAAAACATGTTTTTTTCGATACATCGATATACGTCACGATATACGTCAAAAAAGGTGACCAAACTGCAAAGTAACGATTTTTACTCGTGCTGTGAGACCTTGCTTCTTGCCAAATTTCATGATTCTTGGCCAACGTGAAGTACCCTATAAGTTTTGATTTATTTGCGTGTATCAAAATATGTCGCATACAATCGCCGTATTTTTTAATTGCGTTAACTTAGAAGGTTGAGACAAGTTCTTTAGAACTCCAACTTGATAACTCCACGCATTCCTGAGAAAAAAGGACTTGACAGACTGACAAGAGTAATAATAGGTAGTATAAACTACCACGTATTACCCATTGTATATACCTACATGCGCATAGAATAAATTTATGTGACGATTGATGAACGTATCTTCTAGCTAGAGTCTAAACTTTACAAATAAAATAAGCATTGTCGACTCCACCCATTTTTTATAGAGCTAATAGACCGTGCCGCCATACATATTGCAAGTTGAATCCAGGAGGGTCACCGACATTACGTTTGCCCTTAAGTTAACCCTCTAGGAGTGTCGCCGGCATTAGGTTGAAATCTTACAACATACAACGTGTTAAAATATACAACTGATTTTATTTTCACAGTTACAATGTCGAATTCGCTAAGAAAAACCTACTTTTAAATTGAGCCCTCCGCGAGGTCTCCCGGCATCCCATATGCGACTTGAGTGAACTCTCCAGGAGGGCTCCCGGCACTGACCGTGTTAAGGATTAAATTGCAGAAGTCTCTTTCAAAATAGCACAAAAGATTATAGGTTTGTAAAAATGTGCGCTGAGTGCCTTGCTGTCCTTAGAATCAGTGAGCCCTATCTTATTATAACATCAACACTCATTTCTTCAAACCTTCCACTCTCCACTCTTCACTTAAGTGGTTTGTCGTGATGACTCCACTGTTCTCTCTCAAGTAGGCACACTGTCCGTCGTTAGGAGAATTGAACGTGTCGTATATCGATGTAGAGAGAACATGTTTTTCAACTACAATGTTAGGTAAGTTCGTTTTTGGGATAAATTCATCCCAACTAACAACCACTTCATTGTACGTGGTCTGACACGCACTTGGCCGGTTTTTTTAACATAGGATTCCAGCATATCAGAGATACGTATTTCCAGACACTGGAATGTTTGTAATGTTTTAAATGTATATAATAAATATATGTTGTATGAAATAGTGGTTGTTAAGAATTGCACCTTCTTTTTGTAAAGTGTCTTTACAATTGCAGTGTCTTTTTGTAAAAGTTCACTGTTGTAGTCGGCAGAGCGAATGCTGTGATAGGCACCCGTATGCTCTGTGATGCGTCTACGTTCACGTCTTTAGTTCCGTAGAGGACATGCAATTTTATCAATATTTTCACAAAATGGATCCCGGAATCCCGGTGAAGAAGCATCAATTAGCTTTGTTGCAAAAAATTCTAATATATTTTTTGGGCATCTTAAGTTCTCTAGATTCTTAAAATTTTCTGCATAACCAGTCTAAGTACCTAACTCTTATTATGTATATCTGTATCAAAGAAAACCTAGCCTATCCGAGGTTCAATTTTTTTTAAGCTATCTAGATTTGTGGTATCAAACCAAACAAAAAATATTTTCAGCTATACTCAATTTACTTTATATTTATTTGATACTAGCTGCTGCCCGCGTGGACCATAAGTTACTTTTCTAAAATAAAAGTACCCTAAGTTACTCCATATAATTTCCTCATTATATATTTGCTCTGACTTCAGTTACGTTTGCGATTTTTGTAAATATCTAAGTTGTAATCTGTGGAAAATGTAGTGGGTAGTATATTTGTTTAGTTTATTGTTAATTTATTTCTGTTAATTTTTAATATACTACTGTTTGTTTTCCTTACAAAAAAAGATAACATCAGCTATCTGCCAGTGAAAGTCCTGTCAAAATCGGTCCAGCCGTTTCGGAAATTAGCCGGAACAAACAGACAGATAGACAAAAAAAAATAAAAATTGTTTTTTATTATAATGTGGGTACCTTATATACATTTAATATGCATTTAGAAAAACGCGACTGTCTACCTATTACGGTTCATTAAATACAGCCCGTTGACAGACAGACGGATGGACGGACAGCGGAGGCATATTAATTGGGTTCCGTATGGTACTCATCTAAAATCACACACAAGTAGACCGGACTCTGATACAGATAACTTAGCACCTACAGACAGAAATACTATTTTATTTGTGTTTTACTAGAGAAGGTAATTATTACTAAAGTTCAGCGTCTCGAAACAATTTGATGAGTCAAATGAATTGAAAGCAGATCGCGAGGAATTAGTCAGATATTAGACAAAACTATGAGTAATGAAGGGGAGAGAAGTAGATACTTCTATGGGCATGTGTACACCTCCGTCAAATTCCTAATAAAATGTAATTTGAGTGCAAGCGCATTAGTCATCATTACGTCTTTAGGTACATAATATTAGTGCTCATTCATGCCCCGTTAAAATAAGACAATGTTGTGCCTATATTGCTCATTTTAAATCTGGCCAGTGAGTTATCCTTCAATAAATCGTTAAATATTTGTTCTAAAGAATTGCTTTTTACACAGTATAGAATCTAAAGTTTTTGTATTATTTTTTGCGCTGTAAGTACAAATAATAATTTATTTATTTATAATCTTATTATTTAAAGTTTGGTGAAGGAACCTCGCGTATACGTTCATGCTCTAATTTATGAAATTACAAGAAAATGGGTCACCATGGAATTGTCACACTGTTAGTACTTTTGTTACAGGTTTATACTTAGTTGTAGTTCCTTGACAGATACAAAGTTGCGAGTGTCTTAGTTACTTTACCAAACTAAATGCCTAGTTAATTATCACCTGGCGTGTAGGAACTTTCCTTAAGAATTCTGGGTTTACAAGATATTTCAAATAAAAATGAGTCATTATTTGTGATAGACAATTCACTGCGCTTAATATTTTTTCATGTCTACGTAGGTGTGTAGCCTATTTGATCTGATCATTTGGTTCACGCACTCGTAGGATTTATAAGAGGCGTACCTACATACACGATTTAATTATTCAAGAAAATTTCCCGCTATTTCTGAATATTACGCATCAACAATGACTTCACCATCAAAACGCGAATGGCTAGATTTTTGTCAAATATTCCACTAGCGGGATCCGAAAACAGACTTCAGGAAGGACAGTTTTTTAGGGTTCCTTACCTGAAGTTGCCAAACGGAGCCCTATTACTACGCCTCCGCTATTCGTCCGTCTGTCTGTCAGCGGGCTGAGTCTCATGCACTGTCGTAATACCTACGTATACAGTTGAAATTTTCACAGATTGTGTATTTCTTTTGCCGCTATAACAATAAATAATAAAAATTTAATAAAGTAAATAATTAATGGGAACCCCCTTTAATTTTTAACTTTATTTAATTTTTCATACAATAAACTTATGAGTTGGAAATTTTTGATGATATCTACCCTGGCATGTGGGATGTCACTGTCTACAACTCATTGAGTAGAGTACAATTTATTTAATATTTATTTTTATCTTTTTAAAAATGAAGAAATGGCGTTTCGAAAAGTTGTCAGTTTTAGACCATTTTTGTACAAGCTCTATCACAACAACTACACACGTTAGGAATTTGAAACTTCTAAATATTTATTTATTTATACATACTTTATTGTACACCACAAAAATATGTACATAACAAAAAATTAATCAAACACTACAAAATATACAATGGGCGGCCTTCTAAATATTATGTACTGAATTTTGGCGATTCATTAGGTATTTTATTTAAATATGGGTGATTTTCTGCAACTGCAAAAAAAATCAGAGAATCATTATGAAATACAAATTTATCTTTGCAATTTTTTAAATTTAAGATGAAATATATTCTTCGTTTTGTATTTTCATTTATCTGAACTAAAAAAAAAGCCTATGCCTCATCTGTCCGCCTGTCTGTCAGGGGGCTGTATCTTAGGAACCGTAATAGGTAGAAAGTTGAAATTTTCACAGATTTTGTATTTCTATTATCGCTATAACAACAAATAATAAAACGATATGGTTTCCGTACCATATCGTTTTATTATTTGTTGATATAGCGATTCCCTTCGTGTACGAGTCCGGCTCCACTAAAAAAACCGGCCGGTTTTTTTATTCTGTTTTCGGAATAACTACGATAATTTATAAGAAATGGGCTTAGCTGCGGCACCTACTTTAGCATAATTAATTGAAGTCTGCGTTCCAATTACTCCCCGGAGAGCTTTTCCATTTTATTAACCTTGTCAGGTAAAGCTGTTTTATTTAAGAATATTTTTTTGAAATTTTTGTCAACAGACTTAGGTATTATATAATAACCTAGAATCTTATATTTTTTCTTTAAACATATTAAGGAGGTAAGTATCTAGTTAAGTTTCAGGAATTTATAGGACTCAGGAATCCCGAGTAGCAGGAAAATCAGAATTATATAACTAAGTTGACAGGTAGAAAATACCTAAGACATTAAGTCCTCTTCTGTACATTTGTGTGGTTGAAGTACCTATTATATAAGTATCATCATATTCATTAAAAAAAAAATATATATATATATATGTAGGTGAAACCCTAGCTTCCAAGTACGAAGGGCTGAAAGTAAATAAAGATTTTACGAATACAGCGATTGCGATTTAAATATTCAATTGTAATCCTCACTTCCCACCTACAGTCCAGTTTAAAATAAGAAACTAAGTTCAAATTAAACTGGAGATTGGTGTAATTGCAGGTTAGAACATTATTAAAAGTTACACTTTTGTCTTTGGTAGTAAACTAGGTAAATAAAACTACTAAGGTAGGTAAAATATTCTTTAAAATTAAAAACGACTGAATATTTACTACCTACTCATACTTAATAGAATCAAAACTCGTCCGATATTATTGCGAATTAGGTACTGCCTGAAATGATACATGATGTCTAACACAAGGCAGAATAAAATGCGAAGCCGTTGCCAGACCTTCCGGTTATATCAGAGCAAACTTATCCCAATGCGAACTTTCATTAGGTCAATGCACCGACGAAAAAGGATACCTCTGTCCTATTCTTATTTTCTTTGCTTCATATCTGGTCCGCAATATTTAGGATTATCGTTTCATTCACGATTCACGAGTCAGCTTAATAAAATAATTAAGCTGACTTGTAAGTATCTTCATATTGTGTGAACATCAGTAACTTAGTGTACTCGGCTAGTTACCGCGAGACCGCTTGATGATCTTGAAACATGATCAGTTGATACGTTGACGTATATTCATTTACTTTATAATGTACCTACATACTATTCAATTGCATTATAAAACAGTAATGGAAGAAGGTGTCAAGATCAATTTATTCGTCTGATAGAAATTAATTAACTATCATGGGTATCAGTTGTTCTCGGGAATGTTTAGGTACTTAAATTATTTTCGCAGTAGGTATTCCTTTACTGAGTCAAAGTTTTATGATAACTTACATAAATAAACGTAATAATTTAACAATACATAGGTACTTAGATCAGATAAACGCATTAGGTATTGTTAATCATATATTTCAGTTCATAATGAAATTAAGAGTTCGAAATAACGATGATTTTTATTCTGGTATTCCATCTAAAATAAGAGTAGGTATACAAAGTCATAAAACGGCTAACTGTAAGGTTAAGATGAGAATTAGGTCGACCGACGGGTTAATTCGCGGACACTGGCTTTTGACTATTGATACGCATAGTAACACTTCTCAGACCACCACTTTGCTATTCTCTAATGGACTGTACACATAGGAATATATGTGTACAGTCATTACATAAAACAATTAAGTCTTTATAATAATTTGTTAAGCGATAGCTAACGTGGAAGGACGACCACGTGAACGTCGTGACACTATAAACTCTTATGAACAGTCGTAAGTGTACATGCACCTATATTGTTTATAATGGATATTCGTATTTCTTTTGTAATATTTGGGATTTGCGTAATATTTTCATAACAAATTCTTCAGACTCGGTATATATTTACTTTAAATCACTGTCGTCTAGGCAATTGTGCTAAATTGTTCCAATCAAGGTTTGTGAAATGGCGTTTCCTAGTCGTCAATTCATAGATTGTCTAATGGATCTGTCTCCAACAATGACAAGTCAATCGACACCAAGACTTGACTATGATATGATACTGTTATCACGTGTTGTTATCAGCGTCTACCGATCGATATGAGTATTTTCGCTGAGATTGGGCCATGAGGCACTTTCACCGCCGTTACACGCGTTTTCTAGCGAAACACCGAACTCAATTATTAATAGCAGCCTATTTTTGGAGCGGCTTCGGACGCGGATTTGCGCTCGGGCGTGTGCGAGGCCCGGGCGAAGTCATTATCTCACCTGGGCCAGGTGTAGACACCGGAAACTTCAAAGCCGAAGTGCCAGGAGCCGGCGTAAGCTCCCTGCGCTTTGGGTCCAGTACACACACCGTGGCCGTGGGCCTTGCCGTCTTCCCATCCACCACAATAAGTTCCACCATCGTCAAAGTCGAAACGGCCACCGTTGAGGCCACGCTGCGGGGGGTTTCCGCTAGCGGCGTGCGCGGCGTCGGCTAGCTCGCTCGGCTGCATCACGCGGAACCGTGGTGCCGCGGAGGGGAGGGCCTCCCGCGCGCACCCTCCACCGAGCTCGCGGTATAAATAAACATCAGCTGGGCATGTCGCGCCGTGGCGCGCCGCCGAGTGAACACCACTCCGGTCCTGCGCGAGGAGCACTGCGCGCCCGCGGCACGCGCGCCGCCCGCCCGCCGCGCCCCGCCCGCCCTGCGCAATGCGTACGCAACGCAGCGCAGCCCGCCGTCGCCGAACCCGCTGCTACCGCCACATCGTCGCCACAACAACTTACAATACTGCTTTCTTAGATTATTTGCCCCAAATATTCTTTTTACTGCTGATACTACAATGTAGATACCTACTACGGATGAAAAATTGGTCGTTACCTGGGGCACGATGCATTGACTCCCAGGCTTACATAAAAATCTTGTTATATATGTATACAAACTAAATCTATACTTTCATTTTGTCGAATTTTTGGCCTTCAGACATGGCTCTCTAGGGGTGCTAAGATCGCTACCTCCGTTAGTAGGTCACTTGGTGATCTGTTACAGCTCCGTGACTAGATTTTCATAGGTACCGTATTGCTTAACTTGGGTTCCTCTTTGTTTAATTAAAAAAAATTATGGTGTAATTGGTAGATCATATCCACCCAGTTCCCTTTTCATGGATTGCTATGCCATTAAGGAATTGTCAAAAGGATGACAATTCTTTTGACAATTCTATTCTAGACTATTCTAGACAATCTAAGTATATTATATCAGCTAATTACTGAAAAAGAGCGCGCAATCCTTCTAAACGATAGTTCTGGGTCGCCACCCATTTTCATCTGATTGCTACTTGTGGTGTGCCCACCTGGTTGAGGCTTGCTCGGTGCCGCTACACCTTCTAAGCGGTTTCTATCCAAAATAATCTCCTTATTAACAGGCTAATAAACTTATACGATGAATAGAAATTTTAGTATTCCTGTGAAATTGTTATTACGCTAGAGCCAATTTAAATACATAAGTACAGGAAAATGACGAGCATTATTCTCTAATTGTCATCTTTTATAATAGCTCATTGATAAAACATGGAACAAGCTATTATTTCCAATACCATTGATAAACTTTGTACATTCTATTGAAATTCAATAGCATTTGTCCAAGAAACCAGCAAAGGTCTGTCATGCATAACAATTACCCTTGTCCAATACCAACCAAAGACCTTATTAAGATGGTACACCTCGCCTCGGCTTTCGTTGACTCCAGTGTTTGGAAGCAGTAGACAATCACTGGTCTCAAAACTTCAAGGTAGGTACACTAGAGCGTAGTATTGTCAACTTGAATCATTGGAAGACGTACTTAAATTAGAATGGTTTTTATAAATTTTTGACTTGATCAATTGCCTTTTACAGTGATTTAATGCCAGCAAAACTAAATCGCACAGCGTCAGACTGAAGAATACACTGTCCAGTTGGGGATTCATTGAACTTAAATACTGTACCTACTTACCCACTGTTGTTGAATTGGGATGAATTTATCCCAAGGACAAACTTAACATTGTAGTTGAAAAATATGTTCTCCCGTACATTCCAACTGAAAATGTAAGTTTGGAGACCATAGACTTCGTATAGGTTTTCCTGTAATCTATAAGTATAGCTTTATTTTCCGATTTTTTTTCATATTTTTTGGCTCAGTAGGTAGTTTCGGAGATTAAGGGAAGTGAACAGTCATTTATCACCTGTTTTCTTAAATATGTATTCTTTAAAGTATTTAATTTAAAATTTAAAAAAAAATATTGAGTTCCTCACAACAAGCCCTTTCATATTATATGTCACACGGTACAATTTATAAAACATTTTTTTTTTTCTATTTGACCCCGCAAAGTGACCCCCGTATTCCAAATTCATTTATTTTCGTTGCGCGTCCGTGTGTGGGTCACAGAAATTCACATGTGTACCAAACAACTAAATTGATCCAGTAGATTAGTAGCAGATTGGCTGTGACAGACGGACAGACAGACACGTGTGATCCTATATGGGTTCCGTTTTTCCGTCGGACGTACGGAACCCTAAATACAACATAAATAAATATCCTACTTTTATTTAGAAATTGATGAGGACTAAGGAACATAAACAGATATTCTTAGAGGCTTCGAATGTCAATGATGCTAATAATTCATGGAACATGTTAAGGTTTATTATTATTATTTATTTATTTCTAAAACATTTAACCTAATTACATTTTGGTTTTAGCCTCACAACGAAAACCTCTCAGGGTTGTGTGCGGCGAGCCGTTAAAATAAATTTTACAAAAATGTAATTTACATACTACAATCCGAAGCTATTTTGACCGGTATTATATTTATGCTTATGCAATAAACTATGTTACTTAAATTGAGTATTTACTTTAGATTAAAATATGCTTAGACATCATCTCATTTAAATGAATAGTTTTAATGATATCACAGATTCAAAATTACGCGTGACATAATAATTGTGGTTAAGACCGTAACGCGGGCGCAGCGGTAGGAGTCAATGACCTTTCCTCGGCTTTTAGGTATGTAATCCTGATATCGGTAGTACGTTCCCGTTGGATATTTTCCGACATCCACGCGGGCGAAGCCGCAGGCAAAAGCTAGTGATACAATAATTTTAAAATGATGATAATAATTTGTGGGTACAATTAAAACATGATACATACATTAGGAGGAATTTTGTGTAAGGAAACATTTTGATTTGTACTTTTTGAATTCGCTTTGTATAACGATTGTAAGTTTTCTGACAGTTTATGGAAAAAAGGTACTAACTTTGGTAGGATTTATTTATATTTAAGTGGTATCGTTCTCAGAAAATCAGGTCTTGTTTATTCGGTTAGCAGCTTAGTACCTTAATTGCGTAATTACAACACAATCACAATTTGTTTCGATTTGAAACACATTGCTAATCCATTGCTTCATAAGTTGGAAAAAAAATCTGCTCAGCAACGTAAATAACGCAATGACTGTTGTATAACTGTCAAAATGAAATAAATTAAGCACAATTGTCTATGAAAATAAGTTACGCAATTAGGGTACAGGTCTATTGAGTTCCGCAAGAGTACAAAATTCAACTTTATTGAACACATTCATAACATTACAGTATTTAAAGTATATATACCTACTTAGTCTCATTATGGACTCTCATTTATGACTTTGTCTTGTGTCAGTGCGTCTTTTTAAAATGTAAGTAGTTTTTTTTAAAGAAATTAATCATGTGTATGTTGTATCTACACCTACTTAGATACCTACTGTTTGAAGAGATAGGATGAAGTAAAGTTATTAATATTATGTCATTCTCTCAAAAAAGTAAAGTAAGCAAAGTTAGGTAAGTTAAGTTTACTAACACCTTTATGCCGTTTGTCCACCGCACCGTGAACGGGACGTCAACGAGAACGAGATGACGACGCCGGAAGTAGCGACATACATTTACTATGGCCGCGTAATCTCGTTTCTCGTAAACGTCCCGTTCACGGGGCGGTGGCTATTTTCATTAGGCAGATAGAATAGTTATTAGGGTTGCGAGCGCTATCGGATGTTATACGTCTAATGTGCAAAATGCATGCAACGGCGGCGGCTGCGCGGCGCTGCGCGTCTTGGGAAACGGCTTTCAGTATTTTCTTTGAAGCGCAACAAAGGTGTAGAATAGACTTAGTAGAAGCGTAGCGCTGGCGTAACACAAGCGTAGCAAAGGCGTAGTACCTACAAGGTAGCGCTGGCGTAACACAGGCGTAGCACAAGTTAGCACTGGCGTAGCACCGTCGTAGCATTGGCTTAATGCAGGCGTAGAACCGTCGTAGCACTGGTGTAATACAGGCGTAGCACCTTCGTAGCACTGGTGTAATACAGGTGTAGCACCGTCGTAGCACCTGGTGTAATACAGGCGTAGCACCGTCGTAGCTCTGGTGTAATACAGGCGTAGCATAAGTGTAGCATAGGCGTAGTACCCGTGCATTCCACAGGAGATCTACCTACTTACTTCTACCTTCTATTCGTTCATTAGTCGCCCTCAGAAATAATACCTTGCTACCTTGCTTTTGTGCAAACGCATAACGTGCTCGTTAAGGTTCCACTATTTGACGGCTCGAACTCATTGGTGCCGTGGCTAATCTGCCTGCTATTTAGTAAAGTAATTTATTTATTTAGTTTTATTTATTTAGTATTTATTTATCTAGATTTATTTATTTTGTGATATATACGATCATTTATAACAAAAACGAGCGCGTAAAATTTTATGAACTGACCTTATTTGAGCGTATAGATATTATGGAAAAACTACTGGATGTATCTCCTCAAAACAAAATTATTTGAACTTTTCAATAAATTATATCAATCCCTGTACGGTTTCTATTTTGCCATTTTAATACAACATAAGTTATTTATTTACGCCCAAAGATGAGTTAAAAATGATGAGTTGTAAAATGGAAGTTTCGACGCTCTTTACTTCCAAACCAATACATTTTCCCAATTCTGCTTCCATACAGGGCTAGATAATGACAAGGAAAATTGATATAATTTTTAGTTTTGAACGTAACATCATCAAAAATACGAGTAATCACCATATTACGTTTGTATCGAAGAATGACCGACTAGTGTACGATTAAGGGCCTCAAATTGCTTAGCACGATCCTCTGTTATATCGATAATACTGCAGCATTAATTTTGAAATAAATATATGTTAAAGTTGAGGATTAATGTTAAGTACTATGTTTGACGAAAACACGATTCCATAAAATTTTCTCTATAGAAAAAAAACCAAAGTAACCTCCAAACCGAACAATAAACCGTTGGTATTAAAAAAATACTTCAAATTAGATCATGAAACTGACTCGGTAAAGCAGATCATACTACGTTTTTATTTTTGGTACCATTATTTTCGCTGTAAAAAGAATTTACCTAAACTATTGGCGTCTTGCAGCCGCGAGTTCCCTACTCAGTCCGCGAGCAAGATAAAAGGTGAATTCGAGCTGAAATACTATGGGCTCTGGGCTCTTAAAGGGTAGTTCTCGATGCTCCTAACTGACACTTTTTAGGGTTCCGTACCCGAAGGGTGCCAAGCGCAGCCCTATTAAGCCTCCGCTGTCCGTCTCTCCGGCCGTCTGTCTATCAGCGGGCTGTTTCTCATGAACCCTAATAATAGCCTAATGTACTTCATCATCAGCTCCACTGCACCATATGAATTGTGACGCGCATCAATTGCTAGATTTTTGTTTACTATGTTAACTGATACATAGTCAAGTGATTTTTTTTTTTTCATATTTCGATTCTATACATTCTGCTGGGAAAGTTGTTCAAAAACGAAACAGGGCGATAGTAGTGGTTATTTGGAGTAAAAAAAAGTTTTTATTTTGTACTTTAGTAGGTATCTACTACAAATAACTCCAACTATCGCCCTGTTTCGTTTGATCCACGATTTTTTTGCCCACCTGGTATACTTATGATGGAATCAAATTAACTACAAATATTTTAAGGTGAGGTTCAGTCAATACTGAACAACTTTCCCAAAAGAATGTAGGTTATAGGTACGGAAATATGAAAAAAAAAGAAAAAAAAAGGTAATCACTTGACTTTCTGTATTGATTAACATAATAAATAAAAAAATCTCTAATAAAATCTTTATTCTTTGCCCTAAAAATGTAGAAAAGATATATGTTTGGGTATCAAATAGGTACTAAATTTCTGTTAAGGCGTATTTAAATTTTGGAGCCCTTATGTGAAGATTCTAAATATGGGCAGTCATCCTGGCATCAGAATGACTGCTCATTTTCTAATTCATTTTCTCAGTTATTAATTAGGTAGGTACCAATTATTCAAACAAAGGTATCAAATAGTAGCAAATATGTATTAGATTTTAGAAATATTTTAAAGCTGATCGGTAATTTGGGCAGTCATTCTGATGTTCACTTTTTTATACACTTCCTTAAAAACGTAACCAACATCAAATTCCTCTCTAAAAGCCTAGTAGAGTAAAGAGAGGGGGCGGTATTGTCAGTTTTGCACGCGCGCGGTGAAGCGCCTAGCGGCGGGCCTGGGGTTTACCTATTTAAGACTCCATTAAGAGGCAGAAACTTACTGGCTCAGACGGACTCACCAATAGGGTGGTCCAACTCTTCCCAGCTCATTTAATTATGCTTCTGACCACCATCTTCAATGGTGCTCTGAGTAATAATATTTTTCCCCAGACGTGAAAAGAGGTCACTGTGTATCTCTAAACCCGGAAAACCTAAAAACGAGCCCTCTAGTTACCGGCCCATCAGTCTGATCAAGGTTCTCGGTAAAATCTATGAGAGGCTTTTTTATAAGCGCTTCAGAGACTATGCAGAGACCAAGGGCCTCATCCCAAACGAACAGTTCGGCTTTCGAACTCAGCACTCTAGCGTGCATCAGGTCCATCGTATCGTCGAGCTAGTCAGCGGTGCTCTTACCCAAGGCCGGCAGACGAGTTCAGTCTTCTTCGATATAGCGAAGGCGTTTGACAAAGTCTGGCACAACGGCTTAATTTATAAGCGTTACAAACTCGGTGTGCCAGATCCTTTGGTGCTCATCATACGAGACTATTTGTCGAACCGCACCTTTCGCTTCCGTATCGACGGAGCCCTTTCCTCCCCCCGCCCCATAAGGGCAGGAGTCCCTCAGGGCTCCGTACTAACCCCCTCGCATTGACGCTATTCACCAGCGACATCCCCAGACACAGATCGACGCAGTTGGCTCTGTTCGCAGACGATACAGCGATCATCTGCAAAGGCAATACAGCTAACATGCTGCTAAACCTCCAAAGGGCCGTCAACAACCTTGGCGCCTGGTTTAGAAAATGGCGAATAGAAGTCAATCCTGACAAAAGTCAAGCGGTTATTTTTTCTAAGCCGAGAACTAGACTCCTTTCCCCCGACCCATCACCATGTCCGGCAAACCGATCCCTTGGGAGAGGCGCGCCAAATACCTAGGTGTTATCCTAGATCATCATCTCTCCTTTTCTGAGCACATAAAGACGGTTTGTTCGCGAGCCGCTTTCGCTTTAGGCAGACTCCACTTCGTTTTAAATGCACGCAGCAAGTTGTCACTAAAGTGCAAATAGCGAATTTTCACATCGTGCATTCGACCTATAATGACCTATGCGGGTGCAGTATTTGCCCACGCCAAACCCCATTCCATCCATAGGTTGCAGGCCTTGCAGAACCGTTTCCTTCGTAAAGCCACGGGAGCCCCCTTCTATGTCAGAAACGAGATCCTCCATCTCGACTGTAAAATCCCAACGATTCACCAGTTCCTTAAACGCATGTCCAAGCGTTACTTTGATTTCGCTCCCAGACATCGTAACCCTCTGGTTGTCGAAGCAGCTAACTATGTCCCCTCTAGAATAAGTCAGATCCGCCGTCCGAGGCATGTTCTTTCCGACCCAGGTGACCCCATTACACTCCTCCAGGAGAAGAATATGGCCACCAGTACAGTACACAAACACAGACGCCTCCCGTCATTCCGACCTCGCCGCCGAGGTCCTTTGTGATCGCGACCGTGTACTCCTGTGATACTCCTCCCCGACGCTTGCTCGAAAACGAGGTGCCAGCAGTTGTTGCAGCTGAGCACGTAGCTTTAATTACCCCGCCTAATAATCATGATATTAACCAAATTTTGATCCAGCCTGTCTGGTATTTTTGATCTTGCTGTCCTCCCCCCAGCGACGCCCTAAGCCGAGGTTCGTACCCCACAGGGGATGCCCTTAGCGAGCGTTCGCCTAGCTTTAATTTAGAATAGTTTACTTGCTCCTGGCTGGAGGCTCTAAGTGTAGCAGCTTAAGGCACCCACAGGAAAGTCCGGTCAGCCAAGATCTTAGTGGTCAAAACTGCGAGTTGCCATGTTAAAAAAAAAGCAGAAACTTAATCGGGTCCTGTTTACCCGGGGCTGTGTAGCTAAGATAAAATTATTATTAATAATTAGCCCACTGCAGGGCAAAGGCCTCCCGTTTCTTAAGATAGGAAAGAAAAAAAACAATGTTTTCCTACATTTATTGCCTCTGTCTGAGCAACACATTAGTCCGGTAACCATAATCTACCATAGAAGCTTTATTATGCGTTGGTCAGACGGAGAGGCAATGGCGTGGTGGTTGGGGTCTAATGGATTATCGCCAGATCTGCCAGTTGACAGGTGGTTGACAGTATTCCATTAGCTGACATATTTAAATCACATTGTAACATTGAGCGACAATTTTTTATAGGGTTTTTAGCAGTTCTTATACATTTATGCCACCATTTTAAATCTCTGTTACACTCCCTATGCAAGTTCATAATTGAATTGAACACAATAATGACTTTGTTTCAATTATGAACATAAATACGGAGTGTAAAAGAGATTTAATACCCGTTTTCACCTTCATTATGTGACACTTGAGGGTTTATCCTAAAAGTTGGCAACGTCTCGTACCTAAATAGCTGTCAAATATTTACCTGTTCTGATTAATTTGGCAATATTACTTTAGGTAATTAAGAAATGTGGGTAACTAGGGAACTAAAATATTGATTATGAAATGCAATAATTAATATCGTAACACCGGATCTTTAGTTTTAGATGTAAAAAAGTCAGTGCTATAATTGCAATTAATTATTAATCTAGTTCGCTAGTTCGCCAAATTTCTTATTTCCATACAGTATCTAATATTGCCAAATTGATCAAAAGAGCAAAATATTTGACATCTATTTGCGACGTTGTCCAATTTCAGAATAAACGCACTGTTGGGTTTTCAACGCTAAGTTTAGGTTAGTGTTGAAAATCCAACAGTGCACTTTTATTTAGGGATTCATTTAAGTTTCACTTAGTTGTTGGTGAAAACGGGTATTAGAGTCCACGCTACCGCCAGGTACTTGAAAACGAAAAATGTTATCTTATAACGCTCCAATGTTTGTAACGATAAAAAACCGTTTTACAAATAGTGTTGTGAATGAATATTTGTGGTTACCTACCTACCTTTATATATATGTGATAGTGTCATCTACACAATTTTTTTGGCAATTATGCGTATCGAAATGAATAACGTTATTATTTCGTTATATTAATAACGATGTATTTTTAAAATTGTTATTAAACAGTTTAAAATTTCGTTCCGTTTGTTAGTATTGTTATAGCCAAGGAATTAATTTTGTTGCGATCCGTGGAACGGTACAAATTATCGTTACCGGAACTTCGCGTAACGTTATTTTGAGTTACGTTTCAAGTCCCTGGCTACCACTGAAGTCTTTTCGACGTGGCGCTAGTGTCAATGTCATTACATCACATTGCATTAAAAATATGTAGTCCACCATTTTCCGCCGGCCTTCTTTCGTGGCGTGCACTTTAAGTACTGTCTCTATCTGAACAACGCATATATAAAATAATACAACGTATGGTACTGACTGTAATGAGGTAATGGTAATGTACAGTTGACGGCACGATGCGACGGTGGAAACTGTAACCTAGAGGGCCAAACGTAGTAACGTAGTTTATATAAGTGCTTGCTAAACGGTCGCCAACCGCGTCCCAACAGAGGTGACCTTGGTGGTTTACAACCGCGTAGTTGGTGGTTTACGATCAAATTTCAAACAGCTCTGTCTGTCACCAACCAAGGTCACCTGTGCCGAGGTCGCGGTTGGCAGCCGTGTAGCAGGCCCTTTAGGATAGAATAATAATAGTTTGTACTGGTTTTGTTTATTTGTGACGTGCGGGACGTGCAGTCTAGTGTTCAGACAGACTGTACACTGAATGAGGTTAAAAACTGAAAGCTCATAACAGGTGGCAGCACAGTTGTATGTCTTTAAACCGCCATTGTTTTAGTAGTTTATGTTTACTTTTGTGTCGATCACAAATTATACAAAAACTAGATAAATATGTATGAGACTTGGAGTATACTATTAAAAAAGGAGCTACGGACAGGGGAAGCGTCTACCACTGGTAAAAAATCAACTTTAGTGGAAAAGTCAGTAAATTATGAACGTTTTATAACTTATATGTTATTTTCAGTTTGTTGACTTTAAGTTCGTTTTTTGTTAAAGATTGGAGGCGTACGATAGAAATAACCTGATCAGAATTGAGAAACTCGGGCATGATCTTCCTGACTGAAAAACTTTAGAGATAGGCTATCTCTATCTCAGATAGCACTTCTAGCATTTATCTAATATGATAATATAAACACATCCATACTTTACTATAATTTACATAATATCACATCACAAGTGCCTGTATGTAATTAAAAAAGACTTAGTTCTCTTGGGAGCATCACCTATAAACCACTTTCCATAAAAAGCTTAAAGGATAGCACATCATCTCGACGAAATATTGGATTCCAATTTTTTTCGGAGAGCTTTCTCACACAATTTTCTTCTTATAACATCTTTGGCAAATACATGGATCCCCGTATTAATGCACTAAAAAGCTGCGCGGCTAGGCTCAATAATTAATTACTTATGCGTAAAAGAAGTCGCTTGTTTACAAAAATGTATGGCTAACAGTCAAATTATCACACGCTGGAGATCAGCGTCATCTAAAATGAGCAAGTGGCAGCTTTTATCCCCATTACCTTACATTAGTTGTGAACCGGACATTCATTTACTGACCACATGTTGATCATGGCATGGAATTAGTAAATACGGTGTTCATGACAGATCTCTGACAATGACAGATCGAATTGTTGAATGTTGACGTCTCACTCTGTTGACGTGATTTTTTGTTATTAATCATTTCTCATTCATTAAGAACAACTGAGAACAAAACACCATTGCATTAGCACAATCAGTCGTTTTATTTTCCAAAATTTTATATTTGTGATAATCGAGTATTACCTGCATTGGAAATGAAAACGAAATAATGTGACTTTTAAACCATAACTTCCGCGTAAACTGACGGTTTTTTTGGACCTAGGAATCGTCAAATATTTTCATTTCCTAACAATTGTCCGAACAGAATTAAGAAAACCAGCTTTCAGCTTTAGCCCTCTTACGAGAGAAACTATCCAAGAAGGTTTTACTCAGTGGATAAAGATTGCTCTAATACACTTTAGAGGTATTCTAGTTTCCGATCTGTGAAGTAAAGTCGGCAGAATGGAAGCCACAGAATCGAGTGGGAGCAGCCGTTCCAACATGGTGCAGCCGACATCATGGTGCCATCCTGCAAACAGAGTGCATCGATTTTTCGCACTATTACTAATGTGCTTCCTTTGTTTTGGTAAGTTACAATCAAATTGTTAATATTGTATGCATGGAATTGACTATCATATTATATAAACTCCTTAAAACGCGCGTATATTGTATCCCTTTACACACAATAGGCCCACATTTTAGATTAAGTCTAGTAGCAAAATAATGAAATCCATATCCATACTAATACTATAAATGCGAAAATAAGTCTATCTGTTAGCATTTTAAACGTTAACGGATGTCAATTAAAATTGGCATAGAGGTAGACCATGCCTTGGGCAGCAAATAGGATACTTTTTATCCTTTTGTATGTTCCCGTAGAATAATTTCTGACCTGTAAAAAAGCGAAGCCGCAGGAAAAAGCTAGTACTACTTAAAAAAATGAATGCATTTAGAAGGCTTATTACAAGTCTAAAAAGCATACATACATTTTTAGTATATCTTTGAAAATTACATTAGTTTTAAAATTTTCCTGTTTCAGGTTCCTATTTTTGTTATGATACTCCTGGAGCGTTGGCTGACAACTTCAAGAATGACTCACACTTGAACACATCCCAGTTTGCATTGCTTTATTCTATATACTCATGGCCAAATGTGGTATTGTGTTTCATTGGCGGTTATCTTGTTGATAGGTATGTTTCTACATAATTAGTTGTTTATCAATTTGTTAAAAAACATAACTCTATTTCTACAATGTATTGGTGGTATTGAATGTTAATAGTATTTACTTTTAAATTTAAAGTTAGTTTGTATTTTTTTTTTTTAACTTTAAAGTTTTGTTTATGTAAAAAATCTAGTGAGGGTGTTTTTCAACTACATTCTTTTCATTACAGAAATTGGCCTAGTCATATTTGTTACTTAACTGAAATAAATGAGACATTTCCAAATGTTAGGAAATCAATCTCTAATAGATCCAATGAAATCAAGAAACAATAATATAACCACAGATGAATACAGATGGGACACTACATTTTAGACATGAAGCTACAAGTAGGTACACACCGCGGGCTCGACTTGTCAAATTCATTGGGCGTAACATAGTCAGAAGATGTAAGAATTACGCAATAGAAAGAGAGACAACTTCTAGGTGAATATAACTGTAGGTAATTAGCGCTATGCAACCTGCATTGAACTTTATTGTGTTGTAGCAAGAGTCGTTTTTTATTTAAATGATTTTGTGGAGTGTCCCATCTGTACTAATCTGTGATATAACTATGAGGATATATAAATTTATAGAATATATACACACAACTTTGTCTGTTATCCTCTGTTCTGACAAAACAAACATTTTATCATTAGGAATTTAGATCAATGTGCACATTGCATTATAAATACTTATAGGTAGACGTCTGCACATGATATGATGTTTACAATATCTGTGACCCTATTTAGTCCAATTATATCATTAAAACATTGGGAATATTATATTCTGATTGCAATGTTATTAAATTGTAATATTTACCCTCATTTATTGGTATAATATTGAATAGCCCAAAATCATAATAAAAACTTCCTTTTTTTTCAGGTACTTTGGCGTAAGATTGGGCACTGTAATTTATATGACGATTGTATATATTGGAGCTGTAATATTTGCATTTGGAGTATACATTAATGCATTCTGGCTGATGATACTTGGCAGATTTGTATTTGGGTAAGTATATACAACTTGCACATAAAAATCTGGAAACAGGAAATGAGAAACAAAACAATCACACCTTCTCTGCGTATGGGCAGAAACCACATACATAATGTATTCTTGCATACATTTATTTAAGCATGCACTACTTCATTGACTGTTATATATAATCTATTTCAGGATTGGGGGTGAATCGCTACAAGTTGTTGTTAATAATTATGTAGTACTTTGGTTCAAAGGAAAGGAACTCAACATGGTATTTGGACTGCAGTTATCATTCTCACGGTTTGGTAGTACTGTTAACTTTTGGGTCATGGAGCCTGTGTACAGATGGGTATCTACATACTATGGAGGATATGAAAGATTAGGAGTTACATTGTTCATTGGTTTGTGTCATGTTATTATTTATTGTTAATTTTCATAACTCCTTGTCATTTCCTAAGGTATTAAAATAATCTATCTTTTCAGCCTCACTAACTTGCTTCGTATCCCTTATTTGTGGCGTGATTCTTGGCTGGATGGATTACAGAGCTGAAAAAATTCTTGGAAGGCAAGATGAGCAAAGCAATAGCGAACCCTTCCATCTAACAGACATAAGACATTTCAAATCAGTGTTTTGGCTTTTGTCTGTAATTTGTGTGGCATATTACCTAGCCATCTTTCCGTTTATTGCCTTAGGAAAGTAAGTAACTACCTGGATTTTCCCTTTATTTCTGTTACATCTGTGTTCAATCCTGTTCATAAACTGTAATGTAAAATTTAAATTCTATCATTTCCAACTAAACAAACAATTTCTCTTATGATCTTACAGATTATTCTACGAGCGAAAATTCGACTTTTTACCACAAGAGGCAAACAATGTAAATTCTATGGTTTATTTGCTATCAGCAGCGCTAAGCCCATTCTTTGGTATTCTCATAGACAAGACAGGAAGAAATATGACATGGGTTATAATAAGTATTGTGACGACGATTAGTGCTCATTTTATGTTAGCTTTCACTTTCTTCAGTCCATATGTTGGAGTGGTAAGAAAAACACCCTTTTTGTTAACGCAATACCTATGTTAAAATTTTGCATTTTTTAAAACAAGACATTACTTTTTCAGATTACCCTGGGCATCTCTTATTCCCTGCTAGCAAGTGGTTTATGGCCACTTGTCGCTTTAATGGTTCCAGAAAACCAATTGGGGACTGCATATGGAATGTAAGGCAATTTTGATGTTTTATTTAAGTATGACTAAAATGCACTTATTGCTAAACTTGAATAATAAGCAAGCCATAAAAGGCACACAATCATTGGCTCCGGTGCGATAGGACGATAGAACCATCACATTGGGGGATTTTTAGTATGTATCAACGGGAAAAAATAATACTTAACTAATAATAATAAACGTTAATTGAAGTAAAGTCCAAGAATTTAGAAGAGAAATTCATGTGCGTATTGTAAAATTATCACTTGCTTCTAAAACGGTGAAGGAAAACATCGTGAGGAAACCAGCATGCCTGAGAGATATTTCTCGACGGCATGTGAAGCCAAGTCAGAGGCTCATGGGCGGCCTTAAAACTCTGACATCTGGTTAGTCACTAACCACACGAGAAAGAAAGAAAAGAAGAGAAACTTAGAATTTCTTTGTGTCAGCCAGCCCAAAGTTCGGGGATATACCTAAATATAACTGGCAAAATGTGGGTCTATTCACTTGCTACCCTTTTGGGGAATACAGGGGCGAAGTTATGGTGATATACCGATTACGTAGGTTTAAATTCTCTGCCGTACCTTCCGCCAATAAGCGCTGCCCCAAAGGGCACACGCGCAGCGTTGGCATCCAGTACCCTAATAGCGTAATACACGATTAATCCCAATCTGTTTTGATTTAAAACATATTGCTAATCCATTGCTTCATAAGTTGGAAAAAAATCTGCTCAACAACGTCAATAACTCAATGAATGTTGTTGAACTGTCAAAATGAAACAAGTCATAATCGTTTACGAATAAATTACGTAATTAAGGGTACTGATTGCAATCGTTCTGAAGTGCAAGTACAAGTTGTTGAGCTGCACATTTTTTATTTTTTCAGATGTCAAGCAGTGCAGAACATGGGCTTAGCTACTGTTATTATCTTTGCTGGAATTATTGTTGATAAATATGGATACTTAATGTTAGAAATGTTCTTCCTGGGGTGTCTCTTTGGTACGATTCAAGATCATAAAATGAAGATGTAAGTTACTTCTTAGTGAATTTGAATTCATCAATATTTTTTTTCTAGTGTCCCTAATTGCGGCTGTGCTCATATACATCATTGATTCAGCAAACAATGGTGTACTTAATATGTCACCAAGTATGAGGGATTCCACGAAGACGTAAGTTTTGCCTTTCAAATATTTTTACTCAGTAAAATGCTAGTGCTGAACATGTGGTTCATTAGTGCTCTAAAGTCCATAAAGATGTTTCTAAAACTTTATTAGATAGTAACCTCTAGATCAGAGGGGTTCCCAAACATTTTTATGTTGTCCACCACTTGGCTGTTTTTTGGTTTTGGGTTGTGGTGTTTTGTTTACCTGATTGAAATTTTGCAAATTCATCAACTTCAAATGTATTTTTGACAGCTGATATAGTGGTGCTCACTTTGAAAGATTTGAATTTGTAACTATAGTCAAATGTGGTGTGAAAAAAACAAAACACATGTTAAGTTTTATACATTTATTATAAAATTCAAATTGCAACGAATCGAAATTAAAATTTAGTATATGCTACTTAAAACAACTAAGAAAAACAAAATGCTTTCAGTGGAAGAGATGAACCTGATGCTTTAATAATAATTTTTCAACATTTGGCAAAAATTTAGGGTATAATCTCAAATCTCTTCAGTTAGTGATGTCCAGTTTGTTTCTTTATTTTTGTCAGGAGATTGACAACCACGCTGAAACCCCTATCTACTAGGTATGATGCAGCCCCGGATCTAGAATTTTTTAAGGCGGGGCAAAAACTGCCGTCTGCCGCCCCCCGCCAATCTTGTATGGGGATGCGCTAAGTTAGCCCGCGAAATTCAAATTTTCCCAAAATGAAAATTTTGCCAGCAACATATCAAATTTTATCGATCAATAATACGCCAATCCAGCAGGGGCGCCAAAACAGTTCTAAAAAAAAAAATAGATAGATTATTATAAGTGTTGCGCGTTTCATTTATTGCAAAGTTGCGGTGTGCTGGGTAGTACACTTGTCTGCTACGCTTGAATTTGTCGCCCCCTAGATGACTGATATGAAGATGGAAAAGCAATAATTACATTTTATTTTCGTGATTTTCCATAATACGGGATAAGTAGCAAGCAGGTCTTTTAGAAGCCAGTATTGCTGATATCCGTTTCTAAACTCTACTTTAAGCTCTTCATTAGTGCTTATTCCGAACAGTTCCTTTTGTAATATGACATCCGTTTCTTCAATATCTCCGTATGGATTGATTATCCACAAACCTAGTTTCAATTCATATATTTATGTATAAATATGGATTATTCTATTCATGGAAAGATTCACTATTGAATCGTGGACCCCAGTTTACATCTCATGGACCCCCATTTTTTTCCCGCTGACGTGGAGCTCTTGCTGGTTGTCGACCCCTGGGGGTCGATATAGATCACTTTGGGTATCACTGCTACAGATTATAGTGGCCTGAGGTTTCTCGAATCTAGGGGTTTCAATTTTTTATACATCTTTATTTTTAATGAATTCGATAGTAAAAGCTGTTGTGAATGCTACAGTGTTTAATATACAATAGAAATATAATATATATTCTCTGATTACACAACTAAGCTGTTTAACCCGATACTGTCCCTTAATCACAAATGATTAATTGCGATTGTTTAAAGGCGCGGACAATCAATTGTTAATATACAGTGGCTTAAAATCAGGTTTGTAACGGATGTCGCATAACAAATTGGAATATCGAGATAATCGGGTTTAAGGATGCGGATGAGGACACGGATATTGGAAAATTCCTTATTGAGGGTGCGGATGTCGTCTGTCAGGGATATTGCGAATTCAGCCAATAGGAACGCATAACTCAATACTCCTGCCAGCCCATTTAGCTCGGCGCAAGTTTTAAAAATCAAAATTTGAGCGAACAACGTTAGGTCACATCTCCGTAGAAATTATGCGGATGCGGATATGGATATCCGTTACATCCCTGCTTAAAATTTCATGTGCAACAACCATTCATTTCGTAATATTCAGTTGGAATGCACTTTAATTTATTTTATCTACACCCATGCTATAAAACCTCTATAAAAGTTTCTGATACAGTTAGCTTATTGCCAACATTAAAACACCCAGTGTCATAGTAACCATAATATCATCCAAATGAGTGTTATAATGATGTACTAAATTTCATTATGCAACTCGAATTTAAAAAAAGAACATTGTCATGTATGCATCTCCTTATTTCCATCAACTTTTCTAATGAAACGTTGAAGCGGCACGCATGCGTGTGCTGCTGCAGGCGACACTCATACGTGCACTTGTACTGAATTTCGTGGGTTTTTTTTTAAATTATTAATCTTGAATTACAAACATCCAATGGTTTCAGAATCTTTTATAGAGGATTCATATCATGGGTGTAGATAGTCTTGTATGAAACTGTTCATAATTAGGTATTAAAACACTCACGTGATACTATTGTCACACTTGGCTTCCCCTCATGAAAACCCACATTCGTGTTTTAATACCCCTTACAACAGTTGCATAAATAACTATAACTATACGGTTATGACAATTATTCCAGGGTTAAAGGAAATGACGAAACTGCAAACCTATTAGATCATGAGGATTATACGGACCAAGAAGAAACTGACTCAAGGAGGCCCTCGGAGTCGCTAGATCAGTCTATTAACACACGAGACGTCGCCCAGGAACAGTCTGATAGAATTCGCAGTAGATACTTAGCACAAATATTGCCAAGCAGTAATGTTTCAGAAAGACAATAGACAACCTGATATAATTTTGCTATTATAGGTACCTGTAAATAATTATTGTCCTAGTATGTACTTCATTCAGATTTAGAATTAATTAATTTACTCATTTTAATTGTATAAACAATAATAAAAGAAAATATCAAAGTGTAAAAAGTTTACTGTGTCATGTAGTTTTTGAGATAAAAAGCAAAAAAAAAAAAACGAAACTAATCAGTAGGTCATAAAAAATAGAAAAAAGTATACCTATATAGGTATTCAGTTTATAAAAAAAAAGGCAAACAAATCTTCCTCTTAAACAAAAAGAAATTATCTTGCGAAGCACTGAGTATGTTGACCCTTTTGTCAGATACTTTTGAACAGACATGACCCAGTCTAAACAAAATAAGTAAGTTGCATGATTATTACTCGTTAGTCTGTATTGTCTACTTAGCTCTGAATTTTCTTTTTACTTTGTTATATATACTCACTACTGCCGTGAATTTTTTCACATACCTATCCAAAAACAACCATTTAGTTGGCAGGGTCCCGACACTTGCGATAAGTCCCCTCTTAGAGGAGTGGCTAGAGAGGCGTCACGGCGTCCTCACCTTCCGCCTGAAGCAGGTCCTCACCGGACACGGTTGTTTCGGGAGGTTCCTGTTCAGGATAAGGTGGGAGGAAATGTCCGGATGTCACCATTGTGTGGATCGCCTGGAAGACACGGTGGAGATCTGCCCGGCTTGGGCGGGGCATCGTCGTGACCTCGTGGAGGCGATCGGCGGCGGTTATTTCTCGCGTCCGGTCCTGGTCCAGGCCATGGTACGGAGCGAGAGGGCATGGGAGGCCGTTACCTCCTTCTGCAAAGCAGTAATGCTGGAATGAGGAGGCGGAACGCGTGAGGGAGAGGCAAAGTTCACGCCCTCACGCCCCTAACCGCCGCAGGAGGAGACGCCCAGGGCGTCGGGAATCGCGAGGCGATTTCCGGCCACCGTAGGCGCGGCCTTGCGGACGGTGAGCAATGGGTAGTTCGCCGTTCAATAAGGACCAGTCCCGGGTCGACGGTGCACTGTGTTCACGCGCGGCTCAAAGAGATGTCAGCAGAACTGACGGGGTCCGATAGGGCTCATGCCTGCCGGGATTGCCGTTATTGTCCGAAAGGGTTACCGTATGGCCCCTGGCAATATAGGCAACTGAAGGAACACTGGTAGGCTTTAGTCACTAAAAGTCTGACAAACCCTCCCGCGTCACCCAAAGCGGGAGAAGTTATTTGATAATTTCCCACACAAAAAAAAAGGGTTCCGACACTTGACTAACAAAAATTTGCACTTTAAATCTCAAAACTTTATAAAGCGCAAACGGATCCCTGAATCGAAAAATGGTTGTCACACACCCACAATATTTTTGAACGACTTTTCCAACGATACCCCACACCACATGGGATTGATGAGAAATAGAAAAAAAATCCACATTACGGGTTGGGGAGGAACCCTAAAAAAAAAACATGATATTATTTTACCACTTTGTCGATGTGAGTAACATATTATGTACCTTTGAGTATACAGGATGACTTGTAATTTGACGTATTCCTTCCAGGACGTGAAAGTGTGACTTATTTGCAACAATTAAGCACCCCAAAGCCTAGGCGAAAATACAAGTATCTAAACGGGCATTATCCTTTACAGCATGTAAGTTGAACCTCTTTCAAATTAAAATAAGGGAAATGACCAAGAAAACTTTTCAGATAAACATGAGTTTTGGGACGGACTACAATCAACTCCACTAAGTCAACAAACCACTCTACTCTAACGCAATCGTTTACTCGATGAGAACGGCACAAACGACTGCAGTACAACATACAAGTTAGTAGAATGGAGTTTAAAAGTAATTGGTAATTATCTCAATTAACAAAAAGTACATCCGGATTACGTTTAAACACACGCGAACGAAGGAACAATTGAACCGTGACCAGCGACTAGACCATGAGTCATGTTAAAAACTCAAAAGCCGCTTTGTGACTTGGGTCCTGTTCATGATGACCTGGGTGTCTAACGTGCAATGGATTGCTGGGAGGTTTTAAAGTAGAGGAATTGCATAAACCAGTTATTTAATTCGATTATCACTCAATTTTCTAAATATTTCAACAATTTGCAAATTCGACCTTCGCCAGCATTATCGATTGTTTCATCGGCACCTCGAAATATTTTTTGAACATTTGTACATCGTTAGGTAGCTGATTAAATGAAGATGTCTTCCCCGTAATTTATACGCTTAATGCTTTAGTAACATTTTGAGAAAACTGGTGTCAAAGTTCATTTTAAAAGAGTAACGGTGGAGTTTCTTGCCCATTCTTCTCCATACGAAAACTACCTTTTGGAAGGGGCGACTAAAATCAATAATATTGTTCTGTAAATTTTGACGTTCAAAAGTGCCATATATGGGCCTATTTGAAATAAATTATTTGACTTTGACTTTGACATGTCCGTACACAATTTTTGAAAACAGTTGATAAACTTCTTCCTTTAACTTTCAATATTTAATGTTTTGAAAAATTTGGTTACATCGAAAGGTTTGTTAAAGTATTATGCATAAAATAGAATAGCAGTGAAGGCCATTCAATTTGAGAATTTGGAGAAAAGTGATATTTAGTGACGAATTCTGGGAAATTTTCAAAAATTTATATTTTCTCGTATCCCATGTATTTTAGCCTAGGCTTTATGGGGTGCTTAATTGTTGCAAATAGGTTACACTTTCACGTCCTGGAAGGAATACGTCAAATTACAAGTCACCCTGTGTATCACTGGAGAAGCCATAAGCGCAATATTCCGAAAAAAAAGTCTGTCACTTTTGGCGGAGGACGCGCGGTAGCTTCTACGAAAAAGAACAATAGCTATTGTTTTTTTTCGATCCCAGAAAGAGAAGTCCGTACCAGTGATTTTCTTTTTTTATCGATATCGATAATAATTCGGAATTTTGCTTGAACCCAGAAATAAAACAGCTGATGCATAGAAAAGTAAAATTTTAATAATAACAACTATTAAATAAAAGTAGAAAAACCACCAGTAATTAATACATTTAAAAAATCGGTAGGTTCATAACACCTTTTTTTTTTTTTGAGGGTGTGAAATCATCAAATAACTTCTCCCGCTCTGGGCGAAGCGGGAGGGCGTGTCAGACTCTTACTGACTAAAACCCACCCGTGTTCCTTCGGTTGCCCTGTTGCCGGGGGGCCACGATCTCCCTTTCGGTTTTCTTCGCAACCCCGGCAGGCATCGGTCCTAGTGGACCCCTTCAAATCTGCTGACATCTCTTTGAGGCGCGCGTGGAACACAACGCGCCGTCGACCCGGGCCTGGTCCTTATCGGACGGTGAGCCACCCATTGCTCACCGTCAGGTTCATAACACCTAATGATTTTTAAAATGAATCAATTTGGAGTATATAATTATGGCGAATACATTTTTTAGGGTCCCTTTTTTTGTAATTTACGCAATTCTTGTATCTGTATATTTAGCTTTGTGACTAACAATAATGATTTTAAAATTATAAAACCGTTAAAATAGAAATATAAAACAGAAAATTAAAAATAAAACGAGTGCGTTCGGTGGACCCCCGTCAGGAATAACGCTCCTTCTCACGTATGATTTTAAACAAAAACGAAATTTTCGCATGCGGCGCCTTAGATTTATATTTTGATCTCACTATCGACTTTAGCACCCTCGAAAATTATGAAAACAACATCCATGACTGAAATTTAAAAAAAAATCGTATCCGTCATCTTGGATTTACATTTTAACCACTATCGGCTTTAGCACCCTTGATAACTATGAAGCCGTCATCTTGGTTTTGATTTTGACTTTCTTTCTCTCTCTCTCGATCGAATTAGAAGAAGACAGTTTGAAGTATAAACGCTTTTTCACGTGAATTTTCTGCCAGTTTACTCCTACCGCAAACCGCGTTAAAGAACTTCGTTCAAAAACAATTTTCTTAAACAACAAAAAATATTAATTCGCCCTAAGAAATTAACGAACTGTCAATTTTGGTGTCATACATGACCTCCAACCCTACGGTAGCCTCGTTATAATTGCATGTCAATTTACCTGATTTGACGTACATTCTAGTAATGCAAAAAAAAATAACCTTATGAACATAAAAACGAGGTGTAGTGAGACATGGTGACGTCACAAAAGCAATGCGAGAAAAATACTCGATTCATGCCTTGTTTTATGTTGAATCATGGTTGAATCGAATGAAAAGTCAAAATGTATTATTAGGTTAGGATTTTGAATTTCACCGAAAACATGACTAGATATTAAAAAAATACATATGGAAGGTTATTCCGTCTTTATTTAAGTTTGACGTATTTGAACACTTTTTACATGTTTTAACAGCACAACTAGGCATTTTCACCGCGACTCGAAAACGATTAACGTTGTGCGTTCGAATCGATTTGGAAGTAGTTTTTATGACCGTGTTAGAGCATTTGCTCTTGTACTTTTACAGAAGGGAAGTGTTCGTAAGACTTCTCCAGTAATATATACTCTAAGACATAAACCCATGCCAAACTACAGCTTTCTAGTACTAATAGTCTCTGAGCTAAGCCGCGGACAGACAGAAAGATATGGCAAAACTATAAGGATTCCACTTCCTTGTTAAGGTACTTACTACAGAACCCTAAAAATGAAAAAATAAGAAACGTAAATTTACTAAGTGAATAACTTATTAAAAATACATATAAATTCATATTATATTATAAATCATCATTATTATTATTACATAAGTAAATATATTAGCAGGATATCACTAATAGTAGGTGGTCACAAGGTATAGTAATTCTGTTGATTCGCCGGGACAGATTACTGTGGTGCTTTCGGGAATGAACAAACGTTTTACCAGTGCTGTGAAACTCCGAACAAATTTATTTTTGTAGGGAATTAGTTACCTTTTTTAGCTAACATTCAGAAACACACGGTAGAATGACATGATGACCAACATTAAATTACGAAGTGCTCATAAACATTATCTGCTCGCGCGAAGCGAGTATTAATGTTTCGTGTTGTGATTTTTCTGTTTGTTTTTTTCTTTTTCTGTAAGATTTCGGAATATAACATATCAGAATAATTGACAGTGACTCGTTAAGTTTGTGAACCATCATGGGTAAGGGTCACAGATGTGAATTTTGTGATATCAAGCAGGCCTAATACTGTAAATAAGTTGCAATTTTTCAAGTTTCTACTGGATCCAAACCGGTGAGTACCGATCGATATTTATTGCTAATGTGATCTTGTGCTCACCTAACACTATGCCATTAATTTACAATTAGGAAATTAACATCATTCAAATTCTGTATTACGGCTCTCGAGCAATCAATCAAAGTTGAAATTCTTGAAGAAATTGTTTAAAAAATTGTGCCTACAGTAATATTTGTCTAATTTAAATTATAATCTAATTTAGTCTTAACTAGGTTGACTGCTAAATATATGGTCAGATAGTCTAAGATTATATTACACTGGTAAGCAGTAGTTTTGTTTTATGAAGTTTCATACCTGATTTTGCATGATTCTGCCACGCTGATTCCAAATCTGTTGTCAGTTTTTCTCTAGCAGCTCTAGTTTTTTTAAATATTAACAAATTTCATTTTTAGTGAAAAATACTAGAATTATAGAATGAAAAAAATTGTTTTTCTAATCTAAAATGAAAAAAAAAATCTTTTAAAGATTTTCTTGGATGAATCGAAACTTCAGCCTTGTTTTGAATGCTCCAGCAGCAATCAGCTATCATATTTGCATTCCAATGACCCTGGTATTGCTCTTCCATCGTGCGAATGTCCTGATGAAAGCGCTCTCCTTGTTCTTCGCTTAAATCGCCTAAATTTTCTGGGAAGCGGTCTAAATGGCTGCAGAAGAAGTGCAACTGGATGCTCATGTTACATCCTAGTCTTTGAAAGTGCAACATGAGCTGCTGAATGTGTTGAATGTAGTCTGGAGACTTTATTTCCTATGAAATTTTGCAGAACCCAAACAAATTCAATCTATGCAGATTTCTCTTCATCTGTCATACAGTCAGTAAAATGTTGATACTTTATTAGTTCCCTGATTTGAGGACCGTCAAAAATACCCGCTTTTATTTTTTCTGTGCTCAATTTCGGGAATATTTTACTGATATATTTAAAACATTCCCCATCCTTGTTGAGAGCTTTTACAAATTGTTTTATCAGACCTAATTTTATATGGAGAGGGGGTAATATAATGGTCTAATAGCTGATTTTAAATTCGGTTAAGTCCATATGGAACAATTTTTGCAGTTTATTCCGGTAATATTCACAACACAAAAATAACAGTAATCGTGATGATTAGTCGGTTCACGCGAAATCATAAGACTTTTGAACTTTAAAGTAGGTCTTTTTTTAATAGCCCATAAATGCAATGATGTTACGTAACTACCACATATAAAAATTTGGGATCCATGGCTTACTAAACACTTGTAATAGCGTCCCAAGTAGGCCTTTTTTATAAAGTCGCACGTAGACGCACGTAAAGGACATTCTTGAAACATAATATATTCATCACAAACAGCACAAAAACTATTTGGATCGTTTAAGCTAGTTCTTCTTAATGTAGAAATATCGATTTATTTATGGAATTTAATATTTTTTTGCACTAAAAATAAATATTAATCCGCGTAACGAAATTTTAAGAAGTACCTGTATCACAAAAACTAGAGCTGCTAGAAAAAAACTGAGGTTAGCTATTAAATAGCGAACTCAAATTACTTACTAAGAAACAGTTTAGAAACTTCATAAAACAAAAAAGTTAATATTTTATCTGTATTAACCTTGACAACATTATGTAATTATGTAAATACTGGGGTTATGAAATAATTTAGTTACGCTGATAGTGTAAATTGGGTGTTTTCTTAACTTTAAATCACACTGAATAAATTCACAGTCAAACATAGTCAGTTATAAGTAACCTTTTATATTTTGTATCTTCCAGCCGTCGAGACTAGACTAAAAGCAGTTGGTAATTAAGAACTAGCTCATCTACCAATAGAAAAACTGCATGAGCAGCGAAATGTATGTGCTATCCACTTTGGAAAAAAGGGTTTCAACAAAAAGGGAATTGTCTGAAAAGACGTGCAATCCCAACTTTGAATTTTATGGCCTTACCTTTCACTGACTGACAATTGGCAGAATTTCAAAACCATATGTATCGGCATTCAGAGCCAAAAGGAAACTATAATAAACACCATAATTGATCTCTATTATACATAATAATATACAGAAGAGTCCTCTTATATCATCCAAAAAAATATTTAAAAATAGATGCAAGCTCTTTAGTTTCATTATAAACCATTAAGCTTTTCCCATGTAATGATGTTACAAATAAATAGACAAACAGAGAAAGAAATTCTCAAAATTGATTGAGTTAATTTGTGCTCTATTGTTCATTTCAAATAGAAAAGATCCCCGTCTTTTATATAAAAGATCCCCGGTATTTATATGCAAGGAAATGTTTACAAGTCTCATCGAAAATTTTGCCTGTATTTAATTATCTTTACGATTTAACACCAAGGGAAAATCAGTTGTTGGATCAATACAAAAAACTTAATGCAGCATGGCATCACTAAGACGCAGTGCCAATTGCTTGGAAAAATTGGAGTCAGGCGTCGCGCGTCGGCATAAAAAAAAAATAATTACGATACTGAAATCATATTAACCTGTGTTTTATTTTACCGACTTTTCAAAATAAATTATTTGGAACTCACTATTATCTACATAGAATGCATTTTATCGATATCGATAAGTTTATTTATTTCTGTACTTTGCGCATCCTTCAAGGTCATGGTTGTCATTGTCAGGGCTACAATTTTCATGTTGGTAGATAGGTGTTTTTTTTTTGTGGTTGGCTGAAAAAGGTAACAAATTCTGAAAAACTGAATGTTCTTGATTCCGCCTCCTTAGTTTCGCCGCTATCATACACACATCAAAAGTGTCTAGGGATCAACATATATTTTTGCAATAACTTTTCTCCTGATTGATATTAATTAAAATTTTCTTTAAGGATTCATCAAATAAAGTGTTTTCGTTTGTCACAGTAACGATAAACCAAGTCACCTTTGCATTAATAAAGAAATTTGCCATTTTCCTAATAAAGGGATTTTTGACATTTGAACCACTAACATTAAAGTTCGAAAAAAAGACTGAAATAACAGTTTTCTTTAAAATTTTATTGGGTAACTTAAACAATTAATAATCCGTGTTTCTACCGCGAACACTAACAACACAAGAACATCGGTTTGGCATACTCAAAATGAGTTCATCCAAATCACGCTGTGGAATGGCCGCCCATGTTCGTTGCAACAACAAAAAAAGGTCTTCTTGCGACTGGATACCCTCCATATTCGGCAGAGCTCTTCTCTGTAGCATATCCCATGCATGCTCAATCGGGTTCAAGTCTGGCGACTGAGCAGGCCAGAGCAGGACATTGATGTTAGCTGCGGCGAGAGTCTGTCTTACAACTCTTGCGGTGTGCGGTCGTGCATTATCATGCATTAACTGAAATAAGGGACCGATTTGCACTTGTAGAGGAACGATGACGTCAGATACAATCGTCTCAGCATAAATTTGAGCGTTGAGGTTGCCTCTGATCCAAATCAACTCAGTTCTTCCGCCGATCCAAATACCCGCCCATACCATGATGGTTCCACCACTATAAGGATGGACTTCCTGGCAGGATTTTAATCGCTGTTGGCGTCCAGGGGTTCTCCAGTGTCGTATACGTCTTGTATCCGGTCTCATACCAAAACGAGACTCATCAGAAAAGCACACGAAACGCCATTGTTCTTCTGCCCAATTTCTGTGTTCAAGAGCCCATTGATATCGAATCCTACGATTGTGCATTGCTATAGGTGGTACCCGTAGCGGTCTTTGGGAATGAAGGTTCACTTCATGCAAGCGGTTTCTGACTGTTTGGTCGCTAATTAAGTTCCCTGAAGAGTGATGAAGCCTCACGGCTAACATCATGGCGGTTATTGTTGGAGCTCTTCGAGTTAAGATTTGAATGTATCGGTCTTGTCTCCGTGTGGTGCAGCGATACCGTCCTCCATGGCGCTCAGCCACGGTACCAGTGCTTCGGTAACGTGTCCAAAGTCGACTGATAACACTCTGACTTGTATTCAGAGCTAAAGCCACAGTACGTTGCCGGGAACCAGCTTCTATCATTCTCACGGCTCTGAGCATTTCTTCCCTGCTTAAATGACGTCGCCGCTCCATAATAACGTTGGTTTTAATCAGTAGTAGGGAAACAGTAGCACTAATAATGTCTTCAATGCGTTGTATGTTTTTATAGGGAAAATATTGACAGCTGATTTTCATCTTTTACTCGAATTTGATTAACAGTTCCTGTTTCAAATTATGAAATGCACCAAAAAGGATCCATATAAATTTATATAATCATAAATTTATTACAAAGCCACATCTCAATCTCAAGAAATCCGCATAAAAATGCTTGATCCCTAGACACTTTTGATGTGTGTATATATGATCATAGATCTATCAAAGATATAATGAAATTGTAAAATACATTCAACATGGGTATATCCCCCTTAGGGGATATTACACTATCATATTATATCATATATCTATCTACGAAGCTCACAAATTGCCCATAATATGTCTATTTTACAATTTCATTATATCTTTGACCATATATATTAGTGTAATACCCCCCTTAAAGTTATATGCTCTGTGCGTTTTACACTAGTGAATTTATTAATACTAATAGACAATGAATAAAGAGCATCATTTCTTTAAATTCTAAATCTTTTAGATCCCATTAAATCATATCCGCCCCTAAGACGACCCACTGACCAAAATTAAATATACCTACTTAAATTAATTTTAAGTAAGTACAGTACATTATATTAAAAGTAGGTACAATAAAATTATAACAATAATAGTTTGAATATAAGCCCATTTGTGCTTTTCTTTATTAATATTTTACAAGTGTATAAATTATTGCTATTATATTAAGGCATTGCATATCACTTTGAGGTAATTTTATAAGAATTTAGAATTCATAAATGTTTTGTTATGGTAAGTAGATAAGTATCATTAAAAATATTGTATGTTCATGAGTCATATACCTAGTTTAATATGAATGACGAGTCCGAACGAATTTCGTTTTTGAACTTCGGAAATCGGCAAAAATATCCATTTTTGATGTAGTCGGCCGAATTTTTTTTTAAACTTTTACTTACCAAACAAATCTTATCAAAAAAACATTTTTCGTATTGTTTTCGGCCCAAAATGCAAATCAGACCGAATTTCGTTCTCGGCCGAAAAAAATACCACTTTCATAACGGAATCTAATAGGTATTATTAAAACATGATGTTGCCTGTTACGGCAAAACATCTTTGATAAATGTCTACCTTTCAATAACCAGCTGTTTGACTTGTTTGTACTTAATGTACAAAAGTACTACCTATTTATTTAAAAATAATAATTTGGTCAGTATAGTTTTAAAATATTGGCAGCTAATTAGTGCTTTACAGTCCTTCTATTTTGCTCACTAATATATTTTGCACTTATCGTCTAAAGGCCATTCGATACCATTTCCTGGTAATTGACTGTGAATAAAAGGGGCAATCCAAGCTAAGTACCATCTAGAACCAAATACTTCTATCACATTAAGCTTCCAGCCTTTGTTGTGAACAAAATCTTTAGTGTAAAACTTTACTTCAGGAACTAATCTACCTTTGAGTATGTTAATAAAATGGTAGATGAATAAAAATCCAGAAATAAGTCCAAGTATTACATTCAACTCTATTAAGGCAATACAGAGACTTTCATCACCAAAGTCAAACACAATGCTACCAAGTGGACAAATAAACTTAAACAATACAATTCCATGGTTCCATGTGATGAACGGGTATATAAATTTAATATTATAGTAGAAAGAATATATCACACCCACAAAGAAATAAAACGTGAACAACATGAAATATCTATGATTAAAGTACCCAACACAACCTGCAAGATATGTACAGTGATGGTCCCTTTTTAAAATACAAATATTACATATGTCACAATGCCAGGCACGAGGTGGTCTCAAACATTCACACACACTACATAAAGCCCATTCCTCTTTATTAAAACCTTCAAGGTTTTTACCTTTAATTGTAGTATTTGTAAACATGCCATAGATCATATTGCCCATAACATTAAGGAACAGAAAGCTTGCACAACCAAGATGACAGAAAAAGGCTAAGCTCCAGTGCTCTATCAATGTAGGTAATACAACACATAATTCAAACATGAATGCAGGTATAAGTAACAAGGTAATTGCAATATAAAAGATATGTTCTGAAAGCCTTCTCAACTGCATATTTTTTATGAACTCCAGTTTCATTATAATAAGCATTTTGTTGAATGAATGGATATTTTTATCTCTATATTTTATTTATAGTATCCACCGTTGCTGGTCCACAAAAAATTGCTGGATGGAATTGTCTGCAATAGAGCAATAATATATTAGTATATTTAATTTTTAGATGCATTGGAGGAGGATTGTCCTTAACTAAGAGCTGAAAAGGAGGGTCATCGGCGTCGTTAAAGATTGGTAGGGGTAACCCTACGTTATTTACTTTACCAACCTATATTATGGATTTATATATCTAGGAACTAGGATATTGAATTATATTTATAGTACATTCTTTAATCATTTTCTGAAAATCATGAAAGACAATATTTGAAAATGTTTTTGTTGATAAATGTCAGATTGTCAGACTCATTGTCAAAATTATGTCAATAAGCGACTTTTTCTCTTCACATCTGACATTGGCAGGATTGTCGACATCGGCACTATTGCCATATAGGAAAAAAATTATAAAAAAATAGACTTGTCAAATGTGACGGTACATGGGTGCGTTCAAATAATACGGTTGGTTATATCTGAAGACGCACGGAACATAAAATGTGCACATTAAGGTAGAAATGGGCGTCCACACTTAAGGGCTTGCTACACGGCTAATACGGCTGCCAACCGCATCCCTGACAGAAGTGATCTCGCTTGGTGACAGGCAGAGCTGTTTGAAATTTGGTCGTAAACCACCAACTACACGATTGTAAACCACCAAGGTCACCACTGTTGGGAAGCGGTTGGCAGCCGTGTAGCAAGCCCTTTCGGATACGAATGCTCTATACGCCCGATTTTAAAATTCAAAATGATTTAAGTGTGGATCCACATTTAACGGTCTCAAAAAATACATATTCAAACCCAAAATTCCTCTAAAAAGTAGTGCACCTTTATGGTCTTCTTTTGACGTCTTCACCCGCGCCCTCTTCATCCTTCACCCCTATAACTCCCCACATCACGACGAAAGTTTAGGTTCAAAGTCTGGGTCCAAAATTATTTAATTAGTTATTTCTTTTCATCGTTTATTTAGTTTTTATTAATATATAAAACTTTCAAACATGTCGAACAGTAAGATATTTAATGCACTTAAGATCTTAAGGACCCGCAAGGATCTGAAATATTTAACTGGTAAGTATTACTTCAGTGACTTTCTCTGCAATTTAATTTGTCGACAAACTTTATCATAATTTAATGTTTTGTAAATACTTTAGTTTTTTGTACTGTAGTATATGTGTAATGGTCTCACTAAGGTTTTCATCATTACTATTTTAGGTTCACACAGCAGAACTTATGCTGCTGCAGGTAGTCAAGTTCATACCAAATGTAAAATTGTCAATGGCATTTATGTGGTTACTCTTGATTCCCCTAATACAAAGGTAAGTTAAAGTTTAATCACCAATATTACAAATCCTTATTTTTAACATAAACCTACCAAGAATAAGACTTAAGATTTTATAAAAAAGAAATAGTGTTATTTTTACGCACTAAACATACTTATTGACACATTCACTGCACAGGACTGATCTCCTGACTGGTGCCATATAGGATCTAAAAGTCCAATTGCTAAACTTGGTAGATATGCATTATCAGCCGTGGTTGATACTGAATTTACTCATACATTTTGGATTTTAATGTTTATTTCTTTATTATTACTTATTTTTGATAAATTACATGTTAGTAAATAAATAAAATAACATTGATTAACCTAATAATGAAGTGGTATATTATGTATCCTCACATATTATAAAACAATGTCCCCCACCGTGTCTGTCTGTATGTCTGAACGCGATAAACTCAAAAACTACCAAACAGATTTTCAAACGGTTTTCACCCATAGAGCGATTCGTGAGGAAGGTTTTGGTATATAATTAATTATGGTTTTGTGTAAATTGGCTTAAATATGACGAGTATTGTTGAAGAAGTCGGAAAAAATCATGCAGACTAGGAGTTTTACTGATGTACGCCGCGTAAACTGCAAAAGATACATAAAATTTATGTTCTACAGTATCATTCACCTTAAAAGTTTAACAAAAAAGTCCGCAATGGCATATGTCTATCTTCTAAGGATGACCCACAATAGCCATTTTTATCTTTCAGAATTAGTCATTGTTATTTTTGAAGCTATTTTGACCGGTATTATATTAATCCTTATCCAATTAACTTTGTTACTTAAATTGAGCATTTAATTTAGATTAAAATATGCTTTGACATCATTTCATTTAAATGTATGGTTTAAAAGATAACACAGATTCAAAATTACGCGTAACAAAATAATGTTGGTTGACGGCAACGCGGGCGCAGCGGTAGGAGTCAATGACCTTTTCCTCGGCTATTACGTATGTAATCCCGGTATGGGTAATACGTTCTCGTGGGATATTTTCCGACATCCACGCGGGCGAAGCCGCGGGCAAAACCTAGTAATATTTAAAACAAAGTCTGGTTTGTTCGAACAATTATAAGTCTAGAACGGCTAAATCGATTTTCATGGTTTTTGATTTGTTGTATTTGTCTCCGTCCCAAATGGCAGAGTAAGTATTAAAAACATTGGAAAATTGACGAAAAAAATAAAACAAAAACATTTTCCCATACTAAATGTTCATGGGTTTCGTAACTGTCAGACATTTATAATGTTCATCCCGTCGATACGGTAAATGGGGAGAGTTTACCGTATCGACGGGATGAATTGATCAAATTAAAAAACGTATTTATTTCGAATCGACAAGATATTTCCACAATATTCGGATTATGGCGTATTTTAGATTTAAAAAATGTAGAATCATGTCAGTAATGAAAAAGGATTGACATATATATTGGTTGTCAAATATTTATGTTTGCGTTCAGAAATGTATTTTTAACCGAATTCCAAAAAGGAGGAGGTTATATGTTCGTAGCGTATATTTGTTTCTTTTTTTATGTATGCATGTCCGCCGATTTCTCCGTCAATTGTGGACCGATTATCTTTGCGATTATGAAAATTCTTTTTTGTCTGGAAGGGTATGCTCTCGAGGTAGTCCCATATAAATTTTATTCATTTTGCTTGTATAGTTTTTGAGTTAGCTTCAATAATACGTATTTTTTCACACTTAGTATGTGGATGATATGATAAATTCCTGTTACTGGTGGTAGGTAGTGGTATTCGAATTTGTGTGGGCTAGGTACCACAACAAAAAAGTGAAAAATATTATATTAAAAAAAAAAAAAAAAAAAACCGACTTCCAATAAAAACACTTTAAAGTGAAAAATAACTTTAATTTAGATAGTTGGTGGCAAAAAACGAAAATTCAAAACCAAAGACACCTAAGTTGTGTGTAAACTAAGGAAAATATATCAAGCTACTTAAATATAGAACAAATGACAAATGAACTGGACCGATTTTTATGATTTTGGATTTGTCGTCGTCCGGAATATGATAATAACTATTAAAACATTGGAAAAATCACGAAAAAAAAAAAAAAGTTTTTATAAATTTTGCATTTATAATATCCCGTATATATGCCATAAATCCTAACAAAAAGTACTAGGCTTGCATTAATTTTGATGATATCTCGGTAGATAGGTAGGTATGTAAGTTGGTAGGAATTTTAAGAAAATGTCCGATATTCATAGTTTAAATACCAGGAATAAACACAACCTTGCTGTACATCACACACATCTCCATAAAGTAGTACAACAAACTTCCCATTGACATTCGAAACTTACCCATTAATAGATTTAAAATCTGTTTTAAAACCAAACTTTGTAAAAAAGGGTATTATAAAATTTCAGATTATTTAGAAGGTAAAAAAGCATGGGATTGAGCTGCTCGCTCTACTAAGCCTTGTGATAAAATTTGACATTTTAATTATTTTGTAAAATCATCAAAATTACCAGTTTTATATACACATTGAAATTGTTGAAAATTATATTCAAAATGACATGATTACTTACTTACTTACTAAATCTGTGTGGTTCTTTCCTCAAAAGACCATTTCAGACACTAATCTACATGGTCCTCATACAACATGGAACAATACCAAAGAAAGGATATTTGGGTAGGCCGAGAAAGGACATTTGGGTAGGCTGAGAAAGGAGGTTTGTTAACTAGATATAATTGTATGTTTTAGGTGAATTCATTAAACACTGCTGTTATGGATGAGGTGAGTCAGGTACTGAATGAGATTGAATCCAACCCCTCAATCCAAGCAGCAGTATTAATATCAGGCAAACCAGGATGCTTCATCGCTGGTGCTGACATTACCATGCTGGAAGCCTGCAACACTGCAAAAGAATTTGTTGACTTGTCTAAGAGAGGTTAGTATTATTAAAATATTGCTAGTATTAAACCCTTGTATGCTGGAATGTAGCTTAAGATAATCACAAACATGCGATCCCTGTAATTTAAAAAATTAAGTTAATCAAATTATTATTTTTTCAACTAAAAATAAAATAAAAAAATCCTTCATTATTACTAAGTAATAATAAATAAACGATAATAATTTAATTTATTTGTTTATAAACATATTTCCTTGATAATGCTTGGTAGATAAATGTGAATATACGTAATCGTGATATTTTATTATTGAATTAATTAACAAGCAATAAAAAATATGAACTCACCATTCTATGTTCTATGGTTTGGTTTCCGCATATAGTCCGTCAGGTGGACCATTGTACGTGGGCCATGCCGGCCACTTGGGGGGTTATTCCAACCAGCCCACCTCCCTCGAGAAGTCAATCAAAACTCCTGGTCTGTTCAGAACATCTGTGAAAGATCTGGGTGACCCGAGGGTTTCTGTTCTAGAACTCACCGTTAAAACTAGAACTAATTTATTAAAAGTTAATAAATTAGTTATAAAGTTTAAATGCTGCATGATAACTTTTAAATACCATTATCAAGCCAGACTTCTTGAAATATAATACATATATCTATTTTTGTTACCTATTGTCAAATTCATAATACCTTGTTGTTGTACAGGTCATGGAATTTTCCATAGGATGGAAAGGTCACGTAAGCCAATCATTGCCGCGATCCAGGGCAGCTGTCTCGGCGGCGGCTTGGAGACAGCCCTCGCCTGTCATTATCGCATCGCTGTTAAGGACACTAAGACTGGATTCGGTCTTCCTGAGGTTATGTTAGGACTGCTACCCGGTGGAGGCGGAACACAGAGGTGAACACTTAAAACATATGAATTAGCACATAACAGGCAGAGGCATTTTTATGCGGCCTCGAGACTCAATAATAGTATTGTTAAACTTATTCTAGTCATCGAAACCCTATTCCCAAAAGAGATTTACAATTTAAGGCTAGAGGCAAATCTAGGTAGGAAAACGTTAAGAATTTCTGAGAAATATTTAACAAAACTGTCAGTTCTGGGCGTCTACGATGTTGCCCCGATCAGCGAAATTACTTCGTGAAATTCCGCTCAGATTTGCCCCTACCCTGAAACTCAATGGATATCATTTCTTCAGCTGGAAATGATAGCAATAGAAATTATTATTAGGAAGCAACCATGACCTGAATGAAGATCACATTATATAATACTTGGCAATGAAATAATATTCTGAGCAAGGTTGCCAAACATTCAAATTCAAATCATTTATGTAACTAAGCACTATGTTTGCTTATATTGATTGTAGAGTACATTTACATCTAAACATAAATGTGCTTGATAATGAGTTCATATGCAGCTATTTTAAATTAGATGTCACATGAATGAACTCACTGACCAACTATATGATGGCATATAGGACGATTTTATAGTTCTATGCTATGTTGATGCAAATATGTAAGGCATAAAATGATGTTTTATTTCCAGAATGCCAGTACTTACATCCATACCTACGACTTTGGACCTAGCTCTCACCGGCAAAACTGTAAAAGCCGATAAAGCCAAGAAGTTGGGGATAGTTGATTTGTTAGTTTCCCCTCTTGGTCCAGGTAAATTAAATTCGTCTACACTAATATTATAAAGAGAAAAGATTTGTGTTTTTGTTTGTAATGAATAAACTCCAAAACTACTGGACTTTATTTTAAAAATTTGTAACCAGTACAATGTTATATTATCACTGAGTAACATAGGCTATAATTTATAAAGATAACACGCGGGCGAAGCCGCTGGCAGAAGCTACTGTTTTATAAAAGGTTAAATAAGTCATGTAACTATTATTTAGAAAACTTACACTATGTACACACATGTACCTACATACATAGATACAACATTTAGTTTGGTAGTTTTATGATTAGTTTCCAAAAATTAAGAAAGAAAATAACATTATTTTGTTTCATTTTCATAGGCTTGGGTTTACCGGAAGACAACACAATGAAATACTTAGAACAAGTAGCAATTCAAATTGCAAGAGACATTGCGAATGGCAAAATAAAAATAGATAGACAGAAAAAGGGATTAATACAAAAAATCACTGCTAACATAATGCAAATGGAGATGGTGAAGAATATGATCTTCAAAAAAGCCAAGGAGCAGGTCATGAAAGCTTCACGTGGTCTCTACCCAGCACCATTGAAAGTAAGTTGTTAAATAAATATTACAGTTTTTGAACAGGCCAGTTACTAAAAATATTGAATGTGGACCTGCTGCCAAATTTTTAAACCATCCCATGCTGCAGAGAATTCTTGGATACAACTAAAACCCAGTGTCGTAACGTAAAAATAACATCTTACTTTTAGATCCTAGAAGTGGTAAGAACTGGTGTTGACAAGGGCCCCAATGCTGGCTATGAAGCAGAAGCCCAAGCTTTCGGCGAGCTCGCTGTTACGCCTCAAAGCAAAGGTCTTATTGGACTGTTCAGAGGACAAACTGAGTGCAAGAAAAACAGGTTTGGAAAGCCCAAAGTTGATGTCAAAACGGTGAGTATTTGAAACCTTTATAATCATGTTTTTCATTGTATGTTATTTAGCTTTACTTTTATCATTTTGCTTTCTTTTTTCAATACTACATCAAGGAATACTATAGGTATGAAGCATTTGTAACTCTCAAAAACAGTAGTACTCAAGCACATCTTTCGATATACTAAGCTGTCTTCAATTTCTAAGTAATAATGTTCATAATTGCTTAGATCGGAGTGCTCGGCGCTGGTCTGATGGGAGCCGGTATTGTGCAAGTGTCCATCAACAAAGGTTACCAAGTAGTCATGAAGGACGCCACTAACAATGGTCTCTACAGAGGTGTGGGACAGATCTCAAATGGACTAGCTACTGCTGTTAAACGGAAGCGGATGACTGGGTAATTAATTTGTATTAAGGGGTTTATTCATAAATTTTGCTTAAAGTAATGATTAGCGACTGTTTAACCATAAACTTTTGACGTTTGAACGTCACTTAAGACGCTGACACCAGATAAACGACGGTCACTGTAGGACTGCATAGAAAAGAAAATGAAGCGCGATGATACAACGCTTGTAAATTAATTGCAAAATATGAAGCAATTATCGATTTATTAAAAAATGAGTTTAGTAAACGAAAATAAAAAAAGACAACCAAGTATTGCATTCAAATAGGCTGTTCTTGTTATTAATTAAAATACCAACGTACATTGATAAACACAGATATTTTGAATTAGAACTCAAGGTAAAAGGTTAGTTTACCGTTAATTTGTACCGAGATTTTATTTCAAAACGTGTATTGGTATCAAGATTAACATATATTTTTTCCACTGCCACAAAATATAAAGATTTGGCAATTTTTTTGTTTAAGTCAAACCTGTTTTTACCGTTTGCCTGTTGTCAGCGCCTTAACTTTAAGAAGCAACATTTATAATTAAACCCTTGCGAGTTTAACTGTTTCAGAACCATTCGTGATTGAAATATTTGTGGTAAAATATAGCTTATTCTAAAATACTTTGTTTAATTAATCTGTTATTTATTTACAGCTTGCAGAGGGACAAGTACTTGTCAAACCTTTTGCCGACCCTGGACTATGATAAGATGAAGAATTGCGACTGTGTCATTGAGGCTGTGTTTGAGGACGTGAATATCAAGCACAAGGTCATCAAAGAGCTGGAAGCTGTGATCCCTAAACACGCGATCCTCGCTACAAACACCAGCGCTATCCCCATCACCAAGATCGCGGCCGGAAGCAGCCGTCCCGACAAGCTTATTGGTAAGTTTCAATTAATTTTATTAAAAGAGTGCAATTGATTATACATTTAACAAGTTTATGCAGCTTAATTTTTTTTTCTAAAATTGCATTAAAATACTTCCTAAAACTTAAGGGTATTTATACAATTAGAACGAATAATCTAAAGCGCCTGATCGACGGGCGAGCCATAGGCTTGCAGTAAACACTACTATATCCATCAATGAAACTGAATGTGATCAGCAAATCTAAACTGGGTTTACGAGTTGTCAGTGTCATCATTGTTGTGAAATAGTGACACTGACAGCTAGGGTTATTTCGGTAAGATAAACAGTATCTCGGAAAAAAACTTCTTTACAAAAAAAAAAAAAAACTACAAAATTAAAAATAGGGAACTTTAATTTCAGAAGTCTTTGGTTTTGTATTTTCGTTTTTTGCCACCGAGTTTCTTTTTATTAAGGTATAGCTTTGGATATCAGTGCAAAACAGTATATTTATGTACTTTATTTTTGGTTGAACGGTAAACAGTATTTTAGAGTGAAAAACATTATAATACTGTTTTTAACAGTATGGTGGCACCTAACCCTACTAACAGCTCCTGAACGCAGTTTAGATGTGCTTATCGGGTTCAGGTTAAGGCCTACTTGCGCGTTCAAGGGTTAGTTAAATAACTCTTGAGTTAACTGCTAACTAAGGGTTAATCCAAAGAAAATAAGGCCCACTTGCGCGTTCATGGGTTAGCTAAATAACTCGAAATTAACAGCTAACTCGGGTTAATCCATAGAGAATTATTGGATTAACCCTGAGTTAGCTAACAGATAATTCCGAGTTAGCTGTTAACGTGCAAGTGGGTCCTAAGATTACTTCGATTTTATTCAGAAAACTGCGATCTTACGATGTTCCAAAACGAGCTTGACCGGCGAACCAACAATACTGCAGGAAAGCTTGCTGGTTAGTCAAGCCCTGAAAGACTAAACTCCAATAATAAAGCTGTACTACCTTTGCGATTACAGAACGTAAATTGACATGAATAGTTTCCATAGAGGATTATATTCAAAATAAGAATGCTTGGAAACATCCTGGTCCAAGGACAATCTAGAGTCTAGACATAACCATCCTGGTTGCTAATTTAAATAAATAATTTATTATTTTTATGACATTAATTTTACATTCTGTGATTACTTTAACTCACACACAGATTTATAATGTGTTAAAATTTTAGAGAAAACGTCGACGTTTACAATATTTGTAAATATGTGAGCACCATGATCTATCACACAATTAATTTGTCTGTCATTGCTTCATTTTTAATTTTTTGTATCTATTGTAGTAATTTTATTCAAGGTATTCATTATCTTCACATATAATTAATGTATACCAAACATTGTAAAAAAAAAATATAATGGAGTTTCTTGTCCATTCTTTTTCATAGATAAATAGAATCGATTCTATTTTCTTGTAATATTTGACTTTCAAAAGCGATTTTAGAGGCATGAGGAACAGGGTGTAAAGTTCACTCATCCTCTACAGAAAAGGGAGGATTCTCCGACCAGACGGGTGTCGTGTCCGGCGGACAACTGCCCACTCGCCTCACGAAAATCAATGTGCCTAATGGAAAATAATGTTTTGACTTTGACCTTAAACAGGTATGCACTACTTCTCCCCCGTGGACAAGATGCAGCTACTGGAGATCATCCGACACCCGGGCACCAGCGACGACACGGCGGCGGCCGCGGTGAGCGTGGGCCTGCGCCAGGGCAAGGTCGTCATCATCGTGGGCGACGGGCCGGGCTTCTACACCACGCGCATCCTTTCCACCATGCTCAGTGAAGCCGTTAGGTACATTTACACGAACCAATACGAGCACACTTCCCGAAACTCGTTGCCCTGTCCAAACAATAAATTCATAAAAACATCCCATAGAAAATGGGCGGTCAGTTTTTCCCAAATTTGAACATTTTCTGGGAATTTTTTCTTACCATAAAAACTTAATTAAAACTAAACATTAACAAAAAAAAAATCGAATACTAGCTTCTGTCTGCGACTTCGTCCGCAAGCCTATAATCTTCCTCAAAAATTGGGCTATCCAAAACAAAAATAATTTTTCAAATCCGACTGTTCGTTCCGGAGATTACCCCCTGCATATAAACTTATAAATAAACAAACAAATTTTACCTCTTTATAATATTATATTTTAACTAGCTGACCCGGTGAACTTCGTTCCGCCTAACAGTCAATGAATGTGCATGTTTAGGATTTTAAAATTAATACAAAATACCTACCCTACCTACCCTACCTACCCTACCTACCCTACCTACCCTACCTACCCTACCTACCCTACCTACCCTACCTACCTACCTACCAACCTACATACCTATCTATCTACCGAGAAATCATCAAAATTCATGCAAGAAGAATGCCTAAAGAAAAAAAAAAAATTTTGGTGTGGACCACCCTTATCACTTGGGGTTCGAAAAATAGGTTACGACCGATTCTCAGACCTACCGAATATACATATATAAAATTTAATTAAAATCGTTGATCAAGACGTTTCGGAGGAGTATGGCAACTAACATTGTGACACGAGAATTTTATATATATAAGATATACACCCTGTGGTGGAAGGGACATCGACGCGAAAACTGTTACCATGGATTCTGAACCACCTGCTTTGAAATTTTTCGTCGGTAATTAAAAAAAAAAAATCTGTTGCCACATTCATTTTGACCGCGTAGGTATTGCACTTTTCTATGAAACAGCAGATTTTTTTAAAATAACCGACGAAAAGTTTCAACGCAGGGGTTTCAAAATCAGGTACTGAATCCGTGATGTCCCTTCCACCCTGTATCTTATATGAATCTTGTTGAATAATCTCTTGGATTCGAAATTGTTCATTATTAATGTTATTTTTTTGTTATTAATAACAGATTGTTACAAGAAGGCGTGGACCCCAAGACTCTGGACAGCCTGACTAAGAACTTCGGTTTCCCAGTCGGTGCCGTCACATTGGCTGACGAAGTCGGCATTGATGTCGGCTCACATATCGCCGTTGATCTAGCTAAGGTTCTGTTCAAATCATGTGATATTCAATAAGCGACTGCAAATTATGACATAATTTTTTGGAAACTGTTCGTTGTGCGACCGATCACTGTAACTGTCATTAAATGTATTTTATTTAAAAAAACTCGGAACTTATAATAAGATTCTGAATATTTTTAGGCCTTTGGTGACCGCTTCAGCGGAGGTAATTTGTCAGTCATGCCCGACTTTGTCAAGGCTGGGTTCCTGGGCAGGAAGTCAGGCAAAGGTTTCTACATTTATGAGAAGGGATCCAAAAGCAAAGAGGTGAACCACGAGGCCGTCAATATCCTGAAGGAGAGGTACCCGCTGGAGCCCCGCGGAGCCAACACTGCAGAGGACCAGCAACTGCGAATGGTATCTAGGTAAGAACTTCACAGGCTACAGAACTATTTCGTTTTAATTTTATGAACGTAAACAAGTGTACAATAAACATGTGTCCAACTATCATTATTTGTGTATTACAAGATATTTTCAATTTCAGATTTGTAAATGAAGCTGTTCTTTCATTGGAAGAGAAGATTCTGCACAGCCCTCTGGAAGGAGATGTTGGTGCTGTCTTCGGACTTGGATTCCCGCCTTTCACCGGTGGACCTTTCAGGTACTATTCCATAATAGACAAGACAGAACTTTTTGTTTTGTTCATAATTTGTGTATCATAGATAATGACGTGTGTATTGTCGTCTTCCAGATGGGTGGATCAATTCGGTGCTGATAAACTGGTTAAGAAGATGGAAGAGTTCCAAGGTCTGTACGGAGCACCTTTCAAACCTGCTCAAACCCTCGTGGACATGGCCAGGGATGGCAAGAAATTCTACAAAAACTAAATTTATCTATAATTTGTTGATTATTTTTTAACTTGTTCAAAAATTCGCCCATGCCTGTGTGGCTGTCTATTTATCCAATTGGTACTGTTTGATATGTATTTGTAAGAGGAAATTAGTGATGTATGGAAGTGTACCGATCACCATCATGTTATGCAATTATGCCACTTGATATTTATCTTTTTGTTTTGTGTGAATATTTATAAATCATTTTCATTCATAGAGTTAAGTGAATATTACTTATAGTAAGTACATATATATGTAGGAAATCTAAAATAATCATTTTGATACATGAGAGTTTTTACTGGTTTATGAATAAATTTTAATAAATAATGAATGTTGAAATCCGTATAGAGATTGCTTGAAAATTACTAAAACTGCCTTTGTATTATGTATGTACACATAGAAAGATGTTAATAAATTATTTTACATCTATGTCTTTATTTTTTATGTGCGACTACTCTAGTTTACTGTAAACGAAGATCTGCATTTAGAATACCTAATACCAACCTTTTTGATCTCTTTAGTCGTGCAAGGACTTGCGAGACTGCTAGTCACCGCCGGAGGTATGTGAGCGGTGAGACGGGGAAGGCACCATTGACTAAATTGACTGACTGAGTTAGCTTGGCCTTTGTCTGACTCCCCCGTCTCACCATTCACATATCTCAGGCAGTGACTAGCAGTCGCGCGCGGACTACACGAAACAGGAAGAAAGCGTAGTTCCCCTTGCCCTTTGTCACGACGAGACTGGAACGATTTTTTACATAAAATTCAATAAAAAAAATTATATTATTTACTTTGTGGTTTTGTGATAAAGTTGATTACATAAAAAATATCAATATTAAAGTATAAGCAGGTGGTGATAACGAGAACACAGTTGAAAGGGAAACGCGCACGTTTCTCAAAGAATCACACGGCGTGCTACCCGCGAAATCTGTAGATTCGACGTACCTATGTACGCACATGCTAATTGGCTGTCGACTCTGTTGTTCACATCGTCGTCTTGGCAGATAAAAAAAACTAAAAATAACCTATGACTATAATACCTACGGGGTTAACGTACTGAAGTGGTAACGCTGCGTAGAGGCCGGGGGTCCGGCTTTGTCCCTAGTCCGGCCTTTGGACTAGAGTCCACACGCTGTTCTCTCTACAAATATTTAATAACCAAGTGAATTTTGTCCCACTTTGAACATTATCCTAGCCATTTATTTAGTCATCCATAAAACTTCTACAGGATCAAATTAGATTAGTTAGCGAAATTCAATGATAAACCAAAAAAAAGATATATTGATTTTTTTATGGGGTTAATGACCTCTGGCAGTGTAGATACTTGAAGTATGAATTGAGAAAATCACTTTTTGTTTCATCATGCTTAGATATCGATACTTATCACGCCTGTGAAGTCTACATACAAAACAACTGTTTTTCAAACTAATATTTCAAGTAGGTAACTACACCACCTAAAACAACATTTAGATACTGTATTTACGTAGACCCTAAAAAACATCAAATATTATTAACGATATTTAGATGTCGATGGCCATCACGTCTACAGAGATTCGCTGATTAATTTAATTTGACCAGTATACAATTGAGAATATTCAATTATAAAGTAGAATCCCTTAAAAAAACCTGTAAAAGAAGTGAGCTGATAGTAAAGCGAGGCTATTGAATGACTACATACTAGGTAGGTACCTACGTTTTTGCAGTACCTATTTTAGGTTCATTCCGTATTGTCCATCCTCTTGACTTAATCTCTCAGTCGCCATCTATATACCTCCGTAAGGGGGGAGGGTTGTCCCAAATTACTTAGGTTATTTTGTGGGCGAGAAGTGTTATTAGGATTGCCTAATAACACTTCCTGCCCACAAAATAACTTCAGGGTTAGGGGTAATGTGATGCATACCTCAATAGGTATGCATCACATTACCCCTAACCCTGACCCTTCCTTTCTTTATCAGTAAGTATATTGATAGATATACCTATAGGTTTATCTATCTACTACCTATCCTTCGAAAAGGCTGCTCTACTTATAACATAAAACTTTCAGAACAAGTCCCCTAACGAAAAAGCTGAGAATAAATGTCGTGATAAGTCCCACTTGTTGCAATAGTCAGCCTCCCTGCTCGGTAACCATGGATACGGTACGACCGACCACCCTCTTTTCTACCCTCCCATCCCCTAAGACCTCCCGGCCTCTTGTGAAGTCGAGAGCCGAGAGAGCTTGCGTCATCGCGGGTAATTACACATCTAAAGCTTTTGATGGAACAGAGCTTTGAAGCTGTAGGATCCGACGCTAAGGCAATAATTCATTTCCGTTACGGTTACCGATTTCTCATGACTAGGAAATTGTTTTAGTGAAGTTCTGGCGCTACCATGACTTTGAAATTAATGCTTTTGTGGGTCAATTCGTCGTACAGTTTTAAATAGAGATTATTAGGGACGCCCTAGGTGCATTTGTGAAACATTAGGTTCCTAGGTAGATAATGTAAGTACCTATGTACACACAGCTCCATTAAGTAGTTACCCCTCAAAAGACATGTGCGTTCAAATCCCTAAGTCCAAGTTGGTTTTAGTATTTAGCAAAAACATTTTATTATAATGATTGTATTGTTTTAGTGAAGAATATGGTTAACATTTACAATTAGTTAGTTATTCAGCGTCTAAATAGACCGGAGGTTTCAAAACCGTTTGCTGTGCATAAGATAGGAGGTTCAAATCTTAGGCACGAAATGTGCTTTTTGTCATATTTTTTTAAATCGTATTTTTCTATTTTGTTTTAGTTTATTATATTATATTTATGAATAATAAAAAAATCCAGAAAAAATAAATACTTTAATAATCATTTAATAATATTTATTATTGCTATTATTTAACAAAACTTTGATCTTATTTTACTAAAAATATTTATATTTTACAATTTGATTTGATAATTTACAGTTATCATAATATAGGTACATAGTTTGCCAACTGAAACAAACGCAAACGATAAAATAGGAAGCGCCAGAAATAAACAATTGTTTTAAGTGAACGTATATATTGTTGTTATAACTTCAGGGTATGGATTAATGTTATAAAGAAAACGCTAATGGATACCCTCAAAATATATCATCTACCGATTAGACAGAGACCTAAAGATAAAGTGATTCGGACGATAGTAGATAACAATTTCATCGCAATTTACATAAGCTCGTTGGCTAGTTCGTCAAACTGTGTGTCAAAACGTATGAGTATGACGACGTTCGGTGATGCGATGGTTCGAATCAAAGTCGAAACAATGGATTCTCTTTGAAGTATTCTTTAGATTATTCGTAACGAATTCAATGTTTTAGCAGTGTAACATTTTAAAACTTGAGGGGCTAGCACATACTGACGCTGTGTGTACATACGGACGTATTTAAATTCGTAGGTAGTCAATTTATGACTGATTTATGGTTATGATTATAATGAACGAAATCTATCCCGATTCGGGTCCCAATCAAGGTGTAATGCGAGTCAGATGTTACCTTGATTAGAGCTTTTGCCAGCGGCTTCCCTCGCATAAAGGTCGGAAATTATTCACAGGAACGTAACGGTATTAGGTTAGAACCTAGGATACTATAAATACCGGTAGTAACCGGGATTCATAGTAATTTATAGTAATATAACTAGTAGTATATTTATACTAAAATTTAAATTATAAATTCCAAATATGACGATAACATTTTTTTGCATCCGGTTTTAATGAAATAAAGCCTATAATTCTGTCACATTAATCTCTGTCTGCCTCTGAATACTACATGAAAATCCGTTCAGTAGTTCCGGAGATGTGCGCGACCAAACAAATACTTAAAAATAATTCTAATTAAAAATAGCTGGTTTATGTTCTATTACTCTTCTTTAGTTACCCTTTCTATTTTTCTTACTTTTCTTCAATGGTTTCTACTGTTTTATTAGTAAAGATAACAAAACGACTGACATAACTAAACGGTAATAGGTAGAAGGATACCGAGTTTGTCAGATTGTCGAAGGCTGGACGCCCTGCCGAGTTAATTGATAAAGATTGTAAGAAAAGTACGATAAATTATTGGGATTCGTGTGAATCGATGTCGGTAAAGATTACAAGAATTACATTTCTGTGGTATAGGTAAGGTTCAGGTCAACTTATTTAGGTAGGTATCGATAATTATATCGATTACGATACTAGAGATTACTGTTGAACTATTTTGTTTTCACTATCTCCTACCTATACGTAATTGTTATAACAATACTGTGGTTGTTTTAATGAACAAACAAAGCGTTTAGTGGAGAACAGCATTTTAGTTTTTATTGAATTAGGTCCCTCATACTCTGATAGATTCAATATCTACGTACATTATCACCTTTTAGGTAGATGCATTTACTATTATATTATATATTTACTTATTCATGAATCTACCTACACACAAAACAATAATAAATAGAAAGAAAAACAAAAATCAATAATTTCATTCGTTTGGGTTGAAATATAATGAACATTAGATACACACGTCTAAAATTACCACAACATTTTGCAAACTCCTATAACTTTTGTATGCAGGCTATACTTAATATTAGTCGATATTCGATAAGATACAGAAATAACATGATAAAATTTGTTTTGTAAAAAACACAACTCGTCCTTTTGGCTTTGCCGTAATCGGGTAAAAAAACCCTAGTCAACATGGGCATACTAATATCATGAATGGAAGAAAATCTGTCGACAATTTCAAATATCGAATGATGTCCTTTTATCTTCACTCTAACATTTCAATAAATGGGACACTTTTCCAACAGAGCGGATTTTGTCGAGTCCTCTCGTCGGGGTTAAAAGGAATTGAATCAATTCAGTGCTCGGTCCCAGCGAGCGAGAATGGAGTGGGTGGGTTCCTCGAGTTGCCCCTACTACTTTTATAAGAAGCTACTTCTTTTTAGGGTTTCGTACCTCAAAAATAAAAAACGTAGGTAGCCCAGAATAACTTTGTTGTTTATCTGTCCAAACCCTTCTCAGTAACGGGTAAAGATACCAAGTTCGAATTAATATCAAATACGTTTTGAATACACAATTAAGGTTAATATGTTGTGAAAAATATATAGGTAATTTGATTAAATATTGTGTTAATTTATCATATTTTATTTATTTACGTAGGTATAAAAAGGCATGAAGTCTCTTTGATGAGATTATAAAAAGCGCAAATCTCTGCCCGGGTGAAAATAGAAAATGAGTCACTTGAATCATCTTGAATTTTAAAATCAAGCGTATCGTGTCGAGTATTCGTATTCTAAGAGTGGACACCCATTTCGACCATTCTTATCGTATCTCTGACCGTGTCATGCCAAAAACCACGTCCACACTTACGATACTGTGTCTTGTCAGCGGGTAGCCAACACGTGTCGTCACGTATAGACGCTCAATTTTTCCAACGATAGTCATATCAAAATCTCGTTATCTCAACTCATATATCATATTATATCAAATGACTTAGACGCATCGTGATACAGTATCAAAATGCGTCCATACTACGATCATTCTGCCGATCATGATACACTTAGCCGATACGACATGTATCAGATACGCGTATACATACGGATCGGGGTGTATCAAGCTACGCCGTGTAACATGATCGCGTATCATTTTGCGTCAACACTAGCGAAAATGATACACGTCGATGCTACGCGTCGGATATCTGATACACTATGGATATACCAAAATGATACAAGTGTGGACCCACCTGTAGATAGTTCAGACTTATTCGATACCGCTGACCTGCCCATGGGTTAAAAACAAAAAAAAAATCTATGGCGCAGTGAAAAGCACGCATTATGAACCTGAAAGCGGTTCAATAAGAGCCACTTTACGAGCAAGTGTGTTGAAAAATATATTAATCAACATTAACGTGCTAAAACAACCATGCAATCTGCATAAGATTAAAAAAAAAACAGAATTCAAAAGTCATTTACTCAAATTAGGCTGAGAATCAGCACTTTTCGAACGTCAAAATTACATAAGACAGTCCGCCAAAACGCCCACCCTTCACCACTTCCTAGTGCCTTAAGGAACGCTCTCTCCGTTGGTGGTCATGAAGGATGGAGGACCAAGGATGACCATTTGCTCACATTTTTTGATACTATCATAAAAAAACATGAACTGAAAATGCAGAAAGTGGCATGCTTTAGCCTTAACCCTATCGGTAATATCCGGTTCAGGCAGGGTTGCAGCCCAAGATTTGGGGGGAGGGGGTCACCATGGCTGCCGAGGAATATTTTTAGGGAAATATTTAATTGATACCTACTCTAAAAACTTTTTGACCTAATGATGCACATTTTTTTAAATAACTAAACCTCTTTTTATTAACTTTCTGATCTTTTATCACAGTTAGTTGCAGTAACTCAGCTGTGGTACAGACGCACGTAACTTGGCAAGAGTCGTAGATGCACACAATGCCTTTTGTTTTATTTTACTAAACAGACATGCTTAAAAATTAATTATGGCAATGACCATATGACAAGCAATAAAACTGACAGGTTTTTTTTGCATTATTATGTGTACATGCGCATATTTACTCCTACTACGCCAAAACCTTGCCAAGTTACGTGCCGGCGACTATAGTCGCCTAACCTAACCGGTTTGATCGGTCAATTTAAAAAAGGGTGACAAACCGCGCGCGAGCCGAGCGAGCGAAACAAGTGGTACTGCGGTAGTGGTCAGCGAGCGCTATAGCTTGTCTACTCTGAATTGACGTGCCCCACTACCGCATTACCGTGTGCGTAAAATTCGGTAGTGGGTCGCATCATTTTAGAGTGGACAAGCTTTAGGTACATTCAAGTTGGTCGCAATTACTTAGTTGACTCCAAAATAGGAATTATTTGAGGTTGGATTAAATACATGCCATATTTTTAGGGAGGTAGGTACATCTCCACCTTGATATTACTTATGCTATTCAGGTACGCAGCGATAGTTTTTACACGGGGGTGTACCTTATAAGTACGTGGAGGCGCATGGGTTATATAACTCTAAAAAGAGTGAAATTTTAGTATTTAAAAAATACCACGTGCCTCCTGTATTTCTCTAGTAGTTCAAGCTTTTAAATATTTGGGTCACATTGTGACAGGTGATCTCAGGGACAATGAGGATATTGAGCGGGAGCGCAGGGCTCTGGCGGTAAGAGCTAATATGCTCACACGCAGCCCAACTAGCAAAACAGTCGAATAGTGTTGTATATTGAATAATTAAGTTAAATAAGAGCCAAAGTAGTAAACGTCATGTTTTTTATTTTAGTGACAATCAGAAAAACACAATGTCAATACGAAATTAGATTATTAAGAATAATAAATACAAACAAGTATTTAATGCATACTTTGAGTATTTACTACATACCCCCACTTAATCGAAATAATCTAAGATCTATAAGCGAGACATTAAGATTTAAAGAAGCCTATAATTAACTAAATCCCATACCCTTAACACATCTTAAATGTGATACACGTCCTAGGGCTTTTGTCAAAATGTCAGCGCTCATATCATGCGTCTGAATGTACCGTAAGTCCACAATATTCTTAGATACAATCTCTCTAATATAATGATGTTTTGTATCTATGTGCTTAGTCCTATTATGGTGAATAGGGTTTGACGCCAGCTTTTGCGCCCCTTGACAGTCGTTATAAATAATAACTTGTCCTACCTTGCCACTAATTTCTTGCAAGAGTCTGCGCAAAAAGACAACTTCTCTGGTTACGGCACTCAGTGACATATACTCAGCCTCGGTTGAAGATAATGCAACCGTTGGCTGTTTCTTTGACTCCCAAGAAATTGGTCCTCCAGCCAATTTCACAAAATAGCCTGTATACGAACGGCGGTCAATTGTGCAGTTAGCCCAATCGGCATCAGCGTATGCAGAGATATATTCACCAGTCTTCCTGTAGACAATGGAATAATCTATAGTACCCTTAAGATACTGAAGTACACGCTTCGCTGCTGTCCAGTGCGTTTTGTCATAAGTCGTATTAAACTGACTCAAATAACTGGTAGCAAACGCTATATCTGGCCTAGTATTAACAGCGAGGTACATCAAGCAGCCAATCAAGTTCTGATAAGGATAATCAGGTTTCTCACCAATTCCAGGTTCCAACTTACTGCTCGCTAAAGGTGTATCAAACGTTTTACACTGTTGCATTTTAAAACGTTTTAATAAATCGAGTATAAAAGTTTTTTGGTTTATTTCAATTATCCCATTATCGTATTTTACATTTAGAGATAGGAAATAATTTAGATTTCCCAGATCTTTTATACCGAAAAATTGTCTCAAGTCATGTTTGACTTTGTCATACGTCAAGTCATCTTTGTGCAACAAGACAATGTCATCGACATAGACAGCTAGTATAACTAGTTCAGACGAACCAAAAAGTTTCGTATATACACATGACTCTGAGGAGGTCCTACTGAAACCCAAACTTTTAAGAGTTTCGTCGAGCTTTTTATTCCAAGCTCGCGAAGCTTGCTTCAACCCATAGATGGATTTCTTCAGAAGACAAACTTTTCCATCTTCTTGTGTAAATCCAGGAGGCTGTAGCATGAACACTTCTTCCTCTAGATTGCCATTAAGAAATGCTGTGTCCACGTCCAAATGCTTTAGCTTATATTCGTTCTCAACGGCAAAAGCTAACAGCATACGTAAGGATGAATTCCTCACCACAGGAGAGAATGTTTCATAATAATCCACTCCTGCCTCCTGACTGTAACCTTTAGCTACAAGTCTTGCTTTATACTTTACAGAATTTCCTAAAGCATCTCGTTTCAATTTGTAGACCCATTTACAAGGAATAACTTTCTTATTTTCAGGTCTATTGACTAAAATCCAAGTTTTTCTTTCTATTAAGGAATCATACTCGTCTTGCATCGCAGCAATCCAACTATCTTTATCTTCTGCGTGCATGGCTTCTGAGTAGCTAGATGGATCTTCATTTATTACCTCTTCCGTACAGGTCTTGTATAACAAGAAATCTGGTTTCTTCCGTTCTCTCATTGGATAGCGACGTTCTTCCACTGACTCACCGAGAACACTGTTGCTTTGTTCTACTTCTACATCTGAAGCATCATGAAAACGATCAGGGGAAACGTCCGGAACATCCATGGAAGTGCTTGCTGTAGGAACATCCAAATTAACTATCTGTTCAACAGCATTGCAAGGATCAGTGCTCAATCGTAGTGGAACTACTGTTTCTTCTTGGCTTCTAGAAGAATCTGAATTTTCTTTTAAACTTGTAAAAGAATTTTCAAAAAATACTGCGTCCCTCGCTTTAACTAAGCGACGTGGGCATTCAGAACTACGAAAGAAGTAACTGTGGATATCATCAGCATATCCTACAAAAATGTGCTCCGTAGATTTGACATCAAGCTTCTTTCTTTGACAATTGGGGACATGAACCATCGCTCGACAGCCAAAAACTCTTAAATGTGAGAGGTTTGGTTTATTCCCATACCACATTTCAAAAGGAGTTTTATTTTCGAGTGCACGATGAGGAGACCTGTTTTTCAAATAAGCAGCAGTTTGAACTGCATCTTGCCAATATACTTTGGAAAGTTTACCTTCAGTAAGCATACAGCGCGCCTTTTCAACCAGTGTGCGATTTACACGTTCAGCTACGCCATTAGATTGAGGGCTATAAGGAGCTGTCGTTTCATGCTTAATTCCTTTTGAAGTCAAATAGTCTCTCATACCTTGGTTCACAAACTCAGTCCCGTTATCTGTTCTGAAAATTTTAATTTTTGCTTCCTTCTGCCTTTCAACTGCATTCTGAAATTCACAGAATTTATCTTTTACTTGAGTTTTCGACGAGATAAAGAAAGGAAAAATCGCTCTCGAAAAATCATCAATAAAAACCAAAAGATATTTGTTTCCCTGAAAAGAATCGTGTGACATCGGACCACACAGGTCCGCATGAATTAGTTCCAACAAAGCTGTTCCTCTTTTAAATGGAATTGCTTTGAATTGTTTTCTTGACTGCTTGCCTTCCAAGCAATGTATACATGGTTCATTGTCCACCTTATCATAAGACACACCTATAGCCTCACCTTTTCTAAGTTTATCCAGACCTATTCGGCAAAGGTGTCCTAAACGCCTATGCCAAAGTCTGCAATCTGACGTATCAAGGAGCGCATTAGAGGCAATTCTCTTAGGAACATTTACAGTACAATTTAAAGTGTACAGCCCACTACTTACAGAACCACGTAAAAGAGCCTTTCCAGTACAAGAAAAATTTTCATAAAAAATACAACCATTTTTATCAAAAACTACATGTAAACCGTTTTCACAAGCTTTCCTAACAGAGAGTAAATTACAATTCAGGTCAGGCACGGCAACAACACCAGTCATTGTTCCTTCACAATCTTTAGTAGAAAAAGAAATATTACCTATACCTCTGCAACTTATCTTCTCTCCATTTGCAACCGTTACAGTATCATTACTACCTGCTTCATTATTCAACCTTACGTTCTCTAGGTAATCAATATTATGGCACATGTGGTTGGTCGCTCCAGTATCAATGAAAAAAGTGGTACTCTCTCCTTCTACACCATTGAGTGCTGTCTTCAGAGTAACGTTTTTTACGTGCTTGTCCTTCTCGTCCTTCCTTATAGGACAATCGGGCCTTTTATGACCTGGTTCACCGCATCCATAGCATTTGATAATTCTTTTCTTCTTACTATTATTGGAAGAAATTTTACCTTGAGAAGATTTCAGAGCGGAAGTCGTCGGTTTGTTCTCCGGAGCTTGAACGTCTACGGTTTTCGAGAACTCATTCAATAGCTTACTTTTCACCAATTCACTTGTGATTTTTAAGTTGGAGTTTTCCAGAGCCATAACTAAGGGATCGTAGCGAGGTCCTAAACCTCCGAGCATAATCGCTGCCAAACTTTCATCATCAATCTTCTTCCCGATGTCTGCTAAATCTTGCGAAGTAGCTACGATTGCGCCAATATAACGCTCAACATCATTATCGAAGTCTGACAAGTTATATCTATACAGCCTTCGCTCCAGGGCCAATTTTCTGCCCATTCCCTTATCTTCAAAAGCATCTTTAAGAGCATCCCATGCTTGCCTGGCAGTCTCAGCGCTCCGAACATGTGCGATTGCGCCTCCGTCGATTGTCAAACAAATCTTGGTTAAAGCTTTCTGATCCCTTTTATTTGCATCAGAGGGCTTCTCACCTGAGTAACCTTCTATGGTTTCCCATAAATCCTCATGCATCAAATACATACGCATTTTGAATTTCCAGATGCCATAGCCGGCTCTTTCGCACAACGGTTTTATCGATATACCAGCAGGTCCACACGACATTTTTCTACTTTTTTACTTCGTGCTGATAACGAATGTTGTATATTGAATAATTAAGTTAAATAAGAGCCAAAGTAGTAAACGTCATGTTTTTTATTTTAGTGACAATCAGAAAAACACAATGTCAATACGAAATTAGATTATTAAGAATAATAAATACAAACAAGTATTTAATGCATACTTTGAGTATTTACTACAAATAGTGAATGAGTTATTCGGCTACAGATCGAATAAATGTTGAGGAGTTGCTACGTAGTAACCACAATGTAGTGTAAAAGCGTTTATTACAACTTTTTTTTTTTTTTGCTTTTAAGTGCTTTAACCGTGTCGTACAAACGTTTACTTGATATTCTTATAGTGCATTTATTCAAGTCTGTAGCTACCATTTTCTTGTTTATACTACATGTGTTGCAGTAATAGCGCTGTTAGAGTTATTGATTTCCAAGTTTCATGTTTAAAAAGCTACTTTAGGGCTGCTACTCGACATTACTATATAAGAGCGAATTCGCTGATAAAAGCTACCTATTTACTGAATATCATCTGTAATAGCATGCTAAATCGATTAGACGCATGTAAGTGTTTAATATTGCAGTTACTGAGCCTGAATAGTTATGAATGCTGGTTTAACACATTTATCATTTTGAATTAGGTGTTGTAGAACTGATACTTTAACAGCTATATAATATTTCATCCAGCGAACCAGTATTTTATTGAAAAATATTAACAATTTACGTGATGGATAAATGGAAAAATATTTTATGGAAAAGGAAAAAATATTTTAATTAAGTAACACCAAAACTGTCTACATATGGCGGCATTATGTCCTATAAATGAGATAAAATTATACAATTATTCGACTAATAACCGATATATTGTGATGTAATAGCAATATATTTACTTTAATTTGTTTAATGGATCTTGATCTAACATCTTAATAAAATGTATTTATTATTACTATTATATCATTAATAATTAGCGTGGCCCACAAATATATGTAAAGTAACTCCTTTTTTTTTTTGAGGGTGGGAAATCATCAAATAACTTCTCCCGCTCTGGGCGGAGCGGGAGGGCGTGTCAGACTCTTACTGACTAAAACCCACCCGTGTTCCTTCGGTTGCCCTGTTGCCGGGGGCCACGATCTCCCTTTCGGTTTTCTTCGCAACCCCGGCAGGCATCGGCCCTAGTGGACCCCTTCAAATCTGCTGACATCTCTTTGAGGCGCGCGTGGAACACAACGCGCCGTCGACCCGGGCCTGGTCCTTATCGGACGGTGAGCCACCCATTGCTCACCGCCCGCAAGCCCGCGCGTACGGTGGCCGGAAATCGCCCCGCGATTCCCGACGCCCTGGGCGTCTCCTCCTGCGGCGGTTAGGGGCGTGAGGGCGCGAAATTTGCCTTTCCCTCACGCGTTCCACCTCCTCCTTCGCGAGCATTACAGCTTCGCAGAAGGAGGTAACGGCCTCCCATTTCCGCTCGCTCCGTACCATGGCCTGAACCAGGGCCGGACGCGAGAGATCACCGCCGCCGATCGCCTCCACGAGGACACGGCGATGCTCCGCCCAAGCTGGGCAGACCTCCACCGTATGCTCCACCGTGTCCTCCGGGCGATCCACACAATGGTGACACCCGGGCGTTTCCTCCCGCCTTATCCTGTGCAGGAACCTCCCGAAACAGCCGTGTCCGGTGAGGAATGTAAAGTAACTCCTACGATTTCATCGATAAAGTTATTTTGCATGTTTATTTACATATAGATATGTAAAATTCAATAGACAGTGCATTGCTATAACATTCTACATTAAGTTACTAGGTATATTCAATACTTCTATATTTGTAGGTACATATTTGTTCTAATAAGTTAAACACAAAGTTCCATTTAATAAAATAATGGAAAAATAGTGACGAAATAACTGATACAGAGCGAAATTGTGGAATAACAGCAAATTATTTACTTTTGACTGACAAAAATGACGATTTATAGCTAATCTACAACATTTACTCCATGATTTTGTTGATTAATAGTAATGAAACAGGTTTAACTCCATTAATGGTCATGGAAAGGCAGCAATATTGCTATTGCTCCTCTAAATTGGGTCCAGCTTTGCTTTTACTCGATAATTATTTCACAATTATGTTCCTTATTCAACAGTAACACGACTTTCATAGCACTATTAGCTGAATAATTTGCGCCCAAATCGCGTTGAGTAAACGTTTACTTCCTGTTTATACGACTCATTACATCTACATTATTGAACTCTGAGCTGAAACAGACACGCGGTCTCAACTATTATAGGACGTGTTTTTGCCAGTTTTGAAGTTCGCACGAGAGAAGTGAAGGTTACGCTATTCAAAGCTTATTGCCAGTCCTTCTACTCGAGCGGCCTGTGGGTGAGATATCCGCAGCGAGCCTACGAGCCCTGCCCACTCAGTATAATAATGCGTTCAGGATGTTGTTGGGTCTGCCGTGACGATGCAGCGTGTCTGGGATGTTTGCTGAAGCGCGCACTGATGGTTTCCAGGCCATCATGCGCAAAAAAGCAGCTTCCCACTAGTCCGTAAACAGGACGGCAACAACGGCATTCTGAACGCAATAGCTATACGTTTTGACTGTCCCTTTCAGAATCAGTGGGTCATGTCTTGTGTAGGTATGGCGAGTCATGGCAAATAAAAATATGTAGGTTAAGGTTTCTATGGGTCTATGCCACCCGAAATAAAGTTTTATATTATATTACTAGCTTATGCCCGCGGCTTCGCCCGCGTGGATGTCGGAAAATATCTCTCGGGAACGTACGAGTACTACCAGGCAGTACCGGGATCACATACCTAATAGTCCAGGAAAAGGTTATTTATTGACTAGCTCCTACCGCTGCGCTCCAACCATAATTATTTTGTTACGCGTAATTTTATTAAAATTAAATTATGTTAAGGCATATTTTAATCTAAATTAAATACTCAATTTAAGTACCATAATTTATTGAATAAGGATTAATATAATACCGGTCAAAATAGCTTCGGAAATAACAATGAAATTTTTATCAAATTCCGAAAGATAAAAATCCTTACATATGTCATCGCGGACTTTTTGTTGAACTTTTTAAGATGAACAATAATGTAGAACATACATTTTATGTATCTCTTATAATTTTCGCGGCGCACGCCAATAAAGTCGGTATGATTTTTTCCGACATCTTCAACAATAATCGTCAAATTTCAGTCAATTTACACAAAACTTTAATGAATTATACACTAAAACCTTCCGCATGAATCACTCCGTCCATTGGTGAAAACCGTTTGAAAATCCGTCTGGTAATTTTTGAGTTTGTCGCGTTCAGACAGACAGACAGACAGACGCGGCGGGGGACTTTGTTTTATAATATGTAAGGATAATATGTTATTTATAATGTTGCAAAATTGGTCGCCAGCTTTTTGATAAATAATAGGCATTAGGACAGTAGATTATGTAGGGTAAGAAGAAGAGCGAGCGAAGCGAGATCAAATTTTTTGCACACTCTCGGATACGTTAGAATTTAGATTTTCTTTTGATCATTTCAAAAGAACTAAGAATTACTTGCTTTGTCGACCTTAACCCGTGCATAGTGGTGCCCAAATTCCCGAGTTTGCTTCGCTCGATCGTGCATAGATTATATCCTCTATTTTTATAACAGGCTTTTTTTCTTAGTGTTTTTGTTTATCGGGGTCACTGTGGCTCAACTACCTACTATTTTTAGTTAGTACGATACGTAAATCATTCAGGCTCTCGACATCTTGAATGATTTTGGGGGGGGGTCATGACCCCCGTGACTAGGACCGCGCCTGATCCGGTTACTCAATGAAAGTTAGGTACATAATTATGCCTACACTTGGTGCTCAGTTATAGCAAATGTAAGCACCAATCTATAATTAAAATCATGACAAAGTATGTAGGTACTTAGGTAAATGAAGCCAATGAATGCATTATTTGATATCTAATAACGACAAATGACAATTAAAGGCTATATAGGTATGTAACAGAACCGGATATCCGACATTGAAACTAGGCTTGGAACCGTGAGAGGTCGTAATAAATCTAACTGTCGATAACATATATGTAACTTAGATATTATTGGTTATTGTGTCTCCTGTTGAATAAAAAAAATATGTTGTAAATGTAGGTGACTGTGCATGCAATTTCAATTAATGCATTTAATTTTCTAGTCACATTACTGACACACGAAAATCTTATTTTTCGTACACAACTTACACAAACTAACTGTAAAAGATTGCAGTACAGATCGGTTTAATACTTTTATTACCTGGGCGATTGAGCTCTGCTCTGGTGAAAATAGAGATTGCTCATTATACTAATCCATTAGTACCTACTTATTCCATGCTGTCATGATCATCATTCAAATGTCATTATTGACATGTTCATTATCTTGTTCTAAACTTTAGGCGACCGTGCTCTGCTCGGGTGAAAATACGGAGAAAACAAACTTTTCTAGATATGAGACTTAGCTAGATCGATTTTTCGCCCCCGTAAACCCCTATATTGCGACTTTCATCGCCGATTTCGAGAACGTGAGTACAAATCTTTAAACAAACAAATATATATACAAATATTGGTCGTTCAATAGTATAGGATTATGAACAAATTACCCAGCTATCTACTGAGTTTGCGATACCTATTGGTTGTATTAACTAATAAGCAATAGGTGATTGTCAACTGCCGTCCTCAAGTCGTCACTGTGAGTCACACATAAACACTACCTTAGATACTTATTAACTGGGTCGTCGTTCAAAAGTTGTTACTTGGAAATTCTATAATTAATATTTTACCTTTTTTATTTGAGGGTCGACTTCAACGTACAAATTGAAAAAGTGTAAAAAATAGTAGCTTCTTTATTTATGTTTCTTTATGTACCAAAGGAGTACTAAGGTTTGTGCACTCACTGTGTCAAATGACACAGTGAGTGCACAAACCTTAGTAAGTGTGAGTTTTTTTGGACAGCGAACACGTTACGCTGTGCAGGGACGCGTCGTAAAAGATGCGTAGCAACCGTGCTATGCTGCGTAGGCGCGTTGTAGCAGATGCGTAGCAGGCGCGTTACGCTGCGTAGACGTATCGTAGTAGATACGCAGCAGCTGCATTACGCTGCGTAGAGTTGATTAGATGCTTCGGACATGCCTACTTCCTTGCGATGTTTGCTTTCACCGTTTCTGAAGCAGTTTAAATTAAACAAATGCACAAAGTAAAGTGCATAACTGCCTGGGTTCGCACCCCCTACCTATACAGTTGTATGTATACTATTGGACTACCACTGCTCAGCTTGTGCGCACTGCAGCCAATTCATTACATTCATAAAAAAACAAAATATTGATTCGAAGAAGAACTACATACTTAAATATATTTGTTTGTTGTCATTCTCTATCTTTGTATCTTTTGAGCAAATTATAACTACGACGAAAGACGAGAAATAAAATACTATGATGCTACATATTGTCTATACTTTTCGGAACACTGCACTGACTGAAATGACATTTTTTCTTCCAATTCCTAACCACATGAATGACAATCCACATCGAATTTGGACTTTAACACGTACAATTATGAATACTTTTTATAAACTTGCTATAGCTTCTGTTGGTTTCTACGATTCCGGAATAGTTATAGTCATGTTTATGCTCATTTACCTTATTTACCTCATTCAGCTTTAAAACCCATATTATTATTATACTAATCTCCTTAACATTATTCCGTATTACATAAAATTGTAAAACGGGTTTCCTCGTGCTCTTTTGATTTCCCAAAATAACTATTTAAAAATGAGTTATTAAAAAAAAATGTTGTTTATCTTTAGGTAGGTATCAACAAAAACATTTGTAAAAAAAAATACGAGAAAACGAATCAGCCCACGTCAGTTACGAAATATTTGATAACTTGGGCAATTAAGTCGAATTATCTTATTTTGTACGGTTTGTATAATTTGCAAAAATCTTTGGTAGGTACCTATCCATACTAATATTATAAATGCAAAAGTAACTCTGTCGACGTCACGGTTGGCGCATTGGTTAAGTGATTGACTGCTGCGCTGCGTGTCGCAGGTTCGATTCTTGTACGGAACAAATATTTGTATGACTAACAAGTAGTTGTTCCAGGTCTGGCTGTTTGCGTATGTGAGATAAATGTTTGTAAACGCACCCAAAATACAGGAAAAATTGCTAGGGTGGGGTAAAGTTAAAAAAAAAAAATGCAAAACATCACGCCTTGTTTTCCCGACGGGTTTAGGCTGAAGTGTACCTATAGTTCGAATTTCAAGATGGAAAAATTCAATAAAATCTTGCCCAACCTGGGAATCGAATCCAGGACCTTATGCTTAGCAGTAGCACTTGCGACCATAAACGAAGCAGAACGAGATAATATTATAAATGCGAAAGCCGGGCACAAAAATACAGACTCTGTAGACATTCTTGATGGAAACATCCAATAACAATTTGACCGCGCTGGGGATCTAACCCAGGATCCCATGTTCAACAGTTGCGCTAGCGAGCCTAAGAGCGACGAGGCAGTCACACTCGATGTTTGGCAAAAAACGCCTGCTTGTGGTACTACCGATTCCGGTTACTGATTCTGTCTTAAACTCAATGTCAACTACCCAGCTATTTCTTAAGAGAACACGTCACGATCATAATATCAGGTTTTTTTTATCTTGTAGGAACCTGTAACTTTTAACATTTTCCGAAACTCGGCACTTTGATGGGAGTTCGATATAAGCTGGGCAAACTTTAAAACCTTTGAACCTCTAAAACTGTAGCTGACGAACCTTCACCTTTCCTTGGCTAAATGCTCTCGTTCTGCCATTTCACTACGTCATGAAAGTATTATTTGGAAGAATAATTGGCGGTCGATTGGTGCTTCTTTTAATAAATTTGAAACCATTTCGGGATACATAAGAATTTTGTCTATAAATCCGGTACCGAGTTAATAATTCATGAACTTACAAAATCGGGTAATTGTGTGTGGTCCCTAATTGTCGAAGAAATCCTGCCCTTAGTGATCCAGCAAAGTTCCGCTTGTAACGCTAACGACGCGACGAGATTCTCTTATCTTACGCGTGACGATGTATAGATATATGAATTCATGTTTATAATGTAAGTAATATGTAAGTTTGTTACCATACATATATTATCAACTCGATTAACATTGAAAAAACAACCGATCGTGGTCCAGAATTTAAATCAAACCTAGGTCAAGGAGTGTTTCACGTCTAATCTGATTAAATCAGGGTCTAACAATTATTTATTGTTACCGTTTTTATAATACTTATTATTGCAATAAGTAACGTTAGTGTAACTTAAAGTTGTACCTATTGATAAAGACACTTGGTAGCATACAAATAACTAAGAATCAAGACAACGTATATATAACGTATAAATAAGAATCAATTATTATCAATCAATCGAGACTACTGAGATCAATTTAATTCAATAGAGCAGAATTGCTGCGGAACTCCTCAGCTACTCTGTCTATACACAAAGTTTTAATAACTCGATATCGTTCTTACGAATTGGGAAGGTCTTGTAATTTGTAAAGTCTCCCGAGTATACGAAGTACTTCACAGGTTCAATTCTTCTATTAGCATTCGACTTGACGGCTCATGCGCCGCGGCTAATCTTCTAAATGGAGTCAGCTACATAGTGAACAGTACCCTCGTATCATAGCTACGAGTATATAAAGGTTGCGAGAGAGGCGGCGGCGGGCGTAGTCCGACGCAGGCAGTGATTTGAGCGGACCGCGTTTTCGCGACCACACAATATAGCGTAAATTCACGGACATTATTCGAAAGAAAATTAGTAACAATTAAGTAGGTGACACTGTGTTTTTGTTGGACGTCTGCTGTTTTTGTGTTTTAAGCTTTTTTATCCTGACACATTTGGTAAGTGTTTGAAACGACAATGGTCTGAAATTATTTTATTCTTAACTTTTTTGAACAATGGTTGCATTACTAATATTGGGTTTTCTTGATGGCACTACGTAATCATTATCAGAAATAAAATTTAACTGTATAATGGTACGGCGTGCTATGGTGCCTGCATACCTACATACACTAAATTTAAACTATGTATTTACTTACTACTCCGCTTTCATTGAATCTGCCTTAATACGGCTAAGAATAAATTAGTTTCTTCACTACAACATACCGATTCACTTATTTGATACGAAAAATGTGTTTTACCGGGAACACCTAATCATTTTTATCTTGAAGTATCAAATAACGCAATATTATTAATTATATGATCAATAACAAAATTCGATAATATCGGAAACTCAACGTGTGTTTTTTATACTAATCGCTTTGTAGGACTATACATTCATTATAATACTTACTTAATTATTATGTGTATTAAATAGGCGATCTACTTATTGAGTACTCGTGAAGTACACGTAATTGTTTTGTATGGTGTGTTGTTGTGTACATGTAATTGGCCTTGGTATGATATAACTTTCGAACTTTTCTAACCCCGCCATGACATTCGTATGATAATCAAGGTTATGTCAATAGTGCAAATATTAAAGTAGTTTAGTAATTATTGTAATCTTTTCTTCAATCTCGACCACCACTCACAATCACGACCATTACTAATGGATAATTATTATTTGTGTTAGTTCGTAAATAGTAAGCTAAATGTTCCAAAAGATTCAGTAGGCACCTATGAATAATAGGTATTTTTTTTGCTAAAGTCTGAAAACGACTTATCGATCGATCTGAAGTGATTTTACAGGACAAGCCTTGCATTAGAGATCTAAACCATAAAATAGCTATCTTAGACAAACCCAGCAATGGGCTATCTATTTCAAAACACGTTTCAGTACTGACTCAGTCTAACTGCTTGTTAAAAAAAACCACTGTGAAGTAACTGAACTACCCACTCCATTTATATTCAGTGGGAGAGCCGAAGAAGTAAAGAACTCTACAGGTGGTTATTTAAAGAAATCCAGTTTTATTATCGATGTCAAGACTATACTGCTCTCCCGCTGTGAAGTAAGGACTATATAAGTTCTATGTTGCATCAGGAAAGGTCAACAAACTTCATTATCTCTCGTTAAAATAAGGACCTGCGGAACTATGGGTTCAAGTAATTGCACAATTCGTCATCTTCCTGGTGTTTCCCTACCCCATTGATTGAATTACCTTCTGTAATTTCCTCACAGCCCGGGCCCTAGTTGAATGGGTTGGAAAAACCGTAATTCACAATTTTTTATATGTTGCATGAGGGTTTTCCGAATAACTTTAAAAAATACATATCAGCTTCTGGTTTTTATCTCATCGTCACCTGCCTAGCCTTTTCCCAACTATGCCCAACATAGTTTGGCGAAATTAGGTTCTTGCTCCTATAGTGAACGGTGATTGTGTAACTTTAACTTAGAAATATCTACCAATGGAAAGTTAGGACAAACTTTAGGTTATTAGTTATTATGTCCCTTATTGCCTAGTTACTTAGTTTGCATAATTTTTGCAAAGACGTTGCCAAATTACCATATTATTCTTCCTGCTTCACTTACCTTTCTATTGTAATTTATTTTAATTAGTCAATTACCTTGTTCAATGTCTCTCTATTAATTAGGATTAGGGTTAATTAGGATAATGAGTTAGATTATCATCATAACTCTCTGTGGTCATTAACGAACCCTTTTATTCGAGTGCCGAGTGCGACCTACACCGAGCTCGGTAACTGGAGCAACGAGCAACTCCTGAAACATAGTTACTTCTATCAAAGACAATGTTAGAAGTCCATTATAGGTTCGTTATCGTTTCTATTACCGACAACTCCGCTAAAACATCACTTTATTAAAGGGTTTTTAAGCAATGATTTGGAATCATGTCTGTAATGTTTAATTCGTATTTGGTTGGTTCGGACATTTGACGATCCGAGGGTATGTAATTGGAGAGCTCTACATAACACTCCAATTTGATGGAACCGATTTTGAACCACACTTGACATTTTCGCATTGCAATTTGTATTAAACGTGTGTGACGCGTGTACATTTCTATCAATTCCTTCAAGAGCTACCTTTATCTGTATAAAATTATTTGACTAAATTGTTCTACTTACTAAATATGTGAAATTGAATAATAGTTTGCCACTTGTGTTGATGGGTCATTAATACGAAAATGTCCTCTTCTATCTCTGTCCATTCCACAATACATTAAAACAGGTTCTAGATTCTTGGCAACAATAGAGACAAGATTAGATATTGTTTCGCTTTAGATCTTAAAATTATTGTCACGTAAATTAACTTTCCATACACCGGAAAAAACCGTCGACGTTCAGCTGATTCATTAATTCTAAGTATGAAGTTTTGTTTCGTCAGTTACCTGCTGCCACAAAATCAGGGATTACCCGTTTGGGAACTAACCGGTACGCAGCGTCACAGAGAGGGTTTTTCCTCATACAGAATACGCAATATTTATCATAAACTTTAAAAGAGGAAAGTTGGATATACATCTCATATCCACATAAATTATCTAGTATTTATAATGCCTAACTGGACTTTTAGAGACGTTAGTAGAAGCAGCATTGACGTCACCGAAATTATGACGAAGAGACACGAGGTCTCAACTTTTATAAATTGTTGTTTGTACAAGTTTTCCGAGGACTTCAACTGTCGCAATTCCGTTGATTACTGCCAAGTGGTTCACGAAGACAATGCAACTGATTTGCTTTATGTGTTTGCTTTGGAATGACTTGCAACCATATTGCAAATAATGGGCTTTTGTTAGAGATCACTATTGTGACCTTCATAGGTTGTCTCAAACTAATCGCTCTCAACGTAAAGTTCTTTTTCGGTTACCTTCTTATTTGTTCTCATTGCTAAGGACCAAAGTCCGCTATTTAAGATTATATTTTAGATGTTACTTTCACGTTATGCCTACCCCATGGTAGGCAGCGGTATTATGTAGCATTAAGTAAACCAGTGATTTATTATATCACGATAAACTGTGCATAAATCTACACTGTATACGGGGTGCTAATGAGTTTGTTATAAAAAACCCAATAACACTTTACCCAAGCTGGGGATAGACCTGGACCCTGAGCTCAGCAGTGGGTACTAATACCAATTTTTGTTTGTTTTGGTTTACCTCTACATTTTTATTAAGTAGGTACCTCAATTAGGTAGTTTAGATTTAATCACGAAAAGGTACGAGTCTGTAATTACCTAAGTGTTCATAAAAAGTTAAAATTAAATACTCATACTTAGGCTATTTGTTAAATGGCCACACATCAAGCCTATTAGCGACTTGTAATCAAAACTCAGTTAATAATTTAAACTAATTGAACATAATTATGAGGTTTAGAACCGTAACATCCTATTTCTACACAATACTTCCGCTTCTTTTATAAAATATGTTTTTTTTTTAAATACGTGACAGATGTGACCTCGAGTTATGAACGCGTTTACCACGTCAATAATTTTATCATGATAATTAATAATTGAATCATAATAAATCGTGGACATAGAGATCTTGGAAATGTCTCAGTCTTGCATTGATTTAACTTTAGGGTTCCCTAGTGTTTTGCTGAAATCCCCTGGAGCTGAGCTAGTAAACGCTGTTGCAGTTTTTTTTATGCTTATAAACCAGCGACCAGTCGTTTTCGATAGACCTGCTGAAAATAATCAAAATTAATAAAAAATCAAATCCATCGAACGCAGTTTCGAAACTCCGGATAAGTGACAATTATAGCAGTTTTATTTATTTTTGCGCAATATACTTAATAGTTTCTTAACTACTCGTTATACAACCATCTCTAAGTGGTAGGTATGTAACATAATGACTCGACCTAATAAAGTTACCGCACAAAATAAATGACCTTAACAGAATCAGTGGTAATGAGCGAAGCGCCCGCTTCGCTAACTTTTTCAGCGATCGCGTGAGTGTCGGCTTGCCTTGGCCCTAAACCTACCGATCGATGCCGTGAATCTAATACATTTCGTTGAATTAAACATACTATTGTGGGAGCCCTCAGACCGGAGAAAAGATAAAACTAGTGGAGTAGTGAATTATTGCCACAATCTCATTGACTAGCTTAATAAATTCCAGCGTTGGTTTTTCGCACGCTCTGTTTTGCGAATAGGTACTTCTATTGACTATTCTATTTTTCTCTCTTATTTTATGAGTCGGCCTCAGTATCCACGTAGTGTAGGACCTAAGTAATGTGTATTATTTTATAAGAAGGTGACCTAACGTCAGGGTATCTGTTCAATCCCTAGAGTCTCTGCGGAAAGGCTATTGTTTATGACATTCTTTTTCACGGTTATGAATATGAATCGACCTAGTACTAGACTTAGATACAGGTAGGTAGATGGTAGCAATAGGTACGTACTTGAATTCAGCGATAACCGTTTGTCTTTTTGTACAGCAGTCTAAAATACTGAATTTTCTACCTACTTACCTACTTAGTAATTATTATTGTATTACGTTTCCATGAAATTATAATCATCTTAACTGCCAAATCGAATTTAGCGATTCGAATTTAAGATTAAACTTAGATACCTACAAATAGTACCTAGACACCTAATTACATTAGGTAGGTATCAACAGTCAGCTCTCATAATTATGAAGTTGCATTGCCTGCATTCGCTCGAGCACTTGGATCCACCGAACTCTTAACGGCTACTAGCAAATATTAAGTAGGTTTTTCTTGTTCTTGAACATCGAAGTAAGGTACGTGGAGTTCAATAATGTGTTATAAGTAATTAATTATGGAATAAACTTTTCAATCAACATGCGGCCAGATCGGTTGACACAAACCTATAGGCAAGACATTATAAGTATTAGAGTTAGTATCACCTTCAGGAAAGGACAACTATTCTCAGCGACAAAACCAAAACGTTTCAGTAAGATATGAGTAAAAAACAGTAAACACTGTGGCCAGTGGAGGCAACGAGGTCCATGCATAACCTCGCACCACTTGCTCGCCGGCGCACGCTCGCTGCTTGCGCAAGCGACCGAGCGCACGGAGCGCCTGCGCCGCTCTCTCGGCATTGAACAAGGACCACCAACTCAAGTCTATACGCATTATTTACCTGACAACCGGTAGCATTTCACACTGACATTGAACGATATAATACGATACAATTAGTCTGATGTGATATGTGATATTGACACGGTCAATGTCACCAGCAGACTGGTAGGACAAGATAGTAGATCAGTATCGTAATTAGTTCTTAATAATGACTTTCACAGATCAGCTAAATGAGCATAAATGTTGTTGTCATCAATAAAAATTAACATATTTCAGGATCAATATTTGGGGCTTACCTACTTACTTGTTTCATAGAAAAGAACCTATGCGGTCAAAACCGACGAAAATTTTCAACGCGTCGGGTTTCAGAACCATGTACTGAATCCATGGAAATCGTTTTCGCGACAATGTCCCTGCCACCCTGTATAGGCATATAGTCAGTCTCCAAAGACACAATATTTACTTTTGTAGTTTACGTGGAGGATAAATGGAAATGTGGGTGTACTGTAGGTACACCTCTGTCTCTAACCCTTCGAGGATTTGCAGGCATGATGTTATGTAAACATCCATAACATGTTGTCTTAAGGGTACATTAGTTGGTCATTCTTCCATACAAACGTAGTATGGTGATTACTCGTCTGTTTGACGATGTACATTCATAACTAAAATTTATATCAATTTGCCTTGTTATTATCTAGCATGTGGAAGCAGAATTAAAAAAAAAAAGAATGGGTTTGGAAATTATGAGCGTCGAAACTTCCATAAATAACTTATGTAGTATGAAAATGGCAAAATAGAAACCGTACCGGGAGAATATAATTTATTGAAAAGTTCAAATAATTTTATTTAGAGTAAATCCATTCCATATTATTTAGATACATCCAGTAGTTTTTTTCCGTAATATCTATACGCCCGAAGGTTTGTTCATGAAACTTTACGCCCTCGTTTTCGTTATAAATTATCGTCTATTTCATAAAATAAATAAATAAAAACTAGATAAATTAATTCTTAATAAATAAAACTGAATAAATAAATAACTCGACTAGTGGAACGTTAAGGTGACACTAGTCCCGGGCTCGAACTCACTAGTGGGCATGGCCGAAAAGCACGCTGTGTCACCTGGCATCGTGTCCGACAGAGATAGTATCAGTGATGAGCAGTTAGACACTGGTCTACGTGCACAACGTCTAGTTTGCACGCACACAAACACCGTTCCGAACTATTTTAGTAAAACGAGTGCGTAAAAAATTACGAAAAGTCCTTTTGAAAATAGGGTTTTTTGAAAAAAACCACTGCATAAATCAATTACAAATAAAGTTTATTGAACTCTTCGACAATTGAGCTTTGTCGGTGCCGACTTTGTTTTGGAGATTTTACACTTCTTTTATTGCTTATTTACCCCCAAAGTTGCGTTAAAATTAGCAAGAAAAAGGAATCTTTGTGGGCTCCTAACTTTTTAATGGCTCATTATTTTACTATTCTGTTTCCGCACAGACAAAATTAATAATGAAACAAAACGATATCATGTTTTACTTTGGATGTACCATGTCAAACAGTGGAGTAAAACCCCCCTGAAATTTGTATGGAAAAAATATCAACTAGTGCCACCTTAAAGGTGGTTTTACACCGGCGAGGCGAGGCGTGGATGGGATGGGTGACAATTGAAATTTGTATGGCAAAATTTCTATCCACGCCCTGCCTATCTTTAGTCTAAAAGGTCTAGATGCGCGGAGATGTGCGAGGCGAGAATTGAAATATTTGTTAGTACAATGTTGAACTTTATTGCTGTATGAATACAGTATTTATTTACCTTCTTAAACGGATATACAAATCTCGCACCAGCCATCGAGGATGGTACGGTCTTTCTCCGTCAAGCGCTGACTCGCGATGTCTTGTGTTGGAGCGTAATAGCGCGAGCCGGCGCTAGGTGGAGATGACCGGCGCGTGACATCATGAGCTGGCGTGAGGCAGCGCTGGCCATCGCGAGACGGCGCGGTATAGCGCTGGACATCTTTCGGTGTAAAAGGGTATGCGTGATTTCAATTCTCGCCCATCGCCTCTCCGGTATAAAACCACCTTCAGACTAGAATTTCTCATAATATTTAAATAACTACTTAGTCTACGGTCTTGTCCTATAGATACTAACGTAATAGGTACATACCGGTATAAATTGACTTTGCTTTACCATAATAACTTCAACTTGATTTTATTTTTCTAGCTGCCACAATGTCGGACCAGGATACAAAACTGAAATTCGGTTTGTGTAATAAAAATAAGAGTAAAAGTTTTTAATATTGCTACCTCAAATTTAATTTGCATAATCTTAGAGTATGCATAGTTATCGTTACATGCAATTTCGATTCCGTTTATTTTACAATACAGTAATTGTTCAAGCAATAAGTGTAACGTAAATGGTACGCGACGTATTGTTACGAATTAAGTAGCTACATATAGGTACTTACATTGTAAACATGCTTCAAAACAACTTGCTTGTAATGTAAACACTATAATTACTCCGAGCTAAGTATTATTACATATACTGTACCTTACACTTAGAACAACTACCTATGTACTCAGCATGAGATCGTCGGTAGTACATTTTGTAATGCTAGGTGTACTTAGTAGGTACTAACCTTACCACCGGGTATTTTAATTACTTGAACTCATTCACTGTCACTCTAGCTAACTCTGTCTTTATTTTCTTATAGCTATTATAATTTCAGCTCGACAATGTTAATAAAATAAAATGACCCCCATGATAATAGGAATAATGCATGAACCACTGAGCTTCGATTTGCCTGATAGCGTAACTAGTGTTTTTTTTTTAACGCTTCGTTTTACTTATTGAAGTCTGTGTTATGCTAAGGGTGCTATTTCCCACAATGACCAAATAATTAAGTATGCTTTTATTACTTATTCACCACATAATGTAAGAAAATTCATGAAGTTGGTACTTTGACCTAGTATGTGTTCTATAGCTAATGCTGCGTGGCGCAATGATAAGCCGTTTACCAAAGTCGGTAGGAAAGCACCACCAGGGTCACCTTCCTTATTTTTCTTGCTGCCCCAAAGTCCCCTAAAATAGGATTGTATATTGCTATAGTTAACGCAGTCACTTATAATTGTTTATTTTAATTATTTCAGAAACGATGGAGTCCGGAGATTTCAAAGATTTCGCGAAGGCGATGACTGATTACATTGCAGAATATTTGGAAAACATTAGAGACAGGTATTCTTTTCTTTTTATTCAAGCGGCTATAAGGTACCCGAATGGAGATTCAAGTATATGTACCTAACTACTCTACTAAGAACCCTAAATCTATATCTACTTACATAAATAAAAATGAAATAACTATTGTTCGTTGGTAAGCGCATCACTTCAGAACGGCAGGACCGATTTGGATTTTTTTTGTTTTAAAATGTTCCTAATAGACCGAATCAGGTTTTTACGGTACTAAAAATTTGTAAAGTTGCCGGGAAATATCGGGAAAACTGAAAGTGAATTTTCTATGGGAAAGTCGTATGAATTATTGAAATTTGGACAGGGCAACATCTGTCGGGTCAGCTAGTATCTTTATATTTAAATAAAAATGAGATTCTGTTCTTTGGTAGGCGCATTACTTGAGAACGGTTGGAACGGTTTTTTTTTAATGTTTGTTATAGTTCGAATTACATTTTTATGGAAAGAAAATTTAGAAATGTTGCCCGAATATTGGATTATCTGGGAAAACTAAAAGGGCTTTTTTCTATTGGAATTGTTAGGACAAGGCTAAATTAAATCTCAGACTAAATTAAATCAGTAGGTACCTTATTTAGCCCCTGAGCATTGACTAGACATAGCATTGAAGGATTTAAGAGTCTTTATTTATTTTCCAACTTCTGTGTTTCAGGCAAGTAGTCCCGTCGGTGAAACCGGGCTACTTGCGCCCACTGGTGCCAGAGCAGGCTCCTGAGAAGGCGGAGCCCTGGACCGCGGTGATGGCTGACATCGAGCGCGTGGTCATGTCTGGGGTCACACACTGGCACTCGCCGCGGTTCCACGCGTACTTCCCCACCGCTAACTCGTACCCTGCCATCGTGGCTGACATGCTGAGTGGGGCCATCGCTTGCATTGGATTTACTTGGGTATGGTTGAATTCATACTCAAGCTTGAATATAGACCAATAAGATTATGGTATCATAGTACACCTGTAGTCCCAACAATTCATGTAAAATTATTATTTTAAATTATGTTTACTGTGCCTATACTGGCATACAATTCTGCGTTAGTACTAGTAGCGAAGCCAGTGTCAATGTCACATACGGCACGTAGGTAATTTGAACAAGGAAAACGGGTTGTACCTATGACTGTCGTATTCACTCGTTTTTTGCGTAAACAGAATAAGTAACTAGGTAAGGTTCTTTCCAAAATCCATACTTCTATATCCATCCAGTGGTCCCACATCCCACTGACGTAACTTCAGATCAGAGCCCCGGTGTGAAGAGGAAATTGTGCCCCTATAACCCATCTGTTTTCTTTGGAAAATATTTATTATTTATGTGGGACTGTAATATGATTAATTGATAATAGTATAACATAATGCAGCCGCTGCTCTATGTGGCCCCCTTTGTTATCGCTAGCGGTACTTGACACGTGCTACAATAGGTTTGGCAGTAAATTTACTTAGAGATACCTGGATGCTACGAGCGAAGCGAAATTTAATAACTTCATCACCCCGAGTCGGATAGGTTAAACTTTCTTTAGGACATGCAGAAATGTTAGCTACTTTGTCGAGTTATATCGCGAGCAAAGCGAGCTCCTAACTTTTGGTACCCCGCCACGTCTTATTGGATTACGGTATACTTTCTTTTTAGCAGTATCTGAAATTTCTCAGTAGCAGCTCGGAATCTGGATTTGTGCCCGGTTGATGGCAATAGGCTCGCCCCCTATTACATGGGACTTAAAACATAACTGGCGAAATGTGGGTGAACCTGCTAAAGGGACACATCTGCCCAACCTTTCGGGGAAACAAGGCGTGATGCTATGATGTTATGTTTCTTCTTAGCTTAATATATTCAACAGGCCTCCCGGTCCGGACACTGAGTGGGGCCGTCAAACACCGCGAGCCTTGGTGCCCCACACCATTTTGCACCTTAATAGTTACGCCACCCATGCTCCACATAATTATTTAACTAGTATACCTATACAAAATATTGTAAAACATTTTAAAAGAGTAACGGTGGAGTTTCTTGTCCTTTCTTCTCCATACGAAAACTACCTTTTGGAACGACTACAATCAATTCTATTATTTTGTAAATTTTGTCGTTCAAAAGTACCATACAAGGGCCTATTTGAAATAAATGATTTGACTTTGACATACACACAAAATACAATGTTGTACATGGTATAATTTCAAACGTTATAATAATGACTGCTTTATTGGTGAAGTGGTCACAAAGGCGACTGCTGAGCATGGGGTCCTGGATTGATTCAATATCCAGTACCCTAATTGCGTAACTTATTTTCGTAAACAATTATGCCTAGTTTGTTTTATTTTGACAGTTCAACAACATTTATTGCGTTATTAACGTTGCTGAGCAAATTTTTTTTTAAATCTGTTTCAAATCGAAACAGATTGTGTCGTATTACGTAATTAGGGTACTGGTCGGGAAATTAAAGTGTTATTGGATTTTTATATTAGGAAGTAGTCTGTGGCAACAGTTTGGTGTCTAATGGCAACAAGCTCGTCCCCTTTATAGACAAGTATGTAAATGGCGAAATGAGGGTGTACATAAAGACTTGCATTTTCCTTCGGGAAGTAAAGGCCTGACCGCGTGATGTAACGTACCTATACATAATAATAACACTTTGAAAATTCCAGATTGCGAGTCCAGCGTGTACAGAGTTAGAGGTGGTGATGCTCGACTGGCTGGGCCAAATGTTGGGTCTGCCCGAGTCGTTCTTAGCCCGCTCGGGAGGGGAGGCCGGCGGCGTCATCCAAGGCACCGCCAGCGAAGCCACGCTGGTCGCTCTACTGGGAGCCAAGACGCGCACCATATTACGCGTCAAGGAACAACATCCTGACTGGACCGATACCGAGATTCTATCAAAACTCGTCGGTTATTGTAACAGTAAGTTGTCCATTGCAATAAAATAAAATTGGGGTCGGCTTCCAGTCTAACTGTAGTTCACATGGAGTGATCCCCTATCTGACCTACACAACCCAGTTACTGGGTAACATGATATCCCTTGGTAAGACTGGCCGTCAGACTCAGAGGGGACTCGGTATGTAATGGCTGGTCACCCATCCACGAACCGGTTGTTATTACTTAGCCACGAGCCACTGCTGTAATATAATATTATTGTAAATTACATAGTAAATAAGCTTCCAAAAGAGATCCCCAACTGCCAACGAAAACGTTGAACAGTCGTCTGGCAATACGCGTAGGTACCAACATATATATTTTTTTACTTCTATTCACAGAGCAAGCCCATTCTTCTGTGGAACGTGCTGGTCTCTTGGGCGGCGTGAAGCTTCGCGCTTTAAAGCCCGACGGAAAGAGGAGCCTTCGTGGTGATACACTTAAGGATGCCATCGATGAAGATCTTCGCAACGGCCTAATTCCCTTCTATGTATGTTTTTTATTGCTTTTTCGAATTCCCAAACAAAAAGGCTAAAGTTATAATTAAATTATACTTACGTTTTACCTGTAACATCATTATTGCAGGTCGTGGCTACTTTGGGTACAACATCCTCATGCGCGTTTGACGCTTTAGAAGAAATCGGCGAGGTGTGCTCCTCGCAGAATATTTGGCTGCACGTGGACGCAGCCTACGCCGGCTCCGCATTCATCTGTCCTGAATATAGATACCTCATGAAGGGCGTTGATAAAGCGGATTCCTTTAATTTTAATCCGCACAAATGGTTACTGGTTAACTTCGATTGTTCAGCCATGTGGCTTAAAGAACCGCGTTGGATTGTCGATGCTTTCAACGTTGACCCATTATATTTGAAACACGATCAGCAGGGATCAGCCCCTGACTACCGTCACTGGCAAATACCATTAGGACGTCGTTTTAGAGCTCTCAAGTTGTGGTTTGTCTTACGTCTGTACGGTGTTGAAAATCTTCAGAAACACATTAGAAAACACATTGCATTGGCTCATCTTTTTGAAAATCTGTGCAGTGCCGACGAAAGGTTCGAAATTTACGAGGAAGTCACCATGGGACTGGTCTGCTTTAGACTGAAAGGCGATAACGAGCAGAACGAAGAATTACTTAGGCGTATTAACGGTAGAGGCAAAATTCATTTAGTTCCATCTAAAATCGATGACACTTATTTCCTCAGGGTAGCGATTTGCTCTCGCTACAGCGAAGAGAGTGACATTCATATATCTTGGGAGGAGGTAAAGGCAGCTGCAGATGAATTACTCAAAGGCCGTTAAACATATTTTGCATTTGAACATTCAGCAATAACTCTGAATTTAAAAAAAAAAACGTTACTACTTCGAATAAATTAAATTATCCATTTCGGCTGTTTGAAAAAAGAATTGTAAGTACCTACTGTTCGTCCATACGATGCAGACGGGAGGAATATATGCGTTGTGAAACGGATCTTGTGGACAGGACAAGCCCTCAAGGTGCTGATAAACCTGAGCATTCTCGTAGGTAACAGAACAATGAGCATTCGTTCGTTCTCAATCGACGATACGTGCATACCGTCGATAATTATAGCGAACGTTAAAAAAGCTGAAGTAGCCTGTTGATTTGCTAGAAAACTCTGTTTGACCAAATGCTCATGTCGTGTTAAAAATGCTAAAACAACATGACCATTTGTTTTACTTAATGTAATATTCGCTAGAATGCTCATTACAAGTCTATGTTCAGGTTTATATTTACAATCAAAGTGCTACCTATAGGTACAGACGCCTGCATTAACTGGACACCCCTCAATCAAACAATAATTACTTATGGAAAGGGGGTAACTAATTAGTGCAGCCGTCACAACAAAATGTTAATGTACTCACCTATAAATGAAAGTTATTGAAATACTTATCTACCTACTTATATTTTATTTTATGTAAGTAGACTTTATTATATTAGAAGCACAGTATAACTATAAAAGCTGTGATAGAAGTGTTTAATAATATATTAAATTGCCGTAAAAGACAATAAGTTCGTTAGGAAATTAATATTATTATGGCTGATGTATATGACTTTTAAGGGCTAGATTCACACAAGTAAACTAAGTGGCTCATACGAATATGAACTTTATTTGTATAATTAATGTTCGTTCGTTTTCGTATGAAACGCTTGCTCACATTTTCAAAAACGATTATTACCATTATAAACATCACGTTACGCCTGTTTTCCCCGAAGGGTTAGGCAGAGGTGACCTATAGTCCACCCACATTTCGCCAGTTATTGAATATGCACATTATGTACATAAAGTACTTTTTGTATGAATTGCTTACTTTATTTAGCAAAGCAAAGTCGAAGTGCGGTCTGTGAATCTTGCCCTAACTTCGGATGTTATCAGAGGCTTAGGTATTGTAGGCAAAGCAAACCGGTCAAATATTTTAGTTTACTAGTTAGCTATATTTCATATTTCCATACAGTAATATTTCCAAATTAATTAAAACTTTGCGACGTTACCAACTTTTAGAATAAACGCTTTTAACAACAGGCTCACATAAAGTATGGTTAGCAACGAAAGTCGATTAACACTAAATTTTCCTAATCATTATTTATCGGGCCCAGTATTAATAAGAACAGATGTAAAATTATGGTAAGTAATACGAACTGTCAAATGTTATGCTGAGAAACAGTGTATCGTCGTATTTTAATTGTTAGTTAAAATAAACAGTGCTAATCGATTTTTGTTGCTGACCGTACCTTACTCTTAATTATGCCAAATTGATCACAAATTGTTAGACCACGCCCCCAAATCGTTGAGTAGCGCAGCGGACCCGGCCTTATACAATGTGGAGACAACAATATGGCAATAAATGAAAATATTGGCAATACTAGTCCATAGAAATATTTTGAAACTATTATTTATAAAACCTATAATTTATTTATTTTTAATGTTCTTTTCAAACTAAATAGTAGTGATAGACCGACAATGGATTTTGCCGATCTTTGACAATCTATAGTGACTTATTAGTGACTAAACTACTTAGAATGAATATATTTGTTTTAATTTTTGTATGTGTGGAACTACTGGGAAAGTCATTAGATTAGTACCTAATATCTGCATGACCGAGCCATGCTCGTTTTTTTTTTGGTAGTTTTCTAAAAATGAAACCTTGCTAGATCGATTTATCGCCCCCGAAATCCCCTACATACTAAATTTCATGAAAATCATTGGAGCCGTTTCCGAGATTCAGATTATATGTAGAAAAGATATAGATATATAAGAGAATTGCTCGTTTAAAGGTATTAGATAGATGGGTACGAAGTTTAAATTAATGTCGTATTATCGTCCCCACATTGTATAAAAACAATAGAATTTTATAGATCACCACATTCATATACGTATTATTAGTTTTAGTTAGTATAAAGTGCCTGCTAAACGGTCGCCAACGGCGTCCCAACAGAGGTGACCTTAGTGGTTTACAACCGTGTAGTTGGTGTTTACGACCAAATTTCAAACAGCTCTACTTGTCACCAACCAAGGTCACCTCTGTCGGGGACATGGTTGGCAGCCGTGTAGCAGGCCCTTAATTTCGATTGTTGCCTATCGATGGAGTGAATTGTGATAATTTAATTATTGAATACTTCTTTGATTCCTTATTGAAAGACCAATGCGACCAAATGTTGCATACTGTTACGTAGCACGACGACGCGCGCCGACGACGGGGCCTTTGAATAAACCCTTACGACGCGGGCTTTACTTGTGGTACCTTTGGTTACCAAGTAAAGCCCGCGTCGCTTCGTGAAATAAAAATACTGTAACAATTTTCTTTTTGTTGTTTCTTTTTAGCGGTGTTTTTCTTCCAATAAAGGTACCTTATACTTTTGGTTCGGCTAACGACCTCGTTAGCTCAAATTCCTACTTATTGTTAGTTATATTTATTTTTATTAAAAAAAAAAAAAAAACCCTTATTTATTTTGTCGGTGTGTAATGTTTAAATTACTTATTAAAGTAATTAGAGAAATGTGTCTATTTAAAATATAGCTGTTTGTTATTTATTATATTTACTGCGTAATAAACAATATCATAAACATTTGTCAAGATTATTATTTCGGACTCGTGTAAGTACCTACGTACTCGAAACACAGTTTATTATTATACCAAATATAGGCCCTTCCCAGGGGGTCTACTCTCAAAGTCCATCAACGAAGATACGGGCCCGTCCGAAAGTATCTAGTTGTTGCGTCAAAACCCCTGATAATTTTAATTTTTCGGACAGGCAAGAACACATCGGGATTAGGGACAACTGTCAAATCGTGTTATCGTTCCTTCTATTTCAAGCTCCGAATTAATCTTATGTCCATAAGTAAGTGGTACAAAATAGGAAAGTCACAACCGGTAACTTCGGTCGAAACTACTGACTTCTCTGTTTGTAGGCCCCCGATTCGATCGGGTAATAAAAGACTATGACGGAATTCAAGTTTACACACGGCGTAGTTTTTGTAGGTCCTACCCATGCTAGTTTTTTTTTTTGTATGTGTTATAGGCAAACTCCGAAGCTCCGGCGCTCCTAGGTTGGACTGGTCAATCCTCAGGTCAGACTGAATGACTTAGTCAAAGCCCAAACAAATGTAAATTTTCGGCCTTTGACTAAACAATTTTCGTCAAACCTGGGAGAGACTAATTTGGTCAGGCAAACGTCAAAACACAATTTTATTAAATCGGGGTTTGACGAGTCAAACTCCGATATAGGTATGAAGTGTCTTATCTTCGTATATTTGGAAGCATTTTATCATTTAAGCAGCTTTCAAGTCTTAAGAACCGCTTAACTCTGCCAGTTCTGACACCTGATTGGTCAGCTTACGTGATTTTCACTTTTATATTTGAGATGCTTTGAGAGAATGCCGTGTGGCATTAGGCCCGCCTTTTGTACGATGTGCAATAAAGTATAAAATAAATAAATAAATGCTTTGGAATATACGGAGGTTAGTTTGACGCTCAATGAACGAACATGAAATGACAAAACAATCGGTCGGAACACCGCGAGAGACATTATGAACCTGTTTAAACATATTCAGATCAACGTTTGACCGAGTTTTGCAGTCGCTTCTAGGATTGACTAGGCCAAAACCGAAACAGAATAATTTACTTTCGACGTTTGACTGAAAAGTTAGGAGCTCCTGGGTTTGACTAAAAATACTTCAGGCAAAGGGCGAAATTGAAATGTATTTCGGGGATTGCCTGATGGCTTTGGCCAAACCTAGGATAAACCAGTCCTTCCGCGAAGAGACTGTGTATCGGACTTTGACTATAACATATGAACTAAATTTCGCAGGGCGTATGCCTACTGTTTCTTTTAGTTCCACAAAAAATCGGTCACCGATTGTATGCCGTCTGCAAACGCTCTATAAAAGAAATGGTACCGCGTTGTAGGTACGATTATAAAATCACTTTTTTGTCCGTCTGTCATAGAGGTTTTTCTGCAACGTAGGAATTTGAATTTTGGTATAATGTTTAGGTCTCGACTCTCGGTGACGCGCGCACAGATCACTTGTGAAGGCCAAATTTATATTCATTTATTTGGAGGGTTCCGTTTGATATTAGGAAAAAAAATAAATAACATATCATGTTATGTAGGTATCGTTTAAAAGAGCTTTCTTTAAGGATTCTAAAAGTATATTTTCACCTCAGCACCTCAAACAAGCAGATTTTGCTGTTTAAAGACGGTGAGCAAACTCAAACCCAAAGCATTTATTTCAATTAAACTATTGACAGGCACTTTTGAATTGTCAAGGAATCGCTCAGTCGAAATATGAAACTAGTTGCCCATTCGAAAGCGTAGTAGGTAGGTACCTATAGAGAAGAACGGGCAAGAAACTGGCTCAACGACAACCTACTCACAAAATACAGTAAAAACTAACAACATAAATCGGTTTTACCATTTCGAATCGTTCACAACCAAATTAAGCTTTAAGCATCAAAGTATACGTACACTCATATATATGATAAAGTTTCAAATAATAACTGTAGGTGTCCTGCAATTAATAAAGTCCAACCCAAAAATTATCATGGTGTGCTCATCTTGAGCATGTTACGAGAAGAATTAGGAAACTCTGATGGATATTTAAAACGTTACGACATGTCATCTCCACAAATATAAATAAAAAAGTATTCTAGTACTCCTCATAGAAATCTCCTTAATGAAGTTTATGTGGCACTTGTGCAATCTGTCATAGTTTACTGTATCCCCATATGGGGCGGTGCGGCAAAAACAAAATTTATATATGTAGAACGAGCACAACGAGCATTAATAAAAATAACGTACTTTAAAAAGATAAGATACCCTACTAACAGTCGTTTCTCTCTACATACATACTCACCTACACACACGCACAAAACACACCCAAACCCTCCCCATCCCCATACACATATATCCATTCACGTGAATAATGTAATTCTATTTCTGTTCTTTTATGTAAAATTATCTTGCTGTGGAAGAGCGGAGTCTCCTAATACAGGCATTTTTTGCTTAAAAGGAGGCTCCAATCACCAACCTGTTGTCTTGATTTGGTTCAGAAATAAACAATTTTTTTTTGTTAAATTCCGACCAAAAATGTCTGTCACTTTTGGCGGGGGACGCGGTAGCTAATACAAAAAAAAAAACAATAGATATTGTTTTTTTTTTCGAGCCTGGAAAGAGAAGTCCGTTCCATTGATTTTTTTTTATCAATATCGATAATCACTTGGGTATTTTGCTTGAACCCACAAATAAAACAGCTGACGTATAGAAAAGTTAAAATTTAATAATAACCACTATTAAATAAAAGTAAAAATAAAATAAAGTTATAGTACCGACAATTGATATATTTTAAAAATCAGTAGCTACATAACACCTACTGATTTTTAAAATGAATCAATTTGGGAGAAAATATGGCGAATAAATTTTTGAGGGTCCCTTTTCTTTAATGTACGCAGCTGCCATCTTGGATTTACATTTTGACCTCACTATCGACCTTAGCACCCTAAAAAACTATGAAAACGACAGCCATGATGAAAAATTTGAAAATTTTCGCAGCCGCCATCTTGGATTTACATTTTGACCTTATTATCGGCTTTGGCACCCTTGAAAACTGTGAAATGACTGACACCCATGACGAAAAATGTGAACATTTTCGCAGCCTCTATCTTAGATTTTCTTTTTAACCAAATTCACATTTTCTCTCTCTCTATCGAATTAGAAGAAGACGGTCGAATATATGAACGCTTTTCCGCGTGACTATTTCTGCCAGTTTACTTCTACCGCAAGCCGCGATAAAGAACTTCGTTCCAAAAACCTTTTTAGGGTTCCGTACCTCCAAAGGAAAAAACGGAACCTTTATAGGATCACTCGTGTATCTGTCTGTCTGTAGTTAATTTACCGCAAATAAACGTATTTTCTTTCTTTCTTTCTGTCTGTCCGTCTGTCACAGCCAATTTGCTCCGAATCTAATGGACCGATTAAGTTGAAATTTGGTACACATATGTATTTCTGTGACCCAAATACTAACGTGTAATGTAAATCAATGAATTTTGAATATAGGGGTCACTTTTGGGGGCAAACAAGGAAATAAAAAAAAGTTTTGCTAACAGTACCGTGTAACATATTAAATGAAAGCTTGTTGCGAGGATCTTAAACATATTAGTTATATAATTTTAAAATAAATACTTTTAAACATATTTAAGAAATTCGATGAAAATTGACCATTCCCCTCCCCTTATGTCTGAAACTACTGGAACAAAAATTAAAAAAATATATATATTTAATATGGCTCTTTACTCGTAGATTACAGGAAAACCTATATGAAGTCTATGGTTTTAAAATAACATGGTAAATCTGTCAATATTGTGCGGACAAACTTACATTTGCAGTTGGAATGTATGGGAGAACGTGTATTTCAACTACAAAGTTAAGTTTGTATTTGGGATAAATTCATCCCAACTACGGAACCCTTCATTGTGCGTAGTCCGACACGCAAATGGCCGGTTTTTTTAAATAAAACTTAAGAAATTATCGACATGTCTATTTTGGTGTCATACATCGATACCCTAGTTCACACTCGTACTAATTACATTTACACCAATTTTACGGGAGAGCAATTCTTATGTTCGCATATGAATATTGTAGCAGTGGTTATAAAAAAATTACAAATTTAATACTTATATCATGAATAGGTTTTTGAGATACTATATTTGTAATAATTATTTGACAATTTTAAAGTCTGCATGCTGAATATTGATGTCTTAGAAGCTCGCCCCCTCATTTAATACAAGTGTGCACATCGAAACTATGAATGAAATCAATGCAGTGAGGACATAAATGGTAAGAAAAATATGGAAGCAAACGAAAATAAATACAAAATATGTCATTATAGTTTTAAATATCACTGTGACACTTTTTTTTTTAATAGAAGGAGAAGGCTTTAACGTAACTCTGGTAAGATAAAACGAAGCAGAATTTAATTTAGTTTACATAGGAAAACAAAAATAAAAAAAATGTAATTAGTACGACGCAAGAAAAAATGTAATTAGTATTAGTACTAGGGTATCGATATGACCCCAACCCTACGGTAGTCTCGCTATCATTTGTGCTAGAAGACATATCGCTTAACACGTACATGTCGATTTTGCTGATTTGATATGAATTTTTGTATTGCAAAAAAATATATTTTGAACCTTATGAACATATAAACGAGGTGTAGCGAGACATGGTGACGTCACAAAAGCAATGTGAGGAAAATACTCGATTCATGACTTGTTTTATGTTGAATCGAATCAAAAGTCAAATTGTAGGTATTATTTAATGAAAACATGACTAAATATTTAAAAAAATAGGTATTTACATATGGAAGGTTATTCCTTCTTTATTTAAATTTGATGTATTTGAACACTTTTTACAAGTTTTAACAGCACAACCAGGCATTTTCACGGAGTACTGAATGAGAACCGCGCATCTCGAAAAAGATTAACGATGTGCGTTAAAATCGATTTGAAAGTAGTTTTTATGACCGTGCTAAAACATTTGTTATTGTACTTTTACAGAGGGGGAAGTGTTCGTAGGCTTCTCCAGTGTCGTTCACTAAGGCTGCGGCCAGCCCGCCGGTTGAACGCGTCCCAGAGGGTCATGGCCATCCGGCTGGCCCGAGGATACCGCACGGTCTCCTGCGAGGCGGCGAGCCTCCTTGCCGGATTACCGCCATGGGATCTGGAGGCAAAGGTCCTCGCGCACATTTGGGAGTGGCGCGAGGAGGCGAAACGCCGGGGCTTAACTCCGCTGCCGCGAGAAATCGCGGCACAGCGGACAGAGCTCCGGCGGGATCTCATGGCGTCATGGAGAGTGCGATTGTCGCAACCCAGCGCTGGGCACGCCACAATTGCGGCGATAAGACCCCTCTTTGAAGAGTGGCTAGAGAGGCACCACGGTGTCCTCACCTTCCGCCTGACGCAGGTCCTCACCGGACACGGCTGTTTCGGGAGGTTCCTGCACAGGATAAGGCGGGAGGAAACGCCCGGGTGTCACCATTGTGTGGATCGTCCAGAGGACACGGTGGAGCATACGGTGGAGGTCTGCCCAGCTTGGGCGGAGCATCGCCGTGTCCTCGTGGAGGCGATCGGCGGCGGTGATCTCTCGCGTCCGGCCCTGGTTCAGGCCATGGTACGGAGCGAGAGGAAATGGGAGGCCGTCACCTCCTTCTGCGAAGCGGTAATGCTCGCGAAGGAGGAGGCGGAACGCGTGAGGGAGAGGCATGTTTCGCGCCCTCACGCCCCTAACCGCCGCAGGAGGAGACGCTCAGGGCGTCGGGAATCGCGGGGCGATTTCTGGCCACCGTAGGCGCGGGCTTGCGGGCGGTGAGCAATGGGTGGCTCACCGTCCGATAAGGACCAGGCCCGGGTCGACGGCGCGTTGTGTTCCACGCGCGCCTCAGAGAGATGTCAGCAGAACTGAAGGGGTCCACTAGGGCCGATGCCTGCCGGGGTTGCGAAGAAAACCGAAAGGGAGATCGTGGCCCCCGGCAACAGGGCAACCGAAGGAACACGGGTGGGTTTTAGTCAGTAAGAGTCTGACACGCCCTCCCGCTCCGCCCAGAGCGGGAGAAGTTATTTGATGTTTCCCACCCAAAAAAAAAAAGGCTTCTCCAGTGTTCTATACTCTAAGGTCTACCTATTACGGTTCATGAGATACCTACAGCTCGCTGACAGACAGACGCACGGGCGGACATACAGCGGAAGCATAATAATAGGATTCCGTTTGGTACCCTTCGGGTACGGAACCCTTAAAACGCTGAACATAATATGCAAGTCAGCCTTCATGTACGACTTGCAAAAGCTCTTTAAACAAAAATAAAGAAGAAAATTATTCTTTTCGCTTCTGTCACTCTATGGTGTTCCAAACGTCATCATAATTATTAAGCAAAAGTTTTCAAATTAGAGAGTGATAATGTAATTTTTAAAAGTTTTAGATGGCATTTATATCTGCAGTATCAGAATGAAATTGTCACGTATGAAACTAATGTGGAATAGGGATATTTGGAATTTTATAAAGAATTTCACGTGTAGGACTGGGCACGGTTTAAATAGAGCTTTGACGACTGGTCTACGACAGTTTGGTAGCGCGGTGAGCACAGCAGCCGGACAAGAACAATGTATTCTAGACTCGTGCAGCATCAACCCCAATTGTCGGGAACCACGTGTCATCATTGTGGGTGCCGGAATGGCAGGCCTGTCAGCCGCACACCGACTCTCACAATGCGGTATAAACAATTACCTGGTTCTCGAAGCTAAAGAAAGGTATGCTGAGTTAATGTTTCAGAACACAAAAGATAGATACTCAAATAATTATTTTTGATTTTATTAGGGTTCTGTACCTCAAAATGAAAAACGGAACCCTATAGGATCATTCCTGTCTGTCCGTCTGTCCGTCTGTCACAGCCAATTTGCTCCGAATCTAATGAACCGATTAAGTTGAAATTTGGTACACATATTTATTTTTGTGACACACATGGACATGTAACGTAAATTAATGAATTTTGAATATGGGGGTCACATTTGGGGGCAAATAAAAAAAAACAAAGTTTTTCAAACTGTACCGTGTGGCATGTCAAATGTTTATAATTTGAAAATAAATACATTTAAAGATATTTAACAACAGATGAAAATTGACCATTCTCCCCCTTATCTCTGAAACTACTGAGCCTAAAATTTTGAAAAACTACAGAGAAAGGAAAACCTACAAAAAGCCTATGGTCTTAAAATGACATGGTGTATATATCAATATTGTGCGTAAAAACCTATATTTGCAGTTGGAATGTATCGGAGAACATGTATTTCAACTACAATGTTAAGTTTGTATTTGGGATAAATTCATCCCAACTACGGAACCCTTCATTGTGCGTAGTCCGACACGCACTTGGCCGGTTTTTTTTTTCTTAACAACGTGTCTATTAAGTCATCTGGTAAAGAGAAGATCAAAATATGTCAGTCCTGTAGAATGTTAAGGCTCGTGCCAATTGGCGCGATATCGCGGGCGCTACAGGCAGGGCGACCCTTGCAGCTACGGAACCCTTCATTGGCCGGTTTTTTTATTTGCAATAAAATACATGACATACAGATACGACATAATTATAATTTTGAGTACAAAGGTTAGATTATGCCTGTTTATCCCTTTTGAGTACAAAGGTTAGATTACTCCAGTTTATCCCTTTGACAGCAACATGAGTTGAGACTGGTCAGTAGCGGATACAGGGGAGGGGGTTGGTACGGAGCGAGAGGAAATAGGAGGCCGTCACCTCTTTTGGTAATGCTCGCGAAGGAGGAGGCGGAACGCGTAAGGGAGAGGCAAATTTCGCGCCCTCACGCTCCTTACCGCCGCAGGAGGAGACGCCCTGGGCGTAGGGAATCGCAGGCCGATTTCCGGCTACCGTAGACGCGGGGTTGCGGACGGTGAGCAATGGGTAGCTCGCCGTCCGATAAAGACCAGGCCCGGGTCGACGGCGCGTTGTTCCACGCGCGCCTCAAAGAGATGTCAGCAGAATTGACGGGGTCCGTTAGGGCCGATGCCTGCCGGGGCTGCGAAGAAAACCGAAAGGGAGATTGTGGCCCCCGGCAACAGGGCAACCGAAGGAACACGGGTGGGTTTTAGTCAGTAAGAGTCTGACACACCCTTACGCTCCGCCCAAAGAAGCCGGGAGAAGTTATTTGATAATTTACCACCCAAAAATAAAAGCGCGGGGGGGGCTAAGGCGCTCAAGCCCAGAAAGCATCTGAGTTATTCCGTGACAAATCTTAAAGTGAACTTGATATTATTCTAATCCCCAGTTGTATTAAAAAAATTATCTACACCCATGCTATAAAACCTCTATAAAAGTTTCTGAAACAGTTAGCTTATTGCCAACATTAAAACAGCCAGTGTCATAGTAACCATAATATCATACAAATGAGTGTTATGATGTTGTACTAAATTTCATTATGCAACTCGAATTTAAAAAAAGAACATTGTCATGTATGCAACTACTAGTTTCCACCAACTTTTGTAATGGAACGTTGAAGCGGGGGACAGCAGCACCCGCTGCAGCGCATACGCAGGGATGTGCGGGTGCGGGCGACACTCATACGTACACTTGTACTGAATTTCGTGGGATTTTATTTATTCTTGATCTTAAATTACAAAAATCCAATGGTTAAGAACCTTTTATAGAAGATTCATATCATGGGTGTAGATAAAGTCTTTTATGCAACTGTACATAATTAGGTATTATACAACAGATGCATAAATAACGATAATACAACTGGGGTACCCAATTGATTCAGCCCACTGTACAATTGTCATCAATTATCCTTAGCTTAATAAATATTATGTTTTCAAGTTTTTGTCTTTAAGATGTTTTGTTTACGTGACGAATTTTGAATCCGCGCGCCACTCATTCTGCCACTCACGCTGCCCGGTTTGGCCTTACTTTGCTAAAATCTACCCTTAGCGCGGAGTCAAGCCCCTCCCAAACGAATCCTGGATCCGCCACTAAGACTGGGTCTCGGAATATTAAAATCTGTCAGACCTTCCTAACATCGATCAAACCTACCAACCGTAAGAACTTTGAGGCAGTAAGGACCGTATGCAAGGGCGTCGCCAGCCGATGGCCCATGGGGGTCCTGTTGATATTTAGGGTTATGAGGAACAGAGTGTAAAGTTCACTCCTCCTCTATAGAAAAGGGAGAATCCTCCGACCAGACGAGTGTCATGTCTGGCGGGCAACTGCCCAAAACGGTTGAAGTCGGGATCTTGTATATATATGTCGATCGCGCAGTAAACTCTAATTGCGCGATGCAGGATTTGTGTGACGAGTCTTTAATGCGTAGTTCGCATGTGGCGATGTAGATGCCGCCACAGATTTATGGGGGATGGGAAAAGTATGATTTGTGGGTACCTACAGTCAAAAATCAAGAGTACATGAAGCTTTACATTTGTAGTTCGAGTCTTATTACCTCTACGGCGCACAATGGGGCTAAAAACGACAAAATATTTAAGAAATTCGATGAAAATTTTAAGTCCAGTACTTTTGGGGGTGGGGTCTTATCTCCAAAAGTACTGGACTTAAAATTTTGAAAAAAATACGTAGTACGGCTCTTTACTGATAGAGGAAAACCTATAAGAAGTATATGGTCTTAAAATAACATGGTAAATCTGTCAATATTGTGCGTACAAACTTACATTTGCAGTTGTCCGACATGCACTTGGCCGGTTTTTTTTATCTCTGGGGGGGGGAACTGCGCCCTTTTTCCCCCTAGTGACGCCCTTGACCGTATGTGGGTACCGTGAATTCCTATAATTAAGCAGACGAATCCAAGAAAATCCCAATCTTTACTAATAAAAACAAATTTTACAGACCTGGAGGACGAATTCATTCGTGTTGGCTTGGAGATGCGGTAATCGAAATGGGAGCCGAGTGGATTTTTGGTGCATGTTTACCGAACTCTGTATACACGCTAGCATCGCAAGACAGGCTTTTACAACAACCGTTACCTCGCTTGGATGCATCAAGAGGCCTATTTTGTACAAGCGAAGGACGAGCAGTTGACTTGCCAGTAACGATTACGGCTTATCATACGTTTAGGCAAATAGAGCAACAAGCAGCTAGTTTATTTCGACTCGGTGGGGAAAGGCAACATGGAACTCTGTTAAATTTTATCGGTTTACGTATACAACAAGAATTACATAATTTTCCAGAAGATCAAAGATATGACGCCGCACGCGTCATGTTTGGATTGACTAATATTTTAAGGAACAGGTGCGGAGATGATCTGTCTCTAGTCAGTGCTGATCAGTACGGCAGTTATATTGAGCTCCCTGGTGGCTGCGTCCGAGTTCCTTTGGGATATGTCGGAGTGATGGCACCATTATTGCGCGGCCTTCCAGACAATTGTACACGCTATAATAAGGCAGTGAGTGTAATTCGATGGGGACAAGGCGCAACTGGCGAAGGACGTGCAATGATTAAATGTTGTGACGGAGAAGAATTGTACTCTGATTATGTTATAGTTACAGTATCTCTTGGATGTCTTAAATGTCAAGCCGATAAATTATTTGCTCCACCGCTACCATGCTGTAAATTAAACGCGATATGTAATTTAGGGTTTGGTCTAAGTGATAAAATATTTCTAGAATATGCCGAACCTTTCTGGGTATGCCAGGAAGGTAACCTAAAACTCGCTTGGTCGGCAGAAGAATTACAATGCAGAACTGATTGGACACGAGGAGTGTGTGCAATAGATGAACTACCAGGTAGTAAACATGTACTATGTGCTTTAATATCAGGTCAAGAAGCGGCTTTGATGGAATCAATGGCAGATAACGACGTCGCTGAAGGACTGACCCAGACACTGCGCAGGTTTACTGGTAACCCGTGCCTTCCTTATCCACAAATGATGTTGCGGTCTCGATGGGCTTCGGATCCACATTTCTGCGGGGCATATTCTTACATGAGTTGTTGTTCCACGGTCAGTCACCAATGCGAATTAGGAACGCCAGTGCCAGGTCCGTGTGACCCGATGCCTCCCATTCTGCTATTTGCGGGTGAAGCTACAGTGCCCGGATATTTCGCCACAGCACACGGAGCGCGATTGAGTGGTATTCGGGAAGCCGAACGTATTATATTACTAACGAAAAAATTCGACGGTCCTCCAAAACTTCCTGCGTAAAAGTTAATAATTTTAGATATTGTATTTCTATTGTTTTGTCTATAATTATGTTGTTATCCGTTTGAATGATGCTGTTAATTTTGAAGACTCGTTTTATTAAATGAGGTTGACCTGTCTTGGTGCATTTGTATGTTGATTTAAATGATAATAAAAATACCTGGCAAGTCAATAAATGAGACCGATTCCCTAGTCGGTGCTAGGCTAGCACGCTTGCTTTATGTTCGTGAGATGGCTCACTTGGTTTATGAGTAACGGCGCTTCCCTCACTAGAATCGTAAGTGGGCTGGCTCCACTAGCGCATCATCTCGAGAGTCGGCTCGCTATGCAAGCAAGTCTCGATAGTAGAATCGCTCCGCTCAATTGGCTTGTGAAGGGCTCGCTCCACTCGCTCATCTCGTGTTTAAAGTCCACTCCGCTCCAGAGACGGCTCGCTTTGCTGGTGCCGTAACTAATCACGTTCCGCTCACAAGTATGGTGAGTGTGCTCGCTTGGGTCTCTCTTTTCATGTGTAATCGCGATATACTCACTCGTGTTTAAGAGCTCGCTTAGATTAAAGAAAAACAATCACGCCAGAAGAAATTAAAAGCTGTTTCATTTTTAATCAATTAAAAAAAGGAGGAGGTTCTCAATTCGTCGGAATCTTTTTAATTTTTTTATTTATGTTCCCCGTTTACTCAAGACAGCTATACCGATTTGAAAAATATTTTTTTTGTTTGAAAGGGTATACTTTCAAGTTGTTCCCATAACTCAAAAATGGTGTGTCCTATCGCAAAAATAATGAATATTTTGACCCCCTTTACAAAACCCATAAACCCCTAAATCACGACATGTAGGTATTTTTTTTTTCATATTTTCCATACAAAAAGTGAAAAATTCCTTTGAAAAAAACACGTCAAGGCCACCGTCCCTGCGCGCGTCCGGCTCTTAAAAAAAAACTCACTGGGTAGGGCAAACAAGTACCTACCACGTGGAGTCGTGATTGTCAAAAATTATTTTTAAATTTAGAGAATTTATTTTGCAAAATAGCTTTAATATTCTCATAGCCTAAAAGTAAGGAATTTTACTGATAGTTTAGTTTAGTTCGATGTACAAGAAAATTGGCACCAATAGCTTATGAAAGACGTCAATGAATAGCATAGGTACTTAATATATTCTATTCCAAAACGTACTACCTAATCTATAACAGGGTAAAAAAATGAAATGATTTGTTTTCGACTAATATTTACCCCACCTGACCCGTTGTAGGTGCAGTCAGAGAAATTAGTGGTTAAGCAAATTGACATAATATAGGTATCTATTTAATCATGACGCGTAAACACCGATGTGCTAAGTGCCAAGAACTGAACTTACGTAGTACTCCAGGGGCGACGACTATAAACACCTCGATTCCTACCGGCTTCTCTTCAGAAATACGGAACACTCGTATTATTCAATGACGATAGTAGTTATCGTCATTGAATAATCACACTATAAACTGTATTTGTTACACCATAAAATTAAAACATTACAAAACCTATATACATTTAATTTTTTGTCTTAATATCCCAACAACAAAACATTTTGCGCTAACATAACGCCTAGGGGCGGGCGTTCAGCTTATCGTGAATTCAATCTCTTTAGAAAATAAAGTCCATCATGACTTCACTTCGGTCACGTGACACCGCGGTTTCTTAGTAGACGGGTAAGCCGATGTGCAACTAGTTACGATAGGGATAGTAGTAGAAAACGCGCGCGCGGGAGCGAGAAGGAATTATTGCTATTGCTTCACCTCTTTTTGGCACACGCATTTGATTCGGTTGTTTCAGTTAAATTTCGTAATGCGTTCGACTCGGAGTTCGTAAACATTTAATCATTCGATTGACAATATGTGGTTGTTTTTTGACGTAATCAAGCATTAGAACCATATTAATTTGCATTTTGTTCGCTCAGTATTCATTGAATTCATTAGTTTATCATTACTAGTCTACTACTAATATTTTTTGTAGGTAAAGAACAGTGATTATGTTAGTGTTAATGTATTTTGAGTTTAGTGAAAGTAAAGTACGTTGTAATTAGATATTTTGGGTAACTAGATAGTTTATTATGTTGAAATTACTTATTTAGAGTAGATTTGAAAAATAATTATTAGTACGATCAGTAGGATTAGGAAGGCGGCATTAATAGTTTTAAATTGTTTTTTGACAGATTATTTACTTTGTGAGGAAACCTGCTTTTCAAAGTAAAGTTTTGAAAATATGAAACATAATTAAGTTAGGCCGTGCTCGCCCAGATATGACTATAAATTACAAACGACGTGGTTTTTTCAAACATTTTAATGTTTTCCTTTACGATAAATGTCAATGACTGACTGGCAGTCGTAAATTAATTAAATGTATTGCTGTTCCCGAGTTTACTTTCCCCAGATTCTAGTAGTTTATGGAATAAAGGGATTTTCAATCTGTTGAATTCATCAAAAAACATGTGCAGACTGAAAAATATATTTGTGGCTGTTTTATGAGTTCGGGACTGGTAGGAGTAGAATTATTTTCACTAATTTGCATGACGCTAATAATAGAAAAGTTGATCGTAATAGGAATTCAATGAAACGGTTTATTGACACCGTTGTTTTGATAGGAAAAAAAGAAGTATCTTTTTGCGGCCACGACGAAAGTGACGAAATATTTATTTTTTGTTACTTCGGGTTATCTCTATCGTTTTACCACGCTTCGCCACTGGTACGTACCTAGTACCTTCTTCAAACACAGCTAATACGCACGAATTCGACTATTTCAGGGGGCTCTTACTAATAATTAAAATCCTCTCAACTTACAACCCGGAATAAAAATATCGATGAACATACCTACATTAAAAATATACAGGGTGTAAGGGACAGCCCTCCGCAGACTGATAGGGTGAAGTCAGTATATCATACTAAGATGACCGGTACATGAAATTATTTCAGGAATGTTATCGGAATCCAATTAACCTGATTTGTTTTATTACCTTACACGCAATGTATCGCTACCGTGGCAAAACGCACGTAGGTAGGTAGCGAACGACAGTGCAACGAGAAATATAACAGCTGATTTCACGCGTCGTTTGTTCACCATCCATTGCAGTTTTCTCTGTTTTACCTGTTCTATTTACATTAATGGAGTACTGCGTACAGAGAATGTAATTTTACATTGAAAGAAAGAAATAGTAAATGAAAAAACGCAACGTAGCGCAAAACAACGCAACGTTTCCTGGAAAAAATTTCGGTGGAATATGATTCAGAATAAGGAGCTGAATGTACCCTGTTAGTTTGCGGAGGGCTGTCCCTTACACCCTGTATATCTACTAACAGACGAAGAACCTCTTTTTTTTAAGAAGTCCGTTCAAAATCAATCGACTGACTGTATTGTAGATGGCATAGAACCTGCTATGAACCGCGTATAGTCGCGAATGAATACGAAGAGATCAGCGGCTGGTTCCCAGGTTATGAGCGTTGCAACTGCTGTAACCCAATTTGGGGGCCCAACGTCTCTTGCCGGAGGCATGTAGGTGTAATACGGAATGGTCCGGTTCATTGTTAAGGCCGCAGAGAGCGTTTGTTAGGGTGATAAAAGGATACCGGATCTCCTACGAGGCAGCAACTCTCCTGACCGGATTAACGTCCTGGAATCTGGACGCGAAAATCCTTGCGTCCCTATTATCGCTTGCGGAAGGTAGAACTAGCGCGTGGTCAGCGTCCGATTCCGCGGGAATTCTAGGCACACGGGACCGAGCTCCGTAAACCTAGTGGCTAAATGGAGGGAGCGACTTGCACAAACCAGATGGGGGCTCGCCACAATAGTGGCGGTAAGGCCTGTTATGGAGGAATGGCTGGAGAGACAGCATGGCGCCCTCAGTTTCCGGCTGACGGTGCTTACTGGACACGGATGTTTCGGGAAGTACCTGCGTCGCATAAATAAATAAATTATAAATCTTCGTAAGTGTGACCGCATGTATCCGCGCACCTATTCCTTTTAAAATGGTTACCCATTCATCAGCGCAGAGAGGTGAGGGCTTTGTCTATGTTGTTCTCTATTCTCGAACTATCCTACTTCTCCTTCTTACCTAACTTCCCATATTCAATATTATGCTCTGCCCATAGTAAAAATCTTCGTTCCACCAACAATCTTCTTCTACAAAGTCCTTCTCACCTAAGGATGGATCCAGGGGGGAGGATCATGGGGTCATGACCCCCCCTGGGCTGTCTAGGTCGACCACAGATATTTTTTTCTAAATTTCATTGATATATTTAATCAAATAAATACTTGATAAGATGTTGCCACGTTTGTGTTTGCCACATTTGCACGAAGGACATGCATAAGGACGTGCTGTTATTATAATTATATGATGATGGACCGAATTTTTTTTGCTGGTTTTGCTCAATAGGAAACGACCTAATGAAACTGTGCACCTAGCTGCTGACGTTTCATGTAGGTTTGCAAAAATTTATGCCCTACCCTGTACCTACGTCTACAAATTTTATTTGTGTTACTTCAATTATAGTATATTTCGTTTTATTCTAGCTGTTCGTGCCCGGCGTCGCCCGGATGTATTTCCGACTTTTCCGGAGGATTTCTCAAAATTTTCTTTCATACTAATCAGTGCAAACCTTGTCTAAAGAAACAGCAGACAATTACGAATACAAACAAAAAAAAAGCAGCCGAACCGGTCGAATTCTCTAGTGTTGAATTGAAGATGTCTTATACATGCGACAACTGATTTTTATATTTCTTTTTATGTACCTACCTACCCAAAGTAAACGTGAATTCATGCAATCCTAGTACTTTTTGTTGGGTCTCAGAAATTATGCACAACGTGACGTGGACAGAATACCGTCTTGTATGACGACAACTTTTTTTGCAACATCGGATTTTAATTAAATAAAGCATACACTTTATTTAATTAAAATCTGATGTTGCATTCTATTCCAAATTAATCTCTGTCTACCTGTGACAACTACATGAAAATCCTCCTCCCAATCTGGGCTCCTGTCCAATCTAGAGGGTCCAAACGCCTCCTGCTGGAGGCTCTACGCGAGGATCGTGCGTCCATGGCCCTCTACGGGGCGCCGGTGTGGGCGCGTTCATTGAGGCTGCGGCCAGCCCGCCGGTTGAACGCGTCCCAGAGAGACATGGCCATCCGGCTGGCCCGAGGATACCGCACGGTCTCCTGTGAGACAGCGAGCCTCCTTGCCGGATTACCGCCATGGGATCTGGAGACAAAGGTCCTCGCGCACAGTTGGGAGTGGCGCGAGGAGGCGAAATGCCGGGGCTTAACTCCGCTGCCGCGAGAAATCACGGCATGTCACGCACGTCATGGAGAGTGCGATTGTCGCAACCCAGCACTGGGCACGCCAAAATTGCGGCGATAAGACCCCTCTTTGAGGAGTGGCTAGAGAGGCGCCAAGGCGTCCTCACCTTCCGCCTGACGCAGGTCCTCACCGGACACGGCTGTTTCGAGAAGTTCCTGTTCAGGATAAGGCGGGAGGAAACGCCCGGGTGTCACCATTGTGTGGATCGCCCGGAGCATACGGTGGAGGTCAGCCCGGCTTGGACGGAGCATCGGCATCGCCGTGTCCTCGTGGAGGCGATCGGCGGTGGTGATCTCTCGCGTCCAACCCTGGTCCAGGATATGGTACGGAGAAAATGGGAGGCCGTCACCTCCTTCTGCGAAGTGGTAATGCTCGCGTAGGAGGAGGCGGAACGCGAGAGGGAGAGGCAAATTTCGCGCCCTTACGCCCCTCACCGCCGCAGAAGGAGACGCCCTGGGCGTCGGGAATTGCAGGCCTATTTCCAGCCACCGTAGGCGCGGGCTTGCAGACGGTGAGCAATGGGTAGCTCGCCGTCCGATAAGGACCAGGCCCGGGTCGACGGCGTGTTGTGTTCCACGCGCCCCTCAAAGAGATGTCAGTAGAATTGACGGGGTCCGTTAGGGTCGATGCCTGCCGGGGGTGCGAAGAAAACCGAAAGGGAGATCGTGGCCCCCAGCAATAGGGCAACCGGAACATGGTTGGGTTTTAGTCAGTAAGAGTCTGACACGCCCAGAGCGGGATAAGTTATTTGATAATTTCTCACCCAAAAAAAGGGCTTTATTTAATTAAAATCCGATGTTGCATTCTATTCCAAATTAATCTGTGTCTACCTGTGAAAACTACATGAAAATTCGTTCAGTATTTCCGGAGATGTGCGCGAACAAACAAACAGACAGACAGACACCGGATTCTACTGTTTTATTATATATATATGTATATGTTTATAAGATTATTTGATTTATTAAACTGTATACAAGGTGAAATTGAATTCATAGGCAACCTCTTAAGGGGTCATTGTACTCATCACTATGAACAACTTTCACTATAGGAGCAACCCTGAAATCAAGAAAAAGAATCTGCTGTTCCCTACATTTATTTTAGAATAGCTTCGTCAAAATGTAGGAAATACCAGGTTTTTTTTTCGCGATTTCAGGATTTGTTCCATAGTGAAAGTTGTTCATAATGATGAGTTCAATGACTCCTTACGAGAATGCCCATGAATTCAATTTCACCCTGTATAGACGTCTTGTTTAGATTTAAGAGTGCCTCCGCTGCGGGCGCCGCCGCCGGTTCCTGAATTGGCTGCCAGCGCTGAGTTTTGAAAAAAGAAACGGAATACGGGGTTGGCAATTTGGCATATTAGAGTAGATAGGCGGGATAGGCATTATTTAAAAAAACATGTAAGTGCATTCGGCTCACTCCGAAAATCGGATAATTCCAATAACGTAAATTTTCTAGAAATTACAGCAATATTATTTGCTCTAGGAACACTCACCTAGCCGCCATCTTACTAAACTCCCGTGCTTCAATTGGAACAAGAGGATATGAGCGAGCGTTGATTTGTAACGCGACATATTTGTGAACGAGCAACATTTCGCTCTTTTTTTTTGGATTATCGGATTTACTCAAAGATCTATAATTCAGAAATCTGGTAAGTTATTTAACTGGTTGTTTTTTAATTCGAAAGATTTTCGTTTTAGTTTACGTTGAGCGGGTTTAGGATATCCTAGCTAAAGGTTTTTGCTTTTTTCGGAATTAGTCGACTAGGGTAATTCTGAATTAAGAACCATTCGGATTTGCCCGATATCGAATTTACAAAGAAATACTGGTTCCCAATCTTTAAGTTTATTTTTATTTTTATAAATAGTAAGTATAATTGTTTTTTCTGATTGGTATCTTCTTTCAGTTACACCTATTCAATATACACTAATCAGCCGTTTGGGGTTGAAACCCTAGGGCCGGGTCCGAGTGCTTATGATTTATTCTACGAAATCTCCAAAGGGCTGGTTGTCACTTCCCGTGACCTAGGCTGGCTTTTACCTTCGCCACAGACTAATCATTGCCATACAATGTGGCAATGCCGCTAGTCTCTTGGGTACATTACCAGTCGACAGCGATGCGGAGGAATTTATCGACGCCATATTTCAGTTTGTTAATAGTTTTAGTTAGGTTAGGATATAACATTTTTATTTTATTAATGTATGTGTACGACTGCAAAATCTATACATATAATAAAACAGAAGAATCCGGTGTCTGTTTGTCTGTTTGTTTGTACGCGCACATCTCCGGAAATACTGAAGGGATTTTCATGTAGTTTTCACAGTTAGACAGAGATTAATTTGGATTAGAATATAGGCTTTGTTTTATTAAAATCGGATCTTGCAAAAAAAAGTTATCGTCATACAAAACGGTATTCTGTTCACGACACGTGCACCATTTCTGAGAGTAAACTAACAAAAAGTATTAGGCTCGCATGAATTCAAGATAGTATTACAATCATTAGTAATATCTCACTAATAGGATTTGAATGAAATTTGGCGTACAAATAGTTTATAACTAACAAAAAGTACTAGGCTTGCATGAATTCACGTTTAGGTTATTTTGAAAATGCTATCGATAAATAAAACTAGACAAGGTTTGCATAAAAGAACATTTTGGAAAACCCACCCGAAAAGTCAGAAATACGCCCGGGCGACGCCGGGCATGAACAGCTAGTAATTAATACGATTATAATATAGTATTTTATTACGCTTACATGAATGTGTCTCTTGCGTTTGTACCTCATTACATTTACGTACCTCATTTTGATTAAACATTTTACTTATTGATTTTTACTTCTATTTCAAACGTCTTTATAAAATTCAAATTCATTTATTTGTGTGATTTTTAGTACATTTTACATGAGATCTTAATAATAAATAATTAACTTGTAAAAATTGTGTACCTACTGACTAAAAGTTTGAGTACCGTAGACAACTTGTAGGTAGTAATTCCGAAATTCAAATACCTGTCATAAATATATTTAGCCTACTGAGAGGTCGAAATCTAGAAATATTTTTTTTGGAAGGTAAATCTGAACGAATAAGGAATTTGTTCCCTATGCATCTAACTAAAACCCTATTTTAACTATCATTTAGAATTAACCGAACATGCTTCGGAATTGCACGTACAAATTAAAAATAATCTGATTTTTAAACACTTGTATCTAAATACCGAGTACATTTATAAAAGTAGGTACCTATTCAAAACAGAGCTTTATAGGCTGTATATTCAAGTAAATAAAGGGGCCTAAATTAGTATCATTCGCTCCACCAATTCTGAATGGTGAATGAAAATATGAACATACCCTCAACTCTGCAAAAATCCTTTCGTAAATACCCGAATGCACCTTAATGAAGCATTAATTTATATTTCCATAATCAATGATTACCATATTCCAGTTATCAAGTACTAAGTACCCGGAACCGAACTAGTTAGATTAGGTTAACTCCTTGAATGTCGAAAAAGGTTAGGTTAGGTTGCGAAGCGAGCGGTGCTGCGGCAGCGGCCGGCAAGCGCTAAAAATGAAAGTATATAGAAAAAAATACTTTAGTTAGGGTTACTTAGTTGGAGTTCTGAATACTGGAACGGTTTCCATAAATGCCGCGCCGCCGGTGTCCATTATGGGAGCCGGCGGTGCCGGCAGCGGATGTTTTTAATTTCGGCTGCCGACAGTAATGTCATGCCAATGCCGTTATTTTTGGGAGCCGGCGCCGGCAGCCACTCCCTTAGATTTATTGTTATGTTATTTATGTTTAGCCAATCAATTGGTTTTTATTGTGTTGTTTATCTGTCTTGTGATCACTAAGCGTGTTATTCTTTATATCGGATGTAACAATAATAGAAATATCATTGGCAAATAGTACAAATTTATGATTTGTTATATCAGTATTGTAATTTATATAAGATTAATATTGCAGAAGATGGTGTGAGGGTTATTAAATAAATTAAAGTTCATTACTTACACACATTAATACCAATTTATTTTTATTAGTTATGCCTCATTTAGTTTAAATATTCAAATATAATTTAATAATATAATATACTTCCTAATAAAATGGTGATGACCTACCTTATAGAACAAATACTTATTTGAAAGAAAAATAATATTATTCAGCATGAATGAGGTAATATTGCAGGTATAGTTTGGCCGAAACCACTGTAGCACGCCTTAGGTTTGTGCGTAGCGAGACGGGGCGCAGTGTAGGCAGCTCATTCTTCAACGCTCAAGGCGCCGGCGGTCCCGCCGCTCATTCGTCAACGCTCACGGCTCACTGCCCCCGCCTGGCCGAGCATTCCTAACGCGCGAAACGTACAGCATTCTCGGTTAAACAGTGATGGAAGAGACAGTTTCACAAACAAAATTTTAACCCACCTAGAAAACTACCACCATTTCCAGCACTAAATGAATGATCATCAAATTCAAAAGACACTTTAAGCCCAGTAAAATGTCTGTGTCTAAATTCTACAACATATGAATATGTGTGAACCCTATTACGAGGCCACATAAAACTGATTTTGTACCATTCATCTTTTTTTATAAAGCAAGGTTCTGCGAGCTCTATATCAACCATTGAATCGTATTCAACTGTTTTTATAAAGTTGGTCAGTTTAAAATCACTATTATCTGATTCACACTCCACAGATACAGACATCTGCTCTGAGTAAACTTTAGCTGTATGGTTGCGGAAGTGTACTGCCGGTGCCATCCTTGTTGGTACACAAAGTGAATTGATAAATATAGACTTGTTAACTTTTATTCGAGAATGTATGACGTAATTATTTGAATCAATCACTATTGGAGCCACAGATCTAATAGGGCTCCGGTAACATAGATGCCACTGTAGTTTTAATAAATTTCTTGGCATATCAGTCAGGCCAATAGACCCAATCATATCTTTTACATCCATATTCGAACTTTTAATTAATTTTTTTATAGCCTCAAATTCATATGGCAATAGGAGATTGCTCATATCAGTTACAATTTCCTCAAGTTCATTCACAGTTAGTGTCAAAAACCTCAACAATTGCAATAAACCATTATTTTTAAGTACATCACGTCTATTCTCAAATGTGTCCAGAATGTTATTCTGTTTGCAGCAATATGTAGACCACTCAAAAACATGTTTGATAAGATCCTTTTCTGATATATTCATTTGGTCACTTTCGAGAAAAGTTTTCAGACAAGAATAGGTAATCAAGTTTTTTTTCTCTTGCAATAAATAATTGGCATGTTCACAGAATAACTTTAATGAGAAGGTGATAAGTTGTTTGTCTTGCAAATAGTCTGGGTAATTCAAGACCTCAACAACATTGTCAACACTGATATTTGCTAGAATATATGCAATACACATTTCAGTTAGGTGTTCCAGCATGTATTTTCTTGAGCCATATAATAATTCAAAGGCTTGATCTATGGTACTAATTTCAACAGTATCAGTATAAATGTAATTAAGTATCAATTGAAAAATATCAGGTTGAATGTCCGTTATCAGAATATCATTATCAGATGATAGTGGTCCATAAAACATAGCTTCAAATACAGGACTACTAATGCCCAGGATCAACTTATGTGCTTTGATTTTTTTTCCTGCCACAGAGAAACTGCAGTCACTCCATTCATATGAAACCAACAGCTTCTTAACACGGTCATATAAACTTGTTTGATTATAAGTGGGTTGGTCAGCCTTCAGGTAGCCCATCTGTAAAAAATAAAAGGCTATTAAAATGACTTTGGTTTTTGCTACACATAGGCTGCTTTAGTTTTTATTCCTTATTTTGGAGCAAGCACTAACATAACAGGTTTTCTAGTTATATCCAAGAAGATTATACTATATTTCACAGTTTGTACTTGGAATATCTTTAAAAAAAAATCTAATAACAATCACACACTTCTGAAGCACATAATTTTTACGAGGTGAAACAAGTACGTAGGGTCAAAGACCTAGTTTTAATAATACAGTTATCTGGGACACGTTTTAACTTTTCTTTATGAGCCATATGCGCCCTAAGTCTTAATAAATTTGAGTTCGTCATTATATTTACACAAAGATGGCATACCTTATTTCAGCACAGTTTTATTTTAAAATCCAACAATTTAACCTTGAACTTGAGATGATCACGCGACTGGTAGGGATGCGAAACAAACTTTGCTATTACCTTCCTAATTATCCCCAAAAGGAACAACAATACAATTATTTTCAAATAATGTAGGAGGAAACCCTTCAATAGTATACTGTACTTTCAAGTTATATTAAAATTGTAGTTAAAATGATAGCACCAGTATTTATCAAGACTGGTACTGGTAGTAAGTAGAACAAAATGTTTGCAAACAAAGTTTTGTTTGACGTTGACGTTGACATTTTTGACGTACTGCGATCGATAACGAAGGCCGTATTCCGAATTACGCCGTAATCGCTTACAGCGCTACACCAATATTTTGCGTTCCGATTTAGATATCATGCTTATTAAAGCTGAGAACTATCAACAATTCGGAACGCTCGTAAACTCGCTCACAGTGCTCACTTGATAGTTTAGTACAATACGCGCCACGAAAGATGAGACTTGACCGCGCCTCCCGCCGCTCCTTCCGCCGCCCCGATGACGCCCCGGCGGCGGCGCAGACTTCATACCGCTAAAGAGACCCATAAATCGTCTACTGCGCAAGTCAAATCACGTGGTGTGTCAAGTCTCATCTTTAGTGGCACGCACTGTACCTGGTTAGGTACCAGTACATAGTGTTGTTATGGAATATGGAAGTACAATGAAGATGCCAGATTACTTGTTAATTATTATATTAGCTAGTAGATATTATACAATACGAATCGATTAAGGAATGACAAGTCTGTTCAGAAAAAACTCCATAGAAACTGTACATTTCTAGTAAGGAGATTATGGTCTGTTATGTGCAAACTTCAACATAACCCCCCTCATCACTAGCATGATCGTTATCTTAAACCAAGTGAGGATCTCAATCTATCAAACCTTGGTTCAGATAAACTCTACACTATTTGCGCTGTAGCATGGTGCGGGTGACAGTTTCAGTAACATTTCGTTTCACTCTTGAAAGTTGCCGCGATTTACAATTTATGACTTAATATTTCAGTTGTACCACATTCGTAATATATTAAATAATTAATAACTGTAGTAAATTAAATTAAACCCAACCAGAATGTTCTAATCAAGAAATAAAATCAAATTGAATGAAAAATTAAGCAAAGTGTTATGCGTATAACGTAACGCCATAGACGTATTTAGTGATGGGATGTACTGCTACGATGGATAGTCGATATTTTTTATAATAAAAAACGTATATTGTGCGTAGGTCAATTTTTATTTTTAAAAGGTCTAATTATACAACAGAACATTTATAGGGTAAGGTTGCTTAAAAGGTTGCTAAAAAAAAATACATGTTATTCGTCTAAACTCATATCAGAGTCAGGAACATCTGAATTGTCACTCAATTCATCATCTGAATCTGTGACGGATATTATTAACGATGACTCAATTATGTTGTCAATATGTATGTCACGATCCCAATCAGACATAATGTCCCTTTTTGTTTTATTCACGACCTTCGACCAGTCTTCAGGTTGAACATTGTTGATGGCCTCTTGTAATAGGGCCAACATCTTATTTGCCGTAAATGGCGGCGAAGTATTATTTCTTGCGGCGTAACCTAAAAATAAACGAACTTATAAAAAAAAGTATTCAAATAATCATCAATCAGCCTAATCTAGTATCTGGTAATGTTTTTAAACTAGGTACATGCTACGATCGGAAAGCTGATTTTTTTATAAAGCTTCAAAATGGGAATTGAAATTAAAAGCATACCTTTTATTTGGGCCCAAATCAGCTCAATAGCGTTATACTGGCAATGGTAGGGTGGTAGTCGAAGGACCTGGTGGCCTTTTTCTTTTGCCATCTCGTCCAGAGCATAGGTAGGAGTTGGTGGCTTATGGCGTCGGACTAAGGCAATAAGCTCCGTCTTTAACATTTTTATATCTGCTGTAACTCCGTTTTCACTCAGCCACTTCACCAACTCGCTTTTGCGGTTGGATTGGTTTGGGGGTTTATTAACTTGCACCGAATGGTAGGGTGCGTTGTCCATTATTATGGTCATAGGCTCTTTTAAATTGTTTAATAGACCTATGAACCAATCTTTAAATTTTTCGTAATTCATCTCCTCATGATACTCCGTAGTTTTTTTTGACTTAAAAGCCAGCAAACAATCAGGGACGAATCCACTTGCTGTACCTGCGTGACAAATAATAAGGCGTTCGCCTTTGCCTTCCGGCACTTTGGTACACGATTGTGCCGTATCGTCGGTCCAACTTTTACCCACTGTGTGGTTGGCGTTTAGCCACGTTTCATCCAAAAAGACAACTTTGCTCCAATCACTTATGTTTTTGGCCTTCCTTAAAAATCTACATCTTGCTAGGGCAATGTCAGTCCTATCCATAATAATCTTTCTTTTGTTAACTTTTTTGTAAACAAAGCCAATATCTTTTATAACTTGCCGTAGCGAAGTAATACCTCCTTTGAACAAGTCAGCTTCTTTTAATGATTTTAGAAGCTTGAGCAATGTGGGTAGCTCCATTCTTCTATAATAATCATAAATATGATTTCTAATAGCAACCTTAGCAAAATCATCCAAATCTGTGATTGGCTTCACCTTGGTCCGCTTTTTGTTGGGTGTCGATAATTTATTTTCAAACATCCCATCTTGGCCAATTTTCTCACGTGTTATACGCGAAACAGTATTGCGGCCAATATCAAGAGCTTCGGCTACTCGTTCTACAATATGATTCAATGGTAACAACGGTCCATTATTTTGTTGTTCTCTTTCAAAGTAGTCTCGGAGGCGAACAACAAGCTCCCTGGCCTGACTACCCAAAACAGTTTTTTTTGTATGCTTAGGCATGGTAATAACAACAAACTCAACAAACTTATAACAAATAACAATTTAACAAAAATGAAAACAAACAATGAAATCGTAATACGTGTCACATTAAGTCACAATATAACGCGCTTGCACTCGTACTCGCACTCACAGCATCGCACGGGTAAACAACATGGCCGCCGCGCCGATGCACCATAGAGCAAAAATGTTGTCACGAAAAAAAAAACATAAACCCGATTTTGATTATTTTATATAAGTACAAAGATAATTATGTAGCCATAAAACATTTATATTGACAAGTTTATACACGTAGCACACACGTAGTTACACTGCACAACTGAATAATACACTAATTTTCATAACAATATTAAAGAGAACTAGATTCACGCTGCGAGTATCGTTAGCGATAAAAATGAATTGCATAACCTCACATCCCTACGTGGTACTGACAAATGTCAACGTCATACGGGCAACTGTCACCCGCACCATGCTACAGCGCAAATAGTGTAAGTCACCATATCTGCCTCCATGTGGGCACTTGGATGATATTCTATTTGAACTTCTTTCGAATGTATGAAATGTAATTTCGCTTATGCTTTGTCCAGCCAATCATAGGATTTTTCGTCAATTGTATGGCAGCCTGGTTATCATTGTATATTTTGACGATTGGTTGCCTCCATTCTGATATATCGTTTATTAAACGTCTTAGGTGGATTGCTTCCTTGGCAGCTTCGGCCACACACGTACTCTGCTTCCGCCGTTGATAAGGCTACACTCTTTTGTTTTCTGCTTTCTCAGCCAACGGGAGCACTGGCGAGTTTAAAACAATTGTCACTGTGCGATCTTCGGTCTATCGCGCAAGATACAAAATCTGCATCAGCTTGACCATACAACTCCATTTTTCTTTTCTTGTAGCACGGGCCCATGCCTTTGATCCCTTTTAAATAACGTAGTACACGCTTCGCGCTCTTATAGTGTCCCTCTCCAAAACAACTGTTGAATTGTGATAAATAGCTTCTAGTGGCCACGGCTAAATACATCAATGTTCCAATCAATTGTCCGTATGGTAATTTTTCATTTTTCTGTAATTTCAGATTAAGTTCCATTGGTATAGTTGTTAGCTTGTAGTCTTCCATGTTAAATTTCTTCAACACTTTTTCGATGTATCGTTCTTGATATAACTTTATTTCGTTTCGTCCTTGCCTTTTAATCTGTATTCCTAGAAGTTGTTCAGGCTCTCCTATTATATTTCGAATTTTTAATTTAACACCTTTTTTATTTCTTATATTTTTTTTTGTCACAGGAGTAAGCTATTAAACTCAAACTCAAACTCAAAGCATTTATTTCAATTAAACCATTTACAGGCACTTTTGAATTGTCAAAGAGTCGGTCAGTTAGTCAGAAAGTTGAAGCTAATTGCCCATTCCAAAACGTAGATCTCTATGGAGAAGAACGGGCAAGAAACTCCAAGGACACTCTTTTAAATATAGATATTACAAAATCCTGGGTACATCATTCTTGTTGCTTCTATATGTGAGAACAATGTACAAAAAATAATCAAAAGCAATTGAAAATATAAGATTAAAAATAAGCCCTGGCAGATAAGAGATGACCAGTTTCAACTGACGGCGCCCGTTCACGAACATCACGCGTGGATCAGCACCATCCAGCTCAACCATTTTGTAGGGAACCGAATGATCCAACACACTCGCCACCATCAGCGAGACATTTAAGTGAGCATGACATATTCTCAACTGCCATGCTATTTCAAGTATATACATCTTAATAAGTTAATAAACGGCTCCATGGTCTCACATTTACAAAAATAAAAATGCTTCTAAATTATACAAAACTATAGTTTGCAATGTATCTAAAAAAATAAAAGAATTTAACCACCAAAAAGAAAGAAAATCATTACTTAATTGGAGCATTCAACAATTAAGTTGGTAAAACAAAAATGAACATTAAGTTCCTAATGTCAAAATATATTTTTTTTTTAAAAAGGGGAAGCAACTTTTCCAAATATTAAAATTTTAACTAGTGAGCCCAAGCGGCTGTGGAGCAGGACCAGCATTAAGCCAAGCATTTTTATCTACGATATAATCATCTAACTTGTAATATGCTTGTCTACATAGTGTGCGTTTAATGCATGTTTTAAATTTCTTCTCATTTAGTTGAAGAATATCGAGTGGCATTTTATTATAACATTTTACACAGTACCCCATAAAAGAAGTGTGTACTTTAGACAATCTAAAACGTGGTTGATCTAATTTGTTCCTATTTCTAGTGTTAAAATTATGCCTGTCGCTTATCTTACTAAAAAGATGGAGATTTTTTCGAACATACATAATGTTCTCATATATATACTGACAAGGTACCGTCATGATGTTAATTTTCTTAAACAGTTCCCTTAGAGACTCGCGTCTGCGGAGGTTGTAGATGGCTCTGACGGCCCTCTTTTGCAGAATAAAGATAGAATCAATATCTGCAGCCCGTCCCCACAGCAAAATACCGTAAGACATGATGCTATGAAAGTAACTAAAATAGACCAGTCTCGCGGAATTACGTCTGTTAGTTGGCGGATTTTCCAAACAGCGTAAGCGGCTGAACTTAGCCGCCCTGCAAGTGATGTTAAGTGAGGACCCCACTGTAGTTTAGAGTCAAGCGTTATCCCCAGGAAAACAGTCTTTTCGACGAATTCTAGTGTCTCCTTATTCAATACAACGTGACATTCACTACTTCTAACATTCGGTAACGCGAATCTTATGCATTTAGTTTTCTTCTCATTTAATACCAAATTATTTACAGTAAACCAATTATGGACCTTAAGCATAGCGTTATTTACGTCGCCAAGCTCCTGTGCATGTCTGTTTACTTTAAAAATGAGTGATGTGTCATCAGCAAATAACACCATTTGTGGTCGGGTTTTCAGTAAATTAGGTAAATCATTTATGTATACTAAAAATAGGAATGGACCCAATATCGAGCCCTGTGGAACACCCATTTTGACTTTTAAACCTAATGAATTTACACCGTTTATTTGAACTTGCTGCAGTCTATCATTCAACAGTCTATCAATTAACAAATCATCTACGTATATTGCTATCATTATTTTTGTTCCCCCTTTCTCTAATATATATACGCAAGGAGCAGCTTCTGATGGGATAAATCCCATTTTTTCTAGCTTGCTACTCAGTTTTAGATACCATTGTCGACCTGATTGGTTCAAGCCGTAGAGTGCTTTTTCAAGATGGCTTATTTTCTCTCCTTTTATGTTTTTCCAGTCCACTAACATTTTTTTAGCTTTATGGAACAGTGTTAAATTATTGTTACCACTTGATTCCACCATTATTTCTGCCACATATTCTTCCAAGTAGTCTGGTCCATTGCTATTTTCTTATCTAGCACGCCTTTTAGGTAACCTGCGTGACATCCATTTTGTTAAGTTTTAATACCTCTTCCACAGATATAGCGATGACGCTTCTAATTGAACTAAACTTTGTAACGGGTGAGTATGTCTCATCATCAGTGATCGGAGTAGGTAGATTAATTTTACGTCTCGCATCATGAATAATCATAGAAAAGCCTTTTTTCTTGGAATTAATTTAGGTACTTACGGGATTGAATCAAATATTGTAAAAGTAAGGATTTTCTAACTACTACATTAGAAATTTATAGAATGCGATCGATAAACATTTCAAATTGTTTTTTTCTTATTTATCAAGTAATAAAGTGAATCTTACTGCTGTGCGTCCATTCGAAACTTACATAATATGACTTATTTAGTAGTTATTTCTTGTAAGTATATTATGTGCTGATAGTAAAGATCTGGTGATTGAATGATTGATGAATCTGGTGATAGTAAAGAACCCAACAATTATAGGCCTGTATCAATTCTACCAGTGCTCAGTAAGGTGTTTGAAAAGTTGATGCTCAATCAAATGTTAACTCACTTTAATAAAAATTCCATCTTTCATGAACAACAGTACGGTTTCACCAAAGGGCGTTGTACCACTGACGCCGGTGTCGCCCTAATAGAGAACATTTTTAATGCCTGGGAAGAAGCACAAGATGCCATTGGAATCTTTTGCGACCTCTCGAAGGCGTTCGATTGTGTAGACCATGAGACACTTCTGCTGAAACTAGAGCACTATGGGATTAGGAATACAGCTCTTGATTTACTTAGATCATACCTGAAAGATAGAAAGGTTAAAGTTCAGGTAAACGGCGTAAACTCATTAGGGTCTGAAATGGCAATGGGCGTTCCTCAAGGTTCGATATTGGGTCCATTCCTCTTTTTAGTTTACATAAATGATTTACCCCAATTATTTCAAAATCAACCGAAGATGGTGTTATTTGCAGATGACACATCATTAATCTTTAAAATAAACCGACGGTCACAAAATCTTGAAGACGTGAATAGCTCTATTCTGCAAGTCCAAGATTGGTTTACGGTAAACAATTTGGTACTAAATGAAACAAAAACCAAATTCATTAGATTTAAATTACCTAATGTTAGAAGTAGCGAATGTGACATCATATTGATTGGGGAAAAACTGGAATTTATTAATCAAACGGTTTTCCTAGGAATCACGCTAAACGAGTAATTACAATGGGGAGCTCATATAACATCTCTTGCGGGGCGGCTAAGCTCGGCTGCTTATGCTGTTAGAAAGATAAGACAGTTAACAGATGTAGAAACCGCGCGATTGGTCTATTTTAGTTACTTCCACAGCATTATGTCGTATGGCATTTTACTGTGGGGTCGGGCTGCTGACATTGAATCCATCTTTATTTTACAAAAGAGAGCTGTCAGAGCCATTTATAATCTACGTCGCCGCGAATCTCTCAGGAAACTATTTAAAAGGATTAATATTATGACGGTACCTTGCCAATTCATTTATGAAAATATTATGTACGTAAGGAAAAATCCACATCTGTTTAATAAAATAAGTGATAGACATAATTTTAATACTAGAAACAAAGATGAACTAGATCAACCATTTTTCAGATTATATAAAGTACATACATCTTTTATGGGGTACTGTGTTAAATTTTACAACAAAATACCTTGTGACATATTGCAATTAAATGAAAGGAAATTTAAAACTCATATTAAAAGTACACTTTGTAAACAAGCATACTACAAATTAGAGGATTATATCCAAGATAAAGAGTGCTTGGAAACATGCTGGTCCTGCTCCATAGGACAATTTAGAATCAAGACAAAATCAAACAGGTTGCTAATTTAATTGTAAAATTTATAATTTTGTGTTATATGACATTGATTTTAAATTCTGTGATTACTTCCTCACGCACTGACTTATTGATTTTAAAAACATTAGGAAAATCGTCTACTTTTACAATGTTTGTAAATATGTGAGCACCATGTATCTATCACATAATTAAATTATCTGTCGTTGCTTCATTTTTAATTATTTTTACCTATTATGGTATAGTAATTTTATTCTAGGTGCATCGTCTTCACATATAATTATTTAACTAATGTACGTACTTATACAAACTATTGTAAAACATTTTAAAAGAGTAACGGTGGAGTTTCTTGCCCATTCTTCTCCATACGAAAACTACCTTTTGGAAGGGGCGACTAGAATCAATTATATTAGTCTGTAAATTTTGACGTTCAAAAGTGCCATACATAGGCCTATTTGAAATAAATGATTTGACTTTGACTTTGCTGCTTGTAATTGTTAGGTACTATTCTTGAATAAATAAATAAAAATATATTTTTATTTTTTCGCATTCAATGCAATAACAGCAAAAGGGTTAAACATTTCTTGTTCATATTGATTTATTCTTTATTCTACACATTACAACATTTGAAATTCCTTAAAAAAATCTTTATAATTTCAAAATCTCGGAATCCCGGAGGTATATTTATTTTAAAATATACGTGCCAGTTCATTGACCCCAAAGCAATCCACCTACTCCGATCACCGCTCATCATAGGCAACTCGAGGTCTTTGCCTAAATCCTCTTGCAACTAGTCTCGCTTTCTTTGTTTCCATGTTTTTCGGAACTATTTTCTTTTAAATCATTTTGAAATCTACAAGGTTTATTTCTTGATCTCGTTTTGCGATATGCCACGTGCCGTTCTTTACGCGTGCACTAATTTCTGCTTTTATGGCATGGCATACCTATATGGCATAAAAAGTTATTACTATATTTAGATTACTGTTATTCTTCTAAGTAAAACATACTGAATACAGTATTTTTCAAACTCGAATAACAGCGCAGGGAATGGCTCCCTACAAATATGGTCCCATCGTGTAAAGTGAATAAAATAACAGGTTCTAATGGAATATAACTTATTTTTGTTGACGGATTTATTTTGTTTGGCACACTTTCACATTTAGCCCAAAATGTAAGGACGGTGAATGATCTCCTTTCGTTATACTTACTTTTTATTCGTCAATAAAACCGTCAATTTAGAATATGGCAGTAGCAAAACTGAAAAGGCAAAATAACATCGTTTTATGGACATATTTTATATCAGGAAATTATTAAATAAATGTGAAAATTCAATAAATATTCAATACGGCAAGACCTGTCTCTATGATCCTATCATCCTTCTATCTCTATCTAACAACAAATGTCAAAAATCTTTGATCAAAGACGATTTTATTCTTAGGTTTGTATTACATTATCATATAAATATGACTCAAGATCTTAGATATGTTAAAGTGAAAACTTCTTTAAGCGCGTTGGGCATTTTTGAGATGGGGCTAAACCATTTATTTCGCGACACTGTGACTACACCAGCTTTTGACTATTAAAAATACATCAACGTGTTGATTACCGCGGTGCGTGGAGCAAAAGACATCAACGCGTTGATTACGGCGGTGCCGATTTTTTTTCAAGTTTTCACTTCCGTCGGCACTCCCGGAGTGCTACTTTTTTTGTATAATAAGACATAATTTTGTATAATTTCTGGGACTCCGACCCACAAGTATAATATCGATACCCTAGTTCATACTCGTACTAATTACATTTACACCAATTTCACAGGAGAGCAATTCTTATGTTCGCGTAGTGGTTAAAAAAAACATTACAAATTGAATACTTATATAATAGAATAGTTTTTTGAGATACTATATTCTGATTAAAGTCTGAATGCTGAATATTGATGTCTTAGAAGCTCGCCTCCTCAGTTAATACAAGTGTGCATATCGAAACAATTGAAAATACATCAACTATGAAATTAATGCAGTTAGGATGTTAAAAAAATGGAAGGAAACGAAATTCAAAAATATGTCATAATAGTTTTAAATATCATTGTAACACTTTTTTTAATAGAAGGAGAAGACATTATTAAGATAAAAGTAAGATAAAACGACGCAGAATTTCATTTAGTGTAGGAATAAAATAGTAAAAATGAATCGATATAAAGTGCTTGCTTGCCAACCGTGTCCCCGACAGAAGTGACCTTGGTTGGCGATAGGCAGAGCTGTTTGAAACTTGGTTGTAAACCACCAACTACACGGTTGTAAACCACCAAGGTTACCTCTCTTGGAACGCGGTTGGCAGCCGGGTAGCAAGTCCTTAAGTCAGCTCTACTGGCAGCCCTCGACTGCTGGCAACATCGCCAAAATCAATCAATTTGCTGTCATGTCACACAAATTCTGTGATAGATAATTATGCCGCGCCGGTGAAAATAGTGCTAAAATGTGATAGATACATTATTCTTTTAGGAATTGATGTGTTTTTGAGTTTATAAAATGAGTTCTTCTTATGAGAATACAGTGTTTGATTTTGATTTAGATTTTCTTAATCATACTTCAACTAATAATGCGGTGAGTGTTTAGGTTAGGTTATAAATAATTATTTGAAAATAAAATAGGTTCTGATAATTCTTATTTAACAAAATTATGCAAAATAAAAAAGCGTCTACTGGATTATTAAAAACTCAACTGTCATAAAACAAAATCATTCGTTTTCAAAGTACTATCTTGAAATATGAATTGGTTTAGAAGAAACATATTTAAAAAAAAAATGCTTTCTTTAAATTTTCCTACATATCTAGAGTTATAAGACTTTAGTCCTTATCACCCCATAACGGGTAAGGAGAAAATCCACTTTCTAAAAGAATTGTGATTGTTTTATTTCAGGAGCCTGATCTTCAAGCAAAGGCTAATAGATTGAGAAAATCAATTATTTACTTGAAAAAAAGAATTACTTGTATAGAGTAAGTATCAAGGCAACCTCATCAAGAATTTAGGCAAGCGTGCCGATGAAGTGTAATAATCATTGTTTAATTGTCAAAAAGTAATGGTGCCATACATCCTGTATATCTCACTCAATCCACTTTGTTTATGTGGTTAATAATAATAATAATACCACCCTATTACTGTCCCAATGCAGGGCAAAGGCATCTTCTCATTCAGAGAAGGCATGAGCATTGAAAACCAATTTACCACATTGGTTCAAAGCGTGTTGGCAATTTCGGAATTATACTGATTATAAGTCCAGGTTTTCTCACAATATTTTCCTTAACCGATTCGTTGCGGATGGCACGTTTCAGTGCCATCACTTCTTTTTAAGTGTGGCGTCAGGCACGGATATGTGTCATTTTGAAATCGATGATAACTCCTTCAATTAAGTTTTTTCAATCGTATGGCGTTGGGCACTGATCAGTGTCACGTTATTTTTGTTCGACGCCTTGGCTAGAAGTTAGTGAAATTAGGCATCGCAACGAATCGGTTAATCAATGTCAGTGATGTCTAAGATTATCTTTAGAAAGTACATATGGATTGAAAAAGTTAAATTAATACTTGCCCAGATTTAACTCAAAACCTCATGCATGAGAGACGAGGCCTTAACTTGATGATTTTATACTGTTTTCATATTAAATAGTGGTACACGAATTTGTGTGACATACCACAACTGAAAAATAAAATCTTTTTCACTAAAAATATATAAAAAAAAAAACAAAAAAGATTTTTTGCATTTTTTTTTATTGTTATTTTAATGTCATTTTAATGTCTTAGTTTCTTATAACATTGCAGATAACATATTTAGTAATTTTCTATTCAATTTCAATCTATTTATGATTTTATAATAATTTACTCGTATTTTCTTTTTCAGCAAACTTACGATTGCTTGTAAAACGGCAAAAAAAGAAAAAGAAGATTTGGGTAATAGTCATTTGCAACTTAAACAGCAATGCGGTCAGCATCTTATGGAAATAAGCTTTTTTATTGGAAAAGTAACCAGATTAGAGAATGTGAGTAGCTTTTTATTGCTTTTGTGGAAGAACAATGTAATATATAACAATATGCGTCTAGCATATCGAGGAAATATAATGGTTAAGTCTGGTTATGTTACTGTAATATGTTTTTATTACTTATTCGTAATCTACAGATGTGTTTACCTTCATATGCTAGTATGAAGAAAAAGACATGTTACGCCGATCAAATAAATTGGGATTTGGGCATGGCGAGAATGTTGATGATGATATATTATCAAAAATAAATGTTATCTTTAAACTTTTCTTTTTTTAGAGTAATTAAAATAAAATATCTTTAATTTGGTATAAGACACATTACTTTATTATTTATGCAAAATATTAAGAAAACAAGGTTTTTTTTTAAAGTTGGAAATTTTGGGTTACGATTTTATTGGGTGGAGAGAAGCTGAGGAAGGTGATCTTAACTTGGAGGTAGCAGTGCACTGGTTACAAAGATAAAAAAAAAACTGCTGTTCCACTAAGGAACTCCGTATCGTTATCAAATCTGTGGTGACTTAATGATTGGGTATAGATTAATTTAAAAAGTGGTTTAGGGCCTTTAAATGTAATTTAGCATTGCATTGGAACTCTTGGCATTACACAGGTCTTTCTAAGATTTTTAATCTTAATTTTTATTTTAACCTGTATGTTAGTATGCAGTCCATTTCTCTTTTCTCCTTGAGACAAAGCAAGCAAATAAATTTTAACCTATGAGGATTTTAGCCTTAATTGAGTAAAGAGACTCTTCTTGAGATAATTTCTATAATATATTAATGCCTAAATTAAAAAAAAAAAACCTTCAGCAAAAAAAAACTCAAGATTTGCCAATAAGGCATTGGGCATGCTAAAAGAGCATGCCCAATGCCTTCTTCTTTCGTGTTCACATAACTCAACAAAATGTATGAGAAAGCTGGACTTTTTTCACTAAATTTTGTTTGGCAATAATATAAGTAGGTATGTACGTAGTTAATAAAAGCTCCTGCTATACCTGCGTTAATGTTCATGTTAATATCTGAGCCAAACTGCGACCCAATTCAATTATGGTGTAATAAATAGCCCATAAAGCGTTTGGTCACATTGATGTGGCTCTGCTCCAAAAGTTATTGTTACAAATTTAGTGTGTACTTGCTGTTGCGGTACTTTCTGGCCCCCATTCGACGCGTGGAGCGCATAGAATAAGACGGCGCTAATGTAGTAACGCGCTTTGATGCATTATTCAATCAACGCGCTAAAGCCCTTTGATGTGAAAAAAATCCAACCGTGTTATGCTTAAGGTCTAACGACATTAACAAAGACACTTCACAATTAAAGTTATTAAATATTGACCACACTTGTGTAATGTCTTATTTAACCTGTTAATTTACGGAAAATATCTGGAAGCAGAAGTCGGTCAAATAAAAAATAAAAATAAAAATTCAATTTACAAGTAATAATATTTAAAAAAAAAAGAAATTAAAAAATGGACCTGCAGGTAGGTATATTTCAGAACACGGCTGATGGCGAATGAAAAATATTTGAAAACAATCAAATTGTTTTCAAATATTTTACATATTTGAAAACAATTTGATTAAGAGAGAGATTTGATTAAGAGAGATACACCGAGATTTTTTTTTCAGGTATAATGAAATGATCCTAACATAAAACTGAGTTAATGAGCAAAAAAATGTATGAAGACAAAAAATAATAATAATATCATTATTCCTCAAAAACAGATATACAAGACCGATTTATATCAAGTTTTTTTTCTTTCACATTTACACTTATTTTGTATGTTACAGGAAATTCAAGCAGTAGAAACTCGGGAAAGAGAAAAGATCGAAACAATTTGCGAATTGGAAAACAAAATTTTGGCCCTAGAAACAGTTATCAATCAGTTAAAGGTACTGTGCTCATAATTTAATACACTTTCGCTACAGCTAATATATATATGTGTATTATATATATAATACATCATAGGCTAATTGAACGTTTTTTTTTAACCGGTTAATAATGTTCCTTGTGAATTTAACACATAAGTACATTAAATAAAAAATATTATTTTTTTAAATGAAATTTAATTTTAATAGACTTATTGATCAATTCAGTTTTATATGTTTTAAATTTTTCAGTTATTATTGTCATCTCCACATTGTAAATTATATTGTATATTTTATTTAAAATAATTATTTATGCAAATTATTTTAGATTTTAGATAAAGAGAAGAACAAAACAGAATCAACGCCTGTCAAAGTTGAAATAAAAAAAGGCAAAGCTGTTGTCGCTAATAATGCAAAAAAGGGAGGAGTAGAAACTCTTCGCAAAAATAACGCCAATATTTTAAACTTGGAAAAAGAAAATGAAATACTTCGCAAAGAGAATGCCAGAATTCCAAACTTTGAGAAAGAAATTGAAAATCTCCGCAAAAAAAATATTCTTTCAAAATCGGACTCTGTTTCTCACATCGAGATCGCCAGAATCCAAAAATTAGAAATAGAAATAGAAAATCTTTATAAAGAGAATGCCAAAATCCCTAATTTGGAGAAGGAAATAGGAAACCTTCAAAAAGAAAATGTCGAAATCCCAAAATTGGTAAAAGAAATAGAAAGCCTTCGTAAAGAGAATGCTAAAATCACAAAGTTGGTGAAAGAAATAGAGAACCTACAGAAAGAAAATTCCAAAATCCCAAAATTGGTAAAAGAAATAGAAAGCCTTCGTAAAGAGAATGCTAAAATCACAAAGTTGGGGAATGAGAATGAAACTGTTTTCAAAGAAAACATTAAAATCTCAAACTTGGAGAAAGACATTGAAACCCTTCGTATTAAGAATGCAAAACTCGAGATAGATAAAGCTTTTAGCAAAGAGATCGTCAAAATCCCAAATAAGGGCGAAGATGTTGAAACTCGACTAACTGATCACACCTCAACAAAAGAAAAAGGTATGTTTTTAATTTAGACTGGAGTTCAATTATTGCTTGAATGGGTAATTATAAGACAGTAGCTTTTACTACCGTGGTTTGTTTACATAATTTACTAGCTTCTCGTAACGCTTTCTAAAGGTGGTTTTAAACCGGCGAGGCGAGGCGAGGATTGTTGTATGTAAATATGTCCTTTAGCGATCTTACATCTCGGCAATGTGACGCTGTAGAGCAACATACTCTTGGTCATATTTATTAACCCCCGAGGGAAACAGAGTTGCTATAAGTTTAACGTGTGTATCTGTCTGTGGTATCTTAGCTCCCAAAAGGATGGACCGATTTAGTTTTTTTTTTGTTTCGTTTGAAAGGTACCTTGATCGAGAGTGTTTTTAGTTATGATTCTAGAAAATCTATTCAGCGGTTTGAAGCTTATCAGCTCTTTTCTAGTTGATGAATGGAAGTGAGCATCTCCCACAGGTCTGATCGAGTCGAAATTTGGTATTTTGCTACTTCAATGATATTAGAATAACATAGTAACCTTGAATTAATGCTACAGCATTACCTAGAATTTGCAGGATACCCAAATCCCTCACCATTTTACAGCAGAGGTATCGTATTTGGGCTCATTGGAATGGTCTCAATTAATAGGTTATAGATAGATGTCTGATGATGTAGTAGTCAAAAGAAATGACAGTAAATTAGTAATTAACTTTACTGTGGGAAAAATACGTTCAGCTGCGCAGATTTACATAATTTTTTTAAATGTTTGTCCGTCTGTCGGTGTGTTTGTTCCGGCTAATCTCTGAAACGGCTGGACCGATTTTGGCGGGACTTTCACTGGCAGCTAAACAAATAAATAAAACATATAAAGTTTAAAAAGAGGAAACAAATTTAAATTAAAAATAAGAAAATATTTTAACAAGTAATAAAATAAAATGTTATTGGCCCTGTAAGTTTTAATAAGTTTTAGATAATGGTAAAATTTAGAAACAAGCGTCGTCGCGTCGGGGGACGGCGAATAAAAGTATCTTTTTTACAATAGCATGCCGTTCCCCGATGCGACAACTATATGTCAGTTACACAGTGCTCCGCAACTTTGAATAAAATTCAAAATGGCGATGGGGTGACTATGCCACTTCGGTTCTATACCCTTTGCCCTTGTAGGTATATTATAAGTATTTATATCTTCCAGGTAAATTACAACCGAAGTTTAATAATCTAACACGAAAATATAAGTCATTGCCCGATAGAAAAGGCGAATGGAGCGACAACAGTGAAGCGGAAAATAACTTATTTGAAGATTCTTTGTTGGCGCCTACTCGAAATGATACCATTATCGTAAGTACAGAATCTTAGATAATTATTTACAATATTTCCCGTTTATGTTATGTTGTCTAATTACATTTTTGAGTTACCATTTGTAATAGTAAGACATGAAATTAGTAGGTACTGTATAGTAAAATTGTAATGCTTAATACAAGCACAGAAAAGTAGGTCTTGAAGGAGAAAATTGGACTGTAATGTGTCCTTTTCTAATAAGGTGATCATACATTCACTGGAAAAGGAAGACCCGGTGGAAAAGATAAGAATATTATGTTATTGACGGAATGTACGTAGTCTGGTCATAAGTTTCGTCACATATGGAAAGTTAAATTTATGACATGATGAGTTACGCACTACAACCATTTATATATCAAATGAAAAGGTATAAAATATAGATTTAAACCACATTAAAATTATTGTGCCCTCCTCTTGCTTTGATACAAGACTTCAATCTGCAAGGCCAGTTATCGATCAAAGTACGCACGATGTTCATGTCAATATCGGCGATTGCTTTAATCAGGCATATTTTGAGTGACTCCAAGTTGCGATGGGGTTTAGCGCAGACCTTCTCTAACTGCTGCCTTATTTTGTAATCCAAGGGATTCAAGTCTGGACTGGATGAGGGCCAATCCTCATGCCTGATAAAGTCGATTCCACGGGTCGTGAGACAGTTTTGGGTACTTTTCGCCTTATGAGGCGGCGCAGAATCCTGCTGGAATATCCACTGCCTGTTTTCGAACATTGTTTGTGAAAGAGGTTCTACAATGTTTGTTAGGACTGTGTTTTGATATACGAGGGCACTGGTTTTCATTCCTTTTTTCACAAAAAATCACCTCCGTTGGACCCAAGTAGGACACCCCAAGCCAAACCATGAATGCCGAAGGATGATGACCACGCTGAACACGTGGCACACGTCTGCTCGCTTCTTCACTAGAGTGTGCATACACTTTATCATTTTGTTTGTTGAAACTCTCTTCAACATTAAAATTTTTTTCGTCCGAAAAAAGTATTTCGCGGTATTTTTATCCCGCGTACCGCCTTAACAAAACCCGGCTTCTTTCGAGTCTGATTTTCTTCAGCCGTACGTTAAGAAGATGTGCTGTTTTTTTTTCTATAAGCACGCAGTCCTAGGTCTTCATTTAACACCCTTTTAATAGTAGTTCTGCTTAGTCCCATCTGCAGAGCAAAAATTTTTTGCTTGCGGACAGGATTTCGTTGGATTCGCGCCTTCGCTGCTTTGTCCACCGCTCCTTTGTTTATCTTCTAATCTTGAATCTTCCCTGAATGGTTTGATAGTACGATAAATAAATCTCAGTGGAATTTTCAATTTTTTCAGCTGTTTGAAAATCTCATTTGGCGCGTGACTAAAACAATGCAATGCAATTACTGTGACTCTGCCTTCTTTGCGTGTTCACTCCATTTTAGAAAATGAACAAAATTCCGGAAACCCTTTGTTTTTATTTTCTTTAAATATTTAAATTTCGAAGGCTCATAATATTTTTCTCGATATGAATTCTAAATTCGAAATTTTACCTATGTGACAGAACTTATGGCCCGACTACGTATGTATTAAGTAGGTAAGAGGTCAAAAAAATATTTTCATTTACCAAGCAAGTAAATATAAAATATGGTAACAATGCGACAACGGATAGACCGAAAACCTTTATAAATGATTTATAAAGGTTTTCGGTCCCTGATACAAACGACCATATTCTTTCCATCTGTAATTTTCACCAAGACACGGTTCAATAACGTTCTATCTGTTGTCGCACGAAAATTCTTCAATACCTGTACCGTCGTACAGGTATTGAAGAATTTTGGGTATTATACGAGTAAGGTTACCACTATCTGGGTAACCAAGAAGAATAAACATGTTACCTCTATTTGGGTTACCGTTTTAATACCGGTTACGCATACACAGGCGAGCGCGCCCTTTGACTAATGGCGACAGCACGTGTTAGTTATTGGTTTTTGGTAACCGGTACTAAAACTTGTTGTATTCTATTTAAGGTAACCTTTAAAAATACCTGTAAAAATATAAATGTTTTAACCGAAAAAATACCCGTATTTATCATACCGGTTACGGTCCCAGGTTTGTATGTTATATCATTAACGGTGTTTATGAAATAAAAAATAAACATAGAGAAATAACTATAATTATTATCTATTTGGATATTATTAAATAATATCACAGGGATGATGAGAAACAATTTACAAAATCAGTTCTTAGATAAAAATAATGTCCCAAAAAAATTAGAACATTATGGTCACACTTTTAAAAATTACTCAATGAAATTTATCTATGGAATGGAAAGATATTCCACAATCGGTATACGATTCCCGCTTACACCCAATTAAAACGCCTACCATCTTGTCTCGAAATTCCGATGAAATAAGCTAAAATATCTATAAAAATACGTTTAATTTCACAATTAATGACATTGACGTTGTTAAATTTAAACAAATTGCTTTATTTTTAAATATTGAAATCCACCCAAAAAAAAAAATATTCAGTCAAATCATGATTTGTGTTAATGTTTAATTTGGCAGTCGTAGGTAGACGAGTTCAATTTCCGAATTTTTACCTTATTTTCACAAATGACTGAAAACTGATTATTCAGGAAATGAATGAATTGTGCGGGCGGGACACACTACAGATCAGTGTCCTCATTTTCAAGACCATTCTTTTCGTACGTCCATTGGTAAAGCAAAATAAACTTGATGTCCAACGCTTAAGTCTGTTTATCAAAAGACAGAAAGCACTTCAGGTATAATTATTAGTAAGGTTTTTAAATAAATGGTTGCTATGTAATTTGAATTTTTACATGTAGGTATGACATAGTTTGCATTTCCAATTGCAATTCTGAATTCAATTTTACAGAGATCATGATGTCCTTAATTATGTTTTCTCTGATCCGTAGGCGAAGAAGTGTTCGATTGCTGATAAAGATATTGCAGTGACACGTGAATCCGACAATGATAATAGTAATGAAGTCGCCAGCGTTGATACAGGCCGAGGATCGTCTCTTGCTAACTCTGATACTGAAAAGGGCCTACACAGTCCAGAATACTTTTTAAATTACAGTCCTTCAAATGGAGAAAACAGTGAAAATAAAGCAAAAACCAAAGATGTTACTATGACAAGAACACCAATATTGTTAGAAGAAATTGAAACTCCAAGTACAATTGTTAAACACACTGAAAACCAAAATGTCTGCGAAGCTAAGAGTGCGTCTCACAGAAAGAGCCATTCTAAGTTAATGACTACTGTTAATCAGATCAATGCTGCAAGGAAAGTTTCCAATAGTGTTGACACCTTTGACAATGTCAGTCCCAAAAAACACATTCAGAGTGTACAAGAAAAAGAATGTCTGGAAATGAATAACAGGTTGCAATGTGAAAGCCACACTGACCTGGAGTTAGAAAATATATTTAGTACAATGAAACTTAATTACAACGCTGTATCTCCTATTCCAAAAACGCCAATATTGGTGCACGAGGTAGATTCTACATCCAGTTCTAGTGTACTTGATGAAAAGTTTAAAAGGTGCAGTGTCTTGTCTTATAAAACTGTTGATTTTATGCGAATACTTATGGGATTGGTACTAAGCCGGGGTCGCGATGATAATAGCTTTATAATAAATGAATGCGATAAATTAATTGCGTCTTTCGAGTCTATCTTAAAATCTGAACAAATCCTGTCCGAAAATTCTATACATATAACAAACTCTAACATGGAAATAACAGATTGTGTACTGTCGCATGATGATAACAATTTAGGATCAATATCGAACCCAGAATCAGCAATATCAGCATCAGAAAAAGAAATAGAGATTTTCCAAAACACAAAAGGCGAAAGCCGTTTTTCGCAAAATGGGTGTTTTTCCATGTTACAAAATGGAAACCTAAATCAATCGCTTCTTGAAGATAACAATTCAATAGTCATAATATCGAATCCGTTATCACCTGATAAAGATACAAATATTTTGAGAAATAAACAAGCAGTAAACCAAAAACAATTACTTAACCATTCTGTTTCTGAGGAATTGGCAATGGACTGTGAAATATCTAAGGTCACTGATAGTGTTAGATGTTCACGAGATATCGTAGAGATCAACCTACCACCCATCAATAATAGTGTTGGGAAAAAAGCTAAAAACAGAAAAATTACCAAATTGGAAAAGCTTAAAAAGAAGTTAAAACCAAAGTATAAAATTATAATGGAAAAGCCAGATAACTTGCGGATTAAACCTAAACGACTTTTCCCTATTAAAAAGAAGGAATCAGTAAATGATACATCTGCATCTCTAAATGACAAAGATGCTTATGAAAAAGCCGTGAAATTTATGGCAGAAATGAAGTCGAAACAGGGTGCCAAAGCAAAATCATCTAAATACACTACAGTTTTAATGACTCCAACACGTACGGCTCATTTGGGAAAAGATATTAACAGCAGTTGTGATAATCAGGTGCTTCAAGATTGCCCCATCACAACTCGAAGTAAAAGAAAGTTTTCTGAAATACTCGACACTTGTGCTGAGGTATTAGTAAAAGATCCAATATTGGTATCACCTCGCAAAGCTGAAAATTCCACGACTCTTGAAGCAGAAGAAGATAACAATTCCACAACTCATAGAGCAAAAGCAGATAACAACTCCACGACTAATAGAGCAAAAGAAGATAACAATTCCACAACTCACAAAACAAAAGAAGATAAAAATTCTTCGACTCATAGAGCAAGAGAAGATAACAATGGCATGACTCATAGAGCAAAAGAAGATAACAATTCCACGACTCATAGAGCAAAAGAAGATAACAATGCCACGACTCATAGAGCAAAAGAAGATAACAATTCTATAACTCTTGGGGCAAAAGAAGATAACAATTTCACAACTCATATTGCAAAGGAAGACAACAATTCCATGACTCATGAGGGAGAAGAGAACAACGAATCATCTGATGAACTTTCATCAAGGAAAAGACACAGGCGTTCTTCTACGGAACCACTAATACAGTATCAGAGAGTATTACGTAGTGCTACTACACGTTCAAGATTCAGCACGGAAGATAATATTGAACTGTCTAAGTCAAAAGGTGAAAGTAAAATGAAATCAATAAATGACCCAAGTTCAAATGAAAGTGGCACGCAATTCAATCATGAAAATACCATACAATGCTTGCAATTTGATCGTCACGACAATAATGTTGTTAGCCATGGAGATTTGCATGTATTTTCTGAAGGCATACAACTTGATAAGAAAATGTTGGCTCCAGTAATAACAAAAGAAGATGACAATTTCACAACTCTTATTGCAAAGGAAGATAACAATTCCATGGTTCATAAGGGAGCAGGGGACAACGAATCATTTGATGAACCATTAAGGAAAAGATGCAGGCGTTCGTCTAACCAACCACTTATACAGTATAAGAGAGTATTACGTAGTGCTCCTATACATACAAGATTGAGCACGGAAGACAATATTGAACTATCAAAGTCACAAGATGAAAGTACAAATGAAAGTGGCACGCAATTCAATAATGAAAATACCTTACAATGCTTGCAGCTTGATCGTCACGACAATAATGTTGTTAGCTATGGAGATTTAGATGTATTTTCTGAAAACATACAACTTGATAAAAAAATGTCGGGTCCGCTAAGTGAAGTAAATACGGACGCGTCAGCTTGTCATCCAGAAGAGAGTATTTTGTGTTATATGATAGAGAAAAATGCCAGGGAAGCTGTTAGACCATATGGAAAGAAAATACCAGGTATGTTTTAATTTTTACCCAATTTACTGAAAACTACACAAAAATTGTTACATAGACATCGGACATTGTTGGACCGAATATCGAATATTGTGTTCGAAAACACATATTTGATTTTCGGTTACATAATAGCTTCCAGGCTTTTTGAAGTTTCAGAGTTTATGTTCTATACGATTATTTTTTTGCACTTATCCGACTAGTTAAGCTTATTGACTAGGAGCTAAACTTAGTTAGCTTTGCTGGGCATTTTTAGGTTTGCAACCTTAAAAGGTACAAAGGAACCTTAATGTGATCACTTTTTGGTCCGTCTGTCACAGAGGTTTTTTCTCAAGATGTAAGCAACCTAGAAAGGAGTTTTAATTTTGCGGCCGTTCTATAGACTGCTCAGTGTAGCTTGGTTCTGTACCTTAATTGTGCGTCCAACTTGATCTTGGCCGGTTTTTACATACGATGTGTCCACAGCGACATGTCCACAGCTACGTGAGCTAAACTAAGGCAAACTTAGCGACAACCGGCTTAATAGTTTCGTCATGTCAGTGCGATCGTCTGTCTGAATTGTCATAGAATTGTGTGGCTTCATAATGGTTGTAATATTGTAACACAAACTATTTCAAATAAAACCGTACGATATAATATATAATGTCTACAGAAAACCGTTCAAAACCATTGCCAGCCGGAACCACCTACTTCAGAAAAAAATCTGAAATCCCCTGTGCCTAGCCTCCTGTTGGGTTTTCTCTCTTTGAGCGAACAATCTTTTTTTTTGAGTAATTTAAGATAATATTGTGTTACACTTGAAACATTTTAGTTAAATCTTCTCCACTTTACTATTATGATTACTAACAGTTTACGCTTATTTTTCAGACAATAAACTCAACCAAATTTGCGAAAAAATAGAACAACATATAACAACAATAGCAGAAACAAACGACAGAAAATATGCCATGAATAATTTCGTTGCAGATTTGCGAAAACTTAACTACAAGCTTTTTATAGAAGGCTTGATGAAGTATTTAACGAAGCCGGAAAGAAAATTTGAGTTACTAGGAAAAGTAACCTTATTTTCTAAATTTTCAGCTATGACTAAAGCTGAACAAATTCTTCTTTATGCCATAACACAACTGGAGAGTCACTGGCCCTCTGTTGTTGACGGTGTTCTGGGTAGCATAGAATTCACACTTTTCAAATTAAATAGAACACCGGAATTTGATGTTGTTGAAAGTACATCTCATTTCTATGCACTCCTTTGTAAAAATTATAAAGCAAGGAATCGCTTGAGGCTTTTTATGTTAGATGCCATGTATTGTATTCAATTTAAATCTGTGCCCTTAATTAAGCAGTGTCTAGAGGTTTGGAAGGAATTGATACCATTACCACATAAGAGAATTGGTGAGTAATCATATCATTCAATCATAATATTTAATTTAAGTTTTCCCAGGCAGGCGCTTCACTTTGTGTAAATTACTTCATTACCACTGCCCTCAAAACGGCGAAGGAAAACATTGTGAGGAAACCGGCATGTCCTCAAATAAAAAAATGGAAGACACGTGACATCTACTAACCCGCACTGGGCCCGCGTGGTAGAATACGCCCCACTCCCTTTCACAGAGAGGAGGCCTGTGTCCCAGCAGTGGGAGTATTATAGGCTGTATTATGCTGTGCTTCAATTACACAGGCAGCGTTGTTAAATGTTACCCTTTTCTGCATGAATCCTCTTAAAGGTGCTTTAATGTTTGTTTTTTATATGTACTAATAAACTTAAACTTACTTAATGTTATAATTTACGTTTTTTTTTGTTACAGCAAAAAGCCCAATGGTTACATGTTTAGTCTATCTTCTTCATTTCTATAAGTGTGATGACAAATTAAATAGGGTGCAAGAAATAAGAAACATATTACGCGAGCGTTATAACTATCACATCACAAATTGGAATGAAACGAAAATCCTGGAAATGTTTAAAAATTATATCAAGGACCTAAAAGGTATTTACATTTTATACTTACATAAAGCGCAGCACAGCATTGTTTGTTTCCTCAATATAATCAATGCGAAAAAAAATTGCTTACTGCTAAACAGGCTTAATGCTCCCTTTGCTTGGCTCTAAGCGAAGCGCAGTATTACCTGCCTAATAAACATCAACACTGCACCTCAAATATCAATAAAGCCGAAAATAAATAACCTTAACCGCGTACCGTCCGTCTTGATGCTCTTTCGGAGTAATGGAACATTATTTATTTTTAACTTTATTTCGATAAATGCAAGGTTGATATTTGTTTGCCAGCGAAAACCGTGCTGCGCTTCGCCAGGTCTGAGTCACCCCTAAATGCTCGGTAACAAGACGATGGCGCGGCATCGTGACGAAAACCTAAAAACAACTACAATATAACCAAACCCGAAATCGGAAAAAAAAAACAGGTTTTCCATTTCTATACATAAACATATTGTCAGGCAATGACCCCTTTTCAGGTTTTCAATTAATTTAAAGGCCAAGAAAGAGGTACAATACATATGTATATGTATATTGTATTAACGAAATATTAGGGAGTGCCTCCGCTGCCGACGCCGGTTCCTGAATTGGCTGCCGGCGCCGGTTGCTGAATTGGCTGCCGGCGCTGAGTTTGAAAAAAAAGCGGAAAACGGGGTTGGCAATTTGGCATATTAGAGTAGATAGGCGGGGAAGGCATAATTATAAAAAAGAAATGTAATGAAGCATTATTTTTTCCAGTATTATATTTCTATTATCAATGATTTCCATAGTCCAGTAATCAAGTACTAAGTACCTGGAACCGAAATAGTTAGATTAGGTTAAATATTTTTACTCGGAAAAAGGTTTGGTTAGGGAAATTATCAAATAACTTTCTCCCGCTCTGGGCGGAGAGGGAGGGCGTGTCAGACTCTTACTGACTAAAACCCACTGTTCCTTCAATTGCCATATTGCCGGGGGCCACGATCTCCCTTTCGGACTTCTTCGCAACAACTGTGACCCCCTAAGCCGAGCGAGCGGTTCCACGGCAGCGGCCGGCGAGTGCCAAAAACGACTAGAATATATCAAATAATACTTTTGTTAGGGTTAGTTAGTTGGAGTTCTGAATACTGGAAGGGTTTCCATAAACGCCGCGCCGTTGGTGTCTATTATGGGAGCCGGCGGTGCAGGCCACAGAGTATGTAATGAGCCGATGTTTTTAACCTCGGCTGCCGGCAGTAATGTCATGCCGGTTTCCAATGGCGTTATTTTTAGGAGCCGGCGCCCGCAGCGGAGCCACTCCCGAAATATTATTATATTACTACGAAAAATCACAAAAAGCAGTCCGAACCGAGTTATTTCAGTTTATACAGGTGATTGTGGAATAAGCCTATTTTTGCAATCACACAAAAGGCACCATTGCTCCATACATTTTGACATTGTTTTTTCGTCTGCAAAATTGTTCTACAAAATATTCCAAATATCGGTCAAACTAACGAATATTTTCGTCTCATGTGGTCTTATATCTAGAAAGAAACTGACTACTTATTATGTTTCACTTATTGCACCGTCAATTTTAATCATCACGTGGCCGGGCCGTCGTCATGTAGCCGGGCCGTAAGCATTAGGGCGAGCAAAATGAGCCGATAATATGTCCTTAGGGGTTTTTTATTCTATTATTTACTTCTAAATCAACATATAAAAAAATAATCTAATGGTTGTTTCAGACATTTCCATTGAAAAGAAAATGCTAAGATTGGCTCTGATTATTCTTGCAAAACGAAACGGGCCGAAGTGGTGTCAAAAACACATAATCAAAAATTTACTTCAGTCAATGATAGAGAAGGAGAACGTAACACACTACGTGAAGGAGTTCTGTGTATCTATGATTGGACCGCTGATGAAACCTTATCCAGTTGATATGAAAGTTCATTGCGAAATAGCAATTATTCAACTCGTGGATATTCTTAAAAATAATCGTAAGTTCAGTCAAGGAAATTGAGTGTTTATAAAATTTTCGTAATTTTACCGTAAAGCCATTTGATACAACTGTGAAAAATAACAGCTGTGCTTTAGACAATTACGGATAATTTACGTTGGTACTCAATTTGTTAAACACTTACATTTCGACAAATATAATTTACTCTATAAAATACTATTTCAATATTAACAGTAACATACATAGTTCAAAATAATCCTATTAAAATTTTAATAATTAAACTTAAAGCTAAAAATGATCTAAAATTTAATTTAGTTTCCCGGACTACTACATGAAAAGGTAAATTTAAAAAAAAAAGTAATTTCACTAGGTGCATGTTTTAAATCTTTATTAATTATTGTTTTCTCTTTTTTTAGCATCGCCTGAAATGGAAGAAGCGGCCATCATGAGTATGATGTACATCAACAGACACGATCAACGTAGTATCAACAAAATACTTTTGTCGCGTAAAATGAAACCTATGTCCTTAGCGCTTGAAAAATCAATTTGTGATTACGTAAAAGCAAAGCCATTGAAAATATGGAAGACAATTTTACTCAATAGGGAATATGCATGTAAAAGACAGTAATATAAACCCAAGAAAAATATTAAGAACTCTGATCAATACACCGTATCGTATCATCAGGCAAAAAAATAATCTTATGTATTAAAAAGTATGAGACTATCTTTATGGCCGGGTACGATACGCTGTTGATACGTCCTAGTGGGTAATAGTCCGTGTCATGTTTCTTTTCGTGTCTAATACGTTCATTGCACGGTCATGGTATGGTAGGGTGTAGTAGGCAGAGAGCGGTAAAAGATAAATTAAACTGCTGCTTGTTGCTCAAAAAAATTAAGAAACTCCAAAAAAAAAATCTACTACAGTTCAAACGTCCGTTTCTGTCGCGGTCATGATGTGACGTCATTTACCACAATACTGTTTTGTTTTTATATCTGTTTTTTAGCCCCAAATCGTATAAATTAAAATATTTTTGTGCTTTATCAAGCAGAAATCGGATTTACTTACTTACCTTACTGAGCTTTCAAGCACTTGGCAAATAATAGATTTATTATTCACATACTTTTAATGTTATCAAGGATGACGTGTTTTGAGTTTGCGTTCCGTTCCACCAAAAAATCGCAACATGCATGCAACACATTGCATAAAAATAAAAGTACTAGTAATTTGTTTCTTGAATAAGTTTTGAATTACGTGCATATTTCCTATTGCTCTAAAAAAGCAAAACTAACATTAGTGTAGCTCTAACACCTGATTTCTGGAATAAAAATCCACGAATATTGCCTGTTGATATTTCAATTAGCAAATCAGTTGACGATTTACGTTATTTTTTAATACATTGGGTAGAAGACGCCCGCGTGGTGGTCAATTAACTTTGCTTCAGCAAATTTTGCTTCAATAATAAGTTTTTAATCCAGTTCATCAATGGTACATGAATTTGCTGTGGGGACTACAACTAATAACACTTTAGTTTCGGAAAAACAAAGAAAATTAAAACCAGCTACTTCCGAAACTAAAATTATTTTTCATTTTGAAGTCGATTTTTTAGGTTTCTTTCCAGAAACCAGGCGTTGGTTTTTGTTATAAGGCAGTATTTTTAAACCAGTGACTGATACTGTATTCTGTAAAGAATAATTAATACTGTAGTGTAAGTTTCCTCACCTTAAAAAGAGGAGCTTAGTTTTTGTGATATGAATAGTTTAGGAACGTATAAATAACGTATTAAAGCTGCTCTTATACCCCATTAAAGCACTTTGGATTGATTTCTTATTAACTACAAAATTTTAGTACCTATTTATTATTTAAATCTCACCTCATTTAGTAAGAGACATTCAAGGGTGTATGGTTCATTATTCCATTTTTGTGTGAACTTAAGTTAAAATGTGTACATAGATAATATAGGTAATAATTTTTGATCTCAAAAGTATGAAAATTAAAGAATTAAGTATCTGCATATTTACCTATTATCTAGGAGACTTATGGCGTAGTCGTATCTGAGTAACAGCGCGGCACGTGTAAAAATTAGGGGTAAATGTGTCATTTATTAAAGCTTTAAGAAATAATCTGTTATTAGTAAGCAACTCGGATATGGGAAAACGCCGAGTCCGAGGTACGTCTGGCGACATGGCGGGGTCCGCCTTAGAATTTTCTGCGAAACGCGGACCTAGTGGTGTGTTGATAAAAAGTAAAAACATGGCGGCACATTTTTTTTCGCACAAATAATTTTCAATAATGTTTAAAATAATGTTCAAATAATATTGTATGTAAATATTATCGTAAAGTGAGTGATTAGGATTACTCTTAACAATCTTCACTGTGTACATACCTACCTACTTCTAAAGGCCATGTCTAAACTTAATTTTAAACGAAATAAAACCTAAAGTTATATTGTTTTGAATGCAGTTTTATTGGACATACCTTTAATTATATATTACTCAATACTCAATTTTTTTTAGTTTTCTTAAAATATATTTTTTCTTGCTTTTTCATAATGTGTACTTAGGTGGTAGTTATATAATTTAGATCATTATGGACTCTGTAGGGCACAGCGAAGAGGGTAGGAGAGAGGAAGCACTGTTTTAGGGGATCATTGTTTTTGTGGGAATACGTTTTAACTTACATTTATTATCAAAGTATGGAGATCGCGAATAAGATACTAACATTTCGCTTTACCATTGCATTTTTCTTATATGCAGTTGCTTCTACATTTTTAGGACTTCCAGATCCTATTTCATAACTATTCTATTTAAGTCATGAATATTATTTTCTCCCTATTTTGATCTGAAGAAGAATGACGTACGTAAACTTATTTGTATATGCACCTAACCTAAATAGCTTATAACAGATGATTTATTTAATACACGGACGGCGCACGAACTTGCCAGAACCAAGTAGATCATGGTCGCGTTTCGTCTGAGCCTCTGCTCCTAGAAATCGAGAAGACTGGCTTGGTCTAGCATAAATAAATCATCCGGTTGAGGCCTAGCCTTTTTCCAAATATGTTGGGGTCGGCTTCCAGTCTAACCGGATGCAGCTGAATACCAGTATTTTACAAAGAGCGACTGCCTCTGACTTCCACAACCCAGTTACTAGGTAATACGATACCCCTTGGTCAGATTCTGTGAATGCAAATTGAAATTTTTCAAAAACTTAAGGACAATCTCTTTGTTATACTTATGTTACGCCAGTTGGATACAGGCCTGCCGCTGAGCGCTTTATCGCCCGCGTGCAAAACAATCCCCCCCCCCTATCCTACTAGGCTTTTAGAGAGGAATTTGATATTGGTTAAGTTGAGTTGTTATGGAAATGTAAAAAAAAAACCGGCCATGTGCGAGTCGGACCACGCACAATGAAGGGTTCAATTCATAACAGGGGAATACCCTCTTAAAGATTACCTATTTAAGGGCCGATTTTTCAATAATTAGATAACTTTTACGTGAAGAATAAATGTGACGCTTTGACAGATTGTCCAAACAAAAACTGTCAAACTGACAAACTTATTCGTCGGATAAAAGTTAACTAGCGATTGAAAATCCGGCCCTAGTAAAAAAAAAAAAAAAAGTGGTTTGAACCTGCAAAAGTTTGCGTAAATTTTCTATATAGAATAATGTGTTCAATAAGGAGATTTCTATGTTTGCCATCTTTGTGCGGTGCATGGCCTGCGTGCCCGCACCTAGCGGGCCTGCTTGGATAAACGCACATTACCTAATGTACAGAGCTAGCGATTTCAAGTTGATACTTCACGGGAGGTAGGGTTCTGCCTTTCGATTACATGTAAGACTAAGAGACCTGAGGATTGTCTAGTGTTAAGGTGGTTTTACACCGGCGAGGCGAAGCGTGGATGGGATGGGCGAGAATTTAAATTTGTATGGTAAAATTTCTATCCACGCCCTGCCCATCTTTGGTGTAAAAGGTCTAGATGCGCGGGGATATGCGAGGCGAGAATTGAAATATTTGTTAGTACAATATCGATCTTTACTGCTATATGAATAGAGTATTTATTTACTTTGTAAAACGGATATACAAATCTCGCACCGGCCATCGAGGACCCGCACGGTCTCTCTCCGTCAAGCCCTGACTCGCTATTAGGGCATGCAAAACCGGAAAGTCATCAAAACCGGAAATAATCAACTATGTATACTAATTTAAATAAAGCATAAATCACTTGTTTTCAAGAGATCGCTGTTCTTGATAACGTGATCTCAAGAATATAAGTGCATCCAACATTCGATCAGACAGCGAACTTCTTATTTTGTTACAGAAATACCCAGCACTCGAAAACACCCTTTCACTCTCAACACTTGTTGGTAGAACACATAATAAATAATTATATGCTTCGGTGAGATACACACCCCGATGCCCTCCGCTTTCATACATGACTTGCTCTACTTTTACGAACCCAGCCAGGTCGAAATCTGACCGATTTTTGGGGGTTCTCTTTCTCTTGCATTTGTGTAATTCCTTCTCTAGCTGCTCTTGAAGAGTTAGCTCTTCAGCGTCAGATGATGACGATTGCGAAGGTATGGACTGCTCGGTGAGAACTGCAGTGATGGTGTTTGTGTCCTCGGGTTTATATTTTAGCTGCTGCAACCAGTTGATAATAGTTTCAGTTATTTCAGCACCATTGGGTTTGGGAAATGTGTCATCATCATCTTGGGCGGAGAAGTCTTCCCAATCATGTAAATAGTGTAAAACACCTGCTAGAAGGAGACGTCTTTGCTTTATGCGACTTCTCAAATTAGTCGCTAGCTTGAGACTCAAAACGCTGTTTTGTTCGTCAAGCTTCTTAAACATAAATTTTAATGTTGTGTCAGCTGTGTGCAGCGTAGCATCACGTCGGCACAAGGACAGAACAGCGAATTTGACAACATTCAAGCTGTTGTAAATTTCAGACAGAGTTCGAATTTCTTCTTCGGAAAAAGATATCTCAGTCTTCCAATCTATCAGGGCTTTGAGGACTGAGTTTTTAATTTTTAAAAACACTACGATCATATCTGACATACTTGACCATCGTGTGCGGCAATCTAGTTGCAATTGTATGTCTTTTTTGTGTTCCTCCAAGACATAGACCCGTAATGCGTCAGCTTTTAGAGGGGATTTTCTTATAGATTTGACCAGTTTGCGAACTTTTGTGATTGTTTCCCTGTACAATTCTGGATGTGATTTAACAGCTGGGGTTTCAATTTCTAAACCTCCACTGAGATCTTCAGCTCGTTCGTCGTCACTATCGCTTTCTTATTCAGAGTCGTCTTGTGCGTGTGTAGGGGATGCCTGAATAGACGCTGCTGCACGTTGTACGGATTCGCTACTTTTTTTATACAGAGTATCGATCACCGCTAGCTGGATACCGTGAGCGAGACAAATCTGGCGATGTCCTTTAATGTATCTTCCCATCTTTACCATCACACTCGCACCATCGGTTGTTACTGACACAATGTCCTCATCTAAAGATACGTTAAATTTTGCAAGGTGGGCTCGCAATATGTCTAGTACATTCAATGCTGACATTGAACCAGTGATTTTCACAATCCCCAGATTTTTATAATTAAATCCTCCAAAAGCAATGGAATGTAAATTTACGTTCATATATCATAACATTTTGTTCCTCAATGATGTCCATTCATCTAACGTTATTGAATATCTATGCCCAGCTTGTTTTAGGACTGATATTTTGTTTTTTATCTCTGCTTTTAATTCGTCTGTTTGATTCAAGACTATCTTTGCGATAGTGTTTGGTGATTTCGGGAGTTCCAAGCCACTTTTTTTGAAGAGGTGTCGTAGGTCTTGGCTATCTGTAAACAATCTAAAGGTACAGCCGTCTAATGCTGCCATTCGAGAGACGACCACCTCCATAGAATCGCTTGACTTAAAAAAGTCTGTCATTAGTTTTCGCTTCTTTGTTTCCATTACAAGTTGTTTTTCTTCCAAAACTCCTGGAGTATCAGCCGCCCGAGATGTTGATGAAGTAGAATCGGTTGAAGTTGAAGCTATATTTGAGTGTACTGATTGAAAATGCGTGTGTAAAGCGGTAGTGGAACCACCACCAGTTTTTATGATTTTGTCACATGTTTTGCATTTCGCGGACTGTCCATCTGTTGCTCGAAGAAAATGTTTCCATATACTATTTGATGTCTTGCTCTTGTGGAAATCGGTGTATTGAATATTTTTTGGAGTTGACCTAAAAGAAAAAAAAAATAGAATCGGGCGAAGTTTATTTAGTTTAGGATGTTTTTAAATTCCGTGCATTTTGGTGTGTTATTAGGTAGTGCATTTTTTTTTCCATGCATTCAGTTCAGTCATTTTTAAAGCCAGTACCGCACTGATCACGATGCCACGTCACGTCAACACGTCAAATAAAGCTAGAACCACACCATTAAAACGCCACTGGACGCGACAACACGCGTTTTCATTGGTTAACCGTTTTAAAATTACACTACTAGGAGAACTGTAGCCTAATGGTGCATGCATCATTTATCGTGTTGACGCGTGTCGTCGCGTCGCGTGTCGGCCATGTGGCTCTGGCTTAAGGCATGCTGATTGGCTACAGTTCATCTAGTTATGTCTTTTTAACCGGTTGAATGCCGTAATTACAGAAACAATTAAAAAGCCATTGTGTCTCGCGTGGATCCACGTTCCGGCCATACGAAGGGTTAAACGCTAACCAATGAAAACGAGTGTCGCTGTCCTCGTCGTGGCGTCGGATTTTAATAGTGTGGTTCTAGCTAAAATTCCGCGCATTTCGGTGCGTTAACACTAGAGGTGACTAGACTAGTCTATGGTTAAAAAATATCTTCTGTCACTTTGGTTAATGTTTACTTTATTACTAATAAAGGAAAATAATATTATAATAACGTAAACATTATTATTAATAGTAATAACGTAAACATTAACAAATTAAGATTTTTAGAGAAATTGATTTTTATATATATTAAATCTGTAAAAATCATTTTCTCTAAGACTTGGAAAAATCGGCACAAGAGTTCTACTCTTACGTTATGGCGCAATTACATTACACCTGTACCTTGATTCACGTAAATCAAACAAGACAAATATCGTTGACGTTTAATTGTCGTTCGGTCGTCCTATAAGTCCTACCCAAAATAGGTATTCACGTATTCTTTGAGCGGGAATCGATAGAACGACAATCTAAACGGCTCAGAACAGAACCGAATCAAAGACTTTTGTCAGTTATAAAGTTATCTATATAACACGAATAATAAAACACAAGTTTTAATTAAATCTTGCTTGCTGTCATAAGTGGTGAACCATAATGTAATATAATTCGGGCTAACGCAGCAACTACTGGATGTAATTGCGCCCTTCGTGTCGTTTCATCCACGAGCTCAACATAAATGTACATTAAAAGACACAAAATATAATAAATTAATAACTAAGTAAATACTCACATTTTGTCCTAGCGTCGCAACTCGCAGGCGAGGGCGGCGGACACGCACTTGCACTCCCGGTAAGGGTATTACTGCAACAACGCAGGCGCAGGCTGGCGGGTTACGGGTGCGGGGTGCGGGGGTAGTGGAGGGAGGCGTGTAAGTGGGTGGATGCAGGCTGTGTTCAGTTCGAATACATTTGATGCCTCAAAATTAATTATTTTTTGAGAGTGTTCGAAAAAAATGTTGATAAAAATCAAAATGTTAATTGTTACTCAATAATGGGAAAACCGGAGCTGAGCTCCGGTTTTGGATCTCAAAACCGGTTTTCAAAAATCGTTAAATTTTGGCCGATTTCCGGTTTTGCGCAAAACCGGAAAACCGGTTTTGCATGCCCTAATATGAATACACCCTAAAGATGGTTTTATAGAACGCTGCTATAGCCCCGCTGGACATTAGAGGCCTTTTTAGGGTTCCGTACCAGAATGGTAAAAAGGAACCCTTATGGTGCGACTCAGTCTGTCACAGCTGGATATCTCAAGGACCACTAATGCTATCAACTTGAAATAGTTTTATATGACGTTTGCCCAACAGTTTTGCAAATGAGAAAGAAATAAAAATAAATATATATTTTCTTCCATCAGGGACTGAATCCCCGTTCAGTACCTGTTGGAAGAAAATATATATTTATTTTTCGTTAGTCTTAAAAATTCGAAGTTGGGCTATTAGGGCATGTGGGGTATTATATGAAAGAGCGCTATTTGCATGTTCTCAAACATTTTTCTATTTTTTTATGCCACGTAGTTTTTGACTTTTGACAAAAAAAAAAAAAACAAAATACCGTACAAACGGTACGGTACGGTATTTTTTTCTCGTCAAGTCGTTCAAGTCTCCGAAGTTTGCAAGAAAAATCTGAAATTATTATATGTGGTAGAACTTTTTCTAAAGATTACAGGAAAAATAAAACAATGTCTCCAAATAGCATTTTTTTTTCAGAAATCATCAACAAAAATTATATTAGTTCCACCATCGGTCAAGAGATGGCGCTGATCTAAAACTGCAATATTCTACACCGCAGTGCGATGTTAAAATTCTCTGCCAAATATAGGCCTCACCAATGAAATTTAAAATGATACAGAACCCTCGATACGCGAGTCTGACTGGCTCTGGACCGGTTTTTTTTTTTGGAGGGAAATTATCAAATAAATTTCCCGCTCTGGGCGGAGCGGGAGGGCGTTTCAGCCTTTACTGAACAGAACCCACCCGTGTTCCTACAGTTGCCTGTATGTTGCCAGGGGCCACGGTATCCCTTTCGGACTCTCCCGCGACCCCGGCAGGCATCGGTCTTAGTGACGGTGGGGTATGGCGACGTGATGTGAGAGTTCGTGATTCGTCAACTTGTGACTATTGTCACCCCTCCCGCACCGCGCAGCTACCTCAGGATACGTTTTAGTTAAACGGTAGGCCTAGTAACCAGGGCGGCGTGGCGGCGCGGCGCAACATGTGCCTAATGTAGGAAAAGTTAATTAAAAAACAAAAGAACGCAGGATGCAAGAGAGAGCTCAATATTTTTTTGCATACCAATACATAAATAGATGAAATAATAACAAAAAGTGCAGCATGTCAAATCGCAATTTTTTGCGTCCTCTGTTTTTTTTATATTGTAGTTTGTCCCATTAACTAACTTGGTAAAAGTGGAATAATCCGGAAAAAAAATGAGGTACTCCATTTATTCATTTATTTATTAACCACAATGACATAAAGCCATTTATGCAAGTAATTCAAACCTTTTAATTATTTAAATATACATTGTATAGGAGTCATGAAACAAATTACTTTTAAATATACATATAAATAAATATATGCATTAAGGACTAGATAGACAAAAAACAAAAAAAAACTGTCGCACTCCGAGAGTGCAGACAGAAGTGAAAACTAAAAAAATATATTTCCAAAACATTTAAAGTAAAAAATACTTGCATAGAACATTGATCCGTAACGTAATATAAATAAAGTGCACAATCGCGTTTACAAAAATGAGGTGTCGCGAGTTCAATTGTTTTATCCCCATTTGAAAAATGCGGGCCTAAAGAAGTTTTCACTTCAAAAAATATGTTGCGTTTTGGTTGTTGGAACTACAGTAAGGCAAGTACGATTTCTGCTTAAGAGTCCTATTACACTTTTTACGCAAATTCATGATTTTTGACGTTGTAATTTTCAGCAACAGTAATATATTTTAATTATTTGATTATGAATAACGATAGTGCTATTCTCTTTCTTGTAAGTTGGAGTTACACATTTTAATTTTTCTTTTCGTGTAATTTACTATAAATATTTTACGAACTCAATTTACAAGAAAATCCGTTGGCGATGGAACTTTGACGCTTAAATTCACTTTGTTCCATTCAATTAAAATAAATGCTAAAATTACTAAAAGATAAGTTGAATGTTTTACTTGTTTATTGGAGTTCTGGAATTTCTTTAAATTTCTTGAGTTTTCACAGAAAAAATCATAAAGAAAAGCAATAAATGTCTTAATTCAGCGTCCATTATATTCCAAATAAACAAAATTTTATCAAATAAACTAATAAGGTATAAAACTTCTATCTACAATGAATACGTTTCATTAGTTTTCGTTTCTCAATATAATAAGAAAACAATACCATAAATAAAATTAAAGTACTATATATTCCGCGTCAATTCAGCAAATCACTTGAATATAATGTGTAACTCCAACTTATAAGAAAGAGAATGGCACTATTGTTATTGTAATTAAATAATTAAAATATCATAATGTTAATGAAAATTACAACGTCAAAAATTACGAATTTCCGTAAAAAAATGTAATAGGACTCTTAAATATGCACAAAAAATAATTTTAGGACTTGGGGCTAAAAATATATGTAAACAAAGTAGTATCGTGGATAATGATGTCACATGATGATTCTTGGGTTTATACTACTGTCTTTAGCTTATATTTGAAAAATAAAAGTAAAGTGGCATTTCGAGAGTGCCAACAGAAGTGAAAACTTGAAAAAAATCGGTACCGCGGTAAACAACGCGTTGAAATCTTTTACTCCACGCACCGCGGTAATCAAGGCGTTGATGTCTTTTACTCCATGGTGTCGGTAACAGGTCGCGAAATCAATGGTTTACTCCCATCTCAAAAATGCCCAACGCACCTAAGAAGTATTCACTTAAAAAAAAAAAACCTCTATTAAATTGATGAGATGCACATAACAGAGTATGCACTACAAATAGTGACAAACACAATCTTAGCAACAGAATTATTAACCCTTTCCTTTAGTATTCTCACAAATCGCCAGACATCCCAACAATATCACCTTCCATTCATCAGCGAGCGATCAGATCCAGACCAGAAATAGTTTCAAGGAGAGCGTTGAGTGCGTTCAGCATTCGTGGAATGGGTGACAGGCAGTATCATAACCAAAGCGACCATCGCGCGAACATGCGACTATCGCGTTCAGTTTGTACGGCGAACCCCAACCCGTCGTCGCGCCTGCTGAGGGCGCCTTCCGATTTTCCGAAGAAATGAGTGACATAATTATAAACACGACTATCGCATTTCCGCGAATTACTCGCGCGAATAATCGAGTCCCGTATGCTCGTCATACCTGAGTAAACGATCGCGTACCTAATATCCGAGTCGGTTAACTTCATGGTTGGTAAACTCACGGCAATTTCGTCGAAGCAATTCATAGGCTAGAGAAGAGATATGCTCGTAGAAGGTAAGCTTATAGTCGAAATTCATTTATGTTCAAATAGGTCGATAAAATGAAGGGAACAGCAGTTTTTGGAACGAAGTTCGTTCGTTCTTTAACGCTGCTTGCGGTAGTAGTTGTTGACTCGACGGTAGAAATCGCCACGTAAGGAAAAATGCAGGGAGCATGCATGCGACCTTCTCTCTCTCTCTTTCTATTATATTTCGGTCTGGCTTTCATTCGCCAAGCGAAAGAAACTTCGTTCCAATCGGGTTTCCACGACACATCCAGTTTTTTTTCTTTCGCGATATAGACATAGTGCTGTGTTATTATTCCTAGATAATTAATAAACAATCTCTTAAACTATCTTAGCATTTCTGAAATTAATAAAAGATTATTACATAATTATGAGTAGGTACTTTTTATATTAATAATTCGTTTTATATTTTTTAATTTCTACCATAATAACATGAATATTGACTAATTGTGTCCGTGAATTAGGAGTAAGCAATTTTGCAAACTTGTGGTAATATTGTACGAAGTTGGTAAGAGCCATTTGTAGTAGACCAGATCCAGTTACAAGATTTGGAAAAGAAATTAGAACTTCTCTATGAATTTCTTCAAGGCTTTGTTTCCATCCAGAACTAAATGACGCTACCAAAGTAAGAGACTTTCTTTCTAAATTTGCTAATTCCGTTTTCTTGTCAGAGTCAAGTAATTGCTCTCCTTCTTTAACAAATTGAATCATTCCTCCAAAATGTGGACTCAAAATCTCTTCAACGTATTCTGAGCTCCTAGCTTGGAGCTGCTCCCTAAAACTTTCTGCTTCTTTAGTATTGTCTCTGGTCCTTTCCATTAGTATACTCAAGACCATGTCATAGTTATTGATGAGAAAAATTAATTGTTGTATTCTTTGTGGAAATTCAGCTGCCATTTTAAGTAAAAAGCAATGAACTTCATCTTGTAAAACAAGCAGAATGTTGCTAAGTTCTTCAGAAGGAAATTGTTCACTCAAGCTAAGCATAGCAGCAGAGAATTCTGCATATCTCCGAGTAATCTGCAAAAAAGTTAAATGATGAAACATAATGGAACTGTTTTCCCCGAAGGGCTTGGCAGAGTGTACCTATAGAGCACCCACATATAGCCCCAGTCGTCAAGGATTAAGGCCGAAGGCAGAAATTCTTGTTTATGGCATTTCGGGGGGAGGGGAGCTGGTTGGTTTTGGGCCTGCTAGCCAGTCAAGTTTAAGTCCCATGTAATAGGGGGCGAGCCTATTGTTATCAACCAGGCACAATTCCAAGACTCCGGGCTGGTACTTCTGCTGCTGGTTCCAGATAGAAAAACCCAATAATACTGCCCAACCTGGGAACCGAACCCAGGGCTTCATGCTCAGCAGTAGCGACCACTACACCTACGAGGTAAATTATGATGTTGCATCTTAATAAAAAAAGCTATATGTAACAACAGAATACATACATAGTGAGGTCCTAATTCTTTGTTTGATAATTTTGCTGGATCACACTCTCGCACACTCTGTATGTTTAGTTTCAATACATGTTCTAACCTTGGCCATAGTGTGCCTTGCAATGAATCCCAGTAACTGAAAGTGATAATAATATATTTTTAAAGGCTACAATAAAAAGGTATAAGATGATGGTTGTACGTAGTCTGGTCATAAGTTTTGTCACATATGGAAAGTTAAATAAATTACACAATGAGTTACACACTACAACCATTTATATATCAAATGAAAGGGTATAGAATACAGATTTAAACCACATTAAAATTATTCGAAATGTCGTCCTCTTGCTTCGGTACAAGACTTCAATCTGCAAGGCCAGTCATCAATCGACACAAAGTGAAAAGCGGTGTTTTTGTTTGAATGAAAAGTTTGATTCCGTGGGTTTATTATCTTGAAACTTTGTACAAATAGTATTTAAATAAATAATAAGGTTTGGTATTTTTAGTTTATCAAAACTACTCTTCAAAGGGTATTTGGAGGGTGTTAAAGTTTGCATGGAAGAATCTTAATGTATGGTTCAATTTATTTGAAACTTGATATTAAAGATATTGATAAAAAAATAATTATCTTTATTTGGATTTCTCGAAAATGAAACCTTAGCTGGGTGAATAGGGGTAGTCAAAGTTTTATGGAAGGATTATACTGCTGCGAAAGTTTGTATAAATAATCTTAGGCTCCAATAATGGAAACACACCAAGAATTTTTTTTTTTAAATCAGCCCCTGTTGGAGGAATACAGTTTGTATGACAAATCTCAACCAATACAAATAGTTATCTAGGTAAATCATAAAGATTGTAATGATTAATTTAATTAAATTTTGAAACTACCCTTTACATGGGGTGCGAGGAGCTTGAAGCTTGAATGGGAAAGAACGAAATCCACGCGGGCGAAGAGCTAATTACTTATAAAGTTATGATTATATTGAAATTAATAAGGCACTAGCTGGCAGGTACTGGTAGGTATACATACCTGTCTAAAGCAGCAACAGCTCTTTTGTGGCACATCCATCTATATCTGTTTATAAGTTGTATGCAAAGGTACAATGCCAGGCAGTCAAAACATTCAAGTACATAGTTCTCAACATTTTTCTGAAAAATAAAAGTAAGCCATGTCTCTTTTGGTATTACTCAAAATAATAACTGCAAATAAAAAATTATTATTCCATACCACAAGTAAAGATAAAGTTTTTCCTAGGATCCTGTCAAAGAGTTCCTGAGCATGACTTCCCTTTACATGGAAGAATTCTGTTGTGAATAAATATTCTCGGCAACCATTGTCCACAAGTGCATATTGAAGACTCCTAAATAGGGCTTCATAGGAGTACTGAAAAAATAATAATTGTATGACATAATCAGCCTATAATGATCCCACTGCCGGGACAAGCCTCCGCTCTGAGAGAGAGCAGTCCATCATACACCATGCGGGCATGGTGCAGCTTGGTGAATGTCCCATGTTTTCGAATTTTTTGTTGGTTTCTTCACTTTTTCCTTCACCATTTTGAGAGCAGTGGTGATGAAATACACTATACACAGTAAGGCAGTGCCTGCCTGGGTTCGAAGCAACAATCTGCAACTCGTAATTCGATGCCGCTACCACACTTGCCACTGGGCCACCACTGTGCCTTACCACTTGGTCACCACTGTTCTTAATGAACTACTGTGTTGTTATTGGATTAACATAAATGGGATAATTACCTTAGTTTTTTGCTGCACATGAGGAACTATAATAGGCGCTTCAAGTTGCTGTGCTAGCACATCTCCTCTATTACCAATTGTGAATATTGTGCTTTTGTTTTTTAAGTTTGATTTTTGGAAGAAGCCTCCTTTAGAGCCATCTTCAATTCCCATTAGATCATCTTTTGTAGGAGTCTCTTCATATTTTAATTTGTCTAATCTTGATGCATAAGATTTAAAATATGAGTAATATACTTTGCTCAAGGTGTCAATGTATTCATTGCATATTTCTTGAGCAACGTTTCTCTCATTGGCTAATATAAACTCAAAGAAGAACTTATATTTAAGCATAGCATTTTGTGGTATCTGATAATTCGCCATTGGTTTGCGAAACTTATAAATATGTTCCAGAATATATGCTCTTATTTTAGATACTGCTTTTATTTTAAGTTTTTCCAAAACATCTTTAACATCCTGACAAGCTTTTGTTTCTTTAAAATCTTGTTCCTTTACAAAGTTGAGTTTTTGATTCAAAATTGCCAACTGGACCATAAATTCCTTATCAGTTACAGGAACATTATTGATGCCACTGAAACATGTAATGTGTTCTTATTACAGTAAATTGATTATAGGTACAATTGAAAAATCTGAAGAGTAAGCTACTTACAATATCAGTGTTTCAGAAACTGCCATATCTTCTATAAAAGTAGAGAGGGGTCCCTTCAGAACCTGCCTGTTAGAGAGTTGCACTGACATGTTCACTGAACGCTTTTGCAAACTTATAATTTCATTGCTAATACTACCCAAGTCATTCTGTAAAATAATGTCAACTGTTGTTTGTCTGCTAACAAAACATTTAAAATAAAAGTAGGTGTGGTCATCAAGCAGCGATTTAACTTACTTGGAACACCATGAGCATGCTCTCCATTTTCGCGAGGATCCCATCACAATCTTCAATTTGATTGTGTAAAGAAGCTATATTTTCACTTTCTTTTAAGTAATCCGCCACAGAGGTTTTTTCGGCATCCTTAATACCTTTATCCAGCTGTAATGCATATTCTCGTAAGTCTGTTCCATTTCGTAGAACTTCTTGTATTTCAAAGTCTTCAAGATTTTTGTCCAGCACATCTTTAATATCCGTAGACTCCGACATGTTATATTAGTTGGTATAAGCAGTAACTTTAGAGTAACAAAATGACCAAGTTGGTTTAGATGTTAAGAAAAATAGATGGAAAAATATAAAAGTTCAGCTTTTATTCTTTCAATCAACTTGGAAAATAAACTGCAATATATGAATGGACATAAATATACAAGACGGTGAATGTCTGAATGTAAAAATTTGATTGTTTTGAACACGAAAGTAAATAATACTTTTACATTTTGGATTGTAATATTATTTGTTAATTTGTTACTCTTGACAGTACACCATAGATATACATACACTGAGACATACACAGTATAGCATTACGGACGCCCTATATTGTCGTGAGCGCTGTCAGAAATGACAGCGCTGTTTTGTTTTGAGTCGCATCCTATCTTTACGTGGCATTTTTTAAATTGTGCTTTAGCTACCGTCGCCGTATCGCCACCTAACCAAAGAAGAAAAAGTTTGTGGTGTATACACAAAGAAATATATTATGCAAGTTTGGACGTTGAGTGAGCACTGTGAGCGCGTTCACGAGAGTTCCGAATTGTTGACAGTCATCAGCTGTCATAATCGTGATATCTAATCGGAACGCAAATTATTGATGTTAGAGCTGTGAGCGATTATGTTCTAATCATAGACATTTAATTTTTTCTATCTCAATGGTTCTAATTCGGAAAGCGGCCATGTCAATTTGTCACTGACAGTGACAGCACTTGTCAGTGCGGTGCACCGGGAGCGTTTGGTTCATGGGTTCTATGGTTCATAAAGACGTCGAAACCCAGGTTGGTTACAACCATCACTTTATAGTCTACTGTCTATTTCAATGTGGTGTACAGCTTGCATAAAATAATTAAGAAAAAACGAGGGCGGCACTGTCGCACTAACGTCACTTCGACTGAAATAAGTAAAATAATTTAAACAATTGTTAAAAAAGCTGCTTGTGGGTGTCTCAAAACCTAACTAGCACTTGTCGGCAAAGTAGTGCGATCACCATAGGTCTGCATTACAGTAAAATATTTAGTTCCAAATGTCACCACGTCAGACTCTTTTATGTCGACTGGTATCACTTGTATCATTTCAATAAGTACCATAAAGTCGGTCTTGAAAGAGAAAACTGTTCTATAGGTGTGTTCTTTTGTAATAAGGTGACCATTAGGGGATTTACTTATAAAAAAACGTTACTTAAAATTAAGTGACGTTCAAACGTCAAAAATGTATGGATGATAAACAGTAGCTAATCATTCCCATTATATTTTACTTGAAAAGTAGGACACGATGGAAAATCTGGGAATATAATAACTAAAAAAAAAAACAACCGAATTGCAAAAAAAACACTTCAAAGTGAAAAATAGCTTTTTCGAAAGTCGGTGTCTTTGGTTTTGTATTTTCGTTATTTGCCACCGACTTTCGAAATTTAAGTTATTTATTATATTGTAGTGTTTTTTTGGAATTCGGTTGTTTTTTTTTAAGTTTTTATTTCTTGCTTTTTAGTGAGTCAGTTTGTAATTTATCTAAGCACAATACAATAGCCTACTATCTGTTACAATAGCCTAATTTCAACTGCTCATCAGCTTTTACAAAAATAGCTTTTCCCGATGCAGGGACGTTAATCATTGAGGAGTTCTCCTGGTACTTCACCATCAGCTCCATTTCTCCATATACGTACATTGTTACGAGCATAAATTGCTTGGCAACCATATTAAAGTAATCGAATCGCAACTCGTGAAATAGTAATTATTGAGTACTTCCGGTGACCATCTGTGGTCTTCATCATCAGTTCCACTTCATCAAATGATGCTTTGCTAAAGCAACAGCACGAGTTAGGCACTATACAAAATACCCAAATCGCAATAGGTGTGCCTATAATATTTGAAGAGTTCCCTCGATTTCTCCAGGATCCCATTATCAGATCCTGACCTGATGACAATGGGATCACCTCGGAAGTATACCCTTTAAAAAAATAGACGTTTGCAAATCTCTGATGCCATACGATGAATGATGGAGTTATCCCCGAAAACATATAAAAAAAAAAAAAAAAACTTATGACCTCCTCCTGAGTGAGTTTTCATTTATCAGTTTTGAGAATGTATGAGTATGATGATAGCTATATATAAGAGTAAGATCAAAGAAACGATGGATGGACTGTGTGAAAGATGATAAAGCTATAAATAAGCCCCCTTCAGCCATATAAAAAACTATGGCAAATAAAAACAATAACATTTTAAGTAGGTAAGAACCGGTGTGTTAAGGGTTGGAATACACAAGTTAAATGTTTTCACAGTCAGGCTAAAGAGAAGTTTCAAACTTGGGTGTTATGTGGGCGACCAAGAGAAGGATTAGTGTATGAGATGAGAATTAGTCGTATAGTTTTTAAATCTAGGTTATAAGGTAATGTGTTAATCACCAGGAACAAATTGTCATGGATATACTGGCTTCTCATTGATCTGGAAAGCAGTTTGGTAAATTTTAGAAAAATACAAAAATAATGAATAGTAAACCAAGTTTAACTGTAAATGTTGATGGAGTCAGTGATGAGTCTGGAATAGCCAATCTATTTAAAGACCACTTTAAGGTAGAACCGCCAATTAGTTATAGAGTGCAGGTGCCTGATGCTTATTCCTCTTACCCTTCTGATACTCTTTAATTGTAAAGAACTTAGAGCTGCTGTTAGGAATATGCAGAGGGGCATGATGGGCTCAGCATTTATCATTTGCAACACATTCATGCTTGCTGCTTGCTTCTTGTTTGCTTTTTTTAAGTGAAAACTTCTTTAGGCGCGTTTGGCATTTTTGAGATGGGACTAAACCAATGATTTCGCGACACTGTGACAACACCTCATTTTTGTAAACGCGATTATGCTCTTTATTAATATAATGTTACGGACCAATGTTCTATACAAGTATTTTTTTCCACCCAGGCGATCTTGTTCAAGTTTTCACTTCTGTCGGCACTCCCGGAGTGGTTTGTTTAGCGTTTTTTTTTACGGATTTGCTTTTTTTTCATTTGTTCTGATGCCTCGTGTGCTGAAATAATTGTATAATGTGTGTATTAGTCATGCCTATTTACCACAGGATTTGAGGAAAACTGAAGTGGTGCCTATTGTTAAGAGTAGGACAGGAGACATCGCAGACAAGAGAAACTATACTGTGAAGCCAATAACGGTATTCCTCATGGAAGTATTTTAGGGCCTACCCTCTTTTTTAATTTTCATCAATGATCTCTGCTAGTTAAACTTTACTAGTGGCAAGATTATTACATGCGCGGATGACACGGCTCTTCTTTTCTATGGAGATACTTGGAAGGAAGTGTGCCACTTTGCTCAGATGGGTTTCTCGCTAGTTATGACCTGGCTAAACAAAAACTTACACAGACAAGACTAAATACATACAATTTAAACTAACAAACACTCACCTCAATCAAAACCCCTTATTAAATATCACGGCCCATATGAATGGGGTGATATGATGAACAACAGCTCTTCCTGCTCGTGCTTATGTCCAAAACTGGAAAAAGTGGGCTCTCTCAAGTACATCGGTGTGACTATAGACAAAAACCTGAACTTTAATTCCTACATCGATCTGTTGTCCAAGATAATTATTAAGCTCATCTTCGTTTTTAAAAGCCTACGACGTGTTGCAGATGCGAAAGTTCTTAAGACAATATACTTTGCACTTTGTCAATCTGCACTAAACTATTGCATCTCTGTTTGGGATGGGGTCCCTAAATCTTTTATGATTAAAATCAAGCGAGCACAAAGAGCAGTGCTAAAGGTGGCCTATGCTTTACCGTTTTTTCACCCAACCTCTGAACTCTACGATAAGTGCACTCTTACTGTTCGGCAACTGTTTACCATTCAAACAATCATGCGTAAACATTCTACTTTGAATTTCAACTCATCCTTAAGACTCTCATAAGCGTGTGTCTCACAAATGTGTGTTCTACTCAACTGTGTAAAAGTAGTCTTTCGCACCGCAACTTTTGTTTCCTTGGCACTTATTTATACAATAAAATAAACTCTAATAATAATGCCTCTTACTAAAGCACAGTGCAAGCAAGTTCTCACCACTTATTTACTGAACCTTGATTACGATAGCACTGAAAGGATAAGGAGCCTTTTTTAGTTTTAGTTTTAAGATAAATGTGTTGTCAGCCTGTCCATCACACCACACTACACCATACTACACTACACCACACTGCACCACACTGCACCACACTACACCACACTGCTCTACACTACACCACACTGCTCTACACTACACCACACTGCACCACACTACATCACACTGCACCACACTACACCACACTTCTCAACACCACATCACCACACTTCACTGTTACCCAAACTCTTTAATAATATTTTTTTTACACCACCTGCTCGACAATGTCAAATTATATGTCATGCAAACCTAAGCTGAACAAATATTTGTTATACAACAAATTACTTAACTACAAATTCTCACAAAAATGTCGAGTGACGATAGTGATTTGACTCCGGAGTAGATTTAAGGCATTGCTAACAATCTACTCTCAGAAAAGTCCAAGGAATCTTACATGAATTTTTACAAATGGAAAACTACAAAGGGCGACAAGTCTGTATTTTATTTAATCAGTGCTTTTAGTCTACTTCCAGCATTTATCATGTACAACGAAGCCAAGTCATAAGCCAAGAAGCCTATGGTGCATCTATTCGATGCACAGGTCAACAATGATCATCAAAAATAATTTACAAATTAATACATACACCAAATTACTGCATTTTAAAAAGGAAATCAGAAGGACATCGTCATAAAAAATCAAATTTTTCTCAGCTCAAAATGTGGAAACGTTTCTAAATGAAGCCCTTGAACACAGTTTTCTTGCCACAAAAGTACCTACCTATTGATTCAATTTTTAGTAATTAAAATAGCTACATCCTTACATATTATAAAAAAAAATCCCCCGCCGCGTCTGTCTGAACGCAAAAAACTCTAAAACTATCCAACGGATTTTCAAACGGTCACCAATGGACGGAATGATTCATGCGGAAGGTTTTAGTGTATAATTCATTAAGGTTATGTATAAATTGGCTAAAATGTGACGATTATTGATGAAAATATCGGAAAAAAATCATGCCGACTGGAAGCTTTATTGGCATGCGCCGCGGAAATCGTAAAAGTTACATAAAATGTATGTTCTACAGTACTGTTCATCTTAAAAATTTCAACAAAAAAGTTCAAGATGGCATATGTCTATCTTCTAAGGATGACCCACAATAACCATTTTTATCTTTCAGAATTTGATAAAAATTTAATTGTTATTTCTAAAGCTATTTTGACCGGTATTATATTAATTACTTACGTTACTTAAATTGAGCATTTAATTTAGATTAAAATATGCCTTGACATCATTTCATTTAAATTAATGGTTTAAAAGATTTCACAGATTCAAAGTTACGCGTAACAAAATAATCATGTCATGTGTATTAATTAGTCAATGACCTTTTCCTCAGCTATTAGGTATGTAATCCCGGTATCGGCAGTACGTTCCCGTGGGATATTTTCCGACATGCACGCGGGCGAAGCCGCGGGAAAAAGCTAGTACTTACTATAGGTAAGTATAGGTACTAGCTACCCGCTCATGAATCGATCGCTTCTGTGCGGTCTACTGATGTGATGTTTCGACTCTAAGTTAAATAATAATAATTATTGTAAACCTTCGTAAGTTTTATGTGTTATTATTAAAAGTAATAAACTTTCTTAGATTTGACTTACACACACACGAGTGTGTCAGTCAAGAAAGTTTATAACATGTATTACATAAAAATTAATATACGAGTATTACGTAAGTTATCTTCCTACTTAAATACTAACCTATCTACCTATTTTTGTTACAGGTGGCATTGATTTTTGGAGTGAATGGCGCTTGTCATGGAAATGAAGTCGTAAACATTAAAATCGAAGATATCGAAAAACATTCAGTATTGTTGCTGGTAAATTTGCCAGATACAAAATCAAAGAAAGAACGGTCATTCGTAGTCCGTGGAGAATACATAAGAATTATCGAAAAGTACCAAGCTCTACGCCTCTCTAATATAAATACTAACAGATATTCCGTAGCTTATAATAGTGGCAGGAGCAACAGCCAAGTCATTGGAAAAAATAAGATCAGCATGCCGAAAGAAATTGCGAAATACCTGAAATTGACAAATGCCGAGCTTTACACGGGCCATTGTTTCAGGAGACCATCGGCTACTCTATTAGCGGATTCAGGAGTAGACATGACCCAGATTAAAAGACACGGTGGTTGGAAATCTGATGTAGTAGCAGAGGGGAGGGCTACATTGAAAATTCTATACAAAATAAGGATAAAATAAGCTGCCGCATTGGTGAAAACATCAAGCTAAAAACACTGTTGATAACTGATCCTTGGACACCTTTGTCACCACAACCTTCCACATCAAAACTATTCATTTATGCCTCTGCCTAAGCACCACCTTCACCAACTTTCACGATCCAGAATGGTCCTCAGCAGACCCAAGTTTCTGAAACTTTACTTAACAGTAATACTCATATAAACTCTACCTCAACTTACGAATAAAAACATAACTTTGTTTTTCCACAACACGTATCACCTTTAACATTTAATTGTTTTAAATAGGTCTATTAACTGTAATTGTAATTTGAATAAATACTTTGATCCTAGTACTGTTAAGTAGAGTATTCTCCTCAGGGATAAAGGTGACTTCGTCTTGGGCGACCTTGAATTCCACGCTGCACTCGGGCTCGGGAGTTAACGCTAGAATCCTTCGTTTTGCTCGAGATTCAATACGGCGCCCGCTACATAAGACACTATCCCCTTAGTGCAGAATCTACTATTAATTTTGTATCTTTATTTTTCTTCTTTTTTTTTTGTTTACTGTCTTCTCCTACCATAGGTAAAAATAATTTGTAAACTATTATCTTTATTTATTTAAACTTTTCACACTCAAAACGGTACAAAGGCGGACTTAATGCCTTAGGCATTCTCTACCAGTCAACCAAGGGTGGTGAAGAGATGGATGGCAGGTGCTCTGTTTAAGAGGAACAAAGAAAAAAATTATTAAAAATATATCATTAGAAAACTATAAGTAGGAACGTACATAAATAGATTATAAATTATAATACGCATACATATTTAATGTAATATACATATATTTATTATATATATATACAAATTTAAGGGAGAGAGATGTTGAGATGACTCTACTCTATTTGTTTTGAAAAAAACTCTGCAATTTCCGCTTAAATGCATACCGACTGGTGGCCGTCCTGATATCAAGAGGAAGCGCATTCCATAGAAGAATTGACTTATAATCAAACATTGTTTTTGGGGGTGGCCTGGTAATCTGTGTGACAGGTTTTTCTAGTGCAGATACCAGTCTTCCATCAAGGATTTAAGGCGCCTTTGTGGAAGAGAAATAAATGTTTTTTTTTAATTATTATTAACCGATTTCAATAGCCACAATTATCTGTAAAGTGTTTGACAAGGTGCTTGATACTCATCTCAGACTGCATGATGCGCAGTTTGGTTTTCGGCAAGGGCTATCTACCGAGAGTGCTACACTAACGTTGAGGCACACTGTCAAATACTATACCGACCGCAAAACACCCATATATATGCATGTTTCTTGGACCTCTCTAAAGCATTTGATCGGGTTGATTACAAAATATTATGGAGAAAGCTACAGCGAGATAGTGTCCCTGCCAAACTTGTAGCTATCTTGTCTTATTGGTATGCAAATCAGATGAACCGTGTCAAGTGGGGAGATTCTTTCTCGAACCCTTACCAACTAGAATGCGGTGTAAGGAAGGGAGGTCTCACCTCACCAAGGCTATTTAATGTTTATGTAAATGAGCTAATCGAGGAGCTGAGTAACACTTTTGGATGTCGCATTGATGACACATGCGTCAATAACATCAGCTATGCAGACGACATGGTGTTGCTCAGCCCGTCGATTAGTGGTCTGAGAAGGTTGGTGCCTATATGTGAAGGATATGCTGAAAGACATGGTCTGAGGTATAACTCTGTTAAGAGTGAGCTGCTGGTTTTTGTTGGAAAGAACAAGAATGTGTGATCTAGGACGTGATACCTTTATGTAAACTTAATAATCCTCTAAAGGGAACTTTGTCGCATACTTATTGCCTATGTAACTGATCTGTGATTTACTGTGCTCAAATTAAAAGAATTTATTTCTTTTTTTAAAGTTGTTACAATGATTGTCAAAAAAAAAAAAAATATTATGATTGGAATAGTTTGTTTCATTGACTGTACCTTTCGTCACATTCGACGTGGCGGCATCAGGCAGAAAATTTTCATCGTTGTAATAAACATTATACAAAAGAACAAGTAGATGTGGCGGCGACTCGACGTGGTGGGACTCAATGTGGCGGGATTCGACGTTAAGGTAATAAATCAAATGCACTGTACGGGGAATATTTAACTTTTTTTCTACAACTTTTTATTTGACTTTAATTAAGTACTATAAATAAACATCCGAAATAATGCAGTCTATGCTAAGTATGTCACTATAGTCAAATTACCTTGTCGGGGTAGCTGGGTGGGTTCCCCTAGGCTGATTGGGCCCCTAGGCTAGTACCTTGTGTGTCTACGCGTAAATCCGGGGCTGATCAGATAGATATCGTACGTTATTGAATTTAACAAAAGGGCAAGAATTGTCTTTGTTAAAAAGGAAAAAATACAGAAGGGAAGAATATGGCATAAGAACATAATTCACAGCTTTTAAGAAATTAAGGAAAATTACAGAAATATCATCATTATCATCATTTCAGCCGAAGGACGTCCACTGCTGGACATAGATCTTTCCCAAGCACCGCCACTTCGACAGGTATTTAAATACCTACTCAGGTATTTGTAGTATTGTACCTATCTTTATATCTAAGTATGTATTAAAACAATGTTGTATAGAAGTGTATCACAGGCACAATACTATTAAATCTCTGCATTGATTTATAAACGCGGAGTTATGTTACATACTATTCTGTATTATCTTTATCTCCATAAATTTTGGAAGGTTTAAGTTTGGCTAAACTTTACTCCGCGTTATTTAATATTTATTTGTAAATTACATAAGAATAAGAACAGTATCCCGTAACAGTAGATATAACGTTACACTCTACCTTTGGTAGATAATACTGAAGGAATTGCTTGAGGTTTTAATTGTGATTTTATGACTGTATATAGTCCTCGTCTTTAAAGTGTATCCAAACTTTGAAACATTTGTATGTATCAAGTTTCATGACTGTTATCCATGCATGTCTCCGATTAGCAGGAATTCTGGAAAGTAATACGTCAGCATATAGCCAAGTATATCACAAAGAAAAATTATTTGTAGGGCTCAACTGCTCAAGCAAACATTAAAACTTATTTTTCAAACAGTAGATCATACTTGAGATCACTCAAATCACGTAGGCATATGTATTTCGGATTATCCTTACATTATATTTTCGGTAAATTGGCAGCCAAAAAAAAGATCACGAATTTCGGTCATTGGTTTTTCATACTCTTCCATTGACTATACGACGTGAAGTAACAGGTAGCAGATGTCACATTTATGTTAAATATCCTACCGATCTGCAGATGTCCTGTACCCTAATTCCGTAATACACGATCAATTACAATCGAATCAATACACGATCAATCAGAATTGTTCCGAAACAGATTGCTAATCCATTGCTTAATAAGTTGGAAAAAAATCTGATCAGTAATGAAACAGATTAGTCTTAATCGTTTACGAAAACGTGTTACGTAATTAGGGTACTGATCTCCTCTCGAGAATTGCTTTAGATATTCCTACCAGCAAGGTTCTCGAGACATTATACTCCCATTTACCTACCTGCCTTCAGCTTTATTTAACTATGGCGAGAATAATTTTCTGTTGCGAGCGAGCAGTACCGCCAACATGAAAACATGAAGTGTAAGGCTTCGTCCCTATTCTCGCGTTTACACTGTTTACCAAACAAACTTCCAACATTTTAATTGTTTAAGTATGAGTAGCAAATTGTAACGTCACACAGCTATCCATTCGGAATCCTCACAGAAAATAAAAACGTTTTGCCCAACATACCTACCTATCTACAATGCGTGGAAGGGGGATACCCTTACAGGGATCGAAAAAGTATTTTCAAGAAAAGTGCGACCGGGGACTAGCGTCCTTAAATAGAGAAATGAAAATGGTATCAAAAGATACGTTACTGAAAGTAACAATACTGCATTTTAGTTTGTATTATTATATTTTTTCATTAAAAAAGACGCCAGTTTTTTATCGTTTCTTTTGGGACTTTTTTTTAAAGAATCTTAAACTTCTCAAAAATGAAAGGAGATATCGAAAAAATAAAAAAAATATCCTGGATAATTTAAAGGGCTTCAAAATGATACTATTCTAGTTTCGATAGGATTATAATTTTAAGGGTAGATTTTGGGATCCCTTTTGGAGACACAATTTTGTGGATTTTTTTACTCCTCTGATTTTTAAGTATTTTAATGATAAAAATATACATTTTCAATGCGTCAGAATGTCATGGGACCATGAGTTCTGTGTATTTTTTTAGGCGTGCGTGGACACGGTGGAGAGGTGGCCCATTAATTGATGATGATGCAACTATAAACTATCTCCTACTTGATCATTTTACGCTATTAGTCTGCCTATTTCTAAATAAATAAATAAGTTAATAGGTAATAGGATTATTTTGTTTGAAATAAAAGAGGCATATTTTCATTGACGCATTTGCATCGATATTATTTTCACGAGATATTTACAAAGAAAATGTATAACATATCATAACAAAAGCACATTTATGTTTCTATGTTGAGATTTAAGAAATGCAGTTCATTACAAACCTTAAAGAAGAAAAGATAATATTACATTAACATTTGTGACTTAGGTATTAGGTACAGTTACACACCTATGCTATGGAGGGAAATATGTTGAAGAGAATCATTTTATTGCCTGCATTTTTATTATTTTATAGTAGAAGCAGGGTTTCTTGTAAGCTTTCCATTCGTTTTTTTTTTTTTCTGTGGGTATCTATTTCTGTAGTACTTGAAAAGATTCAGTGTATCGGAAGTACTTATATAGAAATTAAGAACTGCGTGACCCAACACGCAAGTACGTCGTCATAAATGTGTGCGGAAAAGCAGGCACCAGCTCTGGAAATGTCGATTGGAAACGACCTATAACAATAACAAGGCTTGCATGGGGGATAAATATTAAATGGCTAGCTTGTACTAATGCAGCCCAGTACCCTAATTGCGTAATACAACACTATCACAATCTGTTTCGATTTGAAACAGATTGCTAATCCATTGCTACATAAGTTGGAAAAAATATCTGCTCGACAACGTAAATAACGCAATGAATGTTGTTGAACTGTCAAAATGAAACAAATTAGGCATAATTGTTTACGAAAATAAGTTACGCAATTATACTGGTTTGTTTTACGTGCGGTTCTTCATTTATTCATTAGTGCTCACATGAAACGACGACGTTATCCGACTGTCGGGTAATATCTCATCTGCGGTCGCAATGTATTTGCCAAATATGTAAACAAACACGAGTTTTAGGAAAAACAACTGTAACGTCTACACATAAGGTTCAGTTTGCGCTACAAGTTTTTTATGACTTTCAACAGCACTAGTCAATTTAAAATCAACTTTATTTACACTCTCATAAAGTTGATGTCTGTTTAAGTGGAAATAACATCAATTGGAAACAAGGATTTGAATCGACCTTAGTCTTATACATGTTAAAGCTGTTTATGATCAATTAATTAGTAGGCATAACAGGCTTGTAATTTAGGAATGTTACTTGCAGATACATGTAGTTTGTTACGTGGAAAATGTTAATTAAGTATATTGGTTTGGATGAAGAGTAGGTAACAATATTTTAAGCACAACCGAAGTATTAAATAGGTAAGTACATTATTATGGTTCATTCATTACAAAATTCGTCACGATTTAAAAAAAATAACGAAAAATAATTTCCTTGACTACGTTTTATAAATCTATAAAATTAATAATATTAGAAGGGAGTGGCGGCATTCGAGTAAAAAGTCCAGCATTATAATAATTAAGGTTACTATCAATTCTTTGTATAAAATTATTTATTTCCATGCGTCTTGAATTTCTTAAACTCTACGATGTAATAGACAACGTTTATCACTAACTCCATTTTAAAGGACATCAACTTCAACAATCACTCTCTCTATGTAGGAATAAATGTTGCTTAGGTACTTAAGTTACATTTATTCACCCATCTACTAGCTATGTCAGATATGAATCTTAAATTCCTTGACCTATCTATACAATGTACCTAACTAAGTTATAACCGTAGTTTAAGGTTGGACAGAGCACCCAGTGGTACAATAGGTACGTGCATACTTTCCGTAAATTTATACCTACAGTGCTGCTGCAGGTATCTAGTCTTTTAGGAGATACAAGGCAACTTTCAGCTACACTTTAATTGTTTCCACGCCGGCAGATACATAAAAAGTACCCACCATAAGACGATTGATAGATTAGGGATATAGCATCTTAGCACAGCTTCTTTCAGATAGACCGCACCAGGACTTTTGTTATCACCTATTTGGTCCAGTGAATTTTTTACATAGTCCATTCAAATTTTGCGCAAAATGCAGTAGATAAAAATACAGACATCTAACCTGATTATATCAGTAGTTTTCCAATATATACCTACGAGCAAAAATACACAGTGACTTTAATAGCAATTTAATTAAATGTAAATTTGTTTAAAACGGCCTAGCTTTAATGAGATGCAAAGGATATCAATTAATACAAAGTGCAATCACAATTTTGAAAAATAATGTCGTGATATGTTTAAATATTTACTCAATACATATATAATATGTATTTAAGTAAGCATATAAAAGGTCCACATAAGAAAAATCTACGCTATCTACCTATAAAGGTACTCTTTAAGACACGTTGTATTAAGGATTTACATTGGGGACGTCAAACATGCTGAACTTTTTCTCAGGCCTTAGGTATAATTATCATAACAAATTACATTAGTGTCCTAGCGTCTAAAAGTATTACAAAATAATTTAAAACTAAAAGGTAACTTCCAACAATCGTGTCGTTGCGCGTTGTGACGCTAACATCGGCTCAACATCACTCAGACGGGGGCGCATGGGCTGTGCACGGGCGCACGGTACGGGCGACCCCGTCGCGTCGGCGCGCTTGGTGATCCGCTGCCGCGCCGCCCGCGCCCGTCGCTCACATTCGTACAAAAGGACATTAAATGCCTTACCGATCTTAAAGTAACTTTTACTTATATTAATTATAATAAAAAGCCCGAAATTTACGAGCAAATTTTATAACATTTCTAAGTCTTGTGACTAGATTTTCCCTATCTAAGTAATACGTAAGTAAATAACATAGGAATATTTGTACGACAAGATGCCATCGATCACGAGCGGTAACTCAAATGCAGACTACTAAATACACAACTTTGTAAGATTAAACGAAATCACACCCAAAAGACAAATACCTAAACATTTTCAATAAATTAATCTTAACTTAGGACTTACATGGTAAGATTGTCTCCATTATGTAGATACTTAATATTAAATTCATACGAGTATAGCACGAACCGATTCCGTGGGAGATCGCGTCCTAACTAACGTCCACCTAATCTCTAGAAAAATATTTTATATATTCTAAACACTTAAAAAATAACGGAGTCGGCTCTAAAACAGAAGGAGAATAAGTTTCGAAGGCGGGAGTGGTCCTCAGGGGTGGGGCTCGGGGCGTTCAGAAGGGCAAGCTGGAGCGGAACATGTTCTCGATGAGCGGCGGCGCCGGCACCAGGTCCTCGAGCTTCAGATAGAAGATGCGCTGCAGGCCCTGTACCGACAGCGAGCGCAGCTCGGGTAGCGCGCCCAGCACGCGGCTGAAGTGCGGCGCGCCCCCGCCGGCTGCGCCGCCGCCGCCCGGCATGTGCGCGCGTAGGCAGCCTATTATCTTCATTTGTAATTGCTCCACACGGTGAGGCTCCTTGAGACCGTGTCGATCTGTTAATAAAAATAAAATCTCATTTGTAAAATAGGACAGGAAACATAAAATCTCTAATTACTTATTTCTTTGAAAGGTGGTTTCTGATGCAACAGTAAAAGTTCTAAGGCCGAATGTCACCAGTAAAACAGACAGCGATCGGTAGAGTTCAAGAGCTGTTAGCGTTATTATTCCACAACATTTATGACACCAGCACGCTAAGCATAGACAAAATGACAGATAAACAATCACAGTCTGGCATTTTGTCTATTCTTCCGTCGACGAAACCCTTAGAAAACCCGTTTTTATGGTTGTCATGCTACGCGTGCTGACAGTTCTTGAACGTGGTTTAGATGTGTTAATCGCGTTCAGTTTCATTAATTAATTTATAATTATTATCTCAATGGATTCATTGGTGAAATTCAACCTTTTTGGTTTTAATATTTTAGTTAATTGTAGGTATCTTAAAAATAAAATTAATCGATTAGAAACCATAAAAATAAAACTAACAAGTAGGTACTTATACACACCTGTTATCAAAGTTAATGCGCAAAGACACGCAAAGGTAGATATGTCGATATCCATTGAATGTAGCGTGTTGCTGAAGTCCAGTACAGCATGAAGCCAGTCTCCAAATGAGCGCTGGCACTGTCGCTTGTCGAGCACGACGCCACTGCAGAAGGTCAACTTGGTATCTTCTGGACGTGTGCGGTATGCGAGTCGCAATACAAATAGTTCAAGACGAGCTGATGCGAACAGCTGCTCACGGTCTTCAGGGCACAAATCGACATAACCGGGCACTTTATCAGCGAATACTTTAATCATGTCGATTGATGTTGTCAAAAGAGAGTAAAATTGTTGAATCACTTCTAAGTCAGACATCGGTGGCTCCATGGGATTTGGCTCTCGATATTGAGAATAATCAAGATTGGCAAAGTCCGGAGAAGTGTCGACATGAGCTCTCACAAGCGCTGTGATCAGTGATATAGGAGGGCTTGGAGGTGATTCCTGTGGACATTTCGGTTTGGATGGCAGTCTACCACGTCTACCTTTCAAGGAATCAGTTCTTACTACTTCCTTGACCATTCCAACATTGAGACATTTCTGGAATCGACAAAACTGGCATCTATTCCGTCTTCTTTTGTCTACTGGACATGATTTTTCAGCTAAGCAAACGTATTTAGAACCCTTCTGCACAGTCCTTTTAAAAAATCCTTTGCATCCTTCGCAAGTCCTAACTCCATAGTGTTGGCAAGCCGCAGTGTCTCCGCACACAGCGCATAGCTGGCTCGGCGACGACGGCGCCGCGCGGGGGCCGGCGCCCTCCGGTGCGACGCCCGGCGAGCTTGATGCGGAGCTGGGTGCAGACGCTTGCATGCAATGTACTCTGCCACCAGGAATTTTGGGGCTGTCATTAGAACTGGTAGATTCTGACCGCTGCACCGGTAAGGAAGCGCGTCGTTGCCGTGCACTTTGGTCCGTAGATATGTGTAGGTCCACTGAACTTGGAAATGGAGGTAAAGAGTAGGAGTCTTGATTGGGTGTAACACCACCAGTGTCAAACGTCGGGCTACACTGTTGCGACGGAGCATAATATGTTGACGGCACATAAGGAATTGATGGTTGATGATATTGATAAAGTAGTTGGGTGGACGTGTGTCCTTGATACGCGCTAACATTATAGCAGTCTTCGTCCATTTTTATTCCAAATTCCGCCATTTCTTGTTTAGGATAACGGACTGAATAAGTTTCTTCAAAACTAGGCAACGCTGGGCCTAGGGTTGGCGATGAAGCCTCACTAATAGGCGTAGTGCGCTGAGATTTAACTTCAGGAGGAATCGGCGCGTGAAACTCGACGTCCGGGAACGGGTCTAGATTTTCTTCTAAGATTTCAGCAGAGTCTTCTTGATATTGGGGCGACAATAGATCAGTGAAGGACGAACCGTAGTTGCTCTGAAATAGAAATGACAATCAATAATGGAGGCGTCGCAGTAGTTGTAGGCGGCGGATGGCCGTCAGGGGCGGCCGTGACTATCCAATGGCGTGCTTATTCAATTGTCTACTTGTATCTATAGGGGCTTTGTGTAGCCGCCTGTTTGTCAATTGATGCAGGTGTTCCACGATGTTCTAATCAATAATTTACATTGGAATGAGGTTCATTAAAAAAATGTGATCAAGAAAAATTGACTGTGATGATATTTGCTATATGGCATCATGAAATTTAGCATAAAGAAATGTTTCTGATGAAAAGAATAAATGTAAAACTCACGTGTGTCTGCAGCAGTAGCATGCTGGAGGAGTTGGGTGTGAAGGCGCTTGGCGAGCGCGACTCTATGGCGCTCGGCCCTGCAACAATCAGACATTATTACTTCAGTATGAGCCAATAAATACAACTATTTGACTATATGTATTACTATAATTTAAAACATCAATATTTATTAGCGTAAACGAAGTCTGAAATACTAAGAATAAACCGTTACTCCAACGCGAAACGGTCAACCAAGACGAAAGGCCGATTGTGAATGCGTCGGGGAGCCGGTAGACATGATATTGACGGCACCATCCTTTGAACTATCACGCTATTCGAGCCATGCATCATTTATATTTACCCTCGGCGAACATACTTTGATTCTTCCTTCACCACAAGCACTCGTTACGAACTAATCGATATCTACCTAAGTACTCTAGCTTGGTATCGGAACCCTGACCAGTGCTGATCGCTACCTTTGTACGACTAACAATGAAGATGGGTAGGAAAGGTCTCCCGTTTTATACTGCAGTTTCGCCAACCAAATATTGGCGTTTTGAATACATTGTGTCACGGTGCTTGATTCGCCACGCCCAGAAAATTGAATTCTATGTATACACCTCATCTAGGTCTATTAAAACAACGTCGCAAACAAGCAACAATAAAAACTTAATTTTCCCCTCTAACCTAAGGTACTAGAGTTTACATTGGCGTAGCAAACTCGCTTGAAAATTTTTAGGGCGAAAAGGCGATGGGTCCCTTGGGAGGTTATGAAATCAGTGGCATTTGCAGTTTCTATTATGATAAGAACCATTAATTCCAGTCTTATTAAGCTATAAACAAAACAAGCTTTTGTTACCGTAAGTTTGTTTTGAACATTTCTAGACCAAAAATGATAAAATAATTATTCTCAAATGTGATAGGTACCTATCGTATCGTATTTTGCGTTTGAGAAAGCTGATTAGCAATAAGATTTCATTCTCGATTTAATTTTTCAAAATGGAAAACTTTAAGTTATACGGAGTCGCGTTTACTTGATGCTGATTTTATCTATTGAAAATTGCTTTTTTATAACTTTTAATATATAGCGTACTAATAAGCTACTATTTAATAAGGAATTACGCCATATATTATTAGAGTTGATTTGTTTAGGTACAATGGAAATTGTATCTAATAAATTGTTCATTAGGTAAATATTTTAGTATACCTATTAATAAAAACAAAGGCTCTTGTGTTCATTTCAACATAAAAACACACAGAATAAGATTGAAAATCTCCATTTTCTATATTATTTATTTAGTTATAATCTAGTTTACTATAAAGAAAAAAAAATCAGATAAATAATAACTCGTTATAAGTGGAAATTCTTAGATAAAGATCGAGACGAGGGTTTTCTTATAGCAAATCACACGCAGATACGGGCCCCAGATAAAAACATTAAGAAAAATTTCACAGGTTTTCCTAATAAATTTGAATAATTGGTTCAACAGCCAGAACAAGTCGCACACTATTAGGGTGTCACATATACATAACATATGTAACTAGCTTCTACCCTCGACTTGGCTCGCGTAGAAGTCGTAAGATACACAATATACTAAAATAACAGCCTCATTTTTATAAAAGTCCATCGCCCGCCCGCGCTTCTCCATACTTCGTATTCAATTACGTTCTTTCTGACATTTTTTATATTTTTGCTCGGCTCCTAATCGTCGCAGCGTGATGTTAAATTAACCTTCCTCAATAATTTGGCTATCAAATGCAATAAGATTATTTCAAAACCGGCTGGTAGTTCCAGAGATTATTAGCGCGTTCAAACAAACAAACTCTTCAGTTTTATTAATTATAGTATAAAGGGTAAGTATTTAACCAATGCGCAAAGTTAAACACGTGACTTTACTCATCATTATGAACAACTTTTGGAGAGTTCATAACCTAATGGAAATAATACCGATAAATTATAAACTAACGGTTCACAGACGGTACGGTGACAGATATGTTCACTAGCGACCACCCCTGCTTCTCACGGTTTTTACGACTTCATAAAACATCGAAATTTCTTTATTATGTGTAAGTTTAATATGAATGTAATATATACGTAAACCTTCCGGAATACATTCTCTAAATGATGATGAAAACCGCGTCAAAATCCGTTGCGTAATTTAGAAGAACAACGCGGACACACACACAAAGTGACAAAGCTTTCTTTCTAGATATTTATATCTATAGATACTGCAGACACTCATAAGGCTCACCAGCCTTACTGTCGCACTCAGAGACTAAACTATCAACTATTTATATTAAAAATGTGAAAGTCTGTGAAGATGTGTGTTATTCAATCAAGCCTTATTTATTACCGCTGAACGGAGTTTAATGAAACTTGGCGGCTTATTGGTCGACTCGCATGAAATTTCTCGCCCGAAACGGGCGAATCGTCACTTTAAATAATAATATTTTTTTGTAAACTTAGGCGGTTGGCACGAAATTTATTTATTTCTGGGTGAATCGACATCTCCAGAAATACGTATTGGCAAATTTTGAATTTTATGCAATAAATTTAAGAAAATATAATTGGATAATATAGTTCTTAGTTTCCTAGTGTACTTTTTCCTTAATTTTTTTTATAGCTTATCTTAGCAAGTTAGTATTTTTTTGTTAATATGTGCTATATTAACAAAAAAAAAATAATAACATAATGTCACTATTCGTCCTAGATAATATTTTAAAAAAGAGGTGACGAGAATGAATATTGTTTATTTATGTTAGAAATACGATACCGTTGTTTATTCAGAGTTTCAAATAGAAGCTCTCGGTCAGATTTATTTTTTGTTATAATAGTGTTTCTCTAGATTTAAGTTGAATTATTGAATACCAAAGGAAGATTTTCTATTCCTAGTTATATTATAACAAACCGTAAGGCTAATTTCTAAATAAAAAATATTAAAAACTAGCTGTTCTGTTGCTCGCGATTTCATCTGCGATCCAGGATGAAAAGATTTTTCCACGTCATGAGGAAAAGTCTTTCTCAAAGCCTATGTCTTTCTCCACGTCATGGTCTACCTATATGCCAAATTTCATCCAAATCTGTTCAGCCGTTTTAGCGTGGAAGAGTAACAAACAAACTCAATTTCGCATTTTTAATATTAGTTAGGATAACGGTTATGATTTCATTTCAATCACCATATTTTTAAGCATAAAAATAATGATTAAAAAGCCGATTAATCGGCGCTTTTTGCCGACTAGTTGCCGACGACAAATATGGCCAGATAGTCGGTTCTCCCGGCTAGTCGATACATCTGTAATACTAATGGTTTTATGCAAGAAACTTTTCTTTGGTTTTGGGCTCCATAATTCGCCATTCATGTGAGTGGTTTAGTTAGGAAAATAAATATTTTTTCAAAATTATGAGTAATTCAGCCCAGTACAATAAACCGCTTTGAATTATATTCCTTGTCACAAAAACCATAGGTACATTCCTCTCGTATTTGAGTAATCATTTAGATTGACATCATCCCTACTATCATTATAAATTCGAAAATAACTCAGTTTTGTCTGTATCCGTACATGAAAAAATACTTCACTATTAATATTTTTTACAACAAATTAGCTTCACTAGCGTAGTTTAGCTTGTCCTATTCTGAAGAAAGTTTTGCAGCATTAATTACAGGTAACTTATTTATATTATATTATAAATGGTTCGTACAGCCGACTGCCTCGTTGGTCTAGTGGTCGCAAGCGCTACTGCTGACCATGAGGTCCTGAGTTCGATTCCCAGGTTGGGCAAAATGTTATTGGGTTTTACTAAATGGAATTTCTCGGTAGCAGCGCGGGGTTTCGATTTGTGCCCGGTTGATGACCACAGGCTCGCCCCCTATTACATGGGACTTAAACATAACTGGCGAATTGTGGGTTTGTACACCTCTGTCCAACCCTTCGGGTAAACAAGGCGAGATGTTATGTGGTTCGTAATGATGTTACTTATACTTAGGTACCTATAGTTTCGGTAAACGAAATAAAAATTAAGAGCTTTGTGCAAACATTTGGTACCTATCTCTACAAAATGTTGTTATATCAGTAATCGTTTTTAAAAAGATATGAAAGTAATGGAATGCCAGAACATAAACCTAATTAATAAATGTAACAAAATTTAACGATATATTCGATACCTATATGTATTTAAGTAGGTACCTAATGAGTAAATACTTGGTATTAATATAAATATGTGGACTTCTATAAATATTCGCGATTCGACCAATAAATCAAATGTGCAAAGTTTGTCATTGCACTCTAAATACAGACATTTGCGATTCAATTACCTACTTCTAATTTTAAATAAAAACATTATAATAATTGCATCTGGAAATATTTATAGTGTTGTATACATAAATATTTTAAAAAAAAACCCCGCCGAAGTCAGTAAAATAGGTAATTATTTAAGATGACTAAATTGTAAAAATAAGAGTATGAAAGCGAGTATAAAAGCGTAAATCATGTTAATTATGCTGTAATAAGTCATTTTAATAACAGAAGCAATGGTCCTTCTGTCATCACTTATTTCAGCATAATTAACATGAAATATTTAGAAAATTTCAGGACATAAGTATTCGAAACTAGGAATTAAATGTAGTACAAATTAAACCTCACGTAACACAGTCATCAGAGAGGGAGAGAGAGAGTCAGTCAGTTTTCAGGTTTCATAGAAAATTGCACAGGCCTACGCCAGGGCTAATGCAGGCCTACGTCTTAGACCCTACGGACAAAAATGCCAAAGCTGTAATATTTGTTTTATTTTCTGTTATATTTTTAATTTATTGAGTATTAGTTATTCGTGCCACATCCATGTTTTTTTCTTTTCGATTGCCTTTGCTGCAAGGTATTGAAAGTGAAAATCAATAATGGTAGTAATACTGTCTATTTTTCTATAACCGATACAATTAACAATATCTTTGAAACCATTTGATGGAAAGCTCTATGCCCTCTGTTAGACTTTACAAGAGTTACAATCTCGAGAAAGATACGCACGAACCGTGGAACCTCGCTGGAAAGGAGGTTACATTCCATCTAATCGTATCACGAACTATCCGACAGATGGCGGTAGGATAGCGCGAGCCGAGATATTGATTTTGTGGAGTTTGTGTTAGTTTGACCAGCTACGTCATTCGTCATCGATTCAGTTTGAAACAGAGACGTACGTACGAGAGGTACGTTATCGGCAAACAAGCTTTTATGAGCTTTCTGATTACATGACGTTTTTGCGCGTAGCTTTATGCGTAATAGTTGCGCGTAAACACGTCAGTGACGAGTGTACACAGATTAGCTGTTGTGCAAAGTATGGACATCTAATAACATCCGTAACAGTTTTGTGCATGATGAACGATTAAATTTTTTCTAAATAAGTATTATAGTCACCACGTTGTATATGGCAATGGACTGGGTAAACTGGAAAAAGGGCAGGTAGGGCAGGTACTATAATTTATCTTGCAGGCTGCAGCAAAGCACAAAAAACCTCATTAGATTGAAAAAAATATTATCTTTAAGGGGAACAAGAACAACAACTAGAAAATATTGTTTTTCTTGTCCCTTTTGTAGGATTCTTTTTTAGAGTCTCTTCATACAATTAAATAGCGTGGCCTAAAACTTAGCGTTTACATTTTCCCGCCATAAATTGTGTGCGCGGGAAATATATGTACTACTAAAACTACTACGGACCACTGCAGACCTGTTCAAGTAACCTTCATATTATTCCTAACTTCGATAAATTATCATAGCTAACAGAAACTAGTTGAGACTTCCACTTCAATACACGTGTTAGATTGATTAATTTCAGAAGCTCGGAGTGTTAGAACAACACAGCTGGAAACTAACAATTTCGCGTAGAAATCTATAACATAATATTGTTGACACAAAGTAACTGAGTAGTTTTCACCGTTAGCACCAGGGATAAAAAATTGATGCATATAGAATTCTGTCTACGTAACAGCGTCTAGTCTATTAGCAACTGGTCGTAAGGGCAGCGGACGTCACCTGCGTGTGTTTTATCAAATAAACGTGATTTTGGTGGACTTATCAGCTGTTGCGGCGGCGTGGGCGGGAGAGGCTTACCGGTGACGTCATCGGGATCTACGTCACAGCCACCCTCCGCTGCCACCTCTCACGTCTGCAGGTAAAACATTATTGAATATACCGCCCCTATTCCGCTTCTAAATTTATTTATCGAATGCTGAAATATTGAAATTGAGCTAATGAGTAAAGTGTATACTATAAAGAGGACAAAAACGGTGATTGTTAGTTGTCTAATAGCTACGAATTACTACGAAAGTATAAGTTTTACTAAACGGGTTTTTATTTATAGTCTACTGGGAAAGTTATTTATACGGAAATATTACACTAAAGTAGATGTTTAAAGGAGCGGTTTTCTGCATTATTTTATTGATAATTTTGCAGCTGCCCATTTGCTTGCTACGGTTGTTGCTACGAAAACATTGCTTCCCCTACTAACATTTTGTTTCCTCTGCGAAACTGTTGAGTTCCACTACGAGGTTGTTATTGACGCTGTGTGATCCTTGAAACAGATTAGGCCGGTGCTCTTGCTGTGGGTGTTGAAAATGATCAAAAGGGTAATATTTTGAAGAGGATGGACATGTTGCAATCACCCATTTGAAACCGTGATAATTACGACACCGTTCCGTCCTAACCGATTTTCTAAGGCAGTTATTGCGCTAATAATATGATGAAGTATTCTTAAGTCATTCAAGAGGTAAAGACTGAGTTTGTTTTTCGTTAGTGTTTTAGACAGTTTGGAACATATTTAAAGGGGTTATTAGAAATGCGGCATATCCTTGACTACATTAACATTTTTATAAACCGTAATTCCTCGCCTGTTGTTTGCCTTCCACCACAGCACAAATTGTTGTGATCACCATGTTTTCCAGATGCCTAGTGATCGCTTTTTGTTCTTAAGTTCAGACTGGGTTACGGTGCTGCTTCCCTTACTTGCTTATACGACACTGAGATAGGTAAGTGGTCACCTTTTTTATTTACCGGAAACCATGCGAATATTCCTTACCTTCTAGGTTAAGCTAGTTTTTCGCATTTATTAAGTCAATTTTTTTTGTAGGTGCTTGATTTAATTCCTTTGAATATATTATGATTATTAGCTTGACGCAGACGAGAATAAATATCTTTTTTTTATCTTCATATCGTCTAGACAAATTCAGTTTCCTTGTTTTTATGAGATATTTTTAATAGTTTAATTTACATTGGTACCTACAGATAAGTAGGTAGATACGCGAATATGGATACCTTTTTAGTATTGATATAGATATCAGGTTATTTGTGAACTGGTAATTCGGAGCGTTAAGATTGTATGCACAAGCTTATTCTTTTGTTAAGCATTTTACTTCCATAGATAGATTTTCCTATACAAGATGTAAAAAAACCTGTCCGCTCCGTGAGGGTGTAGTTAGGTATCATACTGACAATCTATTTATGTGGTAATTTACAAGAAAATAGGAAATGGTGAATTTTACCGGTTTATTACATGGCGCGCGGGCGGCCGTCCTTTAGCGGGTACCTACAAGTTTTTAGTGTTTAATTTTTAATAAATTTGGGGTAATGTTGGTGCTAAAAATGTGATTTTTAAATAGCAATAACTATTTTATTTTCAATAATAATCAGTTTTTTTATTACTTTTAGGTATTGCAGTACCAATGAGCCCCTTTCGGATAGAACAGGGTTTTTTTTTACATATTGTAGGAATATATATCTATTTTCGTCTCCAAAATGAACCAACAGCGTCATTTTGTGACCTTAATGGATGCATATATTTAGATCAACAACATGCTCTCAGCAATAGATATTGGATTTAGAAGTTACATCTATTTTCTGATTTTTTCTTTGCAAATATATTAGGTTAATTATAGCTAGAATCAGTTGTACATAGTTCGAAATATTATGTTACGAGCTTACGTTCTTTTTTGGCCTTGGTTAGTAACCATGTAATTAAGTGATTCGAAGACATCGAAATATTTATTACTTATATATAAATCAATTCGTTTTATAGAGATGCTAATATAAAATGGTGACGATATTTCAAACGCCTCCTCGTAATGCTGGGGCCACACCAACGGGAAACGCCGTTGATTATCGCGATGATGGACTAAAGTCATTAATAGTGATAATCAACGGCGTTTCCCGTTGTTGTGGCCCTAGCATTACTTAAACTTTGAGAATTAACGTAGTTTTATAACAATTATAGTACCTATATAAACAAGTATCTCCTAACAACGAAGTAGAAGACAACATTTAAACTGTGCGATATTAAAAACTAGGTAGGTACTTAAACTATTTAACAGAAACAATAAGTACAAACTAGTCTAAAATTAATATATATTATAAATCGATCTAAACTAATATTATATAAAGAGAAAAGATTTTTTGTATGTTTGTTTGTTTGTTATGCGTTCACGCTACAACAGCTGAATGGATTTGGATGAAATTTGGCACATGGGTAGACCATGATCTGGGTTAGGTCATAAGATAATTTTTATCCCGATATTCTCATGGGATTGAGACTTATGTGGGTAATTCGCGGGGCGCAGCTAGTATACAATATCTTCAAATAAAGTTCGCAGGACATGACTAGTTTTGAGAGAGGAGAATATATCATTATCGTTTCATGTATCACCTATGTGTATATTGTGGTCTCCCTGAACTAATCAAACCCCTGTCGTGGGCACGATGGTGATATCTTAGTGTTATTATCAGAGCTTTACTATATTTGATAGATTTCCTTGAACTGCAATGTTTTGAATCGTTTTATCGCTCGTCAAAGCTTACTAGGTCGGTTACATAAACGCGTATAATAGATGTCCAGTCTACTGCTCATCGTGTTAAGTATATTGACATTGCGGGTCAATATTATCGGATGCAAATTTTTGTTTTACCGATCACTCATGTTTTAATATTTGTTGTTTGCATAAAGTGATTCTAAGTTAGGAGGAAGTCGGTAGCCGGTTGGGCGACAAGCAAGGGCGTCCTTGAAGCGAGGCGCGCGGTCGATGCGTGACGTCACGCCTTCATGACGTCACAGGCTCGGTCGATTCGGAGGCCGAGGCCGACTGAGACCCACCGCGCCACCTGACGCTCTGCCGACCACCCCACACTGCCGCTTCAAATACCACCCTCATATTTTTAGACTCGTGACGCAACCGCGCTATTAAACGGAGAGCATTAAGCGTCAGAAAAATAGCGCCTTGGAAGAATGAGGTAGACGTTATACCGACACCTCCTCGCCTCACTTTTTATAGCAACTGAGTGATAACGACATTAGATAGTACTACTATAGTTGAATATAATGTTTAAAATAAATAAACTGCATACCTACTTATGTTTTTATGTTGCAGTATAATTAAGTCATAATGGTAATAAAATCATTCATTAGAAACATCAACGGAAGAACTCTCCCGCTGTGCGGAATGCGGATGGAAGGGCGAAATCGCAGTATCTTTATATTGGAGGGCAAGGGTGGGTCGGGCCTGGGGCTCGGGGGCAGTGAGAGTGACGCGCTCCGGGTCCGGCTTGTCGTGACGTCACGTCAGCTGGCGGCTCATATCGGGTTTATCAATACTCCGACGAGTGTCAACCTACCTTCCCTACGTCATTATTTCATTCAATTAATTGACGAATTGACAGTATGATAAACTTTTAAAATGCTATTCCAGTTTGCATTTCGACCAATAATACAATGCCCCACTTTGACTAAAAATGTTATCGTATTATTTATAGAGCCGCTTTTGTCCAATATTAAGCACACACGCTTATGAAAACAAAAAGTGAAAGTTTGTTATTCTATTTTAGCATCAATTTAGATAATTCATTTGCACCTCAACGTTTATTTTAGGTACGTTGTTATAATGTGCAAGAAACTTGAAACTATGAACAGAGCGTCAAAAATTCAAGTTGATTACGTAGTTGATAATATGTGGGGTTTGTATCGTAGGTTCAATAGCAAGTAGTTGTGCGTCGGCAATTTGCACAGGCTCGCATCTCGACAGGTGCAACGTCTGCCGGTTGCGACAACCGATTGGGCAAGTGGCAGCAGGCATCGGCTGAGGCCATCGGACGCAGGCGATCGCGACATAAACATCTCACATTATACTCGAAGTTACCTAACGCGCCTCCACTCAAACAAATCCGTTTATAATTTAACGAATCGTCTTCATAACAATTATCGAGTGGCTTAGCTAACTCGGTAATGCTCTCCGAACAGTTTTGGATACAGATGATGGCTGTTAGGACACATTCCGCGATAAGTATAACTTAATGTATGCTAGCGAACCGGCGTGTGTCATCCTAAACCGGCCCTACCGGTGCGGTGTGGAAATATTTTTCACCATTTAGGTACTTGTTTCACCTAAATTCTAATTATTCACTAGGTGTCTTTAAAACATTGACAAGTTCGATTAACACGACGAGAATCGAAAACATAATTAACTCTTAGCGAGCTAATATAACCGGTAACTTGTACTATTCATCGTACACTATGTTTTATTGCTGTTGGAAAAGAGACAAGTTACTATGTATAGACAATTGTACCAATTTTCCTTGATTCCTTCCTTATTTTTTTAATTATACTTTTTCGTAGTTAATACTACAATAATAAATAATACCGAATAGTATAAAATAATAAACCATAAGTAAGTGGAATTAAACGCTATATTAAAAAAAGCAATTGAACTGCAACCGTTTCAACCAGTCATAAGTTTTAGAAAACTTTTACTAAAATGTTCAATTTTATTTATAGGTACAATTGCTAAAACATCTAAAAACCTTACCTTAAATAATAATTATAAGTTGACTAGACTATACTGACATATTATTACCTACGATACAATTGACTGAAGGAGCTTTTCTTTAAAGTTTTCTTTGGTACATTTTCACCACGCACTGTAACCGGCAGGTCATGACCTAGGCTTCAAAATAAACGGCCTATTATTTATTATCATAATAGTAACTAAGAAATACCTCTTTGTGAGTTTCAGTTTAACAAAATAATCAAAAGCTCCGATACAATAAAAGTTTTGACGGTTGTTCAATAGGCATGTTTTCGTATAAGGGTATAAAGAAAGCACTGGGTAAACATTCAGGACCAAACGAAATATAATAATGTTCTTAAATTAAATTATAATAAAATTAAAATAAAAAATAAAACAAAAAGGGAGGTACGTACGTGTGTGTTGGAATTGTCTAAGGCCACAGTGTTGGCTGGAGGGCGTCAGCAACGCACCTCGCATTCTAGCCGATGGCCATCGTCACAACAGTTCCACACAGTCTACTACACCCAAAGGTTCTACACAACGAAAGCGAAAATAAACACAGAAGTGGATGTCGTATGGTCGTGCGGGCGCTGACCTGGCGCAGGCTTGGCAGTGTCCAGCGAGGAGGCGCGCGGCTCCAGCGTCAGACCGAAGCAAGCGCCGGACAGTCCCAGCTCACTCAGCAGAATCCTCATGCGGCCGGGCACATTCCACTCACTGCACGCGCACTCACTCACTCAGTCAGTCGGCTGCGGCGGGCAGGTCGCGAGAGGGCGCGCGGAGGTACGCGCTGGCGAACGGGCGGTGCGTTACTGAGGCCGCCGCCGCCGAGGCTGGTGGCTATATCGCGCCGTCTGACGTCACGACGGCGACGTCACGGATGCGACGTCATTAACGGTACCTCCCACGGCCCGCCCGCCGCCGCCTCGCCGCGGCCGCCCGCCCGAGCCTGCGCTAACGGCATCGCTAGTACGAGACGGAGCTTTCATACGGCCGCGCCGCCCGCGCCCGGCCGCTACTTTGTTCCTGCCTCACTGTGTGTGAGCTTTGCACGACCGAACTCGCGCCTCCACTTGGACTAGCGTTTACTATTACAAATGTACGTCATTCAACAAATACGTTCTGTACAAATCGAGAACATCTCACAATACTGATTGTTATTTTTATGACGTTATAAGATGTTACAGGAAAAGCTAAATATAGAGCTTCAGGCTGCGCTCCTTTATTCCTTTTAATGCCTGGTTTTGGTTGACGTTAATTGAAACAGTATTTTACTAGTGTAACGTTCATATAATAATTAATAGGTATCATGAATTTTAATAACTCGGTCTTACCACGAGTTCTAGAGTATTCTTAAATATAATTTATCTATTTGGGTTCATGAAAGTGATATTTATGAAAGTAAAGCATACTCGTGTAGGCTGCAGAATAACTTTATGCGAATATTTTCCTTACAAAGAAATATAAGGAAAATATTCTGTGTACTCTACACATTATTATTTTATTGAAGGAAAATTTGAAGAGATTCTACGAATGCCGACATAATTCTATGCAGCCTAAATAATACGTATAACTTTTTGTAAACAACATTCAGTAGAGAGGTTGAGCAGACAGGTACATTTCTAGACCTGAAGCAGATGAAGTATGTTTATATGTAATAGGAAAATGAATAGATAGATAATGTTTGTAGAACATCGTCAATTCTCTCTTTTTTGAATAAATTATCTTTGAAAGTAGAGACCTACTACTTGGCTTTTAATATTGACATTACAGTTCTTATGCAAACCTATTTATTTTTGGACGAGAGCAGACTATAATAAATATATGTTTTAAGGGTGTTTCAAACAGGCGCGACACGCGACGCGACATAAAGACACCGCTCGTCGCGCGACGAGCGGTGTCTTTGTGTCGCGTCGCGTGTCGCGCCTGTTTGAAAGAGCCTTTATGCACGGTTTTTAAATCGCCATTTTAACTTGTTTTACGATTAAGTTTTATTACTCTGTCGAGTAGTACCTGTAACCTCATTTTGTGCGAGGTGCAACAAAAAAGGCGTGTTGATGTTAATTCTACAATAATGATCATGATAGCTCGGGAGCCAGGTCGAATAATTTCGGCAATGATTTTCATTGCAGTATATTATACGGTACAGATTTACTCAGTCAAGGCTTTCGATCCGGTATCATAATTATTTTCACATTTATCTGCCCGAAAATTAATATTCAGGGTGGCGATAATTTTATTTCAATCATAATCAACTATTTATATTGATTTATGAGTTAAGTTGTTTTACTTTTGTTCGAACCACCTGTTAATACCCGGTAAGTTTAGGAGATAAAAGCTCTTCTCGCCAAAACTTAGGATTTAGGTTTTAAATATGCTCGTAATAACTTTTAATCTGAAAAAAGTGCTATTCGATTTTAAGTAAGGTAAATGCGTTTTTTTTTTGTGGTAGTTTTTTCGTTCTATCCTAACTCATATCTTTGCCATCGTCATTCCCAGGTCGTACCGTAACCAACTTCTACGTGCAAGCCTCTTTTCTCCCATGGCAACCCTCAGTCTCGTCTCGTGTTTTGCTTCATGATTTTGTCCGACAATACGTCAGACTCGTCGCGTATTCCACAGAGCCTAAAGACGAAGGTCAATCAGTGCGTCCAGCCTGTTATGACCTACGGAGCCGAAACGTGTACACTCACGGTACGGCTGGTCCATAAATTCAGAGTTGCTCAGCGAGCCATGGAGCGGGCTATGCTTGGAGTCTCTCTGAGGGATCGAATCCGGTACGAGGTGATCCGACAGAGAACCAAAGTTATCGACATAGTTCACAAAATAAGCAAGTTGAAGTGGCAGTGGGCCGGCCATATCAGCCGTAGAACCGATGATCGTTTACCCCATTACCGTGTACCCCACACGTGTTCTAGAGTGGTGACCGTGAATCGATAAAACGTAAGGTAGGACGCCCTCAGGCTAGGTGGAGTGACGATCTTCGCAGGGTGGCTGGTAGCAGCTGGATGAGATTTGCCGAGAATCGAGCTGAATGGCGTGCAATTGGAGAGGCCTAGGCTGATGACGATGAATACGTCAGACCATAAGTTTTCGATAAAACCTGTCACATTCTTTTCTTTCCAATGGTACGTCACTATACAATTAATACAGATCTACATGTCGCTATGGAGCTACTATATCATCCATGTACGAGCAAAAGTACCTACCTGTCGACCATCCTTCAATAGAATGGAGTACTGCGTTTAATTGCTTTCTATGTATAAGTGTTCCAGAAAGGAGCAATTACAATAAGTAAGTAGGTATAGTGTTTATTGTGGTACGTGGAGACAAATGTGTCGGTGACTCTGATCCGGGCCGGCGGGGGGTTCGGCGCGGCGCGGGGTTGCGCCGGCGACGTCCATCGCGTCGCATCCCGTGCTCCCATTCGGGGCAGACTGGCGAACGTTTCCGCATTGATTGTAGCCGTCGTCACACGGAGGACACTTATAGCGCAGTTCGAACACTTGTTGCAGACTTGCATTGGTGTGTCGCCGAGATTAAATTTGCAACCGTTGCTCTAGATACCATCTGCAATCCTAGTCCTTAAATTTTCATTTGATTAGTTGGACGGAAGTGTCGTTAAAGTGTGTGGTATTCTTTGGAACACTACTAGCGATGTATCGGTGCTATCTAGAGACCCAAAATGGTTCAAATAACGGATAATTTGCCGGAAAATCTTACTTGCAGACAGATTTTCTATCACCTTTTCCGGCGTTTTGTGATGGACCATGAAGGCGATTGCATGTAGAAACATTCCCATGTCCTTTCTGGTCCATCTCATAAATTACTAGGCTGACTAACATTATCTGCCTCTAGGATCCCCAGAATGTATTTGAAAAAAGCTTTTCATGCAAGAAAAATTGGTGTCTCATGTTAGATGATTAAGCAAAATATTTTCTTCGTACTGGTTAGGGAACCAGGGGGTGTAACTTGGGTAGGTCAGTGCCAGTAGCTAGTGAGTGGGCTGAGCTGATAGATTGAATGAAAGGTGTCTCCATGATCCATAAAAAGCAACAAAGTCTTTCAATATTAAGATAAGCTTTTAAAAGCTGTCTTTAAACCTCGCACTTTAAGTTCAACCAATTTATTTAATGGAAAATTAGAAAGAACCATGGAACAACTATTCTCATTTCATGTATGCGTAACTGATGAGGCATTACTGTCTAAATTATGTCATTTTTGTACGCTTCAAACTTGACTGTGTGTGAACAAGAAATCTGCCGCGTTGTTCAGTTAGCGCAGTTAAATATTTGTGTTGTGTTTCGTACACCGATTTATGTAAGTTTAGTTATCGGTAGGTAGCTCGTGTACAGCATGATGAATGAGTTTTAATTTGTTTGAATTGCACACACAATATGACGCTTCGTTAGTATGAGGGATTTAACAGGACTATTTGCTTAGGTTTGAAAACAAAATAAGTTTGTAGAGCATGGTTTGTATGAGATAAAGGGGGCTTGGAGTACGCAAGCTGGCGTAGTGCTGACGGCACCAGCGGGAGGTGGCGGTGGCGGCGGTGGCGGCGGTGGCGGCGGTGGCGCGCGAGCCTGCGACTACTTAATACCGACGTGCAGCGGGTGGAGTGCGGCTGTGGGGGGTTGTTGTCTTCCGCGGTGTGTCCGCATTCAGCGCGGTGCATGTATTTGCGGCTGTTACGATTGGTCGCATGCCCCAGTACTATTTGCTGCTCGCAGAACGGGCAACCGTCCAGTTATTCTAATTTTACATTATAATCGATGTCGTCGTATCGTCGACTCATCGACAAAAGACTTATCCATCCGTCAAATAAGTTTATATAATAATATTGTTTTATTTACCTGTAATAAAACATGTGAATCTAATTTATTGCTTACCCGCAGTAGGAGTTACTGCCGTCGCTCATCTGCGAATATAACACCTAAGCAACCTATGTCGCAAGAAGAAAATTACCTGCACTTGTGTCATAAAACCGACAAAGTTTAGAATGACAGATTTTGATAACTTAGGAATGTAGGTACGTATTATTATCTTATATCACATAAATGAGATTGATCTTGTTATCCGAGAGTTAAATTTTAAGTTAGTTAAGTTTTATAACTAACAATCCTCATTTAGGTATAAATGAGGATTGTTAGTTATAAAACTTTGCCTAGTCTGGATAAGTTTTCTTAAATTTTCCTGCCAATTTAAATTTTTATTTTCCATCAAGCAATATTATACTAGAATCTGTATCTACTTAAATAAAGTTATAAGTTAAATACAATGGTTACACTGTTTGCTCTGTTGATACACTATTCACATTCAATATCGCAATGATAACGCGGAAAATGTGATTCATTGATGAACTATAAAACAATGGATTCTACAGCTGTGCAATTATATCGAGTAATAGATCGTGGTTTATTGTAAATATTACATGTACCTAAACGATCAAGGTCGCAGCCGAGATATACGGCGGTTTCACTCATTTCTTTGAATGGGTTAGAAAAGTTGGAGAAAATATTTGATGGAAAACAAGTTTCGGAAACAGGTTCTGTGCAAACTGAACATTGACTCCAATTGCGTAACACACTCTATCACAATCAAAGACTTCAAACCGAAGAATTATGAAGCAAATTCATAATCCATTGCTTCATGTGTTTGAAAAATTTGTCTGAACTACAACGTAAATAACGCAATGAATATTGTTGAATTGACCTTTTTTTTATTATTTCTATTTTCACCACCAGGCCGCCTCACTATGGATCGAAAAAAGGCTCTCGAAGACACAGGAGCTTAAATTGTGCCGGGGTTGCGAAGAAAACCGAAAGGGAGATCGTGGCCCCCGGCAACAGGGCAGCCGAAGGAACACGGGTGGGTTTTAGTCAGTAAGAGTCTGACACGCCCTCCCGCTCCGCCCAGAGCGGGAGAAGTTATTTGATGATTTCCCACCCTCAAAAAAAAAAAAAAAAAAAAAAGGAGCTTAAATTGTAAAGTGTTGGTTTTTACTTGAAATTGCTTTTTGAAATGGCTTAAATATATCATAGGATACAAACTGGTAGGCAAATTGGCAGCTTATTATTTATTTTTGCAAAAATATTTATGGAGCCAATTCTTATAACATAACATCACGCCTTGTTAATACCGATTGCCAATTCTTATATCTCCGGTAAAGAGAGAATAACCGTAATATACTATTTATTTATGATTTTTTGACATACTTCATACAACGAGATATTGTGCCGTTTTTTCTTTAAAAAAAACGGCACTTTATTTGAAAAAATATTTTGAAAAAGTATTTTAATGGTTTACTTTAGTTATATTTACTAAGATTTTATTTTATGTGTAACAACTCGTTTAATTAATTTGTGATTTACAACCCGATAAGGAATCGGGTTGTAAACCAGAAACAAATAGTAAATAAAAATTACCAAGCAATTATTTTTGTTCTTTTATTTAAAAACACTACCTAGGTATGTAATAAGTTAAACGCTACCAGTCCCCGTTACATTTTACTTATATATATATTTCTTTCTTTTCCAAACAAATATAAAATACGAGCATACCTACATACACAAATTCTAAGGTGCCAACCCTAGTGGGCAGAATCCATCAAGATTTTAGACTAGTGGAATCTGCCCCACTAAATCGAACTAGTGGGGTGGATTCCACTGAAAATTTTTAGGCATTCCACTTTGCCCACGTCGAAGACATGGTTGATTTGGTTCAACCAATGAATGTTTAGTAACGATACAAGAACTCGTAATTAAAATAACTAGATATCACAAAGAAAAAAACAAGAAACAAAAACAAATATATTTATATATATATACTTAAATAACTACTAGGTACTCCTTTATATTATATGATTTAGCTAATAAATTCTTTAAGATATTTTTTTTTTATTTTTTTTTACATAAACATAAATAGATAAGAGGACGCAAGACACGCCTTTCCGATGAGGGTCGAGTCCATCACTTGCGATAAACAAATATAGGAACGGAAAACCTTTTCAGGATCAAGTTCACACAACGTTTTAACAACTAATGAAAATGATAGAATAATAAGCATTGTTTTATTCTTGAATTCCTATAGATTGCGATTTGTTAGCAGGAAGTTGAACCCCATTAATTAGCTATAATTTACACATTAATAGTAATAATCTTAATCAATATTTTATTTGTTAGAATATGGTACATTATATTATTATGATCTTAAGTTTAGTCAATGGTTTAATTGTTTTATTTTTTTAAAGATACATATATTTCTACTGTACGTGTGTATGTCACTGAACTCCTCTTCAAAGGTTGGACCGATTTTGATGATTTTTTGTGTGTGTTTGAGTGGGTCCCTGTATGGCTTAGTTTCAGAATTGGGCCCGGTAGGTGGCGCTGCAATCGTGTTCTAGGAAACAGGATAACGTCTGTCCGGTTAGCTAGATATGTTATGAATAAAATATTGACTTTAATCAACAAGGTCACGGAACTCCCAACACGTGGAGACCAAGCTACTGAGATATTGACCATGAGTCGTGACGGTGAAAAAACCGGCCAAGTGCGTGTCGGACTACGCACAATGAAGGGTACCGTAGTTGGAATGAATTTTTCCCAAATACAAACTTAACAATGTAGTTGAAACACATGTTCTCCGATACATTCCAACTGCAAATGTAAGTTTGTACGTTCAATATTGAGAGATTTACCATGTTATTTTATGACCATAGACTTCTTATAGGTTTCCCTGTAATCTATGAGGAAAGAACCATTTATGTATTTTTTACACCTTTTTATTTGATATGTCACACGGTACTATTAGCAAAACTCTTTTTTTTTATTTTCTTGTTTGCTCCCTAAAAGTGACCCCTATATTCAAAATTCATTTATTTACGTAACCCGTTCGTGTTTGAGTCCCAGAAATACATAATGTGTACCAAATTTCAACTTAATCGGTCTATTCGATTCGGAGCAAATTGGCTGTGACGGACGGACAGACAAACAGAGAGACACACGAGTGATCCTATAAGGGTTCCGTTTTTTTCCTATTGAGGTACGGAATCCTAAAAAGGGCGCCTAGCTTAAACAGCTTTGTAAGGGTTACAGGTATTTCTTGGTTAAAATGTTGTTCGTGGGTACATGATTCACATAGTCTTTATTTCAATAAAAATAATTGTTTTGTGTGCCTTGTTTTTAATCATATTCAGAGGGGTTCACTCGGAAAACAAACTTTTGGTTCAAGGTAGTATCAGCAGTGTGCGAGCTCAAATTAATGGTCCTATGACTATTTCCAAGGAGACGTTTCGCCTTCGGCCTTTTTTTGTAGAACAAGGTTGAGATTACTTTTCTACATAAGAGGAAAATATAAATACAGTGTATTTGAGGGAAAAGTAAGAGTAAATTAGGTTGTTGCTTAAAATAAAAGATTAGATAAAACATATTTATTTGCTTTCACGTTTTCAGTTTTTCAGCTTTAATTTCATACATTTCCATTTACTCTTTATTTGCAACCTTAAGTGTATAAAAAAAAACCCGGCCAAGTGCTTGTCGGACAGTTAAGGGTTCCGTAGTTGGGATGAACATTTAGGCATGCAAGTATCGATTTATAGCACAGCAAAAATAAATTTATATTTCATACTATTTCTCGCAAAAACTACGGAAAAACAAAGTTATCGCTGCGGTTGTAACCGAAAAGATCCCATGAGTACCTCCCACAAAAAAAAATTGACTTTAAATAAAAAAGTGTGTGGTGTCAGCTCCGACGTACGACTGGAGTTTACTCTATAATACGATTGTCTTTGAATATTCAATAGGCAAAGAGGAAATATAAACTAATCTATTACAAAAAAAAAAACGGGGAGAGCTACCCTTGATTGTTTTTTTCGTAATTTCAGTACATCATTGTCTAGCGGTGCACAGAATACAGCTTCTTTTCAATTTTCAACGATATACTTTGTGCAAATAATCTCCGAGTAAAATGACTGTGTAACATCCGGACGGACGAATGGATGAACGACGGACGAACATCCAGACGGATATGACGAAATTATAAGGGTTCCGTCTTTGCCATTTGGTTACGGAATCCTAAAAAAGTACAGGTTTGTTACTAATAAACAGAGCTAAAAATCGCGTAATGCTGTTAACTACTGTTAAAATCTCACACCATGCCAAATTGGCAGTTTGTGATGCCTATTGAAGTCATAATTATCTTTTAACCATACTACAGTATTTAGAGGTGCAAGAATAGGTTTATTTTTTTTGCCATAACGTAGACATTACTGAAAATATTGTAAGTAAATACCTATCAATCTAGATCTATGTAGGAAACAGATAACATCAAACACGTATTCGGTATCGCCCCGGTAAATTATATGATCATCATTTACGCAGTTGTGTAATATATGATCTGATATACCTAATACTTCAATGCCTATACTGATATAGGTAATGTACATCGGGCCGTAGGGCCCCGCTAAGAATAGGCTTCCCATAACTGAACCTGTCCGTGGGTGTCGCAAAGGCGACTAATGAATTCTATCAAGTGGATAGGCACTCCCACACGTGATACACTGATGACTTCACACAAAAATCTATTTTTCCTAAGAGTTATCCAGTAGACGCCTATTTTTGTTTGAAAACTAAAAAGTCTTCTGTAAAGGTACCTGCGGATAAAGAAAAACCACGATGTTAAGGAAAGCCAGTCATGGATGGCAATAGGCCAAGAAAATCATTGTATGATACGTGAAAATATATAAAACCATAGACTAAACGCTTGGTGATGAGTTGACTGAAGTAATGACACTCGTATGATGGTAATTTTTTTTAGAGGGAGTGATCAAAAATTCGTAAGCATATTTTTTCGTAAATTTTCATGAAAAAATAGTTTATATTACTAATAATAACAGAATATTCATACCTACATAGTGTGTTTTAGTACCCCGCATTAAGCAAAGGTCAAATAGAGGAAGTAGTCATAGATATGAACTTACTACTTGATGCCTACATGTTGGTATCCAGATAAATGTTTGTAGTTTGTATGACAGTTTTTATTTTTTGCCGTCCATTTTTTTGTGCCAGAGAAATTATTAAAACAAATAAAATTTAGCTACTTAGGTGTAATTAATTTTATTTATATGCCATAACACTATTTAATTTTATTTATATGCAAGTTATTACTCCAGTAGGTATAATTTCGATTTAAAAAGATATTCTAGCTTTTAGTAACTATAAAATTAAAAATATGTATATACAGTTACGCAGACTGCTACGGCAAAATATAAGTTAATTGAGACAGGCATCTGCAGGTTTTTTTTGAAGTTTTACTCTGGTAAAATACAATAATAATTTTGCCTTCCCATACCTGTATCACAATACTTTTAATTGTATTTTATGTAGATAATAGAAATACAACTAAAATGTAAGAAACTAGGTAGTCTGCGTAGCTTCCCTAACTACGGTGGAAAGACACTGAAATATTTTGAAATAAATTTGATAATACATAAGAGGTTTCACTATTTTTATGATCCATGAAGTTAAAGCATTACATTCATGCTTAATCGTTAAAAAAAAGTCTGTCATCACCATCATGACAGTTACTTTTTCATTTTGATGTTTATTGTCATTTTACTGGTATTATTTCAAATTTTTAAACGATTTTATATTTGTAAAGCAATGTTTACTTGTACCAGTTGACTGATAAGTGACATAATATTTTAACAGTAGTTACGGTTAGTAAGCCGTCGGTAGCGTCATCTATAATACATTTGATGCGTGGGGTTGTGTGTGTTTAAGCGATACGCGCGCGCATGTGTGGGTGCGGGCACATATCGGTGCGCGAACGCAGCCGCATCAACGGCCCGCGGCCGCGAGAGAATTCCATACCGTGAACGCGACTCGCTTGTTTCGATGCCGTCAGCGCGTTGTTGGAACACTCTGTGGCTCGATTGTAAATTGTACTAATTGGGCATGGCGGTCTCCGCTGACAAAACAGTGGATCCATCAATTCCCGTCCCAGTGCCCATGTTATACAACGTCCGCATAATCGACCAGTGATCTACCTGTGTTCGATTTAACGCGAACACGACGCATATGAAACTATTCGCTAGTATTGGATGCATTATGCATATTGCGAGTGTGTGTGTGAAGTGTTCATAAATAGTCAGTGCCAGAGGGGTTCAGCGTAATGATCTCTGTGTTGTGAGTATACTATCTGCATCAATTATTAAACTAATATTATTAAAATCGGACAGGCGTATATTGTGTAACATTTTGAGGTTATGTTTAAAAGTGCTCGTCACAAAAATACCACTGGGTACAGATGAGAGCCCGTATATTTAGACAGAATTACAATTGTATGCCACATGGCCTGGTGCGTATATTGTTGTTTAGGTCTTATCACCATGTGATTGAGGAACTAGACATTTACGGAAGGAGTTTAAGAAGGTGCTCACAAGGTCTATATTGCTTTGATTATAATGTTTTCATAAGCATTCAAAGTGGAAAGATACCTAGTACGTTTTTATCTGTGTACAAAAAACAAGAGCTTTACCATTGGTATGTTTTTTATGGATGTAACTACACCGATTAGACCTCGGTGCTCCAAAATTGCCTTGCGTGGTTGTTTCTTGTTTAATACAGGATACTCTCATCGGATTTGCTTCAAATTAAAATTTATCAAAAAAGGTCTTTGTTTTTTCTGAGATGCTAATTACTTGGTTCTAGTCGAGCCACATGATGTTCTTAAGTCTAAACTTAGATCAATATAAAAAACTTAAACATATTATTTGACATTGGAATTTATAAAGGAGTGTGATTAGTTAATTGCCGAATATTTTCCACTTATTCAAAGATTATTCATTTATCAATTTATGATTTATCATTATCAGTAAGTGCCTACTTATAAGTTGACGCACATGTGAGGTAAGTACTTACGTTATCAGTCGCTGAAGATGTCGGGATTAGTCGAGATTTGAGCAAACGAGACCGACGATTTCTTAATATCTTAAGAGTCTGCAGAACTGGTTATCTTAATCTTTTTATAGTTTGATAGGGCATTGCATGTAGATGTTGTACCTACAGTCCTACATGTACGTGATACGGGCGCACTAGAAGTGCATTATATCTATTAGATGAAAAAATGGTGACGAGGTCGAGGTGGTATCATTGAATTAATAACATGTGTACACACATTGGAAACTAATATTGATTCTTTTCTGGCTGAACTATTCTTATTGTTATTACCACCGCGTATCCAATAATCATTAATATCATAAAACATTTCTCGTTAAATAAAGAGCCCGCTTGATGCCCACAGATGATTTGACTGCATAAATATTTAGGATAAGAATGAACTGCTTGCGATGTGGTCTAAATCTAGCACAGTTGGAACCACGCGACGTGACAGAGCCAGTTTATCAATACAGATTACAGCTTAATCACTTACACCAGCATGATTACTTCATTTATTCCGTAGATCAGTTGTAGATAAGCGTTGATTTTAATTTTATACTACAAATTTTGCTTGACTACGGCAATTGGCTTAGCGCAATGTATTGAGAACATGTTTACAATATTCTATTACCTACATTGTTTATAGACTGGATTTTAATATTTTACACTTTAGATTTCTGTTTGGCTGTCAGACTATTAAATACTTGACTAACATTTTAAGTAACCGGATTGTAGAACCGTTGAATTAAGTAGATCTATAACCTTATGTGTTATCGTATCAATAGTCTATACTGTAACAATTAGTCTCTAGGTACATTATTAGTATAGCTGCTCCAGCAAAAACATGGTCCCGATACCGTATAATATTGCTATAACTTCATAGCATTAGTGGTCCATATAAAACACGATCACATCGGTCACCTTATAGAATAATGAAAGCAATCATATGGTGATCATATTCTTAGTCAACATTAAGTATATGGCACATTTATACGAATATAAAATTCAGTTACGAGATCTGCTAAACGCGTCAATTGTCTAATAATAGAACTGTATCACAAACCGATCGCTGAGTTAATCTGAGCGTCACCAATACTCATATTTCTTTAGATGTTTTTCCGAAGTTACTTCAAATAAGATTTGTTTAGAAACCATTAAATATTCCCAAAATGTTTGGAACATGTTAAAATTCTGAAATAGATTTGATTAAGGAATTCTAATTGGTAGATTTTTAAGTCAAAAATTTGCTAGGAGACTTGTTATCATAAATAAGTTTTTCTTTATAAATAATTTTCAAAAGCGCAAGGTGCAAAGGTAAGATTAATAATGAAAGGAATAAGAACGTGGCATTCAGACATCACATGAAGCTTAGCCATGAAATATAATATAAAATCATTAGGAAGCAGTTCACAGCTTCAACGGTTCAGTGGTTCATGGTCCATTAGAAAGTCATGTGAGTGTATCTTGTGCACTGTTCGATCAAATGACTGACCTGTGCATTATTTATTGTGCGTAGTGCAAGTCGATGTAGCACGTGAGCTGCCGACCCGTGCTTTATCGAAAGGCTGCATGTTTCTACTCTCGTGCCGCTAGTCGAGCGTCACTGAACTACAGAAATACCATTATCAGCGGGTGGCTATCGATCGCACCAGCCACCGCCCTCCTCCCCGCTGGCTACGTCATCATTTGCCTCGTGCCTCTGTAACGGTGACGTCACTCATTCATGACGAAACCCTACGTCACCGTTTTCCCCGCATGCGCATTCGGTTGGGCAAATTTTACCTAAATTTAGACTGCGATGCCGTCATACCGAGATAAGTGGAAGTACTTTGTTGCTATGTACCATAACCTGATACTCACTCTCACTTATTTCTTGGAGAGCGTGTAGTGTATTTGCATATATGAATTTGCTAAAATTCCACTAAAAGTCTTGTTTGGTTCGACTACCTTGTATCTAGTCTCTGTAATATCGCAGAAAATATTTTCTTATTTCTAAAGGTTTAAAAATACTTCAACATGCGTGGGTGTAGAATTTTCGCGGTACCTAGCTCCATTGAAAAATTAAGGCTCAGCGTGGAACACCTCTTTTACGTGGGTGTTGAGTCGAGTAAGAATTTTAATATTAGATTTGGGGTAGGTAGCGTTCATCTGTACACTGCGTATCTCATTGACGATACACCAGTCATCACCATTCTGATCATCAAGCATGGCGACTGTATGATGGTATTTTTCTCAATAATGTAAATATTCTTCGAAAAGGCCCTGTTCAGCAGCATTATACCTCCAGGATACTGTCCTGGAGGTATTATATCTAGCTCCAAATAAACAGGTTGCCATTACCTATGCATCAATATTCATTCTGATTGAACTGAATTAGACTGATAGCTCTCAGTAACTGTCACATTGACATTTATTTTGTTGTTATCTGTCGCTGTGGATACTTTTATAATCGCAATAATATGTCAGCGAGCAAAATTTTAAATTTTTCCTCAATGTATATTTAGCGGCTTACAAAACGATTGTTTTCGTACGCACGATTCTTCAATGACGCGAAATTCGTCACGATGTTCCATAACATAACATTAGGTTTATTACAAATACCTACGTACGATTGTATATACGTATGTACAATCGTACGTAGGTATTACCTACTATACATCCAATAAAATTCATTTGTTTTGCCCTTCAAGCAATTTTACTCATTACTCTTTTTATTGGATGATGTAGGTATAAATAGATTTGCTGCATTTACATAATATACTATGCAATTAAAGTTGAACACTTGAAAGTGATATCCAGAGTATACTGATAGCTTCAAGCCACTTTTGTAACTTGATTTAAGAAAAGCAATTTTTGATTCGGCAAAAATTGTTTTTCGGTCCTTAGGTACAGCAGCATATTTGATTAATTATTGAAAGAAAATCTATGTTTTTAAAACGATGCACTGTTTGGCTTCTAAGTTAGTTTAAGGCGACGATAACCGACTTTTAATGATTTTAGTATACGTGTTTTATTCAAATATATTTAGTTTTATGTACATTAAATTAATAATACGTCTCATTTGGGACAGCGCTCCTTGATGGGCGAGTCCTATTACTGGCTGGACGTACGACGCGTTGCGTCAGCTCAGTACAGAACACGCAAGCTAACCACTCAAGGTCACTGTCATATATATGCGTCTTAAATGTCTCTCCATCATCTTCAAGGTGATATTCAGCTTCAATGTTAGGGTCTACAATATCATTTGCTTATTTTCTCGTACTCTCTAATTGTTAAATTAGCCTTGTTTGGCCATTTAGACTTCTGAGTTTTGTGATGTTTTTATCAGAGTATTCGATTATAGTGTACGGTCTTTTGTTATTTTAAATGATGTCATATGACAAAGGTGACTCCGTTACAATATCTTCTTGGATGTTTCTAAGATTCTAAGCAATCCTGTAGCGCTGGTAGTAATTTTGTTAACTTTTTGGAGCATTATTATTTGCTGACATAAAGGTCTATTAGTATCGTACATATACCTAACAGGCCAGTCTTTTAACACATCGAGGTCGCAAAAAATTGCACTGTACTGACTTTTTTGGATGTTGTTAGGATAGATACCAATAGTGCAAAACCAAATTTGCAGCTTCAAAAGCCCTGAGCTAATTGTGTGGTGCACAAAAAACATCGAAATTTTCGGAAATTGTTATCATTGCATTTTTAAAGTGTACAAAATTTGATAGAAATTTATAATACTATATGGTGGGGAAAAAGACGATTCTCTCCACGCCCTGCGTTACGGTCTATTTGTCCGATCTGTCTGTGATCACCCTGCTCGTCTGCCCCCAACCTAAGAGGTTACAGCCCAACATTCCTACAGAATAGTTATGAGTACGGCTCGGAAGTCAGCTAAAACTATAATTTTAAATATATTGTGAAAAATGGCCAATGTTTAAAGTGCTGTATCTCGGTTTTTTTGGACCAAGCTACGGCTGCGCTGAAATTGTATCAAATTTTGAATACTTAAAAAAATAATATGATGACTTTTTCCATAGGAAAATTACCGATGAATATTATGATGACTTATTCCATGCACCTTTTAGAAGTTGTCAAAAACTGAAACAAGTCCGAAAATTAGGTTTTTCGAGAAGCACGCAGTTAGCACGTTAGCAGCAGTTTTACGCTACTCAATACTTAATACGTTTATTGCATTCCAATTCATTTCATTCATTTTTTTTTTTCATTCTAATGGTATTTATTCCAACAATATCCCAGAATATCAGTATAGTGCAATTTTTTACGACTTAACGGAATTTTTGTGTCTATGGTGATTTTAGTTGATTAACTGATAAGTCGAAAGCAATTTGAACTGTCTGAACAGACTTTCAATAAAATTGAATTTCAAATTCAAAGTATTTTTGTTAAACAACAAAAGTTGTTAAAATTCTAAAATTAATCTATGTGAACCCGGTATAAGGGAAATACAAGGATTAAGAAAATATTTATTTTATTCGTAGATAATTTCGATTGAACATTAATTAATTCAATTTTTTCCAAATGAATGGAATGTATTACAAAAGTATACTATATATCCATTTAATTACTAACAGTCTCTACCCTATTGCGTCTTTTACAAAATAAATACCTGACGACTCTAATCTAAAATCAGTTCGCCGTGACATCTCACGAATTGAAAGTCTAACTGCGAGCTACAGACAATGATAGCATTCCCACCCGTTCCGATTTGGCTGGCGGGCCGCCCTGCGAAGAGATCCCCTCGCCCGACGGCAGATGTCGCCCTACAAACCCTCGCGTAATTTGACAACCAACATGGCCGCACACAATTTCGTCGGGAATAACACGCGACCCCAGTAAAATAGTCTTCAGTCCGAACAAAACACAATAGTAACCGTCTCGTTACAAATCAGTGCGTGAAAATCATTGGAATAAAATGATGAAGCTCTCGGTGAAGCCAGGTATGTTTTGAGTTAATTCAATACCGCATAGTTTTCGCTCTACAAAAGTATTGATCAGCGAAATGGTGTCAAATATAGACTTAGCTACGCGTGTTAAAGTGCCGAATGTTAAAATATAATATGCTGGTGTTTAGCGTAGAAAAGCTTGATTAAAGTTATTGAGATGGTCTGTAGAGATTGCAACGAGGACGTAGTCTATAGATTACGCAATGCAACAGCAAATAGCTAACGCATGTAGTAAAATGGGTGCATTTGGCGCATTGCGTTGCCTAGCAACGAAATAAGGTGTTATGGGAGTATTTTATGCGGCAGTTAAAACACGAGAGGACATAGCTGATGGACCACGTATATTACAAGCCACCTTATGGTGATGTACGCTAATGACTCATGAAATCATCGATTTTTCAAGTACACGCAAACAGTATTATTTCTACATGTGTCAATACATGTGATAACAAATGCAATGCTCGGTTATGCTATTTATGACTACAATTGTTCGCCAATAAATTATGGAAATGTTTCTTTTTATGCTTGCTCCTTCAAACCGTGTTTCTAATGGTGCTGGTAGGTAGATATAGCTATGTGTGTATATTTAAATTAGGTCTAATTCTCGGTAAAGAAAACTCCGAATGATGAGCTAGGATAAGAGTACATGATTAGATAGTTCGGCTTGAAGTAAGAGTGGGGCAAACATAGAGCATGGCGGCTGGGTATAACAATATCGCGATCACTAATCTAACTATCCAGAGATAAGTGAATTTATTGGTAGGCCTAAAATTTAGAACAGACAATTATATTGAATAATCTTCACACATTAACTGTTTGTGAAGCAGACACAATAGTTAAACAATCGGCGTATGTGTAGGGTCAGTGAACGTGTCAATTATTTAAAGATTTTTTTCTTTAAAGAATAATATCTTCTTCAATCTTTAAATTATATTAATAGATTTTGTTTTGGTGTTGCAATGAGGTCGTAGGTATGTAATAATATAATCAGATTATGACCTCTTCGCACAATGGTATTTTAAAAATGTTACAAATTATGTCCATCAACCTCATTAAATGTGTACACAATTAATATAGTTTAAATAAATTAAGATATGTTCTCGTATTCTAAAACAATACTCAAGAATTGAAGTTAAATTTTAATTAATTTCATAATTTCTAAAAATAATTTTGTTTTGATATTCCCATTGTACCTAAATGTTACAGTAGGTTTGTTATTTCATGTTTTTAATATCCTTATTTTCTTTTACAGGTAATGGTAAACAATTTCCTGGATTATGCTACAAGATAAAGGTATAAAACTTTCATTTGCAAATATATTTGGATATGGACCCAATTCTAGAAAATGAATCTGCGACGACCGAATCACCGAGTAAACATGGTAAGGCAAAACATAAGAATAAAAAGAAGAAACAATCGGATGCGCAAAATCAAACAGTTGTTGGTGAGCGAAAGAAATTTGTTGTTACCACACTACCCAATTCAGAAGAAAAAGTTCCTTCTAGAGTAGTAGATAGTAATGTACATACGGTCCATTTTGGAACGCGTGGAGTCGAGTCACAAAGGCCCCATGTGAGATCAATATTTAGAGATAGAAATGCTGACACATCCAGAGCATCGAGTGCTGAACGCCAATCGGCACCTGAAAAAGGGTACGAAACTTTTCATGGAACGTCGTCTAGTCCACGGAGCTCTATTTTTGATATATTCCGTTTAAGAAGAAAAAGTGATGCTAAGAAATATGCACCGAAACAGGCGAAAACGGCGGAAAGCGAAGAAGCCCCTGAAACTCAAGATGACCAACAATATGCTGACAACAAAGATTCTCATAAGAAGTATTACCATACGGTGACTGGCGCATCTTCTCGAAAGTACAGTCCAATTACTAGGGTAATGGATATATTTCGCAGCAAGCCTCATCCTGAAAGCAGTCAATCTACAGTAGATCCAGTGAAGAAGAAACCTACGAAACAAGTTCGTCGTTCTTCTATTGAGACGACTTCCCCTACTTACCATAAAAACTCATACGCTTCATTAGATCCATCGCAAGCAAAACAAATGTTTAGAGAGGTTCGGGGTCTTCCTAAATATGATCCTTATTTATCAATTGTGCAAATATCTATAGGAGGTAGAGATAAAACTAGGCTCTTACTGAACTTCTTTAAATATCATAAATGTTATGAAATTTTACCAAAGTCCGCAAAAGTTATAATATTTGATACACAATTTTTCGTCAGGAAAACATTTCCCACTCTTATATCACATGGTATTCGCTCTGCACCGCTTTGGGATGCTACTAAAAAGCTACTCGTAGGTATGATAACTGTTACAGATTTTATAAGGATTCTTCTGTATCTTGATAAAGAAAACCTATCAGTTGAAGATTTAGAGCGGCACACACTACATACTTGGAGGAAGTTGTTACGATCAACGCGTAAACCTTTATGTAGTGCTGGACCCGATCAATCACTACATGACGCCATTAATTTACTTCATAAAAACCGCGTCCATCGGCTATTAATGATAGATCCTTTTAATGGTGATGTTCTATACATCTTGTCTCACAAAAGAATATTAAGATTTTTATTTGTATATCTTAATGAATTTCCTGAATTAACTTTCTTTCACAAGACACTTTTAGAGTTGAAAATCGGGACATACGAAGATATCGTGTCCGTAACTGAAGACACAAGTATTAAAACAGCATTTCAGTTGTTGTTAGAGAAAGATGTTTCCGCTTTGCCAATTTTAGACGACAACGGTACGCTTATTGACGTTTATGCAAAATATGAAGTGTTAAATCTAGTGAGTGAAAAATTATATTCGAATTTGTCGTTGACGATAGCTGAAGTAAGAAATAAAAAGAAAGACTGGGAAGAAAAGTTACAAAAATGTCGTTCAAGTATTACTTTATATGAGGCCTTAGAAGTTATAGTTAGAACTGAGAGTCATCGATTATTGTTAGTAAATAAAGAAGATAAACTAGTAGGAATTGTTTCTCTATCAGACATATTAGTATATTTAAATAGAATAATACCAACGGAAAAGAAAGTTTCATCGCTACAAGAAATATTTAGACCACTCGAAGAGAATAAAGTAGCGGAATCACCCAAAGAAACTGAAAATGAGATTATAACTATCGAAGTTCCAACGCTTGCACAAACTGTACCTGAAGTCGAGGATGGCGCCACTGCACTGAGTGAGTCCAACGCCACTGCTACAGAACAAACGCCGAACGAACCTGAAACTAAAGAGGACGGTTTTGATTCGGATGCAGATACAAATACTAATTCTTTAACAAATAGTCACATTAACAAATCGCACTTAGACCTTGCCATAGACCCGACTATGACTACAATTGAAGAGTCGAATGCTAACGAATAAGTAGTACGTTTTTATTCCAAAGAAATTGTGATAGGTGAAAACGCCGAATCGGTATATTAATCTCAGCTTTTGCTTGTATTGATATTGTAATTAAACTTCATACTCATTAATAGTTGCATCAAATACCACGTGATTGCCTTATTATTTAATTCATTAAAACATTGCTAAAACTTAATAAATTATTTTAGCAGTATTTTTCGTTTTCATATTCGTCTATTTGTTCTTTATCCTTTACCTAGATGTATTTTCTTGCTGATCTAGGTCAGTTTCACACTGTGGAGATTTATAACAACTAAAGTTTCTATTTAAAACGAATACTCGTAAAAGTCGACTGTAGGAAACATACAATATAAGTCGATAAAAGTCATTATGCAGACAATCTTAGTGCACAGCATAATTTCGAGTAGGATTTAGAATACTGTTCTTTGGCACATGACGTCACGGCTGTTTTCAAGCATTAGCATAAGTTTAATGGCCAACCAGTTAGGGATTATTGCAGTGATATGCAGACGTCAAACTGTCCTAATTCAAAGTACTTAGGTGATATCTTTTAAAACATTGTTTGGTAATTAAGAACAGTGGGTGTCCTCTCACTTGAGTTGTTAACTCGTTAGTCAAGTAGGAAGGTTACGTAACGTGTGTTTATGCGCGATGGGCCAGCAACCTCGCTATTTGCGCATTATTGTTAATATTTACATCCGATAGCTATGTTATATGAACTAGCACGTGAACGGACTACTCACCACATACTGTGTTGACATCACCTAGATACTTGTTAGAGTAAAGTAACCAATGAATTCTAGTTCTATTTATTTCATCTTAGTTAAAGTTTTTCTTTTGTAATTATTATTTCCGTTTGTAGGTATCCTAAGCGGTATTTCAAATTGACACCCAGACTACCTACAGATTTAATGATATCTACCATCTTGTCTATAATGCATTCAGTTGCAATCAATTTAAGTCCGACACATTTATGTTTAGTAGGTAGATACAGGTGAGTGCAGCGGAGAGGCGCAGGCGCAGCGACCGGTCGGTGGGTGGAGGACCGAACCCGGAACAAACCACTCGGCCCCAAGGTCGCGCAGTATCTCTTACTTTAAGCCGCCAATTTAATTTTATCTCGTCCCGAGTCGATTTCTTGACGCCATAGAACTAATCACATTGAGCATGCTTGTACCAGTATCTATTACGATACGCACCTCGGAAAGGGTTATTTGTTAATGGATGTACCTATAATGTAAGATTAGATTATCCGCAATGGAAAATTATTTCCAAGTAAGCAACTAGCACGATGTCTGGCAGTATTTTTAGTTATCGTATGCGCTGTACTGCGTTGATAGTCATGCCTAGTACTGCAGTATAATGCAAGCGTTGTTTACTGTTATTACAGGAAGATCATCCATGTAAAATTAGAACGGCATTGCGGTTCCTATACGTATTATGGGTAGCTACCGTTGTGCCGACGTATATTCGGTGTATCTGTCGTTGTTGTTCAGACGTGTATACGTGTGAAGGATAGGTAGGTATATGGCACAACCGAAATTCATCGACTGTCGAGGATATTATAATGTGATAGTAATAGATACTGGTCCAATTAGCATACGAAAAAGAACTAGTAGCACCCACTCGTGTCAAACCGGTAAGTTACTTGGCACTGGATAGGTAAATATGGAAGCTTGTCGCGCTATCGTTCGACGAATCTGCCTACACATCACACCGGTCGTCAATGGTTGTCCGTTTCGGTTGGCGTCGCTCGGTCGCGCCGTGTCCCTAGCCGTCCGGCGCTGCACCGGCGGCACTGCGTCGCGCCGCGGCCGATGACGTCGAGTTCCAGACTCCGTTATATATGGATCAATATTACGTTAAATAAGTATAACCAATCTATGTTTGTAGCTTAGAGGCTGTAGGTCAAAAGGTCTTGGGAAACTATAGTTGGATATGCACAATCTGAATGGATTACATACAAAGAGCTTCTCTAAAAACCGTTTCGTGTTTAAAAATAATCCCATATCATTGGCTATCCCTTAAAATATTATTTTTAGGACGACAATTCAAATTGTAGGTAGGTACGGTAGGTCCCATTTGTTCTATGGAACATGACGTAATAGAACAAATTGAGAAAATATTGTCCCTATTTGTACTATAGAACAGTTTGTACTTTTTGTCTCAAATTGTTCCATAGAACAAACTAAGTATATAAACTTCTGGAAGTTGATATGTAAGAAGAGTTGTTTTTAGTTTGTAGTTACAGAAACACGTATTGTTAAACTGCTGTTTTGCTTTTATTTTTCAGAATAGAAATATTATGTAGCGAGTAGTTTCAATTTTTTTATAGTGAACTGTACCTGGTATTAACATCAGTGATTAATGTCATTCACGTCTTAGGTACCTATATATCTCATCAACGAAGAATTTGGGAAAAGCGATTCCCATTTAGTTCTGTGCATTCACAGACAAATGAAAACAGTAGCAAACGCTAGTATGTAGTTCTATAGTACAAATAGGGACAATATTTTCTCAATTTGTTCTATTACGTCATGTTCCATAGAACAAATGGGACATACCGGGTAGGTATACAATGATTTTCATTTTTAATATACTTCTAAAAAAGCTGGGGGGTCTCAATTCGGAATTTTATATTTTTGTCAAATTCATTAAAAATTTCAGATAATCTTTTGGTTATTGTAAATCTTTCTTAGTTTTTGGATTCTTTGAATATTTTAGGTATACATAAATTTAAAAAAAAAATTAAATATCCGTACCTGATAGAGTTGCATAATTTACGAAATAAAATATTTATAAAATTGATTTCAAAAGCGATTCTGAAAGCGTTTTATGTCATTTACATATACCTACAATTAATCTGGGTTACGCTCTTATTTGTTTAAAGCAGCAGTGACAGCTGCTTAGTGGTGTGGCCGTCGGACTGCCAGGTCATAGGTCTCGAATTCGAACCCAAGGCACGAGCCTCTGACTTTTCGGATTCATGTGCATGTTAAATGATAAATGATTTTATTTCTGTAAATAGGTTTGTACAAACACTTTAACACGTCAATCATATTTTAAAAACTAGATGAGGTCGGCGTTTCCTAATTGACTACTCTGAGAAGAAAGGCCGAAACAAACTCAGAGGTCACAGTCTCTTTTAAAGTCCAGACATAATCTTGGTCAGATCATGTGAAGACCACGTAGATTAGTGTCTGAAGTGGTCTTTTGAGGAAAGCATCACACAGATTGAGGGCCTGTCCAGTCAGTGCACGCATTTGTCATTTGCTTAAAAAAAGGTGAAGGAAAACATCGTGAGGAAACCGGCATGCCTGCGAGTTATTTCTCGACGGCATGTGAAGCCAAGTCAGAGACCCATAGGCGGCTTTAAAACTCTGACAAATATAAATATAAATTCCTATATAAGGAGAAACGAGATTTATTATTTTGCTGCCTCGTTGTTCTAGCGGCCACAAGCATTAGTGCTTAGCATTAGGTCCTGGGTTCAATTCCCGGGTCGGGCAAAATGATATTGGGTTTTTATATTTGTAAATTCTCAGTAGCAGCCCGGAGTCGGGATTTGTGTCCAGTTTATCGGACTTCTGGCGAAATTTGGATGTAATAAAGGTCCCCTTTGCCCAACCCTTCGGGGAAACAAGCCGTGATATGTTCTGTTATGTTATGTTTGACATTTATTCTTTATTCTGTTTTTGGCACAACGAAAATCGTTAAGTTACGAAGTCATGGAATTTTCAAAAGTTAGTTATAGTTTGATATGTTGTAACCTCACAAGTTTGCGACGCTTGATTTTGGTACAAAGTGCTGATTTTAAACGGTTTTTATTATCCACTGAAATAAACAAGGGTATGTACATACTTAAAATAACGTATTTTTATTCAAAATTAAGTCACCTAATAATTCCAAACCGGTACCTATCCTGAATACTATATACTTTTTATTTAGGATAGAAAATGACTTATATCGGCCATAACTTGGGTAGTAATGTCTGGCACTTCTACCAACGATTGTTCTACTAAGGGCTTCGTTCGCAAGCTTCTGGCTTAGGGCGATAGCCTGATCATCTGTATTCCGGGTGCTCTGAATTGACGAATGCACTTATCTTTTTTACACATACATACATAAACTCACGCCTTTTTCCCATGGGGGTAGGCAGAAACTATAGAACGCCACCTGATACGATCCTTACATACTCCTTTTGCCTCGTTTACGTTCATACATCTGGTCATACACGCACGCCGCCGCCGCGCCGGTTGCGAGTACTACGCAGCTGGCTTTTCTGAACCTTTCCTTTTTTAATCATTTCAATATGCATAACCAATCTATAAGCCTTGGTCTCCTGATAGATTAACTGTTCTCAATTCAAAAAGGAAAGGAAGACCATCAAAAATACAAAAATATATAAAAAAACTAGAATGAGCAAAACAGTTCTAAATATTGGTCGGTTGTTGCCTAATAAATAATCTAAATTAGCATATTAATCGATCAAGTGGAGGTCACATTGTGGACAATCGCGTTGATACCTGTTCAGGTGGTCCGACGTTGCAAAATATTTCAAGGATGAATCTTTTAGCTTCATTGTCTAGTGATGAGCTTCTATCAAATCTTATCTATTTGGTTATTTTATCTGTTAAGCTATTCCCGCAGTTTTTGGGTCTAATTATAGTCTTTTAGATAATAGTTCTAGTAAGCAAAATATGAATGTCACTCAGTTGACCGAAAGCTTCACAGTAGGTAGGGACTCCCACAACTTTTGGTATCTCAACGTTTGATTTTCAACTCTCGATATTAATCCGAGCGTTGAGAATCCAACGCGTTGAGACGCGCTCTCGTCCAAGCGCGTTGAAAAAACACACTTTTGGATTTTCAACTCTCGGCGCTCAGCAGAGTGTTGAAAATCCAGTGCACGAAAAAAAATCGCCGCGATTTTATTACGTCCGTGCGTACGTGGGCTTATTGTATGGTATAACTATCCACATATAAACCCGTAGGTAGGTTTAAGTACTTAAAAAAAAAAACCGATCAAGAGCGAGTCAGATTCGCGCACTGAGGGTTCCATAACATTTTAAATTTTCATCGGCGAGGCCTATATTCGTCAGAGAATTTTAACACTGCACACTGTGGTGTAGAATATCGCAGTTTTAGTTCAGCGCCATCTCTTGACCGGTAGTGAAACTAATGTAATTTAAGTTGATGATTTCTGAAAAAGTATGCTATTTAGAGACATCATTTTATTTTTCCTTTACACTTAACATAAACTTCTATCTTGTTTATTTTAATTGAATTTATAAGTCATTTTTTTTCTTGATAATGAGTCAATTCATTTTTATTTTATTGTTGACATAATCTACTCATTACAATGTTTTTGTTATGTTTGAGGTGTATTGCAATTTGTGGTTAGTTAGCGACCTCGACAATTGGTCATATTATTTTTTTCCTGAGCAACCGGCAGCAAGTTCGTCATGCTCCCTTAGATGTCACTGCTTGCGGTAGCGTCGGGGGTCGGGTTGCCTCCTTCCCTCAAATATGGCGAGGGGGGTAGTGGCTGATCTTTGCGTTATGCTCGTGAACGGGTGCTGCTTGTGGTGACTGGTCGTCTTGCTGATCATGGTTTTTTTATTGTTACTAGTAATTAACTGTTTATTTATTTTATTTCGATGGTCCTAATTTATCATTTATAACTTCCAATTACAGCTTTATATAGCTTTATGTAAGCGGCCACGCCCTTTATGCCTGGAGGCTTTAATTAGATATTTAGTTCTGCTTACGTTTAGTTTTTATTTTTTTATTTCTGCTTGAGTAAAGTTCTCAATGTGTTTGGTTGGTATATTGGCGTGTGCTAGCTGACATATGGCCAATTTATCATTTAAATTATTTTTTGTGCTGCATAATGTATTTTTTTTTTTTGCATACTATTGTATAGTAATTTTTTTCTAACTTGAACAGACAGCTGTGCTGCTGGGGAGTTTGTTGTGCCACTTCTTCTTCCCAGCTAAAGGCACTAGGAAGTGTTGAAGGGTGGACGTTTTGGGGGACTGTCTTATGTAATTTTGACGTTCGAAAAGTGCTGATTGTCAGCCTAGTTTGAATAAATGACTTTTGAATTTTTAATTTTGTTATCACTATAATAATTTCAGATTTTTCTCTATGCAAACTTCGAAAATAAGGGGGAAACGGTATTTTTTTACATTTTTCGTCAAAGTCTAAAATTATGCGGCTTGAAAAAAAAAGAAATATGTTTGAGAATGTGCAAATAGCACTCTTTCATATGATACCCCACATGCCCTAGTAGCCCCACTTCGAACTTTTAAGACGTTCAGTCTGTGTTGCAAAAAAAAAATCTTATTTGCAAAATTGTTAGGCAAACGTCATCTAAAACTGTTCCAAATTTCAAGGTGATAGTATTAGTAGTTCTTGAGATATCCAGCTGTGACAGACGAACAGATAGACTGAGTCGCACCATAAGGGTTCCTTTTTACCATTTTGGTACGGAACCCTAAAAAGACATAACAAACTAAACTTTAAAATAACGTGGAATTTTATGGGTGTAAAATGCCCATTATCTTGAGCTTAAGGTTAATGTTTATCTAATTAATATATTCGTCAGTTGGAAATAGTGTTTAAAATAGCATTAAAACTTTATGGTGATTATGTGGAACTGTTGTTTTAATTTTAAAAGACAAGATTTACTGGTAAAGCAGGTATAAAGGTGTAAGAGAACACAAATATCTTCCGATATCAAGCAGCTGTAAAGATATTCCGACGCGACAGCCTTCAACGTTATCTAGGTAGAACTACTTAGGTATGTTTTATTAAGAAGTGTATCAGACTTTTCAGGCTAATTTATATTAAGTACCTGAGTACTTATCTATAATAATAATATTATAAATGCGAAAGTGACTTTGTTTGTTTGTTACGCTTTCACGCTAAAACGCCTGGACAGATTTGGATAAAATTTGGCACATGTGTAGACCATGACTTGGATTAGGACATAGAGTACTTTTTATTCCGATATTCCCACGGGATTGAGACTTATGCGGGTGAAACCGCGGGGCGCAGCTAGTCTTATCTAAACTAATATTATAAAGCGAAAAGATTTGATTTTTTTGTTTGTATGTTTGTAATGAATAAACTCAAAAACTACTGGACCGATTTGAAAAATTCATGCACCAGCCGAATGCTATGTTATCACTGAGTAACATAGGCTATAATTTATTGTATTTATAAAGGTATTACGCTGGCGAAGTCGCTGGCGGAAGCTAGTTATAAATACGCCTGAAGAGTCTGTTATAAGGATGGATGACCCTTGCAATTGTAGCACAGGATTCTTTTAAAATATGTATTTTATACTACGAGTACGTTGCTGAAAATGAACATATATTGTATTGATCAAAAATCGGTTTTTAAACTGAACTGGTGTCCTCAGATGTAAATTCTGGTAACACGACGGCTTTTTTCGTGACTTGTGTGTTTGTTGTTAGTTGGCATCTCATAAATTCTATTCTATTAGTGAAGCCAAACATATATACTTATATAACTAGATTGCTAGTCAAAAATAATTCTATTAAAATTATTTTTGTTTGACATTGAATTACCTATTTTTTAAGCTCTCTTCATAAAACGCTACATTCGTTCTATAGCCGCAGTAGCAGGTAAATCATTGAAACCATGTTATTTTTTCAAATTATAATGTTAATGTCGTAAAGTAATTGCGCGTTATGGCCGTCCGGCGAATCTTTAAAACATTTCACAACATTTTCTTGAGTGAGAGTCATGAGATTTTACGAGTCATTGAAGACATTTGTAAACGTTGCCAAAGAGAATGGATTGATTACTTTTTAACTTCTATGATTATGTTTGAAACTATGCCTAAGGCTAGGTTTCGAGTTATCTCGTCTTTTATTAATGATCGTCATTATTTTTGAGACATCACACTTATCAAGTATAATAATGTTTCGTTCAGATATGTATGAAGAAGTTGATAAATTATTGACGCATTAAGATATTTTGTTTATTTGTGATTGGAATATCAATTTAAATGGTAATGAATAATTTATGATTTTTACATAGCTTCTATTGGTTTTTGAAGTGGGGCTTTGTGACCTGTAACTCAGGTTTTTTCTTAAACCTACATGCACCAGCTCTCAGTGTGTACATAGTTCAAACCTGTCAAGTGCTACAAAGCCATTGTGAGATCAAATAAATCATATTTTTTTGTAAATTTGTGAAAATGAATCATATTTTTTTAGACAATTTTTCTGAAAAAAAAAAAAACGGACTTTGTTCACAGCTCATACCTAAGCATCTCCGGTTTCTATAAGCTATTTACAAAATGCGGGGTTGGTGAACAGGGATTTGGAAACACGATCTTGCAAAAAACGGTCTAAGCTTATGTTTGTATGCTACTGGTTCACGGTGAACTACGGACTATAACTAATATACATATCTATGAAAGTAATAAGATAGAAGCAATAGTTTCATGCCTTTAAAAAATTTTGGGTTGGACTACGAAGAACGGGAAAAATCCTGAGTGGTACACAAGCACTTACAAGATCACACTTAAATATCGATAAGTGGCTACTAGGCTGTATGGCTTGATCTAAAATTAAATATGCCAAATACCTATGATCTCAAAAATAAGATTCGGGAATTTCTACGATACACTGCTGTCAAATACGATACTATTTAGTTATAATTCCGTTGAACGAATACTCTGAAAAGTTTGAAAAAAAAAAAAAACACGTGGTCCGGGGAAGTTTTACGAGTTTTTTGTAAACAAAAATGTACCTATCATAAGTTGAAAACATACATTCCTTCTTAACTGAAAGAAAAATAAATACGACATAATACTTGGTTCAGTAGATTTGGTTATTTTTATAAATATTGAAAGAGTATATTCGTAAGTAGGTAGGTAGGCAATTCAAACAGGAAATTCCTCTATTTGTAAAGGACCAAATAGAAATATGCTCTTTATTATGCAACAGTCCGCTATAAACATTTAGTAGCTATCTGTAGTGGGAGTCCATTGAAAAATGCTGATAAACCCACAAAATACTTTTAATATGAAAGTCATGTCTCATCAGGCATCACAATGATGCTGCCAGGGTATAATGAGGTTACAAAATTTATTATAAATTTATAAATAATAAATTTATAAATTTATTGTATATAAAATAATAAATTTATTGAAACTCTTACAGTAAAGCCTAGCGCAGTTGTGTTGTTACGTGAGTGAGAGTGGTGTTTTGTAATCCTAAGCAGTGAAGCTGATGTCATAGCGATTGGGAGCCAGTCGATGACCCCTTGACACGACTATTAAAAATACCAAAATCAGACAATGACCGATACCAGCGCACGCGCCGCCCGACACTAATGAGCTTGAATTATTAACTGATCCAGTTATTTCACGATAATTAAAGGTCATATGAATATTCTATTTATAGATCACATGTTTACAAATAAAGAACTATAACTTTATCACAGAACCAACTTGTAATGCATATGTTTATAATCACTTTCTGTATGTACTTAGCATAACGGTAGACTCAACTTACTGTGTGAGTAATTACAAATAATTAGGCAATCATTATGCAAATTATATAATTTTTCGGCTACTTAAGAAGAGGAAAATATAAAAGATTTACAGACGCTTTAAGGAAGTAAAAAGTGTTGGTATGTGAAGATACTCAATACTCGATTGCATTATGTAATTTTGTTTAACAACATAGTGAAACCTCTAGTGATGATATAATAACGGCACTCAACACCTATGAGCACGGTCGTTAGCATCCTTTTTAAAACTCCTTGGGTATCTACCTATATTTATAGCATGCACTCTGTGAAGTATAATATGGCTGAATAGTGAGAACAAAGATGACAGCTAATACAGTATAATTATAGAAGAAAAGGTCACAACTAAGCCGCTCAAAAAAGCGTGTGTCGACGAATCCTATACCTAATTTATTTTACAGTACTTATTAGGAATTTGTTCTTGCTGTGGCCGGGAATAAGATAATATTACAAATAAAAACATTAGGGTCGTTTTCAAAATTTATTTATATATTTTTGTGGTTATTTTGTGTTATCGTAACACAAAAGTAACACAATTGAAGAGTAAGGGCAGAGTCACAACGAAGTTGACGAATCTAATCAATTTTTTTTGAACTTCCTTCCATTTTTGTGGATGTTTTGATTTTAATGGCTCTCGGTAACATCTTCGTCGTTCAGCGGCGTCTTTCCTAAAACGGAAATGGAATTACTATTCACATTTAAGTGAATATACTATGACAAGCCCTAAGTCACGTGACACAAAAATAACAATCGTCACACAATTGAACAAAATTAACGTTTCCCTAACCTTCAAAAAATTATATTTTTGTTATTTCACCCTAAAGTTACTCGTGAAACATGCATATGACGTTTTTATACCATTAACTACACTGACATGCTGCACTATAAAGTATAGTACTTACGGAATTCATGTAATTTGGCACTTAACACAATTTTTTTAAGTTCTTTTTAGTACGGGCACGAATCGAAACCCACAGTTAATAAACAAAATGGTGCAGTCGAAAGAAACTCCACCCCAACCTTTCGTTATAATTATTTTAACGCATAGATTTGCCAGTCTAAATTTGGAATTTACTTCTATTAATATAAAAAACCAAATTTGCAATAAGGAATCATTCAATGTAATGGAATATGAGACACGTGTTTATGAGCAAATAAATAAATGGTTTATAAAAATTAAATTATTTTATAGAATATTTCATATAACTTACCCCTTCACCTGACAAAACATTGTTGAATCAGGTTACATAGTGCGTGCATTATTTATTATTTGCTGCATTTTTGAAATACGCGCGACTGTGGACATAGCAATTTTGTATGGAAAACAAATCATGACAGGAATTAAATTTAGTTTTTTAACAATAGAATTAAACATAACATAACATAACATCACGCCTTGTTTCCCCGAAGGGTTGGGCAGAGGTGTCCCTGTAGCAGGTTCACCCACATTTCGCCAGTTATGTTTTAAGTCCCATGTAATAGGCGGCGAGCCTATTGCCATCAACCGGGCACAGATCCAGACTCCAGGCTGCTACTGAGAAATTTCAGATAGAAAAACCCAATAACACTTTGCCCGACCTGGGAATCGAACCCAGGACCTCATGCTCAGCAGTAGCGCTTGCGACCACTAGACCAACGAGGCAGTCACCAATAATAATATAATAGAATTAATTTCCATCTAATCTTACTATTTTATTATTAATTAGTCTGAATGATAATTATGTTTAAATTTCGAACTGTATTTTTTTTTATTTTACCAACAAGTTGGTGGACACATGTACATAAATTTTGAAAACGACCCATTAAACTTTTGGTACTAAGAGCAAAATCAGTGTTATCATTTATCAGGTCAAATAAATGCATTCATATTGTATTTCTTATATCATTCATCAATAGATTTATTGGGTACTGTTAGACATTTATAATGATGGAATGTTCATAATTTAGATGGAATTCTCGCTAGCAAAAGGAGTAATTACTGTTTAATATTTATTTGACATGTAACAGCTCCCATAAACACTATTAGGTATACGACCAACGTTAAAAGAGATAATTAGGAGAGGTATTTAGTTATTTACAGCAAATACAGAGACCACTTAACGAGTCAGAAATCTATAATTTAATTAACCTTTCAACCGTGATACTAATTTTGCATAAGAGTTGAACTCACTCTATGCGCATTGATATCTGTAACGATTGACCAATTATGAAGGGTTACTATTGGGTGGATACAGAATACACCTATGTAGGTGTATTGACTAAAGAGCTGTTATGAATCACTTTAGATGATCATAATGCTGAAACAACAGTAATCAATTCATCCTCATCAAAATAGGTTCTAAATTATTCGGTACTGGCACATAGTAAACCACGTAAAATGTAGCCATCCATTGATTTGCTAATTTTAGTTATGTTTAATTCATGTACGAATCGTAATCCACGCAATTAAGGCTCTTACAAACAGGCGCGACACGCGACGCGACACAAAGGTACGCCGCGTCGCGCGACGAGCGGTGTCTTTGTGTCGCGTCGCGCGTCGCGCCTGTTTGAAGGAGCCTTTATTCATAGTTTATACCTACGACTAAAAGACGACTGAGCTTCCATATGACTCTGAGTAATGAACTAATGTTATTACCTGGACACGTACTAAGGTAATACATAAATAAGTACTTTTATAATGTGCTGACACACATTCTCACTGTGAAAAAAACACGCCGATAAATAATACAGAAATAATTGCGGCATACTCTATGTTTTAATCACCGATATAATCACATTCGTTTACAAAGACATATTTTATTACAAACAAGTTGCACGCTAATTCCTATATTAACGTTTAACAATTAGATACAGTGAATATTGACAATCAAGCGTACATATATGATTCCTTACATGGGGCGGCATATTTCCCACATGATGCAGTGTGACGCTGTCTTTAGCTGACGATTATATAGTTGTTATGGAATAGTTACGCGCATTTTCATTACAGTCACGAGTTAGGAATGAAATCAAAGTGATAGGCTTACGTAACACGTCAGTCATTCATGCTTTATTATATTTTTTTCCATGGTGACCTGAGAGCTACTTCACGTTAAATCAGTAATTTCTAAATTAAGCTCTGTACGTAAAGGAATTGTAATACCTAGTGAATTTCTAATTTATTTACTTACATAGCCTACTTAAACCTAATAGTTAAAAATTTATATCATGGGTGGAGATCTGAAGAAGCTGGAATTTACATTTCTAGTGGAAACCTTATACTAAGAAATAGATGTGTAAAACTAACATTAGATAAATCTAGTCTCTAAATAAATGGGATTTGATTGATTACGGGACTTATTTACCAATTGTAATTCTGCGCCAAAGAACGTAAGGTATATGAGACCGAAGCCTAGCTAATGATGACCGAACACATCGGTCATCATTAGCTAGGCGAATGTTTGTTGTTGTTAATTTGTGTAATCGTAGCGTGCTACGAGATTTACTACGCGGATGTGCTACGTACAACCCTAAGGGTAGATCTCTACACTTCGAAGGTCGAAAATTATTATCAGTACAATGAAAATATGATTAAGAGGCCGCGCACAAAATTCAGTTAGGTAAATTCTTACGATGCTATGTTTGTGTGCACCGTTCACGCACACACGCCTAAAGATCGAGCGTAGTGATCGCTTCAATAGTTTTTATCCTGCAGATGCAGATATTTTCTTAAGTTACGTAGGTACGGATAAGAAATAAGTCTGGAATGTTTGTGTATAATCGTTTAGTATATTTATTACAATCAACATAAAAGTTCTACAATTTGGCGTTAGATGCATTTAGGTAAATTTAGACATTCAATAACATTGAGTTAAGCGTTTTACACAAATACGAGTTGTAGTGCCGTCTCTTGTACACCGATATAAAGAAACTCAACGATTACTTATATTCCTTAGTTTTGGCTACGAGAAACTTGAAGAAATTCTGAAAAAAAAAAAAAAACTAAATTTAAAAGTAATTTTGACATAACTAAAATCGAATTTGACAAACGCGACTCTACGTGACAGTAGTTTGCCCTACCCCATGATTTTTTTTAGAGCCGGAGGCGCGCACTGGGGGCGGCCTCGACATGTTTTTTTTATGAATTTTTTCACTTTTTGTATGGAAAATATGTTAAATTATTACCTACATGTTGAGTTTTATGGGTTTCATAAAGATGTTCGATATTTTCATTGTTTTTGCGATAAGACACACCATTTTTGAGATATAAGCAAAGGAACAGAAAAAAGATACAGTACAGTTTTTGCACTGAATGAGTTATTAATTTAGTGTAAATGGCAATTTTGCTATTCTGAATTTGACTTTTCGCCTAAAATTTTGATATCTGATTATTTTTAATCGCGATTAAAAAGGTGTGGAATAAACTAAAATTGTCATGAACTAAAATTCACACCAACACCTCGACTTCAGGTGCAAAAACAGTACGGTATCTTTTTTTTTCTTTTGCATATATCTCGAAAATGGTGTGTCCAATCGCAAACATAATAAAAAATTCGACCCCCGTTATAAAAGTTTTAAACCCCGGAAACTCAACATGTAGGTAATAATTTTTCTTATTTTCCATACAAAAAGACAAAAATTCTATTTAAAACACGTCGAGGTTGCCCCCCTGTGCGCCTCCAGCTATAAAAAAACTCACGGGGTCCCTACCGTGAGTTTTTTTTTTCAAACAAGTACCACATGGTCTCGCGATTGTGAAATACGATTTTAGTTGTGTCAAAATATATTTAAATTTAGAGAATTTTTGTTGCAGAATAGCTTTAAGATTCTCACAGCCAAAAGTAATGAATTTTAGTGATAGAGTTTAGTTAGTTTAGTTCGGTGTACAAGAGAATCGGCACTATATTGCCATCTTAGTGCTGTCAAAATAAAATATATTTCACGATGGGAAATCATCGTTTGACAGGAGATTTGGCACCAGTATCCATAAATGGATCTGGGACACTTGCGCGAAAGACACTTGCGCCAACCCACTTGCGCGAAAAACTTGCGGAAATGAGATTTCTTCATAATATCACGCCATCAATTCCAAAGGGCCCAACACTTTAAAATTGATGGCGTGATGTTATGAAGAAATGTGAAAATTTTCGTAGCCGCCATCTTAGATGTACATTTCGAAATCTAAATCTGCTTTAGAACCCTCGAAAACTAAGAAAAAGACATCCACGATGAAAAATTTGAAAATGTTCGCAGCCGCCATCTTGGATCTTTATTTTGACTTAAAGTAGTCTTCAGTAGCGTTAAAGAACTTCGTTCCAAAAAATACTTCACTTATTGCTTCAACAGCATATCGGCGCGGGCATGTCGGTGACGCGAACCCTTAACTTTTAACCCTACCTTAAAAAATAAAATCACTAAACGCGCTTAAAGAAGTTTTCACTTTAAAAAAAAACCATGAAACCTACAGTCAAAACATAACTAGCGAACCTGGCAGGCAGTCGTTGACCTGCGACAACAGCGCCACCCGAGTCCAACTATAGCTGAGGGCCATCCAAGTGACATAAAAAGAATTTTAAAAAAAACGTCTAAATCAGTCAAGCCGTTTAGGATAAAAAGAATTACGAATACACGTACACCGGTATTTTATTTATTGCCAGGCATGCAAAATTTTAATATTCTTCAAAAACAAGTAAAGTACTTAAAATAAAATGCGGATGAAAATGTGGTAGTCGACGTATAATTTCTGGCATATGTTAACATCGGATACGTGCGTGCGTGTGTGCGTGCTGCGACGTAAAGTGATACATCCTCACGCTGGGAAGGCCCGGTTGCTACTGACGGGATGGGTTTTCCGCGGTCGTTTATATAGGTAGTTCACTTTGTCATTTATTTACGAAAATTAAGTAAATGTTTATTTATAAAATAAAATTTAGATTCTATTAAATGGTTAACTTAAGATAAATATTTAATTTTTAAAATTTCTTAAAAGTGTTTCCAAGTATTAGAAAAAAATATTTATTTGTCTTGAAGTTTTGAGAAAGTTACGTTATTTCAACATTTTTTCTGCTATATTTTGTATAAAAGTTGAAAAAAGTGATTCCTTTATGTACAAGTAGACCATATAGTGATGTTGATGATATTATTTATTGTTCAAAATCAAAAGCAGTTTCTTCTAACAAAACGATAAAACGTCAGTCTTGCGTCAGTTTTTGGAAAACTTGTTGCGAATTTTAGTGATTTTCCACGAATACTTAATTTATTTGAAATAGTTATTTGTGCAACAAGAGAGTAAAGTTGGTTTTTGCTACGAGTGTTGATGTTGAATCCCGAGTAAGCGAAGGATTCTAGTTTAGAATCCTGAACGCGGCGAGGGATTCAAAGACACGAGATGCAAATAACTTTAGTCTCGTGTAACATATACAACTTTTCACCTCAGCAGCGAGAACATATACATACCATACCATGTATTTTTTTACCTAAAGATAAATAAATACAAGATAAACTTCGTATTTTTTCTTCGGAACGAAGTTCTTTTTCACGTATGACTTAAAACAGAAACAAAATTCTCGCAGCTGCCATCTTGGATTTACATTTTGACCTCATTATCGGCTTTAGAACCCTCGAAAACTATGAAAACGACACCAATGACGAAAAATTTGAAATTTTCACAGCCCCCATCTTGGATTTACATTTTGACCTTGTTATCGGTTTTAGCGCCCTCTAAAACTATGAAAACGACACCCATGACGAAAAATGAGAAAATTTTCGGTGCCGCCATCTTGGATTTACAGTTTGACCTCATTATCGACTTTAGCGTCCTCGAAAACTATGAAAACAACACCCATGACGAAAAATGTGAAAATTTTCGCGACCACCATCTTGGATTTGCTTTTTGAACAAATTCACACTAATAGATAGTGTCTCTCTCTCTCTCTTTCTTTCTCTTTGAATTAGAAGACGACAGTGAAATGAAATGAAATGAAATTGTTTATTATGTAAATAGGATATCGGAATCACTTTTACACGTCATATAAAAAAAAAAAATAAGCTAGTTGAGTTCGGCGTTTCCTATCTGACTACTCTGAGAAGAAAGGCCGAAACAAACTCAGAGGTCACAGTCTCTTTTAAAGTCCAGACATAATCCTGGTCAGGCCATATGAGGACCATGTAGATTAGTGTCTGAAATGGTCTTTTGAGGAAAGAACCACACAGATTTGAGTGAACCTGTCCAGTCAGTGCAAGCATTTGTCAGTAATCGTGGAGCTCAACTCAGAACTTAAGGAGCTCAACTCGACGAACAATACCAAAGAAAGGACATTTGGGTAGGCCGCATAAACTACTCAAACTGCCAGACCATAATTAAAACTAACTGAAAAATGAAAATAATAATGATATCCACATAGTCCTCACATTCACAATAATTAATTAAAATAATATAATACTTTACAAAGTAATCATGTCATTTTGAATATAATTTTCAACAATGTCAATGTGTATATAAAACTGGTATATTTTCATGATTTTACAAAATAATTAAAATGTTAAGTTTTATCACAAGGCTTAGCAGAACGAGCAGTTCAATCCCATGCTTTTTTATCTTCTAAATAATCTGAAATTTTATAATACCCTTTTTTACAAAGTTTGGTTTTAATACAGATTTTAAATCTATTAATGGGTAAGTTTCGAATGTCAATGGGAAGTTTGTTGTAAAAGCGTATACATTGACCCATGAACGAGTTGCCTACTTTGTGGAGACGTGTGCGATGCACAGCAAGATTGTGTTTATTCCTGGTATTTAAACTATGAATATCGGACATTTTCTTAAAATTTGATATATTTTTGTGTACATACAATAGGTTTTCAAAAATATATTGTGAGGCTACAGTTAGAATATTTATTTCTTTGAATTCTTCTCTAAAGGAATCTCTTGGACCTAGATTGTATATGGCTCGAACAGCCCTTTTCTGTAGAACAAAGATAGTATCAATGTCCGCACAGGTTCCCCAGAGAAGAATCCCATATGACATAAGACTATGAAAATAACTAAATTAAACAATTCTGGCTGTATCCACATCAGTTATCTGTCTAATTTTTTTAACAGTATAGGCGGCCGAACTTAGTCTTCCTGACATTTTTTCTATGTGTGGCCCACACATTGTAATTTACTGTCAATAGTGATTCCAAGAAAAACTGTCGACTCAACAGGGTCCAACTCTGTTCCATTTACTTGAACATTGGTAGATAGCTGCCTGACATTTGGCATTGAAAATTTAATGAGTTTAGTCTTTTTTTCGTTCAGTAGAAGATTATTTACATTAATCCAATGCACTAATTTAGAGAGTGCATCGTTAACTTGTTCAAAGTTGACTAACTGACGTTTGATTTTAAAAATGAGCGAAGTGTCATCTGCGAATAATACTATCTTGTGATTATCCCTTATGTGATAAGGTAAATCATTTACATAAATTAGAAATAAGAAAGGCCCAAGAATTGAACCCTGCGGAACGCCCATGGTGACCGCAGATCCTGCAGATTTCTTGCCATTAACATCGACCCTCTGGATTCTGTTGTTCAGATAAGAAGTCAGAAGGTCAATAGCCTTGTCCCTCATACCATAGTGGTACAGTTTCCTGGTGAGTGTATCATGATGTACGCAATCGAAAGCCTTAGACAAGTCGCAGAAAATGCCAAGAGCATCTTGCGACTCCTCCCAGGCCTCGAATATGCTCTTCAGTAATTCCACGCCCGCGTCTGTAGTTGAACGACCCTTTGTAAAACCAAACTGTTTCAGATGAAGTAGATTATATGCATTGAAATGTCCTAACATTTGTTTTAAAATTAATTTTTCAAAGATTTTGCTCAAAGTAGGTAATATTGAAATAGGGCGAAAATTTGTGGGATCAGTTGTGCTGCCAGATTTGAACAGTGGAATCACTTTGCTAAGTTTCATCAGATCAGGAAATACACCAGATGCAATACAAGAGTTAAAAACGACTGCTAAAAAGGGTGAAATTACATCAATTATTGAGGACACGGTATGTACTGATAATCCCCAAAGGTCAGCAGTTTTTTTTATATCAAGATTTTTAAAAGATTCTATAATGTCTTTAGCAGTAATAACTGTGAATTCTAAAAGTTTGTCACATTCTGGTACACATTCTTTAAGTATTGAGTTAGCAGAAGTAGAGGACGACGATGACAGAGTTTTGGTTGTTAAAATGGGAATATTAGTGAAAAAATTTTCAAACTCAGTTGCCACCTCCACGTCTGCCTTAATATCTACATCATTAATTTTTAGATGGAAGTCACGATTTCGTACTGTCGTTCTTCCCGTTTCTGAATTAATAATATTCCAAGTTGTTTTAATTTTATTTCCAGAAGATTTTATTTTATTTTTAATGTGTATGGCTTTTGCTGAGGAACAGGCTCTTTTAAAATTTTTTGAATATTTCTTAACAAATTCTTTAAAATTTTCATCATAGTTATATGTTTTTTCATGATACAATTCAAATAACCTCTGCCTACTTTTGTAAATACCTGGTGTTGCCCAATCACTGAATATAATGCGGTCACAAACAGGCAATGTTTTTGAGGTGAAAACCTCCCTAAACTCACTATTGATGAGGTTAAATAGTCGTAAGCGCCCTTTCGCGTGACGATTTCTACCAGTGCACTCCTACTGCAAGCCGCGTTAAAGAACTTCGTTCTAAAAAATATAATAACAGCATTTAAATAAAACCTTAACAAATGATTTGCAATTTTACGGTTTTATGTGTATCCGAACATTTTATTGTTTCTTTTTTGGGTCTACTAGATATGGAATTTTAAAATCGAACTTCGATTTGACTTGTTTCTATCTCTCGCTCTTTTCGCATCGAAATGAAAGTGACAGAACAAAGTGAAGTTCATATGTTACGGATTTTGTGAGTAGACCCAGTACAGTTCTCTGCATTAAAAAAATAAGTTACTTTGTCTCACGCTCGCAGCAAAATCAAATTTTGCTAGCAAAACTTGCTTGTTTAAGGTGCTGAGGTGAAAAATCCTTTTCCCCTATTTACAAGACAAAGAATTCGACTTTTCAAATCACAAATAATTTCGTTTAAATTCTGTTTCCCTTTCTCACAACTAATGAACAAAATTGATCAAAATCAGTCGATTTCGTGCACGGAGCCTTAATTGTTTCCATGCTATTCTTTTACTTACAGGTAAGAGGCAATAATCCCACTGTCTGTTCGTAGTGCAAGCTACGCGATGCTATGGCTGCTACAAGCAACGCTATTTATGTCACTTAATTTAACTCTCTGGTTTGATTAAACGTCACATAATTTATTGTTAAATAATTTATTATAAATTACTTCTCTGGCCTACTCATATGCAGAGATTTGAAAGCCAAAACATTATAATCAGCAGTGGCATTGTTACGGGTAGCTTGTAACTTCACCTGTTATATTATTAATCGTCTATCAACGCGATCAAACGTTTATCGCTTATTAGTTTAAAATAAATTATAAAGTGGTTTGCATTTACTTTATAAAGATGTGGGTAGATTTCTAACGCTATGCTTACAAAACTGTTAATAGGCTGTGCTGAGATACGATCTTTTAAATGGGCTTCTGATATTTTAGCAGAAATGATAACAGGTTTAGAAATAAAACGTCAAAAACAAAAATAGATGTAGAGCAGGGGTGGCCAACCGGTCGATCGCGATCGACCGATCGATCGCAGCTATTAGTCCAGTCGATCGTGGCAAAACAACAAAAAAAGTTAGTATACCTTAAAATATTTTTTAAGTAAAAAGTAGGTAGAATAGACCACGCAATGTTATCACCAACTGCTGCACGCATCATCTTGTATCACTTTTCATTCGCCGTTCCATCACGTTATTTATCCTCTCTTCCAGGCAGTAGCTCAGACGCAATACTCACACTACTATAAATAAGTAGTTACTACGAATAATTTTAAATTTTATGATCTCTTAATAAAATAGTTAGTACGTAGGTAATACGTACACTGTTTCATTAAAAAAATCAAAAAGTAGTCAGTAAGCAGTAGATCTTGGGTCTAACCAAGTTGGCCACCCCTGATGTAGAGCCTCTTAATATCTGCATTTTACAGATTTTAATCATTCATCTTATCTTTGAAATGAATTATACAAGGACTAATAGTTCAGAACAAGAATCCTGGGAATAGTCTGAGCGAAAATCATACCTAACGTATTTTATTGAAAAACTAGCTTTTGTCCGCGGCTTCGCCCGCGTGGAAGTCGGAAATTATCCAAGGAACGTACTGTCAAGATAAAATTATCCTATGTTTAACCTAACTCAGGTCAAGGTCTGCCCATGTGCAAAATTTCATCTAAATCCGTTGAGCCGTTTTAGCGTGAAAGCGTAACAAACAAACAAATAAAAAGCGCACTTTCGCATTTATAATATTATTTACGATTGATTTCAGGCTAAATAACCTGTGATTGTATTCGTAATACATGTCAAACATGTTCCTAGAATGGTGACACGGACTGCTGAATCACCGTCAAATCGTAGAAGTTATGATTGCCAACGATGACTGACCAAACTCTAGTACATCAGATTAACTCATACGCTCGTGCGAGTGAGTGTGACTACTCTTCCCTATTAGAACGATTTCCGGTCCATTGTATAGTCCGCTACGCTCAAATAATCGGTCGCGCTCTCATTAGTAAGCGCACGATATGACCTATCATAAGGTTCTCAGGACGTCAACTAGTTATTAAATTAACTGTTACTAAATAACCAAAATCGATGTAAGATATATGTGATTTATGTAAACCAATTAAATCTTTGTGTATAAGTACTGAAAATGGAGCTCAGTACATAATTATTAAACTATTTGGTTTATTCATGCATGCACATTGTAAGTACAGCTAACTTGATGAATCACGTGTTGGTCAATGAGTGAGAATATGTGTGTGGTAAGAAAATATAAACAAGAAAGACTAATAACGTACATTAATTTAGCCGCTTAGAAACAAGTTGCGGTGACGAAACATGTATGCATCTCCGTAATGGAAGTAACTTTAGAGCCTATTAGCTTTAGATTGTCTTACGCTATTAAACTACTGATTTGAACATGCGCACATAAAAAATGCAAATCAAGTAGACGACAAACAGCATTACTCATGTAAATGATTGACTCTTCAAGACAGGTTATTACTTCAAAATTGGTGGATTTTGGGACGCCAGACAAATTGTTGGCAACATTACGTAACTTGAAATGTTCTGAATCACAGAATAAACCGCAAAATAAACAAATGTTAAACAATCATCGCGCTGCAATTTCACGAATTTCATTATTCGTTTAGCATCATTGTTTAGTAACGTTATGTTAATCTGCTCATCCGGCGCAAGACATTGTTAGGTTAGACTCAGGCGGGTCATCAATCCTAACTCTGTCCACAAATTGTCTTGGGCAACACTTCCCATGACAGTTCAGTATTAATTAATGATGTATCGGTTTGATAGACTCGGTGGCCTCTCACTGCTGCGCCTCGCACCGCGGCTACTCGCAACCGTACATAAATACCGTAATCAACTATTATAATTTGTATACGCTGAAGTAAAAAGTACTAAAGTTTTCTCATCTCTATGTTTTGTATTTTATGCGCGGAAGTTATTGGGGTTGCGTCACCGCACGGCAGTTACCGATGTATAAATATTCGTTATTATTTACACTTGCTTGTTTACTTTCATTGCAGTAATATAGAAAGACATATTTAATATTCTAATACCTATCACCTCTTACAGACTTCCTTGATATTTGTTGAACGCTGAAAGTGCCAAGAGGATTGTTATGTTCACATACACAACTTAACAACACTTCACAATAACATAAGTTATCTTTAAATAGATAATTAAATTGTTTGTCGCTATTAGAGAATGTAATTTCAGTACAACATACGGTCTTTTGTTGAACAGGCAGAGAAACTTTCAATCTAGTAATGATAACAAATTATTATTTTAAAATATATGCATATGTGACCGATTGTTATTGCGAAAGGAACGAGAACATGGGCCGCCTGTTATTTTTATTCAAATTTATCGCCTAAACTCATTCTGCCCACACTGCGTGGCCGTACACTGTAAATTGATCACACAGATGATTTATGAATGCCATTTTTACATAATAGATAGGCCGTTTGTCTGTGTGTGTCCGTTGCAAGGCGTCCGCCATGTTGGCTGACGTGCAATATTTCTTGTGACCAGAAGCGGTAACTCTACAACATTTCCACAGCACTAATGTGACAACATATAAATCGAATGAATACATAATACTTCTACCCATTGTCTTCGACTCGAATATTAAATCGAGTAAGAATATCGAATTTATTTCCATGTATCGATTGTTGTTTTCAATTTTAATAGTGCTAAGCTCAAAATGTATGAGTACAGACACAATAAGTGTGCAATATTTTATTTATTGAAGTGTCACAGTGGGCATGTGACTACACCATTATTTACATTGTGTTACGAATGCTTTTTCTATTTATGAGTTGGTTTTATAATACATATTAAAAAGGACCTACATCCCTATAATATAACGTAGAAGTCTTTTTAGGTAAATAAAGACTTCTTCTGCTGTTGTGACTGTTGCCAAACGGTTTGTTGGCGACCAGCTATCTAATTACGTAACACATTTTCGTAAAAGATTAAGAATAATCTGTTTCATTTTGACAGTTCAACAACATTCATTGCGTTATTTACGCTATTGAGCAAATTTTTTTTTAACTTATGAAGTAATTGGTTAGCAATCTGTTTCAAAACGATTCAGATTGTGATTGATTGTGTATAACGCAATAAGGGTGCAGAAAGCCATTATTTAGGCCCAAGGATGCTGGCCTTTCTGACAGTTTTTAAGGTTATCTAAATAACTCGAGGAAGCCCTTGTTTACTTTGCTGAGAATCAAAAAAGAATATACTTTAAAGACCCTGGTGAAATCGACCTTTTTATAAGTTTAAGTTACTGTGTTTCAGTTTTTGGACAAAATTACAAGGACATGATTTTAAGTTTGCCTCTCTCTTTCACTCATATTGCCCGTTTACCACTTCATCAAACAGACTGTCCACGTCGGCCAGCTTTTCACCTATCATAACTATTTGTTTTCTAATAGATAAATCGACCCTTACTCGGTTTAATAGGAGATTTAGAGATATCATTAGGACTAAACGCGGATGCGGTGTTCAATCAAATCACGTTAAAGACCATCAAATGCGATCGGCGATAACTTCCGTGTGATGTATGAATAGGATCTGGGAATTGACAGCTCAAGTATAAGTTGGTACGAGTAGATTACAGTCAGTGTATACGCACTGAGTATTTGCGACACAAAGCGAACAATGAGTAATGTGAACCATGAACTTAGATAATGATCTCGTCTTTGTGTTCAAGTTTCTTTGAGGTGAGCTTTACTTATCTATCTTCGGAATTCGTCGTTTTAACCTTAGTGAGCTGCAGCTATGAATTTTACAAAAACATTATGTTCTTAATGGTTATGTATTTCCACAAAAAAATAAAAAAAAATCTTTTGGAAAAAAATAAATTAAACCGTAGAATAAATAGAAATCATGTGTAGGTATCTAAACTTTGAAAACAGATAGCAGTGCCTACCTATTTCGAAAATTCAAGATTTTTTGTGCTCTGTTATCCTACTAAGGAATGCCCCAAAGTACCTAGTATATTCGTGCGAGCTAATAGAAAAAACAATCTTGTTGAGCTTTCAAAAGCTCAATTATTCTACAAGCTCCGATTATACATTTAACTGTTTTAAATAACAATAATTATTTTCTAGATCCTGTATCCTAGTGGTAATGTACTACATTCATTACCACAAGCACCTGTAGGTAGTAAAGCTGACTCATAAAATGGTGTTTTATTAAGTTGCAAGTCACACAGAGATGGCGACATTATCTCTTGCTATCAATTGTTTGGGCAAATCAGGGTTTTTTTCCAAATAAATACTCAAGGGGAATATTATAATGGTATTTCCCTCAAGCGTAACGTCTTGATAATATTTTAATTGAAGTTCAGAAATAGTAGGTACAAGGAAAAACATTGTATCTATTTCCTAAAACTTCCTATCGACAACTACATAATGGCGACGCTGAGTCATTTTTAATAAGGCGTTTAACATAAAGTTTAAGTGCTTTCATGCTTATCTTTGAATTGCACATTTATAAACTCAATAGTAGAGTAGTCGTAGTCGGCATTTATATCATTATAGTGATGGGGTCTGATCTCTAGTTAGAATAGTGGCAGCCTACAAGGTAAATGGCGTGCGTAATCCTCAATGGAACTATTTATTTAATGACTACTCATTGCTATCCGGATGTAGATATGCAGGCAAGTCTGAGAATGTATCTTTGAGTATAAAACTCAAACGTAACTGTGCTGAGTCGTCATAAAAAATTATTTGATATTCATAGCAAAAGAACATTTGCTATAATCACTAAACCAAAACAATGAAATAGTTCAACATCTTATACTGCAATCTTAAAAGTAAACAATAATTTAATAGAATCCATAATGTTAAAAGCACAGAGCTTTTTTACAAAGAGTTCATAAATCACCGAATATTTTATGTTAAATGTTTGGTAAAGTTAAAGCGCATTTTATTGTTGTGTAAAATATTGCATGATATTAAAATAAAGCCATTGTTGTAAGCAAACTATTATTGTGCTATCTGAAAGTGATAAAAAACATTAAGCCGCAAAATAAATTCACTGTCACAAGATAGATCGAATGTCGTTTCTCAATTAACATAATTATTCCGGACAATTTATTCTGTTACGCGTCGCATTGAAACATAATATGTATTAGTTTAATTTGTATGAAGGTACTTATGAATAAATGAAGCATATTGCACACTTGACGCGCTCGTCACCCACGCCGCGCGCCTCGCCGTCACTCTGTCATCTCCACATCATTGGTAAAAACTTTTGCTTACACAATTCAGCATCGATGTAGCGGAGCTTTTGTCACGGGTCGAGGACCTTCAGCTATACTAGATAATTACATAACATCTCTGTTCACATAACGTTTCCTAATTAGAGAGAAGATTTCTCACAAGCTCGCAAGCGTAACCGAAAGGAAAAAGATGGACAGACGTCGGGCATGTGTAAAACTATAAACCGCAAACAATATTGGTTGAAATCGAATTTGTTATCCGTTATTCAAACCTGCTTGGTCGTAAATAATAAAATGTGTTATAGTAGGTAAGTACGTATATAGACGATGATCTAAAAGATTGCGGTCGAGCCCGTCGGATTCTGCGGCGCTCTCAAGGAGGACCGGACTATTTCGAAGCCGGAACCGAACCCGCACATGGAGATTCGCGCTCACATCGACTGAATCGAGAACTGTTCTTTTTCATACTTAAATCAAGAGCGAATATACTCTGTCTCTTTTTTACAAGGGCATCAAACAGAGAGGAAAACCTGAATACTGTAGGCAGATCGTTTTTTTTCTACTACGTTTCAGTAAATTGTGATACGGTTCCAATTTTCGTGATTAAGTCTCCGTATTTTCATATCAAAATATTTTTCAAATATTTTAACAGAATATTTTTCATTTCATATAAATTCAGTTGGAAAATTATTCGAAAATGATGTGTATGAGTCGAGTACAGTCGGCCGACAACAATGGCGCACTTACAGTAAACAAGAACCCGTTTGTAAGTTTGCTGCTTACAAATATAAATATAGCAAGCAATTAAGTTTCAAAAGAAACATATTGAAATACAATTGTAATTTATTTAAGCACCCTGAAACCTTTCACGTAAAATGTAAAACGACGTAACCATCTAAATAAGTTTTTCTTCTTTTCCCGCTTTAACAACTTGTGAAGGTCAGCCACAATTTTAGCCAAATCACAGCCAAGTTACTATCATATTTAGATACCTATATTTCTAACAAGAAATTCACAATTGTTAATCTTAAGTTGATTCAGATTTTAACCACACATTAAACTATTTCGTGTGTCCAAAGTATACATAGGTAATAGGTACCTACATAAAAATGATGACAGTACTTGTCGCGATATATTATTAAGGATCTGTAAGCTGAACAATATATTCCTTTGCCGTCCAAGTCAGTCGTAAATTGTGTAAATATATTGAAAAAACATATTGATACATGGCCGGGATTGAATTCGCGACATCACAGTATCTCGTTTCTGTCCGACATCTCACACCCGAGGCTGTCACCGATTCTGTTCGATTTTACGTGATTTATCTTCGTTAAAATAATGTGATCGAATACTAACTTAAGTATACAGCTTATTATGTATGTATAGCGACTAGACTGAATAATATACCGAAAACACATTAATTTATATGCACGCGTTAACAACGTGATACAACTTTTAATGTCGTTAAGAAATCACCGGTTTGTGATGATGGCTTGGCGACTCGGCGAGGTTGTGTCTGCGAGCTGTCCACGCTCATATAAGGCTATATTTTTCGTCTATTATTACGGCAAGTATCGTTCGCTTTCACTATCGCCCATCAAGTGACGATGTGACAGCATAATTAAGCGCGTCGAACATAATCACGCACGGGTCGCGTGCATTCAGCCTGGAGGCTGGACAAAAAGATCGGTCGTGACCCCGCCTGAACTGCCGGATGTAAAGAAAGTACTCATTGCAATCTTCCGGCCTGCGTTACGTCGGTCACCGAGTGTCATAAGTCGAAAAATGTATACGCTAATATCGTGAGACCGTTATTATTATTTTTATTCTAAAGTGCTTCATGGAAAAATTGGTACATATTTAAGAGTTGACAGATTTTATGTCCATGCTGCACATCCTTAACAATACATTTTAACCTTAGCAAGCTAGTTTTCTTTTGTTTATAATATGAAACAATGTTCATTTAAATTCAAATAGATTTATATTTAAATAAAACATTACAAAGTCATTAACATGTACGTTAGCATAATATTGTGAATATTTAAAACATCAAATGAGTATGTTTAATAACTTGTGTAACAGTCCGATAGTGTAATAGTAGTCGGTGTTTTATGAAACTCGTGTCGGAGTGGAGGTGCATCGCGGTACGACGGTGAAGCGGTGCGGCGGTGCGGCGCGCGCGCAGTGGGCGAGGTTAAGCGATTGCTTAGATCCGCGTTCACCTCGCATTGTGTAACCGCGCGGTCGCGGGAGGGGCGCCGTGGGAACCGCCGAAAGCTCGCTAACGCTATGCGCAGCTTCCGCCGTTACGGCCGCATTAACTTAACGATGCATCTCGCACGCCACCGCAACCATACGCAACGCGCTGCACACTCCACGCCAAATTGATTCGACCGTCATCTTAGCAACAGGAAATTATCATGTTGATGCCGCAAAACATTGCCACCTACATTTTTGAACCGCTGATGCGACTTTCTAGTGTTTCGTATTATAGAGGCATGCATATTACACGATTTATCTAAGAGAACGGCGAAGATGGTCGGCGTACCGCTCGCCTGCCATAATGCAGCAAACGAGACCATGGAGCGCTGAAGGCACACAAAGAGCATTGTGAAAGTTATGTTATGAATTCGTATTGTTTTGTAATTGTTTCTAAGCAGTACAGAGCGGTGGAATAATTCATAAGTGTTGTTGTTCCCAGCGGCGGCGATGTTGTTCTCGCGAAGACAGCTGAATAGGGCAATGGTGGCGGGCCGTTAGTGCGGCGCGGGTGGACAGGGGGCGCGGGGTCGGGGGGTGCCGAGGGCGGAGCACCTGAGCGCGCCCTGACCTACGACCTGCGGTGAAAGGCGCCCGCGCGGGCACGGGCCGCGCCGCGCCGACGACATAGCGTCGGGCTGTTTCGCATGCGCAGAATGACCGGATTTACGAACAAAAACAATGACCCAAAACTGTGATCTTGTTTCGTTATGATTGAATTTTTTAATAAGTTTTTAATTTTTTTCTGCTTACATGTTTTTGGTGAGTATACGGTGTGGTCTTGACATTAAGGTAATTTATGAACTTTAGTGGGTCCATATAAATACGTGTAAGTATGATACTTTATTCATTTAAATGCATTTTCGTACGGCTTTACAGGGGAAGGTGTTCAATTAGTTATCTGGTCTGGTGACTGTAGCGACCAGACCCAACTGGGCCGTCGAAACACCTCAACTGTACTCTGTTCAGCCGCCAAAGGCTTAGGGATTCCCCTATACAGAAAAAGCCTGCCTATTTCCAGCAGTTGACTGTACTGAAAGAAAGAAAGAAAAATAGGTTTATTGGTTTATTTACTGGTTTTTAGGTACTGGAGTAATATAGGTAGACTTTTAATGATGTTGATGCATGATATCTTATTGGAAGTTAAATTATTTATCTGTCCACTTAAATTAATTATACTGAACCATTTTTTTTATTGTGAGTATATAACCAATTATAAGCCGACATATTTTTGCTGCGAAGCACGAAATGTCATTATCTTGAAGGTACTTCGACTTGCCATCGCTTTCGTCGGAAAGAAATGACCCTGGAAACTTTTACTACCTGCAATGTTAAGAATAATTACAAGAGGAAAATCATTTCTCGGAACCAAAATACAATTCCTCATAAAATGCATTGTTATTAATTGAAGTAATTTCTTTTTAATGACTGTTACTGATTACACACTTGTCTCCAATTTGGTATTCGTTAATTGTTTCAGGAATTCAAAATAGCCTTTCAGAGTTATTGACAGCAGGAAATATATTCGTGTAACACTATTTAATTTGCAAAAACAATGAGGAAAATTGCAAAATGAAAACGTCTATAGTTGCAAGAAACAAGCATCTAAAACTGGCCAGTATAATAGGAAACAAATAACATTATAAGACGTGTTCACATAACACATGGAACAGTAATGACGCAACTTTCACGTACGTTACATGTTGGTGGAATGAATCGCAAGGCGCCTCTTACACGGTAATGAAGATTGATGGGTGGCGATGAGCACGACGATTAGCGGAGAGGTACCCTCATTTGTCATGGCTATCGTGTGCGATTGTTTTATATGTTCGAAATATTTGTTTACTCACCGTACTTTCCTCGTGACCAGTGCATGTCCGTCATTAGGCTGACTGTCCACTGGAGCAGAGAGGAGAGGAACAGAGCGGAGGTGGGTCAATATTAAACAATGGATTTGTCTAAAATCTCCGCTCCGCTTCAGTGGAAAGGGATTTGCGAACAGGTTTAAAATTTAAAATTCATATAAAACCGGGAAGCGGAGCGAGGAAGCAGAAAAAAACCAGCCGCGGGGTATTGCAGCCTGCTTAAAGGACTTGTCGCGTGAACTCGGCTTAGCTCCGCACAGTCCGCAACTCCACTCCGCACTACCTCACTCCGCATTAATGGGCAGACACAGTCCGCAAGTCCGCTCCGCATTACTCCCTCGCTTTGCACTGCTGGCTCGCTCCGCGTCAATGGACATTTACGGATCGCTATACGTATGGTGCGAAACAGTTAAATTTACAAAAACACAGTTTTGAAACTGTGCTAAGAGTATGTCATCATAATCGGCCACTTGCTATATTCTACCAGCTATTACGTCATTACTATCGAAAATATTTGTTTCTAGTTCATTTTACTAGACTTGTCTATTCGTTAAAATCTAGAGCTAAACTTACAATAAACAAATGTGTTCATATAACGGCCTTATACATAAAACGAGCTGTTTTTACCCATGGTAAAGAAAACGGTTCGTAAAAAGATATAGGAACCGAGCATTAGTCATCGTAACATTTCTCTGCCTATCGCCGGAGTCCACTTTGTTCGAAGTACTTACGAGAAGTAATTGGTCGTGCGCGGTAACTATAAACACACGACCAGTTCATTCAATATTGATATGTAGAGTTTCTGGTTTTACTAGGAGCGACTACCGTCTGACCTCTCAACCCTAAGTGTGATGTTACATATGGCATCCGTGTGGACACTGGACATTACTGTCCGTCGGTATCATCGTTTAGTTAGCTACTTTGGACACCACATAATATAGGAACTGGTAATTTGGTTATTTGATCTAAGAATAAAACAAAGATAAAATTGCCAATTTTCCCCCAGTAAGGAATTAGGCATTTAGATTAAAATCAAGAAAGTCACTCGTATGCAGAACTAGGCGTGCGTCAAGGCGACTATTAAGTAATATTTTTATATTGTATCAAGAGAATTGCAGTCCTCTACTAATGCTGCCATCGCCATGGTTTGCCAAACCAGGCGGTTTTTTAAAATTTATGATCACGAAAACGTCCACGATAAAGCACTAAATTGACAAATGGAGTTGACAAATAAGTAAACAAACATATTGTAAATACGAAAATCACGTTGTATTTGTAGATCAATAGCATAAATTATTATTCAAACACTGAAATGCTACCATTTCCGCGGATTAGTAACATTCACAAATAATAGACAAGGCTATCAGAATGGCGGGAACCATAAATAATCTCATCGCTAAGTATCCTAAGCAGGCAGTAATAAGAGAGTTTAACAGTGTAAATTAATTTATTATTCAATTAGATGTTAATCTCACTTAATTAATGAAAGTCCTTTAATTGGCGTTCCCCTTAAACACTATATTAATTACCTTGTATGGCAGCGGCGAGTTACACGCGAATCTTGCGTGTTCTGCGCGACCTCTGACACAGATTTCCCGGAAAGTATTAGCTTAGGCGCTCCTTCAAATCGCAAATACAGCTCGTTATTTCGAAAGCTTATTTTACACTAGTCGTAGCCTCAGGCTACATGTAGGTAATACCTGTATTTGGCATTCGTCAAATATCTAACAAAGATAATGTGCCACCACTTGCCGCTCACTCATTGTTTTGCCGTTTTATGTAGTAGGCATAAATTTTATGCATTTGACATAAACATTTGTCTTTGCCAGAGTTAAGTTATATGCAGATACTTAAGTCGATGATAATTAATTAGAAAAAATATTCCTATTCATTTACTAAGAAAGAATCAATCATTTAAATTTAAAAATGACTTAAGATAACAGATGAACGGGAGCTGATAAATTGAATTCGTAATGAGTTGGTTAGAGTGGCGTTTTTTATGGTAAATAATGTAATTACCTATGCATATTTAATCTAAATATATAAATGACACAAAAATTTGAAGTTTAAATTAGCTATGATTAGAATCCATCCTTGATCATTTAAGCTCTTCCTAAACGTTTTAGGTACTTACCACATTCGGATCCATAGGAATCCAGCCTCTAAGTATTTCGAAAACCTAATAATATTTGTGATTATACCTAAGTTTTATCTGTCTATTTCCTACATGAATATAAACAGAGTAATTTCAATAGATTTTGTCTGACAAATAACTTGGTAGGTGGTAACTAGGGATGTTACGGTGGAACTAGTTGATATTTTTTCCATACAAATTTCAGGGGGGTTTTACTCCACTGTTTGACATGGTACATCCAAAGTTAAACATGATATCGTTTTGTTTCATTATTAATTTTGTCTGTGCGGAAACAGAATAGTAAAATAACGAGCCGTTAAAAAGTTAGGAGCCCACAAAGATTCCTTTTTCTTGCAAATTTTAACGCAACTTTGGGGGAAAATAAGCAATAAAAGAAGTGTAAAATCTCCAAATAAAGTCGGCACCGACAAAGCTCAATTGTCGAAGAGTTCAATAAACTTTATTTGTAATTGATTTATGCAGTGGTTTTTTTCATAAAACTCTATTTTCAAAAGGATTTTTCGTAATTTTTTACGCGCTCGTTTTACTAAAATAGTTCGGAACGGTGTTTGTGTGCGTGCAAACTAGACGTTGTGCATGTAGACCAGCGTCTAACTGCTCATCACTGATAATATCTCTGTCGGACACGATGCCAGGTGAGGCAGCGTGCTTTTCGGCCATGCCCACTAGTGAGTTCGAGCCCGCGACTAGTTCAACCTTAAGGAGCTCCGTAACCGTAACCGAAACTACCGCATATCCGAAATAAAAATCTATACCCGAAAATATATAACCGAATCTAATATAAAGGTAATTCGGATAATTTCGGATAGGGGCGGAGTCTAAATCAGACACGTTATGACAGGTTTTTCTGCCCGGTCGAGCCGACACATTAGCCGCGCGCGTCACTTGCAAGTTTTCTTATTTGTGTTTTACTTTTACAGTTTCGTAAAAATCTGTAACCGAAACTATACGAAACTAACGGATAATCAGAAATAATTTCATATCCGTAACCGTATCCGAAACCGCTATAATATTATTTCTATATGCGTATCCCTATCCAGATCCGAAATTTCATATTCATAACATCCCTAGTGGTAACCTACCGTGGAAAAGACAAGGGCCTACCCCATGTCTTTTCATCCGGGAACTTATACTTAATGTTAGCGGACCCACATATTGCTAATATTTCCTTTAATGACGGAATTAATCCGGATAAAATTATACTATATCCGTTCTAAACTTAGGATATCGGTATTTCCGAGTAATTGCTTTGAAGAGGTCGAAGAATAGTAATCTCAAGGGAAAAACACATCTTCTGAGACTAGAAGTTTCTTTAAGTAGTTTAATTGGAAAAGCTTAATATTATTTGTGACGATTTTATTTAGATTATAATACATTATTGTCTCTTACTCTTTCATATTTAGTGTAAGCAAAGAAACGTTTATGATATACATTTATTTAGACCCAATGTATTTACCGTTGTTATTGAATAAGAGTTAAAAAGAACAACGAAATATTGTCCTTACATAACGATGAATTGAATGACCCGTGTCTGACCGCTTTTTGTGCTCACTTTGTGTCAAGTCATGTTACTCAGACAAACTCTCCAACGAATTACAGATTTCACTCGATTTTAATACATGGTTATCAAGAATGTAATTTTAAACGTGATCAATATGTATCCACATCTGAATTTTATTATAAAAGTTAAATTGTGTGTTTTGCGTGTTTTATAACGCTTGTGCAATTTTATTCAGTCCACATTTCAGTACATAATATGCATGTCGAATAACAATCACGACGCTTTAGAAATGTTGGTCGCTAAATATGTGAATGTTATGAAATGTAGTCAAAATATAGCTTAAGATAAGATGTTTGCGCAATTGTTACATATTTGTGTAGTTTTATCAGCATCAGTGTGGCTGTTGCGAGACTAACGGTGTCGGTCATCGCGAAGATCTGTCGATGCTCGGATAATGACGGACGGCTGAGACGGCTCGCCTCCTCCGCGCTCAGCGACGTGATGATGGTCGGTCATATTGCAACAAATTATCTATACTCATTTGTACAAATGAGCTAGGCATGTCAGCCGCAGGCGATTCCCACAGACACCGACACCTCGTCAACTGCTGCTTAACAAATAAACCACTCAAATTAAAGAAGTGACTGGTAAATCTATGTCTAGTCTTGGTAATAAAGCGAAAATATCGTATTTGATTGACAACAAAATTCCTTACCGATATTATTAAGAGATTTTAAACATTTGAACTTAAAAATGTACAGAATTTTTGTCCTAATTTGGATACTCTTTTTGTAATAAAACGTGCTATAAAACGTGTTAAATGTTACCCGATATGGTGAAAAGAGGTTCTTGATGATGCATAGTTAATTGTATTTGCATTTAAGATATCGCCGAGTGAGCGAGCTGACTGTTGAGATAGAGTTTATCCAAAGTAATAAACAATTACAATTTAATACGTTGATAAGCTCTCAATAAAAGACCAAAATAAGTAAATTGCTAAGTAATGTCATCTTACGATATTCAACCTATATTGGGCAATCGGTGAAATATTTAATGTTTCATAACCTACGTTGCATCGGGAGATTGGTATTTCAAAACTGTATCGAAACAACATCCGTAACTATCAAGAGCTGAATCTAATTCCGAGAAGCATTCAATGTCGCCGGAACGATGGTACCTATGTTTAAATCGAATTACAATAGAGAACGGCCCACGCGAGTGCCTCACTGCCTCACTGCGCACTTATCCGCACGGGTTGGCCGACCATCAATTGTCAAAATAGTTCCGACATGAAACAATGGTCGATAAGCTCGCTAGTCGGGAGAGAGTGATTTTCCATAATTTTAATATAAATAATTGCGGACCGCTATGCGCTAGAGTGGAAGGCCTTCGGCCGGTCACGAACGTGCGTCCTCTTGTCTTGAACTCCTTATTATTCGATACGCAGAATTGTCTCTTCGTATTACATCAACTTGTTTTGGTTTTGTAGTTATTGCAGTTTGCGTTAAGCGTTATATTCTTACTTGGCTTGTTATTGTTGAGATGTACACTCCTGTCACTTTGTTACATTCGAAACTAGTTCCTATTTGGCACAAAAAAAGGTGTTGGGTAGATAATAGATATGAGTAAATCTAAAAGAACTTTTATTAAGTTGTTATGTATTTAGTGTCCAAAAGTATGCAGGATTATATGCAAATTATTCTATTAGACTAATAAATCTGTAGATTAGTGTCAACAATCAGCATACATGGTCAGAGTAAATACATTAAGAGTAGCGCCCGACAAAGAAGTGTCTCATGACTTCCAGGAAATAATCTTTTATACGATGCTTTAAACTGTCTTAAGAGCAAAAGCCTCGCATTTTAAAATTGTGATGCAATTATTTTAAACGCTGACATTGAAAAAGACAAGTTAAAATAATCCGAGAATTCCAAGTGCCCTTCACTTGCGCAGGCGCTGATGCATTGTGATGGCCGCTGTATTCAGACCGTATGAATTCAAGTCGGCTGCTTGAGCACGCTCAAATAGGATCAGTTGAGAAGTAGTCAAACTAATGCAGACAGCTGAGCTGAATACTCAATTCGATACTAAATAGTTGGAGTTTAACAATGGATTTTCATACCACACAAACAGTGTTTGATAATGCAGTGAGTTTTTGAATAGCACAAAGTGCTTATATAATTTCAAGAGCAGCATGAAAAACAACTATATTTAAAACCAGGATTGGTTTTCTCTCTTGTCCAAGACAATTAATTTAAGAAGAGAATAAATACTCGTATCATTTATAAGGTTGATGTATCTGGAACGCAGTCGTTATGAAAAGATTTTTCATTGGGTGTCGCAACATGAACTCTAATGGAGTTTCATCATGATACTTAGGAGATATAAATTACCAGACACCAATCGAAGCCTGCTGTAAATCATTCAAAGCCGTCTGATGAAATTGCAATTTTATTGCAGTTTTATTATATATTCACAAATATGTTGTCTGAATTCAAGCACTAGATTTTGTTACGAAATTGGCTTATGTTGAAAAGTCATCTAAAAATATAATCAAATGCAAAACGCGCTAATGCAGTCGCTAAACTTGCATCGCTGATGTGTAAATATCAGCGCTAAAGCTAATGCACGAAATGTGGGCAGACACGTTGACATTACAGTGTGGAACTAGATCACGTTGCATTAATAACAATTAGTCGTGAAAGTGTTCAGTGTCTGCACGTCTCAGCTGAACAGGATGCAACACAGTGGCCGCAGCCACGTCAAGCAAAAAGCGTTATTGAATTAGGATTAGACTAATAAAACCTTTCAATCTAGATGTTAATGCTTGACTGATCAGCCTAGATAGCCAACTAAATTAAATGCCAGTTTCCCAGGGACCTGGTCCGATAAATTTATAATAATAAATGGATTAAAGGAACTTATCATTCACTGTTGCTTCGAATTTGAGACATCAATAGCACTTTTGTAATTATTTAAAACAATTTTCTTGTGAATTTCAATACGTTTAGCGGTTATGGAATATATTAAAGAACATAATAATTCGTTTAATAAATTGCTTCTCTATAAAGATAGTAAATATAAAAATTTGCAACTACTGATATTTCATCGATAAAAATAATGAAGAAATGCACATGAGCAGGCTCGCACGGCGCTGTCACTCGTAACTCCTCATAAGGAGGGATAAGGTCGAGTGGGTCATCGACATTCAGTTTAGTGGGTAAAGTTCGTGTAATAGATGAGTGGTGCGATTGCGGGCGATAAAGCATCAAGGCGGGCGAAGTGCGCGGAGGTGGCATCCCGAGGTGAGAAGCGTGGCAACAGGGCGTGAGATAGCGCGCCCGATACCGTCCGCGCGGGCCAGCACCCAGCACCCCGCCAACCTACTAAACGAATGTAATCAAACTGTACTCCTTATGTAGGACACAGAGGAAACTTTTTTCAAAGTCAGTACTTGGTTGATAGCTTAGTTACTTCCGAACTTAGCAGCACAGAACATAACCATCCATGGTCATGTTAACTTCGAAGCATAAGGGAAAAGCACTACGGCACAACCGATGATCCGAAACTTATCGAAACAGATACTTTTTACCATTTAACGGGCACAGGCCTCTAGCTAGACTTAATTGAAATTGCTCTACTTAATCAAAAAGCGTTTTTATTCAACACGGGAATCTAACCCAGACTCAAAAATCATATTTCTGCTTATATTTTACGGCGTTGCTTAAGATGTTTACAAAACCCTAAAGTGATGTCATATCAATATGCTTCTCCTCATCGACAGACAATGTTGAAATGTTGTCTGTCTGTCGTAATTATATTCAGTTATAAAGTTATAGCAAGCGTATGGATTAGTAAAATGATCGTTCATTATAATAAAAAAACACTTTGGAATGTTGGACATACTAAGCGTGGTTATAAATCAAAACATTATAATTATTGTTTTAAGTTGTCGAATAATAATTAGCTATTTGTGTTTTGGCTGAGAGCCTATGAAAATATAAGCCATCAGTTCCACGCCATCTAGGAAGTATTTATGTAAGAATCAAGCCTGTGTTTATAATACTTAACTCTATGATTACTTAATTGACTCGGAGCGGGTACCTACATACAATTTATGAGGTTTACGGATAAAAAGCTTTTACTCAGCAAATTGGTATAATGACTATGATCTGTTCCAATTTCGAAGTGGTTTTCTGAACACCGTTTTTCGAATCGACACCTCCTGTAATTAATGCACGTCACGCGATCTCTGTACTTACAGAACACGGGTGTAATCGATTTGTACAAGTACGGGTTTGCACAACGGACTGAGCCGTCATTTCTCCGCGCCCTCGGCGACACGACATCAACCTTCGCGTTGACGTTCCATTTCGCTCGATGTGTTCTCACTGGCAGATTTTTTATTCACGTTGCACTTAAGGTTTATCGTATCCTTGCTTTAATTTTTCGGCGACGTGGAATAATTACTGACGGCATCTTGAAACTGTTCACGCGGCAACCCGGCGATGACAGCTGCGCCGCTGCCTATCTGATACTACAGCGGCGGGATATAAGGAATGATATGGCCATCTGTACCGACTGCGAGCTCCTGCTAGCATTCTTTATTTTTGTTCCATGTTAATATAATTTGATAGATATATCTTTCGAATGAACCGTTACCTACCTAGCCGAAGTTATTTTATGGTGGACTCTTTTCAAGCTGCTTGTAAATGTGTTTATTCACTTATTTATTCCCAGGTATTTTTTGCTTATATTAATGCTACAAGAACGTATTTCAGGCTAAGCCTTCTAAAGCCACCTGCCGCCGCGTACTTACCTACATTACAGAGATCGAATCAAGAGACTCGTTAAAATTGTCCAGGGTCTACTTTCCGAACATATCACGCACATAGTAATAATCAATCAATCCTTTAATCTTAAAGAACGTGTGCTACTTTGTGAAAACTTTTACACCAACGCAAGTGAGTAATTGCAGGCTTCAGTTCACGTAATGATACGCTTAGCGGGCGGCGAGGTGAAACGTGTGAGGATTTTGATAACCTCCAAAAATTAAATTCGCAAAACGTCTCAGAAGTGCGATGTGGAGTAAAATCACGCACAGTGATTACAAGAGGCGTGTTCTGTCATTACGCTGTCGGTGTGCGGTTGGCTAACGAGCCCCCACTCGCCTGAATGAATTCCTCGACGCACAGTCTAACATTCAGTTTCATGTAGGGGCGTAGGACCACTTACTATCATGTAGATAAGCGACGATATTTCTGTATTTCGGAATTTGTAATTATGTTATCGATTCGGAACCAATCTTTAAACATAAATGACTTTAACTTGCATTCCTCCGCTTCAATTTCTATTTCTTTGAAAAAAAAAATTCTTCTCATGTTCTTAATGAGACGTGTTTCTAATATGTAAATATTAACTTTTCACCTTAAAACAATTTAACTATAATGCAACCGTGATTCTTATGAATGTAAATGAGATAGAACATACCCTTGCAATTACTCGAATGTCTACTAATTAATTATTCAATAAAAAAAATTGTATATTTGTGCCAGTTGCTGTCACATATTTAAATATCAGTTTACGTTGTTTACACCAAATTATATAGCAGTGTCCAAGTAATTACGGACAACACCTTGGAGCAAGAGGTCAAAAAGAAATTCACTTAAAACTGTAACACGCCCTTCACAAGACCCGAACCGCAGCAAATTTATAAAGTCGGGTCATTTTCGAAAACCAGTGTCCGAAAGTGAAACTACCCGCGCATTTATTACCGAGTAAAATATGTAGATTGTCGGCAAGATAATAATGATATGTGCTCGTGGTAATGAAATTTCCCGCCGTCAAACGGTGCCAAAGTAATTTGCGTTGCTTGTCTCTGGCAACGAGTGCCCCAAGGGCCGCTTTCGAGCTTGCGCAAGGCGTTAATGAGACGCACTCAAGTTTTTATTGGGAGTAACGCACGCGGCTAGGGTGGCCCCAGATCATTGTGGCGAGTTCCCACCCGACTCCCGAGCCTATCAACCAGCACTACGCGCTATTACTCTATTATGCCGTTACTACCTATCTTATATTAAAATGATTACACACAGACATTGTCTCGCTTGTGACTCAACAGTTGATTGATTCGGCACGAACTTACATTTTTATTTATCGTAAAATACGAATGTGTAAAACGAATGTTGGCTATAATAAAATATTTATTTACGTTATTACAGGTGATTTTATGACTTTTTATTTGTTTTCCTTCATACTACACTTTCAAAGCGTTGGAGTCATTAACCCTGATTGTATTTACTTGCGAACTTAATAAACACTTTGCTGTAAACAGAATAGCATCATAAAATCTGTTTGCAAATAAAGAGGTTCTTATGTTTAATTAAGCGACTCGAACAGCTCAATTCAGCTGGTAATTAAAGAAATTGGTGCAGCTTTCGTGGGTAAGCTAAATTGTTGTTAAGGGCTATGGCCCTTACATTACAATTTCACGGAAGAGCCACGCGGCCACCCTGTGCGCGCGCGCAGTCGATCCACTCATATTTGTTAAATCATCGGAACCCTGTAATTTTGATCGATATCTTTATTGACGGCACAAATTTATTGATCATTTCTTTGCAAACGTTCCCTGTGAATACAATATGGCGGCCTGTCGGGCCTGTCGGCTGTCGCAAGTGCCGCAACACTCGACCTTCTTGCGTTGCTCAGATTATTGCTATGGTTTCGTTTTTCAATAGCCATTTTATATCAGATTGACCTACTTCATTTTGTTTGTGGAAACTGAATTTCGCTTCGTACATAATATCTGTTAACCGATCGTTAACGAGAAGTGCTTAATTATTTTTACCTACTCGTGAGCGTATTCCAAGTAATCAACTGAAAAATTCTACTCCACAATGTCAACGGTTAATTTTGTTACGTAATCATTATTTAAATAATGTCGCATGTAATTTTAAAGACCCACTATTAAGGTTGGTATTCAAAATTCTGTGGAAACTTGAGCTTCGAAATCTGAAAGCTTTCAGCAGCGTCTGCTATGAAACATTTAAAAGCTTTAATTTGTTAGACCCATTTAGTTGTTAAATTCTTTGTATAATATCGTTATTACACTATTTACCTAATTTAAACTTTGGTATTGAACTATCCGCAAATTCACACGTATTTTATTTGTTTTATTATTGACATTTGACCATGTGGACGTAAAGCTGAGGTGTTCAGCGCTCCCATAGACTGGATATAAACCATTCACGGCTGACAGATAATAGCCCGACAACCAAAGTTATTACGTTTTAATTTGTTAATCACGAACTATCCGTAAATTATGAGATTCGTCCGTAAATCTTCACGTGCAAAAGCTGGAGCTTTTACAATAAAGCACATAAAGGTGTGTCGGCGACTTGACTAACGGTCTGTTCACACATACATCCGGTATGACGACCCGTGTTTTTTTGTTTAGGGCTATTTCCGAATTTCCTTAAGAAACGACCGCCATCAGACCGAAATAAAATCAGAATAAAAGCCTTTGAAAACAAGGATACCTACGACAGAATACCAAACTTGAATATAACACAGAAAAACCAAATAACCACAACAAAATCAAAATCATCTTCTCTGAACACAGCAATTAACATCGAATCAACTGGTAATGTTTGCAGCGAATGAACAATCGTACCGTAGTGAGTCCCGCCGTAATCGGTGCGCTTAACGCCTGGCAATTGTGATGGTGATTGGAATATGACGTTGAAGCTAAATTTAGGTTACGAACATTTTAAAATCTAGTCTTTAAAATATAAATATAATAGTGAACCCCCCTGCGCAGGGGCAGGGGGGGTTCACTATTCGCACTTCGCAAATTGACAAAACATCGAGATTCCTTTATTATATATAAAAAAAAAAAAAAAAATTCAAAAAAGTGTGGTACAGTCTGTTACGATAAAGATAAATTTACAATTTTCGGATAATAAGAAAAGAGTAACAATAAATAGAATTGAATCTGGCGTCCTAGCTAGGTTACATGGTAACCTGTATTAAGGATCGCCAGCCCAGGTTCCCACAGAAGGAGCACAAATAATTTATAATAGACTGCTTAGAACTACAAGGTGCAAACGTATGTTTACTTAAATTTACTTACTAAAGTGTTAGTATGTGTATTCTGTGATGTAGATGTGGTGTGAGTGTGTTTTGTGATGTAGGCGTGGTGTGTTTGTATGTGTGTAAACGGAAGGGAAAGAGGTAGAGTTTAGAAACGGAGTGTTAAAGAAGTCACTACGATTTTGAAGTAAGCAGAAGTTCAGTGTCGTCGTAGTTTAAACTGGCTAGAAAGCATGTTATCTGTCTTTTACACATTTCGTAAGAGGATTGATGTACAGGGATGGTTTTGTTTATTCTGTTATATAAAAATGGACCAAGGTAGTAAAAGAAACGTTTAGTAAAAGCAAAGCGTGTGAAGGGTACTTTGCAAATTTCGTTCTTGCGCCTAAGTGAGGATTGTGTTTGTGTAAAAAGAGTTTTTGTGTGTTGATGTAATAAAATGTTGAGAATAAAAGTTTGGCGGACCGTGAGGACTTTGCATTTTTTATATAGATCAAAGGTTGGGTTGAGCATTGGCCGGAAAGTAGCAACCTTAAGAATGGCTCTTTGAGCTACTTCCAGAGGTTTGAGTGTAGTTTTCGCAGCTCCACCCCAACTATTAATACAGTACGAGATGACTGACTGACACATGGCGAGATACACGGTACGTATTACATAAGTATTGGCAATGTGTCTGAGTGTTTTAAAAAGATATATGAGTTTACGAACACGAGCAGTAAGGTGGGTGATATGTGCTTTAAAGTTAAGGTGTTTATCTTAGATAATTCCGAGGTATTTCACCGTGTCAGTAGACAAAATTGTAGGACAGTTGCAAGAGGCCGAATTGGGTTGGCAGGTGTGAGCTTTTAGAGTAACGGGTGCCAGGGGTTGAGTAGTGGAGTTTAGGGAAAATGTAATGAGTTTAGTTTTATTAGTGTTTAGAGTGAGTGAGTGAGAGATAAGCCATCTATATATTGAATTAAATCCATTTTGAGCAGTTGTTTGCAGTTTAGCCCATGATTCATCATAAAAGGTAATTGCAGTATTGTCGGCAAAAGAGACAATGTTACCAGAGCTCAGGTGCATGTTGCACAGGTCGTTTATGAACACCAGAAACAATGTAGGGCCCAAGACACTGCCTTGAGGCACGCCATATGAAATAGGCAGCTCGTCGCTAAGGCAACCGTCGATTTTGACTATCTGCCTACGGTCTGAAAGATAGGAGTTAAAAAGCTGGAGTTGCATACCACGAACGCCTAAGCATTCTAGTTTAGACAGAAGGCAGGGAATATAAGATTATTATTAGTGTAGCACATAAACCTTTCGGTTTTATTTTTCTAATTGATGGTGAAAACCGCATCAAAATGCACTGCGTAGTTTAGAAGAACAACGCAGTTACACAGACAGACACGAGAAGCGACTTTAATTTATAATATGTGATAGATATAAATGAATAAAGAGAGCCCACAAGAAACGGGCAGCCCGGCTATGTTATTAGAACAGTAAGTTTGATACTCTGGGGCTTAGTCTTCACCATCAGCCTGAAGACGTACTCCGCTGAACATACATGGGGCTCTTCTTGTTCTTCTTTATCGCGCCGATGGTTCAATAAGGGTTGGGCCTCTCAATGACCACCTCAGTGAATAGTCCACCGTTAGCAGTCATTAGCCGACAGGAGAATGTATAATGCTGCCCATGCCGAGGACATCTTGCGAATGAAATGGCCGATATATTTCTGGACCGATTTAAAGTAATAGTCTTAGTCCTAGTCAAGCTATCATCATTCTGCCGAAAGACGTCCACTGCTGTACATCTACATAGGCCTCCCCCAAGCACCGTCACTTCGACCGGTTCTGTGCTTCCCGCATCCAGCGGATGCCTTCACAAGATCCACCTTAAGGGAAGCCTTCCAACACTACGTCTTCGAATACGCGGTCGTCACTCTACAATCTTTGGGCTATCATCCCCATCGGCTATTTGTTGTGCCAGCAATATGCCCTGCCCATTGCCACTTAAGTTTGGCAGTTCTCCGAGACACGTCGGTTACCTTGGTTCTCCTATCGATCTCTTCATTTTTTATTCGATAATGTAGGGAAACTCTAAGCATATCCCTCTCTATTGCCCTTTGGGTGACTTTTAGCCTTCTAATAAGGCCCATTGTTAAGCTATACTAAAGACCAGTCAATTGGAATGATTTGGCACTCAAACTTATTCACGTTTTACGACATAATGGTGTGAGTGATGGGTTAATTTACCAACTGAACGTTACATTAATTAGCACTGATATAAAATATTTCCCAACATACTACTTAATTTTCTTAGGTTTACGGTGAAGCTAATTAAACGCCTAAGAGATCCAAATTGATCGTAATTTAAACTTGGAGATACTACCAATTTTATTGATACTAAAATTGCAATAGGAAACTAATTAAACGTGAATTAGGTAGCTATTTGGTAGTGCCGTTATAATGGCTGAATTTTCGCAGTTGCGGGTGTAGAGCGTGCGTAGAGCGATGTATAGAAAATATTGAAGAATTCCATAGAACGCCTCGACCGCATAAAGGCAGGTTATATACTATTATAACATATCATGGAGGTGATTGTAAGCGCAGCAGGCTGGCTCCGTCACAACGTACGACGCTGCCACCATGTCACATGTTGTTGGCTCATGTTCGCACAATCGACGCTATTTCATCGATGGCCTTATCTCAGCCTTGTCGCTGTACCTTGCGATGATTTATTCCTTCATACTCCTCCTACTTTCTCCCTTCGAGGAAACATTGTCGTTAGTATTTGTGACCACTATAATCGTAATTATGAGTTCGCCGTACATGCCGCGGTAATGACGGGTAAACAAACATTCTTCATAAAGAGACAGAAACATTTTGATGGGGTGGATATTCGCGAGTTAAAAGGTGCGTTAAATTTTTTTGGAATACTTTAGTCATTCGCACGTTGTCGAAATACTTTGCTCGCTTATATAATAAAAATACTTGTATATGTTTTTGAGGGTTTGGTCTTTTTCAAGATAGTATATAGATATTTGTAGCACTTATGGATCTATGGGGTAACTGACCTTTTTAACATTTATTGGGTGCTAATTCAACCTTAACTTACACGTGTGACTGCTAAGTACTCAGTGATAGCCATCTAATCCACTCATTAAACTATTTATTTGTATGATAAAATTGTTGACATATTTCAACGTCTTTTTATGTGCAGTTCGCACATGACATATTATTATTATCTAAAATTATACGAATTATTTCACCGTCATAATCAAGTAATAATGAATTATCATAGGAAGGTGGCAGTTATAAATGTCAGGTTAGTTATAAAAATGAAATAAAAAGACGTTGTCTTTATTTATAATATCGTGTAGGTGCGGTGAGACAAATAAAGAAACTAAAAGTGATTTCGTGCGAGGTCGGCTTTGTGTTGACGTTCAGGCCGACCATATTACCGGCGAGGTGGAAGCTACACCTCAAATCCGAAACTATTCGCTGCAAGCTGTGGGGAATTCTCAAATAATAATAACCTTGGATCATATGCAGATAGCTCTAGGAAGGATTAGACGATTTCTGTGAAATTTCGTGCATTGATTCGATGTACGATAGAGATTGAGATATTGTTGTACGTGCATACCTACCATATATTTACAAAAATAGCTTGCACCTACCTTTACAGATAGATTGTTTTAGTATTTTTTAAACACAAACAATCACTAACTTAACGTGTCTGTATTCATCAACTAGCTACAAGTATTTCTACAGACACTAAATACCCAACATATTTAGTTACCTTTTGTTCTCTCGCAGTTATAATTAACGGCGAGATTCAACAAAGTAAATAAAACTCCAAGTTGAAATCTTAATAGTCGTTGTTAAGGTATTACATTAAGTACAGGTCCGCTGACTAATAAATCACCACGTCACGGAAATCACCACAGAACGCCGTAAGCGTAGAAATTGATCACTGAAAATAAAATACAAAGTCGTGGTCCAGTTACTTGCCTGCAATTATTCTTTAGTGAAATGAAAACACAATAGCCGCTTTATATAAACGTAAATTTAAATCACTCAGACTTTCAATGATTTAAAATAAATGGTATAATAAATTATACTAATAAATATGTATAAGTCAAGACATTGATGTCATTACAGAAAAATGCAAATCGAAGTAGTCGGATAGGTACTAAAAATAAAATTTTGCAATAGGAGATACATTCAGAACTAAGTGTTTCTGTGAATCAATTACGTACGAGATTATAATTCAAATGTACCCAGAAGACATTGTTTATTTTTAATATATTGGGTCATTACAGTACACAGGTCGGCCCGTATTTTGAAACGCGAGATAAAAAATACGGGTTCCTCAGCGACGATTAAAACTCTTAATAAATGTGCCTGTAGTCATTTTTTCCAGCGCTGCAATTGAATGGAACAAAAATGTCAGTTGAATTATGAAAGCGATCGATAATGAAAATGTTGGTACGCATGCAGGCCAGTAGAAAGTGTCTCGACCTGCGTGAGCTTTCGTTAATTTGGCAACTCGCTACTCGGCGGGTCACTTGAACTGCGGGTCACATAAACATGTCGGCGCCCCGCCCCCGGCACTACTTTGTTTGTTAATATACTGCCAATTATAATCAAAGTACGTGCACTTGCCAGGCGCTACGATATCGATTTCTTAATCTTTTTAAATCAACCAGATTTCCTCGTTTCCGTATATCTGCAGAGAACATTACGCGAACCTTGGAGGCGTTTTGTATTTTTGTGATTTGTTTGCTGTTCGTAAGATTCGTCATTCGTACATAAATATCTGATTTTATTACAAAAGTACCTCCATATTTGGTGCATCAAAATATTAGTACCACGCGTGAATAATTTTCCATAGCTACGTCTTAACAATGTGTACAAAACAGTTGATGTTTACAATAAGAAAGTATCTGTGTAGAGTATAGCGAGTGATTGCAAAACGTAGAGATCGTAGAGCCGAAATATAGTTCCCACGGTGCGCGCGCGGCCGTGGTGGGGCGCTGTCGTCCATCAACATCATTATCTATTAAAAATATCACGTCATATTGTTCGCTATTTTGTATAAAGTTACTTTCCGCGTCGGCTTCGTCTCGTTATCGGGGAATATCTCGAACCACCTATAAATCACAACAATAGTAATTATGAAACTCTCAACTCTCACGTGTTCGGCTCTCTTGCGAAATGATTCGAGCATTATAACGGTTCTCTTTAGCATAAACAAATGGTTGTCATAACTATGAGCTTATTTCAGTTTAAATTTTCAGAGCTTTCAAGTTATTTCATTGCTACCTTATAGTAAATTAGAACAACAAATGTGTAAAGCTACGCTGCGCTACGCTATTCTACGCCACGCTACGCTACGCTATTCTACGCCACGCTACACTTCGGTACGAGTTAGCTCTAATCTTCTGGCAAGAAATTTAAATGGAATTGGTGTTTTGATTTATATAGTATATGATGTTTTATGGTACCATAAACATAGTTATCGAAATAAAATTAGTTAACAGTTAATTTGTCAGTTCCTAAATGAATTACTTAGAAGATATGTTTCCGTTTAAGAAATAAAATCTGGTCTAGGATTGCTTTGTTTAAAAATGTTGTTTCAAAGAACGTACATTATAAGAACTTCCCTTCATATATACAAAAGAATATTTATGTTACCTACAGCAAACATGATAAGAAATGTTATTCCTTCCTTGACAACGTGCTGGAAGTTAATAAGCCGTCATATATAGGCGAACAATTGGACCGGTCTCATGACAGTTATGTATTGCCTTACCTGTATAGTGTATACCCGTACACAGCTTATTATGGTTTTTGCAGATATCTGCCTACTTGTCACGTGAGGCAAGTAATTTAGGTGGACGTAGGAAGGCATAAGGAAACTTTTTATGGAGCGCACGAGGCTATGCGTCAGGCTATGAGGGAGCGCGCCGGTAATTGCGCTGCGCCCGCGCTGCCGCGCCGCGCTCCTGCTCGCCAGCCTCGTCCTAGAAAGCTCACCACACTGCTTCGTTACGGCCCTTAAGACTGATTTATGTCTGTAATAAATATTTTTTGAAAGTTCCAGTGCGATAATAACTCCATTAATTTTGATTAATGACAATTTCTTAAAAGTGATTTTTGACTTGCTATCTCCGAGCGCGACCTGTCTTGCCGTCGATGGCCGAACCTCTACATTTTAATTAACTCGGTGCTCTCTGACCGATTGTTCTTGTTTCGATTGCGATTTAAATAAAAACGAGTTGTCGTTTACTGCTAACGTATATCATATTTCATAAACTTTTCCATTTATAACTTTTATTACTCACAGCTTCTAGTATACTGCTTTTGTAAGTCTGTTGCACACAAAAAGGAATTAAAATTGCAAAGCTCTCAGCATTTTATTTCTTGGAAATATAAACTGTGCGTTCTGAAGTATTTGTCCCGAAACATGGATATTTTCCGAGAGAAATACATTCCGAACGGTGCTTATCGCGAGCGGCCGCTTCGGGTGGCGACATATTCAGCGCATTTGCAATGCGAGATATCCCGCATTACCATAAACAGTACAAGGCGGAGGGCACGCCGTCTATCGCGCTACGACATATAAATTATTCAAAATAAAGTATCGCTTAACCCCTGACCCGCCGCCAGTCGCCGCCGCACCGCGCCCGGGAGCGCTGCGCCCGCACTGCCCCGCACTGCCCCGTGGTGCCCCGTCCTACCCCGTCCTACCTCGGACTGCCCGAGAAGTGCCGTCGCGCTGACACTCGTCGCTCAGAACACTCCAGCAAACGTGACGAATTCCCTCACTATAACACAAAATACCAATTATTAGGCAGCGGCCGTCAGCTACACCGTAATATTTGTTCGAAATGTTCGAATGATGTTTGTCACTTTGTTTCTGAAACTCGTGTTCAACCCTGATAAAAAGAAAAACATGAATTTAATAATAGTAAAATATGATGCACCGCTATTAGATATAAGTATAAATTAAACGCCTGTAATAAAAAATGCAATAGGTATTTTTTAACGGAACAAAAAAACTAGAATAACTGGAAAGCCCATGGAACGTGGGCTAGTTAAGTAAAAATGAGCCGCTTAACGTATGGAATTCTTATTATGAAGCATTTGCGATTAATGTGGAGCGGAGGACCGCGCGTGTGGCGTGCGGCGGGCGCGCGCACCCGGCAGGAACCGCAGGACGCTGCTTATTTACTTAACAGCTTTCGCAAAACGGCCCATTACGGATAACTGTACTAAATAATTACTGCAATGTGCCTTTCTATTTCTATGCGCGCGCGTGCGCCTCCACCTGCCGCTGATCAGTGTAATTATTTACTATGCATGAATGCGGCGCGCGGCGGCTGTCTAGGACGACTCGGACAAAGAACGGTCGCTCCTGCAACGAACTGCTCGCGGACAGGTTCCGATATCAACATGGGTGTGCTGCATAGCAATTTTAAAACAAGCTCATTAATTTACATTCGCACGAAATGACTCCTAGACAAGGGCATGACTCAACGAAACTCAACTTAATTTTATCGATTTCAATGAAAATTTAACACTTTATGATACTCATTTACATAGACAGCAAAGTGACAAAATTTTAGTTTAAATACTTTATTTCATTGTTCAGTACAAAAGACATCAACGCACTTGTAGTTTCATGTTCCGTGGTTAATACAAACAATAATACGCATACGTTAATACGCATTCTGTTTATTTTTTAACCATTGATTATTTAATTTTCTTTGTAGAAAAACTAAATGATGCGTACCTTACGACATAAAATATAATTTACTTGGTCTAATAAGCTGACAGGCAGATATCACTCATATAAAATAAAAGTAAATTGAGCGCATCCTTGAATCAAGTCCTACGTCGTCTTCCGGTTAAGCTTCGTTGTATTTTCCCGAGCACGGCAGACAGTACAGCCCAATCGTTGTAAGTACGTCACTTCACAATAAGTACCTTCCATTTCGTAACCTGTAACCGCGTGCTTTATTTGAAACGGTAATTATTTGATTTTTGTTATAAGTATTTATACGACGGCCTCGTGTTTCCTGGCCTTGTCAATACAGACATAATTTCGAGTGGCTTCTCTGATACAACCTCGAATTATCGATGACTATCAGGATGTTAGTATTTGCATTGTTTTTTGGTTTAGGAATCAAGTCGGCGCAACACAGCACATTGAAACGAAACAGGAAATAAAAATAGTTTTGTTACCAGGTAAGAAACCAGAAACAATGATTTTCTGTTTTATTTTTAAGGCACTTGTATTGAGGTTTTATTTATCATAATATTAATGTGGCATAATCAATCAATCCAATTTTCTCCATTAAGATTAATCTGTCGACATATAGACTACAGATCATTTGCCTCTTTCTGTCCTTTACTTCCGCGATGCGTGAGTGTGACAGATAATGATTTCGCTAATTTGATTATGTATAACCTACGAAGGTTTGTGAATATGTGATTTGATAAAAGGAGAAGTGCAACATTATAATTATATACTCGTACAAGACTAGCTTCTGCCTGCGACTTCGTCCGCGTGAAATTTCAACTCCCGACCAACCGAGTCACATCGCATCGCATCGCCCGCCCGCGCTCTTACTTCGTGTTCGCTTAGCGTTCTTTCTCGGCTCCTAAGGCTCGTAGCGTGATGTTACATAGCCTATATATATAACCTTCCTCAAGAATTGGGCTATCCAATGCAAAAGAACTTTTCAAATCCTACTGGTAGTGCCGAAGATTACCCCCACATACAAACTTAAACTTTTAATATAATAATATATTATAAGTATATAAGTATAAGTACAGATTTACATCAAAATCAAGACTACATACCTATTAATTACCTGTCTTTTAAGTTTTTGCCGTAAACACGATTTTGTACATTTATCTCACCGTTAAAACTTACAACCTTTCTCAAAACTTATCCTGGAGCTATCGTAAAATATGGAGAAACCTAAAGGAAAATGACATTTTAATAGAAAAATATTTTGTGCCTCTACCGAACATTGTAGTAACAGTATCTTTACACAGCATTACATTATAGGCGTTTCGAATTATCGGCACAATGAGATAGGCATGTGCCGGTGACGCGCGCGGGCGGGGCCAGACAATTGAATTGATAAGCGACTTTCTAGCCGAGCCATTGTGCGGTATCGAACCGTTCGGTGAATACGAACTACGGGATAGCACAGACTAATGTACTCTATGAATTAAATTACAGTCTGACTGAAAAATTGAATAATGTATCCAATAATTCAATTTTTAATGATGCAGTAATACGAATAGCATCTGCTTTGACGCAAACTCATCAATTAATTTGTTTTAAATAAAGTTGTTTTCTTCATTTCGCACTAATGAAGACGCATTAGAAAAGTTGTAAAAAAACACATTTGATATATCAGCCGTGAGCTGTGATACTGATCCACTACATGGCAAAGACTGTTACTCATACAGAGAAGGAAAGAGCATAAATAAACTCGCTTGCTCGCTTGCTCTTGTTGGCGTCCACCATTATTACATCTAGGCTTACTCACGATGTTTTTCTTTATGTTCAGGAGCCTGCTTTGTGCCCTTAAAATAAAGTTTCGTTAGTTAGGGCCCAGTGGTAACCAAGATAATCCTAAATACGTGCTTTTAAGATTTAAACTGAAAACACATAATATGACGCCTGAATTATCTGACAGGGTAGGCAGAGATGTGAGTCTATTCACTAAACCGGTTTATTCCCCATATTGGCGAGATGTGGATGTAGGTACTCAATCTGCCTAGCCTAGCCTTTTCCCGACTATATTGAGTTAATTTTACATGAAGCGACTGCCTATCTGACCTCCACAACCCAGTAACTGGGTAATACGATAACCCTTGGTGAGACTGGTTGTCATACTTTCGGGCTTCTGACGACCCGTAACGACTGTCAAAGATCCACGAATGACAGCCGGGACTAACGGCATAACGTGCGTGCGTGCGTGGGCGTGCATGCGTATGAGAGTGTAGATTACTAATAGTAGTAATAGTCATCAACCTAGCAGGAACCCATACCGCTGTTACTGAGAATAACCTAATGAAAAATTATTTTAAAATGAAACAAGTACTTGAAGTATATAAATAAAACTGCATTAGTTTTAGATCAGAAATGTTAGCAATCATAAAGGCATAATTATTGCCTAAACAAGAAACCTTCTTGTAAGTCGTATTTAGCTATATAAATCTTTGCAAATTTTCTTCTCTGTCATTAAACCCCTCGTTTACTAAACGTAGTCGTCGTTCTCGCTTAAATACCGTTCTGTTTCCCGGTTTACAAGTTTATGAGTTACCAGGTTAAGCAGACATCCTTGTTATTGTTAAACAGCTTGTGAAATTGTCCCTGTTGAAATTACAGAAGTAATTGTGAGTGGGAAGTTACGGCTCAGTGGGCGTTTACATCTCTCTACGCCAAAATGAAACTACCATACCAAATGAGTGAAAATACTATTAATCTGTTGTGCAAAAGAAACCTACCATTGGTTGGTAATTAACATAATTTCTAAATAAAATAGGTACATATATAAAAAAACACAATAAGCACGAACACTTTTTGTTTATCAAAACACGTTTGATCTATAAATCACTTGTTGCTATTAGCTAATTAACTCGATAAAATCATAACAAACTCGATGAAGGCTACATTGTCCATTTCACGCTATATAGCGCTTGCGCATACAAAACTTTAGATCATTGACAATAGCCGAAATAAACAGCTTATTCATCGATCATTCATATTCTTTCAGGAAATGAGGAGAAAGCCTCAATGACACTCTGTTTTTCGTTCACTGCATATTATGATTATATTATCGGAAGGTAATTGGTATTAAAATTATACGGCCGAAATCTGAGAATACGATTCGCAAGATAATTTTAAGGCTTACAATTGTGCGAGATAATTAAGTGAAATTACAGAGCTTGTAAGCGATGGACTAGCCACTGTAATTAATTAAATCACTTATGTAATTGTACAGTTTTTAATCCAATAGGTACTTTTATTATTTTCTGTGGTTTTTAGATTTAATGTCAATGTTTTTGAGGCTGCTTTTCCTCGAGGAAAACTTTTCAAGCTCATATACCTACGAGTACCTAGGCATGTAGGCGGTTGCAGCATACCAAAGTAAATTCAATTCTTTGGAAATCAATAACTATATGATCAGCTATTAAACATTTTCTTGGAACAACATACCTTACCAGGTTAACGGTTTACGACCGACACGGTACGACAATTGGACGTTGACACCTTGCAAAATTTTTAATCAGTTAAAGACACTACCGACGGAAAATCTTTTATATTGTTCTTAAAAAAGAAAGTTTAACATATTTGTTGATTGTTTAACTATAGATGATTGACTGACGGTAATCAACAAAAATTATAAACGCTACCAGCTTTCTTGTTCTAGTGACGTAACACGCTTTCAGTTCACACCGATGATGCCGTTATTAAATACTACCTGTACGTATCTTTATTCAATTATTTGTGTCTTGTTTAATTGTATTTTGATGTATACTATTTGGATAGACGAATCCATTTTAAACAGGAAGCTTATTTGTACACACCTACTTACTACTTTGTTTTCTAATAAAACATTTTTGCGTCGGGTGACGTAAAGGTATTTACGTCACCCGACGCATAAATGTTTTAGACACTGATTTGAAGGATTTATCTTTCGTCTTGTACCTAATTTGTATTGAACTTACATAAATATGTACTCAATTTGGAGAAACTGCTGACGGACTTATAATTTGGCTCAATCATTATATTTACATGGTGCTCCGTCATGAGAGCAAGGCGAACATGTCCATCCAAACCTGAGTAAGTAATCGCGATGTTCTCCGCACACTGATTCCCATGGACAGACACTTGATGAACAAAATAATAATGTCGAAACATCCAATAACGAATGACGTTATTAACCGCAGCTCTCTCATAAATATTCAATAGGTATGTTATTGAATAAAAGTAAAAGTGAATCCACAAAGGCTTAAAGAGGACTTTTGATTGATAGACGAGCTACCACACATGTTTAGGAAGTGCACATTAAAATTAATTATAGTTTGTTTTTAGGCCGCATCCAGACCTCAAGTGAAGTACAAAGTGAGCTCACAAAAAGTGGTCTCTGAGTGGTCTTAGGAATTTAAAGCAGCCACAAAAAGTAGTTTTCGAGCACAATCGTCCAATAACTGCAAAACAAACGCAAGCATGTGGTCCACCCGAGAGCGCGGTGCGGCGGCGCCTTCAATCTCGCTACAGAGATCATCGTTTTAATAGCTACGATTTATCACACTGTTCGTTTTTTAGTAACTGTGTATCACAATCAGTAAGCCACTCAGCTGCAAGGTCGCCGGGTACAAGAAAAACTCGCGACTTGTGTTTTTGCTCTATTTTTATTCACGAAGAAAAAGAATATCAGAACACCTATTTGGAAGTGGCGAGCTCACCGAGACTGGTCGGTACAGGAAGTTAAACCAATTGAACAACAATAAGATTTATGTGTTTTTCGAATACTTTTTTAAAGTTCCATATCGGTCATTACGTTTTTTGCGAGAGGTAGTGCGGCCGCATAACTTAACGTTTAGTTTCTATGTAATAAATAGTTACATATTTACATAATAATTTCGTTAATGTATTTCTTTAGTAATAAATACCTACAATGTTCAATATTGGCACATTAACCTACAGCAATTGCATATATCGAAGTAGGAAATTAATATCAGCAATTAATCAGTTAGTTTTACACACATTAAGATATTAATGTTAAAATATTAATTTGCGGATATTATTATCATTTCGCAACGGACATGAGTGATTAATTGCGGTGGCAGGGATGATTGCGAGTGAGCGTCCCTTGAGTGAACTTGGTCCATCGCAGGCGCACATTAGTTGTGCGCCACGGGCTATTATGCTACAACTTATAAGCGTTATGCAAAATACAAAGCGCCTTTCGATTCTAAGATATCTATAAATCGAGACGAACGATCGTGGGATAGCGCAGGTGAACGGCTATTTTGATGAGTTACTCTAGCTTAACGGCCAGCTTTATTATAAAACGATCACTTTTAATTCTATTAGGAGTTTTATTTTTATGTCCGAATTTATATTTATATTTTCACAACTTTAAAGCTACTTTAAAACGCAAGTTTATATTACTGTTTTAAATTATTTGTTAAACTTCAATACCTATATGTGGCGTTGTAGTGCATCAGGGATGTTTGCGGATGATAATATTGATGGTTTTGCCGCTATTATTCGAAAAAGATGTGCATCCCTGATTATGTCACGTGTTCGCGGCAGCACCAACAGTATTCTCAGTGTGTTCGCAGATCGGTGGGATTCCCCGATGTTGCAGAGGTGGATACAGCTCCACGCTGAATTTTAATTTTGTTATAATCTGTGTTGTACCTACTAACACTAGATGTTAAGTAAAATTGTTACTAACCCTATGGACTCCGTCTGAAATAAAAATATTCTATTCCATTCTATATCTATATCTTTAATGCGGTATAAATGCGATCCTTTAGTTAATGATTATTGTAAATTCTTTATCTTAATAATGTTTAAATAAAAGATGCCGCGAATTTAAACGTAGATAATTTAGATAACAACGGTAACAATGTAAGCAATCGTGTTTCGATCGTTAAATAGAAAATAAGGCGGACATAATATACCAACAGTTAAACAAAATTATATGAAAATTATCAGTAGGCGTTATCTTCCAAAACGAGGTGTTGAAAGACCCTATATTTTCTATTGTGCCGGTTGATTAATGGTACAGTTTAGTTTAGCTTTTTAATACAGATATTACTTTCAAAAATCCATTTGCAATGCCATAAAAATCGTAGATAACAATCGTCGGAACGCATTAAAAACGTTTATGAGTTGCTTTATGATATGATTGTGCCATATCTTGATGTGGCATCTCTCACTTCGTCCCGTTAATCCTAGTCTGACCTGTTTAGCTATACAATTATATTTTTATACCTATTATAGTATATAAAATAGCTTATTTAGGTAAATATCATTTAAATTCTGAATAAACAACGTATTAATATATTTGAACACTGAAAAGATTAATTATCTGACTTGACACTAAAAATCATATTTTAGTCAAAATCAAAGATACATTAAGTATCTTGCGATTTTTTTTTTTAATGTAACATTATTTATTTTACAATATACATCTAATACTAAAATATGTAAATTATTTACATGTATACAAAGGAAAAAATAAAATATAGGGACAGCTCATTGGGCATAAAAAAATTCGTCCGCATCATTGTCAGCGGGAAAAATGCCCAAAAGACTGGCAACATTGCCGCGTTGTAAGGCAATGCTGATTCTATGACCTAAAAATTGGCCAACCCTCTGGTCACGTGAAGAGTCTACCAGCCGCTTGGCGGTGTCCTGAAATACTAGATGAGCACTTGGCCGCCATAGCCATAGTGTTTAAACCCCAAACGGCTCAAAAATATAGCTAGCAATATTTGCGCCGTTTTTTAGGCAAATAACTTTATATGAGAGACAAAGCTTAAACAAGCAATTTAGAGACAACACCTAGTGATTTGCGGTCTGTTGCCTCCACGCTTTGTTTGGAACATATCCTAATAAGTGTTGTAATAGAGGATAATGAGAGTTTATTGCTGTTGTAATGCTTTCGCAATTATAAGGGGCTATGAGCGAAAGATGGCAATTAAAATAACGATTTATAATATCTTAGTTGCTATACCAGTAACTAAGTCGTTATAAAGTTGCCTATTCCAAGTAAACACACGAAAATGAGTAGGTATGCTAACGAGTCTATTCAGAGTCAATTTTCCTATTTCCCCGCGGCTCAAAGTTGTTCGATACCGGTATCTCGTTGACACACATACACACATCAAAGAGGATGTGTTGTTGATTGCCTCATACTCACAATTTGTTGGTTGCAATGTTCTTACAGGAAAACAATAAAGTGCAAATCTAGCGTCGATAGCCATTAGTGTCAAATTACTTTGTTGTTAAATTGTAATTGCTCGGATAGATAACCTGTTTCAAACTTTCAAGTGTAAACCAGTCTTTATTTTTATAACTCTATCGGGTACGTTAGTCTGTTTATTATGCAACTAATCAAGATAAATATCTTATTTTGTGTACAGCAGTGCCCTATTGAACGATACAGGGTGACAGGGACATTGACACGAAAACTGAAACCCTGGATTCATTACATTATTCTGAACCCCACTGCCTTGAAATTCTTCGTCGGTTATTTAAAAAAAACTCTGCTATTTCATAGAAAAGTGCAATACCTACGCGGTGAAAATGTATGGAGAGGCTGATTTTTTAAAAATAAGTGACGAAATATTTCAACGCTGGGTGGTTCAGAAACATGGACTGTATCCATGGTTTCAGTTTTCGCGTCGATGTCCCTGCCACCCTGTATATTCAAAGTGTTTTTGTGTGAGTATTTAACATCAACGATGACCAGCTAACATGCGCGTCACCCGCACACTATTGGTACGGTAGTAAAAATGACCTATCGGGTAATTTACTTTATTTTTCACTTAGGAGCTCGGGCTAATAACACAATTCAACTACGGTGTCAACTTTTCAGACAAGGTAAAAATCTTTGATATGCTTTTTTCTTGTTTATCGTGGTTTTCTCTTTTTATTTCTGATATAAGATACCAGGATACACTAGACTTCTGACAGGGACCGATGTCTTGCAAATTTTTCTAACAAATTATATGCTATATGCTCATGTTTAAATCAGCATTTTAATTCACACAAACTTACATCTCGGTCTAGTCTGTGGGTAGATATAATACCAGTTTTGGCACTAATATAACCCAAATAATTCCTATGAGCTGTATTCATGCGAGACGATGCATAATCCTATTATAATCAAAATAGGTATATTTTGACATGTTTATAAGACTGTACAGGCGTCAATTTTGAAGTTGTCATGCGGCGTCGAAACTATGTAGATTTGCTTAGGTATTTATTAATATATTATCCTGTTATGTTCGTATTTAAGCGTTCAATGGTTTGTTTATCCAAAACATACGTTACATGTACGTAGAATGCGACAGAAATTAACATAATAGTTGGGAAAAATCTAATTTAAATCGTATTTAAAGTAATCTTGGTATGTTGTTCAAAATTATAATATTCAAAGGCAAAACAAAGTAGAACCAGTCTAATATATTATTTTATTTAACGAGCTTGTTGGATAATCGCCTCTTATTTGGGCATAACACGTTATTTAATGGATTTTAAACACACACATTATTCAAATATATGCAAGGTTTTATTTTATATCAGTATATAACAATTCGCTGCAGTGAATATGAATTGATTTTAAAATTCACAACGCGTTTATAGCAGAGACAATATTGTTCGCGCAGCGCAGCGGGGGTCCAGATGACATCTCGCAGCGTGCAGTCTCACTCTATGCGTTCCGTTCTAATCGCACACGCCGACTGCCCTTCGGCCTTCCACGCAGAGTTCAATTTGCATTGTCTGCATACTCGTACCATCCTATAGTACTTTAGACTTTATTTCTATTATAGTTATTTAAAATAAAAGCGTAGATAAAAAATACAGATAGAGGTACCTCGTTACGAAATTAAGCAACCAAATGGCTTTCGATATCTGTGTTCATTGTTTGATTCACGTTGTTTTCATGAGCGCGGGCGCGTTTCGGCGCGGCGAGCGGCGCGGCGCAGGCGCAGGGTTATCGCGGTTCGGGCGCCCGTCACGGTTCCCACGCCGAGTGGTATTTTAAATACCTATTTATCTAGGTACGGCGACAGGACCGAGGTGCATTCTGTTTGAGTAGCCTCTTCTGGATGGGTCAAGGATTCGCAGGTGAGTGCAGATCCGTGCTCGATACACGATGCGACGCCGACCTGGCCTTGTAACATGTTGTCTGCCATGTTCTTATTATACAATTCGATTGTACGACATGACTTAAATTTAATTGTTATCTGTTATTCTTTGACGAGTGTGTTAGAGTGAATAAAATACAACAAAGCTTTTATCACAGCTTATTTTTTTACACATTGTACGTAGTACTTATATCAACAAAGTTGTTAATTTGGTTTATTTAATTCCATTGGATTGTTATGAATCTTTCAGAAAAAGATATGAATACTACTGCTGAGTAATAATTATTTAAGATATGGAAAGGCATAGAAAATTCTGGAAAAGTCAGAAGATCTCCGCGTGGTCACGAGTTGAACTCCAAGACATCACCAATTATGACGTATTCATCTTTAGTTTTGCTGGAGTGACTATTAGTATACGGTAATTACATTTCTAAATTTGAAAAATAACCGAAAAATAACACAAAATCCTGAATAAACAAAGCACATAATGAACAAGCTCAATTCGTAAGCTCAGTCTGTGTAAGCAGAAAAACGATGGTAGCTCAAGTTTATCACAAATCAAACTGTGTGAGCTTTTCAAAAAATTGATTGGATTCCTGAAAAATAAGGGTGTCCTATCCTACTGCAAAACTTGATTACTTCGAACACCTTGCCCAGGTATTATCTTACTGCGATGCCTTGTTACATCGACGACACTAGTTCGATATAATGTTACTTTGATAAACTGATAAAGTAATGAAATTCGAATGTAACGCCCGAACCTATTCCGGGTGCACTAAATACATGAGGGAAGAATAGAACGTGAGTTTTTCCCTCTAGCTCTATCAGCTAACTGCATGTTCCTTTATATCAGATAAACGGTACTCAGTGATCCTGCTCGGTACATATTGTTGACAAAATCAAAAACCGCTGTTCTTGCTTCTGAATACACTCAACTTTATCCGACATAGCCTCGTTACAGTTTTATTGTGTACATAAGTATCTGTACGACAAAGTATTATTCTGCAAATAAAAATTCCATTTTATTGCATTTAAGTAGATACGTGTGTATGAGTGTATACATGCGGAAGACGGGCGTATTAAGTTACCCGACGATTAAGTGGGTTGTCGACAGTGAGCATGATTCACATTTTACCCCGACTCCATTACTTTTTCGGTGAAAAGAATGTGCAGCGGTGCAGCTGAAAAATGTACAGCAGTCGAAATATTGCGACGCATATCTACATAGCGTACTTGTGTTCCCGCTGAGAACAGTAATGTATGGACTTTATGGTGGAGCCTTAAAAATACGAATGATAAAAGGTATTAAAATCAGTCATGAGCTCTTCATATTTCAGGATAACTTATTATGAAACATGAAATTTATTGAATCATACGTTTATGTATTTTTACACACCAAAACAGTGCAACTGAGGCGTCAAAAATATCGAGGTAAATAGGAAGTACCGAGTCTATAAATTATAACCGATGACTGAGAGGTTTTAGTAAGTATTATGTGTTTGATAGCCGCGGGCGCACAAAGGTATCGGTGATTCCACTGTAGGAGATTTATTGTAACTGTAATTATGAAACCTATTCGTAGATAACTATACGTGTGTGATTTTGGCCAACAAACGATTTAATGAATAGGTAGCTCAACTGCTAATTGAGATCCATTGCTCGTATCTATACTTTTAAATCAAGGTCTACCACGTCAATACGTGGTAGACCTTGATTCATATGCAATCATATGCATATCAGTATGCAGTTTGGCAGTAACAGTGATTTGAAACTTGCAAAATAATACGAAGACGCAATTGAAACCAGATTGCAACAAAATAATTAATTTTGTTGATTTTATTTTTGTAAAATAAAACTATGTATCTAGACATCATAATATTCTCAACTCAACCAAATCTTAACTTGTTAATTTTAGACTCATTCCGTTTGAAATGTACCAATTCCATTAAATATGTGCTTGTGTCGCAATACAGCGGGGACATTATGCAAATATACAAGAGGACATGTATGCTAACTTAATAGATACTGAACCCTAAAGGATCAAATTTCAATAAAACCGAATAGCACACAGCATTAGTCTTCCTATTAGTTGTAACACATAATGTTTTCGAGATACGGTCTCATTGAATGGTACATTTAATTTTCTATTCAATTTCTTATCTGTAAATGTATGGCACAGTTATATTGGTAACGTGGGAATCGTCATTGATTCACTCCGGATTACTTCGATGACTATCGGTAAGAAAAATAAATTAATAATAACTTCGATATTGGGCGATGTAATCTCTGTGAGCTTCCGAAATGAGATTGCTGACGCGATAATATAAAGTGATGGTACAGCTTCTGGGGGTAATAGATCTTACTACTTGTAGCTGTGTGTGTGAAGGTGTCATTGACACTGTTTTTGAACATTTTAATTATTGAATCACATTTCTTCGTATTTTTTTTCCTCTACAACAAACTTATCGCTAAAATTTGTGCCAAGGCGTTTCTAAAAACCTCGTCGAGCTTTAATATGTCTGGTAAAAGGTGATAAAACCGCACAATGTAGTGACAGGTTGTCTGTTTATAGAGTAATCTACAAATAAGACGGTAATTAATTTCTTTAGTTGACTTCTGCGTTCGTGGCATGATTAGCAGGTGCTCTTCATTTTATAATTCCAGATTAGTGGATACGTACTAAGTATTTACAGTACCTAAGTACATACAGTACCTATTCATACAGTACCTAAGTATTTAGTTTTGTTTTTTTACCCATAAACAAAAACATCTCTCAATAGAATCTCATTATCTGAATGTAGTCCGGGAAAGACTGCGATGGTGAAAGCATGCACGCCGTATCCTATTTCAAGTATGATATCCTTCTGACATTCTCACCTTGCTAGTCAGCGTTATCCTTCCTTTCCCTTTCCCTATCGTCATAACATAACAATAAAATCAGCTGTTTATTATCTTACAAGTGTTCGAACACAAAAATCACTTCTTACGAGGAGCGTAGACGCTGCCTGTCCCGCACTAAAACATTACACTTTATGATCACTTGTCTAATAAAACAATCGAATAATTCGGTTATTGAGCCTCTTAAAAATGTAACAAGAGGTCTTTTGTGAGTGTCTTTTACTAAAAGTTTATTGATTTCATATAAATGGGATAATAATTCGACAATTACCATTCACATATTATGTTTTGAGCGCGAGATTGCGCTTAACACTTTTATCTTAAGACTGATTAAACTATAATTTGCGGAAAAATATAACACGGAAAAGCTTTTATTTTTCTTTTAAGTTCATTGTCGTTGATATAAACAGCGAAGTACGAGTATAACAAGCGATAATGCTCGTGCGCAAGATAGAGTGCGTCCGCGCGACCTCGCCGTGGAATAAATGCCGTAATTAAGTAAAATTATTATAATTCTGTTTCAGAATTAAATGGATGTCACAATATCACGCCCTTAAGTAACCGTAAATTCATTAAATATTTGGTAGGTATCTTGATTGTCTTCATAAATGGTGTCGCATGTTTATTATGCATAATTTCTTGCGTGTTAATCGTTTTGCATAGTTTTGTCCTTTTTGCTGCCAAGAAAATCAAGTGTGACAGAAAAAATGCCCTTTCTATAAAAGTACTGATTTAATTACACTCCATTAAACGACAACACCGCTCTGATAAAATGTGTTTAAATAATTAAAGTAATTAATTTTCAAATTTGTATAAATTATTTAAGCATAAAAGGCGTCATTTAGTCACAGTAAAAACTTAACAGGCCAATACGTTAGTTGGAAAGATTTCGCTTTTTTTACATATTTGGGTCCGATGTGATTTCGGGTGTGAGCGTAGATATCAAAAGCGGCAATCCTATCTGTTATCAGTCCATTATGGTCGCAAACAAATGACGCAGCTTAAAGTCTTAAAGCTTTTTAACGGGGTGAGAGTCGTGAGTCGTCGCCGGAGTAATTAGCCGCGGAGTTGTTTGTGCGGCTGGCCGCGCCGCGCCACAGAACATGTAATGTAAGACGTACCGGGACAATGAGCCAGCCAGCCAGCACTCGTACTGTCCGTAGGTGCCGTTTTTAATTAAGTCGACCAGACTTATAGATTGCTGTAACGTTGGGTGTTCTTAGTTTAATCCTATTTAGAGTTAGTGCTGTAGACCAAGCTGTATGTCTATCAATGATTGGGGTATATATTTCATGCTTCTTCAAGTCATAGTCATATACCTATTCATGACGCATGGGTATATTATTCTTTTTAAAATATACTATACTCGTATTCGTGTGTTTAAGACGCAGATATATGACAGTGACCTTGAATGGTTAGCTTGCTTGTTCTGTACTGAGCGCACGCAACTCGTCGTACGTCCAGCCAGTAATAGGACTCGTCCATCAAGGAGCGTTGTCCCAAAGTAGACGCATTATTAATTTATTATACATAAAATGAAACATATAAAAAAAACGCGTATACTAAAAGATCAATAATTAAATTATCTTTAAAATTGTGTAAGTTTCAGCAAAATACGCTTAATAGATTTTGCGTTTTTAATCCGCGTAAGACATAACTTTACAAATTAATTTCACTATGTAATAAAAACATAAGCCTATATTAAAATATTCAGAAAAAGCTCTAATTTAACATATATTTTCGGTCACAGCACTGTTTCCACCCTCCTTAAAGTGACTGGCGATATAAGGGCAGGACTGGAAGACACCAGAGTTACTGCACTAGTGTTGGTCGATTGCTCGAATGCCTTTTAAGACCGTCAGTCACGATATCCTGTTAGCCATTCTGTCCCATGTTATGGTCTCTCCCGAGGCGCTGGAATGGTTCTCCTCTTACCTTCAGGAACGTCAGCAGTCTGTTCATGTTGGAGATTCTTTATCATGCTGGTGTGATTTGGAAACTGGCGTTCCTCAAGGCGGTATTCTTTGTCCTCTTCTGTTTTCTATATTATCAATCTTATTACTTCCGAGCTTCAGTGTGCGTATCATCTGTATGCAGATGACTTGCAGTTGTACTGTCAAGGGAGTGTTGAAGAAATACATGACGCTATCGACAAATTAAATAGGGACTTGATAGCCATCAAAACTTGGTCTGATAGATTTGGCGTAGCAGTAAACCCTAATATGTGTCAGGCGATCATCATCGGAAGTTCTCGGAATATAAGTAAGATAGCTGGTACAACCTTGCCACCAGTTCTCTTCAACGGTACGGTCGTCCCATTTAGTATTGATGTGAAGGACCTAAGCTTGCACATTGACAGTACACTGAGCTAGCGTACTCAAGTCGCTAGGGTCAGCCATAAGGTTACTGGAACGCTGCGGGCTTTGTACCGACTGAAAAATTTACTACCAACAAGTACGAAGTCTACTAATTTTCCCTATCATCGATTACGGTGATGTGTGCTACTATAACCTGAATGCAGATCTGCTAGACAAACTTGACCGTCTTCTCAATAACTGTATTCGATTCGTTTTCAATCTGCGTAAATATGATCATGTCTCTGCGTATCGGTCGCTTCTAAAGTGGTTGCCCATACGCCAGCGCAGAGAGCAAAGGGCACTGGCCACCTTGTTTTCATTTCTTGACTCTCCCACTTCCCCTAGTTATCTAGCCTCCTACTTTCAGTACATTTGTGACAACCATAGTAATAATCTACGGTCATCAAATAATCGCGTTCTTCAATGCCCCACTCACCGCTCAGACTTCGTTCACTCTTCCTTCTTCGCACGCTAGACGAGAAATTACAATGGGGACCTCATATAACATCTCTTGCGGGGCGGCTAAGCTCGGCCGCTTATGCTGTTAGAAAGATAAGACAGTTAACAGATGTAGAAACCGCGCGATTGGTCTATTTTAGCTACTTCCACAGCATTATGTCGTATGGCATTTTACTGTGGGGTCGGGCTGCTGACATTGAATCCATCTTTATTTTACAAAAGAGAGCTGTCAGAGCCATTTATAATCTACGTCGCCGCGAATCTCTCAGGAAACTATTTAAAAGGATTAATATTATGACGGTACCTTGCCAATTCATTTATGAAAATATTATGTATGTAAGGAAAAATCCACATCTTTTTAATAAAATAAGTGATAGACATAATTTTAATACTAGAAATAAAGATAAACTAGATCAACCATTTTTCAGATTATCTAAAGTACATACATCTTTTATGGGGTACTGTGTTAAATGTTACAACAAAATACCTTGTGACATATTGCAATTAAATGAAAGAAAATTTAAAACTCAGATTAAAAGTACACTTTGTAAACAAGCATATTACAAATTAGAGGATTATATCTGTTGTGATTGTAATAGGTATGATAATAGATATGAAGAATCACGTTCGTGGAAATAGGGAAATAAGAAAGGAAAAGAAAAACTCAGAAAACATTGTACGATGGTTGCTTTTCAAACGTCAAGTTACAAGCATATTAAATTTCGAATATCTTTTTATCGACATTATTAATGACATAAAACCTAACAAAAAGTATCTTCCAAATAGATTTTACAACATCCGCCCTTAATGGAAATAAAAAGATAAAGTAGTAATGCTAAACACAATTGAAAATAATAAAACATTACTACCAGACTAAACACAAATACAAAATATAAACCGACGAAAAATAAATAAATAGAAGATTATTCTACTTGTTTATCACTAAACCCATATTAACAACGCACCTAAGATGAGCTATGCGCCTTAAGGGCTTGGTTAAAACATCGGCTGTCATTTTATCCGTAGGTATAAACTTTATATTTATAACACCCTCAGTAACCTTTTCACGAATAAAATGATATCTCGTATCAATGTGTTTGGTTCTATTGTGGTGGATTGGATTTAGCACAAGTTTCTGTGCACTTTGACTGTCGTTGTATAGCAACACCCTATCAGAAAAACCAGTAATGTCACACACTAACCGTCTGAGAAAAATAGCCTCCTTTGCAGAACTGGTTAAGGACATATACTCAGTTTCTGTAGACGATAAGGCTACCGTCGGCTGCTTCTTACACTCCCAGCTAATAGGTCCGCCCGCTAGCGTGAAGTAGAAACCAGTGTACGACCGACGGTCATGTACACAGTTCGCCCAGTCAGCATCCGTGAATCCACACAAACGTCTACCGACTTTCCTGTAAGTAATACAGTAATCCATAGTACCCTTCAAATACTGTAACACTCTTTTAGCGGCCAACCAATGCCTCTTATCGTAACAGTTATTAAACTGACTTAAATAGCTTGTGGCATAAGCTATATCGGGTCTCGTATTCACAGCTAGGTACATTAAACATCCTATCAAGTTTTGGTAAGGATATTCACCAAGAGATGATGGATTACCTTTCTCCAACTTGTTATTCTCCAAAGGTGTAGACATCTCCTTACAATCTCTCATATTAAACCGCTCCAACACTGCCTGAATAAAGGTCTTCTGACTGACCATGATTTTATCGTCAACACGGTTAATATTTATGCCTAAACAATATGATAATGCACCTAAATCTTTTAGCGAGAAAAATTTTTCTAAGTCATTTTTGACAGCGTCAAACAAACATTTTTCTTTGTAAAAGACAATTAGATCGTCAACATAGACTGCAAGTATTATGATTTCATTACCAAACTTTTTCAAGTAAACACATGATTCCGCAGATGTTCGTGCAAAGCCAATTTTCGATAGAACTTGATGCAATTTGATATTCCAGGCTCGAGCTGCCTGCTTCAAACCATAAATTGATTTTCTGAGCAAACAGACTTTACCTTCTGCCCCGCGCTCAGCAAATCCCTCAGGCTGTTGCATGTACACCTCCTCCTCTAAGTCCCCATTGAGGAATGCGGTATCAATATCCATGTGTTGGATCTTTAAATCCATTTCTGCCGCCAACGCTATAAGCGTACGTAGAGATGAATTTCGAACTACAGGGGCAAAAGTCTCGTTATAGTCAGTCCCCCAAACTTGACTAAAACCTTTCGCAACTAGTCGCGCCTTATGCTTAACTATTGCACCGTTCGCGTCCCTCTTTACCTTGAATACCCATTTACACGGTATAACCTTTTTATTTGGTTTATCCACTAATGTCCAAGTCTGCTTTTTCAATAAGGCATTGTACTCATCCTTCATTGCGGAAATCCAGTTATCTTTATCATCGCTATTAATAGCTTCACGATAACTTTTCGGATCATCACACAACAAATCAACACCGTGAGTGCCATATGAATAATAATCTGGAGGTTTACGTACTCTATTAGGATATCTTCTCTCAGGACATACATCGTTGGGTTCATCTGAAGGAACCAAGGACAGATCACGTTGTTCACCTGAATGTAGAGACTCTGTGTCGCCAACCCCACCAGCTTCATCAGTCGCGTCCACAAAATCGTCAATTTGCTCTACCTCCATGTCCACACTTTCTGAAGTAGGTGAAGAAATAGAAGCAGATGAGATAGAAATCTCCTGTGGCGATGTGGTATCTGAAGAAGTTTGTGAAAAAAGATTAATGACATTAGGGCTCACAACAACTTCAGGCTGAACAGATTTATCCTTCAATCCTGAAAAATTATTTTCAAAGAACGTAATATCCCGTGACTTAATCAACCTCCGAGGGTTTTCCGCGCTACGGAAATAATAACTCCTTGGATCGTCTGAATATCCAACAAAGATATGTTCAGAAGTTTTCATGTCAAGCTTAGTTCTCTGACATGAAGGCACGTGAACTAAAGCTCGGCAACCAAACACCTTTAAATGAGACAGGTCGGGTTTACTACCACACCACATTTCATATGGCGTCTTACCATCAAGTGCACGATGAGGTGACCTATTCTTTAAATAAACACTAGTCTCAACAGCATCCTGCCAAAAAGCTTTCGACAGAGAGCTATGTGCTAGCAAGGAACGGGCCTTCTCCACAATACTACGATTGCAACGTTCACTTACCCCATTTTGTTGAGGGCTGTATGGTACAGAGGTTTCATGTCGAATCCCTTGAGCCTGCAAATAATCTGTCAGCTCCTTGTTGACATACTCAGTACCATTGTCTGACCGAAGGGTTTGAATCTTACTGCCAGTCTGTCTCTCAACAAGTGCTTGGAAAGCACAAAAATACTTCTGAACTTCTGTCTTAGATGACATACAATAAAGGGATATAAAACGTGTATAATCATCTACAAAAATAATAAAGTATTTATTACCTTTAAAAGATTCAGTGGTCAGGGGACCACAAACGTCCGTATGGACCAATTCTAATGGTGACGAAGCCTTCTTATACTTTATCCCTTTGAAAGGCTTCCGGGCCTGCTTACCTTCTACACAAGGTACGCATGGTTCTTTGTCAACCTCAGTATACTCAACACCAACAGCTAGACCTTTTTTGAGTAGATCCATACCAATACGGCAGAGATGTCCTAGACGCTTATGCCAAAGCTGAAACTGGGACAAATTAGTGTGAACATTATAAGCTGAAACACCTTGCGGTTTTACTGTACAATCTAAAGTGTACAATCCACCACAAATAGAACCATGTAAAACAGGATCATTTATAAAAGAAACATCATTAGAATAATAAAAATTACAGCCATTCGTATCAAAAACAATCGAGAAACCTTTCTCTACTGCCTTTTTGACTGAGAGTAAATTACAATCTAGGCCAGGAACATGTACAACATTTTTAATCTTCTTGAAATCGGTTTTTGTGTCAATAGCAACATCTCCTAAACCCACAGCCGGCAAACATTTACCATTTGCTACAGTTATCTTCCCATCACAGGGTCGGTAACTATTAAACCATTCAGCATGTGGAGTCATGTGAGTAGACGCACCAGAGTCGATAATCCACTTCTCAGACATCTGAATACTTGGTGCAGACAAAGCCAATTCTTTGACACCATCCAAAGCCAATTCCGTGACACATGCATCCATATTCCCTGAACTAGAAACATTCATTCCCTTATCTTTAGAACAATTTTCTATAGAGCAACTCGCCTTTGCCTTTTTCTCCTTCTTTTTGAGAGGACAATTAGGACTCTTGTGCCCTGGCTTCTTACAACGATAGCAAATAACCTGCCTGTTAGCATTCAACGCAGCCACATCATCTTTAGTCTCCTTCGTCATTTCACTCAACAACTTAGTCCTCACCAAATCTGTTGTGACTTCAACGCTCCCATTCTCAAGCGCCATTATCATAGGCTCGTAGCGAGACGTTAGACCTCCCAATATAATAGCTGCTAAAGAACTATCTTCTATAGTTTTGCCAATATCGGCCAGGTCTAGTGCTGTTGTAGTTATTGCATTTATGTAAGCTTCTAAATTAGAAAAGTCAGATAAGGTGTACCTGTACAACTTACGTTCCAACGACAGTTTACGACCCAAACTTCGATCCTCGTAGGATTTCATAAGAGCATCCCACGCTTGCTTTGCGGTCTTAGCTGGTCGAACAACCGAAATAGCAGCGCCATCCACAGTAAGGCATATTTTAGAAAGAGCCTTTTCATCCTTCCGTACATCGTCGGCCGTCTTATTGCCTTCGACAACTACTCCGCTTATGGTTTCCCACAATCCTTCATGGATTAATAGCATTCTCATTTTAAATTTCCACACAGTGTATCCTTCTCTATTACAAAGTATCGGAATACCATTTAGTGACATACCAGAAACTGCAGACGACATATTTTCACCACCAATCTCCTTTTAAATTCGATCGTAGATAAAATATACAAAGCTTCGTGCTGATAACGTGTTGTGATTGTAATAGGTATGATAATAGATATGAAGAATCACGTTCGTGGAAATAGGGAAATAAGAAAGGAAAAGAAAAACTCAGAAAACATTGTACGATGGTTGCTTTTCAAACGTCAAGTTACAAGCATATTAAATTTCGAATATCTTTTTATCGACATTATTAATGACATAAAACCTAACAAAAAGTATCTTCCAAATAGATTTTACAACAATATCCAAGATAAGAGTGCTTGGAAACATGCTGGTCCTGCTCCATAGGACAATTTAGAATCAAAACAAAATCAAACAGGTTGCTAATTTAATTGTTAAATTTATAATTTTGTATTATATGACATTGATTTTACATTCTGTGATTACTTCCTCACACACTGACTTATTAATTTTAAAAACATTAGGAAAATCGTCTACTTTTACTATGTTTGTAAATATGTGAGCACCATGTATCTATCATATAATTAAATTATCTGTCGTTGCTTCATTTTTAATTCTTTTTACCTATTGTGGTATAGTAATTTTATTCTAGGTGCATCGTCTTCACATATAATTATTTAAGTAATGTACGTACTAATACAAACTATTGTAAACATTTTAAAAGAGTAACGGTGGAGTTTCTTGCCCATTCTTCTCCATACGAAAACTACCTTTTGGAAGGGGCGACTAGAATCAATTATATTATTCTGTAAATTTTGACGTTCAAAAGTGCCATACATGGGCCTATTTGAAATAAATGTTTTGACTTTGACTTTGACTTTGACTTCGTTCAGTCTATCTCTCTGTGGAATGCGCTCCCCCTGGAACTCAGGATGGCAACCAAACGATTATCCTTAAAAGTTAAAGTACGCGAGCACACTCGTAAGAAGCTGGCAGTATGATCACAACGTTAATGTTGTCCATTGTTTGTATTATTTGATTTAGTATATTCATGTATTTATACACAGTCGTAATTGCACCTACCACTGTTTGTCTCTGCATCACCCAAAGGTTAACTGGTAGAAAATGCCTATGGCATTAAATCCGCCTATGTACATTGCTGTGCTCGAAGTATTAAATAAATAAATAAATAATATTTTTTTTCCAAATCATTAACACTACTCATTTAGACGTCATCATCAGTATAAAATATAAAAAGTCAGTTGTCGTCGCCTTAATAGATCGCACAACCAGGCTCCAGTTACTACATAGCCGAGGCATATAAGTAAATAGTGCAAGCGCGGTGTTGCATGTAGTCGTGTGAACATGTAAACATAGGCAGTCTTCCATACAGGTTTTAGACCATAGAGTAATATATCATTATGTTATTTTGTGAATTAGCAAGTAGATAAACATAGCAAACAAGCAGTAGGCTGCAATATGAAATAGTACCTACAGCTAGTTCTTAAAAAGCTTCGAGCTGCATATTATCCCACCTATCCTACCCTGCATACCCTCATACCTTAAATACTGTTGACATTTGTATTAATTATTCATTTAAAACCAATTAAAATACTTATATATGTAAAAAGAGTGTACAAAATGTTTTGTTAAGATAACGTCATAACGATAAAATTTGTATGTGTCGCGCTGTAAATATGAAAATGGACAAATAAACAGACTGTACCCACTCATGATTGCAGCCTTATTCTTTGGCGATATTTAGCCAAAAACGTTGTCAGTATTGTGACAAATTGTGAGATAAGGACCTGTAAGATAAATATATCGGTCACGAGCAAACCAGACGCAGTGCTGCTGCATGCGATTGTTGCGCAGACGCATCTGTCGAATCACGGGCTTGTGACGTCATCTCGAAACATTTATTGAAACCAAATATTCAGCTCACAGTTCTAAGATCCGGTAGGACTATATTTACATAAGTAATATAAAAAAATAAAAACAAAACTAGTGCACGATTTAACAGGACTTAGGTATGGCAGTAAAAACGAGACGCACAAGGCCATCCGATATCTGCAACCTGCAATTTTTGTAAGTTATTATTTAAACAAAGATAACAACAGGCTGGCTTCGATATGTAATTCGTGAATACTACACAAAAAGTTTTTACCAAAGGCTAAAGTCGATCGGCAGGTACCAACTTATATATTCATTGAAACCTTCAGACTTCAATACCTGACTGATCTCGATGCTTAGCGATCGCCATGTTCGTTGGCACATCGACGCCGGTCGACTACTACATTAGGTATTAGTTTTTATGTATTTGTTTTTGTTTTAGGACGAGTATTTTAATAGAATTATATTTTTTGTATTATAATATTATAAATAATTGAAACGCAAAACAAAAAATATAACGTCTTACTATCTGCAACGCGTTAATTAAACCGTTGATCAAGGTAGTAACAAATTCATTTAGTAATTAGCTGTATACTTTTTACTTTATACATTAACTACTCATAAATAATACTTTTATCATTTTAACCAGATGAATGCACATGACTTACAGGCTACTTAAGACAAGTTACATTACCACTTATCACTATTTCAATGCGAAAGAATTAAGAAACTTTCAATGATGCATTTCGCAATGTTAATTTTATAATAATATAATCAACTATTGAAATAAATGATAAATTGGTAATTTAGTCAGCGACGGGTAGTAATGGATAAATAAATAATATTTTGCTACAAGCTGTTTAAACTCAGCATCTTATAGAAATGCATTCATTTAAATAATTGTGTGCAAGGTGTTCGATTATATTGTCTTATCCTTAACATTGTGGAAAATTTTCGAGTCGTTATTAATCTTTCTCTCATTGACATATCAAAAGATTATTAACATTATTTTTGTTATGGATGAACGTGATCAGTTTTCTATTGTTAAATATTGATGCATTGGAAAAAGAGAAGCGCTATTATTTCGTTATTTTTTGTCTTTACAGCTTCTTATCGATATACACATAGATACACACCCCATTATTCATCCGTAAGGTTAAAAATAATTACAAGAAATAGTTTTCAATGTAAATAATATTACCCTCTATTTTCTTATTTATGACAACATTCTATGTACATACTAACATTGGTACAAAAACGGTCCTTATATAATTTCTCAGTCTTTCGCAGTAGTTTTCTTCAGTGGTAATTATTGATGAAGTAGAAATAATAATTAAAAAACTATGGAGCAGCCGGTGAGGGCGATAGCATCGCATTCAGGCGGAGAACCTGCGCAGACGCAGACGCTTATTACACCACAGATAGTCCTTTGTTCTATTTTTTTGTAATTTTCAAGTTAATTAGGCAGTTTTTACCGTTAATAGTATCTACAAAATAATAATTTATTTAATACGAGCTACATTAATTATTGTAACTAAAACAGTTTGAAACTGACAAAGTTAAACGGTGTAATAACGACACATACTCGTGCTTACAATTTTTATGACAAGAATTAATTTACATAATAGGTAATCGGTATTTTTCATATATTATGTACAAGTTACATAGGAAAGTCGTTAAAAAGTATTGGATCTTTTCACAATTTTTATTATGTTTTTATGATTCTTTTAAAATAATATCGTAGTTCCACAACTTTTTTATATTCATACAGTTGTTAAAAGAATATTGAGCCACAAAAGGGATGAATGAATGGAAAATTGCATGCAGCTGAGATGAGAATGCTAAGAGTGATGTATTCTATCCATTCGTGTAACACGAATGGATAGAATAAGAAATGAGTACATAAGAGGGTGGCACCGGTGACTGAAAAGTTGTGCGGAAATCGGTTGTCATGGTATGGGCATGTGATGCGGAGGAATGAGAAAAATATCATGAGGAAAGGTTTGAGTATGAATGTGGATGGCTATAAGAGTAGGGGAAGACCAAAGAAACGATGGATGGACTGTGTGAAAGTGATATGCCTAGAAAGGGGGTGACTGCCGAAATGACGACTAATAGAGAATTATGGAAGAAAGGGACATGTTGCGCCGACCACAAATAAATCGGAATAAGGGCACGAGAATGAAATTGTTAACACTTTCAAGTCCACCCACTTTTCATAGAACTCATACACCATCCACACATACATCTACATATTGGAAGTGAACCCTTCGGGAGGTTTGCCGCCATACGTTTGCGCTAAAATTAACAATCGCAAACGGTCAACGACATTAGGTTGTTTAAAACCGTGTTGTGAAATACTGTAAAACGAAGTAAAAATGTGTTTTCAGGGGGTTTTGTCGCTACACGTAGTTTCCAACCTTTTAAATTTTCTATGAATATTTGTAAACGAAAGAAATAAAAAAATATGCTTGTATTTTAAAACCAACGCATAAACGAATAAATCTTGTTAAAATATACATCAGATTTTATTTTCACGGTTTATAATGCTGCAATCGCTAAGAAAAACCTACATTTAAAATGAGCCCTTCGCGAGGGCTCCCGGCATGCCATATGCGACTAGATGAACCCTCCAAGAAGGTTCACGGCACTGAACGTGTTAAAAGAAAATGTACCGGAGTTTTTCTTTAGCAATTTTCTTTTAATCACGTAGGTTTTATTAGTTGTATCACATTATTAGTTCACATTCTATTAGTCGCTAATCGTTATAAGTTTTATCACTAAGTCAATATCAGTTTTTAAAATTATACATTAATGATATTCAAAAACGAATACCATTAGCGTGCATGTACCGGTACCTGTATCATAGGTACCGACATATCAATTATGTAATTTGCAGAATAATTTGTGCGTGCACAACTGCATCAGTGCGTTAGAAACTGCACTCACAAAGCTTCTACCAATGTCTATAATCAACATTACGGACTGATGCAAGCACTCTGAATAAGCATTAGCCACAGTTTTCCGGAGTCGGCTGCATACAAAATGGTTTTATTCTAATATCTAGCTGTGTCATACTTCCCTGTAAGTGCATAACGTGGGTGCACATTGAACTAAACAGCACGCTTGTCGATCTGTTTAATTTCGCAATAATTTCTTTTATCGGCGGTCAGTGGTTAGATTTCCGTGTGCGCGGGCGCATTGCACGAGTCAAGCGACGTGGTACGATGAACGTGTGCGATACCATTCATTAGGCGGCGCGAGCGCAGGGCGCTCACGCGTCAAATTAGCCTAAGCCGCGCTTAATTAGACAGAGCAACGTCGTCGCCTGCCCCCGAGCACCCCACGCCGCTCCATACAGACGCCAGCCGTGCACTCGCCTGAACATGATTATCTTAATGCCCACGTGCTATCTGAAACCGACTAGTTTAATCCATGCAAAATCAGAAATATGGTGGATTAATTGGCCTTACGCTTAGTCTACCCAATAAATAAACATAAATGCCATATTTTTTATTGTTACTACAAACATTATTCTTTAATTTTTTCAATAAATATACGCCATCCTTATAAACATCTAAAAATATTTGCAAAACTGCGCTATTGAGTTTAATTAAAGGACAATAGTGAGGATCAGCTGCTAGGACCGTTACACGGCGGCACGCGATGAAACGCGCATGCGCGGCGGGCGGCAGGCGCGGCGTGCGCGGGCGCTGGGACACAGCACACCCGCCCGCCTTGTGACTTAGGTCAAGATCGCTCCACGATCATGCCAATTACCAACTTGACACACAATAATTGTAACGCCTCGTCTGTCGTCAATTAGTTACAACTAGCTGACAGCATCTTGCCGGTATTAAGAAACCAGTTAGACCACTGGGCACGCGATAATGACGCTATTTAAATATGAAGATCGTTATTATAATCGAAGTTATTATATTGTATAAATTATTTAAATTTTTGTGAATCGGTAACTATCTGATACGCGGATACAATTATCGAGTGCGTCACCAGACACCTATACAGATACTATTAATATCTGTTAGACGATAATTATATCTAGGATAACTGCATACGTATGTTGGAATATAACCTTGTTACAATTTCCAGTTAACGCGGTAAGTTTTATAGAATGCAAAAAATTGTTTACTATTCGACAGAACTTGTTCGAAAAAATGTTTTTACGCGTAATTAATTGTTCAACTATTGCTGAATAAAAACGCAGGCGACGTTAAGTCCTAACCTAATATTTCTATATATGTAACATGTATAGTGGAACAATTAGCGTAATTACGAGAACGGTTTCTATGGGCAGGTGTAAAACATCGCCCACTCATAATTCCTAGTAACGGCATTGGCTTAAGGCGATACTAGGGAAACGTGCTACTAGGCAGCAAAATTACTGGTTCACCATAATAGATCCTTGGGTAATTCTAAGCACCTTTGGCCGGCTATTTTACTAGCAAAAATTATACATTGTGCATTAGGAAAAGCATTTTCTGATCTTACGGCGTAGTTACAGGTGGATTTAACAGCTTAACTAGAAACTGTTTATATTCTCGTCATCGTTTAAATTTTAAACTTGCCGTTTAATGTTCTTTGGTAAATAATTTTCTTAACTCAGGTGTTTTTGATTACGAAAAATAAATGAGCAATAGTTAGGTACCTACCTACCGATTACTAGGTTATTGAATTCCTTGTTGAACTTTAGCAAGGAAACGTCACCGTTACTTACACTTCCTTGCGATCTCAATATTCTTATTTTACTGTTCATATCGCAAGATTTGCTCGTACTAAATACCAATAAAAATCACGTCGGTCAGTATTCCCATCAAGTTATAATAATTATTTCCTTGTACGTGGTGGATCTATGCTAGCTGCGGTTCCAGTCCGTAACCGATAAATCTTCAGTAACGAGCTTTTTCATTTCCGAAACACAGAAATATTATGAAACAGAACAGTTAATTCGCTAGTTCACTTTATCGTAGCTTGTGCAACAAGTCCAATCATAAGCTTGCATTAGCATTCTTCCTGCGAGCTCAACAGCGTCTGACTGATTGTGACATTATGACAAATATGATACAGATAAGTAATTAATAGGAGGAGCACAGCACTAAGACAGCTAAGATCGTCCGTCGTGTTGTTAACGCGTTATAAACAAGGCGAGACACCGCCGACACAGGGCAGATTGTAGTAATGCTTTGTTCTCGTGATCCGTTGCGAGCTCACTGTTCGCAAAATCTCGCGGCACATAAATTTGCCAGGTTCCGTTGTGAAAGCCAATATTCTTTGTGGAGCTGGCGAGGTCTATTTCTAACATTAAATAAATTACACCGATATTACAAGAACGAATCGGTGGAACTTGTTTTAGTCGGACGTGTCTGGTCTAGACGCTGCATCGCAAACATCAATTTCGTGTTGCCTACTTTTAGAGTTATTAACGAAAATTCGTTTTGTTTTGTTTTTTTGTACGGTACCTACGATGAAACTGTAGTGATTTATCAGATTACGTCGATGTGTCTGGTCTGTTTTTGTTAGGTGTCTGTATTGTTTATGCTTCACTTAAAACCATTCCGTTTAATCACTGTCTATGTATCAATATTTTGTCATTTAAATTATACAGATGCTTGATCATAGTTTTCAATTTGTTAGAAGATATTCATGTAACTATGAATCATCAGGAATAAATCAAGGTCATTAAGCTAAGCTACTATTCTTCTACCATATAATATATTTAATATACAAGAACTGTCAGCAGAAGCGTATGTAAGCCGATTTGCCAGACATAGAAGTGTTGGAAACTTATTTAGAATAGTTATTAGCGTCGTGCTAAGCCAATATAAATGGATTATACAAAATAATCACCAAGGCTGACCGAAATGTAACTGTTATCAATAAAACATTATTTCTAGTTTTAACGGAAATTGGTTTTTATTAACAGTATTCCGCATCCTGTTAATAAGAAGCACTAAGATGCTAAGATGGTCAGTAATTAAAACATATTAATATATTATGCAGAATATTAATTTAATTATAAAATTAAATGTTTGACAGATCAATTAATAGAATTGAGTACTTACCTAGGTCAGTCTGCATCATGGTCAAACATAACATTAGGCAGTTCATATACCTATATAGATAATTACTTTTTTTTGCGTGGGAAATTATCAAATAACTACTCCCGCTCTGGGTGGAGCGGGAGGGCGTGTGAGACTCTTACTGACTAAAACCCACCCGTGTTCTTCGGTTGCCCTGTTGCCGGGGGCCGCGATCTCCCTTTCAGTTAGATAATTACTGAGATCGATATTTCTCCAAACCGGCTATGAAGACTAGTGATTATAGTATTATAACAACTTATTCATTGTCACTTTACTACTGAGCATGAGGTCCTGGGTTCTATTCTTAGGTCGGGCAAAGTGTTATTGGGTTTTTCTATCTAAAATTTCTCAGTAGCAGCCTGGAGTCTGGATTTGTGCCCGGTTGACGGCAATAGGCTCGCCCCCTATTACATGGGACTTAAAACATAACTGGCGAAATGTGGGTGAACCTGCTACAGGGACGACTCTGCCCAACCCTTCGGGGAAACAAGGCGTAATGTTATTTTATGTTATGTTATCCATTGTAGCAGTCATTAGTAGGCTTGGGGTATCTTCAAACCAGCCGTTTCTACAGTGTTGTCGTTGACGCACCGTAAACTCTGAGCGAACGCGAGCAATTTCGATATATTGTAAGGGAAACACAATGCCTATTTTGGCTTTGACTATTTTGTGCTATTTTAATTCTTTAAAATGTTCGTTACATTTTGACAATACTACGGTAAGAGATGTACCGTCTACGCGGCGACAGCGCCCAATGTGAGGCAAGTTTATGGATCTAGTGCAAATTATTTGTGCAGAATCATAAAACAACAATCACTGTAGATCCAGAAGTTATTTTCCATAAGATTTTTGAAGTGAAACGCAACCCTGGCAGGCATGGGCCCAAGCGGACCCCGTCAGTTCTGCTGACATCTCTTTGAGGCGCGCGTGGAACAAAACGCGCCGTTGACCGGGCCTGGTCCTTATCGGACGGCGAGCTACCCATTGCTCACTGTCCGCAAGCCCCGCCTCTGGTGGCCGGAAATCGGCCTGCGATTCCCGACGCCCAGGGCGTCTCATTTCGCGAAATTTGCCTCACGTGTTCCGCCTCCTCCATCGCGAGCATTACTACTTTGCAGAAGAAGGTGACGGCCTCCCATGCCCTACCATAGCCTGAACCAGGTCGAAAGCGAGAAATCACCGCCGCCGATCACCTCCACGAGGACACGGCGATACTCCGCCCAAGCCGTGCAGACCTCCACCGTATGCTCCACCGTGGTCTCCGGGCGATCCACACAAAGGTGACACCCGGGTGTTACCTCCCGCCTTATCCTGAACAGGAACTTCCCAAAACAACCGTGTCCGGTGAGGACCTGCGTAAGGCGGAAGGTGAGGACGCCGTGACGTCTAGCCACTCCTCAAAGAGGGGACTTATAGCCGCAATTGTGGCGTGAAGGTGGTACGTCTGACTTATCAATACTACAAAACAAAATTAATCCATCATTTAAAATAGAATTATATTTAGAATTTACAACAACAAGGTTTACATTTCTAACAAACAAGAAACTACAAGCGTTCGATATTCTCAAAACCATATCAAAATATTAGATAATGCGTTGGCGGACGACACGGCTATTGGCACGCTTCTATTTAATTATTTACAACATTTATCGCTTTACTAAACGCCTGCATCGAATGAGACAATATTCTGCAACATATTGACTAACACAAATATATAATTTTACGGACATATTATCTCTAAGTTAATTTTGGAATTCGATTCTGCCCACGTTCGAAACAAACGTTTTCGAATTATGCTGTACCTGAAACTAATTTATGGCTCAATTCAGAAAGAGGTATTATGTGTTTAGATAGTACATTAGTACAAACAGTGCGCTTCCAAGTATTTACGACAGGCCTGCAGCGCCCTCGGGCTGAGTTTCACAACATTTTATGGACGAGCGTCATTACCGAGCCGTTGCTCAACTTTGACGCCTTTGATTATTCGATAATAACGCACACATAATTATAATGCCTATTTATTACTTGTAGATTAAAAAACAATTTTACTCTCACGATGTAATGTGATATTAATTCCGATAATAGATGGACAATTGTGATATAACTTTGGGAGGCTATTTGGGGTTTATAAGAATGATGAATAATTTCCCAAAATGGCTAGTATTTTGAGTCATTTGTATGGCTTGGATAAAAATATTAAAAAAAAAAATTAATATTAATCCAAAAATGTATAAACGTTTGAACTATAGTTCAAGTTTTTCTAATACCTATTTAACATGTATCTAAGTTAAAAAGACATAAACTAATAATGTTAAGTGGGTTCATGGGAAGCATTCACATGCTCTTTAATTAAATTAAAATAGCGCACAATAAAGGTACGTAATATTAACCGCTCGATCATGCCGAGGCTGCGCGTGCGCCCCCGCCTTCGCAATGATCCATATTCCATCTATCACCACGCTATTATTTATAGCGCCAATTATAATGGAGTCAGTATGTAATGGTTCACTTCTTTATTTATCGCTTATCCGAATCACAAGTAGGTACATGTATTGTATATAATAGCTAATATCTGGATGACCTATTTTGAACAACGTTTTCTAAAAATGAAACCTAGCTAGATCGATTTATCGCCCCCGAAACCCCCTGCATACTTACAAAATTTCATGAAAATCGTTGGAGCCGTTTCAGATTATATAAATACATATATACAAGAGGTATTAGATAGATAAAACAGTGAAGTTAATTTACGATACAGTTTGTCAATAAAACCTTTTTTCTGTTAGAGCAAATACCTAACAAGACCCTTGCAGCGCGCGGTGTTTGTTTTTTCAAATTATTCTGTCTATAATAGTCTGCCTCTTTGTCTCTTCCCTGAAATTGAACCGCGCGTAGTGAACACCTTGAGATACCTACTATAAATTATTCCTGCATGTGCATTCAAGAGATATTATCAATACACTAATCAGTTTCGCTTGATGTTCTATCTGCCCGTGTTAGACAACAACCAATCGAATAAATACTATTTTCTTTAATCGTATGGGAATTGCGCTCTGCAACGTACCATGTAGCTAATAACCGTACCATTATACTTAATTAAGAAGGCTCTATGTCGTTCTGCCGTCGGTGCAGACAAAGTTTACACAACATTAAAACGTGATAAAGCTCCACAAAGCCTCCATTATTGTAGCAAATGACAGGCGTTTAATTAACATAGATACTGTGCCCGTGTTAGCGACGGTGCGGCGCATCGGTCGCGACTCGCGCGCTGCCAGTGCTGCCACTCGCATCGCACGGGTTATTTGTGTCGATAGCGCTATTCGTGCCAATGCTAATGAACACGCCAATCTTGGATCTCGTATGCTCGTCAATTTCAAACTATAAGCTATAAAATTTATAACGAAAGGATTTTATATTATATTTATAACCAAAGGTGTTAAATATAACACCTAGGTAAATTTTAAATAAATTAATATGCACGCAGTTATAGGTAGGTACATAGTCAAGTTTATTTTGTATTATATGAAAACTAAACTAGCCGTTCCATACAAAATGTATGAGAAAATGAATTTTCTTCATATATAATTTTTTCGTGATTTTTTCCGATGTTTTCATACTTATTCTGCTATTCGGGGCGGAGACAAATCCAACAAATCAAAGACCATAAAAATCGGTCCAGCTAATCTTGAGTTATAAGTGGTGCAACTAACCCGACTTTGTTTTATATATATAGATTGCGAGATCGTATTTTTGACGCAAAATATTAATGGACCACAGCATACGTAAAGTGAATAAACTTTTACGATATATATTCATGGTCTAAACTGACCATTTCAAAAGTTTTATTAAAAAAGATTTGCTTGCGAATAATAAAAATTCACTATAAAATAGTAGTACAAAGAAATAGTTGGTAGGTACCGACAAAAAAACATAGCACCTATATCTAAAAAAAAACGTTTTTTTATTTTAATAATATGTATGTGTGGTTATTGTTTAAATTCAAGCGCAGTAGCACAAGCACCAATTTGCATAATTCTCAGATGCTACTGGAATAAGACATTAAATTTTATTTTATATTTTAGCAATCATTTAAACAATAAGCTGCAAGTACTGACCTCCACTCCATCGGTGTTTTCCTAAACTTTACTAATTTGATTTAACAAGTAGACCACTTTGTAAACTAGGTAAGTACCTACATACATAAGTGGTACCTATTTTAGATAACTCTCCTCAGATATTCTATAAAAGCAAATATTTTTAAAATCGTAATATGACAACGAAAACTGAAAACGACGCGCAATATTTTCCTTATAACAAACTGTATCACATTGTCTAAAGTGTGATTAGCTACTAAAATAATTACGAATCTAAATTACAGTCGGAAACGCCTTTTTCGATAATGCCTATAAAATCAAAAAATCATGGGAACGTATCAAGTTCTATGTGGCGAAAGCCCGCACCTGCCCGCTTTTCACAATGCGGTATTGACCAACCGCAGAATCAATGGCGATAATTGTACTCGGAACGAAAAGCAACCGAAACTCACGCTCCACTTCAACACACGTGCTTACATTAAAATAATTGTGAGGCGGTTTTATATACAGTTAATTATTATAATAAGACTAAAATATGGGGCCCTTTGTGGCCACGTGCTACGCTCCACCGCTTTCCACTAATTTGTGATGTCCTGTTAAATGCTTCGCGGTACATTCCTCCCTTTAATTTGGTAGTAAAGTTACACCAAAACGGTACGCGAACAATAAATTGAAAGTATATAATTTTGCTTACAAATTGAATATCAATTAATGTCGCATAAGTTTGTAACGCGCATCTGAGATTACGATAGTCGGCGTCACTCGAGAAGATGCAGGCAACTGATCATACGCAATAGTCGTTTAATCATCATTTCGGTAATTTATCAGTCAGTCGCGACGTGTTTTATCCGATGCCGCAGATGATTTTAATTTGGTTTTAACGGCGTCAGTATTCAAATTTATATAATCAATCACCGGATTGTTATGAAAGTGTGCGATACGAGACGATTTCTCGGCCAAATTTGCATCATCGCTGCAACGAGGTTAACTTTGTAGTAACGGTGTAGGTACCTATGTAGGTACCCCACACAGGCTTGCGAGCTTACACATAAAACGGACATCGAACTACTATCAGTTGAGGTTTATTCCATCTGAGTCGTAAAATGTTTCAACTTGATACTATTTTTATCCTCGTTATTGGTATCATTTTACATGAAAAATATTTCCGCCAAATGTTCTAGAAACTGTCATTTTTATTGTATCCATTTTCAATTAAGTGTGAATTTTATTATCGGTTGTTTATCGCCTCTGTATCGGCTGCTGGAAGTATCAACAATAACAGTATGTGATATAATATAAAACCATCTGAATGCACTAATGTGCATTCAAACGTTTTTTATGTATCACAAACTGTTATGTTAAAAATTAGATTACCTAAATGGCAAATGGTAATCTAATATTTAACATTTCAATACTATAAAAATAATCAAAAATCATAATAATTACGTGAACTTACATGTTATTAAGTTCATAACCTCTCACTTTACCTTAAGTAATATCTCCAGCAATGCTTGATGCTAATGACCGAAAACTAGAAAGGTGCCGGTCGTTTTTATCTCGAATGCAACATTTCACTTGGTTCGTTATGAGATCAGTCATAACGTGTCCTTAATTATACATTTATGCAAATAACACGAAATATATATCACAAAACTTATTAATATCTGCGAAATTTATTCACATCTGCGAAAAAAGTGACGCAACCAACGTGCATTTGTGATAGGTATTAAAATGCCTCTCACAAACCACACAAAAACTGTGCCTATGCATTTAGAATACTTTTTTTAAATTTGCCTATGTAATTTCAGAAAGTGTTACCATTCTCAAATTGACCGAGTAGAAATCATAAAATATTATGATAATAATTTTTCTTTTTAAATGGCTAAATGATACAATATTCGTATCATTTAGCCGTTTGTGGCTTCTCTGTTCCAATGAAGAACAAGGAAAATAGTGCAAATATTTTATTAACACGTTCACGAGCGTTTGCTTGCAGCTATAAACGTTTCTTACCCAGATGTGTTGTAACAATGACCTCACTTCTTTGATGTCACGTGAAACACCGACAGCGCTTAATCAGCGGATAGTTCCAAATAAGCGGAGCAAAGTACTTACACTTGTCAGATCAGTAAGCGGCCGCTTAAATCCCACGGTACTACCCCACGCCTGAATTGACCTGTAGGCACCAATCACTGAATAAACTCACTGTTTTATTACTGTTGTAATACCTACTCCTGCATCTATGATTTACCTAATTAGTTAGTCCTGTGATCGCAAGTTGGCCGCTGAGCGTGGATTCTTCTATAGTCTGTTTCAAAACTATCTGATGAAAGTGTAAACAAACCCTGTTCAGGTTAAGTTCTATCACTCATCACCGTCATCATCGACAGCCTTGTTCCGCTCACTGCTGAGTATGCCTATGCTCATATACTCAGCAGTGAGTGGAACAAGGCTGGCACTCACTAAAGAAATTACCAACAGATGCATCTGCATTTAGAAGGTTCTTTTTATGGTTTTGGTTATTCAAAAGTGTCTGATCTGTAAGTATGTGTTCAGCACGTATGTAAAGCCTACTACAAATACGTACTTACATAATTAAAGTATTGTAGTGTATTTATTTATTAGGTATGTAAAAACTATCTCATGCACTTCAGCAGTGAGATCGTTGTCACTAATGTCAACTGACAGTTCACCACGAATGGCGGGAAACAGTTGAAAGTGAATCGGTGCCTGCACGAGAGGCTTGGTGTGGTGATGAGCCAGTGTAGTGATATAATCAATAGCGGATCAACAGGATTCTTCAGGTATGCAGTTACCAAAGATGCTACTTTAAAACCAATTATCTTTGCGTTTCTAATCACTAATGAAAGGCCTTATTTAGGTTTTATCTGTAAAGCAGTATTATTCTTTCTCAAAGTCGAGTTAATGATGATTGTCTATTGCATTAATTACTTGCAATATTGTAAAACAAGTAGAACATGAATATGAACAGCCATGTTGATGAAATACTGCTGCATCTTGAAAGTCTGCATACTTCTTTGTTTATAAGTTTTCAATAGCTTTATCTTTTATAATATTTAACTAGGAGCTTACACAGGTTTGTCGCATGTAGCTACAAGTTTTGGAAGTAGGTATTTATTGTTTACAATTGTTTGAGCACCCACATCGTTTATGCTTTGGCCACATTGTCGCGAAAAGGCGAACTACTCTCTCGCACACCGCTCGATGTCTCGCTGAGTACAAGTACAATTTTAACAGTGTTTTTTTTTTAAATCCCGACACAAACATTTCCTCATTTCTCTTTCCTACTCTATCACTAGACCCTGTTCACCATATATTTATGACCTATTCATTGAGACCATTCCAACGAGCCCAGACATGATACCTGTGCTGTAAGTTGGTAAGGGAGTTTAGTATCCTGCAAATGCCAGGTGATGCTGCAGCATTAGTTAAAGGTTATTATGTTCTTCTAATATCATTGAAGTAATAGACAACCAAATTTCAAAAATCTATCAGAATCGTGGTCACATCCATTCATCAACTAGAAAAATTCTGATAATCTTCAAAAAGCTGAACCAATTTTGATAAAAACATGTCTTAGAACCATCGCTAGAAAACCTGCTTTCATATAAAAAACCGCATTTCAATCGGTTCACCCATTTAAGAGCTACGATGCTACAGACAGACACATACACATAGCAGTCAAACTTATAACATCTCTCTTTTTGCATCGGCGGTTAAAAAGGGAGCGCGCCAGGTGTAGTTCACTTCATCGCGACAATGTGGCCCCAACATTACACTGTATTTCTATGGAAATGGATACAAAATCTGACATCCTTTTTTATGCTAATAGGAAGATACGGTAGAATAAAATACCTGTGCGAATTAGGCATTCTGTTTCATAAATAATTTGGACGCATCAATTATATCAGATTTTTTAGTTTTCGAGGCGTGGTTCGTAAAACACATACCTGTCTTCAATATGATAAACATTTGTTCCAGTTCTCTATAGAGATTCTCATAATTACAAAGTAACTAAATGCATCACAGCTCCCAATAGTAAATTAACATCTACGAAATGATCGTAATTATAATAACAAATTTATATTTAAATCAAAATTGCAATCAATTCAGAAGTATTTATTATGTTCCACATTTCATAACATGACTGCAGTTTGAGTGACAGCCTTAGGTGCACAGAATGTTCTATTTCTGTCTATTTTGAGATAATGCTACCTTCAAACATCATTATTGCATTAATATTTTCTCAGGAAGACTAAAACACGAGTCATTTCTCCGAAACGAAATGGAGTTAACATTGACACTTATCTCTATAAATGAGCTATTATTCGAGGCGAGTAGTTTCATTCTAAACTGCAGCTGATCTATTACATATTGTCCTACGCATCAGTCATTTGCAATCTTATCTGTGTATCGTGGGAGCGGACAATCCCGATACAGAGCGCGCTCGCTGCGTTAGTGTGCGGCCCAAACGGAGACTGCGCGACGAAGGTGACGCCATCCTTATACTATTGCCATATTTTATACCTTGTTTGATTACTACGTTAGCAAACAAGATTTTAGTAATACGCGATGAGTAATTTTCGTAATGAGCGCATACACGGATTTGTGTACTTAAACGCTGCGCCGCAGCTGCAAATCTTTTTATAGAAGGCGTTGAATATTTATTTGACTTATATTCGTGTAGTTGTTCGTGTTAATGGGGCTTATTGTGTATTTATTTCTCGCCGATGCGACAGGCCCTCGGGCAAAGATATAAAAGATGGTGATTTTACAGTAGATAAAATGATAAACTGTTGGAACGATAGCTACGATAAGTACAGTAATCCATGATTACTAGCAATTAATGTTTATTTAGAAACAGCTGTAAGGCTTCTGTGTTATTGTGACTGCCAATAATTTTTAGTAGCTATCTGTAAATCAAATCGTAAATCGACTTTTTAAGAAAGGAAAACATTAGAGTAACCCAGCGAAAAATAACTGGTCATACTTTAAAAGTAGCGTATTTTTTTCCGATTTATCAGATATTGTTTTACCTTTTCTGATTTCAAAAGACACACATGTGTGAAGCGTTACGCGTGTACATTGAAAGTAGCCGCGGCAAAGAAGCTACGCCGGTAGCGCTGCGCCCGCGCCGCGCCGTGAGAACTCAATAATTGATTTTACTAATCTCATCTATCGACCGCCGCACTAATACGTGTCTAGACTGCGCATTAGGTACTTGGCCCAGTTGTTCTATAGACTGAATAGGACCTATAAATAATATTGTTAACTCTTAGTTTAGGTAAAAGAGGATTTATTTATAGTTTTTCTTGTTTCCGAAAATTATTAATAAAAAGCGCCAACATATTTATAAACATAAGGTATTCCATATATATATTTATAAACATAAGGTATACCACAATTTATACATAAACAACAAAATAATTAAGGTAACCCACAGTATATAAAAGTAACAGTATTATGTATCGGCAGTGACCTTGAAATAATTACCTACGCCCTATACTGTTAATTATTTATACTGTGCTATTACGTTGTTAACATCATTGTTATAATTAAGTACATCCTAAAACAACGATCACATTACATTTTAACAACTTACATACAATTTTTTTTTTTAACTATGGACTGATATATTTTATTTACACACACGTATTTACATGATTTAACAACTGAGACTTAATAATAATATTATGTGTACATATATAAAAACGGGGGGGGGGGAAGAAACATGATGAACATTCTGCTCGTAAATAATTTATAAGTTTTCTTCAAATTACGAATTATATTCGACTTTCGAGGCTAAACTAATTAACGTCAATGCACATTTTATTACGGGTTATAAACAGAAGATGTCCAAACCACATTTTACTATCGTTTTTAAATGTCATAGTTGAAATATTTTTCATAATCCATACTTAATTCATTAAATTTTGCATTGCATAATGGACAAAAGTGCATTCATTCATGGCCATTTTGATTCGCAGAAATAATTAGACACTGAACAGAATATTAATCGACAAAAGGGTGAGCTCGAATCATAGAAATCGTTGCCTTTTCAAAAAGTTTGTATTATAACATAAAACATATGGCACTCGGCAATAGCGTAGCTGCAACTAAAGACTTGGTTGCGGCCAAGGCTTATATAGTGCTTTTCTCAAATAATGAGCAGAAATTCAAACTAAGTAAATTCGTTATAAATTCCAGAATCAATGACGAACAAGGATAATTTTTCTCGCGCCAATATTTCTTCATTTGTTTCTTTTTGGCTTTAAACAGCTCTATTTTTATAAGCCAAACCGAAATTTGAATAAAATCTTTGATGTTACCTCCTTTGTTGTGATGTATCGAAATAAAAAGTACGTAGTTAAAGTTTACTCGACTGCTAAACATGACAGATATAGATTTTCATACTAAGCTTGCTCGCATGTATTTGGTAAAGCATTTTATATTTATCTCGAAGAAGGTTGTCAAAATAATGCTCGAATTTTCAAATATGTTTAAGAAAACTTTATTAGGTATTAGTAAAGGAAACTTCAGAAAAAGTATCATAACAAGGCGAATAAACTAAAATGGTACACAGGCCTATTACAAATAAAAACTGAAACAAATTCGTGGCCCTAAATTATCTACCATAATTACAATAAAACTTTCGGTGCGTACTATGCTGCTACGCTGCCGCGCCGCTACGCCGCGCCCGTAGCGTTTCGTAGCAATACGCGACACTGAAATTAAAAATACGTTATTTTAAGTTTTTGTGATTATGTTTTAAATTGATTGTTGAATCACTTACTATTTATAATATTACCGAATGTTAAAAATATGTTTAATAATTGGAATTAAGAACCCAGATGTTTCTAAATAATAATGTATTTTGTTTTATGTTATCAAATTTGGGTTATACCTGAAATACATTCATTTTATTATTATTTGTAGCTATTACAAAAGCTCTAAATAATAAAATGGTGCTAGGGACTGTCTGATAAAATAACTCATTTTTTTAGACCAAAAATATCTGACCATGTATATACCTCAACCCTGTTCAAAATTGCGCAAGGTAACGATAGGCAGTCGATGCCTGTCAGATAAGTATTCGGATCACTACGCTCGTCTAGCTAAACAGTCGCTCATAACTGCGGTATTAGTCACCTCCGAGTATTCATTGAAGGATTATGACTGCGCGCTCAACGCTCAGTCGCTCAGCGGTGCTCACTTGATTGGCTTTTTCTCACACAACTAATAGATAAATGCTTCAGATAACTCGGCGACGATGACTAACGAGATACAATTGTTACAACATGAATTGTAATGTGTACTTAATTAAAGTTTATCTGTTGTATTATTTATTCTAACTACATAATTATTAATATTATCCTTATTATGACGTAAAAACCATGCGTAGTGCATTGTTGTTAAATTATATGCGGAAATAATCAACCGCAATGCTCACGGACTTCTAAAAAGTCGGGCTGACCGCAGGGACAGGACACAGCGGCCGCTGCGACCTGACCTTGTTGCGTTAATGCACCCTAATTTCACCACAAGCCCGCCGTGAGTGCGCACCAAAAAACTGGCACGTCATTCTGTTTGCACGACTTGCCGATAAATTAATACTGTCCGAGTGCTCCCGCGAGTAAGACACGCACGATCCTCGCGCAAGTCATCGTGTCGCGCGCATGTCCTCGACTGCCGACTGCCGAGCGACAGATGCAAAGTGGCAATCTTTCATGCTCCCGACAAAAACTTACTACCAGGAATTCACTTAACTCAGGTCACGTTATCTTCGATTGAATCAAAATGACGAACGGAACGAATCTTTCATATTTTCGTGAAAGTCGACAGTTCGGTGGTTGCAAAGACAGATTTGACCCGATTTATCTTCACTATAGTGATGTTCCAAGTATTGCGGATGGGGAGCTGATTAGAAAACGATCGGATCTCGGGCCGAAGGGCAGATCTGCGATAAGCCGCCGACGTTGGCAGCGCATGCGTAATTAGAGATAAACAGAAAATAATTGGCCGCAATCACGCGCTATGAGCGAACGTGCCGGGGCGGGCACCACTCTAGCAGCTACAGCCGAGCGCTCGGCGGAAGCTGTGCCGGGACTCTGAAGCGTTCAACTTATAATTGTATTGATAAACTAAGGAATAGAGAAATAAACTTACAATACTTACCTACTTAATGTTTTTATAGTATTTTCAAAACTGTAACTATTAGTACGAGCCTTCGAAGGTATTGTGTTTGGTTTCATAAAGGGCTTTTTTTTGCGTACGGCCAATTCCATTAGTATTATGTTACACAGGAAAATCTACTGATTTCATACAAAAAATATTTGTTACAAAGTACCATTTTATTAATGATCACTCGGTAGTTTAAGTACTATTAGCGCAGCAGATAAACATAATTTAATTTTTTTCACTTACATTATTAATGAATAATTGAATAATAATCGCAAATACAAATATAATAATTCTTTGCTATTGTTCAATGTTACCTTTGGACATTGACTCAGCACTCGGCCCGGCTCACGCGCGGCGCAGTTAAAATATTGATTTGGTTGCATCTCACACGTATAGAACACTACGAATTTATATAATAGTGTGTGTTAAGAAATTGTAGTATATAAGCTGTAACATATTGTTAATAAATCCGATTTGAATTTTATATTCTTGTCTCATTACCCCTCACTGTGGCCAAGACACCTTTAGCCATCTCTGATCAGTCTCGTGAGTCTGCGGGACTGGCAGTGAGAGTACCCTTCTCGAACCTGGAAATCGTGTCTACCATCCGTCTGTAACCTTAGGTCGCATGGTACAGACATCCTGAACTTATTTATATATTTATCTATCATACTAGGTATAAGATAGGTTACGGCTGTAGGGCTTATAGGGCTTAGAGTCGTAGGGACTGTTAGGCCTGTAGATCTTAGCAACTTCCTTAACTTATCATATATTTTCATGTATTGTCACACCCTTAACAGTATTGCGGCCTTGCGTGACGTTTGTTAAGGGTGGATGTACAGCTAGCAAATGTCTAGATTTCATTTTATGATGAGCCTAGATGATTATTATAGGTATAATAAACTATGGCCGATTTTAATATAGACTCAAACGATCACCAAGGACAGTGGAACCGGCGAGAGATTTCGTGCGGTGTCCCACAGGGATTGGTCCTGAGGCCGCTTGTGTGGGACATCGGTTACGACTTGGTGCTGCACGCCGACCTCCCTAGTGGCGTCAGCGTCATTTGCTACGCTGACGACACATTGATTCTGGCGCAGGGGAGGTCACACCAGGCGGCGGCCGAACTAGTGGGTTGCAACAATCGTCGACAAGATCCGGCAGTTGGGACTTGAGGTGGTTCTGCACAAGTCCGAAGGCATGTGTTTTCATGGTCCTCGGAATGCGCCACCGTCGGGATCCCAGGTAATGGCGAGAGGGGTGCTCATCGGCGTCGAGTCAACGATGAAGTACTTGGGACTCGTCCTCGACAGTCGGTGGAACTTCGTGGAGCACTTCAGACGTTTGGCTCCCAAACCGGGCCGGGGCTGCCTTGAAGCGGCTCCTGCCCAATCTAGAGGGTCCAAACGCCTCCTGACCGAGGCTCTACGCGGGGTTCGTGTGATCCATGGCCCTTTACGGGGCACTGGTGTGGCGCGTTAACTCCGCTGCCGCGAGAAATCACGGCACGCGTGCCTGCAAGGGCCGATGTCTGCTGGCGTTGCGAAGAAGTCCGAAAGGGATATTGTGGTCCCCGGTAACATGGCAACTGAAGGAACACGGGTGGGGTTAGTCAGTAAGAGTCTGACACGCCCTTCCACTCCTCCCAGAGCGGGAGAAGTTATTTGATAATTTCACAACCAAAAAACAAAATGACGTTTACTCTGAAATGACATATACGAATGTTCGGGACCGACCGTCAAACCTAAAAACGACGACCTAACAAATTATAAATATGTGAAAATTACGCAGTTTTAAATATTTATAAAAGTTTTCTGTTGGTTAGAATTTCATGCAACGTTACTTGTTTGTGAACTATGTGTAATTTTAATAATATGTATTTATTTAAATAAACTATTTATCCGTATATTTGTGTCCAACATTTCAGTTGTCGGAAATATACAATTATTCTTATTTTATAGAGCAATGGTGACAGCTTTTTATCGCCGGCTAATTAAAATTTGGACATTTTGATTTAAAAGATTAATTAAAATATTGGCACGGAAGTATATCTCAGAATATACGTACATGATAGACATCTTAATTTGTTTTGCAAAGTAAGACATAAAAATAAAACTGCACGCCGAACTTTAATTCGACGTGAGATCTATACTCTAACGACATAATGGTGAACAATTAGAGCAGGATGCAACAAGCACCAGTCCGTGTTTATATCTTTGCAGATTAGAGCGTATCATTATGATTACATGTCGTTATCCTGACTGCGGTACGTGAGGTGAGCTTCAGTGTCGGCTCTCACCTCGCCGGGGACGCAGACTCGCATTAACGACTCGAAATCGATGTTTGTACACGTCCGACCTCTTCCAATAATAGGAGCTGATCGATCTGCGGAGCGGTAAATTGCCAACTGCAGACATACTTGGGAAATAACGAAGCAGCTGTATATCATTGTATACTCACTACTAACACGCGTACTTGAACAACAAACACTGTAATTGTCAGTTTGTCAATGCAAATTACCACTCCGCGCTGTCTGTTTTTATTCCATGTACTTGTCTCTAGTTATGTACTTCGGTTATTTATTTACACATTTGCAATCAAACGACTCCCAAAGTCGATGAATCTTCATTAGAAAATGAACAAGCAGCACGATATCTATGGATGCTCAATGTTTGGCGAGCAGTAAATTTTGTTCAATAGACGTAGTAATGAATCAATCTGGCTGACGAAGGTTTTCCACAAACATGTCCAAGCACTCAATCGGCGCCTCGAGGCGGTGAGCCCCTTAATTGACATGTGTCAGAATGTGTGCGGCTGACCCGCGGGTCATGCGTGAACATAGTTTGTGGCATTCCGCCGTTACTTTCGCCAACAACGCGCCTCTTAGAAGACGATCTCGTTTAGTGTACTATGTCGACCCACTAACCCGACAACGAGTCCCTTATTTATTGTCAATTACGTCAAAACAGAGAGCCAGACACTCATTTTGTTCATTACATCTACTTCAAAATGTTCCGCGGTCGTTTATAAAACGGTTTCTCCAACTGATGAATAATATGCTAACGCTATATTCTTGAATGGATTCAACAAGTGTACGAGCTTTTTACGACGTTTTCAAGTATAGGTTACTCAGAAAATACGTACATACATAAAGGAGTATATTTACCGAAACACCGTTATTTAAGTATTAGTATAATGTGGGGTATTCTTAAGGTTCGTGTGAGAAACTATAATACAGGTGTATCTTACAAGCAGCTAAGCTTACAAAGTTGCTTAATACTGTACCTAATACTAGGTGCTTAATATTGTCTGATACAGGTATAGGTATTTTAGAAATGTCGATATAAATAGTGCCTAATCGTGATTTTGTAGAGAGGTTAGTACCGTAGCACCTTCGCAAGCGTTCGCCCCGCTCCTCCGCGCCCCCACATTCCTCTCGAGTCCTGAACCGCGCTGAACTTTGCTCTTATTGTCAATTCGTGCTCACCGGTGCGTCGCGCTCCTAAACATTATACCCATTTAAGAAGTCTCCGAGAGATAAACGTCTTTGTTCGAAGGGTGATTGTCGCCGGGACGATGCCTTCGAGAAATACGAGACACAGGAACAATGCTATCCGGCTTGCTGGATCATATTGTTTTGTCTAGTCTCTTGCGAATCGACAGATTCTTGGCTCGTGTAAAACAAACAAACAAATAAATAATTCCGAAATATAATTATGAAATAAATAATATTAACTGTCAAATGAGATTTCAGATAATGTGTTTCCCTTGCTTGTTGCAGAATTTTCTGCAGCGTAGTACAACTTGCGCCGTAATAAGTGACTTTAGTAAAAGTGCGGCGCCAATCATCATGGATCAATGGTTGCAGCGAGAACCGATTACGGGGCGGCGTTTCTCAGAATTTTTATATCATTATGCGCTCGTATGTTACCGACACGTAGTACGTACTACATTACGTTAATTTTGCCCTACAGATTTATGTAAATTAACTTTGCTGGATCTTATTACGAGTACCAACATCACATAATATGACGATTTTAATTTAATTAGCTTGTATCCGTGCCTTCACTTGCGGTTTGCCATTTGGGGTTAAATTAAAATGTTCTTCGCTATCTGTAATATGATGCACTACATACTTACATATGCAATCCGGTTACCGAGGTCTTAAGGATTGTATTAGTGAAAGGTTCATAAAATTCTGTAACCAACAATAAGCTCTATTTGATTTTATTGATTTACAGTTTAACTGAGTTATCCTGGGACACATCAGCAATCTATCTATTTTTAGGATTTCGTTTTCCCAAGATATGTGACGATAATTGTATTTCCAGAACACTTGAATGTCTGTGTAAGTTAGCTTGAAAGATTCACGAAAAGAACAAACATAAATGTATCTGTAAGATTCAAAATCCATATTTGTAAAGAAAGCAACAGTGATTTTTCTCTCGGTAGAGTTTTATTTGGCGATAGATAAGTTTTAAGAGAATTCCATAAAATTACTGAGAAATTGCACGTTATTAATCTACACACACACACATATATATATATAAATGACTCGCCAAAATGTATGTACGCGCATAACTTCCGAACGACTGCACCAAATTGGATAATTGTTTTTAGGGTTCCATACCTCAAAAGGAAAAAAACGAAACCCTTATAGGATCACTCGACCCGTCTGTCTTAGCGAATTTGCTCCGAATCTAATGGACCGATTAAGTTGAAATATATGTATACATATATGTATTTTTGTGACCCAAACACGGACGTGTAACGTAAATAAATGAATTTTGAATACAAGGGTCACTTTTGGGGAACAAATAAGAAAATTTTAAAAACGTTTTTCAAACTGTATCGTGTGATATATCAAACGAAAGGAGTTGTTGCGAGGATGTCAATTTTTTTTTTCATAATTTTGGTGTAAATAAATTTACGAAAATAGATGAATATTGACCATTCCCCCTTGTTTCCGAAACTTCTGAGCCTAAAATTTTGAAAAAATTACAGAGAATGTTTCTTCACTTATAAATTACAGGAAAACCTATAAGAAGTCTATGGTCTTAAAATAACATGGTAAATCTCTCAATATTGTGCGTACAAACTTACATGCAGTTGGAATGTATGGGAGAACATGTATTTCAACTACAATGTTAAGTTTGTATTTGGGATAGATTCATGCCAACTAAGGAACCCTTCATTGTGCGTAGTTCAACACGCACTTGGCCGGTTTTTAAGTTGTGTTCATTAGTCTCGGGACCAGGTGTGTATAAAAGATTATTTTTATTCTATCGTCTTGAATTGTTTTTAAAATCTCATAATAAGAAAAGTGAGTGAGTGAGACAGAAGACAGTCGGGAAGATCTTCAATGTATTGACAAAAGGTAGGCAGGTAGGTAGGGTAAGTAGGTAGATATGTAGGTTAGGTAGGTGTGTCATAGATAAGTACTTAATGCAACCCGTGTGAACCGAACCGGGTAAAGCTAGTGTACTTAAAATATTAACTGATTGCAAGAGTCGTTTCATCTACCTACAGAGCAGATACTAAAATAATAATCGCTCGGCTTGCGAAACGTAATAGCTAGATTCAGATTTAATTGTAGGAATATAATAAGAACTTAACGTTATGAAAATGTATTTCTGCAAATAACTTAACTCATGTTTATAAATAAGACACCAGGAGCATCCGCATTGGTACTAAGGTGACTATAAACTTTTTATTGTTTGTAAGCTTTGTCTAGGCTGAAAAGGGTTATGAAAACTAATTATTCAGCGCCTTAAGGCATTTACGACTGAAAGTCAAAACATAAAGTCATTATGTTAATGTGCCTTTAGAATTCCAACTGAGTTTTAGTTCGTATTAGTTTTACAAAACTAAAATTACACGTTGAATATTATGAGTCGGGCAACATAGTGCTGTAACAATAATACGGTACAAATTCAATTCATCGTTGCTTGAGGCAGACGATACGTTGACGCAACTCAAAACAATGGGGTTTCGGTTCACCGACCTTTTGGGATCTGTGACATCGCCGCGAAAATATGGGCACAGCAAAGCACAGCTTGCACATTGCGTACTCGCCGCAGCGCTGAGCGGCGCGCGCGCAGGCACGCCGCTCGTGCCACGCTACGCCCCTTCAGATTAATGGGCAATAGTGTTGAATTTCTAATGAGAGTAACAACTTGTGAAATTGAAATGACGTTATATATTAGTCATCGACAATAACTAACCTTACAACTTACAATATTACCGTAGAACATTCCCACTACATGTAAGCTAAAAGCTGAGATGCACTTAACTACTTACTCATCTAAAAGCTAAAATACCCGACTGATTCTAACTATAGGTACCCTAAAGACGGAAGGATTTACGTAAGTCACTTATATAAATCCTCAGGTATTTAACAGGGTTTATATTCATAACATTTGTCTAAATAAATTTAAATGTACATCAGTACGGTGAGGTCTCACCTTTGTACGTTTTCAGAGGTCATCTTCGCAGTCTACTAGCGCGTGGCAATTTATCATTTCATTTTACATCAATAGTTCATTACAGATTTCGTGTTGTGCATGTACACAGGCACATAGATAGCATTGCATAGACACTGTAGAGTTAAGTGGGTTTTAGCTTTACGAGTTGTGCGTCGTGCGGACACCGCAGCCCGGCGCGCGGCCCCCTCGGCGAGCAGATAATGCAGGCTCCAGGCCTCAATAAGAGTAATGCGGCCTCTTTACCACTCCGTACAAAGACGTCTTATTTAGAGCCAAACGCGGCTCAAATTGAAGCCTTTCAGCGCAATTACCTCCGCGAGCAACGGCGCGTTTAGCAGCCGACTATCAAATCAAGTATAGACTTCCTTTCGCACAAACTCACATTAACATAGCACCTACGAGCTGCTTGATGGCCGTCGAATGTACCGTTTACACAAATCATAGCCTCATTATGTATGAATTTAGTGGATGATTGTTTTATTTGTCTTTTTCGTAGTACCTATATTTTCTCGCATTTTTTTTTGTATCGATCTATCCTATATGAGTGTACTGGGCAATGGATTTTTTTATTTGAAGATGAGTTTAAATTAAAACTATACATTTTAGCTCTACGTAGTTTCTTGCAATATTTATTTCGGTTTACAAAAAAAAAAAAAAACGATCCATCAACAGACTCGAAAATTTTTCATTTTCACACATTGATGATACATGATTGAAAGAAAATTTGTATAAAATATACTGAAATATAATAGTTACGGCAACATGTTCTCAACCTTATGAGCGGTGCGAAAATTAACAGTGACAAAACCTCCTTCTTTTCAATTCAAGATTAATTTCACTGGTATTAATTTCACTTCTATTCGATCGAAAAGAGAAGTACTACGAAAGCACACCTAGTCATGAATGAGCTTGTCGGCCTACTTATAGTACATATGTCATCAGGGTGACGTACCTATTTATTCATAATAGTGGTCCTTTGAATCACTTGAATTTGACACCTTTTCTTCTTCACCTACAGTACCCCAATAAGAAGCAATGCAACTAAATCTCAAATACTTTCGCAAATTATGTTACAAACACATATCGACACTAAAATGGGTTTTCCTAATCTCTACTCAGAATTGAATTAACAGTCTAAATTACGTGCCGCGGGGATGTTATCTAAACGTTTCACAATAGTATTGTTCGCAGAGGTTGGCAGTGTTGGCACACAATGGAACACCAAGAGCGAACCTGTCGAGAGAAGTAGGGCGCCGAGCGTCGCCGCGGCGGTGTAGCGGTGGTGAAATGCGCGGTGGGCGGCGCCCGGCACGCCGCTCCGCCCAGCCCTTTCACCGCCGCCCGCCCGCGGCGCCCCGCCTCGTCAACCTTCCGTCCTACCCTCGGATGAGGGTACCACACCGCTTAATATTTCACAACCACATCACGCTGTTCCCAGAATAGAGCCTCGCCTCGGGCCTTGCCCCATCGAGCTCATAATGAAAACGACGCTTACAAAACAACTGATTGCTAACTCCATACCTTTCAATTTCAACCCCAACTAAACTTTATGCTGCATTAGCCACTAAGGTTTCATGATTACCTGCAAATCGATGTAATTAAATTGAATGGTATCTTAGTATTCTGCAATTATATAGTAGGAAGATGGAATTTATCAATAATCAGCAACGAGTCGCCTGATGGCATCACTTACGTAATTGAAGTATTCAAATCTATAAGAAGAAAATGAGCGTTTAATTAAATGTTATATGGATCGTAAAATAACTAATTTACTAAAAGATTGGTTCGTATTACAAATATCTACAATATTAATTAATTTTAAATATCAATTTACTTTTCAGACCATTCCAAGGCTAGAATCTCCAAAACGATTAATTATATCTAGATCTAAAATACCTAACTGCCGAAACATTTAAGTATTTATGAAATTTGAATAATGTATTTATTATGTATTATTAGATTAACTATTCTGTCTGATCGTCTGATAGGTATTCTTATACAATTATATTATTATTTTAACGGTAAAACATTATTTATTCATATAAATCCTAACGTTAACCTACGTACTTTACTTTGAAAATCCTATTCATGAACTAAAAGTTTAATCATCATAAATTACTTGTGCTGCATGACTGTGCTATGTCTACTCTATTTCACATAACTACTTCATTGAATTAAACTTTAATTTTCATTAATTATCCTGCCGAACATCAACAATGTGTCCACAGCTTCGTTTGTTCCCAGTGTTCACTGTTCTACGCTTATGGCGGACAATAACTACATTAAGTATCTGCATCGTGTTTATTGTCCCTCAATGCTTAAACCCAACAACAGATGAAAGGTTAAAAAGCTCAAATAAGCGTGCATTAGGAAAGAGGTGGCCTGCCGGGTCGCGGTTAGAATGCAAACTGCCGCCCATACATTAAATCTGCTGCATTGGAATTGCAAAGTCGTGATTTGTCAAAGCATAATCTAAGGAACCGCAATATTCGCACATCGTAATTATTATCGGTGGTAAAATGGCAGCCGAATCTTTTGTTGTATCTTATGTTTATCAGACGTAGTAAACCAACAAACTATAAAGCCTATATATAGTATAATAAATAACAGGCTAGTACTGCTAGTAGATTAGTGTAGCGACACTTCATTAACGCACGTCGGCAGGCCGGGCGTGTTCTGGCAGACACCCCTATCGATATCATTAAATTATATTCCCGGAGCGTGTGCGATGTAACCGTTACGACGACCAGCTCCGATAAACCTTTGATTTATAACGTCGAATATTTAATGACAACAGACAATTGAAATTTATTTATAAGGCGCACCGTTTAACTCCGCATGTTACAAATAAATTTTACAGTTAGCATCACGTTTACCATATTGTTGGCTGTTTACAATAAGACTGTCGTCTAGGGCTCTTTTGTATTCCACGAGAGGATCTTTATTGGGGAATAAGGTGTAGGATGCTCGGTGTAAGCAAAATAGTGTGCCCATATATGACCTTATGCGCTTGCAGGGCGAATAATTCAACGAGAAAATTCATGAAATTGTACTTGTTAACCAAGTTCGAGAACGGAGCCAATGGAGGTGGTTCTCAAGATGACACCTGCATACTAACAGTTTATTGTTATAGGTTCGTGCATAATGTCGATAAGAATGCATCGATTTCCACTATCTTGAGCCCAAAATGGGAAGAATGTTTATAGAGAGTCTTCTCCTCTTCGGCCCTGTATACCTTCATAACCATTTACTTTATTCTGATTACAATGACGTGGTACTTATCATTATTCGTATCTTAGCATAGCGAGGGCCAATCTTTTTTAAATAAGTGGTAATTTATTATCAACCAGGTTTATATTCAAACATATGAAATTACTTGGATCTCAAATCTCAAATTCTTTATTGTGTACCATAATGTATATAGTTGGTAGGAAAGTAATTATATTAGTCACAATTATGGACCCTGTCGGGCACAGCATAGATCAAGTAGGAGAGAGGAGGAAGAGCACTGGTCGTTTAATGTGACAAATTGTATTATTAGTTAAGTAGTTAGTAAGTTATATATTTATTAATACAGAATTCAATTTAAGAATTATAATTATTGTTTAATAAATTATATATGTTTATTTATTTAGTGTTTATGGATTTACGGACTGCGTCTACAGTGACGCCACGCGCCATCGGATTTCTTCGACGTTGATGATTTTATATTGTGTAGTCGTTCCAGACTACATATTTAAGCTGCTGCCGATACAAAGTTACAAAGGGTAAAAAATTATGAAAAACTCAATTGTTTTTCACCCTAACAACAATTACCTGACCGTTAATATTGTTTGAAAAGAACCCCTTCAAATGTTACCCCAGTCGTTATTTCAAACCTGTTATAGACTAACAGGTTTTTGCTTTTATATTTTGCAGACAGACAGGGGAAACATCATAATATAACAACACGAAGGAAGTTGGTGTCTATGTGCAATTTGACCAATTTCAAGCATTTTTAATTTTAAAAAATCATACCTAAGCGACCACTTAATAACTAAAACTTGCATGATCTGCCTGTCTATTTTTCGAAGTTTTTATGTTAACCCACCCAGTTCTTGAATATGAACAATGCATGCATCGGTTAAAATGTAGTCTCTTTACTTGGAACAACTATACAATTGGTACCTACTAACGCTCTTTGTTAGTTTTCTACAACAGAATTCAGGCAAGTGGACAAAATAACAAACACTACAAATAAAACGTTGATACGGTAAGAATTAACAGTTCTTTCCAATCTAGTTTTGCCTAACTCAATTTCATAGATGGAAATGTTTGCACACATAATCATAGATTCATTAAAATATTAATAAGTTAATAGTTTGGTATTTAAATTATACGTAATTACATGTTTAGTTAACTGTATTAGACGGCTAAACTAATTCAACAACACGTCGCATAAACGATTACACTAGTCATTGGAAGCGTGAGAGCGAACTACCCTCGACGGACCATTCTAATCGAAATTACAACGAGCACGAAGCACGACCGCGGCAGTACCGCACCGCAGCACCGCGCTGCGCCCGCGCCGCCCGAGCCGCGACGATGCCCAAGTTCGCGATTTATTGGCCGGACCAACCGACGCCCTCCTTCAATTATTAAGCATTTAATTATAGTCAGTACCAGCAAGATAAATCGCGAGCAATTATTTCTAACTCCTAACGACGCAGCGGGTTGCCCAATGGCCGATATTACGCGCTCGCGGCTTCTACCAGCTAATAATTGAATTTCCCCCCGAGAACAATTGCTCGAATACAGCACAGCCCGACACGGATCGACGCCTAATGAATCTCCCCGGTGTCTAGTTATTTACCGAGATAAACTCTGTGTTTACTGGGTACATGCGCATGATTGCACGAGCTGCCAATAAATTAGATTTATCAGCTACCTACGTAGATATTTAGATACTTATTTATTTTCTTTGAAATAGATTTTAAGATATTTATGTCAAAGCTGATAGGTTATTTTGTTATAGCAGGTTATGGTAAATTAAATAGTTAATTAAGTTATTTTAGTCAAACAACCGTAATGAACAGTTTGTGAACCGGTATTTGCAGTTGCATCACACACCTAGCTATTATTTCATCACTAATCTAAACACAAAGTATAATGGCTGGTACACATTTGCGATTTCCGTAGCAAACCATAATTTCAGTGCTTGCTAACCTGACTCCTCACAATAGCACCACGTACAACCATTAAACATAATAATCTGTTTCGAAACACGGAGCAAATCAATATCGGGTATTGACCGACGCACGCGCCGCCCGCCGCACCGCTTCCAATCAATGGGATGCAAGCCCCATTTCACGATTTCAATATATTTTAATGAAATGTCAGCACTTAGTGAAATCTGTATTGTGTAAGGTGAGCCGAGTTCTCCTTCTGCCCTCCAAAATTAATCTGTTTACGAAATAAACAAAACAATGGGAATGGTTGCTCTAACACTTGCCATTGTATTTGGCAATACATAAATCGGCGGTTGATACGAATTAGAAAAGAGTAAATGTGCCGAAACGTGAGTATAAGTACGCGATGATCACACAAAACAACAAATTCAGCTAATGCTGTTAGATTTGCTCATTGATATAAATCTTAACTGAAATGAAATTCCTTTTAAGCCCTCGAGCCATTAAATAAAAGTAAAATGAAACCGTCATCATTCGAGTCGGTGGCTAAGAAGGCGGCGGGTCTAGTGGCTGGATGGTCAATATCTATTAGCGGTAATATCTTAGCTGAGAGATGGCTCTGCCCCAGATCTGGAGCCGGTCGGACCAGTTCTCCGAGCATCCTTGCGTAACACCGCCGAGCGCGGACCGCGGCCGCTTGCAAAAATGCATTACAATGCTCCCAAATAACACACGCCCCTTAAAAGCTTTTCAAGATTCGCGCGTAGCTGTAACAGATTACGCGCGTGACGGGGCTACGAGTCGCACGACACATTAAACTCATAATCGTTTCGCAATATGCACCGATTTTCGACAAGGAAAGCGTATAAACTGGAGTTTATTGCGGCAATGTCAAATAATAAATCAACAAATTATAATTACGCATGTCTCTACCACGCCCTAGAATGACATACAATTTTGTTTCGGAAATTATACAGCAACATATTATTTATTGCGCTTCTTTCAATATTTTTGCATAACTACATCATTTAGGTAGAAGTCGACCTCCAAAACTGAATTTTAAAGAGATGTGCAGTAGATGAGTTCATGTTAGATATAATTTACATTACGTTTTGTTCAGATTCATTTTCTAAAATGCTTAGGAACATAATACGACACAAATTCATATGCATACACATCGATTTAATGACTATTAATTATTACTTGTAAAAGCCATTAAGATTACTAGAGCAAAGCATAACGTCCGTGTCATTATATAAAATGGTAGGAGAGCTATATTAGTTATTAGGCATATAAATAATGATACAAGTATTCAGATATGATCTCTATTGTATGTGCATAAGATTCACAATAGGGGCCATAGTCAGCAGAAGCTTTACTTATCGGGCGCTAAGTTCCCATGCTACTTACACGCCGGCACAAGACTACAACACTGGAACATGATCTTCGTGATAATTTACTATAGAGACTAAAGAAAGCGTGCGCGCAGCCTGCCCCTATTAAATGATCCATACATCAAGAACGCCTCTGTTGCATCCGATTACTCGCTGAGATTAACGGTAGTATCGCCTAATGTCTAACCGCAGCCCCGCACTAAACTACCTGAAATAAACGATATGCATGTACAGTCAACCTGCGCTTATCTAAAAAAATACGAGTTCAAGTAAAACGTGTAAGTTGTGGGTAAAATAAATTATCCAAATCAATATAATGCCCCGTCTATCAGAAATTTTGAATAAAACTTTTGGTACTTCAGTAATTTAAACACATTACAGGTATACAATTTACTTGCTGGCTGATTGCTGATTGTATAGCCTCGCAGCCTCGCCCTCACTAAAATGTTAATAAAATTACTGTCGAATGCAACGGACATTATACTTAATGCGCCCAGCTAGAGCTAGTGAAGACAGAGTTTTGTCTAATACATTCGTGCTTCGTTTAATTTATAACTAGCTGATATTAAGACATCCGAGTCTTCATTACCTTTGGCGACACCTGTTTATAAACGGTCCAGTGATATTCAGGGCTGTCACTGATAAAAATAAATAATTTAATAAAAACTGTCAGACTGAATTAACTAGTTTTATTGTCGTATGAACAACATAAAACAGCAGCTAAACGGGCATTACTTATACGAATGAGCCATTTATGTAAATAAAGTATGTTTTGGCTCAATAGGAGAGGCAGGCAGTAGGGTCAGCAGAGCGACTCGTGACCGAGGCCCGCGCGCCGCCGACGTACCGTCACGACCGTCCTCGCCTCGTCGCCTCCAAATAACATGATATTACTCACTAACTGGCCATTTCACGCCACGTTTGCTGCAACTATCTCTATGAAAATATTGTTTGTATCTTACATGTCCTTATAAATCCTATATTTCAAGCGCATTGCACTTACCATTAATAAAAGATAAGTATCTACAACCAGTTTCTACAAATCGCATCTTAAGTTCTTGAAATAGTTTAGTCAGGTAGAGCAAAATAAATACACACTTGGCAATTGAGACTATTAGTTGTAAATTCTTTGACTCTGTGAATCAAACCGGCACACATTATGCGTCATGTCACCGAAAAGAAGATTGTCAGGTGAGTTAGACACCGTAGACAGACATTACTGTCCACACACGCCTTGTTTACGTATATTCCCACCTGCAAGTAGCCTTTGCGATGAGGTGGGAAATGTGTGAAAAACACAAACATAATAAAATTGTCTAGAGAAAATGGAGTCTGTAACGGAATATGAACCGTGGGTGCGAGTGTGTCCACAAATATAGTTTCATTTTTTTTATTGATGTTTACATTTTTAATAAAGATAGCCAGTTCAATAAATCGTTGATCTTTCACAATCTTTTAACTCTGTTCATAACACTCTGTACCGTTGTTTACTTGTATCCAACTGAGTAGAGTCAGCAAATCTGCAGAACACCCAGGATTACACCCGCCGACATGTTCAATTTATGTTTACATATATTTTATTTATGAATATACTTCCAAGTTGTTACAACAACTTTACACTTAAATTACAGACTAAAATATTTCAGCACAGGTACTTATGTACCGATGTGCGAAAGCGCGCACGGGCATCGATCGATCATGCTTTGAATCGGCCGATGTCATACACACGCAATAAGTTTTATATATTAGAGGTATTGAAGCTTTGAGAAGCGTACTGGAAAATGGCCGCTGCCTTGTTCTTTACTTATACTAAAACAGGCTCCATGCGTCATAGCCAGAATGCAAAGTCTAAATCTGCTCACCGGTCTTGTTGCTAGATCGTAGGTCTACACTGTTGCTCTCTGTCAGGGCACGTTCCAGTGTTGTGGCAACTTCGTCTACTGCTTGATGTTCTTTGTCTATCGTGCTGGTGGTCTGTTCTTAGTTCTGCGTTCGTCTGGACACTCTCGAGCAAGTAGAAGAAGTTACACCCTACTCCAAGCTGAAGCTTATAGGCAGATGATCAAAATATTCCGTTTTTTATCATTCCTTTTGTGATGATAAATTAAAATTGATTGCTATAACTGATGGATCATACGAATTATTGAAATCTATAGAAAATTAAATTTTAGTATAACATAAAATTCTCGCGAACCCATAGGTAGTTACGATTTTACGAGTACAGCGATGTAATCAATGTGAAATTCTTAATTCGCATTTTTTCTTCTGTCCCTGAACATTTATCGATAAATTGACCCGAATGCACATAAATAAAGTTAATGAGGCAAAATCATGGCATACAGCGTATCAACCTACATAGCTAGTTGTTATTTGAGACATCGTATATTTTAATTAAGCAAGAAGTACTTAAATTTTACCCCAGATGCATTGGCAGAGCAAAATACCCAAAAATCTTGATATTTAAAATGTTAGTAAAGCAGGTGCCCTACGTCATGCGTGAACCTTTTGAACTATTGCGTCACTCGCTTTTGAACTATTGCTTCAACAGAAAGTAGTATACTTACTTCTCCGTAGCGTCCATAGCCAAATTCAATTAAACATTCAAAACGGATACGGTACAGAGACAAAACAAAAAAAAAAAAACACAAAAAACGTACCGCGTTTTGCGGATCCAATTAGAATCCGTTTTGTTGTGATTAAAGATAGCTCTGAGGCCATTGTTTTGTGACAATGGCGGCGCGGTGTGAAGGAAGTCGCGGCGGCGATCGCTCACCGCCTGTCAGGTGGTAATGGCCGGACCCTTGGCACGTTTACTGAAGCCACTCCATCATCGACACTTATTTCATTAAATGCTCGCCGATAACCACGACGGCCACCATTGCGACACTAGTTAACTCTAAAATACACGCTTCTGTATTTTCACTGTCACTAACATCGATTGTGTTAAACGAGCTTCGGCTGTGATCAATCAGTTACGTTACACCGATAGTGATAGAAAAATGATTCTCATAAGCCGCTGATCGTGCAGCCGAACCGTGTAGGCCATACATCACGCGTTGTATTAAGATTGCCGCATTACAGACACCAAGCCTAATAACATTAAACGTGGTTTATATTTATAGCCTCATATTCGATCCCAGTATCATAAATATATAAGTATTATTACACACACCAATCATATTCAACACCCATATTGGACAAATAACGTTTAAAATACTAAAATGGGAATTCAACAACAAGACTTGGATTAGCCTAATAATATTCTGCACATTACATGATTGCTATCATTTAAATAGAAAATAATTTTCCAGGAAAAAAATAAAAAAATCATCTATATGAATAAAAATCAATGTTTGTTTGTTTGTTTGTCCTCTATGGACTCTGAAAAGCTGGATCGATTTTGATGAAAATTTGGTACGGTGTTTTGAGGACGCCCGCGAGGGTTTCTGGCCCAAATAATCTATATACCTAAATAAAATAAAAGTGGCATTGCAGCGCAGGCGCTGCTGCTAGTTTAGTATAAAATAAGGTGGAACAATGTCAGTCAAACAAGTGGATTTGTCGACTTTGAAGCAGAAGCAAATACATCACGTGCTCGCTGATTATATCCTTCTTAATAAGTCATCCTGCGTGCAGCTGAGGGGATTTGGTATATAACTCATTCACTATTATGATCCACACAAGTATATCAATTTTATTATTCTCGCTTTCCAGCTGGTTTGTCGGAAGATAATGACACTATGATAATGATATTTCAAAACACAAGCCTTGTTCATGTAGCTAACTAGGCCTTCAATATCATTAAACTTAATAAGCTTTTTAATATCTAGTTATTCATGTTAAGAGCTTATAACACGCTTTACTAATAAATGTTCAACTTAAAGCAAATAGGATAGTAAATCAATACCTATAGACACGATGCCACGTTCAAAAAGGTAGAGCTTATTGTTGTTGAGAAATAACGTAGATTTTAGATTTGTGTAATTATTAATTGGTAATTGGATACCTATTCCAATTATAAACTATCTTTGCAAACTGCAATCGGATATTCGAGTATAACTACATTAGGTACCTAATGACAAGATAGGTACTCGTGCATAAAGCTGCAATGAACATAAATAGATAAGCATGACAGCTGCAGACAATTCATTCTCATTACCTTATTCATGACAAAATTATAAAATTATTCCCAAATTAGAGTTACAAAATTCAAACAGCGAGCAAACGGGTATTCTACAATGTAAGCTAAACGACTTTCGGTAAACGAGATGTCGCAGGCCTTGAAACTAAAAGCGTTTACAAAATACACAGCTAAAGCGCGGAGCTCTCCTTCGCTAAGCACTATCACATTTGATTTTTGCATTAATAACATCTGAATTTAAACATGCAAAAAAGCTGTCGCACTGCACCCACTATTCTAATACCGACTAAATAATATATAAATAATAATCAGTGATGTTCAACCTGTTCTTCAGTGTTGCACATCTATGCATATTTGGCCACACAGTTACACTAAAACATGCATTTTATGAACAGTTGATTATATAATCTGAGCTGATGTTTGAATACTCGATCTTAGCCCAGTTTTAAAATTATGCAATGATTTCGTTGGTACATTACAAAAACAAGAGATTACAAGCAAAAATTAATAATGTCTACCTACATCAGAGTCATCAGGGTAAGTAGGGAGAAAACAAGTGCACTTACATGATTAAGTGGAAATGTTCTGATTAATGGTTTCTCTTCCTGACCCTTCTGGAAAACGCAGTACGCAGTGATTAAGTTTTTATAAATATTCATTATCAATTTTATATACTGTTCGTAATATACGTCGGAACTGGTCCGTTTTCTCTTTCGACGAAATCGTGCAAGTGCAGGACAATAAATCAGAAGTGTAAAGTTGCCTCAATTTACGCTCATTATTTCAGTCTTTAGGTGCAATTTGCCGTGGGCTAATTGTATTAATTAATGTCCATTAAGTTTGGATGCGTTAAAACTGTTGCCATTTTGTTTCTTTTCTTAATGTTGACCTCGAGCCGTTTGCATTCAGGCGAATATAGGAATGTGAGAAACATACATTAACGAAGTACATAAGTATCTATTTGTTTTACAGCTTATTAAGTTAGCCATAAGCATTAATTGGCCCTAAACTTAAAGAGTAATCTTTTATTTAACGATAGCCAAGTTAAGGCTTAGACGAGCAAGACACGAGCGACGCGGCGACGCGTATCTGTTGGAACAGTTTCTATGAAATCTTCACGGAAATTTTTCTACCGTCGCGTCGCGCCTGTCTGCAGGAGCCTTTCATCTGTAGAACTTAACTTGCTGTCAAGTTAATTTTGAAAATTTACGACTTAACAAAATATTAGATTATTCATGAGTATATAATGTCAGTAGGTAGGTACATTCAGTAATTTGTGATATTCTGAAAGTTGCAATAGTTTGATACCTAATCGGTTCCCTACAGGATTTTAACAAAATTGTCGAACCAAATTAAGTTCTTAAACCTCATTAGGTAAGTACCTAAATAAAAGCCTCTATACCTAATATTTGACCACGTTGTTCAGTTGTCTTCCCTTGGGACACGGGTTGCAGTTCGACTTTCTACTAAAGGTACTCTGAATGTCCAAGACAGTACCTACCTACAAAAGAAAGCTCCCCAGAATGTTTCTTGTCACAACTGACAAGCAGCCAGTCAAGTTTGGAGAACTTTTGAGACAGCAGGGATCTAATATACAACACGTAATAAAACCCCGTCCGATCCGTGAGGATGTTGTTAAGTATCGGACTGAGAGTCTATTTATGTGGAAATATTCAAGAAAAAAGAAAGAAAAAATTCGTCTCATTTTTTTTTTTCAATTTGGTATATTAAGGCTCTTTCAAACAAGCGCGACACGCGACGCGACACAAAGACACCGCTCGTCGCGCGACAAGCGGTGTCTTTGTGTCGCGTCGCGTGTCGCGCCTGTTTGAAAGACCCTTTACACGGGGCACGGGCGGCCGTCCATTAGCGGGTGTCTAAAAGTCATAACTTAATACCCTTGTTGAAAATTTGTTAATTTTTTAATGGATTTGGGGTCATATTGGTACAAAAATTGAGAATTTTAAATAGCTGTAACTTTTTTATTTTCAATAAGATTTTTTATTACTTTTTGATAATTTTATTGCAGTACCTATGACTTCTGTTGAGTAAGAAACTTTGGTGTCTGTTTAATTTAACGTGATAAATACCTAAAATAGTAGTAAGTGTGTGTGTGTGTGTATGAAGTCTGTGGCTGTGTGTGTAGTAACTCTCATTAGTTAATTTAACGACATTTTCATTTAATCTTACCTGCGCAAAGGTGCTTCAGAAGCGGACTCTTTCTGTGAGCATTAACATCCAGTTCCAGCTAATTCATTTTAGCCGCTTCTATATATTTGGGCAACTCCAGTGGCAACCCTGCAAAAACATTCAGGAAAAGTTAGTTACATAATAATAGTATCTAGTAGTAGTTAGATTCAGGCTACATTATGTAATGCACCTTATACCCCGATTACCCAGACAGATAATCTTACCTTTAAAGGTTGAAAACAATCATTTTTTTACGTATGTACACCTCAATACATAATTATGTAATCATAATCAATTCTAGAAATGCTGTATAGAAATGCTATGATTTCTTCTGTTAATTTTTTTATTGACGAAGACCTAGAAATCTTAGATTTAATGTTAAGTGAAAATTGTAGTGCAATGTAAACACGCGTATGCTCGCCAGCGTGAAGGCACCGGTCTTGAATGTAATTAGCAATTCTGCACGGCGCTGTCGGCACAGGCGGCGGCGATGGGCCCGGTGACCCCGCGCCCGGGTCACGCGGGCCGCGGGCCCAACCGGCCGGGTTGCACCACTTGCAGCGTTACTGGAGTGAAATCATGCATAATATCTTCGTGTCAACTGTAGCTATAGGAACCTACCTATAATAAGGTCGCATTTCATTAATAAAACTGGAAACCGCGTCAAGAGCTGTCAATGTCATAATTTCTGTGGAGTATTGACTCTGACAGCTCTTAACCGCGGTTTGATGTGCTAATTGTGTTCAGTTTCATTGGTGAAATTTGCCTTTAGAGGTCCAGAAGCACCTGTAAGAGTGTAAATAAAATTAATCGATAAATTAAACACGATCACAAGAATTCATCAGCATTAACGACGTAATAAACGTTGTAATGTCTTGTAATAAAAGCGTAAGCGTCCATCATACGTTTTCTATGTTAATTTCGAACAGCAGAGAGCATGTTAGGGTTGGACCATTTAATTTAATTTACAATGAAATTATTAAGCTGTTATCTGGATACATTTGGTCAGGGACAACATTGAACAAATCTAAGAGATTTTTATCAGCAAATAGATACTGTTCAAAGAATCTAACGACATTAAGAAAATTACGTTCATTTCATATTCGTGACAACCCTAGGTAGGTATACTAAACGTGGGAGAGGGCACTACCAATCGACCTAGTGCATAAATATAAAACAACTTCATTGCACACACAAACACCAATATTTATGGTCAGGACTGCAGTCAGGTCAACGGAGAGCAGAGGAGCTTCGACTTCAAACGTATTTTAGTACTTTCATCACAGATTTGAATATTGCGAGGACACTGATAATCCAACGACTCGTAGTAGGTAGTAGTCACGCGCCGTTTCAGGTGGATGTCTAGCATCGTGGGACAAAGGCATTGTTGTGGGCATCTGGGCCGCGGCCGCAGCACACGCCTCTGTTCCGAGGCGGGGCGGTGAGCATACCCATTGGTTACCGTCGCCAGAGCGTGACAAGTTTCATTGGACAATCCAACCAACAGTGAAAGTGACGAAACGCTCCTTGCACGAAGCACCTTGGGCAAAATTAACTACGACAATTAGGCCACTATTAAACTTTAATCCAACATTATTAACTATCATTAAAATACATAAGTCTACGTTTTAAATAAAGCTTTAAACATTGTACCTAAAGGAAAATCTCCGATAATTTTCTTACATGATTACCTACTAATGGAATGTTAAGTTCTACCCGTTCTACCTAATATCTTCTTCTTATCGTTTCTATGGCAAATATTGTTTGAAAACAAGTTAAAGTTCTACCTATTAGGGTTCCTAGAAAAAAGTTTCCAATTAAAATAACAGAGAACAACATATTTTAGAATGATTAAAAACTGAAACCTAAAATAGATTTTATAGGTTTCGAACTGAACCTAAACTCGTACAGGGTTACAGGGACACCTCCTCAGCATGGGGTCGCCCCAGGATAGACGGTTTTTCCGTTCAGGGAATACCTACACTGACATATGGGCGTTCTCAGAACGCTACTTAAAACTTTATAGAAAAAGCTATACTTCCAGGCGTGTCGGTTAGTAGTTCTTTTACAACTTACAACTTTGTAGGTACTTATATTGAACAAATCAATAAATTGTATAAGTAACTTTAACGTCTAGGGTTACAAGTCAAGTACATATAAGCCGACCCCATCAGAGTGATCCTGGTTTTATTTACATAATCTCAAGCCCGAACTACGATAAGGCAACTAGATAATTACAATTTGCATACACCTTACAAATGTCAATGAACGACGGCATCTACTTTTGAAGTACAAACCTAATTTCCTTGAGGTATTATTATAAACAAATAAGACCGACTATGTACAACAAAAAGCATTAAGATGCAAATTGATACAAGCATAACGAGAAAATTAGCATTATGAGCGACAATATTGAAGAGTGAGTCAGCGCGTCAGCCCATCAGCTCCGGTTGTGCTCACCGACCTATTGTGATGCAATGTAATAGCAAGGCGAGTAGACAAGTCGACTGGCAAGCCCGCCCAAGCCCTCGATCAATAGCCGTGAAATTCGATTATAAAAATCGAGGCCATGAAGCTTATTAAATTAAGGTGACAGTAAGAAAATTCAACTACCCACGCTGGTGGCAAGTACATTTCATAAGTAATTCGAGGGTTAAGTAGATACCTAGTACGAAATATAGCATTTAAATAAGCAGTTAATGTCCTAATGAAGCAAAAGAAATATAAAGGATCGTAATATCGTTCTGCCTACCCCCCGGGAAAAAGGCGTGAATTTATGTAGGTATGTATGTAAATATCGTAATTCGCTAGTTAATCACCATAAATCAAATTCTACCAACTAAACATGAATAAGTAAATAGAATACAGGTCATAGGTGGTCAGTGATGCCTAGTTGGTACTATTATCTATTCTGTGCCTAGCTGTGATTAAAATATTTCGACGCTGGAAATTGGTATTAGCGCCTGAATCTACGTAAGGTAAGGCCAGGCGCGGTCCGAAGGGGGGGGGGGGGGGGGGGGGGTTCTGGGGTTCATGATCCCCTAAATCTTTCACGCTGTCGGGAGCCTGAATGATTTACTTGTTGTGTTATTAACTTTTAAAACTATACTACACAGCCACGGGTTACCGTGACTCAAGTTTGAAGTTACGATGGGCATATTATCCAAAAACATTAAGAAACTAGGTAGTCATGGGAACTGCCGGCAGAAGTGAAAACTTAAAACTTTGAAATAACAGTGTAATTTCCACTTAATTGAAGGATCAAAAATTAAAATTTCACATTTTGTAAATTAATATTATTAACATTAGCATATATCGGCACTCCCGAGCAACAAAAAGCGCAACACGTCATACTCATAGGTGCTATGCTGTTAACATTAGCATGCCGGTGACGTGAACCCCTGTGATTTTCCCTAACAAAAATCGCTTAACGCGCCAGAAGAAGTTTTCACTTCAAAAATCCAAATTATAAAAATAAAGTATCTTGGCATGCAAGACCGAAATTTGAGCACTCTGCTCGTACGTAAGGTTTGAAAGTCTAAGGTTAAGGCCAGATTTCAAAACCTAAACTACTTACTGTAAAACTATTAAGTTTAAGCTTTTCTTCATTCAGTAAGTTTTATTTCTGTATAATGGTCAAAATAATACAGAAGCTTTCCAGGGTGGAATGCTAAATTTTTCAGGCTCGCTTTGCTCGCTCTCGTCTTCTACATTCTCTTAATTTTTGACTTTTCTTCATAAGTCGACAAAGCAACTGTAACCTATCCGAGTGTGTGCAAAATTTTCGACCTGACTTTGAAGTATCTAACAAAACCTAACCTATCCAAGGCCGGTTGTTAAAATTTTCAAGCTAGCTTTGCTTCTCATAATCTATAACACTTTACCCGGCAGTAGCGCTTGCGACCACTAGACCAACAAGATGCTTCCCTAAAAATATTCTTCGGTACTCGGTACCCATGGTAACCCTCCCCAAAATCTTGGGCTGCGACCGCACCTGGGTAATAGGCTGCGTTATAAGTAAGTACCACAGCGCCCAAGTCGTACTACAGCAATGTCTGCTCTCCTGTTCATAAGGACTGACATCAATGAATAATGATGCAAAATGTACTTACTAATTAGTCACGTTAGTTAACTGAAACAAGTGGGTAACCCATTGGAATTCAGAGAAGAAAAATAACCAACAAATAAGATTTTGCTAATAATAATTTTCCTACTACCTTCATTAAAATTTCATACACTCTGTAAGCTATTTCTAAAAAGAATATGAGGAGAAAAATAATATTTATGTTCATAGCTATTTTTGTAGTTTTCAGACATTCATTTTAGCGCCGCCGCCCCGCCGCCGTCTACTTTGATTAAATTATGTCAGTGGTTTCGGTTTTAAACTTTGAAGGTCTCTTTGCTTAATACGTACCTACTTGTGGCTAATTTCTAAATCGTACCTTGAGAACAGAACAACATTTGGAATACTTCCCAATATTAAGTAGGTATTTTATATAACAGAAATGGACGATTAAAAACACAATATTTAATTCATTTAGAGTCTAATTTCTAACTTTTACAGAATTAAGGAATTTTGAGGAAAATTATCTCGGGAATCATCGCATTTCTGAATTCAAACGAAAGCTAATTTCCATGTCCATCAATTATTAGATTTTTCTTGTTTATTAATTTGAATTCAGCACTAAGTAGTTTATTGTTGTTTTGTTTTTATTTTCGTGTGAAGTATATAAAGCTGTAAAACTATTTTCCTATCTGTCGTGCCTGCGACTTTAGCAGCTTTCCTCCCATTTTTAAAATAAATTGTATTAAGTTAAAAGACTATTAACAACTTTATATACTTCCAAGTCGATTGAGAGCGTCCGGTCTGCACCAAGTGCAAGGGCCACTGATAGCAATCCGACGACTGACGAAACACGGGGTTTGCCGGGGGACATTAGGAACATAGTTGTACTGTACCTACCTGATGTATGTACTATTTTAATGCTAGGGCTACCAGCTGCATTGTCGCGTTATCTCGAACTAAACTTCGCCGCTCTCTCTTGCACACCGCTACACGTCTTGGTGAGCAACAGATAGTGCACTTTCAGGGAATCACCTCTCTGCTCGACGAGGTGGGCAAGCTCTTTGAAAGAGTCATTGCAGACCGCCTCGTCGAGCAGCTGGTGCGGGTGGGGCCGGATCTGGCGGAGAGCCAGTATGGTTTCCGCAGGGGGCGCTCTACGGTGGACGCCATCATGCGCGTACGGGCCCTCACGACGGGGGATGCTGTGGCCCGGGGTGGGGTCGTCTTGGCGGTGTCTCTAGACATCGCCAATGCCTTTAACACCCTGCCCTGGAGTTGCATCAGGGAGGCACTCCGATATCACCGGATGCCGACCTACCTCTGTCGTGTGGTCGAGGCCTATCTGACGAAGTAAAAAAAACCTTATACTTCGCGCGCTTTCCGTTGCTCCACGAAACTTCGAGCGGTGTGCGAGAGAGAGCGCGCGAAATTTAGTTTGCGATAATGCGACAATGTAGCCCCAGCATTAAGGGGTGAGGTGCTACAATTTTCGAGCTCGCTTCGCTCTCTTGCATTCTACGGTTTCACATCCGGCATCCCATGAATCCATAGTAGCTATGCTACAGCTACATTATCGCGATAAAGCGAACGCACGCTTTCTGTTTACAGCGAAACGTCGAGCGGTGTGCGAGAGAGAGCACGCGAAGTGTAATTCACCTTATCGTAACAATGTGGCCACAGCAATAATCAGTGTAGGGTGAACTGCATGTTAATCATAGACATTTAATAAGTATGGACTGGAAATACCTACAAAAAAAAGGTGCATACCTACAACTCAAAATGTCGCATAAAATGGCTGCCAATGCTAGGGTTGTGTCATTCAGGGAACATGGTGTTACTATTTCGAGTATCGATACTAGTAGGTAATAGTATAACCAATCTTACTAGATATCACGGTTGAATCATATTTAAAAAAATATTAGCTAATAGTCCGTTGTAACAGAAAAAAACGAGTATTGACAATTTATCACTTCTCAAACAATTTTCCGCATAATTATAATTTCATTTATAGAATTATTACTTAGCAAATAAAGTTTTCACAAATATTTGTAACGCAAACCTAATGTTTGGCAAGTGAACGTTTAAACAAAGCCAAATATTTAGTATCGAGTGAGCATGCAAGTCTTATGCCTGTTTTCACCTTCACTAAGTGACACTTAAATGAATCCCTAATAAAAGTTCACTGTTGGATTTTCAACGGTAGACTCAGCGCTGAGAGTTGAAAAACAGTGCAGTTTTATTTAGGTATTCATTTAAGTGTCACTTAGCTGTCGGTGAAAACGGGCATTAGTGAATTAAATTTTTAACAATTTTAATATAAATGAACATTCGGAATAATACACATCCTTACATATTATAAAACAAAGTACACCGCCGCGTCTGTCTGTTTTTCTGTCTGTCTGAACGCGAAAAATTCAAAAACTACTAAACGGATTTTCAATCAATTTTCACTAATGGACGGAGTGATTCATGCGAAAGGTTTTAGTGTATAATTCATTAAAGTTTTGTGTAAATTGGCTGAAATTTGACGATTATTGTTGAAGATGTCGGATAAAATCATGCGGACTGGGATCTTTATTAGCGTGAGCCGCGGAAATCATAAAAGTTACATAAAATGTATGTACTACAGTATTGTTCATCTTAAAAACTTCAACAAAAAAATCGTATACACTACATAAAACTCTGCGGAACGGTCTCTCGGTGCTATGAACCAAAGAATACAGTTTGCTGTAAACCACGGGCCGGACCTAGCAATATCATTTCAGCGCAGCGAAGGAACTAGTATCAGAAACTATTACGGAAACGGTACAACACTATTCCACCATGACATATCATTGTAAACAAACGAATGAAATTATGAAATAATAAAAAGGTCTGTTGGACGGAAATAAACCCATATATTAAAATTTAAGCCGTATTTAATGATCACCTAGCAATTTTTTCATCGAAAGTTTATCACTTTATGTACTATTGCATGAAAACCGGCTACTAACCTGTGCAAAGATAATTGAGGTTGATTTTCCTTCTTTCTTGCACCACACTTCACAATACAACACACAGGCATGTTGAATTGGTGTTTTCCAACGTATATATGTAGTTTTAAAGGAAAACTCCACGTAATTTTCTCACAAATCTCAATAAAACAAAAAGTAAACAACCACTTGACAGCAGAACTACCATGAACTTGTCGCATATTATGGCGGATATGGCACTTACCTACAACTGTTACTACGTCTCAACAAAATGTTGCCATTATGAGGAACAACTGAAATATTGTTGTCTCTTTTATCAAATACGATTACCACATTAGAAAGAGTGAAATAACACGATATTTCACAATCTAGTTCGTTTTTCACCCATATTTGTATAAGCAAACTTATGTATAGAATATCGCGGCGCCTCCGTGTTTTTACTATCTCAATGATGTTAATGCAACAAAAACAGTTTGACATTTATTTTTCGTTATTTTTAAGAATTTTCTTTATTTTTATTTTTCTAACTGGTAATAACGAAAATGGCTTGTCATTGTGTCGCTGTCACTGTTATCGTCAATTTGTCGACTCCGCTTGTTTTTCTGTCAAAGATAGCTTCGCGAATCACTGAAATTGTTTACGAACGTTTTCACACATCTTATTTTGCAAAACTTAGGATTTGCAAAATGATTACTAATTTTGATAAACTATGCGGGGAACTAGAAAAACAAGAACTAGAGGTATCTATTTCTAGTTATTTTGTTAAAAAGTTAAATTATAGGTTATAAACAACTAAAGAATTGTTTATTAAAAACGTTGTATTTCAGGCCCCAACCGGTGTAGCATCTCCCTCGACATACGCTCAACTGTTGGCAATATATTTATATCAAAATGATTTGTAAGTATAACTTAAATTATATATTGTTCAAAAGGGCTTTGATAATTAAAATGAAAATTTTGAGTAATTTATTTGATTTGCTTTTGATCAAGTATCAACCAATTGTAGTTCAAAGCCAACAGGTTCCATATGGTTTGAAATCGATATCTCAATATAAAGAATTTTCTAATTGCTGCCTTTGCCCGTGAATTATTAGATGAACTGGACAAAACACCAGTAGTCCACATTAGCCCTGGCTCGCAAGCACTGGAAGTTATGGAGTGAGGCCTTTGCCCAACAGTGGGATGATACAGGCTATCATTAACTGTATTTGACAATATTTAACAAAGAAATTGATGAAATCAAATCACTTTAGTTTATGGTTATAAATAAGGAGCCTTACATCCTCTTATCATTACAACTACAAAATAATTAATGGCTGAACCATGAACTATTCAGGAATATAGCAATTGTTCAAATCAAATTTTTAATGATCATGCCTGTGCCTATTAGTTAAGTTGTCAAAAATTTGTTCCACTGTAATTTCAATTCACTATTTTATATGAGGCATTTTAAAGTAACTAAACTCACAAAAATAATATGTTTTAATGTTCTTCAGGTGTAATGCAAAATTCTTATGGAAGAGAATCCCTCAGAACATAGCAAGTAGTAATCCAGAAATAGCTGCAATTTGGGCCGTAGGCCAGAAGCTGTGGAAGAAAGACCTTCCTGGAACTTACCATGCATTAGCCGCATTCAATTGGACTGAACCTGTTGCTAATATAATTCGGGCTTTAGAAGGTAATATAAAATATTAAAGTTTATTTCTTTTATGTAGGTGCATTCCGAATTACACTGTAATCGATTTGAGCATGCTGACATCCGTTCTGAGTCAGCTTGAGCGCAATAACAATCTCCCATAAATCGTCATGAATGAGGTCATGATATGCGCCATCTTGGGATCACGCCGACTATGCTCTAAATCAGTGATGGGTCCATGGGAGACTCAACGGGGGTCTACATGGCAACGCAAATTTCCATAGATCTAATCTTCAAATTTTTTCTGAGTTTTGGGAATATGGTATAAATGTAGCTGCATGGGGTTCACCGGAACCAACAAAATTTTGAAAGTGGTCTATGAGAAATAAAGTCTGGGAACTTCTGCCCTAAATTAATATCACCGTGAGCTCTACTAAAAATGACAGCTGTGCTGTTTTGTTTTGAGTGGCATCATATTTATAAACTAACAGGGCATTTTCGAAATTGTGCTTCTGACTACCGTCACCACCTAACCAAAGAAGAAGAAATTTGTGGTATAGACACAAAGAAATATGATATGCAAGTTTTGACGTTGAGCGAGTCCACGAGCGTATCGAATTGTTGACAGCCCTCAGCTGTCCTAATCGTGATATCTAAATCGGAACGCAAATCATTGATGTGGCTATGAGCGATTATGTTCTAATTCAGAAAACGGACTAAATGGGTGAACTGGGTAAGTTGTTTGGGTACATACATGTGAAAGCTTTCATTCTTTTCCAATCGACATAACTCATCAGTTCATCTTACAAAATGTTTGTTGGATATATTATGTGGAGATCATACAAGTATGTTTTTTTTCTTATTTCTTTCTTAGATATTCTAAATTCGTTAATTTTGTTATGCTATTCCAGATAAAGTAAGGGAGCGCACATTCAACCTCGTGGGTCGTTCATATAGCTCAATATCACTGGATACAGTAGTCTCAATGACTGGCTTGAGCAAAGATGCAGTGTTGCATGTCTGTCGAGACCGTAAGTGGACGCTGAATGAAGATGGAACCACCGTCAGCCCATCACCACCCACCCAACCTGCACCACTGCACACATCCAGTGAAGATCAACTGTTTAAGCTCACTGAATTTGTTTCTTTCTTAGAAAATTAAGTAAGTCCTATTTATATCTTTATGAAATACATATATAAATTGTTTAGCTATCAATTACTACATCTCTCTTCCTAAACTATAAATGTTTTTTAAAGCCTTTTATACCTAATTTGTGAAAAACTGAAACCAGGGAAAGAAAGTTAAATAAACATATTAATTTAATCTCATTTATTACATACAACACTAATTCGAAGTTTATATTCATAGAAATAAAATAAAAATCTTTAATAAAAAGATATTATTTTAATAGGTATAAAAAGATCAATATATGTAAAGTTAAGTGGCAGTGTAAATTCGTATGTTTTATCTTACAATAAAGCTGTAAATTGTCCAATGTTGGTATTTAATGACAGCACTTTCTGTTGTCACAACCTTAAAAAAAAGTATATATCACAAGCAATACATTACTCACACAAACATTTGTTGAGTTTTTCATTGTAAAAATACTACAGTCTATATTTCTAATATCTACATTTGTTTAAACCTAGGCACTTTTTTTAGTTTGGCAACTCTCGATTAAAATCTACCCTGGAAGGAAACTTGATTTTGTCTAGGCTGTAATCTGATTGAGTTGTTGTCGTCTTCATCGCCCAGCGTGGTTTCGTAGCCTCGGTTGACTTGACCTCCGTTCGGTTCGCCGAAGACATCCTTCACTGATATGTTGGCAGTCGATGTTCTGTGCCGAGGCACGACACCTAGGTTATTATTGAGCTGTAATAGAATAGCTGAGATTAGGTCTAATTAAAATTGTGAGGGCTTCCAGGTTTAATCTTAAGATTTTAATCTAGGATTTCTTCCAGGAAAAAATTCAAACTTCCAGCAAACACGCTCTGTCCGATATTCGAACGGCACCTTTTTTTTTTTTTTTTGAGGCTGGGAAATCATCAAATAACTTCTCCCGCTCTGGGCGGAGCGGGAGGGCGTGTCAGACTCTTACTGACTAAAACCCACCCGTGTTCCTTCGGTTGCCCTGTCGCCGGGGGCCACGATCTCCCTTTCGGTTTTCTTCGCAACCCCGGCAGGCATCGGTCCTAGTGGACCCCTTCAATTATGCTGACATCTCTTTGAGGCGCGCGTGGAACACAACGCGCCGTCGACCCGGGCCTGGTCCTTATCGGACGGTGAGCCACCCATTGCTCACCGCCCGCAAGCCCGCGCCTACGGTGGCCGGAAATCGCCTCGCGATTCCCGACGCCCTGGGCGTCTCCTCCTGCGGCGGTTAGGGGCGTGAGGGCGCGAAATTTGCCTCTCCCTCACGCGTTCCGCCTCCTCCTTCGCGAGCATTACCGCTTCGCAGAAGGAGGTGACGGCCTCCCATTTCCTCTCGCTCCGTACCATAGCCTGAACCAGGGCCGGACGCGAGAGATCACCGCCGCCGATCGCCTCCACGAGGACACGGCGATGCTCCGCCCAAGCTGGGCAGACCTCCACCGTATGCTCCACCGTATTCGAACGGCACCTGCGTTTAAACAGTACAGTGCACTTCATTATAGGAATATTTTTGTAACATTACCATTCCAGTCACTCCATATTCGTTATGGGCACCAAGTGTCTGCATCTGTGATTTCCTTCTTTCCGCCATTACCGAGTTTCTTCTCGTCTCCAACGCCTTCAAAGTTTCTCGTCGCAACGTCATCTTGCGGTTAAGTACTGGTGTACCTATAAAACAATATTAATTTTACATTCGCGCTCACATTGCAGATTTTTTGTAGTTAGTGAAGACGAATTCTTAATTCATAATCTACCTGGTCCATCATTCGCGTTCATGTTGAAGAATCTCTTCTTGAAGGCCACATCTAACGTGCCTATATTCCTCTTCTTCTGTCTCGCTTTCTCTAAATTGTGAATGGTCTTTCTTCTGCCGACGTTATGCGGACCCGAGCCCGAATCATTGTCATAATCGTCGTCTAAACCATTCAACTTCTGCAAGTCTTTCACTATTGCTATTGCATTCTTATCTAGCAGCGCGTCTTGAGATAAGTCATCGGACTGGAAATAGATAAAAAACGAGATTTATGAACATTCTATACCTACAATCATTTTACGGCTGATTTGTGTCTCCAAATTAGATGTTTACCTTCTTTGAACGGAACCAATTCAGTTCTGTAGACGCTAATATGTGCGCGAGGGTTCCAAATCGATGGAACAACATAGCAGAGAACTGTATCACCAAAATCAAGGCGAAGAAGAATACGAACACTAGACCAATAGGCTCCAGTTGAAGATATTCTTTTGAAATTAAAACCTGAAAATTGTAAGTTTGCTTTAAAGTTGCTCCCTCGATGTAATAAGATCAAATTCAAAAATAATTAATTAGTTATTAAAACAAAATTAAATGACATTAAGTCAAACATGTGCTTTCAAGCTGTTTCAATTCCAATTTGATTGAGTTTTTTTTTTTAATTTACAAAAACGTAAGTCTTAAAAACACACCTCTGACAACGAATAATTAAAAACAAAAGTATTAAAAAATTATGAAGAATTTTCGTTTTGTTATATACAAGTGCATTATTTTTAAGTGTCGACGTTATGTGAAACATTTAAATGTATTTTTGGGATGCTTCCGATCCACATGAACGTTGAAATTGTGAAACACAGGGCTTACACAAAAATCACACATACAGTTCGATGCAAAATTTTGTTTCGCAGTAGGTGTATTTCCCGTATTATCCTGAGAACTACAGAACGTGTTAAGCAAATCACCACACCCTTTAAGGTGTACAATTACGTATGTACAAAGGAAACCAGAGTCCCTGTTACTAGTGTTTATTAAAAGAAACTCCGCCACCTTAATAGACAGAACAGAAACATTAAGTTACTCCTCGGTGAATTGGATTGGAAAGTGTGCACATATTGGGGAAGTGAATGGTCATCACATCTAAAAACTGCATGGTTGGGGTTCTGATTCGACTACGGCGAATGAAAAAGAAATGCTTTTATCTTTATTTTTTAAGTTACGTTGCATATTTTCGGAACTGGATTGGAGAAAAGGAGGTTGCTGGATTGGTCTTTGTGTCCACTTTAAAGGCTCTTCGGGAATGGATATCCTTTATTGGATTTAGGAATTCAACACCAAAGTTGGTAAGTATTCAACTCTATTGGCGTAACACCGTAGTCGAATTTTCGTGTGTTATTGTGGATAAAACACGGGTTTTCCATAAAACCAAAATATAAGGACACCAGGTTTGGATATTGATTAGACGTGTCACCATCAGAGTTGTTAAGTCTTCAGTGTCACCGGGACGCCATGCTGGTGTGCCCTCCCAGACAGACCGGTTAGAAGAAGGTCGTTAGGATTGTGTAGCGACACACTTGAGTGGTAATATTTGGCTATACCTCGCCTGTATCCTCGATGTACGTAATATTTGTCTTAACTCCCAAAGGCCAAATCACGTGGAGTTGATCTTTGTTCAGTTGTAATAAAAATACTATCAATATGAATAAAGCATTGAACATAACAAATGCGAAAACCGACTTATTGCGAAGTTCAATCAAGTCTCCTGCAATGCGAGCCTGTAAAATTTCATAAAACAAATCTGTTTAAATAATTCGAATCAACTTTCAAGGGTGACGGGGGTCATGGCCAAGGTTAGGTACTTTCAAGTCTCGGTTGTAGCGCGCAGTCCCGAGTCATCGTTGAATGCTGATCGCTGTGTAGTGGACTCTCACGTTACCTCTTGAGTAACCTCATCGTATGTTATGTTAGTCTTAACTCCGAAGGGCCACTTAAAGTGAAGGTTGTCCTTGTTCAGTTGTAGCAAGAATACAATCAATACAAAGAGGGCATTGACCATAAAGAAAGAAAAAACAGACGAATCTCTCAATTCTTTCAGATCCCTCGAGATACGGGCCTAAAATTTAGGGGAAGATTATCATCAAGAATATTTAGTATGACATTATGATAGATATGACTGTGAGATCAAATGAAATATCTGAAATAAAAGCTTATTAAAAATGCACATAGTTTAAAACATGACTGTAAATTCCAGTAATGGCATGCCATTAAATACAAGGTTTGATTCATATTCTGTATGTCTCTAAATTGTTCGTTATTCATAAGAATAACGCGGTATACTACAAACAATTTTACACTAGAAAACCGTATGGTTATTAACCATACAAAAAAAAAGCCGATGTAAGCCATGATTTAATAACTTGGTAAGTGAAAGTCCGGTGTCAGGAATAAACAGAATTATTACTATTTTGCTGACACCGTGTCTACAATTGTTTTTTTACCTGCTCCTCCTTGTTAGCATCAATAGGGTACAAATATTTGTCAATGAGATCTTTCCAAAACGATAATTCGGCGGGAGTCAAAAAGTCTACTTCACCCTTTTTTAATTCGGGGTCCTCCATCCAATACGGATTAATAAGATCATCTCTCTTTTCCTGAAATCAGAAAATAAATATATATTTATATTTTTTTTTTTTATATTTTTTGTACTTGTTCTTGCTCGCACTACCGGAATAAAAAGTATCTTATGTCTTAACGTTTCAAAATCGCGTCCAAATCCGTTAAGGCGTGAAAAGGTAACAGACGAGTTACTATCGCATTTATAATATTAAAAATAACACATAACATCACGCCTGTATTCCCCGAAGGGTTAGGCAGAGGTGTACCTATAATAGTACACCCACATTTCGCCAGTTATGTTTAAGTCCCATGTAATAGGGGGCGAGCCTATTGCCATCAACCGGGCCCAAATCCAGACTCCGGGCTACTAATGAGAAATTCCAGATGGAAAAACCCAATAACACCTTGCCCGACCCGGGAATCGAACCCAGGACCTCATACTCAACAGTAGCGCTTTGCGACCACTAGACCAACGAGGCAATATTAAGTACTAGCATAATCCCGCAAAACGCGGATTTATATATATTTTAATTTTTAGATTTTTAATTCATTTTCTTTAGGTCATGAGCTCTCCGAATATCAAAAAATATTTGGCCTAAGTCTTAAGTGCGTGAAATTTGATTCGCTGTTACAATGTATGGATTAACGGTCAGCTATACATCTGTTCTTAATTCGAACAAAATGTTATCTTAATATCTTACCCTAGGTGAAGTGGAAAGGGTATCGGTTTCGGAATCGGAGTCGTGGTCTTCCTCAGGTCCTTCGGCTAGTGCGTCTAACCCATGGTCTCCACTGGTACTACCTCTCGGCCCCACCGATAGTTTACGTCCTCTACTCATACCATGTGGATCAACAGCCCTAAAACATTAAATTGTGATTGAGACATGTTCAGTTCGTTATATCTATTCTATAAATATTATAAATTAAAGTCGCTTTTCGTGTCTGTCTGTGTGACCGCGTTGTTCTTCTGTACTGAGCAACAAATTTTGTTGCAGTTTTTACCATAATTTTCTTTTATTCTATCTATCTATCTATCTTTTATTAGAATTATAAAAATAAGTTGCCAGTGAAAATTACTAACCTCTCAACAGTTTCTAACTTCTTTTCCAATTTCTCAAGAGTAGATGCAATGTGCATGAGTTGCACTTTCTCTTCATTCCCTTTGGGATGCGTACATAACAGACATTTGAATAAGCCAGCGAACGAGAATTCGATAGAGCCTTCTTCTTCATTGCTATTCACTCCTTGAAGGAAACCTAGCAGCGAATGCTGTTTTACTGATTTCTTCGCATCTTGGGCTTCTTTCTTTTCTGCTTCGATTTCCTAAAACGGTAAAAAAGTGTAAGTAATTTGCTATTGGCGAAATAAAGGTAAATTAATCAGTTGTATACAGACCTTCTTCGTTTTCTTAACCGCCACTTCGCGAGTACCCCAAGATACTACGTTCAGATTTATAATAGAATACAAAATCAAAAGCAAGTACATAGAGGGTATAGATAAGAGGTAAATGATGCCGGGTACGATACACCAAAACTCCTGCGGATGCAAGCAAGCGGCTATGAAGAATGAGCTTGAGAGTGATATCAAGAAGATAGCCGATGGAGATCCTATGCCGTCCTCGCCTAACTGGAGTGCAGTACCGACAATCACAGCCATCATTATCATAGCGTATGCCGTCGATAATATCTGAGCCACCATTAACTGAAATGAGATAGTGCAAGTTTAAAAAATGTTATTAACAGGGTCATCATTATTGCGTTGTGAAAAAGGGATCACGCTATTCAACCCATCCCTCTCTCTCATATTGAAAGACCTACACTGTCCTCCCATACCTAGTCACACTGTTATTTGAAAGAATTGTAAAAGCCAATTATTTTTAAAAGAGTAACCGTAGAGCTTCTTGCCGGCTCTTCTCCATAGGAAACGACGAATTGAAACCGTGCACCTAGCTTCTGACGTTTCATAAGTGCCCATGTAGGTTTATGAGAAATAAAAATATTTTGAATTGAATTGAATACACACACTTTAACAATAATGTCTTCAATACATGCCATGTCAATACGGGCCTCATTAAAAGAGATACTACTCACTTGAATTTCGGATTTCATCGTGAAGCAGACAATCATAAAGATCATGATGGGATACAAGTTATACTCGAAGGAAGTCCAGTTGTCGATTCGGAAAGCGGCCACGAAGGCACCCACCAACATAAGGAATATAGTTCCGGGGCCCAAGATCGTACCACCAATCAACATCATCTGTAAAAAAAAATATATCTAGTATCACACAGAAAAAAACTAAAAAGAATTAATACAGATGGTACATCAAAAAACTGTCTGCGAACTAATTATCTGAGCATATAAAAAAATTATAAGTTGATTAAAAAAAAAGCTTTTTAAAACCTGTAAAGCATCATGGGAAAAAAGCTTACCTGGTAAGCGATGTAAGGACTCGAAATGTTATCGTTAATCTTGATAGTGTGTTTATAATCGGCGAGCAAGTCCATAATATTAGCGATGGTGGAAGGCACCCAGCGACGACGTTGATTGTAGAACTCGTTGAAACCTTCGGGACAGTGCGTGTAGGCGTCGGAGGCAGCTGAGTACTCTACTCGATAGCCACGTTGAAGTAACAGCGTACATAACCAACGGTCCTCCCCTGTAACGTTAAAAAAAACAATAAGATTTGATTCTATTTTTAAAAAAATAGCAGTGGCACTCCGGGAGTGCCGACGGAAGTAAAAACTTGAACAATTACGTGTGTACTTTTGGAATAGTCAGGAAATATTTTAACCTTTAAAGTAAAAATACTTGCATAGAACATTGATCCGTAATGTACATATAAATAAAGAGCAAAATCGCGTTTACAAAACATTTAAAGTAAAAATACTTGCATAGAACATTGATCCATAATATAATATGAATAAAGAGCACAATCGCGTTAACAAAAATGAGGTGTCGTCATAGTGTCCCGAAATCAATGGTTTAGTCCCATCTTAAAAATGCCCAACGCGCCTAAAGAAGTTTTCACTTTAAAAAATCGCTTTGTTCTTCCTAGTTTGGATGTTTTCTCACCTTGATCGTACTGCACGTAATGCCGAGCTTCGTCAGATCGCAAGGTGTATTTCTTCATGACGTTATCGTCCATTAAAGCCTTTCCTCTGAAGAGAGAGAAGCATCCGGGACTACAGAGTACGCAGCCAATCATGTGTTCAGTCGCCTTTTGCAGCCAATGACCGATAGCGTACTCGAACATTTGATACCACACCATGGGTCCTGGAAATATGAGCAAATTGTATTTTAGACCATTCGAAAAAATAAATAGCAATTTTCGTATCAATCTTATCTTTTCTTACCAGATCCTACAGGGTGAATACGGCCACAGGCCGCTCCTAGATTCTTGTTCTTCTTCATCAAATCGATAAGCAATCGTACAGCATGAGGTTGGAAATCAATGTCTCCATCCAAGGTCAGCAGATAGGTATTCTCAGCCATAACTTCTTTACGATCCACGGAAATAGGCAGCTCCATTAGACGGTGACCGAGAAGGTAGTACATGTACATCACCTGGGGAATAATCAAGACATAAGTTGAGATGTTATGATCCTAGAACATATTACCTTCTGTGTTTTACATAAAATCTGTTTACTTAATTTGTAGGTAATATTTCTACCTGAGACCAACGTTTCCTGTGACGAATCTTCGCCTTGTCTTTCAAGTGACAGATCATCTTTGTCTTCCCTGGCAGCACCCACGTCAGACGTCCTCCATAAGGTGCTGGCAACCTCTTCGGAGGCCGAACGCGGATGATCGTCTGATGTACTTCGGAAGCCGCTTCGTCGATAGTGTCCACCAGGAGTTTCACGAATCGATTCACTTGGGAATCATCGTCACTGTGATCTGATATTTCGAAGGCGTCGTCTAAGAAAATGTGCGCTGGAATAGAAAGGAAATTAAGTAACGTTTATTGCATACGTGTGTTAAGTTTAACTCTAGTATGTCAGTCTTGTGTTGTATGTTTTAAATAGCTTTGAAATCTCACTTTCGAATTCGTAGTAATCAGGGTCAACCACTCGTAAATACTTCTGAGCGACTCGCCGAGCGCACTGATCCTCATCCAACCGTAGGATAGACTTCAAGAACTCCATCATCTCGTCTTTAGTTTCGTGCCACATAGTACAGCATGCGTATATCCTGGTGATCTGGTCTGATGATTTGATAGCCTTTGGAGAAGAACCGGTGTTATCCGTATGAACTGATATGGTTTCGTAATACTCGTCGCCTTTTTCTTTTTCAATTTCTGCAAGGTCCTGAAATTAAAAAAAACATTCAATAACTTGAATTTGTTATTTCTTATGTAGTTAGTTAAATGCATTAGTAAGCTAGCTTTGTGTGATCATGTAACATATAATGCGATGTTTTTTGTGGCTTACCTCAGTTTTTACATCTCTCTGGTCGTTCCTCTTTCTATTGAGAGCCATACTTTGATCTATTAGTAAACCGTTGTACATCGGCATTATGAATAACTTCTCCGTAGACGCCAAACGTTCTGCTTTAGGTGTCCAGATGTGTATGGTGATCCATGTTTGTGACAGCAACCAGAGTAACCAGATCCAAGCCATTTGGCGTGATATGAAATCGCTAAGTGTGAACGCTGAAAAGAATAAAATACAGGGTTACTAATATTAAAGACGTATCGATCGTTAAATTTCGCATCAAATAAGAATTTCCGAAACGTTACCCGCTGGACTCTCGAAGTAAAGATAATCTGGCACCGTTCCATGGAAGTAACAATTATCACCATTTCTAATACCACACGCAGCTATCAAAAAATTGACCACCAACGGAATGACGAGGTTGATAGGGAACGCATAACTGAAGCCTTGGATGAGGATCTTGCACGCGAACTTTCCAAATATGTAGCAGATGTACGCCGCAAATATTTGGATAAGCATCACGTAGAATGCGGATTTATAAGCAGCTGCCACTTCTACTGAATCTCCAGTTAAAGTAACGTTAGCTAAGTCAGGAATTACGGTACCACCTAGTTGGATTTGTACCTGAAATAATAAAGAAGAGTTTAACCGAGAACATTATAATGGGATATATCTAAATTCCAATCTGAATTTTAATCAATTTATTTAACAAACCTCTTCAACGACGATACTGTGTGGTCCAAACCCGGTATTGAACAGTTGGAAGAACATGGCAGGCTCATCACCATCAAGCCATATGCTGAAGAGGATGCACATGAGGAACAACGTGATTTTCCATACAGATATGAAACGGTATGTGTAATAGCGCGTGAAATTCAGCTCGTCTTTTAATCTGGCCAGACTTTTGATCGTACCTGGAAAGAAAAAAGAACATTGAGCAACATATCAAAGGCTTTTAAATAGTGTTGCATTGGACGTGTATCTGGGTCCTTCCCCATAGTCAAACTTTTTTGTCCAACTGATTTGACCAAAAGGAATAATTTTCCCCGTGGTCAAACTTTATTGATATTGTAACTTTGTAGCACGCTGTATGCATGCAGTTCAAGTATGTACAGTCAAAGATAAAATGCCCAATGAAATACAAAGCAAAGATGGAAAAAGAGTGGTCGGATTATGTGTTGCACTCGCTTTGCTACCCGAAAAAAAATTAATGAAGGTTGGGATTATATACAATCTGATTGTCCTAAAACACCAAAAATTGAAAAATATCTTCAATATTTCGAGAATATATAGCTAAAAAACATATCATTTAGAATACAATGGTACGGACCATTGTATTCTAAATGATATGTTTTTTAATATTTGTACAAAGGCATCGAAGTATTAATGTTGTAGAAGGCTGGAATGCTCAACTTAATAAATTTATGAAGAGACATAATCCAATAACAGTTTCTCGTTTGCTCAAAACATTATCAGACAAAGTCAGCAATTCCTCCGAAGAACCGTCTCCTCGCGAGAGTGAATTAATATATAGAGACGAATTCATTCCAAAATGCCAAAAAGAGTTAATACACGCATCATTCCGCGATGAAACTATTAGTATTGAGCAACGTTTTCTCTACATATTTATAATATTAGTCATTTTTTTGTGTTTTAGGTCTTTCAGTTAATGTATTATTCTCAACCTTTTATTAATGTGGCCGAGAAGTACAAAATGCCGAATACGCGATTCTCTTTTTTGAAGTGAAAACTTCTTTAGGCGCTTTGGGCTTTTTTGAGATCGGACTAAATCATTAATTTCGCGACACCGTGATGACACCAGCTTTTGACCATTAAAAATACATCAACGCGTTAATTGCCACGGTGCGTGGAGTAAAAGACATCAACGCGTTGATACCTCGGTGCCGATTTTTTTTTCAAGTTTGCACTTCTCTCGGCACTCCCGGAGTGCCACTGTTTTTTCTTTGTGTTTCATTGCGAGAGGTGTGGTGATAGAAGCGCAACGGTCTGTTATTTTTCCACTGAGATTTACCATTGAGTTTGAACTTTTTCCAATAAGAATTTGTGAAATGATAGAAACCGATAATAAAAACCAACTTGGTTTCTGGAATTAATGTATTTGCAGCTGCAGTAACAAAGTCCAAAATAACTTTCTTAGATTTAATCATTTGGAACATTATTATTTAACTTCGAACAAATTATATTACGGTTTTAATTTTAATTATAACTGTACACTATAGTAGAACCTGAACAGGGACACCTCTGCCCAACCCTCCGGGGAAACAAGGCGTGATGTTATGTTATGTTACTATAGTAGTCAAACTTTATACACAGGGAGGATCATTTGAGTAGTTTGACCACGGGGAAAGGTCCATTGTCAAATTTCCTAGTGGTCAAATCAGTTGTTATCGTTTGACTACGGGGAAGGACCGGTGTATCTCTGGTATTTCTCATTCTTACCTATAGGGCTCTGTCGTGTGACGTAGTTCTCCCACCACCCCAAAGATATGCATAACGATGAAACTGGTATCAACCACAGGACAGGCTTGTTCTCCAACAGCGGCCAGACTATGAAGCCGGTGACTTGTGCTACTATCGCCGCAATGTCCACGATCACTTTCACGAATCGCTTCGAGTCTCGAGAGTTTCGGGAAAGAAAGCTGAGTATCGCAGGAATAATGCACAGGCAGTTCGTGATCATGGCTCCTTTGACCACGTCAAGTTCTGGTAGAATCATGAAGAAGAGCAGGCCCATCCCTATCGTGTGTAGCGATTCTGCTATGAATACCTGAAATAGAATAATAGAAAATATTATTGAGGCAGCATGTATTAAACGATTTTTAGTTAATCGGTGTAAAAGAATTTAAACTTTTGCTATTAAAATATTAGCTCTCGGAAAACCAAACAGCGCGCAGTTTTGCACGCAATATTCAATATTTATTCGTAAAAGTCGTGAATTGAGGTGTCATACAAATTATAAATCGCATGCCAGTCCAAAGAAAGTATGTAATAATGTAATGTGTGACGGTAAAACATGGCAGATATAGTGTAAACTTGTAATTTCTCCAAGTCACCAGATCGGTTTTAAAAACGGGCGATGTCGGATTAGAGTAAAGAAGCGTTACTATATAGGGTTTCAATGAAATTACTTACCACAGCAAATTGTGTGCTAGTTGGTCTCTTAGAAGTTTTGAAGAAACATATCCTCACTGAACGTATGAGTGTTCCTATTTCTGGGATGGCAAACGCTGCTAGGAGAGCCCACATCCACGCCACTCGCTCTTCGTCTGGAAGACTTACTATAAATTGTTTATCCCTACCTGGAATATGAAACAGATTTATATTAGTCAAATTCTTGGTCCCATACATTAGAACGATTTCGAAAGATTAATAACGGACGTGAAAGTTTAGCCTCGGATAACTTTATAAACGGTGGAATTCAGTGTTAAAACATGAATTTAATTGCGTTTCGTCAATAAAACACTCGCAATACATATTTGTAGTTTGGAATGAAATAATCCAATAATATTATTGGCAAACAAGCCACGTCTGTACAGCAACTAGATTGTTAAGTCCAAAATGAATCTGGAACGCGCGCGGCTGCGCCACACCGGATCTTGTTTAATGTGCGGACCTCCTTAAACGTTTGGTATTTGATAGACTTCTCATGTTTGGCTTTAATCGGAAAATACGTTACGGATAATACTAAAGTTAAATCAAACGTACCTAAATTCCTATTACAATACGCAATCCGCCTGTCCTTTTTTAGCTGTGAAGTCATGAAGAGCGTGGTGCCCTTTGCGACGACTCCGGAGCCGAGGACTGCAATGAAGACGACTAGATACGCCGCCACTTTGAATAACCGCACCGTGAAGTCTAAACATTTCTGGGTCTCCATAGACCCACTGTCTTGCTTCGGCGGGAACTCCCGAAACACGTCCCATCCTTTCGTTTCTTGTACTGTCCTTTGGCTGGAAAAGATAAAATAACGAGTCAGTATTACTGTGTTTTCGCGGGAAAGTCCGAAACCGATACCGTGGCCCCTGGCAACATGGCAACTGAAGGAACACAGTTTTAGTCAGTAAGAGTCTGACACGCCCTCCCGCTCCGCCCAGGGCGGGAGAAGTTATTTGATAATTTGCCACCCAAAAAAAAATATATATTACTGTGTTTATAATTTTATCACTGCATTCTCATTCGCTATGACGATCTTAACATCAATGAATAGTCAAAAAGTGTATGTTTTCAGTGGTTTATTATTATTGCACCCTATTATACACTAAATCATCATAAATATTTTTGGCATCTCCCAATTTCTTTTTTACGGGAACAATATTTGTTTAGGTAGTCCCGAGTGTGCACAATCCTACACCTGCTCGATAACGCAAGCTAGAATCAACATTGCAGTGAGAAAAACAACTTTCACACGCTATTTAGTTGAGAGAGAAATCTCGAGCAATGTTGCGTTCCGAACGGCGCAGACGCATCAGCTTCCTTCCGATCTGCAATATTTCGCGATGATGACCTTCGCGTGTGCAGCATATTAACGCGGATAGAAAACCGTTACATTACAACGTTTATTATTGCAACACATATGCACATAGTTTTTGTACTGGTTGTGACAGTGGGGTTTACGTAATGTAACCAACGAAGGTGGTAGGTGACCCAATTAACTGTTGCGGCCGTCTAGCTTCGCGAGTTGGCAGAACTTCGTGCTGTTACCTGACCACTGTACTGTAGCCGATCAGAAAGAGATAAGCGTTATTGAAATAGTTTTAATTATAGTTATCACACGTTTGAAGAACGCTGACATTTCCTTAAATGAACATTTTCTTCATCAATTTTCATACATGACAACGAAATTAATTTAAGTTTACCGATGAATGGCAACATTCATCGGTAAACTTACTTTCGATGACAATAAATGATTGAGCGGATCTGTGATCCATGTAAGGCATTAGAAAGTTGTTGATTGAACACTGTTTAATTATGCGTAACGCCGCCATTACGCACACAATCTAAGGAATACATAAGAAGTAGATTTCCAAGACAGCTGCATTTTTATAATTGTTATAACGAAACCTGTACAGTACCTAAGCACACAAAAATGGCCTATAGGGTATTTTTTTAAAGCTTTCATCGACCTTTGGTCCTAAACAGAGTAAGTTGGCAAGAAGTATGCAAAAACTTATATCAATGGAGATCATAAATAAAGTACATGGAGTCTTCTGCAATAGTAACAATAAGACCCTCATTTACTTCTGAACTCTACAACCTAAAGAAAAATAGGTTCCCTTACTACGATATTTTCAGCGTAAGGGAGCTGTGTGCCTTCCACTTGATGTAATCCCATAGACATTGAGGTGTCGCTTTTGTCATCACCCGTTTCTTTCAGATGATGTCCCAAGAAACGACCCAAAGAGAGGTATTTGTTTGTAGTTGACGTTAATTTCAAACTACATATACTTAGTTCCACAGACTAAAAATATCATATCACTTGCAACATTTACCTGTATATGCTACAATAATGCAAAGTCCCATTGCTATAAATCGAATTATTGTTATTCGCAGCGTAAAGCGGTTCTTCGGCATCGTCCCTTTCATAATGAGTTTTTCGATCGTGGTCACTCATATTTACACACGTCACTGGGTTATTTTTTTTTTTTAAATCACATCACCATAGACAGTTTATGAAAATTATTTTCGGAAATTAGAAGAAAATTATCAACGGAATGTCCAGTCAGTGCGAATAGTATAGTAGAACTCATCGATTGTTATGAGGACAGCGAACGGTGCGATCGCAATAACGACTGCTTGGGCACCGCGTCGCCCAGTGATACGCTATTGTCTCGTACTGGACAAAGTATGAATATTAATTTCCTCAATATATGGGATAGGTATGTTATTTACACAAAATTGCCGGTTCGTGGTTTCATTTGCAAATTAGTAGGCAACATGAGAATTTTTGTCATAGATACTTTGGTCGTAGCAGGTAATAGATAGGTATGTGCCGTAATTATGTGTTCGTGATCAGCAAACTTTAGATCTGAGCGATCATTTTGAAAAGTGTAAGGAACATGTAATTTATAAAATAAATAATGATAATAATATCCCTACCGCCGTATCTCTACGTTGACGTCGTGGTGGGGCTTACGCACTCTGAACTGGGTCTGTGCCGGTAGTTTACTTTACCGGAACGAGTCTAGGATGAGGAGCCAGGCCAAAAGAGATAGAAACCCGCAGGGCAGCACGTGGCGAGCTGTTGGGCAATAGCGACCCCACGGACTCTATCTCCCGGGAGGTGTCTTATTCCTCACCTCTGGCTTGCCTTTATTTGCCGGCTGAAGTGAACACTGACGAGGAATAGAGCTCCCACCTCTTTCTTGCCTTTATTGGCCAGATTAAATGAGATTTGCAAGAGCAAATGTGCTCGGAGGAAGGAAGTATTCCAGTAAGGTGCTAGTAGGGATCTTGACCGTATTTCCGGGATTGTCCTGATAGCCGTAGATTACCTCTCCACTCCTCGTAAGTACCTCAGGACAGGTTGCCCCCATGTCGCTACGTCACTATGTGCTAGCGACAGTTTTCGGGAACCCATTATTGAGTGTGTAAGTCACCCCCCGCCATTTTACCCTTGTATAGTATTATATATAACATTGGTCAGGCAGGGGACATAGTTATTCCATAATTCAAGGTAGCAAATCCACTATAGCCACCCAAACCCATAGCCCAATATGTTTTGTTTTCATGTTCTGCAATAGTCCTGCACCAACCGGGGGTTGTCCTTGGGTGCACTTGCATAGTGCATACAGGGATAATCGTCGGTTGGTGCTCTTTCCATATAAAATTGTCAAAGGGGCCTCTGCGAGTTGGCTTCGGCCCGTCTTACGCCTTCCAAAAGACCGGGACCCTAAGATCCCGAGATATTTAAACATATAAAAATAATAATAATATAACAAATGCACTGTAGAAAAAAAGTTTGTACGTTACTGTTTGAAAGCCTCGGTTGATTTCTCCCAAATTCCTACAACACTCAAATGTTTTATGTTCGCCATGATACAGCACAAACTTGTACAAATCACCATAAATAATAATAAGATTACCAATTAATGTGATAGGAAGCGGAATAAAATTAGAAAAAACTGTTCACAGTGACCGATTGACCGATACATGAAGTTTCAGTGGTGAAAGCGCTCGAATAATATTCACATACCTATTAGTTGTTCGGGGTAAGATCATTGGGCTATTTAAGTTATGAATATTATCCAAAATAAGAGATTTTGGCCTGGCTTGCATTAATTTGTTTTAAATCGATTTTTATGCATATGCATCGGGCTAGAATACTGGTCTTTGACTGTATCATTGTGTGCATAGCATAGGCAAACGTTTAGCACGACCAATAAATCTTGGCATAAGCCAACGCATCGGGATAGTTTCTTGATATTATTTGTACCATAGTATTTCCCAGAAAACATATTTGGTTTGAATACGACTCGACTACGTTTAGAAAAAAACCCTTTTTACTTTGATACACATTTAAAAATCGAAACTCTGGCTTCCCTTATCATTTGGTAAATCCGTAATCGCTATCAATCGAATGACAACCCGTTTTCCCCGAAGGGTTGGGCAGAGGTGTACCTGTAGTACACCCATATTTCGCCAGTTATGGTTAAGTTCCATGTTCCAATAGGGGCGAGCCTACTGCCATCAACCGGGCACAAAACCAGACTCCGGGATCCACAGTGATGCTATGATAAATTACTCTAAAATCCTCATAGAACATTTTGATTAGCTTGCTCCAAGTTCTACCCACTGTGCGGAGAGTTCTTCGTTCAGCAGTGGTGAGCACGCGAAATTAAATCGTCCGCTCACTAATTGATATGATCGCATCGGCACCGCACTGCAAATGAGTAATGCCTCCTTGTTTCAACACTTTCCAAATAGTTGACTACAGCACTACAACTTGTTTCCAAACCCTTTACCTCCACATATTATGATTGGTGTCTAATTCCATAGTCCATATATAAGAAAAACTGCATTTAGTCTGCGTAAGTCTTTATAGTAGTCTGCGTTAAATAGTATTTAAAGAGTGTGGTAGACGTGGGTTAATTCGATCCAGCTTCTCCATTCCTGTCCTCCCCCAGTGACGCCCTAAGCCGAGGTCCTGACCCCACAGGGGATGCCCTTATCGTCTAGTCGCTTAGTTTATAAGTTTCATGCCCTGGCTGGAAGCCTTAATTTAATGAGGAAGCCACAGGAAAGTCAGGTTAAGCAGCCGACAACCTCCTAGAATAACCTACGAGTTGCCATACTTAAAAAAAGGGAAGACTTGGGATTGCGAAGATGGACTAAGAGTAATAATTATATGAAAAGTGGCCTGAAATAATTCAATAAACAGCTCCGCCATTTCGCTCTGGTCTAATGGCTATTGAGTGACTTTTGAGACTTACATAAATTTTAAACTTTTAAATTTTAAACCAACGACTGGTCACGTAAGATATATTTTTAACATAAGTGGTTCGATTCATCGACAATTGACCATTGAAACTTGTCCAATTTTAGTTGATAAACAGGTGCTCATATGCATAAAGTTTTTATATGAGGAAGTGAAATAGATTCCATATTTATACGCTTCATTATACATCCAAATAACAATATAAAAATATACAAGGTTTAGCTCTATAAAACCAGTTCTTTAGTTTCAATATTCGTGCACCAACTGCGTATTGAGAGTTAAAATTTACGAACCAAGTGCTGGTTTTGGAATAAGTATTTCATTAAGTTGACTCACCGAAAAAGCCTACGTGTATTTAGATTTACGAATTCTACCGATGCATCTGTGTTAGATAAAGGTATTTTCAGAAAACTCGGTAAAAGACAGTAAAAGTTTTCGTCGCACCCAGAATAAGTTACTATTTACGAAGCGTATGTCTTTATATTATTATTCGTCTGTAAAATTGCGACATTCAAAATTGTATTATTTATTCAACCTTTTGCAAATTTTATCTTCACCCTGAGCTAGCAGCTAGCAGTCACCGTCGCTAACATTTGTACGCGAGGTTGGAATTCAAATCAAATGTACGTGTGTAGTGACCTTCCTCCACACACGATCCAGACTGTCGACAGTCATATTGGCCGCGTCTAGATGGATTAGGTATTTGCCGACGCGAGCGCTGCCTACGAAGCTCACTAGTCAGAACAATAGATCGCTCAATGTCGCTACACCTCACGAAAACTTACGAAAGCCTTCGCCCGTCTCGCGTGCACGTGCACTGGTGCCGCGGTGTTGTAACATAACAGTAACCCGTAATATCATAACAATAAAACAACTATTTCTTTTCCGCGATTATTGTGTTTCACAAAGTAATAGCTGCAAGTTCCAAGTAGTTAGATTAAGTGGATTGTTTAAATCTGTTAAGAAACACTTTAACAGACTTACCTAAATTCTGTTTCAATTTTGCATAAAATTCTGATTTTATTTGTGTTCTGTATATTACATACATACAGAACACATAAATAAAAATTAGAATTTTGGGCAAGAATAGATAATTAATATTTATTTTTAATTTCTATTTTTACAATAAAATCGATGACTCAATGTTGCAACTGCACTAGTTAATGAATATTTTGTTTAAAATCAATTTCCAAGACAGTTCAAGTGTAATAATAAAAAATGCTTTAGGTTCTAAAACCTAAAGCATTTTATGGCTGCCTAAGCAGCCAAAACCTCATCTCTAAAAGTGCTCGGGTAGTTGTATCAAATCGTTTTATCGATTAATAAATAAAAATATTTCTTCGTCATTCAATGGACGTACGTCAAACTTTCCAATTTACTTGTAGCCATCTTAAAGTAATGTTTCGTTTGATATGCGCACCGCTACTCCCGGCCATGCCCAATGTCCACCGCAGTCGGAGGTCATCGACCATGGTGTGGACGGGAGCATTATGTTGTGCACACGTCTGCTAACTTCCATGTTTGTCATAAACCTACCTGAGCTTTGTCGCAGTTACGTCATTACGACGTTATGGTAGTCAACACTCATAACACGTCGTTAAAAATATATGGTCATCATCTAACTGTCACTGGATATTTTTTTGGCAGAATACGACGATACGTATTATCTTTTATTCTGGAAAAGACAAACAGGCCTGAAAATGCATGGTACTTCATGCATTTTCAGTCCTGTGCTAAAAACTATATTTTCATGTTATGCTAAAAATAGTGTCACTGTCGTCACTGTCGAAACATGCAAAAAAATGTGTTAGCAAAACTTAATCCATTGCATAAAATTAGCACAAAATTAACAATTATCATCAATTCACTGATTTCGTTACAAGTGTTTTTTGAGCATGTAGATATATGTGGTTTTTTTTTTTCTGTTCGTTGCAGTTCTGAGTTTAAAACAACCAGTAAAGTATCACATTGGTCGGCTATCCAGTATTCTGATCACGCTCGTCTCAGCTACCTACTACGAAAGCGTTTACTGCTAGACACCGTTTAATCTAAACCGAATAAATAGCTTTATTTATTCTTCTTAGAACTCCAACATTCATCCAACAAATTCAATTAAGCTAAGAATCAAAGTATCGACAGACTATTAGTGGACGTGCTACTAGTCGGCGAAGGATTGAACGATCTATAACAGAAAAAATAAAAAACTGACTGCATCTTAGCACAATATTATTCTTTTGTTAGCGAGCAGATACCTTCTACAAAGAATGTGGAGACTTAGGATGTAGAAACAGGATATAAGAACTACATCAGATTGTTTCAAGGTTAGACCTTAATTTCTCATCTTGACTTGTGCAAGCATGGAACAAGTAAACCATCATAAGTATCTATTATAGTTCCTATAATATGGTCCGTAGAGGCCTCTTAAAGCGAAGTGGGGCGCAAAAATGTGGCGCAGTCGATGGATCGAAAGTTGTGTCGTCAGAGTTGTCAACCTTGGCATTTGAACGGGTTCCGGGCCGCGGTGACCGATCGGCGCGAGCGACTCGACCTCTGGCTAAATAAAACTTTATACTAAACAATGATCTTTTACATATTACTTCTATTTATCATTTAGACTACTTGTATTTTTTCATTTCTAATAAACTAGCTCTTAGATTGCATTTTTAACGACCATTTTCAAATCCACTTATTCTTTAATAATAATATAATAAAATAAATAAAATAATAATTTTAATAATATTGGCATTTAAAACTTTTCACAAAAATAACGAATCTATAATCACAAAGTTCTGACTGGATTTTAAATGTAATCATTTCATCCGCGGCATCAATAGTCACGAGTATTTAATTTTTTTGAAGTTGAGCAGAAGAAGCTTTAAATACCTGGATTGTAAACGAATCAAAATATAATGTTTCTTCTTATATCTAAATATAATGTTGAATCTTTATGATTTGTTAAATAAAGTAATTTTCGCTTTTTAATCTCTTTGTGTGAAAAATTGCAATACATATTATGAGAATTATCATCATTGCGAATCTGACTCATCTGATTTGCTTTTGAATTACTCAACATAGTTCTGATGGGAAAATAATGCTTAAAGACCACCGCTTGCACATGCCTAACCACATAATTATGCGTTGAACACCATATTAATATCGTTGTACCACTAATGAGACCTTTGACGGCATTCTACTCTAATTGATTTTGTTTTTCTTTTCTAGTTACTTGCTTAACATCATTACAAGCGATCAAATCAATTAATCAGTGATCGAATGTTCTGTAATGCCAATTGAATAACTTTATTATAAAATTCGATTTGTTTTATTTGCGACTGCTTGTAGTCACATTCAAATACGGTCTTTTATTAACATTATGACCAAATTTGACCTTACAAATGTGATATTAGATGTCACTTCGTTAAATAGCCTTCACAAAAAATTGGTGTCATGAATCAAAGATCTTTGTGTGAATCAGTTGACGGCTTGAAACATTATAACAATAATTATTACGCCTTTATGAAAATAATGAACACATGATGTAACATTAATACTTTTGTAAGAGCTTTTAATAATAACTAGGTTAAAATTCTTTTTAAATACTGAAATGTTTAATTCAAAAGCAATTCATTCTTTTCTTATTTACTTGCCTACTTGGCAAAGGTGAAAGTGTCTGTACTTAGCACATACATGAGATCTAACACCGAATGATTGCCGATGACGTATCGCTTTGGTTGGGACGAGTGATATCATACGTTACGGAGGCTGTTCCGGTTCTAACGTAACTCTCAGACAAGCTTTTGTATTAAAGATAAAGTTGTGTATCTTCAGATAATAATACTACATTTGATTTATATCTGTATTTTTAAATATACTTATTGGTTCCGCATTTTTTGGTTTATCGATGCTACCAATGTGTGCTGCGAATTTTGTCTTTGGCTTTTAACCCCTTCTTGATGAGCTAATCTAACCAATGTGTGGCTAAAATTCCTAGGAAATGATTCATCTAAATATCCATGACAAGAGCAGGGATTCAAATCAAAAGCTCTTGAAGATTCTTGGTAATCCTAGCGTCATTAAATATAGGTACTTACTTACACCTTTTACCAAAAATACAATTGATAAATTACGGTTGATAAAAATACAGTTGATGGTAATGAGTATTGCCTAAACTGCTACAAGGATCTTTTGGCGCTAGAATGACTATGTCATGAGGGCTCTGTTGATAAACATTTGTGAAATTGTTTTATGAGATACTAGCAGCGGTTTCACCTGCACAAGTCTCAATGCCTGTGGGAATACCGGGATAAAAGTATTATAAAGTATATGTGTGCCAAATTTCATCCAAATTCATTCAGTAGTTTTAGCGTGAAAGAGTAACAAACATCCATCCATCCTCACAAACTTTCACGTTTATCCTATATCTACTATTAAATGAGCAATATTTGTATATATACATGGTTATTAGTTATAATATGTCGTCAATCTTTTAAGGGGATTTAGGAGAGGTCATAATTTAGGAGAGGTTAAAACCAAATGCCCCTTTTGACTGCTATGCAAATGTCAACAATTTTCAAGTCATTTGATATTTTTATTTCATTCATTTTAAAATATAAAACGTTAAATGACTCGAAAATGCTTGACATTGGCATAGGAGTCACGAGCATTTGGTTGCAAATGACCTCTCCACATCCCCTTCACGGATTATCGACATATAACCAATAACCCTGTATACAGGGTGGCAGGGACATCGACTCCAAGACTGTCACCATTCAATACATGCATGCCGAGCAATCTCGAAAGGGCTATCGTGGCCCCTGGCAACATACAGGCAACTGAAGGAACACGGGTGGGTTTTAGTCAGTAAGAGTCTGACACGCCCTCGCCCAGAGCGGGAGAATTTATTTGATAATTTCCCAACAAAAAAAAAAATGGATTCAGTACATAATTTTTCGTCGATTATTAAAAAAAAAATCTGCTGTTCCATACATTTTGACCGCGTAAGTATTGCACTTTTCTATGAAACAGCAGTTTTTTTTAAAAATAACATACGTAAAAATTTCAACGCAAGGGGTTCAGAATCATTTTACTGAATCCACGGTAACAGTTTTCGCGTCGATGTCCCTGCCGTCCTGTATATTTGTAGTCACGTTCTGGAAAACGGGTCTAATTCGATGAAAGTTGCAATATCGACGCCTTACAGTGAAAACCTCGAAGGTGTAAAAGAAGTAACTTTTCAGGAGAAAGAAAAACTGCCTGCTGTAAAATTTTTGTACGTCGTCTTTTATGTTCGCAGTTCTTTATATAAAAGCGGGTTAAATTTCCATATTAATGAATAAAAAATATAAAACACGCCGTACAAAAATTTTACAGCACGCAGTTTTTTCTTCCTCCTGAAAAGTTACTTCTTTTACACTTACGAGGTTTTCAATCTACACTCTCACACACCGGTTTACGGGGCGAAAAATCGATCAAGCTAGGTCTCATATCTGGGAAAATTCGTTTTCTCTATTTTATTTTTACCTGAGTAGAGCTCAGTCGCCCAGTTACTATGTATCTATATAATAAAGTGAACATAAATTAAATGAATAAATAGGTATCTTTGCTACGCACCTTCCACCATAGATCTCGTTAGCGAGCGGTGTAAGCTCATCGTCGGAGTTGTCGCTGGCCTCCTCGCGCCGCGGTTTCCCTCCCGACGTCGCCATATTTTACTATTTTTCTGGAAACAATAGGAAAGTTATAAGAAAATTGCTAGGTGATGAAACTTAGGCTAAATCTTCGGAACTCTGCATGGTACGTAATATCCTTATTATAACAAGAAAAAAGATGATGTGCTCGCTGAACCGTGAGTAGATTATTCGATGCGATTAAACTACTTCCAAGTTTCTTTACACGGTTATCATTTTATTGAACAATCTAAGTTTCTCTAGTTTTGCCAATATGATTAAATGACTCATCATTCGGCCAAGAAAACGTAATTAGCAGATGTGCAGTGTCTTCGCGTAGGTACTTATTAGAACCGTTAACAGAGAAATTGTCGACATCACGACTTTCCATTTTGGACGGCTCCAACTGTGTCCACTGTCACGCTTTTACGGACTCGTGAATCTGACTGTGCCCTACTGTGAATATAAACAAGCTTGAAGTTTAGTATGAATCAGCTTCAGTTTTTTCAATATTGTGACTGCACTTTGATTGTTTGGTTTGAGAAACGAGCTTTAGGAGAAAAACACAATTGCCTACAACAATTACCAAAATACCTTATAATTTGGTACACATTGTGCATCTTCTTCATTATCAGTATAAGGTAATAGTCCGAAAAACTGAAAAGTCCATCATATCTAATATACCTCTCTACATATTGTTAAATAAGTATGTAAAAATATTCCGTAGCAGCTTCGTAGCACAAGTAAACTAGCCTGCTACGAAGGTAGACAATAACAAAGGCACGAAGATACTTCAAAGGCTAACCTTTCAAACGGTCTATAAACTGATCCTAATTTATGGTGCCCTCTCGAGTGAGCGCACGCCTGACCTTTCAGTTAAAGGTTAAGTATTTAACCGCAGGTCCTATTTATTTCATATCGCATACTAATATGCTTAGTCTTACATACAAAGTGTTTATAATTTAAAATTCTTTGTAAATATCTAGGAAATCCTTGTAAAACAATCAACATTGCACGCTGATAACAATCGAGGCTGTAGCTTTTCACCTTCTTAGTTGTATTAAATTAGCTGTTTAGTGGCCAAGGCTTATGTATGGTCGTAAACCGTTGCATCAAATAAAAACCATTCGTAATCAAAATATTCAGAATCACTAGATAATTCTGTCTCAAGGATACGACTGTCTCTTTAACACCCTGAAGGTAAATTATCGGAGCTGTTCGGAGAATAAGAATGTATCCAGTGCGTGAATCACAGCCTGTCCAGCAGAACTCTCGCGCATTCCACCGAGAGCCCTCGACCTTGCCGGTCATTCATCCCTCGCAGAGTTATGGACCTTCGCCAGTGATTTATTGCTCATTCATATGCACTTAACCACATATTTTGTATATCTACACAGTGCATTTCTAAAGAAAGAGATTTTATTTATTTCAAAATCACGATGAGGAAGGTATCATCTTACGTCAATATTATGAAATTCAGGTTATTCTGTTAGGTATACTATAAAAAAGTTCACGTCTGTAAGGAAGACATCAATAGGTACAATAACCTTTTCATAAGGAAACAACATAATACGTTACTAAGGAAAACTGTGTTACAACATAAGTATAAACATTACGCCCCCCAGTTTTTGTTACAATTCGTAACTATTGAATTCATAGCTAATTCTTCTTCATTTAATATCGCAACACTAAAATATAAGATTATATAACATAACAATAGGCAGAACCTGGCACGCATTGCGTATGTAACACTTTCAAGGTACCAACACAAAGAAGTCATAAACATTGTTAGGCTGGGTTATTGCATTGAACAGGCAATGTCCATCGTATCAGATCACGGCGCTAGTGGGCACTGTGGGCAGCAGGCTGCGCCCGCGCAGGCGCCCGCAAGGTCAGCGACTTCGGCCTCAGCTGGACAATGGACCCCGTCCTTACAAGCACTTTAGAGCAAATAGCAACCCTATGTAGCTCAAGACTTATTGAACTCTATAAAGATAGTGCACGCAATGGATACGATCTGTATTGAGAATATCAATTTTGTTATTGTTTGTTTTCGTTGCGTAGGAACAGACTACAACATCGGACTAGGTAGGTATTGAAGTTCAATTGAAAGTTAACAACTTTAGTAGACTATAGAGAGCCATGAATACATGATTAAAAGATCATTAATTATTGGAAACCACATTTTCACTACGTAAGTATAACAATTTAATGGTTTTTGGTTGAAGTGAGTAACTCCTAGATAATTATCTAAAAACACAAGGAATGCTAGTTGTTATTCTGTTTTTCTTTTGTGAAACATAACTCAAATAATTATGTTTTATAAAACTAAGCGAACGGTTGGTATTTCACAAAGAATGTACTTAAAACTATGTCTTAACATTCTACGCTTTACTTAATTTAAGTTTAAATAAGTCTGACGTAATTCGTTATAAGCGGAAACGATCAAATATTATGTACGAGCTAATGTAGGTAGTATTCTACCTGCCAGAATAAGGTTAATAACCAGATTTCGTACACAAAAGGTAATAAATTAGTAAAAAGTTAAAGTTTTTGGGTCAATAATTTAATACCAGTAGAAACTAACGTCTTTTACGTGTTTTTTCGAAAGTGTGAGATAGAGCTATGTGTTCATTGGCTGGGAATACCAATCTACGATTATATCTAGGAGAAAAACAATCAATCGATTGATTGTTACAATACAATGTACATTCATATATTGTAAATGACGTCAAAGCACTAGCAATGCAATAGTAAATCATAATTTAAATCGTATTACAAGCACCAATGTGGTCGGACTGGTGGCGAGGGCCGCAGGTTTACTTTCACTGCTAGAGGCCGTCAGCTGGCAGCCCTCCTCCCCGCGCCCGCCCCACACCGCCCCTCCGTCTTCCTCACTGCTGCGCAACACTGCCTTATATTCGTACTTTCATAGCTTTACATAGTGTCGCTATCAAGTACATACCTTGCACAAGATGATGAGTTAACGATCAGGAATGCCTTGCCTAACGCGAGCCTAATTCACAAGCCAAATGGGAGACTAGGTAATCTTCAGCTATTAAGGAGTGCCGATTGATGATAATTACAAGAGTTGGTGAAACCAGTTTCTAAAATGATTGGATGCGAGTGAGCTATGAATTTTAAGATTTTCTTGTTTTTTTGACGTGTTTACGCCACAAACAAAATTAAACATTCCTCAGAATACAAAAGATTTGAAATTGATACGTAGCTCTAAGCTCATTCGTATCTTGAGTTTCAACTCCCATCAATTTTTAGTTTGCTCTTTTGTAAAAAAGTCTTTAATGGGTGGTGTGCTAATTTGTTGGTCATAAAAATATGTTTTTAATGGGTACTATAGCCTTAAAACGATGATTGATTGACCTACAAAATTATCAACAATTTGAATCAACAGGAAATTGACAGTAATGCTTTATGGTCCAAATTATTCTTGGGACATGAAATTATCATTTAATAGTTCTTATACTGAGTCAATAAACAAGTCGTAACGATCTTAATGTAAGTAAGTATCACGCTGGATCACCGGAGCGTGGAAGAGTGGGGCGAAGTGACCTCGAGCCAGCGACGGAGCCAATCTATACCCAAGTGACTTGTCATCTACCGACAAGGAGCTATATTCCTAGAAACATTTTTGCATTTCCAACAAACCCGGATGCGATTTAAGAACTGGCTCTGGTGCAAAGAACCGGTATCTTTGTAAGTTTAAAAAAATAAACAAGTGCGTGTCGGACCACGAACAATGAAGGGTTCCGTTGTTGGCATTAATTTATCCAGAGAAAAAACTACTGGTCCATGAAGGAACTACGCAGGCTTCATGGACATGACTATTCTTCCCGTCTTAACCTATGGTGCATAGATTGTCTTTGACTAACATCCAGAAGTTCAAACTCAAGGTCTGCCAACGAGCAATGGAGCGCAGTATACTAGTCGTTAAATTAACAGATCGTATTCGAAACACAAAACCGCGCTCTAAAACAAAAATAGCTGACGTGGCTCAAAAGGCTGCCCAGCTTAAATGCGACTGGGCAGGACATGTCTGCCGCATGCCGGACAAACTGTGGGCCCAAATAGCACAGAACTGGTGCCCTGAGACAGTGAGGTGGGGTCGCGGCAGACCACGTAGGAGATGGCGGGCTGGATAGGTTCCGTCAAAACTGGAAATGGAACGCACGGGCTCGCGAAAGGTGGAAGGAGTGGAGGGAGGCTTTTGCCCAGGAGTAGGACAGCGTAGGCTAGTAAAAAAAAAACTTTGTTGTTGAAAAAATGTTCTCCTATACATCGCTATTCAGTGCGATCAATTCTCCAACTGTAAATGTAAGTTTGTAATAGCATAAAAAAACTTGCTTATTGCCAAATTTCATGATATAGGATAGCGGGAATTACCGTATAGGTTTTGATTTATTTTCGAGTATCAAAATATGTCGTATTTTTGAAGGGAAAACTTCTTTAGCGGCGTTGTGCATTTTTTTTGTAATGGGTAAAAAATGTTAAACTCGCGTCAGGACACGTGACCTGATCGAAAATTCGTAAGACGGTTAAAAAGACATCAACGCATTGATTACCGCGGTGCCGATATTTTTTCAAGTTTTCACTTCTGTCGGCACTCCCGGAGTGCCACTGTTTTATAACGTTGACTTATACGCTTGATTTTTAGGATTACAACGTTAGTCAACAAGGGACCCTTATAGTTTCGCCATATCCGTCTGTCTGTCTGTCCGCGGCTTAGCTCAGAGACTCTTAGTACTAAAAAGCTATAATTTGGCACAGCTATACATATTAATCATGCGAAAGCGATATTATGAGATCTTGTAATTGTTTTATATTTATATATTTGTATTTAATAATTCAATTTGTATAGGGTATCTCCCTTGCACGTAAAGTGGGGATGATTTTTTTTCCGCGTCTTTCCCATGGTGTGGGGTATCATTGGATAGGCCGTTCAAAAATATTGTGGGTCTGTGAAAACCATTTTTTGATTAAGAAATCCGTTTGCGTAATATTAAGCTTTAAATGGCTCGTTTTTGTTAGAGTCAAGTGTCCCCCTCCCCTTTTTTTTTTTTTTTGAGTGTGGGAAATCATCAAATAACTTCTCCCGCTCTGGGCGGAGCAGGAGGGCGTCTCCCCTGCCAGGTAAATCGTTGTTTTTAGAAATGTGAAAAAATTCAAGGCCGTAGTATATGTAACGAAGTTAGGAAAATTATCACAGCTAAGTGGGCTTTACAAATTAACGTGATAGTCGACCAACTTACATTTACAGTTGTAATGTATGGGAGAACATGTTTTTCAACTACAATGTTAAGTTTGTTCTGGGGATAAACTCATCCCAACTACGGAACTCTTCATTGTGTGTGATCTGACGCGCACAAGGCCGGTTTAAAGCTCCAAGGGACCGTAGACCTACCTACGTATTTCATATTAATTTCAACTTGATACCTCCACGCTTTCCTGAGAAAAAGGGTCTTGACAGACAGATCACTTCGTTGTCCGTCCGACAACGAAGTGATCCTATTGGGGTTCCGTATTTTTTTTCTTTTGATATAAGGAACCCTAAAAAAAGGTCACGTCTTCAAGACTCTTTTATTTTCATTCTAAAAATATACACGAGGAACAAAACTAGCTACGCAAATAAAAATAGTCGCAGAACAGTTACGAAATCAAGCAACAAGTGCTCGATCGTTGCATTATGAATCTATCTAAACTTATTTCTGTCCTACTTTAGTGTAGCTAGCCTCGACGAGAATATTATATTCTATTTGATGCCAATAGAGTATTAGATTTACGTTCGTTTGTTACTCAATCACGAATCAATTAAACAATTTAATTGTAACAGATAAATTTTTGTACATAGTCATAAATTCCAGGTCAAAGTGAAGGTTACATGCACGACTTGATCCAAAAAACCATGTCAATCAAATTATTTAATTACGAAAGCAAGTGTGCATTAATTGAATGTAACCATGCAACCTGAGAATTGACTAAATGTTTATCTACTGGACTAATTAAGGAGACAACTGACTAACGCCCGGATTCTGGAACGAAAGTTATCGACGCGTCAAATTTAACGCAAGTCAAGTGTTGCGATTGGCTGTTGATAAATTCATGCAACCAATCAGCAGGCGACGCGCGCTTGACATTTTGTTACCTAATTTTTTAGATGATTTCCCAGAAACTGGGCGTAAAGAATGATATATTATAGACTGGCAATCTTAACCGGGATACTTACAACCAGTTTAATTAATTAACGTGGCGCAATCAACTCAGCCTATCGCAATCCACTGCTGGACTCCTCTCCCAAGCTGCACCACAACACCCTGTCCTCCGCCTTCAGCATCTAGTCTGTCCCAGCCACCTTCTTAAGGTCGTCGGTCCAACTGGGAACTGGGTCGTCCAACGCTATATACTTGCCGATACTCGGTCTCCACTTCAGGACTCGTCTGCTGTCGAATTACCGTGAATATCATATAAGATATTATAGGAAGCAAGCTATTTGCTGGGCACATTCACACAGTGGAGGCGGAATAATGATTGATAGAAGAAATTCGAAGGTTTAAACTAACAATACATAATATTATTGTATCACATGAGTTCTATAATACACAATAAGCAATCGTTACGTACTCACGTATTAATAAACGATGCAGACGCGAGAAATTCTTCACAAAAAAGAGAAAGTGCTTATTAGCGCAATTGTTATTATGTAGTAGTAGTAGGCCGTGCAACTTGTCTTTTTGTTTCAGTCGCCTGCGCTAGCGCAACTTATTCCAAATGGAGGTTAACTCAATGTAAATATTTGTGAGAGATTTCTTTGTTTTTTTCTCTTTGATGTGAGATTTATGATAATTTGGGAATTAAAGAAAAGTAGTTGTAACTAGGTGAATTGAACATGTGAATTCGTAAATGATACTGATCTCAGAAGGTCAATCAGCCCATCATACAGGTACCTGTCTACATATTTGAGAAGGTCGTTTTCTCACAGCGAATGATTACTGTTCAACAAAAATAACGTTAATGCATTCAGTCTTTGGATTGATGAAGAATCTTTGTGTTTCGAGAACATGCGGTCAATTCATTACTTGATGGTTTTATGTGAATGTTTAACATTCCACGGCTAGTCAGATAAAAGAAAAGACAACTTTTGAACTCTATGTATTTTAGAATATATCTCTGCTCATTAGAAATCACTTCACTCCCTCTCACGCAGAGGAGGCTTATGGCCCAGCAGTGGAAACGTTATACGCTGGTTATGTATGTATGCATTAGAAACAAACTGGACAACAATTGATTTGAAAGGAAACCAATTATTGGGATATGCCATGCAGTGGTCAAGGAGTAGAAGCATGTGAAAAATGCTGAAATTTAACCGGATCCAGAAATATACGTATCCGTACCTACCTACTTTCTGAAAGCTGACGTGTCAACCCCAGCCTACTTAAAATCGACTCATAAAATTATGGTGAAGTGATTCAGCTTACCATATAATTGTATGCAGATTACTTAATCCCCAATTAACTATAATGAAACCCCCATAATTATAGAAAATACGTACTTATTAAATTCTTATGTTGTAAAAACATTGTTGACATTCACCAGGCTTACCGCTACTTACATTCTTTTCTGATAGACGAATACTACTTACGCTTAGATGAAATCACTGTATGCATGACGTCACTAACTATTTAACACTGAAAACGTTGACACAGAACTTTAATTGTAAGACTTCAAATAAAGTTAACATTATGTAAATATGATGTAAAAATAAATTAATAAAGTGCTTACAAAAAACAAACCTATTTATTTAATTTCTTTTATATTTAATAAATATAATCAGTAATATAAAACTACATAGGTAAGTAACATAAAAGTTGTGCTTACTTAAATAAATATCTTTAAACGCTGTACTTATGTTACCATACTGACATTTACACTCCTCGTAGCAGTGGGCGTGCGTTGATGTCTTTTGTAGAGCAACTTCGCAATAATTGCATGCTTTGCAAAATACTTCTATTATTACTGAGTAAATACTTGTTATATGACCGCTTGGTGCTTATGTTGTTTTAATTGACATTAACGTTTTATTTCAAATAGAAAACATTATTAGAATTAATATAAAATTAATAATATAATATGATTTTTTGTGAAAATGGAAACTTTGAAAAATATAGCAAAGTGATCAAAGAAACCATGAGTTTGATTTCAGATAAAAATTAAAACTTACTTATTAATTTTGATAATGCTGTCAGTTTAATCAGAAATCGAAAGCGACTTGTTTTATTTGATTGATTAGTTGGTGACTTAAAATAAATATAAGTATAAAAATATCTCATCTACATTCAAAGTTACTCAATGATAAAAGATATCTACAATAGATTCACGTACTGATCTACCGTTAAATACGTACATAGGTATAAACCGTTCTGGTACGTAAGCTACATGCTAATCGCACCCCACTTTCTTCCGGTCAAAGCAGTCAAGGTCTGCTCGCAAACCATTTGCGTTTAACAATTTATTAATGAATAATGAAAGTTAGCAATTAACCATTACTAACGACAATGAAATAATGCTTAGAAGTTATATCCATAAAAATACATATTATGGACGTTTATTTTCTGTTAGCTACGATCAGGAAATAATAATTAAATAGTATAAATATTAAACGAAATTACAAATACGGAAACCAGCTCAAGGATTGTACATGAAAGTAGCTCAATTCCGTTGTAGGTTGCATTGCTTTATTTCTACAGGTGTGCGTTGACAACTGTAGCAGCAAGAGCGCAATGGACTGAGTAATGTGGTTTCTTGAGAGTTGCGACACGCACGCGTTTTTTATCTAGAACTTGGTAAAGCTCTCCGTTATTGAATACAAGGCATTTGAAAGCGTTGACTGTCATTGGACATTTTTAGGATTATAACAATTAGAATAGCAAACAAACAAAATGTTCTATGCTTCCACCAGGTTTCCTTACCTCATGATACGATGGCAAACGGTCAACCACATTCCAAAAATATGATAAATTCAAAAAATATTACCACGGTATGAGCTATTCCCAATTTCTTCAGTTCGTGACGAATGTGTCGCAATACGAGGGAAGAAGACATTTCGATATAGTGTACTTTGTGGACCCATTGACAATCATCATCATCTGCCTAGCCTTTTCCCAACTATGTTGGAGTCGGCTTCCAGTCTAACCGGATGCAGCTGAATACCGGTATTTTACATGGAGCGACTGACTATCTGACCTCTACAACACAGTTAATGGATAACACGATACCCCTTGGTAAGACTGGTTGTCAGACTTTCTGATTTCTGGCGACCCGTAACAACTGTCAATCTAATTCTATACTAATATTATAAAGAGAGAGAACGAATTGTTGTGAGTTTGTGTATATGTGGATGGTAATATCCGGAAAAACAGCTCCTATTTGAAAAATTATTTCACCATTTTAAAGACACATTATTGCAGATGGATATAGGCTATATATTATGGAAATATAAACAAAAAGAAGTACTTAATCATTCTAATGAAATATTATCTCGAATTTATGCAAGTACTTTTTGCACAACGAGTTGAGAACAGAATACCATCCGTTTTCACATGTAAATAGCACCCGTGACAACCCGGGCGGGGTCGCTAGTAGTTTATATGACGATATGCAGATCTTTATGTGCATCCGTTATATACATACAATTCGCATGCTTCTCTTTCTAATAAAATCCAACAATATCCAGTCGCTTGCCAAAACCCCGTCACACAACTCTCATATGTAAATAAGTAGGAGCAAAAACGAAAATTCCTTAAACAAACCTTTAATTACGCTTTGTATTGCAAGCGCGCCTGCGCAACGCAAAGATTATTATTAATTAGTTAATTGCACTTGGCTAACGTAATAGTGGGCACTATTGCGGAAACCATCAAATTGTTCTTGTTCTAGTGAGAACGACCCTCTAGCAGCGGATGTGAGCGAGGCCTGAACGCTCGGCTTTAGTGTTTATATACTTACTAGTACTGTTATGAAGCTGTAATTACTTGAGTATGAGAATATCAATCAATCGAGTCGTCGCATCGATGTATTACTATTGCTGGGCATAGATACCTAAGGCTTATATACTTTAATAGCCTTTTTATGGCGTTGAAATCGAGAGGAGAAAACTTTGATTTGAACAACCTGTTCCTACCTGTTCCTACCAGTCCTTTTTAAAGGTTGGATTTTGTTGCTACATAGAATAAAAAAGCATCTGCACCACATGGAACTAAAATAAGTAGGACATCACATTATGCCTAATTTATAATTGCTATAACTATTAGTCTACTGATAATAGTGATGTCAGTCAACCAACAAGATTTTTATTAGTTACCAAACTGCGAAATGACATTACTTGTTTATCAATTTACCGATCAAAGTTACGTGAAGATCTGTAGATATTATACCTCACTTTATGTAATGTACGTAAGGTATGAGTTACACAATGTATTAAACCTTTTTATGCAATTTAATTATGTATCACTTCAGCATATCTATTACAGTTGATATTTAGAGGTCGTTTGTCGACTGGCTAAGGAAATACCGCGGTCTTTGTTTCCCATTCTCTATCCCATGCCGCCTACATTCACTTTTGTTTACGAGAAAAGCTTGGTACGGGCACCATACGGTTCACAGCTTCGCCAATTTTTTGAATAAATAACCCATTATGAATCATATTAGACACGTTCTTTGAACGGTCAGTCTCACTTAACATAAATGTTGTTACGAAACTTTCCAAAGAGAAACCAGTGTAGTCTCGCGTTTGTTAGGACTTGACAGATATCTACAAGAGAAGTTGTAGGAATTGGTAGATTTATAAGATACAGTCAAGGAACCTTACAGTCGAGCGGGCTCACACACTTTCGCAGCTGATCGTGCTCAACAGCCTCGAGTGCTGAAAGGTCATATCCATGTCAGAATATGGCTTAGGTATTAGGAGTTATGAACTGAACTTACCGTTGAATGTATCCTGAGAAGATTAGCGTTGTCGCAATCCGTATGTGTACTGTGTATCACTTCACAATGTTGAGGTAAAGCGTGGAGTGCACTCGCGGGACGGCGTCGCTGCGCATGGTTCGCGCGTGCGTTCGGTTGGCGGGCCGCGCGCTCACTGGCGGACTGCCTGCTAACGACCCCTTACTTCACAACCAAGTGAGTCTCTACTGACTCACCTGAGACTCAGACAACTCACATTTTTTTAAGGGACTTCCCAAATTATGAATTATTTTTTGGTTATAAATACATGATAGAGTGCAGGTTACAATTGACATAGCTTTGAAGCAAAAGAAATAGCTCTTGTTATCATGGATACAATCCACGCTCTTGCTAAGCGGAAGAACTTGTAGGGTCGCGGATTCGATCCCAAAAAAGAATAATTAGCGTTGCATACCTTCAAATACGATGTTATTAAGATTCCGGATATGGGTGTAAATATGCCCGCTATAAAGGCAATCACCTTTTGTAGTAAGTGAAGCAGAGTTGAAAAATAATTAAAAAAATAAGTTCTATTAAATTCGTAATATATTTTATAAATGTTTTAAATAAAGAAAAAAAAATAGAAATAAATAAATGCAAGAATAAAGTGTCGCACAGCAATCACTAATTACAAGAAGTTCCGTTTAAATGCAAAACCGCAGGAGTACATTCGATGATCAATGCAGTGGCGGATTCTACTTTGAGTACAGAATTTTATTTTCAAAAATCTTTTAAATAATTAATTAAGTAAGTTTGATCTTTCCTTAAACCCTTTCAGAACTGCACACTGCGAATATTCGGTCTACAAAAAACGCGCTGCGTTCGATATAATTGCACTTGTAACTTTATTGAAATCACAGTAGGCACAGTTTCTATGCATGAAGAACATTTTTGGGTTATGGCTAATGTAATTTTTAAATATTTTTTGAGATTTAATATATTTAAGTAACTTCATAATAGAGATAAATACAAAAAGCACAATATCGTTACTCGCGTATTTGTGAATCCCGCCACTGAATAATCATGGTTTGCATCATGCGTAGTGGTCGTGGAAGCGCACCGTGGAGCGTCGCGGCGGCGTCGGCGTGTCGTCCACGTCGCTGTCGAGCGCGGGCTCGTAGCCACGGTTCACGTACGCACCCGCAGTCGAAGGACGACCGCTCATGTCATCCAACTAACAAAAACATAAAACCGTTTGGAATAGAAGATAATGCTGGTTTTCTAAGGTAGGACATTCACGATCAAATTTGAATAACGTAAAACCATTACCAAATCATTGCAATGTAATTCTTATCTCATTTTAATCTAAACTAATATTATTAAGAGAAAAGATTTGATTTTTGTATGTTTGTTTGTAATGAATAAACTCAGAAACTACTGGACCGATTTTAAAAATTCTTTCACCAGTAGAATGACATGTTATCACTGAGTAAAATAGGCTATGATTTATAAATATATCACACCGGGGAAGCCGCTGGCGGAAGCTAGTAAAGTATGAATTGGAGAGAAAGAAGAGTTTTATTAATCTCACAGCAATCATTCCAATTTATACTTTACCTTACCGAGATAAGATTTACATTACAACGACTTTTTTACGCCGACCATGAATGTCCTACCGTAATCTCACTCAATGTAGGCAAACTCATATAAATATACAAGGTGTAATCAAAATAACTTAAAACTTCAGACATCTTTTTCAGGTTTTGAGTTGTTTCGGTATCAGGTTTTGAGTGATGTCAATTACACCTTGTAGAAGCATTTGTCAAACCAATTAAAACACAAGATTCGCAGCACGCAGATGACAGCCTGCACCGCAAACTTTACGTCAAATGAAACAACCACACACACAATTATATGAAGTAACATACTCTATGCCCAATCACTCTTTCTCTCCCCGCAGACTTGGTCACGCCGCAGACTCGAACGCATACATTCTGTCATTTACGTTGCCCATGCTTTCAATATATCCGAACTAGAAATTAATTAATGTTCTGTGTAGGTATAGGTAGGTATTTGGATGTATTTTAGCATGGTGTAGATAAACAAAATGTTTAAAAAGTATGATGAAAGTGAAATAAAGTTTATTTTTGTGTTTATACAGGGTCAAATTAAATTAGTTAGCGAAACTCCGCAAACATGATGTGTATCAATATCTAAACATGATGAAATAAAGTAAACTAACTTTCTCAACTCATAATTCAAGAAAGTGCAAAAAAAAAAATCGAATCACGAAACCATCACGTCTGTCGAGTTTCGCTAATTTAATTTGACCCCGTATTGTGGTAGGTACCTTATGTCTATGTCAAATTTATATTCTCTTTATAAAGTAAAATGGTGTTCTTACTCTTACTGAGCCGGGCGTGTTGAACATGAAGTCGTTAGTGGAATCCCTGCCAGTCTGCAGCTGCGAGCGTCGCCGCTCGGCCAGCACCGAGTCGCGCCGCGACACCAGCGCGCGCAGCGTGGCGCGGCGCGCCGCCGTGCTGCCGCCCAGCGACGGCAGGCGGGATATCAGGCCTAAAGGGGAGTTCTTGGTTAACTTACGGAACTGAATAAGACAACATGAAACATTAGTATAAAGGTCCTCTAGGGAATCTTACGCAAAGCTGAGACACCAGATAGCGCCACCTAGACTCCACGTAAACAACGCAAACTGTCAAAGGCATTTTTTCGGTATACATTTTTCCTTGATAATACAGGGTGTTTGGTGCATCGTGTGCCAAATTGAAATGGTCGACTGAAGGGGTCATCTGCTATCTTTTCAGACCCCTTAACACCTCTCATGCCCTATTGTTTTTTTTTTTATCGACTAACTATTGTTTTTAAATGACCCAAACTTTACATTCAAATACAATTTTTTTTTTAAAGTATAATATATGCTTAGACTCTGAATTTTAATTTTATTTAGATGTGTAATATTTTAGAATACTTTTAAATAAAAAAATAGTGACATTACTCATCTAGATTTCTTTTAATTTACTCGCAGTTTCGAAATATGTAAAATTTTAATTAAAGCTGTGACTTTACATGGCTACAAAAAAAAAAAAAAACCTAAGCCACCGGGATTTTCCAACTCCCTCAAAAATTCTTTAGTCTATCCTCTTGCTAATGATGTGCCACATGCCATAAAAATCTTTTAAAACTTGTGAATTCGCTAGAATTGTGAATCGAGTCACATAAGGCTAATATTCAAAATTATGATTTAAAAAAATAATTTTGCTTAAATTATACTTGAAAAACCTATTAAATCTGTTATCTCACTCTTATAAGGTAAAATCTGTCTCGTATCTCTATCTTTTCGTGATGAATGTTTAAAAATGCATTTTAAACATTTATTTCATAATTTTTACAAATCCTACTCAAATTGTTGGCCTCTGTTGCGAATGCAGGCCCGACATCTGTTTCGTATTTCGACATTCTTGTACGAAGTCGTATTTCCTCCTTAATGGTATTGAAAGCCGTTTCTATGCGTTGGATTAGTACCTCACTAGTTGGAATACCATTAAGGAGGAAATATGTCTTCTTAAAAGAACTGTCGATATACGAAACAAATGTCGGGCCTGCATTCGCAACAGAGGCCAATAATTTGAGCAGGATTTGTAAAAATTATGAAATAAATGTTAAAAATGAAATTTATTTTTTTCACGCCGCTCTACTCGATCCACCACCACTATATCAGGTTTATTGGCAACAATAGTCCTGTCAGTGATGATGGATCGATCCCAGTACAATGTGCTATTTCCATTTTCGAGAACTGGGTTGGGCACATACTTGTAGTACGGCACTGCCGATTCCACAAAGCTGTATTTAAGAGCAAGTTGCTGATGGATAATCCTGGCTACAAGGTTGTGTCTGTGCAAGTACTCTTCGTTAGCTAGACGAGAACATCCGGAGATAATATGTCGGATTGATTCTCCCGGATGGTGGCATGCCCGACAGATGTCAACCGTGCCGTCCTTCACAATGAATCTCCGGTAATTGTTCGTCATCATAACTTCGTCCATAATTGCACAGACAAAACCTTCGGTTTCCCCAAAGAAGTCACCAAAACGCAGCCAGGCTACGGGCGCTAGTAAATCTACATCGGGCTCATGTAGGGTCCGGAAGTAACGTCCGTGAAGCTCCTTACTCTGCCATACCTCCCTGCGATCGTTAGTGTCAAGCACAACAGGCTTGCGCCAGTTCTCTTTAGCCAAGGAGAGCGGGGTAAGGCCCTTGTCTTCATCTCGCGACCTCATCTCGATGCATCGGGACGTCGGCTTCTAGGAAATATTCCCTGAGACTGCATATCTCGCGATTGTGGAGGGTCTTAGCGTTTAAAAAGCCTCGACCTCCACACTTTCGCGGGATATACAGTCTCATTACCGATGACCGTGGGTGATGCATTCGATATGCGGTCAGCAGCGTACGGACCTTCCTATCTAGAGCATGGAGTTCGATCTGAGTCCATTTGAGTATGCCGAAAGAGTACATCAAAACCGGCATGATCCAACCGTTGAAGGCGCTCCTTGTTTCCGCCTGATAGAAGGCAATTAAATACTTTCTTCAGGCAGCCAAAGAAGCGCTCCTTCAACGATTGCTTCATGTCAATAACATTGATACCCAACGCTTCCGACATACCCCAATACTTATAGGTTTCTGATGAGGAGAGGGCTCTAAGTTTAATGGAATCCGAGAGTTGGGTTCCCACGGATTCCACAATCTCCCTTCGCTTTACATGCATGAACCATTGATATATAAAAACCCAAGATGCACACTCAACGTCTAAAAAACGTCCGCAAAAAATGAGCGCAACATTCTAAATTGTGCGCTCATTTCAAATAGTCTCGCGTCGCTCGCGTCTGGAAGTAATCGTTAAAAATGCCGAAGTGTTCTGTGAGAAATTGTAAAAATATTACGTCAAGAAGGTTAAAAAGGGATGGGATATCGTATTTTCGGTAAGTAAAAATCTTATTAACTAGTTTTTGTTGTTTTTATGACCGATTATAACAAGCAATGTGTGATTTTGATTTATTTTTTCTAAAAACTTCATTCAACGCTCAAAGTAAAATACGGCTAACTTCAATGGCTGCTTGTTCAGTGTTAGAACAACGCATTACAGTCTCCTTTTTATTTTAATCGCATTATAAAAATGACCCTGCTCTAATAAGTGGAGTCGATTTTTTTTTGTTTGTGTTTCTTTTTATTAATAAATTTATGTACTTTTGAACCTTTTTTGTATGTAGTTTTTGACCAATATAAATATTTACGTTACATAACGTGTAGGTCTGGATGTAGCTAATTTAACATTTTTCTAATGTTCGTAAATATTATGATGTATAACGATTAATTTATGGGCCAACTTATGAGTTCGCGACATGCGGCATGCTAAGGATAGACTGAAGTGTCGCGTAATCTGTAGTCTGTAAGTGTCACATTATAAACTTAATGGAAACTTCTAATTTTTATATTTTAGTTTTCCTCGTAACCCAATGCGATGTGGAGAATGGATATCAATCGTCAGCCAAAAAAGGCGAGAAGATTTTTTTAAGCCGAATAATTCAAGCGTCGTTCGTTCCGAGCATTTTTTGGAGGAAGATATGTATGTCACTTTAAAAGGCATAAAACGTCTTCGTAAAACGACTGTTCTTTATAAATATAAATAACATTTATATTTATAAATAAACAATAAACAATTTTAACAGTTATTATTTGTTTTTTTGATATACCCATAGGCTACCCAAAAACATATTTATGCACAAATAAAAGTATATTTATGTGTTTAAAACACAATTTAACAAACTCTTAAAATACTAACTAATAATGAATGATGAAAACAAAAGTCATGTTAGACTCCACTCAATACCTTGTCCTACCGACCACGGTCGGTCGTAAAATTTTATTGCTTTAAGTACGTGCGTTGTAATAACAACTTTAAACAATTGGCGTAAGGTTGAACTTGCAATAATATATGCTTGTATCTTATAGAAAGAGACAGAAATAGAGTTTCGGGACACTTTCGAGCGTTACTTTTATTCGAGACTGTGCATCTTGGGTTTTTATATATCAATGGCATGAACGCACATTTGTCCACACCAAATTCTACCCTGATGGCCCTACTGCAAGTTTCAGTTACTTTCAGTAGCTCCATCAGTTGCAAATTGTTGGGGGCAAAGAGTTTTAGGTCATGTAGAGGAGGTGAGATATAACCTGACCACTTCTCCTCAACCGATAGCCAAGACCTGAATCATGCAGGGCTAAGCAAAACCAGAGCGGAATCAAACTGTCGCCTTGAAATATGGTAAGCGTGGCCTAAGTTCGGACGACATAAATCGATATTCCTGAATCGCACCTTCTACCTACTACTGCACCTACAACAGTCTGCGACGGGGGAGCAATGACATGGCTACTCTGCATTTCAATTCGTAGGCGATCAAGTGCAGTATCGTCCAGATTATTTGCCCCATCTGTAGTCCCATAGTATGGACTATGGGGCTACAGATGGGGCAAATAATCTGACCGCGTACCGTGTTTGGATGCTCTCTCTTTTTCAGGTGCTTGAGCCAACTGTCAACGTTTCGGCACAACGACTGTCGGATCAGGTGCGGGTCATCCAGCATAAAGATAAAAGATCGACAAGACAGTATTAAAAGACTTACCGGAATCTCCATTCTGCAGTATAGTCAACCTCCTCTTAAAGTTAGCATCGAGATTGATAACGCTTTGCTTGGTGTCCTTCCCTTTCTCCAGGTTATGTATGGTCTTCCTCCTGGATACGTGCTGGTTGTTGTCGCGTTTGTCCAAGTCGTCAGTGTTCAGACGCTGCAGGTCTTTGGCTATCATTAACGCGTTAGCCTCTATTAGAGCGTTGTCTGACATGTCGTCCGGCTGTTAACAGTATAAATAATGTATTTTGAGATTGGTGAAAACAGAAAAATACCTGATTTGCATGTGTTGTTTGGTTCCCTGCCACAATTCAAAACCCTCTTGCGCAGTCATTTATCATACTTAGTTAAACTTATTTTAGTTGGTAATTTTATATATTTATTGATATTCGTGTAAATCAGCTTTTTGTTCTTTTTTAGACTTAAGTCAAACCCGTTTTGTTTATAATTTTGTTTTTCATTTTAATAAATGTTTTAATTTTATATAATTTACGAAGGTTGCTTTGTTTTATGTGAATGTCGTGCACACCTGTAATTATGATATACCTAAGAACCCATACCTGTTAACTTTTAATATATAATGTAGAATGTATATGCTGTTGGCGTACCTATTATAAATAAAGAAATAGAAATACTATGACATCTGAGAGCTCATTTAAAATAATAATATATAATATATATAATTTCGATCTAACAGGTCAAACAATGTTGTCAAACACGAAATTTATAATTCACTTCGTTTATATTTGAGTCTAGAGTACAATTTAACTTACTTCCTCGTGAAAGGTCTTCAGTACCTCAATTACAGAAATCAGGTTTTATTTTCCTACTAACCTTTTTAGTAAGGTACCAATTGAGGTGCGTAGTAGAGAGCACGTGGGACAGCGTACCAAGTCGATGGAACAGCATCGCGGTGAACTGGACGATGATGATGGTCCCGAAGAATATGAGGAACACCGACCCGATCGGCTCCAGCCTCAGGTATTCTTGATTTATAATGAACTGACGAGGGAAAATAAGATTGAAATTAGAACCATCTCCCGTGTCAGGAGGATAGATTGTCGTCCCGTTTAAAGTGACGTTGTTTCGATATTTATATGGAGCTGATGACAATATAATATACTACGATACGAACGAGTGTTGTCCACGATAAATATTTTATGCAATAGGCTTGTTTCATAAAAAAAAAATTTAGTCCGGAAGGTAGATTAATAAAAAATATAGGACACGTATTTTTTATATTTTAACGTAATCAAAAGATTACGGCGATACATTGAGTTAAAATGTGGCATGACGTCACTGCTTGCTAGATTTTATGCTGATTTGTGGTGACGTAGCCAGCCCCCACTCCCCAACTTTAATGCGTGTTTTCTAAGTTATTATTATTAATATGATTAAGCAAAAAATACGTGTCTAATATTTTTTTATTATGTGAAAGACGGACTACATAGAATTTCTTTTTTTTACCTAGGCAACTACCGTATTTGTATTTTTTTTTGTGCATTCTATCGAAAGTTAGAAGTAAGATAAGTCCTTATTTGTCCTAGTTTTGGAACAAATTAAACAGCATAACAGAACAGTATACACAGGCTGTTGTAAGATTTTCGATAATTTGTAAACGAAACCCTTGCGTGCCGCCTGTAATAATTAAACGTTTAGTGCTTTCGTAATCATGAGCACGTGAATTGATTGGTTTAGAGATTGTTATCTATAACGAGTCTTGCTTTAACGCAGGTAACACACGTTTTGTAAAATAGAACACAGAAATTGCGAATTGGACGTATGGTTTGCTCAAAAATGCAACGCGATGCCATTTGTGCAATAGACAAATGACGTTTCGTAGTTATGGCAAAGGCAGTGCAGCCTGATCTCGTAGTTAAAGCAATGGCACGTACAATTTTATCGGAGAGGCAAACGGATGGCGAATGGTAATCTGGGTCTTGAAGTGATACCGAACCCCCCGTACCGTCCGAATGGACCCCAAATGAACGGGGGCAGAGATATGGGGGATAGGGATAAATATTTTTTTTAACATGGCATTCAATATTTAAGCTCTAATAAGTGCATGGAATTTGTGTGTATCAATACCATACGGCTGCCACCCCCCAACATCGTTATAATTGAAATAATGTATACAGTTCTTGAAACTCCTTGCCGATGATTTATCACAGAAAATGAGGGTGAATTTTATCAAAACCAGATGGCATTGATACACACAAATTCCTTGCACTTATTAGAGCTTAAATTTTGAATGCCATGTCAGAAAAATAAAAATATTTTGCCATCCCCATCCCCATCTCCCCCTCTAGTATCACTTCAAACCCCAGATTACCATTCGCCATCCGGTTGCCTCTCCGATTAAATTTTACGTGCCATTGTCTTGAATATCTCTCTTTGCGCGAAATTAAAAAGACAAAATCGTTTTGAAATAATAAACAATTAGGAAAAAATGCACCCTAGCACCCTATTGCACGTAACATATAACTATGTATTAAAAAACGGTAATCACCAAAAACAAAGCTTATTTCTTTACAAATCATTTTTAATTCAAAGGAGAGATTCAGGAAAAGACGTAGGTTTTCAAATCTATATTAAATATATTTTTTACCTAAAAATAAAAAGGGCCTTTGCTAAAAAAATACTACAATAACTAATAATTGAAACGTATTATTATTAAAGTTTACAGATTTATATATTTAAATAATAAAGAAATATACCATATTGAGTTCTTCATCATACTCGATGCTGGATTGCTGTCCGAGAGGCCATTTGAAATGCAGCTGGTCCTGGTTCAATTGCAGTATGAAGATGACCAACACGAACAGCGTGTTCACCATCAAGAAAGCAAACACCATCTTGTCACGTAGGTTCTTCAAGTCAGTTTTGATACGATTCTGAAAAAAGGGTGACAAAGTCAGCTTATTACAGAATTATTAACGGGTGTAAAAAGACATCAGAAAACCGTATATCACATTTTCTTCACGTCACGTCAATGCAAATGTTATTTCTTTAAAATATTAAATATAACTGCACGAAGGCGTACTTTACTAAGGCGTGCTTTAGTTAGGTCAGTTCTACCTTAAGGCGCCCGCTCACTAGGCGGCACGACGCGGCATGTCACGGCAAAGCATAGAGGTATGATTTCAACAACGCTGCACACGGCAGTGCTGCCGCGTCACTACTGGTCCCCATAAATTTTCAATAGGTTTATATGCGATTACATTCCGAGCGCGGCAGAAATTTAAAAAATTCAAATTTCAAAAGTCTTTTATTCAAACTAGGCTGAAAATCAGTACTTTTCGAACGTCAAAATTACATAAGACAGTCCCCCAAAACGCCCACCCTTCAACACTTCCTAGTGCCTTTAGCTGGGAAGAAGAAGTGGCGCAACAAACTCCTCAGCAGCACAGCTGTCTGTTCAAGTTAGAAAAAAATGACTCTATACAATAGTATGCAAAAAAATTGACATTATGCAGCACAAAAAATAATTTAAATGATAAATTATTGGCCATATGTCAGCTAGCATACGCCAATATACCAACCAAAAACATCGAGAACTTTACTCAATCAGAAATAAAAAAATAAAAACTAAACGTAAACAGAACTAAATATCTAAATAAAGCCTCCAGGCATAAAGGGCGTGCCCGCTTACATAAAGCTATATAAAGTTGTAATTAGAAGTTATAAATGATAAACTAGGACCATCGAGGTAAAATAAATAAACAGTTAATTACTAGTAACCATAACAAAACCATGATCAGCACGACGACCAGTCACCACAAGCAGCACCCGTTCACGAGCATAACGCAAAGATCAGCCACTACCCCCATCGCCATATTTGAGGGAAGGAGGCAAACCGACCCCCGACGCTACCACAAGCAGTGACATCTAAGGGAGCATGACGAACTTTCTGCCGGTTGCTCAGGAAAATAATAATATGATCAACTGTCGAGGTCGCTAGCTAACTACAAATTGCAATACACCTCATAACAAAAACATTGTAATGAGTAGATTATGTCGACAATAAAACAAAATAAAAATGAATTGAATTAAATTAAAATAAACAATAATATAAACTCGTATAACCTGTTAGTAGGTAAGCTAATTTTGGAGAAAGAACATAAAAATTGTCTTGAGTCACAGCAACCAACTATTCTTATCATTTAAGTAGTCGTTGATACAATAGTATGCCTTTGAACAAAGGTTGGATTTTACTTTAGTTTTAAACGCATTAAAAGGCAAATCTAGCAAAGAAGAGGGTAGCTTGTTATAAAAGGTTAAACCAAGCCCAACAAATGAGTTATGAACCTTATGAAGCCGGTGAAAAGCTCGTAGTTTGTCTTTATTTCAAGTGTCAACTTTGTGTACATCACTGTTTTTTGAATATAAGTGTATATTCTGCCTAATATATAAGATGTTGGTGAAGATGAATTGCGATGCCACTATGAAGATACCAATATCTTTGAAAAAATCTCTCTGAGAAACTCTGGCACCTAGCTGGTAAATTGCTCGAATAGCTCGTTTTTGAAGGACAAATATATTTTGAATATCAGCAGCTTTGCCCCACAGCAGAATACCTTAGGACATAACGCTATGAAAATAACTAAAATAGACTAACCGAGCTGTATCAACGTCAGTGTATTGTCTTATTTTTCTGACGGCGCAGGAGGCCGAACTGAGCCTTCCCGCTAGGCTCGATATATGTGAGCCCCACTGAAGTTTGGCATCTACTGTTATGCCCAAAAAAACTGCCGAGTTCACAGTTTCAAGTACCTCTTTATCTAAGACGATGTTGGGTCCTAGATTTCTAACATATGGTAGGGCGAACTTTACACATTTCGTTTTCTTGGCATTGAGAATTAGGTTATTTGTCGTAAACCAATCCGTAACCATTGAGAGTGCACTGTTTACATCGTCAAAATCTTGTATATTCCGGTCTACTTTAAAAATAAGACAGGTATCATCTGCAAACAGTACAACTTCACAGATACCCTTTGTATAGAATGGTAAGTCATTAATATACACTAAAAACAAGAATGGACCCAGTGTTGAGCCTTGAGGTACACCTAACTGAACTGGTAGCCCGGAAGATTTTACACCATTAACATCTACACATTGGAACCTATTATGTAAATAAGAATTTATAACGTTTAGAGCTTCGTTTCGCATACTGTAATGACGTAGTTTACGCAAAAGCGTATCATGGTGCATGCAATCAAAGGCTTCGGAGAGATCACAGAAAACTCCAAAATATGACGCAGCAATGTCGCACAGCACTGCCGCGTGCAGCATTATTCGGAATTATACCTTTAGCATTTGTATGCCGAAGCCGTCCGCTGCATGCTCAACTCTCCTCGTGACGATTTTAACGAAATGAAAGTGTTATGGTATGAAAATAAAATTCAAAATCATTTTCGCTTACGAAATCATTTGCCATGCCATGCTGCTCCGTGCCGCCTGGTGAATCTTTAAAGTTTATTATAATAATATCCTCCCGAATAAATTAAGGTCGCGATGGTCAATCTCAACGGAGACTAGCCAAACACGCAGGAGATATTACACTATACAAGTGTCTTGCGCAGACACAAGTTCACTCTCTGTTCACTCACATAGTCCAATTTGACAGCAATCCGACACGACCGGGGAGATATCAGGCGCAGGACCGACGAGGCGGCTGCTTTAGTTGTACTTAGAGGCACGGAGGGGTCTCTTTTATAATGAATACATACCAATTCTTCTGGATTCTCATCAATGGGAAACAGGTAGGTGTCAATGAGGTCCTTCCAGAAGTCAGTCTCCGCCGTGGTGAGGAAATCGACCTCTCCTTTCTGAAGGTTCACGTCTTCTATCCAGTACGGGTTGATCAAGTCATCACGCTCTTCCTGTTATGAACATGTTTTATTTTAATTGGTGATGTTATCGTTATGGGACTAATCTTAAGATCTTGCGAATGAATCAAAAACATATTTATCGATCTGGTAACTTCACCAGATAGTACAGTTTAAAATAATAGGAACCTTACATAGAATTTTTTATTTATTTACCCTAGGTATATCGGTGGAAACCTCGCTATCTTCGTACTCGGGCACCCTGGCGAGAGGATCCAAGGACTGGCGTCGCAGCACCGCTGCTGATGAACGGCGACGATTCAATGGCTCCGCTTCTTCAGATGCACCGCTAATGGGCAGTTGTCAAGTCAACATAAAATATGCATAAGTTCCCGGATGAGCTACTAGCCGATTAAAGATACTTAGGTGTCTAATTAAATTCTCCTTCAAAGTTCCTTAAAAATCAATTAACCAACTTGGCATACTATTGGAATATTACACTTCTATACTTAGAGAAAACGGTAAAAAAAACATAATTTACTCAGTCTACTTTTTTAGTAGACTTTGTAGTGAATGATTGAATTGTGAATGATTGAAATTTGGACAGGACGTATGTCGGTCAGCTACAGTACATCAATAAAAATACTTACAGCGTATCCAATCTCTTCTCAATCTTTTCGATAGCGTTCGCGATCTGTAGCAGATGCAGATCGTCCTTGTGGTCCTTGGGGTTGGTGCAGCACATGCAGCGGAACAAGCCCGCCACGCTGCACTCCGCAGAGCCACTGGTCTCGTCGCCCTTACCGAACCATTTCTTTATACTCTGGTCGTCCATCTTCTTCTTAGCCTCCACAACTTCTTGTTTTTCCATTGCAAGTTCCTATTAATATATATTAATGAGATTTGTAATAAGTACCCAAAAAATACTACCACAAAAGTATTGTAAAATACCACAAAAGTGAATAATTAAAACTTATATATTAATAAAATTACACAGTCTATATTAGTACCGACCGGTATTAAAAGCATTACTGCAAAAATTCTACTAAAATTGTTAGCCGTTATTTTAAAGTTATGAAAACAAAAATGGACTTACCGCGCGCGTTTTTTTTTGCGCCACTTCCCTAGTTCCCCACGACACATTGTTCAAGTTACACAGCGAGTATATAATCAACAACAGGTACATACTGGGAATAGTTATATAGTATACAGCTATGTACAGTAAGCATATTAATTCCTGGGGATGCAGCACGGCCGTGACGAAGAACGAGCCGAATATTAGAATCGTGAACATGCTGGATGGAGCCAGCCAGCCGTCTTGTACGATCTGAAGAATGATCCCCACTATCACGAACATCATCACCATGGCGTACAAGCATGTTATCAGGTTGGCCAGTAGAAGCTGAAAATTAAAGTGTGTTATTTGTTTTTACATCTTGTATTACATTATAACATAAACATTACTATGCCCACCAGGGGCGACGGCTGTGAACAACTCGATTCCAACCGGCTTCCATTCGGAAAGTTTCTTAACAGCCGGGTAAGCCGATCTGTAACGAGTTACGATAGGGATACAGTAGCAGAAACGTGCCCTCAAGAGCGAGAAGGAATTATTGCTATTGCACCACGTCTTTCTGGCACACGCATTTGATTCGGTAGTTTTCGTTGAATTTCGTAATGCGTTCGGCTAGGAGTTCGTATGATACAGTAATGGACTCGATTTAGAACTATGTTCTTCAGTTCAGATCCCCGTGTTTTCTGGTCTCTGTAGTGGTGTTAAAAATTATATAAAACACAGTATTGCATTCGTTTTACGAGACTACATTAGACTAGACTTAGGACTACGTGCACCACAGCTGCAGCCCTAGGTAAGCATTTATTTTTGTTTCTTCGGTCTTCGGCTTACCTCTCCCATAAAACCACCCTTCGCCACTGATGCCCACACTAGAAATTTCTAGGGTCTAGTGTGCGTTTTTATGTATTCATATCTCACACGCACAGAAACCTACAACCGGTACAACTATCTGTAGGCCATTTTTTCGAGCTATTCATACCCAATAAAAAACACAAGCGCAATTTTACCATAAATACATTATTTTAACCGGAAAAATAATAACTGCACACACACACACATTAGTAGTAGTAGTAGTAGGTATTTACATCTGTGCCTAACCCGGGAAAAATAGGCATGATGTTATTTTACATTATTTTAATACAATAAGGCACTCTTACCTGAGTTTCGGACTTGCAAGTCATACAGACGATGATGAAAATGACAATAGGCACCAAGTTGAGAAACATAGCATGCATATTGCTGATCTGAGTGATTGCGTTTAATGCGCCCACCATCATCAGGAAAATAGTCCCCGGACCGAGCACCGAACCGAACATCAACAGACCCTGAAAATATAATACTTATGTTTCTAAAGAAATCTCTAAATGATTGTGTGTGAAAACTACATCAAAATCCATCACAAACAAATAATTTTGTTTTATACTACAAAATATTTAAAATTCAAAAATAAATACGCACCTGATACCAAATATACAGCGTGGAAATATTATCATTAATGCCAACAGTCCTTTTGGAGTCTGCTAGTAAGTCGAAGATATTGGCCATAGTAGAGGGCACCCATCGTCTGCGCTGGTTGAAGAACTCGTCGAAATGTTCGGGACAGTGCGTGTACGCATCAGATGCGGCGGAGTATTCTACGCGGTAGCCTCGCTGCAGTAACAGGGTGCACAGCCAACGATCCTCACCTGTGTGGGGGTAAATTACTATGTAGGTTTCTATGTTCATTAAATTTAATGTATGACACGATTTTTCTAACATGAATAATATTAAAAAATACAAAACGCTGTGTTCGGGTTCGCGACGAGTCAATCTTCATCCTGAGGATGCCTCGTTGAGAGGAGAAACACGTGTCGATTTCTTTCAGGAGATCACCGCCGCCGATCGCTTCTTCTAGGACACGGCGATGCTCCGCCCAAGCCGGGCAGACCTCCACCGTGTCCTCCCGGCGATCCACACAATGATGACACCCGGGCGTTTCCTCCCGCCTTATCCTGAACAGGAGCCTCCCGAAACAGCCGTGTCCGGTGAGGACTTGCGTCAGGCGGAAGGTGAGGACGCCGTGGCGCCTCTCTAGCCACTCCTCAAAGAGGGGTCTTATTGCCGCAATAGTGGCGTGCCCAGCGCTTGATTGCGACAATCGCACACCATGTGATCCCGCCGGAGTGTCCGTCCCCCCTGCCAGCTAAATGGTTGGTTTTGGATATGTGCAAAAATTCACGGCAGTAGTATTCAGGGTAAGTTTTTAACCAGTGCGCAAACTTTAACACGTGAATTTACTCATCATTAGGAACAACATTTACTATGGGAACAAACCTGAAATCGCGAAAAAAAATCAGCTGTTCCCTACATTTATGTTCGCATAACTAGTCAAAATGTAGGGAACAGCTGATTTAATTAAAAGGAAAACTATCACAGCAGTAGGCTAAGTTAACGAGTATTAATCGACCAACTTACATTTACGGTTGCAAAAACATGTTCTCCCATACATTCCGTATGGGAGAACATGTTTTTGGGGAAACATTCTTTCAGCAATGGATAGCTACATTATCAGCGAGTAACATAGGCTATATTTTATCCCCGTACTCCCACGGGAGCGGGAACTACGCGGGTGAAACCTCGTGACGGCCGATAGTTATGAATAAAAATAATAAAATACTTGACTGTCTATTATGAACACAACAACCCTTATTTCCTTTATGTTACTTTTATATAACTTTGACATAAAAAAACCATAAATGAAAATGTCCAAAATTTTGGTTTTGACCCATATCATACCTTGATCATACTGCACATAATGCCGAGCCTCGTGCGAAGTCAGTGTGTATTTCTTCATGACGTTATCATCCATCAAAGCCTTTCCTCTGAAGAGAGAGAAGCATCCGGGACTACAGAGTACGCAGCCAATCATGTGTTCAGTCGCCTTTTGCAGCCAATGACCGATAGCGTACTCAAACATTTGATACCATGCCATGAAACCTGGAACATTCGGTTTTATAAGAGCAAGCACGAGAGAAGATCAACGAGGTCGAACTCTAAAAGTAGTTTTAGACTTTTTCAGTGTGTGTTAAACCACATAGTACCCAAAAAGCGTGCTGTGAAGACCGAAAACTAAATCTCTAGGCTCAAGAACTAAGAAGGCGCTCTTCAAAATACCAGAAAATAGGTAAGCGTCAAACTTAAGATATCACCGAAAGGAACAGAATCTCATGAAAAGCGATAACGATTTTGCTAATGACTTTTAAAAATATTTCAAAACATGAATACTAGGAACACCTACCAGAGCCCACAGGATGGATACGTCCGCACGCCGCCCCCAAGTTCTTATCTTTCTTCATCAGATCGATTAGTAACGTGACCGCTATCGGCTTGAAGTCGATGTCGCCGTCCAGAGCCAACAAGAAAGTGTTCTCGGCGATGACCTCCTTGCGGTCCACGGAGATCGGCAGGTCCATGAGACGGTGACCCAGGAAGTAGTACATGTACATAACCTGTACAGGAGCAAGCAATTATAAATAAATAAATCTTTATTGGAACAACAAAAACACATTTTACAAATTGATTGCGTACGTAAATAGCTACATTAGTTATAAAACTGTGTCGCAGCTATTAACGCTCACCTCCAAGAGGGAGACGACGGCGTTCCAGATTCCAGAGATAAAAATATTTTTTTTATTATTATATTTTTTTAACCCCTACTGGGTTTAAAAAATATAATAATAATAAAATTAATAGTAAAAACTCAAAATTGTAAAAATAAAATTTGTAAAAAACAAAATTGTAAAAAATAAAAATGTAACAAATAAATAGGCTGCTAACATCGATCACTAATCTTTATTAGTGATCGATGGCTGCTAAGGTGTTTTACACTCCCACAGTTTCGACGTTGCGTGGATGCTTTGATCAACGCCGTTCAAGTTATGTAAGAACTAAGTTTTTTTAGTAACCAGGTTGACATTTTAGTATTTTTTGTAAAAAAAAAAATACTAATTAATTTCACTATGTAACATAAACATAATCTAAAATATTCATATATTAAGTTATTTAGAAAATGCTCTAATTTAACATATTTTTGAAGTGAAAACTTCTTTAGGCGCGTTGGGCTTTTTTTGAGATGGGACTAAACCACTGATTTCGCGACACCATGACGACACCTCATTTTTGTAAACGCGATTGTGCTCTTTATTAATATTAAGTTACGGATCAATATTCTTTGCAAGTACTTTTACTTTAAACGTTTTGTAAACGCGATTGTGCTCTTTATTTATATGAAGTAACGGATCAATGTTCTATGCAAGTATTTTTGTTTTAGAGATTTGTAAACACGATTGTGCTCTTTATTTATATCGCGTTAGGGATCAATGATCTATGCAAGTATTTTTACTTTAAAGGTTTCGGAAGTTTTTTTTTTTTGTTAACGCTATTGTGCTCTTTATTTAATTTTTTCCAAATCTGTAACAGTACTCGTTTAGACGTGATCTTCAGTATAAAATCATTAAAAGTCGGTTATCGTCGCCTTAAGCTTTAAAGTGCAAATTTTTGTTAGAGTCCAGTGTCGTCGCTCCCCCCCCCCAACCTACATTTGCAGTTGGAATGTATGGGGGAACATGTTTTTCAACTACAATGTTAAGTTTGTTCTTGGGATACATGCATCCCAACTACGGAATTCTTTATTGTGCGTGGTACGACATGCACTTGCTTTTAAAATTTTAATTAAATATGATTTGCATGACAGAAGAATATGGACGACTATATTACAAAAAAACATCTATGTTCTAATTACCCATGTTTACAAAGTAATAGATGATTTGATTTGAGGATAATGAACCTTAAGTGTTAGTCAATTGATTACTCGTACTGGCTAGACAATCAATCAAAGCCGAATATTTAAATCCATCAATAGGCAATGATTAGATATGAATATACGATACCTTTCGAGTCAGTAAAAATATCACATCAAGTCGGTAAGTTCACAAACTAATTCAAAGTGGAGTTGTAATCATAGCTATAATTAAATGTGAAAATTTAACCAATGCGAAAGTGCGCCAAAGATCTGAATAATTATTTTTCATTTTTTAAATATTTATTCATTATGCGAAGGTTGATTCAAAAACTAATTCGCTTCCATTAATTTCCAACGCGTTTTATTCGTAATCTTCCCGGATCCAATATGATCGATAAGTTTATAAATACTCATGCTCAACAGAGGTCTGCAGTCGAAACATTCCATTATCATGATAACTTATCATATCCTAATTATTTATGAGTAATATATCATTTTTCAAGAACAATAAAATGCGAAATTCAGTAGCTTACCTGAGACCATCTTTTCCTGTGTCTTATTTTGGACTTGTCTTTGAGGTGGCATATCATTTTGTTTTTTCCTGGTAGTGTCCAAACTAGGCGGCCTCCGTACGGAGCAGGGTATTTTTTGGGCGGTCTTAGTCTTACGTTTGTGAGATGGACCTCTGAAGCAGCCTCGTCGATGGTCTCTAAGAGGCACGTCACGAAACGATTCACCTGCGAATCTTCTGAGCTGTGGTCTGATACTTCAAACGCGTCATCCATGAAAATGTGCACTGTAACGGTTGGAGTATGATAGAGCCAAGTGTGCACCAATTTACATAGATATTACTTTGGAATATTTTTCTATAAAATAGAAAAAATATATTAAGAAAGCAAAACGATGATGTTATTTTTGAGTAGGTACGTTGATACCGTTGGGATATAATTGTTTTCTTGGCTACATACCTTCCAGTTCATAGTAGTCAGGATCAACAATCCCCAAATATTTCTGCGCAACGCGACGCGCGCTCTGATCTTCGTCCATACGGAAAATAGACTTCAAGAACTCAACCATTTCTTCTTTTGTTTCATGCCACATTGTTGCACACACGTAGATCCTGGTTACGAAAAAGAAAAAGGTTAGTTGCAATGTTTAGCAAAGCCGTGATACCATTCTCCGGACCTTCACAAACATGTAACATTTACCTTGTGATGTTGTCAGATGGCTTGATGTCTTGTTTTGACATTTTATTTCCGCTAAGCATAGACGCGTCATCTTCATCTTTGAGCTCCTAAAATACAAGTACGAAATGAGGCTTATAAATTCAGTCATCTTTCTGTAACTCGGCTTAATATATCATCATCAAAAGTAAACCATCACCTCTAATGATATATCATGATCATCATCCTTAGTTCTGTTCAGGAGCATGGACTGGTCGATGATGGGGCTGCAGTACCACGGCTTGGAGAACAGTTTGTCTGTGGCCGCCAGTCGTTCACAGCGCGGCTTCCACGCGTGAGCAGTCACCCACGCTTGGGAGACAATCCACAATAACCATATCCACGACATCTGCTCGACTATGAAGTCGTTCAGGAAGTAAACTACGGAAAAAATATAGAATTATATATCGGTCGACGGAACCACGACAATTTTATAAAAATACTATTCTTTGTGCACTCGCCACTTAGTATTTATACAGGGTGTTAGGTTTTACGAGGGACATACTTTAAATGACTGTAGTACTCATGAAAATGTATAACTTTTACGATGGGAGCACGCCGGAGAAACACTAAAATATGAAAAAAATCTTATAACCTGTTTGCTACCTAGGCGATCAAAATGTAGGGAACAGCCGGACAATTTTTTCATATTTCATTGTTGCTCCCGTAGTAACGGTTATTCATTTTCATGAACTCATTCCCGTCATAAACTATACAGCATGGTAAGGTAAACCAAGGACACTTTAAGGGAATGAGTCCCTTAAAAAAAAAAAAATATGTATATATATATTACTTATTGTAATTAATTAAGAAATGTGATGGAACTGCTCAACTTACCCGGTGGAATCTCAAAGAACAAATAATCGGGTATAGTTCGATAAAATGCACATGGATCCGCATTCCTAATTCCGCATAAAACAATAAGCAGGTTAACAGTGACCGGTCCAACGAGGCTTAATGCAAATGTAAAGCTGAAGTTTTGTATGAGGATCTTGCAGGCGGTTTTACTAGCGGCAAAGCAGACGTATGCGGCCCCGACCTGGATGGAAACCACCCATAGTGGGGTAGCCCATGCTGCTGGTATTTCGTATATTTTTCCCATTACTGCGTAACCCATAAATCCTTGGAATTCATCCTGAATTGCTTGAACCTGAAAAATAGAACATAGAATGGAGAAAGGTAGCAAATTGGTCTCCAACTTTAAGCATAGTACCATCAATTTCCTGAGCACTATTAAAAAACGAAACGTCTTAATTTTTTTATACAAATTGATATAATTCCTTACCTCATTAGCGATGTAATGTCGATCGCCAAAACCACTGCTTAATTTCGTGAAGAAAGCGAATGGGTCGTCATCCTGGATGTGTAAAGATATCAATATACAGCACATGAATATTAAGATCTTCCATATTGACACCACTCTATGCGAATAATAACGACCCCTTTTGAGACCGTCGCGGAGATCTTGCAAAGGTCGAAGGACTGTAATAAATAAGTGTAGGAATTATTTTAAAAATGTACTTTCAAGAGGACAGGAATTCCCTATAATCATTCTAGTAAGTGGTGTTAAGCTGTTTTGAAATATGTATTGAGTGATATAGTTAAGTGTCCGCATCAAATGAGATTAAGATATAAAAGTATAAGTGTAAAATCTAGGTTCTTATTACCATTCCCTTAGCCTTTAATTGAAAAATATTCTAATTACAAGAATATATGAAAATTACAGTATTCAATAGTCATGCGGACATGTAATAGATCAGTATCAATATAAGATGCATTGTTTACCTGACCATTGTTTTCCTGAGCAGCTGACGAAGTTTTCCCACCAGCCGAGTGAAATAAACACGCATGCTACGGGAATGGTCCACAAAACATCATCGCCTTTTAGGAGAGGCCAAACAACGAATGCAGTAGCTTGAGCAGAAACAGCAAGTACATCTAAGATTATTTTGTAGATGTATCGAGGCTCAGTGCTATCCCTAGAGAGGGCATTCAGTATCCCTGGCACGAAGCACATCGCGTTCATTAACATTACTCCTTTCACGACATCTAGCTCCGGTAGAATTATCAGCACGAGTAACGCAACTCCAATTGTGTGCAGTGTTTCTATTATTAAGGACTGAAACAATTTATTGGCGTTAATAATATGTGTCCCATAAAAAGGTTCTAAATAAGTGGTCGAGTTGGATTAGGCAGAAGATATAATCTTCTGCCTAATCCAACTCTGCGAAATGCGAAAAGCAGTATGTGAGCAGTATCCCGAGAGCATGTATTTGTCGAATTAATCGTTAGCTGTTAGTAAACTCGTAAATCCCTAGTATAAGCGACGCACGTCGCCCAGGGTAGCATGGCACAAAATAGATGGTATTGATAACTAGGTACATGTCATTCACTTTATTGTTTTAGATAACATTGACTCTTTGTGTTTTGAAACAGAAATAAAATTGATATAAATAATTGTTGGCGTAAATTATCTTATCTGCTAATAAATATTTAAAAAAGAATGTCAATACGATTCTGGTTTATTGACTACATTGGCAAAATTCTGTTCAAGGGATTATGAATTTACCATACTTATAAAAGATTCCTACTAATCGCGTTGATAGATTAGTAGACTTGAGTTCGGGGAATCACCTCATTCTGTTATCGTTAAATGCCCAATGATGCTGATAATATTCCTGCTACTGATCCTGTTTTGTTATTTTTTCTACTGCAAAAATTTAAATACAGAGAGTACTCAAGTTTGTTTTTTGTAGAAACCGACAACACAGCCACATCGTCAATTTCGAATTCTTGCCCAAATAATTACGATCTAAATATAATAAGTAATTATTATTTAGTATTTACGAATTTGTGCCTTACCAACAAAAACTGTACCAACGTAGGCTTCCCAGCTGTCTTGAAGAAGCATATTCGGAGTGATCTTAAAAATATGCCCAGCTCTGGTAAGCTGAATGCGATGAAGGCTGCCCACAGCCATGTTACTCGTTCTTCCAACGAGTGGACTGTTATGAACTGCTGATCGAGCGCTAGTCATACGAAATACAAAACAATTAGTTACGTAAAGACTCCAACAATCATTCGGATAGATAGTTAAAGCAAGGATATACTCACCTAAAGCTTTGTTACAATGACTTATTTGTTTGCCCTTTTTCAGTTGTGATGTGATGAAAAGCAAAGTCCCCTTAGATACTACAGCGGATCCAAGCACAACGCCAAATATGAAGATATACGATAGAAATTTAAGGATCTTCACACAGGTGTCTATGCAGGCAGTGGATTCCATAGACCCACTCTCCTTCTTCACAGGTAGCTCCCGAAACAAATTCCATCCTTTCGTCTCCTGAGCTGTTCTTTGTCTGAAGAAATTGTTTGCGAGTTACTACTGCTGTTTTTGAATTTAGGCATAATAGGTACTTAATTAATTGATTCAGGCGTGACCTTGCGGAAATCCATTATAAAATACAATAGAAGTGGATATATTTAGTAACCTGTTCCGCTTACCTATTTCTAAAGAGCCGGCGGAGTGGCAATACGCCATGTTCGAGTTCGCAACAAGTCAATCGTCATCCTGAGTATGCCTCGTTGAGAGGTGAAACACGTGTCGATTTCTTTCAGGGTTTTTTTTTAAGACTCTTTAGAAATAGCTAAGTGGAACAGGTAAATAAATATATCCACTTCTATTGTATTTTATAATAGGTACTTATTTAAAAAAGTCATTTCCAAACCTTTAGCTAATTTGGAAATCTGTATTTCTATTCGGAAACTAATTGCATAGTGTATCTACAATAAGTATATTACCTATCTAGTTACATAGTGAGACTGAAATTGATCCTTGATCGATATAACAGCATTGCACGTTGTTATTAGCATTAACGAGAGCAACTTGCACTCAAAACCACTTGATTCAATCTCAAACGACTACAATCACGTCAATGTTGATATGAATGTCCTCATGATTGTCATTATGGTACTTTACTGGACTTGTAACTACATCAGGTGGTGCAAGTTTGAGGATTTGGTAATCGTGCCTGCGCACATTCCACGCTGAGATTTCGGACTGTACCGTCAAAAATGGGCTAGCATGCTAAAATACATACACCTCCAAGAAGTTGACTGTACCAACAAATCCGAGTACTCAAACGCCACTTAACTTTAAGACGTTCTTAAAAGTGCTTAAGTCTGTACAATACCTTTAAGTGACAGAGGCAGCATAGATGGCGAATTAAAATTGAGTGATTTGAGCATTAGACCGTTTAACTTCCAAGTGTCTCTAACCTATCATAGTAATACCTTCGTTTAACTACATAAACCCAACTACTCAATAAAGAGTATTTACCCTAAATCGTCGATGTCATCATACAGTGGAGTATACTCCGACTCATCTTCACTGTCGTCTCCCAACCCCGTAAATCCAGGAGTCTTGGGCTTCGTCGCCATTCGATATTTATCTGGAACAGTTATTGGTACTGTTCAAAACTCTGTGACAGTTACTGAAACGGAACATATTATAATAGGTTCAGATAGGTAGGCTGTTTTCTTTATTGACTACAGCAAAAGAACCCATGACCGTTGGGGACTTGTTCTTAAGTGGAGACCATGAATCGGCAAACGCAACGTGTACTGATGAGGTAAAGCGACGATCTTCGCAAGGTGACAGATTAAGAGATACATTTTGGTCCCTAGATGGAGATACCGTCTCGTATTTGCTGTTTACTATGATGTGTTTTCCAAAACAAAAATAACTTAGAAAAATAATCTTACCTTAAACAATTATTTTTAGACACACATATTCACTGACACAATTTTTCACTATCAGAGGTATATCACAACTAATTCTTTTCCATAAACAATAACAGAATATTTGTATTATCACCGGAAACTTGCCAAAGTAAATGAGGATATAGTTAATACACTGAGTCGTACTGGCCCGTTTAAACATAATCCTCATATCAAACGACCGTCATAACGATATCGCGGCTGATTAGGTACATTATCGAAAATCGGAGATCAATCGCGCTTTGATTTAAATTATTATCAAATTATACGATCATCGTTTACATTACTAGCCAATGACTCCTATCTGGAGTCATCACTGTTTTAACACAATAATTTTGAGTGCCTGCACAAAAATGTACACAGTTATACTTAAAACATGGTGGGAACTGATGTATATCCTTTTCCTGCATGGCATAAGTACATGCGTGGATGATCTATCGATACACATACTGTCCACGTCAAGAGCTGACACTTAACATTTACAACAAGTACGATTATTGGTGTATTTTATTTAGTTTACAATCGAGCAATTTGCACGGCTTCAGAAATGATAACGAAATCAATTATTAAAATAATCTATGTGCTTTTACTAGGTCCAAAGGAAACAATATCAGACGCGTCACAATCCAAAGTTTATTATTATCTAAATATAAAATAAATATTGTAAATCTATTAATACTCTTAAAAACAGACGACACAAAATTCGAGAATGACAATTAATCACACTACTCTTCTCTTAATCTTAATAAAATTGAATACACATGTTGCAAAATGTTCGAACACTACATGTTTGAAAGGGTTTCATCGCTCAGAATATGTTGCTGGCTTTTAACGCTGGACATGTAATAAAAAACCTGCCCGCAGCTTTACCCAAGTGATACAATAAAATTCCAATACCGGACTGAAGGAAAAACTTAACACTGTAGTTCACCCATACATGCCTACTGCAAACGTAAGTTTGTACGCACAATATTAAGATTGACCATGTTATTTTAAGACCAGACTTCTTATAGGTTTTCCTGTAATCTATAAGATAATTTCAGTATTTTATTCAAAATTGTTGGTTCACTTTTTTGGAGATAAGGTGGAGAATAGTCAATTTACATGTTTTCTTAAATAACTTTATAAATTTTTATTTTAATATTATTTTGAAACAAAATTGAAACGCTCACAACAAGTTGTTGTGTCATTTGATATGTTACACGGTATAGTTTTCAAAACTTTTTTCTTTTTTTATAATTTGCCCCCAAAAGTGACCCTCATATTCAAAATTCATTTATTTACGTTACATATCTGTATTTTGGTCACAGAAATTCATATCTGTAGCAAATTTCAACTTAATCGTTCCAGTAGATTAGGAGCAAATTGGCTGTGACAAACGGACATACAAACAGACCAACGAGTGATCGTTAGTGACGTACGGAACCCTAAAAAGTAATTTTCTGTAGATAAAATGTTATATTTGAGATTTGAAAGTACTTCTTAAGTCGGATTCAAACAGAAAACAATAGTTGCGTTCCATGATACTCAACAACTTTGTTTGTATATATCGAATATCGAACAACGTCTATACATTTGAACCAAATGTTCGTGTTCGTGATGCTCAAAATACACCTTGAGCACGAACGAACAAGAACATGGTGAACACGAACATCGGACACTTTATTTGCATGGGCGTACCGTTAACTAACATCAAACACTGTGTTCGACAAAAACGATCGTGGCGATCTAATTTCGTTGTTCTGAGCGGACGGTGTTCGGACAAATTTAATGGTACGTTGCGAACATTGGCTAATCCATGGCTACTAAAGAGCGGGGGGGCGGTTGAGCGTGAACATAAGTCGAACTGTGTTCGTGTTCGCTTTGCCAATAAACCCATTTTTCTTTCTTTCTTTTTTTTCTTTGCTCATTTACGTCCACACGTACGAACCAAATGGTCCGTGTTCGATGTTCGTGTTCACCATGCTTTGTTCGTTCGTGCGTACATGCCTTTGCATGTCCTAGGCTAACCAATCAATAAAACCTTTTCAAACAAGCAAGTTTTTCCAACATTGAAGAAATCGAATGAGTGCTTGAGCGTTTTGCAACGCAGTTTATATTAGGTACCACATTTCATTATAATCATCATTTCAGCCGAAAGGCGTCTACTGCTGGACATAGGCCTACCCGAAGCACCGCTACTTCGACCGGTTCAGTGCTTCCCACATCTAGCGGATTTCTGCGGCTTTATGCAGTACCAAACTTACTTCTAATAAATTACTGCATAGTTTATACAGAACCAACTACAAAGCGACAATCTTATTTCTCCACAGTTACCATCAGACTTCAAAATATTGTAACCAAAAATACTATTTAACAATAAAAGCAATCTGGCTAACTAAAATATGTCCAAACAAAGGTACCTACCACGCAAGTACTACAAGAAAGTCTTCATGATTAAAATCACAGGCTTAAATATTAAATATTTCAGAAAAAGTAGAGATCTTTATCTGATGTACATCAAATACATTTCATAGGTTACTTCAAAATGGTTGTATTACGCGATAAGTTCCAACTACTTCGATTGCTCTTGTTAGTGTTAACTTGAGTAAAATTGAATACATAAGAAAGTTTATCAGTTTTCGTTATCATTACCAGGTAAAGATCCGACTTTACTAGTACTGTAATCTGTCTCCTTCACATAGTCCTTAGGTTCATCATGCTTTGAAAAGTTTCCCATCGCCACTTGTGCTATAGTATCCACGATACTTGACGAACTCATGTACGGATGACTTGAGGGGGGCACAGACGTTGATAAATCTTCCGCCTTCGTTAACTTTAGAGGTTGATTGTAATCCGATAAATAGTCAGGCATTGTAGTCTTTTTAGTCAACTCTAACATCTGATTCAAAAATGACTCCCCACCGACTCGCGAAGGCATACTAAAATCAGTCGCTTGTGCATCCATACTATCAGATTTGGCAGATTCTATTTTCGAAGAAGTACTTGTTTCATTTAACTTCATACCATCTAGAGAATCCGATTTTCCTTTTCCAATGCTACCAAAATCTGGCGGCAAATAATCTTTGTTGCCTTTTAATAAATCATGCGGAGATTTCATCAGCATGCTCTGATCTAATCCAGCTTTAGTAGATATTGGGCTACTAGTCGAAAGCGGTTTCAATAAGGATTCCTGCATTTTCATTAATGATGGAGATAAGAACATATTATTTGCAGCTAACGTCGACTTAGACATTGGATCTGGTATTCCCAATATGCCTGCACTAGAGTATTTACTAGCTGAGAATAAAGCATTGGCAATGTCTGCAGAACTCATCATGAGGTTGGAGGCGAGACTGGCAGGGATCGTGCCCGTGGCGGTACTGGTGCTCGTAGCCGTGCTGCTCGGGGTCTTGTCGTAGCTTCCAATACTGCTGGTCAAATTTTGCAAAGAAGCAGCGTAAGATGGTGGATCGGGAAGCTTGCCACCCGATAAACTAGCTGCTAGACTCGAAGACATGCCTGGAGTGAGCCCAGTCAGCATGCTATTTGCAGCAGCTAAGCTTTCGAGACTAGAAGCACCCATAGGTAGCGGCATGTTGGGAGAACCTAATCCGAGAGCCATGCTCGTCAGCATATCTAATCCTGTAGGATATGACGACGGCAGAGTAGGGGTAGCTGACTTTGATGACGATTTAGAAGACGTTGGTAACACTGGTATGTTCAGTTGAGGTGTTTCGAATTTATGAGGCGAGCCTGATCCAATGCTTGACGATACATTTATAGGAGGCACGCCAGCCGGCCGGCTTACCATCTGTTGTAACGTACTGACTGAAGGGAAATTGGGGACAGATGTCACCTGATTTGGCTTCGACACAGGTATTGCTTGAGGAACTGCTAATAAAGCATCGAGATCCATTTTATCATCTTGTTCAGAAGAGCATCCTAACTCGTCCCTTATAAAATGCCACAACAAGCCATCACTCTGTTCTCTCGGAAATTTTGCAGTCAAGGTGCACTTCAATTTGTCCAAGTATGTAATATCAGGCTTAAAATTGTCTTTAAAATCGACGAATGTGTCATCAGAAAATGAAATGTAGTACTTGATGCTTTTCCTTATTTGCTCCATGGCGTGTGTTGATAGGTGGCTGTCATGTACCATGTTGTATTGTAGAAGCAATGGTCGAGGATATTCTGTAGGTCTCTGCTCTGGTGGAGGCATCACCCAGAAGAATGTTAGTGATGATTCCAAAACTGGACTCTCTGGGTTGTAGGGAGCTGAAAAATGTTAAAATCACATTTGAAAAGCTTGGACAGCATGATAGCCCAGGGGTTAAGGCGTCGTCTCTCATGCACGAGGTTGTGGGTTCAAATCCGGGCAAGTACCAATGTGACTTTTTCAATTCATATGTACCATCGAAGTAACGCACATCTAAGCATGTTGAAAACAAAATTCCGTGCACACGACCCTTTTTTTTCGTAGGTAAGTGATACTGTAGCGGCCGAGCGCTGCAAGCAAGAATAGCCCTTTCAGTGTACAGATATGTGTTTCTTCGATAGTACTTTCCGAGTTTATCTTGGACAGTACCGACATCTATGAAGGTAAACATCGTGAGGAAACCTGGACTTATAGTTAATATAAGTCAGAAATAGCCAACCCGTCTTGAACAAGCTGGTGATCAATGCTCGTGCCTTCTCTGTATGAGAAGAGGCCTTTGCCCTGCAGTGAGACAACAATAAGCTGGTATTATTATTATTTGGACTAAATGAAAAATTAAATCATATTCGCTCATGTTTTACTTACAGCAAATAACTCCAATACAAGGTATATAAGACATTTCACTGGGTCCACGCATTTTAATTTGATATTCCAGCTGATTGTCACAATCCCTAAGACTTGGCATGGCAGGATTCGTTGGATGAGAGTGATACCAGCCCAGAAGTGTAAGTCCCAGTTTTTCTATTTCCATTTGAATCTCTAGTTCCACTAGAACTCGCGGTCTTTTGTCATTCTTACTGATTAGGCATGGAAATGTGTGAGTTATCATGACATCTGAAATACACAAGGAATTTAATTAATAAAATAAACTTTCCATCATCCATCCCTAAATATATACATTCCAATTTTCATAAAATAATTAATTCTTATAACATAATATGAAAGGGAACTGAAGCTCTCTTGAGGCCGGCGCAAACTTGGCGAAGCTCAGTTTTCACTGCCAATCAAATATCAATATTGCAGATTGCCCACTTTAAAATAGTCTGGAATATAAATAAACTTCCTCTGTTTGAATTCCAGCAGGCCTAATTCCAGCATGCGTAGCGTGACCATTGTAGAAACGGGTTTTGTCGACGGAAGAATAGACAAAGTGACAGACTGTGATTGTTTATCTGTCATTTTGTCTACTCTTCCGTCGACAATACCCGTTTCTACAGTGGTCATGCTACGCATGCTGTAGTGGAAATCTTGATAATGATAAATACTGATATTAACATTAATAGATTAAGATAAAATCACACATACTGTGGCTGTTCAAATCCCAAGTGCCAGCTAAATATCCATAAACCTCTTCCTTTTTCAAATGGCAGTGGATGTCCAGCACAAGACTAGCATTGGAATTGACTGACACCAGAAATGGCTGCACCTTTCCAGCTGATGAAAATGATACAGCTTCTATCAACATGTTAGCATCACTGAAATAAGAAAAAGAGTTCCTTAATTTTTTTTATAGAAATTCTTAAAGGTAATCATGGTGCATTAGAAACAATAAACAAGGACCCAGTCTTCCGTGTTAACACCTGCATTACCTGAAGGGGACGTCAAAGGTAAGGTACCCACATTAATTCTCTAGTTATATTTTAAGTCCCATGTTATACGAGGCTGGTACTCACTATTAAATGTATAATATTATAATGACTATTAAATTATCAAATGGAAACCCTAATAACACTTGCCTGTCCTGGGGATTGAGCCCAGGACGCCATGCTAAGCAGTCATCAATGTTCAAACAATAACTATTATTATAATTCTCAATGTCTATGGTCCATGTTTATTGAGACTAAACACACACTAGTTATGCCAAAATTTGTTATAATACTGACTGCTGCATCATTCTGTTTGGCACTGTGTTATGTTTCATTACAATCCTTTGTGGTGGTGGTTCTGGTGGGTTTTCGACTTCCATTTCTATTTCCTCTTCTGTAATTTTAGTAAAAACATTACATTTACTCTACAACACTATCAACCACAGTTATTTTTATAAAGTTCTTCCTCTAAAGAAATATCCTTACCATCAGAATGCATATTTTCTCTTTGTTGCTGCTTTTTTCGAAGATATGTAGCTTTAATAGTATCTAGTTTCTTCCCTCTGTATTTGACAGAGGCCCAGCCACACCCAGATCTCTTGTCTGGATTTATGATGCGCTTGCAGTGTATTGCCCATGCTGATGGGGAACAAAATATTGTTTCAGTCTCATGAGACTTTATTTTCCCATCTGCTTGCAAATCTCCAACAAACTTTTGTCCCTAGATAAGCAATAAAGATTTACATATAATATAATATTTCAGAGAAAAGGTCTTTGCTAGAGGACTCATAAAATTCATAAGAAAATAAGTTTTATGAAAGATACATTTTAAATTATAACAGGCTTAAATCAAATGTTTAAAATAATGTTACAATAATCACAGATATCCTGGACATGCATTAGTGTAAGGCCCAAAATATACTTATTCAGAAAGGCAAATTAAAAGTGATACTAACTAGATACTCAATTGTCATAGCTGCATTCCCCGGCTCAAGCATTTTTTCTTCTAGAAGCATCTGTAAAGTAACTCCTCTACCTGGCATTGACTTACTGCCTGATTGTGTTTCCATCTCCTGAAAGAGATAAAAATGTATCCAGTTCCAGACTTACTAGTAAAGATGTGTTTAGCTATGTAAAAATCTAAATAAAATGTCATGACTTCTGCTTTTACAAAAGGACTTGGCAACAGCTCTTACCTTACAGAAATTGATAAAAATATGTTATTAAGTAACTACATAATTGAATAAAAGGCAAGGGTTTCTTAAATAGCAGGCTTTATAAATGAAGCCATTGCATGTACTTACTGCAACAAGCCAAAAAGGTCTTTCCTTTCTCATTAATCATAAGCATTAAATTCCAATATTTTACTAATAATAATGGAATGGTTCGGAGGGAAAAATATGAGCATGACATTCATTGTAAATAGAAAAAAAACATGCTATTCTTACTTCATCAGTGAATTCCTCTCCACTTGCTACTTCTTCTTTTTCCTCCTCAGGCGGATCTTTTGGCGGTTCGTTCGGTTTCTCACTTTTAACTTCGTCATTTGGAATATTTGGTGGTGCAGTTACCGTCGCTGTGGCCTCAGCAGACGTGTTATTATACATGGGTAATGTTGGGCCGGACATCAACGCTGCGGCCAAATGCGAAGTTTGAAGATCCATGATGGATGAGAAAATAAACACTTGTTATTTTATACCGTATAGGCTTCAGATACATTCAGACCATACGTTCGTATTCCGGTTTTTGCTGTAATTTGAAACTTTTTTCATAAAACAACAAATACAACAATCTTTAGTGCGTTTACACGACGTACTGCAAAAATGTTGCCAAAAAAAAAAATCGGGTTAAAAAAGAAAAACGGAAATACGAGATTATCTATATTCCCGTATTCCATTTTTTTTTTTTTTTTTTTTTTTTTTTTTTTTTTCTCTCTTGGCAAGTCGCTATTTGCGCATTTGCCACTAACAAAAACGGGGGAACTTATAATAATTAAAAAAATGGTATCTGAACGGAATTTGGAAATATAAATTGGTCAGGATCGGAAAAGGAATAAATTTTCAAATAAAATATATAATAAACTAAATACGGATTGAGTTAGAATTAATGAAAATAGATAAACAGTTGTATATTATAGGATCATTAGATGCTAAAAGAGTAAGAATGGAAGTAGGAAGAGGAACTTCATGACGATTTAAGGAGTCCATAAAAGGAGAATGATTATAAAGAGAACACGAGAAGAAAATGTGGTTCAGATCCCCCACACTTTCGCCACACTCACAAATATCGTCATCTATGATATGAAGCCGTGCAAGGTGAACTGGAATACAAACATGTCCCAGTCTCATACGGATAATACAACTGGTGGAAGTTTTATTTAACTTTAATTTAAAAAACCAAGGTTTTTTTGGAATACACGTTTGTATGGTAGAATAAAATTTACCTTTTAATACTGAACTGTCTGACCATAAGTCTCCCCAAGACTCCCGAAGGAACGTCATGGGGAGACCTGCAAGATCATGACAATAATTAATGTACGGAAAACGATCTCCACAATCAACAGCCTCATTGGCAAGCTGGTCAGCCCTGGTGTTGCCCAAAATGTTGCTATGTCCCGGAATCCATGCAAAGCTGATTACAAGCCCTTGCTGATAACATTTGTACAATAAATTTCTTATAGATATTACCAAGGGATAAACTGTTTTACATTTTAATGGAAATTTGCTAAGAGCTTGCAAAACACTCAAAGCGTCTGAAAATATGACCGTCTTTTTTAATTTCATAATGTGTATATATTCTACAGCTTTGAATAAACCAAAGCATTCTCCTGTGAACACTGATGATTCAGGCGGAAGTTTAATCTTTTGAACTATATTGTATTGAGAATGAAAAACTCCGACTCCTACACAACCAGAATTATCGTGTTTGGACGCATCAGTGTAAATATGATGCCAATCTTTCCAATAATTATATTTGATTGAATTAAATAAGAAACTCGTAAAATCATCCCCTTTATTTAAACCCAAGGAAAAATGTATGTCAGGAATAGAAACTATAGATTCATAATTACAGCAAAAAAGAGGATATAAATTTGAGCTGTAGCTTGGAGCCTGTAAGGCAATAAACTTTTTGTAACTCTGAATAAGACATGGTGGATTTTTATGAGACCAATAATTAGAAGAATTTATTTGATTTAAAAGTAATGGAAGTTTTGTATGTAGAGGATGGTTAGCAAATTGCAATGAACGAAATAAAAATTTATCGCAAAGGAACTGACGGCGAAGTGAAAGAGGAGGATCCACACATTCAAGTTGAAGGGCATTAATTGGACTAGATTTCATAGCTCCCGTGATTATTCTTAGTGCTTTTGACTGTATATTGTTAAGTTTTTTAAAAGCAACAATACTCCCTGGTTCTAACAAAAAAGACCCATAATCTAATACGCTTCTAACTATAGCATTATATAGCAGTTTTAAACAATAAGGATGGGCACCCCACCATACTCCAGCCAGGCATCTTAACATATTTAACCTTTTTTCGCATTTAGAAAAAATATATTCACAGTGGGGAATACCAGTAAGCCTGGAGTCTAAAATAACTCCTAAAAATTTGACCGAAGATTTTTCTGGAATCGGTTGACCATCAAAATATATAGAAAAAGGAGGAGGAAGCCGCTTTCGTGAAAATAAAACAGTAGAGCTTTTCGAAGATGATAACTCTAGTCCATTACGATCAAGCCATGTTTTTAAAAGATTAAGAGAAGAAGACAGTGAAGAGCAAGCCGTTTCAATAGAGCGATGAGAACAGTATAAAACCAGGTCATCAGCATATTGGAGAACTTTTACTTTACTGTCCAAGGAAGATTCGAGATCATATGTATATATATTATACAATATAGGACTTAAAACAGACCCTTGAGGAAGCCCTTTCCACACTAATCTAGATTCATAAGTAGAATCGTCTAATAAAACATTAATACGTCGCTCAGATAAAATATTCATAATGAAATTAAAAAGAATTGTAGGCACATTTAACTTTTGTAATTTATTTCTTAAAATCGGAATAACTACATTGTCATAGGCGGAAGTAATATCTAAAAACGAAGCTATAAGGTGACTATTTACAGAAAAACTTAACCTAATATCCGTGACAAAAATACTTAAGCTATCTAAAGTACTTTTGCCCCGCCTAAAACCGAACTGACTGTCACTCAATAAATCATTGCTCTCAATAAACCATTCTAAACGGTTCTTTACCAAATGCTCGGTAACTTTTAATAAAACTGAAGAAAGTGCAATGGGACGATAGGCATTACTATCTGACGGGCTTTTGTCAGGTTTCAAGATTGGTAAAACTATTTGGGATTTCCAGGATGTGGGAATGTTGCCAGTGACCATAATAGAGTTTATAAGATTTAAAAAATAGTCAAGTGACGTTTCGCTTAAATTTGACATAAAGGAGTATGGAATACCATCAACTCCAGGAGCAGAATCTTTTAGGTGGATCAAAATACCTTTGAGTTCAGCAAGAGAAAATGGACTATTGAGTTCTGCAAGATTGACATAATCGGAAAGAGGTATAGAATAAATAGTTATTTCCTCAGGGACATACGAAGGTGATAGCTTATCTAAAAATTGGTCTTTCATTGAAGAAGGAAGCAAAGATGAGGGAGACTCCTTAAATGCAGATCTAAACCTACGAATGTTTCGCCACACAACTGATGGATGAATATTGGGTGATATGTTCTGACAAAAACGTCTCCAACCTTCGAACTTCTTTTGTTTAAATAATTTACGAGTATCAGTAATGGCAGAACATACAACATCAAAGTTTTCATCTGTAGTGTTGGCATAATATTGAATCTCTGCTTGTTTCCTCTTTTTAACTGCAATTGAACAATCCCTATCCCACCATGGAGGGGATGGGATATAACCTAGAGCTGTATTTTTTATAGGAAAATGACTATCAGCAGTTCTTATTATTAATTTTGCTAAAGCTTCAGCACATAAGTGTTCATCACCAAATTTAATTTCAGGAAGTTCCGAAATGTAGAAATCCAACTGCTCCTTAAACAATGACCAATTGGCATCTGCAAGTCTATACTTTAACCGTGGAGGAGGTTTAGAATAATGCTTATTATAAAAAGGAAATGAAAGTAATATTGGAAAATGGTCACTACCATGAGTAGAAGTTAAGACTTCCCAAGATAAATAAGGTGTAAGACTGGGAGAGCATATTGACAAGTCAGGAGCACTTATTTCCTCGTTGGGAGCAGTGCGTCGTGTTGGAGAACCATTATTAAGAATGCAAAGATTACGAGTGTCAATCAGATCCAAAAGATTAACCCCATAGCTATTGGTCAAGGAACTACCCCAACATTGATGCTGAGAATTAAAATCACCTAATAGTATAAAAGGTTTTGGAAGAATAGAAAGAATATTTACAATTTCATCGAAAATCAGAGTAGATGGACGAGGAATATATATAGAAACATAACAAACTTTATTTACAACTGCTGCAATAATAGAAAAATCACTATTATGAGCAGGAATGGAAAAATGAGTAAAAGATTGAGGATGTTTGATGAGTAAGGCTACTCCACCATACTTATCAAATCGATCCTCTCTGAGACATGCATAACCCGGAATCCTAAACAAAGAGTCCGGACTAAGCCATGTCTCCTGTAAAGAAAAAATAAATGGATTATATTTATTTATAAGATAAATTATTTCAGTTTTTTTAGAAATTGCACTTCGGCAATTCCATTGGATTACCTTGGCTGGACTGTCCATTATTATTATTAGAAGTGCAAGTAACTGCTTCGAGTGCAGAGGCAACGTGAGACGGTGAAATTAAGTTAGACTGTGACAAAGACTTAATTAATGCTATGATTAAATCTCTTGTAGTTTCAGATAGATTGTCCTTAGGAATCAGAGCAGTGCCATTATTTAGTGAAGAAGTGTTATTATAGTCCTTAATAAGGTCATGATGAGATTGACGATCATAACCTATAGAGGATTTTGTAGGTGAACGAGGTTTAGTGTAAACAGTTTTTTTATATGAATATGACTGATTAGATGTAGGATTAACCCGTGGAGCTGAAGGAGTAAAGCTATCTGACACATGAGTGGTAGTTAAGGCGTCAATATATGACTTCTTAGAAACAAAAGGATGTAGTTTTGATGCTTCTGCATAAGAAATGCAACTTTTGGACATTGTTTCTTTTATCGATTTCTGTCTCTCAAATTCAAGGCACTTCTTACTAGTAGCTTCATGAGACCCCCTGCACAAACAGCAAGAGACATCATCATCTTGAACTGAACAGGACTCGCCTGAATGTCCATCACCACACTTAAAACATCTAGGCTTAGACCTACAAAGACTTTTTACATGACCATACCTACAACAATTATAACACTGAATAGTTGGGTAAATGTATAATTCAACACTCAAGGCTGTGTAACACATAAACACCCGCTTTGGTAGAACTTGCCCATCAAATGTAATTATAATTGTTTCCGTGTTCTTGAATACATTATTACCATCAACCATTACTTTCCTTCTAATCCTCCTAATTTTTAAAATTTCTCCACAGCCTATGGGAACAGAAATAGCCTCCTGAACCTCCTCATCAGACCAATTGGCAGGAACGCCTCTTACAACACCCATACGGGTTATGGAGAAAGCAGGGATAAAAACTTTATAATTTTCTTCAGCTAATTTAGTATTATTTAAAAACAGATTCGCATCATCATAGTGAGAAAATGCCAATGAAATTCGATTTCTGCCGATTTTTTTCAGACTACCATTTATCACATTTTTAAAATTATTTCTTTTCAAAAAACGGCCAAAAGAAATGGGATGTAAAAATGTTTTTTCAGTGACTTGTTCACGTTGCACATGAACGACATATGGAGCAGCATCTGATGACTTAAAAGTCAACCTAGCCAACTGAGTTGCAGACTGTGGAGATGTTTTATTTTGTACAATGATTGATTCATGAGATACCTGAGTAGTAATTTTTTGTGAGGGGTCTGAACCATTCTCGAAATGAGAAATTTCCATCTCCTGATTCTCTGGTTCACAATTGCAATCCTTTTTGCCGCCATTTTTACGCCTTTTTTTGTTGCAATGTTTGCAAATTTTGGGCCGAGCTGAAACCCTCTTCCTTCTACTATTATTTACTGTTGATACTGAACAATCAGTATCAACACTGGTTTCATTATGTGAAATTGTCACGTAGTGAGCTATGACCGGAGATATCGACCCCCCAGGATCCCCTGGAGGGTCCATAATAGAAGTTTTATAAAAAACTTACCAACTATTAATACACACTAAAAAAAAAAAAACTAACTACTAGAAATATATAAACAAAACACTAATTATTTACACAAAAAGATCCCAACAAACTTATTTTAGGAAATTAAAATTCACTTAGAAAGAAAAAACACGACCGCCGTATTCAAGGTTTCCCGCGCTTTTTTCTATTCCATTTTTATTGTTTTTTTTTTTTTTTTTTTTTTTTTTTTTTTATTATGGCTTCGCACGGTTTGTGCATTAGCCAATGTCATGTATTTTTTTATTATTATTTTTTTTTATTCGAAGAGACAAAGTTGGGGAAACAAAATTATTAATTATATTAGAACGGAATTTAGGATAGGACGGATATAGGATCAGTATAAGGAAAAGGATGAATCGAAGGAGTGAATAATGAGCAAATTACAATAACGAATATTTACAACTTAATATTATTTAAGGTAATGAATGAGACTATACATTTATATACCGGAAAGCTATTTGTACAAAGTAAGGAAAGTATTGAAGTAGGAAAATGAGTACCAAGGGACAAGAGATTACTAAGAAAAGAAGAACGGTCGTATAAGGGACAGGAGAAAAAAATATGATTTAAGTCGCCTACGTCTGTGCCACACGAGCAAATGGGGTCGTCGATGATATGAAGTTTGGCAAGATGGGCTGGAGAGCAAACATGACCCAGTCTCATCCGTATAAGAACGGAGGTCTCCATCTTGCCAAACTTTGCCCTGCCAAACCACGGTTTTTCCGGAACGTCGGGCTGAATAGTTGAAAAATAACGGCCCTTTGATTTGCTTCCGATACCCCAGGCTACCTTCCAGGTATCCCGGAGAAAAATCTTTGGTAATGTCAAAAGGTCAGTACTAAAATTCTGATATGGAACTAAGTCCCCACACTGCACTGCATCACCGGCAATTGTATCTGCCACTTCATTGCCGTGGATTCCAGCATGGGCTGGGATCCACGCAAATTGTAATGTATTACCTTCAGAAATGGTTCTGAACGCAAATTCTCTTATTAAATAGACTATAGGACACTGCGATTTGTGTTCGAAAGGGGATTTATTGATGGCTAGAAGAGCACTTTGAGAATCTGTGAAAATAATAGTTTTCTTGAGCTTTAGAACCCGAATATATTCAATAGCTTTTAAAATGCCGAAACATTCCCCCGTAAAGACAGAAGTCTCCGGAGGTAATTTTATTTTTTGTACGATGTTGTATTGAGAATGGTAAGTCCCTATCCCAACACAACCTCTCGGAGAACGCTTGGCAGCATCCGTAAATATGTGATGGTACTCTATGTGTTCAGCCAAAAAATGATTAAAACTTAAATTGCAATCGGGACCTGGTTTACTTACACAGTATTTAATGGTGGGGCTGAATTGTAAACTCTCGTAACTACAGCTAAATAGGGGAAGTTTATTGGAACGGTGAATAGGAGAAGAAAGGGAGAGGAATTTTTTATAGCTTACAACTAAACAAGGATCACGTTTATGGGACCAGTAATCTGAAGATTCAATCTGCAATACTAAAGAGTCCAGTTTAGGAATGAGAGGATGAGTTGAGAACTGAAGAATCCGGAACAAATATTTGTCAGATAGAAATTGTCTTCTAAGGTATAAAGGAGCTTCTCCGCATTCTACTTGGAGTGCATTAATGGGACTAGACTTCATGGCTCCAGAAATTATGCGCAAAGCTTTAGACTGAATGCGATCCAATTTTTTTAAAGCCATAGCACTACAAGGTTCTAGAACGAACAATCCATAATCCAGGGTGCTTCTTATGATTGCATTGTAAATAAGTTTCAAAGAAAATGGATGTGCACCCCACCACACACCAGATAGGCATCTAAGCATGTTTAGGTGATTTTCACATTTGTTAACAATATAATCACTATGAGGAACACTACTTAATTTACAATCTAGTATTATACCTAGATATCTGAAATTATCTTTAACTGGAATACGTATTCCCATATAAAAGATGTTTACTAAGGGAATATTTCTCTTTCGGGTGAACAAAACAGCTGCGCTTTTAGACGTAGATAAATCCAAACCATTCAGATGTAACCATGACTCCAAAGTAGATAAAGCTGAATTGATAGCATAGCTAGCTTGTTCAACAGATTGGCTTGAAGAATACAATACTAAATCATCGGCATATTGAAGAACCTTAACTTGGTTAGCTAAGGAGGAGTCTAAATCAAAAGTGTAAATATTGTATAGGAGGGGGCTGAGCACTGAACCCTGTGGGAGACCTCTCCATACAAGATGAGGTACCTCATGATCTCCTATTATCATAATAACAGAGCGATCATTCAGGATTCTAATAATGAAATTCGACAAATTCAATGGAACTTGTAGGGCTTTTAATTTATTTTGTAAAACTGATAATACAACATTATCGTAAGCTGCATTAATATCAAGGAAAACTGCAATGGTCGAATGGTTATTAGAGAAGGATAGCCGAATATCGGATGTTAAAATACTTAAACAGTCAGTTGTACTTTTACCTTTTCTAAAGCCATATTGTGAATCTGCCAAAAGACCCTTACTTTCAACATACCATTCAAGGCGATTTTTAATTAGGTGCTCCGCTAATTTCATCAGAATTGAAGATAAAACTATGGGACGGTATGAAGAAGCATCAGATGGAGTTTTATTTGGTTTAAGGAATGGCAACACCATTTGACGTTTCCATTCATCAGGGATGTTACCTGTATACATAATCGAATTAATAAGCTCTAAATAGTAACCGAGGACGACATCATTTAAATTAGCAAAAAAGGAATACGGGATGCCATCAATGCCTGGTGCAGAATCCTTAGTTTTATGGATAACACCTTTTAATTCAGTGAGAGTGAATGGGAGATCTAGCGTCGTATGAGTGTCTTGGTTACTAGTTGCAAGAGACAGGTTAAGGTTAGTAGCCTCAGGAACCCAAGGCGGAGCTAATTTGTCTAAAAATTCATTGGCTAAAGAATCCGGAATAGGAGAAGGGTCTTTATAAATGGACCTAAATCTACGAATATTGCGCCAGACGATCGTAGGGTGAGTATTCGGTGAAATTGATGTGCAAAAGTTACGCCAAGATTCAAATTTTTTCTTCTTAAAAAGTTTATAAGTTTCGTTAATTATGTTAGTAACGATTTCAAAATTACTATCAGACATATCGAGGTTATAATTGTATTCAGCCTCTTTACGTTTGTAAACCATTTCTGTGCATTCAGGGTCCCACCATGGAGGCGAGGGAATTGTATTAATATTGTTATTTTTTACAGGAAAAACTTCATCTGCTGCTGCAATTAATATGAGCGCTAAAGCTTCCGCACAACTGTTTTCACTGCCATCTGAAATAACAGGCAAGGAGCAAAGCTTGCTGTCAACAATGTTTCTAAATTTGTCCCAGTCATTATTATTTCTATTAGGTAGCTTATATTTTAATGTTGATCTCCTTAATGGTGCATTTCGTTTAGAAAGAGGATAAGAAATAACTATTGGAAAATGATCACTACCATAAGTAGAGGTCAGAGTATGCCAAGTTAGTGAAGAGGCTAAGTTTGGAGAACAGATAGAAAGGTCAATTGCACTTTGGTTCTGATTGGGATCTGAACGACGTGTGACAGCTCCTGTGTTCAAGATGCATAGGTTATGTAAGTCTAATATATCTAGTAATTCATCGCCATAACAATTAGAAGTTGAACAACCCCATGATTGATGATGGCAATTAAAGTCCCCTAATATTAAAAATGGCTTTGGAAGAGATGAAAAGAGATTATTAATCTCTTGAAGAACAGAAGAAGAAGGGTGGGGAATGTAAATAGAAACAAGACAAATATTATGAACTTTAATAGCTACAATTGAAATTGCCTCACTATGAGGAGGTAATGTAATGATAGAAAAAGGTATAGTATTCTTGATAAGTATAGCTACTCCACCATACCCATCAGATCTATCCTCTCTAATGGTTAAATAACCATTAATTTTAAAAATATGATTAGATTTGAGCCAAGTCTCTGCTAAGGCAAAGGCAAATGGCTCATATTTGTTTAAAAGATATATAACATCACTCTTTTTATTTACTAGACTGCGGCAGTTCCACTGGATTATTTTGGATGTGTTGTCCATTACAAATGGATTGAGATACATTGGAAGAAGGGGCAACGTTGGACGGTGAAATGTTGAACTGAACAAGAAGATTGTGTAATGCAGAAAGAAAATCGTTTATGGAAAAATTTGTGTCATTTTTTTCATTATTATGATTATTAGAAAAAGCACAACCATCTGATGGTTGAGGAATATTGAAATCTTTAATAATGGCATTGTGAGCCTCTTTATTGTATCCTTGTACAGATTTGGGAGGGGAGCGTGGTTTGAGAAAGACAGTCTTTTTATAGCTAGTTGAAGCAGGCATTCTATTAGGTGAAGAGATGGATGGGGTATCTGCAAAGTTTTTGGATGGAGAAGATAAAAGTGTATCAGCATACGATTTAGTTACAAGGGGATATACTTTTGCTGCTTCAGCATAGGATACTGAACTTTGTGCCATGTATGTTTTAATTAATTTTTGTCTAGAAAATTCTGGGCAAACCTTGTTAGTAGCATAATGATATCCTGAGCAAAGGCAGCAAGATGCACTTTCTGGTTCTCTGTCACAACTGTCCCCAGTGTGGCTTTGGCTACATTTATAACAACGAGGTTTGGACCTGCACTGAATTTTAGTGTGACCGAAACGACAGCAATTGAAACACTGTACAGTAGGGAAAATATATAAATCTACAGGTAATGCATTATAGCACATAAAAATTCTTTTCGGTAGCACCTGACCATCAAATGTAACAACTATCGATTGGGATGGTTTCCAAATGGTAGAATCATCAACAATGGCTTTAAAATTAAGGCGTCTTACTTTTAAAATTGGACCACAACCAATTGGTACTGTTATATTATCAATAACATCCTCCGGAGACCAATCTGCAGGGACACCACGTACTAAACCCATTCTAGTAACATTAAAAGTGGGTATAAAAGCTTTATAATTATAAGATTCTAGACTATTATGATTAATAAAAGAATTTGCGTCCAGGAAATTCGAAAAGGAAAGAGAAATTTTATTGCGCCCAATTTTTTTGACACTACCGTTAATTATGTTTTGGAAGGCGTTGTGTTTAAGGAACTTGCCAAATGTGATTGGGTGCAGTGTCGTTCCATCATCTGGTGAAATTATGTTTTTTTGTACATGAATGACAAAAGGCGCGCTGTCTGTTTTATCATAAGTTTTACGACCTATCTGAGTAGGAGCAACTGAGGACGTAGCAGGAATATCGGGCACATTGATAGTAGGATCGTTAGTCGTTGTAGTAGTTGAGCAGTTAGGTTCTGATGCAGTAATTTCAGGTGTAAAATCCGTACAGCTACAACCCGAAGATACGGTACCGTGGCTTTTACGGGTACGGCGACGCTTATTGCAGTGCTTACAAATATGTGTACGGCTTCTTTTTAAGTTACGAGCCGAAGACGACCCATCGGTATCCATGCCCGATTCGTTTGATATAGTAACGTAATTGCCTGCCGGGGGAACAGAGTCCCCCGGGTCAGGCGGGTCCTTCATTTTCCCGCGCTAATATAAAATAAAATAAAAACTTACCACTACCGAAGAATCTATACAAACTAAAGTTGAATTACAAGAAAAAGAAAATAGAACACTAAAAACTACGGCTACTGATCTTATATTACAACGTTTTTCAATTTTAGCTTTAAAAGGACACAACCGCCAAGTTTGAGGTTTCCCGCGCTTTCTTTATTGTTTTTATTTGTCGTATTTTTTTTCCCGTACACAAAAATGTTGCCACCAAAAAGTCAAACAAAGACAAAGTTACATATATAAGAAAATACATATATAAGAACAAGTTTGGTAGGCAGGTCACAGGTGCGATCCGCCCCGGTGGTCCCCAATCCCGGGGGTCCCAAAAAGTCACAAATACTTATCAAATCCCAAACAAGACCATAATATGTTCAGTAAGTAAATGGCAGTTTGTAGTTGGGCGCCCCCCTACGCAAACGTAGGGTGCTAACATTTTCAATCTCGCTACACTCGCTCTTGCAACTTACACTCTCTTTATTCGCAGATGACTCTGCGTAAGTCGAGTCGACAAAGTAACTCCTATTTTTATGAACGAATAGTCACAACTCAAAAGAAAACGTTACCTATCCGGGGTGGGATGCTAAATTAATGTTCGAGCTCGCTTCGCTCGCTTTTGCATCCTACCTACCGTTTCAAACTTTACTGTATAAATTGACAAATTAATTCCTATTTCTGCATAAATGTTTAAAATAAAAATTAATTAAGCGGGGTCGGGGTGGAAAAAATTTCGAGGTCACTTCGCTCGCTCTACCATCCTCTATTTGTCTGATGCACTGGCTTTTCTGTTGTCAACAAAGTATTTCCTATTTATAAATAAATAATCTAATTTTTACCAAAAAAATTTTAATCTCATTTATTTATAAATAGGAAAGCCACCTGGCTTTGCAAGATTTTTTTGTGTTTAAAAGATTCTCGTTCTAGTGAAAACTTTTTCTTATCATAAAATACTAAAAACTATAATAGGTATCATACAACGAGAACCACTGGTGCCTGAGTTTACATAACACGGAACAAGCACATCTCTATTAATGTCAACTTGACATTGTCAAGTTAACCAGAAGGGTGTGTGCATAAGCTTATTATTTGGTGTGTGCACTGAATTGCACTGCTGTGGTGCATTGTGCAGCTGCGTATTAGGAATGCATTATTTACCTAATTTTATTTGATGTCTAAATGAGATTTCGTATTTAATTACCTTTGAACTTGAAGCGATATTGTTTGTCAATCATTATTATTCAAAAATGGCTATGGTTAAAACCCCCGTGTTGAAAGTGATATTGTGTGGAGAATATGGTGTTGGAAAAAGTTCTATTTTTCGTCGATTTATCAACAATACATTTGTTCCTAATGCAGATAGAAGGTCAACTTTAGGACTGGATCATTTTGAAAAGCCATATCAACTTACAGACAAAACCGTCAAGGTGATTATATTACTTAATATGCCAACATCTAAAACAGGATCTATGTGGTTTAGAGACGTCGCTATTCAGGTTTGGTAATTGTATGCAATGACTTGTAAGGTTAATAATAAATATATTTCGATTTCAGTTACAACTATGGGACACTGGAGGCATGGAACGGATTGCTTCGGTCACCTCAAGCTACTACAAGTTTGCTGAGGCAGCAATCCTTGTGTTTTCACTTGACAATGCATCCTCATTTCATGTTCTGAGCCAGCATTTGTTAGATATTGTAACATATGCAGAGAATGCTAAAATATTTCTATGTGGAAATAAATCTGATCTGGAAGGCTCTTCACCCCAAGTTACTGATGCTGATATTGAAACTTTTTGGTAATTATTTCGATTCTATTGCTTGTATGCTATGTTGTATAGTTTTAAACTATGTTTTATTTATTTCAGTGAGCAGTGTCACAATCTTATCAGCACCACTTATAAAACTTCATGTAAAACTGGAAATGGTATTGAAGAAATGTTTACTGATATTGCAATGCAACTGGTGGAGTCAAACAGATCAAGAATAGAGTTGCAAACTTTAGACCATGACAGTTTCAAGGTATCAAATCCTGAACCACCTGAGGAGCCATCATGTAGTTGTTGATTCAATATAATTATTTGTTGCTTTAATTAACTTAATTTGTATATTTTTTAAGCATTTTAAAGCTATAATTATGCATAATAGTATTTGGAAATATGCTTTAAAGTATAGATGATTACTGTAAGCGAAAAAGAACACTAGAATAAGTTTAATCAATCATTTATACACCGTTATCCTTACTAAGTCACTATCTTTATGTATTATAGAATCTCTAAAAATAATGTTTGTATCAAATCACTAATCAGAGGCCCTTGCACCACAGATTACTAATTGTGTTTAGCGCTAAATGAATTTAAAACATTGTTCTGTTTCTGTCAATTGTTTAAAGATGACAAAGACAGAATTATGTTTTTAAAATGTTTTGTACTAAATGCATTTAGGGATTCATGGTGCATGCGAGCCATGGAAGCAGATTTATGTATTGTAACTCTTTTATTATTATAATTGAAAAAGGCACTGACACCTTGTTTAATAATGATTATTGACTTTTAGTGTAGTTTGTTGTATAACATTTCTGCATCTACAGTATTTTAAATGTAAAATGGCCTAACAGTATTTAATAGTTTAAACCATTAGGTTGATCATTCCGAGCCAAGTATATAATTTTGGATTCTCAAGCGATGTATGTATTATATCATGTGTGGTTTGATTGGCTGCTCTAAAAAAGTAGTTATTTTATTTATGTATGTTTATTATGTTGATTGACTTTGGTCTTTTCAGTTTGAATATACATACTTATGTGGCATAACAATATTTTAGTAAATTTTATTAGTGTTATTGCTACAGGTTTCTTATTTAATTACACTACCCTTGACAGTTATTGTATGTTTTGCAAAAACATTCTTCAGTCTGGCAATGAAAACCATAAATTTTCAATAAATTGTACTTTATTAACGTTGACAAAAAATAATTAAGCAATTTTCTATTACAATATTACAGACAGTATGTTGATATTAAAAGTTGATTTATAACTATCAATGCTATGCTTCTCTTTAATACATAAATATGTATCTGTATACCAAAATAAATAGATAATTATACACTGGTAATTTTATTGATGCGGAAAAATAGTAATCCTATATATAGTCTTTCATAAAGTCAGGTAATTATATAATTTAAAATCTTGTAAGTGAAACTACTTACTGAACTAATAAATGTGTTATCGTTCTACCATTATGCATTTCAATGGATTGGGCAATAATATATTTTTATAACTATTTTAAGACCTTCAATAGAAGCGAGGTTTAGATGCACAATTATTTCGATAAATTCACGTAATTTTAATATTTAAAAATAAATGATGAGGCAACTAATTTATTATTGCTCTTAATTGAGGTCAAAGAACAAACAAAACATGTGATTCTGATAAAATCACTCTTTTAATAGGCATTGGATACGATAGGCTACGAATTGTACAACATTGTTTAATATATGCTTACAAAGACATTCCTTGAAACAATTCAGTATTTTTAAGTCAAGCATTGACAAATTTACACTTCAATGGTCAACTACATACAAATTAACCATCATTTTATTATAATCACCAGATCTTTTCCTTTATCATGTCACAATATATCACCTAAATCTAATCTTGGAATTACTTCACAAAACAAATACAAGCCCTTTTAATGTTGTGACCATTGAATCGTTTTGATGTCTACCCCCTCTTGGACCATCTCCCAAAGTGGGCTCATTTCCCTCAGGCGCTCTACGTGTTTGATTGTCTTTTCAGCTGTGTAATCTACTTCTTCAATTGTTGTGAATCTCCCAAATCCAAACCTGTAATGAAACATTTTGACATTCATTAGGACCTATAATTAACCGAGTAGAATGTAGTTAATAAAAACTATTATTCCTTGTTAATATTTATGGGAGCTGAAATAAACATAGTGTGATTTAAAGATAATAATAACACCACTGCCATATCTCTACGTTGACGTCGTGGTGGAGCTTGCGCGCTCCGAACTCTTGGCCTGTGCCGGTAGAGTTTACTTTGCCGAAACAGGTCTGGGATGAGGAGCCAAAATAAGAGAGATACAAAAATCCGCAGGGCTGCATGTGGCGAGCTGTTGAGCAATAGCGACCCCACGGACCCTATCCCCCGGGAGAAGTCTTGTTCCTCACCTCTAGCTGACCTTTATTGGCCGGCTGGAGTGAATACTGACGAGGAACGGAGCTCCCACCTCGTTCTTGCCTTAATTGGCCGGCTTGAGTGGAGATTCGCAAGAGCAAATGTGCGCGGAGGAAGGAAGTATTCCAGTAAGATGCTGGTAGGGATCTTGACCGTACTTCCGGGATTGTACTGATAGCCGTGGAATACCTCTCCACGCCTCAGAAGCACCTCAGGACATGTTGCCCCCTTGCTCCCTTTTATTTATTTTTTTACATTCGTCCTTGACATATTCATCCTATTATTTGACATTATATACTTACCTATGAGTTAATTTCAACTCTTTATTAGTGGCTTTTGTGCACATGATAATTATTCAGATTTATTACAGTTGTAATAGCAATTATGTAATTGCGTTTAATTCAAATAGGTTTTTATTTTTATTAATTTATATATCTTTTGTATTTTGTAAATGTGATAACGCTGTAGACTTAGTGGACTGTAGATTTGTTGACCATTTTCTATTTTCTTAAGTACCTGGTACTTATTGAAAGACCTACACTGTCCTCTCATACCTAGTCACACTGTTATTTGAAAGAATTGTAAAAACCAATTATTTTTAAAAGAGTAACCGTGGAGTTTTTTGTCGGCTCTTCTCCTTAGGAAACGACCAATTGGAACCGTGCACCTAGCTTCTGACGTTTCATTAAGTGCCCATGTAGGTTTATGTGAAATAAAAATATTTTGAATTGAATTGTTGCTACGACACTTTGTGCTACCGACCGTTCTCGGGGGCCCATTATTCAGTGTGCAAGTTACCCCTTGCCTTTTTATCCGTGTACATATGAACATTGATCAGGCAGGGGCCATAGTCCTTCCATAGTTCCAGGTTACCAGTCCACTTTAGCCACCCAAACCCACAGTCCAATATTTTTGTTTCCATTTCCTGCAATAGTCCTCCACCAACCGGTGGTTGTCCTTGGGTGACCTTGCATAGTGCGATCAGGGATAATCGTCGATTGGTGCCTCAACACTTAAAAATGTTCAAGGGGCCTCTGTGAATCGCTTCGGCCCCTCGTACGTCTTCCAAAGATCCGGGACCCCAGGGTCCTGAGATATGTCAAAGACATTTAAAAATAATAATTATAACCCCACCGCCGTATCCCTACGTTGACGTCGCACACTGGTCCCGAATGATAAAAAAGTGGACATTAAGAAATTTTTGACAGAAGGTCAACGGATTCGGCTGATTTTTTTTTTGTAGACAGCTGATGCAATTACAAATCACTTTTATAGATTGAGTTTTTGCCAAATAAGCCGTATTTTCAGAGAAAAAAAATATTGAAATATTTTTTGTATGAAAGAAATCCTAATTTTGTCTTTATCTTCCAAGATTCAAACGTATTCAAAATAAAACTTAGCGCAGCTTGTAGAGGTGCTAATTGCTCACCACTTTGTCATAGACACTCTTCTGCGATTTTGTGCTCCTTTTGAGTTACAGGCACTTTAAATATTTTTTGTATGAAAAAATCCTAATTTTCTCTTTATCTTCCAAGATTCAAACGTATTCAAAATAAAACTTAAAGCAGCTTGTAGAGATGCTAATTGCTCACTACTTTGTCATAGACACTCTTCTGCGATTTTGTGCTCCTTTTGAGTTACAGGCACTTTAAATATTTTTTGTATAAAAAAATTCTAATTTTGTCTTTATCTTCCAAGATTCAAACGTATTCAAAATAAAACTTAGCGCAGCTTGTAGAGTAACTCTTACAAAAATATGAAATTATTAGTATCAAATAAACAAACAAGGAAATCTCAAAACGTGTTCAGACATGTTTATGTACAGGTAAGTTATTGTGTGACTCGTATGTAAATTTTTTTTTGTATAGAGTCATTGCTTAATTACCCTATAAGTGACGATTTCGGCTCTATTTGGTCATCTAGTCGAACGCGTCGAAAACGCTGAATGATGAATAGGTATATAAATTGCAATTAAAAATTCCCTTTGTAGTTTTGCGGTATTTATGTAGGAGCACATCTTAGTATGTTTTATTTTCTCGTGACTCATCCAAATTGCAAGAATATTTGGCTCATTATCTAACTACCCCATTAAGTAATGAGGTAGTTAGGTAATGAGCCATTATCTAACTACCCCATTAAGTAACGGGATAGTTGGGTAATGAGTCATATATCAATAGTATAAGGGCAAGCGGAACCCGTTTTTGTTCATTACGCGTCTTGTGCTCGTAAAAACAACACAATTTTTTATCAACTATCACCACATTGTAACTTTTATTTATTTGCCTGTAACATTTTTGTATCAAAATGACTACATTTGTGACTAATTTAGACATTTTTTCTTTTTTGAGTAATAGTGGGTGCCTTAAAAATAGTGATTTACTGTGTCAAACCATTATAAATCGTATTTCAAGTGAAATTCCAAACGAAGAGCTCAGTATTATCAAAAAGTTTTGCCAAAATTATACGTCAAACCTAGCTAGAAGATGGGACAATTCAGGTAGAAACGAAAGATTTGGTGTTAAAAACAAGGAGTGGTTGGAGTCTAAAATTTTGTGGCCAACTTTAACTTCTGTGAATTTTCCTATGTTGTTTGATCCAGAATATACCATAGAGGACATTTCAGTAGACGTAGAAGAGCATAATTTATCGTACGAAGAGGAAGCGGGTGCATCTACATCAGAAGCTACCACAAATACTCCCAGAACTAGAAATAAACGACCATTTGAAGATTTAACAAATAAGCAGAAGAAAAGACGTTCTTTGTCTCTTTTGGAGCATTCCGAAGAAGAGCTGTTCTATGCTCTTATTGCTAAACTTAATGAAAACGGGCGCACTGTTTGTTCTAAAGTTATTAAGTGCCTCTCAAATAAGCCAGAAAAGTTGCAAGAAGTAAGTGACTTTTTATATAAAGCTTCTGATAAATCGATTTCCGAGGAAGACACCTTAGCTCTTGCCACAGCATTGAGTTTATCAAAATGGCAATATCTAACTTTGAGGTCCATTTTAAGTACAAATGGCACAGCGGCTTTTCCATCTTACCAGAAGTTACTGTTGAAGAAGAAAGAATGCTATCCAGCAAAAGAAGATATTGTGATATCGGAGTCAGGAGCTAAAATTAAGTTACAGGCAGTTCTAGATTTAACTGCCGAGAAGATTTTGAAAGTGACTGGTTCAAATATTAATGGTGGTGTTTTGAAGCTAGTTAGTAAATGGGGCTGTGACGGAGCTTCTTCACAAAGTTGTTACAAACAAAAACCAACTGGTGACATATTTTCAGAATCTTCTGTATTTATGGTTAGTTTTGTGCCACTTCGCCTTATGAGTGACAACGATGTGATAGTATGGGAAAATCCGCGCCCTTCTGCAACAAACTATTGCAGACCAATTATGTTCGAATTCAAACAAGAAACAAAAGAATATATTCAGCAAGTAGAAGCAACATTACAAGAAGAAATTCAGAACCTTCTACCAACAAAGTTATTTGATGGCGAATTTGAAGTATTTCATGAATTGCATATGACGATGATCGACGGCAAAGTATGCACGGCACTTTCACAGACACAGTCTGCAGCCAATTGCAACATTTGCTTAACAAATCCGAAAGATATGAACAACTTGAACCTCGTTTTTAACAAACCAGAAAACCATGATATGTACAAATATGGTTTATCTTCACTTCACATGTGGTTGCGATGCATGGAATGTATTTTGCACATATCTTACAACTTAGATTTCAAAAAATGGGCGGCTCGGGGTGAGGACAAACTGCTCCGAAAATCAAGAAAAGAGTTAACGCAGCATGAGTTTTTTGTTGTAACTGGCTTAATGATTGATATCGTCAAACAAGGCTTTGGGACAACAAACGATGGCAATACAGCTCGACGGTTTTTCAATGATTACGAAAGGTCAGCTGAGATAACAGGAGTTAATGCTAATTTGATTAAGAGATTTGCTGTAATTTTGCAGGCAATATCTTCTGGGAGAAATGTAGATATTGAAAAATTTAGAATTTATTGCAGAGAAACAGCAGAACTTTATGTCAGCGAGTACTCGTGGTATTACATGCCTTCGAGTGTACATAAACTTTTAGTGCATGGTGCAGATATTTGCCAGCATTTTTCTTTTATTCCAATTGGTATGATGTCCGAAGAAGCCTCAGAAGCAAGAAACAAAGATTTTCGTTCAATCAGAGAAAAGCATACTAGAAAGATAGGCAGAATGCAAACAAATGAAGATATTTTACACCAGTTACTTATCAGCTCCGATCCGTACATTACGAACATAAGACCGAAGTTCACCAAAATTCAAAAGCAGCAGAGGTTTGAAGAAGCCGAAAATCTTCTAAAGGATGACGTTTCACCCAATGAACTCGATTTAGAAGATGCTGATGAGGAAGAAGTATACGTCGACATTGAGAATAATCCCCCACAAGATCCGCTAGCATAATTCACATTGTAACATACGCACGTTCATGTTAGTTTATTTAAGTTTGTAAGTTTGTAATCTAGTTTATTTAAGTTATTAAGTTTATAGGTACTGAGAAAAAATGCGCTTAAAATTAATTTATGTTCTAGTTTATTTAAATTTGTAAAATAATAGTTTACTTTAGTTATTAAGTTTACAGGTACTGAAAAAAAATGCGCTTTGTTTTATTTTTTGTGTTTGTTTTATTTATTTATTTATTCATATTATGTTGACGACAGCCCTAGCAAAGTATTACATTTGTAAACAAAGACTACCCACTGTTGGGGTAGTCAAATAAAAAGTTGTATTTTACATTTCATATGACTTATTAGGAAAAAATATTTAAAGTGCATGTAACTCAAAAGGAGCACAAAATCGCAGTTGAGTGTCTATGACAAAGTAGTGAGAAATTAGCCCCTCTACAAGCTGCGCTAAGTTTTATTTTGAATACGTTTGAATCTTGGAAAATAAAGAGAAAATTAGGATTTTTTCATACAAAAAATATTTAAAGTGCCTGTAACTCAAAAGGAGCACAAAATCGCAGAAGAGTGTCTATGACAAAGTAGTGAGCAATTAGCATCTCTACAAGCTGCTTTAAGTTTTATTTTGAATACGTTTGAATCTTGGAAGATAAAGACAAAATTAGGATTTCTTTCATACAAAAAATATTTGAATATTTTTTTTCTCTGAAAATACGGCTTTTTTGGCAAAAACTCAATGTACAAAAGTGATTTGTAATTGCATCAGCTGTCTACAAAAAAAAAAAATAAGCTGAATCGGTTGACCTTTTGTCAAAAATTTCTTAATGTCCCCTTTTTTTATCATTTGGGACCAGTGTGCGTCGTGGTGGGGCTTGCGCGCTCCGAACTCTAGGTCTGTGCCGGTTGAGTTTATTTTGCTGGAACAGGGATAATCGGTATGGTATTGTAAATTTGTCTAGACAAATTTACCACACCGGTTTCCGATAATATCGAAAAACGGGAATATCGGACCAAAAATCCGATATTGGAAAACCAATATTTGATTTCACTGATATCGTTTTTTTAATAGTTGATATAAAAAACAAGACGCAATAGAATCATTTACAACTGTATATTTTACCTGATAGAACTGTGTGCCAAATCTTCATCTGATCCAATAGCTCTCAATACATAAGATGGTTCTAATGATGCTGAAGTACAAGCAGACCCACTTGATAATGCAATGTCTTTTAGAGCCATCAATAAAGATTCCCCTGAAAGATAAAAAAGTTATAATTTTATTTTATAACTTACCAACCATGATATCAGAATTTATATTTATTACTGTAAATTGTCAAAGAATATATAAAAAATAATCTTATCTATAATACCTTCAACATATGCAAAAGACAAATTAAGACAGCCACAATATGTTTGTTCTGCATCTCCATTTCTGATGACATGAGTTAATTTTGAATATATTTTGTCTAAGAATCTTTGTGACAATTTTTCCATCCATGCATGATCATAAGCCATCTCACGTTGTGCTATTTCACAAGCTGCTCCTGGAAATAAACAATAAACATTAATGAGTGGTGCACTTATGAGATTTACAGCATTTAAAAGTAGATTACGAGTATTACCTAGTCCTACGACTATTGGGGTTGGAACTGTTCCGCTGCGCATGCCTCTCTCCTGCCCACCTCCACTTTGGATGGGCTCCACTCTTACTCTAGGTCTGCGCCTTATGTACAGGGCACCCACACCCTTTGGCCCATATAACTTGTGTCCAGAAATTGACATCAAGTCAATATTCATTTCATTGACATTTAAGGGTATTTTACCCACTGCTTGGGCTCCATCGGTGTGAAAGTATACTTTCTTGCTCTTGCACAATGCACCAATTTCAGCAATAGGTTGCATAACACCTGAAACATTTTTTTGAAATTTTATAATCTTTGTTCTTATTTTATAACAGTTAGCACAATTAGTGACATTAAGTAAATTAGTAACAAGGCATGCACAATGCTGTAAAAAATAATTAGACTGAATTTACACAAATGGTCTTGTATTTATTCAACCACAAAGAGGTTGCTATGGGGCAAGTGTAAGGTGTATTAACTTACCAAAATATATTTAGAATTTTCGGCATATTTAAAGTTTTGAGCTTATGCCAAGAGCAATTTTAATTTCAGAGTTAAATATTTAGTTTGCCAACTACAGAAAAAGTAAAATACTAAATTACCTATTTCATTGTTCACAGTCATAATGGAAACTAAGCTAGTTTCTGGTGTTAGTGCCTTTTCCAATTCTTTCATATCTATGATTCCATTTTCTTTTACGGGCAAGTAAGTAATCTTGAATCCTTCTCCTTCCAGTGCTCTACAAGAGTCCAACACACATTTGTGTTCCTGGAAAATATACAATCCAGTTTTATTACTATCTTCGTCTTTATAGGGTTCCATACACAAAGGGTGCCAAATGGAACCCTGTTACTAAGCGTCCGCTGTCTGTCCATCTGTCTGTCAGTGGGCTGTATCTTATGAATCGTAATAGGTAGGCAGTTGAAATTTTCACAGATTGTGTTTACCTATTGCTGCTATAACAACAAGTAATGAAAAATAAAGTTAAAAATTAAAGGGGGTCACCATACAATAAACTTGTAATTTTGTAAAAAAAAAACTTGCCCTGGCATGTGGGTGTCTTTGTCCAGAGCTCATCGAGTAAGATACAAGTATAAATTTTTGAAGGAGTCTGTAAAACTCAGTCTTACACCATTTTTGTACCATTTCTAACACAACAACTAAAAAAGTTACAGTAACATTATATGGTACATGATATACTGAAGTTTCAAATTCCTAGTTTTTGTATTATAATGAGCAAATACTAAAAACGCCCATTTATAACATATTTTATTTAAATATGGGTGATTTTCTGCAACTACATAAAATAACTTTGTAATTACTTAGTATCATTATGAAATACAAATTTATCTTGGCGATTTTAAAATTTTTTGATGAAAAATAATAATATTCTTTGTTTAGTATTTTCATTTATTTGCTAAATATTGTACAGTGGCATGGAACCCTTTGTGTCGGAGTCTGACTTGCATTTGGCCTGTTTTTTTATTGACTTTTTAACATTCCATAGCAGTTACCGCTGTTAATTTATCTTTTAAGGTTACTTACAATTTGAGAAGTAACAACATGTTTTTTCCTTGGTGCATAAAACCGTGCCACTCCCTTTACGGATATGTTATTTGACTCTGTTGCCCCCGATGTGAATATTATTTCTTTAGGATCAGCTCCTATCAAATTTGCTACTTGTTCTCTGGCCTTTTCAATTGCTGTCTCACTCTCCCATCCATAGGCATGAGTACGGGAGTGTGGGTTACCATGGTAACTTACGAAATATGGTAACATAGCATCTAGGACTCTTGGATCCTAGAACATAAAAAAATAATGCAAAAAATGGGTAAAAACACAATGTTCTTTTAAGAAGTTAGGAGAAATTACTTTACTTACAATAGGTGTTGTGGCTTGAGCATCAAAATATAATGGACGGCCAATATCTTCATGTTTTACACGGAATTTACCAGAAGCAGCTGAAAAAATAACAACAATTTGAGGTTACAATACCATTATAAGAATCCTTGAAGTACATTAGCAAGTTTAAACTTATCGTGAACAGAATGTTTCCTCTAAAGTTTCTAGTTTTCTACGTAGTTTTATTTTATCAGTTGGTGTTATTTAAGTGCAATTTGCATAATTACGACAGGCCGATATAATTTTCATGAAGGTAAATGTCTTTGTATAAATGTTGTGCTATTTAAAATAAAGTTGTACAGAATATTACTTTATTAGAAAAATCAATTAGGGTCACTGAAATGAAATCTATAGGTAGGTGTGCCGGATGGAAAAATCTAACATCGGATAATTTTTTGTTTTGTTTACCCACCAGAATCTGAAAATAATCTTTGTCCATGCAAGAATATCAAAATACTGGGGCTCTGGCTTTGGTTAGTCCTTTTCAACGTTTTCGTAAGCGCCGGTATAATATTTTTTGATAAACGAATCATTTTGCAATTTTTTTATCGATTTTATAATTTTCCTGTCACTGGCTAACTGCACAGAAGACTGACTGATGTCTTTGCTTTGCTGATGTCAAACAAACTGTCACAGAGTACAACTGTCATCTGCTCAGCTGCTGTCTGAAGCGAAGAAAAGCAAAAGCATAGAGATAAAACACGTGCATTGCCTTCATGTGAAATGATGGCCTTGAATGGCCTGCCATCAAGCACGATTGTAGAGTGCTGAGATAGAAAAATATGAATCTAAAGGGCTTGTTATACGGCTGCCAACCGCGTCCCAACAGAGGTGACCTTGGTTGTTTACAACCGTGGAGTTGGTGGTTTACGACCAAATTTTAATTTTTCACCTCTGTAGGGAACGCGATTGGCAGCCGTATAACAAGCCCTTTAAAGTGCGGATAAACTTGAGCATTCACTTGTAACGGAACATCAAGAATTCGCCGTTTTTAAAGATGAACTGAATAATGAACAGAGCCAAGCATAGAGCTAAATATAGCTACGAACATTTTCACGATCATTGTAGAGATTGCTCTAATCAATGCTCGTCAAAAAAATATTCGTCACGAAGATGTCAGACTTAACGGTCGCGTGTGCTGCATTTGTACTAATGGGTTGTATAAAAAAGAAAAATTAACTTATGACCCGACTACGTAATCATGACTTTACTCTGACTGGAATGCTAGCCGACAGCGACAGGGGTGCGGGAGGTATAGAGGGACGGTGGCAGAACAATGACAGAATGGCTCGGCTTGGCAAAAGCTCGAAACTTTACTGTCCTTTCGCTAGAATGCTCGCTAGAATACTTGCTTAAACGCTCCCGTTTATCTTTCTATAATGTAACATTCGCTAGAATGGTCATTACAAGTGAATGCTCAAGTTTATCAGCACCTTTTTAAACGTAGTCCCATTTCAAGTCCTAATGTTGGCACAATTTAGCTCTACTCCTGAGGAGGTGGAATAGAATAATCAGTCACATCCTGATGTAGATTGGGATGATTTTTTTCGTCACGGTTGCTACAATGATCTTTTAGCGATTGAATAACATTGATCGGGTGGGAGGCGTTTTTGTTAAAACAAGATGGTGAAATTAATTCCGATTTTGGTCACGTGCGAAAAGATTCTTGTACAGCTTGCTATAGGATCAGTAATCAAGTCAGAGAAGCGTCAGAATAATCTTGGACACAAAAAAAAAACACGTGATGAGAGAGAGCTGTCAAAATAACCGACGTAAACCTATCACTTCAGACCGTGCTTCAGATGTCATTCATGTCATGCTACGTCGCAGTTGTACTCTTCAATGGGGATAAAAACTGCCACTTGCTCACTTCAGATGGCGCTGATCTCCAGTGACAGCTAGCCTTACATTTTATGTATACAAGCGACTTCTCTTAGGCATAATTAATTATTGAGCCATGTAGTGTTCCACAGATAATGTTCATTTTGTTTTGTCATTTTGAACACAGACTCACAAGGTTGCAGCCAAGGAACTTATAGGTAAAGCTGGAAACCACACTTCGTTCTTAAGCTTGAGGGCAAGATTCGTGACCCCAAGTAACCTTTGAAAAGTCTTCGTTTCCTATCTGTCTCTTTCTAGGTCTCCCCACAAGTATGCCGGTACAAAAAACCAAACCCCCACTTAGGCCACATTAATTAATTTGACGAACGGCACAAACATACTAGAATTGAAAATAATTTATCCAAGATTTAAATTTAAAAGTATATTGATGTTTTAATAAAAAGGTTATACTCATGGACTACTCAAATGAGTTTTATGTAAACAAATTACAATAAGTGTTTACCATAAATCATGGAATATCTAAAATCGCAAATGGCAACACGAATCGAAATGTCAAATCGTTGACGGTAGATGTTTTGGCTTCGCTTCGCAACTTTAACAGTAAAAATATCAGGCTATTAACAAAAACAATAGCAAAATGGTTTTAAAATGTATTGTGCGCGATTGCAGAAGTGAGTGGCATCCGGCATGTGATGTGATTTTTCACAAGTAAGTACGATATCCCATTGTGAAATAATGAAAACATTTTATTGAACAAAATTCAGTTTTCTTACATTATTTCTTTAAAATTCTCTATTCTTAACAGTTGCATGTTAAACATTTGTCTCCTCGTTTACTTAGTAGTAGGAATAATTCGCTTTAACACTCGTTTTGACTCATTTTGTGCAAGTGGAACGATATCAAATAGGGTGACCATATTTCAGATGTCTTCCACGTATAATGTTCCGATTTCGTCGCTCGCTTCACGAGTCACACACGATTTCTATCAATGTTCATGGAAATGCCGTGGGTTTGACTGTTTAAACTGAATAAAATAATAGATATTGTTTTTAGGTTTCCCTCTGACACAACTGAAAGGAACAAATGGTTATCAATTGTACCACTAAGGCGAGCTTTTTCTCAAAATGCAAGGATATGTAGTCTTCATTTTAAGGATACTGATTATGACAGTTCTGGAAAGAGACTTTTATTTGGTGTAACCCCTATTTATGAAGAATGTAATGTGCATTTAATGTCGGATGAGGTAATTTAACTGCCCATGAAATGAACTTGTGAACAGAAAGCATTCTTCTGTTTATAAGCATATGTATATCATGATTTAATTTTTAATTACTTTGCCCCTTTTTCTGTACATAATAATTTAAAAAATTTAACTTGATTTGTAGGAGCAAACAGTGGCTAGGACAATACAACCTACCAGTCTAAATTTTGAGATGGAAATGGGACATATGCCTTCTACATCATATCATGTAAGCATTCCTTTTGTATTTATGTAAGACACAGATGCTGCTCAATTCCTTGGTAAACGTGATAAGTCAGTGCAGTCCTATTTTATCATTATGTTGATTATAATCTATTGTGATATTAAAATTAAATTGAGCTTCTGATATGTTATCACTAATGTAACATTCCCGACTTACAGGAGTCGATACCTCTGCGTGACACAACAAATGAAATTGAAAATATATGTCCTTCTAAAAAACCTCGCGTACTTGAAATATTGGACACACCTCAGCAAGATGTAAAAAAAAGTAAACAGGTAAGTTAAACACAAACAAATATCTTATCTACCTATAGGAATTCTGAAGAGTCTGCCTGGGCAAGTGGTGTCCCACTGTAAATTTAGGGTAATAAGGGGCAAAATTTAGGGAATAAGGTTTTATTTTTCACATACCGATTTTAGGTACGAAGTAGTTGGATATTCACCTCATTATGGTCCAATCCACCGTTTGAAGACTTCTTGAATAGTCTGCATTATTCACTCGCACAAACACCTATATTAGGAAGCCATCAATGTACAGCGATCACAAGTGGGGGCGATTCATTCCCAGTTGCCTCCGGTGGCAACTGGCACTTTTTTTTCACAGTTGCCGCTGGAGGCGTTGCCACCTGAGAGGCGACTGGGAACATAAGGATATTCAGAGGATAACCGTGGTCGCATGCCATCTTGCTCAAGGTTATGCAGACCCTATTCATTTTAATATTTATAGAATATTCTCAACCCAATCAAGGGCTAGTTAGAACGATTCTAGTTTATTAGGGTTCGGTAGTTTAATTCAATCAATGCTAATTTTATAATTTTTGTTACTAGATCAACAACCAAAGCACCTCGCCCATCAAGTTTGGTATGGATAAAAGTGTACAGGCAAAAATTAAAACATCAAAGGAAAAAGGTCTTCAAAAAAGGAATAAATTTTGGGTTGAAAAAGTTCGGAGGCTGAACAAATCAGTCAAAACATTGAAATCACTAATGAAAATAGTGAAATCTTATGCTAGTAACAGTGAAATTGATAATATTATTCAAGGGAATTTTGCATATATTTGCAAAGAATTTAAAAAACCTTCAAAGAGTTCACCGCATATTGTGAGGTATAGTGACGAGGTAAAATCATTTGCTTTAACTCTGCATTTCTATTCTGCAAAAGCATACGACTTTCTCAGAAAATATGTGGCTTTGCCTCATGTAGAAACCTTAAGGCGTTCTCTATCAACATTTAATTGTAATGTGGGATTTCTGACGGAGGTATTAGAATATTTAAAAGTCCAATTGGAAACGCAAGAAAAACCTTTTCTAAAAAACGTAGCGCTAATATTTGATGGGATGGCATTAAGGCAAGATCTGGCCTATGATCAAAAATTAGATAAAAGTTTTTGGGTATGTCGACTTAGGTGAAATTTCAGTCTCTAACTCAGAAGAACTCGCCACCGAAGCTTTAGTCTTCCAAATAGTATCATACACCACATACTTTAAATGCCCGATCGCATATTTCCTAATAAAAAATTCTTTGTCCAGTGATCTATTGGCAGAATTGCTCAAAACAGCAGTTATTATGCTAGATGATATTGGCATAACTGTGCGGTCAATGACCTGTGATGGCGCTCCATCAAATGTTAAAGCTTACGAAAACTTGGGTTGTTCCCTAGATCAGAATAATTTTAAACCACACTTTCCACATCCAAATGGTCAACATAATATTTACTGTTTCTTGGATGCCGCACACATGTTAAAATTAGCCCGTAATGTTTTCGCGGAATTTAACATCCAATCGGCTACCGGAACGACTTCTTTCCAATACTTACGTGAACTTCACGAAGTTCAAAAAGACGAAGGCCTTAAATTTGGTAACAAGTTAAGTACAACACATGTAGATTATCAAAACAAAAAAAATGAATGTGAAACTCGCTGCGCAAGTTTTAAGTTCATCCGTAGCTGATGCTATTGATTTTTTAAGACTGAGCGGAAATTTATCATTTTTGGGTAGCGAACCAACAGTTGAATTTATAAAAATGGTGGATCGACTTTTTGATCTAATGAATTCAAAGTCTCCCTTCGGACGTGGTTTTAAAAGTCCGTTGTCTGAAAAAAATAAAGCTTTCTGGGAACCCATTTTGAAAGAAAGCAAATACTATTTATTATCATTAAGTATCGACGTAAAAAATATTTTATCACATAGCCGCAAGACTTTTGCACTGGGATTTTTAATGGGCATAGAAAATTTCCCACTGCTTTTGAATGCTTTAATTAAATGTCCCGATAATCCAATAAAGTATCTTTTAACTTTTAAATGTAGTCAGGACAATTTAGAGATTTTTTTTTCCTGCATTCGAGCACGTGGACGAACTCACAATAACCCCAGCCCTTTGGAGTTTAGATACAGAATGCGAAAATTACTGTTTAAAAATTCCATTCAACCATCAATAAACGCTAATAGCGTTGATCATACTTTTGAGGCGACACACGTTTTTGATTATGGTCAAAAAACGTATCTCTTATTGACTCCACAGCTTACGATGACAGTGATGATTACACTCAAGAAATGGAAAACCAAATATATGCTTTAGAATTAGAGTCGACAACAACAGTCACAGAATATCAAAAAAATATTCTTTATTATATGACAGGATATATAGTCAAACAAATTATAAAGAGACAAAACTGTGACGACTGTAAAAATATGTTGATCGCACCTGAAAACACACAATCTGATCACTTCTATAACCTGAATGTTAATAGGTACCAGTCCTTTACGGTATTTGTAAATAGAGGGAAGTTATGTTTCCCCTCTACTGAAGCGTACTCTATAGTAGTGTATGCTGATAAAGTATTTAAAAATATGTCAAATATGGATAAATTGACTTCCTTCAACATTAAGAACAAAATGATAAATTTGGTTAACCAATACTTTACACCCAAATTGCGGCAAATGTTTTGCCACCCCATAGATGACAGCGTGAATTGTACTGATTTGCATGAATCAAAAATTGTAAAATTAATTTCTAACTCGTTCTTGTCCATCCGGCTTAGAAGCTATTTAAAAAATGTAATGGATAAAAAGTTAGGTGCCATTCGCTCAAAGCGTCAGAAATTGCACAAAACTATAATATTTAATCATGTTTAAATTCTAGTAATTATTTTTAAATAAAACTGATTTAAATGTTATTATTTTATTTTATTGTTTAATTATTAAACTCCGACCGCATTTAAAATTGTCCGGACCCTAAAGAGTACTAAAATATTGACGTACATAAAAACCACAGAATAAAATCTAATAAAAATGCAAACTAGTCCTTGCCTAGGTAAAATTAAAGTATGGTCGGGGTTTAATTAAAACTTATGATTTTCCTTCATTCCTTACTTCACCAAGAACAAGAATATGGTTTGCTTCTTTGTTACCGAAAAAATCTACTTTGTTTTCTCTAGTTATAACTAGTCTTTACTAAAGGCATTTCGGTGAACTCGCTATCAATCAAAATTTTCCACATGCGGAATCTAGAGAAGGTTATCTGTGCCTTCAATAAAAACTAGTTTACACTAGAGAAAACGCGTTATAGCTGAAAATGGGTTTTGACTGAAACATATATGTATAAAAAGGATGCAGGCTGCTACGGCTGATATGATAATAAATAAAAAGTTAATCTTTTCAAATCAAATAATTTATTCGCAGTAAATAGGTGTTTACAATGATGATTGTATGCCATGAGGCCCATTACAGAGATCTCTATTAAATTAATAATATCAACGTTATACTTACCTGTAATGACGATAGCAAATGATTGATTGATGGTATAAAAAATAAAATACATATATTATGTATGTCCTATTATCCTTAAACCTATTCAGCCAATTGTATTAACATGCAGAATTTTATAAATGAGTACCGAGTGAAAATAGAGATTTTTACAGAAATGCGAATTTGCCCAGGCATGAAACCTAGCCACCCAATTTTTCGTCCCCGTAAACACGTATATTGAAAATTTCCTCTAAATCGTTAGAGCTGTTTTTGAGAACTCATTTACAAATATATATATATATATCTACACTAATATATAAAGAGGAAAGATTTGTGTGTGTGTGTGTGTGTGTTTGTAATGAATAAACTCAAAAACTACTGTGCCGATTTAAACAATTCTTTCACCATTAGAAAGCTACATTCACCTTAAGTAACATAGGCTATATTATATTTTCAAAAATATTAGGGATCATTACTAAAATGACAATAATGTAACCCAATGTGTAAAAAGGACCTAAAAGTTCCTTACATCGCGTGCGCTGCTAAAACTATTGATGATAGAACAAAATAATGTACTACGACTTTACAGAACTCATTATTATCTACAAAAAATGTCGCGGCAGCATATGTCTAACTATTAGAGTTAAGACACTCAGCGTTCTTTCATTTTAAAAATTTCAATTGAAATGCCGCCGCTAGAAAAGGCTCTTTATTTGTACTTTGGTATTAATCCTTATTAAAATAAATTACTTCATATTTAAGATTATTTCAATCTCTTTATACAACTTTTTGAATTATTCAATTCGGATATTCCATTTGACAGATAATGCTAACAAAGCAGGAGGCGGAACGCGTGAGGGAGAGGACATCCTCCACCTCACGTCCCAGCTGCCGCGGGAGACGACCGGGGCGATGGATGTCGCGAAGCGATTTCCGGCCACGTTAGGCGCTGGCTTGCGGACGGCGAGTAATGTATAGCTCGCCGTCCAATCAACCACCAAGACCAAGCCCGGGTCGGCGGCGTGACGTGTTCCACGTGCGCCTCAAAGAGCTGTCAGCAAACTGACGGGGCCCCATAGGGCCAAACGCCTGCTGGGGTCGCGGGACTGTCTAAGCGGAACACCGTGGCCCCGGAACGTAAAGAACTAACGAAGGCACAGGGTGGATTTTAGTCAGTAAGAGTCTGACAGTCCTTTCCTCCCCACTCAGGGCGGGAGGACTCATTTTATGATTTTACCACCCTCACAAAAAAAAAGAGTAGATGTAAAGGACGGGATTGAAATTCATAGGGGAAAGTACTAAATCTCCGCGGACGAAGTCGCGGGCGGAGTGCTAGTATATATATATATATATATATATATATATATAAACAAATATTATAATAATAGATAAGTATGAGATAATAAAAATATAGTTTCGTCATGTCTGTCTGTCTGTCCGCCTGTATGTCACAGCCGTTTTACTCGGAGACTATTAAAGCTAAATAAATGAAAATTGGTAGGTAGGCGCAACCTATGAACCGCTATTCAATAGTGCTGTGATATTATGGAAAAAATAATTTTAGGGGTGGCACTCCATACATGTAACTGAGGGATGAAAAAATAAATTCCAACAAACATAATCGTGTGGCTATCATTGGATAGCTCTTTCAAAATGAAATAGAGGTTTCTCAAAAAGTTTTTTATTTAAGGCAATAGTTTTTGAGATATGTGCTTCCAAATTCGTAAAAAATGTGTCCCCCCCTCTAACTTTTAAACTACAAAGTTGAAAATTCTAAATAAAATTGAGCAAATATAACTTCACAGACACTTCCAACGAAAATTGGTTTGAACATCACAGCTTATATACTTTTAGAGATATGAGATGTTTTAATTATTACAATTAATTTTCGATAGACAACTACGGAACCCTACATGTGCGTGGCCCGACACGCACTTGGCCGGTTTTTTTATTTTTTCTAACAAATGCAAAAAAACCAGGAATCAAAAAACAGCTGATACTCCCTCGCAAAAACCCAAAACGGAAAGTCCTGTCTAAACAAAATTGTGGACACCCTACTTAGAAAGAGACGTATGGGTAAAAAACAATTTCAAGGTCATTTTTTTCGCCCTCAGTTTTTAATTCAGAGTGTGGTTTCCAGCTTTACCTATAAGTTCCTTGGTTGCAGCACTTGCAGCGCCTCCAGTGTCTATTTGTCGAATCGCTGACCCATTTACATGAAAATAGTGGTAATGTTGGCGAAATTTAATAATAAAGTATTTTGAATTTTACAAATATAAAATACATCTAAAAAAAACGAACATTTTTTTAAAAGGTATTTAAATATAAAATACATATTTTGCATTTGCATTTTATGCAAGTACTTCAAATAAGTCACAACTCAGCTTGGAACATAGATAAAAGTGGAGGCAACACTCTAAATACCTCAGGTTACACTAAAACTGTGCGTTTCCACTGGCGTAAAACGTAAAACAAAACATGTTGAAATCTCTATTTTCTGTCAATGTTCCTTAGAAAGTTTGACAGGAACTAGAGATTTCAATATGTTTTGTTGTGAATGTTTCGCCAGTGCAAACGCACAGTAACATATCTAGGATCACAGATCTATGAGTCATATTTATATGATAAATACAAACATATGACTCAAATCGTCTTTGATCACAGATTTTTGACATTTGTTGAAAGGATCATAGAAACTGGTTTTGCCTTATTGAATATTATTTATTGAATTTTTATAATTTTCTGATACAAAATGCGTTCATAAAATTACTTGATTTTGCCTTTTCACTTTTGCTACTGCAATATTCTAAATTGACGGATAAAACTAAGTACAACGAAATGGCGTAAGTTCACAATATGAATTCTAAATTTATTGTTGGCAATACTGCTGTATAAAAAAAAGCAAAGTGCTGCCGCGGCCGGGACACATTGTTTGTTCTGTTGTTTTGGCTTCATTGGTGTTCTTTAAAAGTCTAGAGTTCTATTTGTCAGATTGTGTCCCGAAAGGCTTCAAAACTTGTTTTTAATAGACGATTTCAACCACATATGACAAAAATTAGGTGATATATGTAGGATAGGAGATAGGATCCTATATATGATCCTAGATAGATGATAGTGTAACACCCCCTTAGGTGAATACGACTGTGGTCGAACGCTCTCTTTATAAACACACGAGCATGGAACCCTGAAAAAATCAAAAGGTCTTTGAAAAAAATAACATGACATTTTACTATGACAGCTGTTTTGTCATATAAAGGCACAAAGTTGACATTAACATTTTTTTAAATTTATAAGTAATGTGTTATTGCGTGTTGTTACCTTGTTGTTACAGAGTGTAGTATTTAGATCGTTACAAAAATGGTTTACCTACATTTTCCATCTAATTTAACTGAAGAAGAATTAATGTTACAAGCAAAATATCAGAAGTTGAAAAAGAAAAAGAAGGCTTTACAAGCATTGAAGGCTCCCAAACAAGAGCCTGAAAAGCCGATATTACCGAAGCGGCCAACGGAAGCACGCGATGCTCGTGAAATTGCTCGCAAGTTGATTAAGAGCGGAGCTATTCAAGCGATAAAAAGTCCTCCGCCACAGCCACAAAATGCTACATTTAAGCGACCAAGAGCAGGTATAATTTTGTTATGGGTAGCCATAAAACAGAAATTTGTATTCAGAATTACTTCTGAATACACAATGTGTTAGGTTTTATGTCAGATCTTATCCGCCATTCTCGTGTTCTGCTAATCTCCTGAAAAAAAAAAAGAGCTTATTACAATTTAATTTGGATGTATCATTGTATTTAATGTTTCAGGTAGGGAGAGGAAACTCAGTGGATCAGCGAGTGCCGCAGGTGGTGTGGCCTCTTATCAACCATTTAGTGCTTCTCAAGAGCCACCACCTCCTGATGAAAAGCAAAGTCCCCGAGTCAAGTATCTCTATGACTCATTTGTCACAGCAAGGGAGAAGTAAGTATTTATTTTCAAGTGGGACTGTCTTCCTCATTAGCTATCTGGTTTAGTTATGGTAGGATATGAAGACATCACTGGTGAAGCAATCGCCAGTAAATATGCCTAAACTCATCAAAATAGTTGCTTTCTGAGGATTTTGATTAACACTTAGGTGACTATGTCAAGAGGATAGATCTCTCCCTCTTGTTTGTCACTTATTACAAACTGATCACAAATCTGCTTTCTGAACTTAGCATCTATGGCATTACCCATAAAGACTATTTACAAAGGGTTAGACAGCAGTCCAGGTCCAGCATTTTTTCATAAATGCAGATCTAATCTCAATATGTTCCTATAATTTCAACATACTATGATGTTATTAATCATTTGTAACAATACTTGATTTAAAAGACTTCTTCATAGAACCTCTTTTATGTTTTAGAATAGGCTAGTAGCTTCATGTTTCTGACTGTCCGCCTCCTTGACAATTGAAATGGTTTATTTGAAATAAATGCTTTGAATTTGTAATTTTGTTCCAGTCCAAGAGATGAGAAGTCCCCTCGCACCCCTCTCTCTGCTGGTGCAGAAACCCCAGCACCTCCAGCAACTGGCGTAAGCAGGAGTTCAGTAGTGTTAGTAGCTGGTGCCCGCATCTCAGAGGAAACTATCAGAAGACGGTTGGCCACATATGAACCTTTCTCGTTCCAACAAGAGCCTGATGATGAAAAGTAAGTGGTCATTCTATGTAGAAACGGTTGTAGTATTCAGGTAGGTACTCCCTTTTTTAAGGTGTGACTGATTGACTGACCTAATATAGACTGCATATATTTTATCACTAGCCCAAATGTCCTGACCCATTATGTATGTTCAGTGTTATTCCAGTCACTTACTATAGGAATATGTTTTTCTCTTAGCAATTGACATAATATTGCTTATTTATTATTCCAGAGCATTCCTGTCTTTTGACACGCCAGAGATAGCTGCTCAAGCCCTCACATCATTGGATGGCCTGGAGGACGGGTGGCGTATCTCAATTGCTCGCGGCAGACCTCCGACGCAGGCGCCGGGTTGGACCCCCTCGCCCTCGCCCCGCAACGCGCCGCCGCCTAAAGATGCCAAGCGCACTCTGTTGACTTACGACGATATATTTGATTAAATTATCCAATGAACGAGATTAAATTAATGAATATTATGGTTGATGGCAATAGGCTCGCCCCCTATTACATGGGACTTAAAACATAACTGGCGAAATGTGGGTGAACCTGCTACAGGGACACCTCTGCCCAACCATTCGAGGAAACAAAGCGTGATGTTATGTTATGTAATAATTATGTAAGTGAAAAATATACTGGGTAGATTAAGCCAGTTCAAAAGCTGTTTTTTTTTTTTGTAAAATCGTTTTCAGATCTTTCTTACACCAGTCATCGAATGCGATGCATCTCATTTCTACCCATTACACTTTCTATGTATGATCGCTGATCAGGATTTAATCAGTTGTATCTATCAATAATTATTGCTAAATCATAAAATTGTACTTAGAAAAAACAAAAAGCCCTTGGTCGCAAAGACCATACGATCTTGATAAAGGCATTACCTAGTAGGTATACTAATCAACTCTTTTTTTATTTTTGGTGGTAAATTATCAAACAATTACTATTATAATCAACCCTACTAGGCAATAAGTAGAACCTTTCTTCAAAATTGGTTCCGTAGTTTTGATAAAATTGCGAAGAATGCATACCTACGTACGGGTTGACTAAAGAAACTTATGTGGTCGAATGATACATTTTTTTTTACAGACATTCCGTAATTCTGTTTGTCTGAAGATGGTCTATGTCATAAATATTTGAACATCGAATCGATAACCACTCAGGTGCACACAGTCACACAGGCGTATAAATATTTGTATCGATAGACGATAACAATACATGAATGTAGGAATTGGATACGCGACCTTGACGCGCACACGGGAGGCCGAGGCTAAAACAATTCGCAGTCGTGCATATTGCCTATTTTTCAGATTTCTTTTCGTTATTGGACGAAGCGCGACGTCCGAGTTGCAGAGGAGCTGATAAACTGAAAATCAGGTCTAAAGCAACGTTTAGAAAGTTGTTTGGGTTAGTTTGGGTTAGTCCTCCTGGGGATATTGATCAATTTTCAGGCAAATCACAACCAAATCCAAAATAAACTAGTAGGTAACTCATCTCTCAACTGCCTCGTTGGTTTACAGGTCGTAAACGCTACTGCTGAACATGAGGTCTTGGGTTCGATTCCTAGGTCGCGTAGTGTTATTGGGTTTTTCCATCTGGAATTTCTCAGTAGCAGCCCGGAGTCTGGATTTGTGCCCGGTTGATGACAATACTCTCATCCCCTATTATGTGGGACTTAAACATAACTGGCGAAATCAGGGTGTATCTACTATGAGTACACTTTTGGCTAACCCTTTTGGAAATACAGGCTGACATGTTATGTTATGTATTTCATCATCAACTTCCAGATTGATCTTATCCTGGTAACTCACAAGTTCGAGTAGGTATTATATCGATTCTTGGCGTCGCTCGGAGAGATCTTAAGGGGCCGTGTTCGAAATCGACTGATTTTGATCAATTTTGTTCATTAGTTGTGAGAAACTGAAAAAGAATTTAAATAAAATTATTTGTGATTTGAAAAGTTGAATTCTGTGTCTTGTACATACATAGCGGAAAGGGAATTTTCAAATAAATTAAGGATTCGTAGAAAATCACAAAAATTCGCAACAAGTTTTCCAAAAATTGACGCGAGACTGACGTTTGAAGTTCATCGACATAGACTTATTAGTAACCTAAGCTGTTCTGTGCTTTTGAGTGCTATTGTGTTGGACTGGGCATTGTGCCCGCTGGGCAGTGCTGGGTGACAAAAACCGATGCGTACGTACCTACCTAGTGTCTACTTATTTGAATGAGTCAATTGAATCATACATTCATTATTCACAGCTCTTAATAAGAATACTTTATATACTTATACACTATGCAGTTAGGTAACTGCATAGTGTATGGGTAGGTACCCATTTACTGACAATTCCTTTGGGAATTACAGCCATAACTATAGAGCGTGGTCATGGAATAATTTACAGAAAAGAAAAAAGAAAAATTGTGTATTCTACACACATTAGACACATATTATAAAATAAACAGAAAATAGGTAGGTACCTACAAGTAAGAATAAATACCTATAATAGGTATGTTTTCAACAATGGTTTTATGAACAATAAATAATAGACGTGAATATAAATAAATTGTTAAATTACTAATGATTTTAATTGTGTTTAGTTAATTAAGGCTATTTAGGTGTTGATCACACTATTTTACCTAGTAAATAATAACAAACTTGAACCTTTACCTATATCACAGATAATATAATACTAGTCCTATATACTACAGGGCCAAATAAAATTAGTAGGCGAAACTTCACAGACGGTATCTATCGATATCTTATAATTACCAACTAAAAAAAAAACTAGCCTCATAATTTCAAGAAGTTAACTAGGTACAACGCGGAAATGCCTAATTTCATACCTAACTCTGGATTAAATTTCTAACCTAAGTACTTATTCATAGGCTAAAGAACGCGGAGGTCATTCAACTCGTCCATTTAGCATGCACGCATGCATATTCAAACGTAAAGCAGCAAAAAAAAGCGCTTCATTTTCGACTTGTTTCTGCGAACACAAAACATAAGAGAATATAGTACAGTGCAACCTCGATATAACAAATCGGAGGGGAACAAGAAAATATTCGTAATATCAAGTAATTCGTTGAACTGAGGTTTGTTATGTTGAGGTTAGATTGGTCTAAAATTCGTTATAAAGAGGTAAAAGAATTTTAACTTAAATCTTTAACAATAGTGACGAGCAGAGGTGTTTACATTACTTTCCATCAAAACAACAATGATTACTTTACAAACAAAAGCGTGTCGAAACATGTCGAGACATGAAACACATTATAAGATTAAGAGTTATATTATTGGTGGAAACTTTATATAAAGGTTTTGGGTTGGCAAAATTCGTTAATTAGAGGTATGAATACTTTTCTTGATAGTTGAAAATTCGTTATTAAGAGGTTGTACGCAAAGAATGTTCGCAATGTAAAGGTATATTTTATATTGACTCTTATGGACAATTCAAGGGGATTACGAAGAATTTGTTAAATCGAGGAAGTCGTTATATTGAGGTACGTTATATTAAGGTTGCACTGTATAAGGTAAGTAGGTATATAGGACACGCCGCAATAGCGGCGGCGGCGGTAAGACCCGTTATGAAGGACGCTGCAGAGACGGTATGGCAGCCTTACTTTCCGGCTCACACAGGTGCTCAGCGGATAGGGGTACAAAGACCGGCTGCGGATGGAAGGTATGCGGGCCAGACCAGGTATGGGCCCGCATAACTTCCATCCAACCAACTTTCACGTAGAGCGTGACGAACTGCGCAAGTCTTTCAGCGCCGCGGCCAAAGGTAGTTGAAGAACACTGTGTGATTTTAATCAGTAAGCCGACGTTCGCACGGACGTATTAAAATTGCGGCCATATTTTTCGTGCACTTGGTTCTCAACGCTCTGCTTGGCGACGAGAGTTGAAAATCCAACAGTGTGCATTTTCAACGAGCTGGGACGAGAGTGCGTCCCAGCGCGTTGGATTCTTAACTCTCGGCCTAACACCGAGAGTTGAAAATCCAGTACGCGATAAAATCCCCCCGCGACTTTATTACGTCCGGTACGGAGAACCAAAAGACAGCTAACTCCTCAGTGTGAATCAGACTGATAGACAAAACGGGATGCCATCGCTTGTATTCAGGTCCCTACATTTAATTAGGTAGCAAATTAGTTTCATTATGCTAACGAGGTGACCTTTGGACTTTTAATAGGTACTTACAAAATGTATCTAAGTAGTTGTCACTATTATAGTTAAAGGTCACGACATCTGTAGGTAAATGATCATTTACCTAAATCTTAGAAGTGTGACAAATAGGTACCTATGTGTGTAGGTAATATTATAAAAGTAGGTAGGGAAATAACTCTAGCTCAAGGTACCAAAGCACGTACGCCTAACCTATTTCATACTCACTTGTGACGAATTAATTATTGTATTCTTAAATTAGTACAAACAAAGTCGCATGATTCATCTTTCCTCGAATCAGTCTTACCAAAGAAGCGATCAATGCATTACTCATTGAGTGAGTGGGTCGTTTGTGTGAATACGTACATATGGACTTGTCCACTGTCAACTTGAATGCACAATATATAAGGCCGCTTCTGTTGACCTTTCATCACATTGTGTTCGTCTATTTTTGTGCCGTAGTACGTCGGTTATTTGTTAATTAGCCGTGGAACAATAACCACGTTTATTTCCTTGTAGCAATAATAAGCGAACAAAGAAATAATGGGTTTAAAGGTAGTAAATGTGTTTCTGCTAATTGCGTTATCGGGTTGTTTGATACAAACTGCGTTTGGCAAGCCGAAGCCGAGGGACAGTTCCGTGGTGGAGGACCTGAGTGTTGTGCCCATTCATAACGAGGCTTTGACGCCGAAGGAGGACATCACACCGAAATCAGAGGCCAATAGGACCACTGCAGGTATGCATTTAGTACTTATGTGTTTCATTTAACTTGTGAATGTCATGTCAGATATAGGCATCTAAATATTGTTTTGGGTGATTGATAACGAGTAAGTTTTTATAGTTACGAAATTATTTTTAAATTTACCATCTTGAAATTAAGTATTTATCAGTGTTGCTTAGTTAGTTATTTATGTATTTTAAATTACCTAATTACAGCGACTGTGACCGTGGTTTTGTCTGTGTTCAAAAAGTTATTTCTGGTTTTCCTGGGTTGTAAAATACCTTGTGGTTGTGCTAATTCAGTACCCACATTTTCCCTTATTTTAACACCTAATAGAAATAGCCATCAATCCCTATGTAGGTGCCTACTTAGTTAATTGTATTCATATTCAAATACGTTTACTTTCATATTTAACGTTTGGGTGGCTAGGTCAGACAATGACTTGCACTAATATGCAATGATATAGTCCGCGCCACCACTCAATTCCAACCGACGCGGCGCCAGTGTTTACTGTGGTTTTTTAATGCATCAGATTGCATAAAAAAAAGTAGTTTTACAATTTTCCGCCGGACTTCAGTGGTGGCGCAGACTCTAGGTCCCTAGTACCTAACCGTAGTAGGTATTAAAGAAGATTCCAGTATTTTTGAAAATTTGTTTTTTATATTTCAGAATCAAAGATCCCTGGTCGAGTGCCATGCGATTTCGAAGAAGCCAGCGAGGACGAGGTGTGTCAGGAGCATTGTCTTCCGAAAGGATACACTTACGGTATCTGCGTTAGTCATACCTGTAGTTGTATATAAATAGATAGAGGTAGTTAGTAGCAGTAAATAGGTATAGATAGGTAATGATAATTGTGAGTTCGAAATAAAACATGTAGTTATCTTATGGTTTTTATTTTATGTCTAACAGAACCAGGATACCGTTTCATAGGTCTTACCACAAGCGCTTCATTAACAATAACATTATTGTAAACTTAATTAATTTCTTAAATTACGACTTGATTAATTATTAATTATTATTAATTATTTTGTGAACCCCAGTTTTCTATTCATCGACAATTGCTTGTGTTCTAAACACCAAACAAGTAAAACGGATTTAAAACAACTAAAGTAGGTACAAATTCGTATACAAGTATCTCACATACAATATCTTGAAGTGTTCTTATAATCAATGTATTATTTGGATTTCTCACAGATCTCTCTCGCTACTATTTGATCTATAGCTGGTATTTGTGCTTTTGTGTGTATTTTGCCCGGGCAAAGTAAATCGGCTTCGTCTTTAATTTGTTTCCAGCTGTAGTCTACATCTTCCTTGACCGTTAGACGCGAACATATAACAAACCTAATAATGTATCTGTCTCTGTAAGTACCAGCTACCATGAACACCTTTTTCTTCTCAGTTAATTTTTCTAGTAATTGTTTCGTTATTATGTCTCCTCCTTTTAGTCTAAAGCACACTAATCCCATAGAGGGCTCGGGCTCAACTAAGAATCTTTCATCAGCACGAACCAATTTAGCAAAATACTGAGCTAAGGATATTTGATCCCTCACGTGTTTCCTTAGACCTTCCGCTCCATAAATCCTCATAACAGTCCATAGTTTCAGAGCTCTAAATCTGCGGCCAAGTGGTATCTGCCAGTGGCGATAATCAGGAATCTTGTTTTCTGTTTTGACATCGTCCAAATAAATCCTCTGAACATCAAATGCCCTAACAAGGTCATATCCATCTTTCACCCACATAGCAGAACAATCGAAACTGACAGGCATCCATTTGTGTGCATTTACATCGATAGAATCCGACAATTCGATGCCTCTCATCAGGTGTCTATACTCAGGACACATGAACGCTGCGCCTGCATACGCGGCGTCAACATGCAGCCACACATCAGCTTCATTGCACACCGGTCCTAGTTCGTATAAGGGGTCAAACGCGCAGGTTCCAGTGGTGCCTACGTTTGCGATGACATAACACGGTATTAGACCTTGAGCCCTGTCTTCTTCGAAGGCATTTTTGAGTGTCTCTCCACGAAGCCTGCCGTCACTGTCTGCCTTTAATAATCGCATTTTCATAGATCCTAGCAAGCCAGCTTTCTCCACTGACGAGTTACATTGATCAGACGTGTAAGCTATAAGTTTTGGTTTTATTTCATCCTCATCCAGGCTTGGGTCGTTCCTTATAAGCTTACGAACCGTTTTGTCTTTAGCTGCTAAGAGTCCCACCAGTGTCGCTTCACTTGCCGAACCCTGTAAGATTTAGAAAATAATAATCTTCTTACTACTGGTTACAAGTCAACGATTCATTACAAGCAAGGTTTTGATAAAAGTAAGTATTTACCTGAATGACACCTCCTCCGGGTCCACTGGAACAATGCAGAAATTCTTCAGGGATTCCAAGCAGTTTGCCCAACCAATTCATAGTTAGAACCTCCAGTTCTGTGCACGCAGGACTCGATAACTATTAGAGAAAATAATCCAAAATAAGTTATGGTAATATTGGGATAAGAATTTTTACACTAGGCGATAATTATGTGGATAATGGTGCCGATTCTCTTGTACACCGAAGTAAACTAATTAAACTATCACTAAAATTCCTTACTTTTGTCTATGAGTATCTTAAAGCTATTCTGCAACCAAAATTCTCTAAATTTAAATATAATTTTGACACAACTAAAATCGTATTTGACGTATCGTAATCGTATCGAGAGTCCACGTGGTACTTGTTTGCCCTAACCCGTGAATTTTTTTTTGAGCCGTAGGCGCGCCTCGACTTGTTTTATATAAAATTTTACACTTTTGTATGGAAAAATAAGAAAAATTATTACCTACATGTTGAGTGTTAGGGGTTTAAGAGTATTATAAAGGGGGTCGAAATTTTCATTATTTTTACGATTGGACACCATTTTCAAGAAAGAAAAAAAATGTTAAAGTACTGTTTTTGCACTTTTGGTGTGAGTTCATAATCGCGATTATAAATAGTCAGATTTAGTTAGACAATCAAAATTTTTGGTGAAAAACGTCAAATTCAGAATAGCAAATTTGCCTACGAATAATAAAAATTGCCCTTTTCACTAACTTAAAATCTCAGTGCAATCTTAGTGCTGTCAAACTAAAATATAGTTAAGTTGTGTCACTTTAGTCTATTTCAGAATGGGAAATCGTCGTTTGACAGGAATAAACTAAATTTTGGTGATTTTAAGTCTCGTTTAGAGGCATTTGCTTAGAGTATATAACACTCTAAGGGCATTTGTGACAAGAGAATTGGCACCATTGTAGAGCACAAACGACGACTTCGTTAATCAAAAAAATGATGTCACGAAACGTGAAAACTTACCCAGCTAAATCCAATGACAGAAAGACCGTCACTCAGCATGTTTCCTACGATGCTTGCATAAGATGTGCCGGTCGGGTAGAACGCGTGGAAACGTGGAGAATGCCAGTGCGTAATCTAGAAAATTATTAACGTTAATGCATATTACATAGTGAATTGGTGATGATACCTATTTCCTTTACTGACACTAACGAGACACAATAGAATTTTTATTGTTATCGACTTATAAAGGCAAATCGAAAATTGAACGGTGGTAATTTTGTGGGAACATGTTATTCATATCTTTATTTACATTCCATATGTATAGAGGTTTTACATATAAGTACCTAACATTTAGGTACACAAAGTAATGTAAAATAATCTGTCACTTCTTCAGTGGTTTTAGAGAAAACAAAAGGTCGACGGAATTCGGTAAAAAAATATACCTATTCACACTAGGAAATATGGTTGAGTTCTAGATCAAGGTCGCATTTAATTACTAATTGTACATAAATTGTCGATTTATAAACCAATTTACACAGCTGAGAACCCTAGTGATATAAGTACCTATTTTGACATAAATGCGACGGAGAAACAGAACCTTGGTCCGTGTACTCACCCCTGGCATTATCGATTGATTGAAGTCTTTCAGAATCTCTTGCCAATCTTCCGGCTGCTCCGGAGCATCTTCAGGGAGTGTGTTTAGCAAGTAGCCGGGTTCCACCGAAGGTAGTACATCTCTGGAAGTGAAGTAGGTTGTTATTAAACTATCAAGGGGACAGCCAAACTGCGATACCATATATCGACGCCTTAGAGTGAAAACCTCGTAAGTGTAAAAGAAGTAACTTTTCAGGAGGAGGAAAAATTGCGTGTCGTAAAATGTTTGTACGGCGTCTTTTATGTTCGCAGTTCTGGATATAAAAGCGGGTTAAATTTCCATATTAATAAATTAAAAAAACATAAAAGAGGCCTACAAAATTAAAACTTTTTATTTAAATTATTCTGAGGTTATAATTTCGTGATAAAGTATTTGCAGAGCAGCTTAATTTATTTTTGTTTGGGTTTTATTGTAAAATAGGTATTAATTTTTCAGCCGTGCCGTACGTAGCACAGTCTCACTTTTGCTGGTTTTAAACAATTTAAACATGTTTATTTACTTTGACAATGTGACATATATACATATTTGTAATGTGCTCATCAAGCCCTTTCATTTGATAAACAACACGGCACAATTAATTTAATTTTTATTTTATTTCAAGAATTTATGTCCTCTAGAGGGCGCCATATTGCATTTAATATGACGATTATCAAGACGCTTTCAATGATACCTCATTTGTCAAATTATGATTGGTAGTTTAGAAGTTATAAGGTAACAGATGAACATACATACATACATGCCGGTCAAAATCATAACCCTCCTTTTTGCTACGTCGTAGTCGGGTAAAAATGGAACGAACTTTTTACTTCAACACACGGCAAACAAGGAGGTAGTTTATCAAAGATTTTATTTAAATTTCAATTTGGTTTGCAAATAGAGATGTTTAAAGTAAAGAAAAAAGACAAATGAACATAATGGCGCGAGAAAAATTATCGTTCTTCGTCATTGATTCTGGAATTTATAATTAATTTACTTAGTTTGAGTTTCCGCGCATTATTTGAGAAAAGTACTTGGCCGCAACCAGGCCGCAGGAGGAGACGCCCTGGGCGTCGGGAATCGCAGGCCGATTTCCGGCCACCGTAGGCGCGGGCTTGCAGACCAGGCCCGGGTCGACGCGTTGTGTTCCACGCGCGCCTCAAAGAGATGTCAGCAGAATTGACGGGGTCCGTTAGGGCCGATGCCTGCCGGGGGTGCGAAGAAAACCGAAAGGGAGATCGTGGCCCCCGGCAACAGGGCAACCGAAGGAACACGGGTGGGTTTTAGTCAGTAAGAGTCTGACACGCCCTCCCGCTCCGCCCAGAGCGGGAGAAGTTATTTGATAATTTCCCACCCAAAAAAAAAAAAAGAAGGCATTGATGGACTCACGTATGAGTTGCCCTAGTTGCAGCTCGCGACAGTAATGTACTATATTGATATAGTACTTCAACGACTTATTCACTAAAACATACACAACCAAAAATTTTTACGGTAAAAACTATAAAAAGCATGAGAAGAATCTTAGGAGAACCATGATTCATGCATGAGCTACAACCAAATCTGTGTAACCTACTCAATTCCAATTTAGAACTTTTCAGTTCAGTTTAAATGGTACAGATACTTCTTGAATTTATGTAACATTAGTATCTACTTACTGTTTATATTTTCCTCAAAGCGACGATAACCGACTTTTAATGATTTTATACTGAAGATCACGTCTAAACGAGTAGTGTTAATGATTTAAAAAAAAAATATGTCAAATTAGAGCATTTTCTTAATAACTTAATATAGGAATATTTTAAATGATTTTTATATTACATAGTGAAATTAATTTGTAAAGTTAAATCTAACGCGGATCAAAAACTGAGAATCACGCAAAATCTATCAAACGTATTTTTCTGAAATCTTCATCATTTTAAAGATAATTTAATTATTAATCTTTTAGTATACGTATTTTATTAAAATACCTTTTGTTTTATGTATATTAAATTAATAATGCGTTTAATTTGGGACAGCGCTCCTTGATGGGCGAGTCCAATTACTGGCTGGACGTACGACGCGTTGCGTGAGCTAAGTACAGAACACGTAAGCTAACCACTCAAGGTCACTGGCATATATCTGTGTCTTAAGATTTGTATCTAGGTGTTTTAATAAAAGGAGTAAAAAAATGATAATCATTTTCAGTCAATTACTAGATATGCAATCACGCTAAAAGATCGGTTAGTTTTTCTCTCGTGCACCTGTTAATAATATGCAAAGATGGTGACCGAACAATGGTAGGAAAATTGCCTCTGTGGAGACGTTCCTACTCTCATTGGCTTGTTTATATTTCATAACCGGTGCTTTAATTGTATAATTGATGGAATGTTTCGTGTCTGTAGTATTTTTTATGCGATTATCTTGTACAATCTACCGATGACTAGGTATTGCGGCAGTGCGCATCGTATTAATTAGCAAATTAATTGGTATTACTAAAAACACTGAAACTGAAAGGAAAATTATATTGATTTGCATAATTATTTTGCATTTTAAGTTAAAATGGTTAAACCAGACTACTTCTAGTTCTTCTACCTACTTACTTATTCTGAATTGTTTTAATGTAGGTACAGGTTAATTTCTGGCTAATGTACTTAACTGTAGCAATATACTTTACATTTTATTACTGGGTATCTAGTGAATACAAAGATTAAAGATGTGTTTGAGCTTAGATGTTTTACGATAACAACATAGAGGTAAGTTTAATAAGGTTTGATAAGATATTTAGAAACCTACCAGCTGATTTCAAGTAAAGTTGTTTTAAAATCGGCAACAAGCAGTCCACTTGATCAGCGAACTATATTTATTTAACTACCTAATGAGACATCTACGTAGTTAGTTATTGTTGGACTAATGTTAACTAGAATCTCAAAAAAGCAGTTTATCTATCGGTTATTGTACAGGTACGCACGCACACTAAATAATATTCTCAAAATTCAAAAGCGATTTTCTCGTGGAATTCAATTTTGCTATTGTGGATTGCAGCTTTGAGATAAGACCTATTTCATCATGGTATATGGGTTTAAAATACACACACACACAACATCACGCCTGTAATCCCCGAAGGGTTAGGCAGAGGTGTACCTATGGGTTTAAAATACTATGTAACAAAATTTAAATAAATACATTTAAAAGTTGCTCTGTGTAGGTCTGTATACATATCAGTGCTCGTGACTACACCTTTGTTATTCAAGTATATTATTGTGAAAGAAAGACATCTAGATTAGATAGGAAATACATCGACTACAAACAGCATCTGCTGTTTCTGACAACTCCGGGAATCGAACCCGTGTCAGCTTTTTACAAAGACGTAAGCCGTTTTATCGCATTTTAAGCAAAAACTTTTGCATTATATATATAATGCAAAAGTTTTTGCTTACAGGGTGTGTTTTTTTGCTTACAGGGTGGCATACATCGACGCGAAAACTGTTACCATGGATGCAGTACATGATTCTGAATGCCCCTGCGTTGAAATTTTTCGTATGTTATTTAAAAAACATATGTTGTTTCATAGAAAAGTGCATAGACTTACGCGGTCAAAATGTATGGAAAAGCAGATAAAAAAAAAAAACAGTTTTTGCGTCGATATCTCAGCCACCCTTTATGTAGGTATATGTAGTTAGGATGCAAAGATTATAGCTTACATTCAATAGTGCAACAATGTTATTATTTCATTATTTCCGAGAAGTACTTAATCTAAACGTAAAATGACGTAAATATGTACTGCAAATGGTTGACCAACAATGTTTATTTTATATTTAGCCATTTGTTTCTGCAGTTGAGGTAGTAGGACATATAGGTAGGTAATTATGACATATGAAGTCGTTGCATTTAATATTCATAATTAATTAAAATATCTTCTCCTTATGAACTGTACCTGTTGCTCATTATTCTACGCAAGTTTGTTGTTTTAAATAGAACTTAGATGAAATAAACCTAATCATTTAGCTGTTTGTAGAAACTGCTTATCGAATCCCTCATTGTACCTACTAAGTGCTTATTTAATTAACGTGGGAGCTTCTTATTTGCAAATCAAGATATTGAAAACGGTACTTACTTATCTCTGATGTTTTCAACATAATCGGCCAACAGATCGATGGCTGCTTTGCCAAATTCCCGAAACTGCTGCGCGTCCATTTTACACCACAGGCACTTTGTTCTAATTCATAAAAATTACGAAATAAATAGTTTAAAGTTACAAGAAGGGTGTGTTTGAACTTGAATTCTAAAACAATTGGTTATAACAATGGTCAGGTTCAAAGATAAAATTACACTTGAAGTTAAGAGGACGATCAGCGAGACAATGGTGGTAGCGGCTGGCGTCAGGTGGATTTATAGGCGCAGATCAGCTTTCTACGGCTGCCGAGTGCCGAGGCGCCCGCGCACTTCGTAGTAATACTGGATATCACAAGACGGGGTGAGGCGTTGCGGCTGAGGCTGAGATGGACGAACATTTAGACAGTACCGGTTTATTCTTGTGATCGGCGTCAATATTTACATGGTTTGTTGCTACGTGCATCTCTTGTAGAGTAAATAAATGTGCACGTAAAAAAACGAGTGCTGAATCTGTCAAACTACATGGAAATTTGAATTAGTGTGCACCTCTCCCTGATTTTTTCTAGGATGCATAGCAGCATTTTTCTATTTTATAAATAGGTGCCACAAATCTTTCCCTTTCTTGGTCATGGAAAATATCTTTTAATTAAGAATGTGGAGAATTTGATATTTTTACGTGCTTATATATTCATATTACAAGCATTTGATCTGATGCACTTCCTGATTATCAAACTAGTCAAGAGTAAAAGATCTCGACGGTGCAGTAGAGAGCGACAGTTTCACGTCAATTGTGCATAACATGGAGACGACAATAACTTGTTTTCGCAGCGTCTTTTAAAACTTGTGGGAGGAGAAGCAGTGGGTTAATGATGTTTGTTTTACTTATCTATACATATAATAAAACAGTAGAATCCGGTGTCTGTCTGTCTATTTGTTTGTTCGCGCACATCTCCAGAAATACTGAACGGATTTTCATGTAGTTTTCTCAGATAGACAGAGATTAATTTGGATTAGAATATAGGCTTTGTTTTATTAAAATCGGATGTTGTAAAAAAAGTTATCGTCATACAAGACGGTATTAAGTTCACTACACGTTGTACACCATTTCTGAGAGTAACCTAACAAAAAGTACTAGGCTTGCATGAATTCACGTCACGTATAACTTGCATGATCCACGCGGGCGAAGCCGCTGGCAAAAGCTAGTCTATAAATAAAAATTGACAAGGTTTGCATGAAAGAAAATTTTGGGAAACCCACCCGAAAATTCGGAAATACACCCGGGCGACTCCGGGCACGACAGCTAGTTATCCAATAAGATGGTAACTGTGAATTAAATGAATAAGATGAAAACATTCAACTTAGGGAATTACAGTGATGCTACGCACTGGGTTCTATCGGGTCTACCCTTTATAGCAGAACTTTTTATGTCATAATATTATTTTGCATAACAGCGCATAGCATAAACTTCATTTCGCAGAAAATCGTTTGGCATACACTCATTTATAATACATTAAAAACGCATAATTTTGTAAGTTAGAATCATCTTTAGGCATAAATTTCATATCCATAATAATTAAAAGTAGAACCATCATATTGCAGAAAGTTCACTGTAAGAATCGTCTTTTGGCGTAAGGGGATCTGGCGCTCGGCGGCCGCTGCCGCGGCATGCTCGCTTCGCTCGCTCGCCTTCGCGCGTTAATGGTAACTGTTCTACCCTAACCTAACCCAAATGATGACGTTTCTAAATTACATTAAACGTGTGAAACGAAATTATGCGAAATTAAGGTTTGCCAAAAGCAATTATGCCAAATAAAATTCTGCCATCTTAAAAGTATGCCTTTGTAAATTCGGACATGTTATCATTCGGCCAAACAATAATTATATTAAATGATTTTTATGCCATATATATATTCGTTTAAAGGTGATTATGCCAAGTGTGTTATGCCAAATAAATTTCGGAGCATCAAAATTCTGCCAGATAGAGGGAACCCGGTTCTATCATATCAGCCCGTAAATGTCTATATTCACTTCAAATGTGTCTGACAATGCTCGCTAATGCACAATTAAAGAGGAATAGAGCCTGTAGCAGATTTCAGCTGACATAGGTGTTTTGTGTTTTTGATTTTTATTAATTGAAAGTAATTAGCTGAGTCAACAAAAATTATGCTTCGCAATGCAACTCGCATTTCTCCTTCACAATCCTATTTATATATTTATCGTAAACCTGTTTCTTGTTATCAATTAAAAGGATCTTCCAGTTTATCTTCATATTCTTTTAATTTTGATTTTAAGTTTATATGTTCCGGGAATTCAGGCTTAAGTCTACCTACGTATAAATGTATTTTTTTTTTATTTCGCGTACCACTTACGCACAGTAAGTAACGTCTCAGCCGTCCGGTTTTATATTTAAAAATAAATGGGTATTGACCATTTAGCTACCACAACTTGATTTATAAAGCAAAACAGTGAATGTATTTGTCGTATTTTTTCTTCCTTATAGACCTATGCGCGCAGAATTATTGTAAAAGGTGAAGGACACTATGCACGCGTTTACTGCACTTGGATATTTCAACAGACTAGTTAGATTATATTCGTTCAAGTTCAAAGATAAATTTTATTCTTACGCAGACTTATTTTATTGTCACGAATAACGACTCTTAACATTCAGTGTTATCCAAGTTGAAGATTACCTACTCGAACTGAGCGATATCGTAAGTTGAATTTGACAAATGTTGAGGCTAACTGTGATTCAGTCACTCACTTTTGTCAAATTCAGGTACTTACATTACTATGCATAAAGTAACTTTTACAAATGATATTTTTCTGTAATCCTGAATTATGATAGCATTGACCAGAAATAAACACAGGCATTCCAGTTCTGGGTCCATGGTAATTATTCAATCATGAAGGATCCTTAATATGGAAACCTAAATTGGTTTCCATAGGTAATACGAAAATCTTCAATTAAGTAGTCAATAGGAATAGGAAACATAATGAGGTAGTTTATTCCCGAGCTTCAAGCGAGGAAGTAAATAGAAACCCGAGTTATAATGGCTTTTTAGCGCCGTTGTGTTACACTCTACTTTTCACTACGATTGCGAGAAAATAAAATAATCCAATACAATATAAAATAGGTAGTTTATATATTTGATAATTAAATGTACTATTTGTATCTACAATTCTGGATATTTAACGAGATGTTTTTTTCCCGGCAACTTAATTTCAGTCCTCTGTGAAGATGAATGTTGAGTTGTCTGTGAGGTACCTAAACGTGGGAGATACACGTAGCTCCAGGTTTGAGCGTCTCTCGTTTCTAAAGATTTCGCGACAATGCCTTTTTTTATTTCTTCTGTAGCCGCAACGCAATGCACGCATTCTACCGAAGAGATCGCCGCTTTTAGTTCCATTTTCAAAAATATAATGGTCTTTTTTTTTGTGAAACAGTAATAAGTCGAGTCCCTTATTCATGATTATTCTACATAAGAATAATTGTATATTCGTTATTGTCTAGACAAGGTTTGCATGAAAGAAAATTTTGGAAAATCTATTGGAAAAGTCGGAAATACATCCAGTCGACGCCGCTTTTTGTAAGATTTAAACTATTTCTATACCAAGTTTCATTCAAATCATCAGCACAACGTGTCGTGAACAGAATACCGTCTTGTATGATGATAACTTTTTTTTGCAACATCCGATTTTAATGAAACAAACCTTATATTCTAATCCCAATTAATCTCAGTCTACCTGTGAAAACTACATGAAAATCCGTTCAGTATTTTCGGAGATGTGCGCGAACAAACAAACAGACAGACGCCGGATTCTACTGTTTTATTATATGTATGGATAAGAATAAAGACTTATTCGTTTTTGAAGGCTCGTTGGTAACAGACAAAAATTAAAAAGAAATTACTTTTGCCCCTAGAGTAAGATATGATATTTTATCCCCGCTCTGGTACGCTACAATGGCGGACTTTTTGAGCAAGAGGAATGAAAAACAATTTCAGAAATTGGGAATAAGGAATAAACTGGTAGGGGGAGTCCAGAGGGTTTTTGAGCAAGCAAATGCAGGGCAAAAAGTTGATAGCTGAGGAGTGTGTGCCATAACGAGAGAACACTGAAAATATATTTGAAAAGTTTTAGATAGGAGCTTTGTGGTCAGGAGTCCACTTTCAGATTTCGAAATTGGGCCAAAAATAAAGTGTTCTTGAGTGTTTGATTTTAGTATGGTTGTGTGCGGCCCAACCCATAATCACGTAAAAATAAGCAAATCTTATGAAGAAATTGTGGACTTTCCCTAAATCCGACGAGTTTGAACACTCAGATTTGAGCAATTTTTAAAAATATTCAGGGCGAATAAAAGTTATTCTGTGCAATAGTGTAACCTGTCCTGATAGTGAATATATAAATATCTGACGGATTGATTGGAGCCTTTTGGCAAATATTTATAACGAAATTTTATTGATTTAGGAAAATACCCAAAAGTGGTCATCGTTTTGCATTAATCTCAAAATCAACGAATAAAATAGGTTTGATTGATTTTTGAATTTTCAGCTGACCCTTTTGTAAAGATTTGTCGGTACCTATTCAGAAATCTGAAAATATGAAACTTGAAAGTAATGATGAAAAGTTATGTAGAAAAATTAGAACATCGTCAGAATCCTATACTATTAAACGAGCAATATTTGTATATATATTTTTTTGTACTAACGATTTCAATGAAAGGTGCAATATAGGGGGTTTACGGGGGCGAAAAATCGATCTAGCTAGGTCTCTTATCTGGGAAAATTCGTTTTCTCCGTATTTTCATTCGAGCAGAGCTCGGCCGCCTAAAGTTTAGAACAAGATAATGAATAATGACATGACAATAATGACATTAGAATGGCATCATGGATGGCAGCATGTAATTAGTAAGTACCTACTATCATGGCAGTATGGAATTAGTTTGTACTATCATATACTATTAAATGAGCATTCTCTATTTTCACCAGAGCAGAGCTCGGTCGCCCAGGTTTGTACTACACTATAAACAGAGTTGATTGTTTCAAAATTTTACTATGCCACTAAGTACACCAATTATTTGAAAAATATCCTCATCTTATGGGCTACCCAAGGAGCTATCATCATTAAAAAAATATGCAGATCACGAGATATACCTACATTTATTTTGAACCAATTTCTAAAAGGAGGAGGTTATCAATTCGTTTGTATTTACAGGGTAAATGTTTCAAATCCTAAGCTTGGGTTAATTTTGATGAAAACTGGAGGAGCCTCCTTTTAAAAGTCGGTTAAAAAGAAATAAAGTAAGTAATGAAAGACCAAATTTTTATTAATGGGCAGTTACTACTCTCCGAAAAAATATTACATTCTAACTACACTTGTAAAAGTTCCAAATCTTCTTTAACTTTGCCACGTTAAACTTTACGTTTGTTAAGTGACCTAATTTTCCGTAAGGTAAAGGTTTCCGTGTGTTATGTGGCGTCTGCCATGACCGGTCAACAGTCAGCGTGCCGGATGAGTGGCGCGGTCAAGGCGGCAGGCGAGGCGGCGCGGGCGCATCGCTGCTGCACGCTTCCGATGCGATTGCGCATCATTGACGAGCGACCGCGCCATCGCCTGTTGATGCTTCCGCCAAATCCGGATGCTTCGGTGAAATAAATTGTAAGATGAGCGGGTTAGTAGGTACACTTTCGACCGTGAAAAATTAATAGGTACATTCTTTATCTTTCACGCCTTTTTGGGTCGCTGATTAAGAGAGTTGATCTATACATAAATAATAAAATAGTAACTTGTCTGTTTGTCTGGATGTATGATCTGGATTGGCCCAAAACAGCTGAACGGATTTGGATGAAATTTGGTACACAGATACTTAAACCTGGACTAACACATAGGGTACCTAATGTGAATCCTGGTAATACCTACGTTCCCGTGGGATATCTTCCGACATCCACGCGGGCTAGTTTGAAATGGTCCTGTGGACTCAAGTTATAGAATGCCTAAAAGTACGTATATATTATGATCCGCTGCAGTAAACAAAATCAGAAAATTAGACAGCGCGTAGCTGTTGTCAGCCTGGTAGGTTAGGTTGGGTGGCGGAATTTGCATAATATACCACATGTCTGCAGACCCCTTCGAGGAGTATTAGCTGATGATCTTACGTGAGTTATGTTTTCATTTTTATTCGGTAACATTTAGCACTTGTTGGCGATTTTATTATGTTTGAAATCAGACAAATATATTTAGTTACGAAGAAATCAATTTATTTGAAAACAAATTACATTATATATTATAAAATAAATGAGTGTCAATCACAATCACGATAACTCGAATAAGTAGGTAAAGTATTTAAGAAATTGTATAATTTTCATGAAATGTCGTCCAATATAAAAACACCAATCATATATAATAGATTATGTATAGTGGAACTTCCGCTGTTTCAAGATAAATAATGCTCTAAATTATATAATAGGTATTAAATAAAATGTTAGATAATAAATAAGAAATAATCTATATATATAAAAATGAATCCCTATTTCCCTTGGTCACGACATCACGCTAAAACGGCTGAACGGATTTGGATGAAACTTGGGATATGGATAGACCTTGACCCGGAGAAGGACATAGGATACTTTTTATCCCGATATTTTTACGGGATCGAGACTTATGCGGGTGAAACCGCGGGGCGCAGCTAGTTAATTCATAAATAGAAATACTTTATAAAACCCGTAAATACCATATGGGAAATAAATGAAGTATAACATAATATCACGCTTTATTACCCCGAAGGGTTAGTAAGAGGTGTACCCCTAGTACACCCACATTTCGCCAGTTATGTTTAAGACCTCATGTTCAGCAGTGGAGTCTGATCACGCTAAGTCTGCAATGGAATAAATGGGCAACCCCAAAAAGTTTTATGTATGGTATAACTCTACTTTTACATATGTCAGTTTCGGGATTATAAGTAGATCTAATGATTTTGATATTTTGCATTTTGATTTTTGCTTAATAGATTATGTATGACTATGTCGTACCTATGCTCTAGCTCCATACGATGACAAAACCGTATCAAATCCACACTGCATCGTGCTAAAGTGACTATTCTTTACCAGGAATAAATCAGAATATAAACAAAATAACCTATCAAAAACAAAAAGACAAACAAAGTATCAAATTCTCTTTTCGTAGGCCAGGATGGTGTTGCCGTCTATAGATTTTCAAATTCCACCGTTTTTCTACTGCAGACTTAGCGTGGCCAGGCTCTAGGGCTTGTGAGCACTGGACCAACGAGGCAGTCATTTAGAATAAATGTTTATAAATCTAGGAAAAAAAGTAAAGGTAACCTAACTAGTAAACGTGTAATAATTGGTAAATCTTGCAATACTATTATAAACGCTAAAGTTTTAGAGGATTAATGGATGATTGTTACTCTTTCACGCAAAAACGGCTGAACGGGTTTGGATGAAATTTGGTACACAGATAGTTTATAACCTGAATGAACACGTAGGATACTATTTACCCCTCTAGTACGTTCCCGTGGGATAATTTCCGACATCCACGCGGGCGAAGCCACTGGCAAAAGCTAGTACGTAATAAGTAGATAAGTATAGTTATAATTTAGTTTTATGGCTAAATGAATACCTGTGATGAAGCAAATATTTTTGTTGGACTTGACTAAGTTACTTTTTTCTGTAAATGTTTTAACAACTTTAATAAAATAATGAATGTTGATAATATAATAATTAAGGGATTGTTGTTGATCTGACAGTTAAATTGTAGAAAGTAACTTTCTGTAGAGTAATGAATTTACTTCATTAATGATTACTCTGCTATTTTTTTATAAGGTTTAGGTATTTCGCTAACTAGACGGCCACGATCACGACCATTGGTCGCACCTACCAGGTAGTCTATAGAAACATGGCCGTTGGCCGTAGCGAACAAGTGCGCGAGTCGTATCGGTTTCCTATATGCACATGGAGCGCGGAAAAATAAAATAATAAAAATGACTTTAAATTATTTCTATAGATATATGAATATTATATGATATATTTTTATATTGATATATATATATATATATATATATTGCTGATTCTAATGATTATAATTCTGTAAAGGTATATTTTAAAAGTTCGCGAATCATATTTTAATCAAGATGACAATGACCTGCAAATTGTAAAAAACGTAAGAACATTTAAATTTCACGGGCTACCTAGCGCATCCCCCTTAACTACAGACATTCGACAGACATCGTCGATTTGCTTATTGTCCCGTTGTACTGGTTTCATGCAAGTAATAAAAATACATGTTGACATTTATTTTTATACCTCATTGAAAAAGTCTTTGAACGAGTACATATTCATTGCGAATGAATTATTAATTACGTACAGACCTACTACAAAATTGTCGCAGGATTATATTAAATTGGATGAACGTGCACTAGCTGACAAGACAACAGAAGTCACATTATTGAACGGAACTTATTTTAAAATATTCGATTTCAGTTAGTGAAACTAATATTCAATGATTATTCTACAGTCAAAATAATGAGATGGGTGAATCTTTTAGGCATTGTAATCACATCACATACAACTGAGTTTAAGATTCAACGGATTCTTTACTACTCCATGACTCGCCAGTTGCAGTCTTACTTAACTGAGTGAAGAATATTCTATAATTGCGAATATCCATGCCACAGTCTGAAGTTAATGTAATGGAATATTTCTCAAACTTTTCTTTAGCCGGTATAGTGACGGGCAATGGCAATATATTATTGGTGTGATGAAACAGCTTCACACGCTCGATGCGCGGGAGAAGAGCCCGCGATGTGATCCTGTACAAATTACTGTTACGAAGAATATGCATTACTTCTGTCATAGTGGTACCTCCTTCCTCCAACAACATCGTTAGAATAATTTTGCCAGTCCTCGTTTCTGCAAGTTTTACAAAAAAAAAGTATTTTGGCAATAATTTGATTATTTAGTACGATATTATACAGATCCTAAACAAATAATTTAATTGTTTTATACATACCGATTAATCGATCAAATATTTGCATCATGGTGCTAGACGCATGTTCAAATAACGCATATCGCAATGCTTTAATCATAAGATCATTTTGATGTGGTATCATTAGGATAGTAGTTCTATAGCACTCGCAAGCCTCTCCGCAGCTGCAGGGGTCCATCGGCCACGACTGCACACTCGCATGCAGGCTGTCTATTGGTAAATCCCAGCGAGGTTGCGTCGTTATCCTTATGAAAAATTGACCAACGTCGCTCATAAACCAAATCCATGTGTTTCCTATTTGAGTGCTAAGACAAATCATTTGTAAATAGAGCTTATGATCTGGGATATCTTGTTGGTCCTTTGGGTCCTTTGGGATACCAATCAAATTGATTTCTTTATCAATTAAGTTTAGTCTGCTTAAGTAAAAGCTCGGTTTAGGCATTTCTTCAAAGTGAACTGGAACCGATGGTTCCACATCAGTGATATAAATTTTAAACGTAGATGGATTTGTAAATGGTGACGACACCTGCACGTCAACCCTATTCGGTCGATATAATGGCCCAGTCACTTTGCATTTTCTCAGTGGATTTAGTATGCCGACTTGTCCACGGAGTAAAAATACAATGTACGCGTCAAAAATTCTTGTTTTGTTGTACCCGTGTACTAGAAGAATACAACTTTCGTCAGTTACAAAATTGGCCGTATATTTGACGCTCAAAAACATTTTCTTCCCATTGTCCGCCGCAGGAGCTTTCTCAACGAAAAAGTTATTCCGTGTATTATTACTAAGGATAAAAAAAGAAAAAATAAGAGATTCTTGACTGGTCGGATAAATTGAAACTAACCGCGAAGAACTTCTTAAAAGTGGTGGGTGAAATTGTATTGTATCCTTTATTTCAAACATCGGAAGTACAACGTATAAGTGTATGGATAAAAATAGCATTTGCAGATTATTAGGCTGAAAGAAGTCTTTAGTTGATATTGGAAAAAAGATTCTCAGAAGATTCATTGCTTCAATAATGAGACATGCGTTATTAATGATGTCACCTACTCTGCTTTTCTCTCCTATCTCACAGAACAACGAAAAGTGTTCCATTAGGAATGGACAATACGTCATTATTACTGATGCTAGGGCGATGCCATCGGTTAAATCTGTCGTTATGTTGGTAATTTGTTTTACTGGTATGTTTTTTCCAAGAAGCTTGCCATGTTGTTTCTGTATCTGTTGATTGAACCAATCTATTAACACTTTGATTATGTTTCTGGATTGAGAACTGACGCAAACACATTCAAAGAAGCAGCTGTCCATGACGAAAACTTTATAACTTTGTAAAATGAAGTCAATCCAACTTTGTTTATTTAATCTCTGGTATAAATTGAAATCCGACACTAATTTCTGTGTAAGTACAATATCTGCATTACATTTCGGGGTGACGTTCTCAGAATAAATAACAAATTGGTCATGACTTAGAAGGAATTTTGCTTGTAAGACCAACACATTTCCACCACGAGATTTCAATAAATTTAGTATCTCTCTATATGTGTCATGAATTTCTTTTACAAACTTAAATGTGTCGTTAATATCATGAGCTCTGAAATTAATTTCTAGATAAGTAAATGAACAGTTTACGATTGTAATATCTTAATTAATACTCATTATTATACTTACGATATTTTTCTAACGTGTTTCATGAGTGGTCCGGCGATTCTTCTGACGAAATTCAAGTAAGAAACATTAATTCCTTTTGTTTTTATTCCACCTTGCGTTGATAATGAAGAAGATAATGCATGAAATGTATCAGGAATAACCGGGTATAAATCTCTACGAAATCCTTGCTGAAACATCCATTTTTCTAAAAATGTAGAACATTTCTCCATGTATTGATGCAGATCTTTTTGGCTACTTAAAGGAAAGTAGGGGTAAGGATTGTCTTCAGGTTTAACTAGATGATTGGCATGTAAAGTAATTAAACAATAAGTGATGCAAAAATATACTTCTACATCACAGGCAGATCCGCTATCGTGGTTAAAATGAAGCATTGCATTTCCTCTACAAGGAGCCACAGTCAACATTTTCAATGTAACAGTTACAATCGTATGAAATACATCATCTTTTTCGATTATTTCATGGTCAATGAATTCAACTGTAAGATTAACATCTTCTTTGAAAATACATTTAAATGCATCCAAGTCAGACACGGCTTCCATATCAATAGTTATTTTTCTTGTGATTTCCGTTCCAACATGGCAAGGCGGGAATATTATTCTGTAAGTACTGGGCGTCATTAGAGGTGACTCTCTCCTCCCAATAAATGTTAAATTAGAATAAGGTGTAGTCATATGCTTATCCAAAAACAAGATAGCTGTAGTTACAAATCTGCCATGACCCTTGGGATGGAATTTTAAAGCGAACTGTGCTTTCATTTGTCGATCTAGTTCAAATTTTATGGTAGTTTCTGATACCACTACAGTGTCCTTTGACTCTTGATTGGGAAGCAGCTCTAAAGTGAAGTGAGGTGCTAATTTTGATGTAACAATGGCTATGTATAAGTAATACTTAGATACATTAGTCATTTCAAATTCTATCGTATTTTTTCCATTAACTAAATAATCAAATTCAAATTTTTCAACAGAAAAGTCTATCCACGATACAGTTATCACGCCAGTAATACGAAAGTAGCTAATATCTTTGTTCACGGGTCTTAACTTAACTTTTGGATTATTTTCATAACACCTAAAAGTAATCGAGGTTTAGTAAGCTTATAATAAAAAATAAATATAATTCATTTAATTATAAATCCATACATTTCACAAAAAATTAAAATTAAAATTACAAAATAAATCTAATCTAATGAACGCTATCCTAAAATAACCAGCCAGTAACTATGAATTCGGGTAGAACATTAAAATAAAATACTAATTGTCTATATGCTATTCTAATGACGTAAGAGCCATTACGACAGAAGAACCCAAACAGTAAAAGTTCGAAGAATATTATATTTAAGAATATTATATATTTTTATATAGAAATTAGTGGCTTCGACAAACTTCGGAACGAATACAATAAGGATTACATACCGAAGCAGTTTCCAGCTGAATAGTTATTTCGGATAGCGTTTTTAGGGGAACGGTGATTTGAGTTAACGTTTTTAAAACGAAAAAAAAGGCAATGTGCTCATATGAATTCGACCTCTTGAAATACAGGTGGAGTATCCGTTTAGTTATAGGGTAGTCTAATATTAAATTGAGCGCCCCTTTACATTTTTTTTATACAAATACCTACTTCAACTGTGTACGTAGCAAGCAGTGGAGGGGCGCGCAATTTTAAATAAGACAATCTATACTACTATATGAATGTGAATATTAAAAGACTAGTAGTTCTTACTGCTCGTAGTCGCCAATATAATAGTTAAGTTCTGTAGATGAAGCATTTCCATTAGGAGGCCCTAATAATCCGTTGATTTTAAATGGAATATACATTTCGTACTCTCTACGAAATATATCGCATACTTTTATATAAACAATCTTAGAATTCCCAGGTTCGATGCTAAATTCGTATACTCTTTGTTTTTCATTTCCAATTGCAATATAAACATCAAAGATGTTTTCATCGTTAGTATCTACAACCTCCACATGAGATCGCACCGAGCCGAGGTTTTGGAAAGTGACGGGGACGTAGCTCACCATGTAGCATGGTATACGTGCCATATAAACGTTTTTGGGGTGTATTAAAATTTTTGGTTCAACAACGTTTCCAGTTATTGGCAAAATTACATTTTCTTTATTATTAATCTTAACACAAATATCAAAGATGAATTCTATTACGCATGATATTTTTATTATAATATCGAAAGTCATTATCATTTTTGGTCGAATTGTGCCACTCATTGGTTCCATTCTTAAACCTGGAATTAAGGGCTCCACAACGTGAAAAAAGGCAATCTCTCTTGAAGAATTCTCTAATTTTACTTTTTCTACAGTCTCCAAGTTTAAAGGAATATCTTTTAATGTGACAGCTTGTTGTAAGAACTTTATGGAAAGCTTACGTGTAATGACACTTAATTCAATCGGTATGGCTGTAGAAGTATTACTTTTAGAAATTAAGTTAATCTCGTGGACTTTTGTTTTGGTTGGTTTGGAAACATACACAACATTACATATCTTACAACTGTGGCGTGGTATGGAGCCAGAAATTGGCGATATTTTAAATGGAGTGTCTGGGAGTAGTTCGTCCCACTTGAAGTCAACCGTAATGTTAAAATGATTGTATATTCGTAAAGGGACCGAAGTCATAAAACAGTCTGATGTAACCATACCAAACCTTAAGCATTTCTCTTGTATCATTAGCAAGGGATTTCCCACTTCCAGAGAGTATGAGTGTTTGCCTCGGTAAATATCATCAATGATATAATTGAAAGTACCTTTATAAAATCCTTCTACAAAACCAAGACAAAATACAACTAATTTAGTTTCTTGTAACGATTTCAATTTAATCGCTATGTCTGGTAGCATATTTTCAGTATAGAAAATATAGTTTTTGTAAACCATTTTTATGGTAATGTCATACTTCGTTTTATTCTTAATTGTCAATTCACTTTCCCCGTACGTTGATACAGCAACTTTTCCAAAATCCACAGAATACGGAAACATTACCACATCAAACAAGTCATAGGTTGTAATTTTAATCTTTTTCTTTTTACAAAAGTTTTTGTCTAGTTTTTGAATTTTGTTCAATAAGTCTGTGCAGCAGGTATCTCTGCCGGTAGTAAATTTTTCTTTTACCGTTTTTCTTGGAATTGCCGATTTGCAATGTTCTAGGTACTTTTTACCCTGAGATTTCCGTTCGTTCTGTATTTCCACTTCTTCATTTAGATAAGTATAGCATGGAAGTTGTTCTTTTAATTTATGTAAAGATTCAATCACTTGCACCTTTGGTATTTTATTGTATGATATATTAATTTTATTAGAAATTACATAAGTAATATAATTTTCGTCTACGGGAGTTTTCCCGCCTTGGACATCAAACAATAAGTCATGCGGATTTCTTATTTTTAAACTGAAAGCCCTTGCAACTTTTAAACCCGTTGGTTTGACAGAAACTGATAATCGTATTGAAGAGTTAGGAGCTATCGTAAACTTCATAGGTGAAAATTCAAAACACGTTACTCTATCAAGCCATAATTTAGCAGCGATTAAATTTGACTCGTTCCGTACACGGATATATTTCGTTACTTTACTATTAATTGCTACGTCGCCAAAGTCAATAATTTTAGGATAGTGACTAACTTTACAATATTCATATTGTCCACATATATAATATCGGCCAATTTCTGCATGAAGTTCGAGGTCACAACACCTTATTTCATCCACTTGTATTAATCGTAAGTCAAAAACAAATCTTTTATCAAATTGCATGTTGCGTTTTGCTTTAGATACGCAATCATTTCTGGGCTGAAATGTTACTTCCACGGTATGTTCATCTTTGATCTCTATTTTGAAAGCTCTATGTGACGCAGTAATGAGACGTGCTTCTTCAAAATTCTGAAATAAGAAAAGCAATTTAATTGAAATATCCATTTGTATTCCTGGGAACTGCACGTAGCTTCGTCTGCTTCTTATCGCCGAGGCTTTGGAAACCATACATATTTTAGGATGAGTGATGCACATCCCAAACAGTCCCCTGGATTTCCTGACACCACGGTCGCCTAGCATCCTACCCTAAAGTAAAATTATCTAGTCTCACAAAGTACCATTAGGCGCCCTTCGCACATTGTCTTAAGATATGCCGATCTGCTGAGATCCACGTCCACATCGAGAATTTGTGTAGTCGACAGTCCAACGAAAGATGTTGGGAACTCAACCACCTTGAATCGTTTAAACACATTGTCTGGATTATAATTATTACATTTCGACATCTTTCAACAAGTTTATAAAATAATTCATTAAAAAAAATATTTTAAGAAAACCAAACATTTATGTCAATTATTGTCAAAATGATGCATAGATGATAGAAAAAAAAAGTTAATTTCTATAAGTGTATAGTCTATGGCACATGGTATAACAATATGCTTATGCTATGGCATAGATTCTGCCTCTCGTAAGAGATTAGTTCCTTGAATTCTACTATCCACGTGCACTACTACAAGCGGGTACACAAGGATATTTGGCGTTCATATGACGTTAACAGGGGCGCTGTTGGTAATCATTTGTGCAATTGTTTTATGAAATGTCACTTAAAATGTTTTCGAAAATCAAGATAGCGGCATTAGTTACAACTTTGGCCACGCGCCATAATAACCTCATAACAGACTTTTCAGGGATGAATTAAGTTTTTATAGCACCATTCAAGACCGTACCAGACTTTGAAGACAATACTGATTTCCTTTTCTTCTTAATATCACATTACAAATATTTGTTTTTGGCTACATGGAACATAGGTACCTACAACTAGATTCAAAGTGGTTTCGTGCATTTAGCCGCATTTCTGGTGAGTCTGACCCTAACCACCTACCTAACCCTAATACTTAGTTGGAAAAAAGTTTCGCAACTGATATAGGCGAAGAAAAAGCAGCAGGCAGAAAGTGTAGAAATCAGAGGTGGCGTCACACCACCGTGATTTTGAACTAGTCTAAATCCTAAGCATATAAAAAAGGAAAATATGGTTACGATTTCAGAATTTCTTTCATCACAATGACTAGATGACTAGAAACGAAGTGCCTCCGCGAACGGGATAACGTGCTAGAGTAATATTGTAGATGGATGTAAGTACCCGGGGTGTGTCGTACGACTCCAGCAAATTAGTTCGGGGCGGGGGAGCCGCACACACCGCCGCGCCTCCCCGCTCGCCCCAGGGTTTATCAGATTCAGGGGGTAAAAAATGACTTCTCAATGGGAGGCAGGAGGGCGGCGCGGCGGCGGCGAGGGGCGGGCGTGGGCGGCGCCGCCACGTGGCTCCGGCTCTCAGCCGCGTCGCGACGCCCGCTGCAACCGCTCCCTGCGCGCCGTGAGGAACTAGGCACAGGTGTTCGTCTGCGTTGTTTACGTGACTCGTGCGGGATGCTAAATCGTAAAGGTGGCGCTGGAGATTTACAGTGTGTTTATGGGACGTAGTGTCGGGTCGATGGAGGCTACGACATACGGCGAGGTGGTGGCGGGCTGTGAAGCGCGGCACGACGTGCCCATGGACGCCACGCTGGACCCCATGCATCCGCTGGACCCGCCGCCGCCAGAGGTGCTGCTGGCGCTGCTCGCTAGAAACAAAGCGCTCGAAGGTAGATACGCTGACTGAACCTTTTCTGCTGAAGGCTAGTTTTTGCTCCTTGCTGATCGATATGGTTTTATTATTTCTCTGTCTCAAAAACTAGCGGCATCCGGCGCCAACGAGCGACAAATTGGGCTTTTTCAACATTTTCACATTGTGCTAAGGGTAATGTGGTGTGGTGTGTGGTAGCCAAGGGCACCCTAAACTATGGCGATGACTCATCAGCATGACTTGGGTAAGTGCTCTACTCTAATGAGCTATGAAGTGAATTTCTTTCTTTTGTCCGTGGTTTAGGCTTAGTGATCAGCGAGTGGCGAAACAGAGCCTGGAGCGGTCCTTAATTGAGCTCGTTAGTATAGTTTATTGTTAATTGCCTAATGTGTTTTGTTTCTTCTTTTGCTAATTTACTGTTCCACTGCAGAAGATTGAAAAATTCTAATCAATCTAGCATTCGTAAATTATTGCAACGCGGAAATAGCATTAGGCGCTGTAATATTGTTTGCTGAGATAATCGCATTTTATTGTACCAAGTATATTTGATTCAACCACTAGCAATAAAACGAAACCTATAAAATATTGTATAGAAACAGAGCTATAAAACTAAAATGTACTTAGATATTTTGCAAATATTTCATAATTATATTGCAGAGGGATAATTACTTCGTTTAAAAAACATAAAATTACAAGCTCATAGTTATTTATTTGTTACATTTAAATGATGATAAGATATTATATTATGATTATGGTATTTGCATACACTTTTTGCATAAACACGAGTAATGGACAGTAGGTATTATAATTTTACCTACCTATGATGATGGATGAGCCAGCCTCAGACGCCGCGACTTGCAAAGCAGAAAATAATTTTATATAACAAAACATCACGCTTAAATTGTTTTCCGCGAAGGGTTAGGCAGAGGTGTACCTACCTATAGTACACCCTCATTTCGCCAGTTATGTTTAAGTCCCATTTAGCAGGGGGCGAGTCTATTTTAGATATTGCAAAAAAAGTCCAGGGACTATTTGACGACATGCATACAGCCTACAATTACAGGCCTATAGCCACGTGCTAGGGTTTTAGTGAAGGACGCTCCACGCGTAGGGGTGGCCTTGTTTCCTACGGCTTTCACCCACGCACGCCATACGGCTTCGAATAATCAAGTTAAGTGCCCTACACAGGAGTGGCGATGGGCTTTTTTGATTTTAACACCTGACAAGAGCTTACACTGGTACCATTGTGCCGATAACGCACCTATTAGTAAATTGCCGACTAGTAGCCTATGCTTTTATGGACCTTTTTTGTACTTTTAAATTTTGACCAACAGTGGATCGGTGGTTGTGTGGTTGTAAGTTATGTTGTGTGTGTGTTTTTGTTCGCAAAAACCTCTTTTAAAAATAAAATACATAAGTACCTCATAAATGTATTTTGTCAAAGCCTAAATGTAGTGAATATTTAAAAAACTTGTAAGTTTGTTTCTGTTTCATTTAAGAATTGCATGAATAGTTTAGCGTAGGTACCTATAGGTGAAAAGGTGTTATAACTATGTTTACATGTACTAAAAAAGGAGCTATGTCTGCCAACAAACTGCACAGCAGTTTGGCAGAGAAAAAAAATGCGAATAGACACTTTTTTTTCTTCTTTTCGATTTAGTTTCAAAACAAATTCCATAGTTAGTTTATAGTCAAGTAGTCTAGAATGTTATTTGCCTGTTCCACCATGCTATTTTACAGCAAAAAAGACGGCTGTGCTCAGTCATGTCATGTTCCCTATAGTTTCATTGGAAACACCAAATATATGCCAACTTTTCTTTGGTGAGTATAACCTACAAATACAATATCTATGAAGTAATTGTAAACGAACCGTGTTTTATGTTGGTTAGTACAGAGGATACAGTAGGAAATATATAGGGTAGGTAAGTTGTTTCAACTAATAATAAATCCTTGTTCTTCTAAATGGAATTAAAACGAAATTAAATATATTTTTACAATAGATCCAACTTCAGTAACAACTGTTTTGATGGCTGAAATATTTATTTTTCATAAGTCCTTTTAATCTTTTCAATAGTAATTTTGATCGATATAATATACTTATTTAAGATTAATCTACGATAAATGGTCTATGAATGACTGGTATTGTACTAAACCCTTGTATAATACATTGAAGCCTGTGATTACGTAGCTAGGGAGTCCGGCCGGCTGCCGTACCGACGTTCCCGCCGGGGACGGCGACCGGCGCCGGTGGCCGCGGTTATTATAACTTTACAAATCTCTGACTATTATAAATATGACTCTGTTATTATACGCACTCTAAGAAAATATTTTGTTTATCAGCTAGTACTTTGCGTGAGAAAATAATATCTGAACTAAATATCTAATCATTGTGGGTTTATATTATAGATTCATAATATGTTTGAGTTATAAACAATTTGATAAAATAATATGTATGCAAATGATCTTGTTTTGTTGTATTGATGTCATTTCATTTAGATATTTCAAAATCACATTTTGAAAACAATGCAAAAGTGTCTGCAGTATAAACGCACGTTTTGAAAGTCGTGTGAATCGGCACATTTTTTTTTCGGTGAATCAACTGTTTTAATAAAAAGTGTGAGAAAATATCGTGGTAAATATTTACAAAGTATTTTGACTAAACGAGTAGGAGATGTCTCCTATTATATTATCGCATTAGTACCGGAACTGAGCACGTGGCGGCGCGTGCGCGGCGAATCGCCTCCTTCCGGTTACCACTACACCTAGCTATTGTTCTGTGGGATATTTCTGGTCAAATGTAACCTGCACTTCATTTTGATATAATGTCTTATTACGTTTAATAATGCGTCTTTGTTTGTAATGTGTATGATTTCAAAACGCTGCTTTTTAATTTTATTTTTTTAAAGAGCTTGGCGTGATGATACATGTAGTGTCTTCTGGCTTTTAATCTTTTATTTTTAATTCTCTGATAGTAGTTTTCTCAGTTTTTTTTTTCTGTAGGTAACATTAATGCAGACAAAATAATTATTAATCTGATTACATACATTTTCTTCCTCACACGGTCTGCCTGGTCATATAGGTAAAAGGATTTTTTTTTTTTACTGCATATGGAGATAATAATAACACCTCAGTTAGAACAAGGAAACAGAGATACCATACATCAAATACGTAATTGGCGTCTGTAATATCAAATAATTCCTAACAACAAAGTTTATGAGGCATACTTTAGTTGGGGGCCGATCATCATCCGCGCTGCGGGGGTCGACATCTGTCGGGCATCGAGCATTGAGCATCGGGCACTGTCGGACTGTGACCCCTCGATCTCTGCCTATCTTAGCTCACCTGATTGAGATCAGCTATGATTACTTTGCTACGGGCCTACGAATGGCTACGGACTATGGGCCTACGCAGCTACGCTTGGGAATTGGGATAGGATTTTCGTAGACGTAGAGATGTTACTTCTTTTTCAAAGAGGGTAATTTTCTGTTTTTGTTTTTGACGTTTAATAACTACTGTAAGGTATGTACGCAAAATACGCGCATTGTCGTGGAGTTATTGCGGACATCAGCTCGTGTTACCTCCAACTACTGTTTTAGACTTTGGCCATAGAATAAATTTATATTCTATAGTATAATTTTACCTGAAATGAACTAAAATACCTATTATTGAATATTTTTTTACCAGTAATCGATATCTCCATAAAATGATCTGAGATTTATAGATAAATATCTTAGTTGGTATGTAGAAAACTATTGTACATAAATTTTAAACGTAAATGTAGAATTAATTAAACATATTTTTTATTTGAAGGGACGAAAAAATCACAAACAAAAAGTCAGGCAAAAAATTCATTCAAACATTTAGTCAAACATCAAACAATAATTATTTTTGTTGAGACGAAAACCTCAATACGTTTCCATCCCACAATACTTTGCTCACAAAAGGGAGAGCGGTGGAAAGTTATAATTTCCGTGGGTGATTTTTATAGAGAGCTGGTTTGATTACTCTGAGGCTGTAGGTACATAAAGGGCTTCGGTACAAAGCTCGCAGTGATCAGCATTATCCCTTTGTTAGCGTTTTAATCAATCAGAGAAATGGTACGCCTCTCAGAGCCGAGGGCTTAGTGCGTATTCGATATCGGTTCAGACGATTAAATTATACTTTTACTTTTTGGTATATACGTTGATATATTTGGAGTTTAGTTTTCAAGCAATGGTAATCATAATCATCATAATCTGATAACAAAGTATTGTCATTTCTTTTGAAGTGGTTTACTTGAATATGAAACTGAAAATAAAATGAATAACTTTAGTTTGAATTTGCCAGAGACCTGCTTAAAATAAGTGAGATGCAGGCCAAGAGCTTACCCGTTGTGGATGAAAAATAAACTCACATAATCGTGCTTGTTTTCCCCAAAGAGTTAGGCAGAGGTGTACCTACACCATTGCCAAAAACTACATTAAGTTCATATGATCGTGGGTGTGTAGAAAAGTTGAGATCGCCAAGACACTACGACGACGGAGACGACCTAGACTACACCTAGACCTATAGACGATCTTGTATTTGTAACTGTCTAGAGGTCAACATCATTATCTTTCTGTTAAAGTAGATCAAGCCGAATTGATTTGACGGATTCCTAAGCTTGCTCTAATTTTTTTCTCTTTAAGTAAAGAGAGGAGCTCATGTGCATCCATTTAATTAGGACAGCGCAGATTACTTAGGTGGTGCTAAGGGCAAGATTCACAATTCGCACTTTGACTTTAGTTTACTAAGTAAGTAAGCGTTCCATACGAATATGAACATTCTTAAACGTAAAATAATATATAATAATAATAGGAAAACATCGTGAGGAAACCGGCAGGCCTGAGAGATATTTCTCGACGGCATGTAAAGCCAAGTCAGAGGCCCATAGGCGGCATAAAAACTCTGACACCAGATTAGTCACTAACCACACGAAGAAGAAGGAGATACGTGAAATGTTCAGATACGTATACATTAGCGAAAGTGAGCCAGCATTTCATTTGAATATGGATATTAACACTATATGAATGGTGTTCACATTCGTATGCGACGCTTACTTTACTAAAGCTATGTTTCCTTGAAGGGGGTGGCCGCCACGTAATGGCCGCAGTGAGGACTGTTATGGAAATGTTAGCAGCGAGGTTTGACTTTACGGTGTTAAAAACGCACTCTAAGAAAACACACCAACTTAATTTCATAAATAACGTTTCCGTGACGTCATTCGCGCGTGGTCTGTGAATTTTTCCTTTAGTATGCTTACTAAACTTTCGTCTGGCATGATAATAATGAAGTTTTAAGAATTACAATATTAACCATTAATGATCTATATCTAAACAAATATTTTTCCTACTATTTATAATAATGAAAACAAAATGGGCGCAGCATGTGGCCCATCCGCTTACGTAACATACCGGCGAAGGGGGGCTTATGGTTCGCGTGGCTAATTATGAGGTAGCCAGCTTTTTGATTCCTATTACCGTAAATTGAAGTAGACCGATAATAAATAAATTGTGTTTTAATAAATTAGTGCTGATGCATCACTTTTGGTACAAAAATATGCTATTTCAATGTCAATCATTCATATCAATAGGTAATTGATATTCAAAAAGCATATTTTTTAATTCGCGCAATCACAATTCATATTGTAATTATTATATACTAGCGACCCGCCACTGCTTCGCAATGTTTTTACGAGAGATTTAATAATATATATACACCTTCTGGAATAAGTTTTTTTTAATTATGGTAAAAAACGCATCAAAATCCATTGTGAAGATCTAAGCGGCCACACACTACATAGACATACAAGCGCCTTTGTTTTATAATATAGATATTACTATAATGTAGATATATAACCAATCAACGAATTAGCAACAATTCACGAATATTAGATAGCGCCTTAATTACGTCAACTTTTAATCGGCAATTTAACAAACTTACCGGGTAGACACGTCGTCTGTAACACCCCCACGATAACTTTTATGTGAACCCGCCTTCCCGTTGTAAAGCAATTAATAAGGGCTAACGATTTACCTGAATAGGCCGGTAAAGAGAAAATTAAGGAGTCTGCCGACCTCGGCTGCTCATTACGACGTTGTATTAAAAGCATCCGCCCTTCCGCTTGAATATGCATTTTTACGAGCGAGCGGGGCGAATGCTCGTGCATGTTTGATGCGGACAATCTCAGCGCTCCCACCTGCGACCCTGACTGAATCTTCACGTATTTCACTAGATTTGTTTCAGTAGTTGAGTTCGGGGAAATTGTTTGGTGTATTCTGATTAGAGGCAGAGGTAGTTGGATAAGTGTCTCCACGAGTAAGCTTTATTTAGGTATACTTAGTAGAGATAATGTTTTGTATTATCAACTCAATTAAGCCACTATTCACGCAGCCATGTTCTTTCTAATACAAAAACTTAATTTCACTAAAATACATAAGTTATTCATATACAATTCCAAGCGAGCATGTAAGTTAAAATTAAATATTTTCTGTAACCTGAACAATGAAAGTTATACACGACTGTCATTGTGTAGGCTTATGTGTATTGCAGCAAGGCGGGGGAGTACTGTGGGGGTCGGAGGGGGGGAGGGGGTTGTAGGGAGCGCTGTAATCAAGAAGAGTACCCCCGTCCCCTGGCGCAGGCTGCGCACCGTACTACCCTTCCCCGCCGCAACCCGCGACCCGCCCGTCTCGCGCCTCTCTAACCACCTCGAGGGCAATGCCTCAAACCTCTATTGACTTACCGTTTGGTAAAGAAATATTTTCACGTTTTCTTTGTTGATATGAAAAGTCAATACCCCCAGACAGAGGTTTTATAAAAGAGGGAAAAATATATCCAGTGAGGTTTGATGTATTTTATGCATCATGTTACTTTACTATGATGCATAGAATGATGCTATGTGGTTTTGGTTATCGTTCTTGTAGTAATACCACTCTATTTCTTGTTGAGGCTAACGAAAAACCCGCAAGAAGTGAAAGACAGAAACTGTTAACATATTAATATTTTTAGTCTGTAGTTATATATGCAAAAAGAGAACAAGATGGTGTAATAAGTATAGCATGTTGAACACTAATAAAAAGTTAATTATTAAATTAAACCAGTCTTTCTTCCTGTGACCAAATTTCCATCAAACAGGTCATTGACTCAGGTTTCCAAAAATGCCTAAGCTAAGCCATCATACACAGGAAAACAGTGCTAAAAATTAAAAAGTAAATAACGACCATAAAAACCAGCGACGGCGTGGCTGTAAAACAAGTAAAAATCTGTATAAAAACAAGTAAAAAACAGGATAACAAATTAAACATGGATAAAGAAGAGATAAAAAATGTAAAGTTAACAGATGAGGAAAGTTTTCTTCTATGGAAATTCGAATTCAACATCTATGTGGAGGCGGCAAAACTAAGTGACGTTCTATCACAAGAAACGAATGAACAAGTAACAAAAACGGAAGAATTTAGTAAGATCATCATAAACACTATAGATAGGAAGCTGAAAGGTCATATTTTGGGTTGTCAGAATGCCCAGGAAATGTATATGAAACTCTGTAAAATATTTGAAAGACAAGAAGAAAGAAATAAGTCATTATTGTTACAAGAGTTCTTTAGTTACAAACAGAAAAATAAGTCTCTCACTCAAATGATCACTGAAATTGAAAACCTACAGTTTTGCATAAACCAAATAGAACCAAATGAAATCATGTGTCATCATGTCAAAAATTCTAACCTGTTTACCCAAGAAACTAAATTACTTTGTTACTGCTTAGGAATCTGCATTAGAAGATAAAGAGACACTAATTAGGAAAAAGATTGCAAATATAAGGTAAAACAGTGCTCAATACACAAGTATTCACCTCCATTATCGCATTAGCCACCATTATAGATTTTAAACAATGGTGCAGTCAAAAAGGAATAAAACTTAGATTAAACAGTAGCATACACTTCTCCATAAAATGGCAAGGCAGACAAATTAAACCGAACATTACTAAATAAAACCAGAGCTTCTCTATTTGATCTGAATTTGGAAAAGAAATGTGGGGTGAGGCTATGTACTGTGCTACATACATAATAAATAAACTACCAAGTGAATCATTGGAAAACAAATCACCGTATGAAATGTAGTACGGTAAATGTCCTATCATAGCTAACATACAAAAATTTGGTTCCAAAGTATATGCAAAACAACTACATACAAACATAAAGAAAGTAGACCCAAGAAGTAAGAAGTTAATAATGGTTGGATATACTAATAATGGATATAGACTATGGAATGAAATAGAAGGAAAAATAGAAATAGCAAAGGATATTGTCATATTTAATGATAATAATAATAAGGATAAAAAAAAATAGGATAGTATTAAACTAAGAAGACAGGTAATTACAGGAATAATATCAGACAGTGATGTAGAAATAAGTATCAATGAACCAGAAAATGATGAAAACTTTAATGAAATACAAGAGTTAGAAATGTAATTAGTGAAATAGAAGAAAATACAGCTATATTGTAGCTGTATTTTCTAAGAAGAAATTTTAATTAATGAAAATACAGAAAATAATGTAACGTAGAAGAAGAAGTAGAAACCACCTAGAACAAGAAACAAAAGAAGAAACCAATTTACCTGCAAGATTATGTATTTCTTACCTACAGTGAAGCCATGAAGTCTGCTGAAAAGAAGAATTTGAAAGAAAGATTCGTTGGAAAGCAACAATACATGGGAAATAGTTGATTTAGAAAAGGGAAAGGGACATAAAATACTGACAAATAAATGGGTATTTTGTATAAAAGACATATTGGCTGTAAAGAACATATTGAAGTACTTGAATGGGACAAGATCTAAAGGAATAATGTACAATACAGGAGAAGATATTACAAAATTACATGCATACTGTGATTCAGACTATGCAGGCTGTACTGAAACAAGACGGAGTACAACTGGATTTATAATAATGTTATCGGGAGGACCCATATCATGATGCTCAAAGAGACAGCCTATAGCAAGTTTGTCATCAACTGAAACTGAATACATAGCAGCTGCAGATTGTGTGAAGGAATGTTTATATTTAAAATTATTGATAAGTGAATCGTAAATAATTGATCAATAATTTACGATTTAATTTATTTATGTTTTAATAAACATATTTAAATATTGATAATCAAAGCGCAATTAAGTTGATACAAACAGGTTCATTCAATAAAAGGTCAAATCATATTGATGTAAGGTACTATTTCATTCATGAAAATTATACGAAAGGTAATATTGATATAAAATATTGTCCTACTAATTTACAAATTGCTGATATATTTACAAAACCTTTGTGCAAAGAAAAGTTTCAGTTTCATTGTGAGAAAATTGTAAAGGAAAATAAAAGTCATTGATGTAAAGTTAAATATAATTTGTTTGTAAAAGCTGTTATAATTTTAAGATAAGGTATATAAATTGATAAGTGTGTATTTTTTATATTTGTTTGATACAACATAACATATTAATATTTTTAGTCGGTGGTTATATGTGCTACTCTGTGGAAAAAAGAGAACAAGATGGTGTAATAAGTATAGCAGGTTGAACACTAATAAAAAGTTGATTATTAAGTAAAACCAGTCTTTTTTCTTGTGTCCAAATTCCACTTGTGTGTGACCACTTGTGTGTATGTTTTTTGTGTGGTAAATTATCTATAACATCTCCCGCTCTGGGTGGAGTGGGAGGGTGTGTCAGACTCTTACTGACTAAAACCAACCCTTGTTCCTTCAGTTGCCTATATTGCCAGGGGCCACGTTAACCCTTTCGGACATCCCCGCAACTACCCTATCCTGGATTTTATGTAGTGTGCTTTTTCTAGTTTTCTCTACTTTGAGTTTATGATTTGTGTGTTCGTTTCTTGTCATGGAAGTGGAAAGTGTCGAGGAAGCGGTAGGTGTATATCTCTAAAAACCGTAACAAAGATAAAGCACGCTTCTCAAACTGTCCAAACTGGTTCTTAAATATACATGCATATACAAGGTGGGGCAAAAGTAATGTAATAATGTGAATAGCCATAATTTTTGCAATTGGCATCATAATTTCATTATGATTTGACACTTCTGTTGTAGACAGATAGAGAATTAGTTGATAATGCAATGGAACCATACACACAGCTCAGGAGCCTCAGGCAATGACGGAGATCTTGAAACACCAATTTTTGGGCGGTATAATCTCTCGTTTTGTTGTTTGAACTGGCTGGCCAGATCGCCAGTTCTGACGGTGATAGACTTCTTCCTTTCGGCTTTTTGAAATCTCCCGTTTACCAACATAAACCACAACCTTGCAAGTCTTGAAAGCCAACATTGAACAAGAAATCACCAAAATGGAGCCAGATTAATTCAAAATACCGTTAAACGAGCACAAATGTGAATCAACTCAGATGGTGGTTATTTGACCGATATAATTAGTATCATCAATTTTACACCTTTAAATGAGAAGGTTTTTTCAAAACATTTGAGTTATAGGTATCTATCTAAAATTGCAATATAGACTCCCTGTAGATAGTACAGGGAGTCTATATTGCAATTTTATATTTCTTATAATAATAATAAAATGGTTAAAATCATTCTGCAAAGCCAAAAAGTGAAATCGTTTACCTTCCTATTGATTAAAGATTACCCTAAAATGTAGAATGATTCGCGTATTCACTTACACTTGAAATAATCGTTAGCGAACACGAAATGCTTTATAATATCCGACATTTGTGCCAACAATCGGACTGTAATGCGCGGCTTTTGTAGAATAACAAAAGTTAACCTGTCGGCTCGTCCGGCGGCAGACTGGAATCATTTTAGGGTTGGAGGGAAGCAATGACAAGCCGGGGCCCGCAATGCACTCAATAAAACCAGCGCGTCACTACACATAGCGAATAAAACGACAGAGGAAACACGACTTTATTCAATCGTCAGAAGGGTGATTTGCAATTTTTTCATGCAGTATTTTTTCTTGTTTGAACAAAAACCCGCCATGTGCTTCCCATGCCGCATGGCGCGCTGACAGCACCGTGCGATCATTATGCTCACAGACATTGACTTACTGATTTATTTCAATAGATTTTAATGTCTGCCAAGTGCCGTGACAGGGCTTTAATTAATAAAGTGCAGTGATACCAAACAATAGTACACCTGTCAATTGTTTTTAATTAGAAGTGTCGATTACTTTTTTCAGGTGTTTCAGTTTCTGTGAGAAATAATAATTGGATCAATTGATTCAAAGATGAGGATAAAACTTTATTGTTTAAATTACTGTAACTATTTATCTTATCACGTTACATTACATTAGAAATAACCTACTAGTATAATTCCAGTAACATGAATTGTAAAACTTGAATTCGGCCATAAAGTCGCAAATCGAGCGATTAAACGATCTAATAGCTAATACCATTAAGTGATAAATGCAACGGGTCGCGTATGAATAATTCCATTGGATGGATACAATGTACGGCTTTCGCTAAACGGCTCCATATTTTCAAAATCCCCATGGAGCAATAATATTCAATGAGCTGCGCGAAATGGATGTATGGTTTTGTCGTTGGTGCGAGTGAGATGGGGATGTCGAGGGACATTGGATGGCAAATCCTGGAGATTAGCACGACGAGAGTGACATGTGGCCTCCCGGCACTTAGCACCCCCTGCCCCCCTCGCGTGCCCGCGCTACACCTATGATACACTGCGCACTAAATCCGAACCCATAAATATTTATTGCGACCATTACGTAAAGTTAATCGAAGACATAATTTTTATATTCACCACACGTTAACTTAACAAGTTCTTTATTATTTTCTTAGTATAAATAAAATGATCCAGATTTAGACATCAGATCTGACAGATATTTAGTTTCATATTCAATTAGAGTGGGTTTACTAGAGTAGCTCTAACCATTCTCGTTTTATCCGCCTCTTCCAAGGCTTTGAGTTATGATAGCTCTCAAAGGCTTCCTGGTACGAAACTCGATTTTCTGTTAAAAGCTTCCTCATGTATTTAACCAGGAAAGTGAAGTTCGTCTTGCGGTATGATTACATAGTCCATCAAATAGTTGAATCACGGTATGACGTTTGTGCAGTAAAAAATATACACTTGTTTGTTGTTGTTTAGAATATCATACAAAAAGATTACACAGATTAAATGCGGGTAATTTGCAAATGGATGTTTAGCATCCATTGAATTCGTCGTCAATGTAACATTTGTCATTGACGTGTACTTCACAAAGGGGTGGATATAATAGGTGCTTTAAAGGCTAGTGTCCACTTGTGCAGTGAGATTTGCTGTGATATGGTCTAAGGTCGCTGCGGGTCACTTGGGCCCGATGTGGGTCCGTTGGACCCGCCGGAGCGGAACGACTAGGGCCGATAACGCCATATGTGGCGCGCATTATGGCGCTCCACACCCCTTCAAGATTGATGACAATTCTCTCTTTGCTGCATTCAAACGTATTAGGGCATGTAAATGTTATGCGATCACTTAGTGTAATAGCTTGCGAAATTCGTTTGAAATGTTAATACCGTAAGTATGGATAATGCGTACATTTTACTATAGGAACTTTGTTTATCTATGTAGAGATGAACAAAGTTTTCTTACGGCTATTCAGTTCTACTACATATTTTTAGTTGCTAAAAAGTTTATCGGTGATACAATCAGAAACCTTTCTTGCTGACACTGTCAATTTAAAAATAAAATCCAATTTAAAATGTAAGACCACAAACAAGATACATTTTACGTAAAACATTACATCTTCGTCAGTTTGGTTCACAAAGGCTCATTAAATTATTCTCACCGACTTAATCACCAAGATGGAGATCGTTATCAGGTCATCGAACCCCCATTCGGTTTTCACTTCACTTCATTAGCTTACTCTCGCTGCGCAAATTCTCTCGCTCGCCAATAAAATATTAAAAGTAAGCGTTTCTTATATTTTTTGCTGGGTTTATAGAATAAATGTAAGAGAGGATTCTGATCATTAGTGGGTTAAGTAGAGTATTATTTAAACTAGTTATGAGAAATGGGGAATAAAATTGCTGAATAGTTTCTACAAACCGCAAAACTAGGTCGAGATAACGATCTCAAAAGATATACCTACTTAGCCGTAACTTGATAGGCGTATAAGGGCGTTGACAACTAATTTATTTACATAATGTAACGAAGTTATTTTAATTAATGATATTTTTAACCAGAGGGTTGGCAAAGACTTATTCGGAAGAAAAGGTCAAGAAGTGGTTGTCTGTAGATAATGTTTTAACAGCTTTGATAATTATATCTATCATATTAAAAGAGTTCCAACCACTATCGGGAAATTAAAATCTCATATTTATTTTGAAACTTCCAAAAGTCAACCCAACCAAACACAAAGTCTAACTAACAAAAAGTCACTACAAAATATTTTCCTTTCTCACAAACGATAAAAACAGTGAGAGCATGTCATTCGTTTTGTAGGGTCGTTTTCACCCTTGTTATACCACCAAAACACTTGGCACAAAAAGTGTAATGGAGTTTAGTAATGACCCCCTCCCACAGGAGAACAAACAAACTGGGAGCCCGCTGAGAGATGCTGCTGCTGTTTCTAGTTGTTTTATGTCAATAGGCACTTCCCGACCGGCATTCAATTTGTCGCGTATCTTGCACAGTTTGAGGCCGATTAACCTATGTCTACCAGGCGTTACTGTCGTCTAATATAGTTAACTTTATAATATCTAAAGATTATGTTGCTAGATTTTAGTCTCACACAATAAATAAAACAAATGGAGAACCACTAAACGGAGAAAATTTAATAAAAAAGCACACACAGTCATTGTCTGCAAAAATAAATGCAGCTCATAGATAAGTGACATTGTTTCATACAATATGCTCTCACTTTCGAAAAACAAACGAATTGCGAGAAAAACCTTACAGCAGAAAATAGAGACACTGTCATTGTAGTTGTGGGTCACATACGAATCAAATGTAACACTAATGTGAGCCGTGGGGTCGGTCAGACCCTCTCGATTCAATTATCACGCGGGGCTTACATTCTATTGTCGGGTGAAAACGATACTTGTGAGAGATTGCTTTATTGTTTTTTCTCGTGATTAAAAAGCATTGCCACGTGCCTCCGTTTTGACAAGGACGATGGTTGACTTTGGACTATGTTTTCGAAGAACGTTAAGCTGAATTTAAGTTTGGTAAACAACTTACCGATAAATTTATTCTGGAAATAAGATTATTCTGAAAATTCATAGAAAAGCAATCGTTGGTGCTAGCAATAAAAATAAATAACTTTTTCACTCCTCTTGCTCAAAAAGTCCGTTATTGTAGCGCACCAGAGCGGGGAAAAAATAGCATATCTTGCTTTAGGGGATTTTTTTTTCTGTAACCAACTAGCCTACAAAAACGAAAATATCTTTATTCTTATGTAAAACTAGCTTTTCCCGCTCGCGTGGAAGTCGGAAATTATTCCATGGAAACGTACTAGTGCATTACGGGATAAAAAGTTTCCTTAAAAACTGAGACTGAACAAACTTTATATTTTTTAAAATAAAATAAACGATTTAATATTGTATTGGATTATTTTATTTTCCCGCAATCGTAGTGAAAGTAGAGTGTAACACACGGCGCTAAAAACCCATTATAACTCGGTTTCTATTTACTCCCTCGCTAAAGCTCGAGAGTAAAACTACCTCGATTGAATGGGTTATTTTAGCCCCTCGTATAACAATCTACTATTATAGTTTCTGTTTGTTATGAATACCACAAAATCAAAAAATCGTAATTTCATGCATTAAGTTATCGTGGAACACTTTCTCACTCTTACCCTTACTCAGGACCCAAAAGGGAGTTCATTATGTGTTTACCCGGAACCATAAATATATTTGGGTTTCTTTTATCTAATAAAATAGTGAACAGGTGCGTGCTTGGCGTGCGTGTTGCGAATGTATCCGAACGCGGCGCGGGAAACTGATTGTTCTCCAAATTCAATTACAACTCCACCGCAAGCCGACTTCTCGCCTTTGATTCTGCAGTAAACTACACTAAATCAACGTGGATCCTACGCGTGTGAAAGTTCATTGTTTTTACGTAAAACCACGCACATTTTTCTTTTTGTCTTAATATGGAGGAACATTGTGGTGGGAAATGTTTCTCTACATCACTTTTTTGTATTGTACGCTTTCATGTTAGAATCCTGACACTTGCACCTGTGTGGGCTGTATCTCCTGTATGCAATGGATCAATTTTGTTCTCGGTTTATGAAAAAGAAGGTTTGATAGTTTATGTATGTTGATTAATAGACTATTCCGTATTGTTAGTTATTAGACTTTACATGCTGATTTAGGAGTTTAAGACGTTCTTGACGTTGTCAATGTATTTTTAAATAAATAATTGTATTTACTACGGATGCCGAATGGTCGGCGGATATACAAAAGGAGAAGGGAAAGATGTGTCAGGATTTTAGAAACATCGAAGCCTTGGATACTTATCGGTATAAGTAGATACCTACCTATCTTCTAGGTCTCTCAATGAGATATCAATGGACCATGTACCCGTTGTAGGGAACAAGAAAATGTTTAACACTAGTACGCCATAGTACTTATCTTCAGTTACTTAATGGTAATTGATCTATGAATATTAATTATAAGTTATATAAATTGATGGATAATGCCCTTAACACAGTAACTTCTATGTTTCTATTTCAGGTAGGTACTAGATAATTTTGGCATTTAATGTTACTGGCAAATTGCAAATTGGTCTTTGTGCACCATTGTTCACAAAGACCAATTCCATTTTTTTAATGCTAGGTACCAGATCATAGCTGTAATTAGGATACATCCTATCCTATACTATTAAACGAGCAATATTTGTCTATATATTTGTTTGTATATAGGTACATAGATTTGTGCTCACGTTCTCGAAATCGACTTTAACGATTTCGATGAAAATTGCAATATAGGGGTTTACGGGGGCGGAAAATCGATCTAGCTAGGTCTCATATCTGGGAAAATTCGTTTTCTCCGTATTTTCACGCGAGCAGAGCTCGGTTGCCCAAAGTTTAGAACAAGATAATGAATACATGACATTATTGACATTAGAATAATTATCATGTCAGCATGGAATTAGTAAGTACCTACTATCATGGCAGTATGGAATTAGTAGGTACTATCCTATACTATTAAATGAGCATTCTCTATTTTTACCAGGGCAGAGCTCGGTCGCCCAGATACTATGTAGGTACCTAAATAGGTTTGACTTAAAAATTTTACTCATGGATTTTTTTGTCCCAAAGGTCTTATAGATAAAAGGAGAGGTACGTATTTAGTCCGAATATTTAGTAGACTCATCAGAAAAATTTCACAAACATATTTTTAAATGAAACATAGTGTCTAGTGTCAGTCCTGCCTTTGAAAAGTTAGTAAGTTATTTCGACCACCACTCATCATGAACATCTTATTTGGCTAGTTTTTTACTCTACCTCATCAAAGTCAAATCGTTTATTTCAAATAGGCCCATGTATGGCACTTTTGAACGTCAAAATTTACACTATAATATAATTGATTCTAGTCGCCCCTTACAAAAGATAATTTTCGTATGGAGAAGAATGTACAAGAAACCCCACCGTTACTCTTTTAAAATGTTTTACAATAGTTTGTATAAGTACGTACATTACTTAAATAATGACATGTGTAGACGATGCACCTAGAATAAAATTGCTATACCACAATAGGTAAAAAGAATTAAAAATGAAGCAACGACAGATAATTAAATTATGTGATAGATACCAAAACACTGCCTCTTAAAGGTTCATGTAAGATCTGAAATCCTGGCGGGCGATACTGTAATAAAACTATTTATCTAACTTACTTCTTCCTACATTCACCGTGACTGTTCAAAACTGCTTAGGTATTATTTTTGCATAATCAAAACAACCAAAAAACTGAACGTATTTTTTTTCAAATAAACCAATTACAGGTACTATTGAATTGTAAAGGGGTCGGTCAGTCAGAAAGATGAAGCTAGTTGCCCATTCCAAAGCGTAGTAGGTACCTATAGACTATTATATTATTTTTGCTATGGAGAAGAACGGGAAAGAAACTCCACAGACACTCTTTTAAACCAAGATATTGTTACAAAATATTAGTTAGATACATCATTTATTTTCAAATTATACATGTAAGAACAATGTAGAAAGATGTAATAGCACTGCTGAAAAGTTTTTGTTTATTATTTTCACTATTCATAAACGCAGAGGCGGTATTCATTTGCTTTAAAAATGGAAAGATGCAATCCTTTAGAGTGGAAACAAGGAAAAGCGATAGAAGTTTTATATCTATCCAAGCGTAGTTAAAGCGACTCAATGACTTTTGGCAATTAAGTAATGGACGGCGTCTGTTGCGACGATCGATGGAAAACGAGGCGATACGTAATAAAACACGAGGGCCTTGCTGTCGTGCTGTTGTTTAAACATTTGTATGTAGAAGAGTAGATATACGTACCTATAAAAATGTATGTTGCTATATTATTATGAGATTTATAAACCCCAACATTGTTTAGCCGATCACCAAGAAATTAAATTGAATTATTGATAGTAATTATGGTTTTTTTTAATATTAAATATAGCATTAAAACGCAGTGATTAATTCATATAAAAATAAATAATAATTAATAAATGTCATAAATAGAAATAAAAATAGATAAAAGACACAATGTATACTTGATAAGTTTTAACGCTGTTCGCGGATAAAAGGACCAGTGCTAAACGCTTTAATTTTCTTTGTATGAAGACCTTGGCCTTTAATTAAGGTCTGTTAAATGAGAGCATTAAATCTTCACAAGGCCTTCAGTAATTTAGTACAAAGCAGTTTCAGAAAATCTACTTAAAAAGATCTTCAACTGATATTATGTTACTCAATAATGATGAACTTTCTTTGTTTGAAACTCATTATTTAAAGATTTACTATTTTACTAGAGAAGCTCCCCTTCTAGAAAAAAAAGGATGAGTCGTATTTACATGGCTCACCATGTCACATGACTAGTTGTAGCGCACTGTTAGTGAAGGGAGGCGCTCTATTTGCCTCTATTATGCCAAGTGCCAATCATACCTGCTTAGTACCGACAGCGACAGACAGTCGATATACCTACTGACGTAGTATGTATTTTTTTCATTCAGTCTCATTTCTGTAGTAGTTCCGTAGTTACTTATTGATTAGTACTCACGAACAGAAATGAGACTGAATTAAAGAAATGGATTCCTCTTGTTTATTTAAGAAAAGGGGAATTTGAGCTTTATTAATATGAACGTAGGTAAACTAATCAGGAACTTACTGTAATGATAAATTACATTAGTGTTATTTATTAAATGAAAACATTAACTTAGTACTAGGCATTGTTACTGGTATATATTCTATATTTAGAACGGAATGAATCAATCTAGGAAATATTTACAACAACAGCTGTTTTTAATTAGATACGTGCCCATTGATCAACCGTTGCGATTTCCTTATTAGCCTAGCGTGCTTTGCCGAAATTCTGCAAAAACTGTTCAAAACAACAGTTTAGAATTATTGCTACAGTAACATTCTGTAATGTTACTGTAGCAATAATTCTAAAGTGGCAGAACTTATAGCTAATGTAATGAATTTGCTTGATGCGGTAGGAAAATTCCTTAATGACATTTTGTAGAATAACGTGGAAAAGTTTGTTGGCTGCATCATTTATCAATCTACGTTGAGATACATCACTCATCGTAGATTAAATTGTATGGTGTGGTTTTAGTGGTTAGACATAAAATCATTTCATTTATTATTAACTAGCTTTTTGTATAGCTGGCAGTGAAGGTTTTGAAGTACTGAAAGTTTTTGGAGATTAACCGGAACAAACAGATAGACACTTCAATTTTATTTATTTGTATATAGATGTATAGAAGATGCATATATACAGATTTCATGGGTTTTTTAAATCTTTTTGTGCGGATCTCTAATTCTGTTGCTAAAATAAAAGTTGTCTTAATTACTCCTTATAACATAAGCTATCTTCCAGTAAAAGCGCCGTCAACGACGTCTAATAGCCAGAACAAACAGACAGACAGACAAACAAACCAACAGACAAATTTTAAAAAAAATGTACCGTATATAATTTCATAGGCATTTAGTAAAAAGCTGTTATTTTGACATTACAAAAACAAACTTCAATTTTATTTATTTGTTTGCATAGATATAGTTTCATTAGCTTCTCTGTAGGGCTTTCCCTCTTCCCACTTATCTCTACCTAAACTGTCGTTTGAGGCCAATATTTAAGAAACGAGTCTATCATCCTCCCGCCATTTTCTTTTGGCCCTACCGTAAAATTTCATGCTATTCAGTGCCAGGTGTAGGAACGGTTTCGTCCAAAGCACATCCGGCAAGTGGTGGTGTGGTGGACAACACCAAGAATCAGTCCCATTTGAGCATGGCATGCTAGTAAAATAATAATCGAACGATATGATAATATGTAGGCACTTTTTATAGTATGAAACTATAACAAGTTTCATACTGGATTTACACCATCTTTTCTATTGTGGAAAAGTGTCATGTATCATCTTCTTCAATAGAACTATTGCATAATGTTATCATTACCTATTTATTTTCATAAAAGGCGAGCTCAAATAATGTTATAAAAATATAACTTATTTTACTATAACCTTATTTTTGTTTTTGTATTTTTGGGGAATTTCTTGGCCTGCATCTCACCTGATGGTATGTGATGATCAGGCCGAAGGTGGAAGCGAGCTTCACCCGGAATTTACAACCACAGAGGAACTGCCAATCTTACCTCTAACTGTCGAGACATAATAATTCTGTTAAAATTGTTGTTAACAGACTTAGATAAGATGTTGGTAGATAGCCAGGCGGACTTAGAACAGGCCCTACCACCAACCAAACCGAGCAGAAAATTTTACCCCCACTGTGAATTGAACCCGGGACCTCTGGGTCTGAGACAGGTTGTCTAACCACTAGACCACAGAGGCGGTTAATTAATTAATAAAAAATAGGAATAAGGAAAAATATACAACATTTGGTATTGAACGCGGATATTAACCAATGCATTCAATGTCATAAAGAAAAAGTTCCTAACTGTAGCCGGTTCATATATTGTATGTTATTTTTAGTACAAGACTTACAGGCAAAGTACCTACAGAAATTAGCACCCGTTTATTTACGTTGATTCATAATAAGGCAAGTTATCATTTATTAGTCTAGGCTATACCTAGGTAAATAAATGGTAACTTTCCTTGTAGGTAAGCACAATTATTCATCGACAGAATCATTTATCATCCGACATTTTTCATTGTTATACTTGTTGATAATAAAAGCGGTGTAATTATTGGATTTATTGTGTTTGACTAAGCAAATTATGTTATTGCTGGTCGAGGACAACAATTCTATTTTATCTAATTTGCTGGTGCAGCGTGCTAGGGTAATATAATAATAGGCTTACGAGTACTTGGAAAATTACCTACCTCTGGGGGCTTAAAACGGCCACATTAAGCAATTCATTTTCTGAATTCTCAGCAATTACTCTATGGTGACACATATTTTAGCTAAATCATTTTCAATTCAATTCAAAACAGAATTATATTTGGTGTAAATATTGCCGCATGAAAAAAATTAAGACCGTCATTTTACCGGATAATTTTTATTTACAGTTTTTATTAATGAAATGAGATTTTTATTTTTTTTATTTTTATAGTTTAATGTTATTTAATTAAAATACAAAACTGTCAAACAAATTAATTGCGTTATATCAATTGAACGCAGATAATATTATGAATTGTGTGATTCATAATATTATCTGCGTTCAATTCCTTCAACGCCAAAGCGGCCGTTTTAAGCCCCCTGGTATAAAATAATTTTGTTTTTAATAAAATCAGGTCATGTTTGAAAATATACTTACATGTCTATTTTTAAAACTTGAATTTGATATTAGAGAGATCGAGTACCTGCTTATCTTTCTGCAAATACTCACTTGATAGAAAAAAAACCGGTTAAGTGCGAGCGTAACTCACACACAACAATATTTAGCAATATCGTTTCTTCAGTGGAGACACCCTTTTTTAAACTTTATTAAATTTTTATTATTTGTTGTTATAGGAGCAATAGAAATACACAATCTGTGAAGAAATCAACTGTCTATCTATTACGGTTCATGAGATACAGCCCGCCAGACAGACAGACGGACGGACAGCGGAGGCTTAGCAATAGGGTTCCGTTTGGCACCCTTCGGGTACGGAAGTCTAAAAAGTGTAGGTAGGAGGGAAAACGAAAATATAAAAAAAAATGTTTATTCATCTCCACAAATTACAAGATATTTTGACAAAATGTTATAATTTGTGGGAGATCTGAAGTCTTAACTAAGCCTAGGCAAGTATTTTAGATTGTTTGGGAAGGATCTTCCCGTCCCTTGCTTCGCATAGTTCCAGCAGCAGTTTATTTTTAATTTGGAATCTAAGTGCGGGGACATTTAGGTTAGGCAATTGTTTGTACTGATCACTGCTATTAAGCAACACTCTATTTCCAACTATTCACAGCAAACAAATCGCCGTAACCGTATAGTTGCCTTGGCTACCCCTCTTAGAACCTCTTTTAGTCAAAGATTCTTTGTTTTCCTCGGACCTTATCTTTACAATAAATTAAACCAAATTCTTTCCCTACACTCATTAAACAAGCATAACTGTAAAATCACTTTACATGCCTGGCTACAAAGCCAAACATATACTGACACAGAATCACTCTTTAACGTATTAGTCTAATCAGATTCATCCTCTAACACTCTCTCCAACACACACACACACATACACTCACGCACACACAAACTTACATTCATAAAAACCACCAACGTTTGTACTTTAACTTTTTAATTGTTTTACTTATATTACTCTAATACTCTCTTGTCTCTTTTTCTAATAAGCTCACTAATTGTTTGCATTTTTTGTTATTTGCTGTGATACCAGATGTAAGCTATCAAACGTGCAACTTTAAACAGGTGGGGACCTGGTGACCTGTATTACAGGTGTTACTACCTACCACAGGCACCAGCGATCCGCAACCAAAAATCGTTGGCTACTTCTTATGATGTAAATATTGTTTGTATTTTTTGGTTTGTGGTGAGAAATAAACAATTTTTATTATTATTATATATTATTATTACATAAAAATCTTCAGAGCATTCATTTTTATTGCCATAATATGCATATTAATATTGTTAGTTATGAGCCCGCAGGCATAATGTAATATTTATAAATTCATGATCAAATGAGCAAGCACTTAATTAGCCAGTTACATAAATATAGTAATGGATCTGGCGTGTTGTGGCATATGGCGTACGGCGGCCCTACAGAACGTCAAATCACTTACTATTATGATGATGCTATACGGTAATTACCGTTTTACTCAGCCATAAAAACAATAGGGTTGTGTGGTACACGCAACTGGGTACGTGGTGCGTGCATGTGTGATGTTAATATTAAGGCATTTGAAAATCGGGCACCTTCGCACTCATCATTAAAAAAAAAAAACTGCAAACAAATAATTATTGTCGCATTTATTAAAAAAAAAACATTAGTTGTAATTAAATATTACTGATAATTGATGCGTATATTTTTGTAAAGACATTTTCATAATCATTATTTTTATGAAAAAAACAAAATATTTGAACTCTACCTTTTCGGATTTATTAAAAACATATCAAGCACTTATCTATTCTATATTTTTAATAACTTTGGGGAAAAGGTTTAAACTTTGAGAATTTGTTCGAGTAGGTAGAAATGAGAGTACTGGCATATTCTTGCAAAAAAAAAAATGGTTGATGCCAATAATTTTTTTTTCTTTAAAAGGTTTGTTCTGACGAACGGCGAATGCGGATATTTAGAACAGCTTCGGCCAGTATGCGTTCAAAGACAAGAATATTACGTATCGTAATGTAGTGTGAAAGAGATGGATACTTTTAAAATTTCCGTTCATTTATTTTTGATCGGATTTCATATCAGGGCACAGGCAATGCAATTCTATTTTATGTTTCGTTGATTGAACTGCAAAGTTCCCAACTCAAAAACACTAATGTCAGGTTAACTAACCCGGTGTTATTTTTTAGTGGCGCAACGCAAAATAAGAGTTAAATGACTTACCTCCGAGTTTACAAACTCTACATTTATTCAGTAACCAGACTAATTGTGCAAGTGGGCCTTACAAAGAAGAAGAGGGGAAGAGAGGTCAGATTAAGCAGAGCACTGACTGGTGGGGCAAAAGTAATGTTATATTATGAATTTGCCATAATTTTTGCAAATAGCGCCCATAGGCCCTAGTCATAACAAGCGCCCGAGGCGCGCGTCCTATACGCTGCATTTTGGGCGTTCAATAAAATTGTAAGAATTTCTATGTAACGAATTATAACAACCGCTGCCTTTAAAGGGCGCGTGTCATACGCGCGCGTATGAGGCGCGCCCCTCGCGGTCGCCCTCTACGCGTGGACGCAAGTTCCCTTTTACTATTTTTCCTTCTCGTTTTCTCTGCATCAGTAATAAACTTAAAAGAAACACAGTTATACTGAGCATGTTAAGGGTTCAAAGTTACAACAAAATGTGGAAATCTTGTTACGTTTGACGAGTGTCCAACGCGCGCTCGGCGCGCGCTCGAAACGCAGCGTGCTGTGCGTACGCCTCGGGCGCTTGTTATAACTAGTCCAATAGTGTAATTATTGTGATTTGACACTTGTGTTGTAGACAGATAGAGAATTAGTTGACAATGCAATGAAGCGACACACACAGCTCAGGAAATGACGGAGGTTTTGAAACACCAATTTCCGGGGCGTGTAATCTCCCGTTAAAAGATAGCCAATACATATTATGACATTACTTATGCCTTAGGAATTGAGCAGTTATACAATCCTAAATTGTATAAATTTACAAAACTAACTGTTGAGGTAATTTCAATATTCCAAATATTTAGACAATTTACATATTTATCCTTCAACCTAAGAATAACTTACAAATAAGAGATTTTAATGTAGGAGCTACAATGCTATATGATTAGGTTAAAAAAATCCGTGGTAAAAAAATCCCTTGAGTTTGTGGCCTATTTCTACAAGAATAAAAATACCGATATCATGACGATTTTGGATGTGTATCGAAAGACCAACGCACATAATGTTCTATGACACGCAACTCCAGTTCATACCTGATTTTGATTTCGTGGAAAGTGTAGGTGCGTGCGGTGCGCGATATTATCTGGTGAGCGAGGGTGCGCCATCTGGCGGGCAGATGCGCTGACGTCACGTGAAGCCCTGCGCCCGTGCCGCAGGGTGGAAGGGCTTCGATAGCACACGCCGCATCTCCCCGCAACAGCTGACCCATACTGATTTACTGACTCCCACTGTTCCTGTCGGTAGCGGTTTGTAGAAGCCATCACTGTTAATTACCGTTATCTATCAAGGATAATGTAGAAAAGTACGCATGAAAAGTATGTGATGAAGATAAAGTATATGAGTGAACTAGATATCGATTGTGTTGTGCTTGTAATTTGAAATATCAATCTTACGCATTGGATTACGTGAACGATTGCACAGAAAGAATTTAAATGATCAATGATTGGAAATTTTGAGCCGTTTGTACCGATACACAGCAAGGGCGTGTCTTAATTTCATTCTAACCACAATTAATACAATTAGGGAGTAATCCAATTTTTCTAGGTACCTTAGAACAGTTAGCCTTTTTTTTTGGGTGGGAAGTTATCAAATAACTTCTCCCGAGCGTGTAGGAGGGCGTGTCAGACTCTTACTGACTAAAACCCACCCGTGTTCCTTCCGTTGCCTATATGTTGCCAGGGGTCACGGTAAAAACCCTTTCGGAAAAAACCCGCAACCTCGGCAAGCATCGGCCCTCGGAGCGCCTACGGTGGCCGAGAACCGGCCTGCGATTCCCGACGCCCAAGGCGTCTCCTGCGGCGGTTAGGGGAATCAGGGCGCGAAATTTGCCTCTCCCTCACGCGTTCCGCCTCCTCCTTCGTGAACATTACTGCTTCGTAGAAGGAGGTGAAGGCCTCCCATGCCGTCTCGCTCCGTACCGTGGCTTGGACTAAGGCTGGGCGCGAGAGATCACCGCCGCTGATCGCTTGCACGAGAACACAGCGGGCACCGCCCAAGCAGGGCAGACCTCCACCGTATGCTTCACCATGTCCTCCGGGCGATCCACACCACACCCGGCGTTTATCCCACCTTATCCTGAACAGGAACCTCCCGAAGCAACCGTGTCCGGTGAGAACTTGCGTCAGGCGGAAGGTGACGACGCCGTGGCGCCTCTCTAGCTACTCTTCAAAGAGGGGACTTATCGCCGCAATTGTAGCATGTCCAGCAATGGGTTGCGACAATCGTACTCTCCATGACGCCATGAAATCCCGCCAGAGCTCTGTCCGCTGTGGCGTGATTTTTCGTGGTAGCGGAGTTATGCCCCGGCGTTTCGCCTTCTCGCACCACTCCTAAATGTGCGCGAGGTCTTTTGTCTCCAGATCCCATGACAGTAATCTGGCAAGGAGGCTCGCCCCCTCACAGAAGACCGTGCGGTATCCCCGGGCCAGCCGGATGGCCATGACCCCATGGGACGCATTCAACCGGTGGGCTGGCCACCACCTCAATGAACGCGCTTACGTCGGTGCCCCGAAAAGGGCCATGGACCGCATGCAAAACCTCCTGACGGAGGCTCTACGCGGGGGTTCCGCGTAGAGCCTCCGCCAGGAGGCTTTTGGACCCCCTAGATTGGGCAGGAGCCACTTCAGGCAGAATCGGCCCGGTCCAGTCTGGGAGCCAAACCTCGAAAATGCTTCACGAAATTCCACCGACTGTTGAGGACTAGTCCCAAATACTTCATCGTCAACTCGACGCCAATGTGAACCCCTCCCGCCGTCACCTGGGAGCCCAACGGTGGCGCGTTCCGAGGACCATGAAAAAACTTGGCCTCGGAGTTGGGTTGGCTGGGTTCCAGCAGTTTGATCTGTGCGGAGACCCAGCCCACCAATAACTTTTTAAATAATTTCTTGGCCGCCGACACGGGGCAGCTCACCCTGACGGCTCGCATCCCCGTGAAGTCAGGACGGATGGTGCTCGCCCTCACCTGCACGTCAGAGGGCAGAGCAGCCCCCAGTCCTAACGACAGCGACCACTACCTGTCCCTCCGTTACTGAGTCATCCAAGCCCAGGATACTCATGTCAGCGCATTTATTTGGTGGACCTGGAGACTAGGGCCTCGTCCACATTTAGGGGACAATTTTGCAAAATTATCGGTCAGCAACAACACCATTTCACTGCCAAATCGTTTAACTGGATCACTTTGCCTGCTACAATCGATTATTAACCATTCGATCTTTTTTTCTATCGACAGTAATCTAGCAATTGTAATCAGGATTACAATAATAATCGATAATCGATTTATCACCTGAAGGTCTGAAATGAAAACTCATGCTACAAGCCTTAAAAACAAAAGTGAAAAAGAAAAAAAAACTGTGTGTGTAAATCATTTGTGGTGTAAAAGTTGTGATTAAAATAAGCCTTTGAATTGGGTAGAAAAAACAGTAGAATATAATTTGGGTCAATATATTTTTCAGTGCGACCTTAGGCATATTTGCCGCTCGCAGTTCGCGTGACCAGATGACCGGCAGTTCTAACTAAAATTATTCATCGAATTAAAGCTGCTCTTCTGACCACGAAACCAGTTAATAGCGAAGTGTAGGAAGTATACGTACTGTGTTTCGGGAAGTAATTTGACAGAGCTCTTTTAAGTGTCTAGCCCGCGATTCCGACTAAATTCATTGGTTTATTGTTTACGACATGATAGAGCGAAAATGCGAAATGGAGCCAAAGCATTATTAATGCTGACACCATTATTATCTAAGGTTAAAGGAAAAGAGCCCCTTTTTTTGCTAAAAAGGGGTTTAATGTAATACTACTTCTACTGACCACCTATAAGTAAATTAATACTAGACTTTTTGTCTTATACAAAGAATATTACAACATAACGTCGACGTAACAGCCCGATCGTAGCCTATTTTCAGACAGACATGGTAAATTAGGGTCAGACGATACAAAGGCCGTGATTACAGCATGATTACATTATCGTTATTCCTACACGACGTTATCTTAGGGCATGTATCTGAAGCGTTAACCTTAGCTGTAATGGACCACTCTGGTGGCAACACGCGACGCTCGCAACAGGCACAAGGGCAGGACGATCACAGTAATTGTGACGAACCCATCGAGGACATGGTGTCCACTCTAGGTCATGTTTACTATAGCATATTAAATGTGTCTTTATAATAGTCGGTCAAACAAATGACGACAGTGCGTTAGTCAATCTGATTGGATAGCTGGTCCTATGTTCCCTTCAAAACTAGATGTGCTTTTCTCATCTCATACGGTGTCAATTGAAAGAAAACTGTTGTTGACAAATTTATTATTAATTCAGGATCGTTTAGATTTTAGAATAATTTTAATTTTTAGATTTGTCGTTATCTAATCGTGCAGAATGCTTAAGAGTTAGAGATTTATGGTTCAATTCATCGAGTAATCTAAATATTCTAAATAAGCTGTACAAGGTAATGAGTTGGTAGTTTCCAATCGTTACCACGATTCGACAAAGACGGATGTATTTAACCACTATGAAATCGGTACCAGGCACACTTTCAATAGATTTTTTATATACGGAAGCTGTTCAGTTACGGAAGATGAATGTTAAGATAATAATGAAAATTAACTTGTTGGTACTTACAGAATTACGGATGATTCATAAAAAATATTTTGCAAAAGAATATATGAAACGGATGTTCGTATTTATAGTTTTTACTTAACTCTGGCCTTTAGAGAATAAAATTAATGAGCAAACAATGTCCAAGATATTATCAAAATTGCAGACTTATAAAACACCATTACCTGCCACAAAAAAAGGGAACCTTTTTTTTTGTTAATTGTATATACGCGAATTTCTTTTAAAGATTTAATAAGCGTTTCACGAGCAAGATCTGAGTCAGAATGCAAATAATAAAATTAACTGTAGGTAGATACTATATGAAACTATGTAAATATAAACCTCCTTTTTGGCTTCACCGCAGTTGGGTAAAAATGGTTAACTTCGCGTTGTTTAGCCATAACTCGTTCAAGTTGAAAGTTCTATAAACGTTTGTTTACATTTTTTATTTGTCAGTGCCCGGTACAAAACGCACTAGTTCTAGTCCAACAAAAAATACTACGTTTTTTACAAAAACTGGACGATGAGTTACGGTCACTTTTTTGTTAAGATCACTCACAAAAAACGAGGCAGCAACAGATTTAAAGTTAATTTGTAGTACTTAGCTCTTTAATTCATTGCCTAGTTATTGAAACTAATGCACCGCATCGGATCAAATGTCATCGTGGGTTGTCCCCGTTTTTTATACGACTTAAAAAGGGAGGTCTCCTTCTCGGCTGTGTGTGATAATGAGCGCAATTTTCTCAAAAAAAGGCTGGACCGAATTTAGTCATCTTTTGAGGGAACACAGTAAAAACAAAAACAAATTCGGTCCGATCCTCCTACTAATGAGATTATGACTGTGATAACTATCTAGTTGTATTTATAATTTCATCGGTTGAGGAAATCCCTATGAACCTGGTTGCTTTTATAGACACCGCGTGATTCAGTCTCGTGAAAGAACTACATCTTTCATTTCAGCACCAGTGTCCAATGGTCAATGCCAAACGAGTTTACACAGAAACTAATTACAATTGAATCTGTCTCAGTTATGCTCGTAATTAGTCTATTATCCTCTTTAACATGGACAGATAAATTTACAAAAACATTCTAATCTTACTAGAGGAAAAAAATATACAGGGTGGCAGGGACATCGATGCGAAAACTGATACCATGGATTCAGTACATGACTTTGATCCCCCCTGCGTTGAAATTTTTCGTTGGTTATAAAAAAAATATCAGCTGTTCCATACATTTTGACCGCGTAGGTTTTTATTATACTTTTCTATAAAACAGCAGATTTTTTTTTTAATCAACGACGAAAAATTTCTGCGCAGGGGGATCAGAATCATGTACTGAATCCATGGCATCAGTTTTCGCGTCGATGTCCCTGCCACCCTGTAGAGCATTTCTCTAACAAGTGCCATTGCTTTAATTATTCGTTGGGTATTGGCATTTTTTTAACTGAATCAAGTCTAAACTGGCTTCGTCTACTTTACTGTAAACTATTTATTTTCATAGTAAGTATATTGCAGTAAAAATAAATCGTAGTAGTCATATTGTGGTAGGCATTGCATGGAAGCAGAACTAAACGCGAGCCGTCGCAGCAGGCATGCGCTCGAGATTCAATTTCTGCCACCGGAGCCCCGGGCCGCTTCGACTTCGCCACGCTCGCATTGTGGGTTAATGAGGTAGCGTTAAAATAATGCTTTCTTTTTTAATCCGACCTCATTAACCGACAAAACCGCGTAAACAATAACATCGCGTCGTGTTCCTACTTGCAATCCGACGCTCAGTGCTTAACAGAATAGGCACTTATATTTCAGCGCTGTGAACCACGAATAAGGTTGCAATTTTATATTAGCTAGGCATTTAAGTTCGAACAATTAAAATGTGGTGGGAACAGAAGAATGTGGGTCTAAGTGCATATAGTTATTTTTGATTTCTTATGTTTTTGTTATCAATAAAAATTGCTTTAAATTTTAAATGAATAATATGAAATGAAATATTGGTAAGTTCACTATGCCAAGTATAGGGTTAACCCTATACTTGGCATAGTGAACTTAAATGCACATTCCGTCCAGAAAAGCATACAGCCGTATGCCATTAAATAATTAATTAATTAATGGTGAAATCAGAAACTTAACTTGTCATAATGAATTATTAGGCAAGTAATGTAAGTGCGTTTATGAAAAATATTTATTTAGCAAACACTGTGCCCCTTCCTTTGGTTACCCAGTTACCCTTGGTAGGGTTTGCAGTGGTTCAGCAAACAAGGATCAAAGACTCAGAGTATACACTTCAATTCAAAGTGAAGAGTCATTAATGCGGACATTTTTATAGTCCTCTATTTGGAAAAAAGGATATGGAGGATGTCACGCTAGTATTTTATTTTCTTCAGTATTTCAATACATAGCGGTTCAAGACTGACTGACCCTGTATTTTTTTGGACTCTTAGTTTGGTCCCATTTTTCTTCTACCTTTGGGTTTCAAGTTTTCTAAAGTCTCTAAGTAGATCTTTCATTATAATTTTTTCATTTATTTTTATCTTTCATTATGCTTTGAGTTTGAGAGTTTGAGTGTCTTAATTTGTGATTAACACCAGGAGTTGTTTATTAGATGTAAAAAATAATTTTATTTTTTATTTTTTTATGTTGTAGACGAGAGATAGGTAACAAGCCTAAAACGATCAAAAAGATCCTCTAGACTTAGGCTAGGCCCTACATTTGGTCAAAGTTATTATTAAATAGGTTATTTTGATGTTTGTTGAATCTTATCCTTACGACTCGGTCCTAAAGCTAGTGGTCGTCATGGAACATCAAACTGCCCGGCGATTGTTAGCCACGATCTGGTTAGCGTTGTTTGTCAAATATATTACATCTCTATTGACACAAGGCGATCATTAATGCAGGCAAGAGCCCACTTATTAATTTTAATAAGTGGGGTTCGTCGCGTTTTGGAGGGGCGACGACAACCCGCTAGGTTAATTTTGTTAGGTTTGATTTTATGGTATTTGTTAGTGCTTTTAGTTTGTGGCTTATGATTATAGTCAAATAATTAAGATATTTACCGATTTAAGGCTCAACTTTTAGCTAAGAAGGTGAGGGAGTATTCACTCCCTCTAATAATAATATTAGTTTGTATCGATGGGTAGGTAACGCTAAGATTTTTTAAATTAATAAATTCCTTTACCTTGAAAGGATAATTTTAGTAAAGTAATTAATAACCAGTCTTAAGTCTTAAATTTAAGTCAATTTAAGTCTTAAACTTATAGAAATTACCTAATTAAGACCGTTATAAATACAAAAATGAAAAACTACAACGCCTGACAACAATCTGTTACTACGACGCTGATCTGCGTTACCTTCCACAAAGCAACCTTTCGCAAAGGAGGCACACTACACTAGAAAGAATCTCATAAATAATTAAACAATAAAAACGACTAGTGTCCCGCTCAAAAGAACCATAAGCAATCACTCGCATCTCTAGTTATCATCGTATGATCCGACGTCACGTCAGGGTGGGGTTACTTCACAACCCCCAGCTGCTAAAGTACCATAAAAGTGTTCGGCGAGCGCGTGCCGCCCGTGGTGCATCTCTAAATTGCATTTTAACCTAATTAGGGAACGATATAATTTTTCAGTTTCGCTATAATCAGATCAAGCAGACATTATGATATTAAAGCGCTTTACAGCGGGCGGGATCGCAGCCTGGCTGTCGCATGTTATAATTCACAGTACTTAATTTTATTATGAGCCCATATTTTATTAAGTTTAAAATGATTTTATAATTGTTACTTTTATGGGAACTATATTTTATTTTAACTATATTTTATAAACTACTGATTTGTAGGGAATAGGTACCAATCCAATATATTAAGTATGTACGTCTCTGTTAATTTATCCAGGTGTCGTACTATAGGACTAACACCTCACAATTAACACACCTCAATTTGCATTATAACTGCAAATTGCAAAGCCTTGCTGTATATTTAACGAAACACATTAAGGACTTACAAGTTACGAGTTATATAACATCGGTAGTCAATATTTGTCAGCTGATCATGGGAACTTGTCAAGGTCCATTGCGGAGCGGTTTCCCACAGAAACTGGACACCGCAGCGCACCGGCACGCGTTCGGAATAGTTCGGATACGTCGCGCACAAATAGGGACAAATTTTTATCTGACGCAGTATCTGATCAGTTTGTTGATCGTTTAGTGTGTGAGGCAAGAAAATTCCGACGAATATTCAATGTGAGTGGATTCTATTATTTGAATGAAAATGAGTTTTATTAAAGTAATTGCTGTACTTATTGTAAATGAATAGGTTGCGAAAAGTTTTACTTCACTCTATAATTATCGGCTCGCAGGCTAGCACCAAAAATGCTTGTTGATGCACTAAAAGGTTACTTCTGTCTTATGGCTGAAGTCACCACTTCCCTAAAGAAAAGTTAGTTCACACTAAAAAGTTTTATATAGTGTGGCTATTGTTTCACTTTCAACTCACATACAAGATTTCGCAAGGGGATCTTTTGAAGAAGCACTAATGCTTCCCTAGTGTTTCCAAGCGAGTTGGTTGCTGTCGCATCCGATGTGCAGATTGAAGGGAAAGAAGCTCCAGGAGTGCTCGGTAACCGTCAATTACGTGGGGCCGCGCACGCGCCGATGCCCCAGGGACCGGTGGCACACGACCGCCCCATACAATTTATGGAACAAAGTACATACATCACTACGCCCCGGTTGTGTGTTTAAAATTTATAAAAATATTTTTCGAATGTGCTCCTTTTATGAATCATAATTTTATGGTACCCTGTGCTAGTGTTTTCTAGAGTAGGGTAGTCTTTAAAAACTGTACGTTCGGATTTTCAAGAAGTATTCGATTCTAAAAAAAAAATTTTGTTTAGTTTATTTTCCGAAGATGTCTCTTATCGCAATAGGTAGCTTATCTGCGATATTATACTACGGTGCTGTTGGTTAACCTAGAGTACCTACCTGACGACAAAGAAATTACTGATTACTTAACTACCTACCAAAGACTATCAAGGTACCTACGTCGATTATAGGTATACCTTTCTTCCTATGCGATTGTTCCCCTAGCCCTACAAAATAAATACATTCTGGAAAACTACACAATCTATTTTTTGCTTTTTTTATCTACCTTATGGTATAACTTTGACTTCCGTTACGTTGAACAGCAGCATGTGTAAAAAGCAAACGTTCTTTAACAACGGGACTTTCAGCGAGACTACTAATAAAACATCGTGTTGACCCACTGGCCGCAGTCCGTAACATCCGTGGCTCACACTGAATCAAGGCTCGCTCACGTTTCATAATGTATAACCTTGTAACCTGGTCTGCGCTCGCGTTTAGGGTGGTTCCAGCGACGCTAAGCCGTGATTTATGCCGTCGTAAAGTTGCACACGGCTAGCCTCGCGTTCACTTGGATAATTTATCGTAGCAACCACAGGCCACGGTTGACCACGGCCTAGCCGACGGATTGAGCCGACGATTCATATTGAGTATTTATAGTATCGTTCCACCATAAAATAGCCGAATGGGTCGTGGTAGTTAGGTATGTGCGTGCCCATTTAGATTTGATAGAGGGAGAGCTCGTTATGCACAGTCTTGTTAGTGACTTGGGCTGAACTGTGATCACGTTTTTGAAGTGAAAACTTCTGTAGGCGCGTTGGGCATTTTTGAGATGGGTCTCAACCATTGATTTCGCGATACCATAACGACACCTCATTTTTGTAAACGCGATTGTGCTCTTTATTTATATCATGTTACGGATCTACGTTCTATGCAAGTATTTTTACTTTAAAGGTTTTGGAAGTTTTTTTTTTTTTGTAAACGCGATTGATCTCTTTATTTAGAAAAGGTTATGGACCAATGTTCTATACTAGTATTTTTCTTCCACCAAGGCGATCTTGTTCAAGTTTTCACTTCTGTCGGCACTCCCGGAGTGCCACCACTTTTTTTTTCTTTTGTTGTCTTCAAACACATTTGGATGAGGTTTTTCATACGTATAGATGTTTGGCAAGTCAATAGTGGATGATGAAGTAAGTCCAAGCTACTCCATCCATAAGTCACTTTTAGTATACACAGGTATTGGTAGGTACACAATAGCGAATGTCGACATCTATGCGCCCACTTCACACTTGGTGTAGGTACCTACAGTTGAACATTGAATCAGTTGATGTGTTTATGAGCAAAGCGTAAAACAGCTGAAATTCAAAAAAATAAAAAATTACTGACATAATTTCTGTCTTGATCCCAAACTCGGCAAAAACCTGTTATAAATTTATTAAGTACACAATTTTTTATATCATATACCTATCACTTACAGACACAGCTTAGAGTCAGATTTAGGTACTCTAAATATAAATTATATAAAGTTTTATAGAGAAAGCATGCAAAGTGATAATGATGACTAAAAATAACAAACTCCACAATATTTGTGCTCTCCTATCTTTATGTATTTTTTCTTTTGTGGCTATATGCACATAAATAAATAAGCTCACATCCTATCTAGCAGTAAATCATTTTCTACACTACTATACGAGTTCTCAACAAAACAAACAGCTAATAGAACTTACCAATCCCGCCAAACTTGCAATAAGTTAAGCTGCAGACTCAGCGACTTGTCATCATGATATACTCCCAAAGTTCTGCTAAGTTACACGATGGTCCATGCTTATGTATGTAAGCAGACAGCCACGTTTCTCTCTCACTGTCTTACATTTTCAGAAAGCCAAGTGAATTTACAAACTTTTTGCTCTTTGTTTTCAGTTGCCTTTTGATTTTATTCATATGTATATCATCTACCTAGGCTTTTCTAACTATTTTGGGGTCGGCTTCCAGTCTAACCGGATTCAGCTGAATACCAGTATTTTACATGGAGCGACTGCCTATCTGACCTCCACAACCCAGTTACTGGGAATACGATGCCCCTTGATGAGACTGGTCGTCAGACTTTCGGGTTTCTAACCACCCGGTACGACTATCAAAGATCCAAGAATGACAGCCGGGACCAACGGCTTAACGTGCTTTCGAGGCAAGGAGGGGTCTCGGTATGAAAAGATGGTCACCCACCCAATCCACGGATCGATCGACCCTTGCGGCTGTTATTACTCATAAGATATGTAGGTACCTAAATAACAAGTATCTTTGTATAGTATATAACTGTCGCGGCCAGCAATTAGGGCATTGAAGAACGATGACTCTCACATACGTGAGTCCATCAATGCCTGATTGCGACCAAGGCTTGATTAGTACTTTTCTCAAATAATGCGCGGAAATTCAAATTCAGTAAAATAATTATAAATTCCAGAATCAATGACGAACAACGATAATTTTTCACGCGCCTATTTGTTAATTTGTCGAAATCGAAATTTAAATAAATTCTTTTATAAGTTACTTACTTGGTTGCCATGTGTTCATTCCATTTTTAAATAAACAGTTCGTTCCATTTTTAAATAACACGACAGTTAAGAGTTTTCATAGTAATTTATTTGGCCGCTAAACACGACAAATATGGATTTTCATTGTATCATTGCCGGCCGCCTACACGCTTGTTTTTGATCAGTGCAGCAATTTCGATTTATCACGAAGAAAGTTGTCAAAATAATACTTCGAATTTTCAAGCATGTTTGAGAAAAAGGATTTGTTAGTTGACCATATTGTGCAAATCTCGAATATAAATAATTATAAATTAATGTGTGCATTATAATAAGTAGGTACCCAGTTAAACATTATAAAGAGCTGGCATGTGTTAGGTCATACTTAAGCTAGTAAATAAAAAAAGGTGGCTCTGCCCGGAGTCTGAATTTGAGCCCAGTTTTTAGCCTGGTTCCCTATTACATAGAACTTATGACTTGCAAATACCAGTGAGCTAATGAGTGATTTACTACTACCTACCCTTGGAAGAATAAAGGCGTTATGTTTTATTTAAGATGTTTGTCTTCAGTTCCCTTCCACATTCAACAGTATATACGGCGGTCAAACATAAATCATAAACTAATAATGCGAAAGTGAGTTTGTATGTTACGCTTTCACGCTAAAACGGCTGAACAGATTTGGATAAAATTTGGCGTATGGGTAGACCATGACCTGGGTTAGGGCATTACTTTTTATCTCGGTAATACGTTCCCGTGGGATAATTTCCGACCTCCACGCGGGCAAAACCACAGGCAAAAGCTAATGATCGATATTTATTCACAAGGCAGGTGCGCATCATCTGTGTTTGGGTAGAAATCTGGGCGCTATACAAAAATACTTTACAAGTGTAAGGAATTCTACAAAATTTGTTAAATATATTATAACAATAATTATAAAATAACAATTAACAAATATTTCGCATTTAAAAAGTGTAGCACAAAGCATGAGTGCTATGTCACGACGGCCTACATAATTGTTCGATTTGTAATTTTTTATAAAAATTAGTCTACAAATCGTACAATTTATGTTTAGTAGTTCGTGTAAAATGCTTGTGATGGATTGAGAGACTGATTTTTTCTTATAGATACTTAACATATTAGAGATGTTCACCAATAGTCTAAACTAAATTTTATTTCACTGCAGATTTACTCCCTCCAAATCTTTGAATAAAAGTGAAATCCGGTATATTATAATTCTGCGTCTTCGATCCCGTGGGAATATCAGGATAAAAAGTATCCCATGTCCTAATACAGATCATATTCTACTCATGTGCGAAATTTCATCCAAATCTGTACAGTCGTTGTAGCGTGAAAGCGTAACAAACAAATAAAGAAACAAACACTTTCGCATTTATAATAAATTATTTATATTATTTATATTAAATTAGTATAATTAGATATGTTAAAGTAACTTGTAAGTTGTAATTAATTGTAAAGTTTTTTTGGTATAGGGCCACGGTATACACTTGAGCTACAAGTGATGTGTAATTTACTTGTTCTGGTAATATAAAATTAAAATAACATACTAATAGGTATTATTTATAGTTGATCTGAACGATAAAAAGTTTATAATTTCTATTAAAAAGCAAATTTTCAATTAATTTCCTAACTTAATTACCCGAAAACATCGTATCCAAAAATACACATCATGAAATCTATTTATGCTATAATGCTTTAAATGTATAATTACAAAAAAAAAAACTAACAAACAAACGACAAACAAATGTACAATAACAAATGTATATTTGCTTGATTACTATTAGTATTAGAAATATACTTACCTATTATTTATAATATTAATAGTAATCAATCAATCAATTGAATATTGTACAAACACAACATCACGCCTGTAATCCCTGACGGGTTAGGCAGAGGTGTACCTATAGTACACCCACATTTCGCCAGTTATGTTTAAGTCTCATGTAATAGGGGGCGAACCTATTGCCATCAACCGGGCACAAATCCAGACTCCGGGCTGCTACGGAGAAATTCCAGATGGAAAAACCCAATAACACTTTGCCCGACCCGGGAATCGAACCCAGGACCTCACACTCAGCAGTAGCGCTTGCGACCACTAGACCAACGAGGGAGTCAGTGAATATTGTATTGTTAATTTAATACCGAATAACTTTTTCTGTAACTAAGTACCAATTAACATATCCTAAATAAGATCGTACTTTACTATATCAATAAAATCTTTATACAATGACTGTTTTGAAAAATCTAAATGATTAAGTTTATTTCTTTATATTACTTATGGACGTTTCAGTACTCTTATATTTATCTAAGAAGCTTTTAATGAGAACGCGAATTAAAATGTATAAACAACACGGAGAGATTTTCTCAAATTCATGACAACAAACAAAAACCTTTTAAAATATTGCCGTGAAATGATATAAAAAGAATATTGAACCCTATCTTAAGTCATAATTACGTAGACGTAGCTCTTGAGATGCTACGAAGATGCTACGCGACGCGCCGCCCAATCATAGCAAAAGATGTGTGTCACCTACACCGTAGCACGTAGCCGAGCAACGTAGCCGGGAGCTTTCACCAACATTTTCATATTTGTAGTAAGCGTGCACATAAAATAAACACTCGATTTATGAATATATTTAGCTACATTCCGATTTACCTTTAATCCTCTGTTGATGCAAAAGAATGGTGCATAAAAAGTAAAGTGGTGTAGCGGCGCTCATCTGTAAACACTTGAGCGATGTAAAGTGTTCAATATCGGTGGGAAATGCTGCGAAAATTCTTTTTACAATCGATCGGTGGGTGTAGCCGTGTACGTGTGGATTGGTCGGTGGGCGTGGTGGTTGTTATCGACGACCAATGGGAGTAGGTTGGTGATAAGAGGGTTGGGGGTTGCGCGGCGGGGTGGCGGCAGTGCGCCGGACGGAGCGGCCCGGGTCGGCCGCGTCACCATGCTGGGGGCCATGATGTATCCGGGCGCTGAGGAAGCCGAGCTCGAGGACATGCGAGTACCGCCGATACAGCTCGAGCATTTGCCCGAAGTATTCCTATGTACGTAAAGTTGTGTCCTATGCGTGTGAGTGTTCCGTGTGCTGTGCTATTTTATGTGCTGCGTTTGTAAACGTTGAGCATGCGCTCGTTTTAGTAGCAATTGTGACGTTTAACAATATGTTGATATGTGAAAACCATGAGAAACTGTACCTATTTCCATTTGAATCAAAGTTACCTTAAACAAAATTTCGCTTCATGATTGTACCTGCTACATAGACAAACTACTCAACATTCTCTCAGTACGTACTTACTCTTTTTTGGACTAACAAATACCAAAAATCAACAGCATCTCAAAATAATAAGGATAATATGCAAATACACTTTACAGTACTTTCGCTTATGATTTGTTTGCTGCGATTAAACAACAGTAGGTACACACGACTACACATCAAGCTATACATGTCCAGTATAAGCTGACCTTGCATTGTACGGAAATTCTATACAATGCGAGATCAGCATAAACTGGACCTGTATAGCTTGATGTGTAGTCGTGTGTACATACCTAGTGTATATATCTTATTGGAGAAGTTACTTATCATCCAATAACACTGAAATCCATACATATAAATAAATACGAATAATGCTATAGTCGAATTAATGAAAAGGAACTTTTAAGTTAAGAGACGTTCGTGAAAGTCTTGCGAAAACACTCAACCTTGCGTCTCCATCATCAGTACAGCTAAGTATAAGCAACACTATTGTATTGTGAATTGTAATCAAAACCAAATAAGTTGGCCTAATTTTTTATCACGTGTTACCGAAAATGTGTTGGTAAAATCGATCACAAGTTGTGTCATTCACCAGCAGCTGCTGTTCTATCCATTTTTGCGCATTGTGAAACTGAAGGAAATTATGTGATAAAAACAAAAACAAAATGTGAATCAACTTTTATCTTTGAAGCTACTATTAAAATAATAATAATAATTGTGCCGATAGTCGTGCTTGACAGCCAATTACATAATAGCCAAGAGCCTCGACCAACACCTGAGGAGGCTCTAGTTACGCAGCTGGACCAAGGGCTTAATCCAGAAAGAGGTATTTCTGGCCTCGCACGTATCGTTAGGAGGTTCCTCTCTCAGGAGCCATAACCACCGGTAGCTTGGTCCCTGTTCCCGATACTACTGGGCTACAATTGTAAAGTGAAATTTTAATAATCATTAATTGTATGTATAAAAAGATGAAAAACACATAAAGTTATTACCGTTAAAGCTTCTAGAAGCCTATTTCTTTTACATTATATCTAAATTCATACAAAATTATTCGATGAAAGCTACACTGCTTTTCAACGAAAAGCTTCGAATAATTTTATATAGAATGTAACGATAACATATCGTAAAGTTCAGAGGGCTGAAACGGATGCGGATAGAACTGAAATGTAACTATCACTTGTGGCCTGAAACCTTCTGTAGTATGTTCAAAAGAATATGATAAAAGTGTAAACAAACCCTATTCAGTTTATTCTTGCGCAGTCACTCGCACATTCATCTGTATTAGAAAAGGTTTTAACTTTATATCACACCACTTTTATCAACAATTATTGTTTGAACTACATTCATAAATTGTAATTGAAAAACCATCGATGAAACTTGAGGTTATAAAATTAACCTCAATTGTCAAATGAAAAACATATTTAAGGGTCCGAGCACGAAATAAAAATAACTTATTGGGAGAATGCTAAAAATAATTGAACCTGTGTGATTATAAAAGTACAGTTTTCATTGCGCAAAACCATTCATGTCACTCACAGCACCTGTCAATAGTTTTATTACTTTTTCGAACTCGAAATTATGGTTAATAAATTACGCCTTTGATTTACTTATTGACGATATTTTATTTTCAGATTTAAATGAAAGGATAGCCGAAGATTAATTTCTAATATTTTTGCTAAATAATAGGAAAAAAAAAACATTTTTTCTGGACTAATAATTTTCTACATAGTTTTTGGCAATATTTTGTATGGAAATTGAAAAAGTTGTCAAGCTTAGGTAACATCGCCATAGAATAATAATGTTGATGATATTTTTTAATGTTCAAAATCAACAATCGTTTCTTATAAATTGGTGATCAAACGTCATTCTCGCATTATTTTTCTTAAATTTGTGGTGTACGTTAGTGATTTGCCAGTATTACTTCAATTATTTGAAAAATCACTTCAAGCTTTGTGCAGATTAAGAACTCAACTTTTCAAATCACAAACAACTTAGTTTAAATTATTTTTGCCATTCTCACAAACAGTGAATAAAATTGATCATAATTCGCAAATAGGTTTCGAAAATTCAACTCACAGACTCAAATTACGTGATCAATACATGCTTTTTTTTTTCAAATACGTAGTGATGAGACATAAAAATGATATGGATGTAAGATTGCATCATGAGAACCGTGCGATATTAGCACGATCGGTGCTTTATATTATACTTAACTGGTTCAACAGGTTCAAGTTTTTTGTGCTTCTTGAACAGTAACAGGTTTAAGAAAGAAAAGCGGTTATTACAAAGTTAAAATAGCTGAGCAGTAGATTCGGTAAATTGCAATTGCCACATTTCAGTTTTTCTGGTTTTATCAGCAAAAAAAAAATTGTTTTGACGTTATAGTTCTAGTGCTTTATCTCGTGTAAAAACTGCCGATTTTTTTCATTTGTGTCCGTAGTGGTTTTAGATATTGAGCTACTGATGAACCTCATAATACTAATATATTAAAGCTGAAAAGTGTGGAACCACGATTATTTGACAAGGCTAGCACATAACATAACATCACACCTGTAATCCTCGAAGGGTTAGGCAGAGGTGTACTTATAGTACACCCAGGTTTCTCCAGTTGTAAATGCAAGGCTACCTACCTACCACGTTTTCCTGAAAGCAATTAATACTAAGCATTAAAATATCTGAACTCAAAGTAGCTGCTCCATAAAGTAGATACCTACTCTCGTATCAGATAGTTGCGGTTAATATAATTTTATCGGGAAACTGCGAATCTGTAACGAATTATTTGAAATCATTAAAGCATAAAAAACAAGCATGGAAAATGTACCAGAATAATATCCATTGTAAATAAAACCCGTGTAAGTACGTATGCGATGTACTGGGTATGCAGACATGTAGGTAACACAATATTATAGCATTTTAAATTAACGAATGAATAACTACAACATTAATATGTAGCAGTTACCAAATAATTGAAAAACTTAGAGCTATGGCCAAACTGAGGTAAATCTCGCGCGGAATGCAGGACGAAATTGGCTCGCGCCGATTGTGTCAACTAACTTGTAGGTACTACATACAGGTGTTCAACCTGGCACGAAAACTCGCGTCATTTCTGTCGCCTCGGACGGGCCAAAGCTTAAAAAATTAGTCTAGGCCCGATAGACTTCTTGACATCCGAATATCATACAAAATAGGCAGGCAAGGAAGCAGCATCATTCTTTGCACATTTGGAACCCATTTAAACATCACGTTGTTTGGCTGTTTGCTTATTAATACGATTTTCTGTATTTACAGTTCATTTTTTTAATCCCTGCTCTACTAATTTGACAGGTGCAAATGTCAAACACTGAATTGAAAAAACAAACATCAATCACTTGAAATGTCAAATTAGTCATTGGGATTAAAAAACGAACTTTAGTGATCCGTTGCAGTGGTAGATTTGCTCATCTGTTTGCAATATAAGTAGTTTAGAGTAAGGTGGGCAAGACAGCACTTCTCGTCTTATGAATAGGTATTTAACGACTGAATTAATAACATCCCCTGAACACTTGGCGTAATTAAGCAAAATGGTTTAAAAATTGGTACCTACATTCCCGTCGCTGGATGCGAGAAGCACAGAACCAGTCGAAGTGGCGGTGCTTCGGGGAGGCCTATGTCCAGCAGTGGAAGTCTTTCGGCTGAAATGATGATGATGATGATGACCTATTACATCTTTCAATAAGAGTCGTTTAAGTAAAAAAAATTGGGACATATCATCACAATCTTTGATGTTACACTAAGAATCATTTAGGCCTACAAACTGCGTAATAGGTAAGTACCGTTGTTCAAGTTAGCAGAAATGAAAAACCACGAACACCCTTTTTAAAACCTGTGGTCTGTATTAATTGCAGACTAGTAAATACATATAGCTGAAATCGAAGCAAAAATGTAAAACTTATTTTAGGTTTTCCTTGGTTATCACCAATAATAATATAAAAAGGCTCATACCCAAGCCTCAAACCGTTTTCGTACATATAAATATTCTAAACGACAATACGAAATGCTATTTGGAGATTCTGCAGTGGCATACTGCCCCAATTCTAATTGCAGCTAGGAATTGCAGCTACCTACTTACATTAATATAACATAACAAAACGCTTTGTTTCCCCAAAGAGTTGGGCAGATGTGTCCCTGTAGCAGGTTCACCCACTTTTCGCCAGTTATGTTTTAAGTCCCATGTAATAGGGGACGAGCCTATTGCCATCAACCGGGCACAAATCCAGACTCCAGGCTGCTGCTGAGAAATTTTATATAAAAAACCTAATAACACTTTGCCCGACCTAGGAATCGAACCCAGGACCTCATGCTCAGCAGTAGCGCTTGCGACCACTAGACCTACGAGGCAGTCTAACATTAATATGTGATCTAAAAATATGTGATTTTCAAGCGCGCTCAATCGTTTCTAGTTTTTTTTTTTCCTGTGGGTTTACAATTTCAGGCAAAGTACGTATGTTGGAAAAGTTAAAAATAATTCCTTCCTCATGAAGGTTTTTTTACTGTAAATGCAATGCAATATTTATCGTGTCGGTACTACTGGACATAGGCCTCGCTCAAGTTTCGCCTTCGCCGGTCCTGGGCTTCTCGCATTTATCCGGAAGCTAGGACACTGATAAAAAATCTATATGAGGTAAACTCTGTTAAAACATTGATAAAACCTACTGCCATCTTTCGTTCATCAACTTATCCTACCTATACATACCTATCAATTGGTTATCTGGTATCATAGCATGTTATGTACAGTCTGTGATCAACATTATCTGAACCCCCTTGAGTAATAGTGAACTTGTATTGGAGCTTATCGCGAAATTGGAATACTCCTTCGAGCATATCAATAAATCATGTTGTTAAGCGATTTTAATCATTATCTTGTTGTCGTTAAGGTTGAAAAGCTAATGAGTAACACGTAACACGGCTACTAAACGGAGATGGATAAAGATATTTCATACAAGCTCGGCCCAGAATAGATACAAATAAAACAATATGTATTATGAAGCAGTAATAGTGTTTCATAGCCCTGCATATTTTTATTCGTCATAAAACTTGGTAAAGAGACAAAAAACCCTTCCGAAATCTGATTAATTCAAAAAAAATATTCAAACCTACCAATCGCAGAGTAATCCACAGTATTCCAACGGATTGAATTTCAACTACCAATGTAGGGAAGATGTAAAATAAATAAAAATCCGCGCGTCAGTGACAATAAGGTTAAATATCTGCACTTAATAGCAGTGACAACGCACGAACACTTGTAAACATTTTACGTAAATCACGAAAAGTAACTTTTAGACAAGTCAATTGTTTAATACTAATTTTGTTGTAACCAAAGCAGTTGTCGCAACTAAGTGAATTAGACAGAAATTGACAGAATAGAAAATAATATTTCTGTGTGAGCAAAATATTGGAATAAAAGAGATTGTTGAGTGTGTATGTTGAGACTTGATATAGCGGTAAGTGTTCTAATTTTATCTTTAAAATTGATTAATTAATAATTTAATCAAATAACAATAGCTGTAACCGTAATGAAAATAGATGTTATTAAATGACGTGTGATAAACATACATATAATGAAGAGATGCTTAATTAGGTTAGGTACAATTGCAATAAGGTCTTAATTCATTATAGCTCAAAGGGGGTTAGCTAATGTAAGAAACACTCAGTACAACGCATACAGAACAAAACCTATACATATACTCATAATTACGTTCTCTCGTTACAATTATCCAAACTAACATTTCCTACGAGCATCTGTATTTGTTTCTACGCATTATGTTATGTTTTCACAGCTATACTTACCGCTCTGAACCAAATGTGATAAAAGCTATTGATATCTTAAACGCTGAGGAAGGATATTAGTATTAAATCTTTTTTATATCGACTGCTTAATGTTGCGTGTTGACGTTTATTTCGGACTTTCCGAAATCCACGCGGACGTATCGCGGAAAAACTGCTAGCATCTACCTATTCCCGTCAGTGTTTAACAATTCGATGTGTGCTGCAGCCAGTATCCCGAAATGCGGCGGCTGTCACGAGATGATCGTGGACCGCTACGTGCTGAAGGTGTCGGACCGGACATGGCACGCCGGCTGTCTGCGGTGCGTGGAGTGCCGCGCGATGCTCTCCGGCAAGTGCTTTGCAAGGAACAACCAGCTTTACTGCACCGATGACTTCTTCAAGTAAGCCTCTTTTACTGGGTGTTTTATTATGATCTTGGACTTCTTCAAGAAGGTTGACAAGTTAAATGACGGTATTAATAATTTGCTCTGGTAGCATTTGTTAGCATATTACAGCATTAGCTTGGTTAAAGTAGTGGATGTCTATAATAAAATTATAGCTAATATTTTTGACCTCTGAAATTACTTACTTGTATCTGGCAAGTTACGTGGTTAAAGTTTGTCCAAGGGTGCTGCTACTGTTTTAAGTAAAATTTGAAACCTCGATGTCATGCGTCCCAGTCCAGCAAACAAAAAATATTAAACCACAGTCTGTTATTTTTAGAATGAATTTTGACGCCCTTTAGTAGTTTGCTGTTTGTAATAGCGTCTGTCACGTTGATAATGTTGTTGTGATTGCGGCTGTTGTCCTAGGCGGTTCGGTACCAAGTGCGCTGGCTGCGGGCAGGGCATCCCCCCCACACAAGTGGTGCGGCGCGCGCAGTCGCACGTCTACCATCTCCGATGCTTCGCCTGCGCCGCCTGCGCAAGGACGCTCAATACTGGCGACGAATTCTATCTCATGGAAGATGGGAAGCTTGTCTGTAAACCTGACTATGAAGCGGCGAGAGCGAAAGGTATGCAATCGTATTTATAATATTAAACTCTAAGTAAGTACTTTACTTTCTTTTTTTTTCTCAATGTACTCGTATCTTATAAATTCTAACTTCACTATATTTGTGGAGGACAGTAGCTGCAGCATGTTTGCATAGTCTTATTTGAATTATTGAAATATAGTTCCGTTTCCCTATTTTAAAATATCATGGAGTAGATAGAACAAATAACTTCTACTTTTCCCTCTTCTGTAAACAATTATTCACTCCTTAGGAAAAGAAAATGGCAAAATCTACATCAAAATCACTTCTAATGTGCAATGTCCAGGCGGCGAGGGTTCCTTAGACGGCGACGCTGCGAGCAAAAGGCCGCGGACAACGATCACGGCGAAGCAGCTAGAGACCCTGAAGAACGCGTACAGCAGTAGTCCGAAGCCAGCGCGGCATGTGAGGGAACAGCTGGCTCATGATACGGGGCTGGATATGAGGGTGGTGCAAGTCTGGTTTCAGAACAGGTCAGTTGGTTTCCTGTTGTTTTTTGTTTGTTGAGAAAAGATGATTGTGTTGGGATGAAAAACCTGTAAGAACAACTCACTATCTATACACGCATAACCTAGGCCGAAATGTTGTTCTCCAGTAGGAAACAAAATTGTACATAATTGTGATCATAGATAGATGTAATAGGTACGGGAAGGGTGCCATGCCACTAAAGACATTAATGTAATTTTAATATCTCACCATTATCATAAAATTTACACGACTTTGTGGCACTATAAACCGGGTTAAATTCGCCATAACTGACATTTATTTCTTTTATGACGTTGAAAAATTAGACATGCAAACCTAAGTAACGCCTCTTTAACCGGACCGAATACCGAAACATTCGATATCTGTAATCAATGTTAGTTGCGCAGGGGCACCTTCCGAGTATTTCGAGTTAACGAAATGATTTTGAAATGGTCAAGTGAATTAACAAGACGTAAAGAGAGATTAGGGCTTTTATGAGCACGCAGAGCTAAACATTAAAATGTTCAGTAAAATTAATGTAGGTTTCGAGCAAATGCGTCAGTTCTTTAGCAACTTTAGTAACACAGCTGAAGAATGATGACTGTTTGTCTATAAGTAATATGGCTGATGACCTGCCATTTTTTTTTAAATTACAATTGAGGAAAGTCCTTGAGTGCAGGAGGACATCTTGTGACTTAATAGCATTTTTTCATCATCATATAATAGTTAATTCGTGGACAATGGTGTGAGTTGCATGTTTGACAATTCCTAGCTTAAGTAATTTTCTGTATTTTTTAACATGTAACTGTTTTTTGTCCCTAATAAATAAATAAATAAATAAATCATAATTCATAAACCGACTCCACCCACTGCTGATCATAGGCCTCTCTTTTCTTGTGCCAATCCCGACGCTCCTGTGCCAGCCTCATCTAGGTTCTACCCGCGAGGGCAACAATGTCGTCACACCGCCGGACGACCGATACTTCGTCTTCCAGTCCTTGAACGCCACTCGGTCACTGCCTTACTCCACCTGTCATCACTGTGTCTTGCAGGGTGTCCTGCCCAACTCCATTTGAGTTCGAAAACCTTCGTACGTCTTCGGATCTCGCGCAATCAATAGCATTTAATAACAGTCAACTCCACAAACGAAGTATGCTATGCATTTATAAGATTTCGTGGCCATGAGCCGTTGTAGGCAGCAGGTTACACCCATGCAATTGATCTACATAGCATTTAAGAGAAATCCCGACGCGTGACTAGCTTTGATGTCAGGCTTGCGACTATATTCTTGTTGACCTACAAATTCGAAAGTTCCAATTGGATTGAGACTATTTATTTAAAGTAATAGAGTTACTAGCTAAGTGGTAGGTACACAAAGGAGTTGATTAATATTTATTAACTATCAACATTATCCTATATTCTCGATATTTTGATATTCTCTTTGTTCAGTCGAACTTGTCTACTTTTCATATAGTTTCATACAGCTAACACAGTGGTTTCAACCACTCCATGCATTATTGTAAGGAAAGCTTTCAGCAGTTTTTCACGATTCGAACTACATGAATGTTTTGACCGTATTTTCTGACATTCTCATGACAATGGTTAGGTACTGACTTATCCGCTGATTCTGTCGTATCCCGTCATAAAGGTCTTCTTACAAAAGCACGTCCTTCGGATATTTGCGTATTGTGTATCTACGGCAATGTTTGTTGGTGTGTTTGGGAGCATAGTCGCGGAACTATGTTGTGTCGCGCGCGACTGGCCACAGTCACGGCAGCGGTCACGCCGGTGGTCACGCCCTGCACATCGGCCTCGCCTCGTAAACGTGAACGCGATATCACAATGCTCGACTTCTTTACTTTATGTGCTCGATATAACTACAATACGTGCTCATGTTAAACTTGTTGTTAGCGTTTCGAATTTTATTGGCATGCCTTTTTATTTAGAGTTGTATAATTTGTAGGTACCATTATGATTGATAATTTTCATAGATTTCCGTTAGTTTATCAAGAAGCTCAGACTGACCGTTAATGTTCTTGTTACACAGCATAACTATTAAAATAAACTTCACCAATAAACTCTATAAAGAACTTTACTTTTAAATTAATGTTGCCTCCAAATGCGTTTATTTTCATCAAGTCAAACCATGTTTTTGGACTTTAAAATATGAATTATTTTTAAAGTTCAAAATGTCAAAACGTCTCACTCAAGAATGAAAAAGTTAATAATTTTAAGGTTTTCTTTCAGTTTATATGTAGGGTTGGCATTTTTTTTTTGCAAAATATTTGGATGCAATTAAGTTTTTTTTTTCTTTATATCTTCTTTTTATTGTCAAATGGCTGTATGCTGACTTTTTTTAACAACATCGGCCAGTTTACATTTTATTAGTGAGGTTCAAAGAGGTTTTCCAAAAAGTATATCTTTGCAGTTTCGTAAAATGAACCAATAAAATTATTTTAAATTGATATTAAATCTGTGTTTGTTTTTAAACATTTGATTGCACCGAAAATTCTTATACCTACTAGATATTCGCAAAATTCAGCGACGATTTATTTAAAGAATTTTCAATAGGGGGGACTTATTCAGATTGGACCATTAACTTATACAAATGACGAAGAAGGCAATTCGGGACAATGTATCAATAATCCGCATGAGGTACATCGCAGCACGCGCTTCCCTCCCAGCGGACTGGGCGGAGGTACTTTAATTAATCAAGCTCTTTGTTGAAAGCCGGCGCCCCGCCGCTGCGCTAATACCAACACACGCAAACCATGGGACGGGGTGTTTTGTTTATATATTGAATATACGATTATTTGTTTAAATCGAAAGTAATCGAAGCGTTATAACGAGTTTGCGTTATTAAATCAAAGTACAGTCATTATTCGAAGTGCATCTTTGAAAGTAAACAGGGTGGTAGTAATGTTTCCGCTGAACTGTTGTTTGTGGAAAGTTTTTTACGAAGGCATATGCTTTCGTCGTTTTTGCATCGGTGTAATATCATAACTTGAGATATTTTGTGATTGGTTTATGACGAGTGTGTCTATTATCATTTATTATATCTTTATCACTTACAATGAAAAGTAAATATATTGCTAATAATATTTCTTCTTATTACATACTAGCTGTTACCCGTGAGTCCATCCGCGTGGAATTCTATAATTTTATTTTATTTATTTGTATAGCTGGCAGTGAAAGTTTTGAAGTAGTGAAAGTTTTTGGAGATTAACTGGAACAAACAGACAGACAGACACTTCAATTTTATTTATTCGTATATAGATGTTTAGATGCATAGATATAGATTTCATGGGTTTTAATATTTTTGCGCAGAACTATAATTCTGTTGCTAAAATAAAAGTAGCCTAAGTTACTCCTTATAACATTAGTTATCTTTCAGTGAAAATCCCGTCAAAATGGGTCCAGCCGTTTCGGAGATTAGCCGGAACAAAAAGACAGATCAGATAGACCGACAGTCAATTTTTTTTTAAACTGTTTGTTTATTGTGTGACCGTATATAATTTCATATGCATTTAGTAAAAAGCTGTTATTTTGACATTACAAACAGATCCTTCAATTTTATTTATTCGTATATATGTATACATTATTATTAAATTAATTGTGTTTATTCTAGTAGGTACGGGACTGTGTTACACGTCTCCCTCTGGTTGTGCTCTTGCAACAATTAGGTACTAATAAACATGGCGCAGAAATCATAGCTTGATTTTCATCAAATCATCATTTAAATTTAGAATTATTTTTGACTAAATAAGTACGTGCCTAATAATAAATATTTTTTCACATTGATTCAAATAAAACTTATTATTTTTGAATTCTGATAGATCGTGTCTGTTTTAAGAATTAAAAAGTTAATATAATGGAGGTTTTCTTTGAGCATATTTAAAATGCTGGCAATTTTCTTGCAAAAAATGCTGTGGATGCCATTAAGTGTTTTTGTCGTTTTATTTTTGACAAATGCTTTTTTTTTTACGAATTCGGCTAGGCAATATCTTTTTTGTGAGGAACTAAGAGATATTTCAAAAAGTATTTCTTTGTCAGTTTTATAAAATGAAATCTTAATTTAGTAGAACGAGTTTGCGTATTAGGTTTGCGTTATTTAAAGTTTCAAAGTGCCCATCGCTTAAAATAAACAGGGTTGTAGTGTTACAACCATCCTTAAGCGGTTTTTATTTTAGAAATATAATTTTTCTAGGGATACTGTGAAAGTTGTATTCATCTTTATAATTTTGCCAAAATAATAGATATATGTATGCATTTAGCTTCATACAAAATGCTTTAGTCGCTAGTTATGATTCAATTGCTTAGCGGATGGATATTTTTAATGTTAGTAAACTAGTAGTATTTAGAACCAGAACTTAGAACCCAAAAAATAGAACATTTGTACCTACGTGTTTCTGTGAAAAATAACCATTATTTTCTATTCCTTTTTTCTTTAATAGGCTACTTTATGAAGCTGCAGCTTAAAATGTAATACAGATTTATTTTCATCAACATTACACATTTTACCAAATAGACGAGCAAAAGAAAAGCGGCTAAAGAAAGACGCGGGGCGCACGCGCTGGTCTCAATACTTCAGGTCTATGAAGAGTGGAAGTGGGTCTCCTCGACACGACAGGCTGCTGGATAAGGACGAGCTCAAGATCGACTTGGACTCGTTTAGTCATCATGGTACATATTGTTTTCCTTTTCATTTTTGTACCTGTCTGAGATCCTGAATCTGAGTACTAAAACTTTAAAGTGACACTGTGTAGCTCCTCTGAATGCATTTTCTTTTAATAAATGCTATTTTTTTTACACTAGCAGTAACTACAAACTCCAATACGCAGTTTAATTAGCAATGCTAAATAATATCCTATTTTCTGGACTACATCAGTCGTACTGTTATTTCAGAGCTAAGCAACGACAGCTACAGTACCGTGGCGCTGGGCGGCGAGGAAGGCTCCCCTGCCGGTGGGGGTGCGGCGGCAGGAGGGGCTCGCTACGCCGCTACGCCGCCATACCTACGCGCGCACTCACCGCCACATCCTCACTACCATTACCCGCCTGATCATCTTGTTTACACCAACATAGGTAAGATAAGTGACATGATAAAAGTTCATTGGAAGTTACTACTAAGAAGGCTGCTAGTATACTAACCCTGCTAGTATGGATGGTGAGTCGCTGCTACGTGGATGTACCATCGCTCGTAGCAGCTGCTACAAGCTGCAATTGTGCGTGACGCTTTTCTTAACAATGAGTAGGCTATACTACGTCATCGTCAGACATGATGACTATCATATGGCAATTGTTGTTGTAGTTTTCTCAATTTATTGTAACTCTGCTTACAGAGCTCTCTTCAATTTAAGACTGGTATTTATCAGGTCAAGCGATGAGCGGTGCTGGCATAGGCGGGGCAGGAGGCGCAGGTGGCGCATCAGATCTGAGCAGTTCATCCTCTCCGGCGGCGGGCGGGTACCCGGACTTCCCGCCGTCGCCGGACTCCTGGCTGGGCGAGGCGCACCACTACTCGCCGCGCGCTTTCCCCTAGCGGCGGCCGCCGCCGGCGCACGCGCAGCCCACCCCGCCTGCGCCACCGCCGCCGCCCCCCACCCCCCGCGCCTCCTACCCGCACATGCTCGCGCAGCAACCACTCGAGCTGGTCGTCAAGCGCGAGCTGTGACTGCACCACACTGAACATTTCCACGCACTGGACGTTTATGAAAGTTAGTGAAAGTTTGATGACCTGCAACTCTAGCACAAATCACCACAGTTGTTTGGACTCTCATTGCCAGTCAAATTAAAGACTGCTAATGCGACGTCGCTTTAGCAGGGCACACTGAAATGCACTGAACTTAAATGACTTTAATGTGGTGGTGGTGGTGGTTGCACATTGATGTGAGTGTAATTGTCGTTGTTCGATGTTCCACAAGACTTGCAATTTTGTATATAAGAAGATATTTAACTTACATTGACATACGATAAACCCCCGAATTTGTTTGTCACTCATCTTAAAGTTACTCCTCTACTTACCTACACATGTATAAGTAGGTAAGATTCCTACATTGATGTTTTGTTAAAGTCTTTATTTATTAAGTCGTATCTTTGTGTTTATGCCGTTCGTTTGGAATTGTAAAATAATAAATATAAATATGTGTACATAAAGTACGAGCACAAGATATCTAATGATTAAACGCCTTATACTAGCAAGGTACTACATACATTGTTGTAAATAAAATATGATTCTAGAGTCATTAAATAAATGTTAAGATGTAAGAGTACCAATTATATTATATATGTACATTATTATAATAATGATACAAAGGAAAATATGATTTACGTAGATATAACGCAATATTTATTTAACATTCGACAGAAATTATCACAATATTGTACATAGAATTAATGTAATATAAGTAATAATAGCTGATATAGGCAAGTCCATAGTGATTATAATACTTTGTGCAAAAAATCTAGTCGACAGATGAATGGTATCTATATAAATAATTGTACATGTAATTACAATAAAATTTTATTTACAACTTATGAACTATCAGTACCTATGGTCTACTAAATATTTATAGTTCCGTCGTGGCCACTCCCCAGTACTGTTGCATGCGACCCTCGAGGTCTAAAGAGTCTTGTGTTGATTTCTCCTGTATCACAGCAAAGTCGTATTCCAGATGATAAGGCATCAGCCGCTGGAGTGATCCGAAATATGCTGCGTTTGGACCTCCGTTTGGTAACCTCCCGGAACCGAAACGAAAATCTGGCTTCAATGCAGTACCGAACGATCTCGCGCTACCAAAATGTTTTGACAAGAACGGCACACCTTTTGATTGCTTTCCAGTTAAATGTAACTGTGGACTACTTCCCGACAAACCTTTCAAGTTTCTTAAACTACTGACATTTGACTTAATCCCTTTCGACAGGTTATCCAATTCCTTGTCAAATAACATTTGTGTGTTTTGCTCGAGCATGTACTCCCAACATTTGAACTGTTCCTCGGGGTTGGAGACATCCTCGTGTCTGTGGTCTTCCTCCTTATCCTCTTCGACTCGGACACGTATGGCGCGAGCAACGCCCCCGCGACAACTCCTTCGTTCGGACGCTTTAGCTTGTGACCTTACGCTGGCGTAGTGTTGGTGACTAACCGCTTCACTGGGCGGCCGGTCACTCTGGCCGCTTGGGGATGATCGATCACTGCTCGGCTTCGGCGGTGTCACCGAGTGACAACATGGTTCCAAACGTGAGCAGCAACAATCCGATCGACACACTGACTTATTACTGTTTATAGTCTGCCGGAGCTCTCGCATTAGCAAGTCGACGTCCGAGCGAGCCGAATCAAATCGAATAATTAACACGGATATACAGTCCTCTACGCCGTAGCTTTGTGCCAGATCCTGTAATCTTTTGGCCGCAAGCACAGGATTACGTTCGGCTCGAACTTCAGACACGGCAGTTTCCATACTGACGGCATTCCAAAATTTACCATTCCCTAATATTAAAAACTCATCGTCTTCTTTTATGACAGTTTGTATGACATCAGGATCAGGCACGGTATTAGGATACCTCGTTGAATATCCTAGTCGTTTATTATTTTCAATACCCAAACTTAGGGGTCCGTTTCGTCTGCTTAGAACTGCTTTAGTATCCCCTACATTGGCAAGTCTCAGGCTATACTTCCGGGCTGTGTGACCAAATCCGTTTTCTTGCGCAGTTATGGGCGATAAGTGACACATAATTAAACAAGCACCTTTCCTCTGCCCTTTTTCTTTTAATTCCCTATGTGCAGATAAGACAACATATTTCATGTACTCGTTTACTGTTTCCTTTATAGATTTCTCCTCAAGCACGAGTCCAGGTATGCATGTTTGTAAAATTTTTGGCACTTCGATATCAGTTTCACCATCAATTATTGCAAATAAACCTTCCCTGTTGCAGAAAGCCGGAAGACGGATCTGAGTACAACATAATTGTAACGACTTATTCGGGCATTCGGAAAATCCTGTGGTCCAAGGTGTTGAACCATTTAACTCTTCGTGGTAACCACTTTTTTGTGTCCAAGGTAAAGAATGTCGACCGGTGACATCAACTAAACTAAGAGGACGTTGACACCTGTAGGCACTAAACTGCGAGGGATCCACTTGTAACTTTTTATTACATGATATATCTAAAAACTTTAACTGCTTTGGGGCAAGAAGTCGTAAATCTATACTATCCAGCTCGTTGTGAGCGAAATCTAATATTTTTACAGATGCACTGCACGCAAACATTGGAACAGAGCGTAATCTGTTCGAATGAGCTCTAACTACTTTGATATTGTTGAGCTGTGGTAAGTTTTCCGGAAGTCTCGAAAGGCAGTTCCCAGATAGAACGAGCTCTTCTATATCTGGCCAAAAGTTGATGCATGTTTCTGGTAGAATCGTCAAACAGTTGTACGCAATGTGCAATATCTTTAATCCTCTAAAGGCTATTATAACATCTGCTACTTCATCGGTGAGACAGTTTGCTGTTAAGTAGAGGCGTTCTAAACAATGTGAGGATGGTCCTCTTGCGTGGGGTAGGCGGCTTAGTCTGTTGTTTGTGAGATTTAAGACGCACATTCTATCACAGGCTGAGAAGAAGTTTTCTGGTAAGGACTGTATGCAGTTGTCGTGGAGGAGTAATTCTCGTAAAGGTGATCTCAGTCTTGGCATTGAAGGTATACAGGATATTTTGTTGTGGGCGAGGTGAAGGCTGCTTAGACTGGACAGTTCGCTGCAAAACAAGTGCTCTGGCAGCGAGGTGAGCTGATTGTTGCTGGCGTGTAGCGTGGTGAGGTCGGAGCAGCCGCTGAGCCACTGCGGTAGTGACGTCAGTTTGTTGTGAGACACGTCGATTTCGACTAGGTTGATCGGTGGTACTGTTGTTGTTAGAGTTTCTAGTTCTGAAAAGAAAAGAAATGATTGGATTATTATTTTGAACACATTTTAATGCACAGTTTGGGAGCAGCTGCTAATATCCACGTATACGTTAATAGATGAAACACGTTTTACTAAATTGCGCCAAAAAAAAAAAAATATATATATATAATTTGAATAGGTAACTTACGGTTATGTGGAGCGCGCAACGTCTTAAGCATAGCACCATGCAATGCGAGATGCTGCAATGTGTTGTGTGCTGCATACAACTCACGGAGCCCGCGCAACGCTGACACGACGAGCACTTCTACGCTGTTGTGGGACAGGTCCAGAGATACTAGGTGCTGGAACAGGACATATAAACTTGATTTTAGAACAGGATATGGCATGCAACTTCTCGGTGGTAAAGAGTATAGCAGAAAACGTCAATCAATCAATGTCATAATTAGGACCTGGATTCATGCTAATAATTGGAGGTAGGTAATTGGATTTCAGAAACTGCTTGAAACTCTGCTATAATGAAGATTCATGCAATTTCATAATCTGAAATTACAGTTAATGCCTTAACTGTGATTATTGAATTACAATGATTGCGCTCAATCTCATAGTTCATGACTAGAAATCGTTTATGCGTGTCTGTATGTGAAAATTTGAGTAACATTTTACACGATGTATGTTTTCTAGGTTAGATGCTACTCGATCAATTACCTAAATATAAAAATTACAAGTGCTGATAGAATCTACGGCATGCTGACCATGGCCTCCGCTATGAAACGGACATCCGAACTGATTCAATTACCTAAAATATTTATGAAACAGTAGGTATTCTTACGTACCTCATAGTTTCCAAGTATGATGCTTCCTTTGAGCTTGTTGTGTCGCAGGTCCACGGTGGTGAGGGGGGCGCGGTATTCTGATTTATTTTCGTCGTCGGGCGCCATTTGTGGTTTGTTACTGGACTGAAATGTCGAAAGTTACAGGTCAATTTCTTGTTATTGAATACATATGTAGGTATGAATCAAACCAGTCCCAATGTGATACATTCGTGACTTCCTTTGATATCTTTGCAAAAAACCATACAGTGACAATATTGGTTTTAGCCTAAGGTATATTTAACAAGAAAATATCAATGATATGTATAAAATATGTGGTAGGAAATAAATAGAAAAGATACTTATTAGGTATTAGGGGAGTCCTTTGTCCAGAAGTGGAACAATTTTACGCATCACTAAAGTATTCAAATCAAAACTTGTAAATTTAGGTACACTTACCCCAAAACTAGTGATCAGGTTCCGGTTGGCTACGAGTGTTCTTAGTCGAGGCAGTCGAAGCACGCAGTCTATAGATCGCAGTTCGTTGTCACTTACTTGAAGTTCTTCTAATCTGAAGATAAGAGAAAACAAATTATTATTATTTGAGTAAAATGGGGCATTGACAAAATGATAAAAACATATTTTTTGGGAATTGAATGGTGACCTTCAACAGCTATAACGTTCCTCAACAAAATCAATCATCCCTTAAAAGTTGTTTTAAAATTTATATTTATTATTTTTTCATACCTATACAAGTAATCTTACTCCAAACAGAACAAATGCATAATGCAACAGAGTACGTATATATAAATTGTGCAAAAATACAGGTAGGCACAGAGTTGATTGTACCTGCAAATTAGTAGTATGTAAATGAATGTTAGATACCCAGCCGACATAGCAAGTCTACCTATTTGTTAACAACGACGACGTAACAGAGATTGTATCGAGACTTGACGGACGAACTGTGGATAAGTTTAGGAGAATCAAACAAAAACATTGCAACCGCTAGACTGTAGAAAGTAATGTTGTTAATTACTATGTTTACTTAAAGAAAGAAATTAATTGGTAAAAGATTAATATTTTGGACGTGTCATCTTCAAAGTGGTTGTAACTGCTGCGAAACGCTATTTTGGGATCATTATAAATTATGTAGAAAGCTGTAGCAGGTTTTGAAATAACACTGGATTGCCTTTCCTCTGGTATAGGGATCGTAGAGGCTAAATGAAAAAAGCTGAAACTCACCAAGCACAGTAGTCGGCAAACTCATTAGTCAATAGAACCAAATATCATTATTATCACGACTAAGATTTCTTATGAGAGCCAATCCTTCCATGTGTCTGAACTGTCTCAATTCATTTTTCTTAATCCTTAAAACTCCCATCCTCTCTCACTCCACAACACTTCCTAAAATTAACTTGCTAAGAAGCTGATAATAATATATGAAGGTATGTTACATATTAACGAGTTAACCTTGGAAAACTTTGAATGATTAATTATCGATGTAATGTTCATATTTGGTGAAAATACTTCAGAAATAAATCTTTGAAATATAGTTTGAATCTTGAATAAAATTTGATATCTTGCTTATTGGCCGAAACCCCGACTCCTGCGTGTATCTACCCTCATAGTAGTATCTAATTGTTGACATTTGTACAGACTACAGAGCCGCACTCAATAGGCCAAAGAGATTTCCGACCACTGACCTAGCATATCAAGCCATGCTATATATTGAATGGCAGCAGAAAGAGGTGAACCATGTATCTTATGACAGTTTTTCTTATCATTAAATGCACTATATTATTATAACAATAATATCGTTGCATCATATAGATTCAACAATAGATTTTCACAATTTCGCAGCTCTAACTGAGACCGCGCATGTTAATGTGTGGCCCACTAGCTCGGATACCGTGACCGATGCAATTAGAAGCTTTTTTTACTAATAATACTTATAAACATATATTTAAGACGCGCTATACTTGGGAGGAAAGTATTGTATTGTATGTTTAATTAATTATTAACTTAACAAATGGCTTCCACGATTTCCTCTTGCAGAACTATCGAAGGATTGATTTCTCAAGAATTTACACATGACTTAATTTTAATATAAATTAGAATTGAGTACTTTTGTTTACCAGGAAATCTGATTAAAGTCGTATCCTATTGAAATAATTATGCTCATATTCAATAGATTGCAATTAAAAAACACTCTCGAACGTTCTTTATGTATGCTATAAAGCATTCTAAACAATGCCTTCATTATAAAGAGTTCTTTTATCTAATCTTGATGTTGAAACTTGATTAATTCTATTTACTTTTTAACACCAGTCATGGTTTCAGTTTCTGAAACTATGGATACATAACCTACTCGTAGGTATTTCCCTGAAACTATAGTTGCGCTTCTTTAAGCTGTAAAATATCAGCTCGGCTACACCATGTTCATCAATTTTCAGTTTACACTTTTACGAAACAACTTGATATTGTAACTTTTCGTTGATCCAAAACGTGAAGCGTAAAAGACATCAACGCATTTTAACTTTTATTCTTTAAATACGAATTAGGTTTCATTTGTTTATTAATAACTATAGTTTCCACCAGTAGCTTCACCCGCGTGATATCTTTATAAATTATAGCCTATGTTACTCAGTGATAGATAATATTGCATTCTACTGGTGAAAGAACTTTTTAAATCGGTTCAGTAGTTTTGGAGTATATTCGTTACAAACAAACATACTCTAATCAAATCTTTTCTCTTTATAATATTAGTTTAGATTTCTTTATATTACTCTATAAAAGGGTAATAATGACCTTTGTATAGGATTCTAAAGTGCTTTAGACAAAGCTAAATCTAGCAATATTATTGCAATTAAATTTTTTCCGGGGTTCCTATACAACTTCGTCTACTCTTTCCTGGATAACCCTTTTATTTCACAAGCCATTATTAAAACCTCATCTAAGTTACGTGCCTTTTAACTTTTTAAACACATTTCTTATTAAATGATTACCACGCAATGATTGTCATCTCGAGGTGACATGACAATGTGGACTTATGGAGCAACGAGAGCGACACGTGCTAATTACTGGGTAAACAATTATTATGTACAAGTTCATAACTGTTTACCGACATAAAAAGGACTTTGCGGTAGTCTGACTTAGCGGTGACATGAAATTCTTAAGGAGAAGAAAATTACATGGTGTTAAGAATTTTGTCAGAGATGAAAGCGGTGTTAGTACCTACTAATGTGGCCGTTTTGTATTATTTTTTTCTACTTCAATATAGGTAAATATATAAGTAATTATAAGTACTTAATGGTGGTTTCATATGTAATAAGGACATTGGAAATAGTTGCCCTATATCTACTTAAAAAAATATGATAGAGTTGACCGAAAATGAAGATGACAAGAGAAAATCGATATTCTCGTTCCTCCTGACTTCTGTTTAATTTGAAAAAAATAATGACTTACCAGTATCAGGTAAAATCAATTTAGAAAGACGTATCTTAACTGTAGAACAAACTACAGAACCAAGTTAAAACACATTCACTGTTCCACCAATACATCATACAGTATGAACGTTGCTCCGTTAAAGTATTCGTGTTGCAATCGAAAACATCTAATTATTCTTTAAAATAATAAAAACAAATAATGCTGCTAACGTAAGGTGAGTGTGTGCGCAGACTGACCGCGGTTGCGCCGGCGTCGCCCCGCTGACCACGCAGCTGAAGCAACTATACTCGACTCAGACCGACTCCAACCACCATTGATGTTGCATGCAAGCATTGTTGTACCTCTATCTATCAATGAATCTATGCAACACCAAACCTTAACTACCAAACATTCATCATATTTCTTCATATAAAAATTTCCTTTCATTGGATTTTTTTGAAGATTATAATATCTACGTTAAGAAATTGAGGTGAGCTTTGGTAGATCGTTCGACATATTGTTTTTATAATGACCGTCAAGAATGTTTTGCTGAAGACAGAGAAGTGGTTCTGACCGCGACATAATGACAAACACAGTTGGAGAAATATCCGACCACTGAACCAGAAATAAATCACTTCACAAAAACATACATGCAATCAATATTATTTTAATAATAGTGCCTTGGACTTGTTATGAGCATACAACAATTTAGTCAAACCACAAGCAGTCAATCAATATAAAATTGCCTATAAAAACTTTATTAATAAATGTGTGCATAATATAATATTATGTTCAATGTCCACAACTTATCACGAAGTTAACTACCTATTAGGCACCATAGTCGTTCTACAAAGAACTTTGATTGCCAATACAATAAAACATAAATATACGGAATCTTTATTAGGTACAACAGAATGTACGGAAATGGCAAAGGACGAATAAATACTTCAAATGACTCACAAACGCTGGTTGATACGATCAAATAATTGTTATTAAGTATCCTTTTTATTAGTTTTACCTCGACATTCCCTGTTTAGATGTTATTTCAGCTAATTGATGGAATATCTCATTATAGGAATTACGATTTAGGTAAGCACATCGAATCGTGCTAAATCTTGGGGAGATTTCAGTATACTAAGCTGTTTCTAGAATTATGTAAAGGGTTTGTAGAAGTATACACATTATTTATTATTATTATTTATTTTATAAATTACATGTTCCTTACACTTAAAAAAAGCACATAATTAGACCTCTGGAGAGGTCGGTCTATCTTAGCATGTCATGGCCTGAGATTTGATCAACGCGCTATTAAAGATAGAAGAACAAAAGAACATAGAAGACTAAAGGACTTCTTGGAGATTCTCACAATAATGTTCAATAGATACTAGCTTTTGCCCGCGGTTTCGGACGCGTGGATGTTGGAAAATAGCCCACGGGAACATACTACCGGGATTAAAAGTTCCCTATGTGGATATCCAGGTTATAAACGATCTGTGTTTTCATATAACTTTATTAGTTTACGCGGCGCACGCCAGCAACAATCGTCATGATTTTTTCCGACTTTTTCACAATCATTGTCATATTTCACCTTTACACAAAACCTTAATCCTAACTAATATTATAAATGCGAAAGTGAGTTTGTTTGTTACGCTTTCACGCTAAAACAGCTGAATAGATTTGGATGAAATTTGGCACATGGGTAGACCATGACCTGAGTTAGGACATAGAATACTTTTTATCCCGATATTCCCACGGGATCGAGACTAATGCGGGTGAAACCACGGGGCACAGCTAGTAAATTATATACTTAAACCTTCCTCATGAATCACTCCGTACATTGGTGAAAACCGTATGAAAATCCGATCGGTAGTTTTTGAGTTTATTGCGTTCAGAAAGTCAGACACGGCGGTGAACTTTGTTTTATAATATGTCGCTATTGCAAAAATATACCTCGGAGTAAAGACTATCCTGGTCATCACCATCTACATTACTTTATTGGCCATACGTACAGAAAAGATAGAACTGTCTGAAAATTATCCTGAAAGCATATAAATAAAAGGTAGATCAAACAAAAGAATATCCTTCTAAACAATTGAATATCGATATGTAGTTACAACGAGTGTGCCGTATAGATTAGCTAACAGGGGTTGCAGTACGGCGAAGCAAAGTGAACGTAACGCGCACGGTCCGGCGAGCAGATGTAGATAGCCCCGCCCCGCGGTGCGTACGCAAGCACTCACTTAAAAAAATTAGCACACAACGGAAACTCCGTGTCTTACACTAACATATGATGACTGCTTACTTGGACAACACAAATACAAGAAACGTGGCAATTGTTTCCGATGATCGACAAACATGTACTTGGAATGGATGCAGATTTAACTCAAAATTTTCAACAATCAAAATATGGCCTAAGCATAAACAGATACTTCGTAAACTAAAATTTGTAGTATGACAGCTCTGCATGCAAAAATTCTAGTATATGGTATATTGCATAGAATAGGAATTGTACTTTTGCCAGATACGAAAGTTGGAGGTATGAAGGCATTAGATTCGAAGAAATATAAAAAGAGATGAAATAAAGCATGATCTTTTTATATGGTTATTAAAACACAATACGACAAAACAAATTCTTTCCTTCTTGAAAAATCTCTAACTAAAAGAAAACGATTTTCTTCATTGATGGGCACCATTCTGAGCTCAAATTGTAAAGAACAAGGAACATACTGGAACAATTTCATAAAGACAATGTTATTCCCTTTTGAAACTAAAGTACATAGATATCGAAACAAAAGGCCGAAGGCTAAGATTGATGCGAGAGGTGCCGCGAATGCCACGCTCCACCAGCCGAGCGTTACTGAATGGGACTAGTAATGATCGCATACCCAAACGTGAACACTATACTTCAGTCAACCAACATCTAAAATGATTGCGTTTAGCGTGATGCCTCGCCTATTGTTTTTGTATTAAACTGACGTAGGATTGATGTAGAATATCAGTTGTGTTCGCTTTCTAAAGAAGCTGAAGTCATGTTCAAGATTTATTTTAGGACTCAGAGAGATTACGATTTACAAACGTACAATTTGGTAAGGTGTTTGAATTTTAATAGAATTTTAGGACCGTAACCATAACTGGAGAAATGTTGGTGTTACAGTTCACTTCTGCCTAACCCTTCGGGGAACACAGGCTTAATGTTATATAATACAATGCTGCTCATAGGCATGTGACTGCCCGTATTTTTCTGAATATTCATTTTTTTTTTGAAAATTTACTTTAATAGGGCTTTTAACTATCTTTTGTTTTTTTTTTTCAACTTTGTCTTAATTGACTGGACTAATATTAGGTACTATTAACATGCAACCTACCTGTAATTTGTTTAAGCTTCTCTTAGGTAATTCTGGAATTTCAGAAGTGTATGGAATCGACTCTATATTTTCTTTACCGATCAGTAGATTCTTGATGATTTTTTATTTCTACAAGCTTTCGTTCTTATAGATATTCTTGTTTCAGTGTATATGTGCCTATAGGAGAAGTTTAAGAAAATAACTCAGTCTATTCTAAAAGATAGTCTTTAATTATTTTGCCAATTATGTCAGAAATATCATATGTTTAAAATGACTGCTCTGTTACTAGACTCAACTTCGAATCGCTGTTCTCATGCATTTAATCTTGAGAGCATGGTTTCTAGACCGGGATAATGCTTAACTGACTCTCATAAGTCATAAGCTGCCATGTTTCTACAATGCGCCTACTGGTACTAATTTCATTAGTTTCAAGTCTATACCAACCACCAAATTCAACTTTTCATAAATAGGGAATCTATGAAAAGTCGAATTTAGTATCTAGTACTCAGTAGTGTAGGTTTGGTCGTAGTTCTGGCATATTTGTGAGGTCATATTTTCTTTATAATATCTACTTTTGTAACATGACAGACTTGATGCTTGAGTTTTTTTTTTTAAGTAAGCAATTAAAATAAGTGGAACAAACAAGCAAGACTCACTGTGTCAGCTGGCATATTTCCGGGGGTATTTCTGTGATCCTGTTGTCGCTGATGTCGAGGTGTGTGAGAGCCTGTAAGGTCCAGGCCTGGGCCGGCAGTGCTGCGAGCGCGTTGCTGCGCAGCCGCAGCACTCGTACCGTGAACGCGCTAGCAGCATGCTGCGCCAGCGCCGCGCCGAGAGACGCTCGACCACCGCCACTGAGGTCCAGAACATTTGGGGGCTGCGTACTTTGTGTGCCCTAGAACAACGTAAGATTTGGTTACTGGCTTGATCGGAAAAATGTTAAAGGTAAACTATTTTGTCCATTTTCAGAACACATGTTTTCATAAACATTTGAAGTCAATGTTTTTGGAATATTTGAAAGTTTTCAGCACATAGGTACTGTAACAGCTAAGACTTGCATGTGATGAAAACAATATTTGTACGGTATAGTAAGGTTAGTGAAAATGAATAGTGATAAAAATAATGTACACAATTACAATATATGAGAGTGATTGTCTACATTATAAAGTAACTAATTGTGAGAAAGTTTATGTTTACGAAGCATGAACATAAACCAACCGAAAGTTCAAATTTTTCCCTAAACATGTTAGGTTCCAGGCTGTCCAGGAATATGTCGTCTGGGCTCGGTTGTGTGAACACATCCAAACTGTCGACCTCCTCTTCTTCACACTTCATTGTTTTTCTTTCTACCATCACAGTCAACTAACACTCGCGCACAACACAAATAATAGAACTGAAGAGTTTTGTGGTAAACGTATCGTTGTCGCTATATCAAATGACATTTTAAAAGCAACTGCAGTAAGACAGTGTTCGTCTGTCTCGGTGTGTAACCACGATGGGGCCGACGAACTCCTTCGAGCATTGTTATTCCCAAAGACTACAGAATACCTCCTCTACAGTTCATTATTCCATTCACGTCGCTGTCGCTTGCATAAATGGCGTTTTGTCCTTGATTAATACTGATTTCTAGAAACCATGATCATTGAATTATTTGCCAGAACTGCTAAATATAGTAATAGTTCACTTGATGTTGAACTACTATTTATTGGAAGCACCAGTATTGTTTACAAATAAGTTACGTATCACAGGTAATGAAAGCGAATTGTGCACTGAGGGTGAGCTTAGTGCGACCGCTGCGAGTGACTTTTTACTTGTGAAGCATGCGCGTGCGCGCAGGCCACTATCACCGGCATGGTGGCGCAGACGCAGCCACACTCTGCACATCTCGACCGTGACATTTCTTTCAGGGTGTAGTGCACACTATTTTTAATTAACACACTTTTCATACCTTCCATCAAATATACTAAATTCTCTTTCGTGTACAAACCTTATCTTTGGAATGAATCAGATGAAAACAATTTTTTAATGTACCTACATGACTTCGCTCAAACTTCGTAAATTATGCACATGTTCATGAATAATTTCACACAAGTTATAATTGCTACTTTATGAAGTTATTTTCAATAAACAAGATTTTCTTGCATGTTATTGAATAGAACAAGTTTATTATTGTACCAATACTAAACCAGCAACTGTTGAAATGAAATGAAATTGTTTATTCTGTAAATAGGATATCGGAATCACTTTTACACATCATATTAAAAAAATATAAAAAATCAGCTAGTTGAGTTTGGCGTTTCCATTCTGACTACTCTGAGAAGAAAAGCCGAAACGAACTCAGAGGTCACAGTCTCTTTTAAAGTCCAAACATAATCTTGGTCAGGCCATATGAGGACCATATAGATTAGTGGCTGAAATGGTCTTTTGAGGAAAGAACCACACAGATTTGAGTGGACCTGTCCAGTCAGTGTAAGGATTTGTCAGTAATTGTGGAGCTCAACTCAGAACTTAAGGAGCTCAATTGTTATTATAGGTACCTACCTACAAGAGCCAGAATTATGCAAAGATTTTCTGTAAAATGTAAAATATTATATCACAGAACCATGTATACTATAATTCACAGTTACACAACCCTAATGTGATTGACGTCAAATTGCACATTGAAACGTCAAAAACTTGATAAGTTTTAGATTTCTAACAATTTACCTCTGTTAACTTGACGGTTCGTTAGTTTGAGAAGTGTACCGGAATCAAATCCTCAATGATCTGCTAAGAGCTCATATCTGCACGCTGTGGAGCGCGCGACGGAACTAAACATTAAACTACGTAAGATTTGCTCCAATTACACTACCTACTGCTTACCAACCGTGGTAAAGCAATTTGCCTACACATGTTTAACTTTATGAACTGATTAATTTTATCCACGCGCCCTCCGTGTCAGGCTTATCAATATTATTATACACGCATGTTAGCAGTACGTACCTCTTTTAACCAGCAGAACCACATGTTTCGCTCCCAAATGGTACTGAATCCGAGGAAGAGGTGATTCATGCTGTTGTCTCCGGATACTATGTTGCCTTGACAACGCGGCTTTACGCAGAGCACCAGTCTCTGAGCCTTGGGTTGACATAACTCAATGCTGCCGCCACTTAGTTCTATCATGTCCCACGTTGTACCTGAAAAGTATTTCAAACGATTATTCTAGAACTCGCAAGGATATTACCCGCCAGTAAATAGGTAAATTATTAAAAATTTACATGTATCAAACTGCTACAAACCATAAGAATGCAGTCTGGATCCAATTACGTAAGCAGGTCTCGGCTTCCACTGCGGAAATACGTGCCCTTTCAGCACATACACTGTACCAGATCGCAGTACTCCTCCAGTGCGTGGAGCGGGTCCTGCACACCATCGCAAGGAGTGTCGCAGCTCTGGATCCACTGCCAGCCGCAGCCTTCGAGCCTGTGACCTCCAACCACATGTTGCTAAATACTGCTCCTGAATTCGCAGAGGAAATTCATCCTGTTCCAATCGCCGTGCGTTCGCCCCACCAATTTGCAGCCACAGCGATAGCTCATCGTTAAAGCCGAGGTTTTTGTTTACTTCTTCTACGGTGGTATTGAGGGTGACCTTGATGAGCTTGCTGGGTGCATCGATGGCGAACGGTTCGAGGCCTTCGAAGATACGTATCCAGCCGTATTCGTTGGCGGCGCGGGGTTTGAAGCCTCGTGTGGAGGCGAGGCGGCGTAGCGACTTGCGCGGCGCGGGAGGCGATGAGGCGTGCAGCGCCCGGCTGGCGACCATGTCGCGCGGCGGCAGGTGGTGGCGGGTGCGGGCGCGCGCTCACAATGCGTGCGCGCCGGACCCGCGCCCGCCGCTGCATTACAAATGGGTCGGACTCGTGGTGGGGGTGGGAAACATGTTGCTCGGTCAGTCGGGAACATGACTGAATACAAATTGATGCCAATAAAATTCACGATAAGTAATCATCTACAAGAAGGTATTTATATTTACATAATAAAGATAAGCACGTACCTAGTTTGTTTTTTTATTGACATTACTCTGTGATTCCTTCACTATTGTAGATTAAATCAAACAGAAGTATATAGAGCTTTTTCAGAACTCTAATACCAATACTAAATCACAGTTTTAAACGAATATAAATATTACGAACTACCTACGCACCGTTATTAGATAATCTTCAAAACACTCAGTATTCAAAAGAAAGGGACGTTGGAACATCGAGGTTGGTTCCGCACCGACAACCACCCCACCTGTTGACTCACCTGCTGCGCAAGAGTTGTGAACCCTTGAACCCTTCATAGCAAAAATACCGGAAAATACGAACTAATTCCTATCACTAAAATTAATATGCGAATGAAAAAGTTTTGGTAATTCGATTGGCTTTACAATATTCAGGGCATAGAGTACATGTACATACAAGATTTCGATAATGCAGAAGACAAAGAAAATTGTCAAGTCCAGACTGTTTAAAGTCTAACACATTTATATGTTCCACACACTTAAATTTGTAGTTGAACTTCATGAATGCGGATATACACTACTATACAAGGGATAGTGATAGTATATTATTAGAGCAATAGAGTTCCCTCATACATATTATTGCTAGAAGATTTGCGAAATCAGATTACTTATTATCTCATTAGTAATTAATTATTTGTACAATCTTGCGCTGCAGAGCAAGTCAGTCATCACGTACATAAACACTCTCTCTTAGTTTTTGCTCATTTTAAGTACTCTAACTTAGTTTACATCACCCTGAACTTTTCTTGTTTAAAGGTGAAAAATAAAACAAATCCATATTTTAAAATTTATTTACAAAAATGATTATAATAAAGGCTTACCTAAACAAGTGAATACTTAAGTAACTTTAGTGTCAACACTGGCAGTAGATGTACCTAACAGTATCCGGGCTTAAAACACATCGAGGTTAAGGAAACGTAGGTGGAGGTGAGTGACAAAGACGTAGTTCTGTTTAGCCGAATTGTTTCTAAAACTCTACTATCTTATTACAAAACGAGAGCTAACTTTAGTTCTAGCTAAAGCCCGTATTACACATGCGTATAACTGGCACAAAAATAAAGCAAATAGCTTGCTTGTCATCGTGACATTTACCAATCAGACGTTGTTGCGGCTCAACAGCATGCAAGCTACTCGTATACTTCTGTGCAAGTTACAGGCATGTGTATTACTGGCTTAAATCCAAAAAATATTACAACTTAGCAACGGACTAAATTGACAGTTTTGTATAAAGAACTGCATTTCCTAAACTATTGGGTTCTTAATTCAAAAACTAGCATGGTGGCTTAAACCTGACCTAAAGAAAAACCTTGTTTTGTAACAAGGGGTTACATATTATGTGCTATATTCACAGCTGGATGCACTCCTAAATAGGAGTATTATCTCCAAGGATAGTTCCTGTGTATTTTATCAGTGGCACAGTTACAGGTAGCGTTACATACACCTTGGCGGCACACGTCTTTGGAGATGGTGATCAGGTCTGGACAATTAGAGTAGAAGTCCATCTTATGGCAGGCGTTGGTGCATAAGGACTTGGACAAGCAGTGGTTAGGACACTCTTCGCACGGCTCCCCAGTTTTGTAAGGGTACTGTGTTATGCTGTGGTAGTTACCGCTGAAATAAAAAATTAAGTGAGAAATCGTATTCAATAGTGCCAATTATATATTTGACTGATATCAGTAATGAGAACCATATTCAACAGTGGACGTAGAGCTATGTTTATTGAAGATGAACTTGGAAAAGAGGACACTACTGTCTTTAAGGGGTTTGACACAAATGTAGGTACAAACACATTGGTGTAGTGTAATGGAGGAAATACAGGCCACATTTAAGATAAGTAGGTAGCAAAGCAATGTAAGTACGTCTTATATAACAGAATTGAGATGTTTATTTTTCAAGAAATACGTTTAATGGTGTAGCTAGTTAGAGTTAGAAAAGCGCTTATTATTCGTATGTATGCTTCGTATGTGGGTAAATGCGTAAATAATTAATTTGCGCAATAATCGGTCAAATAAAGATGGATTTGATTAAATTTAACGAGAACAACTTCTGGCCTGAACTTCTTGTAGTTACCATAAAACAGGCTATAAATTGATATATTAGCTATAACTTTTGTGAATCTAAAGAAACTCCTTGCATTTTCAATCCGAAAAAAAAACCTAAATCTAATGGTTTTTATTTACATTTACAACATATCGGCTCAACCTTTTCAAACGTTCTAAAGAGGATTGTTATAGAAATTAACGTTACTTTAAATAAAAGGAAATAAGTTTCTTTAATCGAAAAAGTTAGAGAATTCAATCTGACACAGTATTTCAATTCACAGCTACAAAAGCTGTACTCACCCTGGGCAGTAATGGCACACGTAGTTATAGAAGTGGCCCCATGGGCCCCCTTTGCAGTGAGCCATCCCGCAGCCCACCTTATGACTGGTGGCCCACACCATCTGGGTGTAGTGGCCAATCGTCTTTAGGTTGTAAGCGGGGTTGCCATACGTGAAGTTTTGGTACTCGAGGAACCATGTCTTAATTGCGAAGAACCTGTAAAGTTAAATGGGTATTATGAATTTTGGACATCCTAAACTAATGCAAATAGAGACGTAGACGTATTCATGAATGTAAAACACAAAAAGTCATTGTGAAATGAAAATCTCTTATAACAATCTTTTTCCCGCTTTCATCAATCGAAGTTTCGCCATTACTTCAGTTTTTTAATATCGTTAATTGCATTTAGGTGATGGCTCAGTCAAATATTTTGATTTATTTATTTAGGTAAAGCGGCCGAGACTATTTAGTCTAACCAAAATCTTGGCATTGAGTTTTTTATAATTATAACAATACAATCACTTAGTAACAAACAGTTTTATTCTTTTTTATCATGTTTTAAACTGCTTGTTCATTTTGACCACGTCGTCTACAAATAACTCGGTATAGTGGTATTCATTATTTGCATAAGAATCTCCTAATAAAATTACATTATACTACTAGACATGAATAACGTGGAATCACGTCTACAAAGCGATTTGTATCTCACGCTAACTCAAACTCAGCTAATTTTCAAATTATATCGTACCTACTAAGTCACAATAATTAACTTGTAGATGTTTGTACCGGTCTAAAGGGCAATCTTCCTACCACTATTATATGTAATGATCCATTCACGAATGAACTATTATAAAACAGAAGTATAAAGACAATCGTGAGTAGGCTGTGGCCGTCGGGACTAAGAAAATAAGACGTTTTTATGGTGAAAAAAAAAAACACAGTTATCATTCATCTTTTTCATTCCATAATCAACGTGTGCGATTAATTAAAATCCTTGAAAACTTCAAACTTATGAACGTGTCTCACATCGCTTGGATTACCTACGCGTTTTGCAGCTAATTATTTACAACCTCTGAAATAAAATTAGTTCTGAATATGAGTGAAACTAATTAAATCAAAACTTAGCTACGGCTAATCTGTGTTTACCTACCTATAGTTATTGCTTCGATATTTATCAGCACGTGTATTGATTTCTTTACCTATTGCTTTTATAAACTATTTACTAGGTTTTTCCGGCGGCTTTACCATCCACCCGGGATGCTGGAAATTATCCGACGGCAACAAACCAACCTACTACCGGTATAAAAAGTACCCTATGTGTACAAAGCCTATATGATACCTGGGTTAGGACATAGGCTATGTCCTAACCCGGGTTATGGTCTACCCGTGAGTCAAATCTCATTGAAATCCGTCCAGCCGTTAAGGTGTGAAAAGGTAACAGAGAGACAATTACTTTCGCATTTATTATATTAAGTATGGAAATAGTTATTGTTTAGGTACTACCAATAGTAAATACGATAGTACTCTTTATTCAGTCTATTTAGTAAACATAGTTCCATTTCAACACTAGCACTTCTGTAATTTTTGGGCAGAACACCAAATCAAAGTAGAGGGTAATATTTTATATGATATTACCAAAATGAAAAGTTAGAATAAGAATAAACTGACTTGGACTTTCGATCGTATTCAGTAACTTGACAGCTCGAAGAAAAATTATGTTCGGCCAAAATTGTAGTTTTGGGGTGTAGTGATTGTCAAAGTTATGTTATAATTTTATAAATGAATAGTGTTTTAAAGTTTATGTAATTAAATTCAATTAAAACTATGCATGTGTGTTTTTGTCAGTAACTGGTATCTCTCACACTGTCAAGTATAGTATACAATTCAAATTAAAGTAAACAAAGATTCCCAAAGAATGTAAATACCAAATTGTTTGTAAGTTTTTATAAAAGACAAAAACGCGGGAAACCGGCTTAAGTTTTTAACAGGTAATTATATAATTTTGGAGGCCAGAAAAACAATGATTTTATACAGGAGCAATTAATAGCGTACCATGGAGTTTTCTGTGCGGCTACAAACAAATTCTGGCCACACGTGCCGAGATGTGGCACTGTGTTTTCTCTTACGTCATTATGTTTGAGGAACATACATTTCTCTGCGTAGTCTTGCGCTTGCCGCGCTGCGCCTGCGTGCCACGTCTGAAAACCATACGACAAAATTATATCACAACAAACAATTATGTCGAATGTTGTATTCTTTCCGATAAAAGTGCGCTAAACTTAAAGCAGGTTGGTTTAGGTTGTAGGTTTCTGTGTCATCACAAATATCGCGATAAGACGTTACAAAGTAATCAATTTGTTAGTGCAATTAGGTACCTCAATAAAAACAGGAGTTATGGACCTTTGGTTATTGAAAAAAAATTTCACGATGAAAAAAGACATCATAAACTCACAACGATAAAGCATACTTAACCTATTCTTGAAACAACTACAAACGGCAACAAGTAGATATTGGTGCCGATTCTCTTGTCACAAATGCCTCTAAACTAGACTAAAAATCACCAAAATTTAGTTTATTGCTGTCAAACGACGATTTCCCATTCTGAAATAGACTAAAGTGACACAACTTTAGTTTAGTTTGAACAGCATTAAGATGGCACTAAGTTATTAATTTAGTGAAAACGGAAATTTTGCTATTCTGAATTTGACGTTTTTCACCAAAAATGTCGATTGTGTAATTAGATCTGGCCATTTTTAATCGCGATTTAAAAAGAGTGGAATAAAATTAGTTGTCATGAACCATAAAATTCACACCAAAACCTCGACTTCTGGTGAAAAAACAGTACTGTCTTTTTTTTTTTTTTCTTATGAAACATCAGAAGCTAGATGCACGGTTCCAATTGGTCGTTTCCTATGGAGAAGAGCCGGCAAGACTCCACGGTTACTCTTTTACAAATAATCGGCTTTTACATATTGCCTTTTGCTTATATCTCGAAAATGGTGTGTCCTATCGCAAAAATAATTAAAATTTCAACCCTCTTTTTAAATAAACCCCTAAAACTCAACATGGAGGTAATAATTTTTCATATCTTCCATACAAAAAGTGAAGAATTCAACAAGTACCACGTAGAGTCGCGATTGTTAAATTCGATTTTAGTTGTGTCAAAATTATTTTTAAATTTAGAGATTATTTTTGCAGAATAGCTTTAAGATTCTCATAGTCAAAAGTAAGGAATTTCAGTGATAGTTTAGTTAGTTTTGTTCGGTGTACAAGAGAATCGGCACCATTGGCATTATAAGTGATTTAAGTGTTTCAATATGTAGCGTGGCGCCTGAGCGTCAATTTGTTAGCAATCAATCCGGCCGGGCATAGGGTTAAATTAAACTACTTGAGAGAAGACCTCTTAAATGTGTTTTGATAGGCAGAGCAATAGTGGTCCAGTGGTAATGGCCTCGACTTACGAGTTGAGATCGTGGGTTTGAACCCAGGCAGGCGCTTTACTTTCTGTAAATAATTTCATCACAACTGTTCTCAAAACGGTGAAGGAAAACATCGTGAGGAAACCGGTACCTTAGTCCTACAACCAAAAATTTGAAGGCTTGTGACATGTATCAACCCGCACTGGATCCGCGTGGTGAAAAGCAGTGGGACGCAGGCCAAGGCGATTATACTAAGCAGGTTCACTTATAGACTAGTAGTACTCTGAAATATTATGTAACGTTTCCCATTCGTGCACTACATCATCATTATATCTACTATTATTATCATTAAATCAGCCGAAAGACGTCCACTGCTGGACATAGGCCTCCCTCAAGCACGGCCACTTCGACCGGTTCTGTGCTTCCCATATCTAGCGGATGTGCACTAATTAGTGCAGATAAATAGATAAGTATCTTATCTTTGCGTGACACCCAAAGAAATTCAAAAAATTCGCGCCAGGTCACCACATCAAGGCAGAAAATTACGTCTATTAAATTATGTGGGTATCCTTTTCAGGAGAGTCAAGTTTCAAGAGGATAGACAGGCTGCTTAGCTAGGATGTAAAACTCAATTAAATAAGTTTTAGATTGACAAGTCTCTCGCGATCTAATGTTTTAAGGTTGAGTATCCTCTACAAATTGAAGCCATTTACACCAATGTGGTTCTTTTGATACATAATCATGAATGATATAGACAGTACTATGTTTCAGTACTATGTTTGTAAATATGTGAGCACCATGTATCTATCATATAATTAAATTATCTGTCGTTGCTTCATTTTTAATTCTTTTTACCTATTGTGGTATAGTAATTTTATTCTAGGTGCATCGTCTTCACATATAATTATTTAACTAATGTACATACTAATACAAACTATTGTAAAACATTTTAAAAGAGTAACGGTGGAGGTTCTTGCCCATTCTTCTCCATACGAAAACTACCTTTTGGAAGGGGCGACTAGAATCAATTATATTATTCTGTAAATATTGACGTTCAAAAGTGCCATACATGGGCCTATTTGAAATAAATGTTTTGACTTTGACTTTGACTTTGACAGTAGGGGGAACTCTATGCGAAACTATGGAGAGATGTAGTATACTGTAACCCAAAACATCGAATAACAGCTGAACCAATTGTCTATAAGACTAATGTACAATGGTATAAGCTGCTCCAAAATGAGTGAAACAGTATAGAATCCTAAAAAAGAAGTAGTAAGTGTTCAACAATCTGTTGGGGCTAAGAGCTGATAGATTACGTTGTATGTTAAGATTCTGTGCTAAATGTAGTATAGTTTAGTTTATCTATTTCTTTCTTTCGATGCTGATCCTTCTTTTTCCTGAACATTCTGTCATTACAGTTACAGATTGGTAGGTACAGTGAGCCACCTATCTGAATTGTAGGCAGTCAAATGAATTGTTGTCAATGTAAGTATAAATTTTTTTGAGTGAGCCTTTCAGAACATTTTGTCATTACAGTCTAAACTGTAATGACAAAATGTTCTGGCCTCAGTTATATAACTCAAATCAATGTTTCTATTCTGCTCAAAGGAGTTTAAGTAAGTTTACGCAATCGTTGCACGTGTTCACATAAGTTTACCTATTAAGTATTCTAATCACATATGAATACGTACCATTAACAGCATGTTTGCAGCACTGGGTCGTACTTTGGTGCGAAAGAAGTTATGATACAGCACTATTTTTCTTCGTACCACCGACCGCCGAGGGTGTAAGGCATTGTCAGGTATTAAATGTGGTGGGAACGCTTCTGAAATTTTACAAAACATGTTGTTTACCGATATAAAAACATTCACTCTAAATTATAAAAATCGACTTAATAATTATTCATGGTAGATACGTGTTAGGTACTCAAAGATGTGCTAAAATGAATTGAAGTACTTATAATTAAATAAAATTAATTTCTTTAAAATTCTGCTTTCAGTACAAAATTCAGGTAACAAAAAGTACACTTACGCTTGTTACTCCAAGGTTTGAATGTTTCCAACTCAACAGCTATATTTAATAAGAGCAGAAATTGTATGAACAGTGCGCCTCGTATGTACATGCTATAAAATTAAATAAGTTATGGTTAACGTTTTGAAATAAATAAATCACAACAACACTCCATCACGCTACATTTTTTTTTAAATCAATCTAACCGTGAATTTCATTATAACAATACTACTCAAAAAATTCCACTTCTTCACACATTAACTTTGATTCTTTCAAAATGGTCTTAATTAAACAATTTCAAAGGCAATGAACTTGTGCACTTTAATAAATCATTGCCAATTTAATTTAGATGTGGTGCGCGATTTTGCTAAGTAGAGCACCAACGAACGATTCATTGTGCCGACGTAATTTTTATTTTTTTGCAATATGTAACTTTTAGCTTCTAGTCGAACTAAAGTGTAATGTAAGAAAGAATATTATCGAATAAGAAAACGCTATTTTCATTATTGCGTTTGAGATAACAACGATATACGTTAATTTCAATCAATTAAAGTTAATATGCATTAAAAATTAACAGCTGTTTTTTAAATACAGCGTTATGGCATGAATTGATTAGATTAGTACTTACTTTCCGAAGTTAATAATGGCACTGCTATTAATAATAAGATTTTTGTACTACAGATTTGTCTACATCACACTCCGAGGGTTGATCACAAGAGACTGCTCCTCTTTACAAAGGCGACTGAAAACATTCTCACGACGAATATGTTTATTTGATTACAATCTCTTGAGAATTTTGATGGTTTAATAAATGTGTGGCAATCACGGCCGCGCGTCGCGAACGCTTCAATTGAAATAACCACAAGTCTATAGTTTCATACGGACCACGCCGACAACTACAAAATAAATGATCCTTGATAAACGTTTCGCAGCTACCTAATACAAAAAAATACTGACAAGGCATGCACGATTGCAGAATATGTTCAACAGGGTTCTACTGATTAAATGTTAACATGTTAATAAGTTTAAACACTAATTACGTACAGGTCATAAAATACCAGTCTCTGAAAAACTAATTGAGGAAACCGAGTACGGTTGAGAGCGTTTCATGAATTTCATCTGCACATAGCGTGCTAGTAAGAAGCAGATAATTAACTCCATCTAAAGTTAATTATCTGCTTCTTACTGGCACGCTTTAGGTATAACAATAATTATAATATTATTCATTATGTCGATATTGTTGGAACTCTATAAAACTGATTTACATCCGTAAAACGTATTCGTAACATAAGGTTCAGTTGAAAACCAGCGTCAGGCACTAGTTGTCTGGCATTTATGCTGGACAGGGCCTATTTGTCGCAGACGTGAGGCACACAATACTGTTTTAAGCTTTCTCTGTTTTTTTTTTGTTTTTGATTTGTGTGTCTTATCCTGGGTCAAATAAATTTATTTTCTTTCTTTCCTTCTATTCATTCAAGTCTATCAACGGATTATGTTTTTATATCCAATTAGCTTTGGCTCTACCTTCCATTCATTTGATGATGACAAATTTTTTTTTGTTCCGTCAGGTAGATTATAAAAAAATATTGGATACGTTTTTTTTAATTTATTAAAAGATTACGGCGATACATTGAGTTAAAATGTGCCATGACGTCACGAGTGAGTAGATTTGATACTTGTGTCACAAGTATCTTATCCCCAACTTTAATGCGTTTTATTTATTAAGTCATTTTTTATTTATATGATAAAGCAAAAAATACGTGTCTAATATTTTTGTATTATCTGACTGACGGACTAAATAAAATTTCTTTTTTTTTACTTAGGCATACCTATTCTTTTGGTTGTATGGATCATTGGCCATCTAATATTGCTAGAATTGTGAAGGAACTCTAAATTTACTTTATCTAAGTATGCATACAGTACTTTACCTAGATATTAATATTTTCAATTCGTAATATATTGTTAACATGTCTCTTACCATATACATTTCATTCTTGTGACTACGGAAGTGCGGAACTCACGGTGGCTAAGAATTTTGTACCAGTGCTTATGACCTTACAGTTATCATCATTTGTATATTCATTCAATGTATATTTGTGTACTCTTCCGGTGTATACCTTTGGGAATAAACAGAAACATTGACCTTTATACCGACAACCTTCGACCATGCAGATCGTTTTTGATGCTTTTGGATGGCTGAACCAATTAATAGTCTTTATTTGCGGTTGGCACTGCAGGAGACATGCCTATTGTTAACCGAGGACTGTTTCAGGTATGGGTACTTAAGTATGTGCCTTATCTTATCTGCCGTTCCCACTTGTATCCTAATTTGGGTGAAATGCACTCTGTGTTCTTTGCCTTTTTATACATAAATGCGTAAATGAGGCATTACCTTTTCGAAGAAAAGTTTGAAGCCTATTTTTATATTAGGTTTTTACCTATGAAATTGCCGTTTTTCATGAAATAAGTTAACGCTCTTGTTTCTCTATATCTCTTATTTTTATTAATCAAAGTAATTACCCATGCAATTAATGCATTTTTGGCAACGTAGTGGTAGCTTATTGATGCCCTTTTTGAAAAAGTCTGCTAGACAGGAGGCAACAAATTCCTCAAAGGCATTTTTAACTGCCTCTCGGTTATTGAATTTTTTCCCCGTCAAAAAGTTATCTAAATTCTGGAAAAAGTAGTAAGTCTGTAGGGGCAAAGTCTGGTGAGTACGGTGAATGACGGGAACTTCCAACCCCAGCTCTTGTAACTTGGAGACCGTCTGCTGTGCCGTCTGTGCGCGCGTTGTCGTGCAGGAGCAGCGGAGCTGAACGATTGACTAAAGCTGGTTGGAGATGTACGAGCTTCTCCACCATTATGTTCATTTCTTCACAGTACACATCTGCAGTAATGCTCATCCCGTTTGGTAAGAAGTTGTGATGAATGACACCGGCGCTAGACCACCAAATATTCACCATCACTTTTTTAGGGGTCAGTTTTCGTTTGGGGCATTGTTTAGGTGCTGGACCAGGATCTAACCAACTTGCTGAGCGCTTGCGATTGTCGAACAGAATCTATTTTTCGTCCGCAAGTAACAATGCGATTCAATATGCCTTCGTTTGTGTGCCTGTTGAGCAGTGCAAGGCTCAACTCGACGCGTGCTTCGCGCTGGCGATCATTCAATTCGTGGGGTACCCATTTGTCAAGCTTTTTTATCTTGCCAATTCGACGCAAATGGACCAATATTGTCTTGTTGCTAACAGCGAAAGCTGCTGCTAATTCAGCTGTAGATTGAGAATCATCAGCCTCCACAATCGCCTTTAATTCGTCATTGTCGACTAAAGTTTTCGGTCGACGACGGGGTTCATTTCTTAGGTCGAAATTACCAGAACGGAAGCGGGCAAACCAATAACGGGTGGTGCGATCGTTAGTCGTGTTCGCTCCGTATACGTCGTTGATGTTGCGTGCCGCTTCTGCCGCTTTGCTGCCACGACGGTACTTATACTCCATAATCACTCGAATTTTTAACGTATCCATGATGACGAAAAACGTACCTACAAATGCGATGAAAACAGAACGCTAACCATTAAACAAATGACTAATTTTGAAAAAAGAATTCCATATTTTAACAATAAAAATAATTTGAACTTAGAATTCTTAGCGAAAAAATAAAAAAATGGAATTGAAATAGCCAGTACGGCAGAACGGCAATTTCATAGGTAAAAACCTATTATTAGAAAATAGCCGTAGGAAGGTGTCAATGTGAATGCAAGTGAAGTTGTGCTATGCAGCTAGTTATGTGTGATGTAATAATATAACTTATCTTAAAATAATAAGTCGCTGTACGACATTTTAACAATGCATGAGCAAGAGTCAATTAGGCAGAAAACGAAACGAATCTTGAACAAATGTATCTAATGTAAAATGTAACGGTCACAAGTTATCACGATTATGCAAAGTATTAAAATATGTAAATGATTCGTTACTTACGTTGAGTCTGTAACTGAAAAAAATAAATACGTACCTATGCATAGATACATAATACAGGTACACAGGTATGTAGGTACATATGCGCATGATCTTTAGCAGATACTGAATTACCAGCAGAGCAGATACGAATCTATTACTAATAAGACAGTGTCGATTCGACTCATTGAAAAAACTCGGGACCTGAAACCCTAATTTCTTTGAATGGAAAAATTAGTTTTTCAAGTTGCTGTTGATCAATTCCTATGAGCAGTACTCTGTTGTCGACTAATCTAAGACATGTCTTGTTTTTCAGTAGGTAAGTATAGATGAAAATCTTAGCACCCTTAACATCGTCTAGAATGTGCAGTATATCTACGTCTATTTTCAGAATGAAGCTTTGCCTGAAAACTTCCAGATGACAATATTACGGAGGATCCAATTAACCCTTCGTATATATGTACCGTAGAGACATAATGGCTTTAAATTGTTTCTGTAATTACGGCATTCAACCGGTTAATGGCCACAATTGTAATGACATAACTTTGCTATCTTTATTGCACGAGGTTATATCTGAGCAGTGGTATCTTTACTCTTGAGAACTCATTTGCAGCAGTGTTTCATAGCATTCTGATGCTAGAAAAGGTTCAGAAAACATTCCTAAGATGCCTCTTCCAAAGGTTATACCATTTCTTTTCGTACACGTACCCTACCAACTATCTTTTAGGGACGTTAGGCTTTAACTCATTGGAGGTGAGAAGAGGTCTTGATCAGCTCACGGTAGCCTGTAAGACCTTACGGGGACGTATCGACTGTCCAGAGCTTCATGGCCTTTTCTACCGATTAGTTGTGACCGACAAATACATTGGGACACCGTCAGAGCCGCCGACACAATCTGTTTGCGCAACTGTCATGCAGGATTGTAGTATGCCACTGTAGTATGCCAGAGCCGAATCCCCAGTTTGTCGTACCCTAAAGATGTTAAATGCCCTTCTGACTGCCAACCCTGAATGTGATGTGTTTGCGGATGAATGGAGTAAAATTATGCGTATATGCGTATGTCTGTTCTGTGAGAGAAAGTATGCTAAGGAGTCCACTGTTCCATGTTAGTTTTAAATTAAATTAATATCAACATTGTAATTGTTTCTATGTTAATTTACATAATTGGTGTTGTACCGTTTTATTTAACTATAAATACATAAATAAATAAATAAAGCTGCAGAATTGAAGCAAAAAATTGAAGACGCCTAATCTGATGAAAGCAATTTCATCAGATAAAGTCAAAAGTCAAATAGGCCCATGTATGGCACTTTTGAACGTCAAAATGTACAAAATAATATAATTGATTCTAGTCGCCCCTTCCAAAAGGTAGTTTTCGTATGGAGAAGAATGGGCAAGAAACTCCACCGTTACTCTTTTAAAATGTTTTACAATTGTTTGTATAAGTACGTACATAAGTTAAATAATTATATGTGAAGACGATGCACCTAGAATAAAATTACTATACCACAATAGGTAAAAAGAATTAAAATGAAGCAACGACAGATAATTTAATTATGTAATAGATACATGGTGCTCACATATTTACAAACATTGTAAAAGTAGACGATTTTACTAATGTTTTTAAAATTAATAAGTCAGTGTGTGAGGAAGTAATCACAGTATGTAAAATCAATGTCATATAACACAAAATTATAAATTTTACAGTTAAATTTAGCAACCTATTTGATTTTGTCTTGATTCCAAATTGTCCTATGGAGCAGGACCAGCATATGGCGTCTTCAATTTGATTTAATAGATGTTATGAGCTAGAACCGGTACTAATAGTGCAGTTATCGTTAACTATCACCATATCAGCGGAACCCATCTCAATAGCATCCAAATTCAAAACTGAACATGTTCTGGTATCATAATCATTTGCAGCACCTGTTGTTTGTATATTTCAGTTGTCATTATACAACACCGCTTAAGAATCATAGTCCTTTCTCATCGTCATGACACTAAGTGTGCAGTCATCAGATCCAATAAAATCAATATGTTCTGCAGTTATAGTTTATGTGCAATGGCTGTTATTAGAAGCCAAGACTATTGGTAGGTTATTAATACAAAAATGAAAATTAATATTTTTATGAACATTATCATTAATTAGAGACGGTGTTTCAGGAACGATTCTGTTCAACTCTGTATTATCATTATTGCACACCAACTCAAGCTTTTTTTACTTCGTCAAATTTGATTTGATGACATCTATGTATAAGTACTTAATATAAAAAAAAAACGATTTATAAACAATTCGACGCCTATATTAGTTATGTTGAATCAATTTAATTTATTTTGTAAATAATGAATTTGTAATTAATTACAATATGCAGTTTTATTTTTATACATAAATGCAATACAATATAACTGCTATCTCACAAAATAAGAAAAACTGCTAACTCATATATTGAAAATTGGTGGTTGTCGAGTTAATAAACGAAAAAAAAAAATATTGAATACCAAACGTAAAGCCATAAGTTAATAATAACAATTAAGACTTGCATATCTGGAATATTTATACCTTGAAATCTCGAAACAATTGGCTTAATTATCTGTGGCTTAATCCACCGAAAACTTTATTTTGACTGCACGGATCGTTATAATGGCGAAAACTCGATACAAAATGGCGTCAATCATAGAGTTAGCAATTTGAATAAAATGGATTTGGCTGTTTTACGCATCACACTTTGCTGTTTTACGCATCTCACACGGTTTAACAATTAAAGTGAGTTTAGCTGGTTGTACAAGTCCACTTGCCCTATCTTTTTTCTTTCAGATGGTATAAAAATGTAAATAACGCGAACCCACCGTTCGAGACATCCTAATTGTTCTCTCCGTTTTGGTGGATACATACCGGTCCACACCTTCGTGTTCTTCATGCCACTGGCTGTGAGAGACCATGTGTGCCAATGCATCGTTGCTTAAACGTTAATTTACACTTTACTAGACATTTGCCCGGTGGGTTTTCCCATCGGTCAAAAAAGACGAAATCCATACGAATTTTCATCCCCATATTTGACCCCATATTTGACCCCATATTTGACTGAACTTTCAAAAATCATTCTTAAGCCAATATTTCATGCTTCTAGATACAGCGGTTTTGGATATACGTTATCTGTCAGTGAATAAATTAATTTAAGATTTTTATTAAGTACCTATATAAAATCCGGACAAGTGCGAGTCGGATTCGCCCACGGAGGGTTCCGCACAAAGTAGGTACATATTATAAATAGTTCAGGAATCGAGTCTTGGGGGTTTTTTTTTAGCTTTTCCAGATATACAGTTTCCAAAACCTATAATTACTTATATTATTGTGTTTTATAAGTGCAATTAATGTGGTAATACTAACAGTTCTTACCTAAATTAGTTAGGTAACCGAATCAAAGTTGTTTTTTATTTACGTAGTACTTTATATAAAAACTATATTTTTTAGGATTTAACTACAAATGTATAGTTTTCAGACTTTTTCTTGATATTACTTGCCAAATTTCATAGTTCTAGGTCAACGGAAAGTACCCTATAAATTTTGTCTCACTTGAGAGTGTCGAAATATACGTTTTTTGCTGCATAAATGGCCGTATCTTGTTTTACGTTAACTTAGAAGTTTTTTTTTTTTCACAGCTTCAAGGGATTGTAGACATTGAGTATATGGTTTTAATTTCCTTCACGCGTTCCCGTTAAGGGTTCCGTTTTTTTCCTTTTGAGTACGGAACCCAAAAAAACAAATTAGGTAACAGTGATTTATGATGGATTGATGAATAATAATTCTTAAATCGGAAGTGTTTGCCCAGGTATAGTTTTAATTATTTGAGTTGATTAAGGCTCGGTGCACGAAAAAAACCCTTTTTCGTCAATAACTAATTGTAAGATAGCTTGAAATAATTGAAACATTAAGTCTGTGTAAGTAAAAAAGTACAATTTTCGAGGTGCTAAACCATTCGTGTCAGTCACAGCACCTGTATAGTTCACTTTTGCGCTCTCGAAAATATGGTTTATTTCGCCTTTGATTTACTTAATATATTTATAGTATAATAGAATTTTGATTTTATTTCACAGATAGCTGAAGACTAATGGGTATTTTTTCAATTTCTTGATATGGTTTACTAAATAATAGGAAAAAATTCATTACTGACAGGGTTTAAAAAAATATTATTTCAACATTTTTTTTCTGCCATATGTTGTAAAGAAGTTGAAAAAAGTGGTTCCCCTATGTACAAGTAGACCACATAATGATGTTGATAATATTGTTTAATTTTTAAAATCAAAAGTAGTTTCTTCTAACGAAACGATCAAACGTCAGTCTCGCGTCAATTTTTGGAAAACTTATTGCGAATTTTAGTGATTTTCCTCGAATCCTTAATTTATTTGAAAAATCCCTTTCCGCTATGTGTAACATAAAGAATTCCACTTTTCAAATCACAGATAATTTTGTTTCAATTCTGTTTCCCTTTCTCACAACTAATGAACAAAATTGATCAAAATCAATCGATTTCGTGAACGGCCCCTTAACTACGATGCACAGGTCAAGGTCCCACACATTTATTTATTGTCTGAATCTTGCTTTTTAAAATCGTGACCGGTATATCGGTAATTATATTAATATAAAAAATATAGTCCTCCAGACCGTATTTCGGCCATGGCGGCCAATCTCAACAAAGACTAGCCTTGGGCGCGGGAGATATTATAACTGTATAAGTAGTAGGTACGTTCTTTTTGCTTAGGTAGGCTACACATGATCTCCTTCAAATCGTGAAGATGTCTGTAGCTGGAATTCCTAAGAACATAGAACAGCAATGAAAACAGTGATCGCTATGATTGCTCGTGATGTCTGTTCTATTTCTGGTAGAGGCCTACTATGCTAAGAATTTAAGTAACGTACTTTAACAAAGCCTCCTTTGTATGTGCTGATGTTGAACACCGGGGTGGTTCCAGTAAGGTAAGAACCCCACATCCTCCGGCCAAAATCCATTTAAGGATTCCCACATAGGAAGAAGGGTCTGTACAAAATAAAATATGTACAGTATCTACCAATAATTTAAAAAATAAAAGTTTATTTCAGGTCCTAGACCCATATTAAACACAAAAACAATACACTTGTTTGGCAATTGTATAAGTGTCCTATCTTCATATTTTTTTAAGATCAGCATTGGTTGGCGAAGACGTCATCTAGTGCATAACACCTTGAATACTTTTATCTACACCCATGCTATAAGACCTCTATAAAAGTATCTGAAACAGTTAGCTTATTTCCAACATTAAAACAGCCAGTGTCATAGTAACAAGTAATAATATCATCCAAATGAGTGTTATAATATTGTCCTCAATTTAATTATGCAACTCTAATTTCAAAAAAAGAACATTGTCATGTATGCAACTCCTTGTTTCCATCAACTTTTGTAATGGAACGTTGAAGCGGGGGACAGCAGTATCCGCTGCACGCATGCGCGGGGATGTGCTGCTGCAGGCGACACTCATACGTGCAGTTGTACTGAATTTCGTGGGATTTTATTTATATATTAATGGATTCATACCATGGGTGTAGATAAAGTCTTGTATGCAACTGTACATAATTAGGTATTAAAACACTCATGTGAAACCCACCTTTGTGTTTTAATACCTCTTACAACAGTTGTATAAATAACTATTATAAACCGAAACTATCACACGTTACGTTGTTGGTTATTTAATAACAATCAAGAGGCACTTAGTTATTAAATGATAGGTCTCCTTTATAGACTTGTTTACGTTAAGGTTTGTAAACGAATCAATTGAAATCGGCCTACCTATTTCAATTCATTCGTTACTTACCTAACAATAACACTAATTCTAGTTAAATGCATCGTGATGTTTCAAATTTTTATTCAATAAATATTATTACAACCAACTTGGTGCTAGAGGTACGTGATTACAAGTTAAAAGTCTTATATGGGTTGATGATAATGGATGAAGTGCTGAAAAAAAAAAACATTTTCCAATACAAAAGTGCAATATACATAAATTGACTCGTGAACCCGCCATTAGATCGAAACTGATCGCGCAATTCTAAATACAACGGCAACCATAATCTTTATAAGTAAGTACAGACATAATAAAATACAATAGAGTGGATATATTTAGTAACCTGTTTTGCTTAGCTTTTTCTAAACGGCTATAAAAAACCCTGAAAGAAATCGACACGTGTTTCACCTCCCAACGAGGGATACTCAGGATGACGATTGATTGACCCTGAGTGAACTCTGCGTTCAGCGCTCGGTGTGGTAACACGCTGTGTTCGGGTTCGCGACAAGTCAATCGTCATCCTGAGGATGCCTCGTTGAGAGGAGAAACACGTGTCGATTTCTTTCAAGGTTTTTTATGGCTCTTTAGAAATAGCTAAGCGGAACAGGTTACTAAATATATCCACGTCTATTGTATTTTATAATGGATTTCCGCAAGGTCACGCCTGAATCAATTAACTACAGACCTAATGTAAAATTAATAGGCAAGTAGGTACCTACTTCAAAAATTAACAAAATCCAACTCCCTATCCAACATAAGGGTAATAACTAATGTCTCAGAGTCCCCATCCCAGTTAGCCTTAGATCGATCAGGGTTGACCTCGTGTGGAAGGGGCAGCTTCAAAGAATATTGCGAAGATGTCACCGTAATAGTGCTGGTATCCACGACCAAGTCCACGTTTTCTTTCTTATCTCCTGGCATCTTTATTCTGACGATCAGATTCTCGCAGCTAGCTGACCCTGGTGTTTTTGGGCCAATCTGTAACAACGAAAAAACACAATTCATGTACCTAACTGTGTACGGCCATGTTTACCGTGCTGTATGACATAAGTAAATCCATTAAGTTTTTGCTAGACCATTTTTAAGGCGACGGTAACCGACGTTTATAGTAAAGATCACGTCTAAACGAGTAGAGTTATCGATTTGGAAAAACATGTAGGTTACATTAGAGCATTTTTTTGATAATTAAATCTGTTATTTTTTTAGATTATGTTAATATTACGTATTAATTAATTATTTGACATTAATTTGTAAAGTTATGTCTAACGCGGATAAAAAACTGAGAATCACGCAAAAACTTTCAAGCGTTTTTTTTTAATGAAACCTCACCACTTTAAAGATAATTTAATTATTTATCGTTTAGTATACGTGTTTTATTAAAATACCTTTTGATTTATGTATAATAAATTAAAAATGCGTCTAATTTGGGACAGCGCTCCTTTATGGGCGAGTCCTATTACTGGCTGGACGTACGACGCGTTGCATGAGCTCAACGCAGAACACGCAAACTAACCACTCAAGGCTACTGGCATATATCAGCGTCTTAAAGATTTAATTGCCCTTTTTTGCCTACAACACACTTTGCTATTTTTAACTTTTGTTTATTGTTGAATACCTATTACCTACTACCATTAGTAACGGTAGGTATATCTGTTTTGGTTGTACACACGGCTACACATCAAGCTATACATTTCTGGTTTATGCTGATCTCGCATTGTAAAGGACTTCCGTACAGTGCGAGGTCAGCTTATTCCGACAATGTATAGCTTGATGTGTAGCCGTGTGTACTAGTATTAATATTATTAGATCGTAGAGCGTATCTTCAGTACGACTAACCGGATTATTGATTAACCAATCGCAGTCCACTGCCAGACATTAGAGGATCTCTCCTATTACCACCAGAGCACACAGTTCAGCCTTCCGTATCCAGTCTTCACTTACCACTGCTCTCAGAACGGTACCTACCTAATCTTTATTGATGGGATGCATTTTAATCTGTCTAAGGGACCACTTTGTAGAAGCGCTCATATTTTTTTCAGCTTTCAGGCAAGTACTTACTGACTTTATGCCAATATTGGATACTAGCTTTTGCCCGCAGCTTCTTCCGCATGAAAGGCGGAAATTATCCATCGGGAACGTTCTATCGGGATAAAAAGTATTATTATACTCGCGCCTCCTCCTCGAGATTAGTAATTTACACATGTAGTTACGCTAGTTGTCACCACTCATGCACTTAGTTGAGAAAAAAAAAAAATATGTTATATTAAATTTTTCTTTATCTATGGCAATTCAATTTGACATACCCACAATATTTTATTTTATTTTTACTTTTTATACATGTGGGTACTTTGTCCAGTTCCGCTCTCAGACGATGTCGCCAATCATTCGCATTTTAGTGCTCAACCACTCAACATCTATTTCGCGTCTCCGCACAGTTTGTTATAAAAATGCCGAAACGTAAGAATTCTAGGTCTCGTGAAGAAGACATTAACCATTACAAAAATAAAATTAGAAAATTAGAACGCAAAATTCGCGATAGACAAATTAGTGCTTCGGAAAGTGTATCAGACTTGGAGGAAACTGTTGTTCTACACGATGAGGATATTGGAGCAGGTATTTACCCACTTACTCATTTTAAAGTGATAACTATTTTCTTACCGCCTTGTTTACGTACCTACGTATTTAAGTATTTTAATGCAACCTGAACAGTCACTGGGGCTGTTTCAACGCATTTACAATACGGTTGGCGTTCCTTCCGCTGGGGATTGTAACCTAACCTAATAACTATTATAGCTATCAACATACAATAATTATGTACCTATTGAGCTGAAATTTCAAGGCTTTGAATAACAACAAAAGATTACGATCATAAAAATTAATCATGGACTTATTTAAGTCCACTTTTAAATGGTTTCAAGTAAGTTATTTAGCTTACGTTTGAAAAATTATCATATCTATGATAATTTTCAGACACTGCGACCAGATGATTGGTTATTAGAATGGCCGCCTGAAGATGAAACAGTTCAGGATTCGCACAAAACCTGTGAATCTCAGCCAGGCCCTAGTACTTCCACGGATGTACGCCCCGAAGAGCCTAATGCTCATGATGTTAATATTCCTGATCTGGATACGGAGATCCTAGACATTTTAGGCGATGATCCTACAAACTCAGACAAATACGGGCCTGAAATACGCAACGAAGTTGCAAATCGTTTATTGCACATTGCTAAAGGCGGTCTGAATAAGGAAAATCGTAAAGAATTGATCTCAAAATATCTATTACCTAAAAATTGTATCCAACTAGATGCTCCTAAAATAAATCTGGAAATTAAGGCGGCAATTGCTGATACCGCAGTTAAACGCGATAAAGGCATAGAAAACAAACAGAAACAAATGTCTAGTGCAATTGCTTGTTTGGCCGACATCATAAATTCCCAAATAAATTCCAAAACGATAACCAATGACATCCTGCAAAAATTAATGGATATATGCAGAATTTTATGCGATTTACAACATGCAGATTCCATCACACGTAGAAATTTCATTTTATTTGCCCTCAAAAATGACATGAAGGAACACCTTAAAAATACCAAGATAGACACGTATCTGTTCGGTGAAAATTTAGCAGAGACATTAAAATCAGCAAAGGCTGTAAACAAATCAGGAATCGAACTGAAAGCCGTATCTAGTAGCAAGACTGCGAATACCTACTATAAAGGACAAGCATCGAGAGCTTTAAACCGCAGAGCTCCCCCCCAGGCGCACAGGCCGCCCGCGGGGTCGGCGCCAGCGCCGAGGAGCCGCGAGCCTGCCGCGTCGCGCGCGCAGTATCCCCCGCCGCAGACGCAGTACATACCACCGCACGCACACTCGTCGAAGACGTCATCGCGGGGCCATCAGGCGACGTATCCTCGTCGCCGCTTTTAGAGACAGTTAAGTATGCAGGCCGCTTATCTAAATTCTATCAACAATGGGCTGTAATTACGAACGATCAGACTATACTGTCTTGGATAAAAGGTTAAAAAATACCATTTACAACGCCCGTTGTACAACATACACTCCCTGCTAGACCAACTTACTCGGCTAATGAAAGACCGCATTATTTAGAAGCGATTAATAACCTACTCAAAATAGGCGCAATATCAGAATGTTCTCCATGTGAAAATCAATTTGTCTCAAGTATTTTCTTGGTACCCAAACCAAATGGCAAGATTCGCTTTATTTTGAACTTAAAAAACCTTAACAAATTCGTTAAAACTGATCATTTTAAGTTAGAGGATTTAAGAACAGCATTAAAAATTGTAACGTATAATTGTCACATGGCGTCAATTGACCTCAAAGACGCATATTTTTTAATTAATATGCATAGAATCTCGAAAATATCTAAGATTCTATTTTGAGGGTAAATTATTCGAATTTAATGTTTTGCCATTTGGGTTAAGTACAGCCCCATACGTTTTCACAAAAATATGTAAACCTATAGCTAAATTATTGCGCTCCGCAGGCCTTCTGTCCACTGTTTATTTAGACGATTGGTTATTGTTTGGATATTCCCGTCTGGAATGCCTTAATAACATAGATGTAACTAAAAGATTATTAACTTCACTTGGTTTTATCATTAATGTAGAAAAAAGCGCACTTTCTCCTTCGACCAAATGCAGATTCTTAGGTATGATTATAGATTCACACGAGTTTCAGATTAGTTTACCAACAGATAAAAGGCTACGAATAAAAGCACAACTTATTATGTTTTCAAAATTAAAGCGTTGTAAGATTAGAACTTTTGCTCAGTTATTAGGCTTATTAGTTTCTTCTTGTCCAGCGATCGAATACGGATGGCTGCACACTAAAGAAATGGAAAGATGTAAATATCTCAACTTGAGAGGTCATGATGATTATAACAAATCTATGATTTTACCTGAATCACTACAACCCGACTTTGACTGGTGGTTAAATAAAATAGAACATTCTGTCCATCGAATAAAAGTTGATGTTTACCAAGTTGAGATATTTTCTGACGCCTCAACGACGGGGTGGGGGGCCGCGTGTGAAGGAATATCCGCGAGCGGGCAGTGGTCTAATAGCGAACGAGAACGACACATAAATTATTTAGAACTGCTTGCCGCATTTATTGCCTTAAAAGTTTTTGCTAAAAACCTTTTTAATTGCCAAATATTACTACGCGTTGACAATTCAACAGCAGTAGCATATATAAATAAAATGGGGGGTATACAATACCCTCATCTTACAAAAATAACTCGTGATATTTGGAACTGGTGCGAAAGCAAAAAGCTTTTCGTCTTTGTCTCGTACATAAAATCTAGTGATAATACTATTGCAGATTACGAATCACGAAGAACTCATCCGGACATAGAATGGGAGCTGTCTGATTGGGCCTTTGACAGTCTCACCCGCGCATTTGGTCATCCAAAAATTGATTTGTTTGCTAATCGCATAAATAACAAATGTGCGACATACATATCTTGGCACCGAGACCCAGACGCATTTACGATAGACTCGTTTACAGTTTCATGGGCAAATTATAATTTCTATGCATTCCCGCCATTTTCAGTCATACTTAAAACTCTTAGAAAAATAATAACAGACAAGGCACGGGGCATCATGGTCGTACCTTTTTGGCCAACACAGCCATGGTACCCCGTGTTTAAATCCCTCCTTATTTCGGAAACTGTTACATTTCCACCTAAAAGCCATGCCTTACTGTCTCATTCCAGCTCCCGTCGGATACACGAGTCGATAACCCGGTTGGCAGGCATATTATCCGGGGCGCATTTTCAAGGAGAAACATACCAGAATCATCACTTGATATAATGTTAGCATCATTAGCACCTAACTCCTTGAAACAATACGATGTTTACTTGAAGAAATGGTGGGACTTCTGTAAAATTAACTCGCTAAATGTTTATGACACCTCTTTACCCACAGTAATATCCTTTTTAACACAACTCTTTAATGATGGTTGCCAATATGGCACGCTTAATTCATGCAGATCAGCTCTTTCCCTGGTGCTGAGTCCGGTACTAATTAGTGATGATACAATAAAAAGATTCCTCAAAGGGGTTTTTAGACTAAAGCCACCAAGACCTAAATATGAAGTTACCTGGGATACCAACCTAGTATTAGATAAATTGAGTTCATGGCATCCTAATGAGCAATTAACCTTAAATAAACTTACAAATAAAACTATTACCTTACTGGCTCTGTCAACCGCACACAGAGTCCAAACTCTCTCGAAGATAAAAGTTAGCAATATTCAAAACCTTTCTCAGCGTATCACAATTAAAATTTCCGATATTATCAAGACTTCTAAACCGGGATTTCAACAACCTATTATTCATTTACCCTTCTTTATTGATAAAACATCCATATGCCCAGCCACTACATTACTGTGTTACATAGAACGCACCTCATTATTAAGAACATCTGACGACTTATTTGTTGGAATTAGGAAACCTTATAAACCAGTCGGAACGCAAACGCATAGCCGCTGGATAAAGCAAACACTCAGTGAATGTGGGGTCGACACCAACGTGTTCAGTGCACACAGCACGAGACATGCAGCATCATCGCGCGCGCACTCACAGGGCGTTAGCCTAGATACTATCCGTAAAACGGCAGGTTGGAGTAGGAATTCCACAACTTTTGCAAAATTCTATCAGAGGGTTATTATTGAAGATGATAGTACTACCTTAGCAGAATCAATAATCAACCAACACTCATAATTAATTTATTGTGATTATACATAATTGTCTACAGCTAACTATGATAGCTATTATAAGAATAATTATTCCTTAGTTAGTTAATTACATTCATAATTATTGTTAATCTTAGAAGTACAAGATGTTCTTTATGTTTATTGATTGTACCAAAATAAACAATAATAAAATTAATTTGATATTTACGAACATTATTTTAAATTGATGATATTCCCAAAATACTCTCAAAGTCTACATGTGTAAATTACTAATCTCGAGGAGGAGGCGCGAGTATAATTAATGATTAAACGAACTTACCTGTACGTGAAGTTCTATCATAATTATACGAGCGCCGAGTCCGAAGAGATTAGTAATCCCACCCTCCCAGTGCTGTACATGCATACACACCCCGAATTACATAGTGTCTCGGAAATACATCAATTATTAACCATAGGATCTTTTACTCTAAACTAAATGATTGGCGACATCGTCTGAGAGCGGAACTGGACAAAGTACCCACATGTATAAAAAGTAAAAATAAAATAAAATATTGTGGGTATGTCAAATTGAATTGCCATAGATAAAGAAAAATTTAATATAACATATTTTTTTTTTTCTCAACTAAGTGCATGAGTGGTGACAACTAGCGTAACTACATGTGTAAATTACTAATCTCTTCGGACTCGGCGCTCGTATAATTATGATAGAACTTCACGTACAGGTAAGTTCGTTTAATCATTAATTATATACGTCCTAAACCAGGGCATGGTCTATCTGTGGGCCAAGAAATCCATTCAACTGTTGAGGCCACCTTTTCAGCCATTAACTACTAAACGAATTTCTCAGACAGACAGAGTTATGTAACTTACGCATTTATAATTCTAGCTTCTGCCCGCGTGAAATTTTGGCTCCCGACCCACCGTGTCACATCCCATCGCCAGCCCGGGCTATAACTTTGATTTCGCTTAGCGTTTTTTCATACTTTTTCTTTTTGGTGGGCTCCTAAGGGTCTTAGCGTGATTACATAGCCTATACCAAGCCTTCCTCAAGAATTAGGCTATCCAATGTAAAGCTATTTTTTCAAATCTGACTAGTAGTTCTGGAGATTCCTACCCCACATACAAATTTACGAACAAAGTTTACCTCTTTATGATATTAGTATAGATGTATGGATTATTTTGATTTTGATTGGTAGTACCTAGATATCAAGTACTTACCTGAAGATAAACATCTTCAGCGGAGACAGACTGTTGATAATTCATAGTATACTCAGGAGCCTTAAGTCCTCCTAAGCCCGTACCAGGGTTTCCTAAGTTCTCCATCTCTTTTGCCTCCTGCTCCTCATATTCTTCAATAGTTTTTGGAGTCTGCGCATTTTCGGGTGGTGGAATTTTGCCTCTTGTCGAACTTATGTCAAACCCTAAGAAATAAAAACATTGATGGAATTTTTGACTGTTTAAAAATATCTATTTACTTACTTGTTTTAAGGAGATTATGTTGCCTATTTCGGGTAGGTACTATGATACCTACTATGGACATTTTAGGGTTGATTGGTAGTTACCTGCTAGAGAACAAGATAGGCACCGGAAAAGCTTAAACGCGCAGTGGCGGATCTAGGATTGTCGTTTGAGAGGGGTTTGACTCCGCTGAGGGTAGATTTTTAGCAAATTAAACACTAAAAAAGCACACAACATTTTAGAAGCCTCCTCGGATTACTTTTCGCAAATTCCTCAATGACTTAGTTAGGTTGTAGACCTCCACAGATATCTCGGCGAATATACATGGCGGCCAAACCGGGCAGAATGAGTGGCGCGCGGATTCAGTATTCGTCACGTAAACAAAATATCTTATAGAAAAAAATATTAAAACATAATACTTACTAATTAAGATAAGGAATAATTGATGACAATTCTATATACATTAGGCAGTGTAATACTTGCTACAAAGTTTAATTAGAACATTATCAAGTTAACTTTAAGATTTGATACAGAAGAACTTCTGGATGCTTTGGGGGCTCGAGCCCCTTAACCCCGCCCCCCCGAATCCGCTACTTAATACCTACCTACATAAGTAGATAGCAGGAAGGAGAGGAGCTCGTGGCTAAATAATAACACCCGCACAGGTCGATCGATAGTTAAGCTACGCTTACCTTATCGAACACAAAAATAAGTTTGCATTTCATGATAAGTATTTCTCGAAAAAAAAAACTATGACAAAACAAAGTTATTTCTGCGGTTGTAACGAAAATATCCCTTCTCAAAAACTGGACTTACCTACCTACTAGCGTCATTTAGAAACTTAATTAGGTAATCTTTTAAATTAAGTATGGGATCCAACAAAACCCCTCCCTCGAGCTTATGTGTATTGAAATACACTAGTAGGTACCTACCTACACCATTATTTAGTGGTGCACAGAATACTAATGCAAATATTCTCCAAGTAAAAAAGGCTGGGTAACATCCGTACAGACGGATAGACAGACATAACGAAATTACAAGGGTTTCCATTTTAGCCATAAGCTTACGGAACACTAAAAATATAGGTATCCCTAACGTTGCTCTCGCGCAGTCGGGTAAAAATTAAGTAGGTAGGTGAAACCTAGAATAGTTACCTACCTGTAGATGGCAAATCGTCTCCTTGAAGAATTTCTGGTTCAGGTGGTCTTAACAGATTCACGAGACATTCCATATTAGCCGCTGTGAACTCCATTTTGATGCTTGCCGACTGTACACAAAATACCTACACCGCAAAACAATTTGAACAACAATGCGAAATAATAATTGATATTTTATGATTCGTTCGTTTAATCAATGCAATGTTGGCAATGGCAACGTTCATAGATAATAAACTAGCAACGTTTTACGTTGCTAGGATACCAATTCCCTGAGAGTGCAACCACTAGAACAGTTTAGGGGGATGCATGCGCTCTCGAAATTTGTTCTCGTAAAAAATCATATTATTGCAATTCGCTGATCAGTGTCAGCTTGTATGTTGATCAAAATATGATTTGCGCCCAAATTTTATAGTAGACTAGTAGATAGGTAGGACCAGGCACCTATAGAAAAGTGCTTCGAAATATACAGGTAACTTGTGATTTGACATCAGGACGTGGTACTGCGACTCATTTACAACAATTAAGCACCCCATAAAGCCTAGGCGAAAATTCATGGGATTCGAGAATACTCATTTTTTGTAAATTTCCCAGAATTCGTCACTAAATAAGTTGAAAAAAAAAAAATCTGCTCGACGACGTAAATAACGCAATGAATGTTGTTGAACTGTCAAAATGAAACAAATTAGGCATAATGTTTACGAAAATAAGTTACGCAATTAGGGTACTTACTGGGTGCTTAACATGTGATGGATTGCTAGGATGTTAGAAAGTAGTGGGATGGCATAAACCAGTTAATTAATTCGATTATCACACAATTTTTTAATATTTCAACAATTTGCAAATTCGACCTATGCCTGCATTATCGACTGTTTCATTGGCACCTCTTAACATTTTTTAGCTTGTGTACTTCGTTTAGATAGCTAATTAAATGAAGATGTCTTCTCCGTAATTTGTACGCTTAAAGCATTAGTAAAATTTTGGGATAACTGCAAAGTTCATGTAGGTACATACGTAGATAATTTTTGAAAATGATTGATAAACTTTTTCCTTTAACTTTTAACTGTTTGATGTTTTAGAAAATTTGGTTACATCGCGAGGTTTGTTAAATAATAGGTATTCAATGGAATAGCAATGAAGCCCATTTAATTTGAAAGTTTGGAGAAAAGTAATATTTAGTGATGAATTCTGTATTTAGTGATGAATTCTGGGAAATTTTCAAAAATAGGTATCTACATAGAAATAGGGTTTTCTCGAATTCCATGAATTTTCGCCTAGGCTTTATGGGGTGCTTAATTGTTGCAAATGGGTCACACTACCACATTCTAGAAGGAATACGTCAAATTACAAGTCACCTGTATATTTCGGAGCACTTTTCTAAAGGTGCCCAGCCCACCTAGGTAGGTAAACTCAAACTCAAAGCATTTATTTCAATTAAACGATTTACAGGCACGTTTAAACTGTCAAAGAGTCGGTCAGTTAGTCAGATAGTTGAAGCTAGTTAAAGCTAGTTGCCCATTCCAAAACGTAGATCTCAATAGAGAAGAACGGGCAAGAAACTCCGAGAACACTCTTTTAAATATAGATATTACAAAATCCTAGGTACATTATTCTTGTTGCTTCTATTTGTGAGAACAATATACAAAAAAAAATCAAATCAAAAAAATCAAAAGCAATTGAAAATATTAAATTAATAATAAGCTCTGGCAGGTAAGAGATGACCAGTTTCAACTGACTGCGCTCGTTCACGAACATGACACGTGGATCACCACCATCTAGCTCAATCATTTTGTAGGGAACCGAATGATACAAAACCATAATTTGTATTTAAAAAGGGGGAAGCAACTCTTCCAAATATTAAAATTTTAACTAGTAAGCCCAAATGGCTGTGGAACAGAACCAGCATAAAGGCTTGTGCAAACTGGCGCGATATTGCGGGCGCTACAGGCAGCGCGACCCTTGTCACGCCCGTGATATCGCGCTGGTCTGCACGAGCCTTTAAGCCAAGCATTTTTTATCTGCGATATAATTATCCAACTCATAATATGCTTGTCTACATAGTGTGCGTTTAATGCATGTTTTAAATTTCTTATCATTTAGTTGAAGAATATCAAGTGGTCTTTTATTGTAACATTTTACACAGTACCCCATAAAAGAAGACATACTTTAGACTATCTAAAACGTGGTTGGTTAATTGTTCCTATTTCTAGTGTTAAAATTATGCCTGTTACTTATTTTACTATAGATATAGATTTTTTCGATCATACATAATAGTTAAAGCAATGGCACACTACAATACAATTTTATCGGAGAGGCAAGCGGATGGCAAGAGGTAATCTGCGTATTGAAGTGATACCGAACCCTCCGTACCGTCCAAATGGACCCCAAATAGACGGGGGCGGAGATATGGGGGATGGGGGCAAAACATATTTTTTTGACATCGCATTCAAGATTTAAGCTCTATTATGTGCAAGGAATTTGTGTGTATCAATACCATCCGGTTGCCACCCCCCAACATTGCATTGTTATAATTGAAATAATGTATATAATTCTTGTAACTCCTTACCAATGATTTATCACCGAAAATGAGGGTTAATTTTATCAAAACCAGAGCTCATTGATACACACTAACTCCTTGCAACTTCAACATCAACTTAGTTAAATAGGTACAAAATTATTGTCTTTTAAGAGTCCTATTAGGCCTCATTTACGGAGACGCGGGGCGTCGCGCGTTGCGTTGAGCGGCGCGGCCCGCACTGAATTCAAATATATGGCGTTGTATGAGTGCGTTTACGGAGAAGCGATTTTAGACGCGTTTGTTTGAATTAGGGCGTTTTTTGCGGCCGAGCCCGCGGATGGCACCGACGCGTCCCACGCGGCGTTTATCGCGGCGGCGGACGCAGCGACAATTCTCGATGAAGCTATATGTCCGAGGCGGAATCTTCTGTCAGTCTTATTTAGAAATCGCGCAACACAGACGTAGTCACCGTCGCAATGGAGTATGATATGATCGACTTTTTTTTAGAAGAAAATTCAATGTTAAAAAGTGAATTATTAAAACTAGTCGATTTGATCGAGGCGAGCGTGCGCCGCCGCGATGCCCGCCGCGTTCTTCGCTACACGCTAGAGGATTCGCCGCGGGCGCCGCGTCGGGCACCGCCACGCTTCCCGTCTCGCTTCTCTATGAACATGGTCGTATATTGCTATAAGTTTGTGTTTACGCGTGCGATGATGCGTGCCGCTTCACGCGCCGCCCCACCGTAAACAGAAAAAACGTCCAACGCGCCGCGAGACGCCACGCCACACGCGACGCGAGACGCCCCGCGTCTCCGTAAATGAGGCCTTACACTTTTTACGCAAATTCATGATTTTTGACGTTGTAATTTTCAGCAACAGTAATATATTTTAATTATTTGATTATGAATAACGATAGTGCTATTCTCTTTCTTGTAAGTTGGGGTTACACATTTTAATTTTTCTTTTCGTGTAATTTACTATAAATATTTTACGAACTCAGTTTACAAGAAAATCCGTTGGCGATGGAACTTTGACGCTTAAATTCACTTTATTCTATTCAATTCAAATAAAAGCTAAAATTACTAAAAGATAAGTTGAATGTTTTACTTGTTTATTGGAGTTCTAGAATTTATTTAAATTTCTTGAGTTTTCACAGAAAAAATCATAAAAAAAGCAATAAATGTCTTGATTCAGCGTCCATTATATTCCAAATAAACAAAATTTTATCAAATAAACTAATAAGGTATACCTAAAACTTCTATCTGCAATGAATACGTTTCATTTGTTTTCGTTTCTCAATATAATAAGAAAAAATTACCATAAAAAAATTAAAGTACCTACTATATATTCCGCGTCAATTCATCAAATCACTTGAAAATAATGTGTAACTCCAACTTATAAGAAAGAATGGCACTATCGTTATTGTAATTAAATAATTAAAATATCATAATGTTAATGAGAATTACAACGTCAAAAATTACGAATTTCCGTAAAAAAATGTAATAGGACTCTTAACAAAATATTTTGTATTGCTGTAAGTATATTTTGTATTATATGACAATACTTAAATTGCTTTTTTTTTTCGTACGCCTACGCCTACATAAAGATGGAATGCAATTTCAATATTTTATGGAAAAAAATAATTATAGTATCCATATTCAATAGTTAATCAATCAATACTACTACTACTAAATCAATACTGTAAGGCTATATACACCGGCGAGGCGAGGCGTGGATGGGATGGGCGAGAATTGAAATGTTTATGGCAAAATTTCTATCCACGCCTTGCCCATCTTTGGTGTAAAAGGTCAAGATGCGCGAAGATGTGCGAGGCGAGGATTGAAATATTTGTTAGTACAATATTGAACTTTACTTCTGACTCTGGACCCGTACGGTCTCTCTCCTTCAAGCACTGACTCGCGCTGGCACGCGCCGGCTCACTCAGACATTCGCGAGACATCACTGCATACTCTCCAGCTCCCTGCTACTTACATGTTTTACTTAGTTTTATTTATGGTTATACAAAGCTGAAATAAATAAAAGTACGCGACTCACATTGTTGTTCACTTAATGTAGGTACGGTATGCTACGGTGTCCACCCATCCATTTATCTTACTTAAAAATAGCGTGAGCCGGCGCTAGGTAGCGATGGCCGGCGCGACATCGCGGGGCAGCGCTGTTCTACGTGAGACGGCGCGGTATAGCGATGGATATCTCCAGTGTAAAAGGGTAAGCGTAGTTTCAATTCTCGCCCATCCCATCCACGCCTCGCCTCGTCGGTGTAAATCCACCTTTATGTATAGTTTTATAGTTTATGTTTTAAAAACATTATTAACCGGAACTTAAGAATTAAGATACCTCTGCTACAAACTAGGGCTCATTAATCTACAAAATCAAGCTTAAGTATGATTAAAATAATTCTTACAAAAACATTTAGTTGTATTTTATTATAATTATTAGGGTTAATGCACCATTATACATCTAATGCATCAAAATTAGCAAATAACACATGAGTAGGAAGAGGTTTAAGGGAAGCCATCATCATCCTCTTCTGCCATCTCCTTGGCCAGCTCCAAATCCTGTTGTTCTCTCTCACGTCTCTCTTCAGCACTCTCTAGTTCCTTCCCATATGATTTTGGTGGGTACCTCATAGCCTTGACACTCTGGTTGTGCAAGTCTAAACAAAATGATATGCGTTGGTGGAAGGCAAGCTGCGGCTCCCTAGTGCAATAGAGGTCAGAACTCTCCTTGTTACTCATGTATCCCTTTTCAGGATCAAGGGTAGCCTCAATAACTCCATCTCGTATAGCTTTAGCCACAATAAATTCTGCATCTTCAGCTGAGTCTAGGCCTAGTTTCCTAGCTATATCTTTAGGAGAGATACGTGAGTATGAAAGTCCAATCGAGCGGATGGCCGTTTTAATGACATTCTGCCTGAGGCGAAGAATCAATGTGAAAGTATGATCACTACGGAACTGGGGGCCAAAGTTCTCAAGGACTTCCCCAAATCTCTGCAAGTTTCCAAGTCTAACTGCTTGAGTAAGTTGGAAATAAGGTGCCAAAGCTTTACGTAGAGGAGCTTGTCTGAATATAGCTCTTTCAGGAATATCTCCCAACAGTAACTCAACCACAATAGCCAACTTCTGGACAGTTTGACGGAATCCAACAGCAGCAGTCTGAGGAGCCTTCCTCAAGGCTTGCACCAAGTGTTTGTGAGCATCACTGTACTCCAGACGAGCAGCCTTGATTCTTCCAAGGTAATACAAGAATCTTGCCCACTCATTATTACTTGCATTTTCAGGGAAAACAGACTTGCTGACAAGTTTATCGGCTTGATCATACAAAGAATAATGCAAATAGTTACGCAGAAGACAGTTTATGAGTACTGCTTGGCCTTCATAGTCATTACGCAGGGTAGAAGTACGAAGTCTTGCATGAAGTAATCCTCTAATAAGATCTAATTTATTAGTTAGTTCAAACACTCTTGAATGGTAAAAGTAGCATTTTGCAGCAATCAAATCAAGAGTTCTTCTGTTTTGAGCTAAGACCTTATTCATCAGCTGCTGTGAGCACTCGGTAGCTTCTTCCAACCTGTTGGTGTCCAGCAAGCGCAGCAGCACCAACAGGTGCAAGTACACGTCGACTTCTGGAACAGGTTGCTTGGGCGCACTGCGAGAGCGAGGTGGCTCGATGTCGACAGCGCCAGGTAGCGGGTCCTCCACAAACGCAATCAATACTTCTTTGTCAGCACTTGACGGATAAAGTTGGTTGAAAATAGCACGCAAGACGTTGCCATTTAACTTCCTTCTGGTACTGGGAAGAGATCTCAATACTCGCATAGCAAACCTCGGCTCCTTGGAAGTAACAGCTTTATCTATTTGTCTTACATGCTCCCTCAAATCTTGAACAGCAAGCACATCTGCATCTTTCTTTACTTCGGGCGTTTCTGCATCACTAGCTGCTGCAGGACTTTCCACACTTTTCATTTCAACATCTTCCGCAGGAGCCATTTTATACGCTCTGTAATAATTTTCCCAATAAACACAAAGATCTTTGCAAATTTGGCGATTGTAATATTTTTCGACCCTTTTGTCAAAAAATGCCGAGTAACTATAAAGCGTTCTAAAACAGATATAACAACATCTTTAGTATGTTGAAGTGATATGTTATTGCTATCTCTTTCATATATATATGATACGAATCCGTATTTCTCTTTTTCTCAGTAGGATTCATGTAGCAACAAATGTTAACCATGAATGGAACACTATTAATGAAGTAAAAAGATGTTCGGATACATTTCCGAGAAATAAAAGAGACTACTAAAAATTAAAAAACCAGGAAGACGGAACCCTTCCTGGTTTTTTTAATTTTTAGTAGTCTAGTTGTGATGAAGAACAAACTTAAGTTTTTGTTTTTTAGGGTGTCGTACCCGAAGGGTGCCAAACGGAACCCTATTACTAAGCCTCCGCTGTCCGTCCCTCTATCTGTCTGTCAGCGGGCTGTATCTCACGAACTGTAATAGGTAGATAGTTGAAATTTTCACAGATTATGTATGTCTATTGCTGCTATAACAACAAATAATAAAAATTAAATAAAGTTAAAAATTATTGGGGAATCTTCACAATAAACTTTCGATTAAAGATTAAAGATTTTGTGGCGTGTCCTTGTCTAGAGCAACATTCAACATATTGTAAAACCGCCGATTCATAAGGTATTTTATTTAAATGCGGGCAATTTTCTACAATTGCAAGAAAAACCTTTATAATGGGGTTAAAAACTACCACTTCAGATCACTTCAGATGGCGCTGATGTTTACAAAAAATGTATGGCTAGCTGTCAATAAGACTGAGTCTTATAATTTGACAGCTAGCCATACATTTTTTGTAAACAAGCGACTTATTTTACGCATAATTAATTATTGAGCCCAGTTGCGCAGCTGTTTACTGTAAAATACGGGGCCCATGTATTTGCCAAAGATGTTATACATTTAACGATTTTTATGAAAATAGATGAAAATTGGACATTGGGGGGGGGGGGGGATGTCCAATTTTCAGTAGTTTCGGAGATAGGATGGCCTAAAATTTTGAAAAACATTCAGAGAATGGTTTTCCCCATGGATTATCGGAAAACCTATAAGAAGTCTATGGTCTTAAAATAATATGGTGATTCTCTCAATATTGTGCGTAAACTTACATTTGCAGTTGGAATGTATGGGAGAACATGTTTTTCAACGTGTTATGTTAAGTTTGTATTTGAGATAAATTCATCCTAACTACGGATTCCTTCATTCTGCGTGGTCCGACACGCACTTGGCCGGTTTTTAAAAATTGAATTGACTTAGAAGCATGATTTTTTTTGAGCTCCAAGGGACTGTAGATCCTTAAAAAGGATCTTGACAGACAGCCAAACAACGAAATGATCCTTCAGGGGTGCTGTTTTGCCCTTTTGAAGTACGGAACCCTAAAAACAGAACAACTCTGTTTGTTACGTTTGTTTGTTCGTCTGTCTGTCACAACACTGTACCTTTTTAATATTTAAAGGTGGCTACATTTTTTTGAATATGTAACATCTTATAGAAGAAGGTCCTAGATACTACCTATCGTAAATGTTCGTATGCGATTTCTACTTTACGTTCCAAATTCAAATCACATTAATGACCAGTGGAACATAATGAAATGGAGTTAAAACTGCCACTTGCTGACTTCAGATGGCACTGATCTTCAGCGTCTATTAATTTGACAGATAGTCATACATTTTCTGTAAAGAAGTGACTTCTTTTACGCATAATTAATTATTGATCCCAATTGCGTAGCTGTTTACTGCAAAAATACGGGGATCCATGTATTTGCCAAAGATATTGTAAGAAGAAAACTGTGGGAGAAAGCTCTCCGAAAAAAAATGGAACCCGATAAATGGTCGAGAGGATTTGCTATCCTTTATGCCTTTTAAGGGGGAAAGTAGTATAAAGGTGATGCTCCCAAGAGAACTAAGTCTGTTTTCATTACATACAGGCACTTGTTTATTTATTTTTATTTAATTAAATCACAATTATTACCAGTGTTGCCAACTTTATTTTAACCAAACCACAAATTGTGGTATCGTAAAACCACTAAACCACCAGAAAACCACTAAAGCCCGATTTACACTTCAATAAGTACAGTAGCGAGTTAACTTGCGTCATCGGCGAGTTAAGTTGTTAATGTTGTTTGAACGGCAAAAGCGAGTTAAGTAGTAAGTTGTCGATTAAGTTGAGTTGAATAGATCGCGATCCTATTTTTTGGCGAGTCCAGTGCGAAATAGCCCCCTCTCTCGCGTCTCCCGCGCCCCACCAACTTAACTGGCCCGGCATGCAGGCGGGCGAGTTTAGTACAGTCCATAATTTGTTCACTTTCAATGTGTTGTGCAAGTATTAATACTATTTCTCTTATTATAGCACGTAAATTGGTGTTAAGTAATTCAACATCCATTTTCTGGATTAAAACAACGCGAAACGCGACTATTCTTCTTCTCGGCAACTTATGACTATTCACTCCGCCCGTTTGGACGCTACTTACAACTTACTACTTATTACTTAACTGTCTGAGTTCTTAACTCGCTACTGTACTTATTGAAGTGTAAATCGGGCTTAACATATTAAGCTAGACAGATAATACCTACATATTATTTGAAAATAAAACAACAACATTGTATTTTTATTATAAAATTATAGTTTATTTTTTATAACTACAAAAAAATCTTAAAGGCAATCATTTTCGAAAGAATCGGCTTTTTCTATGATTTCTGTTTTAACTTGGTCCCAATTTTTTGTACTACGCTATTGGGTAAAATGTAGTTATTGCAGGATTTTCCTTCGCGTTTTAAACCAGCATGGATTGTGAGAATTGAAGATAGGAAATCTAACTTCATTCGGTTTCTGTTTTTGTCTTAACAACGTTCATCATGCAAAATAATCGCTCTACGTCAGTGTTAGAATGAGGTAAAACTAATAAAGATAAAGCAAATGTGGCTTAATCTTGAAATCTGTTCTCTCCAGCGATGTCTTTGAAATTCAGTACCTCGTACCAAAATTACTTTGTAATTTTTGTATTTTTCTAACTGAGAAATGGATTTGACGCCACTGCTCGTCAACTTTCGCAACGGTCAGCGATCAGCTCTTTATTGTGAGATAGTGCGTGTTCTACACTGATTCTTGTAATATTTTTCATGAGTTTCAAGTTATCGGGCAATCTGTTTTTTAGTTCATGAATCAAATGTACAATGAACTGGATACACCTATTACGTATTATTTCTTCTTCATTCGGTGGAAGTCCTTTTTCTTTCATCGTTGACACATGAGATTCGAATCTGTACCCCAAATAACATTTCTTATCAAAAAAATCGTGAATCTGCCTTTTGGTTAGGCAATATTATTTTCGCAACAAGTGTATCAATCAAATTTGTCAATTCGTCATAAAGTTTTGAATTGTCTGCGTCTTTTGATTCAAATAATTTATTAACTCTGTTAACGTCAGTGAGAAGTGGATACATAAATGCAATGTACGCATAATTCACGTCATCTGAATACATTCCATGCAGCAATTCTGCTGTGTAACATCTTTATTTTAATTTGCCCAAATTAAAGTGTGTTTTTAGCTCCAACCATTGTGTATAAATGCGTGCAACTGCAGACTCTATAGATAGCCACCTAGTTTGACAAGATTGTACAATTTTCAAAGGATCATGACCGTCATTGATAAGCAAGGGTGGATCCAGCTTTTGAATCAGGGGGGGGTCACATAGTGGAGGTCCAGTCAGGACAGGTTCCAAACAGTGGCAGACTAAGCCTGTCGGGGTGCCCGGGGCAGCAAAAAAATATGAAGGCCCCCGGTCTTCTCAGTTTATGAAGGTATTTCTAGTAAAATTTTGCTAAAAATATATAATGACAGCAAAAAATCAAGTATAACGTGTCTAATTATAATTTACCTACACCATGAACTTCGCAACCAACAGGATATTTTTTTCAGGGAGCAAAAAAGTAGGGAGCGAACAAGGGGAGCTCGAAATTTTTTGCACCTTTCTTTTAAACATCATTACGTAAATAGGAGTAGCTTTGTCGACATAAGCAGAAAAGTTTGAGAGTTAGAAGAATAATAAGTGCGAGCGAAGCGACATCGAATATTTTAGTACCTACACCGCCTTGTGTAGATAAGGTTTTTTTTTAAGTCATACTTAAATAGGAATTCCTTTGTCAACTTATGCAGAAAGTTTAAGAATGTAGATTGTAGCGAGTGGAGCGAGCTCGAAAATTTTCATCTACAGCCTCCTAGTCTAAACTGCTTCTTACTGAATATTTATGAAGACTGTGTTTGGGATATCTTTAAAAAATACATCTTAAGAATTACGGGGCTGGCAGGACTGGGGCGAGGCGGTTTATCTATTACTACTATTCTAGGGTACCTATTCAATATTTACGTCCAATTGCTAGCTTCAGATAAACCTACATGGGTACATATGAAACGTCAGAAGCTAGGAAAACGGTTTCATTTTGTCGTTTCCTATGGAAAAGAGCCGGCAGAAAACTCAATCACAATAATCAATCATCATAATTATAATAACAGACCATTGTCTTATTTTCCGTGTCGTTCGCGCATGTATGGCAATGGCAAAAGCAAGCACATCCTCCGCGGCAACATCATACAAAGTATTTATTGATTAAAATTGGGTAAAAACTGCTTTGTTACTACTGATACTGCCAATTGCAAACATGGCATATTCAGCGCCCCAAAACCAGATTCGCCAATTCTCTTTTCAATTTAGCATGTACACCATTATTAACTCCGGTCGTTACCGAAGCATTATTTGTTTTTTTTTTTTTCAAATTCAAATTAATTTATTTCGTGAACACAGGGTACATACATACAGAAGATGTTATAATAAAATAGATTAGATCCGAGCTGTGTCCCGCCAAAAGGCATACAAAATAATATCAAAGGTCCTTTTTTAAAACAGATACATTTAAGCCATTAAAAGTAAAATCCCAATAATTATAAATCATGTAAAAATTAGATAAAATGTCAAATTAAATAAAGTGAAAAAACCAAAAAATAAAAATAACAATGTCACTAATTCAATAATACAACAAGACAAGACAATACAACAATTCAAGATTAACAAAATCATTTCGTATGTCACATAACATTTTATCAGATTGGATTTGGCAAGGAATTAAAATTAAAATTTGTCATTTAAATATTCGTCAACAGAATAATACACCTTGTTATTTAACAATTTGAATAGATTTCTTTTAAATTTATTAATGTTCACACTTGAGATAACTTGTCCTGGTAACTTATTAATATTGTTCCGATGCCCATTCAATTTTGTAGAGGTATATTGAATTTAGCAAATGTCGCTTTTATGGTGCCAATAATCCCGTCTGCATCACACTCATTCAACATTGGAAGATCTAAAAATGTAGATATCATTTTTTTGTAATTGCAGCTGTAATAAATTATTATTCACAAATATTTTTGAACGGAAATATCCGTTGATTCGTATCAATCTAGGGTTGATCTTTCAAATCATTTTTTAGGTTTTCTGAGAAATGGGGTTATAGATTTTTTTTTAAATTTAGGAACATTTTGTCCTATGTAAGTAAATTTTTTCATCCTCCTTGTGCATGTGATTAATCACTTCTCCCATATGATCTACTACACGTAAGCTGGTATGTGCCGCTATAAATAATGCTAGCCTAGATTCTTCTTTCTTTTTACCCACGCTGTCTGGTTTGAAAGGCAACTTTGTATTCGTAGCTACAATGTATAAAAAAACGGAATCTTTTTAAAATGATCATAATGTAAACAGAAACCTACCTACTAACTCTTTGAAATTTGATGTTGACTGTATAAGTATAAATGGTAATACATTTTATTACGTACGTACCTTTAAATTTTGCAAGTGCTTTTTGGATAATCTATGACTCTTTAAATCTCCATAGTGATTCCTTAAAATTGAACTACATAATTTGCACTTAGCAACTGAACCAGTAGTACTCTCCATCCCTTTAAATCTGAGTCACGTAACCAACTTTCATGGAACTTTTGTGTGTAATGTGGTATAAACATATTCGTTTTACAAAATAAACCAAAACAAGTAAAACAACCAACGCGAACTCCGAACTGTACTGTACTGTCCGTTGTATTTATATTTTTGTGCATGCATAGGAAACAAACATTTTTATTTCAAATCAAACTTGACCCAGTTTTCATACAAATGAAGTCTATAATCAAAATTATTCAAGAAATTGACAAGCTATTTTCGGGGAATCCCCGAAAACAACCACCTTAGTTCTGAGTGTTACCTACACATATAAAAAAATATACACTAACGTAAACGTTCGAGTTATATCCCGAAAATATGTTAATCGTGCTAGTGATTGAATTTCGTACCTTACCACTAACTGAAGCAACCAAAGTCACTAGAAAAATCCACTAGCCACTAAAACCAAAATTTGTCCGCTAAAAGGTAAGTCTAAACCACCAGATCTAGTGGAAATTCCACTAAGTTGGCAACACTGTGTCAGATCGACATCATCCATGCAGTTTGGTCGTCTAAGTTTCCCTTAAACTATTTGATGGGTCTATGGACTAGAGAAAATTTTTCGAATGTAATCTTTTGTTTAATGCCGAGTGTTACGCTGGGATACAAAATGAAATGAAACGATCTTTTAGGCGCAAAGTTTTTTAATTTTTTATTAGGTTTCTTCGTTTTTTTTTTCAGAAACAACTTTTCCATAGACGGAAAGGCATCTCTGCAACTGTCATAATGAATGTTTGAGATAGGAATAAAGACTTTATTGGTTCGGAATAAAGTTGTTTTTTTTTGTCATTCTTTACTTTGTGTTCTGTACGTAGCACCTTTGTCTCTAAGCATGCTTTTGTCTTTGGCTTGCCTATTCCATAAACTATAGATGAGACTAAACTACTAGCATTGCCTGTAGTTGCTTAACCAATATACTGTACTTGTAAAATACGGCTATAGCTTATAATTACTAATGTTACAATTGAATATTCTTGGATTACAACCATCACATTGTCACGATAATTGCGTGTGCCAAAAATTATAAGCAACGGACGCGCTTCGGCTGCAGGGGACCGGTTGATTCTTTACATAAAATTTCAATGTGTTCTGGAAATGGTTTGCAAAGAGGACGTGGTATCATGGTTTAAAGAATTGGAAAGCTATAAACGCATAGACGCGATGTGTACGTTATTAAATATGTGTTTGCCATTTGAACTACGTTTCATTGGCACATACCTAGAGGAGCTAGGCAAGCGGGACTTTCAGGAGTTGCGTGGTGCCGAACTAAGAGCCAACAACCCCACAGACCTGGCTGCGGACATCGGAGGCGCTAACACAGACCCCAGGACGCGACGGAAAATGGCCTTGTATGTGTCGTTGTTACGTTCGTGTAATTTCGCGTGTGCTACCACATTGTACAATGCCATGGTCAGTTTGGAGCAGAGTGGCTTGTTGAAGGGCTTGTACGGCGATCTCCTGGAAGAAATTCTACTTCTGTATACGATGGCGTTACATCATCCTGCGTTTACATTTGATCAAAAGTCACATTTTGGTGAAATATTAGACAAATTAAAAATGGAAGATCAGAGGATACAATTTCCTGAACCACAAGAGCATATAAATGTAGTCCCAGTGAGTGCATGCCATACACAGTCAAATATCACAGCCAACATGTCAATCCCACCGCCTAACTTGTCTAGCTTGGGGCCACCGCCTGGTATTGTGTTTGTCAAAACACCTGGGGTGCAGGTCAGTGTTGTCACATTCTTACACCACCATAGTATTACTAGAAGTACAAAGCTGCCTTAGTTATTCTATGACCAAAATAAGTCTACTAGATTTCATTCTTATGTGGAATATTCATAGTTTGATTAATGTAATTATACAAAATTGGAATCTAAATATCACTCTTCTAGTCAAGGTTATTGTGTGAGAATAAAATTTATTTATGATAATGTTGATAGGATCAACTTTGGCATTTATTTAGTGTCTAAAATTGGAAGCTGTACACAAACAAAGCCTAGGTTTTATTTTAGATCTAAAGTTTATTTTGCTGTCCAAATTTTGTTTTGCACATTTAACTACTCCAACCATAGTAGACTAACAAAAACTCATTTTTTTGTATTGAGAATGTAGGTGTTACAATTTATGAAACCTGATAAATGGGTGCACTGACTGGACTGGTCAACTCTTTGTGTGGTTCTTTCTTCAAAAGACTATCCCAGACCTTAATCTGCATGGTCCTCATATGGCCCGACCAAGATTATGTCTGGACTTTAAAAGAGACTGCAACCTCTGAGTTAGTTTTGGTCTTTCTTCACAAAGTACCTAATTTATTTTTGATAAAAGTGTTTTTGAACCAATTTACAGAAATAAAATAATATTATATATCACCATTATCATTAATATCATTTACCATACATAGTGATAATGCTAACTTATAGATGTCTAACTAACTTATAAACAAACTATTGATTGTTTGCACAAGTTTAATAACAATAAAAAAGTCATCATCTTTCAATGCTTACTACTATGAAATAGACAAACTTATTTATATTTCCTTATTTCAATACTCATGGAACTAAGGCTGTTTATCATAACAAGTATATTCTCTCATGGATGTTTTCATTACCATTAAAGTAAATAATTAATTTCAATTTCTTATTTTCTCATGGTATCTTTCAGTTCATGTTTCATATGATTGCACTTTATCATTTATCATCATAATTATGTTAACATTTATATGTAACTCCAATAAGTAATAAATAAGAACATTAATACCATAACAATGGTATTAATAATTGGTATTCATAATTTATGAATGAGATACAATGCATTTTAATATTTTAGCATGACTCTGGAATTAAATCTTCTTTAACATCACAAAATAGTAAATGAACTTGCATTGTGATTACTTTTATGTAATGTTTAAATAAAGTCCATTATATTTCAGCCACAAAGTACAGACACAGTGCCTGAACTCAGTTCTCCGCCAGTCCTGACGGGTGCCGGGGGAGTAGTGCCCATGTTGAGTGAAGTTCCGCACCCGCCACCGGGCCTACCACTACCACAGTACAATATGGGAGAATACATGGGACACAATGCTTGGCCCGCAAATATCATAGTGTCACCTATAAATCCACCGCTTGAGGTAAAATGTTATTTTAACATAACAGAATGAATGTGTCGAATATTTTATGACTATTTTTGACATTATCAAACAAAGAATCTATTTTGTATGATTACATTTCAACAGTTTTAATAAGTGAACTCATAAATAATAGCTGTTATAGTCATTATTTCTCTATCTCACACCATTCAAGTAGACACAAAGGATGTATGACCTAGTCCTGAAATAGTCTCATCTACACTCTTAATAATTTTAGTGAATAGGAATAACAACTTTTAATTTAGTTGTCACCCTCTTGGGCACAATTTTTTTCCCTTTTAACATCCTAACATAGGTAGGGGTCGGTGACACCGACACTGGCTGTTATTCTAGTTGGCGATTCCCGCCCGGACATAACATTGTAATTTTGACGGTGAATTAATGTAGATTTTTAGCTCATTCAATGTCATTGTCGCCCCAGTTGATAAGTACTTCATGGTTGCAATCTTAACCAAGAGGCAAATCGGACTAAATTGTCCAGTAATCGCTATTGTTGCATTGTGTGCAGTATCGCGTCGATTATAACGTCTATATACTTAAATATAATATGTGATCATAATGGAGAATTTAGTTGAAATCTCTCTGAGTTTAGTTGAACTCGTTGCAGGTAATAAATTACACGGCGGCTAGTGGCGCGCCGACGTCGCCGCTGGTGTCGTCGCCGGGCGACAGTCGCGCCGCGTCGCCGCGCTCGCGCCGCCGCGTGTCGCGCGAGCGCTCGCCGCCACCCGGCGCGCCCGACCAGCCGCTGCCGCACCAACTTGCCGCCAACTTCGAGAGCCTGTCAGTCGCCGAGGTGGGTCACTCTCCGCACCAACGCGGCCCCTTCGCCGTGTTTGCAGCAGAACTACTTCGTCACAAACAGCCTCCTGCATTAATGCTGTTTTCACATGAGGCGAGTCTAGCCGCACAGTGTCGCGCGATCTTTATCCACAAAGAGTCGTTCCCACTATGTTGTGTTTCTTAAAACAGCAACGCAAGTTGTCGCATGTAGAAAGATAAAACTTAATTTTGTGTTTCCTGGATGGGACCATTTCATAATTGTATGTGTTCATTTTTGTTAATCTGTTTATTTATGTGCGATATCATGCGTTTCTGTGAAATTAGCCAGTGAACATGCAGGCTGCTTTCCAGCGAGACAAGGTTCGCGTTCTCGTTGATTTCTACTATGTGTTAAGAGGGCTATTACAAATTCCAAGTGTTCAGCTTTAGGTAAATTTGACGGCGCACGGCAGCGAATGCGCACGTGTGCGTCTGGCTAAGTACGCTACGCACACATGCAAACCGCTATGCGTCGTTTGCCAGGATCAAACCAACATGAGCCTTTGCCACTTTACTTTTGAAATTACTATTATTTTAGTTCGTGAAATATTTATTTGTACGATGAATGTTATCACCTAGAACGAACGTGCTTATATAATGAGTTAAAATAGGGTTATAAAAAAAATCTTATACGGCCTATTATTATAAATGCGAAAGTGGGTTTGTTACGGTTTCACGTTAAAACTGCTGAACGTATTTGGATGGAATTAGGCACATGGGTAGACAATAACTTTAGGACAGGGTAGGGTTAGGTTAGGACATAGAATACTTTTTATCACGATGTTCCCACGGGGCTGAAATATATGATACAGTTTGGATACATCTATGAAATACATCCGATGTGATAAAAAAAGGTAGGTAGGTAAGGTAGGGGAACCTAAGCATGTTAATAAATTATATCTAATATGCACATTTAAAGACTTCATCACTGTTTATAGTGATGCATCCATAAATGTGTATCGTTCGAAATAACTTATTATTTTATGGATACGTACAACTGGTAAATAAAAAACAAACTAAAGAAAATAGTATAATCGTAAAAATAAATTAAAATAATATTTTCCGAAGTGGCATAGAGCGTGCTTTCCTAGATTTTCCTATTAGCTTCTCTTGCGCGTTTCAAACTATCAGCCAAAACCTTTATTTTTATTTTGACAGCACCAAAAGTTTTATTTTTTTCTCGTTTGCCCATTGTTGAGAACTATGTCTGAAAATAATTAATTTAATTAAAAAAAAACCACTATACTAACAAAATTATGGACCTTAGTCTGAAATAAAGTTTTATTTAATTTAATTTTTAATTTAAGTTGGAGATTACATTAATAAGCAATTCAGAAAAAAAAGAAAACAAACAACAATTTTTGTTTATTTTCTATAAATAGGTATGTTCGCATTAGAATATCATAGGAAAATACTTACTAATAATACTATATTACAATCAAAACATAAAAATTACTCACTTGTATCAAGAAATGTTGGTTGCGCTATATTCTTGGTGCATTGCCGAGATTACGTGGCGCACAAAGTGGCGACAGCGAGCGATACATCCTCCCTCGGTGAGCGCTTGGCGCGGACTAAAGCCAGACCCCGCGCGTCGCGAGATTTATATTGATTTATAGCATTGCATACAAAAATTGTTTAAAAATATTATCTTACATTTAAATAGACAATTTTTTTTTTCAAGCAAGGTAACATTGTAATCTTAGTTGTAAAATACTTTTTGTTTGAATTTGGATTATATATTCATAGATAAAAAATATAATTTCGGACGAAAAATTATCAGTAACTCTCTTTTTTACGGAATTATTTTAGTGTATTACTGTATGAAACATAATAAACTGAATTGAGCATTCCAAAGTACAAGTTATAGTTGTATCATGGACATTTTAATAAATGATTAAATCATTATATCTTCGATGTAACAAAGCATCAAAAGATACCTAAAAGCAAAATTTTATGAAACATCCTTTGCAGAGACAAGGGTTTTACTGATTTATGTAAACAAATTGACATATTTATTTAGAACACTCCCAAGATAAATAATCAAACTTTCTCGGGCATATTTTTTTTAAAATTTTTTGGCTTTATTTAAACCATAATCGCACATCAAAACTCGAGTCAAACGCTTGAATACAAGAAAAATTGTGATAGCCCTCTTAACCTATTCAAAGATCGAATATAGTTGCAAGGAAGCAGCCTGGTTGGACACTTGCTAAATTGCGATCACATATTTCGCCCTTCCAACCTATTAGCGTCAGTCAAACGATTGTACAAGTACCTACATCATCTTTTGGACACACAATGCAAATTGAAATGGAAATAAATCCGTGCAAACGCGTGACTGAGCGCAGTGTGATTGGGAAAGGTGCGTCTCGTGAATGACATGCTTATAATAGTATTAAACCTTTACAGATGCGTCATAATATGGGCGACGAGCGGTTACGTGAACTGAGCGTGGTCCACCAGCAGCAATACAGGTCGCTGGAGAAGCTGAACGGCGTGCGGCGGCTGACGGGCCCGTACTGCGGCGCGCGCTCGTCGTCCGACAGCGGCTCCAGCGCCGCGTCGTCGCCGCCCGACACGCCCGCGCCGCCGCCGCGCCGCGCCGTGCCGCCCGCGCCGCCGCCCGTGCCCTTCCTGCAGTACCCGCGCCCCTTCGCCTACCCCACGCCGCCGCCGGCCTACCGCCAGCCGCCGCCGCCCTTCGCCAACGGCGAGCCGCCGCCCTACCCGGCGCCCGCGCCCTACGCCGGCTTCGTGTCCGTGCTGTACGCGCCGCCCAAGCTGTCGTGCTGGAACTGCGGCGCGGCGGGCCACGCGGGCCACGAGTGCAAGGAGCCCAGCATGGAGGAGATGACGCGCGCGGGCGGCTACCAGCTCGACTTCGGCGGCGCGCCGCCCGAGCCCGCCGACAAGTAGGTAGCCGGAGGAACTCTTCGCGACGTCCTTGTGTGATCTGTCCAGATTAGTACCAAAGTGTGAGGTCAAAAATTGTAAATATCGACCCCGGTTGGCCCGTACGGCTGCTGTCGGTACCCGGCGTCATGTGAACCCTTGGAACGTGAAACCCGAAGGATTTCTTTTGATGTAGAATGAGATATTAGGTAGATCTATGACGTTAATATTACGAGCGCTTATCGGACTAATTTATTAGTGGGACTATCTGTAATGTTTAAGAGTAATTGCACTTTCGATGTATTTAAGTAGGATTTGATGACATTCCATATTTGATTATTTATTTTTTGCATTAGAATATCTGGTAAAATTAACATGAATGTACTAAACAAAAAAAAAATGTGCTACATACTGCATGATAATTAATAATTTATTTCATTATACTTCAAAAATTATATGAAGTTCACCAAAACCACTGGGGTATGATGAGCTTTAGGGCCGATTTTACCAAAATGTACAAGATGTCTTTTATCCGTGGAATAAAATTGACGTCGCCTCGAGACAGTATTTGTATACAAAATTAAAAATGTGGTCGAATACGCCCTTAGACAAAATATGATTTAAAAAAAAAAAACTATTTATACTTAGCAACCACACAAAACTTATAATATAATTTTATTCAAAGTACGCGAAGTAATGGTACACAATTTACTTGCGCAAGTCTAAATGTGCGCGGGTAAATTGTTACGTGTGGCTACCATCAGCGATACAATTAGAAAAAGTTGCACCTATTTTATGTTATTTTCTTTATTTATCCAACTGCGATACATATAGGGGTTTATTTATAAACGTTGCTTTAAGTTTTATGACTTACAAACGTCAAAAATATATGGTCAAACAGTCGCTAATCATTACTTAACTTTAAGCAACGTTTAAAAATAAACCCCATAGTCTGTTACTACTGTATGTATCGCTGTTGGCTACTGTAATATTAATTTTTGTTTTTCCATTAACTTGCATTTTTCGGTAATGGAAAAAAGTAAACCCCGCGAATCTCTTTTACCTCCATTTTAAGTCGTGTCATCGAAACATTCTTGGTTGGCAATTGTTTTGGCGAACATAAGTCACTCATAATGACTATGAAGATGCTGCTGCTGAAGTATCTTCGTCTACGAGCGATGCAAAGGATCCGATTAGCGGCTGAGCAGACGATGGGCTATTTGTCCGCCGGACAGAAATGACCGCAATGAAATGTCCAGCAGTCTATTTATCCTACGTGTGCGTTATTGCATAGATTTCAATACGTTGTATCGTAGTGAACAAATTGTACATCGTCTACGTCTTAGAATCTGAGACATGTCGGTCCGGAGTAGCCATGTAATATTTGTATGGGGGTTGCGCACTAGATCCGAATTCTGTCCGCCGAATCGAATCTAGAACATTCCCAATTCAGATTGAAATTGGATCTTGAATTTGGAGTGTCTTGAATTCGGATTCAGATTGGATGCAGTGCGCAAACGGTCTAAGGGTCAGCACAGACAGCAGCAAAAACCTTTGCAGCCTAGTAGAGACATATGCGAGCTATGCGAACACACGCCACATGGAATCGTCTCTTGCAAGTTATTCTGGACTCTATTTTTGTTGTGAATTTGTTGATTATCAATGAAAGACTGCAGCATTTTGTTGCTTTGTCTGTGCTGACCCTAAAACAAAAAAACTACACAACACAAAGGTAAATGATCAAGTGTAAAAAAAATAATGTGAAAAAGGTTTATTATTTAATTAATTTATTAAAAGGTGAGTGATTTTAAAAAATTAATTATTGATTGAACCATTGTAAAATAATAATGTGTTTGTTATTTTATTACAAAAAAAAACTTTTGTAAATAACAATTTAATATTTGATTTAATTGACTATCTCATATAACTATTAATTTAGAATCAATTCGTTCAATCGGTCTGACAAAGATTAAATGATTTTGAACATATTTAAAATTTTCGAATCTGAATCAATAAATAATTGAAAGTGCAATTATTTGTAAACATCTACTATGCATACAGTTCTTGTGTAGAATTTTAAGGGAATTCCACATAACACAGCAGTTTCTATGTCATAGTTATGTTTTAATTGGCAGCTTCAAAAACGTTAAATTAGGGCTTTTTTTATCGTAAACTTAAAATCAAAGAAAAAAATTTGTACAAACAATTCCAGTGAATCAATTTACTATATTAAAATTACAAATAGTTAACCTATTGACTGCTTGGTGTAGTATCATCAATTACCGTTTCCCAGCGCCCAGCGCATAAAATTGACAATTACATATCTACGACGAATAGGTAGGATTGTGCAATAACTTAAAAAACGAAAATGAACCTTATGTATGCCTATGTCCCTATGTATTTTACTCTGTGTATATAATTATTAAAATAAATCACATAGGTTCTTAGTCGTATAAATACGACTGAGGTGGCACGGGCACTCAAACTTTTGTCGTATTAATCCAACTGGGGCGGTCAATAGGTTAATAAACATGTCATTTCAAAATGAGTGCCATATATTGGTGTATAAAATAATTTTCATGTTTAGTCAGTACGAAGTGTTAAATTTTATTTAGGTGGTAGAATGATACAGTGAATAAGTCCCATCAATACTATTTATAGTTTTTTTTTTAAACCAGTTATCCAAGAGTCTCTATCTCTCAGATCTCTATTCGGTGCCAACACACAATTTGGCACTTTAAAACAACCATTCAAATACTTTATAAAGTTTCACAATGAATGAATAAAAAAAAATTAACAAAAAAAACTAAAAAAATAAACTTTATTCATGATTCTAATGATTTGGAATTGTGATCAGAAGCAAAAAAAAAGTATTTTAAGTAGGAGATCAGCATGAAACTGACTTTTTAAGTTATACAATAATGCACATGACAATTTAGTACATCTACGTTAGTACAAATTGAAAATTGTATGGGTTGAAAAATTGGATTAAGACGATTAGTTAAGAGATTTCATTAAGTGACATGGTTTATAAGCTAGTATAATAACATAATAGTAGAGGTACTCTAGTGTTTGTTTTAATTGTTAATATTATAATCAAAAACAAGTGTGAATAATGTTAGGATAAACCAAATCTATCTTCAATCATTCATAACATAATTGCTGTGCTGCTTATTGCATCTCATACATCTATTTGAGATGCTATGGAATTCCCTAAAATTCTTTGCTCTGACTTCAATTTCTCCTACAACTTTCATGTAATGCATATTTTTTGTCCAAATCATCAGAACTTGTAAATATGATGCTAACTTCTAAACGATTTAATGTACAGTTCAAAGTCGAAATGTGACGAATTATATACAAAAGTACTGAATTTGTTTCCTTTGTCCCAAGACTGATCTCTAATACTAGCAAATTATTGGGCTTCTAAAAGCTAATACAAAATCGATGTTCGCTGTAAGTTGAGCGTCGGCCACTTTCAGAATACAGGACTGTTTGTTCAATGGTTGAGAAGCAGCTGAAGTAATATTGTGACTGGCCACACGTTGATGTGAATGTACCTAGTAATGATAAACCATTTTATACTTATGAGTTGAACAAGGGATTATTTTGATCAAGCTCACGAAAATGCAATGCTCTTAATTAATGTTTATAATAATAGTCATTGTAAATAGTTACAAATATGTAAGAGAGGTGGCACGTCGCATCCGATGTGTTCATATTTTGTAAATAATTCAGTTTATATAAATTAGATAATATTTAGAGATTGACTATATTTGTAAATTACGTTGTAATAATTTGAGTGTCCCTATAGAGTATATTCGATTGTTTCTCTATGATCACTGTCACAAATCACAATTTGCATTTTTAAAGTCCCAGTTTATTTAAGAAAAGTTCAAATTAGAAGGGTTGTATAATTGTTTTTGCATAATTATAAAAAAAAGTAATGTTTTTTTAATCAAGTCAGATGAGTGACGCGCATGGGTGGGTGCTGGGTGTTGTATCTGTGGCCGAGTGATACGTAGCTTGCCGACACGTTAGTCGATGTTGTTCATTCATCACTTGGACGACTGTATTCTCTTGTATTTACACACATCAAATATGTTTGCAGAGTTTTGTGCCTTCAACGCACAGCCAGTGAAATATAAAGGGAATATAATCGTGTGCTATAAAAGTGATTAATTTAATAGTGTAACTGTTAACAGAACCGTAAGGGACTATTATTTTGTAAGATACATGATATATGTCACTCCTTATGAAGGTTGTAAGTCCACATAACGTAACTTTTGTGTTATTTATATCTTAACAATTTTATGATGATATTTAAAACAAGTTGAAGTACCTATAGATTAAATATAGCAAGAGTAACTTAATATTTGTAACCTAATAAGTATGCCTGTAGCCTAGCCCCAGCGTGGTACCGTTGATGCAATAACATGATAGCATTGCATACTGCATATCATGTTGGAATGTTCAATTGAGTGTGATATTAAAGTGGATTATCTTACCGTTTACGTCTGCTCAATTGTTTTCAACAAAGTACAGTTTCAGTGAAATTGGTGAAAGTATAACTAAAAGTTCGTTTTCTACATAGGCAACAATAATATTATAATGGTCGGATATGTCTATGCAGCTTTACTTTGTACTAGTGGAGTATTAAAATATTTTTTTACTTTGTACAGAATGTTATAAATGTGATACATAATTTTTGACATAATTAGAAATTGTGATTTAGTAAGGTGTGTAGTTTATAAAAAAAAAAAATATGAAAAAAACTCGCTTTACTAAATAAATTATACTATTCTACAGCTATGTAACGTTGTTTTCCCACGTTTTTATATTTGGGTACTTATATATTCTAAGCTGTTGTACCTATTGCTAGTAAAATCAAACTTCAGGAAATTGAATGTTTCGGCCCGGTATTGTCAGACCTCTGTATCCCACCAATGCTGTGAATCATTTGCTTCCTGAGAAATAAACAACCAAAATCTACAGTTCCGTGTTTTTATTCCAATCAAACTCCTTGATTTTTTAAATTCTATTTAATAATAACTTCTAGTTTTGATCACCTTGACCATCACATATATACGGTGCAAAACTGGAGGAAAAGTATCCTAAACATTGGACTTCGAATTATGAAAGAGACACTCGAAGCCGTCAAATTAAAAAAAAAAAACTGAATAATTAAGAATACTAATTAATGTTAATTTGTGGACAAAGTAACTAATTTAAGGAATTATAATGTGTGTTTATCATATTTTATTTATTTACAGGTTTTGTATTCTCAACTTTTGATGTGAAACATCTTTCCGCTCGGTTTCCTGCAATTTAAATCAAAATCGAAATCTAAATAATCAAATCTGTGGTGTGCGTAATTGTTGCGCACATTTTTAAATTTGATGCACTTATAGTTCACAAAAACATTTCCTGCTGGGGTAATGGTACCGCAGCCAGACATTTATTTTTAATGGGTATATGAAATAAATATTAGCTATAATATAATTAGTTGTCGAGACGAGGTAAATGTTGCACCTTATTTTGTATTTGTTCTTTCTTCGGCTGCGAAGTTATTCGAGATCCTGCTGGCATTTGTGGTTTTGCTGGATCTATAAAACGGTTTAGCGGATTCTTATCATCTTTTGTATATGATTTCTTAGGACTTAGTTATAATTAGTTGTGTGTTTTTAAATGTCTTTGGCATATCTTGCGACCCTGGGGTCCCGGACCTTTAGAAGGCGTACGAGGGGCCGAAGCCAACTTGCAGAGGCCCCTTAGACATTTTTAATTGTTGAGGCACCAACGACGATTATCCCTGTATGCACATGCAAGTGCACCCAAGGACAACCCTCCGGTTGGTAGAGGGACTACTGCAGAAAATGGAAACAAAACATATTGAGCTATGGGTTTGAGTGGCTATAGTGGATTGGTTACCTAGGACTATGGAAGGCCTATGTCCCCTGCCTGATCAATGTTATGGTATAGGTACACGGATAAAATGGCAGGGGGTAATTTGCACACTCAATAATGGGCCCCCAAAAACGGTAGTTAGTACAAAGTGTCGTAGCGACAAGGAGGCAACGTCCTGCGGTGCTTATGAGGAGTGGAGAGGTATTAGGACAATCCCGGGAGTACGGTCCTCATCCTAGACCTGGTCTGGCATAGTAAACTCTACCAGAATGGACCTAAGAGTTCGGAGCACGCAAGCCCCACCACGACGTCAACGTAGAGATACGGCGGTGGGGTTACTTTTCACTACGATTGCAAGAAAATCAAATAATCCAATATAATATTAAATAGGTAGGTACTTTATTTTATAAAAAAATTAAGTGTACATTTGTACAATTCTGGATATTTAACGAGATGTTTTTTCCCGGCAATTTAATTTCAGTTCTTTGTGAAGATGAATGTTGAGTTGTCTGTGGGGTACCTAAACCTGGGAGATACACGTAGCTCCAGGTTTGAGGGTCCTTCGTTTCTAAAGATTTCGCGACAATGCCTTTTTTATTTTTCTGTAGCCACAACGCAATGCACGCATTCTACTGAAGAGATCGCCGCTTTTAGTTCCATTTTCAAAAATATAATGGTCTTCTTTTTTGCAAAACTAATAAGTCAAGTCCTTATTCATGATTATTCTACATAATAATAAAGACTTTTCGTTTTTGAAGGCTCGTTGGTAACAGACAAAAATGAAAAAGTAATTACTTTTGCCCCTAGAGAAAGAAAATGCTATTTTATCCCCGCTCTGGTACGCTACAATGACGGACTTTTTGAGCAAGAGGAGTAAAAATTATTTTTTTATATTCCTTTTTTTATGTCCAGTAATAATGGCAGCATGGAGTATTCGACTATTCGCCATAGGAATTGGTGATTAATCGGGATCCGACTATTCACAACTATTTGCGGCATCTCTAAAAAATTAAATCAAACTTCGAGTAAAAATCTTTTACGCCGTAGTCATAGCGTAGTGGTGTGAGCGTTGGGCTGCCAAGTTATAGGTCTCGAGTTCGAACCCAAGGCACGCACCTCTGACTTTTCGGATTTATGTGCCTGGGTATTGTATAGTCATCACTTGCTTTAAAAACGGCGAAAGCAAACATTGTGAGGAATCCGGCATGCCTGAGAGATATTTCTTGACGGCATGTGAAGACAAGTCAGACGCCCATGGGCGGCATAAAAACTCTGACAGTTAGTCACTAACCACACGAAAAAGAAAAAAGCCGTAAAAATGGAAGGGTGTCATCTCGTGTCCTGGCGCTGCTGCACTGATGGTAGATAGGTACAAAATGGCCATTTGTTATTGAATACCGGAAATTGTCAGCATGTCTGCTTCAAGTAACCAGACATGCTAACAATGTCCAGTATACGGACGCTGCGACGGCTCTAGACTAAATAACAGGATTTTTGGAATTTGTGAGATTTGTTCTTTTTAACCGACTGTAAAAAAGGAGGAAGTTCATGTTCGTCTGTATATATTTTTTTAATGCAGGTGTTCATCGATATTTTCATAAATTGTGGACCGATTCTGAAAGTTATTTTTCACTTTGTAGTGTTTTTTACGGTTCCGTACTTCCAAAGGAAAAAAACGGAAACCATACAGGATCTATCGTTTGTTGTCAGTCCGTCCGTCTGTCTGTCATTCTGTCAAGAACTGAAGATCCTTTTTCTCAGGAATGCGTGGAGATTTCAAGCTGAAATTATCAAATAGTCATTATCACTTGGAGTTAAAAAAAAATCAAGCTGTTAAGTGACTGAAGCTTGATGTTTTTTTATTTGAACCGGCCAAGTGCAAGTTGGACTCGCACACGAAAGGTTCCGTACCGTTTTAATATCGAGCAAAAACGCCTAATTTTTTAACTACCTGCTTTTTATATTGCTTTTTATTATATCGGCAATATAAATACACAATCTGTGAAAATTTCAACTGTTTACCTTTACTTACGGTTCATGAGATGCAGGAAAATAATTTGTAGTTTAATTACATAAAATAAAATATTTTTGTGGTGACCTATAAACTGACATTTGCAGTTGGAGAATTGACCGTTACGTAGGTATAGGTAGGTATAGGTATCGATGTATGGGAGAACAATTTTTTCAACTATAATTTTATGTCTTGGGATAAATTTATCCCAACTACGGATCATCCATTCAATGTGCGTGGTCCGACACGCACTTGACCGGTTTTTTTGGAAGTTGGTGGTTTTGTATTTTCATAGGTAAAAGTAAGTAGGTAGGTACATAAAATTTTACTAGTAGGTATTATGACGAATTGACGACCGATTAGCTCACGTCGATCTAATCTGTATCCATCTCATTAGGAGCGATTAATTAGGTTACACGTCACGGGTAAGTATACCGTGAACTAGCTTGCCCATCAATCATAGTCAATATTCCAGTTTCTAGTTAGGGACCTAAGTTTAGGTATATGATTTTTGTAGAATTGTAGATGCAAACTGCTCATTTTTGTGGGCCCAGCTTATTCACAGCTTATTCCGTACCTTAATTGCGTAACTTATTTTCGTAAACAATTATGCTTAATTTGTTTCATTTTGACAGTTCAACAACATTCATTGCGTTATTTACGTTGTTGAGCAGATTTTTTTTCAATTTATGAAGCAATGGTTTAGCAATCTGTTTAAAATCGAAACAGATTGTGATTGTGTTGTATTACGCAATTAGGGTATAGGTCAGCTTATTCACGTCGGTAGGTAGTATCTAATTCTTTTAGTAGTGTTGCTGTATTATTTTGTGTGAATAGTCTAGGTATATATTCCAATAAGTACCTACAGATTTTTTATAGCCCATAGCTTTCCAGTATTTCCTGCGTGTTGCCGTCTACATAGGTATTTAAACAAACAAAGAATAAATTCAATAGTAGGTAGGTTCATCTCGCTATCTCATCTATAGAAGGTCATATTTGAGTGTACCTACCTATCAACACACGCCGGAAAGCTGATATTGGCCAGTGTGATTTTTTACTTCGTGGTTTCTACCACTGACTTGTCCGTGAAAGGGCAGTTTATGAAACCAACATTTTGTATGGGAGGTCCGGTTTGTGGCATCGAGCAGCGCTACTGCTGATACTAATGTACTCTGTGGCTGATACACAGGAAAGTTTGTGGTATACCACCTACTTATTAAGCACGTCGTCAAAAACAAAATATGTTTTCCTGTCGCTGTTGTAGTCCGAGCGTAACATGATAGGTGGCGCTATACGTAGATATACTTGATTTAGGAAACTAAAAGGTTATAGGTATTGGTATTGGGCCAATTCAAAATATTAATTAACTTACATGGGCACTTATGAAACGTTAGAAGCTAGGTGCACGGTTCCTATTAGTCATTTCCTATGGAGAAGAGCCGGCAAGAAACTCTACGGTTACTCTTTTAAAAATAATTTGATTCTACAATATTTTCAAATAACAATCTTAATAGGAGGATAGGACAGTGTAGGCCTTTCAACAAGTACCAGGTACTTAACAAAATAGAAAATGATCAATAAATCTACAATTCACTAAGCCTACAACGTTCTCACATTCATAAAATAGGGAATAAAAATAAAAACCTATTTTAAACGAAATGACATGTCTGCCATTACAACTGTAACAAATCTGAAAAATAAAAGATGTCGACAAAAGCCACTTAATAAATAGTTGAAATTAAATTGTAGGTACAGAATGTCAAATAATAGGATGATTATGTCAAGGAAGAATGTAAAGAATAAACATAGTAATTTGGGAGCAGTTAATAGACTCTTACATAATTATGGGCTATAGTAAAAATATCCAGAGCTGAATCTCTGTCGTGGGGAGATACCCACCATCTGGGTAGAAGGCAGACCTTCGTTTAACTCCTACCAACTAAAACCACACGGTACCTACCTAATCCTATACCTACTCATAAAATGATTCGCGCGTTGCAACCGTGGTTGCAACTTTGCAAGGTTGCAACCCATGGAGTACAAAAGACAAAATAAAAGGACCTACCTTTTATTTTAGTTATAAGTAGTAGGTACTGAAACTGAAGACTCGACTCCCACTCAACTACGACTAGAGGTGCACGTTTAGAATACATAGCATATAATAATAAGAATTAATAAGGCTTACCTAATTAATAAAAAATAATAATTTATTCGCAGATCAGCAGCAGTAGCGGTTTTTTGCTCCGTAGGCCTTTTTTTTTTTTTTTTTGGGTGGGAAATCATCAAATAACTTCTCCCGCTCTGGGCGGAGCGGGAGGGCGTGTCAGACTCTTACTGACTAAAACCCACCCGTGTTCCTTCGGTTGCCCTGTTGCCGGGGGCCACGATCTCCCTTTCGGTTTTCTTCGCACCCCCGGCAGGCATCGGCCCTAACGGACCCCGTCAATTCTGCTGACATCTCTTTGAGGCGCGCGTGGAACACAACGCGCCGTCGACCCGGGCCTGGTCCTTATCGGACGGCGAGCTACCCATTGCTCACCGTCCGCAAGCCCGCGCCTACGGTGGCCGGAAATGGGCCTGCGATTCGCGACGCACAGGGCGTCTCCTCCTGCGGCGGTTAGGGGCGTGAGAGCGCAAAATTTGCCTCTCCCTCACGCGTTCCGCCTTCTCCTTCGCGAGCATTACTGCTTCGCAGAAGGAGGTGACGGCCTCCCATTTCCTCTCGCTCCCTACCATGGCCCTAATCAGGGCCGGACGCGAGAGATCACCGCCGCCGATCGCCTCCACGAGGACACGGCGATGCTCCGCCCAAGCTGGGCAGACCTCCACCGTATGCTCCACCGTGTCCTCCGGGCGATCCACACAATGGTGACACAATCGCCGCAATTGTGGCGTGCCCAGCACTGGGTTGCGACAATCGCACTCTCCATGACGCCATGAGATCCCGCCGGAGCTCTGTCCGCTGTGCCGTGATTTCTCGCGGCAGCGGAGTTAAGCCCCGGCGTTTCGCCTCCTCGCGCCACTCCCAGATGTGCGCGAGGACCTTTGCCTCCAGATCCCATGGTGGTAATCCGGCAAGAAGGCTCGCAGCCTCACAGGAGACCGTGCGGTATCCTCGGGCCAGCCGGATGGCCATGACCCTCTGGGACGCGTTCAACCGGCGGGCTGGCCGCAGCCTCAATGAACGCGCCCACACCGGCGCCCCGTAGAGGGCCATGGACCGCACGACCCCCGCGTAGAGCCTCCGGCAGGAGGTGTACCCCCTAGATTGGGCAGGAGCCGCTTCAAAGCAGCCCCGGCCCAATGCTCCGTAGGCCTGCAGAGCAGCTCATCTCACTGTAACAGGAACGCGAGTTTTATTTTCCTTTTTTATTTTATTTCTTTGAAATACATACCGTTTACATTTTTAAATATTTTTATAAAAAATCATTAAAAAACATAAATAAAAATTAAAAAATTGTGCCCCATCGGCATCAGGAACAGGGTCCAAGATGCCGGTGGGCAGGGCTCTAGAGAGAGGAACCTCCTCACTATGCGTGCCGTGTCTAGGAGTACTGCTTTCTTAATTACGCCCTTGATCCAGCCGCGCAATGAGAGCCTCCTGAAGTGTTGGTCGAGGCTCTTCGCTATCAGGCCATTAACCGCAACGATTATTTTCCTTGTTGTTATTTAGCTTAAAATTTTCCCATTACTAGGATTCTTGCCCAACTCAATGCGAGGGTGCGGGCCGTAATCCGGTAAACAGGCCTGTGGCGGTCTAACCAACGGACTATCGGCATTTTACAAAGAGACTATCGACTGTCACATTGCCGTCTGACCTTATTTCCCCCAATTATTGGCTAATAGTACCAATATCTAAAGGTTTAACCTCATAGTAGCTATTTCGGGATTAATAAGAGACGTGACCAGCGATCTAACAAAGTTAAATGTAGTCAAAAACACATTATCAATGCAAGCCTAGCGTAGCAAGCGGGTTACATCGCAAATGGACCAACCTACGCGGCTACGCCGTAGCTATTTAGCAACCATTTCTACGAAGCTTTTCTAACTACTGCGTGTTTTTCGTATATTTTTTTACGAACAGGTTTTAAACTGTGCGTTTGTAAGGGTTTGTTATGTTACTTTGTGTAGTTGGCGCTCTATGCTACGAGAAATAATCTTTTGCTCTTTTCTGTACCGTATTTATATACTCGTACCTGTAAATACCTGTGTCCTGTACATAAAATATTTTCTTTATATCAAATATTAATTTAAGGGTAACATAGGTAGTGGAACTAAATTATGCAAAGGGCTTTACCCTATCGTGATATTAAAGATAATTGCAAGCGGGCTTCAACGCAAATTGATCGATCTACGCCGTAGCTATTTCGCTACGAAGTTTTAAAATTACTGCGTGCTTTTCGTATTGAATCAATTTTATGACGTAGCATATATCTGGCAACTGCTATGCTTTGTAAAATTAAATTATGTAGTTGGCGCCCGCGCTCGTTGCTACAAGAAACTTGCCCCTTGCTCTTTTTGTTCCGTAAGTAGGTACATAAAGATATGTATTAATAAAATAAAATAAATCTTTATAATTGAAAATAAATTATAAACTGTAACATAGGTAGTGAAATTAAACAATGTAAAGGGCTTTAACTGTTGTGTATAATTTAGATTGACGTAATATGGGTTTATACACAAATGAACATACATTTGGGGCTGTTATTCTCTTAAGGGAATTCACAAAATGTCTCAAAAAAAAAAAATGAATAGACATGAGTATACAAGTTTTACTATAGAATATTTTACAACGAGCCAAGTTTTGAAGCCACAAACTCGCTCTCTACATATTTCTCAGCTACGATCTTGACCTTATTCATAGTCTTGGTCCTGCTTAGATCAAATTGAGAAGCTATCTCGCTGTGACTTAATCGAAATTGGAAAAGTATTTCGGGGTTTCATGAAAAATAGCCGTTTTCATAAATTTCTAGAATAACATTTAATGTGCTATCGAAAATTATTACAGATTGTAAAGTAGTAGGTTAGTTAAAAGTGTTAGCAACTCGGGAATTACACTTGGGTGAGAGTAGCGGGGTACTTTGTTTGCCGTAACGGGCGTTTTATACACTAAAAGTACGAGCATTTTCTACAAAATTGTATAATGGCTATTCTCACTTTAATATTTAAAAAATGCGAGATTTTCGTACCGATTTGACACGACAGGAACATGGAATGCCTTTTACCCGAAGAATTATGTAGAAAGTGTGCGATAACTTGGCGGAGTGCAATATTGCATTTTAATAGTAACACGTCAAGAAAAGCGTCCAATTATTATGAACATACACGTTATTCTCCTAAATAATTATGCAATAACTTACTTTAACATCACGAGTTCAGCAAATAAGTACAGATCCCATCACCTTAAGCTTATTTTTCAGGAAAAAAATAATCCTAAACAAGTTATTAACAATAAGTAGGCTAACTACCTATCTACAACATATGAGAAATTCTCGAAACATTGAATTATGTCTAGCAACATCGAACAGACAGAAACTTTATGTTTAAATCAAAAGTTCAGAGCTAACTTGTAGGGCACGTACCCTAAGATGTAAGAAAGAATAATATAGTACCGAGTTACGCTGGGTTTGTGTTGAGTCTAACCAATATTTTTTTTTCAATGTTACTTGACGTTTCTGAAAACAGATAATAATATAATCGACCTACATAAGGATTAACCTCAAGTTGAGCCATCCGTGCAAAAATCAACAATATTTTTCCAGTAAGAAACGAGATTGCGAACGCAAGATAAGTAAGTAAATAAATGCGAAATTGAGGAAGAATAGGTATCCTCAAAATTAATTCTGATTAACTAGGGGTATTAATGGTATTATGTATCTATCGGTTTTCCTAATAATAAACAGCTTAAGAGCTTTTCTTGAAAGCTATTATAATGATGCTCTATTTTTTGTTGCCGACCAAATTAATGTAGGAAAGTACCTACGTGCATTAATTTCGCTACCTAAATTAAAGAGAGGTTAATTACTTAAAGGTCACGTAATTTCATCCTAATTATAGAGCGAATGGACTATTTCAATGACAAAGTCTCTTGTAGGTAACAAGTTAGGTACCTATCGCTACTACAATATACATGTGAAATTGCCATAATCGCCACGCTTGGCAGAATTTTGCCAAATTGATGATTACAGTATATTGTTCAGTTATAAGCAAGAATATACAGTATATACGGATTATGATTCCCGGAAAATAAAGGGTCACCCTCATATCACTAGGGAGTCGTAATTGGCATCTAAGGGATTAAGTTAAGGGAATGGGCATGCAACCGCTTGGCCTTTCTCATTATTGGCAACAACATACTGCGAATCCTGTTGTCAGGTCGACTTCGAGTCTCGCCGACTTCGAGAGTTTCCTTGTTGAGTTGGGAGCCGTTGTGGGTTGGTATAAACTTAGCTCTACGTTGCTATTCGGCAATCCAACAATCCCCATCGCTTTCCATGGCCCCCGACGGGTGCCACCGTCGAGATCACACATTGTGATCGGAGGGGCTCGAATCGTTATCGAGTGGACCATGAAGTACCTAGGATTGGTGCTCGTCAGCCGGTGGGACTTCGGCCCCTGACTGGTGCCTAAACTTATGCGCGCGGCGGTTACGCCGAGCACCGCCTGTAAATGGTTATCGTGGGGGTCGTGCGATCGATGGCCCTGTATGGTGCAATACTGCGCAAACTGCAGAGATCGATGGCCGTCAGAATCATAAGAGGATACTGCACGATCTCTTACGAGGCGGCTTGCGCATTGGCCGGATCCTCGTCTTGGAACCTGTAGGCGAAGACAATCGCGACATTGCATCTGCGGCGCGAAGAGGCCAAAACACGAGGCGAGAGAGTGGTGCAGCGACAGATTACGCTGCGCCGATCGGAGCTCCGTCAGGTATTGGTGGCGGAATGGCGAGAGAGGCTTTGGCACCCTACCGCTGGCTTGGATATAATCGAGGCTCCGGCCAGTGCTTGATGACGGGCTCGAGAGGAAGCACGGCTCCCTGACGTTTCGGGTGACGCAGGTGCTCTTGGGGTGCGGTTGCTTGGGCATGTGCTAATGTCGCATTTAAAACAGGGAGCCGGACGTATTCTTGTGATTGGGAATTGCATAAAAGATCATAGAAAACAGCTAGTTCGGTAAGGCTTGACTTTCCTAAGCTATTCTAAGAGTGATCAACTGATCTTGGATTTTGAAGGAAGGCACAATCATTCCTTCCTTTCAAAAAAGTAAATAATATTATTCACTAGCTGTACCCCGCGGTTTCACCCGCTCAAGTCTCGATCCCGTGACAATATCGGGATAAAAGGTCTCCTATGTCCTTCTCCAGGTCATGGTATATCTATGTGTTAAATTTCATCCAAATCCTTTCAGGTGTTCACGCGTGATGCCGTGACCAAAGGAAATAGGGATTCATTTTTATATATATAGAAGACTAGCTTTTGCCCGCGGCTTCGCTCGCGTGGATGTCGGGAAATATCCCACGGCAACGTACTACCGGGAAGTACCGGGATTACATACCTAATAGGATTATTACCAAGAAAAGGTTATTGACTCAATGACTCCTACCGCTGCGCTCCAACCATAATTATTTTGTTACGCGTAATTTGAATCTGTCAAGGCATATTTTAATCTAAATTAAATGCCCAATTTAAATAACATATGGGGTGGCAGAGACATCGACGCGAAAACAGCAGACTTTTTTTTTTAAACTGACGAAATATTTCAACCAGGGGGGGGGGGGGTTCACATCATGAGCTGAATTCATGGTAAAAGTTTTCGCGTCGATGGGGCCTGCCACTCTGTATTTTATTGGATAAGGATTAATATGATACCGGTCAATATAGCTTCGAAAATAACAATGGAATTTTTATCAAATTCTGAAAGATAATAATGGTTACTGTAGATCATCCTTGGAAGACCGCCAACCGATATGCCAACGCGGACTTTTTTGTTGAACTTTTTAAGATCTTTAATCCTGTAGAACATGATTTAAAAACTAATACTTAATAATAATAATATATACAGGTATATAAAAAGGGAGGGGAAATAATTATAGGGCATCAAAAAATTCGTCCGCATCGCTGTCAATAGGAAAAGTGCCGAAAAGGCTGGCAGCATTGCCACGTTGTATGGCAATACTGATTATTTGGCCAAAGAATAGGCCAGCCGCTTGGCGATGTATTGAAAAACTAGGTGGGCACTTGGACCCTATGGCCCTAGTGTTTTAACCCCAAACGGCTAAAACATAAAAGTCCCAATAAGATTGGAGTATTTGCGCCATTTGAGGTTTTCCGCACCTGCAGCAGCAGCTCCAGCACAGCCCGCCGTGCTAGGAGTTGGGATGGCGCAAGGGCGTCGACACACGTTGCATCCTACACCAAAGGCCTACCTACCTTCCAAGGCACCATGGTCATTCCGTCTGATCTCTTCCTATCGTCGCGTACAAAGCCATTGGGTTCTAAAACAGCTGGCACTCTTTGGTGACAAGAACACGACGGATGATGTCATTGATGCTGGCGCGCCGTGCTATCCGGCCTGCGCTCTTATTGCAGGATAGGCCATGGTGTCTGAGACAGTCAACACCTTCACCGCATTGGCAGCGATGCGGAGCCACACAAGGAGAGCCCAAACGCAGACAGGTAGCGAGCCGGAAGGTGGTATCACCCAGCATAGTGCCTGTGTTGGGTGACGGTAGCGCCTGAAGCCAGGGAACATAAATTTGATATATCTCTAACGGTTTACGTGGCGCACGCCAGTAAAGCTCCCAGTCGGCACGATTTTTTCCGACATCTTCGACAATAAGCGTCATATTTTAGCCAATTTACACAAAACTTTAATGAATTATACACCAAAACCTTCCGCAAGAATCACTCCGTCTATTGCTTGGTGAAAAACGTTTGAAAATGTGTTCGGTAGTTTTTGAGTTTATGACAGACAGACGCGGCGGGGGACTTTGTTTTATAATATATAAGGATATAGTTATAGATAGATAAATAGCATACTGATCAAAAAAGAAATGAAAAACCAGTTAATAGCTTCATAGCTTGTTCTAAAATGTTTTAGAATGAACTGAAAATGTTCTGTATATTTGGAAGAGTATGCTTGAAACTGAAATTGAAGCTATTTTTTGGCCCATAAATGCTGCCTACTATTGAATAAAAAATATATTTAATTTAGATGGTTATTAAGCTAAGATTTATTAAGCTTTTACGTTATATGTAAGTTAAGGCAAAATCTAAATGATGTTTGAGAGTAGAAATGTAAGCTAGGTACCTACTGCAATAATTTTTCGTAATCAGTATTATGATTTATGACACTGACTTAAAATAAGTTTTCTTTGCACATATTTCATTTCTAAGTACACAGATAGGATGTACTTACATTAGATGAAGATGGGGAGCAAATTGCGAGCGCGGGCGCGCCACACGCGGCCTCCTTCACAATAAATTAAAAATTTAATTAAACTACCGAGTGGTCGCAACTGCTTGATAAACGCTTTTTACTTACTTTGCGACCGTTCATTATACAATGGAAGCGTCATTTACAAGTATGTTTATCATTTTTAGTACACATTCTTTGTGGTTAACAAATTATAGGCACATTTATTTGGGAGTTATATTGTCAGAAGTGTGATCAGCTTTTTGTAGTCACCAGTCTGTTTACGAAATGTGGTGATTTTTGGTGATTACGACAATGACCCGTGTAGGTAAACATATCTATGTAGCAGTCTGTGCGAAGTGCATGTTAAACAATAAACGTTAACGAATTGGTGATAATGAATAATTGATCGAAAATCAATAACTAATTCCTGAGTTAGTAATAGTTGATTAAAATTGTTCTCATAATGTTGTGAACGTTAATCTATTAGTAAACAAGCAGTAATAGGTGTTCCTGATTGTTTTGCGCTCCCATATTTATAATGAAACTTTATTTATTGTTCCCCGAAATTATTATCAACATGCCTACATGTTTTAAATTAAGTTTTAACTAGTTTCTGTCCGTCGCTTGTTTTGGGGGTAAAAATGGGGCACGGAATATGATCCCGTGGGTGTTGTACTTGTAAGCTGAACCCTCAATCTCTAAAGGCAGCGGCATTATAGGCCTGTGTCCAAATTTTTTTTTGTCCTGAAGGTAGATTAATAAAAAATATTGGACACGTATTTTTTCTTTTTTTATGTAATCAAAAGATTACGGCGATACATTGAGTTAAAATGTGGCATGACGTCACGCCTTGCTAGATTTTATACTGAGTTGTGACGTAGCGAGCCCCCACTCCCCAACTTTAATGCGTGCTTTCTAAGTTATTTTTGATTAATATAATAAAGCAAAAAATACGTGTCTAATATTTTTTTATTATCTGAAAGACGGACTAAATAGAATTTCTTTTTTTTTACCTAGGCAACTACCGTATTATCTGGTAGATACGTTGTGCGTTTAAGCTGGAGTTAAAATACTGATTTCAAAGACCTCTTTATTTTGATGTTCTCATTCAGTCTTATTTGCTACGTCACAATATGTTAGAAAAAATACATCATCATTATCATCATTCCTTCCATTCATCTATCCCTTATGAGATAATTTATTTGAGTTCCTTTTTCTCCCATACTTCTGTATCAGTCGTCATCTCGGTAGTGCCTTTCTAGCCAAATAATCTTTCACACACTCCTCCATTCATTGTTTCTTTGTTCTTCTTATACTCTTATAGCCACATTCATGGGGACCAATTAGAGAGGACTTTCAAGCAGTTTCGATAAAGAGCCTCTAAAAATTCATATTATTTTTCCGAAAGCTGTTATATGGTAAAACAAAGAGATGCGACCCCGTAATAAAACAAACCAGACACAGTCGGGACACTCAACCATACATCAGTGAAAACTTTATTAGTTTTATATGATTCATGTGAATTTTCATGATAAACGTGTCAGAGGGAGCGATTTTCAGCCTTTTTTCTTGGGACGCATATATTATATGGTACGTCACGTGGCCCGTAGGCAATGACCTTTTTAAAGAGTCAAATTATTTTTGGGAAATGTTTAAATTAAGTTTAAGGAATAAACTTATCAAATAGTGTTGTAAAGTTGTGGCTAGGGGAACTACTTTATTTACAAGGGAAATAATATTTTTAAATCCAAGACAAGCTGTGTCCCAAATCAATCCAAATTACAAATATCTTCACAAACTTTCACATTCGTTTTAAGAAATATTTGGGTACGTAAGATAGTAGGTACGGATTATGTGTCTAACTGACCCCTGTAAGTTCGATACTTCATATATCTTTTTACATCTTGAAAGCGTAAGTACCCCTGAACAACTAAACCAAATTCCGATTGATGTTATAATTATAATGTCCTCGTTCGTAATTAGAGGTCTAATTAGACCTCTTATTACGGCGATCGTAAACTCGGTCAGCCACACTGCAAAGCCTATTGGGCCGCAAGATGCTTGAAGGGCTTGATCTCTTAAAATTTCTTAGAAGAACATCCTCTAAGCATCTAATCAACTTATAAGGCATCTCATAAAACCACTAAGTATAACATATTTATATTCCTCGTAATATGTACCTTTGAGCGGATCAAATTTTCCTTCTCAGTATTTTAGAACACAAACCCAAACTGACTAAACTACTAGCAAATTATCTTTTGCGGAACAGTTGAGTCTAAAATTCCTAATGATTTAAAGTGGTAACATACAAAGTTTACGTTTATATACGGTCGTACGTTGTGCGGAACTCGATAAACAGAACACGTACCTGTGCAGTACAGGCATCTATCTTATTTCTGTGGCGCATTTAATTCACTGTACCCCCTTCAATGACTCCGCCGCTGCACCGCTGCCTCTCGGTAAATTGTGGTGCGGGAGTGTTTGGGTATTTCCCAGCAACGTTGAAGTGGTTATTTTGTTTAGTGCTACAGTCGCATCTAGATATTGGACATCTATGTCTCAGTTGTATCTCGGTCGGAGAGCTTACGTTTTTATCTGTTTTGTGATTTGCGGTTAACCCTTTATCGTCGGTTGAGACTAAATAAACGCAAGTTAACAACTACGACTTAACGTCTTATGAGATAAGACGACTTTGGTAAACAAATCAGACATGATTTATAGAGAAGGACCTGAAGCTGTAAGACGGAATGATGTAAATGGTTTGAGGCCACATTGAAGGGTTTTAACGGTACGTACATCGCCGCAAAGGTCGCTCACTCGTTATTTGATAGGGTTGCCTAATATACCTACATACACATTGTTACCTAAATACATAGGAAGATCTACAAATGCCACACAAGATATATACCCAGTACCCACTTACTTATAGCAATAATATTAGGTATTTAGCAATAGCCGAAATTGAAAACTTAATATAACTAACGTACCTACACGCTGAAGCCGAAGCCGCTAAGTAGCCCTTCTAACAGCTTTTATGTGGAAAATTTCACCTTCCACGAAAAACGCTTGAAGTAGTTAAACACCGTATAAAAACCACTTGAATTACGAAAGTTACAAGTGCGAACATAGGTCGAGGATTTTCACGTAGATACTAGCTGTGTCCCGCGGTTTTACCTGTCTCGCTCGGCTCCTACGGGCGTAGAGTGCTGTTAATAGCCTTCCTCAAGAATTAGGCTACCACATGCAAATTTTTTTTTCAAATTCGACTGGTATAGTTCTAGAGATTAGTGCGTTTAAACAAACACTAAATCTTTAGCTTTATTATATTACATACTAGATGACCCGGTGAACTTCGTGCCACGTTAAGGCTCGTGCAGACCAGCGCGATATCGCGGGCGCTACAAGGGTCGCACTGCCTGTCGCGCTCGCGATATCGCGCTGGTCTGCACGAGCCTTTAGACATTTTGATTTTTCCGAGGTATTTTTCCTTTGGGTTTTTCTTAATTTTTTTTTCTTCCAAATACACCCCAGTATTGAGGCGAATAAAACAAAAAAAAAAAAAAAACAAATCGGTCGAGCCATTTTCGTTTTTTTGCGAGACTAATGCACTGCAATTGATTTTTTTATATATAGATATTTGTAAGTACATAGATAGAGTAGCGATACCTAATCATTGTTATTATGAGAAATTATTATTATTAACTATTTGATGTTTCGAAACTGCTCTGTATTCAAGTATAAGTTTCCTCCTCATATATCAAAAATTATACCGACGTATATTTACAGACCATGAGTTGAGTTTACTCGAGTTTGAGCGAACAAAGAGTGCCTAACTAAATCCAGCTTTCCAAGTCGCCTTTTATGTATGACTTAGAATATTCTGAACAGTAAAGGAAGTAGGTGCAAACTTTCCATGTGCATACTTCAGTTCAATGCCTAGCCGAGTGCTGATGTGGTGTGGACGCGGGCGGGCGGCACTCCAGCACTCGCAACCTCCTCGGATGCTTGTTGTCTCAACTAAGTATGATTTACCGTTAAACTTCGCATCTCCTTTCCTGGAATAACACAAACTTAGTTCTGAAAACTGTGCCATGTAGAGTGAACATTTGTCTGATTTGTTGCGCGCCGATATCCCGATTTAGTGCAATAACTGCGTGTGACGCCGTAATAGTTCACTCAGCTGAAACGAGCATTCAGCTGAAACACTTTAGTGCATTGTTTTACCAAAAGTCCGTAACAGATGATTTGTGTGTAACAAGTAGGAGGGGAATGGTATCACTTCAGGTATCTAATGCCTATTTCATGGCGTCGGTATCAATTCGGGAACAGTGACAATAAAATCCCTGAGCACGTAATAACACATTTTTGACGTGAGAGTTTCAGAGACAATATTTTAGTCGACGAAAGCACATTTATATATTTTTTCACCTTATTCCTACTTTGGCGCTCGTCAAAAAATAAGCTTTGTTCTTTCCGTTTATGGCAATGTAAATGTTTACGTGTTTTCAAAATTTAACTGTACTGTGTTTGGTGTGTTTCTGTATATTTAATTACTTAATTATGTATATTCAGAAATATTGTGCTTTTTACTTTCGATAGTATCTAGTGTACCTACGTATGTGTTTAAAATACTTATGAGCAAACCGACGTGATCTAAATCACATCATTGATCATTTATGACAACTCATTTTAATGACTCGACTGCTTCGTTGGTCTAGTGGTCGTAAGCGCTACTGCTGAGTATGAGGTCCTGGGTTCGATTCCCGGGTTGGGCCAAGTGTTATTGGGTTTTCCATCTGGAATTTGTCAGTAACAGCCCGGAGTCTGGATTTGTGCCCAGTTGATGGCAATAGGCTCGCCCCCTATTACATGGGACTTAAACATAACTGGCGAAATGTGGGTGTACTATAGGTACACCTCTGCCTAACCCTTCGGGGATTACAGGCGTGATTTTATATTTTGTTTGTTTATGTCATTTTAATGAACCGAAAAACGTTCACAGTAAATTTTAATCTGACAAAGAATTTTGGAGTCCGAGTAGCATAAATTCAAAAACTACAAAATAAAAGTTACCTCTAGACTTGTGTAAACACATTATAGCTAGCATTTGACAATACAGTCTTATTGAGACCTCAACGAACCGTGAACGTTGCTCGACAAATTGCACAGATAAATTCCCATTCATTAGCTTAATTGTCGATCGTCAATTACTACAAACTGACTGCGAGGATACATTAATGTGTATAACATACCTCCAATTAAATCCTACCATGTCTTGCTATTGATGTAAATGACGTATCCTGTAACGTAAATCATGTACAGGTCGTGCCATTAAAGATGAGACTTGACGCACCACGTGGTTTGACTTGCGCAGTAGACGATTTATGGGTCTCTTTAGCGGTATGAGGTCCCCGCTGGGGCGTCATCGGGGCGGGGGAAAGAGCGGCGGGAAGCGCGGTCAAGTCTCATCTTTAATGGCACGACCTGTATGTACGATACTGGTTATACCTATCTATACGCCCAAGAATAAATAAAAAAAGAAATACCATTCACTCCAAACAAAATCTCTTAAACTATGTGCAAAGCCTAAAAGGTTAAAATTTTGCATATAGGCTTCATAAAGAACGTAGCCATCCGTCTAGGATTTTTAGAAATTCATCCTCTGAGGGGTCAAACGGGAGGTCAAAGTATGCAAACGAAGTCGCGGGTAACAGAGAGTGTATTAAAAAGGTTTGATGTAAAATAGTGCCGCATATAAAGAGTCGCCCGGACTGAATATTATTAATATTAAACCATATTATTATATTATGTATTATTATTGTATTATTATATTATATTATGTGTACCTAATGCCACAAGTAAAGGTATGACCGTTAATTGCAGTTTACAGTTTTCTGGGAATAAGTCTGCAGAATATGCTAATTTTCAACAAGACAGATAGATCTTTCATATGATATATTTGAGTCCATTTTACCATGACAATAATTTCGACGTATCGGTAGATAATAATAATATGAAAGCGTCTTATAGAGCTACACACCACACAGGTATAGTCTGAAGCAGGCATCCATTGAAGATACCTATTGTGCACAATAGTACCTACGTAGGTATATGCGACACAAATATACGGTATCGAGAATCCCTTTGTTGAATTGAAACAGTGCCGTGATCTGTCCATAGCTCCTAAAAAGTACGTATAACTGGCTCGCTGACTACACAATGGTATTACATTCACTGTTAACTGAAACTGACGTATATCACCGACTGCACCCCGTCTATGACGTAATTGCATACCACTGCTAACCATTCATTTGATTTCACTTTGATCTCGCTACTGTTTAACATTGTAATCTCTGGTTTGCATGTTAAGCAAATGTACCTAAGTGGCTCTGTATATTAACTACAGCGAGGTATGTTAAGTAAACTACTACAAGTCTTGGTGGTATTGCTCGGAGCTACGGCCGCTATTGACTATAATAACTTTCACAGGCTTTAAGATAAATACACGGCGAGGGCTTATTGAGGGAAACATATCAATAAGATTCTCGAAACTTCGGCTACCCTCGGGGGATGCATAGCTGCTGTTTTGGCTTGTTTAGGTATACCAGAAGGGACGATTCTCGTAGACTTTCTTGAAATTTTAAGGGCATGTTGTAAAGACTAGCTAGTTAATACTAGGTACTACTAATACTACTTAAGAACAGAGGTCTATTATATTACCTAAATGTATCAGCTCACCGAACCATAACTTCCACATCGTTTTGATGAGACTAGCTTTATTTAGCGAAATCCTATAGTCCATTTCGCTCGGCATTCGTTTCTTCCGTCTCCCTGAATCTGCAGTTATATTTATAAATTGCATTGAAGGTTCTTTTCGGAGAGTCGTTGCCTACGTATAAGTACACTCACATGTGTAGTATCTAACTGTAGAATGTGTGTGTCTGTACTTTTCATCGCAAGGCGCTCGCAGTAAGCGCTCTGTTCGTACGTATTGGATTTGCACAGATTCCTCTCGTTCTAATCTAGGCGAAAGTAGAAAGTAAAGAGAGAAAATAGAATTTTTGTGTGTGTATTCGCATACGTATGTAACTATTTCGGAGGGTAAAAATAGAGATGGAATTTGCTTCAAGCGTTTCGCTTCATCTGCGGAGCGTGATGTCAAACGACGAACGCGAAAAACGTGATAACGCAAAATATCGGACCAAAATATCAGACGCAACCTTTTAACAGTTGAAAAACATTTACAGGAAGGAATTCTTTTGGCGCAGACGTTATTAAGTATCAAAACAACGATATTACTTTTTGAAACAATAACTGAAGTCACAGTACCTACCTACACTGGTAAATATTCGTGAATGTCTGTTTAATATTAAGATACTCGTACATAGTCTACATATTAAAAACAAAAAGATATCGTTGCCCGACATAGGACTTCTCCAGTGCCTATAGTAGCTGCATATATAGAAATAAATCTCACATTCACAAACACCCGGACTCGGAACATCTATCTATTGCCCTTACAAATATTTGTTCCGAGCGGGAACAGACCGTGACCACAAGGCAATTGGGCAATCGACCTTAGCTTCCTTCTTATTCTTAGATAAAGAAAATGGTTTATTTATTAAGCAAGTGTGTAGTGCAGCAGTAGATTAATGACTTAATTTTAGTACATTAGTAAGATTGATTACTAAAGGACGTTTTACCTGTATTCCAATCAATGTTGCAAACTTTGAGGCCGTCAAAATGTAAATGTACGTCGTAGTAAGCTAGTAGTGCTGTGACTGGTACTGCCTTTCAAAGTCACCGGTGCGAGAGCTCCCTGCGGTCACCAACCCGCTGCTCGCGTCATGTTTACAAGATCCTTTTTGGAACAGTACAAAGCTTTAGACTCCTATACATTGAATTAAATAGGTACGTTATAAGTAAAAGGTTTTTGAGAACCTGAATTTAGAATTTGATTAATAAATTCAAGATAAATATTAGCGTAAGTGTGGATTCGTGGCGTATCGGTGCGGCGCGGCGTGTCGTCGTCTCACGTTCTCCCGAGCTGTTTGTGCACAGGGCACGTCATCTCACTTGCAAAGCTACACACACGCCACGTTTGCATAATTCTACTATACCTAGGTACCTTCACTTTAAAAATGCTAAACAGTTACTCTATTTTATTTAAAGATAGCTTAAAGTAAAAAATTCACAACACTTTTCATTCAGGATTCCATTGAAAGTTACCGTTCTGTCGAAGTTCTTTTAGACTCAAAATTATTCGTCGGAATTGTTGAAACATAAAGGAACTCAATTAGAAACTTATTCAAGGTAAGAAGCCAACAATGCTATTCATTTATTTGGGGTAGGTACCTGAATCGAAATAAAAGAAATTACGTAAATGAATGAAGGTAATATCTACGAATAACAATGTATCTAGGTATAGTTGAAACTGGTCCTGATAACATAATAGGTACATTCAATTGTGGGTAGCTAATACATAACTAAGCCGTCAAACTAAAGGTGTTGCTTGTTGGATTTCCAAGAGTCGTGGTAGTATTAAATTTTTCAAGTACGTAATAATATTAATTAAATTCAACTTAATATCCGTTTTCTTGCAAAACAAAGCTATTTCTCAATAGCTTTGTTTTTACCTTTTGATTCCATCAAAATTAAAATTTCCCGGAATTAAAAATGTGAGAATATATTTCTACGAAAATATTTAGGTAGGTGAGTAGTACCCTAAAAGTTATTTGCGGTTAAATATACAAGGCCTACAAAATGTCAATGGTTTGGCTAAACAATAAATATTTATGAAGTCTTCATCCGAAAATTGTTGGTGTAGAGATTTGTTTTATGCAATTTTATTCAAATTACAAGTATTTACAAGTATCGTCGGTCGGCCACTGTCGACCACGCTGGCACGCCGCACACTGCATAGCGCACACTGTTCAGACTCCATTGTTTTCATGCTATAGTGCAAAACCTTTTCAATCCGTTTTACCGCGGGTAACTGAGATTTCATTATTCAATGAAAAAAAATGCAATTTTGACAGCAAACGGGTTCGCCAGGCGTGCGTGGAATCGGTTTACATGAATTTTTATCACGAATAAGTACCTACCTACTTGTAAACTTTATACGTATGCATTGTGCTTTCATAAGGTTATTGCGATTAGAATACCTTTTTCTATTACGTCGAAAAATATAGCAGGTGGGTCGTTAGGCTAAATCGTTTTCTTTTGTCTGTACATTAAGATTACCTGCGCAGCTTCGCAAACTGTTTTTAACTTTTTCTTGTTCAGTGAATTCAGCAGATGTCAAGAGAGACGAGATCTTTCTTATTAAAATGAGCTCAGTACTTACGTAGGTTCGTAACAAGACTTTTATCGTCAAGTGATTATTGAAACGTTTAAGCTGATTAAGCATCTTATTACCAGCAATCCGTTGTCAAAAATTCCTTCTTTATTAAAATTTTAGTTGATTATCAAGTTACGAATTAATAGTAGGATTCTCGGCCTTAAACTTGACTGTGTTACTTTCAATCGATAGCACATTACCTTCGTAAAGCAGAATATGCGTGAATGAATGATTCACAAGGGTGTAGGTATTGTCTCAAAACATAAATTCCTAGTTTTATCATTCGAGTCCAACTCTTTTGGAACTTTATTTCTTTATTCAGGTTTGAGATCGCCACAACGTAACTTTCCATACTTTAGTAGCGCTTACGTTTTATCAGAACTAGCGACCCGAACCGGTTCCGCACGGGTGCAATAATTTATATGTGAAGATGGTATTCTGATTACGACACGTAGTGCACAGTTCTGACCAATAACCTAAAAAAAAGTAGGTACCTACAGGTTTGCATGAATTCAAGATAGTATTTAATAAGTATTATTTAGTACTTTTTTTACATAATATATAGCTTATCTGGAATAATTACCTTTCAGATGGTGAACGAATTTTTCAAATAGGAGCTGTGGTTCCGGAGATTACCCTCCACATACCTGTACACAAACACAAAATTCGCTCTCTCTCTTTATAAATATTTAGTATATATTTCAAAGGTTTCTCGAAATCAATTCGCTTACTAATTAAATAGGTACATTACAGGCGACTTAGATACATACATTGATACCTACGTAGATATTAAATTCATAAATGAATCGTCCTTTGGCAGATGGTTTGCGAATAATACGTTTCCCGATTTGGTTTCTGTAAATGATTCCTAAATTATCTCCGTTCCTAATGGACAATATGCAGAGTGATTTGGTTAACGATAATGACTGGTATTATTAAATCTAACATTGTAATTTGTTAACATTGTATTTGTTTGTTCGTTGGTTGGAAAGTGCTGCAGAGTCGTACGTTCGAGCCTCAGGTATAGCGATTCCTCAGCAGCAGCCTGCCAAAGTCTTGTCTTGCTACCGGTTAATGGCAATAGGCTCGTCTTCTATTAAGTACATGGAACAAATCTGGCGAAATGTGGGTGTATTATAGGTATGTTTTCCTGCGGGGAATACAGACGCGATATTATCTCATCTATTTACTTACCTAATTTGTTTTATTGTCTGAGCATCAATCGAGCTATTTTAATCATTTTTCGAATGTAACGCGCAAATTTCTTCAGAAGCTGCCAAGAACTTTACACCATTCATAACTCGCGTCCTTTTTACTGCTTTTTCACACACGATAAAAGTTTAAACCCATGAGATGGTTTTTCTACTATGTCTCGAACATTGAACATTATCTATATATGGCTATTATAAATTAAAGTAGTTTTTCGTGGCTATCTGTATGGCGGCGTTGTTCTTCTGAATTACCCAACGGATTTAGATAGGTACGGTTTTCACCATCATTTAAACTTTTAGAGGATTATATATACATTCATATAAAGAAATCTCGATGTTTTATCAAGTCATAGAGAACAGTGATAGCCTAGTGGTGTAACCGTCGCACTGGCAAGTCATAGGTATCGAGTTCGAACCCTTTTTTTTGTGCGGGAAATTATCAACTCTCGCTCTGGGCGGAGCGGGAGGGCGTGTCAGACTCTTACTGACTAAAACCCACCCGTGTTCCTTCGGTTGCCCTGTTGCCGGAGGCCACGATCTCTCTTTCGGTTTTCTTCGTACCCCCGGCAGGCATCGGCCCTAACGGACCCCGTCAATTCTGCTGACATCTCTTTGAGGCGCGCGTGGAACACAACGCGCCGTCGACCCGGGTCTGGTCCTTATCGGACGGCGAGCTACCCATTGCTCACCGTCCGCAAGCCCGCGCTAACGGTGGCCGGAAATCGGCCTCCGATTCCCGACGCCCAGAGCGTCTCCTCCTGCGGCGGTTAGGGGCGTGAGGACGCGAAATTTGCCTCTCCCTCACGCGTTCCACCTCCTCCTTCACGACCATTACCGCTTCGCAGAAGGAGGTGACGGCCTTCCATTTCCTCTCGCTCCGTACCATGGCCTGAACCAGGGTCGGACGCGAAGTCACCGCCACCGATCATCGAGTTCGAACCCAAGGCCTCTAATTTTTCGGATTCATGTGCGTATTGTATAATTATCACTCGCTTTAAAAACAATGAAGGAAAACATCGTGAGGAAACATGCATGCCTGAGAGATATTTCTCGACGGCATATGAAGTCAAGTCAGAGGCCAATGGGCGGCTTAAAAAAAAAAACTCCAGATTAGTCACTAACCACACGAAAAGAAGAAGATCAAGTCATAAAACCGCGCGAGGCTGGGATGGGTCGCTGGCAAAATTAATCTGAAATTGAGGAACCAATTTGATCAAAAGCAGCAGTTACAAACTTGCAAAAGGCATACTTATTGAAATTTTCTTTCATCCTGAAGTGGCTGTACCTAACTTATTGTAAACAAAAGGGTTAGCTTGTTGTTCTCAGAAATTATGTAGAAATCCAATGTTCAAACTCAATTTTCAAAGTTTTTGATTATACCTATCTATATACAGGGTTATACCTAGGCAATCCGTTAAGAAGATGTAGCCCCCTATGCCAATGTGAACAATTTTCGAGTAGTTTGGCATTTTTATTTCGTACATTTTAAAATATAAAATGTCAAATTACTCGAAAATGGTTGACATTGGCATAGGGTTCATCAGGGGTAATTTGGTTGCAATTAAACTCTCCCACATCCCCTTAACGGATTGCCCACGTATAACCACTAACCCTGTTTATTAAACAATCGTGGCCTATAGGTACCTATTCTTCAACCTATATCTACTATGTATACCTCACTCGGCTGATCTGAAAACAATCAGATTTTTTTAAATACTTCTAACATCAAAGGCAAGGGTTGTAGGCATTATTCAAAAGTAATACGTTTATTGTAATGTTTAAGGAAAAGTCCATTCACCTGGGTATTGGCTGGTAACGAGATTACGTCTTGATCGTCATTCTGGCAACGTGCACGAATATTGATCTGCGCCAGTATCTACACATAAACTATCGAATATTTACCAAATGAGGGTAGTACTAAATATTCTACACACGATTGCTAACAAAAGAAAGTATATTATGAATATTATTTTAGAAGAAAAACAGTATGTTTTTACAACGTGTAATGTATTTTCTTTAGATACCTACTTCTACCTACATAGATTTTTTTGTTGCCAAATCATACTCATCTCTACACACATTATCGATAAAAAATGTAATTCATATCACTACTTCGTAAAACTTCCTAATTCGAGACCTATAAACATGAGCTAGTAACCGAAATCTCGTAGTTTTGAAAATAATCGTCATTAGACTTTGAGTTTCTACTCCGAATCAAGAGTGTTTATTTACAGATAACTGTACGCAGGTATATAATGAAGCTTTGTCAATAAAACATTTTGTCTCGGCGGCGGCGGCGGTGGTGATTACTCCAACAAGTCAGTCGTCAAGCAAGAATTTGTTAACAATTATGTACGCGGCGTTTGTCGCCTTTGTTCAAAACGTCGCATTGTAATGAGTTCGTGGTTTAGTAGGTATTCCCCGACGCTGGCAGACCGACCCTGAACGTTATACTTCCAATAATTTATTGTTCAAGGACTAACAGTGTTATTTCCACGAAAATTGGTAATTAACAATCATCGATGTCACAAACTTTAGGCTCGTTTACGAATAAATTCGTATATTTTTGTCATTTTCATTCAATGTGTCAAAACAATATATTTCGTGTAACTTAGGTATTTATAGAGCTCGTACCTAGAACCTTTACATATATTTTGTTTAAATATTGCTTAGACCCAGGCTGGTTATGACATCCCTAAGTTGGTACCTAGACCATTTTCTTAATCATATTTACTATGCCCCATTTTCCGACTACTGGTTTTTCTACTTGTAGATACAGCTATCGTGGGTCATTTCGCAAAAAATATGCCGTAAAATATGTTCGCATGTAGGTACAGTCAGCAACACTAAATTTTACATATTATCTAAATTGATACATTGATGCATGTACATATCCAATAGCTGCTTATGTTTTTTATCAGTTTAGATTTATTAATGAAAATTTTTCGCAATAATTAAGTTTTTTTTAAACTGAAGTGTTTATAGACTTTTGTTTGCTGACCGTACCCACATATTTATCGTAAGTAGCATTTCCATTGCACCTTTTTGCATCGTATATTATTGTGATTTATTTGTCCGTTGGTATTTTGAACGTTTTCCGCTGTAAGCGAACAACTAACTTATTAAGACATGCTTTTATGTTGTCTGTTTCAGTCTCTGATTTCACCTATCTACAAAGTGACTTGTAATTTGATGTAATCCTTCCTTACTTGATAGTGTGACCCGTTTGCAACAATTATGCCTAGACGAAAATTCATGGGATTCGACTTAATCCAATTTTAATGTACCTATTTTTGAAAATTGCCCAAAATTCGTCACTAAATATGCGAGGTAGGTACCGATATTTAGAGATAACCATAATAAAATAAAGGTTAAGGTATTTTCGTTGTATGTACAAAGCAAAATATTGTTGACGGCTTGAGGGTGACTTCAATTCCGTCGTCATTTAAACTGGCTTCCGTTGCTCTCCCTTTGCCGTTTATTCTATAAATAACTTCAACAATGGCGCAGTAGTCGACAGATTCGCATTTCTAGGGATTCGTAACTGGAGGATTTATCGGTCGTTCGTCGTTTGTCTATTACCATCTTCTGGTTCACAAATCTTGACTTCACTCGACACACATGGTTGATTTATCCACATATAATTAGCTTACTAGACTGGCAGAATATCTGCGCGCGGCTGAATTTCTGAACTAATCATATGCCGCTGTTTTGTCGTTTATGTAAGGTCAAATTAAGTATATAATAATTATTATATATAAGATTAATAATATTTAGATAACATTATTATTATTTTAAATATTACAGTATAAAATTAATAATGTGCTCAGACTTATCTTGCGCGCACTCTAGAATTTTTTGAAATAATGACGTACACTTGAAATACTTAATTTTTTATTTTCCACTATGGAATAGAGTATGAAGAGCGCGTAGGTATTGCATTTTTCTATGAGTCAGCAGTTTTTTTAAAAATATCTGGTGAAAAATTTCACCGCAGGGGGTTACTCGCCCCTCCCCCCTCTTTGAGGAGTGGCTAGAGAGGCGCCACGGCGTCCTCACCTTTCGCCTGACGCAGGTCCTCAGCGGACACGGCTGTTTAGGGAGGTTCCTGTACAGGATAATGGGGCAGAGTATCACCGTGTCCTCGTGGAGGCGATCGGCGGCGGTGATCTCTCGTGTCCGGCCCTGGTTCAGGTCATGGTACGGAGCGAGAGGAAATGGAAGGCCGTCACCTCCTTCTGAGAAGCGGTAATGCTCGCGAAGGAGGAGGCGGAACTCGTGAGGGAGAGGCGAATTTCGCGCCCTGACGCCCCTAACCGCCGGAGGAGGAGACGCCTTGGGCGTCGGGAATCGCAGGCCGATTTCCGGCCGCAGCCGATTTAGGCGCGGGCTTGCGGACGGTGAGCAATGGTAGCTCGTCGTCCGATAAGGACCAGGCCCGGGTCGACGGCGCGCTGTATTCCACGCGCGCCTCAAATAGATGTCACCGTTAGGGCTGATGCCCGCCGAGGGTGCGAAGAAAACCGAAAGGGAGATCGTGGCCCTCGGCAACAGGGCAACCGAAGAAACACGGGTGGGTTTTAGTCAGTAGGACACGCCCTCCCGCTCCGCCCAGAGCGGGAGAAGTTATTTGATAAAAATCCCACCCAAAAAAAAAGGGGGTTCACGTTGATGTCCCTGCCACCCTGTATGTACCTACTATATTGCCTTCATAATTCTTAGCTGAAATAATTTGAAATTCTTATTTGTTCTTACTAGGTAGGTCTCTAGGTAATACAAAAACAACATTATACTTCTGTAGAGCATGACTGCTTTCCAAGGTGAAATAAAAGGGAAACAGATGAACAATAAAAATTCATCTCATACAATACGGAAATTCCACATCACTGCGGTAAAAGGTAGGTAAGACCATTATGTACCTCGAAACTGCCATCCACCCTTTGTTTAAAAGAAAAACGTTTAAAGATTAACCCCCACTAACAAACGTTCTTTTACTGAAACCATTTATACCTAATTCTATTTTCTTCCCTCGTTATATCGTTACCTATTCTTGAAGAGAAAATGCTTCGTTTATGTATTTCGAGTTCTTAGGAACGAGCTATAGTTGTCGCGTTTTAGGATGGCATTAGCGGTCATTGACCCAGCTGTAATACATTTTTTTGCATATTTTGTTTCATAAACTGAAATAAAGTTCGTTAACGTCCTGAATCAATATCTGTCGTGATCTTCAACAAGTTCCATTAAAATTTTGAAGAACACTATGCACATAGGCGTCATAACAATAAAACTTCTATTGTATCTCATGTCCTTCAAAGTGTACGGAGAGATATTATGGAAAGGGCAAAGACCGCTATTGCCATGCGAAAACGCGATAACTATAGGGTTCTAAGTTTGTAATAGTGCAGGCAGTAATTGATAGCTTAGCCGTGGAGCCGTGGTTAGTCCATCGCCTGAGAGCACAATAGTAAACCGTTTATCTTAATTGCCTTACTGACATCCCGTTTACTGTAAACTTCGATTATTTAATGTCGTAGCGCCTGACCCGAATGAGTGATGAGGATGAGCCAAGGGCCGTTGCACGTACCTACCTATCGGCGGCCGCTTGCAAAGGCGTCGATTAATAATAGATATCTATTGGTATGCCTTGTGTCAAACTGTACCTTATGTCTCACATGGTAAAGTTACTTCTTGCATAATGATTGAAAGTTTTGCAAGAGAGGTAGTTTGTAAGGCACTTTTTCAAAGTTCTAGATTAGTCATAGAGTTTGGGCTTTATTGCGCGAAAGATATCTGTTCTACAACGTATCGTTGCATAAAATGTGAATCGCTATCTTAGAAAGGAAGCAGGATGGAGCCAGTGCCAAACCTTTTGAATTTACGTTTGCCAAAAACCCTGTAGAGATTTACGAATTGTATTGTATTGTAAGATGTGATTTGACCAATTTGAGTAGACAGTAAGCGCAAGAGGCGAGAGACAGACGTGTACGTGCACGTCCTATACTACGTGTACCTACTAGCGGCAATTTTCTTCGTGCGAAAGTTCATTTTTACTAGGTAGTACCTAATAAAAATGAGCTTTCGTGCTTAGAATAAACACAAACGGTACAAAAAAGGTCGGTACAAACAAACAATACTAGATAATACTTAGTCTTTCCTTAATGTCCCTATTATCCTAAGAAGCGTATGCGTATAACTTATAATATATGACTTAGGAAGGAAGTTTCAGAAACCATCAGTAAGCCTTTGGAAGTGTCCGGTAAATCTATCCAAACATAACAATGGGCAGGACATAAACGTGCTGCTCCGACGCCCTGCGGCTCAATTGTCTCGGCCAACAATAACTACATCACAGCTGGGGGTCGGTAGGTACAGCGCCCTGTATGTAGTATGTACATACAACACAACTACATTATCCGGGCCCGTGTTCGCCTATTGACACCTACTATGCCCGGAGGCCGCACATGATAATTGCTTAGGTTGTTAGTTCGGGTTGAATAGGTTAGGCATGATCGTAATCCCAGAGATCATAAAAGTAGAGCTTCACTTGTTTCTATCGGGGTTGGGTTTGATATTTCTAAGTTTATGGCTGTTACGTTCAACCCTCGCATAAAAGTAGGTGTGTATTTACATAATTCTGTAAATCTCGTTATAATAATATACGTTTGCATAATTTTAGAAACTAGCCTCGGCGAGTTTCGAATGTGTTTTGATTAAATTTAAATCCCGTAATCCCATTGTGTGCTATTAACCATGTATCAAAATTCTACGGTTGTCACAAGCCTGGTCAAAATGATATGGTAAACAAACTTTAGGTACTGTAGCGATCGCAATTAACTTGAATTCATGGAAAACTCGTTCCAATTAATTTCGTCCTGTCAACAAGCTTTGGATATTAGTTCAACAAAGCGATAGTTTTGCGGTTGCGCGGCCTGTAAACGCCACAGATCCGTGGTGGGCGACCGTCAAGATGTGGCTAGGTTTGACGCTCAAAGCGTACCTCCTACGTGTACCTACCACTAGCTATTTATTGCTAAAACTGTCTTATGGTAATGTAAAAGTATCTTTAGACTTCGTTTCAGGAAAATGGAAAAATCGGATTGACAATTCAAAGTACTTACCTGGAAGATACTGTAATAAACTCACATGTGTACTGTTGTGCACCTATTGTGTATCCACAGTCCCTTCACAGGCACTGTTTAATTAAGATTACTAGGTATTAGTTCAGGTTGCGATGGGTTTGGGTAAGATTATTGTATGTACTATACACATATATATATGTTTGTTATATGATCGAAATGCCTGGCGTCGCTAATATTTAATTTGCAGCTGTGAATGGAGCGCTAATTGGTTTAAATCTATTACTTAATTACAGATTAAGTTGTCAGTAGTTATATTAATTTGTTAACACGTGTTACATTGCTAAGTTTTGTACATATTCCGGCTGATGAAGTCTCTGTCATTTGTTTTAGAAAAAGATACGTAGGTAGGTACTTACTTTGTTTACTAAGATATGTAAATCTTGATTTCCGTTGGGAAATTTGTTGCGCTGCTTTTTTTTTCAGGGTAAGAACGTAGGAAACGGTTTTCGTGGTGTCTTCGTCACAAAGTTAATAAGTCCGAATTTCAGTATTTTTTTAGTAAAGCTAATTTAGTAAATATTACACGCCGTGTTTAGTTTTAAAATTAAAATGAGCATTTTTATTAAACCATTATCTACCTCAAGCTAGTGCAGCTTTAGTTTGAAATATGACATATTAAGTCAAAATTGTATTCAGGTTTATTTTAATTCACTGATAGCATAAATATAGGCCAAAAGGCTTAAAATAAAAAACGGCAATATTTTTCATATTATTTTATTCATTCTTTTATAATTGTCAGAGTTGTACAACTAATTTAATCACAGTTGAAACAAAACATAACTATATATGTAGGTATTATAATTAATGTCTAAAATAAAACACAAATCGGTGTTCGTTAGCGAGATATCGCACTTTAGTAATTTGTACTGGGGTTGTGTGCTCTGCTGTCTAAGTGTACGCGGGACGAGCATTGTGTGCAGTGCGGCGGCGACGTGACCCCTGCACGGGGCTCTTCGAAACACTACCCACTCTCACCAAATTTTTATGATCGAGAGTGACGCAGCATTCCAAATTGAATTTAAATTGTACCGACAGCCAACTTTGATAAAACTTACTTTTTAAGCTCAAAGTTGACTAACGGCACCGCAATTCATACTACATGGACAGGTTGTAATGTTTGTATCTATAAACGTCGCTCTATCTACATTTTCTGTAAATGCTGCAACAACACGACGACATGACAACCTGATGACGTAGTGGCTTACAAGAATAAATGCTCAATGCAAAGAACAATAAACAAGTGAAGTACACGCTTAGAGACGGCGCAGAGCTTGGAGGAGAACAGAACCAGAGAGTGTGCGACGTGTGCGTGCGCAACACTGGCGGAAACTAAACGTTGCTTTATAAAATAGTTCAAAAAACTTACAATATACCGTTGTATAAGACAGAAATATAAAATCGGACCCAAATCGCTATCGTAATTCGTCTATATGTATGATACTGGCAGTGTAATGATATCAATGAAACAATAATAACTATGACATCCTACTTACATGAATAGTAATTAACGAGAATTGCTTTAATATTGATGTAGGTACTTGAATATTAATTATTTGTCTTTAGTGCAAACTAGAGGGTGAACTTACATTAGGTAAGTTATTAGAAGTCTATTTAAACCGAGTCTACAAAATCTTAGGCTCCAAACACATAATAAAATCAGTCATTTTAACATAATTCAGTATTATTCTAAAATTTACACTGATTATAACTCGATGTCGAAGTGAGACAGTTTCTAAAACCATTTTATTATTATTATATTTTACTATAAATTCTTAAAAATTAATTTATAAATTAATGACTTCTACAGGTTTCAACAACTATCTCACATCAAGATCGATGGAAATAGTATTCTAGCACAACACTCTTAATAAGTTATTGATATTTTCCTAGGTGCGACTAAATTTATATGTAATCATACGAATAAATAAAGTGCAAACACTTAACTCTACCGTCATTAGCTGCATCGATAATGCTAAGAAATTGGCACAGTCCCACTCATACCAGCGCGCGCCGGCTGCCGACATGCACGTCGCACGCGTGTGACACGAGGCGCGGCACGCACGCGACGCACGCACTCACTCACGCTCGACGAATGTCGCTTGCACACACTCACACGCATACCTACAGCTCTCACACGCTCATAAATACACTCTCACGCTCACACGCAAAGGAAAACTCCCGCGACCATGACTACTATTAGTTACCTAATGTTACGAGTAGACCGTAGTCGTTTCCAAATACTATTTAACTAGCACTACACGGAGACATTAGGAGAGGAACACCGGTTGCTGTACAGTTCGCTTACACGTTAAAGTTAAATTAATAGTTTCACGTTTAATTAAAATCGGGGGTAGTTGTTTCTAGAGTGTTATTGTATTTACAACCCCATTGTTTAAACTTCACATAATATCGAATGAGCATTATGCAACTCGACGTCCGAGTGGACGACCTCCAGTATTATGTTATCTATCATTATTAAAATATAACTTATTCTTTTATTCTATAACGATTTCTACGGGAGGGCCGCCATATTAAGTGATATCACGTAAAGCTGTGGACTTACAAAATACTCGTATAAATTATTCACATTTATAGCACACTATCTACAAACACCCACTGTTCAGATTCACGTCCGGCCCTGCCGCAGAGATCTTTTTATCTCCGTAACTTCCAATAAAATACTGACTCATAATATGGCTAATTCGAATAAAAACTTATATCAAATATTTGGTGAAGATGTAGTTTAAACTTTATAAAAAATTACGCAATTAAATAGGTATCTTAAACGATTACTTAAGCTTAACATGTCTACCACAATAAATAAAGTCGTATAAAATTGATAGAGTTACAAGTGAAGCGGGAGGCGTGCGCGTCACGGGCTCATCACACCGCGGTAACGGCGCGTGACGGCAGCCGCCGCGCTTGTTTATGTACAAAATGAAAGTGGGCGAGTGAGCGAGTGTCGCCCCCGAGATAGCAGGGTTACAGTGGCTTAGTGGTACGATAGTGGGAGACAATTGACTAAATGAGCGGCGTGTGTGGGCGCCTACAGCTGCTCGTCCAGGTCGGGCCCGTACAGGTCGGCCAGCTTGTTGAACCGCGGGCCCCACGCGCCCAGGTAGTCGTACTCGTGCGTCTCGTCGTCGGTACCTGGCATACAAGCGCGCCGCATTAGGATTTCATATGAATAATTTATTCGAACACGAAGACTGGAGGTGGTTCAATTTTTCGCTTCATACATTGTGAATGAATCGCTGCAAGGCGCCGTCATAAATTTTAAAGTGGGATTGGAGGAACTAATTTTACGAGGGGTGGTGATGCATGGGATTGGAAAACTCACCGGAAGCGAGCGAGGAGAGTGATCCGGCGGTGCTGCCGCCGCCCTCGTACGCGTAGTTGCGCAGGTCGTCGAATGGCGGCGCGTTGGGGTCGCTGTCGGCGCGCCGCTTGTGCTCCTCGATAAACATGCCCACGTTGGTCTCGCCAGGTAGAGGGACGCCTACGCCCACGCCCGCGGGGACGCCAACACCCACGCCCATCGGACCCACTCCTAGGCCCAGGCCCATTACAGGATCTAGTTGCGAATAACAGGAAGACACTCTTTGAAATTTAAAAAAACAAAACATAAATTAAGGTGTGTGGGAGTTTCGGGCAAACACCATTCACATTAAATTATTATTTGATAAAGTTTAGGCACTAATTCATTAAAACATACGGATAATTTATTTTCGTAAGCGCTACAAATGTTTACTATAAAACAGTCATCTCCCCACAGACATTCGGAACAAAATATGGTCCCTGATGTAACGCTATAATCCCTTTATCGCCCTTTATGCCACCCAGGCAAAATGACGGGGCGTTTATTTGTAACCATTGCACAACATATTATGCAAATGTGATGAAGGGTGGTGCTGAAACAATGGATAATCTTGGAGATAAAGTCGCAGTCAGTCCTTAAATCAAGAATTCAAGACTAGTGGTCGTGTGAATTTCTATTAAATTGACAGAACAAAATTCACGACTGTCTTGGGTACAAATAATCATTTTGGAGAGACTGGCATACATAGGATGCATTTGTCTTGTTATATAATATTCGAAGAATTATGAAACTCTAGTATCATCACATTAACTTACATGGTAACTTAGTAGGTGCGTGATCAGGCAGTGGTCCACCGATGGGTATCTGTAGCGGAGTGATGTCGAAGGCTGTCATGTCATCTTCACCGCCTCCTTCGTCGTCATAGTTGATGATATTCTCGCGGACATCGTCATCAGGGCCAGGGTACTTGATGTGAGCCTCCCGGCGACGGTTGTACACCACGAATACTAACACCAGGACTGGTGACGAGAGAATACAGTTTTATGGTCATTCAAAAGCTCTGAACTTCTAGAAGCATAGAATGTTTTGAACAATTTCCAAAAGCAAGTTAGAGTTATGAATCGCGACGAATTGAATGAGTATGATTTGAAACACAAATAAAATATAATTGCACATAGTAATGTGCATTTCTCTAGTTAAGTTAGTGGAGTGGAGTGACCCGAAGTCGCGTCAGCTCCGCCACGGCTGCTCGGATCGCTTTATTCCTTCTGTAAACGTATCATTCCCTTTGCTTCTTGTTACGAATGTACCTACTCTTTCTAGATGAATAAACTATAGCATTTACTTTACTTTTCGCTATACTTTTTTATAGCTTTAAATCAAACGTTAAATCTACATTCCTTAAGCTCTACTTACGTCCAGATTGCATTATCTTTATTTAAATTCTCAAGTGTTTGTGATTTACTTTAGGCGTAATAAAGTTGTAGTTTCGTTTTCACAAAACAATTTGTTTAGGAAAGTTTTTCATTCTACAAATCAAAATTGAATTTATATAAGGGCTGCATATTCAGAGACGATGTCAGCAAATATTAAAACGGTTTTGAAATAAATTACTCTCCAGAATGCAATATTCTTTGATATGAAGTTATTTTCTTTACAAGAAAGTTTTAAGTATTTTCTGAGCAAGTCAAATTACTTAGGTTGAGAGTCTTTAGCAAATGTTTTTATAAAATGTAGGAGTGAATAGTTATGTTATTACGTTGCTATTAATCATCCTTAATTAAACATGATATAAAGTATTTTATGAAAAAACAGTGTTGGATAATTATAAAAGTTAGGCCCAAGTTAGGTATCTAATACTTTGTCATTGTAAAAGCTTCACAATATTATCAGGTTTCATGTGGTCTTTTAGTCTCTGTTATAAAATAAATATTACATTTTTAAAATCTTTTTAAAATATAATATTTTTAGTCATTGACTGCCTCGTTGGTCTAGTGGTCGCAAGCGCTACTGCTGAGTATGAGGTCCTGGGGTCAATTCCCGGGTCATCTAAATCGTTATTGGGTTTTCCATCTGGAATTTCTCAGTAACAGCCCGGAGTCTGGATTTGTGCCCGGTTGATGGCAATAGGCTCGCCCCCTATTACATGGGACTTAAACATAACTGGCGAAATGTGGGTGTACTATAGGTACACAGAGGTGTACTTATAGTACACCCACATTTCACCAGTTAACCCTAACCCTTCGAGGATTACAGGTGTAATGTTATGTCAACATTTTTAGTCCTAATGTATTATATTGATTATAACGACAATACGGTAGTTGCCTAGGTAGAAAAAAGAAATTCTATTTAATCCGTCTTTCAAATAATAAAAAAATGTTAGACACGTATTTTTTGCTTTATCCTATTAATCAAAATTAACTTAGAAAGCACGCATTAAAGTTGGGGAGTGGGGACTCGCTACGTCACAACTCAGTATAAAATCTAGCAAGGCGTGACGTCATGCCACATTTTAACTCAATGTATCGCCGGAATCTTTTGATTAAGTCAAAAAGAAAAAAATATGTGTCCAATATTTTTTATGAATCTACATTCCGGACACAAAAAAAATTGGTGGCACTACGGGAGTGCCGACAGAAGTGAAAACTTGAACAAGATCGCCTTGGTGGAAGAAAAATACTTGCATAGAACATTGATCCGTAACGTATTATAAATTAAGAGTACAATCGCGTTTACAGGAATGAGGTGTCATCATGGTATCGCAAAATCAATGGTTTACTCCCATCTCAAAAATGCCCAACGCGTCTAAAGAAGTTTTCAGTTCAAAAATTTTTGGGCCTATTTAATGTCCACAGGGAACACAACGATTTGTTACTCGGAAATTTATCATAATGGGCCCTAACGTTTGGGACTGTTTCAGTTATTTCAATTTCCGTAAGATAGGTATTTAATAAAGGAAGGGACCGGCACGATGAATTCAGAATAGAGTAGAACTGTCTACTCCTTATATTAACGCAATTATTCTTCAACTCATTCACAGGAGATCGTTTAAAATACCAAATGTATAATTTAAAATGGAATAGGGTAGATGACAAAAAAAAAATGTCCGCCTTGTAGATTATTAAAATATATTGGAAACATATTTTTTTCTTTTTTTACGTTATCAAAAGATTACGGCGATACATTGAGTTAAAATGTGCCATGACGTCACGAGTATGTAGATATTATACTTACTTGTGACGTAGCGACCCCCACTCCCCAAGTTTAATGCGTTTTATCCAAGTATTTTTTTATTAATATGATGAAACAAAAAATACGTGTCTAATATTTTTTTATTATCTGACTGACGGACTAAATAGACTTTCTTTTTTTTGACTCAGACATCATCCCTATTTTAGTGAAATTGTTAAATAAATGTTATTATTGTATGCTATTCAGAACTACGCTATCTATATATATATATACAGTCAAACCTGGGTAAGTGAGAACTGGGTAAGCGAGAAAATGAGAGTAATTGCCAGGTCCCGTCATTTTAACCTTCTAAAACCTCTATAAGTGAAAAACAGAAACCTCTATAAGAGAAAGTCGTTTTTCACTCGTTGACCTCTATAACTGAGACTACTACTTGCTTGTACCTCTATAAGCGACAGTGGAGCGTAATTTAACATCTGCTATTTTAACTCTTTCTTAAATTTCGTGGAACTGACTAACATAGCTTTTTTATTGTATTCTATTTGAATGACCAAATGTGCGTATGGTGGTGCGTCCGACTTATTTGTCAAACTTACTACAGTTGACAAATATCAATACTAAGAATAATACATATACAATATGTATTGTTGTATTAGTGCATATTTATCACTACATATTTGCTGCATTTGTCTAAACCTCTATAAGCTAGAAACTCGAGTTAGTGAGAAACCTTCATAAGCGAAAAAGAGATCGAGGTCCTTTGAACTCTCGCTTATCCAGGTTCGACTGTATAAATAAAAATGAGTCTCTATTTCCCTTGGTCACGGCATCACGCGTGAACGGCTTGGCCCATTTCGCTAATTCTTTTTTTTGTGTGCTTATTATTGTCGGGAGAAGGTTCTTATAAAAGAAAAAAATAAGATATATGCGCGGAAAATTAGAGTATTTAAGAAAGTTAACGACCATATTAACTTTTCTAATGTAACCGTAGCGCTTTTGACATAACTTACTGTCAGTTGTTGACAGTTAGCGCGATTGACAGAAAGCGTGCTGCAAACATAGAAAAGACAGAACAACGTCTGTCGGATCACCTAGTTCAGTATGAATATATTACATAAGTTTAATCCGTACCGTTTCAGTAATATTTTGTAAACTTTATAAATGCAAATTGTAAGCGTATTCATTATATTTGGGTCATCAAAACATTTTAACACTTAAAAAATAAACGTTTTGACTTAATACATTGAACTTACATCCCCATCTAAATAAGTTAGGGTTGCCAACCGTCCTGTTTTCCCAGGACATGTCCTTGCTTTTTGGGATGTCCTGGGTTTTTAAAGTATCCTAGTGGAGTTCTGTATTTTAAATTTCGCTCCTTCAACATTACGTTTATCGGTCGGCCCCGCGCGCCGCGTTTGAACGCACCTTAAATGCGGGGCGCGGGGGGGGGGGGCTTGTATTTTTAAAATAAAGATGTAACATGCACTGCTTTCTCATTACCTACTATTTTCGCGCACTAGTAAGTAGACACAGCTAGCTTGCAATTTAGATAATTACTAACATCAGAATAAAAAATATAATAAAAGTCAATAATAATAAATTGATACAACATGAGATAAGGTAAAAAAAATTGTATCTGTGGATACACCTGTTGGTCAATTGTTTGTTATTGATTGTTCTGTTCTTTTAGTACCTACAGTAGTAGAATTAATTACCTGGCTACGTATTGTTAATTTTATAATTCATTCCTTCATTTCATTTCTTATTACTTGCCTACAATATTTTTTTTGGTTTTTACAGTAATCTTTCATTAAAAATTGTTAAAATAAAGTAAATACATAATTGTGTATCATTGACCTGTTTTCATTGCGTGTTGCTTTTTTTTTTTTTTTTTTTTTTTTTTGAAACGGGCATCTCGCAGTTTTGACCACTAAGGTCTTGGCTGCTTAACCGGACTTTCCTGTGGGTGCCTTAAGCTGCTACACTCAAAGCCTCCAGCCAGGGGCAAAAAAACTAAACTAAATTAAAACTAGGCGAACGCTCGCTAAGGGCACCCCCTGTGGGGTACGAGCCTCGGCTTAGGGCGTCGCTGAGGGGAGGACAGCAAGAAGGGACAGGCTGGATCAAAATTGGTTTAAATCATGATTATTATGCGGGGTAGTTTAAAGCTACGTGCTCAGCGGCAACAACTTGCTGGCACCTCGTTTTCGAGCAAGGGTCGGGGAGGAGTATAATTTACTCAGGGACACGGTCGCGGTCGCAAAGGACCTCGGCGGCGAGGTCGGAATGACGGGAGGCGTCTGTTCTTGTGTATTGTGCTGGTGGCCCTATTCTGCTCTTGGAGGAGAGTGATGGGATCATCAGGGTCGGAAAGGACATGCCTCGGGCGGCGGATCTGACTAATTCGGGAAGGGACATAGTTGGCTGCTTCGACAACCAAGGGGTTGCGATGTCTAGGAGCGGAGTCAAAGTAACGCTTGGACATGCGTTTTAGGAATTGGTGAATCGTAGGGATTCTACAGTCGAGATGGAGGATCTCGTTTCTGACATAGAAGGGAGCTCCCGTGGCTTTACGGAGGAAACGGTTCTGCAAAGCTTGCAACCTATGGATGGAATGGGACTTGGCGTGGGCGAATACTGCACCCGCATAGGTCATAATGGGTCGGATACATGATGTATAGATGCGCAGTTTGCACTTAAGTGACAGTTTGCTGCGTGCATTTAGAACGAAGTGGAGTCTACCTAGAGCGAAAGCGGCTCGCGAACGAACCGTCTTTATGTGCTCAGAAAAGGAGAGATGATGATCTAGGATAACACCTAGGTATTTGGCGCGCCTAGCCCAAGGGATTGGTTTGCCGAACATGGTGATAGGTCGGGGGAAAGGGGGGGGTCTAGTTCTCGGTTTAGAAAAGCTAACCGCTTGACTTTTGTCGGGATTTACTTCTATTCGCCATTTTCTAAACCAGGCGCCAAGGTTATTGACAGCCCTTTGGAGGTTTAGCAGCATCGTAGCTGAATTTCCCTTACAGATGATCGCTGTATCGTCTGCGAACAGAGCCAACTGCGTCGATCTGTGTTTGGGGATGTCGCTGGTGAATAGCGTGAAAATGAGGGGGGCTAATACTGAGCCCTGAGGGACTCCTGCCCTTATGGGGCGGGGGGAGGAAAGGGCTCCTTCGATGCGGAAGCGAAAGGTGCGATTCGACAAATAGTCTCGTAAGATGAGCACGAGACGATCCGACACACCGAGTTTGTAAAGCTTATAAATTAAGCCGTTGTGCCAGACTTTGTCAAACGCCTTTGCTATGTCGAAGAATACTACGCTCGTTTGTCGGCCATGGGTGAGAGCACCGCTGATTAGCTCGACAATACGATGGACCTGATGCACGCTAGAGTGCTGAGTTCGAAAGCCGAACTGTTCGTTGGGGATGAGGCCCTTGGTCTCTGCATAGTCTCTGAGACGCTTATAAATAAGCCTCTCATAGATCTTGCCTAGAACCTTGAGCAGACTGATGGGCCTATAACTGGATGGCTCGTTTTTGGGTTTTCCGGGTTTAGGGATACCTATGACAGTGGCCTCTTTCCACGTCTGGGGAAAAATGTTGTTGCTTAACGCACCATTGAAGATGGTGGTCAAAAGCATGATTAGATGGGCTGGGAATAGTTGGACCACCCTATTGGTGAGTCCGTCTGAGCCGGGGGCTTTACGATTTTTCAGACCTTTGATAATCTCATGTACCTCATCTGGTTCGATGGGGGGCAGGGGAAAATCAGGGTCTTCAATGGGAGGGATAGAGGCTCTACGTTCGACTTCGGCGTCGACCTCATCGAGGTGAGCTTTGTCTACTGGTAGGGTACTGGGAGAGCATTGGGCTTCAAGACTGTCGGCTAGGCACTCGGCTTTGTCGATGTCATCGAAGGCTAATGTTTTGTCCGGGCGGACTAAGGGGGGCATATGGCCTGAGTGAGGGGATCTAAGTTTTCTCTGGAGTTCCCAGAAGGCAAGGTGGGTAGGCTCAAGGTCGCTCAGCATCTTGTCCCAGCCCGTTTCACGCAGCTCCGCCATACGTGTCCTCACAGTTCTCTGTAAGTAGCGCATGTGGGCTTTGTTAGCGGCACAGGGAAAGCTGCTGTAGGCACGGACAGCTGCGTTCTTCTCAGTCAGCAGGGCGCGCGCATCGTCCGGGAGTTTCAGGTAACAGGGATCTGTTGCCGGAACCTCCCTTGAGCAATCGCTCAGGACGGTTTGCACGTGCTCCGTGAGTGAGTCGATCGCAGCTGTCGTGTTAGCGACTGAGTCAAACTGGTCCGGAATAGAGTCTAGTAAGGGGGACGTGTTGGATTTCAGCTTTTCGCTTACTTTCTTCCAGTCCGTCACCTTTCTAGTGGGGAGAGGGTGGTTAGGGTCAGAGGGACCTATGCGGGATACAAGATGGAAGATTACTGGGCGGTGATCAGAGGTAAGCTCGTGCACCGTTTCTATCGAGTCAAGTCGTAAGTTAACGTTCTTAAGGAGCGTTATGTCAAGGACGTCAGGGGTGTAATTTAACATATGGGGATAGTACGTGGGATTCATCGGAGCGATGATGTCGAAGTTAAGAATGGAAGAGAGGTCGAACAAGTGTCGGCCCCTGGGGTTGGTGATATTACTGTTCCAAGAAGGATGTTTGGCGTTGAAGTCCCCTGCCATAATGACAGAGTCGCTCATGCCGAAAAGTAGCTGTAGGTCATCAGAAATAAGTTGGTAGTTTTCTGAGGCCTGAGCTGGGATGGGAGGGATATAGACCGACACTAGAGTGATCGGCGAGTGACCAGTCATGCCTAGGCGACAGACTGATACTTCTAGTCGGGAGAGAGGTGGAGGGTCCATAGGGATGCAATACAGATCCTTTTTATAGTAAATGAGAGTGCCACCCGCGTGACAGCGCGTCCTATCATTTCGAATTAAACGATAGTTAGCAATGGAGGGGTTTCGTTTATGGGGCTTTAGGAAAGTTTCCTGTATGAGGAGAAGATCTAACTGATGATCGCGGAGAAATTCCGCGATTTCATCTTTCTGATTAAATAAGCCATTGGCATTGAAAGTTCCTATCTTTAGGGATCGGGGTTTAAACCTTTCATAAGAGGCGTTATACATTATGAGGGTCTAGTGAAGGATGTGAGGGCGGAGGTGATATCCTCGTATGCCAGGAATACGTTCTGGATTTGCTCGAAGCAACCTGATTTCCTGGCTTCTACAATGTCTAGGGCCATTTGTTGAGCCCTGGGGGTACAGAAGGTCATGAAGGTGGAACTAATTATGCTGAATGCATTTTTAGCGGGGTCCGAGTAAATGTTATTTTTGTTAGCCACGGGAGTGGGAACGGGACGCGGGGTAACCGGGTTTACGTTGGGTTTAGCGGAGGTCGCGGGGGGAGCGCTACGCTGTGTAGGCGCATGGGGAGCAGGGAAGCCGGGGGGAGGAGGAGGGCGGACTCGCGGGTCCATTAGGGAGTATAGCGGGGTGTGAGGGGGAGGGGGGCGCGGGGGTAACCAGAGCCGGGAAGGTCTGCTGGTGGTTGTAGTTGAGTTGAGACCACGGGCTAGGTCTCTGAGGGCTAAGCCTCTGAGGCATCTGGGCTGAGGGGAAAGGTTGTTGTACCTGTTGACGTTGCTGCCTAGCGTCTAGACGCTTAGACAGCTTTGCTGTGTTAGCCTTAGGGGCTTTTGGACATCCGCGGTAATTAGCCGTGTGGCCTTCGAGGCCGCACAGCACGCAACTTGGCGGGGTGGCGCACAAGTTGCGATCCTTTGGTCGAGTGCAGTCTGCCGTGCCATGGTCTCCCAGGCACTTGACGCACCTGGGTTTCGCATGGCAATGCTTCTGACTATGGCCGTAAAGTTGGCAACGGTGACATTGCCCTATGACGCTGTTTTTCCAAGGCTTCTCTATGGAGAAGCCCACTAATTGACATATCGTCTTGACATTGAAAATGGGGTGATGCCCCTCGGTAGGGGAGCACACGACGATGACCATGTCGTATGCTTCCCTGCCACGCGAGCGGTGCATACGGTGCACTTCATCCACGGGGATGTTCTGCGACTGAAGGTCGGCAAGGATATCCGAGGAGGGAATTTCTTTAGGGATCTTCTTAATGACGACCCTAATCTGTTTTTCTTCTGGGAGGGAGTAGGTGTGGAATGACACACCTCTCTCTCTCAGGACCCTGGTTAAGTCCCTGTAGTCTTTCGACGTAGGGACGAGTACTTTAATACCCTGTTGGGTGGAACGGGCGCTAGTGTAGCCTATTTTAAGGTCTACACACCACTTTGATACTGCCGTCCACTTGTCCTTGTCTTGGATGAAGACAGGAGGTGGCGGCGCGACCTTTTTAGGGCCGGAGTTTTGCGCGGATCGCGGTGCGTCATTCTGCGAGGATGACGCAATCGGGCGGGGGGCGGTGGAGGGGGAAGCTACGGGGGTGCAAGTAGCGGCGGGAGTGACGGTGGGGGTTGCCTGAGGGGCGACTATGATTGAGTCGTCGATGACGACTACTTTGCTCGCTTGGGACGAGCTCTGCTTCTTCTTCTTCCTCTTGTTCCCTTTCCCGGTGACTGGCGTGAAGCCTTCGTCATCCGAGTGGGAAGAGGAAGAAGAATGAGCAGAGGCTAGGGCCTCTGAGTCGGGGGTATAAAATGGATGGGGGGTCGGGGCGCGGGCTACGGCGGTCGCGACTTCTACTATGTCCATGCTGTCGGAGGGACAGGGACTAAATTGAGCCTCGATTACATCGCTGATTGCGTGTTGCTATTAACTACTGCTCTTATAATGCGTCCTGTTTTAATACGAAATGTCATGGTATTTTCACCTTCTAAACTTGGTTTTCAAAATTTGGGGATGGCAACCCTAAAATAAGTGAATGTGAATAATGTTTCACAATATTATAATCGTACAACATTTAACACAAATTGATTTGATGAAACGTGATAAAAAGTTATTGTGAACATTTGTTATGCAAAACGTTGATTAATAGCACAAATGTACACAGGAGCTGTAATTGCATGCAAATAAAGAGAATGTGGTGCTCACCTAAAAGCATGAACAAACAAACAATGATAGCTATAATAAAATCTCTGGAGGGCATGATGACGCCGGAGGCGAGCAGCTCGAGCTCGCAGTCGTGTCCGGTGTAGCCGAGCGCGCAAACACAGTCGTAGCGCCGCGCAGGCTCGCGGTCCACGCACGTGCCGCCGTGCCGGCACGGCGCGCCCGCGCATTCGTCCACGTTCACGCACGTGCTGCCCGCTCGCACCGAGCCCCCGGGGCACCTACACACGTGCGTACTGTACCTCACCTCCGCGTGACGGTGTGTCACGCGCGCACTGAGCCCCCACCCCATATAGCATGCACTACTGTATAACATCGAGCTAAAACACGACTACATATACACATATAGGTCTATGAGATGATGTGAGTGCGTTAGTGATAGTGCGTCGGGATGATCGTCTAGTGGGACACGCGCAAGCGTGACTACGATATTGCTCACTCATGATAATGAGGAGGCAGACGAGGATCGCTGCGAGCGCGCCCATGCTGAGCTTGAGCGTGCGGCCTTCTTGTACGAGCTCGCAGTTCTCGCCCCAAAACCCTTCGGGGCAGTGGCAGCGGTAGCCAGGCTCGCGGTTCACGCACGAGCCGCCATTGCGGCACGGGAAGTACAGACATTCGTTCTTGTCTACACATCCTTTGCCGTCCGGAGACAATACCAAACCCTCACCGCAACTAAACACCATTTCAATATAATATTTTAATTTATAAGCATTAGTATTATTACATAGTATTACATGTTAGGTAGATAAAAAGGAATATGAAACAGAAATAAATTCTTAATAAAGTGTAATGTATATGAATATAAATAAATAAAATATTATTCAGCATATTAATTAATAAAAAGTGTTTAAAACGATCAAAGTTACGTACGTACGTAGGCACATAATAATTATGTAAATAAACTTAAATAAATTATAATAAGTCGAAACTCAGTGCGCGCTTCAAAATAAATGGCACAAAAATAAAACATTATAATCATGGGATTAATCAGTATTATCATTATTTTTAGTAGTAGATTCAAACGAATTACTCTATCTACAATAAGTTTTAATTGAAATCATTTAAAATTGTGGGGAATTATTTGAATGGGCCAATAATTAATACAATTTACAGGGCTCAATTCAATTTGTTAACAGGCCGACATCATTTTTGTAAATTTTAAATCCGTTTACAATTTTCAAGACCTAGGGATTGAACCTAGGATCACACGACTGCGTTTGCAACTGTAAGACCAATACGATGGTAAATATAATAAATAAAGTAACAAAAACTCACGTGCACTCATATTCATTCCAGAGATCGACGCAAACAAAAGGCTCAGTGCAGTGCACGTTGATGCAGGGGCTGTTCGAAGGGCAGTTCCGGTCAAGGTTCCTGGCCATCGTCGCCTGCCCCCACTGCGTGCCGTTCATCGCTGGCGGCAGCGGCAGGTGCTTGCCTTCCAACCTGATGTCGTCTAGACAACCCTTCTGGAAGTCAGCATACACTTCAAAGGTTCTAACACCCGTATATTCAGCTTTACCACCCGCATAGACACCTTCTTGCTTATCCACAAGCAGCCACTGGTGGCCATCGAAATAAAATGTTTCGTTATATCTTCTTCCTTCGCCACCATCTATTTCAAGCATCGCAGCACTACCGTAGCGGCTGACACGAGCTATATGCCATTGGCCATCGTCGACAGCGACAGAGTTCAGCCATACATCACGTTCCTCAGTTCGAAGCGAATTTAGATTATATCGGAAGTGTAATCGGGACTCTTTCACTTCTAGTATGCCGTACTCTCGATTGTGTTGGTCACTCACTCTAAAAAGTTCACCGTGAGGTTCGCGTGTTCTAAAGCGAAGTTGAATTTGTGTACTAAACCTGTCTGGTTCAAAACTTAGAGCAAATTTGACGTAGCTCTGAGGCCGGAAACTGGTAGGCGTCGTTGGTAAGTTGCACGAAGGTCCTGTCCAACCAGGCTGGCACTGACATCGGGCTTCTGAGAAACTTCCGACACACGTGCCGTGCTCCCAACACCGTGAAGTAGTGTCCGCTTGATTACATATCTCGTCAGTTTGAGGACAACCTGCTACGGAATTTCTGGATAGGCCTGGATGAGCTAAATCGTATAATTTGCTGTTGTGGATCAAGTTTCGTATGCATCCGTCAAATCCTTTGCCAATGGGCATGTATTGCCAGTGATAGTGAGTTGGATCAAAGTGTTCTATGTACAAGCCACCAATTTGTAGTGGTGCATTAACGTTAAGATATTCATTGAAAGGAGGTATTGTTCCAGTGGCTTGACAGGTGGAGTCATCGAACTCTGGTGGAGTTCCATCTTCCATTTCTTGAATGTCAGCTGATTTACAGTAGTCAACAATCATTCTGACATTTTCTGTGTCCCAGAAAATATCTATTCTATGCCATTCACCATCATCTAAGGATTTCTTCGTCTTAACTCTTAGTTCTAAAGTGCCAGAACCAAAATCGATAAGGAGCCGAGGGTTACCCCTTTCTAATTCCACAGATATGAAATCAGATACCATTATTTCTTCTGGTTCGGGAGGCACAATCGGGCCGTTGTATAGCAAAACACCTTCCGACTTTCTCGTGATAAATTCAAAACTTAAATGAGAACTATCACACATTTCTAAAGCAGGATACCAAGCCCACCCTGTGCCTCTAAAGCTCCTCGATGTTTGCTGACATCTTGGCCCTGTGTATCCAGGAGGACAAGAACACGTCAATCCATATTTGCCTTCAATACACCTGCCTCCGTTATAGCAAGGAGAATTGCGGCACGTTTCTGCTTGAGTGAAGTTTCGGGCACCACACGTGCACTCAGCGATCACATCTACTCGGACGCCAACAAGAGCAGTTTTATTGGAATTAACCATATAGGGCAAGTTACTAATATCCAAGACGTTTGTGCAGGAGCCCTCACACATTTGATTTTCATATAAGCATTCGTCAATGCCAACCATTGTGATGTTTATTCCTACGGCCCTTTCTATTTCTTCTCGGTGCATTAATACAATGCCGTTTAATCGGATAGGCTTATAATAATGAGCTCCGTGAGCAGAAAAACGAATATCAGTCACTGGAGGGTGCTTCTTCCTGAGCTGAACACTGAAGATATCAATATTTTCACGCTCGGTGTTAAGTAAGTCAGCCAATTTGTCTTTGAAAATGTCTAATTTGCTCCTTGAAACACTGAGAGTTTTATAATTCCAGACTCTAATAAAGTCCTCATCAGATATTCCTGATATTCGGATTGATCCAGAATTGATTATAGCGTCATGTGATATTTCTTTAACATACACTGTGACATTAGCAGGTACGTCTGTTTGTGTATGTTTTCGATCGTAAACTTTGAATTTTAGGTGATATCTACCTTCTCTGGTCTTGTGTCTCATTTGTATCATTCCAGTTTCTTCGTTCAAAGTGAAGTTTGGATGTTCTGAACTTTCCCAGAAGAATTTCTTATCGGGTAGATCCCAATCATCAAGATCATACACGTAAACTCGACCAATTTCAGTATCTGGTGCTTGACCTTGGTAACTATATACAAGTATTTCTTTAGAGCCAGGTTGCATTTTATTATCGTTTACATCACCAATTACAACAGTAAGAGTACTAGTTCCAGTCATAGCAGGATTTCCATGATCTTTGATAATGATAGGAATAAGATATTCCTTCTGTTGCTCTCTGTCAAATGATCGTAGTGACGACACTATAGCCATTCCATCACCGTTGGCGCCTTTTTGATCTTGTTCCACTTTGAAAGAAGCTCGAATAATATCATCTGCACCGGGATCAAGTCTGAACTGGAATGGCGGTCCATTACTTTTTGATCGGTCATCATCATCTGTAGCTAAGATTTCAGCCACTTTTTTGGGTGTTATGTGTTCAGTCAGAACAGGCCTGTAATCTTTTAGGAATGTTGGAGCATTGTCATTTATATCTTGGACTATTACTGTCAGGGTGGCTGTCGCAGTCCTCGGTGGTACTCCATCATCAATAGCTAAAATCTTAACTTGATGTCTGGGAGTATCTTCTCTGTCTAATGAGCGTTGTATACTTACAGTTCCTTCTTGATTGATCGAAAATTGACGCTTTCTGTCGGATGACCTGTCGATAGCGTATGAAACTTTACTCTTCCCTCCTTGATCTGGATCGGTCGCTTTGAAGGTTTCTAAGCTTTTACCAACTTCAGCATTCTCATAAACTGAAACTTCTATGTTTGCTCTTTCAAATTGTGGTTTATTGTCATTAATATCTCTAAGCTTAACAACTACCCACGAATAAGCTACGTGATATTTATCGTTGTCATTATCTTCTCCTTTATCATTAACTTGTATCCTAAATCTGAAGCCATTACTTTGTAATTGATCTTCATAATCTAAAGGCTGTACAATTTTTAACGAACCAGTGCCGTCATTATTTCTAACCATAGTAAACTTATCAGCACCATATCCACTATTTTCAATAACTTTATACTGGAATTTATTCGTTTCATCCTCATCATGAACAGTAACTGTCAAGATTGGCATTTCAGGCAAATTAGTCCCATCTGTTTCATCTACCTCAGTAAACCATTCGTCTTTGGTGAATTGCGGTGGCATATCGTTGATGTCCTTTACTCTAATGGACGCCGTACCAGTTCCCTTTAACCCCCCTCCATCGGATGCTACTATCTGTATCGAATAATCTGGCGTCCTTTCGCGATCAAGACAGCATACTGCAGTTTTTATCACGCCAGTTTCAGGTTCAATTTCAAATATAGGTGAGCCTGTTTCTTCTTCGATTACGTTTTTCTCAATAGAATACCACAGTTTAGCGTTATTACTTTCTGCGGGATCGTCATAGTCGATGGCTGTCATAGTCATAACGACCATACCAGCTGTGCCATTCTCTGTGACATTACCAAAATATACGCCTTGAGGGAAAATAGGAGCATTATCATTAATGTCTTTAAGATTGACTTGAACATCTGCGTATCCCACGAGACCTTCGCCTCCTTCGTCTTGTGCAAACACTGTGAACCTCCATTGCGGTCGCCCATTAGGCTGATCTCGATCCAACGGCTGTGGACAAATAACATGTTACACACTTACTTGCAATTACAAAATTATGTCGACTTAAACACGAAATATCGGCTTTCGGCATTTGTACCTAATTATATACCTTCACACAAGTATTTCCACTATTATTTTTAAGTTACTTCGTTCATTTTGAGATTTAATTAGCATGTGTTAATTAGACTAATTAAATAAGTACTGTTACAGCAGTATCTTATTTTAATTATGATTACATTGTCCTATTTATTGTACTCGTAGGTATAACACACATTTGTGATACCTTTATAAATGCTGTTAAAAGGGTTTGGTAAATACAGAGATAGTGTTTACTTGGTGATCTACAAACAAACCGGTCCTAAACTCACAGCAAAGTTAAAGTCGCAAGTATCCTTCGCTTTTTGGTAGTGAGGCGACTAAAAAAGTATTCCAATTTTCTGAAGAGTAGGTAATTAACATTCAGAGTACATTCGGTTTTTCTCATTTCAGGAATATCTGTGTCCAACTTACGGAGCAAATGGAACGCAATAAATGTGTGATTGCATTGTGCATGCAAAGCGCGCGTCCTATTGGCCGGTCATCTCTGTTCACGAGTTCGTTACCGTACTCTCATTCCGATGGCATCGGCACCAGGTGTTCGAGTGTACCCTGCACCCTATTATTAGACGAGACTACTTTACAAATGATGTTATTTTTATATTAAGTGCAATACTTACTTTGAGTACGAATATTTCTCCCGTGGTACGATTGATGTCGAATTTGCTATTCGCAGGATTGTCTGGATCGATGCCCTGACCGGTGAGGAAATAAACTATGTTCTGTTGTCTGTCTTTGTCGCCATCCGTGGCTGTGACCTGTTTGAAAGAAAGAAGGTGTAAATATCTTGGTCTTAGGTGACAACAGGTTTATATATCAGAAGCGCCATTTTTGGTAGATATTACAAGAATATACAGGGTAGCGGGGACATCGACGCGAAAACTGAAACCATGGATTCAGTACATAATTCTGAACCCCGTGCGTTGAAATTTTTCGACGGTTTAAAAAAAAATCAGCTGTTCCATACATTTTGACCGCATAGGTATTGCACTTTTCTATGAAACAGCAGTTTTTTTTTATAACCGACGAAAAATTTCAATGCAGGGGGGATCAGAATCATGTACTGAATCCATTGTTTCACTTTTCGCGTCGATGTTCCTGCCACCCTGTATAGTTTCGAATTCAACTCACCTCATGCAGTTAGGATTAGTTTAACCAAAACATCAAGAAAAGCAAGCAAGTAGCATACATAAATCCATACTACACACATCAAAAGTGTCTAGGGATCAAGCATTTTTATGCGGATTTCTTGAGATTGAGATGTGGCTTTGTAATAAATTTATGATTATATAAATTTATATGGATCCTTTTTGGTGCATTTCATAATTTGAAACAGGAACTGTTAATCAAATTCGAGTAAAAGATGAAAATCAGCTGTCAATATTTTCCCTATAAAAACATACAACGCATTGAAGACATTATTAGTGCTACTGTTTCCCTACTACTGATTAAAACCAACGTTATTATGGAGCGGCGACGTCATTTAAGCAGGGAAGAAATGCTCAGAGCCGTGGGAATGATAGAAGCTGGTTCCCGGCAACGTACTGTGGCTTTAGCTCTGAATACAAGTCAGAGTGTTATCAGTCGACTTTGGACACGTTACCGAAGCACTGGTACCGTGGCTGAGCGCCATGGAGGACGGTATCGCTGCACCACACGGAGACAAGACCGATACATTCAAATCTTAACTCGAAGAGCTCCAACAATGACCGCCATGATGTTAGCCGTGAGGCTTCATCACTCTTCAGGGAACTTAATTAGCGACCAAACAGTCAGAAACCGCTTGCATGAAGTGAACCTTCATTCCCGAAGACCGCTACGGGTACCACCTATAGCAATGCACAATCGTAGGATTCGATATCAATGGGCTCTTGAACACAGAAATTGGGCAGAAGAACAATGGCGTTTCATGTGCTTTTCTGATGAGTCTCGTTTTGGTATGAGACCGGATACAAGACGTATACGACACTGGAGAACCCCTGGACGCCAACAGCGATTAAAATCCTGCCAGGAAGTCCATCCTTATAGTGGTGGAACCATCATGGTATGGGCGGGTATTTGGATCGGCGGAAGAACTGAGTTGATTTGGATCAGAGGCAACCTCAACGTTCAAATTTATGCTGAGACGATTGTATCTGACGTCATCGTTCCTCTACAAGTGCAAATCGGTCCCTTATTTCAGTTAATGCATGATAATGCACGACCGCACACCGCAAGAGTTGTAAGACAGACTCTCGCCGCAGCTAACATCAATGTCCTGCTCTGGCCTGCTCATTCGCCAGACTTGAACCCGATTGAGCAAGCTTTGGATATGTTACAAAGAAGAGCTCTGCCGAATATGGAGGGTATCCAGTCGCAAGAAGACCTTTTTTTGTTGTTGCAACGAACATGGGCGGCCATTCCACAGCGTGATTTGGATGAACTCATTTTGAGTATGCCAAACCGATGTTCTTGTGTTGTTAGTGTTCGCGGTAGAAACACGGATTATTAATTGTTTAAGTTACCCAATAAAATTTTAAAGAAAACTGTTATTTCAGTCTTTTTTTCGAACTTTAATGTTAGTGGTTCAAATGTCAAAAATCCCTTTATTAGGAAAATGGCAAATTTCTTTATTAATGCAAAGGTGACTTGGTTTATCGTTACTGTGACAAACGAAAACACTTTATTTGATGAATCCTTAAAGAAAATTTTAATTAATATCAATCAGGAGAAAAGTTATTGCAAAAATATATGTTGATCCCTAGACACTTTTGATGTGTGTAGTTAGTGATGTTAGTACGTTCAATACGAAATTGCTTCCGGCTCTGTGTTGTGTTTGATTATCGAATCACATAGCTATAATAGTTGGGAAGTTTTGCGTCATTTGATGAAAATGTCCCCAGGGCACTTAATAATTGACTTTATTATGCCTTTAAATTCAAATATGTGCTTTAATAGAGCCTAATTTTAGGCTTATAGTTTGAATCTTTATCCCGGTTACAAAAAGGTTAATTTTACACAAAATTATCTAACACGTTGTCAAACGTATGCTTACTGCTGTGATTACTAAATGAAATAACAACAGTCAATCAAATCACTTGACATTGACAACAAATTAAATTCAATAGGCTATCAGGAACCATGGATAGCCTTGCAAAATTAAACATTTGTACCCACGCAATCTATTCGTACCTATAGCCATATAAACTTGGAACTAATTAAAGTATCACGAAGATTAATCACAAGAAACTAGCGAAAAAGCTGGCTTTTTATAGTGACCTCCAACCCCCCGTAGCCCAAAGCCTATTATTGTACTCAAACAATTATCCCTTTCAAAAGGAAGAAGAAAGTAATATTTGATCAAATTTACGACGACGAACGACTGCCGATCGACGTCGTCAGCAAAAGGTCGTTCCTAGCAAGGTACTGATACTTTGTGGAAAGTTATAATAAGCTACTTATATAAACTAATAACTGTCTCTATATATTTATCTACTTTGCAATGCCTGCCTCGTTGGTCTAGTGGTTGCAAGCGCTACTGCTAAGTATGAGGTCCTGGGTTCGATTCCCGGGTCGAGCAAAATGTTATTGGGTTTTTCTATCTGAAATTTCTCGAAAGGCTCGCCCCCTATTAGATGGGACTTAAACATAACTGGCGAAATGTGGGTGTGCCTGCTACAGGGACACCTCTGCCCAACCCTTCGGGGAAACAAGGCGTGATGTTATGTTTGTTATGTTTGCAATGATTCCGGATCCACAAAGCTGTCCTATTTCTGTGAAGTATAGTACGTTGACTCGTTCTTATTCTCAGAATTTTCCTTATAATGCCATCATAAAACGTCCAAACAATTTTAATGTCAGGCTGAATGTGAATTACTATGTATTTTATAGTGGCGAAGCTACCACGGAAGTTCTCCAAAGTTTATGAACCCCTACACCCCGGATTGTTTGCATCAGCCCCCGCAGCGGAAGTATCGCAAACTTTGTTCTTTTTAAGGACAACGACCAGAAAGCTGAAGGAATTTTATCACTATTTGAGGAGCTGACGTTGAAGTGAAGTGAATTATTAGAGAGGAAATATTAGCGATAAACGTTTTAACGTGATAACACGGAAATGGCAAATAAACATTCACGTAGGAGGACATTGAGAGAAGTCTTCAAACTCACGATAAAGCTTAACTGTTTATCAAGTGTTTAATGGAGAAATAGATCCCTTTAAAATTGGGATACGTAAACTTATGGCAACTGGAATGTCCAATTATGTTAGACTGGCTGGAGCGTCTGAAATGAAGAGGGTCGACGTTTGCGTAATTACTCGGATCATTTGCGAATCTCACTCCAATTATAAAAAAAGCTTGTCACTACAAGCGACTTGGGACGAGGGCTCCACTCTTAGAGAACGGTGAATTTTCATGATTGAGTATAAAAGTCAAGGCAACCTGCCTTAAAACGGTTTCGTAGCACAAATTTAAAAAAAAATTAGAAGACATTTTTTTTATTTGGCTTAAGGGAATCTCATATATCCTTTAAAATATAGGTAAAATGGAGGTAAACCCACCTATAGTTATTTACCCATATTTTTTCTAGTTGTATAAATGAAACTTGAAGAAAATACCTCAACTTTTTGTTGGCCGTCTGACGACAAGCAATCAGGACCTAGTAGGTACCAAAAATAAACTTTCAATATTATTTGAATAATAAAATAGACTGTATAACATTCTTTGAAACATCACTTCAGACACAACACAGAGACAAAGTTGAGCAAAAGCAATTTCAAATATTTTACCGTTGTTCATGTTCTCATATGTTATTGACAGGACTCGAAGAAGTTGCGAACTAGTAAAAACGTCTTGTACATACCATCCATGCCGTGAAACTATGTATAAATGTCGCAGTAAACTAGCTTAATTAATTGCTTTTTTACTAAACGGCGCCGTTTAGCTAGTGGCCTGAATGATATTCATTATAGGTAAGGTTGGAACTGTGACCAACCACGCGCGAACCGAATTGGTTGTAGTAACTAAGCCAGGGCACCCCGACTAAATGGGTAAGGTTAGGTTAGAACTGTGACCAATCGCGCGTGACCTGAGCGAGAATAGCGAGCGGTGCCGCAGTAGCGACCGGCGAGAGCTACTCCCAAAACCTAGGCTGTTAACTGAAAGGCTAATTAAGCTAGTTGGCTGCGATATATACACTACCGCGGATAAACTGTACTGATGCGTAAGCTCACTAAAAGCTCTCTGATAAATCTACATACTTTATTACTTACCTGTGAAACCTGTGGATTCAGATTTGGGTTAACACTTAAATATGATGGCGTATATAAAGGTTGGTGTTAGTCGATTTAAGATAAGAGACCCTTGCACCCCCAAAATAAATAAAACGTTAAATTAAAAGAACATAAAATAATTTAAAACGCGGAAGAGTGTTTATGGGAATAACAAATTGTGACTGCTTGTATAAGTTAGTATGTAAAGCTGGCATTTTTATCGCTTCATTACAATCGAAACGACCTTTCCTAATGGTTTTCGAAGTGAAGAGAGGTGGCTCGCACAAATTACACGCACAGTATTAACATGCTGCGTCGGCAGGTTTTATCTATGAAATGGACTTTTTTATGCTTATGAGCATAACCCTGATACTGAGTTAAGCTCAAAAATAAAGTCGGTTTAAGTACCGTTTGCTGTTTCTAGCTGGGATCCCTTTAAATTTGCATGTCAATTTTTGAAATGTGTTTGCAGCTGCCGGCGAGAAGTGTTGTAATATGCGAGAAAAGAATTTAATTTTAAGTAAAGGGAATGGAAAGTTTATGTCGAGTTCAATTTGGGTTATGTGAAGGCATTTATGGGGCAGCTAAAGAAGGTTAGTTGCGTAGATGTCTAATAAGAGTATTTTTACAGACAGAGGAAGCGGACATGGCCACTGAGCCTGGACCACGAAGGAACATAAAACAAACAAAAAAAAAAAAAAAAACAACTTAAAAAAACCTGTATAAGGGGGTGTGGGAAGGGGCCGGTCTCCTCAAGCGCCTGTGTGACGTAAGCGCTGCGCGTGAACTTGGGCGGCAGGTCGTTCACGTCGAGCACGCGCACCACGACGCGCGTCGAGTTCTCGTTGCGCCCGTCCGACGCCACCAGCGTCAGCTCGTACTGCGACACGCACACATACACTCTCCATGCTCATGCACCACACTCCACGCCGCTACGACGTAGGTTCGTCTCCAGTCTAGCAATGGCCTTATTTTTGACAATACAGGTTTCAATAAAAAAACGAATACTTAGTGAAATATCTGTGTCCTCCAAAAGAAGTGAACGAAAGTGAATTATTCACGAAACTTTCGAGCACACGTGTAAATATGTGGTTGTTTATGATTTATTACTTTTGATCCCTTTCATAAAAGTCCATTTTGTTGCAGATAAGCCACGGTACAATTCCACAGCCGCAGTTTTAACGGATGCCGCGACTCCGTGTAATATATCATATCGATACAGCTTGATTTATATGTATTGCGCACTGCTTTTATTAGACCTTGTGCTATATAAATATTTACGTTTGAGTAAATAAAGTCATCAGAGAAAATGTTTCGCCAAAAGCTACCGCGAATTAATCGCAATGAAGAAGTTAATTTATGCCGCGCGAGGAACTTTGTTTTCGGGTTTCATGCAATAATTGAAAAGTACAAATTTCAAACGCTCTCTCCGCAACTCGCGGCCAGCTGCCGAACTTCTCGTCATTATCGTTTTAAAAATGGGAAAAGTCGACTTTGACTATAAAATTATATTTAAAAAATGATGAAGCCGAGTAAATAAATATTAATAACCGCAGAGTGGTTGTTTTAGAAACGTTAGCGCGCCTTGCGAGGTATTACGTGATTCACTGAGTTTTAGTTTCGGTGTGAAGCTTCACTTCGAGTGATGTTCGATCGTTGATTTCAATAGCTATCGTGGAACGGATTAGGGGAACTGCTAGCAACGTGTATATGTTGCTAGTGCTGATATTTTATCGAAGCAAGCAATTTTAACCAATAGGTACCCTAAATTGAACGGCTTGCGCCGAAGTTCGGAAAAAAATAATTCCCACGCTATTTCTTACAAGGTTCGCTCATTTTATCACTTACTTAAACATTTTATGTTAAACCCAATGTCAATACGACTACAGTAAAAAAAATGTAAGGAACAAAAGACAAATCATGAAAAATCTGAAAGAAACGTTCAATTACGCAACGAGTATTCACCACTTTGTTCTGGAACTGCTGCCCGCCGCAATAAACAAGTTGGGTGCAAAAACAAAACAACAAGGACACTAGCATAAAAAAAAAACTACGAAGTAAAAAAATTGTGTCGCAAACGAAATCCCCATGCCATGCAAGCTAATGATATCTATGAGGGTCAATCCAGGGACCGCGGAGCTTCATTCGATTCTCTTTTGAAACAATCGCTGGCAGGTTGTCGAAGCCGTTCAATAAAGAATCGAATTCGGCGCTAGTGATGTCGAGTCGGACCTGCAGGACTCGTTTCGGCAGATTGCGGTCGTCTTCCTCCGTGATCTGCGTGCGATACGTGGGCCGCTCGAACACTGGCGGGTTGTCGTTCACGTCCTTCACGTGAATCACCACGGTCGTGTAGTTCTCCTTCAGGTTGTCGGATGCAGCCAGCTTCAGCTCGTACTATTACCATTTAATATTAATACATTACTTCCCAATGTTATACTACATTTTCCAACCTAGCGATGTCATTGAATTAAAAAGTTTCTTCTCGGTTTTGCCTAATTATAATCTGTTGATTTCGCAGCGATACGTAGCTGCTTTTAGACATTGGTATCATTTCGAATTAATTCATCGTTTTTTTCCATTCGGTGATTTAAGGAAACTCCTTTGACTTCTGTAATTACAATTTAACAAGATAATTTAAAAAGTTTCATAGAAAGTTATAAAAAGTAATTTAAAACCAGGGATAATTAACTTTATTTGGAGCTTTGTAATAACGGAATGAAGGAAACATTTTCTTAATGATAATAAATATTAAGTCTGAAATGGTTTGACGGGTCTAGTTAGTTTAAAAAATTAGGGTAAGAATCACCCAATTCTTGGAAAAAGTTTTAACGAATAAACTGTTAACGAAAACGTTCGCGTATATAAATTGTTACCAAAAATTTACCAAGTCCACACTTGGCTTCGAAAATAGAGTGAGCGTGTTTGCGACCCGAGGGAGTTATTGGTGTCATCTGTCAGTGTCGTTCAGTAATTTCCTCACTCGGGAGGGAAATGTTTGTTTCAAAAGTCATCTCACACACTTTATACAAGTTGGGGCACTGCATTCATTTGATCATATTAATTCTGATTTGGGAAAACAATTATACATTAATTTGTGGATACCTAATCTGAATTTGAGTGCACGGTAAGTAGGCTTTATGATTTCGTGCCTATTAACAACTGCAATAATCTAAGCGCAGCTCAGGTGAGCACTACGCTCGGTTCGACTAATGCTTCCAGTAAAATCCTGGTTCGTATCCGTATTTCACAGATGCCACGGCAGCGCCAGTTCCAGCTTATGTATGTACCCCGAGCAATGGATTTACTCGTTTTATTTCCTATTTTCAACTAGGAAAACCTATACACCATGCAGGTCAGACTTTCCAGGAGCCCAATTAATAAACTTGCGTCGACAGCGGAAACAAAGTCACACAACGCCTTAAGGGCGCAAAATGACAAGCAAATTCAATTTTCCTATGAGCCTTCCCCATTGCTTTTATTCAACAGAGAAGCGTTATTTCCTTCTAAATATATAACAATAAAATGTACTTCCTGAACATTTAAGCGAAGTCTGGAACCTTTAAAAGCAAAAGGAGTGTTGAGAGTAAACTGGTTTACATGCATAAAAGCTCCGTGAGAATCTGCAGTTTGATAGCAATACAGCCTTTGGTAACAACTACGCCGGCTCGCTTAAATGGGTATTAAAGATTAAATTATTTATCTCGTGAAAAGTTGGTGGAAACTTCCTCGAGGTTGTAACAAAGAGGGCGTTCTGATAGGCGAGCGGCGACCGCCTCCACGACGCGATGTTTTAAAATTGAAACTCGCCAAGGGGCAAAAAGTAAGCGAAACACTGTTACCGTTTAACGCCGCTCGTTTATTTTAGTACAAAATTATGTTCAAAGGGCGATTAATTCTCTTTTGATCCAGCTCACTTCTACTTTAATTACTACACAACATTATAGATATTTGGACCTTTGAGAAATGTGGACATCTGTTGTAAAACAAGAAAGAAATTTTGGAACTCGCATTAAACCCTTACCTACTCCTTTATTTCGGTTTCTGTGTACACGGCCCCGGGCGTAGTGTTTATGCGCGTAGCGATATTATTATATACTTTACACTCGCGTGTTTGTACGAGTGGTTTATCTTTAATTATGCTGGCTTACTTAGTCATCCCTCACTTGTTTAATTTGGGATTTTGTTGACATGTGACATAATTGTTGATGACAAACTTAGGTCTCCTACCTGTCGCACAACTTATAAGTTACGCTAATTACTTAACTGGATTTGCCTTATATTATTGGAGCGTCAGAAGTTTTGTCGAAACTTATGTGGGTTATTCAAACTTTGGTTCATAAAGAAACACTGGATTAGAACGAATGAAATCAGTCCAAGTTTAAAGTTTAATAAGTGCTAAATAGACTACTTAGTAAGTTTACTGGACATAACGTAGCGGCAACAGCCGGGTCTATCCAAGTGATACAAGCCGAGCTCGCTTTGTCTTTATGTAATCTAAGCTTTTAAAAGCATTATTGGGCACAAACACGAAACAAGCAAGAGCTCTTCAGAAAAGGACTTTGAAATAACCCGTATAAGCAGAACATTCTGGTGCAAAGTATATCTCTGCTAGCTTGTTTGCTCAGTAATTCAGCACATCAAATAACGCATTGCCTGTATATCGCCCACATAAGTGATCTCCACCACACTATCACTCGGCGATACATATAATAAATTCCCCACATCACGACTCAACAAAACCGTTCTGATATTGATTTATTTATTTTCCACTTTATCGTGGTTACAGCCCCTCTCGGGAATCATCCGTCACTATAAAACCGCGCAATTGTTTTAAAACACCCACATTCCAAAGCTTTATTATCGCCCTTTATGAATATTAATCTCGGTTATTTTTTGACAAATTTAAATGTATTTTGTATCTATCTTAACACGGATCCGTAATCCGAGGCGAACAAATTAACTTTTAAAACATTTTGTGATAAAATGTTTTTTGGCTTCTGATGGAGTTGAACAATTAAACTTATAACGTCCATCAACCTTTAAAACCTACTTTAATTTAATCAGAATCAACTACGAACAGTAATTAATTTGAACATATCTTTAGGTAAACTTGTACATATTTTTCAATATTTACTTTTTATTAAAAGGTTTAAATGTTCTTTAAACAAGACCCATTGAACCGTTGTTAATGCCATTCTGCGAAAACGAGAAGTTGAAAAAGGTTTTTTTTCTTATTGGGGTTGACTTTATATCGTGTTCGTCGGGGGATTGATATTGTATTTTAAAATGCAAAACGTAGATGAAGACCTTACCCGTTTCCTAGTTTCGTAGTCGAGCGCACCTGCCACGTAAATGGCGCCGGTCATGTTCTTGACGGCGAACGCGCCGCCTATGTTCCCGCTCGTGATCTCGTATCGAATACGCGACGCTGCAACAAAATAAACACGATTATATATTTATGCACTCACCTCACCCCTTGACAGAATTATGTACGCGTGGGTACGTATTACAGATCACAACGATCAATAATTCTTTAGTATGAATTCTCCCTTTATTATTGTCAGAGATGTTAAGGAAAAATATATATGTCACTCAAGTAGAGGCGATATATTTGGCTTGCGCGATATTCTGCCGCAAAGCGAATACATACTGAAACACTAGGAAACTTATCTCTACAGACACTTCCAAATTAGAACACCAATTTCTAGTACTGTCAACGACGTAATACGTATACTTAGCTACGTTATGTTCGGTTCTTTGTATTCTTTGTATAGGCAATACTAGTAAAGGAAAGGCTAATCATTTTGCTGGATAACATTCACTGTACAGAGATATATTTAAATGTCAAGTGGCAAGTAGAACGTTAACTTTTAATAAAGCTAAAACTTCTCGGTTGGTCTCACAATGACAGCATGAAATATCATAGCGCTTTCTTGAGAACTCGTGGGTACTCCATAAATTAGGTAGAAAAAATAAAATAAAAAGGAATAATTGAAAATCTTAACAGATTTACGAGTTTCCCCTTGACTTGATGTTGATTCTCTCGGGCGGTTTTATAAGATGTGATTTGTTATTCATTTCTCGATATCAACAACTGCTCATTATTTGTAGGAGCCTCCGAGACTTCCATTAATATTACAAAATGGCGTATAAAATGTAAGAAATTTGCGCATATATCAAGGCTATTCACAGGGGTGCGATTACCTTCAATCGAGATCGACAGCAAGCCTCGTTATGTTGTTATGGAACAGAGATTTTAATGTCAGCGCATAACCATGTTGTAGGGAAGTGGCATTTGTCATTAAAGAATTAGACCGTTTAAAGGTCTACCTCAGGACTCCGGTGTCCGCATCGTAACATTTCGCTTTGTTTATCGCTCGTAAAGTTGAGGCTTTCGTGTGTAACTTTGTAAGTTAGAACGATGACCGCTCAAACCGCACGTTTTCCGTTTATCTTGCTTAAATAGTAATTCGATTTCCATTACTAGTAATGGTCAGGGTTAGTAGATAAGCGCTTGTGGAACTAGGAAAGGTTTGGGCCGGTCATGATTGTCAGAAGATTGCTTTCATTTCGGCTTTGGTCGTAATTTGGGAGTATTTTTGTACGGCAAGTTGGGTTGGTAGTCAGTCGGTCGGATGATGCGTATTATCTCATTATGTCTCAAAGGCAATGTAAGTAGTGTGCGTAAGTAACGTTGCTATTGGTCGAACTGCTGTAACTCAGTGAAAGCCTGCCACAAAGTTCCCGCTGAGAGGGTCAGATCCTCCATCATGGTATATTTATACTGAACTTGTATGTTTGCTTGTAAAAGCAAAGTTTACTTACACATACAGCTCTTTTATGTAAAAAGGTTATGGTAAATAGTTTCGTTTGAATGTATACCCTTGGTTTTATAGGTAGAGTGTCTCGTTTCTACCTGGTTATATATCAACCTCGGTGCATTTTAACAAAAGTAACACAGGGAAGTAAAGCAGGATTATGTCGGGTTTCTCGGATTAATGGCCCAGAGAATTGACTGGAGGACATCGATATATCTCCCCTGAGGAAAATTTTACCGTTTCAGGGATACACGATCTTTCCTTTTAATTGAGAAGTTATTACATTTTCTTTATAAATGTTTTGGCACAGTTTTTGGCACGGAAAAGTATTCTTAACATTTCATATTACAAGAAAAGGTTTATTTGTCGACGGTTATTTTTTTATTTATACATACAACTTCAGGGTTCCACAAAGTTTCATCTGATACAGAATATCGAAGATAGAAGTTTTCAAAATTAAATGAATCGTGATAACTATATTCGAAATATAATGAAAACAAAATTTACAGTTTATATTGAAATTTAAAATAAAAACATAACATAACATCACGCCTGTATACCTCAAAGGGTTATGCAGAGGTGTACCTACCCATAGTACACCTACATTTCGCCAATTATGTTTAAGTCCCATGTCATAGGGGACGAGCCTATTGCCATCAACCGGGCACAAATCCAGACTCCGGGCTGCTTTTGATTAATTCCAGATAGAAAAACCAAATAACACTATGCCCAACTCGGGAATCGAACCCAGGACCTCATGGTCAGCAGTAGCTATTGCGACCAATAGACCAACGTTGCAGTGTAAGTAAAAACTAATTTTAAAAGCATTAAAATGATGTTACGTTAGTAGCAGTTTCCTAAGTCCTCAAACATTTGAAGCCTTCTTCAACTAAAACGCTTTTACTCAAAGTTTTAGTATCCAGTACCTAATATGTTTTCAAATTAATATTATGACATGATTAATGTTTGCCAATATTACGCTAAAACTATGTAAAAATACGGTTGTATGGCAAAAAGTTTTGAAACGTACTGAGTCCTACTGAAACGCATACTAAATAAATAAAACGTCGTATAAATCTGAAAACTTTGGCGTTCGTTGGGTTCAAATTCGTAAACGTAAGCGGATATAAGCGGTTGCATAAGTTGTAAATGAATATCCTTAAAGGCTCCCATGTTTCCATGAAGTTTATATAGAAATTGTTCTACTAGAGTCGCGTTGCAATGTCATGTCGCACCTGTCTGTGGGAGACTTAAGGGTGAAGGACTTTTAAAAACCCTTAAGTCTCCCGTAGACAGGCGCGAAATACGGTAAAGGAACATTTCTAAATGCAAGTAGCAACTTAAGTATGTATAGGTATAACTGAATACGAACGCAGTCATTATGCAATACGCAATCCCTTGCAACTGTAAGCCGGCTTTAATAAATGAAGCTTAGCGTTAATAGTATATTTTTGGATCATATTGCTTAAATGGGCTTCGTCTGTGAATGTTAACAATATTAATGTTAATGAGTCGTATCATGGCACAACACAAGCCATAATATGTGTAATAAAGTTAATATAATTAAGTGCGCGTTATGGTATTAGGCTGGGTGGCGACAGTACCGGCACCGCGTGCGCTATTCGTGCGGTACCTACACATTATGTTGTACTCGCTCCTAAACCTCGGTCTACACCGAGTAATGAACGCATACCGTATTCTCAGACTAATTGGCTCATAAAGTAGCACCCTTTGCCTCCTTTTGCGCCAGAATTTCATTTTACTTACAACAGCATCGAGCCTATTAATGAGCGGTTTCTATTTTTGAATATATTTTATTTCACTGCAGAGGGTGAGATTGTCTCAAACCGCGGAATTAAAAGTACATTTGTTTTTATTATGAATAACTCTCCTCTAGATTGTGAATATTATAGATCCAACCAGAAGCGGGTAATGTTATAAAGTTGCAATATTCACAAAAAATGTTGCGATGTTTCTCTGTGATTTTATTTAATTTCAGCGGAGAAACCCAAAGCTAAGGAAAACTTATTCTCCAACCTAGCTGTTCAGCAGTTTTTGCTAACGAAAACAGATTTCTGATTGAATTAAAATCATTTGCGATGTTTCAATCTTGATTGAGTAATACACAATAATTATATAGAATAACCTTTTCATAAAATCAATAACAAATAAATGGGCAGTTTACATTTTAATGGTATTTTAAAGATGTATTAAAACGAATATTTCTGCAAATCTTTTCCATAAAACGCAAATGGACTGAAACACTTCATAGGGACGGCCTTTTCAATCGTATTACGACCACAAATTGAAGGATGTAACATTGTTCGAGCGTAACTTTTCCAAAGGGAACAGATTAGAGTTGGACATAAAAACGTCACGGTTCGCCAAACGGTCCAAAGACCACTTTTAATTGTCATTTGTCATGGCGGATAAATGAAAGTCGTAAATTTGACTCGTGCCACGTCAAAATATACGATTTTCTTTCATAGAACAGTATTCAATAAGGCGAGTACGGCGGTCGCCTCGGTAAATCACTCCCACTACGGACGTCCTTATACGAATTTGTGTTGAGAAAACCACTTCTTGGATTACCGTCTTTTTCTTAAGTTCCAATAGAGTACACATTCGCCAGACAATAAAAAAACATTCGTCATCCCCGCAAGGTATTTCAAAAGGGGCTCATATAAGATCGAATGTTTAATGATTCCTCATAATATACCGTAGATATGGTCAGGGCCGTATCATTTCCATAATTACTATTAGAACAGTCGTAAATTATACATTGAAGACATTATGCGGTTTACAATTGATAATAAATCCTAAAGCGACTTTGAATTATAGCATTATCAAGTTGGTGCGAGTTGGCAAATCTCTCTCGGGGTCACGATTACCACGATAACTCAATAATGTTGTATTTTAGCATACATTTCTAACATAAGATTTTCGGTTAAAACAAGGGATCGAGGGAAGTATGTTTGAATTTTCTAATAATGGGTCGGGTATGTGATGCCGAAGTGATCATGGGAACGCTGGGCGCCCGTGGAGAATTATTTTACTTATGTTTCATTATCATAAATTGTAGAATTGTGTCTATTTATTTAAATTTAATTAAGATAATTTAGAAGGAAATACTTTTCTAAAACTTTGCATAGTTGCAAACTATAAAAGCTTGTATCCTGATAAGATGATAGCAAGCTTCCCTGTTTCTTATTTACATGAAAAAACAGGCGCTGCAGGTACGAATACACAAGAATAATTTCTTCGCCACCATAAAAGTGAGATTGAGAGTTGGCCGTATCAAAACCGCCATGCGCCCGACTACATTGTTATGTAGCGAGATAAGCAGGGATATAAAAAAGTAAAACGTCGGGATTTCTCGGCATGTTTTCACGGACGGGGCTCAGGGGCCAGGGGTGTCATTTGGAGGGCGGAAATTGCAGGGAGACGGCCAGCGTGAGGTGTTTTAGTGGAGGCTTCGGTCAAATGTCACCGGCAATGAGCAACGTGACCTCGCCGCGTCCCCCGGGCCTACTCATTTGTCTAAAGAAGACGCTGGAACAGTTTCATGATCAGCCTTACTGCAGACGCACACGCTCAGACGCATGCCTCCGACCATCATTCACTCAGACGAGGACAAAGTATTCGTGTCGTTGCTTTTGTCACACGTCTCCCAGCTAATAACAATATGCTTGCTATTTTATTCTGAGTTATGGCCCTCGGTGAAGCGAACGTAAATAGGCCGCATAGCTTTGGCAATTACTAATGTTCCGCAACTAGCTCCATTATTAAGTACGTGACTAATGTGATTACTAATGTGTCTAATAACGGAGCTGATGTGTTTACACGTGTAATACTGTAAGCGAATTATTTACGTAGTTACAGTTTTACGACCATTATCTACGCACAACACACATATTGTTCTCCTTTATAACTAACATTACAAGTGAAGCAATTATATCTGACTTAAATAACAATAAAGATTTTAGTTTGAAATTATTATGTAATTTCAAGTGTCACTGAAAACCACAGCTGTGCACATATTAAACATTTAAGCTGAGAATGTTTAGATATTTCTAAATTTTATATAAATATAGTAGACTCCATTTAGCGCACATGGTTCTCTAGCTTCTTTACAAAAGAGCGCGGGTAATGCGCACTATTTTTCATAAGCGCGACGTGAGGACAGAAGAAAAAGCCTGTCGGCCGGGGTTTACAATAAAAAGTTTCAGCATTCGAGCCTGATGCTCGCATTTCATTAGGCGAGAAATGAATGCGGAAAACGAGGACATTTTACTGCAGTATAAAATGAGTTTGTGTAATAGGTGAACGCTCAATGTATGCGGAGGATAAGCGCTCACAACAAACCCCTCGGTATAAATTGGAAGACGGATAGATCTAGCTCCAAATCTGGGAGACGCAGAAGATCATCTATCACAATTTATCCCAGTCCAAACAGACAATAAAAGATTGTCTCGGGCTCATTATGGAGCATCCGCGCCGTCTGAGGGGCGCGGCGGACACGACCATGGTTTGTTAACTCCCCGTTACACAAGTAGCTATACGCACTCAGCTCCGGTTTCCGGATGTAATTCATGTTAGATTTTTTTTTTGCCGAATTCAATGAGTAAACTTTATTTCAAAGCCAATTATTCCACATAGCAGCTCCATACTTTTTGGATATATTTAGGCGTAACTGCGTCCGGTATACATACCGATCTAACTTGTGGCCGAATACACAATTTATAGGCAAATCAGATTACTTACTAATATCCTCTAATATCCCATTTATAAAGTGTGTATTTGATTCAACAACATTCCAATTCATTTGGGAGCGATTTGTTATCAAACGTGGGTCTATGGTTAAAGCCAGCAATGTATTGACAGCTAACTGAACGGTATTTAATTAACTTTACTAGTTACTTTGTTTAAATTAAACATAATTCGCTGGAAGTCGGCCAGCCCGTACCGGTGAAAAACCCGTACCAATGTTTACAGATCCGAACTGCAAAATGTACCAACGTAACTATGAAATAGACTCTGCATGAACTAGATTATTTCAATACTCCGAATTTATAGCTACGCAATACTTTTTGATACTTGATACGTATGATTACCTACATACTATAAAAAAGAAACAAAGCAAAAAGAAGTAATGTCCTTAGAAGAACATACAATAAAAATGCCTTCATTTTCTCATAGGTACAATTCCGTGCGAGAAAGGGAGAATTACATTTTTCATACATCACAATAACAATAAAACGATAATGGCAACTTTTATTTGTGTGTGTAATATGAATGTTGTATGTACAGGGGCGGTCCGCCATTGTTATCACCTCTGGATGCTGTTACCGCGACAGGTATGAGGTACAGGTACCTTACAGTCAGTACCCACAGGCGCAATTACTCCGACACCGTTTAACTTTAGACGAAAGTCAGCCCGTATTGCCCAATCTGTCTTATTATACGACCATGATAACAAAAAGAACCTTTTATATAAGAATTATAAGTTATAAGTACACGTTTATATGTGTCTACGTAGCTCTATGTTGGATAAACGTTGAAGAGTTTTCTGCAGTCTAAACAGCTTCCAAGAAAGTTGAGATAAAGCAAAGGTTTTGCAACTTTGCGAACGCTTTATTTGAAACAGATAGATAGTATTTGATAGAAACAGACGCTAGTTATAAATAAGTTAAGTTTTGAGCTCAGTCAATTAACTTCTTGTGAGCTACTGTCTTGTTCTATATCTGAAATACAGTCGACGTTGATTAACTGGATGACTTTATCTCACAAAGTATCGCAGCCACGCGTTTGTTGATTCCGCAAAAAGATTGATCCAATATATCTTCGTAATATCGGGAAGCTTTGGGAGGCATCCCGCAAATTTGGCGGATGTTCGAAACATCATTCAAATCCTGTTAAAATTCGGAAGTCAGGATTAGCCAGTCCCATGTAAACAAGGGCAATGTTATCGGATGATCAGATGGTTCGCTGGCGGGACCATTCATACATTATTCATGAGTATTGTCTTCGCTACCCGATACAAAAGGCAGATTCTGTTAAAACTTGCCGTTTTCAGGGATAAAGCCCCGACGAAAAAGATAGTATAAAACAATAGATCATAACCCGTATTTAAGTGTATCTAGTTTATGGAGATAGCAAATACTTGTTTTTTGTTTGTGGCAAATTTTATTTTCACCGTAAAATAAAAAAGAAGAAACGTTAGCTTGGTGCAATAAAAGTGAGCCTATACGAGTACAAGTATTCGGAGAAGTTTTTTCGGTTTTTGTTACAGAATATCTGAATTATCCTTAACGAGTAATTACCTGAAATACTAATAAGGCTGGAACTGAACTTCGTGTGCGTATAATTCACGTTCCCCATGTAAATCTCAGAAGGACTCCTGGCGGAGTTTTAATAGTCCTCTAAATAGCTCGGAGCCGAGGTAGGCGCTCGGAACAGTCTTGTAATTTGCTCTCTAGCTCCACTTCGGAAAATATGCCTACTTCAAATAACCGTACGTTTACATTTACATTCTAAAATAATGTGCCTAAGCCGAAGCATTAGTACTCGTCTTCTCTCTATTGGTCGGATCGCATAGCTGTGGAGTAGGCCAGAAGGGGCGCTGTTAGTGTGGCTTATGTTTTTATATCGCGTTCCTCTACGTTAATGTTAACGTTGAAATATTAAGTAATGAAAGGATGGAAAATGTGAACACAAAGAAAAACGGAAGGGTGCCGTTTCTTTTTGCTGGAGGCAAATTTCGATGAAAATATATTTACATAATATTTATCCAAGTTTTCTCGGTTCGTTAACACAAGCTAGTGGTGACGCTTCATTAATTCTCTCGTAAGTTTTTACGATATAATAACGTGCCAGCAGCAGGTCAGCGAAAAAGGAATTTTGATAAATCAAATACAACATGAAATCCAATGGTGCCAACGTAGAACCTAAATCACGAAAGATGTGTGTAGGGACCTATTTAAATTCAGACGAGCTGTGTGAAGGAAGGCTCGCGTGATTTATGTATAGGTTTTGGGGCTGTGCGATTGTAAAACTTTAAATATGTGCGGGCCAACAGTGTGCTGGCCCTGACGGCCGCGTTATCAGGTGCACACTGATGTACGGCACCCGACGCCGGCGCCGACGTGACTCCATTTAACTTTGGAATCATCCGACACGATGGTAATCCGAACCTACATATAAGACATCCGGCCATATGTGCCGAGTTAACTATTCATCTAAAACTAGCACACCAAAACTAAACCCGTTGCAATATTCAACAAGTTCGAGTAAAAAAATACGAGCAATATGAATTGAAAATTTTCAATGAAAATCTTTTTAAACATTTTCCATGAATCTCTCATGCTCATTATGTAGGAAGTGGATGTTGCAACACTGATGGATAGATATTTATAAAAATGGTTTATACATGAATCGCTTAGGGCTCCATAGAATTCAATTCAGGGTAATATCCACGATGGAATAAACAATTGGCTTTGGTGAGCCACATTAGAGAGGCGAGGCGACGGACGGCGCGGCGGCGGTGATTGTCGCACTAGTCGCGAGTGCCACATCGCCACTGAATAATTCACGACTATTGAAGTGTTTAGGCGTATGCGCAAACACCGTAATATTCATTTAACATTTATATTATTGTCGCACTCGTAAACATAATCCTGCGGTATAAAGAAATATTGCGTTCCTCGCGCAAACAAACGCTAATTACAATACAATAACGCTTCGTTTCTGTAAGCGAACACAAAGTATAAATTAGTAGGTAGGCAGATAAGAATCGACCTTCTATTTTTGTATCGCAATTTTGCGAAGCTTCTATGCGAGAATCGATTAAATTTGTCCTATGCTAATAAAACCCTTTGTATTATATGTTTTTAAATTCATAATTAGTTTTGTTCGAAATCTGTTTATTAGAATCCAATTTGAAAATTAATTTAAAAATAAAAAGCAGACTGGATAATTTTTTTAGTTGATGGATATGATTTTCTCATTTCATTAGTTAACTAGTATTCTATAATATAATATATAAGATAGTATTCTATAATATTTTATGCATATGTCAGTATCAATATTGCTAACGACTCCGTCCAATTTACCTAAATGTGTTTGTGCGAGAACTGTATTCACGAAGTTAGATTTTATGACTTTCTGATCGCGTATTTAATCCAGAGCGGGCTGCGGCCGTGTCACTGGCAAACAACAAAGGGAAACATGCAAAGCCTGTCACTATTTGTGTGTAGCCATATTCGTTTCTGCACTTATAACAATTTTGTGTTTGTAAATTTGCCTTAAGAGACACAAACATAATATCGCGCACCTAAACAAATGTAAAGGATGAATGAGAAACTTCATAAAGCTGCCCATTTATCTACCCCTCTCATCCTAAATTATACAGCATTATTCTTTTCAAAACAAGTGTAGCGGGGAAATGTCGTCACACTTTTTATCGCGACGCGGTAGCACGGTGGGCACGCCGGGATTATGCGCGGGACTTACAAATCTTGCACAGGCCTGTCCGAATTTATGCGGTTATAAATTGTTGGCATGAAACAATGTATGGGCGTTGTGAGCCGCACATTACGCCTATCGGCCTGGAATCTGACTGCGGATACAATCGTTCGGCCTCATACGAATTATCTCGGTGACCGACACCGAATTCCCAAAGCATGAAAGCGCTATCAAATATGCATAATAATGTATGTTATCGGTATTAATGCTGTCGTCAGCGCTCGCACGGTTTCATTCATCAATATGATCTGTTCGGACAGGTGTCCTCATCGAGTGATGAATTTAGCGCTTCTTTTCTAATATGCAAATGTTATTATAAAATTTCCACGTCAAGACTAGTGAGTTTTTAATTCGCAAAAACTGACGCATATAAATTGATGAATTAACTAACCTATACCTATCTTTCATCGTTAAAATACTACTCGGTAACATCAAATGCCAACCTAGACTATAAATAAGACTATAATTAAAATATTGTATTTTATTTCATTCCTTAGAATTGATTCAATAAACAAATTGTTTGTTCATGTAAAACTGTTCATAAAGAAATCATATTACGAGCGAAACGTAAATCTTTTATAAAACAGCTAATAAATTCTACCATTGTTTAATGCACAGAGGTGGTTGCAAAAAGGCGAAGCGAACAGCCGCACATCAAAGACAACAAAAATCTAAAGAGAATGCGAAAAGAAAACTTCCAAAACAAAGCTAATAAAACGATAAAAACAGCGGTGAATTTGTAAGAGGGCAGAGCAAAGGTCTTCTGAAACAATGTGACTCTAAGCAAGCCCCTCGCGAGCTTGATTGCGCTACGCAGAAACATTTCAGACAGATCTAACAACTTTGTTGTTCCCAGTTTTTGTGTAAAAAATATACATGCATTGTGGGGATAGGTTGCGCTATCCCTTGCCTACTTTGTATATTAATTTAATCAGAGCTACGTATTTCTCCTGATTTACCACATGGGTTCCCACAATAATTTTCCGCGGAAAACTTCGCATTTTAGGCACGCAACAATAGAAACTTGAAATTCAAGGCAGGAACAGTCATAGCGAGTTCATTGCAACGTATTTCTTATGAGTGAATGGATATGAATATATAAGCAAACAAGATTCGAAAAATTATATGTATTAGAGTAGTTTTGCATTCCGAAGGGTATGCAAAGTAACGTAAAATGTATGAAAAGAGCTTCACCGTTGAATATTTTAAAAGAGTAGTTAAACATTCGTTAGTTTTCCTTTAAAAAGTGCGAAGAATAATATTGCATGGTATGGTATGTTTATGTTTGTTAACTTACATTGAAAATTCAGAGGTAGATAGTCTGTGGCAAAGTGTAGGTGGTTGGGTAGCTCGGCACCGTAATGAACGCCGGTCTTAAGTTGTTAACGAGAGCAAGTTACCGTGCGACCGCACTAACGCATCGTTACGTACTTTGACTGTTGCCAGCTCACTCAAGCACATCCGATACTTCGCAACTTGAAATGATTTATTATTTCAATTCCCTCAAAGATTTTACCTGATAATTTTAAGATATGAAACATGAAATTTTCACGAAACTTCAACAGACTACGTTTAAATGGCAATTCCGCAGTTAATAATAATCTTTCAACACTTAATATTTTATGAGTAAAACAATGATTATGTTTAGGACATTAATTTCACACTTAGTTTTAAATTAAACGAGCAATATATGTATATATATATATCTGTACTCACGTTGAAATCGGCTGTAACGATTTCGATGAAAGTTGCAATATAGGGAAACCCCTATATTGCAGGTTTCATCGAAAGCAAATCGGGGGCGAAAAATCGATCTAGCTAGGTCTCAATTCGTTTTCTCCGTATTTTCACCCGAGCAGAACTCAGTCGGCCAAAGTTTAGAACAAGTTAATGAATAATGACATGAGAATAATGACATGGCAGCATAGAATTAGTAAGTACCTACTATCATGGCAGCATGGAATTAGTATGTACTATCCTATACTATTAAATGAGCATTCTCTATTTTGACCAGAGCAGAGCTCGGTCGCCCAGGTACCGACCACATAAGTCATTTTTTATAACATGGCTTTACAACAAGCTCACAATGACACAACACTATCGCAATTTTTGAAAACAAAATGGAAACATAAAATATGGTTTTGATCGATGCACTGACTGAATGCGAATAGAAATAAATTTAATGTAGGCAAACATATTGTGACAAGCAATCCCTACATTAATAAAACATTTCAATAAGATAGTTAATTGATTCAGGCGTGACCTTGCGAAAATCCATTATAAAATGCAATAGAAGTGGATATATTTAGTGCCTCGTTAGTCTAGTGGTCGCAAGCACTACTGCTGAGTATGAGGTCCTGGGTTCGATTCCCGGGTCGTGCAAAGTGTTATTGGGTTTTCCATCTGGAATTTCTCAGTAGCAGCCTGGAGTCTGGATTTGTGCCCGGTTGATGGCAATAGGCTCGCCCCCTATTACATGGGACTTAAACATAACTGGCGAAATGTGGGTGTACTATAGGTACACCTCTGCCTAACCCTTCGGGGATTACAGGCGTGATGTTATGTTGTTTATGTGTATATTTAGTAACCTGTTCCGCTTAGCTCGTCATCCTGAGGATGCCTCGTTGAGAGGTGAAACACGTGTCGATTTCTTTCAGGGTTTTTTTAAGACTCTTTAGAAATAGGTAAGCGGAACAGGTTACTATATATATCCACTTTTATTGCATTTCAATAAGATTTATGTGTTACAACGTATAAACGACTACCTATTATTTCCATATGGTGAATATTCTATAAAAATCTATTGTCTCTAAAATTCAATATAAAGAATTGAAAAATCTGTCCGGGGTGTTGAAATTTTCAACAAAGGATGTGCGTAAATTTGCATGCATTGCATGCACTCCACACCGGTATTTTTTCACGTATTTTAGGCAATAACTATTACAGTTGGACTGCAACGTTAACAAAAAATATACATTTATTAAATGCAGCGCTTCTGTGAAATAAATGCGTTCCAATCAAATGGACAATATCCTGTGTACCTACATGATGTGGCAGATATCACACCACATTCATTTGTAACTCGTAGTTTTATAAATGATCAATTTAAAGTATTTTAATTAGCATTATCCCGAAAAACATATACCGATAACTGTTACCGTTCCTAATTACAGAACGATAAGTGGCCAAATATATTTTGGGCTAGCTCGCTGCTTTTATAAAGAATTGCACATCTATTCACTAAGCACACATTCTGTGATAACATTATATTCAGAACGTGGTCTGCATACACATGAGAAATTACAAGAATTCTCTTGTTCTTAAATATTTATTCATTTCGCGAACTGATATCGAAAATCGTATTAGTGTCTGTGCGGGTTCGCCAGATTGCGCGATGTTCGCTTTTAATTAGTTTCTGTCGAAGTCTATTCGATGCCAGCGCAGCACCTCTCAAAGAAATTACCGAGCATCGGAGCAGACTATTCAGCCTCACTAGGAAAAATAGCTCACAAAGAAGAAAAACTGAGTAGTCAAGTACCTATCGTTGCCTACTTACAAGTTTCCGTCGCGAGGCATTCAAACAACATAGTGGAACTCGATTAGGTACCTGCTCGTGCTCAAACAAAGCAATTAGTAACAAAAACAAACAGGTTTCGTTGCATTTACCGACTACGTGATTTTATTATCACAAATGCCCAACAAAGTAAAACTAATTTTCAACACGTAGAAGTTCTATATTAGATTACGTCTGCTGGTCTTTGCGCCAGTGAAATTGAAAATATCTAAGTATTTTTCTGGAACAAGTCACAAGAAATTTGATTAACGCGAATGCGAATCTAGCTGACACGGCAGAAAGGCCAATATTCAAATTCCCTTAAAGCTCCCAGGAACCCATTCAAACAAATAATATGAGAAATATACCGTGACTTATACTTGCCAAGTAAATGTCCGTTTTATGGGTATCGTTTATTGAAAGCAATCAATTATTTCTTAAGAAACTTCTATAAATATGATAATACCTAACAGATAATATTATAATTACCATTTTAATTTTTGGTACTTATATTGCTTATAAAATGGAACATACATTAGCAGCTCATAAAAATAATATGCATAGGATAAGTTGTTAAAAAATATAGGAAACTTTTGCAAAATTTTACATTTCTAAAATGTAAAAAGTTGAATTTAGTTTAACATAACAAAGACTGAAGCTAAAATTTAACGCTGGACGAAACGAATAGTTCAAGCTTTAACATGAAGCATGTACAAAGCAATACGCCAGTATAAGCATTTCACGCTAAATGCCATTATGTCCCATTGCGTGATCTTGATTACATCGGTCGCGGTTGTCGCGGTCGCTTTATCTCGTGCGTGGGACGCTTCGATAGCGGCCAGAGCCTTGTGCGACCAACACGAAAACTATCATAACACTAACTGCCGCAATTATTACACTAGTTTATGACCGACAACGAATACGTTCCAAAGCAACTCATTACTATGATAATTTGGAACGGGAACATAAAAAGAGATTAATTGGACACTCCTGCCGTCCAAAACCGTAAAATTCACGATTGTGCCGGTTCATAACGGTAAATGGTGAAATAGGTAAGAGCTTTGAAAATATTTTTGCGTAGAAAATACTGTATGCGGGCTGGCCGCGTTATGAATGTGCAGCACAATATGGCCGCCGACTGTATTACAGTTACAACAATAAGCAGTAGCAGTGGACAATTTGCGCCACGTGCTCCACTCGCGTACATCTACCCTCGAGGATAAATCTCGTTATTTTACGAATAATCCAAAAATACACGCGACTTTTGTGCGAATTTTGCCGAAACGTCATCCTATAAGGTACATAAAACGAGGTGTCCTTGTTTAAATTGTAAAACCATAATTACGGTAATAAAGTTGTCAAGTAAAATACATTATTTAAAACCGTTCCTGCGGTACTTTATGGAGTATCTATTTTGATTATGATCACTTTTAATAACATTACGTAAATTAATCGTTTTATCCGCAAAGGGATGCTCATGAATTTAAACACTAAAGTATGAATGATGTGTGCGAACACTAAATAAATATTGGATCACGACTCTTTTATAGTTCCAAATGTCCACATTTGTATTCATACGCTACGTGTCATTTCATTTTCATAGAAAAGAAAATGATTTATATTTATTTTCCCTATTTGACTTATAGAGCACGCGTATATACGACCCTCGGCAAATATTTTAATGTAGTGTGTGTTATGTGAGAATTTGAACTTAAGTAATAAATAGTCAACAACGAATTGTGGGTTACCTAGTGCCTACCTGTACCCACTATCTCTTTAAAAGTTTAAACCATCTGCAATTTTAATTAACCAGCATGACTTGTAATAGAACATTCCTATCCTCAATTGAAACAAATAAGTAATAATCCTCTCTTACCTAAAAAACGTTCTCATTCAAGTCGCAATCTGTCACACTTGTCAAAAATACAATCAATTTATGATTGTATTTTTGACAGATCGCGAATGAAATGAGAATGCGAACGTTCTTAAAAAATACGAGAATTGCTCCTCTGGAAAATCCTCAACGCAAACGCATGGGTTTTAATTCCGAAAGCGCACGAATCACGATCTCCTGAGTCATATAAACCACCACGTTTGCTGATTTATTGAACACTTTAAACTAATGTCCCTCGTACAACTCAAGTGTTTTAAAACGAAGCGAACAAACAATTTATCAGAGATATTATTAAACGTAGCAATAAATACTCGATATCCCATGATCAGTGTAGGTACTTCAATACGAATGGAGTCGTACGGAACCTCGTAACCCTTCCGCTCTCTTATCCCAATACGCGCAAATCAGTGAGAAAGTAATTTTATTTAAGAACTCAATATGTTCAAATCGTTGAAAGCATTCATAATAGTAATTCCGTGTATAAACGCGAACCGCTTAGTGGGCAATGAATTTAAAATTGAGTTTTATAATTACTCAAAGCGGACGGTATGACCGTTCCGATTTCACGATCCATTGAGCCACTGCCGAGACTGTCCGACGTTCTAGGGTTTATGGCAAAGAAACGAAAATGGACAATGTAACGAGGCCGGTGTCGGATCGGGATGCAAATTAATACGCGCCTCTGGATCGAGCACATGAATATGCATGAATGGTCCGCTCGTTCCGGAATAATATCCGAGTGGCCCGGACAGGGTCCGACGCGCGCGCCGCGACGGCCGCGCGGGCTGGGTGCCGCCCCGCCACGCACGGCACGTTCATACAGATTATCCGAACACCATCAAATTACAAAAGCAATGTTAATACTAAGGATCAGCGTATCACTGCACTACGATACGGTATTACACTGCGCTGTAACAGCGATATCATTAGTATCTATTAATATCCTTTGTGCCACAGGTTAGGCACCCAACAGCATCATATAAATCACTGCGTTATGGAAATAGAAGCGTGAGCTTAAGTTAATACGGTATAATACTTGTGGTCTCCACAAAGTCCGCATATTTACCAACACAATAACAGCACTAAGCTATATCTATACTTCCGAGCTAAAATTATAATAAATTACTGATATCGGATAATTTATTTTCACGGAATGTACGTGAATGTTTGTCGTAAGACGGCAGGCAGAAGCAATAACGCTCGTAAAAGAAGACAACTTCCTGCTTTCCGGATTTTCAGCATTCAGTTTAGAGCATCTCAAACGCATTCAGACGTAGATACTCGTAAAAGTGTACTTATTATTGAAAGTTGGCATCTTTCCACTTTACCTAAATATTGCTGTGCGGTACAATTGTAAGTACTAACAATTTGGGGAAAAGTATGGCGTGCCAAAAAAAATAAAGCTTATTTTCTGAGACGTTATTATAATTCATGGAAATAACGAGTGAAGAAGTTTGGAGCATTGAGAGTTAATTGGGATGGAGACGTGAGAATCGTGAGAGAATATAGCGAGCTGAGTCCGCGAAACTAATGATAAAGTGTGGCGGCGTGGGTTGCGTGACGCGGGCGTGGCGTCAGCGAATATGCCATCTTGGCTGTTATCACGTCGTGTGCGCGGCCACATTCCGCCGCGTCACAATTTACTCGGCATTCCCGCGCGACTGCTCGGCACCTCACAGGAACAGGTGTTGTACTTTATAGCAGTTTACACCATTCATTACTTAAAGTGACGGTGTACTACGAATGCTTTTTGCGACAACACTGCGGTTAACGCTGCAGCTCTGTTTATTGTTTTCGTAATGTCTGCTGAATGTACAATTAAGTTAGGTAAACGAACGGTGAGCAGGAACCGCCAGAATAAACGACTATCCGCAATCTCTTGTGCCGGTTAAATGTAAACTTTCATATGTTAATACTGTTGAGTTGTTAAATGGTTTCAGATTGTATAAATAAATGTGTTGGTGGCAGGAATAAAGTTGACCAGTAGGAGTTCATAACAGGTAAAAGTTTCATATTTCAATTAACTCGATCGCAGGACGGTGAGCTGTATGATTAGTCCGTCGGTATCGCGTGGCCGACGGCGGAAATGAACGATTTGACGACGCCGACTCAATTACTGACACCGGTAGAATTACTCATATCCCGATCGACTCTCACCGCTTACTAATCTCTATCACCTGTCGCCAACTCTACTAGACGAACTTAACTAATTAAACTACGCACTATTATAAGGACATTATTTAGATAGAAGAAGTTCTAAACTTTATTCATTTGAATAAGTAAAGTCAATGTACAAAAAGGAGATGAAGTAGTTAGCTATATAAGATTTCAATTAATTCGTAGTAAAAGCACACACTGCTTCAATTAAAGTTCTTTTTTATAGAGATCCTAGCGACGGAGGTGAGCTCTATCTGCCTCCAGTATTCATTACTCTTCGAGTCTACACATGCCGATGTTCGGTTTAATTAGTTTTTGTTCGACGATCAACAACCTACCCGCCTTTAAAGGAACGGAAAATTTAGTAGTCACAAACTTTGGCAAAGGCAAATCAACTGATTTCTTGTTTAAATTTTATGAATTCTTTTAACTTATTGTTCACCGATATTGATTAAGAAGAAAACGGAATTTTCCGAAATGACTTTAACTTTTGTCGTTGATGAAATTAAAGTTAAAAGATAATAGCATAAAGTAACTTCAGGTATCAAAAAATAAAAGCAGGTGGAACTTTTACTTTTATTACGAAAAATAGGAAAAGTAATGCGAATTTGTGGGAGAAAAATACGTAAAATGATGAGATGTGCGTAGAAAACAAACATGGCGTCGCGCGTTGCGCTCGAACACATTGATTTATTGTTTAACACGGATGTAATAAAATTTCATGGAAATCCAACTGCTGACATTGCATTTGGCGATTGGTAAACAAATGTTTTATTATGTTATCATGTTACTGAAAGTATATTCTAGCAAATCGCTTTCCGCGAAAGAAGTTTTTTTGAAAATATATATTTAAAAAAAATGTGTAATAGAAAATGGTTTCCAGTACTTTTTTACTTAATGACTTCGTAATAAATCGATAAGTTAATTAATAAGGGACGTCACGACAGGACTTAATATGGCGGCGGAAAGTTGGCAAGGCGTATCGGACCGGTCGCACATGAATAATTAGGCGGCAAGTCGGGCCCACTCGCCGCCGTTAAAAAGAATTATTTCGGCTAATGTTCGTCTCGACTGTTGGCGGGCCCGGCGAGCAATTTGTCACAGCCCGCAACCGTGGAGATGTTTATTCAAACGAGGAGATTTTATTGCAACGACATAAATCTTCGGGCCAGCGAGAGATGGAAGTGACATGGCCTCGTAATCGTGCGACAATGTGCTTTTTGCGTCCGCTCTTGCCTCCCGACCCTCATATTACAATCGCATGTATTAATAATTTCTACATCAACATTCCTCGTATCGTAAATTTTCTTATTCCTTTTCCTTTTGTATTCGTGTTGTGTAGACATGTGCCGCTTAAATGAGAAAATTATGTTTAAACAGTATATTAAATAACAGAGGGCGTCCCCTTAAACTCGTTAATCTATATCATAAAAATATCACCATAGAAAAATTTGTTAAGAAAATCCGAATGAAAAAATCATTAAAAGAAATTAAATTTGAAAAATCCTGTTTATAATCAAAATAGTAGCGCGGAATAGTACCTAGCGTATTGGCGTTGCCAAATCCACGTTGAAAGATAAGTGCGCGTGTTCAATTTTTCTCAATTGAATATATTTTGTCAATACTGTATTTAAAAAATATAACATATTTTTTTGCATGTATAGACGCTATGCTGTTGCGAGTTTTTGGGAACGCCTTTCGTTAATTAACATATTGTATTTCACGAGAGGGCTTTACAAAACAGGTTAGCTTAAACTAACCACAAACGACTGTCAAAACTTTGTCAAACAATGAATATTAAAATTACGAAACTTTTGAACCAAAGCGCCGCGTAAGTCTGGAAACATTAAAATAGAAATTGAAATACAATATTATGACGTCTGTTGTAGAATAAGCGAGTTATTCATTCAGCTGACCGTGTGAGGTGCGGGTGAGCGCAACCACAATATATCGTTATCATGTCCGACATTAATAAAACTCTATCCGGTGTTTCTAACGAACATGCCACAAACTTCGGCCTCGGGGAAATATTCAAATTATGGACTGAAAGAGCAGAAGCACACAGCGCATATTGACGCGGCTAATTATCGCACTACGAAGATCGCCCAGCGTCCGCAGTCTGTGCTATAGTCGTAAGTCGGTACACTGACGCCGCTCGCCGTACAGATCCCATGAAATAGCAGTATTTTTATGAAAATTACAACCAGTCATCCATACCCAAGCTAAAAATATTTTACCGTACGCTGTCATAAACTTTTTACGAACATAACACCCTCGATATCGGCACCCTGCTGCTCCTATCACCCAACTAATGAAAATTGGAAGTACATTTGTATATTTTCTTTCGGCAAAGAATTCCAATAAGTCACCGATGGCTTTTAATCCGGAATATCCGATTAGTTTTCGACGAACTGGGGGTTCTTAAATCTTGGGTCCTGAATTAATCGACTGTTCCGTGAGTCTAATTACCGAGATAATGGTCCCGAGGTTTCAGCATCTCTATAATAAATACATACGAGACACTGTATACCCGAGTAAGGACCACACAGATAAGCTTTATCATTCGGCTCTTTAATTATGTCAAAGTTAATTCAGAGGATATTTGTAAGTACGCGTAACTTGTACTTAGACCCCGTCGCCAACTGTTATAACCGAAGGGGGGGTGGAGATGGAATAACGCAACCGATACGAACAAGCTCATATATTGGACTGACGCACAGTCTAAGAAACTAGTCTACCCTACTTATTTATTAATTATAAATATTCATTTATTTATTTATTTATATATACTTTATTGTACACCACAAAAATACATAACAAAAATAATCAAACACTACAAAATATACAATGGGCGGCCTTATCGCTTTCCGCGATCTCTTCCAGGCAACCTTGGAATGGACAGTGATTTGCCTGGACATAAAATGGGGCTGTCGTCGGTGCAAATAAGTATACAATTAAACTAGAATAAATACACGGATATATACATATCCTAAATAATAGATACATAAATACATACATACTTACAAAATATATAAGCAACAAAAATAAATGAAAACTAAAGATAATTACAGTTACGAGAACAAGATCACAACGACAAGTAATATGTAGGTACCCACATAACAATATTGTTCGGTTTTTCAGACATGTTTATTTTATTTTATTTCGGGACATAATCATAATATTTACAGGTTAAAGGTTAGTTTTGGTTGTAAGTTACGTACTAATTACACTCCAAAATTTCACATTGCCCATTTCGGAAAAATGCGAAAGATATAATTAGTGGATGAGTGACTGTGATCCCCACCACAGAGCTCTTTACATTTTTCCGAAAGTGAGGGACAGAAAGTAGCTGTTGTTAATGCAACTCGCCACCTAGATTGCAAATTCATGGAATTGGAGAATTCTGATCAGATTTTAACATTTGGCACAGAGCTTATCAATATTTCCCGAAGAAGAACATTCAATGTTTTTATCCCGAAAAATTGCTAATTTTTCAATGTGAACCACAAATTATGGTTAAGAAAATGATTGACGTGGGCAAAGACACGAGTTATGTTTGTTTTTTTTCCACAGTTAATGTTCCCAGCTTATTAAATCGTCAATTCAACCTATTGTTTGATTGAAACTTCATGCGTCAACTCACGATTTTCATCAAATCACAACACAACTATCATGAAATTTGACAAACGCAGCACAACTTTAAAAGATTATTACTGAAACAGTTACCTACTCGATACATGCGAAACAAGCTTATCGGATTTATCAATCGGATGTATTCATGAATGATAAAAGCGGGAATGTAACGCAGGTGCTATTACTATTCAGTGGGTCGGCAGCATAAGAAATCATGACTAAGTAACGACTCGTACCTTCCTTGTATTTTTTACTACAGTATTCAATAACGTACGATGTTCACACACCACGCCATGAGGATTATTCTACCCCAAACTGAAATAAGCATAAGACGCATTTAATGACGTATTTATCTCGAGCATGATTGTCTTCAAGATAATCCAGATTACAGATTAATGGGATTCCTCCCTGGAGGTTAAAAATCGGAGGGATGTCATTACAAGAAAATGATTGAATGTGCTCCGTTTCACTATTTTTCCCAAAGGCGGGAGGCGAATGAACGGTATTATGTTTCAAGCTAATAAGGTAATATCTATTAGATTCTTATTTTAATTTAGATGATTTGTTAATACAGCTGTTTGTATTTTATGAACAACTCTCCACTTAGTCGCTAAAGTTTATTATTTTGTAAATCATATTACTTGCGCTGTGCTGTTTTAATCCTCTAGATATGACCTATATCTAGGTACACTATTCGACAATAACAGTATTGCGTGTCCAAAAGAGGTTTCTTTTTGTTCACCCACAAGTTTCAGTGAGTTGTATAAATAGTGAAGTAGGTTGCCAGTCAACACGAGGTACTTAAGCAATTTCTTTACTTCAGTTGATTATAACAAATTGCAGCGGATTGATTAATAGTTTGTGTCGTTTTTAATTCTCAGAGAAGGGTGGAGCAAGTCAGGAGGAAATTGCGAGAAAAACACTGGAGTATCATATTATTTTTGTGATGGTTTTTCTTCGTTCTTCGTGGGCGTCTATGGTTTCAGAGCGTTCGTATTTCCCCGCTATTTTTGTGGTCGGTGAGATTAATGGCCCTCCTGATGGAAACCACCGAGAAATAATGCTCAGCTAACCGCTTTGAACATAAAACCACCGAAATATTAACGATATGGTAAAATTTGCATAAAATCCTCATAAATTGAATAATGTTTTTGATAATAAACAGATTATATTTAAAGTGTAACTTAATTCATTTGTTTTAGGGCGAATGTTTTCATGGAAACTGGAATCCAAACGCAGCTGAATGGAATATTAAACCCAGTACATAATATTTCGCTCATGTATTATTACTGTTTGGCCCTATTGTGTCTACAGTCAGCCATAATTATCAAAGCCTAATTAGCCTATAACAGAACATGGTTTGGCAACCCTCACACTGTGAAACATAACTACTCATTCCACCATCTGTGGTACGGCTAGTTACCTACTGAATTTGTGTGGAGCCACTATCGTTTGATCCCGGTTATCCTACGGATTTCAGTTACCTATCAACGGTTACTAAATATCCACATCGCTTAATCCTAACCCACTTTCTAGAATAATCTTGAAAATAGACAGCAAACTGCCCGTATATAAATTATTAAAAAAATACTTATATATTATTTAACTTTACTTAGACAACAGTTCGAAAATTGAATGCAAGTAAAACAGGGTCTATTGTAATATCATGCAAATGTAAGCTATTATAAAAGACATATGAATTACAGAGTTATGCACACATTAACGCTTCCGTGCGTTCGAACAGAAGGAAACTCCGAAACAATAAGAAAGACTTGGTAGTAAGCCGATTACGTGGAACCAGTTTACTTAAATTACATAATATTCCCTCTCGTTATAATTCGCGAAGTACTTTTAGAAAAACATAACTTGTCATATCGCTTTATAAAGTACCGGTTAGGAGATCTTTTCATTATATTGTTTGCGGTGAAAAGCTCGGGGAGCCATTCACGTGATGTATATTGTTATCAGCACACATTGTCAAGGAGGCGTTTGAGCTTAGCCCTCAATGAGCTCATGAGTACACACCGCCAGGCTCGGATAACGCGCTCAAAAATTATCATGTGCACAATGACTAACGAAGAAGAACGTGCCAACATTAAAAACATTTCAGTGATACTTGAAAAGTGTTACGTTAAATATTTTTTCAAATATTGTGGAATTTTCCGAAACATAATATTTTTTCTGCAAAAAAAAAAATGTACCAAATATTTCCGCATCATAAAATATAAATATTGCAATTAATATTTGCAAAAAGTTGATTGGTATTGTAGCGGTTCATTAACTAAAACTCGCTACGCTTCGTAGCAATTTGTAGCCGCGTAGCATACTCGTAGCACGTTGCTAGTGTGCTACGAGACAGCTACGCGTTCGTCTACCTACGCGATTGCTAGTTCTGCGCTACGAGAAGAGTGTGGTAAAATTATGCCTGGGTAAACGTTGTGCGTGCGTAGTTGTTGTGTTGGAGTGAGGCCATGAATAAAGGCTTCCTTCAAATAGCTCCGGAAATAGCTGGACAGTTCCGAAAAAAACCCGTGAATACAACCGCAAACGATATTCGAACGAGAAAACTTTTACGTAACCGAGCGATATTGTTAGTAGACATTTAATTTTAAAAGCACTTTAATTTGTTTCAATCATACGTAATGGCTTTTAAGTTATTTCAATGCCTCTCTTTTATGCCTCAATATTCGGAAACGAACATAATGTCGATTTCAAAGCGATGATAAATTTAAACGACGTTTGAAATATGTTTTTAATAGCGTAATTGAGTAACAGAAATTTTATTGAAACGGCTCTACTATTCGGCGTCGTACTCGAAATGATGAGAATTTATTTATTGTATCAGTTTAGCAGTCATAAACAAACATCTGGTTGAGAATTAAAGTTGAGATAATTAACAATGTCGGAGTAGTGAGACACTTAATCAGTGGGGAGTATACAAGGCGTGAGAAATAAGTAGGTGGGCAAGTTGAGACAGCTTGACAGTGCCAGAGCTCGTAAGCGCGGCGGCACGGGCGAGTCACTCGCGCCTGCACAACTTGTCCCGAATTCGCCGCATTACCCAAAGTACCCACCGCTCACTCATGTTGATACATAAAAAATAAGTTACCCGTTTACTAACAACGCGCGCAACTTGAAAAAAACCGGCCAAGTGCGTGTCGGACTACGCACAATGAAGGGTTCCGTAGTTAGGATGAATTTATCCCAAATAGAAACTTAACATCGTAGTTGAAATACATGTTCTCCCATACATTCTAACTGCCAATATAAGTTTGTACGCACAATATTGAGAGATTTACCATGTTATTTTAAGACACTAGACTTCTAATAGGTTTTCCTGTAATCTATGAGTAAAGAGCCATATTAAGTTTTTGTTTTTTCAAGAAATTGGTACAGTACTTTCGGAGATAAGGAGAGGGGGAGAATGTTCAATGTTCATATAATATCTTTAAAAGTATTTATTTTAAACTTATATAAAAAATATGTTGAAAATCCTCGCTGATATGTCACACGGTACTGTTAGCAACTTTTTTTTTAAATTTTCTTGTTTGTCCCCCAAAAGTGACCCCTAAATTCATTTATTTACGTTACACATTCGTGTTTGGGTCACAGAAATACATATGTGTACCTAATCGGTCCATTAGATTCGGAGCAAATTGGCTGTGACAGACTAACAGACAAACAGATACACGAGTGATTCTATAAGGGTTCCGTTTTTTTTCTTTTGAGATACGGAACCCTAATTAAGTTGGAACTGTGTTGAGTTGACTACGTAATAAAATCATAATGTAATTTATCAAGTGTCACGGGTATGCGTACACACCTCGCCAGGGAATACCACTCAAGCATTACGACCATTTTTCAGGCTCATATTGATGACATCAGTACGGCGACATTGCCCTGATTCAGCTAACACAATTTACCTTCATTGTCTTATTAGATTTAATCTACTTTGTATTCAGGACACGGTGTACCTTTTAAAATAATCTTCAATAAATATCTTTTTAGTCGTTTGTAAACATTTTAAGGACTTAATATTCTTAAAGAACGATCTTTACAGCAAAAGAGACCAATTAATTCAACTAAAAATATAATACTTTCCCATCTTAACTTGCAAATGTCTTTTTACGACCGAGATGAGAAACTTTGGAATTTATTAATATTCATACGTAATTTAAATATAAATAATAGCCTGATGGAGATTTGTTAGTTGTTCTGATATTCTATCACTTTTACAATTTTAATATTAATATCTGTTTTATGCTTATTATAGGGTAATTATAATTTGTTAGACCTAGTTACTCTGATGTTAAATAACTTTAATACGGATGAAAAGTTGTGTCTTCTACTACGTTGGTATTGGAACTTGGTAATTAAATTATGATTCCCGTTAACAAGTTGAGTAAGGTTTAGACGTTTCCATGATCTGTGAACTTGGCTACATATATTGTGATTTTCCATTATTGCTGAGCGACGTTGACCGGTCTCGAGCAATAAGCATGTAGGGCAAGCGGGGGGGTGAGCGGGGCGTCGGTGTGTCGGACTCTGATCGTTTACGTCACGGCGAATTAGGGAGACAATCACTCAACGTGACGCTGTGGCTCGAGCGGTCCTGCGGACGCAAATGGAGGACTACACTCGAGACAAGTGACCCTCCAGCTAAGGTTGACCCAAATGTGTCCTGACCGACGCCTGTGTCATCTGGCAAACGCTACCAGTTAGCGATATCTGGCCCAGCAATTACAGCTCATCAATTAGCTAAGTCGATACTCGATAGATTACTATTTGTTCAGTTAACACAAGGCGCTGTATGCTCATTAAAGTGATCCAGAACATCGAGGCCCTCATTTATTAAAATTTGGGTCTCTCCGTAATATACTACGCCACGAAAAGGAATTAAGAACTTTAGCATATGAACTATATCAAAATGGTTTATGTAGGGCTTTTAACGAGCGTATATTTAAACATACGAGTGGTTACAGGCACGTTGTAATTTATCAAGCATTTCAGAGGGTTCATTAATTTATTCCGTTGTTAGCCGCGTTGACGTTGGTTTTATCATCCATTAGCGGCGGCGGTCGGAGCTCTCTGTGAATGTCATCGCGCAAGTTAAAGATGAGAGAAGCAAAAGACGTCTACAATTAAAGCACGTTATTAATGCGTCGGCTGCAGAATTAATTAGAGCAATGCGCACGCACGATAGTGCAAACTGCCGGATGATTTATAACGTCTACTATTCGAAAAGATACTCCCAGATTCGAGGTTCGAGTTAACTCTAGATAATTAGATATAAGCTAACCTTATGATTTATGCGACGCTCAAAATTATACAGTGATTTATATTACTTTCTGAAGCGAATACAAAGAACTCACTCTACTTGCTTCTATTCTTAGCAATTATAAGATTTCTATTCGAGGTAGAGGATACAAATAGTTGTGAGGTACAGTGGAATGAGTTACTGTGTTACCTGTCAACTGTTGTTACCGGTTGGCAGTTTGTTAACAAACACGCGAACTGTTACTTTATCTGAAATATGACGTTTCTTTTAATCCCAATCACTGGCACTTGCAAGATGCGACGCAAGGAGTTCAAGGTATCACCTACAATATGCAAGCCCATTGCCTGTATTAATTATTAACTATGAATATTGTAGTTTGATTCATACTACTTCATCAATAAACCATGAGATTTGGGTAATACAACAAATATATAATTTAATTTCAGATTGACATAATTGAGGTTAGCTTAGCTCATAAAATACGTAATTTATAGATGGACCCCAGAGTACGCACTGTGATAATAAACGATAAATTAACGATCGCATCGTTATTTATAACGTTGAGGTTTTGGGCCTAGATTTTAATTTAGTCGACATCATAATTTATTTAGTAGAATCACGAGCGTAGACAAAGTAAATGATTACGTGATGTGGTGTAATTTGTGTTATTTATTTGCGTAATTACCTGAACATAGTTCAATCTAGTGGGAATTAGAGGCACGGAGAGTGTCTGTATGTCTCATAACTCATTACCTGTGACACGCAACTCGCGTGCGCACCGCGACACCGCGAGGAGCGCAGCGTATTTCCTGACGTTTATATTAATAAATACTGGTACCTCTCGGTGGCCGAGAGAGAGCTCAAACGGCGAGCTTCTCATTACCGTCTGTATTCACGAATAATAACGTGTGCGGTAATATGAGTTTCGGAATGACGTCTAATTAGTCATTGTGCTCTCTCGCCGCCTCGCCGTGATTGCTTTATTACTAGCGCTGTTTCGTCTAAGAAATGAGAATGTTCATCGAATTGAATTATGTTGTATTTCTTTTAATAATACTAGCAACCCGCCTCTGCTTCCTAACGATTTTTCGACTTGACAAAACATCGAAATTTCTTTATTATTTGTAACTTTAATATTAATGTATTGTACTAAATACAACGAAAACCTCATTAAAATATATTGCGTAGTTTAGAAAAACATGGAAACCCCAAAAGCGACATTAATTTATAATATGTATAGACTATCGATCGTCTTTCCTATTTAATTCCGAATGGCTTTCAGTTATAAAAATAAAACATGATGGTTCGTACTGTAAACCTTAGATACTAGAGCGGGGAGTTTATGCGGTAAATTCCGCGTAGTTAAAGTCCCACGCATTAAAATGATAATCCTTTTACGACAGTTGCTGTAACTTCTTGATGAACTACTGATTAAACATTAGGTAAATAATGTTTAGAATTATTTTGTAAAACTACAGTGTTTAGGTAGGTACTTTAAGGCATTAAATTCAGCTAAAAAACTAATTTAAAAGAATCAAACCATTTCAAACAATTAAAAGATTTATGGCATGAGGTAGTCCATATGTTCATATAAATCTGTGTGTAATGTTCTGAGAAGGACGATAACTAGGGTCATCAGTCAACTTGGTTTGAGCTACGGGCTCATAGTAAAGCTTCGACATTCATTATGGTGAATCAATATGACGCCCGAGAATAGAATCACAAATAACGAGCTGTCAAAATATTAATCTTGACATATCGGAAAATTACAGGTACAGTAATACAAAGGATCTTTTGGCGCTTGAATGTCGTTTCCAGAGGGCGCTGTTAATAAATATTTATACAATTGTTTTTTTAAGTCTATTGAAAAAACATGAGGGCGGCTATAGTTCCGAATTGGGCTACGCCCTAAAAAAATATTGTTCTTTCTGGGACGACATAAATGTGCTGTCAATGTCAAATTATAACTTTGAACATGTGGTGACAATTGGTAGTAGGTAGGTATGGTCGACCTCATATTTGTAACTATGAACATGTGGTGACAATTGGTAGTAGGTAGGTATAGTCGACCTCATATTTGTAACTATGAACATGCGGTGACTGTTGTAAGTAGGTTGATATAGTCGACCTCGTATTTGTAACTATGAACATGCGGTGACTGTTGGTAGTAGGCAAGTATAGCCGACCTCGTATTTGTAACTATGAACATGTGGTCACCGTTGGTAGTAGGTAGGTATAGTCGACCTCATATTTGTAACTATGAACATGCGGTGACTGTTGTAAGTAGGTTGGTATAGCCGACCTCGTATTTGTAACTATGAACATGCGGTGACTGTTGGTAGTAGGTAGGTATAGTCGACCTCGTATTTGTAATGTAACCATGAACATGCGGTGATTGTCTGTAGTAGGAAGGTATAGTCGACCTCGTATTTGTAACCATGAGCATGAGGAGACTGTTGGTAGCAGGTAAGTATAGTCAACCTCGTATTTGTAACCATGAACATGAGGTGACTGTTGGTAATAGGTAGGTATAGCGACCTCGTATTTGTAACTATGAACATGCGGTGACCGCATGTATATAAGAAGTCGACCTCGTATTTGCATTCTCATCCTGCGGTTGAATGGCACTTAGACGTCATAAAACGCCAAGGTTTATTTGTCTTTGTGACAGTTAGGTAGTCTTAAACATAGTGAAGTTTCAATTTTCTGAAAATTGTTGTGAAAAGTGGTCGACTATAACTATGTTTCTCGTGGGTTATAAAACGAAAATTAAAGAAAGATTCTCAAATTATGGGCCTACTGATGCAGGATTTTTGCCTGTCTTTCAGGGAGCATAACAATTAATAATTTGATTACATTGACGGCAGAAAAAATATTAGAAAACTTACATTTTTTGCTTTTTATTATATAAAAATTGTTTATGCTGGTTAAATTGAAATATGTTGTCAGATTTGGTAAACTAATATAAAAGCTGCCTAGAGTATTTATAATGTTAAGTTATTCATTCACGCGTAACAACTCACAATAACTCACTATATTAATATTTTTTCAATTCAAAACAGCTTTCTATTTGAATCATGATAGAATATAGTTTCGTTTTTGTGCGCCATACATGCACTGTGGTTGTATTTGTATGTTTGAGAGGAAGAAGCCTCTCGCATTCCAGTCATACAAATCAAAAATGCATATCGGAAGCACACATACCGCTCACAAACGAATGAATTTATCAATACAAGCCGAGTTTTACGTTCGATTCGCTCAATTTATACTAAATGCGGTCAATCAATTGGACAGCGAGCGTAATCTTCATTCTTTAGCGTAATGGGCTCAGTGTGGGACGCAGGATCTGTTTCTTCCTAGACAACGGCACTTATTTCCAGACCCACGGTGTAATGGCGCGGCTAATTGATCCTCCGTGGGACAGATATTAACTGATTATTCAACGGCATCTGTTGGTCAGCCTGTCACAAACAAAAATATCGTTTTGGCAACTTTTTATTGTAAACGCCCGATGGCAGCTTTGTTCGTGACATTTTACTTACCGCCTAAATTTCCATTAGCTCAATAATAAAAATAGCAGTCGCTTTTTTATCGAACCTTCGAATTTCACATTTACAACTCGACGTCACATGAAATGTATCAAATTACATATTGTAATACCATACCTTTGTTCACTAAAACAATGTGAGAAATGTAAGCCACGTTTGCTAAACTAACTTAACGAGAATAACTTACTGTTTGAAAAGCTTTCTCAGATGGGTACGGTTCTCTTGAAATTGTTCACTTGATTAACGGGAGAGGGAGACAAAGTTATTCCTTTTGGTTGTCTGCCACCTTAATCAATCTAAATCTAGATCAACGTTATTACCTATTAATTCGTGTAACAAAGAAACTTAAAGAAACAAGTCCACTGGTACCTAGCTGTTCCTCGCTGCGGGTTCCCGCTACATTAAAAGACGGTAAACAGAACGTCTCGCAACAAAAATATTTTCACACGTTAGCTATTACTCGGGCGACCAAGTTGCTATAGCACGTACATACGCAATAAACCTGACGCGTTATCTTTAAAAATATTTACAGTTCTCTGGCGCAAATAGAGTCATTATTTAAAATGAGACTATATTTCAACCCGGAAAATACCCAGAACGATTACACTGGTCTAGTTGCAACGACAGATAAAATTCTAGTTTGTCATGAACATGCGGTGACGGTGCGCTAGTTGTATGTTTCCTCACGCTTAATTTTCTCGAGAAAAGAAACGGAGCCAGTTTAAAAACAAGATTGAATCGGTATGTCTCGGCGACATCTGTTGGGGACGGAGATTTTAATTCGAAATAATGCAGCAGTAAGCGCCCGTGGCAAGGCTACGCTGCTACGACGGAGTACAAAAAGCGATCGTAATAGATTAAAAGATAACAATTTCGTAGAATACATCTTCAATTTACGCCTTTAAAATCTTACTTTTATGAAGCACTTCGACTAAAGCCCACTTATTGACCTTTAAAACATTGAAATTCTATCCAAGAGCGACCAAGGTCGTTACTCAACTTTGACACCACTAACTCGGGCGATTTTAGAAAATTAAATTGGTTTGAATTGGTATTTATGAAATTGAGAGCAGCCCGATGTTTTTAGATAGCAGTAACGGTGAGCTGGGATGTTATTATACATTCTCTTTGTCTTTGCGTCAGAACGACTGCGATGTTTTCGATACGACAAAATACAGACGCGCATGGTTGCAAAACGATTTCATTTCTAAATAGTTACGTATCTCATGAAGTTGTTACAAGACTCGTACTGTTCGTACCTCGTATGCAATTGTAACTTTGTTTATAGTCCAATGTCATCGAGAGCTTAGCGGTTGTCATTTGTTCTTAGTAATAACTCAAGTTGTGGCAGAGTTGTGCCGCAGCAGTAAATGTACACAACCCAACACAATACAACTACTCGCGAGTTTGTGTACCAATGACACGCTTAGTTACATTTTTGTTTGAGCACATACCTACGTTTATCTGCCTTTTCGCGAAAGTTAATTTCGGAAAGAACATAACAATAAGGATTTTTCTTTTATTTGTGAAAATCTAATATGGATTCGTTTGGGCTGGAAGTAAGTATATAAATTCTTTGTTACTTTTGTCCGTACATGAAGATAATTTCGAAACGTGGAAGGTACCAATATAATCCTATACATCTGTTTACGATAACAAATAAGTACAGTTATTTTTTTTAGGTTAAGTTTTTTTTATTTTTATCACAATCATGTAGATGTAAATCTATGTAGATATTTAGACTAAAAAAAGTATTTAAAGCAAATTATTCAGTTGATGATAATGGCATAAGAAAAGGAAAAAAATACTTTAAAAGTAGAAAAATGTAATAAAAGATTGAAAACACTTTTCGAGTGAATGTTAAAGGGCTCTTAAACGTTTGTAGGACCTACGGCTACGTAAGTTTTCCAACGACGAAAAGAATTTGTAATTCCTGCAAAACGAGATCTTTTTCTGTCATCAATTATACCTACCTGTCAACTGAAGTAATTCTAATAACTGCACCAGAATAATTTTAATAAGGCAAACAAGGGCAAAATAAGTAGTTCGAGGTTTTAAAGATTCAACTGCTCTTTTGCTATTTGTCTTTGAATTAACTGTATTTCATTAATTCATCAAGGATGGATAGTTTCTCAACTGGAGATGGAAATCCCTTTTTAATTAATAAAATACCCGTAAAGATAAAAGAGTTTCAAAACTGTCGTACTGTACGTCGCCGGCACAAAAAATAAATTCAATTTCATTATTGAGTAGCACTCGGTGAAAACAAACGGTTAGACATCAGCAACCCCAAAAGATTTACGATGTAGTAAGAGAAAATTTTATTATACTTTCAATTCGTATCCACCTCCAAAAATTGTCTACCGTGTGATATAAAATAGCTGGTCCCGACTACCTGTACTCGCAGAGAGAATTTTCATCATGACCAGATTGCCAGTAATTTAAAGCATTACCCATCTTAAGTTAATTATATAATCAAGTCAGACAATTTGCGTCAGTAATGTCATTATGAAAAGGTACAGAAAAGGTTGTGAGTTTAATAAGGACCATATTAGAGGGGCGAAATGGGGACGGCGCGGTATAGCAGCGCTGAGCGAAGACGGAATTTTCTGATATAATGTATCGCAGCAACTGTGCGAACTCATCGATCAAACGAAAGCACCACGCTGTTGTTAGGCTGTGGCGTCGTACGTAGACACACTTCCCGCTTCTCGTGTGAAACTTTCGTTTTCGGTGCTCGGAACTGACTCCGCCGCCCGCGCCGCCCGATGGCACTGCCGATGCCAGCAATTTTCATAATGTTGAATCTACTTGGCACTACAAAATAATAACGCCATCGATTCGGCGTCAACGCTTGGATAAGGGATATTATGTACGCCGCGCTGTGAATTACATCATATTTTCTCATTATTCTCTCTTTCGAATAGTTTTACAAAGAGAATGATTGAGCACAAACAGGTTAATGGAAAAAATATGGAGCATTGGAACTCAATCCGGTGACGTAGGAAATGGATGTTTCAATACTTTTTAATTTAAAAATTACACCAACGGCTCTTATATACAAATTTTTACTTTAATTTTAATATTTATTTGTAGGCCTGTGTATGATCTCACTACGCATTACTAGACAAAGACTTTCGTGATTTCTTTCGCCTTGTCTCGTTTAAAAAAGAAAAAGAGCAAAAGTAATATGGAGACAAAGGATTAACCAGAATTTTATCATTGGTGCGTGCTATTAATCCTTATATACATAATAATTAATACGTAAGGCTTACTGAATACACCGAGTATCACATTTTCAAACGAATGCCCTCGGCTTTATTTATTAAAGAAAATGCTTATGTGGCTTATCCCAATGTAAAATTTATGTCTTTAATATCTTGAAAATGTCGTCATAAGATATAAAATACACAGATTGGTATGTTGAATGTTTTAGGTGTATGTGTAGCCGCGATTTTTATTTCCCGGTTAATCCCTTTGAACGTAAAATGATATTTATAAGCGTTCCCAACAAGTAGCGTCGGTAGGCGAATGGCATAAAAAGTCCTGTATATAATTAAATCGGTTAATAAATAAGTAATTTCAGACCGGTAACTACAACAATGCTTACTTTTTAATAACAATAATAACTACGTCAACAATTTCTTACATTGACTTAAAAGAAAATGGACAAAGCGTCAACGGAACAAAGCGTGTGAACAATAGCTAAAGAAAAATACATACTAAGTACAAAATGCTTTGTCAATCCAAGCTTTTAGCGAAATTCATTCAAAAAGATTGACTCCGATTTCAATTATGTTAACGATTTGTTATCGATGGCAAAATTACTTTACACGTTTTATAAGCATGCCTGAATTACGAAACCCCTTCTATTCGACTGTTTAAAACTCATCAGGTCAATTATAAAGGTCGATTGTCCATTGCGCGGAAATGATGACAATTTTCGGGAGCAAGTTATGAACTACTTGCATGATTGAAATGTCATTTTTATCGTTTTATCGATGCACGTTCACAACATATTTTCACAGAATTTAAATTCTCGGAAATGTAGCAAGCCACGGCTTTGTCAACACTGTAGTTACGGGACAATCAACGTCTCGATTCAATTTCAATAAATGGCACAAGATTGAAACCCTTAATCTATGTATACAGCGCTCAGGTGAGGTATATTATGAAGACGTTCGTACGTACGTAATATCTTCTTTACTGCGTTATATATTATTCTTCACGAAGCTAATACCATTCGATTACAATCCGTGTGTAAGGCGGAATATCATCGGGACACAGCGAGTGATATTCTTTGTATAAAGTTAAGCGGAACTTGATCCGATGGCATAAAATATAGCGGGCATGTGTGGGACTTTTTGTTTTGTTTTAGATGTTCTTTCCTTGTTGCAGTGTTGCCTCGTATTAGGGTCGCCTCGTATATTTATTTTATAAACACGCCACTTGCTATGTTTGTTTTCGTGGAAGAATTGGCACAAGTTTTATAAAGATAGTCGAGTATTGACGAGTTTATAAGCTTCTGTATATATTAAAGCTATGTACTTACATTCATCGTGATCCTTGGCGGTGACGGTGAGTACGGTGTGTTGGATGTCCTCATTCTCGTCGACCTCCGCCTCGTACAGCTCCTTGTCGAAGTACGGCGGGTTGTCATTCTTGTCAGCGATACCGATGCGGATGAATTTAGTCACTGCAAAAAGAAACCGACTTTACTATAAAGGACAGAGGTAGAAATATAAATGCCGCGACAATAATATTGAGAAATATCTATGCGTACGTGGAAATATAGTTCTCGCTTGTTTGGCTATAAAATAAAATGATGTATTGCGCGAGAACAGAAGAAAGCTTTCAGTGCGAAACTGACATTACGTATAGGGCGGGTGTGCTCTGAATACCAAACTATTGAAACATTTTATAAAATATTTTCAACATCGATAAGTAGTCAATCAGAGTTTATTTTCAATGGATTTTATTATGTTACTTTCGCCGTAAAAGCAATTTGTCCAAAAATTTACCATTATTACGCCCAAATAATTCTGTAATGGCAAAAGAAATGGCAAACAGCGAACAAGAACTTGTTCACGAATCACTGGTTATCATCTGAGGTCTCTCGCTCCAATAGATAAGTAAAAAGTAAAAACCTTTGCGAGAAACTGACGTCAACGAGAATTATGCACAGTTCTATGAATTTCTGTGCCTACTCGCATTGAACGTGTTTATATACTCGATAGACTCCACTTCTAAAACTGCTTTCAATGTTGGCATTTTGTGAATATTAGACGAGTTCAGTTTAGACAGCTACTTGACGTGCGCTTACAGCAAATTGTTAATAAAAAATATGAAAAATGTGAGACTAGCGCTTTTTAGCTGAACTAAGGCGCCTCGCGATCGAATTAGCACCCTTTATTATTTTCTTTACAAGGTATTATCTTATCTTATCTCTGAAATGGGGACAAGTAGGTAAAAGAGAGAATAACTGTACAGAGCACAACAATAGAATCCTTTAATTTCCACGTTATCCAGCCCCGAGATGGAGTCGGTGTATTTTTTAACAGTTCTCCGCTACGTTCATTTCCGTTTTGACAGACAGTCTCACTATATTCTTTGTGGAGTTTTATAACAAATATTTATTTCTTCTAGCATCTCTATAAAGCGCAAGATCTAAAAACGAAATTGTCTTATCTTACTATAATAATGAGAAAAAGTATCTTTGGGTTGAAATAAATCTGAAGGAGTATTTATGCATTTAGATACACATTCGTATTTAAAATGAATTTGATCTTGTTCTTTGTAAAAGCTTTGTAATAGAATCCTAATTGGACGACATCAAATGAACTCTAAGCTGAGATCTCTGGAGAAATCGTAACTAAAAAAAAATACGAATTCTAGACGGAAATTGCTTTCGTTTGAGGCGCACTCTAACAATGATAAATTAGGACCCCTCTGGGCAAAATGTCCGGCGGCTTTATTAGCAAACATACGGAGGGTTTTAAACCCAGCTCCAGTAATTTAGCCCTTATCTTCATTGACGTAAAGCCGCTGGCGACATGGAAACAATGGAGGTTCTGCCGACCTGCCTCCGCTTAGCCCGACTTCATCTGTTACGAATTGGTGACAAAGCCTCCAGAACACCCAACTAATGCAAAATTATAAATCAAATTACATTATGTAACTACAAATATTGGTTAAACTCATAACTTGAATTAATTTGTTTAGTTCATGAGAAAATTTGTTATGCTCAAGTCCATGTCTAGGTATTTTAGAGCATTATTTGATTTTTTTTAAGTTAACTCCTTGGTAATATGTATTTAAAGTTACTTAGCCACAAAACGATAGTATTCAGTGACTAATAAAAGCGCCCAAATGTTATATGTCGTTTCAAACAGCTGTTTTTATTACCATAAATTTGTAAAGTCCGTGTGCTGTAGTTTAAAAGAACATAACGTTGAATTTTGAATGGAATACTAAATTAGAATGTTCGGGAAGTTTGTCGAAGAGTCGTTACGTTAAAGCGGCGGTGTGCACGAGGCGTATAAATCCCTTACTACCGCTTAGAGGATGACCGTGAAACACCGCACCGGTTTTCCCTTCCTGCAAAGCTGAGTTGAATTAGACTGCTATAAAAACTAATCAGGGACGCTAAGAGCGGTCTAACGATGCCAAGAGCGACTTTTTGACAAACACGCGAGGGGCGGTCTGTCCCAAACTTTGTCGGGACAATTTTGTTAGCAAACTTTTCTGTCAACGGTCGTATAAAACGAAACCGGCATCACCCAGTTATAATTAAATAACCCCAAGTCGATAAAATCAATACACTTTTTACTCTTTAGTGTACGTTTTTATTGGAAATTGACTTTTATAGACTTGTTTGTGTTTGCGTGAGGTCGCTACTTGATCAGGAAATTAAAGTTGCAATATGCTTAGGTATACTGTGTGGGAAAATTATGTTAAATCAAATAGGGACTAATTGACTTAACACTGTTATTATACCGAAGCTCTACCAACGTGAATAATATAGAGCGGTACCGATCTCTTGTGAGAAACACATTATTCTGCTTCCCCATGTTGATTTACAACATCCGTGGGAACTCCCATGTTTTTCTTTCGTTCCCAAATAAACATGAAGTTTATGCAATCGATTGTACTCGGCAACAGTAAAGCAAAGCTTATTACATTATCTTGATTGTGGAGAAGCTTACAATACAAATAACAAGTTTAGGAATCTGAAAATAGTCCATTGGGAATAAGCTTCGCTTCTCAATTGGTAACCACTGAATCCATTTGAACAAACGCATAGGTTTCAACATTAGTATTCCCCTTGCACAGCAATCAAACGCAGCGGTACATCGGCGTAACGAGCTTCCTACAAACTATATGCTGTTACCTACGAGTATATCAGCACGGCGTGCGTCGGCATCAGCGGACGCATTCAGACAACGCGCCCTAAGGGTACATTCACACAAACGCTAAGCACGTGTTGTACGCGTTAAGTTTTTGAGTAGTGTACACTAGTGAGTGTTTATGAAGCTGTTTTCATCTCCATTCCATGTCATGACAAACAGCTGCGAGCCGCTCAGCGACACGATAAGTGAGCTGTGGGTCTACTGAAACGAGCCTCAAATGTTCTCCATCTAAACATAACTTAAGGCAATAAGCAATAACCACTTAATGCCACGCCGAAGTAACACGTGTTGTGCTGTTAACAATAATCATTACAAATGAGCAGTGGTCCGTGTACAGATAATTGTGGAACACTGTTTCAGCTCGAACAAAAACAAGGGTATTTACAACTTGTGGCTTTGTACGCGAATCATTTAAATATTACTGGATAATAGTTGTTAGGAGTTTCACAATTACAATTTGAAAGTTTTAGTGCCCAAAAAGGAGATACATCAAACTGTATTTACTAAAACTAAGCTGGAAATACATTTGCATAATCTCAAAAGTTCATGCAAAACAGAGGGGACTCAGTAACAAATAAATTTATGTATTTTTATAGCTTTATATTAGCCGTACTAATAAATCAAACAATATGAAAACTAAATTGAAGATCCATTTGTTTTAACAGCAAAAGGATAAAATCTACTAAACCCACTTTCCTAATTAAACCAGCGGTTTGTAGGTGTGTGCATTTAGGTTAAGAGACTTTATTATTTCACCAGTCCTAAGATAACGATTTAAATATTCTATGAAGCGAGCTTGTTCATTAAAAATAGCCGAGCACGGTTGTCCGAGGAGCTTATCTGCAGGACACATTCATACAGCGGTGTGCTGATAATGAAATTCTTTATCAAGAGTTGCATGGAGTGGCGGGACGTGCCTCGACGTCGCCGGCGCTGGCGGAAGGTCGAGAGCCGGATTATGGAAACAAAGTAGATACGACAATCTGTACTGTATCGGCTGATCTCCAATTTTCGGTTATGTAGGACCACCAAAATCCCTTGAAGGACATAAAGCTCGCTTCTATTGCTATGAAAATCGACTAAGGAAAAGGTTTAATACGCTGTGAGCAGTGGACTAGCAACCTGTTACAACGACTGCCTTATTAAACCCATTTCTTTTATGGCATTTAGCTCTAAGGGGGCGAGAACGCTGCGGGTCAGATTCACTTACTGACCAAGTAAGGGTTAATAGCGTTGTGATCCGTATGGAAGTGTGTATGCGAACAACAAGAAACAGTTCTTTGAATACTTTTAAAAGTAGCGTTTTCTTTCTAATACGGGAATTAAAGGCTTAAATGCACTTACTTGGGATGCTAACAAGTATGAGTTCGGACCGCACCCGTCCGTCTTGTCCGATTACGGACTAGAACAACGGGGTTCCGACTTCGCGCCTCGAATACGTAAAAATTCAACGTCCCTTCTGCAATCGTCTTATCTGATCTCCCCGAACTACTTTGGAAGATAAATGGGGATTGTTCTCTTTCAGTGAAACCGATTGAAAACCAGTGCTAAATTTTAAAATCTATTCTCCGGTGCGATAAATTTGGGATATTCAAAAAGAGAATAGCGTTCTAGATAGTCTTGTATTTTATCGAGATTTATTTTGAAGGCAAACGCACTTGTAATAAGCTTCTAAATAAATTTAGATGGAGTATGTTTTATAAAGCTTGTTACAATTTTTTTTATATCTTGCACTGTTCAGAAGCGAAATGCAATACTACTTCACATTTCTGAAATAAAAAGCCGGTTGATCGTTTTTTTTTTTCTCTTTTATAAACCCCGGTACACATGCATAGCGTTCATTACTCCGATTCCCGTTGCAATTATTAGTAGGAACGGGATTTTTGCGAAGCTTTCGATCGTTTCAGCGGTTCGCTTTATGCGTTAAACGGTGTGTATCGTAATGGTCTCGGAAACAATAAACTACGAACGGTATAGCTTTGCGATTTTGCACATGACATAAATAAACATACGTATACACACGTTCACGCTTACATAATTGGCAAAATATCGAGAAATAAATCAATCTTTGGGTAAAGTAATTGGTGGCCCGACGCAAACAAACTATTGGCTAGTTCGTCAACATGTATTATTATTTCGTTTCATTGCGCGGGTGACCACCGCCTCGCTGTCTCCATTCATCGACCCACCGCAATATTTAACGCTTTACAACTCTCAAAACGGGTCAGTCAAGTTTAATGGATGAGTGTAAAATTCCTTAATTGGATTCATGACGAGGTGTGCCGCGACAGTTACTCATTGTCTTTGAGCTAAACTACCGGTTAACCGAACTTCCCAAGTAGACAAACTGGGTAAAAGCTAAGAGTTGGGACAGCCTTCAAGATATATTAGTTTACAACTTGAAATGGAAGCCATGAATTCTCTTTTCGAACTTTAATTGCCTATGTCCTAATAATAGCTTTCAGTAGTTATTTTTTTTCCCTTTCTTGATAGAATCATAGGTGTATATAGGTATGTTTTAGCAACAAAAAACACAGATGAGTATCACAAATCGGGTTTTGATTTCCCCAAGGAATGCTGCCGGTCGTATGTGTATGATCGCGGTCATTCCCGATATGCCACAGGATCGTTCGAGATTCCCGGCAGAAGCGTGACGCGGGTCTCTATCTGTAGATTGGCGATACAAAGGTAAATGGAAAAACAAGACATATTTACGAGGGTCCGTATTCTCACATTTTCACGACGAAGGTACGCGATAAACCCAAACTGCTCCGACTACGCAATATTCGATTCAGGTCAATATAACTTCAAATAAATCGACAAACTTTAAGAATAAACTTCCCCACGTACCATTACGATGAATCGAATGATTTTAAAACGTCCTGAGATATCAAAGTTGTTGTTTGAAAGTTAAGATCTATTCAATATTTCTGGCAAGGACAGAAAAAACAATTTCCTAAAGGAAAGCCTCACAGACGGAAAGCAATCGAATAATATTCAGATGAGGAGCGAAGGATATGAAAAATGTTATAGATTTCTTGGCGAAGCAGCGCCGTGGGCACCCCCGCAAAGGATTGTAATGATAATACATCTGTGTATGACACTAACATCCCGAACTATTATATAGTGCTACGAAGAACGCGCGCTACGCTGTTTGTTAAACCTGTCAATGGATGCAAATTTAATAAGCTAGACCCAGGAACTAATTATGCACAGAACCTGAATAGAGGTGTGCTGACAGCCATGGTAGAAATACACAATATTTACGTACGTTCTTATTCATATTATATTTAATTGAATAAGCAAATTATTAATGAAGAAACATTAAATTTTGTACACTGAATTTGTTTTTGAAATATGTATTAAGCGCTAGTGGTAGAAAGCCGTATGAGCTTTATAGACAAACTATAGGCTTTCGGTTCGAGCATATATAAGCGTTTACTTTGGACATGTTCCGAAACTAGTCCTAGCTTTCCGAATAAATTGAGGTTTCGTAAGTTGTCTAAAAAAAGCTCTAACTTGTCCCTTGGGTTGTTTATGTTTGTGAGAGGAATAGATGTTCCGAACCTGGATGGTTATAAAGATGTAGGTATCATCGATTTACTGTTGACGTATTCGAAAATCGTAGCGGCTTTTTTCTAAAATAAAGAAATCTTGCGTACACATACAAAAATGTTTGCTACATTATGTATACACGGGTAGCTAGTGCAAATATTGTGATAGGGTAAATATAAAATATTTTTCCGTACTGGGCACAACTAATATACGGTGTTTAGCAGTAAAAACTGTTAACATGTATATTTAATATTAACCAACATAAACACGGGTTTTATTAGATACAAATAAATTGAGTAAATTGCGAAACTTTTCGAATATTAGAAACTGCCTGCAAATATTAGTTATTGCGCCAAAATATCAATCCACTAGCATGATATTAATGTGTGGGGAAGTTTACTGAGCTGCAACAATTCGCGCCGCACAATAGCCATCAAGACGTTCAAGTTTAAGACAAACATCCTAAGTTCAAGGAAACCGATATATCCAATTACCTACTTGTAGGTATCTACCGCTGAAACCAAAGGTAGGTTTTGTACAAATATAATTTTGTGGCGTAAGGATATTGAATTACGTGGCGTTCGGAGTCGGAGTCATGTAGTGGGCTGCAATAGTAAACATTGTGTACGCGTGGGCGAATTAAATAAACAAAGCGTTGTAAGTGCAGCACTCCAGTACTGCCACAAGGGGGACCGGACCGCATAAAAATCTAGCATACAGAGGCGTGTGCCACTGGCGGCCTCTTGACACGTTTTCATAATGATGATTCACTAGATTGCATTTAAACGAATTAATTGCGAAATCGTGCATTGTCATAAACCATTACGCCGCGTAATGTTGTTAACGAATTGTATTTATATTTATAACCGCACTCAGAATATTCAATTACTTTTAATACGTCAAAGGACAGGCGGCAAGGTGTGACACGAGGGTTATAAGAAATATTTCACGTATTTTCAATGGTGTAACTTCCCCAAAGGCATATTTTCGCATCACTACTTTAAGAAAACTAATTTCGCGTGTTTGCTTGGCACAGGGCGCGGCAGCGGCATTCCTAAGAAATGTGCGGATTGCTCGGATACTGCATTTATGTGTTTGTGATATATCGGTATGTCTTACGCAGCTATAATCGTACCTCTCTCCGTTATTGCAAGTTTATTTTTATCACTCTCTCCTAATTCGATATAAACACACGCGTGTGTACTGGTCTGAATATTTATTTCAATAAAACGATTGTAAACCGAAGCATTCCAGTATCGGAATTTTTCAGCAATTAAAAGAAACGAAGTGGCTCCCAGTATCAAAATAAGTTAGCAATGCCAGGCTTTGTGTTTGAATTTTAATTGATTTTTCATAGATTCTTGTAGCGACGCACAACGAGCCGACATTTTTTGTCGCAAACAAACAATATGTACGAGTATGTGCAAACGCGTACTGCCTGTTTCATATTGCATTTTTTATAGCTCTCCCTTTTTATAGCTTAGTTTTATTGTTTTTATATATGGGGCTAATCTGGATGAACATATGGCTACAAACGTAGTTCACATAAAATTCCTTTGTTTGAGAGGTGAACAAGACGTCATGTTGAACAACTGGCGACCCAGAAGTAGCCAGTCAATGTTTGTACATTACCTTTTACCGCGGTTTTGGGTCAAAGTTAAACTACAGTGGTTGGTTAGTTGATTAGAGCTCATTAGATCTATTTCTACGACAAGGCTAGGTACGTACCTAGGTTGTAGTTACCTAAAAGGTCGTCTGCCGACAACCCTTAATTGGACATAATCCCAAACTTTAATAATATTTTTATCTTACTTAGCCATCGTAAAATCCGATATTCTAAAAAGTAATAAGTAATATCTCAATGTAGAACCAAGATTTAAAATTTAAATTTCAAATCAATGCTTCATAAAATTCGCTAGTAATTCATTATGCTTCTATATCCACACTGTGAATATTACGCCGTAAGCCAAAATGAAACGATTATTATTCAAAGAGAATTTTCATTAAATATATTATTGGATGTCTATTACTTCGACCACCTTTTCATAATAGAGGGAGATAAATCAGGATAAACCAGTATAAACTAACTCGCACGCAGTCCGGATCCTTCTCGTTAGCCAGTGTACTGTGGTTTTCAATAGGACGCATTAGTATAAGTGGGTTCCGATGGTCGTGGATTGGCCATTGTGCTGGATTGTGTCGATTACATTCGTGCACACACCGGTCCCCGCGGATTGAGTTATTGTCTCTGCGAAGGCGCCGGCTGGCCTCTCCGTCGCCTGCCGACGGCCGCCGACGCTCAGTCTGAGCGCAGGTGCATCACTAATGCCGTTTTTTCTAATATAATCCTATTTGCATGGAGACGTGTTGCTATTTTCATGCGAAGCTGTTTGTCGCAGTGTTATTGCTTTGTTTACTCTTTATACATATTACATACATACATTAATCAATTAGATTGGTTGGTAATTCGTATGGGAAAAGTTGAGGCGCCAGATTAAACGCTTTTCTGGCTACGTTACAACATAGGTACCTACAAAGATATATTTTAGTTACACAGTTGGTCGATTAATTTTGTGCATACTGACTTTATATTGTCAAAAATATGTTTCGATGAACCGTGAAGTATATTTCTAATAATAAACAACATTTTAAATAGTTATAATGCTAAATTGGATTGAAACATGATATTAAACAATATGATTTGGATATTCTGAGAAGCCAATTAAAGGAACAACATATTAACTTGTATCTAGTTAGGAATTACCGAGTTGCACAACTTAGTTCCTACTCAATATGATTGGAGAGTTTCAGTTTGATGTGTAATTAATACGCGTCATTTACAGGATGTTCATTACAGTTGCAGATCAGATGCAGAATCTTGTGAAAGACGAAACATTTAAGGTGGTTTATAATATTCAAGTTAAATTAAGAATAAGAATAATGTATTATTTAAGAAATTACATGCGAATTACATATGTATTTTAAGATAGTTAATATATTCAGGCGTGACCTTGCGGAAATCCATTATAAAATGATGATGTGGATATATTTAGTAACCTGTTCCGCCTAGCTATTTCTAAAGAGTCTTCAAAAGATCCTGAAAGAAAGCGACACGTGTTTCACTTCTCAACGAGGCATCCTCAGGATGACGATTGACTTGTCGCGAACTCAAACACGGCGTGTTGCCACACCAAGCACTGAGCGCAGTCAGTCTACGCTCAGTCTATCGTTCGCGACAAGTCAATCGTCATCCTGAGGATGCCTCGTTGAGAGGTGAAACACGTGTCGATTTCTTTCAGGGTCTTTTTAAGACTTTAGAAATAGCTAAGCGGAACAGGTTACTAAATATATCCACAAAATCATTTTATGTATTTTAATTTTATGTAGGTACCTGTATCTAAAACGTTTATATTTTAACAAAGAAATCTTTGGTTCCAGTGCTCTTTCATCCTGCTGCAATTCCTTTTTTTATTCCTCGTTTTTATATCTTTCTCAATATAATTATAAATTCAACATTAATTATGTAACTAGTATATTGAGACAACAATTTTAAAGAGTGGCCATTGAGTTTCTTCCCCATTCTTCTCCCTAGGTACCTACTACGCTTTTCGATGGGCTTCATATTTCTGGCTGACCGACTCCTTGAGAATTCAAATGCGCCTGTAAATGGTTTAATTGAAATAGATGCTTTGAGTTAGAGTTTCAAAAGATTAAAAAATATTATAAATGGTTCTAAAAGATAAAATATATATATTATAGTAAATATGTATTTGTATTATAAGTTTTTAACCTATTTATGTACTTGTGTACCCATTTTATTTATAATTAATTATGATATATTCGTTTTTTTTGTATTTTTCCTCTCAAACAGAGCACCTACTAGCCTTCTAATTTCTTCACCACCCTTGTGGTAGAGAATGCCTAAGCCATTAAGTACGCCTTTGAACCTTTTTTGAGTGCGAAAAGTTAAAATAAATAAATAAAAGTCAATTATGACAGCTGCGTTTCGTTATTGGTGATGATACGAGAATGTGTCATCTAATCAATTGCGGTACTTAAAGACTTAGGAATCCGAAATTTTCAGATGTATTTCTTTTTGTAGGTATCAGTAATGGTTATTGTACACACGGCTACACATCAAGCCTTACATTTCCAATATAAGCTGACTTCGTATTATGCGGAAATCTTATACAATGCGAGATCAGCATAAACTGGAAATGTATAAGCTTGATGTGTAGCCGTGTGTACTAACCTACATTGCCAAAAAAAATGTACTTTTAGCCTGAAGTAAAGATCTTTATTATGATTTCGTTTATTATTATCATTATAAAGACGGTTTCTTTACTCAACCCTCCAGATAGCAGCTAGAATATTTTTGTAAACGGAGCCAGATTTTATGAATATTTTCCTGTACCTACGCATATCAAGTAAAAGGGATTTGCGTACTTTAATGGATTTTTATGTTAGGTACACCTAATCCTTAAGGTTCTGGTGATTGATAAGGGTACACATTATTACGCGATGGGTATGCCTGAGTTATATTTGTTAATTTTAGGATTAGTAATATGAATGAACTAGCTTTTACCCGCGGCTACGCTTCCGTGCATATTTCCGGCTTAATAAAAGTATCATTTGTCACTCTCCGGCTCATAAATGATCCCTACGCAAAAAAAAATCACTTTGATCTATTGCTTCGCATGTATAATATGAATTTTACTTACTTACTTCTTACTTCGTATTACATTTACTTTATCAGTCATAGGTAAAGTTAAGGAAAATAATAGTTTCTTCAATTAATAACCAACTTCAATTCTCCATAATTTCAAATCAAAACCGCCATTCTTTGACAGTTGTACCTATGAAATACTATCCTATACTATTAAACGAGCAATATTTGTATATATATTTGTAATCACATTCTCGAAAACGGCTCTAACGATTGCGATGAAAGTTGCAATATAGGGGTTCACGGGGGCGAATAATCGATCTAGCTAGGTTTCAAGATCTGGGAAAATTCGTTTTTTCCGTATTTTCACCCGACCAAAGCTCTGCCGCTACCTTAGAATAATGACATGGCAGCATGGAATTAGTATGAATTTTCCTATACTATTAAATGAGCATTTTCACCAGAGCAGAGCTCAGTAGCTAGCTATAATGCGACAAATTGACTAAGGACTGCCTCGTTGGTCTAGTGGTACTGTCGCAAGCACTACTGCCGAGCATGAGGTCCTTGGTTCGATTCCCGGGTCGGGAAAAGTGTTACTGGGTTCTTGAATTAGGAATTTCTCAGTAGCAGCCAAGAGTCTGGTTTTGTGCCTGGTTGATGGCAATAGGCTGGCCCCCCTATTACATGGGAATTAAACATAACTGGCGAAATGTGGGTGTACTATTGGCACACCTTTGCCTAACCCTTCGGGGATTATAGGCGTGATGTTTTGTTTATTGACGTAGTGTGTCAATTTGATAAAAAAAAAAATCCCTGACTACATAATAGCCTGTCGCAGTCCACAGCTGGACTTATAGTTCATGTCAATAAGCGGATGAATTGGTTGACCTTCGAATAAGCCTTCTAATTCCAGTGCCATATTTAATGCCTTTCATTTACGGCCTATATTTTACCCAATTATGACGGGATCGGGATCCAGTATAGTTAGAAGTGGTTGCCCACCGACCCTCGCTATCTTGTTACTACGCAATATTCATATTCAAAGGACAGAACTATTCTTAGACTTTATTACGTGTCTGCCCTCGTCGTAGGTATTGATATGGCAACCGGGATCTAAAGTTTAACCATCTTCAAAGCAAGGAGGTGTGAATTGTGGCAACTCAAACATAGACTAACCGCGGCAAGCGCATATTAATCTCGAAAATCCGTTCGAACCCCGCGGTTATTGTATTGTTGCTACCCTACAACACCCAATATACAATAGATAGGTAATAAGAACTTGTCCCAGCGATACAAGTGTCTAATATTGTCTAATATTAGTACCTAAAGTAAATAAAAGCTTTTCAAGGAGTTGTACAAAATAATTTCGAGAATCGCTTTAGAATCCATTCATACACGCATTTCGGTACATAGTTTAGAAGCTCTAAGCGAATACGCAGACAAACTTTGTTAAAAGCTATTTAGACATAGCCTCATAGCCTGGTTGGATAGACTCTTGTCTATCAGCGCATAACTTGTTTTGAAAGCAATTTTGCTCTACTCCTTTCCACCCCGCAGTAGATACAACACGAACGACGCACGAACGTAAACATTATAATTTCAAAAGATTATATAAACCAGTAGTTTAATCTGTAAATTTGATTAGTTGATTAGGTGCCCACCGCATTAAATTAACGAATTGGCTCAATAAATAGGGACACGTAATAAATGAAACCTACCAATTAATTTGTAACTGTCGAATCGAACAAAAATATACGTGTAAGTATCGGCTGATTAACTTCACCTAAGAAAGCTAAGGGGATGCGAGGAACACGCCTTCCTAATTGCTAAGGGATCGACTAAATAAATAATTAAGTGTATTATTATAGCTATAGTGAAAATATCGTACTAATTTTATACCATTCCTGTTAATCGCCATATTCCGTTACTGAACATGATGTCCTTTTCCTATTCCTTATTGAGTTATATTATGTCCCAAATATTACGTTCACTCACACTCTTTTCTCATATGTACACATATGTTATGTGTTTATTCCATATAATTAGCGCAATAATACATACGAGAAGTTTCAATGGCAACAAGTAGGTAAGTAACGCAGCTTTAGTAACATCGTGAGAACTTGCCCCGAGTTGTGTTCAGGCATTGTGTTAAATTAAATTTCGAATATTTTCATTCTGAGTAACTAACTAGCGGAACATTGTTATCGAACTTACAGGTGCTTTTGTACAAACTTACAAATGAACTCAATAAAAAATACAAGAGAGCGGAGCAGTGCAGTGCAGCCCGCGTATAATTTATATTATTATCATTTTATGTATGTACTGTGAGCGACAAACGGAAACTTTAAAATTTAATTGGGCTGTTTCTGCTTCTGCTTTTGCTGTCTCCAGAGCTCTTGTCAACTTTACTTGCAAATTTGAACCTATCTGTAATAAAACTGCCTACGTTTACACTTTGTCGCAAACTTGGAAAATACTTTTGACAAAATATAACGATGCGAGTTTCGTCGTGAAAAAATGGAGATACCAATAATTTGTGTAATAAATCTGGAATATTTTTTCCTTATTAGGTAGCTATTTTATACAGGAAGATCTTGGCAACTTGACGTTAATAAATTTCGCTGTAATGAGGCGCGGATATAGATGCAAAGTATAATGCTGACAATGGGCTTAATGACCAAGTGACTTAAAACAATAGGGCTTTGCATCATGAGAATAAATTGTGATTTATCAATTTGCTTTATCATGACACATAAAATATAAAGAATTTCCATAAACACTCATTCCACATAGCATCCCGTAAATATCTTAGAGGATACCACCGTAGAACAAAGACATAATGGTTAGCAAAGATGTATGGTTAAATTTGTTGCGAGCCATATTTCAATGCTCTTCATTTAATTGAATATGGAATTGAAAAGCAAAAAGTGTTCCGTCAAGAATTTTCCAAAAAGTTGAATAGTATTATCAGCCAATACCTTCGTATGTAAGAAGGGTTCCCTGTTAGTATACAGGTACTATTTCAAATTGTAGCATTCATGAGGCGACGTGCGAAAACTCGCCTTCGTGCCGAACGCCAAATGGACCATAAAAAACTCATAAATGACCCACCTACTCTACGGATGAGAAAATAAATAAGATTATTGGAAAAATCGTGCCACTGGTTTTTATATGATAGTAGTAGTAATTTTGGCAATAAACTAAAGAGGTGATGTGGTCCGTCGTGATTTTATTTGCTTCGTGCAAATAGCTGGAAGAAAAATGCTGTCATACCTAAGTAAGTGCTATTTGTTAAAACCCAAAATATTTTCAGCGGGTCCACCATATCCGCGCGTGCATATAGCACCGACGGCGCTTCACCGCATGGCGCACTTTAACTGTCAACGATGATTATGATCACACACAAACACAGTCAGGGGCACACGTAAACAACTATTATTCATAATATTAAATCACTAAGCACATGCGGTCTTATTCTCGACTCCGAGTGAACGGAATTAATTATCATTGAAGTGTGAGTACGAGAGGCAGCGTCGCGCGAGGCGGGCGGTCGGCGAGTAGCCCGATCCGAACTGACGCGAGCCCGGCGTGCACCCCGCCTGGCCGACGCGACCTCAACCAACATATTTTTCAATGATAAAAACAGCCCCCGATTATACTAATGGACACGAAATCTTCATTAACGATGACACGATAACTATAAAAATAACTAGTTGGCAAGTAACAACTACCAAACTTCCTAACTTTATTACATTGTCTGGATTTTTTGCAGTAACATGAACATTACTCCTTATCCTCGTATTTCAAATATTATTTTATGTCTGCCGTTTTGAATATGCAAAATACATCATAGAGTTATAGTACCGATATTTGCTTACACCCGACTCTGAGCTGTTTGCGTATAAATTCCGATCACGAAATTAATTATGTTTTATAGGAGATTTTAATCAAAGGGATCGCTACAAATAATCAATTAGGTACAAATTAATGTATCGGAGAGTTAAAGCTATCTGTGTAATTAATTTGCACCTTTCGGACGGCAGGTCGGGCGATTAAGTCCGTTGCGATCGGCCCGTTAAATGTATAGTGTTGGAATCTGATAAGATTGCCATTAATCACGGAGCCAGTTCCGCCCAGGTTCCGCCGAGTGCGACGATCCATTAGTCAGGAAGTGAGTCGCCGCGGTACGTATATAAACAGACATGTCAAACATCTCGCCGACCCGCGCCGGACGTACTTTCGATGGCCTTTCCTAGTTTATATCACGAGTCACGACACATCCACGCGTGCACACAACACATGATCAATTGCCCGAACTCCGATACTGAAAGAAACTCTCTGATATGGATCCCGTGAGGATCGTCAAATAACAATCGCCTTAAGGATAGCCTTGTGCCGTCTGCATACAAAACGATTAATTAACAAGGTCAACAAATTTTCGTGAAAGCAGAGACTACAAACAACAAACTCCAAGAGTATAAACAGAAAGATAAAATTGCTATGTCCAAAATGGAACTGTGTTCATTATTGTGCTAGAAATTTAATATCATCATAATACTTGAAACGCTCAAGCTCGCTTATAGAACTTTTATTTTGAGTATCGTAGCTGTAATCAAAACATTCAGCCACACCTAAATTACAAACCCTAGTAATCACAAAACTTTCGGTATATTTATGGTACTTGTATACGAGTTAGTTATATCGCGGATTTAGAGATACGTAGTCTGTTTAAGAGAATGTGCTAATTCATTTTATTACGAGACAGGAGGGGAAAAGTAAGAAAATTGCGACAATTAATAAAATATTCTGTAAATTCTCAAAGACGGTGCCAAGAACATTAACCTTGGGAAGGCAGATTAAGTGCAAGTAACAACAAAATGCTGCAGTGTAATATACTTTGGAGATTAATCTATAAACTCGCCATAAATCAGAATTAAATACAAGCCGAATCGTTGGAACATTACTGCAACAACACAGCGATAAAGATCTCAGAGTAAATTGAAAAGTTATCAAAGTCAGTTTTAAATGGGACTGTTCCGAGCTGAACACGCATAGGATAACAAATAAATCTAAGCACTTTCACAACTCTCATACTCAGATCCTTTTCTAAGTTTCACCTCACTCGACTCCCTAGTCCCCTTGGAGTATAAACGAAAATGTTCGTAATACCTACCTACAGCAATGATCAAAGCTCGTCATGTCATTGAAATTGTAAATAAGCATCTCGGTTTTGATTCTCGCGTGAAATGAACACAGCAAAATATTAATAATGTTCTTTTTCTCATTTTTGTTGGTAGCAGGTGGTTTTTTGACATGGAAAGTGAAAGCGACGAGCGCTTAGTGGGACAAAATGGATGTAACTAATTCATGGGTACCGTAACGCTGACGAGGGTCTCATGTTGGGCCGCTTCAATAAATACGAGATCATATAAGTTACTTATTTTTACCATAAGTATACCTTTTTCGTACCATATCGTATTTTTACCACATTTGTTACATAATTTTCGGCAGAAGTGACAGAGCGCGGTGATTGATTGCCGTAGATTCACTTAATGATGTGATCGCGAGAATTTAAGGCGGTTCACAAGCTTAGAAACGATGCATCAATGATAATGATATTTACAAGACCCTCAGAGGATTTAAGATAAAGTTCAACGATTTTTGACGTTGATTAGAGGATATTAATTAATCTTTGAAACAATGACATGATTGTACATGATTTCAACGATTGAGTGTTGTTATGTATGTATCGACAATTACATTTACCTAAGAGGCTTCAGATAAGCCTCAGGCGTTCTATACTAGTCAGCTTAACTTACAATTGTTGCATATGATAAACTAAACAAATACAATCAATCAATCTGCGTAGCCTTTTCTTTTCCCTACTATGTTGGGGTCGGCTTCCAGTCTAACCAGATGCAGCTGAATACCGTATTTTACATGGAGTGTGACTGCCTATCTGAACTTAACCACGAGCTCCTTCTATAAACTAAATAAATACGTAGGTACATAAAGTCAAGGAACTTGTACTAAGAGATAATTATTTTGTTCCCATTAAGTAAACAACAAAAGGTTGCTGCTATGTTCGTAAATATAAAAATAAGTCATGTTTCGCAATAATAAATAAGCTGTGGCAACAATAGCCTTTTAGCAACTCTTTTATATTTTCTTTAGTGTGCCTAACTTGTGATGGTAAATATATTTACTGAAAATTTTCCCATATTTGTACAAGCCTTTTTCTGTGTTGTGCAAATAAAGACGCTTTTATATTGACTCAAGCTGGTGCTATTGTGTGGCGACGTTACGAGTAACACTCTACTGTCTTCTTCCTTTCATATAACATTGAAGGATACGAGTGGGTTCTTCACTAATGACTCAACTCACACAATTGCTCCACTTTCGCACTCTACGAGTATATTAGCTGGAGCCAAAACTGTGGTCGCACAAAGTAATATTATATGTTCAACTTAACCACACAAATGTGTTGCGGGTTTTACCTTCATAATATCGAGAGTTTGTGCGCGCCACCAAATACCCTGTATAATGAAAATCTTAAAGAATATTTTCTGGGGACGGCCTTGTATATTGTGTAAATAAAAAAGTTTGCAGCTAATTTAGCAGTGACTCGTTTCCGTCGTCACCTGAGCTACTGCGATTATTCTTGAGAAAACAAAGAGAAATCACGCAAGGCTTGCGGTGTAGGGCGAGAGCCAAGTGGGGAAGTAGCGAAGCAGGTCGTTAATACGAGGACCTGGCCGACGGCCGATACTTAGCTTACGTAATACCTCATGTTGACGTGCAGGCGTAAACCCGCTTTGTTTACCGGCCAATAAAGAGAATTAGGTATAAAGTTGTGCGTAGGACGCAATAATATGATTATTGCGTAGCTACTAGCGAATTATTGGTCTGTACAAAAATATCAGTGCCAATAATTAATTATTTTTATTTATCAGACTATAATCTCCGAAGCGAATCCGACAGGCGTATCAAGGAGAAATATTGAGTTCGTTTGTGTGGAATATTCACAAAATTAATAATACCATAAAATATCGTTCAGTCCAACGTGTTAATGCAACATAAAGTACTGCCGCGTGTATTGTTCTCCTTTATACGTGCATTAATTATTAAGCGATACTTCGCTGAACCGGCCATTGGCTCGGTCACGATTGAACACAAAGATACGATCGCCACCGTGCAGACATCGGAATAGATTCTCTAGCATGGGACTGCCACTATTATGCTAGTATATAAATTTCTATGGCACCGCATATCGCTTTGGCCGGTCCAAGCTGATAACTATTTTGTGTGTGTCCTCAAAGTAGTTTGGACGCTGTGAGGCGGCGATGTCGGAACTGAACGGAATATTGTGCTACGTGCCGTCTACAGCCGCGCACTATTTAGGCTGCAGATTCAACCTAGATGCGCAAACCTAGATCCCCATTAAGTATATGTCGTTAATTTCCTCGGCCCATTATTTTTGCACTATTTCAGCAATGTCTTTGGAACGTTTCGTCGTAATATGGAGTAGTTGAAAAATCTTTTTCGAAATTAATAAAGTATTTCCTGCGTTTTCATCACAGTTCTTGTTTTATAGTGTTCTCCGAAATGCAAATGAAATAAGAATTCGATCAATAACTAACTGGTTTGACGTAAAACAGAATAGTACGTTTTTATTAAGGTTCCGTAGAAAAATTCAAATTAAATTTCTCAGTAGCAGCCCGGAGTCTGGATTTGTGCCCGGTTGATGGCAATAGGCTCGCCCCCTATTACATGGGACTTAAAAACATAACTGGCGAAATGTGGGTGAACCTGCTACAGGGATACCTCTGCCCAACCCTTCGATTTCGATTTCGATTTAGAAGAAATCACGCTTTGTTTCCCACAAAGCGTGATTTTATGTTATGTTCCGTAGTAAACCGAGAATCCTTATAGTTTCGCCACATCCGTTTGTCTGTTTGTCTGTCTGTCTGTCCGCGGTCTAGCTCCGAGACTCTTAGTACTAGAAAGCTGTAATAATAAAATAAAATTACGAAAAAAAAAGTTTTTTCACTTAAAGTGGTGGTTTTTTTTCTATCCCTTGGTGTGAGATATCGTTGGAAAGGTCCTTCAAAAACATTGTGAGTGTGTCAAAACCAGTGCTGAATTTTGTTAGACAGACCCCTGTAAGCAAAATGGTTAGTTTTGGATGTGTGAAAAAAAAAACACGGCAGTAGTATAATTAAATTAAAAGGAAAACTATCACAGCTAAGTAGGCTTTACAAGTTAACGGGTAATAATCAACCAACTTATATTAACAGTTAAAAAAAAAAACATGTTTTCCCATACATTCCGTATGGGAGAACATGTTTTTCAACTACAAAGTTAAGTTTGTTGTTGGGATAAATTCATCCCAACTACGGAACCCTTCATTGTGCGTGGTCCGACACGCACTTGGCCGGTTTTTTTAAAACAACGTCGTTAATGACCCATTCGGATAGAAAAACCATCTTTATTTTATCGTTAGAGAATTTTTATTAAATAGAAATATTTCAGTGTCCATAAATCAAGATACTATACTGTTAATATTAATTTGGACCCAAAACGAACTTTTATATGTTCGGATAAAGGTTATTAGTAAAATATTGCAAACGGTTTCCACACCACAAAATGAATTGGTATTGTACTGTCACATTATTGAATAGGCATTGGTACCTATATATTTAGTATTGTTAGGTATTAGACACGTATACAGGTAGTAAAGTATTGCTACGAAATTGGCTACGGCGTAGCCCCGTAGCGGTTGTGGTTTTTACTATAAACGTGAAATCAATATAACTAGCACAGATTATTATTATTTGTTACCGGATTACAGTGTTCCGACAGTTATCATGACTTGTCGATAACCTATTATAAGTTATAACTTACTTTCCTTATACACCGTATAAAATAGACTTGTCAATCTTTACACGAAATACGAATGATAGGACTTCGTATTTTTACAAAGCTTTCCTCATAAATGATTATGTGGAGATTTAACTTTTCATATTAGAATGGTATGAAAAAACACATTATAGTAGAAATGTTTGAAACCGAGCTTTCTAATTCAACGAAATGACGCAGGATTAATTAGAATGAAAGTGATTATGGATTCTAATGCGCCTGTATAATCAATCATAAACTAAAATCCGCACACAATGCCTACACTTCACTGTGAATCCTAGTTTAATTTAGATGCTCGTTTACCAACATAATAACCACACACAGACGGAAATGTTATTACAATACGTCATTGTGTACCGCGATAACAACATTTTGATAGCTCAAACACTAACAACGGGATAAGTCCGCGGTTTTGTGAAATATTGATGACGTTGACAAGTACGAGATAATTGTTGAGACGTGCTATGAATAGTAATTTCATTACTTGATAATAAGCTTGGTCGCAGAGGCAAGAGCTGGCGAGGAGCCGCCGAGCGCGCCCGAGCCCGTCGCCGCAATGCTCGGCAAATAGACCGCCTAATGGGATCCAACGGCATTAAATTAAGTTTTAAAATTAACTTTTCAAATATCTTACTCTTAGCAACCCGTTAAAAAAAAAACCAAGCCCTCAAAGGTACCAAAGATTAAGTAAATGGTACTTAAGAAATACAACATTCTTTTGTATTTTTTAAGCCGCTGGTACCTACTCAACGTAAAGTATTCATGGACTCTGTTTCCAAGAATAATATCTTAGCCCAAAACTTTCAGGTTGTAAAAAGTTCATGAAACGAGAGATATGGAAGTAATTAATTAAATAAATCGAAACCTGCTTTTTAATTAATTTGTGCGTCTTTGGCGGTGGGAACTATGTTAAGCTGCTTGTTATATATACGTAAGTGCTCGTTGTGCAGAATTCTCTAGTCATGATATGAGCAAAAACATCATTGGCCCCATCAACTAGAGGAAGTATATTTTTTGCTACCATGAAAGGGTGAAGTAAGCGTACATGATATACATTTTATGTACTTGTGAGTGATACTATCATCTGGTAAGCGGCACTCTGTATCTCGTGTGAATCTACTCTGAGCATTAGATATAACAGTAGTTGAACTGAAACTGAAGATTAACCTACAAGCTCTGTGACCTGAATTAAAAAACAAAAATTCTTGTTTGTTCGCAGTCCGCAGTTTTCAGCAACGGTGTGGTCAGTTTGCACAGTGACATTTACAAAGCTAGTAAATCAGTGCAAGTAACAAGTAATAGGGCACATGTGTCAGTTATTAATGTAAGCAGTGGGGACGCGGACATACGAGTATAGTGACGTAGACGATATTGCAGTTGTGCTGATAACAATATATTCTGTGCGGGTAGTTGAGGGTAGCGTTGTGCCTATGCAGCGTATAGTATACATAAGCGTGGGTCGGCTGACTAAGCGGTATCAATCTAATATCTCCGGCCATACATTTTATCTCCGCAAGACGTGGCAGCAAGCGCGGCACTTTCTCCGCTCACCACTCTATGTATATTCTAGTTAACAACCAAATTTATTTGAGTTTACTCTTCACGGGGTAACGATAATAATAATTAATAGTGTGAGGAGTGGAAAAGCTGCCGTTGCGGTGCCAAAACGAGATAAGCCAACATTCGCACTCTGTGTGAGCTCGGTTATGATACGGTCTTTGCACAGGCAAAGACCGTATCATAACCGAGCTCACACAGAGTTTTTATATCAGTAGGTACAGACCTACTGATATAAAAACTTTGAGTGGTGACCATACACTGAAAACTGAGTTGCCGAATAAAAATCTACTCATAAATGTCAAGCGAAATACGTGAATAAACAATGAATAAACACGTGGAAATACACAACTCAACAGTGTTACAAATGGGGGCCGAATTAAGTAACATATTAAGTTATTCTGAAATTACGTACGCTAATAAAATCATACGCGTATGCCTACATAGAATTATCAATGTTCACGCGATTCTGTAATACCATATCATAAGTAAATTATTCAATACACTGAATGCAAATGATGGTATACATGAGTTTGCTAAATGTGTATGCGGGCTGATTGCGTACTCAGTAGGCGTGCCCGCTAGTCACACAGTCCCACAGCACGTCAATGATAGATAGCGCCGATGTATGATTAATGGTAACCACGCGAACTTACCAACACTCGCGAAAATAAGGATACGTTTCTACTGGAAAATGTGATCTCACTCACTACATACAAATTACCTTCTAGGATACGGGCGAGGAACCCTTCCAAGTATTCATATTATTCTTAGATAAACTTGGAAAATCTCTAGCTGACTACATGTAGAGATAACCCGGCTATGCGGGCACGTATTCCATTCTAGTATAGGTCCTAAATTAGCACCACAGGCGTGCCAAATGCGAAATAAAATCCCACCAAAGTTTTGCCGCAAAGTAATGTTCAGAAAGTTATTTAAAAGGTGCAAATACCGTTGTGGTCTGTGAACTGGGTGACCTTTCGGGTACCTGTAGAGGACATTCAAAGTAAAAGCTCAATTTTATTATTAATTTATACCTAACTAAAAGAAACTACGACTTTCTTTTCCAGTAAAAAGTTAGCAAACGGAATTGAAAATCAATTTAAAAAAATTCTGTTCTATGTTTCTTGGTGCTGAGACAGAAAGAGAGCACTAGTGTTTCGAGTAGCAGAGTAACTACATCGCCGGTTCTAAAAGATAAAGGAATCCTCTTATCCCTTTCCACTAAAGGAGACCGACCTTCCCCCTCTCAAACAGATAATTAAAACACACAGTTGCATTTGTAATTGTTCTCACCGACCCCGAGTGACGGGACTCACTCCGGGTGCCCCTACAGGACCGAATATAATCGCTCGTATAAAGATTGAGCACTTACGAAGTTTAAATGGTGTTTCACTTATTTAATTCTAAAGTAAAGGAAAAATCGATAGCTAAATAGGAGTTTGTAAGGAGTTAGATGCGGGGTAAGCACACGGCTCATTAAACTTCAGCTATCCACATTTGCTTACGTCTGGATTCAGGAGGTTCTCGACGAACGCAATGACACTTGTTCGTTTTATCGCCGACCTTTTAAGTCGTAGGTACTCAACCCACTTCCGACAGGAGACGTACAAGAAAAAGGACAACCATAACATTGTTGCCTACATTTTACTATTACTACTTTATATACGAGCTAGCGTACAAGCACAAAGATAAATAAAGAACTGTATAAACTTATGTACCTATTTCTTTGTCCAAGATTGGTAATATCATCTTTAAAAGAAATTACAGAGATTGCTTTACAGATCCTAGTCTAATAGTAGCTTTAACATTCTCATGACACCAAGTCGAACTTTGAAATGCAGTTATCAACTTATCACATTAAATGGTATTTTAATATATAAAGCGAGAAAGTAATATTAATGACGTGCCTCTTGGTTCATTATAAAAAATAATAAAACGTGAAGGTTTCGTGGCTTAGTCTCGATTTAAATGTAAATTACGTGGCAAAGGCTCAAGCCCCTGTCTCCGGTGGTCATAACCCCGTCAAAAGGCGAAGGCGGTTCATGTTTACGAAACGCTATAAACTTGGAGTTACTACTACCAATAGGAGACCGACTGTAACATTCCACCACAGCCATCCTAACTATTGTAATCAAACTAAGATCACTAGTTATACAAGTAACCTCGAAATACGACCATGAATTCGTTGACATTGTGCAAGAATTACACAATCCTTAATAATGTTGATGGTAGGTAACAAGCTTAGAAATCTGTATATCAACTCGTTCTTCTTAAAACGAAATAAAATTTTATTGTACGTTTCCGAACCTTTTTAGATTTGGTCCCGCATACGAATAAGGCAATAAATGTTGATCAGGACAACAAAAACAATTGACTGAAATCTATTATCAGCTATGTTGCTGTTAGTGAACACAACTACAAGTGCTGTAGCTACCGGCGCAGACCTGCCGTATTGATTAAATTTTTGTGAAAGAAAACAAATCGAATCTTGAATTCATTTTGTAAAGGAATGGCGTTATCATTGAAACGAGAGACGCTATGACAACTGGTAAGAAAATTTTAAGTTAACATTTTTCAAGAAAGTAGCAAGTTAAAACATTGTTTAAAATTCTTAATAGAAAGAGCAATGAGGAAAGTATTGTAGTCGTTAAATGTTTCTGGACCCCTCCAAATCCGTCAAAATCCTATTGAGAGCAGCACAATGAATGTTGACTTCATCTTTGTGTTATTTTCTTGTTGCGTTCGGGGGCCAGGGCACTTGAATAAAAGATTCGTATATGATCCCGGGCTCGGACGCGGTACAATAGGACAGCGACAACGCACCCACTGTAATTCAGTGAGCGGCCTAGCAACCGCATTGTATTATTATATAGTTGGATCGCTACCGACAATCTAATTTAAAGGTGAACGCAGACGACATTCGCAACAACAATGTTCGGTATGGCACACTCAAAACATCTGAACACAATGAATTCCAAATGTTAACCGCAATGCTAGTGAACGGCAACGTCGGAAAACTCAATTTTCAGGAGAGTAAATATAAATAAAGTGTCAAAATACATCGATATTTTAATTTAAGTTGCGACATAACAATATCAAGAAAAAAGTTAAGTCTATAAGGAAACTTTGCTATTTACAAGTTGGTAAACTTCAACGCTTTTGGAGAAAAAATATATTTTCGAGTTCTACTTTGTAAGTAGTTGAGGTTCTACAGCAAATAAAGGACCGGACACATGCGTTATTCGCATACACAAATGCGATCCCTTCTCGAATCCGGAATCAGAGTACAGGCAAATTGTGATCGTCACGAGAACGACTAAGGTCACGCGTCAGTGGGTTGACATTATTTGTCAGAGTGGATCGGAAAGCAATTTCGCCTAACTCGAGACTATTTGTCACACATAAAACGTGATCTATGGAACCGTCTCGCCGATACATCCCGCCCAGCGACCGTCGATCGGCAACCGGCCATGGGCGACCGGACCACCGTGAAAGGATTTTTAACGTGTGACATGATAATAAGATTTGTACCCTTCTTTAATGCGTCCGTTTGCTGAATAAAGATACGGTACGTTTTATGAATCCATCGTAATGGGTCCTTACCTTAACTTATACTTTAACGTCATAAAAAGGTGTTAGGATGAGAGACATTGTTGCGTGTTACATGCTTCCATGAAGCAAAACTGTAACAATATTTTGAGCATCAAAGGAGGGGATTACTTTATTAGCCACTATGCGTGGTAAGTTCCTAAACATGGCATGTATTGGACGTGCGCGAACAAGTCAAATAACAGAGCAACAAGTCTATAGCGGTATGCGGCGGTAGTGTTGTCAGTATATGTCAGGCGGGAATGGAGGGTACAATGCATGTCGGCTATGTTGCCAGTGTCAGTTGAGCGTCGACGGGCAAAATGGTCCTTGTGCAGCGCACCCGGGATTTTCGGTTGGGGATAGAAAATTGGATTGGCTCGTCGGTCGCGGTGAAACACTGCCTGGACTTTGGCATGGAAACTTATTCTAGACGACTTATGGACTCCGTGTTTCGATATTCTGTGGCAACATTTATCGTATGTTATAAACAATGTGATTCTTTTCGACTACATTCCGTATGCTGGAACTTAAAACAATATATTACCGATCTAAGCTAAGATTTTTCTAGATTTTCAGAACATCGATAACGTGATACGGCTCGTTTCACTAAACAGTGAACGACAACGACCCGTGGCACCGACTAAGGGTTACGAATTGTGAAATTCCAAAGTACTTCTCGTGCCTCCTTGAATGTTGGAGGTAAAACTTTTTGATTAATGAGCAAAAAGCTTTCGTCTGCTTATTATGCCTTTAATTAAAACTTAAAACTAAAAAGTTTAGGGGGGCGACATTGTGGGGCCACGGGTAACTCGTTAATAGAACTGTTTGTTTGCGCGTGCATCGCCATCGCACCAGTCGCCGCAGAATTGAAAACGTTTTGTGTATAGTAGATATAGGGGAGCACTTAGTCGCGTGCAGGCACATACCCTCTGTGGACCTCGTTTGCTAGACATTCCCCGCATCGTCGCTAAGTACTTAATTGTGTCAGTGGTCCTGAGCACAGCCAAACTTAAATGAAATACTCGTGTTCCTGAAGAATAATCGGTTGCCATTAATTTCTTTACCTTATCGAGAATGGAACTCAACCGAGATAAAAATGATCTAAAAATAGTTCAATTCTTTTTATGCCTTTTCATGAAGTTTGATTTTACCAATTTTAATGAATCAGTGGAACTGAATATTATAAATTAGACTTTTTAAAGATAGAAAAGTATTTATTACTATGTAGGTAGGTACCTTATTGGATTAATTATGGAGCTCAGCAGCTGTTTAATAAAACCTTTGATATTTTTTAACCCTATACCAATCTAGTAATCATTTTCATTAACGTAAATACGTACAAGAGTTGTGGGGACCCTATGTGAAAAAATATTACCTACCTTACTAGCTTTTTATTGCAATTTCCCTTTACTTTTATGTTCGAGTATATCAAACTCCGTACTTACTTTGATTTACTTCGAGTAATTTTATCAGCAAAGTGATAGTTGGAAATATGCAAGAAAATATTAGAACAAAGATAGAAAGAATATGCATATTACAATTATGTTAATTTTCATTCTAGAATATAAATGGAAATGTTACAACCTATATTTTCTGAGCTCATCCTAAGGTTAAAAATTGAAAATTTGAAAATTATTAGGTAATAATTAGTTAACGCCCTTGTTTCTCTATATTTTTTTTTATTTTTATTAACTTGAACAGAGGCAGTTCAAGTTAATAAAAATAAAAATAAAATATTTTCCTCGCCAAGAAGTTATCCAAATTCTGGAAAAAGTAGAAGTCTGTAGGGGCAAGGTCTGGCGAGTACGGTGGATGACGGAGAACTTCCAACCCCAGCTCTTGTAACTTGGAGACCGTCTGCTGTACAGGAGCAGAACGATTGGCCAAAGCTGGTTGGAGAAGTGCGAGCTTCTCCATCATTATGTTCAGTTCTTCACAGTACACATCTGCAGTAATTCTCATCCCGTTTGGTAAGAAGCTGTGATTAATGACACCGGCGCTAGACCACCAAACAGTGACCATCACTTTTTTAGGGGTCAATTTTCGATTTGATACTAACATCGAAAGCTGCTGCTAATTCAGCTGTAGATTGAGAATCATCAGCTTCCACAATCGCCTTTAATTCGTCATTGTCGACTAAAGTTTTCGGTCGACGACGGGGTTCATTTCTTAGGTCGAAATTACCAGAACGGAAGCGGGCAAACCAATAACGGGTGGTGCGATCGTTAGTAGTGTTCGCTCCGTATAAGCGTTATACGTCGTTGATGTTGCGTACCGCTTCTGCCGCTTTGCTGCCACGACGGTACTCATACTCCATAATCACTCGAATTTTTAACGTATCCATGATGAAGAAATACGTAAAAATGCGATTAAAACAGAACGCTAACCATTAAACAAATGACTAATTTTCAATCAAAAAAGAATTCCATATTTTAAAAATAAAAATAATTTGAACTTAGAATTCTTAGCGAAAAAAAAGAAAAAATTGGACTTGAAATAGACAGTACGGCAGAACGGCAATTTCATAAGTAAAGACCTATTTTATGTAGACCAGGTGCAACTTCGAGGAGGTGCAAGATTTAGAATTCGTCAAAGGGATTAATGGCAGATATTGTAGCGAACAGAAACACAATAAGCTAAAATCTATTTATCAGTTAATTGGAATAGCTATCAAATGGAGAACTTTCAAAAGAAATTAGGTAATAAATAAATATCTAGTCGAATAAATCACAGCCATTGGATTTGCACGTTTCTGGAACTTTGCAGACATTTTTACCTCTCCTATACTTTTTCTGAAATGCGAATATAATCTCATCAAAACTGAATATTTTTCTTTGATATCATCAAAGTCTTATTACGGATTTATTTACCTTTACCGATTCTGAGGCCATACATTCTGAACATGTAAATTATATTTTTATGAGCATCAGCAAATTTTTATCGTAAATATTTTTATATTGCTTTAATGTAACAGAGTGTACAAGCTATGACCTTTCGTACGATACTGTGTAAATACGTGATATTTTTATAATAGCTTTATCAAAATATAAAACCTTTGAAATTTTTTCTCCACGCACCAGAATAATATGTGGTATGTGTATCGTATATATATATTTTTTTAATAGCCTATATTGTGTCCCACTGCTGGGCAAACGCCTCCCCTTTTTCCTTCCAAATCTCTCTGTTTGAGATAAATATTAGAAGCTAGGTTCTAATTGATCGATTCCTATGAAGATGAGCCGGCAAGAAACTCCGGTTACTCCTTTAAAAATAAATCACTTTTACAATAGAGTGTAGGCCTGTCAATAAGTACAGGTACTTAACAAAATATAAAATGGTCTACAAATCTACAGTCTATGAAGTTTACAACGTTCTCACATTCACAAAATATAAAAGAATCTATATGAAAGATAAATAAAATAATAAAAATAAACAATTTAAATCAAATGTCATTACAACGGTAACAAATGTACTGTCCACAAAAGCCACCAATAAATAGTTGAAATTAGAATTGTAGGTACATAATGTCAAATAATGAAAAGCTTATGTTGAGGAATAGTATTTAAAAATATACAATAAAATACAACGTGGCGAGTATATTTTATTTAGTTGTGTAATGAATAATTTCTACGCAGTTTACGTAGTCCACAAACCGCTATTTCCTACCCAGTTTTACCGTGTACTCAGGTTTAGAAAAATATATGCAGTAAAATCAGGTTATTGTAAAATAACTCTGAGCTGTATTCAAAGCATTCATAATATTACATTACTGCTTTAATTTTCGAAAACAACAATACTAAAACATAATGAAGAAAATTAAAAGCCATTTTCTACTAGATTTACAAAACAACCACTAATTGGTTGTTCCAGGAATTAGTTAAATAAAATCTTTATACGTTTGCTTTTGTACTAAATAACAAATAAACTAAGAGGGTTTATACGATACCGAGTGGCTTTCTTAAGCTTAAGTGTGTTACATACACTCAAAACCGCACTCATTAGACAAGATCAAACAGTGCTAGCGTCGAATACTCTATCATTAATTATCTAAGAAAAGCTCCGACAAATTGTGTTAACTGTGCAGATTACGTCGTGTAAACGTCCCAAACGCGAGTATTGTATTAAATCCTCAGTGTGGTGTATTCCATTTCAATGCACGATACAAAAGTAGTGTGCATAAAATGGGTGTGAGTACACATTGCAGAAACGGAAAATGTTTATTTAAGTACCTATCTCTCAGATAAATCAACAAAACATTCTTGAGCGCGACTACCCGCATGTAAATGCCGGTCATATTAGTGTAGGGTATGTGAACTTCAACTTTAAACGATCGGTAGTTTGAACGACGATATTGAGACGGTGCGGTACCTACGTGCGTACATACTGGGAATAAATCAGGGACGCAACATTTGGCGATAATTTAATATGACGGAAGAAAGTGGCACGATAGGCCGCGAGCACCCCTAATGTGAGGATATTACGTCACGCACGCATCGGCACTTTTGTCTGAAAAATGTACGCGACGTGGTCTATTACCTCGACTGTAAGTTTAAAGTCTAGACGTATTAAGGTCGACAGAGCATGCATCAGTGAACATGAAAATTAGGGAGATTAATGATTTTCACTAGAACGACGTCTAAATGATTGTTTTAACTATCTTGAGTAGCGTATTGTTCCATTTGCTTTTGTTTAAACGACCATTTACCTATTAGGTATTGTTTACAATATTGGCGTCGGCCACTAGACCTATATACGGAACCAAAGAAACGTAAATGAAATACCTACGAGTACTGTCAAAACAATAACTCAATCTTCAAACAAAAGCACTGAACAAAATAATAAGAAATAGATTATAACTATCATAAGCTCGTATACCAACTGGAACGCAAATAGCAATATCTATAATAATCACAGAGCTGGAGGGCGGCGAGTGGTAGGTAAAACGGAACGTCATTAATTTCTATTCTTCTACTGGAAAAAATATATTTTCTTCTTTTATCGACGTCTAAAGTCTAGGCAAAGCAGAAATTTTTCAAGTACCATCTCATCTCGACGTGTTTGTAATACCAGCAAGGCATACATACGTATCTATATAACATCACACGCTCCTACTTTTCCTGCGTGACACGACAAAGGGAAAAGACTCCAGAACATACCGTGCGTAACGTAGGTAAAGACTAAAAGTTCTCCGTTTTCCTAATTTTCGAAACATTAAACTTTACATTAGGACGCTTTTGCAAGGTTTAGTAACTTACAATTCGTAATTTATAATACCGCAAATTAGTTAACCAAATAAGCTCGCGGCCAAGAGCCGGCAATTTCACCGTACTTACGGATTATACGATATAACCCCATATCTATGTACAAATAATAAAAAGGGGAGAAAGCCATAGATTACAATTTCAAATTAATTCAAGAGACTTTTAGTACATAACTGTAGAAAAGAAATTAAAAGGGGTTTTCGTATTTTCTTTTTGTAGGTCAATCATGTAAAAAGGAACTAATTTACATTAGGTTTTACGGGCGTAATTTCAGAGGCTGGCAAAGAAGAGTGGATATTGTTATGTCTTCGTTAGAACGTTGAAAAACAGAAACGAAATTATTTACGCTTGTTTACTTATTACCAGTTTCATCGTTCACTAATTTAATAAGTTAGATACCTAAATTCATAATTAGATAATACGTAGTGGACTAAGTAAAACTCTAGTATGGAATCTATTGCCTATATTGGGGTGGGGGGATGCCCAGCCTGGTTTCACTTTGGTGGATGATATTAATAAGTTTATTACTACAAATTCCATTAATAAAATATTAAGAGTCTTTGAATATTGAACCTAAATGATGTTTTTCGTAAATTTTCTATTAGGTAAATATACGAGGAATAGCTAATATAATATCTCATTGATTTCATAGTTAAGAAATATCAAAGCTGTTTTCTAGGAAAGCTTTCATATTATTTGGAACAGCGAACAGAACGTAGGTAGATTGCTGACTTTGCTCCAATTTGAACCGGGGTATATCCGTCAATCACGTATGCTTTGACGAGCAGCAATGCGACATGCCGGGCAATTTCGGCACTGCCATAGCGAACTGTATGTTAAATACATATATAAACAATAAAATTACGCTTAAAATATCTTAATTAATTATAATTAAACGGTTGAATAGATTAGGCGCAATTATAGAATATCATTAGCGCATAAGTGCTTACATATACATTGTTTCCATATAAGCGTTGTTTTACCACCTACGTATACACGTGTGATGTATACGGTACATTATACAGGTATCTGTAGCGATTGAAACTAAGGAAGCTGAGAGGCAAATGGCGCAGGCTGTGCCTCATTACCGTTAAGAGGGAGACATTAATCTATGTTGATGAAAGTAATAATGAGCTTCGTGTTCCTGCAATCGATCCGCAGACCTGGAACCTTGAGCAAAATAGTGTCTTGGGCCTATTTATTTATACCCCTAACAGTACCTTTCTGTGAGGTTTCAGACAAGAAATTAACAGCTCTTTTTCCGCGGATGTCGTAAATAGCGATTTAAATAATTATATTGACAAATTTATGTAAAATCTGCCTGTGTAGGTACCTCATAAAAGCATCCTCAACCAATCCGTTTTCCGATATAATTACAATTTCCGCTTACTAAGATAAAAACTGTCGTGGATAAAAGGATCAGCAAAATCATCAGCTTTTAACATAGGTAGGTATGTCATGTTAACATGCGTCAAACTTGTAGAAGTTCAACTAGATAACTAGGTTAAGGATCACAACGGTGCACTAGTTACTAACAGTTTGCCTCCACCTTCGAATGCCTGCACGACCTACTTCCCTGGTACAACTCTTACAAACTTGCAAGACGGCCAGTCTTTCATCTCCAGATAAACATGGCAACTTCTAGCTTCTAATAAGGTAAACCTACCTGAGTAATTTATTAGGAACTTCTTGAACTTACGTTGCACTATTTTTACTTTCTTGTAGCTATTGTGGTTCTTGTTAGACTTGTAATAGTCGTTTGTAAAAAAATGCTAGGTGGGTAGGTGCATACTTGACTTAGTAAAAAAAAAAAATTTATTGCGTATGTTTAATGTCCTTTATTTTATGAGTCGATCATAAGACCGTGTTACCGTTTCAATTTCCAGTAAAGGCTTCACTCAGGAAGTCTATAAAAATTAGGTACCAGGATATCATAAAGTGGAAGCGGCGGATGCCGAAGTGCCATAAAAACCACAAACCGTGAATAATGCGGTGTTCCGTAACAAACGGCCATCTGAATATAAGTAGGATATTAGACAAGCAAGGATCACATAACGACATGTTTAATTCACTGACAATTAAATAAATAAGTTGAAATCGTCATGTCAGATAATTTCACAGTAATTTTATCGATTTAATTATTTACGTATGAAAACAAATGACAACTCGTTGATGTGTTGTGAACTAGCAATTATCGTGCCAGTTATAATTCGATATGTAGGTATCGGTAATTATAAGGACACTGATTAGATGAAATTAAATCATAAACACATTATCTAAATTCAACGAGGACAGTCCGGCTCCCATCATACATTAATTTCTATTTCCAAAGTTGTTTTTGTGACCTAAGTTCGCGAAATTACGTCCCCAGTCACAGCTGTCGTTGTTTTAAACAAATTTTCTTTTACATTTTTTCAGTATTTTTTTATGAGCGTGATGTTCGTGTTACTTACTGGTTAACAATTTTCATAAATTACAAAATTTCGACCGTTAAAAGATATTTAATACGGCGGTTAAAAAAAATACAAAAAATTGTACAAAGGAAACCGCAAAATGCGTTGCAATATTTTTAAAAGCTTTTAGTTTTTTTTTACCAGAAAGGGTATTTATTTTAATTGCTAAGTATTGGAAATTGTACCACATAGATAAGTATCTATATGAGTTTCCGCGACCAAGTATATTTTATATTTTCTCCTTGTAACTCCACATTGGATTCCACATTAAGTAATTGCAAGTTTGATATCATAATAGATAAGACTGCAAGAAGAAAAAATATACAGTTTATCATTGAAATTGTTTAAAATTGTCTTTCTGATGAACACCACTTGTTCAGTCGAAAGATCATTTATAAACGAGCAGTAGGTGACTTTGTCTGTGGTATATCCTGCATAAGTTAAAAATATGAATAATTAAAAAACCTGGAGTATAAAGCTTCCTATCACTCATTTTTTACCTTTACTTTGCTAAGTGCGATGCTACGTCGCAAATAAAATAAAAATGTTCCGTGTATGAGTATGATTTTTCAATTTAGCCCAATGACCAAAGCTAGTATTTCCGACACATTAGCGACGAGGCAGCGTGTAGCCCGCAGCATCGCACTTCTGCCGCCATTTTTCGGTTTTCGTTGAAACTGAAAGAACGTCAACAGCTGAAACAAAGCTTCAGCTGAAAATGTCTGCCTGATGCTCACTTGTATTTTATGAAATTCATACCCACAAACATCACATGCATGTATTACAAATTATAATGAGACCTACCGACACACATTTTATACGAGTTTCCGTGTGGCCAAGTTCTGTAAAATCTTTCTTTTCTGGTTTGTTTCCTTTCTCTTATTTTTATTTAAATGTGGGCATTCAAAATTCGTAGCGCGTCGCTAAAAGCATTTCTGAGTAAAACCTGATGAAAAAAAAACTTTGATAAATCAGTTTGCTTGAAATATTTATTTTGTTTATTTGTGTTCCTCTACATATCTCAGTGCACAATAAAATAATATTACGGTTCATATGTTTTTTATAACTGTTATCTGTCTTATTTGTGCTTTATGGGCAATTTCAGGTATTACTGAAAGTAAACCAGAATAAACGGCATTTTGTGGAAAATATTTTTTATGTATAGAATCATTGTAGTCAGTTAGTACACAAATACGGTTGTTACCTGGCTTCGTTAGTATTTATGATGCCGTTATTTACTGAGATTTAGCCTTGACACATACGTTTAGCAAAGTGCTTTAATATTAAAATGAATGTTACTTTAGATGCTCACACTGTATATCTCCGGAATTTCTTTTCTGAAGAGCAATCTCCATAAAAGTAACGTCGTGTGCGCCGACGCCTTGTTTATGATCTAAGCACGCCAGACTTGCTACATGAGCTGAAATCTGCTGAGCAAGTACTATCCTACTTTATTAACTAGTAATATTCGCTTTTCTCGAGAGAGAACTTGAAAACCTTGCAAAAATAGGCAATAAACATAGATGTGGACACTAAAATGATTTTGCGACATGGAGCGGTTATTACGAATGATCTGAGAGATTATATCAGGTTGATAAGTGAGCAGTAGTAAAAGATAACATCAGGGCATAAAGTGGGTTTCTTTAAGGGCGGGGGGTCGCCACTATGTCACGGTTAAACTCAGTAGTTGCGCTTGCTAATAACCGCTTTCACGCGACTAATCCTTTTGAGCGGAAGGGAGCTCTTTAATAAGAAGGAACACGCTTAAATGATGGGCATCTACTTTATCATACTACTAGCTATGATTCAAATATTAAAGAAATATCTAATATAGTGTATTAATGTAATTAGCTACAGCTACAATAACGGGTCGCGTTAATATCGTCATAATCGCCACATTTGCTTAGCAAACAGACCCGTATTAGCAGTCTATTGTTATTAGCACATACGAAACTTGCTGTCCATTCTGTTGACCTTATCCCAAAGTAACCTATAACAACACCCACAGGAAAACAAAAGGTCATTCTTTGCACGAAACTAACCGACGAAAGTTTATTTCCTCGCTGTACCAAAAGCTTGAATGGCACAAGCTTATAGTTTTTAAATTCCATATCTATCGCAGCCGCTTAAATCGGAAAGTCCCAAGATATTTCAAACGTAACAAATACCGGAAACGTGCATACAAACTATGCTTAGAATTCCAGCTTAGTAGCACAGGACGTGCTCGAGTGACCGACTTTAGACCCTGCTGGTATCATCACACAAATTACGAAGACATTTGAGAACTATGTGCCGACATCAGAACAGCTGTGCTCAAAATATAGCGAGGTTTTTACCAGCTTTTGCATTTCAAAATGGATAAATAGACATAAGATGACAAGCGCAAAAAGTAGCGCGTTATTTATTAAAATGTACGGTTTTATCTTCACGCCGCCAGACCTAATCAACTCTTCAAGCAGATTATTAAGTGAATGTGGAAGCACACTTTTTAATAATAGGTATGTTTCCTATTTCCACAAAAACTTTGAAGAGAGCTAAAGCAATATTGGTCGATGAAAACAAAGTGCGACTACGCTTTTACGATAATACCTACTTCATACAAATAAAATGTTGGATAACAAGAACTATTCGAATTCGCGTGTGCTCTAGAAATTGTTTAGAAAATATAAAGGACGTAAGCTTTGAGTGAGCTAGCATGTCCATCGAAGGATCCGCGGGACTAGCGAAACTGGGGAACCGGGCTACGTAGCGTACGTACTCGGTAATCGACGACGCCGCGACGGGTCGCACCCGCACACACCGACAAACGCAAGGAAATTGCTCTCTTCTGCCGGGAAATTGAGACGCTTCTCGTAAAATCGAATCCCTATATCCTAAATGCAATCACAAGGCAGATCAAACATTCTTGAATAAGTTTTTCAGTTTTCCCGATGCAGCCATCTTGACTTGACAGATTGGAAGCTTTCGTTCCTTCCTTCATGAACTTGCATTCGACGGTTTAACCTCGCATTCAATGTTGACGTCAATTACTTAATTATCCTCGCTATTAGACAGCTTTCAATCATAAATATTTATGAAGCCACAATTATTGTGAGTGAGCACTTAATGTAACACTCACAAACAATCGGCGCACTTATCTTAAAGCGTAGCGAAATGAATGTCTGGCAAGCTGTAACGTGATTAATCCGACAGGACAACACGACATGTACAATATAAGGTTAAAATGTTCCGAGAGGGAAATTGCAGCGTTTCCCGGAGACGCTGAAATTGCGGGGCAAGTACCACGTTAACAGCATCAGTCGAACAATATTGCAATTGTATGAGACAAAATAATACAATTTACACTTGCTTTTCGGAAAGAGATTGGCAATTTTATAACAAACTGAATCAATTACCTCTGTTTGGTGTGATGATGGTATGTTCAGAGTTTGATAACTGCAAGTGATAAGAAAACTGAAAGTGTACAGGAGCATTCATGATCCTGACTATGACTAAACCAGCACTAACAAAGGAAACTGTTCATTTTAGAAGATTTTCTGTCTAACCATTTGCACTAATGAAAATATAAACGAGTCCCAAAAATTAAAGCATTTAAATATAATTTAATATTCAAGAAATTTCGAGCCGTAAAACCAGTACCCCTCTATAAATCCAGGCATTTGCATAAAGTTCAAATTCGGCAGGGCGGTTTAAATATTTTTTTGAATAACATACCAAAAGTATAAATAAATCTGGCAGAACATTCCGTTTTCGCAAAATAGCCGCCGAGAGATGACTTTTACTACATTTTTTAACCTATAACTCATAAAAACCGCTGAATACAAAACAATACTGTGGAGAATGGAAAAGGAAGGGATTGAAACTACAGAGTACAGTAAGAATTGTTCTGGCGAGAATCGCAGAAATACCTAGGTCGAACCTGTTTCCAACTTTTAGTTGGGTAGGTATTACAGTTTGTGTTCTTTATGGAGGATAGTTTTAATAGAATTATTACGATGAAGCGATATTATTACTACAGTGGTCTATTCATTAGATTTATTAATCGTAGGTACTAATATACCTACCAGTGGCGAGGCGTGGTAAAACGACAGACGTAAGACGGAGTAAAAAAAAAAATTACGTCATCTCGGACTTTCGTCGTGACCGTGAAAAGTTATTTCTTGTTTACCTATCATAACGGTGTCAATAAATCGTTATATTAAATTCCTATTTCGATCTACTTTTCTAATAAGAGCTTCATGTAAATTAGTGAAAATAATTCTATTCATACCAGTCCCGAACTCATTAAACAGCTACGAATATGTTTTTCAGTCTGCTCATGTTTTCTGATGAATTTGTCTGATTAAAATGTGAAAAAACCCTTTATTGCATAAACTACTAGAATCTGAGAAAAGTAAATACGGGAACAATACATTTTATTTAATTTACGATTGCCAGTCAGTCATTGATATTGATCGTAATGGGAAACATTACAAAGTTTAAAAAAACCATCACGTCGTTTTTAATGTATAGTCATATCTAGGCGAACACGGCCTAACTTAATTATGTGTTTCATATTTTCAAAACTTAACCTTGAAAAGCATGTTTCCTCACAAAGTAAATAATCTGTCAATAAACTATTAATGCCGCCATCCTAATAACCTACTGATCGTACTAATTACTTTTCAAATCTACTCTAAATAAATAATTTCAACATATTAAACTATCTTCTTACCTAATTACAACGTGCTTTACTCTCACTAAACTCAAAACACATAAACACTATCATAATCACTGTTCTATACCTACAAATAAATATTAGTAGTAGACTATTAATGATTAACTAATGAATTCAATGAATACTGAGCGAACAAAATGCAAATAAAAATATGATTCTAATGCGATGACGTCAAAAAACAACCACACATTGTAAATCGAATGATGAAAAGTTTACAAACACCGAGCCGAACGCATTACGAAATTCAACAAAAACAACCGAATCAAATGCTTGTGCCAGAAAGAGGTGGTGCAATAGCAATAATTTCTTCTCGCTCCCGCGCGCGTGTTTTCTATTACTATCCCTATCGTAACTCGTTGCTGATCGGCTTACCCGGCTGCTAAGAAACCGCGGTGTCATGTGACCGAAGTGACATTATGATGGACTTTATTTACTAAAGAAATTTAATTCACGATAAGCTGCGCCTACAAGTTATTTTAGGGCAAAATGTTTTGTTGTTGGGATATTAATACAAAAAATGTAATGTATGAAGACGTTTTGTAATGTTTTAATTTTATGGTGTATCACATACTTATAGTGTGATTATTCAATAACGATAGAGTGGTTGTGTTCCGAATTTCCGAAGGGAAGCCGGTAGGAATCGAGTTGTATAGAGCCGTCGCCCCTGAACCTACGATTAATAAATTGGTTGTATCATAGCCTTACTAGTTCCGTAATCACAGCATAATAGATTTGTTACCAGCAAAGCATGTAATTCAGACATTGTATAGAATACCTAGTGATTTTATACAATGCCGAGCTCTTCTAGGCATTGTATAGACTATTTTATGTATAGTTTACCATTATATACCCTGCATAGTTAATGTATGCAATGCCTCGGTATTGTATAGAATGCCTAGCCAAAGTATGGAATAAATTTTGATTCATACTTTGCCTGAACAGAAATAATAATGTGAACAATAACCATCCACAGCCTACCCCTAGCAGGCTCTTTCCACAGTATTGTGCTCACCTATTTTAGCATGCTACTAACGAAACAGCCGTGTTGTCAGATATAGCGTCGGCTGACTGAGACGGAATTTAAAACTGTCACTGATAAGCACACTAACTCATAATAATGGTTAGAGCCGACCGCTCCCAACGCTCCCACGCCCGTACTTGTAAACTGTCCACCGTTACGACCACTCGGATTCTACCAGTATTTATATTTTATGTATTTAACCCCGCGTTAGCAATTAGTCTTAAGTGGGGTACTTAAAAATGATACACTCGATTTAGTATGCAAATGTTTCACCCTCCCGTCGCCACGTGATGTTCAGACTCACGGGATCCTCGAATAAGAATGACTGATTATGAAATCCCGTAATGAGCATTTCGCGTTTGATAAAAGTAAAAACAATTTTTAAACCTCTGAGGATTTTTTATAAAAAAAACTTAACAGAATTCATAAAGTAACTTTTAAAATAAATCTTCAGACGCGTACCAAGTTCAATTTGTCCGTAGAACTTGGACATGCACCACCGTAGTCTAAAATATGTAGATAAAGTCGCGTACAGGAGCGTCAACGAAACTTAGTTTTATTTGAGTTACATAAATGAACGAGGTAGGTTTGCACTATACAACTAGCTGAAGAGGAACCATGTCAACAGAATTTCTAACTGTTTCCAATCTTACTTCTCCCTACGCTCTTAACTTTAGAGCTAACAGAACCTTATTGTATGTATGCAGGCACCTACAATCTAGCAACTACATATAAGTTTCATAGGTAGGTGTCTATAAAGTTTAACCAGAAAATGTTACCACAATATTAAAGTTTAATACCCGCGAGGAAGGCACAGAAAGGGTATTAACATGTATTATGAGTAAGAGACAGGCCTGTTCGAAACACCCGAGGCATAACACTCCAGAGAAAAATAATTTCAGCTTATTATGATTGAGCGTGTAAACAAACTAACGCAACTCGGCCTTAGTTATAAAATTATATAAATATTATAATTTTCATGCAATAATTTGCATGCAAAAGTGCGCACTATTACGATGAGACAGTTATGGTGCGTCATAAACAGCTGACAAGTGTTATCTGAGACAAGCCAGCCGCGCTCATAACTCGCGGACGACTCGATCGATACACTCGCCGCAAATCTATCCGAATTCGTGAGACGGTTTATGATGCTGCGAAATAACGCTATTTCGACGAGTGAAATTACGCTTGCGGTCGGTACTATTCAGCGCATCTCACAAACCGAGCCTGTTCCCTGCGAGCCAACGCTGCGCCGAACTTATACCTAGGTACTGCCAAAACCACGTCCGTCTGACTCTACTACAACTACCACCGCTACGTTTTCAAATAACATTTACCAGGATAAGTAATTGTAGCCGGATTCGTGATTTTTTTGTTCTATTAAAAACATACACATCGCTACCGTTACATCACGCAACGCAGAATGAGTTTGTGTACAAGAACGTAGCAATTACGGGTGGCAGAGAAGACTGTCGTCTTTATAATACACGTCGTTTTAATGTCAATACAAAACTTTCATTTATTTTTACTCCCATTTTACGTTGAGACAAGCTCGAAGCCGGGGCTTGCACGATTTTCCGGAATCAATTGGTATTCGACGTAACAACACTATCTTAACATGAACACTGCGAAATTAACACGAACTAAATGCATGCAAAGTTAGAACACATAAACACATATTAGAATTAATGTGAAAACAATTACCGTAGAAAATATTTGAAGAAGAAATGTTAACATAAAACTCAGTCACACAAAGTGTTATTAATAGACGGCTAGGTAAGTAAGTAATACACTCAGAGGGTAAAACACAGTGAAACGGCAATATATTTACGCTTTCTCGTCAGGGGTTATAACGGTGGTAACATGTGATGAATAGTACATATAAAAGCAGGCCAATTTCGGGCATAAGCTTTATATTCTGCGTCTTTACAGTTCACTAGTTTTGAGCAATTTCCAGCGCTAAACGGGCCACGTACTGCGGCCGCGCGCGCACAATGCATTCCGGTAATTATGCGAGAAAGGCTGCCAGCGCTGAAACACAGGCATGCCGAGTTCACCAGGAGTTACAGGTCATCAGTATAGGGCAAGCTAAAAATGCACTACAAAGCTTTGTGTAAAGGTACTATACACGAACGAAAACAAAACGAAGTGGAACATTAGGAGTGATTAGACGCTGACATTCAGTTCTTAGAGTTTTTATTTTTTTATTGAGTTTTACATAGCACTTGTTACAACTTTCAGACCTTTGTTAATTTGAATACAATGAATATTAAATGTTTGAAACTACGAGAGTACGTATAACGGAGAACTAAAAGCTTTGAATATTTTACGTTCAAAGACATAACGAATGTTGTAGGAATCATGTTTCAAACAATCGGCTTTGTCTGGTAATTAACTCGTCGTCGCTTTACGTCATTTCAAATAATTCAAGTACCTACGTAGTCAGCGCTGTGGACTGGGTACCGCAGCCTAAAACCAAACACACGCCGAAACGGACGCCTGAATGCAAGCATTTAGCTCTAGATAAATGGGAACACGGACGCGGACGGCGCCCTCGAGCTTCGCAAAAAATAATTATTCCGCTCGCAATCCCCACACAAAGCCAAAACTCATTTTTAACTAACGTCGCACGTCAAAATATCAGAGACGCTTCGTTGAAATAATATTTGCGGGGAACAGAGATTCTTGGTACCGTAAAATGATAATGTTACGTTCCAGCTCAGCCAAAGAAACGAATAACGTTATTAATTACCATAATATTGTCTTTGTAATAAATAAGGAAAATGCAAGCAAAAAGTAAAACCGACAGTCTTCTTATTTTCAAGAAATAGGTGCTTTTTCGATTCTAGCATTAGCGCTAATGGCTGTAACAACAACACTGAAAGGTGCTGAAAATAATTATGTCCTGCACGGTAATTACCGAGGTAGCTGGTCGATAACGAGTCGCGTTCAATGTTAAACGTTCGGCAGGTGAATGGTGGGCATTGGACGCGGAAATGGTAGCAGCATCCGGCCGCAACAATCGGTGTTCCCGTCCGTCAACCGCGCGTTGTGTAAGCACTACACGCTAGGGCTGCTACCTTTATTACCGTACATGTCGATACATCTAACAAAAACTCCAGCTCTACACCAAAATAGAAATCGCTACGAGTTATTCCCGAAACTGTTTTATTTCGCTACCACACATAGAAGATGAATTCCAAATACGTGATTTTTATTGCTATGTACAGAGGAAGCACATGTAATGGAAAATTCAATCTTAAATGCAACTTCTGCCAAATGGGCCGCGTTGCCCGATTTAGAAAATGCTTTTAAAGGAGAATAATGTTTTAATATTGTGGGGTAAACACGATTGCGGCGTGCGGTTTGTGTACTTTTGAAATTAAGCAGGAAACTGTAAAGGTCACGTGACGTTGAAAAGTGCAACTTTTTTCGTTATGCCATGCAAAATATGAACGATAAAAATGCTATATAACATGCCAGATTCTAGAACAGCCCGAGGTTTTTTGTAAATCTAACATATTAAGGTTAACACCCAGACGTTTTTTAGGAACATGTTTTCATTTTTACCTTTAAGAAATGTTTAAACAAAGCCCAAACCATTTCTAAGCGCTTTGTAGATCTTCAAATAAAGGGATTTATTTTCAGATTTGAATGTTAATAAGTGGTAATATTGTTTGTTCGTTCAATTTCATGAATATTTTTTAGTTTTTACGCAAAATAAATGTTTACCTGCCCCAGTTAGTAAACAACGAAAACGACTAGGTGCTCGTTTGTAAGATATATGTTTCATGCACGAATGTGTTCTGCCACAATCTATATTCGCTTTGACGTATTCGCTATGTAGGTATGCAAATCAAAGTTTTTTTTTTTATAATAGAACTAAAACTGTCGTTGGGACTAGACACAATATCAGAAAAAACTTTATAGCTGTTGGAATAGAATTGTATGATAATAAAACCGACCGTGTAGTGGCGTTACACTACAACGTGTGATATGTAACAAAAGAGAATTTTATTATTTTTATTGCACAAGATAAAATGTATGACGGCAGCACAGAATACGCAATCAAAGTTGTTGGGGACACTATATACTCATCAAAGAATTACGACTTGACTAAGTAAATCACATTCTAAAAACAAAACGGTCGCTCCATAATGGACGGGGTGTTCAGCTTAACAATTTGTTCCATTAATGTAATCGCAAACTTTATAGAGGTATTTACTGCAAATTAACTCCCAGCTTTACAATGGGTATTTGCATGACAATAAAGGGTGACAGCTTACTGATTGTAGTCCCTAATTATTAACAATACAATTTACCACTTCAGGCCACTTCTGCTTTCGACATTTCAATTACATTTAGATGTAAATATGCTATAGACATATCACCTGTCTTAAATTCAATGTACGTTCTATAATAACATAATATCAAAGGTACATCTAGTAGTCGTCGTTTCCATTAGAAAAACAAACAATGCCTTAGTATACATTGAGATTGACATTAATCTTCTATTTGACAATATGAACGAATGATACTAAAATTTTGCGCTCCGAGTCAGCCTGTATTTGGAAATTGCTCACATTTATCAAAGGACTGAATAATGACTATGTGATCTTCTTATACGTAGGTATAATGTAACTTGATTTATGTGGCTAATATTAATACTTTTAAAATCGTACTTTGCTTTACAGAATTTAATTTGACATTTTCTTATTCCATTTGTTTCAGAGACTTATAGAAATATTTTACGATACTATTACATTTACATAGAATGATAACAATAATGCTGACGAGACCGTAAAATTCGTTTAGTCTAGATTTTGGTGTGTCTGTAGTTAAAGACTGCCGACCTACTTTGTTTTATTGAAATCGGTCACGACGTTTGTTATCGCCTCAGCCTTCGAATATTTGTACAGGAGCTTGTAGGGCACTTCCTTTATAGTAAATAGTCGCCATACGGCCATATACATTATGTATTTATTGGACCCGCCATTTTGGTTCTAGCGACATGAAACTGTCTATTTTATGCGTTGCGTGAAATTGTGTGTTGTTTCTATTAGGCTCAACACCTTCCTAATAACATACTTATACTGGGATCCTAAATCTTACCGATAGCTATTATTTGATACTAGGTACAGGCTACATAACTTTGCACCAACTATTACGAATAAACGGCCTTTCATCGGTTAGAAGCAATTTAAATTGGCTTCGAGCCCTATAGATATCGTTTTAATTTATTTTAAAGCGAGAATATGATCTGCACTTTTTTTTTAAATAAATTCTGGGTAGTAGGTACTGTAAAAACATATTTCTTATACTTATCGCTTCCGTGGCGTCGCCGTCGCTCGGTTTTCGTTGAAAGGTTCCCCTTACCTGAAAACAAAGAACAATAATTGATTACTTGCTCTCATGAATAAGTTGGTAAATATTCCGCTACAGTTTTCCTTCCTCTGAATAGTATATGTAAAGAGATAAAGCGTTGTAAATATTAAATAGTGTTCAGAGTGATTGAATACTCTTTTAAGTCTAAACCTTTGATGTAGGTACGCAATATTTGTTCGGGAATTCAATCTAAATGGTAAGAAATCATAAAGTAAATTAATTATTTGTTTTCATTCGCTATAATTTATATCTATGAAATTTATATCAACGATCTAGCTATAAGCATAAAATCTCCATAAAGGACATGACCAGTTCCTGCTTTTGGGTTCGGGAACATGTTCACATTCGGGTTACAGTTTTTACACTAAGATTTAATCATGGTTATATTATTCCGACTAAAGCCCAGGTTAAAATATCTTAGAAAACAGTTTAATAATTGCTTTCATTTCTCTCTTTTAAGCACTTCCCGATTTTGTCGTTCCATTGTATCCATAATCACCCGGTAACCATAATAAGCTACACATAGTATGGAAAAAATAAATTAAGAACGAGTTATTTTCGATCAAGTGAATTTGATATCGAATATGCCTGTTTTGTTTATAATTGAATTTTATTTATTGACACGCCTACAGGTTAAGTTAGGTTTTTATTGACACGTGAAAATCGAACACGATCATTTTTTTAATAATCACTGCGTATAAAGGAGTGTTATTTCTTTGACAATGCATCTGAAATTAGTGGCGGACACCAGAGTAGAGACCAAAGGAGAGCAATCTTTTTCATAATATCGATAATTCAATCGATTCGAGCCAAAGCATGAAAAATCGATTCACAAAAAAACGTTGAATTTTTTTAAAATAATTTTTTATTTTACCATTTTTAACTGTGTTTCATTAATAATAACATTACATACCATCACAACTGTAATCCTCGAAGGGTTAGGCAGAGGTGTACCTATAGTACACCCTCATTTCGCCAGTCCCGTGTAATAGGGGGCGAACCTATTGCCATCAACCGGGCACAAATCCGGACTCCGGACTGCTACTGAGAAATTGCAGATGGAAATGCCTAATAACACTGCCCGACCCGGGAATCGCACTCAGGACCTCATGTTCAGCTGTAGCGCTTGCGATCACTAGATCAACTAGGCAGTCAAATGATTTCGATTATAGTGTGTTAGGTTCGAGAAAAAAACATTTATCAATTTATCGATCTCAGTTCGCCATTCACAATTCCTACTTGCACATCCAATGTTGACATCACGTCAAGTTTCATTGCAGTTCCCGATACACGTTGTGTTTATGCGTTCATTGTGTAGTATATACTATTTAGCAACAAGACAGCCATAATGTCTGACAAAGCGGCTCGATTACATGTGAGCAAAAACAAAACTTAACAAAGCAGTGTTTATTTGGTGATTTACATAACCCCAGGCCTATGAATACTCAATCTATTATGTTTATTCCTATACTTGGCTGGATAAGATAGGCGTTTGTCCCATCGGAGAGCGCTCAAAAAACCTAGCGCCTCGATGGCGTGTCGAATAGTAGAAAATCATTCAAATATCATTCTCGATAACCACAACGCCTGGCGCCATCTCATATCAAAAAGCAGAGTTATTTAGTGTAAACTTGTCTTTCTTTTTCTCAGTTTCTTGACCTTTTAGACTCGTGAAACTTTTTTATCTGTAAACTATAGAATACAACAATTGCAAAAATAAAACAATGTTTGCTGATTGTTTGATTTTGACACTTAGGCAGGAGCCCGTACCCTACTAAAAGTCAAGTCCTTTATTAAAGTGACTAGGAGTTACGTAACATTAACGATGATTAAAATAATGTGGAGTATTATTTATATTGCAACATTAATAAATGTTTGGGAAATTTAATGTTACCGTTTATTAAATTCTTTAGTCATGAAACATGTACCTTTTACCTATTTATAGATCTACGCATTTCTACAATTTCATGTTTCCCTTGGGTCTGTAATTCTTTGAAAAAGCCGTTAACTTTCGCTTTTGTATATATACCTACTATTCGATTGCTTCAATAAAAACTCATGAGGGAATTTTGCCATTATTTCTTCGCTTGGCAAAAAGACTTTACTCGCAGAATATTATTTCGGAAATTAGATTCCTACTATGTTACAGATTGCATTTGTTAGCGTCCAGGAAATACTTCTGCTTCCCCACTGAGATAATACCTTTAAAACATTCCCTCCGAATCCGTCAAACAGCGAAATATAGGGTGTGGCTTTTCATTCACCAGAAACCTTAGGAGTTTTAATGAATTGTCAATTAGTACGGTGACTCCGCAGCAATTTAATTCATTTCAATTAAATAGTAATTATTTATTCAGATTTCATTTCTGTGCCGAGCAGATATGGTAATACAATTGTGTATATTGCTACACCACGACTTTTGCAACATAACGTACAGTGCGTGCCACTAAAGACGAGACTTGACACACCACGTGATTTGACTTGCGCAGTAGACGATTTATGGGTCTCTTTAGCGGTATGAAGACTGCGCCGGGGCGTCATCGGGGCGGCGGAAGGAGCGGCGGGAGGCGAAGTCAAGTCTCATCTTTCGTGGCGCGTATTGTAACTACCTACAAATAAATCACTAAATCAGCGTTTACTAATATTATCGACACTATGATTTTTTATAGGCACTGGTTTAAAGCGGCAGTTGTATGTAGTAGTTTTGGTAAGTTAAAAATTACAAAATGCATATTTATTAACAAGTTCGACAGTTAAAACTTAGCAGTAAAGTAAAAAATGAGTCGTAAAAAATAATAAAATGGATCATTTAATAAATACCGAGCAGTGAAATAACTGAATGGGCAGTTACGAGTGGGCAGTTGACAAATCGGAATTAGTCGGTAAGAAATCTTATTCTAAGCAGTTTTATAAACAACGTTCTAACCTAACCCAAGTGATTTACCAACAGTAGAGGGGATTTGGGGCAAGGCGGTCGCTGCCGCGGCACGCTCGCTTTGCTCGCTCGCCTTCGCGCTTTGCTCGCTCGCTTTCGCACGCAATGGTCGCAGTTCTAACCTAACCCAACCCAAATGATTCACCAACAATAGTCACTAAGAATAGAGAATTTTAATCGGTTCGGGTTCGGGTGTCTCCGCTCCCTGTGAACTGCCGAACTATTTATCTAACTGCCCATTTCATCATTTTTACTGGCCATTTATTTATTGGGTGTATAATGTTTGAAATAATAACAAAAGTTCCAATGATCATATGACCTAATTTCATTTAATATACTTTTTTTTTAATATAACGGTGAAATAATATAATTAATTATTGCTATAATTTCATTTTACCTAATTTTGTATGGTATAATGAACATTTTCTATAATGCACATTTGAATTAATATTCAATTAGTATAATATTCAGGTGCTATAATATTCAAAATATATAAGTAACGAATAATTTAGAAACGTGTACTTTGTTTTGTATATTTTTGCAAAAACTAATTAGATTTTAAACGCCTGCCATTTGTGGGTTAGTTGGGGTTGGGTTGAGTAGCATTTAGGTTATGTTAGGTTAGAACAGTGACCATTAACGCCAGATCCCCTTTATTGTTTGTGAATCATCTGGGTTAGATGAGGTTATAACAGCATGATGTTTCTTGATATTTACTTATTCATTACCTACAGAATTTTGACTGAAAATGAGTAAATATGAAAGTTTGGTCAATTGAAGGTTATATAAAAAGAGCATTATACAAATTGAAAATTATATGAAATGAATATTATACTAAATTTTATTAGAGCAAAAGAAGGTTATTTGAAATAATAAACCATTAGATCATATAAAATTAGGTTATTTGTTTTTATAGCATATGAAAATTATATCATGTGAACGTTATTTCAAGTGATATTATACTATCTGTTATTATGCCATATATTACACACCCTTATTTATTAGTCTGCTTACGTATTTTTAGTACTGACATTGTAAGACGAAATAACCGGCCAATTGTTTTTTTATTACTGTCAAAGGGGTTATTTACTGTCGCACAAATTTAACAACCGACGATAAAAAAAAATTGCCCATTTTTTCAACTGATCATAATAACCTCTCGAATGTTTAAATTACAGTTAAAAAAATTCGTTCCTTTTTTTTATTGTACGTGGCTGTACTTTCGTCATTCAGACATGAAATCTAACGCCATCTATGTTGTTACCAGTATAGAAAAGACTAGCAGCGCTATCTTTCCTGTTAGCAGTAAGACTCAAGTTTTCAGGCACCGCACCATCTATAGGAAGATACTTCAGTCAAGTAGCGCGCTACGCGGGTAGCTTTCTGAAACAAATACAGAGCCATCTAGAGGGTTGTTGTAAAATTATTAAACAAATAGGTTGAGAAATGTAGTATAGATGGCGCTGCAGAGACGTGGAAAATTACTTTTAGTTTTAACACATCTTCAACAGATGTCGCCACTGAAAACGTAAGAAGGATTTTCTGAAAGACGAAATCATATTTATTTTCACTGCCTACACGTTACATGAATGATTGATGTGTTGACAACCTTGATAACGAGCAAGTAAATACTTACGTGAAACGTTTATATATAGCTATTAGAGGGAAAGGGAAATAACCGAAGCTTTCATGCTTAGAAAATATAAAAAATTGTTGTCTTATAAATAACATTTAATCTAACTGTAGAAAGAATAAACTGAAGTTTTGCTGCTTTACTAGCATTATTAAATCCTGCAGTCACAGAAAGAAATAATATTAATTGGTGTGAAATAAATCGCATTGGAATGGTGCACTTTTCATGTTATCATAAGGCTATAAATTAAATGCGCCTAGACTCGCCGCTCCAATATTATGCCGTATCGTTAAAATTATAGACTTTCACAGTATTGTCACAGATTATTTAAAATTCCCGGCTTTTAAAAGTTTAGGTACAATTTTTAGGTCGATGGTTCCCGTAAAAGAATTCCGTGGGTGTCACTAAGGGTAACCTTAATTTACCTTTCATTATGCTTGTTATCTGTCGACTGATGGAATAAATAACTTGCCATTTAACTACATATATAAGAAGCTCAATAATAACAGGTCTGGGGAATGTTTGAAAAGGACGGGTAATATCATCCTCCTATATTCTATTAAAAACCAATCCGTAAACAACAATAATCTGTAACAGTCAAACTGCTGTCTCAGTTTTGTTTTGCAAATTTTTCTCGGAACTGTTCATATTTCAACAGTGGACGTTTACAGATTTCCAGTTAGAGTGAAAAGGGGTTATTCACAAAGGCTTTCCAATTAGCTAATCGTAAATCACAGAGCATAGACAAAATAGAAAAGAAAACTTAAAAACAAATGAGTGCAATCAGGCAGAACTTGTTCAGGGAACATTAGTCAATTTGGCAATTTACTTTAGCCTCGTAAATCTATCTACAAGACAAGAACTTTTTGTGCAGTTAGCTTACGAGTTACGAAAAATGCAGCCAGAGTACATTAATTTGCGAAAAGAAAACTTGTAAATAGAGTCAAGTTTGCAATTTTGGTAGGCGGTTAATATTATCATTTTTGCGTGAACATTTTGCGACCTATCTTTTAATATTAATGATACTTGAGAAGCTTCTAAAGATTATTCTAGAACTTATTATGGACAAGATATTAAGCCACTTAATACTCATAATACTTAACTTGGCTACTACTGAAATTGGACCTTTTTGTTAAGTTGACGTGCGTCACGAATTCACGATCGTGGAATAAATATTTTTTTACCATCGCCACTCGAAAATGAGCATTTGTTTCATCGATAACAGTGAATAAAACTCTCTTTTACTCACTAGTGAATAAAAACATTTTGAATTTGGAACAAGCATAAATTACACGAATTATGTACAAAAACCGGCCAAGTGCGTGTCGAACCACGCACAATGAAGGGTTATTAGTTGGGATGAATTTATCCCAAAAACAAACTTAATATTGTAGTTGAAAAACATGTTCTCCCATACATCGATGTACCGCACAGTAAATTCTCAAACTGTAAATGTAAGTTTGTAACAAAAAAATAATAATAAATTGTGTGATAAAACTACAAATTAACGATTTTCGGACTTTCTTCTTTATATGTGCTGTGAGACCTTGTTTCCTGCCAAATTTCATGATTCTAGGTCAACGGGAAGTACCTACTCTGTAGATTTTGATGTATTTGCGAGTATGACGCATAAATGGCCGTATTTTCCTATTGCGTTGACTTAGAAGCTTGATTTATTTAGAGCTCTAAGGGACCATAGACCTACGTATTTGGTATTCATTTCAATTTGATACCTTCGCTTTTACAACAAACTTCCCATTGACATTCGAAACTTACCCATTAATAGATTTAAAATCTGTATTAAAACCAAACTTTGTAAAAAAGGGTATTATAAAATTTCAGATTATTTAGAAGATAAAAAGCATGGGATTGAACTGCTCGCTCTGCTGAGTCTTGTGATAAAACTTATCATTTTAATTATTTTGTAAAATCATCAAAATATACCAGTTTTATATACACATTGACATTGTTGAAAATTATATTCAAAATGACAAGATTACTTTGTAAACTATTATATTATTTTAATTAGTTATTGTGAATGTGAGGACTATGTGGATATCATTATTATTTTCATTTTTCAGTTAGTTTTAATTATTGTCTGGCAGTTTGAGTAGTTTATGCGGCCTACCCAAATGTCCTTTCTTTGGTATTGTTCGTCGAGTTGAGCTCCTTAAGTTCTGAGTTGAGCTCCACGATTACTGACAAATGCTTGCACTGACTGGACAGGTCCACTCAAATCTGTGTGGTTCTTTCCTCAAAAGACCATTTCAGACACTAATCTACATGGTCCTCATATGGCCTGACCAAGATTATGTCTGGACTTTAAAAGAGACTGTGACCTCTGAGTTTGTTTCGGCCTTTCTTCTTAGAGTAGTCAGATAGGAAACGCCGAACTCAACTAGATTATTTTTTTTTTTTTAATATGACGTGTAAAAGTGATTCCGATATCCTATTTACAGAATAAACAATTTCATTTCATTTCCTTCACGCGTTCCTCAGAAAAAAGGCGTTGACAAACTGACAGACAGACGGACGGACAACGAAGTGATCCTATAAGGGTTCCGTTTTTTCCTTTTGAGGGACGGAACCCTAAAAATAAATAAAACATACTGAAAGTACATACTGGCTGGCTAAATGGAGCTATGCCATAGAGCCATACAATTTTTTTTTAATATGCCGCCAATAATTTTAGTTAGGTTCTTTTCTATTTGATATCGTGGTTGTTTTATGTCATTGGAAAATCTATTAACATAATTATAATAAAATGAGTTCTTCCAGCGACGAAAATGAGATACTGACTCCGGAATCATTTCGTTCTAAAGCACCAATATTATTGTAGATAATTTGCTGCCGCCAAAATTGATTTTCTCGCAGTCAATGGTAAAAAGTAGATTACACAACTCGTGAAAAAAAAAATCTTCTCGGTCCTTATAACCCTCGTTCCGCTCAGTATTCTAATCTAGAATCCTTCGCTACTCTTGGGATCCAACTTAGTCCCTCGAATTAAATTCCCTTTTTTTTTCACTTGTTGTATAATCTACTATGAAGGCTCTAAATGAGAAATAAAAAACCGCCAGCTGGGAGTCAGCATTTACTAGTTTAGTGTTCGTATTGCACACGTTAAATAGGATTTTAGCGCCATTTCTAGTCTGCCACGTGCAAACCAAAATAAGGACACACATAAGGACCACATTCTATTAAAAAAAAAAATGTTATATTCAAATAAGAATTGCACAAGCGCAGCATAACTCTGATCGAGATAAATATGTTCTATCAAAATTACGTTTAGTCCACTCTAAATGACAGACAGCCAACGCGTATATTTTAATGTCAGTCTTGCAGAAAAATAGAATCCCAACGACTAGAGGCAACAGAGTCTGTATATTATTACATTATCCTCTGCGAACCGCAGCGCGTCCATTCTGTTCATAAAGCCGCTGGCGCAGGCTTTGATGCTGCTCTAGTATTGTGTAGATCTGAATAAAATGCAACTTGCATCCCTCAGCAGCAGTGTACGTTACGAAACGCCAATTAGCGTTATTTTCTGTGTCAGAAACAGAGGAATGATAATCGGATTAACAGTGGAACGCGAAAGCTTGGGCCGGGCAGGTGGACGGGTGCGCGCAGCCCGACCGCAGTGCGCCGGACAGCCGGCTGCGGTCGCATCTCGCGCCTGGATTTGCTAATTAATTCCAAACGCATACCGGCTTTAGGCGCCACTTAAATGCTACACACTGCTCTTCAGCAGCGTCACGCGCGCGCCCGTACCAGCGCCCCTAATGCTGCAATTTGCCTAGATGCCCTGAACATTATCGTAAATAGGAGAAGGATCACTTGTATACGTGTATAATAATCTTAAGTAAATAGACTCTTGAAACAATCTCGCACACGTGGTTGGTAATATAATTTATGGAAAATGTTTCCTGTACGTAGCAGAAAAACAGGATACTTTGCTACATTATATTATGCACGAAGTCAAGGATATATTTTTGTATGTTAATGGTCACGAGATTGCATGATTTATACATTCATAAGGGATATAACAGACACAACTATAAAATGTTTTTATGCACGTTGCCGATTCAATGGAGCCGGGGGAATAAATTACCTGTACTCTATAAAACGCGACAGATATGTATATGAAGTGATAAAATATAGAAATGGAACAATCCAAAGACAATTGTTTGTATACCTCTAGATAACTGGGATACCTCCCTAGGGGTAACAAATAATTCTATGAAAATAAGTTATGTCGACTATACTTCATGGAAACATAATTTCGGGGAATGAAGTTTGAGAGTGGTGGTACAAAGGGCATCAACATTCTGAATGCGAGCGAGAGGCTGAGGAGACGTGCGGCCAGCACTTATTAAATCTCGCATTATGTAGGCAATAGAGAGGCCGCACATCTTCGGGCTCGATGACGATTGCCACACACACAGAAGCTCTCCTCGATTCACAAAGGGTCCAAATTACAGCCACTCGGTTAGTCCGCACCCGTGCCCTTTGTGTACGCGGCAGTATTGTGCTGATCAACTCTGTTGTCTCGGTTTGCCTCTACATTTACGTATCTAAAGTGAAAATCCACGTTGTTTCATGATATTATGTAACACATTGCTGTTCATGAACCCGTTCATCAATAATGAGCATTTATATTTACACAAAACATATTATTTTTGGAAATACCATCTAATTATATCTCATTTTTTACTTCAAACTGTAAATGTATAATTTTACTTACCAGGAAATTGATGTAATTTGGTGTTTAATTTAATCGGTTATGTCCGTCCCTATTCCTGTTATTTGAGGCAATAATTAAGTACTTATACATAAATACATTATGAATTCTCAGACAAAGCGTTAAAACATAATGCTATGAAGGCTGGAGCTTTCGCGGCTCTTACCGAAGAAAATAACGGAGAATTTTTGTAATAGAAAAACTCAATTATAGTTTTCCCGCCACCGCAAAGAGGCAACGGTAAGCTGCAGTGCTTAGTGCTGTTTCCAATGGAGTCATTGAATATAATTAGTTTACAAATAAAAAGCGAATATTACTTTTGCGGTTGTTGTTTTAAAATGAACTCATGTGAGACGGTCAAAACCACACCTTATTTTGTAATGCACGGATACATACAATTTTAATTATCAGCTTTGCTTCTTTCGAAAATAATCATAAACCGACTGACTATCGTCTGATTCATTATTTGGTTTGAGCAGATCTATGTGAGAAGAGCCTTAGTTAGTATACAAATGTCTGAACTGTCTTTGGCCACAAGGGACAGCGTGAGCATCACCTAATGAGCGTTAATACTGTGGTTAATACTAACGCTAATTAGCGCCAATGACAAACAAACACTTGTACTACAATAGATCACGTAATTATTCACGAGCGTGTCACACAAAATCCTTGATATAGACCGAATGATAAGAGAGTATTCGTAAGTGAAGCGTGACGTACCTACATATTATTAATATGTCGTAATCAGCGAGGTAATTTAGTATTCGGTCGAAGACCCGCATATAGTATAATTGGTTGGACAAAGGACATATAAATACGGCATGATAAATTGATAATTCATATACAATAATTTATAAAGATTTATTAAGCATACATAATATAGGTAAGCTCACGTGTAACGAATCATTATAAAATAATAGTTATGATCCTATTTTCCTTCATGCTTGATGTTCAATTTGTTGATTATCAGAAGGCCAATTCTCGTACTTAAAAACGTTCACATTCAAGTCGCAGTATGTCCAACTTGTCAAAAATTTTGGTATATTGATTGTATTTTTGACAGATTGCGGCTGCGAAAGTTCTTGAAAATACGGGAATTGCCCCTCTGGTCAATATTAGAGTTATATTTTTCAATATGACCCTCGTTCAACCAGCCAGCCTTTACAAAACAAAATCAATATAACTAGTCTGGCCTGTTTTCAAAAAGAACAAAGAACAAATGAGATTGTACAAACCACTGGCGTGCTGAACAGCAAATTAAAAAACTTCGTTTGTGGAAATAAATACCTTTGCGGATTATTTCGTCTCTACTGTTCTTAGAGCTGTATAATTCTACGAATACAAACTCATTTCGTTTGTGGGATATACTGATTTAAAGTAGGAAATTAAGTGTCGATGCAGACTTATCAGATTCCGGTTTTTTTATCGCAAATAAACGTATTTTATTATTTCTTTCTAGATGCACAATATTTGTGTGACATTATAAGAGAATATAATAGAAAACAGTGGCACTCCGGGATTGCCGACGGAAGTGAAAACTTGAAAAAAAAAAGTCGGCACCGCGATAATCAACGCGTTGATGTCTTTTTAACCGTCTTACGAATTTTCGATCAGGTCACGTGTCCTGACGCGAGTTTAACATTTTTTGCCCATTACAAAAAAAGTGCACAACGCCGCTAAAGAAGTTTTCACTTCAAAAAAACTGACGAAATGAACGTTTCATGTATTCTGTTAAACGAATTCATCACAACCGCGAGTATGTTTTTATTAATTTTAATTCCGTAGCCGTTTATCCTTTGATCCCGACGCCGACGGTTTAGGCAGAGGGCGTTTATTATGGTGCATCCATATTTGACAATGTGCTGACAGTATTGAGTTACATATAATGTAATAATAATGATCATGGCTATTAAGGAAAAATATGGAAATTCTATTGCTGGGTACCCTTCCGAGAAGTTTTATAAGAGCATGTTTGCCTATTGAGGTCTATAAATTTGGTGAGGATAAACACATTAACACGTCATGCAAAAAATAAGAATCACATATAAATACCCTACAAATATCAAGAAAATGTTTTCGAATTTTTCCATCCTTTCATGGAAAGATAATAAATATCCTAGAACATTGTGAGTCACGCTTTTGACGATTTGCCTAAACAAAATGTACACAGGGTTTATTTTAGCAACCACCCACGAAGGTGCTTTTATAGACAAGGTTAAACAAATCTGAGCACTATTGACTGGTCATCAATAGGCAATAATTAGATGACCTTGGTACCTGTGACGTCATATAACTTGATCTTATCAGGTTGCTGTAACTAACAAGAGGGTAACTAATTGAAACCTCAGTCAGATTGGCATGGCAACTCAAACTGGCATGTGTTGCAGATAAATATAGAATTGTATTTATTTCTTTGACTACCTCCTTGGTCTATAACTAACAAGAGGGTAACTAATTGAAACCTCAGTCAGATTGGCATGGCAACTCAAACTGGCATGTGTTGCAGATAAATATAGAATTGTATTTATTTCTTTGACTACCTCCTTGGTCTAGTGGTCGTAAGTGCTAGTGCTGAGCATGAGGTCCTGGGTTCGATTCCCAGGTCGGACTACGTCCCGGGTCGACGGCGCGTTGTGTTCCACGCGCGCCTCAGAGATGTCAGCGGATTTGAAGGGGTCCTCTAGGGCCGATGCCTGCCGGGGTTGCGAAGAAAACCGAAAGGGAGATCGTGGCCCCCGGCAACAGGGCAACCGAAGGAGAGATGTCAGCAGATTTGAAGGGGTCCACTAGGGCCGATGCCTGCCGGGGTTGCGAAGAAAACCGAAAGGGAGATCGTGGCCCCCGGCAACAGGGCAACCGAAGGAACACGGGTGGGTTTTAGTCAGTAAGAGCCTGACACGCCCTCCCGCTTCGCCCAGAGCGGGAGAAGTTATTTGATGATTTCCCACCCAAAAAAAAAAAAAGGTCCGACTAAGTGTTATTGGGTTTTTCTATCTGAAATTTCTCAGTAGCAGCCTGGAGTCTGGATTTGTGCCCGGTTGATGGCAATAGGCTCGCCCCCATGCAACCCATGGTCCAAGTCCCATGTAATGGCCCCCCCATTACATGGGACTTAAAACATAACTGGCGAAATGTGAGTGAACCTGCTACAGGGACACCTCTGCCCAGCCCTTCGGGGAAACAAGGCGTGATGTTATGTTATGTGCATTTATTAAAATTTTATATATTATACGCAATGAAACATAAAAATTGTTAAGTATCAAAATTTCTCATAACGTCTAACAATATAGATAATAAGGTAACTGTATAAAATATTTTAAACAAACTTTTACCCATTCTGAAGTAGCCGTAAAAAGCATTCCTACATTTTCTTTACATATTAAAAGCACACACAGCTGTAATTTTGTTGTTCTTTCAGAGATAATATTAATGAATGAATTTAAGTTAAAGCGTCCCAATCACATGAGTCACTGGGTCAGAAAAACTTCTGCTGTTCCCTACATTTTGATCGCGTTAGTATTATTTGCACTTGGTAGGAAACATGATTTTTGTCAGGATTGGTCCCATAGCGAAAGCTGTTAATTTTCAAGAGGACTACATTCCCTTAAAGTTTGTCCCTCGTATAAACTAACACCTTATATATAGTCTTCATAGGTATATGGATAGTCAGCAAGCAGTTCAAAAACATCTGACATCCCTTCTAGCCCAGGGGTATCGGTATATTCAAGTAATTGGGGAGCGGAAGTCAAATCACAGACGCTCCGAGTGAACATGATACAGTCGTATTTGTTAGACTGGAAACCGACACAAACACTAGGTCAAAAGTCAAAAGTCAAAAGACTAGGTCACTTGATATACTCGAATGTATTATCAGAGGGAAAATTCAACAATTTTATTACAAATCGAGGTGTATCTTTAGACTTTTCGACCCACGTTAAAACTATCGAGCCAATTTTAAATTTCGAACTTTATTCCGATAAAATTCAAGTTCTAATTACAAAAAACTGACGTTACACTTGAGTCGTCAATCTTGTTTTAAGAACTTTACCGTGCTTGGAATAGAGTTTCAAAATACAATGACAATCTCGAAGGTTTGGGCTTGGACTAAAATTAGAACTCGTTCTGTGAGCCTTGCCGATTTAAGCTTCATAAGCAGCTCATCTAAGAAGGTATGTAGATATTATAAATGATTTTCAAACAACAAATCTAATCTTATCTATAATAATCTGAACAGTTCACTTCATCTTCCCAGCTTTTAAACACTTGAGTGGTAAAAAGTTTAGGTGTTGTACATTTTGATGTTCAAAAAGTGCTGATTCTGAGCCTAATTAGGTACCTATTAAATGAGAATACATTAATTTTAAGTTTTGATCACGTATATAATCATAATACGCTTTTTATTGTAGGTAGGTAATTAACATACCGCAAAAACTGTTTAGTTTTATTTTCCAGAATTAAATACATGTGAACATTAAGAAAACCGCGGCCTAGACTAGTGGCAGTATTCGTGGCTTAATGAAAGCCTCTGTAGGGTTTCGAAAAAGTTTAAAAGCCGTGTTGAGGTGGTGCAGGTCGAGTGCACGTCATAGCCTCTTGACCCGGCGGCCATGACGCGAGACGCGCCCGCGCCGCATTCCGTCTGAATCTTTCAATTATTTTGTGTTTTGCCTTGTATTTCTGTTTGTGGTCATTCCATTATTACAGATGCGAAAGTATGAAATAATGTTTTGATGATTTTGTGTAATTTTTGTCCGAATAAGTTAAAATATATGTTTGGGATTACAATTTTAAATTTTTAAATGTTGATTCCATTATCTTCGCAAACAGACCGTGTTTTCAATTCCGCAGCGTGTGCGTCGTACATTATTATGGCATTGCGTCGAACTTGGCGACAAGGTTTATTAAACTTTCTACAAAACAATAGTCGCTAAAAGCTTAAAGCAATAATACTTTATAATAAAAGATCTTAATTTTCAAAGTAACCGCTCGCCGGCTGCCGACAAACAACAATAAACTCATCCGCCCCATTGATAACGTCAGCCTGAATAATTACAGCTTTTACAAAGGAATAATACACTGTTATTAAGAAACTAATAATGCAGGAAAGAATAAAATCCCTGCTTAGATATTGCCAAGTTTCAATTAAAGAGAATAAAGTAGTTCTGCGCCAACTCGTCCCTAACGGAACTTTTGTTTAAAAAAATTGGAAAAATCTATTGAGTGAAGTTGAAATTGACATTTTAAAACAAGGTCCCGAAGGCGTTCTTAATTCTGAAAGTTTGACCGTCATACTGTCTGAAAAGATGGCCGGGGAAAAATGGGCCACAAAGAGACCCTCTTTGTGGCCCGTTTTTCCCCGGCCATCGTAGGAGTTAGGAATTAGGAGAGCTCGTAGGAGTGGCCTAATAGATTAGGGAACTAATTGTGGAAAGCTGGAGATTAATGGTTTTTATGAGTCCATAAATTTTCAGGTAGCACTTTTAAAACCTTGCATATGAATAGAAAAGAAATACTGCGTTAGGAAATCTGAATTAAAATGTTAAACACTTTTCCTTATCCACCTCTGTATGAGAAGAAACCGTTGCCCAGCGGTTGGACATTTAGCAACCAGTACCTGCTGCCGTCACGTTAAACTCCACTCGGTCTGATATAAGTTTATTGTGGTGATCCGTAATCCATGAATGGTAGCAACATCCGTAGTCCGTTAACGAGAACCGCAGACAGCCTCACACATAATCGGCATTCAATCATTTCACTCCCGATCGACGCCGCGCCATTTTGTCAATTTAATACAAAAGGTAATAAAACCACAAATACATCACTTTTATTGCGATCACGTTTATCCTTTATATTACTATTTACTGTTACTGAATAATGGCACGAATAATGTTGCGGTAAATACAATCTTACATTTAGATACGTTTGAACACTGGACGCAATATAATAAACATTTTGAGAATAAACTGCAATTTAATTTAGAATATTCATGAAGTTTTTGAATGAAACTTCTGTCCATTCCGCAGTCCAGTGTTAGTTTATCTCTCTACTGTATCCCGACATGTGAAGCTGTCACAACCAACAGCTCAGATATTAATTATCTTCAGAAGTTAATAATTAACTTTAAAGTTCCTCGAGCGCTGAGTTTGACACTTCATTCGACGTTGTATGAAGTAAATTTACTGTTGCAATTATGTATCTAAAAGTCGATGGTAGCACGCTAACTTATTATTAAACCGTAGCATTCATGTTATTACACGAGAACACGATAATTCATAGCCCAGTATAATGTGTAACCTTACGTACTGTGTAACCTTACGTACTGTGTAAACTTACGTACTGTGTAACCTTACGTACTGTGTAACCTTACGAATACAAAAACACACAAATATTACGCAGAAATGTCAACTATTGCACATTTGTGGATAATGGTGCTGACATTGTTTCAATCGCAATAGTTATTAGTTCTCTACCACAGATTTACGAAATGACAACTAATCATTCCAATGTTAAACAAAGTATTTATAAGGAAGTTAGTAATTTCAGTAAACACACATACTTTGCTTTGTAAGATCACATCGTTTATGTGACGTCACAAAGCGAGTTCGAACTAAACCTAGACCAATTAAAGCTACAAGTGTTTCCAACATGCAAAGTCGTAAGTATCCAATGTTCTGCGCGGAAGTGGGCGTAGCGTAGCATTGTAAGCATCGCTCGCACCGAAACCGAATGGATTTATCGGGTAAGACGGATTTGAGCAGAATTTGTAAATCCCTTCTGTAAGGCAACGCGTAAATTATATATATACCCATAATCCAATCCTTAGGAAAGTAATGACAAAAAGCACAAAAAAACAGCGATACAGCGTTTTGTATCACAGCGGGGCAAGTTAAACTTGAAAGGAACATGAATAAAATAACGTTGAGAAGTTGAAAAACGTGAACAAATGCCGTTGACTGAATAAAACGTTCCACGTCAAATTGTATGCCGCGATATAAGGCGAAACAGTTGTTTTTGTCACCTAAACGGCGACAACAATGGCAGTAGATGCAGGGGAATTAGTCACGCTGCTGGTAACAGCTGCTCAAGTGCCGCGCATACAGTTTAGTCATAACTAGAACGAACACCACTATTTATTTTAATTTCATGCGTTAACTCGCATTTTATTATGAAATTTATTTTGTTAAGGGATTAGAGCTTTTAAAATAAAATTATTTTCAGAATGTTATTTTGTTTTCAACTTATATCTCTGCTGAAGTTTCAGAATATATAATTATGAACTCATCGTCATATTACTCCCCAAAGTTGACTAGAATTTCCTCATAGTTTCGCTTCTAAATAGACCATTATTAGTTAGAGAACCCAACCAGCGTAATGCTCAAACAAATATTAAACATAAGTAGAGCCGGTTAACATAAGCGAAGGCGAGCGTTTTGTGAAGTGTGCGCACCAGACGAACGCATTAGGAAGATTAAAACTTGTAAAAGCAAAGAAGCGAAGCAACTGTCTCTGCACTGTCATCAACTACACAGGCTTCGTAAATAAAAACACGCTCTACATGCATATTAAACACAATTATTCTCGTAGCTAAATCAAATAAGGCAATCAATTTAACAATAACTAAACAAAGGGTTAAATGTATTGGTTTAACTGCACTAGTTACTAAGTGAAATGTTTGTTCATCAATTGATAGCAGTCAAATTATTATTTCCATTTTGATGGAATTACTTAGACAACCTTATTCCGGATTTATTTCCCAAATAACAGTTTAAGTCAAGTTATTTTTCCAACTGAGACAAAGCATGATAAAGCTAAGTATTTGTTAGTTAACTCTAAGGTAATGGTTGCAATTCTTCAGCCATGCTATAACCAAATAAAGATGTAAATTGAAAAATAACTTCATTCCTCACTAAATACTCCTTCCTACTTGTATACAAATAAAGACAGAAAAGCAATCTTTCCTCCATGTTCATTTCTTTCCACCATGTAAATGTAAAAACAAAAGCGGGTAGGGAAGAACTTCATAATGACCGTTGTATAACGCTTTGTTAGGACACATGGCAACAGTCACGTACCCAACTATAAGTAGCACAAAAAGAGGGAAAAACACTATTTTAAATGTTGATACTTTTGTCTCGTTTATTATAACAAATGTGACAGAGACATCGCTATGGGCAAGATTTATGCTCGTCGGTACCAATTTCCTCTCACATTTTGAGGATACAAAAGACATAATACAACTACCTTCGCAGAAACACGAGTAAGTAGGTATATTAGGGGTACCATTGTTTATTTTGTGAAATACTATTACGTACGCTTAGCAAAATTCAAAATGATTTTCTCGTGGAATAATGATTGCAATTTGACATAAGCCGTATGTAATGACGGACTGTGAGTTCCAAAATACTATATTCCTAACAACATACAAAACTCTAAAAGTTGTTAATTGTATACATTTTAGTGCCCGTGACTGTAGTCTATTTGAAATTGATTTATACAGTTTGCAGTGGAAGTTTTGTCAATATACAGTTGGTTTTGTATATGTCGCAGTTGGATTGTCGAATCCGCTGTTTAACATAACCGCTAGCTGTTTTACAAAACAGCTCCATTATGAGTTGAACGAAGTTAAGCGATTTTCCGTGTTACTGAACTTTAAACACGCAGATTTTCATAATCGTTTTGTATTTATCAATGCAGCGCATCAACGATTAGAAGTTATGTAAAACAGCGTGCAATGAAACATCAGATTATAGATTTTAGTTTAAAATTTTGTCGCTCGTGACTCTGTGTGTCGTAACAATAATAATGTCGTCCGAAACAAAACAAAATAGGACAAGTGTTTATGAGTGGAAATAAGTCTAACTCAAGTGAAAACACTGATTTTAAGGACAATTAAATATTAATTTATCAGAATTTTATGAAAGTTAGCCTTAAAAAAACTAAAACCCAACTACGACAAAAAGTCAACTAATAAAACGGTATAAGCAAGACATCACAGACAGACAAATTAAAAATCCAGAGTCACACGTGTGATATAACATACCGGAGCTGTTTTGTAAAACAGCTAGCGGTTATGCAAAACAGCGGATTCGACAAACCATCTGCGACATATATAGCAGTTGATAATATTATGTGGTAATGAGTATTATTTGTGGTGGCGCTATCAATTTCCAACATTCATTTGGATTCATAGAAACATGTCACACATTCGTATATAATGTATGTAGAATGGAATTTGTGCGGGCTATTGATTGAATCCGCCATATTTCCCAGTTTGTTTGAACTCCTGCATATTTATAGCCCTCATCCGTATGCGTCGGCATTAGTTTTTCACGTCATTTCTTAGGGTATGACGTAACGAATTTTATCAGATACGTTTTCTTATGTTCCTGCTTGAAAGCCGTGATATATCCTGTAATATCCGCATCTACCGCACAGCATCCGCACGTAAAGTAAAATGAAACGAAAACTCTCATTTTGTGACATACATCATGTGCGATGAGGATCTATACTTGAGGCAAACTTCTTGGAAATATTTAGATCATGTTCTGATGAAACTTATTTCAAGAAAACACCATTTTTTCCGGATGCTACCGAAAAGATAGTTCGTGATTTGAATATAGATTTTCTGCTACACAATGTTACATGGCAAAAATAAGGTAGGTATTTAATTTATCCAACTCGGATGATACATTAAAGTAATGAGATCCATGACAAGATAATATAGATCAATGAAGATAAAGCACACATGTTTGTCTAGAAATAGTATCAAGGCGAATAATGAAAAGACGGCTAGTTTATTTTTCTTTCTCGGGACTAAGTTGTTTCTCATGTCGTACCTTTTAGGTTTAAGATAAAAAACATTTCTCACATACTTCTACATGACCGTGCAAGACTTGTAAATTGAATTCGAAAATCTTCCACTATTACCTCTAGACGTGACTACATACTTCTGTAATAAGACAAAATTATAACAGTTGGCGTGAACATAACATAACATCACACCTGTTTTCCCCAACAGGGTAAGCAGAGGTGTGTGGTACACGCAACTCGCCGATTATGTTTAAGTCCCATCTAATATGTTACAGGGGACGACCCTATTGCCTTCAACCAGGTACAAATAGAAACTTCAGGCTGCTACTGAGAATATCCAAATGAAAAAACTCAACATTACTTGCCAGCACTTTATTTTTGTAATTTATCACACGACGTGAATTCATTAGTGTTGGCTGGGTAACTACTTAGTACCTACAACTGGTATAATATCTCCGGAGACCGGGCAGGAATCATCTTAATGGCTCCTACAAGAAAGAGAGTGGGACAGGGATGGCATGATGTTAATCAGCGACATAAGATAAGCTGGATAAGGCTGGCCGCGAGTAGGTCCAGGTCCAGAGAGTTAGCCATGGGGTGCTTATGGGTCTCTCTCGCACACGCACTACTGACATGAATAAGTGAGTGGTAGGGATGGCATGATGTTAATCAGCGACATAAGATAAGCTGGATAAGGCTGGCCGCGAGCAGGTCCAGGTCCAGAGAGTTAGCCATGGGGTGCTTATGGGTCTCTCTTGCACACGCACTGACATGAATAAGTGGGTGGTAAGGATGGCATGATGTTGATCAGTGACTTACCTATTATAAGCCGGAGCAGGCTGGCGGCGAACAAGCCCAGGTCCGGAGAGTTAGCCATGGGTCTCTCTGGCAAACGCACTACCGACACGAATCCGAGCCATCACATCGAACGCCGCCGTCGCACCACACCAAGCCAAATATCACAATCTTCACATTTGTCCACTCAAGTATCCACATTTCACATCAAAAGTCTTTGTAAAATGTTTCATTGTTTGTCAATGTTCAATAATTTGCAATTGATTTGACTCCTTTCCGATAAAATTTTTAAATGCGGGATGCTGTCTCAATTTCCAGAAAGTGTAACGTTAAAATTAGGGTTAGCAATTGTCTGAAGCCTACGATGTTGTATGTCCCCGTGCGCGTTTAGGCATTTATCAAGTAACTAGGCAGGTACCTAAGTCGTAGCATCGTCTGTAATTTATTTTAAAATAAACTCAGCCGAAATACTCTAAATTTATTTTCAAATCAAAGCATGTAATCTCATTTAATCTTCAGACTGTACCTAATGGAAGATTAAAGGCTTATTTACCCACAAGATTATACCCACTAATGTGTGAGTGTCACATTTATTTCGACTATCGCTGTATCTTTCATTTTTTCTGTGAGCAGCGTGAAACAAATGGCGACACAAGTTTCGTACACTTGTGTACCCATATGTATTGTAGTCCAAAATTAAACGCAGTTTAACACCGGCAAGCGAGCTGAAGTACAGTAAGTGAATACTCAATAAAATGTAGCACATTTTAGAGTAGAACACACAGTATCTATGACACTAATACATTTTTTATGTCACACATAATTTAACAGTGGTTTATCAGCAACGTTAATAACAAAACCCTTTGGCAAATATTTTGTTGTTATGTACATAGCAACGGTTTTAATTAACACACACAGACAATGAAGTTTTATATTAATAACTATGAAACAGAAACCTTAATGTGTACAAATACATTTATTGAGCTAGGTTTTACTATTAAAGTGGACGAATATTTAACTCGGTAAGTATTGAAATGATTGTGTTTGTGGCATTTTTTGGTTATTATAGTTGACGTTTAATTATCTCCCGATACACACAACATCGGAGGCTTCAGTGCCACTTGTACTAGAAAACAGAACTGAACATTGCACAATAACTCATTCAAAATTGGCGTAGGTAACTTTTTTAATTTACGGTTCAGAATAAATGCACGCTCCTCCGTGATTTATTGCGGGGCACTGTTTGTAATATTTTAATCAAAAAAAGTAAGAGGACGTTATCGCCTTAACGTTATTTTTCTACCTAAGTGTAATTACTTTAGGATTAATCAGAAAATATATTACTTTTAGTATACCTACCTACCACTTTTAAATAAAATACTCTACTGTATTTAACTTTCTTTGAATAGGTACGTACTACGTACGTATCTTTTGTCCAAATATATTTTTAAATTACTGATATCAGAATAAAAGGTATTGTTCTCCTAAAGCCACAATGCTTTTCATATCCGCTGGGACGAAAAAAAAAATTCGAATGTAAATTAAACAATGAAATATGCAACAACAAAATAACAAAGCAGGCCTTTACATCAGATTACTCAACAAGGCTTGGATCTACGATATTCAAACTAATCCTACAAAATTCTTGAAACGAGTCCCACCCCCGCCCCCGGCCCGACCGCCCCTGAAGATACTATGATAAGTCTTACGAGCAGCGAAAGCCACTATTGTCAAAGTTATCAGCACATGTTAAAGCAAGATTTAGATAGTTTTATTCTCCGAAGTTAAGTTATTGTAGACAGCTTGACTTTGACTAAGTTGAACTCAGTCTTTGAATCTAGATCAATCAATATGATACGATATTATGTTACGGCCCGTAGCCGTTTGAATTGTATCGCAGCTATTGTGCCATGTGTTCTCTGCCCATGAATATGCCGTCGGCGAACAAGGAACTGTCAAAACAATAACCAATGGAACAATAACGAATATTTTACAGGTGTCTGATTTTAATGAAGCGACTATAATGAATCGTGCCTACAGAATTAAGTTCGAAACGAGGGAAAGTTTTATCTCGGCGTCATGGGAAAAGATAATATTATTTCTTTATCTTTAAGTCAGTGCAAAAAAAGAAAATTACGTTGTCTCCGGTGGGTCCAGAGGAAATTAGAGGGCGCGACGCCGAGCTGGTCCAGTTATCAGTTGGTTCTCTTTTGTTTGGCAGAGCCGATCGACAGCGCGCTCGCCGGCGCTAAACAAAAACATGGCAAAAATGCTAAACACTCATTTATAGGCGACGCAGACATATCCTCTTTCATCGTTTTAACTGAATTTCAAAAGAAACTATTCAGAGACACTGCTTTCACTCGATTATAAACGAGTACTCTTCTGCAGATGTACAATTTCGGTTTTATCTACAAAATCAACGAAAAACAAACCTACCTGAAACTGAATAAACTTGCTACATTACTACATTGTTTAGTTCTATTTGCTTCTATATTTTTCTTCTTTGTATATATTTATCTGCAATAGGAACCGTGAAAGCCCGTTGCATGGATATTTGGTATCTACCGAGCGACCAAGTTCGTTGAAATAAAAATAAAAGTTGCGGAAACAGCAAAATAAGCCAATGTCAGGAGTTTTCAATTTTAGATAGGTATGCATGGGATAGCTTGGGATTATCAAAACTTTGTGCGGCATGCAAGATATTTTGATGTTTGTAGGACGCTAAACCTACTCATATTTATTTCATTCATATTATTATGTATACTTTACATAACTACGGTATACATACATAGCTGAATTACTTTGCTATCAATCAAATAACCTTTGTAATTTTGTTTTTATCACTGAAAACTACAGGGCATATGAAAAGAGACTGGGGATGTATTTATTACGATATAAGAGATATATTATAAGAACAAATATACGCAGTATTTGATAAACAATCGCACAATAGTAACCGCACTCTAGGACGATTGGAAGGACACGCATGTAGGCCGAGAGAATTTATCCGAGCACTTTTAGAACCCTATTGAATGGGAACTCTTAAATCAGTTTCCTCCACGTCTGTACTTACCCTACAAAATAATATATTCGCAAAGTTCGTGAACGGAATACAAACAGGCGCGGGTCGGCTGGAGTGCCACTGCCACAGCATGAAAGGACCCGAACAAAGAACCGAGGGCACCTCATGCGAACCTTACATTACGAGGACCTACTTTTGATTTTACTTCAACCATTACACACAACCTCTATTAATTTCGACCTCTATTACATAGAGTGAAAATCGGATTACAAACTCCAAATGAAAATTAACGTAATTAAAACAATTTTCCCGAAACAATGGCCGGTTCGAGCAGTATTCAAATGCTATAAAATAAATTCACGTTATTACTCGATGAAGCGCTTCCATAACCTTTTAACAGCGATCGCTACGGGAAAAGGGCGTAATGTAAATAATCGAGATTAAACTTGATTACAAAAGTCTCCCCTAAACGACATAAAAACTAGAAGCTTTTAGATTACTTGAACCGCAGGCACAACAAAGTTTCAGAATAATAATTCACAGGAGGATTAGCAGTGTGGATAATGCTGTCGCAAAATAAATCACGGTTTAAAAAGTGTTTAAAAGGGGTGCGTCGTAGTGATTTGTGTGGTGAGCCGTGACGCGGCCCGGCGGGCAGGACTGTGGAGTGTAGCTACAGTACACAATCGTGGGCAGGACCGCCAGCGGCAGCCGCCGCCCCCTGCGCCACGCCTGCACCGCCAAGATAAAAACATGCTGCTCTAGCCGAGTTCTAACGCCCCGCACCCGTCACGAAGACATGACACCGACCCACTTAACACGTTAAACAATACAATATTGCTCGACAATCACATTAAATTGTTCGCATCTAAAAGAGAAAATCACAGCGGTAATGCTTACCGAATGGGGGGACGAAACCATTCAATATAAACAGGTCAGGTGTACAGACACTTCACCGCGTACGCCTACATAATATAGGATTTGGTGGAAAGGGACGCACGTATTTCCATAATCGTAATCAAATGATTTATAAATATTGACCTCTTTGCTTCGATATCCAGATACTGAAATCATATTTTCCATAAGCTTTTTATTGTGATCTATTGAGTTCGGTCTAAGCCTGTGGTCTGACTAAACCAGTCTGTTTTTTGGGTTAGGTAAAACGAACGGTCAATTTGAATAAATAATTTACTTCTAGGAATACTGAAAATATTTAGGTTAGGAACATTGTTGTTGGGTTATTTACATAATCGAGTATTTAACTGGTAGGTATGCCAGTTGTTATAAACAACGCAATAATTCGAAACATGGAAGCTCTAAGCAAAGAATTTGGAACATTTACAAAAGAGTGAGAAAGCTCAAAGATTCCGCGAGACTCGAGGAAGAAAGCTGCAGCGTACATAGCTATAAGCTCTTTAGAGACTGTTGGCATTCAAACAGTATTTTAACCAACCCAGTCACATATTTATCATGCTATGTTCGTAATAAAGTTTTCGTGGGGACCGCACACACTAGCTAGAAATATGGTTCGTCGACTTTCTGGCTCTTTTTTATAAAAAAAACAACAAAGCTTTACGCTTTGAATGTAGTCCACGCGGACGTGGCGATTTAACGCTGGGCGAATTTAAAAACGTGACATCGTACTTTTATACCTTCAAGAATATTACGGAACTTTAAATACTCTACTTACTTATAAAATGATACCGGCAAATGTTGTTTGTCTTTAAGGGTTGTTTTGGGCCTGTTTACGTAATGTCAGCTGTTTTCAATGGTCCGACCGTATGCTGCCGGTCGGCCAGGATGTTACAAGCAATAAATGCTAACTACGTAATAGTTTTTCGCGTGGGATGTTAAAGTGATTTTTTGCGAAAGCTAACGATGTTTTCCAGGAAATCTGTAGTCTGTTTAAGTAAATTAGCAGTAATTTTGGTGAGTCCATTAAGTGTCAAGTAACATTTAACATTCTGGACGGAGAATGTCGCAACATAACAATTACATTGAGTGCTCTACAGCCATCGCGGAGACATTTACATTGATATTAGTACATTATACTTATAGATCACATGAACCTTATTATTCATGGAACTGACAAGCTATTTCAGGTCAATTCACACTAATTGTTGTACACATTAATTGTTTTGGTCTCCACAGAATTTTAGAGTGGCGTGAATAATTTAGTGGCATAGAAAATTAAAACTGGTTCCTTTTCAGAGTGAAGTAAAATAAAATAACCCATAGTATTACATAATTTATTCAAAGTAGTTAGTCTCTAAATGCCCTGTTTCTAATTAGGCAATAAATAAAGAGATAATTTTATTACTCACAGATATCAATGAAATATTAGGGCTATTACAAAGTTCAAGTGCTAAAGAATACTGTTAGACAGTCGCCGTTAACTTCTAAGCTCTTGTCTACACACTTAATCCCACCCATAAATATAATAATTCGGCCACTATAAAATTTTATCTTTGTATTAAAAATACACTCGAATTCTGTGTTAAGAGCAGATAATAACGAATTAATGTTATGAACATCTTTTATGAAAAGAAAACCAGTGAAAAGCAATATAGTTGTAACAGTAACAGCGAGTCTACATTTGACTTTCCCTTAATAAAAACTCAGCTATACAGACACGGATAAAGGATAAACTCACGTTAGTAATCCTCTCTGAGGTCGGTCACAATACTTACATTGTATATTTACTTTAAAAGGGATAATATTTACAGCTAGTGATTCAAAATGGAGCTCGTTTCAGCTCCGTACGCACATTAAGGCGCGTCGTCGGGAAATTAGTATTAATTAGATGTTACACTAAACTAACAGAATAACGGGTAATAATGTAAAGTTTAGGGCTTGTTTATATCGGCAATTAGACGGAAAAGTTTAAAGGTTGTCATCTCGGAAGACGTGCGGGTCGGTGAACCGTGGGGGCGGGTCACGATCATGCGTCTTTGCATATTAAAGATGCCAATCAAGCTTATGAGGCCCAGTCGTCGTTACTTGAAGCGCTAAATGCTAAGGCCGCGGTAAGGCCGGCCTCAAGGAGCAGATTAATTACTCCCCGGGCTGCCAAAGTCTATCTCGACTCCGTCTGATTTATTTTTTCTTTTGGCACATTCCGGCGAGTATTATATTATTTACTTCTGGGTTTCATTAGGCTACCCCTCGTTCCTGTATTAATCAAACTTGTATGTATACGGAACGATAAATAGATGTTTCCATATTTTTATAGATAGCCGAAAATATACCTAAGTAACATGTGTTTAGGTAGGTATATCAGATGCTTATCAAACCGCCTTAGTTATTAGGGTCAATCGGGTAAACGGTCTGATATGAAGATCATGTGCGACCAACTAGCAACCTGTCACTACGAATGTACAAGTAGATCATGACAACTTCACTTTATATAGTGTTGGTATCTTGATGAAACATACGTCTGCAGTCGCAGGGACATCGACGCGAAAACTGTTACCATTGATTCAGTACTTGATTATGAACTGCGATGAAATTTTTCATTTTGACCGCGTAGGTATTGCACTTTTCTATGAAACAGCAGTTTTTTTTTTTAATAACAGAGGAAAAATTTTAACGCAGTATGGTTCAGAATCATGTACTGAATACATGGTAAAAGTTTTCGCGTCGATGTCCCTGCCACCCAGTATACATTAATGTTTCAGTAAATCCCATTATTCTCTTAAACAGACGAAACGGCTTGCCAACTTGAGTGTACAATGCGGCTTCAATGAATACCAGATTGCTTCCCCGACCCTTCTTCTTCATTTTAACGGTTTCCTATTGCCAGCCTCCGCTTTGTTTTAAGGAAGTGTCGTGCCCTCATTAGCAACCGTAAGACAAGTTTCTTCAATCTTGATATGCCGAAATTGCGGTTCCTCGCGAAGCGACTGTCATCTAAATTCTATAACCCTTGTGGATCTTTGGATTATACGAATAAATTTATTACATATAGCTAAACCGATTCTCCACATCAGTTCTGAATTAATAACGTCAGTTAAGGTTCACAGATTATGTTTACGATTCGTATTACGCATAATTCACCAATTGGTCACACAGTGCATGCGGCTTCGGTAATTTACGCACCTAATTACTGAATCGGGTAACGTGTGGATGCAAATGTATATTTACTTGGGCAATCATCTACTAGTACTGTCAGAAATGTTAATTATATTTAGTAGGTACATGCACCTACATGTTATAACAACGCGTGGAAGTCCGAAATAATACGAACGAATAAAGATTTTAGAGCTCTAAGTAGAAAGGATATTAAACCCCAAAAAATGCTATGTTATACTCGTGGTATTTTGGAACGCGGTATTCTAATAATGTTTAACAATATCAAACGGAAGCAGCTCGCATTTAAGTCATATTACACGACAGTACACGAGCAGCATTAGATGAATTTTAGAGAAAATATGCTTTCAGAAAATATGCTTATTGAAGCCATGCCGTTACTCACAAGATATTCCGAATATAAATATCTGTTGCGTGAATCGAACAGCAAAATCTAAATATAACGTAAAGGGACTACCACATATAAATTCTGATCATGAATATTACATGCACGATAGCAATAATTCTGTAAGAGTTTTATAAGGATCGTAAAATTATCGTTTTACGTCCATTACGCAGCCTGAGGTTGGCCTTGTCTGATTGGTGGCATTCACAGAATACTGATCGCAGTTTAATAGCGCTACCTAATCGAGGAAGATACTTTGTAGGTGAGTGGAGTGATGCGGAGGGGAATCTCCAATTGAAATGAAATAGCTACTCACGTTTATATTCATGATTGTACCCGCTAAGAAAGAATTGTGTAGCACGTCTTAACCGTTGCTCTGGAAACTTAACATCGAGTAAAGTTTTATATTACTAATTAATGCAAAGTTTTTGCCAAATACCTTGTTAACATGAAACAGTCGACTACATTTATTAATTAAAGTTGAATAAATTATTACATTAATGAACACATAATAAATGTTAAGATACTAAAATATGTATTTCAAGAACGATCAACGACCTATCCGAATTTTGGAGCAATTACCAAAGCTACCTACTAAGCAATAATTCAGAGGCAGGAAGCAATAATCTGGGAGCTAGGATGTGGGCACAACCTAATCATGGCCGACGCTATCCGAAATCGCTTACATTTGTAACTAAAAACGTTGATTCAGACCGTTTCCGATTACCATTGAAATTACACTATTAGTGGATAGATCAAAACGTTCTGTGCAAACGAAAAAAAAAACACGGAGAACTAACTCAGAATATATTAACTTGAAGATATGGAAGGAGAAGTAGGTAAGGGTTTGGAACGATAAACAGGAAATAATACATACATGAATTATGTAAATGCATCCCTATTTATTTGAGAAAGGTAGAGCCTCAGAAGTAGACTGCAACAGGCTGATTCCCGATTCCTATCTTACAAGTCGTTATTGGTTAAACGAACATTTTCGTTTTACTCGCCAATATCGAAGCGAAGTCTTCTATAATTTAGCCTAGGAGACACTTTTATCCTTTAGTACCGTTTCTTGATAAAACTGTCTTCAGACTTTTTAAAGGACTGTTGGAGGATCCCCCTTTGGACATAGAAACTGAGGATAAGTTCAGTGATAGGCAAACCCTACTTTTTGATCGGGCATAATCAGCTAAATTTGTGCCAATCACAGAGGTCCCTGATTTTCTCTTGTGTCCTGAACTGAAATCAACGAGTAACATGTGCCCAAAGCTAACCAGCACAAAGACTAGAGCAAGTAAAACATAACTTTCAAACATACGAAAGAATGTAATTAATAGGTATTCAGTAAATTGATGTCTACGAGGATTCCATTCGACAAAGGAATTCCAACGTACCAATTGAAAGAACTGTTTTCGGGGATAAGGAATTCACTGAGGTTGTGATTAAAGTAATAAAATATTAGGACTTGTAATTACCGACGGGTCTGTTCGTGTAGGTACTCAAATAGAAAATAGTATTTATTCAACTCAAAGGATCCGGTACACAGTTTTCGGAATTACGGATTTCGAAAATCATCGATTACTATCTGAACCAAGCGCGAACGAATGAATATTCGAAATAGGTCAGCCGCTAGGGCTTAATTAAAATCAACTTCAGCTTATTGATATAGCACCGATTGCTCAAATATTTAGTTTGAGTTTTTGGAATTTAGTAAGTTAATTACCTCCGATTGAATTGGAGAACAAAAAAAAATACCGATTTATTTAAATGTGAGGCACAATTTCGAAAATTGTACTGTTTGCTGTCAGATACTTTATACATTTTCAAGACCTAGTACCATCCCTACCATAATTCAATAAAAGCAAAGTCAATTACTGCAAAAAGACAATTAAAATTTTCATTACGTTTGTTTCCTGTTCCTCATGGGTCAAGGGCAAGAGTAGAAAGTAATATTGCATGGCAAATTGTATACTTATGTTAATTCTTTTAGTCCATGTTCAATTACCACAATGTTTCCCGACCCCACGCCCCGTTTTATTTTTGAATGTCTTTAATCCACGTTTAACCCTCAATGGACAGTCGTCTTTGATCAATCAATCAGTTACAATAACGTTAGCAAGCACTCAATAATGCCAAGCAAGTTCTTGCTCATATCTCGTCTAATATTTTTATTCAAAGTTACTGGTTTCTTTTCTCCAAGTAACTATAACAAGATAAAGGAGGTAAAATTACTTCAACTTGCTAGCAGTAAAGGTCGGAACTGGCTCAGAATAAGAACCATATCTGCTTTTCGCAGCTTTATGCACATAAAATAAGCTTTTTGAACATCTCTAGCGAACTTGATCTGCAGAGATCAAAGTGCCCTGCGTTCATTTCTATGACACCGGCCATATGTATGCAAAGCGAGCCAGTCAACCAGAAAAAGTGGGACAAACTAACTGACTTTCATGTTTCTATTATGTTTACTTTTTTATTATTAATAGGTATACCTTTGCAAGCAAAGGCTATTGTCTAAAATTTGCGAACATCAAGTTATTTTCCCGGCGTTGATTGGGAAAATAATTCCCGACCACTTTACAAAATAGGAATCAGCGGAGTGTATTTTAAAGAAATGTTTATTTATTGAATCATTTAATTTCACTAAATTCATTATGAACCCAATGCTCCCTATCTTTCCGAAGTGGTTATTCTGCAATCTCGCGAGATAATATAAAAAACACAGCTCACAAAATAATTTAATTGGACCATTTTTATCAGCGAGATAGCTAATGAAACGGCGTCCATTTAATTGCGGAGCAGTTAGAATGACATTAAGGGACTCTGCACAACTAAAAGCTTCGTAACAACGGATCGATTTAATTGTCCAAACGTGTTACGGGATCAAGACAAAATTGAGAGATTTAGCGGACAACGTTGCAAGCTTACTGAACCTAGAATGAAACAGTTAATATATTGTGAAATATCGGTGTCGGTGTCAGTGGATCTGCCATCTTACTTATTCATGTTATTAATATAACTGGTCGTAGCGTGTCGAGGTCTATTAAGTAATAAGAGTATATCGGCACAAACTCTGCGAGGAACGAAAACAGTAATGATTAACGGATAAACAATTCAAGCCAACAGCAGACGGTTAATCAAGAGTGCGTAGGAGTGACAAATTAGTCTCTCCTAAGTTGGAAGGCCGGTCGGTCACCCGCCTCTTATTAAAATAACCATCTATTTTTCGATCCTTTTCCATTATCAAGGTGGATTCTCTCGGCAGCTGTCTGACATATTGGAATCAGCAACAGTCTGTCGAACAGTCTTTTGTAATAAAAAATTTGAACGGAGACGCTCTACGAGGAAATCTCCCGGACGTCAAGTTAAAGGTCATCGGTGCGAGAAGAAAATGATAGATGGAATCCCGGTGTTCACGAAAGTAACGAGCACCGGCGAATAGAAGAAATATGTGAGGTCAACCGACTGACGTCGGTCACACGTTGTTGGGATCGAGCACAAAATAGATTACGGTCACCGCTTACAACTTTATTCAACCTGCGCCCGCCCCATTCAGAAGATCAATAAAAAAGAGGCTTTGATTTCAAATGAGCGCTGGACGATTGAGGTCCCAGATCCGCGCACCATTATAAGAGTACTTCGACGAACTCAGAAGTTTCTTTAATCTTCACGGCAAAGAGAGTACTTTGGTAAATGTTTCAATTAAAAGTTCCATCGTATTTTTGGTGTCAAACTACCAACTATGTAAATATATAGAATCCGAAAAGTTTGTACCGCGAGTTTGTGAATTTTGACACTCTTAGAAAGATATAAGTAACCTGTCGTAAATTATTATTACAACGCTATTGAGAACAGTAAGAAGCTAACAAGTGCAATTTATTAGAATTAAGAACTCATTCCGAACATCTCCCTATCTCCGAACCTAATAAACATTTCTAGAAACGGGAAAACAACACTAAAGTAACTCAAGTGTTACATTTTATGAAATAAAGCTAATGAAACGAAGACATCTCTGAGAACTACTAAGATTATTACTGAAAAGGTAAGTATGAAAAATCTTATGCTGCAGTTAATGGCGTAAAATAATTCGCAGCTCCATTATAGGTGAGAAATAAAATGGGAAAATTGCCATCTTCACTTGAGTGCTCACAACATTTTAAGTTCTTTGCTGATATAATCGGCCGTATTTAAATGCGGCAGAGGAGGTAATAAATTTCCCATTGACGACGAGACGAAGAATTGAACAAAAACGGCTCTTGTTGAATTCAGAGCCCAACAATAGATAATTTATCGTGGTCGGCTCAGGCACGCCGTTCTGCGTAAAATAAAAACGTAGGTATCTATCTTCAGGGGGCCATAACTACTCTCATTCCATGAGGATGTGAGCCAGATTGCAGTTTTACTCAGAGATGTACAATAATAACTTGGAGCTAAATCTGCTATTATCATCCTCTTGTGCTTGATTACAACAACGTGCGAGCGGGTTTGCTTCCCGAGAACTTTTTAACGGCAATGTTAGGAAAATATTACCATCAATTAAAACATTTAACTTAAATTAATTTTACGTTGACCTATTAAAATAAAAACTAGCATTTACACTAAGTGGATTCCGTATTGTAAAGGTTTCGGCACGCTAAGCTTAATTTTCAGGCGGATTCATCATTCTCTTTTACAATTCGTTTTGCTAAATTAGCACTCATTTCTTTACAGAAATCTTAAGCTATCCTTTGGCTCAGAAAGTCACATTGTATATTTATTTCCTCTTTTTTCAGTTGTATAAATAAAACGAAACTCTGGTAAGAGATATTAGTACTGAATGAATCTGTGGAGACTTAATATCTTCAATTTATCTTCGGTTTCTTTTGAATATTTTGTTTCTACTACACCAATCTGTTTTTTTTATGACGCGTAAGTAAATTTATTTTGTTTCATTAATCGTGATGAAAAAGCGTGGCTTGGCAAACGAAATAAAATGAAATGTTCTTAAGAAAATAAAAGAATAATTAACTTTATCTTTAAACAACCAACAAATAATTATAGCTAAATATTCGTGTTCTATTGCAAAAGAAGATACATTTACTGTATAGTGTATAGCACTAAAGGAAAGTGTACCTGTAATTCGAACTAATAAGAAAATTATCACGTAATTTATTTGGTGTCGAAATTAGGGCCGGCCGCTCCTTGTAATTGTCTTTATCTACTATAGCTTATGATAATAGAAATTCAGAAATTAAGACAATGACGGTTTTCGTTCAAACACACCTTTGTCTTGTGGGATAAAGGATGTCTCTCATTGCTTTAATGGCGTCAAGATCAATCCTTCGAATTTGTCGCACATTTACTTAAAGGCCTTGCTTGTGAGTGATGATGACCTAATGATGGCAGTTTGACCCTCATTTGTTTCAGCATACCTACTTTCATTTATCTACCCACAAACATATTTCATATGAAGTCAACGTATTCCTGAAAAGAAAAATCACAACATATTTAAATTATTCCGTGTTAAAACTTAATATTTTACGTGGGTACACATTAATTTTCCCGATAACACCAACCATGTCGCTTTTGACCGTGACGTGCAACCGCTTTACGATTGTGTACCGACATTAAAGCCTCTTATAAAATTCATAGTGTTCAACCAAATTATAATTCGACAGAATGGCCGCATCCGCAATCGTTACACAAACGGAATTGTCCAAATGGGGTTTCTGTAACACAAATATATGCGCCATAAATTCGCACGTCCTTAGTCACGAAGTTTGATCGTTAACTAGTATTAAAGGAGATATAAAGCTGTCATAAACTGCGCTATAACTTATTAGGACTGTATATCGGATTGAACTAATAGGAAGCATGCCAGAAGCAATATTACAGCCTTGATTGGTTATAACATGCCGATTCGTCGTATATCCTCTCCGATTGCTGTGCTCAAAGCCAGCATTGAAAGGCTTCCGCGGGAGAATCGCAGATAACCTTTGGCTGTAAGTGAATTCCGTTTTTTGACAGTCTAGAGGAAAACTGAATGTATTTCAGTCAGGTTCAAACTCCCGGCGACGTTAGCCGATAACATAGGGCAAAAATCACTCATAATATTGTTACATTACCGAAAATATATCTCGACCCACGGATAATTTTTAAACAAAATTATGTAGAAAAGTTACAAAAGAAAAAGTTTCAACATTTTACCATTATCGGAAAACGAAATGAACTCATTATTAATGAACTTGTTTACTGTACACAACAATTATGTTGGAAGTTTATTTCTAGTAGCCTATGTTGAAATATATATTTTTTTAAACTTAAACGCACGAAGAAAACCTCAATACTTATCGTATTGAGGTTTTCTTCGTGCTAGTAACGTATTCGGCTATCATTTGGTAGGTAAAGCAATTTAAAAGAATGAAGGCCCAACCGCATTAAATATTATTTGTAAATGGGCAGTATGCACTGACTTCGAAGTTTTTTACTTTGACAAAGGTTCCTTCCAAACTTCTGAGCTCATTATAAATCCATTTATAATCTTGTGGCATAGATACTCAAGAAACACCCAGCGAAGGTATGGGGCAAAATAAGTATACAAAAGATGTTAAAGTCTATCACTCTCATACTAAACATGTGACGAGATTTTCATCCATTTATCTACCACTGGTTACAGAGACGATTGATGTTTTCAATCCACTCCTGATAATTGTTTTAACTGAATTTTCTGTAACGATATTTGGTAATCACAAAAAGAGTTTCGGGTCAATGTAGAGAAATGTAATTAATCTAGAAGCTCATTGAATCACAGAACCTTTTTAAATATTAAGTAGGACTGTTCGTTGTACGATGAACACTGAGAATACTTTTAATAATATAAATTAATGACGCTTTTATAGGTCACTTCCTAGTGGAAAGGACAGTTTTTTCAAAATAAAGATTAATGATTGATTTAACAGACAGCTCGCTGCGGACAGTACTTCCCTTCATTAACATTAATGAAGCAATTATTCAGTAAAAGTACAATGCAATTATTGCCACGGAGGAATAATTTATTATTCCCGCATAACAATGAGATTTTAGCAAAAACAAATACATTATCTGCGTCCGTGTCAGTGGATGCCCAAGTGCCGTGGAGATATATTTTTCCGGCTCGCATTTTCACCGGAGCTCGCTTTTCAATTTATTTCGTCGTTTTAGCCGAGTGACGCCGTAATTACGACACCACGCCGTGCGGCTCGCCGCATAATCGGCAAGCTATTTTTTAAATTCGGCCGTTCGGCTACACGCGATACCCATAATAACTGCGGAAATCAAGCGCATGTATCTGACATTTCGGAAATTCGATGTCATAAAGAAAAAAATATACCCATAATATTAGAAACATCCACCTAGCGGATACGGATGCTCCCCGCAGAAACCTAACCTGTGCCTGACATAAAATGATAAACGAGTGATCTGGCACCGGTCTGACTCACTACAGATTGTACGTATTCCACAGGAATATTTTGCGTGCAATCGATCAGGGTGAGACGCGACCTTCCAAGCTACTTTCTCGTCATGTTATCAACGCGTCCTCATAGAAAGGACTATCAACTAGAATTTTATAAGAAGAATGATAGCGATATAAAAAACAAAGAACAAGTTTAACATAATTTTACGGGAGAGTGGGCGCTCGCTATAGGAACTGTTGGGATACGAGGCGGCGTTCAATTCTCCTCGCTATAATGCCGCGATAAAAGAGATTGAACTTACTTGGTCCGTAATAAGCACTCCTTGTTCCAGCACGAATTACGAATAAACGGTTCACTGTTTTATTATTAAAAATAGTGTCCATATATTACAAACGAAATTAGGGTGATGTCGGTTCTCTATTTATTTTGATAGGTACATCGTAGCAAGTCGTGTGCCACGTCGGATCATAATTAAATAGAGGCGAGAGGTGGTGGCGCCTCAAAGTTGCCGGACTGGCGCTCTCCACGTCGAGGAAATACCCCAGGATATTGGTTTCAACGTGTAAGGAGTTCAATCTCGTTGCTTCCGTTGGGATAAAGTAATCTTTGTCGGCGATAAAAGCCGCTCTGTTTACCGATGAAAGGGAAGTCAAACCAATTTACGAAACTAGACGTTGGAACACTGGCAACAAAAGTAGGCAATTTATTTGATTTCTGAACCTAGTATCCCATCAATATTAATGTGAGCCTATAAAAGATGCTATTTTATATTGTGATCTTAAAGGCAGGATTAAGATATTAATCGAGAGTCGACGATAAAAGGATTTATGTCTTCATTTTTTATTTCTAAACTTGGGATAGAACAAGTATCAAATCAATTAACCAGTTTGTCTTGCAAATATCTTTACATAAAACTAAAGCGTTCAGAGGTTCTAACATACTGGAAGGCTGTGTACATGCCTATTGTTACATTCATTAATAAATTCCCGTAATGCTACCAATGATTCATAGTAGGAACTAGCGATGATACACGGTAGATGTCTGCCGGAGCGTACCCTTGATTGTGGACAAAAACAATAGTGTCTCAAGACGGAGCCGGAGTCCATTAGAGGAAATGTGTTTATGACAAGAGTGTGATCAATAGAAGGCCGGAGGGTCGAGAGGTCGGCCGATTCGGAGGATACAGCCACACACGGCCACGTTATTAATAGTCGCCCGTGGCCAACCCTGAATGCCACCGGATTTCGAAGTACTAAATATTGTGTACATTTACTATGTATATCCGACATTCGATGTCTATTCACACGAAATATGAACTATTAATAGACGGAAGATAACTGCCTTAATTTGATGCATGTGTGCAGAACTGCCAAGATTGGCATCTTCTAAGGGATTTTGAGATATGTTGTCTCACTCGAGTTTGCTAACGACCAAGAAATTGCACTCGAGAGAATCTACAACAAACAACTCAACAGGGTACTTCGGTAAAGGGACGAGAAGAATATTAACTGAAAAAACTTTAAGCAGAAACTCTTCGATAGTGGCAGGAACAGGTAAATGGTTAGGTTAAATTCAAGAAAACATAATTATATTGATCTTTGAATATCTAGTGCGCACATGATACATACCTAGTGTAATAATTAATTGATTCAGGCGTGACTTTGCGGAAATCCATTATAAAATACAATAGATGTGGATATATTTAGTTACCTGTTCCGCTTAGCTATTTCTAAAGAGCCATAAAAAACCCTGAAAGAAATCGACACGTGTTTCACCTCTCAACGAGGCATCCTCAGGATGACGATTGACTTGTCGCGAACTCGAACACGGCGTGTTGCCACACCAAGCGCTGAACGCAGGCTGAATTCTTTAGAAATAGCTAAGCCGAACAGGTTACTAAATATACCCACGTCTATTGTATTTTAAACCTAGTGTTGTTTTATATCGAACAATTTTTTTTACTTTAAAGACTAGCTTTTCGATGAAACGTTAGGTTCGTAACATTAAAATAGTGGGCGCCATCACATCCGCACACGAATCAAATGCATTTCCCTGACACAGTGACTGAGAGCAAACAACGACCGGCCTCGACAGTGAACATCTGTCATGTAGCGTGCAACATTCAATTCGGATATACGAACATACCAGCAAGTACTAACGATAACGCAATAAAATAAAGATACAATAAAAGAACTCCACGTTCAATCGAATTGTTCGTCACTCCCTTTGGAAACATCGCATTCCCTGAAAGTGTGCAGTTGTCCTAAATCGAATTGGAAACGATGTGGAAATCTGCCACTGTATTCAACGCTCTGTTCGTCCTCGAGCATAGCATTAGTGAGGAATTTAATTTGTCAAGTATGATGCGCGTTCAGGTGCCGGAGAGTCGTTAGCGAGGCGCGCGACGCGTGCTGGTGCGCGAAACTTTCGCGCACATACCAACTAGTACCTAAGTACCAGCGTGCGAGCCGCGAGGAGCCAACTTTTTTTTTTAAGTGAAACCTTCTTTACGGGCGTTGGGCATTTTTCAGATGGAACTAAACCATTGATTTCGCGACACCATGACGACACCTCATATTTGTAAACGCAATTATACTCTTTATTTATATTACGTTACGGATAAATGTTCTATGCAAGTATTTTTACTTTGAAGGTTTCGGCGGTTTAGTTTTTTTTTTTTTTGTAAACGCGATTGTCATTGGACCAATGTTCTATACAAATATTTTTCTTCCACCAAGGCGATCTTGTTCAAGTTTTCACTTCTGTCGGCACTCCCGGAGTGCCACCACTTTTTTTTTGGGTGGGAAATTATCAAATAACTTCTACAGCTCTGGGCGGAGCGGCAGGGCGTGTCAGACGCCTACTGAATAAAACCCACCCGTGTTCATTCAGTTGCCTGTATGTTGCCAGGGCAACATACAGGCAACACGAAATGGATACCGTGGCCCCCGTGGCCACCGTGGACTTTTCCGCGACCCCCGGCAGGCATCGACTCTAGCGGATCCCGTCAGTTCTGCTGACATCTCTTTGAGGCGCGCGTGGAACACAACGCGCCCTCGTCCCGGGCCTGGTCTTTATCGGACGGCGAGCTACCCATTGCTCGCCACCCGCAAGCCCGCGCCTGTGGTGGCTGCGAATCGGCCTGCGATTCCCGACGCCCAGGGTGTCTCCTGCGGCGGTTAGGGGCTTGAGGGCAGATTTGCCTCTCCCTCACGCGTTCCGCCCCCTCCTTCGCGAGCATTGCGTGTAACAAGCCTTAGCTCACAACTTCCGACGAATTACACTCACCACGTACTCGTAATATAAACCAAACGGCGCTTACAAAGCTAAGCGAACGGAAAACTTTACTTTTCAGTTAACGCGACGAACTTATTTACGTGAAATGTTGTATTTCATCTGCTTGATAAGTTTGTTCTAGGAAATAAACACTTTACCAGAAGGTAAATGAAAACGGGCATAACGGATTATAACATTTTATGCACAAAAAGACGCTAACCCCAGGTAACAAATAACTAGCTGCAAAATTTATGGCGGCATTTTAGTGGTCTGTAGTTAACAAATGAAAGAAGTAAGCAAGGAGATGGAAAACAGCGGATGTTGCACGGCTCTCGTCTGCCCATTAAACTGGGCCGAGGTGGAACGAGCAAATTCTAGCTAAAAGAGATATCTGGCAGACTTGAAAAATATAGAGCTGTGTAAATTGCCGCTTGCTACCTGAGCAAGATTAATATTGTTAGGTCGCCGACAGACACAAACATTTTAAATTGCAATCTAAAAACAATTTTAGGCTCAAAAGGGACAAATACACGTATTTGATTATGTTTACTTCTATCGTAGAGTGGGGGCTGCAGGTATACATTTTTGAACACAGATCACTAACATCCATACGCGAGGAAATATTGCAAGCGGCTACAAACTTTTCAATTTTGAACAGTTCAATAAACTGAATTGTTCGATGCAATCATCGTGTAGTTCGATAAACCAATTTCGTACAATATAAATCAATGAAAATTATATTCCGACGACGCAAAGGGATATCAATTTAATATTCAGTAACGCAGATCTAACGAAGTAGTCATAAACGTAAGTGGCATGCGTCATAATATGGAAAGTCGACATCCGAGTCGGATTCATGAGCTCTTTTATGTAACGTCACTTGAAGTAAGTCGTAGAAAACTTTCGAGTCGTATATGAGAGTAACAAGTGGGCCGGCAATCATAGTTTCGAGTGTGTTCGAGCGCAGACAAGAGCCGAGACGAAATCATTTTATGCATTGTGCTCACTCAATCTGCGAGCGCTTAGCAATGCAATCTCTCGCATAATTCTTGAGCTTAATCTGTCCCGGAGCATCGCATCTCAGCCGTGACATCGACGACGACTTTGAGAATGAAATATGGCTGCTTCGAGTACCTAATAGCTTAACAAAGTAGCTGTATTTAAAATAATACTAACCATTGATTAATTCACTGTACGTTAATTAATTGACGCTAACGGATACAAATAAACCTTTAGATGGCTAAATGCTCAATATCCATAACCTCTGCCTTATTTACTTTCATGTACCGACGTATGTGCATACGGTTAACTATTCCATATCCACTAAACCAATATTTTTGAACCAGGTTCAGTAAACGCAATATACAGTTCAGCGCCGATAAATATAAATCTAAGTTCCGAGCTACAAATCTAAATAGCTTTGATTTTCAATGGCCGAATAGCACAGTAGCGTTCAACGCCTAAAGCGCAGAGAAATACAAATCGAAAAAGATCGATGAAAACATGGAAACTAAGTTACCTACCGCTCGTATAAATCCGACACAATAAAAGTACTCCTCTATCGGCACCGTCATTTATTTTTAACGTAGTCACGAGAGGTTTGTGAAACCGTGTCGATAGCATTGTTTTTAAAACAGACACGACATAAACAATTCCTTGTCTCTTTGGGAACGAGTTAGGGGAAAATGGCAAGTGCGTCAAGAACAGGTTTGATATAATGTCGGAAACATCGGTCGGGGAAAACATCCGGGCGCGCCCGATCCCGCGCCCGCGCCCGCTCCGTCACTGCGCCGCCCTCGCCCCGACGACCTCCAAGAAAGCAAATAAGCTCTAACGAAATGAAAAACAAATACTCAGTGGATACGTTGAACGTTTTAAAGTACAGACTTTGGTTGGAAACAAAATAAACAGCTTCATTCATCCTCATTTTTTGACGAAAAAAAAAAAATTGGTATCAAAGTGTTTGCTTTGTTACGATACGTTTGCTCAGATACGGATTCTGACACTCAGACTCTTCGTTTAATGGCTGATAAATCACAATTTGACCAGTATAGTTTTATGAGTATTGTGGCGTCGTATTTTCAAATTTTAGACAAAAGACGCTTTGTCAAAACGAAAACTCTCGTTTCCATAACTCATTAACTACGCAGGGACATAGGTACACAACATCAGTAGCTATAAAATCAATTTACATAATTATATAAATTTACCTATTCATTTAATTGATAAAAGACAACTATTTACTTGTTTATTAATAAAATATATTAGGTAATTGTTAGTTCAAAGCTCAACCGACGCAACTAATAACAAATTCCAATTATAATTATTAAAGGATTATTTCTCTCGTCAAAAGACTCTGAAAGTAACTAATTCTCTGAAGAATACTACTAATTTAACCGATCGAACGTAATTTGTTTGAATTTTCAAGACCGTTAAATTGGATCCCCGGTTTAAAATAAACATTTAAAATATTATAAGGGATCTTTAAATTAAGGTGTTTGATATCGCCTCTGTTAGCTTAGGTATTAAGCAAATTGTACCGCGCAGCCGTAGAGTAAAGCTTTTTTCAAGTTCTTACTTGTTTGCTCAGATTTTATTAAAATTCCGTTACTATTAAATTATTAACCTATACCTGCCCAAACCTTGATTTCATTACCTCGGCTTTTGATTAAACTTTTTTCTGAAGTTGCTCTTACAATTCTGAAACAGCAAAATATCTAATAGAAACTTCAGATAGAAATTATTTCTGCACGAGTATGTCGAACGAAATACAGAGTAGGCTTTAAATTGAAATGTATCAATTCAGGGCAACTTGAGTGAGCAAGGCGTCGTGAACTCATCAATGCGGCGTAATAATTCTACGTTCACACAATACACAAGTTCGATTTGCAACTCGAGTAGCGATAAACATGTAGTTAGAGAACAGAGGAGCAGCGGCGCGAACGAACGGGGCCTCCAAACACCGCCATACTTACTCTTCGCTCCAGTTGAACAAATTCGTGTCATTAGTTAAAAGTACACGAGCGAGTAACAACTTAATGCAAACTGTCACGAGTGTTACTTCGTACGTACGCAGCATCACAAAGAACCCGATAATAACTGGCGAGAATAAGTAAATAACAGCTCATGTAAACACAATCAGGCAATTTATAAAAAGCCATTTCGGTACCGACAATGTGATGCACACACCTATATAAAAGCAAGGTTATTTCTTTTGAAAGAGAACCCGTAATGGTTGACAGTACTTCTTACATATTTGTAGACTGACAACGTTCGGCTTTTTGTTTTTCATATCGGAAAACTCAATCAATCGAAATTCCACGCGTTTTCTACATTGTTTCCCCTACACAAAGCTGTACTAAAATTGCAAAGTTCACACGGAGACTACGTTTAAACAAAGAAATTCGTCATAAGAAAAACAGAGAAAGCGACAGCTTTAGTAGGAACCTATGTTATTAAAAGCTATATACTTAATATGACTCTAATTTATTTCCCAACAATATTGGTACTATTCCCATTTGTAATAATCATGTTACTTTATCGCGTTTACGTGAAGGTAATAAGGTTTACAAGCGCTCGACTCGTACAATAATAATATTAGCTATCTATGTATATGTGCATAATATGTTGGTGTAGGTAGCTACATTCTACTAGTCGTATCAGTGCGTTTGCGTTTCAATGAGTTTTACACGTTTATCTCTGGCGGCCGGACAACGGTAACTACTACAAGGTACGTACGTAGCTACGTCACGGCTCACTGTAATACTGCTGAAATGTACTAATTTTTACATCGCTTCATCAATTAAAAATTGCTATGAAAACAGCATTTAACGGCCTATGGTAACATAATTAAATTTATGTATATACGCGCTTAACCGGACCCCCGCTCCAGCGTTTTATAACACAAATAACTTTTTACGATGAATACTTTTTCAGAATAGTAAATGTACGTTTTGCTCAGCGATCTTAATTTTGATTCAAGGATTTTTAGGACGTTTTTTGATAAGCCATCTACCGCAATTGTAAAGCAATTTCAGTCTTTTGTGCAGTATTCACAACAAAAAGATTTTATCTTGAGGTTCCTCGGTGATTATGCCATGCGTCGCGCAGATTCTTAAATAAGCAATTTACAAAAAATGCTTTGAGAAGTGGCTGTGTCGTTAACGCAGAAGTAAGTAAGGAGCCACCGAGATGGGTGCAGATAGGGAGTTCCACACGGCTCAGTGGATGGGTTCGGTTGTGGCTAAAAGTTTGGTAATCTTGTCAGTCGTGTTGGCCGTCCTCATAAGCCGCAAGTTTCGATCGGTGCTATCTCCGTAGTTGCAGCCTAATTAGATTGTGCGGAGCGCGTTCCTAGGGGGAATACTCAAACACATACGGAAAGTGCACAGCACACAGCCTCGTAACGACACAAAAGGTAATCTTAACTCCGTATAGGTACCTAATTGCAGTACGTGCATAAACTACATAAGGCGGAAGAAACTAGATTTTGTTAGACGAGAAATCCCAGTGGAGAGGAAATACCATTGCGTTTCGCGTGAGAAAATATTTAAATTTAATTCAAACTAAAAGGAGTGAGGAATGGTCGTATAAAATGGCCGTATATTAAAGTATCGCGAGCAATCAACAGATTAAAGAGAATTGTTACATTTTGGACAATAAAAGAGGCTGCAAACTGTCTTCAAGTCAGTACAACAAACCATTTACGACTTTTTTATCAACGAAGTAATGTCTCCCTCACAAGTAGTATCTTTGATGTTTATTTCTCTCATATTGGTAGTCTTTCAAATTCAAATACTTTATTTTCTCTTCACAAACAATGGCATCTTATAATTTAGACAAACTTGAAAACCTGTGACAATAGTTTGTGAGTGAATGGTGTCTGCATTAAGAATACCTGTAAAGCAGATCACCAAGGTCTCACACACCAAAAATAATCAGTTATTTAGTAAATGTGAAGTGATATGGCATAACATAAAAATCAATTAGTGTTAAATAGAATTATTTTTAATTCTACCAATGTGAAATTATTACGGAATTTAATTAAAGTATAAAGTTCCCCGCACAAAGTGTACACAAGTATATGTAAGGGAACATCTCATTTCCGAGAAGTACCACAGGGAGCACAGCCATGGTCATTACGGTTCCGCGGAGGCTCGCATGCTAATTAACCAGAAGCCTCTTAACATTCAAGTTCACCGTCAACGACATCCGCTTAACAACTTACCCTACAGTTAAATAACATCCAAAAGTCGGTCACAGATACAAAAAGGCCTCTGTTCACATATTAACCCTTTTGCTATACCTGTGTAGTGTGTACATAGCTCACGGCCCGTAAAAATGTCACCGTTTCGGATCGGGCTCATGATAAAATAAAATACACAAACACAAATGTATGACGTATTCAAACGCGATTTTCACAAATTTGTTCAGTGAATCATGTGTCGCTGCGAGTATGGCAAACAGACGCGCTCGGACCGGTGTCGACAAATCTACTAAATTAAATTCTATCTAGACTCCATATATGAATGTCTCATCCCCTAAAGTAACCGTAAACTAACTAGATTAATGAAATTGCAGAACAAATAAAAAGAAGTAATTGAATGTATCTACGAATGCGTACGCGCGAATACATAAACTGCTGTACCCTATGCAATAACTCGCTTTTTATGTGACTATTGACCGAACTGGACTATAAGAAATCTAAAAGTTTCGTGATCCTCCTCAGAAGACCAATAAAACGTTCTGCAGAATGTCTGTACTGTGAATTACATTATGGTCGTTGTTAGAAGCAACAACTAAACTAAACGTAAAGAAGTCGTTATTATGGTTAATTTGAAAACAACTGAATATTCTCTTTTAAGCTCTCCAGTTTCAAGTGCCGATTAAATAAGATACAAACAAGTTAAATTCAGATAAAATAATCGTAAGCAAGAAGTTTCTTAATGGCGATTAATTTAGCGAATTTTCATGATATTTCATATAAAAACGAGAGAGGCTGGCGGTTTGACATAAAACTGGTTGTCCTTAATATATTGGTTAATAGGCGGTGTATTGGAGAGCTTCTCTTAATGACAGATACAAGAGGAGGCGTACTCGTTCGCCCCAGGGGTCGCTCTAACGTCATCTTCATGGCACCTGCCTGTCACACACACCGCCCTCCGGTCCCTGCGGCCCCGTGCCAATTGTTATACACACGGGAGTAATTAAAACGATGAAAATGTCCTACCTATTGTTCCCATAATAACAACACAAACTTTGCATTTGAACAGCAAATATTTCATAGATACACACATACGTACTAACGTAATATATTTGCGAGAGAATAGTTCTACACTTAATTAAACCAACGCAAACAACTGGTTTCACGTTATTCAAGTGACTACTGACTATATCATAAAGGATGGTAAATGCCTAATGACGAGTCGTCAAAGCAGAAGTCTATTTAACTGACTCTCTGAAGGCTGATAGCAAACAGGCGTTTTAATCAACAAAAACATTTAGTAGTTCATTGAATGAAAGCGCTTAGTTAGTATAACGACACAAAAGGTGATTACAAGATTACAGCGGGGAAGTCGTTTTATTTAGTGTGTATTAAATGATAATAACGCTTTGTCAGGCCACTGAGACCCTTTTGAGGATCCTCGTACTAAGTTCTCGTCTATTCACTGAACGTGGTGTAGGCATTTTTCTCTATTGTTCCTTCGCTTTTTTAGTACTTTCCGTATCCATGGCCTCTTCAATATCCCATTCGGGCGCGGTTCGAGTGTAAGTATCATTACATCCCATGCAGCTGTTACACTTTACGAGCGAACTTGTATTATTATGTTCCTAGCATCATTGTAAACTTTGCCAACGACCTTCAATTATGGCTGTAAGCACGTACGTCGTTTCGATTTTTTACTATCTCAATTTTGAAGACGGCCACATATCTACTCTAAATTGTATTTTTTTTAAATTCTGCAATAGTACGAGATTTTATATAAAAAGGTACCGGAGGAAAACGTACTCTTATTTTCCAATTTGCGCTGGATCAAACGTAAACCCTACTTTGACTGCAGTCGCCGTACTGTATCTACTAAGAACATACTGCAAACAAATAATATTTCTATTTATTGGAACGAAGTTCTTTACCGCGGCTTGTAAACTTTCAGAAATCGTCACGCTAATAAGTGTTACTACTTGCGACTGTATTTTTCTAATTTAAAAAGAAAAAAAAAAGAGAGAGAGAGAGAGAAAACGCCGGCAGAAAAAAACAAGAGAAAGGAGTAAAGTGATTAAAGTGTCGTGGAATAAAATTGTACACATCGGCCCGAGTACACTGCATGCGGAGATAGTGTGAATTTGGTCAAAATGAAAATCCAAGATGGCGGCTCCGAAAATTTTCAAATTTTTCATCATGGGTATCGTTTTCATGATTTTCGAGGGTGTTAAAGCCGATAATGGGGTGGAAATGTAAATCCAAGATGGCGGCTGTGAAAATTTTCAAATCTTGCGTCATAGGTGTTGTTTTCATAATTTTTGAGGATGCCACAGCCAATAGTGAGGTCAAAATGTAAATCCTAGATGGCGGCTGCAAAATTTTTGTTTTTATTTTAAATCATACGTGAGAAAGAACTTCGTTTCTGATGGGGTCCCCCGACCACACAAGTTATTTTTAAAACACGCGGACTACTAGAACCAGATATAGTTTTTAAATAACAAAACATTTATTTAAAAATGGAACAGGAGAAATATATCAAAGGATTTATGAAACGTGAAGAATAACTACATAACACGTACAAACAGCAAAACCAGACCAAACCACGTTTAACCTAATTTTATCCACCGATTTAAAGTACAAAAAAAAATCTCTTTATGTCAAAGTGTATTTTATCCTGGGACACAATTCCTCATTTATATGAGATAACAATATCCTTTGTTTCATATGACCAGTAATTCTGTCTCACTATTGTAGCCCGTAGATATGAATTTATTAGAAAATACAAATCAAGAATTTATAGGTATTAGAGAAAAAAATATTACAGAGTAATTCTCTATTCGGGTTATTTATTTTAATTTTGTTTCTCCTTAGTTCGGTGAACGCAATCGCTAAGGGTGATTTAAAGTTTCTGAATATTTAGTTCTGAATGACTGCTGGTTGTTATAACTTTGTCGTCGAATTTCCTATATAAGATTTAATTGCGATCAAAAATATTTTTAAGCACGCCTTTTCTTGAACAAATCTTAAAAACCCTCAGTTACAACTACGTTTCATAAAAATAAAAAAATGGTTTTATTCAGACGTCTTACAAATGAAAGCTAATTGAGTAGGTTTATGTAAATAGAAGTAAGTAACTTCAAATAATATCAGCAGAACCCAGCTTACATAATTACGGTGCTTTCATTTTATTTTGAAGAAAAAACTTGAATAGAGAAGACACTTAAAGGGCAGACTCACATTAAGGCCCTTTACACACGTTTTTCTTGCCGTGAAAAACAACGGTTTATTCCCCGTGTGTAGGAAAGTGGTCGTCAGTGTTGTATATGGATCACCATGGATGCTTATTGACAGACGTTTTTTAACATGGAATAGCAGATTGTTAAACAAGGGTCGAAAGGAATCAATTCCCATACGAGGTATTTAGCGAGGGCGGCTATAGTCCGAGTGGGAATTGATGACTTTCACCCGTGTTAAACACTCTACTTTTCATTTCGAATTTAAGGAAAGTAAAAAGTTATAATTTTTCTAAAATATGAATTGGCAATAATAATAACATGAGTAATCTAGTCTAGTCTTTTTTAAATTTTAAATAATGGAACACACCGCGTCACCGCCGCCGGTCGTCGGGTTGTCACGCTTATAGGTATTTTTTTAAATTCATAATGACTGTTTATACACTGACAAAACTGCAGCATTTTTTTAAATCGATATTTTTCTATAAGGGGGGTATTACACTATCATATCTACGATCACAGATCCATGATCAAACACATAACTATATTGCAAAATAGACATAATATGGGTACCTAATTTGTGAGCTTCGTAGATAGGTATATGATATAATATGATAGTGTAATATTCCATAATAAATGCCCATTTCACAATTCCATTATATCTTCGATCCCAGATCCATGATCACAGACATGACAGTGTAATACCCCCTCAGTAAAATTGTTCGTAGCCGACTACCTAAACAAATTTAGTTCTATTTTTAAATTCATTCCCGCCCTAGAGAGGGAAGCAATTACTATGGGTTTTTCCCGCCCAAGGGTGGGGAGCATCGTCTTCCACCCGCTACTCGGATCAAACAAACACTACTTTCCGAGTATGAGAAATGAAAAATCCTTTTTTCGATCGCTTTAGTAAGGTATCCGTTTTCAAGAAAAGTGCGACCGGGTGCTAGCGTCCTCAATTATTAAGATAGAGAAATGAAAGGGAATCAAAAGATGCGTTACTGAAAGAGCGCATTTTTGTTTTGCAATATTGTAACTGCAATTAGTTTATTGTATAATTTATATAATTTTCTCTTAATTAAAAAAAAAAACTCAAATTTTTTACAATGAAAAGATATATCTAAAATTTTAAAAATAATCCTGGTGAATTTAAAGGGCTTCAAAATGATACCATTTTGGTTTCGATAGGATTATAATTAAGGGTAGATGTTTAAATCCTCTGATTAAGTGCCTTAATTAAATAAAGTCATTTTCAATGCGCCGGAAGGTCATGGGACCATAAGTTCTGTGGATTTTTACGGCGCAGTTTATACGCCGTACCGTAAATAAACCGTGCCCTGTACAAAGGGGCTAATAGATTAGATTAAAATTGATATTCGTATGAAATCTGACAGTTTTAGACCAACAAAAGAACTTTCAAAATAACATAATTTCCAAAAATAAAATAATATAGACAACAAATATTCAAATTAAAAGCGAGAAATGAAAATAGACAAAAAATAGGTATGGAGCCAGAGTATTATCGTGGGGCCAGATTCATCTACGTAGCACACAACACCGTAATTTGGAAGAACCGTAATCCATTTATATCCAACATTCCCTTGGGAGAATATACATAAATGGAGATCTCCTTTACATAAACGTCATTTTTGGAATGAGGAACATCCATGGTAAAATAAATCGGATAAGAGAGTCTGATACTTTTATTAAAGGGGATTTTTAGATTACATCTTGTGATTAAAAAGATTTGCTCGTAATCCAAGACAAGATAATCTTTTAGAAACTTTAACTTAATATAATTAATTAACAACATATATTAATACATCAAGCAAAAACTTTGTACCCCTTATTACGAAAATTAGGCGCACGGAGGAGTATCAAAGGCGCAGTTAAAATTTATATGCTTTATATGATTTTTTATATATATATATATATTTTGTATCTGGTGTAGATACAATCATGCTATAAAACCTCTATAAAAGTTTCAGAAACAGTTAGCTTATTGCCAACATTAAAACAGCCAGTGTCATAGTAACCATAATATCATCCAAATGAGTGTTATAATATTGTACCAAAATTTAATAAGCAACTCGAATTTCAAAAAACGAACATTGTCATGTATGCATCTCCTTGTCTCCATCAACTTTTGTAAGCTTGTTTGGGGGACAGCAGCACCCACTGCAGCGCATGCGCGGTGATGTACTGCTGCAGGCGACATTCATACGTGCACTTGTACTGAATTTTTGTGGGTTTTTTTAAGTCTTGATCTTGAATTACAAACATATCATCAGTGTAGATAAAGTCTTGTATGCAACTGTATATAATTAGGTATTAAAACACTCATGTGATACTATTATCACACTCGACTTCGTCTCGTGTGATAAACCCACATTCGTGTTTTAATACCCCTTATTATACAACAGTTGCATAAATAACTAATATTAGAAATAAATTAATTTAACAAAACACATTACACACACTACCATGCGTTTGACATACACAAACTCTTTTGCTTATCTTTAAAGATGGCAGCAAGGAATTAGTAAGTACTATCAATGGAATTAGTATGAACTATCCTAAACTATCCAATCAAACTTTTCTAAATGAATTAAGGTCGAATTTCGTCCACTGGGCGACCACTAGTAATCTTAATTACCCCTCCCTTATAAACTAATGATGTTCTTATAATAACATGTTTTAAAGTTAGCAAACCAGGTTTTAAGTTAATATTTTCCCGAGCGTTCCCCTTGTTATTTAACCACTACAGAAAAACTCTCGATAATTTCTCTAAGACTTCATTGCCCTAAAGCTTACCGTCTACTATAAAAATCTGCTTAAATGCGAAACTTCAGCCAAGAAATCGTTGTTAGATAAAAAATATCGAGCGTACGTAAAAAATCTCCAGGTCTTTTTATAATTCACACTTGATATTTCTAGTCCATTTGCATTAGGCGAGTAACTGATCGCTGGATTTATTCTGTATATATTTTAACTGTCACAGCCTCATGGGTCGGGTAATGTACGTGTCACTGTGTTTCCAGGATTTGCAGGTGATTGCATTTAAAGCACATAAGCCATTCGGCGTCAGCTGACCCACCGCGGACATTTTGCATTTTTTGGTGATTGACTGGCAGTTCAACGAGCCGCTAATCCAACGTCAGTTTTAACAAAAACCCACGGACATGGGATATATTTTTACAAAATATATCATTTTTATTTGTTGACGATATGGATTTAAATATTACTTTAAAAAGATAGGTACAAGGTAACCTACAAATAACGATACAAAAGTCAAATAATTTAGTTGCTAAAATATGGAAATGTTTCTGAAATCGTAGTTACGTATATTATGAAATGTTTTGTAGGTACTGAAGGTTGGGTTATTTTTAGTTATCAATATGATAAATATCACGTACATCCTTTGATTCGATCTAACGAAAGCTCGTACAAAAACACGACAGATAAAAGATATGTCACAAAGGACAGAAACACGGGCCACGTCAAAAAATTACGATAAAGATACACTGAAAAGGGTATTTCGTAAAAATACTGTATTTATTCATTTGCATAAAAACTGCGTCTACGTTGAAACAGTATTGATAACAAAAACGTTATAACAGAGGATCCTAAAATGAGTATTGTTTTAACCGGCGAGCTCGCTGTAGCGAACCTTCGCTTCGCCGCTCTTTGTAGCTATCTGCTGCACAGCGCCAGGCAGATCGTGATTTCATAAAGGCAGATACCATCGAAAAATACCTCAAAAATATCATGTCCCAAATAATCCAACAGCGAAACGAAATTCCCGCTTCCTGTGATCAAATTTTATTAAATTAAACTTGTGTCAATCGATATCGGATCAGTATCGAGAATGTAATTAATTAATACGTAATTAAGTAATCACTTCGTGTGACTCGTATGACGGATGACAAATAGCCATTAATGTCGCCAGCAAATCCTATTAGCTACCGCGCTGGATACGAGTGCGTCGCATAAATGTATTCTCAATAGCTTTATTAGCAAACCAATCAATCAGTTTCCGAGTCAAACAAACTACCAATCAACTAAACACTGATACTTGTCGATACTTGTAATTAACCTACAGGAAAAGAGCTTTCTTAGCTAATGTTCGTACGAGTTTCTTCTGAATTATAAATGAGTTATTAATCTTCCTGCCACACAAACATACTGTTTATTCTTGTGTTATAGACATCTGTATTATCAACGTTAGCTTTGAAACCTAAATAGGCACTCACGCCGTTCCTTTTATTAATTATTTACATTAACTCGTTTTTGCTGTTACAACATTTAATAATAAATGACCCAATTTCACAGAGTTCAGAACTATTAAAACTTTGCTATTTACAAAATCGTAGTTTAATATAAATTATTGGGTGTATTATAGAAAACTGTCAAATGACTCGGAACTAGAAACGGTTTGGTGGATTTCATTATAAAGTAATATTTGAACTCGAATCGCGTCCGTTTTCGACGAACAAATTCTATTTTATGGAGTTATTCATTTCATATTGGCGCTGGACTTTTTAGTACCAGAATATGATACATGAATGATACATGAAATGAAATACATAAACGCTAGCTTTATCATTATAAAATCTAATTACACATTTGATACAAAACACAATACCTACTGTTTAGGTTAGCGGTTATTTACGTACTTGTATGATGTTTACACGTCCGTTTTATTTACATCATTAAACCTAACAGAGAATCAAGGAAAATTTTATAATTTAATTACCAGGAGGCTGATTTAATAAAATGATGAAACATTATATTTTTCTGTATTTATTACCATCATGTTTGTGTAACTGTAAGTACCTGGGCGACAGAGCTCTGCTCTGGTGAAAATAGAGAATACTCATTTAATAGTATAGGAAAGTTCATACTAATTCTATGCTACCATGATAAATCCTATACTATTAAATGAGCAATATTTGTATATATTTATATATGTAATCACGTTCTCGAAATCGGCTCTAACGATTTCGATGAAAGTTGCAATATAGGGGTTGCGGGGGCGAAAAATCGATCTAGCTAAGTCTCATATCTGGGAAAATTCGCTTTCTCCGGTTTTTTTACCCGAGCAGAGCTCGGTTGCCTAAAGTTTAGAACAAGATGGCTACCTAATTAATAAGTACTTACTAATTCTATAATAAGTTCTTGCTAATTAGTAAGTACTTACTAACTCCATGCTGCCATGTCATTATACTAAGGTAGCCAGCTAGGTCTCATATCTGGGAAAAATTGTTTTCTCCGTATTTTTACCCGAGCAGAGCTCGGTCGCCCAGTTTACAACAAGATGGCTACCTAATTAATAAGTACTTACTAATTCTACAATAAGTACTTGCTAATTAGTAAGTGCTTATCAATTCTATGCTGCTATGTCATTATACTAAGGTAGCCATCTTGTTCTAAACTTTGGGCGACCAAGCTCTACTCGGGTATAATACGGAGAAAACAAATTTTCCCAGATATGAGACCTAGCTAGATCGATTTTTCGCCCCCGTAAACCCCTATATTGCAACTTTCATCGAAATCGTTAGAGCCTATTTCAAGAACGTGATAATATATATAAATAAATATTTATATATATATACAAATATTGCTCTTTTAATAGTATAGGATTAAATCATTTTCAGAAATAATATACAAGAGATCCTGTGTATGCTTATTTAAATTGGCTCATGTTAGCTAGGTATCATATACCTACGGCTTTATTAGGTATATAAAACACAACGTTTAATAAATGACATGAAATTGAGAAGTACCCAATTGTTATCTAAAAGTATTTCGAAAATATAGTAACTAACTACTACATAAGTCAGTATGATATAATTCCATTTAAGACGTGCTTAGTTGCACAGCATGTACAAAATTTATACGTACTACATAAACTTTTACTTATCCAGTTGGCACATTAGTATTTCACGCACGACATACCCAAAGAATATTTGCCCACTACCCCGTCCAGTACAAACCACCAAATGTATGCTGACAGCAAAAAACCTTTGAACGAAGCCAGGTAACCTGTCCTGGATAGTACGTAATCCCTCTAAAATTGTGTTTTACCTCCATATTTGACATTTAGGGACACAAGTTTATTCGTGTAGTACGGAGAAAGAATACTAATCGCCTTTACCGGACAATGTGGGCACGATAAACGGCTACAGACAGCAGGGTCTTGAACACAGTTTAGGTGTCCCTAATTGGAGTCAGGGCAAACATGTTATTTCACGAGCTCAGTAGCTCCGACTGGAGATGCTAGTGGAATAAGTCAACATCTATTGCTTTTGTGTACCGCAGTGCGTGCACCCCGGACTTGGAAATACAAATGTTACAACGTCGAAGCTGAAATCCAATTTTGAGCTTAAATAAATTAAACAGCCAGGTTGTACAGTGATGCAAGCCAACGTAACAAGATGTGGCATTGTTCCGCTGCGCTGACGAATTTATGCCGATACACCTGAACGAAGCTGGTTTGGATTTTCCATGGGCACGTTTCGTGAGAAACCGAGAAACTGTTAAAATTCTGCTTCCAATAGCTATTCTTTCACGCGGAATAATCTTTTTTACCTAAGGAATGTTTAGAAGCGAAATAATTTTATGGCAAAGACATTCGGATGAAAATACTTTTCTACATTTTTTAAATTAGTTACTTTTGAAAAGTATTTCCCATCAGATAAAGAAAATGCAGGTTTACTATTTGGAAGCTGTAACAAAGAACGCAAAACTTGTATAACTTCGGACAGTCATTTGCAGGCGTTTCGTGGCGTTTCCTCTAAGAATTAAAGTTGAAATGGTAATTTCTTGTTCTTTGGCACTTTATTCAAATTAGTAACTTATTTTGGGATTTCTTTATTAAATAGCAATTTCAGAATTGAAAACTGTAGTCAGAACATCTTCTTTCAGTAGCAGTGCGATAAGGCCGCCCATTGTATATTTTGTAGTGTTTGATTTATTTTTTGTTATGTATTTTTGTGGTGTACAATAAAGTATATATAAATAAATAATAAATAAATAACAATAGATTTTCAAATGTTTTAAAAGTGAAATAAATATAAATTTCACACTTCATTTATACAGCTTGCAGCTGTAGGTACTTAACAGTGTAGGAGAATAATCATATAGATTACTGAAGATAATACGTAAACTCATGATTATAATTACTGGACGTAAGAGTTCTCAATTCATAATAGGATTTAGTTGGAAATGTGAATTCAATACCTAGAACTATGTACCTACACCTGCCAAGTAAACAGCGAAGTGGTTTACAATAATGTCAAGCACATAAAATCTTCCTTGAATTTGCCCATTTAATGGCCGACGTTCTTTCCACAAGCATTACTTGGACCTGTAAGCTCATTGCTAAGTTTTTCCTCTAGTTCGCAGAAAGGCTCTCTTTGTTTTGGCAACTATTAAGTGGCCACAAGCCGTCTTTTACGAGAATCATATATTTCGCGTGATACATACATGTGTATGCTGCACGACCCAGTTTCCTTGACAAAATTATAGTTTCGGCAAGTTCTTAAGCAGAGTGTTTAGTATGTAAGTCGGGAACAATAAACAAGACGGATCGTGGTAAGTGAGGCGGGCGTGTCAATCACCTGTCCCGGCAGCGAATATCTTAAGCCCAGGTTTAACTAACAGATATGCATGGCTAGTACAGCATCTAAATTGCCACAACACATGTATCACTGGCTGATGTCATAGGTAGGTACATGACACAAGGAGCGCCGCGCCACCGCACTGGGGCACGGGTTTTTGTAGGACTAATGTCTTAATGCCCCACTCGTGCTACTTCAAAGAAAATTTGTACATAACTATTACAGCTTAAAACTATGTAATAGCGGATTTATTGGTTTTCCACTTCCGTGGTTTTCTGCCGCCGCTAATATCGGCTTTTATATCTAAATAATAGTTCGTAAATGTCTTTGTTCTTTTTTATGTGGAGCTATGGGATTTTATTGAATCGTATACTTAACAACAATAATGTCCATACTTACATGGAATTCAAAACAAGTTAAGTACAATAGAGCTTATTATCATTTATACCCATTTTATCCAATTGTTTTGTTTACGATAATTTGTAGCTATAAATACTAAATTAAGTACATCGCATAAATATACCAGATTGATTATAATTATTTACCTACTTTGTTAATTAAAAATCACACACAAAAATCACAAGTGTCACTGCGACATTTCACTGAACGATCCTCATTAATCCAGTTTTCATGTGTTTTGGAATTTAAACTCGCGGTGTTAGGCGGGCGGTTGAAAGTTGGGGGGAAAGCGGCGCGGACAGTCAAGACGCGAGGTCGCGGCGCGGGCTGGCGTGCCACTGGCCGCAGCCACCCGCCGCTCCGCGCAAACGCCCGCCACGCCACCGGCACGCGCATAAAAAGCCATACGCGCTACCCTACGCACTAAACTCTCACGTTTTTAATTAAAAAATTTGAGTACATGCTTAATATTTAAATTACGCTTACAACAAATGATCATGCCAGCACTCGCAGCGGTAAACTAGCTTCCACATTTTATTATGTCTTTATTTAGTGATAGTTAGTTACGAACCTAATTGCATTCCTACCCTAAACTTTGCTCATTTCCATGATAGGTTATGTAAAAATTATGCGTCTCAAAATTAACGAACTTTTACGAAGTTGTAGGTGTGTCCAGTCATATTTTTAATGGAAATTCGAGAAGCGCAGAGAGATGCAGTATTTCACTTTTTAAATACCATTGAATGCGTTACGCCAATAAAATGTAAAATTAATGGTCGCTAGTCCAAACCGTCAGATTAACCGACAGGTCACTATTATTTAGGGTTTAATTAGGTATAATTAAACCCTAAATAATAGTGACGGTAGTCAGCAGCCGTGATTGCGATGTATTTACTACATACGTCACGTGTCGCCTATACCAAGGATGGATTGTCCGCAACCCGGATTAAGTCAGCTGCGGCCACCGGGTTGCGTCCCATCCCTACGAACCCACGTAGGTACCTACTAAGTTTTTTAAAGAAGTCGGCCTCACGTTCGGGACTATGTAAGTCAATTTACAAACATATTATGAATAAAACAAAATCTACAACTTTCCTTTTTATATGTAAAGTTCGGGAGAGTAAGTGAGTTCCAGGTAGTACTAATATGTATGCAAGCGGGTGTCGGTAGTTATTTGACCATAGAGAGCAGTGACTTAAACCTATGTAAGTTATTTATGTTGGGTAAGTAGTTAGTGACTTTATCCGTGTGTCGAGCTTAGAAAGCCCTCCATCCGATGTGTAGGCGGCCCTAAGATGCTTCATATGATAATGATAATAATCCCCAGTTCTAAACAGGATTATTGTTCCAAGTTGCCGCCAGAAATTACTATTACATAAAACTAATTTTACATAGAAAAATAAGATTTTTATAATAGTTGAAGAAGTAGGGGTGTAACTTTGCATAAAATTATAAACTATACATAAAATTAAAGAACGAACCGATAGCGCTCGACCAACTACTTCAAGCTAACTAGATCTTGGCACAAGACTATCAAACGCGAAAATGGTAAAAAAAAATTGTTACTTAAACTTTATGCTCAGCAATAACTTCACACGAGTATCTAACGTCATATACTCGATAAACGTAGACATGTTCCTTTGAGGAGATATACCTACACAGAAAACACAAAATTAATATTTATTAACAATCAGTATAAAAAATATTACGTTAAGGCTGGGTTAGACAATATTCTTCGATTCTCTACAAAGAAAACATAAGTCCTGCCAAGGAAAACCTAGGCAGCATTAGCTATCAAAGTTTTACCGCCAACTTCCTGGCACATATCCTATGCATCTTGATGGGACTAAATTCTGAATAAGCAAAATGCGAGCGTGTTGTTCCGTGCAATATTATGATTTAAATTCGCACCATTGTATACAGAATGCTACGTAAACAAAACTAACTACATCGCTACTTGGAAAACATATATTAAATGTAAAACAATTAATTCTTCTCCAGGCTCTATACCCCTACAGTGAAACCACCGTTAAACGTTCGCATATAAAATAATAATATGCTTCTTCCATTCCGTAATTTTATTTCCTGAAGCTTTGTGAGGTACTCTCGATGTCAGTAATTTGATTACAACGTTGCAAAGGGAAATCTTATGCCAATTTTCTTATTGATACGAATAAAACAACGGACACAGATAAGTCACCGTAATCCCAGTAAGTACGTCATAATAATCTGACTCGGTGAGCACGACAATATGAAACCAAAAATTCCTTGATGCCTATGGCATTAAATTCGCCTCTGTACATTTATGTGCTTAAAGTAATAAATAAATAAGAAAAAATATTAACATTATGACGTAATCATTGTTTGGGTGAGAATACTTACATTCTCATACAGTATTAAATGAAAGATATAAGTGAATACTCGCTGTTTAGTTAGTACTTCTTGCAGCAAAAAAGAGTAATCGCTATAGAGCGTGTGTACTCCAAATGCAGTATTGTTTTCATCGTAAAAGCCTTCAGTCAAAGTAAATAGCGGTCCATTAGACCCGGCCGTCGCTTGACAGCGCTGGACGTTTCCTCAACCAACGAAAACAATGCGCTTTACGCTTTTTGCAGCGCCGCCGGACGCTCCTTGCAGTGCTTTGAAACGTAGAATGATATGCTCCGATATGCTCCATCCGTGGCCTCAGGTGTCTCGATTGTATAGGGCACACAATGCGATATCCAATCCAAAGCCTGCACAAACTCGAAACAAAAACAATTGTTCCTACCATTCCGAAATCTCTTTATTGTATACTGCCCCCTGATAAATAAACGTTGAATGGAACGAGTAAAGCTTTACGCCACAACTTTCACAAAAAAGTACAAGTATTTCATCACATTTCACAGAGTTTTTAATTAGATTATTTCTTGAAGCCAAAATCCTCGCACGTATTGGAGAATTTTCCCAACTCTGGAACATTTATAACGTTTCACGGGAAATTCTTATTAACTGACGTAGGTAGATACAGGTAGTAGGTATTTATCGGTTAATACATAAAGTTTGCGAAGAATGGAGTTATCCTACTATTGCCAAATTAATTTTAGTTGGGGTGTGTAATTTCATTTGATAAGTTTCGGGCCTCGTCGTGGTTGATGACACGCGGTCATGTGTGGGATGAATCTCCTATCTATAGATGTACATACATGAACAACAGTTCCGTAACTCACAGGCAGAGCAGAAAGCAAAAGATAGAATGAAAATAGAACTAAATTCATTCAAATGATTATATTTGTTTCTGAGAACAGCTTTTTAAGATGTAGAAAGAACTTGACTAAAGAGCCATTCCAGTCCACTCATAACGAAAGCAAGTGTTTAAGGTAGTATGGAAAAACCAAATACAGAAAGATGCCGAAGTCAAAAATTCGAAGACGAAGTCACGAGCAAGAGCAGTAGGTTGTCTTACCTATAAATAGGTGCCTAAACAATATAATAGGGAAATATTTGCAGTGAACGAGACAGTAAACAACAAGTAGGTAATGTTATTCTGTCACTCGTCTCGTTCACCGGTGACGGGATTGCGCAAAATCTAACTCTATCCGTCTATTGTGACAAATAAATTGGCAACAATCTTCCGGTCGTGTCGCACCCAATTTTTACACGTTTATTGAATTTTTATGGTTATTTTGATCCATTCATCATTTTTTACGACTTGCTATCATAACAAGACTGTTCTAATGAAGAGGACACGGTGTCATGAAAATACATTACTTTGTTATGTAATGCTATCTACGTCCCCAGAAAAGGAGAAAAACTACATTATTTTAACAATATATGAAGCTAAATTTAAAGGAGAATAAACGAATTTTGCGTCTAGTTACAATAATGCTAAAAGGAGTTATTTGAAATTAATGTTTTGGGCGCTTCAGTTGACAATTTTCCGTTAAATTATTTCAAAGGAGAACTCATTTATTTTGCTAAATTAAGCTTAATTTTATTTCACTTATTTATCCAAAACACCGAAATTATATATTTAAGGAGCAAGATTTAAATTTTATAATGCGAATAATATTTAGAACCTTACTTACCTTACGAGACGGCGAAAATAAATTCGAAGTTCTAAAAATATTCAGCTTACCTGTAACAAACAAAAGAAATTAAAGTTTCACTTATTACTTTGTGTTTAAGTTAGAAAGCATGATTAAATGTAACAATGGCAGGAGGAAACACACAGCGGCTCGGATATAGCATGGACAAATCGACGGTTAGGAAGCCGTGACGTCACGTCAACGACCTGATGCCGACGGCCCGACGGAAAATATGATGGCCGCACAATAGCCTGCAGTGGTGGAGACGTCCAAATCATTATTTATTGTTTCGTTAACGAGCTCGAAAGAAACGCTGCCGGATCCGTGGCTCGATGCCCGCTCGACGCGCGCCGGAACCACTGACTCATCCACCCGTAATATTTCAGCTGATACATCTTAACCCCTTTTTAAATCAATGTACATGGTTTGCGAAGTTGGTAAGTAACTTCTAGGAGTGCTATTCAATCAGCAAGCCACTGAGATTCTAATTTTGTCAACCGTGAATAAGGTTTGTGGAACTAAGGCAATCATTACTGTGTAACTAGACGGTTCGTAAGGAGAACGAACAAGATTTCTCTTGCATACATACGCAAATCGAGCAGGTAATTTATCTAAATATTAAAATTCAATGTAGAACAGTTTATAATAATGCTATTTTTATCCGACTACGGCAAAGCCAAAACGAAGGGTTATGATTTTAGCAGTCTATGTATGTTTGTATTTACGTGTGTTCCACCGTAACGCCTTAACTATTGAATCGATTTTGATGAATGAGGTATCAATAGATTAGTAATAATGGTCCGGGTGACATATGCTATATAATTTTTCCCTGAATTTAATATGGTGGATTTTACACGTAAAATTCCAACCGAAATTGAGATAATTATGACATGTTGGGTATCAAAAGGAAGGTCTTCACGAGCACATTACAAATATGTATATAATATCATATTTTTAAAATAAATAAATATGTTTAAATTGTTAAAAACAAAAGCAAAAGCAAGCAAAAGTGAGACTCCGCTACGTACGGCGGGCGCGAGATGATACCAACGCGCGGTTAATAAAATCTTAATAAATAGTAACGATTTTTAATTCCACTAGAAAAACAAGTACAACGAAATATTTATATTTTGGATTTCTTCGAAGCTCGATAAATGGTGTTGGCGTCGAAATAAATCGCGCTATAAAAATAAATAATCATTTATTTAAGATTCATCTTACGATAACATCCATATTTATTAGTACAACTGCGAGCTTACAAACTAGTATTAATAATTATTATTGATTAGTAATAAAATAGTTATAAAATAATGATTGAATTTAATTAAATAATATGTAATAATAACTGCATTTTTTTTTTGCTGTGGCTTCGTTCAAAACACTTTGCATTGCTATTGGAATTTAAATAAAATAGGTTAATTACTGATCTATTGTATTACTCTTATTGTCGTTACGTTTATCAAGCATAAAAACGGAAAAGTATAAAATAAAAAATTAAGATTAATAAAAAACTGTAACCCGACTACGGGATATCTATGTCTTGATTTCTGTCTGAAATATATTGTTTCGTACTTTTTAGATCATTTTTATTATCCCGTAGTCGGGTTACAGTTTTTTTATTAATCTTAATTTTTTATTGTTCTATGTCTGAATATACGTTGATAATATCAAAGCTACCAAAAAGACGCTGCTTTTAACTTACGATTAATTAATACGGTGTTAACAACAAACATAATAGATTGCTTTGTTACGAATGTACTTACCGTTCTGAAAGAATGATTTACGTAAAAATGTGTTATTTTCAGAGATTCCCTTCAAAGACAAATAATAAATAAGAGCGTATTTGATCTAGCATGAACACGAAAAGGAAATAAAATAAAACACATTTCGTTTATATCCGCTGATGTAAATGCGTCGCCTAATTATCATCACGCCAGCTCTCTCACGGAGATGGGGGACAGAATACTTAACGTCAACGCTTACAGTCTTGGCACACTTTTCTTGCTAGACCCACTTTTTCGTCCCATGGAAAATATAAAATACGAAAGACTTCAAAAGTTTTTGCACTAAAAATAAGGATGTCTCAAAGTAGAACAGGAAACTCTCAATTATATTATTCATTCTCGCACTAATTATCGTGAACCTCTCTTTGTGGCCTAGAACACACAAAATCTAATTAAGTTTTCAAATTTGTTTCCACATTATCTTGCAAGTGAGACTCCTCCCAAGTTTTTCTGTGAACTTAATAGTGGTATCACTAACTAGGTACCAAAAACTTTAATTAGTGTATACATGGAGAGTTGAATGTGCCGCATTGTTGGTAGCAGGCAGTGAAAGTCGCTTGATAACGTTATTACATAAGACTTTGATAGAATTGCAAGATGTTAACCTTGTTATGCCGACGGCGGCCGTTTCCTGTCGCCAGTCACTGGCAGCCTGATGTCTAATGGAGTAGAGACTCTGCAGGGAATACATACTCGTCGTGGTTATGTACAAGTTTTAAGAAATCTTTAAGTAATTTGTTTTGGCTGCGCTTCTTCCTGGCAAGTTTAGATGAACACAAATAACTGTTAAGTGAAAAAGTAGATAGGGGTACTCGTATACTTTGTGACTCGTAACATTAAATATTATGTAAGTTATAAATAATGTACCGATCTACTGAAAGTTGGCATTCATGTACATTAAAAGTGCAGTTCGAAGAAACTCGAAAACTAAATGATTAATCGATTCTTGAAATATTTTGAATAAATATTGAATGTTTACCATTCGCTTTGTTTGATGATATGTAGGTAAATAATTTATCACCCATTATTTTAGTAGCCGTGACGCTTACCGCTAAGTTTTTTAAGAAATGTAAAGTATATTCACTTTTTATAAAGATGGGCTTCATCGATTGGCACTTTTTTTGGGTGGGAAATTACCAAATAACTTCTCCCGCTCTGGGCAGAGCGGGAGGGCGTGTCAGACTCTTACTGACTAAAAGCCACCCGTGTTCTTTCGGTTGCCCTGTTGCCGAGGGCCACGATCTCCCTTTCGGTTTTCTTCGCAACCCCGGCAGGCATCGGCCCTAACGGACCCCGTCAATTCTGCTGACATCTCTTTGAAGCGCGTGGAACACAACGCGCCGTCGACCCGGGCCTGGTCCTTATAGCCGAAATACAGACTTTTGCCTAGATCAGCTTCAGATGTTTAATTCATTTGTAAAATGTACAAACCCATTGTACAAAATTATTGAAATAAATGTATTATTATTATATCCATTGCCACAGCCATCACACCTAATTGCAGGTGTGTGTGAGTGTGCACACAATGAATATTTATGAATGTTTTCAGTTGTAGAGACAGACAAAGTCACGTCTTACCACGTACTCGGAACACCGCGAAAACATACATGTTCTAAATTATTAAGGATCTGCCACACAATTCTATGTAGATGTTCTTACGGCTCAAAACCATCAAAGAGATTTAAATGTACATGCATATGACATTATTTAAACAGGTGCAGAATGTTGTTCTCTTGGTGGATTTGTTAAAATATCTCACAAAAGTGAAACTATGTTTTTATACGAAAGAAAACAATTATACTTTTGAAAATATTTCAGAATCAGATAAAAAATATTTACGATTGGTATTATTATTTCCGGAAAATGGACGTTTCAAATTAAATTATAAGAATAGTATGATATAATATAAAATATTTGAATAATGATAATTAATATAATATAATGTAAACTCTATAACTTGAATATTGAGTATGTATATGTTTATTTTTTTATTAAATTTTTATAACCTATAAATTGCAATGCCTTAACATGTAACTAAGTTCTAAGAACCTAGCTATTGTTAAAATCTTCAAAATTCTGCACATTTAGGTCGCAATAAAGAATTTGAATTATATAATGTAATTTTTTTTAATTTTAACCTTACTATTAGGAAATTGATGCGCAGACCCAAATATTTCGTATATTTTACGTTCGGATGGAAACGAACTACGACGAACAAAAAAATGCATCTAATCGTCGGACTCAGGCATGTTGCATTCAACATATTTGTTTCGTTTCCTTCTATTCAGATGCACAATTGAAATCAGAGCAAAACAGCATTTTGTTTAAATTTTTCCACGTAACGAGTACAAAGTAACCGATTCTTATTAGAAATAACATAGTTTCAAGTACTTATTCGTTTTTATACACATTCTCGTTATCATATTTTCTGTAAGTTTACAGATTTCCGTTTGCCACAATGGAAATATTAAATGTATCGAAACCTAGTTCAATTTAAAGTAAAATCGAGTCTGATAAATTCGTTGCAACTTATACCATTTTCGTTACGAATTTTTTGTGGGGTAACTGAAGAAGTCAAGCAGGTCACCAGATTGAAGTAGGCTACATTCTGAGCTCTCAAAAGTTTTTCGATTAACAACTAATTGATTAAATAAATGGTGAGAGTGAGTAGGCGACACGGCCGGTGACACACACATCACGGGATTTACCGAGGTCGTAAAGACATTTTACACGCATCGGCGGCTGAGTGCCGAGTTCGTAATTCGTTGAAGCACCCACTGAGACAGGAATGAGCTAACTTTTGGGAAGACTGCGGGCGAATGAGAAAACATTGGAGAAGTTCCTGCCAAGTGATAGACAAAAACGGCGAAATATATGTCGGGGCTTAGTGGAACACATATCGCTGCAGAGTTTCGAGATACGCCGTGAATAACAATAAGTATGCCTCAACTTGTGCAACCTCCGGCGGCAGATATCATCAAAACTTAACATGTGATTTATGTACATAGATAAACTTTGAAATTATACAAATTAATCCAAGCTGTAGGAGTTAAAGTAATTAGCCGACGCGTGCTTCGCAACAGTAGATATGAATTAGAAAATTAAAAATCGCTACTACACTCGCGATAAATAAACACAGCATCAGCAATTTGTAACCGAAGAGAAACAGGATGGTTGCAAGCGAAACGGCTCAATAAGCGTCAAGGAGGAAGTTAACGCAGAAACAAGGCTGGGATATGAAACATGTCCCGCACCCGCAGTCGTAATAAGCACCGCTCAACCCGATCATAAATAAAAGGCGAGCGGTATAATAGGCGCTTGAGCCACGTCATCGGCAGCTGGCTCGCGCCCGACTCCTGACACGAGCACACGACTCCTCACATTCGATAAAGATATCTTCAACGGCCCTACCTAACCGCCGAAGCACCTCCGAAAGCACGTTCCGACTGCTCACCTATGCAAAACAACATTAGGGTTGAAACTACTTACAATTTTCTCTCATCGCTACCTCGAACTTTCCTCAGTAAACTTTAACGTGTGAAACATAACACATAAGTAGACGTATATGAAACAATAGTTTTTCCTGAAGTAATACGATTTTATTTTTGAATTTCACCTCGTTCAGAGATTCTTCGCAATTTATCAAAACGATATGTCTGTGCGAGGAAGCTGCGACGATCACATCGCACGCGACCTCCCGCTGCCGGCTCTGATAAATCATCGAACAGCTTCAAATGAATTTATCTCGCGTCGAAACGTAGTATTTCTTTGTTATCATTGTAATTTTTGTCCCATATAAACAGCTATCAATATTATTCTATATCACAATAAAAACTCTTAACATTACTCAAGAAACAGCTGTCTGTAGAAAATATTTATCTGGAAAAGCTTATGACAAGGATATGATAATATTTTCAAAGTATTAAAAGTCTTTGGACGTTCGCGGCCTTCATAAATATTTAAAGAAAACCATAGGGATTTAACTTTCAGGGCCACGGAAATGTGCTGCAAAATTAAATATGTATGCAATGCAAATTCTTGTCTCTTAGTACGAGTATGTAAAACTAGCAATATCAATATTTTATAATTTGCTATAACATTACCAAAGTTTGGAAATAGAATCCTGTTATATTTACAGAAGAGAACCTTTAACAAATCCTACACTTGAACAAATCCTGAAGAAAATATAAACTATCAACGCTGAGAGACATCTTAAGAAAAAGTTTCAAGCAAAAACGATTACGCGTATAAAAACAATCATACACGACCTCGTTGAGAAACAGTTCCATAAAAAATGAATGAAAAAATCCTCATAAAAAGAAGTGGCAAAATAGTATGAAACTAATAAAGTAAAACAGTGCCGCACAATCCGAGATACGAAAGTGTAACTGACTTGAAATAAAAATAATTTAAATCTGCTAGATTTATGCGACTCCACTCCCAATGTAGACTATTATTCAATTTGAGTGTTTAATCTCTTTCCACTATACTTAAGTTACGAAATACACAAATAGGTGTGCCCCCACCCGCCGCGTGGGTTTATAAAAAAGTACTCTTACTTAAACCTAGCCCACGAACAATTTATAATAATATAATAACTATGAGTTAAAACGAAGAGACGTATTTTAGAATGTAGGTATGGGTATGTAAAAAGTTTCATTGAAATGAATGTCTGTGCCTCTTTATTTGATAAAAAAATAAGCAGCTCCTATTCTAATCGAGAATTAGTCAAAATCCATGTTCTTTGGATAACAGGAGCGTTCTGCGGTCTGTTGCTTTGCGATCACTAATCCGTCTACCAGCATGATTACAATGACGATATCCTCTTTAACCGCTATTTGTAAGTGTCAACGTCCCTTGTTCAGAGGACCTTTAAAGGCTGATATCCTCATAATGATGAATAAAATAGTACCTCAATAAAAGTAACACTTACTTTAAATTGTAAACCCGAAAGGTGTCGACTGGTATCCTTCTACGTAACCATTTTTTATTTCATTATAATGCCTACTTTAGTCGGATGACATTGAAGATTTAAACAGAATCGTTTATCTTTCAAAGAACTTTCGGGATTGTTAGTCAAAACTTAATATTGGAAATAAAATTTGTTTTCGCCCTTCTGGAGTTTTCGTCCATTAGTCAAGTTTCAAAACGGTTGCAGGAACATGCGCTCCTGTCATTCCAGAGCTTACAACAAGCAGCCCTTGCTTAGATTAATTAAAGTCTTTAATTGGCCCTTAGAGTACCCAGGTAGTTAGTAGATTGTCGGGACACGTCCAGCGAGACGCTTTTGTTATCAAAGATCTTGATATAATTTTCTAAAATTACAGTTCAAACAATTCTGAAGCCTTGAAAGTTAGTTTGACTTGTATTACAGAACATTAAGTAGCAAAAAAGGTTCATTTGTAATATTGTTATAATTAGGGTTATTTTTTCGAGCCGAATGTTGGCTTTGGTGTTTTTGTAACATTTTAGTTCAACTTCGGCGGCTTGAATTTTTTGTTTTTATTTTATTTTGTCTCGACTAATGACATACTCATGAACCCCTGAACAATTCACGAAAGAATTATGTTTATTTTAGAATTTAAATCGCTATGCGAATGATTGTACTGCATGAGAATTCTTTCAAGTTTATTTTTTATTTTTTATAGCATCACAAATTACAAAGACTAATATTGGAGACTAACAGAAGAGCCGTGGTACTACAATTTAATGAAAGTCTTGACGTATTTACGGTCAAAAACTTTGTAATTTAGTCCCTCATTTCATATCGACGGCCTTATTAAAAACATTATGGGAACAAACGGCGAAGTTACGCAACGTGCATTACACGAAATTATTTGTTCCAAGAGAGCAACGTCACGGTTACCATGTTATTATTTCTGCCACAAATACGATGTGCAAAACATAGGGGCTGAAAGGGGTCTTGCTGGGTACATTTCTAATGGCACCCACCTACCTAATCTTAATTAATAAATAAGTAAACAACAGGTCGAGTTACAGAGTGGGACTTAGTTTAAGTAAGTGGCTGTTTAAGCAATAGCACGTTTCGAATTTTCAAGGTGAAGTTAGTTTGAATGTTCGTAGTAAGATGTTCGTAGCTCCTAGCAACGCGTAGCACTACGTAGCACTTCGTAGCACTTATGCTACGTAGTGCTATGCATAGCTACGAGCGTCTATGATGCGTTACGATGGGCTACGCCGCCGCCGGGCGGCCGGTCGCACTCTCGGTCACGCTCCCGCCGTTTATCGCCGACACGTAGCCGCTCTTAATTGATATTTGCTCTAACAAAGACGTACTCATCGTTACTAATTCTATATTCCAGTCGACGACGACGACGTCACACAAAAGAAGAATATCCGGTGAAAACTAACAGCTGAGGATTGAGGTTACTGATTTTTACTTTGTTTCACTTTGCTCTTCTTTCTGTACCTATCTAAGTTTGCAATGTATGAGCCCGGTACAAACTTAGACCGAAACAAAACCTTAGAGAATCCTTTTAGATACAAAAATGATTAAAAGCGTTTGATTAAATCGTTACGTGTGGATGTTACGCGGAAAGATTACACAGCAACTGTTTTATACCGGTTTTAATCGATTTACCAGAGACATTCCAGTCCTGTGATCAAAGTCGATTTAATTAAAAATCTTGCAATAGATGGTTGTCTAAATTCCAAGCAATGATGAGATTTTTTTCTTTTTGAAAAAGAAGGTTTTAATGAAATCCTATTCAGTTTAGGTGGCTTACGCCGGTACATTTTTCGCGCAAATCTTTTTAAGTTTGGTGACTAAATTCGTTGTTATTGTACGAGAAAATTATTTGAAAGCAGCAGTCGTCAGAACCGTGCGGCACACGCTCTGACAACATAAACTCGATATTGCAACACAAATAACACATACACTCGGTACGTGATTTAAATACGCATCTGGAGCCAAAGCTTTCTTTGCCTGTCTCATACAATTCAACATAAATTTGCCGGTAAAATCTGATTTTATTCAAGGTGGAGTTAACAAATGCAAAAATATATCCTCGCAATTTCTTCTACGAGGCCGCATATTAAATTAGAATGAAAGGAGTAAAATAAAAATGTAAAACGGATTCGAGAGGAGCGAACGCGAAAAAAACGGGTTCGAGTCAGTAGCAGCTCACGATTAGTGTTCCAATTTCTTATAAAAATAACATCTTTTGCGGTATCTTGAGCAACAGCATTTCCCTTTTTATCCTATTGTTATTCCGACACTGGACCCCTATCTGTTATCGGGTTTTATTTCGTGATGAATAATAAAATATTGACTATAACATAGTTTATAAACTTGCTCTTTTTTACCCCACTACGGTAAAGCCAAAAGGAAGGGTTATCGTTTTAGCAGTCTATGTATGTGTTTATATTTACGTGTGTTCCACCGTAGCGCTTAAACTACTGAGCCGATTTTTATTATCCAGGTATCAATAGATTTGTACTAATGGTTCAGGTGACATAGGCTAAATAAAATCTCTCTAAATTTAATATGGTGGACTTTACACGCAAATTTCTACCCTCGAAAAAAAATAAATTGAAATAATTACGACATGTTTCGTATCAAAAGAAAGGTATTGATGAGTCAGAGAGACATCATATTGTCAAAGTAAATAAATATGTTTAAATTGTTAAAAACAAGCAAAAGTGAGACTGCGCTACGTACGGCCTGAGATGATACCAACGCGTAGTTAATCAAATCTTAATAAATAGTAATGATTTGTAATGCCACTCTTAAGAAGAAATTTATATAGCACGACTTATTAGAGAGTGGTCTGCGATCGAAAAATATGTTTCGCCTCCTTTCTGTAACTGTTTTTATTGTTACACTCCTGCTAGTACACTGAACCCACTTAATACCATTGTATAGATAATTTAATGGAGATTAATACTGTACGTTTCAAAAATTGATTTAATGCAGCAGAAACGAAAAAACCATCAAAACAGTTTTTAAAAAATCCCGTCACTGACACCTGAAAATATTGTAGCTTGCGAGAAAATCAATTAATTGAGACAAAAAAAAAATATAGATTCGTTTCAGCCATAGGAGGAACCCTATTGAAAATGGCTCTTTTATTCAAAGTAGTTTAATTATAATTAATAAACTACTACTAACTAATATAATATTTCCAACTTCGACACTCTTCCGTTGCCTAGCAACCAACAAAACAAACCTAAATAGTCTTTGACAGTACGTAGAGATTGCGAGGTGAGAAATTTTACCCATATTGATGAGTAAAAACCCAGTCGGAACATACTTCATGAATAGTTGTTTAAATATTTTTCTGTTTTTGAATGAGCATTATGAGGGGTGCACTTTTTTTTTGGATTTTCCAAATATTTTGGATTTCTTCGAAGCTCGATAAACGGTGTTGGGGTCAAATAAATCGCGCTATGGTTTAGGTAAGCCCTATACACTGTTATTGAAATTTAAAATAGGTTAATTACTGATCTATTGTATTGCTCTTATTTACGTTATCGTAACGTTTATCAAGCGTCAAAACTGAAAAGTATAAAAAAAAAATAGTTTAAAAAACTTTAACCCGTACAACGGGAAAATAAAATTATCAAAAAAGTACGAAACAAGAAAATATTTCAGACAGAAATTAAGACATAAGTACACAAATGGTCAAGATAAAGCCGTGGTCGTATGCCTGTTTACCATATGGGTGCCAGGAACACCTACAAAATTATAATGGCATGCGACGGCGGCGTTACCTTGACCATTTCTGTACCAATTTCTTAATTTCTGTCTGAAATATTTTGTTGTTTTGTACTTTTTAGATCATTTTTTTTCCCGTAGTCGGTTTACAGTTTCTTAAACTAAATTGTTCATTACCTAACAAGGTCAGTCTGTAATTGTCTGCGATGAACCAGTAACACGGAATTTCGTTTTATCATTTCAAAGAACACTAGAAAACAGGTGAGGATTGAAGAGAAGTGAGAATTTCCGTGAAGTGACGCGATGCTATTGAGGATCGGTCGCTTCGCAAAATGAAATTTAGTATCGAGTGTTCCGCTGACGTGTCTAGGAAACTCACCGCTCTACTGCTGCGCTGGTAGGTATGTATACCTTCAGTATACGATACGGGAATATTCCTTTAAATATTATAACAATTTTAAAGTAAAATGTACTTAGCATCCTCCAACAGAATTTCGACGAATTTCGATAATGAATAATTATCGACGGGCAGTTCCTTTCACAACGCAGCTCTGATTTATCAACAAAGTCAATAATAAAAATGTACGGTCGTACCGAACAATATACTTCGTGCAATTCACTGATTAAGTCGGTTATCGCCAATCCCAGGTAACTGACAAAGGCAAAACAACACGTTCAGTTAACTCTCAATATTAATTAGTCTACAAAAGACTTTATTGTCCAAAGTTCACTTAAACATACTAACGTTTTTAAGCGCGAATAAAATTGCTCATTTACAACTAAATGAGAAGATTTTTTTTATTTATTTTATTTAAAAAACGTTTTAAAATAATAAACTGGAGAAGCAAGCGCCATATATTATTTCTTTCATAGTCATAGCTGCTGGCCATTCATATTCCTTGTCACTTTGCAGGGATAGATAAGTAGGTGCATGAGCGCATGTGCACTTGTGCAAGCCAGGGGTATGCAAGCGTGCGTGGGTGCCCGGGGCGGGCCGCCGGACCTTATTTATGATGTTACCCCCGCCGTCAACTGCTTTACGAGTTGGCGACGCTTGTGGGCGTGAACCACCGACGTAAATTTATCTCGTGCGCCCAGACACGGAACTCGAGACGACGACCCGTTACGAGTGTGTCCGTGTCATAAAATGCCTCTTCGATGAATAGAACAATAGCTACTAGCTTTCAAGTGTTATGGGATGAAACTCGTAAAATGACCACTCTTAATCGAGAGACAACCTCGAGCGCTGCATAGGTAAAGATGTATAGGTAATAATATACCGTATATTAAACAGTCCCCACTTGCCGGCTGCCTGCACGATAAACTCGCATAAAAATTATTATATTTCAAAGTGACATAAAAAGTAACTTCTTAATTAATGCTTTTCTAAGAGTTAAAGATAATAACGTTCAAGTGGCGCCAGATGTTGACGAGTGTAATAGCTGAGTTATGAATTTTAATGTCTGCTCGACGAAAATCGGAATGAATATTGAACACAGTAAAAAAAGGAAATAATTAAGCTCGAAAAGGATGTTTCCGCCACGGAATGGCTCAGCAACTCTCGGGAGGGAAATTTACGACGAACACTGAAAAATAATTAAGATAGAATCTCATTAGGGAGGTACACAGTGCGCGGACATAGTTAGATGACTACACACTAAACTAGCGACGTCTGGCGATGGGCCGCGTCTGATAGGTCGCACGTCCTGTGGACTCTGTTTTTTATCATTTAAAGCAGAACGTACCGAAGAAATTTTTTTAATGATCAAAACATCAAATGCTCCATTTGGTACTTGACGAGAGCTCTATAGTCACCCACCTTGTTCAGTCAAGAAAACCGGTTCTGTTTATCTAACTTTGTTGGCAGAACTGGTTTTACTACACTGTTCTCCTTTTTAATATGCAATAAAATCCATTCATAGAAACAAGGTTAAGCATACAAATGCACATCGAACGCATTAAAGATAATAAACATGCCGCTGATAGATATATATTTGGACCAGTTCCAAACTGTCGTAGATCTAAGCATTAAGGCAAATGGGTAATACGATTAATTGTAATTCTTGGGTCTTGAAATTAAGAGCCCTATCTAATTTAAATATACATTTTAACAGAGGGACTTCGTAACTAAAGGCTCTGTCTAATCTAAATACATCACATAAAAAGAAAAGTAGTAAGGTATTCTTTATCTACATCACAAACTTCATTGTTTAACCGGATTTGTACAAAAGCAGGGTTTGCCTACCTCTGCGTTAAAGACCAAACTACGAGAATCAAGGTAAAGGTCTCGTTAATTCTGATCGCGATCACCCTCGGGAACAAAAACAGAGCTCTTCTGAAGTATAGTGTCGCCGGGGGAGCGACTTTATAAATGCCATACGGTTACACACCTCAAAGCAATGACTAGAGCTATCAGCTGAACGACTGCCATGTACTACATACCGAACTGCAGGAACATCGCTCAAGTGAATATATAAATGCTATTGAAAATGGATGCAACGTCTAACGTGTTCACACAATGGATGCGGTGTTTATGGTACTAATGCGTCCTGCGAGCCGTTACTTGTTCTGTTCAGGAATGTGGGCGGACAAACAACGGGGCGATTGTGAATCTGTAGGAGCTCCTGACTCTGTTTATGTGACGGTAGCTCAGAGCAATACCGCAAATTGAGCGAGCAACTAGACCTTACGCCTCGCTATGTGCATTAATGGTGCCATAGAATTCTCTGCGAACGCAATAAACACGATGCCGTGGTGCTTCTGCTTATGCGCCAATGATTATTACTACACACCGTATCTTGACTGACTGGTGTTGACTCATAACGATACCGGGAGTTTAGTGGTCATTGGTCAGATACAACTTAGATGAGTAAAGTTTAGTTGCATGGCTTACATGCACGTGCGCTAGAGAAGTAATATTTAGGTTGCTGCTGCATCGTCTACTATAATGACTGAAGTTCTTTGATTAGAGCTTATGTAGCCTAGGTAGGTGATAGACCCATGTTCCCCAACATGTTCAATCATAATATGCTTCTGCTGCTTCTAAAGTATGAAATCTCCTCAGCCTCAAGCTTTAACAGCCTACATAAACTGTTAATGGTTGCATAAAACAAAGTCGGATTTATTGCAATTTTTAAACGAGCAATTGTTTTGTATATATGTATATTATAATCTGAATCTCGGAAACGGCTCCAACGATTTTCATGAAATTTAGTATGCGGGGGGGTTTTGGGGCGATAAATCGATCTAGCTAGGTTTCATTTTTAGAAAACGTTAAAAAAAAAGATATTGTAAATTATATCTGCAACTGAGAATCGCTAAACGTAGCCATTTCAGCGCAATTACTACGACTTTTGCATTTAGCGCTCACGGCTATTCCACGGTGGGGCTTTGCCAAATTCGAAATGTGCAACGAAAATTTGACAGTAAATCGATCATGCGTAGGTACGCAGGTAGGTAATAAAACGGTGTCCCTGGAGAGTCGCGCTGCAATCATGTGCCTGGCTGCATTACCGATGGGCAGCATGGCGCCGAACCCCTTTGTGTACTCATTCGAATGCCGCTCATATCGCCATGCTGCCACACGCCACTATGGCCCAATAGCGCGAACAACACTCCATATTAAAGGCCCCAAATTGCAGTTTAATTTATTCCGGACGTGTCTCGGCAACGGAATCGCAATAACCGGCAAAACAATACCGCCGTTTATTGAGCGCTGTTTGATTGCACTTATAGCTAACTACAACTACAGGGAACTATGTTTCATCCGGATTATCTAGATTTCCTTTGAAGCTTGTTAAATCGCGTACAATATAGAAACATTTCTAGTTTGCCCTGCTTATTGATCTACTTACATTCTTTATTATTTGTAAACTACACTTTGCTCGCTCACTATTGAAGGAATCTCAATAAAGATCAAAGTACAATAGCGGTGAGTTTCCAAAGTTTAAATTTCTCACATATCAAAAAATAGATATTGGAAGTTAGAACTCGTGAGGTTTTCAAAAGTTTGACAATATCTCGATACTTTTGTTCGCGGTATTCTTCTAATATCTTTAAGAAAAAGTTAAGTAGAAAAACTGTTCGCTGTCTGATAGTTGTTTAGAATTTCTAGCTTGGCTGGTTTAGGTTTATTTAAATAGACCGATAAGGAATTGGAGAAGAAATTCAAGACCCTAATCCGAAATTATGAACAGAAAATAGCGCGCGAAACGTGAACTCGCACAACATAGTTGAATAGGATATGTTTTGAGCTGTTCTCACAAACACACACAGCTATCACATGAACCTTTCGTAATGGAAATATTTTAAATACTTCATCCCATTCCAAGCAAAATATCCCGAAGTCATACTAGTTGTAGTTTAGAATCCATTTCAGAAAGGCTTCCAACGGGGACTGAGTGTTATTAAGCTGCTGTCGAGTCAACTCCCTAATTACAAAGCTTTTTGCCGTTTTCCCCTTTTGCAGATTGGCGACTTAAAATACAAAACTAAAAACAGAACAAAAATCAAATGGAAAAGTGAAAGAAAATATTTTTCTGCATAATGTTCACCACTAATTATGGCTTTTAACCAACCAGCAGCCAGTTGCGAAATGAATGACGACGATGTTGATGACCCAAATGTAGCTGCGAAGTATTCGCTTTAAGGGCTCGGGGCCTAGTAGCAATCAAGACAAAAATGATGGTTTGTAGTTATAATTTACTCTCGGAAATGTTCTGATTTAAGGGTTTTAAGTTAAGTAGTATGTGCTATCCAGCGACCAAATCTTTTCACCATATGCTTATGTTTGAAAAAGATAATATTTTATCATGTCACGGTAAAGGAAAAACTAATCATGACAATCGAATTGCATTTCAACAGTCTCCGTTCGGATAGTCCGCACTCGAAAGGTGACATGAAACATTTCCACTCCCTTCCCTGCAGGGGGAAATGTCCTATTTTCTGCTATTGCGCTTAACGTCTGTTTTGGGTACACCGTATGAATAAAAAGCTCTGTGCCTGAATAGTAAGCTCTTTCAAAATAAAACATCTAAAATATTAGGGAGGTAGATACATACATTTTTTACAAAGGCGAAGATTTCCTAGAAATAATTAAAAAAATAACATTTTCCACGTTACAAACAAACCTACATAAAAAACCGCAAAAATATAAAAGGAATCCACATTTTCAGTTGAATAACAAAGCGGAATTTCTATGAAACAAATCTAAGGTTCGTTTATTCATTATTTGATGAGATGCAGATATAAAAACAGATTTTATTGTTGTGCCGGCCCGACTTACAAATACTGTCTGACAAATGTTTCAGAGAGACGTCATTAATTGGAGTAAAATTGTTTGTTCGATAGTTAATTTGTTTGCGCAGCCAGCATTGAAAGGAATGACGCTGCCGGTTGGTTCTGACATGAGAAACGAAGCGCTGCTACAGAACCGGTCGATTCATGTTTGCCATGGTGTTCAATGCTTACTACATTTCCACTAACCTAAATAAACACGTACAAAGATAATAAAGCAAGTATTTCACTTTTATTCGGACTTTTATGTAAGCAATATTCATGAAGGCAGACTATATTAAGTCAACTGATGAGCAAGTGTTTTTTTTTTTTCACGTTTACCACATTCGCTGTAACAATATAAACTCTAAGAGAACGTAAATAGAAAGCTCAACTGAAATAGTAACCGAAAGCAATAAACTATTGAAGAAAGTGCCCATAAAATAAATTTTCGCTTTTTAAGACCGCAACTTTATTTTATCTTCTTAATTCGAGGCGATATGTTATCGTGGAGGAAATTAAAGCCAACCAATTCCCGATCCTGATGGATGTTATTTTAGAAAAAAAAAACAGTGCAGTTTTTGCGAAAATTTAACGAGTTAACGTACCATGGTGCCGTGCTCGAGCCGTATTAATGAACGGGGACGGGCACGGAACCGGAGCGAGCGACAAGTAAAACTTCTCCGCTATTGTTTCGGCAACTATTAAAACTGGTACCCATACCTTTAAGTTCGCTCTTGGATGCACTTTGCGAATGTCTCACACTTTGAAAATTTTGTCTGGTGGAAACTTGTATCGAAACTCAGATTTCCGTGGTGGGATGAAAATAAAGCGATATATCGAACAAATACACTACTCGTTTAAATTACTCTATTTGAATATGCAAGCATGAAACTTTGATGTGTTCTTGTTCCCACAAACAAGAAAACACAAAAGTTAATCGAATAAAATTGGAATAGTGGCGGAAATATTCAACATTTCCTTAGCCAAATAGTGAAAAAAAGGTTTCACTTAGATATTTTAAAAGGATTATGGGGTCTTGTGTGGTTCGCGATTTATCTTCTTAACGACTTCCGAAATGTGACGCCTTCGGCGGCGTGCGCGACGGCTGCCGGCGTGGGGCACGCTGCGTGCCCGCCGCGCCGCCGCCGCTCGATCCTCACACACTCACCACTCGCACGTTCGTCGTCATTTTTCATCTCGACATGCATATTCAACGCAACAATAAATCATTGGGAGCCATCCCCTCACAGCCAAACGAAATGACCTTACTGTTATGTCGCTAACTGTGATAAATATCGCACAAAATATATGTAAGTAAACAAACGAAACCGAAATATTACGATAATAATTACCACCCTTTCGAGTCGTTGATAAATAGCGTCATTATTATCACCAACGCGTTGAAAAATGGTTCCCTCTCTTGGTATTTTATTCAAATAGCTAGCCCACGAATATTCTTTTTATGAAGCTCACGATTTTTTGCTTGTCCCTTTTACATTTTGCAATCGCTACTTTACTTCTGTTCCGGGTGCTTTCATCGAAATAATACTTAACAAAAATAAAATATACGTTGTATGCTCTTTCTGCTTTCACTAATTAAAGTAAAATCTAATTTATGACGCATCCGCTATACAAAAACTATGTTAAATATATTCGTATGTCTGAATGTTTATCACAATTATGACTAACCGTAAAAAAATAGCTGGCGACACAGCTGCGGTCAAAATAATTTGGAGTTTGTTAATATTTTGCGTATGCGAATATGAACAACACAAACATGTGAAGGTAAAGGCCATTAGAAACTTTTGTCGAGTGTTCCGCATAATGACATCGTAGAGCAGTAAAAGGACAGTTCCGTTTTTGTTACATATCACGTTGGTAAACTAAGTATGTTATGTGTTTCATTTATTTAAACATGTGTTGTCTATTACGCTTTATTTCAGTGTGGGTTTACTTGCTTTGTGCTAAAACTGTCGAATCGATTTGGCCTATTAAATTAGACGACATATTCTATTGGCCCAGCCACGATATCCGGGCAGCATTTACATAATTATTGTCGCTGATGCACGTGGCGAGCCCGACATGGGTTATTTTACTAATCATTGTTTTAGTACATAACAGCAATTACATGAAAGGAGGTCTAATTTGACTAATATTATATACATAATAATTAATTCGTGCACATGCCAAATTCATTTGTATGACGAATTTCATTTTTATTTAGAAACTGACCGAGCTATCATAATACAGCTACGGGGAAAATGAGACGAAAACAATGCTTTCAATTTATAAATTCTATTGTTTGCATAGCATGACATGCTTTTAATTTTAAATTCCTGAAGACACCGGCTATAGAAGCCGACAACTGCAAAGAATTTTAAAACAAAAAGTGAGGAATACCGAGATCGCTTGTTTTATGAAAACTTTAACTGCAGAGAATATATAAATCTAGTACTGTGCCTTTTAATGTTCCGGACCTCAAAAAGAAAACAATAACCTTTTTATCGCGAACATTTTAATGGGGGTTGGGTTGCTTCTCTTCAAAGAAATGATGCTTACATTTAATGCATCGAGAATCGAAATTTTTTACATCGCCATAGGCACAGGCCTATTTTTTTTCTTATTGCACGGAACGCTAATATTGTTTCCAGAGTACATAAACTGCTTAACCACTGAACCCATCGTGGCAAACCATCAAACACTTATATAGATTATGTTAGTAATATAAGCGTATTAATATAATAAAGGTAAGTAATGTATTATGCTAGTTAATTATTTTTTATGCTGTGCCATTTCTACTACGCAACGCTGAACTACCTACGGAATTCATTTTAGCTTTTAACGTTAGCACCGGCTTCTATGTCAGATAAACATAAACGAGACTGTTACTCGAATCAATACCATTTCAAAAATACCCAAACAGAGCAACTGTACTGAATAGTGTAAGGGTACTGTTGAAGGTCATAAGCCTAAATCTTGTTTATTCATGACGTTAGAGTGATTTGGCGAACATAAAGTTGGAGTAATGAGGCGTGACACTACCTGTGCGTGGTGCGGCGAGCGATTTGTTAGCAAAACGAGGCCAACCCTTGGGATCCCTCACCCCCCGGCCCCCGCCCGTCTCACCCACCCCCGACGTTTCTTAGAAGCTCAAACATTAAGTACGCGATGGACGATTAAACGGCTTACTTGAGAATTACATAAATATCACAGACGTCCCGCTGACTACCTAACCATATTTAGATTATGACTAATTTTTAAAAGAGATTTTGTTTGGTACGCTGAACTTTCAAATTGCAAATCCTCTCGAAAAGGAAGAAATAAATATTCAAAGAAAATCTACTTGCAAATAAGAAAACGGTTTTAATTCTACGACCAGTAGGCTTAATTTGAGTAGGTCCTATCAGAGCGATCTTGATGGGGGCGACAGGATCTCTTAGTTCATCTCGACCCTAAATCTTTTTGTAGAAGGGAAAATTTACCTATGTAAAGGAAATACAATAGCGAATATTTAAAATGAAATGGACGGGCAAAGCTAATTAGTTAGACAACAAAGTCAGGCTTGTAGGCATCAAGGGTTAATCCGAGTTGAGTTCTAGCCCGAATGAAACGGCGAAGTCAGCTCGACTCTGAGCTCCCAAGTTTACCCGACCAAGGTAAAATCTAAATCTCTCCACAACCACAACCTAATAGTATTAAAGTATCGACAATCGCGTTATTCACCGTATTCGATGATGTGAAACGCTCTATCGAAAATAAACTCCAGTTCAAAGTTTACCGTCAAATGTTTACATGGATACGTTTTGAACTATCCGTGTTCATGTACCTTGCAATATAACTTTTTGTTGAAGGAAACTAAATTGGTTTAAGGTGGTTACCCTAAAATTGTACTCTACCCAAGAATGGAGGAAGTATTTGGTTGTTAATTTACAGTGAAATCTGTAGCATTGTAATTCTTGTCGGCGATGGGCTGACACAAACATTTAAACAAACTTGAACAGTTTTAATTGAAGCGCCCTCGTCATGGACCGGGCACCGGTCGGAATGCCAGCCTTTCTGCTCTATGTGAGCGGTTACGAGCGCAACACTAGACTCAATAGCTACGCTCACCACCTTCTATCCTCTAAAATAAACTTGTTCTCTTATCTATAAGGCGTCTTATGTTTTCCATTACCTAAATTAAATTCAGTTCTCTAGTGCGTTTATAGATTCATAAAGAGACTTTATCTCGAAGCTTTTGTACACAAGGTTAGCTAAAAGCAAATAACATACTTTAAAACAAATGTTTATATTTTATCTCGTTTGTATTTTTTACCTTCGAAATGTTTTCATTAACTACCTATGTAATTTTTCTCTATAACCTGAAGGTTAATCGACTATAATGTTTGAATTTTAATTGAAACTAAAAACTCTGCACTTTCTAATTTTTTATCTTGGTTTTGCAATTTCGCCTAAACCTATTTATTTTATTTTTTATGTAATTTCAATAAAATGGTATGTTGATGAATATGTGAACACGCTTATTTAATGTATCGTTATTTAATGGAGGCCCGTGGCCTCCGGTCGACACGCTCGTCGGACGCAGATTAATTATGTAAATGAAGTTTGGGCTGCAGATGCCGATAGAGAAAGGTTCTCTTACAAAACGTACCGCCTGCCGCCACATCGCGAATTAGTACCACTCTCAAAATTTCGTTTCGCCTTCAATAGGCCCACGATCAATCCGAGGCCCATTATCAGCCGGCATGATTCACACAATTTGCGCAATGGATCAACTTGGCTCAAGAAGGAGCCGCAAATCCGGATAAAGATGAAACGAAACCGAGGAATGGTTGAAATTATACCAAAAATATACATGCATCTGTACGCAGCTTACCGTACACCCGACGAATGTTACGCCAAGCTTCCAAATGAATTCAATTTTACATTGAATTACCCCAACAGTAGTATATTGGACGCATGAAATTCCGAATTCACTAAGACAGTAGTGACGAGAAACAGAAAAATAATATGCCTGACATAAAAAGAAAAATGTTACCTATTTTCTTTAACGTCTACAAAGGGATCTTGAAAATATCACATCTCTGGTGCCTGGTGCGAGTTATATCACAGTTTTAAGACACACTTTTTGCTTTTCGTCTTACAAAAATATGTTGTACCTGTAGTACACTTTACTAAAGCACTTTCTTATTCTGTTTATATTTGGGATAAACTGGGAGTGATTCGTCAAAAAAACTAAGACAACTTTACTATTTGAATACGTGAACTATGAATTTCTAGGTCTGAAAAACAGGTTACGACGTCAAGTAAGCTGCCGCAATTTTTTTATCCAATGGCAAAATCCAGCTAGACTGCCAGAGCATTCATTAAAATTTCAAATAGAACGCCAGCTTAGTAAACTACGAAAACTCTTTGGAAGTTTGTAATTTTCGACCAAAATCTCGATGTTATTTTCATAATAATCCCAATAAAGAACGACGTTGTTTTGATAGTCGAATGTGTTTTAGATTGCTCTATGAAGTTGGCAGATAACAGGGATCATTTTGTAAGTCGCGCCGATGCTCAGATCCTCTTTGTGCAGAATTCGAGAGCGTCGATCTTCTGCTCGACTTTTTCTCGTTAGTCCAACAGTAAAAAAAAACAACCAAGTAGGAGTCGGACTTGCGCACGAAGGGTTCCGTACCATTATCTATAAAACGGCAAAAACATCACGTTTGTTGTATGTGAGCCCCCTTAAATATTTATTTTATTGTGTTTTTTAGTTTTTGTTGTTATAGCGGCAACAGAAATACATCATCTGTGAAAATTTCAACTGTATAACTATCACGGTTCATGAGATACAGCCTGGTGACAGACGGACAGACAGACGGACGGACAGCGAAGTCTTAGTAATAGAGTCCCGTTTTACCCTTTGGGTTCGGAACCCTAAAAAATAAAGTTAATTCAAAAGAACGCTGCATATGACGTAGATACATCAAGAAGGATGAATATCGCAATTCATATCACCGTAGATAAGAAAAAGAATACAAAACATTTTTAAGGACATTTATCAGTCTCAGTGAATTCAAATTCAAAAGTATTTTATTCAAACTATTCTTATCATAAGTAGTCGTTGATTCTAAAACACTTGTTTGTTGCTTGGGGGGGTACATTGGAGTAACTTAATTAGTCCCAAGCCTTTTTGTCGTCTAAGTAATCTTTAACTTTATTAAACACTAAACAGAATACTTATCACTAAAAAGTTAGTTATAAAAGAACTTTTTAAAGTGGATAAGCAAATTTAAGCCCCTGAAGGGACTCTATCAGGACTCACGGAGTGTTTATTTTTAGCACACATGCCTTGGACGATGAAGGAAATCGTTAAAATTGTCCTGCAAACAACATTCAACATGATTTCATTTTTACACTCGATAATTAATTTAAATCTAAATATTTCTTAATCATATAGACACGAACTTAAATAGATAATAAGTACCGGCCGAGCTCAGCTCTGAAAATAGAGGACGCTCATGTTAATAGTATAGGATAGTACCTACTAATTCCATACTGCCATGATAGTAGGTACTTACTAATTCCATGCTGCCATGTCATTGTTTTAATGTCAATAATGTCATGTCATTATTCATTATCTTCTTCTAAACTTTGGGCGACCGAGCTCTGCTCGGGTGAAAATACGGAGAAAACTGTTTTTTCCCGATATGAGACCTAGCTAGATCGATTTTTCACCCCCGTAAACCCCTATATTGCAACTTTCATGAAAATCGTTAGAGCCGATTTCGAGAAAGTGAGTAGAAATCTATATACAAATAAATATAAATACAATATTGCTCGTTTAATAATAAAAATAAATAATAATAGGATGTTCTCTCTAAATCTCTCTTTTAATATACACAATATTTACATGTGAAGGACTTTTAAAGCCGTTATGAAAACATTATAATTAATGTTTTTGTCAACAACTAACAGACATATTCAAACGAGATCTATTAAAGTGGGCAGTTGGCGTAGACTTACTAAAAAAATTATTATTGTGAATGGTAGTATTATTCATAACGTCACTGTGAAAACTCCATTATTAGGTAGATTCGATCTTTGAGTTAATTAAGCTTCTAGAAAGAACAGCGTATTTTTATCAAAAAAATATTCAAGAGTAAATTTATAAAAATAAATAAAATTACACACATTTAACGATATCAGGATCTTCAGTTACGCTCTTCGACACCCAGACATTTGCTTTTGTCTTACTAAAAAAAAAAAATAAGCGGCAGAATGTAGAACAGACAATTGGTATTGTATACCAATTGTCTATTCTACATTCTGCAGCTTTGGCATGGCTCACAAGATTCTCGGGAATAGTTAGTCCAAACAGTCTTAGTGTGCATAGATAACAAACGATGTCTGTCAGCTAGAATAACAGAACGAAAATAAACAGGACGGCAACGTTGCACTCACTTTTGACTGAATATAACATCTTAGTACGGTTCCTTACACAAGGGTACTATTGTGACCGTTTTTCTAAACCTACGCCGTCTATTTGTTTGCCACAGGGCTGTATCTTAAGAATCTTAATGAGTAATCAGTTGAAAACACAGTATACGGTAACTGTAGCTGCTATTAAGCCCGATAATAACAAAAATATTTGGAAAATCCAAATGTGCACGCTCATTCAAAATTAGAAAAATATTTAAACAGCTTTTCATGAAGTACGTTTTGACTATTTTGTACCCATCAATATAGGTAAAATTTCTTACTTCGCAATTTTACGTACTGTCAAAGACTATTTAGATCTGCTTTGTTAGTTGCTAGGCAACGGAAGAGGGTTGAATATGGAAATAGATATAGATATCTATATTGGTTATTTTTTTATTAATTATAATGAAACTACTTTGAATAAAAGAGCCATTTTCAATAGGGTTCCTCCTATAAAAAAAAAAACCTTAATTCGGATCAGCAACATCCATATATGGCTGAAACGAATCTATTAAATCATCCTATTAAATCATCTATTAACGCTTTGAAGGACACGAGACACAATAGAAGTTTTATTATTATGACGCCTATGGGCGTATAGTATTATCCTTCAAAGTGTTAAGCATCCAATGGCTGAAACGAATCTATAAAAAAAAACTTAATATTTTTTTTTTTTTTACTATTTTGATGTTTTTTTTTTCGTTTCTGTCTGAATTAATCTTCATTGAATTATCTACACAATGGTATATAAAATAAGTAGGTTCTGTGTAATAGCAGCAGTGTAACAATAAAAACAGTTGCAGAAAGGAGGCAATAAATTTTTCAATCGCAAAACACGAATCGTGCAATAAAAAGTCCAAAATTCCAAATCCAAGGGGCTCTCATCCAAGGAACCCCTAAAAAAATGAATTTATACAAAGTCTTCTTTTTCATTTCATGTATGGTAGTACAGAACCGCACATATTCGGTATTCTTTTTTTTTTTTTAACATTGCCCCATACTAGGAATTTCTCCTGTATTGTGGGTGCGTTTACAAACATTTAAACTCACATACACAAACAGCCAGACCCGGAACAACTACTTGTACTTGTTACTCTTTGTAACTAGGTACCTGTTTTTCGTGATAAGTCTTACATGTGTCATACAGTAAAGCCGTTAAGAACGTCATGTGGGATATAATATAAGATGCGTTTGTTTTTGTACGGTTGAAAATCACAAAAGGATTTATGTTTTCGCGCGTCTTTTTTGCGTTTCAGTGATAATGAGCTCAAAGATCTTACACGAGATTCTTCAGATAATGTGAAATTATTCAAATTATTCTTGGAACAAAGACATCTGATATAAATACTTAAACGTAAACATAACATCACGCCTATAATCCCCGAAGGGTTAGGCAGAGGTGTATAGTACACCCACATTTCGCCAGTTATGTTTAAGTCCCATGTAATAGGGGGCGAGCCTATTGCCATCAACCGGGCACAAATCCAGACTCCGGGCTGCTACTGAGAAATTCCAGATGGAAAAAACCAAAAACACTTTGCACGACCCAGGAATCGAACCCAGGACCTCATACTCAGCAGTAGCGCTTGCGACCACTAGACCAACGAGGCAATATAAGTACTTATAGGTAATATATGAGTTTTTTAGGAATATTTAATAGTATTTTTTTTGGCGGTGCATTCAAGTTACCTATATAAACCTCCTTAAATCCCTCCCCACTCAACCGACTTCTATTCCTACTCCTTCACTGTGCACGCGGTTCGGTTGTGGAATTCACTTCCGCCTGACATTAGGGACTGTCGCACAGTGGAACGAATGTATGGAAGCGGTTGGACGTAGACATGTCCGAAAAATAAGAGTAAAATTATGACAAACTAATGATGCCATCTTATTCGATTACTTAATGCCTTCATAAATTGTGGTGATGAATTTCTTCATAACTCCCATATTTCGGGAGTAATTTGAGAAAATGTGAAATTTTACTATGAAAATGAGTGTATTGAGCTCTCTCCCTCCTGATTCCGGGCTTGTTTCAAGTAGCGGTCTCTAATATCGTAATGCTATTACTAAGAGCTATATTTAATACTAAGACACATAGTGCGCCAAATGTGCACTTTCTGGGATAAAAGGAAATGAAAATTTAAAAAAAAAAACGTTTTTTCCCCATTTGTATTTACTTTAAACCGCAGACAGACTTATTAAGAGGTCTATAAATATATTATATATATACAGAAATATATATTAACAAAAATATTCACAAGAACTGATGAGAGTATGACTTTTAAGTAAGTTGATAATAAATTACCTAGTTTCATTAAAAGTACAATAAATAATTAAGACGTAAGCTCTAATTTACTAAGTTACACATTTTAAAACAATAACATCATTTAATTATCTTCGTCATCATCATCATCATCAATTAATTCAAATTCAGAATCGATGTCCGCTAAATCATTTATGTTAACAAATTCGATATCACTTTTCTCAGAATCCGTAAGCTCATAAAATTCCTTAAAAGAAGATTTTTTTACAAACTTATTTCCTTTTGGACGGATACTTGTAACAAGTGGATCAGAAGACAGTAAAAGATTGTGCATAATATCTTCATTGCATGAGATACTGCTATGCTTTCGAGAATGCCCCTCTCTATATTTTCTAAAATCTTTATTTCTAGCCTCAGATGCCTCTTCGGATAGAAAACCAATGGGCACAATTGACATGTTCTGAACTATGTCTGGCCCATGCATTAAAATTTTATGAAGTGAAGAAGGCATATAATACCATGGGTATAACTCCACGTAAAGCTTAGCAGTATCAAAGCAGAACTCTCGGAATTTAGTTACGTTGATCTTCTCTCCTGATGAAATACACTGCAAGATCACACAGATTTTTCTTAAAAGCATAGCATCTATTCCGGTCAGTTCAGCAGATTTAGTGTAGTTTTCAAAAAATCTCCTTGCCGAGTTGCCATTGTTGGTGGATCCACTGCCTTGTTTCACAACATCGAGAAGTAAGCCCGTTTCTCTTCTTACAGCCTCTTGAACTCTTTTCTTCCTGTCATCAACTTGCCTTTTTGCTATATCACCCCTTACTTGCCATGATTTTATGTCTAATTTGTAGGAAATGTGTAATAAGCATTCCATTGAGCGAATCCAAGCGTGAAGGGTGCTTAAGCTATATTTATACATGTCCTCGTTTGCGTGTTTATCTTTGATTAACTCTAAATTATTCATTTCTTTAGGACAAGCCTTGCATATGTCACACACTGAAGCTGCTGTATTGGATATAATGGAATGAATTTTACCATCAATCATTGTCAACAGCAGTTGGTGTTTGACACTAATTCCATCAGTGATGGTGGATGGAGTTAAGGCTTCAATCTCTGCTTCGATTTCAGCCATCTCTCTCTGCACATTTTCTTTGGTTTCCTTTATAAACTTAAACAATATTGGCCGGCAAAATGAAGTGGAAGATGGTCGCTCGTTTTCCCAAATTGTTACACCTTTTGAGACGAGCCGCAGTGGTACAAGACTAATCATAAAATTACTAGCAAGATCGATTTGCTCATCTTCACTCGTCCTTTGATGATAAATGCTTTGGCTAGATGATCCGTCAAAACCCCATTTGCTGGTCAATACGAGCTGTTGATTGGGATCAACAGGGGTTTCTAACGACCTAATAAGTCTTCTTGAGGTTAAATCCATCAAGGCTTGTAATTTGATTTTTGCAGAGCTCTCTGTAACTGTGAGATCTTCTTTGGCCGGATAGCACTTAATTTTTTCTTTAACCAACATGTAGTAACTCGGGTATTGAAGAGCTCCTTCTTGAGTGTTGAAATCCCGAAGAGTGTTATAGCGCCATTTCGATAAGTTCATCGATACATAAAGAGCCAATGCCTTCAAAGGGGATATTTCCCGGACCTGAATTGATTTACCTTCAATGAAGGCTTTGATTTTTGAGGCCTCTTCTGGATTCTCCGTCAAGTATTTCATAACATAAGCTGTATCGCTTTGTCCTGCCTTTTGAAGCGCCCTTTCGGCCGAAAACATAATTTCAGCGCTGCTACTGCTGCATGAAAGACTATCTTCAGTGGTGCGTCTTCTTTTTTGCCGGTTACTAAGGTCCTCAAAAGATTTACGAGGACTAGGATGTGTACAAGTTGAAGCATCAGATTTAGCAGGAGAAATTATGGGCTCGATGACGTCACTTATATTTTCTGTAGAAGGTTCCATATTTTCATTCTGTAATTCCGGCCATTGAATTGCAGCCTGTAGCCAAATCTCATGTTTCTTCCGAAACTTATCTGTGCTTCTTCCAGACTGTGTCCATTTTGCATAAATGCGGTAGCAAAATCGACGACACCAGTCTTTTAAACTTGTTTCAGCACTTTCACATAACTGAACACAACTGTTATCTTTTAAAACACTGAACAAATAGTTAAAGTCGCGTAAATCTTTATGTGCGCGTGCGCATAAAGCAACGTGAATATCAAGATTTGTATTAAAATTTGGAAAATACATTGCGAGATTAGCTTGGATACAACGAGGTGTAAATCAACACTGATTTTAAAGTTACTAATAGTGACCTATTTATATAAAATCCAGGTATCCCAGGTATCCTTTGTTAAATATTGCAAGGTAATTAGTTATTGTGATAATTAGTAAATGATGCATGCTAAATTAGTGTATTAAGAGCCATTTAGTAATTAAATAATAGCAATGTTCTTATCAGTAATCATTAGTGCATCAGTTTTATATGTAAACCTTAAGTCCCTAATTATATATCCTAATTAGCTTATATCTTCTCTAATTGGCTGATCAGAAATGTTATTGTAATAAGGTAAACCTTTAGAAAAACGGTTTTAATCAACAAAATAAACAAAAAATTAAAAAATTGTGTTATAAAATAAACATCACTCTTTATCCCAGAAAGTGCACATTTGGCGCACTATGTGTCTTAGTATTAAATATAGCTCTTAGTATTAGCATTATGATATTAGAGACCGCTACTTGAAACAAGCCCGGAATCAGGAGGGAGAGAGCTCGATACACTCATTTTCATAGTAAAATTTCACATTTTCTCAAATTACTCCCGAAATATGGGAGTTATGAAGAAATTCATCACCACAAGTTATGAAGGCATTAAGTAATCGAATAAGATGGCATCATTAGTTTGGCATAATTTTACTCTTTTTTTTCGGACATGTCTACGTCCAACCGCTCCCATACATTCGTTCCACTGTGTGTCGTACTGTTGAAGCATTTAAACGAAGAGTGAAAGAACACTATCTTTCCACTTCGTCATAGTTGCATAGTTATCTTAAATCACATTATGATTATATACTCGTATATTATAGTGATATTAATTTTAGAAGTAGTATGTAAGTACATTCTTGTATTGTAAGTAGTTTGTATAAATAGTTAATTGTATTTTTTTTTCTTCTTTGATTTATGTTTTTGTTTTATCTTCTACGGTTACACACGTTGTCTACATCTCATTTTTTATAATTTCCTGTCGCAGGTATGCTGGAAGAGATTTCTTTAGAAATAAGCATTGCCTTTGTACGTATTTTTCTGTTCCTTTCCTCTTGTCTGTTTATATGTGTGTGCATAAATGGTTAAATAAATAAATAAATAAAGAATTCACAACAAGACATTAATTGTGATCAAACAATTAGTGTGTTGTTGGGAATTTGTCAGACAACAACGTAAACCCTACTAGGAATTTTCTCGCTATATCTACTAAAGACACTTAAATATAAATCCTTAGCTTTTCTATTAAGTAATTTTTATCGTAGAATCTAAGCTTACCAAGAAACGTAATTTATATCAAGTTCCCTGTTACCCTACTGATATTGTACAACAACAGCTTATCTTAAATAATTAAGTTGCCTGGTCAGGTTTTACACATGGATTATTGTAGTACCAAATCATACGAGTGCATACACAACACCAGAGTAGTATATGTATAGTTCCCAATACCTGGGTGACCGAGCTCTGCTCTGGTGAAAATAGAGAATGCTCATTTAATAGTATAGGAAAGTTCATAATAATCCATGTGTAGTACTTACTAATTCCATGCTGCCATGTCATTATTCTAATGTCGTTATTCATTATATTGTTCTAAGCTTTGGCCGACCGAGCTCTGCTCGAGTAAAAATACGGAGAAAACTAATTTTCCCAGATATTAGACTTACCTAGATCAATTTTTCGCTTCCGTAAACCCCTATAGTGCAACTTTCATTGAAATCGTTAGAGTCGATTTCGAGAACGTGAGTACTATATATACAAATATTGCTCATTTAATAGTATAGGATATACCACAGACATGAGCACAACCCTACCTAATGCTACATAGGTAGTTATAATTTCTAAGGGTGTATTCAATATAGAGATAGGCACAAAGGTACAGGAATGGGAGGTATTCCGATATTCCCGAGGTTAACACCGGAATGTGGAGGTTCTAAATAGAGGTGACCAATCAGCTGGCGCTTAGATGTGCTATAGCATGCTATGCCACCTGAATTAACGAGATACGTTACAACTACCGGCAAAGTGGCCGCCCGTGGCTCTGCGAACGTCTTTGACGACCCCGTATCAATAGTCGATAGAATTAAGCTACCCTCGATAACGATATTACTATATCCCTCAGCTTTAGGTGAATATCAACACGTACATAAGTCGTGTGTCGTACAGATACGAGGCTAAAAATATCTCCGGCCGACGACTAATCTTGATTTTTGTCTTTTATTCTCCAAACCAATCTTCTGCTCTTAACACGATCGCATATGTAATTCGGGATTCCGAAAATCTTTCACGTGTCGCCTACTAAGTACCTACCAATACGAAATTTTATTAAACGATCGAGGCCAGAAAGCCCTTTATTTCATGAAAAAATACACGATATTGTAGTGTTGCGTAGTTTTGGAGAATGGTATTGAATGACAGTAAACGGTCGGTAGCGAGTAGCAACAAAAAGTTAATGTCGTGAGGGAGCCAAACACTCAACACGTTCGCACTGCAAACATCACCGACTTGGGTAATTTCGCTCAACGGGAAAGTCACAAGAGGGTCCACTCTTCGCACACTTCCATTTCGAAAATAAATGAGTTAATCAAAATAGAACGAGACTATGCGAAGAAAATAAAGTAAGACAAATAGGTCCGATTCAAGGCATCGAGTCCATTTTACGCATCGTTTGTTTGTTTGCTTGCTCAAGAGCCGCCGTCGAGGGAGTGAGCCACGCACAGCGGCACAACACTCACAGAACCAGCTACAGTTCACTAACGCGTTGATATATTTCCCGGAAGTGTATGAGCTAATAAACGTATTTTCTCACGGAGATGGCAAAGGTCTGTGTTATCGCCTGGGAATACAGTACTAACGAAACTCAAGTTGACTTTTATCAGACAATCGAGTTATACACTGAAGTCAGGTCAAGTGCGACACAAGTCAGGGCGGCGGGCGTTTAGTCTTCTAAGTTACATCTTTTGCCCGATAATGTAAGGCGATTAAATAAGTTTAGATTGAAGCTGAACCTTTTGAACTTGATTCAATATCATCCCAATATCGTTAGATCTGGGTTAGGTATATTAGGGTATTAAAATTTAATATCAATATATAGAATATGGTTGAAGTAATTTGATGTAACATAAAGCACTATCAATCATATTGTGAGCGGCGGCGCGCGCAGTGTTCCACACCGCTGCCACTGCTGCCGACGCCCGGAGACGATCATTCATCACACTTCGAGCTCTCTTAAGTGCTTTAGTGCACTATAATCAACTCCTTATATCGGCATTTTGTTAAGTACACTCTGCATCATCATAATTAGCTATATGAGTAGCTACTGCAAATTGTGTTGATTGATGATCCCATCTTCTTTAGTTAGATCACATTTCAGTACCGATCTTATAAAAATTTCTGCATTCTTGCATTTCGATTAATTCTCTTTTCATTTTCACCATTCTAAAGGCTTCTCTTCGAATTCATATTAAAGATTTGAATTTAATTTTCGCATAGAAAAAGTTTTTTTTGATCGAAGTCTATATTAAATGGATAAATATTAATAAGATAATTTAATTTATATTCAAATGAAAATCTGAAATTATATTACAATAATAAAACTGCGGTGTGGAAAATATCCGCTGCCAAAGTCAAACACATGAATTTTTATGAACATAAACATTTTTCGTTACGACCCGAACTGACGGTCGTTAAAACTCTTATCCATAATCATGTGGAGAACAAGGAAAATGTCATTCGTCATGCTTATAAAGATTAGATAAGGAGTTCGACTCACAAGATCGTTAGTAAGTGTGAGTTGAAGAACCCAGGAATGGAAGTGATCGCACTCCGTTCGACAAAGCATATCTGATTGACATACATTGACATGACATCGACGCACCTGAAACCTAACGACCTCCGACTACTTTTTACGACTTGTTATTGTTTTTTCTTCAGCAAGTACCTATCTCAAAAAAGTACTTAATTATATTTGTCAAAACATAGACATCTTTAAATTCAGCAAAAACTAATTAGTTTCAAATTAAAATATTATTTAGATAGCTACATAGAGCTCAGTCTCGTTAATTTCTTCAGCGTCTCAAATGAACGTCTGACGTAATGTAAATATTTACACGACATTAATTATACAGCCATCTAATAACTCCCTCGTAACATGGTGTAAGTAAAGGAGAAACTATTAAACGCGACCACGAATGTTTAACGTGTGAGCGAAGCATTATTAAAATTAATGGCTTTATTAAAGCGGCCGCGCATCAAAATATGTAAACTATGCCGCACTATCCATATGAATGGACGTGAGCTGCGGCAACGAATATGACGGTGGAACCTATATTCAGAGCCGACAGCGGTCGACGTCGGCGCGACGAAGGCGAAGCATATTAGGACCTCACATTCATCCAACCCGTCCCGAATACACGTCTTTATCAAAGACGTTATTAAACCTGCCACCGGTAGAATACGTAAGACGGTGAATCGATTTGACTAAATTACCTCAGGAACATATAGAGTCCGCACACACTCCATACGTCCACCTCATCGTCATAGTTACTTATTTAGAAAGATGACGATACCATTTCTTTACGAACTGGCGAATAGGTCAGAAGGACGGTCTCCAACACTTTATCGTGCAAGCCATTTCTAAAGATTGAGCGACGAAAGTGTCCATGAAAACATAATATCTCCCAAACTGCTGACAAAGCGTCGAGGTTTTATAGATTTCACGAAGTGGAAAAAATAGTTTTCTCTATTTGAAAATTATGTTCTCACGCCCCCAAGGTACAAACAGTTCAATAACGTAGCAGCGAACGGGCAAAAGCGCAAGTTCGTTTAATTGCAATTTAGACTAAGCCCAGCGATCGCCTCATAAGCTGGCAAACAGAGAGGTCGAGGGTCTGCGGAAAGACTCAGATATAGCCGCCGAACCGAGTGCACTCACTGGTATCTAGTTTCGTATAACAAATGGCGGAGCAAACCACTCCACTAAGCTAGTGCTCGCTGCACAAGAACAGTTCGACGATGTCGACCAACAGTACCGACACTTTAAACGTACTTGACATACAACACTTTGATTGCATTATTCCATCGAAGCAGTTATATTATTTAAGTTGTTCGATAATTACAGTCGTAAATTGAATTAGGATTTTTTCACAAAAAAATAATGTTTTGTATTAGCAATTCAATCAAATGAGGCACAGATGCGAAATTATTTCATTAGTTAATGCTGAATACTGAAATTTAATACAAATTACATATTGTATTAATGTAATTTGTACACGAAATATAATACAAGTTAGCGTATTGACACGTTTGTAGTAGAATAATGAAAAACTCGGATATGAAAACAATAACGGGTTAAGCTTAAAAGGATTGTATATGGTACAGGTGACAGGTAATGGGGAAACGCATTAAGCCACCTACGAAGTTGAGCGGCGCTGCGCGGCTCGTGAAATAAAATGCACTAATGATTCGGCGGGGCACGCTTCATAACGACCCCTCGCGATTAATACTATTATACGATTCCTTTGCGCAATATACATTATCATAACCAGACACTATAATTCGAGTAAACAGCTTATCTTGTGGAACAAAGAAAATGTGAACCGGATAATGATTCAGCATTTATCAGATTACATCTCTCCTTCGTTATTCAATATCCGTGGTATATGCAATTATTGACAATCGGGTAGATCTCCGGAAATTACATTTTTAATGACGATTTTTGTAAATAGAATTACAGTAATGACTAATAATAATTCGTGCAGTTATGCTGTTACAAAAAATTCAAAATCACAAAATGTGTAAAACGTGTCGTACGTCGGCACTGTCTGTGCCGCGAGAGGCGATGCAGTGTCTGGTTTATATTCTTATATTTTTCTCTTTAATTATAAAAGGAATTGGCCAAACGGACCCCAAGAACTATGTAAGTACTTATGTATAGAACACCTACCTAACTGCTGAATTTCGGGACATGGATATTTATCTGTATTAGCCCCGCCAGATTTGCTTAGGCAGAATTTCCACCGACATTTACTTCAGTCTGGGGAACGGTTTACCATTAGCACATCGGCACGTATACTTGTCGGCGCGGTATCGTGGCGCCCCGGCTGGAGTCCCCGAGCTAACCGCGCTGTTCCCGGCACACCTATATTTTATTTTTCTTGACAGCACATGAACGCGTTAAGCCGACGGTGCGTTGACTGCGTATAAAGCAATCGACGAGATTCCATACGAATAAACAAGTGTATTTTGATCAAGAGCTATATTGAAAGAGAATTTAGTTCTAGCAATTTCAGATGAATACATCAATCGAAATTTCTTTTTTCTTAGACCGACATCAAAATTGCAGAATGTGTCAAATTCGTTTTGGGTGGTTGGCTTCTTATGGCCTCAAAGAGTCGTTTAAGCTTTATTAGTTTAAAATCAAAGCTTACAAGCATTAATTAACCTTGCCATCACCACCGTTAATGTTGATCTAAGGTAAGAATCCTTTTAATACGTTACCAAGCTATTCTTCAGCAATTAAATACGAGTAGTTACCATAGATTAAGTCAAGCGCGTCGTCTACAGGTTTGGACAAAGGAATATTAGCTTTCCCAGAAATTTGCTCACCTCAATGATCCGTCATTCACAGAAATCTATTCACACCTGATTACATCGTCGAATCCGATCTTCTGTTGGATTTTTGTTTACCCAAAGATTTTAGGGCTCGAATAACATGCAATTTTCGTTAAGCCAAAAGCTTGGAGAGAGTAAATCGAACTCAATTTTAAATACTTTGCGAATTCGCAATTTACTTTGGTAATCTGCTATAGTCACAAAAAGAATACAAGTGGAGTGTAAACAGATAATTTTAATTATGCCCTTGTGTTATTATTATTCCAGGGTCCATACCTAATGGAATGGAAAACGTTTGAAGAATGTAAAGGTCCAAAACAGGGCGAGTGCGGCAAATTTGAAATCAAAAATTCACAAAATATGTCGGACGTAGTATTCCTGCTGGACTTTCCCAGGGATTGTCCGGCTACCTCGGTAGGTATTTTAATTAAAATTTTACAAAAAAAAATAACTATCTTACTACATATTTTAGTAACTAATATCCGTTTTATACAGGCTAAAATTGTGGTTAGTACTAGAAGTAACAATGTTACAAAAAAGTTGTGGAACTATGCGCTGAACAAACCCTGCGAACATTTTGTTTTGGGCCCCGTTCTTGTTGATTCGTTCAATTTGACTAAGAATTGCAAAGTTAACAAGGTAAGATTTTCAGATAAGTATCAACTAATTTCAGCGAACCGTCGTGAGCATAAAGTTTAACGTGATTTTATACACAGGGTCGCTACGAGATACATCTCGACTTTGTAGCGAAAGCCAAGATGTTTTTGGGGACGACTTTTTTTTACGGCGACTACGCATTCAAGATCATTTCTTATAACAAGGTAAACAATTTCTTCTGTGTATACACCATACTCAACATCAAAAAGCCTGCTTAAAAATTAAATGCCTACTTTTTGCAGTAAAAGTTATATTATTTAAAAAAATACACGTACACGAAAGAGGAACATAACTCCACAAAAAATTATATTCCTTGCACCAGTTCCACTATGTCGAGACCTACTTGCATACGCTGGGGACGTCTAGAATATTTGATAGAAAAACCAGCACCATTTATCCGCATTATTGCTTTCAGAAAATAATACTGCAGTTCAGTTTTATCGTCAGATAATAAACGTATATTTAGGTATGAATTTATTAATTGGATGGCTCCGCTTCAGAAGTTGAGCATCGTTTTTATCAAAGTGGCACAATTATCGTGTTTCATTTAGGGTGCACCCTCAGGCTCGTGACTCGCGTCTGACTTAATAACCATATAATATAGTCGGCGGGTCGGATAGACGCGTAATATAACGAATTTCCGTGTCGCGATTAAAACTCGTTATAAATGGTAGCCGGGGAGAACTCTGAGCCTGTCACCATTACCGCTAAAAGAGGGAAAAAAAAGATTCGCATTAAAACGCGCTGAAATTTTGCAAAACGGCAGCCTGCATACACGACGAAAACAGCCGGCGAACATATTATTTTATGAAGTTTTTATACCACGTTTACGAACCGCAAGTCTTTGTAATCGCAATGTGCCTTTTCAGACTCACAAACTTTGTCTAACGTAAGTAGTTGACTGGCGAATTAAATTGTGAAAATCACAAGTACCGGAGACTAATTTTCCCTCCCAACTTTCAATAGCACCTAATTATATTCAATGACGCTTCATGATTTCTCCATGATTTACTGAAATTGCGCCAATAATTATAGGCCGCCCTACCATTCACAGCGAACACAATACGCCAAAGTAAATTCTGTTCAATTCAACAATGAGCAGATAGTTTTTAATCGGTTAATTGATATCAACATTAAACAGGTAATAACAGAGAACATGATCACGCCACAGTTAACTAATTAATGAGTAATTATTCATCAGACTAAATAAATTAATTGATCTTTTTTCACAAATTCGAACGGCCAAATAAATAAAGACCGCTAAATCTTGCTATAAAACAAAACTCGACAAATTCATCTGTTTGTGAAATTAAATAAAGGGAGCGTAGTTAATACATTTTTAATGAGCTGTAATAATTACACAACCAATTACTCGTCTTAGTAGAGCGAGATCTGCGAGTAAATCTGGTCGGTAATGGCGCGCGGTGGCACCTGAGCCTGTGGCGGCCGCCTCGCTAATTTCCTAAAGCACAATATAAATTACCGCCTGAAAACAATGACGACCGCGCTAAACTCACGCTGCCCGCTTGCACCGCCCAAATTATAATGTACACGCTAAAAGGATTGTTAGCTTTATATAAATTATTTCAAAGCGACTACAACAAATCAAGTTAAGTGCTTACTTCTTCTCAAATTAAAACTATATATTTAAAACAAACCTCTTCAGGAGCTCAAAATGTTACAAGATTTACTCCTAATCCTGTTGACACAAAGATGTTCTCAACAGTAGGATTATAACTTTGCATAATCTTTGAACTTTCAGTCTTGGATGCTTCGATTTTTGTCGAGTCAACCAGTTAATTATTTTCCACGGACAATGAATTGCTGAACTCCATTCATTATCTTGAAATGAATCGACATTTTTTTTATAAATCTTGTTTTTCAGCTGATCTTGAAAATATACAAGCCTTGTTATTTAGTCGTTTTTATAGCGACATTTTTAAAACGAGGAAGTTAATATACATTTTAAGATGAGCTTTTTGTTAGGAAAAAATGCAATAACCAAATGGAACCAGGCCATTTTCCGACTAAACAAAATAGAACAAAGTACGTGCACTTATTTATTGTAAATAGTTAGAAGTTTTGCGTCTGCATGGTTTGGATAAGTTTCCTTTTTCGTTAACATTTTGGCAAGACGCCTAAGCTATTTGTAAAACATATTAAACATCTCTATTCGACATTAACAAATGGCTCCTCATAGCATGGCGTTGGTGGGTGGTACAATAAAACACTATGTATCAAAGTGCTAACTTTATGGCCGCAAATGTAAGCAACACACTTACTTATTCACGTCACCTAGCTGGATACAATTGGAAACGGGAATAGGTAAGGCGTACCGACATAAAATACTATGTAGCTACGTATAGCTGCATTACAGCCACGAATGGTGTTATTCATGTCCAGAATAAATCAGCACTAGCAACTCTACGATAATGTGGCGCGTTAGCATGAATAAGCTGTGCACACACGACGAGGTACCGGCATGCTGCATGAGCGCTGGCTCCTGCACGCAAACATCACTCCTCAACCGGATGAATTCCGTATGAGCGTGCTTATTGTATTGGAATAACCGATTGGTTGGGAACAGACCGCCTATTTAAATGCGTGACCCGTCATTAGGCACGCGACCGGAGTGATCCGGGATCGCTCAAGTACCCACGCGCTCGATGGCCTCGTATAATCGACCTGTTAACGTTTCGTCGTACATACTACCTAGTACCTACCCAAACCCAACCCAGTTTGCCGTCATTTATTTTTACTGCTTACTAGGCGGAATTCTGTTCGACGAAGGCGACACGGGCAGTGGCAGGCAATTGATCGTCGAATCTCACGGCTATACTATATATATATATGACCTGTGATGTCATATCAAAGGCATTTATTTTATATAGCTTGTCAGCTACCATGTTTAATTGCGTTAGTAGCTCCGTCGCCGCGTAAGATAAACAAGATCAGTATTCCGCTATGATATTGTTACGTCGTACGTACGAGATCTTTCGAGAAAGCACGGATTACAGTGTGTTTGCGCTAAAAACTTCGAGAAGCATTCCATTATTATTAGTTTGAAGTTAAGTAGGTAACTACTTATAAAAAATATTAGGACTCGTCATTGTAATTTCGACCGTACGCCTAGGGCATAAAGTACCTATTTCTTTATTCGGTACAAGTAGGTTATTATTTTTTTTTATACCTACTACTTTTGTAATTCCTGGTAATGTTTATTTGTTGATGTTTTTCTGGAACCGTTCTACACGTCGCCGGAATGTTCTTGAATATTGGCGGTATAAAAGCAGAGCGCCGACACACGATGGAGTTAAAGTCCGGTTAAGCAGCCAAGACCTTAGTGGTCAAAACTGCGAGATGCCCGTTTAAAAAAAAAAAAAAAAAAAAAAAAAAACACGATGGAGTCAGTCTGATTTAGGCGATACAACGAAGCGAATCGAAGTGAACTAGAAGTGCGATATCTAAGCGAATAGTGATCAGTAGTGTATTTGTGATTAAGTTTTAAGTGTTTCGTGTTCAATAAAGTTATTTAATTGTCCGATTGGTAATAATTAATTTATCCCATACCCAGCTCGTAACAATTTGGTGTCAGAAGTGAGGGATAAATTATGCCAATTCTACCGAAGGACGACACGGACGGTATTCGTACCAGGAGTCAGCGACATCAGGACATGGACCAAAGGCGGTTTGAACATTCTCCAACACAGACACCGGGTGGTGTCCAGCCTACGTCAGTGCCAGTCGCTGGCCCATCCGTAGTTTCTACAGCATCAATGGCGCCAGACTTGTCTGCTTTAATGGCGCTGCTGCAGGAGCAGTCTCGCCGTCAAGAGGAGCAGGCTCGCCGTCAAGAGGAGCAGGCTCGCCGTCAAGAGGAGCAGGCTCGCCGGTTGGAAGAGCAGTTGCAGCGAGACAAAGAGGAGCAGGTCCGCCGCCAAGACGAGCAGATGCTCCTCATAAAGGATCTTCATGCAACTTTTGGCAAAGACCTAAAGGTGATGAAGGATCAGGTACGGCAGCACGAGAATCGCCTCTCAGAAGCCGAAGTTCAGATCGCTGGGGTGAAGAAGGCTTTGGGGGAACTGAAGACTGGAGACGTGACTGTAGCTTCAGTAGTTGCTGCACCTTCAGCGCGGGGCTTTAAGGTGCCTCCATTCGATGGCACATCTTCGTGGTCGGCTTATAAAATTCAATTTGAGGCCGTTATGAAGGCGAATGGATGGATAAAACCGCAAGCCATGACCGCGCTCACCTTGGGCCTCCGAGACCAGGCCCTAAACATTCTTGAGGCGCTCGGCAAGAATGTAACCTACGAGCAGCTGCTGGAGGCGTTAGAGTCCAGATACGGCGACGCGCACATGGAGCACGTATTTCGTGCTAAGTTGAAGGATCGTGTTCAACGTAGTGCCGAGAACCTACAGCAGTGGGCTCTCGAAGTTGAAAAGCTGGTTCGGAAAGCATACCAGTCTGCTCCTGCACTTATCGATGGGAATCTGGTACAAGCGTTCGTTGATGGAATACGCGACCTAGAAGTTAGAGCCGCTGTGAGACTTGGGCATCATGAGACGCTGAAAGACGCCTTGGCCCATGCCTTAGAAGTAGAGGCAGTGAGGCAGGACCACCGAACGCAACGCGTCAGGGAGGTTGTAGCATCACCTGTACGCGACCGGCCGCAAGGGTACAGTCCTAGGTGCTACACTTGCGGAGTAAGGGGTCATCTTCGGTCAAACTGTCCTAAGCGCAGCACCCCGAGAGAAGATCAGCAGGGAAGGGTGGCTGAAGTGACTGCCCAGCCACAGCAGGGAAACGAGTAAATGCCAGGACTGGGGGGCGGGTGCTGGCTGGTATTGAAAGAGCCCCGAGAATCTTGATCTCGCAAGCACATGATGGGAACAGCCTGACCATCAAAGGCGAAGTCAACGGAACACCATGCAAACTGATGTTGGATACTGGAGCTTCTCACACGGTCGTAAATTCTCACCTAGCAAGTCGGTTTCTTGGGAGAACTCACGGTAACGCAGACGCCTTGTCAAGAAGACCTTGTCCTGAAGACGGTAAGCACTGTGCCAGGCAAGAGACTAAGGAAGTAGTACCCGTGAGGATGCTTAGAACAGATCTCACCGATGAATGGAAGGAAACCCTACAGCAGGCTCAGCAAAATGACTCAGACATCAAACCGATCTTCGAGTGGGTCAAAGCTGGTGCTCCTAAACCCAAGTGGAGTGATGTGGCTGCGATGAGTTCCATCACGAAGAGTTATTGGGCGCAATGGAACAGCTTGGTGATCCAGGATGGAGTCTTGTGCCGTAAATGGGAAAACGCTCGAGGGGACAGCTGTCATCTACAAATGGTTGTCCCTAAAGCTAAGGTACCGGATGTTCTACGGCTCTACAATGATGGATGTTCAGGAGGACATATGGGAGTAAAAAGGACTCTACTAAAAATTCGAGAACGCTTTTACTGGATCCACTGTCGAGATGATGTGGAGGACTGGTGTCGCAAATGTACCAGTTGTGCGGCCGTGAAAGGACCCCACACACGCAGCCGAGGTGCATTAAAAGTGTACAACGTTGGAGCCCCTTGGGAACGGATAGCACTAGACGTTGCGGGACCATTTCCAGAAAGTGAGAGCGGAAACAAGTACTTCCTGGTGGTCATGGATTACTTCACAAAGTGGCCAGAAGTCTTCGCCATTCCTAACCAAGAAGCTACAACTGTCGCAGATAAATTAGTTCAGGAAGTTTTCTGTCGTTTTGGAGTACCCTTAGAAATACACAGCGATCAAGGAAGGAATTTTGAATCGCAAGTATTTCAGGAAACTTGTCGATTGATGGGTACCTACAAGACCAGAACCACCTCTTACCACCCACAATCTGATGGAATGGTGGAACGATTCAACCAAACGTTGGAGAGATATCTGGCAAAAGTCGTGGAAAGCAGGCAGAGGGATTGGGACAAGCACATACAGCCGTTTCTGCTGTCCTACCGCAGCGCAGTCCACAAAAGTACGACTGTGACGCCAGCCTTCGCGAACTTTGGAAGAGAATTACGGTTGCCAGCAGATTTAGTCACTGGAGCTCCCCCTGATGCTCCACGTAGTGTAACAGATTACGCAAATGATTTGCGTAACAAGTTGAATGATGTTTATGAGCATATCCGACAATCCGGCCAACAGATGTCTGAGAAGATGAAGACCCGTTATGACCGCAAGGCAAACAGTAGGGGTTTCGACGAGGGTTCACTGGTGTGGTTACATAACCCAGTGCGGAGCAAGGGGAAGTCTCCGAAATTGCAAGCAAATTGGGATGGACCATACCGAGTCGTGACTAGGATCAACGATGTCACCTACCGAATACAGAAGGGTCTACGAGGTGCGCCTAAGATTGTTCATGTAGACCGATTGGCCCGATACTACGGGGCTAATGATGCTCGGGACGAGCATGTCTAAGGAGGGGGCAGTGTTACGTCGTACGTACGAGATCTTTCGAGAAAGCACGGATTACAGTGTGTTTGCGCTAAAAACTTCGAGAAGCATTCCATTATTATTAGTTTGAAGTTAAGTAGGTAACTACTTATAAAAAATATTAGGACTCGTCATTGTAATTTCGACCGTACGCTTAGGGCATAAAGTACCTATTTCTTTATTCGGTACAAGTAGGTTATTATTTTTTTTTATACCTACTACTTTTGTAATTCCTGGTAATGTTTATTTGTTGATGTTTTTCTGGAACCGTTCTACACGTCGCCGGAATGTTCTTGAATATTGGCGGTATAAAAGCAGAGCGCCGACACACGATGGAGTTAAAGTCCGGTTAAGCAGCCAAGACCTTAGTGGTCAAAACTGCGAGATGCCCGTTTAAAAAAAAAAAAAAAAAAAAAAAAAACACGATGGAGTCAGTCTGATTTAGGCGATACAACGAAGCGAATCGAAGTGAACTAGAAGTGCGATATCTAAGCGAATAGTGATCAGTAGTGTATTTGTGATTAAGTTTTAAGTGTTTCGTGTTCAATAAAGTTATTTAATTGTCCGATTGGTAATAATTAATTTATCCCATACCCAGCTCGTAACAATATTTAGTGCGAAAATGTAATAAAGACCTCACGTCCTAAGCGAGTTACCATGTGGGATGTCAAAGCTATTTTTTGCCGGCGACGGCGACGTTCCGATAAGACTATTTCAGTGATTTGTTGCGGTTGTAGGAGTGAAGATTAAATTAGTCCTGTGCTACGTTACATTCATGTTCTTTATAAATATATCTTCGTGATAAAAAAATCGTCTCAGTAACGAGAGCCAGACGATCGATTCCTAGAATACTGTCTATCTCTAACATAACAAAGTAAAACGGAACTTATAATTAGTTTAAAACATGAAGACGTGGTTAATCTAGGAATGACTAATTCGCGTCTAAGACTACAGAGTCTATAATTGACCATATATACCTTAGTTAACAGTTTATCAGTCTCTGCAAATAATGTATAAAAAATGTTCGTACTCACTCAGACAAAGGAATTATTGAATCCAAACTTACCTGAAAAGAGAGAAAACACAATGAAAAACAAAATAGTAAGTATAACATGATCCTATCGCGTACAAAAAATATCAACCTGTAACTTCCCAAGAAAAAATAATGAAAACCGACTTAAAAATAGATTAGCAACAGTTTACTTTAAAATGCTGTTCGTGATTGAATCACACCCTAACGGCTGAACGGTTTTGGTTACAACTCACAATGAATTCTGAATTTAAACCAGACATTTACATCCCGAAAAACTACGGATCTAGTCGAGCGGCAAGCGGTTCCAGTCGTAGACACAGCCGTAATAAAGTAAGTATTTCTAATACGCAGACCTACGCATAAATTCGACTAAATGTGGTTAGAGATCTAGAGAGAAACTGTATAAGTAAAATCCTGAACAAATTTGAGGTCCGCCTTAGATGTGTAGTCAGCCCGTATCCCCTTTAGAAGCAGCCTCATTGACTGGGGTCACCTTTATACGCTTTAGTTAAAAGTTCTAACTCAAAGATGTTCTCTTCTCCAAAACATTAGTAATTTTGTTCATACGCTAATAGGCATTATTCAATGTAAATAAGCTTCGGAGCAGACAACGACATAAGTGCTCCGAGGGCTTAAAAAGGGTTTTCGAGATACGAGTCTCTTAGGGTACACAGTGTATGCTGATATTATACAAAAAAATTCAACCAACGAAAGGATTTGGTTGTTGAATCCTGAGGCCTCTCGAGAACAGCTATAAACCCTAACACAAACCTTCCTACTTATACATACAATAGTTATATTAGAGTTTACGACCACAATATAGTAAGTACATAGGTAATATGCAAGTGCAATATTATCCGGGAACTTGGGAACTGTATACAGGAGTATAACACATTATAAGGAATGTTAGTTTACAAATACCTTAGTAGATTGGTGACTGCTAATATGTACAAAGCCTTTAATAAAACCCCTATGTGGACAAAACATATTTGGAAAGCAATATTCATAACTTTTCGAATGAATATAGAGGTTATAAAGACATATTGGGGGTAATAGACTTTTTTGTCCAGAATAGACAATAAAGTATCGGGATTTTGAATCTTGTTTCAGCTGAGGATAGTAAACAACGAACGATGAATAAGGTAAGACATTATCCGTAAAAGTAGTAGATATCATGATAGACTTAGTAAAAATCTTGTATGATAGGTATGATACGTCTAAATGTCTCGCTGATGGTGGCGAGTGTGTTGGATCATTTGGCTCCCTACAAAATGGTTGAGCTGGAAAGGTGCTGAGCCACGCGTCATGTTCGTGAACGGGCGCCGTCAGGTCTTATCTACTAGGGCTTATTTTTAATCGTGTATTTTCAATTTATTTTGAATATTTTTTGCACATTGGTCTCACATATAGAAACAACAAGAATTATATACCCAGGATTTTGTAATATCTATATTTAAAAGAGTGTCCTTGGAGTTTCTTGCCCGTTCTTCTCCATAGAGATCTACGTTTTGGGATGGGCAACTAGCTTCAACTTTCTAACTGACCAAATCTTTGACAATTCGAAAGTGCCTGTAAATGGTTTAATTGAAATAAATGCTTTGAGTTTTTACACAAAATCTTATCCAAAAATAAAAATTGAGAAAAAAGTGAGCTCACAAACATCGAAATTCTCAGCTAGAACCTTAAATTGAAACGTTGATTTTCAAATAATATTCGTGTTAATAATATAATTATTAGAGGCTCTCAAAGTAAAAGGTTGTTTTAATACCTACTTCTCTTTCGTAAAAGTATTATTCAAACACTGTACGTAGCTTTTAAGTGCTTACTCTTTATTTATAGAGCTGGTAGCTGAGCAAAACATGATAATAAATTATATGCGGTGACAGCTTCTGAATCATCGTCACCAAATACGTAGCTTCAAATAAATGTATTTCACGCACAATATAATTTCCATAGTTACTAGTTTAAAACACTCGATATATTTGATACCATTTAGTACTTTAATAGCTTTTATTCCGTCAGTCGTAATTTGTCGGTTGTAAATGAGCTACATATATTCTGTGGAAACACGGACGTTATTACTGGGAAACCGTTAATTACATAATTTAATGCAAGTTGCAATTAGGTATCTGTGTTTTTTTTTCGAGTTTTATTTTTAAAAAGGTTCTGCATTGAAAATATGACATATTTTATTCCCATATGTGAAAAAAAAGCTCTGAAAAAATACTGTTACCAGACTTTTATCTAAATCGGTATGGTAGCGTTGTGAACGTCCAGCTTGTTCGAAAAATCACATAAAATAAATTCCCGATAGAATCGCGCCTATATAACCAAAACAGAGGCCGAAAATAAAAAGGAAAACGGTAACAAGTGCGAAAACCCTCATTCCATCACAAATAGATCCGATTTCAATGCCAAACAATATCTTCGCGGGACAGTCATAATACGCTGCTTCGCAGCTCATACCTACATTAATGCTGACAGTTAGGAAATAATAAAACATAGCCAAGGGACAACACGTACCTAATATAGGAGATAATCTACAGATAGCCGGAGCTAAAAACTATCTTCTTGTGCTGGACGGAAGCATAATCCGCAATGTCGCGCTAAGCCCCGGATGGCCCCTAATGATTCGAAGCGCAAAGATAATCGGAATTGCCTCAGAAAATACTTAACCATTGTGACGCAATTGCAACAGACTCTATATAAATGCAATCCCGCAATCGATTTTTTTATCCTTTGAAATAATCGTTTGCCAACGTAGCTTCGATGTAGCTTAGGTTCAACGATGCGACAAAAGCTCCTAAGCATTTTATTCCGTCGGTAAAGGCATCTACGCACATCTATAGGCAAGTAGGTAATTATTCATGACCATGAATAAAATTGTAGTACCTACGGGTTTAAGAGAAAATCCCTACGTAATAGCGAGTAAGTAAGCCACCTGGGTGTAGAATTCTGGTAAAAACTTTCGTGTAAATCACTCCTATACAAACCATAAAGAAATAAAATCTAAGCCTCGACTGTTACGCATGTGGTTACGCAAAAGAACCAAATGCGATGTCGCAAAAATACAGCGACAAAACTGAACAAAAAGAGAAGTAAGCTTGTTCACAAAAAAGTGAAAGATGAGTGGAAAGATAGAACACGATTGTTTTGATTTCCATGTTATGTTGAAAATGAAACAAAAGACAGTTCCATCCGCTGAGCATCGCGCAAAATTCGAAAAAGCAACGTATAAAATGGATACGATTTTGTTCAAAGATGACCAGGCAAGTTATGGATAGTTACGCATCATTTCTTACATTCACTTGCTATTGGCTTGACGACACAAGCTATAAATCCACAGCAAGTACGAGCTTATATAAAGATAGAATGTTGCTAAAAACTTGCAAAGCGCGGTTGTGTACAAAAGTTGTCTCGTTTATATGGAACAACGCTTCTTTGTAATTAGTCCACCCTGGCAACAGAGCAGAATAAAGCCGCGCAAAAAAAAAAAACAAATAAAACATTAATCACTTACATGCGGTACAATAACGATAAATATCACTCCACTTTACCCAAAGCTTTTACTATCCGACATTACGAGAAGAAAAAATCTTTAATAAACGAAACATCGCCACATAACCACACGTCACACAAACGCTTCCAATATTGGTTTTAGACACATATGTAGGTATTTTAGTATGTGAACAAAAAACATCGACGTAAGAACAATGTCAATATAACAGGAAACGATTTGTAGCAATCTCAGGGTACAACACTTTACGTCAAGCGCCGCCTGTTTCTCTAAAACGTTCAGTTCCCCTTTGTTGATGTTCACGAGAAATTGTGTGTTAGTTTAGTAGACAACTTAAGTTACTACTACATTTGCGCTTCTATTCATAAATGACAGAAAGAGACATCAATGCAAGGTTTATTGGTGACTCGCACGAATTTACTCGCCCGAAACGGCGACTCGACATTTATTAATATTATTTAAAACTTTGAATTTTATGCAGTCAAATTAAGGAAAAAGTACAAAGTTTACTGCATAGAATTCAAAATCAATTGCCTCATACTTATATCTGGAGTTGTTCATTCGCCCACCAATAAATTGACTTCGTGCGAATTGCCTCAAGAAAAAATTATGTTATTCGCCAATAAGCCAAATGCAAACGCTGCGTTTTTCTTCATGTGGTTTTCCTGATAGATATGTATCTATCAGGAAATATACTTTCTTTCCACCTGAGGAAAATGAAGGGAATATTTGCTGACGATGACCGTGTTAGACAATAAGGAAGACGTATCCTAAATGACGACGATGTTCAAAGCATCGATCAGAAGAAAATACCACCCTCAAAACTTGGTGCTAGAATGCAGTATACAAATTCTCTGCTAAATTCGTTAAAGTAAATTACTATCAAGTTTGTAAGACTTAAGCGCATTCTACTCGTCATGGTGAACACTTGGCACCAAATAAGCTACGTGTCTCCTATAAACAATATGTACGTGTTTCGTTCGCGTGAGTTTTCATTTTGAGCGGAAAGAGCTCTGGGATCGCAGCACACCTGGAATTGATCCCACCGTGAGCTCCCTTCGAGGTGCGCCGACAAAGCAACCAGATTAAAGAGTGCATCTGTGTATAAACTGCCACATATTGCAAGACATTTTCTGTGAAAGTCGATTTAACTCACTGAATAACCAGTTTACCTCTGAATTGTACAGTCAGAAATTATTTGTTTTAACAGGTTGACACACTACAATCCGGCCGTCGAGAGAATGTGTTCCTGACACCTGTCAGTTGGACAATTCCTAGTAGTAATAAGAATAAAATCCGCAAAACACATTCGTTAATATGAAACTAACAGGTGTCAAGAACGCATTCTTTCGACGGCAGGACTGTACGTAAACTTGCTGTGTTATAGCCATTTCGGCCGTCAGATATTGACAGATGTGATTTGAATCTTGACAAGTTGCTCAGCAATCATTTCCCCTAATTAATGTCAGCAGATAAGAGTATCTAGTACTTAACGCGCTATTTTTATTTTGAAAACAGAAGTAAAATCATTTTATAAATAAAATAGAAGTTCAAAAAACAACATGAAATAAAGTTATATAATTTCCCCCAAGTCATCGTTGGGTAGTCACGCGCACATTAGCCGCGCTCCACACCTGTCGGAGGTATTTGCCGCGGGGGACCTCACTACTAACTATTTCTTTGTATTTCTCCCCACAACAACTTTATTTTATTCTTCTCCGGGCACCAATAGAGCAAAACGAATCTCGTCTGTCTGAAACCGCTTACTTATAAGAAATTTATATTTACACACCGAATATTACAGCTATAAAAACTAAGCTGCGAATTACAAAAACAAATAATATGGATCACTAACATTCGTGTCATGCTTCATAAAAACTGACATTGATTTTTTGCTAAACATCAAAGATGTTTTCTGTGGTAGACAATTTTTTGCATTCTATGTTCAAACAGTGAATTCGTCCCCGTATGAACGTTCGACGCCAGCACACGGCATAATTTATCATGATTGATTCGTTCACCTTCATGTGCTTGTGCCCCAGAGACTCTCGCTTTGATTTATCACATATCTATAAATTACCACTTACATTGTGTACCTATTTATCATCTGGACGCCTACGTATAAATCACCTTTAACCTGACCTTCTTTTGGATACGACAACAACTATTTTCATATGTTTTAATAACTATTCTTCACAGTTGTTTATGATGTTTTCTCGCGCAGCAGTAAACTTGGACGGAAGAGTTTCAGACATGTACACGTTTTAAGAATGGAAGGAAGAACAAAACATGCTACCGGGTGCTTTTACGGCGGAATGTGTGTCTACATTAAACCTACACAGCTGAAATGAGCATTTTATGAAGTAGTATTTATTTATGTCTGTCACAGCTAATTTGCTCCGAATCTAATGGACCGATTAAGTTTAAATTTGGTACAAACACAAATGAATTTTGAATATAGGGGTCACTTTTGGAAGAATAGTAGGTTGCTGTGTGTCAATGTAAGACTGTAAGACAATGTTTATGTTCTTTCTCTAGAATTAGCTTACCTACTGTCAGTTTATATTTTTATATAATTGTTTATTTTATTTGAATTCATAAGTCATTTTTTTTTTCCTTTTTAATGCGTCATTTCATTTTTATTTTATTTTATTGTTGACATAATCTACTTATTACAATGTTTTTTTTATGAGTTGTATTGCAATTTGTGGTTAGCTAGCGACCTCGATAATTGATCATATTATTTTTTGCCTGAGCAACCGGCAGCAAGTTCGTCATGCTCCCTTAGATGTCTCTGCTTGCGGTAGCGTCGGGGGTCGGGTTGCCTCCTTCCCTCAAATATGGCGAGGGGGCTAATAGCTGATCTTTGCGATATGCTCGTGAACGGGTACTGCTTGTGGTGACTGGTCGTCTTGCTGATCATGGTTTTGTTATTGTTACTTATTCTTACTGATTATTTATTTTACCTCGTTGGTCCTAGTTCATCATTTATAACTTCCAATTACAGCTATATATAGCTTTATGTAAGCGGGCACGCCCTTTATGCCTGGCGGCTTTATTTTGATATTTAGTTCTGTTTACCTTTATTTTTTATTTTTTTATTTCTGCTTGAGTATAGTTCTCGGTGTTTTTGTGGCCAATAATTTATCATTTAAATTATTTTTTGTGCTGCTTAATGTAAATTATTTTGCATACTATTGTATAGAATCTTTTTTTTTCTAGCTTGAACAGACAGCTGTGCTGCTGGGGACTTAGTTGCGCCCATTCTTCTTCCCAACTAAAGGCACTAGGAAGTGGTGAAGGGTGGGCGTTTTGGGGGACTGTCTTATGTAATTTTGACGTTCTAAAAGTGCTGATTCTCAGCCTAGTTTGAAGAAATTACTCTTGAATTTTGAAAAAAATACATAGTATGGCTCTTTACTCATAGATTACAGAAAAACCTATAAGAAGTCTATGGTCTTAAAATAACATGATAAATCTCTCAATATTGTGGGTACAAACTTACATTTGCAGTTGGAATGTATGGGAGAACATGTTTTTCAACTACAATATGAAATTTGTTCTTGGGATAAATAAATTCATCTCAACTACGCCCTTCATTGTGCGTAGTCCGACACGCACTTAGCCGGTTTTTATAATCAAATCGATATCCAATCCGTGTAAAACAGTAGGTAGGTACTTACCTAAATAAGTTTATCAAATGATCGGAATTTAGGGCCCTCTGCGGAGATAGGCATGTTTTATGATCGGTGCATAAAATCCTTATACGCCCTGTACGGACTTTAGGAAACAAATGCAACAGCCACGGATATAAATGAAATAGGATTAAACAGATTTAAGAATCATACCACGATAAAGTTTACTCTTAAAAACAATTGTATAGGCCAAACAGAAAATTCAGCAATTTAGTTGCGCAATTCATACACAAACTGCTCATATATTGCACGTTTAAACGCTTTGAGCCGGTGAGGAGCTTAGAATTATATCAGCCGCTCCGTGGAGTCACGCTCGACGTATGTAAGTCTACACACATACTACTCAATACTAATTACGTATTCTGAAAACAAACTTCCACTTACCTTCTAAGCAGAAAGCACGTTTTAAAGACTTCAATTAATCTAACGTATCCTTGATCCACTCGATTTTAACAACCACATTACAGCGACCCATCCACTTTCGTTACCGACTTTACTCCCTAATTCTATATTATCTACAGTAGAGAAGAGAGAACGTGATCCCAGTAAAGGGGAAACGTTTCAGTTGAAAATCGACCTTCATGTGAACATCAAAGAACCTGACCGAATTACTAAAAAGCCTCTTTACAAACAGAAATCACTATTAAAAGTAGCGTATATAACAAGATGACCACGAATCTAATGCTATTATTACATATTTACTACATGCGACATAACATGCGTAGTTACAATGTATTTTATGGTTACAACACGATAAAACCCGTCTTGGCAACAGAAAAACGTAGAAAAAATATATAAATGTTCAGTATGGCGATCATATTCGTAGCAATAAGTAACCATAAAGACGGTATTTCATATAAGCGAAGTGCCTTGGTGTTACGACTTGCCGGGAACGTGAGCTGAAAGGCTTGCAAAGACATGGCGGCGTTTATTGGCACACCTGCTTACGGCGAACATTTCGACCAAGTGTTTTAAAAAGGTTGTCAAGAGCGAGAAGCGAGTAGTTCCGCAACCCGGCCAAGTGCACCAGACTAAATTCAACACAGTATTAAAATAAAATGCCAGTACATAGACATACATACATAGACGGTATACAGTCGAGACAGTCGACTTTTCATCTCTGTTGGTGTTTCAGTGAAAAACATTAATGGGAAAATCGTTATGTGAGTTCTTCATACATTTTTTGCTTCGCACCGGTCAAACATATGTCACAAACAGACAGACTGGCCATCTGCGTCGATAGCATTCCGATTTTATTGTTCAGTCAAGTGACAATTTTATATTCACGTAGGAATATTTGATACCTAGCTAAAATAGTGCTTGCTGGCTATATTATTGTTACGACGTTTAAGTTCTAATTGAACAGTACTTTGTGTTCTAGGAACAGTCGTGTAAAGTTCAACACAAAGAGAATAGTTTTCGTGCTAAAATATTATACCTTTGAAATTAAATTCAAAAAGAATTTTCTCGAAAAAAAGAGATATTTATAGCACACAGTATTTACGTACATAATAAACAGCATTAAAGTATAATAATGTATGGCATTTGTATTCATACCTATATTAAATATATGTCTTTCATTTGCACCACGACCCGTCGCAGCGGTGTACGATTTATTACAACTGTATTTAAAATTGCAACACAGTATCCCATAATAGCAATATTAAATCATAACCTAGAAGCAACACAATAACTCTTTCGCCTCATTCAATGTTTTGTGCGATAAACAACGTATGTTTTTCTTTCATTCCAAGAGCTATGCTATTGGGAATTACAATAATAATTGTCCATTGGTATTTGTGGCCAGTTGGATGTGGATAGCCGAAAGTATCTCTATATGAAAGTGTTTATTATGCGAGACAGGGCGCCTTAACAAAGTATTTTTATCGTATCAAAAATATTCTATGTTGTTATGGTTTCGCTTTAGTTCTGTCCGTTATTACAATATACAGCGCGGAATCTGTTGGGGAGCCATTTTAACTTACACCATATCAGTTACGTAGTACATTACAATTGCACGTGAGCTGAAAATGCTAGTGGGGAAATTGAAGATACCCCAGTTGTGTTCTATATTTTAACACCTGCTGCGGTGGAGAGGAAACTGCGAATTTCAACAAAATTAACTGAAATCTTCGAGAGATTTCGAGGTGTAAAATTTTACGTTCAGGATAAATTAATGAACAATTTTGCCGGCACAAACATTCCTTTTAAATTTAATTTCAACTGGTTTTGAAGATTCTTTGAATAGCCACACTGATTCAGCAGCCAGTCTGCTCTTATTTCATTCGCAGGTTTTAATAATGAATCTACGAGATGTCCTTTGCAAGGGTCTGCCGTTGGCGTAGTGTGCCGTTTTATGAATGAATTGAAAAACTCGGACCCGGGCTTTCATATTAATCTTGTCTTATTAAATGACAATTTGGATTTTACTTTACTTTTGTAAAGATGCAATGTATATGAATTATGATTAAATTTCCATTGCTACCTTTGTTTTTGATTTTCACACTCAAGACAGCTGTGTAATGGTCACGGTTGAACAATAATATCCTCGTTATTAGTATGCACACCGCCGCCGCCCGCCGCCGCCGCCCGCGACGCGGCCGCCCGCGCCACCGACGCGCGACGCTGCGCTGCGGTGCTACTTCACTAATTAGCGAAGCTTCAACCAGTTCAGCTTCGCGTTTACGTTGAAGAATTTAAACATTCCCCTAATTTCACTTCTGGAAATCTCACAAACCAACTCACGAACAAGTCGGGACGTTAATTTATAAATATATTGCAGAGAAAAGTGTATTTGCTAAAGCGGACAGAATCCGACAGAAAATATGAATAATTTAAAATAATAAAGAAGGAAATGCTACTTTTGACGGGTCGTAAAACTTTATTAAAAATATATTTTTATCACATCCTAAAATGTAGGTAGCCTCGCTGCTATTTACCTTAACATCTTTAAATGGAACGAGATTCATATTTTGGCGATACGCACTGCGCACGCGGTAATTCCACGAAGATTATATTTGTATATGGTATAATTTGAATAATAAATACATATGTTTAGAAGGGGAAGCAACCTTTACGGTAAGTACAGGTACCTATTAGCTTTTATTTATCTTATTTTGTGCATTAGCGCTACATTTAACGAACGTAAAAGTTAAATATAGGTAAAACTATTAATCTGAGTTAAAGCTTCAAATTACGGATGAACTCAACGCAGTAAACTCCAAGAATTTGCAGCGCGGTCGCTTTGACAAACTCAATTTCGAAACAATAAAAGTACTTCCGCCGAGTTTATTTTCGGGACGAACACAACACGGAAAAGTTCGCCCCAAAAGGTACAACAATAACTTTCGTCTTTCAACTTGACGAAACGCTGCATTTGTTCAAAAGTCGTATTTACTGCCGGCAACTTGTGTGTAACGGCATCTTACACCCTCCTTCACAAGCCATTACGTCGCCGCCCGCTCATTGGCGCGCACTGCTGGCCCCCTACAATCTCTCTCATTAACTAAGCCTTGAAAACTTTCAACATTAGCTAATTTACCCGGCGGAACCGCAGCCCTCCTTATTGGCTTCACACATACAACCTGTACCCGCATTAAAAACGAATAAATAAATATCTTCGTTTCGAAAATTACCATTCAGCTCTTAATTATTCAAGTGTATATATTTCGAAATTACTATTTATTATTTCCCGGCCAAATACGTCACGCAGAGATCGAAGCGGGGCTCGTACTGTACAAATATTTATCTATAAAATATATGAATGGCATCGTTACGCTACAAAAGAGCAGTGTTTTTACTGAAGGTAGTATTATCAATCATAGCATTTCTCGTGACATAAGTGGACCCTCCTCATGCGAGCTTAAAGTTCCATTACTCATGGCGCCACGCCCAATACTGATACGCTCTCCTCCAACCCCAACCAGTCTGACAATAACCAGTGAAACCGTTACTTAGTGGGGGCTCAGACAAAGAAACATCGGGCGGTTCGAATGTGATAGTTTAGCAAACGAATATCTGAATTCAATCACTCAGCTGAATCAAGTAACGAGCGAGTTACACTATACTTTTATTTCACTGAATAAAAGGATATTTATATTCCCAAAGTGACTTTCTAAATTCTTAATTTATCACCTGTCTGCCCCGTTTAGAATAAGCATTTAAAACACCAATTAAAGTAACTAATGGTGCCTAGAGAGCGCAAACTTCAACGCTTCTAATTTTCAACTCCGTCGGTACTCCACAACCACCTTTTTGTAGATCTTTTGCTTAGTCAAGTTTTAAACTCACCTATCTGTTTAAAACGATGCGATCAGTTCGCACAAGTTCCTTGAAACAAGTGTCCGATAACTGCGGAAAAGTTATACCTTTTAACTTTTAAAGGATTTGCACTAAATTCGAAACAACTATTGAAGTTGGTTCGTTTGGCAGTAGTTCAAGATATTATTTATTCCATTCAAATACATAATATCGTTGCGCTAGATATTTTGCCACTTGTAAACGTTAGCAGTGAGAGGTGACGACATAACATTTAACAAGGCAGTTTCACCGTAAATGCAAATGTTTCGAATTAATTATTATAGTGTTTTTAATTAGAGTCGCTTAGAGCATGTCTCGGTAGGCAGTATTGGAGCGCTCCGCTCGTCCTCACCGAGCGCTCGGCCGACGAGCGATGCTCTGTTTTAATTAAACTTACGACCGGCCGGCGATAGCTTTCTGTATCTCCCTTTTATAGCCTACAAATTCTACTCGAATATTTCTGCACAATCAAAAAATCATTAGAATGTAATCAGGCGAGTGATCAACGTTACCACACGAGTTACGTTAAGAGCAGACGAGCTTAATATACACAAACGAGATGGGGTAAAGTGATTTTTATGACGGCCGAGGCGAGTGATTCCTGGAACTTATGGCGCCCATAAACCCGCTCGTGTCGACTTGACGATTTAGCAAAAATTTCGCTTCTCGCCCGGCGTCGCCGCATCGTCTGTAGAAATCTTTCAAATTACCCGAATTCGTCTCGTGAATGGCTGTAAACGACAAGGAAAATTGTTGAAACGTTGTGATATTACAGATACAAAGATATAACGAGACTGCGATAACAGGCGTTTTACACAATTTACTTATCATCAGTTCAATCTATAGAATCAAAATTTATAACAGTGGGATTCATTTTAAATTGTAAATCGTTTCCTGCAATGGTGCATTTGGTAAATTAATCGTGGTAGAGGCTTTATAATTGTACATCCAAATAGCAGCTCAAACAAGGGTAGGTACAAAAAGCAAAAAACTCAGAAGAAACGATGTCAACAACGTTTGAACCCGTAACATTCACTTAGCAGAATATTTCCAGCTAATTACAACTCGAATGCAATCAGAGGGTAGCAGTCGGCACAGATTGTTTAGTAAAGGGCAATATTTAATAGAAACTGTCAGTAATCCTCGGCAGGCAGTGCACTCGGGCGCGTCCTCATCACGAATTCCCGAGGGCGCAACGTTAAATGTAGGCCACCAAGTTCCCGCCGCCCGCCAAGCGGAATATTGCTTTGTCACTTGGCGACATCGCACAGCTTCTCTAAGCCCAAGTAATTGGAAATAGTTGAAATAGACGACTTATAGCAACAAAGCTCCGCCCAGCCGGGGCACAGCCTCGAACATCTCACTACGGACTCGCATTGTCGCCACCAACTAAACTCCGCGGAGGCAATTTATGTCTCCGAGATGTAACGCCCAAACTAACGAGCGTCCTATTCCACGAAAAATCTTTTCGAACAAAAACACCGGCTTTATTTAATTAAGACTCTTAATTCCGAATATACCTAACGGTAAACAAACAATCAGGAAGTCTAATTAAAACAGTCGCATAAATAAACGATAACAGTCACCTAGGGAACTAGGGGTCGAATGAGAACACCGCAAAACACGGACGTAAGGAGACCCGAACGGGTTAAAAAATAAAATTTGATGGTGGTTGGTTTGTTCGTTCAAAAAATAAATTTTTATATAGATCGTAACATAGCAGCTTTTCTGAATAAGGTAAAGGTTTAAAAATGTGTCGAATCAAATTGGTAAATCATAAAATACTTTCATATAAAATTCAGTTAAATAAAATTGAATGTACTGGAAGACGTTCTTGGGCAAGTTATATACTTTTTACAATGTTCTAAGAGCTAACTAAGCTTTAGTGATGTCACTCACAAATTTAGATGAACTAAAACTCAATGGAAGAAAATGCAAAATGTTGGAAATGGTTTTCATAAATGCTGAGATGATAGAATCAATTCTACGTATCGAGGCACAGAACATTACAAACGAGAGGAGACTAGAAAAAGTGTGCACGTAAAGGTGCATAATATAATATATTATACCATACCTTCCATGCTCTACTTTCAAAGCTAGCCTAATCATTCCAAGCACGTTTATTCTATGAAACGAAACATTGCACTCCCATAATTACGTGGTCTTTATTTACTTACTGAATTAATATGCTTAAATAAATTTTACAAACTAAAATATTTAATATTATGTACCAGTATGACGGCGCAGCAAGTGGCGCCGCCCCGATTTGTGACGAAGTTACTGGAATCACTGAACTGCTGTATATTCTAGTACAATCCTCATGATATTGAGACTGCTGAACAACTAATACGATGACCACTTCTGGTAAAGGCTATCCTGCGCTGTTAAATATATAAAAAGGGAAAGAGCTCACTAGGCACCAAAAAATTCGTCAGCGTCGCAGTCAATGGGAAAAATGCCCAAAACGTCGAAAGGCAATGCTGATTTCAATATTGTTACAGTAAAATATATTTTTTATGAAAAAAAAAACCTGATAATAATATTTTGAATTAGGTATGTAAAGGTGCGTATTATGTCAGCTTTGAGATCCTGTTTATCAGTAGAGATATGTTAATAACATTATCCGATGATTATCATGTATTGCATAATAATGAGATTAGGATCATAACATCAAGTGTCTGGTGTTGATTGATACCAGGCTTACGCCGCAGCCAATCAATTTACCATGAGCTAAAACTGAGTAACCGAGTAGGTACCTAATTACATTTCGACGCGTACTTACGTTATATTTTAGTATCTATGAACACAGGCTTCGTCTAATTGATTTATTGGGAAAAGCTAGATATTTTCTAGTTAGTGTTTTCTAGTTCGTCTCAAGGGTCAATTAAATTAGTATTTGATGTAATAATCATGTTTAGATTTCGATAGCCCTTACGTCTGCGTAGTTTCGCTAGCTAATTTTATTTCACCCTGTATTCACAGCACACAGTGATGGGGCATTGTTTAACCAGTGTGCCACAACTGCATTGAGTAACAAAAGACAAAACAAGCTCATGCCATTATTTGCTTAGTCGCAACTCCAATACAAGCCAAGTGCTACCTTATACTGAAAATATCCACAATATCCACTTCCCCGGCCTGAAAGACGAACCTAGGACCTCACGCTCGGCTGCCAGTAGACCAAAGACGCAGTAGATAATAGACTATTCTAGATTAATTCCAGGCTTTCGAGCGTTAGAGCTTGGGAATCAATATTAATGCAATAGTAGCGAAGGTAATATGTTTCATGCTCAGCTCTTGTTTGATAGCAGCTGCATATTACATACTCAGTACAGTGCTTAAGATTAAACAACTGAAGCCATTACCGGAGCTACAGGATTACAGCTAAGACGCACCAAAATCGCTCTTAAAACGCGTATAAGCCTTTGTATCACGCATAAGTTTAATCAAGATTTTCTTCCTCCTAAGATTTTACATACTTTTGCTTAAAAAAGGGTAAAGTGACGCCAATTTAGTACGACATCGTTATTCCAAACACCGAACACGTTTTAGCTAAATGCACTCCGAAAGGCTTCCTGAAAATTGCTATTCTGACTACCCGCAATGGAGGATAATATGGAAATACACATTTATAGCAGTATCGACGTTTTCGACTACGACAAAGCCCATTATGCGTGACAAAATTGATCATGACTTTTGACCACGAGTGCGTCGTTCAACTAAATTAGAATCGTCTCCATTTAGATTTGCATACTTATATCCTGATAAACACGATTTGTGAATTCAATTTCGGCAAAAAAATACGCAAAAGCTTTTGTATTTTATATTTCGTAGGTTGCTGAGTTTAAATGAACTAAGTACACAGATTTCAATTCTGTTTGACTAACTAGGGGCGTAAAAAAATATGACGTGGAAGTTTCTGGGTTTTTTTTTTAGCTTAGTTTCCCAGTAAGTAAATACAGGCAGCTTCAAGTCTAATACTGTAACATTAATCATATGCGATAATTAGTACGTGCTGCAGTACCTACTATGTTCTAAAAGTTATTACAGAACGTTTTGACTGTTAATAAAGTGGACATACAAAGCCGCAACAAAAATGTATTGAGCTATGAATAAAACAAATGTATGAAAACACATAAACTTGCTGAGTGTACCATTGTATATTTTATTAACGGATTTATTTACGTACTTCAACGTTCTGCTCTTAGGAATAAAATATAAAGGTACAAAGCGTAAAAAAAATATTTTTTCGGCGCCAGATAAACCTAAATAAAAAAATACGAACTGTATTTCAAACATTCAAAAGTTTCATGCGACCCCATCAATCGTTATTCTGGTACAAAGTGATTTAGAGAAATGAAAGAGCGACATTTTTTAATATTTAGGTCCCTACGTGGAATATAAAAACTGACATGAATTCATATGACAGAAAAAAAATACGGCGCAAAAGTCGATACTCCAAGTTGTTCATGATTAATTAGTTGTACCTATTACAGTGAGATGAGAAAATCCTTATCTTAGCACCACGTGATCGCACGCTGATTAAGTATGCTTGTCACGCGTGTAAGTACCGCGCCACGTCCCACCACCACCAGCTGCAATATGCTGAAATTGGTACGTGGCCCGGAGATACAATATTCTAGCTCGTACCTAAATATCGACCTCACGTTTTATCATTACTGATAATATAATCCATCTCACATTTCAGCAGTTACAACACGCACTATTTCATTGAACATAAATACCGCGAATTAGTATTCAAAGCGTGTGAACTAACACTACGACGCGATTGGAAGCTGGTTACTTTAACATTTATTGCATCGGATGAATTCTATTACGGATTATAGAGGTAATACTAGAACCTACAGCGAGCTATTGTCTCCGCGAGACGGCGATAGGGATGAATAGCTTAAACGGATTATGGCTCCCGGCGACGCCTGATTATTCTACTGCTTGATTTACGATGACGCGATACGCGAACACGACGCCGACGAACTCCTTACCTAATAGACGGAATACACTCAAAATGGACAATTTATAGACGCCACGTGTTTATACAATCAATTCCCAACGAATCCCGGCGACAGGGACAGGGAAGCATAGTGAAATATGAGACCCACGTGTCAGCGCCGAGAAGGGTTTGACCTCCACTACGAACACAACACTACACAAGTACGCACATCGGGCAGTCGGCGAAGTTTCCACATTACGTATATTTACAAGAGAGAAAAAGACATTTAAATGCGGGTCGCGGCTGTGATTAGCCCAAGGACCGGATCGCCTACCACCCTACGACCCTACATCTGCGCACGTGAATTGAACGATTCCTTCAGCTGCCGACGTTTTCACAGTATGTGCCTTTTTCTAAGTCGTTTAGGATAATAAAATAACTTCCGAGGGCCGCCCGTACCTCGATATAGGCTGGGGATCCATTTCAAATCTACATAATGCTTTATGCTACATAGTCGGCTGACAGGTAGATCCATGAAACGTTTCGAGCCATAAACGCTTACGCATTTATCGCATATGCGTTGTTAAGTCAACGCCATTAATATCTGCCATGCCCGAATAAAGTTTAAAGAGCTTATATTTTTATGTCGTTGACCCGCGTTCACATATACATATTTTTTTATACTGTAATATCCTGTCAACCTTTCGCCTCAAGTTCATAGAAGGTAGAATATTTGAGCTTCACTTGTAAGTCATGTCTGTGTAACCCTTTGGGGTTCGGAACAAAGAGACAATCTCCACGTACAATGTAGTTAAAGGACAGTATCAACCACTCTAACTTTGAGACTGCGGTTAATTATAGACATATCAAACATTTGCACACGAGTAACGTAGGTACATAGCTAACGAAAATGAGATTTTGAAATCGTCATAGCGTTTAATTTATCAAGCGTTTGTTACTTATTCGGGAAATCACCCAATAGTTAATCAAAATAAATATACATAATATTGAGGAGTATTAACTATTTTCCTTCGGTAAAGAAATCGCCTATTAAGATCGTTGACCGGTGCTTCAGATCAACTAAATATTTTCCTCTCTCGGAACCATAAAAAATATTCTTTCCCTCTGCGCTAAATAAATATATAAATCGAGATAGCTTCCTCCGTCTCATTATAATCCTTAAACTTTTTCCCCTCGGTTTGCCAGAATAAATAAAAATCGTTTTAGGTAAATCTGGAGAAAACTAGAGGCTTTATTTGTGCATGTTTTTAGAGCCCTTTAAGTTTCGTTAGAATTTTTGTTTTATGTCTAGCAGAGTTCAGTAAAGGCCTGTGCTTGGAGCTGCGCTGTAAAATACGACTAGGGCATCTGGAATTTTTAAAGTAGTAATTGGTCCCTATGTGAGTACATACTTCATAGACAAAACCGCTGCAAAACAAAGTGGGTGTAAGCCGACATGTCGATTCGCTGTAGCCAATAGCCGTTCGTTTTTCGGACGTCCATTTTCGAATTCATTTAAATGCAACATTTCCAGTATATCTATCGTCGCAGTCCCCCGAGTGATCATCTCTCAACCCCCGGCTACAATTGAAAACATCGCGCCACTTGTAAATCATGGTTTTAACAGGGATCTTCTGACATAAATGAGCCCATTTCATTTATTAAAATGGAAGAAGGTTTATTTAGGCTTGGCTAGTATTAAATTGGCTTAAATATAGCAATGGTGGTAATTTTATTTTCGGACTTTTCGGATATAATTTTCAAAAAGCATTTGCTGACCGCTAGAGATCTATAATAATTTAACTTGACATAACTCAAGTCTCAGTATTACTCACATAAATGTACTGATATCACTCTTCTCTATAATTTCAGAAACCTTATTTGGGTTTCTTCTCGTAGGTTCCCTAATTATACCCAATTCCGCTCTTATTAACTTCAATTTAATATAGAGCTTCGATATTACGTACGCTCCAAGTAATGAGTCGTTATTTAATAATGACAAAACATACCTGAGTTGGGTTGGTTGTCGGAGTTGGGCCGCGCCGAGGGTGCTCCGTCGCGTGCCTCCACCTCCAGGGCGTACGCCCCCTGCTTCTCTCTGTCGAACACCACCTTCGTGAAGATCTCGCCCGTCTGCATGCTGATCTCGAAGAAGTCCTTCCCCTCATTTCGCGGCGAGTCAACTATGTAGTAATACACCTAAAAAAGAACAAGTGATTTATTCATAAAGGCCGATACACGTTCCGCATATCTAAGACTTCCGGGTCCTTTGTTTACTCCAACAAACAGAAGTACCGAACCCTTCATAAAAACACGTTCGGACAGGACAGACAAATTCGAAAATCCTTTCTATCATGCGTCCGTAATAAAACGTACCGCTGGCATGTCACAAACTCATATTATAAGTAATAATATTACACACACGGGGTTATGACGTAACCCATTCGCTAAACTTCAGAATGTGGCGTTTCAATATCCGCAAATGTTATATAACTGCCCTCATGGGATTTTACAGAAATTGCTGTCATAGTATATCTACATCAAAGCGTAGTTAAGTCGAAAATAATTGTAAAAAAAAAACAGTGGCACTCCGAGTGCCGTCAGAAATGAAAACTTGAAAAAAAAAGTGGTGGCACTCCGGAAGTACCGACAGAAGTGAAAACTTGAACAAGATCGCCTTGGTGGAAGAAAAATACTTGCATAGGTCATTGATCCGTATCGTAATATATATAAAGAGCACAATCGCGTTTACAAAAATTAGGTGTCGTCATGGTGTCAGTCGGTGTCGCAAAATTGTAAATTTTCACTTCCGAAATCAGCACCGCGGAATCAACGCGTAGATGTCTTTTACTACAAGCACCGCGGTAATTAACACGTAGATGTCTTTTTAATGGTCAAAAACTGGTGTCGTCACAGCGTCGCGAAATCAATGGTTTAGTCCCATCTCAAAAATGCCCAAAGCGCCTAAAGAAGTTTTCACTTCAAAATCTGTGAGACAGATTTCCGGATTCTCCGAAACCAGACTTCGGTACACAAAGTGTCACTTATCATCGTATAGATTTCGTTGGTAGCGAAGCCTGCCACCGTTATATTTGACACGCGTCCAATTAGATTCTCAAACTTTTTATTCTCGGAAAAAAAAAAACAAGTGAAAATGATGTCAAACGAAAAAAAATAATGGCGGAAACGCGTGTTGATTTCAACATGATTTGAAAAATAATAAATTGTTTGAATAACTCTCTTAAGTTTTTGTTCAATTTAGGAACATAAAATGAAAATGTTTTGATCGTTTTAATTTGTTTCACGTATTTGTTTGAATAGTTAATAGGTGCTTCACTGTGACTATAACAAAATGAATGTATCAATAAAGATGTCTTAGGTACTAACCGAGCAGTGCTTCACTAAACGCATCAGTTTAAATAACAGATAGGATTCAGTACAGCTTAGTGCAAGAGAACTAACTGCCGAACAAGCCATTATGCATACATACCACCTAGCTACATTGTGCACTGGAGTAGATGTTAAACGCAGACTTTAGGTACTCTAATGACGGCTGTAATACATGCATGCAGCTCGGAACTATAACGAAACAGGTTATTAGACTTTGAATGCCGTATTTCGAGCTAAATGTGTTCCTAGTACGGTATCTAATAAGTGAAATTTAATGTAAAACTAGACAGATGAATACTGCATTTCAGTCAGGAACGTCTTAGAATTCCTGTTCTATTCTACTCTACTAACCGTACTAATGAATGTTTAGTTTAATATACCTATATACAATCCAAGTTAAAACTTTTTTAAGGAAGTGGAAACATTTAATATTCAAAAGCTCATAAAGGTTCCTATAGTACTCTATGGCACTGAATAAAGTATTCTAGCGTGTGAACCTAACATGGTAACGTTGTAGGTTAAGTAAATCTTGCTTACACTCCGATCCTCAGGTGTTCTACAGCTAAAAGATGGAACGTCTACGAACTGTACGTCAAACTTAGGAATAACAACTCCAAGCCAATTAGTGAATCGAATAACAGAATACTTGGTAAGTTTCAAACGTACCTTAATGTGGGTTAAAAATATCTTAGAAAGGGCGAACGCTATTTTCTTTAAATTATTTATTTTATTTATTTATTAAAACTTTATACACAAGTAAAAATACCGTACAAAGGCGGACTTAATGCCTGAGGCATTTTCTACCAGTCAACCTTAGGGTGATGCAGAGACAAAACATGGCGGCAGGTGCAACATAAGGGATTGATAACTCGGAAATAACTATAAAATACAAGAATAAATACACAGATGCATACATACATATATAAAAACAGAATAAACTTTGTCAGGAGAAATAACGAAAATGATGTCTTTCTCCAATGCAAAAACATGCTAGTATACGTAAATATATCTTCTGCTATACATAAATAAAATACCCTAAAGAACAGGGCATAATATATATTAACTGCTCTTAAGGTCAAAATTGCTTACTAATTTGTACCAATGGGATAAGGTAAAAAGATTTCTATTCAAACATGGCTAAAAATAGCCAGCGCGGGGCCACGTGTAAAAAATTATGTCCATGAAAGTATTGACAATCATTTTCTAAGACAAAAGCTGATATCAGGAGCAGTGAATATTTAAAGCAGTTCTGACACCGGTAACGGGAGTGGGCAGGTCAGTGTTTGTACTTCAAATAACGTTCGACTTTCAATGAAACTCGACGGACAGAATATAGCCGCGAGACAACAGAAAACGAAGACAATTAATCGCCTCAAGTCTACACGCCCACAGACGACCCACACTTCTTTCTGACGACATGGCAAGTTTAAGGTCTTCAGAAAAACTTTAGTTAAAAACAAGAATTATTTTGTAAGTATGTAATTAAAGCATTTAGGAGGGCTCGTAAAAACACCGTGATTTATGTAGGAACAAACAGGTTAACCGTTAACACCCATTAAGAAAGTAATTACTATTTACAACAGAGCGAATATTATGACAATAACAAGCAATTTTCATTTTCTGCCATTACCAAGTACCACTTCCGCTGAAATTAATTGAAAATTCACGAAATTGGTGAATATTTGCGGAGGTATTTTAAATGGCATTTAATAATGAGCAGTGGAATTCAATGCCAGATTCTCGTAGAAAATAATTATAGAGGTATGTAACCAACTTTATGCCATGAACTTTACAATAGGAAAAACATCACAAAACAAAATGAAGTGACTTATTGACGTAATTTTAGATTTGAAGATTCATATGAAAATATTAAATAATGCAAAGACTATCCAATTTATGGTCTAGTGGTCGCAAGCGCTACTGCTGAGCATGAGGTTCCTGGGTTCGATTCCCAGGTCGGGCAAAGTGTTATTGGGATTTTCTTCTATCTGAAATTTCTCAGTAGCAGCCTGGAGTCTGGATTTGTGCCCGGTTGATGGCAATAGGCTCGCCCCCTATCACATGGGACTTGAAACATAACTGGCGAAATGTGGGTGAACCTGCTACATGGACACCTCTGCCCAACCCTTCGGGGAAACAAGGCGTAATGTTATGTTACTATCCAATTTAATTTTGCTTTTGTGCCTAATTTCGTTACTACGAAACACAATTCACATATTTTTCATATGACAGCGCACTATGGTTTGTCTAGAATGCTAGCTGGACAAAATTCGATATCGAATACGCCGAAAATTATTTTCTAGTATCATAGACGATACCTCCAATTCCAAGAATTATAATGCACCTGGGGCTGCGCTCATTAAGGGTCGCAGGTAAGTATAAAAGGAAAGAGTAAGTAAACTGATTATCTTTAGGAATTTTGCATTCGACGCGAATACTTATTGATTATTGATCGGTTGGTATATACTATTTTATTGTACAAAAAAAGTTAGCAACTTACAAATGGTTTTTTAAGAAATTAAGAATGGATGTCAAAAGATTTCGAGTTTTAGGCGTCCCTTCACCATGCACAGCCATCTCCTTCCACTGCACCTTCAACCGCTGGACGTCAAAGTAAATAGTTTGACAGTCCAGCGATAAAACGAAAAGGAGAAGAGTTGACGATCTGCTAAGTAAGATTGTTAATCACATCTTACCCTTTAATAAACAGCCTTTCCAAAAAGTGTTTTAATTCTGCAGTGTTCACTTTGATAATACTTTAAATCCTGTTCAAATCCTAGACCTAATTTTAACATGCAGCTGCAGGACTATAGTGCTGATAATTCATCAGAAGAGGAAGAAATAAGTGATAACGATAATTAGAGAGTATAATTATATCATTATTAACTTACAACACTAAGTACAAATTAGATTAATTTAAAAAATTAGAGACTTGTCGCAAAATTCTACCTGCTAGACCTTTTTTGTGACTACCTGCTATGTGCTTGACATAGCTGTTAGCGTGCAGATTACTCATGATTGTTTGTTTTCATGTTTTATTTTCATAATAATTTTTTTTTATTTTTAAGTATGAAAAGGATTTTTTTTTACATAGTCTATATCCACAACTCCCTCTCTCCTCAAAATGGCTCCCCTTACACCAAAATTAGGTAGTCATAACATGTTATAAGAAAGCCCTTGGGAACCAAAAATCGCAAAAATAGATTTGTCCAGCTAGCATGTTCTAGACGAACCGTAGTGCAGCGCAGTGCCGCGGCGAGTTACAAAGTACACACATTTACTAAACGAAGGCAATGTATTTAATTATTCACGATTGCGCACCAATCCAAAGCGCAATCACAACGGGTGAAAATTGCATTTTTATTCCCTGGCGCTCCGGAAAATTATAGGCACAGTAAATTGTAGCAGTTGCATATTTGTACAAAAATGTATATTTTACGCGCTGACCAGCCACGCCGTGTCTCTGCATGTTATTGTGGATTAATTAAAATTGTAGATTTAAATATACAGGAATACTTTACGCAACGGATCTACGTCAGTAGAGCACGTATAACGATGAATAAAGAACAACCAATATTATTGTAAGTGTGCATCGATCGTAACCATTGTGAGGGACTGGACTGTTTATAGCAGAGGGCGGCTGCCAACAATAAGACGTTTTATTACCGCATAATTGTATAACGTGAGAGGATTTAAAGGATTTATGTAGGAGACGAAACACAAAAGGCTATAAAATATAAAACGTATGAAAGTGAGTATCATAGAGCTTGAATGCTGATATCAAACCCGCTTTAGTTTACATAGTACATTGACATTAAAGTTACAAGTACCGACCCGGCCTTATCGGCACTGTTAGGACGAAAGGTCAACACGGATTTTATGATACATAACAACAAGTCACGCATCAGTAAGTATGTATAATAAGCACATAAATAGCCCTTTCGTATATTCTGTAGCGAACCGCTTTCATTACACGTGTGGAAAATTTGCGTTTCGTGTTCGTATTAGCAACGCGTTGAATATTGAGGACTCCGACCTTTTAATATATCATTTTGCTCTCGGCTTTACACGTGCGGTAAGCTAACTATTGCCAAACCAAGTAACTTTCTTCTATATAATTTTTAAGAAGGTAACTTGCTAGCCCGAATATTATATCAACATCAGAATGAAAAGTTCGTACAAAAGACAACAAAGTTACTTGGGAAGTTGAATACTTGTAGGTGTAAACAACGCCAACACTCGAACTACATTAAAAGTAATTTTCGCTTAGGATTAATTCTGGGTACCTTCGATGAAAGCTAAACTACCCTATAAATAATATATTAGTTGCTCCTGGTTACTGCTAACGCTAAAGGAGAAGCACAACCTAAACCGATTAAACAAGCAAATTGATTACACTCTAGTCATGCTAATACATATTATAGCAATTCCCCTTAAGTCAATGCAATGCTGAATAGAGTTTAGAGCTTTGCATAACCTTTTTGCTTTAATTTATAGTCAGCCAAAAGGCTAAAATAAGATGAACACGAGTAGATCCATCAAGTTATCTTATTTCTCATTAATATTGTAAATGTAAAAGATACTTAATTATTTAGACGTATTTTAGGGTAATCCTCGACTTAGATTACTTTTTAGAATATATTTCAGCCGTCAAGACAAGGAAAATTAATCTCGAGCGGATGCGCGACCACGAATGTGGTTTTATATGTTCTGTTCTATCCTACAATAACTAACATGTAGGACCCATGCACAATATGTATGCTATGTATACAGAGAATTGTTGATCGAAGAGAAAATGGATTAAAGTACATAGACCGATTTCCTGGACACACTGCTGTCAATGCTCTCGACGTACCCTAATCCCTCAGACGCCTTTTACGATCGTCACAGACGGGGCAAGAAAGATCTGTCGTAACCGGGAGGACCACACGGAATATATTCTACATATAGTTTCATATGTAACCCTAAATCTAGGTTATGCCACTATAGGTATCTAGCTGCAACCGTCCCACTATAGGGAGAAGATCTCTAGAGCGAATTCTAATGCTAATAAAACACCTATACAATAATATTAAGGTCAAACAACTAACACCACAAAAAGAATTATATTTTATCGAGAAATTATTTTTAAGCTCCCAATTTACAAAGAACCAAAGCGTACCTTTGTGTACAAGACTAACCTTAAGAGTGAGGTTAATAGGGTAATAAAAAGGAATTTAATGAATAATAAACAAACAGCCAAATGGTTTTAGTTAATTTTAACCTTGGGAAAAGAGAATACCGCGGTATTCCTCTTTCTACCCTCTTTTGAAGTACTTGCCTATAGTGCCTATTCGATAACATTATACCCGCATAGTTACCTTTATTGTTGAGTAATCGAGTACATAAAATCACCAGATGCGTATAAATGTTTTATAAGTACTAATTTGAAAGTATAAAAACATGCATCATAGACAACAGTAAGTAAGTATGATTCGTTACTACTGGTCCCCATACATTTTCTATACAAGTTTATATGAGATTACATTCCGAGCATGACAGCAATGTGACGCAGAAATTTTGCGCAGCATTGCTGCCGTGCTCGGAATTTAATCTCAGATAAACCTATAGAAAATGTATGGGGACCAGTAGTAACGCGGTACCATTGCTGCGGCAACACTGCCGTGTGCAGCGTTGTTCAGAATCATACCTGAAGGGAAGGCAATTAGTAAACTTTTTCGTATATATGGCTTTCCTCATTTTGAAGAGTGGTACGCATCAACTGAAAATAATGAAATAGCTTCCCATAAATCATGATGTAGGAACTATGACAATGACTTAACTATACACTTCTGTTTGATAAAAGTGAACAGAAGTCACAGAATTTGCGTGAGTAACTTGAATGAAATGTGTTACACGTTACACGCATGTCGCCAATACGAAAATGGCAATGAATCAACGTTGACCTATCTTGTAACTTAATTGGACACGACCTTTAGTCACCTTTTATCAGACCCAGCCGCTGTTGGGTTATTCATAGGGTTGTTTAAATATTTAAAGTTCAATTTAAAATGTTTAGCTTTCTATGTACCTAGGTTCTGGCACACTTACACAGCGGCGGGGTGGCATATTTGATGTGCGTTTGTTTTGCTGCGTTACATAATTGGTAGAAATTCGAAGCTATGGTAACCAGAAATGAAAACAAAAGCTAACCGACGGTTGACAGCCGAAATATTTTGCTCATGCTAAATAGTACATTACTGTCGCGGACTGCAACATGCATGGGCATCGATGGACGATCGTGAAAATGTTGTCCACCAATGCCTGGTTGACTTTTCTCAAATAATGCGCGGAAATTTAAACAGAATTAATTAATTATAAATTCCCGAATCAATGACGAACAACGATAATTATTTGTTTCTTCTTTACTATAAACAGCTCTATTTGCAAGACAAATCGAAATTTAAATAAAATCTTTGATAAGTTACCTCCTTGGTTGCCATAGTTGAAGTAAAAATTTCGTTTCATTTTTAGGGTTCCATACCCAAAATATAAAACGGGACTCTATTACTAATACTCCGCTGTCCGTTCGTCCATCTGTCGCTGTCCGTCTGTCACTAGGCTGTATCTTATGAACCGTGATAGTTAAACAGATGATGTATTTCTGTTGCCGCTATAACAACAAATACTAAAAAACAGAATACAATAAATAGTTAAGGGGGCTCCCATAAAACAAACGTGATTTTTTTGCCGTTTTTATAGATAATGGTACGGACCCCTCGTGCGCGAATCCGACTCGCACTTGGCAAGTTTTAAATAACACGACAGATATGAGTTTTCATAGTAATTTATTCGGCCGCTAAACACGACACATATGGATTTACATACAAACATTGCCGACCGGACGCTCGTTTGTATTAGACCAGTAGGCGCAATTTCAATTTATCTCAAAAAGGTTATCAAAGTAATGCTCGAATTTCCAAGCATATTTGAGAAAAACTAATAAATACAGGTATCACAATATAATAATATGTATTTATATGAAAACAATAGAGTTTCGGGGCGATGAACAGGTTTCGTAAAAAATTATCCTGGTGCGCTGCACAGCTGACGGATGACAGACGACTCTTGTCAAAAAAGGTACGCATCGTCTGTCTTTCAGACGGGTTCTAGAACATTCTAGAAGTTGCACCTTTATTGGACGAGCGGATTGTGGCGGGAGCGGTTCGAAATGAGGACGCGTTATAGTTATTATTTTTATTGTGTCATGTTGGTCCACGTTTGCCTCAAGAATGAAGTTACGGTTTCGAATCCTGGCTAGTGTGAATGTGTGTTGGTTTCGGGTTACATTAAAACTTTAAATGTAATCTATCTAATGCAACTGTATTGCATAAATTAGGACGTGTTAAATTGTACCAATTGGGTACTTGGCTAATGTCAGGTACCCTGACATGGAAAACTGTCTTGCGGAAATCTCGACGTTAAGCAGTCTTTAAATGTGAACACGCATAGAGCTAGCCCGCTACTAAAAGCTCGTTCCTTCAGTGTTCGAAGAGACCTTTACAGAGGGACAGTTTCCAGCTGTTGTTGTTAATTTAAATCAAATTATCAACTGATCTTACCTGATTATTCGGGAAGGTTCCATCCTTATCGATAGCGTTGACCTGCGTCACCTTGGTCCCGATGGGTTCTCCCTCCAGCACCGTCTCCTGTTCCCTCTCCGTGAAAAGAGGGATCTCATCGTTCACGTCTTCAAGCATGATGTACACCGTCGCTTCCGAAGCCAGTTGCTGGGCGCCGTTGTTCTAGACATAGAATTAAGATTTTAAAATGTAGTTTTTCCAAAAAGAGTTTTGCAGAAGGGACTCTGATTGCAGTGTTATGGGTACCTACTATGCTTGTGAGCCCTACAGTGTAAATGTCAAGAATCGTATAGGTTTTCGAAAAAAACTTTCATCAAACTGCTTGTAAAACATTAATAATGAAAGTCAAATTTACTCTATCTTGAAACGAACCCTAGAACTTTTCGCTTTAGGCAGTGAAATTGAAAAACTTTCATAATTAAACTCCAATTTCACAGAATCGTTCCCAATTATGTGCGTTAATAAAATACATAACTTAAATTTCATGTTTTCGAAATTAAATATTACTTCCGACCACAGAATTAAGTATGTTGCAACCGAACAATACATAGATTCGAATGTTCATCCAAACCATATATTTGAATAATAACTCAGAATGTAAAGTTTACAGATACATTGTTCACAAATTCTGCGAAATGGAAAATTCAATTAAATTACACAAAAGACCATGCCCCGATTTCAGGACGTCGTCATGGTTTACTACTCATTTCATTACCTATTCACACAAAGGTATGGGTTTATAATACCATAACGTAAGTATAAACTGTACAAGCTCACCTCAACTCGGATCGTAAGATTATATTCCTTAATACTCTCATAGTCGAGTGGATGATTTACTTTTATATCGGCCCAAGTAAATCCGTTGTCGGCCCTTTGTTGTAAATAGAATGTGTGGAATTTGTTAGTCTGGGCCGTGGAGCCGGGCATCAGCCGGTAAAATACGGTCGGGTTGTTCTCAATACCCGAACTGAAAATATACAACACGTTATAACAACCGTTTTCTATATCTAACAACACTAATAGGATAATAATGTAACAAAAACAACTAGGTACTTTACATATGCACATGACGACATCAAATATTGTAAATGTTATTAAATTATTGATTTGAAATAAAAACTAAACAATGAATGCTTTATAGGGACAAACAATTGAAGACTATTTGTTTTTACTGAACTAGAGAAAACAAAAAAAAAAAAACAGCTGATAATTTCTGGTAACTCCTTTACAGTTTGGTAAATCAGAATTTTCTTGAGTAAACCTCAAAGGAATACTAAAATAACGGTAGAATAGATAAACTCCGTAAACTAACTTTTCATTCGACGAGTTGATAAATAGTTGAAAAGCCGGGCTTGCCTCCAAATTGTTTGGATACCTTAAAAGATTGCTGAAATATTTCGGTGCAATATTGCGTAGAGCAGTGCGTTTAGGATATTTTTCTTTACCTACATTGCTCATTTGTTTGTTTGATGTTCATTTGTTTGATTGTGAGAATAAACGTAAATAATCTGACCCTCTTAGGGTGCTACGGGAAATACAGACCATGTGCATACATATCTACTATTAGTAGAAATTCACCATATCGTATAATTTAATTCGGTTCCCGTCAAAAGCATTAATTGAGGCAATATAAATTGATCAAAAGCGTGATGAAACCTGTACAATATTCGAACTACACTGTTCTTTAAAGAGCAACTACACATATTGTTTCCGACAAAATTGAAACCTATTTTAACGAAGCGAGCTAAACTGAATTCCGTGCTCATATCTAATTTAATAAATCGAGGCCCATTTGCGCTCTGCTGAATTGACTATCGAACGAAATTGATAGTTTACTTTTTAATGTAGTCAACATTACCAAACTGCAAATGAATTACTTAAAGCTTCTGCAAATCTGCACTTTTTGAGACTGTCACGCGTTAAATGACAGTGTCAAAAGAAAAAAAAAAATAGAATGGCTCCCATTCATGCCTCAATGCGAGGTGCAATTTGACGTTTCGCGCACTGAATTCAAGGCGCCCGGTCGAGGCAGCCTCGAATTGAGGCGACTTTTATAATTAGTAAGGTGAGTTAGTAATGGTTTCGTCTTTGTGTATTATAATACTGTGAGTTTGAAATGTGTGTTGTTTAGGACGAACAGATAGACCATAGAGATGTAATCCAAACTTGCCATCGACCAGCACTCAGTGATTGATGCACTATGAAATTGAACTAATATTGCATAACAGTTACATTATATAATTAATAGCCCGTGGCACATAAGTGATGCACATACATTTATTTATTTAAAACAAAGATAGTTTTCTACCTGCAATACTTACATGAAACGCAATTAGATTTCAATATTACTTTTATTAAGTAACGTTACCTAACACGATTATTATTTTGTTATTGAGACCTACAGAACTAATTTAATGGAAACAATAATTATGAGTTTATGATGATTGCAACGAGTTTCAGAAATAGAAAAATAATCATTAAATAGGTGGTTACCCATGCCAATCAGTTGGTATTAACTGGTATTCCCTCTAAACATTTTAAATAAATTGAATTGCTGTTTTAAAATAAATTAGAACCATTGACCTCTCCCTGAGAAGGATTGGGTTTTTAGTTATGTAAATTGATCAAAAACTAAAAAAAACAGTAATTTAGCAAAAGATTATATTCCTTTGACATTTATCATTGCTAACAGTTGAAAATGAGGTTTAATATATATGTTAAATAAACTGGTAACTAGTAAAGTCAAACCCTAGGTCAACAACACCAAAAAATTAAAATCGTCAAGCACTATTTCAATCCATTGAAATGAACTTTTAGACAAATAAAAAGTAAATGAATGAACAACTGCCTACAGTCAATCTACGAACTAAAACATTTTAAAATATTTTTGAACATGCTACTTTTCGACCCGTACATTAAAATCTCGTATTTTTTGTTAAAACTTTTGATATAACTCATAATGCACTGATGCCTCAGCCTACATGCAATACGATACACAGACTTCAATAATTAGATAAGTACCCATTCGATACCTCGCACAATATTGTCCAAGAACATCTATTGAAATAACATAAAATAAATTGCGCGTCTTACGTCAAAGTTTTTAGGTAGAAATTAACTATAGGTACGTAAGATTTTTCTAAACGACTGCGGCGAAGCCTAAAAAGAGAGTTGTATTCTTAAAAAAATAAAGCGTTTTTTAAAATGATGTGCTGCTAATAGATGTTCTTGAAAAATACAACACAGTGTTCCCCGTTCCACGTAAGCAGTGAGCCCTTCTAAATGCACGCTGGTGAATCACGACAGTCCGCGTGTGCCATAACGATGCATTTGATGTTTACGGACAATGTCAGTAACATCGTAGACAGATCACCAAGTGAGAGGCAAACGATACAGAGACGCGCGCGGCGCACCTGCTTACTGCACGAAAAGAACCTTCTGGCCTTGCCGTATCAGAATAAACCTCCTTGTTCGCATAAACCAGCACAATGAACAAAACAATGGTTTAAACTCATGCGACAATTCAGAATGTTCACCGTAAGAAAGTAACGTTCGTTAACGCGTTCACTTCTATTTCAAACATAAAATCTCAGTCAGCACCTGCGTTTCGATGTTTGAAATAAAAAGCGTCGGCGCCAGCAGACATCACCTCCTACGATAAAAAAGTATCACACCCTACAGATCACCCGACGACTTAGCTTGTCACTGCCGATACCGGAGCCCGAATATTTTCTCGGGTTCTAGTATCAGCATTAAAGAGCAAAGCGTGGCAAGCAGAGGGCACGACAGTGTAGTCGTGCGCGGGTGTGCGCGCGGCGTCGCACACTGCGTGCAGGTGACGGGGCTGCGTGCGGTGCCCGTGCCGAACAGTTACCCACGCACCTTGCTTTCACGGACACCACTTTGGCACCCACGGGCAAATTCTCTCGAATGTAGATCGGGCCGTACACCGTGTGGTCCCACACGGGGGGATTGTTCGCGCGATCCACTACGTCTATCTGGACCTCCACGGTTCTGGACAAGGGCGGGAAACCCTTGTCTTGAGCCATAGCCTCCAACTTGTACGTTTCTCGCTATCGGGGAAAGAGTCGATGGAAACAGACAAAACCACGTCGTTAGTAGTGTTAAGTAGTGGAGGTGCGGCGGGCCCTTGGGCCCGCTGCGCCTTATACCAACCTGGCTTTCACACTGGTCACTACGGTACCCACTGTGACATTCTCTTTGATGTGAACGGGGCCATACGTGGTCATGTCCCAGATGGGGGGCTTATTGTTCCTGTCTACCACGTCTAATTCAACGTCCACGTCTGCGGAGGAGGGCGGGTCGCCTCTGTCGGAGGCGCGCACGCGCAGTCGGTACCTGTCCCGCTACAGATACACGGGTCAGAGGTCAGCGGGGAGAAACAAAACATAACACAACTAAAATATAAACACATAAGTACTCATCGCTAATAAACAATTAAAATAATTAAAAAATAAACTGAAGTACGGTTCACTTCCACATTATTGGCTGTTTGCAAATGTTTTTTTTTTCACAGTATAATGTGCTAAAAAAGTAAAAGCTTACACTCATCTTCTCACATTCAGTAAGCCAAAATAAAACAGAGGAATTAAGTTCTATAGAGAATAAATTTGTAACATTACGTTCGCTCACGTCGTCTGCTTCCACTCACAGCACAGGCACTGTCGTACTTACAGTAGAGAACATTCCTTACTGTAGCCAATATTAGATGGTGCAAGAAATAAATTGGAAATAAAAATGTTTCATATTTTACAAGTTTCGTCTGTACAATAAGGAGAAAGACAAACTGTACATTATAGGTATTAGGTACTTTTTACAGTAATCAAACTAAACTAATCTTAAAAATTAAAAAAAAAACGTAACGAAAAGCAGGCAAATGCATGCAGCTCTGCATACAAGACATGGCGGAAAGGTCAGGTTGTCATATGAATGGTTTGGTGACCTCTTAGTTCTACAACGAAACGACACTCATTGAAATGAATATATTACAAACGATGGACGTTACGTTAAACTGTACAATTTGGAATCGCGAACGTTGCCCCTTTCACAGAAGGAATATGTCACAACTGGCCAGATGGCCAAACTGCCTTGTGGGCAATCTGACCATCTCAAATATTAAACTAATATTATACAAATTACATTAATAGCACTGCTGCCCTGGAAAAAATCACAATTATCATGATATCACTATTGCATATGATGTTATATTGCATGAGTAGTCGTCTACAGCACAGCGATGAACACGGCCGGGGTCGAACCTGCCGCGGCGGGAACTATTGCTCCGCAAAATAAAATCAGATTAGTAACAAAACATGTACATAATACATATAATACTGATAGGTATGTTAAAAGCGTAAGCTTCTCAAATCAATTAATCGATTAATTACAATAAAAAAAAACTTTGAAACTAGTTAGTGCGAAATATACAGAAGTGCTGTTACAGAAACTGTACATGTTTTAGAACTAAACATAGGTTCAACGGTGAAATATTTACAGCAGTATAATTTCTGGTACAAGGTAAGTATTATACACAAGTTGTATTCATCTGTAAGATAGTTAATGCAAGACGGTGCTGCGGAAATAAATCTTAACGAAGATTTAGTGCAGAGCCGACGTTGGCGGCAACTCAAACTAATTGTGCTGCAAGAAGAACAAGCCCCCGACGGCTGCGGGGCCCGCAGGCGCCCGCACTGCCGTTCAATGGACAACTACTCCTCACAGCCAGGATTAACCCCTCTCCACAGCAATTTACAGCAGCGGTTAATAATTTAGAACTATTTACAGTTAAATGAACTTAAAGTAAGTGCCAATTGAATCCTAAGGCCTGTAGGTAGCACTCATCCACCAAACTTTGTAGTAAAGTTGATCCCTTTCATTCATCAATCTTATCAAATGCTCTCACCATGTGATCAGTGTGAAGTTATAAATATTAAAGCATACTTACGTCGAGTGGCTTCTTTAATACGATCCAACCCGATTCGGGCTGGATCTCGAAATACTCAATGTCAGCAGGATTATAGGGCGCGCTCAAAGTATAAACAATGGCGCCGTTATTATCGGCATCCTCGTCGGATGCGGACACTCTCAATATATTCGTGCCTATACTGGCGTCTTGTTTTACGTTCTCCACATATTTCTGCAAGACACATTATAATGATAGTCAACAATCGCGATGGATCGCTGAAATTCATGCAAACAAAAATCTAGTTGTGATATCATGCAATTTTGTGCTTGATGCTACTGTTATGTACACTATTGCGCTTACTTGTCTGTCGAATAGTGGGGGGTTGTCGTTTACATCGGTGATCTCAACGGTAAACGAGCAGACACCTTCAAGAGATGGTTCTCCTTGATCTGTTGCCTTTACTGTTACTGATACGAATTTTCCGTCGTCACCTTCTCTGTCGAATACTTTATTAGTTGATACTTCACCAGTTTCTTCGTCGACAGTGAATTTAGTGCCTTTCTGATTTGGTTGTTGTACTATTGAGTATTTCACTTGACCATTGACGCCTTTATCTTCGTCGGTAGCGTGAACTTTTATAACAGGACTACCGTTTGGAGCGCCTTCTTCCACCTTTGGGAAGTAAGTAGGACAGTCTTTGAATATGGGTTTATTGTCGTTTACGTCTGTGATAAACACGACGACGACGGCCGTGGACGTATGGATTGTTGCATCTCCATTGACGCAGCAGGCGCCGTCGTCCATAGCCGTGACATTGAGTTCGTATTTGTCTCTGTCCAGTGATATCGCCTTGTTGTGTAGTCGGATGACACCAGTAATTTCTTCAATTACGAATTGGCCGGAGCTGGTGCCGCCGCCGACGAAACCGAAGCGTACGTTGTCGCCGTCTTTGTCAGAAGCGACGACGGTCGTCACGAGAGTGTTAGGCCCAGCATTTTCATCAACGTTAGGAGTGTACACTTGTTGTGAGAACTTAGGTTCCTCGTCATTTTTGTTCTTAGTATAAACTCTGACGGTAGCTGTTCCAGTTTTCGCTGGTTCTCCCTTGTCTTTAGCTGTGACTACAAACTCATAATATGCGTTATTATTGTCAGCGTCCAGTTGCTTGTTGTTTGTGATGATTCCATTCGAATCCACGCTGAAATGGTCGTCTGAAACGAGGTGTAATGCAATTTGTGAATAAATAACAAAAAAATCTTGGCAGATGTTTAAAATTGTATGCAACTATCGAGTAACTGTGTCTGTTAACATTATAATCTAAAATGATTTATGTAAACTAACTGTTTATTGCCTTAATAACTTAACAACATGAAAACAAAGGTAATGTAAACCGGGATAAAAGAATATGTAAACAGTAAACATTACAAAACACAAATATACATGTTCTAGGAATATTAGGAAATATGATAGTTGCATAATGCGTTACTGGAGATACTCATCAGTGAAAAACATCTGTGATGAGTTACGATTAAAAGTACCCGCAATTTCTCTTCTTCCAAATTGCCTAAAACTCTCTATAAATCATTATTTTTACACCTGTGCGATGCGTACAAAGGTCAACGACCTCTAATTCATCTGTCCTAGCAACGCCATCTAGCAACTGGTTAACGTTACAAGAGATTTCAAACTAATGAACTAGATGGCGCTAGTAGTCACTTCGCTTAAACCTTAGAGGGGGTTTTTAGAGCTACATAATTATTTACCTGAAACTAAGTATTCAATTTCGGCGTTCTTCCCGGAGTCAGCGTCCATGGCCTTGACCTTGAGTATGCTGGTTCCTAGTGGAATGTCTTCGTCGACGTTGTGCGCCTGGTAGTCGGGCAGCTCAAATTTTGGCGCATTGTCGTTTACGTCCGTCACGCGAATCGTTAGCTGTGGAAAGTTATAAATAAAATTACTACGCCGTGTTTCCGTGTTTCGCAAGTCTTCTATATGGATTTTTAGAACCAAATATCTTGGTAGACTCGTCAATTTATTTTAAATGCCCATGATTTTAAAAACGTATTTTTTTAAGATCTTCATTCAACTATTCTATAATTCAGACTAAATCGTTTTCAAGTCTCAAATCAAACATCTCATCTACTACTAGAAGTACCTAGATGGTGGAGCACGCAAAAGGGTTCCGTACATACCTCAACAGAAGTAGAGAATCCTCCAGAATCTTCAGTAGCCGTCACCACGAGAGAGTACACGTGGGGTTGCCTCAGGTCTTCGAAGTCCAGTTCCTTGGCCAGCTTCACGATGCCTGACGTTGGCCCAATGTTGAATGTTCCTGCTCCTTGACCCTGAGCTTTCAGGGTGTAGCGAATCTCGCGGTCGGCGAACGACTTGGCTTTCACTGATATTATGCTGGAATAGGAGGAATTGGTATTTCAGTAAGAGAAACACATTTTACAAGGATTGATTATTATTTAATACTTGTAGCGCCCCGCGATTTCACCCGCATAAGTCTCGATCCCGTGGGAGTATCGGGATAAAAAGGTTATAAACTATATGTGTGCCAAATTTCATCCAAATCCGTTTAGTCGTTTTTCCGTGAAAGAGTAATAAACATCCATCCATCCATCTATCCTCACATGCTTTCGCGTTTCTTATATGATAATAAAGTATGATGAACGATATTATATTCCACCACACGTTACTTTCAAAAGACCATGGTTCCAATATTCCGTAGGTACGGTCCCTAATCAATCTGTAAAATGATTTCAAAAACTGTGCTCAGTGCTGATAAAACCACTAAAATAAATCCATAATAAATAAGGACATTAAAACACGATTCACTTCACTCTAATATCGAATTCAATAGCTCAACCTCAGCCACATTACAGTAGTAATAAACTTTGCTATTACAATTAAGTAATAAAACACCTAGTTCTTTTATTCCAATCATATCACGAGATGAACATCGAAATGACCTACTTTCCGTTTTAAACGGACATGTAGCTGTTAGTGAAATTTCAACAATTGAATGTGTCAACACAGTCACTGTATTAATTTGGGACAAATCAAAGATCAGCATTTGTAGTCCAGATCTTATAGTCGAGTCTTCCGCATGATTGTTATACGACTTCAGTTAATGAATGGAAGATTTGCCATTTCCTCCGTCTCTAGACGAAGGAAAAAAACAACGTGCATGAATTTAAAGAAAAAAAAAACTGTGAATACTAAATGAATATATTTTTAAGTGCGAAATGAGTATATGGATAAAAGCTAAAACAAACACTATCTTTACTGGAATAAATCATACCAAAAAACAGGGTTGTTGACAGATACTAAATCTGTTTATTCAAAGTAACAAATAACAAGAAGGGACAGAACTGTAACCCATCCACTACAAGGCCGAGTAATCTATTACACTCAATTCACAACTTTCCGGGAAAATAAACAAATACAAGTGATTTGTTATCGCTCTCTAGTATGGCACGGAATCTACACTAATAAATCTGTGCTATAAACTCTTATTTTACCCCGTCTCATTCTTTGGTCAGAAAAACTGAGAACACCTTTTTTTTTTCGTGTGGGAAATTCAAAATAACTTCTCCCGCTCTGGGCGGAGCGGGAGGTCGTGTCAGACTCTTAGTGACTAAAACCCACCCGTGTTCCTTCAGTTGACTAAAGGTATAAAAGAATACCTAGGAGAATACTAGAGTTTTCTGTCTTTTTTACACAATTTCTATTAAATATATAGAATTTTCTCAAAAATGCTTGGAAAAAGCATTATTTTCACAACCTTCTTCGAAATATGGCAACCAAGGAAGTAACATAATATAGATTTTATTTGAATTTTGATCTGGCTTGCAAAACAAATGAATATATGCGCGTAAAAATTTTTGTTCGTCATTGAATCTGGAATTTATGAACTTAATTTGAATTTCCGCGCGTAATTAGGGAAAAGACTATACAAGCCTTGGCCGCAGCCAGGCATTGATGCACGAACGTGAAAATTGACCGAAGCACACATTGTTAGATTTTCACGTTCATCCTAGGATCTCCGTAACATGATTGTGTGCCTCGCCGTCAATGCCTCTTTTGGCGGCAGCTTTAGTAATGTACTATAAATTGCACAATTAGGCCCGTATTACAGAACCACACTCAAGACTCAAGTACTACTAAAACTAGTTTCAACCAATCAAAAGGCTTTAAACGAATTTTAAGTAATCCTTGAGTTTTGTGCGAGGTTCTGTAACACGAGCCTTAAAGTTTGGCCACATTCAAAGAGACACTATTTTTCAGCGCTATGACATCTACGCTTGGTTGTAAGCCCCTGTTTATTCTGCAGTACACAAAAAGCACGCGATTTGAAAAAAATACTTTGATTATATATAACGTAATAATATAATGGTCTTACTCTGAATCTTTCTTCTGGTTCTCAGCTATTTCGGCTTCGTAACTAGGCAGATAGAATTGAGGAGCTCGCTTGCCGCCGACAATGCTGAGCCGCTCCTCAGGCGTAGACTGAAACCTTCTCTCATCAACACGGCCATTCTGGAAATCGCAAAAATAGCAATGGATTAGGGTCAAATATCAAACAAAGAAATCCTACGAAATGTAGGGTAGTCTGGTAAAAGACAGGGATAATACCTATCCCCTCTCTTGTAAAAAAAAACTACCTAAAATTATTTGGAAACAATTCCCAGCCTTTTCATTTTCGAGTCAATAAAGTGACGAGGAACGGTTTATAGCACTATTTTAACTACAGGACGTACTTAATGAATACCGTTTGGTTACTCCACACTGGCTTTTTAATTTACCTACGTTAGAGCCACTATGGTACTCCACAGTGGCTCTAACGTAGGTAAATTAAAAAGCCAAATTAAAGTGTCGTTATTGCTCTTGCATGTGCTAACAATTATTCTGTCTCTAATCCTAATTAAAGGTTTGTTGTGAAGCTAAAATGTGCGTGTGACAAACCTACTAATGCTCATAGACTTACTTTTCAATAATTATAATAGGACTAAATATAAAATCTACACGATATTTGTCAGTATTTATTTGGTATATCTACTGAAAGATACTGAATCTACGCAGCGCGATACCTCGAGGGATTTCTACCTGTCCTATCTGGCAGAGGAAGCGAAATGTAGGTATAATAATAAAACCTACACTCGGGATAGAATTATACCTATTGGGGATAGAATTATAATTATTATAATTCTATCCCCAATACAAATGACCAAGATTTGAACTGTGCCCTAACTTGTAATGATGTACCATTATTTCACGAGCATAAATTCCTTAGTTACGCAACCTTCAAAAGCGTTTTTCTCAAGAAATAGAAATTGCAACTCTGAGAAAAGACCTGAGGTTTCAAAAACACCATGTTCGTAATACCACAAATTATCGTTAATACTTTTGGAGAAAATCCGTTTTGAATATTGCGTAAATGTCAGGTAGGCTCGTGACTACAGATATCCACATCGTATTACAAAACCTATAATGATAGCAGAGTTGCTACGCTCTAGAACCTCTCAACATTATTGGTAGGTATAATGTTTCCATTTTATATTCAATTTGTCTTTCAGTGACGATAAAAACTAGTTTCAGGTAGATATTAAAAAAAACCGGTCAATTGCGTGTCGGACCACGCACAACGAAGGGTCCCGTAGCTGGAATGAATTTATCCTAGCCTAAAACAAACTTAACATTGTAGTTGAAAAACATGTTCTCCCATACATTCCAACTAAAAATGTAAGTTTGTTCGCACAATATTGAGAGATTTACCATGTTATTTTAAGACCATAGACTTCTTATAGGTTTTCCTGTAATCACATCCATTCTCTGTATCTCAGCTCAGTAGTTTCGAAGATAAGGAGGGGGGATGGTCAATTTTCATATATTTTCTTAAATATCTTTAAATATATTTATTTTAAAATTATTCCTTGCAACAAGTTCTTTTATTTGACATGTCACACTTAATATATAGCAAAACTTTTCTTTTTTAATTTTCATGTTTGCCTCCAAAAGTGATCCCTATATTCAAAATTCATTTATTTACGTTACACGTCCGTGTTTGGGTCACTGAAATACATATGTGTACCAAATTTCAACTTAATCGGACGGACAGACAGATAGACATACCGACAGCCAGGCACACGAATGATCCTATAAGGGTTCCGTTTTTTTCGTTTTAGGTACGGAACCCTAAAAACGGATAAAACCGTTTCTATTTCAATAAAGTTAGTTCATCAAATTGAAAACTGTTCAAGTAGAGACATATTTTATCGATAAAGAAAAAGAGAAAAACCATTTGATGTACCTAATTCCAAGGAATTCCCGTTCGTGAGTAAAGTCTAACCATAAAGTAGTATGTATGGTGAGTGCATGAGTCATAAAATGTTGTGTCATGTGCATAAAATATTAAATTACTTAATTAGGTCAAAACGTGGTTTCTTTCTGCGAAGAAGCGGCAGTAACGTCTGACAACGTGGGTACTTCGCTACATTTTATTTAGATACGTGGAAAAATACGGTTAGGATTATTAGGAACCTCATTTACTTAAATTATTAGACGAGTTGAAACAGTTCAATGTAATGGACATATTAAAATTATGTAGTTACGGTTAACCGCCCTAGGTAGTTCTTGGCAGTACCGACATAATTTGACTACAGCTGAATGCAATTCGAAGTAATTTCCAACCAATAAACAAAGAAATTATCACACCATTTCAATTTTAATGAGCATCACTGCGAATATTAATTGGATTTAATATAATCACCGATGTTTCACCAATATATATGTTCCAATATGTTTTAATTCATGGATTGTTTGCAATCCTTAATTAACTATATGAAATGTGTGAGCACTGACCTGGTCCTCAGCCTTGACGTACAGCACGTATTCCATATCGAGCTGGAAGGGGTCGGTTCCTCTCGTTCGCACAACGCCTGACCGCTCGTCGACCTCGAATCTACCGCCGGTTCTGTCTCTGACGATGAAGTAATGGATGTTGTGGTCTGTGTCAGGGTCCCTAGCCTGAAGAGTGAAGACTGGCGTGTTCGGAGCTGCGTTGAGCTGCACCACCGTCTGCATCGGCAGTGGCCGGTTAATGAAGTAAGGAGGCTCATCATTCACATCCTTCACGTGAATTATCACTCGCTGATTATCCGTATCTGAAAAACCACAATGTCAATGTCAAAGATACTCCAAATACGCATTACTAAGTTAAGTAGTGTTTGTCTGAAGGCCTCTTGGCAAAACTATCAAATTATTAAGCGATCTGAAGTGTACTTGAGGGGTATTACCGCAGAAATTAATTAAGCACGCAAATGTGAAATGGGTGTTAGTTTCTAGCCGAATTTAGAACTCGCCGCTGTTGAGAAAATCATCATAAATTTTCATGTAAAATACAGACGTATCTTGGTAAATCCTGTTAAAACATAGGCATACGTAATATGAAATGCATGAATCAACACGAGGGTTTTCATTTTTTGAGAAAAACGTTGCGTAGTTAAAAGTATTGTTGAGTTTCCCGCAAAAACCGCTTGATAACGGTAGAGGGGGGATGCTGAAGCCAGTATGCCGTTGCGGCTATGTATGTTAAGAATAGTGCACACTTTTTCTCTTGTGTGCGGGACGATTCACTAGTTTACACGAGCTACACGGTAGAGAATCCGCTTATCACGTCACAGGAACAGTTTCATGCGGTTTGCAGCGAGTTTTACGTTGTGATTTTATAGCAGCGTAGACTGGGGTAACTGATACATATTTTATGGTATGCACCAGCATGTTTAAATTCTACAGTGGAGCGTCTGGTCTGGTAAATGGTAAATCCAGAACGAAACGGGAAAAGACATTTCAAAATGCGCATTTAAATACATACATAAATAAAGTATTAAAATTCATATTTTGTAGTGTTTGATTTATTTTTGTTATGTATTTTTGTGGTGTACAATAAAGTATATATCCTATACTTATAAATGAGCAACATATATATATGTATATATATATTTGTAATCACGTTCTCGAAAACGGCTCTAACGATTTCGATGAAAGTTGCAATAAAGGAGTTTACGGGGGCGAAAAATCGTGAGAGTCGAAATGTACACCCGCCATGTTTCATTTCTCAAGAATTATCCCACTGATCAAGTGTGTGTTTCTTTTTACTTGAGGTACTTTTTAGGTACAAATTTTTGGTGTAATTATATTTTATGAATAATGGATAAATAATAAAATATTATAGAATACCCGCCATCTTGATGTCAATATGGCGGGTGTACCTTAATTTCGAAATAATTTCGTTCTGAAGGAGGTACATATTTTTTAGAGCTAGGTACAAAACAGTACGTTTTAGGTACATTTTTTTTGTAATTGGTATATTTGATTCGCTATGGTACATCCGCCATTTTGACTCTCACCGAAAAATCGATCTAGCAAGGTCTCATATCTGGGAAAATTCGTTTTCTCTATTTTTACTGCCTCGGGAATGTGATACAACGTTGGTACACTTGGACGATATGTTTATCTATACCCGAGCAGAGCTCGGTCGACCAGGTACTAAATAAATAAAGCAGACCTATTACAAAGTAAATAAGACATAATAATTATTATAGGTTATACTTACATTTGAGCGCAACTGTTTGGTTAGCATGAAAAATAAATAAAGTGTAACATTAGTAACCTTCACCTTTCAGTTAGGGCGGATTTCGCCAAAGAATTAGCACATCTAAACCATGTTTAAGGGCTATCAGCGTCATCACCGTTGTGGAATATTGACACTGACAGCTGTTGAACGCAGATTAGATTTGCTGATCGCATTCAGTTGAATTGGTGAAATAGGCCCATAGCAGGAACACAATAGTGTATCAATACCTACATCAAATAGTTAGAAAACCACTAAATACTAAATTGAGAATCGCCACTTCACACTTTGTTAAAAATTAATCTAAATTTAAAAGTTCGAGGATACTTAGTTTACAAAACGGTCGGCTTCCAGTCTAACCGGATGCAGCTGAATACCAGTATTTTACATGGAGCAACTGCCTATCTGACCTCCACAACCCAGTAACTGGGTAATACGATACCCCTTGGTAAAACCGGTTGTCAGACTTTCGGGCTTCTGACGACCCGTAACTACGGGCAAAGATCCACGAATGACAGCCGGGACCACAAGCTTAACGGGCTTTCCGAGGCACGGAGGAGTCTCGGTATGTAAAGATGGTCTCCCATCCACAGACCAACCCCGGCAAGCGTAGCTTAACCTGATGGATCAATCCATGCGGCTGTTATTACTTAGCCACGAGCTCCTCTCGTAGTTTATGATGTATGCCTATGTTGTATGTATATAGGTTGGTAACGCGTTACTTAGTTTATCATCATACCTCCTGCTTCATGGTTAGGAAAAGACTATTGTAAGAAAATAACTTTAGTGGAAAATGTACGCTGTCTTCTTTTATTTATATCGACATTAACCCTAAAATATAATAGAGAAACTCACAGAGCGCGCTACTTGTCAGTTGTCTAATAAAACATTAGGGTAAGGTTATAGCGAAAAGCTACTAACAGCAGAATATAAACAGCACGTATTATCAAACATTGCCTCTAATGCTACTGTAGTCATGCGGTATCCTTTTTGTCCGATGGGATTCTACTAAAGCCTCAGTATAAGTCCGCAGTTAGCTGTAATCCCATTCCGTGGCCCATTTAGGGTATAGTTTCACACACAACTGAACATTACAATACATTGACCTTGTGCGTTGTCTTATTAAGATTTTATCGTAACTATAACAACCTTATTTATACCTACATAATGTATAGATAAATAGCTTTTGCCCGCGGCTTCGCATACTTTCGGGATTAAAAGTATCCTAATGGTTAATCCAGGTTGGAAACTATCTGTGTGCAAAATTTCATCCAAATCCGTTTAGTCATTTTTGCGCCAATGCGAAATATATATCCAGACAAACAGACAAACGAAAAACAAATCTAAAAAAAACTATATTTTCGGCATCAGATTCATTCCCCTACTTTGAAGCAAACTTTTTTCTTTTTTCAAAAAAATTTCAATGTACCGTTTTGATTTCCCTAATATTTTATTATATGTACAGATAAAAGAATTAATGTTTTACAAAATAAGGTATCTATTTTGTAATTTATATTAAGTTACGTTCCCACCTACTCACTGACCTTTCAATAATGAGTAGGTGCCCGTATATTTTCATGAGATTAGGGAAACGAACTCGATACCTATCGAACTCGTTAAAATAATTACATCAGGTACCTACTACCTATCGTATACATAAGTATTTTATAAATTTATTCATTCTAATGTTACTTTAATATCATTTAAGTACTTTGAATATATTATTTATGCGAGACGTTAAAAGACTTTTAGAAAATAATAAATTTATTTCTCCACACTATTTACATAATATATAACGGTCGACTAGTCGTCATCCCTCAAATTTAGGACCTGACAACGGCAAAATCACGATCTGCTAGGGACAATGTAATTTGACTACTTTTTGCGACATAATTTCTTGTACCTGTGTCAAAAACAAAAGGTCAATTCAATCCAAGGAGGTGACATCTAGCAATACACGATGTTTCGTTTATTCTAATGCTAAAACATAACTAATAGAGCATGAAGGAGCGACACCCTCGGAAAATAACCGGGCTATTCAGAAACTAAGAAACGCAAATCAACAAAGCCCTTTGTAGCAGGGCTCTAAAACGTTATTTAAAATAACGTTTTTAAAACGTTTCGACCAGTTCTTTGCACAACCAGTACAACTTTTTGTTCGGAAGGAAAACGAAATGAGAACAGACAAGCATGAACTTGTTTAATTAAATCGTACCTTATCTTCATTTCATTACATCATTGATTCCAATGCGCTTGCCGCTTACGTATTGATTAGGGTTGTGTTCCGAGCAGGGCAAAAATTTAGGTACCTTAATATTTCAGTATGACGTCATACCGTTAAATAAGGGTTACCGAAATATTTCAATACCGTTTTTTTTTCAGTAACGGAATTTTGAAGTTGGAAATGCATACCCGGCATATTTCGGTAGAAGTACTATAAGACTATAAGCTTTTAAATGTTTCGGTAGCAGTACCTTACCCTTTATAAATAGGGGTTTTCTTTGAAGCACCGTCGCCACACTCTGTCTGTCGTTCATATGCTTCTATTGTAACTCGGTATTGGTTTTCATTTCCGATCGGAAGGACACGACTGTGTGCGAACCCCGCGCCGCGCCGTTTCGGATGTTTTTCGGTACCGAAATCATATAAAGGTTAAATAACGGTTTAGCCCAACCTTTATTAATAAAGTTTGGGCTAAACTAAGATAGCTCAACCTTTATTTTAAACGGGTACCGGTATATTTTTGAGGTATCTTAACCTTTAACCTTAACCGCTTTCAGTCCCTGATTCCGAGTTTCCTATCGATCAACCCAAAAAATATTGTTAAGGACGTTTTATTAAGCGAGAAAGATTAAAATTTTGTTATTCAAAAACAATTTAGTAGCGTTCCGTTCGAACGTAATTGAAACAAATCGTTTCTTAGGTTTTTAAGACGAAACCGTTTCGAAAAATATACCGTTATCCGAGCCCTACTTTGAAGCAGAATCAGATTAATCAAAGGCATTTATTATAATGTCATTCCTTTAATACCGCAGCATACAAAACAAAACACTATCACATAATTTAAGTAGCTCTTGATAACAGGAGGGGAATAACCAACTAAGGACTATTTGTAGAGCTCCCCACAAACCCTGGAGCAATGCCAAATATCTCAAGCATATGTAGTATACAAGACTACTGATGTATAGCTAGGTGGTATGTGTTTTGAATGTGTGCCACCTCAAATCTATTCGCTTTTTATTTACTCTCCAAACGTGCGTCTCCGAACGGACAGACCAGTACTGAGGTTTCTTCCGTTTGTTCACCCGCTACGCTTACGTTGACTGAATAAACAAAGCTATTATTAATTTAGTAACTGGAAAAACATATATTTTGGCCTTTGTTTGAAAGCATTTCCTATAACTATTCAGAAATCACAATCCTAAGTGATCGAAAACGACTTGGCAGTAAGTGCCTGAAACTCGCCTAAATATCGGCATCAAACTCCGTTGACCCAACCCCTACCCTTAGTCTTGGCATCTCGCCAATCGCTGATAATAACAGTCCATGTCAAGATAAAAACCGCTTTTCAAAAGACAGTTTTGTCAACTTGGAAGCAATTTGCTTAAGCTGCGAAAACGTTACAATTCAGCGCTTGAAGACAACCGACAGATAGAGTCAATAAAGCTTTCAATTGCACGGCTGAAATAATATCGAACATTCAATTTTCATTCCTTGATTGTTGGAAGAACAGAGGCATAAATGACACTCGACGGAAACCGTGAAATATAGCAGGTTTTAACACGGCGGAGTGCAGGTGTGAGGCAGGGCAGGCGCAGGCGAGCAGGTGGCAGGCGGGGAGACGGCCCGGGCTCCCACCCCGGGCCCGCCAGCCGCGCACGGCGCATGCGTACACTACGCCAGCGTGTTTTCCTCGTGACCATGCACAACTCGGCTACAACTCAACTCTCAGTCTTACACTACTTTGCAACGGCGAACTTCTTCCATAATAATAGCCCGCAACTGCTACTATAACGTTAATTAAAAGCATCAGAACCACATCAGAACGCAGTCAGACCTCACTAACCAATACGTTTTACATTTCCATAGCGACCAAACAAACAAATAATAAATAAAACAGAACACGATTTGGCAATCCATAATGGTATTACAGACTTTAATGGACATGGAAGGTTCATAACTAAAATGCGGATCGATTTAATATACTAAGTACACTTTTATCAAAGCAGTCGAATCAGTGTGCACTACAAACAAAATTTATTCAGTCTGCGCAGAAATGCGCATGCAAAGTGGGTATTACTTGTAAAGCGCTCAATATGAGCGCAGTGCTGCACGACTGCTCGAGCAGACAATGTACCGCTGAAACTTTAATAAGTTGAACGAGGTGTGAGAGCTACGTAGTAATGACAACCTTGATCAACGAGCACTACTATTTCATTAGTCATTGTCTACTGGGACTCGTTACCTCGCCGCCGCCGTGCATCTCGAAACGAACTTTTGAAGTGAAAACTTCTTTAGGCGCGTTCGGTATTTTTGAGATGGGACTAAATCATTGATTTCGCGACACCATGATGACACCTCAATTTTTTAAACGCGATTGTACTCTTTATTTATATTAAGTTACGGATCAATGTTCTATGCAAGTATTTTTGCTTTAAAGGTTTCGGAAGTATTTTACTTGCAAGCACGATTGTGCTCTTTATTTAAATAACGTTACGGACCAATGTTCTATACAAGCACTTTTTTTCCACCAAGGCGATTTTTTTTTCAAGTTTTCACTCCTGTCGGCACTCCCGGAGTGCCACCAAATTTTTTTTCACCGCAGTTTTCACAGGTCGACACTTTAAATTGATATGCAAAATGGATATGTCACTCAATGTTTTATATTTTAAAACAGTTACGTGTTTTTGCGCTACCAACAAAATACGTGTCAGCGAAGCTAAAACCTGGATTTATGTATTGGGATTAAATATTGTAATGTGTGTTATAATTGAAATACAATACACACAAATTGTGTCTCTCCGTGAGCTTTACAAATAAATATTGTTCCATAATTTATGAAAACATGTCTCTATTCTGTAATATACCCTGTTATTAATTGTTCAAAGGCACATGTTCGTAGTATCGCATTAGAACTCGCGAAAGCTTTGATAACATCAACGCTAGACACATTCATACCACTTAGAACCACGCCTCTATTGAGTTTAAAGCTTCAATACTAAATCGAGACAATACTTAAGTCAATTGAGAGTACGATACTCACTCAATTGAGAGAAACAAGCCACAAGTATTAGATAGTTAAGGCAACACAAATCTTATCAGTGGCTCACTATAAACTGTTGTCTTTTGGCGGCAAATATAGTCATAAATTTTATGAGGAGAACAATTTCTATTTAAAAGAACTCTTCTAACCATCTGAAAATGAGTAATCGGCAGGAAAAAATATATAACAGATAGAAAGACACTAATATAAAAGACAGATGCCACAAACATTTACAAGAGTAATGTTGACAGAATAAAAATATAAATAAGATTATCATCATTACGCCAAAACTAACGCGGGACAATTTCTAAATTTATAAACTAAGAATAATATTGTAAAGAGAAAAGATTAGATTTTTTACTTTAGATTTGTATGTTTATTTGTTAGGCTTTCACGCTAAAACGGCTGAACGGATTTGGATGAAATTTAGCACATGGGTAGACCATAAGTTAGGACATAGGACTTACTGTTTATCCCGATTTTCCCACGGGATCGAGACTTATGGGGGTAAAACCGCGGGGCGCAGCTAGTTTTAAAATATATAAGAAAAAAAACATTTACTTTGCAGACGATGAAAACGCAAACCTTAAAAAGCTTTTGTTAAACGCTTTCGGAGCACTGAAGCTGAAAAAGCGTGCGTCGTCAAATTGCTATGACAATAATTCTTAAGATTTAAGAATTATAATTTATTGGTGAAAATTAAGATCAAAAAGACAAAATCAAGTTAATAACTAATCTCTGTCAGTTTAGCCAAGGTTAACTGAAAGCAGAACATTTCTTAAAACCAAATTATAAATGTAAGGATTAAGATTTGATGAATTGTAGTTTTCAGTTTGATGGGCAACTTAAACCTTAAAAGCTCTTTCAAAAAGGCGCGACACGCGACGCGACACAAAGACCCTTAATACGGTTGACTTTTAGACGATATTAGCTAGATCAAACCCCCGTTTAAATTCATTCCCACCCACTTTTGTTTTATCTCCCAGATTAGCCTAAAATAGCCTGGAAGTTAGAAGTCTTCATCATTTCTATTTTGCAAGGCACTTCGTATAATTTAGGGTCGCTCTGTGTCAACTTTAGCTTAAAACCACAAAATGAAGTTGAAAGGCCTTTGTTCAGCAGTGGGATGTGTCAAGCTAACAACCACAGTAAATAACCCTCCAAATTGTTGAAAATTAGATTTTAAGTGTAGAAGTCCCTATCATAATGTTTTCCAACAATATTTATGAGGCGATTTATAACTGGTGATAAGGTGGATATTACAATAATTTAGGCACTTAATGACTTAATGGACACCCATTGTTTCATATTTCCACAGAAATTGAGGTAAATTAACTCGAATTTGTAACCAACTACGAACACCCCAACCGCTCAATGAAACATCATGTTTCAAAAATATGAAGCGGTAAATGCACATTAGTTCAATATTTCCTGAAATTCTGTTGAACATTTTCAGAAACTAGTTCAACGTCGCATGTCGTTATACTTTGTCGTGTATTTTTATACAATTCTAAAGTAGTTTTAAATATTAAATTCCAGCATATTTGTATGTATTTGTAACCTATTACATGTCACAACCATGTTCCATGTCAGAAAAGCAATCCATTTGAAATCAGTTTGATAAAATTCTTTCGATGTGGAAGTGGCGATTTTTCTACCTGTCATAGTTTTCTCATTCATTACCAATAGAAGAAACCGGTTCGATATTTACCTGAAAGAAGAAAATTGAAAGCGTTAGTAATCAGTTAAAGTAACGTTCGTTGGATATTTTCCTGTTTTCAAAGGGTCTGTATAAACATTTTCAGTACATTTGCGTAATAAGTAGCTACGTTAGCATAATTCAAATCAGCGCGAGCGTCTTCGTGTCAACTTGGCTTTGCTACGGGTGGATCGCTACCTGCGTAATTTTCTAGGACAGAAGAAATTAAAGGAATAACTTTTAATTAAACAATCAACGTACTGATAAACAAAACCCCTGATAATAGTATCATTATTGCCATTGAAACAGTTCAATTATTCTATCGTTCTAAAATCTTCATGAATTTTTCGGTTTTCCACACTTTGAAAGCGATAAAATTATTTATAACTACGTCCGACACGCATAGTTGTACCGTATGTCATAATTGCGCTACACATCTCATTTAACTAATATAGAGGTGACACGGTTTTGTTGAGTTTCATGAGAATGTGATGTCCCTCCGTCAATTAGTCGACCCTAGAGTGTTCATTCATTATTAATAGACAGCCGAAATAATGCCGGGGCGCTGTTTAAAATTCCTATGTTCTCGAAAATTCATATGTCAAAGAGAAGCAAGACAGCATATTGCATTCAACGTCCTTCCTGGGCGATGAATATTCAAGGATATTCGACTTTTATTGTGTGTGCCAGCAGCCGGGCTTCATAACCGGCTCTCTCTTGTAATATCCTGGTAAAGGGGAACCCTTACGCTACCTATACACTCCGGTCTGATAAAATGCAAGGTTTGAAAGGTGTATTTCTGATCATGACAAAATGGCCATTGAATATGAAAACAGTAAACATACACATTTTTTTGCCAATATAGTGTAGATATTTATAACCGATGCTACGACACTGCAATTGTGCTAATAGGTTAAAAATTATGGTGTGTGTCGCAACCGCTGTTAAATTGCATATTGCACGGTCACTGAACTAAAACATTGTACGACCGAGTGGCCGTTCCATCTACAATTATGAATGTGGCACATGCCATGCTGGAGCGATAGAACGGAATCCTTGCTAAAATTGGCACCGTCGACAGTGCTGCTAATGAATGTTTAGCCTATTGCAAATGTGCGAATAAATGATCGGAAAGACCAAGTCATTGCGATGGCTTGTATAGATGACAGTATTTAGTAGACAACAGCTGGGAATTATGCCTTTTTAAAACAAACGTACTTAGAATATAACTTCTGGCTTGAATATTCGAGAAAATAACTTTAGTGGCTAGTTTAATGTCTAAATTCATTATTATTATAATTATGTAGTCTCTTAATCTTTTCAAAATCTGGATACGAAAACGCGAATTCGTAGAAAATTAAATAGTGTAAAAATTATTTTGTATCTTGAAACAAATCAGCGTTCATACAATACCTATTTGTGTAACTTTTCTATTGATTTACGAATAAAATTCCTAATTTGTACAGTCATTATTGGAAATGCCCATAATATAAGTTAAGCATTGCGTGAGGCGGTCAATTTGTTGGGTCATTTGAGGGCGCCACTGTGGAATACGGGCTAGCTACAAGGGCAATTAAAACTGCTTTGTAGGGCTTCATTAACCCACGTTACGAGCCTCCATAGCTTTCAAAATTGACGATTATTATTTTCGTGCTACACTTACAAAAATATCGTGCGCTTACTTTTCTAATTATCAGTTTGTACTAAAAGTCCTCTAATTAATATTGTAAATAAATAACGGCTGAGTGCTTTGAAATGGCCTTAATTCGAGTACATAAACAATGAAATTAGTAATCAATCTTTGTAATCAATTGTGGTCATAAATATTTACGAATCACTCCGAACTTCTCAAGTGTACGATAAACTACGATTATTAGAATCGGTTTTGACCTTGTTAAGACAAATAAAATTAACTATCAGCTGTGTTTATTGACCGCAAAAGTCGTTAACTCATTCAAGATCGGTCACCATAGGTTATTAATTAAATCTTTGCAATTTATAAGCTTTATTTTTATTAAATTTTGACTCATTGTTGTCTGTCTAGACTTGTTTACTGTTTCATCTGACGTCATCACTGCATGGCTATTAGACTAACAATATCAAGCATTCTGCGAGGGAGGCCTATATGTAGAAGTTGAAGTTGGGGGCAGAATATAAACATTAATGCGCTGGTGCGGAACTAACATACTTTATTTGATTATTTTGCCTGATCTAAATAGCTGTACATTACCGTATGAGCCTCCCTGATCTTTAACTAGCAGAGCTACTGCCACAAATTACCTCAAGAACCTATTTTATGTTGTTGTCCCAAATAAACTTAATATTGACATCAATCTATCTACGGTATTCGGAATAAAATAAGCAATCATTGGTCCGGAATTGAATGCTTTCAATTCGATTAAACGAAAATGGGGGACATAGTGTCATTTCAGGTGACATTCGGGTTCCGGGAGGAAATCTACATCGCATTAAAGCAATAAAGCTTAGCTCACTGTGTTCACTGCACCTCAACCTCAACACGCGGATCCTTTATTTGATTTGTTTAACACCTAAGCAAAGCTGCCGACCAACTAGGCTTAGTTCTAATTTGTTAAGTAAAAATATAATTTAATAAAACACCGAACTTATAATACCAGCTGAATAAATCTTCATGAAATCTCCGTACAAACCTTCGCTGAAATTAAAGCCTTATTGAGAATAAACGAGAAAATGGCCGAGATTGTTGCCAAAGGCTACAAGCGAGTCTAGAGGACCGCATCACCCAATTTTCTGAAAATGAAGCGGAGTTAGGAGAGGGAGTAAGTCAGTAGACATCCCCTAAATGAACGATCGAACAGCGAAATCGTATTTATTCGCTAAACGACACGTAATTGACAAGTCGATCCAAACCAAAGACGGGAACCAAATACAATAATATCGCTGAGCCACGAGGGAGTTGCACCGCTTTAGTCATAGAGAAATTTTATTGTGTATACTTAACTTTGTTTTTATATTACTAAAATTGAACCAACCTGACTCACTTTCAGCGGGGCGAACGAACTTTACAACTTATACAAGCCACAAAAACTAATGTTTACCAGTTTTACCAGTACAGCGTAACATTGTGAGAGCGCGCCAAGGGTATCGTGCATGCAGATCTTATTATATTGATTTCCAAGAGATGTCGTCGGATACCCTTCGTATCGTAGAGAGCTTTGTAATAACAAGCGCGGACGAACAGCTTACTTCTTAGATAAGAACTCGCGCCGAGTTCATTTCGTTTGATACCTTTGTTCAGTAAGCACTACATCATCGTCACCGTATCTTCTCAAGTATTGTGACAGGCAGGTATAACAAATAAACAAACGGTGTGATAATGGAAAAATTTAGGTATGAAACGTCAGTTACGACTGAAGCACACGCCATTATGTGAAAGGGCACAAAACAGCGATTCCGGACAATGGGCAGGCCCACGCACGTCACATCAAACAAAAAGGTTCCCGTAGAAAATATTTACAGAAGAGTTACACATTGTGTGTGGCGATGTAACAAAGAGCACATTAGTTCGAGATGAGCTATCGTAAAAACCTATGTAGCTGAGTAATGAGTACACTGAGTATTAATACACCGACACCTTACCGTCTGGTCCATTTATGGTAACTGATGCGTCACTTTAAATGGTCTAGCGTCCCAGACCGGTGGAAAACCCAAACAAAGACCAATTATATTAGTCTGGGTACACTACAAGTTGGTAAGCTACGGCCTATCATAACAATATTTGAACTGTGCGTACGCGTAATTGAGGGAAATATATTTTTGGTGTAGTTATAAAAAAAATTGGTGATGTTGGAGAAAATAGACCCGGTGATCGAACGTATTTCTGCTAGCTTAGCTAGCAATAAGCCCTCCGAGGGTAATCGAACGTCTTCAAGACAAACTTTTCTCCAACATCGCCAATTTTTTTGTAACTACACCAAAAATATATTTCCCTTAATTTACTACATAGGATAGCTAGATTAAATTCATGCTAAAATAAACCCTAAAATATTATAACCGCAGGAGCGAAACTACCAACACTGTATAGGTAATATAACGTAATAAGGGTAAAATTACGCCAGTATGCGGCAGAGCAAACTAACGCTTTCCATTTGCCACCACTTAGTGTTGACAAACTTTGTGGCGATGAGCACACACGATAGGGCTTCAGGCACACTATTACGTCGCTATCGATATGTCCTCAAGAGACAATGGAAGAGAAACATTCAGATCCACACTATCGATAGCGTATCGATGGGTGCCGAAGCAATTCAATATTTCAGTTACAATTGTGTCGGAGCAAGAATGTATCGAGAGAGCAATATCAGCTGCACAGTGTGAATTGTACACGCTGCAGATATTTCTATTGGTAGGTAGTTAAGATAGAACTCACAGGTGTGTGACAATAATCTGGAAAAAAATCTTTCAACCATGACTGTGCGATAGTGCGCCTAACCTTAAAAGCTCTTTGCAACTTTCATTTAGGGAACCTTAGTTCCCTACAAAGTCAAGAAAATTTCTAAAATACCGAAAGCGAAGTGAACATCTGAGGAAAAAAACCGGCTAAGTGCGTGTCGGACTACGCACAATGAAGGGTTCCGTAGTTGGGATGAATTTATCCCAAATACAAACTTAACATTGTAGTTGAAATAAAAGTTCTCCGATACATTCAAATTGCAAATGTAAATTTGTACGCACAATATTGAGAGATTTACCATGTTATTTTAAGACCATAGACTTCTTATAGATTGTCCTGTAATCTATGAGTAAAGAGCTGTATTTTTTTTTTCAAAATTGTAGGTCCAGTAGTTTCGGAGATAACGTCAATTTTAATCGAATTTCTTAAATATCTTTCAAATTATTTATTTTAAAATTATATACAAAATATTTTTAAGATCCTCGCAACAAGCCCTTTCATTTGATATGTCACACGGTACTGTTAGCAAAACTTTTTAATTTTCTTGTTTGCCCCCCAAAAGTGACCCCTAATTTCATAATTCATTTATTTACGTTACATATTCGTGTTTGGGTTACAGAAATACATATGTGTACCAAATTTCAACTTAATCGATTCATTAGATTTAGAGCAAATTGGCTGTGACAGACGGACAGACAGACGGACACACGAGTGATCCTATAAGGGTTCCGTTTTTTCCTTTTGAGGTACAGAACCCTAAAAACCAGAAAAGCTGACCTCGCCCACCATCTTATTATGAATCTAACGAAGGCTAAAGATTTAAGAAGTACGTTTTTACTTATAAAAGAGTATTTCATCTGATATATCGGATCGGAAGGTACACACACACTGGCCAGAGCCGTACAACGACGCGGCTGCCGCATGCCGTGACGGCACGTGCCGACAGCGCGCGACTAATGATACACACCGGTCTACTAATACCAGCAGCCGTTTATTATCTCCTAGTACCTTTACCTACGATAGGCCTGTAATAACGGTCTTCGTGGAACTTCCTACGCTACTTCAGCTTTAAATTATTGTGCTATGAATAAGGCACGTAAAGTGCACTAGTTTTCGTTTTGTTGACATTTGTGATGTGGTTGATTAAATTGTATCTACTTAGTGCGTGTACTTAGTGATCCAGTTATTTATGAGCATACCATCATCAGTCTATATTAATATTTTAAAGAAGTAGTTTGTTTGTTTGTAAGTTTGTATGTAGGGGGAACTACCAGACGGATTAAAAAAATCTTTTTGCATTGGATAGCCCAATTCTTGAGGAAGGTTATAGGCTCACGGACGAAGTCACTGGTAGAAGCCAGTTCTTATTATATCAAATTGAAAAAAAAAAAAAATTTTTAAAGTGACGTATGAAGTACCTACTTATGCTGGTTTGTCACGGGCGGCGCGGCGATTCATAGGGATGATGTTCGTGGCTAAAATAATAACTGCCCCACGGGTCGATTTATCAGGTTAAGCTACGCTTACCAGGGTTGGTTTGTGGATGGATGACCATCTTTACATACCGAGACTCCTCCGTGCTTCAGAAAGCACGTTAAGCCATTGGTCCCGGTTGTCTTTCGTGGAGCTTTAACCGTCGTTACGGGTCGACAGAAGCTCGAAAATCTAACAACGAGTCTTACCAAGGGCTATCGTATTACCCAGTTACTCGGTTGTGGAGGTCAGATAGGCAGGCGCTCCAAGTAAAATGGATATTTTATGGAGTATTTATCAACATTCGGTTAGACTGGTAGCCGTCACAGTTGGGAAAAGGTTAGGCAGATTAAGTCTGCTCTGTAATAAATAATTGGGCAAGAAATAGACGCCTTCAGTTATGAACTCAGCCAAAATTAAATTCAATTGTGTCTAGTCTAGACTCTGTAACTTTATCCTAATCATACATACCGAATAGAACCTTTATACAAAAATGACGCGAACCGTAACACGAAAATTCGAAAACCATTCAATATTGGTAAATAGCTAGGATAGCAGAGCGTGAATTATTTCGAGCTGCGGGAAATTGGTTCACTCGCGAAAACTCGCGCCGTACACGATGGGACACTTTCATTACTGCGATGTCCGGGGCCACCGGTTCAATGTCCGGTCCACTCTATTTTTAACACACCCTTCCCTAGCTGGACGGTACACTACACTGCACATGTGTATGTACGAACAATGCTCTCATTCCGATACTAAACTTTGACCTTTCGCGAGAACAAAATCTCGTTAACATAACATCACGCCTGTATTCCTGAAGGGTTAGGCTGAGCTGTACCTATAGTGCACACACATTTCACCAGTTTATTTTTAAGTCCCAAGTAATAGTGGCGAGCCTATTTCCATCAATCGGACACAAATCCAGACTCCGAGCTGCTACTAATAATTTCTAGATGCAAAAACCCAGTATCACTTTGCCCGACCCGGAGATCGAACCCAGGACTTACTGCTCAGCAGTAGATAGCGCCTCCGACCACTGAAAAACGAGGTAGTAAAAAAAATCTCATTACAATTCGAATAAAACTTTTACGAGTAACAACAAGGTTCACACGATCCCCTCCCCTGACTAAACTAATTAGCATTTGCAGTCACGTATCGGAGTAACTCTGTTAATGAAGCCATTCAAGTCATTAGAAAGAAGCTCGCACCCTGTAGCCTGCACTGTCCACTTAAGGTTGCACTAGTCGACGGCTCGAACTCGTTGGTGGGCGTGACTAATATGCATGCTATTTAGTCTAATTATTGATTTATTTTGTTTTTATTTATTTATAAAAAAATATATTATGTCAAAAGGTAGCTTTTCAGTAGGGAACAAGCAAACTATTAACTGAATTGTCCACCAAATTAAATGATGTTCATATGTAACAACCCATTGTGTACTGACACATTACAGAATAATATTAGAAGGTGTAAATTAATTATTTTACGCCATTTTGCCTCATGTCGTAAGAGGTGACTAAGGGATTATGCCAGGAGGGCAGCGTGTACCTGTGGGATAATAACATCATACAGTGATCACCAGTCCGCTTACCTAAAGAGGCGATTATAGTAATATTCTACAAAATTGCCATCCTATTACATTTTTTATCCAGTATTAATTTACAATAAAGTTAATTAGTTAAAGATTTACATAAGTTGGCAAGAACAGCCAAAACTCGAAAAACAATCATGGATTCCAAAATTATTATTCATGTATTCCTCAATTTAATTTAAGGACATAGGAGTAAGAAATTATAAGAGCGTAAATAATAGTGTAAGAAAAGCAATTTGTCTAGTAAGGGAAGCGAATGCAAAAGTTCGCCCCCGCTCGCGCCTCGCTGAAATCAATATTTTCGTCTCCGCGCCCTCGGCTTCGCTCCCACCGAGCATACAGCAGTTTTTCTTCTAAATCTAATTTATAAATAAACGGTTTTATAATAACTGGTGAATTTATTAAATTTATATTTTTATTTTCTGATTATGTTATACTACGACGTTTCCATTATTTATTAATTAGTGTTTAAAACTGAATACAAGACAAACCAGAATTTTTCCCATATTTATGTACCAGTAATGCGTACATCTACGAAAAGAATTTATTTATTAAACTAGATTATTCAAAAACTAATTCATAGAATTGCTTTTATCGATCATAATGCCTTGTATTAAGCAATGTCCACAGAGAATAGCTGAATATTTTTTGTTCAATTTTGATAGGCGACAGTCGACAATTGTGTCGAAAAACTACAACCGTTAGTTATTTACGCTCAGATCGATTTCCCATTGCCGTGTTCAGGCAAGCGACATTTCAATACATTACGTAGCATTTACCTCAAAAGAAATAGACAACTGATATGCCTATAAGTTAGAAGTAGGGACCTACTTAAGTTATGTTAAGTAATAAGATTTTCTTAAAAACTTTGTAAAAATAATTTCTTTACTAAATATCTGTCTTTCATTGTAGAGAAACCCGCAATGACTTTTTCCGACATTTTTATATTCTCTTACAACTGTGTAAGAGTATATAAAAATGCGATTCTTTATGCAATGTCTCCGACATTACCTAGAGATTTTCATTTCTAGACGGTATCTTCCCAGTAACTGTTTGTGTAACATTATCTCTCTCTCGTATCGCGGTCCCAGCTCATTCGGCGCAAACAAATAATTTACACAAAGTTATAATGAACGTCGATCCCATAATAATACGTAAATCATCAAAAGTTTAATAATATGTTTGTGCTTACAGGCATTACAATTAGCAAACAGCCAGTGAAATATTGACAGCTAAAACAGCTATTTTCCTTCTTTCAGAAAACGTTCCACTATAAACGTTAAACTATATAAGTTTTCAGCACCCCTGAAACATTCTCCCCAAATAAATCCTATCCATGGAGTTCCAGACTATTTTGACACCAGGTAGGTACTAATTTACTGGCGGTGTCATAAATCGGTAGCCGTCTGTGCGCCGTCACACGTACCATTTAGTGTTCGGAACACGCCCGCAACGGGTAACAAAACACACGACCAACGAGAAACTTAGTAAACTCATCAGATGGGCCCCCGAGCACGCGCGCTAGCTTTACTTGTGAGAAAAGTTTCTTATATTGCACCAACTTGCCGGGACCTATCACAGCCAGAGTTTGGAGCAGCTTGCTAACATGTATTTGCACTAGGAACAGCTTTTTACTCATTCCAAAACCGCTAATGCTTTAATTATTCCGCTCCAAAAAGTTAAACGCCTTACGCTAAGCCAAAACGATAAATTATGATTTGCAAGCATATTTGAAAAACTCGACAAATAGGTATATAAAATATAAAACGCAAACAGACGTTCCTAAATAAATGTGTATCTTGCAGCCCCATACATCGCGGTACTTGTGTCGAGTTTCCGTCCCTCACATACGAGACGTCTCAAAAGGGTGTTTTAAAAGAATGCGTGCACTGACGCCGAGGGATACCGTTCCAACCTCTCCTACACTACAAAATCACTCCCCATTTTCATATCCCGTACCTTTCAGGTACCAACTCGCACCACTTCAAAATATTAACATGAATACGTAACCACCAAAGAAATAGGTAGAAGTAACATGTTCACATTTTCAGTCTTTAGAACCTCGTGGCCTTAATATTATAAGACGTTATCAACATAATTTGTTTAATAACAGCGAAAAATGAGGACGGCAAAATAAAGGTGCATTTTCACCCACTTTGCCGGTGAGATGGAGGCAATTTACTTGGAAAGGATTTTACATGGGCGCAAAGCACAAGCCGAGGACAAAGCGGAGGTAATAAACCTTGTTTCAACGGAACGAAAATATAAACAAAGGATTACTTATGTAAGTGTTTCATTTTCAACAGACACGCGTATAAAGTTAGTGTTGAACAGAGGTTATAAATGTACCGTGTATTGAAAAACGGCTGAAACATCAACAATCGAAATCAGTGTTCCTGAAGAGTAAAGAGACGATGAAAAACAAGACGATGTTTTCAACTAAATATACCAGATATTTAGTTGCAATAGATATTTATTACAATCTAAAACTAAAAATATTAGGTACTTCGAAAGAAGCTTAAAAGGATGTTATAAAAAATGTGATAGTATTTAAATACAAAGAACTCTTGCATTTACTTTGACGATCATCTAAAATAGAAGGTGCCTTTCACACAAAAGAATATCAAATTACTAGGTAGTATATTCAAGCTAAGTAAGTATGGCAGGAGAATTGTATGAGATACAAATTGCAGCTAGATTCGCCAGGGACTACTACAAAGTATCGCGTTAAGTTAACTATAGCTCTTATCACGGCTACTAAACTTTATTGCGAAAACCCAGTTTCAAAGTATTATATCTGAACTTTTATTACGCGGTCATTTTCAATGTTATGTACAATTTTTGCAAAATGAACTCAATTATGCAACAAAAGAATAACGTGTATGTACATAATATTATACTTTGCTTTATTAAAGATGGTTATTAAAGGTAATGAAGAACAAGCAAGCCTAATAAAGTTTTAATTAAATTATTAATCATGTTTTGTGATGATTAAAACCATTATTTTTAGCATGAACCCACCGACCGACCTATGCGACAATTTATCCTTCGTGATATGATCTGTTCTAGGATTTTTGTTTTTTTCATACAGGACATTTCTATCAAAAAAGTAAGTGTATTCAATGCTCTAGACGTCAAACAAACTTCACAATATCTCATACTTAATCAAACATAATCAAATGCCTGAAACTGGTAAAAGCTCACGGAATGGTCACCGAGCTACGCGTGTCCTAAATAAACTTGACCAAGATAACAATGGTCGCCAATCAAAACTCTGCTACTTGTAAACCGCTAACGAAATTTTAACTTACCACCGCTAACTACAAAGTTTCACAAATGAGCAAAATAGCCAGTGGCTGTTACGACAGCTAATAACAATGTAACAAGAATAATATAAACCCTTGGACTCGACTGTACTAAGGTTTTCTTTAAATACTTGTTTAAATATTATATTACTGAAACTATAGTCTGAATTTTCAAGAAAAACATAATCCATTGAAAAGCTGCCTGTGACCTGAGAAAGTCACAAATAAATGTCCTTTCTGAAAATGGTGTGGGTGGACCATTATAATAATCCATTGTATGTTTTTGTTTCTTTATCTCTACGTCTGACAAAAATATACAAGATCTACAATCTGTCCAGATTCAATCAATAAGGAGCCACGAATAGCATTAATTACCACAATTTAATAAGACAAATATTATTTTATCCCTTCTAGCAAAGTTGCAACCACTACAGCTACACGCCAAGTGAAAGGGTTCGACAATTTCATACCAAAATTAAGTTTGCAGGATTCATTTCTACAGCGTTCTTGTCGATATAAAAAGCTCACAATGGGTGTTCTAGTGTCCTGATTCAGTGCGATATTGTTGATGTGACAGTAGTTTGGTGACCCTATTCACAATTCAACCTGCCCCGAGCGCAAGCTTCCTACAACACAACGAGGGTCGCGACCGCCAATAATAAAATCGTTATTATTGATTTTACTGTCGAGAACAATCAATTCGTAAACCGTGCCGCCGTCACGGCTAAATCGACGGTATCCGCCCGGCTCCCCGGACTATCTACACTAATAAAGACAACAAGCCTGTAAAGTGACGATAATCCCCAAAACTCCTGAGCGAACTTTAATTAAAAGCTACACTGGCGCTGTTTCCTTATATTCTTTGTCTACGTGTAATTGCATACAGATTAGAACATACTGAGTATGATATCAGACAGAATAACATGTTATCATACTTACAGCAAAGTGAAACAGATTTTTGCACAGATATTTATTATATTTTAAAGGAGACAACTACGCTCTCCTATCTCGTAGAACTATTTCCATGTGTCGCCTCCCCACTGTGGCAGCAACCAGGACTGCTCCGGGCTACGGCTACCCCATGCAAGGACTGCAATGCGGAACCAGAACTATATTTCATTTTTAGAACGCGAAACGGTCGCATTAAATCGTTCCTATTGTTAAAATAGTATTTTATGACAAGCTTAACGAAGCGTGATGTCGTATAAACCAATTTTGTTAAAGTAAATGACGGATTATAAAGTGGTTTGGTAACAAAACCGGTAAGATTATTAATATCATCGCATTTTAAAAGCAGAAGGGAGGTAAATATTTTCCTGAAGAGATTAAAGACAGGGTGCTTCCGAAACAAAGACCCATCAAAATGTTTCTATTACCATACTATTGTGTGTACACTGTATTGTGTTGTACACCCGGACAATAAAATAGTCTATGGTTTCTGAAAATTGCTTTACTACACACATTACCACATGCCGGTATAAAAGTAATCGCGATACGTATTATTACTGTTCTTTTATGGTATTATTTCACATACGGATGAGTTTCCGCAAAGGCTTTCAGAATATAAAAGTCCGCCCTTCACGGCCTCACCACCACTCGCATACGAGATACGCTACTTACATCGCGTGCGTTCGACAATATTTCTTGAGGAATGCGTCGATATATCACCACGGGCCGCCCCTCGATAACGTGCCTCCTAGTTTCCGCTGAATGGACGAAACAGGGGTTAACATCTCAGAACATTCGTTTACAAAAACTTCGTTTTGGCAATTCGGACGGACTTACGACAACTACCAAATAATACATGTTTTGGTACAAAATTATGGTGTAATCGTGTACCTACCACAGTTATCCGATTCTATTAAGAGGCGATACGTTGCGATTTTATCAAGGTATATTCATTTAAAGTCAGGTCAATTAAGCGAATCAGAAAATATTGAAATTAAAACCAACCACCACGAGAAAGTTTAACTCCAAGTATAAACAAGTAATTATCACGTCTGTGAAAGCATGCGCTTGTGGTCGCTGTGTGAGAACAGATAGCTATCCCTGTCGGTAAATCACACCCCAAACCCCAATCGACGCGAGTCACCATGGGGTCACCCCGTCCGTGCACATTATACGTCATAATTTTTTTGTTGTTTGTAAAATGTTTGTCACATTTTAAATGTCTAATATTAGCGTAGGTGAAAACCAGAGGCGGAAACTTTCACATACCTTTTTTAAAAACATCCTATATAATAGTCGTTTCTCAATCGTTCCTCAATAACTTGGTGGAAGGAGCAAAAAAAAATCTCATTTCTTGAAAACATTGCAATTTTTTAACGTCCAAACTTGGGCCATTGCAAAACCAGTATAAAACAGTTTGAGAATTTATGTACATTCAAACTTATTTCATTAATGTTTCAAAATAAGTTCAATCTAAGTTGAAAGAAAGTAGGAAGCTTACAAAAAGCTTTAGGTAATATATCTGGGGAACCCGTCTAGATCTTCCGATAGAACATCCTAAGCTATGCTGCCCAAATCAAGTACCATTTAAAGGGATACGGTTCCGTGCAATGGGATCATTGTGCAAATCCTCGTACAGGATTAACTACTACTGTGCATGGGTTTCGGCACTACCTAGCCTGACTATTCGAACATAAGTTATTGAATACATCCTATTTCGACTCTATTTCTATCTCCTCTCTTTGTAGAATATTTCGCATATTAGTGAGGGTAAAATAATAAAAAACCGGCCAAGTGCGTGTCGGACTACGCACAATGAAGGGTTCCGCAGTTGGGACGAATTTATCCCAAATACAAACTTAACATTGTAGTTGAAATACATGTTCTCCGATACATTCCAACTGCAAATGTAAGTTTGTACGCACAATGTTGAGAGATTTACCATGTTATTCACGATCACAATATTGCAATCCAATACGTAATAAGTATATTTTCATTGGATACGTTACTTATCCCATAAATGAGTTGCACATAATTAACAAAAGTAATTTTCGATACCCAGTTTAGCCCCCTTCCAAAGGGGATGTTTGCGATCAGATCCATCTTAGGGGGATGAATAGGCAGTGAGTCTAAAAATAGCACCATTAATCCTTCTTAGGATTAAGAGAATCTAGAACGTACGATAATATTCTTTGAAATTGGTTTTAATGGATGACTGAGCAAAAAATTCCATTGGGCCACAGAAAGGAATACAAAATGAGGTTTTCTTCAGAAAGATAAGGCGTACAAATAGGAGGCAAAGAGTGTAAGGATCTAACCAATAAGTTAATAGACTTGGGATCGCAACTGCAAGATCGATCGCCGCAAGTCCTCGAGTTCGATTGAATTGAGGACGCCTCTCCAAGTCTCCACTTGCAGACGCCCAAAGCAAAAAGGAACGATATTAATCAATCATAATCTTATAAAGATGTAAACATAAAGCTGTTTCATTGGTGGATGTTTACCCAGCGCCTCTCAATTCTTCCCCGCTTTGATGTGGAATGTGGAAACACCCTAAAAGCGCCAACGGGATGTTATGTCTTATTCGATTCGCGTCACGAGCGGTGCGCTACATTCGCGATGCGAGATAAAACTTATATTAGGAGTTACTATCTTCGTACGTTACGTTTTGATGGCTCCATTTATGTCCAAGTTATGGTTTGCCTGAAAGGATGTTTTCAATGGCCGAATGTGCTTTAGTTTTCTTCGGTAGAAGATAAAACTGAATCCCATTAAATGAAAACTGTTTGAGAAACTTATAACCCTATAAAAAATGGAACAAGGGTGTCTCTGGCCTTTTCGCAGCGTTCTGTATAGGTACATACTTAATTATATTAAGTTACCTTTCTTTAATAACCATTTTTGACATTAGTGATGTTTACTGATCTTTCTGATTATACCTACTCTAGTAAAAGTTTGGACCCTTGGTTTTCTTTCATTGAACAATGAAAAAACGAATTTATATTCCACAACAAAACATTTAAAGGGGTCCGCACTCCATTCAAGGCCATTATTAATTAGGGCGTCCATAAATTTTGCATTCAAAAACGTACAAAAGCAATTAACTTAATAAAGCCGTCGCGTAAGATCTTAATGAAAAAGGGACGTGATAAAAGATAAAGATACTGGAGTTGATGTGTCTCCGAGGTCTTCGATACTCTATCGATAAACGGGAGGAAATATTGTAGCTAGCCAAGCCACCCTTGAAATCGCTTCCCCGTCGCGTGGACGGCTAAGGGGCATGGGAGCGGGGCAGGGGCAGAATGCCGCGGCCGTTGACACGAATCTCCCGCACTATGTTTATGTATCCCATTGGATTTTTTCCCTACGCGTTTACCGTGAACGGCTGCTCACGAATGGACTGTTTTGTTTTTGGATTTGAACACAAACAAATCTATCGAACTGGTTGCAGTAGCGTTCGAATTTTTTTAGTTACTTTTTTATAAAGTTTAGGATTCGGGAATGATTCGATACCAATAACTAAACTAATAATATAAAGATAAAAGATTTATTATTTTATATGTTTGTTTGTTACGCTTTCACGCAAAAACGGCTGAACGGATTTGATGAAATTTGGCCCATGGGTAGACCATGACCTGGGTTAGGACATAGGCTACTTTTTATCCCGATATTCCTACGGGATCGAGACTTATGCGGGTGAAACCGCGGGGCGCAGCTAGTCATGAATAAATTACTATTTTAATAAATAGCGCATCTGAATAGTAAACGTTATAAAAAACTCATTATTTTTAAAGTTAAATAAACTAATTCCTGTTACGTACTACTTATTAATTTATCATCTCCTTTTCGTTTCGATCGGGAAGACGATATCGTGATAAATGATAATTGATTTTATTTCTGTAAATAGGTTTGTACAAACACTTTTACACGTCAATCATATTTTAAAAACTAGATCGGCGATAGAGGTCGGCGTTTCCTATGTGACTACTCTGAGAAGAAAGGCCGAAACAAACTCAGAGGTCACAGTCTCTTTTAAAGTCCAGACATAATCTTGGCCAGATCATGTGAAGACCATGTAAATTGGTGTCTGGAGTGGTCTTTTGAGGAAAGCATCACACAGATTGAGAGGGCCTGTCCAGTCAGTGCACGCATTTGTCAGTTATCGTGCAGCTCAACTCAGAATTAAGGAGCTCAACGATTCGACGAACAATACCAAAGAAAGGACATTTGGGTAGGCCGCATAAATTACTCAAAACTGTCAGACTATAATTAGAACTAAGTGAGAAAAAATTAAAAACAAAAAGAAAAAGGAATGACCCACATAGTCTTCACATTCACAATAATTTAAATAATATAATACTTTAAAAGTATATAAAATTCATTAATGTCAATGTGTATATAAAAACCAGGAAATAATCTTGGTCAGAGCATTTCATTTGAGGACCATGTAGATTTGTGTCTGAAATGTCTTTTGAGGAAAGAACCATACAGATGTGAGTGGACCTGTCCATTCCATGCACGCATTTGTCAGTAATCGTGTAGCTCAACTCAGAACTTAAAAGAAGCTCAATGATTCGACGAACAATACCAAAGAAAGGACATTTGGGTAGGCCGCATAAAGTACTCACAACTGCCAGATGATCATTAAAAGTAACTGAGAAAAATAAATAAATATATATATATAAATATATATATATGACCCACATAGTCCTCACATTCACAATAATAAAAAAATATTATATTATATCTAAGATCAATATCATTAACAGATGTTCACACTTTCCAAAAGAAAACATAGAAAACGTAAGCCCGTCGGTCATGGGTAAATGATGCGTAAATATGCTAAGAGCGAATGACCGTAACTTAGAGATGACAAGTAGATTAAATTAAATGTTCCAGGTACGCGAGCACATTAGGCTCTTCTAAAATGTTGTCGACTCATAACTATTCACTGGAAGTCATTATTATGATAAGTTAATAACATCAAACGCGTTGAGTGGCGGACGCTGCCCGACGTCTCCCGACGGCGCGGCGGCGACGGCCGACGTCAGTTAGCAAAGCGTCGTCATCAGACGTTGTTTATTTTTAATCCCGCAATATCAGCACTCGCAATAAATGCCTCTCGATAAACATACGGATACGCTACCAGGAATTGAGAGCTATCGTTCATTTTGTCATTTGATTATACAAACATGTCAAATGTCTAACTACTACTGTGATTATAAAACTAAAAAGCCATGGTCACAATCAAGTTTAACAGTATACTAATGATAATGAAACTAAAAATTTTTTCATAAAAAAAAATAATACTATAAAATTCATGAGCAATTATAATACAGGTCATGAACATTTGTTTACATTTACTGTTTATAACCTTTATTCATAGTTCACTATTTTTTATGGTATGAATTTTAGCTTACTTATCCCAAAAACGATTGACAGTGTTATGAAACTCAGGTAGGTACACATACATACGTTGATTCTATCAGTGTTCGGACGAATAGACCGTAACAATCCAATCTCGCTGTAGATCTAGGGCAACTAAAAATTACTAGCCTAATTCTTTTCGGTCAACGTGGGTGTCGGACACGCATACAAAAATCGCATGCGACTCTCAAATTGACATGATTCAATTCTTTCATACTCCGTTAGGACAACGTGTCATTTTCAGTTATTTTATAAATATTGTAGAATAGGGATTCAGAAATTACAGAATACCGGTAAAAAAAAATACCGGTTTCTCAATGAAAACAAGTGAAATGTCAAAAGTTCGTTGTCGTCATAGAATCAAGCTATAGGTATTGCAGACATTCCAGCAAAAACAGTTCTCATCATAAAAAAAGTAATAAATTAAATAAACACCATTTAAGGGTCACTTAAATGAAAGGGATCGCGGTCCCCATGATCAATTAGTAAGAATTAAACAATTCAACTCGGTATTTGCAGTATGGACAGCAGCGTGGCGCCCGACCTATTAAAATGTAACATCAGTCATCACATCGCTCATCAGTTCATCACGCATTTACTCTATTTATAGCGACGGTTATTATGTCTCAACACTCCCAACCAAATGATCAGTACCTCTAAACGTATATAACACGTTACTGTTTCCACAAAAGCCTCTGAATGGAGTACCCACGTTGCCTGGTATACTTTGCCAACGCATCTTGTGCTATTGTTCACAAGTTGATACCTAACTAAGTTTCCAACCGCCACCCTTCCTTGAGTGTCATTCATGTTTAATTATCTATTACGTAATTGTACACTGTACACGTATATCCTTTCTACAGAGTTTCAACGTCGAACGAGCTTATACTTGGAAGAGAAAATTATATTTGAACTAAAACTTTGCCTTACACGAGTGTATGGAACCCTTTTCATTGAACGTATTCAGTTAATAAATAAGACATAGATATTAAAGGACGCTGTTGATTTCCTTTTTTTTTTCATTTCAAGTTCTTTTGTAAAGTTCTCTTGTCGACGACTTGCTTTGTTTTCATTTCTGAAATTGTAATCCATTGTTTCGTATTTTTAATTTTTTACTGTAAGTACTAATTTCTATTTTTATACGGCACAGATATTTAGAATTAACGAGGTCATTCCTTTAATTACTTACTCGTTCATTGTGCTTAAAGGCCCGACAAATGTAATTAACAGAAACAGTTTTCCATAGCACCCTCATCAAAAGGCATAGCATGGATAACTCATCTCATTCATGAATATGAATAGCCAGTAGACACAGGTGCAATACAACTTATTCATAGTAGAGTAGTTATGTACATAGACCGTAGATTACTCGAGGTGTGAACTATCTAACTTATACGTACGAAGCACATCTATTATACAGATAATCTCAAAAGTTGTAAACTCTGTTACATCTTTCAATATGTAAAATATAATAATGTACTTGGAAGTACGGACCGGGGATTGAGAGATACATAATGTATTATTAAGTATGTACACGAATGTGTGTCATATAAAATAGGAGCAACGTTTTAAGATTCACAGATAGATCATCTCGGCTACAATTTACAATTAAATGCCCTCACGATGTAAGTCTTAATTCTGAACAAAGCGGAGTGGCGAGTTATCACAGCTCCTGATCGCCTAGGCGGTCACGATCTTACTATTGTGGGAACTAAACAACATCGGGCCTAATACGTCACGAAAATACGTTTCTTTTACTGAGAAACAGTGAAAGACCCGAAGTAAATTGAGAGATTTACAACGAAAAACCTCTTTACCTTTTCTGAACCTGACGCTGGATCTCTATCAAATGAATGTTAGCCACTCTCTATAGTTATCACGACATGCTGCTAGTGCTATATCATTTCCATACATTTAATAGGCTCACTCATCTCGATTGACTTCTAACGACGGTTTGAAAGAAACTGACGTAATCTAGAAACTCTTTCATCAGAAATGTCCCTTTCCTTCCCCGATTGTGCGTTTAACACTGAATTTGCGCCGTAAATCACCACAACAGTTAATATCGATCGCTGTGAGTTTCCATGTGACCACACCGTTACACACGCCCGGCCGCGCATGGTAATTGAGCCGCTCACTTCCTTCCGGAGACCTGCCCGCTCTGATGACCATTGATACGCACAAAACGGGAATTTATAAACTAACATTTTTTTGTACTTTGCAATTTATGGTTCTGAAATGGTGCGTTCGTGTTTCGTTTACAGTTTTATATTATGATTTTGCACATTCTAAGTAACAAAATGTTGAAGTTAGCTTACAGTTCCACCTGGTGCTACACTGAAAATGAACATTTCAGACAAAGTATCTGACCATCCCACCTCCGCACCGCAACTACCAGGAAATAATTCGTTTACAGTTTTATATTATCATTTTGCACATTCTAAGTAACAAAATATTGAAGTTAGCTTACAGTTCCACCTGGTGCTACACTGAAAAAGAACATTTCAGACAAAGTATCTGACCATCCCACCTCCGCACCGCAACTACCAGGAAATAATAGGCACCCAAAGGATTTAACGCCCCGTGACGTGTCATGAGTTAGCAATCGACACATAAGTATCCGGCCTTCTACAAGTCTCGGAAGAAATCCAAATTCTAGAATACATTTGAAACAGCCTTTTACAAAACGGCTACACCCGATTTTATTAAGGCTACCTCGAAAATCGTAGTTCGATCGATTTAGTAGTAAATTAGACAGGGTGGTAATTGTATACAGAGTATTGCCAACAGAATTAATCACATTATAGGGCGTTGAGCATGTTTGAGGGCCGAATTAGTATGTACCTACAGGATTGAATACATTTCAAGCGTAGGTACATGTATAGCTGTATTCAGCGAAGGCTTGTTCATTTCTATCGGTATCCGAGATCGTTTGTACATGCTGCAACAGCTTAGTCGACACGATCAAAATAGTAACAGTTAGATTGTGTCGCAGTCTCAACCAGTTTATACAAACTATGTAAAGATGTTTCTGCGTGTCTCTGTCTGCGTCTCAATCGATTCCTGCCTCAGTTTAGTCTGCTGAGACAATATCTATATTTATCAGCTTAAACACTGTATTTATCTGATTTTCCTTTGCATAAAACGCCCAAGATTTTACTGAAAGTACCTATTTTATGGATTATTATTGAATAATTGATTCCGTAAATCCGCTAAATCGTGGTTGGGTTGAGAGGATATAAAAGATATAAAAGTTATTTTCTTAGAGAATAGTTTAGAGTTAGGTACTGAGTGTTTAAAAATGAATTATTGCTACAATCAAGTTCGACAACCTTAGTAGCCCATAAATGCATAATAACCACGTACAATTACTCTATTCGCGTTGCTCTACGCCGTTTTGCATACCATCGACAATATTAATTTGTTATGGACTATGCTTATTGAACGTGTCCATAGACAGAACATCATAAAGCTTGTAGAAAAGTGGTGTCGGGTTGTAGCAATTGTTCTCTCGTGTCTACATATGCCGCCGCCACCGCCGCCGCCGCCCGCCTCGATCGATGTCTGACCCCGTGCTATGTTGCTCTCGCCTTTACCACCGCCTCTTTTGACGGGTCACAGGATTCTTCACTCATTCCCTACTAGCAGTCGTAAATCAAAGAAATTACTTTTTTTTTTTAAAACAGTTTAAGAAAATTTTACAAACTGTTGAACTTAACAATTCAGCAAACGAAATCAATTTGGATGAACATGTTTTCAATTCAAAAGTTTTATAATCTGATTTGTTACCTAACTTGGATGTTACAGAATCGATTGGAATAAAACATCTTAACACTGTGTACATTTCCATATTGAAGCAATCATAGTCACACAATTCAATTTATTCAAGTTCCATTTCCGCTTCTCGCCCACTAACACAGCCGCTCATCCATCTACACCACCAAGTCTTCTCAGAAAAAAATAAACGAAAGCTCATTGCTCGATGAATACATAATAGGCTTGTGCTCTCACGGTATTGTTCAAGAGGATAATGTTCAAGGGATAAAGCCAATATGGGAGTATCTGTCCCATGCATGGGTAATAAATTATTTTGTCGTTTTGATTAAAAATCCTTAACAGCAACGTTACTTGCAAGTTATATTGCGATAAAATATTTAGAGCTCCGTTTGTAAAAGCTACATGTTTTACTTTGGCAAATTATTTAGTAAACGTAATATTTTCTGGTTGACAGATAATGCTCTACAATAACTCGCGTAAAAATATGGCCGCAGTAAATACAAATAATTTATGACATTACCAGTAAGATAATATAAGCTCATAAAATGTTCTTTTAACCGTGTACAAAAAAAATAGCGCCTTATGCTTCCTACGTGTCGGTTCTGTTTATTCAACGGGCTGACTAATCTATGAGCGTAAGCGCGCACGTGTGCGGCCGAGAGTACGCGGCGCGCGGCCGATCGCATTGTTTGGAATTTCATACAATATGGGGCGTAAATATTTCGACAAATCTCCTAAAAGGGAGCGCCTATAAAAGAACAAGAACCAATATCCGTTGTGAACGATACAAGAGCAAATTGATGCTGTTGTGTCTGAAAGAATTCCACTTTAATGCTTAAGTAGCGTCATATGAAATTATGTTTATTATTTATAAAGCGAAAACTTATGAACACACATATATTTTATATATATAACAAAATATGTACACTATGTAAGTACTTACTAACTGTAACTATACAAATACTTGGATAATTATTAGATATAATATTATAGGAATGAATAAAACAAAGACAAACCAGAAGCACCAAAGTCGTGTTTGTTCATTAAAGAAATCTGCGGGTGCAATGACGCAGCAGGGCGGCCCCGCTCCGCGCTTGTGCGACAAAACGCAACGCAATAAAAAGTCGTCGAGGGCGTCTCACACGTGCATCCGTTCGCCACTGTGCGAAGTTATTTATAAATAATGCACCGAACTACGACCTTCTACGCAAACCATGTCTTAGGGATTTAGCATCAACTTAGAAAGCTTTAGGGTGTGTGATTTTAAGCTTCTGAATTTTTAGGTAATTTCGAAGGACAACTTTGAATTTAATTACTTGAAAATTAAATAAACGGTATAGCCAATTACTTTTATTGGAGGTCCGTTTGTAAAAACAATATGAATGTGGCGGTCCGTTTGGCAGACGATCACTAGCAACCAAGATTTAAAATATCAATTAAGAAATAAAGCGAAAAGAAGTTGTTTTATTTAACTACCTATCTGTCTGAAGTTCTGAAATCTGGACTAGTCTGGTATAAATTAGGTGCAAGCTAAATCTATTTTTTTAAAAGTTTTAATTATAAAAGTTATTGTTTACTTAAGGTTCGCACATAGGTCGGCGCGGTCCGGGTCCGAACCGCGGTCCGCCTTTTCTTGGCCATTTGGTTTCGCACTTTATAAGACTACATGTAATTCTACAAAATTTTAGAATAAATTACGTATCACAGAAATAAAAAAAAAGCTTTACCCTACCCATTTATGACGGCATAACTCGTCAAAATGTAGGCTATAGCTGATTTTTTTTTGCGATTTCAGATTTGGTCCCATATTAAGAGCGGTTTCGCACTACGTCCGATCCGAATCCGAGAAATGTCGGTCCGAAGTAGTCACAGTACTATTTGTATGAGGGGTTGCGCACTAGATCCGCTCTTTGTCCGTCAGAATTTAGAACATTCCCAATTCGCATTGAATTCGGAACTTGAACTCGGATTCGGATCGGACGTAGTGCGTAACCGCTCTAAAAGTTTTTTATAATGATGAGCAAAGAAAGTCACGTGTTTAAGTATTGGTCACTAATTACCAGTCACCCTGTATATTTACGAATAAGAATTATTCACGAGCACTTCTACACTCAGCGGCACAGAATGTGGCCCAAACCTAAACACACCGATAACAGGCGATTTTGATATCGCGTATGAGAATTTCAAGTGGCAGTTTGTCAGGCCATTTGTTTTAGTTAATTTAAGAGGGTAAGCACAAAACAAAAGTTCATTTCTTTAATTCTGTGATACTTAACGTTAGTTCGTTATTGGAACGCACAAAACACGGGTGAGTTAAAATTCGATATTGAAATGGTGGTGAATTTAATCTTTATTGTTTTATTTTTTAATTAATCTGTAGTAATTTATGCTTCCAGAATTGGAACACAATGCCTCTAACTTCAGCTCAAGTTGCTCAAGCTGTGTTGCTTCGGAGTCAGGGGCGAACGCAGCGAGAGATTGCTGAAACATTAAATGTACCGCATACAACTCTCAGGTACGCCTTAACAAGGGACGACCAGACCGGCCTATACACAAGGAGACCAGGAAGTGGCGGTATTAGGTGTACATCAGCGCGAGATGACCGATTTATCGCTCTCGCAATTATGAGAAATCGGTTCCTTACTGCGGTCGAAATACGGCAGCGGCTACAAACGGCAAGAGGGGTCAACGTAAGTGAGCGGACAATAAGAAGGAGAATGGAGGAACGGGATCTGCATGCTCGAATACCAGCTCGAGGTCCAGAACTGCTCCGGCACCATCGCGTAGCTCGACTTCGGTTCGCTCGCGAACACGCAAATTGGACTCACGAGCAGTGGAGTAAAGTTCTGTGGACTGACGAATGCAGAGTGGCCTTAAGAGCTCCAAATGGCCGCGAACGTGTTTGGAGAAGGCATGGGGAGAGGTTTTTGCCAATCACTACCAGGCAAACCGTCAGTTTTCGAGGTGGATCAGTAATGGTTTGGGGAGGGATCTGTTCAGATGCACGCACAGAGTTGGCAGTAGTTGCAGGTCGTCTAACGGCACTGCGATACATTGAAGAGATCCTCCAAGAACACGTGTTACCATTCGTGGGATTCATCGGTAGCGAAGATTTTATCTTAATGCAAGATAATGCCCGACCTCACACTGCACGTTGCGTGGATAATTACCTATCGGAGGTGAGAATTAGAAAATTGGACTGGCCAGCACGAAGCCCGGACATGAATCCCATAGAACATGTCTGGGACACGCTTAAAAGACGCATGCGATCCAATCCCAACCCTCCAGAGACTATCAGTCAGTTAAAAACCGCTCTAGTGGCCACCTGGGAAGAAATACCCCATGTGGACATTAAAAACGTAATCCACAGCATCCCTGATCGCATGCAGGCGGTCATCAGGGCCAGAGGTGGAAATACCCGCTATTAATTTTAAGTACCATAGCTTTATTTTGTAAATTTCATCCTAAAACATTTTTTTTAAACTTAGAGCTTAATGTCTTTTTTGTAATTTTGTAAAATTTTAATAAAGTTAACTCACTTTTTTGTTAATTAATCATTCGCATTTAAGATTCGAATAAACATTTAAGTTTTAAAACAAAAAAGAACCTTGTTTCGCGTTTCATTTTGATAATAAGCCACATAACTCGCTTGGGCCACATTCCGTGCCGCTGAGTGTATTCATTACGAACGATAATTACTTCCTAAGTGCGATTTCAACATGGAAGGAAATTAAAAACGTGATGAAGAGCACATTATCATACTTCGCTGTATTCTCTTTCCTGTACCTAATGCTTAGCTTTACAGTTACTTGGGTAAGACAATCAATACTGAAATCATTTCTTTAAGTCGTCTGAAATATTAAGTTTTCTACCCATCGTATGTGTGAAGTTTCGCCAACGAAACCAAAAATGCCATTGTTCAAATATGATCATTAATTTAATTACATATGTCCATTTCCAATTTTCTCATAGTTAATGAACACTTCGACGGCTCCGAACCACGTGTGACTAAGCGCAACTAAACGACCGCTGGCGAGCTTCGATTTAATGACCAAACGTGTCGAGTTATTAAAAATCATCTTCATTTAAGGTTATAAGATAAACATTTTTTATTTACCCGCCGCCGCCATCGCCAGTCGTCCCGGCTTAATTATGATATCAAAAGTTGCATCGTCAGCTTTGTCTATCGCGTGTAAAGGACGTATCTCTCTCTCGCTCCAAACGCAGAATGAGCTCGGCCCACATTGCATCGCCAGCATTGACGATTAAACACGTTTCTATGCGCGGTCTCGTATTTTTATGTAACGGCCATAGAATACCAGATCCTCAGAGAACAACAGAGCACTAAACGAGCCCGCCTGCATTACAACTCGACGCTATCATAAGCCGTGAGAGTTGAACGAGATGATGCGGCAAAACATCTTTCGATATCAATCTAAAAGGTATGTAATTAAACTTGTATAAGTTGGATTTCTAAATAATACATATACACGAGTGTGTCAGCGCTCTATTAGCAGGCACGGTAACGTTGGGAATGCACGTGATGATGTGTCTACAATATCTTCAAAGGTTCGGTTCAGCGAAGGGCGTGAGAACGTCGCTCGGGTTCCTAAGCCGCGTGCACGCAAATGAAGTGCAATTTCGCCGGAGGGATTGCGGCTGAGATGCTCGCGAGTGGCCTGGCTGGCGATGACTGTGCGGAGCTCCGGTCACGAATTGCATTGTTGCAGATAATTTCATTAGGTGCTCTATTGCGCCCTCAGATACACTCTAAAGTACCTAATGCTGACTTGAACAGATATACCGCGGGAAAGCTGCTTAGTTTTATCCAAGACACTGAACAATGTACGGTAGTACACTCTTGAACAATTGCCAGTAGTTTTCTCTTGTTAAACTTAATGCTGTTTCAATTTAACGCAATTAATCAACGCTGCAACTGCTATAACAGGAAATAGGAGGAAGTTTTTTACTGCTTGCAATTCAATGTTTTACTGTCAATTCGAATTAGAAAGCGTTACAATTAAAGATTGAAACCATCGCGTGCATCATCTTCGAAAGCACCATCGATCGAGAATATCTCCGTAACGTGGCGGGTTAAAGGTCGACTAAAGCTGCATTTATTATTTCATTCCTATCATTGGACTGCTAACAATTTCCTGTCGGTATAAAAATCGAAATATATCATAAGTATTTGAGATAAGTACTATATTGCAAAATGTCGATAGATAAATATAACAGTTACATCCAAAATGAGAAAAACTACAATCCTTTTTGGTCATGTACTGCGTTGTGCACTAGTTCGGATTGCTGTGGGTGTGGGAACTAATTCTCTTGACCAGTAGCATTTGTTCTATACCAGTAGTTAAAGCTCTTGTCTTTTCTAGTGGCGCCACTTATCGCGGTTCTCGAATATTTCCTACGAAGCCTCGAGAAAAAGTATGTATGGTATGAAGGGTCTTATTTAATCATTTCTAATAGTTCCACCTTGCGCTTTGCGGAATGGTAAACTATAAATATACTTAACATGTTTCTGTGTAGTAGGTTTCGTAAGCCGAGGATTTAGCAGTTGGTTATATTCTTATATTGTAAGATTTGTAAGCTATTTAACAATCGCGATCCGAAGCTAACGCACCCAGAAACTATGAGAGCATGAAGATAAGGAAGTAATAAGCAATAAACATTTACCGATTCAAATAGTCGATATCATAAACCAATACTAAAAATATAACGAACCATGTAACCAGGCCCGTAACAGTAGGTGTCAGGACCCCTGCGGATTCTGAATTTCGATCGCGTGTTAAACTAATGTTTCGGAATGCATTTTAACAGATGAAATAGTGAAGCTTACCATAATATTAATAAATCAAGTGTCTTTGGATCGATAACTTGCATTTGAATTTAATTGGAAAGACTTGAGCGGTGCATGGCATCCAGCATATCTACATAACCAAAAAAAATTTTAGAATGTTCGTAATGTTTCGTGACGACCGCTGCCCGTGTCGAAATTAGAACCTCACACCGAGTTAGCAATTGAGGTTTATTATAATCGGGTACGAAACAGCCAAATTGTATGTGCACGACAGCAGCGGAAACCCGTTAATTTTCAGCATCATCTGCGAGTCGCGAATCAGAACAAACGTCGAGCGAGATGACGATGATGAACCAACTCGACATTTGGTGAAACTATGATTGCGCCAATTAAGCGGGCAGTAATCCCAAAAACAGCGTGAGCCGACATGTCGCGCTCCTCGCACTCTACACAATTAATCAAGAGGTTTATAACGTACAAAATGCAAATTAAAAGGGGAAACGTGTTCCATAATCATTCAAGATGATGAATGGACCGTTTCCACCATATGGCCATTCGTGGAATTATGCTTGATAAGATTGAAATCATGGTTTTATTTTTCTGCTTCTAAGTTTTATGTAATTTTCCAGCTAACACGATGAAATTCAAAACTTGTTTTTTTTTTTAGTTTAATATTGAAAAGGCGAGGCGTATTGCAGAGATTTAAATCAAGATTCTAATTAATTTTAGGTGCAAAACATAAAGTTATACAGAGAATCTTTAGCGCAGAAATGTGGTAAGAACTGCAATTAAAAAGCGTGTAGCGGCGTTACTAACATCTAAAGATTAAATTGTTAGTAATTAGACGTGGACATCTAAGAACGGATAGCAGTTATTATTTTTTACCTGGAGTTGTGTAAGAAACGAGTAGCCGGTAACAAACTTTCTCACGACCATTTCCGTCAGTAATTTTCACACATTCGTTTTTTAAACCGTTTGTAAACCGGGTGGACAAACCGACGTAATTTAATCAAATCCATTTGTTAGCTGTATTTTATGGATTGACGGTGATGCCGACGAGGGTCAGAACGGTGTTATGGCCCTTACGATATTTCCCATGGGTGTCAAGGAGTCTGCTGATAATTGCGCTCAGATCCCTGAGGTGCTGTAAATCTTAATAAAGCCACCGAACGTGGACCCCAATCTGGCGACTATCCTTAATAAATTAAACATGCGCTCGAATATCTTCCCGTACTGTGGGATTACACAGCATTCATCGTTAAACTATAGAAACTATACTTTAACCTACTTAGTTTATGTACTTGAATCTACAAATCGTCAGCGAATGTGTGTAGAACCAATATTTGGGTAAAGTTTCTCATTTTTAGCTTTTTAATATTGCTAATGGAAGTAAACATTTCAAATGTATTTTTTATGTGAAATCAAGAAAGCGACCTAATTATGTGGCAGAAACAAAGCGCCTGGCGTGATATAATTAAGATCCCCATATGGCCAGCGTTGGCTATAATTAGAAGCAACTGCACTGTGTATCGGTTGTTCTGTTTGAGTCAGACGCTGAACCCAGTGCGTGAACCTGCTACACCTCTATACTAGAGGTGTCTCACTTGACGCACACTTGATACCACACCACATGCTGATGTGACATTACGGATAAGTTTTATGTCAAGCGCAATAAAAACCACAGCCGCCTTGGCGTGTGCTTGACAAACATTATTGTGAGTACCTACTCAAGCAGCTAACAGTATGTTTTGGTAAATGACTGTCTATTGGACACGTCACATCAGTTTAAAATTTGTTGATATGTTTTGAATTTTGATACGGGTTGATATTTGTTCTCAAAACACTTTCACCGTGTGAATAAAAACTTCTCTATGTGCTGTCTCGAGTACCGTGTCGATTGTTCTGATAAAGAACTAAATGTAATTATGAAACAAAGTGTTATAGTATTGCAAGACTAGCAGTTGTACAACCCCATGCATGTTCGCACAAAAACTTGCTCGTATGTAACATAGGATTCGAGCGTTCAAGTTGAGAGCGTCTTGCAGGGCCACCCCATTCTTGGTAGGGGGGTGAACTTTAAGCCGTCTGGTACAAACTGTGAATGTCAATCGTGGATGTGTTTGGAGAGGTCTCGAGAGCGGCCATTGCGAAACCGAACAATGCGGAATGAAGTGCATGCACGACCGCATTGCACGCGGTTCTCAGTGCGATACTCGCGTCGCGTCGCACCTCCTGCCACACCCCGATAGCGCACAGCTTAATAGTTATATAACCGAAGTGTGTTATAAAACTTTCTAACAAGCTCTTTTAGTTGCAGGCGTAGCGAATGTGCACTAAACTAACTTTGCACGGTGAACAAAAAATGTTTAACAAAATATTGTTTCTGCAGGACTAACCTAACAATGAAATTTCACTGGAAATATTTAGAAAAAAAAACGAGTTGGAAAAATTAGAACCCAGTCTAGATTAAAGCACAGGAACTGAACTGACTGATGAAATAAAGAATATATTTGATAAACATTTCAAAATATGCACTAGACTAGATAAAAATAGTTTTTTTAGTTTCGATGAACTTAACTATCAAACTTGAACTGAGTTTATCCAAATCTTTGATCAATGAAAAAAAGATAACGCATCAGGAAATCCATCTCAGCCGAATAAGAAGAATAAAAAAAAACATTCCCAGTACAACATTTGAAGGTGCTCAGGTCAAGTGAAGAACAGTCATAATAATAAGCAGAACCATGGTACAACGTGGTAAAATGACACGCCTATTAATGCCTTTATGCTTGCGTGTTGGCCGATCCGATGTACTACGAGTACCACGCCGTACTCCTACAATTGATAGCCGAACATCACACACCGCGATCCGATTGACGGAGATCTATTGCGACATCAATCAACTATAATAATCGTTAATTGAGAGAGCATCGAACACCAAAATTCTACGTGTTAGTAACCTCTGATTTACGAGCACGTTTACGTTAAATCGATATTACGAGACTTCAGTCGAAGGAGAAATTAGGGGTCGCTTAGTGATAAGATTAGAAAGGACTAATAGGTCGTACTGTTTCATTCTCACAGACAGATGTATATCCTTTGAGATAAGCTCCGTATCTTTATGTAAAAGAGACGTTACGCAAACGTGATTGTTATCGTTTTAAACTCAAATGCGGACCAGAAATTTATCACACGGCTAACAAATTGTGATAATCTAACGTTTTTTGAGCGTGTAAACGTATCGCGGTCGCTAGCCGTTTAGGTAGACGAGCAAATGACCGCAATCAAATCACAATCAGAGTGAAAGCCTATAAATGGGCAGGTCGAGATCGCAGCACTCTGCTGTTTACCAATGCGTTAGATGTAATTATAGGAGAGATGTGTGCGCATCACTTACGATCACGACTCGCCGTACACGGTGTACCAATAAGTACCCATAACTACATCTAACCCCATTGATGTGTTAAAACAGTCCAATTGTCCAATGAGACGCGGCCGCTTCTGTTTCGACCCAAGTTGCCTTAACAATACTTTTGTATCAAAGTGTGTTTTACCAAAAGAAGAAATGTTACCAAAAGAAAGTAATTAAACAAATATTTTAGGGCCTAAATATGCAAAAAAACATTCTTTAGAAAAATTGCGGCCCAGTACGTTTGTTAAAATATACCCCTCTAAGCTGAATGGCTCTAGTTCTAACAACAATAAAATATGGAACCCCAGAAATAATCAGGGTCGACCACAGCGTCCACAATACACAACTGAGACGTATTTTGATTAAAATGAATGAGGGGGTGAGCAAATTTGATTAACGGCTCAAAGGCTGGCTCAAGACCCTTCAGAAGAAAAGAAAATTACGAATGGAACACGTCAACATTATTAGATTGAGTATTTGTCAAACAGCTACTGAAAAAACGAAATTAATTCGTTTAAAAAAACAGGCTATGATTACAAACAAATAAAAGAAATAACTTTCACATGACCTCAACCACCGTTTGCATTGTTCTACTTAAGACTATTAGCGCTTATTAACAGTCAAGATGCATCCTCATGAAAGGCCCGTGAAAAGCAAAAAAGATACGAGAGCAGATGTGGTGTGTGGTGATCATGGCTTTGGGGTCAACCATAGGAAGTGCGCATACGTAATTGCGGCGAGTGGTCACAATGAGGGGAATTGGCCAGTAATAGCCAGTGCGATTGTTGTGCGAGCGACGCCCGCACCCATCGCCCTTGATTGAATGACGACTGAATTTAACAAACAAAGTACCACAAACGGCCCGTAACCGGTCCGCGATGTTCAACTGTATTGCTATTGCCATTCATTCATTACATTGCATCAAAATATTATTCGCGATTCAATACTGTTGCGCTTGCTCTGTATAGAAAGATATAGTAGTAGTGGACGCGCGTTAAATTCCATTGCCTAATCTTTTCCTCTGACGGAACATATGGGATGTCTAATCTAAAACAGACTAGTCCGGTCTCTAAATCGTCTCCCGACGCCCAGACCCCTGTCCGGATGTGCCAATTCCTAACCGACGACGGCGCGCCTGACGTACGTCACACGCACACCAGCTATCGTATTCAATTATCGATTCGACTTGACACACTATTGCATTGCAATTCTCGATATTCGATGCAACCGATACTACACCTATTCTTGGAAACCGAATTTTGAAACGGCGCCTGAAAACCTTTTCGAATAATATTGAATCTAATAAATTATTGCTGTTACTGTTATTTATTACTTGTATTTGCGTAGCCGTAGTAGTATTATTCAATATGGCTCTGAATATGATTGAACATCACGAATCTCTTGAAATAAAAATACTGATTCGATATACATAATTCCATAATATAAGCATTACAAATGACTTAACATCGACAACGACTGCAAACGACAGAAATAGTTACATTGTAATTTAGACACAACGCTATCGTCGTCGAAACGAAATGTACTACAAATAATAAACTGAGTGACCGTCCGCACTGACTGTGGCACCAACAGACCGTTTGATACACCATGCTATAAGAAACTAACAATCGGAGGCAAAAAACCATAGTAAAATGAAGGAAAATGTTCGCGTGATGTTTTTTAGGACGATAATGTGCAAATGTACCCTGACTATATGCACATATTCCGGACTATACAGACATCAAATACACTCGAGAGCAATGAATCCGGGTCACTTAAAGAATCCTAAAAATCTCGGAAACTAAAAATGATAGGTTAATGCAATAAATTGTATTTAATAGACAATGTAATACTCCTTAAATGAAAGTAAAAAAAATATGAGTCACCATACATTTTATTAACACAAAATTACATAAAGAAAAAAACTGCTGATCTCTCCTTAAAACAAAAATAGGAAACATGAATTTTTTGAACTTTATTACGATTTTCTTGAATTTTAATACTTCGTATTGCCTCCTCGTGCTTCCATTGCGTTTACGCGGTTTGGCATGCTGTACACCAAGTTCCTTATACGATTTTGGGGAATATTCTCCCATTCCTCTGTGAGAGCAATTTTGAGCTCACGAAGCGTGATTGGGGGAGGGTTTCGTTGTTTTACGCATCTGCCTAGCTCGTCCCAAGCATGCTCGATCGGGTTAATATCCGGGCTGCGCGCTGGCCACTCCATACTAGTAATGTTCATCTCTTGAAGGTAGTCATTCACAATCCTACCTGTATGAGGTCGGGCATTGTCATGCATAAATATAGCATCCTCACCTAAATTGACCATAAATGGACCAACGTGATCATTGAGGATTTCTTTCACATATCTTACGCTAGTTAAAGAGCCGTTTTCTATGATCACCAGCTCTGTGCGACTTTCAGAAGAAATTCCGGCCCACACAAGTACAGACCCACCACCGTAGGCTACTTTTTCTTCGATGCATGCTTGCTTGAATCTTTCCCCTGGTCTTCGATACACTCTGTGTCTTCCATCGTGCTTGTAGAGCATAAATTTTGATTCGTCGGAGAACATAACTTTTGACCAATACTCCAATTTACGTGGCTCTGGGCATATCTTAGTCTTGAAATACGATGCCCACGCTCCAGTTTAGGGCCGTTTGCAGGTCTAAGGGGTTTTAAGTTAGATTCAGCAAGCCGACGTCTTACTGTCCATGCACTTGGGTTACTTCCTCCGAGGCGTCGAAACTGATTTGTGAGTTCAGTTCCTGTGAGAAAGCGATTTCGAAGCATGGTGTTCACCAAGTATCGGTCTTCTCGTGCTGTGGTACACCTGGTTCTGCCCGTTCCTGGTCTGCGTAGGTTAGAACCAGTTTCTTCGTAACGTCGAAGAACTCTTTGTACTGTTGACAGCGACACACCGACAGTCCTGGCTGTATCGCGCTGACTCCGGCCGGATTCCAGCATTGTAAGTATTCTGGTGCATTCTTCAGGCGTAAGCGACATAATTTCAGCTTGAATAATGAATATAGAGCACTATCAACATGGTTTATGTACCCACATAAATGACAGATTACAAACAAAAGCAAAACCAAATGCTGTAATTTCGTAGTTCCATCTTCGAAAGTGGCCCTTTTTCAAATTTGATTTTTTTATGATATAACTTTACAATAACTAAGAAGTTTTAATACCTTCATTTAAGGAGTATTACATTGTCTATTAAATACAATTTATTGCATTAACCTAGCATTTTCAGTTTCCGAGATTTTTAGGATTCTTTAAGTGACCCGGATTCATTGCTCTCGAGTGTATTACGTAACTCATAAAATAAATGTATAAAATGCGACTTAGTTGGCCCGCTACATCCTGATAATTTATAACTCTTGGGACTGAACGTTCCTTCTTCGGTGCATTGCGCCATCCCTCTTGCAGGATTAAAATGCCACCCCGGCTCACGGTGCACCTGTGCGGACCAGCCGCTTTATAGCTTGAAAAATATACCACCGATTTACAACACCCATATAAAAAAACTCTTTGACATATTGGAAAACATTCTTCGAATAACGGGACACCAACCATTTTTCACTTCAATGATTTTAGCAAAATCAATGCAGTCCTCTCCAAGGTAAATGTGAATGAGGGTTCTGAAAACACTTCAAAGTGTTTGTCGATTAGTTCAAAGAGAAGCGTTGCTGTAGGAGAGTAGAAAATTAATTTGCCAATAGAGCACGCTTTTCAGTAGACAAAGGTGCTTTGACGAGGCTCCCTCGAGTACTTCGTCACGAACTGACTTGTGGTGTGGGCCGTTGTACGAAATTGTTTCATGGCCTTTATAATAGATCCATCAACTAAAACCACACTCTACAAAGGATACGAAAGTTCTGAGATTGGTCTAACAAATTCATGGGTATGGGTGGTTCACAGGTAGGTATGTGAAGAAATCCTGCATGTTCACTATTATATAATTGAAACAACTATCCACACAATAATGATAATGATTAGATTCCTGGCGAGGTCCGGGACACGGGGTGCTTCGGCGCCCGCGGCTTGGATCGCCCACCCACCTCGGATGCGCCTGCCCCGATGATGTAATTAAACAAAACCCTTCCCGATTTATTTTGATAATGTCCGATAACACTCGACTGGACCGCGGTGTATAAACTGACGCTCTACTTAGATTTTTATCTTTAGAAGATTCGATTGCAAGTTTTAAGTATTGTTTTAGTGTCAGTTATTCGAACAGTAATCACTGTACGAATTATTCGTTCCAAAAAAGCTCAAATTTTGACCTTTATTAAAAATTGATCTATCTTCTAAAAGTGGTTAACAGACAAGTGTGCTCCAGATTAAATGAAAACAAAACACATTAATAGTGAAGATTCCACATCTACGGGAATTGTCACGAATTACGACGCGTAGAATCGGAAGCGAAGCGGAGCGGAGCGGCCGGGCCGTGCGACAGGTCCCCGATTATCCACGCATTCAGCACGGTGGCTGCCGTGGTCACAATGCAACCTGCTACCATTGCACCTGACAGCCATTGTACCTAATGGGCATTCCACACGCGCCGGACTCTCGTGCCATCGCTAATTTACGACAGATGAAGCGCGTTCTTTATTTATAGAATCTAAACTGTCTAGAATACCGAAGCGTTAGTGTTAGTTCGAGAGTAAGATACGCCACTACTCCTGTTGAGTTTCTTCAGTTGGACGCGAATGCAGGAATATCTTCAACTGAATATCATTTTACCAATCAAACGCATCTAACATTTTTGGCAACTTGATGCCCAAAATATTCTTCTAAAGCATTGTTAATTTGGGTATCTGTTCGAAAACGAATTTGCATAATGAAGTAAACAGATATTAACAAGAGTTTTATTTTTCAGTTCCCAGTTAACATGTGCTCAGCAATAAAATTAACAATACAAAATCACTGCTATGTTGGTATTTCTTCAAAAACAAACAATAAGAGAATGAAATGATCATTGTTTCAAGGAATTCGGTAAAATTTCGACACACAAAATTCGGTAACCATGTAGAGCGTTGCTCAATTCAATAAAATGGCATAAAGTATTTTTTTTTTAGAGACTATTGAAAAATTCAAATACAAAAATGTTTGCGAGGCGGCAACTGAATACAAATCACGTTATTAGGTACAATAATTAGGTAAAAGGGCCTTTCCTAAGGCTAGACACGTTTCGACAGAGTAAACAATTAGCTAGTCGTGATGGGAGCGTCGGAGGATGTCGGTGGCTCGTGAGTGCTCGTGACCGGGTTGGACCGCGGACCTGACCGCGGCGTCATGCTCCACTGCGCCATTCGATCCGACAGGTGCATGCGGCACGTATACCATATTTACTACATTAACACTTTATTTTTAATACAAAAATCGATCGCTTCTAACTTGTCTCGTAATGCTGTCATCAAAGCAAAAATGCAGTGCGTCATCATGACTTACTGCTCAATAACTTAACTTATGTTCAAGCTTTTAAGATGGTTCAATCTTGTCAAATTAGTTTACTTCAGCCAGTCATAAAGTGCTATGCTTACTTATCCTGTGTCATGATAAGTGTACTACAATTAATCAAAAAGGCAACATGAAACGAAACAAAAGCTTTGTCACAGTAACAAGATAAGTAACATGTAATTAAACATCGCCATTAGTAAATGAAAGCGAACATTAACAGAATTTTAAAGCCGTCGCTGTGTAGACGGTTTAATACACATCCCGTACCCTTCCCACCCCATTCTTTCCCTATCATTATCTCAATTTGCCCTTGATAGAGACATTCAAGAGATGGATGGATGGATAATAAAAAATGGAACGACTCCGACGAAAAAATATTAAATTGCGTTACACCTTTTCTTTTGGAGACTATTAGATTGCGTTGAGAATTGTTCAATATTAGAGCTTTTTGTTTGAGTCACGAAGTCATCTTTCATTCTTTAATAGTTGATTATAAACAGTATGTATATTCTGCGAATAAATAAAAGCTAAGTAAATCACTCCTGACAGCTATATAATATTAATGCAGCAAATTGTTATCTCCTTCGAAAATATTTATGGTGTCCTAGAAAATAACGACCCTCTTCCAAAGTTTTAACACCAGCTTTTAACAAGAAGTAGAATTCGTAATACATTAGCTAACATAGCGGCATTTAATAACAATTAACGTACGGGAGGTACTTATGAGTTAAGGCTCGTGCAGGCCAACGCGATATCGCGGGCGCTACAAGGGTCGCGCTGCCTGTAGCGCCGCGATATCACCCTGGTCTGGACGAGCCTTTAATCATGGCAGAGGAACATAATAATTATCGAAATTGTAGTTAAATTTAAAAGACTTACCTCCATTTCCCGCATTGGTGATAGTCACCCAGAAGTCGATGGTCTTCTCAGGTCCCAATTCCTCATAGTCCCACTTCTTTTTAACTTTCACTACACCACTTGGTTCAACGGTAACCCACGGATTTTCGTCCCGAATTTTAAATGTCTCGCGATCAGTCTCTTTTTCTAACGTGAAAACAGCACGTCCCTCCACTTCACCGTCTGCCTCAGTAAACTCGATTCTTTTCGTTGGTCTAACAGCCCGTGTTACGCGACGCTTTTCACGATGAAGAACTGGTAAATCTCTTTGGTCACGAATTACAAAGTCCAGAAAGACTCGTACTGGTCGACTTTTACGTTGTGGAAAACCAGTATCATGAGCAAGCACTCTTAACTCAGCTTCATGGCCATCAGGTTCACCTGCTAATATAAGTTCTCCAGTCTGTGGTACTATCACCGCTAAATTACTGGGTGATTCTAGAGAATAGTACACCCGATCTCCATCCGCATCCTCAGCTTGAACTTGTCCAATGTTAGAAAACCTCTGCCAGTGTGCGGTGCCATTCGGACTATTTTGATCAGTAGTTCCATTTACAGCAAAGTAATAGCTGTCCTGGTCAAAACGTGGCTCATGATCATTTTCGTTAGCCACATCTACTCGAACTGCGAGGTTAGCTTTATTCGCTCCATGGATATCTGTTGCTTGGATGAGTATTTCATATAAATTCTTTTCCTCAGCGTCTAAAGGTTTAGTAGCGATCATTTCAACATCACCATCAGTAACAACTGACTTAACTTCCGAATTAGTTTCGGTTTTCCCTTTCTGCCGTAGAGAAAATATAGAGTCTTCGTTTCCTTTAATAATTTTATAAGCTAGTGGACCCACATCAACTAGGGCCGTAGCTCTAATAGGTAGAAGATCCACGACAGTGCCGGGTGGAGCATTTTCTGAAATTGCTCCTATCAATCCGTTGGTCGCGGTGAAATGTAGCATCTGCCGTCGATCCATTACTAGGAGATGAATGGCATGAGCTGCACTGCTGTAAGGAGTTTGCTCTAGTATGGCTAAATTGACGGGTTGATTGAGTAGGGGTGTTAGATCAGCGGTAGTCATAAGTAGGCCGTCATCGAGGAGAGTGAAGTAAGGCGTGAACTCTGGATCTAGGAGCGTGTATCTTGAGTGGTTGCCTATGAAGTGTCTGACGGCGTGCCCAGGGCGCACGTCGTGCGGCAGCAGGGTGAGCGCGCGCGTTTGCAGCACGACGCTAAGCGCGCAGAGCAGCGCGCCGCCCGCCAGCACTGTGCGCGCCATAGCTCTTACGGGGATATCGTCTAACTATCCCGACATTTCACACCTACAACAAATATTTAAAATATTTACCACATCTTCAAAATATAGGTACACAAGATCTAAGCCTATGTTCAGCAGAAGCCGACTTTCGGCTGAATGAAGATGACACTATATCTAACGCAATAATGATCATCCTTTGATCTATCTCATTATTACTCGACGACTGTCACTTCCGAGATTAGGACTGTCCTTAAAGGAAAATTGGTTAAGGTGAAATCGAAATTGGTAGAGTCTAAATGAAAGTGCACATAAACGCATAGTTTTCTATCCTAAGTGAACGTGATCACGTGGTGAAGTTTAGGTGCTTATATTCAATTTAACACTCCGAGCAATTAAAATGCAGACCGAAATAATCGTAGCGTGGATTTTATTTTTAACTCACGGACAGACCATGCTACAAATCAAAAACTGCAGAATTTGGTCCTTATCAGCAGCATTATCGATCGTTGCATGCAAAATTAAGGGTGGTATTTTTATATTTACACCGAGTTCAATGCCCTAATCCCAGATGAACCTGCTTTTAAAAATTAAATTATAGATTTAATGTTCCCCGAAATGGGTATAGCGGATCTAGCCATGTAAGTAGGTAGGTATTTCTCATATAGACGCTTCGGTTTCTTGGCGGTAAGTTTCTGTCTCAAAAACAGATTGTATAAGTAAATACTTTATGGCTAACAAGATAAATATATAAATGTTAAATTTAAATGATAATTACATAAAATAATTTAATGATTTCATCATGCTGCAGCATGAGCTGTGCAAGGGTGCATACTCGCCATGAAAGATCGGACTGAATCACTGAACCCGCAAAGTTAACTATTTACACCTTGTTTTGTTTTGTCAATTTCTAGGTAATTTCATTAGATTTGTTTGATCGATATTAAGCAAGGTGCTTTAGGGTTCAATGAGGTTCTCAAGAATACCTTAGGTACGCGTGCAGTGTTATTCATGAAGCTTTAAACAATCGCTATTTTGTACACTGGCTGCACAAATTATGCAGTTTTTTGTTGATCGTAAATTAAATGAATGCCTGAATAATGTGATAGTGTGTTATTAATCAGTTTAGCTAGCGCATGTTATACGCGACGCGACGTTACGAAGACGTCGCCGTCGACGCGACGGCGACGGGCGGCATCGACGTAGGGCGGCGAGGCGGGGCGCACACATGCGGAGCTTTATTTAGGCGGCGGCGGCGGCGGGCGAACGCCGGCGTCTCGCGACCCGCCGATCAATACCCTCGCTGCGCCGTCGCGCGACGCTCACCGAGCGAATTTCAACTCTACACGCGCTACCGTTCACGACACACCATCAAAAATTCACACACTCATTTTACTGAATAAAAGCACCCGCTATTTCCACGAAACTTCACAAATCTCCAAACGATTTATGAAAAGAACCGCTGAAAACACCACATCAATGCACTATTCAGATTTCAGACGATTTATGAGCAACTATAAGTGGCATTATATTTATTTCAACTGCATTTTCTTTAATTACAAGAGGCACTGCACTTTAATTAATTGGCTATTATCAATGCATTATGAATTTCTCATTAGAAACAAACCTAACATAATGCGTAAACATGTGGTCTGAATGTAAACAATTTAATAAAATATCATCAAATTCAATTCTATCACTCCCGATTCACAATAAAGCTAATATTAATTAATGGTCTTGAGTAATTTCAATAAACTATATACGTACTATGTGAAAAACGCAAGAATTTTATATCGATATCGTAGCGTTTGACAGATGCGCGCCGATGAACGATACACAGACCGGGCGCAACGACGTCGAAATGCGACTGGCTGATGGCGGAGCGCGGCGCGCGCGCGTATCGAGCGCCCTCCGCCCGGCCCCCGCCATCCTCGCTTCTACAACCCCTGATTGTCCCGCCCGGCTACTGAAGCTTTTTGGTTCTTAGCTTTTACCCCTCCGCAGCTCTGCGTGCCTCGCTATTACGGGCATTACTGCATGCACTAACGCGGTTAATTTATCTTTAATTCTTTTATTATGTATTAGCAGTTTCAATTATTAACTCAAACACTACCGATAAGAAATTTTATCTAATGAATGAAACGAAAAGCTTCTGATAGCCCTTTACGTTGATCCCAATTATACACATCTCATAAAAAAAATCTGAACATTACCAAGACTTTCTTTCTGGCGACAAATAAATATAAAAGAGGATTAATTGTTAAAAACCGGCTAAGTGCGTGTCGGACTAAGCACAATGAAGGGTTCCATAGTAGAGACGAATTTATTTATCCCAAGAACAAACTTAACATTGTAGTTGAAAAATATTGTTCTCCCATACAATCCAACTGCAAATGTAAGTTTGTGCGCACAATATTGAGAGATTTACCATGTTATTTTAAGACCATAGACTTCTTATAGATTTTCTTATAATATATGAGTAAAAAGCCATACTATGTATTTTTTTCAAAATTTTAGGTCCAGTAGTTTCGGAGATAAGGGAATGGTCAATTTTCATTTCTTAAATATCTTTAAAAGTATTAATTTTAAAATTATATAAAAAATATGTTTAAGATTCTCGCAACAAACCCTTTCATTAGATATGTCACACGGCACGGTTAGCAAAACTTTTTTTTTCTTGTTTTCTCCCATAAGTGAATATTCAAAATTCCTTTATTTATGTAACACGTTCGTGTTTGGGTCACAGAAATACATATGTGTACCAAATTTCAACTTAATCAGTTCATTAGATTCGGAGCAAAATGGCTGTAACTGACGGACAGACAGACAGACAGACACACGAGTGATCCTATAAGGGTTCCGTTTTTTCCTTTTGAGGTATGGAACTCTAAAAACGGAACACTTATAGGATCAATCCTGTGTCTGTCTGACCCCTTATCTCCGAAACTACTGGACCAAAAATTTTGAAAAAAATACATAGTATGGTATTTTACCCATAGATTACATGATAAGTCTATGGTCTTTTTAAATAACATGGTAAATCTCTCAATATTGTGCGTACAAACTTACATTTGCAGTTGGAATTTATGGGAGAACATGTTTTTCAACTACAATGTTAAGTTTGTTCTTGCGATAAATAAATTCATCTCAACTACGGAACCCTTCATTGTGCGTAGTCCGACACGCACTTAGCCGGTTTTTTTCCTCAGATGTTCACTTCGCTTTCGGTATCCTTTTTAAGTACGGAACCCTAAAAACATCATTTAATGGCCCATTATTGAGTGTGCAAGTCACCCCTTGTTATTTTATCCGTAAATATTATATTATCATTGGTCAGGCAGGGGACATGGTCCTTCCATAGTTCAGGGTAACCAATCCACTATAGCCACCCAAACCCATTGCCCAATATTATTTTGTTTCCCTGTTTCGCAATAGTCCTGCAACAGCTGGGGTTGTCCTTGGTGCATTTGCATAGTGCATAGACGAATAGTCGATGGTTAGTGACCCATTCCATTTAAAGTCCAAGGGGCCTCTACGAGTTGGCTTCGACCCCTTGTACGCCTTCCAAAGGTCCGGGAAACTGGGGTTCCGTCAAATGTCAATCAGGCAGTATTGAATAAAAAAATAGTTGGGACTACAGAGTCACAACAATTTTTTTTTCTTTTTTTCAATACTCTCGAACGAAAATTCCTTCTTTTCTGTCAATTTTTTTGTATCTAGAAATAATGATAGGAAGATGATTATTTTACGTCTGAAAGAATATTCCTTAACAGTGAAAAAGCCGTGTAAAAATAAATATAGATTTTTTTAAGCGTATCCTTTAAAACTTTTAAAAATTTAAAAAAAAAATTACTCTAAAACTATCAAGAATCGCGGAACATACATCTGAAAATACCCCATTTTCGGACATGAGGCATCTTTTTTTTTTAATGACGTCACTATTTGGAGCACTCTGTATGTTATAAGACCGCAATGAATAATTTTGGTGGGAGTGGGTCACCTTTTCTCACGCCTCTCTTGATGTTGATATTTGTGCCTGTTCTATCTAGCTTGACTACTCGAGCTGTTGGCATAAATGTTTCTTATAATAAATATCTACGTATTTTTCGTATATGTTTTGATTTTGTAATGCTTCCCAGCACGCGTAGCATCACAACCACAGAAATGGGTTTTCTACGGGTTTTGTCGACGGAAGAATAGACAAATGATGGATTGTGATTGTTTATCTGTCAAGTTGTCTATTCTTCCGTCGACAAAACCCGTTTCTATTGTGGTCATGCTAAGCGTGCTGATACTATCGTGTGATATAGACTCAAAGGCTTTTTGTAATTAACTAAAGCTACATAAATGGTCTATTATATTCTACATATTTCTTTATCACTTGGTCAACTATCTGAATTTGATCCACTGTGCCAGAAGCGGTTTCACGCTTCTGAATCCTGCCTGTTCAATCGGTTGGTGTAAGTCGATGTCTGATGATATTCTTTCAAGCAGGCAGGAGGCGAATAATTTGTAGAGACAAGATCACAGGACAATAAGGCTTATGGGGCGATAGTTCCTTATTTCTGCAGGGTCACCTTTTTATAGTACAAAATTATTTCAGATTCCATTCACGAATGTGGTATTACTTCTTCGTTTAAAATCTTGTTCCATAGTAGCGTGGATACGTGACAGTAGAAGAGTCGTTGCCAATTTGATACATTCGTTTGTGACTCCGTCATGTCCCGGGTTTTTTACTGACATTCGCTTCATTAATTCAGGTCCCGTGAACTCTTGAAACGGCAAGATGTCCCTGCATTGGATGGCTATACAGTATAGCATAATTCCGTGGCGACATTTATGGTCTCCGTACGGGACTTGCATCTAGTAGAGCCAGGCTGAAGTGAAGGAATCCATGTCTTTGGTCTATACAGTTCTTTATATGGTTTTTTGGCGGATCTAGATTTTTCGAGGTGTCTTTGCACACTGTTAATTCGATAGGTATCATCTTCTTATTTCCATAATTATTACTTTATAAACGATTTTCAGCTTTTCTTTATCGGACTTGTTCAGTTTAGTCTTATTTTGTATTTTCAGTAGCTTTAGTGCTTCCCCTGACAAGATTGTGTGTTTTCATCAATTTTGTGATTTACTGCTGACGTTACGATGTCTGGTAGTTATTTGTTAATTTTTTCAAGATAGGTATGTATGTTTCTTGCCCTTTCAATGTTTTTATCGTAGTTGATACGTTAGAAAAGTTGCGTCTGCTTTTTTTGTTGATTTCAAGTTAATAGTGGTTCACAGCAATATCTGATCCCATCAAAAACATATGTTAAAAAAAATGCAAGTCTCGCAACACAGTTCTTCTACCGCAAAAAGATGTGAAATCTAATTTAAAACCAAGTCTAGGCGACGTCATCTAATAACGTGGTAAAACACATTAAGAAAGAAAATATAGTTGATATAATAAAAAAGCTTTTTATTTTCTTTAGGAATATAAATCAGACTTTCGTACATAGTTTTATCCATCGACGTGATAAATAACACAAATACACATAAAATGATATGTGTTTTATAAGACATTGTTCTCTTTGGTAATTAAGTGACAGTCACCTTAACTCCGTGATACATACTTACCTAATAAAATTACGTTGTCACGAAATTACGTCAGACGAATATTTTTTATATCACGGAATAATAAAATAGAGCATAATAATAATAAACTAAGTGCCGGTTTTTAATCGTCAGTTATACAATCAAACATAATTTATTCAAAGTAGTCAAATACTCAAAAATCATCATCACTTTCTGTTTCTTGATTCACTCTGCAAATATCACACATAAAAATTGCTTGGCTAATGCAAACATATTGACTTTGACAGTGAATGTAATATGGGAATGTGCAAAAAGAACAGGTTATCCACTCGGCACCACTTCTTGACGAAACTTCATTAGAATATAATCCACCAAATGTGTTACCAATCCAGTCGTCATAAGCCTTATCTGATTTTTGCTTCTTATGATCAATTTGTTTTGTGTTGTCTTTAGAACAGTCTCGTTTTTTTGTCTTCATTTTCATATTAGAGGATTGTTTTTGTACTGTCAAGTCGTTTTTTTTTTCTTTTGAAGTATTCGCAACAACTAGCGGAACTGTCAAGTCAAAATTGTTGTTTTCTTTTGAAGTACCCGCAGCAACTAACAGAGAATCTGCATCTTTTGGAAGTAAAACATAGCTCACTTAATTCCGTGATAAAATAATTGCAAGTGGTCTGTAACTGAACTTAAACCGCTCATTTAGTTTAAAAAACTTTAATCTCTATTATTTTGCTATTCATAATTAAAAACACTTAATATTAACATAATATCACACGTTATTTAAAATTACAAAACTTGTAAAATCGTTAACTTTTCGAGTGAATAAAATAAGCAACTACTTCAAAACTATACGTTATTGGCTAATGATTTATACTGCAGTACAAAGTTCAAGCTTCACTCACTTTTATGTGTAAGTTTTGTTGAAATATGTTCACTTTTTCTATTAAAATTCGATAAAATAAAATGTATCAAAACTTCAATGGCCGCGCGGTAAACAAAACTGCGAGTTTAGTGAAAAAAATGCGGATTTTTGCTATCTCACTTGCTCAAGTGAACCAAATTTTTACACACGAATAGAAGACTTATTGCATGTGCATAAGGTTTATTTTAAAAGTATGAAATCGTCTCATATAATGTAGTATTAGATTCGAAACATGTCACGGAATTAGTTGTATCACTTAATTACCCAAGGTTACCCTACTAATTTATTCAGTACCTATTTTTTGACCATCGTACGGCAACATAATCACATAAGAATAATCAACTATTTTAAATAATCCTAATTAAATAAAGCGCAGTTGTATTAGGTACCTAGATTTTGTTGTATGTAGAATGTAGATTCTATTTTTTTTTTTTTTGTATGCCTTCTCGTAGTTGACCTCTGAGATCATGACTACTTAACTGGGCTCTCCTGTGGGTGCCTTAAGTTACTACACTGAAAACCTCCAGCCAGGGGTTATTCAACAATGCTAATTAAAACTAGGTGAACGCTCGCTAAGGGGGGTGCCCTTAGCGACCTTACCCATGAGGTACAAACCTCGGCTTAGGGCGTCAACCCGAGGGAGGACATCAAGGATGGGACGGGCTGGATCAAAGTTTTGATCATAATTATTAGTCGGGGAATTTAAAACTACGTGCTCAGCTGCAACAACTACTGGCACCTCGTTATCGAGCAAGGGTCGGGGGGAGTGTCACTCGGGGACGCGGTCGCGATCGCAAAGGACCTTGGCGGCGAAATGACGGGAGGCGTCTGTTTTTGTACACTGTGCTGGTTTCCCTACTGCTCTCCTAGAGGAAGATAATGGGGTCGTCAGGGTCGGTAAGGATTCGCTTAGGGCGGCGAGTTCGATTGATACTAGAGGGAGTGTAACTAGCGGCCTCGACAACCAGAGGGTTGCGATGTTTGGCGGCAGTATCAAATAACGCTTGGAAGAGCGTTTGAGTAATTGAAGATGGAGGATCTCATTCCTAACAAATCAGTGAGGTCTCGAGACCTTCCGAAGGCAACGTTTCTGTAATGTCTGAATTTTATGGATGTGACTTGGTCTTGCTTGTGAAAAACAGCACCCGCGTAGGTCATGATAGGGCGAATGCACGTTGTGTAAATACGCAATTTGCACCGTAGTGACAATTTGCTACGTGCATTTAGGAGTAGATTCTATTGCCGTACGCGATTGCCAAGTCATTCTATTTATTAAAGAAATAAAGATGACAAATAGATAGGTACTGAATAAATTAGCAGACTTGAAAATTCAGGCTTCTAGCTTTGTCCACAACGAAGTTACAGGGAGTTGAAAATTTCCTGAATGGCTTCGAGAAAAGATGGTACGGCTGTGCCTTTGTATTTGTTTTGCTCGACTTGGCGGGGGCACTGCCGTGCCCCCCGATCTGATCCGAAGGGCTTAGTCGCAAAATAATCAACACTTTTCAAAATGCCTCCCGGACGCAAAATGACCACTTCGCAAAATGTCCCTTTCGAAAAAACTTTTTTCTAAGAATGTCTCTTTCGCAAAATGAACACTTCGCAACATGTCCCTTTCAAAAAACTTTATTCTCAGAATGTCTCTTTCTCAAAATGACCACTTCGCAAAATGTCCCTTTCGAAAAAACTTTTTTCTAAGAATGTCTCTTTCGCAAAATGAACACTTCGCAAAATGTCCCTTTCAAAAAAACTTTTTCTCAGAATGTCTCTTTCGCAAAATGACCACTTCGCAAAATGTCCCTTTCAAAAAACTTTATTCTCAGAATGTCTCTTTCTCAAAATGACCACTTCGCAAAATGTCCCTTTCGAAAAAACTTTTTTCTAAGAATGTCTCTTTCGCAAAATGAACAATTCGCAAAATGTCCCTTTCAAAAAAACTTTATTCTCAGAATGTCTTTTTCTCAAAATGACCACTTCGCAAAATGTCCCTTTCGAAAAAACTTTTTTCTCAGAATGTCTCTTTCGCAAAATGACCCCTTCGCAAAATGTCCCTTTCAAAAAAAACTTTATTCTCAGAATTTCTCTTTCCCAAAATGACCACTTCGCAAAATGTCCCTTTCGAAAAAACTTATTACTCAGAATGTCTCTTTCGCAAAATGACCACTTCGCTAAATGTCCCTTTCGAAAAAACTTTTTCTAAGAATGTTTCCAATGCACATTCAATCCTGCTTATTTGTACAAAATCGGTCAAGTGCGAGTCGGATTCGCGCACAGAGGGTTACCTACATAATAAAACAGCCAGTCCGCTGCGACAAAATGTTATGTTATATGTTTGTGTTTATTATTTAGGCCACGCCCCCAAATCTCTCTTTTCAAAAATGAGTTCCGACGAGAAAGACGTGTCTGCTGTTCTAGCAATAATAAAGCCGGGTCCGCTGGGCCAATTTTCGTAACAAAACACGTTATTAAAACATGTTAGGTAAACAGCCAGTCCGCTGCGACAAAATGTTAATGTTTGTTGTTAAAGAGCTATTTGGGGGCGTGGCCTAAAGAATAAACACAAACAGCACACACAGCTCGGTGGCCCAGGTACTACTTAATATATTAAGTTCTCCATCGCCACGACTATGTATGCACACCGTTAAAATTTAACTAGCGACACTGCGTAAATAAAATAATCCGTTCTTCGCGACGGGTACCCGCGACGGGGACCGTCGCGTTCCCACGGAGCCCATCCGGTTGTCCACGCGCGTAACCACGCGACGGGTGCCCGTAGCGGGCGCCCGCTTAACGCAGTTTCAGGCCTAAGAAACTCCACAGTCAATCTTTTAAATCAAAACAAAATTTTGGTTAGCAGATTCTACAAGTACCTACCTCACCCATGTTCAAATTATACCTAAAGATATATAGGTACTTACCTACTTGTGAGATCAATGTAGAAAGACGTGCACTATAAAAGCGTCCAGAGAAAAGTAGGCAGACGAAATATCGTTAGCAAATTAAGAACTTAACTAATTCATCAAACAATCAGATTTACCGTAGATCCCACTGAAGTATCATAAATCAAAACTACGTGCTGAGTTTCACAGTAGGCAGCTAAACTTAAAATAATTGTGAGACACACTCCTGTGAGTAAAATATTTCAGAAGCCATTAGGTACAGCAAAGAATACGGGGCATTACAGTAATTACAGTTTCAACTCAGTGTTGTTATTTTACCAAAAATATGTTGCCATAAAAATCGGCCAGGCGTGATTGGAAAATTTGCCAATATTTTTTAAAGCTGTAACTGGAGATCGGGGCAGATTATAATGGCGCAAAACACAATGTTGTCCACGCCAAGATACTCTACAACAGTGTTGCTCAAAGTGTGCTCCGCGAAGCCCCCGAGCTCTGCAAAGCCTCTGTGGGGGCTCCGCGAAAATACTGGTTCATAATAAAATTAAATGTGATCAGTATTTTCGCGGAGCCCCCACAGAGGCTTTGCCGAGCCCAGTTTCCTCAAGAACTATTCACATGTCTTTATGCAGGATACAATGGAACTATAACTAGGCGCTTTACTTTTTATTCGTGAAAATATTGTGTGAAAATTCTAGCAGCAAACGTAAAATACTACTGCACCATACAGAAGTAATATGGGTATCTTGGCGTAAATCTATAACAAGGCTATTTGAACTTAGACTGAAGTTACAAACTGTACGAAACAGGATTCTCAACTCAACATCTGCAGCTATAAAAACCTGACATGCGACTTAAACTCTCTTCAATCAAACTTGACATCAAACAATTGATGAAACGTAAAAATCTATTTCAAATCCCCCATTCAGTGGCGGATCCAGGGCGGGGGACTAAGGGGCTCAAACCTCCCCCAAAAGCATATCTGAGGTCTTCCGTGGCAAATCTTAAAGTGAACTTCATATTATGCTAATGAAACTTTTTAGCAAGCATTACACTACCTACCTAAAGCGGGCATTACATTATACAATGGGGATAAAAACTGCCACTTGCTTCAGCTGGCGCTGATCTCTAACGTCTAATAATCTGACAGCTAGCCATACATTTTTTCTAAACAAACGACTTCCTTTTACGCATAATTAATTATTAAGCCCAGTTGCGCAGCTGTTTACTGCAAAAATACGGGGACCCATGTATTTGCCAAAGATTTTATAAGGAGAAAACTGTGGGAGAAAGCTCTCCACTAAAAAATTGGAATCCGATATTTCGTCGAGACGATGTACTATCCTTTAAACCTCTTATGGGAGAAAGTGGTTTATAGGCACAGAACACTAAAACCCTAGCGGGTTTATAGGTGATGCTCCCAAGAAAACTAAGTCTGTTTTCATTACATACAGGCACTTGTGATGTGATATTATATAAATTATAGTATAGTATGTGTGTGTTTATATTATATCATATTAGATTAATGCTAGAAGTGCTATCTCTTAGGTTTTTCAGTCAGGAAGATCATGCCCCGAGTTGGTTTTCAACTTTGATCAGGTTAATTCTATAGTACGTCTCCAGTCTTTAATAAAAAACGTACTTAAAGTTGACAAACACAAAATAACCTATAAATTATAAAACGTTGACTTTTCGACTAAAGCTGCTCTTTTACCAGTGGTAGACGCTTCCCCTGTCCTTAGCTCGTCTTTTAATAGTGCTACACTCCAAGTCTCATACATATTTATCTAATTTTCGCATAATTTGTGATCGACACAAAAGCAAACATATACACAACAATGGCAGTATAAGGACGTACAACTGTGCTGCCACCTGTTATGAGCTTTTAGTTTTTAACATCATTTGCAGAGCGTTAAGCTAGTGCTGCAGTGCGAGATGAGAAAGAGCTTACTCATTACGCTACTTCTCCATTTTGGTGGTGATCATCGTCCGAACCGCAGCTTCAGAAGAGCGCTATAGAAATACATTCTTCCCCAAAGACCAAAATGGCGCCATCAAAACACCAGCAAGTTGGTATTGCTTCAGCATTGATGTCGACTTCAATTATAACGATTAAAAAAAGACGCAGAAAATTCTGGGTCCATCATTCATGTTTTTATATATCCCATAAAGATGTCGTTGTAAAGTTCTATTATAATATTTAATAGCACTTCTTTTTTCTTAGACTGCGGTTGCGTCATTGTGCATTTACAACAGATAGGTACGTCCTCTCATTCGAGCGCGCACCGACTGACTGACCTTGCACAGTTTTTTTTTTATAAATGGCATCTTGCTGGTCAACCTAGGAGGTTGTCGGCTGCTTAACCGGACTGTCCTATGGTTGCCTCAATATATTAAGGCCTCCAGCCAGGGCATAAAACTTTAAGCGACTACACCCTAAGGACACCCCCTGTGGTGTATGGACCTCGGCTTAGCGCGTCGCTGGCGGAGAACAGCAAGGGACAGGCTGGATCGGATTAATATTATTATTAGGGGAATTTCAAGCTACAGGCTCAGCGGCGCGGGCTGGCTCGAGCAAGGGTCGGGGCGGGGATAGACGGGGACGTAGCAGCGGGCCTCGACGGGCCTCGGCGGCGAGGTCGGAAGGACGGCGGTCGGTTTTTGTTTTTGTGTGCTTAAGTACTGGTTTCCCTACTACTTTCCTGAAAGAGGGGTTGTCTGTGATAGTGAGAGTATTTCTTGGTCGGCGAATCTTACTTATGCGGGAGGGACAACACAGTCTCGAAAAGAGAACCGCCTGACTCTTATTGGGGTTAACTTCGATTCTCCATTTCTGGAACCAAGCACCTAAGACGTTTGCGTAGTTCTGGAGAGTGAGAGCGATAGCGTTCTGACATCGACCAGTGTAGTAAATGGCTGTGTCGTCGTCGACTAAAGTCAATTGAGCTTTTTTACTTTTGGGAATATCGCTGGTGAACAGCGTGAAGATGAGGGGAGATAACACGGAGCCCGGAGGGACTCCTGCGCGAATGGGGTGAGGGGAGAAAAGTGCACCCTCTATGCGATAGTGGAAAGTACGATCCGACAAAAAGTCTTGTAAGAAGAGGACGAAACGGTCAGGCACTCTGAGTTGGTACAGCTTATAAAATAAGCCGTTGCGCCAGACTTTGTCGAATGCTTTCGCTATGTCAAAGAACAATACGCCCGTCATCGAGTTACACTGGAAGCCAGCGCTTAAGTGCTCTACGATTCGGTGAACTTGTTGGATGCACGAGTGTTGGGTTTTGAAACCGAACTGCTCGTTAGGAATGAGACTCTTTGCCTCGACATAGTCTTTGAGCCGCTTATAAATAAGCCTCTCGTAGATTTTGCCGAGGACATTGAGTAGACTGATGGGGCGGTAAATAGTGGGATACCGGTAACGGTTGCCTCTTTCCACTCTTGTGGAAAGATGTTGTTGCTCAATGCGCCATTGAAGATGGCGGTCATGAGCATAATGAGAGGAGCAGGTAGGAGTTTGTACACCTTGTTGGCGATACCGTCCGAGCCAGGGGCTTTCCTAGCGTGGAGCCCTTTAATGATGGCGTGCATTTCGTCGAGAGTGACGGAAGGCAGAGGATCCTCAGGGTCTTCAACGGGTGGGAGGGAAGCTCTGCGTTCGACTTCAGCGTCAACTTTGTCGAGGTGCGCTTTGTGGACTGGTTGGGAGCTGGGAGAGCATTGGGCCTCTAGACTGTCGGCTAGACATTCGACTTTGTCGGGATTGTCGAAAGCGACACTTGTCGGGACGGATTAAGGGACGCATGGAAACTTCTTCAGAGGAACGTAACTTCCTCTGTAGCTGCCAGAAGATTTGGTGAGTGGGCTCGAGTTCACCCAGCATCTTGTTCCAGCCCTTGGAACGTAGCTCCACTATGCGTTTCTTTACAGCACGCTGTAAAAATGGCGCATGTGGGCTTTGTTCGAGTCATATGTAAATGAGTCATAGGCACGAATGGCCGCGTTCTTCTTGGTTATCAGTTCACGCACGTCATTCGGTAATTTCCAGCGATGGGCGTCCATCGCTGGAACTCCCCGCGAACAATCCATCAATACGGATTGCACGTGTTCTGTAAACGAGTTGATTGCACCCTACGTATCCGCGACTGACACTATTTAATCGGGATTGGTGTCCAAGTGAGGCGATGTGTTGAATTTCAGCCTTTCGCTTACTTTCCTCCAGTCGGTAATCACTTTGGTCGGTGGTAACCTTACACAGCTAGCGTTAGCTCTATTTACACCATCCAATCTGGTGCGCTAGCTAGTGCACTAGATGAGCAAGCGTAGCAGATCCTATATGATCGCACGAGATTGCGTCACTAGCTGCCTAACTGCCTTTACACCATCCAATTAACAACGCTAGCGTTCTAAATTGGATGGTGTAAAGGCACCTAGCGCTCTGCAAATTGGATAATGTAATGCCCGAAAAGATAACAGTATTATATTTTCAAGAGTACCTATGTTTTCCATTAAGGAATTTGCGGAAAATAATCCGACGACCGAGGAGGCTAGTTATGCTTTTTCAAGCAAAATAAAATGTTGTGCTTTCTTTTAGTGTTTACTTTATTAGAACCTACCCTCACCGGGATACAGTCCTGAATATGAAAATAAGTGGTATATACCTTGTGTAGATAAGTCAAACTTTAATACCACGGTCTTATAATTGTGAGTTCAATAATATTCTATAATTAAAATAATGATAATTTACGTCTCTTTAACCAATTTAACCTAAGAAATCATTGTTGGCAAATATACCAACCCAATGCAAAGTTTTAGTAAAGTCGACATTGCCATATTTTTTTAGAGGCAGTCACAAGAAAGAAACTAATAAAATGTTATTTATTTTTGTTTCCTAATTACCTACCCCTAATTTTACTGTTGCAATCCTGACAACTATTTCTATTTAGTTTGAAAAATCGAAACAACGCGGGTGACTTTGCCACATTTTGGAAATTCAAGTGCCGGTTTAATATTATACAACTATAGTATATTTTTACTGTGAAAAAGCATGCGGCAATGATGACTGTGATTTTTTATGGTAACTCTTTTAAATTTTTCCAAAATTTTGGGATGGCAATCTTACCACAAGTGATAGTTGACTTTGCCAAAAGGTTTTTGGACTAAAACATCATTATAGAATGAGAAAATAATAGCTGTAACATTGTGTTTCAATAATGCATAAAATTTACTACATATCTCATTGGTTGCTTTTTATAACATCATAGAGTTTTTTTTTTTTAAGAAAAACCTTTTCAAACTCTTTTACCCACCGTAAAGTGGCAAAGTTTAACTTATTTTAACGGTAACTTATTTTCGTAAACAATTATGCCTAATTTGTTTCATTTTGACAGTTCAACAATGTTCATTGCATTATTTACGTTGTAGAGCAGATTTTTTTCCAACTTATGAAGCAATGGATTAGCAATTGTGATTGTATTGTATTACGCAATTAGGGTACTCGATCAGCGTTGCCAGATTCTTTTTGGCAATCCGGGATTCTGAAACTTTTTGTGTGAAAAAAAACGGGATTCTTTCGTCGAAAGACCATAGTAAAAAAGTATATAATCAGAAGTTTTTAAATATTTATCTTTTTATTTGAGTTTTAAGTTACGTTTACGTAACTTAAAACATAGATAGCAAAAATAGCCATAGAAAATGTATTTTAATAAAAATATGATATTTTAAATCACATTACCTACCTATCCTTAGGTAGTTGAGTCTTCTTAAATCTTCTGAATAAAAAAAAAGCAAAAATATGGGGAAAAAGTGATACAAGTGTTAATGTCAAGAAGTATTTTGAATGATAGAGGACGTTCTTTTAAAAAATACTACTATTCAAATTCAAATAATTTAATTCAGGAATACACCCATATAAAATTCACAACAGATTACAAATTAATTTAATTAATTGATTATAAATTATTACAAAACAATTAATATTACAACAAATCAATAGATAAGTATTATTTTAGCTAGAATATTAATTGCCATATAGGTACGAAGAAATAATTAACCTCGTAGATGGCCCTCAATATTCCATTGTCCGATTTATGTATTCGGTCCATAAAGGAGGCCTGCAACTTTCTCATGACTGCGTAAAAGTCATCTACTCTGTTTTCGGCAAACATGCCGGACGCTATTACTATTTTTTTTTTCTGAATTTAAGAAAATAGTTTTCTAAGAATGCGGTTATGTATTTAACCCAATATTTTGGTGAATTATTTATTATATACTTACAACTAGAATAGCCATTGTTTTGATAGACATTGTTTTGTTTTAGGTTTTAAAAATATATGTAGGCTATAATCTATTTTGAACAAATAAAAGATATTTAATTGAATAATCTAGTTTTGACGCGGTTTTAAATAATCACGTTTTGTTATGTGCTCTAGAAGAATAATTTCAACCCACCCCATTTTTTTCAAGCCACGCCTTTCCAATCCGTTTCGAACACAATTTCAAGCCATGTCATACAAATAAAACTCTGCACTGAAGAAATGTACCTACTTATGAACTTTGAAACTTAACCGAATGAAAGAGTATATATATATAAAGGAAAACAGTTGAATAAAACTACTTTTGATGAAATCATGCGTTTTATTTTATTTTGTTTTCTGCTGGATCAATTACGTTTGGGCAAACTTTTGTTTTCGCTGCATGTAAATTTCAAAGCTACGAACCAAAAAAAAATTGCGTTTTGTCGAAAGTGTCTTAGCCAAATTTTGAAAAGAACCTCCGAGGAGGTTCTGAAGAATATACATAAAACCAGGTTTTGATTATTTTAGGGCTCCGTCAAATATTTTGTTTTCCAAAAGGGTTCCTTCGCCTTAAAAAGTTTGAGAACCGCTGCTCTACAGTTTGAATCACGTTTACCTAATACCTACCGTCTTCCATTGGTGTAGGTTCGGCATTATACTACTTAGGGTTGCCTACTTGACTTGAAGAAATAAAGTATTTCTCTATTTCTGATTGCAGAGAGGGTAAATATAGAGTACATACTTAAAAGAAAGAGTTTATCTTTATGTAATTTTTAAAACATCATTTTTTTATACTTCTTGCCGGAAATAACACACATTTATTTTAAATAATTTTACGATTCTAGAAGTCTACTACTAATTCTTAATTCAAATTAATGAGGTACCTACTCAGTTATTATCAATTTCAACGAAGCCCTGTTTCCGTCTACCCACCACTGCAGTCATGACCGAAAACAGGGCCGTTAACTTCTATCACCACCAGCCTGGAATAGGTTTTTTTTTGGCAGCTGCTAGTAACGACGCTGGCAGGAACTAGGGGGCTTTGGGGGAGGGCGAGGGGCAAGAATCCTGGGGCACTTATCCAGTGGCTAATGGAAAAGACTTAGTGAATTAATTCAAATTGAGAGTCAATATAAGTAGAGTATTAGGGTTGTTTTTCCAAAAATACTTTACGATACTGCTGCTGAAGACAATTTAATGCACATAACAAAACAAATAATACTCAAAGATGACCACAACAACTTGCTCCTGTATCAGGGCAGAGGGTTACCTGCCCAAATCTATCCCTACTTTATTGATACGGAATGTAAAAATAAAACAAAAGAATAATGGAAACAATTATTATATTAAAACAGTAATTTTACAGACTAGTATAAAAATAGCCAAAGCTAGCACTGAGCAATATCATTTGTGACTTTTAATAAAAATAGTAAATAAAAATATTTTTTTCATATCAATCTAAGTAATAGCTGTTATACATAAACTCTATAATATAAGACAGTTCTAGGCATTTGCACTGTGTGCTTAAATTATGGTAACTTAGTTACCAAGAAGCTACAGCTAAATGTGATGGGTAAACTGCTTGGGGGCGACGCTATCATTTGTATTCTTGTATCTGATCTCTTTTATGGTCAGTTGCTTCCCTTGGTGTATTCTTTGTAGATGACTCCTCATATCATAAGATCGCGAGAAAGACCGGTGACACACAGGACATTGTGTCTTTCCTGCGTGTGAATCCTTGTGCAATGTCAATGAAGTGGGATGCTTGAAACCTTTTGGACAAAGTTGGCAGCGGAACTTAGCGAGTTCTGATTCTGTAACAATTTTTTTATTCTGTATGAACAAAGAAGATAAGTAAAGGATTACTTTAAAATAAAATGGGGAAAGAGTACTCTTTTGTTAACAAGTTACACAATTCTCCTTTTACCAATCTATTAGCATTTTGGTTATCTTAAATGAAGATTCACAAATCGTTAAACAAGTTAGGAATGTATTTACTTATAGTTTTTATAACCACAAATGGTCTTAATAAAAGGTTTTTCTTTAGTAATTTTATAATAAAAACGTAACTGTGATTTAAATATAATTATTTACACAAGACTGACAACTTAGTCCGTTACTCAATTGTCAGTTTCGTGTTAAGAACTTTATCTAAGTCAAAATAAAGTTCGAAATACAAGAACTGGCACAAACTTTTAAGCTCGGGCTAAAGTTAGATCTCATTTTGGTATATGAGGGAACCTGTTTTATCTCAATACATTAGATTTGATTTAACTCAATTCAATTATCATACTTATTACAGCACTTGTTACTTTATTATCATAAGCTTATTTAATGCATAATTTAGTAATAATATAAATGTTCCTTGTATGGGACATACCAGAATTGTTTTTTTCTGACAAATCTTCAACTGAAGTTGTCTGTGTATCAACTTGCATTTCTTCACTACTGGTAGATGGTGCTGTTCTCAATTTTACATTCTCATCAGACTTTGAAGCTTCAGGCTGCATTTCAACAATACCATTTTCTTGTTCTGGAATACTTTTGTTTGGGTTGTTAGCCATTGTTATTAGTTGTGGAATGTACTCTTCTCTAGAACTTTGCATTGTGGCTAAGTTAATTGGTTCATCTGACATCACAGGCACAATATCCTCAGTCATTCTACTTGATTTGGAACTTAAATCTAAAGAGGTGTTGTCTGTAATTCTCAACTGGCTTTTAGATGATTCATCCTCCATGTTATCAGTCAAACCCTTAACCTCTAGAAGCTCAGCAGTTATAAGGAATGATTCCAATTGCTCTTGGAATATGTTCACCTCACCATGGTACATAAAGTTAATGATCGCATTGAGATCCTCGAACTTGAAGTTTCTGAATATAATTACAGGATGTTGACATGGGTTCTCTTTGAAAATTTGCTTGAAGTAACTACTACAAGCAGATAACAACATTTTGTGTGCCTTGATTTTGCCTCCATCACAGCACAGGGTGACATCCACTAGATCGTTTTCAAAACGGAGAACATTGAACGCTTCTGTTACGTGAGATACGTAATTATTCCAGCGTAAAGAGAACTGCGGTGCATTATTCATTCTACAACTGGTATTCCACAAAACCACTGCTGAAATATCGAAAACACTTAATCTACTAATGAGTTTATCACTTTGTTGAGATAATCGGCCAGATTTGATAAAGGTCAGGTAATTTTTTCGATGTTTCGAGTAAAGAACCCGAGTTTCTCTTTCATTTACACAAAAATTGGTTGTCAATACAAATGTCAATAAGTTTACTATCTATCTGTCATTGCATTTTGTGGGAAATTCCTGTATTGCCAAGTTAGTACGTTATTAATTATCTACATACAAAACATTAATTAATGGGGATAAAAACTGCCCCTTGCTCACTTCAGATGGTGCTGAATTCCAGCATCCAATAATTTGACAGCTAGTCATACATTTTTTGTAAATAAGCGTCTTCTTTTACGCATAATTGATTATTGAGCCCAGTAGCGCAGCTGTTTACTGCAAAAATACGGGAACCCATGTATTTGCCAAAGATGTTATAAGTCCCATAGTGTAATATAGACCATTTTTCGGACGTTACCTTTTTATCAGAAATACAGATATAATTAAGGCTATCAGCGCAAAAGTGGTGTCAGCCACAATTTTTGTTGGGTACGGTTTTGGTGTATAATACATTCTTTAAATGATGATCTTTCAATACAATACGGGCGTAAGCCACCTTTTAGTATCCATCAATGGATGGCGCTGACAAACGTTATTTTTGAATGGGGCATATTTAATCAAAACAGTAGAGCAATCGTGGTGTAAGCTACGTACGAAGTAGTCTGGGGTTACACCACCACATTTTTTTTTTTTTTTTTTTTATTATGGCTTCGCACGGTTTGTGCATTAGCCAATGTCATGTATTTTTTTATTATTATTTTTTTTTTATTCGAAGAGACAAAGTTGGGGAAACAAAATTATTAATTATATTAGAACGGAATTTAGGATAGGACGGATATAGGATCAGTATAAGGAAAAGGATGAATCGAAGGAGTGAATAATGAGCAAATTACAATAACGAATATTTACAACTTAATATTATTTAAGGTAATGAATGAGACTATACATTTATATACCGGAAAGCTATTTGTACAAAGTAAGGAAAGTATTGAAGTAGGAAAATGAGTACCAAGGGACAAGAGATTACTAAGAAAAGAAGAACGGTCGTATAAGGGACAGGAGAAAAAAATATGATTTAAGTCGCCTACGTCTGTGCCACACGAGCAAATGGGGTCGTCGATGATATGAAGTTTGGCAAGATGGGCTGGAGAGCAAACATGACCCAGTCTCATCCGTATAAGAACGGAGGTCTCCATCTTGCCAAACTTTGCCCTGCCAAACCACGGTTTTTCCGGAACGTCGGGCTGAATAGTTGAAAAATAACGGCCCTTTGATTTGCTTCCGATACCCCAGGCTACCTTCCAGGTATCCCGGAGAAAAATCTTTGGTAATGTCAAAAGGTCAGTACTAAAATTCTGATATGGAACTAAGTCCCCACACTGCACTGCATCACCGGCAATTGTATCTGCCACTTCATTGCCGTGGATTCCAGCATGGGCCGGGATCCACGCAAATTGTAATGTATTACCTTCAGAAATGGTTCTGAACGCAAATTCTCTTATTAAATAGACTATAGGACACTGCGATTTGTGTTCGAAAGGGGATTTATTGATGGCTAGAAGAGCACTTTGAGAATCTGTGAAAATAATAGTTTTCTTGAGCTTTAGAACCCGAATATATTCAATAGCTTTTAAAATGCCGAAACATTCCCCCGTAAAGACAGAAGTCTCCGGAGGTAATTTTATTTTTTGTACGATGTTGTATTGAGAATGGTAAGTCCCTATCCCAACACAACCTCTCGGAGAACGCTTGGCAGCATCCGTAAATATGTGATGGTACTCTATGTGTTCAGCCAAAAAATGATTAAAACTTAAATTGCAATCGGGACCTGGTTTACTTACACAGTATTTAATGGTGGGGCTGAATTGTAAACTCTCGTAACTACAGCTAAATAGGGGAAGTTTATTGGAACGGTGAATAGGAGAAGAAAGGGAGAGGAATTTTTTATAGCTTACAACTAAACAAGGATCACGTTTATGGGACCAGTAATCTGAAGATTCAATCTGCAATACTAAAGAGTCCAGTTTAGGAATGAGAGGATGAGTTGAGAACTGAAGAATCCGGAACAAATATTTGTCAGATAGAAATTGTCTTCTAAGGTATAAAGGAGCTTCTCCGCATTCTACTTGGAGTGCATTAATGGGACTAGACTTCATGGCTCCAGAAATTATGCGCAAAGCTTTAGACTGAATGCGATCCAATTTTTTTAAAGCCATAGCACTACAAGGTTCTAGAACGAACAATCCATAATCCAGGGTGCTTCTTATGATTGCATTGTAAATAAGTTTCAAAGAAAATGGATGTGCACCCCACCACACACCAGATAGGCATCTAAGCATGTTTAGGTGATTTTCACATTTGTTAACAATATAATCACTATGAGGAACACTACTTAATTTACAATCTAGTATTATACCTAGATATCTGAAATTATCTTTAACTGGAATACGTATTCCCATATAAAAGATGTTTACTAAGGGAATATTTCTCTTTCGGGTGAACAAAACAGCTGCGCTTTTAGACGTAGATAAATCCAAACCATTCAGATGTAACCATGACTCCAAAGTAGATAAAGCTGAATTGATAGCATAGCTAGCTTGTTCAACAGATTGGCTTGAAGAATACAATACTAAATCATCGGCATATTGAAGAACCTTAACTTGGTTAGCTAAGGAGGAGTCTAAATCAAAAGTGTAAATATTGTATAGGAGGGGGCTGAGCACTGAACCCTGTGGGAGACCTCTCCATACAAGATGAGGTACCTCATGATCTCCTATTATCATAATAACAGAGCGATCATTCAGGATTCTAATAATGAAATTCGACAAATTCAATGGAACTTGTAGGGCTTTTAATTTATTTTGTAAAACTGATAATACAACATTATCGTAAGCTGCATTAATATCAAGGAAAACTGCAATGGTCGAATGGTTATTAGAGAAGGATAGCCGAATATCGGATGTTAAAATACTTAAACAGTCAGTTGTACTTTTACCTTTTCTAAAGCCATATTGTGAATCTGCCAAAAGACCCTTACTTTCAACATACCATTCAAGGCGATTTTTAATTAGGTGCTCCGCTAATTTCATCAGAATTGAAGATAAAACTATGGGACGGTATGAAGAAGCATCAGATGGAGTTTTATTTGGTTTAAGGAATGGCAACACCATTTGACGTTTCCATTCATCAGGGATGTTACCTGTATACATAATCGAATTAATAAGCTCTAAATAGTAACCGAGGACGACATCATTTAAATTAGCAAAAAAGGAATACGGGATGCCATCAATGCCTGGTGCAGAATCCTTAATTTTATGGATAACACCTTTTAATTCAGTGAGAGTGAATGGGAGATCTAGCGTCGTATGAGTGTCTTGGTTACTAGTTACAAGAGACAGGTTAAGGTTAGTAGCCTCAGGAACCCAAGGCGGAGCTAATTTGTCTAAAAATTCATTGGCTAAAGAATCCGGAATAGGAGAAGGGTCTTTATAAATGGACCTAAATCTACGAATATTGCGCCAGACGATCGTAGGGTGAGTATTCGGTGAAATTGATGTGCAAAAGTTACGCCAAGATTCAAATTTTTTCTTCTTAAAAAGTTTATAAGTTTCGTTAATTATGTTAGTAACGATTTCAAAATTACTATCAGACATATCGAGGTTATAATTGTATTCAGCCTCTTTACGTTTGTAAACCATTTCTGTGCATTCAGGGTCCCACCATAGAGGCGAGGGAATTGTATTAATATTGTTATTTTTTACAGGAAAAACTTCATCTGCTGCTGCAATTAATATGAGCGCTAAAGCTTCCGCACAACTGTTTTCATTGCCATCTGAAATAACAGGCAAGGAGCAAAGCTTGCTGTCAACAATGTTTCTAAATTTGTCCCAGTCATTATTATTTCTATTTGGTAGCTTATATTTTAATGTTGATCTCCTTAATGGTGCATTTCGTTTAGAAAGAGGATAAGAAATAACTATTGGAAAATGATCACTACCATAAGTAGAGGTCAGAGTATGCCAAGTTAGTGAAGAGGCTAAGTTTGGAGAACAGATAGAAAGGTCAATTGCACTTTGGTTCTGATTGGGATCTGAACGACGTGTGACAGCTCCTGTGTTCAAGATGCATAGGTTATGTAAGTCTAATATATCTAGTAATTCATCGCCATAACAATTAGAAGTTGAACAACCCCATGATTGATGATGGCAATTAAAGTCCCCTAATATTAAAAATGGCTTTGGAAGAGATGAAAAGAGATTATTAATCTCTTGAAGAACAGAAGAAGAAGGGTGGGGAATGTAAATAGAAACAAGACAAATATTATGAACTTTAATAGCTACAATTGAAATTGCCTCACTATGAGGAGGTAATGTAATGATAGAAAAAGGTATAGTATTCTTGATAAGTATAGCTACTCCACCATACCCATCAGATCTATCCTCTCTAATGGTTAAATAACCATTAATTTTAAAAATATGATTAGATTTGAGCCAAGTCTCTGCTAAGGCAAAGGCAAATGGCTCATATTTGTTTAAAAGATATATAACATCACTCTTTTTATTTACTAGACTGCGGCAGTTCCACTGGATTATTTTGGATGTGTTGTCCATTACGAATGGATTGAGATACATTGGAAGAAGGGGCAACGTTGGACGGTGAAATGTTGAACTGAACAAGAAGATTGTGTAATGCAGAAAGAAAATCGTTTATGGAAAAATTTGTGTCATTATTATGATTATTAGAAAAAGCACAACCATCTGATGGTTGAGGAATATTGAAATCTTTAATAATGGCATTGTGAGCCTCTTTATTGTATCCTTGTACAGATTTGGGAGGGGAGCGTGGTTTGAGAAAGACAGTCTTTTTATAGCTAGTTGAAGCAGGCATTCTATTAGGTGAAGAGATGGATGGGGTATCTGAAAAGTTTTTGGATGGAGAAGATAAAAGTGTATCAGCATACGATTTAGTTACAAGGGGATATACTTTTGCTGCTTCAGCATAGGATACTGAACTTTGTGCCATGTATGTTTTAATTAATTTTTGTCTAGAAAATTCTGGGCAAACCTTGTTAGTAGCATAATGATATCCTGAGCAAAGGCAGCAAGATGCACTTTCTGGTTCTCTGTCACAACTGTCCCCAGTGTGGCTTTGGCTACATTTATAACAACGAGGTTTGGACCTGCACTGAATTTTAGTGTGACCGAAACGACAGCAATTGAAACACTGTACAGTAGGGAAAATATATAAATCTACAGGTAATGCATTATAGCACATAAAAATTCTTTTCGGTAGCACCTGACCATCAAATGTAACAACTATCGATTGGGATGGTTTCCAAATGGTAGAATCATCAACAATGGTTTTAAAATTAAGGCGTCTTACTTTTAAAATTGGACCACAACCAATTGGTACTGTTATATTATCAATAACATCCTCCGGAGACCAATCTGCAGGGACACCACGTACTAAACCCATTCTAGTAACATTAAAAGTGGGTATAAAAGCTTTATAATTATAAGATTCTAGACTATTATGATTAATAAAAGAATTTGCGTCCAGGAAATTCGAAAAGGAAAGAGAAATTTTATTGCGCCCAATTTTTTTGACACTACCGTTAATTATGTTTTGGAAGGCGTTGTGTTTAAGGAACTTGCCAAATGTGATTGGGTGCAGTGTCGTTCCATCATCTGGTGAAATTATGTTTTTTTGTACATGAATGACAAAAGGCGCGCTGTCTGTTTTATCATAAGTTTTACGACCTATCTGAGTAGGAGCAACTGAGGACGTAGCAGGAATATCGGGCACATTGATTGTAGGATCGTTAGTCGTTCTAGTAGTTGAGCAGTTAGGTTCTGATGCAGTAATTTCTGGTGTAAAATCCGTACAGCTACAACCCGAAGATACGGTACCGTGGCTTTTACGGGTACGGCGACGCTTATTGCAGTGCTTACAAATATGTGTACGGCTTCTTTTTAAGTTACGAGCCGAAGACGACCCATCGGTATCCATGCCCAGGCCCAGTCAACTTTCTACGGGGCACAGAATTAGACCTATTGGGGATATTGATGTGTTGCCAGCAGACCTAAATTAATACGTCTGTCATCAAACTTTAGATTTGTATGGCAACACTGATGCGTTACACTCTTACAAATGGCCGCCGTTTGTTTTTCACGACCGACGTTCTGTTTGTTTGTAGTTTTGTTGAAAACGTTTTGCGATTTAAACCATTTTTCTTTTTTCTGCGTTTACGTCGAGTTGAGCACGTTCTCCTCCGTAAATGTGTTGAATTAAAAGTGGTGTTGTCGTGGTTATTTCATTTGTGATAGAGACACTTTGTTTTTGTGAGTGGTTGAATTTGCAATCATGGCAGATAACTTGAGACGTAAATGTTTCAAATGTGGGAGCTCACCTCGTGCAGACCCTCACATCAAATTGTACCGATTTCCTAAACCTGGACTAACGAATGCACAGCGGTAAGAACACTTAATCAATCTTAACATAACCTAACAGTCTGTTTGGAAAAGGGCCCGATTGCTATAACAAGTTTTCATTTATTTTCAGTTGTGAATTGTGGGCTAAATTCTGTTTCCCTGATGGAGCATGGTCTTCTGTAGACTTTCAGCTGAAGTTGTATGCTGAACACAGAATGTTGTGTTCTTTACATTTTCAAACAACATCATTTACCGATTTTGCTGAGAAAAAGCTGAACAAATATGCCGTTCCTGACGCTGAACAAGTGGAGGTAATTTTAATCATTTATGTTCATAAATATTAATTGTATACTATGTCGGTTTAGCTAGTATGTTATATAACAATTTATAAATGTACTACTACATAGTAAAACGTTTTTCTATTTTTAGTCATGCATATTTACATTCATTAGTAGATTTGTAAATTGTAGCTCTGTATTAGGTCATATTCTAATGAAAATGTGATACCCGATGACAGTGACATTATTAATAATGGTATTTAATCAAAATTATCAATACATTTGATTTAACATAGATAAAATAATATTTTTTCAGAAACTTCCATCTTACGGAATTGATGATTCCTATGCCCAACCTGGACCATCACACTATCCCACAAATCCCATTCCTGGGCCATCACGAAAATTAATGGATATAACAAATATTCAGCAGGTAATTTATTGTTATTGTTAACCCAAACATTGAAGACAAAAACACACAAAAGACATTGCTGGCCACAGTACATCTAATTTTGATGGATTTGCTAGTAATCTGTGTATAACTAACTCTTATTTGTTACTGGCGGTCAAGGGTTAAAAATGGTGAATATTAGAAGACTACTTTATTTGAAATCAGTCTAAAAAATAATAAAATCATCCTGGTAGCTCCCATTTGTTCTATGGAACATGATGTCATCGGACAAATAAGATATTTTTTCTTATTTGTACTATAGAACATAATTATAATATTTTTATTTCTCAAATTGTTCTATGGGAGAAGGAAAACAAAACTTTTAGACTTATCAAACTGGCCACTAGTAAATAATTATTTAGTGTCACTTGTTTCATGCCAATTTTCACCTTCCCTAAGTGACACTTAAATGAATCCCTAAATAAAATTGCACTGTTGGATTTCAACTCTAGACAAATATTCAATTCAGATCATGTACTGTGACATCTCTACGAACTTAGCTGGGGTGAAACGCTAGTATATAGTTCTATAGTACAAATAAATAAAAAATTGTTCCATTATGTCCAACGACGTCATGTTCCATAGAAAAAATGAGAACATCCCTGTCTTTACTGCTACACAGTCAAGCTTAAAGACAATGAAGTTCTTTTTTAATCCTGTAGTCATTTTAGGGTAGTAAAATAATACTTGTTGCAACTACTACATTTCAATATTTTGTTTGTTTTTGTTTTAGTACAAAGTTGTCTCTGTTCCTGAAGAACTTGTGCACATTCCTTTGGACACCTCCAAAAACTATGCAGCAGTATCTCAGCCTGGCCCATCAGAGGTACTGATTAAGAGCACACAACAATACCATGAACAGGTGAATATAAGTCCTATACTGTTTGTTGTTTTAGTAAATTAGAATAGAAGATTGAGTTTAATTTTGTCTTTTTTTACAGTCAATTCCTGTCGGTAATGCTCAGGACAAAGATCCTGTTTACAAGAAATGCAAAACATATTTAAAGAAAATCTGCCAGCTAAAAAATAAAATTAAAAAGTTGAAAGCCAAGAACACATTAAATATCCTTTGTGATAGTGAAGTGGTCCAGAAGTTGAGTGCACGTTTATCTCCTTCATTTGCTCTCATTCTGCAAGGAGAGTTAAAAAATACAAAGAGGAAATATAAAGGTAGAAGGTGGACAACTGAACAAAAAATCGTAGCATTGAGAATGTATAAAAGGTCTGCAGCATGCTATCGTTTGCTAAGAAGACTATGGTGTCTCCCAGCACCAAGTACTTTGAAAAATTTACTAGGGCAATTTCGATTAGATGTTGGTCTAAATGACAAGGTATTTAAAAGTTTGAAAAACTATGTAGAAAGTCAAGAGCCATCAAGTAATGAATATATTTTAATGTTCGATGAGATGGCCATCAAAAAACACCTGTGGTACAATAATAAAGAAGACAGAGTGGATGGATACCAAGACCATGGCGAACATGGAAGGTCCCCACAAGAGGCTACTCATGCCCTTGTGTTTATGGTCTCGGGAATAAGAAAGAGAGTAAAACAACCAGTTGCATTTTATCTTTCCAGCTCTTATGTGACTGCAGATAGATTAGCTGTACTTATAAAAAATGTAAGTTAACTGGTAGTTGAAGATATAAACTTAATTTTTTTTTTATTTATCACAATTATTTAATATTTTTTTTGTCCTTTTTAGGTATTACGTAAATGTTTTGAAGTTAATTTAAAGATATCGGCAACAGTATGTGACATGGGTGGTGTCAATAGGCGAGCAATGACTATTTTGGGGGCTTCCATAGAGACTCCATTTTTCAATTTTGAAAATAATGAAGTGGTCACATTGTTTGATCCACCGCATTTACTGAAGTGTTTCAGAAACATGTTTTTAAAATATAATTTGAAATGTTATTCAAATATAACATCAGACAGTTGTGAAGGACAAGGTAATTAGTTTAAACATATTTTTCTTTTTTAGGGTGTGGTTTTGCTGTTTATATACTTTGATTTTATTATTATTTTTCTTCTGAAGTAAAGTGTTCACTGATATAAGAATATAAACAGTATGCATTAAAAAAAAAAAACTGATTTCATTTAACATATTAGTTTTTCTTTTTTTTATCAAGAGTAATTTGAGGTCACTAAAAAGTCAAATTTGTTATAGAGTTTTCAAATAAACTTCAATGTGGTCTGTTTTGTCATTTTTACCTGTAATTGCTCTGTTTCATCTGGTACAGAGTACCTACTTATATCTTCATGTAGTACTAGCCAATACTATGTATGTACTAGTAATAAATGTTTTAAGACAAAAAGTAGTTAACATGAAAGCATGTGGTAATTAAGCTGTAGTAGTCTTAACTAACCCTTTTTTAACACATTTCTCATTATTTTATAGGCGTTGCCAAATGGAAACACATAGAAGATTTCTACGAAGTGGACAACAGTCATGGGAATTTTGTATTTGCTCATAAGCTAAGGAAGGACCATTTGAATCCAAACAATAAGCAAAAAATGCGAGTGAATCTTGCTGCTCAAGTTCTGAGTCATTCAGTGGCTGCAGGAATGTTTGCCAGAATATCCCAAGGTAACCTTAATCATAATTTTAACTTTACTTGGTTTTATTTAATTTGATGATGTAGTTTATTGTTTTAACTTAATGCTGTGTCCACATAAACTTGCAATGATTTGTCTTTTTCATTTACAATACAAGACCAAGTTTCTATCAGGTAAAGCCATGGCCAGAAGCATTAATTCGGCTGATAAACTGAATTACATGTGGAGAAAGCCATGATGGGCTAAGATTATTATAAACATATTTTAAAGACCAACATTATAAAAATCATTGTACTACAAATAAATAAAGGTATTACTTTAATATTATATTTTGTTAATTTCCAGGGCTGCTACCTGCAGAAGCAACAATAACTGGAGTAGTTTTGGACAGAATGAACAAATTGTTCGACTGCGTGAATAGCGACTCAGCAGATTTAAAAAAAGGAAACCCATATTCAACTAATTTAACCAATGTGTCTCCACATATAAAGCATTTTAAAATAATGAAAAAGTTTTTTAAAACTTCTGAATTTGTGGGGTGTCTAAGCTCGCCGCCATCACAGCAAGGTTGGATATGGACAATTAACGGAATAGAAAAGCTTTTTAATAATTTAAAAAAAAAACACGCTATTAAAGCCCTCTCAACTCGCCGTCTTCAACAGGACCCTCTCGAAAATTTATTTGGCACCATTAGAGGAAACTGTGGTGCCAATTATAATCCAACAACTGGACAATTTATCGCTGGATTGAAGACGGCTATCCTGTCCAACCTTGCTCACTTGGGGTCAGGCAATTGCAAAGAAGATGACTGTACGACAATGTCGAATTTCAAACAGTTTTTGACCAAAACCACTGCCACAAACATATGCACAGAAAGTGACACGGAAGGTCCAATTGTTTCAGACATGCTTTCTGAGATTGAGGATTCTTTTGAAGAAAGTGTGTCTGATTCTGAAGGATTACAGGCTTCTGCATATGTTTGTGGCTTTTTATTGAAAAGTCTTAAAAACAAATGTAAAATTTGTGACTCAATTTTGAAAGCAAAGGATACTGGCGAGTTGTTGTACACTTTCGTAGCATTCAAAGAATATGACGACATTAAAAAGAGATTGAACTATGCTTCTCAAGAATTAGTTAGATGTGTTGAAAATTGCGCCACTATCTGCAACAGTATCTATTTAACATCATCATATTCTTTGAATTTAAAACAAAATACGATTAATAAACTTTCAGAACAAGCTAATTTTAGATTTCTAATGAAGTGTGAAGAACATTTTAAAATAAATATTGATTTTATTATGAATAGTGTATTCTATATCACTGTTAAACGATTTTGTGTGCTTAAAAATCGCCAATTTTCAGAAGCACCCACAAACAAATCATTAAAAAGGAAAATTGATATATTACAACATAAATAGTGTAATTATTACATTATATACGTGTATTGTAATATATCAATTTTATTGGTTTGTGTGTGTTCAATGGATAGGCAATTTTATTTTTATTGTTAGAATTATGGACAAATAGCAACAAGTTGTATGTCATTGAAAAGCTGTACCCGATTGCCCCAGAAGTAACGTTTTTCGACTGTATGTATTTCTTTCACACGCTTTGTGGCCTAAACGGCGTGATAGATTTAACCATGATTATGAGGGGGGTCTTTAGCTTCGTGTTCATTGAGTATATTTAAATATTACGCAGTTGGGTTTAATGATTTTATTTTTTAAATAGTTTTGCTCGTTTATTTAAATGAAAATGAAAGAAGACGTAGCTTCTGATTCAGAAAGATCTTTTTTAAAGATATGACTATAAACCGTTACAACATAATGTAAAATCCAGAATTTTTATCTACTCCTCATCTAAATCAATGAACACACTTATTCTGAATCTGAACCTTAAAACACAACGATTTCAACCTTGCTGCCATATTAACGGTAGTAACAATAAAACTAACTTATCTATAAAAAGTTTACCTTTGAAAAACCAACATGCATTATGCATAAAGAGTGCAATTGAGTAAATTATTTGTTTCATATGAAATATTGTTTAAAATCTAAAATGACTTGTTCTGAAATATAGTTTAATAATCATCAATCTTGCTATTCAAATGTATGAAACTCCAGATATTGTTGCTGTCAAAAATATGTTATAATAAAAAAAAACAGTCATTTTCCGCGCATTAATTTTGGACTTTAAAGCATGTATGTAACAAACATTCTGAAGAATTGAAAAAGTATTCTAAGTTAATATGCTATTTTTTTTAAGTTGTAAAATGGATTTGTAACATACAATTTGCTATTATAATAAAACTATTAAAATTACTTATGTTTCTTTTAACCCTCCTCAGATCTTGAAGAAATTGGGGACTAGAAACAATTCTGACACTTCTAAATTACTTCGGAAAGGCTGTGGCCTTTCCGAAGTAATTTAGAAGTGCCAGAATTGTTTCTAAAACATATTTCATATCACGTGGTCTGGTTCAAATTCCCCGCTTCAATTGTTGCACTGGGGCAGTACAGAGATGGCGGTAGAGCCGAATTATGTTTCATTTTTCTTTCTATGAAGTTAACATTCTTCCCGTAGGGTATATATGTTCTGTGTCCATGCCCGATTCGTTTGATATAGTAACGTAATTGCCTGCCGGGGGAACAGAGTCCCCCGGGTCGGGCGGGTCCTTCATTTTCCCGCGCTAATATAAAATAAAATAAAAACTTACCACTACCGAAGAATCTATACAAACTAAAGTTGAATTACAAGAAAAAGAAAATAGAACACTAAAAACTACGGTTACTGATCTTATATTACAACGTTTTTCAATTTTTCAATTATAGCTTTAAAAGGACACGACCGCCAAGTTTGAGGTTTCCCGCGCTTTTCCACCACCACATTAGTCATTTAAAACGTGAGAGTAGAACAACCATAGACATTTAATAAATAAGAACAACCGAGTGACAATTATGCAATTGTCAATCAATATTAAAAAAATACAAAAAAAAAAAAAAACTATGTCATCTCGTTGAGTTTAGAAGAAGTCAATTATTAGTTTTTTAACACAATGGGCGGCCACAATTTACGGGTGAATGACGTCACTGACACGTTGATTATGAAAGTAAGTTATTTATTTATTATTAACAAACAACACCTTAAATCTATCTTTACAGATTGCCCTAATGCGATAGTTAAGTTATCCATACTTTCTAGTCACTAAATATAAACAAAATTAAATAAAAACTACAAAACTATAATATTCATAACTAAATTAACAATAACTAAACAAACATAACACCTAAATTTAACTTAATTATATCATAACATCCTAGAGGTCGCCAAACTAAGTCGTTCAGAGAACAAGAAAACAAGTCAATTTTATCAGCTACCCTGTTGAGCGTGCACAGCTCGCGCGTAAGCGGTGTGCGCTGAAGCAGATTAGTGCGCGCGGTCGGTACCACCGGCAGCGGTGGCCAGTGGAGTGGTTTAAATATTTAACCGTACTTTTTCTTGTGACTGCAAGAAAAAGTGTCCATTCTGAGAAGAGTAAGCTCGCGGGGTATTCTACGAATATTACACTATCATATAACTAGGTTCATTTGAAGGATCCTATCTCCTATCCTAACCGTATGACCCCTAGAATCATAGCTGTGTAATACACAGCTATGATTCTTTAAATATATATCCTATTTTTTGTCATATGTGGTTGCAATCGTCAATTAAAACCAAATTCTGAATCCTTTCGGCACACAACATAAAAATGAAAACACCAATAAAGGCAAAACAGTGTATCCCGCCCGCCCGGCAGCAGTTTGCTTTTTTTAGGGATGTTAAAAATAATCGATTATGGAAATAATTGACTAAAATCGATTTTTAAAAAGTAAAAATCGATTTTAATACTTGTTTTTAATATTACTACAAATAATCAATTTTAACCGATTTTTCATCAGCCACTCCCCGACAAGTCTGGTCTGCTATAGCTCGGAACGCGATACCAACGAATATTATCTCCATAATATTACATTAACGCCATCTGTGCATCTACGATGGCATCCCTTCTGTGCTTTTGAAACAGTTTAGTTCATTCATTTAGCTAATCAAACATTCACTAAATGTAACTCCATTTGTCAACGAACTGTACTATTTTATTTTACCGACATTCGGCTGATATGTCATTCATTATTCGTTAGTGAAATTTAATTTTTCAATCGACAATTTTAAAAATTTTTCGTGACAAAAAGTGTTAAGTCTTGTTTTTAAAAATGTTATCGACCAAAAGGGCGATAAGTAGTTGGCGTCAAAATTTTCATGTTAACAATAAATTTGGCAAAGCTGAATGCAATATTGCCCTAAAATTTTAAAAACGTTTAGTAATATTATTATATTTTAATTTGAACTTATTATAATGTTGATTATATAAAAACTTATTATTTCTGTTGTTTATTTTTAATTAATAAGACTATGATTAATTTGATGTTATGTTCCTATTTCTATGTAGTTATTTATTTTAGTTTAAGTAATTATTATTGTGGCATGTATTTTAATCTTTGTTTACTAACGTAATTTTTAAGTAGGTATACTAACATAAATATGGATCACTGTATCTGAGATAAATAAATAATATAATATTTATGGCGTTTGTTTTGAAATTAATTGACAAATTAGGGAAAAATCGAGTAATATAACAAAATCAATTATTTTTTAAGAAAAATCGATTATTTATTAATCAATTTTTCATGCTAAAAACCAAACAATTAATTGAAAAACGATTTTTTATGTAGAATGTCACATCCCTACTTTTTAGTACAGCAGTGCTGCCAACAATAATTTTAGATTTTCACTAAGCATATTGCACTTGCTTTTTATCCGTCAATTTAGAATATGGCAATAGCAAAACTGAAAAGACAAAATCACCACTTTTCTAGGAAACCGTAGCATAACGGTTCTCACAATTTTACGGTGACATAATAGATACCTGATTGCTGGAATAAAGTATGATTTACATACCTATGTTTTATGATGGTCACCCTACAATAACAAATATAACAATAAAAGTCAAAATGAAAACAATGGAACGAGTTAACAATTTGCGTAAGCATTTTGCATAACCGCGAACGTTTGGAAACGGACGGCGGGCGCCGCGCCATTTGTAAAATGCTGAATCATCTGCCTGCGACATCTTTAGGTAGTCTGTGGACAAAAGTTTGACATTGACAATGATATGATTGGATATGACATTAATGACAGACTAAGGACTGCTGTATCAGGATATCTTCAAAATTTTGATTCGGGAATTCGAGATTTTAAGAAATAAGTCGGCTTATTTTAAGTGCTCTTAATAAATAGTGATAAATTTAAGTTCGCAGTAAGTCTAATTAAACTAAACGAAATCTAGATAAAATAAAATGGTAAGTTAAAATCAGCAGTGTAGTGAAATGGTTGAGGTTACAATGGTATCAGTAGCACAGAGGAATGATTTTATTGTAATTTATAGCACGGCCGGGTCAAGGTTCGTACTACGGAAGAAGAACGAGTGAGAAAAGAGAAAGAACGTCAAGAGAAACTTAAGGTTTACAAACATGCTATGCAAAAGATTTTTCATAAGGTTTGTATTTGGAAATTTAATGCTCCTGGGGCTATGGGCTTAGAAATGGGTGGTAATTACATATCTTTTTTCTCAGAGGAAAGAAGGTGAACTAGACAAAGATCTACTGGAGCTGACAGGAAAAGTGTTATCATCCAACCCTGATATTTATACACTATGGAACATCAGAAGAGAAATACTCATTATATTCAAGTAACTTAATCCATTAGTAATATTGTAAATGCCTAGAAATAATTATTAGCTTAATCAGCTTATAATGTTCCCGCTGCTGGAACAGGGCTCTCGTTTCTGTGATGTCTCTCCTTCTGTGGGAATCATTCATTATTATCATATAATCTTCAGGTTATATCACAAACATTTTACGTTAATTTAATCTTATACACACACTGACACTGAAAGAAAATCAATCTATAGACAATGTCAACCTAAGTTGAAAATTCTGTAACATATTTTGATCACTGCAAAATGTGACAGGTACCTTAGAATCAAGCTTTGTAGGAACCAGTTGAGGATATAGAATATTAGCTTAGCAGATACTATGTTATTACATACATTTTTAGGAAAAATGATGATAATGAAGAGGAGCTGTCACAGTTGTATGATGCAGAACTGCATTTAACTGAGTATTGTTTGAAAATAAACCCAAAATCCTACTGTGCCTGGCACCAGAGGGAATGGGTGCTTACTACCAGGGTCGACCCCAACTGGGAAAAGGAGCTGGCTCTTTGCAATATGTACCTGAAGTTGGATGAAAGAAATTGTAAGTATTTGTGGCAAACTCTTGAATGCTCTGTTAAAGAAGCAATCAAAAGAAAATACTATGGGCTTGTAGGAATAAAAACTAGATTGGGCCTGTTGGTTGCTAGTATAATATGTTTTAAGGCTAATAGGTTAATCTTTACAGAATAAACAATTTAATTTCAATTACAGAGAGTAACCCACACTCTTTAACTCAAGAAATAGTTGATCACGAAATTAAATCATTCATGTCATTCATTGCCAGTGCCATACTGGGCATGAAAAACACTAAATACTGTACTTTGCAACAATAGCAAATATGAAATTACTGATATAACTTTTACTATATGTTTCAGTCCATACATGGGACTACAGAAGATTTGTTGTCAGCCAATCCAAGCCATCATTGAAAGATGAATTTGACTACACTACTGAAAAACTGATGGACAATTTCTCCAATTATTCTGCATGGCATCTCAGAAGTAAATTGCTTGTGGAGCTCTATCCTGACTTAGAAGGTCGGTAAAAAAACAAAAAGCAATTTTTTAAATATTCATAATTTATGTTAACACTGTTTTTACTGTGCTAGGGTACAGGTCAAACTTTTATTAGGTATATATTATGTACTAGCTACGCCTCGCGTTTTCACCCGTGTATGTCTCGATCCCGTGGGAATATCGAAATAAAAGGTACCCATCCTATGTCTTCCTCCAGGATGATCTGGAGGAAATTTGGCACATGGGTAGACCATGAGGTACTACTACCCATGTGTCAAATTTCATCCAAGTTCGTTCAGCTGTTTTAGCGTGAAAGAGTGACACACAAATATATAAAAAAACACAAACTCACTTTCGGATTTATATTATTAGTTAGGATTTTAATTAAATCCTTATTTTCCACCAGGTGGGCGCCCAATAGAGGATAGTCATCACAAACATGAGTTGAAAATGGTACAGAGTGCAGCTTTCACTGACCCAGATGACACCAGTGCGTGGTTTTATCAAAGATGGCTCCTAGGTAAAACCATATTATAGCAGAATTCCATGTATTTATAATCACAGAACATATAAATGTTCTGTGTTTATAATAATTATATAGCTTGTAAGTGTCCCAATGTTGCTAAGCTAAGATTGATTTCTGTACAGAGGAATAACAGGCATTGAGTTTACGTCACTGTGATGACAAAAAACATTTTACAACAAAAAAATCACTTTAATTTCGGAAGTCGGTGGCAAAAAACGAAAATTCAAAACCAAATACACCGACTTCCGAAATTAAAGTTATTTTTCGCTTTGTAGTGTTTTTTTTTTGAAAGACGGGTGATTTTTTTTTTTGTAAAAAGTTTTTATTTCTCACTTCTTAGTTGTAGTATCACACACAAATTCTTTTCAAAATCGGTCTACAATTGACGGAGAAATCGGTGGACATATTTAAAAAAAAAAACAACCTCCTCCTTTTTGGAAGTCGGTTAAAAAAAAATAACTCAAAAAGGACCTACAAATAAATCCCTCAACTTTGCATGTACCTACTCATAAATTGAGTGTTGCTCAATATTTGGGCCTAGACATTTTATGAACTTCTAAATAAAACAAAAGAAAAATAAAATATCTAAATAAAATAAAAACTAATTTTCAGGAGCTGTAAGAACAAATGTAGAAGTTGCAGTTTATGTAGTATCGCCATTAAAAACGACAGTAGCATTTAGTAGGCCTGTCAACCAGCCCTTTGTTACTTCAAGGACACGCCTGTTCTTAGACAATGAATTAGTAAATGGAGAGTGGCAGTCTTATTCAGGAAACCAATACGATGTTTTATGGGTTTTCAAACATAATGCAGATATCACTGAGGACTTAGTTGTAAAGGTAATACAAGATTAATTACATATTAAAACTCACTATGAGGTCATCATCATCATCATTCCCTCCTCCCTTATCCCAATTCATTTGGGTTCGGCGCCATATGCCCTCACACACTGCCACATTCCTCCATATTAGTTATCATCTCAGTAGTCACCCCCTTTCTAGCCATATCATCTTTCACACAGTCCATCCATCGTTTCTTTAGTCTTCCCTTACTATTATAGCCATCCACATTCATACTCAAAACTTTCTTCATGACATTTTCCTCATTCCTCCGCATCACATGCCCATACCATGACAATCGATTTCCGCACATCTCTTCAGTCACCGGTGCCACCATCTTATATACTCATATCTTATTCTATCCATTCGTGTAACACCACACATCCCTCTTAGCATTCTCATCACAGCTGCATGGAATTGCCTTTCATTCATCCCTTTTGTGGCTCAACATTCTGATCCATACAAGACAGCGGGTCTAACCATTGTTTTATATATCTTCCCCATAAGTTTAAGGGGAATGGCAAGGGAGTCGCAGATTCTTCCCGTGACGTGCCTCCATTTCATCCATCCAGTGTTAATTGTATGCTTAACCGCCCGATCTACTTCACCATCACTTTGCACGAGTGAACAGAGATACCGAAAGTCGGAGCAAATGAATAACTTTAAAGAAATTAAATGAAAAGCAAATGAATAACTTTATTGTTATTTTAAATTTGCAGATGGAGTATGACAGTGAAGATGGAAAGATACAAATAATTCCTAGTGTTAAACACTGTCTAAATACTTATATTGGTAAAGGTGAAATCAGTTTCGAGAAAAAATACTCAAAACCAGTTGTTGAGGAACTGAATAACCAGCTGGATTCCTGTCGTCAGTTGCTGGCTATGGAACCCGACAATAAATGTAATTATTATAACTAGAAATATTATCTATCACTTGTCTTGATTTGGTCATGTTTGGGTCTGCTTTACATATTGAACATAATTGAAGTCTCAATTAAAGGCTAAAGTTTTGGAAATGTGGTTATATTCCAACCGGCGGCTGGCAAAATGGCGCGTATTTTGCCGGCATCGCCTCGGCCCACATTTTCACGTTCGTCCATCAAGCCTGTTTGCGGCCAAGGCTTTTATAGTACTTTTCTCAAATAATGCACGGAATTTGAAACTAAGTATATCAAATCAACAATGAATTAAAAATTCCAAAATCAGTGACGAAAACCTATAAAATTTTTCACGCGCCAATATGTTAATTTGTTTCTTTATTATTTTAAACAGCTCTATTTGCAAACCAGTGAATTTTCTTTTTGTAGTTACCACGTTTTATTTTTTTAGTTTGCCACGTTCCATTTTTTAAATACACGATAGAGATGTCATATGAGTTTTCGTAATAATTTATTTGGCCGCTAAACATGAAAGATAGGTATGGATATTCGTATGAACTTTGCCGGCCACAGCTCGCATGTATTTGACCAGTACTGCATTTTCGATATTATCTGGAAAAAAGTTGTCAAAATAATAATCCTCGAATTTGTACGCATTTTAAAAAAAAATATTTTTAGGCTGATTAGCAATTTTTCTTCCAACTTTTTGTACAGTCCTTTCACAGTTATTTTATCTCTGACAGCAACCTTATTGCAACGAATTAGAGGTAAAATAACACACACACACAGATACAGACTCGTCAAATGATTGGAATAACGATTTCGTACTTTATAATTTTAACTTTTTTTTTCAGGGACTCTTCTTACCACCACAGTTTTTCTTCATTGTATTGATGCGAAACAGTATCACAAGGAGATAATAGAAAATTTACATACATTGAAAATTATAGATAATTTGCGGGCTGGTTACTATGACGATTTAATTACTAAATGGAGTATAGAAGATCAACTTACACGGGATTATAAAAAAAATTGTCTAGACTTCAAAATCATGTTTGATGATAAAATTATCAATCTACCACATTTGCAATACTACAGTCATTGCGAAAATGTTGATTTATCTAATCAGAATTTAACATCAAATGTTTTGCCTTCCTTAGAATTGCTTCAAAACTGTAAGGTAAGCTTTATTCGGTTTTCATAAAAGTATTGACTCTGTTTCCAATTTTATCAGTTTATAGGTAAGACCAGATTATTTAAGTAAGAAGTTTTTTTTCTTTCTTTACAGAAATTATCTTTAGAGAACAATCAACTGACGACATTAAGAAATTTCCCTAATTTAAATCTGGAGGTGTTAAATTTAATGGGGAACAATGATTTAGTTGAAGAAGAAGTGGAGTTATTTAAGAAAAGATGCAAATATTCAGTGATTTTCTGAAGAATATATTGACACCTTTTGGTGGTAAAGATATTTAAAATATATTTTAGTAATTAAAACCTTAAACTAAATTATTACAATGGTAAAATAATCAGATTACTAAGACTTCGCCAAACTGAACGCAGGTAGAAAGCAGAAGTTTTGAACGTACACTGTTGCAATGACCGACAATGATCGCTCTTTGTACTGAAATCCCACAGACATTATATTAAAATGTATTTCATCGTGCCGTTTGGCGACACCCTTTTCAAAATGAAGTGGCTAACACTACTACTTCTACCGCTATCTGCGTTAGTGAAGGTGTTACTTAGTGCGTCATTATTGTTAACACAGAGAATGGTCCAAGTTATATTCATAGTTAATATTCACTTAAACAGAGAAAAAAGTGCCTACCATTTTATTTCTTCCAGCAATGTAAACAAGATTCCAATATTTATTTAGTAAGACTACAGATTTAAAGTCAATAGCATAGTCATCATATTGATATGTCAAATATAAAAGTAAAAACCGGACAAGTGCGAGTAGGACTCGAGCGCTGAAGGTTCCGTCTCAAAGCTGTCCAAGCTGCCCGCGGCTGCACTCATTTGACACTGCCTATGAATTTCCAATTCCGACTTGAAGAACGAACTTAACTTTGTAGTTGAAAAACATGTTCTCCCATACATTCGAACTGCTTATAGTTTTGACGCACATTATTGAGAGATTTATTATGTTATTTTAAGACCACACAACAAGCTCTTTCATTTGATATTTCATGGTACAGTTTGCATTTTCAATATTCTTTGACAGACAGACTCACGAGTGATCCTATACGGGTTCCGTTTTATATTCGGACGTACGGAACCCTAAAAACTTCCTTACATTATTGGAAAAAATAAAATGTGTTTTACATACTGACAACAAAATAAATAGTACTTTTTTAACTATCATTATAATGTATAAAGAAGTATCTAACAAATTTATTTCGAAGCACCTTATGCTTGCAGCTTCATTCACAGTGTAAATTTATTATGTCATGACATTTAATGCTTATTGATTCAATATTTGAAGCTGTAAGTACTATAATTATTAAAAGCTACTTTCTTTCGAAATTTATTGTTTTCTATAAGTACATGATATTTCGAGACTGTGTTGTATTGATTGATTGTGTAACTAAAAAGACAATATATTTGCTTTCAATTCACCTACAAACTAATGGTGAAAGTGATTACTTATTTCTATTCATAATTATTTTAAAAGTAAAGTTACTATAATAATAGTCAGTAACACCCTTAACTTTTAGTTGCATTCCACCAAAGTCTAGCCTGCCTTACAATAAGCTTCTGCCAAATGTGTTTTGAACTTATATTTGTATGCTTTTTTCTAATATGTAAGTAAAGAACTACTAAAATGTTAGAGGCCTTCATCTTCTCTCAATTTTTGTTTTGTTTATTAAACAATACTCTACACTATCTAGACATTATTATGTTTAGAAAAATATATCTATTATGGTTTATTAATAAGTATTTTGTATTGTTGCCTTAGAGTATATAAAACTGGAGAAGCCATAAGCGCAATATTCCGAATAAAAAAGTCTGTCACTTTTAGCGGGGGACGCGGTAGCTTCTGCGAAACATAACAATAGGTATTGTTTTTTTCGAGCCCGGAAAGAGAAGTCCGTACCATCGTTTTTTTTTTTTAACGACGTCGATAATATCATTCGGATTTTTGCTTGAACCCAGAAATAAAACAGCTGATGCATAGAAAACTTAAATTTCAGTAATAACAACTGTTAAATAAGAGTAAAAATAAAATTATAGCACCAACAATTAATATATTTAAAAAAACAGTAGGTACAGCGGGCTGCATCAATTAGGTACCCCAATTGTATTAAAATTATAGTGCAACTGGGGTACCAAATTGATGCAGCCCACCGTAAATAACACCTACTGATTTTCTATATAAAAATGAATCAATTTGGAGTAAATATGGCGTATATATTTTTGTGGGTTCCTTTTTTGTAATGTACGCAGCCGCCATCTTGGATTTACATTTTGACCTCACTATAGACTTTAGCATCCTCAAAAAGTATAAAAATGACACCCATGACGAAAAATGTGAACATTTTCGCAGCCGCCATCTTGTATTATTAATTTGACCAAATTCACACTCTCTCTCACAAATTCTCTCTCTCTCTCTATTAAATTAGAAGAAGACAGTCGCAAGTATGAACGCTTTTTAGGGTGACGATTTCCAGTTTACTCCTACCACAAGCTACGTTGAAGAACCTCGCTCCAAAAACCATTTTTTTAAACCAAAAGAATAAACTTATTCGTCTTAAGAAATTATCCACATGTCAATTTTGGTTTCATACATGATCCTACGGAAGTCTCGCTATCATTTTTGCTAGAAGACATAATCGCATGTCAATTTCGCTGATTTGACGTAAATTTTTTTAATGCAAGAAAAATATTTTGATCAAATCAAATCAAATCAAAATATTTTTATTTCACATAGACCTACATGGGCACTTATGAAACGTCAGAAGCTAGGTGCACGGTTCCAATTGGTCGTTTCCTATGGAGAAGAGCCGGCAAGAAACTCCACGGTTATGAACCTTATGAACATAAAAACGAGGTGTAGCGAGACATGGTGACGTCACAAAAGCAATCCGAGAAAAATACTCGATTCATGCCTTGTTTTATGTTGAATCATGGATCGAATGAAAAGTCAAAATGTATTACGAGGTTAGGATTTTGAATTTCAATCAAAACAAGACTAAATATTTAAAAAAATACTTACATATGCAAGGTTATTCAGTTTTTATTTAAGTTTGATGTATTTGAACGCTTTTTACAAGTTTTAACAGCACAACCAGGTATTTTCACGGAACATTGAATGAGAACCGCGTGTCTCGCAAACGATTAACGATGTGCATTAGAATCGATTTGATAGTAGTTTTTATGACCGTGCTAGAACATTTGTTCTTGTACTTTTACAGAGGGGAAAGTGTTCGTAAGGCTTCTCCAGTGTTATATACTCTAAGATTGTTGCACATTATGTCTTTAATAAACCTTAAACAGTCTTGTCCCATGCATCTAAATAAGAAGTATATGGTATTTTGTACCTAGCAAAAGACGCGCGTATGAGCAGTCTGTTTTGATCGCTGATGTTTGCCCGCGTCGCATTGTTCGCTAAACAGTCCACCACATGGTAAACTTTCGCAATAGTAGGGGAGCCACAGGGGGATTTTGGAATTTACTCGAGCGCGGCACGTTAATATAAGAGAGAATACCTCCGCGCCTCTCTGTCCCTTTCACTTTTAAAGAAAAGAAAGAAAGAAAATACATTTATTTAGCACAGACTAAGAGACACACAATACACCAGATAGTTAGGTAATTATAGTCGTACATCAGGAAAAAAATAAGATAAAAATAAAAAGTGCAAAGTCCGATGTAAGAAATTAGCAGGAGAGTGTGCCTCACGGCTGCGCCAAAAAGGCCCAGTTCAGCAAAAATGCCAGACAACTGGTGCCTGACGCTGGTTTTCAACTGGACCTGGTGTGTGAGGTGACGAATGTAAATCAGTTTCCCCTATCTCTGACTCTCGCACCTTCCCCACACTGCTTTCCAACGCTATGACACCACACTATCGTCTAACAGTCCAACTGTTCGTTCAAACTTACACGTGTAGAGAGATAGTTTGACGATGTTGCACAGTCTGTTTTCATCGATCGTAAATTGGGTGGGGCAGGTTAAATGCTCTAAGGGCAGGACTGGAGTCATGTTGGACTGTTGGACGATAGTGTGGTGCATAACATAATTTTCTTTTCAAATTGTCAGATTATCAATACCCCTCAAAATAATCGTCAGATTTTTGGTCACTATGTATACCTTCAGTATGCTAATCTGACGCGCTCGAGTATTTTAAGTCTGCGATTTTTTTTTTCATTTTCAGGAATTCGCTGCGAGCTTACGTCACTTCCAAATCGTCAGTTAAAAAATGGGAGCATCTATAGGGTTCACTGAAAACCACCCTGAAAATCTGACGCGCTCGATTAACTTTTATTTTTTCACCTCCACCACCTGGCATGGCCACCCCCACCACGCAAATCGGCAGATTAATATATTTCATATCAGAGACATGTTGAAGTATGAAAAATATCAATATCTGACACGCTTGAGTATTTCAATCTCATTGTTATTTTTTTACAATTTTGAAAATCTCTAGACGCTTCTCCCACTGCTGAAAGTGGAAACATTATACGACCATTTATTCTTCCTATCATCTAATCTACCAAATGTTATAGGTTTCCGCGACGCTCGAGTAAATGCACATTTAGCATCATGGGATCCCCTACTAAAAGCTACAAACAAAACGGTAAACTCAAACAGATCGCGCAATGCTTCTGTGGGTATGTTTCAGCTGGTATTACCTATCTAACATCTGAATTACATGTAGTTAAGGCGCTGAGCAGACGATGGACAATTTGTCCGCGACGATAAAACGTATGGAAATCTATGCAATAACGCACACATAGGACAAATAGACTGCCGGGATTTCATACGTTCCGTATTCTAGGACAAATTGTCCATCGTCTGCTTAGCGCCTTCTAAACAAGACAGAAACGCGCGCCTGTTTACAATTACAAATAGTCCCAAAGAATTTAAGTTTATGAATAAATGAAAAAGGATAGATTCAAATGCTGTAACATTTCCAAATAACGACAGGACAAAGGCTTTAATTTCAGTATTGTTAACATTTTTATTTATTTATATTACTTACATAGATTTATGATGTTGAAATCTATTTACATGGAAATAAATCATTATGAAATAATAAGTGCCTTGATAATTTGTACCTCTCGAGAAAACTTACCAGATTTTAAGCTTTTTAAAGTTGTACACAACTTCAGCAACAGGTTTTAACAATATGTCTTCATCCCAAAATAATTTGCCACATGTTTCACATAAAATTGCTGGTTTACTTAGAGCAGATAGTTTACAAGCATTATGTATGTCAATGGTGACTCCTTTATTTGTTGTTAAAATACTTTTTGTGTAAACATCTGGTTGGTATAAATCTTCGTCACAATCTGAATCACTCAGAAAATTGTCACAATATGCAGTTTCATCATCGTCATAGCCACCACCATATTTGTCTGCTTGATCAACATTGTCAGGTTTTAGCATTCTTTGGTATTCTATACACATTTTCACAACTTCATCTGAATTTAGTTTTCTGAAATCTTTACTATTACAATTAATACAAAAGCTGAAAAGATTATCCTGTTCCACTTTTATGTTAAAATTATTAAATATTTTGCGTAACTGTTGTATAACAGTGTCTTTACCAACTTCTATTATAGAACTTTGTGGAAAGTTTGTTGTTGGTGTATGTTTTAATTTACATAACAGGACCAGGCGATCTTGGGATATTGCTAGATTTATCACATCATGCCATAACATTGTTGATGGTATCACAATTGTGTCTATTCCACAGTATCTTAAATAAGGCATCAAATTAGATAACACAGACTCTACTAAAAATTTCACCTCATGAACTGATCTTGATTGCACCATAGGTACACAAGTCAGAAACCTGTCTACAACTTTAGGTTTCTTTGTGCATTTCTTCTTGCTTTCTAACATAACATCATTGCATATTTCCTCAAAATTTATTTGCTGCTCTAAACAAAGTTTCTGAAGATATTCATATATTTGTATAAGCACATGAGCATCTAAAGCAGCATACAGTATTTGTGTATTTCTCAATGGCCTCAATTCCCAATTAGAACATTGTTCAGATTTTTCAAGAGGAAACCCAAAACATGATTGTACTAGACAGCTGAGGCTGTTTCCCACATTGTCACTGTTACCAGGCAAGGTAAGTCCATTGTTGAGAAGACTCTTCCACAGGGTGCCAAGATCTAGTAGCCCTTCTCCTTGTACTTTAATGTTCCCCAATCCTACCACACATGATTTCATTTCTTTTAAATCCTGCTCAAGTCCAAAACCTACTTTTATAATCTCTGCATTATCCAGAAAAGATTTATGGAAAGTACACCAACACCTTGCATATTCTGGTTTGTTCAATATTAGAGTGTCTATTAAATAAACTCTACTATTAGTGGCTATTTGTATTAATGCTACTTGAGACTGTGTAGCTCCAAATGAAGGCTTCCATTCACAATCAATGCTTACAACACTATTTTTAACAACTTCTGATATCATTAGATCATGGAATTTTTCTCCTGTATCTATAAGTGTTATCTGATCTTCAAGTAAACAAAACTTGTAATACTTATGAGGACTTTGTGGAGAAGTGTCATTTGTATCCCAGTTCTCTTCTACAGGTTCATCATTTATAGAGATGTCTTTGAGTGCTAAAGGTAAGACACTCTCAGCCATGTTCAAGTATGAAGCCCACTTGAGAGCTTCATTGCGGTCATATTCAACTAACATTTCAATAAATTCTTGGCCAGAGCCAGCATTTTGCTTCAGTGAATCTTTCACTAAGTCTTCCCATACAGATGAGCTAACATTATGTTCTTGATATTTTTGATGTATTAAGTATCTCAATCCACCAGTTGTGCGATTTTTACTGAGATTCTTGCATGTCTCTATAGGAATGTTAAACTTATTGCATAAACGAGCCACTAGTTTTCCTAGTGGCTTATAGTGTAGTTTATCATATCTGACATGAGAAATTTTATTGTCTTGGATGTATTGTTGTACATATTCTCGAATACTAATTGTTTTGTCAAGTAATTTATCCAGAAAAATTAACAGTGGCTTTACCTGGCTAGGGCATTCATTTAAATACTCATCAATTAAATTTGACTTATCTTGCAGAATCAATGGAAACACTAGGTCTTCAACTGGTATTTCATCAAACAATTCCATTGATATTACAATTTGAGATGCTTGTTTACAATTGTCCTTACTGACCATATCCTTCACTATAGGTAGAATCTTGTCTTTAATTGTAGATATTCTGTATGTTTTGACAATTAGACACAGAAAATGTTGATTCCTTTGTTGTGTAGCTATGTGAAATGCTGGTAGTTTCAAATCATCATCTGGTAGAATCTCACTTGTCTCAGACCACTTCAATAACGTTTCCACAATGAAATAGGGTAATGTTTTTGGCTTGCAATCTTTGTAATCATCACATTTAATAACAAAAACTAAAGCTAATCTGTATCGTTCTTCTGAACTCCGAAGAAATGATTCGATGTGAGTCCCTATTGCAGGACTTCTCTTCCATGTTTTCCAAGTTACTTTTAGTTGCTCTAACCACATTTTGGAGTTTTCATCAAGATCTACGTTTAGACCTATAGACCGCAATGATTCTTCGATCGATGGTACTATTTTAATGGATTGGTTCTCACTGACTAGTTTATTAATATCCATTGTCGTAAATGTCTTGAACTTATCCTTTAAACAGTTTACGTTGGGTCAGCACTCCTTATGACATAATTTTAACTTGAAATGTTGATGAATATCAACTGTTTGTATCTTAAACTATTGAACACAACTATTGGTAGCACAATAACCTAACTATTTATTATTGCAGTTTACTGTAATATAAGATATTCATTGAAATACCAATTTCTCTCTATTTTGTATTTTATAATAGTGCCCTGTCAAGTGTCAATTTGACAAATAATTATGTGTCATTCCATTTATCATGTAGCAAGGCAATGTCAGATTTAGGGTTGCTAGAAGTTATGGGCGTTATTTCACGTCACTAGTCATAATAACTGGCTACGAAGCATGTAGCCGAATAGCTAGTTTCGAGTCAAACTGTAAACACGTTATTTTGTAACTTACATTTTCGATGCAGACAGTCCTAAGCACAGGTCGTAAGGCTGAATAAAGTATGAAAGGAAGTTTATTTGTGTCCTTATTACGTTAATGATGTAACTGCATATGTAGCTACAAAAACTTATTCGTTTCAAAGACGTAAAGGTTGTGATATGTAACGTATTACATAGGTAATCAGTTATATTTTCGTTTCGCAAATAACTGTAATACTTCGATAGAATCACCATGTTGAATCTCCGAATAGAATTTGAAAAAAAAAAACTATTTATTAAAATCACGTGTTTTCAAAACAGGTGATGCTTTCGAAGTCACTAGTTACGTCAAGTTTCGCGAAAATCACGTAACGACTCACCCCTAGTTGTTAGGCTTGGATTATAAGTACAAAGTATCCACATTATGGTTCACCCACAAATACGCAAGTGCTGGCGTCGCCGTCGTGTCGTCAGACTTCTCGTAATTTTGAAGGTGTACGTTGTGAAAATTACTCTTTTTACAGGGTGGGTATTACACTAAAACATCTAGGATCACAGAGCTATGAGCATTGATATATAAAAACCCAAGATGCACACTCAACGTCTAAAAAACGTCCCCAAAAAAAGAGCGCAACATTCTAAATTGTGCGCTCATTTCAAATAGTCTCGCGTCGCTCGCGTCTGGAAGCAGTCGTTAAAAATGCCGAAGTGTTCTGTGAGAAATTGTAAAAATATTACGTCAAGAAGGTTAAAAAAGGATGGGATATCGTATTTTCGGTAAGTAAAAAACTTATTGACTAGTTTTTGTTGTTTTTATGACCGATTATAACAAGCAATGTGTGATTTTGATTTATTTTTTCTAAAAACTTCATTCAACGCCCAAAGTAAAATACGGCTAACTTCAATGGCTGCTTGGTCAGTGTTAGAACAACGCATTACAGTCTCCGTTTAATTTTAGTCGCATTATAAAAATGACCCTGTTCTAATAAGTGGAGTCGATTTTGTTTGTGTTTCTTTTTATTAATAAATTTATGTACTTTTGAACCTTTTTTGTATGTAGTTTTTGAAAAATATATATATTTACGTTAAATAACGTTTAGGTCAGGAGGTAGCCAATTTAACATTTTTATAATGTTCGTAAATATTATGATGTATAACGATTCATTTATGGGCCAACTTATGAGTTCGCGACATGCGGCATGCTAAGGATAGACTGAAGTGTCGCGTAGTCTGTAGTCTGTAAGTGTCACATTAGAAACTTCATGGAAACTAAAAAAAATTATATTTTAGTTTTCCTCGTGACCCAATACGATGTGGAGAATGGACATCAATCGTCAGCCAACAAAGGCGAGAAGATTTTTTTAAGTCGAATAATTCAAGCGTCGTTTGTTCCGAGCATTTTTGGATGAAGATATGTATGTCACTTTAAAAGGCATAAAACGTCTTCGTAAAACGGCTGTTCTTTATATTTGAATAAACAATTTTAACAGTTATTATTTGTTTTTTTTATATACCCTATAGGCTACCCAAAAACATATTTATGCAGAAATAAAAGTATATTTATGTGTTTAAAACACTATTTTACAAACTCTTAAAATACTAACTAATAACGTAAGATGAAAAAAAAAAAAGTCATGTTCGACTCCACTCAATACCTTGTCCTACCGACCACGGTCGGTCGTAAAATTTTATTGCTTTAAGTACCTGCGTTGTAATAACAACTTTAAATAATTGGCGTAAGGTTGAACTTGCAATAATATATGCTTGTAGCTTATAGAAAGAGACAGACATAGAGTTTCGGGACACTTTCGAGCGTTGCTTTTATTCGAGACTGTGCATCTTGGGTTTTTATATATCAATGGCTATGAGTCATATTTATATGATATGAATCAAAGTCTTTGTTCGTCTTTGATCAAAGATTTATGACACTTGTTGTTAGAATCTGTATATTGAAAGCTGAGAGTAAAAAAGAACGGTAAATTAAAATAATACGTCGGGTATCTCCGGATCAACTATGGAAAAACGTATTTGATACTTGAATTTTTTTATGCAGAATATTCATTTTTGTTTTTACAGATTAAAGGAAAGCATAAAGCAAAAAGTTGTAGGTATAGATAAGCTTTGATGATCATAAGGTTGTAAGTCACATCATCATCATCATCATCATTTCAGCCGAAAGACGTCCGCTGCTGGACATAGGCCTCCCCCAAGCACCGTCTCTTCGACTGATTCTGTTTTTCCGTATACAACGGATTCTTTGTCCACCTTATGGACATTCTGAGTATAAGGTACGCCACCTTGGTCGACACACTCCCGATCTTCACCACATTAGTCACAAGGTACTTATGGACAATAATCCCGACACCACCTTGGGACTGCTGGTGTCCCTCCCGGGAACTTGCCCCGGATTTGAATATTATCTAGTCCTCTCTCTCTCTTCGGACTTCAGATACCTCATCGTAACCTGCATAATTCTTCTTCGAGTCGATGATCTCGTCGGTCCAGAGTGTACGCTTGTTGTATGTTATCGGGTCCAGTTCCCGGTGATTGTGGTAGCCGGATCTCTTTCGGGGATTCTTCGCACCCCTTGCCTCACCGTGACCTTGACCGCTACAATAGCTAAGGGTAGGTAGGCTGCCGGGCACTAGGGTCTATTTCTTTTTGGTGCTTCTCATTTTTGGGGCGTATGCCACAATCGCCACGCTTGATAGGCGGGTCGGCGATCGTAGTATGGTATTATAAATGTATAGAGAACGTTGTTGCTCATTTTCAAGTAAGTCCCTTAGTCGCCTTTTACGACACCCATGGGAAGAAATTATTGTTGTAAGTTTATTGTCAAAATGAAACACGAAGGACATGTTTGTTGTTTAATAAAACTTAGAAGATGGTCCGATACCTAAATTTAAGTCACAAATTCCAAAAAAAAAAATTGTTTTCAATTATTTTCCTCGTTTGCTTTAAAATAACCTCAGGCAACGCTCCCGAAAACCTTAATTAAATTACTAAAATGGCAATTAGCACAAACATTAAAATAAAGGTTTTGTTACAAAAAACACAATGTAAGGACATTTTACTGAAGATTAATAACGTGTGTTTCCACCTCTGGCTCTGATGCATGCGATCAGGCAAGTTCTGAATGATGTTCTTGATTACTTGGAGAATTTCGTCCCAGGGAACCATAGCGGTTTTTAAATCATGGAGGGTCTAGGCATAATCGTTTACGAAAATAAGTTACGCTCGCCATCGCTTTTCACTCGGTTGTAATTGTTTATCATAGTGTATAACAACTTTCTCGCAGTGCTTCTTAAAGTTTTAGGCAATGTTTTACTTGAAATACGACAAAATATAAACAAATTTGTTTTCGTAACTGTGCGTTTGCACTGGCGAAACATTCACAACAAAACATGTTGAAATCTCTAGTTCCTGTCAAACATTGTAAGGAAAATTGACAGAAAATAGAGATTTCAACATGTTTTGTTGTGAATGTTTCGCCAGTGTAAACGGTCACACAAGTGAAACGGTGACAACAAGTGACACTTACAGAAGTGTACTAAAAAGTAAGTACAACGAAATTTTAGCGTAAATTCACAGTGGAATTCTAAAGTTATTGTTAGCAACACTACAGTACTAAAAAAAAAAGGAAACTGCTGCCGGGCGGCCGGACAACATTATTTTGGCTTCATTGGTTTTCTTTCTAGCTCTAGTTAAGTTCTATTTGTTATATTGTGTGCCGAAAGGCTTCAGAATTTTGTTTTAATAGACGATTGCAACCACATATGACAAAAAATAGGATACTAGATACGTGATAGTGTAATACCCCCCTAATACTCGGGTTGCTGTGCTGTTACGATTGTAACGTTTCTATTTTTAAAATTTTCTAATCTTTATTTACAGAATTATTTCGAAGATATGTATTATCTTTTTCCAATCTTTACATTTAAAAATAAAGTTTTCGTAAAGGCGCCTTCCTTCACCCATATATTTCCAATTGACCTAAGTTGTGTGCCCTCATTTTCATTTTACTCTTTTTGCTAAGGTGTGCAGTTAAAAAAAAGTTCTGTGTGTGTCCGTCATCTTTTATTTGTCAACTAGCAGTTGCCCGGGTGTATTTCCGAATTTTCCGGTGGATTTCCCAAAATTTTCTTTTATGCAAACCTTGTCTAGACAATGAGGTTAAAAACTAAAGGCTCGTAACAGTTGTACATCTTTGAACCGCCATTGTTGTGTTTTGTTTCGATCACAAATTATTACAACAATTAATTATGCGTAAAAGAAGTCGCTTGCTTACAAAAAATGTATGGCTAGCTGTCAAATTATCATACGCTGGAGATCAGCGCCATCTGAAGTGAGCAAATAGCAGTTTTTATCTCCATGATGAAAACAAAAAAAAAAAAAAACACCCAAATCGGTCGTGCGATTCTCTAGTCTTCTATACTTGTAGATTCTATCTTCTATCTTTTATAATTGTAGATTTTTATAAAAAGATAGTTTTTTTAATGTACCTACTCAAAAGAAACTAAACGTGAATTTATGCAAGCTTAGTATTTTTGTTAGTTATAAACTATTTGTGTGCCAAATCCTATTAGTGGGATAATCAAATTGTGCACAACGAGTCGTGAACAGAATACTGTCTTGTATGACGATAACTTTTTTTTGCAACATCCTATTTTAATTAAACAAATGGCCTATATTCTGCTCCAAATTAATCTGTCTACCTGTGAAAATTACATGAAAATCCGTTCAGTAGTTCCGAAGATGTGTGCGAATAAACACAGACAGACAGACATCGGATTGTACTGTTCATGGTCATTATTATACCATGGTACTGTTTAGATTTTTGACAGAACAAATTTATTATCTGTTTCGTGCGTTCCAAACTCTATCAAAATAATTGAAGCAATAGGTAGAGATGTCATGCAGCGATTCCCTTTGTGTAAAAAAAGGATAGCGAGCACAATGCAATGCTGAACATTAGACGTTCACCGATACTCGAATGGTCTACAGTGACTTTTGTTTTTGCAAGTTGTAGAAGTTGGTTGTTTCAAGAAATTATTGTGTGAATCGTGTTGAATAACTCATCTTATAGTCATAATTAAACTCTTATTAATTTGTTTCCATCTAATATAGAAAATGGAGCTTTCTGCAGAAGGTAAAACTCCTGAGTACATGGAATTGGCTGGAATTAAGTTCAAGCTTAGTTTGCCCCAGCTAAAAGATGACCCGCAGCTGAAAGAACAGCTCTTTCAAGGAATTAAGAATGGAAACATGGCTCCTTATTATAAAGAGGTTTGTACCGACCTTGGATGGAATTTTGACCAGAAGTTATTTGATGATATGGCAAAAGAAAACCAAGACAGGTTAGCCAAGTTTAAAGAAGACGATTCAGAAACACCAGTCTGGCAAGATCGGTAAGCTTTAAATTACATTTCCTTTAATTTAACAATTGCAAAGATTTCATTTATTCCAGTTTGAACCATCATAATGTCTGTAACATGGACAGGAGAAAAATAACTCATAGATTTCAATCTACAATCATCATCCTACTCGGTGGTTAGATTGGCTATATTCAGTTGTAATAAAAGATAAACAAAAATGTTATAGATTGGACTACCTCTGTTCTGTTGGAGACAAGGAAGCTGCCACAGTGCTGGCCACCACAAAATATGAAGATTCCACATTGACTACAAACAGACGTCTGGATGCTGTGTTTGCTTTGTTTAGGATTGCCTATTTCCATGGCTGCAATGTCAAAGAAATGGGGAAGAACATAAACAAGGTATTATTTAATTTCTTTAGGATGATTTTGCACATTACATTATGAGCAAATAAACATTTTTGATTTGATTTGATTTGATTTGAGATGAATCTAAATTAGTCTTTTCAGGCTTTTAGTCATGAAAAGAGATTTTGCAGTTATATATCCTTTGTCTAAGAAAAATTTCATGAGGAAAAACTAAGCCAATACAGACATTGAATAGTACTAAGAAGTAATTACAAAATGATATCTCTAATACTCTTTGTTTTAACAATCAAATAGACTGTTAATCTTCTATATTGTTTCTAATTCTATTCTTTAATAATTTTAATGATTTTACACAATCTGATCTGGTATTCTTATCACTATTATTTCTCTTCTAGGCTCATGAGCTCGTCGACAAGGGTGGAGACTGGCGTTCCAGGAACAAGCTGAAGGCATATGAAGCTATCTACTGTCTGGCAGTCAGAGATTACAGCAAAGCTGCAGACTTGTTCATTGACTGTGTCTCCACATTTGAATCCTACGAGCTGGTTGATTTTGGTGAGTCATTTTCACAAAACAAGTTAGAAGATGTCCTTAATGCATTAATCTATGAACTTGTGAAGTAACACCATATCACACCTATTTTTATTGATTATCCAATGTTTGAATGATCAGTCTCGTCAGTTTTGTTTGGCATACAGTAATATTATTTTTCTGCTGAACTCGGTTATTAGATAGTCACCCTTCAATCGGTCCTCTAGCTAGCCAATCTATTAGAATGCAAATGTTCAATACTTACTGTTTATGGGCTGATTGATGGAAGTATTTGAATTTCACTCATCAACTGTAACCCAACTCTATTTTCCATATTACAGGTACCATCATCCAATACTGCGTGCTAGCTTGCGCCCTTGCTCTAGAGCGACATGCTCTGCAGTCAGCCCTGAGGCGCCAGGGGGCAGCAGTACAGGCCCTCCGTTCTCGTTTCCCAGAGCTCAGGGAACTTGTTGAGTCCCTGCATGAGTGCCGCTACGCTGATTTCTTGAAGAGTCTCGCTTGGGTACAGTATTTTATAAAGTCCATAAGTAAAATCCATAAGGGCGCAACTAGACTGCAGTATTCAATCAATGATATTATCCTTAATAATAATAAAAAACATAATAATAACTCTTTCCGGTGTAGTGATGGTGACACTAATCACAAAGCTGGAAAGAGTTAAATTAATTAATTTATAATAAATAATTTCAAGGAATTTATGCTGATTTGCAATGCTTGCAAAAGGTTGCTAAATCAATCGTGTTCCAATATTATATTAGAGCAATATTTGTACACTTAGTTTGCTATAAACGATTTGACATGATACAAGGTTTTTTGGGCGACTAATATGGAACAACGACGACTACGTCGATCAACCGCAATCTTGTCACCTCTCAACGATTTCACTATCTCAAAGCATGTTATTATATCCAAAGACACACTTGGGTACCACCTTCTCCATCATTAAACATTTTTAACGATCTGGTGATGACTATTTCTCACGATTTCGTACTCTCTTTCTCTCTCTAGGTTGAGACCCAGATCTGCGTAGACCCAGTATTCAGGCCCCATTACCAGCATTACGTGCGCGAGGCGCGTATCAAGGCGTATGTTCAGCTTCTACGCGCGTACCGCTCGCTTAGCCTCGACAACATCGCCGACACCTTCGGCGTCTCCCGGGAGTTCGTTGAGGACGAGATCTCCAAGTAAGTGCTAGTTGTAACATAATCTAGGTTGATCGATCTATCTTGATAATCTAGGCGGCCTCGCGGGTCTAGGCGGTAGTTTGATACATCTATCTTGATAATCTAGGTTGATGATCTAGGCGGCCATTTTATTTGTCCATTTGTCCCGATCCAGGGATGAAAGTGTTCATTGAGATAGTCCCTTGTTCTGTGACTGTTATGAGCCGGAGCCCCATCTTGCTGAACAGTAAGGTTTTGTCGTTCTGCAACCGGAAGATTACGTTTGGGGTTAAATGTCCTTATGGCAATGTCAGCTTTTCATTTTTATGAACAAAATTTCGCATCAAATGTTAAAATTCATGGTCTTCCTTTTAATTTTGATACTATGTTATTAAGCAAAAAATAATCCTTCTGTTGAAGCCTTTCGATCGGTATGATAAAGCTACAGTGATTATTTTTCTTGTGTAACGGGTTCGATTCCCAGTTCAACCATGTAATTATTTAAATATCTATGAATGCAGTTTAAATTGTATTTTAAAATTCAAATAATGTCTTCTTTCAGTAAAATGTTCCATCTACAATATTCAAGGTACTTTCCTTCCATGTGGCATATCTGTGGGATGCCCTGTATACCCATGCCAAATTACAGCTTTCTAGTTCTATGAGTCTCTGACAGACTCCTGAACCTCTATGGAACCCTAAAAAGGTCCTAAAAATGTTTTGATTGCAATGGAATTTGGACTAAGTCATGTATGACATAGATGTGGATAATAAAGATAATTCTCTCAGGTTTTGAATAGGCTTAAAAAGAAATATATCAATCTCTATCATCTGGAAAGAGGTTTGTTGACTACAGACAGTGTCATCCCCGTCAGCTACACTACCCTTTTTTTTTGTGGGGGAAATTATCAAATAACTTCTCCCGCTCTAGGTGGAGCGGGAGGGCGTGTCAGACTCTTACTGACTAAAACCCACCCGTGTTCCTTCGGTTGCCCTGTTGCCGGGGGCCACGATCTCCCTTTCGGTTTTCTTTACACCCCCGGCAGGCATCGGCCCTAGCGGACCCCGTCAATTCTGCTGACATCTCTTTGAGGCGCGCGTGGTCCTTATAGCCTAAATACAGACTTTTGCCTAAATCACACACTACACTGTTCTTTCAGTTTATTTTCTAACGTCCCTTACCTTATCTCTAGGTTTACTGCTGCGGGTCGTCTGCAATGCCGTATCGACGCGGTCGCCGGCTGCGTAGTAACAGGCGCGGGTCGTGGTGCTGACGCCGACCGCTCCCAGCTATACCAGGCTACCATACGTGAAGGAGACTTGCTCCTCAACCGTGTCAAGAAATTAGCTAGTGTCATCAACTTCTAACTCTCATGTGTTCTTGGTAACATTATTATAATATAACCTTTTAAGTAATTATATTTTTAGTTTGTTTTTAAGACTTGTTACCTGTATTTTTCTTACTTCTCAACTTTGTGAAGAGCTTTATTTTTTTACTTTAATGATTCTGCGGTGTATTCTGTGTGTATTCGTGGAGGCTATCATGACCCTGATAGCCTCCACGAATACACTTAAATGTATGGTCGACCATAAAATTGGTTTACCACCCTTAAATTGAATTCGTGTATGCACATGAATAGTGTAATTCCATTTGTATGTCATTTGTAGTTTTGGTGAAACACGACTAAACAAACGATCTTATTATATATCATTTTAGTAAAAAAATACAATAATGTTCGTATCAAAGAGGTCAGGTACCATTATAGTTGTTTTGAAGTGTAGAATAAATAATTGAATATTATTATTGAAAACATTTAGGCAACATATTACCATTTTCAATCGACAATTTAATTCAAACAATAATGTTTACGGCAATACAGCAACAAATCGATAATTTGGACGCCATCTTTGAAATTCCGGTGTGTCGTGTTTAATATAGCGCCTATTCATTAATATACATAGATGGCGCTTATGACAATTACGTGATAGTTGCCGATGCATGAAATAGTTGCCACTTCTCTTCGTATTTTATAGGTTTTATAATCAATAGGTATTATAAAAATGGTGTTATTAAAGTGACATTTTAATAGCTTAACAGCAATTACTACTAACAATCATGAAAATACGTGTTGCGCCGCCACAAGTAACGAGGGGGTAGGATGATGGTGAATCATGAAAATAAAAATAAAAACAACCAATCTCTCAGTACGTTCTTTTTGTAATCGTATGAAATCTGTCGATCTGGCCCTAATTTTGACCTCTGGGCAAACCACTCAAAGCAGATACTATGAATTCACGTAAAATACATTTTGGCCAAACGTTAGTTACCAATTAGCCTTTGTTTTTAGATTTTTTTTGCGTAGTTTCGAATACTTAGGCAATCAAGGTAGTTTTTGTCTTTTTTAACAAAAATAGTAGGTAGGTAATTAACCTGATTGAAAATGAGTAAAAACTAAAAAGGAAGGTAGGTAAAGGTAAAGGAATAACAAAAAAAGAAAATAATTATTAGTATAATAATTGTTTTTTTAAATAATTTGAATACTTTTTGGACATTTACATAAACATTTAATAATTTACAATGATTATTTATACTGACATGACATGACACCATCATATTCATGACTAATACTACTCTCTAAGATCTATTTGCAACTTGATATAATAATTAGCTCGTAGGTGCTATGAGAATTTATTCTAGACAACTAAACTGGCGCGCGAGACCTATTGCCTCGCAAGCATTCATTTAATACTAAGAGTGTATGCATGATTTATAATTTATAAATAATTTAGTAGGACATTTATACACAGATAACTAGTCTCCAAAGTATAATAAAATACATATATAATTCTTTAAAAAATAATAAATTTTATAGCAACTGGACTACGGCGTCTACTAAGAAGCATTGAGAAAATGCATATTTGGAAAGAAATGTAATATAAATGTGTGTACATAGTCGTGGTCAGTCTGCGTACAGTGCCGGTGATACTACATAGTAATAACCGTTAAGTACCTAGTCAACGTCTCGTCAAAACACCAGTCGCTCACATTTTTACAAAGATATGTTGAAGTATTCTAAAGCAATATAATAGCTATGACTCTAAATACTTATAACTATAGACCTCAAATGCAAATACTTTTAATTTACATGATATGAATATGTCATTAACCTCTGTTACAATTAAATGTATTGTAATACAATATTGAATACCTAAAGACAATAGATGCATAGGTAATAGAATTTCCAAGAATTAATTTTTCGGTATTTTCATACAATGTGCAATATGTATAATCGTACGGAATAAGTTTTAATTTACATTTATAAAATTTCCACTTACAGACAAAATAATGGTTTTGTTATCAAAGGAAACTATTATTCGTTAAACATCTGTTTTCTTAGTAACATCAATCATTTGGAATGTGGCAAAAGACAAAATCATGCATATTGCACTCCAGTTGTAGTTATACAATATAATATAATATTTGATTAAATTCAAGTTTATAACTACTCGTTCATTACAATACTATTATACAAATTATGTACAATTAATTTAAAAGATATAGTTTTATGAAAATTATTTAATTTTTGGGATAATTTATATTTAATTTTTGATGTCATAGCACATTCGGCTGCATCAATGAGACGACATTTCTTCCGCCGAACGCTCCCGATGCGTCGGACACAGCCTCCAAATGTGCACTATCACAGAGTAATGACATAAACGTGGAGCTCGCGACGAGCCCCCGATTGCCCCAGGCCCGTACTCGTGCATAATAAGTTACTTACAGTAATACTAGGCGTAATAACACGTGGAATAACAACGGTACATAGCGCTACACCTCGCACATAATTACACTACATCAGCTCGCCTCATGGAACGAACGGTCCGCACTCTCTCACTAGACTCTAACTCTTTGTACAATATAGACACGCCACGGCGTGGCCGCCGCGGCCGGTCGAGCCACCGGCCGGACCTCTGGAATGTACTGGGCTGGCCCCCCGGGCTACCTACACGGTGAGCCCTTCGGTGCGCGCGGGCGGCGGCAGCGGCGCCAGCGGGTGCGGGTGCGGGTGGTGCGGCGCGGGCGGCGACGCCTGCGCCGCCGGGGGCGCGTGCGCTCCGTGTGGTGGTTGCGACCGGTACTCGTTGTCCTCGCGCATCTGCCGGCTGCGCTCGGCCAGCTCACGCCCGCGCTCGGCAAGCTCGCGCATGGCTGCTTGCCTCTCGTCACCGCCCTCAAGTGAAGGCGGTCGCTCCAGTGGTGATGCAGCGCCTGGTCTCGCACCCCCGAATGCTCCAAAGCCGAGGAGTCCTGGGAATTTTCCGGCTACACCGTTCTGGCCCGCGCTCTGCTGTATCACTGATATTTCATTCAGCTGTTGACAACCAAAAATAAATAGTTGTAGAACTTTGTCAAAAACAAATGCTTGACAATATGGCTGTCTCTTTCTATATCGAGTTTTGGTCTGGCTTACCTTCTGCTGCATGCCGTTAAGGAAGGGCGCGGGCAGGTATGGGTAGAACAGGTCGGGGCGGCGCAGCAGGTCGTGCGGCTCGTGCAGCGGCCGGGGGGGCAGCTCCAGCGACATGCGCCGCCCGCGACGGGACGCACCGCCGCTCCACATGTGCGTGCCCATGTGCACCTGAGGACAACAAAAGTCAATTAGATTTTCCGAACCGATGTTGCAGCACCAAATACCAGTGTAGACTGGAAAGGTGGCTACTATGTAAGCCCAAGTATCTTAGCATGGGACATTTCAAAAATCTTTCATATACTCAAAGCATCTAAACCCGTTTCGAATGTTGCCTTATAAGAATCTGGAGGCGTCCTAACTAAATAGGTAGGGTACGGTCTTATCGAACAGCTTGGCTGGAACTGGCACACCTTAGGAACATAAACAAGTTAAACAGGATTCTTATAAAACTTACCTTGAGGTTACCCTTCGTAGTGAAGGCCTTCTGGCACACAGCGCATCGGAAGGGTTTGTCCCCGGTGTGCGTGCGCATGTGGATCTGAAGCGCAGACGACGAGGAGAAGTTCTTGCGGCATACTCCGCACAAATGCTTGGAGGACGTCGGCGGTGGGGGGTGTGTCGGCCCACTGGGTACTGGGAAAAAAATTAACAATGTTATTAGAATCTAACACAAGTTTTTAGATGTAAAAAAATATTGCTGAAGTAAAAAACATGAAAATTCATGGCTTCCAAGTACTGCAACTTACCACTGGGCCGTTTGGGCATTGGCGGCATATCGATAGGTGGGGGGTGCGTCATTTGTGGCGGGGGATGCGCAGGCGGCGAGCGCTTGAGGTCGAGTTTGTCGGGAGACGAGCGACGGTCGGGGCTCGGGTCTCGGCCATCATCGGCTCCACTCGAGCTCTTGTCGAACCCGGGTGGCACGTCACGTATCTTGTGCGTTAGCATGTGCTGCTTCATGTTGCCCTGAGGACGATACAAACATGTTATTGTAATTAACTGTCGAAGGCACTAATAACTAAAGTGTGTAAGCGTAGTATCTAAAACAAATCAGATTTTTTAAAGGTATATTATTAGCAATAAGTGTACCTAACAACATTAAGCGCAACAAAAAAATAATTTAATGTGTTAATTATGTAATTATTCTTGTTTAAGCGTTGCGTAACTGATATATTTTTAAAACTGTTTTTTTTTTATTAAGAATTAAGTGGAAACTAATCTCAATGTCAAATGCGTCACAAAAATAGGAAGGTAGGTACACGCGGCAAAAGTTAGTCTTAACATTATGATAACTGAACAAAAGAACGGACTGTATATCAGGAGCGCTTAAACTTTGACAAAAAAATTAACTTTATTACGAATTTAAAAAAGGTCATGCAAAACTATGTAAGCAAAATAAAAAAACGCTCGTGATATGGTCGCTCCTCGGCCAGGCGTCACTCTCGCATACCGGGTAAACGAAGGCGTTCCACAGGTCCAAAGCAGTGGCGTGCGGGGGGCGGGGTGCGCGCGCGCGCCTACCGCACCGGCAACCGCCGCCACTGCTCTGGAACCACAAATACACAGGCGTTACACACGCACCACACGCACACAGCACCGTGGGACAAATACACACAGTTATAGGTATACACACTATGTTTTTTTTTCACAGTTTCCAATCATGTAAACAAACTTTGAAACGCTTCAGGCTTTGTATTGAACCATCGAATCGTCAATTTCAAAACAACAGTTCATGTTGGGTAAAGAATTTCATTTTCAAATCATTCGTTTCAGATTTTGTTTGCATAATTGGAAATAGTGAAATAAAAATAGTGTAGGGCATTAACATCACACAAAGATACCAACAGTCATAATTCAAAAATCAAACTACAGCGGGGAGCTACTAAAGGGACTACCTAACAGTTAAAAAATAAAAGATTTAGATCATAAACTAAAAGAAGAGGTCACAAACAAAGAAGGTACTATTACGGTAGGAGTTTTGTGAACTCTTATTTATGATGAAAAATATTACAGAAAACATTTTACCAACTAAATAACTGCCTACAACGGTAGTAAAATCTATTGAAAACAAATTACGAGCCGTTATTGGTAGAGTTCGCATGGTTCTCAAACCTTTGAAAATTCAAGTCTCAAAACGTCATATTTAAAGTTTAAAAAATAACAACTCGCGCAATTTAAATACCCGTTCGTTTATCTTAAATGCTAATGTGATTTCCACGTCTTCCACGTTTTATGACTTTTCCACGTTTTCAGTAAAACGTAAAAAAATAAGAGGTAGGTAATGTTAGTAAGCCTACTTATCGATTCACCTAATTTTTGTGAACATCCCCTAAGAATAATTTAAAAGACCTACTTTTAAAACAGTTAAAATAATAAATATAATGTTAAGTAAATATCGACATAAATAACATAAATTAATTAGGAACGGTTGTATTATTACCAAAGATGGTGATTTATATTAAAATATGAGGCCACTTAATTCATTAAATATTATTTGAGTAGCTAATTCTTATTCAACGATGATATTTTATTTACCTATAATACATTAAATAAAATGACATTTTACTTATATATTAATAAATTTTTATGTTGTAGGTAGATATATTTTTCGATGTTTTAAATAATTTATAATCTCGTAGGTACATACAAAAGTAATCCGTTTTATCGTTTTATGTTTCATATAATTGGTGTAACCGATGATTGACTGAATTATTTGTACGCGTTTGTGTAGGTAGTAACTAGGTGGGCTGCACTGCGGTCACAGCACATTATTTACTAAAATCTTATTTAATATTACGAATTCAGAAGAAACGATACGAAACTAACTTCATGTTTAAATTAAAAGTTTTTTATTAATATTAAGGTCACGATAGGAATACTTGTACGTAAGCGGTTCTACCAGAGTGATTATAAAACCCTATTTACATAATTTTAAAAGCTTAAATTTAACTTTTCTTCGTCATTTATTTATCCAGTCACGTAGTTGATCATGGTAGCATGGTCTATCGAATTTTTGTCATATTTTTTAACGATTTGACCGTACGCCAGCAGAAGTTAATTATTTTTACATTGCGCAAAACATCTCCGTGAAAAAAGCGCTCCGTTTCATTTCGTATTGATCATCAAGCTATTCTTGATGACTGTTATTTTTAGCTTAAGTACCTAAACGAGTAACTGTGAACAATGAGACCCTAACTCATCGATAAACCGATATTGCACTATTTAGGTAGGTACATAAAGTATCTTAATAACTATAATTTCCTTTAAATTTGGCGTAGTTGGGTACGTAAATGCAATACATTTACAATGTATGACTTTGCATTCTTAGCATCTAGGTCATTATTTCTATGCTGTGGCGGTTAATAACTTTGCCTGTACCTACATTAGTTTAGCGGTTATAAATCGCTAAATAGCTACTGAATTTATTAAGCTGTTCGATTGCGTATAAGCTTGGGAATATGGATTAATTTAATTGCTGATCTGAGTTCCAAAGAGCATATAATCGCTACACCTTTGGATATTGAATAAAGATCTTTGGATACAGAAACATTGCATTTTTATTTCAATATCTAACGATTCCGATGTGATACCTATTTTTCTATAAGAAAAACTATTTTGAGCGTTTTTCATGATACTTGTACCTAGCTGATATAAACCGTTTTTAAAGAACTTGACGGCGGGATTTCAATTGCCGCATTTATAGGACATAACTTTAAATATTGTCAAAAACATGAGGTCTACAGTGGGCATCGGTTATAAATTCAGTTTTATATGCATAAATACAATGGGGTATGAAATATGGGTGTTTTTATTTATAACCAACCAGCATTATCTCTTTTAGTGACGTTATTCGAGTCAATAAACTGAGTACGACTGTACCTGCATGTAGTACAAGAAGATTGGAATAATCGATAAATAGTTTGGCGCGTGAACTTTCGTTGGTGCAGTGTCCCCGACACTTATTGTAATTTTAAATGTGTTTGTAAGCAGTTGGTTCAGGCACTAGCGGTTTACGCCTAGGGCCGCCATCTTTAAAATCACTAACCCGGGACAATGAGATCTGCACCCTGCATTTAAAATGAAACGTTAAATTTAGTTTAAATATGAATTTTTCATTTCTTTTAATGTTTCCACGGTTTTCACATGAATTTTCAGAGGAAAATTAATATCATATCTATGAAAGCTTCCAAATGTGGTGTCCCTAAATGTGGTAATTTCTAAAAATGAGTTCTACCGACTCTATTTTCGTATAAAGCTTGTTTTCCTGGGTATTGTTTGAATGATTGACACGTTTTTTATTACCATGCCGTATTCATAATAAAAAGCTTCGCCCCCCGGTTCCGTACCGGTCATTGAGTGCAACCCCAGAATAACTCGCCCACGGTCGATATAAGGTCTGAATATAAAAGTCGGTCAAGGTTTGGACAGAATTGGGATCTATCGTTTTAGAATAAAAGTGCAAGCACCTCTTTTTGGGGCTTTCAAACATTTTAGCGAAATGGCTATATTTATAACTTCATGTTTTGTTAAGAGGGTAGGCCCACTTTTAGTAGATACACCTAAACTAAAGAGGTTGATGATTCTTTTGTAGCTTTTATAGCTTCCCAAGTGTTAGTAAATGGTAAACCGATCTTGGTGTAGAAACAAGTGCATTGGTCCACTCGGGCTTCCAAGGAGAGCGACTTACTGCAATAACCGACACATTCGCAACTATGCGTAGGACGTGACAGGTTGCTGGTTCGTCTCTCTTTCCAGTTCCCTCCACCTTAACGTTACGGCATACCAACAAACGAAGTCCCATTTAAACGCATTTTTTTCTCGTGCATTCCTAAACATTCTAATGATTAAAAATTCGATTTGGAAGCCTAATTTTCTTATAAAGTATACATACATATTAAGTAGACCGTCCCGGTCCTCAGCATCGGTTAGCTCGCTGACAACTACTGATGGTTTGGCGTTAATATTTTAATATTTAAACTGTTGTTTGTTTTTTAAACCCCCGTAATTTTCAAGATATGCGGCGCCAAAATGTGCATCACTTGTTTTTGTTTTCTTACCAAAGTGGAGTAAGCATGTGCTTAGTGTTTTCAATTTCCGACTAGCAGAAGGGATATAAGTAATATCGTGATTATGATTATAAATTAACAGAAAACTTTTAGTCAATCTTCAAACATTAATCTTGTAAACTGAGCAAGTAATTGTTTCATTACGGAGAGTAGAGGGCAGTAACAAAGGTGGTGCTAGGTATATCTATCGATTTTGAACCTTAAACACAATCGGTGTTTCAGGATTTTATGTTGGGTGTAAGTATAACCGAGACCTGTAAACTTTAAAATTTTGAACTCTATCTAAAGGCTATCGGATAATAAAGATTTTTATGATATCACAAATAAAAAACCCGAATGATAAAATCTAACAGACGGAAAATGTCAAAAATATCAGTTAAACTGACATTTATTTAAAGACAACCGTTGATTTGAACTTCTTATCAAAATGTAACTCAATAGGAATCTAGTTTTGCTAAATTGTCAATTAAGTATAATGATAATTTATCGTATTGCACGTTAATACCTAATGTCAACCTGTCATCGGTAACTATAAAGTATTATGAGATTACTATGAGTCACAGTAAGGAGTGGTCATACTGGGAGTAACATCAGTCATTTTGTGACCAATGGGTATTGTTAGGTATTTAATTTCAGTTCATATTGTCATGTTGTATCATTTTTGTCGGACAATTTTATAGTTTTTAAAAACCTTAACTGGAAATTCGACTCTGAGGTGGAGGGAACAAGCGAGAGGAAATGGGAGGCCGTCACCTCCTTCTGCGAAGCGGTAATGCTCGCGAAGGAGGAGGCGGAACGCGTGAGGGAGAGGCAAATTTCGCGCCCTCATGCCCCTAACTGCCGCAGGAGGAGACGCCCAGGGCGTCGGGAATCGCGAGGCGATTTCCGGCCACCGTAGGCGCGGGCTTGCGGACGGTGAGCAATGGGTGGCTCACCGTCCGATAAGGACCAGGCCCGGGTCGACGGCGCGTTGTGTTCCACGCGCGCCTCAAAGAGATGTCAGCAGATTCGAAGGGGTCCGCTAGGGCCGATGCCTGCCGGGGTTGCGAAGAAAACCGAAAGGGAGATCGTGGCCCCCGGCAACAGGGCAGCCGAAGGAACACGGGTGGGTTTTAGTCAGTAAGAGTCTGACACGCCCTCCCGCTCCGCCCAGAGCGGGAGAAGTTATTTGATGATTTCCCACCCTCAAAAAAAAAAAAAAAAGGTGGAGGGAACAAAAAACGCGCGTTTGATTTAATGGTACGGATATGAAGAAATCAATTTTCAGTAAAAAAATAAAATTTTGTTATTTGTTTAATGTAGATAGTTAACAGCTATTTTAGTTAAACCGGAGCTTTCCATCCATTCGAGAACGTTCGTGAAAAAAATAACAAGTAAAAGAGCATTACCTCTGTGAAAAGTAACATGCGTGTATCATGTATATTTATTAGGTTTCGTTGGAAGTTATCTGGGCTTCTGGGTCACTATAAATGTAAATCATAGATACGTTAGTACTTAACCGCTGCTATTTTTATCAGAAGAACTTAATTAAGCCAACCACGGTACGCAAGGTACCTTTGTTGGGTTTTAAACTTTTAACCTCGGCGCCATCGTAAATAACCTATATTTTATTGATGAGACCCCTGGTCACTTTCGGTAACATACGAAAAATGTTACTTTGTCGAGCATAAATAATCTTTTTATGACGAGAAGCGTAGGTAAAGGCTCAAGGATTTATAAGCAATAAATATTTTACGACATGAATTAATATTCCGATCGTTTTCCGTGACGTTGTTTTTATGACTTATCATTTTTGTGGCGCGACGCGATGGAGCGTCGCAAGCGCAGCTTTACACTACGCGCTTGAAATATTGGCTGAACCGAGTATAAAACTTGTATCATCATAAAAATGCTTTTAACAACCTTTATTTATTGTCAAAAATATTGAATTAATTCATTTTGTCCATATCTACCTGCTAATAAATGTTTCACATTACTTATCGTTGTTTGTATAAGTATAATATCTATAAAATAGTTTTTCTCAGATGTTCATTAGTAAGTTTTAAGTGCGAACATTGAGATTAGTGAAGTGCAATTAAAAAAACAGTTACAATAATATGTTAAAACAAAAATAATAAAATGAGGAGCTGAGCGTTTGCATATTATTTGGGAATGTCTAGTAGTTAAGTAGCAAATTGGTGTTAATGGACATAAAGAAATATCATTTGTAATAATACTTTTAAATAATTTAATTACCTATTTACATTTACTTCTGTTTTGTGCTACTTATCGATATTAAAAACTGGTTGAAAATTCGTTGGCAGCAAAAAGTACGGCTTAGTAAACAAACCATCTCATTTTTGGACGTGGAAATAAGACTTGTAGGACTAGATAACTATATTTTCATTTATGTGCATTTTAACGGAAGCCTATTCAGAAATCTTTGCGGTTTGCGTGCATCTTGCGGTCTGTGCCTCTTTCTTTGATAAAAAGTCAGTTTCTTGCTATTAGGCCTCATCTTACTAATTGAGATGTTAACTGTGGTTTAACTATACAAAGAAAAGACAACACACAGGAAAAGGCACATTTCTCCAGGAAAAATATGGGCAGGAATACTTTTTACATTGTTTAATGTACTTGGTGCCCGTATGATATGCAAAATAAGTTTTATCGCGAAGCAATAAATTAATGACATGACGTACAGTTCAATTTACGATTATCTATAAGACATCGAAGTTGGATAATAAACAAAGTTTAATTATCTGTAGATGGAAACGATGTTAAATGTGGCCGGCACACGGCTAACAAGTGTTTGCATTTGTGCTGCTATGAGACGTATTACCTTACAGACCCTGATATTCATACAAAGGTAGAGTATTTAATAATAAACCATTCATAAACCGTTGAATGTGATCAATAAGGCAGTACATAGTTTTGATTAAATCGGAACAAACGAGCCTACAAGTTTGCGCAGTTAGTCGTCAATTACTCGGCGAGCCGGCAACAGCTCGGATGCGAGGCGACGGAGGAAGACAACAGCTAAAACTAATGCGAACTAGAGGCGCCGACTAGCGACTTGTAATTACTGCCTGCAAAATTAATGCATTGAAACTTGGATGAAATGAAACCGTCGCATGAAGTTAGTCGCGCACAACGTCGCTTGTCGATGTCTCGCCTTCAACTTGGAATACGATGCCCCGCTTGCAGCGTGTTATTTATCAAACGCGAACTATATACGTCCTGTCGCCGGTATACCCCTCCTATAGCTCACCTAACTACTTACTGCTTGTATGCAAATAGAGGTTAGGGAGTGTATACACTTTAACAATAAAACAGCAAAGGAAAAAACATCATTGAAGTTATTAACAGAAACGAGTTCAAAAGACTATGTTATTTTAAATTTAAATCCCGAGTAATTTAAAACTTTATCGCTTTTAGTACTTATTTTAAATCGGTATTTTAGACAGTTCAATATGCAATTTATTTGAAGTGTGTATTTAAGTATCATTTAGGATCTAGGAAAGAAATTAATATATTTTATCTCAAAAAATGAAAATTAAAGAAATTGTTAACCTACTTGTACATAGATAGAGCCGCGGACTGGGGCTAGTATTTTATATTTTAAAAGATTTAATTATCAATGAATTTCTTTAGATGTAGTGAAAATTAGTGGAAATGTCGTAAACACGTACGTCTAGCTATTTGTGTAACAATAAAGTATGAACTGGCTAGAAGCCAAAGTCACTCAATCTGAGCTACGAGTATGCATACGTGACTATTACATGATAGTCATATCACGGCATTGTTAGACACAGATACATCAGTAGATAGGTAGGATCAAATATACTGTTGGTACCTAAGTTTATTCAGTTTGTTTAACTTCAAAAACAGAGATATAAATAACAAAGGGATGAATCTAAGGTATAATAAGAAGTGGTTGAGACAAACCTTTGTGGAGAATCCGCGGTCGCAGACGGTGCACTTAAACGGTCGCTCCTTGGTGTGGCTCCGGTAATGTATCTCCAGAGCGGAGTTGCAGGCGAACGTCTTGTAGCAGAGGTTACAGGTCGTGTTGCCGCGCACTGCACACAAATAAACCCATCGTTCAATGCGGTTTCGTTGTCACTAATTGTACAACAGTCGGATTGTACGATTACACTGTATTATTATCAATGAGAGTTACTTCTTCCACATTTAGTGTTGGTCGGTGACTTTGACGTGTATTCGAGCGCCCGGTGGTTTATTTATTAGTGGTGGGCGAGGATCAAAACAAGGAAATGGAAATGCGGGCGACCGGGGCGGACGAAAATATAAGATCCCGCTATCGCATACCTGCGGGAGGGAACGCGAGTCCGAGCGGGCTGAAGGGCGATCCTCCGAGCGCGCCCAGCGCGGCGATAGGCGTGGGTGGCGACGGCAGCGGTGAGTGCAGCGGCAGCCGCGGCGGCGTCGACAGCGACGACATGGTGGGTGACGGAGGCGACGCCCGCGCGCTGCGCCCGCTGTCCGAACCTGTCGCCGATGGGAGGGAAGCCGTTGTGGTGATGGTTTTTATTTCGCTTTCGGACGCCGAGGCGCAGACGGAGAGCGGCGAAGTTCGACGATCCTTCATATCTAAGTCGTCGTCGAACTCCCGAATAGCGGGCTCGCGCTCGTCCCGGCCGCTCTCATCGTCGGTCCCGCGGGAGTCCGCCCGTCGGTCGCCGGGAGTGGTCGGAGTGGGGAACAGCGGGCGCGGGAAGGGGCGCTGAGCTTGATAGTCGCTGACGTCTGACCCGTTACTCAGTGATGGAAAACCCTCAATATCGATACTTCTCATTTGATCGTAAGGGATGTGGGCGCGCTCGCCCGTGTGAAGTCGTATATGTTGGTGTAATATGGTAGGATCCGAAAATTTCTTATGGCAAACTGGACACTGATGTAACATTTGAACTGGAGGTTTAATGCGATGAACGCCCATATGGGTTTTCAAATTGCCTTTAGTCGTAAAAGAGCGGCCACACAATTTACATCGGAAAGGTCTCTCGCCTGTATGCGTACGATAGTGCATTTGTAACGCACTCTTGCAAGAGAGAATACGGTGGCATACTATACATTCGTTGGGATCGGACACTTTATTGTCAATATTATCAACTAACTGTTGAAGCTTTGATGTTTCAGAAGTTTTAGTAATTTCTATTAAACTTTCCCAAGAGTTGTCATTGCTGCCTGGGCGGGGCAGAAGTGAATTATAAAACATTGGATCACGTGCCAGATCTGCATCAGCGACGTGTTGAATAGAGTTAGGAAAAGGAGTTAAACTACCAGAGGACATACTGCTGGGAGACTGAGGGAATAGAGGAAACGAAGGAAAAGTACGCAGTCCCGTTGCTATTGAAATTGGCCCAGATATCGGTGAATTCTTACTTGAGAGATTTTCCGGTTGGTCTGGATCGGGCTTCACATGAGGACTCTCTCTGCCAATTTGTTCTTCATTGCTATATTTTGAGTCCATGCTGCAATCATCGTAGGGTGACGTTGAAGGATATCTGTCTTGTTCTGGATCCTGCGTGGCATCATTTTCATCAGGTTCTCGCTTAGGAGATACACGTTCAACGTCTTCAAAACTGGAATCTCGATGACAATCATCATCTTGTGGTTCAGACTTAACCTCGGGTGCTGATCGAGAAGGGCTCGGCGCGGATGGTTTACTGAGATCAGCCGGAGCGTCTTGTTCCTCTCGCATTGCAAACAGTGGGTGAGGCGGTAGAGGTTTGTCTCCGAGCGGACGAGGCGGTAGTAAGTCGTGGTGTGGGGGTCTGTACAACGGCAAGCTTGGCGGAAAAGGAGCTGGTGCACCCGGAGGGAATTGAAGTGGATGTGGTGGCATGCCAGGGATTGGCCCCGGCGACAATTGTGCTAACAGCGGGGGGTGGTATTTATCCAAATGCTCTGGTATTGGATTGGGATTCATCTTGACATGCGGAAACTTTGCTGTGTGTCTTTGGAAATGTACTTTGAGATTCCCTTTGGTTGTAAATCGTGATCCACAAACATTACATTTAAAAGGTCTTTCACCTGTGTGCGATCGAATGTGAATTTGCAGCGCAGAATCACTTCCGAACACTTTTCCGCAGTAACGGCAGCGATGCTTGAAAAACGGTTCGTTTCTTCCTCCTGATTTTCCATCATAGGGTGACATTTTTCCCGATTTACGGAAAGCAAGTTCATCGGCAAGATTATTGGCTAGTAGGCCTTGTGACGCATTGTCTAGCACTTCTTGTGCTCTCCTTTGTAACATTTCAAGCGTGTTAGGTTCGTTGAGAGACGGTGGCGGGTCGTTGTTTGTGATTATTGTAGACGCTAGCGATGAGGAAATGGAGCTGTACGGTGGATGGGACATCACCGGTGGAGATGAGGTCGGGAGTTTAGGAACGGAGATAGGTTCCGTCTTAGGTGTGAGATGCGAATGGGTTGACGGTAAGCTTTGACTAGTGGGAGGAGGAGGTGCGACAGGAGTGGGCTCCCGTGGCGGACGAGGCGGCGAAGGCGATCGAGCGGGAGGTACCGGCACCGGCTCTGGTTCACTCGGCGGCGGGCTCGGGAGCTGGTCATCTTTCCGTCGCGTTAATGACAACTGGTTTTGTAATTGGCGTATTAATTGTAGCTGAAACACTTGTTGGTGTTGTAGCGTAAATAATGTGCTTTGTAGCACGGCTAGTTCATGTAACGCCGCTTCATTATCTGCGTTGTTCGCCATTGTAGTCGCGGCGAATTGCGCTACGGCAACTTTAGTATTTTGTAAAGCTTCGAGCGTGACGTGGCCGGCCACCGGGAAGGGCAGGCCGACCGGCGGCACATCGGCTTCAGGCACTTCTGCCTCGCCGTCTTCGAGGCTGTTATTATTCTCCGCATCTTGTCGATGCCGTCGGACTTGTTCTAATCGTTTGTTAGGTCCATCCATTTCTTCGTCGCCTGAAACGACCATTTCCTCAGGATCGGAGTGCATTCTCTCCTCGCCCATTTGCAACGCTTTCTCATCGCACAGTCGCTTGTGGTACAGGAATTCGTGCAGGTTCTCGAACTGTTCCTGACAGCGCGGACACATGTGCGCTTCAGGCCGGTCTCTCGTGTCGTCAGACACATGGTTGATATCATCTTCGGAACACGATCCTGAACTTTCGCCTAGAACAAAAGAATAATACGTTAATGCTATATCCTTGAAGCACACAATTAATTAATGTTAAATGAGGGGCCAGGCTTTGTGAGTGCAGGAAAATCCATGAAGTCTTTCTAAGTGGAAGGTTTAAGTGACAGTTTAAAGAGATATTAAGCAAATTGTTGCTGTTTGGGATCTTTATTAAATGATAGGTAATAGTGAGGGCAATATTAATAAGTGTAAGTAGAAAGGTAAGTAGTTCGTGTAAACTATATGTACTGGAATAGACAGTAGGGTTTATGAATATGAGTTGATGATGATAAAATGATTGGTAAATTGACAGAACGAAACCCCTTAAGCCCTTTAGAGATATTTCTTATCTAGGTATTTATTATATAAACGATTTATCTTGCCAATTATTGAGTTGTTGTTAATCTATGTAGGTTTCAGTTTAGGCCTAAGTCACCAGTCTCAACATTTATATCTAAACTATGTCTTTTTTACAAATTAATATTTAGAATTTGTTGTATTGGCTTAACAATCCGGCAAGTTATTTAATTAAGTTTAAACTGAAGGAATTCAAATGTATTTATAGCATTCAAGTAAAATGTAGCTTATTTTATAAAAGTAAAAGGAAAAGATGACGGATATACTATCAGGGGGGATTCCCAAATGGTGGTTTGTTTGATGTGCACGTCCCTTTTCGAGGTAGAAAACTGCTGTCACAAGATTTTACTGAATTCCCACGAGAGTATAAAATTCGGAATAGTCAAGTTGCGACGCGGAAGAAGCGGAGTATTTTCTTTATAAACGAGATGACATGATATGGGTATAATATTATTTCATACGGACGAAATATTTCAAACAAAGTTATAATAAAAAGCATTCACGTGTAAGTACATAGGGTAAAGTCGATACCGATAACAAGAAATAGCCATAATACCTAACTGTTCAAGACGTCAGTCATGAAAATTACTTTATTGTATTTTTCTAAATAATTTTATTATAATAATTAACAACAATCAGTGCGATAAAACACCTGATATTCAGTTTACTATTGTCTACTTTTCTAGTTGCCGGCTACTCAACAATAGATGTCGCTAGTTGTAGCTTGTCACGGCGCCCCGAAAGCCGTGTTTAGTGCGAACTTTGTGACAATAGACACGAGAAGGGTAGAAAGCTAAAAATATCAAGATAGAACATTCGCATCGCCATGAAACTTTTATTTAGAAGTTTTGCTTTGTGAATTTTGTTTGAATTGAAATGTATTTCGTTTTGCTAATATGTACAATAACGTTATTAGCATAGTTTTCGCTTATTTGTAAGTAGATTTAATTTGAAGATTTTGTTGGAAAATTGAATATAATATTATATATTACCAAAAAATGTATTCTGAAAACTATACACCAACTTAATTAACCAACAAAACAAAAACAAATAACTTATTTTACTATATTTGTCTTGATTTTATTTTTCTTGCCTCCGAAAGAGCTAAGATGACATTCTTTTATAACAAGCTCTTTTTTTACTGAGAAATATCAATAGGTCTGGAAGTTAGAACCAAAAAGAAATCGTGTGACCGAAGACTATGAGCAAAAACAGCCGTCTCTATTACTTTAGAGTATTACAAAAGTTTGTGTCTGGCAGTGTACAATAATACCTACTAGTATATGAATTGCTTATATTAAGATATTGATTTTGTACCTATTAATATTTTGATAATAGAACAAAAGTTTTAATGCTATGAAGATTACTTTTGTCTATGATACAGTCTACACATTACTGCTTATTTTGAGGAGTATCTGCCTTTTTTTGATAAGTTATAAGTTACTAGCTTCCGCCAGCGGCTTCGCCCGCGTTTTACTGATTATAACCTATGTTACACAGTAATCGTGAGGAAACCGACATACTCTAGAACTAAAAATTCGAAGATATGTGACATCTACCAACCCGCACTGGGCCGCGTGGTGGATTATGGTCCACTCCCTCTCACCAAGAGGAGGCCTGTGTCTCAGCAGTGGGAACATTTACCTTTAGCCTGATTATGTTTACTCAGTGATAATACAGCATTCAACTGGTGTAAGAATTTTTAAATCGGTCCTTTAGTTTTTGAGTTTATTCATAACAAACAAATCTATTTTCTTTATAATATTAGTGTAGATGTAAGATTAACAAAGTTGTAAATCGTAACTTGTAAAATGTTATTGTAAAGTGTTCTGGTATAGGGTCCAAATACTTAATTAGGAATGCATCATTTTATTATAAGCCAATAAAAATAAACATTTAATAGTAATTCTTATATTATTTGGAACAGAATTTTTTAGTATATTTTGTACTTTAGCCCCGGAAACAAAGTAACAGTTACACTTTAATAGTTATATTAATATATTCTAAAATATATACCCCTGTTTACATATTAATATGTTAATAGCACTGAATACAATAGAATAGGAATACTATATGAATGGATTAAGCACATTGTTAGGTATTTTAAAAAGTCTCTAGGTACTTACATTTAATTTAAAAAGCAGATATTTTATTGGCTTAAATTGTTTTTAATTATCTTTCTTTGTAATAGTTTAAGCTTTTTTAACACCATAACCTGAAGAAAATAGGAGAAGATAGAGTGAGGATATTCGGGCTATAGAAAATCTGTGGCATGTGGTGCAGATAACTTAGAAAATGCCTAAAATAGCCTTATTGATTTATTGTTTATTGAACTTAAACTTTTAAAGGTGAATTTAACAATAACAACGACATTCTGATTTAATTGATAATGTACAAATGGCTGTTTGCTGATTTATAACTAAGAATTTATAAATTATTAGGTGATTTTAAGCGATGGAACAGTCGATTCGTAAAACATTTTTCTTTCATACTTAGTTACCTAGTTAGGTTACTTTTAAACTTGTGACAATCAAAAGGTAATAAATTAGATTTAATATTAAAATTTGTTTGTTGATATATCGTTATCTACAACCTACATCATATATTTCTAGTTAATATCTACCTATTATGATACCTAGGTATTGTTTTATTTAGAATCTCTTAATCTTAATTCGGAGACATGCTGTCTTAAAAAAAACTTTAAAGCTAAAAATGTTAATAAATGCCTACGCATGGTGAGATAAAACTTTAGTAAAATGATTTTTGAATAAGAGGTGAGAGAAGTTAAAAGAATATTCCAATCGAAAGTCACAAACTGTTCTGGTTTAGAAAAGATAAAGTCTAAATAAAAATAACTTGAAAGCCATTGTATTTAAAGAATTCGGTACCAATTGACCCTTGAGAGTTAAACAGTAAAGTCAAGAAAACAGATTCCTATGTCATTGAAGTAATACGATTATTCGACACCGGGTCAGGGATACCTGAAGAAACTAAAAGGTGTATTCGGCATTAACAGCGCTTATGGCGCGTTTACGGTTTACGTACCTAATAATAATTAGCAGCTTATTAACAACACGCCGACTCTTAACTATATCACGACATTTACGACTCATCGATACTTTATACGGAAGCACAATCAAGTTCAAGACTTTCTTTAGCCACACAGGTGCGTATGTATTTACAAGATATATACCAATAAACAAAATAATGTGTGTTCATAAGTACCACTACCTACCTCCTTGCATATTAATTTATCGAGATTCCAAAACTCGACCCGATCCACCACTTACCGGCCCTACTAAGTATAATATTAAATTAAAGATTTCAAAATATATTTTCCGCATAAATTTGCTTATCAGCAACATTATTATACTTTCACCGTTTTAATATTTTAAATGTTAATATTTTATAGATATTACCTGCTAATGTCTCTCGGCCGGTGGCTGGTGGCTGGTTCAGAGTTTTGAATATTCGTTTCATAATACGCATTTTTTTGGTGGAAGTTTGTGGTGTTTTGAAAAGCGGACGGATAAGTGAGCACCGACACAAAACATGATATAATCCGGGATAATGTTGCGGCGGGGATTAAATAACTCATTTGTAGCGAGATGCCGGTGCGTTTAATAGTTAGTTGTAAGGAGAGGGATTAGTGGTATCTGTTTGTTGGTATTTGACAGTACTCCGGTGAGCGGAGCTCGCGACGACTCAAAGAGGCTGCGTCGCACGCCGCCGCCGCGTTACGCACAAACATAAAAAGGCTTTAGTGTGCCGTTGCGGATATCCATTGCCCGATATTGTCCAACTTTTCCACAAAGCAAACTTATCAATATTGAGCGTCCCTTTTCATGTTGAAGAAACATGTTTACAATGATTGTGAGAGCGTTGGACTGCCAAACATTCCGCCGCCAGCATTAGACTTACAGTAACGTGTTTATGAACAAGTAGGTGTTGTTAATGTTATTACAATCGCCATTAAATATGTCGATGCTAATTAATCAACTGACAGAAAGTCTATAATTTATACATCAACAGTAATTATTATTCATCATTCAAGGTAAATGAACGGCGATATGCATAGTGATCTTTCATTTTAGTCCGAATTAGAACCGGCTTAGATATTTAACGAGTTTTGTTTTTAATTTATTAGTCGATCAAACAAATAGTGAATACAAGTATTTCATAAGAATATGAATAGGTTATTCCAATCGTTAGCAGATAGAATGTCTGTAATAAATATTTTATAGAGCACTCGTAAAACCAGCAATGAGATAAACCGACCACAGTGACTAGTGGTCGCTATCATAAAATTTGACAACGTGTCATTCTGTTCTATGAAGACATTTCTATTTAATCAGTAATGGGCGATTTATTTTATAATTATCGTCATCATATCAGCCGAAAGACGTCCACTGCTGGACTTAGGCCTCCCCAAGCATCGCCACTTCGACCGGTTCTGTGCTTCCCGTATCCAGCATTTAAATTGTATCAGAGCATTAAGAACGGTTTTTAAGAAAAATCGTGAAAGTACTCGCAAGGAATATGAGTATAGGCATAATAGTTTAATTTACTAAGTTATTGAAACTTTTTAAATCAAAAGCAGAAACAATAAAAAAGAAGTAAGTGAATGATGAGTAAGTGTTCAGCTTAAGGATAACATTGATTTATCTACCCTCAAATTCCAAATGCACAATAGAATGATTTTTAATGAGCAATTCTCTAAGATTAAGCAAAGTTAGCTTTAAGTAACTTTATACTTAATTGATTAAATTCCAATATGAAAATGTTTTGTTATGTATTTTTGTGGTGTACAATAAAGTATATATAAATAAATAAATAAAATAATTGCATTGACATGAATAAAACACTAACACCTAATAACTTGTTACCTACTATATATAACACACTGCCTTATCATTGATTCCAGAAACAAAGATAAGGATATATTATAGAAATCCCAAACATCGAATTGACTAGAATTTTACTGAAAAACCCAAATGCCCCATTTACAAAAGTTCAGGTAAATCAGGAAGTCGGACCGGAAGTAAGAGAGGAAGGGGGAAAATCGGAAAACGATTGTTTAATATTAATATTCTCACGCTTAAAGAAAAGGCTATTAAGAAATTGAATTGAATTCTGTTACAGGCTAGGTAGTTAGATAATATAAACATTGTTATTCACCCGTTTTTTAAGGACGTGATATTATTTTGAAGATAACGTTACCGAATACATTGACTGAAAATACACCTAATAAAAATTTCAAATGATTGTTGTATTGACTCTTCGGTACGGTATTATAAATAGTTATAAATGACAATGGTGTATATAAATAGTGTTTACAAGGTTATTGTTTTAAGAACGTAAATGATGAAGTGTGAAATCATCAGAACGACGGACAGCGCCGCGGGACGCCGCGGTAATGTGCTATAAAAATTATATTAGACATGCAAATATATGTTGTGTCTTTATTAGACAAATATTAGATATTTATAATGGACAAATTATTAAGTTGTATCATAAAAGTCTTTGCAAACTAAGGTAAATAAACTTCATAAGTTTAAAAATAAATTAAAATCTATCTTAACTTGAAGGTACAACTTATCTATCAAAGTCTACGGCGTCGGTAGGATTCTCTCAATTTATTTTATCAAAACAATCTTTAAAAGACAATCTTGCTTGATAGAAAAATATTAATCTAATGGTAGGTATTTTGGAGAATATAAATGGGGCCTAAACATATATCCATTAAATTAGATATTTTTTCTAATATGAATTATAATATTCTATCGATAGCCATTAAGATATGAATATTTTCTAATATATTAATAATTAAAAATGTTAACGAATTAAGGTATTCATCTGTGTCAATGGATTTTATATGGCGGTTTTTTTAATATAATTAAAATGCCATTAAACGGATTAAGATTTCAAATACGTAAGAAAAAAAAAACATGTGTCAAAAATATGGGATGTTTACAAAACAGAAAAGTTCTTAATACCAGGTGCCGTCGCAAAAGTACACAAACATGATGTATCCTTATTTTTGAGATAAATAATCATATTCCTTTGAAGACTTCCACTAATATAAAACTTTAATTTGTACCTAAGCAACTATCTACCTAATCCATCAAATCTGAGGTCAATCAGTAACATTTCCATAATTGTCACAAAATGTATACTAAAAGCTACAATTTAACTGCAATAAAATTGTCTTACAGTGAATATAACTAAAATATTGTTTAAAGAGACAGTAAAAATGACATCATAAATTATATTATAAATAATGTTTCAATGATATCTGTCCAGATTATTAATAGTTGTAGTCGTAAACTTGGACACGGTGGCTAATAGTTTTAATGCAACAGAATAGCCTACAAATAAATGCTAAGCCACAATAAGCTTTCTATTTTTACCCGTGGTAATAAACATTTTGAAATTCGACCTATTGGTTGGTCGTAACCGTTTTTTAATTGGACCATTTAAGATATTTAGCACGCAGCAGTGCGATAGCCAAGTTTGCTATAGTGTACTGGTTGGTACAACCGACCTTATGATCTCATAAACTATTTATTTTTACATCTTTCTCTTCCTGGAAAATGCAAATTGTTCCGGTCTGTTTAAAAAATTCCGGCAATTAAAGAGTTCTTTCTGGTAATTTCTGAACTCAAAAGAAAATAAAATATCAGCCCAGGTTTATAAGTAGGTTAATATTTAAAAAAAATGTTCTGAAATATGTCATTTATGACATTATTTTTTGACAGTATCTGAACTGATTTTAATATTGCACTTTTTATAAATGGAACTTTAACACTTTAATGTAAGCTTTCAGAGTTTTTATTAAGCATTTCTGTTGTATTAAATAGTAAAGCTCTACATACCTCCCTAACTTAGGTTTCCTTTTAACTATCTACAATATTATTGTCAAGTGTGAATATTCACTGCACTGTTTACTCACCCCGCTGGTGACGAATTTTAGTGCTCACTTTCTCATGTATGCCAAATTTTATCGTCGCTAACTGAATCATTTTATCGGTACGAATATCCAATCGTGGATTCAACAATAACGTATCGACAAAAACACATGTAATTCCTCCTCAGAGTTAGAGTCACAGGTCGGCAGGGTGAGATGTGGCGGAGACGTCGTGTGTGATGTGGTGAGATGTCGTAGTGGAGGGTTAAGTACCGATGGAGACGCGGCGGACGCAGGAAGGCTTGACGCGCGGCATGTTGTCGCGCTGGCGGCTCAGGGCCGGCGCATGGCAGGCGGCCTGCTCGCACTGGGGCTGCACACCACGGGACACTCGCGCGGCGCCGGCTACTCGGCTCGGACGAAGTACACTGTGCGGAGCGGACGCGGCGTGTGACCGAGCGCACCACTCGCCATCTGAAGCGGGACTGAGCGCGAGGCGGCGGCGGGCGGCGGGCGGCGGCGCGCGCGCGCACCAGGTACACGGTTATGACAGGGAGGCGGGGCCGCGCCCGGCTCATAAATCAAACTTCGCCCATTCGCACGCGCTACACGGGCCCCCCTCCTCCATATTCCATATTCGGGGCGGGGCATATTTCATAATCATAACGCCTCATATTCATAAGCGACATGTGGTCGCGAGGCCGTTGGCGGCGCGCGAGGCGGCGGTGGGCGGCGCTGACGCCCGCTAGATGGCGGCCACCGTCGCCCCGCGAAGCCTCCCACACCACACACTAATTGAACTTGCACGTCATAACTTTTTGTTTGTATTCAATAATTATTAAATGGCTTTTTTAATTGCTCAGAGATAAGTTCTTGGTAATTTACGTGAACGAAAACTTGTTGTGTAACTTTGTTAATAACTTACTAATCGATTTGCATTTATAAAATATTTATTTTGCTATTGTTGTTTTAATGAACTTTGCAATTTTGTATTTTTTTGTTTTACATTTCTACATGCACAATTACTCATTAAAGGTTTTCAGAATAATTTACAGCGTGCATGAATAATAAAATAAATAAACTTTGACGGGCTAGGTTACACGTGTTAGGAAAGTACCTAATTAATTATAATTAATAACTCATAAACAAAACAGGCTTCTGTTTTTCACTTTCTGTTTATTACATGATTGTTGGGAAAATGTAAATATGTTGGTACCTAATTAAATTGAATTGATGTTTACCTTGTTTTGGGATATTGGAGATGACTAGGGACAACATACATACATATGTGTTTCCTATTTTATTTTAATAATGACTGTGGCACCATCAGCCACAATTCATTGTTGTATCAGCATCTCATTATCAAACTCTCGCAGCCTACTTCCTTCTTGAAACAAGATCATAAAAAATGATGAATAATAATTAAAAAGCATCACAGCAGGACCTCAAAGCTACAGACTCATTCTCTCTCACAACATTGTGGGTAAGCGTATAAAATCCTTGCTACCGACATCCGTAACTAGATCCATTCACTGACCGATTTTAATTTCTGAAACAAATTTACGAGGAGTCGTTATGAAAAAGCGAATGGCGGGAGCCATGTCAATCGCTTTGTGTGCTTTAAATTAAATATAACGAATACGTGTGACTGGTGTAACTCGGCCGTCCGATATTAATGTGATAGAAGCAATTTAGTCGATTCTGCCAGTCATCGGATCGGCATCGACTAAGCCCGATACTCGATACATTTCCTTCATGTCATTTGCCTTGGATGCTAGGGTGGATATTTTTTTTTAATTAACGAAACTATGTAGCGGGGCTGGGATTATTCTGTTGTCGGTATGCTACTGGTTTTTTGTTGGCAACGTTGATTTGATTTGTTTTTTGATTGTACTGAATTAATAGTTAGTAGCTGTAAGTGAATAAAAAGGTATACTGGTTTTAAAAGATTTGCTATCTACAAAGTTAAAGTTATGTCTCTAACTGCTGGGTAATTTTCCTTAACTTTCAGAGTTGACTCACCTTAGGGCTCTGTACAATGAACCAGGTACTTATGACATATTTTGGTATTAAGAAACCTAAGTTTCTTAACTTCTTTACCATAAAGGTAGAATTTATATTTATGTGGTAACGATATTCAACTATACCTTCATCATCAAACTAAACATGATAGTAAAACATTTTCAGCATAATTGTAGAATGTGCCCGAAGAAGATAAATATTTATCTACACAACTAAATCCCTCTGTTAATCTACGTTTGTTCTAAAGTCCACTAAATAAAGCGAAATGGTATCTCCCCTTTTGACTTACGAAATCCCACATTATAATAAAGGAACGTATTAGATATTTCAGGAGCACATTAACCGCACTATGATTGCCATTAAAAATAATTAGCCGGGAGCTATGTTGTTGTTTTTAACCTCAGTCGACCAAATAATTCCTGTTTATGATGACACCTAATCCCTTATGAATTTAATGTGAGTTCCCTGAACGGCACTATGGAGGTGTTATTTCAGATCCATCAGTGCGGCAGTTAAACAGAAATAGCACCAGTAACACAAGTCACATACGATTTAAATACACAAATTTTTGAAAACGTCTGTTTATTTAAGCTAAAGCACGCGTCGCTCGTCGAGCTGCCTCCTGAACGCTCTTGTCTTACGTTTATTTTATTTGTTAGTGTTACAACATGTTACACATTACTATAAATTCATAAAAATAACCTTTTAAATACCCACTACCTGTTCATTATCGTTGAGCTACGTTTTACCGCTAACAGGTGTCGTGTTTGCGGAAAAAGTGGAGTTAGTTAGAGCGGTATAATGTAGGTTTATATTAGGTAAAACAAGGGTGAAATTTTTAAATTGACCGTCAAAATGATGGCAGTTTAAATGAGCGGTGGGTGTGCGTGGCGGTGAATGGAAGTGGCGTAGCGGTTGCGTAGCAATTATGTAGCGTGGCGTAGCGGTGCCGTAGCAGTGGAGTAGCGTGGCGTAGCAGTGGCGTAGCGTGGCGTAGCAGTGGCGTAGCGTGGCGTAGCAGTGGCGTAGCGTGGCGTAGCAGTGGCGTAGCACTGGTGTGCTGTGGCGTAGCAGCGATGTAGCGCTAAGTTAGTGCAGCGTAGCTGTAGCGTAGCGTAGTTGTAGCAGTGGTGTGGCGGTGGTCGAGGCACGCCAGCGAGGGATACGGCTCGGACGCGTTCATAAATTTGAATATGGAAGTGAGTTCTAATGGTGTCGCTGTTTATTTTTACTGCACCCCCTGAGCCGTACGCCCGAATGCGACGCCGAATTTATTTCCATGCATTTTAATATCTCCCTCTGAATAGCTATTGCCATTTTCACGCGGTTTTATTGCGAACTCTATAGTCGTGTTATGTTTTTTGTTTTGTTAGGCCCGCTTTACGATTGAGTGCGATGGACAATATCGGTCGATGAAGCCTCGTAAGGTTTCGAGGGAGCATCGAGTGTAATTAGCGCCGGGCGGAACGCTCATTGAGGCGATAATAAGAGTGTACTGTAATCATGTAAATTTCCTCGTTTATTAAGCGAATTTCTGAAGGAATAGCGAGTGGAGTATGTCAGTATTAAGTCATTAAAAGTGGACATTGATTGATTGGAGCTTGTGCAAAGGGCATGCATCGCGGAAACGCACGCAACTCTTGTGTCGAAACACTTGAGTTTGTTCAATCAATTGTTTACACTCCAGTGAAGCGTAACTCATATTTCCTTTTGTAGAGACAGTCATCTAAACGCATGAATGGGAAAGCCGCCTATGATGGACTAGGGATGAACTTTGAGAGCTTTTAAGAGACCCCTCGCTGAGGCTTTAGTACTTGAACGTAGGTACTGCTGATTTGGTTAATTGCTTTACGTTTTAATGTCACGATTACGAATCAGATTAAGTTGGTCAGTAATTTTTTCGCTTTTTTTTATTTCAGGCTTTATTAACTTCAGATTTTCCTTTGATTGAAGTTGATATTTTTATTCAATTTCAAGAAATAATGTTGGACCTTAATTGAAAAGTAATGTAAAGTTTTAATAGCGATAAGATATAATATTTCTAAAGTAGTCCAGATCAAGTTCCATACTAAGTGGCCTCCACATGTATCAGAAGTAGTAAGACGTGCGTGTTAAGTCATTATTATGTCCACCCTCAGACATTGAGATGAAATTTTAATACCGTAAATTATACAGAAAAATATTGTCGACGCAGCTCGTTTACAAACAACACTTAACTTGTCAAAATGATGGCTGTATGAGAACAGTTCGCTGCCTCAAATGCGCTTTGGCATATTTTACTGAACACCATAATTATGGTTTGTTAACTAAATGTGAGTTTCATCTTTATTAGTTTTTTTAATACACTTGTCGGCCTTCAAAAATGCGAATATACAACACTAACTTTGAAACTACGAATTTAATTATAGAACCTACTAAGTTTATGTAGATATATCGTTAATATGTAAGTACCTACGGTTAATAAATATGCATTCAGAAAACCGGTTCTGAACCAATACATGGCCTTTTGTCATGTTTGAATTATGGTGTCAATGCTAGCACAGTTTGTTCTCTTTATATCAAGTTGTAACCAGACATGCCACAAATTAATGATATTCTAATGGGAAGAATGAGTCGGCCTGATATTGATCTCGCATTAGTACCATTAATCTTTATTGTTTAGTTATGTAAATATGTACACACGGTACATACATAATGTCATGTTTATAATCTTTGCAGATTGACGATAGCACCACTTGAGTAGGTGTTCTTGAGAAGCAACTAAGTTTTGGTATGTAGAATAGGTGAAATTGACTATATTTCACAGTTTAAGTTCAAAAGACTATCAATTGCGTGTGATTGATTGACATCATCTACGAAAGACTCGTCACCGTATTTGACACATTTTAAGTAGTCTTAAATTACCGGATCAGCGTATAACACGTTCATAACACAAGGTAAGTCATTTGAAGTCACAACGTCGGATGTGTCCAAGCTTTAAAGGGATAAGTAGTGTACAAGTCGAAATATAAATCTTGCGTGTGGGGTGTGTGGCGCGGGTGGTGTCTCAGCTGAAATATAAAAGTGTTCGGGGGCACTCAACGGCCGGACGCTCATATTTTGTTATTTTATTTATATTAAAAGTAATGGTTCGCCGCGAGCCATAATGCTCTAGATGGTTTTTGCGCATTTTTCTCTTTTCTGTGTGTCGTATATTTTCACTTAAATGACGTAGGTACGTGACCGTCGCCGCTGTTCGTTTGTATCGTGCTTTATGTAACGACCCTAATGTATGGGGAGCTTAATAAAATTACATTATTTAGTAGCAATTGCTCATTAGGAAAAGATTCTTATTGCAGTTAGTGGAGTCAAGAAACTGATATATTAATGGTATTTCAGGAATGGCTAGCAGATACTTACTTACCTTTAATTATACGCTTTAGATTCTTTAAGCATGTTATTCAACTGCATGGGACTTGATAAGCAGGTATCAGATCCATTTGTAAAAATTACCCCTTGGAATTAACACTGCTATTGCTTCCCCATCACGTAAAGGATCATGAGCGATAATCACTTAAGTACAAAGGTAACACCTTAGGATATCCTACCTACATAGGTACAAACTTCATTGTATAAATAATTCTATTTAATTACCTTCACTTACATAGCGTTCATTCTTAAGGTAGGTAATGTCTCAAAAATACAATGTTAAAGTACAAAGCACGGCCTGATTTATTAGTGTATAAGCACACATTAATGTTAACAAAGTATATCGAGCGGCAGTGTGGAAGTGTGCCGCTGCTATGCCGTAGTGTGCCGCGGCTGTGTCGTAGACGTGTCACACCGATATAGCGCCGTCAATTTACCTACCATAGTTTTATGCTATCATAAACAAGAAATACAGACATCTTCACTATAATGTAATGTAGGAAAACAGTGGGCGCCGTGTGAACCGAAAACGGGCAAGCGTCCTCGAGAGGTGACCGTATAGCGTTTGTCGTAGAGGTGATATTCGTGGGTCGTGCGGCGTAGTAGCAAGTGCGGGTTGGCAGCAATCTGCACAAGCAGAAGCGAGGTGTAAGCGAGGTGCTGTGGTGGCGCGAGCGGCCGCGGCATAGTGCACCCTGAGTAGCTGCCGCAAGGGCGCGTTCTGTGCGGCACGGCGCGGCGCTGTGCGGCGGCGGCGTCGCTCTTCCGGGGAAGGCACTATCTCGGGTGCAGCGGGGAGGCCACCCCCTCGTAAATAACGCGCGCTGGCGAGCCGGCGAAGCACCCGTGCCAGATTCTACAGCTAGAAACAGTTAAACGCTCATAATTTCGTGCTGGTTAAGCTTATCTTTGTCTCGTGTACGAAATTTCGCTGTGCCGTCCCCCTCGCGCGTTTTCGTGGACATATTTTATTTGTTGCAACACAACGTTCTGTCGCGTCCGGGCCAAAGTTATAATTGTAGTTCGACATACCAGTGCAGCTTCTGCATAAAGTTGCCCAGCGACGTTTACATTGTTGAAATAACTTTATCTGGTTAATGTTTTAAGTTTACTCACTTTGATTTATTCGGAACTCTCAGCTAGATTAACGATGCTTATTGGAGTGTTATTAGTTTATTGCTGTAGCATTCTGATTTCACTTTCATTTTCATGAAATCAAAGCATGTGGTAATAGTTATCCACACTTAAAAAGTTTTTAAATGATAGTTGAATTTTAATTCAACAAGGGTTGCCTACATAGTTGCTTGCTATCAAGTAGGTGTTGACTGGTTAACTTCGCATAAACATTTATGCATAACTAGAGTGTCGTATAAGTTTTCGCATAGATGTACGGTGAAAAGGCATTCGAGCATGGTGCGATAGTGCGCCGAGGGTGTCGGGGGTGGGGAGGGCCGGGCGCCAGTGGGGGACATGGAGGGGGGGTGGTGTTAAGCCGGTATCATCCCGCCTTATCGCGGCGCGGCGGTTTCATAATAATTTTAATACTCCGGGCGGCAACCCGCGGATTTCCGGCGCATACTTTTATAAGCGGTTTTGGTTCCCCGAAGAGGCCGGGTGTCACCCTCGCGTGCATGCCTTCAATCTCACTCGCTGAGTTGCCGCTGAATACACCCGCGGGAATCTTTTTACTTTTCTTTTGACGTTTATTGCCACGTTTTTGGCTTGTTTACGTTGTTAGTATATACAGATTTAATTTGTTAAATAGATGCTCTTTATTAGATTTCTCTTGTGACAGTTAGAGTAATTTTTATTTCGTTTTGGGGATGTTTGCAGAACTTGTATTATTTTAATTTATAGAATTTTCTTAATGGATGTAACTGACAGGGCTGGCAATAAAAAATCCTTGTAACATGTCTGTCTCTATTAGTTGCAGAAATAATAAATAATCACTTACTTATCCCAACTATCATTTGTCGTATTAGCGATATTAGGGCTGCAAAAAGCCCCTTAATTACGTCTGGTGGATAGCGTTATGCGAGATCAGCCAATTTGCCAAAATGGATATAACAAATGACAGGAGTAATAGAGGCGCTTGAGTGTAACATTAATAGAGAGGCAGGTAGAGCCGGGGGGCGGCACTAACGACCGTTTTTATCCAGGGCGGGCGGATGATGGATGGACCTACTTCCGGCCGCGACGTCCGCACTTCCGCCGTTCCTTTTGTATATTTATCAACATTAATTTCAATGTGCTACAAGATATATTTGCCTGTTTTACCAACGGATTTTTCAGCGACGAGTACATCGTGGAATTCAAATGGAGTATTTCTTTAATACTAAGTAGTTTAAGAAAGGCTGAGTGAGATATTTTTATCTGTTTAGCTGACTGGAGTGCACGGCTAGATATTTTAAGCAAATAAAGTGTAATTCATTACTGTTGCGAGTTATTTTGGTCCGCATACACACGAGTGCGCAAAAATAGCCGGATAACACGGCTAATGATGACGGACACGGCTAACGGTTGCTTATGGACTCTCCCTATTTAACATGACAACATTATATCGCGAATTAATGCGGATAAAAGTCTGACAGAGATTTACGGAAAGGGAGATTTGGCTACCGAGTATTAATCTTGACACCTTTTATATCATGAGGCCCTCTGGTCGACGTTCAGGCAGGGAAAAGAATCTTTAAATATTAAATATTAATTTATAACTTTTTTTTCTAACCAGGGGCCTATTTCATAAAAACCGACCGGCGACGGGTGAGAGGCTACAATCCGACAATCTGACTGTTGTACAAGTTTTTATCGTAGAAGGTATAGGTAGTAAGTATAGTTTATTTAATGAAAAAAAGGTATGTTACTTTTTGGAAAGATGGAGGTACCAAAATTATATAATTCTTTAGTTTATTCGAATTACGATTCGTAATTATTTTTTTACCTGTAATTAATTAAGTAGTGCGCATATCTGCTTTTATGAAATTTGTTTTCACGAACAGGACATTTTTTATAGCTTAATATATATTCATATATTATGTACCTACCCACCTTCTGTGTATGTAAAGCAATAACGAAGAATGTTAACAAATTGTAACATAAACGTAAAGATAGGTGGCGTGCCCGTCGTTTACTACCAAACAAACCAGTTTCACTCAAATAACATTTCAAGATAGATTTTATCAAGTGATTGCTACAAACTCCGAGCAGAAGCATAAAGTCAATGATACTGTTTCTATAATAGATTATTTTTCTTTTCGTGTGGTTAGATACTAACTTGAAATATTCAATTATGCAATCAAACTCAACAATAACTTTACAAGTCATTTGTATTATAATAAATATTAGTTATATACATAAATTAAATTGAATAATAAATTTTCCATTTAACGAAACTAAAAATATAATATCTTAACTTAACTAAAACTATTAGCAAACTAAAATATGGCGTCAAAACTTCCTCTGCATCGCTGTCGACTGGTTATGTACCCAAAAGACTGGCGGCAATGCCATGTTGTATGGCACACTTCGGCTGCAATGCGTCCGAGGCTATTGACAACTTCGCCACAGTGATAGCAATGAGGAGAACATAAAAGGAGCTCCTAGTCTCAGGGAAGCAGTGCTGCGCAAGGTAGTGTCGTCGAACAAAGTGCCTAAGTTCGATGACGGTAGTGCATGAAGCCACAGGCCCGACTCCCATTTACTCACAGCCAGCAGGCGCGCACGCTCCGCAGTTGTAGCAGACGTTTCAAGTAAATTGTTCTGTACTACTCTGCAGAGCGGCTCATCCCACCGTCTCTGGGAAAATGGATTGTCGGGCGGATCTGAATTCGGGCAAGCGAGTTTTCAGGTATCCATAGCCTCGGTGAGGCACGGCACATCGACATTAATCAGTGTGGAGGCTAGGATTTTCCTGATTAATTTCTCAGTACCTTGGACCGAGGATATGAAAGCCGGTAAACTAATACTAGAATTTTTTGCGAACGCCAAGGCCTCCCATACGGACAGAAAGAGTAGCATGTGCCCAAGCTCGGTCATCCATGGCCACATTTAAGATCGAGGTTAATTTATAATTTGATCAATTTTGTCTAAAAGATAAGTGTAAAAATATTATAAATAAAAAAGCAAACATTTGCTGTTACACATTTAGATGGAAAAGCTATATTTTCATATTTTAGAGTTGGTCCCATTTACTATGGGACCAACTCTAAAATATGAAAATATAATAACTTGTTCATTTTCATGAGTACTATACTTCCTTAAAGCACGGGCCTCGTTTAACCTAACACACTCTATAACATGTAGGTATGCGATAGGTAAGAGAATAGCAGAGTTCTGTGTATAACTATATCCTATTTTTGGTACTTTTGGGTACAGGTTGTTCTTTGTAATAATATACATATTATAAAACAAAGTGGCTTTTCCTGTTTGTCTGTATATCCGCGTTGTTCTTCTAAAGCAGGCAACAGATTTTGATGAGGTTTTCACCATCGTTTAGAGAATTTATTCTGAAAGGCTTATGTGTATAATACGTAAATATTAGGCTTTACCAATGAAATTGCCTTTCAAACAAATTCTTCAAAGGTATTTTAAACTGCCTCTCGGTTATTGAATTTTTTCCACGCCAAGAAGTTATCCAAATTCTGGAAAAAGTAGAAGTCTGAAGGGGCAAGGTCTGGTGAGTACGGTGGATGACGGAGAACTTCCAACCCCAGCTCTTGTAACTTGGAGACCGTCTGCTGTGCAGTATGAGGTCGCGCGTTGTCGTGCAGGAGCAGCGGAGCCGAACGATTGACCAAAGCTGGTTGGAGATGTGCGAACTTCTCCATCATTATGTTCAGTTCTTCACAGTACACATCTGCATTAATGCTCATCCCATTTGGTAAGAAGCTGTGATGAATGACACTGGCCCTAGGCCACCAAACAGTGACCATCACCTTTTTAGGGGTCAGTTTTCGTTTGGGGCATTGTTTAGGTGCTGAACCAGGATCTAACCAACTTACTGAGCGCTTGCGATTGTCGAACAGAATTCATTTTTCATGGCAAGTAACAATGCGATTCAATATGCCTTCGTTTGTGTGCCTGTTGAGCAGTGCAAGGCTCAACTCGACGCGTGCTTCGCGCTGGCGATCATTCAATTCGTGGGGCAGCCATTTGTCAAGATTTTTTACCTTGCCAATTCGACGCAAATGGACCAATATTGTTTTAATGCTAACATCGAAAGCTGCTGCTAATTCAGCTGTAGATTGAAACATCAGTTATTGTCGACATCATTAATTCGTCATTGTCGACTAAAGCTTTCGGTCGACCATGGGGTTCATTTCTTAGGTCGAAATTTCCAGAATGGAAGCGGGAAAACCAATAACGGGTGGTGCGATCGTTAGTAGTGTTCGCTCCATATACGTCGTTGATGTTGCGTGCCGCTTCTGCCGCTTTGCTGCCACGACGGTACTCATACTCCATAATCACTCGAATTTTTAACGTATACATGATGACGAAAAACGTACAAATGCGATGAAAACAGAATGCTAACTATTAAACAAATGACTAATTTTCATAAAAAATTCCATATTTTAAAAATAAAAATAATTTGAACTTAGAATTCTTAGCGAAAAAAGAAAAAATTGGACTTGAAATAGCCAGTACGGCAGAACAGCAATTTCATAGGTTACCTATTATTAAAGTTACGTTTACCTTAGGAAAGTTTTGTCAAATCGTAAAAACCGTGCGAAGCAGGAGCTAGTAAATAAATAAAATTTAAATAATACTTTTTTATTTCTGAAAAAACACAAAGTTCCCAAAAACCAGTGAAATGAATTTGTATCAAGGATTTGTGACCTAACTACAATCTTCATAATGAAGGTGCCTAGGTGGTCCTAGCATGGTCGACTTTTATTTAAATTCGTAAAAACCATAGTTTATGCTTGCATAATTGCTTTTTGGAAGTCTTTATGTAGGTGCCTGCCCATGTCCAAAGGCTGACTATAATTATGCTACCAGCCCACGCTTACTCCAATGTGTGACTTTCATAACTCATGTACGAAACAAACAAACTATAAAACAGTTTAAATAGCAATTTATGCAAATAACCAAATGAATTTATATTCGCGTTCATAACACGGTTTACATCGTGCGCCCTACGTACGTATATCTACATAAGACTTAATTGAATTTATAGGCACGTCGTCAAATGAATATGAGTAGTACACTCGCAATGTTTTCTATACTTAATTATGGCTTATTAAGTATTCGCTGCGCCTCTGTAGAACGGTGAGAACCTCGTAACATAAATTTTGCGTATTATTTACGTTGACGAACGTGCATTATGAAATTATAATGTCGTGATTGATATGCGGGTGCGCGCCCGGCCGCGACTGTGGGACGTGTGAGCCGCTGTCCGCACGTACCTTATTGTACTAAATACTTGAGCGATGGACACTAGCGCCGGGGCTCAGATCACTGCCAACTTTATTGCTCCTTTGCTCTAAATACCACTGCTTTATGGCCATATTTACACTTATAAATAGACACTAACTTTATATTCCTGTGAATAGAAACTACGTTATACATCAAACATAACAAGTGCATCCGCGTACAGACAGATTACTAAACACCCGCATATTTTTACACCTGCACTCACACTGATCGATAGAAGAACAAGTAATCTAATATATTAACCTACTTACGAGTAATGAAAAAAAAAATGAGCAGGTGAAATATTCACGAATTGTATCACTCTGTCGAATAATGAGGTCAAAAAGTCACAACAAATGTAAGAAAAGTTTCGATTATAAAGTATATTTAGAACATTACGAAGAAACGTATGATCTACTTACACATACATTGACGTAGTTTGGTGGATAGATTCGCGCGAGTCGAAATAAAGCGAGCCAATCAATATTAACACGCCGCAAACAGCGTAAATTGTTGCCTAATGCCATACACGCACACAGCCGCCGCCGCGCCGTCCGTGAACTAGTGCCTACACTAGCCAGGGTGCTCACTTCACAGCTCGCTCGGAAAACACTTTTCCTATTACAGCGTAAGGTTCAGTTTGTGCTTTTGTTTATTTAGAACTATAATGTCAGATTAGGTACAAGTTCACTTAGAAGGGTGAAATTTAACAATCGTTTTATGAGTAATAACTGTTAAGCGTGTGACTTATTTCTTCTCGACTTCTTATGGCAGGCTAAGATTTATTTCGAATTCTACAACGATATGAAGCAGCGAGCACAGGTGTATTGTATCACCCTGTATGCATTGCGTATTACATTTACACAAGAAGCGGACGCACACATGCGCGCTGCGTGTCGGTACTAACGCATGCACGCACACTAGCCGCGCCGGCCGGCCTGTAATAACTCGGAACCACAATAAATCAATGTGATTAATGTCATTAAGCACTGTGTGCCGGCCTCTCTATATTCCGTCAATATGCACTGTTTTACGACATGCCGCGCCACGATAATTAGTCAGCTTTGTTAGGACCGTTGACGAATGTTTTGTCCCATCCCAACGCTACATAGAGAAATTAGAGCAATAAAAATATGTATACGAGCGCCATCTGCGGTTCCAATGTACGAGGAAAACTACGTCAAGACACCGATGTGACATGGTAGATGAGATCAAAGAGAATTTATAACGGAGCGTTCATAAACACGTCACTCGCGCAAAAAATGATCTCTGCTATTTCTCAAACTGTGAACACAGTCGGCACGTCGAGATTGATAACTATTACCATTTCTTGGTCAGATTCCCGAGACGCATGTTTATCATACGTCCGTTTGATGGATAGGCCGTAATTATTACGATTAGAACGGCATCGCAAATCATGGGAACGGCGAGGACAGGCTGCACTAGTTGACATCGTTATCGCCGCTTCAGATCTCGATTGTTGGCTCTGGGACCATACGGTTGTGTTGGTTGCGTTTGGAACGCGCGACCAGTTTCATACTTTATTTCATCTCTTGTTCACGGCGCATGATCAGTGCACGATGCGTGGCTGCACTGTTACGAATGTATCCAGCATCGACTCGGTGGCCCATTTAGATCTACGATACTGCAATTTGCTGACAGACAGGAGTCGCGCGTTGGCCGCTCTGACTTGAAGGAATGTTTGAGCACTGAACGTGATCGCTCAGCTGATTGTCCTAAATTGATTGTGTTCCGACATTATTCAATTCTATCACGCACACCCAACTTCGGAAACTGTGTTTTTGACTGACAGCTGTGTCTTACCTTCTTTTTGCTTTGATGTGCTTTTATTTATCTAAATTGGACACCGGAAAACTGAAAGCCCAATGTTCTAGTGTAAACAAATGAAAAGTACATTCAACATCTATTTTGTAGGAGCAAAGAAATTATTCCAATTTCAGTAAACAAATTGCTCCATTATTCATTTGTTCATTGATTTTAAATCCATACATTAGCGAGAAGAGATATAAATAATGATCAACAAAACATCGTGCTGGATTCGATATTTTGGCTTCAAATGAAGGCTCGGCTCTTTGCTGGTAAACCTGGCAAAAATAGATTTGAATTGGTAACATAGTCTTAATGTGGCGAGGTGAGGTGGCGGTGCTATTGTGGCGGCGGTCAGGATGCCGATGACCATTTCGGTTGCACGCTTGTGCTGCAAAGTTCGCAATCAAATAAATATTTCGGCACAATTAAGAAAACGCCGACGAGGGTAGCACTCGTGACAATCGGCTAACAGCGTGCCGTGGAGCTTCCATTACGTCGCGATTTATTTGATCGAGACACTAAAATGGAAAAATAATAGAATTTCTATTAATGAGTTGGCTTTTTAAGATACAGGATGAATGCTAGTTGGGTGTTAATGACTTACAAAAATTCGGTGCTTAATTTGTGATAATAGTTCATTTTTGAACGTGAAACATGATGATAAATATTTGGAAAATAATTGTCATATTTATTTGGACTCTTACATCCACTATCACCTAGTTAAGATGTGAGTGACCGCGCAGCATCCTCTCTACGCATCTCCGCGTGCGTGCTCTCCGCTCTGCCCACATCCGCTGAAGTATTTTGTTTATTGCTAATGCGATTTTATTTTTTATTGCTTTTTATTTATCTTTATTCAGCGATTGCGGTTTATTGTATTAAAATAAATAAGAATTCTCGACTTTTTAATTTTATTCGAGGCGAAGTACACGACAGTGCCGCGAGGAGAGAAAGAAATAAATTTTAATAAGCGTTTCTTTTTTAAGGCGTGATTCTTCAGTTAAAAGCGATTTATTTTTTATATAAACTTGAAGATAAACCGTATTCATTAGAGATCGACTGGAAAGGGCCTCAAATAAAAATAAACGTGGTCAAGTTGGTGTTGTCGCTGAGTTATTGTCGTTAATCAGCCCTCATCTGAAGGCATGTTGATTGGAGACTGGCTCGTATGGATGAGCGGCATTGTTCTCTTTATTAACATTTTACTTAATTATACCGATCATATAGAGCTTTATTTTGTATTTACAAAGGGGCAACCCTTTGCACCTTTTATTCCTTAGAGACATCACTTGAAGTCTGGATCTTGATACGCAATGTTAAGGTTGGAAATGGACTCAATAAGCCTCTTATTTTTGACTAAGTTGCCTATAAGTAAAAAGCTAATGCTGGAAGTGTGGTTCTATTCGTGAATTATCGTTTAATTATTTTCCTAGGAATCTGAAACAAACAATTAAATTGGAAAGGATTGTTGTGTTTATAAATTATTTGGAAACTTATATCCAAGGGTGCAGTTTTTTTCCTACAAAATGACTACTAACATATTCGAGGCGTATTTCTACGAATTTGTTCACGTCCACGACTCCAATCGTGTGTTACCAACGGAAGTACATAAATAATGTTTATCGATCGATCATCGCCGAGCCAGAGTGACGCACTCGTTAGATTTATGCCTTCATTGTCAGAGCCGTAAACTAGATCTCCATAAAAAGGGACATTTCCTATTTAAAATTTATATTAAAAGACAATGGTTAACAAAAAGTGGGCGCCTCCTCGCGAAGCAGCCCGGCTGCGCGTGCGCTCCACGGCGCCAACTGCCAAATCTCTATCGGACGCGCGTAAATTACGCCTTTTTACCTGGATTCCTGTTTTGACATATTTAAGGCATTAGTAATAATTATGAGTGCTCCGGCCGACCGGTAATGCCTGTGTGCGTGCCAGTCAGTTTTGACACTATCTTAATGACAGACGTCGGGTGACAATAAATATTGAATCGTTATCGCTCACCTATCCGAGGTTGCGTCACTTGGGTTTAAATCCTAAAATAGACCTCCCAAATGGTTGGATCCCATAGTTTTATATGAGTTATATGCTGAAACCGGAAAGTGCTTTAATTAGTTCAAGCACTTTCCGGTTTCAGCATTGTATGTAACAAGCGTAGAAGTATTGAAACTGGGTGATGACATTAGGTGGCTAATTGCAAGTATTGGGGTGAGTGCAGAGGTCAGTGAGGGTCGCGCACATCTGCCGTGTTTGTCCACCCACGCGCTCAGTGCAGTTAACGAGCGTCGTCCAATAGTTTTAATTGCAACCCGATATCTGCACTTTTATGTCATTGCAAACAGTGGAAAGATTTGCTATTAGAGCGAACATTCGCGAGACTAATGAGAAAGTATTGTTCAATGTGAGTCATTCACACTAACAATGTGTAAACAAATCTTAGATGTCAATAAATTTCAAATACATTTTTCAACATGACAATAGTTAGATATACCTAACCTAACTAAAAGCTCAGCGGTAAAAAAAGAATAACTGGATATCCGAAAAACCGATCATGTGTTTCGGGTGGTATGAATAAATCAGATATAGCGAGACTGGCGTAGGCGCCGGCCCGGAGTGGAGATCTCCACCGAGTTATAAAACCTCTCAAAAGGTGAACTGTAAGATTCGTGCGTAAATATTAAGGGTTTACGATGGCTCATTCAGTCATTAGAGTGCGTCTTTTGTTTATAACCGCGTCGTAGACTTGTCGCTATTCGGAGATAAGATCTGTCTCGTCGGGTCGTCATTATTTATGTGAATTTTGACAGAACAGCACTCTAAGGGCAACAGGCTCACACTTAAATACTATTATTTATGGCAAGTGTGGTCTGCCATAAATTACCCTTCATCGAATTAAGACAAAAGCTAGTGCCGATAAGGCGCGCGATTAGGGCACGCCAGCTCATTGTTCTGACGAATGCGGCACTGATATAGCCAATATTTTTCCACTTTTACGACTTCAATACGAGATTGCTTTGTTCGTGTAGCGAGCAAAGTCGTACTTATGAAATTTATAATGTCTAATGGAAGTATTCCTTCGTGTCTATCTAATATAAATGTGTACAAATAAAATTACGATAAATAAACAACGGAAAGCTTTGGACATGTCGGACGGATATAAAATTTATAACCCTTAATAGGCTATGGAGGGAAGGGTGGATGAAATACGGTTAATGATAAATCCACAAATGAGATTTGCCGGACGTCTGGCCACTCAAAACTGTCGCGCTATTGTCACTGGACACTCTCACCTTTTATTACACAGATCAACTAAATATGGCGTGTTCATTCAAGTTTACAGTATGTTTCCTTTTGAAGCACTTTTATTTCAATTTGTGCTGCGAATTTTCCATTTTCCTGTAGTAACAAAACAGGTTGATTTTAAATTCTTGATAATGTTAAGTAGGGTCGTAAATATTTCACGGATTTAAATTGTTTTCATAATTTTACAATGTTAATCCGTGAATTTTAATTTATTTGTTTTTTTTTTATGCTTACATTAACATAGTTATATTGTCTTGGATTTGGCTTTATTATTTTTCTGGGACTTTGTATTTGATGGAAAAGTTATAGTTTGGAAAGTTGTTTATTTCGTAAAAAAGGATAAAGAACATTGCCATTGGATAGACGGGCTACTAATAAGTCAACTTGTTCTATGCCTGCAGCCATAGTATTCTTTGTGGGATAACATGCAGGTTTAATGATCCGTTCCATTGCATCTTTTAAGTAGATATGTTGAGGGCTTGAGGGACAGTTTGTGGAACATCAGTTACTTTCTTTACAAGAACTTGCCGACCGTCTTACTCAAGCCCAATCTATTCCCATGAAAACATTGAAAGACTGATGAAAATATTTAAGTTTTTTTTTCTGGATTAGTAATAGTGTTTTGTTCCATGTTCTTGTTGAATTAGGTTGGTACGTTGGTCAATTAGGAACTTTTAAAAAAAGTTGAAATAAAAATTCTCTCAAATGAGGTTAATAGACTTGTGCAAACTACAAACAACACTATTCTATATTTAAAATTATTTATCACATAAAAATTAAGTTATATTTAAATTGCTAGCCTTATAGGCTAGATTGTAATTCATTATTAAGAACCTAATTCTTTTTAATAAAGAAAAAAAAAAGTATACTGTTATTAAATCGTCAATAACCGATCAGCCTGTAGCCTGTCAGTGGTGTAGGTGGTGATGATCCAGATGGACGCGGGTCAGCAGCTGCGCGGTAATTAAGAGGTGGCTGGAAGTGGCATGCGCCGGCGCACAATGCGGTTCAATTGAATGAGAATAATCTTTGCACCCACGCGTCTTTTGTGAGCGTGGGTGGACCGATGACCGGTGCGTGCACGATCGAAAAGTGGCTCTATTTTGCGTTTTTCAGTTTTGTTCTAGTTTTATTTTTCTTTTGTTTCGTGTTGCTTGACCTTTAGTTTGAGCACGGTTTATAAATAAACTTAGTTTTAATATGTTGATTACTGTCAAATTATAGTACGAATAAATGAAGACACTTTGGTTCGTATCTAAGATTGTATCTGGGTTATTCCAACTTACGGCACATAACTAATGCTCTATAGTTATGTTAATGATTTGCGTTAATATGAACAGTATGTAATTTTCATCTTGAAAGCTATCTAAACGTCTGACATTTACAACATTTATAGGTACTCAGTTATGTTAAATTGCATGCAGCGAGTACATTCGCATTTAAATTCAAATGTGAATCAATATTAGCAACGAGGTTTCGCAAACATAGTAGTATCATAATGACATAAATTAAAATCTACAATACGTATTACAAATTACACAAATCATTGACATGAAATCGTCATAGCTAAGTAGAGCATATTCTGTGCCAACGGCGCTTCGGACAAAAGCAAACAATTATTGCAAAAATTGCTTTAATGATAAATTGGTGACCATTTCTAATGGTCGCTGGGCAATGAGTGATTCGACCCGGAATCGAACCCGTGCAGTCATAACGTCCTCGACATACAATGACGGTCTCTCGATGATTTATCTCTTAATTGTGCTTAATACCGACATTCCGTTGAAGGCGGTTTTTATATTATACTCATAATTCTTTGGAATTTCATTTAATAATTCAATATTGTTGGGTATCGATTCACCCGGTATCTTATTGGTATATCGCTAATATATTAGAGGTAATAATATTCTAGAAAAGTATTTAGCATTTCCTGTCGTAAAGGATGCATAAGGCACACTAAAAAGTTACATTGAGTAAACCTTTATGGGGTTTGTGTCATCTTGGGTTTTGGTTTTTTATGATATTAGTTAGGAATGGGGTTGTTCGATCCCTGTTTGACGTTATTATCGATTGACGAAAAAATCGTCCGTTGATCATCTAACAGGACTAAAGCTTGGGTTTCCTTAGAGATCAGTGCCGCCTTTTATCGCTGCAAAATGACGGCCGTCCACATACATATCGTTTTTTTAAATTTTCACACGTTTTCATGAAAACCGTTTTCTCAGGAAACAGAAGCTTAATTATTTCTCTTAGTTGTACACTCACCTTTCGCCAGCTATTTTTAAGTTCCAGGTAAATGTAATCAACATTGTTTTCTTTTGTATATTTGTTCTTTCCAAATATTATACAGCAAATTTATGATAAATTATGCAAAACTACATCCATAATACTTTATTACGACGCGGCGGAAATAAATATCTACGAGTCGGCTTTTATACAGAGAATTCAAATCAGGAAATGGCAACATTTCATGTCATGTATGAATAACTGCAAATAGATATTAGTGTTCATTGTCAATAAAACTTGTAAAGAAAACTAATAGTGGCTCCTTTGCTACGTTACGACTATTTTACCGTTTTTACGTTAAATCAGGGCTCACGAACCGTTGGTCTGCTCCGACACTACGAGTTTTTATTACCTGTAGCTTTACTTCCGTGATTGCTTTCTGAACGCTTTTTGTTTGCTATTTAACATCTCGAAGTGCACTATTAGAACAATTTGTTTTGGTGTTTATTTCTTGTATTGATGTTTCTTTTGCTAATCTCTGTACCTGTGAAAACAAATATTTGTTTTTTTTTTTGTTTTCAGGAATTCTGAATATGTAGAATATTCATGAAATAATAACTTAAGCTTTTTTTGCAATACTTTTGTGATAGGATATCCGAAAATGTTTGCAACGTCTGCGACTGCCGGAGGCGCGTGGGGTTCGTCTTACTATCGGTATCAATATGGGGGAGTAACTCTAATATTAAAGTTATTTATTGTAAATCGCTTCCTTTGCCTCCTTGCGAGCAATATCACTGTTTTTGTAGCCCGTACAAAAAGCACTGTAGCATGCGGTTTGTTTGGGACAACTGTGTGGTTTGCGGGAAATTTAATATGTATCTACCGATCTTTCTATAATATTCAATAAAATGCCGTTGAAAAACATAAATATTCACAGCAACGGAAGACTTGAATATTATAAAATCTGTGCTAAAAATAAATAAGGAACGCACATAACTATAAAAAAAAAGCTGAGATTTGCAATCACGTTTGATAGTGAGAATATAGTTTATTAGAGTATCAAGGACGCGACAGTAAGCAGACGTTTGGAGCGGTGACAATGCAAACGCGAGGGGAGCTTGTTTGCCCGCCGCGGTATGAATAAAGATATTCCCGTTATTTGTAGTACAGATGTCATGTAATTTCATTGTGTCGCACAATATTTAGTGTAAACACGCGGGGCGACTCCCGCGGCCCCAGCCGACTAGATAACATCTCATAGTTCCGATGCACGTCGCGTAACACACAATAAAAACACATTTTTATGTCACAAGAAAAAATATTTCTGCCTTGCTTAATAAGGGATTTGGACGCGATTATTTGCGATAATATAAAAGAGATTAAGTCCCGTTACCATAAATACGTTAAAATTGGGTCACACGACAATGCTTTCATCGGTTTTGACAACATTTCTTTACCAATTTTATCCGATGGAATGGGATAACTTTTATGTGATTTTTTTACTTTATTTCATTCAATACAGGCATTACAAAATAACAAGCTGTGAAATAACATTATACATTTAAAAAATTATAAGATATTTAAATGTGTTTTTGTTCATGACATGTCTTCACAATCAAGATATTCTGCTTCTGTCTCGAAACTCTGAGTTTACGCTGTTAATCAGATGCTTTACTTAATTATTGAATGCGACCCTGTCTCACGCAATTCAATATAACAAAGGCTCTCCACATTAGTACGCAGAAACAAGTTTCAAACAAATATAAATATTTGATTTTCATTTAAATTTTACTCATGTGTCAGCTATAGAAAGCCTCCATATATTGTGAATAATTTATCACTCTGTCTATCTAACTCCTAAATTGAACTAATATCTGAACTCTCCTATTCGCAACTTAAATTGGCACATTACCTTTTGAAATGAAACTGTGTAAATTATTTACGTCACGCTCCTGTCACTGTGAAATTTTCCAGCCCACATTGAAACATCGATATGGTGTTAATAAAATCATGTCAGTCATAGGCAATCGGGACAAGTAAACATGAGCCCTCCATTAAATGATAATCCTGCCAATTTATCGACAGAGCAAAAAATATACGGCATTGTGTTGCGACTTGTCGAACATGAAAATTATTTTATATAAACACATTGAGTATTCCTGACGCTCCCCGCTCGCCGCTACGCTCGCAGATTACTCGGATCCCTCAACTTCCTCACTCGTCATCTGCTGACATATTTTTTAAAATGGGGTGACGGGTAATGGAATAATAATAAACTGGAATTTACTTTTTGGTCATCGTACTGAATCAAAAACAGAAAGGGGTGTGAACATATTGCTCGTTGTAGATTGTTTTCATTGTCGTCCAACGGACCAATACTGTATAATCAACGGTTGGATAAAATGAAATGGAATTCCGAGTCTGAGCTATTTGTCGCATGTTTGACACCAATAACAGGGTTCGTCGCGCATTAGAGCCACCATATGTCGGTCATATCAAATTTATTTCTATTATTTTATTGGTTTGGTCGGCGATGATTGCCTTCATTACCTTTATTGGAAGTCACTGAGTGAATTTGAATTTATGGTCAGCGATATGGGTGATAGCTGAATGACTATAACAAAGTGAACGAAGTAATAAAGGTAATAAATTGGTTTCACGAGGCTCTACGTATCGTCCACTATTATTTAGCTACACGCCATTAAGAACCTTTAGGTACTAACCCCCAATAATATATATTACTTAGCTAATAACTTGGATACATATTCGGTGTTACAGCGTTAGGTATGTGCCGCGTCGTCAAAAGACATTCGGTGCTGTCGCAACAAAGTGTAACTATATTAAGAGGAGTACAATAGCTCTATCAACTGTATGAGCTTAAAATCATCCATTTAAATAACGTTTTTAAATAAATACTGCGTAGATAATAGGAACAATGCAATATTTTGTCAACTGCCGACTGCGGGCCGCGGAGAGTGCACCACTGCGTGAAGCGGAAAATCCTCGGGACATTTGAGGACACTTTTTGTGGGATAATATCCGCACGACATTGTCAACCGGCTATTTAATACATCAAGTAACACAATACTTTAAATACGACTAGATTTGTGCAAAATTTGAAATTGTTACGCACAGTGATTTTGTATTACACGATTGGATTAATATGTCCATGTTTCGACCGACTGTCGGGAATTATTGTCATACGCTTTGTTGTATTGAAAGCGGCTACCTAGCTATTATTTAATAATGTTAAATTGATATCTGTTTAACGTTTTATAAAGCAAAAACGCACCGCCTTTTAAGGCATGACGAGAATTTTCTTACAGATTTAGATAATAATATCATTAACATTAACTTGGCAAACATAAAAGTTAACGGTGCAATAAAATTGATAATAAAGCCAATAAAATTATGGATTTTCATTTTTTTTGTTTATCCTCCGAGCAAAGACGTTTCCACCCTCGTACATTTACCAAATTGAATAGCTCCGGTGAGTCCCGATGGCAGTAATTCTCTATTGAGACGCAATAAAACAAGATATGACAAAAATATCCGATTTCATAAAGCTTTGGTTTCGTGACACGTAATATTATATTATTTAAGGGACATTATTCCGCCTTTTGTTTGTGGTTCCACTCCATGTTTTATGTCACCAAATGAGTCTGCGCACACTATGCGAAATTATTTTCTCACTTAATTTACAAGTTTTATATAGAGATTAATCAGGAATCGAGTTTCATATGGTTCGATATATCTGTAAGCTGGATTCGATTTACGTTTTTGAAAAGACATTCTTACACATTTACGTAATTTTTCAATCGTTAAAACCGTATTATAGGACTCTAGGGACGTGCCGATCCTCAATTTAGAAAGTTCATAATTTACAATAAAAAGTTGATAGCTTTAGAACATAAACACAATAGTCGTGCTGTGTGTAAAGCGTTTGTTTGTAAGCAGGTACTTGTACGTAATATGACAAGAGAAATTATTGGTAAAAGAGGGCTTGGCTTCAATGAAAAGGAAATATCTCAACAATTATGAAGCATTAGTGCGGTTGACAATGGCGACATATTTTTTGTAAAGCTTTCATGTGAGCCTCAAACAAAACGCACAATACAACCTTCTATATTTGGGACGGTTTAATTAATTATACAAATGTACAATAGACGTTTAATCTTTTGAAGTCGGATTAATAAATAGTTATGTAAGAACAAGCTTCAAAGATCAAGGAGAGGTTTTATTTTTTAAACTAGATTAAGCTCTAGTTGTTGTTTAAGTTATGATGAGGCTGACATGCCACTGTGGATAAAAACCTCGCATAAAACTTACAAATAAATAAACTGTAAGGTGTTTTATTTACTTTTACATATCTACCTAAGGGAAAACCACTTTTTTATAAGTTGCTCTTATAAGGAGGCCAATGTTTTTTCGTCGGTAGGTATGTAAAATTGTTAACCCATTGTTTAAATTTCAGAAGACATCCATCTAGCATTGGAAATGCGTTACAGCAACTTTTATGATTTGATTTGATTGTTGTTTTTGAATAATGTAACCAATCACTGTATGCCTTTCTTTGTTTTGTGTATCTCTTTGTATTTTTTCGGGCTCTTTCGGGAGACTGATTATAAAAAAGAGTTCGTCCTCTCGCAGTATCTCTCTTTGCCCTTTAAGTAGACTTTGATTCTAAGGTACGGCTTTACATTCAAGAGTCCCAACTATTCTTAGTGCGAGCTGACGTTATAATAAGCGTGTGCTACATGAAAATTCTCGCATGCTTCGATCGCTAATGGTATAGGGCGAGATATAGCACTGGCTTGTTAGTTTGGCTCCTTACAACTTGTTATAAGGTTGGTGTAAACACGCGTGACGGCGGTATCACGTCATCAGGCACGCGAACACGCTGCGCGATCACTCCTCATCCCTATAATACAATTATAAATGCGAAACTGGTCGTGTTTGTTTATTTGTCAGTAAATCACGCGAAACCGGAGGATTTGCGGGCCGTGACCGACGAGAGATGTCGTTATTGCATGTTGAGGAAAGCCTCAAATCAATATTTGTTTTTATGGCTGCAAAGTTAAAATGTCATGTCCATGGTAAAACAGAGTATTTTAACTTGATAACCAACACAGGGAAGGGAAATCGGTGAGCAGGGGTTATAGATTACGTTAGTTCCGTATTGTGAATGAGCAATTAAATACATACTTATTTGACATTTCTATCTGACGAACTACCAAAATGTTTTGTCATGGCATGATACACACATACATCTACACACCTGTCTCTAGCCTACTAAGATAAATTTCCCTCAAACAGATAGAACCATTTCAAATTGCAACCGTTAATAGTTTTGCTACATTTATTCTTGCAGTCCGTTCTTATCTTCAAGTGAGCTTTTTATAAAGGTATACCTAGATTAATTGATATAATTAGGCCATTATAGGTACATACGATGAAACTCGTGCTAACAAGTGCGGCAAGCGCAATAAAATGGTTCCTTGCATCTGTATTGCAGAATGCTAAAAATGACGAAAAAATCTATATTTATATAGGTGAGGTAGTTAGTTGCGTGCACAGGCTGCGTGCGGCGGGCACATTCGACTTCGTGCATCACATCGCCACCCTAATTAATATAAGATCTCAATTAAATTGCGACACATAACGAGGAGCGGAATTTTTACACACACGCTTAATATATGGCCAGCGTTTTGTCTCAGAATAAGGCAATATCCAGTCAGAATCTGAGAACTCGTTTGTCCATGTCACGTGTGACTTTATACAAATAGAACAAAATGCATTTTAAAATTTTATGATCCAGAGATAAAGCTGTGAAAGTGCTATCGTGCTTTAATCAAGATTAATTAATGTGATCCCTTAAACTTTATTACGCAAAGAATGGAAAAATAAAGAGTTTAACAGTAGTTAGAAATGCTATCAGATTTGCGGCTATATTTTTAGATTGGGTGATGTAAACCTCGCTACAACTTATGTATTGTGTAGCTTGCGGCTCGCGGAATATCTCAATAATTACCGGGACTTTTCTATACGCATAACCTTTTTCTAATATACTTTATGTTGTTACTTATTAATTATTTTAAAAGAGACCGCACATTAATTTTCTACTGAGCTTAATTGACATCGTTTTTATTATGACTGAACAAATAAAATATTCAGGGTCTGAGTTATAAATGTTCACTTTTCCCTTTAATGGTGTCCACAGTTAGTTTATTCGGGCCGGTGTCGACGTCGAGGCAAGGTCTTGACCAAGTTTTGAATCGTAATAATTTCGGTTCAGATTACCGATGCTGATAGGGCGTCATCTCACCTCTCGCCAGGGTCAGACTTGGAAATCTTTATTCTAATTCATTATGGATTTGTGATTTTTCTGCTAATTAATTGTAAGATCCGACTTGCTCGTAGAATGTAGGGGACTGTTGTTTTCTGATTTCTGAACTCTTCCTTCTCCGAATGTGAGTTGTAAAAGCCTAGCTGATCTATAATTCTTATCCGTATTATAGCTAACTCCATTTTGTTTTTCGGTATAAAATATTCTGAGGAACCTTCTACGTATATAAGAGATTGTTGGCGAAAACTTGTTTCGCGGGGGGTATCAAATACTGGTCTGTTACTATTTTCCAAGTTAGTTGCTTAAAGTGCATTGCAAAACCTTGAAATTTCTACGTTATTTATAGACGTTTTTCCTTCGTATGGAATGCCTTGAGAATATGAAAACCTGAAATTGAAAGGGAAAACATCTGAATTTGTTAAGTTGTAACAATTGAAGTTTATGTGCAGGTGTATTTACTTCTGTTCAGTGACACCTAAGTCCACACCTGTAGTGGCAATGGTAGAAGGCCACACGCGGTCGCGCAGTGCCGGGGGGCGCGGGGGGCGCGGGCCGGGGGCGCGGGGCGCGGTTCATTCATGTTGTTAGATCCGACCGCTCATAACTTAACTCCTAATTTATTCGTCTCCACTTACAATCCAGTTTTGGTGCAACCTTCTTCGTAGCACCTTGATTTTTACTATGACTTTTATTAAAACTCTATTTTGTTCATAAATTAAAGTATCGTTGGTCTCATGTGGACAGGATATAGTCTTAATAAGCAATAGTTTTTTTCACTAATTAGAAGTTGTTTACTTTCCAAACAGAAATGTAGAGACGTAATTGTACCTAGTAATGTCAATATTCCAGAAAAATGTGCCTCGTATTTCAGATACTCCCTGCCAAAAAGGGACCTGAATAGACATGTCTCCAAGAAACACCTATCTGCTATTCCCCGCAGCATGCACTATAAATTTACACCTGTACATAAACATGTACATAAAATAGTGTAAAGGCCCTTAGCGTAAACAACGCTTGTCCAACTATCCATTCATAAAGTTTTATAAAAGATAAATATACAGATGTAACGTAACAATGAAACAGTATGGGCCGATGGAAAATATCAGATTTCTTTCCAATCGTCAAAATGTTCGACGCTACAAGTTTGAATCAAAGATTTTTTTTCCCGATATTTATGTTTGTCTTTAATTTTTACTCCTGCGCCGCTGTCCATTTAATATTGGACGGGGACAGTGTTAACGATCACTATATAAAATTTTATTTCAACGCATCTCGCCTTGCTTTTTGTGTATTCAACACATCGTCGATTTTACTTTTTATTAATCACTCGTGAGTAACAGGGTATATTTACGTGTTGTATGGGAATAATGTGTCCGTTTGTTTAATTAAATTGCTTGATTATAAGTATAGATATTGGGAATAAAAACTAATGTTATGATTTTTTGGGGAAAATTGTAGATCAGGTATAGCTAGCCTTTGCTCTGATTTAGTTAGAAAAGTGTTTTTCACTGAAATATGTTTTCGATGTGTGTTTTCATAAGGTGAAAAAATTCTCCCGGTTTTCGTAATCTAGGCCGTATGGAGTAAGAAATAAACTACACAATTTCTCGCTGCGAGTGTATAAAATAGGGGTTACGCCTTGAGGGTTCATCATTGGTATCAGCATTCCTCTTTGCTCTATAACAACAAAGTGGGATCACCAACCTGTTTTGCAATCGTGGGTAGCGATATTCCGCTCCACGTTTGATTTCTGTACTCTATGAAGAAGTTCGTGTTCAGAAATTTAAGTTCGGACATGATTCTGACAGCGTTTGATTGCTAGGTTGGGAGAAGTGTTATTGTGTTTCCCCATCAGTAATTTCTCAGTGGTAGCAGTCTGGATTTGTGCCCGGTCTATGGTAATAGGTCCACCCCTTATTACATACGGGATGCACTAATTGGCGAAATGTGGATGTGCGAAACATTTCTACCCAACATTTCTCTGAATACAGGCATGCATGATGATATATAGTATAAGGTAGTTTCCATTTCCATTCCTCCTCTGTCAAGATGACGGTGCCACCTTCGTTTCTCAGGTTTCTTAAAGAACAACTTTCAGACTACCAGCAGAATCTATCACACTGACACCCCGTACCGGTCCAGTCGTGTCTTATCAGTACTATCTCACTAGACATATCCAATACAGACCAGATCGGGGACCAGGGACTTAGTAGACCACGTCCTATAAAAATCCGAGAAAAAAATACGTACGAGGTTCTTATTTAGCTATACAGTACAAGGTTCAGGTCCTAACAATTACTTAGGAGCCCTATCAAAACATGTCCGTCAGGTTGGTATCAGAAAATTATCGACTAATCCTTATGACTTTAGTATCAATTTGATAGAAATTATTTACCAAAAATAGATATCTTAAGTATCTACGCAAGTTTATAACAGTATAAATTAATTTGATTTAAAAGCCAAGCACGTTTCTGAAACAGATAAACAATTATTCCACAATCGATCGTATTTATACTGCGTTCGTTTAAACTGGATCTGCCGCCCACGCCAATAAACAATTTCCATTTTAATTAATGAAATAGTTGCTTGCTTCCATATTCATATAAATTGTCTTAATGTCTTAAATTAATATTGGGAGCTGAGTAAACATTCGGTTGCGTGGGACGACGAATGCTTATGAGAATTAGGTGAGTTTTACAAAAAAACACGTTCATTTTTTTGTAAGGTAGAAAGGTAACGCTTTATATTAGGTGTGAAATAAAGTTCCTAAGCGTTTGAATGATCTGTGTAGTTTATCTTGTGGATTTTGGCACAGTTTTCCTGTTAGCTGCTAGAACTTTTTGAGGAAGTTACAGGCGCTACTGCGGGACTTAGGTTGATAATCAAACATAGAGCTGTAAAGTTTGCGTTAAAAATGATGAGTTCAAAACGACATTAATCTGCATACGCGGTAATATCGCGTGGTCAATAAATCATTCCAATATCGTGTTAAGTGAGTGGGACACATAAAAGCAGCAGCAACAAAGGTCGCAAAGATTTGTGCGAGCTATCTCCAGCGAGCGCGCATTCGTGTAGGCCGATACGCGCCGCCCGGCCGCGCGGCCGCTCCGCCGAGCGCCGCGCCGCGAGCCGCGCCGACATCTACACACATTAAATATATCCATTTAATGATTACAATTTCTCGTTATAATTTATTTAGGACGAAGCATAACAAGTTTTCGAATCAAATATGTCGCCCATAAAGATGCTGACTCCGAGGGTTGGACTCCCAAACCTGTTAATTCTACAATGATCTTTTGTCCGATGCGACTCGACGATGAAATGGTCTCTCGTATCATGGATGTAAGAATTAAAACCGGTCGTTACGTCTCAGACTAGAATGATCGTTTTGAAACGACTCGACCGCGCCTCGCCAGGAGTTAAAGGGTTTCATGAGCGTGTGCCGACGGTAAATGAAATATTTCTTCTTCAGAATAAATTAAAGTCCATAATCCAATTCCACCGAGTCGCCGTAAGACCGTTCTTATCGAGTCCTTAGAGGGGAACGGATAGATCGAGATCGGCCAGAGAGTGTGAATGAGAGCATTACGATCAAAAAGGGAGGCGGCGGGCGAGGAGAGTGAAGAGGCTGTTGGATAATTCTTTATTCTTTATGAATATGTGAGCTCGTTATCTGTGGGCTGACGTGGCCCAAGACATTCGCGGCGGCGGCGCCTGTGTGCGTGGCGGTGTGTGGTGCACACCGGTGCGTGTGGAGCCCTAGTGCTGCCACTAAATAATACATAGGTATCGACAGCGCCGTCTGCGAAGAGCGGCGGGTACACGACCGGATCAACATACGGCATCGACGCCAGATTGAACGATAGTTCCCGAGGAACTGGTTATCGTTATGGGGCGACTGGCGGATGAAATTTATTGGCAGCGCGTTGGAGAAATGTAGCGAGCGGAAGGGGCTTGCGATTTTAATTAGGTAATGAATGTCGATGCAGATCTGCATATCGATTTAACGGCTAGATTTATCCATTCGTTCCATGTCTGTGTTTCAAACTCTAACTAAAACCCCAATTTAACGATTTGAACAAATAGATGGATAAATTTATTGTTTGCTGCAGAGTACGCGGACAGAATGAAATTCTATTATTTATATTGGTTGGTAATAATGTCGAATAAAATGGACCCATTTTTATCAGATACCTAGTTTGTATTCATATCACTTATGATCCGTGACTCCTAAACCTCCGTAGCTGCATGATCTTTGAAAGTTTAGTAAAGATCCATTTAACATCTGTTAGAGGTAGACACAACAAGTCCCAAGTCTAAAGAACTACCTATCTTTGATATTCATTCAAATTCCTGTTGGCAAAAGTTGTTCATGTTTGTAGATATAGTAATGTATCATTAGGCTACATCCTTACGCATCCGCTAATTTAGCTGCTTTTAATTGCAATTAGTATTTTCTTATCTTTTAAATCTGGTTTTAATTAGTCATCACCAAAAGTGTTTTTTTTTTTCGCGGTTTGTTCTAGTAAATGTACAGAAACTACCATCCTAAAAAATACTGGTATCAAACTTCGAATAACAACCTAAGTATATCCCAAAGCGACTTTGTGACCTAAGTTAAAAATACCCTCCCAACTTTGTGATGCTACATATATTCTTTGCAATTTGTTTCATTTAAAAGCTCAAATGATAAAAATAAATGGAACAAAAGTATGAAAGGGGATCTTTTGGACGGCACATTTCTCTTCAAAATTGACGTTTTTCAGAAGCGGTCGGTTTTTAACGTTTTAATTAGGGGCGCACATTACGGCACGCCATCACGCTCGCCCCTCGCTCTTTGCCTCACATTTTTGTATATTTCCGTCTATTTGGGGAAATTTTTATTTTTCGACCACTGTGCTATTTTTGTGACGCGTGCAGCCGGCGTGCGGTCTCCATGTTAAATCTCTGTGGGAAACTTGTATAACATTCATTCCTATCTATGCGTATTATAACAACTTATGTCAATTTACAAAAAAATTAATACCAACGTCTCCACATTTCTACGTCTGGCGACGAGTGGGATGTCATATCAAAAATCATAGATGTTAGCCTGCCCAGATTTTTTGAATATTTAATGTTGTCGTAAAAACGTTAAATGATGAGCATAGATAATAAAGTCGGGATCAGCAGAGTTTTAAAATGTTATTAATGTGCATCCAGCAGGAAACGAATGCCGTGACGGATAGTGGTGACGACTGACACTTTCCTTCTGTTTAGTAAAAAATAAGTTCGATTCTTTCAGAACGTGCACTTAAGTGCCATTCTGTCATCAGTGAAAACATAAAACTTGTTAAAAATGTACTATTAATGTTGACATCTTTTTAAATGAAGTTGGGTTTATGATAGTTTTTAATAAAAAACTAATTGAGTTTTAACTCAATTATTTTACCTATTTAAAATAATAATTAATTTACTCAATTGGTTTACCAATACAAGGACTTAATAAACTAAATTCTAATGTTTGCTTGACTCTATCTATTCAGCGACTTACCCAATATAAAGTTGGTATAATAAATATTTAATCGCAAAAGATTTCACTACATGGCTTAAATCTGTAGCAATACTACGTCACGCTCTAAAACAAAAGCAGATTCACACGTAAAATCAGCGTAAACGCAACTGCCTTTATGATGCTGACGAGTCTGCCTACACTTAGGTAGTTTATAGATGTACTATCGAAGAAACGCATGTCTGTACACTGTAAGCACTATTCTTGTTTGCAGCGCTCGGCCGCTATAGTATTGCTTACGTACGAAAAAAAAGGGTCGTGTGCATGGAATATTGTTTTCAAAATGCTTAGATATGCGTTACCCCGATGGTACCTACTCGCAGCTTCATTCTAGTAAATCTCAAGGATTCGGTTCTATATTAAGACAAAAGATTGTTTTTTTTTTTACCAACACTACAACCGACTTCCAAACTACAAAGTGAACAATAACTTTAATTTCGGAAGTCGGTGTCATCAAGTTTGGATCAATCAGTATTTAAGTTTTTTGCCACCGACTTTTTTACTTTTTAGTGTGTTGGTTTGTATTTCATCAGTTCCACTTTACCAAATGGTGCTTTTTGAGAGCAAATGAACGAGTTACTATAAAAAATACCCAAATTGCTATAGGTGTGCCTATAATATTTGAAGAGTTCCCTCGATTTCTCCAAGATTCCATAATCAGATCGTGACCAAATGACAATGGGATCAACTTGGAAGTATACCCTTTCAAACAAAAAATAATTTTTCAAATCGGTTTTGCCGTCTTCGAGTAATCGGGGAATATAAATAAAAACAAAAAAAAAAAAAACAACAATCCGACGAACTGAGAACCTCCTCCTTTTTTTTAAATCGGTTAAAAATACATGTGCACTTGTCAATTGCATATGCAACATCTGTTGGTCCATAGTCGGCCAAGAGAAACATTTATAATACGAGCATCCAGGGTGAGAATTGAGATCAAGAAAGGGAGAGATGAAATACTTACTATTAATCGGTCTTCTTCCTAAACAGCCTAGTGAAGTAAGAATCGAAATAGATACCTAATAAATCAATTTTTCTTTATTTAATGCTGATGCCCAAAAACCATACTTTCATAAAAGCGTTCTAATCCTACTAATCTAATCTATCCGTAACCTTCTCTCAACCATATCAAAATGTTTCCCTAAACATTCTCATAAAACCTTATTTAATACCTACGTACTACGTTTGTGTAAAGCTATGTCGATATTGTTGAGTCGCGTCACGTCACGTCATTTGTCGTCGTTAGCGATGACGCATGGCGGCGCTGACCCTACCTGTGACCCGCTCCATCATTCTTCCATCAACGCTGACGTTCTGATGACGACACTGACTTTCTGCTTGTGGCAGCTTTGATGTGTATTTTGAGATTTGAATAGGAATTGGTAATTATTGGGGTGTATTTACGGCTAGGTGACTAATTGGCTAGGTGGTGTGGTTAAGTTTGGATGGGTATCGACTTCTTACGTTGAATCGTATCTTCCCTTGTCTGCTAATCTCCACCGAATTTGTAGGCAATGCTGTGAATCGGCTACTCCAACAAGGGGTCCAACCATAATCATTCATAGGCCAGGTAATGCGCAGGGCAGGTCAAGGTGATAAGAATATTCGAAGGTGATGGTCTGGCCTTCATTAATATTTGAAAAGGGTTTCTGAGCATGAGACATTAAAATGGTGTCTCCGGGACCGGTGGTATTGCAGATGTTAATAGACGGCGGAGACCACTTTTCAAGCTGAAGTGGCAATGAGCCGGGCATATTAGCCGCAGAACCAATGACCGTTGGGGTAGACGTCTTATTGAGTGGTGACTGCAAATCGGCAACGTAAGGACGCCCTCAGGCTAGGTGTAGCGACGATCTTCGCAGGGTGGCTAGTAGCAGCTGGTGCAATTGGAGAGGCCTATGTCCAGCAGTGGACTGCTGTAGGCTTATGATGATAATCACTATTCATTCAAGCTTTTACTTTCAGAGTTTTATAAATATTCGTGTTTATTGTGTTTAGGTAGTTGTGTCTGTTAACTATGGCAAAGCTTAATGACTTGTACCAGTGTCCAGTGTTGTGATCAGTGTCGTAGTAAAGTACAATAAATACCTACATAGTTATAAGTTGTCAGTATTAGATTACTATACTTGTACAGACTTTAAATTCAGAACTAGTGGCTATTGCTTACTAAAGATTTTTCTTCACTTGACTCTATTAAAACTGTCCTGAAACCATCTAACGGTACTTAATTAAAAATAGATATGTCAATTCTGTCCCCAAACAGGCCGTACCAGGTGGCAAAACAAATATTCCCAGTGAACAACAGCTTTCTTTTCGCAGAAACGTTTACACAGTTAACATTTTTGCAAAGCGTGTATACCTCCCACCGCGGAGCGTGCATAAATGCCAAAAATCTATATTTGTATAATGATCTTGTATTGAGTAACGACGACTTCCATTCACAGAATATTTTCTAAAACTGATTTATGACGATATGCAACCGAACAATCGTCCCGTTTTGACTTATGATGGTTTAAGATGGACGAACTGAGGTTTTACAGCTACCCTTTCAGTGCAGCTTGAGACAAACCCTTTCAGAAACGGGGTAATAAACTTTTATTATTAAATTTGCAATACCCGAGGAAACAATTGTGTCGTGCACCCCGTCGATACTTGCTGTAGCAGCCAACCAATTAGTCATGAGCACAAAAAACTTGAATTTATTCAAAATTAGACCCAAAAAAATGAAACGTTAACGAAATTTATGGCACGACCGATGGCCATAAGCATTTTTTGGCTATTGTTTAAAATGTTAATAAAATTTTAACACTTTGGAAGGACGTTTTTACTATCTTAAATTCGGCAGAAAGATACCTACACAATATCAGCTGGATCTATTTAAATATTTGATGTAGAGTCAGGTACACGAGTTGACTTTATGTTTTTTACTGGAATTTTGAACTTCAACCCTTGTGAGAGCAACTGTAAGAACATAATACGTAAAACAAGTGGTCTAGTTTATAGCCGGGGTGTCGTGTCGGTGGCGGTCGGTGTGTGTGAGTGACACGGCACGCGTTCTTAGACATTTGATATGATATTATACTATTCCTGTAAGAGAGCACTCTCCCTCGCGGGATGCACCGCGATGCGCCCGGGTGCATGCAAATGGTGCGTGGAGATGTGTGACGTAGACTCAGTGCGCCTTTCACCCTCGTTACCACACCGTGCTTACCAGCTCATACAGACATGTGTAGAGTCGCGCTCAACTTCACACCAATTTCGTTTTACCACACAGATTCAAACTTGTAATTAAAATTCTTTGTCGTTGGTATATTTTTCAATGTAATTTTATATTCCTAAAAGTACGCACAGGTTTACTATGTAAATATTATGCCAACAAGATATTTTCACTCAAAAAATATGTGTAGCAAGTTACAGAATGTGAGTAGTAGCAACTCCATCGACTTGTTTTTCAGTCGTGTAGCAGAACCAAAAATTTATTTAATTTGCCGCATTATGCAAACCGAGACATGCCTTTCATTATTCTTGGCGTTTCGATTCCATATCCGAGTGAAATAAGCTTTTGTGTCTCCCGACACGCTCCAGCGGTTCTCCTGTCATTACATTGTTCCCGGGAGCCTGCGGTTTTAAACAATTTCCATATCGATGTACACACCAGCTAAATACTTTATAATAATAGTAGGAAACATTTTTTTTGTGTTAAATCTCGAAATAAGTGAAAGTGACGTTGTGTGCGGACCCGAACGCTCTGTCATTCTAAATCACCGTCTTTGTTATGCTAATGTCCGGCGATTTTACAGAATTTCGGCAAAAGGGCTGCAAGTGAAGTCATTGTCACCACTTTTGGTCAGCTTCATATGCTAAACGTTCTCAGAATTTTGAATACTTTTGTTTTCGTTTTAAGGAGAGTAGAAGGATGGTATTTGTATATGCAGATTATATGATTGAGTTTATGACGCTAGCGATGGGCGATGGGGTGGGTGGTGTGCGGCGGGCGGGCGCGGGCGCAGGTCGGCGGCGGGCGGTAGCGTCGCCGTGCCCATCTAATGAGCAAGCGTGTTCGCCTCAATTGCACACAGCACTCTTATTCACCGGCAATTTATTTCATTTTTGCCTCTGATCGCGCCTTATGGAGCGTCTTTTTATCTTATTGCCTTCGTGGGTCTATAATACGCATCCTGTTACTTGCAAATGAGACACACACCGAACATGTTAGTGTTGGCTCGCTCATGATGTAGCTACGAATAATTAAAATTTCTTAATGCAGTTTTTTATTTAATTCAAACCAACTTCATGGGAATCTTTTGAAATATTTTGCTTTGTTGCGCATAAGCTTTTGCTTTATTTACCCTTTATTGCGAAGATATTTCGAAACACCGATGTAGCATCTTATGAATCAAAGAATTCATTTGAAATTCAATTTAGTGTGACTTTAATGTATACTCGAGTTATGGCTTATTGAGGATACGCAGACATTTCCCGAGGCAATAGGTAGTGTTATGAGTAGAAGAGTCATTATTATAATAACAATCTCTGAATCGTTGCCAAATGCTTGTCGGATACGTGCCGATGGGAGTGGGTTGCTCCGGCGACCATTTGTATAAAAAATATAAACAATAAATTTTTGTTACGATTGTATAATACATAAATCATACATTTCATGGATTTCAACGAGCTGAAAAATGTGTAGGTATCTACAAAATTCAGACATATTTACTTTCATTTCGGCAACAGTGAGATTGAGCTTTTTAAATTTTGAAAAGTTTTACAAGTTTATTAAATACCTAATAAATAAGAACCTTGAAAACAAACCTTTCATTATTAAACTAACATCACATACTTTTCGATATCATCCACTGAAGTTTAATAATAATTTAATGCAGGTCTGTCTTTTTGTTTATTAAATAAATAAAAGTCTACAACACCCAATGGGACGACGTAATTTTTGCTTGTTTTTGTAACATTTTATTACGTTTGGAAGACTGGGGTAGAACCGTAAATTAAATGAAAGATCCGTCAGTTCGGGAAGAAGTAAATCAAGACGGACGGATTGCCCCTAATAAAAATTATAAGAGGCACAATGCCTCGAATGTGAGCCGAGACCGTCAGGAGCTGTAAAATCTTGCTATGTTTGTTTATGGTGCACTAAAATATGTTATAAACTAGATAAGTATAATCTAAATAAACTAACGTATAATTAGTATCATGATATTTGTGTAAAGTTCTCTCGACATGGCCCTTTGGGATAATTTTATTAAGAGGACTTTATGATTTCTATCCCAAACATACTTTAGGAGAATAAAGTTTATTAAAAGAACTTCTCGAGCACAAAAATTAACAAAACAAAATACTTTAATAGCAAATATGGCGTGGAGGAGAACAAATAAACGCTCGGTAATATTTCTTTGTTCGCCCGACCAATGGTGCGCCGCTGACGTTGACATGTCTTGCTGAGCTTTTTGTGATGCTCTTATTATATTTTTTGGAGGCACTTTTTGGAAGAGCTTATTTGTTGGTCCAATACCTGGTCGTAAATCTGTGGGCAAGTATGAGAATGAATATGCAGGTGTGCCAACCCTTCTGCCATCCTTATACAATACAATATGTATATGAAGATTTATACAAATTAGAATGGCATTCTCGACGGAGTCTGTTCGACAATAACTAATAAAGTCAAGTCAAAACACAACTGTTTATCACACACATATTTGACAAGACTATTATATATATTTTACAGTCCTGCCTATTATTACGTTACATAAATATGTGAAGAACGCGGATTCGCCATATATTTCTTCGTAGACAGTTTCTAATCATAGGTAGACGCTATTTCAAAAATAGACTATTTTCGTCAGTTTACTTTTGTATTTAGGAGAAGATGCCCCATTTATTACATTCACAAATGTAAATGAACGCTTTCGAAGTACTCGTTTACGTGAGAATATTTGTATTTATTTTATTTATGGCGAGCTGCGCGCGAGGGCGCGATGTGTTTAAATATCTGTAGATTTTAAATACGAGTTCAGTTGGAGTAACTCAGGAATCCATTAGGTTAATATCTGTTATCTTTTGTATAGATTAGTCTTTGAATTCGTTAGTGAGTGAAATTAATTTGTCGAATTTATATCTTCGTGGAGTAGCTTTAACGAATTGAAATTCTTTGAGAGTATACTTAATGACTTGCCGGAGTTCAGTTTCTTAGTGAAAGATATTTTCTTTAATATGTGGTAGGTACCTACCTACCTAATGCATGAAATATAGGTCCACATCGTAGTTATGGGAATGACACATTGCTTAACTAATTAGTAGGTAATAACTAAAAAAAACAATTTTCTATAAGTAGGGTTTTCGTGAATTAAACTGCGTGGTAGTGAAAATATTTGACGAAGGCATTTATTAGTTCATCTTGTGTGGCAGAACTGAGCGACCATTAGTCCGGTGATGAAAACTTATTGTACGTTTCGCCTATTTCATTATATCTTTTTTTTAACAGGTATTTAGGAAGTTTCTGTAGTAAACAAAACTTGTTGACACAAATTGACTGGCATTAAATTAATAATTCAAAAGAAAAATGTGAAAATATTATTGCGGGTGGGAGTTTTTGAGGGTTATTGACTTTATGTGCTGGAATCCAGATACTAAATAAGTTTAACGAATGGAGTAGGTGTATGAAATTTTTACGTAAAAAACTTTTACTCACTAACAATCATCCATTTTGTGAAACGTGCTTTTGTGGTCTGCAGGTTGGATAATCAAACTACAACGTTTCCACTGTTGGGACACAGGACTCCTCTCTGTGAGAAGCCCAGGGACATAATCTACAACGCGGGCTTACTGCAGGTTGGTGAAACATTTATAATTTTTCATAATTTTCTTAAATTTTACCCGAATATAGGCAATTAGGGATGCACTTTTCACCTCCTCACAAACCTCCATACCTCATAAATTCGTGATTCTACGCAAAAATATGTTAGGCGCCTCTAGGCACTTGCTGAAGCAAAATAAACAGTGAAATATGCACACTATCCGCGGTTTACTCCATGGCGCTGAATAAGAGCATGACTCATTAGAATGTGCTTGAATTATCGCTTTATAAGATGTTCTTTCTGATGTCAACTTTAAAATTTACGAACGTAAATTATTGTCGTATATTCGTGACGATTACACACGTGCTAACGAATTTATGTCTCATCTTGTCTTTGCGTACTTTGCGGACATTATTATCGTCGGAAATCAGTATTTTCGGTTGTTTATTGAATTTCAAAAGAGCTGTGAAAGAGGATTTGGTGATGTTTATAAAGTAGTAATGAGGAAAGAAACAGCCTCGAAGCGGGTTATTATAGCTTTGCGTTTTCATTCTGAGTGTCAACATGTCACCCGATGGACCGTATATAAGATTTGGGGGACTTCCATTGCACAATGTAAGCCTTTTAAATTGAAACAAAACATACGGATATATTAGAATCCGGTAGGGTCCGCAAGTATTTACTTTACCTATATTTATGACCAAACATCTGCACACTCGTATGTAAATTACAATAAATCAGTTTACTGTTTGTTCATACGTTAGAAATGAAAGGAGCCGAATAGTTTATTTATTTACAGTTGCAAGTGGGAGTCGGTATGAATCTAAGATTAATACCTGTTATACCTCCATACATACAGTTCTGACACGCGTATATCAACACGGTTCGGGTCCGTCTGCCACTTCGTAAAACATAAATATTATCGTAGAGAAGGCCGTTCCCGATCGAACTTATTTTTCCGTCTGCCGACAGTTATTTCATATAAATTAATGGCGCGAGTCGTCACGGCGCAGACGCCGAGCTCTATTTATAAACTGACGAATGAGACGCGCCGAGCGCAAGCGCACGCGTCTCGTCATATTCCAATTACAAATAGCTGTCATCGTCTGTACATGCCCAAGATGTTCTGTTTCTTGTATTCCGAGTAACTATATCTTTCAATTTCACATTTCAGATTAAAATTAAACCCTGTAAACATTGTTTTCATTTCACGTGTGGGCGATTCCCGCACTGCGAGAGAGTGAAACGGAAAATTCAACTACACGTAGATACGTATGTGTATGTGGAAGACGTCGGTCGTAAAAAATAAAATTATGAATTATGATATTTGGAGCATCGAGCGTCTCTGTTCGTCTTCGGATGCGCGCATTCGCGTGAACGAGATGCAGGGCGGCGCGGCGCGGCGCTGCGTCGTCGGAAGGGTTATTATGTATGAATTATGATGACGCCGCGGCTCCGACGGCGGTAATATCGTTATGAATATGCTGAGCTCTGCTCGCTCATTGGTTTACAGCATATCCGCCTCGAATGCGAGGGAACGCCTCTGGTGGCCTTTTTTATTCCTGTATTGACATTCAGTTATGCACATTGCGAGTGGCGATGCACAAACTGTAATATTTCGCCTGGTACAGAGATAAGTCGAGCGAACGAGCGGTCCGCCCGAACATTTGGGATGCAAATACGAGACGACTGTCGTATGTAAACGAACTTATGCTACTCATGCGGTATAGGCTCCCGCTATGAGGCCCACTCAGACGTTTCCTGCATTATATCAATTTGCATTTCAGCTGCAATACCTACACAAATTGAATATGTAGACATGGCGTTTGTTATCATATTGGTAGCAAACGTGCTCATTTACTTGTTTCAGTGTTTGGATACATATCTCGATAGTTAAGCGCTTCTTCAAAGACTGAAATAAAAAGGCAGTTATTTCATAAATATAATTTTGTATTTTTCACGATACTAACTTACATCTTACTACTACATACTTTATTTTGGAAAATGGACTCTTATATTCTCACACGTAAGAAACATAGTCCATTCTGCATTCTGTCATGCAAAGAGTTTTCGTTTTAGTATAAGCTTTATGTCGTTTAAGATATCATTGGTACACGTCATATTTCCAATTAATATCCTACTTGAAACACTACCCATATCTTCATAGTTTCGAAATAGATTCTATTCAGATTTGCGTGTACTTAACATTCTGTCTTTTCATTATCTAACTACGACGAAATATTGTAAATGCGTTGATTCAGCGTATCACATTTTTCAGACCACGTTCGGTTGAGTTACAACTAAGACTTTATTATTCTATTAACAAAATTATACAGTAGCTAATTGTATATCATATTACACCCATTTTCGTGAAATATTTGCAACTTTCATAGCTATGATGACACTACTTGTATTATGAGTGTCTATTACCTACGCATCTGAGCTTTGAAGGACATTAATGAAGAGTTCAGTATGTTGAAAAATAAGAAAAATCTAAAATATTTTAATATAATAAACGATACAACATAAAAATATATTTACCCTAGAAAACGTTACGTAGTAGTACAATGAACTCTAAAATTCAGTGCCAACGTGTGATCGTGTTGATTCGGTTACTCAGGAATTGCACAGTTGCCGGCAAACTTCCAAAATGAACCGCAGTACGCACTGGCTGATATATTGAGTGTGCCAAATTGCAATCTTGGATGGTTATCTTACTAAGTATCGAACTAATGTAATAATCTTTCTATTCGTTTCTATGTTTTGAAGTAATCTAATGTGCAAGCTTAGCTTTTGCATGAATTCTAACAGAACATATTTTTCAGTAATAAATCTAATCCAGACAATTGTTTTTTTATGTTGTCTGTTTTACCTGGTTTACTGGAACATCACTTTAATTGTACATTTTCCAACTGGTTGGCATATACTTAGACATAAAGAACGGTTATTTAATTAAAAAAGTCCAGTTCTGAAATATGTAGGTAATTCATGAAACGAAAATATATCACAGTCATATTAATATGTTTTTCCATTGCTACATGGTTTATTGATGATCTCAAAACTTTTTTCAGCTCAGACAGGATATAAACATACATGAATATAGACAAATGACGTGATAATCATTCATTACAAAGAATCTGCGAACTGTAAAAGCGGACTGTAAAACTATGAACACGACGATTGAAAGTTTATACAAATAAACGCCGCCGAAATAAAATCAAACGCTATTTATTTCGTCAATGTCATTGCCAAACGGACGATCGAAACACGTAACAACGCTGTAAGTAGGATGAGCACCATTTCGTAAACAATGTCGCACTTCCCAAATAGAAAAAACCATTACCGGCCAATATTTCTAGCAAGAACTAAATTCTAATTGTATAAGCCATTGCAAGATTGTTTCTGCATTTGAATCAGAAATTGAATTTATGGTAGCCAAACCGAAATAGAATAAATAGTCAAGGCAAGCAAATGTTTGAGATAATTTCCACGATATTTAGGGAGAGACATCTAGTTACTCTAGTTGTTGTAAACCGCGCCATGTTTTCCCATATTTCGCCGGTATCGATATCGTAACGTTATCGTGCTGTGTGAAAATACTCGAACAGCGCTAACACCCCTGTAGCAAGTGTTTCTGCGGACAACAGCGCTAAGATGCGAGTGGCGCGGTATGACTAGATAAGCGGACATTATGGTATCGAGGGCAGGATATATTTCCGTGTGTTGGGTAAAGTGGGTTGCTCGACCCGATGCGTGGCTCGTGGCATTCACCTTGTTGGCTTGGGGCCAATCAGCCCCGCGGCTGGTCGCCACCCGTGTCCCCGCCACCGGTGTGCCACACGCTGGAATTAAGAAGCGTGTTTATTGGATTGTTGTGTGCTTGTTCGCTTCTAATACATTAGTCAGCGTGTGAGCGTCCTAATTTCGCCATCTATAAATCACAGATTGTTTGTAAAACGGTTGCAGAACTTTTAAATTTTCTGTTACGTTTGATGATTTATACAATGAGTCTTATTAGTGTCGGGTAAGTATTATTTTATTGTAACGTTTTCTGTTTGCACCAGTTTGTGGGTTAAGCAGAGTTCCCTATGTGTCAATCAGTATATGCTGAATGGTTGGCATCCGATGTATCTACATCGGGTACATCGGGTATGTAAATACATCGGATGATCGGGGTGTTTTTTTCATACATGTATGTATTCTCTAACATTATACAGATACCAATTTCTCACCAACTGTGTATTATTGAATTTGCTAGATTTCTACAAATCCGATCGTACTAGACACCACAATCATGAGCAAGTCTAATATTGGACACATCAAAGCTATCGCCATTCCTATCCCAACAGGAAGTTTTCATTCTAATTAGATTTCTCGTAACATCCAACATGGAATGAGTATATTAATTGCGCTGGAATAGTTTCTCAGTAAAGTTGGCAAGCTTTAACTAGACTGCACACAGGTGGCTAAGTTACAAATGAATACGTTAATGAATCTCAGTGCCTATGGGCATCCACCATGACGAACAAATTACATGGCACGTAACAAATTTTGATTATATGAACACTATCTACGAGTGCTTAAATCTGTTATTTACTACTAAGCAAACCTGTGGTCATTCATTAGGGACATATAAAACGAAGTAAGTGTGCACACCTATGGAACATAAAAATAATGTAACTTTCTTGTTGGAATTAATTTGTCTGTCTATTCTGTGGTTGGCTACTTTCATGAGAAACCTGTGAATTTGTCAAATTACAATACAAAGGCGTCATTGAGGAGTGTAATTAATAAAAAGCATTGCGGTGAAAATAATTATCCATTGTTGGACTCGCTGAGCCCAGCCCGGGCCGGCGCGGGAGCATGCTCTCAGTTTGGCAAGCTATTAATTAACCGAGTACTTGTAATCTTTCCAAGAAGTAATTATGCATATTATTTTTATTGCTCCATACAAATAATCCGGTTTAGTGGAGTATTATTTTATTTTAATAAAATGTTGTTTTTCTGTTACGTCGTGCATGAATTTGATATTGTATTCAGGTTACATATAAGACTGAATAAGTGAATAATATAGTAATTCCTCTGAACAAGCGAAGGTTGAACTCGACTGACATCAATTTTGAATTAGTCATAATGTTTAGTTACCAAGTTTCCAATGCTACGAGCTCACTACTCATTAAAATTTTAGAGCCGTTTGCATGTTGAAAGTCCTTTTAAAAGCGAATAATTTTAGCATGCAAAACAAAATAGGTATAATTATACAAAGTAGGCTTAAATAGATGCGATTAGGTAATACATGTTGTTGTTGTATCTCTGTTGATCCATTGCCGGGCGTAATGAATGTTTTCATGTGACCGACTGTCGTTTAATGCAATGTAATTAATTTTACCGTAATCATCGGGCTCGCTTCTTTACTAGGAAAACGCAAGCGCTCATAGTTAAATGTAATTAATATAAAAATAGTTTTCGTTAAAGAACAATAGTGGACAGGAATTTCTTTTGATAGGGAACAAATTGTAATGGTCTGATAAGAGATCAGTTACAAGTAGGTATCTACTTACCCATTAACCTTAGTCATCCGCTACATCTTGTGCAGATTAACAGCTGATACTCAATAATTTTCAGATGAACAAGGAATTTAATTCAACGCAGCAAAAATGTCGTTAATTTAATTAATGTAATGTAACAGCTGCAAATTGTTATTGTTACTCGCGCCGGTCATACGACGTGGGCATGTGGACCAACACCTTATTGTACTAATTTTAAATAAGTCAAGAAATAGATACAGTATAACAAAGTAACAAGGCACGCATGTTTTCAATGAGTCTGGTTAATTATGTTACTTGGTTTCGAATTTGTAATTTTATGCGGCAAGTGCTCGGAACGATTCAACTAGGGCGATGTTCTGTCGGAAGTTAGCAAATTATCACTGGCTCGTAAAATTAACGCTTCTTATCGATCGAGAAATGATTTCGGAGTTAAAGGCTTCATACGAAATTGTACACATTGTGTGTGCGTGGAGGGATCAAAGTCGCGCGGCACATCGGTCGACATCACGAAACTTATTTAAAAGGTAACAAAATGTTTTCAATTTTATTGCTGATTTTATGTTGAATTCTTTAAACATGTAGGGTAGGGTGCGTGCGTACGTGTTCATACCCACACCAGTGTGTGGCGCGTTACGTTAAGCGGTAAGTTGCTTTGGGCTAAACGCAGTAGAGTGCAAAACCGACGACGATTCACCGGGAATCTGAAATTTGCCTGCTGGAAGTGGCAGTTCCGAGATAAGATCTCACGATGCCGCAATAAAAAGCGTTCGTACCTCGTCCGTTGTGTAATGTGCATTCAAATTGCATTGTGCGAGAACTAATTCGCCTTAGGCCGATTCGCATGTTACGATAAACACATGTTTCGATTAAGTGTTACGCTAATGTCTCGTGCTTATTACCTACTCGACTCTTGCGCCCCAAAACCAATTGCGTTACATTTCTGTCGTTACCATGTGCCTACCCACTTGACAACCCACCCCTTTCCATTAAAAACGAAAGTAAAACTAAACAGAAACAAAAGGTTGGTAAAATCGTTTCTTTTTCACTCCGACTAATTTTGAAGCTTTCAGGAACAATATATATAAGTCCAAGAAGTAGAAATATGTAGACAATTTAGATAAGGTTGATGTGAACGTTATTGTGCTTACGAGGGCATTTTGAAGAGACAAACGTGGCGCACGAGATAAGGGTATGACAAAAGCTATTGTTCTCTACACCAATTACTCGCGGCTCGCGAATTACCTAAGCCTCATATATAAATTAAGCAGCGGCAAACAGCGGAAAGATTTCTCTAGTTATACGCCAACACAACAATTATTCGTAAATCACTTTACTATATGTTGAAATTTACGAGAGCTCGTTCGCTGAACCGCCGACCCCGACCGTACCGCGCGCCTGCCTGCATGCGAATACTAACCGATGGTGAGCCGGTTAAGGTTTACTTTGACATTGTTCCGCTCGCGACTCTACGGAACATGAAATTCTGTAGCAAAAGAGAATATGCATGGCGATTTCGTGATGAATATTCATTTCCTACGGGGCATGAAATTTATTGTGTTTTACATTTATATTCAACTCAGCTGTCTTATGTAACGGTAGCGACGCGGGATTAGCGAATTGTGAACGTTCACATTACGATTGTGTCGCACGATTCTCATTCGTGAGCGGTTAATTTTAACCGTCCTTAATAAATTAATGAAAACTCCGCGTGACTTTCTAATGACGTATATTTGCAATTGTTTACCGTTATCGGATAACAGTAGCGAAATCATTATTTACTGACCGCGCGCACATGTTAAGTATTGCTGCACAAAATTGATAGTTTTCACAGGTTAGAGATATCTTTAATTCTTGATTAGACAGAGGCGCGTGTTGATTGATGCGCGGTTATAAGTGGTGTGTCGGCGGGAGCGCTAGGCCGGTCTGGGTGCAGGGCAGGTGCTCAAATTATTTGACATTTGAAATAAAATTTAGGGCGTAGTTAGTCATCGGCGATCGAACTCTACGATCGACACACTTGGCACCTGTCGAATATTTAGCGCATAAATCCATAGCAACGGTTCGATCGCGCCGTTCGCTTGATGGATTCTGAGCTATATTTAATCAACGCGGGCGCGACACGCCGCCGCATTGTTCTCTCGATTGGATTGCTGAAGCGTCTATCGATACTTATTTTATGAGGTGTCGACGGAGATTCATTATAGCTAACGCAATAAAATAATTATTGAAACATTCGATTAATGTTAAGCGGCACGAACGCGTGACTTATGCATGATGGTTGTGAGAAGTGAAGGGCTATGTGCGATATTCATGTTTTACATTATGAGCCTAGCGGTGCCGGCGCGTAACTAGCGGCGTGGGGCGGGCGGGCGGCCGGCGCGTGATTGCAGTGGTCGCGTCAAACAATTGATTAGTCGCATAAACTCGGTTTGGCGTGCGCTAACGATGCATCATCCCGACTGATAATTAAATTGTAAATTAGCTAAGCCGATGCTAGCTCACCGCCGCGCCACGCTGCCGGTACTGCGGTCGACGCCGCGCTTGATCCACACTCGCGGTTTGACGTTTATTGATACTTTCATGTTACAACCTATATTAATTTTGATTTTCGACTGAACCCCAAATAAACCCATAAATACGACATATAACTGTTCCGCTTCAATAAATGTATTTAACACTATAAATAAATTTATGTAGGTATCCATAAACACACAAATTCGTTTGGAGCAAGCTTCGCACTCGTTGATTGCGAAAAATTCAATCTTGTTTCATGGAAATTTAATTTAACATACAAAATGAAAAGCTCTCGTTGGATATGAATCGATGTCGGCTCACTGACTGCTCGCCTGTGTTTGTGGACGATACTGCTTTGTGTGCATATTGTAATCAATTGTCGAATTGTATCAATTTGAATTCACAATTTGCAATTTTGACGCGAATTTCATTAATTTGTTAACGGAATATAATTATAGATTGTTCAGGTTATGTTGATGTATGTTTTGGTTTTAGTCTGCGGAAATATTTGACATAAAATAAATTGATGTCGTCTATTCTGGGTATATATTTATAGTTATTATACGTCATGTAAATTATACTGACTTATACCACGATGTGCAGGTAAAGTTGCTATTAACATTCCTAACAATATTTCTTCATCAAATCAATGTCTTCAGTCCCATTCATTTTCAACCGTCAGTAAACGTTGTAGCATCGATTAAGTTACACAAATAAGCTGGTGGTGCAGATCGCGGGTGTCGTGCAACTATCCGTCACATACCTGCATCGGGCGTCGCTGCATCGCACATAAAATATATTTATAGCAGTTCGTCGCACCTACCACAGGGAGAATTCGCGTGCCGATGCCTTGTCAATAATCGTTAATAGATATTTCAGAAAACAATGCAATCGGCTAAGTATAGCCACTGTGACTAACGTCCCGTCAACCGAGCGGTACACGCATGCTCAACTCTGTTAATCTTATTATGGCAACAGAATTTATTTGCTATGCCATGGAATTTGTTTGACACCTAACGTTTCATTTCAGTGTCTATTTGTATAGGTTTAGGAAAATAGTTTCTGGGGGATAAGAATAGGATTCTATGGCTCTTTAGGTTTAGCTGTACGACGTGACTTTAGGATCCAATTGAGTTAATAAGTAACATCTACCCTCTGATACAAATACTTACTGAACATCTTATAAAGTGTGAAAGGATGTTGGAATGGGTGCACAGGTCGAGGAAGGTTTATTATTCAGTTCCTGTCGTCAAGTAAAATGGATCGTGCGATTAGACTAAATTAATGTCTTACTAAATTAAAGATCAGGTAGTCCTAATATTATTTAATTATCTATTTTTAGATTAAGATAAATTGTGATACAAAAAATTGCGGACCCATATGCCAGCAGCCGTCGGAAGTCGTAACTCACAGTTATGAAGCGAACGACACCAGTTTCATAAACATTGTTTTTCTTCGTTTCGCCCCTAATATTTATATTTATCAATCCATCTACACATTTATTTATAGTCGAAAATAGCGAGCATCCGAGGGTGCCCCGGGGGCGCGCCGTCATTACGATTTATTGTTTTCTTTGGTCATAGTTTGGGGTCTTTCCTACAAGAGTCCTTAGACGGATTTTAAGATTACTTATTGTTGACCAAAAACTAGCTAAGGTCCCCCACGAGTGTATTATAGAAGCTTCAAAATGTATTGTTTTCCTCTCGCGTTACCGCGTTTTTCATAAAAGTTGTTCGATGCGAGTAAAGTAAACAGTGGTGGTTTAATTGAATCTACGTATATAATTGCTGATCTTGTAAACTACCGATATGATGTTTGCGTAGGCCCGTGCCAACAATAAAATAAAATCGATATCAGAGACTATAGATTTTGATGGAATTTATTTGTCACCTGTGCGGTTCTATTTTTGGATGCAATATTTCATCTACTTATATTATGTTTGTGTAAGCTTACTGTGAGAGTGTCGTCTATTTTTAAAGTTCGCGCATGTGGGCTCGATAGTCAAAATATTTTTGGGATTATAAATTGCTCTAGTAGGAGAGGGTGTGAACAATTAATAACAATATTATTTATCTATAATGTGTGAATGTTAATGCTGTAACAGATCGCACGGTCTTACTGCGACATCTGGTGTCGAATACAAGGAGGCGCGCGTGCGCAGATTCATCGCGGCCGACCTTTGCTTTGTTGAACTTTGCAGGTGTTAGATATGAGAATCCGATCTAGCTCAGTAACTAAATTAGGAGATTAAATGTTGACGGCATATTATTCGACTGGAAAACTGTTATTAGTTCCGTTTTCTCATTTAGAAGAACCATGCTTGATAATTCCGCACTTGATCATTGTTAATTAATGGACCAATGCATACAAACAAAAAATATAGCAAGCTTGCTCAATAATTTGGGGTAGACTGAAAGCAGAAGGCGTAAAGCCTAAATACCAGCCGTGGATTACTGAGGTGATAAATTATTTCTCAAAAAACTCACCGACAGATCCTTTTTACACACACAAACGTACCAATATGTATACAAATATTTCACGTGCAGTTATGGTTGCAGGCAGGGGCCAAATGTCTATTATTTAGTGTGCACTATTTTTGTCTCTCCACAAACAAAGCCCCGGAAACGCAAAATTGTTGGTGTCAAAAAATCTATTTGACTCGTGCCACTGTGTCTGCACCTCAGTGCACTGACTTGTACTACTGACGAGCAATCTTGATACATTTTAAGCACAAAAAAAAAAAATGTGGAAATGGTTTAGATAAAATATGCACATATCTATAGTTGGTTTACATTATTAGTTATTTATTAGTTTTTTCACAAGAAAGAGACCCAGTGACTCATTATAATAAGAAGAATCAAATGAACACATGTTGGTATTAGTTCTAAGAAAAGTTGTATACGGACTTTATATAAGAAAAACCCAAATGTATACATAACAACAATGTTCATTAATAGTAGCATGGCTCATCAAATATCAAGAACACCAATCGCGTTATAATACAGCAGCTTCTCAATACTTGACATATTTATGTACACTGTAGGTGCAACGCACGGGACATATGGCGCACCAATTTATGAAGCCGAGGGCCCATTACCATTTTAAATATTATTTTTAGGGAATTTCGTGTCAGATCTCACTCGATGGCGGCCCGTATATTAAGAGATGTGATCCTCTGATTAAGTCACCCTGAAATTTGTGAACGTAAGTGTGTTAGGATTTTCTGTTAATTAAGGAAACATAGTTATAACATGACTTCATTATGTCATATATGTTATTTTTATTTTTAATGAATACTGAAAATACATATTTAAAAGCGGTGATTCGCAAATGCTAATGAATTGTTAAAAGGTTTTTTTTTTAAATCAGTGTGACTAATGAAATTCCGATTTCGTAATAATGTTTATCAATATTAATTTCCGGTATTTTGGTAAAGAGCGTTTAGCTTCACTAAACGCTCACAGTGTAAGTAGAAGGCGCGTGGCGACGGCGCGGCGTAGCAAATACTGGAGACCTTTTTCTTTCCTTATCTTCTCTGTAGATTGTAAGACAGCTGTAGAAAATTTCAAAGTATGCACATTTATGACGTGTAAGGGTTTTGTTTAGCTTCACGTGTTGACGCTTCATAAGCAATTAATAGTTTACCAGAACGGCTATGAATGGTGCAGTTGTGGAGTCGTGTAAAACAAACAAAGCTGGGTCAACCGCGCCATTAAACTTTATGAAACGGAAGCCGTCACCCGGCGCATGTGCGGCCACTCGCTCTCCGATCTGTCAGTACCAGCGCGTGCGCACACCTCCCGTACTACGTAGATCCGTCACTAAATAGTTATTTATCTCGCATTTAATTCCAAATTTGGTCCGCTCAGACTAATAGCTTACAACTTTACCTCTCCACGTTTACACTTGTGTAATTGACTGTACCTGAAATGTAAAGTGTTTGTTATGTAATTAAACGTACATTTACTTACTTATACATATAACTGTATAACTGCTGTTTGCATATAACAATCATTTGCATAATATAACGCTCTAATTCCTTTCTATTCATAACATAAATGAGGTCATTTCATCACTCGAATTTCATCTTTACAATCTGATCCACTAAGAAATGCCGCAGCTATGAGTAATCTGTTCTGTCAGTTGATTTCTTTATTCTAAAATATGATAAAGCACCTGAATCCAATCGTGTATTGTGAGGTGGTGTGCAGTGGCTCGTGACGCTGCGCAGTGCCACCGGACATTGTGGTAGCAGCGACACCTTGTACACTCATTGTACACTCCCGACAAAAACTGTCACAATGTTGTTACAAGTTCACATTATGATAAATTGTTTGTGCCCACCATTTTTTGGGTGACTCGTTACATCTTATTGGAACGTTGTTATTTATGAAGTGGAATTTGTCAACCTGTTTCCTTGTATTATTGTAGCATTAAAAGCATATTTTTTTGTCTTATGAGAATTTATAAGTAAGTACAATCACTCGCGTATGAAGTTCTCACATTTATTATTCGGTACGCAGTCGTATTAAATGACTTCATAAGCACGTTGTAATCGATTGTACTTAACGAATAATAAACAGGCACAATATCAAACGGAAATATCGGGTTCGTCCACCATTATATTCGTAATATAAAGGTCACAATGTCACATCGTTTATTTTAACCAATGAAGTAACGTTAGGGGTTTTTGTTATTTATTTGCATAAGTAATTTTTTAACTAAAATTATATTTAAATATAATCGAATATCTGTGAATTCCTAAGGGTCAGGCAGAGTTGTTTAACACGCACTGTCGACGATGAGGGTATCAGGTCCCAAGTGATAGAGGGCGAGCCAATTGCCCTTTAGCGTCCGCAATTCCAATCCCTGCTGTATCTGAGATTTTTCTAACAGAAAAATTCAATTACTTTGGCCTCACCGAATGGTTAAGAATCAAACGTAGAATTTTAATGTCCGCGGCTGTGTCTGCTAAAACAAGATTCTTAAGTAGACAAGAGTGACGTACACATCTATAGATGTAGGTAATCACAAACACAGTAACTAATTTAAGTGTTGGCAACAAATGTGAAAAAGGAGCAATATCAGAAATGACGTGACACCACCTTGTCACACCTGAGCGCTCGACACTCGATGTGAGGAGCAACATCAAACGCATTGTCCCATCTCTATGAACAAACTAAATTCCTAGTAGTCCCACATATATAACGCATACAAAAACCTTTTCATAAATAAATGATACCGCACACCACTACAAAAATAAATCTCAAATACGAAATTCCCTTTTGACGGAATGCATAAGTATAACCGTAGCCAAAGAAAATATAAATGCTGTCCAAAGGCGAATATGCGGCAATCCCTCACACAAGTGGGTAAGACGACTTGAATTTTTAATGTTACACTCAGACCGTTGCAAACCGTAACAGTTTTCTTGTCATTGGTGGAGTGGAGATGTGAGATAAATTTTGCAGAGTGGCCCCATCTTTTCGTCTGACATCAATCTTTAATGTGAACACGGGGTACACTCTATACGTGGCGTGTCTAATACTATTTGTGTACAAAGTATGAAGCTTTTACTTTGAGAGCCGACATACTGAAGTCCATCGGGCCGCGCTAAAATCATATTCGATTTTAATAAGCGTGAACCAAGGGTAGCTCTATACGAATTGATAGAAGGCAAAACAACCGATTGTGAGTCTAATTCGTTAGCTGTAACCATCAAAAAAGATGTCGGCAGAAACTTCTTACCTTGAAGGCGTCAATTAACTTCCTCATTGCCGGCGATAATAATGACAAGACTAAAACAATAGTTGTATTAGTTTTTATTTTTCGCGTCTATTGAAGGCCATGTTCAACAATACACAAAACAAAGTTGGAGCGATTCGTCTCGCCATATAATTTCAGTAATCAAACGCCACGTCACTACGAGGCGCGGTCCGGAATCGATTAAGCGTTCCATTTCCGGTGTTTTTATAGGGAATAATTATTGGAAAACTGATCAAACAATCAAGGACTGCTAGTTTCCGTCGTTCTACTAAGATATTATAAAGAAAGAAATCAACTCATAGAGCTGTGGATAATCTGTGGATACATTCAACTGTGACCGCTTCCTCGATAGATTTTTATTTCTTCTTTGATAATTTGTTTTTACATTCTACGTGACGGTATAGTTTTTCCTTATCGCTGAGCGTTGTCGTCGTCTTGCTGGAGCTCGGAGCACGGCGGCCTGCGCAGGCGCACCTGTCCGCTACTCCAATGAAAGCACCGGTGCGGCGGTTTAATTATTATCTTGTTTTTGTACGATTTAATATTGCGACTAGGGAAGTAGATCACCTCGTTGATTACGAAAATCTTTTTGCTATAGTTTTTGAACAGTGTCCAGTGGAGCGTTTCGTCATTTTTAGATCCGTCATTTATGCTCAGTCTTCATGAATATGAAAGTATTTCATAAACATAATTATTACCTGGGTGACGGACAGGTACAATAGGATTATGTAATCAGGTGTCTAAATTGTTTAATACTGTGATGAAGTGGTTTAATATGGTTGCTTAATGCATATCATTTATCATTATGTTATTTATTATAATAAAAGTCAGAATGTGAGATGGAAATTGTAAAGTCGCGCTCGAGTGTTAGGGTCGACACTCACATCATTTTTAGCTTTTATACATATTTTTAATTGAATCCAAGAATATTTTAATCATCGTCTTTAATGTAAGCTATTCATACCATTACCTCATTCTCTTCCACATCCTGTGTTAAAACTCTATAGTTCTCCTGTTGAATCGTTAAAAGCTTTGATATACTCAATTCATATATAAATCAAGCCTATTTGACATAAGTCATAACTGCAAGGTATCTGGCGACATGTAGATGATGCAATACTGGGGTTTTATGGTGAAGAGTTAAAACCATCATTTGAATGTCCGTTGCCAAAAAGGTATGGCAATATTCAACCTGTGTAGCACCATCTCTTTCTTGGATTGAAACGATGATGGCTTTAACACTTCAGTATACGGCCCCCGATGTAGTTATTGAGTGACGACCACGAACACGCTACTAATGGACTATTAACTTCAAGCCGCTAATTATTAATATTTTATTTTTATGGCTGCCTCTGTCCACATTTTAACGACCACTTTCCGGTTCTCGTATTTAGTTGATATTTTGAAATGTTAATATTTGCTTAGAGTTGATTGAAAGGTCAACGGTTTTGTCAACGGTGTTGCTTTAACAAGCTCTATTAGTTCGGGGCGAGATAAAGTTACAAAATCATTTCGTATTATGTTTCGATGGCGGACGATGTGAGTTTTTGTTATTAATATTAATTTTCATATTATCTATAATGTGTATGAAATTTGATATTTTATGACATATCTATTTTTTTTTAACAAATATTAATTTTAATGCTGTCATAACACTATTAACATATTGGTCATATTTTTAGTAATAGGAGATGGAACGATTAGTTAACATATTTGTTTGACAATATTAAACACATGTCCTAAATCATTTTCGTGCATGATCCGTCAAACTTATCCCGAATGTCAAGGGTTGACAGCAGTTCGTGGCATCCGCTCCGGACGACGGATAAACCATCACAATATAGGGCACCTCTAACATTACATGCAAAATAAGTTCTGTGATGACCGCATAGAGCTCTATTTGTTTCTAACATATAAATAACACATATTGCTTTTCTAATAGCGGATAATTTCACTGACACTTTTCTAAAAGCTTAAAATGGTAGTTAGTTACTCTAAATCGCGACTTCATGCTTTATGTTTAGAGTTGCTTTTTGTTTGCATATCGATATCATAACTCCAACAACGGAAGGAATAGCTCAGTGTGTGGCTGTGCATTTGTGTTATTAAATGATTTATGAAGCAGGATTACCGGGAGTTTGGTTAGTTAAACAATTTTAGGGGTTATTGGTATATATATTGAGTTTGAAGTTGTTTGTGAAGTGAGCTTGTTAATCATGCACGGTAGCCGTGTGTTGATCTCGGTGTAATTGAGTTAACTGACGCACTGATGACTTATTTGACAGAGTGAGTCGTCTGTTTTACCGTTGTGTTATTATAATCTACAAGGGATAAGCTATGTGTTTATTATTTGTGCGCAACGGTTTATAGGCTGGGATTTTAATTAGGTGCTCACTATTAACTGTGAAATTGAGTTGATAGATTTTAACATGCATCATTGATCGCTGATTAAACATTTGTGATTTGATTAAGTTAGATTGTTTACAGCTAAGTTGTCAACGTTAATTAATTTACGTCTCTAGCGATGCTAAGTTTGCAGTTCACGAAAAACAATGTCACAGCGTTAAATAAGTTATCTGATATTGGTTTCCATATATCCCGCTATCAATTCATCTGTGGCGCATTATGTTTCCACATCGAGATATCAAATTGATAAGTGAGGCACATTCGCAGCGGGTGCCAGCGGGGGGCGGCGCGGGAGTGCGGGGGCGGTCGAGGCATTATGAAATTGGCCGTACGTTAGATGCCGTTACTTCTGATAAAATATAACCTGCCCGCCTGCTCATATCTGTCGGACGAACCTCCTTGCGTTTCCTAGTGTGCTCACGTCCGAAACAACCATCATTTTAGCTTATTAGATAATCAATAACACGTAAAATAGCTTAAAAAGTTTAATAGTTATAACTTATAACACAACAGGTTTAGCCGCGTTTGATTTATTTGTACAGATAAGATACGGAAAATTTGTTTTCACTGAAATGCGACGTTACGTTACGTTACGTGGTGAAAGTTGACGTTATTCAAATTAGAAAATGATGGTCACGTTTGTCGTTGAAACCCATTAAACAAACATGCCATCTTCATGGGAACCGAATATATTGGTTTCAACACTTTTATCAATGAATGGATTTCATATTAGTAATAGGTATCAACTTCGAAATGTTTGTGCCTGTTCCATATTGTTGGATCAGCTGTTTACATTGTATGAAATGACCTACATAGCTCAGGGGTGGAGCGTATGATTTGGGTTACCCGTTCCATCCCTTGATCGAAATGTGTGTTGACCAACGGTGGACACCCATTTGTTTCATTTAATATGTTTATGATACTCATAGAAGCTATGCTACGTGGAACTCTAGTACATTCGATATTATCAATTCAATATTATGTCTTCTTTTTAATTTAGCTTCTAATAAATGTATTGTTGTCTTCTTTATAAATGTTTGATGTAAATTAATGGCCTGAAACACAGGTTTTCATAAACCTAGATCAGGCAGGTCTACATTACAGTGAGAATAAAATTTTCCTCGATTGTAATTAATGTAAATCATAATTTTACTTTATACTTGAATATTTTTTTTATTATTATTATTATTCGTATTTCCATTTTATTTTTTGTTTAACCGGTACCGTCCCACGGCTGGGTCTTTATAGGTCAATTTCTAATTATTGAGCAAAAATTAAAATGATTCTTATTAGATATGGCTTATTAGATTTTGATAGATATGGCGCTGGATTGATTGCTGTAGTGTTCGAGGTTTCTTACAGAGTATCTATAAATTATTTTTTCTACTTCTAGAAATCTAGGTACAGATGGTACAGTTAGTTAGTTTAAACAAATAAAGGTTACCTAGTCTTATGTGAAGTGTATCATGTAGAAACACCATTTTCCTATTATAACTACAGTTAACTGATGCAGCTAATTAGTTTGATCTAGTAGATGTGAATAAACAGACTGTATCGTAGAATGCTTACCCTCACTCGCAGGAAGGCTTGCACAACACTATCTCGTAATGAATAAGACTCAATTCAGTGGGCTGAGTGGTATCTCTCACAACATCAGATGTGCACCACTATATCGTAGGGGTAGCAAGGAGGAGGAAGGGGGGAAGCAGGGGGGGAGCTCAGATACTCGGCGTAAGGTCAGAGATTTATGTTCTCATAACGCGCCGTTCCTCGCCAACCAAACGTTCAAACGTATTGATTTCATTTCCAACATTCATTTTTAAATAGTTCTGCTTTTTAAACGCCCCCAAGTACCACAAGTATGTTCAAGTATGTACAAGTTATGTTTGCTTACCTCAACTCCACTCAAGCACAGAATTTGCTATGAACCGAGATACAATCAACAAAGCAACTCGTACTAAAAATAATTTATTTCACAACTTAAGAGAATGGAATAATACTTATGTTGATGCTTAATAGGTACTAAAAACAGAAAATTGACTCGACATCAAGGTGATAAATAATATTATATTAATATAAAGTGGGCTATAAAACAAAAATGTATTCGTTCACATATGCTTCTTGGAATGCGGCTGCGAGATAAGAGATGTAGCTCAGATGCTAATAACAGAAAAAATATGAATTATTTAAACAAATATAGCGATGGATTTTTAATTAATAGAAGACTTAATTAGGTACTTATCTGTCATAGTAAAAGGGACATACTATGTGGGTAGTTTATGGGTTTTATATCTCACTGAACATGTTTGCTTATTAAGTATAATTTATTCTGTTAATAGGTCATTCAGGTAATTATAAAACAACATCATAAGTTTCTATTAACATAAAAGTTTATAAAATATAAAAATCTGTATATCTTAGCATTGTCCCTTATGTCGAGCAGACAAGAAAAGGGTTGCCTTCATTTTGAATGAAATATAAGGCTAATGTTCTGAACCAAGTTTCCTTGAAATTCAAGTAGGTTCCTGGTCTCACATAAATCTGCCACTCATCATCTTCTGAAATGACTTTCAAGAGTGTCTTTACTTCAATCTGGAGCCTATGTATTTCATAAAACCGACCGGCGATAGGTGACAGGCGACAATCCGACAATTTCATAATTTTAGAAGTTTCTTGCATACATGTTAAACAGCACCTGTGAAGAAAATACAATATGTCAATTTTGTAATTTTTAGACAAATATGTCGCATTGTCAGTTATATTAAATAGGGCCTCGTGTCTGGCTGGCCTACCCTGAGCAGTCAGCCCAATTCCTTGCGGATTGGTCAATATTTTTAACACAGCATCAGCTATTCTCATATAGGGTCTTGTGGATAAGTTGCCTAGCTTGCTGTGGTTGGTCCGTAGATGGGTGATCGTCTTTACATACCAAGACTCCTCCGTGCCTCGGAAAGCACGTTAAACCGTTGGTCCCGGCTGTCATTCGTGGATCTTTGACAGTCGTTACGGGTCGTCAGAAGCCCGGAAGTCTGACCATCAGTCTTACCAAGGGACGTATCGTATTACCAAGCAACTGGGTTGTTGCATGAGGTCAGATAGGCAGTAGCTCTATGTAAAATACTGGTATTCCGCTACATTCGGTTAGGCTGGAAGCCGACCCCAACATAGTTGGGAAAAGGCTAGGCAGATGATGATTAGCTATTCCCATATCCGATACGAGAGAAAAAGATAATTTTATTTATACCATGTTTTTGCTCGCGGCTTCGTCCGCGTAGTGGTCGTTCCGGTATAAAAAGTATCCTACTTACTCGTATGTCCTAAAAGTGTTCATGGTGTATCTGTGTGCCAATGTGTGTAAATTTCATTCAAATCTGTTCAGTCGTTGAGGCGTAAAAAGGTAACAAACAGACAGACAGACAGAGTTACTTTCTTAGCAATATTTGTATGTATATATATGTATATTTGTAATCATGTTCTCGAAAACGGTTCTAACGATTTCGATGAAAGTTGGTAGGAGTTTACGGGGGCGAAAAATCGATCTAGCTAGGTCTCAATCTGGGAAAATTCGTTTTCTCTATTTTCACAGCCTCGGGAATGTGATACGACTTTGGTACACCTAGACAATATGTTTATTTCTATTTTCACCCGAGCAGAGCTCGGTCGACCAGATACTTTATAATAATATTAGTATTTATTATGGATTCGAATCATTACTAACATTACTCTAGCCGGTCATAAGTCCGGCCGCACAGGTGCCGTTGACACCAAATCGTTTTGTCTTCAAGCCATTGGTGGGCTCCTATCGCAAGTAACTAAAAAGGTGTCGTTAGTAATGGTTTTTGAAACATCATAAAGATGTCATGGTGGCTGTTACCTGATTGTGCTATCGCTGGGCGTAATAGGGCGCGCGTAAAGTTAGCCGCCAGATACCGTGGACGCGGGGCTTAAGGAATCTTTACAATGGACTCACACTCGGAACATCCAGACCAATAATTAAACAAATACTTTTGTAAGGTGAACTCCGATCCATATTTCTCTCATAATCACTTTTTGCGTTTTTATGTGCGCTTTACCGGTAAATATCCGTCGTTACGGTCGTCGCTCAGTTAATGCACGCATGAATAAGTTTGAAAGTAATAAAATATAATTGATAAATCCAGCTTGTCAGGTCTCCGTGTACAATATTTCAACAATTTGTTCGCTGGTTAACCTGATAATTCTGCATCATCAGCAAAAAATGCAACACAATAAATTCGAGTAGCGTTTTAAGTGAAAGTTTAAAAAAAAGTTATAGTTTAAATTCTGCTTTTTTTCTGTAATAACTTGACAAAATGATAAAGTGTCTTTTATTAGTTACAAATATCGATCAAAACTGCGACATGCTTTAAAAGAAAATTTTAATCAAATACGATTCTTACGATTTTAACCTATTATTTGAATGGTGACATAATATTTTGCGGACTACTTGCATAAATACGACAATGAACGTTATAATATCTTCAATTTTATCCGAAACGAGGTCAAAAATTAAATTCTCATTTACCAACACAAAACATTGTGCTAGTGTTGCTGACGGTACACAACTTTTTAATCACTTCATAAGTCACCGGCCGCATTGTCGACGCTTATCTGGTAATTTTTGATAGCCACCACACACTTAACACTTGGAATTGTTTTGGATGGTTCTTTATTTATTTTAATGGCACTTCGGCCTTAAAGAGCATTCCACTAATCAAGGGAAGTGCACTCTCAAATGAATATGATGTGCAGTAAAACTAATTGAGAGTTATGAGTTATATACCGGGTAGACCTACCGAGGTGGTTTAATAGGAATAGTAACTTCTATCGAAAATTACTTTAAAAGAGTTACGTTTGTTACAGGTGCAAAACAAGAATAGTTTACTTAATCAAAAACAACATTCCATCCCATAAATAAGCCCCATAATATTTCGAACAATGCTAGCAATAACACAATATCGATCAGCCGAATCCCCCAACAATATTTATGCTTGATTGGTCATTACTATCGGCAAGCGGAAATTTTAATTTATGCGCCTGAGACACTGTTTGTTTTTATGTCATCGCTACTTTTTGCAGCAAAAAAATCACTTCGTTCGATCAAGGAAGTTACGAAAAATTTACTTTTGACTAAATAATAGATAAAGTGTGATCGATGACCGAGGTACAAAGACCAGAGAATCTTTCAACAGTTGGCTTTATCGGTCGCTGGATGTTACCTCATAATCTATACAAGTGGATCACCAGTGATTTGAAAAACGTCATTCAACTGATACCCGAAACCAATAAATTTCATACTGCAATAATTGGCTACGCCCGGAATTCTAATCTGCGCGGAGTGACTGAGCAGAATCCAAGCACTGTATTGCAGACTTTTTTCTTTCAATTAAAGCCTTTTTATCTTCCGGATGATTTACGATGCTTTCGATAACATTCGGTTTAGGGAAATGAAACATGCTTAATTTGTTATCGATGTCGTTATTAAAACGTGAATGTGTGTAGGTAGCCGAATATTTTTTGTTGTTCCAACGTTTCGTATAATTATTTTTATTTGGTTTATAATGAAGAGTCGGCGATAACAATATCGATTGTTCATGGATCGAGCGGAAGTGGAAATTTGAACCTTGTCATGGCGAGGCTCCGACAACCGTGACTGAGCTCACAGCGTTTCACCTCACATTTGCTTTTTATATTGTTCTCTGGTTCAATAGCTGACCTAGCAGTTGACTTGGCAGGCTGAGGTTTATAAGAAAACGAATCGTTCATTATGGTTTTTTGTTTATTTCCAACAATATTTTCAATCATTCACAATGATATCGCATCTTCGTGTCTTTCTAACATATACATAGTCGAGCTTGTCAATGCCTGCATCGTTGTAGTAAAATGAGCGGCTCGCAAGCGTGTCGGCGCAACTGTTATCGTGATCTGGGAGTTCCGAGAACAGAGAGTCTGCTACCAAATATCATGACTGTCGTCTTACAAATGAGAAAATTTCGCTCTAATTATTTATGAATGTGTTATCATCATATCTTCGGAGCTCACGATCCAGCCTCCGTGCGCACGACACGAGCAAATCCGCAATTAGCAAATGTGGCTTTCTTTGTTCTCGCTCGCACGTTTCGCCTTTGGTTCGTATCTATTACTATAAGTATGTATTGCGAGAAGAGTAGTCGGCGATCGTTAATAAACCTCCATTACTTTCATTAAGGGATATCTGTGGACAGTCGCCGTATCGAGATGTCGGCCGGCCGTCATGCCATCGACACATAACGAAATTAAACGCGATGACGCTATCGAAGCGCGCGCATCGAGCGTTCGCTGCTCGTTCTTCGCCCCTATCCGCGCGCGCACTTAATTGCAAAATGCCAATGAATGTCGATAATATATTTTAATCGCGACACCGAGCACTGAACGCGACGTCATCTACGTAATCCTAAATCTCGTTATGGACACGACTCGAATACCTAGGCATCTGTTATAAATTACGTTTCAGATTATCGTATGATCCAATCGTAAATTAAGACAAGATACATAATTAAGGCGAATAAATAAAATGGTTGGCATTTCGACGGGAGCACGTTCGATTCTGCCTCGCGATATACTCTCCATTTTGAGCTATCAGCCCTTTTAATAAAGTGTAGTTTGATTCGTTACATTTAATTGCGATTCAATCGCCAACAATATTGAAGGAGTCGAGGAGTGCGGGGGCGAGCCCGGCTCTGAATGTCACGACAAGATTTTTAATTACGTAGAAGATATCATCTAAGAATGGCGTCCCATACTATACGAGCGACATCGCGAAATTACAATTCAATAATTATATCTGCGGCAGAGGTTCAAGAAGTATTTTTAATTAGTGACAGCTTTACTACACGTTAACACGTAAATATCGGACAGTGAATAAGGTGTGTCGCACGTGCGCCGCGCACGGCGGCGGCGCGGGCGCAGCCGGTGCGCTACCGGAGCGCCGCCGGCCCCGGCCCGGTCGGGCCTGTCCAATATGATCCCTGGTTTATTTTCGTTCTTCTAATGCGTCTTCGCTGTCGTCCGGAGGACAATTAAAAATACAAAAAGTGAAACGTTTGTTTCAGACGTTCATTGTCTCCGTTATTAATAAATTCATTTTACTGAGTTGAAGTCGACGTGTATTTTATTCGCTTTAAGTGGTTTCACATTGTTTTATATTTATGTGCGGTTATTTTTGGTACAGACATTATAATGCAGTTTGTGGGGGAAGATGTAAAACGGCTCACTCTTGCTCCATTAGGGATATTTGAAACTTTGAGAGTGCACTCATAAATTCGCTTTTGTTGGTAATAACCCGGGTACTAAGAATAGAACGTATTGTTATTATATTTTACTTTACTTAACTGACTAAATATGTCGCGTCACCTCGTCTCATAAGATAAAAATAGTTTTATGATACGAATCAGCCGAAGTGCGTCGACGTGTCTTACTCCTATATTTATTACAATTTACTTTAATTGTACCGCGTTCATTTTATTATTCGTGTATGCCTGTAGAACATGCTTAATAAACACTTCCCATCTTCCTCTGAAATAATACAGGTAAATAAAGATAGTTCTTTATTAACATCAGTGTAGCCTTGCCCCGAACTTTGGGCGCGTTTGCATTGTGCGTCCAGCGTGGCCGTTCTTAGAACACATGCGCACATACGTCGCGAAAAAGCAATGCAACGCTACGACATTGCTGCGTATGCTCACCGAATAGTGTACTATTTGTACAAAAAAATGCTTCCAGTTGGCCAAAAATATCCACAAAAAGTCGATACATAACTTACAAGTCAAAATAAGTACCAGCCCTCTCTCCCTTTTGATATACTTGTACATATTATTATTATTATGTTAAGACTGTTAACTCTTAAATGATGTAAAGATTATCTTGAAAATGTTTTGTACTATTCTACTGAGCAAATGGTAACAGAGCTGGCAGCAGTGATTCCTCCTTAGGTTTTATTGAGAGTTCGAGCGGCACCTTCCCGGTTGCGCTGTTGCTACGCGTGGCTACGTGACTTTACCGTAGCAGTTCCACTGCTGCAATACAACGTAACCATAGCGGCTACGCGACCTTTGCGTAGCGACTTTACTGCTGCTACGCGCGTCTACGCAACGCTTGAGAATCAGCTGCGCTGCTGCTACGTCACTTTACCGTAGTGGCTCCGCTGCTGCTACAGGCGGCTATGCGGTGGTCTATCCGCGGCTCTGAGGCGGCTACGATGAATATGTCCGTCTACCTGTAAGCTGGATATACCTACGTCCAGTGCGTAGTCTCTTAGTACCTATACATAATAATCATTGAATTTTATTAAATTAAAATATTTTTGAAGTGTATCTTCTTAATCGGCGATTCGCTAATTGGACGAGAATTGAAAGTGAAATTTCAAGGTCGCGTCACGTTTAGGCACATTTCGTTACAGGGGAGAAAAGAAAGATATAATGCTCTTTGTTTCTCACACAAACTCTCTCTTATTCTTTATAGGCCGGGACAATTAGGTTCGAACCCTTTTTTTTGTGTGGGAAATAATCAAATAACTTCTCCCGCTCTGGCCGGAGTGGGAGGGCGTGTCAAACTTTTACTGACTAAAACCCACCCGTGTTGCTTCAGTTACCTGTATGTTGCCAGGGGCCACTGTAACCCTTTCGGACAAACCCGCAACCCTGCCGCAGGCATTGGCCCAATCGGGCCCCTTCAATTGTGCTAACATCTCTTTGAAGCGCGCGTGGAACACAACGCGCCGTCGACTCGGGCCTGGTCCTTATCGGACGGCGAGCTACCCATTGCTCGACGTCCGCAAGCCCGCGCCTGCGGTGGCCGGAAACCGCGACTCTCCCTCACGCGTTCAACCTCCTCCTGCGCGAGCATTACAGCTTCGCAGAAGGAGGTGACGGCCTCCCATGCCCCCTCCCTCCGTAACATGGCCTGGACCAGAGCCGGACGCGAGAGATCACCGCCGCTGATTGCCTCCACGAGGACACGGCGATGCTCCGCCCAAGCCGGGCTGACCTCCACCGTATGTTCCACCGTGCCTCCGGGCGATCCACACAGTGGTGACACCCGGGCGTTTCCTCCCGCCTTATCCGGAACAGGAACCTCCCGAAACAACCGTGTCCAGTGAGGATCTGCGTCAGAGGGAAATTGAGGGTGCCGTGTCGCCTCTCTAGCCGCTCTTCGGCTACAAGGCCACTTATCGCCGCAATTGTGGTGTGCCCAGCACTGGGTTGCAACATTCGCACTCTCCATGACGCCATGAGATCCCGCCGAAGCTCTGTTCGCTGTGCCGTGATTTCTCGCGGTAGCGTAGTTAAGCCCTTGCGTTTCGCCTCCTCGCGCCACTTCCAAATGTGCGCGAGGACTTTTGCGTCCAGATCCTATGGCGGAGGTTTGAACCCTGCACTTAATTCTAACAGCGATTTTCTTGAATCGTGTTTTTGATTATTTTCAAGGATCGCATCAAGGTAAAAAAAAAAAAACAAAAACGCGATTTTGTAAATAAAAATTGAGGCAAAATAGTTAACAGGAAAATTTTGGTTACGTTATGTAAAAAATTGGTAAAACAAATATATTATTATTTCAGAATTAAACAATTTCCTCCACGGAAATTAAATTACGATTTTTTTAAATTGTTCTTCAGCTAAAATGTTAAAACCAGTTTAAAAAATTAAATTACCTCATTAAATATTTTAATATGCTATCCAACAAAATTAAACATTTTGTACTAGAGCAAGATATTAATAAAAGTTTTTTGCAATAACGGTATAGGCAAAAAAATAACAGAAATAAATTAAATTAGCTTTTATTTATAGGGTCTATTTGACCTAATTACAAGAAAATAAAATACATTAAATCAAAACGTTATAAATAAAAAAATAATTGTTTAATTTTAAGTCCAACATGTTTAAATTTGTTGGATATCGTATAAAAATATTTGATTAAGTCATTTAATGCAATAAAACTGCCGTTAACATTAATGCTGTAAGTACAATTAAAACATTTCTTAGTTTTATTTTTTCGAAATTTCCGTGGACGAAAATGTTAAAATTTCTGACCTACTTGTAATACCTAATCTCTTCGACTAACACTCCATACAAACGTGTCGGATAATATATTATGCTACAACATAAAATTGAAATTGGATGTTTTCTTTAAAAAAAAAAGTACACGCGGGGGTGAAATTTTCGCGGCATACATTTTAACATACTCCGTTGTCCATGCCCTACACGTTAAATGAAAAGAATCACCGTTTTAAATTAATGCAAAGTTAGCCTAAAATTCAATGTAAATTCCCTGGGCTATTATTTTCTAAAAAGTTTCATTTTTACGTTTTTTTTTTTTTAATATTTTTCTTTTGTTGATTTCAATTTTCAATTCTAATATAAACCAATACAAGAAATGTGTCTGATCTAGATTGACGTTTTATATTCAGGTACCAACGCCTTTCCCAGAGAATATTGAAGTTTGCCTTTGGCTAAGTAAAATAAAGTATGTTTACAAAATTAAGAAAACAAAATAGAAGTTATTCTAGAGTAAAATCCAAATCTGAGAAAGAAATTGAGCTGTGAGCATGTTTCAATCGGACGAAGTTTCAGGAAGTTGAGTAACTAAGGAAAGTGTCAAGTTACTAAAACGTATATTTGTTGGCATAGCTAATCACAAATACCGTTTCATTTTGATGGTCAGTAGGTATTTGATGATGTTTCAAATATACATAGTTATCTTCATAGTAAATTATATTAAACTTATAAAAAATTGGGCATACGAAAAATTTGCCTGTATTTAAAAATATATACCCCACCGTGATATCCCACCATGTTTGCGAAGTTTAGCTAGCCAATTTAAAATAACCCTGTATATATCACCTAATTACCTCTTTAGATACATAGTTTACTACACAATTTTTCACAATTTTCATGGTATAAAATTGTTCCGACCAGCCAAATTAATAGTACTTTAGAACGAATGGCAATTTTGGTTAGGTCCCGCTCATGAAGCGTCTTTATCTACTCACATTGCTCCTTTTCTCCTACGAACCGATGACGATGTAACCATCATACTTTTCATTCTCCCAACCACCGATCAGCTGTTGCCTATTGCTGACGACAAAGACTTCTACAGTAGTAATAGCGGTTTCATCCAAGAGTAATTTCAGAATTGATCTGCGCAATAGCTTGAGTATGCAGAAAGGTGAGGATACTGACATCATACGTATCGCTTATTACCTTAATTTGAGATTGAGGCTCATAAAAAGTACATTTCCTTCACTAAAAGAAAATGTAAAAGTATGTCACGATGAAATATGAGGCTATTTTGTCTCAAAGAGTCGCCAAGAGTACGAAGCACGTCCTCTGTCTCTAGCACTGCATTTACTTTACTGCTCTGATATTTTACAGGTAGTGCTCTTAACATACTCGTACGTCCCGGTTTTATAGTGCGCACTACACCTTATGGTCTAATGTCACGTGATTCACTGATTCCGCTCGCCACTTCTAAAATGTACCCATTTCTTGACTAAAAGGAAAATTATTGCGCAAATGGAACATTTTAAGTACTCAATTTAATTACCCGAAAAAGATATGACTTTTAATTTTACGAGTTTATTGCCATATATCAAATGATGCAATAGAATTACGAAGCTCAGGAAATTCAATTTAAAGTCAAGGACTTGGGCATTTAATCTAAATGTTTAAGTACTGTCATTATATCTGCGCATACACGGAAAGTTTTAACATAAATGCAGTCTATATTCACACACAAAGCCATAGAAATTCCTCATAAATTTTCCATTAAAAAAGATAGAGAGGCTCCGCAACAAAGTGAAACAAGATCCACTCTACTAATCCGACAAAAGCGAGCCTTGTTACCCTTCAAATTTATTTATAAGAAAACTCTCGGACAAGTCGTTAATACCTATAAAGTAGGGGCGAGAGAGGCGCGAGCGAGTTTATAACTCACGTACCGAACTTTACTCGCCGACACATAAAATAATAGGTGTAAAAACTTACACGGGAATGTACTCAGTGAGCGGACGAGGCGCGAGATGGACGGCGCCGGCAGAAGACTCGCTACACATTCATGTACTCGCCGCCTAATACCGCGAAATATTATCCGACCACCAACCTTTAGCTATGCACTTACCTATTTTATGAAAACGCTTTATCTGTATCAGCAGAATATTACAGCAACCTTGCGATTGTGGGCTATTGATGTCTTTCTGTTAATTCAGAAGTACAGGCAATGGCGTATTCGTGTCATGTTTCCAAGTTTTTGTTTCGGATTCTTTAGTAATTTATCATTATGATGACCAAATCTTCGTCGCATTTGTGTATGTATTTTTTATCAATGTTTGTGGTTATTTATCAGCTCATTTCTGGCGTCCAAAGGTATATAAAATAATATTTTAACAATAATATGTTATGAAATAATATGTCCCATGTCTTGTAATATTATTATTTTGATCAAACAATTAAAAAAAGCCAATTAAATAAATTGTCAGCTGAAATCAGTACCTTGCCCAGTTAAGGCAGGTCAAGTCTTACCGTCCCAGCCCTTATGTAAGAATATCTCGTCTACCACGTCGAAGGTCTATTCTCTATCCTCTCTCCTTCAGATCTACTAAACGTATGTAGTCTACAAGCTGCTGGTTGCGTTGGTTTTGCCTACGATATAAAAACAGTGATTATATTACCATATTGTTGCACAGGATATCCTAAAAAATTACGAAACTTTGGATTCAACGAACTTCATAAAATAAAAATAAAACAAATTGTTGTATTTTCAATATCTAATTTAAATACTGCTTATTTAAAATAAATTAATATTATCGTTCAAAAAGATATCACTCACCGAAAAAACTTATTAATTTGTTGAGTAGAACCTTCAACAGGGTTCGTTTCGAAACTTTAATCACTACAATAGGGCCTGCATAAGAAACGTTATCTTGCATAAATCATGTTAATGAGCACCTTTCGAGCATTTCGTATCGCCATTAATTCAGATATCACTGCGGAAACAAACGTCGGTTTATCCCGCCATCTGTGGCGCATGCGCGCACCGGTAATCGTTAACCCCGAGGTGATATTATTTTGAATATCCATTTCCTTTTACATTATTATTCAAATCATCCTTAAGCGGGGGTTCTAGAGTTCAGTTTACATAATTTTGTGTTGTTGTTATTGTTACCTAAGCATAAGATGTATGACACGAATTTGAATTCGGAACAGATATTGTAGAGCCGCCGGCGACGGGCACGTGCGTACGCGCACCTTGCACAACATTGGGCCTTTAGACATAAAATTAAGTAGTATTTTATTTATAGTGCATTGTTGTATGCTATTTATAGTGATATCATGGACTTGGAAACTTGTTGGCATCTTCTTAAAGACCTAGTTACTTAAGTAAACACATTTTTCGCACCTCTGATCTTGAAACACGTCTTCTCATTTTATACGGTGTACAATTACGAAAGTATTGCACTGAACAACTCTTTATTTCACTGTCTTTATTTTGTCGAATCAAAGTTGACAATGTTATTTAAATGAACAATGTTGTCTCAGCACATGTGCGAAGCTGAGGCAGCTTTATTTATGTATATGTGTAAATATTATGTAGAAAAGCTCATTTTTAGCATTCATGCGAACCTGTTATCCTTCCAGTGACCGAGGTCAATCAGCAACTATATCCAAACTATAAATTTCATTTAATAAGACACAAATACAACTTTGTGCTCGTTTTTGAATCGCCAACCAAAGAAATTTAAATAAAACACTTTTATCAGATTCGACAGGTGGAGGCAGCGTGGCTCTTGTTCTTTTTGACTTCGCTGTAGGTTCAGTATTAGCTAGAAACTAATCGGTTCCCGATACGGAAGGGGAAGTCTTCTATTGGTTACATGAAAGTTTGTAATATATTTTTAAATAAATGAAAACAATTCTTAATTAATAAAAGTTATTATACAATAGACGAATATCTAACAAATATATCTATACTTATAATAGTTTTATTTTATTACATTACACACGTATTTACATGATTTAAAAACTAACAGATTTAAAATAATAATTATAATATGTACAAGTATATAAAAGGGGGGAGGGGGAGAAATAATCATAGGGAATAATAAAATTCACCCGCATCGCTGTCAACAGGAAACGTCCCAAAAGGCTGGCAGAATTGCCACGTTGTATGGCAATGCTGATTTTTTGGCCAAAGAATAGGCCATCCCTCTGATCACGTGGAGAGTCGACTAGCCGCTTGGCGATGTCTTGAAAAACTAAGTGGGCACTCGGAGTTACATGATCTATGACTAGACGATGCAATTCCTTATTCGGCCATTAATATTCAGAACGTTCAAAACAATTCTCCCTTTGATCTTCTGAATTATAAATATCCGTGTTAATTATGTAACATCAAATAGTTTTCTTTTTAGGATCATTTCAAATGTTTTACGACTTTTGTATATTTTTATTTTTATTTAATGCATGTTGTCAAAATGTTTTAGAACTAACAAATAATTATCTACGTATTATCTTATATCTGCTATGAACGCTGTCACAGTTACCGATTGTAACGTTTTTGAATCGATTTTATAGGTTAGAAAAGGTTCGCAGAATATAAATGTTTAATTGTACACTATCTTTCCTCATGCGATCATTGAAATAATAATAAATCAATTATTTGCATAAAACATGATATACAATGGTGTTAAAATATAATTATAATGACACTAACATGTTTAACTAGGTTATAACATAGCATGCTTGAGGGTATTTAAAAAATGAAAAATTTGAGGGTATTTGAAAAAGTCACATCAACATTTTTTATCCATAAATTATTTTAAACAATAGAAGGTTCACTCATTCAACCACTTAGAGAACTTTATCTTAAATAATCTAGAATTTAATGTTTTGAATTGACTTGGTATCTTGTTATAAATACGCACGGACATTGCTAGGCAGTTTTTGTTGTATTTGGCAAGTCATGGCAAATCATTCAGCATTAATTTATATGGATCTTGATTTAAATGAAGTGTGATGTTCATAAATCAGTATCAATCATAATTTCGCCGAACCGAAACGTCATAATAACGTACCATAACGTAATAATAATATCTAATAATATTAACCATTTTAAGTTTTCCATACTAAATGATCACATACATAGGTACCCAATGACACATACGCGCCAACTTCTCACTTACCATGTCCTCACATTCCCACATTATTACAATTGAACTTTCCTTATAATCAACATAACCGAAGGTGACAGAAGTGTTGCAGTTCACATAGAACGTCGTCAACCACCACTGCGCAGGCGCAGATTAATATTCATCATGTCTTAATCAGGAGCTGGCAGCCCACCCACGTCTGCACAATGCTTACCATTTCCACCACCACCGGTATACCATCGTCATACTAATTTAACAAACCTGGCAATACACTATGTGCAATAAATATTTAAGATTAATCTGATTGGGCCGCCACTACATGTTAGAATACTAATGTTGCCAGTATAAAGCAATGTCTAATTGTGTTGGAATTTCTCTTTTAATTCGCTGTGTATAGATTTTAGTTGCGGGTTAATTAGTGTAATTAGCATGGACGTGAAGAACCTGCTAATGTGACAAAGAAGATGTGTGAACTAAATTCTATGAGCGAGAATGAGGTTTCTGCATACAATTGTCGAGGTTTTCCTCAAAGATTATTCAAATTGTCGTCAGAAAGCATTTCGTGCAATTTCGAGTGCTAAGGGATACTGTCAAGACAAGGCAGTTGTATTTAACTGTAGGCCAAACTCGATCACCAATCCACCTGGAAATCGTAATGATTAATGCAGTGAATAACATAACTGAACGCCAATTCCTGTATTTAAAAACGTTGAAAATCTAGTCGGAGACCCAGCTCAGCGACAAATAATTTTAGCCACTTCAAAAATGTAGATGAATTAGAAGATTTTTTAACAGATTGAGACTGATATGACTAAAAAATGACTATTCTTCAAAAAACGGGAATTGTCCCTCTGATCGTTTAACCATAATTTAATCATGTTATGATGATTTGACGGTTCTTCAATTATCCGACTTTTGTAAAAATAACGTACAATTAATTAAATACATTGTATCGACTAATCTACTTTTCACCAAATTTGGTGCTACGCAAATACTGAGCGTATTCAACAAGGGGTATTAGCTAGAGATTCGTTAGACTTATGCACCTATCGAGTTACAAATTGTATATCTAAGATCGATACCGGCGTAATGAAGAGGGCTTAGCATTTAAATACATTTGCATATTAGACTGCGTTCGCTCTATCACAGAGCTAGCTATGCATTGGACTAACGTGCACTGACCATCCGACTGACAACTTTAGTTACCATTCAACGATAAGGTACAAAGTACAAATATAGCATTGTGTTTTTCTAAAACAGTATAATAATATTTTCTTTTTCATATACTTACGTGTAGGCGTGACGCACTTGACGTTTGATCTCTTTTATTATAATGGAAAAATTTGCAAAAACATAATTTTAATGTGGGTATAAACTGTTTATTAAAATAAGTTACGACGCATTCACTTTCGTAATCAATGACGTAGGTACCTAATAACAAAAACGATCCACAGAAATAAGTTATAATAAATAATGAATCAGCAAGTATGTAATAAAATAAATTTAATTGATGTGATGAGACATAAGTAAGTTTAAAGAAGTCATTTAATTATAATTTAAATAAGATAAATCGAGCATTTAATGATGTGCCTGTTAGACTGTATCAGATTCTATTAATTATGCAGTTGCTAGTTTGAGAGACGTTTGCATACTTATATTGCTGACATTTCCCGACCTTTCAGCTAGAGGAAAGTGGAAACTTTCAAGTTCTGAAAGACAGGCAATAAATTAACTTTGTTATGTGTGGCAATTAAAATATTTAAATAACAACCTAATTATAACTTATGGGAGTTGTTGCATGATTACTTAAGGTTGTCTTAAACACGTTCTGTATGAAACTGTCGCAGTTCTGCACTATTCAAACGTCCATTTTGTTGGACAGGTTAATTTTTTTGTAAAATCAGAACAGCGTGTATCAGCCGCATATGTTTGGATACAACACGTATCTACACAACGTATGGTAACCGTCCGTACGGTAGTGGAGGTAGCTGGGTCGCAGCCGATGCGCGGCTCGATAGCGACACCAATTAATATGCAATGTCGTAGCACTCGTAAACTAGTCACGAACATATGCCAATACGTTGGTGCAGTTAGGCAAATGCTATTTGTATAATTCGGACGATTTACTTGCCGAGCGCCATCTTAGGCCACGCACACCGCCATGTGTTCACGTCATTTTCGGATTTCTTCCCTCTAATTGAAAAGGAAATACAGAAAGTTACATCGTATGTGAGTCGGAATAATATTAACATTAGTATGAATAATAAAGCCGTTTAGTGGCCTTGTTTTATTAGATTCTGTTTTAAAAGTGTAGTAGTAGGTGATTTAGAAGATTAATAGACAAAAGATGTTTGAGGTATCAATATATCAACGCGCTACTAAATCAGCACGCACGAAATTCTCAGAACATTAGTTAATCCATCCATTCATACATTATAACTATTTGGTGTACCAAGCATTTAGAGAGATTTATGTAAAATTCCAGATTTTATCGTACACTGATGACGGTCTACTAAATAACTGAGTTTTCAGATTTTCCAAATTCTGTAGAAAATGTTCAAACGCGTTACTAAATCTGATCGACAACTGTCCTGTGTGTTGCTATTTCGTGTTTAGTCACACGGCGAATTCGTGAATCGTAATAAATATTTATTAAGTACCTAGATATGCAATATATCACAATTTCCCCCTACTAACGCATATTACCATGATCTTCACGTATCTACCAAATTATTAGCGAGCACCCAACGATACATTAGCTCTTGTAATCACAGATAAAGCAGAAAGCAGTGTGCGAGGGTTATGGTAATGTCGTATCACACATCGGCGCAGCCGCCGCCGGCGCCCCCTATCGGCGTCATCGCGCAGGCGCCGGCGCCCCTCCACACCACCACGCTACTGTCATAAGCAACTAAACTTCATTATCAATTACAAATTATTCATGCCCATATCGGTGATCGGAACTTACCATTCGATAGATGCCTCTTATGCGAAGCCTAGGCGCCGAGCATAATAATTTTCAATTAAAACAACATTAGTGTTGTTTTAGCGGAAGGTATTCTTGTTCATAGGAAACAATTAATATTAGAATGACATATTGTTAATAATCATAACTTGACAATCTAACTTTCATCTACATTAACGTTGTATTAATGTTAAAGAGTAGATTGGGAAACCAACTTAACTGTCCGCAAAACTACGAGAAAACTTGAGAAAAGTTAAAGAAAAGCGTCGAGTAACGGTACGCTCGTACAGATAAACATAGTCGCAGCGCAAAGCGTAGCCAAGTATAGCAGGTAGGCTTCACTTGCTGACGTTAAAGCTCGGAACGCACAGCATAATAATTAGTCATTAGAAAGTAGGCAGCTAGGGAGAGGGGTGGGGGGCGGTCGGCAAGGGGCGGAGCTCGTCTGTTTCAGCTTATCTGAAATTACATCTTTTATGGGTATCCGCGATTATTCCGCGCTGCAGCGACTTGCGGCGCGTTAGTACCGCTTGGAAAACAACTCGGCATTACCATTGGTGTTCTACATAATCCCTACTATTGCTTTTTATTAGATTGTCTCTACTTTCACTCCTCATTTATCTTTTTTTTTACCAAGCATTAGATTTAATGACAATGTTCCCATCAAGCCTCCGTTTTGTCGGCGAAGTTTTACTGAGCGAAGAAGCGACAAAACGAAGGCTCTTTTAGAACTTCTCACCATTTCTCCTGCTTGCGGATACATACAAACCGTAATTTATGCGCGGTACTATAAGACAAGAATCTGGTAAATTCTAATATCCTTGTTTGTTACACAAAAGCGCTGCTTACAACAACAGACAAACAATTCAGTGGAGCTAACTTGAATTCATAATCAAGTAATTTATGTGCACGGCGAATAAATTAGCCGCCCGAGCCCGCGCGCCGCCCATAACTTACCCCAATAAATTGCCCAAAGCGGGCCAACTTCATTTTATCTCCAAATACTAATAAGTACTCGTACTACCTACGTACGCGGTTACGCGGCCGACTCGGCCTTTATTACGATTTTATTTTTTAGCATTCTGTTCATTTTCACCCGATATGAGCGTTTTATGATAGCGATACGCGATCGACACCCGATAAGCGTCGATCGGTTGTAAACCGCTGTAAGTGCGCGGAAAACTTAATGAAAATGTGACTTACGAGCGCTTAAAATAGAATTACCATTATTGTATTACATTTTTAGTGTTTTGAATATTCCGAACAGATGGAGCGGCGAAAGGTTATGGAAACGAATTTGTTCCTTGTGTACGGCGAGCATTAAACAAATTTTCGTGAGCCTCCCTGCGAGGCTTAAACCGTTTGTTACCCTGTTCGTGGACTCACGTATCAGGTAGCACCTGCTTTGCATAAGGCGTCATGTTGAGAACCCCACGTTTAAAGTGTAAATTTTGCGATTAAAGTATAAAATTGTGCATAAACACTTTGAACAAAATGCGTTTCGATAAGAACAATAAATATGCGGTGGCAATTTTTGTCACAGAAGGTCGATCCAAGGTGACCTTATTTAAATTTAAAAACTATTTCAGCGAGTTACTTACCTACATATTTTTAACTACCCATTGGTAGTTATCTACAGCTACCTACTATATATACGATGACAAATTGGTATTGTGAATATATTTGTACCGAACATCGAGATCGAATGTCTAATGCATAGTTAATGCACTTCTGTTGGGTTAGCAAACAGCACTGAAGATTCTAAATAGTGAAGAGAACTGCGAGAGTACTGTCTACTATTTTAGAAATCTTCTAGCGCTTATTTATACACATGATGCATGACAGACAATGAATTAAAATAAGTCTTGTACGTCTGAAAGTTAAAAATAAAAAGGGCGATTTATATTTACATTATTCAGGCACTTTCCACCCCAACAAAAGTTGTCACGGTGTCCAAATCGTCCAATAGAGTTGACAATAAAATTAACATACGCTTCGGCGAGGTGTCACGCCGCAGGAAGTATAGTGTAATTTGTAAGCTTTGTGATTAATAAAGTGTACTAAGTGCGGCCCCAATAGGACAGATTAGCGGCCACTTTATCACATCTATTCCAAGTTAACGTCGCGTGACGGATCTCGTTTGAAACTCATAAAGAGTCCAAAGCAAAATATACTCGTAGATAACGCTTACTTTACGTCTCGGGCCCTTTTCCACTTGCCAAGTTTACGTCAAGTTGGCCGGAGGGTAAACTCACAAGTTTATTTAAGTTTAGTACTATTTTATAATTAAATTTCCACTTTATAATCGAGTCAGTGAACGAGTTACGTTACCTTTCAGTGTTAGTCAGGGAAATCCTTTCAGTTCATGTTTTCCATGACGACATCGACTTGTGTGAATTTAGTTTTTTTTTCAATTATGTACCGGTAGGTACCAGAAGAACAGAAAGGCAAGGATAAGTTAATTCTGTTCTCCAAGTAAACTAAATGTTTAGTATCATTTGACGAGAGGGTAAACTTGTGACAAAAGTAACTTGTAGACTAGTATATTATCTGTGCTTGTAGTGAGTCGAACACAGTGGAAAACACAATTGTCTAGCTCACATTGAACAGATTGATGGAATTGCGTCAGTCGTATACGTAGAACAAATGCTTATAAAATAGCTTTTATCAGATTTAGCTGTGACCTTTCGTTACTAATAACAACCTTATAAAAATGTACGCAGACGTCTGCAAACCGTTAATTATTCGCTTAATTGTGATTAGTCGGAGTCATTGCATCAGATATTTAGATCGAAATGCTAAGCGTGGAGTTTCTATTGTACATCAAAGATTAAAAAGTATCTTTTGCAGTTGTATCATGGCAATATATTTCATTAAAAAAAAACCATAATACTAAATGTAGACAAAGCATTATTTTATCAGTGGGAATAAGTCACGTCTCGCCGGTATCTCCCGCAGGCTCACATTATGAAGGTGTTTACTAAGGATTATAGATACTTTGAATTTACATAACATTTTCTGTCATTTGCTTATCGCTCACATGACAATTCTCGTGCATTATACATGAATATATTTGACAAGTTCTAGCAAAAGACGGCGCGGAATAGGAATCCAAGAATGTGTGCGCGAAAGCCGGCTGCGAGGCGAACGTAGCGCTCGGCTCGAGGCGAGCCTTGCCGAGTATTGCGATGAGCATTTGAATAATCGCGCTGTGTTCAAAGCGGGGTATTATATGATAATAATTTCACGCGCGAGCGCCTCTCGGCGGGTGCCACGCCGCCACCCCCCACCCCCCGCCACGGAACGTCGCCTCCATGGAATGTGTGAAAAAAATTACCAGCACCATAGATAATAACTGAATACAATTCATTGGCAGCCGACTCGACGCAACAAATTTAACGCCGATATCGACTGCATTTATTAGTAGCCTCGATAGTAGCCCTCTGTTACATTGTAATTAATTGACTCTACAAACGTTAAAAATTGGTGAAGTGTTAAAATATGCTAGGGTTGCGTCCGCCGCGCGCCGGTCAGCCCTGCGTTACCCGTAACATAGGTATGACATATTGTGATGTAACCAAATGTTATTTTAATCTTGAACTCTGACATTTCGTTATCATACAATGTTTAATACATTCCAGAATATTAAACCGACCAAAAAATTAAAAATTAATTAAAAATGTTTTCATTTATTCATACAAAGAATGTATTCAACAATGAGTAAGTAGGTAACACAAGTACTTCCACTTGTAAAATGTTAAGAAACATGAATAAATTGACTTACGATTATTGTAGCGTTTAAACGGTGTTAAGTGAAATGTGTTAAGTTGTTAATGAACGTATCATAAAATTATAACGCATAATTACATTACATAATGGGCGTCGTAAAATTAGTAATTCATAACAGTGTTGTTTTTAGATGTTGTATCGGACACAGAGTGCTGGCTTGATAATATTAATATGTTTATTAAACGAGGCAAGCACGGTGAGTGAGCACGTTATGGGAACCCTCGCGACGGGAATGCTTACACGCATAGTTTTCTGAACATATGTTTTGGATTTGTAACTGTGATGCTATCTAGCTTTAGCTAATAAGTTGAAATAAGATTTATATTTTGCGGGACGTTTATTTGCTTCGTAAATACATTTTTTTCACGAAAGACTTGCCTAATAGTGGGAACTATTAGGTAAGCTTTCCAAGAGTTGACCGAACAGGCACTGCGGCTGAAATATGAAATGCCTAGAGTACATCGTCGCCTAGAGTACATCGTTGCCTAGAGACTAGGCTATTGGCGACGATGTGTACAAAACCTCAGTCTAACACTGTGTAAGACACCTTTCTTGAAGAGGCCATGAAAAGAAATGCGATAACAGAATGAAAAATTAAATATTTTGCATTTCTTCCCCACCAACCAGTTTCATATCAACGAACTAATGACTAAACCAAAAAAAGTAACGCTAATAAAATACGGGTGTCATAATAACACTCAAAGCTCACCTGTACATTACAATTTCACGGTTCGGAGAGAATACTACTTTAGTTGATAAATATTTGTCTGTCCACTGATAAGCCACTAACTATGGATAATTTATACACTTCCTTTTAAAACGATAATGGTTAACTTTTGTGGTAGTTATACGCATTAAAAAAAGCGAATAACTATAAACCTATAATTAACTACAAACTTCATGCACCAGTAAATGTAGACATTAATTTCCACACTAGTTTATCTATTTGGGCGCACAACCCGCCTTTATCTGTCATCGTTCTCCACATTTTCAGTATAAGACAAGCGTAATTGTTAAATGATCTCCAACAGATATCATATTAAAGGTTACTATAACAAGGTTTATTTTCCTATGGCAACAAATGACCATGCATGGCGTTTCAGAAACAGTCGAATGCGGGTGGAAGCCGACTTACGTATTGCGTTTACTCGAAATTATTTTAATATGCAAATAAGAAAATGTGAAGGAGAATTGTGTTTCGACGTTGTTGGTAAACTCGGTTACGCAGACGTATTCTTTAAATTAATGGCAGTGCGAGATTAGAGCACTGCTAACTGCTTTACATGGAGCGGGCTTACACGCCGGGGCGCGCTCGTTTGTTCCGAGAAACAGACAAATGAAAGCACATAATTACTAGGCCGCCCCGTTCTAAATGCAACAAGGATTAGAATTTACATGAGCGCGTTAACAAGCACGCGTATGGCATTTATGACTTTGATATTTAAATACATGGATATGCTGCATGGAACAGGATATCGGCAGCAAACTGTGGCCTGAATCGCGAACATGTGTCCTATTGCTATTGTTACTCATTATCTTCAGATCTCGAACGAAGAATTAGATCCAACGATAATGATTTACAACTTTACAGGAACAATAGATAAAGGACTCGATCGTCTAGATCCCAACATAACAGATAGCCTTAGAAGTAAAAGACAGTTTAAACAAACCTTCAGAAATGATCTTGGGATATTACATTCTGAACATCAATGAGTTGTCGGAAAATGTTTCTGGTTTAGGGAAAACGTAAAATAGATTAACCTTACTTAGATAGATGTTCATATTCATAAGCACGTAAAGATATTTTCATTTTATTTGAGTTGTTGACATTGTAAACATGTATGCATCACCTCCACGTTGATGACATTTCTGCATGAAAAGCAACACGAATACCAGCGTCGAAGAGGACGAAGAACAAAATTCAGTTCCTAATTCGGATTCGTACGATAATTAAACAGAGGTATTCTTTCAATGTTGATCCAATTAGCGTGTGTATGGTCAGTAGGGCGGCACGGAGCAATCCCGCGCCGACAGCAAGCCGCGAATATGAAGTGATGGATGAACTCCCAAGCTGCTTTACATACAATGGAAAAATGGTAAAATAAACCCCACACCCGACACGTTACTATGAGCTCTAATTAAAACAGCTATGCCAGTTTATGCCGTTTTGTTACGAATACAACTTCCCATTGCTCGATGTATTGTGAAACATTTTAGTGATATTTATAACCTTGTGAACCGACCGTGTAAATTTTAATAGTTATTCAGTTTTATCGGCGCTTTTTGCTGTTACTGCGAGTCGTATAGGTATCACTGAAGGTAATATGTATGCAAATAGGTTTCAGTTTTCTACTGACATCTTGTGTTCACATTTTGCCAACTTCGATATTCTTTCCTAAAAGGGAACTGAAGATAACAAATCGACTAAGTATATGAATTTACCTACAATGTGATACCAATTGAGGAGAAATATTTAGTTATTCATCAACATCACTTTGTAGGTAGCTAGTCTATGATCTTGGGAAATATTATGACTACACACAAGATAGCTTCTATCATGCATTGTAATTGCCCTGACAGGCAAATAATGTGAACAAATAATAGACAAGTTGGTACCTAGGTGTGATATGTTATATCTATATTATTATCTACCTACATACATAAATAAATATAAATATGTGCTGTATTTGATAGAGGTACGCTTCAGCATTTTTCTCGTCAGGAATCGAAGCGTAATTATAGTCGGCGCACCGATTAACATCTGTCGACTATTAAATAAACTCAGATTATAAGGGTTCAATCAATGTAAGTAATTATTCTTATCCGTCGGATGTTCTCAAAGCGGCTGGCTCGTCTGCAGAATAATTTTCTCATGATTCGCGAGGAAATCAAACTGCCCCGCAGCCTACCCGTTTATTAGGCAGTCACATTGACGAGGCTGCCTAATGTACATCACTACGACTCCACCATATAATTTAACGCTCTTATGTAACTGTTGTGAAGGTTTCCTTTTACATACCTGTGTATTCCATAATACGTAACAGAACTGCTATACTTTACAATGCGGAAATGTTTGGAACGTTCATGGATTTGATTCCAATAAGCTCATCATGAAATGCTTTGTCCAAATTCTTCGTTTTATTTTACTGTAGCATACATTGCTATACATACCAAATGAGTTAGCTATTCCTAGAACATTCCTGATCAATCAGTTTCAATCGTAATAGGGTGTTACAGGGATGAGTGTGTGAACGGCGGTACACTGTCGGCTCCCGGTGCTCTTGCAAAAACCACTGATGCTAACAGAACGATTATAATATATTAGTTGGTCTTTAATTGCGCCGATATAATTACGGCAGTGCGCGGCGCATACGTGACAATATCCTGACCGCTCAGCCACCGCCGGCGCGATATTAAGAGGAATAACTCGAGTGAGCCGATCGAATGTTTCGCGATAATGAGCGGCGGCCACGATCGAAGTGTCATTAGGAAGTCGTAACCGCCGATGTGTGCCCTCAAGTTATGTTAACCTTCGAGCAGCGAGCAGATTAATCTTCATAATTACACGCATTCAGTGGCTCAGTATGGAGAGTGTTAGTTATAACTCATTTGTTTTTGCAAAGCGTATTGGGGCGGGTAATGGTCAAAATGAGTTTCTTTCGTCGTGGGTTGTGCTTTTAATTGGCGTTTGCAGAATTATGTTTAACTTAGTGAATGGTAATTATCATAATGTCCTCTACATGTATGAAGGTTCTTTTGGAACACCAATTGTTGCTAAGTAATAGAGTTCTCTCGAATCTAAGATAGAATACTTTCTAATCACTAATGTGCTTTACCACGTGGTCTAGATAATATTTTTAGTGTAATAGATTTTCCTGAAATAGTTTACATCTCCAACTATGAAATACTGTAAATGAGCACTATTTAATTAACATCTCTATACAATGTAGCCACGCAATCTTGTTCTCATGGTTAATAATACTTGTGAAACAATTTTGTGTCCGAGGTTCAAAGGAACGACATTAGACGTGATCAGTCGTTGTCGGCGCGAGGAAACGGGGTAATTTCCTAATGATTCAATGAGGTGATACTTACCCATCGTGGGAATCAAACTATACTTGTGAGGTTAACTAAGAGGCATAGTAGCGCCCGAAGCAGCAGCCCTCCATTATAATAGAGCCCGGAGACATTAGCCTGATAATTGTGTTTGTATGGTAATTAAGATTGACGTATTTAATTGTGTACATTCCGATTCCAAAAACATTGAATACATCAACATACACGGATAAAATTATGAATTAATCCTGATAGGGCGGCACCTCTCAGTCGCGCGACATACTTCGACCAGATAAGGGAAAAGCGTCGCTGGCTTATAAATGACTCTTTATTAAACGTGAAAGGAGCGACGTCGGCTAATGGGCCGATCATGCGCTCCCATTAAAGATTATTTAATATTCAAAAGCGGCCGACGATAAATCACGATCGCCCGCCATGCTTCTTTGACTACACCCTGCACTTTTGTTCAGACGTATCATTTTGTATTCGCTTTTATCTGTACATATGTACTTAATTATTTTTTAAAATTAATAATTAGATACATAAAAGGGGTTTTATGTTGTGTGGCGTTTATTACCGTTGAAATGAATGTGGATTGAAGTAAAACACGTCTTAAAATGGCCATAGTGTAACATAAATGGTCTCTGAAGCTGTTATGAGCGTAAAAGTGTCGCAAATTGGCGTCTGGCGACAGCTAGTTATGCTTGCTGGTTGTTGAGCTGCCGTGTGTGGCCGGCCGATAGCATCGGAATATCTCTCCAGGAATGCCTTCAATCGTATAAGGCAGCGTACGATGCCATAACACTTGTCCCATCTGATGTTAACAGCGATAGTGGCCGCTCGGTCGCAGCGCGCTTTAGCGGGCGGTTATTAACTCAACCAATGATCCATTCATGTCTCGTCCTTTATAGTGCAACAGTTTTTAAGCTGTCTCTGCATTGTTTTTGTATGTAATGAACACTTCGAAACACGAGCTTTTTGTTGTTCAGTCGCATTCTTATAATTAGAATTGTAAAATTGCCTATTTGCCATACGCAATCTTGTTCTGATAAAATCTGCGCGAACGAAGAACAGAACAAAATGTAAGCCAGTTTCGAATAAATTGATTGTCATACAAGTTATACCTTCGTATAAGGATAGCCTTTTCTATTTTTGGGGACAAATGGCAAAACAATAATTCGTACCCTTGCGCGACTGAGCTAATAACAATAAAATAGAAAGTCGATCACGAAACGCGGCCCGGCGACTGGTTCAATCAACGCGAGTCAGATTTATTTTTATGAAAATTGGCATAAAATCGGGCGGGTCAGCGGGGGCGCAGTGGCCCCGCGGGACCGCACGCCCGACCGTTTACTGCATATCGTTTCCTACGAGCGTCGCCGGCCGCCTCTCGGAAATATTACCAGCGGTCATAACTTTTTATATGCACCGATGACATTGCAGAAAGTGGCGGCTGTCTCGACTATACATCAGAGCTGTTAATACCCTTGGGATATAATATTGTGATTGGCAAGCGTTCGTTGCTTTATTAATTGCACGACAATCACTAACTTACTCACAACTTTACTACTTTATTATTTTATAATAATTAGTCTTCAGAAGTATTCCTAAAATACTTTAGAAGACAATTTTTTTTCCATATAGTTAGCATAATATATTTAAACAGCTATGATAGCAAAAGCAGGTTTGTCACACAACCGGCTTCACTGTCACACTCAACCACAGCACTATTCACCCTCGAGCGCACAATGTCTGTGTGGTGTTGATGTGTCAAGCGAGTGTCGAACTCGTAAAGACGTTTCTCTATTATCGTCCACTCAACTTCGCAGCCCTTACCTTGGGGTCCAGATCATTTCAATGTGTCGTCAAACGATATACGATTAGATGCCCATCAAATCTCGTATTGTAAATATCGATGCGTCACTTCAATCGAAAAGTTTAGAAGCTCTCTATTGTATTCTGTGTTTGTGTCTATGATGGGATGGGACACATGTCGTATTTCCGTATTTCTAAAATCTGTCTTGCCTTTTTTATGTTTTTATACTGTCATGCTCTGAATATGTGTCTATAGGAAATGGTACCTATAGGTATGTTAAGTCATGAAATTTTTTTGTTAAGAAATTGAATGACAACTTAAATGTCCGTCTATTAGAGTTGGCAACAAGGATTAGATAGGTACAATATTATATAGAGCGCCACCACTGAAGTCCGGCGGAAAATTGTGGAACTATATATATTTTTAATGCAGTTTGATCAATGACATAGACACTAGCGCCGCGTCTATCGGACTTGAGTGGTGACGCGGACTTTAGTACAATTAGCAATCAGATCACAACTGTCATTCATTGACTGTTGTATGAAATAGGTATAACTCGACAAATTGACGTAGTGTTTCAACTTAATAAACAATTAATTTCCCTGACCGTATTCGTAACCCTTTGCGGTTCAGACATTTATTAATATTTTATTAATGGCTGTTTCATGTGGATGGCTATAAGAGTAGGAGAAGACCAAAGAAACGATGGATGGACTGTGTGAAAGATGATATGGCTAGAAAGGGGGTGACTACCGAGATGACGACTAAGAGAAGTATGGAAGATGTACATGTTACGCCGTCCCCAAATAAATATGGATAAGGTGAGGAGATTGATGATGACTGTTTTAGGCTGGTGGATAGGAATTCCAATAGTAAACAAAATCCGAATATTACAATAACGGAACTTTTGTGGGTTTGGTCTATAGAATAGAATACTTTTATTTTAGACAGTGCCCATAGGGTTAGTACCTACGATTTAATTTCAAGTCTTTATTAGTGGCTTTTGTCAACATGATAATTACTCAGATTTATTACTGTTGTAATAGCAATCATGTAATTGCGTTTAATTAAAATAGGTTTTCATTTTTATTAATTAATTTGTCTTTTGTATTGATTCTTTTCTATTTTGTGAATGTGAGAACACTGTAGGCTTAGTGGACTGTAGATCTGTTAACCATTTTCTATTTTTTAAGTACCTGGTACTTATTGAATGTAAGTCATTTTAGCTCTGTCCTCCCATACGTAGTAACATTGTTATTTAAAAGCATTGTAAAAGCAAATTATTCTTAAAAGAGTAACTGTGGAGTTTCTTGCCGGCTTTTCTCCATAGGAAACGACCAATTGGAACCTTGCAGCTTCTGTCGTTTCATAAGTGCCCATGTAGGTTTATGTGAAATAAAATATTTTGAAATTTGAATTTGGTCGTTAGCTGTTTGTCAGGTCGTAGTCAGTCGTCAAAGCTCCGCTATGTATTTCAAAGCTGAAGATTTTTGAACGTAGAGTACGCGCACCACTGAAGGCCGGCGGAAAATTGTGGAACTACATTTTGTTTAATGCAATTTGATGCAATGATATAATAGACACTAGCGCCGCGTCTATCGGACTTGAGTGGTGGCGCGGACTCTTGGTACGGCCAGCCTCAAAAAATGTGAACATAAACCAAAATTAAATTAATTGTCTACAATCTTTGTTCCTTAATATTACATATCAATGTGTACACAAAAAATAAAAACTTTGATACAATATCTCATTTAATACATTAACATTTAATAAAATCGTAGCGGAGATAAAACTGTACTTTGAATATTTTTGGAAAAATAGTAAGTAGTTGCTATGAGGTCTGGGAACGATTAACTAGCTAATATTCGTTTTTCGTTTGAAAAAGCAATTTTCAATAGTTATATGACTTTTCCAATAGGACCCAAAATTTACCGATTTTTACCCAAAGTTTGTCTAAAAGTAGTAAAATCACCGAAAGTACCTAAACTACTACTAGGTAATAATTTAATATTACAATAATTCTACTTCAGAAATACTTATTTAAACCCAATTATAAATATCATAGAACTCTCCCTTTTCCCACTCAGTTGTCGAAAATAGTTGATAACAATAAAATGGCATGCACGAAACAAAGCACGACATAAACTTTTACGTGGCACATAAATCTGAAAGTTATTCTCACGGGATGATAAGGTGGGGACCGCGGATCGCCGGGATCGCGGGATTGTGACGGGCAGGGGCCCGCACAGGCCCGCACTAACTTGTAGAGCTCGCTGTTGCAAATGATAAGTAATATTTTATTGATGGTGTCAAATAATGTTTGATATCTTTATACGAGGGATGATCAGTATAGTGTCTGGTGTTGATTTAGCAATGAATTGTTGGAAGTCTATAGTTTCGATAAGATACCATTAGTGAAGGATAGGTTTAGTTGTCATCCTACAGCAATCTAGATTTTAATGTAAAACAAATTCTACCATTCGCTAAGAGCAAATGATTTTTGCCAGATGGGTATTTAATGTACCTATTGGCGAATGAGAAAAATTGAAGTTTATCAGAAAAATTGGACTTTATAAGATTTGAGTGTAATCAATATTTTGTAGAGGAATACATGGTACGTTAGTGTCACGGCCTGCAACAAGGGCATTGATGGACGATCGTGAAAACGCGGGCCGAGGCGAAGCCGAGGCACAAATACGTGAGTCCATGAATGCCTGGTTGTGGCCAAGACTTGTATAGCACTTTTCTCAAATAATGCGCGAAAATTCAATCTAAATAAATTAATTATAAATTCCAGAATCAATGGCGAACAAAGACATTTTTTCATGCGCTAATATGTTCATTTGTTTCTTCTTTACTTTAAACAGCTCTATGTGGTAAGCCAGTTCGTAATTTGAATACAATTTTGGTTACCTCCTTGGTTGCCATGGGTCGAAATAAAAAGTTAGTTCCATTTTTAAATAACACGACAGTTATGAGTTTCATAGTAATTTATTTGGCCACGACGGTTAAGGATTTTCATGGCAACATTGCCGGCCGCCTACTCGCTTGTTTTTGACCAGTACAGCAATTTCGATTTATCTTGAATGTTTGAGAAAAATCTTTTCATACCAAGAAATATGATATTCATTTATAGATAAAATCGTATATTCCCGGGGGCAGCCGGGGTTTGTCAACAAAACGAAACTTTCATTGAATCAATCTAGTGTAAAATATTCAAGATTGGGGTGGTAAATCTGACGAAGACGCCGGTGGCGGGTACTTATATGGTGATGGACAGGTATTCAGCAGAATACGATAACATGCTGAATTCACCATTAAGGAAAAGGTTTTTTTTTGCAAATCTTAAGAACTTTTTGACCAAATACTCTCTCATGGCTATGAGTTTTCAACTTTAATTTGAAAATTAGTTAAAAGCAGCTGTCTTAAAATAATTGATGGCACGTAAACACGTTTAAAGGTACGTCGTATCTAGCCTAGGTTTTTCATAAAAAGGCACTCGTCTAGGAACGTGTCATATATTCAATAACTGACTCCCCTGCCGGCGGCTAAACCCAAATTTTCAATCTTGACAGTTATCATTTTACCAAAGCAAACTCCCATAATATTTGCTCTCGGGGCGAGACTCTTCGAATTTCATATTTATTCGCGGAAGCAAACACCGCGGCCCGCACCCACACCGGCGGAACTGATATTATTGTGCATTCCGTATAATATTGTTTGCTATTTGGCACATTCTCTGTTTGTTTTCGTCTCTCATATGAAAGGGGAGCTATAGACGTGCAAACAGATGGGTGTCACGCGCACTCTTCAACCTTTTGTACCGGGAAATGCTATTAGTTTGAAAGTTGAAATGTAAATTTTATTTTAAGTATATTTTGCGACAGTAGTTGTAATTTTCAGTAGTGGGATGGCACAAGCATGATGTAGAGGAAGCATAAAGCATTAAATCACTATACGTGATCATAGGAGCGCAAACATAGTGTACGTTCGGAATATGAAAGCGAGCAATCCATTAAGTCGGAGCGGCATGAATGGCGGCCGGAGTCTCGGAGACGCGACTGCCTCTGATAACCCATAATACGCTGATATTTTTGCTTTGCTCATATGTTGGAAGTAATGGCTCGTGCCTGTTAGCTGACTGTGGATACGCGTCACAACTTCCCACTTTCTTACTCATCTTTTTCAAAGAACGCAGTCACGAAGTACATGCATATAACAGAAAATTACTGCTTAGAAAAGTGTTTCCTAATGCTACTTGCCCAAGACACAAGTGCTACTCACTTCATTGTTTTTTTATTGTTCTTTAATGAGGTCTACTCAAAATGCAAACCAAGTTAGATATTCACAATTCTTAATTTAAAATAAAAAACAATTGCAAAATTTTATGTTCTTATGGCTAGCATCTCCCCAGCATTATGGCTACGAACAACTTGAATTATTTTAAATTATAGCAAGGCCTTATCCACATTAAGATTGAACAAGAATTGTAAACCATAATATATTATATTTGGCATATAAAAGGCTCGCTTATCTAAGGGGTTTGACTGGAAACGAACATAAAGGGTGATCCTCTGTGACAAATACTGTGATATACCGCGCGACAGTCGTAAGGGAAATATTTTTATAAGATGAAACATTATTATTTTTGGGGGCGCGCAGGGATCAGAAGTCGCTTCGATGGATTTGGCAATGTTCCTACGCTGTGTCAGCCAACACTGTTTTGCGGCTTTGATTGCACCCCCACACATGTGTAGTTTGTTTAAAGGTATTCGTAATGTGACCATTAAGTACAAATCATTGTTTCATCTGCTCTCATATTGTTGGCCTATTTTGCGTCGGATTAGTTAGTAACAAAACACACAATCGAATGATACGAACCAGAGCAGTGACGACAGGAAACGGTTAAACGTTTAAAGCCGTTAATAAAACAAATTAATGTGCGTTTACCCTAAAATTGGACAAGTTCAATGCAGAGGTCGTTACCACTATAGGAAATTTATCCCTGGCAAGTATTAACACTGAAATCCGTTCGTTGTATTCGGTGTCATTAAAGTTATGTGGCGGTGGTGTGGAAAAGTGTGTTTTATGCGTTGGCGGGTTAGGGCGGGATTGTGTTGCGGGGCGAGGCGACAGCCAATCAAAACATACAAGGAGCATATTGATTCCGAGAAGTGTCGCTGTTAACGTGGAGGCTGAAGCTGAATACATTAGCCGGCGGCGTAATGAAGTCTCGTTGCTTGTAAACAAACAGCGCAGGGAGCGCCGCGCCCGGGGCGCGCGCGCACCACTCGCTTACAGGAATTCTATTTCCACGACAAGCGTCATGTGTTAATTAACTGCTCGCACCTACGATATTGAGATATCGTCGTCGATCCCGCTGTTGTTATTAGCAGACGGAGGCTTATTGCTTACCCACTGTTCCGGTACATGTCTTTATTGAGGCTCTACCTTCTGTGTTATATTGTTCTTGTAACCCACCTAGAGGTAATCCGTACATTTCACATAATATCTTCTGTAAGAAAGTATTTAGAATCGATTCTAGTTATTATTTTAGTTTGGTTGAGGACCCATTTTTCGTAGACACTTCGTAGCAACTGCTACGAAGGTAGTCAAATCCCTAGGACAGTTAAATCATTAGAAATATCAATAGGAAATTACTATTTATAATACTTAGCTTGCATCTTTTATTAACTTGAAAAACAGACGAAAACTTAATTAATAACGGACACTGCTCGTTTTTCATACATTAATAACAAAAGCTTCACTGACACTAAAATGAGTGTGACATGAAACGAAGCGTCCACTCGAGTCAACGACACATGCTCATAGTCATTCAAGTTACGGGTGTTCCACATTCAAAAATAAACAAGATTATTAAAGAGAAGCTCTTCAGAAACCACATAAAGTGAAGCGCCAGCTGCCGCTCACCGCGCCTTTATGATGAAAGAGGTGATCCCGCTACCCGCTACCCGCTACCCGCTACCCGCTACCCACCGGCCACTGTATCACATTTCCTGTTATGACTTCAGTTTTTAATAGGCCTTTGTTAAAACCATTTTATTATAAAGAAGCGCTAACAACTCTAAATGCGTTCCTCAAGAATTTTTGTAAATACGCCGCATGGTACGTTGACGTTTTATTGTCTATTCTTATTTTTCTCTTTATGAATGTTCACACATTGTTTATGGATGCCGAGATGGCGGAACGGGATGAGATCGGGTGAATAGAAATCGGGCTCGAATTATATATTACCCGCACTGTTACTAGCCGCCTGATAGCCAATAATGTATTTATCACTTGTAACACGATATTTATTTCAATATAAACAAGCATCGTGTAAGTAAAGTCGTAAATAAAATAGATGCGAAATAATCGCAGCAACTTTTGTCCCAGAATGGAATTGGAAATTTGACGATGTCTGACAACTGTCCATAACTTTAACATAAACAAATTTATACGAGACGAATAATTTGCGCGATGACCTGGGACGTCGCCATAACCCGTAGCCGCGTACGATACGTATTTCCTATGACATACTCGTATCATGCAAATGGAAAAGCGCGACGAATGGCTCATAAAGTTTGCTATTTGTTCTGTTTACGATAACCGCGGTTTTATAAAATTTTATGACGTGTTGGAGGAATCTCGCGTTTGCTGCTTGTCGGCGACGCTGTCGCGTTGTCGTCACGTAGTCGCGTCGTGTCGCGCGACGCTTGCACCAAATTCATCTGCGGTCTCGATAACAGGTGGGCTGGTTACCGTAATATCGGCAATCATACTCTCCAATTTTATTTTCTTCTATGCATATTTCGTGTTAATGACATCCCTTAATTACATTTAAGCTGCCTAAGTCGTGTAAAGCTTCTTGTCAACAGTATCTAAAAACTGTAGGAAATTAATACAGTTAGTGTTTGCAGATAAAATGGCAAGTCAGATCTTAAAGTCTTAAAATAAAAGCTTTTTAATTTAGATTAGTAGGCAATTTTCGGTAGTTTGATTTAAATGTTAATGATAGGAGGTAGATTATGTGAGAATTACAAATAAAAATAATCACAGGGATGTTCAAAGGTGTAAGGGCAAGTCATTATAATAAAAATGGACGAGCCGGGTTTTGTATCGTGAATTCGTGACACAGTGACATTAATGGGAATTTATCACTTAATTTTCACTAAATTATGCGTGTTTTAGAAAAGTTCTAGCGATACATTATTTAATAGTTACTCAATTTCTATTTGAATTTTAACAATTGAATAGAAAATATTGCAATAATACGAGAGTCACGACATGTTGGCGAGAATTAGTCATTCTGGCAGCGAGTCAAAGTGTGGCAAATTAAATTATAGCTTCATTCTGAGATTTCGACTATTGTTTGAAGATGATCGTCAAGATCCCCTATGTTCTGTTAATTGTGAATTCTCACATTCTCCATTTTGAAAGAACGCGATTAAAAATTTTCATTTTAAACAATTTGTTGAGATTAAGATCACGCTGAAAAATATTATGTTGTTAACATTCCGGCCGAGATGATGTTGATTTTTGGCACAGAAAAAAATGTTATGTGTGGCAATTTTATAGTCGTCAAGACAAGAGTCATATTATGAGGACGCATAATTGATTAGTAGGACAGCTGTTGTGGGTTTCTTCGTATGCGACCACTTAACATTGTTCTACAATAATAGTATACCTGCGCTATTATAATCTCTGAACAAAAAAAAAAATACTTACAAACATTGTAAGGGGTGGCACACGCATGAAGAATGCTCTGAATTCGCTTTAGTAAAAAAACTTCTTCCATACACTTCTTCCGATACATAAATTCGAACCCAGATTGCTACTTACATGGTAATATGCAATTTCCATCGAATTGTTTTATGGGCAAAGAAAATATTTCTGACTACGATGATGAAAAAAACATGCTTATTGAATATGTTTGTTCCGCAACTATATTTTGTCAGTCTTATTGATCTCCTTTGAGATTAGCATATGAACCAGAAATATTTTTATGTTCGTATCATTTCCTTTTTCTACCCAATTTATTTAGGACGGAATAATATATTTTATCTCAAGAAAAATACTGTGTCAGTAGAAGAATTAGAAGAACATCCTCTCTACTTGAATAATATTATAAAACAATCTGTTGGTGTTATTATAGATAGCATATATGTAGCAACTTAATAGGTTTATGTAGTGACTTGATGTGAATACAGATTTATGACACGACGAGCAAAGTAACTCATGAAGGAAGGACTTGTTTGTATTACGAGCGCTCAGCTAATAAACACGTCTTAATTTCTCGTTGAATAGTGGCCTATTAAATAAAGTTTTAAAATATGGAACGCCAGATTTTATTTACGTCTTACAATTTATGGCGTATGGATGCGTGACGTGGCCGGCGGCACGGGCGCGGGTGCAGGGGGCGCACACGGTGCGGGCGATGCGCGCGCGCATCTCCGACATGCGTATGACACAGCGCTGACGGTTATATTTTCCAGACGATTTATTACATTATAAGAGTGGCGGTGCGTGCCGTTAATACGCTCTCAGATACATAAATAGTAGTGATTTTATTTTGATGTCTTACAAGACAAGCGACGACGTGTATAATTGTTGAGACGTGTCTCTTAATACCCCTTGCCTATTCTTAGTCATAACTGTCTGTGAACGATACTTTATAACTTATCGTTCAAAGTTGTGAACGGTTGTAACGTATGTGGCTCGTTTAATGAACGAGTGCGCTTTCATTCGGGTGTTATTCTGTAGAACTGTTTTATGTGGGTTATTTCACAAATCAGACGGTTCATTGCGCATTATTTTCTCGACACAGTCGTCGACACCTCATTGTTTTGAGTTTTTCCGGCGAAGCTAAATCAGGCACTTAATTGAAATAATATCACGTTAGTGGCCGCATAAAGACATTACAACGCGTCGAGAATAAAAGCAGAATTTTGTGTTGAAATCACAAAATATTGTAATGTGAGACATAAACGGTTAATTACATAGTTGAGTCAGTCTGTTGAAAGGAGGATGATGTACCAAATGTTATACCTGGAAGTACTTTCGTGTATTGGTAAAAACAGGTATAGTCAACCTCGTAATTGCTTTACCACCCTAAGGTTTAATGACACTTGCACGTCATAAAACGACAAGGTCTATTTGTCTTTGTGGCAGTTAGATATAAATAGTTTCAACCATAAAGCCATTTCAATTTACTAGGACTTGTTGTCAAAAGTAAACAAAGAAAAATGAAGTTACGTATTGTAAGGACCATAGCAGGCGTTCTGAAGTTTCTGCCTACCCCCGTGAGTTTGTGTATGAATGTGTAATGTCAAAAGTGGTAGAGCAATTACGATGTCGAATATACATGATCATTTTACGAAACAAAATTCCGCCAGCATAATTTCAATAATGGTTAACGATATAAAACCTGCCGTAAATTCTTCCTCTTTACATAACGCGACAATAATAGTGTTCTTTTAAAAAGTAATGTAACCCCATACAACTACCAGATCGTGTCATACTATTCAAACTCAGCCGTCGTAACTCAACCAATCGTGAACAGAATAAACACTACTAAGACACAAACTTCACATCATTTGATTAGTTCAAAAGCAATACACTCCCTTAAAACAAATAATGGAAGTCTGATGGATAAGAAATCATAGTAGACGCTCGTAAACGGCGTACAGGGTGGCAAAGCATATTTCATATCGCATAATGGAGAATTTACAGGCTGTCGGAGTGAAATGACTCCCAGCGGCGCGGCCGGCAGTACGCCACGGAACTATAATAGCGCGCGGGAAACACGCTGTAACTGAAATCTTTGTTTTGTAGGTGGGTGGTTAGTGTAGGTATTATATTTTGTAGACTTTTGATTTTTAATGTTAATAAATAATAATAAACTGTTATTTTGTTAATAATTATCGACATTGTATAGCTTTCGCGTTTTGTCTGCGCGACTGAAGACAGCGTTTAGATGTCTACGATGGTCTAAAAAACTCGACGAGACGTCTATGAAGCTCTACGTGAATTCTACGAAGCTCTACGAAACTTTACGAGACATTTACGCAGCTCAAGACGACGTCTATGCAGCTGAACAAGAACAAAACATCCACAAAGTTCGACGTGACATCTATATAGCTCCACGTGACGTCTACGCAGCTGTACACGACATCTACGCAGGGTCTGCGCACATATTATACATAGCAATATTTAAAAATATTGCGACCACACTATTAAAATATTGAATTAATAGATAACAACAGGTGCTTATTTTAATAGTTCCTGCTTAGGTACTAAATTCAACAGGTCAGTTTTATTTGGACTGGAAGCTAGAATAGTTCACTAATGCTGGTGTGGAGTGTGAGCGTCGCGCGGACACTTCCCTGAGCGTCCGGCGCGCGATCACCATTATTATTTATACCCTCGGAAAAGTACATTTATAACAATATTACGCCGGACCGCGCCCGCCCTCGGAAAATGATTTTCCCATTTTCTGAAGATTGCAGGTGTATTATATTTCATGATCGTTATTTATGGTAAGACTTTTATTACAAATGCGTGCAATGTCTCTATCCGTTTTTTATTGCCGCCGAATTATTTGATGGAATTCTTATTTTGTGACAAATACAGATAGGACTATTTATTGGCTATCTTTTGTGATATGTGTATCGGATAAGAACTCGGTTATTGCTTTTCGCCTTTGCGTTTTATTATTGACAGCGCTTTTTATTCTTGTTGCTCTCGTCGTAATAAAATCTGTTTGATGTGAGACAAGAATGTTCGTGCTGTTTATTTAGAGTCTATTCTTTGTAAAGGTGTCGAGACAACACCCTTTTGCGATTCATAATTTTGCAAACGGCGGAGTATTCTCAGGAGACGGATATATCCGTCAGATGCGGCACCCTCAGTGAGCGCGGCCGAAGTCCGAGGCGTTACGAGGCTCCCGGGACCCACCGGCCGCCGATCAACTCTGTCCATAACCAATAATCGTAAATAAACGCAGCTCGATCCGCGCCTTCCTATTCCTCCGTGTAACTCACAGAAATTATAACGAAAATCGCACAAGGATTGCTACAAAACTTGTGAACCCCGGGGAACTACGCTCGACCATAGATCCTCTAGTATTTTCTTTTTGTAAACGCAGAAATGCCTTCGATGGACGGTCAAATGGAATGTTAGTAATAGCAACTTAGCAAGTAATATTTATATTACAGCAGAATAGGATGACTAAAGCCTTATAATAAAATATCTGCGGCGATTGGTCGAGTTGACTATCGTTTATTTTTACCTGAAGCTCGCGATCCCGCGCATCTCTCCCTATTAAATTTTGTTTGCATTTATTTTAAAGGTGCGACGCTCGAGAAGACGTGGTATGTGAAAAATTACACCTCAGCCCAATATTTATGGGTGATATTCGGCAGCGGTTCCTTTGTGAGATGAGGGTGTATAAATAACACCTCTTATCGCGTGGGAGCCTACCCTTAAATGGGATTTATTTTAATTATATTTATCGGTAATGCTCATTGAAAACATTTTGTGTCCTTTGAAATCTTAGCCTGATCATTATGAGATCATTGCTGAGATAAAATGATAAAGGGTAGAGTTATGAAATAAGTTAATTATGCTAGAAGCAGAAGGTACATAGTAGTATCACTAGACAGTGACACATTGCGTTTTAGTTTTTTTTTTAAATTTTAACCATTCAGCTAAACCGCGTTTAGTTCCATGACTTTAAGTACGTTTAGTTATTCTAGTGAGAAACTGTATAAGTTATGGAAACGGGGAGCAACGCCAGTTATTTTTACCGGCACATAATCGCCGAGTATGACCATAAATTAGTTCTATATTTGGTGGCACGTTGTTTTGCATACAGACAAGCCGTCTGCACATGCGTGCGACATCAATCTCAATTCCGAAATATTTTTCCGTCTGTGCAATGAAGCGCGCCCGTGAGCATTTGTCGCAAGTGTCGTGTGATATGCAAATTTTTCTTAATTTCCTTGTAAAGCAGTGTTTTAAAAGGTAGTTTTTAATTAAAAATCTTGTTTTGCACTAATATGTATTAATAGTTTAATTATTTAAATCAGTGTTGTGACTTTTCGGGCGTCTGTTCGTGCTTTAGCTAGACTAGTGATAAAATACAATAGAAGTGGATATATTTAGTAACCTGTTCCGCTTAGCTATTTCTAAAGAGTCTTAAAAAACCCTGAAAGAAATCGACACGTGTTTCACCTCTCAACGAGGCATCCTCAGGATGACGATTGACTTGTCGCGAACTTGAACACGACGTGTTGCCACACCAAGCACTGAGCGCAGACTGACCCTGATGCTGGCTGGCTGTGCTGAGTGACTGAGACTAGTGATTTAAAAACCTTCCTTGTATCAATTCAAATATGTGTGTGATTATTCGATTAGATATAATAAAAGTATAGGCGACATATTTTGTCTAATCATCATTATTGTTAAGATGCCACACCTGCCAAATAACCAAGTTTTCCAGCAATATAATAATAGTTTTCTAGATCGATAGGTTGTGTGATTATTACCCACTTAGGTGCAGGATGGGGCAGGCCGTCATGTGAGTAGTTTCCACGTAACATCTTCGAGACGGATGGTCGGGGCTTACGCACCGGAATAATGTCTCGATTACTCTCCCACTAAGTCGCAAGTCATCAGCAACTAGCGATGATCTCCGCTGGCACAATACTTGCAGCTCTGCAAAAAGTTATTTTTCTCATCGGGCCATATTGGCCGGTACTATTACCGGAACGATACTCATGCATAGATCTCGCCTTGAGCATAAAATTAAAGCCATTTGATTGATTGAATCGATTTTAAAGTTAATCCTGTAATACGGACCGCAGATTCCGACTTTTCCATATTTTATAATTTACAATACTTTTAGGTAGTCTGAAGAGATTGGCCAGGATTTTCTAATGAAAGTGATACTTCAATAGTGATTAGTATTAATCATTCACTATTCACTTAACCAAGATGTATCTAGAGTACCTACTTTTACATCTAAATAGGTAAGTTGAATAGATAGGTAAGTCATTGCAAGCTATAAAGTTCCACGCCGCTATTCACTCGTGACTTGCGCCAAAACTTTATCAGCTGACTAGTGGGGCGACCGCGGCGAGGGGAAAATGATTGACGGCGTCGAGAAATTTCATTTTGCGGCTTGTTGAGGGCCTCTCTGAAGATTCGACGTTTCCACTGTCAAACCTGATTGCCTTCTCGAGTATCTTTGTGTTGTTGCTCTTATGTTACACTTCATTTCATCCATTTTGTGCTATTAACCACGAATGATCGGTCATTCGAGTATTTCATGCGGTGCGATGGTGAATGTTTTATGAGATTTCTACTCAAATGCATATTAAGTGGAGTGCTCACTTCGGATGCTTACTTATTCCACTACGCTTCCATAAATTGTGAGATAAGTACTCGCTACTTTATATTTGTTTAAGTTATGTGAATACAATCTTTCAAATACAAATATTCTTTGGGTCCAACCTGTAAACAAATCCCGATACGACCTTTTTGTGCTCATTCAAATGTCATATAATTTTGCATACAATATTTTCTTAGGGCGAAATGAGAACAAGCCGGTGACAGGGGAATTTAATAATGACAAAATAATACAAGGTAAGTTTAAGGGCAGCCCTTTCTGCTGTCCGTCATACGGAGCGCTATTCATGCACATAATATTTCCGAGATATTTGCCGACCGCCTAACGACTGACTAATTTATTTACGCACAACTATTTTTATCTTTATCCATAAAGATGAACTGGACGTTTCAGTAACCTACACAATGCGGCGGAGAACACCTGCAGGTATACTGGATGCACACTAATCCACGTGGACACACGACGTTTATTATTTTCCTGAATACTAACTATTGCTTCATAAAACTATTCAAATAATAATCGAATTGATTCAATACAATGGAAAGAGTTTCTCCAAGTTAATCGCAGACACGATGACAAATGCATATCGTTTCATCTCGGGTCCGAAGATTAATGTGCGAGAGAGGCCGAGCGCGCTAGACAAAACCTGCCGCCTGCGCGTACGCAACCAACAATTCACTAATTCGACCCGCGACTGCAACATAAGCGCTCATACCACATCCATACTGCGCTTGTAAGCAATGCCGCTTATTATTTATCTGTCAACTAAACACAAATTGACAGGCGCAAGTTAGGCGCCAAATAAACGGCATATTAGACCTTTTGTTTAGCCGTTTAGAGTCTCTATCTCTGTAACTCTATCGGCCATTAAGACGTTATTTAATTTCTTGGTACGACCCGCAGAGACAATAATGACGTGATCTACATGTAAGAACTATAGTTTGATCTAAAATTAAGTGAGATGAAAGAGAATTTATATTTGATACAAAAAATATCACTAAAGTATCGAGCATTGTCTGAGTGCGGTGCTTTGTTGGGTACCGAACTATGTTAACCGAACTATGTTAACACACGAGCATTCCGCTCGATTAACGTCATAAATGAGAGAAATGTCGGATCAAAAGAATAGCAGGTGTGCCCTATTATTATAATTCGTCATTTGTTCTCTTATCGTCCTTTTGTCATTTTGTTCACTCTAGCGCGCTTATTAACATTGTACGCTGTTTTTTCTTCCATTTTGATGACTAATTTAAGGTGTCTCGGTATAATTATCACGGCCGTACCATTCTGTAATGAACATTCTCGTGGCAAATGTGTCAATTAAGAGTAGTTTATAGTACATCACTGATGATCTTTGGAAAATTGATAATTATAATTGCAAAGCTAAATAAGGCGTTTTATTGGTATGTGTTTAGGCATCCTTTCTATCTTATGTTTAATCACCTCATTGGTCTGCAGTTTACATGTATGGCTTAGGTCCGATAACACTTCTCAGGTCCTGAGTTTATTGTTAGGTTTAAGGAGCATGGTGGAGCTTTTTGACCCTGCTTTTAGTCTAGGTTAACAAAGGTCATGTTCGGTGAACTTCATAAACCATAGTTTCCCATTATTCTGGGAATCATTCTCACTGAAAGTGCATAATTATCCGAATGTAGCTTTTGCTTCAGTCAAAGGTTGTTCTTGAAGATTCTCTACCTACAAGTTTAAAGCTATAAACAAAAATCACCGTCTACAATGATGTCACATTACAAAACTAAATAAAAAAAGAACTGACCTCACATCCTTTAATAAAGTAATATTATTATGATATAGGTATCCTTAAGCAATAAAAAACAACGACTGATATATTGTTATTAGCTTTGTTCAAATCGTTTTATTATTGTTTCCCAAATGAAACAAACTTTTGGGACCGTTAACTGAATAACAATGACCAAATATAATCCAAATCTAAACGCCACAGCTTAGCTGACGGAATATAAATGTGAGGCCTGCGCTTGCGCCTTGTGAACCGACGACGTGAGACGTCGTTATTAACACAAGCCTGCATTAATGAACACATAAATATTATACTTTCACATACCTACATACATCCACGGTACTGTCTAACGTACTAGCGGATCCGTGAACAAGCTTGCCATCACGTATTCGCATTCAGCCGAATTATTTCGAAACCATAATTCGTTTACAACTGTTACATTTTTATGTGCATGGCGTAAAAATTCTCGACGGGCGGAGCCGCACTTATACCTTATTAGTGACGTTTTATCGTTTAAAATTATACAATTTCATCTGTATGGCGTATGTTTTATTGAAATCGAGATAATTAATCGACAATTACGATGCTGGACGTTATAACGCGAGGTATACCGCTGTGCGCGCTGCCCGCTGACGCTGCTTAGGAACTAAATGTTGCTTATAAATCGAGCCCCGCTCCCAGCGCGCTCACTCGCTACACAAATATTGACATTTATGCACATATTGCTCCATATACGTTTTTTATGATTGTAAAATATGAAGCTAGAGCGCTACGTTTGGTCGACTCTTTAGGTCGATACACTCCGTAAATAGTCATAAACATTAGCATAATTGAATGATTCTCGTTGTAAATACAAATTATTTGGATGTTTAGTTATAAGATGTCTTTGTTTATGTTGCTTAATTTATAGTTAAATGACAAGAGATTCTCGAATACGTTCGTATAAATTACATATAATGGAGATACTCGTAGTGCAGTAAAGAACTTAGTCCAAGCAACTTTATTACTACCAAAGTAATTAAAAAGTTATAATTTGTTAGCGGGCATAGTTAAGCTTTTTATGCCAATTGTTTCTAGTAAGAACATCGTTCACAACTACATTCGTTTCTAAAGTACAAAAAAATATTGTACAGAGCGTATGTCATTAGCTGTTAACATTTCTGATGGCAGATATTTTCCGCAAGTGAGCTTATCTATGTGCAGATAACATCGATAGAATTCCTGACTGTGTATCGTTATGTACTCGTCAATAATCGTCATACAGTGTTTTCCTGGAAGCGGCAGAGTTTCCCACGTGGTGGGCTGCGCGGGCGGCGTGTGCCGAGCGCACACCGATCTGATAACATCCCTCTAGACAACATCCAGTCGCTTTATCTGCAGACGTGGAATCAATTCAGCTCGCAGAATTATCCCAGCATTGCCTTTGCCTAATTGGACATTTCCTTGTATAGTTGTATGCCCTGTTCCTTCGATATAGCATTTTAATTTACTCACGGATATTTTATTGAACAGGAAAAGTATAAAACGCTAAATATAAACACGAAAATATGTTTATGGAAACCATTGTCGCGTTTTTAAAATGACGCGACGGTATAACAACAGAAATATAAAAGTCTTTATATCACAATTAATCACCACTTAGTGGAAGCTGAATATTTTATGTAGTAGTGTTGAAGTGTGGACTGTAAGATGAAGGCAATAAGGTATTGTTTTGTGGACGGGGCCATCGTGTCATATGCGGTAGCAGGAAATACCGCAGTGGAGTCGTGTCAACAAAAAATCTAAAAGCTCGCATTATGCTGTTAGCTGCGATTTAACACATTTCATATTTGAGGCGACTGCGGTTGTCTTAGGCACTTAATTTTATCACATAATTTATAGAGCAGCTTAACGTACAGACTTAGAACATGTATACGAGTGCCAGGATTAATCGACACTATTAAGTACTTTTTAAGCCTATTGTTTTTAAACGATATTTCGGGATTTAATGAGATCCCTTCTCCTACAGACTTATAGGATCTACTAATTCATTTATTTTATAGAAATGGTACCTAAGTATTATTTCTAGCACATGATAATAGTTTGTTTGTAGATGCAGCAACTACTGCTACCAGTATGTAGGTATTAATCGGTATGTGTGACGAACTTAATCCATTGAAATATTGATAGACAGGCAGCCAGCAAAATTTGACGTATTTCTAAATCAAAATTAACAAAGAAATTTTATGGATACTGAATAAAATATTTATGAAAGTACCTGTTTTTGAATAACTTATCAATAACTATGCATTTGAAATAGTGCTAGAAACAAACAAGTGACAACATGACATTTACAAACTGAATAGAACATATAAGAATGTTGACGTGAGTCGCATTAAAAATGTATAAAGGTGACCTTTAATAATTGACTTATCATGTATGAATATGAAATTTTATTATTTAATACAAATTCTTGGACGTGTGTAGATGTTATCTTTATAACTGATGTCCGCGACTTCATTCGTATTGAAAAAACATACGCTATGGGTCTCGGTAATAGTGTAGCTTTCAATCAGTGAAATAATTTTTGTACTTGGATTACTACTTCTACTTCCAGTCAATTATGTTCAAGTCCACTATACCTACTAAGCGACGAGCATATTGCCATAAACCGGGCACAAATTTAGACTCACACATATCATGCCCCATGTGCCTACTAGGGCAAATATATCGCTAAGTTCTGAGTTGAGCTCCACGATTACTGACAAATGCTTGCACTGACTGGACAGGTCCACTCAAATCTGCGTGGTTCTTTTCTGAAAAGACCATTTCAGACTCTAATCTACATAGTCCTCATATGGCCTGACCAAGATTATGTTTGGACTTTAAAAGAGACTGCGACCTTTGAGTTTGTTTCGGCCTTTCTTCTCAGAGTAGTCAGGTTTTTTTTTAAATATGAAGTGTAACAGTGATTGCGATATCCTATTTACAGAATAAACAATTTCATTTCATTTCATTTCATTTCATTTTATACTGGGCACAAATCTAGACTCCAGGTTGTATATGCTGAGATGCTCCAGGCAGCATCCCATGTACTTACGGGGCGAGCATATCGCCATTGGGCACAAATCTAGTCTCCGGGTTGCATATTAAGTCCCATGTAAGTACCTACTAGGGCGAGCATATCGCCATATATATAGTGGGCACAAATCCTGACTGTTACTGCTATGCCACTGATGTAAAAGATTTCTTCACGAAGTAAGCACCTGAATATACAGGCTTTCATAAATTAATGTCAAGATAAATAATCTACCTCGTTGGTCTAGTAGTTGCAAGCGCTACTGCTGAGTCTGTGTTCCTGGGTTTCGATTCCCAGGTCGGGCAAAGTGTTAGTGGGTTTTTCCATCTGGAATTTCTCAGTAGCAGCCCGAAGCCTGGATTTGTGCCTGGTTGATGGCAATAGGCTCGCCCCTATTACATGGGACTTAAACATAACTGGCGAAATGTGGGTGTCCTATGGGTATACCTCTGACTAACCCTTCGGGGATTACAGGCGTGATGTTATGTTATGTTTATAAATAATATTTTAAATGTACTGAGCAGTGTCTGAAACGCCTATACTTGCAATTGCAACATGGTTGATCGGATAGGACCATGAATGGTCACATCACATGGAGAACAGCAGTGCTATTCTGTTAAAATCTTACCGTGAACGCTTAGGTGAAGTCCGCTGTCATTCCACCATATGCTAGGGATTGACACTATTGACAGCTCACTTTCAAAGTCACAAACGCAAATGAGCGAACGTGTCCGTCAATGTCATAGAGTGATAAGTGTTGCCATACTTATACGACCACAAAAAAGTCGCAAAAACAATAGCTCATCATACCTGCAACGCAATTTGTTCAAATACTTGTACTTACTTACTGAAGTATCTTTACATTTACTGTTTTAACAATGTTGATCATAAGTTAGACTTTGTGTCACGATGTCATCGTGTAGAATGTAGTAACGGGTATGCGTTTTTTTTCAAAGCTACACAAGAAAAATAGATAACTTTACATACATTATTACAGTTATAGCGCAAGTAATCTTTACCGTGGCTGAAAATCTTTACTTTATCGGCTAGTTGTAACTAAAACTGCTTCACTACCACAATATAATTGTGGAGGTAGTAGGTAGGTACTTATCTCACCAATGTTGCACTTTTCATGTTATGTATTGTTTTGGTAGATTGAGATTCATCAGGATTTTTTCAGAAGCAGTCCGGAGCTTATCGGTGGTGAAATTATCAAATATAAGTGTAACCAAATGGTCTAATCTAGTTGTCACCTTCGCTCAGGAAATACTTACGGGCGTGATATTAAGTCCACCTATGTCTTTTTCTGGAAAGAGCTAACTTAGGAAAACAGTAGCGTAATTTATTTTCGTAAACGATTATGGCAAATTTGTTTCATTTTGACAGTTCAACAATATTCATTGCGTTATTTATGTTGTTGAGCAGATTTTTATTCCAACTTATGAAGCAATGGATTAGCAATCTGATTCAAATCGAAACAAATTGTGATTGATCGTGTATTACGCAATTAGGGTACAGGTGTACCTACCTAAGACCTTACATTTTATACTGTCTCATCTGATCAACACCAAACTATTCGCGATAATTAACATCTCCTAATTACGTTATAAAAGAAAGGATTTAGCATCACCGGAATTAATGAAGGGCGCATCAAATACCTACATGACTGGTGTGTCTCTAATGATGATAAATTATAGTTTAAAACAAGGTGTCCTAATAAATTAATCTTACTTCTGTCGCACTACACTGTAACGGCAATTAAACTGTCGAGCAAAATTACCACACAATGTGTCGAGTATATCATGAGATGACGTCTGTGGGGCATGTTGCGAGCTGAGAACTAACCATCCATCATACACAAGTATTCTGCACTGTGCACAGGGTGTTTCATGATATGGAAAAGTTGTTGGGATTCAGAGACTTGTGGGTAACTTGTATAACAGGTATATTTGGAAAATGGGGCAGCACATGGATAAAAAATCTATTGTTTTTCCTGAATTAAGACTATGTATATTTTCCATAGGAAAAAGTATGGTTTTGCAAAACAATACCTTTCAATAATCACAGATTAGTTACTTTCGCATTATGGCGGCACGTGGTTAAGCGATTGACTGCTGCGCTGCGTGTCGCGGGTTCGATTCCCGCACGGAACAAATATTTGTATGACCTACAAGTAGTTGTTCCGGATCTGGTTATTTGTGTATGTGAGTTTAAGTTTGTTAGTTTTAATTTATAGTCAAACTTTAGTTATAGGTTTCGGCAGAAATGATTAATAAATCGCACGAACTACATTTACTTAACATTCCCTAACACAAATCAGGTCATAGGAATCGACCTTTATTATTTTCAAAACCGCTTGTAATATTTCCAGCTACTACAATGCTCCTTCGTAATTACAACAGCTGAAATTTATAACCGTATTCCGCATTTCGCCATTTTCAAACATAGGAATTCGTTTAAAATTGCTTCAGCCACCTACAAGATTCTTGAGGCTGAAATATGTTATTTGGTTCATGCTGCCAACAATTACTGATACATCTGATACAGTTTTAAACATTAGCATATTTAAATATTAGTCATAATATTTAAAATCTGCAGAAATTATAATGGGCTACTGATTGTCATGTGTGACGAGTTCTTTACTGTTGGCGGTGAAAAAAACTTTTAAAATAGAAGCTCAGAAATACCAAGTTATTGTTTTTGTCAGTGACATATATTTAGTGACAGTTCGACCTGCAAAACAGATAAAAGTACAGTACTTAACGTTCTGACGAAACGCATCACAATCCATCACTACCGATGCAATCTTTATTTTTTCCCTCACGCTTCATAATGTACTGTTCTCCGACTATTACTGATAAAAGCTTGAATGATAAGTATCGCTTCAGTTAGCATACAATACGTCATAGATCAACCTGTACCGTGTGCGGGCGCCGACTGCGCGCGCGCAGCTCTATGACAGCGGTTATGAAGCCGCGACGGAATGCGTTTAATGAGCACTGTTCTAACTTATACACAACACGTTCATTTACGCTTTTTGGAATTTCATTCACTCCCCCTCGTTTGCTATGAAAAAGAAAGCGTTAAATTAATTAGCGGCACATGCCTGCACAATGATCTACGACCACTGGAAGATTTATATGAACCACTGACTCTATAGCTTTGTAATTAATTATTATTGTATTCCTGTTTCGTGTGTTGTAGGCACGCTAACGTTTTCATATCTGGAAAATAAATAAAAGGGGCATAATATGGAAATATGATAAACAAATTGTAGTTTTATCAACCTGTCTGTAAAAGAAATTGAACCGGATGCATGATACATTTTCCTATAATTAATATTAAGGTGTAGTCCATAACGAGAACACTTCTTTGAACGAACTATAAATAAAATAATATCAATAGAAAAAAAAATAGAAACAATAAAATTCAAATAGTTTCTAATACATTCAGTTTTGAATTTAGAATGGAAAGAGACCTTGCCATGTGAGTAAAATATAAATCTCTATGGTTCGGTTCAGATTCATAATAAAATGATGTTCATGCATTTGTAAAGTAATGTCGTAACATGATTTTCAATATGTCACGTGGACGATAACGAGAAGGCAAGCCGTCGGTGTTCAATACAAAACTTATTACAATTTCATTAGTCACCATGTCATTAGCCAATTCCAGATGGTTTCTGCAAATATTTGCTTACACCTCGCCGAACCTAGCCTCCAAGTATTTATTTCGACGTGATTTTAAGATAAGAGCTTTAAGTGTAAGACGTTACAAAATGATTTTATATAAAAACATAAAGTGACCTCGTTATGCTTGTAAAAATATTATCATTCGATCGTCCTCAACGAAATTTACAGCCTTTTGGTTGCAAAATGTGATAAAGCTTATTAAAAAAAATTACTCCTTTTCGTGTAAGTTATAGATGTTTTAACAGACCTGATATGCCTTTGCTCTGAGACATTTTCAGTGACCTATAAAATTATTTACAGATGGGATGTAGAAAAAGTCGACACAGTTCTATTCTAGCATACCTACAGACTGAATTGATTAATTTCACTCGCAGCGTTACATGTGAGCTTTAATCAAAATTTCATTTTAAAGTCACAAATCATTGAATATTTCCATTTATATTTCCACCGCAATTAAATATTAAACTCGGTTTAACAATCTGTGAGGCTCTCAATTATGCATTCGTAACATCTATTCAACGCTGTATCTACTGAGTTTGGTAGGTAGATGCAATATACATGTTACATATGTAGCTGTTGTTTTTAAGCAAATTCGGTATTGGTGGGAAATCTGAATATTATGTCACCTACAAGTGCTCACGCAATTCATAGAAATTGAGTAAGAGAAACTTGTTACGATGTACTTGTTGATCCAAATTCACTACTAGTTGAAGATGAAGCAATTGTTAACAATTGTGTGGAGTAAAATCTGCATAAAAGTTGATACACGAGATTTGAGTTTTTCTTGAGTCGCTCCTGATTTAGACAATCCAAAATTCATATCACTAACCCAATGGTGTTATCAAGAAAAGGCTTTCTAAGTTTTCCGTCTTCAGCCTGTTGTGCAGTGGACTCTGATTCGTTGAACACTCGAGAGAGATACAGTTAGCAGTCTATTTTTGCGAGCAGACCCATCACCAAACGATTGTTATTCGTATTGCACTACTTGTACTGAATACAAAACTAGACATGATGGCGATTTTTACGTAAAACCTAAGATATTCAATTATGCATGGTTGGAGAGTCTAGATAAATACCTTCAACGAGCCAATAGGTGATCAATGACGTCATGAGTCATGTTGTAACTAAATATATTGAAATAATACCATATTGTATATACCTACCCACTTAAATTTTAATGATCCATGATAATCTGGCGAATATAAGACACAGTTTATTGTATGTCAAGTTTTACACACTTCTTTCATGCATACATCCACATAATCAATTCTAGGTAGGCAGAAACTATAGAACGCCACCAGACATGAAACATATTTCAATTCAGAATTATAATGAAAATGTGTTTGACCTTCACTAGAAGTTTGGGTTAGGTACCAATAGCCTTCTTGACCTATGTGTATTCAATTCACAAGATGAATATATTGTTGCGCCAAAGTTTTAGTTTTGTTTTTGCAGTAATGTGACAGATTGAGCTTTCAGAATGTATACAGGCAATTATGTTCACACATACTTATAAGCTTATTTTTTTCTAAAGCTAGCTGTAGCAAGATATCAACGTACCTACCTACCTAATGTAAAAATAACAAAGAAATTCTTATGTATGGTAACTTTATTCTAGGTGCATCGTCTTCACATATAATTTACAAGATATTATAAAACATTTTAAAAGAGTAACGGTGAAGTTCCTTGTCCATTCTTCTCCATACGACACTATAAGCTCTAGTAACGTACTTATTTTAAATCCTTCGCTGCGCTCTGTATTCAAAGAAACACTCTCGCCTTTAAAATAGTTGTTTGCTCCCTAGGCAAATAATCTACTATTTTTATTTCTTTTCTTATTATTATACACCCTAGATGTATATTGTAGAGATACCTTTTTTAACTTTGACCAACTATATATGTTAACAACCTACAGGAACAACAATTCTATTCTAAAGTTACCATGAAAAATTCCCATCTCTGGTATTCCTTGTAGAGGCTCTCGATAACAGTTCGAGACAAAGTATTCACACGCATATGTTCGACATGAATAAATGTTCTCATAGCGTCGATGTAGACAAATTATGTGCAATATCAATACGTTATGACGCAAACAAGGATATTGTTGTAGATGGAGCAGTGCCCGCTGCCCGCAGCGCACGTACCTCCATCTACGTCTAGAATGCTAATCACGTTACCATTCGTCCGAACACATCCATGATCAAATTGACTCCGTGACAATGTAACGAGACCTCCCTCCCCCCCTCTCCCACGTAGTACCGAACCCACCATAGCGTACGACCAAGGAACCTCTACAGTTCATCACTATATGGATGCTTTGTACGTAGGCCTGCGACCGAGTTTACATGACACGCACTAGTTTTATTACCCTCATGTTTCTAAATGGCCCTCATTTCGTTTCAAACAAATTATTTATATTTTACTACATGGACAGATCGTTTCCCAATCAACTGTTGACCTAAAAAGCATTTGTGTAACGCAGTCAAGCGTTGACAAATTATGTAGACGGCATCGATGCGCCCGCGCCGCGAATTGTCATACAGAGGACGTGCGCACGCACATGCGTAATATTAACACTTATTACTAAAATGGTTTACAGATTAGGTACAAGCTGCCTTCATAAATAGTGATGACGAAATCTAAGGCGATCATATTGTATACAATACCCATAACGTCATATGCCCTATAAAATTATAATTTAAACTATTAACATTCGTTAAATTAGTAGGTTGTTTTTATTTATTAATTAAATTGTAAACAATGACTCTGAAATATATGGAATTAGGCTATTTTACATTAGCTTAAATAGCACATGCACCAGTGTTTGTGTCATATCCAACTTGGTTTAAAACAATGAGGCTATCCACAAAAGGAGCATTGAATTTATCTGCCCACGCGAAGCCCAGTGAACCTCATCAATATCAATTAAATTAATAAAATGGTTATAAAATGTTCCAATGACAATAAATATCCACTATTATTGGACGTACTGTAATTCGAATCTAATTGATTGTTTACTTCAAATAGCTCCAAAACAATGAAGTGAATCATACCATGCACAGGGTGCGCTCTTAACACGAATCTTCAGGAATAAATAAATCTTGAAATATATTTCACGCCTGCTCTAATTCTACAATGAAGTCATTAAGCAAAAGAATGACCTATGAAATGTTCATCGAATTAAAAAACACTCGTGAATAAATGTATTATTAAGAGTAAAAGAGTCATATATTATGAGGCAACACAATAGATTTGTTAAAGCACTCTGTGGTTGTACTAATTTATTTTCTGTAATTTATTACAATGCACAATATGGCCGATTTCAGAGGCGATTACTGAAATCATTCGCGCTTAATATATTCTAGCATACGACACTGTGTCAGAACGTGTCAAGACGACCGCGATAACGGGCGTCACCTTTAATTTCATCATTGACAAATAATTATAATATGTTCGGATCAACAAGAACAATGTGAACACATCAACAAAAGTTAATTATCACCAAGGTATGACAAAGGTCACAAAATAAAGTAAACTAGTAATATTTGTCGTGTCATTCGTGTATTTGGACACTCTGTTGTGTCCGGGAGTTGCCTGCGCCGGCGCAGCTGTTAAGATGTTGATTTACGTGGGTATAGAGCGCGGCCAATTATCTTATTAGTGGCCAATTTATCGTTCGTCACATTAACATATGGATGAGACATGTTAGAGGGACCCAGCTTACAATAGAAAACTTATTCCATCAATACAACTCGCCCTTACGTTATAGAGCTTTGAATAATATATTTTGTATTATCATTTTATAAAATGAGAGGGCTTTATTTAACCATGTCTTATTTCAACTTTATATCACTTATGTTGATAGAATCTTTAAATAAACAGAATGCGATAAAGTATATCTGTACCTGCGTACTTAGCAACCGCACCTTGTAATTTTCATTTAAAAAGGGTGACCTAAAAGCATCGAGTGCTCGACCTAATTATTATCAGTGTTGATCGTCACATAAAAATAATGTGTAATGTTGGCCGCGGGTAAGTTGGAGTGGCTGGTTCCGTCTTGTGATGGGTATCACCAATAATTCGCTTATTCCACTATCTGCGGGTCAATATTTTCTCATGAAACGCGACATTTTGTCACACAAAATATCGTGTTTTATCGTCCAACGCTGCTCGCTAAATGTTTTACGGCAATAACAATAAAGAAAACCAAAAGCATATTGTCTCCTCTTCCCGTGCATATTTTCTTGCGAAAAATAATGACATTGGTACTGTTTTATTAATATTTATTCGTCGTGTCCAAAATACTTCAGCCACTCGAATACCACCTCGAGTATTTAGTACCAATTTATTAACGGGATTTCCATGGCTTCTCATGGTGTCTGCGGCGATAAACTCTGTCAATACGCTTGGCTCTGAACATACCTGACTTATCTGGTAAAGTTTCACTTTGTTCATTCGACCTGAAAGTCTATTTTCCTTCTGCACTTTATGAAGTAACTAACAGTAGATTATTTTACACCAAGATAGTATTGAGCCTACCTACTTACTTAGTAGTTTGCGGAATTATCAAGTTTGCTTATTAGCAGAGTGTATTTAATAAATATTCTAGTGTTTTTATGAGCTAAGAGGGCAGTGATTCCACGAAATCATATGTTCCTTATAATAATTTCATATCGTTGCGGAGCGGGCGCGCAGTGACCGTAATGCGCGGAACAAATGGCCCTCTGTGCACTTCTGTGAACCTTTCCATTTGTGCCGCGCCGACCACTACCAACACGCCTTATTTACTCATAACACACTAAATAATTCCATATTACTACATTCAAACATTGATTCCACAGGCGCCTAATTACGTAAACAGTTTTTATTGAATTACAATATTTGCATACAATAGGTACATACAATAGGTACATTTATTCATATCTATCAAAAGGTAATAGAAGTAAATCGTCTATAACCAGTTAAAAATTTTATCGGTCGGTTGACAAATAAATAATTTAATCATATAAAACAATAAGAAATATTCATTAATTCAATCGGCGGGCAATGATAGAACGTCAAACAATATGGAAATTTAATAAAACTTTGACCATACGTATTTACATATTCCTGTGAGTATTAAACGCACGTACACGAAATTTAAAGGAAGAATATCATAACTGTTTCAATGAAATATGACCGAAATATGTTTGATATTCAAATAGCCGAGGAAGCTTCCGCTGGGAACGCAGTGGGCTGAGCGGCCGGTCACAGCGACGTCCGCGGACTCTCACAAATACTCGTCTTTTACGGCTACAACCGAACTGAATAATAACACGCTACATTAGTTTCCCATTATGCCTTCAAGACAATAAAATTTGCCCAATTTTACGATCGCATTAATAATTTTATGAATGGAAGCAAACGGTTTAAATCTTTAAATGCGATGAAATGAATAAAAAGCGTTTCCGACGGGGCGATGGAGGTCGTCTCCTTGTAAATTAAAGGTGTTAAAAAGTAATAAGGTGTTCGGGTATATTTCTACCGCGTTGTTATACAGTGAGAGGTTATGGTGTCGGGGGTGATGTAAAGGGGTAACGTACGACGCGCGCCGGGACGCGGGCGACGGAAGGCGGTCGGTTCCCAGGGTATCACTTGCACGAACACCGGACGCTGTGCGCTCGCTAGGACGTACCTCTACACAGTTTCATTCGATACATAACTTACTTATCGATTAATTACAATAAAAAAATATTTACTGAAAAATTTTGTAGGTCATCTGAATTACATTTACTTACCTACTGTTCGTTTCATATATATTTTATTACGTTTATATTACGTTATCCTTTGTAACACCTACGTAGCGGGAGATAAATAATAACATTTTCAGAACGAACGTTTATCTACTTGAATTAATTGTTACTGAAAAGGCGATTGTATACTTAGTAATCGAGCAACATTCGATTACATAATATCGATATCGCCCGTCACTGGCTCATCGCGGTGAACTATAAGGATGTGCAAGTGAAGTATACGTCTCTATCAAGTTACGCGAAATGTAACCACAAAATCAGCGGCAGCCGCAAAACAACGGAAGCCACCGCCGAGGGGCCCTACTCTCTCACGTACCTGTGACTTATTAACATACACTTAGAAATCACTACGTCTACAATCTGACAGGCCATAAACTATTCAAGTTTCTATTACAAATACTTTTATGCATCCATTATTCAACCCTCCTGTCAAACTTACTTACATATATTTTTATTTTATTGCAGTTTATAAATTAAATCCATTCTTGCATAAAACAAACACTAATTCAGTATCTGAGCCAAATTGCAGTCATAAAAGTGAAGACCATTTATAGCATTATTTGAAGGCATATCGAAACCGTGCTTTCTATACCGAATTACACTGCAGTGCAGTGGAATTGACCTACGAGAGGGTTGTTAGAAATTAGTACGTGCAATCGCTTTTAGCAACTAGCAACATTGTTTGTATGTTTTGGAAAATATGTCGAAAAAGTCTACATCACTTTTGATTTTCTGTGAATATACGCATATTTTGATTTAAGTAATCGGAAAAGAAACCCCTATAACACTTTTACCAAGAAAAAAACGTACGTTCATCATATCCATTAGGCGACGTAACATTTTTGCGCTCCCAATCGCAAATTCGCAATGCAATATCCTATAGAAATGTTTACCCACCTTTTTGGCTCGAAGTGTATGTGAGGAGTTATAGGTTTCATTTGCGGGCGATAGACGACAATTTTCAATTTTCTTGCGCGTGCGTCCCATTTGAATATTTTAATTTGGGGGGCGGCGCGACTATTTCAATTTATTTTATGAGTCCCGAACCCAGAAGGGGTTCGCGCGACGCTCTCGCCGTTTCAGATTAGTAAATATTTGATAGCTTTATTGCTCGACCTGATATATTTATATATGCTTTTAAAATAAAGTTGGCTTAGAACTGTTTATTTGTGAGCCCTATAGGAATTTATTGTTTTGTACAAGGAAGAATTTTGGGAGTGATGGATTAAATTACTTCTGTTTGAATTTAAGGTTTATTAGCAAAAAGGTATTAAAGGTGTTTAGTTTCCTGAAATAGATTAAGTATGAGATTCTGTATATTGTATTTTTTTAAGAGACTGTTCCGTGTTTGTACATAAAATATAAGAGTCAGTTTATAGTCATTCGCCTATTTAATCATATTATTCGCCTTGTTGATCATTAAAGGAATAATAGTTGGCCATTTGATTGCAGCAGTATAACATCATGTAGGTGTGTATATGAGCGAGTGTGTGCATCGCGGGCCGCCACTGCAGGGGCTGAGCCGCCGTGTTTAACTTCACATAGCTATGTTCCATCTAATAGAATTGCGAGCTCGTTATCTGCTCAGATTAAAATATTCAGTATTTGAGTGATTTCACGTGCGAGTGAGCGGCAAAGGGTTGACTAGTCGTTTCACCCGCTTTGAACACTGTGGGGAAAGCCGCGCGGGGTGACGAGCCTACCTACTTATTTTGCATATGAGGAAGTGTCGTTCGAAGTAACTACCTACTTACTACAGATATCAATTTAAAAGTTTAACGTTAATAATAACAAATTATTTAATTCACTTGATTAATTCTTTAATTACAGTTGAATTATGAACGCACTCAAATGTCACGAGATATCGTTAACCCAATTATCGAAGGTGAAAATAATTGGGAATATTTAATAGGCGCGGGCGTTGCATCAAACGGCAATGAAGCCGCAACACTCGCACAAACAAATGAATTGTCGATTTTCACTGGCTTTTTCCGGCGTCTGGCTCCATGAATAATTCCATTTATATAATGGCATCGGCCGCATCAAATATTTCATTCTGAGTTTTGCATATTTAATAGTGACAAAAACAATGTCCGGGGATATTTTACAGGATATACGAACCGCTCGTTTCCTTTGCAAATGTCATTTGTTTTCCATAATAAATCAATTATTTTAATCGGAAAGCTTTAAGTCAATCGTTACAGTAGGTACTAATTGTTACACTGTTTTCTCTGTACTAAAAGGTAGAAAGCTTGGCTTGTGTATCCATGTTTTTCCATCTGAATGTGAATGGGTGTGTCATGGCAATCCTATATGTATAAACAAGCGGATGCTGTCGACAGTTAAATATTGCACTCCACCCATGAAGATCTAATTTTATGAGTGAAATTAGTTATTCACCTGTTGTTGCCATTTATTATAGAAAGCACAATGCGAGCGGCAGCGAAGCGAGCCGCCGCCTGCCGCACCCACCATTATTTGCGGATAACTACATCAAAATCGGTCCGCGTGGGCCACATCCAGGCAACACCGCCGTAGTACCGCGCACCGGACACTAGGTACACAAAACATTATGTCTTCTTCACTTCCATTAGTTATTGCTCCGTCATGCCATTGAAACTTTACTAACTGCGTAAAGCGTGCTTAATTTGAACATTCAGTGATTGGATAATAGGCAGATAAGTTTTGAAAACAAAAAAAGCATCTCACCATCTCATCAATTTAGATTTTCGTTTTAGCTTAGATGGGTAAGTTTTTATAATTTTTGAAGTGGTCGATTGGTTTCGTCCATATAATTCGTGGGGTACGTGACCATCATTTTTTTGTATTGTATAGATAGTACGATAGCGCAACGATCCCGCTGCGTGATGATATTCCATTCAAACAGGTTCACTATTTGAGATCGATTTTGGTCATCATCGTCACGTACTTAATGGTAGTTAGTGGAGAACTCATATAGTGCGGTCTCATCGTCTGCCTAGCCATTCCCAACTATGTTGGGGTCGGCTTCCAGTCTAATCGGATGCAGGTGAACACCAGTATGTTACATGGAGCGACTGCCTATCTGACCTCCACAACCCTGTTAGGTACTGGGTAACACTTACCAAGGGATACCAGTAAGTCTACAAATGAAAGTCGGGACCAACGGCTTAACATGCTTTCCGAGGCACGGAGGAGTCACGGTATGTAAAGATGGTCACCCATCCACGAACCAACCCCGGCAAGCGTAGCTTAACCTGTTGGATCGACCCGTGCGGCTATTATTACTTAGCCACGAGCACGTGCGGTCTACCACACTAAAAGTTTGGAAATCTAATACAATATTAGAATGTAGGCACGAAGTAATCTACGATACGATCTAGTTAACTACACAAATAGTAATGTAATAAAATAAAAGAGATGTTGATGTTATTGTCTCAGACAAGTTTAATCTTTAATTTAACAGTCGACATATAATCGAACCGCAGGCGATACTCATCCGTGACTAATCGATTACACCGCGCTACTGGGCAGCCCGCGCTTCACTCATAAACCATTCTTAAAAACCTTCACAAACAATAACTAACTCTAACTTAACACAATAAGAACCTCTTTCACCTATCAAATTTCTGAATTATATTATCCATAGTGAACAAGCAATTATAATTTTGCTCTTAAGCTATCGATACCCGATAATTTACAATTAAAGTAGGATATAAATCGTGTTGAACAAATCGTTTTATGTTGTTATGACGCCGGGTGAGTGCAAATCGAAAAATTATCATTATTAAGCTGGTCTTTTATATCAAGTAAGCATTGTAAATTTTCATTGTGACTGTACCACATAACACATCGTTTATGGTGACTGTAAATGAATAAGCCTAGTCGTTCATTGCGATTTTTTACCAGATGTTTAATTCTACAGTATGCCATACTTCACAGTAATAAAGAAGATGCTTTGTTGTTTGTGTACCACAGTTCCAATATGCCAATATGAATCACTCCAGATTTTTTCTTTATCAGCGGGTATGGGAGCTGAATTGTGTTTTCCGAGAAGAGTGACGTTCGTCAGGAGCAGCGGCACAGTAGCACGTACCCCGATGGGCGACAATTTGACGGACGGATCGAATACAGCCAATAACTTGAGCACAATGAGCCTAAATGCCGAACTGTCTCGCATCGCCACTACGCGTGACCATTAGTGCACCTCCTGAGCAATCTTGATGCTTTGAGCATTCGAATAGGACGATTTGGTTTAAATGAAGGCTTGGCGATGGCGATGATTTTTTTGTTCTGTTCTGCACTTGGTAGGTACAGAACACGCCCGGTAGTTCCAATAAGGAAAAATAATACGTTAAATGGTAGAGAAAAAAAAATTTTTAGAGCAATTTCGTCATAGAAAGATTAAAAATATAAATATTAAAATTAGGCATCATCAAATCTGTGTAGGTAAGATATTTTGTGAGATTTAGCCAGCAGTTTAATTGCGTAACACATAGGTAACACACAACAATGACAATGCCTCTCGTTTCGACAATTCACCACAACATTCAATTCTTCGAATCCATTGATCACTTGTCGAGCAGATTTTTCAAACATGCAATGGATTATGAATTTCCTTCAATTTTGAAGGAAATTCATAATCCATTGAAGGATTTCCTTCTGATTGTTATTGTTAACCGTGTCACGCAATTGGAATGTACCTAAGTAGTCTGTACAATGTGCACGAGAGAAACTATGACAGATTGTAAACTGTTTAATTTAAATGTCGTTTAAAACTGTAAACAGGATCAGCATCAGGATATTGAACTCAAACATTTAAAAATTGAATTTAAAATTTAGGCAAGTATCAATTTCACTAGATCACGGTTTGTGTATTGGTAGCTAAAGAAAAGTTATTATTTTCTGAACTATGGTCATTAAAATTTCTGATTAACAACGTTTGATCCGTGTCGATAAGATGACGCTGCAAGTCCTTCTGATATTGTCCTTTTTCCTCGGGCCGTAACTAAATGTTTATATATTTTTTTATGCCTTATAGATAGATATTAAAATATTATGCCCTAAAATATCAGGAATGCATCGACTCTTCTTTTATTTCACTCACTTTAATAAGTTTTTAAATTATACTTTTTGTGTGTTGGACGAATTTTTGGGAAACATATTTTTTATGATGCAGGTGCAAGATATGATGTAGATGTAGATGTAACCGATTAGCCAATAAGATTGAATAAGGTTGGTAAATAAATACCAAATACAGACATACAGTCTAACTATTTTCTTAATGGCCCTCGGGTATCATCGGATTTCCGAATGCTAATTTCCATGTCCATCAATTATTAGATTTATCGTGTATAATAATTTGAATTCAGAACTAAGTACTTTATTGTTTTGTTTTGATTTCCGTGTGAACTATATAGAGCTGTAAAATTATTTTTCTATCGGTTGTGCCTGCAACTTTAGCGTCTTTCGTCCCATTTTTTAAATAAATTACATTAAGTTAAAAAAGTCTTAACAACTCTATATACTTCCAAGTCGATTGAGAGCGTCCGGTCTGAACCAAGTGCAAAGGGTAACTGGAAATCCGACGACTGACGAAACACGAGCTTTGCGAGAGACATTAAGAACATAGTTTGTCTGTCTCTACTTACTATTTTTGTGAGGTACCGTACCTACCTACATATTATTAATGCCCTAGAACAATAGAATTCATCAACAATCTATAACAAGTGCGTGTCGGACCACGCACAATGAAGGGGTTGGGATGAATTTATCCCAAGAACAATCTTATCATTGTAGTTGAAAAACATGTTCTCCCATACGTTCTAATTGCAAATTTAAGTTTGTACGCACAATATTAAAATATTTACCATGTTATTTTAAGAACACATATTTTATACTTCTCATAGGTTTTTCTGTAATCTGTAAGTATAGAACAATTTTCTGTTTTTTTTTTTCAATGTTTAAGACTTAGTAGTTTAAGAAACAAGTAGGGTGGGTATGGTCAATTTTTATATATTTTCTTAAATAACTTTTAAAGTTATTTATCTTAAAATTATTTAAAAAAATATTGATTTGAGATCCTCACTCTAAGCCTTTTTATTTGATATGTTACATGAAACAGTTTGCAAAATTTTTATATTAAATATTCCCCATAATTAAAATTTATTTATTTACGTAATGTATGTTGCACGCCCGTGTCTGGATCACATAAATTCTTATGTTTACCAAATTCAACTTAATCGGTCCATTAGATTATATGCAAATTGGCTGTGACAGACGGACAGGCAGACACACGAGTGATCCTATAAGGGTTCCGTTTTTTTCCTTCGGATAGCATAAAATAAACAGAAAATGAAAAAGTGAAATTAAAAATAGTGGTTCCACAAAAGGTATACCTTAGTAGGTACATTAGTTAGAAAATATGAATTAAACTGAATAAAATATGGACAAAATGGCACAGTCACGTAGGTAAGTACCTACTGCTGGTGTCATTCTATCCATACTACGCGCAATGGACGTCCCTTATTTAAACGAATAGTGCATAAATAAACATTTTTCTTTGCTGGGATAGAACAGCGCGATCAGCATGAAACTGAGTGAGGTGCTAGTGTTTTGAAATCTTGCTCATAGACACTCAATCTTATATTGGCACGAATATAACACCGCTATGAAAAGTGAGAAGGTCTGTCATCATTGTTCACCGACAAGGTAGCGCACCGGCCAGATGACTTCTGTAGGACTGTACCATGTTTTGGTGCATTAATGAAATATTTAGGCATGTCTCCTTTAACCGATCCTTTAATAAGTATAAACTTTAAAACTACGAAGAAGTACACAGACTAAAAGCATACAAGTTTACTCGTTCATATTTGTATAACTCCCTACTAAATATAGGCATGAAACTACATAGTATTCAACCGGATGAATATTCGCTGTCGACAACTTGGCCAGTCTTCTTGATTCTTATCAGGCGTTAATATGTATCCAAATTATTGCAGCGGAATCCGAGTATGCAGCCATAATATAAATAGGTAGGTAGGTACATTGAGAGCGGTCCACATATCGTGTTTGTGCGTTTAGGGCAACCTTCACAATAAGAGCCCCACCTCACGGCGTGCGGCACGAGCCCGGTATAGAAACTAACCATTCGTCATCCATTATTCACGGCCTAAATTGCACAACTTTAGAGCGCCATTTCTAAATGACATCTAAATCTGTTACTGTATTAACATTGTGAATAAAATTCATACAATCAATCTACATAAATGTCCGTGAGCGTCCGTCCATTAGTCAGCTGGAGCACAAAGGGCACACGCTCGTCTCGTAAATCAGTCGCATGTACTCGTATTGAGACTGCTTGCCCAAATCGCTCTCAATAACCGATGTATGCGCACCGCCCGCGCCGCCTCGCGTCGCGTCCCCGTCGCCGATTCTGAACTTTCCAGCCATTAACGACCCCTTACGAACAACATTTGTCATTAGACGGAGGTCACGTCATTGCTTCAATCTTGAACTGCTTTTAATAAAATTTCATTATGGTAATTTACAAACATCGATATTCGGATCCAGATTATTACAATGTGGTACTAAATCAAACAAGTAAATATGTTCATTCTGATCACAGGTAAGTACTAAATTACGTTATAATTATTAAAGTTTAGAATGAAGTGTGCAATGCATGACCTCATCACATGCATGCAAGTGGAGTTGCGCAAGTTGTAGCAGCTTGTAACGTGGCGTCACACTGCGAGCGGTCAGAGTCAGATTTAGTTTGTAAATTACATAATCAGAGATCGATTTGTTAAAATGAAGTGTGTAATTATTCAAAGTGCATATTAAACACACCCTAATCGGTTATTAAGATATTAAATATTAGATGTGTTGTCGTGTTGGGGCCCGGGCGGGCCGGCGCGTGGCTTGGCGGGGGGCCGCCGGGGCCCAGCGGGGCGCGCTACCGTCCACGCTCGCTCTCTCGCCGCTCGCGCACCGTGTCTCGTCGGTGCCAACTAATTGTTATGCTCGACCCCCGCTACTGCCTGACACCTTACAGCACTATGATAAATGTTTGCAAATGCCTCCTAACTAACGTTGTCACTCCCTACTACAAAAAACGAATACTGAAATCAATCTGTATAAATAACAGCTTGGTGTTAATCTACATACTGTAGATTACATTCGCTGAATTAGTGCGAAAGAATAATAAATTCAGTTTTATATTAATTTAATCAAATAAAAAGTAAACATAAATATCCTTTTTTACAGACTCGCCCTATTCATAAAGCATAAAATAATAGATATAGTAGAGTATCAAGTTACATCAAACCGCTTTAAAAAGAGGCTTATCTCGTTATCTGTTAAATATTGTCGCCACATCTCGGGCGGCGCGGGCGCTCGCACAAGAGGTGACGAAGTCAACTTTGAAACTCAACGTATTAAAATAACGATGGGAATAAAATAAAAGAGTACTTATTTATGCATAATAATGTTTTCGGGTGAATAAAAATGAGGGGATCCGTACAAATATCTAAAAAAAAGAGTATAACATCATAAAGTGGACGGGCCAGGCCGGTCCGGCTGGCGAGTCGGCCCGGCCGCTAGATGCCGCCGTCTGATTGTCCCGGCGTACCGCCGCGCATCATTTATATCATTTCATTGCGGCTGTTTACATTTCATTCATAAGCCAGATTGTCCTATCATAAAACCTAACTTTATATTGCGTTTTATTATAATTCTTTTGAAGGTTGTTTGCATTCATTTTGACTTCCTTTGCAATCAGAAAAAAAATCTAATTGCTATCAGAGAAGCGTTTTTACGGCATATTTCTTGAAGTTACATTTAAGTAAAAGTATTTTACAAGAAACAATAAAAAAATATTTACATTTGCATGACAAAGTTGTCGAAGTATTCTTGTACGTAAACAGGTAGAAATTAAAATATGAATATAAACACAGGGTAATATTGTGAACAGCGATCGTACTGATTATTTTTATTATAATAAGCCGTTGGCGTGTTTGTGTCGCCGCTCACCGCCCCGCGCCCGCGCCCGCCTCCGCCGAAGCTCGCACGTTGCTTCTTATTTATTGACCTATTAGAGATAACATTAAGATCAAGATGCACGGCCAAGGACCTTTGTTATAAAAATGTCTGCTTCATTATTCTTAAAAAAATTAACGCGAGGATTAATGTGGAATGGATACAATAATGACTTATTTTAATTGTGCTATAAATTTTTCGAAATGTTGTTGTGGTGAGTGTATTTTTTTAATAATACATGAAATAAGAATAAAATGAAGATCAAAAAGCTAAATTCATACGAATTACTTTATAACATGATGGTAATAATAATAAAGACAATATGCAAAATGCCATATTATCCATATAAGGGCAAAACTCACCTATCCTTATGGATAGGTGAGTTTTAACGTAATGACAACATGTCCATCCGACCCGAACTAAATTAAGAATAGTGTAACGTGCACTTAGTTCACAAATAAGGTCCACGTTATTGTCATCGTAGGCAAACAGATGGCGGCGTCCTCTCGTTATAATTTTTCCCAGATTTTTTTAATCCACGTAATTTAAATCAATACTCATTATAAGCCTTTCAAAGGACCGTCATCACGAATTTTAACACAGAAACAAAGAACTTGTTTTATAATCTGATTTTTAAAGGCATTTTAAGTTTTATGGCTCTCGTAGCTTGATAAATAATCAGAAATGTCGACACGGTTCCATAACGAAAATCCTTTTTAAATGTGCAGTATTTTGAAATAACTTTATCGATAACCATCTATACTTTATATCTGGAAAGGAAAAAGGTAGATTCGACACAATACAATCACGAGCAGATGTTTATGTTCGACTGTTGTAAACTTAGCGCGGCAATTTAGATCTGTTTATTATCACGGCTGAAGTGTTGAATAAGTTTTGAAGTTGTAACACAAATCAAGTTTTCGTGGCGGAGCATTCGTGACTGTAAGATAACCGTGCGGCGACTGGAACTTATAGGTAGCGGAAGTTGGCAATCAGCTGGGGACGCTTAACACCGTTTATGACTTGATATCAACGTTATAAAAATGTAAATAAGTCATTATGGAGAGTTTAGGCACAGTTATCACCAACACCGTCGAGCGGCGGCAAGGTTTCGCGAGCTCTATAACATCTTCGTTCTTCTAACCGATAACTTCTTCGTGGGGGGTCCTCCAAGTCTCTATTTTATGAACCGGTCATAATCACATTGATTGAATACAACCTTAATTTATTGACATCGTTATCATAAGTTGTGTGGTTATGAAAGTGTTCACAAGTTTGGGAAATGCGCTGCATAGCTTGACACCTGATTTAGATTGATTAAAAAGTATTAAAGTTTACTACCGGACAAACCTGTTTGCGTCGAGCTGTTATCTGCATAGTATTTAATTAATTAATAGTTAACAGGGAACGATGCGGGGAAGCATCACCACCTCCTACCGGTATGGGTGTTAAATCCCATAAAACAGCTATCAGCCACAAAATATTACGGGTCATTTCTAAACTTTCATTATTTATCGGTTAATTAGGAATTCACCTACGTATAAGGCGTAATAAAAATTACAATTAATTAACTTTAAATTCACGCAGGCACATCAGTTTCCTACTTTTTAAAATCATTAACAATTTAACGTAAGGCTCGAAATTTTCATTATATTAGGAATTTACTGATATGATTTCTATTCAATGGTATGAGTACCCCCTAATGGCGTAATACACGATAAATCAAAATCTGAATCGTTTGGAAACAGATTGCTAATCCGGTGCTTCATAAGTTGGAAAAAAAAATTGCTCAACAACGTAAATAACGCAATGAATGTTGTTGAACTCTCAAAATGAAGCAGAATCAGTCTTAATCGTTTACGAAAATGTGTTACGTAATTAGGGTACTGATAATCGTAACTACTTAAAACAGCGCATGAACATGGACGATCCGACATTTCCGGATTTATAACAAATCGTTTTATTTTCTTTGTGTCAACTCCTACGACCATATAGACATGCTCACGTATAAAGCCGTCCAAAATATGATAAGGAATCGTCATGACGGATTTATGACATACCTGTAGCCTCTAGGTACTGTTGTAAGGCCGCTGTTGTAAGGTGTAAGGTGCTGTTGTTGATAGGCCTCCATCCAGAAACGGACTTCGATAGGTTAAGTTGATTGGTAACGAATTCCTAATCATGAATTCCGAAACATTAGTAGGGAAAATGACTGCTTTACTGTTTTAAATTTCAACCCGGTGAAGTTAAAGTAAGGTAATAAAAGTAGCGTAATAAATATTCAAGAAAGTTGTGTTAATTTCTACTTTACACGGAGTAGATTAGGTACCAGGCGCAATCGGCAAAACTTCCTTGTTTTTAATTTTCTTTAAAACATCCACTTTTTTACTTTTTATTTTCAGTGAATAGGTGGAAAGCTTTCTCACTTCCAGCAAGGTTATTTTTCTCGAAGGATGTGAATCGTAATACCATTTTGAACTTTACACTCTTTGTCTGAAGCTTTATTATCTGGAAACAAAACATTCTTCTTCTACTTTTTAATTGCTAAGTAGACGGCTAACTTTATCGGCTGCTTCAATTGTTTTTAGGAATTCGTATCCCTAATTCATCTAGACTGTATTTGAAAAGCCTTTATCCTTTATACAATGCCTCTTTAATTACTTGACTCACAATACAAGGGGTGATGAACGCGGACAGGATGCGCATTATAATAATTGCTGAAGTATTTTGACGTTGAAAATGATACATTGAACGATAGCTTTTCGAGTGTAGTCAATGTTGGGGTATCGTTTCGCTACATTCTCGATCATGGGAAAATTACCGATGGCCGGACAATCGGTCGGTCGGGTCGCGCACCGCGGGCAGGCCGCCGCGCCGTTCGCCTTATCACTCTGCGGCCCATTGTGCGGTGCGGCTTATTCCTGACATTCGCAATATTCCATGCCGTTCGACAAATACTCTCTAGATTACAGTAGGATGATTAGAATGTTTAGTACTACCGACAATATTCATTCGTCCCGTACCAACGCTGTTCCCTGATTTATACAGAGATCATTTCGTAGAAAGTTCAGCTATATTGTCGACTCATAACTTTGTTGTTGTAAAATGAATAAAAGTATCGAGATGATCGGCGCCCATTCCTCATCGCGAGGAATTATGACACAAAAAATAAATAATATGAATGATTACGACCGAGATTCTCGGGACGCCTTTGTGTGAGTATCATAAAAACTGATCCTGTTATAGTTTGCGAAACCAATTAAGTTGTAAAACTTAGTTGTCTCTACTGTCTTAATGAAATATTCAACTTTGATTATTAATGTCGGCCATTTATTGGAGTGCAATATAAATCGGATAAAATAAATATTATGTTAAGGCATCATTTTTATTTCGTTACGAACGATATCAAATTCCTGCTACAGGTAATTAATATCGATGTCGAAATAAAAGAGGATGAAAATCAGACCCTTTTTAAAGCCAAATGAGAAAGTACTGGCTGTATAGCTTACATACTTAGATATTGGAATGATATCATTGTTATAAGGAAACTCATTTACTCTATCCAAAGGGGAGAGGGTGAAATGGCAACTGCACTCTAAATTAGGATTAGATATTTATTGTTCATTACCGGGTGAACTGAAAGGAAGTAATCAAGAGAAGATTCATGTCTATGTGCTTGAGCTCCTAACGTTTTATATTTATTAATATCTAACAGGTTATATTTATTTTATAAATACGTATGTTTATTGACAGGTTTCTACTACCTGTAACTTAGACTCGAATCTCAAATTAAGTATCATAAACTTATAATAGAGGACGTATTAATGAATTTCGTGGACAGGCCAATTTAAACATACACAAAAACACCGTAATAAAATGATCATACACGTTAATTAGGTAGGAAATTGATTACTTACCGTCGAAATTCAGCAGGGGTGGTCCAATTAGCAATTATATTTAGAAATAAAAATGTAGTATGAGTACAATTCAGTTTGAATTATTGAAAGGTAACGTAATATTAATAAATTTTCCAAGAGAACGTGGGCTTCTATGTATAATGTATGACGAACGAACATGACATGTCTCTTGCTAATTAATGTAAGCACTGCGCAGGAGTTAATTAATTGTCGGCTACCCATGTAGCGCATGAAACATTTATAAAATTCATAACAGAGCTAATTATGAAACATGGCCGCGCCTGCGCTTTGCGCCACCCGCGGGGTTCGCCTGCGAGCGCCGATCTCCACTTTAGTAAAAACTAACAATTCTTCACTGGCTTTTCTTGTTTATTAAATTACTGTTGTACATACTCTACAGATATTCCCACCACGATCATAAATCGACTTTGTACTTGAATTAAATATTAAAAACTGTACTGCGTAGGAGTCTTAAATACCGGCTTTTTTACTTATTGCGTTTCACACAATGTTTTATATCTACTTATAGCTAAGTTGTAAGATGTCTTTTAGGAATTTATTATTTTCTAATTTAAGTCTCATTAAAGTATGTACCAAAAAAAGAAAAGGGAATTCAACATAGCAAAGCTGAATATTCGTCACCTTATAGTTTGTCCACTCTAAAATGACGCGCCCCACTACCATAGTTTACTTACACTTGGCCGTCGTTCGCACGGACGTAATAAAATCGCGGCGGGATTTATCAACAGTGTGTTTTTTCAACGCGTTGGGATGCACTCTGTTGAATTTTCAACGCTCGGCTTAACACAGAGAGTTGAAAATCCAGTGCGCGACAAAATCCCGCCGCGATTTTATTACGTCCTTGCGAACGTCGGCCAAGTGTAAGTAAACTGCGGTAGTGGGGCGCGTCATTTCAGAGTGCACAAGCTATACCTACTTATAGTGAATGTAAAAGGTAAGTGCATCAATCATGTTCTCTACTTTCTTATATGGAGTTAGTTCTTAGTATTCCACCATATTCATTAGACTATTTACAATCAATGTAAGTAGGTACTTATAGGTAGGTAATTATTGAAAATTATAGAAAAAAAAATGACAGATATTCAAATTCATGTAGGTACTTGTTCCAGGAAAGATTTCCCAACAAATTAAATATAAGTAAAACAAATACGGTTTACCAAATGGGAAGCGGAAGTAGGGTACCAAATGACATAATTGTTTTGGAAACATATTTTTTGAATGCTTAAACTCTATTTAGAACAGTAGAAATCGGCAACAAATAACTTTTGATTTTTATTTATAAATCACCATTCCTGCTTCAAGTATCTACCTACAAGTGAAGAGATCAGAGTGCGAATGTGTGTTAATTGTTTTAACATATGTACCTACCTACCTATCTAATTAGAATATATTAAAACTTAAAATGAAATCATACAAAACCATTTTGTCATTTAATTTTTTGACATAATTATATGCACGCCTCTAAGCAGTAGCGGTAGCTCTTTAGCGTATTCCTCCCCCATTTTCTTCCACTGATTCCTGTCCCTAGCTTTAGGCACCCATCCTGGTACTCCCTACTCCCAAAATATGTCGTTACACCTTTTCCTTGGCCGACCTTTACTTCTGCTTTGGTCTGTTGGTATCCATTCAGTTACACACCACATTTGTTCACATTTGTCCACATAATATGGGAAAAATGACAAAATAGCAATGGGATAGGCGGATTGATGTTATTTTGGCCATATCCATAGCAGCACAATTTCGTTTTGCACATTCAAGACTTCAAAATAATCTATATCTACATATACACATTATAGAAGGGCTTGTAGCTAAGTAATAATTACAGCCACACGGGTCGACTGCTCAAGATAAGCTGCGCTTGCCGCGGTTGGTCCGTAAACGGGTGTCCACCTTTACATACCAAGACCCCACCGTGCCTCTGAAAGCACATTAAACCGTTGGGCCCGGCTGTCATTCGTGGATCTTTGACAGTCGTTACGGGTCGTCAGAAGCCCGAAAGTTTGACAACCAGTCTTACCTAGGGCTATCGTATTAACCAGTAACTGAGTTGTGGAGGTCAGATAGGCAGTCCTTCCATGTAAAATACTGGTATTGAAACCGGACTGGAAGCCGACCCTAAGATAGTTGGGAAAAGGCTAGCCAGATAATGATGATGACACATCATAGATTAAAGTCGCTCCTCGTGTGTGTCTGGGTGACCGCGTTATTCTTCTAAACTACGCAACGGATTTTGATGCGGTTTTCACAATCATTTAGGGAATTTATTCCGGAAGGTTTGTGTGTATAATACATTAAACTTACATATTACAATAAACTCGATGTTTTATCAACTCGTAAAAACCGTGCGAAACAAGGACGGGTCACTAGTTAAATGATAAAATTAATCAGTAGTTATCAATCTGCCTAGCATTTTCCCAACTATAATGGGGTCGGCTTCCAGCCTAACCGGATGCAGCTGAATACCAGTATTTTACTTGGAGCGACTTCCTATCTCACCTCCACAACCCAGTTACCGGGTAAAATAATACTTCTTGGTAAGACTGGTTGTCCGACTTTTATGGTTCGGACAATCCGTAACGACTGTCAAAGCTCTATGATTGACAGCCGGGATATCGCATCGGCTTAACGTGCTTTTCGAGGCACGGAAGAGTCGTGATATGTAAAGGTTGGTCCCCATCCACGAACCAAGCGGCAAGCGTAGCTTAACCTTCGATCGAGCCGTGCGGCTATTATCAGAAGGTACCTAAACAGTTAAAAAAAAGGTTGTTAGAATGAGAAATCTTGAAGGTTCTTATTACAGTAATTCTATTAACTAAGACAATACCTTGAAGTTGATTTTAAAACTTAAGGTCAGGGAATAAATCTTACTTAGATACCTACCTAGATACTTAACCCTGTTGAGCCTCTCTTCGTTGATTGTTGGCTGGCATTCGAATAAATCATTGACATTAGAGACATAGAGCTACATGTTACTTAGTTAATGTTTTTTATTTACTATCCCCATCCTCCCTGAAATAGAAAACCAAATATTTAAATACATCAGTGAAAGTAAAAGCATAGAAAGACATTTCGATACAGTCGGGACTTAACAAAATGCAGTCAAAACCATAAAATTTCCGATGTAAGTAAGTGGATGTAAAACAAGTAGTTACGAGCCATCTGCAACATCGGCACGTATATGGCGGTTGTTTAATATTAATCAGCAAATTAGTATGACTAAACTAACGAAATCAATTAACTCATTTTTTGCATCAAAACTCGTTTTGTTCAAAGCCGTTCCAGGATTTCGCGGTGACAATCAAGTTCCGCTGTCAGTGATAAAACAATACAAAGTCGTGTCGTGTAAATATTTAATTCATTCTTTAAATGTCATTACAATACTTAAACATACTTACATGTGTATATAAGGGTCGGACATAATGCATTTATGGTGTTCTTTGGACGAATTCTTTGCGGCATTTTACGACACTGATTCTTGTGGAGGAAGACAAGTCGGAAGAAAGGTATATGATAATTTTTTTAACAATATCTGTATGCGGGTATAATCACAGCATAACAATTATGATGTATAAGTATGATGTCGATGGTAAACTTCACCTACATTTTTCATTTAGAGCCGACTAAACTGAAATTTTCAGCTTAGCCGAATCTACACGAGAAATTTATACTAATTGATTGCACATGCACCTCAAACTTTGTTTCTGGCAAACATTAATGACAAGACTGTGACTTAGGTACTTAATACACATATATAATATTGCCCTAATCAATAAATATAACGTAATTAATAAATTATTTAACAATAATTATATTTAATATAATAAAAGACTTGTCTTACGTTTAAATGAAATGTTTTAAAGAGAGTGCAGAGCATAAAGAAAAAATAGCAATATTTTTACTATGTGATCAATAAATAGGAACAAGCGTTATATTAGAATCCGGCTTCGCAGTAGTAACGTAGAATCAAAACAAACGTGACGGAATGGCTCGTTGCTGACCGTATAGGCAGATAAACCGATAAATTCCTAAATACAAAGGCAGATCACGTCACTAGTAACGGTTTTCATATTACGGTTATTCTGCTTCTGGATAAAATTTGGAAATTTAGAAACCGTAGCAATAGCAAAAAGGTACGCGTGCCGGGTCGCTCCTGGCTTCTATACAAACATCACGTGCATTACTTCTTTTTCTTTAACCATCATGCTGCTAATGTTTGCTGGTATTTGGTCTCATAACTGTTCAATAATTTCGGTAGAATTACAATTTATAAACTGTTACTTGTGCATCATTTCAGTTTAATATTCATAAAACGTTATTGGATTTTAGAAAAATACGATCTTGTATTAGTCTGCGATTGAACACTTTTTAATTTTTTGAGTTCTACCTTTTTTGGTGCGTGCCATTCATTAAGAAAACTTAAGAAAATCGTTACAAAAATCTGTTCGCCTGCAGTTTTTTTTTTAAACCCTACTTTAAAAAAAAAAAGTACAAAATTTCATAAAACAAATTAAATAATTGAGGACAACTGAGAGCTGAGAAAGAACTGATTAGAAATGATATGTACTACTTAAACAATTCAAATCTTTAGTTCAGATTTTGTAACAAACAACGCAATGGATTCACTAACACATCGCTCAAGCTGAAGGAATTTTCAAATGTGGTTGTAAATTATTATGTGCAGCCTTCACAAACCCATTTGTGCTCATCGACATTAGCTATGCACACTGCATAGCCTGCTGAAAACCTTAGCATAGGGCAGAAGAATATGTAGTATTATTTAGAATTTCATTTATTTTGCTGGTGAAAACTCCCAAGGACATTTCAAGAAATGTAAGTAGAAAAATGTTTTATAATGATCTATTTTATGATGGTTGGACGATGGTGGGATTTTAAAAAAATTACCGTGTCATATGCTCCTAGGATCCTTCGGGCAAGTTTAAGGCCAATGATTTAAAAGTTACGATTAGCAATAGTTAAGGTACCTAATATTCCTAATCAAACGAAGAGTAGATATAGGTAGGTACAGTTTAAAATTTATAAATCTGAAGAAAACTATTTTTCTTGATTATGAAAAAAACATAGGATGCAGCATGTTAAAAATATCCTGAAACCTGTACCATGTAGGTACCAGTATCTAAATATATTAGATTCAAATACCAATCGATGCAATGGTTCAAAAGGTAATCGGTATCAATCTTCTAACAATCGCACCCAAAAACAAAACAACTTACCCAAACTAACGGACTTTGAACTCAATAAAAAGATGCAGTTGAAGCGTGCGAATTTAAAAGTTTATCTCACCTTACTATAACGACAAGGACGGCGAACTTGCCACCTCTCTCGCAAGCCATGAGTTTTGCATAGTGGCCAGTGGACACCTTACATCAAAACAAGTGAGGTCTTGAGCGTGCGGGGGCGCGGGGTCCGCGGAGTCCGCGGGGCGGGGGTGGCGGGGGGGCGTGGGGCGGGCCGGGGGCGTGCGGTGCAGCCTGCCGCGCTGACCCCACGCCTTGAACGATGCACTCTGCAACACTGCACTACTTGCACCTCTTCACAACAGGTAACCCGCAACGAGAAATCAAAAGAAAACTCTATGACAATACACGTCGTTTATGATAACATTTTTCCATTTATGTAAATATCAATTCCACAAGAGTTAACAGACAGTTAAAAATTATTAATTTTCAAATCCTATATTTCGAGAATATTGTAAATATAATATTTTTTCCGATGAAATGCTCCACTTTATTCCTGAAAGAACTGTAGCAAAGATAACTGCAAGCGGTTACTGTAAGTCACCAGTAACGCCATCTGTTGGCCGGTAGCGGAACTAAAAGTCATAGTTAAACTTTTACAAGCTCTGAGTGTTACGACTACACTAAACGTTTTAATTATGTAAATGAATAAAATAACACAGTTTTATATAAAGCTCAATCTATTTTAAAGCTGTTTAATAATTTATTTAGCTTTGTCAAGTCAATAGAATATCTATTAATTTTTATTTACAAACAATTTTCTTTTATTTCACTAGATAATTTTATGTTCAAATATTGTAGTGGGATAGAAACTTTCCACTACAATATTTGAACATAAAATTGACTAAAATTAAAATTGACATATAAACAACGGAACTGAACAATATTTGTGTTTAAATATTTTAATGTGCAGGTATGCAGTTTGTTTACAACTATGACGTAGACATTTACAATTAGTAATTGTAACATCCGCGGATACCGGAGTAATTTACATGCAAATACATCGACATTATTACAAAAATGAACATCCTGTCGCGGCGATCGATTTGCATATTTTTTAATAATATCAGGAAAAAATAACAAAAGCGGCCTTTGTGGAACGGGCGACAGACAATTGTTAGGATTTCCGGAGCAAAAGTAAATTTATTCATAAAATTTAATCAGGACGGTCTCATAATCTATCGCGATGATAATTATATATTATTATGAATACAATGAATTTATGGCGGTGTCGGCCTTTATTATATGCGTCACGTGATAGCCATCTTTATGGGCAAGTTTCCCAACATCATTGTTAAGCAATTATAGTACTCTAAAGTACCTGAATTGTGCCGATTAGTGGCGACTATTGAAATCGGGACCTGAATATGCATGGAGGTGTGCATGCTGCATGGATGACAAATCTTGTCTTTTTCCCATGTAAGGTAGGTATGTAGGCTCTGAGTAATCATGTATTATTCTAATTGCATGTATTGATGTTAAAAATGTTTCTGTTGTCCGGGATTATTGCTATAATGAGATACCTTGAGATACCTACCCGTTAATGATAAACATGATTTTCCTTAAGAGTCCTCTTATTTACTCCTTGACACTAATTCAGTAACACCCGGGAATAACAGTCACTTTAATTTTGACAAACAAACAATATCGCTTATTTATTACGTTATTTTTTTGTCAAGCAGAGACTTTGAAACAGTAGGTCTGTCTATTCAAACGAACTGATGGATTTTTCTGAATTGCCAATATGGAACGGATTGTCATTTTAAGTGTGTAGGTAGGTACTACACACTCAATTAAGATATAGGTTTTCCTTCTGAACCTTTCTTTAATGCTGGGGCTACATTTTCGCGTTATCGCGAACTAAATTTCGCGCGCTCGCTTCTCGCTGAACAACACCCGCGCGCGAAGTAAAGTTCGCGATACCGCGACGATGTAGCCCCAGCATTCATGATATATTATACCATCGTGAATTGAATATGCCAGTACCCCCTTAACCCTTTATAAGTATCGGTAGGTAGGTGACCATTCCCAGTTATTCTGTAGCTCTGTAATGTAGGTAGGACTCTACTACGTAGAGATTTCTTTTAATTGTTTCGAAACAACAAAGTTCTCCTTTATTTAATGATAATTACACTCTGCCTACCGGTGTTTGTCAGGGGTTTAATGTAAGTAGCTACCTGCCTACCTATTGATTACCAAAGCATGTCACTAAATTCAATACTTACGGTGCTGAAGCAAGTTGTATTTATTTCTCCCGTCTCTTTCGTTGAACCGAAAAACAACTTTTTTTTTATCCTGAGCATATGTTTGTACCTAACCTGACTCAAAATATTTCACTATAACTTAGAAACTATTTTGCATTTTTATCAAGCATTTTGTTTAACAAATAGGTAGGTTCAAATTAATTAGGTACACGTAAATTAATTAATTAGCTAGGTAAATATTTTCGAAACGAAAAATTAAAGTAAGTAATATTTGACTTTGTGTAGTGGAAAGTGTGTTTTCAATGATAATCCAAGGAAAGTGCTAAAAATGAAACGAAAGGTAGGGTAATAGTTTTTGAGCTTTATTATTTTGTGTTTTCAGTTGAAAGAAGTGGCACATGGACCTCAACACTTCCTATGACAGTCAACTGCTGGACCTGGTCTCTTCCAAGTTTCACTACAGCACTTGGTTCTCCACCTTTTGCATCCAGTCTGTCCCAGCCACCGCCAGAGATGACGATCTGAAATTGTTTGAACAAAGCCAAGTAAGTATCTAGGTAGGTACGCACTTATTATGACAATTATTTATGCCTGTGTACTAGCATCGGTCTCGGTTTTCCCCCCTATCAAATAAAGAATGTATCTAAATCTGATATTTAATCTCCTCTTGCTATGAAGCTGGAAAAACATTACATTCCTTTTTGGGCAGTTGTGTATAAAGCTGAAGCTTAAAGTTGGGGATGATGATGATTGAATACCTATAGCTACTTAAACTCACTTAGGAAATACAAAGTATCAAACTACGATAGTGAAACTGATGAATAAGTAACCTATTAGCTACCAGAAACAGTCAGGGAAAAGAAACCCAGATTTCGTTTTAATATACGGGCAATTTAAGTTGATACTGATAAAAGTAACAATTACACGTTGCAGCGACTCTGAAGCGTTGAACATTATCTGTGTAGCGAATACCTATTAGTTTTAGGGTCTGAGAACGCAACACACCGCCTGTAGATCTATTATAATAAGTAATATATTAAAATATAACATGAACAGAGTAACAAACGATGTAGGCAGGGTTATGTGCAAGTAGATGTTATCGGCACCGTCACCTGAACGGAAGCGAGACGGTGTCACTAACACAAAAACCACATTAGTACCCCAATTATAATTACATTGTTATTTATGCACGTTGATCTATCAAAGTTTACAAACAAGGGGACTATCTCTTAGTAGATCACATTTTGTTGAGTGAAAACAGAACCATTCATAGGTATGCGTCATTTCAAGTTACTTCTTATTTATTTATATTCTCACTAGGAATTCAAAATATAGAATATTGAAATTCAGTGCGTTATAAGAATTCTCAGAAGTCGATATTAAAAATTTCCCGAACATGTTATTGGGCGGGTAACGAAAGAGCTAGAAAAACTCGTCCAGATGTTTCAACGCCAAATTATTTCTTGAACAGTAAATCTTATTTGAAATAAAGTATCCGTGTATTATAAACACCTGCGTCTGAATAAACATACATGCAGGTAAATCAGAATGGTAAATGACTAACTGTAATATAAATATCTGAAATAGTAAAACTAGTAACATACGTTCGAATCAAACAATCTTTCAGCCGCTTCCACAAAGCTTAGAATTTTAAAATGAATCCGGTGAAGATCGTAAAATATTCGATAAACAGGGCGTGTATGTTTGCTTTCGCCGAGTTTAACATTGCTATTAAACAGTCGTGAAATGGACAGAAATAATCGGGTCGATCCGTTATATCGCATCATTCGTATGACGCTGGCGTCGGTAGACGCTGCCCATTGCTATGCTGGCCGGTGCGCGTGCGACTCCCGCGATCACACGATTACTTTATTCCTCAAAACTTATACGCAGACAGCTAGGAACGTACCTATCTACCATCATTGTACAGATGAGTTACAACTCCGCTTCGTAAGCACTCAATGCCCAATTGCCCACTGCTTCCTATCTTGAACTTCTTGTTATAGGGAGGCAATGAGGTAGAAAACGCGTGCGTCATTATCAGGCAGTTTTGGCAGTGACGTGGCGGTGGCGGCGTGACTCCGCGGTGCTCAGTCGCGAACTTTGTGAATGTTTGATGGCGGGAGCTGCGCTGCGGCCCCGCACCAGACGGCTTTGTTTTTGTGAGTCGCGACGCGCGCCTGCCGGCCGGCCTTTCGCCGCCGATTCTTTAAATCGACCGAAACAATACTGGGAACTAGGACATTTCGCATCAAACACATACCTGCCTACTTTGAAGATGACGTATGTTCGTACACGACTACGCCTGCTTTTGTTTGCAAATTGACGTTAATGTAAGTAACAGTGTTTGTGCAATGCTACAGCTAGAACATGAGGGATGTGAACGGCCGGCTGAGCGTTTCCGCCAATCGGTGTCATATAAAAAGAACTTGTGCTAAACATGAATGACTCCTGGCAAGATGGGATGTATCGCATAGTAGTGAACGTTTTAATCGCGTGATTCAGTTGCGCATTAGGAGCGCGGCGGGGCGGAGAGGGGGGGCGCGGCGGGGGCGCGCGGCTGCTCGGTGCCTCCCGCGGCGCTGCGCCTGCGCCGCTACTTTTTATCCGCGCATGCTCGGCTCGTGTCTTTTTCGCTCTTCCCGATTGGAATTCGTTGAGGGATCGCCGCTGCCGGTGGCAGACGTCTTGTGACATGTCAGCGGCGGTACGTGCACTGCGTACAAGGCAATTAACCAGTCATCTCACTCGAATCCACCAGTCGGGAGGAATCTCCTCGCAGCTCGAGAGTTGTTTCTGAGGAGGCTCGTCTTTATTCAAGGAACTACCGTGAAAATACTTCGACACAGAAATCGTTAATTGATCTTGCTAATTGTCCTTTTTTGGAACAACTTCTTGTAAGTATTTCACTTGTAGGTTTTTTAACGTTATAAAGTATTGGTCGAACATCCTCTCAATCTCAACGTGTTTCCATTTTATTTGGATAGTTCGTACAATTATACACCACCTACTATGTACCTATCTATAGGTGATGCGGTTTAAGGTACAGTACAACATCACAATCATGCAAATATTTACTGTTGAGCACCTACTCATACAAAATTCCAACACCATTGCGTGATCTGAAACGCAATCTGACATTTTCCTTGTAAACCGAAAGCAGAGCCATTAAAAAATGTTCTTCCAGTTCCTTGCTATTCGGGTGGTAGCATAACAATGACAGTTCTTACAATAGAAACTTATGTTTGACAAAAGGAAAGGGCGAACTTCGACGGAGCGTGTGAATGAAAATAAAAGAGAAAATAATGGAGACAAATCACGGCGACCAACTTAGATCCAGCGAACTAAGTATTTCTAATTCATTGACATGATCCCACTTGTACAAGCCGCAAGATATTAATTTAAAAACCTTACTTGAGGACTTAGACCTATATCATGTAGTACAAAAAAATCTGAATTATGAAAAAAAAAATGGCTTGGCACCTTCCTAGTTTTAACCAAATTCAGAGCAGTTCAAATTAACCTTAATTTTAAACAACTCGATACCTTATTCGGAAGGCAATGCTAATTAACAACGAAAAGTGACATAACAATGAAAAACACAATTTCAGAAATGGAATGAATACTATGTTAAATTGTATTTATTAGAGTTTATTATTATCGTTTTCTGAACAATAAGTAGGTACATATAGACAATTATGGTAAAGCCTGGTAAAGGTGTCGCCGAGGTGCGGACCGACTACTACATGTGTTACCGACTTGCATAATGGATGCCCCAGGGCTATCCGAGCGGCGCAACTCACTAACTTAAATATATTCTAGTAGTACTGTTTACCTATTGAGTTTACCCCAAATAGCCCTTATTACTAGAACTGTTTTAGACAAAGTGAAACTATTCTAAATAAAGGGAAAGCTGAAGGAGAGTAACACAACGCAGGCCTCTAAAATTATTTCTAGAATGAAGTTGCCGGTACTTCTGTCTGTAGTCAGTAAGATCCCTTCGGCTGCCGGTAAAACAATTACTTACATAACTTGCTTCAAAAAGTGTCGGTAGAAGGCATATGCTAAGGTGAAATGGTTAAAATCAGGGAAAGTGATTGCGTAGCAGAAATTACTACAAAATCATAACTATTATTCTTTTACAGTCTTTTGAACTCACTATACTGAACTAGGAAAATTGACGTAGGTACTGCCAATCTGCTTAATACTTTATTTTCGTGGGGCTGTTTAAATAAGTAGAAAGTATGAAGTAAATAATTAAATAATCACTGACTGTGCCAATATGTTCATTTGAATACGTAAATGCACTAAGGTAACCTCCGTTCTTCTATCACGTTGTAATTGTAAGCATAGTCACGATCTGCTTATCATATCATTAATATTAATCTTAAGTTATGTGAGGACACAAAAATATGAAAGAATATTTTGGAGAAGTCGCGAATATGCGGCCATAATATTAAAAATAATAAAAAATGCGTCCGTCGAATGCCCCGGTGGTAGCCCTCGGAATAACAGAAAGAAGCCGCTTGCCTTTCCATTGAATCAAATTCATATATTTTGAGATTCAGTCGCCAATTTCATTTGTACAGCTGGGAAAAAAGTTTTCAATAAAACACTGGTGATAACTAAGGTATTTTTTAACATTAGCTACTTGTTATTTACTAAAACCTCGAGGCATACATAACAAATCTTTATGGTTGAGGAAAAACTAAAGATCGAGACTAGATATTTAAAATAACATATGTTAATTTTTATGACTACCATATTTATAAACTGCATTAAACAAGTACAAATTATAAATAACTTATAAGTGCATAAAGTTTGATGTCCAGCTGAGAGCTCGTTGAACATTGTAATAGGCAATGATACATATTGTTCTGACGGTACATTCCGCGGATTGTTTTATTGGATTATGCGGCGAGGCCGCGAAGCAGCTATAACTATTCAGTGTCGTCTTTTGTGTTATGGAAAAACTTGTTCTTGAACCCATGTAGTGTGAAAGTCTCGTTTATTTGTGCAGTTTAATGTTACATATGTACACATATTATCGGGAGCGCGGCGCGGCTGTCAGCAGCCGCGATGCGCCCGCGCAACGCTCGTCGACACTGCGCACACGCCGAGCGTTGTTAGCGCGGACAATGCCAAGCTCACAGATCCTTCACCATTACCTACTGTTTTGATTTTTCACCTTCGTTAGGAATCTACTTTCCATTTTTGGGTGCGTATCATATACTTTGAAATATAGATACTGCTTTGTTTTAAGATATTGCATTATGTAACGGGTATGCGGGTACCTATCACTGATTCATCAACACAGCCTAAACTACTGAAGCTGGAGACATTTTTGGAATATAGTTTGTTGTTTTTTGTCACTATATGTATTGGCATCCACTAAGATAGCATTTTTATAATTTTACCTCTAAAGGGGTTGAATAGGGGGATGCAAGTGTGTATGAAGTCCGATATTTTTAAAATAAAATCTTTGGACATTGGTATTTGAGCGTACGGTAAAAAACTGTTTTTAAACTGTTTCAGAATTATTAGAAATTCTAATCCTGAGGGGATGAAAGTTTGTATGAAAATTCGGGAGAGTGTGAATGAATTTAGGGTTTATGTTAAGAATAATAAACAGGTTTATCAGGTTTTTTGACAATTATACCCCTAAAAGGGTAAAATAAGGGATGAAAGTTTGTATTGGAAAGATCCAAATATACGCGGACGAGGTCGCGGGCAAGAGCCAGTTAACAATACATGGTATCAACAAATGCTCAGCAGCCATCATGGTTAAACGATATCTATAGGGACTTATAATATAATATATAATAATAATAATGAGGTAAAATTTGTTTGTTTGTATGTAGGGTGTAATCTCTGGAACTACCAGTCTCATTTGAAAAAATATCTTGCATTGGATAGCCCAATTCTTTAGGCTCGCGTACAAAGTCGCGGGTAGAATCTAGTATAAAATAAAGTGGCCCGTCCGTGTTAGGGATAGGTGCAGACATATTGCATGATTTTTGTCATTTAAAATTAAATTATATTACTAAATAAGTACTTATAAATGTTACCTACTATTTAATTGCAAAATAAACGGAACCCTGCGAAATCTTATTCAGTCGGTCGTCGACTAATGTTTATTTGGACATATTTATGGCTATAGTTCCGCTTTTTGTGCAGATGGAAATATGTGTGGCGGATCGCACGTCTGCGTGAGATTTCGGACACCTCTCCGCTTACTAAATTTAATATCGTCGGCTTTTACGCCGACGACGAACCAAAAAAAAACTATGAAATCGCCATTGTGTCGGCGACACGAACGGCAGTTCGCGCCTACCGGCCACTCATGAAAATTATTTTGTTTTTATCGCAATATGTATGTTTATGATAACACCTGTTTCGCTGATGCCTCCGCGATCGGTGTCAGTCGAAGCTTGTCTCGATTTTTTGCCAATTTAAGGACTATAAAGACGCCCGCATCGCCAGCTAATTTTAACCACTGTTCACCGAATTACGCATTCGTTTGCTCTTGTTCGAGGGACGGAGGTCTCCCTGCTTTACTCGTGTTACGTTTGACATCAAATGAAGCTGCATTTATTTGCTGCTATACATTTGCATTTTTGTTGTATCCACCTTCTCGATGGATGAAGCTAGTCACTTTGTGCGATTATGTAGCGAACAAATATTTCAATATAGACAATAAATTCATATTTATTAACAAATCAATCGCATAAATCTTAGTTTATGTCAACTATAATGATGCGGTCGTCAAAGGACAGCCGCCGCGACCACGGTCCAGCTTTTTGCATAATTACGTCGATGGAATGCCGTCCCTTTAATGTGATAACAAAGAAAGATGACCGACTATATGATTGTTGAAATTTATAGCCATCCTCAGCAAGAGATGTTGGCGGCTGATTGTGCGAACTATGGAGTCTCGGGAGCCATTGCTCCATTCTTAATATTCCAACCGACAAAAATATTTCTTTCATATTTGTATGAGTTGATATTCACAAACGACGTTCTACCAAGTTCATGAATTATAAGTTTTCCAATATTCCACTTATGTAGACTTAACAAAGGTTTTATATTAACTTCATGGTAATGGTGGATCGTGTAAAGAGTGCAGACATAGATTAGGTACGCAAGAGTGAATATGTCTATTGGCCTGTTCGAATTGATAAACAACATGAAATCAAAGATAGCGAAACCCTCCTTAGCGTAGACCACGAGTTATATATTTTCGTAACGCAATCCACAAGAAACACTACAATAATCGTACATTACTCTTGACAATGTTTCTTTGAATAAAGAGAGTTAAAGCGAACAGATACAATGTCGAAGATTTGTTTACTCAGTACTAAGAGGCCAGCATTGCGTGATTACCTCCTTGGCGCGACTGCTTGAAAAATAGACTTTCCTGCGCAGAAATATAAGGAGAAATTTTCTGTATTGCAAACACGACTCTGTATCTATGTGCAGATAGCGCACCGCCTCTCAGCCGCTCTCGTGGGCTTAAATTAGTACGTACTCAAATGTCATCGTTCACTATGATATCGCAATCAAAATTGACGTGGGAAATATGCTCGTTTGTGACTGAGGGCACGCAGCTAATGTCTATAAATTGTACAATAAATTATATCAGTCGCTCTGTTAGATACCGACATAGCATAATTCAATCATAATGCTGTCAATATATGCGTCGCTATCCTTACTGCGCCGCTATGCACAGATGAGCGAATGTCTTTAAACATTGAATATGGTGAGCAACGATAATACATTATGGCGCGATACTAGTAAATGAATATGTGAAGTAAAAAGTGGTTTGTACATGTCATAATAACTGGAAAAGCTAAAGCAATCAAACAGGTAGCTCACAGTATTATGTAGTGTCCGGGTGCGCATACGGGATGCGAGCGCTCGATCACCACCACCTTCCTGTTTTAATACCTACTTTTTATACAGTACACTCACCTGCATTAATTTAGCTGAATAGATCAAATATCTGCACAAAACTTGTCAATAACAGTACCGTAGTAACTGTCAGTGAATGAACGCGAGCTGATCCTTCAAGCTAACTTGGTAAAACGCATTATTGAAGCCAACATTATTTAAGGAAGCATTAGGCAAAGCACTATTGTAATTCTAGGAAAAAGTTCTCACTGTATTGCAATTAAATGTAGACAGACTACAACAACACCAAATCTAGGAACATTTGATTATTTGAACGATTGCATCAGCTGAAAATAAGAAACAAACGCATTTAGTAGCGTGCATACGACAACACGTATATTTACTTGGCTGATACAATATACCTGTTATGTATCGCGATCTGAATACTCTCAGAGGCCTCATGATTGTATTCTCTTATAAAGAGCTAGTACTTGCCTTACAAAATTGACATCCAAATCAGATTAATCCAATCAATGGAAATTTATGACGCACCGGGGAGCGAGCTCCGTGCCATTGAGAGATCGGCGCAGGCCTTGCTAATCAGCTCTCGACCAACAAACTATACCCTACCTGTGCTTGCGCCGCATCTTTATCCTGCTCCAAATGGTCTCAAACGAAGACATCTTTAAACTAATTAGGCAGGTTCACGTATAAACTTATGCGTACTTTGAATTTTGGAATAACATATGTTAACTTTCAAAATCATAGCCACCCATAATGCTGCGTGTGTTATCGTCATGGACGACATTGTCACACTATGCCTTTCGGTTTTAAAATTATTCGGAAATTTGCCAACGTCTTCGAAAATCACACAACGTGTGTTTTTGCGGCAATTACAGAGACGTGCGGAGCGGTCGCCTTCTTTGCAAACATGTCTTTGATTTATATGTCTGCTTTCGGCTCTCGAGATGAGAGTAAAATATGAGCCGACCCATCAAATATTCAGCCTTTTTGGGACGCGGGAGCGACTCTTAATGCTCATTATAATAAAAATACGATAGTTCATACTGAAATATATAACGTACATGTTGCCTACGTTGGTATGTCAGTCCCATTTTGGAAGTTAGCAAATCCTTATTTGTGGACTGAATCGTTTTGATACTGTTCTTAAATAACTTCATGTTATGTTACTTTTGGATGCATAAATACCCAATTTAGAATAAAAGAAGGGAACAAATCAACGTGTAGAGATTTTTAAATAATTTAGTTTATAAAAGTCTGTGCAATTTTAATTTAAAAAATTCTCATTCGCTTAGGTATGGCAGTTTTCTGCCATAATTAAATATCTTAAGAGCGTTTATACTGAAAGTGGGCAACGTCGCAAATAGCTGTCAAATATTCCGCTGTTTTTATTAATTTGGTAATGTTACTGTATGGAAATAAGAAATATGGCTAACTAGTGAAGTAGTATGAAATTATAACACTGAATTTGATGTTGTAACAGTATATATAAACTAAATATTCGGTGTTACGATATTAATTATTGCATTTCATAATCGATATTTTAGGTCACTAGTTAGTCACATTTCTTATTACCATAGAGTAATAGGTATTATCAAAATTAATCAAAACAACGAAATATTTGACAGCTATTTGCGACGTTGCCCACTTTCAGTATAAACTTTCTTAAATCGCCTGTAACTAGGTAGCTAGTAGTTACTAACTAATACTTAATAATTTCACGTTAACAAAAAATATGACTCCTAAAATTCTTATTTCAAAAGTATCTAGACACTTCGGTCTGTTGGAGACAAGTTGGTTATATTTCATCAGGACTTGTTGTCACATGATCCGCGGGGAGATTCATCTTTAATTGGGTGAACCGGGCCATTCTGCTCCTTTACATTGTGGACCTTTATTAGAAGCCTGCCAGGGACAATGTCATACCTACCTGTACGAACCTTCGTGAATCAGGTTATTCTTAAAGATCGAAACATATTAGTATGTATTTTTAGCACGAAATGCGTTTAAAATGTGATGAACATTGTAACAATAAAAGTTGTATTAATAATGCTAAAGTTGTTGGGATCGGAAATAGATTTTGAGGCACTGTGCTTTTTCTGTCACTTTACCAAGTATTGAGCTGTTACGACAAATAAGTAGACATTTAATTATGTCTCAAAGTTGGGGGTCATTCGTGAATTTGTGGTTAATGAATCTGTTTTTAGGCAGGTTCTACATATATTTTCAGGAGAGGCCTCTGTCCAGAAAACTTTATTCGAGATCAGTGATAAAAAAATATATATGTTTATTGATTAAAAGATGTCATTATAACTTACATACTTTCATGACATTCTTATCTACAAACGTCAATGACATTAACAAAACTGGATTGGCAGATTTCTCATTTATAAAATTTTCTGCGATACCAATGCCAAGTCTACCTCTGTTCGAAAAAACCACGGAAAATTTACCAAAATCATAATCAATTGCAATTTCGTTCAGAACCGTGAAAGTTCAAAACACTATTTATCTTACCTCGGCTGCCTAAGATAGTACATAATTACCAATATTCACACAAGGTATGGTCACAGGCATGGTCACGTCACCCGACGTCCATTACGGCACTGTCATCGGTGAGTCGTGACGCGCAATTAAAATCAATATTTATGGCCTTATTAGAACACATAAATAAGAAGCTGACATTTTTCAACATGATGGTCGCTGCCACTTCAAATAAATCATGGCAAGTTATGTGATGGCAAATGTCAGGATACTCGACGTACCTTGAATGGAAACCGCGTTATTGATATTTAAAGATTTTGTAAGTGATTAAAGTTATTAAGTAGTACCTATCAGTGTTGTAGTTGTACCTAATTATCCTTTTAATAAAGTAAGCATAGCCAAAAAGCCATAATAAAATCAGTGGTTAGATAAAATTGAGGATACACGAATTTAACCATGTGACTGTAATAAATAATTTAATAAAACTACGTGATACGTTTACCCACTCAAATATTTTTGTATAATACCAGCAGGTTGATTATTTACCTATAAGTTACTTGAAAAAGTTCCAATCATGGGCCCGTACACGAAGTCCTTCGATTTATGGAATATATTAAATTAAAGTTACAACCTTTATGGTTTCGACAGGTATCCAGTACTTAGTACGAGTATTCTAACAAGTTTAGCTTTGTATGTTACTATTAAATCATCAAGTTATTCATCGCTGCATGGAAAATATTCCGTGATAAATTAATTAATACCAAATCTAGCAACGACCGGTGATCCAGCTGAGAAGCTAAAAGAGTACGCAATGGGCCATAGATCACCTGTACTAGTTTTTATCTTAACGATATTACTATGGTAGTACCGTTACGTATTAAAAGCAGGTAAAACGCTGTTTTGAAGGTGAGTTTAAATGTATAAAACATACCTAGGTATCTATATTATAGAAACTAGCGATTACGAACATAACTTTCTTATAAATGAAACTTAAAGTAACATGGGTAAAATGGCATTTAATTCCTCACGCACTAAGACGGAACCCCGAAGTTAATGGCACAGAGAGGAGAGCGCGCAAAACGTCAAAGATTCTTAACTAGGACGAGTTAAACGTATGACGGTTGTAAATTTCATGTCGCTTATTCAATTAAGAGTCGTGGATTGAATGACAATAAAACTTCTGAGATAGTGCAATAAAATACTTGGCAATTACGGGTCAGCAAGCAGAGGCTCAGTGCTTGCCGCGGCCTGCCGCACACGCCAACCGACACCGGGTTTACTCGCCGCGCCACTCCGCCACTCCGCCAGAACCGCCATTGTGATTTTGAATGTTCACTCACAAAAATATACGACAACCAGCCGTAGATACTTGCATGCTCATCCTGGGATAAAGAGGAGAGTTGTGTTACGTGCTTTACGCCCAATAAAATGCATTTGTGTGAGCTTTGTCATAGAATAACATTTACCTAGTATTAGGTATACCTTACTACATGTATGAGCCTTTGTTATTAAGAAACTTGTACATAAATTACTTACTCATTTATAGATAAGAAAATAATGTAAACATTTGTCTGTGGTGACGGTAACCGAGTGCACTATACGTAATTATAATTGTGCCAGACAATCCTTATCGCAAAAAATCAAGTACAATTCGACACGTTTCAAAAATCCCCGTCAACTATTTCCTTAATGAGAACATTGTATAAAGGAAATAGTTGTTTTCAATAACATCATTGTATGGAAATCTCAACATAATGATAATCATTAAATTTCTGTCATGATGGCGCTCATCAAACTGACGTTAAGTTATGATGATTCTCAGTATCGACAAAAACATATCGACGGAGCCTCATTATTAAGTTTAATTATGACAGTTCGCCATATATAAATGGTTTACTTGATCGTGTCTGCAGCCAGCGGACTCAAAAAACAGGCATTCGTCCCATAACAGTTCTCCTATATAGAGCAACTTGACAGCTTATAAAAAGGTTTTATAGTACCTACCTACATTATCTTAGACTAGCTATGTCAACGACTTTTGATAACAATGTAAGATAATGCAGAAAAATTTGCATACAGATGCACCAGGGTAGAAATCGGGCTGAATAAGGACAATCATGATCGTTTAAGCGGTAAGTTTGCACATTAGTCTGTCCGTCGCGATGTTGCAAGGCGTTGCATACATTAGGTACATTTCGTCTGCTAGTTTTTATCGATTCTTATGTCCAAATGTGTAGTAAGGACCTGGGCAGCTCGGGCGACCATGTTTAATTGCACCTATTAGAACAGATGGCTTATTCATTTGTAGAGCAGTCGGTCGTTGCGCTCATGTCGTAAACTGGCGATTCGTTCCCGTTCTGATGTTATTGTAGCGTTTTGTCTATGCTCCGCCATTTTATTGGGCCATTTTGTTGTTTCTCTGCTAAAGTTCTAAACCTGCATGCATCACTGTTAAAGTTTTAATCATAGCGGCCGTTTCATCTCTGTTATATGTTAAGAGCAACAATGCGATGAGTCGATAACCGTAAGTACTAGGATATTATAAGATATCGAAACATGTAAATCTGGACCAAACAGAGTGTGTCTGATTTTATGGATGTCTCGCAGTTTTCAAACGGATGGACTATTCTCAAATTTGATTGAAAACTGAGTTGATAGGGATGTTTCCTACCTATGTTTGAGGATCGTCAGGCATTTAAAAACAGTCAGCTCATAAAAACAGCGTACGTTTCAGATTGCGGTGTCGAAGTACCAAGTACCTACAGTTTATTTCTTATTACAAAATGGTTAATTATTTTCATTTGACGGTAATGAATTTATTTCTTTCAAAATGTAATGGTTATAACAAACCTACTGAAAGCTATATTATTTTTTGAAAAAAAATCGATACAAAAAACCCACTCACTCACTCTTGGAAATAATTAAATAGGAGATATATTAAAGGAGGTTTACTTATTTTGGATCTTATTCTTTCTTATAACAGATGACTGTTTCGAAGATAAATACCGATCTAGTATATGAATACCGATCTACTCAGCCATAAGTGAAATTAGGCAACTTTTTAGTCCCGTAGTAAGCCACCGCAAAATGTGGATTAATTGAAAGTAGTAGTACGCTTTTTATTACATCAATAATCGTCACGTAGTTTCAGACTTTTTAAGAGCTCGTTTAGAGTCTTTTTTTTTTTTCAAACGTGTATTGAATATTACATACTCGCTGCGCCTCTCGATTTCACCCACATTAGTCTCGATCCTGTGGGAAAATCGGGATAAAAGTACCTTATATCCTAAGCAAGGTCATGTTCTACCCATGTGCCAAATTTCATCCAAATCCATTCAGCTGTTTTAGCGTGAAAGCGTAACAAACAAACAAACTCACTTTCACATTTACAATATTAATAAATATTAATATTATTATTAATATATATAGTTAGGATAATATTATTCTACCTAATTAGTATGTTAGAATCTTCGCATCTGAAGACTCTATAAAATCATTGCCGTAGGTGTGGGTACCTGCTATCTCTATAAATGCCCGAATGTGTTAAACAATGATTTAGATCGTAATTCTAATGCCCCAAAGGTATAATATTTTAGCTGGAAGCCTGCTGACGACATGGTAAATATCGTCGTTCAAAACAAATCAATTAGCATTTTCATTGTGGCTAATTGTATAGTGATAAGGACATGTAACCACTGTCACACCTCGTCAATGTGGACACCGACGAGGGGGACAGCGTTCAACAGTAAGTGACCAGTTTTTAGTTCCCGTTATAATCATTAGGTTTTTTTAAATGCTTTTAGGTAAGCTCTCCTTAAGGTGGAAAGATGGCCAGCACGCTCAACATGATCGCAATAGAAACGGGTTTTGTCGACGGAAGAATAGACGAAATGACAGATAAACAATCACAATCTGTCATTTTCTCTATTCTTCCGTCGACAAAACCCGTAGAAAACCCATTTATATGGTTGTCATGCTATGCGTGCTGGTGGAAGTCACGGCAACCCGATGAAAATGAGAAGCACTGGGGCCTACCACCAGCTCTTATAGCAGTATTATTTAAATCTTACTTCAGTGTGGCTAAATAATAACAGCCGCAGGGTTTGATCGAAGGGTAAGCTACACTTGCTGCGAACGCTTCGTGGATGGGGGTCCATCTATTACACATCAAGACCCCTCCGGGCCTTGGAAAACAAGTTAAGCTGTTAGTTCCCGGCTGTCATTTGTAGATCTTTGAGAGTCCTTACGGGTAGGTAATCAATCAGAAGCCTAAAAGTCTGACAACCAGTCTTACCAAATTGTATCGTGTTACCCAGTAATTTGATTGTGGAAGTCAGATAGACAGTCGCTCCATGTAAAATACTGGTATTCTGCTGCATCCGGTTAGACAGGAAACCGACCCCTACATAATTGGAAAAAGAGTAGGCAGATTCATAGATTTGAGGCTCGTGCAGACCAGCGCGATATCGCGGGCGCTACAGGCAGCGCGACCCTTGTAGCGCCCGCGATATCGCGCTGATCTGCACGAGCCTTAATTTTAGTATGGGAATTCTCTTTCTCACACTGAAGTAAGATTAAAATAGAAATAGTAGTGGTAGGCCCCCAGGACCGGTCGATGTGACGTTGCTTGGGGATGCCCTATATGTATAGCAGAGGACGTCTTTCGGCTAAATGATGATTAATACTTTCTGAGTTTCCAAAAGGTATCAATTACATCGAACGTTTCATAAATTGAAAATCTATAAATATTTACCTTTTCAGAAGTACTCATAAACATGTAGAGACGTTCACCCGCTCTGAATAAATGAACAACAACTCAGGAGTGTAGGTTGTCATCATTACAGTACATTTAAATGTCAAAACGTACATAATAAGTGTTGCACTTTGCATGAACATGTCCACGACCTATTCGAATTCAATTTTGCTTACGTGAGTGGTAAAAATAAATAAAGGCGAGTGAAGCTATGATACGAGCCGGGTTGCGAGTTATTGGTCCCCGTGCGCCGCGGCGGTTGTTCAATTTCTCTAATTAATTAACGATCCCTTAGATAACACACGCTGACAACCTTATTTGTGGCGAACAAATCTTTCAAACATAAATTTTAGTGTACACGCTCTAAACTTGTAAACTCTATGCATGTCTAGGTATCTATACACGTACAAGGTCCGTAAAAGATAAATTTATTATCCGACCAGTCAGGTAACCGCACTCCACTGTTACTGATAATTCACACAAATTAAATCTCACGATCACGGAACCTATTGTCGCGAAGCACATATTTAGGTATTCCCTAAATGTAAACTTTACTAATCCACATTGTATGATAGGTTTATAGCGTATTCGCAACGATGTATCCGCGTTTAGAAAAGTGTGTAATTGAATATTCACACGGCGTGTATCCGACCGTTCTCGCACTAAATATTCGTGAAAGATTCGCCCAACAATTTACATTTGTCACATAAATAAAAGAAGCATGCGGCCTCATTAGGCGACAGCACGCCGCACCGCACCGCGCCGCACCGTACCGCGCCGCGCCGCTGCCGTGCACGCCGCCGCTACCGTGTCCCACTCCTCACCAATAACGTGTATTTGTCAGGAAATTTCCACATAATTGCTCAGAGCTCAAGCGACTCTGATTATTTTATTCATTCTTTTTCTTAGGGTTAGAAGGGTTAGCACGATTCGATACTTAGCAAGATGCACTGAGAAATCAGATGCAAGACGGAATGAATTCGTTAAACCATTTTACGTTTTTTATTTATCTACTTATAACTTTTTGCTTTAATATTTTAGTTCTGGTTAAGTGGTGAAGGACAAAGCTCTAAGATTCTATTAAAGTGTATAATTTATTTTGGGCTCACACTATCACGAGCAGAGTGTCCGTGGGCCCGCGCAGAGGGTCCGTGGGCAGCATGGCGCCGCTATCAACGCTGGTATAATAAGCATCGGTCAATTTGTTCACCGCCCGCCCTTATCTTTTATGAAGATTTTTTGTCATACTATTTTTACTACAGACAAAGTTATGAGGTTTTAAGAGAGGTATACTTTTATTGCAGTAATTAAGATATGAAGTTATATTAGGGCTTTTAACGTGAGCGAGATTTATCCGAGCTGTATATTTTTTATGTTCATAACTTTTCTGTCCTAGCCTATTTACGAATTTAATGACTTGCTTGATGAATTTATTGCTGGAGTTTAATACGATGTGCATATTCGATTAAAGTGCGCGACTGCGCGTAGCCAAAGAGCTTAAAAAAAGAAAGCAATCTCAATTGTTGGCGCTTATAGTAAACGAACGTGACAAATATAAAGCACAAAATGCGAAAGTTATTCCAATTTCCAAATAGTTGGGCGAGCTGAGTACAGCTCATTGCGACGGTCAGCGGATCCCTTCTCAGTGTCGCAAACATGTCACAACCGAATTCGTGACAGTAAACAGCCGACCAGTCTTATCAACATGCAAAGGATGATATTATCGACATGGACATTTATAAATCTAAAACGCGGTTAGCTACCATATTGACACGGTTCAGTTTACGACCTTGGGAACGGCTAGCCTCGAACCTGACCGCGAGAACCCAGTGATAGCTACATAGAAATGAGATAACGGTGTTCACCCATATATTATGACTTCAAACTCTCCTAACCAGGACAGTCAAGACATACAATATTTGTCAGTTATTTCTGACCTCTTTTCTTGTTCTGTTGACGCAATCTCTGTAGCTACGGCACATGTAAATACTGAAAGATGAATAAAATGATCTCTAAAATATACGGTCACCAACGAACATCGAGGCTGTTGCTTTTACATAAGTATTTAAAAAAATTACACAAATCTCGATACATTGATTTTAAGCATATTTTCTTTTAAAGTTTTAGTCAGGGGTTTATGTTGTAACCAAATTCTTTATTCAAAGAAATTTAAGCCTTAGGTAACCAGCTGTCATTGCTGATTGTCGTAGCCTTTCGGTCGTCATCGTAAGGTCCAGAAAGACTCACGTAGTTGGAATTCAGAACTTGAATAGTTATGACCTCAAATTCTCTCATAATAAAAACACTCCCATGACAATAAAATATGTTTCGAGACAATGATTGAAAATACGCCACAGGAATAAAAATATTGTCGTTATTAATTCTCATAGCGGTCGACTTATCATTGCTTAAATAACTCGACAATAGGTACGAACTAATAAAATATTCTATAAACATTGTGACGGCCGCGCAATACAGACGCCGAACGACGATTCTGTGAAGTCGTTTGGAAAGCAGGCTGTGATTTGCAAGGTCACGCGTATAACACGGATGTTCCCGATATTGAAATGTACAGACGTGCTTTATTCACCTACATATGAACACATGCAACTTGAAAAGATCCAAGCCAAGCACTCATCTCTTTATTAAAAACGACCTTATACGCGGCGCGGAAGTCATCGTTTCGTTCGGTGAAAACTCGCCGCTTGAACGTTGCCCAATGCGACAGTAGTATGAGAATCAAATACTCATATTGAATACGAAGCAGACAAACGGTACGACACTTCGTATGGTAAATTCCGTATTGCGAATTATTAAATTATTTATGCCGCATATCGCGGTGCGCCGACTACCGATCGCTGAACCACAATATCGGGAATCCCTGTTCGCTACTAATGCAATAATTTGGCGTATTTTGCAATCGCGTATTGAATATTGAATAGTTGGTAAATAGTTTATGTTCTGAACGTGGATTTCAGAGTACGTGATCCGGCGCGGCGGCTCGTTGTGAAATTGCATGACACACGGATAACATACGTTAACAAGTGGTCGTTTCGAATAAAATTTTATGTTCTCGTTGTGTTTAGATTTATAACAGATACGCGATGGATCTCTCGATATGCGGTGCATTACGGCACTGCGGCACATGCGCCGCTGCGACGCGGCGACGTAGGTGTTCAAACGACAAACCGCTGAACTCAACGAATGCCAATACATCCAATACATCTTGCATTATTATTTTAGTGCTGAAATACCTATTATAACTTTATTGCGAATGAGCACGACTTACTGTTGCCACCCACGAATTAGTCGAAACGTGGTTATAATGTAGGAATAAGCGTGGATCATACTAACGTTTAAATTCAAGTAAAGGTATTCATAGACACGAGAATGTCATACACGTTCAGTGCCGGGAGGATTCACTTAGTCGCATATGGGATGCCGGGAGCCCTCGCGGAGGGCTCATTTTAAATGTTGGTTTTTCTTAACGAATACAGCATTCTGAACCGTGAAAATAAAATATTATTAAAATTTTAACAAAATTTATTAGTATGTGTAATTTATTAGTTTTAAAATACAAGCATTTTTTTTTTCATCGTTACAAATTTTCACAAGAAAATTTGAACTACTAAAAGGTTAGAAACTACTAATAGCGACAAGACCCCCTGTCCGTCCGTGATGGTTAACTTTAGCGCAAGCGAAATGCTGGGAACCCTCCCGGAGGGTTCACTTCCAATATGTATGGCGGCTTGGCGTATGAATTCTATGAAAAGTGGGTGAAGTCGAAAGTGTTAATCCATGAGCTTAGATATGACACAAGATTATTATATGCAACTTTAGCTCAAAGTCAGGTGCAATTATGGCATAGATACCTCGAATAATTGTCTCTTGTTATAACACTATCAGTCAAGATAGTTGTTACGAGAATTCTTGAAACACTGATTGCAGCTTAAAAAGTGATCTGTGAAGTTAAGCTGACGCCATATGTTATCGAAGGCTTTGATAGTACAGTAGTAGTAGTTTGACTTCAGCCTAAGCTGCGTCTCTCTTTCCTCTTCCATAAGCAAGTTTCCTGTAGCCTAATTGCGTAACTATTTTCGTAAACAATTTTGCCTAATTTGTTTCATTTTGACAGTTCAACAACATTCATTGCATTATTTACGTTGTTGAGCAGATTTTTTTTCCAACTTATGAAGCAGTTTATTGGCAATCTGTTTCAAATCGAAACGAATTGTGATTGTGTTGTATTACGCAATTAGGGTACTGGTCCGCAATATTACACTCTAGGGGTAGGATAGACACCATATCAAACCACGTGGGGTCAGATTCCGAAGTAATGATCCGCGACCCAGGTGAAGGTCACGGGAATCTACTTGTTGTAGAAGCACAGGATCTGCAGTCGTTGTGATGCTTGAGAAGAGGCATATGTTCAGCAGTATTTTGGCTGATATGCTTCGTTATTTACCTATTTGAACTCTCAAACAGCTCCAAAATAACATTTCCTCGTAAATGGCCATAAACACCTATCTATGCTTTGGTTGGGGTACTACATACTATAGTTAGCTTGAACTAAATATCATTAGTTACCTAAGTTAACTCTCATTTTCGACACAACAATAAGTTCGCAGTGTCAACGCGATATGTCCTCACAATGATAACGGAGGATATAGCGTGCGTACAATCGCAGACCAAGTAGAAATGATTTAATTTGTTCGTGGAGTGGCTCCGAGGGAGTCGAGTAGTCGCGGTTATAGACCCGTGCCAGCTATCATTTGTAGCTATTTTGAAGACAAAGTACAGGCAATAAACAGAACGTTGAGTTGAAAGAAAAGTCGTAGATCTTACGTAGAAGCAATGAAAGTTAAAACAAATATATTAAATATAATTATTAATTATTACTTAAAACAAATATATGAATAATTAATTTTATTTACACTAGACACATCAAGATATGTAAAAAACAGAGTATGTGCTGATTGGTAAACATTGTTTTCAAAGCTATGTGACAACTCAAAAAACTGAAAATTACAAGAAAACTGTAGTTGCTTTCATTGCTAGTAGTAGCACTTAACATCACGTGTGATCATACCCAGCAGATAGTAGCAGAAGAAAGCGCGACCTAGCAGCAAATAGTTGCACAGGAATGCGCAAACTAGCCGCAGATAGTAGCAAAGGTATATGCGTGCTAGCAGCAGATAGTAGCAGAGAAATGCGCGAGATAGTAGCAGAGAAATGCGCGAGATAGTAGCAGAGGGATAGTCGAGATAGCAGCAGATAGTAGCAAAGGGAGGCTCGGGTTAGCAGCAGTAGCAGCAGATAAAAGAAGAGAAATGCGTAAACTAGCAGCACTTTGTAGCATCATCAGTGTGAGAAGATGAAACTCGAGCTTGTGACACCGCTTAGAACTTTGCACAAATATTATCTAAATTAAGTTCAGAACTATTGCGTAATATCTGCACGTTGGCGCTGCATTGCGTGACCCGACTCCCCAGTGTTGACTTAATGGAGTGCTCGTGAACAAATTTAAAACACGCCTTGTTATGACTTACATGATTTATAATTACGCTCCTGTGATTGTTAGACAAACACGAAACAACACTTTATTATTATGAGGGTCGTTTACATGCTCAACTTCAAATTGTTTCACATAATGCATACATATAATTATATTGTTTCCTTGGGTTGTTATGACTTCAGTTGATTATGTTGGTATTATAAATATTTAACAGGCAATCCATGTAAAACAAGTATAAACATATTATAGAAACTAGTTAGGAAACGCTTTGTAGATAGATAATGACGTTTGGTCAATACAAATAGCATCATGTCTATAAAAATATGAATTATGTTCGTGATCAAATAAAAAGTCAATCTGTCTAGCGTTTTTGCAACTATGTTGGAGTAGGCTTCCAGTCTAACCGAATGCAGCTGAATATCAGTATTTTACATGGAGCTGATACCTATCTGACCTCCGCAACCCAAAAACGGGGTAAAACGATACCCCTTGGTTAAGACTGGTTGTCAGCCTTCCAGGCTTCTGACGAACTGTAACGACTGTCAAAGATCCATGAATGACAGCCGGGACCAACGGCTTAACGTGCTTTCCGAGGCACGGAGAAGTCCCGTGATCAAATACAATATACCTATACCTAAAAGTAAAATAATCTTAAAAATAAACAAACGCTGACTAAGTAATAAAAGAATAAAATATCTAAGGGTCGCGCAGACTTAACCCCGAGGCCAAACCGCGGGCGGCTCGGGAGTTCGTAATTGAAAAATAAAAGGCCGTAATAATAGAATTTACATTACGTTCTTTCCAATGACATGCCGTCTGTCTTTGTCAGGAGCAGCATTGACTTCAAATACATAAGTATTATTATATCTACAATAATAGAAACCCACCCCTTGTAGATACCCTCTTTTTATAACAAATCTAATAGAATTAGGTACTTTTTCAATGGATTAGAGAACATGTATGGACATACCTACATTATTTCTAAGATTCACCTATTTAATTTTTTGGACAAATTAATTATTATTTATTTATACACACTACCTATACAAATTTGTTATTTGATTTTATACCTTATGATAAAAACAGAAACCCTGAACAAAATCAAAGTAAGCTCGCATTTTCGATCAAATACCGAAACGGAGTTCCCAAACATTTGTATGTAGATATTTCGGTAAAGTTGGATTGTTTCGTGCATCGCCCGACATTTCCGTACAATAGATTGGCCGAGGCGTGGTACAGCTAGTTAGCCGTAAAGTGAGATGTAAATATGCGCAAGCGCACGGGTCACACATTGATTATCCTGCATTGTAGCGGGAAACGTGCCAGCAAATAACTAGCAACATTTTCTGCAATTTGACATCTAAGTTCTTAAATCACAAAGGACGGTTGATCAATAACAGAACTGGTGAGCAAACAAATTAAACCTTCCATTGCGGTTGCATGAGTAATCTTCACGACGAGTGATAGGTCCTAATCAATACGTACTAGTCGACATAATAAAGTGATTACAACGTCAGTGATCAGAAACAAGTATTATCTTAGATGTTTCACTGTCAATTAGTTATTTGTACGACAATATTTTAGTGTCGTAAATAGACTCATTAAGTCTTCTAGTCACTGGTTTGGTACTCAAATATAATCGTTTACAGGCACATGGCACGGGAGGCGGTCTTATCCGATTGGGAAAATTGATAAACTTGAATGAAAATCTAAATCGAGAATCTAAGTTTATATTCTGTGCGCTGCTTTACGAGATTCATGAGTACACAGACATAGATTAGCCTAACGACATATAAATAGAAACCACAGTGGCTAGCACCACTATAATAATTGCCTACTCGCATTTTATCCGTGCTATCATCTGCGAATCAATCAAGTCTGATCCGTAGTGTCTTACCGAGAAAATTTATAGCATCTTCTCCTACAGATATTTGCATATTATCTTAATGATGAAGAACCACCTCTTGGCCACTTATCGCCTTATATTCCAATTAATGTTGGAAATATGCGGCAACTCCTCGCGAGCCGTGTTTTAATAACCTTTCATAATGTACGCCCTTTATCGCTTTCATGTGTTACACTTTTTTAAAGTATTTTATTATAAGTTTTCATTAATCGCTTACATTATATATGGTTACATGGGACTTAAACATAACTGGCGAAATGTGGGTGTACTATAGGTACACCTCTGCCTAACCCTTCGGGGAATACAGGCGTGATGTTATGTTTATTATATTATGGTTCGTGATGCGTTTTACGAAGCCATCCCAGCCTGCGGATGAGTTGAGGAGTAAAATGTGATGAATAACAATGTTTCACATTTCTCATGCAAGTGAATTACAATTCTTATGACAAAGAAAGATATCTCGATCCTCAAACCTCAATAAAGTTTACGAATCAGCCAACGATATTTAAGTTACTTACTTTTTAAGTAGGTTGTACTATCATTAGCAGCTTATTCGTACCATTACAAACATTCAATAAAATATACTTTTATCTGGCAAGTAAGTATGCAAAATGTGTGTAAAGGTGGCGAAGAGGTCCATAATTATTCTGAGCGGCATACGTGTGCAATGGTGTAAATAATAGGCGCGGGCGCATCGTTCGCTACTGGAGCATATACCTAATTAACCCGGGACGCGACATGCCCGAGATATAAATTTTAAATCTGCTCGAACCCTCTAAGAAAAATAAATACACTTCTGTGGAGTACAATACAAATAAATCAGGTAGACGCAGGTACTCTTTAGAGAATTTGACCTATTTTGACACAATATTAGATACAATATTAATTAATGAATTTCTAAATCATAAAAAATTGGAAGTGATTTTTCCTGATAATTAAATTAAAAGTTTATGGATGTTTCTTGCTAAGGAAGAAATAAAACATATTGGGACTGGCACTGGAAGATAATTACACAAACTAAATATTAAATCTATGATACAAAGAAAAATAAAAGAACAACAGTATAACAAAATAATTAAAAATAAAGTCCTGTACCTACGAGGTCAAAAGGTCCCAGAAGACTAACTGGTATCAGTTTATTAATACGCATGTCTAATACAATTAATGGAAAACTTGTGTTTTTGAATTTAAATTTAAATTTCTAATGTAATAAATACGTACGTTTACATTTCCAGCGTGTCTAAACAACAAAAACTTTGAAGTTTCAACCTCTTCTATTGAGCTGTTTTCTTAATAAGTATCATTGTAGATCATCTGGTCTAAGGCCCACTAAGACTACAAATCACTAAATGCTTACCGCACGCTAAACGTATTAAAAAAATAATTCTGTCTCTGTTATCTTCGCACAGTTGACAGAAATAGAACGATGTTATAAGTTCGTTTAGCGCTAAATACATTTAGTGATTTGTGGTGCAAGTGGGCATTTGTGGGTCTTGTTCGCATTTTATAATGTCATATTAGGTATACACCGAGGTTCAAAGTTTCCTATGTACCTAATGTCTACGATTCAATTATTAGATGCTTATCTATCAACTATCTGCTCTTTAAAATGTGACAACGGATGCGTTTCGTTTCTGTCGTCGATCTCTCAGCCATAAGCGAGGAATTTATGGATTTTGCATGCAATTTCAAGTTTTGGGCTACAGGTTGTTGTTTTATATTCATGTTTTTCTCACTTATTTTAGTGTCAAGACTAGTCAAAAGGGTTAATTTCCTTAAAAAGTAGATTTATCTGATTTACCCGATCTGTTTATATGTAGCTATGTATCAGTATTTATTATTTTTCGAGTTATCTATTCCTTTTTTCACCAGCCATGTTTTGTCTCTGCATCACCTTAAGGTTGGCTGGTAGAAAATACCTCAGGCATTAAGTCCGCCGTTCTACACTATTTTTTACTTGTGCTTATAGTTTTAAGGTGGAACTAGTTGATATTTTTTCCATATAAATTTCAGGGGGGTTTTACTCCACTGTTTGACATGGTACATCCAAAGTTAAACATGATATCGTTTTGTTTCATTATTAATTTTGTCTGTGCGGAAACAGAAGAGTAAAATATTAATCCGTTAAAAAATTAGGAGCCCACAAAGATTCCTTTTTCTTGCTAATTTTAACGCAACTTTGGGGGTAAATAAGCAATAAAAGAAGTGTAAAATCTCCAAAACAAAGTCGGCACCGACAAAGCTTAATTGTCGAAGAGTTCAATAAACTTTATTTGTAATTGATTTATGCAGTGGTTTTTTCATAAAACCATATTTTCAAAAGGACTTTTCGTAATTTTTTACGCACTCTTTTACTAAAATAGTTCGGAACGGTGTTTGTGTGCGTGCAAACTAGACGTTGTGCACGTAGACCAGTGTCTAACTGCTCATCACTGATACTATCTCTGTCGGAAACGATGCCAGGTGTCACAGCGTGCTTTTCGGCCATGCCCACTAGTGAGTTCGAGCCCGCGACTAGTGTCACCTTAATAATTAAAATTTATCAACTCCACACTGGATGCCCAATTTTTTCGATATCGCAATGAAATAGAGTAAGTACCTGTTTCACTTCGACATTCAAACATTTTTTTAATCATCCATTCTATCATTCCTTTCTCTGATATGTTTTCCCGCTGCTTTCCTAAGTTTTTCTCTTCGCTATTTCCACTTGTCTCTACTGCGATTTTGTTACATATAATCTGAATTAACCAGATGACATCCTGTATACACGAATACGATCCATTCTGGCAGTTGTATGGTAAACATAGTAGCAGCTACCGATCATCGAGTGAAATATATAAATCGAAGCGTTATCATCTTCGGCGATCACCGCAGACGGCTGCGGCGGGCAACCGAGACGTGAAATAAATATCCATTTCCATACTCAAATGTAGGCAGAGTGCAGAGAGGGCGCGGGCGCTGCGGCCGCGACCACCGGACCCGACTGATCTATAACTCCTTATTATTATTTGAATGAGATCTATTGATCCGCGAGGTGTGGAACCCGCAATCCGCTCCGACGACGATCATTTTGTTCGACTGGAACGACCGCTTTTGAACTAACTTGACGTTACAATGGCGGCCACTGACGGCAATGATTTAAAATCTGTTAACAGGACGGTTCTCTTTTTAAAGATTGGTATACAATTTCCATAAAAGGTTTTCCAGATTACCTCTGTGTTCGAAATATATTTCACATAATAAGGGATAACATGTCACTATGTTAAAATAACTGTCGTTCCCTTAGCTAGTTCTAATATAATTGAAACGTGGCCACAATTATAACTGAAAGCGCTGTGCCCGCAAGTGCCCGCGGCTTTATCTACGTGGAAATTTAACAACAGTGTCACAGAATTCACATCTGTTAAGAATTAGAACCTTCTCAACGGGTTCTGATTCACGAAGTGGCAGAATATCATCACCATTCTATCGAAACATGTCCACTGCTGGACATAGGCCCCCAAGCATCGCCACAACTACCGGTTCTGTGCCTCCCGAAATCCAGCGGATAATATGGTTGACAGAAATGCTATAAAATTATTTTTAGTAAAGAGAGATGCGAAAACAACCCTTTACAGTTTTATGAGTATTTAAAATATATGGATAAAACTGACGAAAAAAAAATGATGTTGAAATATTATTTCTAAGGAACCACGTCGTTGCTTGTCTAGTTAATAGGAAGTAGGAAAACTGCAATAAATAATTTTCAAAATACACGCATTTTCAAAGACCTCGAGAATCCCCAAAATAGATGAAAAGTCTGTTTTTCTACGGATACTTTGTTTCGTAAACTTAATACCTATTATCGCAGGCGTTCAGAATAACAACATTGTTACATAACATACAATTATTAAAAATCAATCATCGAATATGCAGACTGTGAACATAAAAATTGTATCATAAAAATTTGCAATAAATGTTTCCTGTAGAGGATTCAATTCAAAACTTATTACCTAAGTAGATTTTATGATCAGTACCTGGCTATCTAACTATATTTTCCATTAAAATACCACATACGCAATAAATGGTGCTATTTCATTGAAAGGTTGTTATTTCTTTTGTTTTTAATAGCTACATATCAAGCGCTAAATTAAAGAAATTTAACGATACCCAGAGAAATAATTATTGTTTTATAAAAAAACCCTATTTCTTATCACTTTTCTTCTACTAACTAAGTACCTGGGTATCAGTCAATCTCAAGCTTTCAAATTCAAATCATTTAATTCGAGTAACATAGACTCATATTATTATTAGAATAGGCATATACCTACAAATAAAATTAAAATAGAATTGAAATGAAATAAAATAAAATAAGATTAAAATCAAAATTACACTTAAAATGTCATTTCAATTTAAGAAGAAAGCAACACGTAATACGCAATTTTTTTTTTTTTGGGTGGGAAATGATCAAATAACAATTTATATTGCCACACGTAATACGCTTGGCAATATAAATTTTATACTCCCAAGCGCGCCACGTGCTGCTCACAACAGTGAGTCTTTGGTTTACTAAGAACCGGTGAACGGCCACAGTGACGGATACCCAAATACAGAGCGTTTTTGACACCTATAATTTCAAATAAAAATTTGGAAAATCCAAAAGTGCACGCGTGATAACGCTCATTCTAAAACAGAAAAATATTTAAACGACTTTTCATGAAGTATGTTTTGACTGCTTTTTTACCCATCAATATAGGTAACATTTCTCACCTCGCAATCTTTACGTACTGTCAAAGACTATTTAGGTTTGCTTTGTTGGTTGCTAGGCAACGGAAGAGGGTTGAAGTTGGAAATAGATGATAGATATTATATTAGTTAGTTTTTTATTAATTATAATTAAACTACTTTGAATAAAAGCCATTTTCAATAGGGTTCCTCCTATGGCTGAAACGTCTCTATAAAAAAAATTAACTCAATTAATTGATTTTTTCGCAAACTACTTCTCTATTTCAGGTTTCACTCTTGATTGACGAGATTTTTTTTTAAAACTATTTGATGTTTTTTCGTTTCTGCTGCATTAAATCAATTTTTGAAAAGTATAAAATTCTTTTTCATTAAATTATTTAAACAATCCTATACTATTAAACGAGCAATATTATATATATATTATTTTACATAACATAACATAACATCACGCCTTGTTTCCCCGAAGGGTTGGGCAGAGGTGTCCCTGTAGCAGGCACACCCACATTTCGCCAGTTATGTTTAAGTCCCTTGTAATAGGGGGCGAGCCTATTGCCATCAACCGGGCACAAATCCAGACTCCGAGCTGCTACTGAGAAATTTCAGATAGAAAACCCAATAACATTTTGCTCGACCCGGGAATCGAACCCAGGACCTCATACTTAGCAGTAGCGCTTGCGACCACTAGACCAACGAGGCAGTCTATATATTATTATATATTATTTTATCTATATATTATTTTATTGGTTTGTATATAGATTTCTACTCACGTTCTCGAAATCGGCTCTAACGATTTCGATGAAAGTTGCAATGTAGGGGTTTACGGGGGCGAAAAATCGTTCTAACCAGGTCTCATATCTGGGAAAATTCGTTTTCTCTATTTTCACAGCCTTGGGAATGTGATACAACGTTGGAATACCTGGACGATATGTTTATCTATTTTCACCTGACCAGATCTCGATCGACCAGGTACTGGTATATAAATTAAGTAGGTTCTGTGTACTAGCAGGAGTGAATCAATAAAAACAGTTGCAAAAAGGAGGCAAAACAAATTTTTAGATCGCAGAGCACTCTCTTTTGTTTTTTATGAGTCTGCACGACTCATAAAAAACAAAAGAGAGTGCTCTGCTGATACTGGTAAAAATGACAGATTTTCATCACAGCCATTATAATATGACTTCCTATGATTTCCTTTGAAACAAAACTGAGTCATCGTTTAGATTAAAACGCGTTCTATGACGACTGACCTTCAGTATTAGTTAGTTGAAGAAGCGCTCACACTCGAGCCGAGTGTCGGGACAGCTCGTTCCAATCATCGGTGATAATATAGTGGCGGGTGCAGGAAGCGCAGTTATTCGCAACGAGCCCCGCGCATGGGGGCTTTTAATCAACACTTTATTGTTTAATGACCCCTCGTCCCAGTCTAAATTAAAAGGGTGACGGCTCAAACCCTATTGACGGATGCGTTATATGTGCGCGGAGTTAGTTGAATATTTGATGATAGATAATAGCGATGCGTCAAGTCAATACACATATAAATCGCGGATTTCGCTCTTAGCGTTCGATTGGAACGGCCTGTAACCAGCAGTGGACTGCTGTAGGCCGAAGATGTTGATGAAGATGACCAGTAACCATAGAAAGGAAGCGAATAGATATTAACATTACCAGGTAACATTATAATCAGGCGGAAATAAATTTCGGTGATAAGTAGGTATTTATAGAGTGCATCTTCTTATTCTTGTTTGTATTTTTCGTTTCCTTTATTCGGTGAGAAATAAAGAGTTTTCTATATATATATATCTATCTTATTCAGCAATTTGTTCAGCTATAAACTAAAAACTTATTCGCAAAACTGTTACCTAGGCATTTTATTTATTTATTTATTTGTATATCCTTTATTGCACACCACAAAAATACATTAAAAAAAAAAACTAACACTACAAAATATACAATGGGCGGCCTTATCGCTTTCCGCGATCTCTTCCAAGTAACCTTGGAATGGACAGTGATTTGCCTGGACATAAAATGGGGCTGTCGTTGGCATTGTGGTAGGCACAGGCATATCTAGGCAAAGAGAGTTTCTTAAAAAAAAGATATTTTCTTCTCCCCCTTCTGGCACTTCAACCATTCAGGATAACAGTTTGCTCTGCATATGTTTTAGGTCTGTTTTGTTTTACTTACTTGTCAGGGAAATTAACTATTTGACATATTGATCATCAACTTAAATTCCCGTATATTTAAATCACAAGTTTCATTCTTTAACAATTTCAATAAGAGGCTATCACGCTGCAAATTGAAGTAGGTAGTGTGTCACTTAGTAAACAATTAATTTCCCTGAATGTTCCTACTTTAGTCATGATGATTTTCGAATTGTGCTTCATACATGAAAAATACTATTCTCTTTGTTTTTTTATTAAGAGATGATTTCCTCACACCCACATGTCAAGATTTATTCTTTGTGGTTTTGACGTCAACAATGATGCCAAAATCACCTTCAGTTAATTTCGATGTGCCATTCTTACCATTGAGGGGTTCGATAAGTCAACCATGTACATATTATATGTAATTAGTAAATATGAGTGAAGATTAAAGTAAGTAGCACAAGTAATGCGATCGTCGACGCGTCGCGTGCCTCAAACGCCTAGCCTACGAAAACTTTAGAGATATATAAATATCACATATTTTCACTCTCAATTTTTTGTAGTAGAATAGGTATAGAAAGAAAGCGAGAGAACAGCAGGTATTTTATTAAAACTCCATACTACGGTAGGCCAGCTCAAGGTCGAAGTGTTTCTGCTGATGTAGGCAGAATATTAGGCCTTACGTCAGTATGGCCTAATATACACATACATATGGACACACATGGACACATGGTGTGACGTATGGCCTAATCAGCAGCACCCGCCAATACTAGATAGATTCAATACTCCACCAACACCAATCCACTATGGCTTGGTTTTGGTTAGTGGATGGTTTTTAATTTTGTTCCAATTTATCATATAGGCCAGGGGTTCCCAAACTTTATCAGTTCGCGGCGCACTAGCAAGTTTATTATTTAGTCTCGGCGTCCCAGCTAGTCGAAATAGGGTACAAAAATTAAAACATCAAGATAGGCACAAAAATTAAAACATCCACGATATGAAGCTGAGTTTTTATATTTATATTGACAAAATAATACATTTATTATCCATCAGTTTAAGCTACGCTTGCCGGGGTAGGTCTGTGGATGGGTGACCATCTTTACAGACCAAGACTCCTCCGTGCCTCGGAAAGCACGTTAAGCTTTTGGTCCCGGCTGTCACTCGTGGATTATTGACAGTCGTTACGGGTCGTCAGAAGCCCGACAACCAGTTTTACCAAGGGGTATTGTATTACCCAGTTACTGGGTTGTGGAGGTCAGATAGACAGTCGCTCCATGTAAAATACTGGTTTTCAGCTACATCCGGTTAGACTGAAAGCCGACCCCAAAATAGTTGAGAAAAAGCTAGGCAAATTGATGGAATACCTAAGTTTTGTTTCCGGAGAACGGTAAATAGAATCGCTTCCCGGAGCTCCTCTTTAAAGCTCGTGCAGACCAGCGCGATATCGTGGGCGCTACAAGGGTCGCGCTGCCTGTAGCGCCCGCGATATCGCGCCAGTTTGCACGAGCCTTTACTCTCTACGGCGCACCAGGGTGCCGCGGCGCACAGTTTGTGAACCCCTGATATAGGCAAAGGAGCAATCAAAGGAAACCAGAACTTTAGGCGATTGACTACCAACTACTTTATCTGTAGGTACAATTTAGAGTACGTAGACCATATTATTTGTATAGCCCCAAATAGAATGCCGCCAATCCTTGCCATCATCGCTAGCCGCTATCAGCCATTTCATATCTTTAATTTAATTAATATTTTAAAATAAAAACAACTCCATAGTTTTCATGTGTGTATTAAAGGCATTTGATCCCTGACTTTTAATGCTTCACCCCCGGCATTAAAATTATGTGTATATTTGTATCACGCTCGCGATTGTAGGGCCTCGACTTGTCGTATACACAGGGAAACGTACACCGCTCGTCAAGGTCTTCGCCATCCACTTAATGTATTATGATGTATCAAGTTTACAACGATATGTACTACAATGTTCTTTCACTTCAGTACTGCGATTCAATAAAACATCTGATATTCAACGATCACAGTAACGAAACATTTATATTTGATAACAAAAATAGCAATCCGCCCTTGGCGTTAATTAAGCGAAACCTGATATCACTCTTATTTTAATGACGAGCCCTAAATTATTGCGCTCTGCAAAATTCTTAATTATATCTCTTAAATTTCTAAGTAAAATTTAGCCTAGAGCGTCGGTAGGACAGCAAAATGATATGTTTGTAAACAACGAAAATTTTACCGTTAGGAGTTAATTAATAGTTTGTGATAACAGTCTGCCAGCATAACACTAGTGATTCCACCATTCATTTTTATACATAGTTATAATGTAGAATTTTATTTAATGAACAATATATTTCACACCTTGACCAGATTAGGTAAGGATTGCTAAAAACTTGTTGATTATTTTACCAAAGTTGTTCAAAATTGGTGTTGTTTCATTTGGGTATATTTGATTTAAATCATGTAACCCTCCTCAGATTTAGCTAATCGATAGATTAACAAAAAAATAGTCGTGTCGTAATAAGTAGATACCCTACCTACTGTCCTTTACCTACACGCCATGCTCTGAACAGAGGGAATATTAATTACACAGTTCATAAAAGTAACGTTAAACGCTTAGATAATGTGTTAAAAGGAGCTCATCACCCCTCCAATTAGTCGGATAATGACGGTGTTCAAGTTATTAAATTAATAAGGGGAGGTCGGGTGACGGTGACTCGGTGTCGGCCGTGTCAGGTGGCCGCCTGCTCTGCTGTCTCACACGCACGCGTAATATGACGAAACAGATTACTTTATTTAACATCGAAACCCCGCGCATCTTCATGCTCATAGATGTGAGAAAACAACTAAGAGTTCCATTACAAAATTCTAATTAATTGAAAGAGCTCTTACGGAGCGAGTAATTACCGTAAAAGGTCTTAAGCATGAATGTTATGACGGCGCTTATGAAAAGTATTTCACTCCTAGAACCACCTGCCTTTTGAGAATTTGAATGCTCACCACACAATAAATTTTAGGGCGAAAAGGTCTATGAATTTCTTTGCATTTCGCAATTACTTTTTGTTTTGTATTCCTGTCGAAATTATAAAACTCGTATTTACTTACTCAGGTCCTTTTTGACATGATAATAATTCAGAGGGAAGAAGTCGAATTTAATAGCAAGTTAAATGATACGTGTCCTGATTGGAAAATGTATGCTTATTCAGGTCGAGCGCGGCCTGCGCCCTTCCCAACCCTCCGCACGCCTGATTTGAAATGAATGGTAATAATGGCCGAGCATCCCGTTCGCATCGTTTTGTATGATTATTCCAGATTAATTATTTGTTGGAATTTTGCTGGCTAATTTTTTGGAACGAGATTTTCCCGCTTTGCTTGACGTTTTAATTCTAACTCGTCATGGGAGAAGATTAAATATACTATAGGTATGTAGGTTTTGTGAGAGGCTATATTCAGAATTGTGTCTTGGACGCGTCGATTTGTTCTTTCAATTTGGGGAGGAAAAAAGGCCAGGTTGATAAGTATAGAAACTCTAGCTAAAGAGAGACTCACTGCTATAGAGACCTAAGATTAACTACATATAAATATGTAGCAAAGTCCTTTTACAGTTATCTGATTTGCATCACAGTGATTTTTATTCTCATCGGTATATGGTTACTATCAGAGGTAACAAAACTGTGAAGGGACTCTCAATCCATTATATTCTGCCGTCTGCGTTCTATTAAATACTTGTCAATTTAAGTTAATGATTGATCATTTTTAAGAGATGTCTATGAATGTTGCGTAGAGTAAGTCACTTTTTATCAAAAACTCCGTGACAAATGAATACTATTACTGACAATAACATACTATTATGACCGATACCCGACCCGACCGATATTGGACCAGTTTTACAGCAATGATAAAATTAAAAAAAACCATAAGTAATGTTACTACACTCAAAGCATTGTATTTAATAAGTAATAAATCATAGGTAGATATTTGGGACTACAGCATTTTATACCTACCTATGTGTTCAATAATTATGTCGATCGATAATGACTCTATACATCACTATTGAATCACTTCGCAGCTCGGCAGCGGTCCCAGAGGCCCCTGACTGATGCGAATATCAAATCGTTGCCACCCCTTGTTTCCATCATTTTCATCCATTAGACGACAAAGAAAAGATTTTTTTTTTTTTTGAGAAAAAACTATACGTCAAAGATGACGTTCGAAAATGACGCAAATAAATCAAGTATTTTGGACAAGAGAAAAACTAAAAATACCTCATTAACTGAGTAATTTTCTTTATTTGTCGTTAATTCTGCTTTGTTTCGCATTTGCAAATGAAACTCGTTCCTATCAAAGTACACAAGATGCTATTTTTGTTCAGCAAGCAAGTGATGTTTGTGCTCTCGGCTGGACTCTCCCAAGGGGCCTGAGCTGGCACATTCTGACGACTGAACTAAGTAGAAAGATAGAACAGAATTAAGTCGGCCAATTATCCCGTATTGGATTTATTGGTAATCTCTGCACGAATGAGCGCGAGGGTGCGAAGCGAACCAACTTTTGATGATGCCTTTATCGGTATTATGAACAAAGTTGTTGCAATTTTTATGTAGGTGGATTTATTGTTTGCCTTCCTCTCTTGTTTCGCCCTCGGTTGTGCGCAGACAGATAAAAGAGAGTCCAGAAGCGTTTTACTACAAATAAATCAATCTTCAATCAAAGTATTCTCATCTGGCTTAGTTGACTTATCTCCGTTAATAACCTTTTCTTTGTTTACTTTATGCAATTATTTTATTCTACCAACTGATTCGACAGCGGCGTACTGTTGGTGCATGAAGTTTGTTTGCATCTGTTTTTCTTTCCATTTGTAGGAGTTTGTCAATAAACAAGCCACATAGGTATATTCTTGTACTATGGTGAGCAAATTAATAGGTATAAAAAATGGCTGTTATCTACAATATCCACTCCATTTGTAAGAAAAAAAACCTATACTAGAATATAAACTTTCTGTCGTAGCTTCCCGCTCAGTCCTGTCAGTCCCGGAGTTCAAATAACATAAGAACAAAGAATATTTAGTAGAGTTGAGTAAATAATGAAGAAGAAATAATTACTTAACAGTTGGAATCACAGTACCACCAATTTATTCCCCGCTGGATGCGAAAAGCGCAGGACCGGTCGATGTGGCAATGCTTGAGAGAAGCCTATGCCCAGCAGTAGATGTCTGTTGTCTGAAACGATGATGATGATGGAGATGCTCCCTGAATTACATATTAAAATACTTTAGTTACTTAAAAGCATTATTCAATTTTAATTGGTTTCCAATCATTATATATGTGGTATTTAGTTTTATCTAATTACCTAACCCTTAATATGGTTTTCGCTAAATATATTTAAAAATAAAATATGGATACAACAACGTATTTTAACTACGGGCCAGCTCTGAAATATAAGATTATGTCACTAATGCACTTTCGCAATTTAAGTTTGAACTTCAACCGACTTGAGGGTGTAAGCCGAATCTGTGATACCTACTTATAGAGCAAAGAGGTTTAAAGTAACCAAGAAATCGATTTTAGAGAAAGTTAAAACAGCACTTAAAAAAATATTTACCAGGTATAGAAATATACTTACATTTCTTTTTTTCGTATCGATGGTACTTTTCTTCGTAGTATTTTTTTAATAATATTTTATATTATATGACAGTAGGTGATATGATATGCCCAGTAGGTGGCCACGTTGATTACGGCATCAGTGGCATTCTTTAGGTCATCCGAGGTGCAGGGGAAGGAGACTTAGCACACTCCAGCAAGTGGGGCATACTTATGTAGAATTCATTAATACCCAGCAATACTGTTACCGGTAAGAACCATATTCTGCAAGAGAATAAAATATGGTACCTGATTAAAATTCTAATTCTTATAACAGATTTGTTTTCGCCTTGAAGTTTTATCTCAAAAACTCACCTTGTTAAAACTGAATATATTTCTTAGCGGCACTTTTACCCTTGTCCCAAAAGTGCCAGTGAATATTTTTCTGAAAGTGTCAATCCGTATAAAAGAAATTGATACATCGATATAAAAGCAAAAATATGTATGTTCTCAATTTATTAGTAAAAAAATCTTAGTGATACGTCATAGCCGTCACACACAAGCATTGCCTCTCGGGTATTCCATAAAAAGTTGGCTACTCACCCTCGTTATTGTAGTTATACCGGAGTAAAATGTTTTGTTAAAACCTTATCATACAATGGATAAAAACCGGCCAAGTGCGAGTCAGACTCGCGTACGAAGGGTTTCGTACCATTATCTATAAAAACGAGCAAAAATAACAAGTTTGTTGCATGGGAGCCCCCTTAAATATTTTTTTTTCTATTTTTTTTGTATTTGTTGTGATAGCGGCAACAGAAATACATCATCTTTGAAAATTTCAACTGTCTAACTGAACTGGACAGATAGACGGACAGACAGCGGAGTCTTAGTAATTGGGCCCGTTTTACCCTTTGGGTATGGAACCCTAAAAACGAATTGTAAATCTTATTATTCACTTCCCTACCTAGATAGTGTAGGTCAATCATTATAATAGACTAGCAACCGGTTTCCGGAAGAATAAATTATATAACATTTTAATATTTCATGTAACTATGAACCTCTGCACTCGGTATCATCATTGATACCTACTGCCCCTAATTCTTAGGGGAACTACACACTTGTTCAGGTCGGCATTATTCGGCACAGCTGGGTGGCAAAATCGAATACTTGTAGATATGTTCGGGAAAAAACCGGTCGGCTTAGCTGGAATTGTGCCGAGCCGACCCGCGAACATGATTAATCGAAGGCAGATGCCGAACAAAGTTTACCTGTTCGAACCAAATGAAAACAACATATGTAGTAACTGCTTCGTGCCGGCTTTGTTGTTGAACAAATACTACCGAATCCAATGTGCCGACCCGAACACGCGTGTGTAGCACCCCTCAGTCACACTTCACTTTTTATGACTTGTATTTAATCAGCATGAATACTAATAAAGAAAGAAAGATTTTTTTTTTATTTGGGACACGCACAGGAAATAAAACATTAAAACTAAAACAAAATAAATAATTCTATTACTTAATTATTAATTCTGCGTAGCTGAGATTAAACTAAGGTTAATAAAAGATCTAAATTATTCTAAACCCATAAATGTTAATGTCAGTTGAATCTTTGGGATCTTTGGCGTTATGATGGACAAAGGGGTTACATACACTCTTGGGCCTGAATGTAACGAGACGAAAATGGTGTGAATTAATACATTCAATCATATATTATTGTATTGCAGTGACTAGTTGTTTCAACAATATCCAATCCAGAAAGCGGGGGTAAAATCCGAAATAACAATTCCAAGTCAAATGCGTCAGTGATCTTCGGTATCCAGTGTGAAAGCAAGGGTCGTACAAGGTAGGTAGGGTCCGTAAAAACCAAAGCAGTGGTCGTTGAAAACGAAAAATAATCGGGAAAGCATTCATAACGCAACGAAAAACTCGAAATATGTGGCAACTGTCTAGTAGGGGTCGGTGTTGTGACGACGAACCGTTTACAAAGACCGTTTTGTGTTTTGCGACGATAAAACCGTTTTAAGTTCTGGGTTCAAACAGTCTTCATTGCACAAACCAGTATTCGAATTTCTTGGTGCGATTTTCTATGAAAATGCAGTCGAGAACACAATGATTCAACGATGTATCACACTCGTCGTGTCGTCGTCCCTAATCGTCGTCCTAAAAACAGTCTTTACAATAAAAAGTGAACTCTTTGTCAATGAAATACAGTCAATAATGTATTACTTGTTGTCAATGCTGTCGTTCGTGGTGCGAAAAAACCTTTTCATACATTTCAAATCATTGATAGTTGTAAGAAACTGCACTCGAAGAAAACGCAATTCTATTCCATGTTGGATAAGTTTCGTCCTTTAATCGTTTTCTGCAACCGTTTTCGTCGTCGGGAAAACGGTTTCGTCCGTAAAAATTCGACAACGCCCACCACTACTGTCTAGTGTCAATGTCAGTCAGCTCATGCCAGTGCAGAACATGCACTGCTAGTAACATAGATTATAAAAATATAAGACTGATTTTAATTGATATGAAATCGATAATCATTATTATAGTTTTTCAGTAATTAATCGATGTTTTATTTATTATTATGACTAATTGAATGCACTATATTATATTTATGTATTTAAAGTGTATTTAATTACTTTGAGAAAATGCTAACCTAGTGCTACTTAGTACGAAGGTTTTCTTTTTATAATTGTGTAATCGATTACTCAATTACTTGATCAATAATCTCACGAAAACTAACTTTATCATATTTGCTAGCTGCTGTTTGGGATTCAAGGATAAAAAATTTGTAATTTTTTAAATGTGATGGGAATTCGTGGGCCCAAATGTAATCATTTGGGCCCACGAATTGCCATCACATTTTCATTTTTAACTCAAATGTTAATATAATCTTTTTGGCATTTTACAGATGACTTGATGACCAAGATTTTATTATTACTTGTTTATACTAAAAATAAATAAAAAAGACAGCGTGTTTATTAATTTATATAAATTTTAATTAAATGCTGTTCGTTGGTAAGCACATCACTGGAGAACGGCTGGACAGATTTGGCAATTTTTTGTTTGTTAGGGAAATAATTTTTTTTTAAAGTTTGTTGGAAAATTGTCAAATTCGAGAAAACTCAAGATTCTTTTTCCTATGGATTGATATTTGGACAGGACAAGTCCTGTCGGGTTTATTAGTTTCATATAGATTTCATCCTCATTTCAATAATATCTTGTAGATAAAGCATTTTTAACCCCGACGCAAAAAAAGAGGTGTCATAAGTTTTACCGCTATTTGTGTCTGTCTGTGGCACCGTAGCTCTTAAACGGGTGAACCGATTTGAATGCGGTTTTTTTTACTTGTAAGCAGGTTTTTTAGTGATGGTTCTCAGACCTTTTTTTTATCAAATTCGGTTCAGCTGTTTAAAGTATCAGCTCTTTTCTAGTTGATGAATGGATGTGAGTATTTTCCACAATTCTGATCGATTTGAAATTTGGTATTCTGTTACTTCAATGATATTAAAAGAACATAGTAACCTTGAATTTTGTAGGATACCCAACTCCCGTATCAATTTACAGCACAGGTATCGTGTTTTGGCTCATTAGAATGGTCTCAATGAATAAGTAAGTATACGTAGATAGATGGTGAATGAAATGGAGTAGGAAAGAAAAATGAGGAATTTTTTGTTGGGGGTTTCTTAAATTTTGACTGTTAAAATTGTACTTGTATTTTATGATGTACTGTCTCACTATGCCCAGCAGTCAAAATTACAACCATCATAAAGCTTAACTTAAAATGAGGAACTGGTGTAAAGTTCGCTCATCCTCCATAGAAAAGGGAGGGTTCTCCGACCAGACGGATGTTGTGTCTCATCAGCTACTGCCCGACGATTCATGTCGGGACGTTGTATATATGCTAGTTGCACGGTAAACTTTGCTTACGCAATGCAGAATTTTGCGTGACGTCAGTGTGTTGCGTAGTTCGCATGTGACGTTATAGATGCCGCCACAAATTCATCTTTAAACATGGACCTGAACATGAATAAGTCTCTGATTACCAATATTAACAGTGGCGTGCTACCTACTGTTACAATTGGCGGGTGTCTGGATGATGTTTTTAGGGATCGGAAGATACTACAATGTCTGAAAGTACAGAACAGTAAATGTGGCCTACCATTACACTCAAGGTTGCACAAAGGCGGAGCGCTATCGCTGAAAGAACGCGTCAGTTACAAAAAAAAATATGTGGGCAAGACACTTGGCTAAACGTGATGATGGCAGGTGGAACAGAGCCTTAAATGAATGTTTGCCAAGAGTCAGTAGGAGGAACGTCGGAAGATCAACAGCCACTTGGTAGGACGACCTACAAAAGATCGCGGGAATTGCAATTGCACAAAAAGAAGGAGGCTTATACTCACCAGTTGGTGAGGCTGACGATGATGGTGACGAATATTAAATAACTAACAGCGTTTAGTGAAATAAGCTAATTTAGAATTTGATTTAAAAAACCGGCCAAGACCGTGTCGAACCACACACAATGAAGGGAATATTTGAAAAGTTAATACTCAAGCAGTTGCTAAGACATTTCAATTTAAATAGCCTCCTTCATAACGAACAACATGGCTTTACAAAAGGTCGTTCGACTACAGATGCGGGTGTTGCTCTGCTGAAACACATATTTAATACATGGGAGAATTCGCAAAATGCAATTGGAGTTTTCTGTGATCTCTTCAAAGCCTTTGATTGCGTGCACCATGATACGCTTTTGCGTAAACTTCGTCATTACGGTGTGCAAAACGAAGCTCTAAACGTCATATTTTTTTATTTATATAATAGGTTCCAATGTGTAGATGTTAATTTGTTAAAATCTTCCAGGCTACCAGTTCAATTAGGTGTACCTCAGGGCTCAATACTGGGTCCATTCTTGTTCTACCATTATATTAATTACTCACCATTCTATTTAAAGGGTATCTGTGAAGTTGTACTGTTTGCAGATGAATACCTCTCTTATTTTTAAAGTAGACCAGAATAGACAAGATTTTGACGATGTAAACAGTGCACTCTCAATGTTTACGGATTAGTTTATGACAAATAACCTAGTTTTCACTCCCAAGAAAACCAAATGTGTAAATTTCGCCCTACCAAATGTTAGAAATCTAGGACCCAACATCATCTTAGATAAAGAGGTGCTTGAAATTTTGAACTCGGCAGTATTTCTGGGCATAACAGTAGATGCAAAATTTCAGTGGTGATCGCCCGGAAGACACGGTGGAGGGAGGCTTGGGCGGCGCACCACCGCCGCCGTGTCTTCGTGGAAGTGATGGGCAGCGGTGATCTCTCGCGTCCGGCCCTGGTCCAGGCCATGGTACGGAGCGAAAGGGCATGGGAAGCCATCACCTTCTTCTGCGAAGCAATAATGTTCCCGAAGGAGAAAGCGGAACGCGTGAGGAAGAGGCAAACTTGACGCTCTTTCACCCCTAGCCGCCGCAGGAGACGTCCTGGGCGTCGGCAATCCCAGGCCGATTTCCGGCCACCGTAGGCGCGGGCCTGCGGACGGTGAGTAATGAGTAGCTCGCCGTCCGATAAGAACCAGGCCTGGGTCAACGGTGCGTTGTATTCCACGCGCGCCTCAAAGAGATGTCAGCAGAACTGACGGGGTCTGCTAGGGTCGATGCCTGCCGGGGTCGCGGGAAAGTCCGAAAGGGATACCGTGGCCCCTGGCAACATGGCAACTGAAGGAACACGGGTGGATTTTAGTCAATAAGAGTCTGACGAAGTCATTTGATAAGTTAAAAAAGTGCCATTTGCAAAACTAGAAAAGGGACCTCATATTCAAATTCATTTCTTTTCGTTACGTGTTTGGGTCACAGAAATTGATATGTGTACCAAATTTCAACTTAATCAGTCCATTTCATTCGGAGCAAATTGACTGTGACAGACGGACAGGCACACGAGTGATTCTATAAGGGTTACCTTTTTCCTTTTGAAGTACGGAACTCTAAAAATGGTCAGGTTACTTTGGCAGCAAAATTATTTGCAAGACCTTTTTAAAATGTGATTTAAAAAAAAAACAGTTTTGACATGAAATGTAATAACATCGGACTTTGGAAAAATAGTTTACATTACTAACTTTCACCATCCTTGCGTATCATCTCCGTTGTGGTGTTATTTAGATTATTTTCTTCTTCCTTCCCGTTCTCTTTTTATCCAGATCTCCCTCCATGTTTGTTATCTCTCTACTTATCTAAGTTAGTCACGCTTTCCGTGGAAACACTTATGAAAGTCACGGCTTCATCTTTCGTCTCAGTCGTTACAAGTTTAGTATTGCCATCTTCTTTCTCAGTCGTTACATGTTCAGTATTGTTATCTCCTTTCTCAGTCGTTGTACCGTTAGCAGCGTTATCTTCCTTCTCAGTCGTTACACGTACAGTATTGTCATCTTCCTTCTCAGTCGTTGAATTTTTAGCATCGTCATCGTCCTTCTCAGTAGTTGCACGTTCATTATTGTCATCTTCCTTCTCAGTCGTTGAATTTTTAGCATTGTCATCGTCCTTCTCAGTCGTTACGTTATTTTCCGATAGAGACTCGTTTATTTTATATTTAAGATTATCATTTTTATGAAGTGTATGCACAAGAACAAATTTTCCTTTAGAAGGATCTAGGTTATTCCCAACCCAGGCTGGTATTGTGGTAGTCGGTAGTTTCCAAGCGGGGTTTACACCGATATACTTCGATTTTATTTTATCTTTAAAACAAGTACACTTGCAATCTTTATCAGCAGAAGCAATGGCAAAACCACGTGTCAGGCATGTATTTATACATACGTAAGTTTTTTGGAAGTCCAAGCACTTATGGGTTCTGTGAAAACCATAACGTAGAATTGACGTTTTGTTGAAGTCTGTAACGATCGAATTACAATCAATTCACCATAATGTAAGTTTGTCCTAAAAATAATGAAAAGGGGTGCTACACACATGTTTATAGGTTCGAAAATTCGATTCGGAAGTATTTGTTGAACAATAAAGCAACTACTACATATATTCGATCGACAACGTTTGGAGAAGGTACATCCCACGCTGAATCATGTTCGGGTCGGCTTGGCTCAATTCGAGCGGCTTTTTCCCGAACATATATTCGATTTTGTTGTGCCAAATCATGCCAACCCGATCAAGTGTGTAGCAAGCTTTATATGACAAAAAAATCAATAAATGGAGTAGGTAGATCTTCTCTCAATACTGAATAAACTACTCACATCAAAAGTATCCCTTCGTATCAAAAAGTCCTAAAAACAAATGGTCGTAATAGCAGAACGACCTGTAATCAAACGACACTTTAACAAAATGTCCTAGTAGCAGATCGTCCTACAAGCAGTTTGTCCTATTAGCAGAACGTCCTATTTGTAAAGTACAGTAATGCTGAAAAATTACTATTGGCTTTTATCGTCATGGCTTAACAGAGCATTTATTTGAAAGGTTACCACTACCTACTAGGTTACTATATACCATTGAAATGAAAAATAAAGGAGAATCAAAGCACTTAAGAATAGTACATTACAATACAAGTGCGCAATGTTGGTACATACCCGGCTCCCTTATCGCGCTCGCCTAAATACCACCTCGAGTGTAATGAACTAATGATCAATGCACAAACGTTTTAAACGACGTTCTTCAACACACTTGCGAAGGAAAAAAAAACAGACTTGTAGTAAGAACTCATGCTACAATAACGTAATTCTTGATATAATACATTTAGATTTATAAAGTTCAACTGACCTTTGTTGCCAGGTACTGACTATCCGGAGCTTCTCTTAACTCTCTACTGCACGAATTATGTAGGAAACGTTTGACGGTGTCGTGATTTCTTTAGTTGTAGTTTTTATACCGATTTATAATATCAACAGTAGCTACACTGTCAAAGTACAAATTATTAATATTATAAGAAACTTCTAAATGTATTTTCATTATGGCAACTGAATGTATTGTTTTACTTTGGCAACACTTAGAAATGACAGTTATGATATTATCGTTATTTCTGGGTGGGGCAAAAGTCGTTTTAAATGGTAAAATGTAATGCATAGTTAGTCGTCGTTTGATTGTAAAATAGTACAGTGGTGTGGATTAAAAGTAAAATGCTGGGGCTACATTGGTGCCGATTCTCTTATACACCGAACTAAACTATCACTAAAATTCCTTACTTTTGACTATGAGAATCTCAACGCTATTCTGCAAAATAAATTTTCTAAATTTAAAAATAATTTTGACACAACTAAATCGAACTTGACAATCGCGACTCCACACATGTACTTAATTTCCCTACCCCGTGAATTTTTTTTAGAGCCAGACGGGGGCAGGGAACAGCTCGAATTTTCACTTTTTGTATGGAAAACTTTTTAATCACGATTATAAATAGTCAGATTTAGTTAGATAATCAAAATTTTAGGTGAAAATCGTTAAATTCAGAATAGCAAAATTGCCATTTTCATTTGTCAGAAGTGACAAGAACCACGAGCCATATGTAGGTGAAATCGTAAATAGTTTTATGAATTCTTTATATTATTCATTATTTTTGTCCCAGATAAGTTCAGTCAGCAGTGAGTGTGGTTATTATGTCTTTTCATAATTCGGTAGTAATCATTGTGGTGTATTCCCCAGATGGTTAATATTTAAATCTTAGTAATTGGGCCTTTCACGTACTACCTTTGGTCGAGGCTACTCGTCGATAGAGTTATCGTTTTCGTTGGACTAATTATAATAAAATAACTAAATAGTTGGGCCGGTGCACGTGTAACCTTTAGTCGAGGCAACTCCTCGATAGAGCTATCATTGCATTAGACAACTTGGAAAATAAATAAATTACAAATTGTGCGAATGTTGGGAATTTCGCCACGAGATTTGACTTTGAATAATCTGAATAGTAGTGTAAGTCTGTTCCGTTCACTGAATTTTCTGAGCAGCTACATAGTTTTGGTTGGTTGGTTGTTTGGTTATGATTTCATAAACAGCATGTAGAAAATAAAAATGCTGTTGAAAATGTAAAAATAACTAATTTATTAAATTAGCAACTGGACATTGTACACTGCACATTATACTCATTCCAGAAAGGAACAAAATTGAACAGAAATAAAAAGAAAGCTAATTTAGACCACAGACAAACAAGTGGCTAAGAATAAATAAAATAGTTTAAGTATTTGCAGCAGCATAGATTTAGTTGATTGCGGCAATTCAAAATGACTTATTTGCATAAAGTTCTTAAGATAATATATGGATCTCATAGTATGCCTTTAATGTCGGCATAAACATTTTATATATTTAAATGATAAATATTATTATATTTATATGATAATTTATATGAGTAATGACTGCAATAGCTATTATATAATAAAATGTATACTGAGGTCTGCTATGCGGCGTGCATTTGGGTTCACCCATGTAGGTGAGCTGTTCAGAGATGTACGGGTATAGTGTAGATAGACTCCTATGCGGCGTGCATTCGGGTTCAGCCATGTAAGTGAGCTGTTCAGAGATGTACGAGTATTTTGTAGATAGACTCCCATGCGGCGTGCACTTGTGTTCAGCCATGTAGGTGAGCTATTCAGAGATGTACAAGTATAGTGTAGAGTTCCATACGGCTTACACTCTAGGTCAGTCATATAAGTGAGCTTTATGGAGATTTATGCAGCCATGTAGGCGGATTATAGTTCAGAATATAAAGATAAAGATGAACGAGTATAGTTTAGAGTTCCATGCGGCTTGCACGCTAGTTCAGCCATACAAGGGAGCTTTATGGAGATGTATGCTTATAGTTTATAGCAGCCATGTAGGCGAGCTGTAGTTCAGAGTTTAAAAATAAAGATAAAGATGTATGCCTAAAGTTTATTGCAGCCATGTAGGTGAGCTGTAGTTCAAAGTTTAACGCCCACATTTGAACTATTTCAGGTAGATTAAGTTCAGCTACTTATGCAGTTAGAAAAATAAGGCAGTTGACTGATATAGCCACAGCTAGGTTAGTATACTTTGCTTATTTCCACAGTATTATGTCTTATGGCGTTCTGCTGTGGGGATCGGCAGCTGACGTAGATTCAATTTTCATTCTACAAAAGAGGGCAATCCGCGCGATCTATAAAATGGGTCCTCGCGAGTCCCTTAGAGACAAATTTAAAGAAACTGATATACTGACTCTGCCTTCTCTTTATATCTTAGAAAGTATTTTGTATGTTCGCAAAAACTTAGGACTTTTCAAAATAAGAAGCTATTTGCATAATATAAATACACGTAGTAGACATGAAATTGTGATACCTAAATTTAGATTAACTAAAACAAGCAAGTCATTTCTTATAAACAGTATCCGCTTTTATAACAAGTTGCCAAAGTCTATTACAGAACTTAGTGTTACAGTACAATATCTTTGTGCTGTATCTACAATCTACATCGCAATCTTATGTTCTTTATCGCACGTTCAATATCTATTAAATGTTTCTACTATCTGTTTTCAACACGTAGTCGTTAGTATATAAGATGCACCTTTGGATAATTATAACCAGACTATACTACATCTTTGGTCTCATTTATACCTAACCATATACTGCCAAGAAGTTTGGCAAATTGGTGACCCCGACGAACGAATACGCAGCAAGAAACATGGCGCAACCACCGTGCAAGGCGAACATAAATCAGCAAGGAACACTTGAAGTAGCTGCTGGCACCTCGGTTTTATCCCGCATTCCGGAATTTTGGAAAGACCAACCCAGATTATGGTTCACGCAACTAGAAGCTATATTAGCACCACAGAAGCAAGGAGACGAATACAAATACTGTACGGTAATAGCAAAGTTATCCAAGGAAGAAATACTACAGGTTAGTGACCTAATCACTTCGCCACCGACTACGGATAAATACAGAAACATCAAGGAACGTTTAATTGATTGTTACGAAGAAACAGAACAGCGGCAGTTTCAAAAATTAATATCAGAGACAGAACTCGGTGATCAAAAACCTTCGCAGTTATTACGTCAAATGCGAGTCCTCGGGAGAGGAAAAATCAGTGACGAAACAATTAAACTACTATGGTTCAGGCTTTTACCAACATCAGTTACTACGGTTCTAGCAGTTACGGAAGACATGGAAATTGACAAACTGAGCCTAATTGCAGACAAAATAATAATGAATTCAAAAGTAACCGAAATATCAGCTGTTAGCAACGACACTTCAAACGACAACAATACAGCATGCATTTTAACCCAGCTAGCAAAATTACAGATAGATATTGACGCAATTCAGCAAGGTCGATATGGCTATCGACCCAACACGCACAATCATTTCAAGGAACGTCAGCAATTCCCGATTATGAGGCCGAGAACAAACTATAGAGGGGCAAATCGATTTTGTTACTACCACGGAAGATTCGGAAAATATGCAAGGAACTGCATTAAGCCATGCGGTTGGAAACCAATGACTTACGTACGGAACCAGGGAAACGAATAAGAGCACAGACAACGGCGAAACTCTGTGCAATCCACCCATCCAATCGCCTCACCATTACCGACCGAAAAAGTGGTATGAAGTTTTTGATTGACACGGGCGCAAATATCTCAGTCATTAGCAAGCAACAGAGATATTCAATTTTTCAAAATGAACAATACATACTATACGCTGCAAATGGGACTAAAATTAAGACTTACGGCGAGAAGACGCTTACCTTGAATTTAGGACTACAACGATGTTATAAATGGAATTTTATAATCGCCGATGTTACACAACCAATAATTGGAGCAGATTTTCTAGAGCACTATAAACTATTAGTCGACATAGCTGGTCGCAAACTTATCGACAAAGTTACAGAGCTGACAACGCATGTAACTTCAGAAAAAGCGGCACAACAAGCAATTCGTACTATCGCAGTGGGAACGAATCCACGTATTACGCAACTTTTAAACAAGTACGAAGACATCACGAAAGAGTCCTCTCTACGCAATGCGCCCAAACATAAGATTGAACACCACATTATCACTATAGGACCACCCGTCGCAGCTCGGGCAAGACCATTACCTCCAGAAAAATACGACATAGCCAAAAAGGAATTTCAAAGTATGATAGAACTCGGAATTTGCCGACCGTCAGATAGCCCATGGGCGAGCCCATTGCATATGGTAAAAAAGAAAAATGGCGAATGGAGACCGTGCGGAGACTATCGAATGCTCAATAGCACGACAGTTCCGGACAAATACCCACTACCAAGATTAACTGACTTTACATACATATTAGAAAATAAGAAGATACTAAGCAAGATAGATATACGCAAAGCATACCACTGTATTCCTGTTAAGGATATAGAGAAAACAGCCATCATCACACCTTTCGGACTTTTTGAGTACTTAAGAATGCCTTTCGGATTACGCAATGCGGCACAAACATTTCAACGATTCATGGATTCCTTATTTAGAGATTTAAATTTCGTATTTATATATGTAGACGACTGTCTCATCGCATCGGACAGCGAAGATTTGCATTATCAGCATTTAGAAACGGTTTTCAAACGTTTACACGAGAATGGAATAACCATTAATCTCGAAAAATGCGAATTTCACAGAAGGGAAATAGATTTCTTAGGTTATCATATAACGAGCCAAGGAATACAACCTACCGAGGAAAATTACAAGGCAATCATGGAATTTCCCAAACCGAAAACGATTCAAGAATTAAGAAGATTTTTGGGCATGGTCAATTTCTACAGAAGTAATATTCCACGCGCAGCGGAAAATCAAAGAGTTTTAAACGAATTTCTACATGGTTCAAAAAAGAACGATAATTCACCTGTTCCTTGGACAACGGAAGCAGACCAAGCTTACGAAAAATGCAAGGAAAGCTTGAAAAACGCGGTATTAACAGCGCATCCTTCCCGCAACGCATCACTAGCGCTCATGACCGACGCTAGTGCTACTTGCGTTGGTGGAGTTTTACAACAAAAATCCGGACGCAATTGGGAACCATTAGGTTTTTTTTCACAAAAATTGAGCGAAACTCAACAAAAATATTCTACGTTTGACAGAGAGCTGTTGGGAATTTACATGGCCGTCAAACATTTTCACAGATTAATCGAGGGAAGAGAATTTACAATATTTACGGATCACCGACCTTTGACATACGCATTCTCCCAAAAACCATCATCAAACGATACACCGCGACGGGTCCGGCAGTTAGATTTCATTTCTACGTGACAATAAAAGATTAAAATTCAAAAACATTACGCTTCCGGGTTCCACAATAAACATCACCTGCGACACGTCTACTGGAAAAAGCCGCCCCTACTTACCAAAGCATTTTCGCAAACAAATTTTCGATACCATTCATGGTATGAGCCATCCAGGAAAAAGAACTACGAGAAAAATGATAACCCAAAGGTATTTATGGCCGTATATGAACAAAGATATCAATAATTGGTGTAGATCATGTTTAGCCTGCCAGAAATCAAAAATACAACGACATACGATATCACCTCCTGGTGCTTTTATGACAGCGCAACGTTTTGAGCATTTACATATTGACATCGTCGGGCCACTTCCGATTTCACAAGGGAAGAGATATTTAATCACAATCATAGATCGTTGTACGTCATGGCCCGAAATATTTCCGGTAGAAGATATAACTGCAGAAACAGTAGCCAAGACGCTTTTCGAAGGATGGATTACTCGTTTTGGTTGTCCATTGCGCATTACTACGGATCAAGGCCGACAGTTTGAATCAAGAATATTTGAGTCACTCTCTCGATTTTTGGGAATACATAAAATTAGGACAACACCTTATCATCCGCAATCCAATGGAATGATAGAGAGATTTCATAGAACTTTAAAGGTAGCGTTAATGACAAGAGAATCCAGCGAAAATTGGTTGAAAGAGATCCCAACAGTTTTACTCGGGTTGCGGAGTAGCTTGCGAGAAGACACAGGTTATAGTTCAGCAGAGATGACATATGGAACGCCAATACGACTCCCTGGAGGGTTTTTTGAGTCATCAGCAGCACAGTTATCAACGTACGAAGAATTTGTAAAACAAATTCAAAAGGGCATCACACAAATGACGTCAATTCCGAAAAGAAAAAACCATAACCAAGCTATATTTGTGCATCCCGAACTCAAAGAATGCTCACACGTATTTGTTCGGTGTGATAGAATGAAGAAAGCCCTGACGCCGCCGTATGAAGGACCCTACCCAGTAATTAGTAGAACAGATAAAACATTTTGCATTAGAATTAGGGATAAGGAGACAGTGATATCAATTGATAGATTGAAACCAGCTTTCATGATCAATGACGAATCAAACTACGTGCCAGATTCAAAGGATTGCGACAGACATTCACACACGTACGCTACACGATCGGGACGTAAGGTAAAGCCAGTGGTACGTCTATAAAAATCGCTGATAGAAGCAAGTTATTCGTATAAATGTTAGCATAGATCTTAACATATACCATTAATTCACAACTACTCGTAACAACAAGACATCTAAAATGGGAAATCAAAGTTCTAAGGACCAGATAACATACAATACGGACAGTTGCCTCAATCAAAACGAAGCGGACAAACTCCGTAACCTGATCCAGGAGGACTTACGGTGGACAAGAAATGTTGCGATGGGACAGATTATTTTAACAATCGGTGCGATCCTAATTTATGGCATAATGAAAACACTGGACAGAAGAATGAAGAGTTTAACGGAAAAAATAATAAGCACTCGTGCAACAGCTAAGTCAAAATTACAGACGTCAGCAAATCGCACCACAACAGGCGTCATCAAATTCCACCGCGTACAATAGCATTATTATTTATATACATCAGCAAATAACTAGTAAGGTCTAGATCAAATTTATATTGTAAACACTATTACCATAATATTTACTTTTTTTTTTTTTTTTTCTTTTAAAGGGGGGTGTACTGTTACAGTACAATATCTTTGTGCTGTATCTACAATCTACATCGCAATCTTATGTTCTTTATCGCACGTTCAATATCTATTAAATGTTTCTACTATCTGTTTTCAACACGTAGTCGTTAGTATATAAGATGCACCTTTGGATAATTATAACCAGACTATACTACATCTTTGGTCTCATTTATACCTAACCATATACTGCCAAGAAGTTTGGCAAACTTAGCAATGGGAAGTTCAAAACCCATATCAAACGTGTTCTTATCAAGAAATCATATTACAAAATTAAAGACTATGTTGAAGACAAGAAAATTTGGCAATAATTCCTTCTGCACTTGTGGCTTCCCTGGTATCTCATTAACGGCATAATTATGTAACAGTCTATTAACTGCTCCCAAATTACCATATTTATTTTTATCTTATTTTTTTTACATTCGTCCTTGACATATTCATTCTATTATTTGACATTATATACCTACGAGTTAATTTCAACTCTTTATTAGTGGCTTTTTTGCACATGATAATTATTAAGATTTATTACAGTTGTAATAGCAATAATGTAATTGCGTTTAATTAAAAGAGGTTCTTATTTTTATTAATTTATATATCTTTTGTATAGATTCTTTTCTATTTTGTGAATGTAAGAACACTGTAGGCTTAGTGGACTGTAGATTTGTTGACCATTTTCTATTTTCTTAAGTACCTGGTACTTATTGAAATACCTACACTGTCCTCCCATACCTAGTCATACTGTTATTTGAAAGAATTGTAAAAGCCAATTATTTTTAAAAGAGTAACCATGGAGTTTCTTGCCGGCTCTTCTCCATAGGAAACGACCAATTGGAACCGTGCACCTAGCTTCTGACGTTTCATAAGTGCCCATGTAGGTCTATGTGAAATAAAAATATTTTGAATCGAATTGAATTGAACGTAGGCACTTATTTTATGCAGCCGTAACCCATCTAGATGTGCCGTTAGTAAGCCATGTATGTGAGCTATATACCTAGGTATATATATATATAATTTGCCATTGTTCGTTATAAAGATCTGCCCAATAAACGGTTTTGGAAGTTTTATTACCAAACCGTTCACAGTTGATGATATTGACACCGAATTCTCCGTCTTGGTTGGTGTCAATTTTTATTGAACTACTTTTATGAAGGGTAGTGAGAAATTGCATATATACCCTTCAAATAAAGTGACCGATATCTCAATTGGAACTTTACGTCTATATTTATGTTGAAGAGACGACCATAGATAGGGTTTGGTTTGGTAGGAGTCTATACCAAAGAGCATTACTCAGGCGATATTATCTTGACATGATGTACACGAATGAATCCAAATCCAGAATAAAAGTTACATCAAAGCTGTTATAAAATAATTAATAGGAAAGGAGTTACGTGTTTTTTTACTTCTTTTTACAGCAGTACTTTTAAAATTCCGAGCAGATATTTTAATAGCAAAGGTAAATCCCGTGACAGAAACTAAAACCTAGTCTATCAGTAAATATTTTTTTCAATACTCAAGAACTCCCTCTCAATTAATCTGATATTTAAATTGCCAAAAAATTAACATAATATATGACGTTTATTTTTTCTACACAAGCTATGTACTTAATGCTAGTATGTGACAATAATTCACGAACAAGGAGCTAACTTTGTGAGAGACTGGTGCCTGAAGTAGGTTTAAATAAAAACCTGTATTACAGGTCACCACATTGATCAGTTCACTTTTTAAAAAGTTTATAATTTTTTTGCAAAGAATAGGAAATGTTTTGTCTGAGTGAGGTTGGTTGCATAAATCAAAATACAATGAATATAGAGTTGCACAACAAGCCCTTGATTACTCTGTATGACCAAATATTAGATACTGAGCTGCACACAAATGCCAGCTGTTTGGGGTTCTTACCCTAAATGGAATCTTTAATTTTTTGAAACCTAAACAAAGATAGACAAACAATATTTAAAAAAAATATGTGATTAGTAACAATGACGATATGGGCCATTTCGGTTTTACACAAAATATAGAGATATAAAATAAAATAAAAACACTTGGTTTCCCAAAATTGAGACGTTATGTAAAGAAAAAAACTATGTATATAATATAATTATGTAGCTTCTTGTAAAGATTGTGCATATAACAAAGAACACGCCAAGAACGCGTAATGGGCTATTTATTGCATCATATTTCCATGCCTGCTGGTCTAGTGGTCGCAAGCGCTACTGCTGAGTATGAGGTCCTGGGTTCGATTCCCGGGTCGGGCAAAGTGTTATTGGGTTTTCCATCTGGAATTTCTCAGTAACAGCCCGGAGTCTGGATTTGTGTGAATAGGCTCGCCCCCTATTACATGGGACTTAAACATAACTGGCGAAATGTGGGTGTACTATAGGTACACCTCTGCCTAACCCTCCGGGGATTACAGGCGTGATGTTATGTTATTTCCATGCCATATACTTGGACCATTTGGAACGTTTGTGCTAGTTGTAACAATTATATTTTAACCATAGTTAAATCTAATCAAATTAAAAATATTTATTTGCTAGAATATGGTACAATAGATATTATAGTAGGTTTCAACATATCATGCTGAAATATGGCGTGCAAATACATTTCATGTCAATTACATAGTCATTATGATTATTACAAATTTACATTAGGTATAGATTTCATCGACTTATGCTTTAAATATTCCTTACTGGCGTAATATATTTATATAGTAAAAGTTTAAACAGATTTTTTTAAACAATGTCAATTGTAAATCTTGAAGGGAATTAGGTAAATGCTTATATATTGTATTATACATACATGCAGTAGACATTTCTCCTAAATAATTTTATATCATGGAAAAGCTTTCACCTTGAAACAGTTTAAAGACTTTGTGCTAGGGAAATTAAACATGTACAAAACGCAGTTTCTTGTTCTCGAGCAAATAAATTGCCAAGCATAAAGATTCAACCAGACAATTCTTACGGCCTTGTCTACTCAAAAGTTTAGCAAAAACAAACGCATCGTGAACCAGCAACTGGTTAAAGTACGATGGGTTATCAACAATGTCATTTTCACGACAGTAATAATAAATAATAATAACCCCACGGCCGTATCTCTACGTTGACGTCGTGGTGGGTAGTAGCGACTCCACGGACCCTATCTCTCGGCAGAAGTCTTGTTCCTCACCTCTGGCTTGCCTTTATTAGCCGGCTGGAGTGAACACTGACGGGGAACTGAGCTCCTACTTCATTCTTGCTTTAATTGGCCGGCTTAAGTGGAGATTCGCAAGAGCAAACGTGCTCAGAGGAAGGAAGTATTCCAGTAAGATGCTAGTAGGGATCTTGACCGTACTTCTGGGATTGATAGCCGTGGAATACCTCTCCACTCCTCATAAGCACCTAAGGACATGTTACCCCCTTGTCGCTACGACACTTTGTACTAGCAACCGTTTTCGGGGGCCCATTATTGAGTGTGCAAGTCACCCTCTGCCATTTTATACGTGTACATATAAACATTGATAAGGCAGGGGTCTTTCAATAATTCCAGGTAACCAGTCCAGTTTAGCCACCCAAACCAATAGTCCAATATCATTGTATCCATATCTTGCAATAGTCCTACACCAACCGGGGGTTGTCCTTGGGTGCCCTTGCATAGTGCGAACAGGGATAGCCGTCGGTTGGTGCCTCAATACTTAAAAATGTCTAAGGGGCCTTTGCGAGTTGGCTTCGGCCCCTCGTACGCCTTTCAAAGGTCCGGGACTCCAGTGTCCCGAGATATGTCAAAGACGCGAAAAAGAAAGAAAGCGTGGGGTCTGGGGGACGGGTCGTCAGGGTGTTGTTTGATTTTTCCACTAGGAATTACTCAGTAGCAGTGGAGATTGGAAGTTGGAGGCGTGAAATCCCGTGCCTCAAAAAGCAAAAAGCACAACAAATTTTCCAGAGAGCTAAAATAATGCATAGAGGAAAATGAAAATGAAACTTCAACAGAAGCTGCAAACTCTCTCTACCTATAAAAACCCCTATGGAAAATAACAAAAGACTTCAAAAGACCACAAAACTACATTCCACCTATAAGGAAAAACACCGAAAAACCGTGGGCCAAAAGCGAAAAAGTGAAAGCAGAATTGTTTGCTGAGCACCTATGTGAAGTGTTTACTCCGAATGAGTCAGCTATGACGGAATTTGAAGATGAAATAGACAAGATACTTCTGAGTGACCAGCAACTATCACTACCTTTCACACTTGTATCTCCCAGGGAACTTAGGAGAACGATCTAGAAACAGAGAGCTAGAAAAAGACGTAAAGAATTGACCAGCTGATCACACAGCTAAACAAAATGACCTCCTTACGAATTGCTACCTGGAACATAAATGGCCAAACAAACAAGAACTGAACATACTACTAGTAGACAACAAAACTGACATAGCTCTGATATCAGAAACCTATCTTGACGATAAAAAATGTTTTAAGATGGATAACGTAAGGCATTATTACACAGTGAATTACAGGAAGACTGGATGCAAGCCACAACAATAACCATAAATGAGAGTATGGGCCCCATTAATGTTAGTGCTATTTACTGCCCACCAAAGCATAACCCAAAACAGAACATATTCGACCGCTACTTTCAGAGTCTGAGAAACCGATTCATAAGTGGCGGAGACTGGAACTGCAAACACACTGGGGCTCAAGACTGACTACTAAAAAAGGACGAGAACTAAAAAAGAGTATCAAGAACAACTTACAGCACTGGGAACAAACAAGCCAACATACTAGCCAACTGACGTGAACAAACCCCTGATCTTATGGATTTCTTCGTTGTAAGAAAAAATAAGGGTTCCGTTTTTCATTTGGACATACGGAATACGGATAACGGATACTAAAATTGAAGAGTTTAAAAGGGTCTAAAAACTTATTGACCTTCTATTTATTTAAAATAGGTACGCCAACAGCATATACGTATATTGTACATTAGATATTAAAAGTTAACAGGTATAGGGCTCTTATATATATACCAATTACAGGTGTACACGACATTCACATAAAACAAAGCAATCTTCTTAAATTACTAAAAATTTAAATATTGATTAAAATGGAAAACAAAATAAAATCATTTAAAAAAACAGCTTTGACGTAAGTCTAAAACAGAACAAAAAACTGACTTACACAAATATCATTCAGTATAAAATAACTAACTAAAATAAGCTTAACTAAGTATTGTTTAAATGACTGCGCAAGAGGGTTTTGAACTGCGGCAGGAAACCAAAGAATACATCTAAATCAGGTTTTGTGTTGAGTTAGTTAAATTTAATATAGATCCTAGATGTTGGCGAATGTCTCCCAATGTTATTTCTACAGGAGAGCGGTTCAAAAAGTCTGGATATTGGCCGTCTAGGAAGATTATAAGGGACTGACAACATGACACGTTCAAGCAATTACTCGCATTCTATTTGACCATTGACAATTTTATAAAGAAAGACTAAATCATGGCCAGTACGACGGTTCCGAAGCGACTCAATGCGAAAGAAAGCCAAACTTTGTTTATATGGGATCTGTGGGATATTCCTGAGGACATGTAAGCAATATGCCTTGTAAACGCACGCTGGATATTCTCGAAACACTGCAAATGTACAACGTACATGGGATTCCATATACTGGCAAATTCTAAATGAGAACGCACTAGAGCATTGTAAAGGATAATTTTAGTTTTGACCCCAAAAGACTTTGCATTTCTTTTGATGAAACCACGAATTTGAGCCGAATTTCATACAATTTCTGAAAGGTGAATTTTAGTTTTTGGTCTATAATAACGACTAGGTTACGAATTTCAGAAACTTCTTGCAAAGTAGTATCGTTTATATTGTAAGGGGAAAGTAATGGCTGTAATTTTCGGCCATAACGGATGCAAAAACATTTGTCCGCATTCAAGGTCATCCCGTTAGATTTACACTAGAGACTGATTTGATCAAGATCATGCTGGAGTAGACTGACATCTGTCGGTGAGTCTATTCTTTTATAGATTTTGAGATCATCAGCATAGAAAGAAAAGTCGCAGTCAATTCTAGACGCAAGATCGTTGACAAATATGATGAAAGTAGAGGACCCACGTGCGAGCCCTGTGGTACTCCAGATTTTGGCATAATATATAATAAAGTCATGACCTCCGACTGAAACAACTTGTTTCCTTCCGCTCAAATATGATTTAAACCAGTCAAGAAGGGAACCGCAGATACCATAAGATTTCAGCTTCTGCAATAATAGTTGATGATATTCCTTATCAAAAGCACTGGAAAAATCGGTGTATAACCCATCAATGTCTTTTGACAATCAGAAATAAAACAAGATAATTGTCTCAATGGAACGACCACTTCTAAAACCGTGTTGATGAGTTGAGATAAATTTACTAACATGTCGATATATAACAGGATAAATGATAGATTCAAAAATTTTGCCCAAGGTTGAAAGAATAGCTATGAGTCTATAGTTTTTAATGCTGTCCTGGTCGCCTTTCTTATAAACTGGAACAATTCTAGATTTCTTCCATTCCTCTGGAAAAATTCATTCAGCATGAGAGTGGTTGTAGATTTTGGCTAAAGGTGCAGCCAGACCATTGGCACACCGATTTAAAAAATAGGAATGTATTGAGTCAAGACCTGCACCTTTATTACTATCAAGTTGAATTAGCTTAACAAATATTTCCCTTGGAGTAAACTTAATGTTGCAAGATAAAAAGTCGTTAATTGCAGGGGTAGTGTTGATGAATACTTTATAGGGTAATTATAGGGTAATCGTCATGGTATACCGAGGAGAAGTGAGAAGCAAACAGATCGGCAATATTGGTACCGTTTTCAACAAAAAATCCGTTAAGATGCATACGTTCAGGATATGAGGAGTTATTGATGCGCTTTTCCTTAATATATTGCCAGAACACTTTAGCATTCTTAGTATATAGCCTGTTCTATTTTGCGTTTATATGTTTTATGGCAGATATCAAATAATTTAGAACATCGTTCGCGCAGTTTTGTAAACTCTATTCTGTCGCGCGGGTTGTTAAACTTGTGTTACCGTTTTCTGATTTTGTCTTTCTCAGCAATTAATTTAATAAGTGAAGGGGAAAACCAGCGAGGATATTTACATTGCATAAGTGAGCGTTTCGGAACATAGCTCTCTATCGCGGCATTAACAGTTTCATAGAAGACAGAAACCGTGTCATCAAGAGTACAACAAGAAGAAAACAATGATTCTCAGTCAGTGTTCCCTAGTTCCCTAAAGATTGCCGTATAATCTGCTTTAAAATTATTTAAATTCATGTTGTCGTTATTACGGAGCCAGGTAGAATTAGATGATTCAATAAAATACAAAACTGAAGGATGGTGCGAGTATAATCTACTCAAGATGTGTGAGGGTTGGTTTATTTTCCCATCTTTAATGCTACTCATAATTAAATCCAGAATTCTGCCGTTATAGTTACAAGTATTGTTAAGTTAAAATTTTTTATTAATAGCTAAAAAATCAACTATATTTGTTTTGGGTTATTATCAGAGGAGATATTGAATGTAACCCACAAATCTTCAGATTCAGATTCCCAGTTGGTAACTCGACAGGAGATAAATTTCCGTGATATTACTATCAACACACTTCCTGGTGGAAGTGTGTTGATAGCAATATCACGGAAATTTCAAATTTTTACTACAACTCTGATCAACTGTGTTTATTTATTATTATTAATTACAACGGTTATAAACCAGTAACAGTAATTAATTCATTCATAACTATTATATAAAAACAAATACAATTTCATCTGATAGGCCTTACAGTGTTAATATAAAATAAAATTAGAGAAAAAAAATCTTTAGGTTATAAATTATTAGGCAATTATACATATACAATGTCTTTAGTGTTACGTGTTACACGATCTCTTTGATATACAATATATATTTTGTCAATGAACTCAATGTAATGATGTACGCATGTTTTTATATCACATTAATTTACAATCATCTTAATAACTGTCCTTTACTCAAAGTTTGTAGCACTAAGCAAAGGCACCTCGAACAAATGGGTCAGGTTAGGTTAGAACTGCGATCAACCGCGCACGAGACGAGCGAGCAAAGCGAGCGGGTGCCGAGTAAACTGGTTATTTAGTATTTTAGGACAATAAAGTGGGAATTATTTGAGGTATTCGGATATAAATAACGGAATGATGTGTGGCAACAAATTAGTAACGATTGCTGTTGTAGTAACTTGTCAATAGTTATGATTAGTTTATACCTTACAAATATATTGTAAATATATGTAAGTAGCTCTACTTTCTGAACTAAACAATGCAAAAAAAAGCATTTTTTAAAGTCGTATACGTATTGTTTTATTTAAATACCGTGATCTCCTAGAAAGCTGCCTAGCTTAATTGAGACTGGGCCACCAAAAAAGATCTTTCTGATTCTTCTAGGGTTCTCAAAGATTCACTAATTGGGTCCCAAGAAACGTGCGACGACTTAGTGGAAGGCAATGCGAAGATAACAGGACGACCTCGACGCCTACCGAAAGAACTGGCCGGCTAGCAAAAGACAGAATTGTGTAGAAAAGTGAGAGGGAGGCCTGTGCCCTGTAGTCGGACAATACAGGCTAGTTAGATTAGATTAGATTTTAATTTTAAAGTTCATACGAGTAGTCTCGAGCTTTTGATACATATAAGTATTACTTGAAAAAATTGATATATTTATGTGTGGTATGACTGTAAGATTTCTGTTCTTTTGTTTTTAGGACCATTTGCTCGTAGGACAATTTGCTAATAGGACATTTTGCTAAAGAGCCGTTTTGATTATAGGTCGCTTGCTATTAGGACCATTTACTTTTAGGACTTTTTGATACGGAGAGCATTTTCCTATGTCAAGACTTACAAAAAATAAAACATAAATTATAAACAGAAAAATAATAAGTTACTAAAGGTTTTTATTCCATTAAATCAACAATAAATAGTCTTTATTACTACCTTTAATTCGTATTGCACAACATAGAAACGAAAGCATAGCAAATCGGTGCGATTGTACGATTTGCGAGTTTTTTTTTTACTCAATCTAACTGATTAGATTAAGTAAGTCAATAAAAATAGTAGTTAAAAAAAAACATGCTTTTTACACAAACTAAAAATGATAAATTAATTAAATTGACTTGTACTAGTTACGATACCAATGCAGCTTGTCACTTGTGTACTTTTTAATTAATTTAAACAAAGCGGTCCACGCTTTGATATAAAAGAAGAGACAAGCTGCATTGGTACTTATATCGTAACTAATACAAGTCAATTTAATTATTTCATCATTACGTGAAAAAGCGTGTTTTTTTAGATTTTTTTAAACCACAATTTTTATTTTTATTTTTTAGTTTATTATATTCTATTTTAGTTAATAGGTCTAAAGTCATGAAAGTAATGACTTGACCGTTTTACTAATTAAGTAGTCACTAAAGAAATCCACTATCCACCTCCTGTACCAGTACAATATATTGGACTCATCAAACCGAATCATATGAACCCAAACTCGGGTTTTCTGCTGATGGCGCCAGGAGGTAGATACTCGAACTCTTCAGTGGCTACTGAACTGTTCAATCTCTTTTTTTTTTTTTTTGCTCGGTTCCTAAGAGGCGTAGCGTAATGTTAATTAGCCTATAACTTTCCTCAAGACTTGGGCTATCAATTCCTCAAGAATTGGGCTCAAAGTAGGGCGGTAATGTGCGCCACAGATAACTATTTACTAGTCTGAGTAGTGACATGGCCGTTTTAAATCGTAACATCGATAGCACCAAAACTTAAAGATCATACTACCATATCACTAAACCATAGACGATTTCTAGCGGCCATTGTTGTTTGGCAAATTTTGAAACGCGACATGGCCGTATGGAATTAGTAAGTATAATAACGGCAGCATGGAATCAGTATGAGCTATCCTTTTTCTTTTTTTATTATTATTAGAAAGAAAACACTCTTTTCCTGCTAATACTTTTAATCCACACCACTGTACTATTTCACAATCGAAGGACGACTAACTATGCATTACATTTTACCATTTAAAACGACTTTTGCACTTTCAATTTCAACAATTTCGCAGTAGCAGCTCGGAGTCTGGATTTGTGCCCGGTTGATGGCAATAGGCTCGCTCCCATTACATGGGACTTAAACATAACTGGCGAAACGTGGGTGTGCCTGCTACAGGGACACCTCTGTCCAACCCTTCGGGGAAACAAAGCGTGATGTTATGTATGTATGTAGTCAACTAAAATACTGATTATTAAATGCAATAATTAATATCGTAACACCAAATATTTCGTTTTAGAAGTAAAAAAAGTATTTCGAAGCTTTCAAATTGCCTTTTTTACTGCTAAAGCGGTTACAACATCAAATTCAGTGTTATAATTGCAATTCATTATTAAAATTCTAGTTCACTAGTTAGCGATATTTCATAGTTCCATACAGAAATATTGCCAAATTAATCAAAACAGGCAAATATTTGACACTATGTGTGACGTTGCCAACTTTTTGAATAAACGCTGTCTCTTGATAATAAAGGATAGCTCATACAAATTCCATACTGCCATTTAAAGTAGTAAATAATTATCTGTGGCGCACATAACCGCACTAGTGCGGCAATATGAAGTAAAAAGCACACGTGTTAAATACACTGCATTATAAACCTAAACACGGTTCAATAAGAGCCACTTTTTAAGAAAACGTGTTGAAAAACAATATAAGAACCTCACTTGCAGTAATTCGCTAGGACGTGCTTGCTCCCTAGATAGTTTTGATGTGTGTAGTTTCAGGTTTTGAGATATTTCAGTTACACATTGTAGGTAATAAATGCGGAAACCTTCCTGTTACTTCGATAGAACAATTATGATGGTGATGTTGTTGATAGGTAGAACGTATAATGCACCTAGACATGATAAAAAATGTAATACTTACTTGTCATATCAGTCTCATTCCAAGTAATTGGAAACGTAACTGAAAAATTAAAAGATACCGAATACTAAATATGACTAGACTATGACTATACGATACTAGACGACGAATACTAAATATGAGTACTGTCGGCTACTACACGGCCAAAATGCAGGGGCATTACCATTTGGGCTACAACACCTAGTTTAAAATTCCAAATACTACAGTCATAATTAGAGGTCGGATATTTGGATATTTAAGAGTCCGTGCACGAAATCGACAGATTTTGATCAATTTTTTTAATTAGTTGTGAGAAAGGGAAACAGAAATTAAACAAAATTATTTGTGATTTGAAAAGTCGAATTTTTGTCTTGTATACGGAAAGGGATTTTTCAAATAAATTAAGGGTTCGTGGAAAATCAAACCAAAAATTGACGTGAGACTGACGTTTAATATTTTCGTTAGAAGAAACTACTTTTGATTATAAAAAAAATAAAAACATCATCAACGTCACTATATGGTCTATTTTTTCATAGGGGAACCTCTTTTTACAACTTCCCTATAAAAGATAACAGATTTTTGTTTTTAATAACGTAATTTTCTATAAACTTCAAGGCAAATAAGTATTTTTTTCTAATACTTTTAAGAAATTTTAAAAATTACGTTTTAATCTTAAATTAAGCATTTAATAGAGTCTAAATTCTATTTTTTTATATAAACAATTACTTCATTTCGTAAATAAATGGCAAAGTGAACTATATTAATAACCGCGGAAAACCTATCTCGTCAATAGCGACCGAGCCTTCCCAGCGTGAGGACGTATCACTTTGCATCGCAGCACGCACACACGCACGCATGTGTTCGATATTAAAATATTCCAGAAATTGTACGTCGTCTACCACATTTTGACCCGCATTTTATTTTAAATACTTTGCTTGTCTTTGAAAAATATAAAAATTTTGCATGCCTTTTTTTTTTGGGTGGGAAATCATCAAATAACTTCTCCCGCTCTGGGCGGAGCGGGAGGGTGTGTCAGACTCTTACTGACTAAAACCCACCCATGTTCCTTCGGTTGCCCTGTTGCCGGGGGCCACGACCTCCCTTTCGGTTTTCTTCGCAACCTCGGCAGGCATCGGCCCTAGCGGACCCCGTCAATTCTGCTGACATCTCTTTGAGGCGCGCGTGGAACACAACGCACCGTCGACCCGGGCCTGGTCCTTATCGGACGGTGAGTTACCCATTGCTCACAGTCCGCAAGCCCGCGCCTACGGTGGCCGGAAATCGGCTTGCGACTCCCGACGCCCTGGGCGTCTCCTGCGGCGGTTAGGGGCGTGAGGGCGCGAGATTTGCCTCTCCCTCACGCGTTCCGCCTCCTCCTTCGCGAGCATTACCGCTTCGCAGAAGGAGGTGACGGCCTCCCATTTCCTCTCGCTCCGTACCATAGCCTAAACCAGGGCCGGACGCGAGATAAAAATTTTGCATGCCTGGCAATAAATAAAATACCGGTGTACATGTTTGTAATTCTTCTTATCCTAAACGGCTCGACTGATTTAGAAGTTTTTTTTAAATTCTTTTTGTCACTTGGATGGTTCTGGTTGTAGCGATTTTTGGTAGGGGAAAACTTATGGGTTCGCGTCACCGATATGCTGTAGTAGCAATAAGTGAAGTGTTTTTTGGAACGAAGTTCTTTAACGCTATTGAAGACTACTTAAAGATCCAAGATGACGGCCGCGAACATTTTCAAATTTTTCGTCATGGATGTCTTTTTCATAGTTTTCGAGGGTCCTAAAGCCAATTTTGATGTCAAAATGTAAATCTAAGACGACGGCTATGAAAATGTTCACGTTATTTCATAATATCACGCCATCAATTTCAAAGTGGACCTTTGAAATTGATGGCGTGATGTTATGAAGACATTTTATTTCAGCAACTTTTTCGCGCAAATGAGTTCGCGCAAGTGTCCCAGATCCAGTTATGGATACTGGTGTCAATTCTCTTGTCACAAATACCTCTAAGCTAGACTAAAAATCACCAACATTTTGTTTATTCCTGTCAAACGACTATTTCCCATTCTGAAATAGATTAAAGTGACACAACTTAACTATATTTTAATTTGACAGTACTAAGATGGCATTGAGTTATTAATTTTGACTTTCTTACTAAATCTGACTATTTTTAATCGCAATTAAAAAGGTTTGGAATAAAATTAGTTGTCATGAACTAAAATTCACACCAACACAACACCTCGACTTCAGGTGCAAAAAGTACTGTATCTATTTTCTGCTCTTTTGATTATATCTCTAAAATGGTGTGTGGTGTGTATCGCAAAAATAGTGGAAATTTCGACCCCCTTTACGAAGCTCATAAACCCATAAAACTTAATAAGTAGGTACTAATTTTTCATATTTTCTATACAAAAAGTGAAAAAAATTCATTTGTATGGAACAAAACACGTCGAGGCTGCCCCTCATGCGCGCTTCCGGCTCTAAAAAATATTCATTCATGATTTTTAAATTCGATCTTAGCTATGTCAAAATTATTTTTAAATTTAGAGTTTTTTTTAGAATAACTTTTAGATTCTCATAGTCAAAAGGAATTTTAGTGATAGTTTAGTAAGTTTAGTGTGCGGTGTACAAGAGAATCAGCACCACTACTCGTACATACATACATACATAAACTCACGCCTTCTTCCCATGGGAGTAGGCAGAAACTACGGAACGCCACCTGCTACGATCCTTACATATCGGTTTTTGCCTCATTTACGTTCATACATCTGGTCATACACGCACGCCAGTTGCGAGTACTATGCGCCTGACCTTTCTGATGAACATCACCCATAAGGTCATTATTTGTTCTCCTAGAGCGTCCCCGCCCTGGCTTTCCCTTCACATCTGCCTTGTTAATTAATACATTTTGTTAGTCGCCTTTAATTCATCCTCTAAATTTTGTCACTACATCTTCTTTTAAATCACACCGTTGTCTTGTCACATCATTCTTCAGCCTATCATTCATAGTCAGACCACACATGCTTCGCAAGGAACGCATTTCCACAGCATTTATTCTACTTTCATGCTTCTTTTGCCACACCCAACATTCACTTCCATACATAAGCTTGGGCACCAGCACACCATTGTGAACAGCCACCACTTATACCACTACTCGTATTTATGTAAAACACTTACCTCAATGTTATTGAATGTCTATATGTACCTAAATGCATCTAACACCAAATTGTAGCATTTTTATGTTGATTTTTATTAATATACTAAATATACACAAACATTCCAGACTTATTTCTTTACCGTACTTACGTAACTTAAAAAAATATAATCTACAGGATCAAAACTGTTTAAGCGATCACTACGCTCGAATTTTAGGCGTGTGTCCGTAAACGGTGGACACAAACATAGCATCGCAATGAATTTACCTAAACTCTGTCTAGTGAATTTTGTGCACGGACTCTTAAAGTTAATTTTTACTAAGAAATTATGGAAGTGGCTTCTTAATAAAAAAAATCTTAATATAAATCCTGGAATTCCATAAAATCCGGAAATGCACAATTAATCGGTTACATGGTATGGGAACGACTAATCAGCCCTCTTTTGTGGTTATTTTTGCGATGTTAACATAAAAAATATTGATCTAAAGGAAACATTTTTAAACGAAACTGTATGCTATGCCAAACCTACTTTACAACATCAAAAAGTATTAAATTTATTAATTCCGGAATCGTGAGATTTTTTGCTATGCCAGTTTGGTAGATAGATATGCATTCGATATAGTCAGAAAAAACACGAAATTTGTCGATTCTGGAATCGAGGAACTTTTACGATCGATATAAAAGTGCATTCCATAATAAATAGCCAACACGTGAACTTTAGGTAAATAAGCTTCCGTATATCCGATCTCTACTCATGACGCTAGAAGTAATACATAAATGTCGTTTTAAGTTAATTATATAATAATATTTATTAAACCAGGGAAAAAATATATTTAAAAAAATATTTATTAAATATCAGAGTCATTATATCAATCTTACAGTAGGTTTGTAGTAGCAAGCTCCCTAACTAGCTTTTTAATTACCTATCCATGTCATTTTTTTCATCTAGCTACTCTTCATATCTAATTATATAAAACCTTATTAAATCTATTATATGGTTACTTACTGTTGTTTTCCTCTGCTTTTATTATTATTACGAACCATTTTAATAATAAAAAATGTAGTGAAAGTAGTACTCCCCCCATTTTTAAGTAACTGAATTATTTGTGAGCTTAATTTGTTTTTTTTTTTTCTATATTTTTTTGTATACTAAGTACATAATTACAGAATTAATGTACTGTAAAATTAATTGCATTTGTTAATAAATCCTTTAGTGCAAGCGGCTGATACCTTATCAGCACAAGTAGGTAGGTACCTACTACCTCTCAGCGTTCGCTGTAAAACGTCAGTGTTTCTACCACTCGATCATTTGCCAAAGAAACCGTTCAATATAATTTTGCGGTAACACTATTGCAAACACTGCATTACCCCTTAAATTGCCAAATAAAATATGAAACAACATAACATACAGCTGTCCCTACTCCATTTCCCCATTCTCAGTATAATAAGAGGTTTCAGTGTAATATGTTACTACACAAAAATACAGAAATTCTAATTGTAGAAAAACCTGGAATTCGAACCCAGCGCCACTGATGGAATTACACATTCGAAATTAAAATTGCAAACGACTTTTTGGTTTTTAGAAAATAAAGACATACCTACTTACCATTATTATCCCTACTTTCTACGTCTCCATTTTTATTTTAATCTTAAACCTCAATAATACAGGGACATAGGCAAAAACTGTGGCGCCGCAGATCAATTAGTTCCGAGTAATAAACAAAGCAAATACGTTCGTTATGAAAAGAATTCGGCTGCCGCCAAATTTCTTATGCTTCATCAATCAAAATCATACTGATAATTAAATCATCATTTGGGTGGCCATAGAGAAGTTAGTTCTCAGAAATTCGTCTCAGTCCAAAGTCGTCCCTCTCCGATGTCATTATCACATTCCTGATTTATTAATTAGACCCTGAATGCCAAGTGAAACTAATTCGTTTATGTACCTATATAGTTTTGCTGCCAAACTATTCATAGCAAAAACCACGGAGATCAATGAATCGGTGCCTGCAGATCAAATGGATTAGCTATAGGAAATAAATAAGATATGAGATCGGATATTCGGATGCTATTTACCTAAAATTAATTTTCGGCTACGAAATTATAGAAGTCCTTAAAATATTTTTACTGAAAAATAAGTCCCGGTATATCAGGAAATCCGGGAATGCATAACTAATCGGATGCATAGTATGAAAGCAACTTAAAAAATTATATAATTAATAAAAAAAAATCCGGGATTCCGAGATTGCATAACTATTCGGATGTAACTCAAAGTAAACTGCAGTGACAATACTAAGCACGATAATTTTTAATAATCTGTTTCATTAGGTACGTCTTTCTTGAAGATGAAAACTTCTTTAGGCGCGTTGGGCATATTTGAGATGGGTCTAAACCATTGATTACGCGACACCATGGCGACACCTCATTTTTGTAAACGCGATTGTGCTCTTTATTTATATAAAGTTACGGATCAATGTTCTATGCAAGTATTTTTACTTTAAAGGTTTCGGAGTATTTTTTTTTGTAAACGCGATTGTGCTTTTTATTTAGATAAGGTTACGGACCAACGTTCTAAACAAGTATTTTTCTTCGACCAAGGGGATCTTGTTCAAGTTTTCACTTCTGTCGGCACTCCCGGAGTGCCACCACTTTTTTTGATTTCCGCAGGGGGCGCTCTACGGTGTACGCCATCATGTGCATGCGGGCCCTCACAACGGGGGATACTGTGGCCCGGAGTGGGGTCGTCTTGGCCATCGCCAATGGCGATGTCTAGAGACATCTCTCTAGACATCGCCAATGCGTTCAACACCCTGCCCTGAAGTTGCATCCAGGAGGCACTCCGGTATTACCGGATCCGACCTACCTCTGTCGTGTGGTCGAGGCCTATTTATCGGATAGGGCCGCCATCTACCCCGGTCACCAAGGAGAGTGGAACCGGCGAGAGGTGTCGTGCGGTGTCCCACAGGGATCGGTCCTGGGGTCGCTTCTGTGAGACATCGGATACGACTGGGTGCTGCGCGCCGACCTCCCTAGCGGTGTCAGCATCGTTTGCTACGCTGACGACTAGCGCAGGGGAGGTCGCACCAGGCGGCGGCCGAACTAGCGACACACGGGGTTGCGACAATTGTAAACAGGATTCGGCAGTTGGGACTCGAGGTGGCCCTGCACAAGTCCGAGGCCATGTGTTTTCATGGTCCTCTGAATGCGCCACCGTCGGGTTCCCAGGTAATGGCGGGAGGGATTCACATCGGTGTCGAGTCGACGATGATGTATCTTGGACTCGTCCTCGACAGCCGATGGAACTTCATGGAGCTTTTCCGACGTTTGGCTCCCAGACTGAAGCGAGCCGGGGCTGCTTTGAAGCGGCTCCTGCCCGCCTGACGCAGGTCCTCACCGGACACTGCTGTTTTGGGAGGTTCCTGTACAGGATAAGGCGAGAGGAAACGCCCAATTATCACCATTGTGAGGATTGCCCGGAGGATACGGTGGAGCATACGATGGAGGTCTGCTCGGCTTGGGCGGAGCATCGCCGTGTCCTTGTGGAGGCGATCGGCGGCGGTGATCTCTCGCATCCGGCCCTGATTCAGGTCATGGTATGGAGCGAGAGGAAATGGGAGGCCGTCACCTCCTTCTGTGAAGCGGTAATGCTCGCGAAGGAAGAGGCGGAACGCGTGAGGGAGAGGCAAATTTCGCGCCCTCATGCCCCTAACCGCCCCAGGAGGAAACGCCCTGGGCTTCGGGATTCGCAGGCCGATTTTCGGCCACCGTAGACGCGGGCTTGCGGACGGTAAGCAATGGGTAGCTCAGGTCGACGGCGCGTTGTGTTCCACGCGCGCCCAGAACTGATGGGGCCCGCTGGGGCCGTTGCCTGCCGGGGTTACGGAAAAGTCCGAAAGAGATACCGTGGCCCCTGGAAACATGGCAACTGAAGGAACATGGGTGTTATTTAGTCAGTAAGAGTATGAGTACACGCCCACGAGTTATTTGATAATTTCCCACCCAAAAAAAAACATAAAAGGCCAAGTGTCAGCCAAATTAAATAACAATATGTGCTAACATGCACCCATAAAATCTAAAATGTAATGAAACAAACAAATTGATGTGACAGTTCACATCAACCCAGAAGGGGTTTAAGAAAAATAACTTAATATCTAAAACCTTGAACCCATCGGAAAGTATTGAGCCAGAGGGAATGTAGGACCGAGAGCTAAGCGCTCAGCAAAAAGAATATCTCACGATCATACTTCAGAGGCATAATCTCAAAAACTTGTTCCATCCTCGCAAAACTTAATCTCCATTGAACATTCAATGGAAGTTATTGTGTCAATTAGACAAACTTTGCAGAGGCTATGCCCCATCAGCAAAGGTGGTGTCAACCTAGACAGAGTGCATTATCTTATCTTTAAAAATGCATCCGAGTATCCGATCTGGTATATGCAAAGAACATTATTCACCGGAAGCATTAAAATTTCAAGATATTTTCCGAAGGCTATTACATAAGATGTCTGATAAAAAAAACAATTTATCACGCTTAAATACTTACAGGAAATTAGCGATGTAGCGATAACCAAGTAAACACAGTTTTATGTCAATTTAACTATTAAAGTACCTACTTACCTAATTATTATTTTATTCATTTATTTTTAATGCCTACACACACGCTTTGTCGTCATTCTTGAGCTGGTACTTGTTTAATATTGATGAAAATCAGGAAGTCATATAACTTTTAAGATTTTAATGGGTTGAAGATTAAAAATAAAATGAATGTCCAGATCTCATTTGCTTTGTTACTGGCTGCTTTCGTGATTTCATCCCAGGATGACGACGGTTAGTATTTAGATACTAATAAACTACTTTACACCTCAGCACCTCAAACAAGCAGGTTTTGCTGTGTATAGACAGTGAGCAAAATTCGATTTTGCTGCGATCGTGAGACAAATTATCTTTGAAATTATTATTTTTATGCCGAGAACTGTGCTGGGTCTACTCGCAAAATTCGAAAGACATGAACTTCATTTTCTTCTGTCACTTTCATTTCGATACGAAGTGAATATCATAATTTTCGAAGGTGCTAAATCCTATCGTGAGGTCAAAATGTAAATCCAAGATGGCGGATGCGACAATTTTCACATTTTTCGTTATGGGTGTCGTTTGCATAGTGTTCGAGAGTTCTAAAGCCGTTCGTAAGGTCAAAATTAAAATCCAAGATGGTGGCTGCGAAAATTTTGTTTTTGTTTTAAATCATAGGTGAGAAGGAACTTCGTTGCGAAGAAAAAAATACGAAGTTTATCTTGTTGTATTTTTTTACCTTTAGTTATATCTATATGTTCTCGCTGCTGAGGTGAAGTTATGTGTGCTACACGAGATCAAAGTTATTTGCATCCCGTGTCTTTGAATCCCTCGCTGCGCTCAGAATTCTAATCTAGAATACTACTCTTATATACACATACTCATATATACTCATATATACTTACTCGGGATTCAAAATCAACACTCGCAACAATAACCAACAGCTCGCTTGTTGCACAAATAACTATACTAGTGTTCCAAAGAAAAATACCAATCTCAGTACTTACTTGACGTTGATACTAATTTGAAATTTTGGCTCATTAAAAAATCGTTTTTCGGAGTGAGAGGTTAGTAAGATAAAAGGCTACAGAAGAAAATTTTCCAACATTCCCAAAAATGCAATTGTCGTCAAAATATTGCTGATCAAAGATTTTAGGAAAACATAAGAAATCGGTTTAAGTAGTACGGTCAAAGCCATTCGTGCTTTTATGTCAGACGGTAAGGTTCCGATGAAAGCATTTTTGGTACATAGATAGATAAAGAGAGAGAGAGAGTTATAGGTATAGTGGCATTTGTATGTTTTGGTTGAGATGGACAAATTGTATTTGGCTTTTAATAAAAGGATTTATTATTTTATTATTAGATATAAAATATTCAGGTACAAGTTTTAGTCTACATGTTCGGGTCGACATATTCGATTCGGCAGCAATTACTACATAAATTATTTCATTCGGCTCGTGCCGATCCGCAAAATTCCGTTCGACATGTATATTCCTTGGTTTGGCACGTTAAAATTGGTTTTTACGACCCGCTTGTGCCGATTAAAACCCGAACAAGTATACCTATAGGACGCCTTATATTATCAAAACTTAAAGGGGTATAAGGGCAACACTTATCATCTCAGTGCCCCAAGTCAAGTCAAGTTACCGTGAAAACCACAAATGACGTTGTTCAGGCTCTCGACCAAATGGTGGAAATCCTCAGGGAGGAAGGTATGCGATTTTGCAAAATCCAAAAGTCCAAAATGTCGGAAGAGAGTCTGGAGCTTATGATGGAGCGACGTGAAAACCCACCTATCACTTCGTCAGAACAACGGGCATTAAACAAAAATATTAGAACTGTGATAAACGCTCTATAGAGAAAACGATAAAGCAAAATCGGCGTCGAAAGTGTTCGTCCGACCACTTAGGAAGAGCCACCTGACGAAGTTAAACAAATCTAGTGGGGATATAGTCTTTCAGAAGTCAAAAACTTCTACGGCCAATTGTACGCATCGCATGCATTTCGACCTAATCCCAAAAATGAGGATTCCAGAGCCACCATAACCCGCCATTTCACGAAAATGGCGAAAGAAATCAAAACGACGAAATCGACGAAACCTCCGATTTTTACTTCGATACTTTCGTTATTTTGTGTTAGATTTCAAAGGAGGATAGGCATTTTGTTACCCTCTCCAATAGAAATGATTCTAGTGTCGATTAACAGGTCTTACCAAGTGCAACAATATCTAATGACAGTTCTCAGTAAGGTGTTTGAGAAGTTGAAACTCAATCAAATGTTACGTCACTTTAATAAAAATTCCATCTTTCATGAACAACAGTACGGTTTCACCAAAGGGCGCTGTACCACTGACGCGTTTCATCCTAATAAAAAAACATTTTTAATGCCTGGGTAGCAGCACAAGATGCCATGGAATCTTTTGCGACCTCTCGAAGGCGTTCGATTGCGTAAACTATGAAACACTTCTGCTGAAACTAGATTTATTAAGAACATACCTGAGAGATAGAAAGATTAAAGTTCAAGTAAACGGCGTAAACTCATTAGGGTCTGAAATGGCAATGGGCACAAAATCTTGACGACGTGAATAACTCTATTCTTCAGGTCCAAGATTGGTTTATTGTAAACAATTTAGTACTAAATGAGAAAAAAATCAAAAGCATTCGATTTAAATTACCGAATGTTAAAAGTAGCGAATGTGACATTATATTAAATGGACAAAAACAGGAAATTATTAATCTAACGGTTTTCCTAGGAATCATGCTAGACGAGAAATTACAATGGAGCTTAGCCGCCCCGAAAGAGATGTTATATAAGGTTATATAACATCTCTTTCGGGGCGGCTAAGCTTGGCCGCTTATGCTGTTAGAAAGATAAGACAGTTAACAGATGTAGGAACCGCGCGTTTGGTCTATTTTAGCTACTTCCACAGCAATATGTCGTATGGCATTTTACTGTGGGGTCGGGCTGCTGACATTGAATCCATCTTTATTTTACAAATGAGAGCTGTCAAAGCCCTTTATAATCTACGCCGTCGCGAATCTCTCAGGGAACTATTTTAAAAGATTAATATTATAACGGTACCTTACCAATTCATCTATGAAAATATTATTTATGTAAGAAAAAATCTACATCGTTTTTAATGAAATAAGTGATAGACATAATTTTAATACTAGAAATAAAGATAAAATAGATCAACCATTTATCAGATTATCTAAAGTACACACATCTTTTATGGGGTTCTGTTTTAAATGTTATAACAAAATACCTTGTAATATATTACTATTAACTGAAAGAAAATTTAAAACTCATATTAAAAGTACTCTTTGTAAACAAGCACATAACAAATTAGAGGATTATATCCAAGATAAAAATGCTTGGAACATGCTGGTCTAGCTCCATAGGACAATTTAGAGTGTAGACAAAATCAAGCTGGTTGCTATTTAATTGTATAATTAATTATTATAACATGGATTTTACATTCTGTGGTTACTTGAACTCACAGACTGACTTATAAGTATTACTTGTAAAAAATTTAGGAATACCGTATAGGTACTTTTAAAATGCTTCTAAATATGTGAGCACCATGTATCCATCACATAATTAATTTTTCTGTCATTGCTTAATTTTTAAGTATTTTTACCTATTTTGGTATAGTAATCTTATTCCAGGTGCATATTCTTCACATATAATTATATATTTAATGTATACAAAATATTGTAAAACATTTAAAAAGAGTAACGGTGGAGTTTCTTGCCCATTCTTCTCCATACGAAAACTACCTTTTGGCAGGGGCGACTAGAATCAATTCTACTTTTTTTTTAATTTTGACTTTCAATAGTGCCTTATATGTGCCTAATTGAAATAAATTATTTGACTTAATCAGGTAACTTTTCTCAAATCGTTGTCCGCTAGGAGATATATTAAAATAATAATTAACATTAAAAATAATAACTCTCAGCCAGTGTGCTTGAAAATGTTTGATACCGGTATCAAACACCTTGGAGTGATACCAATATCACAGATAATACCGGTATCAATAATAACCAATAACGATTTGGTTGTAAAAATACCGGGTATTATTATTTTCAATATAGGGTATTATTTTGATAAATAATAGTATTCTTTCGCAAATAACCTGTACTGTCCGGTACAGTATAGGTTATTTGCGAAAGAATACCATTTTTTTTTTGCATGTGTTATATCTGTATCCAATATACCTGTATTTTTTTCTATAAATACCGGTATTATTTCGTAAATAACCTGTATTTTACATATTGTAATGTACTTGTTTAACTGAAAGGTGCCTAACAGGTAGGGGTCGACCCGGATCGTAAAAGTATATAAAAAATACAGTTTTAAGAAAAATGTATTTATTTTTAAACATACATAAATCATATATATACATATTTTTGAAGTTTGTCTATTTATAAAAATACCCTCATTTAGTTCTATTAAAATGAACAAGTCTCCAAAAGAATGAACAAAAAAAAAAATCCGGGAAATTACTAGTACCTGGTCAGAGATTGCAATTATACAGTAGAAATGCCAGTTGTATGACAATTAAAATGTATAATAAATTAATAGTTTAAATGTAAAATGTTTGACTGGCTCTTAGACATGTGTTTTTATTGGGTTCCCTCTATCTGGCAGAATTTTGATGCTCCGAAATTTATTTGGCATAATCTTCTTTAAACGAATATATATATGGCATAAAAATCATTTAATATAATTATTGTTTGGCCGAATGTTTATATGTCCGAATTTACAAAGGCATACTTTTAAGATGGCAGAATTTTATTTGGCATAATTACTTTTGGCAAAGCTTAATTTCGCATAATTTCGTTTCACATAACGTTTATTAAACTTAAATTAAAATTAAAATATTGTCTTAAAAAGTCAATATGTTGTACTTCAAAAGTTAGTGAAGTGACAGAACCGAATCGCTGCAAAACTGACTGCACGTAGTCTTGCCTGCCCTAACCCTTTTTTTTTTTTGGGTGGGAAATCATCAAATAACTTTACTTGCAGGGCTTGTAGGCTTGGAGGGCGTGTCAGACTCTTACTGACTAAAACCCACCCGTGTTCCTTCGGTTGCCCTGTTGCCGGGGGCCACGATCTCCCTTTCGGTTTTCTTCGCACCCCCGGCAGGCATCGGCCCTAACGGACCCCGTCAATTCTGCTGACATCTCTTTGAGGCGCGCGTGGAACACAACGCGCGCCTGCCCTACCCCTAGAGTGTAATTTAAGGCCGCGTAGGCGTGAGGCGGCCCGCGAGCTGAGGAGCAGGTGGTTTTAACGCTCGCCGCCGCGGCTGAGGCCGAAGCTGCTGTGGTGAGCGTTACAACCATCTGCAACGAGAAGCTTGCGTGGGACCGCCGGAGCCCCGCAGCGCCGGAGCCATGACAGACACCATGCCTGCTGCATGTTGCATGCTTGCTTGCATGCTTGCTTGCATGCTGCATGTTTCCTTGCATGCTGCATGCTTGCTTATTTCTGCAATATGATGGTTCTACTTTTTAATTATTATGGATATGAAATTTATGCCAAAAGACGATTCTGACAGTGAACTTTCTGCAATATGATGGTTCTAATTTTAATTATTATGGGTATGAAATTTATTCCTAAAGATGATTCTGACTTACAAAATTATGCGTTTTAATGTATTATAAATGAGTGTATGCCAAACGATTTTCTGCGAAATGAAGTTTATGCTATGCGTTGTTATGCAAAATAATATTATGACATAAAAAGTTCTGCTATAAAGGGTAGACCCGTTGTTATTCAGTCAATTAATTTTTAAATTTTATTTTTTGATATTGTAATTAAAATCATAATTAGTACTTTAACATACTTTGACATTATTATGAATTCGTGGATATTGTAATTTTTATTATGACATTGTGATTTATATTTTGATATTATGATTTATTGTTTGATATTATGATTGACGTCATGTTCGTGAACGGGCGCTGTCAGTAGGGACTGGTTATCTTCTAGCTGCCATGGCTTTTTTAATTTGATTTTTGAATTGTTTTATTTTTTATTACGGACGCTTTTATCGTTGTGCATCGTTCTCACATTTATAACTTTAACATGAATGATGTAACCAATATTTTGTAAACATATTGTGATTTAAAAGAGTGTCCATGGAGTTTCTTGCCCGTTCTTCTCCATAGGTACCTACTACGCTTTGGAATGGGCAACTAGCTTCATCTTTCTGACTGACCGACCCCTTGACAATTCAAAAGTGCCTGTAATTGGTTTATTTGAAATAAATGCTTTGAGTTTGAGTTTGATTAATAGTTTCGACATTAAGATTTATATTTTTAATACCGGTATTATCCGTGATATCTGTATCAATCCAAAGCATTTAATACCGGTATCATGCCCTTTTTTTTTTTTTTGTGGGTGGGAAATCATCAAATAACTTCTCCCGCTCTGGGCGGAGCGGGAGGGCGTGTCAGACTCTTACTGACTAAAACCCACCCGTGTTCCTTCGGTTACCCTGTTGCCGGGGGCCACGATCTCCCTTTCGGTTTTCTTCGCAACCCCGGCAGGCATCGGCCCTAGTGGACCCCTTCAAATCTGCTGACATCTCTTTGAGGCGCGCGTGGAACACAACGCGCCGTCGACCCGGGCCTGGTCCTTATCGGACGGCGAGCCACCCATTGCTCACCGTCCACCGGTATCATGCCCTGGTATCCACAATCCTCTGATTTTCGAAAATCAAATGTGTTGTCAATGTGTTTGAATTTTCGTTTTTTGCTACTGACTTCCGAAATTAAAGTTATGTAGTGTTTTTTTTTTGAAGACGGTTGTTTTTTTTTTGTGCAATGTTTTTATTTTTCTCTTTTTAGTTGTGGTACCCACCCCATACAAATTCGATTTCCTGATATGTAAATAACAGTAAAAGGAACTTATTTTAACATCATCCACATAGGTTAAGTAGGAAAAATACGTATTATTGAAGCTAACTCAAAAACTACCCAAGCAAAGTTAATAAAATTTATATGGGACTACCTCTGAAGTAAGACCTACCAAACAAAAAATCATCTAAATTACTTAATAATTAGCCGGGTAATCGCGCAAAAAATACAAAAAAGAACATACAGGCGAATTAAGAACCTCCTCTTTTTTTAAGTCGGTTAAAAAAACTGTAAAACCTTTGTGGTATTTTCTTTCCTTGTCATGCCGACTGCTTAGCATATGCGAATGCAACGTCTAATTATTTTTGCTTAAGATCTTTATTCTTCTTACAGGTAAAGAAACTCGGAAACATTATGGTTTAAGTTATCATTCTAAATGCATAGATTACGTTAAAAGTTTTACTTGTATGACTACATGCAAGAGCATTGGTTTTCAAATATTTAGAATGGATTTTCGTTGTAAATGTAGTTGTCATGAGTTGAAGACCACAACAATATTACCATTCTTTAAGTGGCGGACTAATGGTACTACAAAGGCCTTGCCTGTTACTCAAAGTCCACAACTATATCACATCGCTGGCACCATGTCACCTGCAAGAACTCACAAAGTAGAAATCACAACCAATGCCACAATATTTGATAATGATACAGCCACTGATCATTCGATTGCAGCAACAGCTGATACTGGATCTGATTCTGGTAATATAACAACTGATGCTGAAGTAGACACTGATAGTACAACAGCAGCATCAAATGATGCAACTACTGAACTTGTTTCTACAACTGAAAGTGAACTGATTTCTACAACTGAAAGTGAACTGATTTCTACAACTGAAAGTGAACTGATTCCTACAACTGAAACTGGACTGATTTCTACAGCTGAAACTGGACAGATTTCTACAACTGAAACTAATCCGGAAACTGCAGCTGAGGAAGAAAGATGAGACATAAAAAATATGTATAACTGTATGTAACCAATATGTATAACTGTTTCTTGAGATTTAGTAAATATTATTATTTCAAGATATGTTTTATTTTATATCTTTAGCTGGTTTAGCTATAGGTATTTATTTCTAGCTGCCGGGTATGGTTTTTAAGAATTCTACTGCTAATAGAATCTTCTGCTGATAAAATATTGTTTTTCCTTATCCACGCGGATCTTGTCGCACTCGCGAGTCCAACAGTAGGTATTATGGTAGTATTTGTTCTGTTTTCTGACTTTCATGCGGGCGCAGTCGCAGGCAAAAGCCAACTACAAATAAAAAAAGAACCCGAACCAATCATGGTCATCACCTTCAACCAGCTATGCAGATGGCTACAAGAGTTTACCCACACACAAGCGGAGAGCTGTGGTGAACATCGACACCGGGCTGCAGCAATCCAGGGAAGCTATGCCATCCTTGGATAGCAAGATAACCAGGCGCTTATTACGCCTGGACAAGTACGGCCTGCGCCTGATGACGGGGATCATCACGGGACACTGCTCGCTAAAAAAACATTTCCACACAATATGCATAACAGACAGTCCTCTGTACAGAGCATGCATGGAGGCTGAGGAAACCGTTGCTCATGTGCTCTTTGAACGTACAGGCGTCACCCAAATAAGAATAGAAACCCTCGGGTCACCCACATCTTTTGCAGATGTTCTGAAAATAATTTCACATATGCACTGTACAAATCAAATCATTTATTACTTTGCAACCATGGGGAATTATTACATTGATGTTTTATTAACCCTTCGTATGGCCGGAACGTGGATCCACGCGAGACACAATGTCTTTTTAATTGTTTCTGTAATTACGGCATTCAACCGGTTAAGGAAGTCATCCATATCCTACCGTCACATGGGCATGCAAATCATATTAATTTACACAAATTTAAAGACATTATAATTTTAAATAACAATTAGGAAATTATAACAATACATAATAAAAATTAATGTCAAATCGTTCGAGTTACACTAAATGTCAATTTAATACAAAAATGTCAAATGTCAACAAAGTAACAGTAATCAAAAATAAAATATGTCAAATGGATTATTAGCATGTCAATCAGTCAGTAATTCATCATTAAGGAAGTTGTCAATTGTGTAATAACTTTTTTCTATTATTATTTCGTTTAGAGCCCTTTTCAATTTAAAAACAGTCATATTTTTAATGACATTAGGTACTTTATTATAAATGCGGGGGCCAAAACCAAAAAACTTTTTTGCATTAGTGCGGTTTTACATTTTACTTGACACAATTGATTTGCGTATTCAGTCCGTTTTGGGTTCTTTCTTACTACCGACAATTTTTGAAAGTGATTGATTTTTTTAGACATGAAGCCGTTTCCAGTATATATAAGGACGGAAATGTTAATATTTTTAAATATTTCAAATAAGGATGACAGCTATTTGCTATCTTAAGACCGCAAATTGACCTTATGCATCGCTTTTGTATCCTAAATACAAGCTCCTTATCAGTAGACTACCCTAAAAAAATAACACCATATCGTAAAACAGAGGCAACTAGTCCATGGTATGCCGTTAAATGAGCCTGTCTTTTGAGTTTCTTTGAAAGTTGAAAGAGAGCATATGCGGACTTTCTCAGTTTCTTACAAACTTATTCAACACGAGGTTTCTATGTGAGTTTGTTGTCGATTACTATACCTAAAACCTTAGCTTTATTTGCTTCCTCAATATCACAGCCTTGGTAAGTAATACTAAAATTTGGGTTTTCGCACCGTTGATGAAAATGCATAGCTTTTGTCGTACTTTAGTTTATTACTAAATTATTATTATCTAGTCAATTTATAATGGCACGTAAGCAATTATTGATGTCATGCTCATCATTATTTTTATTTGTACACTTTATTACAACTGTACTGTCATCTGCCAAGAGAACCATTTTGTTTGATGTTACTTTCGGGAGATCGTTAATATATATTTTAAAAAGTGGCGGCCCTAGTACAGTCAGCTGCAAAGAAATCTCACCCTTTAGCCATGTATTTTTACATTGCTAGGGGGTGAGATTCCTTTGCAGCTGACTGTACGCAACCTTGTGGGACGCCATATCTTACGTGCCTTGGTTTAGATACATAAATGGTTTCCAATTTAGTCTTTGGAAATATTCTAGAAATTTCTGTACAATGAAGTCCTTACTACTACTTAGTTACTTAAGTCCGATTCTATTAGCTGTAGGATGTTCCCTTTTATACCATAACTATGCATTTTTTTTAACAGAATCTTATGGTCCACACAATCAAAAGCCTTGGTCATATCAGTATAAATTGCACAGACAGGATTTTTCTTATCTACAGATGACATGATATTACCTAATTGATCATATAGTGCCACATTGATCGTAGAATTCTGACGAAATCCCTTTTGTTCTTTGCAAAATAGTTGAAACTTTTCGAAATAAGCATATAAAGCATGATAGATGAATTTCTCAAATATTTTAGAAAAAAAAAATGGAGTTTTTGCAATTGGTATGTAATTTTCTAAATCTGTGTTGTCATCTTTTTTTCTATTTAAAAAAAATATTTTTTAATGTAATTTTTGATTTATTATATATCATAATAATATAACATCAAATGTCGTTTATAGAGAAGCTCTAATTAAATATTAATGCTTCTCACGGACTTACACCCGTGCGAAGCCGGGGCGGGTTGTAGGAATATAAAGAGAATAGCTTAATATGTAACGATATAATTACTACTCATTTGTGAAATAATTAATTTAAAAAATCAATAGTAATTTTTTTATATTTCAAATAATTAATTTCGTATTTTTCTACACTAATATTATAAAGAGGCAAGATTTGTATTTTTGTACGTTTGTAACGAATAAACTCAATAACTGATTTAAAAAACAAGATAATGACATTACATTTTTGACAGTAGAATAATGATCATAGCAGCATGGAATTAGTAAGTACCTACTGTCATGGCAGTATGGAATTAGTAGGTACTATCCTATACTATTAAATGAGCATTCTTTATTTTCACCAGAGCAGAGCTCGGTCTCCCAGGTACTTTCATTAAAATCGGCTCACTCGGTCAAAAGTTATTACAATTTAAATTCATAAAATAACCTTTCTAACATGTAGGTATTATGTGTTCAATGGCGGCGAGAGTAGGTATTACAAATCAATGGTGAAAATAATAGTAAAATGAATAATTGGTATTTTAAGAAAGGCATTTAGAATCATATCTAAAACTATATTTTTTTTACCGGGCAAGTGTGAGTAGGCCTTGCGCCCTGAGGGTTCCGTCTCAAAGCTATGCTTGCTCGGCTGCCCGAATGTTCAAATCTGGATTGAAGGAAAAACTTAACTTTTGAATTGAAAAAGAACTTTTAATAGAGTAATGAAATACAGACTTAATTTTACTTCAGACATGGCCTATGAATTTTTGATCCCAGATTGAAGAAAAAACTTAACTTTGCAGTTCATAATTATATAACTATAAATTACCAATTTTCCGATTTTCCTCTTTACTTGACCTTACTTCTCGCCAAATTTCAGTCTTCTGGGCCAACGGGAAGTACCAAATAGACTGGTTTATTTGCGGGTGTCAAAAATATGCGGCATAAATGGCCACATTTTTGTATTGCGTTGACTTGTAAATTGATTTTCGTTACAGCTCCAAGAGACCATAGATCTAAGTTTTTGATATATATTTCAACTTGGTGCCTCAACGCGTTCCTGAGAAAAAGGGGCTTGACACACAACGAAGTCATCCTTTAAGGGTTTCAATTTTTCATTTTCGTGCTACGGAACTCTAAAATAGATTTATTTTCTGCCTGTTACCTTTTCATGCCTTAACGGCTAAACGGATTTAGATGAAAGGCATTGGATAGGCAATGACCTGAGTTAGGAAATAGGATACTCTGAAGCACGTTCCCATGGAATATTTCCTGACATCCACGCGGGCGAAGCCGCGGGCAAGAGCTAGTAATATTATAAATGTGAAAGTTTGTGTATGGATGTTTGTTACTTAATCACGCAAAAACGGCTGGACGGATTTAGATGAAATTTAGCACACAGATAGTTAATAACCTGGATTAACATATAGGAGACTTTTTATCCCGGAAGTACGTTCCCTTGGGATAATTTCCAACCTCCACACGGGCAAAAGCTAGTTGTCAGATAAAGTAATTCGAAATAGACGCGACAATGGCAAACTTTGCATTCCTAGATCCAGGACAGCTCTACTGCGTAAAAGTATATTCTGTATGGCACCAATTCTTTATAATACGTTGCCAAAATATTGAAGGGAATTATACAACGGAAAAATTAAGAAGTAGGTTAAAAAACTTTATTTTAGAGAAAACCTACTACAGCACTGACTAATTTCAAAATGATAAATTAATCTGATTCTTATAAGTGTGTATTCCTAATTACTTTGACATTAAATTGACTATTTTTTTTTATATATTATGAGTTGTTGACACTTTTTTGAAGTCCATTTTAATTTTTAAATTCTAATTTGGACTGTTAATAATTTGAATAATGGATAAATTGCTGGCTAGTTCGTTAAACTGCCGGTATGAGTATGACGACGTTCGATGATGCGATGGTTCGAATCCAAGTCGAAACAATAAACTCTTTTTGAAGTATTCTTTAGATTATTCGTAACGAATTCAATTTTGTAGCAGTGTAACATTTTAAAACTTGAGGGGCTAGCACATACTGACGCTGTGTGTACCAACCTTTATACTCCATGTTCCATTTTAGCTAGGTACCTAATGTACGTACTCCCTATCTATGTAAATATAGGCAGCGCAAGTTATGAATAATAATTTACCAAAATGTTTGTTTATTATGAAATTCAAATACCTTACCCAATTTAGCCTGCTTTAGAATCGCTAAGATCTCGATTGCCTTTTACACTTCGACACGCTGCGCCAGCTTATAAGTAAGGGTCGACCGAGTTCTCGGTCTCGGCATTCTCGGCTGCAAATTCAACCGAAACTCGGTCTCGGTTCTCGGCTAAATATCGCCGTAATTCTCGGCCATAACCGAGACTTAATGTACGGTAATCATTTACTGCATGGAACAGATGAATCCAACTCATGGGCAGCTCATGATTCCATAGAGTTTGAAGATGAGCTAATAACCAGTGACAAAAACAGTTCAAATGCTGTAATTGAAATAGCGCTTGTTAGCTTTGTTAGAGAGCCAAGACTGCAAAGAAATGCAAATATTTTGAGTAGGTACTGGTATTCGTCACCTTATGAAGTTCTTAGGACTGCAACAAAAAGTTTTTCATCTACGCCGCCTGCTACTGTTGCAAGTGAAAAGCTCTTTAGCAGAGCTGGTCAGTTATATGACGAGAGGTGACACTGTTTGACGGGTGAAAACGCCGAAAAATTGTTTTTTTTTTTTGTGCAACATCTTGTTTTTTTTTTTAATATAAAACTATTACACTCTTATATATATACAACAAAGTCGAAGTCAAATAATTTGTTTCGATTGGGAACATAAAAAGGCACTTTTGAACGTTATTATTTACATTAAAATTCCCATGACCCAAGGGCTGACTTTTACCTTGGCCAGCGGCTAAGCATTGCCATACAACGTGGCAATGCCGCCAGTCTCTTGGGTACATTACCAGTCGACAGCGACGGGAATTTTTCGACGCCATATTTTAGTTTAATTTTAGTTTAGTTTTAGTCTAATAATTTTAGTTAGGTTACAGAATGTCAGAATTAGATTAAATTAGAAGCTTCATTATTGTCTAACACTTCACTATTACTGTTTTTACAACACTTCCTGTGATTCAAGGAATTTAATCAAACAACAGGTATTCTTTAGTAAATTGCTGTGTAAAACAATTTTATTACTTTATAGTTTGATTTCTATTATTGAAACTTATTTAGTTGTCGTATTAAATTATTCCATTCAGTTATTGATCATAATATTTGCGATCCGCGCCATTTTCGTCACATGCGGTACCGCTTTATTATAAACAAATTTATAACAAAAAACCCAAAAGTCATTAAATAAATGTTCTTTTTTATCTTTAGTTTTAGCTTCAACATCCAAATTAGTTTAATAGTTACTGTTCCAGCAATATATTGAGTTTGATTTCAGAAACTAGGCAATAGATGGCATATGATCTCAAAAGAATAATAATTCACAGATGCATGCAAATGGTTGTAACAGACCATAGAGGGCAAGGCATTGGTTACCATAGAGGGCAGGATCAACAAATTTATGGTGAATAACAATTATAATAAATAGTTATGCATAAGATTATGTCAAATAATCTTTACAGGAAGACGCTTTCGCGGCGACAAAATAATATGCAAAATTTGCGCATTTCCATTTTTAATAACGATTTTTCTATTCTCGGTCTCGGCTCTCGGTCTCGGCCGAGGTTTTATATTATTTTCGGTCTCGGTCTTGGTCTCGTCTGTGAACCTGGGTAACACGATACCTCTTGGTTGTCAGACTTTCGGACTTCTGACCCGTAACACCTGTCAAAGATCTACAAATATTAGCCGGGACCAACAGCTTAATGTGCATGCTGGTACTTATACCAATAATAACACTACTTAGGTATTATTTCTTGTAAAAAAGAAATAATAGTCAGTACTTCATTTAATAATACCTAATTACTTATTGGTTTATTTCTTCCCTTGGCCGATTTCTTAATGTAAAAACGATCGTAAACTTTAGTTGTTTATGTGTAAGCGAGCAATAAAATAGACATTGAACAGAGAAAGACGAGCATCGGAGAGTAAAGGTGACAGGTCCCCTCGGCTTACGCCAACTACGGTACAAATTGCGATATTAAGCACAAGGCGTGATGAAAAAACACTAGCTGAATATAAATTAGGCAGGAGGAGCTCTATAATCAATATAAACGATGCTAAAGAAGATTAGAAAAATCCTGTAAGAAAACAAATTTCACGGGATCGTAAAGACACGTGGAACTGCAACGGTTTACATTTTTTTTATTTCAGCTGCCTGTTACTTCCTTTTGATACCTTATCTTGTGTATCAACACGTCCCTATTTTCATTATTTTATTTTTCATTGCTTTATTTATAATAACTCTACCAACAATATACGTTTCTTAGTACCTAAAATCCGAATGCTTACCTTAATAGTTCGTTTGTCTCGTTTTCATCATCTCTATTGACATTTAGGTACATATGTGAGCATGAGCAAAGTATTCTTTCACACCATTCAAAAGTTTTAGGTATTATTGCAATGTCTCATTACTCTAAAAGTTATCTTAAACTTGAATTTCCTTCTAAACTCTTAGACCCGAAACAGAGTAACGTTCCTATTTATATCCGCCCTATAAAATTATATCTACTACATCGTCAGGTTAAAAAGTCAAACCTGCATTCTTATTTCATGAAATACTTAACTAACAAAAGGTCAATTATCTAAATCACATAGCACGGAGCCAGTTCGGCGGCCGCCGATGAGCTGCTAGAGACGGTATTTTCAACAATTTGCATAGAAATCAAGCGTATAAGTGGACACACATAGACATCGACAGCCCCAACAATTCTGAGAATTCCTGTGACAGCCAAACTTGCGTTCAGTGCTAATTACGCGGCCACGAATATCATTACGATTGGCGTCTCTAGTCCCTGCTGCATATCGGGGCCCAGCGATTCCGTGCTGGGTACTTAAAAGACATTCTGCAAGTGTCAACAATTACCAATCTCAGATGTTGTTCAGCTTGTGAATTAGTTCAGCATAAGAAGAACATAATCTTATACTTTTGTAGGACGTTAGTGTGTGCGGGTCTTTATTCTTTTACAGCTGAGTTATTGGAAGTTTTAAGTAATATGGAGAAGAATTAATGTTATTTTTTTTTTTATTGTACTTAATAAAGGCTGACATAGTTTGATAAATAAAAACTGGCCAAGAGTGTGCTGCATCACGCCATGAAGGGTTCCGTAATTGATGAATTTATCCCTAGGACAAACTACAATACAATTACAACAACTAGTTGAAAGACATGTTCTCCCATACATTCCAACTGCAAATGTAAGTTTGTACGCACAATATTGGATGATTTACCATGTTATTTTAAGACCATAGACTTCTGCATGTGCATGTGTTCGAAAAGAGCGTTTTCGAAGTAGCCAAACTGTGCGGAAAGTGCCACTTTTTCGCACTAGTGCTTAGTTTTCAGTTTTGTTTTTTTAACTCCGTCATCAGCCCGACGCAGAGTTTTTATTATTTGAGAAAAGTTTTACAAATTAGATGATGATGATGATGATGGTGATGTTGATGATGATAATGGCGATGACGATGACGGTGACGATGGCGATGACGGTGGCGACGGCGATGGCGATGGCGATGGCGATGGCGATGGCAATGACGATGGTCAAATTCAAAGCCAAAGTAAAGTCAAAGTCAGTCAAAATTAAAGTCATGGCGATGGTCAAAGTCAAAGTAAAAAAAATCTTTCTTTCCTGTATCATTTATATACGTCAGCCAAAATTTCAGATGTTACACATCATAATTATGCGACTACAGTAAGACACGTTCCTCGCTCAATGTATAGTAAAACGTTCTATGATACACGTACGTAAGATCATTTCTTTGCGCACTTTGTAACTTATTAATGTTACAAGTACAAATCATCATTGTTTTGCTAATAATTTCAGGGTCATGAAATTTATATTTATGTGTGATCAACAGAAAGCGAACCAAAGAAGATGACGTTCATAATCATCAAAAATATCGGAAATACGTCACTGATTTGACTAATCGGGACGTCGAGCGCGGTGCTGGACAGAGTCTACAGCATAGCGCTCGACCGGGGTTAAGCAGAGTTTGTCGGTGGCGATCAAGCAGTGAACACATTTAGAAACTGTTGCACGTTCCGTATAGTTGTGTTGTATACCTACAGCCTGTGAATTGCTAGTGTGATTAATTAGATCGTAAATTATAATTTGATCTGAACTGTAAACGGTTTTCCTATTACGCAATAACCAACACTACCCATAGTACGCCCACAGTTATTAAAATATGGCTGATAACGAGACAGACGTACCCTCCCCGTCATATATTTTTGAAAAAATAAATGCATATTTTCACAATGACTAAAGTTTCACAATGCAAGTTATTGTGAAAATTTAACATTAAACCCGCTTCAAGTAACATTAAACCCGCCTCTAGTAGGCAATAGGTACCTTTCTAGTAGTCAACTGTTTTAACTGAATTCAAAGAAAGGAAGCGGTTCTTTAACCGAAGGGTTGGCAAGAAAGGTGAGGCAAATCATCAATCATCGACCCGTCAGACCGTTCCAGTGCGTTCCTCTGTTGAGATTGATCTTGCCATGTATGGGTACTATTGTAAGCCTGTGCGTCACCTCTAGGATAAGGGCCCGAACACACGTACCACAACTACACCAAATCGCAGCGACTAAATGTAGGTAAGCAGTGGTTACGAGTGAATAGTGTCGCTACAGCTTCTTGCAGTTGCGTTGTGATAACTACATAATTGTCGTTGTGGTGTGGTTGTGGTACGTGGGATCGGGCCCTAAGCCATACAATGTAGTAATGTTGTGTGATAGAGGCGGTCTTCCGCTGTGTCCACAGATGCAAGGGACGTATCCTCTTTAAACTTTCATTTCGCACGGGAAAGTAAGGCAGTTCCAATAAAAAAGTATACAAAATGTAAAGACGAAATTGAATTTGATTCCGATACATAAATTTTACTTAGCGTTTGTCTCCCTCGGATCAAGCGGGAAAATAAACGAATGTTAATTAAATTTGTTTGTGCGAAACTAAGACGCCAACAGCCTTTTAATTATTTGTTTTCGGGTAATTTTAAAAATTTCTTTACTCTTTGTTGTTTATAAACGTCCACCGAAATATTAAAAAGAAACTACTCACATTTTTACATGTTCTCATTGCGCAATATATTTATGACCTTGTTATGTAAATGACATAAAATAGAAATATATAACCAAATGCATAATAATAATAACATCCTTTCTTCAATTTTGTTCATTTTTGTTACCCTTTCTCGTAACACCAATATTAGTAGATATTTGAGGTTTTCAACTGGCAACATTCTCTATTTAAAACCGTCCAAAATAAATTTTGACAGCGGGTGCAACCGACAAGAAGTGTTCCTGTGTAGTATTTTTTCAACAATGAATGTTTCATTTTTGTTGTACAGCTGTAAAAATAACGGTAAGGCTCTCTTATTATTTTTGCGTAAATGAAAAAAAAAAGACAAACTTCGAAAAAGAAGCTGGATAAATCCAGTAAGATTCTTTCAAATCATCAAATGTTTTTGGTTGTAATTCAACTCATGATTGATTTAATTTTTGTAACGATTTGTTAGGTTTTTAAGTTGATTTTGAAATTATGTAACAAAAATGTCGTATAGTTTTTATTTTAAATTTTTAAATAAATATAGTATGGTTTTGTTTTTGTTTTTAAAGGTGTGTATTTAAAAATATTTATACATATGTATGTAAGATGAATAAATACACAATTTTGAGACTGATTTTATGACAAGCTGATTATATGTTATTAATAAATGATAAAAATGCGATTTCGTTGTTTTAATAATCTTCTGTGAAATAGTTCTAATCTTTTTATTGTTTTTGTTACGTTATTCATTTTTGTAACGGTATTGATTGTTGTTTCTATTTTTGTAACTGTACAAAAATGTTGAAAAGTCTTTCTCATTTCGCTGCCTCGCGTTACCTAAGCAATAATAGTACATTATGAAAGAAGTGTGCTGTGTTGGTCATTACCCACAAGGCAGTATTAACCGAACCGAGTGGGTAATGATCAATGCACACCCGTTTCAAACGACGTGTTTCAACACACTTGCGAGGAATAAAACAGACTTGTTGTAGCATAACTACAATAACGAACTATAGATGATATATTTAGATTTATAAAGTTCAACTGACCTTTGTTGCCAATGTAATCACACAACGAAAATGTAAACAAATAACATAACATCACGCCTGTGTTCCCCGAAGGGTTAGGCAGAGGTGTACTATAGTACACCCACATTTCGCCAGTTATGTTTAATTCCCATGTAATAGGGGTCGAGCCTATTGCCATCAACCGGGCACAAATCCAGACTTCGGGCTGCTACTGAGAAATTCTAGATGGAAAAACCCAATAACACCTTGCCCGACCCAGGAATCGAACCCAGGACCTCATACTCAGCAGTAGCGCTTTGCAACCACTAGACCAACGAGGCAGTCAACAAATATTTATGGAAAATGGCGCGCTGGTTTTATTTTTTCCGCTAGCGATGCGCGCGCAGGTTTAAATAAAGGCACTGGCAAAACCAATGAACAGCCAACAAAAAAATATAATAAACACAAAATAATATTGTGAATAGGCAAATTAAGATTAATATGTAGTGAAAAATATATAATTTGATGAAATATTATGTTAATTTGTCATATTTTATTTATTTACACAGTAGGTATAAAAAAGGCAAGACGTACCTACGCACAATGGTTTACAGGAAAACAGTCCTTGCGGAAGCCAAACCTCATAACATAGATCATAGAAGGCATGAAGTCTCTTTGATGAGATTAAAAAAGCGCAAATCTCTGCTCGAGTGAAAATAGAGAATGCTCATTTAATAGTATCGGTAGTTCATACTAATTCCATGCATAGTACCCACTGACCTGCCCATGGGTTTGTTTTTCAAACTTGCTTTTGAGCGCTTGCCTTTGGTAAAAACCTTCACCAAAGTGCATTTCTATTAAATACAAATTCCATGCTGCCCTTACTGCTTGTACTTACTCTTTCCATACTGCCATGTCGCGTTTCAAAATTTGACAACAATGGCCGCTAGAAATCGTCTATGGTTTACTAATGCGGTAGTATGATCTTTAAGTTTTGGTGCTATCGATGTTACGATTTTTTTAGTAGTGTTTCATCAGTATTTTTTATATTGAATAACTATCAAATAAAAAACAAATCCGTTGAAATATTTTCCTATGTTAAACCGTGAAATCGAACAAGATATGAATATAATCAAATTTTGCACTTGTTGCAAAACGCGTCGTTACGATCTCTAATCGAAATAAATTTGATAACAATATTGAAGACTTAAAAAACATTAGCACGAACGGGTACCTCTACGTACGTTTGGTATATCAAAGAATATAAAAAAAATTGCTTATTCTATTTTATCACCAAATACCTGTCAAATAATACGCGATGAGCTTACAGATGGTATAGCTCAGGAGTCACCAAATGGCGGATCGCGGTCCGGATCCGGATACACCGTAGTACCTAAACAGTTAAATTCATAACGAAATTTTTGAGTTTCTGCCATCGACACGACAACGGACGACGCGAGATGCATGCCGCATAAAGCTGCAAATGTTTTCGGGAGTAATAGAGCTAGATCGATTTCCAAACAAACTCAAAAATACGCAAGGTTCTTGAACACCTTTTATTCTTGGCTGCTAGTAGGTAACGTCTACCAAACGGACCACGAGTCATATTATTTTTTATAAGAACCCTAAACAAAACTTATTGGTGATCCCTGGTGTAGCGCATATTCTCTGGTCGTGCTTCTTCCCTCGGACATGTTGAACGGCAAGGACAAAAACATTTTATAATGAGTATTTCGTCAAGTAGGTAACGATATATTGTATTCGTCTAGCTCGGATAATTTAAAATCACTTGAAACGAATATGATTGGAGTTTCAATTCCCAGAATCAGTCTTTCTTTTGACATTCGGTATGGTATGACGACGTTGGCCAATACGTTGGTCCGAATTCTCGCCAACCCGTGCTGATTTTGAAGGTATTTGTTATGAGTCGTAACAAATTCAGTGTTAAAGCATAGTATGCACTATGCTTTTGCTCTAGCTTGAAAATCCTAGCTGAAAAACACGATTGTTGTCAGTACAATAATTATAAATACATTAAATTGGTTTCTTTTTCAATAAAGGTACTCCTTTGAATACTCCTTGAAAAAATATTCGATATTTATTATGTCAATCATTGCATTTCAATGACAAGATAAATTAAGACGAGATAATATATAGAACACGTAGATATCACGTTCAATTCCTAGGCTAGTTCAATGTTATTGCTTTTGGCGAGTCGCGACCAAATCTAGATAAGTTATCTGTGGCATTACAGCACTAGTGCAATAATATAAAGTAAAAAGCACGCGTGTTTAATACACTGCATTATGAACCTAAAAGCGGTTCAATAAGCGCCACTTTACAAGCAAGTGTGTTGAAGAACTAAATTTTTTTGTTGTATGAGAATACAGGGTACTTAATATTATATGATTTTTTTTTTCATGATAGGAAACTTCTCGGGACCTAAACCCTGTAGAGGCTGACGCGTTCATAACATAGCTTATTATATTAGTACATACAGTATAAGCATAGGTCATACATTGTATTCAATCACATATTTTTTCATCCTCCAATTTATACTTTTTGCCAATGCATAGGATCAGCATTGGAAAGTTTTCTACGGTAGGCCCAAGGCCCACTTTGTAATTATTAGAGGACTACGAATATTGAGAAGCACTGGGTTGCGTAGGGGTTCCTAGAGACGGTGAGTAATAAAATCTTTTAATAGTAACAATACAATCGGACCAATACAATGCACGTAATGAATGACTTTCGAAATGAGTTAAAACAACAGATATAACGTTTTTTTATGTTTATTATGTTTACACAAAAATGCTTTGTGTGGGGTGTTTTATGGTTTTTTCTTCAACCGATTTGTTTACAAATCAAAATAGATTATAGCCAGTTTTTCCCGTTATTAGTAGCTATAAATCATTGTACATCCGTAGCCACTGATCCTTTAAATAAGATCTAAAGTGAAAAATACTACAAATGCCGATTGTTTTAAAAAAGCTGAGGTATTGAACCCACCCTTTTTATGTCGTTGTGAGTTTCAAGACTCGCCAGAGGCCTCGCCTGGGCTGGTCAAGCAAGCGTTCTACACTTTTGACGAATGTTTGGAATTAAAATTATAATTGTTGTTTTTTTTTTTACTTAATGGTATTTATCCTTACTTTTTTATTCTTAAATTATTTTTTCACTGGATTATTATAATTTTTTATTGCTAATAGCATAACTTGGCTTGGCTTGGCTTGGTATCTTAAGGGGTATCTAAACACCCAGTAACTGGGTTTTCAGATAGGTAATCACTTCATGTAAAATACTGGCATTCAGTTGCATCCGCTCAGACTGGAAGCCGCCCTCAACATAGTCGAGAAAAGGTTAGGCAGATGATGATAATGAGCTTGACTTGGTTTTAATATAATAATATGTTATTTGACATTCTTATTGTATTAAATTGTTAAGTGAATTATGTGATTATGACATTTGGTATGTTTATAGAAACTATAGAGGTGTAAACTTTATCTATTAGGTAATCTTACTTTATTTCAACCTCCAATTCATGTTGTAATAATGAAATTATAAAATTACTAGCTGTTACCGCGAGTTTGTTTCGGCCTTTCTTCTCAGAGTAGTCAGATAGGAAACGCCGACCTCATCTAGGATTTAAAATATGATTGACGTGTAAAAGTGTTTGTACAAACCTATTTACAGAAATAAAATCATTTATCATTTACTTCGTCTGCGATCCAGGATGGAAAGTAGCCTATGTCCTTCAACAGGTCATGGTTTACCCATGTGCTAAATTTCATCCAAATCCGTTCAGCCGTTTTAGCGTGAAAGCGTAAAAAGCGAACTAACTCACTTTCGCATTTATAATATTAAGTTAGGATGTTTCCAACATAAAGACAGGCAGTTCCATGTGGATAGTATGCATAGTTGCTGTAATACCTAAGCAGCTGTACACTTTTTAACATTTTTCTACGGAACCTTAAAAACCCTGCTGAACACACCAATTTAAGTGAATGCTCCTCGTTCAAATCTTCCGTATCGCATTAATCCGAGCGAGGGTTGGGGCCATAATAAATTCGGTATTATACACATGACACGCGTATTAAAATAAACATATTAACGACACCCTCGCAATGTGTTCTCACCAGCAAATGACAAAAGGTTGCTAACCTACTTCAATATTATCATTTAAAAAAATTATACTGTAATGAAATTATTAAGATATTTTAATCATCAAATTATCATACACTCATGAACCAAATATTTAGATAACTTTATGAAATCTTAAGCATTTTCTGACTTTAAGACGCAGATATAATATGACAGTGACCTTGAGTGGTTAGCTTGCGTGTTCTGTACTGAGCTCACGCAACGCGTCGTACGTCCAGCCAGTAATAGGACTCGCCCATCAAGGAACGCTATCCCAAATTAAACACATTATTAATTTATTATACCTAAAACAAAAGGTATTTTAATAAAACTCGTATACTTAAAGATCATTAATTAAATTATCTTTAAAATGGTGAAGGTTCCAGAAAAATACGCTTGATAGATTTTGCGCGATTGTCAGTTTTTTATCCGCCTTAGCTTTACAAATTAATTTCACTATGTAATATAAACATAATCCAAAATATGCCTATATTAAAATATTTAAAAAATGCTCTAATTTAACATATATTTTTCCAAATCATTAACACTACTCGTTTAGACGTCATCTTCAGTATAAAATCATTAAAAGTCTGTTATCATCGCTTTAAGCAGTGGTCTGACCGTCGAACAGCCCCGTCATAGGTCTCGAGTTCGAACCCAAGGCACGCACCCCTTACTTTTCGGGTTCATGAGCGTATTGTATAATTATTATCACTTGCTTCAAAACTGGCGAAGGAAAACATTGTGAGGTAACCGGCATACCTTTTTTTTTTTTGGGTGGGAAATCATCAAATAACTTCTCCCGCTCTGGGCGGAGCGGGAGGGCGTGTCAGACTCTTACTGACTAAAACCCACCCGTGTTCCTTCGATTGCCCTGTTGCCGGGGGCCACGATCTCCCTTTCGGTTTTCTTCGCACCCCCGGCAGGCATCGGCCCTAACGGACCCCGTCAATTCTGCTGACATCTCTTTGAGGCGCGCGTGGAACACAACGCGCCGTCGACCCGGGCCTGATCCTTATCGGACGGCGAGCTACCCATTGCTCACCGTCCGCAAGCCCGCGCCTACGGTGGCCGGAAATCGGCCTGCGATTCCCGACGCTCAGGGCGTCTCCTCCTGCGGCGGTTAGGGGCGTGAGGGCGCGAAATTTGCCTCTCCCTCACGCGTTCCGCCTCCTCCTTCGCGAGCATTACTGCTTCGCAGAAGGAGGTGACGGCCTCCCATTTAACCGGCATACTTGAGAGATATTTCTCGACGGCATGTGAAGCCAAGTCAAAAGCCCATGGGCTGTATAAAAACTCTAACACCAGGTTAGTTACTACCACACGACAAAGAAACAAGATTAACTCAGAACCAGAACGTCTGTAGGTACACTCAGCCGCACGCAGTGGTAACAACTGACATTATCTGCGCCTTTATATCGTAGCAGGCAGCAGGTTATTACTGTCCGTTTAAAAAAAAAAAAAAATATAGTTGGTAATGTCCAATTCCTATCTAAACTTTATAGGCTTTAATATTATTGTTAACTTTGATATATAATCAACATTATTATTTTGTAATAGTGGAAATAGAATAAAATGAAACACTCGTTGATACCATAAATTATAGATCGAGAGTTTATTGTCTATTCCAGACAGAGTACAGTTTTGTACAGATTATATCTTAAACATCATTGAACGAGATGGTAAGACGGGAAATTTAAATATTAATTCAAAAATTATTCTTAAGTCTAATGGGCCTCCTGTACCGTTACACAGTTATAAGGCATTTTATAATAACAATAGACCCGACAGTTCCCGAACTGTTCCGAGGTCCCAACGGAACGGACCACCCCATTCTAGGGTGCAAGTGTATAATTTAGATGACACATTGTCGCCAAATACACTCACTTTCATTCACTACATCAATTATCTCGCAACTCTAGTTGTTCAAATACGTCTTTAACATGAAGTTAGATTAATTAAGGCGCTGTATTTTTTTCGTACAACATTGCAGTTGAGAAAACTGAATTAATTATATTTCAGGTGCGGATATGTGGTAGTTCTCTCCGATAATTCTTTGATAACTTTTTTCGAAAAGACGTAATCAAAAATGACCTTGATTAATTTCTTGTTTCCTTTTTACCCTTAATTTTTTTTTAAACCTACCTATTGCCAGTCGGACACCGAGAGTACCTTGAAATATATACCAGTATTTTTCTATTTTAATTCTTTTAAGACCAGATAGCTAAAGTACTTAGGTATTGTTGTATACTTACCGGACACTTTATTTTGCCACTGTAAGTACCTACTCGTTATTTGTAATCAAAGTATTAAACTCGTTCTTTCTTAGTCTGGGGCATTATCACGTCATCGTCTAATCATGTTTCAATATCGACTATGCAGGCTATTAGTTCAACAAGTTTCTCAACTTAAAAGTGCATTTCATTCTTGCAACTTATTGACTTTTCACATACCTAATATCTTCATGAAACGTCATCATTACAGCATGCGTAAAAACTGAAATGCCTAAGCATTTGCTTATTATTAAAAGTAATAACAACATAATTAACCTATTAATAGGCATTAAACAACAAATTTTCTGAATCACCCCGCCTCCTTTTCCGAGAACCGTTTAATTCGAGAGAATTCCCAAATCGCGCTTATAATTTATAATAACAGGGAGGTCCCTTAACGAAGAGACCGTTTTGTAGATAGGTATCTATCAAATTACGCCACCTTCCCCCTTGCAGGCGCCCATTGTTGTCTAACACGGAAAATATTCATTTGAATATTTACTTAACATGGATAATATTTTAATCTTCCCCTTTGAATTATACGCTTTCCAACGGAGACAATTTCACGCCCCTTACGGCGAAACGTTGTAACTGTTCAACTTTGTGCAGTCAATTATATATCCTTTGTCAGAACTAAAATAACGATTTAAGGTTTAATTTCACTTGGCAAAACATGCAATATCAATTTAACAAGATATTCCTTTTGTTAATATTCGCACACGCTTTATCAAATTCTCTAGCGGGGGTGACAATAAGCCGCTGTAAGTACTCTTCTGACATATGGATAAAAGCTTTCATTTCAGTCTCAGCTCTTTGGACTGTGATATAAGGAGATAAGTACATTTTATACATTATGTATGTAGATAGAGTTATGGGAGTTCTTATTTGTTGTAGGCGTGTAATATTAAATTAAAATGTATCAAAACGGAAAATATATTATATAAATAGTAAAGTAAGGTGTATTTGAAATAACTGAAAACCTTTTAAGGGTTCATTGTACTCATCATTATGAACAACTCTTACTATTACATTGATCACTCTGTCATAAAAATAAAAACACCTGTACCCTGTATCTACCTACAATCCACAACGCAGTAAATGATTGATTATTTAATTGATTGAAAAAAAAAACAAAAACTGATAAGAATTTTATCGTCATCAGCCTATGTACAAGTGGCAAACATCGGCTATTCTCATCCAGCTGTTACCAGACATTCTACGAATCTTCGTAGAATTCCTGAGGGCGTCCTACCCTACGTTTTCCGATTCAGTGTCCAGTCAAGAACACATCTTTCCCAACGGTCATCGGTTTTTAGACCATTGCCACATCAACTGGTCTGTTCTGTGGGCTATATCGACTAGTTTAGTTATATGGTTTAAGGCATTTATTTCACAAAAATAGAATACAATTATATACTTAGAATGAGAAACACTGGTTGCATACATAATATTAACGTTCCTTGGAACGAGAATCGGAATGTTTGAAGTTAGAAGTAAGTACCATATTGTTAGTCATTAACTTACCTATCAGTATGTTAGTAAAATAAACTATGCTAAAAGAGATCGAATTTAAAAGAAGCTTTTTTCAATATTTTTACTTGATGTAGGTAAACTGTTTTTTTTTTTTGAGGTATGGGTCCATGGATGCTGGCAGGTTTGTTTTCAGCTCAGCTCCACGAAGCGAGCTCGATCATATTTGCGGTTCACCTCGGATATGTTAGGTTATCATTTGTCCATTCATACAAAGAGTAACTTTGTCGACTTATGCAGAAAAATTTAAAAAATAAGAGGTTTTTCTATCTCGCTTCGAATGGGATAGATTTTATTGTGTCCATTCATACAGAAAGAGGACTAACTGTGTCGAATTATACAAAGAAACTTAAGAATTAAGATAGAGTAGGATGCAAGAGCGAGCGAATCGAGCTCGATAATGTTGGGCCGTTTCAATTTTCGGAAATAGGAGTTCGGTACTTTGTTGACACAGCAACTTTAGAATTCAGAGATTGCAGAATGTAAGAGCGAGCGAAGCAAGCTCATAAATTTTAGATTTTCGCCTCAAATTCTCTATTATTGTGGTAGGCGTTTACAAATATTTCTTTAGTTCTGAATGTTTTCACACCTACATTTGTGACTGTGCTATTAAAAGCATAGTTACTTTTAATGGTTATCATCATCCGTAAATAATGCTGTTTCCATAGCTCGATGAGCAACTTTGAATTTGAGGATCAGCCTTGTCGTAAGTAGGTACCCAAGTCTCGGTTCCATAAGACATAACAGGTAGGACAAACTGCTGATTGAAAACCTTAGTTTTTGGGCTCTGTGTTATAGGGTGCAAAAAGTTCTTCACCATAGCAACCTACTACGCTTTGAAACTCCTTTAACAATTCAAAAGTGCCTGTAAAATTGGTTTACTAAATTGCAATAAATGCTTTGAGTTTGAAAGACTCACGTATTCTAAACGGCGGGGGGCGTCCGACCTTGCTGAATTCTTCTATAAGCCATTCTTCTCGAATATATTTTTCAGAACTGCAAAGCTTACTCAAGGTAGATATCTCAACGTTATCTCGAACAATCTGACAATAATTGGTTCCGGACCAATTTGATACAAAAGATCACCTATGCTCGCATTAAATCATATTATAAATAATTATTTATTATTATTATTACAATGAATTATTTTTATGAATTATTTTTGCCTCGTTGGTCTAGTGGTCCCAAGCGCTACTGCTAAGTATGAGGTCCTGGGTTCGATTCCCGGGTCGAGCAAAATGTTATTGGGTTTTTCTATCTGAAATTTCTCAGTAGCAGCTCGGAGTCTGGATTTGTGCCCGGTTGATGGCAATAGGCTCGCCCCCTATTACATGGGACTTAAACATAACTGGCGAAATGTGGGTGTGCCTGCTACAGGGACACCTCTGCCCAACCCTTCGGGGAAACAAGGCGTGATGTTATGTTATGTTATGTTTTATTTTTATTAAAAAAAACTGATTTTAAATAAAATATATTTAAATTAATACCTACTTCAAAATCTGCAATACATTACAAAGTGTATTTGCACTTCAGACTTCACTGCACGGCTGTTCGCACCAGAGTGTTGTCAAATTATATCATAACTCCATTGTGAAAACTGTTTCGAGACAACTGGCTTTGAGACGCCCTCCTCGCAAAAAATTCGGGCTCGGGGTCCTGCCCTCGTCTGTTTAATAACATAATAGCACAATTCCCTCGCCGCATGATTCAATTTGGATTTCCTCCAGCCTCCCCCGTGTCGTCTAAAAAATGACAACTTCATTATATTGTTCGCGCTCCCGAGGGCGACTTGTTTGCCAGAAGGATTATAATGATTAATTCCGTAAAATATTAATACACATCACACCCGGGCTGTACACTATAGCACTTTATAAACGGCTTATTGAAATTAAGTAAAACACAAGTGCGCTTTTGTTTACGGCTGTTTGTTAGCTAAATAGATTGCCTGGTATGATTTTGACATACTTTCAAAATTGTTTTGAGGATTTCGGTTTGTTGTTACTAAGCACTGAAACATCTAATGCACAACAAAAAAGTTAACGTTTATCTATGTGTGTATCTAAAACATGATTCCAGCAAATCTTGACAGTTTTACCTATATCGTGAATTTTTATCTAATGACACGATGTAGGTATTCTGTACGACATATTGCAAATATCCCTTATTGCATGGCCAGTTGTCTTCCAGGCCTTTGTCTGCGCTAAATAAAAACTTCATCTCTCTCCCCGAGGAATTTAATTTGGAGTAATGGAAGTGTTATATTGACTTAACAGGCCAGAAGTTCCCCTCGCACAGTTACAGTTATTAAAATGGAGAAATTTATTATTAGCATTTCTACGTCACACTATTTACATTTTAATTTTATTTGTTCTGTGATTTCATTAGTCACGACTTAATGTGTTGATTCAATAAAATTTTCTACTAATATAACGATTGCGCGCATTTGAAGCAACGTGCAATATAAACTGCAATTAATCAAATGGATTTATTCCTTGGCTTTCAATAACGCAAGTTTTAATATTGATAATGTCCTTTTTTTTGTACCTACAATCGTGAGTAGAAGTAGGTAAATCGTTAGTATCCAGTTAGATAATGTTTATTCTTTTGGTTGTTTCAACGATTTCAATATTCTTTTACATTTAGTAGCTCACCTATAGCAATGACATAATATTGAAAATAAAATCTGTATGTCTCTACATAGTATAAACAAAGTTATATACGTAGTAAGGTACTTGCCGGTTCCTTATGGGCTTATCACCCAAAATGCATAAAGGGGAGATACTTTTTAAATCGTGTAACAAGATGCGCGACACACTTGCACTGTGACCCTGAGTATATCATTTATAGGCCTTTTGTCACCGAAATTATATTTACAAAAGTGAGCAGACAATTTCACGGTCTCTTCTCCGCACCCTATACATGTGGACTCTAATCAACGACACAATGATCCTAACGTAGATATGACTAATGTAAGCATTATTACAGATTACTCTATCTCTGTGAATGTTGAATATTATTTAAATCTATTAAACTAACACGTAATGATTGACTAAGTAGTCTGCCCAAAATAAGACAAAATTCCCTCAAAATCAACAGCAAACATTCTGATGAGATCAACTTTTCCAGCACAATTTTTTTTTAAACTGAAAACGAAGAAAATTCAATGAACACATCCACAAGTTTCTCACAATTTACCCCTCGCCAAAAAAAGGGTGAGCACACATGAGCGTGAAGGATTGTCCACATGTTCGGCGGAACCCCACGGCGAGATGAGGCCAGCATCGCTCCCGATCAGCTTATCTGTAGCTCATCAAATTATTTAATCTTCGCGCCTGTCATTTCACTAACACGCTCAATGTATCACTCTGATTTTCCATCGTTATCATGTTATCGACAATTTCGGGTCTTCTCTGCAAAGAAAATCGTGGAAAAAGGTCTTTGTTTGTGTGTAAACATGATGGAGTAATGTTTCCACTACAGATCAGATGTCAAAATGATAACATTAACTCCGCATGAAACCAATCGAGCCTACAGTCATAAGAGTCACGTGACCTTTTCCTGGTATTGACAAGCAGATAAATTGTGTGATCAAAGCTCGCTGCGTAAAAAATGTTGGAAGGAGGGCGGGCCGCAGTTCCTCCATGACTAGAAGACATGATGGAGCGGAAGCGGAAGCAGTGACAGTCGGCGAGAGGAAACGATGCATGGCGCCGGACGTACCCACTTCCGGTGCGTGTTGCCTTCACTTATCCCAGCGGGGCGCGATAATATTGCCCCCGGTTATGTCATAATAAAACCTACAATATATTTTCATCTTAGTCCCGGGGTTGACTTTATGGAATCATTTTGAGATTGGGTATTCAAGATGTTAGCGTCGCCTGAAGCCAAGCAAGCACGAGAAAGAACACATTGCATAGCTAGACCCTTTTTCTTTTCTGCAGGTCCCAATAATTGTTGTTAGATGTACCTATTATTAAAAATCATGACGATTAAATCATTTCCTTATGACTCGATGAGCTTCACTGTTCGATTTTTCTGATTTTCCCCATTGCATTAGTTGAGAGAAGTACGGCATCGTTAATATTAGCATTCAGCTGCATCCGATTAGACTGGAAGCCGACCCTGACCCGCCTTTGACATAATTGATCAAAGGCGAGGCAGATGAGTACGGCATCATTTCTCAAAACGTACCTACTTTTAAGTCATGCATGCCACTCCATTTTGAGACAAGCGATTGATGACGATTAATTTTCGTAGGACATACCTAATACAACAAAAATGTTCCTAATCTATAATAAAAAAAATAATTTATAATTAGAAATAACCGACCTCTTTCTTCTTTTTATTTTTCACTTATTAGTTGTGGTACCTATCCCACACAAATTCGAATAACACTACCTGCTATGACAGTCACAGGAAGTTATTACAACATTATCTACATAGACTAATTTAATTGCGAAAAATACGTATTATTGAAGCTAACTCAAAAACTACCCAAGCAAATTTAACAAAAAAATATGAGACCACCGCGCAAGCTTCCTCTTCCAAATGAAAAAAGAATTTTCAAAATCGGTCCACAATTGACGAAAATATTGATGGACATACTTATAAAAAAAAAATATGCAGATAAGCATAGAACCTCCTCCTTCTTGGAAGTCGGTTAACTAAGTTAGCTATCAATTAAAATTCTAGCAATTAATGTAGGAAGGAATAAGTGCATCAGTGCAAACTTCTTCCACTTATTTTGGATTGATCCAATTTAACGATAAACATCGGAACAATGTCTGATAACAGATCTAATAATTGTAACTGACATAAAAACCGCAGAAACGTTCTCGTTGGAAATTATCAAGAAAGCAATTTCAAAACCAAATTGTTTGTTTCATCGCGTGTTACCAAAATTAATTTATTTTCATGTTGATTTATTTTGAAGGGTCTTAATGCTATTATGTAAGACTACACACGATTATTTATTGATACAATTTACAACGTTATTGATGAGATCATGCATCTCATATCCACTCTTTATTAAAAGCACTTAACGCACAGTATAAGAAACTAACTACCTTTAGCAAGCTTGAACACTTTTTCTTGACTATAAATGTACAAAACAATCACTTGAAGAAAATTAATAGTTGATTCTTCCAATTTTCCAAAAAGTTTCAAACAGGTACAGGAACACAATTATGCAATGCAATGAGCAGAACTGACGCGACGGACTGACGGACACGGCACTCGAACAGCGCGTCCGATTGACGGCGCCCGAGGGCCCGACGCAAAATAACAGCAATTATTAACTGAACTTATATACTATTAAGCACCTACGCAACCTTTTCTATGATACGAGATTGAAAATAAAAAAAACAACCTTCTGTAGTTATACTGACGGTGCGTGATTTAAATTTAATTAATCCTAACCTCATGACTGCATAGCTGATAGTTATACCGCCTCTCAAAAACGATTGGCCATGTCTAGAAAACTCAGATGCATGTGATGCGAATTTCCCACTCGTCAATGACACCAGACGATATATCTGTATACAGCTGCAGCGGGTGGGTCACGACGCAGATAAAATTAGAGGAAACATTATTACAGGCACTATCATTATTGTTTTATTTGCAAAATTGCTTGCTCCACTTAATGCCGGGGTTCGCTATTCACACGGCTCCACAGCCATTGGCGTGTACCTACTTAACGACGACTCTTTGACGTGACAAGCCCCACTTCTAATGTACATTGGTACGTAATTGTTCAGTCAATCGTGAATTATATAAATCGTATGTTTTCTTTGCGCAACTGTAATAGGAAACACATTTATATCGGGTGTGAAGATTAAATCTATCATGTGAGTGCTCCGAAACATAATTTGTTGGTTCTATTATTATAATAATTAATTTCCTCGTTGGTCTTGTGGTCGCAAGTGCGGTAGCTATACTCGAAATGTTCCGTGATTTGCTTCCCATTTCAAGCAAACTTATTCAGTTTTCCTGTCATCAAATTCTCAGTTATTGGGCTGTTACTGAGACATTAGGTAGACAGCAACAATTTTTTCATATTAATGGTGATCATAAATGAGCATCTGGGGCAGGTGTTAGAGGGTGGCAGAGTGCAGGTCTACGGCACAACACGGCGAAGATAGATAACGTGGTGGACGCGCCACGCAACCCAATGAGATCTGAAACGGGTGAAACATTCAAATTGCAAACCGCCCGCGCCCGCCCGTATCAAATGTTGTTTTATAGCTAATTCCCAAATTCGGTTATGGCCTATAAACGATCCGCTGGAATAATTTAAATGCGAACCCGCCTGTATAATGTGCGTACTTTACCCCGAAATTAGGCATTTGTATGTGAAATGCGTTTTGTAATAGGATTCTCGGACGACTTTTATTTCTTGTTCGCGGTGTATCCACGAGTAGGTGATATTGGCTCCAATATTCCAATACGAGTATCATCGGCCATTACAGAAAAATAATAATTTTTTACTGTAGGTAAGATTGATCATTGGCTGAATTCGTCAGTTCGATTAATCACTTAATCAGGCATCCACTTTACCTCTCCCTCGCGCTCTTAACACATTACGTATTTAATTAAACTTAATTCAATAAAACATTAAATTGAATAATTTTAGTAGTATTAATTCCTTTTAAAACATATGCCTGGACCACATTAGCAATAACTTCATAAAAATGCGAAAGCTTTTTATGTAAAGCTACGTCGAACAAGTGAAACACATTAGTGGTGGTCCAGTACCTTTCTTCAATTTAAAACGTTTTAAATATAATAAAGGAGTTGCTTCTAAAGGTTTTCTCTTGTTTCCACGCTAATTTCAAGGCAGACATTTCCGGCCATTCAATATGAACGATTGTAAGTGGAGTGACTCCATTTTGCAACAATAGAACATACTCTTAGAGCATTTGTTTAGTTTGTTGCTCAATTTATTTATTATACTTTCTTATAAAGAGCAAGTCATGGATGAAAATGGTACTTACATAATATAATAAATAGGTAATCGTTACTTCAACAAAAATCGTATTTTAAGGTGAAAGAGCCAATTTTTGATTTACCTAACTTAGAAAGAACATTGAATAATTCGGAAAAGCTGAGTTTTGCAAACACACTGTTAGGTACATTCATGAAGTTAGTCGGGACATATAACAACCACCTGCACCCGAACATCATTAAATTATTAACAGAAAACAGTGCGGACGACTGATATCACTGTACAAATTCTATTTGCCGGATTATTAGACACATTATCCAAATACATTCTCCGATCAATATAACGGTGTCCTAATGGACGAAATTTAATCACGACAAATCGAATGCCACCTATTTATGAAGTCGAATGACTAAACAGCTTTTTAATACGATTCACACGTTAGCAGTTATAGTTAGTTAAGTTTTTGTATCGACACATTTCACGGTGAGATGTATTGAACTCTTATTATATTAAATGTGATGCCACATACCAGCCACTGATGGGATCTATTATTGTTGATCCACGGATGAATATTCAATCATCACGCTACTTCACTTCCACTTGATGGATTCTGTGTGGTTATAAAAAACACAGCATTAGTTACACTATTTAGCGCTTATAACATTTTTGAAATTGGATCCTACAAACATCGGTAACATAGCAGAATTTCTTTGTGCCTGTTAATCGGTAGTAATGATGTTGACCGTTGCGTCTACCTTCCTTTAAACAAGAGAATATAATGTGAATGTACTCACTGGAACAAAAGAAAAGAAACTTAAAGAATAATCACAGAACAAAAGCACCTTAATTACAAGGCGCCTTTGACTAATCTATACAAAACACAGAAAATCAAAGTATCGGTAGAGTAGCCGGTACTTTGCTCACAGGATAGAATGAGTGCAAAGTGCATACAAAATCGTGATGTAGCCTTTTAATCGGTTTCACGTTCCTTCCCGCGTTAGTTTTTGTATTCGAGTTTCACTTCGCCAATCTGCGGGTTTACTGTCCGACCAGGACTCCTCGCCTTTCACACGTATGAAAATATGCCATCGGTGAATACCATAGAACTCATTTCCGTAGATGGTTAGGAGGCTCGGTCACGGCAAATGCTGCAGTAATAACATAAAGAGGCGGACCCATTTTGTTTTGCAGCAAACTCACTCCAATTTACGCGGTCCGGTGGCCATTAGCATAAGTCCGGAGCAAAGCGTGATGTGCGCGATTCGCCGTCGGTCGGCGTGACGTGGCGCAGGCGCAGCGCCCGCGCAGCGCCGCCGCCGCCGGTGTAATTGCGCCCGCGCGACACATTTGTTTACTATTGTAAGCCGTGAAGATGCCATCGCTTGCGACACTCCCGCCGACTCCTTCAAATTAGCTCGCTAAACGCTTCCACTTACTTTATTTTGTTATGTTTAGTTTTTCCAACATCGGCTAATTCTATTTTATATGTGCAAGCAAAATATTTTATGCAACGCTTTTGCCCGTGTAATTATAGTGGTCTATGTGTAATATTTAGAAATCAACATTTACATAGAATTGATTTACATAGGAATTCCTTAAGTTGGTTGTCAATATGGCGAGACACGCATATCAAAATCCAACCACGATTGTAAATAATTACATTTATGCGAACATGGCCGATTCATGTCCTAATAAAATACATTGACAAGTCACAGCTGCCTTATAGATTAATCTAATAAACTCAGTGAGTGACGCAAATCATAAACTGTGAATAGTGGTCGATCTAGTTATTTTCTTTAATATGGTAGCGGCAGCTCGTGATGTGTGGATGTTGACAACCTCGAAGTGCGTTTCAATTTTTTATCAATTTCCATCTCGGTATATTCTTGACGCAAATGTGCTACTTGTACTTAGCTGGCTACTTGCATAACTACTTCCCCACAACATTAACTATTCTACTAAGTTTCACCGGATGGGCATCTGGTCAGACTTGCACGGCTCTTCGAAACACCAAATATGCACAACTGTCATCATAACATTTCCCAAGACTAAGAATATACAAATAATTATTCATGTTTCATCGTTTTTAAGTTACTGTTTCTTCTTTTTTCATTAAAATATGTCCAGCACCGTAATTGCGTAATACACGATCAATCACAATCTGAATAGTTTTGAAACAGATTGCTAATCCATTGCTTCATAAGTTCGAACAAAAAATCTGTTTAACAACGTAAATAACGCAATGAATGTTGTTGAACTGTCGAAATGAAACAGATTAGTCTCAATCATTTACGAAAATGTATTACGCAATTAGATAGCAGGTTGTTGTAACATTAACTTAATATTTAGTTGTACTTATAGTACTTAATCTATGGAAACTGTATCTGGAGTATATTATTGTATCTGTTTGTTTTCCGAGTAAAGTAAATTTAAAAAATATTACTAGACTATTATGAATGCATAGTTGAAAAACTGACTCATTGATAAACGATTCGCTTTCTTCTGGTGACTGTGCAATAACTGAAGGTTGGCCACCAACTCCGATTACTTCTCCTGATGCTTTGAGAAGTAGAACAGCGCAGCAGCACTCATGATTCCGGTTCACTAGCGAATGATCCTCAAACAGGACTTTTTCTTCGGCGAACAACGCTTTTTTCACCACTTTGCCCATCATTATAGGTTCCAGTATTCCTGCTGAAAAACATGTCCGAGGCAGGCAACGTTTTGTTTAACGATTAGTATGAACTAAAAATAAATACGCTAAACAAGTTGGCAAATTACTAAGTAGATGTAAGTTGTTTGAGAATCGCGGGCACGGATCATAAATAAATAAATATGTAAAACATTATTTTCTGCAAACTTTCAGTAGAGTAAGTACTTAACTACTGTCGACGCTGGCTACAAACATAGTTGCATTAATATTGATTTATACCTCTCCATTCTCGATATCTAGAGTCATTTGTAGTATGTGTTATATTTGTAAGGTGTGGCGAGTTGCCTAGGGTTAACGAGAATCATTAGTGTAAGGTACTTATGATTTATGTGAACCCTAGGCAGCCATATTTAAGCTCTTTATTTAGGGTGGATTTACCTGACTGGAATTATAAACTCAATTGTTCTAGTGGTCGAAAGTGCATGAGGTCCCCATTCCCAAGTCGGGAAAATGTTATTGGGTTTGTCCATCTGGAATTTCTCAGTAGCAGCCTGGATTTGTGCCCGGTTGATGGCAATAGGCTCGCCCCCTATTAAGTACATGTGAATTAAACATAACTGGCGGAGTGTGAGTGTATTATAGGTACACCTCTGCTTAACCCTTTGAGGAATACTGGCGTGATGTTATGAATTATAAACTCAGTTTATAGACACAGTCATCCATAATCAGTGGTAAGACTAAACTATGAAAACCGCTCATACTGGAATTACATGGCTTGGTTAACATGGACGTGAAGAGTTGTCTGTACGTCATTTTTGACATTAGAAAAAATACAACCAAATTATTTAACAAAATCTAGGCATTTCATTGTATGCATCAGCTTTATCAGTTTAAAGATTGTTTTAAATATTTTACTGGTATAAAATAAAATTGTAAAGTAAAGACTAATCGCATTGGACATAGACAACCCTGTAACGACGTGGAGAGTACCGGCGCACGCGCTCACTTGCGAGCCATCATTAGAATGTAGCATCTCGAGCGATTTTCCTACTTTAGATACGGTAATGGTCGTAAAAACAACCACTAAGGAAAAACGCACCGCATAAAAATATTGTATCCTTACTGCCTATAAGCTGTGGCCATTTCTGAAAATCATACGGAGCGAATAGCAAGAGCGAGTCGGTGCACATATTTTGCCATACACAGTCGCTGTTAACGAATGCAAGGAGGATTTTAATGCTTCTAATGTGATTCTCGCAATATACACTTATGTACCGCTTATAATGCTTGCATAAACAACTCGTTTATTTTAATACTTACTTGGCTGCTGGACTATTTTTAAGTAGATTGCATAGATTTTTATATTTGACTATAAAATGATATTAATTACAAATTGTGGCGGTTAACAATAATTGATAAATAGGTATATCCATGAGTATAATGATGTAGTTATTATGTGTTCGTGTACTTTCTTCATTACTCAGGCAAAGATGACGCAATATCCAAACCAAAATACGTACCTTGTTAAATGTCATACGGAGTCGAAAGCTTTAGTCAAAACGTCGCGGCGTGCCCCAAGGGTCTGTATTTGGCCCTTTGGTTTCTATAAAAAGATTACTATTTAGGTAATTAAAAGCCATATTATAAGACTGCGAATGTTTTTCATTATACGCGTTTATATAGGTGGGTTAATAACAGCATATCATAACTAAATAGCGAAAGCTCATTATAACTGCTCGCGTCTCTATAAGACTTACAAACATCATCCTACAAAAATAAAAAATGAATATGATTTTAACATTGAAGACCTGTTATCGCCGTTATATGACGTCCCGTTCGCGGACAGCCACATCGGATGCAAGAAAAACGACAAAAAGTCGTATTTCGAAGTACCGCCAAATCGGGATAGGATCATTAGATCGATACCATAACCGACACATCCTGAATAGGTAGGTGGTGAAGCGTGCCTACTGTGGCACGTCTCTCACCCGCTATGCGCAATTTTTGTTCATTCATTTTCTGACTTAATTCACTTTATATATTTTTTCGGTCGCATTCAAAAGGTAGCCGCTCTTGTTTCAACGCCAAGACAAGTCCAGACTAAGCATAGATGAGGCACAAAATACACTGAACGTGAAAACTTCCCGTGAATAGATGATAATAGTCTGTAATAGCTTCACCTTATACGACTAACTCAACCACTTTGCTTTTTAATACTGCTTCGAGAAACAACCGCCACCTTCAAGAACTTCTTAAAAAACTTGAACAAATTGCTGTAATTATGGCACCTATACAAGAAAGTGTCGAACCTGTTACATTCATTTGAACACATTAATGAAATATCAATTACATTATTTCCAACATGCTCACATGATTAAATCTCTTTGTATTAAAGTCACGGCAGACGATTTACAATAAATTGTTAGCAGCGGAACATGTGTCAGTTGTTAAAAACTTAAATAATAATTAGTTTAAATGAAGAAGTGGCGTGAGAACGTGCGGGGTGGGCGACTCGGGCCCGGTGGTGGTCGGCATACAAATTGAAACTGTCGATCGGCCGATCGCTGGCCGCCACACCACCGCCCGCGCCGTCCTTACTCTCACGGAAGCGATTACCCTAGCTAAGACAATGGCCGACAAGACATGCATCCATTACCGCTTTTAAACCGTTTTGTAACATGGTGGTTGCTCTTTGAAACATGCTCGATATCAATGGATTAAAATTCATAGCATTAGATTCAGCGTCAACCACTTTTTCTTTTAAATGTAAATTCTTTCATTACTTAACCCATGTCGGTATGATCATGATTTACCCCACAATAGCGCTCCGTCGATAACCAGATCCAATTATGCTGGAATTACAGTTGCTTCAATAATTTTATTTTATTCAATACTTAACTATTAACAGCTGGTACGATATCACTTTAAAAAAAAGTATCTACTTTGTTAATGAAAAACAGGAGTTTCCCAACATTGAATGTCTGAAAAGGTTTTCTAACAGCATACAATATTGTACATAATCAAAAAGTAATTTGATATTCTGTCAACTATAAGTGCAATATTTGGGTGCAAGGGCTTCGGTGCGAGCGTTTCTGGCCCGACAAAAAAACGACATACATCGAAATGTACTCGCAAGGCGCGCACCCCTGCGACGTGCGCTAAACCCTATGCAAAATAAAACACTCGATTGACATCTCTTTGAAATTTGTAAAATATTCAGACGGCTTAAACTTTAAATGGGGGGTTAAACGATCAACTGAAAGGATTACATTACGTTATAAATGTCGTTGACTTTGGCTGGCTTTAGAGAATATTTGAGTTTTTCTTAGCACAAACAAGAAAACACATAAGTATTATTATTTAGGTTGTTTGATATAACGTTCACGTTTGGTTTCATATTCGTCGCACTAACATAGAGTTGAAAATATAGTTTTTAGATTAGAATATTGTAATCGCTATGAGTCCAAGCTGATTTCGTTTACCAAGTATTAACATTGACATTAAGTCTTGTAAAACTCGGGAATCTTTGAAATTGTATTATATTTTCAAAACGACAATTACTGTTATACATACCCAACAAAGAAAAAGAAAAAACACATTCATATAACCATTAAAATTATCTACATATTTAATTTCAAGTATTAGTTTTCAGAACAAAGATCATCGAATTCACAAGAAAATCACATTGTTGAGATTTATCAAAGATGGCGGGTTATCTGTTTATGATGATTAGGCGGCGGGTGGTTGCCTGGCAACAGGGTGGCAGTGGTCAGCCAGGGAGGGCTCGGTTCCTCATACTCGAATCATTGGGCCGAGCACCCCCGGCCGGCAATTATTCTCCTCATACTAGACCGTGTTAACTTTAATGTTACTTTACATGTTTCAGCTGCTTCACAACGTTTTACATACATCTGTCCACTTTAATTATGTTCAGTTTCGCGAAACTTGATAAGCACTTAAGTTTTATTGTTCATTGTACCTGCTTATTTAGTGATTTTTTTACTGTGAGCTAGAGTGTTTCATATTAAATGTAATTGTAAATTATGTAAATCTTCATTCGTATTACCCAGTAATTGGATGGTGGAGGTCAGATTGGCAGTCGTTGCATGTAAAATACTGGTATTAGCTGCCTCGTTGGTCTAGTGGTCGCAAAGCGCTACCGCTGAGTATGAGGTCCTGCGTTCGATTCCCGGGTCGGGCAAAGTACAACCGGGTCGAACTTCCATCTTGAAGTTCTCAGTAGCAGCCCGGAGTCTGGATTTGTGCCCGGTTGATGGCAATAGGCTCGCCTCCTATTACATGGGACTTAAACATAACTGGCGAAATGTGGGTATACTATAGGTACACCTCTGCCTAACTCTTCGGGGATTACAGACGTGATGTTATTGTATGTTATTTAGCTGCCTTCGGTTAGACTGGAAACGGACCCAACATAATTGAGAAAAGGCTAGGTAGATTATGAGATGATGATAAAACTTCATACACATTTATATATTATTTATTAGGCACCTTTTGATTTTGGTGTTATAAGAATTTACCTGCGTAGTGTGTTTTAAACACATAATTTTAAATGATGATTTAATTAAAGCTTTAATGAATCTGGGTATGAGATCAGATAAATTCTTACTTACGAAATTACAAAACAGCTGACAATTTTCGTTGAAGTCTTCTACATACGTTATACACGAACATGAATATCATACCTATCCTGAGATGATTTTTTTCAGATAGAACTGATGGAATAAAAACTGTAAAAGGGGAGTGTATCAAGGATACTTAATTTTCTTTTAAACAGAGGCGTTCTCAATGCGATACAAATAAAGTTCTAAAATTAAATTCACATTATCAACAACTGTCAACTGATTGTCACATTTATCACACTTTTATGTTCCGAACGTTTTATTTAGATCTATGATCATTTAGATCACTGATCAATCATTTGTTTGATCATATCACTAACTTAGTTTTAATAAAGGACCAATTTTAGGTATACGTAATCAAATGCATATGCATTAGATTGCATGGCATTCAGTCACACCCGAACTCTATTTGTCCTATGTGTAAAGCACATGCGAGTAACCCAGCACTCGTTTTCTCAACGAGATTTTTCACCAATTCCAACTCATTTATGCTTTAAATGAATGAATTCACTGAGCAGATCCTTATCGGGCTCCACGGTCAAGGGGACTCATCCGATTCTATTCCGACACTAAATAGCCCATGGTTTATTTTGAGGTGGCGAGCTTTTTAAAAATGCCATCCGGTTCTCTCGGACATTTTCTCGTTTTAAGGATTTGAAATTTTAATTAAATAGTCCCGTTTAAAGTTTTCTTAAAGTAACACTCTAATGGCTACTGCTTACTGAATAATCCATAGCCCATACTACAGACTATATAAAAATATAAAAAATGCGAAATTAACTCTCTCCGTCTGTCTGCAACCTTTCACACCTAAACCACAGAACCAATCGTTATAAAGTTTTCATACTGCGCAGCTAGTCATAAATAATTCTTAGCCTTCTAAATATTAAATAACGCATTGTCTGTGTGTCTGATTGCGTGCTTATAACTCAAGAACCATCTATCCTTAAGTACCTACCTACTACCAGATCTTAGAATTGATCATTTCATGACATGATCGACCATTTCATGAAATGGTTGCATTTCCTAAAACAGAACATGGATCGCTGGCCACATCATGATGTGGTCTGGGCAGATCATTGAACACTCAACGTTTGGCGATCATGCTGAGATAGGAGCCTTTTTGGCCTCGCACAGGTCGTATTTTTTTTGTTAGTCTAGAATGCTCCTTTTTTATTTTTGTTAATGTTTGTTCCTTTTTTTTTACTATTTTTTGTATTTCCTGTGCGTGTCCCAAATAAAATATTTTCTTTCTTTCTTTCTTTTATATGCACAGTTAAATGCACGACTACTTCATGATGTGGCCAAACATTAGTGATCATATCGTAAAATAGTTAGATTTATCCACCGGTAGAGGCGTTGATGTCACTTTGTTTTTGTGGTGCATCATGGTAGCGGATGATAATTCGATTAAAAAGCAATTATAAATATGCAAATGGAAGATAAAAGTGCAGTGAAGTATCGTTATTATACCCAGCTACGTAACTTTTTATGAAATTCGCTCGAAAAACGACAGCAACGTTAAAAAACCATGGAGTTTGGAACGTATTTCAGAGGTTAGTATTTAACTATTCAAATCTTATTCATTATTTTTCTTCTGGAATGAAAACTATTTATAATGTTTTATTTATCCATTGACCCAGACTACTAAAAGTTAATGAATGAAAGTTAGTGAATATTTGCATGGATACCCTACTTAATGATATGGCCTAACGTCGACTGACATATCATTAAACGTTGACATTTAAACGATGGTCAATTTTAGCTGGCTATTTCATGAAACGCAACCATTGCATGAAATGGTTGATCATTTCATGAAATGAGCATTTCTAAGATCTGGCCACGACATATACACTAGATAAACTTCTTAAACTAAATTAACTAAGAAACTGTTAAAATATAAGAACCTAACCTAACTAAAACTATAAAGAAACTTAAAAATGGCATCGCCTTACCTACCTGTTTTTTTTTTTATCCAATAATAAGTAAATCAGATTTCTCACTAAATTATTATTGAAATCCGGCTAGAGTAGGCATGGAACAAAAGGAACAAAAATAAGTTAGGTTGTCTATCTTCTTTGGTTCTACTCACCAGTTTATAGGGACCTAGCAACCCGGTTAAATTTGACCAAAAATAGAACTTTTTTCTTTAAAAGATTAAACTTATTTAGTTATTTTAATTAAAGGTAGCCTTGACCTGATTTGATTGGACAATGTTTATGTAAGGAAAATATTAATTTTCCTCAACTTTTTACCGGCAAATAGCCTTAATAGCCTCATTTTAGGGTTTCGTACCTCAAAAAGAAAAAACGGAACCCTTATAGGATCACTCGTATGTCTGTCTTTCTGTCTGTCCGTCTGTCACAGCCAATTTGCTCCGAATTTAATGAACCGATTAAGTTGAAATTTTGTATCCATATGTATTTCTATGACCTAAACACGAACGTGTAACGTAAATAAATTAATTTTGCATATAGGGGTCACTTTGGGGGGGGCAAACAAGAAAATCAAAAAGAAAAGTTTTGCTAACAGTCCCGTGTGACATATCAAATGAAAGGGCTTCTTACGAAGATTTTAAACGTATTTTTTTTATATAATTTTAAAATAAATACTTTTAAAGATATTTAAGAAATTCGATGAAAATTGACCGTTCCCCCTAATCTCTGAAACTACTGGACCTAAAATTTTGAAAAAAATACATAGTATGGCTCTTTACTCATAGATTACAGGAAAACCTGTATGAAGCCTATGGTCTTAAAATAACATGGAAAATCTCTCAATATTGTGCGTACAAACTTACAATTTGCAGTTGGAATGTATGGGAGACTATGTAAAATGATGATATGGAAATATTTAGTAACCTGTTCCGCTTAGCTATTTCTAAAGAGTCTTGAAAAGACTATGTATTTCAACTACAATGTTAAGTTTGTATTGGGGATAAATTCATCGCAACTACAGGACCCTTAATTATGTGTAGTCCGACTCGCACTTGGCCGGTTTTTTCTCAAATAAGTCAGGTTATTGATAAGGTCATATTAAAAAAAGTTGTCTTCATAGGTTCGTCATACTTAAACTATATTCTACATTTCTATCGGTTCGTAGACCATTTTTGCCCAGTCTCCCATAACTATAAAATTGTTCATTAAATGTTTAAAAAATTCTAATATCACAACGTTTAAAATACAATAAACTATCGCGCTATCAAGAGTGCATTCAACTCTAACGCAGTACTATTATTAAACGGAATTCGATTTAAAGCCGAACCCTCCTCGTAGTTTGTGAAATTGACATTTATTCTTCGTTTTTCATTGTTGCTGCAGTCGGTTTCGATCTATTGTTAATTAGCTTAAACGGCCCATGCGCTATGCCATGCCAAACAAAACCTGTCGAGTGCCAGTACACCCGATTGTGATACCTCCGCTACACAACACTAATTTCGCACTTTAACTCATGTAATTCATATCTCACTTACAAATATATTTTTTTATCAAAATAATTCTATTGAAATAATACCTTACTACTTTAATAAATAATTAATATTCTCACAGTGACGAAGTTAGAGAATGGCGCCACTGCGCTGCAGCGAAGCGTAGAACTAAAACTTCGTAGCAATCCGCCGTAGACTATGCTCCTAGCGCCACCTCTTGTCGAATAGATTAAATAAATTGCTGAAAAGAATCGTTGTTGCGTTTTTTATTGGTTCTCTCGTATTTAGTTTAACTTAAGATTGAAATATTTTATGATGAATTAGATATGGCGTTAGTATACATTTTGTGAATGAATATTCTATATGTTTGTGTAGCAATAGAGATAATCTTTATTTTTTTGATAAACAGCGCATTTTCTTCTTTCCACTAGCAGACGAGCAAAGTGGGTAGTTACTATAGGTGCTTCGATAGGTACTTGGGGACAAAAACAAACCTATGCAACTGTAGCTGATTATTCTTGTTAACTAACTTATAATGAAATCCTCGGATGGTTTTTCTATGTAGAATAGGTAAGTGTTATAACTTAGGTTCGGGACAAGTAAACTGAGAAAAATACACAATAATTGAAAAGCATAATCAGGTTATAATGTTCCCACTGCTGGAACACAGGCCTCCTCTCTGTGAGATGGAGTGGGCCGTAATCCACCACGCGGGCCGAGTGCGGGTTGATGAAACTTGTCTTCGAATTTTTGGTTCTAAGACATGCTAGTTTTCTCACGATTTTTCCTTCACCGTTTTGAGAGCAGTGGTAATGAAATGATTTACACAAAGTAAAGCGCCTGTCAAGGTTCGAACCTACAACCTACAATTCGTAAGTCGCGGCCGTTACCACTGGACCACCACTGCCACCACAATAATTAAACAACAACTTAAAATACTACCAGCAAATACACAATGTAATATTGTAGATAGACGTATCGACATAGGAGGCAACATTATTACATACGCGAGTTATTCGCTCCCCATCAGGCGCGAGTGCCTCGATTAAAGCAGTAAATACTTTGAGATTAATTATCTCGTAAACAGTCGCAGGCGCGTCGCGACTCAAATCGCTCACCTACGCCGTGAGCGCGATACAAATTCAACTTTTCCAATTAAATTTCGTGAGGCATTAATAATTATTTAGGTACATCAATTTGTTTCGTCGCGCGAGGCGCCGCTCTACTGCTGCCTCACGGAAGTCGCTACACACGGCTGACAGTGTTGAAATGGATCTTGAGATATTTGCGATCAGTTAGAACTACAGTGTTTTCAATAAAAAGATACAAGTAGGTAGCATTTACTTATCTGTGGTATGAAAATCATAAAACTCTGATTTAAGATTTAAAAAGTTCTGATTAAGATAATGTTAGTTCATGTAATAGAAGAAAACTTGTTGAAAGTCTCTTCTATTACAGTCTGTCTAATTAATTAGTCTTACTTACATTTTGCTAACTTGAATTTCTCATTAACCAAAGCATATATCTTATAGGTGGGTAATATTTTCATGTCCTTTCAAAAAATAAACTAAGTTATACTCGCTATATGAACTACTTTAATCTTAATAAACTAATAAGCTAACATTATTTATTTAATGATTAAGGCAGGCAATGACTTCATCAACATAAATAAGTCATAAGTATCTTCAGAAATATCACCGAAAGCCATCCACGCTGCCGCCATTCCAACGAATCCTAACTTTGGAATTAATTAAATTAAACTTGAAAATGAAATATTAACACTTTAACGTATAAAATTTAATACCGTTAAGTTATAACGTGATTATTCAACTCCTCGGCAATTTCCAAAAACATCTAGAAAATTAAATTCGCGAGCGGAGGCTGCCAGGCTCCTTTGAGCCCAGCTTCCGCTTTTGTGCGAGCGAGGCGCGGCGTGCTCGCCACTTCGCACTGTGAAATTAATTTTCTTCGTCTTTATGTAATTTAATTATAAACATTTCAATATGGCGCTCGGGGAATTTCCGCCCGGGAGAGAAGTTAAATAGAAACGTTTGATACTTATCTCCTAATACACTTCTGGGATGATTGCGCGATTTGAACGAAATTAATTATTTTATTTGCTAAAGAGAATGATTACAGCTATCATTATAGGTATCCGTTAAATGTCTTGTTGAACACGTAGGCACTTAATTCAATTAAATTGCTGTTTTTTTTTTTCTGGAGAATTCAGATTCAACTATTGGTTTGGTCTTTCTCGTCCATATTTCTTAGTAGCAGATAGTAAACATAACAAAAACAGACAAGCATACGAGTATAATGGAAAGAATAAAACTTTATTTTTGTACAACTATCGATTACGTACGTGAGGTAGTCAAAAGTTGTACAAAAAATAAAACTTCACAAACCATGATTATTTTAAAAACATTAGTCACTTGAACTAAGTCTTGATAAACTACTATCAATAAAATTATCAAACTAAACTAATACGGTCTATGGATAATAATTGTGGGTGTATGATAAGTTGATAACGCTTCTGCCCACTGCTTCGCGAATTATATGCGATATATCATGCAAAATTATCTGCACTAGTTTATCTGGTCCAGTGCTTTTATCATTGGCTCCTACCGACTCGCACTTTCAGGCAAATTAAGTTTAATTACCAAAACACTAAGCATAGGTACCATCGGGGTAACGCATATTTAAGCAATTTCAAAACAAAATCCTGTGCACACGACCCTTTTTTTCGTAGGTAAGCGATACTATAGCGGCCGAGCGCTGCAAGCAAAAATAGTCCTTACAGTGTACAGATATGCGTGTCTTCGATAGTACACACGGCTACACATCAAGCTATACATTTCCAGTATAAGCTGACCTCACATTGTACGGAAATCCTATACAATGCGAGATCAGCATAAACTACTGCAGCATAGCCCAGAGAAGCGTGGCACAAAAGTTAGCAACTTATCTCAGCGGTGGGCGGAACAACACTGTCAATGATCATGATGATTGTACCTAAACCAAAAATATTTTCTTTCCATTACATATTTTTATCTATAGATGACGAAAACGTCGTAGTAGTAATTAGGTAGTATTATGACAGCAATTAATATAATAAAAATACAATAATCCAATTACCTATTGTTTTACTTTTTTCCTGTTTTCTTTTGATGACATAGGAAATTAAAATATTTCCATCTAGAACAGTGGGTGCTTGTTCAATACATTTTTTTTTATTGAATAGCAGTCGTTCAATGACATTCCATCTGCAAAATTAAAAGTATCTATTTGTGCGGAGTGCTCAGTTAACAGATGCCACTAGCGTTCGTGCAATTTTGCTCTTAAACCGTTCACGCTCCGGCGACGAGAGGCGACATCAAACATACGCGGTGCCTGCAAACCTTTTGCCAGCTTATCTCCCATTCACTATCTTCACAAAATATCTACAACCGGTCCCATTGTTCGATGTTTATTAAATTTCATTTTACGTTTATACAACAACACTTTTGTCGGCCGCTTTTTGTACCGATTTGGGACATTTTACGGGTGGATTAGCTCGTGACGTCTACTTTTGTCAGGCCGGCAGCGATGTCTTTTTATACGTCTCCCGTATTATGGGTTTGGTATTGCGCGTATTATGTCATAACAGTGAAGTACTCGACGCACTCGCTCATACTTTTTGTCGCTCTATTTTATTTTAAATTGAATCTCGGTTGACAATAACACTGTAAACATCCTGTCTTTTTGTACAATATTAATAATACGGACGATTTCGGATTAAAAACCGATGAAGTATACACACTCGAAGATAGAGATGGGCAAGGAAAAGCAGGTACCGTGACATCTTTGTAATTTAGTTGAATTATGTAGAGAAATAACAAAAAAATATTCTTGAAGTATATTTTAAATTTCTACTTTCCTTATCTAGATCTAGATTAGTCAGAAGCTCATCCTTAAAAATACACTAACCCATCCAAGATCCAACCCCAAAACAACACCTTAGATTAAACAATCGGGCCCTACGCTAGCACTAAAAGCAATAAGACTTACAACTCCGCCCCTACCAAAACAATCCTGTATCTCGGTGTCTTCACTAATGGCGCAAGTTCGACAGTCGAAGTTAGTTGGAGTGTTCTACGGCTGCAATAAAGATAAATCCAGCAATAATATGTTCGGTTGGCCTTACGTGTAGGTTGGCTTGGGCACGAAATTGAATTTGCATGGAGTCTTAAGTCGACACCGATTGAGACGCTGCCTCATCCGGTGGACAATTACGAGTTCTCCAACTGTTAGGGTACGGCGCGATTACGCACCGAAGCCTGTTGAGCCCCACTCTCTAATTGTTTAGGTAGACCTAACAGCACTTCGATACGAACGTGATTTCGGAGTTCAGAGGGCATTCTACCAAACGTCTTGCCTTGGTTCACGAAATACTCTGTCTAACTTATGCGGAATAGTAGCAATTTTATGGTGAACTTGTTATATCCTACCGAGACACACAGAGTCACATTCGCGTAAAATGTAATACGTGAGCGGCAATCTTCGTCAGTGGAAGGCGCACTAATCCAGACGCCAGAGGGCCAGTACCGTATGAAAGGACGTTCCTTATCCCTTGATCCCGTTGTTTACCAGACATTAAACAGATAACAAGTCCGCGCCCTGATACCGTCTGAGCAGATTAAAGCCCCGGTGGCCGTAATCCGAACTTCGATTAATTTCATCCAATACTTAGTCAGGGAATGCTTAATTGCTCGTACTGTAAATTGTTATTTATGTAGGTATAATGTACTTAATACCTGAAAAAAAAAAGATTCGAGTTTGTGCTTCATTTGGTATGAGACGCTTGAACGTCCTGCTGATCTTGAAGCATGTCGCACCTTTTTGATCTCGTTCTAAAGGACTATTTTGTGTAGTTTCAACAACTGATAACTTTTTACTTCGTGGAAATTAGAAAATCATGGAAAATTGGAACCAAAAAAATGGACTGTGTAAAAGATGATATGGCTAGAAAGGGGGTGACTGCCGAGATAGCGAGATAAAGAAGTATGAAAGCAAAAGACATGTTACGCCGACCACAAATAAATTGCGATAAGGGCAGGAGAAAGATGACTTACTAATGTAAAATGGACAGATGAATTTTAAACTTTTTAGGGGTCCGTACCTCAAAAGAAAAAAACGGAACCCCTTTTTAGGATCAGTTCGTTTTCTGTCCGTCAGTCTGTCAAGACCCATTTTGTTAGGAACGCGTGGAGGTATCAATTTGAAATTAATATCAAATACATAGATCTATGTTTTCTTGGAGCTCTAGCAAAATCAAGCTTCTAAGTCAACGCAATAAAAAATACGGCCATTTATGTGACATATTTTCATACTCGCTAATAAATCAAAACCTATTCAGGGTACTTCCTGTTGACCTAGAATCATTAAACTTGGCAGGAAGCAAGGTCTCACAGCAAATGTAAAGGAAAAAGGTCCGAAAATAAATAATATGTAGTTTAGTCACATAAAAAAATGCGATTACATACTTTTATTTGCTGTTGGAGAATTGTAGATCGTGACGTATATCGATGTATGGGAGAACTTATTTCTCAACTACTAAATTAAGTTTGTTCTTGGGATAAATTCATCCCAACTATGAATGCAACCCTTCACTGTGCGTGGTCCGACACGCACTTGGTCGCTTTTTTTATGGTATCATCGACTAGATTAATTCATTTTTAAGGTTCCGTACCTCTATAAGAAAAAACGGAACCCTTATAGGATGACGCGTGTGTCTATCTGTCTGTCCGTATATCACAGCCAATTTGCTCCGAATCTAATGGACCGATTAAGTTGAAATTTAGTACACATATGTATTTCTGTGACCCAAACACGAACGTTTAACTTAAATAAATGAATTTTGAATGTAAGAGTCACTTTTGGGGCGCAAACAAGAAAGTTAAAAATAAAAGTTTTGCTAACAGTACCGTGTGACATATCAAATTAAAGGGCTTATTGCGAGGATCTTAAACATATTTTTTATATAATTTCAAATAAACACTTTTAAAAATATTTAAGAAATTCGATGAAAATTGATCATTCCCCCCTCCGGATATAACTGAAACTACTGGACCTAAAATTTTGAAAAAATACATAGCATGGCTCTTTACTCATAGGTTACAGGAAAACCTATAAGAAGAGTATGGACTTAAAATAACATGGTAAATCTCTCAATATTGCAGTTGGAATGTATGGGAGAACATGTTTTTCAACTACAATGTTAAGTTTGTTCTTGGGATAAATAAATTCATTTCAACTACGGAACCCTTCATTGTGCGTAGTCCGACATGCATTTGGCCGGTTTTATTTCAATACTGTCATCCACCTCAATGCAATACCTGGTACCTTTATTAGGAGACCTAAAACTGCATCTTATACGTCGATCATTATTTTGTGTACAGATAGTGATGAAACGGAGACCTATCAAACATACACGAACCCTGAACAGTGAGCACAGTCACGAAGATGTGATTTTGCTGCAAGTGCATGACTAGGCGCTGGCGATCTTTGATAGCGCTGTCGATATCGCTAGGAAAATTGATAAATATGTATAAACACAAGCATCATATTGCCAACAAAACTGTGGTATCCTCATTTCTCCCTCTCCAGTGTCGTCTCGTTGAGGGAATGTTTCTCTGAAACAAAATTCATAGTCACAAAATCAGAATGTCCGGAATGGCATACAATTTAGGTAATGCTTCTCGAAACTCATTAAGATTTTTTTGGATTTTGATTTTCAGTGAAGTAGATAGATATAAGTAGGTTATTTACTTTTCAGAAAGCATAAATTTGACAAGAAAGACATCTTAACAACTTTGACTCAAAGGTAGTTTTGGGTATCCACAACAGCTGTTTTATACGTAGTTCGTTCAAATCTGTACAGTATACCTACATGTCATCAGCATCATCAAATTTAAATGAGCAGTGTTGTATAGCAAAGGGCTGCTCATACAGAGAAATCAGTGTAGCAGTAGAGTGCGTTATACGTTCTACAAACACTGCCAGCCGTGCATGAAATGACGCCGCAATGATACCCCTGCACCCTTGGTAAGTTAAATAAATCATGGACATGTGCTTGATGTTTTGTATATTCTACACCAACATTGGTTCAAATGATATAGGTGCCAATGTGAGGTTTTAAATTTCACATACAGGTAATTTCTAGGTTAATCACAGACAGCTGTGATTAACTGTGGATAAAAACAAACAGCGTCTTCAATTATGCGCAAGCGGCGGCACTGCGCGCCTCTGAAACAGAAAAGTATGAACATAATAAGAGACTTATTTTCCACCAAATTATAGATACTAATAAAATCTAGAAGAACCTTGACTCATAAATTTTTACAAAGCTTATCGGAGCTATTTCAAGTACTGACACATTGTGATTATTAATTATTATCTACTATTAACCTGAATTTTACCCCTAACCCCCTAAACCCTTTCCTAATATCAAATCAGGAAAATTGCCTGATTTGATATCTTCACTTATCAAATAATTTCAATAATAATTAAACAAAAATGCAATAAAAAGTTACAACATCGTTGGTTTACTAATAAATAACGTGTATTTTTAATTAATATGTCAAATACGTACTACGAAAGTTACCATCAAAACTCGCCTTACAGAGAACAAACATTGAAATAGGTGAGTACATACATCTGGTACTGATATGCCATCCTCTCGTCAACTGGGGTTCTATGTAGTTTTTGGATTAACAGATCGCTTGACATCATTCTTTGTAAATGTGAGCTAGAAATACCCTATTCGTTTTTGGAGATAAATATGAAATTGTTCCAGTTAGAAAAATAAAAAAATAAAAAGTAATTATATATTATTTAAAATTAGGCAGAGAAACAGCACTTTTTTAACTTCAATATTACATAAGACAGTCCTCCAAAATGCCTACCCTTCACCACTTCCTAGTGCTTTAGCTGGGAAGAAGAATTGGCGCCACAAACTCCCCAGCAGCACAGCTGTCTGACTTGATTCTTAATGCAAAGTAATTAACATTAAAAAAACAATTTGCTTGTTCTTCGACACTATCTTCGATGATAACAAACAATCTCTGTGGCACTGAACAGGGAAAGGGTTACATATATGCAGAATGATAAAAATAAATATCAATTATGTGCTCTACACTGAACCCCTAGATTTAGATTTCATTGATTAATGTATTATGTGTCTCTCTGAATATTTGCGTTCACCAACAACGTCTAATTGGTATTGGTTCATTAATATTCAGTTTGAATATAGTCCAGGCCTATCTAATTAGTGCGGTACAAACCAACAAGACGTATTCCAATATTTGTGTTGAACGTCTTAAATTACATTTACGGCAAGTAACAAGACAAGAGGCCAGGTATGTTTGTTGACAGATAAAATGTAGTTTGGTCTCATCGGATTCAAGTCATGCACTCGCCGACAACGGTAACCACACACGATACTCAGCCGCTTCACATACAAATGTAACACATCCTTTTGCATATTACGTCACAACAATGAGCTTACTGAGATCTTTTATAAACGAGGTCCTCGATCAATGATACGTCACCAATGAATAATGCCCAGGCTAGAAAATTTAAAAATGAACAGAATTCATGACATGATAATAAATAGTTAATATCTACAGAAAATATTTAAATTAGGGATATAATATAAATTCTCAAGTTTATTTCTACGTTAAATTACCTATGTATTACATAGCGATCAATGTTTCTCAAATTTTAAAAGTGGAAATTTAACCCTCTTTTTCATAAACGTTGCTTAAAGTTAAGTAATGATTATCGTCTGTTTTGGATACAGTTTTGACGTTTAAACGTCTCTTAACTTTAACCAACGTTTATAAATACGAGGGTTAATGTTAATATATTTTCATACATAATTTACAAAATAGAAAGTGAAAATAGAGTTTACAAAACTAAAAACATTCCGTATAAAAAACTAATCGGTTAGCAAATTACATTCATTTAAATGTCAATAAAAATCAGTTTATTGGTAAATGATCTGCTAACCGACCAAAACAAAGTGAAATAAAGAAATCCCGCCTTTTGTCATTCAGCTGTTATGTATGTAGTTCACTTAGTCGACTAATACTACATTTTAAAGTTATACTGTACTCGTTAATGCTATTCTGAACTGTCCTAGAAAGTTGGCAACCAACCATTTGATCTTCAAGTTAAAACATTAAAGAAAATCAGGGTTACAGAACATAACATTAAGTAAATACATCTTTAACAGTATTATTAATAATGTAACTTCTAAACCGCAGTCACCCGAATGACTAACTGAGAGACGAAGTCTCAATCTGCAAACACAAATATAAAGCTAATTAAAAAGTTTCAAACTAAATTATGAGAGGGGTTGCGCCGATGGACTCCGTACCAAGATTGTCCACGAGATTTAATCAAAGGGTGTTATCGTCAGGAATGTGAACTGGTTAGGCGAAAACTTGTCGCGCACTCGCGAGGGTATGAGGGTACAGTGTCGTGGTACCGGAACGAGTGTTTGCTCGACGGCTGTGGCAACAAACATCGGTGTCACACTCAGAGAATTACAAATTTATATTAGATATTCATAACAGGCGCCAAGATTTGTTCATTTCGTAAATCCCAGCACAATAACAGTTACTTAATACTGGCACGCGAAACAGTTATAAGTAACAAGTAGGCTGGCTACATTGAATGATTTGTCCGATGTCGACCTAACAGAGGTCAGTGGCGGTACATTTTTATTGATCGGTCATATATTTTTGAGTTGAATTGAAGCGGAGCTATAAAAACAAAGAGCATACGGTCCCTTCAGACTATTAATTCAAGTCAAAGCTAAAATGCGACAAAGGCGAGTCAGCTCATAAAATTTATAGGCGATCGAATGAGATAATATGGTCGACGTTAAGAGCAGCTTAGACAGTTTGAAAATTTAAATGTGAAGTAAGTTTTGCGAGATTGCGCGGTATAAATCAGCGCGCGAGCGGGCGGAGCGGCGCGGCGCGGCGAGGCGCGGGCGCTCGTCAGCCCGCTGCGGCGATAAATCCGACACTCCCTCGGGCTTCTTAACCGTTCTCCATCTTCATGTACACACCAACACCGACGCTCCGTATGCCCCGAGTGAAGACCTAATACCTAAGTACACATTTTTTATGCAACGTCCACAGTGCGATTTTATATATATCACTGGATTTCGGTTAATAACGTTTATAACTATATTATTATGTTATTAATGAAAAAGAACTCATTTATTTTGGTACATGAGTAAAATACCTGTACGTAGCGTCAAGTAGACAAGGATGTTCTTGTTTTAAATGGCCCTGCGACATTAATTTAAATAGCAAACAAGTTTTTAACATTTCTCACTTATCTCATCTGTCAGCTTGTAGCGTCCGAAGTATTTTCCGCGAACTTCGCCCTAATTCTTTTTCACGCTACATTTCAAGAATCTTATTTTTGTAATTACAAAAATGTCTAGTACGCCGACGTTATCCTTAATTGCTGGACATAAAAATTCCATTTAAATTTCCCTTTTAACGATCGGGGAGAAGTGTCTAATTGTATAATACACTCGTTTGCGTATTTTTATTGTTGGTACAATAATTAGAACATAACGCGACTTCGCCCTTTTTAAGCAGGTTTGTAATTAAACTTTTCTTAGGAGTTGTAAAAGAATATTGCGAGATGCGAGCGTATCTTTTAGCAGGGGTGCAAGTGCCGGCGAGCGAGGGGGTGGGCCGGTTATTTAAGAAATGGAAAGAAAAGCAATTTACTGCTTATCAGCGGGAGTAGCGACCCGCGGGTCACTCGGATAAAAAAGTACCTACCTAATGTCGAGACTGAGACATGGCAACTACTTGTGTGCGGACGCTCCTGCAACCAACTTCCTGTTGCACCTTCACACAATTATGATAAATTAAGTAAGCAAGCCGTGTCATGTGTGTCCGATGTGTTTTCTCATCGAAAAAATTACAAGCTTCCATACAAACTCTCATTCCATATTGAGCCCCTTTTAGGAGTGAATTTTTGAAAATCCTTCCTAGTGCTCACTTTCTATACAAAGAACTTTAGTGCAAGATTTCATGATCCTAAACCCAACGGTTTAGGCTGTGCGTTGTCTGTCAGTAAGGTTTTTTCAAAGATAACTTGTAGCCTTACTTAAGGTTTCTCAAATTGTTATACTGATATGCAGATGAAAAATAGATTAATCTAAAAGTTACTCTATTATAAGTTGTTGGACGAGTTAAAGTAAAATTAGCTTAAGTCGACAAATTCCTCTCGCAGCTTAACGACGCGACTCTCAAGTAACTTCTCCTTGGGTCCGAGACGTACTACGTGTTTGTGATGTTTGTGAGACACAGTAACATAACTAGCGAATATTTTTCAATGATTAGACACTTATACAAATATATTTTTGATTTAAGGCGACCAAAAACAACTTTAAATCATTTATACTGAAGATCACGTCTAAACGATTTGGAAAAAATATGTAGGAATGTTTTAGATTATGTTTAGATTTTATTAAAATACCTTTTGTTTTGTGTATAATAAATTAATAATGCGTCTAATTTAGGATAGCGGTCCTTGATGAGCGAGTCTTATTACTGGCTAGCTGTACAACGCGTTGCGTGAGCTCAGTACAGAACACGCAAGCTAACCACTCAAGGTCACTGGTATATATCTGCGTCTTAATGAATTAAAATACTAAACAACAGCACAGTAGGCCGAAGAGAATACTCTTTAGCTCTACTCTCGACTTATACCAAGAAAATTGACGTATCAGGTGCCAAGCTGACATGTACATTTTCTTTGTGGCCTTTAATATAGGCAACCGCTACTACTGATGACTTTTATTAATCTTATCATAAAGTCGCTTTTCGTGTTTGCTGTGTGACCGCGATGTTCTTCTAAACAACGCAACGGATTTTGATGCGGTTGTCGTTTATGTGTCATCATCATCTGTCTAGCCTTTTCCCAACTATGTTAGAGTCGGATTCCACTCTAAACGGATGCAGCTGAATACATACAGTATATAGTACATTAATATGAAACTTGCCTACCTACATTTAATAAAGAAATATCGGTATTTTATCAAATAGTAAAAACCGTTCGAAGCAGGGCCAGTTCGCTAGATTAAAATAAAACTAGAATTCCATGAATAAAAAAAGAAAGAAAGAAAACAAGTAGAAATAAGTACTGTCTGATTTACGTATTTTAATTTTTTTGTTATTTTTTTTTTAAGTGAGGAAAGAACCACCAATTACAAAATAGAACCATATTTTATATTAAAGGTAAACAAAATATGTTTGTAGTTCAATTAGGTACCAAGTAAAGTTTTTCAAAAACTGCACAGCATTTAAAAATCCTGTCAGCTGTCGACAAGACATTTTTATTTTATTTTATTTATTACGGAAAACAGTGACCCATTACATTTTGTAAGAAGAAATACAAAAAGATACGGCCAAATGTGTAACCAACAACATTTACACGAAATAACATAAAAATAATCTTTACAAACTGCTATTTAAACTAAAACCTACAAACTACAATCATTTTTAGCTAAGAAAAAATGTTTGTGCTAAAAAGTAATACAAAATTAAAGAAAAACTCATCATGGAAATCTTAATTAAAATTACTTATAATATTTTTGAATCTACAAGCAGAAAAAGCAAACATATCGATAAGACATCACAAAAATAATAAACAAAAACTTTTGTTTCAATTTAATCCACACATTAACGTTAATGTCTCTTCGACAATAGTTCAAACTGTCCCTTTTCCATACAGTACAATGGTGTATTGTAACGGTGCGTCAAAAATTTGCAATGATTAGTTGGGGCGAATCTATTTTAACTTAGGGTGGGGTGGCAGGGTGGCGGGTCGTGACCCGGACAAATATTTGGCTATCAATGGGACACTCATCCTGTTATTATAATCGATGGACTGTGTTTGCACACATCATATTTATAGGACTTTATCAGATTTTCATTTGCCTGCTACCTAGAGTATGTTTTTACAATTTGTTTTTTTTTTTTTTTTTTATTAAACTTAATCAAAGGTAGGTACTGTTCCTGTGTATGCCACACAGGAACAGTACCTACCTTTGATTAAAGTATCTTTCTTCTTCTCTTCTTCTTCTTTTTCTGTAAATAAATTTTTAGGGTTCCGTACCCGAAGGGTGCCAAACGGAACCCTATTACTAAGCCTCCACTGTCTGTCTGTGTCAGCGGGCTGTATCTCATGAACCCATAAGGGTTCATGAGATTCAGCCCGCTGACACAGACAGACAGTACACTTTCAACTGTCTACCCATAAGGGTAGACAGTTGAAAGTGTAGTGTATTTCTATTGCAGATAGAACAACAAATAATTATAAAGTTAAAAATGAAAGTGGGTCGCCCATACAAGAAACGTGTTTTTTTTTCAACATTTTTTGCTAAATATCTTACGGTGGCACAGAATCCTGCATGTGCGAGTCTGACTCGAACATAGCCAGTTTTTTTTAAAATAGCCTTTTTTTTTTCAAAATTTTTTCATGCATTGAAAAGGAACGTGAAAATTTAATATCTAAAGAACGCGAGAGAATCTTAAAGCTACGATTAGCGATTTTAATAAATAGTTTAACTACGAATCTGCATATGAATAGTAAGTTTTTCTGATTTGCAGTAAGGGGTTAATTGGCTTATTATTTTTTCAGTCTGCTCTTCAACATTAAGGTACTTACACGACCGTTTAAGAAATGCTTTGGAAAGATGAAAAATTAACCAATCTATTCCTGTAAAAAAATATTTGGTCCTGAATTCGATTATCAAAGTTACTAACATCTATTACTTAGTATCACACCTAAATAAACTATCCCCTTTTATAATAAATGTAAAATAGAAGCGATATCCTGATCGATTCGATCGGAGGAGGTCTCCGCTAATGTTTATTAACTGTATAAATTATACAAAAGACAAATTTACGCTCAATCACTTATACCCAATATAAATTCCGGCAATGTTCCTTGAAACGCTGTGTCAACCTATCCATCAGTGTAAAAATTCCCTGTTGATCCCCTTAATTTAATCAAAAGATCGCTTTAGCTGGTCATGGACAAGAAAAAACGGGATGACGTAACGTAACGACGACACGGTGATATAAAATTTTCATCGAACGGAAGACGGGAGGGATGAGGCAGGTGGGGGTGGGGGAGGGCGGATCTCCTGGTGTAATATCCAAGTCGATCCGGGTAACCAATAAATTACAATTTGACACAAACAAAACCCCACTGCTGCACGTTGCCGCGAATTATTTATTAGATATACACGACGATCAACCGCTCTTGCCGATTAATATAAACAAGAAATGCCTAGCTACCTATGTTGTACCTATTCATCAATGGTCATCTTATACGTAGATAATAGTAGTGTATTTAACTATATCAATCTTACGTGAAATCAGAAATAACACAATCTTTGCACACATTGAATTGTTCATTAAGGCATCGAAATAGTTATCAAACTGATATGGAAACCTCCTCAAGACATGTAAAATGATTGTCATGCGAGTGATGGCTCCCCGACGCGTAGAGGTGACCCTCCCCACTTCGAGTAATAAAATTTGCATACTTTTAATCAAGGCTCGTGTTGTGGAGAAGTTTCCCAATAACGGAACGCCGTGATCGATTCAATGCCCAGTCTAAGCATCGTTTTTGCATTTATAATGTCCTTCATTATGTAACGCGGACGTTGAGACAAATGTGTGTTTAGAAATAAGATAAGAACGTCTTATTTATTAAAAATGTATACAGAACATAAAATTGTAGCAGCTATGATTACTAAATATTTATATTATTATGTAGAGTATCGCAGTCAATATTTCTGAACGTTTACAAATGTTTAATTTTTTGTTACTCTCCATGTAAAAATAAATTAAATAATGAGTATTAACTAAGTGCCATGATCTTGTGAGTTTGATCGAGTTCAAGGATACGCGGTACAAAACAATTTAATGTATTCTTTGGCGTGCACTCTCCACTGGAGCTGTGTAAATAATGTTACTAATACCGACTCGCCTTCAATGTTGTAAGAGGATTCCCGTAGCGCAGTTTGCAATAAATTAGCTGGCTTCTAATATAAAACGACAAAACTCCGACAGAGCGTCACGGTCCCGCCGCCGCCCCGCTGCCGTCCCGCTGCCGACCCGCCGCCGCGCCGCTGCCTCCGCCTGTCCATCTCCGCTCCGCATTAATCGTGTTTAGTTAGCGGATATTGGCGGCGGAAATTCAAATGCAATCAAATGAAAATAGAATTCGTAAAAAAGCAAAGAAAACAAACCGACAGGCGTCAGTCTAGCGGGAGCGCGCCGCCCGCCCTCGCCGCACCGCACGCTGACCGTACTTACACGATTTTAAATTGTACATATCTGAAATTCCGATCTGTCGCACTCCCACCCTGCGCTATGAAATGAAACAAAATAAAAGTGTAACGGCACGGCATGCTCGGAAAAAATCAAAATCGAAATTAAAAATAAAAGGATTTTTCGACGCGGCGAGGGAGGCGGATGCAATATTTGCGGCCGTCATTCGATGCAGTGCGCAATAAAAACACGCGCTCGACTTCTACATATAAATATGTGTGGCAGGATTGATTGGAATTGAATATGTGTGGGTGGGGGCCCGGGGCCCGGGGCCCGGGTGGTGCAGGAATCGAAGGTGAGCGCCGCTAAGACTGTAATCGGTTTTGCCCGGGGCCGCCAGCGCTCCACCACCGCTCACAATTAAACTTTGTTTGTACATGTGTCGCTCGAGATTAGCCGCAATGCTCTTTTTAAGTGGACCAGCTGCAGTCCCGCATGCAATTTAAGAATCTAGAACACAATTTCAGCAATTAGATGCCTAAACTGTACGGTTTGTTGTCGTAGTTACTTTCGTGTAATAGTCATCGAGTGAAGAATATTGGTTACTATTAATAACGGTCTTCTCCACCACCGCAACAGACAGAGTACATGTAGCAATCGCGGCAAATGTTCAAAAGATGTAAATGCGCGCGCGGCACGGCGGCGGCGCGGCGGAACATAAATCATCAGGAGGGGAGCTGATTGCCTTCAATTATGGCATTAAGTTTCATGCCTAATTCTGTATTGCTACTTTGCTAGTTATTACCTTGCTCCCCCGATGCGGTCAAGTATTACGCTATTTATTGAATTACTCACTCATTTCGAACAGGCAATATTGTTGAACTAATTTGTGAATGAAGACTGCCTCGTTGCTCTAGTGATCGCAAGCGCTACTGCTGAACATGAGGTCCTGGGTGTGATTTCCAGGTCGGGTAAAGTGTCATTGGGTTTTTCTATCTGGAATTTCTCAGTAGCAGCCCGGAGTCTGGATGATAGCAATGAGCTCGCTCTCTATTAAATGGGACTTAAATATAACCGGCGAAATGTGGGTGTACTATAGGTACACCTCTGCCCAACCCTTTGGGGACACAAGGCGTGATGTTATGTTGTAATTTTTGCATTTATGGTTTTGTATTTATGAGTGTTTCACTCATAGAAGTGCTAATTCTTCTTCAGCGTACGTATGTGTACGTAGTGTACACAAGTGGGTTCTTTGAAGAAGAATAAGAATTAGTAGCTAAGTATATGCTCAAAATATGTTTTGTTTATTCCAACAACTGGCGGTTTTAGTGTAGCTATTACTAAAGGCAATTTTTATTATTTTTAGTAATCCCAAAAAGAATAAAAATTGCTATGAGTAAACTAGTCTAAACTGTTGTATTTATTCTAATTATTTACTATGTTCATGCTTAGGGACTTTTATCTGCAACATGAATTTTTCACACACTAACTTAAATCAAAGGTTATAAAATTATTTTTTTTACTTTTCATCTACGTTATGATAATTTAACATAAAGCGCGAAAATTCATAGGTTTCAATAAATTTTCCGGAATTTTCTACTTTATCGACCGCTTCTGCTTATGGACTCCGAGATTTATTTAATTTATTTAACCATTTATGTACACACATAATATTTAACAGACAAGAAGAAAATAACAGAAAAATACGTACTAAATTGATAGTTTTTTGTGTGACTAGTGCTTGCCTAAGGATTCTGTTTATTTAGATTACGATTCTACCTGATTACCTTGGATTTTGTTGTGTGTACATCGATTTGTTTATCACGTTGGGATGCTCTGTAAAGCCTACATTTAACATAACCAAGGTTGAAATACCAATCAATCATAACTATCACCCACCGTGAGATAAAAAAAGACTAGAATAAAAAGAAACGAATCATATTTGCTAACAACCTGAAAAACTAACCACAAAATAACGACCGCTCCTTATCACATGCAGTATAGGTATACAACTTCATTTTTTCACCCCAAAGTGTTCTACTAAGTAGGCGCTAGTACCTCCTACCGACGCGAGGAGTTTCAATCGATCAATCACTCCCAGCATAACAGTTACAACCGTGAAATCTTCAGGGGCAAGACAAAGATAATTCCCGTTTAACTTCCGTTTCCAACTTATCGAATAATTTAACTGAACATTTATTTTTGCGCGCTCATCAATCAAGCCAGCTCGCGCTTCGCCGATAAGCCTCGGCTCGACGCCGAGAAATGACTAGGCATTACATAAATCCCCTCGGATGATGAAAAGTGAAGTGTAACAGATAAGAACCTACAAAAAGTTACGATGAGAAATGAATCGCGATTTATATCCGCCGCGCGCGACGCTCGCAGTCGCGCCCGCGCCCCGCGGTCGTCACCATCCCTTTCAGTGGTTTTACAGTTTTGAGTTTCTATATAATACTTGTATTCTTTACATAGGTAACGATAATTCATTTTAAGTAATTTAGTTTCCATAATGTACACCAATGAATCTTTTATCTCATTATCAGCCTGCTAATGTTTACTGCTAAACATGGAACTCATGCTTCGAGTAATAGTTTACAAAGGTTTTTTTAAGGATAATCTTACAAATATGAAAATCACATATTTTATATATCCTTTGATCTAAGGTAAAACGACAATAATTTGAACTAAGATTTTATAAATAAAATTTTTGTATGTATTAACCGTTTATTTTATGTGTAACTGTTTTATTGTTTACGTTAAAAACACGAGCAAAAAAAAAAAGCTTTGCAAAAAGCCGAAGTTTAATCTAAACTTTTCTCCGGGTAGCCATTATTAAGATAAACAGTACAATACATAAGCCTATCTCGACATTTATTTTATCACGGGTTCACATCACGCGCCGCTATTCGCTGTTATGATACGGCCCGTACCTGAAGGAGCTGAAAGAAAAGCTATAAACCTGTTCGAAGCGTTTCTTCCGACGCGCCGGAGCGTCGCGTACGCGCGCCGACTGGCAAGCAGCGCCCCCGCCGCCCCCCGCCTCGCCCGCGAACACCCCCCACATCTGCCGACCATATTTTCCACTTTATGTGTGACAGTTGAGGTAATATCGAGACTCTCGCCGCTCTCTGATTGGACGAAAAATACACATTAAAGGAACCTGCCGGTTGCGAGCGAGCGATTCGAAGCTGTATTCCCGTGGAAAATGTCGGAAAATATTGTATTATGGGGGTGGAAAATTGCCACCCTTCCGCCCGCTCGCTCGACTCCGACAAAAACTGTCGAGTATTTGTTTTTGATGAAAACGATTTATTATTCTACGTGGGTTGGAGGCAATAAAGATAAGCCGGCGAGGTGCCGGAGCCTTATTACGGCTAACCCTCGCCTTTGTTTCCTTATAAAGAATAATAAATGAGGCCGCACGCTTATTTACCAACTTCCTTAATTATTTATTTATGCGGAAACGTTGTTGATATTTGTTAAATGCATAAGTTCATGAAACTCGTAATGGCTTGCTGAAATGAAATATTTTGTAAGTTTGCTATCGAGTTGGAATAAATTAGATTTATTTAATATTTATACAGTTTAGTCTATGACATCGATGGTAATAAATCATGAACAGTAAATCCCGGTTGCGACGCGCCGGCCGATAGCAATCGCCATAACGCCAAATCCGCAATTTGCATTAACACCCCAATGCGCACACTCTCACGATGTGTGGACAACAGTGGCGATTCTGCGATACAAGATTTATATGACGATAAGACAGATATCTTAAACGCCTAGAGAAATGAAACGAGGTAAGACAAAACATACCTACAATATTAAAAGAAAGAGAAATAAATTCAGGATTCATCTTTCGAATTAAAACACCTAAACACACCAAAATAAAAAAAGAATCATTTGTTCGAAAATATTTATAAACTACCCGAAACAAAATTGTCACGCGTAAAATTTATTTATGCAACGTAATCATCAAACATCCGTGTTCAGTGTGAGGCCCCCTGCTGTGCGCACGCGCCGCTAAACAAGCCATTTAGTCAGATTTATTAATTTCATCGTGGACATGTGGCTGCCGTGTCCTGACTCTTTGCTTGTTTATATCATCTGTCGTGTTTATTAACCAAGCTTTGTAGGGTTATAAAGTAGTAAACTGTTTTTTTATGAGACGTTTTTATGGTTAATGTCAATGCCAAAAGCCATTTATTTTTACAGGACTTATAACATCGTTTTTTTTTTATATTACTCTTTTATAATTGCTTGGACAATCTAATCCAAAAGTATCCCACACAGAAATAACCTAATAAAATTATGAAAAATGTAGGCAAATAAATTATATCTTCATAAAAACGATCATAATAACAGAAATACATTACTGGGCTGACAAATTTGTGTACACAAATTGGTTGTACAGCGCCTCCCGTGTCCCTGTCTGGGCGACGTTTAAAAATTTAAATATCGACAGCGGACCCCTCCTAAATTAAATGAACGCACATCTGAAAAATGCTCCACTGGGCTCGGCTCTAAAACGCACTTTTTTCCTACTTTTACCTTCCATTTAGGACATTTCGGTTGTGAGACGGTATCTATGCGGATGTTTTATGCTATAAGTAACCAAAAACAACAATTTTTAGATTTTTCAGATGATTTTTTATATAAATCATCAACGCTGTTGGTCAAGTGGCCAATACAACGAACTTGACCGAATAAATAATTTCATACAAAAACATTATTAGGTCTACTAATAGTTTGACTATTCTTATTCATGTAAAATCACCCTATATAATTAATATTTATTTTCTCAAATATGCTTGGAAATTCGAGCATTATTTTGATAACCTTCTTCGAGATAACATGTACTAGTAGAATACAAGCGAGTAGGCGACCGACAATGTACTATAAAAATTCATGTCTATCGTGTTTAGCGACCGAATAAAAAATTACGGCCCACATTTTCGCGATCGTCCATCAATGCCCCCGTTGCAGGCCGCGACAGTAATGTACTATTTTTGCATTTCTAATATTCTACATCAATAGGGGAAAATATAAATTCAATAAATTTTATACGTGGGATTTAACAATGTAGGATTTAACCTATTCATTCGCAAAAAAAGTTACATATTTCGTAGGAGTAGGTAGTAGGTACCACCCGTAACCGATTTCGTAGCACGTTTAGGATTTCCTATAAAAACTCATTGCAAAATGACTAGTAACACACAGATAATATAAACACACAACTATATCCCTAAAATATATTATTACTATTTAGCAATTAGCATTAGGACATAAAGCGGTCCACAGCACCCCTAAATGACGCGTAGCGGATGCGGTGTAAGTTAACTCGTACTATTTAACCATCCGTTCATACAGCCGCGATGAAACAACACCCTCGCAGCCCTACGACTTGAAAGAGACAAAAATATAGAAAAAATCAAGAAAGAAAGAGATGATCGCGTACTCATCGGGGCATAACTCATAAATAAAATACAATATGGTGAGCAAAACATTGAATTATGCCGGTATTATGTCGCATTTGGCCTTTGTGAATTAGTCACTGCATATCAGTAGGGGAGTAGATTGGATGTTTGTCGCTGATGTTAACCGACCGTGCCGATGGATGGATTTATTACTTTTGTATAGAAATCATCATATTTATTGTCAAAAAAAGACAAAACTTCTAGAGAAGTCTCATTAAAAAGTTATTAGTTTTAAATCAACCTTTTAAATACATGTGTTGCCTATCTACATATATAGTTATATTAATATCAATAACCCTGGTAAAACTCAAATGACTAGAAAACTAATTACATTATAGTAGCGGCAATCTCTAAGTATTCACATCAAATGAAACCTATTCGATGTCACAACAAAAATACAGCGAACTCCCCACAGTCGATATTTTGAAGACAGTTGATAGTGATATTGGTAACACTTCAATTTATAAACAAAATGCTCGGCTGCTGAGCTATAAAGGGGAAAACGACGCGCCCGATTCAGCGAAATCATAGAAAAGCACATAAATTGGTGCGCATTAACATTTCCTTTATCCTACGTGTCGGCGTATGACGGGGGCACCGCGCCGCACCGCGCCGCGCCGCGTCGGGGCCGCCCAAGACAATAAATTTACATATTTCACCCCTCAAACAGACCTTTTTTGCCATTCCGCAGAATTACGCACATATGGGAATATTCTGTTGAATACATCAGCAGTAAGGAGAGATACTCTCAGAATAAAATTATCTTCCACGACGCCACATTTGGAGATAAAGAGCCTCTACGTTTTGACGCTTTTGATACAGAAGACTGTTTTTTCGAGCTACGAGAAAATGGACCTACTTACCTGACATTATTGCGTCTGAACTAAATGAGATCATTATTTTCAAGCCCATGTAAAGTGTTGGAAATTTTTCATAAAACGCGTAGATCTGAATCCCAAAACACTATTTATTGAATGTTACGATGTCATTAATCTATTAATCTCTTAATTCAATTTACAGAGTACTATGGGGTGTCAGGTACATACGCAACTTCACATATGGAAATGTAATTTTGCGGTGGAAGCACCCTTCAAAGGGTCAAATCAAAATCATTTTCACAGTCCAGTGAAGCATCGTACGGTCGGCAACGTACCGCTACAAGCGTGTACTTTATGTTCACACAGTTTCATTATGTTGCACACTTGTACCAATATTTGGGTTTTATTTATAATGATTTGCTACGAGGATTACACTTTGGAATTTAATCAACTTTCTTATCTCTTTGAAAAAGTATTGTGGTACTTAAAACTTTTCATCGGGGGGCACGGCCGTGTCCCCGCCAAGTCGAGCAAAACAAACACAGGCACAGCCATACCATCTTTTCTCGAAGCCATTCAGGACATTTTCAGCCCCTTTAACTTCGTTGTGGATAAAGCTAGAAGCCTGAATTTTCAGTGACCAAGAGGTCTTAGTACAACTAGAACTATTGCAGGTCAAAGTTCCTTAATTTTTCACTGACTCACCGATTATCAAAATTCTAAGGTACTTCTAGCAGACACACAAGCTTCAAATTTTGAACACAATTAGTGTTTAGCCTATAAAGCAAGGAAAAATCAAAACATACCGCAATTTCAGTCCCGTTTTCTAGATATATTAACTTTGTAATCACATAATATTTATATAGAATCACAAAATTACTTATGCAGTTCGTGTATCTAGAAAACGAGACTGAAATTGCGGTATATTTTAATTTTTACTTGCTTACTTTTTACTTACTTTTGCAGTTCATGCAATTTTTCGTCAATTGTACTATCTAAAAAGGTAGATAGATAGGTAATGTATGTATGTTGTTGTATGTAGAATGTAGATTCTGTTACCGTGTGCGATTGACAAATTCTTCTATTGATTAAAGAAATAAACATGATAAATAGATACGTACTCAATAAATTAACAGACTTGGTTTTACATTAGATCTCACATCTTTTTACGATAGAAGAACAGCATTGCGAGACTTTCATTTTTTACACGTTATGTTTTTTATGGGATTGACTTTTCCAAAGGTATGGACGGAATACTTCCCATAACTACTTTTCAAAAGTTATTTATGGTGACGAACTAATTGTGACAATAGTCCTCGTAATTCAAGAAAAAGTCATGAAGAGGGCAAGATATAAGCTGTGTTAAATATCAAATAAAACCAACCAATTGGCCTTATAAGAAAACCCTTATTAATGACTAGCAGTTAAAATAACTTCACATAGTCATAACATCGCCACGTTAGTTACAAAGGGATCCGCATTGCTACACCCTTTACATAAATGGGTACTTGAATACGACTACAGTTTGACCCGCACTTAGGTATTATGCACAATCGTATTACCTACCAACGCCGAAATAGGAGGTTGCTTTATAGAATGTAGCCAGAGAGTGGACGGTAGGACGAGGCAGACGGACGACACTAATACTCATTAGAATTACATGGCGGAACGGACCGGTGGTCCGGACCGGCCGGCCGGTGGCCGTGCCGTGCGCTCGCCGCGTCCGAGCCGTGCACCCACACCGACGCACCATCATTTACATTTGTCTCACCAACTGCCTCACGTGTGGATACTCAACGTGTAGCTGTAATAATTAATTTTATTGTAACTACGAAGACTTTCAGAAACGGATTTTTTAAAATAAATAAATACACTTTTGGAGATATTAAACTTTTGTCAGGTAATTATACGCTTATTGGACATTAGTCTTAAATTGAGAAAAACAAGAACTACTTTAACCTGTTCGTAAAGTTTTCTCTTCTCAAGGAGAGAGGGTTTTCCCATTCCCTATTTTTTTGGGTTGTTTATTAGACATAATATAACAACATCGAACAGACAAAGGTATGTTCAGGATTATGGAATCGAAACTACTTTTTATTAGTACCTGGAAGTCAATTCAACAAACAACAATATTGGTAGTTTTATTTGAACCAATAAGATTTTCGATGAAAATCTGCTAGAGGGAAACTTTTTCCGTAACAGTCTTTTGTTATCCAGGGTCGTATTTGATTCATATGGTGCTTAAAATTTATTCTAGCTTTACGTTCTTTCAATAAATTTATCAAATGAGATAAGAATGCAACAACTCTTAACATAACAAGAAACGCCTGACATCGGCACATTAATTGCAGTTTACAACAATGTGAATATTTGTGTAAGTGCAATGTTCGTGAAACATAGTCGTGTTTAGCGCCGTAACAACTTTCTTAACTTGATTCGACAACTTAAGACGAAAGAGAAAATATTTCCTGTTGTGTATTGTGTTACTATAGGTATGTATAGATTGTTGGGAAATATTACATTCTGTGCACGAATTCCACCACAATCGATAAGAGAGATGACCGCTGGGCGCGAGGAGGTGCGGGGGCGAGCGTCGATGGGGAGACTGTTATTTGATTAGTCTTACCGAGAATGAGCTCGCCTCTACTTAATGGGGTGAGGGCTTGTAACCGGACCACGTATAATTTTCACTTCTCCGCGTTAACATTGCGCGAGGAAGACAAAAGCTCAAAACCACTTATCTAGAAACAATAAAACGATTCACGGCGGAACATAAGAGCAAACCCGAAAGGCGTTCATCCCATCATCGCTTAATAGACACGCATTTCGACATAAATGAGTTTCGCTTTAAATTAATTAGTAGCACATTTTCCATTATAAGGACAAATGTAAAAGCGACCGCTTAATAGCGCGGTGGAAAACTCGCTAGTTTTCGCTTCGCGAGAATAGGGCCGGAGAGAAATTGCGGATAGACATAATCAGTCTTCTGGCTTTGAGGCCGCCCCGGCCCCCTAATGTGGCACACACCTCTCCTACTGATGAATACGCTTTACACATACGCCTCACGACTGATTGAATTCAATATCAACATTGTAATTAAAGCTCCCTACTAAGCATTTTGTTTATGACAACGACTACGACGGATTAATAATAATCTGTTTCTAAAATGTATTCAGCACGTTAAGTTTATTTAAACCTCAACCTGTCTCAAGTTAGCAACCAAATGTCTATAGTTCACTACTACAAGAAAAGTTTTGAAGCAAACGGGAGGTCGGTTTGTGAGGACGGTCCGTAATGACCCTGTCCGATCTTACAAAAGGCAATTACAATAAAGTTCCATTCGCACATGGTCGTTAACTGGACGATATATCTTGGATTCCCTCAGTCAAGTCGGCTTTCGCACTCGTTTCATCTTACCGCCTTGACACACGACCTCACATTACAATTTTAATTTTTAATTGTTCTTTAACCATTGTATCTTGATCAAATCTTCGACTACTTTGACAACACAAAGTTACAAGTGTTAATTAAAGTAGCTAGAGATTCAACGCAATAGTGACAGAGAATTAAATTTGTTTTTAAAATATAAACTATGAATTATGAATGGTGTAAACATTAATAAGGCGGAGGCTCGCACGTGTGCAGGTAGTGCGAGGTTCCCCGTAGGTGTGGCGCCGCCCGCGCGCGGCGCATGTTACTGCCTCGGAGCGCACACTTTACGAGCGGGGGATTAACCCGTGTAACGAGATTCATTAATTCTTGTCGTTAAAATTTGTCGTTCTCGATTAATAAGGAAGTCCCAGGCGGCGGGACGTTATTATCAGCGGACCGCAGCCGGGTGTCGCCGGCGTCGGCGTCGCCAGGGGCTCGCCGCGAAACTTCCCACTCCGCCCGCTTTATTTACACTATCGAGTAAATTAAACTCGCGCTCGAGTGTCGGAGAAAACTTTAACAGAACTTTGTGTGTAATAAGTGGTGCAACAACACGAGTGGAAGAGCAAACGTCGGACGCGGTCTCCGCTCCGCACTTCTCTCCCACTTAACTCTTTGGGACATATTTATTCGACCCTCCGGCGACCACTGCGGAGCTTACCCTCCCGGGCCCCTCTGAAATTAACCTAACGAATCAAAGCGGCCATTAAATAGTACCTGAACCATTCTTACGTACAATCTGCGCCAATTACGTTATGAATGCTCGCCGCAACCTCGATCGATCGGGTACGTGCGCTTATAAATTTTTGATCGGTCTCGGAAACGAATCGAAACAAAGAAAGTACACAGGTCCGTTATTAGCGTCCGTTTCCTCTATCTGTTTGTATGTAATTTTTAATGCGGGGTCAATCAGGGAGCTATATCGTAGATCTCCGTTGGGCCGAGACCGTAACGATAATGAATCGGCACTGTAAGAGCGCCGGACCGCACTCACGAATTATTAATAGCTGTGTACGCGTACCACAGTGTTACTCTTATTATTAAATACCCCCTTATGCCACCAAACTTTTCAGTATAGACTAGTCGGAGGCGAATAACCACCGCGTGCTTATCATTATTAACTGAAAGCATTAATAGATGCAATCCTAGGGTAGGATTAAGGCATGGTCAACGTAGTAAGCGGTTTCAATTGCCTAACATTACTAATGCATAAAGAACATGTCCTGTGTTCACACCGGCCGCATTTCCTTGTCCTTTAAGATGACCCTCCCCTTGTGGAGGCAGCGGGCTTGTCCACTATTTGTTTTACCTACCTGTGACCCTCGTACAACTGTCCACTAAGTGTTGATTGCTTGTAAACAGCGTTTGTAAGCATTTAACTATTTACTTTTAGCAAAATCTTGCAGTAATGTCATTCTATTCTTAGTATTATCATGCTATTTTTAGATAACAAGAGTCAGAAGCTTGCGTCATAAGTTTATTGTGCGATTCAAATCCCATGCGTGGAAGGAATTGATAAGGCGCGCTCGAACCTTTGCGTCTATTGCTTGAAATTTATTGCTGTTTTGGGTTTTTATTGTTCCGTTTTACGGCCTCCTCGTGTATAAATCGTACAGATAGAAGATGAATTCCGCGCTAAAGCGACCGCTACCGACGTTACATACCATATAATATATTTGGGCGATACCTTACGTCCTCGTATAAATACAAACAGAGAGTCGTAAAGTAACTATCCAGGTTAGTTTATTTATGCGACACTGCCCATATTGAAGGCGAGCTGTTTGAACAGAGCCTTTATTTTCGTCTAAATGCCCAGTAGTTTCCACGGACGGAGGACGATTTTCATAGAGGTCCATCACGACGACCCAAGCGTGTGCCATATATCACACGAAATTATGCTTGGGCTGCGTTCCTACGGCGAGCGCGACAGAGACGGCGCACGAGACTCGCTGACCCTCAGCTCATAATGTACGGTCCGGTTAGGTACACGACTTACGGGAAGTAGGTATGTATGTAACCCCGAGCCCGCGCCCGCTCCCCGTGCATGAAATGCTTATTATACGCGGCACGTAGGCCGCCACCCCCGCCTGGCTTGCTCGCTCGCGCCACCTGCCGCCAGCAACAGACAGGGACGCACGACCGATATTATAGCAAATCGAGGATTGTTATGTCCGGTCCGCCAGAGGTCGGCGTAATATATGGCCACGGTATTCCGGGCACATATATTAACACAGAACTCGCCTCATACGAAAAGATCTTACGCGATGGAAACAAATGGTAAGGAAAATTTTGGCGGTGAAATTCATTGAGATGGAAGCAGCAATAACAGGACGAAAAATTACAGTAATTTTTCTGACTGATCTGACTACTGTTTGTTAGTGGGGATGAAGGCTGGTAAATTATCGTACTTAAAGAAAAGAATACTTTTATTCCAGCCAGAGTCCATAGGGTTAGTAACAACAACTTATATTCGAATCTCCTATAACACTATGAAAAATGACAAGAAAAGTTGATATTGGTAGAAAAGCACCCTCACGAAAGTTTCCTAGGTAGAGTCGAAAGATAATCTATTAAATAATAATGGGGATGTGTGGTCAAGAGGATGATGGTGTCGGGAGGCTGGGCAAATGAAGAATGATGAGCAGTTGCATCGAGGGGCGCTGCAGCCGCTATGACACGTCGCACTAAGTGACTGATCACCCTATCGCAACGTACCTACATAGATTTTAACTTTTCAAACTACAGTTTAGAACGTAATACATATTTTTTACTATTGATTAGAGCCAAGTTTTCTGTTAGGTCTTTTACGGAGTTTCGATTTTCGCAAATATTTTGTATAATTTATGGTTTTCTATGTTCTACAATTTAATTAATATATCATACGAAAGTTTTCGTTCAGCTACAGTGTTTTTCCCGGAATACTGCCTGCTTATAAGTACAATCACGCCCTTGCGATAAACGTCTAGGGGCGCAGTCACCCGCACCGCCTAAACGAATTTAAATAAAATCGGGTATTAAAATCTCCAGGCGATCTCACAAAAATATACCTATGTCAGGAGAGATTTGAGCGGAATAAAAATTCCTCAAGCTCGTCGCATTATCGAGGGGCGGGTCTCCTGTTTTCTTTTATGGCTGTCGTAAGGTATATAATCTTCAAGAAAAATGCGATATTTAAATGAAGTGAATTCCTCGAAGGGGATTTCCTTAATACCCGAATTTTTCAGTTGCAATTTCATTTGTTAATTCAGTGAGGTTGGCTGTAATCGCGTTGGGGTGACAGAAAAACATCTGTCATTTTAATTTTCGTTTTCACAATTTTGAATCTGTTCGGATTACACAATTTTGAATGGTTTTAAGAAAAAATAAAGTAACTATTTGGTGTTTTCTTTGATACGACACCCCAGTGTCAACTCTTGTCGCGTACAGTATAAACATTGGGTCGTAATGAGGCGGTGTGGTGTGGCGGAGTGTGCGCGGGATCCGAGCGCGTGCGCAGGAGCTTGAGCCACGTGCACGCCACGCGTCGTACATCTCTAATTGCCCTACTATAGAGATTGTGACAATATTGGACAATCCAGTGAAAATAACACCCGAATATTATAAAGCGTATCGCGTAAGCCGACAATATCTCTCATTTTAATAGATAAGTGGAGGCGGAGTCATGTGATTTGTTACTGACTACCCTCATAATACCTTCGGCTTTACTTGCGTTTATTTAACCCTCCCTAAATTATTCAAAGCATAATGGATGTAACTAAAATTGTTTTTACACACCAAAAATGTTATCAGTAGAGTTTCAAAGTAAAATAACATGAAAAAATATAGTCAAGGCGGTGCTCGGTCGGTGGCCATTTCATTAAAATTAAAAGAACTTAAGTCGCGTCACAAGACAAACTGCCGCCTGGAGAAATAAAGAGAGCAAAGCAAATGAGAAGAACTCATTTGGGCGGCCACTGAATTGTGTTCGAGAGGATAATAAAAAGGGAAGCCATCAGTGACACGCACAATAAGCATCAACCTCAAGAATTTCATAGATAACGGCGCGGAGCCGCCGCAGGGACCTCATTAGGAGGCCGCAGGGAAATTAAAAAGAAACCAAGATCTCGGACTCGATTGCGACCCGAGAAAAACGAGCGGCCTTCCTCTCATAACATTACATACAGCCTCCGTCGATTTTCCGGACGATTATTATTTTGTGGTGCGTAAGACTTGGCCGGAAAAGTAGTTAATGACAGAACAGAGGGCGAAGGCGCACAGGCGCAGCATAAATCAGTCTGGAGCAGAGATGAATGTAATTACCGTGCCGGACGGGACAAATCGGATCTGCGAGCGAGCCTCGTTTGCCGACTAGCGCCGCATACACACGCGTGGCACGACTAGGCGACTCAAGCCGCTCGTAGTAACTCATGAAAATGAAATACGTTTTGTCGATAGTTTTCTAGCACGTTCTTTTATGAGGATCTTTAAATCTCTGTACATTTATCTTCAAACAATTAAAACGTATAGAAACGAAGTTAAAATAACAATTAATTGCCCCTTTCAAGAACGAGTTCCGAGTCTTTCGAACTGACTCGATTTGCTAGGAAGAAATCTATAGAAATCTTACATTTATGCAAAACAAAGGCAATCAAGGCCCGGGCGAACAGAAGAAATGAGCTTCATTAAACGACGGAATGAAAACTTTAATAATGTAAGATGCAAAAAACTCGACAAAAAATACTTAAGAAAATCTGACGACATAAAGGCTGGTGTAACCGGGGACTCGCCGTAAAATCATTAAGATGCTAATAAAAACTTCCTTTTGTAACACAGAGACGAACTCGGGGAGCGACGAGAAAAAATATTCAAATAAAAACTCAATCGAGAGAGTGGAATGGGAAGCGGTACCATGATTATTCTTCAAAACATAATGAAGAGAATTAATGTAAATATTCTTTTTGCTTGGAACTTTCCGCCCTCCGGAAAGTTTTATTTTACGGCGCGTCGTTTAACAGCCGTCCCTTATTGACATTCAATTCGGGGGAAATTGATTTATGAAGATTGTCGCCTTAATTGTAGAAAGATTTTTTTGAATCGATTGTAATCTGTGAAATATTTGAGAAGTTGAATAAATCAGTGCAACGATATAGATTCATGTTGGTATTAGCATGTTTATGTGTAGCCGAGTGTTTTTGTAGAACAATGGGTGTGCATTGTTGCATTATTGAGTAGCTCGTGACAGTACGGAGCAGGGCCGAGCTGGGCCGAGGTTGAGGGCTGCAGCTGCACTGTCATTACACTGTCATGCCAGTGGCACTCGACAAGCGGAACAAATGCGCACCATTTTGTTCATTATCTTTATTAAATATCATTGACTTTATGCTTCATTTTTTATTCCGTTTCATGAATATTTTATGACAATTTTTTATTTTTATGTGCAGCTCCTCGCATATTTTTTTGTGTTTTGTTTGTGCTCAATTTAACTTCAAGTAGATCAACGAACGGGTCTCAAAACATATAGGCCCTACTCAAGCATAAAGTAAGCACATCCCTTTTACTGGACAGTATTTTTCGGGATTTGGAACAAAATATCCGTAAATAATTGGAATCTCTCCAGAGGAGTCGTCGTGGAAGGGTCCACACAAGGTCCAGCACCTTTTTACGGTCGATAAAAATAATAAGTCGGTGCTCCCGCTACCCCCTCCCCCGCTACCTACCCGCGCCCCCTCCGGACACAGACGTACGGACCCGCTCCGCCCACATTCGGACACCGCTCATTTTTTGTTCGTAGCACTTTTCATTTGTCTCCAAGAACCGAAGTGAACATATATACAAAGAATCGTTTTATTTCTGGGACCACAACAATACACATTTATTATCTGAGTTGTCGAAGCTGCGTCGTAGACACAAGCTACCAACAGACATTAGGCCAAGTTACACACATTAAAAGTTCCCGAATCGACACCTAATATGCAATCACATACTTTATACAAAATTTATCGTACCTATTACAAGATTCGCATTAAACTACCCAGAAAATCTTTAACCTAAGCTTTAAGCTTATAAAAGCTCGGCGCTAATGGCCGGATACCGGAAATTGCGCTCTCATATATCTCCCAACAGATTTATGAAAGTACCCACACATGAGCCGATGTCTCTTGGGCGCACACGCGTCACACTACCAAGAAGTAACGTAACTCCACACACACACACTCATACCAACACCGTTAAACTTTCCCACTTATTAATTTAAAGGATCATTAATTCTGGAGGGTACCAAATATAGTGATATGAAGCAAAACTAAACCAAAGTAATGATAGAAAAACTATTTAGATTATACGTTTTTATTAAATTAGTTGCCTATAGGGTTCTATTTAAAGTCAATAATAATTTCAGCGTCTGAAAATATACCATTTAAAAATTTTACTCTGGGAATCTTCCGTGGGTAACTAATGCTACGCTCGTAGCACAGCGCGCTACGCCGTAGCCGCGTAGCAGATAATCCGCGTCCAGCAGCGTAGTCTCACGCCTCTCGTAGCCGCTGATATGACTCTAGTGGTCTGTCCCCTCTAGACGTATGTGAATTCGGTGCTTTCCCTGTCATGCTTAATGCATCTGTCAGATCTGCATACATATTTAACAATAATCAGCTTTACACCCCGCCTTTTTGGACACAATGCATTTCACTTCAAAACTAATAATGGTTTACTGTTTAGCAATATTGTAGGAATGCATTTATTTATTTCGTGCAATACTTAACTTATAACGCAAAAATCGAACGTGATTAACCGTTCAAACAATGAGAGCAAGAAATACTAAACAGCTATCCCAACACCCTAAGTCAATTGTGAAAAGAATATTAGGTATATTCGCAAGTGGGGGCTGTTTTTTTAGGATCGTAATCTTTTCCGCGTATCCCGTCTCAGCCCTTGCCGACACGTACCGGCCATTGTGACGCGGACTACGTCTTCCGCGGCGCTTCTTATATGAGCGTTACAAGTGCTTTCTAAATAATCTAAGTCCAGTCGAAGAGAGCGTATTGTATTGACACAGTGGAGTGGTGGCCGGCCGTATAATGCCTGATGTGTGTGTGCGTCGTGTGTGTGCAGGGGCTGTGTGTGTGCGTCCACGCTTGATAGAATAAGCAAGTCGTCCGGCGCCGAGGGGGGGAGGGACCGACGCCCCCTTAAGTATCTTGAAGACTGGACCTCCACCACCCCCAGCCCACTACACGTCTTCTGTAGCACTTCCCGTAGCCACATCGGACTCTAATGGACATTTATGTTATGTTGTAAACTTACTTTTGTTATAATATATTGATGGTCACTATTTCTTACTATCACGTTGTCATTAAGATTTTTTTATGGAGGTATTTATAACTTGTCCTTGCATGTGCTTAAACTCTAAGAAATAGAACAACTTTGGTAAATGATAATCACTATGAAGTTCTTAGTACATTTTGCTGCCTATCCACCTTTACAAGCTTCAGTCGAATTTTGTGACCACACAAGTTGTGAGACGTACGGTCGAGAAAAGCAAACAACGCAACAATGAAATAGTTTGTTTATTCATCAATACATGCACGGCAGAAACCATCTGAATGAAGTTTCTTTAATAAAGGGATTCTAGACAACCATAGAAATCATTAAATTTAGTTTGTAAAATACAATTCATCAATGTTTTGCAACTAAACTATAAGTATGTTACTAAATACAAAAATACAATTTCACCTTACTCTTACTAAATGCAGTAAACTGACTTTAAAATTCGTGCCATAGTCGAGAGAAAATAAGCAGTATGCACGGGTACGAGCACTAGTTTATTAAGTTGCTTAAAATGTCAGCAAGAGCGTGCGAGCGCCGGAGAGCGGCGCAGGATCAAATCATATTAACTGGCACTGGCTGCGCTGCGGCGCTCGCCTGCACTGCACTATTCCGTCGCTAATCCTCTACAACCTGGACACACATATTGTTACATTTCCATTTTGATTAGAAACACGTTGCTTTATTGTGTTAAGACTTTTCTGGCGGATCAAAATAATGTTTAGATGTCATCGGGTAGAACAATTTCCGAAATAAGGACAATGTTAAAGATGATAAATGACAGTTTCAACACAGCCTTATAAGCCATAAATAAACACGTTAACCGAGCCTGCAGACTTTTTCCGACATAAAATTATCAACATATAGACAAAATAAAGACCTTCACTACCTTTGAACCAACAAAATGTCACAAAAAGTTGACTCTGAAACACGTAAACCGTGTACAGAAAACAGAAAAATAAAAGCATTAAAACAGAACGTTACCAACAGTAGGTACATAAGGTGCTCGAGCCAAAAGTTATGTCGGAATACTTCTAACGGGCGGGCTGCTATGAGTAGATTTACAATAAATACACCAAACAAAGAAAAAGGAATCTCGCTGCGGGGAAAACTTCGGCTTTGTACTCCACTACACTGTTACGGTGAAGTGCTCGCTTTATAGGTAAAATATGTGGGTATTCGTGTGCTATCTATGCCATCTATTGTTGGAATGCCATTATAAACGTATCTTTACAGTACATGCTAGTTTAAAGTAAATAATCCTCCAACTGTGCGCAAGAATTTTCATTTACACTTTTGACGTTTTCTACTTATTTCGTTACAATAATATTTATTTTATAATTTTATAATTAAGGCAAGGAAAATAGAAAAGGCGAAAAGAGAAGATATGTAGATTTCTGCATAAACTAATACTCTATGATCTCTATGTTCAATTTACTTTTACAATATTTTGTATTTCTTTGAGTAATCTTACAATATTTATTCAACAATCAAACCCAAAGATGTTCCCTAACTCCCAATAACCGATTAATAAGGGCAGAAGAAGAACAGAAGCTGTCGAATCCAGGTAACTATTGACTAATTGTACACGTTCAAAGAGCATCGGTGCCTGCAGTGATTCTTCAGCAAGGGTTGAGTGCCGTCGGCAGAACATGCCTGAGGCTGCCACCTGCCACCGATATAATTGGACTTCAAAACTCGGCGTGGCAGATCCCCAATACTTCCGCCTGGCTGGATCCCTACCCTCCTATTTATTTTGTCTGCGTTGTCTTTGGCGCTGTCACGGCTCTGCCTTTTGAACGGTTTTCAATCCAACGCATTATATTGACGGTATCAATTCCCTTCACATAATGTACTGATCAGTCACCGACGTATAGCTGCTTTGTAAGAGGTTTCGTTTATTTTTATTGGATTTGGTGCTCTGTAATGCTCTTAGAGGTTCACGTAACTTTTTTTTATTGTATCATTTTCGGGTCCAGTGAGAGAAATTCGCTTCTTCGATAGTTAAATATGTTATAATCATAATCTTTTTGCTATCGTCAATTTAGTTATTTCATTACCCGTCTGAACAAGGGACAGAAAAGCTGGATGATCAAACCTCTCGATCTCAGGTCAGTGACCTGCGACCGCACGCCAATATTGTTTAGTAAAAACGTAAATAGCACTCGTTATTAAGCCGATGAACGACGATAGAGCATACATTTTACAAGCAATCAATCTCTCTACGACTACGTACATTTTGGATCATTAGTGTAGATATAGTTTTACTTCGACTTATGTACTTTACTTATTAGGAAATTGACTACTAAATGGAATACTACCTATCACGTAAATACTGAACATAAAATCAACATGTTTCCCGTAGCCATCAGTAGTGTGAAGTACAACCACAGAAAAATCCCGAACTACAAATAAGTATTTCTATTTTCCAAACAACACGACCCAATACAAAGACACCTGAAAGACATGGATGGCATTACGTATTCCCGGTCTCAGCGTCATCTCCTTGATTTAAAACGAAATACCCAAAATCAGCTCATGCAAATAGAAGTGTCGTTTCGGCCACTCGAGTAGCAAATCAAGAAAGAAACCCCGACCGGCGGTCGAGCGTCGTTCACGCCTCAATCAACTGCCAGTTACGAGCCTTTGTACAACGAGTGCCCCTCAACCTTACCACACAAACTTCAGCGTCTCGAAAACATTCAATGCGATAAGACGATTTAACACAATGTTTTATTTTAATTGATGTAACTTAAAGTAAGTCGTCAAGTACATAACTCAACAAAAGTTGTTAATAGAGAGTTGTCTACTCAATAAAGGGAACAAAGTATTCATGTTTCTGTGTAAATATGAAACATGTATTACACATATATGAGTCAAGATAATATAAATCATCAAATGTTGGGGTATACCCACTGCAAGACTCCAGAGAAGAAACGTCAGACGTGTACGACGTACTGCAAGCGACTTGAGACCGACATTCCAAATATGAAGATAAAAAGAAAATAAGCTCTCCCTGACCGTTCCTCCAATCGCGCACCTCGCTTTTATTACATCCATAAATTCATCATATCGCAGCGGCGGCGGCGCTCGCCATTGGCCGCGTGAGGGGGACAGAGCGTCCTTCTCGCTCGCACCTCCTTCATATTAATATTGAATTTTTCTCGACCCCCGCCCGCCACCCTCGCGGGAGGCTCTACACTCGCTCGCCCCCGTATTGTTGTTATCTTTAATGTTGTGGAAAACGCGTTTTCTTGTGTCGTTAACTTTTATATTGCACGAGTGATACTTTTACGGGTTTGATACATAACTTATACCGGAGCTTTTAGCAGTATACATACATAACTATGTGCATATATTGAAATACCATTATCAAAAGTGAGTACGCAAATTTGCATACAGTTTTATTAGCATTTGCTAACTATGAAATCGCAGCTGGACATTTTAACTTTATTTTAACCGTAGGTACCTAATAACTATATGAAGTTAAGTTTACATGTCTAATTAACATGATAATGTAATCAAAACGTATCAAGTTGGCGTCATGCCACTTTAACATTGTCTTATTGTTTCATGTTACCAAAATCAAAACAGAAACAAAGAACATAATAAATTAATCACTTCGGAAAGGGGTTGGAGTGCTCCCCTTGACTGTTTTCCTTTGGTGCATTGTCTGCCTGCCAAAATTAAAAAAGAGGAAACAACCGTCGCTGTATTTAAACGACGACGGTGACCTTTATTAGTCTGACTTTTTGAACTCATTATTCCCTTGACATCTATACCTTTAGAATTGTAACAATTAATGTCCTCATTATGCATTAAAGACAGGAAAAAAATTATTTCACAAATAATATGCTAGTATTTCTTGGGTATTAGCTGGGAAAGAAACGTAAAGCATTGTAATTTGTAATCACTATTGACCAAACAAAGTCAACGTAGCCACTAATATAATTGTTGCAGAAATATCTACTACAATATCAATATGGACTTTTAAATTTTTCATATTAAATTTACGTGCAGATCTCATCTAGTTTTTAAAATATTTTTGTCATGTAAAAGTGTCCGTACAAACCTAATTATAAAAATAAAATTATTTAACATTATTATCATTTAAACAAAAGACGTTGATACACACACGACCATTAAAAAAAAGTTTCCACATTCACTAAAATCTAAACTACTACATCTGAGTAACAAAAACTCAACTCCATAACTTTTTATTTCTATATCAAAAAGAAAATACATGAAATCTTTTTAAATTCCCTCCCTTATATTTCAAAGCTCAAAAGAAATCGCTAGCAATATCTGTCTGAAAAATATATCGGATTGCTTTGTCGCAGCTTTGGAAATCGAAATCTATTTTCCTTCAAATCTAAGTGAATCCCGTGCGGATTGGAAATGTACCCTTTACCTACCGCCGGGCGAGGCAATTGATATTCCAACAATACAATGTATGAATAAAATATAAACTGAGTTCCTATCAAGCGTGTTTGTAGCGATCGCTGTATGGATTTTGAAGAAATCTCTACATCATTTGCCGTAAACAACACAGGAGATTTAAATAACATAGTGTTTGTCAATAATTAACACATTCATACAGGCTCATGTCGCATTTTGTCCAGACAAATATTATTACTAGACAATCTATTGGTTTTGTTGGATATCTTTGCGACTAGGCTTTGAGAGGAATTTTCGGCTCGTGTACTAAACAATGACATTGTTTGCCCATCGAGATTGAAGACGAACTGTGTGATATGTTGTATTATTTTTGTCTCCATCCCTTCTTTAATTATTATTAATTATTTATTTATTATTAATTCAGGCCGTTCATAAAACGGCCTGAATTCTACATTACAATTTACAGAGAATGACAAAACACTATAAAAGCTGAAATTCAATTATTTACCTCCAAAGAAATTGATTTTTTATAAACAGACTATAATGTAAATTTAAAAAAAAACTGAAGTTTTCAGAAGCACTGCTAGCACTATTATGCGGGCTCTGAAAGGACAGGTTCGCAATTCAATATTCTTGTTGTGGTTGAACTGGAAACATTATTTTGATGAATCTTCCACGAGGTGTCTATGTTTCAGGAAAAGCTTCACAGATGGCGCTATACTTTGACGTACAGTCAGCGACGAAATTCAATTAACATTTCAGTTTCTTAACTCTATCTACACCTAAATCATATCAATTGTTTTTTTTTTGTCTATGACATAAATGCTGAAAAGAAGTGTCTTATTAACTTTTTATCAATTTTGATGATATGATAAAGGAACAGACACACTGTTCCTAATGTAGTAATAACATAATGATTGAGGTGGTACATTTAAGAGCCGGACTTTGCGTAAGTAATACCTATCTATCTAAAACACGTATCACTAGTCACTACAAAATAAACAGAAATAAGTCAAAATTTTAAACAGGGTGGCAGGGACATCGACGCGAAGACTGTTATCATGGATTCAGTACATGATTCTGAACCCCCCCTGCGTTGAAATTTTGCGATGGATATTTTTTTTTAAATCAGCTGTTTCATAGAAAAGTGTAATACCAGCGCGGTCAAAATGTATGGAACAGCCGATTTTTTTATTTATAACCGACGAAAAATTTCAAACGCAGAGAGGTTCAGAATTATGTACTGAATCCATGGTAACAGTTTGCGCGCCGATGTCCCTACCACCCTGTATTAAACTAAACAAGTACATACTCTAAAAATAACTTTTATAAAGATACGAGGTACTAATAAAGGTGGTGTAGGTAGGTCGGTATCGCAATTTTCTTTATTGTTCCCTACCACGACGGGTAGTAACAAATCCAGAGGGTTATTCTGAGCCCCGACACTATTCTTGTGCCACTTCACTTAATGACAAGCGTGGTAGTGTCTAAAAACATCATTTAATTTAACCTTTATTATTTTCAGGTAGGCACAGTCTCGAGCTCCGATTACGGTCAGATATTTATACTGCCAGTGGGATGTCATTTTTTTTTTGCAATATGATCGTCACTCATTGCGAAACAGAAGAAAACCATTCTTTTGAATTTAATAAAGTAAGCAGATGTCTGTAACGCAAAACATGGCCAATATTTTGCATTCTAAGAGGTGACACATCTTTTTCAGCATGTATATCTTTGCGGCGCTTATCTCGTCAGATAGTTTTGGTGTTCTTCGATGCCACATAACCGATGGAGGAATTTGTGCTGCCACTTGTTTATTCCTTCCACAAATCTTAACTATCCTAACTAATATTTTATTTACCTATAAATGCGAAAGAGAGTTTTGTTTGTTTGTTACGCTTTGACGCTAAAACGGCTGAACGGATTTGAATGAAATTCGGCACATGGGTAGACCATGACCTAGGTTAGGACTTAAAATACTTTTATCTCAATACTCTCACGGGATCAAGACTTATGCGGGTGAAACCGCGGGGCGCAGCTAGTGATCATATATATTTCCCGTCATCTTGACGATAGATATTAATAGAATAGATACCAGTATGTAAAACTTAGTAGATGCTCACAACATTAAACTTTCGAAATCAAACATGAATGCTCACATAAAACTAAACACATTAACGATTTACACCTAAAATGTAGTGCTACAATATATCGAAAACGTTCAGAATAATCCTGCGTGGAGGTTATTCGCGTCCCCTACTCATTTAGCTGTCGGAGAGTTATTTAATACCGCTAGTGACCCCCGCCCGTTCTCGCCTGGACTCTAAATGTATTGAACACATCTGCCGGACACAAGACGCACTGCCGCCAAGATAAATTAAATAATTTGAATTTATTTCCTTCCCATTACGTTTTCATGTTGTTATGTTCTGTTGTTTTACATTCATTCTGTCTATAAAAGTGTACATGATTAGGTACACATTTAAACAGCTAGTTCCATACCTCTTTTCCACAAAAGTTGGACATAAAAGTAGTATACTACTACGTCAATTTACGTATCTACTACGTAAATTGATATACATTATTTTAAACGTTAGTAATAACCATCAATTACCTACCTACATTTATGTAGAGTCTGAAGACTGAAAAGTGAGATATCAAAGGATTTCCATAACATATTGAATAGAACGCCAAACTTTCAACGTTGCATGATTGATCGAGTCAGAAGTTGGTCGAGGGTACTGCTTAGAATAAGCACGCATCTGTATCCGTAATCTTTCAACATCTTAAATAAAATAGTCCGGAGTGGTGTTGTATGGCCGGTAGCTTATGAATTAAATATGAGCGCTTTATTCGATTCCCGAGTCCCTCGATATCTGATAATAAAAAAGAAATTTATCGCACACATACGAGAAGCAGAGGCCGAGTCTCATCGGCCGCTATTTTTTACGGCGCCGGCGTCCTTCCATCGACAATCACTTCATAGCGACCCCTGTCCGAACGTTCGATGACAGAATTATTTATCAGTTTGAAAAATGACGGGAAATTGAATGTAGTCGCAATGTTTACAACGCATTTTCTGTCCAGTGTCCTCGGGGGCTCCTTCCCTCGCGTTCCGATGTCCACTTTTCAAAGAGACCGCCCGGACGAGGGTCGAAAAAGTGTCCCCAGAGTAAAAAAATAAAAAAATATATATTGTATCTTCGTTCAACAAATGTTACATTACCCGTATACAGCAAATTACAAAGAAAACGTCGTTGAGATGAAACGAGAACAAGCTGCGGAGGTGGACGCGATACTTTATTCATTTCATGTCTATAATTGTTTTGCGCTCGGGGACGACATTACGCTATGACGCAATCTATTTGAGTGAGTCGCGCCATGTGTCCACCCGCGACCCGTGGGCCGTACCCCGTGCAGGGTGCACCCAGCGCGAGCTTCCGACTTCTATTATAATTTGAACAGTTTATTATAGGGCTATTAACATAGTGCTATTCCCTCATTTCCACAAGAAGAAAAGATCGATGAAGAGATCCGCGGTGTGCTTAGCAGTGACCATCTTGACCCGGTGGTGGATGCGGAATATTGGCAATAAAAGTGGTTTCAATTTCAATAACTGAGAGTAGTAGCTATTAAATTAATTAAAGGATTCATTGACTATAACAAAAATTATCTGAATGCCTACTGAAAGTATTTGCATTTATTTTTCATGAGATGAAACATTATGCTTTCCAATTAAAATTACTTCTTTAACTATTTACGTAATCACTTACTGTCCTCTTACAGAGAGTTGCATTAGATAGCTGGTAGCGAGAGCTACCTACCACAAGATACCAACGCCACAATTAACTAAATCGTAGTAATTAATATTTTATACCTACCACTTACCGCTGCCTAGTTACCTCAGTAAGAACTAACAGTAGCATTAATTTGTAGATAACTTAAGATAAAAAGAACTATAGGAGACTAAGAATATAAATAATTGAATTTGTCTGAGTCTATAATCGATATACATTACTGCTACATTTATATCAGTACCTAATTTATGATGTGTTATATAATAAAAAGTAACTTCTCAAAACTCAGATTCTGATGAGCCCACAATACGTATGAAGGTACTTTCAAGTACCAACCATTGTGTTATTATAATCAAGTTTTATATCGGCTTTACGATCTCGATACATAAGGGACAGGTACAAATGTGTATATTGAGTTTATATTTTATTACCTGTATGTACCTAGCCATGTGTGTGCGTGTATGTATTATGGCAGCCATGGCCGCTCGTAAAAATGTTTTATTCACCCCATACGGCGTCGTAAAAGGCGTAATAACGCGAGGAGGTATCGTGGAAGCAATTACCGATCTGTTATAGTTTGTTACAAAGGCGCTTGTTTATTATCGTTTTATTATCAACTCATTTGCTGAACAAGGACGCTGTTTAATTCAATACGCTTTTATTACAACGAATTCTAAACAATTAGGAAGTAAGACTCAGTTTATTATAAACAGTATGATTTTATAGAGAACTAGATTTGGGTTCTGTTCTGAAACTGTTCGGTGATTCGGGAAAAAAACAATAAAGGAAAAATTCAGAGCCGACTCCTTGACTAAGTTTGTACTAAGAAGGTTGAATGGTATTAAATCAGAATTATCGCTAGGCTCGACAAAGTCGCAGATGAAAGTTGCGCAACAAATCCTTATCTACGTTTCAGGTCACGATTCTGCAAAATCGACGAAAATAAAATCAAACGTTCCTCCGTTCACAGTCGAAATGGAGAATGTGATATTGGATAGAGAGCGTCGCTGAAATGTCATCATAAGACTGAGGCTGACGACCAGCGCTGTGGGGCTCGTGTCGTTTGTAAACTCAGTTTTATTATTACTATTTTATTCAGTTTTATTATTAAACTCGAACTTGTTATTGTAAACAAGAGATTGAATCAGAGCCAATTAAGGGACTTGAAGACGTGTTATACGGTTACCTTAGAAGAAACTATCTTGATTGACTTATTGTAGGTTACACAAAACATTAGTTATTTGCCACACGCCATAGTTAACATTAAAGTTAATATTAAAAACCTTTGGAATTTTATATATTTATTTTTAATTTTATAAAAAAAGATTTGGAATTTTATGAAAAAAACGCTTTCCCTGCGTATTTTAGGAAAATATGTAAAATTGATCTCAAGGCAAAACAAACATCGAAGCATATGAACTTTGATCCCCTGCGTATAATAACTACCCTCTGACTCTGTTATAGAGGTTACTTTTCAATCATACAAAGTTGTTGGTCTACGGAAAATCTTTAGACATTTAACAAAAGATTTTCCTGAAAATAAATGGTCGGCTTCAAATAGAATGTTATTGGTGTAGAATAACAGTATTGTTCATCTTAAAAAGTTCAACAAAAAATCTGCGTTGACACATGTCTATCTTTTAAGGATGACCCACAGTAACCATTATTATCTTTCAGAATTTGATAAAAAATTTCATTTAAAAGATATCAGAGATTCAAAATTACACGTAACTGCATAATTATGGTTGTCGACAACGCGGGCGCAGCGGTATTAGTCAATGGTCTTTCCTCGGCTATTAGGTATGTAATCCCGGTAGTACGCTCCCGTGGGATATTTTTCGACATCCACGCTGGAGAAGCCACGGGCAAAAGCTAGTAATATTATAAATGCAAAAATGAGTTTGTTTGTTTATTTGTTTGTTACGATAAAATGGCTCAACAGATTTGGATGAAATTTGGTTCATGGGTAGACCATGACCTGAATTAGGACAAAGGATACTTTCCATCCCGATATTCTCAGGGAATCGAGACTTATGCAGTTGAAACCGCGGGGCGCAGCTAGTGACCAATAATTATAAAACCTGAAAGTTTTTAATATCAACAAACTAATGAAGTAATTAGGTACTACTTAACAAAAACAATACTAAAACTACCTTCATTTAGCAATACCTATTCATACTTTGTAAGTAGGTAACTTTACTTTTTAATTACCTAACACTTTAGGTACCGCTCCTTCTTAGTTACCGTAATTAATCATCTAAAAGAAACAAAATCTACTTCATAATGAAGTCAAGCTATGTATCTTCACCATAAATAAGTACCTATGTAAAACTGGCTCGTACCTGATAGGTACAACCGGATGCGCACCCCATTATATTCATAACTCTACATCATAAAACCGCCCGCCCTACGCGGAAAACTGTCGGCTGCACTTCCCTGCCCGCCTACAATATCATAACGAGCAGGGATTGGCCGATATGAGTTGATATAATATCATAACGCGTTAGGATTGGGTCGAGCCACGGCGCTCGCCCCTCCACCCTCACGGCGCCCTACGCCTCTCATTAAAGGTTAGTGCACCGGAGACCGGAGTAGATGGTCTGCGTCGTTATAATAAGTTTTACGTCGTGTGCCGTCCCGCGCGCCTCAATAAATATGCCGGGCGGCGGCTCCCCCGCCCGCCGAGTATGAGCGGTAGGAAATGCCGACCGCCGACCGCCCGACCCGGATCAATAATAATACTCGCCCATATCTGCAGTGGACTGGATCTGCTTGAGAAAGCGTCCCCCCGCGCCCCCCGCGCCGCCGCTACACAAACAATATAAATCATTTTCTGAGCTGAAGCCGCGGCCACACGCAACCCGCATCCGGCCCGCTCCGTTCGCCGCTCCGGCGCTCGCCCGCCCAACACTTCCCGCTACAATACACATTTGTTTTTTCATTTTCTGTCATCAGACTGTACTGTCAAATTAATATATGTTTGTCGCTATTAGTCATAATAACGACAAAATATATTTATTTGTGGAATCTTAAAAGTCAATCAAAAAAAGTGTAAAAAAACAAATAAGTAATAAATCTTTAATTTATCAATTTGTAGTTCCATAAAGGAAAACGGACTGTATTTTTATAGGCATAGCTCAAACAAACGACTGTGTTTTTTTTTTGTTTTTTTTTTTAAACCTGTTGTCAAGATTGAAATACTTTGATCCATAAAAATTGGGTCCCAAAGATACAGAATCAATTTAAAGTTTGATCTGTTTACATGCACAAGTGAATGTCTTGCATTACAAACTTCTTTATGGTGGCACTTTTTAACATAGAGCAGCGGCGGGTTAAAGTTTGTAGCAGTTCGTGAATGGTAACAGGTGGTTAAGCCATCACTTTCCAACACCGTTAAGTAGCTTCGAGTGATTTTCTTTGAACTAAGTACTGATGTGCAGTACTCTAGGTATCTACTAAACAGTCTTTAGTTCAGTACTAAACTAATCGCAGATATAGGTAACCTCTACCTATACTTATTTATTTTGGATTTAGATACTGTTACCCCAAAAAGTGCTGTACATTTTGACTCCTACTTTCCTAATTTTGTGTTCGATCTAACACACACACTTGACCGCTAAGTATCACATTCACAGTATCCACTTTGAGTATTTCATCTTCAATAAAAGAGTTTTTAAATTCTCGTCTAATCGATTACAACTTTTCTGTGCAAGTCGGGCATAAAAAAAATGACCAGATGAAACAAAAACATAAAGGCTTGTTGTAGTGCGCCGCGTGCTCGTAAAGACACAATTTTGTGGTGAACGCTACACACATAACTTGCGCCCGGTGTCGCCCGGACCCATATTGTCGGCCTCCTGTATACTGCTGGCTTATTTTTCATGTACAAAAAATTACAGGCACCTGTACTTCCATGATATTCTATGTGGTACGTTGTACTTTTTACAACTTAAATGAATTCTATGAATTATTTTTTCTGCTCAAATCCTAAACATACAATTCAGTAAAAGTTTATTTCGTATGGTCCTACATACCTATCTTATGTTTCCAAACTCGTATTAGATATCATGTGTGTTACATTATGTGTGCAGCAATATGTCGATCTAGTTGATGGCAATACAGAGCAAGCGAACTTTGTACAATTTATCAAATTGAGTTACCGTGGGGCAATATCGCAGAGCGAACGCAATATTGCAGCGCGTGACCGCGTCTGCAATACGCGCTCAATACATCGGCCGGCGCCGGGCCGGCACGTCCGCCGCCCGCCACCCCTCCCCCCGCCCGTCTTCAGGCACCCCAGCCCCCGCCCGCCCAACTGACCACCTAGATATTTAGCTAACAATGCCTCGCCGCGAGCGACGGCCACCTCCGGCGCGCGCCGTCCCGCTCCGGCGCCGGCCGCGCGCGCCCGCACGACAGGGACCTCGCCTCCGGTCATCGCTATATTTATTGGCGACGCTCATAAGTACGCGGGTCAGGTTATAAGTTTCTACGAAATGAATGGCCGAGGCACGTAGGAGGCGAGCGCCCGCCGCCGCGCTTAACAAGAAAGCACCTCCACCAGAAACTTGGCAGGGGGGCATCACCCCACGGACGCTGGCGTTATAATTAAAAAACAAAAGAATACAGGGCCACTCAGCCTCTTGCCCGCCGACGCTGCTCGTTCGACTTTCATGCGAAAAATGCAACGACTGACAATTAAATACTAAAGAAGAATGGAGAATTCTACAAAATTAGGAACTTTCTTTATCGGAGACGCTTCAACTGTAATTGGGTTTTATGAATTCCTGGAGAATTTGTTTTAAGTGACACACAAATAGAATGCCGAGTGCATTCTATTTGTGTGCCACTTAAAACAAATTTAGCATATTTAAAAGAAAGACATGGCACTTAGGGTTCTTGGCTATAAAATCTTACTTATAAAGTTGGACTAAAGTATCTACTTAATAGGTACGATAATCTGGCTTTAATGAAAAGGATTTCAGGTATTCGGTACCTCCACCATGTTGGAGGCTGCATTTGTTTACTTTAAACATGACCTTTACGTATTTTAACCATCAATCTCACCGATCGAAAAATTCAATTACAATCATTTTCTCGAGTGGTTTACATATTCATTCAGCTAAGAGCGGGACCGTACCGCAAGCATCGGACTCGGAGCACATTAATCTTATAAATAAAGCATCAGTCCCATGTGTTGAGGCGGTCATCACAGCTCATGCGGACCGCTCCTATTACAAATACCATTACGGAGTTCGCAGATGACCGCACGGTTTTATAATGCGAAGGCACCGTCGTCCTGCCCCCCGCACCGCGCCCTCCGCCCCGCGCCCCTCACTCGCTCCCTTGACCATCGACCGACAATTGTAAATGGCACATAAAATAAATGAATGTGCAGCGGGACTCGCCTCTGCAGCAGACAATATAAATTACGACCGGACGATTATATTCCGGCGGGAATGAAACGTTTTCCTTCAGATATACACTTTACATTGCGCGCCGGGAAGCCTCTCCGAATAAATTCACGGCTGCCCACCGCCCGCTCTCGTTAGCCGTGCGTGTAATTACCTACTGTTTTTAGGAACTACTTTGATTAGACTTATTACTGTACACAAATGGGTTCTGTCTCGCTTTCCGTATTTATCTTGAGACCGACTGAAGTTAATTCAGCAAGATGCAGAGAGGGAATTGAAAAGTTTGGAAAATTCATCAACCATCCAATCAGACACAGGTGAAAATTATTATGTTATGAAAATAGGTATATTAATGACATGCCTTAGCTCCTCCTAGAGGTTATGAGTATTCACAGTTCCCAGGTTCCCCTATGGTTTTGAAATCCAATAACACAAGAAAGCAGTTAATGGAAAACATCGATCTGTTGTTGCTATTGCCGCTAATTTTAATTTATGGTATTAGGGCGTCTGATCGCGATGCGATCTTAGCAAGCGCTTTCGTTAATTACAATTTATCTTATCAGATATTTACAAACCAATTAAACACTCGCTGATCATGCACAGCATGCACTGACAATAATCATGGGGTTAATGAATTTGTAATCTTGACAATCATTTAATAGGTAGAGAAAATTGATTGGGAAAGTAACTTCTGTGACACAAACAAACCGATTATAAACTATTGCTAACTACTGTCGTGAGAAAGGCACAGTTTACGCTTTTAACCACAATATCTTAAACCAAAAACATCAGGTAAAACCGTAACCAGAACTACAAATTACCTTTCTACAGACATTGATAAAATTAAATAGACTAATCACGAACGGAATGAGTCATCCGATATCGCAGACCAGTCATTTGGTCAGTGTCGCAAAACTAATGACACATAATGACGGCGGCTGTGGGCCGGGGGTGGCGGGCCGGCAACCCGACGCTGCCACCACGTCGGACCATTGTAGCCCGTAATGCAGGAGGTAGAAAGCCCCGACGACTGTCCCCGGCACAGTCAAGGTCTGTTAGTTGTCTCCCCGGGAGGTCTTGTCGTCCCTGCACTCGCAACCGTCGATGACCACCTGACCACCCGAGCCGCAGCTAATTGGGGTCGTCTACCAACCACGCACCCATCATTTTGATATTTTAAATTAGGTATCTACACAGAAACTAATGCTGACTGCTACAGGTAACGGTTTCAGGACTAATCAAACTGACACGTTAAAATCTTTCACATTTGTTTATCTGTGGTAAGAGTTTAAACGTTTTTCATTCCCCAATAATTTAAAGAAAGAAATCAAGAAGAAAATGAAGAAATATGTTTTCCAAAGAATTGATATCACCGCGTTATACAATCAATTTTTAATGAATCTATGATCTGATATTTTAGGACAAGATGCACTAGACATACGTAACGAAACCCATCAACATACATTCTTATCAAAGTCAAATAATTTATTTCAATTAGGCACATAAAAGGCACTTTTGAACGTCATAATTTACAAAAAATAGAATTAATTCTAGTCGCCCCTTCCAAAAGGTAGTTTTCGTATGGAGAAGAATATACGGGTCTGTGAGTGCACAAACCCAGTTTACTGCATGGTGGACCCACTGCACCGATTACATTCAGAATTGTACATGTGCAGGCGCACGTATGCAGAAAATAACACTTAATAGCAGCTTATTGTGCGACCCGTTACGGCTACCACTTACATCTACGTGAAATAGAACTACACTTACTACCATCGCTACCATTACTAATATATGACAGCGGTCGTAACTTGGACTTAAGTAACTTCCTGACAGAATTACTTGGACCTGCTTTAATCAATAGAATTTAGTCTTTTGTGGAATATAATGGGCTATACAAGAATTATTATCTATTTTCTAAATGATAATCAAGTTTTAATATGTGACCAGTAGAATACCAGTTGAATTATTTTAAAAACACATTTTATTGGCTAGAATGCATAGCGCACTTAATTATGTGTCTGATATAATTAATTAGTCCACTAATACGTTTATAACTTGCTGATAATAATATTACTATTACAATCTGTACATCAATAAATTCATATTTGCTGGAAAATTAGAAAGTTACAGTTTACTAAGCAATTTCAAATGCACTTAGATTTCAATAATTCCATTAGCAATTGGACGCGTGCGCGAGCACTTACTTTCACTTCAGTAGATTTTCCACACAACACATAATTTTCACTCTCCTATCGTGTACAACCAAAATAATTAATGGTCTAATCCAGTTGTCATTTCATATTGTGCAACATGTCATAATGTTTTAATGGATTTTTCTTACAGTTCGGCCAAATACTTACTACGATATTGTGTCGTACGAACTTTCAGTGACTCGCTGTAATAAGACTGAGCTTAGGTCGAACTATATCTATCTAAACTAATATTACAAAGAGAAAAGATTAGATTTTTTGTATGATTGTATGTTTGTTTGTTTGTAATGGATAAACTCAAAAACTGCTTAACCAATTTTAAAAATTATTTCACCTATAGAAAGCTAATACATTATCAGCGAGTAATATAAATATATTTATCGGCTATATTTTATCGACTTCAAGCGAATGAAGTCGCGGGCAGAACCTAGTTGTTAATATATACCTAAGTACCTCGCAGTTAAGAACATAAACTAAATAAATACATTATGTGCTTAATAAAAAAGAACATCGATATCAGTTAGGTATGAGGTACGGGCTCGGATCGCGCTCCGTACGTGCATGGGGCCAGAAATGAAATTGATGAACTTTTCTCGCAGCAATAATGGCTTTGGCACGTACCAACATAATTCCCGGCTAAACTTCCTCACATAACCCCCACCCACCGCCAGGGCTGTTCAACACACGTCTAATCAAGCCACCTTCAATTGAAATTCAATCAGAGTTTCTATAGAAACCAATCGCAGGAAAATTTCAATTCTGTGCCGATATAAGATAGTAAACTAACGAAAGTAAGGTGTCCGAAGTGGTAATCCGATATCAGCACATAGTATCAGGAGTAACACGAGTCGAGCAAACCGTAACACAGTGAAAGTGTCTTCTGTAATGTGCTCGGATAAGACCAGCTCGTTAATGGGAACATGTGCTGCACCCCTGGCACGCGTCACAACCTGCACACTCACACAGCAACACAGTTTTGCTGCTCGTAGTGCTTGTAGTCGAGATCCTCGTAGTGAAAAAAACCGTAGCAATTTATGTATTTTTTTACTACTAGGTTTTCGATTCTGTGCAAAATCGTTTTTAATTTTTTTTACACCGTCCTTTTCTTGAGTAGAAATATGAGTAGGTCAAATAGTAATAATATTGTTAATAGATACTTAAACTAATAAAACAATTATTTTTTGAGATATACATAGATCCTAATTCCCAATAGGTACCTATTCACTTAGTTTTAAATTATTATAGGAAATATAATAAAAGTACGTCAAGCAAAACACCTCTTTTGTAATTCACAAGTGCTCGCACAATAGAAGATGGTTGATTGTTCCCAATTTTTTTTCATATTTCTTTAATCCTGTTTTTAATAAAAATTGAATTCAATATTTTCCAATGCAGGACAACCCTAGAGCAGTGGACAGCGGCAGCGGGTGAAGGCGAAGAAGGGAGCGCACATCCAATATAAGAAGAGAACAAAATAGGTTTATGTCGAATACTTTGACCATTCGCCCGTAACGTAACTTCGCTGTACGAGTGACGCCCGCAGCCCCGCGTCCTCTATTTACTTACACAAACCTATGAACATTGACAAAATGCATTACTCACGTAGATTGTTATATGCTCCGAAATGTTACAACTTCAACTACGACATTCTATTATTAATTCTGTTTATACATAACATAGAGGCCAGTGTGTTTGTATGTATATGTGTGCATTAGCTAGCTTCCATTTAGCACACAATTTGCATTAGCACGTAAATCAGTAATCTATGGAGACATCGCTTGAATTGTGAGCCTAATTCGAGATATAGACAGCCATCAAGTATTGAAGGGTGGGGAAATGGGTGGTGGACAGCGACACCTGAACCGGCTGCTAAGGTAAGTAACTCGGTAATATTAGCTCAGGCGGCGACTGCTGGTGGAGCGACGTCCCCGGAGGATGTCCTCACCTGACAGCTGTTACATTGATTATGCATGTGCAGATACAAACTTATGCTCCATTGTTTTGATAAAGCAATTTAAAGAACCATTGACATTTTTGTATATTTACAATATACAAAATTACCCATTTCATATGTATGAAAACGTTCCATGTTCATTTCAGTTCATACTAAATATGATAGCTGAGCTCAAATCAAAGTTACCGCACGACGAACTCAGTTTGTTAAATAAACATACAAGCTAAAAACTAATCAAGTGAGGCTCACAATTCCTGATACAGAAATGAAGCCAGCGCTACCGCTGTTGCACCGCTTAATCAGCGTTGGTCCGCCCGCCCTATATTTGCGTATGCAAAGAGACGCCAGCCGCATTAACGATGCCATATAGCCAGCGTAGCGTGCAGCGATTGGGCAAACACATATCTGCATTATAAACAGCGTCCGGGCTCACAAACGTGCGCTGTGGTCGGCCTTTACCGGCGCACGGCTAATCAACGAGCTGACCTTCCGCAGCCGAACAAACGCTACACCACACTCCGCTGTTCCTCTACCTGTAAAATGTTTCACTATCTAGCTAGTTAGTTCCATGTACACACGGCTTCGTCATTCATTAACACATTATTTATTCGGCTCTAATGAACTAATCGATCGTGTAAGTAGCACTCGCAAACCCAATAAATGCATGCTACGATACAGAGATGATAATAAAATGGCTATGCACTGTAACAGTATTCGTGCATGTGCAGTGAATCGATTAAAACTTTCTACTTTCCACGTTCATAGCCGTAGCCACATTAACGGAAAATCTAGACACATTTCTCGGACTCCTCTCCACTAGAGCGTGTAAAGAAAGCGGCTTTTAGCTATCATAAAAACACCATATATGTATGAAAAAGTGATTTATAAGCATGTTAATTTGTGCACACTATATCAATATTTTTCATTAGATCAAACATGCAGCTTGTACATTAGTAGCACACCGTAGACTTCAAATGCATTCCATTTGTAAAAAAAATCACATCTGACCGAAATATCATGTAAAATTTTTATATTTGGCTTAAGTTTATCTTTCAGATCACTTTAATTTTTACATAATGCGATTTCAGGTTACTGATGATTGGATCAAGATGAACTTTAAATATGTATCTACTTATATATTAATAGTATCTAAAATGAAACCAAACTGAGTGTAACATTTTTTATTATTACCTCTTACATCACTTTAATAAATTAATTTACATTAAACATACAACTGTGGTCACAAATAAATAAATTACATTAAATAATTTACTGACATAGATTTTAAATTGAGATGAACGACCATTTGGTCTCAGAAGAGTGTCCGCAGAGGACGGTACTTTGGTTTGAGGTTATTTTGTGTGTTGGCGCGGTGGAGTCGCCGGCGTGGTGAGCTGGGACGGGCTGGTGGGGCCAGCAGGGCCCGCGGCGCTGGGCTCCCGACGTGGAGACGAAGGCTATACGCTCGCCGTCGTCTGCTCGCCGTAGAAGTACGGATCCACCGCGCCTGTTTTCGCTGGCCTCACCACATACAGGTTCCGCCTTCGAATTAAATACTAGAATTAAAATATTTTGAATTAAAATCTGAAGCAAAAGCTAGAAGCCAAAACATGTAAACATAATACCTTATTAGTTTGGATTTTCAACTAATTGTTTTACAATTTCAATAAATCTTGAATGAACCCAAATGCCATTCTGTATCTAAAAAATGAGGCAAAGCTAGGAAAGCTAATAAATTACCTTCTATAAAAGTTTACAACATTGACCACATCAACCACCCTGCATTATTTTTCTCACCTATGGTGTCCATCTGCATGTACTTGGAAGGTAGTTTCAGCGGGAGCTCCGTCGTGACTGAACAATTTCTTCAGGGCGATGATACCAGCAATAGTCAGAGCAACCTTACTGGCGATGAGCGCTTTGCCAGCAATCGCTGCTAGAGTCTTTAGGGCCATACCTCCCACAATCGTCACGGTAGTGAAAATACCGAGTAACAGGTAAGGTAGTACCTTCTTACCTAAAATCACAATATTTAAAACATGTAAAAAGGCACTCAGATGATTTTTTATAAAATACAATTAATGCTAAGTTACAAAATATTTACCTCTACCCCTGCCTTCCGTGGCCAAATCCATTGAAATTGTATGTGTACTCATCAATTGCTCGAACCTTGTGCGCAACAGGGTATCCAGCTTGTCTTCTGTGGACATACCAGGGAAGAAGCGCGGCTCCGCAACCGCGGAGGGTGCGTCAGCTTGCTTCACCAACGTCAGCCCATCGGCGAGCTGAACGCTCTCCTGTACAGCACAAACAGAAACATCATTGCACTATTGAAATCACTCAAATCATTAAGTAAAACGAACACTAAACACACGACTGCATCACCTGTTCTACTGCTCTTGTGAGTGCCATCAAGGCCTTGCCCTTCAAACACATTGACATGTGCTTTTGCGCACTGCAATCGTCGTAAAGTTTCTGTAAAACATTGAGCTCGCCTGTCCACCACCATGAACTGTCTTCAGCTCGTCCACTGTCAACTTCGTTCTGTGTAGAATCGTCGACCTCCATCCTTCGGGATCTTCGAGGCCCGTACACATTGCCCGTGGCGACGACCACACAGATAACCGATACAACGTATATCCGGAAAGCGGTACACATTTTCGTTTTTGTCACACACAGCACTATAACTATAACTGAACGCGTATGAGGGTGGTCCAGCAGCGACTGTCTGACGGTGGCGCGGGTGAGAGCTTATAACCGTGCGCCACTTGGCCGTCGAGCACCACCAAACATCCGCTATTCCGCACTAATTCTCCGCACGCGCACTTATGTAACTGAACTTGAAAATGATCGAGAACCATTTTCCAAGCCAATTTCTCCGATAAAATGCACGGTAAAAAGCAAGGCACATATCTGTTACCAATTGCAACGAGTGCTGTACCTACTTCACGTTCACGTGTGTGAAAAAGCGTAATTACGAGGCACTTGCGTGCGTTGTAAACACCATTCAGTCCCACATTTCATTCGCAAGAGAGCGATTTCAGTTGATTAGTTGCCGTCGAATCTGAGCCAGTGGAAAATATTTCAGTCTTTATGAACGCGTGCGCAGGGTGCAAGGTGGCATTGTGCTAGCGTCAGGTGAACTGTATCGGCCTTGCACTCAGCCGCTGAGGTATTGTAAACTAACGTTGAAGTCACAACAGTTATAAGGAACAGCGACTATATACGATTTACAGGAAAGTAAAAGCAGTGCCGAACCGTGTCGGTGAAGTGTGATTTATAGTTTTCATAATATATATATTATATTTGCCACGTAATATAATATTAACATTAATATTCAATCTGAACGTGAATGGCCTCTTGTGCAAAGACATACTGATGAAAGGTGTTGCATGTCCAAATGATGATGGTAGACTTATCATAAAGTAGATACTTATCTATAAATATAATAAAAAGTCATAAAATTTTAATTATTAGTTATAGAAATGTCTTGTTTATACCTTTTTTAGTTGTTGACTTTTTGCCGTAGTTGGGTTTTCGTTTTTATATCTTTTATTTTTTTAGTTTGAGGTTATGTTGGTTCATGCGGGCCCGGCGTAGCCCAAATGTATTTCCGACTTTTGTTTCCTGCAAACCTTGTCTAGACAATTACGAATACCTACAACCAAACTAAATCCGCCAAATCGGTCGAGCCATTCTCTAATGATGATCTGTCATACATGCGGCAATCGATTTTTATTTAAAGAGATAGCATTTTTTTTATTTGCGGGCCTTTCATCCAAATCCTACTCGTGGGATAATACTGATGATGTAATACTACATATATGTAACTTTTTATTACTTATAAACTATCTGTGGGCCACATTATTGCAATACATTTTTTGCAATTTTCTTAAGGATCTCAATTTTTTTTTTAATAAATTATAGCCTATGTTCCTTCCTAATAATTTAGATTTCTATTGGTGAAAAAATGATTCAAATCGGTCCAGCAGTTTCGGAGCTTATTCGGTAAAAACAAACATTTCCTCTTTATAATATTATATTATATAATAATAATAATTTAATACATACAGTATAGATAATGGGTTTTTAAATCAACGTTATCAAGCAGACGTATTTTTTAAACAAATGAAGCAATATATTTTGAATTTCCTTCATATTGCGTATAAATTTCAAAGGACCAATACTTCCGTTGTTACATTAAAGACAAAAGAAAGCTCAAGCGTGTGCACGCAATTTGTATTTGACACGAATAGGCAGAACAAACTGTTTCATCGGTACTTCTATTGTTTGGTTTTTGTTACGTAGGTGACGGCTTCATTCATCATTTATTTCAGACGAAAGACGTTCAATGCTGGACATAGGCTGGCTTGGGGAACCAAGTACCGCCACTTCGACCGGTTCTGTGCTTCCCACAAGGGATTCCTGCGGCCTTCACAAGGTTATCGGTCCGCCTTGTGGGAGGCCTTCCAACGCTACATCTTCCGGTACGCGGTCGCCACCGGCCGAACCTTTCGGCCCCATCGGCCATCTGTTCTGCGAGCAATGTGCCCTGCCCATTGCTACTTAAGTTTGGCGACGCTTCGGGCTATGTCGGTTACCTTGGTTTTCCTGTGGATCTCTTCATTTCCGATTCGATCACGTAGGAAAATTCCAAGCTTATAGCTCTCTCCTTTGGGTGACTTTTTGCCTTTTAAGGGCCGTTGTGAGCGACCTTCTTTCAGAGTCATAGGTCATCACTGGTAACACGCACTGGTCAAATACTATCGTCTTGAGTTAGACACTGCGGTATGTGGGACGAGAATACATTGCGTAGCTTCCCGAACGCTGCCCAGCCGAGTAGGATTCGACGATTGACCTCTTTCTCGAAGTTGGACCTACCTAACTGGACAGTTTGTCCTAGGCAAACATACTCCACAACTTCGAGTGTAGCGTCTCCGATCTTCATGAGAGTGGGTGTTATATGGGCATTGAACACGACCTTTGTCTTGTCCATGTTCATTTTAAGACCCACTCTTTCGATAGCTCTACTGAGGTCATCGAGCATTGTACTAAGATCCTCCACAGTTTCAACCATCAGCCATGACAACTATGTCGTCGGCAAACTGAAGGTTAGTGATGTACTTACCATAGATATTGATGCCTAGCCCTTTCCAATCCAAAAGAAGACATCCTCCAGTGCAGCGGTGAACAATTTCGGAGAGATAACGTCTCCCGTCGGACGTCGGTGACGGCTATTATCCTAACTAATATAACAAATGCGAAAGTGAGTTTATTTGTTTTTTACGCTTTCACGCTAAAACGGTTGAACAGATTTGGATAAAATTTGACACATGCGTAGAACATGACGCGGACATAAGATACTTTTTATCCCGATATTTCCACAAGATTATCTAAGACTTATGCGGTCGAAACCGCGATGTGTAGCTAGTGGTTGATAAATCTAGAATTTATGACAACTGACCAATATTTTTACCGAACCCGGTGTGATCTGGTGAATTTTTATTGTGTAATCTTCATCATCATTTCAACCTCCAGTTTATCGGAGCTCGGCCGTAATTTAGTCAACGCCCAGCACTTTGTTGTTTTAAGCTGCTTCAGTACCATCCTAATCTCGCTCAGGCCGATGACCAGTATGTTTTTAGTGTAGTGTCGGGTCAATCTGTACTTGGGTCGTTTCAGATTCGCACTTGGGTTACTATTTATCGTCTACTACTCTCCATAGAACCTTTTGATCTCCTTCAAAATTTTAGTATTGTGGATACGATTCTGCCATCATCGGTCTTCAGGTTCGTAAGCTGGCTCTGCCCAACAGACAAATCTCTTGCAATGATCTTGGAGCCCTTTTATCGCGTTTTGAATACGTTCAGTATTAAAGCGGTGAAGGTCAAGGACATAAGGGATGTCTATTGGCTGAGCTCCGGTACTTGGGCGTATCGTCTGAAGACTGCAGGATCATCTCGCGCCTCTACTCTATGAGCTTAGGAGTAGGGTCGGACAGCTTCTTATTTCTATTTGTACGACGGGTCTTGAAGATCTTAGGCCCGACCGTATGGACAGTTTCCACGAACCTATCGTTCGCTATTCTAATCCTAACTATATAATATCCTTACATATTATAAAACAAAGTCCCCCGCCGCGTCTGTCTGTCTGTCTGAACGCGATAAACTCAAAAACTACCGAACGGTGTTGTTCGGTGGTTTTGGTAGTTTTTGTTTTATGGAGTGATTCATGAGGAAGGTTTTGGTGTATAATTTATCAAGATTTGCTTAAATATGACGATTATTGTTGAAGAAGTCGGAAAAAATCACGCCGACTGGGAGCTTTACTGGTATGCGCCGCTTAAACCGCAAAAGATACATAAAATTTATGTTCTACAGTATTGTTTATCTTACAAAGTCCAACAAAAAAGTCTGGGATGACATATATCTATCTTCTAAGGATGATTTTTTTTTTTTTTTTTAACGGGCATCTCGCAGTTTTGACCACTAAGGTCTTGGCTGCTTAACCGGACTTTCCTGTGGGTGCCTTAAGCTGCTACACTCAAAGCCTCCAGCCAGGGGCAAAAAACTAAACTAAATTAAAACTAGGCGAACGCTCGCTAAGGGCACCCCCTGTGGGGTACGAACCTCAGCTTAGGGCGTCGCTGAGGGGAGGACAGCAAGAAGGGACAGGCTGGATCAAAAATGGTTTTAAATCATGATTATTATGCGGGGTAGTTTTAAAGCTACGTGCTCAGCGGCAACAACTTGCTGGCACGTCGTTTTCGAGCAAGGGTCGGGGAGGAGTATTTACTCAGGGACACGGTCGCGGTCGCAAAGGACCTCGGCGGCGAGGTCGGAATGACGGGAGGCGTCTGTTCTTGTATATTGTGCTGGTGGCCCTATTCTGCTCTTGGAGGAGTGTGATGGGATCATCAGGGTCGGAGAGGTCTAAGGATGACCCACAGTAACCATTAATATCTTTCAGAATTTGATAAAAATGACATTATTATTTTCGAAGCTATTTTGACCAGTATTATATTAATCCTTATCCAATATAATATGTTATTTAAATTGGGCATTTGATTTAGATTAAAATATGCCGTGACATCATATCATTTAAATGAATAGTTTAAAAGATATCTCAGGCTCAAAATTACGGTTAACATATACATAATAGCATATCATATACAGGGCGTCCCACGGATATGCCACATGGAGGGAAAGTACAATATTCAAGGTAGTTTCCCTCCATGTGGCATATCCGTGGGACGCCCTATATACATAACTATGATTGACGGCAAAGAGGGCGCAGCGGTATTAGTCAATGACCTTTCCTTAGCTATTAGGTATGTAATCCCGGTAGTACGCTCCCGTGGGATATTTTTCGACATCCACGCGGGCGACGCCGCAGGCAAAAGCTAGTAAACAAACAATTAAACAAACTCACTTTTGCATTTATAATAAATGCAAAAGTGAGTTTGTTTATTTGTTTGACACGCTTTCACGCTAAAACGGTTTAACGGAATTAGATGAAATTTGGCACATATCTAGACCATGACCTGGAGAAGGACATGGGCTTTTCATCTTGGATCGCAGACGAAGTCGCGGGCAACAGCTAGTGGATTATAAACCTTTTTAATTATGTAATCTTATTAATAAAAAATGTTCTTGTAATTTCGATTTTTTTATGTTTTCAGGGTTTCGTAGTCAATAAGGAACCCATATAGTTTCGTTATGTCCGTCTATCTGTCCGTTCGTCCATCCGTCTGCCCGCGGTTTAGCTCAGAGACACTTAGTACTAGAAAGCTGCAATTTGGCATGGGTATACATACTATAATTACGTCGAATAAGTGGTAAAATAAATTTAAAAAAATTTTAAAAATGGGTTACACATTAAGTGGGGCTAATTTTTTTTCTCATCTTTCCCATGATTTGGGGTGTCGTTGGAAATGGCCTTCAAAAATATCGTGAGTGATTGGGAGAGCATGTTTTTCAACTACCTACAATGATAAATTTATTCTTGGGATGACCCAACTACCGGACAAAGGATTCCGTATTTGGCATGAATTTATCTCAAGAATAAAAGTAATTGTGCGTGGTCTGACATCCACTTAGCTGGTTTTTTCACTGTTGTCGTTGAAAGATAGACGTTGCAGTCATTTAAAAAGTTTAAATAACAATTTTGATCAGAATTCACCTTAACACAGCTTAGTGACTAACCTGGACCCTAATGGAAATGAAAACTGCCACTTGCTCACTTCAGATGGCTCTGATCTCCAGCGTCTAATAATTTGACAGCTAGCCATATATTTTATGTAAACAAGCGACTTCTTTTACGCACAATGAGGTTAAAAACTGAAAACTCATAACAGGTCGCAGCACAGTTGTACGTCTTTGAACCGCCATTGTTGTGTTTGTTTACTTTTGTGTCGATCACAAATTATCCGAGAACTAGATAAGGGGTTATTCAACTATGCTAATTAAAACTAGGTGAACTCTATATATGAAGAATGAATATGAAAACTAGATAAATATGTATGAGACTTGGAGTGTAGCACTATTAAAAGACGAGCTAAGGACAGGGGAAGCGTCTACCACTGGTAAAAAAATAGCTTTTGTGGAAAAGTAAATAAATTATAAACGTTTTATAATTTATAGGTTATTTTGTGTTTGTTGGTTTTAAATTCGTTTTTTGTTAAAGACTGGAGGCTTACGATAGAAATAACCTGATCAGAGTTGAAAACCAACTCGGGCATGATCTTCCTGACTGAAAAACCTCAGAGATAGCACTTCTAGCACTGATCTAATATGACAATATAAACACACACATACTTTACTATAATTTACATAATATCACATCACAAGTGCCTGTATGTAATGAAAACAGACTTAGTTCTCTTGGGAGCATCACCTATAAACCACTTTCTCCACAAAAAAAGCTTAAACGCAATTACATGATTGTTATTACAACTGTAATAAATCTGAATAATTATCATATCCACAAAAGCCACTAATAAAGAGTTGAAATTAAATCGTAGGTATACAATGTCAAATAAAAAGATGAATACCTATGTCAAGGAAGAATGTAAAAAAATAAAATAAACATGGTAATTTGGTATCAGTTAATAGACTGTTACATAATTATGCCGTTAATGAGCTACCAGGGTTTGTCAGTAATTTCTTCTTCACATGTGGGTTACATGTGAAGAAGAAATTACTGACAAACTTCCATGTCTTCAACGTAGTCTTTAATTTTATAATATGCTTTCTTTAAAAGGACACGTGTGATGTGGGTTTTGAACTTCCCATCGCTAAGTTCTGTAACCGAGTTTGGTAATTGTTATAAAAGCGGATACTGTTTATAAGAAATGACTTGCTTGTTTTAGTTAATCTAAATTTGGATATCACAATTTCATGTCTACTACGTGTATTTAAATTATGGAACTCGCTTCTTATTTTGAAAAGTCCTAAGTTTTAAGCGAACATACAAAATACTTTCTAAGATATAAAGAGAAGACAGAGTGAGTATATCAATTTCTTTAAATTTGTCTCTAAGGGACTCGTGAGGACCCATTTTATAGATCGCCCTCTTTTGTAAAATGAAAATTGAACCTAAGTACATCAGCTGCCGATCCCCACAGCAGAACGCCATAAGACATAATACTGTGGAAATAAGTAAAGTTTACTAACCTAGCTGTGGATATATCAGTCAACTGCCTTATTTATCTTATTGCATATGCAGCTGAACTTTAATCTACCAAAAACAAATCCGGCGAACTGAGAACCTCCTCTTTTTTTTTGAAGTCGGTTAACAAGAGTTCTAATGTGGACGCCCCATTGCAACTTTGAGTCTAAAGTAATTTCTAAGAATATAGTTTCCGTTAATGCATCTAGTTTTTTGCCATCAAGTTTTAGATTTAGACCTACTTGATACCTCAAGTAGGTCTAAATCTAAAACTTTGACATAGGTAATGAGAACCTAATACATTTAGTTGTGTTCTCATTAAGTAAAAGATTTTTAGCTGTGAACCATTTTGAAAGAACAGCCACTATCGTTGACACGTAAGACATCTGTGTCTTTCCTGTCTATTTTAAAAATAAGAGAAGTGTCGTCAGCAAATAGAATTATATCCGATAAGTTAGCCATCATGTAAGGAAGATCATTTACATAAACTAGAAAATAAGAAAGGGCCGAGAATGGAACCTTGAGGCACGCCCATTTTAACTAGAGTCTTCGAAGACGTCGCCCCATTAACGTTTACTTTTTGCTGCCTGTTTAATAGGAAAGAACAAGATCAGCAGCTTGTCCACGAATTCCGTAGTGGTGTAATTTACAGATCAGTATATTGTGATCAATACAGTCAAACGCTTTTGAGAAGTCACAGAAAATGCCAATTGCATCCTAGAACTTCTCCTACGATTCCAAAATGTGACTGATGAGTTTTACTCCTGCGTCAGTCGTCGACCTACCCTTCGTGAAACCAAACTAGTGACTATGTAAAATCCCATTTGAATTAAAATGTGATAACATCTGGTCTAGCATGATTTTTTATCATAGCATGAAGAGCTTGAGAGAATGAGATTTTCGTAGTTCGATTTACCACAGACATACAGCTCACTGTACTTGCCCTCCACTGGCCTTCTTTTATCCACCTTGCTTGGTCACACCCATATAAAATTTATTATAATAATTAAAAAACTTGTGCGGTCGGGGGACCCTCGTCAAGAACGAAGTTCCTTCTCACGTATGATTTAAAAGAACAAAATTCTCTCAATCGCCATCCCTGGATTTACCGGGACATCCCGGTTTCCTCATGATGTTTTCCTTCACCGTTTTTTAGAACAGTGGCGATGAAATTATTTACACGAAGTAAAGCGCCTGTCTGGGTCAAACCCACGACTAGGGAAGGTACCGGCTCGACGCTCGGTGTTTACAAACTTCATAGTCTACGTAGGTACTCAATCCAATCAGATCTTCAATAGGTCCATAACCGCGGTAGTTTTCGCAAATGCGATCATGCTCCTTATCTGTAAGAATCTACGGAACAGTTTCGTATGCAAGTATTTCTAAATGGTGTGTCTTTGCAAGTATTTATTTGTAAACGCAATTTTGCTTCTTATAAATAAGAAGTCACGGTTCAATTTCCTATGCAAGTATTTTTTATTCCAACAGGGCTTGGATGGTAATAAAAGTAAAAACTAGGTATTTATTTGTAAACGCGATTGTGCTCCTTACTTATACGAAGTTACGGGTCAATTTCCTATGCAGATAGAAAATACTTGAAAGTATCCCGAGCCCTGGTTTTAGGACCTGGTTTCTGAAGGTAGACGCACTTGGAAGCCCTGGTACTCGATTTTGCAAGTACGACCCATGTCTACCCACGACCTACAACTCGTAAATTGGGGCCATTACCACTGGGCCACCACTCGTGGGGTATCCGCATGAGAATCTCGGATCAAAACTCAACGAAACAAAACGTACTGTCACTGTCACTGAAATGACGTTTTATTTTGACAGCCGTCAATAGTTCAGCCAACCAGCTGTGCAACAGTACTACTTAGTCCGTGTATGCAACCAAAACACCGTGAAAACACCACGTTTTAAGACATCATAATAACTTCATTCGTTTCCTGTATAATAAAAAATGAAAGGTGAAAGTGAAATAGCCCCTAACGATCTCAAATTTTACGGCAGTGACCCAGGCGCTGTAAAATATGGAAACTTTATAAATTATTACTCATTCCACGATGTGAGCGAAAGGATTAATAATCTTCATCCACATATGTTTCCAGTACCAGTAGACAACCAGCTTGTGTGCCTAGACATCGGTTGCAACACAGGAGAACTGTCCAAGGCTATATATGTGTACTTAAAAACTGTTTACCCAAACTGTGATATCCATATGTTAGCCGTGGACATTGATTCTACATTAATAGAAAGGGCCAACGAGTCCAATGAATACCCTAATATTAAGTTTATTAGTTGTAATATTATGGATCTAAATGACCAACTTCATATCCACAATTATTTGAACTTTTATAAACACATGGCTTTTGATTTAACATTTTGTTTTTCAGTAACTATGTGGATTCATCTAAACAATGGAGATGAAGGATTACTAGAATTTTTAAAGCTTATAAAATCTATCTCTAGAACAATCATAATTGAGCCACAACCATGGAAATGCTATAGAAATGCCCAAAGAAGGGTCAAGAAATCTGGCAATTCTTTTGATCTATATGAATCTTTGAAAATAAAAAATAATGTAGACTCTGTTATTGAAAAAACTTTATCAGAAGGCTCCCACTTCAAAATGTATGAATCTCAACATTCTTCTTGGAACAGGAGAGTTCAAAGCTTCCATTCTTTAAACCCTTCAGTTTGTACATAGTTTTATCTTTCCTATAGAGAATTACAAAATAAAATTATTTAAAAGAACAATAATAACTTGAGCAACAATTTTATTTTATTTAATTCTATGGTGCAGTATAAGTACACACAGCTACACATCAAGCTATACATTTCCAGTATAAGCTGACCTCTCACTATATGGAAATCCTATATAATGCAAGATCAGCATAATCTGGGAATGTATAGCTTGATGTGTAGCTGTGTGTACATGAAACAGTTTAAATATTTATTATATAAACTATTAAATAGTTAAGTATAACTAATTATTAGAAACACCCTTGATACCCTACCTATGCTGTAATATTTTTACTGTATGTGTATAAAATTGATAAAAAAATATGTACAATATTAATATTTTTCACTTCAGAAAAAAGTATGATATGCCTCATTACTAAAAAGTTTACAAAATAGGTGAAATCTTTTATAAATAAAAGTATTTAACATTGTTCATGTTTTATTCTAAGTTGTGACTTCCTCTGTGCTTGATTCAAACTCCAGCTTTACATCTCCACCTAGTCCATCTGTGTCCATCTCTGTTTCTTGAGCATTTAACATGTTGAGCGTCACCTGGAAATAAAAACAAAATGGCTAGTTTATTTAGGAAATAAAAGTATTCAATCCAGATTTGTTTTAACACATTATATCATGTACACAGTAACTTATTATATTCCCCCATCATAATAAATAATAATTATGTTTCATTCATACATGTCTTAGATAAGCCTGTTTTTGGGGTACTCTTAGGGTAGAAAATGGTGAGGGTGTACAAAAAACCCTACTGTAAATTTAAAAATAAAAATATTTAAAAAAAACTACAAACTGAAAAATAACTTTAATTTCAGAAGTCAGTCTCTTTGAATTTTATTTTAGTTTTTTGCCACTGACTATATTATAATAAAATAACCAATTTTATTTTAGTTAGTTAAATATCATATAAAAAATCCATAACATCACACCCTACGATCACATCTGTATTCCAAGAGTGAGAGGTTTGTATGTAATAATAAGATTATTATTCAATATTATTATAAAACCTAGTACTAAAGTGAAACCAGACCTGTTGAGATAGAGGTGCCGTGTGGATACTATGCTGCGTGTGGGCTGGTATACTGCTTGCTAAAGTCCTTTCTTCTGTCAATTTCTTCTTCACAGGAGTTTTGGGCTGCTGGCTAAAATGGTGTAATACTAACCATATTAATCATTTTAGTACCCCTCAAGGAAACAAGGCATGTTGTTATGTATCATTTTAATTAAATAATTATTACTATAATAAAGTAAGTAGTATAAATAAAGCAATTTTACTAGATTTACTTCAATAGCAGCCCCAGTAAGTATGGATTTTTACAGTGATAACAGCAATAGTCTGGCTGATAGGCATATGGGCATGATGCTAAAAAGGAACAAACAGAAAATATAAAAGAATTGAAAGAAAAGCTGAGAACTTCGATTTATAATTTGTAGATTTATAAATGTATACAAATTCATTTTAATACCACATTCATAGGAAATTTATTCACCAGCGGTGAACAGTCCATTACTGCCATTACTGAGCGCAACCAAAATATCTAGAGATTTAGTTCCCAGATTAGCATCAGGTGGAGCACAGTTTGTACCATGCAATAAAATAAATGCTTTTAACTTACCCAAGGGTTGGCTCTCCCATTGGATGTAATGTCATAGCTAAATCTGCTAACTTATTAAACGCAGCTCCGGCCTCAGTAAATATTTCTCCAACCTGAAATCATTTGTATGTTTGCGAATAAGAATTGTGTTTTAAGAATTCCACTTATACAATGTTTATAATCACTGGTTACCTTCGCTGCTGAGCTTGCTGCAGAATTATTCATCGTTTTATGTTAATGCTTACTGTGACATTCAGGGAAGATCTGATAATATTTTTTAATTTGTAAACAGACATTCCATGCTGTAAATACGGGAATCAAAACACGCTACTTTAGTCAGTTCGGTGATCAGCGCAGGTGATCAGTCAAACTTGATGACAGATGTCAGGTATTGAGATGACAGTTACTGCAAAGACACCAAAGCATTGAGATAGAAAAAACATGGAGGCGCCGCGATATTCTATACATAAATTTGCTTATACAAATATGGGTGAAATACGAACTAGAATGTGAAATATCGTGTTATTTCACTCTTTCTAATGTGGTAATCGTATTTGATAAAAGAGACAACAATATTTCAGTTGTTTCTCATAATGGCAACATTTTGTTGAGACGTAGTAACAGTTGTAGGTAAGTGCCATATCCGCCATAATATGCGACAAGTTCATGGTAGTTCTGCTGTCAAGTGGTTGTTTACTTTTTGTTTTATTGAGATTTGTGAGAAAATTACGAGGAGTTTCCTTTAAAACTACATATATACGTTGGAAAACACCAATTCAACATGCCTGTGTGTTGTATTGTGAAGTGTGGTGCAAGAAAGAAGGAAAATCAACCTCAATTGTCTTAGCACAGGTTAGTAGCCGGTTTTCATGCAATAGTACATAAAGTGATAAACTTTCAATGAAAAAATAGCTAGACGATCATTAAATATGGCTTAAATTTTAATATATGGATTTATTTCCGTCCAACAGACCTTTTTATTATTTCATAATTACATTCGTTTGTTTACAATGATATGTCATAGTGGAATAGTGTTGTACCGTTGCCGTAATAGTTTCTGATACTAGTTCCTTCGCTGCGCTGAAATGATATTGCTAGGTACGGCTCGTGGTTTACAGCAAACTGTACTCTTTGGTTCATAGCACCGAGAGACCGTTCCACAGAGTTTTATGATGTGTATACAATTTTTTTGTTGAAGTTGTTGTAGTTGTTTTGTTTTTGTTGAACATACATTTTATGTAACTTTTATGATTTCCGCGGCGCACGCTAGTAAAGTTCCCAGTCCGCATGATTTTTTCCGACATCTTCAACAATAATCGTCAAATTTCAGCCAATTTACACAAAACCTTAATGAATTATACACTAAAACCTTCCGCATGAATCACTCTGTCCATTAGTGAAAAGTGATTGAAAATCCGTTTAGTAGTTTATGAGTTTTTCGCGTTCAGACAGACAGAAAAACAGACAGACGCGGCGCGGGCGGTAGACTTTGTTTTATAATATGTAAGGATGTGTATTATTCCGAATGTTCATTTATGGTAAAATTGTTAAAAATTTAATTCACTAATGCCCGTTTTCACCGACAGCTAAGTGACACTTAAATGAATACCTAAATAAAACTGCACTGTTGGATTTTCAACTCTCAGCGCTGAGTCTACCGTTGAAAAACCAACAGTGAACTTTTATTAGCGATTCATTTAAGTGTCACTTAGTGAAGGTGAAAACAGGCATAAGACTTGCATGCTCGCTCGATACTAAATATTTGGCTTTGTTTAAACGTTCACTTGCCAAACATTAGGTTTGCGTTACAATTATTTGTGAAAACTTTATTTCCTAAGTAATAATTTTATAAATGAAATTATAATTATGCGGAAAATTGTTTGGGAAGTGATAAATTGTCAATACTCGTTTTTTTCTGTTACAACGGACTATTAGCTAATAATTTTTTAATACGATTCAACCGTGATATCTAGTAAGATTCGTAATACTATTACGTACTAGTATCGATACTCGAAATAGTAACACTATGTTTCCTTGATTGACACAACTCTAGCATTGGCAGCCATTTTAAGAGACATTTTGAGTTGTAGGTATGCACCTTTTTTTTGTAGATATTTCCAGTCCATACTTATTAAATGTCTATGCACCAAAGACACAACTGCTGTTGTCAAACCAATTGTTTTTTTTTTTAAGATTCAAATCGTCATTGATCAAAGATTTTTGACATTTGTTGTTAGTTATGATTATAGAAACAGGTGCTGCCATATTGAATATTATTTATTAAATTTTCACATTATTTTCATATTTTCCTGATACAAAATCCGTCCATAAAATTATGTTATTTTGCCTTTTCAGTTTTGCTACTGCCTTATTCTAAATTGACGGTTTTATTGACGGATAAAAAGCAAGTACAACGCAATGGAAATGAAAACTGCAACTTGCTTACTTCAGATGGCGCTAAACTCTAGCGCATAATAATTTGACAGCTAGCCATACATTTTTTTTTTTTAAAGTGACTCTTTTTATGCTTAATTAATTATTGAGCCCAGTTGCGCAACTGGTTACTGCAAAAATACGGGGACCCATATATTTATCAAAGATGTTATAAGAAGGAAACTGTCGGAGAAAGCTCTCATCCAGCCCGTCCGGCGTCCCATCCTTGATGTCCTCCCTCCGGTTGACGCCCTAAGCCAAGGTTCGTACCCCACAGGGGGTGCCCTTAGCGAGAGTTCACCTAGTTTTAATTTGCATAGTTGAATAACCCCTTATCTAGTTCTCGGATAATTTGTGATCGACAAAAAAGTAAACATAAACACAACAATGGCGGTTTAAAGACGTACAACTGTGCTTCCACCTGTTATGAGCTGTTTTTAACCTCATTTTGGCGAAATTCACAATATGCTTCGTGGAATTCTAAAACTATTGTTGGCAGCACTGTTGTACTAATAAAAAATAAAAAAAACTGCTGCTGGGCGGCCGGGACACATTGATTTCGATTTGGCTACAGAGCATGTAAATGTTTTGGCTTCATTTTGTTCTTTAAAGTTCTATTTGTTATATTGTGTGCCTACAGGCTTCAGTATTTTGTTTTAATAGACCATTACAAACACATATGACAAAAAATAGGATCCTAGTTATATGATAGTGTAATACACAGATATGATTCTAGGGTCGTTTATGTAGGATAGGAGATAGGATCCTATGTATGATCCTAGATATATGATAGTGTAAATACGGGGGATATGCTTTACAATTTCATTGGGGTACCCCCCAATGAAATTGTAAAGCATATCCCCCGTATGGGGATATTACACTATCACATTATATCATACTAGCAGTGACCAGCGGTTTCACCCGCATAAGTTTCAATCCCGTGGGAATATCGGAATGAAAGTATGTCATATCATATCCTATATGTTAGTCCAGGTTATAAACTATCTGTGTGCTAAATTTCATTCAAAACCGTTAATTAGTTTTTGCGTGAAAGAGTAACAAACATCTATCCATCCATCCTCACAAACTTTCGCGTTTATAATAAGATCGATATCTACGAAGCTCACAAATTACCCCTTGTATTTTACAATTTCATTAAATCTTCAATCATAGATAGGATAAAACGATTTTTAACCGACTTCCAAAAAGGAGGAGGTTATTTACTATTTTTTTCATGTCGCCGACGACTTACCTGCGTGTGTATCTAGCATTAGTCCGTAGATTATAGTAAACATTAGTCTGTTTGTGGGTATTATGAGTATGACAAGTTTTATGAAATTTTGGAAAAGTTAGGTTAGACTTTGAGGTTATCAAACGTTTATTTTTCTCTATGTTATCAAATAACAATTCAAGAATTATAACAAAAGTATTTAGTTGTATACTCAAATCATACTAAGAAACTCATGTGTGCCATGGATATTGTTACCAAATGATAATCAGCATATATCAAATCAAACAATCTTAATACATAAGTTTTCTACGAAATATTTTTAAAGCCTAGAACTACCATATTTGCCGAACTCAAAAATGTATCCAATGTATCCTCCATGGCCACGTATGATGAACAACTTGCATCGCAGCCCAATGCCGCACAACCATCAATGGCGACCAAAGCAGGGTCCACCGCCTCGATTTTTATGGAATAATCCAAATTTTGGAGCACCTGTTATGAGAACTGAATGTAGTGAAGAGCACTGGTGTGAGACCTGTGATAGAGGATTCCCTACAGCAGATCTTCTTCATAAACATAAGCAACAGCACCAGGTAAACCAATATCAATAAGATATAATAACAATATTACTTGCTTGAGTAAAAAGCCTTGTTTGCTTATTATATACATATTACTACTTGTGCTGTAAACATGGCTGTATTTTGACAACCCATTCACCATTTTCTTTTTCTAATACTTGTGTTTAAAGAACAAACTTACAAATAATGAAACATTTGCATTCAAGTCCTTGAACTTGTAAGTAAATTGAAACTATATATAGCATTTCTATATAAACGAAGTAGCTACATTTTGTACATAAACTGTTCATTAATACAGTATTAGTACAAGTATATAGGTAATACGGTTATTCAATCCACCCCAGCTCCTCAAAGAAGGCCAGCAATGCCTTGGTGTCATTGACAAGCTCATTTAGGGTACCTGAGGTACATAGTACAGAACTGGGTTTAAATATTAAGCAATACAGTTTTGGAATTCTGAAGTTCGAAACTTCCTTTTAAAATGGTATACAAAATGCATGATATTTATTGATTATTTCATCAATCAACTCGGCCTGTTGCAGTCCACTCCTGGACATAGGCCTCTCCCAAACTGCGCCACAACACCCTGTTCTCTGCTTTCCGCGTCCAGTCTGTCTCAGCCACTTTCTTAAAGTCGTTGGTCCATCTAGCTGGGGGGCGTCCCACGCTACGCTTGCCGATACGCAGTCACCACTCTAGGACTCATCTGCTCCACCGGCCATCAGTCCTTCAACAAACGTAGCCAGCCCACTGCCACTTCAGTTTGCATAGTCTGCAAGCTATGTCGGTAACTCATGTTCTTTTTTGGATAATTTAATTTCTGATTTTATCCTTCAAAGAAACTCCGAGCATAGCCTGCTGAACAACCTTGAATTTGTGAACCAGGCCGACTGTCAGTGTCCACGTTTCGTCACCGTATGTCATAACAGGTAGGATGCACTGGTTGAAGACCTTAGTCTTCAAACATTGCGGGATAGGCGACGAGAACACTTGACGAAGTTTCCCAAATGCTGCCCAACCCAACTGGATCCTCCTGTTGGCTTCTTTTTCAAAGTTGTGTCTACCGAGCTGGATGACTTGCCCTAGGTAGACATATTCCTTCATAACTTCGACAAGCGACTCTTCAATGGGATAGCCATATTCGCCCATAGTCATCACGCTAGGTAAGCGGGTTGGTGACCGCAGAGTCGATCCTTTCGCAACGATGACGCTGCTGCCCTTCATCGCTCTGGAGAATTTAGGTTGGCTTGTTAGATGGTTATACCGCCATCGCCTTGTCCGTCAGTGGCTGGATGTACCGCGCGCAGGGGAAGTTGTCATTGATTATTTGATATTATGGAAATGTAGGGCTAGTATTTTGAGTAGGACAAAATGAAACAGGTTAAAAAACAAAAACGTCGTTCTCGCGGCTCGCATTGTGTCGACTCGACTGCGCTGCGACTAGGGTGCGGCGTGCGCGATTCCCTAAAGCAAATGAGCGAACAAAAGCGCGACTGGCCTGAGGGTTGGCGGGGTGGGGAAGCGGGAGTTGCGGAGCGGCTGCCGAACGCGCCGCGCCTCACGCGGCGCGTTCGGCAGCCGCTCCGCAACGCCGTGACAAAATTTTATATTTTTTTCGATATCGAAATTCCGGTTTTGATCACTCCAATTCTGATATTACAAACGATACTGGAATATAGCGGAATTCCGGAATAAACCGGAATTCCGGAGCTCAAGCCCTACCTAGTACGTAAACGTGGTACCTAGTAGTAAGTATGAAAAAGGTGTTACAACATTTTGTTATTGTTTCAGAAATGCAACATAGATGGTTGTCAGTTTATTGCACATCCAAAAGTAATTACAAAGCACATACAAATGCAACACTCAACTGGCTTGTATAAAAAAATTGCAAACATAAACAATCCAGAAGACATACAGAAATGGCGAGATGAAAGGAAAAAGAAATACCCCACCAAATCTAACATTGAGAAAAAAGCTGCTGAAAGTAAGGAAAAAATTGAAAGGGGTGAAAAAATGGCCTTGAAGCGTGATTATAGGAATGACAAACATGGATCAACAGGTAGTGTATTCAGTTAAAAAATAAATATTTAAAATAGTACTTTCTACATTCAATAGTATTTTATCTTTTAATTTTCTTATTCACAGCTCAAGGACCCAATTTAAAGAGAAAACATAGTTTTGATAAAAGAAATCAGAATCAGAGGATGACCAGACAGAACTTCAAAAGTAATTCTTCAGTTTCAACAAATAGCCAACCAGCAAAGAAAGTTCCAAGAATTATACCTAATGCACCTATTACTGCTGAAAAGAATAAACTGAGACCATTTACAGGTATACTCAATATAGAGATGGATCAAAATGCAGAAGATACTGCTGAACCAATAGAATGTAGTAATGGTTTATTTGAGGATGATGAAGAATCAATAGTAAATCCTAAAAGAACAACAGATGCTCAAAAGCCAGTGCTTTGTGGCGCATTAACATCACTAATGTGTGATTATGGAACATCAGATGAAGAAACAGAGGAAAAAGAAAAAAAAGTGCTCAACAAAGTACTAGAAATAAGTCAAAAACCAGTTCAGCCTCCAAAAAGTGATAACAATAAGATAGACATTCAAGTTGAGGATAAACCTAAAATAGATGAAGAGGATGAAGGTCCAGAAGAAGTGAAAATTGAAAAAACGAATGTAGAACATGCAACTGCTCCTGAAGCAGTTACAAAAACTAAAGAAAAACCTGTAAAAAATCCAATGCAGCCAAGAAATCCAGAAAGACAAAATTATAAATTAAAACGGAAAATACCATCAACACTACTCCAAAAACTATTACATCAAGAAATTAGAAAAGAACGTAATATAGTACTTCAATGTATAAGGTATATTAAAAAATGCAATTATTTTGAGAAGCCCAACCAATAAAATGATGTTCCTTACTGAAATCGTTTTGTTTTACCTTTTTCATCGCCTATATCTTTATACCCATCAAAGTGACACCAATTTTACTATGGCGGTATAATGAGTAGGTACGGAACCCTCGATGCGCGAGTCCGACTCGCTCTTGACCGGTTTTTTTGTAACCACCTAAACTTGGTTGTTTGGTTACCACGGTCTTGCACTTCCTAATGACTTTTATTTTATTATCTCGTTAAATTATATTCGCGTTACTCCGGCAGATTATTTTTTGTTTCTTTTCCAAAACGACAGCACGCACAATTTTTGAAGTGAAAACTTCTTTAGGCGCGTTGGGCATTTTTGAGATGGGACTAAACCATCGATTTCGCGACACCGTGATGCCACCACCTATTGACCATTAAAAAGACATCAACGCGTTAATTGCCGCGGTGCGTGGAGTAAAAGACATCAACGCGTTGATTACCGCGGTGCCGATTTTTTTCAAGTTTTCACTTCTGTCGGCACTCCCGGAGTGCCACTATTTTTTTTTTTTTTCAAGTTTTAACTTCTGTCGGAACTCCTGAAGAGCCACTGTTTTTTTACTTGGCGCACATTTACAGCAGATGCTGCTCTAATTATTTGTTGAACTCAATTCTTTCTACAAGAGATTTTCTTGCTGGGGTAACGCACCCTTATAACTTTTGAATCAGTGACAGACTAATTCTGATATAATTTTTTTTCCCATTGAACAACTGTCATCAGTCCTTTCTGGACTATTATCAGTTTGGTTGCGTGAATATACATAGTTGGCGTTTCAGGTACAGGGACCATTGCCATTGCTACCTCTTTAGATTACTTGACCTCTCTTAAGTTGATTGACAGATTCGCTGCTGTCCAGCAATTTAACAGTCAGAGGATTTGGTGGATGGCGAGACGATCAGCATAACGCTTTTTATGTTTGTTACTTTCCTCAAGAATAGTGGGAGTGTTATATCTTAACACTCCTACTATTCTTGAGGAAAGTCATGGATTTCTTCATTCCGTGTGAACCATGGTGCATTGAAGATGGCGTTTTGGGCTCTTTGGAGGCACATTATGTAACTTTTGCTGGCCACTCCCCATAGTTGGATGCTGTATGACCATATAGGTTTTAATAGAGAATTGTACAGCAAAAATTTATTGTCCAAAGATAGGACTGAATTATAACCCATCAACCATTTTTTTTTTGTTTTATATTGGTCTTCCAGGTGAACCTTCTGTCCAGGCAAAAACGATATACTTAACACAATCTGTATGTGGTAGAGTTGTATCCCCAATGTTACTGTGGGACAGTCGCCTCTTCTCAAAATGAAGGTAACGTGATTTGATTCTTAAGCACTGGCGCAGATACGCAACTTTTGCAGCCAAAAAGAATCCTGCGGGAATAACGCGAATATAATTTAACGAGATAAAAAATAAAATGAAAATAAAAAGCCTTTTATTTCATGCATTAGACTACTATTATACTAAATGTTTAAATAAACTTTAAATGTTCAACAACAATGTAATGTTCAACACAATGTTAATTGTTAATGAATAAATGAAATGAAATAAAAAAAAAATAAAAAAATAAATGAAAATAGCTCAAAATAAGTGTCCACTATGCCATTCTTCATATATCTACCTACCTACATTTAACCATTCTATCGATGAGGTAGGTAGGTGCCTACTTACCAATTTACAAGGTACAAATTGCGCCTAATTAGTTTTTAGTTAATTTTATATTATTCGGAATGGTGAGGGTGTTTATCAGTTCTTAATATTAATTTCAGATAAGCAATTCAGATAAAATTATATTTTATGAGTAGGTAATGGATAAATAATAAAATATTATAGAACACCTGCCATCTTGATGTCAATATGGCGGGTGTACCTTAATTTCGAAATAACTTAGTTCTGAAGGAGGTACTGATTTTTTTGAGCTAGGTACAAAATAATACGTTTTAGGTATTTTTTTTTTTGTAATTGGTATAATTTGATTCGCTATGGTCACGGTAATATTATAATACAGTACTCCAACTTCATACAAACGGACGAAACGCGAGCTGTACCTACGCGCCTCGATCTCGCGGTGCGCTCGGAGCGCAGACAGTCACGGCTGTACCGCAGTGTCGAACGGACGGTGTGTTGTTTTTTTAACGATAACCGCGCGATTTTTTCTCTCAAAATCAGTTAATATGACGAGTAGGAAATATTGTGCTGTTTTTGGTTGTATGAATTCGTCAATAACGCATCCAGACATAAGTTTTTTTAAATTACCTGGAAACTCTGAAAGGTAAGACTATAAAATAATTTTACTTACTAGTAGGTAGGTACATAATGTGTGTCTTTATGGATAAGTATTTCCTTTTATCTCACGAAAAAAAGGTGTTTGGATTAATAAATAAAGCGAATAGAATAACGGAAAGTTATTGAGACGAGTGAAATAGGTAGTTATATGCGGTTCTGAATGAATCATGATACGGTAGGTACCTACCTACTTACGCTTGTGTTAAAACTTCGGTGCATGTATGTTTTGTTAGTTTGCATAATTCAAAGTAAAGACGTGGTATTTTATTATTAATAATATTTGTTTATTATCTGTGTGTATGAATAATACTAGAAAAATTTTTTTACCGTCTGTGTGTCATTAGATAGTTTTCGAAATTTTCACACACAAGTGTTTCTGCTGCTGCTATAACAACATATATATACCACTAAAAACTTTTTTTTTCTCGGTATTAACAACAACAGCCAGACTCATCTATAATATTTAGATGTTTGAGGGTTGTGATTTTAAAACATTCGTAGTCAGCTGTTCAGCTTTTTAATAATTAATTAATTGGTGACCAAAGAATTTTTATATAAAAAGATTTTTATAAAAATAAAATATATTTTATTTATATAAAAAGGATATTTACAATCACAAAACTAAATAGAAACAGAAAGTAGGCAAATGTAATTAAAATGCTGGATACGGGCATCCCTAACGCATGTTTACGTACCGCGCGGCTCTAGGCATTTATTTCTATCATGCGGGCGAGTTACACTACTGTATATATTACCGTGCTATGGTACACCCGCCATTTTGACTCTCACGATTCTTAATAATCAATTTTATTACAATCTAGCCTTTTAGACTAATAAGCAATTTAAATGTAATTTAATGTTTTACGTGATAATTATTTTAAAACTTAGAATAGGTAGTGTTTATTGTTTCATTTGGTTAGTCTGATATCACTTTGTTCCTGTGTTGTATGTGTCGTTGTCACTATTATTTCTACACACTCAAATGGCTTTGTTCGTTTGTCTTCGGACGTTCACATGTCATTGATATACGTGGATCCTCAATTTTAACACGTAGATGATAGATGTACTGCACATGTTTGATTTGTTACATGTACTAGGATCTAGATTTATGAAAAATCTGGAAGTGGGTTTTTCAGGACCATAATTTCAGCAATTTTTTTTTTTTTTTTTTTCTGTTGGGCATCTCGTAGCTGACCTCTGAGGTCATGACTACTTAACCGGTCAATCCTGTGGTTGCCTTAAGCTGCTACACTCAAAGCCTCCAGCCAGGGGCATACAAAACTAAGCTAAAAAGCTAGGTGAACGCTCGCTAAGGGCACCCCCTGTGGGGTACGAGCCTCGGCTTAGGGCGTCACCGGAGGGAGGACATCAAAGATGGGACGGGCTGGGTCAAGGTTTTGATCATTATTATTAATCGGGGAATTTAAAGCTACGTGCACAGCCGAAACCACTGCTGGCACCTCGTTATCGAGCAAGGGTCGGGGAGGAGTATCATTTACTCGGGGGCGCGGACGCGATCGCAAAGGACCTCGACGGCGAGGTCGGAATGACGGGAGGCGTCTGTATTTGTGTAGAGTACTAGTGGCCCTATTGCTCTCCTGGAGGAGGGTTATGGGGTCATCTGGGTCGGTGAGAATGTGCCTAGGACGGCGGGTACGGCTAATCCTACTTGGGACATAACTGGCGGCCTCGACAACCAGAGGGTTGCGATGTTTGACCGCGGAATCGAAGTAACGCTTTGCAAGGCGTTTTAGAAATTGGTGGATCGTGGGAATTCTAAGGTCGAGATGGAGACTCTCGTTCCTGAGGGGAGATGAGAGTCAAAATGGCGGGTGTACCATAGCGAATTAAATTATACCAATTACCAAACAAATGTACCTAAAATGTACTATTTAGTACCTAGCTCTAAAAAATTTGTACCTCCTTCAGAACGAAATTATTTCGAAATTAAGGTACACCCGCCATATTGACATCAAGATGGCGGGTGTACTAAATTTTTTTATTATTGAACCATTACTCATAAAATGTATTTACACTAAAAAATTGTACCTAAAATGTACCTCAAGTAAATAGAAACACACACTTGATTAGTGGGATAGTTCCTGAGAAATAAAACAACCGTGTCTCGGTTTACTTATGTTTATTATTATTATTATGTATTATTGATCTAGGTACATATTTATATATATTTTTGGGATAAATCTTGAATGGGGGTGAAAAATCACGTTTTGCGGTAGGACTCAATGTAACGCACTCAAAACATCGTGCTGATGGATGGATTGAATAGTATGGAGGTCATGGAAGTGTTTACAGTAAAAATCTTACGTTAATAAAAACATGTATTTAAAAAAAAACATGTGAAAAAGTTTAAACTTTGACTCTTAATATCTCCGTAACTAGAAGGTTCCTAGGTATGGTCTAGTCTAGAACAACAAAATAATCGCAATGACGGGAAGAACAAGTATCTTTTGGCATCGTTAAAGGTCTTGTTACACCCTTTATACAGGGTGTCAGGGACATCGACGCGAAGCCTGTTACCATGGATTCAGTACATGATTCTGAACCCCCCTGCGTTGAATGAAATGCTGTTTCATACATTTTGACCGCGTAGGTAAAATAACCGACCCAAAATTTCAACGCAGGGGGTTCAGAATCATGTACTGAATCCATGGTAACAGGCTTGCGAGAGGGCATGGCAGGCTGTCACCTCCTTCTGCGAAGCAGTAATGCTCGTGAAGGAGGAGGCGGGGCGCGTAAGGCAGAGACAAAGGTCGCTCCCTCGAGCCCCTAGCCGCCGCCGTAGTGGACGCCCCGGGCGTTGGGAATCGATCGCCGATTTCCGGCCACCGTAGGCGCGGGCTTGCGGACGGAGACTGATGGGTAGGTCGCCATCCGATCAGGACCAAGCCCGGGTCGACGGCGCGTCGTGTTCCACGCGCGCCTCAAAGAGTTGTCAGCGAAGCTGAAGGGGTCCGTCAGGGCCGATGCCTACCACGGGGGTTGCGGATAGTTCTAAGGGGAAACCGTGGCCCCCGTCTAGGCAAGGGAAGGAACACGGGTGGGTTTTAGTCAGTAAGAGTCTGACACGCCCTTCCGCTCCGCCCAGAGCGGGAGAAGTCATTTGATGATTTCCCACACAAAAAAAAAAAAATGGTAACAGGCTTCGCGTCGATGGCCCTGATACCCTGTCTGTATACATTTATATTATACGGATTTTTTTAAATAATGAATTATGTGCACACGAATAATTATTATATTAATAAGTTACTAGCAACTGTCCGGAACTAGCTTCGTAAATGCACATTCATGATAAAGTATGTTGCGGGTAGTTGATACACAATTAGCAATTTGTACTCTATTTCCTGATTAATCATACGAGCTTCATAGTTTACAATACGCAGATAACTTTATTATCATTAATATAATTTTAATTGCGATCATATAGAATTAATCACTATGAAACGCGGAAAAAAAATGTTGTTGATTTAAACGAACAAAACGAAAACAAGTGTTTTGTAAATACAAACAACATTTCCCATCGATTAATGATTTACCTTCACCGTGTAGTGAAATATTTTCAAAAATATCCAGTGAACTTGAACAACAAATATCGCCTAAAGCACTTTATATATCGATTAAAAGAAATTCTGAATACTTTTTTCCCGTGGGGGATGAAAACAGTGAAGATAAAAATTGTTTGGGTTTGGAGATTAAAACGCAAGACGAAGATATATTAATTATGAAGAATGTTGATACAGAAAAAGAGATTGAAGAAGACAATAACGAAGAAAATTCTTACGTCGTGGATAAAACTACATGTAGTGAAGAAGGTAAATCTTTTAATTTTTCACTGTCTGTAATAAACAGACATCCACAATATTGGTCACTATCGGGCTCATTGTCGTCGTAATACTGAATGGAAATGTTTTGATGATCTTAATAATTTTATTACCAAAACTCCGAATTCACTTATCGCTAATTGCATTATGTATGGACGAAAATAAAGAGGTACCTAATAACTTTGACGCGTTATCATTCATGATTTAACCCAAAAATATATATAAATATGTACCTAGATCAATAATTAATAATAATAATAATAAACATAAGTAAACCAAGACACGGTTGTTTTATTTCTCAGGAACTATCCTACTGATACCCAGTTGTGCCCAGTTGATGGCAATAGGCTCGCCCCCTATTACATGGGACTTAAACATAACTGGCGAAATGTGGGTGTGCCTGTGCTACAGGGACACCTCTGCCCAACCCTTCGGGGAAACAAGGCGTGATGTTATGTTATGTTATGTTATCCTACTGATCATGTGTGTGTTTCTATTTACTTGAGGTACATTTTAGGTACAATTTTTTAGTGTAAATACATTTTATGAGTAATGGTTAAATAATAAAATATTTTAGTACACCCGCCATCTTGATGTCAATATGGCGGGTGTACCTTAATTTCGAAATAATTTCGTTCTGAAGGAGGTACAAATTTTTTAGAGCTAGGTACTAAATAGAACATTTTAGGTACCTACATTTGTTTGGTAATTGGTATAATTTAATTCGCTATGGTACACCCGCCATTTTGACTCTCATTGAGGGGAGCTAGCACGGAGCCCTGAGGGACTCCTGCACGAATGGGGCGGGTTTCAGCAATTGACGATTTCTCGTCCTTATTTTATTACCTGTGTTTTCAATTTCTTCCACAATGACATCGGGGGGTGATTTTTTTTATGACTATTAGATACCTTTTCGCGTCTTTCCTTGTGAATGTGAACGATCAGACTCCGACAATTTTTTTGTCCCCGAATATTTGGCGACAATTTTATGTGTTATCAAATTTAAAATTCCTGGTGGAGGCCATGTCAGTGTCAATCACACTACTACGTTACCTACTCTGGACGATAGAGGCCACCAGTCGCAACCTTTCTGCCGCATTTGGGTAAATAAAAATACATAGTATGATTTATCTTATTTTTATTAGTCCATAGAGATGTTTAGGACTGGGCAGGAGCCACAGGTGCCGTAGTAGCCGCAGCCTCTTCACGGATACGATCCTTCTTGAGTATTCCCATGAACGCAGCCTTGTCAGCCGGCGTCTGGAAGCGACCATGACCAAACTTGGATGCAGTATCAATGAACTTAAGGTTGATCTTCTCAAGAGCTGCCCTCTTGGTGTGAGTGCGCAGGGACTGAAATAATAAAAACAAAATCATTAATAACTCAAAAGAATACATTGAGTTTAGGTTCTAAATTGTAAGATATTGCTTAACATACCTTTCTCAGAGTAATGACACGCTTTTTGGGTCCCATGCAACATCCCTTAATCATCACAAAGTCATTGTTGACTTCTCCATAGTGGGGGAAACCACCCATGGGAGTGATAGACTTCTCAGACAAGTCATATTCTGTAGAAGCATTGTTCTTGATAACCTTGCCATCCTTGGTGTGGATTCCTGAAAGCAAAAAAAAATTAATAATATTATATTTACCACATGGGCAAAAATTGCATAAACAAATGTCTCCATATCAAAAGACATATACAAGTAATAATAATAGTAACTGACCTTGTCCAAGACGGTAGATCTTCTTGTTCATCTCTGTACGATGGTGGTAGCCCTTTTGACCAGCACGGGCAACAGTGAATGAAACTCTTGAAGGATGCCATGCTCCAATACAGGCAACCTTACGCAGACCCTTGTGCGTCTTGCGAGGAAGCTTCTTTGTGTGCCAACGTGAGGTCACACCTGAAAATTATTAATACAGTACAAATTATTAATAAGATGAACTGGGAGTGTAAATGCTAATGTAAAATAATAAAAATAGAATGTAGCTACATACCCTTGTATCCTTTACCCTTGGTGACTCCAATGCAGTCAATCATCTCATCTTGAGCAAACACTGAGTCAATAGGAATGGGCTTCTCCAGATGTTCCCTTGCCCATTTGACTTTGTCTTCAATGGTTCCACCATTGACTTGGATTTCCATAATGTGAGCTTTCTTTTGACGCTGTTTGAGCAGCTTCATCTGAGTGTGGGCAATAACCCTTACTACACTGCAGTAACGGATCATTTTCTTGAAGTCCTTCTCAATAGACTTGCGTCCAAGCTCATCCTGCCATTTCTTGCTGGATTTAGTGAATGCCTTCTTCTTGCATTTGTACCTGATTGATTAAATCATAAGTGCCCGCTGTAAAAAAAACCAAATGGCCTCATCGTTGAGCGGAGACCAATTGGTAGCAATACGCACCAGGCATATTTGACTTCAAACTCTCATTATTAAGAGGAGAGCTATTGGAAGTGATTAGTAACATGAAATAATACAAAAACTTGACATAACTTGTGAATTATCAGCGGACCAAAACAAGGAAATCATGTCAATTAAAATTGCAAATGGACAGAACACAATGTTTACCAGTTCTTGTAGAAGCGACGGCGGCAGTCCTCGGACATGTGCTCGGCCCAGACAGTGAGCAGAGCGCGGAGACCATGTGGGGTTTCGATGTAACCAACCACGCCAACGGCCACCATGGGAGGAGTTTCGATGATGGTCACAGCTTCCACAATCTCCTTCTTGTTGATCTCTGAAGAATTAAAACACCATTGAGTTACACATGGAAACAAATAAAGTTTTATTTTTTGAGTGAAAACTTTTATAGACGCGTTGGGTATTTTAGAAATGGGACTAAACCATTGATTTCGCGACACTGATGACACCAGCTTTTGACCATTAGAAACAAAACGCATTCATTTCCGCGGTGCGTGAAGTAAAATATATGTTGGCACACCCGTAGTGCCAGTTTTTAAACCATTGTGGCATAGAACATGGTAAAATAAGGCACAACTTACTTGATCCAGGACGGTCGGGTTCACGAACCACGTGGGTCATACCCGCCTTGTAACCAATGAAGGCGGTAAGGTGGACAGGCTTGCTAGGGTCATCTCTGGGGAATGCCTTCACCTTTCCACGATGACGGCGGGACCTCTTCTTGGGGTAGAATCCCATCGACCCATGGCGAGGCGCCGAAAACTTTCTATGCGACTGAAAACAAACTCAGGTTTAGTTACTCTGCTTATTATGGGGCATGCCAAAGATATTTAGAAATAAACATCAGTCCGCCCTAGAAAAATCTTCACATAGAACTCAGGTTCTAACCGTATAATATAAAGATAGGATATCATCATTTGTATGGGTAACCACTAAACAAGCTATCACAAGTAGATTTCTAGTTTATTAATGAGAATATTCACAAGAATAATAAACCAACGTTAACATCGATAATAATCAGTAAAATCAAAATCACAAATAAAAGAGATTCAAGAAATATTCTTGGATTAGAAATAATACTAACCATGTTCCAAGACAGTCGCGACAAAAATGGCCGATTGAAAGGGACTCTATTGATGAGCTGTAATCAGTTAGGGGTGCCAACAACATAATTCAAAACACCCACAAAAAACTTTATTCATCGACTCTTTGGACTTCGCACAGAGCATAGAATCGCCACGTCGCACGGTGGGCTGAAAATCGGCTTTCATAGACTTAGGGATTTCAATTTGCAAGTGCCGGATTTTTTGCCGGATATCTCTTCTAGTCGTTATTCGTTACTATATACAAAAATGACACCCGAGTTAATTCTGCACAAAAAAGAATTAATTATATTTATTTTTTATGAAAAATTTGTATGAAGCTAGTACAAAAATCAAATTATCTCGTAAACGGTTATAGTACCAATTATTTATGATTTTTTATCATACTCCTATTACCTATACCTATTTCCCTTGGTCACGGCATCACGCTAAAACGGCTGAACGGATTTGGATGAAATTTTGGATATGGATAGACCTTGACCCGGAGAAGGACATAGGATACTTTTTATCCCGATATTCCCACGGAATCAAGACTTATGTGGGTGAAACCGCGGGGCACAGCTAGTTAAGAATATATATAACAAGAAATAGCTGTTTATTCTTTTTTATTGGTAACTTAAGTTATTAAAAAAAAAAACATATTATTTAAGTACTATAAATACAATTTAAAAAATATTTTATAAACTAATTTATGGAATTATAATAACTAAATGTATTGGTGCGATAAACTAACATAAATAACAAAAGAAAAAACGTGAAAAATATCAATATATATTTGAAATTTTCCTTATCACTTTCGTTGTTGGACTCCAATTATGGGTCAAAATCCAGTTATAGATATATCTAAAAACTCGAACTCAGTTTCCTGGAACTGAATTAATTCGAGAATTTCGGTAAAAAGCTCTACTTTTTCTTGGCATCTAACTTAGGTATTTGTGTACGGAAAGAATCCGAAGTATCAACCAGGATATTTAAGATATCTTGATTAGAATCTTGCCTGCTTCTTTTCCGCAAACGATGTTCCCGGAACCTCGTAAAATCTTTGGTTCGAGACTCTGAGGCTTCTTCCGAGAGAGTCCCAATGAAATGAAATGAAATGAAATTCTTTATTCTGTAAATAGAATATCAGAATCACTTTTACACGTCATATTAAAAAATAAAAATAAGCTAGTTGAGTTCGGCGTTTCCTATCTAACTACTCTGAGAAGAAAGGCCGAAACAAGCTCAGAGGTCACAGTCTCTTTTAAAGTCCAGACATAATCTTGGTCAGGCCATATGAGGACCATGTAGATTAGTGTCTGAAATGGTCTTTTGAGGAAAGAACCACACAGATTTGAGTGGACCTGTCCAGTCAGTGCAAGCATTTGTCAGTAATCGTGGAGCTCAACTCGACGAACAATACCAAAGAAAGGACATTTGGGTAGGCCGCATAAACTACTCAAACTGCCAGACCATGATTAAAACTAACTGAAAAATAAAAATAATAATGATATCCACATAGTCCTCACATTCACAATAATTAATTAAAATAATATAATACTTTACAAAGTAATCTTTTCATTTTGAATATAACTTTCAACAATGTCAATGTGTATACAATCGACGCAATATCATTTTTGAAGATTATGTCAGCCCCGTGTATTAATAATTTATGTACGGTTAATGGCATGCAGAGCCAGTCGTATAATTCAACGTACTTTTCTGCTGTTTTACGGGCAAAATCTTTAAATTTGATCACGTTGATCTTCTCGCCAGATGTTATTGCTTGCAAAATCGCAGCAAATCTTTTAATGCGGCTAAAAACTGAAAGCTCATAACAGGTGGCACCAAAGTTATACGTCTTTAAACCGCCATTGTTGTGTTTATAATTATTTACTTTTGTGTCGATCACAAATTATCCGAAAACTAGACAAATATGTATGAGACTTGGAACGTAGCACTATTAAAACACGAGCTAAGGATAGGGGAAGCGTCTACCACTGGTATAATAGCAGCTTTAGTAGAAAAGTCAATAAATTATGAACGTTTTATAATGAGGCTAAAAACTGAAAGCTCATAACAGGTGGCAGCACAGTTGTACATATTTAAACCGCCATTGATGTGTTTATGCTTACTTTTGTGTCGATCACAAATTATACGAAAACTAGACAAATATGTATGAGACTTGACTTGGAGTGTAGCACTATTAAAAGACGAGCTAAGGATAGGAGAAGCATCTACCACTGATAAAAAAGCAGCTTTAGTGGAAAAGTCAATAAAATATGAACGTTTTATAGGTTATTTTGTGTTTGTTGACTGTAAGTTCGTTTTTTGTTAAATACTGGAGGCGTACGATAAAAGTAACCTGATCAGAGTTGAAAACCAAGTCGGGCATGATCTTCATGACTGAAAAACCTCAGAGATAGTACTTCTAACACTGATCTAATATGATAATATAAATACACACATATTTTATTATAATTTACATGCCTGTATGTAATGAAAACAGACTTAGTTCTCTTGGGAGCATCACATATAAACACTTTCTCCCATTAAAGGCTTAAAGGCATCTTCTCGACGAAATATTGGATTCCAATTTTTTTCGGAGAGCTTTCTCCCGCAGTTTTCTTCTTATAACATCTTTGGCAAACACATGGGTCCCCGTATTTTTGCAGTAAACAGCTGTGCAACTGGGCTCAATTATTAATAATGCGTAAAAGAAGTCGCTTGTTTACAAAAAATGTATGGCTAGCTGTCAAATTATTAGACGCTGGAGATCAGCGCCATCTGAATTGAGCAACTGGCAGTTTTTATCCCCATTAGCTCTTCATCTAACTAAACTTCATCTAACATCTAAATAGATGCAGTTTTATGTGGAACCTCCAAAAACTTCCTTGCGGTATTCCTGTCATTAGTAGTTTCCGAGCCTTTTTCACTATATCAATCAACAGATTAAACTCATCTTTGAATTTATTTAGAATATATTTTTTCTTATCTGCAACATTGCTTTGTGCTCATTCGTTCTCGCTGCCAACCGTTTGAAGTCGAGCTTGTACGCAATGTGTAACATTCCATGCAATTTATCGGGCGTGTAGGGATGACAAGCCAAATTCGTATATATCAGAACACACAGTATTTGAGGCTACAGCATCTAAGCGGTTCATTTCTGTAGGTTTTGCTAAGTACAGGTAGCAGGATGCATTTGATCTGGCTTCAGAAGGGTACGTGTAGACATTAGCGTCGATCATTGTCATCATTAGTTGATGAGTCACTCTATTACTATTACTGCACTCTGTGGGGATAAGGGACTTCATCCATTTGTCTTTTGAGATCAATGACAACTTGACAACTGCTTCGCTTTCCTTAACAAAAGTAAACTGAACTGGACGACAATACAAAGCTGAGCATGATATTGGGTTCGTCCATAAAGCGATATTGCAAATCATTTAATCACCTATTTTGACTTATTAGAAGACTAAATCATTGTAATTACTTAATCACTTGTTTTCAAACTCATTAGAAGTGGTTTTGTTATTTGGTATTTTGGTTGTATACAAAATTTTAAACTCATTTTGTGTTGATAAATAACTAGCTCAAACATAGTTGTCTAAGTGTGGGTGTACTCAAAGTCAAAGTCAAAGCATTTATTTCAAATAGGCCCATGTATGGCACTTTTGAACGTCAAAATTTACAGAATAATATAATTGATTCTAGTCGCTCCTTCCAAAAGGTATAAACCTCTATCTACTCCTTCGGGGATATAGGGTCACCCCTAAAAAAAAATATAGCAAGATCATAAAATAGCATCACTGCTATTTTATGTTATGTATTGATAAAAGTCTGTGTTCCTCAACTTAAACACTAAAAGGAACCGTTTCATATGTAAATATAAATAAAAATAATTTGATGATTAAAAAAAATCAGCAGTAATAACCGATAAGTGGAGTATGACAAAATATCATAAATAATTAGTATTATAACCACCTGTAAGTATGTTACGGTTTTCTTTGCCGTTTAAGAGATAATTTGATTTTTCATTATTATTAGCTTCATGCAAATGTTTCGTAAAAAGAGATATAATTCCTTCGTTTTTGTGCAGAATTAATACGGTTGTCATTTTTGTACATAGTAGTAACTAATAGAAACGATATCCGGCAAAAAATCCGGCACTTGCAAATTGAAATCCCTAAGTCTATGAAAGCCGATTTTCAGCCCACCGTGCGTCGGCAGCGTCTAGAGATGGCACGTTGGTTCGTTCGGTTGATACGTATCCGGCGGTCGATCGACGATATTGTGTGTGAGTGTGAGGTTGTTTGAAGTAATACATTTTGAGAGTGGACGGTCGACGTCGATCGACAGTGATCTGGTTGCACACTACCTAGTTTATGATATCAGTACTGTATTATCCAGAACCAGAAAGATAAAAAACTTACCAGTAAATTCAAATAGAAAAATTAATGTCGTTATTATTTTAAGTCTAATCCTATAATGAAAAATGTTCCAATATGATTTTTTTTTAATGATTCACCTAATATTAACATCGTCCTTTCCCGCAAACTAGGGAGATAAATAACTGGTAACCCTGGTTTCCACAGATTAAAAAGCTTGACTAGAATCTGTGGAAATAAGTAACATTTATTAAGGTGGAACCTTCGACCATGCCCGCGAAATTCAAATTTTCTTATGTTTTTTTCATTTTGTAGGTCAGTCTCAGATCTCATGTTAATGATTGATTGATTGGCGGTCATAAAAGATGGCCTCCCTCCATTTCTTCCACATCTCATGGTTACCTAAATAACATATCAAATTATTTGCTGCTAAGAATGTCAATTTCGTGAATTTATGACATTATACACCATCACTGAGAATTGTATTTACGATTTTAATTATTAACATTCTGTAAATATATATTTATTATTTTTACGACCGCAAATCAATCAATCATTAACATGAGATCTGAGACTGACCTAAAAAATACAAAAAACGTAAGAAAATTTGAATTTCGCAGGCAGGGTCGGCGCTTTCGCCTTAAAGCTCTAAGGGGACATAACTGTAAAACTTTATTCGATTTTAACGAATCCTGTGCATTGCGAAAATATTCATACGAACTGTTTTCTTAAAATTGCAGAATTTAGTTAGTAGTTCCTTCAATCACGTTAAAGTTGCTAAACAAAGGATAAGTACGTACTTAAAAAGTAACTTAACTAAAATTTCGGTAGTTTACTGATAATTTATAACTCTAAGGTATGTGTGTTTAGTCGTTTTACTTTATATTTTTTATTTTTCGTTATGGCTCCGTGCACGAAAAAAAAACAGTATAACACCGGGAGTGCCGACAGAAGTGAAAACTTTAACAATTTTACTGTGCAGGAAATAATGTATCGCGCGTTGATGTCTTCTTAAAGCTGATGTTTAGTCTCATCTCAAAAATGCCCAACGCGCCTAAAGAAGTATTCACTTCAAAAACCCTTTTTCGTCAATAACTTATCTAATTGTAAGAAATCTTGGAATAATTAAAACATTAAGTCTGTGTAAATATAAAAGTACAGTTTTCGTGGTGCTAAACCATTCGTGTCAGTAACATCACCTGTTAACAGTTGCATCACTTTTGCGCTCTCAAAAATATGGTTTATTTCGCTTTTGATTTACTTAATGATTGATGATATATGTAGTATAATAATAAAATTAAATTTTGATTTTATTTCAAGGACAGCTGAAGACCAATGTGTGATCTTTAAATTTCTTGATATGGTTATCTAAATAATAGGAAAAATACATTACTAGGGTTTTAAAAAAAAAAAGGTTATTTCAACATTTTTTTCCTGCTATATTTTGAATGGAAGTTGAAAAAAGTGGTTCCTCTATATACAAGTAGACCATATAATGATGTTCATGATATTTTTTAATTTTCAAAATCAAAAGTAGTTTCTTCTAACGAAACAATCAAACGTCAGTCTCGTGTCAATTTTTGGAAAACTTGTTGCGAATTTTAGTGATTTTCCACGAATCCTTAATTTAATTGAAAAATCACTTTCCAATGTGTCCAAGACAAAGAATTCGACTTTTCAAATCACAAATAATTTTGTTTAAATTCTGTTTCCCTTTCTCAGAACTAATGAACAAAATTGATCAAGATCAGTCGATTTCGTGCACGGCCCCTTAACAATTAAGTGTAAATGTTTTTTTTTGTTAGGTACGCTTTTTTTTGTATTAGTTTCTGGGGACCCAGTGGTCAAATTTTTATTGGCTGAGTTGGTTCTACTGGCAGCCGGGGCAGCCATGATCTAGTCTATAAACAGTAGTCTGTGCGTCCGTGGTTAACGTTGAGTTGAGAGCATGAAGTAATACATAAAAACTTCATGGTTGATAGTACTTGAGAGCTTGAGTCAACAAGTACTCAAGCAGTGTTGCAAATTTAGCGACTTTGTCGCTAGAAATAACGACTTTTGCTACGGTTTCCTATAAGAGCGATCAAACGTCACTGAAACGTTGATTATGAAAGTAAGTTGGTGTGGTTTCCTAAAGAGCGTTGTTGACACCGTAAAGCAAATCCCACCCCCAATACATTTAAATTGCTGAATTTGCCCTCACCGTACTCAGCCAAAAGAACAAGTATCTATACTGGGAAGAGTTAGCTCACACATAATTAAAAAGCTTTCCATGACAAAAAAGTGTAGTCACAGCGTCATTGTGTGTAGAGGTGTCAAAACGAAACAGAAACGCGACTGTCTTTTGAAACGGTAGGGCGAATCTAACAATTTAAATCTTTGCCACTGTCGTCATTGCCATGACAGCCGTCACTGCGGCCGTCAAGTGCGACTAACGCTTTTCTAAGAAATCGTAGAAAACCGACAAAAAGGTTTGACGAAAACTATGATTTAGCGACTTATGTGACGACTTTTGGAGTAGGTACAAATCAAAACAGTTTCAGACAGTAGATAAGTTTTCTGTCAACTTTTTGATGCATACTTACAACATTTTCTTTAATTGTTTTATTTGATATGTTTTATATTAATGTTTTTTCTCAATACGCCTATGTCAATTCACTTGTGTCAAACTCTGTCTGCCTTTCCGCGTAAAACCAAACTAGCTTGCTTGCTTTTATAATAATCATAAACTGCTTCAACTTGTGTTGTGGTGGCTTAAATATTAAATTTACCTCGGAAAAAGAACCAGTACCAAAAATATCGAGATAGGTGTGAAGCAGACGAATGTGATGCAAAGATGCAACGACATAGATACTAGCGCCACATTAAATCGACTTCAGTGGTGGCGCGGACTCTTCTCCATGTTCAGACGAGCGACTTGGATCTATTGCCAATTGGCAACACTGTACAAGTGTCAAAGGACAAGTGTGTCAATCCATTAATCCAGTGTCATCGATTCATCGAGTTTGAAAATAAAAAACCAATAGATTCTGATTTATTTTTGAATCACACGTAAACATTTACTATTGAAAATGACTGCTCCTATGGAGAGAATACAAATTCTTGATGATATTGAAAAAGATATTATAACATGTCTGCAATGTGCAGGTAAGAACTGTAGAAATAGTTCTCTTCATCTTTCGCATTCTCCTAAGAGTATTCTATAGAAATGCACGAGAACAGAAACACTGTTTGTTTATTCAAGAATAAGAAACTGAGATGACCTACAAGCAAAAATCATTCACATCCTATTTGTACCAACATTTTGTGAGCGTCAGGGTAGCCCGCGAAATTCAATTCATTTTCTTGCGTTTCTTGCAATTTGCAGGCTTATGGAGTTTTATTGCTGATTCTAATGATTATAATTCTGTAAAGCCTTATTTGTTACGGTCGCGAATCATATTTTGATGAACATACAACCTGATACTGGCCTGCAAATAGCAAAAAATTAAAAAAAAATATTGCTGATTTCCTTGGCGCTTTTACCTTAACTTGTTTTTAAATCAAAAACACCTTAGACTAAGAGATTTTAATAATACAATCTAAAAATGTATCATTTTAGCTCAAGCACTCCTGGAATTGAGTAAAGAAAAGTCTGGTCAGAAACAAGCTGAAACAAACACAACTCAATTTCTGAGAACATTAAGTCAAGTGGAATCAAAACTCAGTGATCAGATTAACTATCTGACTCAAGTATCTACTGGCCAACCGCATGAAGGATCTGGTTATGCATCACAGAAAGTATTACAGATGGCATGGCACCGATTAGAGCATGTCCGTTCCTGGGTGAATGAATTGGACCGTCTGAAAGCTTCTCATCTGTCTGCTACAAGATCAGTAACAGGTCCAAATGTTCAGAATGGCAGCATGACATCTTCAGGCACCAGCACTTGATACTAACTTTAATGCAGTTCATGTGTTACTGGAAAGACTTTTCAATTTTAATATTACATTAAACATATTGTAATCTTATTTAAAAAACTATCTGTAATGTAGCCATATGTAGTTACCCTGTAAAATTGTAGCTGTCAAATGTTTGGTTTATCATGTAAAAACTGGCTGCATACAGAGGCTGATCACTCCATTTAAATCAGGTGTAGTGTAAAATGTAAGGTTACTATATTCTAGTTAAATATTCATACATTTTTTTTGTATTGGTATAAAAATAGTTGAAATATGTAAAATACACACAACATCACGCCTGTAGTCCCTGAAGGGTTAGGCAGAGGTGTACCTATAGTACACCTACATTTCGCCAGTTATGTTTTAAGTCCCATGTAATAGGGGGCGCGCCTATTGTCATCAACAGGGCACAAATCCAGAGTCTGGGCTACTGAGAAATTCCAGATGGAAAACCCAAAAACACCTTCCCTGACCCGGGAATCGAACCCAGGACCTCATACTCAGCAGTAGCGCTTTGCAATCACTAGACCAACGAGGCAGTCAAATATGTAAAATAATTACATATTTATACCACTTACATAATGAGTTATAGAATTTATTTGATAGTATAGGTATTGTCTGAAAGGCTTTTTCAAGATTAAAAGTAGTAATTAATCATTTTTGCAATCTGGTGACTCGGTTAGACTCCCATCAGTTGGCTTGTAAATAGAAATGTTAAGCTAATATTTACCTTGCCAATTTGTTGAGATTGTTCACCTTTTAACCGCAACCCTAGCAAGGAGATTGTTCATCTGGATTGTCTCTTAGCTATCAATAGATGTTTGGACATCATAATGGATTCTCCATAGTGCTTTTTTAACAAAGTTGTTATGCAATTCCTCTATATCTTAAGATTATTTTGTATAGACATAATCAACTTTTTACTTTTTTATCTGTGATTAAGATGATTAAATTCCATTTTAGTACAGCTATAGAAGTAAGAGTAAACATTTTAGCTATAATAAAAATACTAGGCCATTGTTATTTTAAATAAATGTAGGTATTTTCTTCCTTTTCTTCTTTCTTTTTATACATTTTAACCTGACTATGGCCAAGCCAAGGGAGGGTTATGATTTTAAAAGGCTATGCATGTATGTTCATCTGTTCCCTCATAATGGCTCCTTTTAATTAGTCGATATAGACTCGGACTATTGAAAGTCAAGTTGATAACGCGGTCGGTAAACCGTCTACGGGGAATCCCATAAAAAACGTGAGGAGACTCGCATCCAATGAAAGTGAGCCTTCAAAGCAACTACCAAACTTGCGGTGCAGGTTCTCCGTATACCGCACTAGCGGTGGGCGCGCGGCGGGCGGCAGGTGCGGTCTGCCCCGTGCTTCCGGTTCTGGGGGGTCTCAAAACTCTGAAATACTTTTTAATCAAATCTGGTCAGTTAGATTCAAAATTACCAGACATGCTACTGATCTGTAAGATTTTGTACACATTACCAGCAGAATTCTTCGCTTTTAAATCAAGTTTGTTACTTATGACTAAGAAAGACAACTGTAGAAAATCTAAGATGAATGTGGGGAAGACCGGCACATTGACCGGCATACTTTTTTAACAGTTAACTTTGACTGAAACAAACTAATGGAATTCTAGGGTAACTCTTAATAGTTATAAATGATGAAAATATTATCTTGAATAGGTATTCTAAAAACACTTGAATTGCTATAATGTCAAATAACACTTAATTTTTTTTTTTTTAATCTGCCCGTACACGGGCTTTCCTTGCTGTTTGAGGTAAGTCCGTCTAGTCCGTCTTCATTTTACACCAGCACGCGTAGCATGACCACCGTAGAAACAGGTTTTGTCGACGAAAGAATAAAAAAAAGAGAAAAGAAAAACATTTATTTGAACACAGTTCGTGAAACACAAATAAAGATAAAATAAATAATAATATTTAAAAACTACAGTGTGTGCCTCACGGCTGCGCCAAAAAGGTTCATTTCAGCATTAATGCCAGACAGATGCTGTCTGACGCTGGTTTTCTAATGAACCCATAAGAACAAGTGACGGGGAGTACAAACAGTTTCAACATACCATTACGATTTTGTCTATTCTTCCGTCAACAAAACCCGTTTCTACGGTGGTCATGCTAGACCTGCACGCGTAGTATGCATAGACATTTAATAAGTAGTAGTATGACCACCGTAGAAACGGGTTTTGTTGACGGAAGAATAGACAAAATGACAGATAAACAATCACAATCTTGTCATTTTGTCTATTCTTCCGTCGACAAAACCAGTTTCTAGGGTGGTCATACTACGCGTGCAGATTTGATAGATTAATGATGGAAACATTTTCTTTAGATAAAGTAATGAATGGCATTGAAATATATGCCTTACAGTTGTACATATAAGGCTGCAAATAATTTAAATAGCTAAGTTTCTCATCCTTCTGATAAGACCACAAGGATGAGAAACATATATTTATTATTTGCGTGATGGGGTTTTAAACATTTTCGATAAAATAAATAAAAATATATATTCTGAACCATGATTTATTTTCTTACAAAAGGATACACATAAAAATAGATTTATTTTTCGACTGTAATGTGGATACCGTTAGGGAGTCTTAATGTGCAATGTTTTGTATCAGCCGACCCAAAGCAAAGAGGGAATAGGTACGATTTAGGCACAGGAAGACAAATTTACTTGAAAACAAATTAGAAGTTAAATATTTATACGCACCGTTTTTTGTGGAATGAAATTAGTAGGTTAAGAAAAGTAAGTACATTCGTCTTCATGGTAATGATCGTAAATTGCCATATGCAGACAGCTTTGACACCAGGAAAAAACAAAATGTAATAATGATTGTAAGTTCCATTTAGGTAAGTATCATGAAATGGGGTGGTAAGATTAAGTCTGTGTAATAACCACAATGATAACATCTTCTAAATATTTCTGCAAAAAGATCATGTTAGTTTTCTCGCATGGTCACCATACCCTATTTAATGTCAGCAACGTGCAACCTAAACCGCTGCTTTTGGGGTGTATATAAATCAACCCTTTAGGTGTAAAAGGCATCCCGCCCTTTCCCCCGTTCAATCACCATGTTCGGTAAGCCGATCCCTTGGGAGAAGCGAGCCAAATACCTCGGTGTTGTTTTAGATCACCATCTCTCCTTTTCTGAGCATATAAAGTCGGTTCGCTCGCGAGCCGCTTTCGCTCTAGGTAGACTTCATTATGTTTTGAACGCACGTAACAAATGATCACTAAAGTGCAAAATGCGTATCTACACGTCATGCATCCGTCCCATAATGACTTATGCAGGAGCAGTCTTTGCCCACGCCAAACCCCAGTTCATCCATAGGATACAGACCTTACAGAACCGTTTCCTCCGTAAGGCCACGGGATCCCCCTGGTATGTCAGAAACGAGATCCTCCATCTCGACTGTAAGATTCCCACAATCCATCAGTACTTAAAACGTATGTCCAAACGTTATTTCGACTCCGCTCCAAAACATCGCAACCCTCTGGTTGTTGAGGCAGCCAATTACGTCCCCTCTAAAATCAGTATGATTCGCCGTCCGAGGCATGTACTTTCCGACCCAGATGACCCCACAACACTCCTCCAGGAGAAGAATAGGGCCACCAGTACGTTACACAAACATAGACGACACCCGTCTTTCCGACCCCGCGCCCAGGTCCTTCGCGATCGCGACCGCGTCCCCGAGTAAATGGAATTCCCCCCCGACCCTTGCTCGAAAACGAGGTGCCAGCAATTGTTGCAGCTGAGCACGTAGCTTTAAATACCCCGCACAGTAATCAAGATGAAAATCTTAGTTCGATCCAGCCTGTCCCTCTTGCTGTCCTCCCCTCAGCGACGCCCCAAGCCGAGGTCCATACCCCACAGCGGGTGCCCTTAGCGAGCGTTCGCCTAGTTTTAATTTAGAATAAGTTTTCCCTCTGGCTGGAGGCTTTAAGTTTAAAAGCTTAAGGCTACCACAGGAAAGTCCGGTTAAGCAGCCATGACCTCATAGGTCAGCTGTGAGATGCCATAATTAGAAAAAAAAATATGTAAAAGGCATTAGGGCGTTAGGTAAGGCATTTTTACACTATCAATAATTGTCTAGAAGCAAAACAAAATGCCGTGACGCCCCAATGCCCTTTACACCCTTTGAAAACTGAGAAGTCAAAATATAACGATTTAAGAATAGGCACATGCTACAAACAACTTTGACGATCTATGCTTCGAAGCAAGACTTGCGACGGACTTACCTCGTGCGTCTTAAACGGTCTTCCCAACTATTGCATTTTAATGATAGATATTTACTACACTTAATATTTCAAAATTCTTAGCGTCATTGATCAATTGAATAAAAGAAATATATAGAAGGGCTATTTAACTACTTATACTATAATATACACTCTACGCTTCAATTTGTTGGATTTGGTACTTTTTTCATTTTCTCCGCAACACGTGACACTTGATGTTCGAGTTCGCAACACTGCTAGAATAGGATGTGAAATTTCTTCCGCAGAATGACTTCTAGCGACATTTATGATATTGAATTCGAACTAGAACCACTACACTATGTTACCTATTGAGATGTAGACGGCATAGATAATCAAAAACCAGTGTAATGATGTGTAGACGAAGTTGCCTTGTGTACGGACTTCCCAGCATTGACCTTACTGAAATCTGTGACCATGAAAAAACCTTACTGAATAGAACCGAATATGACAGCACCAATGAAGCACTATTCATGAAAACTGCAAAAGGCAAAAGAAGAAAAAAAAAGATATTAAATGATTGACATCAAAAAAGTTCAAGTATGTGAAAACTGCCCATTTTCTTGCTGTCTGCAGATTTTTTTCAAAACTGTGAATCCAGTTATCTAATTACGTAGGTATCACATTTTCGCAAACGATTGAGATTAATCTGTTTCATTTTGAGAGCGGTTACGCACTACGTCCGATCCGAATCCGAGAAATGTCGGTCCGAAATAGCCGTAGTACTACGCTCTGTCAGTCCAACAACATTGATTGCGTCATTGACGTTGTTCAGCAGATTTTTTTTGAACTTTGGAACCTTTGTAATAACAATCTGTTTCAAAACGATTCAGATTGTGATTGATCGTGTATTATGCAATTAGGGTAGGTACTGATCAACATGTCTGAAAAAATTAAGGACAGTCTCCTAAGACCGTTTTCCTGTAGCTACAACGGTTAAGGTACCTGCCCTTACTGCCCTGTCGCAAAAATCTATCCTGTATATAGGTATCTATATCAGATACTGTAATATTATAAAGAGGAAATATTTGTATTTTTGTATGTAACGAATAAAATTTAAAACTACTGGACCGATTTGAAAAACTTTCAGCAATGGATAGACATTATCAGCGAGTAACATAGGCTATATTTTATCCCCGTACTCCCACGGGAACCGGAACCACGTGGGTGAAACCGCGTGACATCCGCTAGTAATAATGATCATGAGAATGACTACATAAAATAACATCATACCTGTAATTCTCCGAAGAGTTAGACCAAAGAGTATAGTAATATAGTTAGACAGAGGTACATCTTAGCATGCATGATTAAGTACCCACATTTCGCCACATACATGTTTCCCATGTAATGGGGGATCCAGACTCCGGGTTGCTACTGAAAAGTTCCCGATAGAAAAATCCAATAACATTGCCCTAGAGTATATATTATATTCTATGCACTGCCCTACCTTTTTTTTTTTTGGGTGGGAAATCATCATATAACCTCCCGCTCTGGGCGGAGCGGGAGGGCGGCACTGCCCTACCTGGGAATCGAACCCAGGACTTCCTGCTCAGTAGTAGCACTTGCGACCACCAGACCAACGACAGGTAAATACAAATTATTCGACGATGTCGCGTCAATTTTTTTTATTGGGCACCATACAAACTAAGATGATTGAATTTCGTTTTGCGGGCATATCAGCGCGATATGACTGCGACACGAGTTGAGTATGGTCAGTATCAAAATAGGTACCTACGTAAAATAGTGAGTCATTGATAAATAAGAATGAAATTGCCGATACTTCATCAAAAATTTATTGCAAATAATATGAAATTCCAAATACACTGATTGCTGAAAAAATCATTTGAATTAATTCAATACCAAGAGTTCCTGGAGTCATGTTTGGAATACAAAGGTAACTATGTGATTTTTTAATTACTTAAAGCTAATTTAAAATGGGATTTCTTTTTACAATTTAATCCATTGAGTAGCACTAGTTCAAATACCGTGGAATTGAGCAGGTCTTTACAATGTTAGTGCCACTCATAAATGGAATATATTTATAAATATTTTAAAACACAATAATAAATTCAGCTTTTATTCCTTTTTGGGCATCAGTGTGGGCAAGTATCAACTCATCACAAAAAACGACATTAACTTGGAATGCTTTTGCCATTAACATAATGACAGCCAATAGGGAATGGTTGTTCATAGCTGAGTTTTGCATTATACATTCAATGTCTGTAAGAGTATAAAATGAAGTCGCCTGGCTGCAACAGTCTATGTATTCGGATACAGCTCTGATTCTACTTGATATTTTGGTGGAATTATCACCATCAAACAGATCATTTTTCGAGAATACTTTCGAACTATTGTACATTGATATTCTATCGTTCGAGCGTAGCCAGGGCGGTATAAAGTGATCAGTCTTCACTGCACTGGTAAATCTTGGCATTGATTTGAAAGTAAAATAACCTTGGCAGATTGTTTAGACTTATGCATAAATTACCTTTTATCACAAAGTGTTTTTAAGAATCTTTCATACAATATTCTAATGGGTAAAACGTTAAAAAAGAATTTTGCACCCACATCCAATAAAGCTATGTTTATACGTTCTTGTTAATCTAAAATACTTCAAATCATTACACTTTTATCTACATTTACCCTCAACTCATTAAGTTTGAACTTGAAATACACAACATAATGCTTTGAGAAGTTATGAAAAATTTGTAATATGAGGTAATTTATTCCTTTCCAAAAACAAGATTTCGTACTCGAAAATCAAATACTCAATGCAAGTCATACATCACTTATATAAAGCAAGTTTTTAGCAAATTTCACTGTTGTCTGTTGTTATCAATCCTCAATATAGCTGATAACATAATCAGTTTTCTTATACATGCAAAAACTAACTTTAGATAACTGTGCCTTTATCTGAATTCACTTTAGTAAGCATGTTATCAAGCAAAGTCTTGCTAGTAAATTTGTTTGCTATTAAGACTATTAGAAAATAAATAATTTACAATATTACAACAATACATAAATTAACTAATAGTTGTAATTAGACATTTAGGTCATGAGTTGTGTAGAACAACAATTCAATCACTCCTCTTTTCAGCTCCTTTGATTAGCATTAGCTTTTGTGAATTTTTCTATATCATCTAATGACCTCTTAGCCTTTGTTGATATATCATCCATTGATCTTCTTGCTGTGGAAGTAATGTCATCAAGAGATTTCTTTGTGTGTGATAACAGCTCATCTGTACTTTTACATGCAGTGCTTGCAAGTTCTTTTATTTCAGAGTCTATTTTTCCAATGACCCATTCTATTGCTTGACGACCTTTACCAGCATTCAAAGATATTTTGTTGGCTAATAAATCCTCCATGTAGCTACTGAGTGGTACGCCCTGAAAATATTAATTTAATGTTAATACTAATCATATTTCAGTGATAATACAAACTGCTCCTGTGCTAGCTTTGCAGAGTGGAGATTGGCAAAATTGAAAGAGCCTATGTACAAACCCCAGTCCTAACAATGGGTGGGCTAAGTTGTAGATTATGATAATATAGCATTCTAATGGTACAGCTATAAGGTATATTTTTTTGTTGTTATTAGAATTATATATTTAGAATCCTTTAGATTACATATCATTTTAAAATTACCCTTACAAAAAGTTAACTTAAAAGGATGTGCCTATCAAAGCTGCAAGACATGTATGAAAATTACAAAACAACTTATTATTAAAATTTTCAGACTCTAGACAAATTATTTATTGTAATCCAACCTTTGTAAGATTATTCTCATAATATACAAAACAAGCAATGGTTCTACTTACTTGTACTGTGACTACGGCTTCTTGTGTCAGCAACGTTTTAGAAGGGTCAGAGGGATGTGGATTATACCGAACAGTCTCATCTACAGCTATGTAACGGCAAAATGTCAGGTTCGACGTTTTCAAAGTCATTTCTCGTTCATTAGGGTTTACCTCTGACTTTTCACTTGCATAGCAAATTTTTGCTGTTCCAATAAGCTGTAAAAAATATTTATTGTTTGCAGGTACGTGTAAAAAAAAATTGTTTGGTGAACTATAAATTACTCAAGAAATGAAATTACGAAACTTACTGCTTGCGCCCATCTCGGAAAAAACCACTTGGAACTGACAAGTCTGTGTGTGATTAAAATTCCATCGACTACCTGCCTTTCGATGACATCTGTTCCAATAACTGCGGGATTCATGGGATTGGGATATTTTCGCCATGCTGCTTGAGCAACCGTCTCCCACGGATGGCTGTAAATTGACGAACAAAGCCAAAGATTAATTGACCGATAATACTGTCTTGAAATTCAAGGTTGCGTCATAATATCAATCGTCATTACTTACTTGAAAGTGTGTTCTGAGGTCCAAATCTTCATTTTATATTATTAATATCTACGAAATAAATAAATTATTTTGAGATAATACTAAAATTATCTCATTGGAAGTCTGGTTTTTTCCTTGAACTTGCGTTACATATTAGTTACATTCACACACAGACGACCTTTATCCTCTCACTGGAGGTTTGAAGTGACCATTTTCTTATCGGCGATTCTACTAAATGGGTAAATGCTAAATGTAAAGCTAAAAATCTACTGTAAACTGAAAGAATATCATGTTACATTATTTATACCTATACCTACTACTACATCATCCTTTTATTTAGGATTCCGTATCCGAAATATATTGAATTATAAAGTGTAAATGGGTCCCGATATTAAATATTTTACGGTCCTAGCTTACACCGCACCGCTGCCGCTGCTCGCGCACGCCACGACGCGGCGACGCACGGCGCGGGCGGCGCAGTTTTTGTCTGTCAGTTCTGTAAAAAATTCGTAATATAGAAATTCGAATGTCTGCGCTAGTCTCAAGTAATTCCGAATCAGGAATCCTGATCATGAAATCGTACGTATGCTGCCAACCTTAATGCAGAGAGTTAAAGTGGATCCGCAGTTGTAATCCGCAAAATTCAGGTTAATGCAATTTGCAGGTTGTATCTTGATCAAAATATGATTTGCGACTATAACAGATATGTATTTACAGTTATTGATTCCTTTAGAGATTTCGGACTTTTTTTTTTTTAGTTTGGTCATCTCGTAGTTGACCTCTGAGGTCTTGACTACTTAACCGGGCTTACCTGTGGGTGTCTTAAGCTACTACACTTAAAACCTCCAGCCAGGGGTTATTCAACTATGCTAATTAAAACTAGGTGAACGCTCGCTAAGGGCTACCCTGTGGGGTACGAACCTCGGCTTAGGGCGTCAACCGGAGGGAGGACATCAAGGATGGGACGGGCTGGATCAAAGTTTTGATCAAGATTATTAGTCGGAGAATTTAAAGCTACGTGCTCAGCTGTAACAACTGCTAGCACCTCGTTATCGAGCAAGGGTCGGGGGAGTATCATTTACTCGGGGATGCGGTCGCGATCGCATAGGACCTTGGTGGTGAGGTCGGAATAACGGGAGGCGTCTGTTTTTGTACACAGTGCTGGTTTCCCTACTGCTCTCCTAGAGGAGGGTAATGGGGTCGTCAGGATTGGTAAGGAGAGATTTCGGACACTGCCCCTTTTTACGGCCTTCATCTTACAAACGCAAGTCTTCTAGAGCGGTGCAGGAGTCCTCAAGTCCATCGTCTACAGGCCACACATACTCTATAGCGGCCGGAAGTCGTTGAATGCCCTCCGGCGCCCCCGGTGCGTCTGTTGCGGATAAGGATAGACGTTGTAGCCTCCCGCTCCCAAGCAGTGTTTAAATAACTACTAAAAAAAAAATATTTTCAAGTATGGCAAGTTTAGTAACCTGGAATGCGATGGCGATGACGCAATTGACCTAAAGGTCCAGTAACCAGGTCATAAAATTCCAAAAAAAAAAAAAAAACGATGACGCAATGAGGAAGGAGTAAAAAGAGGAACTCGTAGAGAATTTCAACTTATAAGATTTTCCTAGGATCTACAAGTATTTTCGGGATATTATTCAATAAAACAAGGTTCATATAAAATAACATTTTAAGTTGAAATTGTTTCAACTGGTAAAAAATCATGAATTTCTAGCAATCAAATTGAAAAATTAAATGTAGACCCGCCTCTAAGTTCATTTGAAGGTTGACTCGTTGACGTTTTATTGTTGACATGACAGCTACGAGTTTGACAGATACGAGATAGTTGATTTTCGAAAGTGTTTATTTGGTGGGTAATTAAAGTTGAAGAATTGTTATCTTTTAGTCGAAACGCTGATTATGCTGCTGCTGGCGTGCTGACTCGGCAATCTTAAGGGTAATTTTTTATTGTGTTGTAATGTTAGAATGATGAATTGATGACCTATGTACTGACTGATAAAATTAACTTTATACCTAATCTTTACCATACCAATTGTAAGTAATTAATACCTGTAGTCCAACTGGTAATTACTCATGTTTTATGCGTATTGTTTTAGTTACAGACGTAAAACTTTGTTTCATATTAAGTGTGTTTTCATTATTTACAACACTTTATTAACTACCCACAATATAACTTCTATGTTAGTTTATTTGGACACAGACTGCAGAACTAGAAATAAGGGCAATGACTACAGAATCTGATGAAAAAGCACTTCGCTACAGGCGAGCGCAAAGTGTTTCAAAAGCTGAGGAAATAACAGAACAGGAGAAGAAAGTAAGAAAATTGCAATTGGATAAGCCGTAAGTGTCATAATAATTGTAATACCATTGTGGTCTTCTATGGAAGATTTGAATAAGTCTATGTATGACTGATAATCTGAACATTCAGATAATATGAACCGCAATTGTCTGGATTGCTAAGTGAGAGTCATGGTTTTATTATCAAATGGTTTTGGACAGATAGAAACTATAAATCTTTAACCACTAAGAAATTCTATAAAAATCTTGTTCCAGTGTACACACACCAAGAGATTCTCTGTTCTCATGGAGCTCAGAGTTCAACAACTTTACGGGCCTGGTGAACTGGGGCTTCTTGATGCTGTCTATTGGTGGCGTCCGTTTAGGTCTTGAGAATTTTTTGAAGTGAGTATTTTTGTAATGTGTACTTATATGGAATTAGACTAGGTATAAACCTAAAAAAAAAAATATCTTTATTTGTTTATGAAGGGTTTGATCAGTATGAGCATGTCACCCTTATAGGGGTATTCTAAGTTTGCTTAATACCTATGTTTTAAATTTTGGCTGACAAGTGAGCAGCCGAGATAAACATATGTTTTGTACCATAACTAGTTTTTAAATATTGTTTTTTTTTTTCTGTTTGTTCAGAATGATGAACCAGGTATGTATAACATCATGATTTAGTTTTATAATTCTCTGTGTTATTAACTCTGCTCATTTAATAACCTAATCATTTAAATGTACAGTGATGATTCAGGTTATGGCTTATTGTGTTCAGTGGCGTAGCGAGGGTCGGGGGGGAAGATGGGCGGACCGTCCCGGGCGCCACGGCGCACGGTGGATCGAAAATCGGCTGTAGAAGACATAGGATCTCGATGTCTTAAATGTAATTTTTTTTGCTGGAAATGACTTCTGCCGATCATTACTGTTCTATAAAATGTCATATGAAGTAATTGTGTACACAAATTAATGGAAGAGTTATAATTTTCATAAGAAAAAAAGTATGGAGCTGACATGAAAAATGAGGATATCTCTGGAATCGCAAGGTTGGCCGTTATATCCTGGCACACTGTTATAGTGCTATTTATTTGTGAATTTTTGACATACTTAATATCGCGGCATCACTTGCGATTTTTTTTTTAAAATCGTCAAAATTAAAAAAAAAAGAGGAGTATATGATACATTTTAATGCTTAAATATGGCTATACCAAGTGTAATTTACAATATTTTTTATGCTTAGACCAAAACATTCTAAGAAATCACAAAGTCGTATTACCTACTTTGTGATTTTCATTTGAAATGACATGGTAATTATGAATTACGTAATAAAATCAAAATCAAAATATTTTTATTTCACATAGACCTACATGGGCACTTATGAAACGTCAGAAGCTAGGTGCACGGTTCCAATTGGTCGTTTCCTATGGAGAAGAGCCGGCAAGAAACTCCACGGTTACTCTTTTAAAAATAATTGGCTTTTACAATTTTTTCAAATAACAGTGTGACAAGGTATGGGAGGACAGTGTAGGTATTCAATAAGTACCAGGTACTTAAGAAAATAGAAATGGTCAACAAATCTACAGTCCACTAAGCCTACAGTGTTCTCACATTCACAAAATAGAAAAGAATCTATACAAAAAATATATAAATTAATAAAAATAAAAACCTCTTTTAATTAAACGCAATTACATTATTGCTATTACAACTGTAATAAATCTGAATAAAATAAAGTTGAAATTAACTCGTAGCTATATAATGTCAAATAATACGATGAATATGTCAAGGATGAATGTAAAAAAAATAAGATAATAATAAATATGGTAATTTGGGAGCAGTTAATAGACTCTTACATAATTATGCCGTTAACCGATTCGTTGCGATGCCTAATTTCACTAACTTCTAGCCGTGGCGTCGAACAAAAATAACGTGACACTGATCAGTGCCCAACGCCATACGATTAAATGACACTCATCTGTGTCTTCAGCCATGCGGAAAAGAAAACAGTGTTTTGACATTTTTTTACGTATTCAAAGCTCGAATACTTTTAGTTTACATGTGAAATCTAACGTGAACGGTCAGGCACGTTGTTTTAAGCGATAAAAAGTGGCGAAACAAGTGTATTTGTGGAAATGGAAGGTAAGTGACTTATTTAATGCAGATGTGCTCAACCTTTTCAACTTATTTTGCATTTCCTAGTAATTTGATTGATTATGAGGTATTAAATTGGGTCTAAAAATTTTTGCATAACAAATTTCAATTGTTTATAATTAAACTACGCAAATAAAAACTGCTAAGTTAGATTAAATAGTAATAATAATGATAGTAGGACTAATATATAATTATTTTATATGATTATTTGATACTAGCCGATGCCCGCGGTTCCACCCGCGTAGAATTTGTTTCCCGTTGTCGTAGTTTAAAATAGCGTGGTACGACGCACGGTGATATTTTTTATGTAAGTAGGTACCTACCATATTTCGAGACATAAAATTTACCCACTATCGATACCCAAATGTGATTACGACGTATATGCATATTTCTTTATAGATAAGGATTAGAGAGTTGTAATTAAAAGAGGAGAAGAAACATCTCTATATAAATACTTTTATTGTTTAAATTTTATCTTTATTTAGAGCGGGTGTAAAATTTTATAGAAGACAAGCTAAAGACAACCGCAGCAAAGTGATTTAGCTGCTTTACTGTAATACATTTATAATTTATTATCATATGATGATTTAATATCAAATACTTCAACTTCCAAAAAGGTTGGTGCCCCCTATTTTTTTAAAAATATTACAGTATCCAGAAACGAAGGCTACGAGCTTAATATACGTGAAAAATGAAGATAGTTTGGTTTCAGGTAAAACTTCCATAAAACTTAATTGAAGGAGTTATCATCGATTTCAAAATGACACATATCCGTGCCTGACGCCACACTTAAAAAGAAGTGATGGCACTGAAACGTGCCATCCGCAACGAATCGGTTAATGATATACCAGGGAAGCCACATGTGCAGAAGGAATTATTGCCAAATTTCCTTGTCTTCAACATAGTCTTTAATTTTGTAATATGCTTTCTTGATAAGAACACGTTTGATGTGGGTTTTGAACTTCCCATCGCTAAGTTCTGTAACAGACTTTGGCAACTTGTTATAAAAGCGGATACTGTTTATAAGAAATGACTTGCTTGTTTTAGTTAATCTAAATTTGGGTATCACAATTTCATGTCTGCTACGTGTATTTATATTATGGAAATCGCTTCTTATTTTGAAAAGTCCTAAGTTTTTGCGAACATGCAAAATACTTTCTAAGATATAAAGAGAGGGCAGAGTCAGTATGTTAATTTCTTTAAATTTGTCTCTAAGGGACTCGCGAGGACCCATTTTATAGATCGCGCGGATTGCCCTATTTTGTAGAATGAAAATTGAATCTACGTCAGCTGCCGATCCCCACAGCAGAATGCCATAAGACATAATACTGTGGAAATAAGCAAAGTATACTAACCTAGCTGTGGCTATATCAGTCAACTGCCTTATTTTTCTAACTGCATATGCAGCTGAACTTAATCTACCTGAAATAGTTCTAATGTGGGCACCCCATTGCAATTTTGAATCTAAAGTAATGCCTAGGAATATAGTTTCCGTTATTGCATCTAGTTCTTTGCCATCAAGTTTTAAATTTAGACCTACTTGAGGTACATTTGGTAATGAAAACCTAATACATTTAGTTTTGTTCGCATTAAGTAAAAGATTATTAGCTGCGAACCATTTTGAAAGAAAAAATACGTAATCTTGTCTAATGCCTCAAGTCCACATTAGCTAATGATTAATAAAACTTAATACCTATATACCTGTTAAAAGGATACGTACCATAATGAGGGTAATTAGATAAACGTGATCATTAGTCAATAACAATAAATGGTAAACTATTGTATGATTAAAAATAAAAGCAAATTATTAAAAAAAAATATTAACTTAACCTAACCTAACATAAACAATAAAAGTTAACTTATTTTATACTTCGTCACCATCAGAATCCACTTCAGAATCAGGCTCTACAATAGATATAACTTCTAAGAACTCTGTCCGAGCTTCCTGATCCTGAAGTTTCAGTAGTTCTACTGTTTCCTTATAGTATGTCTGCCTCTTGTGGGCATCTAATTTTGGTCTTGTGGAAGAAATTAGAGGATCAGAAGAGACGATAAGCATATTGAGGATATCCTCGTTTGATGCTTGTCTACTCTTTTTCCTCGAATGGTGTTCTCTGAACCTCCTAAAGTCTTTGTTTCGGGCCTCTGAAGCTTCTTCCGAAAGACTTCCAATTGGTGCAATAGCATTTTCTGCAATTATGTCCCCTCCGTGAATCAACAATTTGTGGACGGTTGATGACATGTAGTACCAATCATACAGTTCCACGTATTTTTCAGCGGTTGTTCTAGCGTATTCTTTAAATTTCGGCACGTCTACAATCTCTTCAGATGTGATAGCTTGCAGAATCACAGCAAATCTGCGTATTAGGTCTTCATTTAATCCAGTGATCGCTGCAGTTTTATCAGGAAATTCAAAAAACCGCCTTACTGTGTTCCCGTCGTTAGTTGTGCCTGATCCTTGCTTAACGATGTCAATCAAAAGGTTGAGATCATCTTTGAATCGATCTGTAATGAGTTTTTTTCGTGAATGCAATAACTCTTGATGACCTTCTCCTCTTACAGACCACTTTTTGAAGTCGAGACGATACGCTATGTGTAGAAGACATTCCATCACATTAATGCGGGCATGAAGTGATGATAATCCGATATCATACACACCAGAAGAAATGGTTTTTGACGCAATGACATCTAACTTATTCATTTCTGTAGGCTTAGCCAAAGACAGGTAGCAGGCCGCATTTGAGTTAGCTTCAGACAGATATGTACAAATTTTGCCGTCAATTAATTTGTGACTAATTTCATGTCCTTGACATTTTGAGGGAACGAGAGCTTCAATTTCGTTATCCATTGCAGTTTTTTCATTTATGACAACGTCTTTGGTTTCTTTCACAAAACTAAACTGGACGGCAATAAATAGGTGAGCAGGGTTTTGGATTCACCCATACGGTATCACCGTCAGCTGTCAACTTTAATGGAACCGAAGAGCTCATAAATATGCTGGAATCATCTTGACCACTCTCTATGTTTTGCTTATATCTACTTTGGTTAGATGCACCGTCAAATCCCCACTTTGATATTAATATCAATTGTTTATCTTGTATCGCATCAGGACTATGAATAGTTTCAAAAATTCTGTTCACTGTTAAATCTAGTACTACTAATGAAGTTGTGAATCCAATGTTTGACTATTTATTGTTATTGACTAATGATGGTATCACATTTATCTAATTACTTTCATTAAGTTAATCCTGCACTAATTGCTAAATTAGCGAGTACCCCAAATTATTTTGGTACGTATCCTTTTAACAGGTATATAGGTATTAAGTTTTATTAATCATTAGCTAATGTGGACTTGAGGCATTAGACAAGATTACGTATTAAGTAATTCATAATTACCATGTCATTTCAAATGAAAATCACAAAGTAGGTAATACTACTTTGTGATTTCTTAGATTGTTTTGGTCTAAGCATAAAAAATATTGTAAATTACACTTGGTATAGCCATATTTAAGCATTAAAATGTATCATATACTTTCTTTTTTTTTTTTTGACGATTTAAAAAAAAAAATCGCAAGTGATGCCGCGATATTAAGTATGTCAAAAATTCACAAATAAATAGTACTATAACAGTGTGCAAGGATATAACGGCCAACCTTGCGATTCCAGAGATATCCTCATTTTTCATGTCAGCTCCATAGATTTTTTTCTTATAAAAATTATAACTCGTCCATTTGTGCACACAATTACTTCATATGACATTTTATAGAACAGTAATGATCGGCAAAAGTCATTTCCAGCAAAAAAAAATACATTTAAGACATCGAGATCCTATGTCTTCTCCAGCCGATTTTCGATCCACCGTGCGGCGGGGGTCAGTCAGACAATTAATTTTTCAAGAAGTTAGCTTTTATCCACTTGCACATATTAAATGCCGCCGAAAACAATTGTTGCAAATAAAGAGTGGCGGTCGGCCGTTGTTTGTGTTAAGACGTGTACCTATAGCTATCAGTGTTGCTTCATGTGAACATAGCTTCTCAAAGCTGAAATTAATAAAAAATTACTTGAAGTCTACCATGAGCTCCAGAAGATTGAGTAATTTGGCCATTTTGTCAATAGAACATAGTTTGACAGACGATATTAACTTTGACGAAGTTATAAATGATTTCGCTGCGCGTAAGTCCCGAAAAGTTGAATTTTAGACTGTTTATACTTTATTAAACGTTATTTTTGTAGTTTACATTGTTAACGTTTTTAACACAGTCATGTTAGTTACACATGTACATGGTTTTGAAATAAATATTTTTCGCTCAATTCATTCATTTCGTTACGTTTTTTCTCACCAACATTATCGTTGAAAGGGTGGCAAATTATGACTCCGCCCCGGGCGTCAGTGACTCACGCTACGCCACTGCTTGTGTTACATTTTTCATTTAAATACCTCTAGGAAATGGACTTTGTATCTATTTTGTTTATATTAGCATTGACCAATGTTCAATGGTAATTATTGTACATTAGACAAGGCTAGTAAGATGTTAATAAGCTTTCTGACGAAATGAGGAAAAACAAGTATGTATTGTCACAGATTTTAATATCAAGGGCTTTTTTTAGTATGAATGTGTACATATTGCTAAGGCTTGTAAATTTTATATTCAAACATTGAGAAAGAAAACAGATGATCTTATAAAATGTATATTTTATTGTAGGCATGCAAGTAAGTAAGGCTTTATTGTTATGTCACAAATTCACAATCATGTATTTTCAAATGTGAAAACTTGGAATTTTGTCAAACATCTTCTCAATGATAGTCTACATGTGCCATGCCACGGATTGCCAGAACAGCCAGTATTTATCAATAAGTGTGTAGTACTCTGTCCATTTCTTTTGAATTGATGTCCACCAAACAGCCACTACATGTCCACTTGGTAATATTGCCCTAACTGGTCATGGTAACGCCGCCGACATTTATGTGTTTACTCTAATAATCTTAATTTACAGATATGGATTACGCGTTAACCCCTTTGAATGGATCATAGTGTTGACAGGTTACAATGAAGGCGACAGAAACCAATATCCATCAGTTATTCTGATAATTTGTGAGTATTTCATTATTTTGATACGGTACTTCACAAAATTATTTAAACCTCAAAAAAATGTCTTACTTGAATATTTTTGTTTTTTCAGTCAGCATTGTTCCTATTGTTGTTAGCCTACTAGTGGAAAAAGGAATAGCCGTTGTAAGTTGGAACAACTCAATTATTAAACCCACAGTCCTGTCGTCGAGAGAACCTGTCAGACACCTGTCAGTATCATACTAACGAATATGTGTTTTACGAATTTGATCCATATTTACTAGGTACTAGAAATTGTCCAACTGACGGGTGTCAGGAACGCATTATTTCGACGGTCGGACTGTAGTTTCTGATGTCCTAAGATATACTGTATGCAATAATGATAATACTGATGTCTGTTTTTATTTTTAGGATTTAATACCAGAGAAGTTTGGCGTCATATTGCAGCTATCTAACATGTTTTTTATGGTCTTATTGCCTATTGCAGTTCTACATGTTAAGGGCAACGATTTTAGTTTCGGTAATTATGTGGATCTTGAATATTGAATGCTACACTACACTACCAGCGGCCTCTGATCCCGTAATTTGTAGTTACGAGTCGAGAGATATCGATTCGATACCCATCACGTCTGGGAATGTTCGCTTTTTTGTGGTTCCGTACCTCAAAAGGAAAAAAACGGAACCCTTATAGGATCAGTCGTGTCTGTCTATCCGTCTGTCACAATGAATTTGCTCCGAATCTAATGGACCGATTAAGTTGAAATTAAAATTTGGTACACACATTTATTTCTGTGACCCAAATGTGTAACGTAAATGAATGAATTTTGAATATGGGGATCACTTTTAGTGGGTAGATATGAAAATTAAATTTAAAAAAAAAACAGCGGCACTCCGGGAGTGCCAATAGAAGTGAAAACTAAAATAAAAATACTTCCAAAACCTTTAAAGTAAAAATACTCGCATAGAACATTGATCCGTAACATAATATAAATAAAGAGCACAATCGCGCCTAAAGAAGTTTTCACTTCAAAAAAAGTTTTGCTAACTGTACCGTGTGACATTACAAATGAAATGGCTTGTTGCGAGGATCTCAAATAGTTTTTTTTTTTTAATAATTTTAAAATAAATACTTTTAAAGAAAAAAAAAAATACTTTTTACTAAAAAAAAAAAATAAACACATCAACATGGCTATTTTCGACTTTAGCCATAGAATTATGCCAAAAGTAGGCTCTAAAATACCTGTATGCGCAATATATGCCTATAAGTCGAAGGCTTTTGACTATGTGGATCACGATATCCTTCTAACCAAACTTCACGCACATGGTATTCGTGGCAATGCTCTTAATTTAATAAAAACGTACCTAAAAGGCCGTAGACAATGTACGGAGATATCGAGCCTGTGTTTAGGATCTGGAAAAGAAATAAATATGTATCATCTTTTAGAGAAATAAAATATGGTGTCCCGCAGGGCAGCGTCCTCGGACCTTTATTATTTTTATTATAAATAAATAACCTGCCACTTCATATACTTAATCCTATAGTATTATTTGCAGATGATAGCACATCATTCAATTGTTACATGCATCAATAAATAATCATATTTAAATAACATTAACAATACAAATTGACCATAATGATTTGGTTATTAAAAAAACTAAAATCATGCATTTTGCCAATGAATATTGTTCTTCGGGAGATATAGATATAAACTACAATGGTCAAACTATAGAAAAAGTAAACAATACAACATTTTTAGGAATCATAATTGACAGCCAGTTAACTTGGAAGCTGCAAGCAGAAGAATCTGTAAACGTTTAAGCACAGCCGCGTCTATATGGCATAATCTATTAAAAAAGTAAATTTACCGACAATATTAATAAACTTACCATGTTCTAGTAATTTCCATCTCGATATTTGGAATAATATTTTGGGGTCACTATAGTGAACGAGAAAGCATTTTCAAAGCTCAAAAGCGCTGCCTGAGAGCTATATTTGGTCTGAAAGTAACAGACACACACAGGCGTATCTATATTTAATCCTCATAAATTATTAATCCATGCCTTTATATCGGTGAATTAGCAATATTTGTAATAACGATGTCTATTTGTAACTTTAATAGAAACTAGAAAACGAAGTACAGCTATGAAATTTCAATACTAGAATCTATTATGCATGGGCGTATTTAAAACCAGCTTATTAAAAAGAAATGTGTTTTTTATGGCTCCTGTAATCTTTAATAATATACCTGACCAAATTAAAAACTTACCGTTGCAAAAATTTATTATTTTGTAATAAATGTTATTATTTTGTGCAGGATTTCCTAAATTATGTTTTTTTTTGTAATATCTTTATTTTCCTCTACTTTTTATTACATTTGCATGCTATATTAAGGCAGAATATACATGGATCGAATTATATGATTTAACAATATATTTTCATGTACCTACATTCTAAGCAAAAAAATAAAAATAATTAAAAGATATTGAATGATATAGTGAAAACTGATCATTCCCTCACCGTTATCTCCGAAACTACTGACCCTAGAATTTTGGAAAAATACAAAGAATGATTCTTTACTCATAGATTACTGGAAAACCTAGAAGAAGTCTATGGTCTTAAAATAACATGGTAAATCACTCAATATTGTCCATACAAACTTACATTTGCTGTTGAAATGTATCGCAGAACATGTTATTCAACTATAATGTTAAGTTTGTTTTTGGGATAAATTCATCTACGGAACCTTGCATTGTGCGTAGTCCGACACGCACTTGACCGGTTTTTTCTATTGATTTTTTGCGAATATGACCTTGTACAGCTTGGCAAAAAAGAGTATGACGCGTTGACAAATGAAAGTAAATATTTTACATTATGCTGACCTATGATGATGGCACTACTTTGCCGACAAGTGCTAGTAGGTTTTCAGTTATAAGCAGCGTTTTTTGTTGCACATTGCTTTTAACAATTTGTTTAAATTCTTTTACTCATTCCCCATTCGAAGTGGCCTAAGTGCGATAGTGGCGCCCTCATTTTTTCCAAACTCTTTTTTGCCAAGCTGTACTGAAAATAGCGGACAAGTTTGCTAAATAAGATCGTTTGTTGCAGTTGGAATAACAACAGTCTGTATGCTCTATTTAATTATTTTCTTAAAACTTTGGAGTTACGTACAAACCAATCATTGGTGTCGTCTTGGTTTGAAGAAAAAGTATTTGGATAATAAACTTAGGAGACAGAGTTTATCAGCACCTAATTGGAGTAAGTGTTACATTATTTTTATGATAAGTAAGAAATAATATGAGGCCGGTATCACACCATGTATACAACATACAGAATCTATGTTGATATTATTATCTATGTCATATAGATAAATGCTTGCTTATGATTACGACCGCCATAGGCAGCGGTGCGGGCACCGTTGTGTTGTTGTTAATGAGCAGACCATTTTTATTGCTATAATGCACTTTATGTTTCTGATCGTAAGGTGTATTATTCAATATCATCAAAAAATCCTCTGCTTTGTTCTCATCTGATGAGCGCGGAGGCTAACAGGGGTGCAGGCATTGATACCGTCTGAGATTTAAAACACCTGTACCGGTAACTCAAGAGCCTGTTAGTAAATTCCTTAGAAAAATCAACTTTGTAAAAATTCAGTAACTGTCATAACGGCTCTAATTGAAAAACGAATGAATGACATTGAGGGGAATGCAGAGTTTAAAGGTTACTATTAAATTATTACAGATAAACTAATTACGGCCGAACATGAGCGTAAGTTTAATACAAATTACTGCGTGCCTTCCTTACATCCTGTTTGTTTTCTCGCTTTTTGAGTTACATTTTTGTTATAATGTGTGTGACAACATTTCTTTTAGCTTTTGCAATATGAGCATAGGTATGCCTTCTTTTGAAATGCTTTGGTTGCAGTATTATAAAAATATAGAATTTTATGGTTTTTCTGTTTGAGTTAGTCCCCCGTTCTATTATAGTCTGTGAAAAGTTTATACTTCTTGTAATGTTGCGTTCTATATTTCATAAATTATATTATCGTAGTGTTACGTAAAGTTTTCGATTTGGACGCTTGTGTTTATTGCATTCTTGTTTTATCTATGTTCGTTTATCGGCTAATCTGAGTGTTGCGTGAAACGCTTGTGTTAACTAATCGCATTCTAAATAAATGTAGATATTAAGCCGACGTTCGCACGGACGTAATATAATCGCGGCAGGATTTTATCGCGCACTTGATTTTCAACTCTCAGTGTTAAGCCGAGTGTTGAGAATCCAACGCGCTGGGACGCACTCTCATCCCAACGCGTTGAAAAAACACTGTTGGATTTTCAACTCTCGAGCGTAGAAAAGCCAATGCACGAAAAAAAAAATCGCCGCGATTTTATTACGTCGGTGCGAACGTTGGCTAAATCAACCAATTACTAACGATCCTTTTCCTACAGAGAGTAAGGAAGACCTTATAAATGATACTCCGGCTGCAGCGAGGCTGACTAAGTATCCCGACAATCTGAATCTAAAAGATTTGTCCTACTTTATGTTGGCCCCTACCCTTTGTTATGAGTTGAATTACCCCCGTACTGCACGGTTAGTTTTGATTGCATTTGTTTTTTGTTTGTAATTTTTAATTCTCTTTAGTTTTTTTTTATAAATAAGCGTACTATGTTTAGTACAATGGGCAACGAAAGGTTTGTGATCAGGTAATAATTAGGTATCCTATTAAAAAAATCAAAATAGATACACCTTACTTTAAATAAGGTACCTACCAACTTTTGACTGTTTAATGAAATACTTAAAACCATTTTATTGAATAATTTTGTAAACATAACAGTCAGTCGACTTTTCTTCCCGGCCGTACGTAAAATATTACGTGGCAGGTGTGAAACAAGGGCAATAAACTCACGTTTTCTTCGAAGAAAACGTGAACGAGTTCACGTGTACCATAATCGTAATATCTCGACGAATATCAGTGTTTATGTCGCGAAATTTTATGAACCACGTGTGCGTTTTGTTTGCGCATGTCAAAATTTGACTGATTGCTGCGAATAATGTGGAATTTCATATCTTTGAAGTCAAAGTCAAAGCCAACTTTCTTAATTCGCGTAGCGAGGGATATTATAAATGGTACCTAATAAATAAAATGGATTAGGCCTAGATCCTGCGCAGTTACATATTCTAAACAAAAGGCTAACGGACGATTAATTATTTAATTATTAATTTATAATCCATTTCTCAATATTTTTTTGTTGTGTGCATGCAGGTAGTTACTATGTTAGGTTCGAATAGTTTATTATTTTCCTTCCTAACGTATAAAATACATATTATCATTAACTAAACTTTTAATTACTGTATGCGTTTCAGAATCCGGAAGAGGGTTGTAATCAAAAGAGTGTTGGAATTGTTCTTTGGTATAAACCTTGCTCTCGCGTTGTTCCAACAATGGATGATACCCACAGTCACCAATTCCGTGGAGACTTTCACGACGATGGACCCCATAAGGATCACAGAAAGATTACTCAAGTTAGCTGTGAGTTGTTCATAATTTAATACATCACTTGCGTCTTAAATGCGATTAAGGGATTTCGAGAAAACATAATAGCTTCCAATTTTAAGTCAACGACAACCTGAGGGGCAATTCTCGTATTTTAAAGAAGTCACTATTCTTACATAAATTTTTGACAAGTTTTAACTTTGATTGTCTTCGAGATGAGATTTTTATGTATGAGAATTGACTTTCTGTTGAACGTTTATTTTATCGGTCATTGTTGCAAGGCCATCCTCAGAAGTGGAAGTGCAAAGAAACATGAAGGAATGCAATAAAATTTAGTTCAGCAGAGACGGTAATAGGCTTTCGTTGATTTGAGAAGAAGCGTGTGTTAGTGTCTGCATAATGATGCATCTGGCAACTGTTCGCTGCTGGATATAGACCAATTTGAAACAGAATAGCCTTGGTCGTGAAAACTGCACGAGATTCGTTGATAGATAATCTGGCAAGTCGACAAAAGAGAATGACGAATATGAGTTAGAATTTTATCTTTTGGCGCTGTTTAGTAATTACAAGTACTTCACACCAGTGGCGAGGTGTGGTAAAACGACAGGTAAGCCGGAATAACAAAAAAATAAATAAAAAAATTACGTCAGTTCGGACTTTCGTCGTGGCCGTGAAAAGTTACTTCTTGTTTACCTATCAACATAACGATGTCAATAAACCGTTACCTTAAATTATGATTTCGATCTACTTTTCAATTATGAACATTATGCAAATTAGTGGAAATATTTCTATTCTTACAAGTCCAGAATTCATAAAACATCTACGAATATGTTTTTCAGTCTGCACATGTTTTTTGATGAATTCGTCAGATTAAAATATAAAAAAACCCTTTATTCCATAAACTACTAGAATCTGAGAAAATAAACTCGGGAACAATACATTTTATTTGATTTACGTCACTGATATTTATCGTAAAGGGAAACATTAAAATGTTTGAAAAAACCATCACGTCGTTTGTAACTTATAGTCATATCTGGGCGAGCACGGCCTAACTTAATTATTATGTGTTTCATATTTTCAAAATTTATCCTTGAAAAGCATGTTTCCTCACAAAGTAAATAATCCGTCAATAAACAAGCCGCCATTCCTAATCCTACTGATCGTACTAATTACTTTTCAAATCTACTCTAAATAAGTAATTTCAACATACTAAAATATTTACCTCAAATACCTAATTACAACGTACTTTACTTTCATATTCACTTAACTCAAACACTTATAGAACAGTAAATATTACTACTGGTAATGGTGAACTAATGAATTTAATGAATACTCAGCGAATACAATGCAAATTAATATGGTTCTAATGTAATTATGTCAAAAAATAAACACTCATTGTCAATCGAATGATGAAATTTTTACGAACTCCGAGCCGAACGCATTACGAAATTCAACGAAAACAACCGAATCAAACGCGTGTGCCAGAAAGAGGTGGTGCAATAGCAATAATTTCTTCTCGCTCCCGCGCGCGCGTTTTCTACTACTATCCCTATCGTAACTCGTTGCAGATCAGCTTACCCGGCTGCTAAGAAACCGCGGGGTCACGTGACCGAAGTGACGTCATGATAGACTTTAATATCTAAAGAAATTTAATTCACGATAAGCCGGACGCGCCTACAAGTTTTTTTAGAGCAAAATGTTTTGTTGTTGGGATATTAAGACAAAAAATTTAATGTAGTAGGCGTTTTGTAATGTTTTAATTTTATGGTGTATCAAATATTTATAGTGTGATATTCAATGACGATAGAGTGGTTGTGTTCCGAATTTCGCGAAGGAAAGCCGGTAGGAATCGAGTTCTAAACAACAACCGTCGCCCCTGCTTCACACATCATGATCACTAAACGAATAAATCGCTCACCGTCATAAAATCATTGCTCGTGACCATCTCGATCATGAGCTCAGTCGGCACGTATGGGCTCCCTTAATTCTCCCAATTTCGATAGGTACCTACAACTAAGCCTTGTATTACAGGTGCCGAACCATCTCATATGGCTGTGCTTCTTCTACTTAACCTTCCACTCGTTCCTGAACCTGATGGCTGAGCTGCTGCAGTTCGCAGACCGCAAGTTCTATTCTGATTGGTGGAACGCCAACAATATATCCATATTCTGGAGCACTTGGAACATGCCAGTGCACATGTGGGCCGTCAGACATGTTTACAAACCCATCACCGAAAAAGGATTCAGCAAATTTAACGCCGGAATCGTTGTGTTCGCTATATCTGCGCTGTTTCATGAGTATTTGGTGAGTGTTTTACAAATTCATCTTTTACTACTTATTCGACAAAGGTCATAAAAAGATTGCTTCGATTTTGCATCAGTAACGCTTAGCTGGCATGCTGCTCCCCTGTCTTAGATACCGACGACAAAAGAGCACGCAAAGCGGAGCAGAGTCAGTAGAACGGCAATCGCAGCCTGAAAATATAGCTGTCTTGGGAACTGGCTCAAAAGATTTTTGTGCAATTTTCACAACTTTTACCACTGGTGGTAGAACCACAGAACATCAGCCCATGTTGAAGAAACTATTTAGTATAGTCGACATTAAAAATTTTTGTAGTTGTTTTTTTTTAGTTGTTTTTTTTTTTTCTAGTTATTTCTACTGCCACACAATTTTTTTGACATTGGTGTAATTGTCTATTGGGAACTTCCCAATATTTCCATTTTTTGTCGTCACATTAATTAATGGCAACTCAAAACTGTTACAGGTGAGTGTGCCACTGCAAATGTTCAGAATTTGGGCGTTCTTGGGTATGATGGCCCAACCACCGCTCGCGATCATCTCTCAACACGCCGAGATTAGGCTTGGGCCACGCTGGGGCAACATTATGGTGTGGAGCTCTCTGATCCTTGGCCAGCCACTTGCCATCATGATGTACTACCATGACTACGCCATGCTGCATTTTAAACCAGCACAGGCAGAGCTATAATTCCTTAAATTTACAGGGATTAATACACTTACGAACAAAAGAATTGTGCCATTTTAAAATAATATGAAACATCTCGAATGATACTATTATAGTGTCTAAGGTATCAAACAAGCTACCTTCGAATCAAGCAAAAAAATATTTAAACATGTACAACACAATATTATTTAAATTGAGTCATATTTAGAAGTGCCACAATACTTTTTCGGTACGTGTACATTTGGGTTGTTTAAGAATTAACAAATATAGTTTGATAAGGATAAATAATTAATTGGTTTAATAACTCAGAATTTACAACACCATAATATGAAAATGCAAACTTAGCCATCAAGAATATTTTTTTTATAATTATAATGAGTATGAAAAGTTTTTAATTAAAATCATGTGGTTTGTTTTATCTATATCGAATTAAGTTAAAAATTATAAATTTTCTTATGTGTGGTGTAGGTGGTCAGCTCATTAGTGTGTAGAACTTGGGGCTATTAAATTAGGCATATTTGTAGGATGATCATGTCAGATCTACTGCATCATTTCAGTGAATTTATAGCATTTGATTGAAGACTGAATGCGCCTCATCGGTGCGACACGTTACATTGTGATATGAAGACCATGTCTCGATAGAATATACCAATTGAATTTTTTGTATTTTGATTCCTAGATAACGGTTTTTTTATATTATTTACATACTCTGATAGTTGTGGTCGTTGACACAGTACAATTTAAAAATAAGAAATCTATTTTTGGTACAAGAATTTCGTGTGGGATAAAATAATTTTGAGATAATGTTTTACAAATATAATTTATTTCTGTTATTGGACAGCGATGCGTAGTTATAAAAATCACATTGATTAAATAAGCATTTAAATGAATTTGTTATGATTGGGTATAATACGATATTTAGTATTACCTACTATACTTATAAATTTAAATATTTTATATTTTTATAAAAATAAAGTAATTTTGATTGTTATACAGCATTTTATTTTAAACGATTGCCGGGTTGAAAAGACTCGAGCGCCGAAACATTTGTTTAAATAAAACTTGGCACATTATTTGTGTTTAGATGCTAGTAGTAACAAAAATACTGCTGCGAAAAACGTGATGATTCTTAAAATAGCTAGCATGTGCATCATAAGCACGTGAGTAGCACTGTTTACACGCTCCCTAAGAAATAGAAATATTTGTGACGACCTTGATTATGTCCGGGCATAGATAATGCTCGGGCACAGCCCGGTACGGTGATTATAATTTATTATAGATAAAGAATTAGCTCCGACTGCAACGTGCGTTCACTATCAACCTTTGACGCCACATGGGCATGTGCAGAGGCCGATGAACCGTTATCAGATTGCCTTGAACGTCAATACGTAGAATCATCTAAACACGACACATTTTCATGACGGCGCTACTTTATCTAGCATAGGTTGATAGTAAATACAGCGAAACCTACTAATAACGCCAACTTAACATACTGGTAGATAAAATCGAATCTACATTTGAAACTCCTTGTGTTAGGTAATTCTGGATTTGCCGTTTATTATATTCCTAATAAAAGCAATTCGAATCATCCGTGAATATAACACGAGCAGAGCCACCTGTTGTGTTGAGCTTAAACTAGAATCAAGCGCCATCGCTGTAAAAAGGCGTAGCAACCGCCCTCGTGTTGGTCACTATTTGTTCTTGAAGCGCTGTAAAAATAGCGCTTTGTAATACATTGATTTCTTATTTCGTGGGTAGGTGTCACTATAGTCGCAAGTTTGGCCTGTTAAAAAAATGTTTGCTGGAGGCGTTTCACGATTACAATATCAAACTCTGATAACCAAGAGAAGATGAACGGTCTTCCGTTGGATTATAAGTGCAGGCGTTTCTTTCTAGGGTCTGCATTCTTTTGCATGAAAGAAAGCATAGCATAACATCACGCCTGAATACCGCCGAAGGGTTATTTATGCATAGGTGTCAGGTGTGTGGTGGCAGAGTTGTTGGTGAGTGATTTTAAATAACAATAGACAAATAAAAAAACCACAATATTTTTATTCATGAAAATTACTATTAATTTAGTAAAACAAGCTATCTAGGTGTAGGTAATGTTTACCGACTCCTTTTGGCAATTAGGAAGATGTGCCATAGGCCACGAATGTTAAAACATTATAATTAACATTAACACATTAACTTCTCTCTCTCTCTTTCTCTTTTGTTAGTTGGGAAAAGGATAGGCAGATTCATTTTAAACTTTCCTATTCTTCTTTCTTTCTTTTCTCTTTTGGCTATCGCTGCTGTTGGGTAAAGTTTTAGAAGACGATTGGGGACTAATAACGATGGTAGTTTTTTTTACGCGATTGTTCGCATAGAGACGCGTCAAACACAGCAGCTCTGCGGGTTGAGATCCGTCGTGGTTTTGCCCGAGAAGTGTTGAGAAAAAGTTAATGTTTGTCCAGCCTGTTCTGTCAGTTAGATGATCAGATTATCGAAAGTTTTTAATATTGAAAGTTTTTATCGAACTTTACCAAATTGTTTGAGTGGAAGATCTAATTAACATCCAAATGAACAATGTGATCATTATTTTGAGATGCTCAGATGGTCCGATGACCTGTACCCTAAATACGTAACACCTTTTTGTAAACGATTAAGACTAATCTTTTTCATTTGGTCAGTTTAACAACATTCATTGCGTTATTTACGTTGTTGAGTTGATTTTTTTTTCCAAATTATGAACCAATGGATTAGCAATCTATTTCAAAACGATTCAGATAGTGATTGATCGTGTATTACGCAATGAGGGTACTAGTAAAACTCGCGAGACGAATTTAAATTGAAAACTTAGATTTCAGCAATCTTTTCCATATTTCTTTTTACAAATCCGAATTTAGGACGTTTGTAGTGTGGTGGAAAGCGGATCGTCGTCCTATTGAGCCGGCGAGGGCGCGGAATCAATTGATGAAGAGGCTTTGATAGCGGCCACGAACGTGTCCCGCCTCTGGGAGCCATCCTCTCACGGGCGACCGCGCCTCGCACCAACCATTCTTATCACAGTTCCTGTTGCACGATGATAACAATGCCAGGTGGTGCTTACAATTTTAAAGCGGGGTGCCTACACTTGAATATTGATTTGATTATAGTGTTTTGGTCTATTGGCATAGACATAATTAAAGTACTCTTCTAAGTTCGTATATGTAGGTTAATGCTTAGTTAGGTATATTACCTGTTCAGAAAATAAATCCAGCGTTGGAAATTGTAACCAAATCAATAGATACTAGCACTAGGTAGGTACTAGAAACTTAGTACTTAGAAACACTTTTCTTTGCTCGTTGAGTATGTTTAGTACCTAATTAACGTATCTATTTAATCAAATCAACGTTTTGGTAGAATAGTCTTGATCATTTCAAAAATTGGCATAGAAAACAATGCAGTTACCTATCGCTATTATTAGCAACGGTGATAGCAAAGCGTCTACTAACGACTTATCCTATTTCATGTCGTTGTAGGTAGGTACCTAATGCATGCTCAGGCCTGCACTTCAACAGTAGGTAGGTACCTCAAACTATTCAACAATAGGTAAACTTATTCACTCTACATTATAATGAGCTTCATCCCATTATAATGTATCAGGGCTCCCAGCATCCCATATGCGACTAGGGAAACCCCCGGGGGGTTTCCCTAGTCGCATATGGGATGCCGGGAGCCCTCGCGGAGGGCTCATGTTAAATGTAGGTTTTTCTTAGCGAATACATCATTATAAATCGTGAAAGTAAAATCTGATGTAAATTTTAACAAGATTTAATCGTTTATGCGTTGGTTTTAAAATCCAAGCTTTTTTTTTTGTTCACTGTTACAAAATCTCACAAAAAAAGTTAAAAGTTGGAAACTATTTATAATGACAACACTATTTTACTTCGTCTTTCAGTGTTTTATAACATGGTTTTAAACCTGATGCCTTTGACCGTCCGCGATGGTTAACTTTAGTACAAACGTAATGCCGGTAACCCTCCCGGAGGGTTCACTTCCAATAGGTATGGCGGCATGGCGTATGAGTTCTATGAAAAGTGAGTGGAGTCGAAAGTATTAAATTAGAAAAGTATTGGACGTTGGTAGGTCCTGGGACTTCTACTAAAAATAGGTACCTCGGATAGCCAATGTGTTAATATCCAAAATACCATTGTACAAATCTCAGCAAAGTCATGTTAAACCTAGCTGCTGTTTCCACATTGTTTGATTTCATGAAATAATTGATGTACGCAGTTTCAAAGTGGGCAATTAACAAAGCTAGGCCAAACAGAAGTGGGATACGTGTTAGCTTCGGGTTAATCATGTAATAACATTTGCGGGAGAGGCGGGCGGGTTGCGGGAGAGACTAACAATGTTGACCGTGCAGAGCAAACAGCGGCGGCAACGTCAGCTCACGGGCCGCCGCATCTGCTCCGCACTGCCGGCTGCCAGCGCCGCAACCCTATCGCTTTAAGTATTGTAGCTAATACTAGCGACCCTTCCCTGCTTTGCACGGTTTTTACGACTTGAAATAACATCGAGATTTCTTTATAGGAGGTATGTAAATTTAATATCAATGCACATACACATAAACATTTCGGAATACATTTTCTAAAAGATGCTGGAAACAGCATCAAAATCAGTTGCGTCATTAGAAGAACAACGTGATCACACAGACAGACACGAATAGGGACTTTAATTTATAATATGTATACTTAGATATAGATAGGAATAGATTATCCAGTACCCTAATTGCGTAACTTATTTTCGTAAACAATTATGCCGAATTTGTTTCATTTTGACAGTTCAACAACATTCATTGCGTTATTTACGTTGCTGAGCAGATTTTTTTTCGAACTTATGAAGTAATGGATTAGCAATCTGTTTCAAATCAAAACAGATTGTTATTGTGCTGTATTACGCAACTAGGGTACTGATTTTGATATCGATAGATATAGATTACATTATCTACATCTGGAGAAACCGACCGAAAGTTTTGGTTTTTCTCAAAAACCAAATAACCAAATAATAAACCATTTTTTTTTACTTTTTATTTGAAGAAATATTTAAAAATGTAAATTAATAAGATTTAAAATTAATAAACGAAAAATAATAACCAAATAATAATTTTGTGTTTTAATAATAATAATTTTAATCGTAAATAATTATTTTACATTTTATAAACGCAGCCATAGTTACATGCGTACGCGCTGGTGCGATAACTCAAATCTCATAACCGAGGTTAACGATTGAGTTGCATGTAAAATACCTATGTATGAAATGTTTCTTCGGTGCGTTGATAGTATAAAATTGTACCTACTGCTTATATAAAAAAAATATTCAAATTCACTGTCACTTCATTTATTAGTTAATGAATTGCATGTAGATTTCCATTCTTATGTACCTACTTACAAAGTAATGTTAGCTTCTCCCATACCGAAGAATCGCAACAAAATCCTCGTAAGCATTTAACCTTGTAATTTGAATACAAATCATAATTCACTGTCTTGTAATAACAAGCGCATCGTTTCAATTATTAAGGGATAATAAGGAAGGGTTGAATGTTTCGAGTGGCAGGTCACGCTTACCCGGTGATTACATGTAATTCGCGATTATGCTCGATTCGACCTCACCCCTAGTCCCGCGGTCTGCCACGCGTGAAATCACTTTGTTCTACAGTTAGCCTCCTCGCTGCCCTGCTTGCCTGCTTCGTATTAATTAATTGGATATGATAATTCATATAAAACAAAAATACATCTTTATCGTTTTTCGTTTTAGATGTTATTATTGACATTGAAAAGTGCGTTTTAAAAGGTTATTATTATTTTTATTTTGTAAGGTAAGACAGTGTAGCAGCTAATTAGCTGATGCGTCTGTTTTAATAGCTTGGAGATATTATTTTAATTAATCTGTCCCGTTACCTTACCTTACCTTTTTCAAAGTATTTATAAAAATCGCAACATTTGTAGGTACATTTAATCATTGCAAAATTATAAAATACGTGGTAAACTTATCTATATCAAGATAGGAGGAAGCGCGGTAGCCGGCGTGTAGCACAATCGGCGTAGCACCGCTACGTGAAAATGTACCTACCTGTGTAGCACAGGTGCTACGAAATTTTCGAATCGACGCGAATGACCAATTATGTAACCCTTTTTGTCAAAATGATATTATTAACCAGATATCAATATAATTTACGTATTAAGTATCTGTTTATGTATATCACAGCATCTTTTTTGATCTAACTTATTCAAAGCATAATAAACAGTACGCAAATATACCTAAATAACACGTACGTGATATCCATCCAATTCGCTACTATACCGAACCTACTCAAGTACACGTATATTTCCTAATGTATGTCATGTTATTATTATATTATGTTGTGATATTATCCTAGTATTAGCGAACTTATGTCAGTGAAAATAAAGGCTGTATGGGTATGCGCGCGACGCGCAACGTCATTGGGTCGAGGGGCGGAGTTTCGCGCCGCCCTGTGCCGCGGCGGCAGTCCGCTCCAGGCCGGCGTGCGCCCCGCACGGCCCCATGGTGGAACACGCGCTCGTCGACTGCTCCCAGGCGAGCGCCATGCAGACCCTGCCCCCTCAGCCGCACCGCGATGGTGACGAGGACCAGCTCGCCGACGAGTACGTGCAGAACTTTGAACTCGACCATCTCGAAGACCACAATATTGTGAAACGCGAACCCCTGCGTACCGGTTGGCAAGAGATGGTAGAACCTCCGCCAGCGTGTGCCCGTGCGTGCCGTCCGTGGCCTGACGCGGGTCCGTACCCGCAGCCTCACGTAGCTATCGCTGTAGACCCCAGTACGCCCCCGGAGACCCCGCCAGCCCCTGTCGGACGAAGTCCTTGTCGTGCGGCATTGGTCGACGACGTGCTTTGGCTACCCCACATGCGAGAGCCGCTTGACATGCGTACAGTTCCTTGCGGCAGTTTTGAAGAATGGGATCGACGCGAGTGGCGCGAGCAGGATCACCACATGCAACAGGTCGGGATGCGCCCTGCCAGCTCCTGCTCAGCGATGTCTCCTCGAACCGGACCACATCCATCCTATCAGCCTTCCTCCTGTGGGGATGATCTTATCGGTGATGATTTGCTTATGACATTAAGCGTACGAGAACTCAACAAACGGCTCCATGGTTTCCCCCGAGAAGACGTGACACGACTCAAGCAGAAACGACGCACACTAAAAAACCGCGGCTACGCGCAAAACTGTCGCAGTAAACGATTGCAACAAAGGCAAGAGCTGGAGCTGACGAACCGGTCGCTGCAGGACGAATTGCATGTGCTGCAGCTGCAGGTTGCGCGCGTGACGCACGAGCGCGACGTGCTGAAGCAACGATTGGCGATGGCGGCGCGCGAGCACGCCGTGCCGCACGCGCCGCCCACGCCGCACTCCTCCCCTGAGTTCTTCTCGGAGCTGTGACGGCAGGGCGCGGCGCCGCGGCCCGGCGCCTCCGCCGCCGCCTCGTCCTGCGCCTGGCAGCGCTACTGAGCCGCCGCCGCGCCGGTCCCCAGACCGCGGGTGGTGCACTCACAGGGCCGACACTCGTGCTTTTGTTAAGTTTGAAATGTAATTATCATCAGTTCCAGTTTTATAGTTTCTTTTTATTAAGGTGGAACAATGTAGCCGTCGAACCCTCGTCGGGAGCGGCTTACAAGCACCGTGTTAAATATATGGTTGTGTCGTAAGATATGCATAGCTTCGTTAATCTATATGTATTATTAAAATTAAGTTAAATGAGTCATGAAAACTGATTATTCGAATAATTGTAAATAGATACATAAATGACGAATATTAACTATAGGAGGATTTGTGTTTTCCTAATAAAATATTTCTGAAAATATTCTTTTATTTATCTATTAACATAATTTAACTAATGAGATTGAAACATTGTACAGAACCGTAAATATTGTCCAGTCAAAGGGAACATACAATGTTGGCGCTTACTCAATCATGTATCTTATAATATTAATTGAATTTGTAATATAATGACTTTATACACATAAAAGTGACTATTTTTCTCAATAAAAACTAGAACATATAAAGTATGTGCCAAATACTGTCCAAATAACTCTAAATGTTGTTGAAACGTTTGACACAAGTCACAGGTTTGCAAGTGATATACAGTTACCAAATTTTCTGCTTATCTGTCTCTAAAGGAAGTCAATGATCTAAAGCTCTGGTCCTAAGATTTAGAAAATAATGTAAAAATCCTTTTTAGCTAAAACGTAACATTTGAAAATTATTCTGAAACTAACTCCCACTTGAGTTAGTAACTTTGTTTTGGTAACTTTATTTAATAGGTACTATGAACGTAAGTCACGATGACTAATAGATAAATGGATTGAGAACCTAATAAATATTATTATGTGGGTACAGGTGTATACTCAATCTACTGAATTAATATAGGAAGTAATATTGGCTACGAATATACGATATTAATATTACTATATTGTTCTGAAGTTTTATTTTCCATTGAAAAATTCACAACATGACCTGAATAAAACATTTGTTTTTTAACTAACCCACTATCATTTAGGGAAAACCTTAGCTAGGCGAAATCTTAGCATGATTTTTGTGATATTTTCTGTTAGTGTTCGAGTGCACTTAAAATTACCTAATCCTATTAGATAATATAGACACAGTGAAAGGTTAGCACAAGTTTGTGTTGTGTTCATGCTCATTTTGGTAAGTAGAAGTTACCTTTTAGTAACTTATTAGGAATATTGTTAAACTGATTTTCCAAACATTTTAGCATAAGTAACATCTTGAATTAAGTTAGTTACCTACAGTGAGTTTCAGTTGACTTCAGATTCATATTTTTTGCCAGTCATATCATATCTTGGTGTCTTTAGGTACTATATCAAAAGATAGTAAAAAAAAAAACGAAAACCATTGTACACAACCACTTTATCAATATTATAAATTGTGTCGATTCAAATTAAATCGTAAGTTTATGGGTCCAATGACTCTTATAGATGGCAATTGTGCAACATTAGGTAAAGTTTGCGCCGACATCCATCGCGAACATCGATTGCTCAAGAGTTGCAGGAAATTGAGGTCGGCACCGGTAGGTAAGTGTGTATTGTTTATATTAAAAATATAATGCACATTGTGTCAGGCACCGAAACACAATTATTTATTTTGTGTCTCAGACAGTTTGTCATGCTCTTCAAATAATTTCAAAAGGACAATTATAATTTGATCGATAATTTAACGATATAGTTAAACAATATGTAATAATTAGGTAGTATGAATATTTCCAAATAAAACTAATTACTCCGTTAAGCTTGGCCAGCATTTGAAAGCAGATTACTTAGGTGCGTATACGCTTTGATCTATGATCTTCTTCTTTTCGTGTGGTTAGTGACTAACCTGGTGTCAGAGTTTTATAGCCGTCCATGGGCCTCTGATTTGCTTCACATGCCGTCGAGAAATATCTCTCAGGCATGCCGGTTTCCTCACGATGTTTTCCTTCACCGTTTTTGAAGCAAGTGATAATTATACAATACGCATATGAATCCGAAAAGTCAGAGGTGCGTGCCTTGGGTTCGAACTCGAGACCTATGGACTTGGCAGTCCGACGGTCACACCACTAGGCTATCACTGCTTGATCTATGATGATAATGAACCAGAAACTTGAAGCACAACTACTTAGTTTTGTTTGTGTGTAGGAGTCTTCGAAATTATTTAGGAACAAGATTCACAGTTAGTGCTCTTAATCCGGATTATAATCGGAAATGTTTAATACATATAAACTCAGGTCTTTTGCCCATGGGTCGGGGGTAAGCAGAAAATACAGAACGGCATCTGATCCTTGCAAACTTATTTACCTCCTTAAAAAATAATTGGTTCGGAAATGTCTGTTTGACCACTTAGGTATTCTCCTAAAATAATTTAGTTTTCAAAATAATGATTTATTTTACGGGAAACTCACAAGAGAGTTCCACGTACCGTAGGAAGTAAACAAAGCTATGTAAAGTTTACGACAGATACATCTGTTATCAATACATTTTAACTATTTCAAATTACTGTTATTATTATTGATGAAAATGAATCATCATCTTACGTAAATCAATGTGGATCATACCTACTATAAACAAGAGACAATGTTTCAGTCTTCTATCTAACTCGTGCATATTATGGAATAATTTTAATTGCCTCGTTGATCAACTACTGAGCGTGGGGTCCTGGGTTCGATGCCCAGCTTGGTCAAAGTGTTAGTGTAGTTAGGAGTTAGGAATTTTGCTGTGATCGACGGATTTTTTTAGAGATATCATTTACCGGTTCTTGCTTACTAACTCTATGAGGTTATTTATTTCACTCATATTATAGGTTATTACCTGTTGTTACACCATACATAAGTTAAATATTTGTCTTTTCGATGATCATTATTAAAGAACTAAATAATACAAACATTTACCATTTACTTTTATTTAGGTAGGTACAGTCGACCGCACTTCCGTGGTAACACTTTGACCTTGAGCTGGCCAGCAATGAATGAATGAGAGGCTAGCTAATACTCATTTTGTTGCCACTGACGTGATGTACATTACATTGAACTTATCACCATGTGGCATTCTCTATCAGTTAACCTTACATCTATTAATTGCTTCGATCAATAATAGATTAATTCTCAACTGACAACGACTACGCTTGACAGAATGACGGGTGACCGCAGCGTTTTCTCCAGCATGACATCTTGTCATAATTCTATAGTTGCATTTTTATAAAGTTATTATTACAATATCTGCAGGTGCAGACTGGGCTTTCATCATAATGTTTGCCTACTCTATTTGAGAAAATAGAATAGGTACAGAATCGTTGTAGTAATGAGTAATAAATAATACACAATACAGTGATACGTAAATACTGTGTAAAACCTTTTTAGTTTTTTTTTTAAATTGGTTTTTACGGAAAGTGCGTTGAATAACCAAGTATTGCGATTTTTTTTGCGATTCTTAGTAGGTACTAGTCGTTTATCATCATATTTAGATCGGAGACCAGAGTTAGGTTGAGCATCAATTTAGATCGGAGACCAGAGTTAAGTTGAGCATCATTATTATTTAGATCGGAGACCAGAGTTGAGTTGGGAGGTTGAGCCGAAATTGTTTCCAACTCTATCTAAATAATCAGATAATAATTTTTGTAAATAATTTCATCACCCAAGGTTTCAACACGGTGAAGGAAAACATCGTGAGGAAACCGGCATATCCTAAAACCAAAAATTTGAAGATATGTGATCAACACGCACTGGGCCGGCGTGGTAGATAACAGCCCACTCGAAGAGAAGAGGCCTGTGTCCCAGCAGTGGGGATTATATTTATAGGCTGATTATGTTATGTATGTTATGTACCTCAATACCTACCAAAAAGTGAGTTTGAAGAACCAAGCGACTCAAAGGACCAATTTTAGAGTCAAGTTTAAATCAGTTACGAGAATTAGATTCAAGACAAAACTGTCTGTGAGAGTTCCGGCGCTTGTTTTACACGATAACAACTTAGTTGCACGTACTTAGGTGCTTATTGTACAATACCGTCACACGGCGATGTTAGTAATCTGACACTAAAGTGTTATTAGAAATGAAGGCGTCATATTCTTTGATAACGAAGCGAAATACCAATAAGTGAGACGGATATTATGTCCGTTTATTTGTACGAATGAACAAATATTATTGTTGAATTCGTCGAGTTAAATAAAAAACCGGCCAAGTGCGTGTTGGACTACGCACAATGAAGGGTTCCATAGCTGGGATGAATTTATCCCAAATACAAACTTAACATTGTAGTTGGAATTCATGTTCTCCCATACATTCCAACTGCAAATGTAAGTTTGTACGAACAATATTGAGAGATTTACTATGTTATTTTAAGACCATAGACTTCTTATAAGTTTTTCTGTAATAGATGAGTAAAGAGCCATACTTTTTTTTTTTTTTTTCGAAAATTTAGGTCCAGTAGTTTCAGAGATAAGGGGGGAATAATCAATTTTCGAATTTCTTAAATATTTTTAGGATCCTCGCAACAAACCCTTTCATTTGATATGTCACACGGTACGATAAGCAAAACTTCTTTTTTTAATTTTCTTGTTTGCCCCCCAATAATCGGTCCATTAGATTCGGAGCAAATTGGCTGTGACAGACGGACAGACAAACAGACAGACACACGAGTAATCCTATAAGGGTCCCATTTTTCCTTTTCAGGTACGGAATCCTAAAAATAGAGTTGGATTCATCGTTCGAGCCGCGAAGCCGTTTGAAATAAAAGACTTCATTGGGCCTTGTGACCTTGTCATTAGTGTTATCAAGATGGTTTGTCCTTCGCCGATATACCTAGGACTAGGCGAAAAATAATAGTTTTCATTGTAGTATCCGGCAATTTCAAAGTAAAGTTGGCACAAGCACTTTATAACATACTAAAATAAAAATCTATGACCTACCTATGATGTCTCGGAACAACTCTCGGACTCGGACCTGACACTGAATCAAACGATACTCAATAGGAACAAATACGCAAACACACACACACACACCGCACACCAGCACACCCCATTCACATCATAGGTACACAAGCACACCAGATATACCATACAAGACCTGAAATCACCTCTCTATTCTCCGCTCTGGAATTCGTACCCCGAGCCCCAAAATACAGACTAACTTTCTAGTTTGGGGCTCACTGGTAAATAATATATTGTACCATAGATATATGTAATATTTTAAGCTACTCATGTCGTCTCAACTTGGTGTTAACCTGTAAACCTGGTTACTTTATTACCTGGACAATAAATTATTTATATTTCTATGTAGCGTTTTTTAAACTTCGAAGCTGCGCTAGCGACACTATCGCTATTAGTAATAAGTAGGTAAAAGTATTGGTAACTCAGTATATACTCTGATAGGAATCTAGCATTAGATAAATGAAGTTCAAGTCTCAAAAAGGCACTGAAACCAAAGCTAACTGTGCTTTTTGCCACCGATTCACCCTCAGTTACAAGTTATAATATTTGTAACTTTGTATGGTTGACAAAAATTTAGCAATTTCAAGGAAAGCCAGAAAATCATCAGGACTTCACGTAAGTTTTCTAGAGAGAAAGCCGTAAATATACGGTAGTATATTAGGTACCTTAATATATTTGTTGCTATGTTATCAGGTGTAAAACTATTTTTGTTTTTGCATCTATTGACGATAAGTTAATATTCTTATCTTTATCATCTAGAATCTTGAGCATTCTGCATTGTCGCGATCGTAATTTTTTTTCACACACTCAACGTCGGCGGGTACCGCCAGGTCGCGGCGAGGCGATGGCGCGTTGTGGTAATACTCAGTAGCTACATGCACAGAACCATGTGTAGCGAGATAGGCAAGTAATACTACCTACATACTATGAATTACTTATACTGACACCTAAATAGTAACTTCTCCTTTTCTTTCGTTCGGTACTACGCACGGCCCTTTTGAAGGACAACAACAATGAAGTCAGTGTATGTCCTTTTTTGGACGATCCCTCACATTCGTCTTATTGGTATCCATCTTGTGATAAGCCTTTCATTCATCCTCGACATGACCAAACCATCTAACCGATAAAAAATCTAGTCAGTAACGCATTCTACAATAAATTGTAGGTACTATAATCACTGTACTTACTCAATAATCACATTTTATATTCCAATATAATATGCAATTATGTACATCCTTAGCTCAGACATGAAACCATTATTTTAGTTGTACATTTATCAAACGACGTCTGAAGTCAACATAGTCTGTCCATACCTCGTAGCAGAGCTACGGGGTCTACGGGCTACGAGACGCGGCGTAGAGGGACGTGGGGCGTGCCTTGGAGCGCCACGCCCCGCTAGAGCGAGACAACCTGCGCGCCGCCTACCAGCCACAGACTCAACAACGATGCATTTTCATCTGCTCAACATCCCAGATTTTAATATTTCTTAGGAATAAGGCTCAGATTTGAACGGGAAATTATTGTGTGAGTGAAAACGTTGGTGTATCTACCGACTTGTAGTGGTATGTTCTGAGGGTACAGCCACCTCCGCTCTCGAACCATCGGCCGCTTATTACGGACTATAGCGGTACGTAAGTACAGGCTGTCATGCAAATGGAGGCCTGTTAATGAAGTCGAGGAGAATTATGGGCATTGTTACTGCGGCCCCGGCCATTGTAATGGGCCATTTGGTAGGCGTACATCATAATAATATATGGAACAATTATTTCTACGATGCCATTGGACTGCATTTCTGACCAAGGCTTTTTGGTGACTGCTATTTATTTGGCCTTTCGTTCATAAATACTATATACTTATAGTTTATGGCAGTACGTAGAACGGAAAATATTATCTAGCCAAGACACTGACTTATATTTTAGGGAATAATGGCATTAAATAGTTAGGCATATTTGCGATTTTGTAGCTAATTACAATTATTTAGTTTCAAGTAGATGAAATTCTATCAATTACTACTTTTAAACAACGGAACGCCAACAATTTTATTTCATAAGTAAATACTCCAATTTCACAATTTACGTCCAGATTTTGTGTTGTTTTACTTTCAGTTATAAACACTTATAACTCTACTCTTAACTGTACTGAAAAGAAAAAAGAAAAATGTAAAGAGGGGTTCTCTTTACATTTTTCTTTTCAACAACAAAATAACACGGGTATAAGTAACTTATCTGTATTTTATCCCCTGAAGCAATTAGTAAGTCACAACATCAGTTTTGGATTGTCCCCAAGTCTATAAAAAGGCATGTAGAAATATTAAATTTGTTGCAACGCTATTTTAAGTACAGCATCTACGATAAACGCTAATATGTAAATCGAATTCCAAAGAGCGTAGACTGGTAGCAGCGTAGCTTATAGCGTATTGTCTAGTAAAGCCTGATTTAAACAACATTATATCTACCTCATAATACAACAATAAATAAAAAACAGTAATTCCAAGACCACTACAAGGATTATAGTAATTCCAAGATCACTATGTCGGATAAATGATAAATGATGAAACGATGATATTTATTTCTGTAAATAATTTTGTTCAATTTTATTTTTAAACATAACCTTCCTTTTGGCTTTGCCGTAGTAGGGTAAATGAGGTCGGTGTTTCCTACCTAATTACTCTGAGGAGAATCACCGAATCAAAGACAAACTCTGATGATGGTTTGAACGCTCTGTTTTGTCTCTGGAGCGGGTGCGATGTCCGGGCGCCGAGCGCTCGTAGTGATGAGCCAGCATCCTCGGCGACCGACGCGGCACATTTTTCTAGTGGCAAGGTCGGCTGCTAGCGCTGACGTCACCATTCCAAACTTTCTATTTTTAAACTAAAATAAAATATCACCATTTTGGGAAAGGTTTTAATGTCAAGTTTTGGACTCATCATGGTTGTATGAGATACTTACAAATTTTTTAAATGTTACCTACAGTTCCATAATCATCGATTTAATCTTTCGAGATTTTCCAAAATATCACATCATCTCTCACCACCAGTCAGAGATGACTTATTTTATGACCCATACCTTGACTTGCAAGTTGTGTTTGTGAGGGATATGGAAAATTAACTCTTCAGCTTCTCTCATCATCTTTTCACACATATTATAATCTAACATCACTTTATATGTTTATATGCACCAGAACCAGTACCTATGTAATTAATTGTAGTTAAGCGTTATTTTAGAAGACTAACTTATTTTCATAGTTCAAAATAAGAATTTCTGTGTTAATTTATTCTGTGTTAAGAACAGAACAGCGGGTGTTCTATCTTCAAAGAACACAAACTTGGATTCAACCTTTGACAACCTTGATAGTCAGACAGCAGCAGGTTATTATTAGCAGGTAAAGAAACAGAATAGTTATTATGGGTAGCTTACTTATATTTTATTTTTCCGGACGAAATAAAGATGATTTCCAAATAATCCTTACATATTATAAAACAAAGTCCCCCGCCGCGTCTGTCTGTCTGCCTGTCTGTCTGTGTATGCACGCGATAAACTCAAAAACTACCAAACAGTTTTTCAAACGGTTTTCACCAATGGATGTAGTGATTCTTCCGGAAGGTTTTAGTGTAAAATTAATTAAGGTTTTGTGTAAATTGGCTGAAATGTGACGATTTTTGTCGAAGATGTCGGAAAAAATCATGCCGACTGGGAGCTTTACTGGCGTGCGCCGCGTAAACCGTTACAGATATATCAAACTTATGTTCTACATGATTGAAGATCTTAAAAAGTTCAACAAAAAAGTCTCTAAAGGTATATTTCTATCTTTTAAGGATGACCTACAGTAACCATTTTTATATTTCAGAATTTGATAAAAATTCCATTGTTATTTTCGAAGCTATATTGACCGGTATCATATTAATCCTTATCCAATGAAATATGTTATTTAAATTGGGCATTTAATTTAGATTAAAATATGCCTTGACATCATATAATTTACATGAATGATTTAAAAGATATCACAGATTCAAAATTACGCGTTACAAAATAACTATTGTTGGAGCGCAGCGGTAGAACTCAATAACCTTTTCCTGGACTATTAGGTACATATGTAATCCCGGTACTGCTTGGTGGTACGTTCCCGTGGGATATTTTCCAACATCCACGCGGGCGAAGCCGCGGGCAAGAGCTAGTATTATTAAAAAGAGAAAAGATTTGATTTTTGTCTGTTTGCTTGTTACGTATTCACGCTAAAACAGCTGAACGAATTTGGATGAAATTTGGCACATGGTTAGACCATGACCTGGATTAGGACATAGAATACTTTTTATCCCGATATTGCCACGGGATCGACATTTATGCGGGTGAAACCGCGGAGTGCAGCTAGTATAAAATATAATTTAATTATTTTTCGCTACTTTCAATTTTTACAAGTTTATATATTTCCAAGAAGACACCTGTAGGAGAATACTACGGGGAATGTATATGAAAGCGCTGATGGAGTGTACGAGTAAGCGGTAGTATGGGGGAAAGAGGAACGCTTACGCGGAGCTGAGCCAGCACTCTGGGCAGGGTCGCCCGCGGTCGATACTCCCGCACTAGGTCGACCGGCTCCTACTAATGCCTGCTGTTCAGTAAAGAAGATATTCTTTGTATTCATAATATATTATTATTAGGTAGGTAAATATAGTTTCGTAGTTGTTGCTGTTTTGACGAAAAATGGAAAAGTTATCGATACATTTACCATTTAAATATAATTAAGAAAGCACTGAGCAAAGATATTTACTTCGCTGAGCATTAATTACAAACATTCTACACACTTTACAAAGATTCTTACAGCTTTTCCGATATCTAGTAGGTACTTACTAATTCCATGACTTTTCTATTACATCTATCATCGGTATTTTGCGGTATTTTGGAACATGGACCATGCATGACCATGGGAGTTTAAAAATACCAACATTTAAAAAAAAAAAAACAAAAGAGGTTCCTAATGCAAAGAATCTCTTTCGAGTATTTTAAAATTCCGATGTAAAATTATTTTCTTCTATTTCTTTCTTCTTAATTAAAGTAGAATTACTTTAATCAAGAAATTTGCAATTTTTTTTTGCAAAACTATAATACTTACCTAATTTCATAATTAATCACTGGGCAATATCACTGAAAAAATTAAACGAAAACCATTTGTCAAAAGAAGAAGTAAATATTAAAACCGGCCAAGTGCAAGTCGGACGCGCGCACGAAGGGTTCTTTACCATTATCTATAAAAACGAGCAAAAAATCACGTTTGTTGTATGGGAGCCCCCTTTAATATTCATTTTATTCTGTTTTTTTAGTATTTTTTGTTATAGCGGCAATAGAAATACATCATCTGTGAAAATTTCAATTGTCTAACTATCGCGGTTCATGACATATAGCCTGGTGAAAGACGGACAGACTGACAGACGGGCGGACAGTGGATTCTTAGTAATAAAATAAACAATATGTAATGATAATATGTATGTAATAATAACAAAAAAGAAACAATATGTAATGGCGTTTATTTTCACAAAAAAATGGACAGAGTTTTCTTTTAATAAAATTGAAAAGGTTCGGATACTTCTAATTTGATTTTTAGGGTTCCGTACCTCAAAAGGAATAAAACGGAACCCTTATAGGATCACTTGTGTGTCTGTCTGTCTGTCCGTCTGTCCCAGCCAATTTGCTCCGAATCTAATAAATAAACAAATCATTTATCCAAACTGCGTGACAGTTTGTCGATAGCCCGAATAAATTGAAACTGTTTAATGTAGTTTAATGGACCGATTAAGTTGGTACACATATGCATTTCTGTGACCCAAACACGAACGTGTAACGTAAATAAATGAATTTTGAATATAGGGGTTACTTTCGAGGCAAACAAGAAAATTTAAAAAAAAGTTTTGCTAACAGTACCGTGTGATATATCAAATGAAAGGACTTGTTGCGAGGATCTTAAAAATATTTTAATATAATTTTAAATTAAACACTTTTAAAGATATTTAAGAAATTCGATAAAAAATGACCATTCCCACCCTTATCTCCGAAACTACTAGACCTAAAATTTTGAAAAAAATACATAGTATGGCTCTTTACTCATAGATTACAGGAAAACCTATAAGAAGTCTATAGTATTAAAATAACATGGTAAATCTCTCAATATTGTACGTACAAACTCACATTTGCAGTTGGAATGTATGGGAGAACATGTATTTCAACTACAATGGTAAGTTTGTATTTTGGATAAATTCATCCCAACCACGGAACCCATCATTGTACGTAGTCCAACACGCACTTGGCCGGTTTTTTAACCTCTTTTGGGTTTTATAAACTTATTTAGGTACTGGTATTTTGCTAAATGAAAATTAAATTTTCGAACAGTTCTTTAGCCACTTATTTATACGAGTTTTCTTCTTGGATATCTTAATGGAGGAGATGACAGCTAAGAACACAGATTGGTTAGAGCTGAACGTGAACTGTGAGCCACGCCCTGGCTCTAGTTACCAGCTGCTATGAAACGCGATGATTTTTAGTTTAATATCTCTGATTTGTTCATTAAAAAAAAAAAGCACAGCCACCTTAACTTATGCTAGAAATAATCAGAGAGAGCGCTAGAGTTGCTGCATTAGGCCTGCTGAGCTCGCTCTAGCACTTGGGTCTTAGGGAATAATCGGAGCAAAAACAAAAAGTTAAGAAATAAAAATAAAAATTGATATTAACAACACCACCACATTATTAACAACTTGTCAAGGATAGCGTGTTCTTCTTTCTGAATCCTGGTAGCTTGTCACCAAATATAATTATCTAAGGTGTATAAACAGTATTATTATATTCGTTGCTCAATCGAGACTATGACCTAGATTAGTTTTTACAAAAGGTGTATCAAATGCTTTTTGTAACTTTTTGGCCCTTGGGTAAATTCTTGGAATTGATAAGGAAACACTTTGTAAAAGGCAACTGCACTGTATTTTTCCAATAATTAATTTGTGGATGAACCATATATCTACTAGACGTCTGCGAAAGCGAAGGGTACTTAATCATTAAAAAAAAAAACGCTCCATGTATGGCTTTCTGTGGGAAAAGCCTCTTGTAGGGAAAGCAAGATGTCTCGGGAAAGCTCGCTGTATGCTTTCCATACGTTGCGAGTGCTCTGCATAAATAGGCCAGGGGCCAATAAATTGCTTACATGGGTACTCAAGATGACTGCGCACTAAGGTATTGTAAAGTAACACCTTGGTCCTCCAAAAATTCGAATACCACTATCTGTTATGTAAACATGGTATGTGACAGGAACATCATCCATGTAGACAAAGTGGAAAAAATATGTATTATTGAAGCTAACTCAAAACTACCATAGTAAAGTTAATAAAATTGATATGCACAAGCACAAGCTTTCACCCGTATCCAATGAAAGGTCTTATGGAGTACTTTCTGAAAATATATTGGATAAGATCTATGGTGGTGTGAGTTTGAGTTTATTGCAATTTCTAGTATAGTATCCGCGATTTTTTTTTAAGCAGTTATTACTTTAAATATAATGATAAATAAAATACTTTGTATAATATTAATACTACTAACTATAATATTATAAATGCCAAAGTGAGTTTGTTTGTTTGTTACGCTTTCACGCTAAAACTGATTGGATTTGGATGAAATTTGGCATATGGGTAGACCATGACCTAGGTTAGCACATAGGATACTTTTTATCCCGATACTCCCACGAGGTCGAGATTTAAGCGGGTGAAACCGCGGGGCGCAGCTAGTAATCCTAACTTATCCATAGTATCCATACTTAATAGTTATTATATATTAATATTTTATATAATATAATATTATAAATTCGAAAGTAACTCTGTCTGTTTGTCTGTATGTTACCTTTTCACGCCTAAACCACTAAACGGAATTAGAAAAAAATTGGCAAATAGATAGATGGTATCCTGGGGAAGGACGTAGACTACTTTTTGTTTCAAAAATAATACAATAGGGGATCATCTCCTATAGATGAAAGTTTGTATGGGAAACCCAGCATTTCTTAAGTTAGGCATATGATAATTCAAATTTATGCTTTTGGTAAGAAATAAGGAATTATGCCTTACAGCGTTTTTGTGAAATCATTCCCTAAGGGGTCAAATAGGGGATGATTTTAAAATGTATATATTTTTTTATATTTAATTAAAAGATATTTAAGGGATGGGAAATAAAGTCTCAGTTCGCATCTTGATATATCATTTAGTCTTAATTTAATTAAAATCGGTCCTCTACTGGGTCAAAAGTTATTACAATTTATTATCTGTCTGTCTGTTACCTTTTCAGTCCTTAACGGCTGCACGGATTTAGATAAAAGGCATATTACGAATAGGCCATGATTTGGTTTAGGACCGTGGCACAATATCCGACATCCATGGCCAAAGCCGCGGGCAAAAGCTAGTAATAATATTATTAATCTGAAAGTGAGTTTGTTTGTTTGTTACGCTTTCACTCTAAAACGGCTGAACGGACTTGGATGAAATTTGGTACATGGGCAGACCATGACCTGGATTAGGATATAGAATACTTTTAATCCCGATATTCCCACGGCATCAAGACTTACGCGGGTAAAACTGCGGGGCAGCTAGCATAATATAATTTAAAGTATGTTTGTATGTTCGGTTATTTGGATGTTTGTTACTCAATCACGCAAAAATAGCTGAATAGATTTGGATCAAATTTGGCACACATATAGTTTATAACCTGGATTAACACATAGGATTTATTTCCCGGTAGTACGTTCCCGTGGGATAACTCCCGACACCACACGGGTGAAAACGCTGGTTAAATAATTCACAAGATTTGATTTGTTTTGCTATGACACTATCAGAGCTACGAGTAAAAGCCATATTATGGGTGTCTATTATTACTTAGATTCAGATTTTTCAAGTGACAGCCGAAGATGCTGTTCAAAACCCTTCCTATGGGCCGATTTTTCAATCATTAGATAACTTTTGACCTGAATAATAAATGTGCTATTTTGACAGATCGTCCATATAAAAACTGTCAAAATGACGTGCTTCTTCTTTGGATAAAAGTTAATTGGCGATTGAAAAACCGGCCTTTAGCCGATGTACGCGCCAGACGCAATAAATTCTCGGCGATTTTTTTTCATGGACTGGATTTTCAACGCTCTGTTTAGCGCCTAGAGTTGAAATCCAACAGAGTGTGTTTCAACGAGCTCGGACGAGGGTACGTTCCAGCATGTTGGATTCTCAACGCTCGGCTTAACACCGAGAGTTGAAAATCCAGTGCGCGATAAAATCCCGCCGCGGTTTTATTACGTCTGTGCGAACGTCGGCTTAATATCTACATTTATTTAGAATGCGATTAGTTAACGCAAGCGTTTCACGCGTCGTCTTACTCATAGATATAATAGTAGATTATGCACTAAGGGGATAAAGTAGTGTCTTATGTAGCAGGCGCCGTATTGAATCCCGAGCAAAACGAAGGCTTCTAGCGTTAACTCCCAAGCTGAAAGTGAGGGAGTTACAAGAATCCTGAAATGAAATTAAATGAAATTTTATTTGCAAGAATTGTAGTACATATAGATGGTCGGGTTTTTTAACAAGTTCTAAAACAATACGCTAAAACTAGCATGCAAAATTACATAAATTAAATAAGAAGCTAATAAAATTGGAACATACATCATAGTTAATTGATTCAGGCGTGTCCTTGCGGAAATCCATTATAAAATGATGATGTGGATATATTTAGTAACCTGTTCCGCTTAGCTAAGCGGAACAGGTTACTAAATACATCCACATCAACATACATCATAGTTATTTTAATAAGAAGAAAAATGTCAATCATTTGTCAAATTATAATAGCAAAATGTCAGTGTAAATCTTCAAAATTTTGTACTCATTCACAGAATGCAGCGTGCAGCTGAGTGCAGCGTGGGATTCAAAGTCGCCCAAGACGAAGGCACCTTTATCCCCGAGGAGAACACTCTACTTTTCACACCATCTACGAGACAATAAAAAGCAATAGTACAAGAATCAAAGTATTTATTAAAATTACAATTACTGTTAGTAGACCTATTTAAAACAATTAAATGTTAAAGGTAATGTTTGATACATTAGACCAGTTGTGGAAATACAAAGTTATGTTTTTATTCGGTATATTTATTGAAGTTGAGGTAGGGTTTATTTAAATATTACTGTTAAGTAAAGTTTCAGAAACTTGGGTCTGCTGAGGACCATTGTGGAACGTGAAAGTTGGTGAAGAAGGCTAGAGACAGCGGGCTAGATGAATAGTGTTTTGTTGTGGAAGGTTGTGGTGACAAAGGTGTCCAAGGATCAGTTATCAACGGTGTTTTTAGTTTGATGTTGTTACCAATGCGGCAGCTTATTTTATCCTTATTTTGTATAGAATTTTCAATGTAGCTCTCTGCTACTACATAAGATTTCCAGCCACCGTGTCTTTTAGAGGCCCATGGCCCGTGTAGAGCTCGGCATTTGTCAATTTCAGGTATTTCGCAACTTCTTTCGGCATGCTGCTGATCTTATTTTTTCCAATGACTTGCCTGGTGTACTTGCCATTATTATAAGCTACGAAAAATCTGTTAGTGTTTATATTAGAGGGGCGTAGAGCTTGGTACTTTTCGATAATTCTTACGTATTCTCCACGGACTACGAATAACTATTCTTTCTTTGATTTTGTGTCTGGCAAATTTACCAGCAATAAATCTGAATGTTTTTCGATATCTTCGATTTTCATGTTTACGAGTTCATTTCCACGACAAGCGCCATTTACTCCAAAAATCAATGCCACCTATAACAAAAATAGGTAGGTTAATATTTCAGTAAGAAGATAACTTACGTAATATATTAATATTTATGTATTACATGCTATAAACTTTCTTAGATTTTACTGACACACTCATGTGTGTGTCAGTCAAATCTAAGAACGTTTATTATTTTTAATAATAACACCTAAACCTTACGGAGGTTTACAATAATTATTATTATTTAACTCAGAGTCGAAACATCACATCAGTAGATCGCACACAAGCGATCGATTCATGAGCGGGTAGCTAGTACCTACACTTACCTATAGTAAGTATGTAGCTATTTTAGTTACAAAAAAAATAATCAATAGGTAGGTTACTTTTACTTTTGTGGCAAGAAAGCTGTAGTCGGGGCTTCATTTAGAAACGTTTCCACATTTTGAACTGTGAAAACAATTTATTTTTTAGTGCAGATCTTAATGGTGAATGCATGGAATTAGTATGTTCCTATCGTAAATGTTCGTATGCGATTTCTACTTTATGTTCCAAATTCAAATCATATTAATGATCAGCGGGTCATAATGAAATTCAGTACAATATTAATGCCCTGCTAGACCTCAGGTCTTAAATGACTTACTTTAGGTTAGGTTTGCATGACATATAATTTGGCATTGTCGAGCAGGTGGTGTGAAAACACCTTTAAAACAGTGTAAAACCTTCTGCACAGGAAATATTGAACTTAAGTTTCTATTAAAAGAGGCTGCCCGAGTCGTATGACGCAGTAGGTAGAACCGTAGGACAGCTGTTCGGGTGAACACACCCAGTTGCTGACGAGAGCTGACGCGTGCTGACGATGGCTGACGACGCTAAGCCGAAGCAGGAGCGCCACCTCAGAGACACACGACCTACTGCGTACTACATAATGTTATGATGTCTCAAGTGTACCATACGTTTTCAATGAACCGATAAGAATGGATGAGATGATATTCTCATTGATTTTCAGTACCAACGTCTACAAAGTGTAAGCGAGTCCTTTGTAAACATCTAGACAAAGGTCTTTTTGTAACTGTCTATTGAACGCATTCATTTCTATTCTTACAGTCTCAAATAAACTCTGGTTCTTCATGAATAAATTAGAAAAGCCAGTGTATTGAACATAGAGAGATCTAGATGAAGTGTGTGGGGAGGGGCGCGCGCGGGTCGGTGCGCGGATTGCTAACTAGGCACTATTGCCAATCGATAGGTCGTTACTTGAGCTGGCAGCCGCGCCGCCGCCGCCCGCCGGCCACGCGCGACTCATCACTTTAGATGCTGCTACGTCAGGTCACTCTCCTTTTCTCGATGTCCTTCAAATTAGCTTTGTAGGTCAGGTTTTCGTTGGTGAACTCCACGTGGTGTTGTTGACATGGCCACAGTTATGTCACGTTACACCCGTAAGGTATGGATTAATTTACAATTAATGCTAAGATGCTTTGAATTGCTCCAATCGCAGTAATAATACGTATGTCGTATAGGTAAGCACAGTTGCATTTGTCGTATTCGGCACATTTGCAGACAAACTTGGTATCCATGTTGTTACTAGCCCTGCCATGTGGATTCAGCAAATGACTTTGTTTACAAGTATATAGTTAGATACCTACCGAGCTACTTATTAGCTAACTCTATACTATAATCTTATCAACTCAATGGGTTCATGGAAATGACCTGCTAGACGTAAATACGTAGGAGACTGCAAACTCGGCGGACTTTCACTTGTCTAAGCTCGAGCGTGCAAGTAATTGTGTCAATACGATGATAGAGCCAATGAACCGGATGTTCCAACATCCGGTTCAGTAATTTGATAGTTACAGGTTCTTTTCATCTGTATTTTTATTCTGATAACATTTTGTATTCCCTTGAAAAGGAACCAGGTGGCTTCCCGGCTGCAGCTGACTGTGTGTTTCCGTTTTGAGATTTTTCAGGGAAACCACCTACTTATCTTTTCAGAAGTTAATTCTGTTTTAACGGATGCAATTTACGTTTCTTTAAAACAGATAACAAATATTTGGCAAGAGTCGGCCCGATCCCGCGATACCACGAAAAGGGCGATACTCATGTTTACTTATGCAAAATCTTGACGAGTACATTTTGCATTCGTCTTCCCGCATGTGTTTTATATTCGTTTACTTCGGTCGGTCGAGCTCGTAATCGCCGCGGTGTTTGCGAGGGGAACTCTGCTGACTGAGCCCCACAAATATATGTCGTAAGATTTAATAGACATGTAATGGATATCTGGATGACGTTTTAAGGATTTGAGCAAACCGAATATGTCATTTCATTTCTGTGTAATTGGAATTTTATTTGCGGGATTTTTGGATCATGCCCTCGTCCTTTCAATTTCTTTTATAATAAAGTCGCCAGCACAACGTGAGTGTATTGTTATCTTCTTATGGCTTTTATGTATGTTATATCCTACCTTACAGATAGACTTTCTACTGTGAAGAAAAGCATTTTTAAGGGCTTTACCTTTCTGTGAACGTTGAGGTTTGTTTAAAATGAGTTGAAATTATTGTTCGCTAACCATTTAAATGACAATAAGTTAACAAAACACACAAATAAACACGTAAACCTTCAAAAATACATTTATAACACCTGACACGTTCTGAGAAGGTATTAAATGTGCGAGGTGTGGCGTCAAAGCCGCAAGTGAAGCTCTTTTGAGTTCGTACGTGATTTAAGCATGATTTAAGTGAATTATGCCGCCCTTCAGTCGCGGCGGAGCCCTGCACTCTTTCGAGTCCTGTTTAACGCGTCACGGGAGCCGCATCAAAGACACTGCCTTCCATCATGTCAAATAGTGTGGAAGGAACTTTGATGATGTAAGCGATTTTCTTAATACTCAATTTTTTGTGTAGGTAAATCAAATATAAAAGTGATGAAAACGAATTTTGGGTTTGACTAGGCGGTGGTTTATCGGTGCCCAAACAGAAGGTAGGCTTAGGTGGGTCGATAGATATCATTAGGCTTTCTCTCACTTTTGCGATTTACTGTCGTTATTATTATATTATTAACAACTCTATTATCAATTTCAGGGATGGAAGACTGAATTTGTGTCCTTAATATTATAGCCTTACTCCTGAACTCCACCGCAACATAAATAAAAGTTCTGTTTCCACCTTCTGTGCTGAGTATGTCGGGCGCGTGATGGGCTCACGCCGTCGGCACCGCAGGGATTCGCTGCAAACATGATTGTCGTCAAACGAACCGGCAGACCGCGCCTGCCGCACACCTGCCGACTATTTCCATACATTACATACTGTACTGATGTTTGACTGACTAAAACTCCTCGTTTGGCACACGCACACACTCAAAATACACGTTTACACCAAATTGTAAATGGAAATCGTGGGAGTCCCCGTTACATCTCGATCAAATTCGTGTAATCAACGTGTTGTGCATGAGTGTGTGCCTCAGTTGACATACTTGAAGTCTCTGCTAACAGGCTTGCTTTGCAAGAGTAGATGCCTGAAGCTCCTTGATCTATGCAAATATGTTCACAACTGTTCAGATAACAATTCAAGTACAATCACTAACATCTCTGCAGGAGATACGAATGAAGTGTTTTTAGATTTTGAAGTGATTTTAAGGAGTTATTCAAATAGACTTAATATTCACTGATTTTACTATTGTTGTGGATAAGTTAAAATTGACGTAGAGATACGCCAAATAAGAATTGTTTTTTTTTTTTCAGAACTTTAATTTAATTAAGTAGGTAATGAAAGTGGTCAGTCTAAATCTCTCTTACCTACAGAAATATATTTTTTCCTTTATTAGAAAATCGGTTAAACAAAATGGAAAGCTCATTAAGATGCAATATTTCATAAGTTGTATTGTATCTTACAGGCCTTATCTGCCTACGTTATCAAATCTTAAGGATATTGTAGGCAATTTTCTAAGCTCTGCGTAGCCATTTTCTATAATAAACTTCGCGTAGCAAGGAAGGTGAAATCTCATAATTATTATTTTTACAAAAACTGGTATACGGGTATATTACAATTTTAATTAATAATTGTAAAATAAAAGTTAGAATATAAAACAAAAAGCTCAATAATATCGATGTGAAACAATGTAGGTAACATGTTTACATATCTATTGGCCGGGTCAGATCAAATTGCAGGCGACATCCTGTTCGCGGTACTACCTGAAAATCTATACCGAGAAGCGTGACTAAGTTTCGAAATAACACAATACTTTTATGTGAAATTATTGGTTGTGAGAAAGTTGTCGTGTAAAAAGTAGAGAGAAGAGCAGGTACAGTTAGGCTCAAAAAAAAAAAGAATTCTATTGATTGTCTATTTGTGTTCAGTATACAGTGAGTACGCATGTTTTTGAGGTTTAATGTAGGTACATAACAGGAAGAGTGAGATGAGGCTGTCTGCTTTGCTAAAACACTGTCGAACAGCGAAGGGTTACTTTTGATAAATTAAGTGTTAAAACCTGACCAGGACCACCATGCCCAGCTGGCGCAGTTGCGAATACTAATAGTCATAGACAAACGAGAGGTCAAACTTGAGATTGCGTTATGCTTGTAATTTCCTAATCTAAACAATATCAGCACCATCACACGTGTAGCCTCCTTGTAAGTGCGTCTACCGACATTCATTGTGATTTCGCCTGACGTGACAATTTCTTCGTCCCGAACTCCGGAAGCGCGGCCTCGGTGTATTGCGTAAGTGTGGCAACACTCGCAGCCAACAGCGATTGACGTACGACTTTATTTACATATTTGTTTTAACCACGTATTGTTATACTTCAACAATAGGTCTGTATTTTCCAAAAGGTTAACAGAGGTGTGAAGTACACAAAAATGTTGCCAGTTATGTTTAGGTCACATGTTATAAGAGGTTTTGTTGCCATAATCGGTCACAAATTTAGACCCTGGATAAGAAATTAATTCTGATGGAAAACCTAAAAACTCTTTGTTTAACTCCGACCTGGAAATAGAATAGGAACATCGTTCAACAATAGTGGTTGCGACCATTAGATTCTAGACCAACGAGGCGGTCTTGATTTGAACAATCGATTAATATTGCGGCTTTATTATGTACTGTGACTTTTACCCGTTTTTTTAATTTCTAACAAAATCTTAATCAAGTTATGATTGTCAATTTATATGACTGCTTTGTCATTTTGGTGTTTGACCAATCACAACGGCTAACATTATTGAGTACCTAAGTAGGATTTTATTCATATATAACCTATGCTGTAAAATAGTTTCAGGGGCGGCTATAGGTGGTGAGCAATGGGTGGCTCACCGTCCGATAAGGACCAGGCCCGGGTCGACGGCGCGTTGTGTTCCACGCGCGCCTCAAAGAGATGTCAGCAGATTTGAAGGGGTCCACTAGGGCCGATGCCTGCCGGGGTTGCGAAGAAAACCGAAAGGGAGATCGTGGCCCCCGGCAACAGGGCAACCGAAGGAACACGGGTGGGTTTTAGTCAGTAAGAGTCTGACACGCCCTCCCGCTCCACCCAGAGCGGGAGAAGTTATTTGATGACTTTCCACCCTCAAAAAAAAAAAAAAAGGGGGCGGCTATAGGTTACAAAAACAGTTTTAGTATGAAACTAAATAAATAATTAGGTATTCTTTGTTTTGAAATCATGTGTAACATAACGAGGTACCTACATGAAGGATCGTCACACGGTGTGGATAAGGCCGCCGGCCGGCCCGGTCGGTGTCAGGTTCGCTAAAACAATGGTGTCGGCGCGATCGAGTGGCACAGGCTCAAGGTAATGGTTTCATAATCTATATACAAAACATTGATACAGTGACACCACAGGAATCCCTGTTTCCCTGCACCTATGGTCTGTACCAATTGTAACAGATGAAAGCGTAAACAAACCCTGTTCAGATTTAAATTACTCCGCAATCACTCATTAAAGGGAATTAGTAACTCATTCATCTGTATTTAGAAGATTTCAACTTTATATCTTACCACTTTTTCCAATAATTTTTGTTTGAATAACATTATTAAATTTTAGGTAGGTAATTAAAAATCTTCCCTGAAAATTGAGGTTATAAAATTAAACTCAATATTCAACTGAAAATCTTCTATGTATAATAAGGTGATTTATAATTAGAATTTCAAATAATCAAATGAAAGCACTTAATTCGTAAGGCACAAAAAAATGGCATCCACAGCTACGTTTCTGATCTGATTTGTTTACATTTTTATCATATACTTTTGAAACAGACTATAAGTAGGTACCCGTGTTACAATGTAACGTGTAACAATATTCGCGCTTTATCAATACGTATCCGGTGTGCTACGCCACAAGTGTAAATATTTTTAGTTTCTACTTCGTATGTAACTACAATGATCCTGTTATGGAAGGAAAGAGGAACATGTAGGTAGATAGGTAGATAGGCTATATGATGGAAAATGTCGTAGGTTATACATTTATAACTCTTGCATATATGTACCTTAGTATAAGACTTTAGTGTATAACTGTTTATTTTCCCGAATAAAGAAAAATAAAATAAAAATTAAAAAATAGTAAGAAGGCTCACTTATGTTGGGACGCATTTATATAATGTCTCTGTGTTACGTTAATAAGAAAGGTTTGGATTTCTTGCTCGAAGTGCTTATTTATTTCTGATTTCTGCAATAGTTTCGTGAGCATAGACGAGGCTATCTAAACCCTAGGTATTCTTACTGAACTTCTTCTTTTTGATTCGATGGCAAATGTTAAATAATAGTCTTGGAAAAAAAAACAACACTGTTAGAACGTATACGAAGGGATTCTTAGACCTATCTGTATGTCCCCAAACACTGATGAATAGATTTGAATTCTCACATCTTAAAACGACAACGTTTATCCGTGTAAATGGCCTGTCCTTATAATTCAGTGCCTATAACCGCTTCTATATTTTAGTGCATATTAGCCTAAATATATTACAATGGAACCTTTATCCTCCCAATATGCAAATAGTAGTTACAGTTACGTATATCTATACAATACCTGTATTACAGAAACCAGCACATTCAGTGAAATGGTTAAACAAATCGGATGGCTGAGTGATAAATGATCGCGAAACAAGTGTTCAATCAGCGTGCGGTCAGGCGGCAGGGCTAGGGCGGAGGGCACACCTACCGCGCGGTAATAGCGCCCGGGCTCATTGGGCCCAACCGGTGGCACAAAACAATTGAGCCCTAATGACCCTCCGTGAAACAGCGTCGACAAAACTATGCGTAACGATCAAATTAACGTTACCGGCTAAAGGTAATGTGATTGTCTGTTAACGCTTAGATATGTGCTGTTATAGTAGGTATTTGGGTCCTTTTGCAGGCGGAAAACCATAATTGTACCAAAATCACTGATTACAACTGTTTTGCAAATATTATCGATGATACTAGCAATATATTTTGTGTTAAAACAATGCACCACTTATCACAACCACGGAACGAGAGGCAGTGTTACAAGTCTTTTATGGCATCAGTAATGAGTAGCTAAAAGAATTGAATAGAAAATAGAAATAGAATATATTTTTCACACCACCTACTTGACAATGTCAAATTATATGTCATGCAAACCCGACCTAAAGTAAGTCATTTAAGACCTGAGGTCTAGCAGGGCATTAATATTGTACTGAATTTCATTATGACTCGCTGATCATTAATATGATTTGAATTTGGAACATAAAGTAGAAATCGCATACGAACATTTACGATAAGTAGTAGGTACATACTAATTCCACGCATTCACCATTAAGATCTACACTAAAAAATAAATTGTTTTCACAGCTCAAAATGTGGAAACGTTTCTAAATGAAGTCCCTGACCACAGCTTTCTTGCCATAAAAGTAAGTACCTCCCTATTGATTCAATGTTTAGTAACTAAAATAGCTACATACTTACCACAGGTAAGTATAGGTACTAGCTACCCGCTCATGAATCGATCGCTTGTGTGCGATCTACTGATGTGAGGTTTCGACTCTAAGTTAAATAATAATTATTATTGTAAACCTTCTTAAGGTTTATGTGTTATTATTAAAAATAATAAACGTTCTGAGATTTGACTGACACACACATGAGTGTGTCAATAAAATCTAAGAAAGTTTGTAACAAAACATAAATATTAATATATTACGTGAGTTACCTTCCTATTTAAATACTAACCTACTTACCTATTTTTATTACAGGTGGCATTGATTTTTGGAGTGAATATCGCTTGTCGTGTCGTCGTAAACATGAAAATCGAAGATATCGAAAAATATTCAGATTTGATGCTGGTAAATTTGCCAGATACAAAATCAAAGAAAGAACAACCATTCCTAGTCCGTGGAGAATACGTAAGAATTATCCAAAAATACCAAGCTCTACGCTTCTCTAATATAAACACTAACAGATTTTTCGTAGCTTATAATAATGGCAAGTACACCAGGCAAGTCATTCGAAAAAATAAGATCAGCAGCATGCCGAAAGAAGATGCGAAATACCTGAAATTACAAATGCCGAGCTCTACACGGGCCATTGTTTCAGGAGAACATCGGCTACTCTATTGGCGGATTCAGGAGCAGACATGACCCAGATTAAAAGACATAGTGGCTGGAAATCTGATGTAGTAGCAGAGGGCTACATTAAAAATTCTATACAAAATAAGGATAAAAACAAGCTGCCGATGCGGCAGCTTGTTTTTACAACATCAAACTAAAAACACCGTTGATAACTGATCCTTGGACACCTTTATCACCACAACCTTCTACATCAAAACACTATTCATCTAGCCCGTTGCCTCTAGCACCACCTTCACCAACTTTCACGATCCAAAATGGTCCTCAGCAGACCCAAGTTTCTGAAACTTTACTTAACAGTAATACTCAAATAAACTCTACCTCAACTTCAATAAATGTACCGAATAAAAACATAACTTTGTATTTCCACAACTGGTCTAATGTATCAAACATTACCTTTAACATTTAATTGTTTTAAATAGGTCTACTAACAGTAATTTTAATAAATACTTTGATTCTAGTACTATTGCGTTTTATTGTCTCGTAGATAGTGTGAAAAGTAGAGTATTCTCCTTGGAGATAAAGGTGCCTTCGTCTTGGGCGACCTTGAATCCTACGCTGCACTCAGGATTCTTGTCTAAACTCCCTCGCTCCGCTCGGAAGTTAACGCTTGAATCCTTCGTTTTGCTCGGGATTCAATACGGCACCCGCTACATAAGAGACTACTTTATCCCCTTAGTGCATAATCTACTATTATTGTCCAGACTACATGAGTAGCTTAAAATATTAGGTACCTACCTACAGCTAGGTTACAAAGTATTTGCCAGTAAGTAAGCCCCAAACAAGACAGTTAGTCTGTATCTTGGAGCTCGGGGTACAAATTCCAGAGAGGAAACTGGAGAGGTGATTTCAGGTGTGGTATGGTATCCGGAGGATTAGGAGAACTACTTATTTTCATATTACATCAGGAAAATAGGTAAATAAAACTAAACATGAGACCTTAAAAAAAATCATGTCATAAGCAATTTTAGTTATTTCAATAATTACCTGATTGTGCAAAATAATTAATAAACATTTTCCTACAATTGAAATTTAATGTTAACGTCGTCAATTTATACTGCAAGCAATGTTTCTGTCCGTAATTGCAAAATAAAAATTTCTTAATTAGGTAAGTGTACCTCGGGGGCATTCACCTCATTTCTCAAGGCACATAATTCAATTTTAAGTAAATACTGTAATTATGAAATATTCAGTGGAAATCTTTTCGTTTATTTGCGATATAATAGGTGCACAGAACAAAATATGGTACCTACAACGCCAAAAGGGCCTAAATATATAGTTAGTAGAAGTTTACTGGAGGGCACCGAGCTTTTTATGCACACAAACATGTTTCTATTAAGCTTATTTGAAGTAGTAAACAATTAAATGTAGGGAAATAAATTGGTATTATTGGGGATATTATACTAGACATTATACGCGATGGAGACACGATTTGATAAAGTTGGCTTGATAGAATAAATTCGCATAGTTACCTCTTATCGAGTAAGTTTTTCATCTATTTTGCTACTTTTTATATAACTACTTAAGTAAATTTATATTATGATTAATTTTCTAAAATAAAGCTCATAGATGACTACAGCGTTTTTACGCGTCAGTTATATAAGAGTAATATGATGAAAATAACAACGAAAAATATTGAAAAAGTGCATCTTTACTCTTAAATAAAAAGACAGAGACAAAGGCAAATGGTCGGTACGATCTTAAAAGGTTATGTTTCGGGATGATGAGTAACGCTATGTGCTATTTGTTTATGAATCTTACATAATAAAAAATCTTATATTCATTCATTGACTGACAGACAACGCACAGCCTTCACCGCTGGCTCTAGGGAGCATGAAACTATGCTCAAGAGTTTCCTACAAAGTGAAAGTGAGCACTAAGGAAGGATTTTTGAAAATTTTCCCCCTTTTTTTGGATGGGAAATTATCAAATAACTTCTCCAGCTCTGGGCAGAGCGGGAGGGTGTGTCAGACTCTTACTGACTAAAACCCACCCGTGTTGTTGCTATGTTGCCGGGGGCCCCGATCTCCCTTTCGGACTTCTTCGTAACCCCGGCAGAAAATTTACCCCCTAAAGGGGTTTTATAGGGGATGAAAGTTTGTATTATGAAAGTTCGTCATTTTTTCCGATGGTAAGTCCCATCGGGCACACGGCTTGTCCTAAAAGGATGTAGTCAGTGACTACCTAGTCACACATACAGAAAAACAAGAAGACTAGTCACACTATGAGCTAGAAATTAGAAAAATGCGATAGCTAAATTCAGAGTCATTGTTTTTTTATGCAGAAATAAAACTGAATGTCCATGATGCTGAATGTGGCTCCAAAAGCATAAACGAAAACTTATTACATAGCCACACAAGTGCAAACACAAATACCTAAAGCTGTATTATAACATTTGTCACTCCAATTGCTCCTTGTAGTCTAGGCTATGCAACAATAGCTAGATAATTGATCGTTACGTGTACTAACTAAGTAGTTGAGTTAGGTGACAGTCGTTGAGCCGCGGCCGGTGGCTAATCCAATCACGTAATTGGACTTAGCTTTATTCAATGACCGGGTAATGAGTACTACGACTGGCTTCTATGGAATAGTAACTTTACCCTACTGTTATATTTGGAAATGTTGTATTCGATACAAAAGTCTGATGGACATCGGTTTGCCGTCGGACTGCGCTTGCATGATGAAATACTCGCTCAAGATGTATGGGCCATCTTTGGTCAACTTGGGCGGCATAAAGACGAAGTTCAAAACCAGGTAAGTTCCAATGGTAGTATTATATGAAATTTAAATAGTCAATCTGAATTTATAAGTAGGTGTATCTACTAGGTAATAAGGTAGCTACTCTTTTTATGTTAATCTTGGACAAACTCATGGAAAACAGGACTTAAATAGTTTGAATGCAAAAAGAAAAGCTAGTTAGGTCATTTCTATGAAGTATCTAGAGGTTTTTGCGCAGCTGTTTTTCTGATTTCATCCCTCAAATCTGGCCTAAAACCTAAAATGACCAAAACATCGATTTGAGGTTGAATTACATGTGAAGCTCGGTATTATAGGGCCTCTTCTTTCGTTCAACGTAAATTACATAGTAATTAATAGAGATAGATTCCATGAGCCCCTAGATAGTTGACAGTTGACAATTAACTACCATATAATTTTCAATATTTTCTGCCCAAATGAAAAATAACCATGAAAATGAAAAAAGGGCGATATGAAGCGAAATTAGAAAAATTAAAGGAATTAAGGATGTTTCGCCACGCGAAGTGGCAGGAGGCGCGTTGATTACCGCTCTTGGGGCGGGTCGCAGTGACACTGACGAGTCTGACGCTCTGACGACTCATTAGCACTGCGATCGTGCGCCCGCCGGGGGCACATCACTCATCAGTCCAGTTTGACAACCGTGCCGAGGTACCGACCCGACTTATCGAACTCTTTGCCGAGATCTAGTATAGTCATTATCAGATTACTTGCAAAAGTCCTTGAAAGAACTTATTATGAACTGTATGGTAATGTTGAAATTGTACCTAGATCAACCTTCAAGGCTGAAGTAACTACCAAGTGCGGCGTAAAGGACGCCGCACTTGGTAGTTCTTTGGCATTTATTTAGAATTTCGAAAAGAGACACTTACACAAGTAGGTAATTAAAATATGCAATATCGACTATAGCACATAGCTGCTACACTCGATATTCTCAGGACTGAAAAAAAAGTCATACGAAACAATTGTTAAAGCATTGGTTTTTTTGTGGAGTTTTTTAGTTTACTATCCATTTATTTTTTTATTTATTTTTCGGTTCTAACAAACATTATTAGACTAATTAAAAAACGTCAGTTATAAACTCACATGATAATGAATCAGAATCGGGATAGTGTTAGTAAAGGGTGATCCATCCGCCCATCATAGCGCGCCCTGCCTGAGCAGAGTGCAGTGACAGACCAATTGGCTTCGTTTGGAGTCATTGTCACACTTGACACGCGGTTATGATGTCCATGTCCCTGTTTTATAGGTACCTACTCCTATTTGGGAATGTGCTTTGGAAGAACTTATAAATTCAGTTGACAGCTGAAAGCTAAAATGAACTATGTTTAGTAATAAATTGTACTTACAGTTTAGCTATGCATTAAGAATAACAAAGTCCAGTATCAAAAAAACGTATCCCTACGACCAGAGGATCGATTAAACTAAAAAGAGTAACGTCGCCCAGTATCACCCCATACGACTCAAAATATTAATTTAACGAAATGTGCATAAAAATAAACCGCACTAAACAGCTAACACTAACAATAAATCTTCTTGTTAGCTAACGGCAAAGCATATTTACAGAATAAAAATGTAATGATCCCAATCCATTACTGAATTATCTTACAAAGTAGCGTAATAAATATAGATATCTGTCTGTATTGATGCAGTGAGCGGAGACAATATTTACTGGGCTACTCCCCTGGTCCTGCCGAACGGAAACTTATAGTTTTCTTGAGGCGCCCGCCGAATAAAATACTGCTGGTCGGGACATAAATCAGATCGTGTCGTGGTCGCAGCCGGCGCGGAGACGCCGCCCCGTGCTGTCGGACGGCAGACCTGACGCCCCGAGCCCCGCTACATTTTAATAACAGGACTCCGCCATAAATGGTCAGTGACAGATTTTATTTCAACTCGTATATTATCTCTCCAGTCGTGCAGACTCTTTTATTAATATTTGTTCTGTAAGGTTCTCTCTACCTTTACCTGCTGAGTTATTGAATACATAGATAGATAGATACAGCTAAACTAACTCGTCCAGCAGACATTTATCTAATTGTTTTATTTAAATATGAAACTAAAATTATAAGGAAAAGCTTGTTTAATCTCCACAGTATTTCGTACCTTTCCAACAACCTTATAAAGTAGGTGCAACTAACTGAATTTACTAAATCCAAGTATCATCAAATAGGAAAATAGTCAGAATTGTACATATAGGTAGATGAACATAATGCAGGTATACAACACAGAAGTTATCCATTTCACACGAACATTAACTTTTCAGTACTTACTTTTCCAGGTAAGTATTAGTTATTTCCATAACGGTCATCGACTGTTCTGCTGTCTGTACCTAACCTACCAACAAACGCACGACTCCACGCAAAACTATGAGACCAAAAAATAACAAATATTACGGAAGCTATATGCTGAGCTAAGCATAAGTCACAAAGTAAAGTCTAAAATTATTAATATCGGAAATGGAAAGTTTCAATAAGTGTAGATATGTATCGATGGCGGCGGCGGTGGCGGTGGTGTTTTATGGGCAGTTTTAGTGCGCTCGCCGTCGCCAACAATAACGGTGACCGCAAGGGTGTCGGGGGCACAGCTGTTTTTTACACGTTCTTATACAACCTTTACCTCACAATGCAGGAAGCGGGAAAATCTTTGGAGACTCTTTGTTGATAATTTTCCTTGAGTTATTTATAGTCGATATGAGTAATTATAGTTGATAGTTAGTTGTTGTTGGCTGTTGTACCTGTACCTACATACTTGCAATTTAGCGTTGCATGAAGATTTTAAACTGCACCCTAAAACTGATTAATATTTTTTGTGTGACTATCAGAATGAAAATGACGTATTCTGTTTTTTGGAAAACACGATTTTAGATTTCGTTTCTGTTTTTACTCTTTTATACATACATAGATACATACACAAGTCTTATCCATTGCTTCCTTGTTCTGAACTGACCGTAGCCATTACAATAAAAATATTAAAAACCGCATAAGTAAGAGGCGGAGGTCGTCGGCAGTTCAGTGCAAATGTCGCCCCGGACACTTACATTATTCCTTAGTGGCCTTGGAGGCCGGCGGACGGCGGCCGGTCCGGCGCTGCTACCGGCGGGTGGCCGCTCAGCCCCTGCTCCTATTATCTCGATACTTTAGATAGTCACTGGGACATTCACGGTCTCCGATCGTTCGCACAAATGACCGGCCATTTGTCCAGATCCGATTAATCATGATTGTGTTTGTGTTGTACCGGTACTATAAAAATATAATCCCTTCTGGACTTTAATACGCGCAACTCAAGCGGAAATTGATGAGATTCGAAGACGTTGAAAAGGATTGAATTTCATCAAAGGAAGTCATTATAAACGTCTTATAGATTCTGATGGATTTTCCATGAATTATATCGGACTGTTTGGTAGTTCTGGAAAATTAATCCAAGGGATTATTTTACTTCGATAGCTATGAATCACATGGAAGACAAACTCGGAATATTGGATTTCAGCAAAAACCTAAGAAGGCGGGTCTCGATGGAAGTCCGTCAGGTAGCCAAGTATGGGCTGTGAGAGAGAAAATTGAAATGAAATTCCTGAACGAATGCATTTAACTGACTGAATCTGTACGCATATGTAAATGTTTTGAGTAATTTTGAGATTTAGCGAGTTGGATTTATTTGGGGTAGTGCTGTTTTAAAATAAACAAGTATTACGAAATATTGAAAATAGGAAATCCTACACATTGTGGCATAGCAGACAACAGACAAAAATAATATTTTGCTCTGGTACGTTCTTTAGTAGGTACCTACTAAAGTACATGTATGTCCAGTCGTAACGCAGTAGGTATGTGTGCAACTGCACAAAGTGCTGATTTAATAGTTAGTAATGCTACATGACACTACTGAGTACTTGGACGGTAATAAACAATGCAATTCACAGTATTGTGTCGTTGCAATGTTACTTCTCTACCTACTTGTATACTTTTAAATATTACCTCACACTAAGAATTTATAATACCTACCATTATGTTAGACATACGCCTGTGTTCCTCGAAGGGTAATACATATATTCACATTTCGCCAGTTATCTATGAAAAAATCCACTAACATTATATGACATAGCTGGCGTTTGAACCCACGATTCATGGTCAGTTGTCGATGTCGTTCGTGAAACCACTTGACCAACAAGGGAAGGCATTAATTTACATTATAATAATACAATCAATCTGCCTAGCCTTTTCCCAACAATGTTGGGGTCGGCTTCCAGTCTAATCGGATGCAGTTCAATACCAGTATTTAACATGGAGCGACTGCCTATCTGACCGCCACAACCCAGTAACTGGGTAATTCTATACCCCTTGGTGAGATTGGTTGTCAGACTTTCGGGCTTCTGACGACCCGTAACGACTGCCAAAGATCCACGAATGACAGCCGGGACCAACGGCTTAACGTGCTTTCCGAGGCACGGAGGAGTCTCAGTATGTAAAGATGGTCCCATCCTCGGACCAACCCTGGCAAGCGTAGCTTAACTTGATGGATCGACCCGTTCGGCTGTTATTACTTAGCCACGAACTGCGTTACAATAACGTTGCAATGATATCTTTATTTGCATCCCTAAGTACCTACCTAAGGGTAAAAGATAAGCCCAATCAATAAGTATCTAGTTCACTTCTTGTGCAGCGAATTTCTAGGTATACTGATACTCAGCAACATCAATTTATCAGGAATAAGATTAGGTAGGTATGCATAAAACAGAATAAAAGAAAGGATTACAAACAAAATACATTCTATGTGATTGTAATGCGCGCTATAAGTTTTCAGTGACAATCAATAGTTCGATAGTGCGATTGATGCGTGCAGGGGACTCCGTTCCGGTCGGCTGTGTATATCGGATGAGCCGATTGGGGAGATGCCGTTCTGCTCCATTATACCTCGGAATAATCCTCAGGCCTCAGAGCAATGCATATTGGTTTGTAGACTTGTACTACCGGCTTTACTTGAGATCGAATATAAAATAAAATTGAAATAGAGATGAAATAAAGCTTTGCAATGGTTTTGATAGTAAAAGTTCTGTTAAAAGGTATTTTTTGTGCTTTTTTTCTGGATTCATTTATAGGCTATAATAAAAAGCAATTTTTTTTGGTAGGCACTGTGGCAACTCGCATTTTGAAAAACAATATCTACTAAGTGTCTATCCGGCCATTGTCCGCAGCAGGCCAGAGGCTCTTTCTCCGTAGAGAAGGATAAAACGACGCTTGCTCAGCGCGGGTGGGTCACGGCACCTATTAATTAGGTACTTAGATGCTATAATGTATTTTGGCAAACTCCTAATGGACTATTTCACACATCGCACGATTTTCTTGAAGGTATAAAAGAGCACAAAGAGTCTTCCACATTTAAAATGACATTAACATCGTATAGTAACGTGTTCTGGGAGTTGCTGGGAGCGTCTCTCACGGGCCGCGCTCCGCTGAACCCTGATCCTATCATAACGCAATCGCATATCGCCCACCTTACTAGTACGATAAAGTTCCATCTCTAAATGATATATCAAATCTCAACCTTACGCACTTCGAATTAGATTGAAACTTCTCAAATAGAACAACGTAGTACCTTGTCAAAGAGGCAGTAAAAATGTGCAGATATTTACGTTGATAGCCTTCCAGCAAAGAAGTGGAGTAGATACGTGAACTCGATCAGGGACCATAATAACCTAAAGCTCACGTTATTCCTTCGATAAATGTAACGTATGTATCCACAGATTGAAAACAATCTTTTCGTGAGTTATTTGATTTTTGGATATGCATGTAGCGGTTAGCGTTTTTCTGCCGAAATGAGGAGCTTTCTTAGATGGGTAGTCGTTTATATTTATTTGACACAATATTTAGTTTTCAGGTAGGTACCTACCCCCTCCAGTTTGGTACAATTTTCAGACTACTATTTGTCGCAGAAACGTGTAACATTAAATGTACTCACTGTACATTTCTGTACACCATAACATAATATTGACACCATAAAATAAAAGTTTACTACAATAATGCTAACTTTATCTTAATTAATAGTTATGATTTCGGGCTTCGTACTTTTTAAAACCTTATGCTGGGAATTTTCTCGACACAAGTGCCCGAATTAAGGAAAAAATATAAGGAAGTACACAAAAACCATAAAATATCCCCCTAAGCTTCCGCTCACCGATAATCCCTTTAGCGAGGGAAAAAACTTCAAAAGTTTGTGCGGGCTTGTGGGGTCCTGAATTTTTGATCTCTATTAAATTGTTTCAAATCGTTTAACTTGTCGCGGCTCAATCAGTGCGCGCCGCGTGCCGTGCCGTGCGACACCGTGCCGCGCCGCGCCTCTGTTTCACGCTTGCTGCTTCGCATAGTGATGCTGAGATTGCGTTCAGCTCACGACTCACGCGTACGCGGCGTAACGCCTTCCTGTGTGCAGTGACCGTGACCAACTATGATTTTGCCATTTCTGAAAACACCAGGAGTGTGGTGAACTGTTGGTAACGCATTTGTGATTGGTTCCCACGCATTAATTGGGCACTCTCCTGAGCGAGATGTCATAAAAATTATTCTTTTTACCAAATATTTATTCTAAGTATAATTTTTTAAGGATATGAGTTTATGAAGCAGATATTGATGTACTTTATTATGAATGTAGGAACGTACGATAGTTAGCAACTGCGGATAAGCTGGCATTAGGCGGATAATACCATAAGCAAGTAATACCCGATGTGTTTTGATTTTATTTTCTGAATAGCTTTTGCCTGCAGCTTCGCCCGCGTGGACGTTGGAAATTATTCTACGGGAACGTACTACCGAGAGTAAAAGTACCCTATATGTTAATCCAGGTTATAAACTATCTGTGTGCTAAATTTCATACAAATCTTTTCATTCGTTTTTGCGCTAATCTGGAACATTCATCCTGACAAACAGACAAACGGACGAAACGGATTTTTTTTTTATTTTCGTTATAAGACTCGTAGCAATTTCTTTTTATTTTATTCAATGTACAGTTTTGACTTTGCTACTATTTTATTATATGTATCTATAGATCATCGAAATTCTAAAAGGAGTAGAAGTAAGTATTAAGTATACTTTAGTTATATTATATTAGGTGAAACTGTAATTATATAATTAAAGTTGTGGGAAACCAAACATTATTTCAAACCAATCAATTACTCCAGAAGCCAGGCTTTGTTTTTAGATCCGGACAATTATTATTTTATCTGTTATACAATATCGTATGACCATAAATCGTTGATAGTAGCGGTAGGTGGAGGGTCCTGGCTCGCATCACGGCAAAACTGATTTATGCACTGGTGATATTTTATAGCGCAGTTTGTTCCGGCCGTTATTGTATTAGGGCGGCTGTTTGTTACATCGCCTTTGCCCTCGCCCCCTGACATATACGGCGGCGTTTTCTTTAAAACTCTTTAATTGTTTTCTTTTAAAAGTTTCGGTGGTGAGGGAAGGTTAATCAGGGTTTAATGTGGTTAAAGGATTTTCATTGGTTTAAATGAGAGTTACAATTTTTCGGTCTAATCCGAGCTGACCAGAGAAAATGCCCATTGCTATTAAATTTTCTTCAGATGTTAAAAATGAAACGCACAATACGGTAGTTGCCTAGGTAAAAAAAAAGAAATTCTATTCAGTCCGTCTTTCAGATAATAAAAAAATATTAGACTCGTATTTTTTGCTTTATCATATTAATTAAAAATAACTTAGAAAACACGCATTCAAGTTGGGGAGTGGGGGCTCGGTACGTCACAATTCAGTATAAAATCTAGCACAGCGTGACGTCATGCCACATTTTACCTCAATGTATCGCAAAACATAACTGGCGAAATGTGGGTGAACCTGCTACAGGGACACCTCTGCCCAACCCTTCGGGGAAACAAGGCGTGATGTTATGTTATGTGTTATGCTTTATGTATCGCCGTAATCTTTCTATTACGTCAAAAAAGAAAAAATATGTGTCCAATATTTTTTATTAATCTACATTCCGGACAAAAAAAAATGGACGCAGGCCTATTGCATTTAACTGAGTTAATGAATGTTGAATTGCTGAGCCAAGGTTCAAAGGTGGCTTACGTCATGTGCGCAAAAACTGAATTTCTCTATGATACACCACATGTCATTCGCTCTTCTTTAGTTTCATACGTTAGTTAGCAACGTAAGCACCTCCCGTTGTTGAAGATGAGGATGGGCTTAAGTATTCAATGGAAACACAAAGTTTTCTTTGGTGTTTATTAAGACGTTTCTTTTAACACACACTGACTTTAGTAGCAAAAAAAGACATAAGAAAAATCAAATAAAAAGGAACAAAAATATGAATATAAAAAAAGGTTGGTTGCTGGTTGCCAACACCCGTATTAATCTAATAAATACACATCTCTTTTGATTTGCTCTGGCTTCCCCGTTCACCAGTTGACTCCCTTAAAATCGTTTTAAACTTCATAACTGACGCTCAATAAAAAATAATGTTTCTGACTGTCCCCCAATTTTTTAAATTGCGTGAAATTAAATTTAGAATATACTCTTTATCCCTCCGGAGTCTGACAAATAGGCGAGAGCAGCGACGCCGCGATTTAGCCATGCTGTAATTGGTTTTTTAATGCGGCTCTCGCGAAGTACCACCTTCCGCTTTATCAAGTGAATACATTATCAAATTGTTAGGCGGTCGACGCGTCCCCCGCGCCATGAATAAGAATCAAATGCGTTCGCGGTTCACACACCGCGCCGACCGCACTGAGGGGTTGCAAATTAGTGATTCCGCTTTGCCAATGCGCATTTTAACGGATGATAAATACAAATTAAACCATAATACTTATTGTTATAGTTTTAAGGAGTCAATCTTAATTTTCATAACCTTTTTTAACGCAATATTTTGATTGATTTGAGTATTATTGATTTTTCCTTCCTGGATAAAATATAACGCTTCACTGTTTCGGCAATTTTTCTTATTTTCTTTTTAACATGTAAAGAACACTACCTTGAGTGATATCGACAGGGGTTCAACTGATAGTGCAGATGGAGGGCGCATTAAATTTGACAAGCGTAGATATTCAAAAGGTATCACTATGGGCGTGCGTTTTCATTGTTAAATCGCAAGCCGAAAACATTGCTTTTGGAAAGACGCAAGACGAGTTTGCCCAAAAAGTGCTTAAGCATTTCTAAAAGCGGTTGTTTATAACATGGTAAATTTTAATATTTTTTTATGTGATGGAGATGGATCGAGCATTACTTGCCGTGACGTCTCTCGTATGTCAATGGAGCTGTGCTCAGTTCGCGGCAGGAACATCTCGTGAATCCGGTCACGTCCGACATTACGTCCGATCGTCCGACTGACACTACGCCTATTGCAGAGAGCTCTGATAACGAACCTATTGCCTACCAACTATCATTCACCCTCGTAAAATTACGATTGTTTTTATGAAGCCTACGCTACACAGCAATAAGTATTGTCGCGAGGACAAAACCTATGAAGAAGAAGTCTTTATTGTTACGCATTTGTTTGTTTACAGTTAAACCGTCGGGTCGAATTTTAATATCATTCTGAAAAAAAAAAACATGTAAAAAGCGTGGCGAAACAGTTATCCCTCACATAAAGATGGCTAATGCAGTTAGTATAGGAAATCTACGCGCACAAGCGGGAGCCTGTCTCCGTGGTTAAGTGGCCCATTCGCGTGCAAACGAGCGCGCACTTTAAAAATAATAAAACCCCTTCAATATCTATGGCGATACTAGAGTTCTTTCAGAGTTCGTGTACCTTCACTACTTACGATTTGGGGTCACAACTTCACAAAGGTACTTTTGATAAAATACCTAGCTACATATTTCCTGTTATTACGAATTTTTTTAAACCATACCGAACAGTTACTCAGCAAAATCTGATGCACATTGCCCAGTATCCAATGTCGTCTGGCAGCTGTGATTGTATTACAGTGGTTACACACGGTCACAAGATGTGTGCACAAGCGATCAACTGACCAAGGAGGTCGCGAGTGTAAACACTGCCTAACTAACCGTAGCTCACACCTCCGTATTAGTTTTAACGTAATTTCGAATGTTCTATTTGATTTTGGTGGAATATTCTACTTGGCAATGCACAATAAGAGATTTACTCGCAAAAGAAACTTAGGAGAATGCACCTTATTTCCCACGTTGCATCAAAGTCATTTGATGCAACGTGGGAAATAAGGTGTATTCTTCTTACATGTCATTGTCATAGCATAAAGTACAAAATGCCAACATTCCTCACACATTTCATTATCTCGAACAAACCCTTCTAAAACATCAAGTAAAGACACCTGATTTAAACGGCACGAACAGGAAATAGAAATGTACAAACCTTGTTACAGAAGAAACAGACCCGTATTTCCCTTATTCGTTCATGTGACGCGGCACCTCTCTCTATCTAGTTAGAGCGGTGCACACGGGGAAAAATGAAATATAGAGGCAATCCAAATAGATTGTTATCTACCCGCGTGTTTACCGGCGACGCGAGCACGTTCGCGCTAACAAGCGACCCTCGCGCCTTAAAACACGGTGACAGACACCCTTAGCACCATCCCTAAACTGCACGGCGCTATTTGACAGCCAGTGCTCGTGACAGGTGGACACTCAAGCTTTTATTCTATCCTGGTAACACAATAAAACTATTTGTTGACCACACAAAATAAGTGTTTGTAAAAATGTCTGCTATAATGATGCTCTTATAAAAGAAGTGAGCTAAAATTCTGTGAGCTATCAATTAAAACACCTATAAAATATATTGATTCCTATCAACAACCATAAAAATTTATGTGGCAGATAGCACGCACCTCCACGGCATTAATTCGTCGACCGTAGCTAAAACTATAAACGACGGTTAATCCCATGTATCATAGCAGGGTGGTCATTGATTTGCTGCTATCGCATGACCGCGGTGACTTATTGTGGGTCCCCTCGCGTCTCGCGCCCATTACCTCCGAGACCGGCCTCCGTGGACGAATCAAGTCTTCTAATAACTGCACCTCTAATACACCTCATCTTTCCTTAACGTCCCACTATTCGTTTTGTGACTAATTGAGCGTAGGCGTTGTAGATTTCAGTTTATTGCCGGTACTTTATCAACTTGTTACGGAAACGTGGGTTACTTTTCTATCATCAATGTAATATTAACTACCCCAATAATAGACTTGGTGTAAAATTCAATTATTATATTGTAGCAAACCTGTAGGTAGACAAAGCGCGATAAGAGAATTACAAGTCATCATTAGCATAATCCGGCGCGGGCGCAAAACAGATAGCGGTAAGGTGCTTAGGTAAATTAACTAAGCGCGTCTACGACTCCGCTACGCCGTAGCGCGTAGTCCGCGCTCGTAGTCTCGAGCTTTATCAGCTTTATTGACGCGCCAGTTAAATATAATTTCCACTCAATTTAGGTGCATCATTTGAGTAATATTTTTTTATTTGCCTGATATTTAAAGTGGTGGTAATATTCAAACTTTAATTAATATGATTTAGTTTGTAATGGTTCGAGTTTTGGTTGTAATTTTGATTACAAACCCGAATTTGTCATCAATATTCTACAGAGTTATCTGTGCTGAACATGTGTAAGTGGACGTGGGCGTGTGCAGTTGTGATTGGATTAGGTCCGTGGTGTGTTGACGAGCCCCGCGGGACGACGCTCACGACCCACGGCCCACGGCGATGCACTGACACCTCCGTCACGCTCCTAATACCACGTCCAATGTCCAGCTCAATACAAATAAAACCCACTAGTGAAGGTCATTCACTCGTGTCTCATAAAACTAAACGAAATTGCCGTTTTTTTATTATTCTTTACAGATGATGTCCGTCATAAAGCACGCGCATACACTACGGTTTTAGTACCGTATCATCAGAAAAAAAGTCATGAAGCGCTGCCGGGATTAGGATGTCCAGTAGTACTGTAGCTATTTAAGAAAATTATTAGGTGCAATTACGCAGCTTGTTGTGCGTGATTGGAATGCTTGCGGAGGAGGGCGAGGGTCCGACGACAAATTCTTACAAATTAATACATCTATCTGGGAGCCGCCTCGCGACTGACCGCGATACGTGTGGAATACTTTATTATCCCATCTGAACACTATTCTCTTGAGACACAGTATTAAGGATAAGTAAGTGTTAGTGGACAGATAAGTGACAGATTCGACCACTTGTAAAAATGCAGTGTTTACTTTAATCAGATGATCAGAAAAGATGGAAATTCCTGAACACAAAAAGTGCAGCCAACTAATTTGAGTGTATGTTTATCAAGAATAGAAGCCGGTGACTTGTTTTTCAGAGGAGAGATTAAGATAAAATTGAACAAGGCGTAAGGAGCAAGTGACAGATTGGTCTCAGACTAAAAAAATTGAATAGGACGATAGAACAATTGAGGATAAGAGTGTTGTAGCAGACAATGCCGCAACATCGCGGGGAATTCTATTCCTAATCTGTGAGTATAATCTGCAGCGTCAGCGCGACACTGCAATATGCGTCGCCCCCGTCCCGCGCCCCTCGCCCCGCGGCCGCTTCACACTCGTTGTTTCGAGAGCAATCGAGGCGCCAATAAAAAAGGCGATCGTCGCCCCGAGCCCGGGCACCGACTTATTTACAGAACACCCTGCCGACGCTATTTATTTTATTGACTGCCATTTGCCCTGACTTTTATCGCTGTCCACTTCCCGGATAAAACAACAGCAGCAGGTAAAGATTGTCCAGCAGTAACTGCCTCCGTGATACGGGGTCGTCGCAGTAATCATGATAACTTTACTCCGGCCAATTCTAATAAAAACAGTGCGCATTTGTTCGCTTCGATTGCTTTGTCATTATAGTGCAAAGTATAAATGCCATGGCTTTTATTTTTTACAAAGGGGAATAATGGGTTATTATAAGGGTCATTTTTTTTTCTAAAGCGACTTCGTTTTAAAATAGTTTTAAATGTAAATCAATTACCGTTTCTTATTTATTTTAACAACGATATTATTATTTTTATAGTTACCCATTAGATATTCAATAAAGCACAATTATTTCCTTTCAAGCAAAACTTAAATAGGAATCGGATATTGTAGATTTGTTTAAATTAATATTTTCAGGAAACGCATAATATAATATGGGTAGTAAAAAATATCATAACAATAAAAATCACTTACAAATGTTAGGTAATTTCTTTTATTGCGATGGGTGACCGCCGGTAGCTCGGTACAAGGCCGCGAGCAGGCCGCCGGGGCAGGCCGCGGCAAGGGGTGACACCCATTTTCCACACATCATTGCATCGGGCCGCAGATTTATTTGCATGCGGGCCGCTGACCAGGATCCATTACAGCCATTATCATGCTATCTGATCAACCGGCACGAGAGTTATGGGCGCTCTTGTTTTTCTTAACTACATGAAAAAATGCCAACAAAGGAAAAACTGAATATTTAGGAAACAGGACAGAGGGAAATGGTAATAGGACGGGTTATAGGTTCCGGTATATTCCTTTTATTTGGGGTAGTCTCCTTGTAGGCGGTGATCGAGTTAGCTAAAATATTTTCGTTCTTGTTTAGGGTAAAAGGAAATATGATAACAGTGATCGTTAATAAAACGTATCTAATTCATCACTAATCGAGGTAATGAGTGCACTTATCTTATACAGATTAGTTAACATATCAGAGGCTCGTAACAAAAGTTAGCGGGATAAACTTCTCAAAGTTGACATAAGTCGGAAAGTTGGTAGGGCGGGAGACTATTTACTGCGTTTCATTCAGATTTATGCCACGCGTCGTCCATGGCTAGTTGTTCAATACAGATAATGAACGGGGCGGAAACTATAAATCTACTAAACTTGCGTAATAGAGAAGAATCGGGAAAGTAAAGTAAACATAATAAAGTGTTTAAGCTGGTTAGTTAGTCGTTCATGTTCACAGTTCACCCGTGACGGCCCAGAGCCGCGTGCCATTTGAACCTGCTTAGTGAGGTTTCCGCTTAAGCGTATTAATCTGAAATTAGGTCGCAGTTAACACCACCGTCATGTTAAGTATTTAAGGGTCAGTGTTCCCTCGTACTAATGTTCTGTTAAACAAAATGGTACGAGTAAATAGTTAATACTTAGTTCTTGCAGTAATGGTAATTTGTAGGTAAGTTAGTTTTGTAGTGTAGTTATTTTTTTTTTTTTTACTTCCGAAAATAAAAAGTATTTTAAAATTGTATTTGTATTTGTATGTTGGCCAATTTAAAAGTAAATTATTTTTATTTCTAGTAGAGAAGACCTATTACTCCATAGAAGATTTTTTTAATGATAATATTACTTAACGGCTATTGACATCTTATTTTATTTTTTTGACTTTTATCGACATTATAATATATTAGAAACTGACTTAGACTTAATTAATTCTTTTTCTTTTTTTCTTATTTAATCTTAATTAATTCTTTTGATTATTATCATTGCATGTTATTAAAATTATATTACTTATTAAAATTATTTGTTAACAAATTATTTGTATACCAATTGCATTGGTAGAACATTGAGATCACGCTAAAATGTATATTTTTAAGACCTTTGTTCACAAATAAAGTTTGATTTGATTTGATTTGTAATACTTAAAGACCATGTTGTAATGTTTTTATTTAATAAAATGAACTAATGCGAGCGATAAATTCTGTATGTTATGTACCTAATTCTCATATCGTCGTATTTGTATCGCACAATAGTGATTATGCAAGCGGGTCACAATAGTAGTGGAGATATGTTTGACCGCGGTTGGGGGCGATTTCATTTTACTGAGCGCTTTAATGGTTCCATATCAATGGCCTAGTGCAGTTTTGTCGATATTAGTATTTAATAGACTTGTCGATATTACTTGGTTGTTACTATTCTTGCGTTTTTTTGTTTCATTATAGTGTAATATTTTGGTGTAATTATAACATTCATAGGTATATCTGACGTCTTCTGCACAGGATCCGAGGTCGTTAGAGATATACTTATAATGTCTGACAGCGTCTAGATTTATTTTCATGTAACAGATTATTTTAAAATTTTTAAAACGTACTTACGTCGTTTACTTCTTCGCAAATGTGCATGAGTTCGTAAATTATGGTGAAATAACACATTAGGTAAAGTTGAGTAGCTTAAAATATGTTTATTTTTATTTTAATAAATTTTAAGGAACCTACTTTTATCGATAGATCGACTCAAACTACAACACTAGTGGTCATAATTTCGCGTGGGATGGACGCGACAAATCAAGCCGCGAGCAGCAATGGGGCGGCTCCGCATCGACAGCGCTGATTTATAGCGGAGCCGCGTTATCGCACCCGCGTCTCTGTCCTATTGTGGAGCTACGTCTCGCTACCTCGCGCTACACTGCGCTACGCCACGCTACGTCGCGCTACACTGCGCTACGCCACGCTGCCTCGTGCCACACTACGCTACGCCACGCTACGCCGCGCTACGCCACGCTATGCCGTGCTACGACACGCTACGCGATTGCTACGCAGCAAGTTATATTCATTTGATATGCGCAACTATGCATTATTTTGAAAAGCCATTGATTCGATTTCAATATAATACTAGCCAACGAATGTATGGGAAGCGAGCCCTAGTCTTTGTTAAATACTTACTTGAGGGAAAACGAACTTATGAAAACAACGTGTTTTTAATTTATTATAATGAGAATTTAAATAGCAGCTGCACGTTATCGCAACAAAACCCAAAAACATTTACGAAACTTTTCACAAATGTTTTAAAATTCAAGCGGTCACGCGTGACATTAAATTTTACTTGTATTTGTAGAGGACGTTTAATCGCTTGTTAACGGTCGGTGACCGTGGTAAATCTCTGGTAATCCGGTGTAGAACAAATATAGTTGAGAGGCAGATAAGGTGCGTCCGGCGTGTGGCCGGCTCGGACACGGGCCGCTAATGTGCCATTTGTATGATGATGCCGGGCCGCGGCCGAGAGTCGTTCCCTACGGTATCCTCGATATTTCGTCGCGTGAAAGTGACGTTGCTAGCCGCAATAGCTGCTCGTAAGTAATGGTGTTATAGTAGGGCTTGCAGCTTTACGACTTTCGTAAGTACCTCCTACTAGCCTACCATACTCCATTGCTTAACGTTATTAGTAAAATGTTACCCTTAGTAACACACTGGGAAAATGCTAGAACGATGTCAGTCATAGTATCTTTCAAAAATGATACCTACCTTTAGTAAGTTTTTGGTCGTAACCACAACGCAATACTTAAATACCAAACCACTCGTTCGGTTGATATTTGATAAAGTCATGATGTGTAAATTAGTCATCTTACATTCGTAAAATACCTAATTGATGTCCATTGGATCATGGCTGCCACTTTAATGATGATTATTATAATCACCAAACTCCTTTGCCTACACATTAAATTTGAGGAAAATGCACTATGTACAAAAAATTATATCTATTGTAACGAAAAGTGAGTGTCTTTATATTGTATTTCATTAATTGTCCAATGTCTAATTGTTAATTATTTCTACAACTTTCTACTTGGCATACATGCAATATGCAAAAACAATAGTTAAGGAAAAGGGTAACCTTTAAAACGCTCGTACAAAAGCAGCGTGGACGTGTAGCTAAAACCGGGCGCCAGAGAGTAAACATCAGAGACAATATTTGCTTTTTCTGCTTAAAAAAATGACCGGCGGAGGTCAGTTAATTTACATGGTAAACGTGCGCTTAGAATGGACCGTCACGCGCGGTCAGTCGCTCACAAGACCAGATATCAAGGACAGGACGGTAAAGCGCGCCACAAATAATTTACAACCATTAAATTTTGGATTTTACAGAACACTTTTAATAAAATCTTGTCGTTTACCTGAAAAGGCGATGGCATCCGCTTTTTCCATGTAAACAAAACACGTATTTGAGAATCTTTGTGTTATTCAGAGGCCTTTTGGCGAGAGAGCGTTGTTCCCGGTTGTTTTTGTGCAAGGTATGTGGGACTAAGCTACTCGTAAAATAAATGTTGAATCGAACCGGCTGAAAGGATTTTTTTTTTTAAACATTGTATCTTTGTACATTTTATGTGAAACTCGAGGTGGTGCAATTGAAGTAGCCTATTAACCAGCCTATTGGGAAGAAGTAGCCCAAGGTACTGGTGGTCAGCATTCGGTACTCAAATAGGTATTACCGTCTGACTTTAGCGCATCCCACACTGGGTACGAAGCTAAGTTCGTTTAGCTTCGCTCATGTAATTACCGCGTCTTTTCATTCTTCGGTTAATAGTTCGCGGTGTGAATCGAAGTATGCAAACAGGCGGTAGCGGAACCGAAGCTAAACGAACATAGCTTTGTACCCAGTGTGTGATGCGCTTAAACGGAGTAAACATCAATGACATAAACGCATTTACGTAACCTACGTAAACTAACAGCTAGAATTGGTACCTAATTTTAGCTCATGACAACATGGTGTGTTCGCGTTTTATACATATGTCACGAGCACTAATATATATACAATTGTCAAATTAGAGTTATTTTCTCCTACTATATTGATTGTAATTGTATGTTTTTAGGAATATAGTCTTTTGTAACCCACTGTCCCAATGAATTCACGAGAAATTCATTTTGAATTTTGCTAAGTGTATGCATATTTTTGTTCTAGCCTGTACTTAACCTAACTAGGATAGAATTCTCATCCCGTTTGTATATAATTTTATGCTCATAACTAATCATCAGCTTCTACGGCTCATAATGATGTCGGTTGGCGATAATTTAATTTAGCCTTAATGGTGTAGCGGATGAGTCGGCGGTAAGAGTGCGTCATTAGCGGTTATCACTTCATTCCGGATGAAAAAACTTCAACAGCTCTCGGCTCCTCTCACGTGCGCTTATGATTTATTAATTTTCACCTTCATAAATATGGTGCACGCCTGTATAATGAGTCGACAGTATACAAATTATTTTCAACCATGTTATTGGGACCCAGTTAAAAATGAAAAAATGCTTCAGAAATGTGAACATTGGGTGGAACATTTCAGGGGGCTTATCATAATCAATTGTAGGGCAGGTGACCAGCTGTAAGTGTGTTTGGTAAGCTCCTATGTGACAAAGCAAAAGGGATCGTTGGAATAGTTAACACGACTGTTGACTTTCACGATTTTTTTTTGGATCTGACCAAGACAAAAATAAATATCTAAAGTTTAGTCACGTTTCTGCGGTCAAATCATGAATAGGTCAACGGCATCTATTTACATATCTATGAAGAGAACTAAGAAAACAAACCGTTCATAATTAAATAACACTAGAAAATATTTTTAAATTAAAATAGAAGTCACTATTCTCTACGGCATTCCGAAAGCATCGAGAACCGTTCTTCTAAACACTGAACCTTTATTTTTCAAAAGTATTAGAAAGTTTTACCAAATCTACTTTCAGTACGTGCGATTTCAATATGCGAGATCAGCATAAACTGGAAATGTATAGCTTGATGTGTAGCTGTCATACACACACAGTTAATATTTAAGGTAGGAACCGACTTTGACTCCGACAGTCCGAGAGTCTATACTCTCGAAGTCAAAGCCGGTTCCTACCTCAAATATTTTACAAAGTGGTATTGTCTTGTGTCGTTTTAATTATTTCAACGCTCAGGCAACAGGGAGTATGCACAGAGTATAGATATGTGTCTACAGTACGGCGGCACGAGAGGATTGCGGAGTCAGCAGCTCGCGCGATCGATAGGCACGCATCTCCGCCTGCCTATCGAATAGCTTTTTGTTCCAGCAGCTTTTCATTGATGACAGAAATTATTGTTTACGTTTCAATAAACGCATCTAGATGTGTTTTGCATCAGGTATACTTAGCTACTTTTTCTCATTTTTGGATATTTGGACATGTTTTTTAAAAACATGCTAGAATTCGAAACCATATTTAGCTAGGTACCCACTTATTCCATTATATTTGGTAAGTTATCACGATAACATTTAGTTTCTTTCTGCATATTTTTGTATAACAATAAATTCTCAGGCAGAAATTCATAAGTTCACAAATTTCAACCCTACCATTAACGAACTTCGTTCAAGGTACCCAGGCTATAAGTAAGTGTAACTATGCATGCCTGTACTAGCTGTTCCCATGACTTGTTTTGCTTGTATTTGTATTTCTTAATTTTTTAATTCTTCTTGTTTCAGGCTACCTTGTCTGTCCATAACGAGATCGGTGGAGGTTAAGGCATGAAAAGGTAACAGACAGACAAACTTACCTACTTACTTTCACATTTATAGGGTTCCGTACCTCAAAAGGAAAAAACGGAACCCTTATACACTGGTAATTTTGACGCATTCCTTCTAGGACGTGATAGTGTGACTCATTTGCAACAATTAAGCTCCCTATAAAGCCGAGGCGAAAATTTGTGGGAATCGAGAAAACCCAATATTTATGTTATTTTGAAAAAAAAAACAGAATTCGTCACTTAATATCACTTTTCTCTAAACTCTCAAATTGAATAGCCTTCATTGCTTTTCCATGGCATACCTAATACTTTACTGAACCTTTCGATGTAACCAAATTTTCTAAAATGTCAAACAGGTAAAAGTTAAAGGCAGAAGTTTACTAACCATTTTCAAAAATCATCTAAGCACATGAACTTTGACACCAGTTATCTTGAAATTTTACTAAGGCATTAAGCGTACAAATTACGGAGAAGACATCTTCATTTAATCAGCTACCTAACGAGGTACAAATATAAAAAAATATTTAGAGTTGACGATGAAACAGTCGATAGTGCTGGCAAAGGTCGAATTTGCAAGTTGTTGAAATATTTAAAAATTGTGAGATAATCGAAGTAATTAATTGGTTAATGCCATCCCACTGTGTCTGTCTGTCTGTCTGTCACAGCCAATTGCTCCGTATCTAATGGACCTATAAAGTTGTTTGGTACACATATGTATTTCTGTGACCCAAACACGGTTATGTAAGGTAAATAAAAAAAAATTGAATATGGGGGTCACTTCTGGGGGCAATTGAGTTTTTTTTTTTAAGTTTTGCAAACTGTATCGTGTGACATATCAAATGAAAGGGCTTACTTATTGCGAGGGTCACAATTTTTTTATCATTTTAAAATAAATACCTTTTTATATATTTAAGAAAATAGATGAAAATTGACCATTTTGAAAAACATACAGAAAATGGTTCTTTATTCATAAATTTCCTACAGGAAAATCTAAAAGAAGTCTAGTGTCTTAAAATAACATGGTAAATCTTTCAATATTGTGTGTGCAAACTTAGATTTGCAGTTGGAATGGGGAGAACATGTTTTTCAACTACAATGTTAAATTTGCCCTTGGGATAAGTTCTTTTCAACGACGGAACCCTTCATTGTGCGTGGTCCGACACGCTCTTGGCTGGTTTTTTTGTATAACAAGAAACTTGGCACGGATAATTGTAAAGAACTTTCAAAGATTTATTGCATTAAAAGCATGTTCGATTTGGACTGTAGGTAGACCTAGGTAGCTGCGCCCTCGAGATTCAGCCATGCCGGCTCCAGGTTCCAACATCCTTGTTATAGGTTGGTGTATTGATAAGCATTACTAAACCTTGATTTGCTAGTAGGTATCTGTAATGATTTGCAGGATAGAAGATGTGCAGAAGTAGGAACATAATTATCCAATTGATGCAAGAGTCCGCAACTGCGCACATAGTTTAAAATCGCTTGACTCTTCATTTTTCGCCGAATACGGACCTGCTAAATGTATGTAGGTATAGGTACTTTATCATGTAAGTCCCCGGGTCATAAAATACAGGGACTCATGAAAATTCGGCCAGTGCTCCTACGTGGTATGTAAACACAGTAGCATGTATTGTATTGTAGCTGTGGTTAGCGTTAGGTTCTTATAAGGGAACAACCACGATATTAATTGAAAGCTGTATCTTTGAGATGCAGCCAGTTTACGTCGCTCGGTAAGACAGGACTTATGTACACACGGCTACACATCAAGCAATACATATCCAGTATACGCTGACCTCGCATTGTACGGAAATCCTACACAATGCGAGATCAGTATAAACTGGAGATGTATAGCTTGATGTGTAGCCGTGTGTACCTACCTTCATGGCCAAACTTCCAACCCTGTGGAAGTTATTTACCTGGCAATGTCTGGCATTCCTTGGTGGTTTTATGATTTACCAACGCTCGCCATCTACGTAGGTATATAATGTAGAAAGAAGCGAAAAGTGCTATGTTATTATCCTTAATGAATGGAATGCTCGTCATGAATCTATTAGGTACCTACCTCCGTACTTAGGTTAGATACTTTGCTAACTGCTCGCAATACAACCCCGACTGACCGAAAGCCCAGTCGAACCCAATCTTTATGTAGATACCCAGCTAACAAAACAAACTTGAACAATGTCTAAAAAGTGACACCATCCATCGTCGGGGAATCACCAACCAACAGGGTTGGGAAAAAAACTGTTTCTTTTTTTAAATTTTATAAAACAAACAGTTCTAAATGTTTTAAACAAGTGTTTTTATGTTTTTCATTGAGCGATTTATCAAATTTATTATCAACACACATCGATCAGGCCCAATATAATTCATTTTTCATTTTATTCATGATTCATTCATTTATATTTTTTTTCAATTTCTATCCAATTTTAAAATTTACCTGAGGAAACATTTACAAAATACGATCAGAGTAACGTAATAATCACAATAACGTAATACTAGTTATAGCTAGGTAGTACTAACTAATAAACTACCTAATCTGTGAACAATATATATATTTTTTTGTAATCAATCTAAGTAGGTATGTACTACAGATATTGAACCACCCTACACTGTACGTTCAGAATTGCGAATTCCGATTTTCGTAAAAATATCTTTAAATATGGGAAAGTCCCCAAAATAATTGCGGGGACTCTTTTCGACCAGTGACGAAGTATTGATATACATAGATTTGATGATACTCAACAGTAGGACTTTATTCAAATAAGGGTAATCCCCAAAATAGTTCCGGATTATTACTTCACGTGACGAAGTGTATAAAACTATCTACCCTTTTTAATTTCTTTTCGAGCTATTTCAAATCCAAAAAATTTAAAACTTTTCACTTATTTCCATTCATTCGCGATTTAAAAACATGTTTTTTTCTTAATGTTTAAAACATTATTTTAAACTTATTTTATACTGTGATTTAAACACTTAATAAAAAATATTGTTTTATTTCAAACTGTTTTAAACACTGTTTAACATACCTACGTGTTTTAAAACAACTTGTTTGTTTTATGCCAACCCTGCCAACCAAAGACCACAAGTTTTGGATCATACAACTTGTGGTAGACTTACAGAAAAGAAAATGAAAGTTGAATATAATAAACGATGTCTACAGAACATTCCTGCACAGTGTATTTTAGTATTAACATGTGAACCCTTTCGTTGAAGAAATAATGTTTTTGCCATAGAATAATTTTAAGTAATCGATTCTTGGTTTTTTAATAATTATTGGTCACTCCTCTCTAGGGTTGCCAACCGTACTCTAAAATAGAGTATTGTATTCTTTTACTTGTAGGTGTACTCTAAAATCTATAACACTAATAGAGTACGCTAAAATACTCTTTTTACGTAAACTAACTTTTTTGGCATAATGTTCACTGTTGCTAGCCATCTTATTATAGTGGTACCCATAAAACTCGGGCGTTTCTGAAGGCAGTCACAATCAGTCACGTCAAAATATATTATCAATGTGACAAGCTCTCTGTTGGAAATAGATGTCTGATGTCGTAGAACTTCTGTACTCTGTAATTACCCTCTCCGAAATCAGGATAAACTCTACTTCTTCTAGAAAAAGTTGGCAACCCGACTCCTCTCTCTTCGAAACGGTGTTGCCAGTTTAATCAATACATTAACTTGGAAATCCTATGAATCTGCAAATTTTTCAATGTAACTCGAACGATTTTGGAACGAATTTCCTTAACACGGCATGCGAACTGGCAGAAATCGTCACGCTAAAAAGCATTAATACTTGCAACTGTATAATTCAAACAGAAATAAAGAGAGCGAGAATGCAGGCAGAATAAACAAAAGAAAAGAGTAAAGTGATTACAGTGTCGTTAGGTTAAATTGTACACTGCAGAGAGAGAGAAAGTGTGAATTCGATCTAAATGAAAATCCAAGATGCAAAAATGTTGTTTTTGTTTTACATCATACGTGAGAAGGAACTTCGTTCCTGACGGGGGTCCCGCGCCCGCACACGGTTTTTATTTATTTATCAGTGACTAGATGACCGGGTAAACTTCGTACCACGTGAGACCAAATCACAAATCTTTCGATTTTTCGGCTGTTCCTTTGAGTGTTTTCTAATTTTCTTTTTTCTTAAGCCACTTAAGATATTGAGGCGAATAAAACAAAGAAGAAATATTCAATTCGATCGAGACATTTTCGAGTTATTGCGAGACTAATGCACGGCAATTGACTTTTATAAATAATAGTATTTTGTACACTATGACTTCTTTTTTAAGACTTTCGAATGTGTATAATATATGGGACCGTTCGAGTATTACGTAAGCACTATAGGGGGCGGGGGGGTCTATGCTTTGCTTATTTTTGATGACATGCGGGGTGGGGGGGGTCTAGATGGTGATTACGTCAGCTGTAATAATTTAATTTTTTACACATATGGCAACCCACACATTGTCTATGCTTGAAAACGAAACGCATATTCGGGGATTCCTACAAGTAATAAATACTGTATTAAAAAAAAAAAAACAAAATACTTACATTAAAAGAAAAATGCATATATCAATGTTAGAAAATCACAAGCCTGACCACAAAATCAGGTTTTTGGGTTTCTTACAACAACTCTTAACAAAATGTAAAAGATAAACTTTTCTTACTAGTGTCGACTGCTTCACAGGCTAGACAGAGTAAATTACGAATATTTTCAAACCTAAACTTCCTCAACAAGCGCAATTCGTGCCTCACAGATTGATCATCAGAATCAGAATTTGAAAATAGGTACGCTACACAGTTCTCTTGCGTTGTATTCAAAAGCAATACTTTTATTTTTACACAGTACACTTTTTTTTTCTCAAAAACGGCGAAGGAAAACATCGTGAGGAAACTGGCATGTCCTAGATAAAATCAAACATTTGAAGGCATGTGACACCTACCAACCCGCACTGGGCCCGTGGGGTTGATTACAGCCCACTCACTTCCTCTCACCGAGAGGAGAACTGTATCCCAGCAGTGGGAACATTATAGGCTGATTATGTAGTTTTATTTTTCATTTTGTAAATTTTAACAGCTACGTTTATAAAAATATTATTAAAAAATAAAAGGTTCTTGGATATTTTTCTAAAACCTACTATCTTATTTCAATCAACGTTTTTTAAGATTGGATCTGGCAACTCTGCTTCTACGTCAAATGTCAAAATACTGTGATGGATCTGTGAATTGTTTGTTTGTAAGAAAAACTCGTTAGAAAGTATTTCCCAGCCACAAAAAACCTGGATTCAATGCAAATATCACTCATGAGCGATATCTTTATTAATCCATATCAAAAGTTTTCCATGCCTTTGTGGCATTATTCATCTAAGTGGTTAGCCTTGAAGTAGATGTCACCTATTAACTTATATGAGTGTTGTTTATTCTACATTTTAGCTACATTAGTCGCAAATTCACGATTATATGGCTTTGATATTTGACTTATGTCTTACGACGATCCGGAAGAGGCATGTTTTATCTAAGTGTACGGGAGAAAGGTGCTGGTTTAGTTGTAATCAGCTGGATTTGCCTGGCTGTTCTGTGCGCCGCATCCACAGCGCCTTGTGACAAGACTCGCAGGGTGTTCACTGACCAGAGCGGCATCATCACCGATGGACCAACTAACTCTAACTACACACAAGTCAGTTACATGTTCTACAGATGTTTGATACAGTAGTGAGTGAAGTGCTTAAGAAAAATCTTGTTTCAGGACTCCCATTGTGAGTGGCTTATCAAAGCAGCGAATAAAAGCCAGTACATTACATTAAGTTTTATTCGTATGGGCACAGAATGTTCCTATGACTATGTTTTCGTGTATGACGGTGACTCATTTGATGCACCTTTGCTTGGAAGTTTTAGTGGAAAAACTGAACCCCAGAATGTTACTGCTTCTAGTGGATTTGTAAGTATGATGTCAATAAAGTCTAAATTGCAATTAATCTCAATACCTTGTAAGAGTATAACTTGTTCTTTTTAGTATGTAGATATCAGATCACTTATAAAATGTTTCATTTTAATGATCAAAGAATTAACCATTAACTAATGATTACTTTGTTATTGTAGATGTTAATATTACTGTACAGTGATACAAATTATGTTTTGGATGGATTCCGAGCTACATATGCCATTCACAACTGTCCTAACAACTGCACGGGGCGCGGACTCTGTGTGTCCAACAAATGCTTCTGTGTTGGCAACTGGGGTGGCCCAGATTGCAGTGTAGAACTATGTCCTAATAGCTGCTCTAATAATGGACACTGTAAAGGAGATAGATGTGCATGTAAAAAAGGGTAAGAATTGTTAATACCTAGATTATGAAGCATACAATACAAATATTGTTTGTTAGAATAGTATTAACTTAACTCTAGTGCAATTAAACAAGTGCATGTTTTTATGATCTGGAAATTAAAATCAATATTGACATTTATACATATTTATTAACATTGTCTTACACATGCCTTTGTCAGACTGCATTAAAGTCAGTACTCAAAACGGTGTACTCTATTGTGCTATTAGCTATGGTAAAAGTTGGAAAAAAAAAGATAAAATTACTTCCTTTAATAATTGTTTTTGTTTTTTATTTGTTGCTCAAAGACAATCCAATGTACAGATAAATCTGTTTTATCTGCTACATTAGCCAAGAAATTGCAAAGAATTTCTTACAACACATTTTCCTTAAGATATTTTCTTCCTTCTTTATTGTCTCAAATTAGATTTATTTTGTACAGGACAATTGTTCAATAAGTGTTTTAAATTTTAATGCAACTTGTGATGGACAGCAATAGACTGATCCCATATGACCATATCTACCAATTGATGCAGTTTTATCTCATTAACACAGGTATTCTGGTGAATCATGTTCTTTAAAGAAAAATGATAAGGAGGGCAATAGCTGGCACTGGCTGTCTCATACAGAGAGTGGGATGACGAAAAGAGCAGCTCATACAGCTGTTTACGTAAACCATACAGATTCACTTTACATATTTGGAGGATATGATCTGAACAAAGTATTGGGCGTATTGGAAGTATACAAGTAAGTTAAAATGTCCTTTGAACAAACTACATAAATGTCAATGTCAAACATGCCATAAAATAAATAAATAATGTTAATGGGTTGCACATACCTTGGAAAGCGACTCAACAAGGTTGATATTTACGGCAGTGAAAACTGCCAGTTGTATGCCGCCCTATAGATATTATTATCTATAGGGCGGCGCGTATTTTTACAAAAACTTTCGATACTTCGCTGTTACAAAATAAACTTGTGAGGTGTATTTTGAATTGGTTAAAAAACACGAACATTTTAATTAATACTTATACGGGTATTAGTGGTGATATAATAGTTCACATAATGTGAGTCTGAGTACACTCATTATCATTATTTACAATTTACGAGAAAATAAAAAGAACAACAGTAGTAAAACAATTATTTTTTGCAACATTATATTGTAAATGTATTATTTTCTTTACTGGTTGGCAAATGGTCAAGATTCATTTTTATTACTTCTCTTCTAAAGACTTGTGGCATATACAATGATTTTTTAATTACACGTCATCATCGCATTTAATCTGTTAATTTGATAATGGGTGCTTGATTAATTGAACATTATATAATATAATATTACTTTATAGGTTTTCGACTAGTCAGTGGTATGATGAAAATGGAAAAGTTTTACGTAGGTACCCTACCAATGAAGAGATTGACAAATCTCTGTTAACTTTATTTACTAAGGTAAGCAAACCTCGAAATATCCTTACATATTTATAAAACAAAGTCCCCCGCCGTGTCTGTCTGTCTGAATGCGATAAACTCAAAAATTGCTGAACGGATTTTCAAACAGTTTTCACCAATGGACGGAGTGATTCATGTGGAAGGTTTTAGTGTATAATTCATTAAGGTTTGGCTAAAATTTGACGATTATTGTTGAAGATATCGGAAAAAATCATGCTGACTGGGAACTTTATTGGCGTTCGCCGCGGAAATCGTAAAAGTAACATAAAAGTAATATTCTACAGTATAGTTCATCTTAAAAAGTTCGCAAAAAAGTCGATGGCATATGTCGATCTTCTAAGGATGACCCACAATAACCATTTTAATCTTTCAGAATTTGATAAAAATTTAATTGTTATGTCTGAAGCTATTTTGACCGGTATTATATTAATCCTTATCCAATAAACTATTCGGCGGCGGTGATCTCTCGCGTCCGGCCCTGGTTCAGGCCATAGTACGGAGCGAGAGGAAATGGGAGGCCGTCATCTCCTTCTGCGAAGCGGTAATGCTCGCGAAGGAGGAGGCGGAACGCGTGAGGGAGAGGCAAATTTCGCGCCCTCACGCCCCTAACCGCCGCAGGAGGAGACGCCCAGGGCGTCGGGAATCGCGAGGCGATTTCCGGCCACCATAGGCGCGGGCTTGCGGACGGTAAGCAATGGGTAGCTCACCGTCCGATAAGGACCAGGCCCGGGTCGACGGCGCGTTGTGTTCCACGCGCGCCTCAAAGAGATGTCAGCATAATCGACGGGGTCCGCTAGGGCCGATGCCTGCCGGGGTTGCGGAGAAAACCGAAAGCGAGATCGTGGCCCCCGGCAACAGGGCAACCGAAGGAACACGGGTGGGTTTTAGTCAGTAAGAGTCTGACACGCCCTCCCGCTCCGCCCAGAGCGGGAGAAGTTATTTGATGATTTCCCACCCAAGAAAAACAAAAAAATCTAATAAACTATGTTACTTAACACGACTGACATCATTTCATTTAAATTAATGGTTTAAAAGATATCACAGATTCAAAATTACGCGAGACAAAATAATTATGGTTGACCGTAACGCGGGCGCACCGGTAGGAGTCAATAACGTTTTCCTCGGGTTTTAGGTATGCAATCCCGGTATCGGTAGTATGTTCCCGTGAGATATTTTCCGACATCCACACGGGCGTAGCTGCGGACAAAAGCTAGTCCAATATTTACTATCTGCAAAAATTTCTAATATTTCTGTTTTTAGGGAAATGTTGATGGCAGCTGGCAAATAGGCAACAGAAGTTCATTATTTAATTTACTATTATCATCATTTACAAATCAAGACAAGACCACACTACCTCTCATGTATTCTCATGCACCTACTCCATATTCAGAAAGCTACTTGCATTTCACTGAGCAACCAGAAGTAGTAAGTAATGTTATGAAACCAAACACGACAAAGCCAGAGCCGAGGTATGGTCACTCAGCATGTGCATTTGGTAGTGGGTTCGTGTTGTATGGCGGAAAACTATCTGATGGCACTTTATCTTCTGAACTGTGGATGTATGACGCTGTATTAGATATTTGGACTCTGAGGGCTATGAACTCCACTTTCATCCCTCCTGGCCTAACCCGCCATACATTAACCGCCGTCAGAGATGAATTGTATCTGTTCGGCGGAAGTACAGTAGACGGGGAGTTTTCCTCAAGGTAAATAATCATGCAATTGACTTGATTCCAATTACATTTGAATGAATAAGTAGCAATTTGTTTCCTTGCTTCTATTGTTTGCAGTATGTACAAAATAAAGCTGGGTGATGTAAACACAGAGGCTTGGGAAAGAGTCCAAGTGAGAGGCGGAAAAGAACTGGATGTGCGGGTAGTTGCACACACCGCGGTGTATCATACGCATTCGAATTCTATTTTGGTGTATGGAGGCGTAGTGGCCAGTGTAGCAAGGTAATCCAAATTCATTGTCATTATTTTAACTTTTGTTCGAATTTGTTTTATCAGCTCAATCTATTAAAGACGATAGAGGATGGAATAGTATCAACATTATAGCACGTATTCACACAGTAATCTAACCAAAACTCTTTCATTTCTTCTCAGATTTTCTAAGCTCTCGGATAGAATGTTCGCCTTCGACATAGACTACAAACACTGGAGCGAGATACTCTATCCAAGAGCACATTTACGTGACACATACGTACCGCGGGAGAGGGCGTTTCACACATCAACTGTTATTGGTATGCTACTATCTTGTTATTTAATTAAAGCTGAAAAGGAAGTAGTCCATTTACCAGACCAGCGCCTGCACCTTGCTTTACAATAGAGTATTGAAAAACAGACTTTAAGCTTTGTAGCATACAGTATATTTCTTTTTTTTTATATGGGAGTCCAAAACTTTTCAAATGTCTTTCTTTCATTTCATTTGCTTTTTTTAAGATATTTTGTGCCACACAAATTCACATATTTTTTGTAGTTTTTCATCAGTACTAAACGGAGACGAAACATTGCTAGTCTGGTAATTAGAAACTATCATATCCTTAGTTACACCATTGAAATGAAAATACACTAATTCACCAAACAATTTCAGGAAACTATCTGGTGGTGTTTGGCGGATATTCTCATCGCCATAACAGAGAGGAAATCTGTTACGATGGACAGATGTACATCTATCACCTGGGCTGCCACTCTTGGATCCCTCTTGACGTGTTGGGGAAAGTGCGACGGTTCTATCCGAAGAAGCAAGGAGTGTTTGCGCATGCGGCAGCTTTGCGGCCTCCATCTACTTTGTTAATTGCTGGAGGATATCATGGAAATGTCAATGGTGAGTTTATCTCACATTCCAATTCCATCCCAATTTAATATCTGGAAATGGTACACCCATAGTTATTAATTAATTTAATACTTAGTTCAAGCACAAAATGTACAAAGGCGGACTGCATGTCTTAGGAAAAGCTACCAGTCAACCTTTGGTCAACATTTTGCGAATTACGTAAAAATCGTACCGAAACCCTAGAGGAACACTTTGCCTTACCCAAGGATTATACCTAGGACCCCATGTGCTGCGGCCACTACCAACAGGCCACTCTTCTTCTAAATTAATCTTTCATTTACAGGTGATCTATTAGCGTATATGGTACCTAGTTGGCAGGCTGGTATCACTAATGACGACCCAGAGTCCGCGTGTCGGCGACATCGCTCTCAACCGGAGTGCCTTGCCGACCCCGAGTGTGGCTGGTGCTCTGCTGATGATGTACGTTATTATCATTAATAATATGTTACAGTAGATTTAGGCTATAGTTCAAAGCGTTAAAAGCCAAAAAAGGGCGAAAAAGGGGTGGTTCAATTTGTCCTGTAAAGCTCCATCTTCTATCTCTTTCTCACACTGAACCAATGTTGGGTCTAACACTTTGTAATAAGGTCCCGTTATGGAACAATATGCTAAATAATTTTGGTTGGCGATTATTATTTTTTATTTAGATTTTAAAAGATAAGCTAAACATAGTTAAACTTTTTGCAGACTTGCTACGGTAGAAGGATAGGAGCCAACTGCACCACAAACCTCCAATCAATTCGATGTGGGGGTATATGCCCAGCGCTAGGCGACTGCCATTCCTGCCTCATACACGGTCCGCCGCCCGGAAGACGAAACAGTAGCCGCACGCCATTGCCATCTGTCAGTACGAAGCTCGGCTTAGATCAGTGTAACTGGTGCGTGCAGAATGCACGGTGTCATCATAAAGATGGTAAGTTGGTGTGTAGCTAAAGGTGCGTCTACACCAAGGTTTCTTTAGTGAAGACATTCTAATGACCACAACCATTTTAAATCACTATAATTTGCTCGTGAACAAATTATTGAATGTAAAGATGCGTATTACTGCGAGCATACGCATCTTAACATTCAATCATAGTCTAAAGTTATAAAAAGCAATAACTCACGTAAAACTTTTTCTCTCAGACAATTATGGCGTTTGCGGAGAAGACACACCCTCAGAAAATCCCGGCTGGTGGGGCAGCACTGGTACAGAAGTAACAACTCCTGACGAATGTAAAATACTAGACAAACGACCCGGTCTCACATTTCTTCGATATCAGCAACCAGCAGATTGGAACCACCCAGATGGGGTTTCTGTGGTTAATGCCACGACTGTTGATTGGGTTACGGGAGGGGGGAGTAACCATATATTTAGTGGGCCGAGTGAGGCAAGGCTTAGAGGGTGGTTGCATATACCACAGTACTGGAACGGGACAGGTGAAACGTTGCATATTTGTGCTGGATACTCGAACATTTCTCTGGCTTTGGGGGACGCTGGTGGCCCAGTAGCCAATCTGACGGCTCACCCGTCCGCCTGCTCGCTCGTGGATTGGCCATCATTGTTTCCTGGACGTCTGGCCGTTGACATGCACGCTAATGACTCGTTACACACCGGCTTATATCCATCGCATCATCACGCTAAAATGGAACTGCTTCACAACAAATCTCAGGAAAGCGCAAAGGTAATTTTTGTTTACTGTTAATTTCCCCTTTCCTTTGATTTGTTTTATATTCTGTTTTTGTACAGCTATAAGTATGATTGATATTCTTCAGTTAGTAAATTAGACGTGGTATTTGTGTTCCTAGTATACCACACCCCACAGCTATTCACAACCGTTCGATTCGCTATCGAATTCAAATGTTAAGGTTCGTTTAGGGGGAATGCTACAAAATGGTAACTTTTATGGTAGAAAATAAATTTTATTATTAGGTATTTCGTAACATAACTTGAGTGCTACTATAAAATATACACGGAGTGCTTAATTGGTGACCTGTAATACAGGTTTTTATTTAAACCTACTTCAGGCTCCAGTCGTGCTGGAGTTAGCTCCTTGTTTGTGCACTATTGTCAAGTACTAACATTCGCCTTGTATTATTAATTTAAAAAAAAGAAACCAGATATAATATAATGTTTAGTTTTTCTTATTTCAAATAAACTGCAGGTCTAGTTTTTAAAATAATATTGACGTGTAAAAGTATTTGTATAAACCTACTTATAGAAATAAAAATCATTTATCATAACTAAAACGAAAAATGTTATTTTAGGTGTTCACATTCGAATTTCTGGAGCCTTACTCAGATGGCCAGTGCAAATACGACAACTGTCTGCTTTGTCTTTCGGACGCCGCGTGCGGCTGGTGCGAGCTGACGAACAAATGCGAGCCTCGCAACATCGACGAGAGCATCTCGTGCGTGGCGGACGGCGAGTGGCGCTACCTCACGCTGCAGCCGGCGGCGTGTCCCAACTGCTCCAACTACATCAGCTGCGAGCGCTGCGTGGGCGGCAACTACTGCGAGTGGTGGGCGGACGAGGCGCGGTGCGCGCGGCGCGGGCGCGCGGGCGGCGCCGTGACCGCGCCCGCGCTCTGCCCCGCGCCCTGCCGCCTGCGCGCCGACTGCGAGCACTGCCTGGACGAGCGCGGCCGCTGCGTGTGGTGCGAGGCCACGCGCCAGTGCTTCAGCTTCAGCGTCTACACCAGCGAGTACCAGTTCGGCCTCTGCCGCGAGTGGCTGGACCGCGCCTCCTCGCCGCCCGACGACACGGCGCGCAAGTCCGGCCAGTGCAAGTCGTGCCGCCGCCACGTGCAGTGCTCCGCGTGCCTGCGCAGCATGGGCTGCGGCTGGTGCTACTCGCACGAGAACCCCATCAACGGTGCGTGCACGGAGGGCGACTTCACGCGCTCGCACGCCGACTGCGCCGCCGTACTCAACGTGACGTCAGCGGACGCGGGCTGGGCGTACGCGCAGTGCCCCGACGTCGACGAGTGTGGGCTCGGCCTACACGATTGTAATGAACACGCTATCTGCAATAACACTCATGGCTCATATACGTGTAAATGTAAACAGGGATACATTGGGGACGGTAAAAAGAGTTGTATGCGAACCTGCTACAATAACTGCATTCATGGTTATTGTCTCGGAGCTCCTCAATACAAGTGTCACTGTGACCTGGGGTGGACGGGTGCAGATTGTTCCATAAACTGCGGATGTCACAATCACTCGACGTGTAGAACGGGCGTGGGTCGGTGTGACGAGTGTCAGGACTGGACGGAGGGAGAATTCTGCGAGTCTTGCAAGCCCGGCAGTCACGGCAACGCGACCACCGGGCAGGGCTGCCGCCGCTGTGACTGTAACGACCACGGCGACGAGGCGCGCGGCGTGTGTGATGTCGCCACTGGAGAATGTATTTGCAAAGATAACACCGAAGGCTTGAACTGTGAACGATGTAAACCAAAGTTTTACGGTGATCCTAGACATGGGGGAAGATGTTACTATCAATGTGAACCCAGAGGAATGTTAAATGCGACACAAACCGAAGGAATTGGTTCTTATAAAACTGACCCCGATATCAAAACAATTGGACCGTCCAAAGAATGTTTATGGATTATTTCTGCAGAAGATATAAAGGATGCAATCATTCAGTTTACCATTAATTCCTCTACCTTCGACGTTCCCTGTGATGAGAATGCAGTTTACGTTTACGACGGTCTCGGTGGGGTGCCTGATCTGAGCAACAACCAGCAGAGTCAGTTATTGGGGGTATTCTGTAACGGTGCGTCTTCGGGTGTCATAGAGGCTCGCAGTGGTAACCTGACAGTCCACTACAAGCAGGGGCAGCCAGAGCAGGGGTTCGAGGGAAGCTACAAGGTGCTAGCGTGTGACGGCTACTGTACGTGGCCGAGGGTTTGCAACAAAAGGCACTGTGTGTGCCGCGAAGGTTACGGCGGCCCGAACTGTGAAGTTGAGGTCTGCCGTAATAACTGCAGCTTGGCGGCCAGTGCCGGTGTATGTGATGCTAGCTACGGAAGATGTTTGTGTAACGAGGGTTTTGGTGGAGATGACTGCTCAATCAGACTAGACAAAACACAACTTGTATTTACTGAGCTTTTTAACTCAGAATATTTATCTGATGGCTTAGATCACTTGAGGAAAACTCTCCCCAGATTCGGCCACACTCTGGTGGCCGATAGACGCGGGCTATGGATGTTCGGTGGATATTCTCTTTCACACGGTCCATTAAATGACATAAGATTTTTTGACACAAAGAATAACACGTGGATGCAAGTAACTTTAGAAGCGACGCCAGACGCTAAGATGCCAGAAGGTCGATATTTCCATGCTGCTGAGATCTATCACTCGAAACAAAATATTTATATTTATGGAGGTTTAAGTTTACAAGAGAAGAGTGGACAGAACAAAACGCTTGGAGACTTTTGGCAGTTCAGCTTAAAAGACCAGAGGTGGAGCAATATCCGCAACAAAGATAAAGATGGTCAGCCCCCCTCGCTCGCCGGACACACGTTGACGTTACAGAAATATTTGGACTACGAAAGTTTAGTTTTGGTAGGAGGATTTTCATTAGAAGAAGGTTTCATGTTTGACGTGTGGGAGTTCGATCTTGACAATGAGAAATGGATCAAATTGAAAGATGAAGGCGCAAAGCCGTCTGGAATAATTGGCCACAGCACAGTGTACCACGCCCCTTCGCAGAGTCTGTATGTTTATGGAGGGATTCTATATGCATACAACGGTACTGTCCTTTCTAACAAACTGTTTTCATTCCATTATCCAACAAAGCAATGGAGTGAATTGCCCACATTCCCCATTTTTAATAACTATTATGACAATTTACCGCAAGCCACATACTTACATTCAGCAGTGACGACGAATGATTACATGATCATATTCGGTGGAAGAACTGATCCTGAAAATAGATCTGATTCTCTTATAGCATACATCTATAGTTGCAACCAATGGGTCCGACTCGTCAAAGGTTTGTATAACTATATTTTTTTGAATATTAATTCCGTTTAAAATATTATTATAGGATTTTTTAAGTATCTTGCATGTTTTCAGGTGTAAGCATCGTTGGTCACCCACCACCACCTACGATAGCTCACGCAATGGCAATCGACATTGACACGGAAAACGAAGGATACATCTACATAATAGGTGGTTGGACAGGCAGCGCCCACTGTCAAGTGACCCGGATATCACTTCCCGAAGACTTGTGCTCACTGTGGAGTTCAAATAAGTTTGAATGTCGAAGCCATATGGGGTGTAGTTTCTGTAATACTGGAAATTATACCAAGTGTTTTTCTGTGGATAAGCCGGGATGTGAGGGGAGTGACAGTGTGTCGGTGAATCCTGGGGCTGCTTGTGATGCTGAGCTGGTGTCGACGCGTGCTTGTGAGAACTTCACTACCTGCATGTCTTGCCTGGCCGCGTGGCCTATGTACCCCGAGGATAAGCCCGCCTGTCGATGGTGCGAATCTTGCGCCGCAGCAGTCGGTAGGTGCATTCATTCAAAGCTTACCACTTTCCGGGACACTGAAGGAGACACAATAGAAGTTTTATTGTTATGACGTCTATGAGGGTTTAGTGCCCCGCAAAGTGTTACTCGCTTGTTAAATTGTTTGCTTACTCGAACAAATATCAACTTTACGCTAGTGTAATTGAAGTTGATTTCAGAATGACTAGTCCTTTGAAAAGGTCATAAAATCTTACAGTTGTAACGGAAACTTAACTTTATGTGTAGGCGTTAAAGTTTATTTTCTTAATTCACATAAATTTCAATTAAGATTACCTAAACATCAGATTTAAAAAAACTTATTAATTTTAGGTGAATGCGTACCAACGGATGAGTCCTGTACCAGCATGAAATGCAACGCCGGCACTACCTACATCAGTAATGTGGACAACTGTCCCGAGCTCAGATGCGCGTCATCGGACTGCGAGAAATGTGTAGGGGCTAAAGAATGCACATGGACGAGACACGCTGTCAGAGAAGGTAAATGATATTCGTAACTTAATTGTAAAACCTGCTTATTTTAAACTTGAATAAACTCATACGATCTTAGATGATTTACATTTAGTGTTACGTAGTCTAAGTTCATTTTTGATCGACCGTTTGTAATAAAAACGTAAATAAATTTTGGACTGCCTCGTTGGTCTAGTGGTCGCAAGCGCTACTGCTAAGTATGAGGTCCTGGGTTCGATTCCCGGGTCGAGCAAAATGTTATTGGGTTTTTCTATCTGAAATTTCTCAGTAGCAGCTCGGAGTCTGAATTTGTGCCCGGTTGATGGCAATAGGCTCGCCCCCTATTACATGGGACTTAAACATAACTGGCGAAATGTGGGTGTGCCTGTGCTACAGGGACACCTCTGCCCAACCCTTCGGGGAAACAAGGCGTGATGTTATGTGTTATGTGTGAAATTTTGGTTGCAATAAAATTTGAACTTGTCTATTATTAGTCATATGACATGGAGTTGAATGTTCCAAAACAAAATAATCTTCTATTATTATATAAATTGAAGCATAGGTGGATATACTAAGCTCGTATCATTTACAGGTCAACTAACACGTATTGCAGAAGAATCCGTTGAGCTTTTCAATTGGACGTGCGCGTTGATAGAAGAGCCAAGCCGAACAAGTCTTCGTGCTACAAAGAGTGAGGAGTGTCCGAACAGATGCACCATGTTGGACGATTGTCAATCGTGTCTTAGTACTGACGGGGGGGAAGGAGGGTTTGCGGAGTGCCGCTGGGCTACTTACCTGGGAAAGTGCATTTCTCCTGCGTATCAGCCGGTGTATTGCGCGGGTGGTGTTTGCGGTCTGGTGCTTACTAAGGCGGATAAAAGCAAGTGTCCAGCGCCGTGCGACACGTTTGAGCAGGTAAGTTATAAGATTGTTATACGAGGGGCTAAAATGGGTTATTTTCTATCGAGGTAGTTTTACTCCCGAGCTTTAGCGAGGGAGTAAATAGAAACCGAGTTATAATGGGTTTTTAGCGTCGTGTGTTACTCTACTTTTCACTACGATTGCGAGAAAGTAAAATAATCCAATACAATATTAAATAGTTTATTTTATTTAAAAAATTATACAATTTGTTCTATCTGAATTTTTAAGGAAACTTTTTATCATGGTATGCGGTAGTACGTTTCCAAGGGATATATTCCGAATTCCACGCGAGCGAAGCCGCGGGAATACTGCATATACTTTTGTTGCTGATCATACTTTCCTCAAATGCCAGTCCGGATGCTGCCCTGCTTGTTTGTTTCACGAACTTTTTGACAATATCATTTTTGGTCTGGACTTTAAAAGAGACTGACCCAACTCTTAAGAGTAAAAATACTCAGGGTAAAACCCAGAGTTTTTTCTTCTCAGAGTTTTAGAGAATGCCATGAAAAAGTGATTGTAATATATTACTTAGGGCTTATTTATCAATAGTCAGATAACTTTTATCTGGGAAATACGTCAAACTACAGTATTTATTCTTCTGATAAATGTTATCTCGACTATAAAAAAAAAATCGGTCCTTCCATTTAATTTCAGTGCTCAGAGTGCTTACACCACTCTCACTGCGGCTGGTGCGCGGTGTCAGGCGCCAACGGTCAGGGCGTGTGTTCTGAGGGCTCCATTGATTCGCCTCTGGACTACTCCACTCGCACCACCTGCGCCGCGGTCTACACGGCCGCGAATCACGATGATTATTCTAACGATACCTTCTCTTGGCACTATACGCGCTGTCCTCCTGAAAATGAGTGTGAGAATAACCATCATCAGTGCAAAGCTGAGTCTGAGGTGAGTTTTATGAATTTGGAACATTGAAATAAAGTCTGTTCAAATCTTTGTTTCCAATTCACGTACGAATGTCAACTTTATGTTTTTGTAAATAAAGTTGATTTCAGTATTTAAAAATGTCATAAAAGTTTCCAATTTGAGTTATTTTCATTTGAACGAATGTCAACTTTATTGCAGTGTAAATTAATTTGATTTCAGAATGAGTAGTAATAAAAAATTGTACGGCAATGAGACCGTCATTGCCGTACAATTTTTTGCTTACTTTGTAACCTACTTTAGGCCAACGATGCGAGTCATAATTTACCGTAATAAAATAACATAACTAACGAATTTAAATATAGTGAACTTATTATAACTGTGTAGCTATCAACAACTGAGATAAATAATCGCCTTCCACTCTAGTACTGTTACTTACTCTTAACTTGAATAAACTTAACTATTTAGTGCACCTTAGTGGAACGTGTTTCTCTATACTAACTGAACTTATAAACCTTCATGATCAATCGGTATACGGAGTTAACTACTACAACCCGTACAGTAATCCTATTGAAATGTCGTAAAAATAATAAAGTTATAGAGTAAACTAAAATTAATATGCAGGCATTAAAATTATTTAAAAAAAATCCCAATTGTGAACACACTTTACCTTTAATCATGTATTTATTTCGCGTCAGGTATGCCGTGACCTACCCGAAGGCTACGAGTGCGCGTGCGGCGCGGGCCACAAGCGTGCGAGCGGCGCGGGCGCGGCCGGCGCGGGCCCCAGCTGCGTGGCGGTGTGCTCGCAGGGCTGCGTGCGCGGCGCCTGCGTGCAGCCCGACGTGTGCCGCTGCGAGTTCGGCTACGTCGGCGCCAACTGCACCATACAGTGCCAGTGTAATGGGCACTCCGACTGCGAGGGGCCTGATAAGCTCGATAAGTGTATCGAGTGCCATAATAATACAATGGTATGAGGTTCTTCTCTAAATTGTGATCTTTTTTCGAACTGTCGTGAGGTGTTAACCTGTAATAAAAATAAAATGTGCTAAACATTAGTTTCCGAAACATGAAAAATGTAGCTGCATGCAATGTTTCACAACTTTTTTTACCACGAATACGAAACCTGATCATGTTGCCAGTAACAAGTTTTCCGCAACACAAAAACAAATTGATAAAACAGCAATGCGTTCCGTTTGTAGGGTGACCAGTGCGAAAAATGTAAGCCGAACTTCGTGGGTGATCCTGTGAACAACGTCCAGTGTGTGCCATGCTCGACGTACTGTCACGGCCACACATCCATCTGTACCAGCGAAGTGGACGCGGCCCCTACGTCGCGCGACGTCGGGGGCCCCGCGGACCCTGACGACTACCGCGACGGGGCCGCTAAGGCTCGCTGTGTGCGATGCGCTAACAACACGGACGGACCCCGCTGCGAACGATGTATCGAAGGATACTTCAGAGGCTCCGATGATTTCAGAGACCCTTGTAGACCGTAAGTGTAATTAAATAATTGAAACAGTAATAATCGAAGCAAAATGATTATGAAAAGTGAACTGAAAAAACTTTTTTACATAAAAAATACTTATAAACTTTCGGAAGTCGGTGTCTTTATGTCGGGTTTTGAATTTTCGTTTTTTGCCACTGACTTCCGAAATTGAAGTAATGTAGTGTTTTTTTTTTTAAGTTTTTATTTGTCACTTGTTAGGGTTCCGTACCTCAAAATGAAAAGACGGATCCCTTATAGGTTCCCTCGTGTGTCTGTCTGTCCGTCTGTCACAGCCAATTTGCTCCCAATCTAATGGACTGATTAAGTTTAAATTTGGTACACATACGTATATCTGTGACCCAAACACGGTTGTCTAATTGTCTGCTTACTTAGTTTAGGAGCCCGGAATGCTGACTATAATTTAAAACTTGGCAGTAAAACCCTCTGTTTCCATATGCTAAGTACTGTGATGTTGTATTTAATATGTACTAATAAACATAAATTTAAATAAATTAATTTTGAATATGGGGGTAACTTTTGGGGGGCAAATAAGAAATTTACAAAAAAGTTTTTCAAACTGTACCATGTAAGTGTGACATATCAAATGAAAGGGCTTGTTGCGAGGATCTCAAACTTTTTTTTTATAATTTTAAAATAAATATGTTTAAAGATATTTTAAAAAAAATATGAAAATTGACCAATTCCCTTATTTCCGAAACTACTGAGCCTAAAATTTTGAAAAAAAAAAAATACAGAGTAGGTATTGTTCTGTACTCATAGATTAATCTCTCAATATTGTGCGTACAAACTTACATTTGCAGTTGGAATGTATGGGAGAACATGTATGTCAACTAAAATGTTATGTTTGTATTTGGGATAAATTCATCCCAACTACGGAACCCTTTCTATTCTAACTACGAAAAAAAAAAAAGTTCAGTATTTGTAAATAACAGTGATAGGAAGTTATTATAACATCATCCACATAGGTGGGAAAAATACGTATTATTGAAGGTAACTCAAAAACTATCTAAGCAAAGTTGATAAAATTTATTTGGGCCCACCGCGCAAGCTTCCTCTACCAAATGAAAAAATAATTTAAAAATCGGCTCAAAATTGACGATCGATGGACATAAAGACGAACATAGAACCTCCTTCGTTATGGAAGTCGGTTAAAAAGAACTGCTCCTCTAAACGTACAGAAATAAAACCTAGGTTTATCATTTTAAAATACTGATTTTTGGTGTACACAATCAGAAAGGTGCATTTAAGTCGGCAGCAGGAGACAAAACTTGAGGTTTAAAAAGTTGATTTTGTCACTATATTGAGTTTCTCACATAAATTTTGTTAGTCTTAGCTTGAGATACTTTTGACCTTTCACATTAACATTCTTTGATTGTTTCAGATGCGAGTGTCATGGACACGGTGACACTTGTGACCCAGTAACAGGAGAGAAGTGCAACTGTGGCAACAATACCGAGAGCGACATCTCGTGTCAGACGACCAGTAAGAACTCTGCGCAGGAGTGCTGGCGTCATCAGTGCGTCAAGTGCAAGGACCTCTACATGGGCGACCCAAGGAATGGACGCCAGTGTTATAAGACGATTAATATTGAGAACAAACTGTGCTTTGATGGGAAATCTATAGGTATTTTTTTAATAAAAGATCTGTCTTATGCATTGTACACATAAACTAGCTACGCCCCGCGGTTTCAGTCGCGGTTTTTACGTTAAAACATATCTTAAATCACTCGTTAATAGTGTAGCATTCTATCAGTGAAAGATTTTTCGTAATAGGGTCAGTATTTTCAGAGATTAACATACAAACAAGTTTTTATAACTTTGACTAATTGTAATAAATTAAACTATACATATTTATTATAAATTCTTCGTGTCTGTCTGTGTGACTGCGTTGTTCTTTTAAACTACGCAACCAATTTTGATTCGGTTTTCACCAAATTTTAGAAAATTTATTCCGGAAGGTTTATATGTAAACTACATTAATATTAAACTTGCATATAATAACGAAATTTCGGGGTTTTCTCAAGTCGTAAAAACCGTGCGAAACAGGGGCGGGTCGCTAGTTAAGTATAAATCGAGATTATTATAAAAATGCTTTACATTTCCAGATGAGTGCAAAATCAAGCCACGACCACTGTACCCTGGTCAGACAGTATTCGTAGCAGTGAACCCAAGATACATGAACGTTGACATAAGAGTGATAGTGGACGTGACGCAGGGGGCCGTCGACCTATACCTCAGTCCGAACGACAGTTCGTTTGTAGTCTCGGTGAACTCCAGTAACGGAGACCATGCGGTAGAACTCGACTCTACGTACCATAAGCATGAGCCGAGTAGAAGGATGCCATCTTTCGACGAGCATGTGCCTGAAGAGCCGCGTGTTACGTGGTACTATGACAAGATAGAGTACACACTCGCTGATTATACAGCGAAGGATTTAGCTACATACGTAACTGTTGATAGGAGAAATATACTGCTCCGAGTAAGGAATCTTCGCAACCGATTAGTCCTCACTCTCCCGCAAAACGTTCATGACCTAACCCATACCAAGTTCTACATTGTGATTCGCGCACGTCATACAGAAGATGGCGCCGCAAGCTTCGGTGTAATCTTCTTTAGACAAGATCAGCTACATATTGATCTGTTCGTGTTCTTCTCCGTGTTTTTCTCGTGCTTTTTCCTGTTCCTGGCGGCGTGTGTGGTCGCGTGGAAGGCGAAACAAGCGGCTGACGTGCGCCGCGCCCGACGGAGACATGTTGTTGAGGTATGGAGTTTTAGTATTATTTTAGGTAAAACTCTTACAAAAATATTAATTAAGAAAAAAAAAGTGGTGAAGGAGTGCCGACAGAAGTGAATACTTGAACAAGATCGCCTTGGTAGAAGAAAAATACTTGTATAGAACATTGGTCCGTAACCTTATCTAAATAAAGAACACAATTGCGTTTACAAAAAATAATACTTCCGAAACGTTTAAAGTAAAAATTCTTGCATAGATCATTGATCCGTAACGTAATATAAATAAAGAGCACAATCGCTTTAGCAAAAATGAGGTGTCGTTATAGTGTCGCGAAATCAAGTTTTCACTTCAAAAATAAGAGTTTAATTAACTGATAAACTCTACGTAGGTACTTAGGCCCGCTTCCACCACAATCTAAATGCGTTTAGCGGTAAACGTATTTCAAACCTTGTTTTGTTTCTCCGTAAATTATTAGATGTCGGAGACAGATGTTTTAAATATATTTACGTTGATGATTTGTGGTGCTGTTTATCATTTAATTGTGCTTTTGTGTGTTATTTTTCTTCTTCTGTGTTGACCAAATTTAACCAAATAAATGATTTATTTATCTTTAAAAGAGTATATAAATCTTCTAAAAGCTAAAATTGTGCTCTCCTCGATTGCATGTGTAATTATTTAAAGTATTTGCATAGTCGCAATATACACACAAATTAATCGCCAACATTGCTCTTTCAGTTCAATTTTGCGCAATTTTAGAGTAGTCGGATTCTACTAATTATTTCTTACAAATTATTGCCGCGTTATAAGTTAGCGAGGAAATAAAAAAATGAACTGTATCACAGATGCTGCACATGGCCAAGCGGCCGTTCGCGGCGGTGACGGTGATGCTGTCGGGCAGTGTGCCGGCCGTGACGTCGTTCGTGACGTCATCCGGGCCGCGCCGGCGCCGCGCGCCCGACATGCGGCCCGTCGCCATCGAGCCCACCGCCGACACGCGCGCCGCCGTCACCACTGTATTCGTCAAGTGAGTCTAGCAACGCATTATAATTTAGTCCATAATAATAGGAGACCGTAGAAGGTGGCGGGACAAGCGGGACAAAACATTACACTAGCGGTCCACATTAGCACTGTATCGCATGCACTGAAAGTCATGGGGAGAGGGCTTTGCCCAGCAGTGGAATGATACTAGCTAACAGTAATAGGAGATCGTACGCGAAATTATGTGCGTAGAAGTGCAAAGTGACATAGTATTCCTCAGCTTACTCCATTGAATTAATAATTATAGCGCTGCAAGTTAATTATGGTGCGTGGCCAAAGTCGGATCAGAACATTTTACAAAACGATTGCACAAATGTTTGCCAACTGCGCCCAGACAACGTCATTCGAGCGACGATTCATTCGAATGACGATGATGATGTTTTCTCACAGCATTGTCATAGTATTGTAAGTGTACAATACTATGACAATGCTGTGAGAAAACAATATTTGTTTATTTACTGTTTGTGCTGCTAGCGCCACTAGTGGTGCAGATTACCCCATTTCATGAGTGCCCATGTAGATTTATGCCAAATAAAATACTTTTGAACTCTAGACTGCAATGTAGACGCAAGAAATCATCTCATGCTGGACATAGTTTAACTTTTAAGGCATTTAATAAGCATATAAAATTGGTTAGGTTGCCGGGCGGGTCCCGCGTGCCCGTGCGCCTGGCGCTGGCGTCGTCGCTGGTGCTGGTGGCGCGCGCGCCGCCCGCGCGCTCGCGCCGCGCGCCGCCGCTGGCGCGCCTGGCCGCGCACACCTAGCCGCCCGCTGGACGACTCGCTGCGACCGGCGGTACCCGTGTGCGCACGCTCGCTTCTCTAGCCGAATCCGAAAGAACGCGGCGTACGGGTGCGAACAGACGCTCTAACATTGTTTTCGTGTAAAATGTACGTATCCACCCGGTTGCGAGTGATGTATGTCATCGACGGCCGCATCGACGTAAGTTAATTTTTGACCTATTTAGGGCGGGTGTTATAGATTTCTACAATATGTATATATCGATCGGTGAGTGGTGAGATTGGTCTCCACTTACACAATTGTGTCAAGGATCTGCTATTTATCTTCGCTGATCATTGAATCTCGTGACAGCGCCGTCTCGATGCGAGCGAGGAGCCAAAGGTATCAAAATTGAGCGCATGTGATGCGCGGGTTGTGAATAGCCGATATTCGCTGATCTGTTGTGTTGTTTATCTCGAAATTTTATTATGTAATGTTGACGCCACATTTTGTTAATGGAATGTTATTGAATGTCTATTTTATGAGTTAGCTTCAGATCTTTATTTACAAGTTTTCAGTAGATGAGTAAAATATTGCAGCTGAGTATTTCTAAGGTACATTAGAAAACTATGTTCCTACGGATAGATGAATCTCTTATGATAAAAGATATTATTAGTTATTTAAATTACATATCTACGGCAGTTATTTTCTAAATTGATTATATTTTAATGTAAAAAGTAGCTCGATTTCTTTCTTGAAGCTGAAATTGTACAATATACTACATAATTATACATTTTATGTTGACTTGCATTTGCTATTTTTTGTGTTACTGAATTTTAACTTGCCAAATAATACTACCGTAAATATAAATAACTGAGATTATTTTAAGTGCGTAAGTACCTCCCAATTAAAAAGCCAATAGGTATTGTATATATGTTACAAACGCGATATTACGTAACCGCTGGTCATATCTAATATAATTGCGAGTATATTAGTATTACACCCGAATTTAGAAGATATAATAACGGGTGTAAAATACCCTAACGAAGCCGAGAGTCACCTGTTCCTCCCGTTATTATGTTTTTTTTTTGTACTAGACGGTCTAAGAACTGTCTGGTTATGGAGATATGAAGGTCTAAATTTTTTTAAACAAGTAGTAATTGTTCTAACTTTACTCTACCATCCTTGTACCGTTGGTGTGCTTCACATTGCGCACTAGCGCAAACAGCGAATATTCTCACAGAAATAAAAGTCGTTTCCCAGCAATTATTTTTGCACAGTTATTTAGTTTGATGTACAGAATTCGTAGATGGCGGCTTCGTGATAGGTCTTTTCACATCCTGCATAGCATCACTTTAAGAATGACCGGCCGGCAAAAGAGAGGCGTCAAAAAAGATAAAGATGCGTAGGTGAATATATTCTTAAATACGTAACGTAAATTACTTTAAATTCATCGGTGTCTAAATTAGTCGGTAGAAGTTGAATTAAATCAGTACAGTACCAGCAAACTTAAGCTGATGGCAGATAGTCTATTATTAATGTTTGTTACGGCGTAGCGTCGGTCGGCATTTATATTGTCAAGTTATATATTATATACAACGTAATAATAATAAAAACATTGCAAATATTATTTTCGAACATTCGCCTCGTTTTCGATATTTTGTTAACACAGGGTGTGCTGTAATTATTTTATGTAAGCTCCAATTTTAAAATGCTTGTACATACAGGCATTGAAGCAATTAATTTTGATTAATAAATTGCTCATTAGTTATCAGCAGTATTGTGTAAATGGATTGATCAATTATTTGATGTGTAAGTAGAATTATATAAAATAATTAAGTAGTTTTAATTTTAAAATAGTAAGAGAGTACTGAATATTGTTATGGCTACATTATTAAGTTATACATAATCAAATGAATTGTACTTGATCAAAGGTATAAACTGAGTCCAAAATACATTCCATTTGTATAACTTTGTATATAAAATAATGTGTAATAATTGTGTATTACCAAATTTTAGATCAGGTATCAAAGAGCTTTAAGGATATTTATATACTAAGAAAATTTATTGCAAATGTATATCAAGAAGGATCTAATCTTCGATTAGATCCTTCTTGATATACATTTAAATGCATTTATATATTATTTCCTTCTCACGCTGTATACATTTAATTTAGAACTGAAGAGGGATTTCTTTATAATGTCCGTAGTTTACTCCTAAGTTGTGTTTGAATGTTGTTTGTGTATTTTGAATGCATTTGTGACATACTGAAATGGTGATGGAAATAATGCAGTAAAATTATAATGTCTATGCTATATTAGATTGGTAATATTAATTCGAAGGTTTATACAATGCTAGCAAGGCTAGCTAAACAGGCGTCTATTTCAATAGATGAATACATTATGTATTACCTAATTTCGTCCTATTTTATGCTCAATGGTATAAACCCTATTTAAATTATATCCTAATATTATATGGATTGCCAAGATGACAAAAGGCATTTTCATTACAAATGCTATAATATGAGTACATTTAGCACTTTTTTCTTACTAATATATTTGCTCTCACAGTAACAGTGTTGTCCATTTCTATTTATGAAGTTTGTAGTTTATATTCTTTATTGAATTTTAAGATAGGTATTGGGTTTACCTTAGAAATATAAGCATAATTTTATTTGCTCAAAATATTTTTATATTGAACTATGACAGCTCTGTAATGCATTTTTCTATTTTGTACAACCTTTGTTCATACAATGATATTGTATCAATTATTTCTTGGTCTCCCTTATTGATGAACATGTTTAGCAAGTTAAAGCCATCCTTGCTTTTCTTCAGGTGTGATATTATTTTAAGAGTTTACTATAAACAACCTATTTAATTAAAAGATGCCCATTCATATTATAATGTACTGTATTACATATATAAGCCATTTGTGAAAACTTTTTATTAATAATTGTATGTATTTATGGTACATTAAAATTTGATATTTATAAGTATTTCGTATCTGCAAATAAAGTTTATCTGGGCAGCTTCATATTAATTAAGTTTAGGGTGTGTATCAAAACATGGTCACTTCTACAAAATTACAAGATCTTGTACCACCACCACTATTGTAATAAAAATATGTCCATGACAACATTTTCAAGGCAATATTTTCTTTATTAAATTGAATCATAAAGCAGTATTATGTATAAGCAATATTTATATATATTTTTGTTTAACCTGAATGTATAATAAATGTTTATAAAATAAAATATACTGTTGGTTGTAAATCAAAGATTTTTACTTCAATTTGAAACACAAAATACAAGTATTTATAGCGACATTGTCAATATGTATTAGTTAAAACTCTACAACATAGAACCTTATGAATGAACTAGGCAATGAATAATGAGCTTAATATTTATGTGTTGATAATATTACATGAGAACAGCAACTTAATATTACATGATAATCTAAGGATAATTCCTATTGATCTTTTTGAGTAAGTAGATGTGTTTTGATTTTTTGAAGCAGTTCTTTCTTCACAGTGTCTGGGACCAGTGCCCGGGCACGAGGAGTAACCTTGGTAGCTAACATATCAAATGTGATGTTACTGCTTTCATTTTCTTTGACTACATCTCTGCAAAGCATTCTGACTTGATCTCTCCATCCACATTCTATTAACCGCCGTCTTAAAAGTTCTTTAAACCTGCAACAAAAACATTTCTTGTAAAGAAATCTCAAATAGTCGCTTCACTTTATTAATTTGCCTAACAACATTGTTATGTCTCCAGTCTTGGCTTATTAAGTCGACAGTATAAGAACGTAAGATTTAGACTTTAGACCTCTAGTAAGCAATACGTCTAGATCTTTTTTAGGGTGACCTGAACATGCAAAAATACCAATAAGTAGTAGGAATTCTAGAATGTGTTTGAAAATTGACCATACCTTGTATTTTCTCAAAACATTTGAGGAAATGCAAGGTATGGTCAACTTTATGTCGGTACCTTTCCCGGTCTCCAGTTAACACCAAACGCTGATGTGCTATGGTATTGTTTACAGTCATGTTAACCTGAAATAGGGACATAATTAATAATTTGCACTGTGAAGTTATGGTATCGTAGGAAAATAGTATGGTGGTGAGTTAAAAAGTATTATGAATAAATACACACCTATTACGTTTCAATGTGTATCGTAAAGAAAAATTAACAAGTCAAATTCGCAGATCTAACAATCGAACAAAATAACAACAAACCACAGAGTACATTTTTATCATAGATAATACACATAAATACAAGAAACTTCAAGAACACCACAGACAAATAAGAGTAGAACGTAAAGTTACAGTACAAATATGTTTAGGTAAACTGCGTGTTTCGATTTCGTCGGTTGTCGGATTTCTATCAGTTGCCCTTGGTGCAGACCGGACGCTCTCAATCGACGTGAAAGTATATAGAGCTTTTAATACTCTTAATTTAATATTATACTCTTAATAAATTATTATTCTGTAATTTATTTAAAAATGGTAGGAAAGCTGCTTAAGTCACAGGCACGAGTGTACGACAGATAGGAAAATAGTTTTACAGCTCTATGAGGCTCACACGAATATCAAAACAAAACAATAAAGTACTTAGTTCTGAATTCAAATTATTATACAAGATAAATCTAATAATTAATGGAAATGGAAATTAGCATTCGTTTGTATTCGGAAATGCGATGATTCCCGAAGGACAATAAGAAAATAGAAATATTGTCCAAGTCTGGAATAGACAAAAAAAAATCTCGAGACAAATGACAGTGACAGTAGACTTAGGAATGTATAACCATAGAGTATAGTAATAGTATAAATTACCCTAAGAGTTAGTTATAAGTTACTTTTTTTGTCCCTTGTTACATTGCATGGCTTATGGCTGGATGCCAGTGTGGTCGTTTACTTGGCGATGCGTCAGACAGGAAAGAAGCTGAGAGAGATGCACCAGAGTCGCCCAGACGTGACTTCTTATTATGGAGATGGAATAGAGGCTCTAGTTTAAAGTAGCCAAAACGAGTCTATTGCTTGGCTCTAACTTAAGTTGGACTGTCTGTATGCACCCAGGTAGGTGCGTACACACAGTCCAACTTAGCCTAAAAGGCAAAGTTGCAAATATGACTTAGACATTGTTATTGTTGACATGTTTTAGGGTTCCGTAGTAAAACCAGGAACCCTTATGGTTTCTCCAAGACCGTCTGTCTGTCTGCGGTTCAACGCAGAGACTCTTGGCACTTAAAAGCTGAAATTTGACATGTTAATACATTACATTACATTTACATTACATATTAATCACGCCCCCAAAGATGTGAAATAAATTCTTGATTGGTTTCTTACGTGGGGTTGCTTTTTACTCGTCCATTTGGTCTACTCCATTGCGTGAGGCGACACCTCACTTTTGGATAAGTCTTTCAAAAATACTGGGGGTAAATGATAAATATTTTTCCGTTTCAGGGATCCTTTTGTTGGATCCCCCAACAGCTAAACCGTTGATTTTAGATAACTCAAATATTCTTTCAAACTGGACTAGCCTAGACTTAGCGAACTAAAATATTAATAATGAATTGCAATTATAACACTGGATTTGTTGTAACCATTTTAGGTTTAAAAAAGGCATTTGGAAAGTTTCAAAATACTTTTTTTTATTTTTAAAACGAAATATTCGGTGTTACGATATTAATGATTGCATTTCATAATCAATATTTTAGTTCCCTAGTTAGCTTTTTATTTCTTAAATCCATACAGTAATATTGTCAATTAATCAAAACAGGTTAATATTTGACAGCTATTTATGACGTTGCCCACTTTTAGGATAAAACCTCTTAACCATTTTCAAAAATCATCCATGTACAACATGAACTTTGACAATATATTGTTATCTCGAAATTTAACTATGGCATTAAGCGTACAAATTACGGAGGAAACATCTTCATTTAATCAGCTACCTAACGAGGTAACGAAGTTTTAAAAAATATTTAGAGAGTCCGATGAAACAGTCGATAGTGCCAAATTTGCAAATTACTGAAATTTAAAAAAAATGTGTAGTCATCGAATTAATTAACTGGTATAAGCTATCCCATTACTTTATAACCGCCCAGCAATTCATCACAAGTTAGGCACCCAGGTCATCATGACCTCCTGCCGGGTGTGCGAAGAAAATTGAAAGGGAGATCGTCACTCCCGGCAACAGGGCAACCGAAGGAACAGGTGGGTTTTAGTCAGTAAGAATCTGACATGCCCTCCTGCTCCGCCCAGAGCGGGAGAAGTTATTTGATAATTTCGCAACCAAAAAAAAAAAAATCGTCATGCCCAGGTCACAAGTCGCGGAGCGGCTTTTGAGTTTTTAACATGTCTTATGGTTTACACGCTGGTCACGGTTCACTTGTCGCTATAATTAGTGTCAAAGTTCATGAATTAAATGAAAGCCATTCAATTTGAGAGTTTAGAGAAAAGTGATATTTAGTGACAATATCTGGCAAAAATTAAAAAAAAAAAAACAAAAAAAAATGTTTTCTCGAATCCCATGAATATTCGCCTATGCTTTATGGGAGCTTAATTGTTGCAAATGGGTCGCACTATCACGTCCTGGTCCTGGAAGCAATACGTCAAATAACCAGTCAGCCTGTATAAACTTCACGTTTTGCTTTGCGTTTTGATGTAGCGGCAATTTAGCTTATGGGGTAGTGGTGGATCTCATAATTGAAAAGATTATGATGTTTCTAAGTGACTTTGCTATTAAGGTCAATAGTTCTCGAATATTTTTGGTTTTCAAAAAATACTATGAAATATATACTTATTTCACCTAAATATTCATCCCAACTACGGAACCTTTCATTGTGCCGATACGCACATGGCCGGTTTTTATTTAAATTAGTTTGACACTTTGACAGTTGACACCCCCAATTGAAACCAATTGATTCCGTTCCGTAAATCAAAATAATTTGATATTTTTACTGTTACTGAGTATTTTTGTCAATTTCTTTTCAATTAATTTAATGAAGTATAGTTCAAAATATTCCGATACCCACTGTAAATAGTTTCAGTGGGTTCTATCAAATAATTTTCTGAAAATGGCTCACGTTATGGTATTGGATTCAATTGATGCAGATATTTTTGTTTGCGGAACATGTAAAGCTGTTTTTAACTCCTTACAAGTATTTCTGGATCATAAAAGGTTAAAATGTAATAATATCGTTTCAGAAGAAAGGTTTACAAATGCTAATTTGGTGCAGGCAACAGTTAGTAGTGAACCCTTTTCTGAAAGCATTGCAGCATTACATCAAGGCGGTGAGCTCCCTGAGTCTGTGACAGAACAGATATGGCCTAAAGATCTAATTTGCTCTACATGCAAGAAAAAGTTCAAAAAGCTTAAAACCTTGCTGGCCCATTTGAAAACTCACAGTGACAAACCTTACCAGTGTCCTATATGCGGTCGCTGTTTTGTTCAAAATTCCCATTTGCAGAGACACATAACATCTCATCGAATGTGGCCAGATGGTCTCAAGGAAACTACAGCAAGAACTCTTGAAGAAGAACTTTTAAGCTACACATGTCCACATTGCAACTTGATGTTGGTTAATTACAGTCAATACAGAGCTCATCAGAAGAACCATTTGTCTCTAAAAAAATACAAGTGCATTCAAGGGGACTGTATGGAGTATTTTGATACTGTTGATAGTTTACTTCAGCATGTGTCTGTTTTGCATGACTGCCCCCTTTATACTTGCCATATATGTAGCTCCTCATTTAGCAGCTTAGAAGATATTGCAACACACCTGCAGATACATACTGATGTGTCTAAAGACAAACAAAGAAACTTGAAAGTATATAAATGTTCACAATGTGATGCTAGATTTCGTAAATCAGAAAAACTATCTCTTCACATGCAAACAGAGAGTCATAATAAAATGTGTATCCATTGTAACAAGACATTTGCTAGTGACAAGAGATTACGTCTGCACTTACAGATACACAGACCTTTGAAACCATTTCAGTGCAATATTTGTAGCAGCAGTTTCCACATGAAGAAATATTTAGCAACACATATGCTAAAACATGGTAATAGGCAGTTCAAATGCTCTGTTTGCAAATACACCTTCAAAAGACCAGATTTGCTTCAAAGGCACATGAAGTTACATCAGGCTAAGAAAATGTTAAAGTGTCCATTTAAAGAAGCTTTGGACTGTAAGAAGGAGTTTAGTCGCACTGATAAACTAAAATCACATTTAAAGTCCCACACAAAACGAATGGCTCAACATACAAGTATTAAAGTTATAGTTTCGCAAAATCATGATGCTGTAGAGAATTGCACAGCCCCATTCAATACAAACTCCACCAATGAGTGACAGAAGGGAAGTTATTAATTATCAAAAGATTGATTTTTAAGATTATCAATTTATGGAAGGAATTTAAGATTATCAATCAATTTAAGATATAGTTTTAAAAAGATTCACTAAGGTCTTAAAAAATAACAAAGGGGTTATTTATGAATGTACTAGAATATCTTTTTATATTGTAAAATGATAATGATTTTATGTCACTACAAGAGATCAATACTACTGTTCCAAATGTGAGGAAATAAAAGAGTAGTTAAGCCATGGTACGCACATGAAGGGCTTCTTTCATAGACAGCTAGCTATACCTAATTAAGCAGAAGTCAGTGGAGCAGGCGGGCTGCTATGTACTGGACATAAATAAGTAAAAGTGACAAGAGTAACAAATTGGGAAATGGATTTCCACAATTCATTGGTGTTTCTTGTTGTTGTATCAACTCTTCTTGTTTTCTCTCATGTAAGTGTTTGTATTTTGTGGAAACAAATAAAAAAAGCACCTAAAACTACTCACAAGAGTATTCATTTAGAAAAATATAATTTAATTAATTGTGTTCTAATTTCAATTTTTCTTACAATGTCCTTATTTTTCAGGCTCGGCAGTTCCGTGTTACTGATCAGGTATATTTTGATATTCAAAGTGAAGACAAACGTCTCGGCCGTGTAGTTATAGGTTTGTTTGGGGACTTAGCTCCAAATGCCGTTAAAAACTTTAAAGTTTTAGCCACAAAGGGTATCAAGGGGAAGTCTTATAAAGGCACTTCGTTTAACCGCATAATTAAAAGGTTTATGGTCCAAGGTGAGTTTACCTAATATTTATTTGATATATGCAGCACATTTTAAATATTCCTCTGGTATTAGGTACCTATATGGGACCTTGATGATTAGTGATAGTCAATAATAAAAATGTAACTGACCTTTAATTTAAGGCAGTTACTAACATGTAAATGGAAATCAATTAAAATGTGATTTTTAGGTGGTGATGTAGTAGCAGATGACGGTACAGGCTCCACCAGCATATACGGCGATTCATTCAGTGACGAAAACTTGGAGACGCAGCATAGTGGCGCCGGCTTTGTGTCAATGGCTAATAAAGGTATCTGTCGTTTTTAACAATTTGTGATTAATTTAAGTAAATATGAGTTTCTAATGCTTACATTACTTTCCAGGTCCGAACACAAATGGCTGTCAATTCATTATAACAACTACTGGGACACCCTGGTTGGATAATTTGCATACTGTAGTTGGAAAGGTATTTTTATTAATATTATTTAGCCTTCTGGGCGTAAAAGGAACTGACAAAATACAAAACAACAAGTTGTGCTCTAAAACGGGAATCTTAGACGTAGGAAAAAAGGCTTCCAAGCTTAAATGGGAATGGTTAGGTCACGCTGGGCCACAGTCTCCACACGGTGGATGCCTGTGGATGGACGGCACCGCGGAGGCCGGCCCAGGAACTGGCGGCGACACGACCTAGACGCGCACCACAAGGGTTGGATCGAGGTGATTCTGGAAAAGGATGCCTGGAAGGGGGGAGGCCGTTGCTCACCAGTAGGATTGAGTAGGCAAACTAAAGTAGTTAGTAAAAAAAAAGTCAGTATACTTTACTGGACTAGTAGGTATCACAGATAGATTACGACAGGGTGTCATCGAAGATGTAGCTAATACCGCGCTTTTTGTGTAATTTGGCGTTGTTAGCCGCGCTGCGTCGCTACCGCGTTCCTACCGATCTTATTTTAGTGAGGCGAGGGCTTAAAATTGAAGCCTTAAATCATATTTTTCACGCTTGTAATCCCATAAAAGTAGACGGGGGTGGGACGTTGTCATAATTCGCTTCTGAATGTCTTGTTTCACTAATATCAGTGTCTTTCTAAGTAGGTAGGTACTCTAACCTTTATAATAATTATTGTATGTGCAATGCAATATAACAATGCACTGTCGAAGGTTGTGGAAGGCCAGAACGTGGTGCATATGCTGGAGCACACCGCGACGGATGTGGATGATAAGCCGCTACTGCATGTGTACATCGCCGACTGCGGACTGCTGCCTACCCCGCAAGCCTACTACATTTCCGATGATCCTTACGAGTAAGTATACTATATTGGATAAATCATTTATTTTTGTGTCTATAAATTGAAATCATAAGGAGTATAAATCGTCTAAAATTTTTAAATATTTTCCAATTAAGAGCGTTGTACCAAATCTAGGCGTTCGGGTTTTAGGTTTTTATTGCTCGATGCCACCTAGACCTAGTGAGTGCGCGTGTGTGCATTTTTCCTCATGTACGGCACACAGTTGCAACGCTGCGACGACTAAACGATCTTGGTCTGTAGCTGTGGCGTACCTATATTTTAAAAAATAAAAAGCTAGAGGTTTACGGAGAAAATAAAAAATACTGTCCAAAATAGATTATTAGTGTATTTTAATTAAATTTATACAAATATGTCAACAAACAACTCTAGTCCATTGCAATAATTTAATCGATGAGAACGGCACAAACGACTGCAGTACAACATACAAGTTAGTAGAGAGGAGTTTAAAAGTAATTGTTAATTATCTCAATGAACTACAAGTACGTGCGGATTACGTTTAAACACACGCGAACTAAGGACCAGTGACTAGACCGTGTCATGTTAAAAACTCAACAGCCGCTTTGTGATTTGTATCCTGGTCATGATAACCTGAGTTTGTAACGTGCAATGGATTCCTGGGAGGTAAGAAAGTAGAGGAATGGCATAAACCAGTTAATTAATTCGATTATCATAATTTTTTTTATATATTTCTACAATTTGCAAATTCTACCTTTGCCAGCATTATCGACTGTTTCATCGGCACCTCTAAAATTTTTGAACGTTTGTACCTCGTTATATAGCTGATTAAATGAAGATGTCTTTCCCGTAATTTGTACGCTTCATGACTTAGTAAAATTTTGAAATAACTGGTGTCAAAGTTCTTGTTCGTAAATCATTTTTGAAAATGATTAGTAAACTTCTTCCTTTAACTTTTAAATATTTGATGTTTTGGTAAATTTGGTTACATCGAAAGGTTTTTAAAGTATTATGTATCCAATGAAATAGCAATGAAAGCCATTCAATTTGAGAGCTTAGAGAAAAGTGATATTTAGTGACGAATTCTAGTAAATTTTCAAAAATTTATAAAATTTGTATTTTTCGAATCCCATGTATTATTGCCTCGGTTTTATGGGGTGCTTAATTGCTGCAAATGGGTCACACTTTCACGGCCTGGATGGAACACGTCAAATTACAAGTCACCCTGTATTTAAATTGAATCAGTAATAGTAATGCATATTAAAAAAGAAACGGTTACGGTTGATGGGTGACCGCTAGTGGATTTTTCTTCATTTATCTGACTAAGAGTATTATGTTGATACAAAAACAATAAGTTACACAGATGTTTTGACACCCTGTTAAAAAATTAAATAGATACTTACGCAGCTTCTCTTGCCTTCTTCAAATTATTAATCATTTTACTTTTTCGTGACCTAACAGATTTCTGTGATCTATATTAATATGTTTTGTCTATTCTACCCATGTTCTGTAAGTAAAATAATAACAAGTTTGTAGAGAAAGAAGTTACAAGTCCATAGTTCCACTTTACCTAATTAAAATAATAGGTCTTAGGTCATACCTATGACATTGCCGTTCTGTCGTACTGGCTATATCAAGTCCATTTTTTTATTTTTCGCTAAGAATTCTAAGTTCAAATTAATTTTATTTTTAAATATGGAATTCTTTTTGAAAATTAGTCATTTGTTTAATGGTTAGCGTTTTGTTTTAATCGCATATATATGTTTTTCGTCATCATGGATACGTTAAGAATTCGAGTGATTATGGAGTATGAGTACCGTCGTGGCAGTAAAGCGGCAGAAGCGACGCAATATCAACCACGTATACGGGGCAAATACTACTAACGATCGCACCACCCGTTATTGGTTTGGCTGCTTCCCTCCTGGAAATTTCGACCTAAGAAATGAACCCCGTGTTGTCGACTGAAAACTTTAGTCGACAATAACGATTTAAAGGCGATTGTGGAAGCTGATGATTCTCAATCTACAGCTGAATTAGCAGTAGCCTTCGATGTTTGCATCAAAATAATATTGGTCCATTTGCGTCGAATTGGCAAGGTAAAAAAGCTTAAGAAATGGGTGCCCCACGAATTTAATGATCGCCAGCGCGAAGCACACGTCGAGTTGAGCCTTGCACTGCTCAACAGGCACACAAACGAAGGCATATTGAATCGCATTGTTACTTGCGACGAAAAATGGATTCTGTTCGACGATCGCAAGTGCTTAGCAAGTTGGTTAGATCCTGGTTCAGCACCTAAACAATGTCCCAAACGAAAACTGACCCCTAAAAAAGTGATAGTCACTGTTTGGTGGTCTAGCGCCGGTGTCATTCATCACAGCTTCTTACCAAACGGGATGAGCATTACTGCAGATGTGTAGTGTGAAGAAATGAACATAGTGATGGAGAAGCTCGCACATCTCCAACCAGCTTTAGTCAATCATTTGGCTCCGCTGCTCCTGCACGACAACGCGCGACCTCATACTGACCAGCAGACGGTCTCCAATTTACAAGAGCTGGGGTTGGAAGTTCTCCGTCATCCACCGTACTCACCAGACCTTGCCCGTACAGACTTCTACTTTTTCCAGAATTTGGATAACTTCTTGGCGGGGAAAAAAAATCAATAACCGAGAGGCAGTTCAAAATGCTTTTGAAGAATTCGTTGCCTCCCGTCCAGCAGACTTTTTAAAAAAGGGCATCAATAAGCTTAAGGGCGTTAACTTATTTAATGAAAAACTGCAATTTCATAGGTAAAGACCTAATAATACTTAAATGAACAACCCCATTCATATTCATAAATAAAATAAAAAATACTTACGCATCAAAAATATTTAGTCGCACTATAATTTACGTATATATTACGTGTGGCGCTTGTGCGGCGGCGGGAAGACAACCGACATGGATCCTGCGTCGACGAGTGCCAGAGCGCGACTGATTTAAACCGCTCCGCCGCTCGTTGCACCTGATTTTATAATTACTTTGAAAAATTATTTTCATAAATGATTGAAGACAGATATTTTTTGTTTTTTACATATTAATAGTACTATCTTTCTTCTTACGTATAAAATTATTTATGTTGCCAAATGACTTTTAGATTATGAAATATGACGTGTTTTCTTGTAGTCGATTTCTCGATTTTTGATTTTCTTAGACGTGATAAAAATGCAAGTTAATGAATTAAAAATCGTATTTTTCTGAATGCATTTTAATTTCAGGGTATGCCTATTCGAATGATACTAATAATTGTTGTAATATTACTTCAAAGTTGAGCCTTCGCGCGTCATGTGGAAATCATGCTTTCGAAATCCGCTGTTTTCGTAGTCAAAAATCCAATTTGAACGAGTTTTTGTTAATAGACTTTAAATAAAAATCTATGATAATTATCCATGATGACGAAAAACGTACAAATGCGATGAAAACAGAACGCTAACCATTAAACAAATGACTCATTTTCGAAAAATAATTCCATATTTAAAAATAACAATAATTTGAACTTAGAATTCTTAGCGAAAAAATTGGACTTGAAATAGCCAGTACGGCAGAACGGCAATTTCATAGGTAAAGACCTAGTTATATTACTATATAGTGCTCGTATCATAGTTATATTCCTAGTAAGACAGTTATGAACTGCTTTCATACAACTATAACACTATATATATTTATATCCCTAAGGATATAACTATGTCAGGGCTATAACCATCTTACTGCGACAGATATAAGTTCTAAACCCAAGGTCCAAGCTCTCGGTGTTCCAGAACCTGTACCCTAATTGCGTAATACATGATCAATCACAATTTGTTTCGATTTGAATAGATTGCTAATCCATTGCGTCATAAGTTGGAAAACAAAATCTGCTCAACAACGTAAATAACGCAATGATTGTTGTTGAACTGTCAAAATGAAACAAATTAGTCATAATCGTTTACGAAAATAAGTTACGCAATTTGGGTACTGGTATTGTGCGAAGAGAGCTGTTTGTACATTGTGATTATTTTTATTAAAACAACCATTGTCTTATTTTCAGTCTGTGGGCATGGATCAAAGCGTCGGCTGTTCCACTGACCATGTCCTTCTCAATACTCGGCTTCTTTCAATGGATGATTCGGAAAATGGAAATATAAGCAATATTACAAAAAATATGTAATACTTATATAGAAAAGGCACCTAAGTATGCCATATCTTATTTAATGATGTTTTTTTTTTAAATATTTTGCCTATATGTATCTACATATACGACACATTTAATAATGTTTTTAATTGTTGTATAAGGAGTGACCATTTGAAATAAAATGATCAATGACACCTCTGTTTTTTATTACATACTATCCCCACGTTGTTCTCTTCAGTGATATCACTCAGATGATCAAGGTGGGAAAGATAACTCTTTTTTTACCCTGTAATTAAATCTTAGGTGAAAAAGCAAATCGTCGGTCATAAACTACACGCAGCGAGTGTACGGGGACTCTGCGTGTACAATATAACAACGCGTTTAGGGTGTTGTTTGGGCTACCTCGTTTTTGCAGCGCATGAACTATGTTTGCTGAGGTGCACACTGATTGTTTTTATGCAATCATCCGTAAGCGAAGCGCCTCGCTGCTCAGACGCGTACGTGGCACTGCGAACGACATCCTGGACGCGTTGGCAAACAGGTACAGCAAGGTTGTGTTTATTCCTGGTATTAAAACTATGAATAACGGACATTTTCTTAAAACACAAGTCCAGTATTCGACCTAATTTGTTTATTGAATTGTGAGTCACCAATTAAACAAATTAAATTCAATAATATTTGTCCGATTGTGTTCCCTCTACAGTTCTGATAATAAATCACAATGTTATTATTAGCCATTGATAATTATAATTTTACAACAATAATAATAATTAGCATACTTGTTTTCGATACATGATACTGAAAAAGTAATTTCAAATTTTAGGTCCCTTACATCCCTATGTAAAACTGTATGCAGGTACTTAGGCAGTAAAATATAAAATCGGAATAACGCACAATTAAGAAACTGGAGGAAATGTTACTTTGGAACTGTCGTTCACAGCACATAGCATGAAAACAAGCAAATATAACAAATTAAAAAAGGATAGCAGTATATATATACATAGCTCTGAGGAAGTGCAGATTAAAGCACATACCTTACATAAAAGCGACAAGCAAAAGGAAAACAATAACCCAAAAAATAAAACAGTAGCGCACATCGAGTCGTTAAATTGAGTTCTCGGTACCGGTCTTCTCGCCAGCAGTGATCTTTTTGTAATGTTCAGCGGATCGAATCGCAAATGACTTGTCTCCATCTCGCTTACGCTCACAAGTATCGTCGAGTTCCTGATCCAAACATATTTAAATCCAAGTTTCTTGGCGAGTACTTTGGCCTCACGAAATAAAATCTTATTTTTCAGGGTAAGATGCTCATTCAAGTAGACAAATACCGTAGTAGTGCCTGGAATTCCTATCTGATCAGACTTGAGATTCTTAGCATTACGGTAGGCGTTGAGTATATTGTCACGACCGATCTGCGATCTGAGCTTTACAATTAAGGTCTTAGGTTTGCTATCCTGCGGCTGTGCATGTGGGACTCGATATCAGTTAGCGGCACCGGCGAATGATGAAAGACTCATAGTAACTGCTTCCCTCTCTAGGGCGGGAATGAATTCAAAAAATAGAACTAAATTTGGTTTATTTAGTAAGCTACGAAAAATTTTACTAAGGGGGTCACTGTTAAGTCTGTGGTCATGGATCTGTGGTCGAAGATATGATGGAATTGTAAAATAGACATTTATGATGACACTATCATACAAAGAGAGAGGCTTTATAGTCTTTGCTATCATATTACCTATATCATATAGTTATCTACGAAGCTCACAAATTACCCAGATTACGTCTATATTACAATTTAGTTATGTCTTTCATCATGATTCTGTGATCACAGATATAATGGTGTAATATCCCTCTTATAGAAAAATATTGATAAAAAAATGCTGTATTCGAAATGAAAAGTAGATTGTTTAACACGGGTGAAAGTCATCAATTGATTCCTTTCGACCCTTGTATAACAATCTACTATTTCAGATCAGTCAGTGAAACTAGATAGGTTACCTGTTACCACAATAATTCTGCAATAGATGAAGGGCCTGCCTAACAAAATGGCATTTTTTCCATAACGGACCCTGGAGAAATCACTGTTGAGACCGCTCCTCTAAACATATCCGCGCGCTGGCGGCACGAGGGGTGCGGAGAGTGTTTGCCGGCCGATCCCGTGCCACACCAGTCAGCATACTGTATTATTCAGTCCACTCAATTTCCATTTAACTCCACCACGACCTATCGTCACGATCAATCATGAAGTACAATTATTTTCTTCTGTTCATATACCTACTTAAACCAAAGATATACACAGACCAAATTTTAGTTTCAATTAAGAAGATCAACAGATGTTTATATTACCAATACTTACTGTGAATTCACGTTCTCATTAAATTGTAATGCCAATACAATAGATATACAGTTACGTGAGCGAAGCCGCGGGCACAGCTAATACTATACTAGTATATACTAGTAGTAGTAGTACTATACTAGTATGTACTAGTAGTAGTAGTAGTATACTAGTATATACTAGTAGTAGTACTATACTAGTAGATACTAGCCAGTACTATGCTAGTATATACTAAATAGTACCATGCTACTATAGTAATATACTATAGCTACTACCAGGTAAGCCCCTAATGAAGAAGTTATATGTTATAGTATATATAGTTATATGTGTATAAAAACGGCAACGGGTAGGGACAACATGTAAATTGTTTTATTACATAATTTATTGTTTCTTTGATTTATTTTTAGAATACATACAAATTTAGTTAATATTAGGTATGTACAAAAAAATCACTCCATGTTCTACATTTGCGAAGTATTCATAAATTAATTTATTGCTTATTAAAATGCAATCTGATTTTGTGTACTTGACTGAATAAAGATTTTTAATGGATTTATCTGCTAAGAAATAAAATATTTGCTAAAATACAATATAAAGTAAGTAGGTAGGTACCTACATATCTCGTGTTATTTTAAACAATACCTATTCAAAATAATGTTTTTATTAGCAACATTTATGATGATTTACAAGAATGTTAATATTTTAATAGCAATTACATCTTCGACTTTCCATTACAGAAAAAATATTTGCTAATAAACAAAAGTTTGTGATTTTAGCCTTGATCAAAAACCGATTGAAGAAGTTAAATATCGTGCAGTCACCTAACATTGACGGCCCGCTGCGTGCTCAGATTACAAGACACCTAGCGACATTGCTGTGACGTCGTCAATCTACTGAGCAATTCAATAAAACTAGTCGGCGGAGATGAGCAGCCAGAACAGGCGTCTTTGTCACCCATATTAAACTGTTCGTAACATTCACTGAACACAACAATATCAGCACACTATCTAAATGTTAGTCCTAGAAACATATAGGTAGATGTTCAGTAACGCTGTAGCAGGAGCAGTGCAGTGGCGAGTAGCATGACGACAGGAGCGAGCAGGTGCGCGTGCGCGGCGTCGGGCGCGGCGCGCGCGGGCCCGGCGCCGGCCGCCACCTGCGGCGCCGTGGAGCCGCACGCGCGCGCGCACGACGCCCACGCGCGGCACACGTCGCACGCGCTCGCGCTCACTGGGGAGAAGAACACGCGGGCGCGGTGACCTGCGGGGAGAAGGACATTGTAGTCAGAAAAAGAATGATGATAGCTCACTAAGGGAAAACTTGAAAAAAAATAGGCACCGCAGTAATCAACGCGTTGATGTCTTTTACTGCACGGTGTCGGTAAATTGCGTTACAGTATCGCGAAATCAATGGTTTAATTCCATTTAAAAAATAAGTAACGTGTATAAAGAAATTTTCACTTCAATAAGTAGGTAGTGTATCTTCTATGTTATTTCACAATGTACGGTTCATCAGCCCCATGTGGCAGAGTTAATGCCACCATCGAAATTTCGGGCTGAATACTTCAAACTACCACTTAGAAATTTCTGTCGGAAAACCCAATACCATTTTTCCCGAACTGGAAATCGAACCCAGGACTCCACGCTCAACAGTTGCGACCACTAAACCAACAAGGTAGTCAATAAAAAAAAAAACATTTATTTAAAAAGACAACTTATTAGTCCACAGTAGGTGTTTGTAGTACACCTAATATATATTTAAAAACTATTCACATATAACATTGAAAATACTATAAAATCAACAATAAATTAAAATATTCATTACGATGTCAAGTTCAATAAAATTGAAACTTTATTGTATGAAGGTTTATTGTATGCTTTGGGTAGTCTAAAGATGTGGAATAAGGTCTCAACATATTCGACGGGGTCCACTAGGGCTGATGCCTGCCGGGGTTGCGAAGAAAACCGAAAGGGAGATCGTGGCCCCCGGCAACAGGGCAACCGAAGGAACACGGGTGGGTTTTAGTTAGTAAGAGTCTGACACGCCCTCCCGCTCCGCCCAGAGCGGGAGAAGTTATTTGATGATTTCCCACGTAAAAAAAAAGGTCTCAACATATAGTTTGTTAGAACGTGTTAGAAACGACGAACATACAAAAAAAACAAATTTCTCTTACGCCGGTCGCCAGGTAGGTCAATAGTAGAGAAATAAGATTAACAAAATTAAATGTTGTATACTGACTGGAGTCATAGAGGTCCTGCATGGTGGCCCAGGCCGGCCGCTGCCGGGCCACGGCCAGCGCGCGCGGCGCGGCCAGCGTGGCGCAGCGCTCGGTGCGCGCGGCGCGCACGGCCGCCCGCACGCGCGCCCCGCCCTGTGACACGCGCGCCCACACTACGTGACGCACCGCCTGGGAACATACACGGGAACTTATAAATCTTAAATACATTCACTGACAGAAAACACACAGTCTAACTCGCTGGGTGTAGAAGAATGAACACACGCACAGGAGTTCCTTTTGTACCGAAGGTGACCACTTATCAAGGAACCCCTAAAGTGGTTAAATAGGGGATGAAAGTATGTATGGAATTTCAAGTTTTTGCCGATGGAAAATCCCATCGGACGCACTTCTGTTCACCTAGAACCTACTAGGAACAAAAATGGATCTTGTAGCTCTACTGCTTTCAGACTAAGCCCACGTTTGCACGGACATAAAAATATCGCGGCGGAATTTTATCGCGCACGGGATTTTCAACTCTCGATGTTAAGCTGAGCTTTGAGAATCCAACAGAGTGCAACCCAGCGCATCGAAAAAACACATTGTAGGATTTTCAACTCTTGGCGCTAAGCAGATCGTTTAAAATCCAAATCGAGCGTTTTAAATCCAGGTGCGAAAAAAAAAATCACCGCGGGAAAAATCGCGCGTGCGCAATTGGGCTAATACTGGTTTTCCACTAAACCTGTGCGAAGAACCGAAGCAGAGACCATGAGCGAGTAAAAAATTCTATTGATTATTTTTTTCTTACCTATAAAAAATATAAAGTAATTTATATTACTGGATGTTTTCGTTGCTCACTGCTCTGGTGAAATATACCAGCCTATATTGTGTAGGTATAACTCCGTGCTTACCGTCAATTCTGTGAGTGTGTTTATGTCAGCTAAATATCCTGATGGGAGTTGGACAGTCAGTAATGTCAGCCCGCTTTCCGTCTCATTTCCTTGCGCCACGAATCTGTAATCATTTACAGACATTGTGTATTAATTTCTTACATCAGCTCAACCAATCGTTACATTATTGTGTGTTTTTGTTAGAAGATACTTCGTTGCACCGTGTGACAAAATAACGACTGTGCCTTTCAATTGTTTTTAATTAGTCGATTTGTCATCTCTACAATGTTTTTATGATCTGCACTGTTTTTTGATCTTTCCTCCTTAGTCGTTCCCTCACTGTTGAGGACCTAAGTCTCAATAGCTATTACTTTTTAAACACTGAATCTCTATCTGTAACGACATAAGGGTTAGTCAATGTAGTGCTTCGTTCACCTGCACTTCCAGTTGCTCGGACACCCATTGTTATTCATTTTTTCCATTCTACTGTAAAAATAAGCTTATATTACTGACCCAAAGCAGACCGACAGTTGCAGTCTATCCTTCGTAGACACCTGGTCAACTCTAGGGTCGAGAGTGTATCTCGGCCACGGTGCCGTGACGTTGGTAGCGCCGCGGGCCGATAGACCCAGGAGCCCTAGGCCTCGGCCCTCCGTCACCGCGCTTACTGACCGGCTACTGCGGATCTGGTGAGCAAAATAATGAGGTGGTTTAGTTACGTTCAGAGTAAAAGAAAATCAGTTTCTCAGGAGTAAAGCTTAATAAAGCACTTTGTGATGCAATATTGCCCAGAAAACCCGTCCGCAGAGAACCCGGTTTTCACCAACTCTCCCGAAATTGTGAATCCAAAGACATAACTAATATGTAAGGTGGATCTTATACAGTATACGGACGCTATACTTCGGCTCGTTTACTTGTGTTAAACTGTGTTTATACCATATTTTACTTTTTAAGATCTTTACCAAGTGATTGCAATATGACCCAAAATCTGATCTGGTCTAGATCCCGACAATATCCGTTTGTGGATTAAAAGACAGCGTGCTATGAAAAGCGACTTCTTACCGATTTCGTTTGTATGACGAGGGCGTTGTTCTCTCCGATCTGGAACTGTCTCGCCTCGTCAGATCCGGTGACGTTCACCGACACGCGGAGCTTCGAAGACGTTTTCACTGTTTCCGCGTATTGTGCCAACGCGTCCATCTGAAAAGTAACAATAAATTTATTTAATTAGGATATTACACTTTCTTCCGAATCTTGGCACTATGTTTATGACCAGTGCGGGTACCTAGGTTTCCACAAGGTGGACTGACCTGATGATGGTTGTGGGAATCCACTGGTCACGGGAAGCAGTTAGTAGTTGCTTGTACTCACCACTTCCGGGTCAGGGTCGTGCGGGAGGTAGGCGTGCAGCAGGTAGCGCGCCACGGGCGTGGCGTCGTCCAGCAGGCGCGCGGCCAGCATGGCGCGCAGGCCCCACGCGGCGGTGGTGGCTTCTAAGCTGTTGCCTTTAAGCCAAGGGTTGCGCCACTCGTTGCCGGACAGAGTTCGTGACCAGAATAGGGTGGAACCTGTGGATAAAATAAAGCTTTTTCAAGAAGCATAGGAGAGTCTTTGTCGGCTCTTTTACTGGGCACGTGCCGTACGTTTCTCCAGCTTCTATTTTGCAACTGGGGTAACTATTACTAACGAGCTGCTGCACCTCGCGGTTTCTCCCGCATAAGTCCCGATCCCATGGGAATATCAGGATAAAAAGTATCCTTTGTCCTTTTCCGGGTCATCTACTCATATGCCAAATTTTATCCAAATCCGTTCAGCCGTTTGAGTTGAAGAAAATTGAAGTTATTTTTCACTTTATAGTGTTTTTTTGGAAGTCGGTTGTTTTTTTTTTTTTTTTCACTTATTATATAGATAAATACATAGATATTCTTAGGCCCACTTGCATGTTAACAGCTAACTCGGAGTTAACAGCAAACTCAGGGTTAGTCCAATAATTCTCGTTGGATTAACCCTGAGTTAGCTGTTAACTCCCAGTTAACCCATGGACGCGCAAGTGGGCCTTAGTGTAGTAATATCTTCAAGTAGTTTAGCATAGTATCAGTATGTATACGGAACATCCCATGCATAACGAACCATATCTGAACAATCTATTAGAATATAAACTCAACAGAGTCCAGTTACGATAAATCAAATGTATATTAAGGTATGTAATAAAATTCGTTTGAGGTTAATACCAGTAGTGTTAGCGTATTTGTCCATCATTTCCAAGGTCTGCGTGAGTTGTGGATGTATCGTCAACGCCAGTGCTCCTCCGATCAGGGCCAGAGAATACGCGTCCAGTTCCGGGGACAAGCCTTGCGCTATGTAGTCAACTGCTTTGTTGATGTTGTTTTTGTATAAGATATCACTGCCCTGAAAAGTAATGTGACTTTTATGTGAATAACTTCATGTTATTTTTTTTTAAATATTTTCCCCTCTGTTCACATTATTTCAGTCCAGCGATCGAAACCACCGTTGAAATGCAACTGGAAAAATTTGAACCGGCACTGCATTGGTATGTTATGTGCTCTTCTAGTGAACAGTCTAGTCTTCTAGTCCAGTGACTGGATTGCCAGTCTAATTTTGCATTTCAGCTCGCTCATTTCAGTCTAACGCACAACTGCAATACAGACGCAATTTCAATCTAGTGCTGGATTAAATGTTGAACAGTGAACACGCATTGCTATTTTTTGTTTGACTGACCGAATGACTAGAACAATGTAGATGATCCAATCTAGCACTGGACTGGATCGATTCGCTGGATTATTGGGTTGGAATAATGGGAACCGGGCATTAGATTGCGTCCTTTTTACAATTTTTGGCAGGTTACCTTAGCGTGGTGCAGCGCCACAAGCGCATAGGCCGCCAGCGCCAGCGGCGCCTGCGCGTGCGGCGCGGCGCGCGCGGCGGGCGCGGGCCAGGCGCCGTCGCCGCGCTGCGCCTGCGCCAGCCAGCCCGCCGCGCGTCGCGCCGCCACCGGCTCCACGGAGATGTAGCGCGAGCAGCGGGACAGCCAGCGGGTCGCCACGGCTGTCATCCTGGGAATATACGTACCGCTTTTATTTATCATTTTGATCTTTATCATAATAAAATACAATGCTAAAAATCCCCTGGTATCTACAGACACTTATCTAATACTTACGAAAATTGATCTGTGTTGAAACTTACGAATGCTGGTTAATACATAGTGATGGTCCTTATGAAGGAACTCGTCTAGAGAGTTCTAAGCTACTACCTACCACTAACCCATTTCTTCCTCCAAGCAGCGTAAAGGTGGTTTTATACCGGTGTGGCGAAGCGTGAATGGTATGGGCGAAAATTGAAATCACACTTACACATTTACACTGAAAGATGTCCAGCGCTACCTCGCGCCAGCTCGCGATGTCTAGCGCTAACACTAGCCATCACGCGCCGCCTGGCCAGCCATGTTTAGCGCACCGACCAACCAATAATATAGTATATAGAGATGTTTTGCGATGGTCGGAGCGAGCCGGCGAGTACCAGCACGTGCCAGCGCGAGACATCGCGAGTCAGCGCTTGACGGAGAAAGCGAGTCCTCAATGGCCGGTGCGAGATTGGTACATTCGATTTACAAAGTAAATAAATGCTCTATTTGTCCAGTAATAAAGTTCAATATTGTACTAACAAATATTTCAAGTCTCGCCTCGCGCATCTAGAACTTTTACAACAAAGATGGGCAGGGCGTGGATAAAAAATTTGCCATACAAATAACTCTCGCCCATCCCATCCCCGCCCCGCCTCGCTGGTGTAAAACCACCTTTACTATTTGATTTTTAAATATGTTAAATGCCTAGAACTACACCGGTAGTTACTATTAGCTATGTTGAAAAAAACAATGGTTTAGCAGAGTCAGGACTACAATCTGCAATCTGCAATCAAACTTCTTCTACTCACCAGACGTCTCCCTCAGCATCAGCGTCAATTTCTGTTGCAAACGATCCGTCAGGTCGTCGGTACGCCATCAGTCGCTGATAGCCGGTCGCTGCCAGTTCTCGTGCTTCCTTTGTTGTTGCTACCTCTTCTTGACCAGAAGCCTAAATAAAAAATAACGCCAAAGGTACTTAGGTATTTGATTTAAAGTTTTTCCAAGTTTTCTCCCCAGTTTTCTAAGGTAAGGTTTGGTCCCCAGTACTCTAATTGCGTAATACAACACAATCACAATCTGTTTCGATTTGAAACAGATTGCTAATCCATTGCTTCTAAAGTAAAAAATAATAATCTGCTCATCAACGTAAATAACGCAATGAATGTTGTTGAACTGTCAAAATGAAATAAATTAGGCATAACTGTTTACGAAAATAACTTACGCAATTAGGGTACAGGTCGGGGAGTGTTAAGTATTTGGATTTTCCATGAAAAAATATTGAATAGCAACCTGAAGTAGGACTGTTGCTCAGTTAATGGAAATAGGCTCGCCCCCTATTCTTCTTTTTGTCATTTCCTCGACATAACTGGCATGAAGATGTTATTTTATTTTGTTGTAAGTGGTTTTGGTGAGTTTTAGGTAAAATAATTTTATTTCCACAAACCTGCAGATAGTCAAGCAGTACACAAGCCAATGCAAGTGGCCTCACAGCATGCGCAGGGTCCGCAGACGGCGCCGGGGGCTCCCTCGCCGCCTGCAGGGCTCCGGACAGCAAGTCACCGGTCACCTGCAGGGACGTAGGCCCGGCCTTGGTACCCGCAGGCACGTCCAGCGTTACGTTGGCTCGAGCGACGCCACGACGAGCGTCGAGCAGACTCCAAGAGAATAGGTCTTCTTCGTAGCCATCCTGTGTAACACATAGAAAATTGGAAGTGTAGATGCAGGACGCAGTTTTGCATCCAGCAAGCGTCCCCACCACCGCGAGCGTCGTGCAGATGGATAGTGAATAACGCGGTCGTACGTCAGAGCGATCGTACAACGTGCGTGCGGAATCGTGTATAGATTTGTTGCACCGCAGATTTTGCCAGTGCAGTGCTGCCTTTAGGGATTTCTCCCGTTTTTAGGGTAAAATGATTAATTATGCATGGTTTAGGGCTATTTCATTTTGACAGGGATATAAGGAAGTTTAGGGTAAAATCGCGTAAAAACAATCCCCAATCTGGCAACACTGACCACGGCCATGAGTGGACGTACAGCAAGATGGATGATGAATATAGCGCTTTACTCAGTTCTAACTAACAGTAACACTGTTTCTCCACCACACCATGAACGGGACGACAACGAGAAACGAGATTACGCGGCCATAGTAAATGTATAGTCAGCACTACGGCGTCGTCATCTCGTTCTCGCTCACATCCCGTTCATGGTTCGGTGGATAAATGGCCTAAGTGTCCTGGTGTGACAGGCCAGTTTTAACGACCAGCTTACTGCACAACTGTAAGGATTTCTAAGTCTGAGAAGAATAAAATTTATAGCAGATAGCCATTAAACCACGAGTTGTTCTCGAAAGGAGACCACGAATCCGCAAGTATGGCATAGGGCATAGGTCACCTCCCAACTAACCAATTTTATTTTTCATTTGGGAAAACCAACAGGACCTTAAAAAGGTGGCCGGGACAGACGGAGTGCGGATGCGCGCAGCTCGAGAGAAACTTATGAATAAGTATAATAATAAGTTTATATATTTTCTCTCACAATGGCTTTAGACTAACAGTTACTTAACAGTTTTTAATTATAAAAATTCACATTATGAGAGCTGGTGCCTGAAGTAGGTTAAAAAAACCTGTATTACAGGTCATCAGAGGGTGGGAAAGAGATGAAGCTCTACAGGACGTATAGCTCCATCTCTTTCTCCCACTGAAGTAATATTAAAATAATACTGCTTTATGTAGGCTCCCTGGCCCCACTTAGTGGCATCATACAAATAAACAGGCAGGTTACATGTATTTCCACAAAAAATGAAGGCTATGTCCAGTAGTAGCCTGTGAGAGGCTGAGTTAATAGGTTTGAATGAAAAAGGCCTATCTACATGGCTTTTGACGGTAGATATAATTTTACAGTAGACAGTGTAATTCGTGAAACCTTCAATTCCTACCTTTACTTGAATGGTCCTGAAGAGCGAGTCGGACACGCCGTTCCCGCTGGCCTCCACGATGACGGGCGCGTCTCCGCTCCGCACCGCGCTTACTAAGAACGCGGTACTGACGGAGCCGCGGGCGGGGACTGTGACGCGAACGCGACGGAATAACTCGATCTCTGTGGAAGGTTGGAGTTTGGTTAGAGTCTATAAAAGTGCTGTAGAACAAAGAGCTCAATGGGTTTTCAATTATTAATGTGATATCCTTTGGTGAAAAAAAAATACCAATAGTAGTAAGATGCAATTAGATTGCGGCCTTTCGACGCCCAGCAGTTATTTTAGATCGCCTTTGAAACATGATCGATGATTGATGAAAGTAGTTCGGGACCACACTGGATCGATCTGAACGTTTAATATTGTCGATCAAACGTAATCCCGTTGTTGCAGTTTTACGTACAGTTAACCGCACATCAGTGGTAATAATTTGACATTGACAGAGCCTTAATGTCGTTGCAATAAGGGCGACTTTCATAGTGCAAATGTTGAAAAAATTAAATATACAGAAGAACATAATAATCTCTTCCTTTTTTGAAGTCGGTTAAAAAGAAAATCAAAATTGTCCACTTACTTTTTGCTGAATCGAGTTCGTTATCGAGAGGTTCGAATTCGAAATATTGATCGCTGTTGTAGAAAGTGACCTCGACGGACGTGTCGACTGCTAGCGTAGTCTTCAAGATAATGACTGCTGCCACAATTTCTCCTCTTTGTAACGTGGCGGGTAGTTCGGCAGCCATAGACAATGGGACGGAGGTTGTAAACTTTTGAGGTGAAGCTAATCCGAGGCCTAGGGTCGGGTGCACCGAAAACGCGCCGATAGAGAACTCGCCAGGAGTTACCGATGTCCACCGTTCCTTTGCTCCTTTTCCGTCGTTGCTGTGAGAAAATAAAACATTTTGTTTTTGGTGGCAGCCAACTAAACTTTATGTCATGGAGATGATTTTTGATCTGGATGAATGGATAATTTTGAAATCACTGATATCTGAAAGATATCACAATAAAATTACCTGGAGCTAAGTTGGCTCCACAAAAATCTGGGGATTATGATTCAAACTCAAACTCAAACTCAAAGCATTTATTTCAATTAAACCATTTACAGGCACTTTTGAATTGTCAAAGAGTCGGTCAGTTAGTCAGAAAGTTGAAGCTAATTGCCCATTCCAAAACGTAGATCTCTATGGAGAAGAACGGGCAAGAAACTCCAAGGACACTCTTTTAAATATAGATATTACAAAATCCTGGGTACATCATTCTTGTTGCTTCTATATGTGAGAACAATGTACAAAAAATAATCAAAAGCAATTGAAAATATAAGATTAAAAATAAGCCCTGGCAGATAAGAGATGACCAGTTTCAACTGACGGCGCCCGTTCACGAACATGACGCGTGGATCAGCACCATCCAGCTCAACCATTTTGTAGGGAACCGAATGATCCAACACACTCGCCACCATCAGCGAGACATTTAAGTGAGCATGACATATTCTCAACTGCCATGCTATTTCAAGTCAACATACATCTTAATAAGTTAATAAACGGCTCCATGGTCTCACATTTACAAAAATAAAAATGCTTCTAAATTATACAAAACTATAGTTTGCAATGTATCTAAAAAAATAAAAGAATTTAACCACCAAAAAGAAAGAAAATCATTACTTAATTGGAGCATTCAACAATTAAGTTGGTAAAACAAAAATGAACATTAAGTTCCTAATGTCAAAATATTTTTTTTTTTTTAAAAGGTTAAGCAACTCTTCCAAATATTAAATACATACAAATATTAAAATTTTAACTAGTGAGCCCAAGCGGCTGTGGAGCAGGACCAGCATTAAGCCAAGCATTTTTATCTACGATATAATCATCTAACTTATAATATGCTTGTCTACATAGTGTGCGTTTAATGCATGTTTTAAATTTCTTCTCATTTAGTTGAAGAATATCGAGTGGTATTTTATTATAACATTTTACACAGTACCCCATAAAAGAAGTGTGTACTTTAGACAATCTAAAACGTGGTTGATCTAATTTGTTCCTATTTCTAGTGTTAAAATTATGCCTGTCGCTTATCTTACTAAAAAGATGGAGATTTTTTCGAACATACATAATGTTCTCATATATATACTGACAAGGTACCGTCATGATGTTAATTTTCTTAAACAGTTCCCTTAGAGACTCGCGTCTGCGGAGGTTGTAGATGGCTCTGACGGCCCTCTTTTGCAGAATAAAGATAGAATCAATATCTGCAGCCCGTCCCCACAGCAAAATACCGTAAGACATGATGCTATGAAAGTAACTAAAATAGACCAGTCTCGCGGAATCTACGTCTGTTAGTTGGCGGATTTTCCAAACAGCGTAAGCGGCTGAACTTAGCCGCCCTGCAAGTGATGTTAAGTGAGGACCCCACTGTAGTTTAGAGTCAAGCGTTATCCCCAGGAAAACAGTCTTTTCGACGAATTCTAGTGTCTCCTTATTCAATACAACGTGACATTCACTACTTCTAACATTCGGTAACGCGAATCTTATGCATTTAGTTTTCTTCTCATTTAATACCAAATTATTTACAGTAAACCAATTATGGACCTTAAGCATAGCGTTATTTACGTCGTCAAGCTCCTGTGCATGTCTGTTTACTTTAAAAATGAGTGATGTATCATCAGCAAATAACACCATTTGTGGTCGGGTTTTCAGTAAATTAGGTAAATCATTTATGTATACTAAAAATAGGAATGGACCCAATATCGAGCCCTGTGGAACACCCATTTTGACTTTTAAACCCAATGAATTTACACCGTTTATTTGAACTTGCTGCAGTCTATCATTCAAATATGATTTTACTAAGCTCAGCGCAAGTTTATCTAGTCCGTTATGTTCAAGTTTCAAGAGCAGCGTTTCATGATCTACGCAATCAAATGCCTTGGATAGGTCGCAAAAGATGCCTATTGCATCTCGTGCCTCTTCCCATGCATTAAATATGTGTTTTAATAAAGTGACACCGGCGTCGGTTGTGCAACGTCCTTTGGTGAAACCATACTGTTGATCGTGTAGGATGTTATTACGATTAAAATGATTGAGCATTTGATTTAACTAGTAAGATGTAAATTATAACTATTTACTAGATTAAGTATGTACATGGTGTTTTGTTAGTCCTTTCGAAAACAAATCAGAAGTCGTTATGAATAGAAATAAACATTATAATCACTTACCCGATGGTAAGATTGGCGAGCATCCATGTAGGCTGCGGGGATACAGTGAGGTAGTATCGTGGAGATGGTGGTGGTGGCAGTCGACTGAAGGCGTAGGGCCCCGCCTGAGGGGCGCGCGTGCCGGTCTCTAGGGGGGCCGGCATGGGAAGGGAACCTGCAACGATCAGGATTGCTTAGTAAATCTTAATTTACTTATCAATTAACATATTTGAATAATATTTAACTTAAGGAGGCAGAGGTGTGGTTCGTCCACATTTCCCCATTTAACCTAGAACTCCTATGTTATAAGGCCTATATTTTTATCGAACGAGTACAAATCCGCATATTTCGGGCTGCTTTTGAGAAATACCAATGAATGAATAAAATTCGCCGACCACAGCGTGGACCAGACTCGATAAATAGAATGAACCCCAAGATTGCACTAGCCCCTGGAGACTCATGCCCGACCGAGACCGGGCGGCGCGGTAAAGGTAGGGAAGACGTACCGGATATGCATCCTAGAGTAGGAAAAAAACTCATTAACACTTTTCCCGACTTGAAAATTGAAATAAAAATTTACGCTATGCAGTCGTTTTCTTTTAAATTATAAGGATTGGCTGCCTCGTTGGTCAAGGCAAGCTGTTATTGGGTTATTTCATCTGGAATTTCTCAGTAGTAGCCCGGAGTCTGTATTTGTGTCCGGTTGATGGCAATAGGCTCGCCCCCTATTACATGGGACTTAAACATAACTGGCGAAATGTGGGTGTATTATAGGTACACCTCTGCCTAACCCTTCGGGGAATACAGGCGTGATGTTATGTTATGTATAAGGATCGGATAGGTAACTGTTAGAAGCTAAAAGAGGAAAGAAATAGTGACTTACCATCTGGACTACCCTTAACGACTACGCCGTCTGTTAGTATGACAACACCTGCGTTCTGAAAAAAGAATTGTAATGTATACCTTAAACTTAACTAATTTAATAAAACAATAATTAATAATTTTTGTTTTTTAGTTAATAATTTTGAAAATATCCGGGTGCAAGTGAAATACTTACTTTGAAAACATCGGAAGCAGTGTATCCTCCCAAATCCAAGCCCATGCCGGGCAGATGGTCTTCGTTTTTGAATACTGAATGCGATAAACCGCTAAAGCTTTCTACTTCGCGCTCAACCTGAGGACAAATATTCATTGTTACGTAGTATACGACATATTCAAGCCGAGACAACTCTACTGTTAAAGTCAAAATTTTAATATTTGAAAAAGTGCTTTCCCTTTTGTTTGTTTTTATTTTTTCTGACATAATGTTTTTATTTACCTAGTTTTAATTGTTGAATACTCCAATAGATAAAAATGATGTTCTTTCTTACATTGTTCTCATATATAGAAGCAACAAGAATAATGTACCCAGTATATTTAAAAGAGAGTCCTTGGAGTTTCTTGTCCATTCTTCTCCATAGAGATCTACGTTTTGGAATGGGCAACTAGCTTCAATTATCTGACTAATTGACCGACTCTTTGACAATTCAAAAGTGCCTGTAAATGGTTTAATTGAATTATATATTTTTTACTATTTTACATTATTTATTTAACAATATACATCTAACACTAAAATATATAAATGCTTTGAGTTTGAGTTTGAAAGATATAATAGCTATCTTTCAAACTAAAACTCAAAGCATTTATTCTTTTTTCTCAAGTTGTGACACAAAATCCGTCCTCCGCCATCCGAATCCAGTCTAGTTCTGTTAGTATTGTCTCTGTATCACCCAAAGACAAACCGGCAGATAATACTAAAACTTTGTTCAGGGGCTTCAAACGGCCACTTTACCAGAATGTATGATAATATTATGTATCACACAAACTAATAATTCATAATATTATCTGCGTTCAATTATTATTATCATGCAATTCATCTGTTTGACAGTTTTGTATTTTAATGAAATAACATTTAAACTGTAGAAATAAAAATAAAAAATCTCATTTGATTAATAAAAAGTTATCCGGTAAAATTTTGGTCTTAATTTTTTCCATGCGGCGATATTTACACCAAATATGATTCTGATATGAATTGAATTGTAATATGATTGAGCTAAAATATGTGTCACCATAGAGGAATTGTTGGGAATTCAGAAAATGTTTTTTTATTAGAGGAATTACTTAATATGGCCGTTTTAGGCCCCCTGTTCGTACTCATGCAAAAGCATTAAATAAAAAAATAACTTACCGTGTGCAAATCAAGTCCATTTCCGAGTCCATTATGGCTAGCAAGTCCGGCTTGTATGGCGTTCACGTCTTCTGCCAACAACGCGACGTAAGCGCCCGCGTCGCCCGACACGCGCAGCTCTATCAACGTGTTGGGCTTGGTGGCCGCGCCACCGGTAGATACCGGAGACACGGTGATCTGTGAAGTAGTGACGAATTAGGTAGGCCAGTGCTCGGTAAACTCATTAAATCAAAATCAAAAGTCATTTATTCAAACTAAGCTGAGAATCAGCACTTTTCGAACGTCAAAATTACATAAGACAGTCCCCCAAACCGCCCACCATTTCATAATGCTTTAGCTGGGAAGAAGAAGTGGCGCAACCTAACTTGTGAAAAATACTGGCGAAAAATACATAAAATTCATTATATACAATAGTATGCAAAATAATGTACATTACGCAACACAAAACATAATTTAAATGATAAATTATTAGCCATATGTCAGCTAGCACACGCCAATATACTTACCAACCTAAAAAATACCAATTAGTTAAGAGAGCCAAATATCAATACTATAACGACTAAGATTTCTTATGAGAGATAATCCATTCCGTGTGTCCAAATTGTCTCAATACCTACACTTTTCTTAATTCTTAAAACTCCCATCCTCTTTCACTCCACAACGCTTCCTAAAACTAATGTATATCCTTATGTACCTACCACCTAAGTTCACATTGTGGAATGCAATAAATAAACGTATTGAGTATTGAGTAAAATCAACTTGCTATGAAGTAGGATGCCTTCATCATCATCATCATAACGGCTGACATTAATATGATGAAGGCATCTTACTTATTCACACCTTGGAAAACTTTGAAAGGTACACTAAATGATTCATTTTCGATGTCCTGTAATTTTTAGAGAAAATACTTCGGAATTAAATCTTTGATATATAGTTTGAATCTATATACATATATGAATAAAACAAAGTCGTGTTAGTTAAACCATTTATAACTCAAGAACGGCTGCGGCTGGACCAATTTTTATGATATTTGTGTTTTTGATTTGTTTTCGTCCGGAGTAGGATATTAACTAAACATTGGAAAATATCACGAAAAAAAAATAGATATGAAGAAAAATGTTTTTATAAATTTTGCAATTATTATATCCCGGTATATATGCCATAAATTCTAAGAAAAAGTACTAGGCTTACATGACTTTTGATGATAACACGGTAGATAGGTTGTATGATAATATGTAGGTTGGTAGGTAGGGTAGGCAGTTAGGTAGCTAGGTAGGGTAGGTAGGGTAGGTGCGCCGTAGATAAGTCCTTAATGCTATCCGTGCGAAGCTGGGCCGGGTCAATTAGTTTTGAATAAAACTTGTTATCTTGCTTATGACCGAAACCCCGACCTCAGATCCCCGGCGCGTATCTACGCTAGCACTCATCACATTTGTCCACTGATGTAGACTGTTGATGGACAGTTCATGAATATATCTGTAATACTCGAAACTGTACACGTCTAATAATGGCTGAAGTTGGAAGCTTTCCCATTAATATGTGCAGATAAATATCTTATAATCTTAAAATCTTCGACACCTTGGAAGCTTTTTACGCCTTCAGGCTAACTTTACGCTGGCGGAGCTGTGCAAGGAAGCGAAGCAGTGACCGAACAAAAACTCAACTCAAATAGAATTGCTTCATACGGGAAATTGACCAATTCTATTGGTGAATTTTTACCGCTCACTGTTCCGCTTCCTCTGGTAGAAAGCCGTTAATCTTACTGTGACGTAATGAATAGTGTAGATTAGCACATACATCGTTCTGCAGCAAGTTGGTGTGTGGAGCATACACAGCGGCAGAGAGCAAGTTGTTGATGTCGAGGCGCGGGTACCACGCCACCAGCACGCAGCCCGGAGACATGCGTGACGTCACCGACACTGTCACGTCCACGCTGCGGCGAGCTGGACTCAACTGCGGACAGCGGAGAGGTTAATATTTACTTGCAAGGTGGAAAACTGTTGTCTTACTTGATACGTAATTGTTTTGCTAAGCAGGAGAACAGTATGTATAATACGTGAGAAGTCATTTTAAGAACTTTTATATATATTATGACAGCAGCCCTGGAATTAGCAGCCCTAAATTTATTCTATTGCCCAGCTTGCTGTGCAATAGAATAAATTTAGTATTAATGACTCGCACGGGTCATATTTTTTTTTATTTCAGTAAGACTCCAAAAAATAAATCTGCCAACCGCAGAATTTATGCTGCAGCATACTGCCCTTCAAACTGACCTCAACAGTCTTAGCAATGATGATGTCTCCTCGTCCAATAACAGCGTAGTGCACCATGTCCATGGGCTCAGTCGCGGTGATGCGCGCACGCATCTCATCTCCCACACCAGTGCCGCGCGTTAGTACCTCAGCCGTCAGGAACTGTCCGAATGAGTACTCGCTCCTTTGTACGTTTACCACGCGTTCCGATACTTCTTTGTATTTAATCTGTTGGTGGAAAAACAATCATTGACAATATCATCGCCTGAGATTCGATTTAGGGCAAATTCCACAAATTAAATGCTATCTGTATGAATGCTATAATATATGTGTGTGCGTTCATTATAACTTGATCCGTGACGTGATTGGTAGCTCAGACCAAATAAAAAACCAAGTCACAGCGCTGTCAACAGTGACGTGAGGCCGGTTTCGTAAACATGTGTACACTTAGTGAGGTGTAGCTTTATTGTAAATGGTTATAAAAGTGTGCGTGTATGCACAGAGCGGAGGTGTAGTTTTGGCATGGTTCACTGTATTGTTCGCAGTGTTGTTTGGTTGAGATTGGTAACACTGAATTTTGCAGTCTTGGTTTCAATAGTGATAGCGTTCAAAATGGTGACTGACAGAACGCCCAGAACGCACGGGTCAAGTTAGGATAACGAATGCACTGTAGGAGTTAAGGAAGATATTGTGAGCTTGAATGAATTTTCATATTGACGTAGAGCACCGAGTAGCACAGCTCGTTCTAGTGCGTACCTAATGAAGCGATTATCCTCAAGTATGCTGATAAAAATAGCACAGGATCTTTAGTTCAAACGATCTGTATGTATAAAGTGAGTTTCAGTGTCATAAATATTACTTAGGGACTTAATGTTAATAACTACGAGATACGTCAAAGCAGTGCCTATTAAGGAGAGCCAAATAAAATAGAGGAATTGCTTCGATATACACAGAGTTCCTAAAAGAAAATAACCAAATCTTACCACTAAGTTGAGCGTCGAGTTGACGTGTGCGTTGTCCGGCACGAGGGTGTAGGTCGTGATGCCTTTGTTCAGCGCCGCGGTGGTGACGTTGACCGGAGCTCCGTCGTCCCACAACCGTTCCACTGTCACTTCCCCATCCGTGGACATCACTTGCCCAGACGGATCCACTACTTCAATCTGTCAACATACATACATTTACATAATATCATGCTTGTAATACCAGGAGAAGCTTGTGGTGCTAAGTAATAACAGCCGCACGGATCAATCCATCAGGTTAAGCTACGCTTACCGGAGTTGGCCCGCGGATGTGTGACCATCTTTACATGTCGAGACTCCTCCGTGCCTCGGAAAGCACATTAAGCCGTAGGTCCCGGCTATCATTCGTGAATTTTTGACAGTCGTTACGGGTCGTCAGAAATCCGAAAGTCTGAGAACCAGGCTTACCAAGGGGTATCGTATTACCCAGTTACTGGATTGTGGAGGTCAGATAGGCAGTCACTCCATGTAAAATGCTGGTATTCAGCTCCATCCGGTTAGACTGGAAGCCGACTCCTACATAGTTGGGAAAAGGTTAGACAGATTGACTTTAAAGTCCCATGTAATAGGGGGCGAGCCTATTGCCATCAACCGGGCACAAATCCAGACTCCGAGCTGCTACTGAGAAACTCCTGATGAACAATCCAATGACACTTTGCCCAACCTGGGAATCGAACTCAGAACCTGAAGCTCAGCAGTAGCAGTTGCGACGACAGACCAACGAGGTAGTCAACAATTCAACTCTCTCAACAAGCTATCTGTCAACAATTATCCAATTTTTGATATTTTCGTCGGAATAAGAAAGACGTCATCAGTCACTGAGAGCGCTGAACCATGGGCGGCATAAAAAAACTCTGTACTAACCACACGAGAAAAAGATGAAGTCACTGGGATTTCCTGACTCCTTTTTTTTTTGGTGTGGGAAATTTCAAATAACTTCTCCCGCTATGAGCGGAGCGGGAGAGCATGTCAAACTCGCAACCCCGGCAGGCATCGGCCCTAGCGGACCCCGTCAATTTTGCTGACATCTCTTTGAGGCGCGCGTGGAACACAACGCGCCGTAGACCCGGGCCTGGTCCTTATCGGACGGCGAGCTACCCATTGCTCACCGTCCGCAAACCCGCGCCTACGGTGGCCGGAAATCTGCTTGCGATTCCCGACGCCCAGGTTAAAAAATCTCTGCACTAACCACACGAGAACAAGATGACGTCACTGGGAAAACACTTAACTCGGAACAAACATTCTGAAGATTATCGCAAACATTATGTTGTGTTGTGTGCCTTTTAGTCTGTGCTAAATAATGTATTTTCTTTCTTTCTTCTTCTTTCATAAATCAATATTTTTCTTCGAATGTGGCATAAGAAAACCGTGGTTCCTTAAACATGTTTCAAGAAAGCCTTATTCTAAAGACAGGGGGATAGACAGCATCTCCAACTAAGGACTGATTTTATCAAGTCCAGACGCTAGATATCTTTATCCGAGGATTTAATTTTTGTCAGTTCTTCCATTCAAAAACGAAAAAAAAAAAAAAATTAATAGCTAAATTTGATAAAATAAACACTGCGTAGAGATGAATTATAAAATGCGATATGCCTAATTATTGAGTTGGTTTTTACCTGTACGATATATGGTAGAGTAGGCTTAAAGTAATCAGGTGCTGACACTTTCAATCTATAAGGTGTTCTCAACAGCAGTATTCTCGACGTAACATTCTGTTTTATCAGCGTATCCTTCTCCTCAATCACAGCTTCCACAACCAGCGGCCTCGCAGCATCCTCAACCAGGTCTAGGTCAGTTTTGAGGTCGAACGTTACTTGCGCTTGACCGTTGATGTCGATTACTTTCCTAGTAGGTGATGCGACTACCGGTTGTAAGACATTCGAGAAGAACACCGGGTAGGAAGATATTGTTAGTTCACCACGAACTGGTAGTCCGTTGAAGTGCCTGAAAGTTATTTTTAAATTACTTCACGATATTTGCTTCTAAATTCATGCAAAGGTCGCGGATGATAATTAGATTCTGTGAAGTAAGTAACGGAGGTAACATTCCGATTCACTATGAACAAGTACGGTCAGTAAATAAATAGGTAAATATTATTTCATGTCAGTGAAAATTATATCTTATACGCTAATATAACTACTTCAATGAGATCTAAAAATAGCTATACATTCGATGCTTATTCAATAATGTTGTTCAATAAGGTTTTTTTTATAAAATTATTGCTGCTTGATTGAATTGTACTGATAAAAACTGACAACGTTGCGTCTACAAACGGTTCTTGCTTATTTACGTAATGATTATTCTATTGAATTCGAGTGATGAGTTTTTCTGTAATGTTATGAGAAAATACAGCTTTCTCTGTGGAAATTCCTTTGTTTAGAGGAATGCTGAGAAAAGTTCATTCCTGTTGATTAAAGAACACTGTGTTGTTTTTGGGAGCAAATCCAATTATTACTTAGAAGAAATAATTCTTGAAAAACCAGTTTGGTTGTATTAAAATTACATAAAATTCCTATTTTAGAACATACTTATTACGTGATTCTGATAAACAACTCGGCTAATACCGGATTCTTTAATAGGCAACTTGTTTTCGTAAGAGTTCGTTCTGGGACATAAATCTCGACGACTTGTTTTTTGCATTAATCAGAAGATTCACTTTAATAAGTGCCGAAAAATATACAAAATTATATTTTATCTGTGAATGGTATCACTGTTCAATACAGGTGGCCTACCACCAGCTCATTAAGCAATGTTATTTTAATATTACTTCAGTGGGAGAAAGAGATGGAGCTATACGTCCTGTAGAGCTTCATCTCTTTCCCACACTGACGTAATATTAAAATAATACTGGTTTATGAGCTGGTGGTAGGCCCCCTGGTCATGGTTCAAAATGTCAAAGAGATATTTACTTAGCGGTGACATTGATGTCGAATCTGCCATCGGTGAAGAGAACCTCCTTGGGCAAGTGCATCTCCATGTTGAACCTGGGCTGCACATAGTCTGCCACCAGCACTCGCCGCGAGTACTTCTGCCCACGAGCCTCCACCTGCACACGTTATGCAAACGTAACACCTATCTGTAAGGTCATCGTTGAGTGGGCGGTCAGTTTTTAAAGTTATGTTTTCGAGGCTAATCGCAATTTCCGGTGTTAATCTAGCAAAATCTATTTAAGTTAGTTTAGTTTCTTAACTTTTAATTAACAATAAAGCGGGAGTGTTTCTATTCTTTTTCAATTAAAAATAATAACTGAATTATTCGCCTTGTGGTTAGGGTTCAAACCAGAGTTGCCTATTTCGGCCAAATAATGAAGAGAGGTTGGGAAAATTTGGAAAAAATTACAAATTATCGAACAATTTACAACAACCACTGATTCTTAAAAATAAGCTAATGGAGGGCCGATTATATACAGCTGTATCAGAAAGTTATGGTCAAATTTACAGACCATCAAGCTGAACAACTTTCTCTATGGGACCAACATTGTTATCGAGAAAAAATTATCAGATGTAACTACCAAAAAAAAAAAAATCTGCTACCTACTGTATTGAAGTTTTATACGGGTCCAGTAGGTTTTTGATCCTTATAAGAAACAGGATCGATTGGCATCAAAAAGTTTTTGTGAAAACTGCCCATTTTCTTGTGGCCTGTATTTTTTTTTTCAAAATTTATGAATGCAGATCAAAATATCTCAAAAAGTAAAGGACAGTCTCAAGACCGTTTTCTAGTAGCGAGAACTAAACGGTTAATGTACCTGTCCTTACTGCCCCATCTCAAAAATCCACCCTGTATATTCAAAATTCATTTATTTACTTTTTGTGTTTGGGTAACGGAAATTCATGTGTACCAAATTTCAACTTAATCGATCTATTAGATTCGGTGCAAAATGGCGGTGACAAACGGACAGACAGACACACGAGTGATCTTAGAAGCGTTCGATTGTTTTTTTTCTTTCGTACGTTTTCAACCCTAATTAATTGATCTCACTGAGAAAATATAAGGAAATGACAACCAGATACTGCGTAATTGTTGTTTTCCTTCTCAGCTCGAGCAATTACATATTCATTTATGCTTAAATTGCTTTACCCATGTCTTCACATTAGTAAAAAATCATAATACAAAGGTATTTGCTCAGTACTCTTTGCTCAGTTTCAACATATTATGCAGCCGGACTGAACAAAAATGTTAAAAATGAAAGTTTCATTTGCGTATCCGGTATTTTTATACGTTGTAGGCGTTTTTTTTATTTTTTATTATAATAATAAGTACCTACATTATTTAGGTACTTATATACAAAAAATAACTCAATTTTTTGTAAAGTGAGGTGACATTTGAAGTCACTTCGTCCTTCCACCATATTTCTTTATGGCAGGATTACAGTTTAATTGCAATAAGTTATTCTACGTATTTCACTCTTGCGTCTCTTTTTACTGTAATTATAAATGGTAGCTAGTTATTACCTGTATAGTCCATTCTCCAAGTGCAGGTTCGTCAGCGAGTAGCAACTCCTCAGTGAGTACTCCCCGGTCCAGTTCAGCGGCTGCCCACTGTCTGATAGGCGAGCCCCCAGTGTCCAGCACACTGACATCCACAGTCGTGGACAGCGGCAGCAGGTACCTGCGCAAGCGCACAGGTCAACGACCGCCTCGTAATCATACGTAATCTTACGCGAACGAGCTCTCGTACGATGGTACAGAAAACGAAAGTGTCTTGCATATATGAGTACTACCAAATTCTTCATTACTGCTCTTTGAATCGCATTTTCCTCGTTTAATGGAACAAGGACACTGGTGCACAGTGATAGGAAGGTAGTCAAACAATCGATTGATGTGTTACGCATTACCAATTGTGTTAATGTTTTGTTTAACTATCAAGATAATTAAACACGTGACCTTAGTGGTAGTAGGTACATTTTATGGAGTCAATCAAGCCTCAAGAGCATCTATTTGATTTGAACATTAATGTGTTATGGCCAGTATCTTCTTACTTAGCAGTAGCTTTGCGTAATGATTCTTGTTTATTAGTTAGAAATATTAAATTTTTCAGTATCTTTTAATATATTTCAGACATCATGACAAATCATGAATGGCATAGGCATATAATGTAAACATAAATTAGACCCTAGTATGTTTTAAGACGAGTGGGTGCAAGAGGCAGACTAACATTCACTTTAGGACTTCGGACTGTGCGTTGTTGTTGTGTAACTTTGAAATAGCTTTACAAATAACAGTAAACGCGCTGATAGTATCGATCGCCCATTAGAAATCTGTTTAGTATTTCTTAGTGTTAGTAAAACCAATCGTTAAGCTACTTTAAAGAAGATAGGATACAGCTAAAAAAGACACAATTTTCTTACTTGTCTAAAGCGATGACCCTAAAGTTAATAGTGTCTCCGGGCTGGTAGACACGTTTGTCGGTCTGCACGAAGACGGCGAAACTGCGCGGTTGGTAGAGCAACGGTGACGACGAGGAAAATAGCGGGCCTGAGGTTGACCGCGCCACCAGCGAGTACTGCCCCGGTCCAGGGTCAGCGATCTACATCAGGTGCAACAGATTCGGTCGTTTTCTTGTGGGAGAATCAATCGATTCTTGCACGAGAAAACACACAACGGTAATAGCAGATGTGGTTAGTTATTGGTTTAGTGAAATTGATGTGACATATATGTACAAAGGTTTCGTATGACCTGCTCTACAGAGGTCTAAAATGATTGTACTTAATGCAAGTTCAAATCTATAATGTAGGTCAATTACTTTCGAAATGGTGAAACGATCTTCATTTCAAGAAGCAACTTCTACGTTACTGCAATAATTTCCAATTCCATTGATACTCACTTCAAGTTCTACGAGCCTGGTGGCAGCAACGGGAACCTGAACCTCTCGTCCCTTGGTGAACTGCTCTCCATTGGCACGGCGACCCTCTACGGCGACATACAGGGTATATGCCCGAGAGCCGCCAGCTATAGCCACCGTGTATGAATTGTAAGGACGCAGCAGTCGCGGGCCTAGCACTGATATACTGCGGATGAAATAATAATTCTTCTGTTTTATTAAATAAAGATGCATAGGTATTATTTATCACAGCATCTTGTAGTTTTCACAATTATTATAGCCATAACTCTACATCTAAAAAACTAAGAGCTTGTGTGCATACTGTATTGAAATATGTAGATAAGTAGATACGATTAACGGAACCTCTCGCCGCCGTACGTATTACTGCTAAACTATTTAGTTCCTTTAGGGATCGTAGAAATTACAGACAGTTGCTCGACATTCCTGCCTACTTTAATCGTTTGATCGCCATTATAACTGGGACAGAAGTTTGTTTTAACAAATCAAAATGGAATAAAGCTTGTAAAAAATAATAGAATTGGAGGGAATTTTAATTCAAGCATTGGATTATTTTATTAATTTTTTCAATCCGAAAAAATCCTGAAAATGATATTAACATTGGTCTATGAGAATTAGCAGACTTTAACGAGTACTAAACATCGAAAAATTTAAAAGAGATTGTTTCTTAAAGTTTCGGCTTTTGGAGTATTCAGAAAATCAATCTTTGCCAGCTTTCAGTTTATTCAAACTTACGTAGAGACTTATTATTTTTTTTAAATTATCCTATTTTCTCGCACGAGCACCGCGAAGGACATTTATGAGTAGATAGATGACGTATCACGTAACGACTTTAGTCACGTCTTTGGAATTAATATTTACATAATATTTTATGTAGAAGTTTTCATTGTAAAACTCACCATTGTACGAGAAGCGGTGCCGTCAATGATACTACGAAGTAGTATAGAATTATTTTATGAGTCATCTTGCTGAAATAAAAATAATTAACATAATTAATGAAGAGAGTGATGATTACGAAGTAACAATTAAGTTTCTTGAGACTTGCTTTTGTTTTTCGGTGTGTTCGTAGGTTCGTAATTATAAAGAATACCAAAAACTAAAGGCAGATAAAAATGTAAACTAAAGTTTTATGTAACTTCTTGCTATGTGTTTGCTCTTAAGCAAATCTCTACCTACCTACTACTGGGACGATATCGACTGGGACTGGGACGACTGGGAATCGATATCCGCTTTCCTTTCCCTCGGTATATTTTCTTCATTATAATCTTATCCTTGCATATCACTTGGGATTCGAGCCTTACATAGCCGTGTGTTTGAACCTACGGTAGCAAAACAGAAATTGTATTACCAATAATGCGTATTTACCCACTTACGCCTAAATACTTTGTATTTTTTTTTCTTTATTGTATCCTTAGGATTTGAGCCTTTAATATAGTTTTGTTGGTGTCTATGGTTCCCAAAGACTGACTAAATTACCTATAAATAATGCTTCGTACCTACCCACCTACTTGTATGTGTCATAAGTTCATAACTATTCTGTTTTCAATAAACACAACATCTTTACACATTGATTTGCAAATAATTTAAGTTTGTTATTAACTTCCTACACTAGACTTGTTTACGTTTCCATGCAGGGAATCTCGACAGCCGCAGCCTTCTGAATGGTCACGCTCTATATGGTCAACGTTACATTGGACTCCATTCATATGACTTTTTAACATAACTTTTATCTTCGTATATTCGATAATGATGCCCGTGTTATGTAAAATTAACCGCCTCTGTGGTATATTGGTTAGATCACCTGTCTCAGACCCAGACGATCGAACCCGGGACGGTTCGATTCCCAGTAGGGGCAAATTTTTTGCTCGCTTTGGTTGGTGGTAGGGCTTGTAAGTCCGCCTGGCCAGCTACCACCATCTTATCTAAGTCTGTCTGTCATACTAAAAGCATTGTTGTGTTTCGGCAGTTAGAGGTAAGATAGCCAGTTCCTCTGTGGTAGAGGATTCCGGGTGAAGCTCGCTTCAAGAGCTTCCCCGTTGTGGATAAAGAAAAATAAATTGATGATTCTCTTTTTTTTTTGTCTTAAAACTATAAATTGGTTTATTAAATCTGAGGTTTTGTATGTCTCGCCTACTCTGTTTATTGATGCTGTGCATAAAAATATTGATTATGTCACACGGGTATAGTGCCTTGCAACACATTATTAACACGTGAAAAGAAGTGTATGAGTCGTGGGTGAGCTGTTTGTTCTGAATCATGAATGTATAGAATTCACATATTTGTCATACATATGTACAACTGTGTCCTTGCGTTGTTTCTGACTCACTATGTCAACATTCGCGTGGGCGGAACAGCCTTTTCATCCTATATGGTAAAACAGCTTATTTCTTAGAAGAATTTACCGCCAAAACAATCAGAGATTATTTTTTATTTCGTCATGTTAAAAATGGTAAACTGTCGTTTTACGTTTTAGATACGGTACTCATCTCTACAAAGACACAACATGACAAATGAGCGTATTGTGGTAAGATACTTTCTCCAGGCCCACGACATCGCTCGAGTTGTGCAGTGTTTACCTCCTCGGGCAACAAAACAATCGCTACAATAGCACTTTTAGTGTAGTGCGTGACTCTAGATCGTGTTCACCTACTTACTAAAGCTATCTTACCGTCAACGTTCTTACATGACAATATATTTTAGTTACCATTCATTTTAGTAAACACAAAAATGTTTCAACTTGATGTCATTTAAAATCTCGACATTTAACCTGTATATAAATAGAGATTACGTACACACCAAATTAAATGCAACTGACTGAACGAACTTGAAGCTCACCTTTGAGATTTTAAAGTTACTGTTCTTTAATCACTTAAATATAACTTATCACTATATCACAGATCGTTTGATTCGGGTGCACATAGTTTGTGTAGCGTGACGGCGCGACACAGTCGGCGCGGGGTGCACTGAACAACTAACAATAAGTGTTGCGGAGTGAGGCAGCGGCGCCTGCGCCTACGCACGCGGGTGGGGCGCCGCGAAGCCTTGCGAATTTCCACCGCCGCAATACCTGTGCACTGCACCTACTCGCACTGTTGCTTGAGGTTTCTTTATTGATGCCAAAACGTTAGGGCAACAACATCGATCTATATCTAGATGATGATGCTGCGAGATTTTGTACTTCTATTTTGACTTATCTGGTATTACATAACATCACGCCTTGTTTCCCCGAAGGGTTGGGCAGAGGTGTCCCTGTAGCAGGCACACCCTCATTTCGTCAGTTATGTTACAAATTGAATTGGTATTCTAGTTACAAATTGAATGGACATATAAATGCAGTTAGTATAGGTGAAACAATTGCCAATGCGACAGGATCTTTTATTAACCAAGTTTCAAATTCGTAACCACAGCAACCGAAATTAAACTAACGCTAAATATGCCAGATTCCTAGATATTTATTTTCCTAGAAGACCGTATTTTTTAAAGACAAACACTGCATAAACGTTTACGGTTAGTTGCGTTCAGTATTTTTTTTTTTTGTTCTTTTAAACATAACAACAAGTTATTTATCACGTCCAGAACGCGTACATCTCAGATGGTCGATGATATGTTAGAGAAGCCCGATGCGAGTTGAGGCAGTGCATTCCTAGGAACCAGTTTTAGTGCAACACTCCATAATAATCGCTTAGACAGACAGAGTTAGAAATAGTATTCAGGCATATTAATGCTTTTATTGTTTGCGACTGCACAATAGCATGAATCGCCAAATTTATATGCTAAGCACGGGTAATAAGTATGTACACATTTTTGCATCAGATCAAGTATAATTAGTTTCTATCCAGAAATTGCCAATTTTAAAATGTAGTTATTGTAGTTCATCCACAACCGAATCGTGACTTAACAATTTTCCGAATATTGCGGATGTTCTAATTAAAGACCTCAACGCGTTTTTATTTTAGGACCCCAACCTAGGAACTGCAGTATTAAAGACACTCTAGTAGTCTTATGATCGTAAGGATAGTTTGAATTCTTCCAAGAGAATCCTTCAAATTAAACTACAAGAGTAAAACCAAAGTATATTCCGTTACATAAGTTATCAAACTGCTAGACACACTAAACAGGTCGGACCGAAAGTATAACATTCGTGGAAAGGACGACATGACCTTAGAAGTTTTGGACATGCGAGTCGCGATTATAAAACCTGTTCGTAATATAAATGGCGCTCCAGTAGCTTCTCCCACATCATTGTTTTCTATTGAATTCCGGCTGTTATACTGTAACTATTCATATTGTGATATTATATTCAAGTATCCTTGCAAGTTTTTGTAGCTGTCTGACTAACTATTGATCATCCTTGTGTATCGGAGCAATGATGACATATTCTTATTACGTAACCTACTACTAGGCTACTGCTAAGCAGTTCAACTGGGCTTGACGGAGTTACATAAATCATTGAATTCTTATTTGTTACGAATTATTAAATATAAAATAGCAATTTAATGAACATACAGAAAAGGTAAAATTATTCAGCTAGAAATGAATCAATCGGACAAATGTTCGTAGTAGAAGATTCTAGTGGTGTTGACGTTTTGATTGTGACGTCATTATTATCTGCAGTATTCAAGCGTGCAGCCAGAGTCGCATTGTCTGCTAAAGCTGCTGCTAAAGCTCGTTCAAGTTTTGCTGCTCCAGCTCTCTCGGCTTCTAAAGCTGCTCGCGTCTCAGCGAGAGCCTCAACATCAGGATCAACTGTTTTCTTAGACGATGAACTATTATTTAGTTCAGATAAATGGAGTTGAAGTTCGGTTACCGTTGCTCTAAGTTTGCATATTTCCGCTACGACAAAAAAGAGAAATATACATAAGTAAATCTGCGTGAGAGTCCTTACTGCTGCAATGGCATCACTGTTTCTGCTTACCATTAGCGGCTAGTAGTTCCTTACTCGTGTGTTGCAGTTCTGCGGATGCAAGGCGTCTCTCTCTTGCATGCGCCGCAGCAGCTAAACGTGCGCGCTCACGAATTTCTGAACCAGCGGATGCGCACTTTTCTACTCTTCGAAGTTCACTCTCAAGACGAGAAGATTCTCTGTTTTATTGACAACGAAATAATTTACTTTTATAATACCTATAGGTACTGAGGCACTAAGCTTCACAAGTAATAGAAGTCTTTACTAAAAAATATTTTTACTGTGTGCGGTGAAATAAAATCCCTCATGATATATATTACTTATCAGAAAATTGATGCTTATTCACCTACCTGCGTGCTTCTTCAGTAGCTCTACAGATGCGTTCCTGCAGGTCTGTGTATTGTCGTTGCAGGGTGCAGTGGGCTGACTGCGCCGGTTTTAGTTGCTGTACTTGTCTCTCCAAAGTACCGATCTGAGCTGTCATTTCGTTGCATCGGTCTTCTAAAAGCTTTCGCTGCCTTTCCTATTAGACATTGCGTAGGCTGATTTGAAATATGATGTAATACCGTACTTTGTTTATCTTATTGCATCATCATTGACATCCTCAGCCTTAACGTAGCGATACTCGTAAGATATAGGGAGGGATAATATCTCTGGTTGTGCTTAGGTCCACGTAACGACCTAAGTATGACCTATTTTTACTAAGTTACAACATAACTAAAACTTTACTAGCAAGAACCTTGTAAAGAGTTAATCGCCTGTTTATGGCCACGACACGAAATATAAAGAAAATTGCATTCGTCAATATAGTTTGCTTGATTTGTTTACTCTACTGTAGGTACATGTGTGGCTTATTCTGTAGCTCACAATTATAGTTTTTTGATTAAGGCTCCGTGCACGAAAAAACCCGTTTTCGTCAATAACTTATCTAATTGTAAGAAAACTTGAAATAGCTGAAAGATTAGGTCTGTGTAAGTATAAAAGAACAGTTTTCGTGGTTCTAAACCATTCGTGTTAATCACAGCACGTGTTAATCACAGCACCTGTTAATAGTTGCATCACTTTTGCGCTCTCGAAAATATGGTTTATTTCGCCTTTGATTTACTTAATGAAGATATTGTATGATCATAAAATAAAATATCTATTTTATTTCAAAGATAGCTGAAGACTTATGTGTAATTTTTAAATTTCTTGATATGGTTTGCTAAATGATATGAAAAATCCATTTCTGACAGAGTTTAAAAAAAAGATTTTTTCAACATTATTTTTCTGCTATATTTTGTATCGAAGTTGAAAAAAGTGGTACGGCCACATGCAAGTAGACCATATAAAGATGTTGTTGATATTTTTAAATGTCCGAAATCAAAAGAGGATTCTTGTAAATAGTGATCAAACCTTAGTCTCGCGTCATTTTTCTGAAAACGTGTTGCGAATATTTGTGATTTTCCATGAATACTTAACATATTTGAAAAGTCCCTTTCAGCCACATGCAAAACAACGAACTCGACTTTTCAAATCACAAATAGTTTTGTTTAAAAATTTTTTCCCTTTCTCACAACTAACGGACAAAATTGATCAAAGTCAGTCGATTTCTTGCACGGCCTCTTAATATACTACAATACGTATGAGGTACTTTGTTAAGAGTGGGAATTTTCCCACGTCACAAAAGAAGAAAGTGTTAACTGCTGTAGTATCATTGAACTGACAATCTGTTACTGCCAACTTTTATAGATCATTGTGACCCACTATGTTTGAACATCAAGAGATAAGTACTAACTTAGTAAATGATTAAACAGGCATCAATATTTCGAAAAAACTTATAGCCTGGGTTAGCATACTGTCAGGTCCAGATGTATCTTGAGTCCGGTGAGATGTTCCTGTGTGGTAGCGAGTGCGGTGGTGGCCTTGGTGACGGCGGCGGTTGCGGCGGCGGCTCCGTTGCGGGCCTCCGCCGCGGCCCGCTCGGCCGCCGCCCGCGCCGCCTCCGCAGCTTCGGCGCGTGTCGACTCCGTACGCAGGGACCCACGCAAGCGATTCTCGGAAATCTAAATAAGAATTTGAGACATTGGTAGTTTAAGCAAGTTTCATGGTCATCATCATTTAGCCAAAAGAAAGAAAGAAAGAAAATATTTTATTTGGGACACGCACAGGAAATACAAAACATAATAAAAAAAAAGGTAAAAAAGACGTCCACTGCTGCACATAGGGCTCTTCTAAGTATCGCTACAACGAACGACCAATACTTTGCTTCCTGCATCCTGCGGATTACCGCGACCTTCACCAGGTCCACTAGTTTCGTGATGATACAAGAAAACAATAACAGCTAGGAGGTAAAATAGCTTTTAAAAGGGCCACCTTATTGAAGATTTTGTGATGGTTTCTGATTACGTTTTTATTTATTCTATAATCATTAAATATACTTATATAAAAATAAAAGCTCTTTCAACTTGGTAAGCACGCGCGCTTGTTAAGTAAGCATGACTCAAGCCACCTTTTCAGACGTAATGATATCACACTTTTAAAAGAATGGGGTGAGTAGGTACCTAACATCTAATACAAACACTACTAACTAAGAGCCTGTGCTCACGATGCGTTGTGTGACCGCTAATGCGGCGAAATCTTTGCGGTGTGGCGCCGCAACGCATCGTGTGCACAGGCTCTAAGACATTAGATTCTGTTATAAGATAATAGGGGGGATTATTAGTGTCACCATTTCACCCCACATTCGTCCACAGCGAAACAAAGGCCTTGTAAGCTTGTGCAATGTTTATATTCTGCCTTTCTCCTGCAACTATTCACTACACAATTTATCCTAATGAATAACATTGATTAATGCTACATAAGTAAGTAGGTACTTACATTATTATGCAGGCACTTGATCTCATTGTCTGATTACTATGGGTAAATGCGGCCATCTTCGGGACCCAAACTATTTATGATGAGTAGGTACATAGATGTAGTGTCAAAAAAAGAAGGCTATGACTTACAGTGAGAGTCCGAAATTCGCCAATAAGTTCCAAAAATTGTTGCTCCAGCGTTTCAAATTCGGTCGTGACTCCCATCATGGATTTTTTTGATTTTTTAATACATCAATCAATACAATGCTGAATGCAGATTCCCGAATTTTAAGTTTGACGTTCAAACTTTAAAAGCGCGGGAAAAAATGTAACGATGTTTTTTTTCGGACGACCATGGAATTAATAACTACGTACTACATAGTACCAAACAGAGCGATGATAAAAAAAAAAATGGCTCAGCCCAAAACGTTCTTATTTTAGAGTTATTTATCTACATTTTCATGCCTCTTTTATCAATGGCAACTCCTACCGGAATAACTTTTTGTTTTTTTATTTCTCTCTTTTTTGTGTTTTCTTAGCAACGTAACCTGGTTTGTTGGCATTACCTATAAGTATTATTTAATTCATCTGTACGTCTGTATGTCACTGAACTCCTCCTAAATGGCTGTACCGATTCTGATGATTTTTTTATGTGCATTTGTATGGGTTCCTGGAAGGTTTACATTTAAAATTGGTGGTGCTGTGATTGAGTTCTATGAAACAGGACGTCTGCCCGGTCAGCTAATATTCAATATTTTTTTTATGTCAAGGCATAATCTTTTTTGTTGTACAGAACTAACCTTCAATCAACGATAGAAATGATGGTTCATAGAAATATTCATTATTCATATTTTTTTGTTTCTTCAAGTCTGTGATAGATTATCTGAAGGAAAATTGTGAAAATATTACTATGGCAGTAATAGGATCAATCTATGCGGTTATAATAATTGAAATCTGTCAATTACTATCCTTAGTATTTTATAAGGGCAGACAGGCTCTGAGGGGAATATTAAAGAAGGGATCGTGATGTTTTTCAACGGGAACACTTGGTATATAAGGGGCGGTTACTGTTTCACCCATTCATTCTACTACTTGGCGAGCTCCATTTGGTAAGTGAAAATTCACAGAATTTTTATTTTTCCGTGTTTTATGTTATATTATGATTTTCTACTTTTATTGAACTGATCGTAAAAAGAACTTTACGTTGCTTCTGGGGCAGTCGGATAAAGAGGAAAAACTTTTTCAATACTTACAAAAACTAAGTATCCGTTTTTGTAAGTTGCCTCCAAAATTTTGACGTGTAGATTCTAGCTCGGTTTTTAGTTCTGGACGTCCATATTATTCGCTCGATTTTTTCTGACTTGACTTCAGACTGGGACGATATTTAGGGTAGATAAACTGTAGGTACCTATGTATAGAAGGAACGGAACCTTTATATGACAGCTACATTGAGTGGTTGAGGTAACCAAATTTTAATAATTTTATAAGAAGGTATCTAGGTATCCAATACGGCCGAACCCAATAACCAATTTTCAGTAAAAGACAAATTGCTGGTATACGCTATTGATGGTAGACAGTATAATTCTATTTGTCATTGAATGTCGTCCCACAATTCCATAATATTCCTGATTCTCTGACAGATTATTGGGACGTTAAAACCATAGATGGATAGGTTTTTCTATCTCCAGTATGCTAAAACTGGTGATAGATAGGTTTATTCGGTTCGGCCGTAAGAGTAGTTCAGTTTAAACTGAAGCGATAGTTCGTAACTGTTTTCAGATACTTCGAATTTGAATTATATCAGTGGATATTCACTTAGCTAGAATTATTGTTATTTTACAGAGTCGGACATCCTACAAAATGCGACTAGTAACGATTGTGGCGATGGCGATCACGGTGGCGTTGGCGGTGCTGGTGCGTTGCTGCGAGGGAGCCAACCTTCACCACTTTGCCCTGCCTGAAGAAGATGAGGAGTTTAGGCACCGGCCTTTGTACAGGGACTATAGTTTGATCCGAAGGGCCGTCCGCGCTGACGACGCCTTTGATGACTACGGACACCTGCGGTTCGGTCGCTCTGATGACTGACGCAAGCGCGCCTCTCACAAAAGACACCTGCCTACGCTCAAGCATAGAGAACGACAGCCAAACAAATCGTGTACTTAACTCCTAACTCTATTAGCGGATACGGCTTCCTACTAACAAATAAATAATTAGAGAATGTAGAGAGTATATTTTCAAAGTTATCTTATCTTACCTGTAAAATTATTTATCACTGAAACATAATAATATATAAAATGTTTTGTATCGATTAGGTACAAATAATAACGATTTAATTTATTAGCTACCCATACATTTTAAATTTCTGACAGGTAAAGTTAATTTTAGACGTGAAATATTATGGGCTGGTTAAATATTTCACATTGAAATACTTGTCAAAAAAATTTTATCAAGCTAAGTTTTTTGTAAAACATAACTTATTTCTGTTGATTTTGTGATCTTAATATAAAGTAATTGTACTTATCTATTATTATTAAGTAAAAATAAAACACTTAAAATTATTTCCATGAGTATATTATTACCCAATAAATACATTTTACAACAGTTATTATTATAATAAAATGTGTTACAATGTTTATTAGCGTCACGAACTGCGCACGATGACGAACATTAAAGTATCCTCGGTATGCTTTATTTGAAGTTAAGGCATTTCTTCAATTTCAGCTTAAAATAGATGTCACATCTAATAAATGGAAATGGTTTAAATTCTAACCGAAAAGCCAACAATTTTAATATCTCAGCATTAAATATTAAGGCAATGATTTCTTTTTCTTATAAGTAATAAAAGCTAGTTGTATGCATGAATGATAAAACTCATCAATATGTAGATATTAAAGCTGCATTCGATTATCTTTGTACACATGACAGTAGCTTGCTGGTTAAACGTTATTTATTTTAAAATTCATGCAAGCCTTGTACACACGGCTACACATCAAGCTACACATTTCGAGTATAAGCTGACCTCGCATTGTACGGAAATCCTATACAAAGCGAGATCAGCATAAACTGGAAATGTAAAGCTTGATGTGTAGCCGTGTGTACTATATAATACGATATCATTTCGTTGTACTGGTTACAATGCATTCGATCGTAAGTATAACATCGCTGTTTACTTGCCCATGTTAATTGACTTGTTATTAACTCATGGTGGGACCTCATCAGAGCATGCACTGGGTATAGTTTTAATAATCTAATATTCATTAGGCACACGTAATATCACTACTCTATATTAAATAATATGAGACTAGTTAGTTCCTTCCCTAAGCTAAGTTATAATTTATATTATGTATGCAGTTCATCCTAACACACATTTTATGGTTAATTGTACTTGATGAAAATGAAGCGGATTGTGGAGAACAATCTTCGGAAATAAAGTTTATTTAAAAAAAAAAAAAGATCACGTTAACCAAGTTCCTTATCCAATTTTACAATATATAGAATGCGACAGATAAATAAAAACATGTATCTTTACATAATAATCGTATGTTACAATGACGACACCATTTCAATTCATTCTTAGTTTTTGTGTTTAACACTTATCAGTTTGTGAGTATTTCATTAACGCAAATATTCTTTAAAACTGTCGTCATTGCTCTTAGATGATATCCTTTTTCTGCGAGCTGCCTAGCAGAGCCTGCAAAACATCAAAACAATTTTAGTCACCGCTTCATCTAAGCCACCAAAAAATCAGGAAATATCCGAATTAAAAGCAAAACGTTTTATAAGCTTTTAAATTTACCTTGTTCACGAAATTAACGATAGCAGTGGCGGGTTGTTCGGGCTCCAGTTCAGCGAACACATGGCATTGGTTGTCCGCACTCGAAGATGCTCTGGCCACGAACGCGAATATTCGTCTGCAAAAGAAATAGTAGATTGTTGTAGTCGAGTAAATTACGTTTTATGGTTGGCATGGAATTTTATAAAACACAACAACCATTGATCAAAGTCTGTCCGAAAGATTGACTGGCATATCGTATCCTATACTATTAAACGAGCAATATCTTTATATATATAATTCTTCTGTAAATGTGTTTATCACCTAAGCGGCTAGACCGATTTGGATGAAATTTTGTGTGTATAATTGAGTGGGTCACTGGATGGTTTAAAAATACAATTGGATCCGGTAGGTGGCGCTGTTCGGACAGGACAACGCAACGTCTTTCGGGCCCGCTAGTTTGTATTTATATTTATTTGTATTAATCGGCTCTAAAGATTTCGATGAAAGTTGCAATATAGGGGTTTACGGGGGCGAAAAATCGATCTAGCTAGGTCTCATATCTGGGAAAATTTGTTTTCTCCGTATTTTTACCCGAGCAGACCTCGGTCGCCTAAAGCTTAGAACAAGATATAAGAATAATGACATGACATTAGAATAATGACATGGCAGTATGGAATTAGTAAGTACCTACTATCATAGCAGTATGGAATTAGTAGGTACCATCCTAAACTATTATATGAGCATTCTCTATTTTCACCAGAGCAGAGCTCGGTCGCCCAGGTACTCAATAAATAAAACCAAGATATCTGAAGGCTGAAGAAACTGACCATACAAGGAGTTACTACCTACTTAAAGAGACACGTTTCTTGTTTACAGGAAGTCGGTCTGTCTTGTATTGAAGGCTAAAATAACACTGAATGTTATAGACTTATCATGCAGACAGTTGGGTCCGGAAACTCTTTTGTTATGCAAGTGCTAATACCAATGTCCTGGATTCCATTTCCAGGTTGGACAAAGTGCTACTGAGCTTTACCATTGGGAATTTTTCAGTAGAGTCTGGTTGATGGCAATAGTTACATGGGAATTAAATATCACAATAGGTACTATAATTATATACAGGGTGGTGATTTAGTCGCCTACATCCGTCAAGGGGGCGATTCTACCCGCCATACTAAACAATTTCGCTATAATACTCATATCCGATTCGTGAAATAAAAAACAATTTCGATTCAACCGTAGACAGACTATTTCAATGCATGTATGAAAAGTTTTTATTACGACTCGTAAGTTAGAAAGTTGTTTACACGGGTCAAATCATCCTCTTGACGGATGCAAGTTACTAAATCGCCACCCTGTATAAGAATACAGTGGTGGTGCTAGTTTGATACTAACTTTTCCAGCTGCGTATTGTTGTCGGTGTGCGTGTATCTCCTCTCGTCCGGGTCCAAGCCCGCGTACGACACGCCGGCGGCGGGGTAGTGGCGCCGGAAGAACAGCTTGCGGGCAGCGTCCGTCAGCGTGATGCCGCCGCCGAACACTTTGAAGTGGACTACGTGTGCTGCACCCTGGATCACAGATTTGACGTTATAAGTAATTTTACACAACGTGACGATACTTTGACATGAGTCAGAATAGGAGAAATCAAAAATAGAGATAGAGTTTATTCCAGCGGATCAGAGCAAAGCCTAGCGTGCGTTACATTATGGGCGGTTATCGTCGAGAACCGAAACCTTTCCTTTGCGAACAAAAGAGTATCAAATTACAGGCAAAAAAAATACCAGTAAAAGCTGGTCTCTCCAATTAAGTAGCATAAAACCAGCAGCAGTTCTTCACCCATCTTCTTCAAGTTCTGATCACTAACCTTCTTAGTAAGTATGTTGGCGACGGCCCTCTTGACGGCCGCGGGTCCGGTCAACGCCTCAGTGTTTTCAGATCCGAGCAGTAGCACGTGACACGCTGCACCCGTTGCTAGAAGTGCTCGCGCTGCTGCGTTCGCACTGCCACCCGTCCAAGGGTCTCTGAGAATGATGCGAAATTTTAAAAGAGGAACTATGTAGTTACTCGTTTCGTATGAGGAAGTTCTTCCTCATACGAAAGTACCTTTTATAAAGGGGCGACTAGAATTAATTTTATTTCTTGTAAATTTTGACGATCAAGAGTGCCTTCTACCGGCCTACTCGAAATAAATGATTTTGACAAGTGCACTCACCTATCAGGTAATCTGAGCGGCACCGGCAGCGCTAAAGGCGTCACAGTATGCTGGTAGACGAGCGCGGACAGCGAGCTGAACACGGGCTCGTCGGGGCAGCCGCGCAGGCGCACGCCGCGCGCGGTGGGCTCGATGAGGAAGTGCCGCACGCCGCCCGCGCCGCCCGCGCGCACGGCTAGCCCGAACGCGCCCGGGAACGAGTTCGAGTCGCGCACGATGAACGCACCTTCTTCTAGCTGTAGCAGTGCTGATACGGCTGTAGGAAAATAAATTAATATTATGTTCTGTGCCAAACAAAATAAAAAATAATCCGTTTCTTCGTTAACCTATGTTGCGGTCCTTATCTATTATTCGCTCCCCTCTCTTGATATTTCAAGTGGAAAGTGCATTGTATACAAAATAATAAAACCGTTCTAAATACCTACGAAGGTCACAGTCAAATTGACCTCTAGTTTTGGCAGAACATTGTTTCTAGCTTAAGACCAGCTTAAGCCTGGATTGCCTGCGAGACTATTGCCACACAGCTTTAGGGGCTACTTCTAGCAATACTTACCATCGTCTCTGGAGATGTTAGGCTTGTACCAGTAGTGGCTGGTGTCCTTCGCGAACCGCACACGGTCCGGAGCCACATGTTGAGGCTCAGCAGTTCCACTGACGCTCGAGCGACGAGACCCACTACTTCCATTATAAGTCCGGTATTCTGACTCTGGACTCACCTCGCGTTCTTTTCTATAGTTGAAGAAACAGTAGTTTAATTACGAGAGGTGGTGTAGAATGTCAAATGAATGAGAAAATGTTCTGTGTCGGATTCATACTATACTGAAGTATTATTCATATTATGTCTGATCGATTTACAGTTGAGGTGAGGTTTGTAACGGTGATCTAATTTGTTTGAGATATATCTGATGTTCCTAACAGTGTTATATGGATAAATATTAATTGTAGTGTCATTGTGTTATTGCAGTCATGGCCAATAAAATTGGTGTTAACCCTGAAAAATTCCTACTTATTTTTCGCGATTGAGGCACGATCTATGTTGGCCATGAAAGCTTCAGTTGTTGTGTTACCTCGTGTCCTCCAGGTCAAACATATTGTACCTGGTGACGGAGGGCGAGCGCGGGGGGCGCGCGGACAGCGAGGGGGTGGGCGTGGGGGGGTAGGGCGTGCGCGGGTGCGTCGGGAACGCCGGCGTGCCTGCCCGGGACTCCGTGCGGGACTCCGCGCGAGACCAGCTCTCTGCACGATCCTATAAAACAAAATAATGAGAACTTCTTTTCTTATTCATTTACATGGAAAAATTTAATTTGCCATGCATTGCAAGAGCTGATAAGTGATTACATCACCTAATAAGCAAATGCTGGGACACAGGTTTTGACATAAAAAGTGCCTTTTATGTTCCCAATTGAAATAAGTGATTTGCGTTTGACTTTAACAGGCCTCCTCTCTGTGGACCATTTGGTAATCCACCAAATCACCATCAATGCCTGCCCCTTATGTCAGATGTTTTTGAAAATTTAATTCCAATGAAGAAGTCGAAAAAACGAAGACTTACGATTGTATCAGTGTTGGGGGGCTCCGCTAGCGACAGTAATCCAGGCGCGGGAGTACTGTTCGGTGTACTGGTCGTACTCCACTCGCGCATCGTCATCTTTTCAAACATGAACTTTCTAGATGAGGTTCTGTAAGGATAACAATAACCATTCTTCAAAAAGAAAATTATTGCAAAGCTGCCAATTTCCAAAATCGGAGAAGCATTATAAGCAACAACAAAAAAACGAATACATGCTGAGATCACATCTTTGAGCCGATGATGTTAGGGTTCTGGAAACTGTTAAACAATATAAAAACTATTGTAGTAACTATAGTTTCCAGAAGCCTAGGCTCTTTGGACTCCTTGAAAGCCTGAAGTTTAAAAAGAGACTCCGAAGTTAAAGCCGTCTTTTTTGCGAAATTTTCCACGTCTTATATTTATTAGGTTACTGGTTATTAAGTTAAAGCTTGAAACATAATAATGAATGATGGGCTTCTATTATACCTGTCTGGAGCCTGCGGACTGGTGTGTTCTGTCCTGAGAGGGGTGCGCGTGTTCACGTGAAGGGGCACGCTGAAGTCTTCGTCATCGTCAGCGAACGCCGTCGTGTCACTCGTGTAGCCATCCACTCTACAATCATATCATAGCCAACGTTAATATGTTTGAAAATAAAAGTCAATAGTGTCTAGGTAATAAGCATATTGTATTAGTGGGTCAGTATGAGATAACAGGTCGGCAACTAAAGACGCTGGTTAGCGGTGGGAAAAGAATATTCGGGAATTTCCCCGCAACTGTGGCATATGAGCTATTGCATTATCTGTTCGAAAAAGCTCGTTTAGAATGTTACAGGCCATCATACCAATGATATTTTTTTTATAAGGTTTGGAAATGGAACGATCATCTCACCGATGGCTAGCGGAACGGCGCACATGTCGGGAGGAAGCAGTATCCCACTCGAGCGGTAGTCGAGCGACTCTTTCCCTGGCCTCTTTCCTCTCGCGCAGTTTCTGCTGCTGTCTCTGTAGCCACGTGAGTCCCGAGTTTCCTTCCACACTGCTCTCGGAACGACGAGGCTCTCGGCCTCGGGAGCTCTCGTGCCAGCCGAGAGTACTCGCTGATCGCCATGTTCCATTCTCGGGTGGTGTTTTCCGTGTAGTGGCGCTCGCGCTCGCAGGTCGCTCCGCCCATTCTACTTCACCGTTCAACCATCTGCTGACAAGGTTATCAAGGTTGGTTACGGGTGATTGAATTATATTTTGGTAGGTATAAAACAATGTTCAGAAAACTATACTCTGAAGTAAGATGTAGGGCTTTCGGCAATAAATGTCAAGACTAAGGTAAGATTGAACAAAGATGTAACCTTCTTTTTTTTTTCATTTGAATACGAATCATTTGGGACTGACCGAACTTCATTCTGAATAAAATCGATTTGTAGGTAAGTTTAGCATAAAACAACGGATAGGGATGTGACTCTTTTTTAACTTTATAATAGTTTTGAACTAAGTAAATCAACAACGAAATATTTTTCATGGCCGTGGTCCGGTTGTTATCTGTAAGTATTTTTTATGTTTGCGTGTAGGTCTTGAAGGTCCAAGTGATCTTATTATGGCAATGGGAAACCTTGTATCCGCGTGCTAAGAATCTTTAACTAGTGGGTGTATGTTGAGTAGGTATGGATAACTAATAATATACTAATTGAATTTTATTTGAATATTAATCGTCTTCCGTTCAGAATGGAATAAACATTCCATTCAGCATGTATTTTTCATCTAGTCATTACAACATTGGTCATCCTGGATTGAGATAAGTTGACAGACAGAGCAGATTAACAGTAAAACCACATGTTTTAACAGAAAGTTAACTGTTCTAATGAACAGGGAAGTAAAAGGGCTTAACAAAGCGGTCTTTAATAGAAAGTAAATAGTGTATCGGGCTGCGTGAGGCGGTGCGGTGTGGCGGTGAGGCGTCGCAGTGTCGTGGCCCGGTCGACACCCGCCCGTTTATGGCCACGTTTATCTCGAAATAGTAACTTGTTTGGGTCATGGCGCGACGCAATCATACACCATCGCTCCAAATCAAATCGAGAATTGCGACTCGACAGTCGACATCGCCTTCCGACGTGCGTCTATCTACGGCGACGTGTTCGACTACTCGATTACATTTGTTATCATTACATGAAGCTGACATGAGCAATTACAAGTTGACGAGATGTTATTAAAAATAATACGGGTAATCTTATTCCAAGTATGGTTAGGTTAGAAAGGACTTTTTGAATGCCGTTTGTAAGCTATAAATTATTGGTTTGTTAGCTCAAGTCGGTTCCAAAAATGGTTATGCCGTGTCAGTAATTTGACTGGGAACTTAAGAAGCCATTCATTGAACAGGCGCCGCATAAATAATTCGCAGTAGGCAGCCAGGCGAGCTGAGGCTGAGCTCGTTCGCTCGTGCTCCGGCGCAGGCAATGTTGCGGAACGAGTGAAATAGATACTCGACTCGGTTTCAGCCCACGCCTATCGCCGACTCAATTAATGTGACGAATGCTTCCGTTTCTTAATGTTCTGCAAATGGTTCTAGGACTAACTACTGTTAAATGCTATTCGAAACTAATTAAAAAATTAATTAGTTAATACTGTTTACTTCGTTTGAGGCCGAGGTCTAATACGCGCATCCACAAAAGCTTTACTTTAAACTGATATTTCAGAGCTACTCAGAAAAAAAAAAACCAAACATCTTTTTTGAAGATGCGTTGAATAAAGCAGTCACGTTAGAAATCAGTTCGGTATCTATACTAAAAAAGTTTACATCAGGACAAAATGGTTTCATCCTTTTTTGATATTTTAGACTCTGAATTGTATTATAGTTATTTATGCAACTGTTATATAATAAGGGGTATTAAAACACGAATGTAGGTTCACACGAGTGTTTTAATACGTAATTATGTACAGTTGCATACAAGACTTTATCTACACCCATGATATGAATCCTCTATCCTATATCTAAGGTTCTGAAACCATAGGGTTTTGTACAGTCACGAGCAATAATATGTATACACTTAGCAAATTTAAAAAGTGATTTTCTCCTACTGTGTTGATTCTTATTTTAAATTGTTACAAATATATTATTTTGGAACCGATACTAATATGGAATAGGTCTTATCTCAAAGTTGCAGTCAATATTCCACGACAAAATCGCTTTTGCATTTTAGTAAGTGGATACATATTAGCGCTCTTGACTGTACAATATTGTTTTCTCGACTTTTCTGGTAATAATTGGTTAGAAATGTCCTTTGCTGTACCTATTAGAAATATCTGGTGATGTGTTATCAAAGCTTGTATCACTTATTTTTGTAAACAACAAAGTAATAATTTTTTACAATACTAATATCGAACAAAAATGGCGGGATACGACATGAATGCGAATAACCTATATTTTTATTTTTTAATTACGGCGCTGTGGTAGTGAAACGCATGTGAATGACAATGTCCTCTTTTTTAAATTTGAGTTGCATTTAATTTAGTACAAAATTATAACACTCGTTTGGATGATATCATGGTTACTATGACACTGGCTGTTTTAATGTTGACAATAAGCTAACTGTTTCTGAAACTTCTATAGAGGATTTAAAGCATGGGTGTAGATAAAATAATTGTTGTTCAAAATACTTTTAAAAGTATTAGTCTAGAACAATCTACCCATCTCACGAGGATTTAGGCGTTGATAGTTGCGCCACAGTTTTAAATTTTACAGCTATCATCGTATAAAATTGTTTTCTTTGATCGCGTTTGTTTTGTTTATTCAAATCAATAATTATTACTAAAATCACATCTTCTATCTATAATATCTAAGTTTATAATAATGCATAACTACCTATTTCTTGGACACTTACACCACCTACCTGCTACAGTGGCGATAGGACGACATAAAATGTAACCGAACACGAACATTATCTCAACGTATGCGCAGACCTTTATTCGCTTACCATAACAAAAGCATTCACATTAAGTGCTGTGCCTACAATGCATTACGACGATATGATTGACAACACTGATATCGGTATCATGTCACTTAACAAAATGTCAATCATTTTGATGTCAGCCTTAATACTGATGTGTGCTATTGTTTGCCAGAAACAGGTATGATTTACATAGGGAAATACTTCTCAGATATACAATTAAACCGGTCTCCCTTCAAAACTCGCAATGTACTTTATTTAATTGTTGCGGAGATGGAAAGCGCATGCCTATGTTTATGTGGGGTTCGGTCTGACGGCGCTATATATGTGAAATATTTTCCGAGAACTTCAAAGCCTGCCTCTAAGATATTTTCGGCGTCCCCAAACGTATTAAAACGTGCATTAAAGTGACCCCTTTTTTTTTTTTTTTTTTTTGGGTGGGAAATCATCAAATAACTTCTCCAGCTCTGGGCAGAGCCTTCTTTCTTTCCCTGTTGCCGGGGGCCACGATCTCCCTTTCGGTTTTCTTCGCACCCCCGGCAGGCATCGGCCCTAACGGACCCCGTCAATTCTGCTGACATCTCTTTGAGGCGCGCGTGGAACACAACGCGCCGTCGACCCGGACCTGGTCCTTATCGGACGGCGAGCTACCCATTGCTCACCGCCCGCAAGCCCGCGCCTACGGTGGCCGGAAATCGGATTAAAGTGACCCCTGCGTTGCCACCGACGACGCCGCGGAACTGGCGAAGTTTTGGGACAACAAGATTTGAAATATTGTCGTACCAGCGAGACAAAGAAGTTAGGTATTCGAACTTGATAACTAAGTGTTCGCTCTCGGAAAAAGAAACATTCTAAGAATACATTGGATAACATAATCACTATTACAGCAAACATTTAAAGAATGTCAATGTTGATTCAATGAAAGTTGCATAACTTCAGGCGGAGAACTATACTGTTGAGACAAACATGCCAAGCATAGCTAGCGAGAATATCTGTAGTATGTATAAAGAAGGGCATTATGCTATAGTGCGCCACACACGCACTGTTTATGATAATAACCGTAATTTACTCCTTGTTTCTGTTGTCACTCCGCATCATTATTTATTGTTAACGCATGTCATGGCTGAAATATTGTTATTACAGCATTTTGTGAAGATTTGAACGACTTTGACTAGGCATAGGTAATTTAATTTGAATGTTTTCAAGATTAAAGAATATGCTTCGTAACTAACTGCTCTTGAATGTACTGTGTGATACTTTATTTTCATGAAATGATAACGATAATCTTGCTCGACATGAAAGAATTCGTATGTATTGAATAAAAAATGGTAACATTGCACACAAAAAACATTGGAGCAGTTTATGCAAGTTTTTGTTGTAATCATTGTATATTTACACTACGCCCACATAGCCGGCTCCTACGCTTCAATCTATAATTTAATGTTCAACTACTTCTTTCGTTTGAACTAAAGTGTTCATAAAATGTTATTTTGTGTCTCACCAGACGTATCAATTTAAGAGTTTGCGGGCGTATGACTTAGGTACATGCAGACTTTGTTCTTTTAATAAGTTCTTAGCAATTTAACATTTCTTTACTTATTTATCTAAACCTTAGTCAGGTGATTTCGTGGCTAAGACAAAGAAGTTGCTTTAACGAGCTTGTGCAGTACAGTCTTACATAACATGAACAATGTCAATGTTTTCCATGAGTTAATTGAAAGATGTGTAATATTTATAAAACAGTTCGCTATCTATAAAAATACAGAGCATTTTTTCCTATATTATTAAATAGCAGGAGACTTATAGAACAAAGTTATGAATATAAAAAGTATAATTATGGTCTTTGTTTCGAACTTGTCAAGTTGAGTGCTTTCGTAAATGCTTTGCTATTTGTGGAACGTGTGAACATCGAAAGTACTTAGGTAGGTATATTGTTAATTACACTGCAACACACTATTAAATAGTAGGTGTCTATTTAGCGCAAGTATTTTGTAATACAAGAGCTTTGTACAAGTCAAGTAAAAATGAATGAATGAGTGGAAAATTAGAACTTACATTACAGTAAATTTTCCCTAACTTGTCTATTTGATAAACAAACAAGGTACGAAAATTATAATTTAAGTTTATATATAGGTATCATTGTAAGAACTACATATTATGCGGTATCATATCAATGTATGCGTTAAATTCATCAAAAACTGCTTCGAATGAACCAATTTATGAATGACAATTTTCAGAAATGGGAAATCGGGAGATTTCGCCATTATTGCTTTTCCAGAAAGGAAATCTAAAGCGAAATACACTCTACACAAAAATAATAAAATTGCCAGAAAGACGGCGTATCTACGAAGTTCTTTCAGTAAGTATGTTTAATTTATTGCGGTGGTAATTTAGAGTTGTCTGATGTAGATACCCTCGTTTACTCAATTAATCAGAGCACCATAAATATATTACTAACCTATACTTGTGTGATGTAATGGTCGTGATTGGCTATGCTATATTTTATTGCTCTTCTTCATTGACAGTGAAGTGGGTCGAGCGGAACGCGGCTAAATAAATTAAGAGGCGACGTACTCTGATACTGTTCGGTTACAAACAATTTGTTACTGATTAAATTGACAAATACACCGTGTTCCCACGGATGTTACTAATGTTCGACACTTGGCCCTAGTTACATGTTTACTGTATGTGAGTTTGGAATATAAAAAAAAACTAGGTTTTGCTATAAATAATCAGATCGATGTGGTTGTGAATGTAAACAGTGTCCACGCTGTGCGGTGTAGGCGGAGGCGACCTCCACGCCTACAGAACAGGAAAACATGTTTACATCTGCCACCAGATCCCCTTCTTTTAATTACACTAATATAAAATTTAATGATTTGCCTTTGACCCCAGAAACAAATATAAACAATAGATACAAAATACGGATGTTTAGTTTAATTTATACAAGCCGTTTTTTTTCAAGCTTTTATTATATCAACTATTTAAACTTATAATAAAATTTATATTTGAAAGCAGAGGATTTCCTTAATACCTACAGTTGAAGCGCAGGGCGAACAGGTTTGGAAGGTTGTCTTTATTTATGTAGTAGTTACACAAATATTTATACGTTTAACGTTTAATTAACCCGTCTTGACATTTGTTTACATACATTTAAATATTTATTAGGATTTAATATTTTTGGAATTAAAGGACTAACCTGCCATTCCTCACGGGAGAAGCGGGCGGTGGTGCTGCAGCGGTGGTGGTGGTGACATCTTCGTGCGTCAGTTTCTTGAGCGTGCGCGGTGACAGCGGCGTGCGCGGCGAGGGAGGCTCGGGGGTGACGGTGCGCTCATCGTCGTCGTCCTCGATGGGGCGGTAGTTGCGATCGCCGCCGAGGGCGCGCCGCACCAGCTCAGGGCTGGCGAGGCGGTTAGGCGCGCGCAGCATGCCGGGGCGAAGGCCGGGCGCTCCGTAGGTAAAGGGCGCGGAGTCTGCGCGCGCGTGGTACGGTATGTCGGGCGGTCGGTCGGCATGCGACTGCGATTGCGGCGGGTCGGGCAGCGCGCTCACGGTGCGCAGCATGTCGCCGAGCAGCGCGTCGAGCTCGTCGGGCGGGCTGGGTGCCGCGCGCCGCCCCGCCGACGAGATGCCCGAGTCCATGGACGCACTGAGCGGCGAGGAGGGCCCGCCGCCCGCGCGCACCACCGTCGCGTAGATGGACCCGTCCAGAGGCCCGAACGTATGCGCCGCCTCGGCCCCGTCGCCTGCTTCACCTCCAGAGCCGGACCCTTCTGCGCTGCCGTTGTTCTCACCTGCATCGAATTCAATACCTCAGAACCAACACTAAAAACATTCATTTGTTACACTACGAACTGTTCTCACATAACTTCGATGTGATTAGGTCCGCCGCGGGGCGATGTGTTTAGCGACGGTTTAATTACGAATAGCTTTTAAATTGGATTCGATTCGCTTCAATCGCTTCAATAAACCGGCGGGGCCTCTTTGCAACGATGTAGTATCCATCTGGCTACCATGAGTATAATTTTCTACTGCACTTGGCACGAAGACAGAATTAATTAACATGTTACCTACATGTTAATTTCACGAAGAGTTCCTGTATTATTATCATATTTACACGTAATAATATCGCTAGAAAGAAAGTAACGAGTGTTTAATTAGCCGAGTGCCACCTGGTACAGTAGCGGGTGCAGTTACTGTCGCCCCGACAGGGCCAGCACATCCTAAAAAGGACTAAGTTCGCTTCCCGTTAGTTCAGCAGCGGGATGACACCGTTAAGTGTTGTTTGATGAAGTGCCGGTGCCTCGTCCTACTTATAGATAAGTGTAGATACTCTTATACGGAAATCATATGAAAACTCTTGTTGCCTGAGCTTGCCATAGAACGGTATTATACAGAAAACTACGTAATAAATTAATTAATCATAAATAACTAATCACTTCGCGATTCATTTATGTAGCTAAAAATAAACATTAAAGCTGTCTTTGTCACTAATGATATTCGCATCTGAACTTTAAATTGAGATAAAATATAGCCTAGATATTACACAGAAGAGATGGATTGTAGAGACAGAAAAATAAAACTCAGTAATGACCCTCCGTGATAACCCTGTGATATCAAAATGTCTTAAAATATTCTAAGATGGTCCTACTCTACTAGCCAGCTGATGGTTCAAGGCGATATTGCCAAACGAGGAAACGACCTCCACTACATTACTAACACCTGTTCAATTTAAATCGATAGGTAAGATGACAGATTTAAGATGATTCATACCATATCGGTAAATGATACATTTTAGATACCTAATATAAAATGGATAGTTGGAAAAAACTGACCAGTTGTCGTATTGTCTGCTACGCCGCCACACCGAACTTGATTAGAACAAGATCGAACCAACCCACACAATATTATGACCAACAACCATTTACGAGATGGTTTGAGGCGTTAAAGTGTCAAAGCGTGTAATACCGAATGCAAATAAGGAGGAATGACACTATTTCTTGACTAATTTACATAACGAGCGTGTCTTGTTCGCGAAGCTAACGTTTCGTGTCACTTTTGTGATTTTTCCTCTACTCACTACTGAACGGTAAACTGGGAAATGTCCGGAGCGCCGGCGCCGCGTAAATGTTCGATTTCGAAACTGAACTAAATGTGTGGTTGTCAATAACGCAATTAGTGTAAAGATATCAACGTCAGCGTCTGGTGACCGTCGCCGTCGGCCGCTGTTAAGGAAGATGCGGTTATTTCTGAGTTGTCAACGAAAATAACGCGTCGGAAGCGAGGGCTAGTGTTACGAAATACGCAGGAAGAGGATGTGCGCCCTAGCGTCGCGTGTGTCCCACGATATATCTCGCACACGTGGAGATAAAGAAATCAGTTTTCATTAATTATACAGTCACACACATGGAACAATCCCTGAAAGATTGATAAGATTATGTGGACTTGTGATTTTATCTCACTACGGTATATATTTCACTAGCATTAAAACTCGATGTAAATAAGTGGTATCTACTGTATAGCTCTCTAATGTGAGTTAATTAAAGACGGAAATGAAAAGCTCCGGAAATAAAATCGCAAGGGTGAATACTTAGGATCTTTGAGGAAAAGTCTCCATAGTACCTACCTAAACTGTTGCTACACTAAACCACACGATACAAAGTTTACGACAGCTACATCCATTAAAGTCATCGGAACATCAAACTAACTCGTGTCCAACGAGATTTTAGTTCGTTAACAATTGAAAATGAGCGTGACCGCGATGTGGTGAAGCTTCGGACGAGTCACACCCGCCGGTCGTATATCAGAAATGTGCTGGCAGGGAGAAATATAGTGTTTGCACAGTGGTGTTTTAACAATGTTGCGATAACCGTCGTAACCTATGAAGGTGAGCGTGTGTTGGTGAGCGCGCTGACGCAGTGATGTCATCAAGTACAGGCACCACCTTGTTTCTGCGAAACTCTAAGCTCTGCCGCATAATAATGCGGCTCGACACTGACCGTTGGGCTATCTACGTTCGTTATCCGACGTTAGCTCCGAATTCTAACCAGTTTCGCTTTTTTACCTTTTTTCTAAGTGAGGAATGTGGTTTATTTTGAACAACATTTGCATATTAATGCTCTTATTTTGATCTTAAAATTAATAGCTTATCGAATTATTGCTTGAAGGTGATCACGTAAAAAGGAGGTATCTGCGATGCCAATAACAAGATTTTAGGAGCAACCTTCGATCAACAATACCAACGGAGCAACGGAAACACTCAGTAACACTTCACATTTATTGGTTCGTTTTAATTCAAGAGAATATGCTGTAATTAAGCTTCGTAAAAGCATTGTCCACAAACACACGACCGTCGTATTTTTCGGGTAGTATTGACTGTTCATCAAAACTGAAAGCTCAGGCGATAAAATAATACTGATAGCTATCGCGGCAGCACATGTGTGCGTAGTGTCAGGGTAAGCAAGCGCAGATAAACTCACATCCGATCGATATGCGCTACTATGGACTTAAGTACGTACAATCTTTAGTATACACAATGATCTGACGGCCGCAGAGTGGATCGGCTAATGGATGGACAATTCAAACAAACAAATGCTCAATGAATCAAATCTTTAAATTTACCATGCCAAACTCAAACAAAACTGTTGTTAAAAATATACAAGTGCCTTAAACACATAATTCTATAGTTCACAACGAGTTATACCATGTACAGATTGATTAATTCGACATGCGTTCGAAAGGATCGCAACCTATATTTTTTGCACGGCTTGGAATGACGTCAGGGTAAACATAGCCTTGCGTGTAAATATAAAATTCATTAGGTATGGGCTGACATGGCTAACATAAGTACAAGTACGAATCTTTGACCTCACTACGTGTTGTACTGAACACTCGTAATCTTATTACCGTAACTTTTTGTTCAATTTATGAAGATTTTTTTGTATATCCCATTGATTATAAAGACTTCAACGTTTATTGAGAAACATAATCAAGATAAGACAAGCTGCTTAGGTACCGACACAGACAGCGATCGTGATTGCTTGTAGACCCGTATGGCGATCTCGATTCTCGTATCGAATTAAATTGATGTGTGTCGAATGCTGGCCCTAAGGGCAGGCTGTCGGTCCCGAGAGGTGGACATACATCAGCGATTCTCCACGCCGGTCAATTAGCGGGCAGGCGCCGGACGAAGCGACTCCAATCTCATTTGTCGTTAGCACTAACACCGCCTATTGTTATCTCTACACGAGACCTGCTATTGTTAATATGAAAAGCCGGCTCTGTAGGCACTTTCAATTTATTTAAACACACTCTTTGTAAAGATTTTGACACGCACAATTAATCATTGCCTACATATATGAATCGGAACACTGATTCAGCGGAATTACGTTCACTAATTTTGAAGTCATAAAACGGCTTCAGTAACAGTGAAATTAATGTCACACTCACCTCGATTGTGATTTTGTTAGCGAGCCTCGAAATATCCGATAGAAATTGTTAGCTACTTTTCTTCAAAGTTTTCTTTGACAGATTATTTATTTATAAAACTTGTAACGAATTTAGGGTGTCTTTTTATTTTTGTGTTGAGTTTATGAATTTTTTTATTGATGTTAAAAGTTTGTTTCGGTGTTGAACGCTAGGGATGCGCGATGCGCGTGCGTGGCGGCTCGCTAGGCGGGCGCGGACGGACTGGGCGGGCGGCGCCGGCGGACACACATCACTAAAATAGCCGACTGGCCGACACCTGCGCCGCGCCGCGACCTCTCGCTAACCGGTGTAGTTAGGTCGCTTTGTCAACACACATGACACATTTCAGTTACGAGACTTTTCAGTTTCACTACAAAAGTAACCTAGTTATCTAATTGGTAACTTGAGATTTAACTAATTGTTTTTAGCGAAGTTTGCTATAATTTATTTGTGACTTTTAGCTGCTAAATAATAGAAATTACTATTTGATAAACCGCAAGTTTTAATACACCTTGACGAAATCTTACTAAATGGATATCAATGAATGTATACAGGATGTACGGAGCGGCCCCCATTTCGGCCAGTTCCTGTCAAAAGGGCTATTACGCAAGTTAGTTGAAGTAAGTCAGTCACATTGTTGCCTGTAATGGCAGACGGATGTTCTGCTACACTTGGGCTGGCCACATGTGGGTACCCCCTCATCCAAATCGTTAGACAAGCTTTGAATACTTACGAGAATAGATTAGAACTTGCGGATGTTGAACTAATAAAACGCATTTAGGCGAATCTTGTAGATTTCCTTGTTTCAAGTAAGTGCGGATTGTAAATTAAGTTACAGTGTTGTTTACTGCTACCGTTAAAACAACCAAAATTAACCTATGTGGGTCCACGACCATCTGGACTTTAAAAGAGACATTGACCTCTGAGCGTTTCGGTCTTTCTTATTCCTAGTGGTCGATGGTCAGACGCTTCAGAAATGATGACCTGATATTTGACATAAAATTCAAATTCAAAATTCAAGTTCAAAAGTCATTTATTCAAATTAGGCTGAAAATCAGCACTTTTCGAACGTCAAAAATACATAAGACAGTCCCCCAAAACGCCCACCCTTCACCATTAGAGAAAATAATAAAATATTATAAGTAGTTTTAGCACAAACTTACAAAATAAATATAATTTATGGATTATCATCATTTATCTTTAACTGTTTGTTTAATTCAGAACTGAACAATAACCCACGCTTTACTGTAACCTATAAACTTAGACGCCTACTAGTTAACTTTGACCGACAAACTGGTCGAGTCACTCAGTCAAGGTTGAGCGCATTTTACTGGATTAGCACTCAAGTTATTAATTTATGCTTCCCATCCGCGAAATTGCTTCGGGACCACGCCCCTTAGCTCGATCACGAGCGCAACTTTGTAAATATATACCGGTTACCCATGTACAATCGTTCTATAGGTCAGATACGATCATTAGGTACTAGAAAAATTATTTTTGTTATTTTTTAGAAAAAAATATGCAACAGCCAAGCTTATTATTAATTTTATTGAAATCTTCGGACATAGAAAAACAATTACAAAAGTTAGTAGCAATTAAAAATATCTTGAGGTGGTCTCCTGTTTTCAAAATATGCAGGACTTGATTATTTGTTACTCTATCTGGGTTTTAATCAGATTTTATATATGGTCACCTATTTTCAAAAGCAGGAAAATACATAGGTGAGCAACGAGAAAAAATTGGCAAATGAAACTAAGAACCCTCGTAGACACCCGTCTTGGGGCTCTACGAAGGGTCTACGCGCAATTGTGAGTTTCCTGAAAATTATTTTACTTATTACTGTTATGCGAAAGGCTATTTAGCAACATATTTGAAGTACATTCACTGTTGACGAATGTTGGATATTCGGGTTCTCCTGAACAAAATATATCGCCAGAAAACATTCATTCGGGCAACCGCGGCAGATTTCTAGAGATTACGCTTCCTTTTGCCTCATCAAACGATGTTAACCAACCAACTCGAGCGATCGTTGTATCAGAGAGCTTCGTCTTTGTCACTCACCAGAATACCCGCGAAACGCGTTTTTTTTTAAAGATTTTTAATTCATACTCTATGGCATCTGGGTTATGCGCTATCCGAATATCAAAAAATATTTGGCCTAGGTCGTAGGCAGTTGTCCCACCGCCGGCGAGGAAACGACTAACTATCGGTTATTTCTCGCTCAAGAAACGTACAATAGAAATACAGTCCGTGTTGTTAACACGGACTGTATTAACGAGATGCATAATTATATTAATAGCTGATCGCTGACTGTTCACACCGCCGGCGAGGACTTGCTCCACTAGTTTGTCGCTGAGCGACAAGAGCTATCACAGATAATACGCCAACTTGTTTTCAGTTGCTAGCTCTACTCGCTAGTTCGCTACTCGTTAATCGCCGGCGGTAAGACAATTGCCTTAAGAGGGAGGCGTGAAAATTGATTCGCTGTTACTGGGTATTGTACGAGTAATGTATCTGATCTATGCTTACCAGGATCGTCATCGGTGAGTGTGGACAGCGGTCGCAGATGTTCAAGCGAGTCAGCGCGAGCGAGCGCGTCGGGGGCCGCGCGCAGCGGGGCGGCGGGCGTCGGCGCCGGCGCGGCACCCCCGCCCCCCTCGCCGCGTAGGAACACCAGCTCAACTGCACCATCACTCGGGAATGATGGATCTGGACAAACGAACAAAGGTCAGCATATAACATAATATCACGACTGCATTCCCCCAAGGGATAGGCAAAGGTGGGCAAAGGTGTTAACGACTATATTACTCCTTGCAATGGTGGCTTAAATCCGTTAGCACAAAGTCCTTTTTTTTTCATAATTCCTTTAACTAGTGTCACTCGTGGGAACAAGACAAATCCTCAATCATTTAAATTATTGAAAAATCATAACTTTTAATGGCATTTTTGCAACAATTGACTTATAATGGCATTCAGCTTCATAATGCGGTTCCTAGTTTTTAGGCGTGCTACACAATATGTTCGAGTCGGCGCATTCGATTCGACAGTCTATTTAAAGCATTGTTTACAATTGATGTTATTTTCACTTAAACAAACATCAACTTAATCAGAGTTTCAATAAAGTAGAATGTAGACTGACTAGTACTGTTGAAAAAATCATAGATAATTTGAAGTTGTAGCGCAAACTGAACTTTATGTATATGTATTACAGTTGTTTTTCCTCAAACTTGTATTTGTTTATATGTTTGGCAAATAAATTGCGAACGCAGATTATATCATACAGGGTCAAATTAAATTAGTTAGCAAAACTCCACAGACGTGATGGACATCGATATTATAAACATGCAAAGAAAAAAAGAAAATTGGTGATTTTTTTTTGGATCACCTACCGTTGGCTGTGTCGTTACTTGAAGTATGAGTTGAGATTTTTTTGTTTTTTTTTTTTTGTTTTATCGTGTTTAGATATTATCGATATCCATCACGTCAGTGCAGTTTAAACAAAGAAAACTGATATTTCTAGTGACTACACTACCTGCGGTTGATGTCACAAAAAAAAAACACATCAAAAATATTTTCTTTTTTGTTTGATCATGTTTAGTTAACGATACCCATCACTTCAGTGGAGTTTCGCTGGCTAATATAATTTGATCCTGTATATTCGATTTTGTCGTCCGGCTGTGCCGATTTTTTCGTCCGGCTGTGCCGATTTTGTCGCCCGGCTGTGCCAATTAATGTCGATCCGAACAAGTGTGTAATAGCTTACCCACTAAATTATTCGTATTCGAGAACAAATAATAGGTATAATTTGGCCTAACTAGCATATCATTAAATTAGCGTTTTCCTTAGTGCTGAATTTATTACTTTGACCTCGCACATAATGGTCCAAGCAATTTTCCTGATAACAAAATCACGTTGGCGTAATTGCACTCAATTGTAGACTTATTGGAATAAATGTCTGGTATGTGGGTACATATGTACTCGTTCTTATAAATATGTTTTATATTATGTACATATACTATCACATCTCATTTGTGGCAGAGGCAGATTTAGAAGCGACATACGCATTAGTGTTTTAAGGTGTAAAATAAAACGAATTGTTTCATTCAGAGTTCTTATGGATGATGGCATTTTTATATGAGAGGTAAGTATGCAGTAAAGAAAAAATATTCAATGCTAGCAGAACCATAGGAAAAGAAATAATACTTCGTATAAAAGCGAACTTTTAATACGAAATTTTGTTTCATTTTCTATGACAGAAGGTAGTGTAGAGTGGAAAGGAACATCGTAGGAAAAAAAGATGTGTTCAGACAAATGTAACGAGTAACTTTTTTACTAAATTATACGCTACATGAAGGTTACACCAACAATTCAATACTTTGGATCATTATTTTATCAAGCTGCGCTTTATTCAATCAGTTTATGATCAATCTGACCAAATTAATGGCATAACCTCCATCTTACATTTGTCTGGAAGCCAGAGAGGTGGTGGTTACCGTGCACGGCATGATCGAGTTGCTGCTTGGTGAAGGAGAGCGTGTGGTCGGCGACCGCGCACGTGTGGAACTGACACGCGAACACCAGGCGGCGCTGCCCGGGGCCCGCGGGGCCGCCGGGGCCCGCGCCGGGCCTCGCCTGCGCCGCGCGGCGGTACGCGCGCACGACGACGTCGCCCCGCAACGCTAGCCGCCCCACGCCCACAGTCCAGCCGCCGCCGTTCACCATGTATAAACCTGCGCAACACCACATTTCATTACAAATGTAAAAGTTTTAGGGCGATAATCAATTTTGAAGAAAAATTACAAAGTCCTTAAGAAGATACCCAAGTTTGATGATAGAATCCTACGTCAAAATTGTCCAATTCTCCAACTTGTCTCTCAATAATTGGGCTACCCAATTATTCTCAACTATTGATACAGTTTGATCACCGCTTGCGAAACGGAAGGCTCTACAAACCGATTCGCTTACTACTTACTGTCTAGTGTCTACCTACTGTTAGTGTAGCCTGAGACATAGCAACCGGTTACCCGATGTAGGTTTTGTAAATATGGTTTATGTCAATATTTTAAAATCATTGTTTGATTATCATCGTGTCTCTCAATATTTGCAATGTACGAGTATGCTAAAAGCGCGATGGGTCGGATGACCGTAATGAACAAGAGAAAGTGCAAGATGTCCCTGTGGATCTAATCGAGGCGTTTTTTCACGTCCTGAAGACTTTATGTCACTGGTTTTAGGTACAGACAACATCACGTCCATGGTAACAATTTGACGCTGACAGCAACTTTATTGCGTTGCAATAAGATCGATTTTCCTAAGTAGTTCAAGTTAACCTTTTGACGTGGGGTTGCCCTTACAAATGTTCTTGTTACTTGCCTGACGTGTAAACGCAGACGAAGTTCTCGTATATCTTGAGGAAGGCGATGGTAGGTGTGGCGGGTGAAGCGAGGGAGCCCGCTACGCTGACGTGTGTCAGATGCAGCGGCGCTGCGTTCACTCGGATCTGACCAGCCAGCAGGCCAGCGAATGTGTCGATGTAGCTGTTCACAAGAAGAAAATGTAATGTTAGGCTCTACTTTGCTTAAATTTTATAATTTTACAGCATTTTATAGAAAAATATAAAATAAACTTTGCCATTAGACAGTCGCTTTTCCGTTAACTGTCATAAACGCTATCCTAAAGAAGTATAGGTACCATATTGCGGTTTGACTTGGCAAAAAAAAAAAGGAAAATTTAATGGCATTTTTGTATGAACATATTCATGTAGATACCTACTATTTCACTATGTCACTTGCCAGGAAAAACAAAATTATACGGAAGGGGCTTAGAAATCATCGTGTTCTTTGTAGGTATTTACCGTTTATTGCTTGGTAGTTGGAAGACGGGCACTCTGTCGTCCAGGTACCGCCTCATAGCGTACCGGTCGAGAGCATGCTCAGGCGCACCGCATATCGCCGAGTAGTGCATGTATGCTGCCACCAACACGCCTAGCCGCTCACGGTTACCCCTGGAAAATGAAACAATAATGAAATTAAAAACAAAAGCCAATCGATAAACAGGTTGAAGGACGATTATGGTACAGACTTATATGAAAATCATTGGATGAGTGTTTTTTTTTGGAGCAGATCTATCAATAAAGAGGAAAAGAGGTCGTAACATTTACAACTAAAAGGAACACTATGTTATTAATTTATAAGAGTAATTTATAGTAGATAATTATAATCTACGTACACATTTAACAATTTATCTAGGATTCTTAATTTAATCAGCACCCGGAAAATGTGTACTAATTTTTTATCTGTTTTCTTTATAGATCGCCGCTACAATTTGGCAGCCGGATTAATTGATTGATAGCCTCGTGACAATAAGTTATTAAAAAACAAGTGGATTTAGCCATTCTTCTTTCTGATGGGAACAGGTTCCTTTTAGTTAATATAACGTTATAATGTAAAGTCATTTCTGTAGCCAGGGAACTATACATATATGCCAGAAGATTCTATGAATTTCTGGGGCTTTCTGAAAGTGTCTTATTATTTCGGGGATAAAAAATTCATGCTTAAAACCGGTCCTCTGGGGGTGGGGCACGGCATGTCCTCTTAACTGAATCATTGATTTATACCATAATCCAGATATTTACCATGCGAGTAGTATGGCGACGTTCTTTGGATGCGCAGCTAGCCAGCTCTCGATGTGCTTGCAAGCGGCGCAGAGGCGCTCGAGCGGTGGGGCCAAGTTGCCGGCCCAGCCGAGCGAGCGAGCGCGACCGAACACGCCACGAGCTGCCCCGACACCACCTGCGCTGTCGCCGCCGCTCACCTCGAATACCTGGAAAAGATGAAAACAAAAATAATTAATACATTATTATGAAAAAGTTATTATGTAACTACTTCTTCGAAATCACTGAAACCTGTCTAGCTAGCGGCAGCCTATGAAAGCGTCCCTAAACCTTATATTTAAAGAAGATGCAATAGGTTAAACTACAGAGCATTTGCGAAGAGTTGACAAAAACCTCGGTAGAGTTTTGTTAGGACACGAAGACACGATACGTCATAATATGGACGAATGGACTCAGATTAATACGGATGGGACACTCCGCAAAATCATTTTAAATAAAAAGCGACTCTTGCTACGACACAATAAAGTGCAATTCAGGTCGCACAGCGCTAATCACCTACAGTTATATTCACATAGATGTTGCCTCTCTTTCTATCGCATGACTCTTAGGAGTTCTGACTACGTTACACTCGATGAATTGGCCCAGCAAGACGGGCCTGCCGCGTACTTATAGCTTCATACCTAAACTGCGGAGTGTCCCATCTGTATTCATCTGTGGTATGGAAGAGTTAAAAATTAAGTTAGGTACTTTTCTAACTACCATTAATTTAATATTACTTTTCGGCGCTTTTTAAAGTAAGAGTAGATACATTAGGTACCTAATGGTCTTGCAATTAATATCACCTATGAGACTTTTAAGGTTGGTGTGCGTCTTATTTGTAGCATTAGAGTTATTAAACGTGTTCCATATAAGGGTGCACGTCTTTACATCAGACTGTTGCTCCAAAGTTGTACCAGTAGAGTTCGATTGTTGTTACAACCAAAGACTAATTGAAATAGTACCTAAGTATATCTATAATTGCGACTAGAGAAAGCATTCTTTAGTTAATTCAATAGTATCTTCAAACGCTCAAGCTGCAGTTATGTCTATCGTAGATGTTTTACCGTAGCCCACTGCAGACTATTCATTTATGATTTTTCTAACAAAATTAGTATCAATTAAATGCCCATCTTATAAAATTACATTTCAAATAAAATATTTTTTCAAAGCGCCGCCCTCATGAGACGGCGACGCGCCCGCCATGTGGGCAGCACTTCCTCTTATTAAAATATTTAATATAAAAATCTACACCTATCTATACTAATGACAAAATGAAAAAGCATAGAATTTTTTTGCTGCGTGATCTACGACTGAGTTTGATAGCTCTTGTTATAAAAAGTCCACAAGGAGGAAAGGATGCAACTATAGTTACCTATTTAATGTTGAGCGGTGTGGATATTAATTTTAATGCTACCTACTTATCACAATCCATGTTCCGACATAAATAAGAAGAATAACTAATGTCAGACTGGTGACGGAGCTTCCGGCTACTTAATAACAGAATCTCAAAATCTTTTAGACCTCCCGCGGACATACAATTGTAAGTTGACCAACTATAGTAACTTTCTATCAGATACAGATTTACGGCCGAACCCAACAACCTATTTTCAGTAAAAAACAGAGCGCTATTGGTGGTAGACAGTATAATTCTATCTGTCATTGAATGTCGTCCCACAATTCCGTAAGGTTTTTCTCTGACAGATTATTGGGACGTTAAAACCATAGATAGGTAGATAGATTGTTCTATCTCCAGTATTTCAAAACTGTTTTGTTGGACAAGATGTGTGGGCTAGCATATGTCACTATACCTATTACCTCTGCGATTTAGTCGGCCAACTTACAATTGTAAATCTGCGGTATCTCTAACCCTACATCAATGTCAAATCAAAATTTTTGGTAAAGATTCAGCCAAAATATATACCTATCAACATACCCCATTCTAAATATAGACTTGTTAGTTTATGTAGGTATAGTGTGCTTGAAGTCTTTAATAAAATAATGCATAATTGTGTTATCTTTATGTGCCAATTTTGCAAAATATGTTAAGTATTTATATTTTTATTTATCATGGTTTTTATATCCATTCACAGTCCATTTAAATCAAAGATAAAAATAAATTCCTCACCATGAAATGTTCTCCATGTTTATTGGTGAGCATATGCGCGGCCTGGGCCTCCGCCTGCGCGTCTCGCTCGGGTAGATGCAGCGCCAGCATACGCTCCGCCACATAGCATAGGTCCAGCCTGCTGCCAGGGCCGCCGGGGTAACTCGCCGAACGGGAACCACCCTGGATAATGCAAAATACAATTGATAAAACAAATAACCGTGTGAATAATAAAAGTTATAAATAACCAGCTATAAGGAAACATGATATGACATGATGATAATTTGTTTGTAATATTTCGAGCACTACCAATTTTTTTAAGCTCTTTGTAACTACTTAAGTTTCACAAATAAATTATTATATTCTATTTATGACTATAGTCCTTAAAATGGTAGTATGATGGTGAGTATGACTATGGTCCTTAAAATGGTAGGTAGAGGAATAGTCGGTAGGTACAACCGTACAACAAGGAATATGACAGGAATGGTGCATAGCTAAACCTACTTTCTAGTTAAAGATCGTATTGTAGATCGTACAGTGTACAATTTATAGGTGTGCGCAAGGAAGAGTTGGCACAATTTTTCTGAAGGCGTAATGCAATCAAGATCTTGAAGACTCACGTGTAAATTGACATAAATTGAGTTCTTCCTACCTATAGCACTAGTCTGGAGCGAAATAAACAAGGACACTAATTGAACTACGGACGTCAGGTGAAGGAAGGTCAGAGAATACTGTTATTTACGTGCATTTGGCAGATCAACGTTAAGCCGAACATGTCTGAGAAAAGGTTAATGAAGATGGAGAAGGCATATGTCATCGCTTAGTCGTTTATTATAATAGTTTGAATGAACAAGTTCTTGAATTAAATAAATAATGTCCATAATGTAGGTATGGATATAGGATCATAAGGTTTATCACCCTTGTGCTTTATTGGAGTCAATGGTCAGTCAGAATATCAAATTCCCAGATATTCAACGTTTCAATGATCACATTGTTATGAGATAATGATAACAAAACAAAATGTATCATTATAAAATATAAGAATTCCAGATTCCTAGTTATGAACTACCGGTTCGTGCAGTAACATTTACTTCATGCGTAGGTGTAAAATCCAATATCCCATTATCAGTCCCAAAATAACAAGGTCAACACGCAGGAAAAAAACTATACAGCAATCACAAGCGTTCACAAGGAGTTATTTTAGGACCCCTCTTGTACATTCGGCTATAACACGTGTTACTCGCCGGGTGTGCAGTGTGAAGGATTCGTAAACATTAGTCGAATCTTCAAAACAAATTCGAGACAGCTAATCCCGTCATAATTTCCGCTTTATGAAATAAAACTAGACGTGTGGAAAACTATGTAAAGCATACTGTTGTTACGATAAACTAGAATAGAAAGGTGACAGCGGAGAGAAAAGCCCTGATTTGTCTTGATTTTAAGTGTTTATGTCAGCCAACATAAGGTCGTAGGCGCGCCATAATTCTGTGAAAGTGTCTCAAGCGCTGCGTAGGCGCAGCCGCGCGGGCGACGAGGAGCTGCGTACTCTGCGAGCTTCGCCTTCAATGCATTTAATCCGATTAGAGTAGTTGATGCGTAAGCCCCGCTTCTATGTGATGTAAATTAAGGCTATTTAAGCACAAGACGTTTATTTGTATCGATGGCCCATTAAAATGCTTATTATGGTTGATTAAAGATAATTGCGAAAATTGCTGGGAATTAAGCTTGGTTTCCTTTTGCAATGAAATGTAAAATAATGTTCCTTTATAGATAAACTATTGCCAACGGAAGGTCTTAATTTTTGTAAGCGACAGTTTCTTTAAGATATGTATGAGAACTAAAATTCCATATCAAATACATATACACACTCATACTATGTATCGCTAACAAGTTCTCACAATCAAACCTGATAAATGAGCCAGGATGGACTATCAAAAGGTCATTAATGTTTCAAAGACTTAGTAATCTCCATTTCCTAAGAAAGATTGACATTAAAAAAAACCGGCCAAGTGCATTTCGGACTACGCATATTGAAGGGTTACGTAGTTGGGATAGATTTATCCCAAGAACAAACTTAACATTGTAGTTGAAAAACATGTTCTCCCATACCAACTGTAAATGTAAGTTTGTGCGTACAATATTGAGAGATTTACCATGTTATTTTAAGACCATAGACTTCTTATAGGTTTTCCTGTAATCTATGAGTTAAGAACAATTGTCTGTATTATTTTCAAAATTTTAGGCTTAGTAGTTTCGGAAATAAGGGGAAATAATAATTTCTTAAATCTGTCTTAAATAATTTATTATAAAATTATAAAAAATATACTTAAGATCCTCATAATAAGCCCTTTCATTTGATATGTCACACAGTATAGTTTTCAAAACTTTTTTTTTAATATCCCACTTTGCCCACACAAGGACACACGAGTGATCTTATAAGGGTAAAGGGAATCCTAAAAACCTTACAAACCATAAAGAAGCAACTCTAATCTATATTTCATGGTCACCATTGAGAAAACATAACTTGGTTCAAGCGGATTGGTATCTTGCCAAAAAAATACATGAATGAATATTATATTGCATTACGTAAAATAATATCCTATTCGTTGAGAAAGAAAAAAAGGAAAATACGAAATCTGATATTTCTATGTGATATACCTAATCAATTAGTTTCCTATTTGTACACAAACATGATCGCTATCAGTCACTAATGCTGTTTAATGAAATGAATTAATTTGCTGATCAGAAACAGCTGGTGACTTAGGTTAGGGTTACACGATACACCAGTCGAAACTCATAATATTATTCTACAAGTTTTGTTAATCAAACAGTCTTAATGTCTATTTTGAAACCAAAACAAAATTCGTTTTAATAAATCAATAAAAAATAAATGATTTTTTTACCTGTTCTCTCGAAAATGTTGTTGAAGCCGGTGTGGCAGGCGCACTCACGGTTCGACTCTAAAAAAAAAGAACAACATTATGTTATTAAAACATCAAAGATTACTGCCAAGCTGTTATTACTGTAACTATTGCGAAATAAATCTTTGAAAAGCCCCGCAAGGTTGAGCTGTCATTAAAATGAAATCAAAAGTAGTAATTTAATCCTTGTCATTTTTTCTCAATGTCGACTTCGAGTTGATGGGATTTCGTTTCACAGAAATTATATATTATTGTATAGTACGCCGAGGCGACATTGAGGAATGCATTTCATTTCACTATTTAATGTTGCTGGCTAAGGCGAGCTTTGTACGGTCCCTACATGATTTCATCTCATACGAAGGCATAGTGTACGGTGTAGTTTGAGGTTTAGTTGTCGTGACAGTTCAATTGACAATAGTTGATGAACGTTTCTTTGTCAACTGCAATACTGTTTAGATAATGTTGTATTATGTGGGTGGTTGAGTTGTATGAGCCAAGATAAAAACACAACATCAGAATTTTTCTTAAAATTATTTCTTTTAAGAGCTTTGGACTACGAGCTTTTATATGGCAATCTGGTTTTAGAGTAATAATGAATTATAATGATTATAATTAATCCATGTGACAGATAATAATGAAATTGCAGTTTTTCTTTTAAGTAAAATCGTAGTAGGCTACGTTAATCTGCTACGACATTCGTAAGCACATTTCATGAAATATCCAAAAATTATTTGATAAGCTAGTTCCTAGTATTGACATATTTCTTGCGGCTTTAACCAAATCAGACCTAACGTAGAAAATAGCAAAAATATACGCGCCATTTACTACAGTTTCCTCGGGATAATGCTAAAGTTTTATTGTTACCGTAAGACGTGTGCTGGTCAAAGTTTAACATCCGTCAGTCCCTCTATATCGCGATCGGATGGACGGATTCCGTCAATAAAGCTGACAAATGAGCCCCTCTGGGCGCGGCTTAAGTGATTACTGCAGCTTATACCAGTTCATACTACAGCTGATTAATAGAGGACTACAAGGTTATTATGCCGTGGTTATAACGAGACTAAGTAACTGTAAAGCTTTAACCCACATTGTTATACTAGCTGACAGCCGTTTATCGATATTGTAAAAGTTACGCTGATTTAGTTTTTAGATTTTTCATAAACCCAAATGACAAGCTCACAGCTTGATCTATAGAAAAAATGGTGCAAAAATGTTGGAGGTACCTACTTATTATTAGTTTTTTACGTCTACTACAAAAACCTCATTACAGTCTCCTACGTGATATTTGAAAAATCTGTTGAGCATTTCAAAATGTCCAGCAATACTTTATTGGTAAATATTGCAATACTTTATTGGTAAATATTTCACTATCTATTTTCTCAAAACTGCAGTTTTAACGTCATGACTATCTGCGTCAATATCTGATAATAGGCACAGACACGCCGCTGCGCCGGTACTGTTACAGTCTTTTATGCGCGTGAGTATAAAACAGCCATATTTTATCCGGCTTTAAAACGGATATTTAAAAGTGTTAAAATAGGTCACGTAGTTTTTTACGAGTGTTCGGGGTATCTGTAAGAGTTGGAACAGACCGCAGTAGGAGCATGCGTGTGCGCCGCGAGGCTTCGCGAGCGTCGTGCGGTCCGCACAGGCGCACGCTGCAGGTAGAACACTGCTCGCCACAGCGCGAATGCTAGTCGGTGCAGCGTGCGCGCAGCATCCGCACCCCTGCTGCAGCGACCACGCATCTTCGCCCACTTGCACACTCTTCGCCCAGTCCATCAATTCGTTACAGTTTTTCGATGACATTTAATTAGTTCCACTATGCCCACACTCTATTAAAATTACTTCATCACATTTTAATAACACCTTCCTGAACATATCATAATATCATCACGTCAGTATTCCCTTGCTGACTTCTTTGTTAATTAAGTTCCTCGTGAAAAAATCCCTGCTGAACATAGTAAGGCATTTGAAGCTAAAATAAAAGGAAAAGAATTTTGAAAAAGAGAATTCTAAATTAATGGTATGTGTGGACAAAAACAAAGGATGTTGTGAAAGGAGCGTGTGGTTTGTAGCACACATGGAGTGGCGGCAGCGGCCGGCGGCGCCCGGGGGCATGCGCTCCGAACCCTGCACTGCGACAACCGGGCACACATCGTACTAATTCACTGTACTCTATGTTTTGATTCTTTGGCATGACACATGCTAATCAGAACATAGTGCTGTTACAATCTCATCAAGAAAATATCGCTTTATGCACCTTCGTTAGTTTGAGATAGAATACTATTGTTAAATCTATTTATGTAATCGAAGGAATTAATGCAATAAATGTAACGGTAGTGGAGTCGGGAGTGGTTGCACCGTCACGTCGCCGCAATAACCCTGACCTTCCTCATAAAGCGCGTGCGGGGGTGAACGACCTCGGGGGTGTGCCTCATTTAAATAAAAGACCGTCATATGACGGGAATCAGCGGTCACCGAGACGCCGGGCCGCCGACGACTCTTTTCATTGCGCTAGCTTTTTTGCTTTCTATTGCAGTGATTACAAACGGTACGGGCGATTGAAACGTTTCTTTGAGTATTCTGCAAGTAAGAATTTTCTTTCTAACGTGGACATAAAATATAACTGCTTTTTGAAGTTTCTCGACAAATTAGTCGGATATTTTGTATAATTAATTATCCAGCGCTCTTGTCTGCTTTATCATTAATTTGCAAAGCGGTTATCAAGGCAATGTAATTCTTGTATTGTGCTCCTTTATCTTATCATGTTCAAACATCTGAATTAACGAGATACGAAAACAATTACTGAAATCCTTTACATCCTTTAAAATGAATCGGTTATAAGTTTTAAACCAACTTTTCATCTTCTATTTTTACCATTAACCTTAAGTCATTGTATAGAAACCCTTAAAATAATTCACATATACAATTAAGTTAAACTTTATCACAATTATTTATTATCACTGATCAACTTTTCACTGCACTTTTGTCATGATAAATAAACTTTTTAAATTTCAAAAATGGAACGTGAGCGGCGTTGTTTTTTTTTTGGCACTGGTATAAAATGATCGAGCCAACTTGCACAAGAAGTCCATACTACATGCTAGAAAGATTATATAGTTTGTCGTGTCGGGTCGGACACGCGTGAGGCGACGTCGGGAGCGGACTGGCGGCGCTCTGCAGCGTCCCGGCGCTCCTCTGGCGGCACTCTGGCGTCAGAGCGTTGCTAGGCAACCGACACGATAGACAACCGAACACTACACACTTCGCTGTTATCTTATAGAACTTTGGGTGCAGACAGCAAACACGCGTTACATGACATTCGGACCTAGAGATTTAGTACTAAAGTATTTCTTAGTACTAATATCCAGCCATTTCTAGAGTACAGTGAGCTGTCACAGCTTTTTGTAAAGTTAAGTTTAATTGCATTGATAATGTCAACTCTGTCTAGACTAGGACGATTAATTATTGTTTCGTTCAAAAAGCTCTAAATAAACGAAGCGTTTTATTTGCAAAGAAAATCTTAAATGGAAGTACTCTACTCATTTAATTAATATGATAATTTACAAAATCATAAGCAAAAACTGAAGCCAGTCTATATCGCGATGCATTGCTATTCTTTTGTTTTAATATTTACATCTCAGCTCACTTATCACTAGAGGTGACAGTAAAGCCGCATGCGCACATTACCTCGCACTTTCCAATGTTTCAATCAAAAACACGTCATAAAGTACAAATGAATACTAGCAGTAAAATCATTTTCTCGCCATATAATTACATGAACTACCTAGTTTAATGGGATATGATGACGGTGTATTGATCTTCATTAAACTAGCGTGAATATAATTGGCTTGCGAGCTTTAGTTATAACCTTCGATCAACAATACCAACATTGTTGATCGAAGGTTATAACAGCGTAATTTAATTGAATGGTCAATACCTTTTAAAAATTAACTCAATCAATAAATCCTAGCCTTGTCCCAACTATTTAGGGGTCGGCTTCCAGTCTAACCGGATGCAGCCGAATACCAGTATTTTACATGGAGCAACTGCCTATCTGACCTCGACAACCCAGTAACTGGTTAATACGATATCCCTTGGTAAGACTGGTTATCCGACTTTCGGGTTTCTGACGACTCGTAACGACTGTCAAAGATCTACGAATGATAGTCTAAACCAACTTTTTAACGTGCTTTCCGAGACACGGAAGAATATCTGTATGTAAAGATGGTCACCCATCCACAGACCAATCCCGGCAAGCGTAGCTTAACTTGATGGATCGATCTGTGCGGCTGTTATTACTTAGCCACAAACTCCTCAAACGTTTAATAATTAACTATAAAGCATAACATTAAAAGTATCATCTTTTCATGTAGGTATACAGTAAATGTCTGTGTGTCGTGTATTCGTAAGCCGTTTTGATGTAAAAGTAGTAGTAATGCGGCGTATGACGCAATGGCTACCGGTTCATTCATGTGTTTGTGCGTTGGGCGGCTGGGCGGGCGGGCCGGGGCGGGCGTATCGCTTCCGTAAACAAACGCGCGTGCATCGCGCCGCGCGAGCACGCACGATAACTTTATAACTAACCCCGATTAAAAATATCTTCCTATTTCGTACGTTATTCAATTTTCGGGATTACAAAGTACCTCGTGCACAGATGTTATAGTTAAGACTAAATTAAATGGAAATATGTACTTATTAGTGTGTCAACAGACATTTCTTATGTTATAAAGTTGTATATTACAGTTCTTTGATTCTTTATTTAATGAGCAAGCAACTGGCGACTGGCGGACTGGCAAATGTGGGTGTAGATACTATTGGTACACCTCTGCCTAACCCTTCGGGGATTACAGGCGTCATGTTACTTATGTTATTTAATGAACTACTAGTCCTGAAAATGACCAATTACATACTTAGGCAAAATCATGACCAGGGGTCTAAAACGGGCACATTAAGCAATTTCTATAAAAGCAATTCATTTTCTGAATTCCCAGCAATTCCTCTATGCTGAATCATATTCAATTCAATTTATATCAGAATTCATATTTGGTGTAAATATCGCCACATGAAAAAAATTAAAACCGTAAATTTACCGCAAAATTTTTCTTTACAGTTTTTACTAACCAGTTTGTGACAGTTTGCATAATATTATCATATTATGATTCTGCCAAAGCGGCCGTTTTAGGCCCCCAGCCAAGATCGCCATTTACAAAAACTTTTAACCGAGCAAGTAATAACCAAATTATTCCATAAACCGATTGACAAGGTACGGGTAGGATGACGTCACCGGATGTACCAAACGGCCCATATTACGAACTTACCTGGATGTGTCCTGAACTGACTGACAATGCCACATTCTCACGGACATGGCCTGCAGTAAGTTAGGGGGTAACTTGTGAATGCCAATCACGTACTATCATTTCGACGCTGATATTAACTTTGCCGACGATTGGAGTCCGTTTATATTGGTATTTCAGGAAAACTTGACAACGTTTAATAAAAATATCGTTGAAATTCTGTCCATCAGAATCGTAAAACTACAAAATAAATTAAATTACTGGAGTATGCATAGATTTCGCGTATATTTAAATGCCTTTGATTTTTATCAAATATTCCGTTTCCGTACGTCTACAGTTGAACATAGATTTGATTTCATAAAGTCAACAGAAACACTTTTTTATAATATTATGAAGTAATCAATTCTTAACACAAATTACACTCTCAGGAAACTGGTTACAAACCCGTTTAATTTCCGAAGGTTAATAAATAGTCACAAGTATTTTCCATATATCTCAGTAAGTTACATTCATTAGATTTTTATCAGATTATCGATCACAAAACGCTTTAAAACTTTGATTAAATTACAAGCAATTTGTTTACACGGTTTCGTAAATAGGAAGTATGAACGTCTATGTTAAAGTTGTTTATATACGTTAAACATTCTCGTATAACCGGTTTTCAACTCTAAACGCTTAATTATCCTCTTTTTAACACTTCTGAATTTAACCGAATATTTTGATATCTATATGAAGGCGGAATGTTCGTTTAAAGTTAAGCTGACGACGTGCCTGCTAGTTAACCCAATTCCTACTTCGTTGCATCGCTGCACGGGCTGCACCTTCACGAAAATAAATATAAATAGTGACTTAATTTAAATTGAGTTTCTGCTACGTGAAAATACAAGTGCAGTGATCACTAACAAACCTTTGAAAGTGGTCCACCAAAGTAAATATTACTTTAAAAAAGCAACTAATGTAAGCGTAACGTCCACCAACGACTCGGAGCCCAAATATTTACACAGAGACTTAATATTTACATAACATTTCATTTCTATGGAATAAACTTTCTATTTCTACCGTTTGCTTCTTTTACTCGCTGCTGGTAATTACGGAGGCTTGCAACTATGAACAAAGTAATTATACTATTTATGAGAAAAACTTTAACTTCGTACCGTTTTCTTTAAGGCATGGTAATTGGTATTACGCAAATACTGGCTGGTAATTCAACGCTAAATTAACAATTTGTGTAGTCCCGTTTAAAAGAAAACTTATTCCCTACGAACGAATGGCTGAAGGCAATGAAGCAGAACTACTAAATAAGCAAAGTGCAGTGTGCAACGGTCAGAGTAAACAACATTATCTATCACTTTATAAGGAACTACAATATTTTGTCGGTATTCCCGTAAGCCAGGAAGATACGTCGCCGCGGGCGAGCTGCTATCGCAATAGCTATCGTGAGAAAGTTTCGCGATCCGCCGCCCAATCACTTATCTAACATTAATCCCGGCCGCGGCCTCTTTGACAGCCACTTACGGCCGAAAGCAATTTGTATTAATTACACTACGCCGACCTATATCGATGGCTATTTATTTTTATTTAGTTTTGCTCAATTTCATAAATTGAAATATATGTTGTTAAGTTTACAATATTAGAAGCAGCGTGAGGCACGATGGAGATGATAGTGGTGTACATATGTAATGTTAAGTGGAGAGGTGTGACGGTACTCGACAGTGGTGTTGATCGTACAGCAGCCAGAACAGGTTAAAACGTAGTGTTGTGATTGCGGCGAGCGGAGAAGCGGGTGGTACCGTGGTATCGCTCGATCTCCGGGTCTGTGGGTCGGGTCGGGACGATCTATTGTTTAAGTGTCGAATTTTATTTATGGCGACGTCGGGGAGGCCCGACGGCTGTGCGGCGACACCTGATGCCATGATCAGTATCTCTCTGGTGGCCGGGTGGTCCTCTCTCAACTATAGAAGGGTTTCTATATATTACATAGTAGTTTACAACGAGGTGTCATAATTTGTATTACTACTTTATTCGTTTCGCACCATACACTGATATTCCATTCAATAGGTACTTGTTTGCACGCACTTCACATTTTTTCTTAGATGGATATCTCTGGTAATTGCTTCAGATAATAATACGTTATTTTTCACGGGCAAACATTGGATGAATGATTGCGAAATAATGAAGGTTGAATATTATTTATGTTATGATATCATAAATCAGTAGCTCTGTATATAAATAAATATTAACCACATTCCAAACGTCTGATAAATCACCATTCGATCTGGGTGAGAAAGTACAATAAAAGTGTGTGCAAAATAGCTAAAGCTCTTTACATTAGCAATAAGATGAAATCAGCTGATGATAAAATAAAAACTACCTGGCAGATAATAAATAATGAAACAGGTAGGAAAAAAACAGCGAAGTACTGAATAAAATTTAGAGACTGCACATGGCCCCATCAACTCAGATGTAGAAATAGCTCAGGAATTTGAAAACTGTTTTGCTAATATTCCTCTTAAAACTACTGAAAATTTAAATTCATCACACGCACTTTCTGCTGCTTTACTTAGAAATAATGTAAAGGCATGCCCTTTAGACTTTAGGTTTCAGCATACAAACCCCCAGGCTATTATAAAAGCTTTTAAAGAACTTAAAATTAAATCAACTTCTGTTGATTTGATTTTAAGATCTCTGGGGAATCTCTGTAAAAGTCTGTAAATCTATCATCGAAACCATTGCGCCCTATTTAGCTTTCATATTTCATACCAATGTAGACCAAGGAATCTTCCTGGATCTAATAAAACACAGTAAAGTAGTTCCTTTGTTCAAATCTGGTGATAGTAAGGAACCCAGTAATTATAGGCCTGTGTCAATTCTGACAGTTGTCAGTAAGGTGTTTGAAAAGTTGATGCACAATCAAATGTTACGTCACTTTAAAATAGTAAAAATTCCATCTTTCATGAACAACAGTAAGATTTCACCAAAGAGCGTTGTACCACTGACGACGGTGTCACTCTAATAAAGAACATTTTTAATGCCTGGGAAGAAGTACAAGATGCCATTGGAACCTTTTGCGACCTCTCGAAAGCTTTCGATTGCGTAAACCATGAAACACTTCTACTGAAACTAGAATACTATGGGATTAGGAATACAGCTCTTGATTTACTAAGATCATACCTAAAAGATAGAAAGATTAAAGTACAAGTAAACGGCGTAAACTACGCCGTTTACTTGTACTTAGTACTGAAAGATAGAAAGGTTAAAGTTCAGGTAAACGGTCTAAACTCATTAGGGTCTGAAATGGCAATGGGCGTTCCTCAAGGTTCGATATTGGGTTAATTCCTCTTTTTAGTTTACATTAATGATTTAACCCAATTACTTCAAAATTAACCGAAGATGGTGTTATTTGCAGATGATACCTCATTGATCTTTAAAATAGACCGACGGTCACAAAATCTTGACGACGTGAATAACTCTATTCTTTTCAGATCTAAGATTGGTTTAGGCTAAATAATTTGGTACTAAATGAGAAAAAAACCAAAAGCATTCGATTTTAATTACCGAATGTTAGAAGTAGCGAATGTGACATCATATTGAATGGAGAAAAACTGGGAATCACCCTAGGCGAGAAATTACAATGGGGACCTCATATAACATCTCTTGCGCAGCGGCTCGGCCGCTTATGCTATTAGAAAGATAAGACAGTTAACAGATGTAGAAACTGCGCGTTTGGTATATTTCAGCTACTTCCAGAGCATTATGTCGTATGGCATTTTACTGTGGGGTCGGACTGCTGACATTGAACCCATCTTTATTTTACAAAAGAGAGCTGTCAGAGCCAATTATAATCTATGTCGTCGCGAATCTCTCAGGGAACTATTTAAAAAGATTAATATTATGACGTTACCTTGCCAATTCAAGGAAGAATTCAAGAAAATATTATGTACGTATGAAAAAATCTACATCTTTTTAATCAAATAAATGATAGACATTAAAATGATGTCTATCATTCACTTGATTAAAAAGATGAAACTACTACTAGGATGATGATACTAGAAATAAAGATAAAATAGATCAACCATTTTTCAGATTATCTAAAATACATACATCTTTTAAGGGGTACTGTGTTAAATGCTACAACAAAATACCTTGTAATATGTTACAATTAACTGGAAGAAAATTTAAAACTCATATTAGATATTCTTCGGAAACAAGCATATTACAAATTAGAGGATTATATCAAAGATAAGAATGCTTGGAGACATGCTGGTCTAGCTCCATAGGACAATTTAGAGTTTAGACAAAATCAAACTGGTTGCTAATATAATTGTATAATTAATTATTATAACATTTTATTTTAAATTTAGATTTTTTTATTCAGAATGATTTTTTTTTACAGATTTTATATTCTGTGATTACTTGAACTCACACACTGACTAACTAATTTTACTTGTAAAATTTTTTAGGAATATCCAATGGGTACTTTTAAAATGCTTGTAAATATGTGAACACCATGTATCTATTATTATTCACCATTATTATTTTTTCTGTCATTGCTTCATTTTTAATTATTTTTACCCTGAGCGTCTCCTCCTGCGGCGGTTAGGGGCATGAGGGCGCGAGATTTGCCTCTCCCTCACGCGTTCCGCCTCCTCCTTCGCGAGCATTACCGCTTCGCAGAAGGAGGTGACGGCCTCCCATTTCCTCTCGCTCCGTACCATGGCCTGAAGCAGGGCCGGACGCGAGAGATCACCGCTGCCGATCGCCTCCACGAGGACACGGCGATGCTCCGCCCAAGCTGGGCAGACCTCCACCGTATGCTCCACCGTGTCCTCCGGGCGATCCACACAATGGTTTATGTTCCATCCCTAAGAATAAGACATCACTCCTTTGCAAGGCATGAGTACGTCAAAATCTACATTAATCATACTAATTTATCCTCACAATGCAAATAACAGTACGTGTCAGGCCCACGCCAAAACGCATTACGTAACAGTATTCCCGCTGTCCTACGCCTAGAAAACTGTTTAGCATTGTATTGTCAGTCAGAACTGAGATTAGATCATTGTATTTGCAATGCTAAATGTTCGACAGTCAACTTTACTGGCACAAAAGGTATTAGAATTCCATAAAGTCTTCCCGCCGCTTGCTGCTGTCCTCTCGCTGAATATATAAATATAATACGTTACGTAACTAGAATTTCAACACTTTTGTTAAATACTTTAAACCTTAGAAAGCTACGTTCAGTTAGATACGCTTACACTTTTACCAGAATATCTATAACGCATAAATAATTCTTACTTGTTGTTGTACGCAGTTTGTAAAACAAATTTTCACCATCGGAAACCATTAACTTCGAAGGTCTCTAAAGAGAGAAAATTAATCAAAAGATTGGTCACCAACAAAATCAAAGCGTTTCGGTTGCTAATAATCTGCCAAAGCACAATTTAAAAATGAATGTTTAATTCACTATAATACAGCGATATTATGCGATGACAAAGTTATATATTAATATTAAGACCTTATATCTTGGTAAGTCCTGCAGATATATTCTTTTCAAAAGCCCCGAGAATACTGTAATATCTGTCTACACAATCTAAGACAGTTTCTCAGCAGGCTCAATTATTCATTCCTGGCTTCAGCAGCTAAAATACGGCCTCATCTGCGTATCCCTTTCTTTGAACGTATACATTATTCATGGGGACAGCGATGTGATTTTCTTCGCAAGTTAATTCTTCGCAAGAAACTTATTCCGACCGAAATTTCACTAGTTAATACTTATTCTAGAACTGTATTGTTCGGGTACCTACTCTACCTATGCGCTACTTTTAAAGTTAACTGTGCTAAGCCTTGAATATATTTATTATAATAGGAGCAGTCTTCGAAGTCAGTACCCTAATTGCGTAACTTATTTTCGTAAACAATTCTGCCTAATTTGTTTCATTTTGACAGTTCAACAACATTCCTTGCGTTATTTACGTTGTTGGGCAGATTTTTTTTTCCAACTCATGAAGCAATGGATTGGCAATCGATTTGAAATCGAAACAATATAATTGTGTTGTATTACGCAATTAGGCCGGCTGGTCTGGGTAGTAAAATGTTTTTAGTATGTTAGTCTTGATAGGTTATTTTATCACATCTAAACTTCTTTAAAAGCTATGAATGGATATCATGTTTCATTGATATATTACAACAATGCTAAATGGTAGTTTGAGCATTTTAAACTATAGGTTAACTTATGATTCTGTGATTTCAAGTTTTGCTTATTTGAAGGAGAGATCTCTATACTTCAAAAAATTTAAGTACACGAAATAAAAAAAATATTACAAATTGAACCTGCTTCGCAATTATGTAAGAATACAGCATCACACCTGCTAAATAGCCTAGACAATGAACCGGATATTCTGTGAAATTTCCCAGGATAACATGTATTCAGAAAATAACGAACTTTATTCGTCCGGAATATTAGGTATGTAGCTTTGGGACAAACTTGAATTTCTTAGTAAGCGACCGTAAAAAGGTAAGCTTATTGAAATACTGTGTCGGCCTTTTGTACGCCTATGCATATAAAGAGAATACTTTGTTCTTAAAGGGAACCTTCTTTACATGTATTTGAGAAGGGTAGGTATTGACACCCGGACTTTTCGATACCTACGAAGTGTTTTTCAATAAAGTTCTTTCGGATGTTACTTTTTGTTATCTTAATACCTATCTTCGATAGATAAGATAAACAAATTCTATAATCATTTTAGTTTTCTTATCATTTAAGTATCTTGTATCTGTGATTGTCTATGGATAAACCTAAAAGCCAGGAACTATCTATGCGAAGTAAGTAACTCTACTTCATAGAGAACAATAGGAGATAAATGAATAATGTTCGCATTTACAAGGAACACGACCATTAACGAGTCGGAAGGTGGCAGCGATTGGTTCATCAATTATTGAGAGCACAATTACCCCATTAGTGGGGACTACCCCGAGGCCGGCACTTACTGCGCAGGAAATTGTCATAAACGACCTTAGGGGACTATTTCTATAGACAGTTCGCGACAGCGCAACCCTTGAACTTTTACTATGACAAATGTTTACTACAAAACATTTCAGTTGGAAAGACGAACAAACTATCTGTTATTGTTCACATAAAGGTATATTTATATTATATAATTTATTTTGAATGATTCTATGATATTTTATTGCCTTTGTCAGCTCGTTCTAATAACTGTGTCAGCCATTTTATGCAGTGATATTGCAATCACATAAAAACTAATAAACTGTATCGATTTACAGCTTAATTAAAATATCTAGTGCTTGTGTTAAACAGCATTCACAATAATAACTGTTCTCACGATAATTGCAAGGTTAGCACATGATTTATGGGATAACTTCAATATAATAGGCTGCAAGGATTGATGGAATTCTAGCTGCCAAGGCACGAAACACACTCGCGAGATACTCTTGAAATGTGACTCACTGACTGTTGCTAAACATTATTGGTTGTACCGACATTGTTATAAATATAATACATAGCCAATATTTACGTAATGCTACAAATATAATGACGAATTACAACATACATTGGCAACATAAGTTCATTCAAAAAGAGCATTATCCTACTGAGTCATTACAATTTAGTCAAAGACGACCGTCTATAACAGTGAAATACAAATTTAATTGTGTCAACTCTATACGTAATTTTCGCCAAACGCATACAATAACAACTACTTACTTGAATACTAAAGAGTGAAAATAGTTTAGTGCGGAACTGGAGCCGCGTGGGCGCAGGCCGCGTTAGGAAACAAATAGCCATGCTCATGGTGTCCCTAAGCACTCGTAATATTAATGGTGTCTACATCCGGCCCAGTTCTGCTGCAAATGTCGACCCTTTGTTCACAACATTTGTTACTTCACTAACAATTACCATTTCTATAACTTCTAACGATGATGACGAGTTTGTGAAGTACTGATGCTTTTCATTGACAAGCTATTCGGCGTGCGATCGTTACTTCCTTATAGCTTTTAGCTTGAAGTTTGTTATTACTTTCTTTGTGTTGTCAAATGCATAACATTCCTGTAATGGACACATGAGTATTGGGTGTTACAGAGTACATAAAGGTTTACTGAATGCCCGTCTAACTGAAAATAAAATGTTGGTAAGTTATAACAGTGGAGTTTAGTGACAGCAAGCGGCGGTCTCCGGCCACTAACCCTTATTTTACGAGCGTGCGAGCACAAAGGTACATTAGCGAAACAACAGGAACTCGCGGCTCGTGAGTACGCCTCTAAGCCGCCGGAGCCCTGGGCCAGCAGATTATGATTTATGACCAGTTAATGCAAATCTATAGTTCGAAAGCCGAGGTTCAGTTTCTATGTCGCGTCGTGTACGAGCGTGCGCGCGCGCTGGGCTTGCCGCGCGCCGCTGTGCTGCGGTGCTGTTTGACGGGTTAATACCACGGCCACGTCCGCATACCCGCTTATTCGATTCAATTTTCTACCTTAATAAAATTAGCCCACACATTCATTCGTCACGACTAGTTTATTACTGAAATAAGTAGAATATGATGTCAAAATAGAATAAACACATGTAATAAACACCCGCGAACTTTTATTTATAGTTCGAAGTTTCCTCAATTACTTACCTCTCGAGATAATTGCAGATAAATATGTAGTACATGACACGCGGCTCTCTACTCGAGACAGATAAGTATTAAATAAACAAACATTAGACAGTTAATAAGCATGAATATACTGATAGCCTCGTAATAAAACTGTATGTAGTTCCGACACCTAATGAATAGAGATATCTTCGGAATATTTAAGTTGAAGTCTGATCTCTTATCGCCACGATGATTATTATAAACTATCTTTGATTATAATTTGACGCTGAGCATACGAAACAAATGTAAAGAGATAACTTAATTCAAAGAATTACTGGTCGTTCAACTCTGGTGCTGTTACTAAAGAATTTTAAATCTTTCAGTCTTCCTCACCCATTTCATATATTTATTAACTCACTTCACGTAAATCTTACTAGATTTTTGCCATAGTTACTAAAAACATAATTTTCCTTAGATCTCCCTAAAAACCTATACTGAAAAAAATACTGCGCAAGGAAAAGATTGATACACAAAATGTGTATCTTATCTTCCTTTTTATGTGTGTTGTTTTTTGTTCGTTACGGTAAAAGCCGAATTAATTCGTTTTTTTTTTTTAGAAGTTAGCCAACCTTAACTTCTGCCCTAAAAAAACTAAAAACTCTTCACGGTGACGGAGTTTCAGGCATAGTTAGTAACGTACTGCTGCAGTTATGCTAATTAATATGCAACTGTTTTCAGTTATTAAGCATTTGACTACTGGGCATACATGTAAATAAATTAGAATCATGTCTCATTCCACGCCTGATAATCTTACAGTTCCATCGTCTATTTCTAATTGCACTCGCACTTTAAATATTGATGAGCAATAACCAATAACTCCACTTACCGAAATGGTGTCATAGATGCCGTTCTGTTCGGAGCGTAAGGTCACGGTCGCGGTGGCGGAGGGAGCGGGCTGCGGACCCACAAGCGGAGCGGGCAGCGAACGCGACGGCGTCGGCGACAGCGGCAGGGGGTCGCCATTGCGCATCCACGTATGATGGATCTGCCAGCTCGTGTCCGAAAAACGTGCTCTATCCTGTTAGAAAAATAAATGGAATCAGTCAGGCGGTTCATAAAAGTCTCAGGGAAATATAATGGAAAATAATTTCAGAATTCTCAGTTACTAATACATTGGGTGTTCGGTAGATGTAGGGATTTTTGCACGTGGCGCTTTGTTGAGTTTCAGGAATCAGCTTTCCAAAAAAAAAATACAAAGAGTGGAAAAGGATATGTTTTAGCATTTCAATAATTACGTAACCGTCCAATGAAAGAAGGAAAGGATTCATTTTCAGTATATTACATTGTTATGATTCCAATTAACAAACCCTCATTTGCACAAGAAGTCTGTCGTGATGTGACAACTAGCGCGAGTAAGTGAGAGTGCCTTCACATTATGATATTGTGCAGAGCAGGCATTAGTCGGACGTAAGTGAAACGTAGACGGCGCGTGGCAGCAATGACACCGTGTAGTTGCGTAGACGCTGTATAGCAAATAAGACTTCGCGTAGCAGATAATACGACGTATAGCAGCGTAGACGCCGCGTAGCAGATAAGACTCCACGTAACAACGTAGACGTCGCGTAGCAGATAGTACGACGTGTAGCAGCATAGATGCGGCGTAGCAGCTCGTAGACAACACCGAATGCGTAACCTAAAATTGTAAGATTTCAGACACGCTAGTACGCAACCTCACGGTATTGTCAACCGACTTCCCAAGCCATGTCCGCTAACAATAGCTTTCGAATCCGGGTTGAAGACCAAACCATAACAGCTACTGTTGCAATTCTATTCAACCTTTGGATATGCTTAATTTTGTTTAGACGCTACATGATTCACTTCAAAAAGGCAATTATAAGAAACAGGCTGTTAGAACCGTTATGAAACAATTTAACGACATATATAATCTATTTCTGTTATTAGTATTACGCCGAATATTAGAGAATTTAAACGTTTTTACTTTGATTTCTGTTTAAGTTGGCGGAGGTACTCAAAGGTCAAACAAACAAGATTCTAAATTCACATTGAAATAAATGAACACAAATATCTTAAATGTACGTCTGACATAAAATTACAGTGTATGAAAATGCCACAAAATTACAAGTCAAGAAGCTAATCACACAGAGACTGTTACATTGCGTCAGCCGCTGTGATTAAGTCGTAACTTCGTAAGCAAAGGCCGGTGCATAATAGGATTGGTTTTATTATATTTACTGATTGGTTCCGGAGCTACTATGAGCAGTACGTATTCCGGTCACGTCCGAGGTTTCTCAGCTGGACATCTTTGTAATACAAACCGCAGTAGAACAGGATATTGGCTATAACAAACTAAAAAGGCGCTAGACACGTCCCTAGGTAACCTCATGACACACTACTGAAACTTACAAACGTCCTTTAACTGTTAGGTTTATTTTCTCTTTGGCAGTTTTCCTGTTACATTAGACCTAAACATTGGGTACAAGATCAGATAATCAAACGTACATAGTTAATCACCACGCAATTGATTTATGTACCAAACGGTCCGAGACTCCATCCAGTTAATTGGGGTGAAATTGAATAATGATTGGTTGATAACTTCCAACACGCCTTTCGTTCCCCAAGCGAAATTACCCGGAATATTGATCAATTGCTTCTAGGTAGTATTTAAATGTAATTTTAAAGGTTTTAAAGGGATTTTAAAATCCCTTTAAAATCTTGAAAATTACATTTATCACGAAACAATATTTTAGGAAGGCGACGTTAAAATTTATGTTTGAGTAATGTTTTTACCACGTAAACAGACTGTTAAATAATAGGTATGGCTGTTACAAATCGTGCATCGCGCGTTTATGTACATTTGTAAACTCGACCCGTCGAGAGCTGCGTTCGACACGCGCGATATAAAAATAACCAGCGACTAGATACGCGAATGGCGCTGTTTTATAAGAGCCACAAACAACGTGTAATTTATAAGAAGCTATAAATTGCTAGAATTTCAGAATCTCTGCTCTACATTGTGTGAAAATAGCACATCGGATTAACTACCAGAGAGATAAGATAGCAAGCATCCCACGTGAGGTGATGCGAGTATTGTCAGCGTGCAGCGCAGCGATACCGGCCCATCGGCCGCTATACTGGCCCAAGTTCCCGGGCCAGCGTGGGCGCATGCACTTAACATTTCGTTGCTACTTTCAACACGTATCAACTAGATAAGCCAACTAGAGGAATTAATAAAGTTATCCATGCCAGTTAACCTCTCACTCCATCCTTAATACAATTAGATATATTATTCATGTAACTTAGTTATTCTCATCCTGTTAGTCAATCTTTACTTTTGGTGTAGGAAAAGTGGATGCTAGCTATCTTTTCTTAATCCACTTATCTACCGTAACCATCCATAATCGTTATGATTCGTACATTATATATCATAATAACGTTCTGTAGATATAATTTCATTAATTCATAGATAATAGCGTTAATATTATATGGAATAAGGAAGTCCAAAGGCGTGAAATAAGATTGGCTATAAGCCAAACTACGAATGTAATAAGATTAAAATTAAATAATTTGGCTTTATTATTAATAATAGGTATTAACAGCTGTTTAGAAAAAAAGTAAATTATACTGCATTTGAGTTACCAAGTACAATTGGTAAACACAAATGAACAAATGTTGACTCGACTTCTTTCTTCGGAGAAATCGTGTGTACCTACGTAGCTTACGTGGGTATTAGAAATGGTTAAAAATTCTAAATGTCGCTGCGCCCACGCCTCTGTACATTGGAGTTCGGTTGCATTGATTGATTGTGGTAAACAACTAACATTGTTTCTCTGTAAGCATACTAGAATTTGTAAACAATAACGTTATTGTCGAAATAAATTAATTCTCGATATTTATTGCGTAAAATTTTCCAAAAGATTTCCAGCCTCATATTCAAAATTCCACAATACGTAGGTCCTGCTTATTTATTGCGTTCAGCTTTTATTACATTCTCGGAGGGATGAATTTCCCAAAAATGCGTACCAATGGATATTATTGAATTGTTATTCATATGAACGTGATCATTATAAGAGACAAAAACCTACAGTATAGAGGTCACTGATTCATGAAGTCATTTCTTTATACTTTGTCTCATTCATATTATACCTAGCTATAGCGGCTCACTCTCCAGGGTCACAAATAGAACCGCAGGAATTCCAAACTGGAACAAACTAGAGTCGTTAATCAATCTACGCGAATTATTAATTAGTCATACTTGTGTGTAGTTTATTTCTAGTGACTGGACTAAAGCGGTCTATTTTATTTTGTAAGTCTTACCACAATAGGACAAGAATTTATTTTTATACGATATATATATAATATATTAATATATATATATATATTATATTATTATTTATTATATTTATATATACATATTATATTGTAGTAATTATATATTATTGTATATTATATTATATGTTATAAGTGATATATAATTATTTATTTATAGTCAATTCATGAAACTTGGTAATAGTGATACTAAGCGTAAAATATTTTGACTCGTTGCAGTAATTAGTTATTTCATGATAAACCAGCCAACCATAAACTTGAAGTTACCTTTTAAATTCGTGTTTTATTCAATTTGAAATTCAAATTAGACTAAATTAGAATAAATTAAAATAACCGAGCCATGTCTGCAAAAAAGTAAAATAATTTAAAAAACTTTGGTAGGTACGATGGCTGTCTACGTATACAAAATGGATCATGCCCTCTTTAAACAAGCCTGAAAATAATATTTATTTGTAAAAGAGGCAAAATAGCAGAACAACATTAAACTGCATAATTTCCTGTCCTCTATTTCAGCACCGCTTGTCGGTTCCCTGGCAAAATCTAAACAGGAATACAAACTATAAACTCGTTATTAGTGCGATACCAATGCAAGTTGATCACGTAACATACAGAGGCCAAGGACAAATAGCCGCAGCACATTAGCAGCGCGATTGCGCGCGCTGATTGTACCTTACAAACACACCACCTCCCCGCGTTTCTCCACTACTCGCTTCCTTTATCCCGTCATGCCATCTACGGCCTTTAAGTTTAACTACTTCAGGTCAGACAAAACCTCATTAGGGTCTTAAAGCTCGTTGCCCGTGTCAATGGTGCACAATAGCTAGTATTCAACCCGCAGCATAATGTTTCTAAGTGCTCATTACTTGCATTTTATTAACGTTGGCATTGACGGGCAAATTTAAACATCTGTATAATGTATAAATAACTTCCAGTGTACGTAGTATGGTCGTCGTGAGATCATAAATGCCTATTAGGTTTAACATTAGCATTACAAAGATCTGAGATAAAGCAAAACGAAAAACATTCGTCAGTTTTTGGTATAAATTCGAGGAAGGTTGCGAAAATATATTTTTTTTCCAGTCGCTGACTCTGTTTAGCAGTTCGCAAAAAAATTCGTTGTCTTCAGTAACTATATAATTAACAAAAATTTAGGTATCATTGTGGAATTCTCGACCGTGACTTAATAGTCTGTGTCTGATGGTGATTGATGTGATGTTCACGACTTCATCGAAGATGCTTACGTAAATATTATTAGATAAAAGAGGCCTCTATCTTTTGCTAGGTTCGATAAAATATGGGCTAGATTTCTATTATTTAGTTTAAGTATCACGTAGATATCGGCCACTTTAAAGTGGGGAGTGGATATTAGAAGCCAATATTTTCAATTCGCAGATTGAATCGCGCAAGTTGTGGCTAAACGTGGAGCACTACGTCGCCGTCGCGGCCTCCGTCTGATAAGATAACCTTGCCTTTCAATCTGCTTAACTAAAGCGTACCTACTCTAGTACAGAAAAACACGCCAATACACACGCTTATCAATTACACTCATGATATTTGAAACCATCTTAATTTTAAATAGTACAAGAAACATGATGTATTCTCAACAAAACTTCCGGCCTACTGTCGTTATCAACAAAGAACGACGCTATTATAATGACGGTAAAATGTTTACATTACTATTCTGAAGTTTTGTGTCATCTATTAAAGTACTGTACAAGGATGCTGCCGGTTAGTAATGATGTCAGCTGTTAGTGTAGTACTATCTATGTATATGAGCGCCAATACTTAGTGATATCTACAAGATGTAGAGTCATGATCATGGGTCTATTAAGTACCTCGTGTTCAAAGGGATCGTCTGTACGAGGAACCTGTTTCTGTTTATCTGCGCTGAACGACAGCCTCCTCTTGAACAACTTCATCTTAGCACAGTGGACGCTGTCGTGCTGCTAGTCACTGCGCGTGTCGGACGCGTTACTAACTCATTGCGAGGCAGCTACGTGACCGTAACTAAAGACTTGTTTTTTCACTATACACTAAACGATATTCTAACAAATTCTCTTTGAGTATCCAAAGAAAATAGTCATCACTGCAACACTTTGGCAAGTTAGCCGCGATTTTTGTATAAAACCGCGTAAACTGCCTATTTTCGCGCCATCTAGCCGCGCGTGGATGGGTGAAGTGGTCGTGGTCGCGTCAGCGGCGCATGTCCGTGGTATGCGGTGCGGCCAGGTCGCGGGCGCGTGGCGCACTGTCCGCGCTCCGCCGCACCGCCGCGCGGGCGCGCCCGCCGCTGCCACCGTCACCTTCACACCGTGACACACGTGTGAACCCTCCCCCCAATGTTTACACATTTATCTCCATTACCGGCCTTTCATAAATCAAAGATCTTAATAGCACCTTGCAGTTCAAATGTCCTGAAAACGCCACTAAATCTTATGCAAAGTTAGCCACTGGGAAAATAGCACTGTAGATAATTTGCTATCGTAAACTGACCTACAGACTCGTAAGATAATGTAGTACCTTCAGACCATCTACTACTTATATCAAATTTCCATTTCAACACTGGAAATGTCTTGCGCATGAAATGGAGGAGCAGCATCCGTTGTTGCCATAAACAATACTAAAATAGGAACGGCTATGCTTGCTCTGTTTGACAGATGTCAATTACATGAAACGTACTGGTTCCCCGTCCCCGGGCACTGTAATAAATTATATTTTTAAGAAGGGTGAAAGAATTCATGAAAGTTATTATTTAGGTGTGTTCACAGATATACATACATTATATTATACTAAAAAATTATATGATGGATGACCTACGTACTTGTGGTTTAGATTGCAGTGAGATGTTTCTGAGAATTTAACTTGGAAGCTAACGCTCCGCATTTATCACTTTTTGTTTAAACAATACCTACTCGTACATAAAACATGGCATGACACAATTATTAAAACAGTTTCAAGGAAAATACGCAGTATCTTTAACGGTAATAAAAGTGGCCATAAGGCATGTAAAGATTGTAGAAGAGAAACAACACCATTTTACTGATCTGATCATGGTAGCCATGCAAACTGAACTTTTATTTTAAAGACAGGTTGACCTTAAAGAAAATGGCTATTCGGGTGCTTTCTAGGCTTATGAAAGCACTTGTAATTTCGTCGCGAAAATCTCAGTTCAATGTCCTAGAAACGTTAGCATTTAGAAACATGGTATTTCAAATGTCCTAAAAACGCCACTAAATCTTATGCAAAGTTAGCCACTGGGAAAATAGCACTGTAGATAATGTGTTATCGGTAGGTATTCCAAGTTCAATGGATACGTTTACAAGCTATAATTTAGGAATACTCGTCTAATTGACATTTAGTGATGCTGGAGATATTTCATTATGAACGGCAAATAACAGTTAATTGATTTCAAGAGTTGAGGCCCGGAGCGAGTCGGCAATTTATTTCACTTTGTACTTAACTGCTGCTAAAACGGTTTCAAACTGGGCTCCTCGATATAAAATTTGTTTAACTTTGAAATATCGAAAGCACTTTGCCCTTGCTCCTATACAATGATGAAAACGTTTATCTGAACGTCACTTATTTTTTTAAATGGTTGCTGTCAGAGGAGCACGTCGATATTAAAATATTCTTGTAATAAAACAAAATTTCTATAACCTTGATCGCATGATCAAGAGCAAATTATTTTCCTGCTTTGGTTGTAATTATAATTTAAATCAAAGTTTCTTCCTTATACTCTTCACCTCATGCATCTATAATTAAATTATATGGATATATAATTAGCACCACATATTATTACGTCATTTATTCTTCTATCCGCACATTGGTATGCAAGGTTGTTATCTCATACATATAAATTAGCATAGATCTTGCAAATAAAACGGTTCGCTCTATGGATATCCTATCGCTCTACGACGTAAGTAGATACGACATTTTTCAACGAGAAACTGAATTTATGTACTTAATTTATCCCTAGCTTGAAATATAACTGTTCTCATGACCTCATGTATATTTTATCCTAAAAATGTAGCTTTACTGTCCGCTAGTGTTTGTACAAAAATCAAACAGGAAGAGGAATGTAGAGCCCGGAATGTAGCGTTAACGTGAGCCTCACAATGTTTGATCTGTCGTTAGAGCTTTCTAAATCCTTGCTGGAATTAGCTGGAGCCATGAGAAACTATTTTATCTTTCATTCATAACCACAGCTACAGTCAGCAAGAGCATTAGACAACACAGGTTAATAATTATTATTGTTTTTCCTCACACACGTAAACGGAACTAGTATTACTATTTAATACATATTAATTGTATTAGCATGTATTCTTGTTCGCGTAGTAATGACTCAATATTCTTGTAACAAAGCAACATATAATAATAACACAAGCAGCTCCACACATCCTCAATACCGAAAATTTGCCAAATGACGTGAAAATGAAGTCAATGCGGGCGTGCGCCACGTTCTGACCCGTCGTCGGTCGTGCCACTTTCTTGTTCACGTCCCATAATCATAATGGGAAGTAATATCAGCAATTTCTGCTCCAAAGAGGCCCTTATATCAACCATATCTCGCAGCTCATATCCATTCAGAGCTGAATATGCGAAAGTTAATGATCGAACGCTTTGAAGACGCCTCCCGAAATAATTATAGCGAATTCATTTATACTTTATGTTTCCAGCAATTAGCGGTTAAAAGCACCATACACGGGTCCATTTAACGTCACACGCGATATGATTTTTATATTATGACAGTTATAAAATTTCAATAGGGCTGATAAGATATTTTTATGTTAATAGCGTTGTTAAAAATATGGAATCTGTTTACAGATAAGGAGATGCTCAGTTCATTAAGAAGGTTCGGTAAATCAAAGTTTATTGTTTCAAGGTACTTACAGAGTTTTGTACTTGCGCCAATATCTGCGCGGTATTGGCGGACTCGCTGAGCTCCACGGCTCCGGCCACCTGAAACAAACAAACATTTCTCAGCTACATTAAGTGGGTCAATTGTTCCCGAGGCACAGACTCCGCGCGGACCATCACGAATGTCCGTACTTCATTTGCCTGTATTGTGCCTTTGAATTGGGAGAGAACAATTCGGAAAAATATGGCCAATTAGAGAATATTAAATGTTTGTTTCACTACCGCGCACGTGATTTGAGATTGCAAAAAAAAATAACCTGTTTTTGTATGACCGAAAGTTAGTCACGGAAATAAAAACCATGACACAGTAGCGAGGCCGAAACTGAGCTTAGGAACAAAATCTGCATTCCATTTGAAGCACGTAGTAGTTTAGTTATAGCAGCAGATAGAGCTGGCTACGCCTGAGGCAGGCAGGGCAGGGCGCATCGACCTTGTGCCACTCCACTACGTATTCGCAACTTGGACTCAGACTCACCTTGCCAAAACGTTACGCGCCACTGCAGTGTAATAAATTAGAACTCACGGGTTCGATTCCCGCACTCAGTTTTTATTTTTTATGGTGTAACAGTTATTGTTCCTACTACTTATTTACTTGCGTACTTTTCGTATGAAAATATGGGTTTCTTTTTTTTACACTTTTATAAGAATAGTAAAGATTTTGAATAAAAGGTTAGCCTGTAAGCAGGGTCCTTCAAACCAGCCAAATGCGTGGCGGACTACGCACAATGAAGGGTTCTGTAGTTCGGATGAGTTTATCCCAAATACTAACATAACATTGTAATTGAAATACATGTTCTCCCATACATTCCAACTGCAAATGTAAGTTTGTACGCACAATATTGAGAGATTTACCATGTTATTTTAAGACCATAGACTTCTTATAGGTTTTCCTGTAATCTATGAGTAAAGAGCCATACTATGTTTTTTTTTTTTTCAAAATTTTATGGTAGTAGTTTCGGAGATAAGGGGGAGAAAATGGTAATTTTTTATCAAATTCCTTAAATATCTTTAAAAGCACTGTTAGCAAAACTTTTTATTTTTTTTATTTTCTTGTTTACCCCCAAAAGTGATCCCTATATTCAAAATTCATTTATTTACGTTACACGTTCGTGTTTGGGTCATAGAAATACATATGTGTACCAAATTTCAACTTAATCGGTCTATTAGATTCGGAGAAAATTGGCTGTGACAGACGGACGAACAGACAGACAGACACACAACTGATCCTATAAGATTCCGTTTTTTCCTATTGAGGTACGGAACCCTAAAAACTGTAAATTGCACTCACATACAGGAAATTCTGTTGGCCCTTGTGGGGCATCCTTTTTTACGAAACAAAAAGCTTGTCAACAAGATCCCTTCTCAAAGTGATAAAAAACAAACAACCTTTATTAAAATTGGTTCCAATCCACTTAAAATGTTTCCCTTTTCGAATCGAACCCAATTTTGCAACTTAATTTACGCAATAAGGGTTGAGAAACAAAAACAACTCGGGTGTGAAAAGTCGGGACGGATAAAATACCGTTAAACGCAACGAGATAAGAAGAAAACTTCGCTACAGAGAACAATAGGAACAAGTCAGAGCAAATGTTGCCTATTTACCAATTACTCAAACGTAGTAAAATCAAGTGAAAGTGGTAAATAGTTCATAAATGGACGTAAAAGTGGGTTTACGTGTATTCGTGTGAAGGTGCATGCGAATCAAGCTGCCCCGAGGGGGTAATTTGAGAGTATTGTCTGGTGTGGCGATATCTCTGTGTTGGAGTGCATTGGTCACGGGACTGTGCCGAATGCATCGTGGTGATACCTATAGCGAAGTTTCTAGATGCAGATCACGTAGGTACATGCATATACTAATATGATTCGATGTGCTGTCTGTTAGTCTAGAATTTAGTGACCATTCAAACCGTAATGTGTGTTTCCATGCCTGCCTATCAAATTTTTCAATAGGTAGATAATCAAAATAATTTTAAATGCAACAAAGCTTTGTAATACCGCCCAGGGCCCAGGCATGCCCAGGACACCTGCCTATCGGCAAGAACATTACGAAAACATTACATTATTCGGAGTTTTTGAAAACTGTGGAGAAAGATGTTACTTAATATCTGTAAATGGCCAATTTCGTGCTTCAAAATGGCAATAAGCTCGCTACCGTCGTTATTTTCAACATAATTTCAGCTCTTAAACTTAAATCAAGTTAAAATCTGCCATCACTTAGAAGTTATTACGTACTTATCAGCGAAATGCTTAGACGCTAAGCCTCTATCAAACCCAGCTGAGCAACACAGGTATCATGGTATTTTAGGAAGATTCAGCTGTTGAGTTTAAAACCAATAAAATATAATGTAATTGATAACGATAACATACGCAGTAGGTGCATTCTATTAAATAAGAAACCTTAACAGCGACGAAAAATACATAATAATCGAAACTACACACATCAAAAGTGTCTAGGGATCAACATATATTTTTGCAATAACTTTTCTCCTGATTGATATTAATTAAAATTTTCTTTAAGGATTCATCAAATAAAGTGTTTTCGTTTGTCACAGTAACGATAAACCAAGTCACCTTTGCATTAATAAAGAAATTTGCCATTTTCCTAATAAAGGGATTTTTGACATTTGAACCACTAACATTAAAGTTCGAAAAAAAGACTGAAATAACAGTTTTCTTTAAAATTTTATTGGGTAACTTAAACAATTAATAATCCGTGTTTCTACCGCGAACACTAACAACACAAGAACATCGGTTTGGCATACTCAAAATGAGTTCATCCAAATCACGCTGTGGAATGGCCGCCCATGTTCGTTGCAACAACAAAAAAAGGTCTTCTTGCGACTGGATACCCTCCATATTCGGCAGAGCTCTTCTCTGTAGCATATCCCATGCATGCTCAATCGGGTTCAAGTCTGGCGACTGAGCAGGCCAGAGCAGGACATTGATGTTAGCTGCGGCGAGAGTCTGTCTTACAACTCTTGCGGTGTGCGGTCGTGCATTATCATGCATTAACTGAAATAAGGGACCGATTTGCACTTGTAGAGGAACGATGACGTCAGATACAATCGTCTCAGCATAAATTTGAGCGTTGAGGTTGCCTCTGATCCAAATCAACTCAGTTCTTCCGCCGATCCAAATACCCGCCCATACCATGATGGTTCCACCACTATAAGGATGGACTTCCTGGCAGGATTTTAATCGCTGTTGGCGTCCAGGGGTTCTCCAGTGTCGTATACGTCTTGTATCCGGTCTCATACCAAAACGAGACTCATCAGAAAAGCACACGAAACGCCATTGTTCTTCTGCCCAATTTCTGTGTTCAAGAGCTCATTGATATCGAATCCTACGATTGTGCATTGCTATAGGTGGTACCCGTAGCGGTCTTCGGGAATGAAGGTTTACTTCATGCAAGCGGTTTCTGACTGTTTGGTCGCTAATTAAGTTCCCTGAAGAGTGATGAAGCCTCACGGCTAACATCATGGCGGTTATTGTTGGAGCTCTTCGAGTTAAGATTTGAATGTATCGGTCTTGTCTCCGTGTGGTGCAGCGATACCGTCCTCCATGGCGCTCAGCCACGGTACCAGTGCTTCGGTAACGTGTCCAAAGTCGACTGATAACACTCTGACTTGTATTCAGAGCTAAAGCCACAGTACGTTGCCGGGAACCAGCTTCTATCATTCCCACGGCTCTGAGCATTTCTTCCCTGCTTAAATGACGTCGCCGCTCCATAATAACGTTGGTTTTAATCAGTAGTAGGGAAACAGTAGCACTAATAATGTCTTCAATGCGTTGTATGTTTTTATAGGGAAAATATTGACAGCTGATTTTCATCTTTTACTCGAATTTGATTAACAGTTCCTGTTTCAAATTATGAAATGCACCAAAAAGGATCCATATAAATTTATATAATCATAAATTTACTACAAAGCCACATCTCAATCTCAAGAAATCCGCATAAAAATGCTTGATCCCTAGACACTTTTGATGTGTGTATATGCTTATACATATTTATACCCTGCATCTACAATGTAGGAAGAATTATAATTTCTGTAATTGTTTTCCATGAAAACCCATCCACGGTTAAGACTCCCGAGGCTAATCATATAATGATAGATGGCACGGTGAAAACTTCATGTAGCACTTAATAATTCATAAAGTAGGAAGAGAAATCCACGCGACCACGCTAAATTACAGGGGTGCCAACTTGACAACACAATCTCCTCGGCTGCATGCCGCCGCCGCAATTATAAAACTCATCTTCGAAAGTGTTGACGCATTCTTTATCCAAAGTATGAAGAGTGTGAAGACCTTTAAAGAAGCCGACAAAGCCATATCTGCAATAATAACTCCAATATTTTACGTTGTTTTTCATAATTGCTCCCATGTATGTATGTCTGATAAGTCGCTTGTTTCATTATTAATGTAATTTGCATGGAATGAATGAATTTGACCCCAATACTTGATCAATGATCAGCATTGTTGAGTCTATTTACGAGTTAAACGCTCCGTTGTAAATATACTCTACGTTGTACGTTTTTCAGTATATTATTTCTGGGTAAGCCACACAAATTCGGGTGTAATCTATTTACCGTTCATGATATAGTAAGTCCTACCCATACAAGTTTATGGTTTTATCTTCAGAAAACAATAGAACGATAACCGATCGTAGTTTGCGATAACTTGACTTTATTACATTTTCATAGGAGTAACGATAACTGTTAATAGATTCTTAGAATTTACAGTAATTTGACATGTTTATCACCGTTACATAACTAGATATTTATTATTTACCATTACAGCAACAGCTTTGCTACTAACACATGTATAATTGAATTTAATCTCAGCATTTAAAGTAAACGGCCCACTCTGTTCTCAATATGAACGCTTCCGGATTTTAAAATAGCTTTTGACCCTTTCTCTAGTTGCGATAAGGTTAATTTCCACGAGCCAGCGTCGGCCGGCGAGCCCATCGCCATTACTTTCCATTAGCTTAGGAAATTCATCACTTACGCGGTAAATAACGAGGAAGGAGGACACAGGTCTACGTTAGGTACTTATACGCGGCCATCGGTCACCTCACTCGAACATTTTTCACTCAGACAACTAATGAGATTCTCTTACAATGGACGTCTGTATTCGTTACCTGGCATTGTTCTACATTATTACGTGTGAAATTAACAAACGTATGTTGTACCGTAACATAGGTAAATAAACTAACCAACCATATGAAGAGATTCGTTAAGAAAGTTGGGGCGAACGAAATGTTGTTCTATATCGATTTAATTAGGACACGATTGTTATGAAAGTGTTTATACTAACGAGGCGTGTAGCATGTAAGTCAATAAAGGCGAAAGTTATCTCTGGCTGAACATCTTTGTTTTGACAAAGAACATAATAAACTAGCAACGTGTAAAATGCAATCCTACGCCGTATGTTAACCACTTCATGTGCCGCATTGCTGTAAAAATAAACCCTATGGAAGCACTCCCGTCCCGAAGGAGTCGTTCGACCCGATTTGTGTTGCTTGATCGACTCCAGAACCTCGCTTACCTATGTTTATTAGGTCGATCAGGAAATGGCGAAGCTATAAATGCTATAATGCAGTTCATTTTCATTTGAAGTTCTCAGATGTTCTGTGGTTACGCATCAGCCATTCAAAATTAGACGCCTATCGACTGACGAATGACGAATCAAAGCGTTGCCATCAATAAGACTGCGGTTTGTTAAGGGTAAGGGATCCAGAGTTACCTTTGATGTAACTTTATGTAACGTAAACCTTCCAAGAGCACACCGTTCAGCAAAATTTACTGCGTGTTTTCAAGATATAAATGTAAGTTTGGTACGCAAAAACATTCAGAGATCAAGAACATTTTGTGCAAGTGTAAAATATTTTTGAAAATGTATTACCAAAAACAAAATAACATCAGTCACGCAATCGGTATTATTGGCAGGCTATAATTTGGAGTGTTCACCGGTGGGCAACGTGCGAGGGTGTCCTATTACCGGCTTGTGTCAGTAAAGCCGCAATTTGTAAGCATGCTGTTATTAATTACGAGGCTCGGTGGTCCTGTCTCAGGGGTACGGCCGGCCACTCGCGCGCTCTTCCGACAAACCAATTTCGAAACATGTTTACGGACTCTCTTGTGAATTTACCTGAAAATATTGTTTTTTTTGGGTGTAGAAATGTTGGACCTTCATCAACAGGTTTGGCATGAAAAATAAATTAATTAACTTGGGTGGTGGCAATCTAATGCAAATTAATTTCTTTCTTTGCATTACTTACTTACAAGCAGAAATCATGTTTCTATTTAAGAAAACTCGTATTCTGGTTTCGTAACCGCGCAGTTTACATAATATTTCATTTTTATGATATGTTTTCAATTGCTTTGCATTTCTGTTGCGACACTTCAAATTACGTTAAAGTCCTCCTTATAAGGTGAGCAGCGACGTTAAGTATAATTTAAGGAACAATTTAAAGGGAAATGCATGACATTAAATAAGTGTTTAAGCTGTTTTTGTGCAGTGACCGACGTGAACGTCTCAATACGAAGAGATGACATCGGCTGTTCCAGCAAATTAAGGTGTAAGTTGTAACGGAATACAGACGGAGCCCAACTTTCTTCCGTTCACTTGATACGCGATAAATTGTGAAGGGACCGACCAAAATATTTGGGTGAAAATAAAATACGAAAATTCTCGCTCTGAATGCCACTTAGTCATTCGAGACTCAAGACAATAAAGAATATCTGACGTGAACCATCGTCCTACTCGAATTGAACTGATATCATTCTTCGGGTCATTACGCCCACAATCTATGCAATTCTACTTACATTTTGAAAGCCGTAAACTTTAGTCATGGGAATTGTTATACATTTACGAAATAGTTTGTAATTCCATTGTCATTTAAGTTGTTACACTATTTACTCGAATTTGTGCCGCTCTGGTGCATCGGCTAATGTTTTATGAACCTCATCAAACTAAGTACATGTGTAGATTACATGTAATAATCTACATAGTCTAGTTTCCCATCTTAGAGTGATTACATAACTGTGTTGGAATTATTTTAGCATTAGCAAAGTTAAGTTAAGGTAAATTATCATGATATGAATATTTTCCGGAAACGTTTATTTTCTTGTCATTAGAGCATAATCCGATGAGATTTAGATGCTCGTGAAAATAAAATAAGGAAATGGAAATAATTAGAACCTATTGATTGAACTCGTAAACCTACGTTAGTTTAGTTAAGAGTTGTGCTAGGTGTCATCTATGAGCGCAAACGAAATGACCAGGAAAAGCTTACAGAATTCATCAAGGTGTGATAAAAATACAACCCGTTAATAAAAGAGAACGTTAAAAATGTTATTCTTAGCCAGCACCATAACAGTCTTTACAATGACTGCTAACAAGAAATCGATTATATTTTATTTTTTTAATTTAAGTCGAATCACGGTTTAAGCCTAATACCGAGCAAAAAATGTGCTCGTCATAAGACGATTAGCAAACGGACACAAACGGCATGCGATAGTTATTCTAAGTATTCGAATTTCGAACGTATAAAACAAAGTGGCCAGTGTTTCTAGACATGCGGCGAAAAAGGAACTGTACATTTTAATGTACTGAAATTGACGTATTATTGACGTTTCTCTTTGCAAGTGGCGCCGTCACGAACGGTCAAGATATATTTGTCACTGGCCACTAATGTATATGTTCATTTCGCACGGGTTTGGTCGGAATTCATACGGTCAGTGTGATTGACTGGTAGTTCCGGGTCGGCTCAGTCCATTGATGTTTTTGTACCACTGTTATAATTACGACACGAGGTCTAGAATAAAAAGCAACGTGGACACTTCAAAGATAATAGTGATAAGTATCGACAGTAAATGATTGAATGGATTTTACTTTCATTATCTGTAATAACAACTCAAATCTAGAGAATGAAATATTCCATGTAGGTAGATTCCATTTACGTAGACGTAGTAAGGAAGTGGTAAGTAATATATACACACTGAATTAATTGTAGAGCTTTCGAGCTTTTAGCAAAAAATAAACTGAATGAATAAGAGAAAATACAACACCTAGGTAAGTACCACGTGTTGCAACAAGAACACAAAGATTGAACAAGTATTTAAAAATAGAATCAGAATAGAAAATCAACAATCAAAAGTCAGTAACGTTAAGTACTTACCTAGTATTAAATTAACGATCTTTTGTTTTCTCAACATAGAGCTTTTCATTTATCTGTACACTCACTTACGATTTACGACCGTTTCCCATTAATTCGAATAGGCACGCGTAACAACTGTTTGTAAAGTTAATGAGCACGGAGAAAGCAATGCCTTACTTAGACTTAACTTAATCTAATTAAACTGCCTACTGTAATTACAGATTACACAGGTTGTATACTTAATACATGCCCGACTTTCTTATTAATTAATGTTTTCTAAAACGATTCTTTAATCTTGAATTTGTTTCATCGAAGAACTTGGAGAAATAAGTACCAACTTAAGTTCTTACTATAAAAAAAACAGGAACAGGAAAACGGTCTTATTATACAATGACTCGACACTTTTGGTAGCCGAAGTAATGGTTCAACTGCTGTAACACAATCTAAGGAAATGCCAAGTTGAATTTAGTCTAGATTTAATATCAGATATATTATATTAAACGCGTTATTATTGCCGTTATTGGTAAAGTTTTTTTGAGCATTTTGTTTCTATTCTATTCTCTAATTGCCGGGCTAAGGTCGTTTCCTAAAATGTCCAAAGTTTCAGTACTTGATAATAACGAACTATCATTTTATTTGCTGTTTCAGAATGACGTGCCCAATATTTTAAAGTTCGCTAGTAATTTGAAAGGGGACATCAGTAACAAACAGCTTCATCACACAAAAACTCCAACAATGTTCCTATTTAGTGTGGTTGACCGTACAATAAACACGGCCTCGCAATCATGCAAACAGACTAACACAATCAACGAATACCACAGACGGCCGTAAACTATAGCGGCAGATATAAATAAGTACGCCTGTCTCACCGATCTTACCAACTTATCTCGGAAATATGTCCCGTATCTCTTTCTCCAGACTTTCGTCTTTGCTAAAGGAGCTTTTGAGTTAAATATGTATCTTACAAGGTATTACTTTTTCAAAAATGCACCTCAGTATTAAATTCACATCTTGCTCTCACGGGGCGGCTCGCAAAATTCCGCAAACAACCGAAACGACCTTGCTTTGTTAGTGTTCCAGACTCTTTTGGCATGAATGATTACATGGACTCGATAAAAGATTGTCCATATGTATGTATTACACGAGTTACCGGCGAGTTTGAACCGAGATGCGACCCGCGAACGGCCCGGAACGGTTTTTATGGTAAATGTTTGTTGCACTGCGGTTGGTTAACGGAGCTAAACAAAGTTACTTTGCATAAACTAAACAAACAAAGCAGATTAGTTTAACAGCTCAAACAGTTAGAACTTTCTACAGATTAATGCCATAAAGAAACGGCTAACAATCTTGCATTGTACCTATCGAAATTGAATTAGAGTCTTTGTAAGATACTTAATGCAGTGAATTACCTACCTAACAATTATCATTTATAATTTAGCCAATTATTATTTATATACAGGAATGTTATTAATTCATGTATATAAATAATAATTGTGTTCATTTTCTATTAATATTAAATACATATCTAATTCTAAGTGCTGGAGAAAGACCTCCCGCATTTCTACACGACGGCACTTCCAAACGCATCAATTTTTACATTATCACATCGGGGGATAATCGCAGACTGGTTATACAATATACATTCAGGTATTTTCTTCGTAGAATAATAAATAGTTTAAAGCACGTTGTTTAAAGCTATTGAGTGTCTATTAAATGGAACCAATACAATAACGGTTGGAACTTTATGCCAAACTTTAGCAGAAAACTTCAAGAAATTAATCGTAACTGTAATACAACGAATTCCCACACTTTCTTCACAATATTAATAGATATAAATATTTCTAGTTGCTAGCTGCAAACTGGAGCTAACAACATTAGCATTGCTCCATGTCGCTCAGACCGGTCCTCATCGTATTTAATCTTCTCCGGGTAGGAGGCAATGTACCCGGAAACTGGGTGACATTTAAAGTATCGACCGACCTACCGGAAGAGGTATTAGATCCACCACACCCGAATACAGCCGCATGCCGAACTGCCGACGACCTAATAACTGTGCCGTAAGCAGGCTGACGAGATTCTCACTCGGATTTAAGAGGGATGATTTTCAAAAGAAAAATCTAATCTTCTTATCGGATAAAAGCTTTACAAATTCACGTTTTACGAATAAATCGGAATTGATATTTTGAAGAAAGTACAAATAAAACAAACAGTGATTTAATATAGATAATGCGATTTTCTTGGAACTTTTGGTCAATATGATTTCCGACGATGTTTGATTCTGATATAATTTTAAACAAGGAATCTTCATTAATAAAGGAGTAAATATTTTCAACATTAATTTTATATGTAATAAAAGAAGTTCGTTCCGAAGATATATATCCGATATTGAGAAGCAGTTTGTCAGAGACGCTGCAAGTGTCAAGTGCCCCGATCCGGGATCAGACTCAATTTGACTTATTGAACAAGGACCTTTTAAAATTAACATACTTTACTTAGGTACCACTTATGTATTGTCACGGATTTTTCCTTTACAGAGTAAAGAAAAGTTAAAAGAGGTATTAACTTTAAGAGCGTGGGTAGTGCTTAAGTACTTTAGCTGTCAAGAAAGAAGTGTTGAAGTTAAATGGGATTACTATATTATTAATGACGGAATCATGACAGACATTTTCTTTATTTTTTGTAGCATTTGCAGAATGTCAAGATTTCTAATGGCTGGCTCACACTAGACACAGTGTAGTGGATGCAACAGCAACAGCAGTCCGGTACATTCGCCTTGTGATTATTATTCTATAGCAAAACTAGATCTTACAGACGTTTCCTTTGGTTCTAGGTCAACTCTACCCAATATCTACCCGAATTCATCCAGTACTCATTTAATAGACCACACAATTAATGAACGATAAATAACAAACGGATCGTAATAGTTTTATAATGATCGCACCAGGAACTCGCAGCTTCGAACCTATGATACACACCTACTGACTTTGACACGACTGGAGATGAACATTTCTGGAGAACTACAGAGCCAGCAGTCATATCCATTTACATATAAAAAATATTTCATACTTTTCGTAGTTGTTCGTTATCGATCATAAGTAGATTCGAGCAAAGTTGGAGAAAAGTCGCCGATGAGTCGGAACGCGCGCTGATTTTCCCGGGAAAGATTACGTAAAACCGCCGTAACGACATTCCTAGGCGGTGTCAATCTACATTCTAGGCAAATAGGAAAAGGTGTTCTATGAAACACTCACTACGACTCAGCAAGTACCTACTAACTAGTAAGTACTTGAGTATTACATGTGTAGGTACTTCCCTACTGCACTTTCTTGTATAAAATTAAACGAATAACGTACGTGTCATACATTCGAGCTACAAGACTGTTCGACAAAGTGAGTTAAGGTGTGACTATACACCTTAACTCACTTTGTCGAATAGACATTTCAAGGATTTTATTATTAAAAGGCAATATTTTTTGCATTTTGCCGAAGTTCAAGCAAGCTCAAGTAAGGAAAAAAAGGAAAATGAGCAATAGAATAAAGCAAAACGAGAAAAACTTAATAACACTCCCGAAACTGGAAATTAAACCCAATGTTAGGCCTGTGACCCGTAATCTAAAGAGGCAGAAGGAAATGGCAGTTTAGTCAAAACAAGTCGATTACTCGCCAATTGATGGGCACCGATTTGGCAAGCAAGAATTAATCGCTTGAAACTGATGTGTTTACATGCGGTGGTGTTAGGAGATTTATATTCACGTCAAAACATATTATGAGTAGTTAAGTAGACATTGCAAACACCGGTCTCATAAATATTACCCTACTCTCCAAATTAGGAAATAACAACAAAATCTCATATTGTTATGGGCATGGCAAATAGGCCGTTTAACGAACTCCACCATAACGAGCCAGTTATTATTCAACGTCTACGGTAAGTAGACACAAGTACAACTTTATCTACGTGCCTGATCTTTTGAAACCTATTAATTAATTATTTTGAAATTGTTACTTGAGCCCCATTATTAGTGCAACGGTAAATAGAGAGATAATGTGCGTTTAGCTGGTATTGCACCGTGAAGTCGCCGCCGCCGCCGCGGGCGCGCACCACGGCTGCGCCGGCGCATTCCCGCTGTGTGCAATGTTTATCACAAGCATAATTTTCCATTTTATGCATAATTGTACCGTTTAATACACTGCTGAGATTGAGGTATGGAGCTCTAAAGTGGGTGAGACTAAGCGATATGTGGAAGAAACTCTTATGAGACGCAGTGAAGACAGTGGCGGACTAAGCCTGTAGGGGGCCGGGGCCGGGGGCGGCAAAACTCAATGGGGCCGCCCCGTCCAGAAATGAACGTCGAAATATTATGCACGCTGCCTAGAAAAGGTTAGGTTTTCTTTTGCCTATTGATACTAAAATAAGAGAGACTTTTTCGACAACAAAAATGTTAGAGTATCAGACGAATAGAGGATAGTACAGCGAGCGAAGCGAGCTCGCAAATTTTAGCACCCTGTGTTTATACTTAGCGTGCGTAGCGTCGTGCGTCTCCCAACTACAAACTGCCTTTATTACTAAACATATTTTTGTCTTGTTTAGGATTTAATTAAAAAGTATTCCTTGAGCTTTGTGGGCCCCCTTGGACCCGACTGCGGGTTTGTCCGAAAGGGTTACCGTGGCCCCTGGCAACATACAGGCAACTGAAGGAACACGGGTGGGTTTCAGTCAGTAAGAGTCTGACACGCCCTCCCGCTCCACCCAGAGCGGGAGAAGTTATTTGATAATTTCCCACCAAAAAAATACAAACAGTAGCACTCCGGGAGTTACAACAGAAGTGAAAACTTGAAAAAAATCGGCACCGCGGTATTCAGCGCGTTGATGTCTTTTACTCCACGATGTCGGAAAATTGCATTACAGTGTCGCGAAATTAATGGTTTAGTCCTATCTCAAAAATGCCCAACGTGCCTAAAAAAGTTTTCACTTCAGAAAAAAAAGGGGCAGAATTGAGAAGTAACAAGCTTAACCTAACAGGAAAAGGTAAATAATAAAGAAAGATCAGCTACCTACAGCTAGGACTAAGACTCCCTGGCAGCACACCAGAATAGCGCTAGCAAGAAGGCCTTAAGTCAAATACACGTTGTATTGCATATCAACACACATGATGAATTACATTATTAAAGTCGTTACTCGTTATCAGAGGTTGGCGATAAAAATACTAATCTGATAGATTAATTTAAATTCAAACATTCAGGTAAAGACTGGTTTAAAGGACAATCCTGTTCAGGAGTTGTGAAAAGTCGCAGATTCTGAATTTTTTAGAATTGCGTTTGTTCCTTCAAGCTAGCAATTCAATGGGTTGGTTAGTGCATTGAGCTGAAGTCGTCAAGTTGCGCAGGCGGCGCGGGCGAAATGGCGGCGAGCCGGTAACGTACGCCTGCCCAGTGCCCGCAAACCTATCATTGTATGCAATCTTTGACCCGTAGACCGCGGCTAGAAGGAATAATCAATGCTCCTGCTATTGCATTGAAATCGCCATTCATCAGGGAAGTTACAAGTGTGACACCAAAATTATGAAGATATCCGGAAAGAAGAGAAGAATGATGAATATTAATGAACTTACCCGTAGATCAGAACTACCCGACGACGTCGACGTACTACTGGAGTCCAGTCTGCTGTCCAATCTTCCGTTGTAATTATACATTTTGAATTTCCAACTGAACTAACACATAAAAGTTTGTTAAAATTACTGACTAAACTCTTTGAACACACGGAGCCGGACAGTTACAATCCCGTTCGTAATTTTTATGGAGTTGACAATCTTCTGTTTACTACACAGTTAGTTACAATTAACACGAAACACACATTGTTCCAAGTGACCGATTAAATCGCCGACTTCATCTTAATAAACACATGACACCATTAAAACCGGCTCTTGCGACGAAGTAGAGCACTTCACGACTACTCCGCGAACATATATACACTTCTGGGAAATTAGAATATAATATTTAATCAACCGGGTTATATAAGGTGGTATATTTACTAATAGGGACGATAATCAGTCGGCTAACAGAGCTACAGTCGCTCACAACACTTGTGTGTTGAGCAATGGGGCAATGGCTACGTGACTCAAGGAGTTAGTTTATCGATAAAACTGAAACACAAGTGTTATCGCATACGATCGTCATTCGCGGCAAAATCCACTATTTTCGAGTGATAACAAAAAATCGCTTTCACCTTGAACGATTGAATTCGGCGATTAGATATTTAAGTAATTCTCATATGTTTCAGGTTTCAGCAGTCTATTGTCATTTGTAAGAATCTGAGAAACACGTCAGTTAGACTGATTTTGTTGCAAATAGATAACGCTAATTATAGCGCCCTCGTGTTCTTTGAATGATTTCGTGAATCCAGAAGATAACATTTATTTTTCTGCGGTAACTGCTCATAAAGATAACATCATATACATTTTGTTTGATATATTATCTTCGTTACAAGGATATGTCAGTTACCAATCTCAGTAGCACAAGCTATTTCAAGGTTACTTTTTGAGAAAGCTTTATTTTCATTGCTTCATAAGCACAGGTTAAAAGCTTTTCCACTTAAAGTACATTTTCATTATGAAAGCTAAGTAAATACGAATCTTTATGAAATGTTTACTCTTTTGCTTGCGCACACTATACAAAGTATACTGTTATACAATATTGATTCAATATTTATGGAAATATAATCACCCAAGACGCACGCCTAGAGTTCAGCTCTCCTTATTCGGTTGAGAGTTGTTAAAATAGTCCAATATCTCAAGTTTATAACATAGGAACATTTGCACAGATTTCGCGAACTCGCTAGAGCACATCGGCCCACCGGTTGGCGTTATTTATAGAGCGACCGAGCTTTGCGACTATAAAAGGATTTTGTTTGAAAATGGGAAGCTGTTTGCATTTGTGCGAATGTGTATCGCGAAACGCAGATTTGGCGTGCGCGTGGGCCAGTCGACGCGCGCGGTGGCACTGGTGGCGTCGCCTGCGCGCGCGCCTCGTGCGTTGCACCTGACTCGCCCGCGCCCGCGGCCGCCGCAGCCACCAGCTTCCACGCCACCTCCACCTACCTATTACAGGAGATAATATCCTGTATGTCGCACCAACACACTTGCACTGTCATTCACTCTGCTCTCTTTACGATTATCAATAACTGCAATGCCGATCGTAACTTGCAATTTGATTTACACGAGCGCTCAGGCGCTTGAAGCTTCAGTCGAAATTCAAAGTTAAAATGATAACGAAAACTGCAGAAGCTAACTATTTGTTTACTGTTATTTACGAATTACTTATGATTTTAAATATGAAAAATACTTAATTCTATAAAAATATAAAGAAAACATTTGGATAAACCATCTCTATTTGGCCATTTCTACAGCTCCTGCTAGCCTATTTTTACGGTATAGGTATGCATCAAACATGACTAATACAAAGGGGTTTTGTGTAAAAGATACTTGTACGAGAGTAGTTATGTAGGTAACGATAACAACACTCTTACTAAAGCGTCCGACCTCAAGTTTTCTCAGTAATATGAGTAAGCAGCGAACATTGTTCATTTACATGCTGCGCCCGCGCACCCGCGCATTTCACTCACGCCTCTTAACACATCGCAAGAGTCGCAACGCAAAAGCTCCAGTCACACGTATCCATACTTTATTGTCTTCATTTCAAGTATTTCAACCACTATATGTGCTTACTAATACAAAAAAAAATATTACTAAATTTAAATCAAGTATTTATGTCAAATCAAAAACGTGTTTATTACCGGAAGGACTCAATCAATTCAAGTGACCATATCTTTCATCGAATGTCGTTCCACAAACCGCAGTCGATGGACTGCTGGTGATTGCGGAGCATGAAATATTAGCTATAATGCCAAAACAAGTTTGTTTGCACAAGTGTCTCAATGAGCACTGCCGTAGTGACGTCACACGTCACGCGTGCGCAGAACGTTGACACCAAGTTAACGGCACCGCACACAATGGCACCCTTGTTGTACCCCAACGTCTTTCTGAAATATGAACACCTTGTTGTTTGTGTCACAAAAGTCAATATAATAAATAATTATTTGTATATATATATGAACTTGGCATAATAAATAATCACAAAATAAATATATAAGGATATCTTGAAAGAACAATGTGAGAGCTTTGTGCTTGAAAATAAAGAAACCTATTACACAACAGAAAGAAACACTTATCGATATCTAAATGAATAACACTCTGTTTTGAGAGAGGTAATTTTTATTTAGCAAACCACTGGGAGAGGTCGTTTGTTGATCAAAGAAAGTGGGTACTTATATTTAAATCTTTTATCGAATGCCCATTTATCAAGGCCGGATTCGCAGCAATTACAGCTACTTTACACCCAGTGGTGCTAAAAATACACTTAATTAACAAACGTATTTAAAAAATACACTTTCGTGATCGTGCTGTAAAGTTTGATTATCTCGAAGAAGACTGAGCCTGGCCCACTGCTAATTAAAATGTTTATAGATACATTTTAAACAGGGTGAACGATATAATTAATTACGATATCACGAATCGGTATTTACCTAGTCCGTAATAAATTAATTATACACCTGTAAAAGTACAAATTAAAGGATTAATAATGGCCCGAGCTTTTGGCCGAAGTTTCTGCAAAGGTCAGATCCCGTGTAAATAAAAGTACTGAGAGCTATAAAGCTTTTTTTATATTACATTAATTTAAATAAAAGACATGAACGAGCTAAAAACCTGCTGTTTCCAAAATTCCATGCCTGAACTTATGAATACCAGCTGTATTTTGATCACTGGAGTGCCATGCTCATTAAAATGTATCGCACATGGAATCAGTGTTCCTGTGAGTGTGTAACCTCAAACAACAGTCGACGACACGGGTGTAAAATGAAACGGTTATTGCTGATCGTGCCTGATACGGATGCACAGTCGCGCCGCACCAACGAATCGGCGTGTCTTTGTCACAAATATTTCAATAATTTCTCAAGCTTTTCAGTTTATTTTTATCCCAGACTCGACGCTGATGGACATTTTATTAAATTTTTATTTACCTACAACAATACGTTACATTAAATCTTAGTTTATGTGATGGTTCCTATTGTCACAATACAATTTACTGGGACGTATGTATCTTCTGTTGTGTCCGAGATTCCGCTCGCGTGTACACTCCTACGTTGTGCAGTAAAATTTACGAGCGTTTTACGATTCAATTTACATTTAAAAAGCACAAGTAACGGGTTTTCAAGTGATCTCTGTATTTCGGTAATAGCAGTACAGAATGTTCGACAATTTCTTTTCTTATTGATATTGCTAATAGCAGGTTATGTTGGATGCTATGTGAATACAGACTTTATTGCTACAGAGATTTATTTTTATAGGTGGCTGTTATAATTTCATATTTATGGCAACAGTAGAAATGCATAAACGAGAAACTATAAAAAAACTGAACCAAGCACAATTCCGACTACCGAAGAATTTGTATGCAGGTAGCCTACCTTCTCTTCATAACAAGTTCTCACACTACGCCATGCCAGGTGAACTGTTCCAAATGATAAAAGCAATGGAGAAGAGCCAGCACAGCAAGACGTGGCAAGAATAATCAAAGATACTTAGTTAAATAAGGATTTATTTTTAACTAACTCACTAATCCTTAGTTCCTCATACCGCGTTAAAATAATAGTCCATGATAAACTAGACATAATATATATGCTGTCTAACATCTTAACCTTCACTTAACAACATCCTATAAGAATCTACGATAAAAATGTCTAAAATATCCTTACATTTTAAGGTTTTATTTAAAACTTGTTTAAGTTTCCTTAAACTTCATTCAATTTCAAGGTTTAACGCAACATTGCTATATAAATAACCATTGATACCGGTACACCGGCACGATTCATTAGCATTGCAGATTTGCGATACCACGAGAAAACGCCCGACTTCACAACAACACTGAAAATACATATTGTTCTGTTTTCACAGAGTACCTATGTTCAGAAGGGATGAGTCTGTTTGTTTGGTTTCATGATATTTTACAGAGGTTTTTTGTTTAACTTTTTGATTATAATGGACTCTGTCGGAGACAGCATTTGGAGAAGAAATAAAAAGGTCTACAAGAAAACAATATTCGGATTGAGACTTATACTGAAAATGTTAGCATTGTATTTACTTTTTATCAAAGGACATTGAATTTTTTTTGAAATAATCTGTTGGTTACCTAACCAGGGTTTTATTTATAAAAAAGGTTGCTTAAACTGAAGAGTCGTTTAAGCTTAAAAAAAATGTATTGTTAAGCAAACGTGGTTAATAATTAAGTTGATGTAACGTTTATACCCGTTAATATTCAGGATCACTATTTTCCTATAATTACATGTATATGACCAGTACAAAATCTCTCTGATAAAGCTATGATCTACCAACGGCTATCCTCAGAAATGAGCGGTCACGATCACGAAGCTGTTAATTGCCTTTTATATATTTAATTAAGCATTATAAGATAGTTATAGGCACTAAAGTAAACACTTCCTATCTAAGATCAAATACTTACTATATATAGATTCTGTTTAACAGTTTGCCAAAAGAAAATCCCAACCTATATATATGTATATATAGTCTCTTCGACCAAACTATTATTTTGGTTCACGATTTTTTCGCCGAGATGTTTTATTCATTTTTTATATGAACATGCCATGTGTGTGGCATAAATTCGTCACATTTGAGGGAAGAATACACAAAGGATCTGCTTTTACGCTTTTAAGTACACGGCCCACTCACTGAAAAGCTTCCGTCACGTCACAACATGACTGACGATGACTGACATTGAGCAAGATGAATGTGGATGATGGTACAGAGCTTTTACTGAAGGGTTGCTGATGTAGGAGAAGTTTTGGCAGACCAACAGCCAGATGTGGATGACCTACAAATGAAGGCGTTTAAAACCTGGATGAGACTCATTCAGTCCAAGGAAACATGGCACACAATGAGGAGTAGGTTTATACTCAACAATGGGTGGACAAGGCTATCAATAATGATGACGATGAAAAATACTTATCTATAGCTACTATATTTATACTCCCGACCGACAGTACCAAGTATTTTCTTAGTAGTTACAGCTGTAACAAACCTTTATTCTGTCTAAATAACATAGAAATTAAAACTGAAACAAATTACAGTAGTATCGCATGGCGCGCGTGCCAGCCTTCTACGATATCTTACCAAGTTACAGTTAAAGTTTTCACAGTCGCTTCCAACAGCTTGTACAATGTACAGTGCGATTAGCATTTAACATAGTTAAGTAAATACTTCTCTTTTTTCAGTAACGTAAGCAAGAAAATGTAATGTAAAAATCAATCACCTTGGAACGGCAGCTGTACAAATAATTTGTTGACTGTAGAACACTGCGTAGGTCGAGTATGGCATAAAAGTATGTGCTTGATAATATTATATTTTAGTTAAAGTAATATTTATTTACCTAATTAGAGCACACTTATATTCACACCTGCTTACCCCGAAGGCAGAAGCGCAATGTTTCTCCAGAATCTTTTAATACCAGGCACATATTCAGACTCCAGGCTGATGCTGAGAATTCTCTAATTTAAAAACCCAAAAACACATGGTCGTATGTGCAACCACTAGACCAATGAAGCAGTAAATTTAAGTCATGAGAAGTCGACTTTATAGCCTTTGGGTGAGGTTGCCTGTCTCGTGAGAGACAAAGCAAAGATATAATCACAGGTCTCCTATTCACGGAGCATAGATGCCTCGGGGTCTCAGCTTCACCCAGTGTCGTGGCATACCTTCACAAGTACCTGTACCTTGTTTACACACAACTAGCGACCCGCCCTGGCTTCGCAAGGTTTTTACAACTTAACAAAACATCTAAATTTCTTTATTATGTTTAAATTTAACTTATACACTTAAACCTTCCCAAATAAATTCTCTACATAGATGATGGTGAAAACCACATCAAAATCCATTTCGTATTTCAGAAGAACAAGACGCTCACAGTGAGAAGTGACTTTGGTTTATACTATTCATAGATAGATGGTTCTTTATTAGGATAGGATCTCTCACACAGCGTATAAAGTTATAAACCGATTTTTTTTTTGGTTACACTGTCTTTTCTACGGAAAAACTTGACTGAGTTTTTTTTTTATCTACGACTTGGACCTCTTGCCTACATCTCACCTGATGGTAAGTGATGATCAGGCCGAAGGTGAAAGCAACCTTCACCCGGAATCCTCGACCACAGAGGATCTGGCTATCTTACCTCTAACTGCCGGAACACAACAATCCTGTTAACATTGTTGTTGTGGCGACAGATAGTGGTGGTAGTTAGCCAGGCGGACTTAGAACAAGCACTACCACCAACCAAACCGAGCAGAAAATTTTATCCCCACTGGGAATCGAACCTGGAACCTCTGGGTCTGAGACAGATGGTCTAACCACTAGTTGTTTATTAATAGGTAAGATAGGTACAGTTACTCGTAGCATAATAGCATTGTTTTTACTAGAAATTCAGCAAAGTTACAATCAGTTTTGCTGATTTAAACAATGCTATTTCAGTTTTCAGAAGTTGAAACCGTTTAGCTGTAAATGTTTGAAGTTAGTTTTCAGCACGTTCGTGTTCGTAGTTTGTGTCGTTGCACCAAACAATTATGAATTAGATCATTTACATTTTATTTAACTTCACTCGTAGTAAAACAGAAAATAAGTTAAATTGTAGGTGGTTTACTATTTAAATTAAAATAGGATGATTTTGTTGAATATTGATTGCCTAGTCTTGGGCTCGATTCCCAGTCGGGCAAAGTGTTATTGGGTTTTTCCATCTGGAATTTCTCAGCAGCAGCCCGGAGTCTGTATTTGTGCCCGGTTGATGGCAATAGGCTCGCCCCCTATTACATGGGACTTAAACATAACTGGCGAAATGTGGGTGTAGGTACTATAGGTAGACGTCTGCCTAACCCTTAGAGGAATATAGGCGTGATGTTATGTCATACTATTAAACGAGCAATATTTGTATATAATATATACAAACGTAACACCGATACGATATACTCAAGTTCTCGAAATGGGCTCTAACGATTTCGATGAAAGTTGCAATATAAAAAAGGGGGCGAAAAATCGATCTAGCTAGGTCTCATATCTGGGAAAATTCGTTTTCTCCGTATTTTCACCCGAGCAGAGCTCAGTCGCCCAAAGTTTACAGCAAGATATTGAATAGACTTTAGAATAATGACATCGCAGCATAGAATTAGTAAGTACCTACTAACATGGCAGCATGGAATAAGTAGGTACTATACATGGATTAGTATTAACTTTCCTATACTATTAAATGAGCATTCTCTATTTTCACCAGAGCAGAGCGAGTCGCCCAGTTACTGTTATGACAAAACCACGTCGTTTTAAAATGTAGATGGTGGACTTTGCAAATAACAGTCTACCGAAGTAATAATATGACAAAGAGCAAACAACTATTTAAATACAAACAATTAAACATGCCCGATAATTACATTTCCTTGTTTTATTTTCAGTATTCAGCATTATTCAGCGAGAGTCAAAACCAACTGAAAACGACTTGTTATATGTAACGTAATTAAGGAAACGAATAAATGTGCACATTATATTGTAATTAATTTTATCAGAGACGCCGAGGGTAGGCATGTAATTAGATACAAATTTCGGGACCAAACGACGCTTCAACGGCTACAGAGCCAGATTAAACGGAAAATTGTATCTGCACATAGAATTAAAAAGGAAACATAATGTAAGAAAATACGAGGAATACTTAGTATCTGTTTGTTATTCTTTAGGCGTCTCAATGCAGTCTTGTTCAATGGCGTACCAGTTTCTGATAAGAACAAACAACAGCAAGGGAGTTTTATAACAAAAACAACAACACTTTAAACGTTGGTTTGCTGCGAATTTCTGCCAAAAGCAATTTCTGCATTCACGAAAGTTAAGGAAGTTTACAGTTCACTGTAAGCAGCATTGGAAACTGTAAGAAACAATTTCTTGTGACTGCATGGACACAAAATTGTTTGATTAAATAAAGAATCGCTCACCAAGAAAAAAGTATTGATCGTTGTTGGTGCCAAATTATTAACAGGCATTGATAGCACTAAAACAAAAATGAAGGACACAAAATTTTGTTGAATTGCTAATAGTCTAGTAGAATCTTATAATATTACTAAGTAAGGTTAAAGAAGATAAATTGATGCGATCCAATCAGCGATAGTAGGAAGCTTGGTTTAATTTAATTAACCAATTACCTGGTTCCTCGTTAGATACATATTGACAGTTTCCAACATCATGTTATTTATAACTGTGTTGGTACATTGCTGAGCGACCAATTTCGGCGAGACATGGAACAATGGAAGCGTGACCGGCGTCTACCAGCTGATTGCCATCAAATGCTCATTGCTCGCTAAACATGGACGGGCAGAGAAACAAACCGGACTATTATCTAGCATATGAATAAGTAAGTAAGCTTGGATAAGCCCACGGAATGCCCAGCAACCGACGGGTCACGAACATCAATGATATCACCAAGATAATAGCTGTGCTTGCACATAGAGAGATTGTTCTAATTAAATAATACTATAGAATCATTGCATTATATGAGATTTATATCAATGATTTTTTACAATTTATATTTTTATGTTCATTAATTTTAAAATCAGGCCAAATAACATTTGAAAATAGATAAATATTACAAAAATACGCTCAATATACTACCCGAGCGCCACCTTTCGGTAGCACTACAAAATTTCATCTTCGAATGAACATTATCGCTCTGCGCATGCGACTATGCGCAGGGCTCATAATAATTGAACATCCCAACGTTACTAGAGGGCGCCACCATGCATTTTAAACAATATAACTTTGAAACGACGCGACCGCGACGGCGACGTGTCAAATAAAATTAGGCGTAAGTTGGTTCATAAGTGGTAAATCTATCTAATACATATTATCTGTGCTAATAATAGTAATGACTAATACTAATAATATTATAAAGAGGTATTATTTTTGTTTGTGTGTTTGTTTGCTTTTAAATTTGTATGTAGGAGGTAATCTCTGGAACTACCAGTCGGATTTGAAAAAATATTTTTGCGTTTGAAAGCCCAAATCATGAGGAAGGTTATAAGGGTTGTTTGTTATAAGGTTATAAGGCTCACGGACGAAATCGCAGGCAGAAGCTAGAACCAAATAATTAGATCTTCGGTTAAATTCTGAAGAAAATGTAACACAAATTTTCCTCGACATGTAGGTAAGTACTAAATACATTTATAGAATACGGCGGGACTCTACTTAGTATGTAAAGTCCCTACGCCTGCATTCATACGCGGATTATTATATGTATTCCTAAGAGCCTTGGCACCGATCACACTTATTCTAGAGATAATTCTAATTGCATGCACGTTACGTGCGTCGTTTTCAGCTAAGCAAGCGCATGTCATGTCCATGTCGCTGTAGGTACTTAATATTAGGTAGGTTAGTATACATACCTTGCTCTCGCACGCCGTGTGGCAGACATATTTGCACACTGAAACAAACAGGGAGCAATTAACATAATGTTTTGTAATCGTTTTTGTACATTATACATTTACATTAAAAATGACATTAAATTCAAGGTTAAAAATAAGAAACCATTTGCATATTTTGTCTCAATATTGTCTACTCGAAGACTTTTGACCTAACGGAATAATTTATTTAAAAACCATTCATTTATTATGTAATTTATTCTTCATCTACGTTCCTAAAAACAATGGTAATTTTTCGTGCAACAGCTGTAGCGGCTAACTTTTCTGTCGGATACGTTTCGTTCCTAAATTGGATGGAAATTGGGTAAACTGTACTTTCCGTCGTATATGAATTTCATGACATGCAAACTGTCCATGTTTTTACAATTTCGCTACAATAGAACCTTAATATGTAGTCTTCTTTAGGTGGTGTAGGTTATTTGTGTAACCACTGATTGTTTAGGAGCCTACTTGCAAGAAATGTAGCTTGCAAAAATTTCAAAATATTCTGAAAACTATATCGCCTATTCTATCCATGCATGAAAAGTTACGCCTTTATAGATGTACAGCAGGTAATTGTCGATTGTGCTTCAAGCGTGAATAGAACAAACATTCCGTATGCAGAAATCGTTTCGCAAAAATGCTACGCTAGGTCGTGATATTTATAGCTACAACACCAAACATTTCACAAATCCTATAGTTCAAACTTCGACAAGCAATTGAATTTTGAGCGTGACATTTTAGCCTCCAATATTGGCTTGAACATAGACAGAGGCTTGAAGCACTGATTCTGTCGTTCACACACAGATCGTCAATGACCTTTGAATGTCAAGCCTGTCAATTTTTAGATTGCAAGTCAAGTTTCTGCGAAAAGACAAACCGGTCAAGATAAAACCTTTCGAATATTTCAAGTGCAACTCATGAGTCATGTCCTTTGGGGTTTGTACTAGTAAAATAGATAGATATTAGAGATATGTAGATAGATACCTCTGCAGCAGGATCCTGTGTTGTGCACCGGCTGATGGCACCAATGACATGGTCGTGGCTTCCTGAACGACTTGCTACGAAATGCGTGAGCCTGTCCCACTCCCTCTTTCTGTGAACAACATATTTAAAAATTAAAATTAAGAGTATTAAACTACACATGCCTTTTAAAGGTGCCGTTACTAAGATGTCTTTGTCCTACCATGTTGTTGTTTAGACAAGGCGATATTTTCCCATAGACTAACAAGAACAAATAGCTTCAGGCGAACAACGAGACTAGAAAACGTTTAACACTAGCGCGTGAAATGACAGGCCATTGTTGATAGTGCGAGCTCCCAGGACGCATGCCGGCGGATATTTACGACGGGATTGTGCCGGCCAGCCCTTACCTGCCCGGTGCCCAGTGGCCGGGCTCGCCCTTCGTTAGCCCTCGGACAATGGATGAGAGGAACGCGAGGCCATTCAACTATACAGATACCTAAGCGACGTATGTTTTTGTTCCTTGTTATAATGAACCCTTATTATTCTCTTACAGTTAACTAACCTCAACTCCTAATATACACGTAGATTGTACTCGATAGTAGACCCCGTTTTCATAGCTTTCCTACCGTTTTATTTATGATTCTAGGCAAGTCAATTCAAACCAAACTAAAGGGATTTTCTCTATTTACCAAACCAACACGGACCGCTGTCGCTGACAGGACAATGAGTGAGTAAATAATTAGTTTCTATTCAATCTATCTCCAATACGATACTTGTCGTTTGTGTTTGCAATTTGCATTCAATAATACGACTGGGCCGTGATCTTTATCTAAAGCCCTGACATGTTTTACACTCGTTAGCAAATTGTAACTGACAGCTGTAAATCAGATCTCGTTCTGTCTAGGTATACTTGCTACGGGGAAAGGAAATCGATTATTTTGGTTGAGTCATGCTCGTTGTTTTCCATAAGTAGGACAGTAAAAAAATAAATTTACAGTTTTTATTACCAATAAGTTATTATTACTCATTTGCGAGCAATTTATGAGGAGTCTTAACTTCCTACAAACGTTATACGGTATATATCTCAAGATTTATTGGTAAGATCAAGCAAAATTCCTTTCAATTAATATGCTAGATTATGTTCGCACGCATTCACTTCAACAATGTTCTTTGTATGGGGTCAGAGTGTTCTGGAGTCGATGACGTCATATCCCCGCGCGGACGCCGACCGACGCCGCCGCCGACGCTCCAGGCGCCACATTTGCAGCGCACATGATACATGGATGATGTACTTGAAATCGGTGTTTGAAATAAATCACTTCTTTGTGTTATCGGTCTGAGCTGCGAGCAGACCACTCTCAAGAGCTTTTAATGCGTGCTACTAGTTACCTATACCGGTAGTATTTATAAGCTCACTTTATGCAGTTCAATATTAACTGTGTAAAATCTAAACTCTGTATGATATTGTTTGACAAACAAAATCCCACATTCGGATTCCACAAAAGCTCGCATTGAATGAGCTTTTACAAATCTCCTATTACATCCTACACCGCTACGCACACACGTGCAAATCAAGATACTTCCACGCATTCAAAAATGTTTCGGCACACGTGCGACCGAAGCACCTGCCTAAAATCGCAGCAACTGCGTCCCACCCGTCGCAGGCGCACGCTCGCTGTTCGGCGCCCGCGCCACCCGTGCCAAGCGAAACGCATCAAAAAACCAATTCCCACAAAAGGTGCAGGCAGTAGCTGAACAGATTGACACGAACCTCACAATGCACCTATTACACGCGCCCCATTAACTAACTGAATCAAATTTCATTGAACAGCTGGATATAACATTGTACATTCGAAGAGCGACCCAACTATCGAGACAAATGATATCTCTATTTTACGATAGCTTTCGAACAGAAACGTATCTCGAATAGAAACTTGCTCTAGTAATAAATAGGATAGAGGTAAGTTCTGCATGGTCTGCAGTAAATAACAAGCAGGTATCGGCAGTTCAGTCGATACGGCGCGGTGGCGGTGTTACATTTCGACTAGATTATGCTAGTAAATGTTGAGTTACGACGTAGTGACGTACGGTGTGGTAAAGAGGACCCCGATTCGCGAAAATGTCTCCATCAGAGAGTAATTCGCTATATCCCCGAGGTAATTGCTGGGGCCCGGTGGCGTGCCGGTGCCACGCTCGGCCCCCGCACGCGGTAGCAAGCACCCTCCACGCCAAACAAAACAAAACAACATTAATATTACACTGCCATTTGTTTTTACAACCAGAGAATCTATAAAAATGTCGCAATGCTGATACATTGAAGTAACGCCATCATGACACTTTTTGTTTCCTGTTCCAAACTTGTAACAACAAACGTTTTTTTGACCTCTCTGGGGTTTGAGTTATTTCTTCCGACGAACTTGTAGCAATCTAAGCCTACGCCTTTTGTATTAAAAAGATAAATAAAAAATGTGGTTGGGGTAGATCCTTTATAACCCTCGCAACGATGCCGATGTAGACATCCAATGCTGCTTTTACTTTTCGGAATCAAATGTACGCCTCTCTTGAGATACCGTATTTTGGTACATTTTGAAGTGTGCTAGTTCAGTGACAAATTAACACTGAGGACACCTATTGTACAAAAATACTTTCTAAATAACGGCGAATAGGTACCTAGAAAGCATTAGCAAGTAAGTAGGTCCTTTTCACTGAACAGTGACACTCATTATGAATGACGTAGGTTTATGTCTATGAAACAAAAATTAATATTCTTTTTGGATACCGGCGAACTTTTGACCGCGCGCCATGTGATTGAAGCCGCCGAACTCCGTGGAAGAAAACAAAGGGCTCGGTGTCGGAATGATAAATCAACTGAACGCTCTGCCCTTTGATATTAAACTCCATTGTTTTGTAATGAATTACTACTGCGTGTACGCCGATAACGCCAAAGCTAACTAAATGACTGCATTCTTTTATTAAGATTCTAATTCACATAGATATGAATGTTACTTGATTAAAAGACAGGTTAAACGAGCTTGTTTTGTTACTGTTATCTTTGATACAAATGCGGCATACCTCATTAAGCATTAACTGTTCATTGAAGATTATAAACAAGAATTATTGCATCGATGGAATGCTTAGATTCGGTGATACGAGAGGAACATGACTGTTTGTTTAATTTACAATATATTTATTCAATGTGCGGTAAACATGTGCATTTTAGATAAGTAGGGGAACTAAAAGCATGGATTAAAGAAGACTGTTCTTTTATATCAGATAAAAGTTAAGGTAGTGCTGATAACAAAGTTCTTGCCGCATAAAGTACAACGATGTTCCAATTTCATGGTTATCTGTTTGCTCCGGCGAAACTTTCGTAAGCTGCGCACGTGCTAACACTCTTGTCAAATTAAACCAGTAAACTGGACTAGTTATGTGGACATATTTCGGATGCGAATGAATAAAGCGGAAACATCGGAAGTTTCCTGAAATATTCGTCGAATATCAATAATATTTGGGCAGGCAGCCATCTGCCATCTGTTACAACGAGCGGTGCTTTCTCAAGGCCTTTGTACGTGACATCCGTTTAATATCAAGGCGTTATAAGCCATACAAAATTGTCTCACGCGGCGACCCGGCAGTGCTCACCAGTGCCCGATGGCCGGCACTTGCCATCGGCTCCACTGTCACTCACATTAACATACTGTTTCTGGTTACTTACTTATATACATTGATTCCAAGTTCGTGAACAAAATATTTATGCGCTTAATCGATTAGAAACTCATTAAATTGTTAAACCGGAAAATGACGTCATCGAATGTCAATACCGAACGCAAATCGAATGGCTTTGGGAAGTGACAAAGCATCGAATATCGATAAATATTGTGAATCTGTACTCTAATTGCGTAACTTTATTTTCATAAACTATTATGACAAATTTGTTTCATTTTGACAGTTCAACAGCATTCATTATGTTATTTACGTTGTTGAGCAGATTATTTTCCAACTTATAAAGCAATGGATTAGCAATCCGTTTCAAATCTAAACAGATTGTAATTGATCGTATATTACGCAATTAGGGTATCTACTGGTCTGTTAGTTTCGCATTTTAGAGCAAAATATTCAAAATAAACGACTGCAATTCTAAATGTAATACTTCTTAAAAAAAAGCAGTTAAGAGCAACATCTTAAAGACTTCTAGTAAACCTAATGATGACTTATTGATTAACCAACAAACAAGGAGGTCGCTAAAAGGATTTTAGTCAGCAACCAAAAACCTAGTTTAAATCATTACTTCTTCAGAAAATGTAATCAGATTGAGGACGTGCAGCATTTGCTGATGGACTGTGTCCGCAACAGGCGCGAGCGGGAGTCACTTTTGAGAGAATTAGACGATTAATACAAGCAATTTTATCACAACCAACTTCAGAAGGTGCCAAAAAGTTATGTCATTTAATAACAGTTCTTCATCGGTGACTTCTATCTTTATCACAAAGAGTTGCGTATTTTTTAATTGTTTTTATATTACGCGTTTAATTGTTTAGTATAGTTTATGTGTTAATTATAATAAGTGAAAATGTGAAAATGGTAAAAGGCACGACGGGGTTGACATATCTAAACAAACAAAGAAAAAGAAACAGTACTTCTTGGCCATTATACCTGTTGTAATAAATCGTTATTTTATCTGGGTTTTTACAATGACATAAAATCACAAGAGGAAAAATTTATGGAATTAAAATAACTATGTAATTCTTTCTTAGCCCGCCGATAAGGAAACATAAACCACACCTACAGACTACACTTTCACTCACTTATACTCACACACACTCATACACACATTTGATTTAATTTAATTTAATGTTAATTTATGTAGTTTTAGCATAAAAATATACGTTTTGCTTTTTATTACAACACGTCTTGCTATGGAAGAGCGGACTCTCCTAATATAGGCACTATCTCCCTAAAAGAAGGATCCAATAAAAAAAATAGTTTATACCTATATGTATTTGTTTTACCAATAAACTATTTTTATATTTTTTATATACTTAAGTACTAATTCAAAGAATCTAGAATTTTCATCTCCAAAACAAAATGCAATTAACAAAAATAATATCTTCCATACCTACTTAAATAACTATAGGTCCTTCTTTCAATGTCATTAATGTGCAACCTTTGTTTTTATAACCTAGTGTATGCCTTATCTTTAATGTATACCTATAGTTATTGGTGCGCGTGTTCTGCGATACTGATAAAAAAGTAATAAATACCAACACTGCATGTTTCCATACAGTCGAGGTAATTTCATACCCAGTACCAACCTATTAACCAGTGTTTCAAGGACAGATCGTGGTAGATACGGTAGGTACAGTCGAGTTAAACTAAAACTTAACGTTTTAACAATAGTCGACCACAGCTCGGTCACTGACTTTAATTAATTACGAGTACACCAATTAAAGTAGGACGAACCCTTTTGAAACATTTGTTCGGCGTTACGAATAAAATTCATTTCTATTGTTACAATGTAGTGGTATAAATATGTTTATTCATTTACCTTAAGAAAAATGCTTAATTGGTTTCTGATTTGACTCTACAAATAAATCACGACAAGCGAGAAATCGGATTTGTAGGTATTAACATTCTAAGTTCATATAAAATTGCATTGTTAATAAATCCAAGGCAAACAATCGCCAATTAATATGGGTTTGCGATATAAATCATTGTCAGCAGTACTCCTAATTAGTATTAATCCAAGCTCAAAGCAGACTTAATGATTGTTTACTGTCGTATTTAACCACCACTGCACTAGAATGTTAACTACGTTTTACTACGTGACGCCTAATAACATGCAGTCGGTAATTTCGACTCAGTTTGCAAGAGCAGAGTGGCGCAGTGGAAGCGTGCTGGGCCCATAACCCAGAGGTCCGTGGATCGAAACCACGCTCTGCTATAAAACTTTTTGTATTTTTTTGTATTCTTTATGACAAGATAACATCAACAATAACTATTTTTATTGAATTCTCTCGACTTTATTGTCCTTTTAAAGCTCATAATTAACTAAAGCAAAAGGTCGCGTGACTAGTGTAGATAGCGTCACGCTATTTTAAATTATAGCATGAGGCAACAGACCGGTTATAAACTAATATTGTCTTCTTCACCCCAGTGAGTGATGATGATGACCGGCCACTCCCTTATGTTACGGTTAATATAAGGGAAGGACCCTCACCTATCACAGGGGTGGCTAAGTAATGGCTCACGGCGGAGGTAAACTTTGTTACGTAACTTTTCAACATTCTCGAATGACTTGAAATTAAACAATAGTTGTAATCATATTATTGATAAACTATTGAACTCGTTTTATCGATGCACGCGTTCCGTAGCCAATAATACAGTCGTCGATAGCTGCAATATCATGCATGCAATGATTCTGGGTGGCTCAAACAGTATCTTTGTGGAAGTTTATTTTGTCATAAATATTAAACGGCCAATTCCGAATAATATTATTTATTTATTTTAACATTAGCAGATGGAAACTAGGCCATCATTAGGCATCTATACCATTCGTTCATTCATCTCGACAATAAATTATATTCGGTATTTTAAACTTCATTCATATTTTTAATGCAGTAGAGTTGGGGCATAACGTTATTTGAACCTTTTTATAGCTTCATTAATTCTTTCCGCTTTATGATTCTACCGGTTAAATGACTTTTTAATGTCTAAATGATTTCAAATATTAATGGATTCCACAGTATAGAATAGCACCTACAAATCTAAATTATTTACAAAAAATGTAGATCATTACAAATGGTTTCTACTTGGATAAATATCTTCTACGTAGGCGACATAAGTTTGAGATATTGCTTTTTCTTCATGATTGATTATCAAACACACTCGACCACTTCCATATAAAGTGCAACAGAGAAAGTCAAGATCACGCTAATGGTCATGAAAGTGGTTCATATGAAGTTAAACGTTGTTACTGTTCTACAAATAAATCGTCTTATGTTATTGACTGGATGTGAGTTGCGTGGGACTGGGTACGACTTGAACCTAAGAGGGGTCCACAAACGGACCATTAATGTAATTTGATTATGCAGTAAGAACCAATACGGGTCTGCGGTTACACCGCACGATTTCAGATGGAATGTGCGCTGGACTACACTCGTAATATCAGACAAGTAGCAACGTTTCGTAAGGCTCATAATTTCTTTATTTATAGCCACGGATAACTCTGCTGTTCAATAATGTATAACAGATACAGATATAAAAAACGCTAAGTACGGTTTCATTTGCTACAAAATTTGGATCTTAACTTGGATGCGAACAAAAAATTACAGTAAACACGATTATGACAACGTAAATGGAAAAATTATATAAAAGGTTCGAATTTCGTGAGATTACTGATCGACAGTTCATTAGCCAAAAGGAAATTGATAGTGTCCTAGTATTGGTCGTATTCTGGGAGACCACCCGAGTCGTGGGTTACGGCGGTTGGTGTAGGAAGTATGAGTACAAGTGATGTTTGTGTCAGTGAGATATACGCGTAGCTCTGTATGACGCGGAAATTGCCGCACAGTACGTAGACCACACGCCATTGTCGTCTCAATACCTACATTAAAAGGGATTTTAGAAACCCTTGACTTGATCTATGATAGATAAACTAGCAATCTGTTACTGTTCGGTAAGAGTTTTGAATTATTTTTTACTTTTTCATTTAGCCAGTTGGAACTTCGAACACTAATTCAATAAATTCTTCAACCACATATTATCGGCCGAGTCCCAAAAATGTTAATCAAACTTCTATTTATCTTCGTTCAAAAGTGCTTATCATAAGGAGCTTCAATTAAATTAAATCTTGACTTATACGGGTAAAGTAAAGTTAACTGTAGATCATCATTCGATCATCTGTGACGAGTGAGAAGAGAACGCTTCACAGACACAAGATTAAAAGCTGTCATAAACAAAATCTGTATTGATTGAAGACCTCCCGCTCAGTTAGTTGTATGTAAATTTATTTCCCAAATAATTCATTGTTTGTCCTGGAAATGAGCACACAATGTGTGCCAGAGGCTTGCGGCTTTGTTTGTACAGTGTTGAAACTCCGATATGACGTCATATAGGTACAGTAATACAGTTCACACTCAGGCGAACTTGCGCAACGCCATGATTACAGGAAACTTGCAGTTCATGCGACTTTACAGCCTCACATGTCTGCAGCGAAGTACTCTAGTACCGGCAAACAGAAAAGGAACGTTGATAACATGCATGTTATTAAGCTAATATGGTGCTAACAACATTAGGCGAAAACCTTGCGAGCATGACGCAATGTAAACCCAATTAGTTTTCGGAACGGACTTATTATTGTCTTAACAATCTGACCATTTTAAGAAAAGAAAATAACATGGGGCACCTTATTTGTACATTGTCGTAACAACGCGCTCTACCAAAACCAAAATTACACCAATCAACATTAAAGAATGCCTTGTAAGTGTAAACTGTAGCGCAGACCGCGGTCGACTTGAGACATCTAATAAAACATTTACTTCAACGCTTCACAGTCTTAACGATAATGCTGTGCAGTGACATGTTAATTGCTGGAGGTGTCAGCACGACAACAGTGAATGGAGTGACGTGACGAAGGGATGACGTCTGACACGACCAGAACTATACAACGCAACCATTAGAATACTGATACAAACTGTTCATGTAATTGTGCAGTGAAACAATGATTGTGGTTGAATAATCAATTACTTTCATTTTATTAAAAACCACATGCAATAAACTGTGTTGGTTACAAGTTACAACTTAATAAACTCGTATTCATCTCTATTTAATTAGATTTTGAAACCTAATTCATTCGTTACGACATTGATCATGACAATGGTGTCCGTGTGGCCGGATCTAAGCTTCGTTTTCTTTTTACAATTGCCTTTAATCATTTATTGAGCTTAACATTTTTGGGCTCGAGAATAAAAAAATAGAGAGACGTGAAAGTATTTGAGGTGCAGCGATTATTATTATGGGATTTTTTGTGTGAGAGCATTTATCTACAGCATTTTATTAAGATGTGCAAGAATTGTTCCCCATATTCGATAACATTTACCAAAATAACTTTGTTCATATTTTTATGGCATATTTTTCGGTTAATTTGAATTCCAAGGAAATAATCGGACCTCCCACGTCGTACACGGAACGATCTCACCGTCCACAACATCTAAATCTCAGTACCAAATGCACCGATGCGGTCATTTGGGATAACTGGCCACCGTTCAGCCGTGAATATCTTACAAATGAACAATAATAATTAGACTTAGTACCAGAATGTAGATCGCAATTCGTGTTTAAAACAAAATTACAATACGATACTTGAATCTATCAAAAGCATCAAGCGACCAGTCAACACAATAGCAAATAATTTGTTCAGTATTAGTTGTCTATACGAATTTCTTTATTACCCCTCAATACTGTCATGGGGGTAATATCGTTAAGCATATAATAAGTCTTTGTACCGTAACAGTCAAACTACTTGAAATATCTACCCAGGGACAATTTGTTCTCTAGAAAAATAGTTAAGGGTTATATTTGCGGTTTCATTGTGTGGCTTAAAGACCCATAAATCACGTTCCCTGCACTCGAAGTTGGGAGCAGAGTGCACCAGGTGGTCCCAACTATTTTTAAACTCTGTTTATGTACCAATAAGGGAATAAAATTTATTTTATGAGTTCCTTTCATATGGTTTTTGATTCATGGGTAAGAATTTACAAATGCTTTTGGTATCGGGTTCGTTAGGAGCATGTGTCGATGAATACTCATGTGCCGATGTGTGGGACTTCTGTAGTAATGTAAGCACTAAATGGTTTCTCCCGAACGGAGGGCGACATGTAAGCACTGAACACGTCGCCTGCCTGACAGCTGGCGAGCATGCTTCACGAACCATGATATTTTTTGCAGAGACCTTGCTTTGAACGAGTATTTGAATTTCAGCAACGACATCTGATACAACTGTGAAACTCAACACCAACTCTAAATTACGCATGCTATTGTAATCCTTTCACAATTACCTATATTATATTTCCTATGTTAGCATTCGTAACACGTAAAATAATTTTCTAAGGTGTCCAAAGTGTTTTACGATATACGAAGGAAATTCCTAGCGTTCTCGAGTGTCGCGTAACGCGGAGACCTTAGACATTTAAGAGAATTTATTATTAATAGGTGCGTAATAAATCGAGGCCCGCACTTTAAATTCCATTAATTTAATAGAAATACCTACATTATTATAGCTACGTTTTCCTAAGTAAGAGTAGATACTAGAGGTATGTATATGTACTACATGTTTTACGAAACACGCCCGAAGCATGCGGCAATTATTGCCGACGGACACACTAATTGTGGCTAATGTATTGCGCATTACCAATAATAAGGTTCAGAGCCGCGTGCCGTGTGCCGCTCCTGTGCCGTTCATTAGAGGCATCATTTAGTACCTGTGAACGAGAGCCCGCGTCCCGCGCCCCGCCGAGCGTACTTCCGGTCAAGCGCTTTAGTTGGGCAGTCCCAACGCACTTGCGTAACATCCGCTCGGAATTACGAATATAAACATGAAAACATTTTTAAACTCGCACCATAACCATACCGCGTATGAATCCGAGCTCTCATTTCAAGAATTCATAACCAAGAATAACTTTCATGAAATATTTCAGACGCTTCAAAATGTAGCAACTACCTACTTACATCCTAATATGTAAGCTTCTATTGTGTGTTTAATTTCTACCGTCGAGATCCGGGAAGTTCTATATAAGTGCATGCACGTAAAATAACGTAAGCTAAGTATCGTTACTACACAATACCTACTTATAAGACTGTACCTAATACTTACGAGACCTCGCTAGGTTTGCACAGATGTGAAACAAAAACGGTGCTTTGGTAACAATGAAAGGAGAGATCGTAATAAATATCGAAGTCTTTACTTAGGTACGCTATATATTCATTGGCTGTTTGCTTTAAGATACTTAAATTAATTTGTTTCATACGATACGGGTGATGACTAATCTGCGGTTTAAACGCGCGCAGCTTAGCCAGACGACTCCTGAGTGCTCCGAACAATGATGGCACAAAGAGCTTTGTCTGTCACCAGACGAATCTGTGAGAAGTAATCTTGTTCCCATCGGTCTGCGCAGGCGCACTGACGGATCCTCGTTGCGCTCTGCGCAGGAATGTGTCATAAATCATGCCTATAGGCACTTATACCCTTGGCGGTGGACTTGCCTTCTGACACCCGCTTGCCGCCTGTCAGTGGCGTTAATTTATAAGCTGATATGTACGGGCTACCATTTGAATAAACAATTATTGTTTCTTACTACAAATGATAACTACATTACATATTTTACAAATAATTTCTCTTTCTGATGTTTAAAGTTTCTGATGTTTAAAGTAGGTAAGGAAGATAAATTGTTTTGATCTTGAGTTTCCTCTCTAAGTTATTGTAATATTTCATGTTATTATGGCGCAAGACTGTTTCTGTTAATCGGTCAACTATCCCCGGAATGCGTTAAAATTGAGCTATACAGCGGAAAAACTTTGTGTCACTCTGATAAAAAAGATCGCAAAATGTACCGTGACAGCATCGAAGTCAAACAGATTACGGAAGCGTGAACGAGCAATGACCGAGCACGAGCAACAGGGCAACAGTACGACACCGACAGAAATGCTCGCCACGCTTTTTTAACTAAATGCGTACAACAGTAACAATTTTTCCTTCTCCAGACAGACAGAGGGCGGCTATTTTTGCGTACTTGGTTCGTGTACCAAAGAAAGCAATAAGTACTTTTAATGTGGGTGGAATAATTGTTACCAATTTAGCCGAGTTTTTAAAAGCCAAAGTGAAAGAGATTTTGCTTATGCCCGTGAACGAAGTAATAGATTTTAATTAAAGGATTAGTACAAGTAAAGTGTTAAAAAAGAAACCAATGTTACAGATATAAAAATACGATGTTACAAAAAATAGAAAAACAAAATATATAGCTGTATGATTTACAACAATGCTAACAATCTCCCCCAGGGGTTGTAGACGTCCGCTACGAGCGCTACGCCACGTAGCGTAGTAGAACTTGTAGTAGATAATTACAACAGTTTTGCGAAAAAATATTGCGTAGAGCTAGCTATTCGTAGACGTGCCTACGAGGCTACGACATTATCCTAAACTCTTAATTTTTTGTTTCTAGAATTGTATTACACGTTTAGTGCCGGGAACCCTCCTGGAGGGTTCGCTTACTTGCGTATGGGATGCCGGGAGCCCTCCGCCTTTCTTAGCGAATACAGCATTATAAACTGTGAAAAAAATTATTAGTACATGTTTTGATTTTAAAATCCAAGATTTTTAACGTTTTTTCAATGTTTTGTACACGTTTACGACGTTCACAAAAAATAAAATGTTGGATACTACGTATAGCGACAAGAACCCCTGAAAATACTATTTTACTTCGTTTTACAGTGTTTTATAACATCGTTTTAAACCTAATGCCGTTGACCGTCCGCGATGGTTAATTTTAGCGCAACTGTAATGCCGGTAACCCTCCCGGAGGGTTCACTTCCAATATGTATGGCGGCATGGCGTATGAGTTCTATGAAAAGTGGGTGGAGTCGAAAGTGTTTAGGGAACCAAAGGAGAAAAGAAAGGATTAATTTTATCTTTCACACAAAATACTCTTCTTAACTAAAATTTACCGACTAGACTAGATAAGGACAGTTAATTTCGTTTGTTTAAAACACTAGAATTAGTTGCATAGGCTCACAAAACGCAAGGGGACTTTTTCTTCTCATCTTCCGTGGTAAAGCTATACACACACCATCCACACAATATAAACTGATAAGTACATAATCGGACTAATAACGTATAGAGTTCAAAGGCACCGCCCGCTGAAAGGCTTTATTGTCCATTGGGATGCGCCAGCGCAGCCCCACATGCTCCTAATTAACTTATAAACGTTAGATATACGATTGAATATATTCGACACAAGCGGTTCATTTTCGATCCATGCATCCGTCTATTCGTTGCAGCTGCTTACAAAATTACTAATACGAAATAAGCACGCAATGTGTAATACAATTTACTAAGCTTCTTTATATCAATCCTTACAACCATTAAAATGCTATCTACATCGCCTCGCACATTGTTATTATATAAATATTTACGTTTAAATTGGTTTCAGAGATATTTATTATAAGTAACATTATTATCATACCTCGGTTAACTTTCTCGAGTGTCTTTGCTCAGTGTAGTAAGATATTTTAAGCGTAATTTATTCGAATTGGTCGACAATGAACTTGTCTGGATATATTTGCTTAGAGACCGGCGACCGGCGGTGACGGCGCTGTCGCCGGCGCCGGGCCGTGGGCGGGGTACCCGCGGTTGCGCAACCTTTGGGAAGCTAGGCCCAGCGCGCGAGTTCATGCGACAATGCTACGAACTCACCTCAACGCATTAGCATTCTACCGTTAACTCTACTACCTGCCAAGGTAACCTAATGAAACGATGTCACAACAATAAAGTTATTATAGTATTTATATCGATTCTTTGTAACCTGCGCCGTATGTTAATCACGAAGGATAATAAATCGCGCTGGTGTAGACACGTCGCGTGGACTGACAACAATAATATTAATTTACTTTTATTCGAAATGAGTTCATGTTTGATCGATGATTAATAACAGGTTTACCGTTAATAGTTGCTAGCTTTATATTCTAATCGATAGACACCTTAAATTAAATTTAAATGGAATCCATCTATAAAAGGCAATACTTAGTTCTTTTATACAGTTGTGTTATCAAAAACAAAATTCTTGCAAAATGTAATTAACTATATTGTACCTATCTATATTGTAGGGCTCCAATAAGGTATACATAACGTTGAATTACTTTAGTGGGTCAGAAAAACAAACGATTCCTATTGTATTCGGAAAGTAGAAGAAATAAATACTCATTGAACACTGTCTTTGTGTTTTAACAAAGGTTTTCGAACGAATTTGTACGTTCACTAACTTAACCAAATAAATATATAATAGGGACTTTACATTTATAAAGGTAATTTTACGTTGCTTGCATTATGCATCTGATAATTTGAACTTTCAAAAGTATTTAGCAAAATGTCTAGGAATCTGACCTCGTCTAATTTGTTATCGCGCACGATTGATTTTTCTTAACTTCATAACAAGTTTTGAACTAATATACCCTGTTATCTTTACACTACTACGAGTTTAACTGATCAATCCCAACATTTGGCAATGCCATTGCCATTGCCAATGTACTACGTAGGTTAGGTATATTCTGCAATGACATGAGTTGCGATACCAGTAACAATCACAAAATCATTATTTAAGTTACCAACTAGGCAATTAATAAATTGAAATGATAATCAAAACTGAAACTAACTAACGACAAGTAAAAGAAAAAGAAAATGATTAAAATGGATGAAATTTCACGTTTTATTTACATCCATAAAATTCTTAAAAGCTTTGTTACACAGTTAACAACTTCACTAAATAGAACATTAAACATTTTTGTTACTCCATTTAAAAGAAACTCTCATGCTAATGTTAGTAAATAAAAAGTTACTTTATACAAATGAAGCTAAACTAAGTTCTCAAATATAATCGACGGCTATTATAGAAATGGGAAGACGTAAATATAAACAATAGTACTTTTCCACAGAATCTTAAAAATGTAGGAAAAATATAAAATATGAAAAATATAGGGTTATTCAAAAGTTCAATCAGCTCAATATTTTTTAGCAGTACGTTGTTTTGCTGGTTTTTTTTTTTGTTGAATCGTTCTTTTTTAATTAGCCGACATATATACGTGTCTAACTCACATAGTAATTATTGCAAGCATTGTAGTAGCTAACTATTTATTATGTGTTCATAGCCAATAGGTATACCTATCTCATTATATGCAATTAGATGCAATTACGTAGATACCGTAGATTATATTTTACGAGTATGTAAGTATAGGTAAGCGTACGTAGTTAGTTAAGAAAATCCGTTTTCTTCTACTAATTAATAAAGAAAATCGAAATAACAATAAAGGTATTTTATCTAGTACCTGCAACAGTAAATGCAGCGGTCCACTAACTCGGCAGGCCGGTGCAGGTGCCTGATATCCCCACAGACAGTTCCAAGGCATTTTACATAGTCATTTTAAAAACAAAAATATTCAGTGTCATAATTTCCAAAGTATATGTACTATCATCACATTTCACATTGCACTAATTTTCAGGAGATTCTAAAATAATTTCTCTGTTATAATTTTTTCTTATAAGTCACTAAGATTTAAAAAAGAATGGTAAATAAATCGACGTTGGTGTGAGATAATCCAGTGGCTGCACATACGAGCAGCCGCGGACACAAGCAACTTGTGACTGAGGCCGGAGGCGCGGACCCAGCTGATTGCACTCTTGAACCTCATCACTAGTTCAGTGGCAATCACGGATACTTCTCACACCTGAGGATAGTCTACATACCTATATGAAAGTTGTGTATATTTCAGGCATCATAAGTATCTATTTTCATAAACCAAGGTCCGCCAAAACTACTACAAAAAGTTGACAAGTCAAATATTATTATTTTAATCACGTCGAAATACACAGGTAAGCAACACTGAATATATTACTGTTATTGGGTAAAGTTAACCATTTTGGCACTTCCGTCATTCTGACTTCTTTTAGTAACGCTTCTATTATTGTATTCACGTAGGTAGATACTTTTGTATAAAAACTATGTATCTTTGTATTTAATTTACAATATTAACCAACGTTGCTTTTAAATATTTCTAAACAGAAACTTTAATAGCAATTACCCTCCTATTTAGGAAGAGACAAGAAAAACATAAAACGACGATTAAAATGTGCTTTTATCATCACAAAAAAGGTAAGTCATGCTTTGACTCCATCTCTTCATTTTATAGACATGATATTAACACGCATACAGCACTTTAAATCCATTAAAACATTCCCGGGATAACGCTCCCTAGCTCCTACCATTATCATGCTAGGATTGTCCTACTATAACTTTCCAATCGGTTAAACAGGCATCAGCTGTCACTTATGAATTTCGTAATGAGTTCATTGACTACACTATCTTAAAATTCTTCTAATAAAAATATAGAGCGTGCGACACTACATGTTGCTACTAAGTAACTCGATATACTTAGAGGCTTTAATTCTACTCCTATGGGAAAGCGGCTTTTTGAGTGTTAGATCATTTGACCCCTACAAAGTTAAGCTCATCGTTACATATTCCCATTGAAAGTAAAGGAAGTTATAGGCAAGTATATAGAATACTTTAATGTAAGACAAACAAACCTGCAACAACAAATGCAGTGGCGGACTGACCGCTAGTGGTTGCTGACGGTCTCGCGACCACGGACAGCTCCAGGGCATGCTTCTGATCTTGCAAATCGCTTTTGCACTGCTGGCCTTACCACATCATTTTAAATACGTAGATTCACCGCCACAATTGGTTTATAAAGGACATACACAGTTGGTCCGTTCATATTTACTTTAGCTACTTGAATTTACTGTAGGACAATGACGTCGATGAATAAGTTTTCATTATTTAACATAGCGTAAATATATTCGCGTTAGTGAAGGTGCTAGGACTACGTAATGCGTGCAACAGGATACGGGAGCGTACGCATGCGTGCGGACGAGCGGGCGCGCGCCTCCTGACTACGGCTCAGGGCTCAGTCAGCTCGCCTCTCCAGGATACTATCCCAAACACTCCCGACATTCGGGCACACGCCCCCCGCCGGGACTGCGGGAATGAAACACGAAAGGGCGAGCCGCTGCGGTGCTGTACCTAAATACCGCGAAGAATTTCATGCGTTCCACAGATATTTTGGACTTCGATTGAAGCGGGTATAAATTTAGGTAAGTACAAATAAATGCACTGGGCATATACCTACTTGAATACTAATATATAGGTACCTACAGTTGCTAGGTAAGCTTTTGTTCTCAAACAGCCTTCGAATCGCACACGAATGTCGCTAATCCAAGTTTTAAATAAAAGTACCAAATTGTGGAAAACGCTACAGTCACGGCAGCACCACAACACCAGGTATCATACGATCCCGCTCATCCGACAAATTCAGAGCAATTTATGTTTTGTACCATTTCGAGTGACCTCATCAATTAATTTACTTTATCGACGGTGAATGCGTTAATTATACTAAATTAGCATTTACGTAAGCCTTTGAGGCCATCATTGCTATAGATAGACGAATCTTTAATCATAACTACTTGTAAATACATAAATAATGAGCAAGAGATTCGTATAAATACAGCCATTATTATTTTATCGTTATGACCTGTTCCTATAGTCTATGAATTGTGTCATCTAATCGAAGCAAAAAGTTAACTTATGCCTAGGCCTTTGGGCCTTTTATCAAATAATCAAACATTATAATCTACAACTTAATTGGGATAATGGTAGGAGTATGATATAAAATAAATGTATTATCTTTTTTCTTTCTAATCTACAACTTCGGATCAACACAACCAATTATTTTCGCAGTTCGTCATTATCCGATTTAAATAAAAACTCTTGGTAAATTTAACCTTGGACCTGAAGTGTACTAATAAAAATATAATAATTATGGCACTTACACTTCTTTCTAATCCGAGAACGAGAACGCAAATGACTGTAGGTACTAGTGAAGAACACAATCTCGAATAACTTCAGCCCGAAATTACGCTAACTCAAATTACTCTGCCCCTTAAGAACGCCTTCCGTGAAAACTTCAGCCCGAAACCACGAAACCAGGACACCCCGACACGGCTACACACAAGCGCAACACACGGTACCTTATTCCCCTCGTGTTTATTCCCCTATAACATTCCGTATGTCCTGTTGTACCTCATGAATAGTTGACTGGGCCAGAGTCGTCAGAAACGTACCTACATGCCACTACCAGTTATACTAAGTGAATACTTCTTCTTCTTTTCGTGTGGTTAGTAACTAACCTGGTGTCAGAGTTTTAAAGCCGCCCTTGGGCCTCTGACTTAGCTTCACATGCCGTCGAGAAATATCTCTCAGGCATTCAGGATTTCCTCACGATGTTTACTTTCACCATTTTTGAAGCAAGTGATAATTATAAAATACCCACATGAATCCGAAAAGTCTGAGGTGCGTGCTTTGGGTTCGAACTCGAGACCTATGACTTGGCAATCCAACAGTCACACTACTAGGCTATCACTGCTGTTAAGTTAAATAAATACTTAGGAAATAACTAAGCAGAAATGGACAAATTAGAAATTAACAAAAGAAACTTACCCCTGTAAAAGTTAATAGAGATTTATCTCTATTTCGAAACCATTGCACCCATCTCATAATTGCTGTAACACTGAAAATATTACATAGAAATACTAAACCAACTGTTAAAAAAACAACAATTAACCACGTAGAAGTATCTAAAAGCAGCTCTATCATATTAGAGCTTTAATTCCATTTGAATTCGATAATAGGAAAAACCGGTGGCGGGTGTGGAAAACTCGTTACAAAATTGTGTTCGTTGTGAATCTCTCAGGAATAATGACTACTTGCCAGCGCGCACACTCTGCGCGGAACAGCGCGTTCACTAGTTGTTAATTGCCTGCTACAATTACCTACGTGTGAATTTTCTTCCTGCATTGAATTAAATTAAATTGAGAGGCGGTGCCCATGGACTCGGTCAGGATTTTGTGCAGAGGTAAGGCAACTCAATTAAAACAATTAAAAACACTATCATTACTGCTGTAGTAGGTATACTTATGCCCCCTCAAAGGGGTAGGCAGAAGTGAGTAGGCACCTTATAAGACCACTAACCTACCTACATTTTGCGAGTGATACATTCATGTTCATAATTTCTTGGTTCACGTGTTTTAAAAACTACGCAAAATCAAACAAAAAAATATCAGGCAAAATATTACGAGTTCCCATATATCAAATGTATTCATGTACTTTCTCTTGATGCCAAATGATGATTAATCTGTGATTTTAGTAGTTAGAATAATTATTATTCTTAACTATTTCATCATTTCAGCCGAAGGACGTCCACTGCTGGACATAGGCCTCTCCCAAGCACCGCCACTTCGACCGATTCTAGGCTTTTCGCAAACTGCGATCGCCAACCCGCCTGCCAAGCATGGCGATTATGGCATAAAAAATTACAAGCATTAACTATTTACTAAGATTTTGTTTTATTTGTAACAAATCTTGTAATTAATTTTTGATTTACAACCCGATTCCTTCCAGAAACAAAATAGTAAATAAAAATTACCAAACAATTATTTTTGCACTTTTATTTAAAAACACTACCTAAGTACATGTACTAAGTCTAACGTTATCAATCCTAGTTATATTTTACTTAGATACACATTTCTGTCTTTTTCAAACAAATATAAAATACGAGCATACCTACCTACACAAATTCTAAGGTGTCAACCCTAGTGAGGCAGAATCCATCAAGATTTTAGACTAGTGGAAACTGCCCCAACAAATCGAGCTACTGGGGCAGATTCCACTGAAAAATTTTAGGCATACCACTTTGTCCCACCAGTGGGGCGTCTTGATGTGGCAAAGTGGAATGATTCAATATTACGCCTGTATTCCCCAAAACGTACCACAAACCAAGCCCGTTACAGCGCCCGTACCATTTGTAGGTTCTACAAACGGTACCTACATACACCCAAATTTCAGTATGTACAGTCATAAGGTTGACTGGAACACTTGCACTACGAAAATCACCCTTACAACTACGACATAATAATAATATAATATAATAATAATATATTTATTTGCTCAAAACATGGTATAACAAGTCTTACAGTTTAAAATAGTACAAACATGTTTTGCCGGGTTTAGACTCAGCATGCAAATTTGAGAATAAAAAGTAAGTACTTACTTAACTAACATTTTGTGTCAAAAAACTGTTTCAGACTATAAAAGTTATTTTGTCTTAGCCATGCACTCAATTTCCGCTTGAAACAGTATCTCGTATTTAACAATTTAAAGTCACCGGGTAATTTATTATAAATCCGTACACACATAGCTAAGCAGCTTTTGCTATATTTTGCAAGCCTAGGAGCATTGCTTACTACGAGCCTATATGGGTCTCGTCTGTTTCGAGGACATATATCGTTCGCTGTTTTAAATAACTTTTTATGTTTCCACACAAACATGCATATTTCGTAGATGTATAGACAAGGCAGGCGGCAACAAACCAAGTTTTTTAAATACTGGTTTACATGATTCGTCAGGTTGGAGTCCATATAGAGCTCTAATGCACTTTTTTTGTGCAACAAATGTTCTATGTTGGTCAGTACTGTTGCCCCACATTATAAGTCCATAGCGCAGTATAGACTCTACGTATGCGTGGTAAACTAATATGGTTGTTTTTAAATTGGTAACTTTTCTTACTTGTCTCAGCGCATACACAAATCTATTTATTTTACTAGAGACATTGTCTACATGCATTTTCCAATTTAAATGTTCATCAATAGTTACACTCTGAATATGGGAGCTATAAACATCAAATTGTTACCACTGATTGAAGTAGCAGGCGAGTCTATTGACAACAACCCCAAAGACATCCTAGAGTATATATGTTCTGTCAATTCTGTGCACCTGTCCCAACGCTGCTGCACTGGCGATTAACCAGAAGAGAGTAGAGCTAGCAACTAAAAAACCGGCTAAGTACGTGTCAGACTATGCACAATGAAGGAATGAATTTATACAAAGAACAAATGCCAATGCCTGAAATTGGCGTCTTTTTGTTTTCTCGCGGCCATCAACCTAATCTTGTTTTTCTAGTACAAAATAGTGTAACAAACGAAACTTATTTGTCATGCATATCTCTAAACTCAGTCCGAAATGAGATATAAGAGTTAGATGTTTACAAGGGCGTCGCCAGCCGATGGCCCAGGGGGGGCGGAGGCAAGTTGATATATGGAGGATGGGAAAAGTATGATTTGTAGGTATAGTCAAAAGTCAAGAGTACATGAAGCTTTACACTTGTAGTGCGAGTCTTGCCTCTACGGCGCACAATGGGGCCAAAATCAACGCTGGTGGACATTTGATTTGTGACAAGTTAGTCATCGTTTCATCTCGGTAGACCGGATAGGAACTGAGAACAGTGTATAAAAACAGACCTTTCGAGTCGTTTTTTCCAGAACTTTTCAGAACTGGAGAGCTAAAACATAATAGGTATTATGACTGGGCCTACCACCAGCACATGGATACAAATATTACCTCCCCAGACCCGGGATTAGACCCCGTTTAGGAACTATAAAAAACCAAATAAAAGTCGTCCAAATAAACAAAATTGGCTGTATGGGTAAGTATGTAGTTTCTTTACATTAAAATGCCTTGTATTTACTTAATTTTTGAACCTCTAGAGGGGGCAGCTGCCCCCTTTGGTGACGCACTTGGAACTACAAACTGGTACCCTAATTACGTAACTTATTTTCGTAAACAATTACGCCTAATTTGTTTTATTTTGACAGTTCAATAACTTTCATTGCGTTATTTACGTTGTAGAGCAGATTTTTTTTCGAACTTATGAAACAATGAATTAGCAATCTGTTTCAAATCGAAACAGATTGTGTTGTATTACGCAATTAGGGTACTGTAAAACTATTTGCCTACCTATCGTGTCTGCGACTTTCCTCCCATTTAAAAAAAAATACATTAAGGCGATAACCGACTTTCAATGATTTTATACTGAAGATCACGTCTAAACGAGTAGTGTTAATGATTTGGAAAATGATTTGAAGAATATATGTTAAATTAGAGTATTTTCTTAATAACTTAATATTTTCTTAGGAAGATTTCTGATTATGTTTATATTACATAGTGAAATTAATTTGTAATGTCCAACGCGGATAAAAAAACTGAGGATCATGCTAAATTTATCAAGCGTAGTTTTCTGAAACCTTCACCATTTTTAAGATAATTGAATTTTTGATCTTTTAGTATACGTGTTTTATTAAAATACCTTTTGTTTTATGTATGATAAATTAATAATGCGTCTAATTTGGGACAGCGCTCCAAGGAGCGCCCATCAAGATGGGCGAGTCCTATTACTGGTTGGATGTACGACGCGTTGCGCGAGCTCAGTACAGAACACGCAAGCTAACCACTCAAGATCAATATCGGCGTCTAAGTTAAAAGAGTATTAACAACTGTATATATTTCCAAGTCGATTGAGAGCGTCCCGTCTGCACCAAGTGCAAAGGGTAACTGATAGAAATCAGACAACTGACGAAACACGAAGTTTGCCGAGGGACATTAAGAAAATAGAAGTATGAATAATATTCTTTTTTTTACGTGTATTACACGTTTCATCTGGTCTCGTCATATTATAAAACGCTTGGGGTACGATTTGATAAATAAAAACACCACTTATTTAGATATTAATATATTTTCGAATCTAAAATGTACAAAAAAATACAACTTAAATGTTATGTACTCATAACGCCTGATTTCATCAATGAATAAAATATTACAATTCAAACATTTTGAAGGTATTAGTACGTGACGTGTATGTTATATTAATTGACAGTTACTAAATGGTAAGTGACCCGGAGCTAGCTACTAGGAACAAAAGGAGCTTATAACATTCTCGACTCCTTTTCATTATTGATTTCTTCTGTTATAATTTTAAATTTCGTCAAAATTTTTGTGCCAAAAATAACAATTTCATTATTATTCCTAATACCAGGGCGGTTGTTTAAAATGCTAAGACAAGACATTGGATGTACTGACATTGCAACTGTACAGGTTTCTTTGTATCTCTTCTAAAATAAACATAACGACCTATAGTTAAATTTCTTACTTAATCAACCATCACTTCATAACAACTTTGGTTGTGTATGCTAATCGTAAAAATATATGTATTTTAGCTATTTACAATATATAAACATACATACAATGCGTAGAAATGCACAGCAACACAAAAGGCCTTAACTAACATCTGAAGAACTAAATAACACAGACTTAACGGCCACTCACAAAAAGGATCATTGTAGAAACAAGGACTAGGTTTCTTACTCGTGTTTTATTTCAAATCTGTTTGACATATTAAATTATTTAAATATTATAGTTGGAATTCATGACTGAAGGAAACCTACCGTTGAGCTTATCCCTACAATATGAATAGAAACACACAGCTCTACCATACAACTAATAAAGCACACATCCCCAAAAATCAATTCTGTGAGCGACCGGATCTATAAAATCACTTTGCAATGTTTTAGAAAAACATAATTAGTTTAGTTATAACTTTATAACAGAATATTAAACCTAAGCAATATTCACAATATAAAAATACCCTTGTACGCAGACGACAGGCCAAGACCAAAGGCATGATTTTATACAAAAAATAAAATCAGCAGCGTACGGGAATGCCTTGTTGTGTTAGCGACTGTCATCCTACTATAATAAATATTTTATCACACAAACTTACCTCTAAGTAGAGGAATTTTTTGAAAACCCTTTGTTTATTATTATATCAGGAAAAACAACAATAACTATAAAATAAATTGATTCATTATGTAACATAAGATTGAAAACAAATTATTTTAAACTAATTATGTTTTCCTGCAGAATCAAAGACTCCCGTACCCGTCTATGTTTCTCGTTTAGCAATAATGCATAGTGATAGTGATTATTAGGCCCCTGCCGCAGAGTAATTTTATGAATGATAAAAAAATATTTCTATTACACATCGATATATCACATTTGTTAATGCAGTCCAATTGTATTTATTCTGCAAGATTGGATGGAATTTTGGACCCAATTAATTATATTTTAATTTATTAAATTTACTCTGAGACAATGGGTCGTACTTTCTTAAATATAAAATGAAATCGTTATTTCAATCTTCTTAAATAGAATTCCAAATTATATGTAACATTTCAATATATACCGATTTCTTCAGAATTGTAATTATAGAATGTAAAATCTATCATGCTCTTACAATTTATGTCCGATATTATCATTTATTCCGAAAAATTTATAGATTTTAAAACAAAATCTGAATCGAGTATCCCAATTCGGAAATCAAATATATTCTAAAAGTAATTAGAAAAAAACGCTAGTGTGTGCTGATATACCTGTATATATCAGCACACACTAGCGTTTTTTTAAATGATCTTTCGTCAACCTACGTTTTAAACAGTATTGTAGCAGTTTGTACAATTTTTTTATGAACTAGAAGTTCGAATTGATTCTTACATTGAGGTATTCATTCATTACACCGAGACAAATATCTTCCTAACACTTGATTATATCTAGACGATTTCCATACATGTAATATCCATTCATAAAGCCCATTTTAAAATTTAAATGTTCGGTTATCAAAATATTTGTTTATATTATAGGAATACTAATTTTCGTTGATGATTAGACGTGTTGCAATGATGTCGAAACATAGAGCACATTTTTATAGGTTAATGTTCAATTGAATGTCGTTCCTTTTTTTAGCAAGATATTTAAATTACGAATTCTAAATTTAGTAAAGGAAAATGTAATTTAGTAGCTTATTGAGCGTTTATAATAGTGAATTGGAACGTGAGTTAAATTTTACAGTCGTTGTACAAATCGTAATATCGATTTCTACATCTAGTGGTAGCAAGACCGGGTTGACATACTCATAATGTTATGGACTAAAACCACGCATTAAAAACATGACGAAAATAATTATATTTGAAGCTGGAGTCGTGACTAAAATATAAAATTAAGATATTCATAATTATATATTTTGAAACGGCTTATACGAGGACTAAAGTCTGTAATAGTTCTTGATTTGTACTAAACACTAAAAACATGACCAATTCGACTAAACCGGTATAAAAAGGAACTCAAAGGCAATTAATTACAAACAGGTCAGTTATGTCATTAATAAGCTACTACAAAATGTAATGGCACACATTTTACACAGATATAGTTTAATGTAGCAAATACATATAGATAAAGGCAGATTGTCGTTAGGGGTGAAAAGTTAACTGTTTAAGAGACTGCCCAGAAACGCATGAATTGTCGTTAATAAACCGCGTTGGCACAAAAGCTCCACATTGATTTCCATTTTTCTGATTCTAGTTCAAATTTTACTCAATTTACCTAATATCTCAACTGCATACTGTGTACTTTTGAAAATTTTATAATTATATCTGAAATTGAAACCGGTTTCTTAATGTGGAGCTTAATGCGACAGCCCCAGGCCAAGTTTATGATACGACGCAGACCTGACTATTTTTAATTTTGGAAGACTAAAATTCACCAATAATAATTCCACTGCAACTATTTACTATTATTATGTAGACGTCAGTCCCGTATGAAGGTAATTTTGTCAAAGGCATATTGTGTAGGCTAATTCATCATCTCATGATAAGGTATCACTACATGTTATATGGTATACAACACAAATCTCACACGAATGCATCAGCTCTAAATTCGATGTAGTTCATTTACAATGAATTTTGATCTAGGTACAGGTAAGCTATAGTTATATTTTTAATGGAAACTATGTGGTTGCAGACTTATGAATTTATTCCATATTATTACTAAATTCTATTTCAATTTCAATATTATTAATAACCGTATTACATTTTTTAAAAGGTGGTTTTGAAAAAATATTACTTATCTATAATTTTCAGGCACCGATGCTATAGTACGGTATGACATTATTATAATATACATTTAACAGAAAAGTAAACGGTTTAATTATGCAATGGACGTGTTTCAAACGTTATAATAGTCTTGATTACATAATCTAGTTATGTTACCGTAAATCTGCAAAAAATATAACATTTGTGTACATTTATCCTCGTCGAGACGTCGTAAACTAAGTGACGGCATTATATGCTGTTTCATCTAGCGACCAGTTACGAGTAAATAAATTTTGTAACCATATATTTATGTATTATGAATGTATTAGACACGGCTACTTCCTTGCCTATTTGCTTATATTTCCATGTAACAAGGCCATCACTTGTACTTTGTTGGTTTGAATTTTACTTATTAACAGTGACAGGACTCGCCTCTCTGACACCATCGTGTGGAATGAATTATGTTGCTATGGTCATCAGATTGCGTTAAGCTTATCTCACTATCTATAGACTGACTGAGCCGAACTTCTCCAATTTTATCAACAACAATGACAAATTAAATTGGTCAGTGGCCTACACTTCACTCTATTTATTTTTATGGTATAAAAATATGTTTTTATATAATATTTCATAGTCAGATTACTTGTTTAACTTGATTTGTGGATTATCTATACATATTTTGTACGTTCATTATTTAGTTATAGCACATCACAATTTACTTCTTTAATGTATCTACGTCCTAAATCTTGTGGTTGAAATTTTGAAAAATTCAATTGTTAGAAAGTAATTCATATATATTATAAGGAAACTTACTTATATTAGGATCTAAATTGAGTGAACCCCCTGAACTCTTTTAAGTACTTCATATCGATTAACTTGTCGTAACTCTCAAACAGGTATCAATCGGAAACGGTATAACAATTCCTGATCAGAAAACAAATTCGGCGGTAGCATGTACCCTAGTATCAAAGATCGATGTGAACACCGTTCACGTTTCTTATTATCCGGATTTGCACTGTTCATAACGTTCAGGCTAAGTCATGGTCCCATATATAAAATAAGGGAGCAACAATACTGTCAACAACTTTGCTAAACGTTCTACCAGTGGATTATTTTAAAATTTAAGTTACACATATTAGACCGTTCTTAGGATACACACCACACCCAAAGGTCTTAGTCATATTTTATTATTATTATTACACTTTAAAGGTAACGTATATTAATTATTATTAGATAATATTGTGCAATTCTAGTACGCTTAATTGTTAACGTCAAAAGTACATGCCACTTCAAGCAGTATTCACTTTTTAAGTCTAAATATTATGTTTCAAAATATCAGATCCAAAAGAAAATACTACCACAGAAGTATGTTGGTGACGACCTGTCATCGCTTATGTCATTATGTCATTATTTTTAAATTTCCAAGCCAGGTAATTTCGCGTTTTTATTTTGTACTGCCTGAAATGGCGAAGTAAGTAAATACTGCTAATTTTCGTGCATAATTTTTAATTTATAGTTACTAATAATGACATCCAACATTGATGTTATTCAACATTGACCTTTCACCGTAGAACTTAGAATTATACACACACAGTTGATAACATTTTATGCACTTAATTATAAACATTATTTTTACGACACTACTAACTTTAATATCGTAAATAACAAACTACTAAAAGGAAATTGATTTCAAATGTAAACAACGTTTATAATTAAGACTGTGTGATGTACGATCAAAATGACCTTACGATAATTATGTCGATTTATTTATCAACAGCGAATAACGTCGTGTTTATTACACGTTTCTACGTTTATGCATGTATGAAAGTTAAGATTGTAAGCATTCTAAGCGCACAGACGTTTTTGTTAATGTCATATCGATTGCCCTTAACAACTCATCGTTAGCACTATTTGACACGGTTAGTGACACATACTGTGTAATTTATAGATTTAACAAAAACATTAAGAAATTGTGTTATATTCCAAAAGTAAATTGAATTTAAATCCGAGACGAAAACATAAAACTTAATAAATTTTAAAAAGTTACAATTGAGCATAAAAAATGCCATGCAAAAAAGTCATGGGTAGGCCGGGTGGCCTACCCGTATACATGCGAATTTCGTCTTTCGGACCGTCACAAATAGTATCTAACTTTAATTATTATTAGACATGTTTTTAGTCAATATCGTGTATGTATATAACATGTACAAAGTACATGCATACCATATTTAAGACGTAAAAAAATGTAGATCATCAAATATTTTGGTATTCATCAAATCCAATATAATATGCACAGTGTGCAAAGAATAATAGATACATTAAATTGATAAAAATAACAATATATATTATCGATTCATTATAACTTTCTTATTTTCTATTTATAACAAATCCGCGCCTTTGTATTAGGGAAATTTCATCGACCAAACAAGGGGGGTTTACTCTAGTATCAGAAAGGACATGAGAAATGTTATAATCACGCATCTTGACACCAAATAATTTGCAACAAGAATAAAATTTATATTATTACGATCATCAAGTGTCTTAAGTTTTTCATTTCATAAGCTATAATATTCAATTTACCGATACTAATGCGAGTATTAAGTTGTAAAACTGTTGTCAATAGAGTTTATGTAAATAAATTTTGTTTAATCATTTGAACCAAGAAAACATTTACTGTGATTATAACATTAAACTTAGTCATTTGTTAAAATAATAGAAAAAAGGTATTGGAAAAACATAAAAAAAATAATTTGTAATTATTTAATCAATTTCATAAATGGATTGAAATTTAAAGAATATTGTACCATACACGAAACACAAAGAAATATTTTAACAAAATATTTACAATAAAGCAACAGCTATAATTTAACAACATATTATTTACACGTAAAAATTATATTCTCCATAAGAGAAACCATTTCACTCGACGTCTCGTCATCATATACTATAATACAAATTACTTTGTCATAACAGGTAACATCTGACTTTCATACATAACGTTCACAACGCCAAAATATGTATTTTATTTATATTTCTATACAATATTGCACGCGGTATATTTCTATTGTACATTGTGTATGTGTACTGGGCGTACGAGTCAATAAGATATTTTTAAATCACTATTTTTTTTCCATCACAGGAAGCTACGAATTTCGCATCGATTCGTTTTTCGTTAAAAATTAGAGCACAATTAAAGATACATACATACATATTTATAAAAGACCATACCTAAGGTTTCTCAAAGAACTTAGAAGTAAATATATCATCAACGAAACGATTTTATACAACTCGAAAACATCACTAGCACTACTAGACTACATTAAAGATGTCTATAAATACGCGTATGTACTATATTATTCTCACGAGAGTGAGATTTACAGCCGCAGAGGTACCACGTAGACCGTAACTGGGAACGACGACGTTCGTTACGCTGGAATCTAAGGATCGTCGACTAACGTCCACCCGATGAAGCGAGAAATTAATAAATGCAAACTTCAGCGGGACCCGTAGCGCACGTCCGCGCTCGGGCAGGCGCGGGGCGCGGGCATCACTGCGACAGCAGCTTCTGCAGCAGCGACGCCTTACTGGCCGCGCCCCCCGCGCCCCCCGCGCCCCCCGCCGCGCCCGCGCCCGCCGCGCCCGCCGCCTCATCACCGCCCGGCGCCGGGCCCGCCGAGCCCGCCTCCGTAGTACTCTGTGCGAAACCAAACGAAGACAATCAATAAAATGTTCTCACTTACATTCACCTAAGTGCTCCTAGGTCCTAAACGTCATGTGCGAGTTCCATAATATGCTTTACTATAACTGCGGGGAGACTATTGAGCCGTTGCTTGTAATATTTTATCTTTTACTGAATTTCTAACTTTGATGTATTATTTGGGAATTGGTTGGGTTTTTCTACCACACCTTCATATTTTAATGAGGTTTATAAACAGTATCTGAAGCACACTTAGTTAGCTGACGGCAATTTTAAGCTACTAAAATACTTTTTTTTTTGCCCTGTCTCATCGCGTTACTAACAGAAGGTCGAATATAAATTTTCAAATCAATATACAAAACATTATTCATTGATTATATTATTGTAATCCAATTTATTGCACTATTTATCTTTAGCAAAAATGCCTATTCGAATAACTGCCCATTTAATTTATAACGAATTCAACTATCTAATAAAATCATTTGATTGCAAAATACTGGGCGATTTGAATTGAATACGTACTATCGATACAATAGAAGAAAATTATTAATAATTATTGTAAGTACAGTATTTTGTAAGTAATTTGATAGCGTTTTTTTTTACGAAAGCAAAAGAGAAATTTACTTATTTACTATACACGAGGAACGATCAAAATATGTTTTTTTTTTTTTTTTTATAAATTCGACTTTCCTTTTTAGTCCAAAGGAGCCACTTTATAATAACTACATTTAAACGTAATCTTGAAAGAATCTTGTGCATGAAACTGGAAACACAGCAGTTCATTTAAAACAATTTACAAAATTCTTTTTATATGTGTTTCTTTGCTATGTAAAATTGCATAGGTAAGTACTAGAATTTGTGTAAATTAAATATTTAGCAAAATCCACAAAGTAACTATGTTTCGTATGATCCTGATCGCTACTCGTACATACTCAATTTCTAATAGTATAAACCGATTCAAGTCTCAAATACCGCCATGCAATCGTCTCCTGATTATCTACGAAACGTAATCAACGAAAAATGTTCTAAAACATTTTTATAAGCAGACAATAAGCAAACTATTGCAAAAATATAATGCTGTTGTTTACTACAACGTCACAAAACCTTCACCACACGTTATAGTCTGCGCATGCGATTTCCTCCCCGATTTTATCATAAGCTTAACCTTTAATTAGTCAAATCCTATAAGCCGGTGAATTATATTAAGGTATACGTTTAAAACAAGAGTTCTAAGAAAAAATATTTGAGATGATTATTTTTAGAATTAAAGTAGTTTTTACTAATTAAGAAACATTATTTTACATCACATCACAAAAGCTTATTCAAAATTCAGGAATGTACCAATTTACAGCTACTCCAAACGTCATAAAATCGGCATTAAATAAATTTAAGCAGTTGACTAGTTTTTTGCATTTATAAGTAAAAATACATAAATAAATATGTTGCCAGTGTGGAAAGCGAACGTTGGTACATTTCTCTAAGCTTCTAGTATCAAGATGATCGAATCGACAACACACGCAGCAGAGCAGACGTAATAATTATAGGTAGGTCTACGGAAAAATGAAAACCTATAAAGTAGTGAAGTGACTAGATGATATTTTGTACTCGCTGAACGCGTCCCAAGCTTACCGGGGTGCTCTGCGATTCCCACGAATTAGTCGACGCCGAGGCCGCTCGGCCCCCCACCACACTGCCGCCACCTACGTACGTACACACGTATACATTGGCAGTGGATATCCCCTACACTGACAATGTTTCAAGAAAACGCGCTATCGAGAGCAGCGTTCCTTTATTGTCCCCAAATATTCTGGACATGAAGGGGTGACTACTTGTGGACAACATTGTCATATACAGCCACAATCAAGTCCAATGTTTTCCCGAAATGATCATGTAAGTACTTAAAATTTTAAACAAACATTAAATCTAAATATTTCCACATATAAATAATTTACATTACCATATATGAATAAATCATAACTAAAGATAAAACAAAGGGCTTAGTGCAGGCAATGGTTATCCCAAGCATGTTAGATTCATCAAATTAGGTGGATTGAAAAGGAAATGATTATTAACAATATAAACACCACAAATTATAACCTGTATCTAGGGTTGCCAACCCAATATAATATAGTATCCTGCTATATTAGAGGCCTAAATAATATATTTGTAAAAAAAAAAAAATGTAGGCGATTACTTATTTCAATACAAATCGGTGAGATGATTGCAATGGGGCCAGTATTAATCTTATAAAAGCTGAATGGTATTTTGTAACTCCAATTTAGAGTGTAATAATTACGTATATAAGTAGTAGTAGTAATTTATAAAAAAAATAAATAATCATTAATAAAGGCTCAAAGAAGCAACAATATGAATTTTTAAAGTAAAATATTTTTAAAACATAGCTACCATTTTTTTTTCGCTGTCTATTATATTTTTCAGGCAATGTTTTCGAAAATACTATATTTGATATAAAAAAGAATTGGCAGCCCTACTTGTATCCCCGGGTAGGTCAAGGTGTAAATTGGTTGATTTCAGACTGTGGTTTTTCAGTAAAAAAAAAACTTCAATGATATCCTTACTACATATAATTATGTATTCACCTGAGGTATTAGCAATGTCCTTATTTATTTTTCAACACATTATTTGATGTTCATCATAAAAAATATATGTGATTCCAAATGCCCGGTTTGTAGTAAAGATTATTTTTAGTAACACATATCCCAGTTTACAACATTGAAAAAAAAAGTATAATACCTATTCAGTTAGAATAACCTTTAAAGGTTCTTGAATAGGTTGCAAACAATAAAAAAAAACCATTAATTAAGTAGCAACCACTCACACAGACTGGGGGTAAGGATTTTCCATGAGGGAAAAGAATAAACTGCATAATTTCACAACCGCCGATAAAGGTAAGTACTCTTTATCTAAACAGTAATCATACCTACCGAGGCTACATCTATCGTCTATATCTAGATAATGAGTGTGTACGAACCGGGCGGGGTCATATCGAAGCTCATGAGCGAGTCCATGTCGGGCGGCTGCAGCGGGTGCAGGTCGGGCCGCGCCGAGCGCGCGCCCACCACGGCGCGCAGCTCGTTGCGCACGTACTCCGACGTGCCGCCCGCGCCCGGCCCGCCCGGCCCCACGGGGCCGCCGGGGCCCCCGGGGCCGCCGGGGCCACCGGGGCCGCCAGGGCCGCCAGGGCCGCCGGTGCCGCTCACGCCTCCACCGTTGCCCGCACCTACAAAATCACTTTTATTCGACTGTGATCTCTCATCACCTTGCTACATCAATACAGGCGACAGAAGGTGGAACATTTCACGGTTATTCCTACCTTTGTGTGGGCCTACCGCGATGCATTCAGAGATATTCGAAGGCTCGGATTGAAGGATTTCCCGCAGCGGGGCCATTACTAACTTGTTCCATAGTTATATCAGGTAAGCGAAGGTTTTTGAAGCGCAGAATGCAAGAGATTATTATTAACCATGCAGAGCGATAGGTATGGGAAGAAAGAACTGCCGCTACGTCCGAGCAGATTAGACTATTACTCGAAGCCTTACCTCGTTCGATGCCAGTACAATCGTCAAACTTATCAATTTCGCGAAACGCAAATCCCCGCACGAATTTCGGCGCTCCCTGAAGTAATCTTTAAGGATCTCTTTTGTACCGGTCTATTAAGTCGGTCTGTAGCGCTTCGACACGTAAGCCGTAAGCCACGATCAGCGGCGTCGGGCGTGAGATACTCACATGCGTGCTGGAGGTCTCGGGGCGCGTGCGGCGCGTGCGGCGCGAGCGGGTGCGGGCCGCAGCGCGCGTACTCGCCGCAGTAGCCGGCCGCGCCCGCGCCGCTGTCCTCGTAGTAGCCTCCCACTGCCACACACGCCGCGGTAAGTGCTACGGGCGACGAGCACGGTGCCGTGACCGACGCCCGACCTACCTAATTCGATGCGCCTGCCCGCCACTACGGCGGTATCGGGGAGTCGAGGGACTCGCCGATGTCAAGTAGAAAGCGCGAATACCGTGTCGATCGAACGCTGCGCATGAGCGTCGCCGACGACGTGTGACCGTACCGGACGGGCGGAGGTCGCCCACGCGCACTCCACAGCTAACTCGATATGAGTTTGAGACCGCGAAAGATTGTCTCATCGGAGCTCTAGCTTGACTTGCATTCATAAGATTTTAAAAGATACCGGATAGTGAAGCCTTAAAGACATGCAATTAGGTTTTTGTCTAAGATTTCTGAAAAAGTGTCCAGTTCTGGCAGGACACGCTATTTCTAAAGTTCTACGGGACATGCGTTTCTTTTTTGAAATATCATGCTCTGAAGTCAAATAAAATCGATTGGCAAACTTCTAATCTATAATATCTACCTTGCAAAATGTAATTTATAATCATTAGTTTTACAGAAAAGCCGTATAAAAAAATCCTTGGGTAATGCTATCGATTCATAAAGATTGATTAAATTATATAAATATCTGATCACCTCATTAAGTAAGATAAGCAAACTACGTTCAAAACACAAGTAAAATATAACCACAAGACCACCCTCTTAAACTTAATGTTTAACATTTTTTAAATGTTACCGTTTCAAAATTTTAATACGCACGTTAGTATCGCAATTTATTGTTAGAAAGTATTTGAAGTAATTTTAACATCCTCTTCAATACGTTAATAACAATAAAAACAAATAAATCAAAACTGTGCATTTCAAATTTCAATACTTTAACATGTGCATGTAATTGACATTAGAGGCCAAGTTTTAGTTTATCGTAATCGTAATCATAGAAAGGTAAATAAAAATATACAAATAATAATCGAAATACACAGTTATCATGTAAATTATCATTTCAAATGTTTTGTATCTCAATTTCTACACTCGTAAGCACAATAAAAAGTGCGGATCTGAGTGGCCTAAATGACCATTTACGCCACGCTTCGTTCAAAGAACACGTGTCTTTTAGAGTTATTAGAGCAAACGATTGTAGAACAGAGAGCCTGAAAGTAACTATCGGACGCGACCTAGGACGTCTACCGCATCGGACGTAGGAGCGCTAAATCACGGCCGTGACGTATGCTGGCCGTGAATTAAGGCAGCGGTTTAGGCCGTGCGTTGTAAGTTAGTAAATGAATGAATTTAAGGTTTTTATTAAGTAGATGGGCCCGGTCTGACTTTCGTCGATCGCCCGATAGTGGATTCAGGCTGTAGTGTGGGCGGTGTGCGGCCGCGTGCGTTACCTAGATGCGGGCGCGGCGGGCGCGCGTAGGGCTGCGGCGGCGGCGTCATGGGCGTGTGCAGCGCGGCCGCCGACACGCCGCCGCTGTGCGTGTACGCGTTGGATCCGGCCACCTGCAACACCAACATAACGGGTGTAAAAAGACACTTAACGAACCTGCGAGTCACTTATACTCCCCACCATTGCGTTTTTTTTTTTTTGCACTGGCTTATACTTGTATATTGAAAGCCCAGATTCAATTAAAAAAAAAAAAAAATTTAAAGTTAATTTAAAACATTTGAAACTTGTTTTCTTTTTCACGAAAACAAGTTTCAAATGTTTTAAATTAACTTTAAATACTCCCACAACTCCTGTACCATTACATGCACCCATAAGCACAATGTTTTATGTGCGTTATACTTTGCGATGCGATGTTTCACACCAAAAATACGTCGTTTCCCAGCAATAATTTTTGCTGAAAATTAATTAGTTTGATGCGTCGATAACGGCTATGTGCAGGGTAATTTTACACACTGTATATCATCATCTGCCTAGCCTTTTCCCAACTATGTTGGGGTCGGCTTCCAGTCTAACTGGACGCAGCTGAATACCAGCATTTTACATGGAGCGACTGCCTATCTGACCACCACAACCCAGTTACTGGGCAATACGATACCCCTTGATAAGACTGGTTGTCAGACTTTCGGGCTTCTGACGACCCGTAAAAACTGTCAAAGATCTGTAAATGACAGCCGGGACCAACGGCTTCCGAGGCACAGAGGGGTCTTTGTATGTAAAGATGGTCACCTTCTACGGACCAACCGTAGCAAGCGTAGCTTAACCTGATCGATCGACCCGTACGGCTGTTATTATTAAGCCACAAGCTCCTATTTACACACTCTATGATCAAGAGCACACGTCATGTGCAAAACAAATAACATGAGGTTTAAATTATAATTATTGATGCGCGCTCGTGAAATGCAACGACTATATTAAATTTAACAACATATCTGGTAGTTACTACTGTAAAAACCTGTCAGGCTCAATCACGATTGAAATAAAAAGAAAAAGCTATACACTCACACTTAATTGTCGACTTAGCATCGGATTCTGCTGCGACGTAGTTATTTTATTTGTACCGTAATTTGGACCCATTTGACCTGTAAACAAATAATACAAAATAAATCAGTTTTGACATTACGCACGTTGAATTATATAAATGCTTAGACAACACTGGAGAAACCTTACGAACACTTCCCCCTCTGTAAAAGTACAAGAACAAAATGTTCTAGCACGGTCATAAAAACTAGTTTCAAATTGATTCTAACGCACATCGTTAATCGTATTCGAGACGCGCGGTTCTCATTCAGTGCCCGTGAAAATGCCTGGTTGTACTGTTAAAACTTGTATTTTTCATTCGATTCAACCATGATTCAACATAACACAAAGCATGAGTATTTTTTTCCGCATTGCTTTTGTGACGTCACCTTGTCTCGTTACACCTCGTTTTTATGTTCATAAGGTTCAAAATATTTTTTTTGCATTACAATAATGTACGTCAAATCAGCAAAATTGACATGCACTTGACATGCAATTAAGTCTTCTAGCAAAAATGAGAGCGAGACAACCATAGGGTTGGGGGTCATGTATGAAACCAAAATTGACATGCCGATAATTTCTTAAGATGAATTAGTTTTTTTTTTTGTTTAAAAAAAAATGGTTTTTGAAACGAAGTTCGCTAATGCGGCTTGCTGTAGGACAAATCGTCACGGGAAAAAGCGTTTATACTTGTGACTGTCTTATTCTGATTCGATACAGAGGCAGAGAGAGAAAAAGTGTGAATTTGGTCAAAATAAAAATTCAAGATAGCAGCTGCGAAAATGTTGACATATTTCGTCATGAGTGTCATTTAATCATTTTTATAGTTTTCAAGGGTCAAAATGTAAATCAAAGATGGCGACTGTGAAAATGATCAAATTTTTCATCATGGCTGTCGTTTTCAGTTTTTGAGGGTGCTAAGTCGATAGTGAGATCAAAATATAAATCCAAGATGGCGGCTGCATACATTACAAAAAAAAAAGGAATCCCCAAAAATGTATACGCCATATTTACTCCAAATTGATTAATTGAAAAATCAGTAGGTGTATTGTACCTACCGATTTTTAAAATAATATATCAATTGTTGGTATTATAACAATTTTATTATTACTTTTATTTAATAGTTGTTATTATTGAAATTGAAGTTTTCTATGCATCAGCTGTTTTACTTCTGGGTTCAAAAAAAATTCCGAATGATTAATCGATATCGATAAAAAAAAAATCGATGGTACGGACTCCTCTTTCCGGGCTCGAAAAAAACAATAGCTATTGTTCTCTTTCGCAGAAGCTACCGCGTCCCCCGCCAAAATTGACAGACTTTTTTGTTCGGAATATTACGCTTATGGCTTCTTCAGTGTTATAATATAAATGTATTACTGCGGATTAATACTTACTGTTTTGGTGATATATGGGATGGTGATAGTCTGTTCTTGTTAAAGCTACATTAGGGGCTGTGCCCGAAACTAGGGCGTTGATGGTGGAGCCTAGATCAGCTTGAGGTTGCTCAGCAGCCTGTGGACAAACATATGTGGTATACATTAATTAACCAAAACTTCAACTATAAGTTGGATCCCATTTAGTAACTATTAGCTCAGCATTTTTACGAGATCGTATTAGTAAAAAAATTTTGTCATAAAAAGCACTATCCACTGATACATCACTTATGGCTATTGGGCGCCATGAACATTCCTAAACTTAGGTAGCCAAGTCACACCTATTTAGATCATTAACTTTGAATTGACTAACAACTAGCAATCGAGTTAGTAGCAAAAAAAATCTCCTTGAAAAGCTCTTTCAATTGGTGTATATCTCGCAATGTAAAAAAATGGAACCCTTATAGGATCACTTCTTTGTCAGTCTGTCAAGACTCTTCAAATAATTCTAAAGGTCTACGGTCCCTTGGAAGCTCTAAAACGATCTATCTCCTAAGTTAACGCAATAAAAAATAAGGCCATTTAGGCTACATATTTTGATACTCGCAAATAAATCAAAACCAATAGTGTACTTCCCGTTGACCTAGAACCTTGAAATTTGGCAGGAAGCAAGGACTCACAGCACAAGTAAAGGAAAAAGTCCGAAAAACGTAAATTTTTCGTTAAATCACTTTTTTTTCTGCGATTACAACCTTACATTTGCAATTTGAGAATTGACCGTGACGTATATCGATATATATGGGAGAACATGTTTTTCAACTACAAAGCAACCATTCATTGTGCGTGGTCGGGGACTCGCACTTGGTCGGTTTTTATATTTTTTAAGAACATCATAAATAAGTTAGATGTAAGTTTCCCGAATAAAAAGAACACATGTCGGTACCTCGGGTGACACCAGCATCTGCTGCGAGCGCTGCATCTGTAGCAGGCGCGCGCGCTGCTGCTCCACGAGCGCCCGCGTGCGCGCCGGGTCCGCGTACAGCGCGCCGGCCGCGCCCAGCCCGCACGTCTGCAGCGCGCGCCAGCGCTCGCGCGGCTCGGGCGAGCCCGGCGACACGGGCGACTGCACGGAGTACGCGCTGCCGGGGCCCGCGCTGGCGGGTCCCGCGCTGCCCCCGCCCCCGCTGCCGGGGCCCCCGCTGCCGCCCGCGCCGCCGGGGCTCGGACTTGAACCTCCGGGACTCTTGCCTACCACCTCGTATTGCATCAAGCTTTGCCTGATCGCGTTTATCATCGCGTTCTTTTCGTTCTTTCCCTTCAACAAATTTCACACAAAACAAATCAATTTTGGTTAGTACAATATCAAGCTAGAATCGAAGCTGCCAGTGTGTGTTGCCAGGATTTAATATGAGATACAAATACCTCAATATCAACATTTCAATTCGATTATACTTACGGTGCCTTTCGAAGATTAAACATAGGTCATTTATGACGAGTCGTAATTTTAGTGCCTCTTACGAGCGCGTGTCTAAGATTAAACAAACATTTTACGTAATCATCAAAATATAGGAACCCAATTCTTCAAAGAAAGTAGCATTCAATTATTTAGATGTGTACCTGTCGCTGTCGCACATTGACGTCGGGCTGCGGCCGGTCGCCGTCGGGCATGTTGTCGATGACTTCGTCCAGAATGTCCGAGAGCGTCTGGTCACTCGGCACCTCACTGTCGCCGGCGCCCCCGCCTTGTACTCGATTGCTGCCAGTTCTATAACGTAATCAGTAAGTACATGTAGAAAAATAATCCATAGCTTTTTAATATTAGAAGAAAAATAAATTGGTTTCGTTATATAGCTGCTTTAGACAGAAATGAAATAATTTTAAGTGAGAACGCAAGCAACCGTTTTCTAGAAGAACGAGCTACTCTTGAGTTTGTTTCGATCATTTTTCTCAGAGTACTCGGGCCACTGAACTAGTCTAGTTTTCAACATAATTTATTTTTGACATGTACAAGTGTTATTTTTTTAAACCCCTTTACAAAAATAAATATCATTTATGATTTGACTTTCGATTAGTAGGACGTTATTTGTAATGGCGAATGCGTGTCGTATTGAATGTCACATAATAATTATTATGTTCTACAGACTTTTCACGGACCGATCTTTTTTGGTCTTTTGCGTTCTTTCTAAACGGCTAAAAGAATAAGAGTAGGATTCTTTTTACTAAATGCATATAAAAGTATAACCGATACTTATAACAACAAATTTTTTTCAAGTTTTTTTTTGTCTTTCTGTCTGTTTGTTCCGCTAGTGCAAATCTTGGGGTTCATTCGATTTATCGAGTCTGATTAAATAACTCTGGAAACGGTGCATTTCATTCATTCATCATTCATTTCTGTCTGTCTGTTCCGGATAATCTCCGAAACGGCTGGACTGATTTTGACGGGACTTTCACTGGCACTGACATAGCCGATGTTAGGAGTAATTTAGGCTTTTTTTAGAAAAAGAATTAGGGTCCACGCGGGCGTAGCCGCGGGCAGCAGCTAGTTATTATATTAAGTAAGGGTGTGCGTGGTACTGACGGCGGCTGCGAGTTGTGCTGCGTGTTATGCTGCGTGTTGTGCTGCGTGTTGTGTTGCGTGTTGTGCTGCGTGTTGTGCTGCGTGTTGTACTGCGCGTAGTGCAGCGCGTGCGGCGCGGGCGCGGGCGCGGGGTAGCGCGCGCCGCCCGCCAGGCCGCCGCTCTGCAGCACCATCTGCAGGTGGCTGGAGCCCATGCTGCCCATGCTGCCCATGCTGCCCAGGCCGCCCATGCCGCCCATGCCCTGGCCCTCGCCCGATACTCCGCCGCCGTTCATGCTGTTGGCGCGGCTGTAGACACAAACACTCATTATAGCCAACATTTTATAGGCAATATAACATGTAAGCTAAAACTACCTATTTAGACATCTGCAAGTCTCTGTCAAAATATAAGAAATAAAGATTAAATTTAATAAAAGTATCTCTAAATAAAGTTTCTTTTATGTCCTTTAAAAATGTATTAACTTTTTCCAAATTTTACCAAAAAAAAAAAAAACAATTTCCCTTTCAATATTTTAACGAATACTTATATTTTAAAGTTACCTAGTTGTTAACTTTATTGTGCATGCTGTGATCTCCTTTAAGTGAAGGAGTACACCTACTGATAAGTTTGACCGAGACCACCGCTCCGCAACTTAGGAATGCGCGGCGAAACGGGGGGAGCGTTGACGAATGAGCGGCCTGTACTGCCGCCTACCATCTCGCCTCTAAATTCCCAAGGTGCAGAACAGCGCTCTCGGTCAAACTATAATACCAGATTTTTTCCCATTATGTGTCATGTTTTCTAAATATCTTTTCTTGGAGATATAAATAAATGCCGGAACGACGAAGGACACGTGCCTTGCTGACCGATTGTATTGCGACGTTGCATCGCTTTTATGTGTAGGTACAGCCTATCACTTACAGGTTTAACTGCAACAATCATGAGTCTAGAATTCAAAACCATCCGCCTATGAACAGACAGACTGATGGTTTCGACTCATATTATCTCTACTCAAAAATTATCGTAGTCAGTCACTAATTTAAACTTAGACGGTATATTCGCGCCATATGGATGAGGTATACTCACTGATTGGCGCCGGTGAGTATGTTAGACAGTGTTGAGTGCAGATGTCGCTGCGGCGGAAGCTGAGGCGGGGGCGGGGGGCGGGGCCTCGCGGTGGGCCCATAAGCCCGTAAGTTCGGATTGGGTAGCGGCAGCGGCGTGGTTGGCGTGGTCTGCTGCCGCGCTAATAGCGACACCAGAATCTGGTTCTTCTGACACAGTGGGCTCATGCCAGGACTGCTGCTTGTCGCCGGACTCGTGGCCGTAGACGACGCCGTCGACGACGTGGGGAGAGCGCTTGACGTGACCTGACATAATGACATGGCATGTAAAACAATTCTGAAGATGCAAACGGACTAGAAAATAATTTTTTTTTTAATGAACGCTACAAACATACAATGGATGGCCTTATAAATACCATTTTAAAGGCTTTGGGTGTACAAATAATCTAGTTTAATGAACGTTGAAATAAAAAAAAAATAACTCTTGTACATACCTGCTGGTTTTCAGGCGTAGCTCTTTTAGAGTTACTAGCCACTCCCTTGTTCCCTTCTTCGAACTTGCGTTTCACTCCGGCGATTCTTTCAAGGTAATTTTCGCTGTTGTCCTGCTGCCGCCCGTTGCCGGACGGTCCGTTACTACTTGAGAGTAATTGGGAAAGCAGCGCACTAGGTTGGGACACACCTCTATTTCCATCTGCAGAGTTTCTTCTGTTTTCCTCTGCATCCTCGTCAGACTTGTCGTTTAATATCTGAGACAATTAAGAAGGTTTATAAGTAGTCACAGAAAACACTAGGAGTGGTCAGAAAGGAGTAAATTCGCAACAAAACTTACCCTCAACAAGACGTCGGAGTTGTTGTGATGCGTCTGCTGCATAGTATGCGTCGCGTTGGAGCCGTGCGAACCGTGCGAGGCGTGCGACACGTGCGGCGCGTGCGACGCGTGCTGCGCGTGCGGCGCGTGCTGCGTGTGCGGCGGGTGCGGCGGCGGGCGCGCGTGCGGCTGCGCCGTGTGCAGCGGCGACAGCGCCGCGCTCGGCGTGTGCGGCGTGAGCGGCGTCATTGGAGTGTGCGGAGTGTGAGGTGTATGCGGTGCTGACGTTTCACTACCCGTAGCCTCCTCGTCTTCTTGCTTTAGCAAATCTTTTAGGATTCGATTGTTCGAGTTCACCGCACCATCGTTCCCCGGCATTGGCTTCTTACTGAGGAGCGAACGAAGTCTGTTGGGCTCTTCTGAGGGCTGATTCGAGGGTGGTCCTTCACCCGGTGTTGAAGGTGCTCGCGGCGTTAAAGGCTGCGAGGTTCCCTCGGCGGCACTCTCTTTGCGCTCTTTTGTATCTTCACTGGGCATTTCGCCGAGCAAGGAAGATGCCCAAGGTTCGAGGTCAAAATCGTTAAGGAAAGGACCTTCATTGGGACTTATGGGGGACCGATATCGGGGTTCACAATTGGACGACTCCCCGTTTACGACTGATGTCATGAGTGGTCCACCGACAGGAGGTCGAGGGCCTTCATTATCGAGGAGATCCATGTCTTCGTCGCCAAGTACGGTGTGCGTGGACATTATAAAATCCGGCTCGCCCGACGACGGTTTCGCTCTAAAAAGACGTGACCGAGCGACCACTCTGAAGCAAGGTCTATCAGGAGCGATGCGCAGTCGAAAGGGTTCACTGATCGCCGGCGGCGCGGGAAGACACACCGCCTCTTGTAGGTGCGCGGCTATGCGAATACGATCACTATTCTCAACAAGTTCCAAATAACGAGTACCCACTAGGGGTATAGAAGTGTTTATTAAGTTTTCCACTCCACTTAAATCACAAACTGTAATAAGGAAAAGTTACATTATGGTAAAACTGCCGTATACAAATTGTGTTTTCATTTCAAAGTAATCTTATGGGTAAACCTTATGAGACGAAATGATGTGTTATATTGGTGACTTACATAAAATAATGAAGTTGCAATCCAATCTGAAGACGATGTGTTCGGAGTGCTTGGCGGTGATGGCGGGCGGGCCGCCGTCGCCGGGGAGTAGTGCGGCCGACGCGTCCTCGCAGCGCCGGATGACGCACATGACGGAGCCGGCCTCCTCCGACGACGAGCCGCGCACGGGCGCCGCGTGGATCACGCACTCCGCGAACCTGCCAGCCAAATACATTCATGTCAGTAACTAGCACTAATTACTGATCACATTAAAGAGTGCCTTTAATTCATCTTCATCATCATTTCAGCCGAAAGACGTCCACTGCTGGATATAGGCCCTCTCCCAAGCACCGCCACTTCGACCGATTCTGTGCCTTTGATTATTTATTTATATTTATTTACATAAAAATAGCTTGCTGCGCGCTTTGGTATTTACTGTCAGTGCAGCTAGCAATTTTTACAACAACATAACATTTAAATAAAAATCTTCATGCAAACATTAAACATTAACTGCTAATACATAAATATCAACATCCGGCTCCTGAGCAATCAGGGCGTTCAGCAGATTGATCGCCTGGGTTGTGCGTGGTTGAGCTTATCGAGCAGTATGGGGTGTTATGGGTACGCACTGGCGGAGCCGCGAACAGGCACCGCGAGGCAAAGGCGCGCGACCGCCGCCCGCAGCCGGTCCGGAGCAAGCAATGAACAGCGAGCTAGAGTAGTCGCATCATTGATCTTACTATTGAGCAATAATAGTGCATCCAAAGCGCACACTTGCGTCTCAGTTCCGTGTTGATGCCTACCATTCCCGCAACAAACAGAGGGCCTTTAGAAAAGGTCCTGGACGATCCAGACAAAATGACAGATCATTATAATAATACCAGCCACATTATTATGGTCCCACTGCAGGTCAAAGGCCTCTTCTCATACAGAGAAGGCACGAGCATTGATCACCACGCTTACTCAAGACGTGTTGGCGATTTCAAACTCATATATGAAATATAAGTCCAGATTTACTCAAGACGTTTGTCCTTCACCGATGTCAGTAATGTCCAAGATAAACTCAGAAAGTACATATGCATTGAAAAAGTCACGATTACAAGAAGATTATAAAAAAAAAGATGTGTTTTCGCAAACGAACATCCGCTAATGCGCAATAACTGAACTCCAGTGGTTAGACTTCCATTGATTTGAATTCATGAACGATACCTATTTTGGATATTTCTAAATTATTGACTTGAAAACTCAGTCCTAAACGAAACTTGCAAAACCCTTTTGTATTGATTTATTATCTTACGACTCTGTCATCAGTATGAAAAGAGGCATTCGTCCTGCAGATTACAGGATACAAGATGGTACTGCTTGTGCTAATAGCGTTCTTAAATAAGTCTATTCGTAACCCGAACTCAAAACTGCACTCGGTGTTAACAATATACACATACAACGTATATACGTCTGTTACGTAGCTTACTTCTCAATATCAATTGTGTAGAGTTACTCTCAAACGACGATAAACAGCGTTGTTTAATATTATACGCGCTTATAAAGAAAATACATATTTAAAACGGTACCAGTATACTGCGTAATATTCTAGATTGTTATGCACAGTATTGCCCTTATTTGTGAAATAGATTTCTACAGTGCTTTTGCATTACTCGACTTTAATACGTATTAGTTACAAGTAATCGGCCTCTTATCGTTCGACCGTCACCATCTACTATCACAATGAAATAGCAAAACATGTTCTGATATCAACAGTGTTACTCGATGAGTCGATGTCTTTAGCACCTTGGGATTTTTTATATGATATTACATTTTGAATTGCGCACTCATAAAAGACTGTATGTAAAACTTACCCAGCACTGTCCGTCCCATTGGCGTTTTTGACAAGAAGGCGAGCTTGTATAGCTTGAAATTTGTCGATTTCTCCTGAGCCCCAGTTAAAGGTTTGAATATTTCTTAACAATGGCCTTAATTTTGCATGATCTTTGACATGCAAAAGAGAGAATATCGATTTCTTGTACAACTCAGTTCTGTCCTGCAGAGTGAGCTCCTTAATATTTTCGGTTATACACTCTATTTCAGCCTTTGAGTTTATTTCCAATAAAACCCATCCGAGGGTGCCGGTGTAATGCTTGAGAGCCTAGAACATAATTGAATACTTATGATTAAAATCAAAATACTTGGAACAGTTTCCTAAATATTATTATTTTTGAAAATTGCCGTTTATACCAGTCTTAGAGACAATGTACCTTTTAACATGTTCCGTGCCGGGAGCCCTCCTAGAGCGTTCACTTTAGCGCAAACGTAATGTCGGTAGCCCCCCTGGAGGGTCCACTATATATGGCACATATGTACGGCGGCATGGCATAATTATGAGCTCTATGAAAAGTGGGTGGACTCGAATGAGTTAAAAAAAGCAACATAATAATTCATGGACTTGTGCTTATCTCTACTAAGCACATAAAAAACAACATTCCATTTTACTTTATCGTATCCTTTGTAAACTTTTACTTTTTTATAAATCGTGTATTTGCCAACAAATAAATGCCGTGTCACAAACAGGATAAAACTTATTAAAATGAATTAAATGAAATACCTCGATAAGTGAGGTGAGCTCCGAGTAATGTAATCCAGCGCAGGATGGCTGGGTGGAGCTGACCTCGCCACCTTGCACGGGCGAGAGGCACTGCGCGGCGCGAAGAGGACACTCGTCGGGACACTCCCGCCTGCGCCGCAGCACCTCCTGGATCTGTTCAGTAGCTAGTAGGACGATGCCGTTCTTGTCAGGCTGTTTTATCTCGGCAAGACAGGAAGCCAAAAGTTCTTCAAGTTGATTTATGGTTTCGTTTTCGAGTTCCCGTCGCTTCTTCTCGTTGTGACACTTATTTCTGAAATTCCAAAAAAAAAAAACTTTGTAGTTTAAAAACAATTGATAATTTTAAAAAAATACACACACATCGAAAGATTCTAAAGCAATTGTTGACAAACACAAATACTATGAAGCGCGTGTTTGACAATAAAATTATTCTGATAGTCGAGCTTTTGGATAATATACTACTGCGCGAAGTGCTTGTGCGATTCTTCAACAATGATTTGATGATTGCGCAAATGAGAAATTCATTTTTATTCAACGAATTAGTTTATACGTTTGCGTTTTTATTATCAAAAACCTGAAAAGAAAACGTGGAATATAACAAAGAAATTTATTGGAACATTTAGTTACCTAAAATATTTACTAAAATATAAAAAAAATACATACATCGAAAATCAATTCACCTTTGCTAGATAAATCCCATTGAATTAAGCGACTATTCTTCGCCAGTCATGTTAAAATGTTAATAAAACGGTTCTAATAAAATAAAAAAAAATTATAAACTGACCACCACTAAATAATAGTCAGATAAATTAATCCACTAAACAGTGAAGTCCATGCGTTTGCATTAAATTAACAACCATTCATTTCCATTTCAATCCATCGTTCTCAGTGCCTTAAATCACATTACTCGTAAGATAAACTTTCTTCTTTGTTCCAAACGCCCTGAAGGTCGTTTAAAATGTTATGATTATGATTGAAAAATGTTATGAATTTAAATTATCCAAACACGCTCAAGGAATAATGCATTATTTTGGAAACCATCGCTTCTGTCTGGTCAAATATAAATTGTATTAATTAATTAATTATGTTTGTCTGTCACTTCATCACGTGTTAAGGCTCTTTCAAACAGGCGCGACTCGCGACGCGACACAAAGACACCGCTCGTCGCGCGACGCGACGTACCTTTGTGTTGCGTCGCGTGTCGCGCCTGTTTGCCTTTCAGGAATAAACGAATTTAAATAAAACTTTTGTTGTTGTTAAAATTATTAGGAGCATTTTATTTCGATTAATCTACTAGATCCAGCTAGTCCTTTAGATATAGCTTTATTGTATGCAGTCCTTGTTTGATATGATGATGCACAACTGTGTATTTTACCGAACTCCGTTAGGTAAAATGATATGTTGATAAAATGATTATTAGATAGTTGGCTGATAAAAGGTGTTCAGTGCAGGTGGTAATTGGTGATAGAAGATACCTATCAGATAGATGCGCATGCGCGTGTCTCGCGAATGGTATTAGTATGTTTTTTTACCCGACTGAACGACAGCAAAGACAGGGATATGTTTTCCAAATTTAATGCTGAATGAGGTGTGGTGGCTAGTCCTTCTTAGAATGTCATTGATATCGATATTGATAGTTTGTCTGACCGTCTGTCCGACTTTTAATAAATTGTTATATAGCGACTAGCCTAGTTTGAAACAAAGGTAGGTCCATTTTATCTTGATTAGTCATGTCATTGTGGATCCTTAGATATTATAGCTTGTCCTCCCTATCTCTATCATGTGTAGTCACGATGATTGATTACTTACCGCAAAACGATATTGTTTATTTTTAATGGTCGTGGGTGACTTGTTGATTATTAATTGGTAAATAGAAAAGGATAGTAAGACGTAGTGTGTTACTGCTTGATGGAGAGTTAGGTTGCATCAGATCATGTTGCGACTTACGAGGCGATTGGCGAATAGTTAAGGGGCTTGGAGAATAATATGTATGGCTGTTTTTTGTTTTCAAACTTTCAAGCAAATGGAGCCGCTGGCGCAGCTATAAAGTTCTGCTATCCTTCGTGCAATGACAAGGTTCTTTTTTTATTTTGTATTAATTTTCTATATGAAACCACATAACTTGATAGGCCAACTCGAGCGTAAATATAAAATTTAAAGCCATGTATTTAATAGAACCCTAAATTTTGATTTCCTAAAAATGGTAATTGACACTCTATTAAATGTTAAGCCTTAAATAATTCCCATTTCGGGGTCCTAAATACTAAATAGTCAAGTAACTACGACCAACTTCGATGTATCTTAAATTTCTGCCAAAATAAAGATATTTACTAAAAGTTAGTAAATACATAAGATTAGACTCCAATAGTAATATAGTTATCAAAGATCATCCTGAACGCACGTGTTTCTTGTGTATCAATTATTGCTGAAATCATAAACAATGGACCTGTATTATTATGGAGAGTAAATATAAACGCAAGGAATGTTAGGTATGATGTCAGCTATCAGTCTTTTGTAGTGCAGTATTTTTACAATGCGATATTCAAGAAAGTATTAACTCAATGTGCTTTATGTTTGTTTTATACACGTGTAGGTATCTAAACCGACTATTATGTCCCGCTACTGCAGTAAGATCGGTCTTAAGTTGGACTAAATAACCCGCCCTCACCCAATCCGTTCCCTCTACCTTTTAGATTGCTTGTCCATCTGCCAGAAGGGACGTTGCGCACTAAGTTTGTCGATTTAAGGTGGGCACGCAAGGACTTATCTGCTTCAAACGGCCATCAGTGCACCAACAGATATGGCCACTAGAACTTCAGCCTACTATTTCTGAGCTACGTGACCCCAGTCTTTTCCGGATAATCTGGTTGCGGATAATTTTTTTTTAAGATAATGCTTTTTATGTGGCCAAATATTTATTTCTTAAATAAATTCAATAATTTAGTTAGGCACAAGCACTAAGTAAAAACAATAAATTAAACCTGCGGAAACTTTGAGGCAGGACAATACACCTTCCTTACAGAACCGACTGCTATATTCCAATTTAAAAAATGTCAGTTCTGCTTTTGTGGCATCAAAAACGACCACGACTATAATATTAAATCAGCAAAAATTTAAATAAATAAAAAAAAAAATTTTTGAACGTGCACTTTTACGAAAATTTTAATAAACTGAATAGATAATCCTTTATGATTTGTCTAGACTTGGCATGGAACATAATTTAATTTGAAATCCTTCATATGTGTTTGTAATAAGAGTTTTCAAAATTCAGCTTTAACGTTTGTCTACGAATATCTGAATGTACAAAAATCTGATTAGCAATCCTGATAACTATTGCAGCATAACTCAAACTCAAAGCATTTATTTCAATTAAACCATTTACAGGCACTTTTGAATTGTCAAGGGGTCGGTCAGTCAGAAAGATGAAGCTGATGAGCAGATGTTGCCCATTCCAAAGCGTAGTAGGTAGGTTCCTATGGAGAAGAATGGGCAAAAACTCCACGGACACTCTTTTAAATCTTAATATTGTTATAAAATATTGGTTACATCATTCGTGTTGAAATTATACATGTGAGAACAATGTAGAAAGACGTGCACGTTAAAAGCGTCCGTAATAAATAGATAAAAAAACAATTCAAAAATTTAAATAAGCCGTGGCAGCTAAGAGATAACCAGTCCCTACTGACGGCGCCCGTTCACGAACATGACTCATGGATCAGCACCATTTAGCTCAACCATTTTGAAGGGAACTTAACGACCCAACACACACGCCACCACCAGCGAGACATTTGAGTGAACATTCAGCCGCCAGGGCACATTCAAGTCAATGAAAGACGTACCCAGTAAATGGTACCTTTATAAAAGGTACATGGTCACAGTGCTTACACATGTGCTGTGCAGTTATACAATACTAACAGATTGAAATTATACAATGTAAAGATAGTTTTTGCAATCTTCAGCAGCTCCCACAATATTTTCGAATGGTAATCAACTAGTTTATGCGCCCTTTTGGAGCTCGACCAGCGTTGAGCCAAGCATTTTTGTCAGCGATATAATCCTCCAACTTATAATATGCTTGGCAGCATAGTGTGCGTTTTATACAAGATTTAAATTTCGTTTCATTTAGTTTGGAGGTATTTTATTGTAACATTTTAAACAGTACTCCATGAAGGATGAGTCTACTTTAGCCAGTCTGAAACCAGGTTGAACTAATCGGTCCCCATAAATGCAGTAAGTCAAGCAAGACAGGTAATATATTATTTTATTTAAATAATTTTTACTTTTAGATTTATGTCTATACATAATATTGACTTTTTTATTATTTATTAGTACTTTAGGAATGATAATTATGATTGAACCCTTACTAACTTATGAATACTGTACTACATTTTTAATGTTACACGACTTAAAACAGATTAAATGATTATGGGATACAAATTACTTACCAAATAAAGTAAGAATATATTATATATATATATTCTTTCAACTTTTCAGATACACCTTACATAACAATATCACGGTAACTTGAGTTAGTTCTTTGCAGAAACTTCGATAGCAAGCAAATTTTATAAGCACTTACAAAGTGCTAGTGCAGTGTTAACAAAAATAGAACTACCTAATTCATGCATGATGGAGTTACAAGATCGCAAGTATTACTAGCATAATAATTTATATTCAATAAGTAATAGCAGGTAAACATAATTACAACAATAACTAATAATCTATATACTAATAATAATATTATAAAGAGGAATGATTTTCTTTGTTTGTTTGTACCGAATAGGCTCCGAAATTACTGAGCCGATTTTAACCAATTTTTCACCAATAGAAACCTAAATTATTAGGAAGTAACATAGGCTATAATTTATTTAAAAAAAATAGAGATCCTTAAGAAAATTGCAATAATGTAACCCAAAGTAGCAAAATATTGCCTGTAAAATTCATTATTTGGCGTGCGCTGAGAAAACTATTGATGATATATAAAATGTATGTACTACATGATTAAAGTACACATTATTACCCACAAAAAAGTTCGCGAGGGAATATAACTATCTATCATAGTTAAGTCACAATAGCAGCTTTTGTGTTCTAAAATTTAATCAGATCGCCGTTGGAAACAAAAGTTGGTTACATTCGTATCGTAGTATTAATTATTATTCAAATAAATAGTTTTATCATCAAGGGTATTTATGTAGCAGTAAATACTTTATTTCATTATATATTAATACTTTAATTCATTCGAATCGGACATCAAATTAATAAATAATCACAATAAATAATTACGAGTATAAAAATGCAATACCCGAAGCGTTCGACGCCGCCGCCGCGACGTTCCCTACTCTATAGTACGTTAGGTTAGGTTAATTGCTACGAGGTGTGGGTACGAGTCTGATGCCGCAAATATAGTTTTTGGAAGTTTTGTCTATTTGTCTCGATAATGTTCCGGATTGGTGCAAGAAAGACTTAACGGATTTGGATGAAATTTGGCACATATATAGTTTATAGCCTGGATTAACACATAGGGTACTTTTAATTCCGGTAGTACGTTGCCGTGGGACAGTTTCCGACATCCACCCGAGCGAAGCCGCGGGCAACAGCTAGTAATATAAATTGTAGACTAACACTAATAAACTCATAGTTTTGTATTCAAGATAAAGTCGGCACAGTTGGCGCAGTGGTTAAGCGATTAAATGCTGCGCTGCGTGTCGTGGGTTCGATTCCTGCACGGAACAAATATTTGTATGACCTACAAGTAGTTATTCCGGGTCTGGCTTTTTATGTATGTGAGTTTAAATGTTTGTACAGGTGAAATTCCTAGTGTGAGGCAATTTTTAAAAAATAAATAAAAAAGTAACAAATATAAGCTTTAGAATATTGAAAATATACAAGCTGTTCCTTTTGATATCCCATAACTCTAGGGTATTAATGAGCCCAAAGAATCAACTGGCATATGTATAAATATATATAATTTAAAAAAAAAAAAAAAAAAGACAAATTTGTTCTTAAAAAAAAAATATGAGGACGTCGCATTTTCTTAGCTTTAAAAATGAAAACAGGTTTTAATGAAAATGATTTATTCGTACTTATCAAAGAAACATATCAAGAGTCTAGTGTTATGTATATTTAAAAAAAAAAAAAATGCTAATTGATTCTTTGACATGGTCACCTCAATACCCTAGAGTTATGGGATATCAAAAGGAACACGTTGTATACAGTGTGAGTCTTTATTATGTGCACATTTCGAAATGAGGGAATCTATGCTTAATTTTATAGACGGGTTTTTTTTTTTTTTTTTTAAATCTTTTTTTAATTTCTTTTTATTTTCTTTTCTTTTTAGGATAGACTAGGTCAGGGTTGGCATAAAAGAACACGTTGTTTTTAAAAACGTATTTTAAACAGTGTTTAAAACAGTTTCAAATAAAACTGTTTTTATTGTTTAATATCACGGTATAAAACAAGTACCAAATAATGTTTTAAACGTTAAGGAAAAAAAAAATACATGGTTTTAAATCGTGAATCAATGAAAGTAAATGAAAAGTTATACATTTTTAGGACTTCAAATAGCTTGAAAAGAAATTAAAAAGGTTAGGTAGTTTTATACACTTCGTGGGGTCGAAATTAGGTAATCTTCTGCAACTATTTTGGGGTTTCCCTTATTTGAATATAGTCCATCCTACCTATATCTATAATTGTCACTTCTCGAAAAGAGGTAATTGTTCGTAATCATTTTGGGAACTTTCCCATATTTAAATATACTTTCTAGGTAATTCATGGTGGTTCAGTATCTGTTGTTATGTCATGTGTTACATACTTATTTAGATTGATTACAAAAAAAAGTATGTTCACAGATTAGATAGTTTATTAGTTAGTACTAACTAGTTGTGATTATTATGTTATTCTGAACGTTTTTTGTAAATGTTTCCTCAGGTAAATTTTAAAATTGTCTAGATATTAGGCCTGATCAATTTGTGAAAAAAAAAACTGTTTAAAACATTTGGAACTGTTTGTTTTATAAAATAATAATAAAAAAACTTTTTTCCAACCCTGGACTAGGTACTTTGCATATTGGCAATATAATTATGTAATCATCATAATCAGCTTATAATGTTCCCACTGCTGAGACACATGCCTCCTCTCGGTGAGAGGGAGTGGGGACGTAATCCATCACGCGGGCTCAGTGCGGGTTGGTAGATGTCACATGTCTTAGAATTTTTTGGTTCTAGGACATGCCGGTTTCCTCACTATCTTTTCCTTCACCGTTTTGAAAGCAGTAGTGATGAAATTAAATACACAAAGTAAAGCGCCTGCCTGGATTCGAACCCACGACCACAATTCGGAAGTCGGGGCCGTTACCACTGGGCCACCTCTGCTGTCTATAATTATGTGCATGCATGCCTTTTATTGGTTTATTCAATGAGAGGTTATTATATTTTTATAAGTTTAACTGTATATTTTTTTAATAATTATTATTCATTTGTCAACATTTCAAGTTTTTTTTTGTGAAATTCACCCGGCCCTTATAAATTAAAAATATATATTTTGAATAGGTTACAATTACAAAATAATACAAATTTGCACAATTAATCATTATATTTATTATAAATGATTACCCGAGGAGTAGTATACATCATTCCGAACGTTCGTCTTCCCTTGTCAACTTAAGTGGACCATACAGATAAAAAGAATACTCCTGTCATGAGATAGGTCTTAAAACATTGCACATTTTATATGCAATATATTTTTTTATCATAATTTAATACTAGAATATAAATGAAAGGTCCTTATTATATTATTTAGCTCCTTACTTTATATATTTAATTCCTTCATTACTCCTTATTATAATATAGAATAATTTAAAATATTGGTATTTACATTGTACAAAATATTAAGTAAAATTCTTGTCATGGCTAAGACTTAAGTCGTTCAAATGGTTATCTGTTCATTCGATTACCCTTATGGAGCATGTTACATCTTGTATGGCTTAATTCTTTCTAACCTTATGAAGCGCAAGCCCAATTATAACGATAACACTTTGAATAGGTTAGGTTTAGGTATTATTACGGTAACCTATTAAACGGCTATCCCTTTAAAACTTTTTTGAGGGACTGTACGGGAACTGTGTAAGGGTTACCCTTTATACAATAACTGTGTGGTTTAACGAGGTAAACGGATCATATTCGTAAGGGTTTTTGACCCTAAACCCTATCGAAAACTTTTCACTGCTAACCAAAATGCTCCCTGATTCTAGTTTAGTAGACAAAAAGTGAACATAATTCATATAGGTACCTATATTTATTTATTTCTCAAAATGTTCTATTCATTTTAGGTACCTACTTACTTATGTTTCCTTTGACATGCTGACCTACTACTGATTGCCTATCGATAATAATTTTAGCTATCGATAAATATTGCCGATAACGACAGATTTGACTGTAACCTTCGATGGCGTCATAGACAAGTCCTTCATAAACTTTCTGGTTTCCTAGAAAACTTAGTGCATCGAATACACACAACAGCTAGTAATACTACGTATCTATTAGGGAGGGTATTTGAACTTTTAGGGATCTCGCGCGCTAGACGGCCACGACTCCGGCCAGTCGTGGTCTATGGCCCAGTCTGCGACTAGTTGGCCGTTGCGACCAAGTGCGCGATTCGTTACTATAGTTTCCAGCACGCGTAGCGTGAGAACAATAGAAATGGGTTTTGTCGACGGAAGAATAGACAAATTGACAAATTGTGATTGTTTATCTGTGATTTTGTCTATTTTTCCGTCGACAAAATCCGTTTCTATTGTGGTTATGCTAAGCGCGCTGGTCGCTGCGACCATTGGTCGTGGTCGTGCCCGAATAGAGCGCGAAATCCCTTACTAAGTTTTTTTGTTGTATATGTCCCTTAGTTAAAATATTTTATTGTAGAAACGAGTACTATTTATTATCATTTCAGCAGTACTTAGACCATGCCCATTGTGGCACATGGAGTATTCTCTTTTAAGCCATTGAATTGTATTAGCAACGAAAGCATGCAGTTTTGAGTTGGCAAACCAATAAAAAAGATTTTGTTACTCTACTTCCGTTAAGACTGAAGGTTTTTTTAAAACAAAAAAGTGCAAGCACATCACGTTATGGAAAATAATAGGTTTTCATATAAGTAAAGTCACTGTAAATTTCAAAAACCCAGACATTTCCACCAATATACACATGTCAAGCGTATTATACGTACATTTGAGATTGTGGCTTATTGTCTGACTTTTTTCTTATCTTCTTAACCGGCGCTGTCACGCTCATCTTGCCTTGCATCCCCCTCCATGTGTCTCCCAGTTGGAGGTCACAGGATTCAATTCTACAGAAGCAGCAAACAAAATAAACTATTATTAAAGTATGATGATTTGAAACAATTACAAAAAAAAATGTGTTACTGATGAATGGTGATTTTATAAAGACATTCGTTTTCGTGAAATAATGTTCTAATTTACATACCTACGTATGTAATCTAAAATAGTGTAACAGTGGTGGTGGAAATCTACTTAAGTTCTACTTCTAAAACAAATAATAACAAAGGAAGCATTTTTTACTATACAGACGATTCCCCAATCAATTTATAATTATTATAAAATAGTGCAAAAGTATGACTCATAGGTATTTGCTACTAAGCAAGTAGTGTAAGTATTGTATTTATTCAGGTTCTTTAAATAGGTATTTATATATTATCAAAACTTTAACCAGGTGAGGATGTACACTATCGTAATGGACTGACTATCAAGGAATAGTTATGTTCACATTGACGCGGCTCATATCAAATGCCAAGTACAGAGTAAGCTGAACCTTAATGCAAAAGAGGGACAGAGATACCAGTTGAACGACGCCTACCGAGGAGCCCCACTACGCAACCTCACTGCGACGGCCGCGCAACCTTGAAATAATAATGTTCGGAATAACAACAACGCGCCACAAGCGTGACCAGAAATAGTATAATAATTCTCGAAAATGTTTGAAGCCTCTATCTAGTTCCTAGTACATACTCAACTCATATCCTGTCTGTATTTGAGATTGGTTCATACGTTAGACGATATTCAGCGATGATACAGACCCAGGTGTATCATACCTGCACTATTAACACTAACATTTGAAAATATTGATTCAATTAATTGGACAATACCTGGATTGTATTGTCTCTATTACATTAGCATAACTCAATATTTATTTTATGTTTGAGTTAAGTTGACACTTAAATTCGAATAGGTGAAAGTTGGTAAGTATTGTCAGCGCTCCGCAGTCGAAGGTTTCGCTTTTTCAATCATTCGTTACTCAACAGGTATTCGTCATCAAGACAACTACTTGACTACCAACATAAGCAACTTTATTATAAGCTCTCGTCTGATTTTATTACATCTAGTAAGGTCGTGTTGCTTAGATTACACTAGTTCTGACATAATGTGAGTAACTAAGTAGGTAGGTACTACGAAAACAAATTGCAGTATATGGATCAAAAGTGAATATGAATCTATTAAAATATTGTTTCCATCATGGTTTTTTTAACGCAGTAAGTTGAAAACTGACCTCAGGTTAATTTTGGCTATAAAATAATGTAATTGCAGATCTGAAAGCCTTGTGAGCTCTACGGATATAGTAAACAAACACCTTTTCGTTTTCTCAGGATCCGGAGTTGAGTAGGCAAATGTATATTCCATAATTGTGTTCAACTTAGCCCATTTCCGAATCGTTCGTTAAAAAAACCATTTTCATACAGTTTCTGAACATGCAAATGAAACTACAAAAGCAAGAGTTGCATCTAATGCTATCAAAAGGTGTTTTTACTCCGAGTGAAGCCATGAGTACAAAAACATTGAGTTTTATAAGATCGCAAGAATGCTTGGTAGTGATATAATCGACCAGTCAAGCGTTATTCTGCACCAACTTGATTAAGAATTTTAATTTGCTGCACGTATGATACAAATATGAAATCTGCGCTAATTTTATTCTACCGCAGATTTCATATTGAAACTGAAACTGTTCTTAAATATCAGCAATACTAATATTCTTGGGGATTGCCCTAACAAAGGAACTCTAATAAAGAAATAAAATATTCATTTCTGTGACCCCGAAATAGATTCAAGCAAGCATCCATAACTTAGAGACAAAAATGGAAGTACGTTAAAACCAGACACCGAAATAAATAAACCTTGGTGCCTTGCGGGTTCTTAAGTATAGCTCATTTACATTTTTACTTTTCTGAAAAGCACGAATAACACCAGTCTGCGTGTTGGTGACGTGAAGTGACGAAAGCGAAGAAGGCGAAGCAAATTCAAATGCTAAAACTATTTCTATTGCTAGTGAACTACTGTCAGGATATCCCAGCAACGTATTAAGTGTAACAACTACATCTTCTACAGAAATAATGCAGAATTAAATACTCAAAATAATATAAATAGTTATTTAGGAAAGCAGCTAGATAAACGGAATTTAATTATTTAAGTACCTCTTTCTTTTTCATTATCGTCATTCATAGGTACGTACCCACTTCATACAAATGTTATGTAATGTACTTACTTGACGCATAAAGAAATTAATCATACATCTCGACGCGTTTGTGTATTTTTCAGTAGGTAATTCCGTAAATAGGTGTTATTAAAACTTACAGACAATTCGAAATACTATTTATAGGCAAAGCGCTACAACAATTTAAACCCCCGGATCGAGGATCTAATTAGGGAAAAGTTACCCCAATTATTGTTTAAATGGTACAAGTATTTCCATTAAAGTATTGAAACACTGCTATTTGGGATATTTCACTTATTTGTCTATCACTTAGAGCGTCACGCAAAAATTACTAGGCCGATTTTAAAGACTTTCACTTTTTGAAAGTTGAGGGTGCAGTTACCTACCTATGATGAATACATGGTTACGTCAACCGGGGTTTCTTCTGTAAAATACACACGTAATTTTGTAAACGTAATGTGACCAGGATTTAAATATACAATACTGATCTATGTTTTGTAGTAACCAGTATGCAAGAATTACTAATGTTCTGTACATTATCGATTTGAGATCTTATACAGAAATGCTGCAACTGCTTCTGAAATCGGACAAGTCTGTTTCCAGTGTAAATAGATGCAAATGAATAGAGCTAGAAGTTTAACTGAAACTATTGAATCTTGCGGAAAGGAAATTACTTTGATCTTTCAAGGAGGTCTGCATTTTCAAAACCTTGAATAAAAAACAAGTTATACAGGCACTACACGCGTGTTAACACAGTTTCACAGATAATAGCAAATTGTCAATTCTTAAACCAATAGTTAATCGTTAGTTAAATTACCACAAACTACCTTGCTTACTGGGTAATATTTTCCATGATGGTTCAAATCATTGGTACTCAATTCAAAGCATTTATTTCAATTAAACCACTTACAGGCAGTTCAGGTTAAATGAATTTGGGCAACTCGGGTGACAGCAAAGCAGGAGCCAAAAAAGCTGCTTGCAGAGCGGCTGTGTCGCGAGAGAAAATACCCAAAACAGATGCAGTTGTGGGCAATTGTTACATTGATGATATTGCTCAAGAGTGTATAAAGGCATTATAAGAATTATAACAACGGGTGACTAACTGGTGATACGACAAAGACAACCACTACAAGCCATATAAAAAAAAAAATGACGTGAACCCACTCTTAGCATGAGCATTTAGCTTATTTTGTGGGGTTAAACGGATCGGATTAATAAAATGCAATACGGGTAACCCTTTACTAGTAGTAAAAGATTACCTGTATTGAATATTATTTGAAAAACCTAACTACTAGAGCTGGGGATGCAGAACATTGAAAAATCCTTTTTGTGTAGCATTTCAAATCAGGGTGTTATGGACATTCCTCTTTTCAGTTTACTTGTGCAGTAAGAAAAAACAGCTGTGATACCTAGTGAGTGACTGTGCGCAGGTGAATTGCGTAGATAGACTACCATATTGTGAAGATAAGCTTTTTCCATGGGAAACCACACATACCTACAATGTCTGTATAGCAATTTTCAAGCTATATATATTTTAGAACTCTTTTTTTGAAAAGTGTATTCAATCGGCAACCGTGGGCCGAGTTTCCGGTGGATTGGTATAATGCAGGAGTCTCTTAATATTTTTTTATGATCGACGGTTTTTTTCTCTCTCTTTAATGTACATTGTCAAGTTTAGTTTTCTAAACATGGTAGATTCAGTCTCTATAATACATGAGTCACTGAGTCATGGATTCCTCTCTTGTATTGATAGATACTTATGCAATAATGAAACTTGCAAACTCTGCACTGCACAAAAGTGTTAATTCGTGATCACGATTTCGATCATCCTTTCATTCCTTTAATTTTCGACTTCCAAAATGGAGGAGGTTCTATGTTCGTCTGTACCTAGGTTTTTTAAAAAATGTATACCCATCGATATTTTCGTCAATTGTGGACCGATTTTGAAAATTCATTTGGTAGAGGAAGCTTGCGCAGTGGTCTCAGATAAATTTGACTAACTTTGCTTGGATAGTTTTTGAGTTAGCTTCAATAATACGTATTTTTCGTACTTAGTCCATGAGGATGAAGTTGTAATAACTTCCAGTCACTGTTATTCACATAGCAGCATGCGTAACATGACAACCATAGAAACGGGTTTTCTACGGGTTTTGTCGACGGAAGAATAGACAAAATGACAGATTGTGATTGTTTATTTGTCATTTTGTCTACAAAACCAGTCGACAAAACCAGTTTCTAATGTGGTCATGCTAAGCGTGCAAGTAGTGGTATTCAATTTTTTGTTGGGCAGGTACTACAAACAAAGTGAAAAAAATACAAAATAAAACCTATTAAAAAAAAAACCGGCCTGGTGCGTGTCGGACCACGCACAATGAAGGGTTCCGTAGTTGGGATGAATTTTATAAACTTAAGATAGTACTCGAAAAACATGTTCTCCCATGAATTCCAACTGCAAAGTTTACAAGCACAATATGAGTTTATATGAGTGATTTACCATGTTATTTTAAGACCATAGACCATAGGTTTTCCTGTAATCTATGGGTAAAGAGCAATACTCTAAATTTTTTCAAAATTTAATTTTTAGGGGGGGGGATGGTCAATTTTCATCTCTTTTCTTAAATATCTTTAAATGTATTTATTTTAAAATTATGATAAAAATATATTTGAGATCCCCGCAACAAGTCCTTTCATTTTATATGTCACACGGAGTACCGTAATAAAAATAAAAAGTTTTGTTAATAGTAATTAACAAAACTTTTTATTTTTATTTTCTTGTTTGCACTCCATATTCAAAATTCATTTATTTACGTTACACGTCCGTGTTTGGATCACAGAAATACATATTTATACCAAATTTCAACTTAATCGGTCCATTAGATTCGGAGCAAATTGGCTGTGACAGACGGACAGACAAACACACGAGAGATCCTATAGGGGTTCCGTTTTTCCTTTTGAGGTACCGAACCCTAAAAACACTACAAAAAAATAACTTTAATTTTGGAAGTCGGTGGCAAAAACGAAAATTCTACTATTTATATGTGTGTATAAATGGTTAAATAAATAATTTTCTAAAAAAAACCCTTATGCTAAAGTAGGGACAATTTAAGGGTAGTTAAGTTATTATACAGGGTGGCAGGGACATCGACGCGAAAACGGTTACCATGGATTCAGTACATGATTGTGAACCCCCCCCCCCCCCTTCGTTGAAATTTTTAATCGGTTATTAAAAAAAAAAACCACCTGTTTCATAGAAAAGTACAATAATTACGCGATCAAAATGTATGGAACAGAAGATTTAAAAAAAAATAACCTGTTTCATAGAAAAGTGCAATAATTACGCGGTCAAAATGTATGGAACAGAAGATTACTGTAAAAATAACCGACGAAAAATTTCAACGCAGGGGGATCAGAATCATGTACTGAATCCATGGTAACAGTTTTCGCGTCGATATCCCTGCCCCCCTGTATTCGTTTCATAAGTGTCCATGGATGTAGGTTTATGTGAAATAAAACAATTCAATTTTGAAGTGTGTGCCACACTTCTAGCAGCTTGTGTAAAAATAATAATTTCATTAAGTTATATAATGACACGATAACGAAATTTCACTTGATTTAACAGAAATGTTTTAAGTTTCTTATTACGTAATATAATTTTTTACCTATTTTTACCAGCTCCTTTAATTCATTCTCAACATAAGATCAAGCTTAAATGGATTAGCATTACATTGTTCGTTTAATATTTTCTTATCATTCGTAATTACTAATTTTATCTTCATTGTGTGACCCGCAATCATTCTGGGTCTCAGTATTGTATGCCATTGGTCCGGTGTTGTGACTTGGCTGATTACAATACCTATCGTTTTGAATCATAGGGTAAACTTCGTGAAACAAAAATTTCAGCATGAAATCAACAAAAATTAAACTAAAGTCCTTGTGTGTACGCCTCCAATATTGCTACGCCGTATTTTAATACATACATAGGTAGGTAGGTACCGTTATGGTAAGTGGAAAATGTACGATAAACAAAATTGTAAGGCTAAAAAGATCTGTTTACACAACAGTGTATCATGAATTCATGATTCAATATTGATAATGTCTAGATCCATATTAAGTATTATAATCATTGTGTATAATGTCTGTAAAAGGTATTGTTTTACAAATTACCTCGGCAAGGTGTTAACAGCAACATCAACGTCGAAGAAGATGTCGACTAGCTCATCCACATCCGAATCCGGTGTGAGCGAGGGTGGCAATGTGGCCGGAGGAGATGCGGCCACACTGACTGAGTGAATCCCGCAGTTGAAAAGCACAGGTTCTGTTTGTACCATAGGCAGCATGGCTAAGACACACTCAAGCGTTCACTGCCACTGTTTGAGAAATGTATGTATCCCAGGATCAATTTTAAACAGCACAATACGTATCCGCATCCAAACATACACTGCATTGCGCCACGACCGCCGCGACGCTATTTTTTAAAACTATGAAGGTTTCTAAATCCACACTCTTAATTCCACTGCAAAACCAATTAACCGAACACTGCTGAAATTTGTATTACGTCTTGTAAAATTTTAATATTTGCCGTCTTTAACATGCAATAACTTTATTACGTAGTGATAGTGCAATTTCCTATCGATATCCGTGCGAAACGTTCGCTACAAAACGACGATGAAAGTCAACTGAAAGGCGAGACGTAGATATACACACATCCTTTTCGTTCGCCGCTTTACAAATTATCAACACGACGGGTGGCGCGGCGCGACACGACGCAGAACGTCGACGGCGACGACGGTGACGACGATGGCTAAGAGCAAGAGCGTGAGAAGGTGGACTGACGGACTGAACAACAACAGTATCGCTAGTCGCTAGACTCGCTAGTCACACCAACGTCACTCCTAACTAAACGAAGTCTCCTGCGATCTCGCTCACCGACACGACTAGGTTGAACTTGCCGAATAAAGCCGAGTATATACGATTTAGTACGACGTATAAATACATAACAAAAAATTGTTTGCTATTTCATTAGCCATCTATTTGTTGCGAAACACGACCGAAATATAATAAACAATCAACGTCAAGTTATAGGTTAAAATGTTTTAATAACTTAATTGTGTGGTATATGGGGCAAAGCGGTACATAATATTAAAAAAGTTGTAATAGTGACTATTATCTGCTATTACGATTAACTGTTCAACATAAAATTCTACGATGATTTTTTTTAAACGAAGTTTTTTTTTCGTAACATAGATAGTATTAAAGGATTTATCTGTTGTTTCGAATTTAATTAAAGGAGGAATGAGTCTGAAGTATTAAAAGTAAATTGATCACACATTTTTCTGGTTATTTAATTCATTTCAACTAAGTCTTTGTGAAGCTGACAATTTAATTTGAACAATTTTATAAAGCGTAACATGAAATAAATGACTAAATCGTGCGACATACAGCGATACGTTGTAAGCCATGACGTAGGCACTCGTACCTACATGAAAGTGAAATGGAACAGTATTTGTGTCAAGTGCACAATTTAGATAACAAGGTCATCCATTGCATAACTCAATCGCAAGATTTTTATTTCTATCTACGATAGGCCAAGTAAAAGAAATTTTTAGAAGCTTATGTGACCCATATGTTAGAAAGATTAAGTACTTAGTAATTATTTCACTTTTATTAGAAGTCTCAAGAATAAGTCCCTCCCTTTCGCAATCTTTAAACAAATAAATTACTAAACCAAGATATCTCACTAGATAATAAAGATTGAGGATATTAATTAAAGAGCATGTTTGCCTATTAACAAATTTAATGAAATCACAAATTTTTGCCTTAACAATGAATATATTATGATTCAAATTCACTGAAATACAAATTATAGGTAAAAGAGTAAAGGGGCAGTAGAGGAAGAGCTCGGCGCGTGCAGATATCGGTGCAGGCGGCCCCGCGGATCTATGTCAGTGGGTCACGGCAATGACGTGGCACACGGCCGCCGCGACTCGCGCCGCGCACTTCATTCTAATTCCGCTTCACCGGTATCTTCGTGTTGACTAGAGGGCTATTTATTTATTTACATGTGTTAGTAGTGCGTTAATCTGACGCATTGATTCAATTCATATCTAAGATCTATAATCAAGAAACAGTCGGAAGCCTACACTTCCAATAAAAATTGTGTTCCAAATACCAGGAGGTCTACTTACTGTTGACATTGACCGACTGAAATGATTCACGTGAGAATGAGAAATACGAGTTGATTAATTCGCAATTCGAGTTAGAGGTGGGATTTTCCTATTTACAAATAGTAGCCACACAATCAATAATAATTATTAAAATGTTAAGCCTGTAACCGATTTAAATGAACATAAAGGCCTTATCGTAATTGATAAATTAATAAATTACCTACTAAGCACTTGTATAATCTTTATTGGGTTGTTTTTTCTTCAATTCCCCATTTTGACTACGTAGGGTTAACCACTGTAAAATAATGTAGGCTGAAAATGCAAGGGGTCATCAGAAATGGTAATTATCTTGAGCCTGGTATTGCAGCTACCGTTTCCACTTACTGCTTGAATTTACTGTTTATAATTACCCTGGTTAACTGTAGATATTTAATGTTATTATTTTAGTGATCAAATCTTTAGTAAATTGAAAATTTTCTACAATATACTTCTTAATCAAATTAGTGATGATTTGAAGATTATATATATATTTTTTTAATATTCTGTGCATGCATACCGGATGATATTAGATCTGTATTTTTCTGTTTCATCAAGATATGCAAAAAATAAGTTTTTTTCTGATTTAGATGCAAATAAAATTATTTTTAAACAGTGTTCTATACTATTTTTACATTCTTAATCTAATTCATAGATATTTGCAGATTTTATTCTGCTTTAGATAATTTGTTCAGTGGCTCAGTGTAGAGGAGCTCGTGGCAAAGTAATAACAGCCGCACGGGTCGATCCATCAGGTTAAGCTACGCGATGGTTACCACGACGGATACGGTTGGTCCGTGGATGGGTGACCATCTTTATGTACCGAGACTCTTCCATGCCTTGGAAAGCACGTTAAGCCGTTGGTCCCGGCTGTCATTCGTGGATCTTTGACAGTCGTTACAAGTCGTCAGAAGCCCGAAATTCTGACAACCAGTCTTACCGAGGGTTATCGTATTTCCCAGTTACTGGGTAGTAGAGGTCAGATAGGCAGTCGCTCCATGTAAAATACTGGTATTCCGCTGCATCCGGTTAGACTGGAAGCCGGCCCCAACATAGTTGGTAAAAGGCTAGGCAGATTGATAATTAATCTGTTCAGTCATATAGATTTTTTTTTTTTAACTAGGATATTTGTGGCATCTTCGGCAAACCAATTATGCAAATTGACTAATGTAGATTTTTTTTTAAATCTATAAATTCAAATGGAAGACTTAAAAAAAAATATGTCAGCATCAATCATCTATTAATTCATTGTTATTTTTGTGCCATCATTTTAACTTTTAACTTCTATCCAAGCCACACTTTTTTCAGCAATTAGTGCATTATAAAAATCTAGATGGATTTCTATAATTCAAGCACACAAATGTACAGGATGCGGACTTAATGCCTTATACTTTTTATAGTCTTTTTCTACCAGTCATACTTTGCATGATATAGAGATAAACAATGATTTATCATGGTTAGTAGCTACAATGCTAAAGTGATGACTTGTAAGCCTTTATGACAGATTAGTCAGAAAAGACAACACAATACACATAGGGAAGTGTGAAGGCTATTGGAGAGACCATTGTCAATGACACAATATAGGGTTGAAAAAGGCTTCACACCCTGGCAATTATCATACATACATGTCTGATCTTTCTCTAAATTTGCTATACAACAAATAATACTCGTAATTAAATATATAATCTGTAATATATGTAATATATGTCTGTTTTTAAAATATATTTGTTGGAACTTAATTATACCGAATAAAGAAAAAAAAACAGTATATTAAAATTAGAAGTTAATCATGAAGTTTATAATTTTTAGGGGTTATTTACTGTTGGTAGTATTCAGCTTGATCTAGAGACATAACTTTCCTCATCAGACTCAGATATCTTTACAGTCTGTTAACTTTAAATGAAAAGCAAGCAATATTATGTTTACAAGAAATGATGAGCTTCAACCTCGGGGGAGCGAAGATAATCTCATCAAATGAAACAACTAATGAGAATATAAATGGCGTAATATATTGGTTGGGGACCGGGTGGACTGTAGTCTCGCGGCCCACATACTCCACCATATAAATCGAACCTAACTATTTATTATTTACCCACTATTTAGTATTTTACTATTATAAAGATCAAAAGGATTTTTACTTATTAATGATAATTTACATTGGAAGCATTTTCTGTATTTTTATAACCTGTGGACTGACCCGGGGAGCCAATCCGGCAGGGCGGCAGCTTGTTAGCGTTAGGAAACCGGCCAAGTAATAATCTGCTGTCTAGTGCGTACCTAACCTTTTATTCCACCTTAATCAGAATAATTTTCATAATGTTGTGTAATGATAAAAATGCTAAGACGGATGACGTTGTTATCGGCATCTACCTACGTTTAAAGGCTCCTAAAAACAGGCGCGACACAAAAACCCCGCACGTCGCGCGACGCGACGTACCGTACCTTTGTGTCGTGTCGCGTGTCGCGCCTGTTTGTAGGAGCCTTTATCCAAAGTATTTCGTAATTGCAGGATCAAGTTATGACTTGACTAATGTTTAAAAATCTTTGAAATAGATAAAGAAATGTAAGTTGAATTGAACGCATTTTATTACAGCATCTTTTTTCGAATGGTTGTTTATTCCAAGTTCTTAAAAATGTATATATAACATGATTATAAAGAAATGGCTTGTGAAGGACGATATCTAAATAGTTGTTAGTTTCCTTTTCGTTCATTGCTTCTCTGGTCACTTCGTCTGTTACAGGCTCCAAGTGTAAACTTGTAGTAAAAGACCGAGGTGTCCGCAAAGAACCCCCGCAAATGCGTTGCGTCACGTGGGCGGGCAGATCGATTGGGTGAGCGGGAATGTTGGCGCTTGCGCGAACCCCATCTTATTTATCGACCGCCAACTTTTAACTGAACGCTTTTGGGGCAGGTTAGGCCTATGCTCTGAGGTCAAGGTCACGTGCCACACCACTGAAATATTACCTACAGTATCCAAAACTAGGTACAATTATTTTGACTAGATCTGATTAAACGCGCACAAATAACGCTACATAATTGCAGTGAAAGCGACCAATGAGTTGATCAATGCTTATTTCTTCTCGTTTTGAGAAGAGGCATGTCCTGCAATGGGCCACATTCCTTGTAATCATAAACGCTTTCAGTGAATTGTAGCAGACCACTTATTTTGCAGGTCGTTTCATTATTATCAGTGAAACTGTTTACATGATGACTGAGATTAAGGAATCTGATGACAAAGATGGAAGGACCCTCGTAGGTTCATTTCGTTTACACGAAGAGTTTAAGTTCTAGTTAGATGGTCCACACTCTATTTTCAGGAGCTGAAATGCATTCTCCATATTTATGCCGACACGTAGTCATTTTTGAAGTTTAACGTAACGGCAGTAAGTACATTTTAAATCAGCCTACTCATGCGTGAGTGCGGTGAGGTAGAGGATAGTTTCAAAAATCAAGTTGACGGCGAAAGGGAATGACGTAGTTTAGAGTTCGTCTCTTATGAGGGGCAGTAGTGTCAAATGCTTTATTGGCAGTGATTCATATTTATACACGACTGCCTAAAAAGGAGTTATTTTTATTTGTGGTGGTTACGTTTTCTTAAAATGTAAAATACCTAATTATTTCACAATATTTGAATGAGCAATTTTTACCAGAAATATCAAAACCCGACATTTGAATCTTCTCGACAGCAAATATTCAAGTATGAAAATTAACTGCTACACATTAGATAACCGACGGGACCGTTGCTGTTAGCCATAAGGGTTTAAAAAAAAAAAATGTGTTACACTGTGAACGGCTTATTTAATATGAACTGATTACCCCTTTCAACCCAATCATAAACTGGTTAGTAAACCCCTTCAAACCAAACAGTTGTTGTTTATGGGCATGGGTTCATAACCTATATCCCCTGAACAAGTAAATTCCTTTAAAAACCTCACGTTGAACGGCTGAGTAAACCCTTTCCCTCAAACTCGTTTTACCTGAACTTTTCAATGGGTTAGTCGTTCAATCGATTACCAGAATTATAAGGCTAACCCATTCAAAGTGTTGGATTATGACCCACTCCTTCTCACAGAGCGAGAGGAGAGAGACGTTATTCAAAGTGTTATAGTTATAATTGGGTTTCGGTTTCATGGGGTTTGAAAAGGTTGAGTCATACAAGATATATGCTCCATAAGGGTAGCCGAATGAACGCGTAACCTTTTGAACGACTTACTTAACTCGTAGGGACCTCGCGCATTAGACGGCCACGACCACGACCAGTGCTCGGCACCGACCAGTACTTTAATTGCGCAATACACGATCAATCACAATTTGTTTCGATTTGAAACAGATTGCTAATCCATTGCTTCATAAGTTGGATAAAAAATCTGCTCAACAACGTAAATAACGCACGCAATGAATGTTATTGAACTGTCAAAATGAAAAAAAATTGTCATAATCGTTTACGAAAATAAGTTACGCAATTAGGGTACAGGTAAACTATAGAAACCGACCAAGTGCGCGATTCGTATCGGTTTCCATATAATTTACCTGATCGTGGCCGTCTAGTGCATGAAATCCCATAAGCGGGGTTGTAGGGTTCCTGATTAACCGGTACATAACCAGACTGATAGTCAAATAAGAAATTTTAAATAATATACGATGCCTGACAAGATAAGACTACCGAATACTAATAATAATCGAACCGGAATTTTTGCTGCGTAGGTACATGGTAAATTGGTTTTACTGAAAAATCTGAAGGTGTTCGAGTCAGTTCCGAGCTTTTACAGTAACATAATTAAATATTATGTCTAGTAAATAGAAAGTTTTCTCTTCTTTTTGTCATCTTCAATTTGTATTTTAAACATGTTACGAACAAAGCAGGACCAATGCCAAGATCAGGAAAAACCGACGAAGCGTTGCAAGTACCTACGCACATGTTGCGTTACGTTGATTGTGTAAGTTACATCGCCAAGTTACGAAAAATAAGCGATGTTATCGTAAAGGAGCTCAAGCCTAATTTTTTTATTTGTTTGTCCACTGCATGAACCGACTTATTTGGTTCACAACAATAAAAAAAAACTTAAGTACAATAAATATAAAACTTAAAAAGTCTAGCTTGACGATAAGATCTTAAGTAGCAACGAGAAAAATTCGCAAGGTCTAAGAGTGAATCTACGAACTGGTGCTACGGCATTGTCCAACGAAGCCAGGACAGCGATCCAATCATTAAAGACTGATGATGAATTGATAACTATGACTTTAGACTTAGACAAACGAACCCGTTCATTAATTTTTCTTAAAGACACTTATTTTATGGAATTAATATAAATGTCTCCAATATAATCAACTAATGTAAAAAAAAAAATACATAATTGCTATAATACTCTTCCTATAAAAGAAGAAAATAATGGAAGCTGTGTGAGGAGAGTGCTCATTGACCGCAGCAAGGAACGCGACACGCAGTGGCGACAGCCGCGGTGGCAGCGGGGTGGGCGCAGGCTTCCTTCGCCCGGGATTGATCGTACCCGTACCTACTCCGCGTGTGAAGTCTCCAGTGTAGTCATGGAGACCGTCTGCCTCTATCGCCGTCGTAGCGTCGCCATGAAAACCGTGCCGCTCAAATTTTTACATGCAAATATGCTATAACTATGTCTGTTTGATAGAATACAAAGATTTATCATAGCTGAATTTAATTAAAAGAAATTCATAGCGTCCAAAATATTTTTCTAAGTTAGAATCGACTACGAAATTATTGAAAATATAAAATACAGTATCATCTCTTGTCTTTGCTATCAATTTATGTCTTCAGTTCTTTATTGTTATGCAATTGGTTCCAACAACTAAAAAACTGGTTCACTCATGCCCAGGTCCCGGGGTCGTCCGGGCTCGCAGTGGTTGGTTGGGAGCATCTCTGACGTAAATAAAAACAGGGCTGGCGATCCGCGGCGTAATTGCATAACACACTTACAGTAGCAATAGCTTTAATTTTGTAAGTTCAACAACATTAATTGCGTTATTTACTTTGTTGAGCAGACAAATTTTTTGACATTAGAAGCAATGGATTAGCAACTCCCTTCAAAGTCATTCAAAACGTCATTAAAAATGTGTTGCGCAATTAGGGTGCTGACTGCTGATCCCGGAAAGCCCTGACCCGAAACTGCGTCAATAGAGCTTAAATAAACGATACTGCCTTCTCCTTTCAAAACCGGGTGGCCATAATCTCACAAATGCAAATTCAATGCAATGATTTGTTATCTAATAAAAGTGTCACTAAAATTTTATTTCTTTTCGCTATCGTTTACCACATACCTACTAATGCACATCATCAACAATTTGGTATTGCTGGAAAATATTCTTTATATTCAACATAAATCTAGACTTTATATAATACACATAACGACGTCACTGTTACGTCGTGTCAATGTAAAGAAATTACAATAAAAATTACAATGGGAAAATGATAAAAGAATCAGAAGAATTCTTCATATAAGCAAGAAATGAACTGTGAAAGAAAATTAGAAGCGACTAGGTGGAAAAATGTTGGCGCTAGTCAGTACAAGTATATTTACTGATCAAAAGATTGAAAGTATATAGCTAGATGGGGGCAGTGAAGAACCGGTCGTTGTGGTGAATCTTGTGGGAGGCCTATGCCCAGCAATGAATGTCTGGTGGCCGAGATGCTAACGAATATAGGTGAAATTTTAACATACTGCACAGCTACTACCTTCTAAACTGCTTACTCCGATTTATGACAAATAGAGAAAATGCTAATGTAACTAAACTAATAAAATAAGTCATGCTCATGGGTTTCATAAATAGTAAAAACGTGTTTTTTTTATTAAGAATGAGTAGCGGATAAAGTAGCAAAAACAAAAAGATACTCTAGGTACCTAAATATATAACTGTCAGTAAGAAACTATTATCAAAGGCATTTTGAAGTGAAAACTTCTTTAGGCGCGTTGGGCATTTTTGAGATGGGACTAAACCATTGATTTCGCGACACTGTGCACAGCTTTTGACAATTGAAAAGACATCAACGCGTTGATTACCGCGTGCCGATTTTCACTTCTGTCGGCACTCCCGGAATGAGTTTTTTTTTTTTTTATACGTAAATCAAAGGAATTGGCAAGTCATTAATACACACATCAAAAGTGTCTAAGGATCAAGCATTTTTATGCGGATTTCTTGAGATTGAGATGTGGCTTTGTAATAAATTTATGATTATATAAATTTATATGGATCCTTTTTGGTGCATTTCATAATTTGAAACAGGAACTGTTAATCAAATTCGAGTAAAAGATGAAAATCAGCTGTCAATATTTTCCCTATAAAAACATACAACGCATTGAACACATTATTAGTGCTACTGTTTCCCTACTACTGATTAAAACCAACGTTATTATGGAGCGGCGACGTCATTTAAGCAGGGAAGAAATGCTCAGAGCCGAACTCATTTTGAGTATGCCAAACCGATGTTCTTGTGTTGTTAGTGTTCGCGGTAGAAATACGGATTATTAATTGTTTAAGTTACCCAATAAAATTTTAAAGAAAACTGTTATTTCAGTCTTTTTTTCGAACTTTAATGTTAGTGGTTCAAATGTCAAAAATCCCTTTATTAGGAAAATGGCAAATTTCTTTATTAATGCAAAGGTGACTTGGTTTATCGTTACTGTGACAAACGAAAACACTTTATTTGATGAATCCTTAAAGAAAATTTTAATTAATATCAATCAGGAGAAAAGTTATTGCAAAAATATATGTTGATCCCTAGACACTTTTGATGTGTGTACTTTCGGAGAGCAGTGGTGGCCCAGTGGTAACGGCCCCAACTTACGAGTTTTAGGTCGTGGGTTCGAACCAATGCAGGCACTTTACTTTGTGTAAATAATTTAATCACCACTGCTCTCAAAGAGGTGAAGAAAAACATCGTGAGAAACGTGAAACCAGCATGTCGTAGAACCAAAAATTCGAAGACATGTGACATCTACCAACCAGCACCCACTCCTCGAAGAAAGAAGGCCTGTGTCCCAGCAGGGGGAAAATTATAGGCTGATTATGATAATACTCCCACATCTATTCTTATCACGCAACATTTTTATGTCGGTTTGTTTGTACTTATTGAAGAGCTAAAGTATTTTGTATGTTTGCGGGCCTAAATTGGCAAGAAAAAACACACGAAATCATTCGGCTGTCTGTCTTTCTAACACAAAGTTTTAGCAGTGACGCAGAAAAGGTTCTGTGTCGGGTCGAATCGATTTAGAAAGATAGGTTATCGTGCGATAACAAGTTTTTAAAGCTGTTTAAAAATGTGTAAGTCCCTACGTTACATTATTATTATATTTTCAATAATATCGTACCTACGCGTTAAATGGTGGAGACATACTACAATGGTGCTTAAAAAAAACAGAATAAAATTAAACTCAGTGCTAAAAGGTGCAGATAGCAAAAGTCCAGCATAGCCACACTATCACGGCTCGCTTTGGCAGGGCACTGGAGGCGAAGCCCTGAACCATCGCACTGATCCAAGAGCCGACGATCAGAAACAATAGAATGTGCGGCCTCGGGTAACATCGGACGTAATTCTCAACACACACACACATCAGACAAACCAAGAACCTGCGTCTACATACCAAAGAAATTCCTATCACACCACTCTTAAAATTCTGTTCCAGAAACCTGATAGCTGTCAGGCTCCAGGTCGAAGCCGTTCCAGATGTTGTACTGACCTCACTATACATGCCAGGCGAGGACGCAGACTGCCCGCCAAAAGAAATGGCCGACCTGGTACAGCACTGCGAACACGCCAAATTAAACCTGATCATCTGCACCGACCCGAACGCCCACCACTCGCTATGGGGCAGCGACGCACCGAACTCCAGAGGAGAGGTACATTGTAAACCGCGGCTCATAACCCACTTGGGTCACAGTCCGAGGACAAAGGATCATAGATTAAACACTTGCTAAAGAAAATAAGATAAACCTCATCACAAACTGGCACGTACCAGACGAGCCTTCTTGCTCAGAACACAGAAGGATCAGCTTTACACTAATTACCAACACAAGGACCCGCACCGAAGCGATACACGTGGCGCACCAATGTTCCCGGGTCAAACGCCTCCTAGCCTCCCGATTAGCTAGGCACCTATCACAACTAATCACAAGTAATCCTACGAGAACAAGCACAATTGGAGTACACCACAACAACAAAACTATAGAATACCCAACCAAGACCATACCATGCATTATGTTAAAGAGCGCCGCAAACCAAGTCGAGCGAGAGCAAGCCCTGCATAGTGGAACGCTGAACTAAGTAATATGATGCACTACGCAAGAAACAGAGCGAAAAACACTAGACTCCCAGATGACTGGGAGTTAAACAAAGAGACCCAATATACATACAAAAAGCAAATCAGAACTGCCAGCACAACAGCAAGGCGGAAATTCTGTGAATCTATCGAGACAAACAATGTAAGCGCTAGGGTAAGGAAGATCCTTTAAACCGATCAGGACCGAACTCTTGGCTCGCTGATACACTTGGCTCGCTGATAACTCATACACACTAACCGACCACGAAACCAGTAAGGTCCTTCACGAAACTCACTTCCCAAACTGTAAACTCCAAAACTTTTTTTTGGGATGCCTGCTCTTAAAAAAAAAGATTTTATGCTCGCCGTCTGTAGGCTCTATATATCAGAAACCCTGAGCAAAGGTTCTAGAGTCAAGCATAAAGGAAGATGCGACCAAACGACAAACAATGATGGCATCACCCTGCGACAAAACTCCGAAACTACACTACTTTCAAAAGCACTACAGTACAGAACGAGTAACGGTATCTAACCGCAACACAGTAATACTGCAATGGATAAAAGGACACAGCGGATCGACGACGCAGCTGACGCGAACTAACTAGGAAAAAGAAAGAAAAATGGTTTATTCTGCACAAACATAAAGCACCTTACAAAAAAAAGACATTCAGCAGAGAGCATCCAGCACGTCAGTCTGCGGACCCGAACCTATCGTACTAATCCCCTTCAATCAGCTAGGTACGGAGGTGGCTACAGGAGTTCACCCACACACAAGCGGAGAACTATTGGCCCTCGACACCGGGCTGCAAGTAGTCCAGGGAAGCTATGCCGTCCTTAGATGGCAGGGTAACCAGGCGTTTATTAAGGCTGGACAGGAACGGCCTGCACCTGATGACGGTGACAATCACGGGACACTTCCACACAATAGGCATAACGGACAGTTCGTGCAGGGCATGCATGGAGGCTGAGGAAACCGTTGCCAATGTGCTCATTGAATGCACAGGCGTCACCCATATTAGAACCGAAACCCTCGGGTCACCCAGATCTTTTACAGATGTTCTGAACAGCCCATGAGATTTAATCAACTTCTGGAGGGAGGTGGGCTGGTTGGACTAACCACCGACGGCCGCCCACGCACATGGTCCACCTGAAGGACTAAGTGCCGAAACCAAACCAGAGAACATGGATGCAGATAGTGGGTAGTAAGTTTTCTGTTTAAGATCGTTAATTTTTATAGGGAACCACCACTGTTTGACGTATGTATAATTTACGGATCTGGGCTTCTTTACCACAACTTTCTATGTCATAACTATGTGATGTGATTGTGGATGAAGATGCGCATTCATTCATAACTCAGTGAATTTCAATAAAAAATAAATGTATTATACTATGATGGACAAAGGCTAGAGAAAAATGATATTACCTTGCATCTTCAATAGCCAGTACTGGCATATATGGTTCATTGAAGTGTTTGGCGCCGGTCAGCGCCGAGTTCTGACGCTCCGTGGCGATGTAACGTCAATGCTTACTAAAGAAAACGGTCACCTGTAACAAAAAAAAAAATACTATTAAGCATTATACAAGCTTATGGCTTCTTAATTGGATTTGCTCAATGTTATTAAGAACTATGTGGAGATTCTCCAAATATTTCTACGAAAACCTTCTTAAAAAGCTTTTCCACTGGAGAAATCCTGGGTTTTCGTTTAAACAAGACGTGGTGTACTAACGTTATACAACAGTGGTGTATTGAATAGCCAAAACATCGAAAGTCTGACAACCTTAGAAATGGCGGCGTTGCCTAGTAATTGGGCTGTGGAGGTCAGATGGCAGTCGCTCTATGTAAAATACTCATATTCAGCTGCATCTGGTTAGACTGAAAGTCGACCCTAACCTACTTGGGAATAGGCTAGGCGGCTGATAAAATGCTATTGAATAATTTTGCATCAGAATGAACGCATGCAATGCGTTAAAATGGGCTAATGTTTCTAAAACTTGTGATAATTGATTTCAATAACGTTGTCTCCAATTTTTTTTTACTGTAGTTATCTTTAATGGTTTACCGAACGTGGCTGAACTAGGAAAAAAAACCAAGTGATGGATCAGCGCGACCGTTACATGTTATGCTCGTAGTCCCGTCCACATGCAGAATTCGCGTTACATTACACGATAAATTACATTACAGGCACGCTTTTGTGTTACGCAATACGCTAGCAGAACCATTAGCCGCGAGCTACTGGTACCTATTCTACCAAATTTTTGATGAATTCCTTTATTCGATTGTTACGTTATACGGCATACCAAAATCGGATTGCCGAATAAAAGGGTTACGACGTTTTTTTTTAATCCTCAACTCGGAAGCTCTTGACCTGCATATGACCTGATGGTAAGTGATGATCAGGCCGAAGGTGGAAGCGAGCTTCGTCCGGAATCCTCAACTACAGAGGATATAGCTATCTTATCTCTAGCTGCCGAAACACAACAATCCTGTTAATATTGTTGTTGCAACAGACTTTTAAGATGGTGGCAGCTAGCCAGGCGGACTAAGAAGAAGCCTTACCACCAACCAAACCAAGCAGAAAATTTTGTCCCCACTGGTAATAGAACCCGGATCCTCAGGGTCTGAAACAGGTGGTATTAACACTAGACTACAGAGGCGGTTGATGGTTGGTGCAAAGGGTTTAAAAAAAAACCCTTGCGATGTTTTACACTGAGAACGGCTTATAATCTTATATTATGAACCGGTTACCCCTTCATCCCAATCAAACATTGTGATTGGGATAGTAATCCTTATAACCAAACAGTTATTACATAGGGTAACTATTATTCCATGAACGGGTAACCCTTATACCATAAAACCCGTAGAAGGAATAAGGGTTCCTCTGCCATTACTGTTTGGTAAAACCATTCAAATACCATTATACACACACACATAATTTAGCGGAAAATAAAAAGCCCAACATTTTTTTTAAATACGGTTTCATTTTAAAATCTAGTATTTATACTTCTTTTCTTATTTAAAATTACACCTAAAATTAAAAGAGATTTTCCGAGAAAAATACTATTATGTGAAAATTTTACTTTATCGATTTTTTAAGAGAACCAAGAAAAGGTGAAAAAGTTCATTAAAATCAATTATTAAAATAAATTAATTAATATCGCGGGTTTCCTCCATGTGCTCCTTATTAAGGTTTTCACCCGCCTAGGCATGCTGAGAATGATGTTATCTATTGTTTCCTGCAATAGTCTCTGCCATTCCTCATCTACGTATTTATACCCATTGACAGGAGCTGGGATTCTGAATTTTACTCTTCGTTTCAGCAGATCCCAGACGTGTTCTATCGGATTTATATCCGGTGATCTCACCGGACACTCCATACCTGTGATATTCACATTATATAATATTATATTAAGATATGCTTGAATTGAACGAGAAAATGCGGCCGAGCATTATCCCGCATCAAAACGAAGTTGTCACCGACAAAGGGAACAAACGGTACGTTTTCTTCTACAATTTTTTTTATATAACCAGTTGTAGTCAGACTTCCTCCATTAATCACCACCAGGTCCGTACGAGCGCCCAAATATATCCCCCCCCCCCCCTAAACCATTATTGATCCTCCACCATAAGCCACTGCTTGGACGGCAGTTAGACGTGGGTTCCTACGTACGCGAAGCTGAATGAGATGATTATCCCTGTTCGAAGTACGTCTTTTTTTTGCCTTGTCCCGGTCTTCTCACAAAACCATAAGTCTCCCTGAATCGTTGGATACTGCGATAAATTGTTGAAACAGGTCGGCAAAGAATTCTTGAGATCACTCTGTAGGTTTGATCATTTCTCCTCAGCATAAGTGCCCTTGAAATTAGTGGAAATCTTAGTTGCGCTCAAGTAGGGCATAATGAAGTTCTTGACTATTAAAAATATTTAAAAGTAAAAAAAAACAAATGAAACTGAATTTTAATGAAAATTTAATGAAATTTTAAACCAAAACCATAAAATGATTAATAAGGGAAGTGCGCTCGAAATGATGATGTACGAATAAAATTTAAAAAATCGCATACAAGGTGACGTTCAATTGTTTTCTCAATTTGAAATAATTATGTCTAAAATAAAACGAATTAACAACCAGCCAGTAACATTACACCAACTAGTTTTTCGTCATTTTTTTATGTTACGCAAAATTTGCCGGTGTGTGTATTATTTATGAAGGGATTAGTAACCCCAATCAAAAACCCGTTCCCTCAAAAATTATTTACATTACGGTGCTAGGCTTACGGTGGGCCTAGTTTCGAGTTTTTGTACCTATTCGATCGCGTAAAGGTAAACTTCAATTTATATTGACACTGAAGGCTCGTGCAGACCAGCGCGATATCGCGGGCGCTACAAGCAGCGCGACCCTTGTAGCACCCGCGATATCGCGCTGGTCTGCACGAGTCTTGAAGCAGTCTCCGTCTAGTGACAATAGTGGGAAACACAATTATTCCATACAAATTGTCGTAACACTGCGCCCTATACCTTGGCCCTCAGGCTCAAGACACAGCATCATCGCGATTGCATGTATCGGTCTACGAGCGTAGCGTCGGCGTCGCAACTTGTGAAACGCACGTGATTTTTGTGGCCTGTTGTTTAAAAAAACCAGCAAATTGCGAGTCGGACTCGTGCACCGAGGGTTCCGTAACGTGGAAGGAAAAATAAATTACCATTTTCAAAGTAGATTTTTTACTGTTTGGGACCACATATTATGTTCGTTTGTAAAGAGGTCTAACTGATAAAAAAAAAAACTATCAGTAGTTTTATGTTTTGTGTAAAAGGTATTTAATTTTAATTACCAAAATTCTTCGCTTTGCAAACTTCGGAATTAATTATTTATTTAAGGGGATTTTTCATCATAAAGTCAAAAACTATGTGGCATAAATAAAACTATTTTTTACTAGCCCTTTACCAGAGTTCTTTAGCATAGATTCCGATGTCATATTATATTATTTTTACTCCAACAGAAGCCGAATGGGGTTTCATATTATTTTTACTCCAACAGAAGCCGAATGGGGTTTCAAGTTGGTTGGATCTGGGTTTAAAGATTGGGAAGAATCTTGACACATAAATGATTACCTCAAAACTTGGTATGTATTTATCTCAAAAGAAAAAAAAAACCGGCCAAGTGTGTGTCGCGCCACGCACAATGAAGGGTTCCGTAGTTGGGATGAATTTATCTTAAGCACAAAGTTAACACTGTAGTTTAAAAACATGTTCTCCCATACATTCTAACTGCAAATGTAGTTCGTACTCGCAATTTGAGAGATTTATCATGTTCTTTTAAAGACTCTTTCAAACAGGCGCGACACGCGACGCGACACAAAGATACCGCTCGTCGCGCGACGAGCGGTGTCTTTGTGTCGCGTCTGTTTGAAAGAGCCTTAAGACCATAGACATCTTATAGGTTTTCCTGTAATCTATGAGTAAAGAACCATTATGGAAATTGGGGTCCCCCATCTCCGAAACTACTGAGCCTAAAATTTTGAAAATAAATAATTCGGAAAATAGTTCTTCACTCATAGATTACAGGAAAACCTATAAGAAGTCTATAAGGTCTTAAAATAACATGATAAATCTATCAATATTGTGCGTACGAACTTAAATAATTGCTATGAAAGCTTTTTAACAGTTCCTGCTTATTTATACAACTGACTGCTTTGGTGAAGGGCGGGCGGTTTTAGGGGACTGTCTTATGTAATTTTGACATTGTCAGCCTTGATGAATAAATTACTTTGAATATTTTGAATTTTGAAATAATACACTTACACACACCCAAATTCACACTGGAGAGGAGAGGCTATGCATTTTTTTTTTTTTTGTTACTTTATTTTAACTTTTTTTTCTTTTTGTATTCAAACTATAGGTACTAACCTAATCAAACTCTATACTAGTCTAAATTGGAAACAAATATTAATAGAGAGAACCTGGCACCCATAACACAAGTTTAATCTTAGCTTGTGTGCCGGAGGTAATAATCAATAATTTATACCATTTAAAAAAAAAATGTTATCATAGTACTAACCTATCTCCTTTGCGTAAGTTGTAAATTTGGAAATAAAATTTATTCTATTCTAATAGCGTGTAATAATTTCAAAAAGATTTTGTATTTGCTACTATTTTGCATTGCTATCTTCACTTTAGCCATCCTTATGTTCATATTTTATATTAGAAACCATATTCAAAACAGCGGTATTTTTATTTTAAATCAACCAACCCTGATATTATAGTTCCCGACTAAAACATTCAGAATTACTTGTAAAAGCGTTTTTCGTAAATTAACCTCAAAAAGGGTAACAAAATTTTAGTAGTCGTTTCGTAGTCCTCTGAGCACTTTTCCGGATGACAGCCATGTGGACGAGTACTTCAAGAAGAAGTCTTTTTTGTTTTTGTATTTATTTGTATAGATAGTTGTTTAATTTAGTACCTAGTGTTAATAGTTAGTAGTGTAATAACTGTAATGTAATGTTATATTATGTTTCCTATGATCGCCTATGGGACTGTGGTCTGGTGGCACCTCACACAGCTGATTAAAGCTTCCAATGCATGCAAAGACTAGCCTGCGTGGCGACCACTGGCTGCAATCGAAGGCATGCTGGGACTACAACCGCTCCACCTGTTCATATAGCAGCAAGTAACTATGGCGGCGGTGCTTCTTAATGCAATAAATCTTTGGGGTAAACAGACACCCAACACACCGCACTGTTTAAGGGACCGCGCTACTTGAGGGACCGCACTACTTGAGGAACTGCGCTACTTGAGGGACTCAATAATGAGTTGGGATATTACAAAAAGCCTTAAATGACTGGATACTCAAACAATTTATCTTCGATAAAAAATACAGGATCCAACTTCACGAGGATCGCCGATGCGAGAGTTTGCGCCTCGCAGAGCTACGAATCTTCACGACACGGATCCAAAACAGGTATACCACTACCTATCCTGGTGCTGGAATCTTCTCGGAGGACTTCAACATACACATAGTCATACCATTGGGAGTCTCTAACATAGTGTTCCAGGCCGAATGCATAGGTATTTCACTTGCCGCTTCAGCCATCATGGCCAGGGAAGTTGAAAGACCACTTGATACAAATACTCTCAGACAGCATGGCTGTTCTGCAAGCGCTTATCAGTCACACTGTTACAGCTGGACTGATATACGAGTTTCACCAGCGCCTTAACCAGGTGGGTAGCCTCAATAATATAACCAATCAATTGTTCAAAGGACACAGCGGTTCGTGGGGCAATGACACAGCTGACAAACTTGCCAGAAGGGGTTCGAGCATGGCATCAGTAACGCCTGACCCCATCGTGCCACTCCCCTTCGGGTACCTATGCACTCTGGTAAGGAAACGAACCAGGGACCAACATCACTAACTATGGTTGGACCACCGTGAGTGCAAGCAGGCCAAGGAGGCACTCCCTAGAATCGATGGCCGCCTCACGAAACAGGTTCTCCCACTAACTAAACAACACCTGCGTAGATACAGCAGCAGTAACTGGCCATGGGTAATTTAATAAATACCTCTTTGTCATAGGAGTCACAGACAGTCCGCTGTGCAGGGCCTACATGGAGGACGACGAGATAACAGCTCAAGTGCTGTTAAGCAAGGTGGTCGCCACATACAAGGCAAAGTGAGATTGTCAGTAACACCAAGGTGTTGTTGGCCTTCTTTGAAGAGCTAGGGTGGATTGAATAACCAATTTTTCCACCCGTATGCAAAATATGCGCTTTGACATGGAGTTGTGAATACCAGCCCGTATAACAGTATTACCTATCTTTCTGATGATGTAAATAAACTAATGATCTCACAAAAAAAGAAAAAATATTTAATTATGTTAATAATAAAAAGAGAATTAATAATCTAATAGTCTAATAAACAGAAATTCCCAAAAATAAAAATAAAAAAATCCTCTATGATGATGAATAGGTGGAATACAAATTAGATAAATGAAGAAGCTTGTAACAAGAGAAGAAAGCACACTAAATCTTACCTGATATCACTAATAGGTAGGCAATGCAAAATATGTGCTTTGACATGAGAGTTGTGGATACCATCCCATATTACCTATTACCTAGGTAGTTTAAGGGTTATCGCTTTCAATAGTTCAACTGCAGCATTATTTTAGTCAGAAGGTCATCTTAAGGGTGGGTTTTTACAATATTGGTATTTCAGTATAATGTACAGTGTAGGAAAACAATGCAAGGCAAACTGGACCTTTATTTAATGATAGATTTAAAATCAGTCAAAACCTTTATAAAAAGGTTGACTGTATGTTGTTTCTTGATGAAAGAGAAAAAAAAATCAAGTCCAACTAACAACAGCCTTCAATAACTAGATATCTCACTGCTAAGCTGGCTATCACAGCAAATATCTAGTTTCTAGTACATTTATTTGATTTTTATCACTAAAGGATTATGGCAATGACATGTGAGTTAATGAATTAGATAGAAGCACATAAGAATCGTGAAATATCAATAGCGCACACTGTTAATATAGTCAATTTATCTATTTAAATTAAGAACTTGATGTGATCAATATCTTATACATCTATCTTTAAAAGTTATAATTTCATAATAACATTCTCTACAAGAACTGGACAAAACGTTGCTGTCATTGAATAAACTGGTGATTGTTATGGGAACAAAAAATAACCTAGCAAATGTTGTGATCGAGGCTAAAAGGAGACCTTGAAAGAACCGAATTGAAGAAACAATGTTGAAAAAATTGTTTTAGACATCAAAATCGTCTAAAATGTGTCTAAGAGGTCCACTTTTTGCGATTAAACAATCAGTAACTACTTACATACAATGACGTCATTGCATTGACAGTCAATACACCACAGTAAACAACATAAACTTAACTATCATAACTAATCATAAAGAAATGATGTGAAAAGCAATGAAAGCGTTGCACTGTTTATGTTTACTTACAGATCTTTGAGAATAAAAATAAATCCTCCAACTTTATCAGGGCTAACCGCGATTCGTAGTTGACAGCAAAACTGCGAATCCTAAATAACATGGCGGCATCTCGTCGCAGCCGGTGTATGTACGTTTTCACTCATTTCAGACGTATTACACTTGATAATATTACTCACAGCATCAAACACTTTTTGAGTTAAAAACACGTCTCAGTACAGAAACAAAATATGTAAGTTTATATCACACACTAAAAGCAAAATGACGTAACATTCTCAACCTTCACGGTCGCACAGTAGGTATAAATGGTAGTAAAAGAAATTAAGTTGTTCTAAACATTAATAATTGGAATAGTTCTTTTATCACTGCTCCTATAAAAGTCACTATTTACAAACGACTCATTCCAATGCTGAGTTCCTGTATGTTTGGAAAATAAAAATCAAACGCGATAGATTATTATGCCTATGAACAAACGTGACACGCAGTCAAGCAAGCTCGCTGTTAGCTCTTTATTTTTTTATGTCAGTGATACCCACTAACAAATATTAAGAATCTACCACGAAGTTAAAAAAATGATAATCATTTTTATTAACTGTTTATTAGTCATCTAATATTTGGCTTTTCAATCATGATTGAGAAGCCAAATTTTAGATGACTTCTCAATTCTATTTATGGCCCAGAATAATGTATTGTTCAGACAGAGTCGACGTTGGTGGCAACATAGCCACAGAATCATATAACCTGTGCACAGACCATTAAAATATTAAAATATGAAGTACAGTTCGACGTAAAAGACTTTGACGTGGTGACATTTGGAACTAAATATTTTACTTAAGTAATCAGACCTAATAAAGCAGACCTATGACGATGGCACTACTTTGCCGACAAGTGCTAGTATAGGTTTTCAGTCGCCAGCAGTGTTTTAGACAATTTTTTAAATTCTTTTACACAATTTGTTGAAACTCATTTCCCATTCGAAGTGACCTATGTGCAATAGTGGCGCCCTCATTTTTTCCAGACTCTTTTTTGCCAAGCTGTAGTCTGTTTTAATGGTAGAATGAGATTAAAAACAGAAAGCCCATACCAGGTGGCAGCACAGTTGTACGTCTTTAAACCGCCATTGTTGTGTTTATGTTAACTTTTGTGTCGATCACAAATTATACGAAAACTAGATAAATATGTATGAGAATTGGAATGTAGCACTATTAAAAGATGAGCTAAGGATAGAGGAAGCGTCTACCACTGGTAAAAAAGCAGCTTTAGTGGAAAAGTCAATAAATTATGAACGTTTTATGATTTATAGGATATTTTGTGTTTGTTGACTTTAAGTTCGTTTTTTGTTAAAGACTGGAGGAGTACGATAGAAATAATCTGATCATAGTTAAAAACTAACTGGGGCATGATCTTCCTGACTGAAAAACTTCAAAGATAGCACTTTTAGCACTGATCTAATATGATAATATAACCACACAAATACTTTACTGGTGTTATCAACTATAAACCACTTTCTCCCATAAAAGGCATAAAGGATAGCACATCTTCTCAACGAAATATCGGATTCCAATTTTTTTCGGAGAGCTTCCTCCCACAGTTTTCTTCTTATAGCATCTTTGGCAAATACATGGGTCCCCGTATTTTCGCAGTCAACAGCTGCGCAACTGGGCTCAATAATTAATTATGCAAAAAAGAAGTCGCTTGTTTACAAAAAAAATATGACTAGCTGTCAAATTATTAGACGCTGGAGATCAGCGCCATTTGAAGTGAGCAAGTGGCAGTTTTTATCGCCATTGTAGTCTGTGATCACTGTGTGAGCACTGCTGGCCCGTGGCTGTGACAGGCATTTTGATAGTAATTTTTACTACAGACTGCATTTGTCTGAAATCTTGTCAGGTCGTTAAAAATACAAAGTACAGTCAGGGAAATCTTTGTTTAGCAAATCAGTCCCCTAAGTCTATGGACTCGTATGATTAATAAAAGTTGTGGATAGAATTCTCTACGATTAGGTATACCCATACCCCTATGTCAAGTTCTTGGGTTTGACAATTTAATGATAGGACACACGCAGCGACTTTAGTCGCCAGCAACTCTCTGTCGATTTCAAAATCTTAAAACCACACCACCACCATCTAGATAATGCACTGCAGGAAGTTTTCATTCACCACTATTACAATGTTAGCACATAGAAAGTCTCGAACTAAGAGTTCGAGAGCGAGCGAGCGTTCGCCTAGTTTTAATTTAGTATAGTTTATTTGCTCCTGGCTGGAGGCTCTAAGTGTAGCAGCTTAAGGCACCCACAGGAAAGTCCGGTTAAGCAGCCAAGACCTTAGTGGTCAAAACTGCGAGTTGCCACGTTAAAAAAAAAAAAAAGTAAATTTGCAGTTGCAGGCTTTACAAAGGCCACGTCTGGATCATCTATCTATAGCCTTGTAAATCCACGACAAAAGTAATGGATCTTGCTCCTATTCTGCTATATTTATATATACTCTTTCATTAGCCTTTTGAACGCCAGAGCAAAAACACATGAACCTGCCTTCAACGCCAAGCCACAAATTCCGCGCAAAGTAGGTATTTGCGCGGAATTTGTGGCAATAAATAAATAGGCATTAATGTTCAAATTATTTATTTCGTGTTTCTGTATACCACTTTTTCTGTCACGTATTTGTGTCGTTGGCGTCCAGGGACAGTTTTCGCTTGTCACGTATACGTGACCATGGCGCCCAAAAGGTTAAACTGCGTTTCATCTTCCAGATACCAATAACAAATGAAACCTCAATAACAACCGATCGCCGTGAAACAGAACTGAAACCAAAGTATCTACGTCTTTACTGATTGAAATATCAACCATAAACTCAGTTTTGGAGAATACGTTTTACGATTATCAACTTTATAAGTACCTAATAAAGAGAAGGCTGAGTCAGTATATCAATTTCTTTGAATTTATTTTTAAGGGACTCACGAGGACTCATTTTGTAGATCGCGCGAATTGCCCTCTTTTGTAAAATGAAAATTGAATCTACGTCAGCTGCCGAACCCCACAGCAGAACGCAATAAGACATAATGCTGTGGAAAGTATACCTACTAAACAAAGTATACTAACCTAGCTGTGGCAACATCAGTTAAGACTACCTTATTTTTCTTACTGCATATGCAGCTGAATTTAATCTACCTGAAGGGCGCCCCATTGCAATCAGTAATTCCTAGAAACACAGTTTCCATAATAGCATCTAGTTTCTTGCCATCAAGTTTTAAATTTAGACCTACTTGAGGTACATTTGGTAACATTTAGTTTTGTTCGCAAAGATAGCTAGCCCTAGCTAGACCTAGCTGCGAACCATTTCGAAAGAATTGCCAGACTATCGATTAAATGGCATCCGTATCTTTTCTATCTATTTTAAAAATAAGAGAAGTATCATTAGCGAATTGAATTATAAGTATCTTGTTATTGATGTTAACTTAATTAACACTAGGAGTAATGCAATTTTTTATTGAAGACACTTATTTTTGTTAAATTTTGGGGCGAGCGGAGACAATAGACCTATGATAAATAAATTATGAGATTTAGACTTGTAATTTCAAAGTATATAAAAACCGTTGAAAAAATGGGTGAAAATAACAAATGTTTTTAAGTGTAAACATACTCGTTTTATTGTAGACCAAATTCTTTTATAAGAACCGGTAGGAAATATACAGAATTACAAGATAGTTACAATATTATCAGTTTTATATGGGGTTCATATTAAAATATCGAGAAATCGAGGTTTAAATTTAAACGCAAGTGGTCCGAAAAGGGGCACCCGAGAGCCTCGTCAAGATTGTTTCTGATAGGCAACTCTAGCACCACGCGCGCTCATTGGTCAAATCAGATAGCGCGCGCTGCTTCCCCGGCTTCCTATTAGACACTTCCATCCATAGACATATAATAAGTATAAAGTATGGACTGGAGGTAAAGTCCGGTTAAGCAGCCAAGACCTTAGTGGTCAAAACTGCGAGATGCCCGTTAAAAAAAAAAAAAAAGTATGGACTGGAAATACCTACAAAAAAAAGGTGCATACCTACAACTCAAAATGTCTCTTATAATGTTGACCTAAAGGTCCAGTAACCAGGTCATAAAATTCCAAAAAAAAAAATCTCTTATAATGGCTGCCAATGCTAGGGTTGTGTCATTCAGGGAACATAGTGTTACTATTTCGAGTATCGATACTAGTACGTAACAGTATTACGAATCTTACTAGATATCACGGTTGAATCATATTAAAAAAAAAATTAGCTAATAGTCCGTTGTAACAGAAAAAAAAAAAAGAGGATTGACAATTTTATTTATCACTTCCCAAACAATTTTCCGCATAATTATAATTTCATTTATAGAATTATTACTTAGCAAATAAAGTTTTCACAAATATTTGTAACGCAAACCTAATGTTTGGCAAGTGAACGTTTAAACAAAGCCAAATATTTAGTATCGAGCGAGCATGCAAGTCTTATGCCTGTTTTCACCTTCACTAAGTGACACTTAAATGAATGACTAAGTGACAATTAAAATGTTAAATGTGGACAAATTCAAAAAAGAACTATTTAGAATTTTGACTAATAAATGCTATTACTCAATAAAGGACTATTTCGACGACAATTCTATAATTACTGCCTTAGAACACCCTACCTGACCTGTTTTAATGACCTTGAATTTTGTTCGACATTATCATTATTGATTATGGCATGTAATTGAACCATTTGACATTTATTTAGAAATTGATTGTATGTTTATTTTTCTTTTGATATGCTATGCCTATTTAAATTGATTTTATTACTGACGTGAAAGTTGACAGAATTTCACCAATTTGTTATTTTTAAACTTAAACAATTATATTTGTACGCCTCTGGGCAAAACATGGAGGATCTACCTATTTATAACACTTCACACTATGTGTAACTTGACCTGTGTTCACAAATAAAGCTTTCTGATTTCTGATTTCTGATTTCCCTAATAAAAGTTCACTGTTGGATTTTCAACGGTAGACTCAGCGCTGAGAGTTGAAAATCCAACAGTGCAGTTTTATTTAGGTATTCATTTAAGTGTCACTTAGCTGTCGGTAAAAACGGGCATTAGTGAATTAAATTTTCATCAATTTTATCATAAATGAACATTCGGAATAATACTCATCCTTACATATTATAAAACAAAGTCCACCGCCGCGTCTGTCTGTTTTTCTGTCTGTCTGAACGCGAAAAACTCAAAAACTACTAAACGGATTTTCAATCAATTTTTACTAATGGACGGAGTGATTCATGCGGAAGATTTTAGTGTATAATTCATTAAGGTTTTGTGTAAATTGGCTGAAATTTGACGATTATTGTTGAAGATGTCGGAAAAAATCATGCGGACTGGGAACTTTATTAGCGTGCGCCGCGGAAATCATAAAAGTTAAATAAAATGTATGTTCTACAGTATTGTTCATCTTAAAAAGTTAAACAAAAAAATCGTATACACATCATAAAACTCTGTGGAACGGTCTCTCGGTGCTATGAACCAAAGAGTACAGTTTGCTGTAAACCACGGGCCGGACCTAGCAATATCATTTCAGCGCAGCGAAGGAACTAGTATCAGAAACTATTACGGCAACGGTACAACACTATTCCACCATGACATATCATTGTAAACAAACGAATGAAATTATGAAATAATAAAAAGGTCTGTTGGACGGAAATAAGCCCATATATTAAAATTTAAGCCGTATTTAATGATCGCCTACACTATTTGCGCTGTAGCATGGTGCGGGTGACAGTTGCCCGTATGACGTTGACATTTGTCAGTACCACGTAGGGATGTGAGGTTATGCAATTCATTTTTATCGCTAACGATACTCGCAGCGTGAATCTAGTTCTCTTTAATATTGTTATGAAAATTAGTGTATTATTCAGTTGTGCAGTGTAACTACGTGTGTGCTACGTGTATAAACTTGTCAATATAAATGTTTTATGGCTACATAATTATCTTTGTACTTATATAAAATAATCAAAATCGGGTTTATGTTTTTTTTTTCGTGACAACATTTTTGCTCTATGGTGCATCGGCGCGGCGGCCATGTTGTTTACCCGTGCGATGCTGTGAGTGCGAGTACGAGTGCAAGCGCGTTATATTGTGACTTAATGTGACACGTATTACGATTTCATTGTTTGTTTTCATTTTTGTTAAATTGTTATTTGTTATAAGTTTGTTGAGTTTGTTGTTATTACCATGCCTAAGCATACAAAAAAAACTGTTTTGGGTAGTCAGGCCAGGGAGCTTGTTGTTCGCCTCCGAGACTACTTTGAAAGAGAACAACAAAATAATGGACCGTTGTTACCATTGAATCATATTGTAGAACGAGTAGCCGAAGCTCTTGATATTGGCCGCAATACTGTTTCGCGTATAACACGTGAGAAAATTGGCCAAGATGGGATGTTTGAAAATAAATTATCGACACCCAACAAAAAGCGGACCAAGGTGAAGCCAATCACAGATTTGGATGATTTTGCTAAGGTTGCTATTAGAAATCATATTTATGATTATTATAGAAGAATGGAGCTACCCACATTGCTCAAGCTTCTAAAATCATTAAAAGAAGCTGACTTGTTCAAAGGAGGTATTACTTCGCTACGGCAAGTTATAAAAGATATTGGCTTTGTTTACAAAAAAGTTAACAAAAGAAAGATTATTATGGATAGGACTGACATTGCCCTAGCAAGATGTAGATTTTTAAGGAAGGCCAAAAACATAAGTGATTGGAGCAAAGTTGTCTTTTTGGATGAAACGTGGCTAAACGCCAACCACACAGTGGGTAAAAGTTGGACCGACGATACGGCACAATCGTGTACCAAAGTGCCGGAAGGCAAAGGCGAACGCCTTATTATTTGTCACGCAGGTACAGCAAGTGGATTCGTCCCTGATTGTTTGCTGGCTTTTAAGTAAAAAAAAACTACGGAGTATCATGAGGAGATGAATTACGAAAAATTTAAAGATTGGTTCATAGGTCTATTAAACAATTTAAAAGAGCCTATGACCATAATAATGGACAACGCACCCTACCATTCGGTGCAAGTTAATAAACCCCCAAACCAATCCAACCGCAAAAGCGAGTTGGTGAAGTGGCTGAGTGAAAACGGAGTTACAGCAGATATAAAAATGTTAAAGACGGAGCTTATTGCCTTAGTCCGACGCCATAAGCCACCAACTCCTACCTATGCTCTGGACGAGATGGCAAAAGAAAAAGGCCACCAGGTCCTTCGACTACCACCCTACCATTGCCAGTATAACGCTATTGAGCTGATTTGGGCCCAAATAAAAGGTATGCTTTTAATTTCAATTCCCATTTTGAAGCTTTATAAAAAAATCAGCTTTCCGATCGTAGCATGTACCTAGTTTAAAAACATTACCAGATACTAGATTAGGCTGATTGATGATTATTTGAATACTTTTTTTTATAAGTTCGTTTATTTTTAGGTTACGCCGCAAGAAATAATACTTCGCCGCCATTTACGGCAAATAAGATGTTGGCCCTATTACAAGAGGCCATCAACAATGTTCAACCTGAAGACTGGTCGAAGGTCGTGAATAAAACAAAAAGGGACATTGTGTCTGATTGGGATCGTGACATACATATTGACAACATAATTGAGTCATCGTTAATAATATCCGTCACAGATTCAGATGATGAATTGAGTGACAATTCAGATGTTCCTGACTCTGATATGAGTTTAGACGAATAACATGTATTTTTTTTTAGCAACCTTTTAAGCAACCTTACCCTATAAATGTTCTGTTGTATAATTAGACCTTTTAAAAATAAAAATTGACCTACGCACAATATACGTTTTTTATTATAAAAAATATCGACTATCCATCGTAGCAGTACATCCCATCACTAAATACGTCTATGGCGTTACGTTATACGCATAACACTTTGCTTAATTTTTCATTCAATTTGATTTTATTTCTTGATTAGAACATTCTGGTTGGGTTTAATTTAATTTACTACAGTTATTAATTATTTAATATATTACGAATGTGGTACAACTGAAATATTAAGTCATAAATTGTAAATCGCGGCAACTTTCAAGAGTGAAACGAAATGTTACTGAAACTGTCACCCGCACCATGCTACAGCGCAAATAGTGTAGCAATTTTTTCATCGAAAGTTTATCACTTTATGTATACATACATACATACATAAACTCACGCCTTCTTCCCATGGGGGTAGGCAGAAACTACAGAACGCTACCTGCTACGATCCTTACATACTCCTTTTGCCTCGTTTACGTTCATACATCTGGTCATACACTCCCGCCGATTGCGAGTACTACGCACTTGGCCTTTCTGAAGAACATCACCAATAACGTCAGTATATGTCCTCCTAGGGCGTCCCCGACCGGCCTTTCCTTTCACATCAGCCTTGTAAATACGTTTTGTTAGTCGCCTTTCATTCATCCTCTCAACATGCCCAAACCATCTCAGCATACCCTTTTCAATTTTTGTTACAACATCTTCTTTTAAATCACACCGCTGTCTTATCACATTATTCCTCAGCCTATCATTCATAGACAAACCACACATGCTTCGCAAGGAACGCATTTCCACAGCATTTATTCTACTTTCATGCTTGTTTTGCCACACCCAACATTCACTTCCATACATAAGCGTAGGCACCAGCACACCATTGTGAACAGCCAGTCGAGCTTTTTTAGACATCGACTGGTTGGTCACAATCGCATGTATAGCACCATTCACTTTGTTTCCCGCGTTTACTCTCCTTTCTACATCCCCATCAATTTTCCCATCCCTTGTAAACAGACTCCCCAAATATATAAACTCACTTACTTGCTCCACACTCTTATCATTTATTTTCACATCACACACCGATACATCCTCTCCTCTTTCAAACACCATGACCTTCGTCTTATTCACATTTATATTCATCCCTTTCACCTTATATGCTTCATCCATCACAATCACCATGTCTTGCAACTGTTCTGCTGATGAAGCAAGTAGAACTTGATCATCTGCGTAGCTAAGGCATTTGACAGGTAACTCATTCATCCTCAATCCGCACTCACTCTCTTTCAAATTTGTCAGACAACTATCCATGTACAAGTTGAATAGCCACGGTGACGCTACACAACCCTGTCTAACACCCCTCGAGATGCAGAACCAGTTCGTGTATGCCCCATTTATCCTAACACAAGCACTGGAATCCTTGTATAAAGATTTCAGTGCCCGTACCAAGCGCCAGTCCACACCGTACATGGATAGTGTCGACCACAGTTCTTCCCTCCACACACTGTCATAGGCCTTCTCCAAATCAACGAAAGCACAATAGACGTTTTTGTGCTTTGCTAGATGTTTTTCGGTTATGCACCTTAAGGAGAAGATCTGGTCCATACAGCCCATTCCCTCTCTAAATCCTGCCTGTACATCCCATATTTTCTCATCTGTCACTTTTATTACTCTATTTATTAAAACCTTCGCATACAGTTTGCCGACAACACTCAAAAGACTAATGCCGCGGTAGTTTTTACACTCCTGCTGAGAGCCCTTTCCCTTATATAGTGGTACGATTACAGCCTTGCACCAATCATCCGGCACACGGCCATATCTCCAACACATATTAAAGATTCGGCACAACAGGCTTACTACCACCCCATCACCGCCCTTCAGCATTTCAGCAGACACTCTGTCGTACCCTGCAGCTTTCCCAACTTTCATCCCTTTCAGCGCTCTTATAATCTCATCTATTTCTATTGCATTTTCGTCATCTTCATCTGAATTTGGGTCTTCAAAACTGGCGTTTGCCCAGTTACCCACTCCTTGCACACTATCCTGACAACTAAATAAACTTTCAAAGTATTCCTTCCAGCGTTCCAAAACCTTACATTCTTCGCTTAGTAAACATCCATCTTCTGCTCTTATAACATTCATACTCGATGTTCCTGTCACTCCGCGAGCCAATCTTACCTGTTTCCAAAACAGCTTAACATTGACCCTGAAGTTATCAGAGAACTTCCTGTTATATTTTTTTTCCTTTTCATCCTTCTTAATTTTTACCATCTCTTTCACTTTCATTTTCATTTCGGAGTATTTCTTCTTCACTCTTTCCAAATCATCTGTCACATTCGTTGTCCCATTCATCCTATTTTGGGCCTTACAGGCTAAAACATTAAGCCAAGCCTCTTTCTTCTTCCTCACAATCTCTTTTACTTCACCATCTACCCAAGAATCATTCGTTCTACTACCACATTTCCTCTTCGCCAGACCACATACTTTTGTGGCTACCTGCACCATACTACTTTTCACTATATCCCATACTTCTTCTAGACTGTAATCATTCGTATCATCAAATATTTTATCCGTCTTCACTTTTACTTCCGTCTTATATTCCTCTTTTACCTTCAATTCTTGCAGTCTTTCTACTTTTATTCTTTCTAGAGCAGTTACAGGAACTCGAACTCGGTGGCGCCAATGCCTGAATAGACCATCCATCCGACACATAACCAGATAATGATCAGTCCCTACATTAACACCCCGATATACTCTAGTATCTGTAACTTTACTCTTTAATCTTCCATCCACAATCACAAAGTCGATCATACTTCTACTGTTTTGCCTTTCCCACGTATACCTGTGAACCTTTCTATGATTAAACATAGTGTTCATAACAGACAAATTCCTTTCTACACATATCTCTAGTAAATTCATCCCATTCTCATTCACTCTTTCATCCCCAAATGCACCTAATACTTTTTCGTACCCATTCCTCTTCACACCAACCCAACCATTAAAGTCTCCAAGCATAACAATCTTCTCGTTTGACCTACATCCATTCAATAAATCCCTTATACTGCCCCAAAATTCGTCCCTCTCCGAAGGTGAGCTTCCCATATCGGGTGCATAAACGCACAGAATAAAAATAGAGTTTAGGCCCACCTTGGTTCTTACCCATAGAATCCTGGGACTCACACAAACATAATTTTTCACACATTTCATCATCCGCTCGGACAGGACAACCCCACACCCTGACTGGCCCTATGAGTCTCTTGAACACCGGACCAAATTGCGGTCAGAGTACCGTGTTTGGATATGTCCACTCCTTTTCTTTTCGTCTCATTCACACACAACACATCTATCCTTTTATCCTTCACCAACTCACACACCTCATCCATCTTATCTTTTATACCTCCTTGCACATTCAGCGTAGCTAAGCGACATTCCGCCGCCCGCTTTTCGCCCCGTGGAAACAACTGACGTGGTATGTGGCGAGCATCACCGCCGCCTCCGACTTGATTATTAATAATAGAATTTGTACTCATTTAGTTCCCACGAAAAGCAGAGGAAAAAATCTGTCGACACTCTACAGAGCCCCGCATGTAGAGGTAAGGCTTGTTAGTGCCTGGGAGCGCCCGATCCCCAGACAACAGGCACGCTCGCGACTAGGCTCCCCCCTAGCCATGCAGCTCTCGGCACGGCAACCTTAGCTTGGGTGTGTGTTGTTCGTGCCACACAGAGGGAAACAATAAAATCCCCCAGCTGTTCCCTTAGTCGCTTTTTACGACACCCGTGGGATGAGATGGGGTGGTTCTATTCTACTGCCCGGAGACCACACGGGTCACTTTATGTATTATTGCATGAAAACCGGCTACTAACCTGTGCAAAAACAATTGAGGTTGATTTTCCTTCTTTCTTGCACCACACTTCACAATACAACACACAGGCATGTTGAATTGGTGTTTTCCAAACTATATTATGTCGTTTTAAAGGAAAACTCCTCGTAATTTTCTCACAAATCTCAATAAAACAAAAAATAAACAACCACTTGACAGCAGAACTACCATGAACTTGTCGCATATTATGGCGGATATGGCACTTACCTACAACTGTTACTACGTCTCAACAAAATGTTGCCATTATGAGGAACAACTGAAATATTGTTGTCTCTTTTATCAAATACGATTACCACATTAGAAAGAGTGAAATAACACGATATTTCACATTCTAGTTCGTATTTCACCCATATTTGTATAAGCAAATTTATGTATAGAATATCGCGGCGCCTCCATGTTTTTTCTATCTCAATGCTTCCATCCCTTTTCACGAAATCACTCCCATAGATTGCAGGAAAGCAAGAGGAAAGATGTAAGTGCGTTGGGGTAAGATCGGCGCAGGGGTAAGAACGTAGTAATCAAATATCCCACTTATTTGGCTATATTTTTTAATGCTAGCCACATTGCGCGCCACGTCATTATGTTCCGCTCCGCCCCGCAGTGACCGCCAGTCGCTCCGGCAACTCGGACGTGTACCACGCGCCGTTAGAGAAAACAAGGTAAGTTTTATAAAATATTTGTTTATCCGGTCTTTCACCTTCATTCGTATTTGCATTTTTTAGCAAAAGTATAGCTTATTTTGGTATTGTTTTGCCTAAATACTAAGTTTTAAGCAGTAATAACATGATAAAACTAATCCAGATATGTCTACTACCTCTGTAGGCTGAAATCCGGTGTTACCCATCTCGAGTAAAGATCGGACAAAAATATCCGGTCTTAACCAGTTTCGAAATTGGCAGCGATTGTCAAACTTTTATTACACATGATTTTAATTTAATTTTAAATACTTAATGTGTTCGTAATCGTTTCGAAATGGCGCTTATAACCCAGGATCTCACTGCTCGATTCTGCAGCTATCTGTTTTTTTGATGAAATTAATTTTAAATGAAATTTGAGGTAGTATTCAAAGGATTAGCAATAAGTTGCCTATAAAAAACTTGCCGCAATTACCTGTAATTATTTTTTTTATAATTAATTTGGTAATATAATTTGCAGCTATATCTTTTATTCATCAATTTTACGTCATTTTAAAGAAAATGATGTAAAGAATAGAAAAAAAATGGTTGCCTAATCTTACCAAATTAATTATACAAAAATTAGTTGCAGCAATTTCTTTTATAGATAAAATCATATAATTATAGATTAAATCCTTTGAATACTACCTCAACTTCCATTTAAAATTAATTTCATCAAAAAATCAGATAGCTGCAGAATCGAGCAGTGGGATCTTAAGCTATTATGTAGAAGATATTATTTTAATTAAACTAACTTACGTAACTGTTCATACAGGGTTTGCGTCTGGGGTCATATTAGACACTTATATCAACAATTTAATTGCAGATGCCACGTAAATACTCCCGAACCTCTTCGCGGGCCACTTCTTATACAAAAGAAGCGCTGCAATTAGCCATGCAGAAAATAAATAATAAGGAGCTCACCTATGCAGCCGCTTCAAAAATGTATGGCATACCTACATCCACACTCAGTGATAGAATCCTGAAGAAAACAGCGATAGTAAGTAATACCCTTGGCAGACCGACAGCTATCCCAGTGGCATTAGAATCTGAACTGGCAAACTGCCTACGAACACTGGAAAAGTGGGGTTGGGGGTTATCAAGAGAAGAGGTACTCGATGTAACTCAAAATTTTATAAAAACAAATAAAATAAAAACCCCCTTCAATGATGGCAGACCGGGACCGGACTGGTTTATTTCTTTTCGTCAACGCCACAATTTGTCAATAAAAAAGCCGCAACCTGTAGAATACCTCAGAAAAAAAATGACAGATCCGTTTATCATTCACGAATATTTTACTCTTCTCGAAAAGACGCTACAGGGGTTAAATATTTTGGATCCCAAGCAAATCTGGGACCTCGATGAAACTTCAGTTTGTCTCGATCCTACGAAAACTAAAGTTGTAGGTGCCAGAGGGGAGCCTTGTACACGAACAACATGTGGAAGCGCTAAAGAAAATATCACAGTTTTGACTACTGTAAATGCAGCTGGACAGAAATTGGACCCCCTGATCGTTTTTAAGGGCAAATACAACATAACATACGATTGCTTTATTTGGTAGTATGCTTGTGGATAAAACCAAACTTTGAGAATCTTAATATCTTCTAAATTTGGCATGTGGGGTAAGATCGGACAAATTAAATGAAAAAAAAAAGAATAATTTGGTACATTTATGTTTGTAGTATTAGGTAGATTTTTTTGATGTCATGTTAAAGAACAGGAAAGATCGGATACATTCTTTTCATACACCTTGTGCTCCTAGCAATAGGAATAGTTCTAAATTGTTGTCCGAACTTACCCCTTGATAGCGAAATCGTCATTATATTCACAAAAATTGTGTCCTGATTTTACAGGCTTACAAAGCAAAAATTATTGAGTGTTTATAAATAAATTTAATTTAAAATTACACTGTGTTGAATCATTATTAATTTCCACTATTTTTCATTAATGTGCTGTATACCAAAATTGAGAAAAACAAGTTTTTGCAACATCCTTGCAACTATTCGAAAATCCGTCCGATATTACCCCAAGGCACCTTAACACATCAATGAATTGACTCATAAAAGGGGTACTCTTGAGCTAAACATACAAAGATCTTGCACTATAAGTAGGAATAGCAGCAGCAATAATATATACGCCCCACGTTTGTTTATATTTTTTTATTGAACAATAAATTAAATTAAATAAAATTAGGTCTGACTTCATAGGCCAAAACAAATCGTTACTGATAATATGGATTGGAAATTAAATGGTTAGTCAGCGTCAACAGTATTACGGGCACTTGCATACAAAAGTCTTACGCTATCGCAATATCCAACACCTCGTCGTGATCCCGTTACTAAAACGTAAGCATCGCCAGCTCGCAAAAGACGCTTTGTTTTGCAATAATCGAGTGCAGCACGAACACGTGATTCTACTTCTTCCGTCCAATTACCTTTTACAACTTCAAAATAATGTAAAGATCGAACTCCTCGCCAAAAGCGTAACTGACGTGCTGTATGGCATGTTCTAGATACCGCCAATATAGGACAATGTGGTTTTGCTTGAGCAATTAGTTTAGCTGTACGGCCAGAATTAGTTAAGCATATAATTACGACAGCAAAGGCTCGCATGGCAAGTTCAACTGCATTTATACTAATGGCTCTAGTTGGCTCATCGAAAGGACTTTGCATTAATTCAGTATTTCCATAAATGTGTGGCTGCCAAATAATTCGTTCGGCTTGCCTACAAATAACCGCTGCTGCAGCGAGACAATGTTCAGCCATTTTCACAGAGTCATAATTAGGTGAAAATTTCAATAACGGAGAATCATAATGTAGTTCTAAAGATATAACATCCGCGCCATCAATTACTAGATTTGCCATATCTGTGACGCAAAGTGTGGGAATCTGCTCATTTATAGTTGCTTTAAAAATGCATGGCTTCCCAGCTCCATTGCATTTCGCTAATAACATTTTCTGGGCAATGAATATTTTCTCTACAGGCAAATCAGTACTTAAAACGCACCGATCAACATATACACCATCTGCTGCAGCTATTAATTCATCAACATTATCGAGACCTAATACTGTGTCAATACAAGCAATGATCAAAATTTGTTTCCCTTTTTCCTCTAAAAGGTCTCTTACTGCATTAATATCATGTACATATTGAGCATTTGGAACCAGTACAGCATCTACGTCAGATCCGATAGCCCAAGCTATTTGATCTTCCATAGTTTCGAACGGGTCGTGCGATGTTTCACTACAAGGTATCGAGTCAGCACTTCCATGTTTTGCCGTGCGGTGGATTTGGCTGATATCGTGAGGTGTCTGAGTGATTCGGACGGTCATTTTGGGACCAATAGTTCCGCCAATAGCAACTGAGCAATCTATACAGTCATCACCGACGTCAGTTATTACAAGTTTAATTTTACCAGGACTTAGGCTATCGATATATATTATATCGTTAGGATGCAGATCTGTCAAATGATCATAGCCAACAAATAAACAATCGGGGGTTCCACACTCACGCCAACTTGCATCAGTTGTTAAACGAATTGTGTTGTATTGGATAATATCCATGATTGTTTTCGGGCCGCCTCTCAAGTCCCCTGTTATAATCGCAGGGTTTCTTACGTCGACTATTATAGCCAGTGGGTATACATATTCTAATTCAGCGCTATAATTATAAACAGCTTGTCTTATGCTTTGAATCAATTGTGCGCAAGCATCAGGTTCCAAGTCTCGCATATCAAGCCGGGCCACCGTCATTCCCGCCGCGATTAATCTTTGAATGGTACCTGGCTCTCGATTTTTTATACCAATATCGCACATGAGTCCCATTTGCAATTCTTCGCATGGAGGTTGGTGAATGTCTAGATTGCAATAATGTTTAAATAAAGATGGTTGCGTTGCACTCATTTTTTTCTTACCGTTTCTGCTGATTGTTGATTCCAAAGGAATATGCCATGGTAATGCCATAATCTAACGTTTGTAAAATTGGTTATAATTAATAAAATGTTAAGAATTAAAGATTATCGTGTCAATAATCCTGATGAATAAATCTATAAAAAAATAAAAACAATATACTTCTGACATATAAAATTGTAAAATATTTGACACGACCAAGTGACCGGAAACGAAATTGAAAATGGTACGCTGTTGTAGGTTTGTCTAAATAGTTTATTTCTAAAGAGTCGATTCAATGTCGTGTTGGCTGTGAAGATATACAACAGGTTTAGATATACACGCGAGCATTTAAAGAAATTCATGGATATTGTAGATAAATTAAAAGATATGGATATTGATATCAATAGTGATCTGTTATCAATCATGATGCTCTATAGCCTTTCTTCGGAATACGAAAATTTCAGGACTGCAATTGAATCACAAGACTCGCTTCCAGACCCTGAAAAGCTAAAAATTAAAATTATAGAAGAGAGTGATGCACGTCGTCGTGACATCCCTAGTACTAGCGTAAAGAATGATGCTGAAGAAAGTTTCTACACTTTTTGCAAGATTTGTAAGAACACAATAAAAGTTTAACATGGTAGCAGAGCGAAAAATGTAAGATTAGAAGAAAAACGAAAAGGTAAAAGATTAAAAATGTCTATTGTAAAAATTCAACCTTTAGGAAAAGAAAACTATGATACATGGTGTATACATGCAAAAGCATATTTAATAAAAAATAAACTATGGGCATGTGTAAAAGAATACCCAAAGGTAGATGCGTCAAATAATGATCTTGACGATGACGAAATGGCAAAGTCAGAGCTAATGTTGTTGATAGCGCCTTCAGAACTAAAACAGATTAAAAACTGTAAATTTGCCAGAGATGTGTGGACGACTCTTGAATCCATCTATGCTAGTAAGGGTCCAGCCAGAAAGGCTACCCTACTAAAACAACTAATATTAGCTAAACTAGAAGAAGGTTCAGATACACGCGAGCATTTAAAGAAATTCATGGATACTGTAGATAAATTAAAAGATATGGATATTGATATCAATGGTGATCTGTTATCAATCATGATGCTCTATAGCCTTTCTTCGGAATACGAAAATTTCAGGACTGCAATTGAATCACAAGACTCGCTTCCAGACCCTGAAAAGCTAAAAATTAAAATTATAGAAGAGAGTGATGCACGTCGTCGTGACATCCCTAGTACTAGCGTAAAGAATGATGCTGAAGAAAGTTTCTACACTTTTTGCAAGATTTGTAAAAAGAAAGGCCATGACTCGTCCAAATGCTGGTGTAAAAATAAGAATACAGACAAGAAAAATAATTATAGGAAGTCTAAGAACAGCTATACCAAAAAGGACGATAAAGAAACAAACCTCTTCAGTAGCTACTTCAAAAATGACAAAGCCCAAAAATGCTGGATACTTGACAGTGGATGTACGTCACATATGACATTTTCGGATAAGCCTTTTATTGAAATGAAGAAAATTTCAAAAACCCTTAAACTCGCTTCAAAGAAAAAAACTGCAGAGATAAAAGGGTTAGGGCCTGCAGAAATAGAAATTGAAGAAGGAAAAATTGGAATAACTGATGCACTTTATGTACCAAGCCTGTGTGCTAATCTTCTATCTGTTGGGAAAATGACAGATAAAGGACTCACTGTTCTATTTACTAAGAAGAAGGCAATAATTAATGATCACAAGCGAGGAGTACAAATGCAAGCAGTGAGAGAAGACGATGGTCTATATTATCTCCAAACGAAAAATAATAATGTTGACAGACATAGAGCCAATGCTACAGAATGTAGTAATGACGTAGCAAAAGAAGTGGAGTCAGATGCTATTAAACAATGGCACTGTAAAATGGGACACATGAGCGAAAGGGACTTGAAGCTCGCCTTAAAGAATGAAAGCCTGATTGGATTAGATTTCAACCGTAATAGTTCTTTAGGTGAATGCGAAATATGCATAGAAGGGAAATTGAGCAGAGTGCCTAGCAAGAAGAGTGACAAAAATAATTCACGTACGAGTCAGCGTCTTGAGATCGTACACAGTGACGTCTGTGGACCACTGAAACAACCTTCACTGAATGGCAACAGGTATTTCGTAAGTTTCATTGATGACTACAGTAGATACTGCTGTGTATACTTTATTAAAAATAAAGCCGAAGTTTTACAAAAATTCATAGACTACAAGGTAGAAGCAGAGAACTTCACAGGAAACAAAATTAAATGCCTACAGACCGATAACGGTACGGAATACAGAAATTTGAAGTTTGACACATTTCTGAAGCAAAATGGTATAGCAAGAAGATTGACAGCACCGTACACTCCACATCAAAATGGAATCGCTGAAAGGAAAAATAGAACCCTTATAGAAAAAGCAAGATGCATGATGTTGGAATCAAAAGCGCCTATGTGTTTATGGGCAGAAACGGTTTATACTGCAAATTACTTGTCAAACCGAAGCGTTAACCAGAGTATTTGAAACCAAACACCATTCGAAAGATGGGTAGGTAGAAAACCCTGCGTTAATCATCTATATGTATTCGGTGCTAAAACGTTCATCCTAAAGAAAGGAAAACATGAACACAAATTTGCTTCAAAGGCAATTCCCGGTATGTTCGCTGGTTACTCGGAAGTTTCAAAAGCGTTTAGAATATACGTCCCATCGAAGAAAAGCATTCTTGTTTCCAAGGATGTTCAAATTTTAAAGAAAATGTTCTACAAAGATGGTAAAAATGTGATTTCTGTTCCTTTTCAAGAATTAAATGATCACAAGCTATCAAACGAGACTGACAGTGAACTGGATGAAACAGAAATATATTTAAAAGGTACTACAAAAAAAAATGCTAGTAGACAGCAAGCAGTACAAGATAATGTTATTGCAAGTTCTAACGAGGTACCTATACAAAATGAAAATAACGAGTTGTTTTATGACTCTCTCGGGATTGATGACGGCAGTGAAACTGCTGATCAACCAAATGAAAACGACATAGATGTCGATGCATCTGTTCTTGTCCCAGAAGAACGGAGGTCATACAATCTTCGTGATAGATCACAGATTAACAGACCTAAAATATTTGAGGATTATGTTATGGCAGCCATGGATATGAATAATGAAACAGAACCTCAAACGTTTAATGATGCTATGAATAGCAAGGATAAGGTCAAATGGTTAGAGGCTATGAAAAATGAAATGGAATCATTGAAAGAAATGAAGACTTGGGAATTAGTCGACTCTCCGAAAAATTGTAAACCATTGCCATGTAAACATTCCGAACTCGTAGCCATGACAGAAACTGCGAGAGAAGCCTTATGGCTAAAAGAACTCCTGGAGGAATTAACGGACTTAACAGACCTGAACGAAAAACCGACAATTTACGTTGACAATGAGTCTGCTATAAGGTTGTCTGAGAACCCACCCTATGAGTTCCATAAGAGAACAAAACATATCAAGATAAAACATTTCTTCATTCGAGAATGTATTCAGAATGGAGACTTCGCTGTCAAACAAGTCTCTACAGAATTGCAATTGGCGGACATGTTTACGAAGCCATTGTTTGGACCAAGACTGAACATGCCAAGCTGTAGAATTGGACTTCAAGATTTGTCCAAGCTCTAAAAGTATTGTGGATGTGAAGATATACAACCTATATATATTATCGATGGTTTGTTGCTTAGCAATGTTTGTTATATTTGTCTTGTCACTTATTATAAAAAAATATGCTTTCTACATAATAAAACAAAGTTTTATTAAAACGTTTATTTCTGCATCTACGGCAACTAAACAATAATAAACTTTAAGAACACAATAAAAGTTTAACATGTGGTTCCGATACCGGGAATCGAACCCGAGCCTCCTGGGTGAGAGCCAGGTATCCTGACAAGTCTCTACAGAATTGCAATTGGCGGACATGTTTACGAAGCCATTGTTTGGACCAAGACTGAACATGCTAAGCTGTAGAATTGGACTTCAAGATTTGTCCAAGCTCTAAAAGTATCGTGGATGTGAAGATATACAACCTTTATATATTATCGATGGTTTGTTGCTTAGCAATGTTTGTTATATTGGTCTTGTCACTCATTATATAAAAATATGCTTTCTACATAATAAAACAAAGTTTTATTAAAACGTTTATTTCTGCATCTACGGCAACTAAACAATTATAAACTTTAAGAACACAATAAAAGTTTAACATTGGCCCTGTGGATTAGGCCTCGGCTTTCATGCACAGGGTTGTGGGGTCAAATCCGGGCAAATACTATCGAAGAAACGCATATCTGTACACTGTAAGGACTATTCTTGCTTGCAGCGCTCGGCCGCTATAGTATCGGTTTCCTACGAAAAAAAAGGGTTGTGTGCACGGGATTTTGTTTTCAAAATGTTTAGATTACGCGCGTTACCCCGATGGTAGGTACCTACTCTGTAAGTTTCTCTTGGACGTCACTGACATCGGCAATAGGTGAAGGAAAACATCGTGAGGAAACCCGTACCCTAATTGCGTAGGTAACTTATTTTCGTAAATAATTATGCCTAATTTGTTTCATTCTGACAGTTCAACAACATTCATTACATTATTTACGTTGTTGAGCAGATCTTTTTTTCAACTTATGAAGCAATGGTGATTGTGTTGTATTACGCAATTAGGGTGGGTATTAGTCCGTAATAGTCTGACACGCCTTCCCGCTCCGCCCAGAGCGGGAGAAGTTATTTGATAATATCCCACCAAAAAAAAAAGAGGGTACCGGTACCTAAGAAAACAAGATGGTGGCGTTAGTTCTGATTTTGGCCACACGCCAAAATAACCTTGTAGGGCTGTATTTGTTATGATCGCGATCATGGTTTGCACTGGCGAAACATTCACAGCAAAACCAGTTGAAATCTTTAGTTCCTGTCAATCATTGTATGGAACCAAATATGGAACATTGACAGAAAGTAAAGTATTCGCTGATGATACTTCTCTTATTTTTAAAATAGATAGAAAAGATTCGAATGTCTTACATGTCAACGATAGTCTGGCATTTTTTTCGAAATGGTTTGCAGCTCAATCTTTTACTTAAATGCGAACAAAACTAAATGTCTTAAGTTCTCATTATAAAATGTAACTCAAGTAAGTCTAAATTTAAAACTTGATGGCAAGAAACTAGATGCTATTACGGAAACTGTGTTTCTAGGAATAACTCTTGATTCGAGATTGCAATAGGGCGCCCACATTAGAGCTCTTTCAGGTAGATTAAGTTCAGCTGTATACGCAGTTTGAAAAATAAGGCAGTTAACTGATGTAGCCACAGCTAGGTTAGTATACTTTCCACAGTATTATGTCTTATTGCGTTGTGCTGTGGGGATCGGCAGCTGATGTAGATTCAATTTTTATTTTACAATAGAGGGAAATTCGCGCGATCTACAAAATGAGTCTTCGTGAGTCCCTTAGAAATAAATTCAAAGAAATTGATATACTGGCTCAGCCTTCTCTTTATATCTTAGAAAGTATTTAGTATGTTCGCAAAAATGTAGGACTTCAAAATAGAAGCGATTTCCATTATATAAATACATGTAGTAAACATGACATTGTGATACCAAATTTACATGAACTAAAACTAGTAAGTCATTTCTTATAAACAGTATCTGTTTTTATAAAAAGTTACCAAAGTCGGTTACAGAACTAAGCGATGGAAAGTTCAAAACCCACGTCAAACGTGTCGTTATCAAAAAAGTATATTATAAGATTAAAGACTACGTTGAAGACAAGGAAGTTTGGCAATAATTCCTTCTGCATATGTGACGTCCCTGGTACCTTATTAACGGCATAACAATGTAAATGTTTATTAACTGCTCCCAAATTACGATGATTATTTTATTTTACTTTTTTTACATACTTCCTTGACATAATCTTTACATTGACATTATATACCTACAAATTTCTATATTTTTTTTATCAGATTAGATTTTTTACAGCTGTAGTGGCAGTCATATTATTTGGTGTAAATAGGTCCTTATTTTTATTATTCTGTTAATCCTTTATATAAATTCTTTTCTTTTAGATTTTGTGAATGTGATAATGTTGTAGGCTGTAGACTAACTTGTGGACCATTTTCTATTTTACTACCTGGTACTTGTTGATAGGCCTCTCATACCTATTAATACTGCCATTTGAAAACATTGTACAAACCATTTATTTTTAAAAGAGTAACTGTGGAGTTTCTTGCCGACTTTTCTCCATAGGAAGTGACCAATTGGAACCGTGCATCTAACTTCTGACATTTCATAAGTGCCCTTGTAGGTTTATGTGAAATGAAATATTTTGAATTTGAAAACTATCAACATGTTTTGTTCTGAATGTTCGCCAGTGCAAACGCACAATTAGAATAATTAATACATCTCTTTCTCAACAAATCTGATATGGAAAACTTCTTAAATAAATCTGTGGCGAACCAATTTCTTTGTTACTAATTATCTATGGTTGCCACTATTTTATAACTTGACAACACTAGAGTCTATGTGTGTTTATGCCCCACACTATTCTGCTCACAGAGTACTTTGTAATATATTCTGAGTACTACTTAGTCTGTGCTCTCGAGAGACTTGTCGCGACCGGTCAATTCGACCCTGTCCCATAACACTGTTACTGCTTTGACCTAAAGGTCCAGTAACCAGGTCATAAAATTCCAAAAAAAAAAAAAAAAAACTGTTACTGCTCTGGAAATATATATCAAATCCAACTAAGTGTAAAACTAGTTAATAGTGATCATGTATCTTGTACAAACTATGTTCGCCCCATCATCGTGAAGTTCTGATGTCTAATCTGTATTACATCTCAAACACCAACTGGACCCGAGTTTTATTGAGCAACCCTGGGCGCGATCCAGCGCCAAATTGGTGACCCCGACGACGCCCGACGTTCGAACAGCATCAGTTTAAAACGTCGGAAACCTGGATCCAGTTAGTGCAGCGCATCGAGCTCGCACTCATTTCGTTGAAGCAACGATAAGTACCTACCAACTCGCCGCCATCACCGCGAGTTTGCCGACAAACATTGAGTTTCGGTCAGTGTTAAAGTGCAACGACAGTGTGAAAGTGTGCAGTGTTTACCAGTGCATTTATCTGTAAAGTCACATAAAATTCAAACTTTCAACAATCATCATCCAAAATCATAAATTCTCCGCGATACTAACGCCACTTTTTCACGTGCGGCTTTTCGGAGAAAATAGAAGTTTAGCGCGCCAAGTCTGACATTGACAAGTTACGTCAGTGCCACAAACGTTAACCTGCCGCGTTCCAGAGACGTCATTGCTACAAACGTCAACCTGCCGCGTTCCAGAGAGATAGCGCATCTACTTAAGCGTTATTGAAGCACGGTGAGACAGTAAGACATCAAAACCTGTAAGTTTGAACTTTTTGCATGGACTGGATTGTACTGTGGACTTTACTACAGTTTACGCTGCATGTTTAACAGTGCTGCAACGATTTTTCTATTGAACAATTTGACGTAAACTTGTAAAAACCTTTAACGCTTGAACTTTAAATTAATATTTAATTTAAAACCTTTTTGTTCTCTGTTCTCACATAAATTTTATGCAATTCTGCATAAGTGGTGTATGTAAAAACTACTAGTGTCATACTGCTACAAGTCTTCAATCTTTTGTACAAGGTTGCCAGAAATTTTATTTTTTACCTTAACATTTTTTTTTTTTTTTTTTTTTTTTTTTTCTCTCTTGGCAAGTCGCTATTTGCGCATTTGCCACTAACAAAAACGGGGGAACTTATAATAATTAAAAAAATGGTATCTGAACGGAATTTGGAAATATAAATTGGTCAGGATCGGAAAAGGAATAAATTTTCAAATAAAATATATAATAAACTAAATACGGATTGAGTTAGAATTAATGAAAATAGATAAACAGTTGTATATTATAGGATCATTAGATGCTAAAAGAGTAAGAATGGAAGTAGGAAGAGGAACTTCATGACGATTTAAGGAGTCCATAAAAGGAGAATGATTATAAAGAGAACACGAGAAGAAAATGTGGTTCAGATCCCCCACACTTTCGCCACACTCACAAATATCGTCATCTATGATATGAAGCCGTGCAAGGTGAACTGGAATACAAACATGTCCCAGTCTCATACGGATAATACAACTGGTGGAAGTTTTATTTAACTTTAATTTAAAAAACCAAGGTTTTTTTGGAATACACGTTTGTATGGTAGAATAAAATTTACCTTTTAATACTGAACTGTCTGACCATAAGTCTCCCCAAGACTCCCGAAGGAACGTCATGGGGAGACCTGCAAGATCATGACAATAATTAATGTACGGAAAACGATCTCCACAATCAACAGCCTCATTGGCAAGCTGGTCAGCCCTGGTGTTGCCCAAAATGTTGCTATGTCCCGGAATCCATGCAAAGCTGATTACAAGCCCTTGCTGATAACATTTGTACAATAAATTTCTTATAGATATTACCAAGGGATAAACTGTTTTACATTTTAATGGAAATTTGCTAAGAGCTTGCAAAACACTCAAAGCGTCTGAAAATATGACCGTCTTTTTTAATTTCATAATGTGTATATATTCTACAGCTTTGAATAAACCAAAGCATTCTCCTGTGAACACTGATGATTCAGGCGGAAGTTTAACCTTTTGAACTATATTGTATTGAGAATGAAAAATTCCGACTCCTACACAACCAGAATTATCGTGTTTGGACGCATCAGTGTAAATATGATGCCAATCTTTCCAATAATTATATTTGATTGAATTAAATAAGAAACTCGTAAAATCATCCCCTTTATTTAAACCCAAGGAAAAATGTATGTCAGGAATAGAAACTATAGATTCATAATTACTGCAAAAAAGAGGATATAAATTTGAGCTGTAGCTTGGAGCCTGTAAGGCAATAAACTTTTTGTAACTCTGAATAAGACATGGTGGATTTTTATGAGACCAATAATTAGAAGAATTTATTTGATTTAAAAGTAATGGAAGTTTTGTATGTAGAGGATGGTTAGCAAATTGCAATGAACGAAATAAAAATTTATCGCAAAGGAACTGACGGCGAAGTGAAAGAGGAGGATCCACACATTCAAGTTGAAGGGCATTAATTGGACTAGATTTCATAGCTCCCGTGATTATTCTTAGTGCTTTTGACTGTATATTGTTAAGTTTTTTAAAAGCAACAATACTCCCTGGTTCTAACAAAAAAGACCCATAATCTAATACGCTTCTAACTATAGCATTATATAGCAGTTTTAAACAATAAGGATGGGCACCCCACCATACTCCAGCCAGGCATCTTAACATATTTAACCTTTTTTCGCATTTAGAAAAAATATATTCACAGTGGGGAATACCAGTAAGCCTGGAGTCTAAAATAACTCCTAAAAATTTGACCGAAGATTTTTCTGGAATCGGTTGACCATCAAAATATATAGAAAAAGGAGGAGGAAGCCGCTTTCGTGAAAATAAAACAGTAGAGCTTTTCGAAGATGATAACTCTAGTCCATTACGATCAAGCCATGTTTTTAAAAGATTAAGAGAAGAAGACAGTGAAGAGCAAGCCGTTTCAATAGAGCGATGAGAACAGTATAAAACCAGGTCATCAGCATATTGGAGAACTTTTACTTTACTGTCCAGGGAAGATTCGAGGTCATATGTATATATATTATACAATATAGGACTTAAAACAGACCCTTGAGGAAGCCCTTTCCACACTAATCTAGATTCATAAGTAGAATCCTCTAATAAAACATTAATACGTCGCTCAGATAAAATATTCATAATGAAATTAAAAAGAATTGTAGGCACATTTAACTTTTGTAATTTATTTCTTAAAATCGGAATAACTACATTGTCATAGGCGGAAGTAATATCTAAAAACGAAGCTATAAGGTGACTATTTACAGAAAAACTTAACCTAATATCCGTGACAAAAATACTTAAGCTATCTAAAGTACTTTTGCCCCGCCTAAAACCGAACTGACTGTCACTCAATAAATTATTGCTCTCAATAAACCATTCTAAACGGTTCTTTACCAAATGCTCGGTAACTTTTAATGAAACTGAAGAAAGTGCAATGGGACGATAGGCATTACTATCTGACGGGCTTTTGTCAGGTTTCAAGATTGGTAAAACTATTTGGGATTTCCAGGATGTGGGAATGTTGCCAGTGACCATAATAGAGTTTATAAGATTTAAAAAATAGTCAAGTGACGTTTCGCTTAAATTTGACATAAAGGAATATGGAATACCATCAACTCCAGGAGCAGAATCTTTTAGGTGGGTCAAAATACCTTTGAGTTCAGCAAGAGAAAATGGACTATTGAGTTCTGCAAGATTGACATAATCGGAAAGAGGTATAGAATAAATAGTTATTTCCTCAGGGACATACGAAGGTGATAGCTTATCTAAAAATTGGTCTTTTATTGAAGAAGGAAGCAAAGATGAGGGAGACTCCTTAAATGCAGATCTAAACCTACGAATGTTTCGCCACACAACTGATGGATGAATATTAGGTGATATGTTCTGACAAAAACGTCTCCAACCTTCGAACTTCTTTTGTTTAAATAATTTACGAGTATCAGTAATGGCAGAACATACAACATCAAAGTTTTCATCTGTAGTGTTGGCATAATATTGAATCTCTGCTTGTTTCCTCTTTTTAACTGCAATTGAACAATCCCTATCCCACCATGGAGGGGATGGGATATAACCTAGAGCTGTATTTTTTATAGGAAAATGACTATCAGCAGTTCTTATTATTAATTTTGCTAAAGCTTCAGCACATAAGTGTTCATCACCAAATTTAATTTCAGGAAGTTCCGAAATGTAGAAATCCAACTGCTCCTTAAACAATGACCAATTGGCATCTGCAAGTCTATACTTTAACCGTGGAGGAGGTTTAGAATAATGCTTATTATAAAAAGGAAATGAAAGTAATATTGGAAAATGGTCACTACCATGAGTAGAAGTTAAGACTTCCCAAGATAAATAAGGTGTAAGACTGGGAGAGCATATTGACAAGTCAGGAGCACTTATTTCCTCGTTGGGAGCAGTGCGTCGTGTTGGAGAACCATTATTAAGAATGCAAAGATTACGAGTGTCAATCAGATCCAAAAGATTAACCCCATAGCTATTGGTCAAGGAACTACCCCAACATTGATGTTGAGAATTAAAATCACCTAATAGTATAAAAGGTTTTGGAAGAATAGAAAGAATATTTACAATTTCATCGAAAATCAGAGTAGATGGACGAGGAATATATATAGAAACATAACAAACTTTATTTACAACTGCTGCAATAATAGAAAAATCACTATTATGAGCAGGAATGGAAAAATGAGTAAAAGATTGAGGATGTTTGATGAGTAAGGCTACTCCACCATACTTATCAAATCGATCCTCTCTGAGACATGCATAACCCGGAATCCTAAACAAAGAGTCCGGACTAAGCCATGTCTCCTGTAAAGAAAAAATAAATGGATTATATTTATTTATAAGATAAATTATTTCAGTTTTTTTAGAAATTGCACTTCGGCAATTCCATTGGATTACCTTGGCTGGACTGTCCATTATTATTATTAGAAGTGCAAGTAACTGCTTCGAGTGCAGAGGCAACGTGAGACGGTGAAATTAAGTTAGACTGTGACAAAGACTTAATTAATGCTATGATTAAATCTCTTGTAGTTTCAGATAGATTGTCCTTAGGAATCAGAGCAGTGCCATTATTTAGTGAAGAAGTGTTATTATAGTCCTTAATAAGGTCATGATGAGATTGACGATCATAACCTATAGAGGATTTTGTAGGTGAACGAGGTTTAGTGTAAACAGTTTTTTTATATGAATATGACTGATTAGATGTAGGATTAACCCGTGGAGCTGAAGGAGTAAAGCTATCTGACACATGAGTGGTAGTTAAGGCGTCAATATATGACTTCTTAGAAACAAAAGGATGTAGTTTTGATGCTTCTGCATAAGAAATGCAACTTTTGGACATTGTTTCTTTTATCGATTTCTGTCTCTCAAATTCAAGGCACTTCTTACTAGTAGCTTCATGAGACCCCCTGCACAAACAGCAAGAGACATCATCATCTTGAACTGAACAGGACTCGCCTGAATGTCCATCACCACACTTAAAACATCTAGGCTTAGACCTACAAAGACTTTTTACATGACCATACCTACAACAATTATAACACTGAATAGTTGGGTAAATGTATAATTCAACACTCAAGGCTGTGTAACACATAAACACCCGCTTTGGTAGAACTTGCCCATCAAATGTAATTATAATTGTTTCCGTGTTCTTGAATACATTATTACCATCAACCATTACTTTCCTTCTAATCCTCCTAATTTTTAAAATTTCTCCACAGCCTATGGGAACAGAAATAGCCTCCTGAACCTCCTCATCGGACCAATCGGCAGGAACGCCTCTTACAACACCCATACGGGTTATGGAGAAAGCAGGGATAAAAGCTTTATAATTTTCTTCAGCTAATTTTGTATTATTTAAAAACAGATTCGCATCATCATAGTGAGAAAATGCCAATGAAATTCGATTTCTGCCGATTTTTTTCAGACTACCATTTATCACATTTTTAAAATTATTTCTTTTCAAAAAACGGCCAAAAGAAATGGGATGTAAAAATGTTTTTTCAGTGACTTGTTCACGTTGCACATGAACGACATATGGAGCAGCATCTGATGACTTAAAAGTCAACCTAGCCAACTGAGTTGCAGACTGTGGAGATGTTTTATTTTGTACAATGATTGATTCATGAGATACCTGAGTAGTAATTTTTTGTGAGGGGTCTGAACCATTCTCGAAATGAGAAATTTCCATCTCCTGATTCTCTGGTTCACAATTGCAATCCTTTTTGCCGCCATTTTTACGCCTTTTTTTGTTGCAATGTTTGCAAATTTTGGGCCGAGCTGAAACCCTCTTCCTTCTACTATTATTTACTGTTGATACTGAACAATCAGTATCAACACTGGTTTCATTATGTGAAATTGTCACGTAGTGAGCTATGACCGGAGATATCGACCCCCCAGGATCCCCTGGAGGGTCCATAATAGAAGATTTATAAAAAACTTACCAACTATTAATACACACAAAAAAAAAACTAACTACTAGAAATATATAAACAAAAAACTAATTATTTACACAAAAAGATCCCAACAAACTTATTTTAGGAAATTAAAATTCACTTAGAAAGAAAAAACACGACCGCCGTATTCAAGGTTTCCCGCGCTTTATCACCTTAACATTTTTATATACTTTATATTTTTACCTGGTGTTGCATGTGTGTACCTTTTAATTTGTGTGTATAATTACTATGCTTGTGCTACTGCCTGTTGACCGATAATTTTCACTAAATGGTTTGTGGTGCTACATTTAATTAATTAATACTGTAACAGTTTGCTGTGTTTGTTATTGCTAATGTTTTCAATTATTAACAACATGGATACCGAAGGAAAAGACATTTTCCTTGACCCTGAGGCCGAAACTGGTGGTGGACAGTCAGCTAATCCATCTCAAAACATCCTAGTAAATCGAGTATCTATCCGTGTCCCCCCTTTCTGGCCAGACAGGCCTGGCCTTTGGTTTGCCACATTAGAGGCACAGTTCTATATAAATAGCATAACGCAGGAGACAACCAAATTCTATTATGCGATCAGTCAACTCGACACCAATTCTGCAACAGAAGTCGAGGACATTATAACGAATACACCCAAAGAACAACCATACTCTACACTGAAGAAAGCCCTTATATCTCGTTTCTCAGTGTCATATGATGAGAAAATTAAACAGCTTCTCGAAAAAGAGGAGATGGGGGATAGGAAGCCCTCATCATTCCTGCGGCACCTCAGAGCTCTTGCTGGCATATCACTTACAGAGCAGCTCCTGAAGATGATCTGGATGAATAGGCTACCGTAACACATTCAAGGGATTTTGGTGGCACAAAGCCTGTCATCCCTTGAAGATCTGGGTGAGTTGGCTGATAAGCTGCAAGAAATCAGGTCCCCACCCATGGCAGGTTCATGCAGCTGAGGTTGCTTCAACAACAGGTCACAGACACTTAACTAGTAACGCGCCTAACTATGAACCATGATCGCAGAGGGCCCAATAACCGTAATCGCAGTCGATCACGCTCTCTCTCGCGTCCACACAACAGCCAACTATGCTGGTACCATGACCGCTTTGCATCCAGAGCAACCAAATGTGCACAACCCTGCATTTGGTCTACCTCTGCCTCCCAGGGAAACTCCAACAGCAGTCAGTAATGGCGACCACTGACTGCTCCCTGGCAAGTCGCCGTCTATTCGTAACAGATCGGTATTTGGGCCGACGATTTTTTATCGACACCGGATCCGATCTTTCATGCCTTCCTAGACGGTTCTCTGACATTCGGGGTAACAAGCAGCCACTTCCTTATGAAGTTTTAGCAGCTAACGGCTCCAGAATAAATACCTTCGGTGTTGTGGAGCTCAAATTAAATTTGGGATTAAGACGTGACTTTGTGTGGAAATTCATAGTCGCAGAGGTTGGAACTCCAATAATTGGCTCTGACTTTCTGGCTCATTACCATCTATTACCGGACTGTGCTCTTGGAAAATTAAGAGATGATAAAACAGGGTTGTCTACTGAGACTGAATTCTCGACAATTGACCAACCCAGCATTAAGGACATCCATTCACCAGACTCTCCATATGCACATATTTTAGCCGAGTTCCCCAGTATTTCGCGGCCTCCTGGCGCTCCTACAGTACCGAAGCACACCACGGTGCATTTAATTCATACCACTGATGGTCCGCCGGTGACAGCGCGACCACGTCGCCTCGCTCCACAAAAACTCCGAGCAGCTCAAAAGGCATTTGAAGAGATGGTTCGAGTAGGTACTGCTAGACCTTCTAATAGCGCATGGTCCTCTCCACTGCATCTCGCGCCTAAAAAGGACGACACTTACCGCCCATGTGGGGACTTCCGAGCACTTAATGCCCGCACCATTCCGGACCGTTATCCTGTCCGTCATGTAGGGGATTTCTGTCGGAACCTTTCCGGATGCTCAGTATTTAGTACTTTAGATTTAGTCAAAGCTTATCAACAAATTCCTGTAAACCCTGACGATATTTGTAAAACAGCCATAATCACACCTTTTGGACTGTTCGAATTCCCCTACATGACGTTTGGCCTGCGAAATGCTGGGCAGACTTTTCAGAGGTTTATTGACGAAGTGGTGCGGGGATTTAGTTTCTGATTCGCTTACGTGGATGACATCCTCGTTTACTCACGCGACCCGAGAGAACATGCTGAACACCTCAGACTCCTGTTCCGCCGACTGCACGAGTATGGAGTGGTCATCAACCCAGCAAAGTGCGTTCTTGGCGCAGCGGAAGTTACCTTTTTGGGTTACCGCATTAACGCCACAGGCACATACCCTCCCAAAGACCGTATCCAGGCATTGATGGATTTTCCCCTCCCCAAGACAGTACAAGGCGTGCGCAGATTCCTTGGCATGGTAAACTATTACCGCAGATTTTTGCCTAACGTCGCCAAGTACCAGGCTCCCTTGATTGACGCAGTGGCTGCAACTAATAGCAAAGGCGCAAAACCATTTCCATGGACGCCCGAGCTCGAACAATGTTTTGAAAACTGCAAGAAGAGTCTGACTGATGTTACCACTTTGTCACACCCAAAATGTGACGTTCCCTTAGGTCTTTTTACTGATGCGTCCAGCATGCACATAGGCGCATGCTTACAACAGAAAACCGACGACGACTGGCAACCCCTCGCATACTTCAGCAAAAAGCTAACCGCAAAACAGACCCAATGGCCTGCTTATTACAGGGAACTTCTAGCTGTGTACGAGAGCGTTCAACACTTTCGGCACATACTAGAAGTGCAAAATGCAACAATATTTACGGATCACAATCCCCTAGTTTACGCCTTCATACAGCGACGCGACAAGCTACCACCAACACAGCTCAATCAGTTAACTTTTATCAGTCAATTCACTACCGATATACAGTACATAAAGGGCGCTGACAACGTAGTAGCATACGCTATGTCTCGGGTTGAATCCATATCTCTAGAGGAGGACTACAAAGCCCTTGCAGAGTCTCAAGAAAAAGACAAGGAACTCAAGGAGATGTTTTCATCTTCTTCCATGAAGTTAGAAAAAGTCGTTATCCCTGGAACCAACACATTCATACTATGTGACACATCAACAGGTAGGCCTCGTCCATACCTCAACGAACCTTTTCGTCGAGCAGCTTTCGATAGACTTCATGGTCTCAGTCATCCAGGCGTGAGGGCATCCTTACGTTTGGTAGCTGAGCGATACGTATGGCCGCAGATGAATGTAGACTGCCGAAAATGGGCAAAATCATGCATTCAGTGCCAGCACAATAAGGTCACTAGGCATACCTCTGCGCCCCTAATACATTTCCGTAATCCTTCAAGTAGATTCTGTCATATACATATTGATATAATAGGTCCACTGCCGCATTCAAACAATTACACATATTGTCTTACCGCGGTTGACAGATTCACGCGTTGGCCCGAAGCGTGGCCCATGACATCGATCACGGCGGAAGAAGTGGCAGACACGTTGGTAACTGGGTGGATATCCCGTTTAGGGGTACCGAGCACCGTGACGATCGATCAAGGCCGTCAGTTTGAATCCACCTTGTTCCGGCGCCTCATGAACGTGTGCGCAACAAAGCGGATCTGCACAACCAGTTACCACCCGTGCGCAAATGGCATGGTAGAACGCATGCACCGCCAACTAAAAGCTTCTTTGATGTGCCATCCCCAAACATGGAGCAAAGCACTCCCATTAGTACTTCTCGGCATGAGGACCGCGCTCAAGGAGGACTTAAAACACCTCATCTGCTGAGCTAGTTTACGGAGAACCTCTCCGCCTTCCTGGAGAACTTATCGTGCCAGCAGATGAACCCAGGAGCCCACACGATGCCGCAGACTTCATCACGGAACTGAGGAGCCGGATGGAAGTTTTACGCCCAATACCAGCCTCACGACACGCTCGCCCATCATCTATATATATAAAAATGAATCCCTATTTCCCTTGGTCACGGCATAAAGCTAAAACGGCTAAACGGATTTGGATGAAATTTGGGATATGGATAGACCTTGACCCGGAGAAGGACATAGGATACTTTTTATCCCGATATTTCCACGGGATCGAGACTTATGCGGGTAAAACCGCGGGGCGCAGCTAGTCCTTTATATTTAAAGATGTTGGAGTTGGGAGCGGCAAGCAGGGAATATGAGAAAATACCAAATACTCTTCAGCTTAATATTTTATATTAGAATATTAAATCAACATTTGCTTTTAATTAATTTCTGAATTAGGAATCAACACACCATGGCAACCATAGGGTGCTCACACACACATTAGGGATGTGCTACATAATCGATTTGGTTCGATTCAACACTCCTTCTCACACCTAATGTATACCCATACTGGTTCTTAAACGTGCAAGTCTTGGACCTGTTAATCCTTTCGTCAATAGATCCGCCTCCATATCTTCTGTAGGTTGATATTGGACTTCCACGACTCCTTCTTTGATGCAGTCTCTGATATAATGCATTTTAAGGTCTATATGGTTCGACTTCGAAGATACTATTGAATTTTGACACAGCTTTATTGCTGCTTGATTATCATTCAATATTAGTATCTTTTCTTGTTTTATATTTATTTCATTGAACAATTCTCGTAGATACGCTGCTTCTTTAACAGCTTCTGTAAGAGCGACATATTCGGCTTCTGCTGTGGATAGCGCAATGCTTCTTTGTTTTCTACATCCCCAACTGATAGGAGCTCCAGCAAATTTAAAACAATATCCGGAAAAGGACTTTCTGTCTATCTTACATGAACCCCAATCAGTATCAGCCATGCCATATAGTTTATTTCCGGTCTTCTTGAAATTTAAACCGATATCTTTTGTACCTTTGAGATACCTTAGAGCACGTTTTGCACTTTTGAAATGTGTTTCATCAAAAGAGTCATTAAATTGCGATAAGTAGCTTACAGCAAATGCAATATCTGGCCTTGTAACTACAGCTAAAAACATTAATGTGCCAATCAAATTTTTGAAAGGCAGGTCTACTATTTCCTTTTTGTTTGACTCTAGTGCAATGCCTGGTTCTATTGGTGTAGTAGTAGACATTTCTCCATTTTAAATGTTCTCAAAGCTTCGTCTATTTTCTTTGTTTGCTTGATAATAATTTCCTTGTTTTTGTATGATACTTCTATGCCAAGTATGCATTTTGGTTTTCCCAGATCTTTCATTTCAAACTTTTGACTTAGCATTTCTTTTATTTCTTTCAACTTCTTTTGACATGAGCAGGCAAGTAATATATCATCAACATTTATTCCAATAATGGCACGCACTCCTCTTTCTGTGTACGTGTATACACAGGGCTCTGCTTTTGTTGCCTGAAAGCCAATATTTTTTAATTCTGTGTCCAGTTTGATATACCATTGTCTCCCTGCCTGTTTAAGTCCATAAAGAGCCTTTAATAATAAAAAGACTTTTTCTCCTTCTATGCTTTTTAGATCTGTTAAAACCTCTTTTGCTTTATTGTAGATGGTTAGATCATCAGACTCAAACTCAGCAACTAGTATCTCTCTTACATATCTCTCTATGCAATTAGGCAATTTCATATAAATGTTTTCTTCAATATTTCCATTTAAGTATGCTGTGACTACATCCATTTGGTTCAAATGCAGGCCTTCTTCAACAGCAATACTAAATATACTTCTTATAGAACTTAGTTTTGCAACGGGTGCGTAAGTTTCGTTATAATCAACGCCCGGACGCTGCCCGAAACCTTTAGCCACTAGTCGTGCTTTGTTTGTTATTTTGTTTTCTGGGCTCACTTTTCTTTTTAAGATCATCTTGTAGTCTATGATTTTCATACCTTTCTATCTTTCTTTACGATTTTCCAAGTACCATTTTTAATGTGTGATCTAATTTCAGATCGGATAGCATCACTCCAGTCTTCAGTTTGATCATTATCTTCAAACGAGTAAGCTATTTCTGATGACAACTGACATTCTTCTGAAACTCCTATATCATGATCTTTCATCCAAGTAGGCTGTTTTATATCTCTTTTCGGCCTTTCTCTAGTCATTGTTTCAGGTGCGTCAACATAAGCTTCTTGTTCTTCATCTGACGATGCTTCATTAATATCGGTGTCTGGTATGATATTTGGTGTAGACTCTGTACTTGTGTTTTCTTTAGATGTCTCCGATTTATCTGAGACTTTTTCTTTATTGTTGTTTATTTCTATGTTTACTTCAGTGCTCAGATTTTTCTTTTGTTTTATTTGTTTAGTTTGTTTTTCTTTCTCAGGTATTTGTCCCGATTCTTCAACAAAATTGTCGTAGTTTTCTTCTGTTTCATAAAACATTTTGTTTATGATTTTAACATCTCTGCTGATTATTACAGAATTCTTTTCAGGAACGTCTTTTCGGAATCCTTTTGCGTTTTTAGCATAACCCATAAATACACCGGGTGTAGCTTTAGCCAATAGTTTTCCCTTTCTTCTTTTCTGAAGTACAAAAGCTTTGCTTCCGAAAATATGAAGGTGATTTCCTGATGGAGTTCGTCCAACCCATTTCTTGAATGGTGTTTCTCCTTTCAGTGCTTTGGATGGACTTCTATTTATTAAATAGTTGGCAGTATATACTGCTTCTGCCCACAATTGCTTTGGTGTATTTGCTTCTATCATTAAGCATCTGGCTTTATCCATCAGGGACCTGTTTTTGCGCTCGCTGATTCCGTTTTGTTGCGGAGTATAAGGTGTACTTAACCTTCTTTGAATTCCATGCAGTTTCAAATAATCGTCAAATATTTTATTTACGTATTCCCTTCCGTTATCTGATTGAAAATTCTTTATCTTTAAGTCAGTAAAATTTTCCACCTTACTTTTAAATTCCTTAAATTTTTCAAATACTTCGCTTATCTGTGCGATAAAATATATGCAACAGTACCTGGTATAATCATCAATGAACGTTACGTAATACTTTGATCCAGCTATAGACTCATATTCCAATGGACCGCACACATCACTATGAATTATTTGCAATGGTTCAGTAGTGTATATTTCCTCATGACGCGGGAATGGCAATCTTGACAGTTTTCCTTTTATACAAGTTTCACAATTATCAAGTTTTCCTTCACCTACATCAAGTCCATACATCAATTCTTCTTTTGCCATCCCAACCAAATCTCTTTCATTGATATGGCCTAGTTTTCGATGCCACTGCATGATTTTGCTATCATTTCCAGTTGTGCGTGTATATTTTGCGGTTTCATTTGATTCATCGAATTCGAGGTAGTATAAAACGTTATTCTTCTTTGCTGTCAGTATTATTGTTCCATCATTTTCCATTATATATTATATGCCTTTTCTTTTTCAAAAATGACTATTTCCTTTTTCAGTTATTTTACTTACTGACAATAGGTTGGTTGTCAAATCAGGAATAAACAATGTGTCATTTAAATTAAATTTTTCTTTTTCTTTGAACACTGTCACTTTTCCTTTTCCTTCAATCGTTGCGTAATATTTATTTGAGGCCAGCTTCAAATTTCCTGACGCTGACTCCATGTTGTTAAATAAGAGGCTTTTACCACAAAAGTGCGATGTACAACCGCTATCAAGACACCACGTGTTTTTATTAGTAACCTCTTTTCCTGAGTTAAGGCATAGATTGAAATTTTTCTCAGGTGTTTTCTCATATTTTTTCTTGGGAGAATGTTAAACTTTTATTATGTTCTTAAAGTTTATTATTGTTTAGTTGCCGTAGATGCAGAAATAAACGTTTTAATAAAACTTTGTTTTATTATGTAGAAAGCATATTTTTATATAATAAGTGACAAGACCAATATAACAAACATTGCTAAGCAACAAACCATCGATAATATATAAAGGTTGTATATCTTCACATCCACGATACTTTTAGAGCTTGGACAAATCTTGAAGTCCAATTCTACAGCTTAGCATGTTCAGTCTTGGTCCAAACAATGGCTTCGTAAACATGTCCGCCAATTGCAATTCTGTAGATACTTGTTTGACAGCGAAGTCTCCATTCTGAATACATTCTCGAATGAAGAAATGTTTTATCTTGATATGTTTTGTTCTCTTATGGAACTCATAGGGTGGGTTCTCAGACAACCTTATAGCAGACTCATTGTCAACGTAAATTGTCGGTTTTTCGTTCAGGTCTGTTAAGTCCGTTAATTCCTCCAGGAGTTCTTTTAGCCATAAGGCTTCTCTCGCAGTTTCTGTCATGGCTACGAGTTCGGCTTCCGTTGAAGAGATTGCTACTCTTGGTTGTTTTTGGCTTTTCCACATGATGGGACCGGAGAATAGGAAAATTATCCCTGACGTCGAATGGCCAGTTGTTGTGTCACCACCAAAATCAGCATCACTGAAACATATCAGCCTCTTCTCCCGGCTTTTCGCGAAGACAAGTCCTTTATCTATAGTACCATTAAGGTATCTAAAAATTCGCTTAACTCTCATCACATCAAACCTAGTAGGAGTTTCTAGATGCCTTGACGCAACACTCACAGCGTAGCTTATATCTGGCCTTGTAGCGACCATAAGGTATGCTAGGGCACCTACAGCTTGACGATAGGGAAATGACGAATTTGATTCATCATTTGATTCAACATCTTGTTCTTCATCTATGCCAATTTTTACTGCCGGCGTTGCAGCGACTTTACAATTAGTCATTCCAAACTTTTCAAGTATCTTCTTAGAATAAGACCTTTGGTTTAAAGTAATACAACCATCTTTGGTTTTATTAATTTCAAGTCCAAGGAAATATGACGCCGGTTTTGTGGTTATTTTAAACCTATTTTTCAGTTCTTCAATAAATTTCTTTCCAGCATTTTCACTAGTTGAAGCCACCAAACCGTCACCTACGTAAAGTGCAATTAAGACTTGTTCACGTAAGTAAAGGCAAGGATCTTTAGTGCTTTGCTTGAATCCTGAATTTATAAGATACTCTGATATGCAGACATTCCAGCATAGAGGAGCTTGTTTCAGCCCGTAGAGGCTGCGTTTAAGTTTGCACACTTTCTTAGTGCCATCATTGAATCCCTCTGGCTGCTTCATAAAGATTTCCTCTTTTACAGCTCCGTTTAGAAACGCAGTCGATACATCGAACTGTTGAAGTACCAAGTTTTGTCGAGCAGCTATTCCTAAGACAGCTCTTATAGTACTGAGGCGGGCTACCGGACTGAAAGTCTTCTGATAATCAACGCCAGGTTTTTGTGAAAAACCTTTTACTACTAGTCTGGCCTTATATCGCTCAATTGTACCATCTGGATTGTTCTTTATTTTGTAAACCCATTTACATGGCAATGGTTTACGATTTTTCGGAGAGTCGACTAATTCCCAAGTCTTCATTTCTTTCAATGATTCCATTTCATTTTCCATAGCCTCTAACCATTTGACCTTATCCTTGCTATTCATAGCATCATTAAACGTTTGAGGTTCTGTTTCATTATTCATATCCATGGCTGCCATAACATAATCCTCAAATATTTTAGGTCTGTCAATCTGTGATCTATCACGAAGATTGTATGACCTCCGTTCTTTTTGGACAAGAACAGATGCATCGACATCTATGTCGTTTTCATTTGGTTGATCAGCAGTTTCACTGCCGTCATCAATCCCGAGAGAGTCATAAAACAGCTCGTTATTTTCATTTTGTATAGGTACCTCGTTAGAACTTGCAATAACATTATCTTGTACTGCTTGCTGTCTACTAGCATTTTCTTTTGTAGTACCTTTTAAATATATTTCTGTTTCATCCAGTTCACTGTCAGTCTCGTTTGATCGCTTGTGATCATTTAATTCTTGAAAAGGAACAGAAATCACATTTTTACCATCTTTGTAGAAGATTTTCTTTAAAATTTGAACATCCTTGGAAACAAGAATGCTTTTCTTCGATGGGACGTATATTCTAAACGCTTTTGAAACTTCCGAGTAACCAGCGAACATACCGGGAATTGCCTTTGAAGCAAATTTGTGTTCATGTTTTCCTTTCTTTAGGATGAACGTTTTAGCACCGAATACATATAGATGATTAACGCAGGGTTTTCTACCTACCCATCTTTCGAATGGTGTTTAGTTTCAAATACTCTGGTTAACGCTTCGGTTTGACAAGTAATTTGCAGTATAAACCGTTTCTGCCCATAAACACATAGGCGCTTTTGATTCCAACATCATGCATCTTGCTTTTTCTATAAGGGTTCTATTTTTCCTTTCAGCGATTCCATTTTGATGTGGAGTGTACGGTGCTGTCAATCTTCTTGCTATACCATTTTGCTTCAGAAATGTGTCAAACTTCAAATTTCTGTATTCCGTACCGTTATCGGTCTGTAGGCATTTAATTTTGTTTCCTGTGAAGTTCTCTGCTTCTACCTTGTAGTCTATGAATTTTTGTAAAACTTCGTCTTTATTTTTAATAAAGTATACTCGGCAGTATCTACTGTAGTCATCAATGAAACTTACGAAATACCTGTTGCCATTTAGTGAAGGTTGTTTCAGTGGTCCACAGACGTCACTGTGTACGATCTCAAGACGCTGACTCGTACGTGAATTATTTTTGTCACTCTTCTTGCTAGGCACTCTGCTCAATTTCCCTTCTATGCATATTTCGCATTCACCTAAAGAACTATTACGGTTGAAATCTAATCCAATCAGGCTTTCATTCTTTAAGGCGAGCTTCAAGTCCCTTTCGCTCATGTGTCCCATTTTACAGTGCCATTGTTTAATAGCATCTGACTCCACTTCTTTTGCTACGTCATTACTACATTCTGTAGCATTGGCTCTATGTCTGTCAACATTATTATTTTTCGTTTGGAGATAATATAGACCATCGTCTTCTCTCACTGCTTGCATTTGTACTCCTCGCTTGTGATCATTAATTATTGCCTTCTTCTTAGTAAATAGAACAGTGAGTCCTTTATCTGTCATTTTCCCAACAGATAGAAGATTAGCACACAAGCTTGGTACATAAAGTGCATCACTTATTCCAATTTTTCCTTCTTCAATTTCTATTTCTGCAGGCCCTAACCCTTTTATCTCTGCAGTTTTTTCCTTTGAAGCGAGTTTAAGGGTTTTTGAAATTTTCTTCATTTCAATAAAAGGCTTATCCGAAAATGTCATATGTGACGTACATCCACTGTCAAGTATCCAGCATTTATGGGCTTTGTCATTTTTGAAGTAGCTACTTAAGAGGTTTGTTTCTTTATCGTCCTTTTTGGTATAGCTGTTCTTAGACTTCCTATAATTATTTTTCTTGTCTGTATTCTTATTTTTACACCAGCATTTGGACGAGTCATGGCCTTTCTTTTTACAAATCTTGCAAAAAGTGTAGAAACTTTCTTCAGCATCATTCTTTACGCTAGTACTAGGGATGTCACGACGACGTGCATCACTCTCTTCTATAATTTTAATTTTTAGCTTTTCAGGGTCTGGAAGCGAGTCTTGTGATTCAATTGCAGTCCTGAAATTTTCGTATTCCGAAGAAAGGCTATAGAGCATCATGATTGATAACAGATCACTATTGATATCAATATCCATATCTTTTAATTTATCTACAATATCCATGAATTTCTTTAAATGCTCGCGTGTATCTGAACCTTCTTCTAGTTTAGCTAATATTAGTTGTTTTAGTAGGGTAGCCTTTCTGGCTGGACCCTTACTAGCATAGATGGATTCAAGAGTCGTCCACACATCTCTGGCAAATTTACAGTTTTTAATCTGTTTTAGTTCTGAAGGCGCTATCAACAACATTAGCTCTGACTTTGCCATTTCGTCATCGTCAAGATCATTTTTTGACGCATCTACCTTTGGGTATTCTTTTACACATGCCCATAGTTTATTTTTTTTATTAAATATGCTTTTGCATGTATACACCATGTATCATAGTTTTCTTTTCCTAAAGGTTGAATTTTTACAATAGACATTTTGAATTTTTACCTTTTCGTTTTTCTTCTAATCTTACATTTTTCGCTCAGCTACCATGTTAAACTTTTATTATGTTCTTAAAGTTTATTATTGTTTAGTTGCCGTAGATGCAGAAATAAACGTTTTAATAAAACTTTGTTTTATTATGTAGAAAGCATATTTTTATATAATAAGTGACAAGACCAATATAACAAACATTGCTAAGCAACAAACCATCGATAATATATAAAGGTTGTATATCTTCACAGAGAATTATTCTTTTGACTCCAGCACGCCTGAGTGGTATGGCCTTTCTTTTTACACTTTTGGCATTATTTTCCTTTCTTCGTGAAAAAGGCTTTTTCATTTTCTTTACTACAGTCAATATTTTTTCGTGCCTCGCTCTCTTCAACGATTTTTATTTTCAGTTCTTCGGGAGACGGTAAGGTGTCACGAGTTTCCATTGCTATACGGAAATTCTCGTAAGCAGCTGGAAGGCTGTAAAGCATCATTATGCTTAGTAGATCGGGATGCAAGCTAACGCCCATATCCGTTAGCTTGTCCACGATGTCAATCAAATTACTTAAATGTTCATGGACATCATCTTTATCAGCCTTTTTTAATATCAGCTGTTTTAGCAAAGTTGCTTTCCGAGCAGGACCTTTGCTTTGGTAAATTCCTTTTAGCTTAAGCCATAGCTCGTTGGATGTCTTGCATCCCCGCACTTGTTTAAGTTCTGACGGTGAGATGATCAGTAATAATTCTGATCGAGCAAGCAAATCATTTTCATGGAACTTACTTTTTGCTGTTTCCTCTTTTGGCTCGGTGATTGATCCACTGGCGTATCCCCACAGTCCATTTTTAATTAGAACTGCTTCAGCCTGCATGCTCCACGTATCATAATTTTCTTTGGAGAGAGCTTCAATACGGTATGAGGCAGTGGCGCTCATTTTTCCTTGTAACCACGCTCTGCTACCACTTGTTGGAGTTGGGAGCGGCAAGCAGGGAATATGAGAAAATACCAAATACTCTTCAGCTTAATATTTTATATTAGAATATTAAATCAACATTTGCTTTTAATTAATTTCTGAATTAGGAATCAACACACCATGGCAACCATAGGGTGCTCACACACTTACATTAGGGATGTGCTACATAATCGATTTGGTTCGATTCAACAAAAGACTTGGCGACTGCGACTCACGTCCTGCTCCGCGACGATACTGTTCGACGGCCGCTGCAACCACCTTACACTGGCCCATATCGTATTCTAAGGAGAAGGGACAAAACCCTTACCTTGGATATCAATGGAAGAGAGGCTACGGTCAGCATAGACCGTGTTAAACCAGCTTACCTGGATTTCGAAGCGTCTTCCTTACCACCCGTGTCAGTTCCTGTTCAAGCACCTCCATCCAAACAGTCTCCTGCTCCGCACGGTCCACCTGCTCCAGCACACTCAACTTCTCCAATTCCTACTACTCTACCAGCTCCAGCACACTCAACTTCTCCAACTCCTCCTACTCCACCACCTCCAGCTGCTGTCACCACCAGAACTGGCAGACAGGTTAGATTTAGGGACATACTAGATTTATAATTTTTGTATTTTGTGTTTGTTTCGTATATACCCTTTTTTTCTCCGTAGGGGGGTGGTGTGGCGAACCAATTTCTTTGTTACTAATTATCTATGGTTGCCACTATTTTATAACTTGACAACACTAGAGTCTATGTGTGTCTATGCCCCACACTATTCTGCTCTTGAGAGACTTGTCGCGACCGGTCAATTCGATCTCTGTCCCATAACACTGTACTGCTCTGGAAATATATATCCAATCCAACTAAGTGTAAAACTAGTTAATAGTGATCATGTATCTCGTACAAACTATGTTCGCCCCGTCATCGTGAAGTTCTGATGTCTAATCTGTATTACATCTCATACACCAACTGGACCCGAGTTTTATTGAGCAAACCTGGGCGCGATCCAGCGCCAAAAATCTAACTGCCTCTGAGTACCCGTAACCACGTAACGACGCTTAAAGATCTATGGATGACACTAATGACAGCCGAGGCCAACGGCTTGTCGTGTTTTCCGAGGTACGGAGGGGTCCAAAGGGGTCTCAGTATGTAATGGATGGACCCATGCACGAACCGACCGTGGCAAGCGTAGCTTGCTCTAGCTCCTTCGATTAACTCGTGTGGCTGTTATCATTTAGCTTTTAGCCATGGGAGTTCTACTCTACACTACTTACTAATTCCAAGGTTGTGTTTTGTTGTCAGCTGTGCTACCACTTTTAGTGATTTCACCTTTTTTTTTGGTAAAATGACCTCTATTATGGCTTAGGGATATTTTATTTTGACAGGGATTTAAGGAATTTTGGGGTGTAATTGAACTTGAGTTGGTAACTCTATTGCTTATAGTAGTCACCAACCCATTACCCAATGTATTAAGGGCTTGCTAAACGGCTGCCAACCGCATCCCCGACAGAGGTGGCCTTGGTTGGCGACAAATGATAATGATAAATGATTTTATTTCTGTAAATAGGTTTGTACAAACACTTTTACACGTCAATCATATTTTAAAAACTAGATGAGGTTGGCGTTTCCTATCTGACTACTCTGAGAAGAAAGGCCGAAACAAACTCAGAGGTCACAGTGTCTTTTAAAGTCTAGACATAATCTTGGTCAGATCATGTGAAGACCATGTAGACTTTTGAGGAAAGCATCACACAGATTGAGAGGGCCTGTCCAGTTAGTGCACGCATTTGTCAGTTATCGTGCAGATCAACTCAGAATTTAAGGAGCTCAACGATTCGACGAACAATACCAAAGAAAGGACATTTGAGTAGGCCGCATAAATTACTCATACTGTCTGACTATATTTATAACTAACTGAGAAAAAATTAAAAACAAAACAAAAAGGAATGACCCACATAGACAGGCAGAGCTGTTTGAAATTTGATCGTAAACCACCAACTACATGGTTGTAAACCACCAAGGTCATCTCTGTTGGGACGCGATTGGTAACCGTGTAGCAAGCCCGTGCCGCCGTGTCGTATGCCCTGTAACCAAGGAATTTTCAAGATTTTTAGGGAATTTTAGAGATAATTCATTTAAAAAACTGGGGAAAAACCAAAAACGTAAGTGGAAACACTGCTTGACAGTGACATTGTTGACTGTTTGTTGAACTTTGTTGTCTCACTCTCGCTCTAAATTTTTTAATTGCCGAATCCATTGTAGTCGTTATCGCTCAGTGTTTTTATTGATACGGCAATTGCCGTATTATACGGCATTCCACGATATTTTTTCAGATAATACGGCCGGCCTCTCATTGTCGTATCACAAAATACGGCAATTGAATATAGGTGAAACGAATAATTTTTTCACAAGCGTAATGAATGAAATGAAAATGAATCTCAATTATCTGTTACCTGAAGAGGTTTTTTTTTTTTTTTTTTAACGTGCATCTCGCAGTTTTGACCACTAAGGTCTTGGCTGCTTAACCGGACTTTCCTGTGGGTGCCTTAAGCTGCTACACTCAAAGCCTCCAGCCAGGGGCAAAATACTAAACTAAATTAAAACTAGGCGAACGCTCGCTAAGGGCACCCCCTGTGGGGTACGAACCTCGGCTTAGGGCGTCGCTGAGGGGAGGACAGCAAGAAGGGACAGGCTGGATCAAAATTGGTTTATATCATGATTATTAAGCGGGGTAGTTTTAAAGCTACGTGCTCAGCGGCAACAACTTGCTGGCACCTCGTTTTCGAGCAAGGGTCGGGGAGGAGTATCAATTAATCAGGGACACGGTCGCGATCGCAAAGGACCTCGGCGGCGAGGTCGGAATGATGGGAGGCGTCTGTTTTTGTATATTGTACTGGTGGCCCTATTCTGCTCTTGGAGGAGTGTGATGGGATCATCAGGGTCGGAAAGTACATGCCGCGGACGGCGGATCTGACTAATTCTAGAAGGGACATAATTGGCTGCTTCGACAACCAAGGGGTTACGATGTCTAGGAGCGGAGTCAAAGTAACGCTTGGACATGCGTTTTAGGAACTGGTGAATCGTAGGGATTTTACAGTCGAGATGGAGGATCTCGTTTCTGACATAGAAGGGAGCTCCCGTGGCTTTACGGAGGAAACGGTTCTGCAAAGCTTGCAACCTATGGATGGAATGGGACTTGGCGTGGGCGAATACTGCACCCGCATAGGTCATAATGGGTCGGATACATGATGTATAGATGCGCAGTTTGCACTTAAGTGACAATTTGCTGCGTGCATTTAGAACGAAATGGAGTCTACCTAGAGCGAAAGCGGCTCGCGAACGAACCGTCTTTATGTGCTCAGAAAAAGAGAGATGATGATCTAGGATAACACCTAGGTATTTGGCGCGCCTAGCCCAAGGGATTGGTTTGCCGAACATGGTGATAGGTCGGGGGAAAGGGGGGGGTCTAGTTCTTGGTTTAGAAAAGCTAACCGCTTGACTTTTGTCGGGATTTACTTCTATTCGCCATTTTCTAAACCAGGCGCCAAGGTTGTTGACAGCCCTTTGGAGGTTTAGCAGCATCGTAGCTGAGTTTCCCTTACAGATGATCGCTGTATCGTCTGCGAACAGAGCCAACTGCGTCGATCTGTGTTTGGGGATGTCGCTGGTGAATAGCGTGAAAATGAGGGGGGCTAATACTGAGCCCTGAGGGACTCCTGCCCTTATGGGGCGGGGGGAGGAGAGGGCTCCTTCGATGCGGAAGCGAAAGGTGCGATTCGACAAATAGTCTCGTAAGATGAGCACGAGACGATCCGGCACACCGAGTTTGTAGAGCTTATAAATTAAGCCGTTGTGCCAGACTTTGTCAAACGCCTTTGCTATGTCGAAGAATACTACGCTCGTTTGTCGGCCATGGGTGAGAGCACCGCTGATTAGCTCGACAATACGATGGACCTGATGCACGCTAGAGTGCTGAGTTCGAAAGCCGAACTGTTAATTGGGGATGAGGCCCTTGGTCTCTGCATAGTCTCTGAGACGCTTATAAATAAGCCTCTCATAGATCTTGCCTAGAACCTTGAGCAGACTGATGGGCCTATAACTGGATGGCTCGTTTTTGGGTTTTCCGGGTTTAGGGATACCTATGACAGTGGCCTCTTTCCACGTCTGGGGAAAAATGTTATTGCTTAACGCACCATTGAAGATGGTGGTCAAAAGCATAATTAAATGGGCTGGGAATAGTTGGACCACCCTATTGGTGAGTCCGTCTGAACCGGGGGCTTTGCGATTTTTCAGACCTTTGATAATCTCATGTACCTCATCTGGTTCGATGGGGGGCAGGGGAACCTGAAGAGGATGTGCACCTTATTATTAGAGAAAATAATCATCAATGTTGCCACTAACCCAGAAACTACCACCTAATTGTCAAAATTGAAAATGACTTTAAAAATATCCATGACAACTGAATTAAAATCAAGGCAAAACATCAAGGATACTGTACCAAGTTTAAGGTGCCTTGCGGCATGTGCGAAAAGCAGGGACAAAAAGACTTTATATAAACATGAATCTACAGTAATATAAACGATAAGAAACCTTTATGGAGAAGAAACAAATGATGAATAGACATTTTTTATATAAATACGGCAATTTTGCATTTTCTCCTTAAAATACGGCAAAACAGACTGTGACATACGGCAGCTCAGATTTTTACGATAACAACACTGCTATTGCTCGCTGAGTCGCTGACATAGTGTAATGTACTCTGTGGTCGCTGATTGTATTCCTCGCTATACCTATTTACCTATATGAAAGAAGTACGGTTGTATTTTCTGCCGAGTGCCGGACCCAGTTCGGCCAGAACACTATCATATCAGAGTGCACTCTGGTTTCAGGCTAGATTAGAAGGATAGTTTTTCTACAAGAAAAACCAGAAATTAAAAGTAAAGTTGAAGGATTTTGAGCTCACTAGCTTGAGCTTAAAAGCAGTCAAAATGACCGGCGGAAAGTGGTGCTTAAAGTTTGACTGATTATTAATAATCAGACAAACAATACCTACCACTATTTATTTTAATAATTAATTTGAAAACAAAGGTATTGAGGCAAAGTTTGTGAATCTTCAGATTCGTCAGTCATCTACTTAGAAACAGTATTTAATTCAAAAAGATTTTGTGTCATGGAATTAGAAATTTCGATTAAAGAAGCCAGTAATGGTATCAAAGACAGACGAGCCACAGAACGGAAGAAAAACGCAGAAAATTTAAAAGAATTCCTTACAAGAAATGCAGTGCCTTCACTTTTATCTGAAAATACCTTAAAAAAGAGGGGATATACCTGGAATTATCTGTTTGACGATATAAATGAATATATTCTGAAGGTAACCATGAAACAGCAGGAATACTTTATTACTCATGCACAGTTTACAATAATATGGTCATCATAATATACCTAAAGGCTAACTACCAATGAAAATCTATTGACTCCTCATTGGATATGATTGTTTTTCTCAAGAAGTTCTTATTAGCTGGACCTTTCTTTTTCCTTTTATTTCAATTTGCAATCGGTCGTCAGACCAGCGAATTTGTTGCATGACAAGTGACAATTATTAGCTGGACTTGGCATCATAATATTAAAGCATAAATCCATGTCTGCCCTAGCAAAGACAATCTCCACAGATGAGCGGTTCAATTTAATCAATAGTAAAAGGTCTAAAGTGTTAAATACAATTCTAATAAAAAGTGTTTGTGCATTTCACAGGAAATAGAAAAGTTTGACACTTCTAAAACTTATGAAAATAACACTAGGCCACTTTGTAGTAGTTTATTACACCTATGTGTGGCTGGCTCTAATAAAGGTAATGTGCACTTATATTTTATAATTATTTTATCTCCCAAAAAACATGCACTGCTGGACATAGAACGCTAGAGAATCGCCCCAAATACCGGTTAAGTGCCTTGTACAGTAAGCGTCAAACATTATGGTGACTCTTAAGTGCGCTACTTGTTGCTCTGTACTGCACCCGTCACCCTGCAAACACATGAATTTGTTACTGCGCAGTGACTCGCCTCATGTTCGGAGCCACTTTAAAGTTTGAATCGACCTTATAAGGTTGCCAGCCAAGCTTGCTTTAGACCCATTGAACATCTTTTCTATAAGCTATGACTCAAACCCTATAATGGTATACCACTTAAGTTTAGCTCTTCTTAGGGCTATGGGGTTAGCTTGGTTCTCCTGTCAATCTCATCATTTATGATTCAATCCTGCAGGAAAATAATAAAGCACTTTTCACACACACTTCACTTTGGGTAATTTTCATTTGATTGAATTTCCACAACACTAGAGGGGAATTTTATGAATTGTACAATGAGAAGTTGAATGTTGTCTAGTGTCATACACAATATTATACCTGCAATGCACAAGTGGCATCCAAGGTCGTATAGCCACATTTCTATAGGATTTCTTTTAACATTATCAAGGACACTGAACGAGACAATAGAAGTTTTAATGTTTAGTGCGTTTAGTTTCCCTAAAAGTGGTAATATAGTTTAACTTTTAGTAGTTTCTATCCCTCATAAATACATTAAAATTATTATGTTTTCAGGCAAAGCTTATATTAAATCTGACAAAATAACAGAGATGTGTTTATATGTACTAAAAGATAATCGCATGGTGAAAGCTATTGGTGACAGTTATTTGAATTTACTGTTGAAACATTTTCTGCCCTATGAGCACTACTTGGGATTCATAAAACCATGCACATGGAAAGGTGGGTGGATAGTTCTATTGATGTCATGCTTACTTAATTGTTTTTTTATTAAATTGATTTTTTGTTTTTAATGTTGCAGAGCTGCTGGATGTCTGTATTGGTGCATGTTTTTCTACTGATTTCAAAATAGACAACTACACAAAGCTTAGGCTTGTGCTGCTTGTAATGAAAAGTGGAAAGGACAATTGTCAGTTTGTGGGCCCACTTACGGAATCACTATCTTCATTAGAACAATTTTTTTCTAACATTTCAAATGATAAAAAAGTACAAGATGTAGTTATAGAAATAATTATTTTGCTGCTAGAAACGGTATGTGAATGATTTACATTTAATTATATTTGTTGTAATTTGTTCAGTAAATAATCATATAATTATTTTTAGCTATCTTGCGAGTATCGGTTAACAATGTGTCAATTTACCGAAAATTCTATGCCCACGTTATTAAAATTTTATGATCAAAATAAGGATCAAAAGAAGAAGGTTAGTATTAGCATATATCATTATTAGTTATACAGGTAGGATTAAACTTAGCAGTTCTTAATATATATTGTTTATTTTTTTTTACTTATGCAATTATCAAAACATATCTGCTTTTTTATACTGCCTGTCATTCATGCTACTATTCTGTTGTTTCCGTTTCCTAAACTATTTGTTAGATTCCTATAGTCAACCCAAGAGCTAATTACAAAACGTTTTTTAAACCATGCTGTGCCATGTCCTCAGTACTCAAATCTTTGGCATTGTTGGTCTAAGTGTCTTATGTTTATAAACTTATTACTTATAGTTTTTATGCATGTAATTATAGTAAACTGGCTCCCCCGCTTCACCTGTAATGGCGACATGTAAAAACAGAGATTCCTGGGATTTCTAAAGGCCTGCACAGACGAGGGACTTTTGTCCGCGGAGGACAAAAATCCCTGAACATGTTCCAAAAATTGAATGAAAGGCAGTGTTGCCACCTAGGCTAATAAGAAATATGCTAAAGTGCTTTAAAAAAAATGCCTAAATTATGCTAGTTTTTTTTTAAAGTGCTTAATAAAATAATCAAAATTATTTAAAATTATGAAAAAAAAAAAACGGTTGATATCTTGATCTTCGTCAACAGCAGCTGTAGATGTGTGAGATTGAGAGCTGAGAGTCTTCTTGAGTACAAAGGAGGCATGTTGAGGTTTATACATCAACTTTACGAACAAAATTGTTAAAAATAAATAGTGAATGAAGTTGCTTTTTCTTCCTGTATTCCTACAGAGAAGAGGGAGAGACTTGTTTGGAAGTGGCGCTAGCGGCATTTTATCACTATCGGATAAAGTGCCGCAGTTTGCGGCCCTATGCCGCAAACTGCGGCACAAACTGTGCTGTAAGTGCCGTAAGCATTACATTGTAAAATGAAACAGTTTTGTTTTTTGTTGGGAAGTCCCAGAACTGAAGAGGTTTTTCGTTTCGTGTTTATTTAATGTAAATAATATGTTATAATAATACGCTATACGATGAAAAAGTGTGCTAAACAGAAAGAAAATCTGCCAAATTTAGCATAAGAAAACGGCCAAGTGCGTGTCCGATGGTGTCGGACTACGCACAATGAAGGGTTCAGTAGTTGGGATGAATTTATCCCAAATACAAACTTAACATTGTAGTTGAAATACATGTTTTCCAATACATTCCAACTGCAAATGTAAGTTTGTACGCACAATATTGAGAGATTTACCATGTTATTTTAAGACCGTAGACTTCTATTCCCTAGTATTCCTATAATATTATGAGTGAAGAACCATTTTCTGTAATTTTTTCAACTTAATCGTTCCATTAGATTCGGAGAAAATTGGCTGTGATAGACTGACAGACAGACACACAAGTGATTCTGGTTTTAACGGAACCCTAAAAATGCTAAATTGGCAACACTGATGAAAGGGCTTGTTGAGAGGATTTCAATTTCTTTTTATAATTTTTAAATAAATAGTTTTAAAGTTAATAAAGAAAATTGATGAAAATTTACCATTTTCCCCCCTTATCTCCGAAACTACTGAGCCTAAAATTTTGAATAAAGTACATAAAATAGTTCTATGTGTCTTATAAATTACAGGAAAACCTATAAGAAGTATTGGTCTTAAAATAACATGGTAAATCTCCCAACATTGTATGTACAAACTTACATTTGGAGTTGGAATGTTTTTCAACTACAGTGTTAAGTTTGTTTTTGGGATAAATAAATCCCAACTACAGAACCCTTCATTGTGCATGGTCCAACATGCACTTGCCCTATTTTTTTCTTTAGACATACTGAACTTTTAGAAAGTACTCTTTTCATTTACAGAATTCATTGTTTTACTTTTTAAATCTGACTGTGGCACTTCATCACCCACTGGGAAGACTTCGAAATGAAGAAGGCAGTCTCGCAAACAACTGGGAGCTTTGGAACAAATACCTGAACAGCATTACGGAAATAATATGTACGGAAGTGAGCTATTTGCAAAAGAATCGGAAGCAAAATGATAAACTTTTTCAACAATGCTCACATTTTCATAATTTAGCTGCATCAGTGCATTACCAGGTAAAATACATTCTTACACAATGACACTTTAATAGGTATGAAAGCATAATAAGATTCAGTCCCCATTTCATCATAGGTACCGAAGTCTTGGCATTATTTTTCCCACATTGTAATACATCATACCTTCAGTCACATCGTTAGTTATTTCAAAACATTGCCTTAATAGGTACTCGCTCTTATCTACATATAACAAAGAACAGTTCGATAGAGATTTCAACATAATCAACACCGCAATTTGCTGTGCATGTATAAACGAAATAAATTATGAATACCTAGTTTAATAGCCTTTTTTTGTGTGGGAAATTATCAAATAACTTCTCCCGCTTTGGGTGGAGCGGGAGGGCGTGTCCAACTCTTACTGACTAAAACCCACCCGTGTTCCTTCAGTTGCATGTATTGCCAGGGGCCACGGTAACCCTTTCGGACGAAACTGCAACCCCGGCAGTAGTTTAATAGCCTGCAAATACATATTGCCTAGATCAAATCGATCATATAATTATTTGTCAGGGACTAAAGAAAAAATACATTTTAATTTAATTAGCCAAGGTTGCATACCTACAGAAGCTGGTTTTGAAAAATGCAACTGTAAGCTTTGGGTACGTACTTGCCGTACTTGGAAACAAAGAAACGAAATCTGAGCTTTCTGTTCATCTAATGACATAGGACACTACTTGGTATAAAGATTTTTAGGTACCTGAATTAATAACATGACTCGTTTTTTTATTACTAAACAGTCCATCTTTTTTTACTAATGATGTTTATTATATAAGTAAGTAGGTATGTTTGTTAGGACTCGCAGTTTTTTTTTAAACATATAAAATTTAGGTATATTACTCACAACATTATAGAAAAAGAAGAAGGTCTAGTGTGTGGCTTACCTCCCTATAAGCAACATTAGATTCGATTTTAATGGTTTTTTGATGAAATTAATGAAATCATTAGCGTTAATGATCTTTTACGTAAAGGGGCATAAATTTTTGTCTTTGTGCAACTGGGTGTTAAGGTATAGTTTAAGTTGGGTCATTATTCATTATAAATGATCGTTTTATGCAATATCATTCGTTATTCCTATCGTATAGGTATCCCTTTCAGGACTAACATGGGACTTAGAACCGACACTCTAGTTGAAATTAAAGTTTAAAATAAATAAACTTCCACTAGTTCGAATGAGCATCAACGCAAAAAGAGATACGTGGTTAACATTATTTATTTTCGACTTAATTTTAAGAAACGCAATGTTGTTATTTGTTTGTCATGGAATAGGTACCGCGCTTTACTGCGCTTCGCTTCGCCAGGTTAACGCCGACCCTTATGATGTAACTATAATAATACAGAGATGTTATCATGATTATGTTACTAATATTTTTTCTATATAATTACAGATATTTAAACTGTCCGAAAGAAGCGACACTGACGCTGAGAATGCATCAAAAAGATTAAGATTGAGCATTAACAAGAACATCACATTTGTTGACCTTATCAACGAATTGCAACAAAATCATGTACCCTGGTAGGTAATCTGACCATCATATTTTTGTTTTAGGGTTCCGTACTTCAAAAGGCAAAAACGGAACCCTTTTAGGATCACTCGTGTGTCTGTCTGTCCGTCTGTCACAGCCAATTTTCTCCGAATCGAACGGATGGATTAAGTTGAAATTTGGTACACATATCTATTTCTGTGACCCAAACACGAACGTGTAACGAAAATAAATTAATTTTGAATAGAGAGGACACTTTTCGGGGTCAAATTGAAGAAAAGAAAGAATTTTTCTATTTGTACCGTGTGACATATCAAATGAAAGGGCTTGTCTTGAGGATTTCAAATAGTTTATTTTATGATTTTGAAATAAACACTTTTAAAGATATTTAAGAAAATGGATGAAAATTGACCATTTCCCTCTTATCTCCGAAACTACTGAGCCTACAATTTTGAAAAAAAATACATAAAATAGTTCTATACTTATAGATTACAGGAAAACCTGTAAAAGTCTATGGTCTTAAAATAACATGGTAAATCTCTCAATATGGTGCGTACAAAGTTACATTTTGCAGATGGAATGTATGGCAGAACATGTTTTTCAACTGCAATGTTAAAGTTTGTCCTAGGGATGATTATTTTTTTAATCGTTGATTTTAATTATTCATCCCAACTACTGAACCCTTCATTTAGCGTGGCCCGACACGCTCTTATCCGGTTTTTTTTTCTACTAAACTTAAATATTATGGCAGTTTTCCAAGTCGTAGTTAACTTGCTAAGTTTGTCAAATTACTCTGATGAAACATCTACGGAATCATTCCAATTACTTTCAGCATGATTTTCTTGATATTAATCCAACAAAATACGATTTTAGGTTGGGAATTGTACACGTTTATGTAGGAAAGTATGCCGCCAGCATATCTCCCGACGATTACCTATCATTGCTGAATAGTCTTCAAATTCTACTTACAAATAACAGTGCCAATATAGAATGGAACGTTTTTGAGCAGCTGGTTTGTTTGGTGCTGGAACACTCTCGGATTTTAATGAGCAAAAAGTTCGAATTCAAAAACACATCAGTGTCATTGTGGAATTCATGTGTTAGGTAAGATCATGGTGAAATCACTATAATTTGAATAATAGCAAAAGGCTACATGGAGTTTAAAAATATAATTCAACTATTGGTTTCAGAAATTGCACAAATTTAAATGCGTCACATAAAGCAGTACATACAATCCTGCAAAAGTTATTAAAATCCGATTTATTGGACTACCCACATGCGCTACAGCTCATAAAACTGTACGTCGAGAATGTTATGCCAGTCTCCAACAACAGTATTCAAACTTTAAGCGATATATTTCATAAATTCTACAGCAAATGTACCTTGGATGAGTTCAGAAATAAATGCATATCGTGGTTTACGTCTAATGATACTGGATCTTTATATGTGATTGAAGTATCCGAATTATTATTTCGAATAATCGCTAATGAGAATATTGCTTTCAATCCTATTAGTGCTCCTGAATCTGAATTCGAAAAGTTACGTGATATATTATACAACTCGACAGAAAAGTGTATTTTATTCAGTGAATTTGAAATACACAATTCAATTAAGTCACTAGAACAAAAAACTGTTTACGAACATGTTGGAACTGTTTCTGACGTTGAAGATCGAGTGCAAGAATACTTCAAAACTAATTTAGTTACTAGTAATTCAAAAGGATTCCAAAATGATGCAGATTTATTGGAGGGTATTAAGTTGATTAAAGTTGTTTTATCATACCTTGAAAAAGTCATAATGTATCATATAAAATCTCAAGGAGAAATTGAGAACATGCAGTTATGTGTTTTACTGACGACGATGTTGGCGCGTATGTATACAGAATTGACTCGTTTGTTAGCGAGCAACACTGAAATACCAGTTAAAATTCGAGCTCTACAATTAGTTAGGGCACTTTTGGAGACTGAATTTCATCCATTCTTGTCGCACATGTCACGGGCGAGTATGGACGCTGATTTTTTTCATGCTATTAATAATATACTGAACACTGAAGTTCAATCTGAAGATTTCGAAGTAATCATCGAAGGAGACGAGGACGACACGAGTATTGATACTTTAAAGCACAATTGTGTCTTGGTACTTGCTGCATACTGCAGAAAACCTGCAGAGTACCGGGACGAAGTACTGAAATTAATATTAGATGGTGGTATCTATAACTTTACATCTGATACTCAGTGCGTTTTTCAGTGCATAGAATTACTGATAGATTCAAATGTGCAGGATCCTCCTCTAGGTAATAATAATCACTTATTGTAATTTAACTGATGTGTTAACCAAGCTATCTATATAAATGAAACTACTATTTGCAGGTTTAATTTTCACACTGTTGCAATGCATCTGCCAGAGACTATTTAGAAATGCCAAAGTGTCCTTTGAGATACTAAAAATACTTTTAAAAATAATGGACCCTCTATGTATGAATGATGGTGATATGAAACAAAATTGTTTTATAATGATCAAGAGTTATTTGCTACTCTGTGAGGACATGCATTACCCACCGAAAGTAGCATCTCTGATTTATGAATGCGTCATTAAGATTATTTTAATGAATCGGAATCAAAACATGAATATTGAAGAAGCCTTTGAAGATGCATTTATGAAGAAAGTGAAGGGCAATGTCCATAGTATTCGCCTTCATTGCTGTTATTTGATGAAGTTGATTAACGATTTCTCTGAAGACGACATTGATGCATTTTCGATGAAGTTGCAGGACGTATTTTTGATTGATGTAAGTCCTATATTAGGTATTTAAAATATATGGGCATAAATTATTTTGACAGATCTTTGGAACATGAATGATGAGGTGATTAGGCGTATAATATCATGTTAAATTGTGACATTCAGCTGGTACACACCTTTCTATCAACGAGGGTTGAATCAGTTGAGGGTATCACATCTGATGCTACTTATACTATATTGTTATTTTAGGTTTCAAACAGTAACGAGTCGATACTAAAGGACGAATCTGCCAACAGGACGTTCACAGTCCTACATGCCTTCGTTGCACTGGCGCAAACGAAAAAATCTTCTATACTTAGCGTCATACTACAAGTAATTCATTTGCAGAAACTGAAATCAATAGATAACCGCATAGTTGTGAAAGTTTTGAACCTGATTATCAATTCTGTTGGCATTAAAGACCTCGAGACATATTTGAATAAAAATATTTTGTCAATATTATATTTTTGGTTCACTAAAAATAACGAAGTGGTTGATTTACCGCTCAACATACTTGGTTTTGACACCATAGACAGTTTTATAGAAAAACACATGAACTGGTTAATTGCTGGAGAAATTTTGTGGCGACAGGAAGGAAATGTGCATAAGAGCGATCTCTTGAAGCAAGTCGTAAAGAAACACAAGAAATCAATTGAAAATATACTTGAGGTATGTTGTCAAAGTTCAGTAGGTAATGATATTATTGGAATTACATTTGAAAAAATAATGATTATTTTATTTGAATAATTTGAGTGTCCTATTCAATCAATTCGTTATTAGCCCTAAGTTTCGTTGTTCGTTATTATTCCTAGTACCTAGTTGTTTGGCACATTTTAATTGTTATTTTTTCATTCCAGACTTGTTTTTCTAATATCATGGCCTTATGTTTGCCTTATATTGTCAGCACCAAGTACAATTTTGTCTATTATGAGCCCTCTAAACGAGAAGCATTCAAGAAGTCAATGAAAAATGCAACTAAATTGTTTGAACTGACTACTGAGATGTTAAATGAAAGTTGGAGTAATCTGTTTGTGGAGAATGTTGGGAAGCTGTTGTTACTGACGGCTACCCACATGAGCGACCGTGAAGACGCGGAGCAACTGTTCCAAGTTAAATTGCCGCAACGGAATCAAGAGTTTTATTATCCTAAGGAGATCTTTTGCGCCATTCTAGATTATTTTGAAGTGAGTTTATTATACTTTACATTATTTTGATGTGTAAAATATTTCCTTTCGCTTTCCTACAATCAGTGAGTGATTTCGTGAAATGGTACGGAAGTGTGTAACAGGATGCCGAGGAAGCGCGCGCTATCTGATTTGACCAATGAGCGCGTGCGGTGCTAAAGTGGGCCAGCACATGGTACCAAACCATTTTCTGAGCTGTTACACATCATATGCGACTACTAAAAGGCTCGTTCGGTTTTTGTTTTTTTTTTTTCATTTGAAAAATGCGTCAATTTAGTTGCTATTGTAACCTAAACGTTCTATACTCTTTTTCTCAGGACCTCACGGATGGAAGCGTCCTTCAGTATCTATGTATAAACCAAACAGTGACGGTATTCAAAATTTTGTTTGAACTGTGGAAAGCTGTTACTCAAGAAAAGATATTTGAATTGAAATTACTGGCTCTTCATGCATATGTTACCTTTATAATGAATATACCTTTAGACCATTCTTCTGACGCATTCATGTGTAATTTTGTATGTAACAGTTTTACTCAAGTTATCAAAAACTGTTGCGACAAAACGGAATTGAAAGCATACATTGCGGGTTTGAAACTAGTCCTAGATCATTTATTACCAGAAACGGCGACGCTTATGCAAAAGTCACTGCTAGAATTATTGCCTGTCTTAATTATCAAGAAAGAGGAGAGGTTCGAACAAGTGTGTACTGGGTTTTTAAATGATTTAGTTGAGAATATGAATCATTACATGATGGAAAGCGAAGATGTTGTAGACTTTCTTAATTCTATGACGTATGCCGCTGATAACATGCGTTGCTGCAACTTAAGTGTGTTTAAAGAAATATTAAAAACTCATCAAATAAGTTTGAATCGTCCTAGGTATGTACAGCCATCTTATCTGTCTGTATTACAAAAAAAAAGTGTTAAATAATACTTGTTAATTTATTTGTATAAAATTATTATTTTCTAGCCACGAAATGTTGTTAAACATTCGTCAATTTTTAATTAGTAATAAAGATCACATCCGCAATTTGTACTGCGATTTGGATACTAAAACATTTTCTGAGGACTGCGAGACAAGTATCATACATCAGACCGTGCAGGCGCTTTGTAACATTCTAAAATCAACGTATGATGATAAAGTAGGTAACTTGCACTTTGAAATATTTTGGTACTATGGACTGTAACTGAATAAGTGATCATTGAATAATTTTAATTTTTAGACCATAGTTGAAGCATGCAACTGTTTGTCGGAGATCAGCTCATACGATTTAAAGACATTGGTAACAGTGCCGCCTGCTGACACAAAAAATGTAAGGACCATCAACCCGACACGTTATTTCATGCAAGTTGTTGGAAAATCTCTACTGGATGTGTTCTTTGATGAAGATCCCAATGTCATAGACGACATCGCTAAAACTATGAACGATCTGCTAAAGTTCCTTGATGTTAATGATATTCCAGGTATGCGGTACTATTGTTACGATGATTTAAAACTAGCTTCCGCCAGCGGCTTTGCCCACGTGATATCTTTATAAATTATTATAAAGCCTATAATGCCTATGTTACTCAGTCATAATATAGCAAACTACTGGCGAAAGAATTTTTAAAATCGGTTCAGTAATTTTTGAGTTTATTCATTACAAACAAAAATACAAATCTTTTCTCTTTATTTTCAATATTATTATTAGTGTAGATAACATAATATAATTATTTTATAAAGGAGGACTTACATATTTTTGTTTTCCAGATTTGGAGGTAGTTGACAAAGAAATATTACAACCTTTTTCTTGTTCAACATCGATGAACACTGATACCCTTACTGATAGTATGACGTTTGAAGAGTATTGCATAAGGTGCCCTGAAGGAATATTTCTAAATGCTTTACTCACAAAAGATAATGCTGATTGGCTGAAAGAGGTCACATGTACTCTTTTGACCTTTGTTCATTCATCAACTAATTATGTGACTAACTTGAGAAAAGTTTGCTCTTTGAAGGCAAGTTGACTTGTGTAGTTTTAATCATCAGCTTTTTTTATTAGGTCGAATTAGCTACCTAAGGGACGCACGGGACGGGGCCCGCAGAACGTGGGCCAGCGGAAGTCGCAACCGCACCCTCTGCCCCCTGACGCAAGTGTGTGAGGAAACAGCGGGGTGTTATTAGTCAATAAGAGTTTGACAGACCCCTCTGCCCACCCCAGGGCGGAGACATTCATGAGGATTACCAACCCGATAAAAAAAGCTACCTAAGTGCTCTGTATCTATAACCATAAATCAGTTTTAACAATACCGTCATAAGGTTCAAATTAGAATGATTAGAACTTCTTTGATAAAATCACTACTCTACCAAAAAGCCGCTGTTTTATATGCGGCATGCAATCGCTGATTGGGTGAGGAATTCTATCTTAAATGAGCTTCTGATTTTCCAGTCTCGAGTTTGCCGCAAAATATTACCAGCTCTTGTTGGACTCATACTACAAAGTCTAACAGAAAGGCACGTCAGAGCCGTCAGTCAGCATATAAACAAATTCTTTAATAACGTTTGGGAACAAAGTTTCGACGATAAATTGGAGAACAGTGGAGACAGTAACTTTAATTCTAGAACTGGTGGAACTGTTACCCATGGCTACAAGACGATCATTCAATATATGCTTAATATTGTAGATTTTGTTCGCATACAGAGAAACTATTATAAGATGAGGCAAGTGTTAACATAAATTACCTTTTTTTTTAAATTCTGAAATTCAGTTGCATACGTACACATACGTAAACTCACGCCTTTTTCTCATGTGGTAGATATAAACTACAGAACGCGAACTGCTACGATCCTTACATACTCCTTACATTTTTCTAGGAAAATAAAATAATTAGGAAAAAGGCCGGGAAATTAAGTTAATTTTTATAAACGTCAAACTGTATTTAATTTTTAGGCCTGGAAATGCGATGAAGACATTGAATTATCTAGAGCTTGACTACGACAAGGTGGCTTGGGCGGCGGCTACGGTCGACCAGAACTGGGCAGCCGTGTACTACGGGGAGCTATGGGCAATTTCCCAGAATGACGGCGTCTCGCCAAATTCACCAGAAGCCACCTCGAGCTTACCTGGTGGAGAGAACCTGCAGCGAATTTTCAGAACGGTAAGTTTATCACACAAATGCAGACAGGATTTTTTAATACAGCGTATCTCTGAAAAAAAAAATGTATGTCAAACATTTAATTGTTCCTGGTCTGTTTGAGCACGTGAGAATTCTGTTTGTAAAAACACTAAGGATACTGCAGAAACCTGTAGACGGGAGCAAGTTCAAATTCAAAATTATCTTGTTCCCATCGAATGTCATATGGCCCAACGTCAGTCCATACCTAGCTGGTATGTTGGAGTCGGATTCCAGTCTAGCCAGATGTATCTAAATACCAGTAATTTGCGAAACTTCAATGACTTGCTAGTTTTTTTGTATCCAGCATGCGATAAGGCCACCCATTGTGTGATTGAAATTTAGTATTTTTTTAAATATTTTTTGGTGTACAATAAAGTATCTAAATAGTACGTATAGTATAAACCAAAGTCGTGTTTTGTGTCTATCTGTGTGATCACTAAGATCTTCTAAACTCCACAATGGATTTTGATGCGGTTGAGCAGTGGTTCCCAAAGTTGACTGGACTGTGACTCACTTAACAAAAACTTCAAAATTCTGGACTCATCTCTTGGCTGTCATCGAGAAAAAAGAGGCATAACTAGAGGCATTCAAAAATGAAGGAAATAAGAAAAAACATTTAGTTACAAACGAAAATTTTATTACTTAATTAAATACAAGGAGTGCTGCTATTTTAATAAGTCGGATGTTTTTTTTCCTATTTTTTGTCATTATAGCTTTAGCATCAACTTCAATTTTAGTTACTTTTAATCGCCATGAGTTTGATACGTCCAATTTATTTCGGTATTTAGTTTTGATATTAATCATAGCTAAAAATCATTTTTTTAAGGCCCACCCAATATTCGCTCGCGACCATCAAGTGATTTGCGACCCATAGTTTGGGAACCATTGAGTTAGAGCATTTATTCCTGAATATTCATGTGTACAACAAAGAAAGCCCACTTCATGTATCCAATGACTACTATACACTCTTTAAAAAAAAATATTTTCCGTGATATTTTAGTCGTCATACAAAGGGCCACTTAATGTACCCGACATAAAATACCTCGAGGAGCAATGAAAAAATTGTTAAAATATATCAACTTTTTTAAACTAAACTAAACTACATATACTTAGTTTGTACCGTTCCGATTATGAGAAAACAATAATAATCCTTTTCTTCATCAGTGCTACGTGTCGATCGGAGAAATAGACGCTATCGAAGGCTGTGGCACCGAGCACTTAACGATGGAGAATGAGAAGCGTAAACACTTGATAAATACTGGCCAGTTCACGGACGCGCTACTCTTGCATGATATAGCGCTCTCCTGCGGTGGGCAAACCGACCAGGATCTCCACTACGGTGTGGTCAGGTCTCTGCACAAGTCTGGCATGCATCACCTCGCACTACAGTATATTAAGTCACTGCCAGAGGACGACCAACTGAATGACTACAAATATGAGTGTTTGGCGTTCTTGGGTGAGTTTTCTATACACTTTTAATGTTATAGTAGTTTTAGCTATTTTCTGTCCATATATTCATATGATCAACAAGAACTACAATGATGTTCACAATCACTTTAACCAATAATTAGCATTTTTACCTTGATCAGGATTTTTAAAATTATTTTTAGGTGACTGGGGCGATTTCGTGGACACACGGCAACTTGAAGAAAAGCAAAAACTAACAAATTGCAACCAAAATTCAGTAGTAAAAGCATTCCAATATTCTTGCTTAAAAAATTGTTTAAACATCAAAACTACGCCAGAGTATGAAGATAAACTGTTGGTACCTCTGAATAAGGCAAAGCTAGCAGTATCAAGATTATGTCAGAATCTGAATATGGAAAACTGTCAAAATATTTACAAAGTTTTAGAGAAACTTCATATATTTAATGACATAGAAGATTATTTCTCAGTGAGAACAAACCGTTTCCAAATGTCGGAGCTGCTTCAGAGATGGGACATAGAAAACTTGCCACAGTTCATTGACTTCAAGCATATTGAGGCGTTGTCATCTCAGCGGGTGTTGATACTTGAGCATGCCGCGAAATCTCATAACTATATGTTGAACGAAATTGTGTCTTTGCAGATACAATATGCTAGTGAGTTTATATTTTATATTAGTTTGCCAAACAATCTACTCAATGCTGGGTCAAGGTGTCTGTCTCTCCCTGAGTTCCAAGTAGCAAGAGGCGATTCACGGTCTTCTCTCAAGCACTCTGCATTACACAAACTCCCATCGGTCCTTCCACCGACACGGCCATAACATTGTAAATTTCTAGTTTAATTTTCATTAAGATTTTCTAAGACAGTACTAGTTTTAATGTACAATTTTTTTCAGAAATGGCCCTAAATAATCGCAGAGTCCAAATGGCACAGCGCTTGTTAGCTGTGGCAAAGAAATCTCAGCTGTCCGAAGATATAACTCTGGTGGAGAGCGAGATAGCATGGGCTAAAGGACACAAGGAAATAGCGCTGTCCCTGTTACGTAACATTGTTACCAATCATACGCTAGACGCGAAACTTGCAGCGATTTCTTTACGGTAAATATATTTATTTGTTCATCGACTTGAAGAAATTACGAATTCTTATAACAATAGAGGTTGCGTGGTTTCTTCAGCGATTCGGTAAAGTCGTACGTCTATACGTCCACCTTCTTGCTTGCTTTACCGCTAGTGCTTTTTTTTTGTATAGCATCTTGCAGGTCAACCTAGGAGGTTGTCGGCTGCTTAACCGGACTTTCCTATGGTTGTCTCAATAAATTAAGGCCTCCAGCCAGGGCATAAAACTTAGAAACTAAGCAACTACACGCTAAGGGCACCCCCCCGTGGGGTACGTACCTTGGTTTAGGGCGTCGCTGGTGGAGGACGGCAAGAGACAGGCTGGATCGCATTTAATTACCGCTAGTGCCACGATGCAGTTTGTTTTATAGCTTGTCCACTCTGAAATGACGCAAATTTTAAATTACAGTGTGCGTAAAATGCGGTAGTGGGGTGCGTCATTTCAGAGCGAACAAGTTATACTGCAAAAAAGCCAATCTAAGATTAAGTTTATGTTTTTATTATCGTTTGTAAATTTAATAATGTTTCATTGTCTTTAGACGGTATGCGCTCTGGATGGCAGACTCGAAACGCGACAATCCCCGTGAAATAATACACAAATATTTACAAAAAAGTCTTGATGTACTGGGAACTAAGAATATGGATGTTAGACTAAAAGTCTACCACGATATCGCGAAGTTTGCCGATGCAGAGTATAAGCAGGTATGACGCAAGCATAATTAGGGCTTTTCTATTTACTGGGATTGATTCTAACATAATATTGTATTAAAGGTGGTGAGTTACATGAATTCATCAGTATACGAAAACAGAGTAAAATGCTTAGAAAATATGAAAGGCACAGCCTCATCACTAGGCAACAAATCTACCAAGTTATTGACAAAGTAAGTTCAATTATTATTAATAACAAAGTAAATTATTTATAACATTTTCTGTCATGCGTGTTAATAAAAAAATAATTCATTATTCAATCCATTTCAGAGAGGAGAGGAGGGCCTTATCTACAAATAGAAAATTCAAAGAGCTTGATGAAGCTGAAATAGCGTACTCACAAGTAGAGAAAAATAACTTTTTACACTTAGCTATGAGGTATGCGACAAATAATAGTTATGGTGACCACCGTAATGACCGATTAGTTGATTCTGCAGTACAGACGTTGCATTTCACGAACGCACAACAATCATTCCAATTTATACTTTATAACAATGATATAAGAATCACATGACGCGCGCTCATGAATTACATTATCTATAACTGGAATTATTTAAATTGCTCATTATTAATTAATGTGTTTTTATTTCACAGATATTATTTACTGTCATTAAAACAGTGTGACGAGAACAACTTATCAGTATTCCGAGTGATATCACTATGGCTAGCTAACCAAGACTTTGAGCTCCAAGATGGCGACGAGTCGTTTGAAGCACTGCTTAATATGATACCTTCTTGGAAGTTCGTAACAGTGTTGCCGCAGCTGGCACCACGACTAACTAATGAAAATACGACGTTCATCAAAAACTTAAAGAAAATTATAAGTAACTATTTAATATATTTGTTTTTGCCGTATTACGTTTAGTTTCCCAGCTTTACCTGGACACTTGCTGTAGATACACCGATGTCAGGAGCAAATAGCGTTCCTAGAAAAAATATTCAGTTAATATCATAGTTGCAATAGTAATATCATAGTTGCAATATTTATTAATTTCCCATAAAGAACGGTGTGCGATCGATCATCCCCATCATACGCTGCCGATCTTGTTCGGGCTGATGAACTCGGACAAAGACAACGTGATTTTGAACGCGAGCGGTCGGAGCGGAGCGAGCGCCCGCGGGCGCGACCAACAGCCGCGCGTCGTAGCTGCGCAAGCGCTCGTGAGTGAGTTGCGCGGACACAACGACGAACTCACTGCTATAATTACGCAAATGGAAAAAATGTGTGACGGTAGGTTAAATTGTAGATCCTTATAGAAGGTGTACGAAACCTGAACCTAGTTTGCACATAGTGGACAGCTGAATCAATTTATGTATATTTTTATGTTTTAACGTTAATTTAAAAATAAAGTATTTTAAACTTGCTACGAGAGCAAAGGCTAAAATTAAAATACTTTCTTTTACTTAAGACTTATGCTACTTCCACTCAGATTATAAAAATGCGTTACTTTCAAAACAAATATCAAAATATTTTTCAGCCATCATTAGTTTCGCTAACTACGAGCCGCCGGTTGCGACAAGGAATATTAAAAAGCAGAAGATACCTGATGCAGAAAATATCCACAGGATTCGAAGTCTAAGGGTGGTCCCTGTGCCCACAGTTACCTTGCCGATCAAGAAAGATTGCAAATATGCGTCCATACACAGTAAGGAATCATTTTTTTAAATACTTATCTGAACTAAAACAAAATCCATTAAAAAACGCGCACGTCAAGCATTGCAATTTATACCTTATCAAAATGAAATAAGAGTCATATGAGACGCGTTCGTATTACAAGGAGTATACTTCTTATTCAGTAAAAATTAAATTACTACTTTATTTTATAGGTTTACAGTCTTTTGACTCTCATTTCGAACTAGTTGGAGGAGTGAACTGTCCAAAGAAGATAAATTGCAGGGATTCCTCCGGAAAAGTCAATGTATTGTTAATAAAGGTAAATATTTTAAATTGATTTTTGGTACATTTTAATAAAAATGCTTATGAAAATCTTGTTGTTTTTGTAGGGTGGGGATGATTTGAAACAAGATGCTGTTATGCAGCAAGTATTCAATATAGTGAATACTTTGCTGGAGAATAATCCTGTGACCAATAAGAATAAACTACTCATTAGAACTTACAAGGTAAGTTTCTTTAACATTGCCCATTTAAAAGCCCTATAAAATTGTTGTGAAATAAACAAGTTTGTGAGAAGTTATATAAATGTGAATAGACTAATTAAATTTTATTGTCCCCCACGGACCATGCAACTAAAATTCTTTTTAGGGTTCCGTACTCCAACGATGACTACAGAACCCTTTCATGACTGCACGTATATTCATTTACGTTACAGGTCGTCCCAATGTCTCGGTTGTCGGGAGTGTTGGAATGGTGCGAGGGCACTATACCTATGGGCTTGTATCTCGTCGGACAAGAAAACACCGGTGCCCATGGCCGCTATCGTCCTCAGGTAAAAAAAAATACCTTTATGAAGTGGGTTAAAAAGACCCATAACAAATCTTTCAACTACGCATTATGTACGGTACATCAAACTCGGTTACATTTTACAAAAATAATTGCTGGGAATCTTTTGTTTTTGGATGGAAAAAATCCCTGTTTACGATAGCGCGCAATGAAACGCATGCAAAACAAAGTGCTTATTATGCAACGATACAGCGGTCGAAGGGGGTATTTAAAGTTAAGTTACAACATTTAAAAATGCCTTCGTAATTTTATATAAATTTTAAAAAATGTTGGAACTTTGACCTTCAATATGTTTGTAATCAGAAGGTTCCCAAGTACATGACGGTAAGAAAAATGGACTCTTGGGTTCATTGTTCATTTTACAACCCTTATAACTGTCTTACTATACTAAGAATGGATCGCGAGATTTTTTAAATATTCATGGAGCGATCAAGAGCAATTTTTATGCCTATGTTTGAAGCAATTGCATGTTTGTGTTATAAAACAAATTGTTGATGCAACTCAAGCATGTTACACCGTTTTCAGGATATTTCATGTACCGCCGCTCGTAAGAAAATGATTGAATGCAGCAATGATGGTCATGAGGCAAAGTTGAATGTCTTCAACAAAATACTGAAAGAATTCCAACCCGTGTTCCACTATTTCTTTACTGAACATTATCTTGATCCGGTTACGTGGTATGAGAGAAGACTGGCGTACACGAAGAGGTAAGTAATTAAATATACGTACAGAGTGGCGATGAGGTTATCAAAATAAACAGTAGAACGATTAATAAATGATTAAATATAAACAATTATAAAAAAATAAATAACACAAGAAACATCAAAAATTACACAAAAAAAAAAAAAACGGCGTTCGCGTGATTAGGCGACTCGTGAACTACCCTTATAATAATTATATTATACACATAATCCTTCCGGATTCTTTAGATAGTGAAAACCACATCAGAATTCATTCTGTAGTTTTGAAGAACTAAATGGCACATAGGCAGACACGAAAACTTTGATTCCAAAGGCTTCAGCTGTAAGGGCCGGCGCAGACCTGGCGAAGCGCAGTAAACAGCAATTTTCTCTGCCAGAAAAATATCAACATTGCATTTCTTAAAATAAAGTTGAAAATAAATAACCTTAACCGCGTACTAATCGTCGCGTTGGTATTTTCTTAGTTTAGACTAATGGAACTTTTATTTCAACTGGTGTAAGGTTGATTTGTTTTCCAGTGAAAACTACGCTGCTATGCGCTTCGGCAGATCGTCAGCCCTAATGTCTGAAATACCGACGAGAATTGAAGCAAAGTATTTTATGATTAACTATGTTACTAAATGTGTTGTATTTTATCTTCTTATTCAGTGTTGCTACCTCTTCCATGGTTGGCTACATACTGGGACTGGGCGATAGACATGTATATAACATTTTAATTGACAAGAGGACGGCTGAAGTAGTTCACATCGATTTAGGTAAAAGAGCACATATTTTAAATTTAATTGCGTGATCATTTGACTTGTTCACTGAATATTATAATTATCCTGCAGGTATTGCTTTTGAGCAAGGCAAGACATTGCCCACTCCAGAAACTGTGCCGTTCCGTTTGACGCGAGACATTATTGCTGGCTTTGGGTCCAGTGGCACCGAAGGAATATTTAGAGGGTAATATTTAACACTCCATAAAAGCCGATTAAGTTATCTGCAAATAGTAGCTGTTTATTCATGTTTTATTAGGAAGCACGACGACATCAAGCTATTCATTTCCAATATAAGTTGACCTCTCATTGTACAGTAAATCCATTAAAAGGTTGTCTTTAAAAAAAGACGACGAGACCGCATTGTGGCACCCTATGTAAAATTTCTATATTTATTCCATACAGATGTATGGTGTACATAAAGAGTATTATTCTATCTATCTACGAAAAGCCTTAGGCTTCATCTACACGACGCCGGAGCCGCACAGGCGCGACCGCAAGATGAAGAAAAAACATAATATCTCTGAATGAGTGTAAAATATACGCGGTGCGGCTCATGGGAGATATTCATTCGTATACACAAACATGTGGTCCGGCGCCGGTGCGGCCCCGGCGGCGTCGTGTACAAATAGCCTTACAATGCGAGTTCAGGTCAGCTTGTACTGGAAATATATAGCTTGGTGTTTCGTCGTATGTACACAGTCTTACCTAAAAGTGTATCATAAAATTGCAGGTGCTGCGAAAAGACAATGCAGCTTCTCCGTGACAATCAAGAAACATTGTTGACTATATTAGAAGTTTTACTATGTGATCCTCTGTACTCATGGTCAGTGAAAACTGCGCAACAGAACGCTGCTACTTCAAGCAGGAACACCAGTGCAGTCTGTAAGTAATCGTGTGACCTTAATATTATGTTATACTAGCTTTTGCCTGCGACTTCGACCGCGTGGAGGTCGGAAATTATCCCACGGAAACGTACTACCGGAACGCGCACGGTAAAGCTCGGTCGGCATGATTTTTTCCGACATCTCCACAATCATCGTCACATTTCAGCAAATTAAAATTATAAAAAGAGAAGATTTGATTTTTTGTGTTTGTTTGTAATGCATAACTCAAAAAATACCTAACCGATTTAAAAATTATTTTACCTATAGAGAGCTACATTATCAATGAGTAACATGGGCTATTTTAAGGGAATTTTATTTTTCCAAAAAATTAGAGATCCCTACGAAAATTGCAAAAATGTAAGTTTTATATAGTAAACCGTATGAAAATCCGCTCTGTAGCTCTGGAGTTTATCGAGTTCAGACAGACACTCGGCGCGCGGCGGCTTAGTTTTATAATAATGTAGCGATTTCCTTATCATCGTGACTGCCTCGTTGTTGAAGTGGTCGCAAGCACGACTGCTGGCTCCTGGGTTCGATCCACTGGGCGAGCAGTGTATTGGGTTTTCCATTAGAACTGTTTTCTTCCGAGTTTTTTGTTTGATCGGGATGTTATTTTCCGTCAGAATCCAGTTCTTTTCTGTTTTTTTATTTTTACGATATCGTAAATGTCCTTTGTTCCCCTAGGTGATACCGGTACTCCCAGTGGCCTGGCCAAGCGTGCGCTGTTGGTAGTGACGAGCAAGCTAAGCGGCACAGAAGATGGCGTGGCCGGTGGCGTGGCAGTGGCCGGCCAAGTCGCGCGACTGTTGCGCATCGCCACCGACCCCTTATATTTGTGTCGCCTCTTTAATGGCTGGCAACCCTATTTGTAATTTATGTTTAAGATTATGTTTTAACTCATTTTAACTGTGATTCAATTTTAATATGAACTTTTTTTAAACTGTGATTCGATTATAATTTGCATGTTACTTAACATAATTTTAACAAATAGTACCAAATAAATCATTTTTCTTTTTAATTTTTGTTTTGCGAGTTTCATTTTGGTTCTCCGATGTTTGCTTGGGTGAGCTTTCAGTTGTATCCAAAGTAGCCTCGTATCCTCTAGGCAACAATTGATAACGTTTCTAAACAAAAGATCCGCGTTATCTTTCAACTTGTTGAGCAACATGTGGTGCAACTTTACACGCGCCACATGTTGCCTAGTAGATATGAGGCTTTATGCCCGTTATAGCTATCACTAGGTGATACCTAAACGAATGACTAATTGGCATTTATTTAGGGGTCGCTTAGTGTTAGTGAAAACGGGCATTAATATCTTAAAATATTTAATTTCTCCTTTGTGACGGGTGTGTTTACAACCCCCGCATACTCACTACTTTTCAATCGGCCGATGTTTGGTCGATTGTGTGATGCTGTGCAAGAGTCTCTTTTTATTTAAATGTTTTTGATGTTTTAAATAAAAAGCGTCGCGTGCTTAAGTCACTTTTTGTTCGGAAAACCGATCCTCTGTCGTCGGGGTCGACGTCAGGGGTCTTACTGTGACCATACTGTGATGTGTTATAGCCATTATTGTTCCACTGAGAAAATGGGACAGCGCTATTTATGCTGTATAGCTCCACCTCTCTCTCTCACACTGGAACAACGATAGCTTTAACACGTCGTGGTACGCCCCAGAGGGACAAAGTCGCCACCCCCTGACCGGAACGGGGTGTCGACTTTGTACGGCGAATTTGAGACATACCCTACTAGGGATACAAAAATGTTACCTATACCAAAAAACAAAAAAAAAAATATGAAAGACCGAAAAAGAGACCAAAAATTGTTTATTATGGGTTTTTCATATTATTCTGTCAAAGGCTGGCAAACCTTTGACAGAATAATAATTTCAGTAATTAATATTCTTAGGTAGGTATTATACTACAACATATAAATAGATCATCTAGATCTCTGAGACATATTTATATGACAATATAATACAAACATATGGCTCAAATCGTCTTTGTTCACAGATTTTTGACATTTGTTGTTAGACAGGATCATAGAAACAGCTCTTGCCATATTGAATATTATATATTGAATGATCACATTTATTTTCATAATTTCCTAATACAAAATGCGTCCATAAAATTATGTCCTTTTCACTTTTGCTACTGCCATATTCTAAATTGACGGTTTTATTGCCGGATAAAAAGTAAGTACAACGAAATTTTGGTGTACGTTCACGATATGCTTAGTGGAATTCTAAAATTATTGTTGGCAACACTGCTGTACTAAAAAAAGCAAACTGCTGCCGGGCGGCTGGGACACATTGTTTTGGCTTCATTGGTGTTCTCTAGAGTTCTATTTTGTTATATTGTGTGCCGAAAGGCTTCAGAACTTAGTTTTAACAGACGATTGCAACCACATATAACTAAAAATAAGATCCTAGATATATGATAATGTAATACACAGATATGATCCTAGGGATCATCGCACACCTAGATCTAAAGAGAGCTAACTCAAAAATCTCAATTTTTGAGTTATGCATACCATCGAATTCCTTAACTCACTACCTAGCGACCAATAAAACAGATTCAAAAATAGTTTCACAACTCAAGGCTAGATGGCGCCGGAAGCCCTTTTTGTTGAACGAGCGAGCCCCGCTCCTCCCCCACCAAAACAGGGACATCGCTAGTTGCAACCAGAATAACATGCGGAACGCACGTACCCGTCGTAAACAAATTAGAGTTATTTTGAGTTGATTCCGTGTTGTTGAGTTATCTACGAAATTGTACTAACATTATTTCGAGTTGTCGCCGTTTTTATGGTTAGTGCTGAGTAAATTAAAGCTACATTTTGAGTTGAACTAGTGTTGATAGTAAGGTAAGTAAAGTTTTTGTTTTTATTTAGAATTGTTACCGTGTTGTTGAATTTTTTTTGAATTTGCAATTGGTTCTGTTTTGTTGACTCATTTTTTAAACTCTTATATTTCTTTAAAAAACCAATGAAATTGAACTTTTTTGCTAGTGGCCATTGGATTCTTTTCACTTTAATTATATTTTATTTTCGTCTTGTTTTTACTGAACAGTTTTTTTTAGTTAGAGCTGTTTAGATGGGCTCCGATACGCCTCATCAAATTTCATTACATCAAAGCTCATGAAATCGAACGTTTCATCGATGGCTTATTAAATCTTTCGGTTAGTGAAATTTATATTTTCTATTTCAGATAAGAATTAATCGTGGACGGTTTTTAGTAAATATGGTTGAAGTAAGGGACAAAGAAAACATCAGCCCTAGCTTACTGACTCAAAATGAAAATATGCAATCAGATACTAGACCTTTAGAACAGGAGTTTGAACAAATAACACAGAAGGAGATGGTACTAGTAAACAGGCCACAGCTAGAAGATGACCTCAAGATGTCATTAAGCGATGAAGACTCATTTGAGGAACCTCATGCTCCCTTATCCGTGGTTGATAAATGTATTCCAAGCACGTCTAAACAACAATAGACTGGTACACCAAATTATTACATTTCACCAATCCGAAGTGACGAAAGTGACCTTGACAACTCAGATGAGGATCCCAATTTCCGATTGATTCATAAGAGTAAGACACCAGCTAAAGTTGTACCTTCTAGTTCATCGTTGTCTTCGTCCAGCACCAGCACTAGCAGCTCTGAGAGTTCATCAAGTTCTAGTAACTCGTCGGACACCGAAGATGATAGTGCAAATGTACAACCTCAACCTCAAAATGCTATGTTTGCTCAAATTAATGCACAAGAGCGCGTGATAGAAGAAAAAAAGGGTAAAAAGAGAGTACGAAAACCAACGATGTGGAAATCGAAAGTTGCAAAAGTGATGAGAAATTCTGGTAAACCCTACCAGTCTTTGTCGAAATCGAAGCAACAAGTGCCAGAGAGAAAAGTTGGAACCCCCTGTGGAGACAAATGTCGGCTAAAATGTAAAGATAAGATCGGTGAAATATCAAGGCAACAGCTTTTTGATGCATTTTGGGGGCTCAGTAATCTTGAAAGGCAGAGAGAATTTGTAGTACGACACTCACAAAAAATAAAGCCCAAATATAGATACGAGACAAGCACACAAGATTTTAGAGCTCTTAACATCGCCTTTTATTTTGAGGTTGATGGATCCAAAATTAGGGTATGCAAACCGTTTTTCAAATCCACTCTTGACTTGAGTTATAAAGCGATACAAACGGCACTTTCAAAGAAGTCGAAATCAGGAGTCATACAAGCTGATTTGAGAGGAAAACACGGCCATCAACCAACTATTGATATTTTGTTTGCCTATAAATTCTGTTGGACGGCCTACGGTAAGGTGTATGTAAAAAAGGACGAACAATCGCAGACTATTATTATTAAAAGTGAGGGCCAGATTCACAGTCTGACTCTGCAGAAATGACTACATACATGTTGCCTCTGGTATTTATGTCACTTTCATTATTATACTATAAATATTGTATACAGCATTAACGCTTCGCCCCGTGTTTTTTATGCAATCACCCGTTTTTTACTGTATACGGCTAACACTTTATGCGCGGTGCTAATCACCATAGTTATAAATAGATGTTATCTAACATGTCGTATCTTTATACCACATAGGCTTACACATAACTCATATACATGCATTAAACACTTACACAACAATCATTTATAGAAAACAATCTTATTTCTTATAGACTTACACTACGCATCCCCAACCAAAACTCATTTATACATATACACATTGTTACTTACGTATACTTATACTACATTCAGTCGCTATTTACGTATACCTCACACCGTGTTGTATATTATGGTACATTAGTAATATAAAAAGAGTAATCGTTCGTTACTATTTAAATTATACATTGTCATTTCTTGTATCAATTAATTATGAGAGTACAACAATTACCTTATTTACTTTAAGGTATTGGCTCCATGTAATGACATTCATTCTATTAATATTCCAACTAAATGAGTGATACGCTTCAGACAGTTACTGATATAGATAACTTTGAGATTGCGCGCACCATTGAATGCGACAGTAACGAGCTGTCTAAACACATTTTGGTAAATAAAAGTGACCTAACTATTTTTTCACAGAACATTAGAAGCCTTTATTGTAACTTTGATGATTTTTTATTGACAATGTCTACATTTAACTTCGAATCAGATATCATAATATTTACAGAATGTAGGTTAAATTCCAATAAACCTATTCCTCAACTTAAAAATGACAGTTCATACATGACTTCAAGTCTGTTAAACCAAAATGATGGGGTGGTCGTTTATGTGAAGAGTGCACTTGAACACCAGGTTACAGAAACAACATTATCTCAGGCCTCTTGTTTAAGCCTGGAAATATTGAATAACGTCATTCTCTGTATTTACCGATCACCATCAAACTCAAACACCGACAGTTTTATCGCTTCGCTCAACAATCATTTGGAGACCGTATCACCAAATAAAAACATTATTGTGGCAGCCGACATAAATATTAATATACCTAAACTAACTGAGCAGTCCCATGAACTAAAAATAGAATGAACTACCTCAACATGTTGTCTTTACATGGTATCCTTCCAGGGCATCTGTTGCCAACGAGAGAAAAATCGTGCCTGGACCACTTCATGCTTAAGGTAAATAAGAAAAAGTTTTCATCCACTATTGTTATCCTTAATACCACAGTAACTGACCATTACACAACCCTTCTAGTATTGTCTAAGCAAAAATGTATACAAAATACTCGTAAAACCAAGACATTTGTTGCTTTGAACAGGCCCTACATTATTTAAAAGAAAAGAACCTGAGTGAATTACTTTTCTGTGATGATCCTGATTCTCTGTGTACTCTATTGATACAAACTCTAGCTGATTCCATCAAATTAAATACAATCACATTAAAGATCCCTAGTAAAAAACGCATTTTAAAACCGTGGATTACCAATGGTATTTTGCGCTGTATACAAAATCGGAATAAACTCCAAAATAAACTTCGTCAGGATCAAACCAATGAAATTCTAAAAATAACATACAGACGTTACAGAAACTACTGTAACAATTTGATTAAAAAACTAAAAAGAGAATATGAACGGAATCTGCTATCTAAATCAGTTAATAACAATAAATTACTGTGGAAAAACATAAAAGCTATTACCTACTCACAGAAAACAAATAATTATGATGCAGAATTGTTAAAACTTCAGCTAACCCCGTCTCATTCAGTAAATTTTATCAACAATTATTTTTCTAAAATTGGCCATGACCTGGCTCAAAAAATTCTACCTACTACCGTCAATTATGCCTTCGATCACAGCAGTAACGCATCTAATCTAGTTAACTCTTTTGTGCTTTTTGAAACTGACGCCAACGAAGTATACAGAATATTAATTAACCTAAAAGCTGACAGTGCCCCCGGCTGGGACAACATCTCTACGAAATTTTTAAAGTATGTAGGCATGGAAGCCGTCCCTATCATAGCCCATCTTGCGAACCTCTGGTTTAAGTCTGGCATCTTCCCTGACCCGTTAAAAATAGCCATTATTACTCCTGTGCACAAGAGTGGGGGTAGAGGCGATATTAACAATAATAGACCAATTTCTGTTCTTACTAGTATATCCAAAATTATTGAAAAATTAATAAATGTTAGGCTTCTTAATTACTTAAACAAATTCAATATCATCTCCGACTCACAGTTTGGTTTTCGGCAAGGTATTTCCACTGAGGACGCCGTCATATCACTAACTTCTTCAGTGGCAAATCATCTTGACAATGGAGATAAGTGCCTAACTGTCTTTTTAGACCTTAAAAAAGCATTCGATACCGTCTCTACGCCTATTCTTGCAAACAAGCTGGAAAAAATAGGTATTAGAGATATCGCACTTGATCTGTTTAGGAATTATCTTTCAAACAGGAAGCAAAGTGTCAAAGTGAGGCAACATATAAGTGATGTCACAGATGTATCATACGGCGTCCCCCAAGGTAGTGTATTAGGTCCAACGCTCTTCTTGATATACATAAACGACCTGTGTAACATGAAAATTCCTAATGCCAAAGTCCTGTCGTACGCCGATGATACAGCTGTCATCTTCTGTGGTAGGTCATGGCATAATGTGCAGCGTAGTGCTGAGTTGGTAATGTCCCAGGTTGCGAATTGGCTCAATTCTAATGTTCTCACATTAAATGCCTCCAAAACAAACTTTATAAGTTTCAGCATCTGCAATCGTACTCAACCAACCGGCGATTTTCGAATCATTATACACACTTGTGATGGTAATAATGTTGATAATTGTAACTATCCTAGTATTGGCAAAGTTTATAGCACAAAATATTTAGGGGTAACGCTGGATCAGAGATTGTGTTGGTACCCCCATCTTGAGCAGGTGGCGAATCGGGTCCGCAAGCTAAATTGGATTTTTAAGAATCTGCGTCACGTGCTCCCTAGATCTATACAGAGTAGCGGTACCTAAGCCTACTGTTCGAAATGAGCTCACTCAAATCTATATTTCTCTTGCGTAATCAACATTGATATACTGTATTCCTGTTTGGGGTGGGGCAACAAAATCTAATTTCATCCAACTGGAGCGAGCACAACGAGCCCTACTCAAAATTATGTATTTTAAAAAAAGGAGATATTCTACAGAGAACCTCTACAAAATTAGTGATGTACTGTCAGTTAGGAAACTATACATTACACAAATTATTTTCAAAATGCACAAAACTTTACCTTACAATCCGGATATACTCTCTAGGAGAAGAAAACACAATATAGTTCAAATACCTTTAACCAAGACCAAATTCGGATCTACGCAATTTAGTAAACGATCAGCTCAATTATATAACAAAATAAATAAAGAAATTTTCATATATGAAAAATCTTATCACTTAAGTAAAGAAATGTTGATTGACTGGATAAAACCACTGACATATGATAATACTGAAGCTCTCCTACAAAACGTAACTTAACAAGTATACGACCCGCTTATCCTACACATACATCCACACACACATACTCATACAATCACACATCCAAAAACACTCATGCACACTCGACAGCACATACACACTCATGCACACGCTCACACAAGTTCACATAATTATAATTTGTCTTTTTACTGTATTTTTTGTTTTTTTTGTACTGTTTTTTATTGTGTTTTAAGTAAGTACTTACTGTTGTGAAGGAGCGGAGTCCTCTAATACAGGCATTGCTTAAATGAAGACTCCAAACCCAAAATTGTTTATGTATAATTTTTGGACACAATAAACGTCATTATTAATATTATTTTTTTGTCTTTGACACATCTCGGGACCCTGGGATCCCAGACCTTTGGAAGGCGTACGAGGGGCCGAAGCCAATTCGCAGAGGCCCGTTATATGTTTTGAATGAAATGAGGTACCAACCAACGATTATCCCTGCTCGCGCTATGCAAGTGCACCTAAGGACAACCCCCGGTTGGTGCAAGACTATTGTAGGATATGGAAACAAAAATATTGGATTATGGGTTTGGGTGGCTAAGTGAACTGGTTATCTAGAGCTATGGAAAGACTATGACCCCTGTCTGACCAATGATATATAATATACACGGATAAAATGGCAGGGGGTGACTTGCACACTCAATAATGGGCCCCCGAAAACGGTCGTTAGCACAAAGTGTCGAAGCGACAAGGGGGCAACATGTCCTGAGGTGCTTATGAGGAGTGGAGAGGTATTCCACGGCTACAATCCCGGAAGTACGGTCAAGATCCCTACCAGCATCTTATTGGAATACTTCCTTCCTCCGAGCACGTTTGCTCTTGCGAATCTCCACTCAAGCCAGCCAATTAAGGCAAGAATGAGGTGGGAGCTCCGTTCCTCGTCAGTGTTCACTCCAGCCGGCCAATAAAGGCAAGCCAGAGATGAGGAACAAGACTTCTCCCGGGAGAAAGGGTCCGTGGGGTCGCTACTGCCCAACAGCTTGCCACATGCTGCCCTGCGGGTTTTTGTATCTCTCTTGGTCTGGCTCCGCATCCCAGACCCTTTCCGGCAAAGTAAACTCTACCGGCACAGTCCTAGAGTTCGGAGCGCGCAAGCCCCACCACGACGTCAACGTAGAGATACGGCGGTGGGGTTATTATTATTATTATTATTGATCCACAAATTAAACAGAGCGTTATAGATTTTATAAATACTATTCCAAGAATTGAATCTCACTACTTGAGAGCTCAAACGACAAGAGAGTTTATTTCAAGTGATAAATCATTGGCCGATATCTACAGAGATTATAAACAACTGCGTGAAAAAGATGGTTTAACTTTTGCCACGTCTTCCACATTCAACAGGATATTCAACACCGAATTCAACATTTCTTTTTTCGTACCAAAAAAAGATCAGTGTGATCTGTGCGAAAGGTACAAGAACTCAGACGTTGAAGACAAACGAAAGTTAAGGTGGCACTAGTTGATATTTTTTCCATACAAATTTCAGGGGGGTTTTACTCCACTGTTTGACATGGTACATCCAAAGTTAAACATGATATCGTTTTGTTTCATTATTAAGTTTGTCTGTGCGGAAACAGAATAGTAAAATAATGAGCCATTAAAAAGTTAGGAGCCCACAAAGATTCCTTTTTCTTGCTAATTTTAACGCAACTTTGGGGGTAAATAAGAAATAAAAGAAGTGTAAAATCTCCAAAACAAAGTCGGCACCGACAAAGCTCAATTGTCGAAGAGTTCAATAAACTTTATTTGTAATTGATTTATGCATGCATGATAGTTTTTTCATAAAACCCTATTTTCAAAAGGACTTTTCGTAATTTTTTACGCACTCGTTTTACTAAAATAGTTCGGAACGGTGTTTGTGTGCGTACAAACTAGACGTTGTGCACGTAGACCAGTGTCTAACTGCTCATCACTGATACTATCTCTGTCGGACACGATGCCAGGTGACACAGCGTGCTTTTCGGCCATGCCCACCAGTGAGTTCGAGCCCGCGACTAGTGTCACCTTAAGCCAAGAATATGAACATCATCTGAAAGAAAAAGTTTTGGCAAGATCTGAAAAAGAAAATGACAAAAGTAGAACCGATGGTACTATCGTAGCAGTTTACGACTTGCAGGCAGTATTGCAGATTCCAAAGGGACAAATATCCCTATTTTTTTGTAAATCCAGGATCAACTGTCTCAATTTTACCATCAGTGATTTAAGGGCAAAAGAAGTGGTGTGTTTCTTTTGGGATGAAACCCAAGGAAAGAGAGGAGCTGTTGAAATTGGCAGCTGCATAATCGACTACGTTAAAGCTCAGGTAGACCAACTAAAGAAATTGACATAATTTTCTACTCCGACAATAGGCTTGTTTCATAAAAATTTTTTTTTAGTCCGGAAGTTAGATTAATAAAAAATATAAAACACGTATTTTTTATATTTTAACGTAATCAAAAGATTACGGCGATACATTGAGTTAAAATGTGGCATGACGTCACTGCTTGCTAGATTTTATGCTGATTTGTGACGTAGCCAGCCCCCACTCCCCAACTTTAATGCGTGTTTTCTAAGTTATTTTTTATTAATATGATTAAGCAAAAAATACGTATCTAATATTTTTTTATTATCTGAAAGACGGACTAAATGGAATTTTTTTTTTTTACCTAGGCAACTACCGTATTGTGGCGGTCAACAAAAAAATAAGTTTCTGCTGTCTGTCTACGCCTATGCTGTAAACAAGTTGAGAGTCAAGTCTATAACTCACAAGTTTTTAATACGTGGACACTCTCAAAATGAAGGAGACAACGTTCACAGTGTCATTGAGAAACAAATTAAAAGATACTTGCAGTCGGGACCAATCTACATACCAGAGTAATATAACACTTTGATTGGTACAGCAAAAAAGACGGGAAAACCTTACACAGTCGTAGAAATGACACATGACAAGTTTTATGACGTCAAAGCTTTGCAAGAATCGTGGGGTACAAATTTCAATGCAGGCATGACATTAAGGTTCTCAGGGTTGAAAAGGAACACCCTGAAACGTTTTTCTATAAAACATCATTTACAGAGGAAACGTATAGAAAAGTTTGTGTGCGAAAGAGGATTCTCCGCGTAAGAGGATCCGGATCTGCCATAGATCAATCGTTATTTTCAATCGGTTTAACATATGCATACACTGAGAAAATTGCATTGTCTAGTGCAAAAAAAAAAAAAAAACAAGAATTGATAGATAAGAACGTTATTCCAAAATCCTATTATGACGTTTATTATAAAGATGTTTTGGCCGAAAATGACAATTGACCGTTTTATTATTATTTAAAATTTTAAGATTAAAAAAAACAAATTCAAATGAAAAAGAGATAAACCAAAATTGTTCAGTTATTATCTATAGTTATAGGATTAAGTTATTGTGATTTTTAATGTGATCTCAAAGTGTCATTATTAGTATTTAAAATATGCAAAGTATAAAGTTGATTATTTTTTGTTGTTAAGTATGCACTTACCGACACTTTGCTATGTTCAGCATACTCATGTAAGTTTAAAAATAATAAGAATATCTTTATAGATAATTATCATGCCCATAGTACACAACGATACTCACAAAACTTTATTCTGACTCAAGAACAGTACATTTTATTGTTACGATTGGCAGACCTCAGACAATTCGACTAAGCACAGAATTAAATTTAACAGAGTCCTGAGTTTCGTTCTGTAATAATGGCCTTTTTATTATGTATGAATAGAAAAGTGTCATACTCAAATGTGATTTTAGATGTGCATTTAAAATTGTTTTTCATGAAACGAAAGGTTCCAATATTTTGATTATGTCGTGTTACTGTTTTATAAGATAATTTTAGTTGAAGTATTTACGGGACATAAGAAGCTGTTATTGGTTAAATATTATTTTATTAATGATAAATAAAGAATAATGTTTCATTTCAGAACTTAATTCAGTGGTTTCTTGGTAGTTCATCAACCAATGTACCCCTAGTGCTGGTCACATACCCGCCTATGAGTTGCATTATTTTAAAATAATTCAAAATGCTGTTACATTTAAATTTATATTGAATCGTCAAAAGAGAGATAACTAAAAACGAAATTCAGCAACACGGGTTCAACTACAAATAACAAAAAAATATACAAACATTTGTTAAACAATACGGAAATAACTAAAAAATATCAATTTTCAGCCCTAATAAACGATTAAAACACAAGATTCTTATAACATCATTCTTCTATCTGCATTTAAAAAGCATTGATCAATACAGAAAACTTCGGCTGTGCACAGGAAGACGGTAATCAGTATTCAACTTTTCTGAAAAAAGTGTTTTTTTGAGTTAATCGCTGTTTAGATCTAGGTGTGCGATATATGTAGGATAAGAGATAGGATCCTATATATGATCCTACATATATGATAGAGTAATACCCACCCCCCTTTTGAGTGCGTTTCATTAAATAGTTCCTATACCGTTATGTTGGCTGCACTGTTGTAGGACGAACACGAGTACGCTACGGTTCTACGTACCCACAATCATGTATTGAACTATTGGTAGTAAAACCGTTAAGAAAACATATTAACGCGACGATCGCTATCTATGAGGACGTGGCTTACAGTTTTTTACTTTTTTATTTGTTTCGAACTGAAGCCAGATTGATGTCTATTGTTTTCCTAAGCTTGTTTTTTTCTATAATGGCAGCACTGGTTTCTGTGCTTACCTAACAAATCCACTAACAAGTTTTTGTGTGGTATTATGTATGCCAGTTTCCATGGTAACGCCGTTTATCAACAAATTATACGTTTTATTTTTGTTGAATATGCTTTTAAATGTAAATGATACGTCTTTTGCCATAATTAATGCTTTCTCATGGCAGAATTGCACATATTAGGGCAACTGCAGTGTGCTTCAAACTTTCAAGATAAATCATCCCTATTTTGTCGATATTCATTTCAAGCCGGTATGTTGTTGTATTACGTAATGTTATTAATTACTTTTACGTTTGTATTTCGATTTGGAATGGAGATGTATAGCAGTGGATTACTATCGTCTAATGATGACGTTTTTAGTTTGATACAATTTCTGAAATTGGTATTTCAAGTATCAGTTCATTTTCAGGCCCAAACTGGACAGTTGTCTCAGGTTGCCCTGAGGGGCAGACAGTCTCAGGTAAATTAGATTACGAAAGGACTGTTGTCTGGGCACACCCTCTTGATATTCACTACGTAACTAAAGGTGTGCAAGGTATGTACTGTTTTTTTGAGATGTGTTATCCACATAAAAAAAAATATTTTAATTTTTATTCAAACAATTCAGGTTGGCCGAAATTATTAGTACAAGTGAGCTGCCTCGATTCCATAGGGCGCTCTTGGATAGTAGGTTATGGTTGTTGTAACTTGCCTGCAGTGCCAGGGCCTCACATCATCCATGTGAACTGCTGGGTACCATCCACAACTTCAATAACTGATAGAATCCGACAATATTTCCTTGGTGGATCTCATCAACTTATTCAAAGTGATATAGTTAATTTAGGATTAAACCGGTAAGATTGTTCTGTAAGTAATATGCTTTTGTGTCAGAGATCAAACATATTATTATCATTCAAATGCAAATAAATTTTATTTACAGATATAAGTTAAGGACCCAATCCAAAGGGACAATTCAGCTGCAAGTGAACTTATTGCTTAGGAATTTTAGCCAGTTTGGTATAGAGTATAAGTAAAAACATGAAAGTCATTACTTATTTAGCTTTTACTGTTCTGTCAATACTCATTCAGTTTTGTGTTATGGATTACATTCAAGAGAAAATTCAGACTGAAAATACAGTGAATCTCGATGTTACTACAAAGAAAGAAATCCTAAGTGATTTGCTGAAGAATATAAGCAGTAACCCTCATGCTCTTTACTATAGGACACATGTTATGAGTAGATCACTGAAAGACACATCCCCATCAAAGATTTATAATAACTCCTCCATGTCAGCAGTTACTTTAGGAACAACAGATGGAACCACCACTATATTTGATGTTCTGTATGATGAAAATACTTCTGATACAGAAGCAACTCCCACAACCACAGAAATGTATTTCACAAGCACTGAATTTGATAATCTTACAGAAATAACATTCTTTGAAACGAAAAACAAATCAACTAGTGTTCCTAGTACTACACCAAACATTCATTTTAATACACATTGTGATTGCAACTTATTGGTAAGCACCTAGAATATTAATTACAATATCTTTACAATTCGGGGCTAGAGACTTCTTTACCAGTGTGTTATTTCTTTTCCAGTACAAAGTATGTGATATAAATTGCTGTTGTGATCAGGATTGTTCTGATTATGAACACAAAATATTTAAATGCCAAGAAACTAGTAAGGCTGAGAACAAAGCAATAGATGGGTGTATTAGCCACTTACTTGATGAGCAGAGATATGGAGGCAGTATGCTTGATAATCTGTTTTGTGTTGTTAAAACTAATTTACCCAGTGCGCGCAGTATTAAAAAGGTACAAGTATAAAATCATGAATATTCCAAAAACATGTAATTTTATTAACTTCAGCTAAATACAATGTTTTTTTTTCAGTTTGATCAAACTCCAGTAGGTACATATTATAAGTGGCGAAATGTTTATCAGAGGCAGAACTCATATGAATTTAAAAAGACCTTGTATAAACAAACTGATCCTATTTGGCTATTAAAAAATGGAATAATTTATTATTTAGGTTGGTATTTTTTTGGGAAAACTATATTTTTTGGTTCTTGGTTTGAACAAGCAATTTAAATTAATACAGTTGATTACAAACATTTTATTTTGTTTCAGATTTTCCAGCTCCCATGATGAATAATTACTGTACCGATCGAGTACCAATAGCATTTCTTATAGAAGAGAAAATCACATGTAATGTGAAGTTTGAGGAGCTGGAAATGTTTAATATTTTAAAAACTTCCGAAGAAGCTATGGTTATAAGCGCTACGAATAATACATTTAACAGTACTGTTTTGGTACTTTCCAATTATTATTTTTTTGCCTTTGTTACTAAGTAACCCTTCATGATTTCTAAATTGTATGTTTATTATTTACAGAATTGCTCAAATCTCTACTGTATCAATTGGACTATTCTAGCATGTGAAAATGGGTTTTGTTTGAATTACAACAAGACTTATAATGAAGCGTCATGTACAAAAGATGTTTGTACTAACATAGCATTGAAAATTGATTACGGCTTCTATTTTTACGATATGAAAATTATAAACGCGACTATAAAATTACACCTACAAAATATATCGCATGTTTTGCCCTTTATGATGCAAGAAGTCGGCGTACATTTTTATCTGGTAAATAAATCTATAGACCATGTTATAGAATTAAGTGGCAATCCAGGATATATTAACGGTCTACCGGTTATAGTATCATATGTTAAGAGCAATCACACAAATGACTTTTATAATAACACTTCAGAAACAAGGAGGCGCATTTTATATCCTGAAAACAGAAATGGACTGTGCATTTCATCAAATACATCAACTAATATTGTAAAGTTTGGTATGAACAAAAGAACTAAATGCCGTTATGTTTACCCACACACAACATTATCTAAGAAAAACATGTGCAATAATATACAAAATGATATTAATGAACTATTAAGGCTGAACAATAATGTATCCGTTTCTCCATTTGGGAATCCACATGATATGGCTGATGATAATTGGATAAACTTGCTTATGGACACAAATAAGCAAGAACCAATTTATGGAGAATACAATGAAAACACTTTGAAACTTTACTGTTATAATTTAATAAACAGACTTTCTGTTACTTTCATGTTCGCTAATGTCGACGAAAACTCTTATACAGGGCAGAATAAAATTCTGTCAGCTAAGTATGAAGTAACTACAAAAAATTGTAGTTTTAACATTGAAGATATTTCAGTCGTCATCACTATTGATGTTAACTTCGTGGATTTATCAAAGCCAAGTATAATTGAATATGCTGGAAGTCCACATATAAATATTCATTTACCCAAAGATTTCTTCTTCCCCTTTCCCCAGAATGGCTGTTTCAGTATGTCTAGCACGTGTATTGTAACAATATATTGCTTTGTCATATTATTTCTTTGCAAATAAAATAACTCTTGAATAATAACTAATAATTTTTATTTTGAAATAATTTAAATACTTTTGTTACTTCTATCACTTCTAACTTGGCATCCCGTTCAAGGACTTAACGATCTTGAGTTTGTGGTGGCCTGAAAATAAAACCCATTTTAGGTTCAATTAGACCACGTCAACCCAATGAGCTCGTAAGAATTAGCGAAATTCAAGAGGCAAAAGAATTTAATAAAACATTCTGTTATAAAGGAAGTTTTTAATATAGCCGCATCAAGGAAACGAGGTAAACTATCATAGTACATGACGTTAAGGTACTAGAGCTATATTGGTATTTACAATATTTTTACATAATTAATCTTCAAAGAATCTTTTTAGTCTAATAAAATATATTTAAAAGCAAAGAAGACAGTAAATATAAACTGAAGCTGCTTTTACACAAATCGATCGGAGCAATGCTGAGATGTCGCTACAAACCTATGCGACGTAAGTGTAGACTTTGCGGTCGTCAGGCGTGCGAGCGAGATACTCTCGTTCAATAAGCCCTTCGATGCGTTTTTTGATAACCACTGGCGACGGTAGGAAACGTGCGCGCAGTTGCTCCGTCACTTCGGCGACCAAAAGCGTATGCTGCGGAGAAATATCTTACATTAATAATATGCCTTGCATATTCTGTTAGATTTACATATCTAATAGTATAGGTAGGTATCAATTTTCGGAAACCATGTCATGCATGAGTTAATATTTTGACATACCGCCATCTTCTTCCTGGCTTTCATGATACGCACGATGGCTGCTTCGATTTCATGTTTACGGTCTTCATCAACTTTGTTACGTGTTTCGCGTCGCTCCGGTTCAGATTCGCCTTTAGCTGCAACGGTCTGGATCTTAACTCTGAAATACATGATAACAAAGGTGTGAAAACTTGCATCATAAAATGGTGCTACTCTTACCTTCTTATTTATAAAGGGTACCGGTACATACCTATGTAACTTAGATGTAAAGGCGTCGTTGACGTAAAATTGATGAGACGGCTCTATCTCTTTTGTCTTCGGCTGTTTGATAAGCACCCTCTGGGTGGGCTTTCCCATCGCTAACGACTGTAGGGCCCGGACAAGATCCTTCTCCGGAATATCAGTCTCGTTGAGTATTTCCTGCAAGAATAAGAGAGTGGTTAAGGAAAGTTCACTACGAAAGCGAAATAAACGTGGACGTAGTTAATTGATTCAGGCGTGACCTTGCGGAAATCCACAAATATATCCACATCATCATTTTAAACGTGGACGTGTATGCGCAACGGATTTTTTGTCTGTAAAGTTAGTTGAAGATATCCTATCAATCTTTGGAAGTTGAAGATTTCTTAAATGAAACGATGTCACGAGCCACAATAAAACGTGTCGAGTGTTAATCCTCTTCCAAATTCGAATAAATGAGAAAATCGAAACCTGCCGTGGCTCCTGGCAACATACAGGCAACTGAAGGAACACGGGTGGGTTTTAGTCAGTAAGAGTCTGACACGCCCTCCCGCTCCGCCTAGAGCGGGAGAAGTTATTTGATGATTTCCAATCCACAAAAAAAAAAGGGGTCTTCGCCCAGAGCTGGAGAAGTTATTTGAAAATTTCCCACCAAATAAAAAAAAACTGGCACTGGGAGTGCCGACAGAAGTGAAAACTTGAAAAAAAAATCGGCACCGCGGTAATCAACGCGTTGATGTCTTTTTAATGGTCAAAAGCTAGTGTCGTCACAGTGTCGCAAAATCAATGGTTTAGTCCCATCTCAAAAATGCCCAACGCACCTAACGAAGCTTTCACTTTAGAAAAAAAGCTATGTTAACATAAACACAGATCCGTGGCGTGTGGTGTAAATAATGAAATAAAAATAGGTTTATTCGACCAAGAAACATCTGCATACAAAAAGATACTTAAGTCAACAGGATTTAAAAAAAAAATAGGTCGATAAATAAACGTCATATCATACCTCATAGGTGAGTCGCTCGCGTTTGTTGAAGAGCAGGAGCACGCACATCTGGAAGGTGGACACCTGTATGATGTGGCGGCGCGGCGCGGCCGGCGCGGGCGGCGAGCGCGGCGGGGACGTGGCGGCCGCGCGGAACGTGGCGTTCAGGTCCGCGCTGCCCAGCTGCGGCTGCAGCGACAGCTGCCGGCCCGAGTGTTTCGCTAGGTAGAAGCTGACACAAACGAGCCCAATGTTCATATTTACTCACTATACTAAACTCCAAGATTGCAGTCGTGGTCGCAAAATGTGCGAGTAGGATGGTAAATATTTAGTACGGGATTTATGGGTGTGTAATAATGGCATAATAACAGATGGTATAACTTGAAATAACGTTCACATGATATAATTTTCATATGCTATAAAAATAAATAACCTAATATCATGTGATCTAATGTTATATTTCATATATTCTTCTTTTGTTCTAATAACATTTAGTATATCCTTCATTTTATATATTTTTATAATGCTTATATAAGGTTCAGTTGACCTAATTTTTATATTTATTAATTTTCAGCGAAAATTCGGTAATGAATAAGTAAATATCAGGAAACATCATACTGTTATAACCTCATCTAACCCAAATGATACACCACCAATAAAGGGGATCTGGCGCTCGGCGGCCGCTGCCGCGGTACGCTCGCTTTTCTCGCTCGCTTTCGCGCGTTAATGGTCACTGTTCTAACCTAACCTAACCCAAACGGCAATCAGTTTTTTTAATATACAAAAAAAAGTAAGAAGTTTCTAAATTATATTAAACGTTACTAACGATTTTGAATATTATACTAATTGAATATTATTTCAAATGTAATGCACATTTGAATTAAATTAATAGAAAATGTTGATTATACCATATAAAATTAGGTAAAATGAAATTATATCAATAATAATTCATTATATTATTTTAAAGTTATATAAAATAAAAAGTATATTAAATGAAATTCGGTCATATGATCATTAGAACTTTTGTTATTATTTCGTTACAGTCCGGGTGTGTATTTATGGCATCCAACCGAGATTAGTGTTGTCTCTTTCACACGTTTTATGACCACGACTGCCACGAACGTTAGCGTTTAGTACGCCTATATTCCCCGAAGGGTTAGGGTGCTTACATAAAGAAACAGGTTTCCGGCACAGAAAAACCCGTGCGGGTCGTTACCGATCGGTGCAGGAGGGTGCTTACTTAAAGAAACAGGTTTATTTATGGAAACCTGTTTCTTTAACCCGCATGTATGGCTCGGTGCAGGTAGTCGGCACCAACAAGTTTAAATCAATTTTTTTATAAATGAGCGCATAGGATAACGTAGGAATATTATACCTGCACCGTTCAGTACCGACCTGCACAGACTCGCTTGCATCGGAAACCTGTTTCTTTGCACCCTTAGGCAGAGGTGTAGTATATCTAAGACCCACTTGCACATTTAGTCGGGTTAAATGAATAAATGTAGAGCTTGTAAACTCGGAGTTAAGTTATAAACATCAACAGGATTATTCTTAATGCGCGTTGCGCCACTAAAAAGTAGGACCGTGTTAGTTTACCCGACATAAGTGTTTTTTGAGCTGGGAACATTGCAGTCCATTCAAAAATATAATTGTATTGTCTGTGCCCTGATATGTAATCGGATCAAAAATTAATGAACGGAATTGTATTCCCATTTCTTTCACACTACATTGCGATACGCACCTAACACTTTCTTGTCTTTGAATTTTATAACATCATGATATTTTATTTCAATCGTATTGTATGTGGTTTCCATGGAGATTTAGTTTATTGATTGATTAAAACGTCAGTTATGGAAAAGTATGTTTTAAGTTTATTTTTATATGGGTTCATGAATATATTGTTTGCTGATATAGTACCGAACTTTCACTAACCCTTATAACTTTTGAAATTTTGAACCAGTGACCAACAAATTCTGATAATTAGCGGCAATTTTTTTTTGTTTGTTATCAAAATTAAAATACCTGGTGGTGGCCATGCCAGTGTCAGTCACACGGGTGTAATATTTAAAAGTTTAACTCTAGCTTTACCTCTAACTCTTGGTGGCGCAAGATTAATTATTTGATTAACCTTGAGTTAGCTGTTAACTCCCGAGTTATTTGGGATAACCCATGAACGCACAAGTGGGCCTAAGTCTGTCATTTTTAAAATATTTGGCTTACCTTCTGAAGACTTCGAATGCACTTCGCGGCGCTGTAGGTATGTTGCATTTGGGCGTCGCGCTTTGTGTGGGCCAGAAGCCGGTAGTTAGCACGCGCACTGAGAGATCTACGCCGTGAAGGTTGATCTGAAATTACAATACTTCTTTTTAGAATAGTATTGAAAGAAAGCAGTATCTATTATAAAGAACTTTCGAGTGACGCTGCGACTTACAGTTACTTTGTCAGCTCGATTTATACTATACGACGGCAGTAATAGCCACATAAAAGTAATAAACAACAAAGATTCACCCCGGATGACAGCACATGTTCCTTGAATTCTTCCATTATGGTGTTCGAGACGGTCATGTCTTTGAACATTCCTTCCAGCTTTGATGTGAACTGACAACCGCATTCAGTCTGAAATTATTTACATTTTTTATGATTGAATAGGAACTTTTATAGTATGTAAAATTAAATATCCAGCAAAAAAGTAAGTAAACAGGCAACTAAAAGTTTTATGGTGCAAGATACGCTCAAATGCGCGATGGTGCAAGATACGCTTAAATGCGCGATGGTGGAAGATACGCTCAAATGCACGATGATACAAGATACGCTCAAATGCGCAAAGGTACAAAATACGCTCAAATGCGCTATGGTACAAAATACGCTCAAATGCGCGATGGTACAAGATATGCTCAAATGCGCGATAGTACAAGATACGCCCAAATGCGCTATAGTACAAGTTACGCCCAAATGCGCGATGGTGCAAGATACGCTCCAATGCGCGATGGTACAAGATACGCTCAAATGCGCGATGGTACAAGATACGCTCAAATGCGCGATGGTACAAGATATGCTCAAATGCACGATTGTACAAGATACGCCCAAATGCGCGATAGTACAAGATACGCCCAAATGCGCGATGGTACAAGATACGCTCAAATGCGCGATAGTACAAGATACGCTCAAATGCGCGATGGTACAAGAAACGCTCAAATGCGCGATGTTACAAGATACGCTCAAATGCGCGATGGTACAAGATACGCCAAGATGGTGAAAGACCGGGCGGGTGCTCGTTTTGTCTTAAAATGTTTAAAGGGGTAACCCGCAAAATTCTTGTTTCTTTATTTATTTATTTTTGTAATTTGCAGGTCGGTGTCAGGTTGTATGTTGATTAAAATATGGTTCGCGGCCGTAAAAAATATATATTCCAGAATTGTAACCATTACAATCAACAAAATAACTCGTCAAGTTAAAATTGGCCTCAAATTTGATGATTTAATTAAATAGTCTTTAATTGGATAATTTGAACTTAGAAGAGTTATATTGATGATTTTAACGATTATAATTTATAATCGTTGCAACACCAAAATGACCGTTAAAACGATGATGCTTTTAGTTGTCTGTTTATCTATTTTTTTTTCTTTGTACAAGTTTATAAATAATGTTTACACAAAACTACTGTCAAGACAGTGTATCTCAAAATAAGACTACTACACGTAATCCTGCTTAAAGTCTTAATTCTCTGCAAAATTCTTTACCTTAACCGGTTTTAGAAATCGTAAGTTAATTTTGAAACAATAGATTTTTATACTGAAATTCCAAGACTTTAAGCAGAATTTTCACAATAGAAAAGAACTACCAGGGGTATATGAGATATAGGACACTTACGAAAAATGTCCATCTATAATTGGTAAAGAATTTTGCAGAAATATGTGGACAGGATGGGGAGGTCGGATGGATTTGTTCATTTAGTCACTTAATGAATTCTCTATTTGCGAGACATCTCCGATTATACAATGAAAGTCTCGCGGTTCAACATCCTTAAGTAAACCTTCTTTCTGGGAAAGGTTAGAAACCAAAATATTTGTTTTAAGTGTTTTATTTGCGACAGTTAATAATGAATTTTATGATGTGATTATGTACGATGAGAAAACTAACCTTCAGTTTAGAGATCATATTCTTCTCACTGTCGTCAGAGACCGATTTGTTGAGCAACAATCGTTTAGCTAAGTGCTGCTTGTAGTAACGTTCGAATACGTCTTTCTCTTGTAGGAATCTGAACAGTACCATAGTTTTGTCCAATACCGCTTCGATTTCTTGTTCACTCATCTGAGAAAAATAAAGTTTTTAAGGACCAAAAAAGCTAATAGCTAAATAAGTCTGGTGAAGAAATACTTACGCCTTTTTCGCCCTTCTTCAGTTTTCCGTCAATGAACAGCGATAAAAACTCTGGGGATTTGCTATTTAAGTTGAGGAAATATTCGAAGTCTGACGCAATCATGTGTTTGAAAATCTTGTCGTTGTTGAAAGAGTTTTGAAGGAAATGGTCAAATCTGTCCTTCAGGTCAAGCAGATTCTGTAACAAGGATTTAAAACCTGATCAACATCAATCTTTACTTACGAGTTAGAAATAATGCATCTTGAAAATCCACTTTGGGGAGTATGATACGCTTAGTTTTACTCCTATACGAATTATTTTTTTCTTTTTCAGCTATATCAGCATAGTAATTGCATTGTACCTTGAACTTTAGTTAGAAAAAGGATGAAAATGAAGATGTAACAATATCATACCTGCACAAAGGTAATGGCATTGGTGTTGTGATGCGTGTCGGTGACGAGCGCGCGGCCCTGCTCGCGCAGGTGCGCGGACACGGCGTCGGCCACGGTGCGCAGGCCCTCGCCCACGCGCGACAGCAGCTTGTACACGCACGCCAGCTCCAGCGTGCGCGTGTGCATCAGCATGTGCACCACGCCAGAGTTCTCCATCTGGATATTAAGACCAAGGTTAGCACTAAATATTTTGAAAGTGCATGGTTTGGCAGTTAACGGGTTAAGATATGAAGCGCGAATGCATAAGTTGTTTCATAATATTACGAATAAATAAATAATAAAAATTTATTCCAAAATTAAAATGGTTAAAATGCTGTACTGGGGTAATATAATGTAGATTCAAGCAATCTGCCTAGCCTTTTCCTAACATCTTGGGGTCAGCTTCCAATCTAACCAGATGCAGCTGAATACCAGTATTTTACATGGAGCGACTGCTTATCTGACCTCCACAACCCAGTAACTAGGTAATACAATACCTCTTGGTAAGACTGATTGTCAGACTTTCGGGCTTCTGACGACCCGTAGCGACTTTCAAAGGATCCATGAATGACAGCCAGGACCAACGGTTTAACGTGCTTTCCAAGGCACGGAGGAGTCTTGGTATGTAGAAATGGTCACCCATCCACGAACCAACCCCGGCAAGCATAGCTTAACCCGATGGATCGACCCGTGGGGCTGTTATTACTTAGCCACAAGCTAAGATTAGTACTGCATATTTTCTTTATTGTGTCAGTAGACAGCGTCGTTGGCAAAGTAATAGCAAATGCAACTAGTTTGCATGAAACCGTGGTTTGATCACAGGTCTGGCAGTGATACTCAAATTAATTTCGAATTTCTCATTAGCGGTCCGGTCCAGTCTGGTTTTGCATCCGGTTGGCAATTTTTTTTTTTTATTTAGGCCACATCGTAGTCGACCTCTGAGATCATGACTACTTAACCGGGCTTTCCTGTGGGTGCCTTAAGCTACTACACTTAAAACCTCCAGCCAGGGGTTATTAACTATGCTAATTAAAACTAGGTGAACGCTTGCTAAGGGCACCCCCTTAGGGGTATGAACCTTGGCTTAGGGCGTCAACCGGAGGGAGGACATCAAGGATAGGACGGGCTGGCCCGGTTGGCAAAAGGATTGCCCTCTTACATGGGGACTTGTAACGTAACTCGTGAAATGCGGGTGTACAACTATCCCTATCCCATCTAAACAATAATACAGACATGATGTTGTTTTGTTATGTCATATGTTACCTCAACAATGGTCTTCATATGTCGCTCTATGAGCTCGTGCTCCAGCACGCTGACAACGCGCGGCTCGGTGCTCTCGTCGAGGTAGTGGCGCGCTCGCTCCGCTTCCTCGGCGATGCGCGCCTCCACACGGTTGATGTACACTGCCGCGCTATTCTCCGCCAGGAACTTCTGAGATTCCATCTAAACAAACATACCATGGACTTAGTACAACCATACATGGGTCTTTCTTTGTAACTGTAAAAAGGTATGTTATGTGTATTTGATCAAAGGCATTATCATTGTTTAGGTTTTAGATGATAGATCAATAGATGACACTATCAGGTCAAACATCTGTGGAATCCACCTATCTACTAAACATGTAATCAATGATTATGGCAGTATGCCCACAAACATTATTCCACTGATTGCCAATTTTGTTTGGCCAGTGACTGTGTGTAACATACCCTATAAAACTCTGAAGACTGGTGCAGGAATGGCTTCTCAAAGTCTTCCTCGTAGACGGCGCGTGAGTTGATGCCGAGCACCATGAGCATCTGGCAAGCGTTGCGTATCGCCAGCCGGTCCACCACCTCGCCGCGACGTTCGCGCGCCACTAGTTCCAACAGCGTTTGACGGAGATGGTCACGGATGCACCCATAGCGAACAACCTTAGGATACAATTATGATGCTATTGTATTGTAATCATTTTATTTTTATGGTTATCTGTTCTTGAGAACATAAATGTATGTAATAAGGCTATAATTCTTTCGCTTATATTAGGAATTACTAGCTGAACCAGAGGCATAAAAAAAAATAGCCATAAAAGATGTTTGTGCATTAGCATTATATCTTGCATATCGTTTGTACTTTGTTTTCCAAAGAATTACTAGCTTCAAAATAAATCAAGACAACTAATTTAGTTTCACGGCAGCCTTAAGAGCCGGCCAAATATGAAAATACAATAAGAGATGAAGGAAAATAATAAAAATGAATGTTTTTTTTTGGCATCAACTGTGCGTACCACAATATTGTTTGGAGGGAGTTTAGTATTGGTAACTTGTGTTCTATTTTTGCTGAATGTAAAGGTGCTCCCTGCCCGGGAGCATTCACCTGTATTGTAACATTTCAGATTCAAGCAATACATCAGTGAGTGCGGAAAAGCAAGCACTACAATGGGCAACCTGTAATGATATAATTTGTAACATTACAGTAGTGGGTTAGCAGCTGTGATACAATTTGTAACATAAATGCAGACCACTCGTAATGACTGTGTCATGACGCAGGCTCAGTGGCCTAGACGACAGTGACGATGTTCGTCAGTCAATGAGGTAGTATTATAACATAATGCTCAAAATCGAATCTTAGATTGTTACATTACAGGCAAATGCTCCCGGTAAAGGAGCACCTGAAATCTGAAGATAACATGTTTAACTACTAACCTGATCTCTAAATATAATAAGTCCCAAATTATAGACATTGTCCACTTCATTTTGTTGTACATATACCCTGTCCATGTACATAAGTATGTCTCGAATCATAACCATACTAGTTTGATGATCTGTCCAAGCATTGTTGAGGGTCTGGAGGAATCCATTGTGTAATGAGTGCAGAACATCTTCCCTCACCTGGAAAAATAGCCAAAGGATTGTGAATATGCACTTAGTATAATATGTGGATTCATAAATACTTGTAAATGTTTGTACTTTTGTTTCAAGATGCTGAGTGACCACTTCCTTCAATCCAGTGTATAGTCTTTCGCCATGTTTGTGGAGAACCATGGTGTAGGCATTGCGATAAAGTTCTTCAAAGGAAAGTCCTGAATTGTTCTTCTTTTGAATCTCTTGTATCGCATTCTTTAGTAAACTCCATATGCTCTCCACATACTTCTCATCCATAGTCATCTGTAACGTTACACAGTATATTCCCTATAATCCATTCAAAACAATACAACTACACTCAAAACAGTTTCTCAAATCGTATTGGTATTCATTTGAAACAATACAGACCCAAGTGTCTGGATACATTTGGTAATATGGTTCAGAATAGTTCCACACTTGAAATTTTCTCGTCATCTTGAAAATTAATAACTTCGGGTGTTAAACCAACATTGTACAAAATTAAAATAGAAGTTCAAAAACATTGAGTATGTAAAATACGAAAAAGTAAGAATGTTTATCTTTTGATTGATTTTCACAACTGTCATCAAAAATATAAATTATGACATATTGAATACAAAAATTTTGTTCTAAAGGAAAATAAATTGGTTTCTATTTTTAAATCATAGTGACAGTTAAGTTATATCATCAAGTGTTACCATTCTACCATTTTCTTAAATGAACCTCTTTTCTATTACAACAAAAAGTATGTGATTCAGTTGTTGGAAAGAGAAACTTCTCAACAAAACTGTTGATACAAATCTTAGAATGTGCTGCTTCCCCAAATCAAATGGAGATGGTTTGTTAATATTTAAATAGTGAATAAAATGTTATTTAATATTTTACAATTGCAATGTTAGTAGTCCATGTAGTGTTATTTTCCCATGGAACAAAATTAGCTAAATTGAGACGAACCACACTAAAAGAATATTTTGATGGTTTTTAATTACATCAATAATATAACAATATGTAACATTTACTGTGAGTCATAACAATCTTCAATACTTTTAGTGTGATAAGTTTTTTATTGGATTCAAACCATATGAGTAACTGAGTAACATGTTAAAACTATTATTAGGCACATTGATAACAAGGACTGGGTTGAATGAGAATTATTACTAATTAACAATACTGCATAAAGATTACTGCATAGCAGAAAGACAAATGCTCTTGATGTAAATAAATTAAAGATCATTGACAAAAATACATTTTACGAAAACAAATTGCACTGTTATTTTGTTGATCAGCATTAATACTTTGTTGGGTTTGAGTCGCTTAGTAATGAATAATAAAGTTCAAGACAAGGGCTGATATTGAAGACACGTTAATCAAAATAATTGATGGACCGATACTTACTGGGAAAGCTCGGATCCTCATCTTGCCAGGTTTGTCCTTAGGTAACGTACTCTTCATCATTGCGGCTACGATATTTTGTACCAACGAAACACTACACAATTAAAGAAGATTTGATCTCTATTCATTTGTTGTCGCGATAACACATCGTTACTCTCATTTACACCTGCAAAGAGAGTTTTAGTAAACACAACGAATAAAAAAAGTAATTTGGCCTCAAACAAATCCGCTGTTCACTGTTTCGCCAGGATGTTTTTGTTGAGTTATTACAAAGATTTGTTAACAATTCAGTAACAAATATTTACAATACACAATACAATTTAGGATTTTGTTCTAGTAGGTGTCAATCATTAAAAATAATAAATTCTGAGACTCAGTCATTGTGAATAGTATAATGACATTGACAGGTAAAATAACTTTCATCTCTTTCGCTCTCGTACGAATCCTCATATACAATAGCGCCACCTCACGTTTTGCGGGTGACGTTCTTTTTTGATTTCCTTTTCTCTGCAATGGCTATTATTCAGATTTTTACAAACACAATACGCAAGGGTGTAATAACTTACAAGTAATGAGATTATCCACTGCTAATTTGGTCACAAGTATTTCACTATCGTAATATTTATAGTACATGTATTTTTCCGCTTTAGCATGCCTATTATTTCTTCAATTGTTTCAGCTTTCTGGCGAGACCATAAATAAACCTGTTTTTATTTTTAAATACTTTTTGGTTTGATTGTTTGGACACTTATGTTTTTAGCCTTGATGAGTCAAGATTTGTCTATGCTTTTAGCGTGAAACAGTGAAAAGTCAAAAAGGGAAATGGATGATGCGGGATGGGTAAAAAGGATGATATTCTTAGTCATTGTAGGTGTTCTGTATGCTCCATGCTCCACTAGCCACCATTATACTGATATGTATCGGAAAAGCATGAGCATGACTGTCTACAAATAGTTCGCTTTTTTCATGTACCCAATGTAGAACAAAATTTATTTAAATGATGGCTAAAACAAACAACGTATTTAATGCTAGTCGGGGATTGGTTCGTATGAGTAAATTGCTCAAGTTTAATAGCCTCCATTCGTTAAACAATGGTGCAACCGCGGCCCATCTAGTAGTACTGGTAGACATAAAAGAGTCTGACGTGGGGTCGTTTGGAACTAAATATTTTACTTAATGCAGACCTATGATGATGGCACTACTTTGCTGTGAAGTGCTAGTAGTTTTTGATTTGAGTCACCCACAAGCAGCGTTTATTGCATTTATTTGACCAAATTGTTTCCCATTCGAAGTGACCTAAGTGCGATAGTAGCGCCCCCATTTTCATTTTACCATTTTGTACCAAGCTGTACGGCCATAGTGAGTACGGGCCACGTAGTACTTTAGTTGGTATATTATAGATTCAATATTATTGAATCTACTATAATATTAGATTAACAGTAATTAGATTATAGTGTAAAGCTAGATTCCAAATAAGTGTGACCTAGGTACCCTACTGGTTTACCTTTACTGGACATTTGCTCTGGCGAAACATTCACATACAAATATTAGTTAAAGCAATGGCAGGTAAAATATAATAGGAGAGGTAACCGGATGGCGAATGGTAATCTGGGTCTTGAAGTGATACCGAACCACCCCGTATCGTCCAAATGGATCCCAAATGGACGGGTGCGGAGATATGGGGGATGAGGTCAAAACATATATTTTTGACATGGCATTCTAAATTTAAACTCTACCATGGGTTCTCAACTCGAACAAATTATAATTAGTCTGGAAAAAAATAATAGATGACAGCATAGGTAAGAAGAAGAAGTAGGTATTAAGAAATTAACAATCACTAAAAAGCGATAAACGGCAGATTTTGGCTGAAGTAAGATTAGTAAAAATCAAAACTTCCTTGTTTACTGCTTATTTATCTATTTAGACTCATAAATCACGTATTTTCAACAAAAAAGATTAATGAATCGTTTTAATTCAATTCGAACCCATAGAATGATAAAGTTAATCATTTTGTTTAGAATTCGTTGCAATAGATGGCGTTTTACTCAATTTGTCATCACATAACTGTAAGGAACCACAATCATTTATTTTTTATTTAGTACCTACTTTATATAGAAATATAAGAATTGAAATAAATCTAATAATATGTTTTTGGCAAGTACCTACCTACATAATTGTATTTTTCTTCATTTACTGATCTATAAAACTTTCTTTAAAAAAGGGTTGCACGAAACGTTTTAAAAGTATCTTAGCTCTTCTGTCTGTCACTGTCCATTCCGTTTCCGTCTTGTCTGAGTCCTAGTTGTTAACTGTTAGGCCACGTTCGTACGGACGTAAAAATATCACGGTGGGATTTTATCGCGCACTGGATTTTAAACTCTCGGGGTTAAGCCGAGCGTTGAGAATCCTACGCGCTAGGATACACTCTCGTTCCAGCGCGTTAAAAAACACACTGTTGGATTTTCAACTCTCGGCGCTTAGCAGAGTGTTGAAAATCCAGTGCATGAAAAAAAAATCGCCGCGCAAAAAAATTGCCCGTGCGTACCTGGGCTTAATGCGTCGAATACGTTTTTGTTTTCTTCTAACCAATCTGGCTTCGAATTACGGATTTTTGGAAAATCCTTATGACTAGACCGTCGTCTCCTACTTAAGTTACGGTTTCCTAGAAGAGCGGTGGCCATGAAAATGATGACAGCGGCAAAGATTTAAATCATCCCTATCTCATCAAAAGATAGTCGCATTCCTGTTTCGTTTTGATACCTCTGACACACACAATGACGCAGTGACTTGTTTGTCATGGAACTACCATTTAATAATGTGTGAGCTCACTTTTTTCAGTATGGACATCTTTTCTTGTGACTGCGTACGGTGAGAGAAATTTAGCGATTTAAATCTTTGGGGGGCCGAATGCTTTACGGTGTCAACAACGCTCTCTAGGAAAACACACCCACTTACTTTCATAATCAACGTTTCAGTGACGTCATTCGCCCATAAATTACAGACGCTACGCGATCGGTCTCCTCTTTTCTAGGAAACCGTGGTTTTATGCTGCTTTTTAGGGTTCCGTAGTCAACAAGGAACCCTTAGTGCTCGGCGACACGACGATGTCGCCGCGCGCCGGATATTTTTTTTTGACATGGCATTCAAAATTTAAACTCTATTAGGTACATGGAATTTGTGTGTAGCAATACTCTCCGGTTGCCACCCGCCAACATCGTCAAAATTGAAATAATGTATACAATTCTTGAAACTCCTTACCGATGATTTATCACCGTAAATGAGGGTGAATTTTATCAAAAGCAGGCGGTATTGATACACACGAATTCATTGCACTTATTAGAGCTAAAATCTTGCTATGTCAAAAAAAAATATTGTTCGCCCGAGTCGGTACGAGGGGGTTCAGTATCACTTCAATACCCAGATTACCATTCGCCATCCGGTTGCCTCTCCGATTAAATTTTACGCTCTATTGCCTTGAATACACGTTGAAATCTCTATTTCCTGTCAAACATTGTATCGAACATTGATAGAAAATAGAGATTTCAACATGTTTTGAATGTTTCGCCAGTGCAAACGCACAGAATAATACTTACTATTTCCCAATCTATTACCATACTCTATGGATATTATGTAGCATTTTCCTGTAAAACTTAGCTTCAATTAAGATAGATGGCATTGCCTGTCGCTGTTTTGCACTTTGATTCCACTTACGTACAATTTGTCATACAGAAACAAACATGACCTGTCTTTGCCTCGTATAAAAAGGTACCGTCAGCTACGAAATTCGATTAAAGTTCGTTTTTTAAACTTAGACACTAATTTGACAATTCATGTGATTGTTGTTTGTTTTTTCAATTTAGAGTTTGACATTTGCACCTGCCAAATTAGTCTCTGGGATTAAAAAACGAACTGTAGAATGTTGCATTTGTCATCTAGATAGCATAATCAGCCTATAATGTTCTCACAGCTGGGACACAGCACAGGTCTCCCCTCTGAGAGAGGGAGTGGGGTCGTAATCCATCACGCGGGCCCAGTGCGGGTCAGTGGATCTAGATAGGAATACCTTAAATTATTCGAAACACTGTTTTTCAGCATTTTATGTAATAGCACAGGTAATAGCTAAGTTTGTATCTTAATTGAGCTGTCTGTTCAATATTCGAATTTAATATTGAGCTTAAGTTTTAATCGACTTTCGTTGCTGACCGTACCTTACAAAGAAGAGTTCCATTTAATAAAACGAATACAAGCATTTATCTTTTCTTTTTTGGAGGGTTATCAAGGAATACCAATTATGTGAAACTCAAATTAATCAACGAACGATTTGGCGAACAATAATACGAAAGGAAGGACATTTGGGACTGGTTTTGTCAACACCATTGACGTGCGGCCTACAGTAGCTAAGCCTCTTAGGCCTACTATATCCGGCTGTCGTCATCTTGTTGAATGCTGGTAGGATAACATATATTTATAAATAACTATATGTTTATAACCTATAGCACCGACACAATCAAGTACTTACCACAGGTCGGGTACCTACACACTGCTTGCTCTGCAATATTGCACTTCGATGTAGGCAAGTATTTGACAGCACATTTTGATTTCGGGGTCTTTTTATCCGAATACGGCGAAGCAAAAAGGAGGGTTATTGATTTTAACCTCCTGATAGCACATCATATCACTCACATAGTCGAGAATTTGGCTAAGTATGAGTTTGGCACCTTCTGTAACATCCGTCTCACATTATGTAGGTAGGAGGCACCTTTTGTCGTTTACCAGGCACAGATCCAGACTCCGAGCTGACAACGTGATACTTCTGATGACAAAACGAAATAATACATTGTCTGACCTGGGAATCAAACCCAGACTCGTGATTCGAGCGCCACTAGCTGAGCCTCACGCTCAGCAGTCGTGGAAAATGGTGCTTTTCAGATTAATAATAAACAGTTGAAATTTCGAAATAATTTTTCAGCCTACTAACATAAATTATAGTAATTTGTTGTGGTGAAGGGTAGGCAATAAATAATTTAGACAATTGGGCTGTACATGTGTAATAATTTAAATGTTTATATCTTTGGACTATTATAATTAAATCTTACATTCATTATTTTTGTGGCACAGTTAAGACACCGACTTTCTATTATGAATAGGCAATGTGACGATAGTAGATAATAACATCAAAAGGTACCTACATGAATCTGCGCTAACCATGTATGTACCAAGTAATAACAAATAAGAGACCTTTGGAAAAATCTTCAGCAGTAGGTAACCTACCTATCTAGTAAAACATAAAATTTGATCGAAGGTAAATGATAAAAAATAATGACAAACACAATCTCTTATAAACACAACAAAGTATGGTACCTACTACCTATTTAAATTATCTTCATTGTTTTAATAAAAATATATTGTGCATTAAGACCTACCTACTAGGGCGCAAACAGCATCACTAAAGCTGCCTGTCCACTGGAGCGGAGCGAGGTAGCGGAGCGGAGAAATGTGCCAATATTAACCAATAGGAGCGGGGCTCTGAAGCGGAGTTTAGATTCTATTGGTTAATATTGGCACATTTCTCTGCTCCGCTGCTTCGCTCCGCTCCAATAAACAGACAGCCTAATACAATCAGATCAGCCGAAGTTTCAGGAACGTTAAAATTTTGGTTTCCTAAGAAAATCGGTGAACGGTCACACAATAACGGCTGCCCAAAAACACAGCGTTTTCGTACCTTAAGGTTACACTAGTCGGTAATTCTTCAATCCAAACGTAGTATGGTGATTACTCGTCTGTTTGATGGTATACGTTCGTTATAAATCATCGTCAATTTTACTAAATAAATATATAATTACAACAAAATAAAAAATAACTATACTAAATAGTATGCATATTAGCCACGCCCACCAACGAGTTCGAGCCATCGATTAGTGCAACCTTAATGTCAAATACTGCTGAAAATGACAGATTTTCATGACGGCCGTTATATATGACGGGACCGCTCTTTTTGGAAACCGTTGTTTTACACTGTTTGTCCAGCGCATCGTGAACTAGTCAACTAAAATGCGACGCGGCCATAGTAAATGTACTGTCGCTACTTCGGCGTCGTTATCTCATTCTCGTTGATTTCCCCTTCACGGTGCGGTGGACAAACGGCCTCTCTTTCACCTATTTTCCAAGTTTAAATCGGTCAATGGAAAGAAAGACGAAAAATTAAATATGATAAAAAAATAATGTAACCTCCAATTTCTGAATAATACTGGCCGTTTTAATATATTTTTTGCACCTCTAGCCTCTATATAAAAAGCATAATTGTCGCCTAAATTATAACTAATCACCTGCCAACATTACGTCACAACTTCCTACTAAAACTATTGGTATAGTTAGTTATGGAGGTCTACTCATTGTATGCGGGATGTGCATGGAGGACCCATCGGAACAGCAACAAAGTCAGACACGCTAATACAAAGAAGGACACCATCACTCGAAGGTTCTTTTCTGATCTCTGATCTCTTTCGCTGGCTCGTAGTCGCTCCACTAAACCGTTCTGAAAAAAAGTTTTAAGATTAGTATCTATGGGAATAATTTATGTAAAGATGGTTCGTCTAAGTGATATAGGAGAAGGGCAGGACCAAGAAAAACAAAATATTTTCCTTATTTTTCAAATTGAATTGAATAAGGGCGTTGATGCTTCTCTCACGCCTTTTAGAGTGTTATCAAATCTCAGGGATGGCTGCCCACTTTATTAAGCACTTTGGTACAAAGCAATAAGAATTATTTAAGACTAGCGAGTCATGTTTCGCACGGGTGTAATAGCGAGATATCATATTGATATTTCTCTGCTATACTATTTAGGTATCACACGCATAAACTTTCCAGAACGTTAAAGGGGTTTATTTATAAACGTCGCTCAAAATTAAGTAATAATTAGCGACTGTTTAACCATACATTTTTGACGTTTGAACGTCTCTTAACTAGCAACGTTTATAAAGTTTTTATTATATTTTTTTATTATTTTTTATTAAACAAACCCTCTAAAAAATACAATAGCGTGGAGCTGCTCAATATGTTGAATGTAAAATGAAATTGAAGTGGATATATTTAGTAACCTGTTCCGCTTAGCTATTTCTAAATAGCCATAAAAAACTCTGAAAGAAATCGACACGTGTTTCACCTCTCAACGAGGCATCCTCAGGATGACGATTGACTTGTCGCGAACTCGAACACGGTGTGTTGCCACACCGACCGCTGAGCGCAGACACGCGTTTGTTTGTTTTATTTAAATGTCTAATCTTATTTCAAATGTAGTTTAGGTAGGTATGTGCTAATACTAAAAATTGTTTGAAGGCCCCTAAAAGTTCACAAATCGTTGAACTAAAGCTTGACCTTTTGTAAACATCAATTCATCGATAGCTTACTTTTGTCAGTCATTTTATTGAGAATTTTTAGTACCTACTTACCTAGGTACCTCATGTGACGTTACCATGTAGGTATATTTAATCCGGAACTTTGATTTTTTACATTCTCTTTCCCTACTACATTAATCATTGAAAATCGATTGATCATCATATCATCATCATAATTTCAGCCGAAAGACGTCGTTCTTCGTTTCTTGCCCATTCTTCTCCATACGAAAAGTACCTTTTGGAAGGGGCGACTAGATCAATTCCATTTTTTGTAAATTTTGCCTTTTATGTGCCTTATTAAAATAAATTATGTGACTTTTGACTTTGTCTACTGCTGGACAAAGGTTAGTTAATCAATTTCCCGTAATGCATTCATTTAAGTATAATTTTGACTAGTTTAAGGCCTCCAAATGTGCTAACAATTAGCTCATTATCGTCGGCTAGTGAATCATATACAAATATACAATTAATGGCATAAAGGGCTTAGAACATCCGAGGAAATAATCCGTAAAGTTATTTCATTTCAGTCACAATAGTTAATTTATCTTATCTGTACACATCTGCTTGTTGAAAGCAAATCGTCACGTAACGTTGAAAAGGCTTATTGGTGATTCGCCCGAATTTACTCGCCCGAAACGGGCGAATCGACACGTTTAAATGATATTATTGTTCCTTGTGGTGATTCACACGAAGTTAATTTATTTGTAGGCGAATCGATTTCTGGAGTTGTCGATTCGCTTACAAATAAATTAACTTCGCCTCAAGAAAAAATAATATTATTTTTTGGCCATAACGTTTTAGTAAAAAAAAAATCGAATGTAAGTAGGTAGGTAGGTAGATACCTAGAGTTGCAGAGAAAATAAGGTAATCTGTAATTTCCTATTCTATTCTACCTAGGTGTTAAATAAGTGCCAAATTGGCAATAATATAAAAGGTTGATTAATACCGCTGCTCGCCAGCTATCTAATTACGTAGCACATTTTCGTAAACGATTAAGAGTAATCTGTTTCATTTTGATAGTTCAAAAAACTCATTGCGTTATTTACGTTGTTGAGCAGATTATTTTTTCCAACTTATGAAGCAATGGATTAACAATATTAAACGATTCAGATTGTGATTGATCGTGTATCACGCAATTAGGGTACTGGCGGCAGATGTTAGCCACAGTTTGGCTACATGTTGTCCTCAAAGGACTAAGTTTTGCGTTCTTGCAATCATAATGTATAAAAAAAAATGGTTCATTAAGTTGTGCGCACTAAAGCGACGGTTTCCTATCTGAGCGGTGGCCGCCTCTAACGACCGCCGCAGTGACGGCTGTCATGAAAATATCTTTGACAGTGCTACTATTATCAGTGGAAAAGATTTAAATCGTTAGATTCGCCATACGGCGTCAAGATATAGTCGCATTTCTGATTGTACTTGAGTGACTACATTTGATTGTCATGGAAACGCTATTTAATCACGTGTGAGCTCACTCTTCTCGTTATGGACACTTTTTCTTGTGACTAAGTAAGGTGAGGGCAAATCTAGCGATTTAAATCTTTGGGCAGCGGGGTTTGACCATAGATGTATTATATAAATCTATCATTATCATCTTCAGATTTCAGATGTCTTTTATTTATGTATTTGACTTATGTCAAATACTGATAAAAACGACAGATTTTCATGGCGGCGGTTATAATAAGACGGAACCGCTTTCCTAGGAAACCTTATATTTAGGGCTGTCATATCGCTCAAGCTTATCTAAGACAGCAGTTGCGTCGCCGCGTTGTCGTGTCAAGTTGTCGCCTCTAGACGCGGCCTTTAGTGGCTTTATCTGCGACGGCACTTAAATTCTAATTATCTAAGTAGAACGCTCTGTAATTATATCGATCAGCCATTTTTAGGGAACAAAAGATTTTTGGGTCTATAGGAAAATGGGAAATAAAGCTGTACAAAGATCTATTGGCGCGTGGCTACAATCAGAACTAATGTCGCCATCTTGTTTTTAGGGTTCCGAACCTAAAAAGGAAAAACGGAACCCTTATAGTATCACTTCGTTGTCTGTCCGTTAGTCTGTCTGGCTATCAAGACCCTTTTTCTCGGGAATGCGTGGAGGTATCAAGTTGATATGAATAGCAAATAATTCGTAGGGCTAAAGTCCCTTGGAGCTCTTGAAAAAATGAAGCTTCTAAGTCAACGTAATAAAAAAAAAACACGGCCATTTGTGCGACATATTTTGATACTCATATCAAAATTTATGGGGTCTCCCGTTGACATATTGGCAAGAAGCAAGGTCTCACAAGTAAAGGAAAATGTTCGAAAATCGTTAATTTTCTTGTTTTATCACATAAAAAATATACATTTTTGCAGTTGGAGAATTGACCGTGACGTATATCGATGTATATGGGAGAACATTTTCTCAACTACTGAGAAGTATGTTCCCAACTACGGAACCCTTCATTGTGCGTGGTCCGATACGCAATTGGCCGGTTATTTAATACATTTCACTAAACAATTAGGCAAACTATAGTCCACCTCCTATCTTGCCCTCTGTGCAATAAAACACGCAGCCAAAGTGACCTCTGCGCTCCACCGAAAACGCCGTGGAAGTGATGAAGTTTTGGCCCAACAAAGTATGAATAAACCGTCGTGCCAGTGACACGAAGACAAAAGATTAAATAATTTCACAAATGTTAAGAGCGTGCATTCTGAAAAGGGGCAACGTCGTAAATAGCTGTCAAATATTTTGCTGTTTTAATTATTTTGGCAATATTACTAGGAAATATGAAATGTCGCTAACTAGTGAACTAAAATATTGATTAAGAAATGTAATAATTAATATCGTAACACCGAATATTTATTTTTAGATGTAAAAAAGTATTTGAAAACTTTCTAAATGCTTTTTTACACATAAAACGGATACATCATCAAATTCAGTGATATAATTGTAAATCATTATTAACATTCTAGTTCGCTAGTTTGCGATATTTCTTATTGCTATACAGTAATATTGTCAAATTAATCAAAACAGTAAATGTTAACACAAATATTAACAGTAAAAATAAAAAGTAAAATATTAACAGTAAATATTTGATAACTATTTGCGACGTTGCCAACTTTTAGAATGAACGCTCTTATAAAGTTACAACCAACAGATGTAACCTCCCTGTAGGGGTGGGTCGTTACGTGATTTTCGCGAAACGTAACGTAACTACTGACTTCGAAGGTGTCACCGGTTTTGAAAACTGACTGACTCGAAACTAGTTATTCGGCTACATGCCCCGTCACTAGTTATTGTAACTAGTGACGTGAAATAACGCCCATACTTACCTCCCTGTCAACGTCCATAGAGCGCAAAAAGCTCCTTGAAGCAGATTTGTTAGTGAATGTAAGCGTACCCAACCACCGTGTGACGCGATCCAGGAGCCACAGTCTTCGTGTAGCAGGTCGGCGATGGCAGCGGCAGGTGCGGACACCAGCTCGAGTGCTGGCTCGCCATCCGCCGCCTCTGCTGCTTCTCTCGCCAGCGCCCCACACACGCAATAAACAGCTGCAATCTAAAACCAATAAATAATTTTATTTTTTTATTTTTACATGTTTAAACTGAAAAGAAAAGTCTATGTAAACAAGAAAAGTGTCTATAGCGGATGGGGCTTGAATCACGATGACATTCCGTTATTTTTATTATCCCCGATTATACAAAGACCTTAAGATTTGTTTTTGTTTGTAATGAATAAACTCAAAACTACTGGACGGATTTTAAACATTCTTTCACCAGTAGAATGTTGTATTATCACTGAGTAACATAGGCTATAATTTATAAAGATATCACGCGGGTGAAGCCGCTGGCGGAAGCTTATCGTTAATAAAGCTTTTGTATCTACATTTGAATATTCAAAAGCGTAACCACAAAATGGAACGTAAGTTTATGTACCCAACTCGTTTATCTAAGACTAGCGAACGTCACGCGGTTTCACCCGCACAGTTCCCGTTCCCGTGGGAGTACGGGAATAAAATATAGCCTATGTTACTCGCTGATAAAGTAGCTATCCATTGCTGAAAGAATTTTTCAAATCGGTCCAATAGTTTTTAAGTTTATTCGTTATATACAAAAATACAAATCTTTCCTCTTTATAATATTAGGAAAAGTATAGTATAGAAGAAGACACGTGCTGTTCCAAAAGTAACAATCTACTTTGGTAAACGCACAAGAAGGTACATGTACCTTCACAGTACCAACGTTAGTGAATGAGTTACCCCTAAAACTGATATCGCATGTCAAGTTAAGAGCGTTTATTCTGAAAGTTGGCAAAGTTGCAAATATATGTCAAATATTTCGCTGTTTTGATTAATTTGGCAATATTACTGTATGGAAATAAGAAATGTGGCTAACTAGCGAACTAGAACATTAATAACAGTGGTAAGCAGTAGTTTTGTTTTATGAAGTTTCATACCTGATTTTGTATGATTCTGCCACGCTGATTCCAAATCTGTTGTCAGTTTTTCTCTAGCAGCTCTAGTTTTTGAAATATTAACATATTACATTTTTAGCGAAAAAACTCGAATTATAAAATGAACTCTGACTTAACATGAAAAAAACTTTCTTTTATAAGATTTTCTTGCATGAATCGGAACTTCAGCCTTGTTTTGAATGCTCCAGCAGTAAACAGCCATCATATTTGCATTCCAACGACCCTGGTATCGCTCCTTAACCTTTTCCGCTTAGCTATTTCTAAAGAGTCTTAAAAAGACCCTGAAAGAAATCGACACATGTTTCACCTCTCAACGAGGCATCCTCAGGATGACGATTGACTTTTCATGAACTCCAACACGGCGTGTTGCCACACCCAGCACCGACCGCAGACTGAACTGGCTGTGTTGAATGTAGACTGGCTGTGTTGTGTGTTGTGTGACTTTTTATTTCCTAAGAAATTTTGCACAAGCCAAACAAATTCACTCCATGCAGATTTCTCTTTATCTGTCATACAGTCAGTAAAATTTTGATCCAACCAGCTTTTATTTTTTCTGTGCTCAATTTCGGTAATATTTTACTGATAGGTATATTTAAAAAATTCCTCATCCTTGTTGAGAGCTTTTACAAATTGTTTTATCAGACCTAATTTTATATGGAGAAGGGGTAATATAATGAGGTCTGGCTACTAGAGGTTCATTTATCACATTCATACTACCCGGCACTAAATCCACTCTCAAAGGCCAAACTTTTTTAGTCCAGTGTTGTGTTTTGGCTCGGCTATCCCACAAGCACATAAAACAGGGGTATTTGGTATATCCTTCTTGTTGACCCAAAAGAAAATTGACCATTTTAAGATCAACGCATATCAGCCAGTTATGTTCTATTTATTTTATTTTCTCCATAGCCAAGGCTATTGTGGGATAATCCTCTTTAACTTTTGTTGAATGTGTGATGGGTAAGCAACCCATTTTATTGCCATTATGTAAGAGCACACATTTAAGACTACGTTTCGATGAATGAAATAAATAAAAGCCAATCTCTTGGCCAATCCATAGTTTGTTAATCCCATTTCAGCCATCAAACCGGGAATATTGTTGCAAAAAACAAAATCATCTTCTTCAGAAAAGAAAGGGATCAAATGTTTTTCTCTTGTACGGTAAACTGATACATTAGTCTCTGGGGTTATCAAATTTCTTTCTTTAAGCCGTGAAGCTAGAAGTTCTGATCCTACTTTTGATAGACCAAAATCTCTAATCAACTCATTTAGGCCTTTTTGGTTGAATGGTTTAGATTCAGACGTACTCGGAAAAGAAAAGTCACTGTCCTGATTATCACTGGCTTTGAAAAAACTTGTAGTGTTACATGAGAAGTCTGCGGATAATTTTCTATGTTATTTAATCGTATTTATTCATATAATTGGTTGAAAGTAGCATTATATTCTAAGTACTATTTATTTTATTTTGTTATCTATTTATATTTAATTCATTAAACCTAACTTGGTGTCTGTACGACTTTTTCGGGTGACCACTGAAAATTACCACTGTGCGATGGGTCCCCATAGCACAGCATCATGCTGAGTGGAAGCCTTCTCACAGTCATGACGTGCCAGCAGCTGCCGCATATTTTTGTTTTGTGCTTGTGATTATATTTAAATCTATTGTTTTATTGTTCTTTTCTTTTATGCACGTGTTTCTGTGACAAATAAACTTATTTTTCTTTCTTAGGTTGTGTATCAGCCACAGCTGATTTTAAATTCGGGTAAGTCCATTTGTAACGATTTTTGCGGTTTATTCCGGTAATATTCACAACACAAAAATAACAGTCATCGTGATGATTAGTCGGTTCACGCCAAATCATAGGACTTTTAAACTTCAAAGTAGGTATTTTTTTACTAGCCCATAAACGCAATGATGTTACGCAACTACCACATACAAAATTTGGGATCCATGGCTTACTAAATACTTGTAATGGCCTCCCAAAGAAGTCCAAGTAGGCCTTTTTTATAAAGTCAGACGCACTTAAACGACATTCTCGAAACACAAAAACTATTTACTATATTCGCCATAAACAGCACAAAAACTATTTGGATCGTTTAAGCTAGTTGTTCTTAATGTAGACATATCGATTTATTTATGGAATTTAATATTTTTTTAAATATCAACATCAAGAAAGAAAGAAAGAAAAATAGGTTTATTTGTCACAGAGACACGTGCATACATAAAAGACAAGAGTAAACGAAAACAAAAACAAGTACATAATAAATCACGAGCATAAAATAGAAATTAGTCGGCAGCTGCACGACATGACTGTGACAAGAAGGCTTCCACTCAGCATGATGCAGTGCTATGGGGAACCAACAGCACAGCGCTGATTTTCAGAGGTCACCCGAAAAAAAAAAAAAAATGTACGGAAATCAAGTCAGGTCCAGTGATCGTACAGTACGTATTAGATTACGTTAAGTAGTTGATTAATATACTTAAGAAGATACTGAATGTGCAACTGACTTATTTTTATCGCCAAATATACGGAATCAGGTGCTTCGTTAAGAAACTTTTCAATTTCAGATGCTATGAAAACTTTCGATTTTTTTGGTTGATGACCAGATGAAGCTCTTTTTAAAAATGCCACTAATTTAGGATAGGTGTCGATATGTATGTCTTTTTTCATCTTTATTGTTGCTGTTAGCATTGAATACGTACTCCATAGAGTGCTTGATTTCTTGGTCTCGGATAATTCAATAAAATATGCCAGCAAAACGTTTTCTGAGAAAGTTTTGGCTCCTAGCTAGTCGCCACGTGTTAAACATATCGTACTGTTTCAAATACTTCTCGTGTGATTGTTGAGGGAGAAAGCTCATTTGCACATTATTAACAGTTTCAGTCAATTCTGTTGGTGTCAAATAAACTTCCTCGTCGCTAGAACCACTCTTTTTAGGGTTTTCACTCTTTTTAGGGTTTTCACTTGTTTTCAAGTTTCTTGTTTTTAACCTAAGATTTTAACAATATGACGTGAAAAGAAAATGGCGCGCGCAAAGCATATTTAAAAAAGTATACCAAGAAGGTTCCGAGTCTGAGTTTAAAAAAAAATAAAAAAGGTTGTATGATAAATTCGGCACCATGGAGGGAGAAGTAAATAGGTTTAATGATGTTTTGAATTCACAAACTTAGTGCACACGATATTCTAAATTCAATTTACTTTATCCTCTAGCGGATAAAAACGGATTTTGCACTCAGATATCGAAGAGCAGAAATACTTTTTTCGAGATTTGGGCATGAAAAAAATATTAGTATCACAAAAACTAGAGCTGCTAGAAAAAAAAAACTGAGAATAGATATGAAATCAGCGAACTCAAATTACTAAGAAACAGTTTAGAAACTTCATAAAACAAAAAAAGTTACATTTTGTTTATCTGTGTAATTAATTGCAATTATGACACTGAATTTGATGTTTTAACCGTTTTAGGTGAAAAAAGGCATTCTGAAAGATCTCAAATACTTTTTTTGCATCTAAAACTAAATATTCGGTATTTCGATATTAATTATTGCAATTCATAATCAATATTTTAGTTCTCAAGTTAGCCACATTTCTTAATTCCATGCAGTAATATTGCTAAATTAATCAAAACAGGTAAATATTTGACAGCTGTTTACGACGTTGCCAACTTTTAGGATAAACTCTCTTATGGACCAACATAAAAGACAAAAACATTATCTACAATTGTGTCCATAGCTATGTCTGTAACAAACCTCACATTTGCTATAATGCCTTTTTGTAAAATGTGAGATTTTTTATCTCGACTGTAGGTATTATTTTATAGTTTACTTAGCATGAATAAGTTTTAAGACATTAATTTCAAAATTTGTAATCCATTGTTAGACGAGAACAACTGCTGATTTTGGCAGATTTTAATTTAAAAAAAAAGATTAAGTTTTTAAATACGCAATGTAATGTATTTAAAAATATTATTTTGTAGCAGGTAAAGTGATCCTTTTTTGACTAAATAACCCTAGCATTAGTCATCGTAAGAAGAAATGGAGTCTATTTCTAGGCGAGGCCAGACGGCAAACTATCGTGGTTATCTGGAATACATCTAATTTTATATCTACTTTTGTTTATTTAGATAGTTTGCGATAATAGTAGAGATAGTAGATAGAACGCCTGGGGCAATTATTGCTTGACTGGAATGCCCCGTTTTATTTTGTATCGTGGGCTTCAACTTCAACGAATTAAAACCTAGTTGGTACGAGTGTATATATTGCCTGTTATTTTTTTTTTTTTCATTGTCTGTCAACCTTTTCAATAAGCTCTAAGTATCGATGTTGTGCACTTTGCCATTATTATTCTGAGTGCTTTTGAAAACTTTTTAACACGTTCTTTTATAAACTTATTTTGCATTAACATTACACTATCCGAGAGGCACGTTTTGACACTTTAGCTTAGCAACTAATCATTAAGTGATGCCGGTAAGAATATGGGCTTATGGGTAATACCTTAATATATATGGCGGGTTTGCCCTTGCGGCAATAAATATATAGGGAAATAGGCTTATTTGAACGCTAAGTTATAATGCTTCAAAATATCTCTATCCTGTCTTATATAATTAATCATTGTGGTTCTGCTATATTATTAGGTAGTAGGTACATTACATAGAACTTTTTCTTGTTGAAATTTTGGTAAAATATAGTAGTTTCGGCACGTCTACTTTAAAAGAACGAAGACAGCTCACTAAAGATAACTGACGACTGCGAGGATGACTTCCTACGCATCCGTCTGTATTCTATTGAACCAATAAAATAACTTTAGAACTAAGATATCTGGAGAGTACTTCTAATAGAGTTGTTTGAAGGTTGAGCGAAGCTTTTAGGTACTGTTTGAACCTTGGCTTGAATTGAACTGATTCAAAGAAATTCTGCTTACGTGAAAGTGATGAAAATTTCGATGAAACGTGAAGTTCAAGAATCGGCCTAGGTTTCAATTGTTAGGTGTCCTGTAACTTTGCTAATAATATGTTATTGTAGCCGGCATCTATAGCAGCTAACAAATAACAAGGGACAGTACGCAGGCAGGACCTATTCACGCTGTGGTTCTACAGAGGCGTTATCGTTAATTAAACTTTCAGATAATGACCGAAAGATACGACAGGGTCACGAAGTCATTTTATGCCTAGTAATTTTCTGTTACCTCATTATCGTCATTTTATGCTTAGTAATTTTCTGTTATCTCATTATCGTCATTTTATGCCTAGTAATTATCTGTTACCTCATTATTGTCATTTTATGCCTAGTAATTTTGTTACCTCATTATCCTCATTTTCTGCCTGTTCATTTTCTGTTACCTCATTATCGTCATTTTATGCCTAGTAATTTTCTATTACCTCATTATTGTCATTTTATGCCTAGTAATTTTCTGTTACCTCATTATCGTCATTCTCCAATTATTCCGGGTCGTTGCAACATGTCTTTCTAGACACTCCCTTTTTAGCCATATCATCTTTCACATACAGTCCATCCATCGTTTCTTTGGTCTTCCCCTACTCGTATAGCCATCCGCATTCATACTTAAAACTTTCCTGGCGACAATTTCCTCATTCATCCGCATCATATATTATACCAATGCCATGACAACCGATTTCCACAAAACTTTCAGTCACCGGTGTTACTTTCAGACTTCTTCTTATAAACTCATTTCTTATTCTATAAATTCGCGTAACACCACACTTCACTCTTAACATTCTTATCTCAGCTGCATGCAATTGCTTTACATTCATCCCTTTTGTGGCCCAAAATCCTGATCCATGCAAGACAGTAACGACAAACAATGGTTAGACCAACCATTGTTTGTCGCAGATTGTTCCCGTGATCCAGTGTTAATTCTGCGCTGAACAGTCCGATTTTGCTAATATTTTCTGTTACCTTAGACCACGTAATATTTTCTCTAGTGATACGTCTAGCTAGCGCCAGTGCTAGCTCCGCTAGTGCTGTGTCTGAGCGCAGCATGGCGGAGGGGGCACGCGTCGCCTGCCGCGCCACCTGGCGGAAGGCGTCGGGCCGCTTCCTCTCCAGCGCCGCGCACAGCGCACGGAGCCCAGCTAGTACTCCTGACTCGGAGTTACTCACCGCCTCCTCTCCACATTCTGTCTCCACCATTCGTTGTAAACGTTTCATTACTATTTGCTGCAAACAACAACAACTGTTAAGAGATGAGTATGAAAAGTATCAACCAATTAATTTGAAAGACTGTAATTTGATTATTGTATTACCTTTTTCGCACATAACGTCGATCTCCTAATCTGAGTCTTAATGTATTGTAGGCACAGGGCGCGGCCTTGTCGGACAATTTGTGGCTTGACTTGTGTGGGGCTGGCGAGGCACCACCCTATAGTTGCCGAGAGCCGCCGGGACACTGCCGCGGCGGCCGCGCTTGACACCATTGTGCTGAAGCGCCGCTTCGTTCTGTCCAACGTCGATAGTGACCGCGTTGGAGAAACGCGTAGATCTACAGAAATAATAAAATATATTCTAGCTACAAATACATTTTTTTCTTTGTTAAAGACAACGCTTGCGAAACACTAAGAAAGTTTTAGGTTTCTAGCGCTTAGCCCAATTATTTAGCTCGAGCCGCTGTATGCTTCGTGCATCACATGCTCCGAGCTTCTTCGCTTTAGCACAGATTTTAATTAAATTGTACAGGAGGATGAGCCACGTTTACTTTCTTGAATGAAAATTATACCTCACCGAATATACTTGAAAATATTGAAGCTAAAGTACCCAAACCTCAACTTATTAGGCTGTTACCTCAAATTACATAATATTAAATACATGTAGTGTGTAGTGTTAATAGTAGTACTTATTAATCAATCATGTGTTAAATCTCTTTGAAGTTATTTCAAAGTGAAGAGATTAAGTACACACGGAAAGGTTAAAATTACTTTTCGGTGAAATAATGAAATCCTTATTACTTACTAAGAAGGTTGAGAGGGTTTCTTCACACTTCTACTGAGAATTCGTCTTTTAACGACTTGGTATCTATTTGAAATTCTTTGAAATTGTAACTTTAACTTAGTTTTAATTTTTCGCGCTAAATTGGAAAACATATTCGTAGATATTGTGCTTTCATTTCATTGAAATATACAGTGTGTCCCTGGAAGTATGGATCATATCGAATGGGGGCGTGGTGGGCAAGGTCATTTCCAATCTTTTTAATCCTGAGAATGTCAGTACAATTTTTTACAGTTCGAAAGTTATGACTAATTTTTGATTTTTTTTCAATAATTTCGCATAGTGCTCAAAAAAAAATGAAAGAAAAAAAAACTATCGGGGCTACCGATTAAAAGAAAATCAGGACGTTGTACAGTGGGCCTTTCCTGTGGTAATACTTTTACGCAGCTAAAAGACATGTGTTCAATATGAAAAAAACATTTACTGCCAATGCTTCAATTTGGCAAAAAAAAAAATACTACATTTTCGAGCGCTTTTCACGTTCACGAAACACTTGCCCAGGTCATAAAGATTATTTTTATGTATGAATCACTGGGATATTCTTTTTAGTTTAAAAGTTAGACAATTAAAAAAAATATACGATCTCCTTGTTACTAATAACAAGGAGATCGTATTTTTTTTTTAAATCAATTTCCTAAGTTTTAAATTTTCATTTATAGCTTAACTAACTTTTAAATTTCAGTCCCTAGGGACTAAAACCAATGCTTAGGCATTAGTTGCTTATCTGAACGTAATATGATGTGGTTTAGGTTTAAAAAAAATATCGTTAAACTTTTTGCTATCGCATGAGTCATGTTATTTGCCCAGCTAGGAATGTGCAGGGGAGGAAAAGAAAATATCTAGTTGGAACGGGTCGTAAACTATAATGACATGGTTAATTATGCTGAAACAAAATAATTTTGAAACTAAGAAAATTGTAAAAGTACGACCTCCTTGTTAGTAAAATTCTCTGACTTTTAAACTAATAACAATATCCCAGTGATTTATACCTCCAAAGAATCTTTATGTCATGGGTAAATTTTTCTAGCACGTGGTAAACTTTCGCTAGTTCCTATCACAGGAAAGACCCACTCTTCTACAAAATCCTGATTTTTTTGTAATTGTTAGCCCTGATAGTTTTTTTTTTTTGATTTACTTTGAACACTTTGCGAAATCCGAAATCATTGATAAAAACAAAAATTGGTCATAACTTTTGATCCGTAAAAATTTGCACCGACATTCTTAAGGTTAAAAATTTTGGAAATCACCTTGCCCACGCTTCTATTCGATTTGATCCATACTTCCAGGGACACACCCTGTATAATTGGAAATACCTACAAGTATTTTCCGACATTATATTCATGTAGACATCAATCAGACAACATCTTTTCTTTTGGGAATGGATGTGAATTAAAAATGCTGCATGAATAGAATCTGTTATGAGCTACACAATGACTTGGCTTAATTAGTAATAACCTTTGGGTGTTCTTCATTAGGATAATGTGACTAATAAATAAATTAGGCTAAGTATTATCAGATTACTGTCTGTAAACTCAGCTATGATGTTATAATTTTGTGAACCAGTTAGTAAAGGTTTGAAGCCTTTACAGAACTTCTCATCCAACGTTTAATATGGTTTAGTGGAAGATAAAAGGGATGTGTCTTGTGGCGCGAATGGATATAATAAGAAACGAGTATATAAGAGGAAGTTTGAAAGTGACACCGGTGACTGAAAAGTTGGGTGGATATAGGTTGTCATGGTATGGGCTTGCGGTGCGGAGGAATGAGGGAAATGGCGTAAGGAAAGTTTTGAGAATGAATGTGAATGGCTATAAGAGTAAGGGGAACACCAAAGCAACGATGGATGGACTGAGTGAAGATCATATAGCTAGAAATTGTGGTTTTATGCCAAATCATCTTGCACTACAGAGATGACGATTAAGAGAGATATGTGGTATGGAGGAAAAAGACATGTAGCGGCGACCAAGTGTAAGGACAGGAGAGTGATGATAATGATGGTTTAGTGGTAAATGTTACAATGTGTGAGAGCAGTGGTGGCCCAGTGGTAACGGCCCCGACTTATGAGTTGTAGGTCGTGGGTTCTAACCCAGGCAGGCGCTTTACTTTGTGTATTTAATTTCATCACCACTGCTCTCGGAATGGTGAAGGAATACATCGTGAGGAAACCGTCATATTCTAGAACCAAAACAATTCGAAGCTATGTGACATCTACAAAACCGCACTGGGCTCGCGTGGTAGATTACAGTCCAGGCATGAGTCCCAGCAGTGGGAACATTATAAGCTGATTATGGATTCAATGTATCCAATATTATACCGTTGTTAACCTTTGTCTGATTCTCAAGAATTCAACCAAAAAATAATGAAATGACAAACGGGCGTTCAATGTGTCTTCCAAGACGAAATAAATTTTAATACAGTTTCATTCTAAGTACAGGTCGTGCCATTAAAGATGAGACTTGACCGCGCCTCCCGCCGCTCTTTCCCCCGCCCCGATGACGCCCCAGCGGGGACCTCATACCGCTAAAGAGACCCATAAATCGTCTACTGCGCAAATCAAACCACGTGGTGCGTCAAGTCTCAACTTTAATGGCACGACTTGTACTTCTTCTAGTGTCGATGACTAAAATTTTGTCCGACCTGAACAGCTCTGACGTTTGCCTCATTTACCTCCATTAATTATACTTCAATTAATTCTTCTATTAATCAAAAATCATACTTGGTAAGCTAATCAGTCCATCAGTAACTCCGGGCATCGCGGTGAGCGGCGTGCTCAGCTTCCGTCGCATGCGCAGCGCCGGCACGAACTCGTCATCTTCTTCGCCATCGGGTGGAGTGACTTGTATAGCGATGTTGCTTGCCTCTTGACCTCGTGCCCCACCCAGTTGCCATCTCGACTCGGTTAGTGGCCCTATCTGGAAAAGAAAAGTCAAAATTTAGTCTATTTTAGTGTACTTAATGAGAGTAAACATTGAAAAATGGAGAGGTACACCATCTGACAGAGACGAATGGAAGAAAAAAACATTTTAGATCGAAACATGGGATAAGAGGGCCTAGCTAGACAAAGTGACATTCTATCAGCGATAACGATGATGGAAAAAAGTCAAATAAAAACAGTGGCACAGAAGAGAGTCCGGAATTATTATATCCATTATTGTGCAGAAAATAATGTATCGCGCGTTTATGTCTTTTTTTGGTCAAAAGCTGGTGTCGTAACAGTGTCGCGAAATCAATTGTTTAGTCCCTCAAAAATACAAAACGCGCCTAGAGAAGCTTTCACTTCAATAATTTATGAGACTGACAAGCTACCGAAAAGCTCTTGTCAATCCTGTTGAAAGTCGTTGTAGAAATAGGAAACGCTTTAAGCTATAAATTTTTTTAAAGCGCCCTTAGAGCCTAGGCCTAGGCCCTAAGGGCGTTTGTCCCCCGTAGTCACCGAGAAACGAGATTATTCGAACCGAACGAGATATCCCTATGACGGCGATCTTTTGTCCACCGCGACCGAACTCGGTGGTGCGGCGGTTCAATACGCTATGATAGACAAAACAAAAGCCGGGCGAACGGCGACGCCGCTGCCCGCGCCGTTGCGACGGCAGTGTGTGGACAAGATCAAACGTGTTTTGTATTTCTGGCACATCGGCCCGTCACAATCTCGGGGCGAGTTCTAGCGATCGCGCCGAATTACTCGAAACTTCGACGGCCGGAATGACGGCGCTCTGGTGAGGGACGTGCGGAGGACACGCGGCCATAGTAAATCTATGTATCGCTACTTAGGCTGGGGCCGCACTGGTACAGCGACAGCGACGCGGCGGCGACGTTATGAACAAATAAACTTCGCTTGTCGTTTCTGCAGTGCGTATATGTATATTTTTATATGAGTTTGTTTTCACGAAATCGCCGCGTCGCTGTCGACGTACCAGTGCGGCCCCGGCCTTAGGCGCCATCATCTCGTTCCGGCGACGTCTCGCTGACGGCTGCGGTGGACAAGCGCACTAACGGCAGGCGGAAAATAAAGTTAAATCTTTTTTTTATTAATAACTAAATACGGTTTATTGTTCCGGATTTGTTTATATTCTTTATTTTCACCCAGTAAACTATGGAAGATATATTCCCCTTTAGAAAGATTCATGAGATACAAATATAAACTGATAATAAACAGATACAGAATAAGACGCGAACGTATATACAATAAATCATTGCACAATTTTGAATCTAGCTTTATAACAGTAAAACACTTTGTGCTTAAAATGTCGGGAAATGAAAGCAAAGTCTAGGAACGTGCTAGCAAAGTCAAAGAAAGCCCCTGCGGTATAGTGGTATTCCGCTGTGCTGTGTTCCATATCGTAGATAGGTACCGTAAATATTTATTTTATATTATTTTTTTTACAACAATATTTGATTGGCTTTAACGAAATCCTGCCATCTGCAGATATCAGACATTTTCCCACGGGAGCTTACGTTTTAATTACACTACCTATTGTTTTTCTATTTTATTTACTCATAAATATGAATTTAAATTCTAACAAGTTTTTTTTCAGGCCTATAAAAATTCCAAACGGAATTTATAAACAAAGAAAATGTATAGCTTTAGTCTGGAAAAAATAACATTTAAATTGTTAATGGCTGACCTAAAACAATTAAAAACGGAGTTACGGGTGGTACCTAAAACAATGTACTGGATACATGACTTATTTAAATTAGATCATTATATTTTATTACCCGTTGCCAATAGAAGTTCTAGGATTTGCCTCACCTAATAACTCCATAAAATAAAAATCTAAAGTAATTTATTCAAACTAGGGCGAGAATCAGCACTTTCAGTCAGTCCCCCAAAACGCCCGCCATTCACCACTTTCTAGTACTTTAAAATGAAAATGAAATGAAAAAATTGTGTTGCGGCTGTGTCCATAAAAATTCAAATTAACACGGTGCCAGATTTATTTATTTATTTATTTATTTGGGAAAACAAACAGTGACACATTACATTTTATACGAATAAATAAAAAATAAAAAATACGGCCAAATGTGCAACCAACAACATTTTCCACGGAATACAAATAAAAATAAACTTTACAAACCATGCTATTTAAAACTAAAACTAACAAACTACAATAATTTAATTAGAAAACATTTTTTGTGCTAAATAGTAAAACAAATTTTAGCAAACAAAGAAATACCTATCAAGGCATGCAAATCTTAGCAGAAATTCTTAAGTTATTTTTATAATGAGTTAATGACTAAGTGTTTTGAGTACAATATTTTTGAATTTACCAGCAGAAAGAGCAAACATATCAATATGATGGAATTGCTTGTTGTAGTTATCAGTTAGTCGACGCAGAGGTGCCCGCATACCTGCGTTACTGCGACAAGAGGTAACAGCAAACAGTGGCCGTGCGCGCACCCCGCGGCATACTGTCGTTCTAGGAACTATGTAACTTATTTTATTACGCATATCAATACAGTCATATACATTGCTACACAAATCAAACAAAAATACCGTCTCTAGGAGAGTGCGTCTTGATTTTAGACCAAGTAATTTATACTTCTTAAGTAAATCATCATATGATAAAACTGTGTGGAAGCAACGGTAATGCATGGCTTTCAGGAACTTTCTTTGAACCTTTTCAATACGTTCCGAATACTTATTGTAAAAGGGATTCCACACTGGCACTGCGTACTCGACCTGTGATCTGATCAAAGACTTATACAGATGTAAATAGGTAGAGGGGCGCACAAATTCCTTCGCAGATCTCATCACAAAACCGTACATCCGATAGGCATTATTTACTACTTTGTTAATGTGGGCATCAAGGTGAAGTTTTGCGTCGAGGAGAATACCAAGATCACGAATAAGGGATACCCTAGATAATGTAGTATTATCCAAAGTATAAGGGTACTTGAAAACATTCTTATTCTTCGTGAAACTGATACAACAGCATTTAGAAAGACTCAGTTGCAATTTATTGTACCTGCAATATTCACTGAAGCGATCCAGATCTTCCTGTAACAATCTACAGTCTTGGAAATTTTTGATGGGCCTATAAATTTTGAGATCGTCGGCATAAAGCAGGACTTTAGAATTTCGAAAACAAGCGTCAATGTCGTTTATATATAAGATAAATAAAAGAGGTCCCAAAATCGAACCCTGAGGTACACCGGAAGTCACTCTAATAGCTGTAGCAGATCTGAAACCGTTAACTACGACTCTTTGAGTTCTATTCGAGACATATGAAGAGAACCATCGGAGTAAATCACCACGTATACCGTTAAACGAAATTTTATTCAGTAACATCTCATGATCAACCTTGTCGAATGCTTTTCGAAAGTCAGTGTAAATGGCATCCACTTGGACACGAGAATCCATATTGTTAAACAAATAATCCAAAAATGTCACCAAATTTGTGGTAGTTGATCTTTTCTTTACGAATCCATGTTGTTGTTGAATTATACTGTGTTGTAGAACAGGATATACTTTATTGTGGACTAGTCTCTCAAAAAGCTTAGGCAGGACTGACATAATGGATATAGGACGGTAGTTCTCAACATCCTGCTTCGAGCCTGATTTATAGATTGGAGTTATGTTCGCACTCTTCCATACATCGGGGAAAATTCCCTGTGCCAGTGATTTATTAAACAAAATATGTATAGGATTGCAAATATTTTTAGCGGTAGCTTTGAGAAACGTGACTGGAAGACCGACAGATGGACTTTTTTTATATACCTACCTTCGAAATTACTCGTAAAGCTTCATTCATAATAAGTTTTTTCCGGTTTTAATATTACACCTCTACTGATTTATGGTTTGCTCCCATTGGTTTCAAAGACAACGTGCTCAATTTTATTTAAGATCATTTCATCCTTTGAGCTTAATAAGGTCGGGCGACAGCTTTTTGCTGACCTAAACGAGTGCGTGGCGAGTGGCACTGGTGCAATATTGTTAACCCTGGTTTAAACGGAGCTTATTGTCAGCCCGGCGTTTACTGCGTGTTACAGTGTTATTTTTATTTAACAGTTTGTGTTAAGAGTGGAAAAAGAAGCCTACAAGATGTTTAACTAAAATTCTTTTGTGAGATTCCCAGTGAGATTTTCAGTATATGTGGGTCGTATGGGTCGAATTGAGACTTAATTTCATCTGAAACAGTAAGTCCTCCGTGTTTCTGACTTGAAAACTTGTCGGTTCTGAAGTTGTAAGAACTTGCTAACGACTGTGATTTGGAAGTTTTGTGGAAATATTGTTAGTTTAATCATGTTTAATTGGGTGTTATAATGACACGAAACTGCTTCTCTAATTTGTTTTTCAGGGTGAGGTTTATAAGAAGATTAAAACATCGAAATAAGAGCAGTTATTTATTGAGAATAATACTACCTAACACGAATATTTACACTGATAAATGTAGACATCTTGAACACTTAACTATTGACACTCAACATCATTTCTATTGAGCAATATTTTAATCGATAGCGCGTCAATATGTCTTCATTGATTAAAAATAATCAAGGAACTGATTGAAGTCATTCATGCCAATATGGAACGGCGCAGATCGAAACAAAACATTAATTTCACGTGGACGCTGAAACAAATTCTATTCTATACGAGATTTAGCTCGCGGCTGCGCCCGCATGGATGTCCCACGAGAACGTACCACCGGGACTAAGTTATAAACTATCTGGATGCCAAATTTAATCCAAATCCGTTCGACCGTTTTTGCGTCAATCCGGAAAATATATCGAGACCATCAAATAAACGGACAACATCTCTAAGAACTATATTTTCGGCATTAGACTCGTTCCCACACTTCGAAGCAAGCAATAATATTTTTTCAAAAATAATTAATGTACAGTTTTGATTACGTTACTATTTTATAGAAAAAAAATCGTCTCGTCGGTAGTTACTTACTTTAATTTGCGACTGTTGTTCGTGAAACTAGATTAAATAAACAACTGGACTATAGCGCGTATTTGCTGCTGGCAGACGCTCAAGATTGTTTTTTTTTTTGTTTTTCATGTCTCCTGTAGACTTAACCTGCCATTAACCGCCTACTTGGATGTTGATATGAATGAAAAATTGAATGAAAGGAAAAAAAAAAACACTCTTTGATATATTTCAGGATCAGAACTTAGAATACGATATTTCTACATATTGGTATTTTTAATAGAATCCTGTTTGTAAGTGATTCCATGTATGTGAATCTTATTAAAAAAGCTACCCTATAATGATAGTATTTTACTATAGTTCCAACATGTAATAAAAACAGATCTAGGTTCAAAAAGTTCAACACAATTTTTATTAATACCAAGGTTGATTTTCCACAAGTTCGCAATTAATTTTTTTTTAGTTTTTTTTCTTGTTTATTTTAGAACTCATAACAATGTATGCTAATGAAGTAATAACACTCGACAAAACGGTACATATTATATAGGTACGTTAAGCCGCAGAATTGCTAACACAAGGGTCGCAAGATTTATGACTATGTGCCGTATTAGCATTTGAACAACCTCTCCCTACCTACGTCAAACTCGGTTAATTTCGAGAAAAGAAGATTTATCTTGTTAATAATCAGTGCAACTTCTGTATGACGTCAAAAGAATAATTTCGTTTCATCCAAAGTAATTCACTGCGAACAGTCTGTTAATAGCAGCGTTGAAATGCAAATACGTGTAACATAAAACTCGCCTGAGGAAATCCAAGATACGGTGGCATGTTTGGGTTCTGTATATTTTTGCCTAAAATAAAAACTTAATTGTTCAAGAGAACAATTACAAATTCAAATGGCATTAGCCTCTACACCAGGAATCCCTGAGTCGATACTAGTCTCCTTCGTCTTACAAGATTATAAGATAATAGATACCCCCATACATATCGATGATATCATCGATCGGTATGATTTCTGAAGTGACAATAATCGGATGTTTTCAGAGCAATACATTCTTCTTAAAATAATATGTAAAAAAACTTAGGGCCACTTGTCAGAGCTTACAAATATTCAGTCATTCTGATACAACAGTAAGGGACAATGGAAGAATCATCTCATCATCTCATCTTTTGTTTCGTGACACTTCATTTTTTGTCCCTTGCTTTTGACATTCATAAAGCCTTCAAAAGTCTCAAACATTTATGTCAATTTATCACAAATGTCACCGACCTTATCGGGTTCATTTTAGGTCACTCGAAAATGTATTTTATGTGCTATTGAATTCTAAAACTGTTTGTCGCGACTGCTTAGTGGCTATTTGTGTAGTGTACAATTAAGACTCAGTAATCTGCGAAACGTCTGACTAATTAGAACGAACTGAAAGCCTTTGCTCCGAGACGAGTGACGCGTCGAATAGTCAAAGATTACTCGACATTTAACTTGTAGTTGTTGCTATGTAGTCGATGATTTTATATTTCATTTAATCATTTAACAAGACTTCCAAGGAATTCGAATTGTAGCCATGTAATTGGTAAGAATACAAGCGAATTAAGCACTGTCAGGGAACATTCTTATTGTAAGCGAGTTTCTTGTATAATTTAATATTACTACGGTCGTCATATGTCTATAAATTAACGTCAGATGACTCAGGCAGGCTTTGGGAATGTTGGAAATTCTATTATTATGAGAATCTACATTAACATATCTCCGAGCTTGAAAGTTAATTTCATAACGATCTAAAACTGAAACTTTTGTTGAAATCTAAAGTAAGACCTAAACATTTTACTTAAGATAATATTTAATAAAGTTATTTAAACGAAAATTAAATTAATTTAAGGTATTTACATTTACATTGTACAGTTGATTTTAATTAATTGAACCCCGGCTGGTAGGAGAGTTCTAATGAAAAAATCGCACTTGGTTTTTGAGAGGTTACCTTGAGCTTGACCTCAGCGTAGTATGGACGTCTGTCAAAGGAATGTTTTTAGGGTTCCGTAGCTCAAAAGGAAAAAAACGGATCCCTTATAGGATCACTCGTGTGTCTGTCTGTCTGTCCGTCTGTCACAGCCAATTTTCTCCGAATCTAATGGACCGATTAAGTTGAAATTTGGTACACACATGTATTTCTGTGACCCAAATACGAACGTTTAACGTAAATAAATGAATTGTGAATATAGGGGTCACTTGGGGGCAAACAAGAAAATAAAAATAAAAGTTTTGCTAATAGTTTCGGGTGACATATCAAATGGAAGAATTTGTTGCGAAGATCTTAAACATATTTTTTCTATAACTTTAAAATAAATCCTTTTAAAGATATTTAATAAATTCGATGAAAATTTACCATTCCCCCCTTATCTCCGAAACTACTGGACCTAAAATTTTGAAAAAAAATACAAAGTATGGCTCTTTACTCATAGATTACAGGGAAACTTATAACAAGTCTCTGGTCATAAAATAACATGGTAAATCTCTCATTATTATGCGTACAAACTAAGATTTGCAGTTGGAATGTATAGGAGAACATGTATTTCAACTACAATGTTAAGTTTGTATTTGGAATAAATTTATCCCAACTACGGAACCATTCATTGTGCGTAGTCCGATACGCACTTGGCCGGTTTTTTTCTTACAAGTCTTCACATTTTGTTATTATTCATTCATTATTTGTAGGAAAATAAGGAAAATAAAGTTGAAGTTGAAACACCTGTAGACTATTTAAACCTATGTTCCATACCTGTGTTACATATTTTCACGACTTCTTCCCATGGGGGTAGACAGAAACTTCAGAACGCCACCTGCTACGATCCTACCTACCTATATTAAGCATAGAAAAGTGAGTAAATAATACCTAAACGGAATGAACTCATAGATGGGTAGATAAGTACCTATGTACCTACATGCGATGCAATGATATGTGAACTGCCAATAAAGCGAGGTTCGTATCGATTTCAATGTTAATAATTATGTGTGCGATCGATCACTCGTTTGGCTTATCTGATACTGATAATTTAACATTAGTATTAACTTTAGCCCTTTCTTTATCTACTTAAGAGAAGCCGTTGTAGGGACCTATATTTCCTAAAATACACAGTTATTGTACAAAAAATGCAGAATATAAATAATCAATATTATTCGCACTAATTCAATTACGCATAAATAATTTAACGGATTTGGGTGAAATTTTGCACACAGATAGAGATTTTTTTGAATTTAGGTACACATTGCTGTTCATCTGACAACATGAAGTAGTTCGCCTAGGTAGTATAAAATAAAATCTAAACCTAATAAAAACCTAGGTTTTAAAACTTAGACCAAAAGTATCGAATTACAATGCCAGCCAGGAACTGATGGTGTAAGTACAGTCGGGGACGACCGTGACGGCAGCGCCGTCGGTAATGCTAATACAAGTGCTCAATGCTACGCTGATATATCTGATGGCAACGGAATACCAAATTAGATCACTTGAGGAAACATTAACAGATATTCAAATAAACTGTGAAAAAGAAATGGTAGGCTTGAACGAATTTCTAGAACTTAAAAACGTTTGTTTTTATTGCGTAGTTGAATTATGGGAGAAAGTTGAGCGTAAACACGGCAGTTACAACTTAGGAGACATTGTATCCTTTAGGAAAAGCTCTATTGGTGAAAAACAACAAACCTAAAGCAATAAAAATAAAGATATACCGACCTTGACTTGCTTGTTTATTGGATTAGTTACGATTGATGGTCGAATAAGTGGTCTCTTTGTTAACGATGGAACACCCGCCGCGCCGTTTCCTAACACCATTAACAGCCTTTAAGTTGTAACGTCACTGAAATTCGCATAAAAAAGAACATGCCAAGCAAAAATGCTTTCTACAACAGTTATCGCGGAAACAAAACTGTTCATCCAAAAACTTGGTAATGTCGCGCGTCGCAAATAGCTGTCAAATATTTAGCTGTTATGATTAATTTGCAATATTACTGTATGGAAATAAGAAATATGGCTAAGTAGTGAACTAGAATATTAATAATGAATTGCAATTATAACAAAGAATTTGATGTTGTTGTTTAGGTGTAAAAAAGGCATTTGGAAAGTTTCCAAATACTTTTTTACGTGTAAAACTAAATATTCGATGTTACGTACGATATTAATTATTGCATTTCATAACCAATATTTTAGTTCACTAGTTAGCCATATTTCTTATTTCCATACAGTAATATTGCAAATTAATCAAAACAGGTAAATATTTGACAACTATTTACGACGTTTTTTTATAAACGCTCTTAATGACCGAGTGCTGAAAAAGGCTCAAAATTCAAAATTTTAATGAAAAGTCCCTTTTTGATGAAGATCCTTATCCAAAACTAAAGGAATGTGAATGTTATTGTAGACGTTCGAATTAGATTGAAATCCCTTTATTACCCGACTGCCCCAGAAGGAGGAGTAGCCTAAACGGCTTGATAAATTTTAACATGTGAGGTGTCGTTAGATTCGTCTTAATTGTGGGAGTGACATAGGCTAAATAATATTTATATATTGCATCTGCAAATACAAAAAAGGGAGGGGTAGGTTTAAAGAAAAATTTACATTATTGGTATCAAATAAAAGCTAGTAATGATTGAATACATAAATATATTTTAATAAAACTAAAAAGCTTCAAATAAAGCAAATTATAAAAAAAAAACCGAATGCAAAAACACATTTAAAAAAAATTGTTTGTCCCGTCTGAAATACCAAAATTCTATAGATTATAAATTATAATGCTAGTTTTTTTTTTTTAATAATTTACTTTTATTAAAGGTTAAGGCTAAGATTAAGGTTAGTTAAAGGTTAAGGCCAATTAATTATTCAAATTAGCATTTCTAAATAGGGATGATGCCTGTGTAAAAAAATATCTATTTAGTCAGTCAGTCATATAATAAAAAAAATATTAGACACTTATTTTTTGGTTTATCATATTAATAAAAAAATACTTAGATAAAACGCGTTACGGCTCGTGTCTTTAAAGTTCAGTGGGGGCTCGCTAAGTCACAACTCTGTATAAAATTCTACCAAGGCCGTTATGCCACATTTTAACTTAATGTATCAAATCTTTTGATTACGTAAAAAGGATAAAATACGAGTTCAATATTTTTAAATCTGGGTGTCGTTTAAATGTTTTTAGGGGTCCGTACCTCAAAAGGAAAAAACGGAATCCTTATAGGATCTCTCGTGTGTCTGTCTGTCTGTCCATCTGTCATAGCCAATTTGCTCCGAATCTAATAGACCGATATAGTTGAAATTTGGTACACATATATATGTATTTCTTGGACTCAAACACGGACGTGTAACGTAAATAAATGAATTTTAAAGTTAAGTTTGAATTTGGGATAAATTCATTCCAACTACGGAACTCTTCATTGTGCGTAGTCCGACACGCACTTGGCCGGATTTTGTTTATATTTTTCCGGCATGTCACTCATAGTTTCGTGAAAACATCCAATGGATCATCTTTCAGCAAATTTTATTTTCCTGTGTCAATTATTTTAGGATGAAGGAGTTTTTCGTCTATATATGGGGTAGCCATCCATCATTAGGCACATTGTACACGTGCCACGTTTTAGGTTAAAAAAAAGAGTTCCTTTTTCGGATTCCGTACCTCAAAAAGAAAAACCGGAAAAGGTTACTTGTTTTTCTTTTTGAGGATCGGATAGGATCACTTCGTTGTCCGTCCGTCTGTCTGTCTGTCCAAGCCCTTCTTCTCAGGAACTCGCGGAGGTATCAAGTTGAAATTAATATTAAATACGTAGGTAAAGAAATGCAACAGCCATTTATGCGACATATTTTGATACTCGGAAATAAATCAAAACCAATAGTAGTATAGTAGAGTTCTTTCCTTTGACCTAGAATCATGAAATTTGGCAAGAAGCAAGGTCTCACAGCACAAGTAAAAAGTCCGAATATCGTTAATTTGTAGTTTTATCATTTAAAAATATTTTGTTAGCGATTACAAACTTACATTTGCAGATACGAGAACATTTTTTCAACTACAAAGTTGTTTGTTTTTGGGATAAATTCATCCCAACTATGACCCTTCATTGTGCGTCGTCCGTCATGCACTTGGTCGGTTTTTTTAAAGTTTTAATAGTGGGATGGTGAGTGAAGTAGTGTGATTTTGTCTGTGAAAAAGTCTTATTAAACCTACTCCTAGTTTTTAGAAATTTAAGTAGTTATATCGCTAATACTTTAATTTTTAGATAAGTTACCTATACGAACACTTGTAAAGTATCTTCAATAAATACACGTGTATCTATAACAAACTCAGTTCGTTAAAGGCTCTCACAAACAGGCGCGACGCGACAGCGCGCGATGACTCTAGTTACAGAGTCATCGCAAACTGTCGATGAAGTTTTCAGAGAAATTGTTCTACTAGAGTCTAGTAGAACAATTTCTCTGTAAACTTCATCGAAATTGTTCTACCAGAATCGCGTCGCAATGTCGCGTCGCAACTTATCTGCGGGAGCCTTTAATTGTTTATTTGGTACATTCAAACTGAATGAACCTTATTTCGGGTATTATTTAAATGACCGGCAGTTTCGCGATAGTACCGACCGTTGCGGTTACTTTAATTTTATATAACCCTGCGTACACACAGGGAAATACTTCCACAGATCTTTCATGAACCCAATATTGTTTTCTTTACTTTTACTATTCCCGTTTCAGCCATTTGTTTGCTTTATGTTATTGTTTTTTAAAGGTTCGTGGCATACCAGAGATAAGGCCAGAATCCTAACTAAAATTATAAATGAGAAAATGAGTTGATTTATTTGTTACGCTTTCACGCTAAAACTGCTGAACGGATTTGGATGAAATTTGGCACAAGAGTAGACCGTGACTTGGGTTAGGTCAGGATACTTTTTATTCCGATATTCCCAAGGGATTGAGACTTGTGCAGGTGAAACCGCGAGGTGTAGCTAGTGATATATATTTCTATGTGAAAATTAGTAATTTAATTGTATATACAGGTAATAAACTTAAAACAAATGTTTGCGTTCAGTATACAGTTATGTTAATCGTATGAGATTGTACCTGTAATGGATCTAACGAGTTCGAGGGACGAAAAGAGCCCTTCAACCCCTTCAACGTTGGAGTCTAAAGTGTTACGTGACGAAGTTCGAAGCCTTGTAAGTGGAAACGTTTGAAAAACATGGATAATATGTGAATGTGCATGTGCGGTTCTACTATCTACTAAAAAAATAATTATTTACACAATTTTTCTGTTTATCGAAAGAGCCTCGCTCATACGAGTGAATGTATATTCACTCGTTCATTCTATTTTAAGGAACTTATGCCAATTGCAATAAGATCACTCTCCCAATGCATTTTGTTTAATTGGTGCAATTAATTCTAACCCTTTTTTACTTTTTACTTTAGATCTTTTCACTGTTATTTAATTTTAACCCCTTAAACCAGTGTTACCAAATAACGTATAGAGTTAATCCAGCAGGCATACGTTAATCTCTCCATACAGCAGGATTTGGGCGAGTGTCGAAACTTTCCAGCGCCTTGTTTGCACTAAAGGCCACTTATCATTTGTGTTGGTAAGCGTTTATCAACGATAGCCGCTGATAGCACGCTTTGGTATGTTATGAATATGATGTTAAAGCTAATAGCCCGTGAAATTGCGTTACAATTTGCGTCCCGACCTTTCAAGACGAAGCTTATCCTATCCTATACTATTAAACGAGCAATATTTGTATATATATTTATTTGTACTCACGTTCTCGAAATCGGCTCTAACGATTTCGATGAAAGTTGCTATAAAGGGGTTTACGGGGGCGAAAAATCGATATAGCTATAAATCTGGGAAAATTCGTTTTCTCCGTATTTTCACCCGAGCGGAGCTCGGTCGCCCAAAGTTTAGAATAATAGTTTAGAATATGGAGTTAGTAAGTACCTACTATCATGGCAGCATGGAATAAGTAAGTACTATACATGGATTATATTATGAACTTTCCCATACTAATAAATGAGCATTCTCTATTTTCACCAGAGCAGAGCTCGGACGCCCAGGTACTTAACAGTAAATTATGCTAGGTTAATGTGATAGGTACATACTTACATAAACTTACGCCTTCTTCCCGATAGGGGTAGACAGAAACTAAGTACAGAACGCCAAATGCTACGATACTTACATACTCTTTTTGCTTCGTTTGTGATGTAAGTAATAGTTTTATCAAATAAGCGACCTATAAGTTTAAGTTATTGAGAATGCAAAAATTACTGTTTTGGACACCACCGCTGATGAAAGAAGGTAAATGAATACTAGACGAATTTTTGGTACCTATAGCGTTATTTCTGAAATGCAACTCCAGCAGGGATAAACATTAGACTGAATGCTTGGTGAGAGAATATAGGAAGAGTTGCAGAATGCTACTGAGGAGCTATTCAACAAGCATGAGCGCAAAACTTGCGCGATTCGCTTTGTTTTCGATCTTTGAAAGTATGATCATGTTTCTCACCTCTGCAAGGAACTCAAGTGGCTCCCAATCCGCCTTCGCAGGAATACTCAGATTTTATGTCTCCTCTTCAACATAAGATATTGACACAACCCGTCTTATCCTTCCTACCTGCGTGAGCATTTTTCTTACGCTCGCCCTAGCGACGCACCGTGTAGACCACACCTTAAATCTCATCCTCATAAAACAAGCTATACTATTCTTGTTCCTTCTCTGTCCATGCTGTAAGATTGTGGAACTCACTTCCACCTAGCATTCGTGATTTAAAAACTGTTTCTCAATTCAAATATCGAGTAAAAGAACATTACCTTTCAACCGTAAGTATTTAAATACCTTTCGTATGTATGTTTATATATTAAAACTTTATGTATTTATTTAAGTATATCGTACCCTTAGTAATATAACAACTCAATATATTGAAGTTTTGAGTTTTTGTGTTGAATGAGATCAATATCAACTGTTCTACCACTTGGCTTTCACAGAAAGAGAAAAAAGACAATATTAAAGCGAATACTGTAATTATGCCTCTTTCACACCACCCTCTCCGTGGTAGAACAGTTGATATTGAGCCCATCTAACACAAAAACTTAAAACCTCAATATTTAGTTGTGCCCTTATATTACTAAGGGTGTGGTATGTTAATTTACAATATTACGTTATTTCGTAAGTATATTTTAATATTTTAGTTTAAGACTTCGCATATTCATATTTTTCTCCTAGTGTTCTCACAGACTATTGTCTACAATTCTTCCTGATTTCTCCTTTCGCAGGTCTGCTGGAAGAAACTTAAGAAATAAGCAGGACCTTTGTACTCAAAATTATAATTATTGTGTATCTCTGTGTATTTTAAATAAATAATTAAATAAATAAGAGTGTTGTAAATCAATCGCCAGGTGGGATGACCTACAAAGGACCGCGGGCAAGACCTGGATGAGATTCACACATACCAGGGAAGCATGTCATAAAAGGGGGTGGGTAGAGCAAGTTCAATGATGATGCTGTACTTATCTGTATCAATATTATAAAGAGTAAAGATTTTTATTTTTGTATATAACGAAAAAACTTAAAAACTACTGGACCGATTTGAAAAATTCTTTCAGCAATGAATAGCTACATTATCAGCGAGTAACATACATAGTCTATATTTTATCCCCGTACTCCGACGGGAACGGGAACTACGCGGTCGAAACCGCGTGACGTCCGCTAGTTTAGAATAATCTAATCGACACCTCAAGAGGAGGCATTATTTTTCCTCTACAGTGAAAACCGGAAGAAAATACCCTTAAATATTTAAAGAATATTTATTTATTCATAAGGTTGCTTACAGGATGGCTCGATATTGCTCGTATGTCACGGCTGATTTACTCTCATATATATTTTATCGGATATTGCCAGCCCATCTTATCAGCTGCTTTAGGTAGAATTTGTGAATAATTTTCGAAATAGTTATCCTACCTACATACCATCGCTTGTTTTCCCTGAAGGGTTAAGCAGAGGTGTATCTAAACCACACTTTTCGCCGGTTATGTTTACCCTGCCTATTTGTTTATTCATGTAAATACATATTATATTTACCCTAGCTATTTGTTTATTCATGTAAATACATAACATTTATAGAAAAATACATAAAGATAGAAGAATAGAAAGGCAGGCATATTTGTATTTACTATTTTTGAATCGACTATGGCGAACTATCCCTGGACAGGCCCTCTCAATCTGTGTGATGCTTTCCTCAAAAGACCACTTCAGACACCAATCTACATGGTCTTCATATGATCTGACCAAGATTATGTCTGGACTTTAAAAGAGACTGTGACCTCTGAGTTTGTTTCGGCCTTTCTTCTCAGAGTAGTCAGATAGGAAACGCCGACCTCATCTAGTCTTTAAAAATATTATCGACGTGTAAAAGTGTTTGTACAAACCTACTTACAGAAATAAAATCATTTATCATTCATTCATCATTTACCGGTATGTATGTATGTAAGTATATATATGTTCATGTGTTCCCTCATAACTTCTAAACTACTTATCATAATTTGACAAAAGAGGTATCGTTGGAAGCTTCTTGATCGTCTGCTAGTTATATAGGATGTGATGTCACATTAAATATTAAGTATTATAACACCAAAAAAAAAAAGTTATTAAAACTAAAACCCAACTACGATAAAAAGTTAACTAAAAAGGTATAAACAAGACATCAAAGACACAATTTTAAAATCCAGTGTCACACGTAACCTGTCCGATTTATGCCCTTGATATATGACTCTGCCTTCTCTTTATATCTTAGAAAGTATTTTGTATGTTTGCAAAAGTTTAGGACTTTTCAAAATAAGAAGCGATATCCATAATATAAATACACGTAGTAGACATGAAATTGTGATACCGAAATTTAGATTAACTAAAACAAGCAAGTCATTTCTTATAAACTGTATGGGCTTTTATAGCAAGTTGCCAAAATCTGCTACAGAACTTAGCGATGGGAAGTTCAAAACCCACAAGGTCACGCCTGAATCAATTAACTATATTCAAAACCCACATCAATCGTCCTCATCAAGAAAGCATATTATAAAATTATAGACTACGTTGAAGACAAGGCAGTTTGGCAATAATTCCTTTTGCACATGTGGCTTCCCTGGTATCTCTTTAACGGCATAATTATGTAAGAGTCTATTAACTGGTCCCAAATTAACATGTTTATTTAATTTTTTTACATTCGTCCTTGACATATTCATCCTATTATTAGACATTATATAGTTGCGATTTAATATCAACTCTTTATTAGTGGCTTTTGTGGAAATGATAATTATTCAGATTTGTTACATTTGTAATAGCAATCAAATAATTGCGTTGAATTAAAATAGGTTTTTATTTTTATTAATTTATTTATCTTTTGTATAGATTCTTTTCTATTTTGTGTAAGTCAACCTTGGGGTTGCTATAAAATTTTCCTAGGACTTAAGTCAACCTTGAGGTTGCTATAAAAAAATAAACATAACATAATTACACGCCTGTATTACCAGAAGGGTTAGGCAGAGGTGTACCTATAGTACACTCACATTTGGCCAGTTATGTATAAATCCCATGTAATAGGGAGCGAGCTTATTGTCATCAACCGGGCGCAAATCCAGACTCCGGGCTGCTACTGAGAAATTCCAGATGAAAAAACCAATAACACTTCCCGAATCGGGCATAAAAACTTCTACATCCTGAAAATAACGTATCTTCCTATAATTTATCTTCATGTCAGCGCGTTGTCTGTCTGTTAGCCGATCAGTCATGAAACTACTTTATGTGATTACATTCCAACAAAACCCTTCTCCGTTTCCAAATAGTCACAATGTTATATAGAGTCATATTTATTTCCTCAAATACTTTACTCGAAAACAAGCATCTTCCACGTAGCCGTTAATTAAATCTTGGTAGCGAACAGTTCACCTAGTGATTACACACTTAGGAACTACACGATCTAATTTCATTGAAAGTCCGCCTTCAGGAGGACATGTAGTAAAAGTTGGCAACTGCACCGTAAAGAAATTCAATACAGCGAGGAGCTGACATGGCGCTGTAAGTAGGTACCAAGGTACGTACGAGAACGAGCAGGTAATCGAGAGAGCACCCGGAGAGCACGATATAACTACGGACGCAGACGAAATAGGGTACAGAAGGTTCACTACACATACTGTTGGGATATACTATACGTGGGGCGATTAGCAAATAGGTTTTCATAGAAAGATTTAAAAAAAAATCTAATGGTTTTGTTTTCTAAATCACATGTTATTTTGGATTACCTAGTGTGCTTACTAATTATAGTAACGACACGCCTAATAAATGACAGCCGACTATCTTGAAACTTTTGTTCGAACTAATCTCATTCTTCCAAGTTAAATCAATCGGACTAATTCCTGTGAACTTTCTGTATCTTCTTTTGCTGTGATAGCCCGCAGCACCGGTTTGGAGTTTAGAGACCCACACTGCCCAACGGAGTTAACTTGTCAGATCAAACTTTGAAATCGAAACGAGTTGGATTGTGTTTGGCGGTATAATTTCTTTGTTTTATCTCTAACTCATGTGGCAGGAAGGAAATGTACCTATTTGCTAGATAATGGGTCAAGCAATTTGTATTCAATTGGAGGAAATGGGTTATTATTGTGGACGTTCTAGCAACTTATTTCTGTCTAACTGCAGAGCTCGGACCGGACATAATAAATCCGTATCAATATTCGATGCTTTGAATTGTCACTTTATTTCACCCAGGGGCTTATTTAATAAAACTGTCAAACGACAGATGACAGGTGACAATCTGACAATTTTACAAGTTTCTTCTAGACATTTTCTGCTTTAATAATCAATACTCGTTGCGAAAATGCGAAAATTGTGTAATTTTTTGACAAATAAGTCCGTCGGATTTTCAATCATAGTAAATAGAGCCTTGGGCCTATTGATTAGTATCTTGAATAGGAAGACGGAAATATTTATTTCCTCTAATAAAATGTGAATTTACAGCACGAATGGCTGTACGTACAGAAGGTCATGGTTCGGTTGTGTGTTTGTAATTTTTTGTAACACATCAACGTAATTAAGAACACCTGTTTCATTGACTCATAATTAGCTAACACGCGATTATCCGGTTATAAATAGTTTTGATCGATTTTACTGACTAACAAACCGTTTTCCGATACGGAATTCGGATTTCCTCGATGGCATTATATATTTTAGTAGGTATCCATACTAATATTATGAATGCAAAAATGTCCATCTGTCTGTTACCATTTTGTGCCTCAAGGGCTGAACGGATTTGGATGAAATTTGTCACACGGATAGACCAAGAATGGGTTAGGACATGGATACTGGTTTTTTAACCCCCACCAAGAAAAAGAGTGATGTTATAAGAATAACGTGTGTATCCGTGTGGCTGTCTGTGGCATCGTAACTCCCAAACGGCTGAACCGATTTTGTTTTGTTTGATAGGTGGCTTGATCGAGACTCTTCTTATCTATGATTAAAGAAAATCAGTTCAGTCGTTTGAAGATTATCAGCTCTTTCTTGTTGATAATTGGATGTGAGCATCTTCCACAGGTCTAATCGAGTCGAAATTTGGGATTCTGTTACTTCAATTATATTAGGACCTTGAACAGATGCTGCAGCACCAGTTGGAAATTGCAGGATACCCAACTTCTTCACCAACTTACAGCAGAGGTATCGTGTTTGGGCTCATTGGAATGGTCTCAAAAAATAGGTTATTTGAGACCATTCTTATTCATATCATATGTAGATATATCGTCTCACGACGCGACGACGGCGCTTGGATCAAAATATTACCTAACTACAATTTGAACATTAAACTTAGAGGGCCAATACATATTATTTTTTTTACTTTTTAGGTGTTTTTGATTGTGTCGGGGGTTTTAAAAATTTTAAATTAAACTTTTTCTCCTGGTAGTATTATAAATCCGGCAAAATTTCCGATCTCCACGCGGGCGAAGTCGGGGGCAAAGCTTGTAACAAATAACTTTAGGAATGCGGCGGTAAAGAACAGTTAATGGGCCAAGGGCTTTGCCCCGTTATAATGCCAGTCAGGTATTTATGTGTTTCTGATAAGAGAACCACTCGACTGACTAATGAAGGAGCCATGGTTATCTATTTATGACTAACATCGGAACTTCTATCAGGAAAATAATATGAACAAATGAGGCATAACCGGATGACGCATCCAGTTCATTTGTTATACGGTTTAGTCCATTGAAAAGTGGCATTGAATCGCGTTGTTACAGCACTCAGGTGATATACTTACATAGTTGTGAGTTTTGTATGACTGACGGAGAATGGTGCACTGCGGTATGGACCAGATGTTGTAAACTTGAGATGAAATCTGCATATTTTCATTGTTTGTCGACCCGCTTCATTATAGGTAACTTGCATGTAATAATAGGTGCTTATTTGAATAATTCCATTATTGCAACGTTTTTGTTTAAAGTAGCTAAGTAAAAATTATTCTAATAAGTTTCTTATTGATTTCAAGCAAAAAATAAAGTACAAAAACATGTTTAATTATTGTTTAGCACGGTCGGCTTTTTTCAACGGCACCATGAATTCATTTCCTGTACGTGAGAAGCAAAACTTCAAAGAGCAAAACAGAAAAGAATAAAGTGAGCCATTGTCAATGGGAATAAGAAAGAGTGCGTAATAGAGCAGTCACGTAGTCTTTGTTAGTTCTTGCATAAATCATATGCTTAGTGCGGGACAATGAGCGCAAATAATGTCACCATCTACATAACAAAACAGGGGTTGTAAACTATGTTACACAAATGGAAATGTTGCGAACGCATGCCCATCTATATGAGATGTTATCTAAACATACATGTTTTCTAACAATAGCTCTTAAAACTACTTTATACGTATGCAATTTGCTTAATATGTTTCTAAATTGTGTCTGCCCTGTTCTCACGGCGACTCTAAACAAAATTAGGTTGGTGTAAAACCCTGCTAATGCTTTAATTTAATTTTTTTTATTCAATTATAATCGTCCAATTGTTTCAAAATAATAAAACATTGTTTCAATTTCGCCACCCATAGCAAATTGTAACAAACAAGTTGATTGGATCGTCCGTTTAAATTTAATAAAATTTTGAATTGTTTGCTAGTTTTGATATCAGGTAAATATTGTGTTAGAAGTTATTAATCTTTTGAAGATGTTTTTCTTTTGGATGGTGTGGTGTTTTTCCTATTTTTTTATTATTTCACGTCTTCACCCCACTAGTACTTTTAAATAGAGACACTAAGTATAGCGACAAGATCCCCTGAAAACACCATTTTACTTCGGTTTATAGTTTTATAACACAATTTCAAACCAGGTGACATTCCTCGAGGGTTAACTTTAGCGCAAATGTAATGTCGGTGACCCTGCTGGAGGGTCAACTTGCAATATGTAGCTCTATGAAGAATGGATGGAGTCGAGACAACTTTAAAAAAGAAACTTTTCTCGGGCTTTTTAAATCTAGATCATTTCAAATGACCCCCCCCCCCGACCTAGAGTCAATTGAAACATTTTCTGAAGATTATTAAATAGCATCTAAGTAGTTGTAGGGTGTACAGTAAGTATAAATATTATCTAGTTAAATTATTTAGCTATACAGTCTAACTGCAAATAAACCCATTACCAAATAGATAGGGTATAAAATGTGAGGCACACGAACAATTTTCTCAAAAAACGTTTCAATTGACCCCAGTCAACCCTATGTAACACTAAAGAGATTTCTCAGGAGTAGGAAGATTCCGGAGATTACTCTCTACATACAAACAAATTTTACCTCATTATTATATATAAAGTATAGATAAGTCCAGGTTTCCTCACGACATTTTTCCTTCAATGTAATTAATGTCCACAATAAACTCAGAAAGAATCACGTTGCATGCATTGAAAAAGTCACGTTGGTACTTGCCCGGATCTGAGCTCACAATCTCGTACAAGACGCGGGGACTCACCACTGGGCCATCATGATGTAACGATCCGCCAATGGATATCTGCAATACCAAAGGAATTGCAGGTGCGTTGCCATGTTGCCATTTCAGTGACAAAGGCTGGAATATCTGATGTCTACTTGTAATTACAGGCAGTTATGAAATGTTTCTGCCTTGTCTCAAACCGCAACCATATTTTACAAACCAAAACACAGCTACGTTGCTCTACGGCGAAAATGACTTAGGTTGTAATTATTTCCCCAGAGTAGCTCCTTCACAAAGAGCTTCACTAGGTACCTATTACTAGGTAAATAGCGCCTACGTAATGCAGTTGAATCAGATGCTGCTTTTGTAATTCAGTAAGTTTTGAGCAGCGGTGGCCCAGTGGTAACGGCCCCAACTTACCGAGTTGTAGGTCGTGGGTTCGAAACCCAAGCAGGCCTTTGTGTAAAATATTTTCATCACCATTGCTCTCAAAACCGGAGAAGGAAAACATCGTGAGTGAACCGGTATGTCCTAGAACCAATTATTCGAAGACATGTGACATCCGTCAACCCACACTGGGCCCACAGAGAGGAGGCCTGTGTCTCAGTAGTGGGAACATTATAAGCTGATTATGCGTATGCCTAGTTTACTTTGTATCGGCATTAATTTTTATTCATCAGAAGTCCGGAATTATTTTTGTGATTGCCGTCGTGTTTTTTGCTTATAGTTAGCACTGTGGACATGTTTTCTAAAAAAGTCGAAAAAAAAAATTGCTGTGTAAAATTAATTATTATTAAAGGAATCAATGTTGTGCTGTTTTATCTTTATATATATATATAAAGATAAAAATATAAGATATTATATATGTATAAGAAAATTACAGCTTATATTTCATAAAAGAAAGAATTTCTGAGAATAAAGTTCGGTTCTTGTCAGTTGGATAAGTAAAGGAGTCTGCCCACTACATCGTATTCATACAACGACCGTGCTAGGAACGTCTCAGGCAAAACAAACAACTGTGAATTGAAGAGTATAAGACTATGTCCACTAGACCGTTCCGTCACCGACCAACACTGTCCGTGCCATGCACGAAGCGTCAAAAATTGTCGGCGAGAATATTTTGTCGGTGCCGTTACGCTCCGTGCATGGTCCGCGACGTTACCAAACCGTTGACGGTGAACATACGCGTTATAACCACATATGATGACTGTTCTAAACCCGTTATAAACGAGTTTCTACACCGACTTTTGTTTTTCTTAAAGCGGCGTGAATCCAGTAACGTCGAGAACGTCTGATGTTATTGTTTCCTTTTTGTTCCTCGTCTAAAATTCCAATTCTCTAATGGAAAATTTTCTAATAGCCATCGTATGGTATAGGAAATAATTTCTCCATTAAAAATATTCACTCGCTCTTTCTGACGCGTCTGATTCACGCGAAAACACAGGTGAACTACTACAACCGAGAGAATGGGAACCGTATGTAATAACACGCAGATGTTACGTGGATGCTATGGTCACTATAACCGTTATGCACGGGTATGATATGCTGTTGATACGTTGTAGTGGGCATAGTGGTCCGTGTCATGTTTCTTTCCGTTCATAGTACGGTCATGGTATGGTACGGCGTAGTGGGCAGAGAGCTTTCCAGTTCCAAACTTGTTTCGGTGTTTCCAAACAGTCTAAGGGACGTTATAATAAATCTTTGATTACTTTTTTTCCATAAAAACAATTTGGCGTATAATATAAAAGTAATTTAGATTTAATTTTCCTCACATTTCCGTAACTTATTTATTAAAGCTCGTACGTTAAAATGTTGTGTTTCTGTTTCAAGCATATGAGTGATGTAGTTACAGGTATATGTAGGGTTAGCATTCGTTTTAAAATCCTGACAAAAACCGGACATTTACAAAAACGTCCTGGCATTTTACTTTTTAAGCCAAGCGTACATTACAGCCGCAGCGGGCCCCAGCGCAATGCATTTTTATACAAAAAAGTACGGTGCGGCCCTGTAGTGTGCGTTCATAGAAATTAAAAGGAGGTTTTTTCAAATGCGTTGCGTTGCAGTGCTTCCCACCCCAATCTGATTTAACCTTTAATGTATATTTTTTCAGAAATCGTATATGTACTTTAATTTAAAAAAGAAATCCTTTTAGTTCTGCCGGGGGCTCAAAAAGGATATGTTCGGACAAATCCGGATGGGTGGTAACTCCAGGCAGAGACATTTCAGCCGTGGTAGGTACCAACCTAATATATAGGCAGCCATTATTCTTTTCTTCAGCATGCTTCTGCTTGGTCTTTGGGATTGTAATGGACTGCGATATCTATGGTATTGCAGATCTCATCTGACAAGTGGTCACCATGAGGAAACCGGCGTGCCTGAGAGATATTTCTCAACGGCATGTGAAGACAAGTCAGAGGCCCATGGGCGGCTTTAAAACTCTGACAGCAGGTTAGTCACCACTAACCACACGAAAAAAAGAAGTGGTCATCTGGTCACCGTTCTCTATGGAAACAATAGGTTTTTCTGGCTTGTTAAAAAAAAAAAAAAATTGTACCTATGTAGTTTAATAATTTAAAAAAAAAACATATTTTTGACGTAAATGTAGAAGTATTATGGTTAGAATATGTTTTTAAAATATTGACAATTAATTACATTCAGCCTTTATAGAGCGGTGACGACTATCAGGTCCTATGAAATATACAGGGTTATTGGTTATACGTTGGCAATCCGTTGTAGGAGAGGTCATTTGCAACCAAATTACCCCTGATGACCCCTATGCCAATGTCAACCATTTTCGAGTAATTTCACTTTTTTTTAAATGTATCAAGTAAAAATATAAAATGTACGCAATAACCCTGATATACAGGGTTAATGTTTATAAATTTGATGGTGTTACATACATGGTTTTCTTGAACCCATACAATTATGAAATAGGTCTTTTCTCAAAGTTGTAATTAAAATTTTACGAGAAAAACGCTTTTTTATTTTGCGTAGCTGTAAGGTATTTTTGCTCGTAACTGTACCCATGTGAGTGGATCGTTATTGATCAAACCGGCTAAAGAGAACACACCACACCACACAACAGCACCAAAAAAAAACAAACAGTGGCACTCCGGAAGTGCCGACAGAAGTGAAAACAAAAAAAAAATACTTCCAAAACCTAGTATTTTGTACTTTAAAAGTACAAAATACTTTTCTCTTTACAATAGTATTAGTGCATATATCAGTACTACACCCTAACATTTCATTTCGAATACTCTAAGGCACCTACAGTTCAGTAAACGTAACTTTAACGTAACATTACCAAATTTTGATTAAAACTTTTGTTTCTTCATTCAAGACTTTAGACAAAGGCTCATTTCCTCTTTTCCGTATACTTTTCAAAAAGATAATATATTAATTCTGAACCACTACTATTGTACTCACGAAAAAATTTCCCGTTTATTCTTGAACATCCTTCTAATATTTATATATATACCTATGTTTGTTTGCTTGTTTGTTACTCAATCACGCACAAACAGCTGAACGGATTTCGATGAAATTTAGCAAACAGTTTATAACCTGGATTAACATATAGGATTTACTACTTTTACTTCTTATTCCGGTAGTCTACGTTCCCGTTGGATAACTTCCGACGTGCACGTGAGTCAAGCCCCAGAAAAAAACGTAGTTTTATATAAATACCTGATTTTTATTTCTGTATTCTCGAATGATCCGAAGTTCGTCATCACTGTCACTAGATTCATCAAACTCGTGATACTTATGTTGGTACATAATTATTATAAGAGATAAATAAGCACTCGATAACTTTGATATAATATCCGAATATCCGACACTAATTTTAATGATGATCAACACTCGAAAACTATTGACACACTGCGGTGCGAAATGAACAGATTTATTTCACCGTTCCACGTTGTGTTAAATTACATTATTAACTAATTAGAAATTAATGATCATTAATCAAATGGCTAGTAATATATTTTTAATGCTTCATTTGTGTTTTCACGCTAAATTTACATTTAGCTTGCACGCACGTATGACGTGTGACCTATGTACAGTCGTACAGATATTTTAACCAAGCTGTCCATAATAATATAATTATGCTCGTGACTGTACGTATAGACTCCAACTTAATCCATGCAATTTAGTAACACTTGCATGCAAGATGCAAGCACACGCATGCCTGCGTGCGTGCTGCATGTTAAGCTTTAATTCTCTCTTTTTTATATTATTATCTCGTAGTGAGTACGTACATTTATTTATATAAGACAAGTAAATTATACATTCAAGTTATGGAAAAGCGGAGTCTCCTAATACAGGCTTATTTGTTTAAAAGGAGGCTCCAATCACTAGTTGTTAAGGTCTACTTGTTAAAATAATAAACTATTTTTCCTTTTTTTTCATATTCAAATAACGTAAGTATCTTGCGTAACTTGCTTGTTTGCATGCACTATTCTTGCACTAAATTTCTACGAGTAACCCGTAGTAAAGGAACCACATAAGAGCCAATGAAAATGAGTGCTGGGTCTGTTTACCTTTGTGATGGTGAATAGGGAAATACAATGTAATTGGATCTTGAATGTTAAAATATAGAAATGATTTCAAGCTTAGTAGTATATAGTAAGTAGTAGACTTTGTGTTGTTCGTAAGTGCTACAGCTAAGTATGGGGTTAAAGCGGGCAAAGTATTATTGGGTTTGTCCATCGGGAATTTTTCAGTAGCAACCCGGAGTCTGGATTTGTCCCCTGTTGATGGCAGAAGGCTCATCGCCTATTACATGGGACTTAAACATAACTGGCGAAATGTGGGTGAAGGTTCTATAGGAACACCTCTGCCTAACCCTTCGGGGATTACAGGCGTGATATTATGTTATGTAGTACCGCATGATTTGTAGGATAAATATCTAAAAGGTTTTTTTGATCTACGAAGCTTCAGGCAAGAATAAAAAATAGCGTAGGAAGATTGTAATTTTGTGGTCTTATTTAAGATAGTTCAACCGTTAATGTTACCGCGGCATAAGAGCCAGTTTTTAGGATTCCGTACCCAAGGGGTGCCAACGACTGACGGGGTCCACTAGGGCCGATGCCTGCCGGGGTTGCGAAGAAAACCGAAAGGGAGATCGTGGCCCCCGGCAACAGGGCAATCGAAGGAACACGGGTGGGTTTTAGTCAGTAAGAGTCTGACACGCCCTCCCGCTCCGCCCAGAGCGGGAGAAGTTATTTGATAATTTCCCACCCAAAAAAAAGGGGTGCTAACGAGACCCTATTACTAAGGCTCCGCTGTCCGTCCGTCCGTCACAGGGCCCTTTAAACCGTAATAGGTACATTTAAAATTTTCATAGTCACTATAACCACAAAATAATAAACATTAAATATATAAAAAAAATTAAGTGGGTCCCCATACAAGCAACGTATGTCCTTTTTTTTAAAGTAAAAAAAAAATTTAGTGTTAAATATTGTGCGGTGGTACGGAACCCTTCGTGTGGGAGTCCGACTCGCACTTGGCCGCCGATTATTGTCAATTTATTACTGAGCCTCCAACCTACACTTGTATGAACGGTAGAGTCTTCAAAATATTTCTAATTTATTTTTTATCACGAAACTGACAATGTAAGATGTATTACTTGCGTTGATATATAATTATTACGTTTCGCGCCTTCGGGGACCGGTTTTCCCACCATAATAGGTACAATAATTTGTCTAGAATCAAGATAGATAGCTAGGTGGCATCAATAGCATTTTTCGTCTTGAAGTTGTTTTCGTTTGTAGACCTTCCTCTTGTATTATTTTACAATAATTCCTAACTATAGCCTACTATCCTAACTATGTATAATTAATAATCCTATCCTAACTAGTATAATATTATATATGGGAAAGTGAGTTTGTTTGTTTGTACGTTTGTTACGCTTTCACGCTAAAACGGCTGAACGGATTTGGATGAAATTTAGCACATGGGTAGACTATGACCTGGAGAAGGATGTAGGCTTCTTTTCATCCTAGATCGCAGACGAAGCCGCGGGCAACAGCTAGTCCATACTAATATTATAAATTCGAAAGTAACTCTGTCTGTCTGTATGTGACCTTGTCACGACTAAACCACTGAACAGATTTCGATAAAATTTGGCAAGAAGATAGATGGCATCCCGGAGAAGGACATAGACTGCTTTTTGTCTCAAAAACGGAACCCTAAAACAGATTTATTATCTGCCTGTTACCTGTCATGCCGTAATGGCTGAACGGATTTAGATGTAAGGCATACGGATAGGCCATTACCTGGGTTAGTACATAGGATACTCAGAATCCCGGTAACACGTTCCTGTGCGATATTTACCACATCCACGTGGGCGAAGCCGCGAGCAAGAGCTGGTATATTATAAATGCGAAAGTGAGTTTGTTTGCTACACTTTCACGCTAAAACGGCTGAACGGATTTGGATGAAATTTGGCATACTGGTAGACCATGACCTGGATTAGGATATAAGATACTTTTTATCTCGGTAGTACGTTCCTGTGGGATAATTTCTGACATGCACGCGGGCGAAGTCGCTGGCAAAAAGCTAGTAATCAATATTTTGCTTTATCTTGAAGAATTGTAGATACGACTACGGCGGAGTAGAATAATTATTATGAATCTCACTGACTATGTATTTACCTGTGACGTGAGTTTTGACAATATAATCTCTGCCCGAGAACATCTACTGTATTTGCATAATGACTTATTATTTCTTCGTATTCAGATACGTACCTCATCTTGACTATGTTTTAAGTACTTACTACTTATAGACATCTTAGAAGTGTACCCTCGTAATTGATGACCTGAGTCCATGTAATGGATTGTCAAGTATGATTACATGTATTTTTCTAAGTTAACAATAACATTGCTGTTCTAGAGTTATCTAATGGACATCGTTCATATTTTATAAATGGCGTTTTGCTACTTATTTTAAAATGTATCTTTAGCTGAACATCAATTTCATTGTATGTAGGTAAAACGTTTTAGAATGTTACATGTAAGATAAGGTTAAGGTTTAAAGCTGGTGTTGGTAACAGTGTCGCGAAATCAATGGCTTAGTCCTATCTCAAGAATGCCCAACGCGCCTAAAGGCTCTTTCAAACAGGCGCGACACGCGACGCGACACAAAGACACCGCTCGTCGCGCGACGCTACGTACCTTTGTGTCGCGTCGCGTGTCGCGCCTGTTTGTAAGAGCCTTAAAGAAGTTTTTACATCAAAAAATAAATTACACTAAGTAGGTAGATATTAAAATGGGTCCGTTAACGATTACGATTATTTGAACGAAATTAGAGCCATAAAGAGGGTTTAAACTTTGTAATAATCGATAAACTTGTGTATGCCTACACGTCCTGTTACAAAGTTTACGGTCTGTTCCAAGAATATTCGATTAAAAATCTTAAGTTAATAAACTAAAATCCTTCTATCCCAAAAATCATTGTACAAATATTGAAGCAATAATGTAAAACCCCGTTCTTCAACTTAAATATTATTTTCAGTAGGTATTTTGTTAGGGACGAATTACATATATTGTGTAAAGTCGTCGTCGTACATATATTGTGTAATATCGTGTGTACTGCGTGTATAATGGGTTCTTAGTTCCTTACCAGGAAATCGCGTTGGGGCGCGTTCCCACTATGTCGTGACGATTAATATATGGTTGGACGACTGTCGTATCTAGCTGTTCCCATTGGATCGTGACGACATTTCGCAACAAGAGTCCGACTAGAAGTGACACGCACAAAGAGAACCGAGTAAAGGCGCGAGGGGCGTGAGGGGAGAAGAAAACCTGTGTAAACGACAGATAGTAGTAATAACGACACATGATTTGCCGTCACGATAAGTCGTGACTTTTTTTTAATCGTTTTACGACTGTCGTGCAGTCGTGATAGCCGTTCCTATTAACTTGACATCTGTTGTGACTGCAAAAATGTCGTGGACGACAGTTAACCGTGTCGTCCTATATGTGAACACCTCTATTTAAATACATAAGCCACGACGCTTTAAACGACACCATAATCTGTCGTCACGACATAGTGGGTACGGGTCCTTATAGGCTTTGGATAAGTTTTTATAGAAAACTTAAAATAGTAGTAGAAAAATTCCGAACTTTTTACGCAAACAGGAGTAATGTTTTACGTAAAAAAAAAAAAAAACAGACAAAAATCCGTGGGTTCACTGTTCTTTGTTGTCTTTATCTAAGTTTAGTTGACTTCTTAAAATCATTACCGGCATTGCTTTCTGCATGTTTTAAGTGATATTCTTTTTTTTTTTCACAATCGTCTACTAGGTTTATCTTCAATTCGATTTTTTCACTGACTGGTGAAATTGTTCAGCTAGCCAGATGTTTTGTTTCGTGGCTACTACTTTAAGTTTTCCATATAAATTTATCCAAAGCCCATGACACGATTTCCTGGTAAGACCCTTAACCCTAACTTGGTTACTGCAGCAGATACATGAAGGTTTGATATTAATTTCAGCATGTAAAGCCCGGACTCCACTAAAGCGGAGACGAGACGAGAGGATAGGAGATGTGTTTTAAACAACTATTAGAATTTCGTTATTCACACATCTCGTCTCCACTCAGCTTCAGTGGAGACCACTGAGCGGAGATGTATCATATTTGTATGGCGTGATCGAAGCGGAGATGTGAGCTGTGCCTCGCAAGCTAGCGACGGCGCGTAGCGGAGACGACAAGTGATAGTTCCGTTCTAGCCAGCACACATCTCCGCTCCAGTATAGCCAGTACACATCTCCGCACAGCTTCGATGGATACCCCTTAGCTGAAAAACATCTCTTCTCGTCTCCACTTCGGACATCTCCGCACATTTCCGCTATGGTGGAGTCCGGGCCTACGCCAGGCCCAGGGAACGGGCAAGTTTTGTTTTGATTACTCTATGTTTGATTTTTGCTAAGTTAAGGGACGGGTTTTCGTACTTTTACACGGCTAAAGAACTATCATTGTTAAAGGCCCCCGCAAACAGGTGCGACGCGACTCTAATAAAACAATTTCTAAGAAAACTTTACGGTAGAACAATAACCGGTGTTACGCCTGTTTGCGTTTTAACTTAACCTCCTCGCCTTAACTTAAAATTAATGGAGCGGCTCAGTGAAAAAGTTATTTTCATGCTGATGCCAAAAAAAATACAGGACAAAGCCTACAACAGTAAGTACCTACGTATTTAGCCAGGATCTGAAAAGAGTGAGTGCCCATTGATCAAAAAAACCCAGCTGAGAATTTAAGCTAAACAAACGCAATCATAATTAAATCCAGTATGAATATACAAATAAAATATGATCCACATTTTTGGCTTTGAAAGGTAAACTTACACGCAATTAATTTTTCTACACACCATCTTTGCCCTTTTCTCATAATATGTAACTAGGGCTCGACATGACATATTTTTTAGTACAAAATGTCGGGTAGAAAAATACACGTGTCGAGCTAAGATTTAAATCGCTAGATGTGCTCTCACCGTATTTAGTCTCTACACATGATTAAATAGCGTTTGCATGGCAATCAAGTCAAGTCACTGCGTCACTGTGTCAAAGGTATCAAAAAACAGAATCGCGATTATCTTTTGTCACAACGTCAGTGTCAGTTTTTAACTATTTAAATCTTTAGTATCGAGTATATTCACGTCCATTTTAAAACCATAAATTCAGAAGGATAATTTTAAGCTCAATCGAAGCATGATCTACCTGTTCAAACGCGCACGGAGTAAGCATTACGATAATTTCTAAACTTGGCCTTGTGTCTGGGGATTGTAAATATGGGATAGAGTTAAGTTATTTTTTTCATCTGGAACCATTTCAGTTAATACTTCTAAGAAGTTTCTAATAGGAAAAGCCAATTACCTCAGGCGTTTGGGAAAATTTACCTTTGTTATTTTTCTCAACATAGCAGTGTAATCTAACTCGTTATTACGATTATTTTTACGAAGTTGATACTTACAAATATCTATTGTTTGGTTTGTTGCTCAACGCGAGATGGGTAAATAATTATAATGGGACTTTTTGCTAAATTACTTGACCTTTCAAACAGAATAACAGACAAAAACGTTCATGTACAAGTTAATTTTATTACATTGTAAATATGTTTGTTGATTTTTAGATAAATACAGCTAGATATAGGTACAGTAAGTAAGTACTAGTTTATCCAAATTTAAATAATAAATTAACTTAGAATTAGTAATAGGAACTAGTTAAAGGGGTCCATAAATTATGTTTTTAATTCTTTACTTTTGAGAAATACCTACCTAAATTATTTTTAAAGAAATACAGCTTTTTAGGGTTCCGTACTCATGGGTAAAACGGGACCCTATTACTAAGACTCCGCTGTCCGTCCGTCTGTCTGTCTGTCCGTCTGTCACCAGGCTGTATCTCATGAACCGGGATAGTTAGGCAGTTGAAATTTTTACAGATGATGTATTTCTGTTGCCATAACAAAAAATACTAAAAAAAAACGAATAAAATAAATACTTAAGGGGGTTCCCATACAACAAACGTGATTTTTTTGCCGTTTCCATAGATAAATTTAAACTTTGCAATAGTCAATACCAATGTATTTTAAATTTTGAACGACACGGCGACGGTCTTGCCAACTCTTCAAGAAATCTTGTCGTTGGAGTTGTATCCCGCTTACCGTAGTTATCATTGCGTTTGCAAGGAAATAGGTGCGATTTTTAAACTTTTTGAATACTCACAAATTCACCGACTCACCCGTAACCGCACAATTAGTACCAACTCCACGAAGTCGGTACTAATTGACTACGAAATAGTCTAGTATCTAAAACCTACTAATTTAACAACTTTTTGATGAAGGAAGAATAGATCTCTGTGTATATTTTTATGTAACTTTGCTACCAGTTTTAATATGCTAAATAGTGTTTAGTTTGTTTCCCTAATAGCGAAGACGCATTTGTAAAATTATCGACATTCAAAACACACTGTTTCTTTGTTCTTCGTTTAATGTGATAATTGTTTACGTGTGCGCAGGAGTTGGTGATCGTTAACGGAAGCTGATGCGTTGTATGTACGACGATAACTCTGTGTAAACGAACTGCTATCTAACGATGACACCATTATTACATTTTACTTTACTCTCTTTGTGTGTTTATCCTGAAAACCTCATATTTCTTTTCAGTTATTGTTTCAGCACTGGCTTCGATGTCAAACCAATTTTATTTATGAGAGAACTCTATTTTCATAAACGCCGGGTACATTATTATTTAAAAGTTTTGTCGACGATCGAACTTGCTTGAGGCACAATTAAATTTAAACGTAGAATTTCGGCTTGAGGTATTGCCTAAGGGTCTGTCGAAGGCTCGTGGCCACCGTTGACGCTGTTTCAATTATTCTCAGAGTTATAAATCTTTGATCATTCCGCTGTGGATTAGTTGAAATCAGATTTAAATGTACTACATTTAACTTGAGATTTCCTTGAGTATTCATTAACTATTCAGTGCTCTCCTGAACCTATATGAGAAGTTTAACTTGAGAGTTTCTAATTTAAAAAAGTTTAAAAAAGAAATCTGTGCTCTCCACACTTATACCTGTCACAAACAAGACCGTGGAATGAATGGAGTGAATCGATTTTATCGCTTGTTTTATAGGTAGTTAGATTACCAATAAATCTATTTCTAGTTAGATTAAATAATATACTTTCCGTCACATGTTGTTTAAAATGGTCGCAACTTAGGAGCACGATTTCGAAAGTCCTAAACTCATGAAGATCGGCGCGTGAGGTCCATACTTTGAAAGGGCCAATGCGTGGGTACGAGTGGCTATTTAAAGTTAAAACGTATTTTGATGGTGATTTACAAGGGTTAAGCACATTGTCCTAAACATTTGGAACGATAGGATGTTCTTTCATAATTAAGGTAAGTATAAAATTGAATTTGAAAACATTGATCTGGGCCTTATAAAGTTACAAAATAGGTAGTTAATTGATTCAGGCGTTACCTTGCGGAAATCCATTATAAAATGCATGAACTGGATATATTTAGTAACCTGTTCCTGTAAAATAGGTATTTAAAAATTGACAAATTACAGATTATAATTAATGATGAGAACAAGTAAATAAGTTTTAAAATATAGTACAATTATATGCAACATAATAAATATTTTTAATAACCATTTACCGGACAATTTTTACGCTCCTTCGATAGCTTTTAATTGGTTTTATTAGTTCTTATTAACGACCCGGTTTAAAGAAATGGTCTCAAGTGCTACTGCTGAGTATGAGGTCCTGGGTTCGATTCCCGGGTCGGGCAGTGTTATTGGATTTTTCCATCTGGAATTTGTCAGTAGCAGCCCGGAGTCTAGATTTCCGGTTGATGGCAATAGGCTCGCCCCTATTACATAGGACTTAAACATAACTGGCAAAATGTGGGTGTACTATAGGTACACCTCTGTCTAACCCTACGGGGAATACAGGCGTGATGTTATGTTTGTGTGTTATGTTACTAAAATATATTCTTCTTATATTTTCTTATCGTCTCTCAAATTCCGTGAAAATTCATGTAAGCAACATGAATTTTCACGGAAAAAGCATGTTTCTATTACGAAAAGGAATCTAATTAGATGTGAATTTATTCATTACGTACCATTTGCAATGAACATTTGTATAAAATTTTGATATTAGACAATCCTTATTACTTTTGAAAATTATTATTTTATTATTTACTTTTGCTTGCTTAGCTTTTGCCCGCGGCTACGCCCAAGTGTAGGTCTGTAATTATCCCACGGTAACGTACTGCCGGGACTTTTTATCCAGGTCATAGTAGTCGGAGTTCCCCAAGGAAGTACGATTGCTCCGGCCCTTTCCTGGTGTACATCAATGAACTGTGTGATATCAAAGTCAGTACAGCCAATGTCATGATGTTTGCTGACGACACAGTTCTTCTGTTCCATGAAAAATCATGGAAATGTCTATAAACTGTCTATGAAGTGGGTCTTTCTCAAGTAATAATCTGGGTGGAAGATTGTTTGCTGTCATTAAACACAACTAAAACAAAATATCTATGTTTTAGTTAGTGTACAGCAGGAAGCCCCGAACACTTTAAAATTAGCAGTCACACGTTTCCCTGCAATAGGAATAGCAAAAACTTTGCCTCCTGCGCGTGCCCCACGCTAGACACAGTAAATTCCATCAAATATCTAGGTGTAATCGTTGACGACAATCTTAAATGGTCACTACATACATATTTCGGGTATCGACAAAAGAGTGCGCAAACTGATCCATATTTTTAAAACCCTGAGACATATTGCCAGTTCCAAACTTCTACTGCAAACCTACAAAGCCTTATGCCATTGTGTCTTGGGATATGCCATTTGCGCTTGGGCGAAAAAGCCAAAGTTCTCAGCGTCCGCAAGATCTTCATTTACGAATGTCTGAGAAGATAGCACCGATATGCCATCCCGAATTTGCCAATCTCAGCCAAAAGGATTGACAGGTGGCCCAATCGAAGGTACCAAAAGCGTCTTCGCAAGCAAACTATTAATACGTTGTCCCACGTCTTTACAACAAAATCGGCCAAGAAAGGGGGATCGAACAACTTAAGCATCTAAACAACTACCAAATTTAAAAAAAAAACTATTATTCATTGGTTAGACAATTATGATTTTGAGGAAACTGAAAATCCATTAGGCAGCATAACATGATACCCAGTCAAATTCACCTCACACATACACACTTATACTACACTCACTTTCAACCTCACTCCCCACAGAACGCAGTGTTAATTTAAACTCTTTTATAATTATTTCATTTTTTTTTCCTTCCTTGTATATGTGTAAACCTTCCTGTTAATGCATGCCCTAAACTGTTATTAATTATTTCATTTTTGTCTATCGCGCTTCTGTTCCATATTCCCTGTAAATTGAGCGATCTAGGTCTTGGGATACAGGAACTCCTAGTACAAGAGCAAAAGCTACACAGATGTTTGAGACTTTGAAGTGTAAATAAAGAAATTAATATTATATTATAATTATTATTGTGCCAAATTTCATCCATATCCGTTCAGCCGTTTTAGCGTGAAAGCGTAACAAACAAACAAACAAATTCACTTTCGCATATGTAATATTATAAGGTAGGTTATTAAAACTTGGTATGTTACCTAAAACAGATTTAATAGTCTTGTATGAACGAAGTAACACATTTGCAAGATTCATTAAGTCATAACATACGTTTAAACAATATTCGGTGTAATAAACGTAATTTAACGTGTATATGTAAACCTTAATTATTACTTTATTACCTAGTAACCCTATACATCTGTAGTTATATTAAGAGGAAGATTAATCTTCTGTCTGTCGACTAACTTCAAGAGGTTGGTTGGAGCTTGTTCATTATTTGTCTACGTAGGCAAACTTTAGTGAAATTCAGGATCTTTCATAGTTTGTGTTTAGGTCAATTTTCATCATTGAAAATATCTTTATTTAACCCTTGAATGGCAAAGAAATAGGATGGTAACGACGATGGCCGTCCCTATTTCTCGGAAGGACCCCTCGTACCTCTGCTGAACTCAACCAATTATTGGGTTTCCTATTTCAATGCCTCACTGTCCTGCCTTAATGAAAATAATTCAAAAGCTTGGTAATTACATTAAAGGGCCACTTGGATTTTGCGAAAATATAAATTTTCATATGACGGCATTGTTGGACCGCTCATTAGTAGCCTTAGCGATACACACTTAGGTACAAATTACAAGCATGTAATGGCAAGTGATTTGCATTAAGTACCTATTATTTTCTGAATAGCATCTTCAATATAATTTCATTACTATTTAAATATAATTAGGGCTATTAAAAGTTGCAAACTACAAACAGAAAATAGCCCATAATTTGTAAAGTTTGCATTTACAAAAGCGATTGTATAATTTTATAATTAACGTACGTAAAATGCAAGATGTACGTTAAAAAAATTAACGTACATCTTGCATTTCCTTTTTCCATACCAAAACATTTTTTTAGAGACGCAGCTTATTGAGTACCTACTGAATATTAAGCAGACATTTTGATTTGTGAACATCCCGAAAGAGGATTTACTGTAGGCATCTCATTTGTTGTGTAACACAAGAACCGAGACCGAGAAGTTCTGTCAGTGGTGGCATTTGGGATTTTACCAATTAGGTTTGTATAAATAAATCATACGGATATTTCTTTTTTTCGTCAGCTTGCGGTACGGAATCAATAAAAACTGTTTATATTCCACACAGAGTTTCATGGATTCAGTAACTTTATTCAACGTATAATTAATTACTTCAATTATATACCATCTGACGTTTAACTTGACTTCAATATACATAAAAAAATGTGTATATTTTAATGTTTTAGTATGCTAATTGGTAGTGTTGTGCTTTCCTGTAATTTAGATACATGCGAGATCTACATTACGACAGAGATTTTGGGTTAATGCTGTGTATGTTTAGTTGGTAAGCCTTTATATAAATAAATAAATGAAAACCCACTTTCAATTCAGATTTCAGAAAGTGTTGTTTTACGAGATATTTTTTTATAAAAGGCTTGTATTAAATCGGACCTCTAATAATTCCCACTATGTTCTCCTAAAAATATTATTGAACACTCTACATAATGATTGCTGTGAAGCTCAATTAATTCCTATTTTGGTGTCCATCATTGAAGGACAATAATTTTTTAGAGAGTCTTTTAAATCTTTCCGTTTATTAAAGTAGGTATTATATAATTATGATGTGTTAGGTATATTCTCATGCATTGATTGATACCTTTTTTCAGTACATTCAAGGCTAAAGTATGCATTAGTCACAAAAATCGGTTAAATAAGAAAAAAGTTTTCAAGGTGCAAATGTAATTTTATCCTACTTTGGTAACCAATTGTTTGAAAATAGATATTCCACCGTTCGTTTTTTAATCCAAGAGACTAATTTGACAGGTGCAAATGTCAAACAGCAAATTGAAAAAAACAAACAATAATCACTTGAAATATGTCAAATTAGTCTGGGATTAAAAAAAAAACAAACTAAGTAAGTATGGCATTATAAAGGTTGTTATAAAAATCGTTAAGTTTCTGAAGTTATTGGAACGAAGTTTCTTAGCGCACGTTATACTAAACAAAAAACGAAACAAAAGTGTCGTGACGGTCAAAATGTTACACTTTTCTCGGCTCTCATTCGCCGAGTGTGCAAAAGCCAAAGGAATTTTGTTCCAGTCGTATGACCCATGACACCTCTCGGCCGTTTTCTATATATTTATTAAATAAAATAGTAACGAGGAATTTTTTGTCTGTTTGTCTGCTTGTTCGGATGTATGTTCCAGATTGGCACAAAAACGGCTGAATGGATTTGGCAAACATATAGTTTATAACCTAGATTAACACATAGGGTAATTTTAATTTCGGTAGTAAGCTCCGGGGCACATATTCGGACATCCAAAGCCGCGGGCAAAAGTTAGTTTTTATTTTAATATCGAGAGACATTTTCCTTCTTCGCCAAATATTGTCTCAATTGATCTTGGCAGGTTTTCCTATAATTTTGTTACGTTGTTCCGGTGACAATATCAAACGTTGTTTGCACAGAAAATTAATATCTTCGAACCTCTGTTCTCAAAGAAGTATTACTAGGTAAAAGCCGCTTGTAGGGTCGAGTTACTTGAAATTATGATAAGTCTGTTTAATAAATATTTTTTTTGTGGTCTTTTGATAAATTTGATCTCATTTTTATTACATCTTATGTTGTTTATGTCTTATTTTTAAGAAATTGAGCAAAATTGTAATATCGTCAGTATGGTTTTGTTTTGTAATTTAATACATTAAGGCGAAAGCGCCAGGGTAGCCCGCGAAATTCAATTTTTTTTTGGTTTTTTGCAATTTGCTGGTCAGTATTAAGTTGTACGTTGATTAATATACGATTCGCGGCCGTAACAAATATGTATTTACAGAATTATAATCATTAAAGTCATCAACACAACTCTCTAAGACCACGTAAGTCCAAAGAATAACTGTTTCATGAAATCATCATTCTTTGGACTTACGTGGTCTTGGAGAGTTGTGTTGATGACTTTAATCATTATAATTCTGTAAATACATATTTGTTACGGCCGCGAATCATATTTTGATCGATGTACAACTTAATACTGACCAGCAAATTGCAAAAAACGTAAGAAAATTTGAATTTCGCGGGCTACCTTAGCGCTTCCCCCTTAAAGAGTTAAATTTAAATGGATTTAAAAAGAAACTGGAAGACTTGCTATATATTAAATGTTATTATAATTTACACGACTATTTGAATGATACTTTGACATCCTAATTGAATTGTTAATCTTTTATACTTTGACATCTTACTCTTTGATACTCTGACATTAAAATGACACTTTGACATCTTGTATAAATTGTGTGTGTTTATGATATTATTATTATCTGACATACCTCTAATATTGTAATTTTAATTCGTAATTATGCAATCAATAATGTTAATACTAACCTAACATGGATTCTACCTACTTCGGGAAGTCCTAGAAAGCTAGAAAAATATGTGAAGTGAGCTTGAAGTGAGATGTCATTCCACCAGATGCTAGGGATTGAGTGACACTATTTAGAGGTATGAGGAACAGGGTGTAAAGTTCACTCATCCTCTATTATAAAGGGAAGACCCTCCGACCAGACGAGTGTTGTGTCTGGCGGGCAACTGCCCGACGTTTGATGTCGGATAGTCTTATATATGTCGTTCGCGCGGTTAACTCTAATTGCGCAATGCAGGATTTATTGTGACGTCATGTCTTTTCCTTTATGCGTAGTTCATATGTGGCGGTGTAACCGCTACAAAACTTTTGACAGCTGACTTCAGCTATGTTTTCAGGGTGAGATTATTAAAGAATAGCTCCACACAGTTATACTACCCATCACGTCTGTGAAGGACTCAGTTTAATTTAATCTGACTTTGAATGTCCTGAATGACCCTGAACGTCGTTTTTGTCATCCTGTATGGATGACAAAATGTGCAAGTCAGTATCCAAATTCGATATGCGATATATTAATATTATCGCCTGAGTACCTACCTACCTATCTTTGTACCGTTTTGTTCAGAAGCATTGGTACTTAAGTATTTAACAAAAAAGTAATTCAAAACTTAGTTATTCATTTGTAAAAAAAGTAATTAACTTTACATAAAACGTAACACATTTTGAATTTTGCGGGCTTTATTAAAGGAATCACTTTACGTAATGCTGAAGTAGAGTTTTTGTTCTCAACTTCGAGTTCTCGGTTTAAAAACCGTGTATATAACAAGGGTTTAAATAGCTAGATTTGCCCTCACCGTAATTAGTAAGGTGAAAAAGTGTTCATACTGAGAAGAGTCACATGAATATTATTAAACAGCGTTTCCATGACAATCAAGTCAAGTCACTGCGTCATTGTGTGTAGAGAGTAGAGGTGTAGTACGAAATAGCAACGCGACTATCTTTTGACACGAAAGGGCGAATCTAACGATTTAAATCTTTGGTACGACGCACCATGGGAAGAGTATCGTCTGTGGTAGCGCAGACATGGCGAGTCAGTAACTTCAAAGGTGCGGGGCGAGCTTCACTTTCGCTTTGAATTTCGGAATGACAAAATGGGGTCCAATCGCAAGCCCCCTTTAGACACCCAGGAGTTAAGTAGGTACCTTAACTTCAAAGGTGATTGAGTAGAACGAATTTACGTAGTCATTAACGATAGCCCAGCAATTGCATGTACCTACTTATCCAACTTAACTATTGTTTATTGCGAACGGTACACAGTAACTATTGTACATGTTATAAATTAAAGTCCCATTTCATGTCTGTTTGTGTGACCGCGTTGTTCTTCTAACTACGCAAAAAAAAATGGATGCGGTTTTTATAATCATTTTGAGAATTTATTCTGGAAGGTTACATTAATATTAAACTTACATACAGGACAGAAATCTCTATATCAAGCCGTAAAAACAGTGCGAAGCAGGGGCGGGTCACTAGTTTACATCTAAACATAAAACACATTACCTTAATATTGTATTGTTTTCCTTTATTATCTCGTTGAGGAAAGGTAAACGAATGTTTTTAGTTGAATATTGATTGTAATTACTTGTTAAGGGTAGGTACACTAGTCCGTCATTCTTCCATACAAACGTAGTATGGTGATTACTCGTCTGTTTGACGGTGTACGTTATTTTTTTTTTATCAATCTGCCTTGTCATTATCTAGCCCTGTGTGGAAGCAGAATTGGGATAAATTATTGGTTTGGAAGTTATGAGCATCAAAACCATATTTCAACAAAAAATTTAACTCATCTTTGGGCGTAAATAAATAACTTATGTAGTATGAAAATGCCAAAATAGAAGCCGTACAGGGATAGATAATTTATTGAAAAAAATTATTTATTGATAGACACATCCAGAAGTATTTCCATAATATCTATTCGCCCAAAGATCTGTTCATGAAATTTTACGCGCTCGTTTTCGTTATAAATCATCGTCTATTTCAACAAATAAACAAATAAAACTAGATAAATAAATAATAAATAAATAAAATGATGTAAATAAATAACTTTACTAAATAGCATGCATATTAGCCACGTCACCAACGAGTTCGAGCCGTCGACTAGTGGAACTTTAAGTAGGTACTGAAATTGGATAATGTGCTTACGAGCTGATAGAAATCGAGATTACTTTACGTATACATCCTTACATATTATAACACCAAGTCCTCCGCGTCTGTCTGTCTGAACGCGATAAACTCAAAAACTACTGAACGGTTTTTACAAACGGTTTTCACCAATGGACGGAGTGATTCATGCGGAAGGTTTTGGTAATTCATTAAGGTTTTGTGTAATTTGGCTGAAATATAACGATTATTGTCGAAAATGTTGGAAAAAATCATGCTGACTGGGAGCTTTACTTGCGCCGCGTAAGCCGTAAGAGATACATCAAATTTATGTTCAACAGGATTGAAGATATAAAAGTTTAACAAAAAACCGGGATAGCATATATCTATCTTCTAGGGATGACCCACAGTAACCATTTTTATCTTTCAGAATTTCATAAAAATTTTATTGTTATTTCCGAAGCTATTTTAACCGGTATTATATCAATTCTTATCCAATAAAATATGTTATTTAATTGTAAAAATACTTGCATAGAACATTAATGAGTTACGTAATACATATAAATAAAGAGCATAATCGCGTTTCCAAAAATGAGATGTCGTCATGGTGTCACGAAATCAATGGTTTAGTCCCAGCTCAAAAATGCCCAACGCGCCTTAAGAAGTTTTCACTTCAAAAATAAGGTGAAACAATGAGCGTTCTTATCGATAAAAGCAATCTTTTAAAGAAAACCTTGGATGTATTTAAAGAGAGGAGAGCGAATACCTACTGCAGGTATAGTCTGTGGCATAATATTTACATACACCTACAATAAATAGATACATACATTAAGCATATACTTATTTCTCTATGCAATACAGTATCTTAACTAACGAAGAGCGTTCCCGTTAACCCGCAATAGCATAGTAGCGTCATACAAGCTAAAAAAAATATTTTGTAGTATTTTTTATATTAAAATATTCACAAAAAAAATTAAATTGATACGTAAAAGAAACGTGTGTACAAAGTCTTTCTTTGACGTATCAATTTAATATTTTTGTGAATATTTTACAATAAAAAAGAGTTTTTTTAACGGTATTTTTCTTTTGCATTTGTGGATGCTGTTCTATTGCGGGTTAAGGGGATCGCCGTACGTTAGTTAACATACTGTGTATATACAATAATAATAATCATAAAACAGAACAAAGAACAAAAAACTTTAAACAAACAAACAAAAGACCTTTAAATAATAGAATTTCTAACTGTTCTAAGTACATTTTTCTCGGCTTAAACACGACTGTTAATTACTTACTACTAAGTAATGCTTTATTTATCTTTTTCTTAGTCATAGTTAATTACTAACCTACTCAAATTAAATAAGTTTTTGTTAAAATTATAGTTGGTCCTAATAATTATGTAAAACTAGCTGCTGCTCGCGGCTTTGCCCGCGTGCACGCTTATCCTTATTCTAAAATAAAAGTAGCCTAAATTACTCCTTATAACATCAGCTATCTGCCAGTGACCGTCTTATCAAGACCGGTCCAGATTTCGGAGATTACTCGGAACAAACAGACTGACAAATAGAAAAAAAGAAAAATATATATATAAGTCGGTACCGTATTTTCATATGCATTTAGTTAAAAACCGTTACTTTGACGTTAAAAACAGTCGCTTCAGTTTTATTTATTAGATGTGTAGATAAGTACAGTAGGTATATACATTCATATGCATTTAGTAAAAAGCTGTTATTTTGAAATAACAAACGGACATTTCAATTTAATTTATTTGTATAGTTTCATTAATTTCTAGGATAAAATCTCAAAGGCCTCCGCCTGACTTCTAAGTTCCAAGACATTTAATTACAGTCGCCAAGGAAGGTTTTAAATGAGATTTAGTTTTCCTTTCAACTGAAAGACGTTGACAAATTAGTAAGTTTGTAGGTACCTACCAAGCTTTCAATTTTAGTCAAGGTAGGTGTATGAACATCGGGTCAAGGCAGGTCAAAAAAGGATACATTACAAAAAAGAACGAGACACAGTCAAAGTAATGCAGTATTGTTCTTAAATAACATTGGACTTTGTTACAGTTAGTTACAAAACCATTTTCATTCGCTTATTGAACTGTTAATAACATCGCGTTTTTGTAGATAAGTAAATATTTATATCGAAGAACTAGTAGGTTATTAGACCAACTAATCATTATAATTTCATAGAAGTAAAATTTTGATGAACAAAAAACACTATTTCCAGAAAATCTAATTTAAGTACTGGACAATATACATGCCTGGGAGTACATTTGTTAAAGTTATTGGAATTTAGGTATCTAATAAGGTCCGGGGTTGCGAAGAAAACCGAAAGGGAGATCGTGGCCCCCGGCAACAGGGCAACCGAAGGAACACGGGTGGGTTTTAGGCAGTAAGAGTCTGACACGCCCTCCCGCTCCGCTCAGAGCGGGAGAAGTTATTTGATGATTTCGCACCCTCAAAAAAAAAAAAAAAAGGTATCTAATAAGGTATCTTTACTACCGTATAGCGTAAAAATTTCATAATTAAATTTAAAGTCAAAGTCAAATTTATTTATTTCAATTAGGCATATAAAAGGTACTTAAAAATGAAGCAATTACTGAAAAAAATGGATACATGGTGTTCACATATTTACAAGCATTGTAAAAGTACCTATACGATATTCCTAAAAATTTTACAAGTAAAACTAATATGTAAATTGAGTTCAAGTAATCACAGAATGTAAAATCAATGTTATAATAATTAATTATACAAATAAATTAACAGCCAGTTTGTTTAGACTCTAAATTGTCCTATCGGGTAGGATCAGCATGTTTCCAAGCATTCTTATCTTGGATATAATCCTCTAATTTGTAATATGCTTGTTTACAAAGAGTACTTTTAATATGAGTTTTAAATTTTCTTTCAGTTAATTGTAATATATCACAAGGTATTTTGTTGTAACATTTAACACAGTACCCCTTAAAAGATGTGATTAATTACTTTTAAAAAAGCCTGCGAATAACAACAATAGAAAGTTTCGTGATATCCCAGCTTTACGCTTAAAATCCGTTTTTTAAAGTTAGCGTACAAAAGTTGTTCGTCCCCCAGCCGAGCTGGATCCTGGCTTTTGTAGGAGTACTTAATTTTAAGTACCTATCTTCCTGTGTCGCGTGTTCTAATGACGTTAATTCATTGTTGTGCTTGCAATGCTACCTCAGAGCGAAACAATGCGGGGCTACCTCGACGGCATGGCAGCGGGGTGAGCTGTGGCGCAAAATTTGTCCCACCTCCTATCCTACCCTCTATGCCCCAAATAATGTAGTCATAGCGATCTCTGCGCTGCCATCGACGATGCCGAGAACGTGGCGAAGTATTGGGCCAGAAAAATGTTGTACACTGTCTTGCTATCAGCATAACGAAGTAGAAGAATGCTACCTGTTTTTCCGTGCGGAAAACTGATTCAGTCAGTGTTCCTAAAATTTTTCAGTGAAATACTGATTTCCCGATTGAACTTAGCAGCTCTTATTGATGCTAGGATACGGTAGGTAGAGTTATTTCCAAACCATAGCTCATAGCTGTCTATGGTTTCGCAATTACTCTCATCACTTTTGATTAGGAACACCACGTTCAGCAGTGAGAGTTAAAGCGAGCTCATGAGAGACAGGTTCCAATAAAATATCTTGCAACGTGTGTTTAGGCACCTGTTCCACTACCGGCGATTTACGAGAAGTGAGTAGAACTAGCAACTAAAACGAGTTGACGAGCAACGAGCAGCGAGTGCGCGGCGGCGACGAGCGATTACTCGCTGGTATGCGTTTGTATCACGCGTGACTCTCTCAGAAGGAGTGCTCTTTGATAGCTCTTCTCACTGTGACAAACGAGTACTCACCGGCAATGGGAACAGTCAGTGATCAATTCATCATCATCTGCCTAGCCTTTTCCCAACTATGTTGGAGTCGGCTTCCAGTCTAACCGGATTCTGCTGAATACCAGTATTTTATATGCAGCAACTGCTTATCTAAACTCCACAATCCAGTGACTAGGTAACACCCCAACTAGCAAAAAAGTCCTATAATGAAAATTATAGGACTGCCAAGACTAATAAAACTCTCATACTAGCACTGGTAGACTTCCATTCTTTTAATACCATTCCACAAGCTTTGATATACTAAAGATCACTTATTCTTATAACTTAGGCTTATAGTACAATACAGGATTAAGTTTATAAGTCTTGTAATACTCAAGATCACTTGATCGTATGACTAAGGCAAAATATTGTTCACTACAATATTAGGTTATAAGACAGTTGTAGGACATAAGTGCATGTAGCAAGTCTAATAGTCTTTCTAAAATTTTTGCTCCTGTAGTAGCATTAAGTGAGAGTATATTTAATGACATACTTAGGGGAGACCTTAATTAGATAGTAAAAATAAAGTCGTGATCAGAATGATTATAAGAGTAAAAGCACTAAATTAGAGCCCTATGAGATTAATATAACTTTATATTAACATGGAGGCGAATAGTTATTATTAAAATTGAAATAAGCGCAATTATGCTTATAATAGTCTTAAGACGCTCTCGGTCAAAACATTTTAAAATATAGCGAATACTAGATAAATTAGATTGTTATAAATTTATTAAAACAATCGTGTAAAGTTCAATTTTTAGAGGCGCTGTAAAAAAATAAATATCAAAAACGCATATTTTAACATTGAATATTATTTCCCAATGATTTCACAAGCTATATTGACATTTTCACATGCCATGCTACCATAAATAATAATAAGTAACACTTATGATAAAAATTAATTAATTTCAACGATCACTCACGAAGCAAACACTAACAAAAACACATAATTCAAGTTTTGGAAAATATACTTGATATTTAGATTTGTTTGGTAAGGAGGTTGTATCAGACGCTTATAAAAGTTATCATACTTATAAAGGTTGTGTGTCTATAATTTTAGGACTCATTATACTTCTCTAATGCTGTCGATTGTTATAAAAACAAAATGTTCCTATAAGTGTGCTCAAATCCAGGGTTGTAGCAAGCTATAACTACCTTATAAGGGCTAAAAAAATAGTCTTGTAGATAGTTTTAAGCACATATTTTGCTATACGATACGCCTTTGTAAGACTGGTTGCCAGACTTTTAGGCTTCTAACTACCTGTAACGACTGCCAAAGGTCTACAAATGTCAGTCGGGACCAAAGTCTTAACGTGCTTTCCGAGGCACGGAGGGGTCTTGGTATGTAAAGATTAAGACCCATTCACGGACCAACCGCGGCAAGCGTAGCTTAACCTGATCGGTCGACACGTGCGGCTATTATTACTTAGCCACAAGCCCCACCAGTCAGCGATCAACTATTAATACTTATATGCCTATATGAGTGTATCTCGTTTACTTACCTGTGACCTGCAAGCTGTTGTACATTCCTTGAGCGAGAAAATCGTTAATAGCTAGTCGCTTCCTCGTCGGCGGTGGGACAGGTGCCTAATAAGAGATTAGCTTTTACGGGGACTTGTAAGTATTATGCTACATAAAATAGGTATCTTAGACTAAAGGGATCCATTGAACAGAGCCATTGTTTGGCTTCTTATAACGCTGTTAATCTTCTTGCATAAAGCCTCTTTCTGAGCGGAAAAGGGTACTTTAGCTAATGCCATTCAATAAACTCAATTCCAAAGACGAATTACTATCTCAGTCGTTCAATATTTTACCAAGAGATGTTTCAAAGAGTATACAATCGAATCGTGGACAGTATAGCTATCTAGTTATTATTTGTACAGGAACTTTGTAAAGAAACAAAGAAAACTTTGTGGGTGCACATAAGAATGATTCCTGAAAGAAAATAACAGCAAAGAATAGTAGGTAGGTACTAAAGGTGTGCGCCGATGTATTTTTTAATAGCGGCGATGTCTGACGTTTAAGTTGTCGGCGGCGGCTGCGTCATCGACGTTATCAGCGTGGATGGTGAAAACAAAAGTACCATTAAAATCAAACCACATAACAAAATTCTCCTTTCATACAAGAAGCGTTTGGAAAACTGTGTCAAGTTTTGTTTTCACCCATACCGCAATGTTTGAAAACTAAGATTCGATTGCGTACATCATAATACTCGCATCAGAAAACTGTACCACTATGGTATGAGGAAGAAGGCTCTTGACCTTCTGACTTCTTATCTGAACAACAGAATTCAGAGGGTCGATGGAAATGGCAAGAGATCTGCAGGATCTGCGGTCACTATGGGCGTTCCGCAGGGTTCAATTCTTGGGCCTTTCTTATTTCTAATTTATGTAAATGACTTACCACATAAGGGATAATCACAAGATATTATTCGCAACTCCCTCATTTTTAAAATCAAACGTCAGCTAGTCAACTTTGAACAAGTTAATGATGTACTTTCTAAAGTTGTGCATTGGTTTAATGTAAATAATCTTCTCCTGAACGAAAAAAGACTAAACTCATTAATTTTTCAATGCCAAATGTCAGGCAGCTATCTACCAATGTTTAAGTTAATGGAACAGATTTGGACCCTGTTGAGTCAACAGTTTTTCTTGGAATCACTATTGACGGTAAATTACAATGGGGCCCATATATAAAAAAAATGTCCGGAAGGCTAAGTTCAGCCGCCTATGTTGTAAAAAAAATTAGACACATAACTGACGTAGGTACAGCCAGAATTGTTTATTTTAGTTATTATCATAGTCTTATGTCATATGGGATTCTTCTCTGGGGAACTTGTGCGGACATTAATACTATCTTTGTTCTACAGAAAACAGCTGTAGCCCTTTCCAACCTAGGTGTAAGAGGTTCCCTTAAGAAAAATTCAAAGAAATAAATATCCTGACTATAGCCTGACAATATATTTTTGAAAATTTATTGTATTTACATAAAAATATATCAAATTTTAAGAAAATGTCCGATATTCATAGTTTGAATACGAGGAATAAACACAACCTTGCTGTACATCGCACACGTCTCCACAAAGTAGGCAACTTGTACATGAGTCAATGTATATACTTTTACAACCAACTTCTCATTGACATTCGAAACTTACCCATTAAACGGTTTAAAATCTGTATTAAAACCAAACTTTAAAAAAAAGGGTACTATAAAATTTCAGATTATTTAGAATAAAAACAAAATCTTGAGATTGAGCTGCTGATTGAGCCTTGTGATAAAACCATAAAACTTAACATTTTAATTATTATGTAAAATCATCAAATATACCAGTTTTATATACACATTGACATTGTGGAAAATTATATTCAATATGACATGATTGATTACTTTGTAAAGTATTATATTATTTTAGTTATTGTGAATGTAAGGACTATGTGGATATTATTATTATTTTTATTTCTCAGCTAGTTTTAATGATAGTCTGGCAGTTTGAGTAGTTTATTCTTTTCGAGCTTCGTTTAACATTCGGTTTAACCGGACTTCGGCCGAATTTTGGTTCAAATGCCGATCATTCGAAATAAGAAAATGTTAAAATAACAACTGTTTTGACTAAAATAATAAAGCTAAACCAGTAAAATAAAATGATAAGCACTTATTTATTATTTGTTAGTTGGTACTTATCAACAATTAAATGTATTCTAAACATTATCAGAATGTTGACATTTAAACATTGCAATAATTATCGCCAAAACCACTGTATACATTAAAAAAAAAATGTTAAATGAAATCTTTTTAGACCAGTGCCCTAATTGCGTAACTTATTTTCGTAAACAATTATGCCTAATTTGTTTCATTTTGACAGTTCAACAACATTAATTGTGAGATTTACGTTGTTGAGAAGATTTTTTTCTTCCAACTTATGAAGCAATGGATTAGCAATCTGTTTCAAATCGAAACATATTGTGATTATGTTGTATTACGCAATTAGGGTACTGGTACGTCGTGTATTAAAAATTTACCAAGGGCAGGTTATGGTGCAAAAAGCTAAGCCAAACCAAGGCAGAGGCCCATGGGCGGCATAGAAACTATGACACCAGGTTAGTTACTAACCACACAAAAAAGAAAGAAGGTGCAAAAATATCAAGGATTCTGCGTTATCTGGCAGGAGTCTGTTACGTTTTTGTTCGTATACATTCGTTCGTACCTAGTGAAAATTATTTTATTTATTTCTAAAAATTTATTTAGTAGTACATATACAATACATTTAATTGGTGCCAACATAAACTCATTAGAGTTTTACCGTGCACCAAAATCATCGACTACATAATTTAGAGAATATAAACAACTTGAGTAGGTGTTGAGTAGGTGGAAAAGATATAAAAATTACAACGAGGGTGTAAGCGAAATATTCATCTATTAAGCACTAACGAACGAACATCGGTGACCAATCTGTACCCTAATGCGTAATACAACACAACCTTTTCGATTTGAAACAGATTGCTAATCCATTGCTTCATAAGTTGGAAAAAAAAATAAGTTTGAAAAAAAAAATCTGCACAACAACGTTAATAACGCAATAAATGTTGTTGAACTGTCAAAATGAAACAAATTAGGCATAATTGTTAACAAAAATAAGTTACGCAATTAGGGTACTGATCGTCCGTCCTTAAAACAAAACTGGTGGAGGAATGTTTTTGAATTGATACAGGTTGTTCCTAAAAGTATAAGATTTTAGTTATAGTTAATTTTATTTTTTATGTTATGATATTATTGTTAGGTATTATATTTGCTGCATTATGTATGTTTTAAACTTTTTATGTATAATCAATTAAAAATATGTTGTTATTATATATATATCCATATTTTGTAAAAAATATTGCTTTCATTAATATTTTATGTTTTTCTGAGTTATTTTTTCCCTCAATGTTGGTAGTAAATAATCGAATTTCGGGCAAACTTTATATTTTCACCGAATTTTCGGCCGAAGTTCGTATTAGGTTCAAACCATGTTCGGCCCATCCCTAAATATTACATTGTTTATTCTGATTCGGCCATTATGATAACCGGATTTGGTTAAGAATTTAATTGAACAAAAGAACAAAATTGTGTAACACTTTTTTATAATTAATTCTACCTTGATTACTTTCTGCGTTTGCGAGATTGAATAATATTTGCATACATTATGTATGAGCGACTGTTATTCGAGATACAAATTTATATCTACAAGAAACAAGTCCAAAGTTACATCTTTCTTAGATAAATGTATTCAGAAGTTCTAATTGTGTTTTAGTTAAGTAGGCAACACTTTGACAAGAGAATTTAACTGTGTAGTTACTGACAAAGCTATCCCCCAGATACAACTTACGGTGTGTCACCTCAAATAGTTGTTGAACAACATTCTCACTCCACTTGTTTCTACATACATAGTTAGTTAGCAATTCGAGTTCTCAAGTTCAAAATAACAAGTTTCAGCTCAATTGGATGTCAGGAAGTATGAAATATGGATGATAGTTGGAGTTAGTGGAAACACATAGAAACGAAGCAAGCTAATATTAAACTTGTAATTATATGTCGAATTGGAAATCTTAAAATGTACAAGAATATTAATCTTTACAGACCATTATAATATGCCTGATTTTGGAATTGTCTCTCGCGTCCGGCCCTGGTTCAGGCCAAGGTACGGAGCGAGAGGAAATGGGAGGCCGTCACCTCCTTCTGCGAAGCTGTAATGCTCGCGAAGGAGGAGGCGGAACGCGTGAGGGAAAGGCAAATTTCGCGCCCTCACGCCCCTAACCGCCGCAGGAGGAGACGCCCAGGGCGTCGGGAATCGCGGGGCGATTTCCGGCCACCGTAGGCGCGGGCTTGCGGGCGGTGAGCAATGGGTGGCTCACCGTCCGATAAGGACCAGGCCCGGGTCGACGGCTCGTTGTGTTCCACGCGCGCCTCAAAGAGATGTCAGCAGATTTGAAGGGGTCCACTAGGGCCGATGCCTGCCGGGGTTGCAAAGAAAACCGAAAGGGAGATTGTGGCCCCCGGCAACAGGGCAACCGAAGGAACACGGGTGGGTTTTAGTCAGTAAGAGTCTGACACGCCTTCCCGCTCCGCCCAGAGCGGGAGAAGTTATCGTCCTCGCCATGGTGACTCAAAATTCCTTAAGTTTTGAATTGAGTCCACATTACGAGTGTTAGAAACAATTTGGTAAACAAATGGAGTACAATAACATATAATTAATTTAGCAAATAAAATCGTAACTTTCCCTTTTAGTAGGATTTGTATAGCAACTAGAGTTGTCCATTTCCGCTGAAATAATAACCAAGTTGTTAGTAAATCTAAATTCGATTTAATTAATTACACGATTTTCGATTGTAATGGTTCTAGGTCGGTGACTTTATGGAAATTGTAATTAATACAGCGGGGCGGCAGCTGTTTTATTACTTATTTGGCATCCTAATTTCCCCTCTTTAATAACTAAAAATATTTTCATACTAAAGTTTGTGGTTATGAATATAAATAGGCGAGCCTTTTCATATTCATATCCTTGTCATTACGTTCTACTTGGTTTTTTCTAAATTCTTAATCAATATGTATAGGTGTAGAGTATTATATTATCTGTGGTGTAGATATTAAGAGTAATACGTCTCGGAATGAAAGAAGCTGGAAGATATAGAGATCTTTGTCCGGTAAATGTATGGACCATTTTCTTTGGATTCATTTTTCAGAAGCTAATTGAAATTCTTAATCTTGCAAAAGGAAATTTTGAATTTTGAAATGGAAAGGTCATTTGTGTAGGCACAATGACCTTTCTTATTCAAAATTCTAGACCATAAAAGTCGAGAACTTTTAGGTCTTCACTATTGTGTAAGGTTTATTGTTCCTTTTTTGGATAGTAGTTCCGTAAGAATAAAAGTCAAATGTAGGAAAAACGGCCCAAGGTATAAGATACTTACTTCTTTAATTAAAAGTTAAGATTAGGCTCTTTGCATTTATAATTGGCACACAGGTAGCTTATAACCTGGTTTAACACAGGATACTTTTCACACATTCCCGTGGGATAATTTCCGACCTTCACGCGGGCGATGCCGTGGGCAAAAGCTAGTACAGTATAAAATCTGTTTGATTACCTTGGGTAGTTCAGGAAAGAAGAATAGCTTTCTCATTATGTTTTCATGTTTTCATGATTCGTAATCTGGTTCTTTCTAATCCCTGGCAAATACTACAAAAATCGTATAGCCTAACTAAAACAAACAACTACTTCGAAATAATCAAAACACGATGAATTTTTTTTGCCTACTAATCCTTTAAAGTCTTAAAAAATGTATGGATTATCAGATTAAGCATTAATTACTGCCACTCTGAGAAAATAATGTGTGTTCGCGAGCCCGTAATTAATATTGTACAACGAGTTTTAAATGAACCGTAAAATTTTATTACCTTTGTAGCTTTCCGAAATGACCACATTTTGAACTTACCCAGTCAATAAATCTGGTCGGTTTAGCGCTATTTAGGAAATATATAGCCAATAAGATATAAGTAGGCCGAGGCAGAAAAAAAAAAAAACTAAAAAAAAAGTATTAGCAAAAAGGGTCTAGAGCAGAAATTCCCAAACTTTTAGCATACGCGCCTCCCTAACTTTCTTTTAAAATCACTACGCCCCTGAGTAACTTTGTCGATATAAGCAGAAAAGCATAAGAATGTAAAGCAAGCTAAAGTGAGGTCGAAAATGTGTACACCCCCTTGGATAGATGATCAAAAGAAAATCTAACTTCTTTTGATCATTCAAACAAAAAATAGTAGTTACTTTGTCGAGTTTTGCAGAAAAACTCAAGAATTAGGAGAATGCATAATGTAAGAGCGAGCAAAGCGAGCTCGATAAATGTTGTACAATTTCGGATTTGTTACATTTTTCTTTTGACCAGAAATCGAAAAACTTATTTTGTCAACATAGGCAGAAAAGCTCAACCTCAATATACAGCACCTAAGTAAGTATTATGAAACGTTTGGGTTTTGGAAACTAGTCAGTTCTAATAATAAGAATATAAAATTTTGTAAATCGATACTTTATAATTAGAGTTGCTGCGTTTCCCCAATAGTCACTCTACGTCCCCCCAGGGGGGCGCTCCCCACCGGTTGGGAATCCCTGGTCTAGAATCTAGACGGTTGGAAATAAAACTCCCGTGAGTAATAGTGCAACAAAAACCTTGATTTCTTTGCGTTAAATCCATCCAACTCAGACCAAATAAAAAACCAAGACATAGCGCTGTCAACAGTGACGTGAGGCCGGTTTCATAAACATGTGTACACTTAGTGAGGTGTAGTTTTATTGTAAATGGTTGTAAATGTGTGCGTGTGTAGTTTTAGCATGCTTCACTGTATTGTTCGCAGCGCTATGTCTTGGTTTTTTATTTGAACTGAGCAATCTAAAAAGATATTGTTCAATGTTCAGATAGATCACAAGTTCACAAATTTAATAAAAACGGTTCTGATCATCGTCATCATCATCTGGGCTTATTTAGCCTTCGATTCGGGGAGGGGGGGGGGGTCACGTATTCGGGGCCAGTCAGGACTCAGGACAGGCATAAACAACAAAAAAAAAACAAGTAAAATGTGCGTAATTCTTATCTACCTACACCATGGGCCCTGCAACCGGCAGGATTGTTTTTTTCAGGGAGGTGCATCTTCTTAATATGCTATTTACGAAGAGTAAGAAAATAGGATCCGAATTTTTTTGCACCTGGTCTCGGAATTCTCGGTTAGGTTTCTATTGAACATTCATAACGAATAGGAATTGCTTTGTCGACTTATGTAGTAAAGTTTAAGAGACAGAAGAATATAGGTAAAATGCAAGAGCGAGCGAAGCGAGCTCGAAAATTTTTGTACACCGCCTTGTGTAGGTATCCTTTGTCTATTTATATGCAGAAACTTTGAAAATGAAGTGAGCGAAGCGAGCTTGCAAATCTTACATTTATATTTTGTATACGTACGGGGCCTCCAACTCTAAACTGCTTCTTAGTCAATTTATTTTGACCGTGTTTGGAATATCATTAAAAAGTACTTCTTAAGATTTTGGGGGGACCTAGGACCGGGGGACGGGGTGGTTTTTCTTGATATTACCTATTCTAGGGTATTCTAGATGCTCAGCTTCTTTTGCAAAGTTGTCGAAAACTGTGACTGCTTGTTCCCTTTTTTGTCGTAGGACACTAATTATACTTATCATTTATAGCGCCCGTTTAAAATCAATTGAGTTCGGCTGACAACTACGAGCGGAATGGTCGACCCTCAGCCGGAGTGCGTGGGGATGGTCCAGGGCACAGGCATGGCAACATCATACAAAGTATTTATTTGATCAAAATCAATGAGATTAGAAAAAATATTAGTGATCGACTTAGACACAGCCCAGGGGACCCCCCATGACCCTCCCCACTGGATCCGCCTTTGCTTACCATAAGTGTGTAAGAATTAAGGTCGAAACCAATCAGAAATTTTATTGTTAAAAGAACTTCGATAAAGTACAACCGGATTACAGTAATCAATAGTACCAACCTAGTAAACATATTTAACGTATTAATACTAAGTGGTCTTGTATGTGCTCGTCGGAAGTGTGAACCAATTTTGGTGTCAGATTTTAATGCATTTATCACAATTTGTCAATTTATTTGTACTTATTTTGAATACTAGTGAAAAGCTTATTAGCCTGGAAATTCAGTTTGTTAACAAATCCTTATGTATTTAGTAGGTACCATAATCAGTACTTTGAAATGAAATGCATGGCACTTAATGTAATTGCTCGATTGTGGTTGTAATTTAATGAAGTCGGTTAAAAAGGCACCGCAGGAGCCATAAGTAATGATTTACTGCTTTGAAACACATTGTTCTAATTCCTTGTTGTGGTTACAATTTGAACCTAAACTGACCGAAGTAAGGCTGTCCACTAGTAAACACGAGCCATAACATCACACACTAAAGTTCTATCCACACATGTTATCAGGGCCGTGCCCGGGAAGTGCACGAACCGTGCTTCGTCAGGGGCTCAAAATAATATAGTTTTTTTTTAAATGTATGTCATGTCGTAGTTGACCTCTGAGGTCATGACTATTTAACCGGGCTATCCTGTGGCTGCCTTAAAAGCTACTAATTTCAAGCCTCCAGCCAGGCCATAAATAACTTATAAACTAAGTGACTGCTCGCTAAAGGCACCCCCTGTGGGGTACGAACCTCGGTTTAAGGCGTCGCTGGGGGGAGGACAGCAAGATGGGACAGGCTGGATCATCTGGGAAATAATATCGGTGTGGTGTGTACACACGGCTACACATCAAGCTATACCCTTCCAGTATAAGCTGACCTCGCATTGTACGGAAATCCTATGCAATGCGAGATCAGCATAAACTGAAATACATAGCTTGATGTGTAGCCGTGTGTACATTTTATATGAATTCAGTCACACACGTCTTTGTCCGGGTCGGCGACAGAGCTTCACGGCCCTAATACGTGTGGATAGACCTTCAATGTGGGTATGCTCAAGAACTAAAGCGAGCATTACATTATCCAATTTGCAGAGCGCTAGGTGAGCTAGCGTGCTAAAATTGGATGGTGTAAAGGCAGTTAGGTAGTTAGCCACGCTTGTTCATTTAGTGCACTAGCTAGCGCACCAGTTTAGCGCTTTGAAAATTGGATAATGTAGTGCCAGCTTAAGATAGGAGGAAAAGTGTTGTGTGACAAAAATTGTTCAAAATGACTCGTATACTCATTGTATTCCATGGTGGAAAAAGAATATGTTAGAATTTTTTACCACTTTACGTACAAAGTAATCTTTGAACTTATGAGGTTTGAGCCGGCATTTTGTGACCTTTTGTAGAACTTTTTTTTGTGAACATTTTAAATAACCGACTCACGACAGAGTGTTCTAAAATTTTGCACTCTGAATAGCGTTAGCATTGTTCGTACTGAATTGATTTACATAAAAATGGAGAGCTCTAAGAGAAAAACCTTTGATACTGAAGTAGGTATTATTTGTACAATAAGGCTATAATTAACTAAGGAAACGGTACTTAATTAACTTGCACGCTTGTATCTTTTCACACGAGAGTTGGACGCACTCTCGCACGCGACGCAACTCTCTGTTGGCATTTCCATAAAAATGGAGATTCTAAAAAAGCGTTGGCATTATCGCTATCGCTTATGACTATAATGTATATTTTATTTCGCTAAAGGTTTCAACGTTTAACTGGGTTGATCTCGTGATAAGAAATATGCCTTCTAAATAAATCAAATTATCTTATTTATTTTTTATTATTTAATTTGATAATATTGGTCCAATGGTTAGTACAAAAAACAAACTTATCAACTAAGGGTTAATATTTATTAAATGTATACATAATTATTGTTCATCCCTGCCGCACGACCAACCTGATAGAGCGTCTTAGAATAATGCATCATACTGTTTAGCTAGGGTTTTCAAAATACTGTTGCTGCTAGCTCTCATTTTGCTTATTAAGGATGCGGTCTTCTTCCTCATAATGGCATACAATTCGTCAGTTTGTGCTACAACAAACATGCCAGACGCGCTGCAGAACCGGGGCAACCTCAACAGTACCCAGAAACCATTATTATATTGCACACGCAGCTGTAGAACTGCCAGTGTAGAACCCTTGATAATAAGCTTTAAACAGAGTTATTTTGACCTTATTATACAACAAGTAAATCTGTAAGCCACCATGTTGCACTTAGCTGCTAGTGCCCTACGCTGACGATCCATATCTACCCGATCCTTGAGGTCCTATGTTTATCTGATAACATTGCCAATTGTGGATGAAATTGCATTGTGAACAAAAAGCATAATATTGAGCATGATTCATACGGACTTCATTAACTCAGCTTTACCTTTATTTGTCATAATCTAGATAAAATTAAGTAAAACAATGCTACCTACATAATATACTTAATAAAGCGGTTATTCTTGTTTATAAAAGGTTTAATGAGTTTCGTGCAATACCTAGTGGGGTCGAATTTACCTGCCTGTATTTTTGGAGTTTACACTTAAGAATCTATGTTCATATATGGCACCCGGTATGGAAATTTTATGAGGAGGGAAATTTATACAAGCGTCAACTCAAAAGCGTTAATTGAAAAAAAAAAACTTTATGTACTTAAAGCATCTAATACAGTTGTTGCCTAGATAAAAAAACGAAATTATATTTAGTCCGTCTTTCAGATAATAAAAAAAAATTAGACACGTATTTTTTGCTTTATCATATTAATCAAAAATAACTTAGAAAACACGCATTAAAGTTGGAGAGTGGGAGCTCGCTACGTCACAACTTGGTATAAAATCTAGCAAGGCGTGACGTCATGCCTCATTTTAACTCAATGTATCGCCATAATCTTTTGATTACGTCAAAAAAGACAAAATACGTGTCCAATCTTTTTTATTAATCTATATCTCGGACAAAAAAAAATTGGACACAGGCCTATTAAATCGCAAAGACAATGGTTTAATTATTGTTTCATTTGAGTTATGTTAAGGGTAGGGCTTTTAGATAGGTATGTGTTTATTTACCCTCTTTGACTATTGTATAATCAAAGAGAATCGTATTAAGGAGTAAACTTCAGTCGTGCGTCGGAGCTGGCACACACTTACACAAACATTTTTGTATTCATGACGATGTTGTTAAACTCGATACAAAATTATGTCTAAAGAAATATAAACTTCGTACCTACTCACACACGCTTGACTAACTCACTTAGTGAGCGTCTGCTTGCCGTTGTATGAATATTTGTCGAGACTTTGAAATAAATTGGGAGTGTTGTTATTGTTACTGTGTACACATTATAATATTCGCATAAATACATACTCAAAAAGTTAGTCGCATTCATATTCCAGAGATGCACTCGTCCCTTGTCTCCAATACATAATGCATTTATGTACATAATAGAGAATAGATGGTTAGTTGATATACCTTGAGTCAATTGTAATCACAGTTTCTTGTGATATATGGACCGGCTTCCTTCAGGTCGTTCCTACGTCGTCAGTTGAGTGTTGCCTCGTTATGATCCGAGTGTGTTCTTGCTGCACTTAGTAACTGTTGGTCAGTGGACCCACTTTTTGGGGAAAGACACAGTGAAAACACGTACAAAACTGGTATGTGATAAGAGGTGCAGCGCGCGTGGAGGTGGTCATGCGGGATGCGCGTAGGCACGAGCGTCGCGCGCGGCCCGCGGTTATCAACTAAACACATTAAAAATGCCGGCTGGTACACAACCCGCGAACACTTTTCTCATCGTGTATCTTGCTGCTGCATTGATGATTCGACGGGCTCCGACCACCTCGACAATGTTTCCTATTCGATTCTATTTAACTATAATCGATTTCCAGGCGTGTTTAACATTATCTCAAGGTTAGGTCGTTTTCGATCGATGTTTGATTGTAGTGAGTGATATTGCCTGCTACGTACATTCGCTGTGACGAATCGTTTTACGTTGGCTACGCTAACGCACGCGCAGGTAGCAGATACCTTTTTTCTAATTTCGTGTTTATTTTCGATTTTGTTAAAGGCATCTAATTCTGCATCTAACCACACGGTCATGTTTAAAATAATAATAAATAATAATATAACACTTGGTATTTCGTTGCATTCGCTGCTAATCAAGCCCTCTCAGAGTCTGAACTAGGGTTGCCAAAATTTTTCATATCAAATATAGTATTATCGAAACCATTCAAATCATTTATTTCAAATAGGCCCATGTATGGCACTTTTGAACGTTAAAATGTACAAAATTATATAATTGATTATAGTCGCCCCTTCCAAAAGGTAGTTTTCGTATGGAGAAGAATGGGCAAGAAACTCCACCGTTACTCTTTTAAAATGTTTTACAATAGTTTGTATAAGTAAGTACATTAGTTAAATAATTATATGTCAAGACGATGCACCTAGAATAAAATTACTATACCACAATAGGCAAAAAGACTGCCTGTAAAAATATAGTAGATGTCGAAAAAAAAAATAGTAGGTGTTTTAAAAACATTCTTATTCATAAGCATATTTTTTGCTACTTTGAACTTTTATTAACAGGTTTCTTAAAAAAAATCTCATATCTATTTTTACATTCTATATTAAGGTTGTAAAATACCATTAATTCAGCTTTTATGAGATTAATATTGGCTCTACTGCGATCATCTCGCCATTTTGTATTGAAATAAATATAAAGTAGTAGTTTCAACCACTCATTGTTTTCTTTAGAAATATAGTAGTTTATCCTCTAATATAACAGTATACTATATTATATGGTAGGGTTGGCAACCCTAGTCTGAACGAATCTGAAGTGGGTTTGATAAACTATATATTTTCATTACGTATCAATATTGCAGTTAATAGTTAGTCATCAGTAAAAGGGCTGTCTTTTAGGTGGTTCCCTACAAAATTGTGAGTTTTTTAATTTCATAATTTGGTACCTAAGTCCAAAAACTGAAATAACATTAAGCCTGTAATCCCGTATTCAGAGGTGTATAGAGGACCAACATTTCGCCACTTAAGTTTTAAGAATCATCTAATAGGGGGCGAGCCTATTACTTAACATCAAAATTTGGGGTCGGCTCCCAGTCTAACACAGTAAAAAACTTCGTGATAGAAATTGATCTAAACTAATTAGGGAAATTATGTTGAGGAATACTGAATCAAAAACAAAATTAAGTAATTTTAAAAAACCGGCCAAGTGCGAGTCGGACTCGGGCACGAAGGGTTCCGTACCATTATCTATAAAAACGGCAAAAAAATCACGTTTGTTGCATGGGGGAGCCCCCTTAAATATTTATTTTATTCTGTTTTTTTTGTATTTGTTGTTGTAGCGGCAACAGAAATACATCATCTGTTAAAATTTCAACTGTGTAACTATCACGGCTCATGAGATACAGCCTGGTGACAGACGGACAGACAGATAGACGGACGGACAGCGGAGTCTTAGTAAAAGGGTCCCGTTTTACCCTTTGGGTGCGGAATCCTAAAATCTAAAACACTTCGACTGCAAAAACACATAGGTAACGGAAAAGAGAAAAACAAGCATTATAATGTGTAGAAATTTGGTATTGCAGTTACACCATATTTTAAGATTCCTTTCAGGTTATTCGTCTGTCGGGGGACAGACGAATAACCTGAAATATGGTGTAACTTTTGTTTATCAGGGGCCTGCGATACCAAGTTTCCTTGACTTTGATTTTGACTCAGTGAGACTCGCGCAATAAAGACGAATCTAACTACGTATCAATCATCAAAATCGGTGCAGCTGTTTAGTAGTTACTAGTGAACTTAGGGATGGATGTACATACATACAGGTCAAACAAATAACCCTCCTTTTTTGGCTTCGCCGCAGTCGGGTAAAATGGATTCACCCACTTGTACAAGTGCACTGAATAAATATTTGATTTATTAAATAGATAAGGGAATGGAAAAATACAAGGATTGGCAATATAACAGATTATTTTCCCTATTATGAACCCTATATAGATTTTGAAGGATATTTTAAAAGGACAAACGTCAATTATTATTCGGAGTGCTAATCAGACAAACCTAGGGCTTATTAATTAATATGCTGCTGTAGATAAGACAAATACGTAGCTTGTACTAAAACGATGGCAAAAGAGCAAGTCTGCAAGGCATTACAATTAGAAGGATTGCTAATTGCATGATGTTGCGCATCCTCGTTACTGATTCCTCGTTTCTCCGAATTCCCACGGGAATTTTATCATTGTTTCATTGAATGTATTGCAGATTTAGGAATATAATATCATTATTTATTTGGCATAGTCCGCTTTAAGTATAACCAGACACATCGAACACAGGATCTCCTTGGACACCTGGCAGCTTCTGATCATTTGAGTCAGTTTATTTTTGACCTCAAATCAATGGTACCTAATTTGAAAATGAATGAACATTCTTTCTAAACAAATTCTAAAATGGCTTAAAAAAATTATTGAATGAATATTTATTTGTTAAACATAGGACCATACATTTGGTCTTCAGTAACAATTCAGTTGACTCTCTATGTTTTGCCAGTGGCGTACAAATTTTATAGTTACAGTAGGTACAATACGGCCGATATAACTTGGCAGGTCTGAACCCGGCACTACGAATTTTCGCGCAAGTTCTCACACTCGCCTCATGTCACCATTTGGTTCCTAAGAAGGTAATATAGCGCAGCCTTCTGCGCAAAGTTCGGAACTGTCAAGTTATATCGGCCGTATTGTACAATAGAATTAATTTTAATTCAGAAACATTATAAATTTTTATACATTTTCTTTTTGTTCCTGTTTTGTAATGACTGTGACATCAAAGGTTTTCTAGTCGGCATTTAGGTTCATCATTGACCTGAATACAACCATCAAGATTGAGAATAATGTTAGTTAGAGCCTGTTCTCTAAATGTAGACTTCCCAGACGACGTTCGTTAGGCATGGGCTAATTGTCTCTAGTAAATGGAACGTTAAGCCACTGTTCAATCAACGTAGCTTCAGTAAATATTATCGCGTCAAAGTTGTTAGTGAAGTTCACCATTATAGAAAAACTCAAGTACATATACCTAATATGTGTTAGTAAATGGATGACCCCATAAACGTTACCATAATGAAAGACCCTTCTGGAATATTGCCTCCTCAGTGATATTTATTTATACAGTAATGTATACGGCTGCCCATTTCACTGATTTAATTCCAAAATCACTTTTCATGGACCCATATTTTATGCTGTGGGTAGATTATTATTAATAATGATAGGAAGCGGCGCAGATGTATTTCAACAAGATTGCGGTTTATGTAAAGGATTGTAATTAAAGTTACTTTAACGTAAGGATTATAATTAATGACGAAGTAGATTAGGACGAATGCTTGCAAACAATTTGTGCTTCACGAAGTATTTTGAAGAACGTTCGTATGATTTGCAAGAAAACCTTTATTGCCTTAACTGGGAATCTTGACAAAGTTATTAGTCAAACATTGTACAGTTTTGCGTCTTTTCAAATTATCACTTTTAAAAGTCAACAAGAAACAAGAGCAAAGTTTTGTTACGAGTTTATAACAGAACATGCAGTTCCTTATTAACATTTGTTTCCTAAGCAATATTTTGAGTTTTTGTGGTGAAGAGAAGGGTACCTCTTACGTACAGTGGCTTAAAAAAGTCTATTGATATAAAAACCTATAAGTGGATACGTTACGTATTCAGCGTACCTACTATCTCCAAAATTAAGGTTCGTGCAGACTGGTGCGACTTACGTGACGCGACACCGGTAATGTTCCACCGTGAAGTTTTCTTAAAAATTGTTTGATTAAAGTCGCGTCGCGCCTGTTTGTGGAAGCCTTTAACCAATCCGTGTGTTGAACGCGATGCTGATGATTGTGGCAATTCCGCATTGTCACGGTTATTAGAGTATTATAACTAGACTGATTTTATTATTGACTGACATGGCATGAAATCAATAAGTATATGGTTTGATATTCAGTGATTGAGTGTGGCAGCACGTCAGGTAACAAACCCCAGGTGGAACGCGTGAGGGAGAGGCAAATTTCGCGCCTTCACACCCCTAGCCGCCGCAGGAGACGTCCTGGGTAGCCGGGAATCGCAGGCCGATTCCCAGCTACCGCAGGCGTGGGCTTGGGTACGGTGAGCAATGGGTAGCTCGCCGTCCGATAAGGAACAGGCCCGGGTCGACGGTGCGTTGTGTTCCACGCGCGCCTCAAAGAGATGTCAGCAGAACTGACGGGGTCCGCTAGGGCCGATGCCTGTCGGGGTCCGAAAGGAATACCGTGGCCTCTGGCAACATACAGGCAATTGAAGGAACACGGGTGGGTTTTAGTCAGTAGGAGTCTGACACGCCCTTCCGCTCCGCCCAGAGCTGGAGAAGTTATTTGATAATTTCCTACCCAAAAACAAAAAAAAGTAACAAACCCCAGTAAGTATCAGCTGACCTCTTATTCTATTGAAACTATGTACTCCGCTAGGACAGCATAAGGTCAAAGTGTTACCACTGATGTGCGGTCTACTGTATCATTGTGGACATGGCTCCTATAAAAGTAAGTAGGTACAAATGATTGCAACGAGACCGATCCGACAGTGAAGGCTTAGTTCGAAGTTTTACATTGATCGCACTTGAGCTGGATTTAGTTCAAATAAGTTTCACACTGTCTAAATCTAAAGAGTGTTTAGACCCCAAAATTTGTTTCATATTAATTGCATTTTTTTATATTATTTTTAACTAGATGGTGTATTTTCTGTATATCTGTATGGACTGCTCATTAAAATTCACTAAGCGAATGTGCTATGGACTTTCATTAAGTATATTTAACCAAAATTGTAGTATTTACGAACATTATTTATTATTTTATCTTTGTTATTTGTGTTTCACGAACTGTGTTCAAATAAATGTTTTTCTTTCTTTCTTTTCTTTAAAAGCTACGACGACGCGTTCCGGACGTTTCTCGTCTGTCTATGAGCCTAACATATCTACTCAAAAGTAAAATTTATGACAATATCGCAGGTCAGATACGAGTGCCTACCTACATACTCGAATTTCATCGATAACTGAGTAGAGTACATGCCACGAAGCCTCCTTTGCTAGCGGAAATAAATTGTGTTTTCCGATGGCTGCTCAGCTAAAGGGCCCTTTACAAGGGATACGGCTGAACGCGTATAATACAATGGACCAATAACAGCCGCGTCAGACCAGAAAAATGTTGGTAGAATTTAGGGAATGGAAGCTGAGGGTAATGTTTATGATTATTTACTGACACGGCATGGTTGAACTTACGTAAATGGCTGGATACTCTGAAAGTGAATAACCTTACATAACTTTACGCTCGTAAAGGGTAGGCGAAGGGGTAGGTATTGCACAGGACATCTTCACAGCAGGGCTCGGATAACGGTATATTTTTCGAAACGGTTTCGTCTTAAAAACCTAAGGAACGATTTGTTTCGGACTCTTTGTCACTTTTATTTATTTACGACGCCACTACGCACTTCACATAATGGACATGTTTAGTCCCTAGAACGTTTGTTGAATACTAAAAAAGGACTCGCACACGAAGGGTTCCGTACCACCGTACAATATAAGACGCCGAAAAACCACGTTTCTTGTAGGGGGAGTAATGGGGATCCTTTAATCATTAACTTTATTTTATTCTAATATTTTTTTGTTAAAGCGGCCATAAGTATACACATTCTGTGATAATTTAATGTGTTTACCTATTACGGTTCACAAGATACAGTCCTGTGGCAGACGGACGGACGGAAGAACAGCGGAGCCTTAGTAATAGGGTCCTGTTGGCACTCTAGCTACGGAACCCTTAAAAGTATGTTATCAGGATGATAAAAGATAATGTCCTTTATCTGTTTTTATTAAGCCAGCTCGTTCGCTCGTCTCACCTGTTTCATTCACTAATCCCGAGATAAAACCCAAACGGATCTTCAACCAAATTATTCGTGCGGCAACGGGGATAGGCAACGTGTGTCATTATGAGTTATTTTATTGTGATTCACACACAAATGAGTAAACATATAATTGTATGCGTAATAAAAGGATATTTTGTTTCACATAATAGATTGTAATTACCATGTATATGTTTAAAATTAAATTACAAATTGTAAATTGATTTTATGGGGATAGTAATCAATAAAGTGAGGGTGTTGTGAGAACTTTTGTCAACAATATTAAAAAAAAAAACTATTTTGAGTTATTTTTGCCATCAATACGTTAAGAAAAAGAAGTGAAAACCTACATACTACCTTTGAATATTTCTAGAATATTAATTTAATAAGAATGTAAATTTTTTTTAAATGTCTTTTAATGATAATGAAAAATACTCAATCTAAAACTATTTCACCATTTATATAAACAATAAGAAAAAAAAAACACAAATAAGAAATAATAATATAACACAATTACTACAATTGTACTCAAAATTATAATTATTTCATATCTCTATGTATTTTACTGCGTGTACATAAATAATAAAATAATAAATAAATTAAGCTGAATTTACAAAATTAACAAGTAGGTACTTCTCAAGGACCGTAGGAACTTCGAAAGTTATGGTTGAAGTCTGTAAAACGCATTTTTGTGGCTTGAATGTCTTTGAGAATATTCTTGATTTTCACTTTGTAAGTGGGACGTTTTGTTACAACCGTTTTGAAGTATTGTGGAGAGGAGCTCGTGGCTAAATAATAACAGCCGCACAGGTCGTTCGAAAGTTAAGCTATGCTTGTCGTGTTCGGTTGGTGGATGGATGACCACCCATTCCACATGTCGAGACACCTTTCGCGCCTCGGAAAGCACGTTAAGCTGTTGGTCTCGGCTGTCATTCCTAGATCTTTGACAGTTGTACAAACCTATTTACAAAAAAAAAACCTATGTCATTTCAGTCGTTACGGGTAGTCAGAAGCCAAAGAGTCTGACAACTAGTCTTATCACGGTGTATCGTGATACCTACTAACTAGGTTGTGGAGGTCAGATAGGTAGTCGATCCATTTAAAATACTGGTATTCAGCTGCATCCGGTTAGACTGGGAGCCGACTCCAACATAGTTGGAAAAAGGCTAGGCATATTGATTATTCGGTAATATTGTAAAATACGTGTGAATTTTCACTCTACCGTGCAAAAAGGACACACACGCAATGGAAGTGGTCGATTTTCCTGTTGAACCTACTAACTTATCTCCCTTCATTCACAAAATGACATGGATTTGTAGTTTTCGAGTTCCCCTCGTAGTCCAAACATAACAATGTAAAAATTACTATATTGGTCATCCAATGGAGTTGAGGATATTGCGAAACTTTTCCTCAACTCGGGTAGAGTGGGGCATACCATGCCATACAAGTAGCTGTACAAATTACGAATAATTTAACATTAGTATTGTTAGTATTACGTCATTCTATTCTAATGTCACGTAAGTTTTTACTGTGACTAAAATGGTAGTGGTAAAATTAGCGGCAATTAAATAATTCCGAACATAATAAATGTGACTTTTTCTGTGTTTCATTCTAACCTTTTTTTTGGTAATGGGGTGAAAATCCTCATGGATGTCTTCCGTCCTAGGGCGGACGGAGGGCTCTGTCAGACTTCTACTGACTAAAACCACCTCGTGTTCCTTCGCACAGTTGCACTCTTCAACGCAGCCCCCGACTGGTGCCTACCCGCCACTGCGGGCTCCGTCTGGTTAAGGGGAGGGTGAGGTGTTTGACTCCCCCCGCGACGTCCAAGAGGGGCGCGCGTGGAACATTACACGCCACCATCTCGGGTCTTATATTATAGGGGCCACTTATATTATTAGACGTCCCCGAAGCCACTGTCCCTGAACCCATTTAGGGGGGGGGGGGGGGGCGGAAGAGGGCATTATCGGCCCTCTGTCGACGCCCGGTGCGCCTGCTGCGGGCCGGGAGACCACTAGAAAATCCCTCTTATTTTCCGCTGCCTCCTTCTGCTTGTGATTCTAACCTAACCTATTTGATCGGGATGCCGCAGCTTAGTTACTGCGACCAACTTACAGAAAAGGCCCAGAAAGTTAAAAAGAGGTTAATTTTTTTAAGTGAAAACTTCTTTAGGCACGTTGGGCATTTTTGAGATGGGACTAAACCATTGATTTCGCGACACTGTAACGCAATTTACCGACGCCCGCGCGCGCGATTACCGCGGTATTTTAAAGTTTTCACTTCTGTTCGCACTCCCGGAGTGCTACTGTGTTTTTTAAACGACCATTATTTGTCGACTGAAAAGTTTTTAAAGGCTCATTTATTTCAGAAAACGATTTTCATTCAAATGTCAAAAAGTTTTTAGAAGATTAATAAAATATTTTCATTTCTCATACTCGGAAAGTAGTGTTTGTTTGATCCGAGTAGCGGTTGGAAGTTTCCTTAAATTCGAAATGAAAATTAGAGTGTTTAACACGGGTGATAGTCATCAATTCCTTTCGACCCTTGTGTAAAAATCTACTATTCCCTAATATAACAGCTACAATGTCTTCGTCTTCCAGTCTCGTGTCGGCGAAACTGCTAAACTACTATGATCATTCCTCTCTACGGTAGACGGGTATAAAAAATACCTCACTTTGTAGTGAAAATATTAGCTACGTTGCAATATTTATAAAACTGGGCGGCCTTACCACAGCTAACCCTTGTCTAAACCAAGCCCAGGTAGCGACTTTTTCCCGCGGGTTTTTTTTTTGCGCATTTTCAACGCTCTGCTTAGCGCCGACAGCTGAAAATCCAACAGTGTATTTTGTCGACGCGCTGGCGTGCACTCTGTTGGATTCTCAATGCTCGGCTCAACACCGAGAGTTGAAAATCCAGTGCGCAATGCACACGTTCACGCGGCTATCAATAAATTAGAACTAAAATAATAAAAAAATTACAGGTAACACCGATTTTCTTTCTTGTGAATATCAAACCGCGGGGCTTGAACATTAACGCACAAAAAGGTAGGCCTATAGCAGTTAATTAATTTAGACTTGGAAGTATCATTAACCTTACCGAGTATTCTTTTTTAAACTTTGGTATCGATAAACGTGAAATAAGTAACAGTTTTGGGTTTCTATCTTCCTTACATATTATAAAACAAAGTCCCGCGCCGCGTTTGTCTGTCTGTCTGTCTGAACGCGATAAACTGAAAAACTACCAAACAGATTTTCAAATGGTTTTCACCAATGAACGGAGTAATTCATGCGGAAGGTTTTAGTGTATAATTCATTAAGGTTTTGTGTAAATTGGCTGAAATTTGACGATTATTGTTGCAGATGTCGGAAAAAATCATGCCGACTGGGAACTTTATTGGCGTGCGCCGCGGAAATTGTAAAAGTTACATAAAATGTATGTTCTACAGTATTGTTTATCTTCAAAAGTTCAACAAAATGTTCTAAGGATGACCCACAATAACCATTTTTATCTTTCAGAATTTGATAAAAATTTCATTGTTATTTCCGAAGCTATTTTGACCGGTATTATATTAATCCTTATCCAATAAACTATGTTATTTAAATTGAGCATTTAATTTAGATTAAAATATGCCTTGACATAGTATCATTTAAACAAATGGTTTAAAAGATATCACAGATTCAAAATTACGCGTAACAAAATAATTATGGTTGGAGCGCAGCGGTAGGAGTCAATAACCTTTTCCTGGAATATTAGGTATGTGATCCCGGTAGTACGTTCCCGAGGGATATTTCCCGACATCCACGCGGGCATAGCCGCGGGCAAAAGCTAGTTTTTTTTTTAAATATTTTAAATCCGTTCGTTGTAGAAATGTTCTTTAGAATAATCCCAGTATAATATATCAAAGTGAAATGTGTTTATTCTCACATGAACTTAATCACAGAGAGCGAGAAACAAGTTGTTTAATCAAATACAGCCTGCGGTTGAAGAGGGGTAACTAATATTATATTTTATCCTTGTTAAATAAGTAAAGAATTCGTCATAGGCTCATTGTATACGAACTAAGTAATAATTATTATTTGTGTACTATAGCTTGGTATAAATTGGACATTCTGTTATTAAGACGGTAAGGGTACTGACTTGCTAAGGAAACTATAGGTACTTATCGCTTGTCTGAAATCTTTAAGAGCTAGTGAGCCAAACCCCTCTCATCTTTGTACATATAATTAAAGTCGGTTTTCGTATCTGTCTGTGTGACCGCGTAAACAAACTCCGCAACGAATTTTGATGCGGTTTTCACATTCATTTAGAGAATTTATTCGGGAAAGTTTATGTGTATAATACATTAATATATGATATGTACAATTTTCTCAAACATGCTTCGAAATTCGAACACCATTTTGATGACCTTCTTCGAGATAAATCGAAATTGCGGTACTGTCGAATACATGCAAGCTCCCGGCCATCAATATTTGTATGAAAATCCATATCTGCCGTGTTTATCGGCCAAATAAATTACTATGAAAACTCAAATCTGTCGTTTTATTTAAAAATGGAACGAACTTTTTACTTCAATACATGGCAACCAAGGAGGTAACATAACATAGATTTTGTTTAAATTTCGATTTGGCTTGCAAATAGAGCTGTTTCAAGTAAAGAAGAAACAAATGAACATAATTATTGTCGCGTGAAAAACTATAGTCGTTCGTCATTGATTCTGGAATTTATAGTTAATTTACTCAAAATTAAAATAAATCGAAATATTTTATTTCACATAAACCTACATGGGCACTTATGAAACGTCAGAAGCCAGGTGCATTTTTCCAATTGGTCGTTTCCTATGGAAAAGAGCCGGCAAGAAACTCCACGGTTACTCTTCTAAAAATAATTGGCTTTTACAATACTTTCAAATAACAGTGGTACTAGGTATGGGGGGACTTTGGGAGGTTCCTGTTCAGGATGGTGGGAGGAAACGCCCGGGTGTCACCATTGTGTGGATCGCCCGGAGGACACAGTGGAGCATCGGTGGAGGTCTGCCCGGCTTGGGCGAAGCATCGCTGTGTCCTCTTGGAGGCGATCGGCGGCGGTGATCTCTCGCGTCCGGCTCTGGTTCAAGCCATGGTACGGAGCGAGAGGAAATGGGAGGCCGTCACCTTCTTCTGCGAAGCGGTAATGCTCGCGAAGGAGGAGGCGGAACACGTGAGGGTGAGGCAAATTTCGCGCCCTCACGCCCCTAACAACAAAAAAACTATTTTAATTAAACGCAATAACATGATTGCTATTATAACTGTAATAATTTTGAATAATTATTATGTCCATGAAAGCCACTAATAAAGAGTTAAAATTAAATCGTAGGTATAATTATAATGTTAAATAATAGGATGAATATGTCAAGGACAAATGTAAAAAAATAAGATTAAAATGAACATGGTCATTTGAGAGCAGTTAATAGACTCTTATATAATTATACCGTTAATGACGTACAATACCAGGGAAGCCACATGTGCAGAGGGAATTATTGCCAGACTTCTTTGTTTCAACGTAGTCTTTAATTTTATAATATGCTTTCTTGATAAGGACACGTTGGATGTGGGTTTTGAATTTCCCATCTCTAAGTTTCGTAACGACTTTGGCAACTTGTTATAAAAGCGGATACTGTTTATAAGAAATGACTTGCTTGTTTTAGTTAATTTAATTTGGGTATCATAATTTCATGTCTACTACGTGTATATTATGGAAATCGCTTCTTATTTTGAAAAGTCCTAAGTTTTTGCGAACATACAAAATACTTTCTAAAATATAAAGAGAAGGCAGAGTCAGTATATCAATCTCTTTAAATTTGTTTCTAAGTGACTTGTGAGGACCCATTTTATAGATTGCGCAGATTGCTCTCTTTTGTAAAATGAATATTGAATCTATGTCAGCTGCCGATCCCCACAGCAGAACGCCATAAGACATAATACTGTGGAAATAAGCAAAGTATACTAACCTAGCTGTGGCTATGGCTATATCAGTTAACTGGCTTGTTTTTCCTACTCCATGTGTAGCTTAACTTAATCTACCTGAAAGAGTTCTGATGTGGGCGCCCCATTGCAATTTTGATTGTAAAGTAATTCCTAAGAATATAGTTTCCGTTATTGCATCTATGTAGTTTTTTGCCATCAAGTTTTCAATTTTGACCTACTTGAGGTACATTTGGTAATGAGAACCTAATACATTTAGTTTTCTTTGCATTAAGTAAAAGATTATTAACTGTGAACTATAAAAAACAGCCAGACTATGGTTGACATGTAAGTCATCTGTATCTTTCCCGTCTATTTAAAAAATAAGAGAAGTGGCAGCAAATAGAGTTATATCCGATAAGTTAGCCATCATGTAAGGAAGATCATTTATATAAACTTGAAATAAGAAAGGGCTGAGAATTTAACTTTGAGGCACGCCCATTTTAAAGACCCCGAAGACGTCGCCCCATTAACGTTTACTTTTTGCTGCCTGTTTGATAGATAGGAAAGAACAAGATTAGTAGTTTGTCCACGAATTCCGTAGTGGTGTAATTTACAGATCAGTGTGTTGTGGTCAACGCAGTCAAAGGCTTTTGAGAGGTTACAGAAAATGCCAATTGCACCCTGGGACTTCTCCCAGGATTCTAAAATGTGACTGATGAGTTTTACTCCTGCATCGTCGTCGACCTACCTTTCGTGAAACCAAACTGGTGACTATGTAAAATCCCATTTGAATTAAAATGTGACAACATCTGGTCTAGCATGATTTTTTCATGTATTTTACTCAATGCTGGTAGCACATATTGGTTTATAATTATTAGATCATTCTTACTACCCGATTTGAAAATTGGTACTACTTTACTATGTTTCATTAAATCAGGAAATGTACCGCTATCTAAACATTAATTAAATATGCCTGTTAGATATCTTCAAGAACGTTAACGGAAATCCCCCATAAGTCAGCAGTGTTTTTTACTTCTGAATGCTTTTTTAATTGTGACAATAGAAATGGGCTTGAATTCAAAACTTAGAATGCCCTTACTGAAGTATTCTTTAAGAAGATATTTAGCTAGTATAGATGATGAAGGGAGAGATTTCGTAACTTTTATTGGGATGTTGGTGAAGAAATTTTCTAGTGTCTCAGCAACTTTTAACTTATCTGAAATGGTTCCATTATCAATTTTTAAATACAATTAATTCTGATCTCGTTGTTTTGTGTTTCCAGTTTCTTTGTTAATTACCTGCCACACAGCTTTTATTCTGTTATTAAAAATATTAATTTTATTACTTATTAATTTAGATTTAGATTGGGCACTGACTCTTTTAAATATCTTAGAATAGTTTCTTACATAATTATGAATTGTTTGATCAGAAGTCAACGATTTTTTGTTTTATAAATTATATAAAATATCTCTGCTTCTTCTAATGCCAGGAGTTGCCATTCATTAAATTTTGGTTTGGTATTACTCAATTTGAATTTCCGCGCATTATTTGAGAAAAGTACTATAGAAGCTTTGGCCACAACCAGGCATTGATGGACTCACGTATGTGTGCCTCGTCTTCGCCTCGGCCTACATTTTCGAGATCCTCCAACGTTGCCCCAGTTGCAAGCCGCAATAGTACTGTACTATTACGTACCTAATTACTTACATGTAATAAAGAAATCTGATGTGTTATCAAGTGGTAAAAACTGCACGAAGCAGCGGCGAGTGTCTAAACTTTATAAAAGAGCTAGGGCTTATTCTGCAATCGAGCTTCTACAGTCTGCGTCGTGGTTGAGTCTGTCTCCGATAGCCTTTAAGGCCTATTATTTATATTGCATAAACAAAACAACAAATAATTTTCCTTTTTGGCCTCGCCGCAGTCGGGTAATAAAGAAACTATATTCTCATTATTATATAATTCGGTTAGCGGGACTGCTTGGTCTACCAAAGGGTCGTTTTTAAACGCCTATCCGACTAATATATCGTCCGCGAGATAAAGTGCCCTAAAAGGTGTTCTATATCTCATCACGTAACGTATGGCCTCTTTAAGGATAGCAATCAGACAACCCTCTGTATATGGAGGTACATCCAAAAGCTTTTAACTGTATATTCTTCTACATAGGGAATACACAAGTAGCTCATATACAAGATTATACAAATACGACAAAACCAAACAAGAATGGAATTAATTACATTACGGTCGCAAAGTGACATTTCTGGTAAAAGGTGTGAGAACGGATTTATTTACGTATTACTTTCGCAATTAACGTAAAACTGAGCCTGCTAATTAATCGTCTGTGACAGGCCTCAGGGAATTATCATCTCATGCTAAGCTTACTGTCCAAATATCTTATTTATCTGTCATCTGACGTGCACGGTCTTTATCTTGGCTTCGGTTTGCTGGGACCTAAAAAGGGTTTAGGGAATACGTACCTCATTTCTTTCATAGCCATATAGTGGAATAGTTTCGTTAACTGCTGACTGCCGCTTCATATTCCTACAACAATTTTTGGCATCTTGGTAACAGTAATATTACTTAACTGATTGAAATTCCGCTGCATATTATGTACATGTAAAAAAACCCTGCCCGATCCGTGAGGGCGTGGTTAGGTATCGTACTGAGTCTATTTATGTGGTAATTATCAAGAAAAATTAAAAAAAAAAATCGTCTCATTTTTTTTATGGATTATTTAAACTTTTCACACTCAAAAAGGTACAAAGGCGGACTTAATGCCTTAGACATTCTCTACCAGTCAATCAAGGGTGGTGGATTGGATTGTTTTTTTCAAAAGGGAATTTTTTCAATTACATGGGGTGCGGGCGGCCGTCATTTATCGGGTGTCTACAAGTCATAGCTTATATACCCCTGTTGAAAATTTGCTCATTTTTAATGAATTTGTGGTAATTTAGGTACTAATAATGTAATTTTTAAATAGCAAATACTTTTATGTTCAATAATATTATTTTTTTTATTACTTTTAGGTAATGTTATTGCAGTACCTATGAGTTTTTTTTTTACATATTGTATATGTGGATAGAATAGAAGAGGATAGAATATGTACCTACACCAAAATTGGACGGATGCAAATTACCACAAACCAATTACTGTGCAATTTTGATAGGTAGAGTACCTACGTTCCTATTAATTAAACCCACACTGTGCCTTGTATACTTCGGAATGGTGTGCACAGATTCCATTGATACGAAAATACGAGTGACTGTGGATTTATAGTAGGTACCTAAAAACCTATCGGCGTACACGCCTTGCCATCAGTCAGTTGAATCCCGAAAAAGTAGTATCGATTCAGGAAACATGTACTCGCAGACAAACTCGTTGCACTAAAATAGAACGAATGGATTGTAACTCGTATCGACGGAGCTCCGATAGGTACTCTATTTATTACCTATATCACTAGATGTGACCTGTGGTTTCAAGCAGCTGTGTCAAGACTCGTGCAGACCAGCGCGATATCGCGGGCGCTACAAGGGTCGCGCTGCCTGTAGCGGCCGCGATATCGCACTGGTCTGCACAAGCCTTTACACAGAGTACCTTTCTACCAGATAATCTCTTCGAATTCGTAATTCCATCATTCTTTCTAGAGATTAGTTTTTACAATCAACCTTCATTATGGTATATTTTTAATATGTATGTTTTTATCATTGTTCTTCTCGAACAGAACACCTTCACGCCATCTAATCTCTTCACCACCCTTGGTTGACTGGTAGAAAGGGGTGTGTAATATATGGCATAATAACAGATAGTATATATAATATCACTTGAAATAACGTTCACATGCTATAATTTTCATATGCTACAAAAAAAAATAACCTAATTTCATGTCATCAAATGTTAAATTTCATATAACCTTCTTTTGCTCTAATAACATTTAGTATATATAACTCTCATTTCATATAATTTTTAATTTGTATAATGCTCTTTTTTATAATGTTCTGTTGACCTAATTTTCATATTTACTCATTTTAGTAATGAATAACCTCATCTATAAATGAATAACCTCCTGGCGCTCGGCGGCCGCTACCGCGGCACGGTCTCTTCGCTCGCTCGCCTTCGCGCGTAATGGCCACTGTTCTAACCTAACCTAACCCAAATGACGACGTTTCTAAATTATATTAAACGTTACTTATAGATTTTGAATATTATAGTTACTGAATATTATACTAATAGAATATTAATTCAAATGTGTATTATAGAAAATGTTCATTATACCATATTAAATTAGGTAAAATGAAATTATATCAAAAATTCGTTATTTCATTCCATCGTTAAATTTAAAAAAATATATATTCGATGAAATTAGATCATATTATCATTAGAACTTTTGTTATTATTTCAAACGTTGCACACTCGGTAGAAAACATATATAAGTATATAAAAGTCCGCCTTTGTGCCTTTTTTTGAGTGCGCGAATTATAAATAAATAAATGAATAAACTTCGAATAAACCACTTTAATTCTATTTAGTTTGGAGTAGACAAAAGCGGCACATCATGGCACGATTATCATAAGATCTTCTTTGGCCGTCAATGCTCAAAAACACTCTGTTTTAATAAGTATTTATTTTTAACTTCAATACATTTTCAAGAGTTTGTGATCCCGAGATTGTAAAGCTTCTTAAAGTACATAAAATAGATCAAATTACTCTGGAAACGTTTTTTTGTCTTGTATATATAAGTAGGTAGTGTAGGTAGGTATTAATAAACTTTCCAAAAGTTAAGATAAAACCTACCTACATTTTATCTGCATTAGGTAAGTACTCTTTTAATTAAAATTATGTTAATATTTTTTCAATAAAAGTGTATGTGAAACCCCGCTGGTTTTTCCTTCGATTTCATCACATTACTAATATGAATGTGGTATCCTTATGGATGAATGAAAGGTAATTGCATGCTGCTGAGATGAGAACGCTAAGAGGTGATGCAGAGGAATGTGGAAGATATTAATCTTACTTCAATCTGTCTAACCTTGACGTTATAATGCTGTAGTATCTTGGTGACTGAGCTCTGCTCTGGTGAAATTAGAGAATTCTCATTTAATAGTATAGAAAAGTTCATACTAATTTCTTGTATAGTACACACTAATTCTATCCTGCCATGATAATAGGTGAAATGAAATGAAATTGTTTATTCTGTAAAAAGGATATTGGAATCACTTTTACACGTCATATTAAAAAAAATATAAAAAATTAGCTAGATGAGTTCGGCTTTTCCTATCTGACTTCTCTGAGTAGAAAGGCCGAAGTAAACTCACAGAAAGATAGAAAGAAAAACATTTATTTGTACACAGTTCGTGAAACACAAAACACAAATAACAAAGTGAAAATAAAAAAAAATAATGTTTGAAAAACAATAGTGTGTGCCTCACGGCTGCGCCAAAAAGGTTCTTTTCAGCATAAATGCCGAACAGATACTGTCTGACGCTGGTTTTCTAATGAACCCTTAAGGACAAGTGACGGGAGTACAAACAGTTTCAACATACCTATACATAATTTTTATACCTAAAAAACGAAATAAATAAATAAGCACGTAATCAAACATATTACAAAAACAAAAAAAAAAAATACGAAAACAACAAAAACTGTCCCAGCAAAAACCTGTTCTTAGCGAGCCATGTGGAATCCGTGCACTGGTGCACTCACAAAGCGCTACAGGCCGCCGACCGCAGCGGACAGATACACTGACACGAGAAACACAGAGGTCAGGCTCTTTTAAAGTCCAGACATAATCTTGGTCAGGCCATATGAGGACCAAGTAAAGTAGTGTCTGAAATGGTCTTTTGAGGAAAGAACCACACAGATTTGGGTGGACCTGTCCAGTCAGTGCAAGCATTTGTCAGTAATCGTGGAGCTCAACTCAGAACTTATGGAGCTCAACTCGACGAACAATACCAAAGAAAGGACATTTGGGTAGGCCGTATTTATAAACTACTCAAACTGCCAGACTATCATTAAAACTAGCTGAGAAATAAAAATAATAATAATATCCACATAGTCCTCACATTCTCAATAATTAAAATAATATAATACTTTGCAGAGTAATCATGCCATTTTGTATATAATATTTAACAATGTTACTGTTTACATAAAATTGGTATATTTTGATGATTTTACTATTATTCAGTAAAATCATAATGATAAAATGATAATGTCAATTTTACGGTTTTATCAAAAGGCAGCAGAGTTAGCAGCTCAATCGGTAGGTACCTACTAATTCCATGCTGCCATGAAAGTAGGTACATACTAATTCCATGCTCCCGTATTTATAATGTAATTAACCTATCTATGTTCCATGCTACCGTGTAATTATTCTAAGGTATCTTGTTCTAAACTTTGGGTGACCGAATTCTGCTCGGGAGAAAATACGGAGAAAACGAATTTTCCTAGATTGGACTCGAAATATTGATTTGAATAACTGCTGAAAGAGATTTATTTAATTAACAAATAAGCAGTTTCTCTGTACTCTGCATTTCATTGAGATCATTTTAAATACATTTTTTGGGATTACGTAAAATTACCAATACGGAACAGAAGACATTGCTTAATTAAATTTCAAGATGATTCAGATAAGATGAATCGCAGATTTCACAAGAGGCTGCGGAATTAATTTTTCTTCGGAGAAGAAATTGCTCGACCAGCAGGCCCAAGGTTTATTGAGAACTCTGCTCAAATTGAGACGAAAAATTAACTGTCTTTAATTAACGGATCTTATTGCTTTAGGCGTAAATTCATATTTAATTATGTAGTAGGTAGATACTTTATAGTAATCTCAATTATGGCCGTTTTTTTGTTTTCTTTGGGAAAATTTTGAAGGCTCCTGAGCATTTTGGGGTATCCAAAATGGATATGTATTTGGGATACGATTCTTAACACATGTTAAACTTGTGATCTACTTATTTCTCCCTTAATAATAAAAAAAACGGAATCAAGCACGCACGAGTAAAGATGAACTGTTGATAACTAGTTAAAACTTTGTTAATTCCTACGGCTATGAGCATACAAGTCCGAACTTCAATCTAACAAGGCTATATTAAAATGATGTATGGCTCTTGTCCTATTTAACAATTTTGTTTTAAAACATTTCGTTGGATCCGCCGCTCAAATAATTTATAGGAGCCTGCTTGAAATATCTGAGCAAAACATTATTTGTCGGTTCAGTGCTTTTACTCAATGTTATAAAACTGATATGACGACGACTGGCGAAAATACAGTTAGAATCACTTATTTTTATCTCGCCTGCTTCTATATGCTTTGGTGAATAAATTCTTTAAATTATCTATTCATATTTCTACTATATAAGTAATATTTCATACATGAATGCTGATCCAGACTACCTAAAAGTGGTATTGTAACTTAAGCCTTAATTTACCTACTGTTGAAGGACGTACAAAGCCGAACACCTCTGTATAATCCTAACCAATTAATCCACTTAATACACGATGTTAATAGACAATCTCTCAGGAGACGCTATTGAAGCGTTCGTCAGAGGAAGCCGTCTTATATTGAATAGCACACTGTTCCCACAGAGAATGGAAGTAGAAAATATTTTCATCTCAACAGTCATATTTTCTTGTTTAACGTTATTTCAAGCTTTAGAAAAGTAAAGCAAATGAGGAAACGAACGAGGGGAGGGAAGATTTTGGGGGTCATGACCCCCCAAAATCTTTCACGCTGTCGGGAGCCTGAATGATTTACTTGTATTACTAACTTTTAAAACTGTACTAAAGATAAACTACGATAACATGGCGCGCCCCTCTACTTTACTGTTTCAATGGGTCTAGTGACTAGACTCATGAATAAATAAATCCTCGGATTTATTTTTGTTTGATGGTCGTCTCAGTACGCACACAATGCGTTGTGAGTCTTGGAGGCGCTTTGTAAATACATTTCACAAATACTTTCAACCGTGTAGAATTTTGGAGGGGCGCGCCATGTTATCGTAGTTTATCTATACTTGAGTCACGGTAACCCGTGGCTAATTACAGGTACTTACTTGAGCCACGATAACCCGTAGCTCAAGTAAGTACTTGTAATTAAGATGGGTATATTATCCAAAAACATTAAGAAAATAGGCAGTGGGGACCGCCAACAGAATTGAAAACTTAAAACTATGAAATAACAGTGATTTTTTAAATTTTCCAATTAATTGTAAGATCAAAAATAAAAATTTCACAATTTGTAAATTAATATTAATAACATCTGGTCTGGTTTTCATATAAATCAGCACTCCAGAGCAACAACAATCGGAGCACATACACAGGTGCTGTGCTGTTAACATTAGCATGTCGGTGACGCGAACCCATAAGATTTTCCCCTACCAAAAAGCGCTCAATGCGCCTAAAGAAGTCTTCACTTCAAAAAGTCAATTATAAACAATTAGAGTATCTTGGCACGCAAAGCGAGCGACGCAAACTCGGAAATTTGGGTACCCCGCTCATAGGGTAGACTGGGTACGGTTGTGACAATCGCAATATTAGCGAAACTATAAGAAATACCGGGAGAGTGTAAGGAGAGAGAGGAGCGCTATGCGGGTCTGAACGTGTTTCACAGTATTGCGTCAGCCAACGCGCGACGTTGATGTTAGCAGAGGCCCTCATTACTTTTTAACAGTCAAAAGTAAGTATTTTCATTCGATTCGTTTTAATTATTGTTATTAAATGTTTACAGATACAGTAATGAGTGTTCTTTTTCATTTTTAGTTAAATATTTGTGGTTAAATAGCAGTGCTTACTTGTACAAAATACATTATTTTATATTGCCACAGTGATTGCTTTTTTTGCGAAGAAGTGCTTTGAGTACGGCTGTGACAATTTTTTTGGGTACGGTTGTGACGAATATTTAGTATAGTTTGTATTTTGACATTGTTACCGTATAGTATAATTAGAATTCTTTAGTTAGCTTTTTGGACTGATTATAATTTAAGACTAATTAAAGTACTAGCTATAAGCAATCAAACTGCTATATGAAGATTTGTTATAATAGCTATAGATGCCACAGTGTCTTATTATTTATAAACATTAAATGTTCTCACGTAATATAAATACGTAAATATATACATAAATGTAGTTACGTAAACGTTAATTTTTTCGAGAAGAATTAATTTTTCGTGCAATAAAAGTGATTGATGACCATTTTCGTGTATTTTTTAACCTGTCACTACCGAACCCAGGTACTGTCACAACCGCCCTTGGCGTGTGGTCGGTGACATTTTCTCTTTTTTTTCTAACATGCTCCTGTGAGTTAACCATAGCACCCAGAAACACAATTTTAGTATTTATACGTATACAAATGTGCTCTTCACAATAAAAAACTTCCGTTTTACAGCTAACTGCAAACAAACTTATCGGTCGTCAAATTAAAATTGTCACTTCCGTACCCAGTCTACCCTACGTAAGGTTTGAAAGTCTAAGGTTAAGGCCAGATTCCAAAACCTATACTACTTACTGTAAAACTGTTGAGTTTAAGCTTTTCTTCATAACAGTAATTTCTATTTCTGTATAATGGTCAAAAGAAAACAGAAGCATTTCAGGGTGTGGTGCTAAAATTATCAGCCTTCTCCCTTACCTTTTACATTCTCTTAATTCTTGAGCTTTTCTTCATAAGTCGACAAAGCAACTCATTACCAGTTCTTTTGGAATTATCAAAACAAAATCTTATCTATCCGAGTGTGTACAAAATTTCCGAGCTCGCTACGCTCGCTCTTGCATTCTGCATTCAGTTCAAAAGAGTTCTTAGCATTTAAAATATCTAACAAAACCTAATCTATCCAAGGCTGGTTGTTTAAATTGTCAAGCTAGCTTTGCTCGCTCTTCTCTTAATCTACTGTTGTAATACCTACTACGAGCAAAAAGTGCTGCGACTGCGACTAATGAGATTAGCCGGTGAAAACTTTAGATAGATGGCGCTAGCATAGCTTTTACCTGTCAAGTTTGTATTGTGTTTTGGCTTCCCTTGTTGACTGCGTTTTTTTTATAATATTGAAAGAACTGTTGTGAAAAAACATGTATTTGGCGGATAAGTGAGTTAAAAACTGAATTGTAAAAACGAGGTGCATCTTTACGAGAAAGGAAAGCAGACCTTGTCAAATCAAATTTTCCTTTAAAAAATCTTCTATTCTGGTTAAAGCTCCACTTTGACTTTTCCAACCCCATGTGCCCGCAACTACCCAGACCCCCCCCCCGCATGAGAAAGCTGCGTCTCTGAATAGCATAAGTAATGTGGAGCAGGAGATATATGCGCATATATCATTCTTGATGGGAAAACCCAATAACACTTTGCCGCTAGTAGCGCTTGCGACCTCTAGACCAACAGGATGTACCTCCCTAAAAATATTCCTCGGGACCCATGGTGACCCCGCCAAAATCTTGGGCTGCGACCGCGCCTGGAAGGAACAGACTGATATGAGCTGCTGCAATATTCAAAGGGAGTCGAACGTATTGCCATACTGTCTGAGCACAATTTCTTGATCCCGGCGGTTCCTGACAATTTAAATATAAAGAAATACATCTAGGTACACAGCAAGAAGTCAACAGGGAGTCAACCCTCACTGCTCCGACAAAACTTAATAGTTTACTGCAATGTTGAAATGAAAAACCCCTAAACTCCTTTATTTATTCAATTGAAATTATGTCTAGCCTGCGTGCGTCCCAAAAGGTTTGGAGCCTTAACCCGGAAAATCTCAAAATCTGGCTGCCAAGTTACCAACATGGATCGTAGGAAGGTAAATATATATTTTGGTAACTTTTCCTCTTCGATTACACTTATTTCCTACCAAACGTTATGAGAAATATTCTTCGTGGCCTGAACTCGGAAGTGGGTTGCGAACGGTTCATTACGTCTAAAAGTTTAGCTATGGTAGGTAGGTTTTTTGCGGTGCTTTACGAAAGTTACTTAAAGTTTGTGAATGTTACGCGGAGGATAACGGTTTGAAAATAACACGGACAAAAGTCAGTTGCTTATCTTTAAGGTGGCCAATAAAGACGCAGAGAGCTACCCAACTGTCACTTTAATTTATGTTTTGAACCGTGTTCTTCACTTCGAAAGGAGACTTCCTAAATTCTATGTTAATTTGCATTAATATTCTTTAAAAGTCACGCAGACAGTTAAGTAATTGAAGCATTTTCTCTCAATTCATTTTTTATTTGAAAATCATTTCTTTTAAAAGATTATATGAAACAAAAACAAAATTACTCTCTAATTATTTATGGCAAAAATAATTATTGACAGTAAGAAAATATTGTTTGTTATCCAGATATAAGAAATTTTTTCTCTAGATCAATTATTGCTTTAGTTACGAAATAAGAATTGACTTACGACATTTAGTTCCGTACCTAAAGAGCGCACGGGATATTCAACTTTATTACTGATGTGTTAGCGTTTAGCACCTAGTAGAGCCACCACTCCACGGTGATGAGGTGTTTTCATTTGCGTGGAAATTTTATTTTGAGTGCCTGGTCTTAAATATCTGGGGCATATTGTAACGGAGGATTTGAGAGACACAATCTAGATGTAGACCGGGAGCGAAGAGCATTAACAGTGAGATGTAATATGTTGACCCGAAGGTTCTCACGCTGCTCGGGTGCGGTTAAAATAACACTTTTAAGGCATATTTTAGTATTATCTTGTAGTCTTTGGACTAGATTCACCTTAAAAAGCTGTTAATGCTCTTCGCGTTCAGTACAATAATGCATTCAAGATTATGTTGGGGCGGCCACGCTTCTGTAGTGCCTCGGGTATGTTCGCGGACCCGCAAAATGATAGCTTCGCTGCCATCAGACGCAAGCGTACAACATCTCTGTTGCGTAGAGTACGTGCCAGCTCCAACAATCTTCTGGTTGTCATTGCTAATGAACTGGATTGCCCTATCATTTACTATTTAAGCCAGCTGCATGGAAGTACCTGCTACTACACAAGTTGCCTTTAGATAATTTCTCTCTCAGGGAGGGAGAAGTTAAGTGGGGTAAGCCTACTACAATTAGCTTTGTCAGCAGTACAGCTTCACCCAAATCTAGTGAGTAAGTAATTATAATGTAGGACATTGTCGTCAACAATTGTCGTCTTAGCATTATTTAGCTATAAGTAAGCACCTTGTATCATTAGGATTAGGTTATTATTATCTTTATTATCACTCTGTCAGTTAAATAAATTATATTTTTATAACCTCTCCGACTGTCGTTTACTTAATTGACTTACTTAGTTGTTTAAGAACTTAGACCTTGGTTGTTTTTGTTGTTTAAGTAGTTGTTTCTGTTTTATAAATGTTACTAACATAGTTTGTAAGTAAATTTTTCTAACGTTATGAGTTTATGATACTTGAAAAGAAATGTTTTATTATTATTATAGGGACTGTTTTTTTTTCTCAGCTCTTGGGTTGGTTTTAGCTACATTAACGGGCCAAAGCCAAGTAAATGCCGCGTGTGGTGTGTAATTAAGATGGGGGTGTACTTTCTTCTAACTGCATAAATATCCTAACGATTCGGTGTTAAGGATGGCTGCTTTCTGCAGATTGATGTAAAGGGATTCTTCTAGATGTATTAATTTTATTAAATTAATAGATCTAGAATGACTTACGACATTATTAAATTTATTATTATTATTATATTATTATTTACTGAAATAATACATTCAATAAACATTCTTACTTGGATAATTATGAATGTTTGTTTTTTGCTGAGAGTTATTTCGTATTATAGTTTAAATAAACAACATCAGATAACATCACGCCTGTAATCTCCGAAGGGTTAGGCAGAGGTGTACCTATAGTACACCCACATTCCGCCAGTTATGTTTAAGTCCCATGTAATAGGGGGCGAGTCTATTGCCATCAACCGGGCACAAATCCAGACTCCGGGCTGTTACTGAGAAATTCCAGATGGAAAACCCAATAGCACTTATCCCGACCCGGGAATCGAACTCAGGGCCTCATACTCAGCAGTAGCGCTTGCGACCACTAGAGCAAGCAGTTTAAATAATTTACAGAAAAATCACGCTTCTAGGTATTCCCTAGAATTTTGCAGCCACATTTCGTCAGTTAAGTTTAAGTCTATGTTCCTAATAGGAGGCGAGTCTATTGACATTCCCCGAGCACAAATCGGCAAATCCAGACTCCGGGCTACTAAAAATTTCGCAAAACTCAAAAACATTTTTCGCGGTGACACAAGTTGATGATATACAACCTGCGCCGAAGTTCAGAAATTCAAGCACTCGGGCATTGAACTCATCCAGATAAGGTGCCCATACCAGTGATTTCCAAAAACACGTTTTCTTTGAACGCATGATGCAATTTAAAGGTCGCGTGCGGGTGCTCTCTTGGCGTAAACGTCACAGAAATGTAAATTATTTCAGTTCAAAGCAAGCCGAGTGTGTCATTCTTGCGATTCTTCGAACGCACGCTTGTAAAGTCAGTGCGTGGCGTGAGCGTACCTCGTAGTTAATGTCAGACATATTAAATATTCTGAGTCCGTTGATGCGTGTGCGTTAGTCGTAGGAAACTGAGAAGTCTGAAGTTAGGCTTCTTATTGTTTATTCTTGCTAGTTTATTGAAACTATTTACCTACTCCCACGGCTCTCACTTAGCTAGTTCTAATATAAATTAGAAATTCAATATGGTAGGTTCTGACTAAAATAGACATGACCTTGTAAAGAAAGTAAACCGTTAACATAGACAGGCAGGCCACATAATTAATACAATGTTCCTTCTTCTGGAACTCGGCGTCCTCTCTATGAGAGAGAGTGGGCCGTAGCCCGTAATACACCATGCGGGTCCAGCGTGGTAACAGCCTTCTTCTTTTCAATATGTGCAGTAAAAAGTACAGAGCTCGGCGGGGTGTGAAAAAAATACATCAAAAAAATGTATTTTTACCAAACCACTCAAGGCTTAAGTAATTCTCTATGCACAAAATGAGACGGCGTGAGATTCGTATTTCTAAGGCTTGTGTGACGATCGTACTATCAAAGTTCATTGAAATATAAGCGATGTCGCTATCGCGCTCGGTAGGTGGTCCCCCTTCTGGTTAGTCACTTTGGGCCAGTATCGCTAGCTACCAGAATAGGCCTTTAGAGTAAATTTCACAAATGCAACTAAACGCGATCAGCAAATCTAAACTGCGTTCAAGAGCTGTCAAAGTCAATATTCCACAACAATGATGACACTGACAGCTCTTAAAAACGTAGTTCCGATGTGCTGATCGCGTTCAGTTTCATCGGTGAAATCCGCCCTAAATGTGATAGCCTCATCGGTACTCTGTATGTAGGTCGGTTTAACGAACAATGAAAACACAATACTTCTGAGCGTTCATATTTAAATTTTAATTATTTCTCTGATTAATCCGCCGTTCGCAACACAAATCTCGTTTTACCAATTATCGTCCCTGTAATAACTCTGAATTCTTTATTTCTGGGCAAAATGTGTTGTGCCACCGCTCTCGAGTGCAGACGTTTTAACCCCACAAAGAAAGGAGGCACTCTCCAATTTGTTTTAATAATTGGCGGTCTCAACGGGCCGTTTATTGGAAAGCATTTAAAACGTGTTAAATACTTACCTACCTATTATAATAAAGCCTGGTACAGACACGTGTGAAGTTTTAGAAATTATTTTGTTAGAGTCGCGTCGCGTCAGTCTGCAAGAGGCTTAATGCGCCGTAGCTTTTCATAGGTTTAGATTAATGTGTTGCATATTTCGTTTTTCCGCTATGTTCGTTCCGTTTCCTTAATCTTCGGCACCATCATCAACTGCCTAGCCCTTTCCCAGCTATGTTGGGGTCGGCTTCCAGTCTAAACTGGAAGCCGACCCCAACATAATACAGTAATATAATAATAATAATAATAACCCCACCGCCGTATCTCTACGTTGACGCCGTGGTGGGGCTTGCGCGCTCCGAACTCTGGGTCTGTGCCGTTAAAGTTTGCTTTTTCGAAACAGGTCTAGGGTGAGGAGCCAGACCAAGAGAGATACAAAAACCCGCAGGGCAGCATGTGGCGAGCTGTTAGGCAGTAGCGACCTCACGGACCCTATCTCCCGGGAGAAGTCTTGTTCCTCACCTCTGGCTTGCCTTTATTGGCCGGCTGGAATGAATACTGACGAGGAACGGAGCTCCCACCTCATTCTTGCCTTAATTGACCGGCTTGAGTGGAGATTCGCAAGAGCAAATGTGCTCGGAGGAAGGAAGTATTCCAGTAAGTGCTCGTAGGGATCTTGACCATCTTCCGGGCTCTGGGATTGTTCTGAAAGCCGTGGAATACCTCTCCACTTCTCAAGCACCTCAAGATATGTTGCCCCCTAGTCGCTACGTCACTATGTGCTAGCGACAGTTTTTCGGGGGCCGATTATTGAGTGTGCAAGTCACCCCCTGCCATCTTATCCGTGTATATTAAATATCATTGGTCAGGCAGGGGTCATAGTCCTACCATAGTTCTTGATAACCAATCCACTATAGCCAACCAAACCCTTAGTCCAATTTTTTGTTCCCATGTACTGCAATAGTCCTGCATCAATCGGGGATTGTCCTTTTGTGCACTTGCACTGTGCGTACGGAGATAATCGTCGGTTGATGCCTCATTTCATTTAAATTTGTCCAAGGGGCCTCTGCGAGTTAGCTTCGGCCCCTCGTACGCCTTCCAAAAGACCGGGACCCCATGGTCCCGAGATATGTAAACACATACATAATAATAATAATAATTACCCCACCGCCGTATCTCTACGTTGACGTCGTGGTGGGGCTTGCGCGCTCCGAACTCTAGGTCTGTGCCGGTAGAGTTTACTTTATCGGAACGGGTCTGGGATGTGGAGTCAGACCAAGAGAGATACAAGAACCCGCAGGGCAGCATGTGGCGAGCTGTTTGGCAGTAGCGACTCCAGGGACCCTATCTCCCGGGAGAAGTCTTGTTCCTCACCACTGGCTTGCCTTTATTGGCCGGCTGGAGTGAACACTGACGAGGAATGGAGCTCCCACCTCATTTTTGCCTTAATTGGCCGGCTTGAGTGGAGATTCGCAAGAGCAAACGTGCTCGGAGGAAGGAAGTATTCCAGTAAGTGCTCGTAGGGATCTTGACCATCTTCCGGGCTCTGGGATTGTTCTGAAAGCCGTGAAATACCTCTCCACTCTTCAAGCACCTCAGGACATGTTGCCCCCTTGTCACTACGTCACTATGTGCTAGCGACCTTTTCCGGGGGCCCATTATTGAGTGTGCCAGTCACCCCCTGCCATTTTATCCGTGTAAATATAAAAAATTGATCAGGCAGGGGCAATAGTCCTTCCATAGTTCTAGGTAACCAGTCCACTTTAGCCACCCAAACCCATGGTCCAATATCTTTAATACCATATCCTGCAATAGTCCTACACCAACCTTGTTGTTGTCCTTGGGTGCACTTGCATAGCGCGAACAGGTATAATCGTCGGTTGGTGCCCCATTTAATTCAAAACGTCTAACGGGCCTCTGTGAGTTGGCTTCGGCCCCTCGTACGCCTTCAAATGGACCGGGACCCCATGGTCCCGAGATATGTTAAGACAAAAATATAATAATAATTATTTAACGTAAGAACTACACAGATACAGGTTGACACTTAATTATACGTGGAAATAGCCTGATACAAACTATTGAACAATTACCCCCATGCTAGGAAAACCTGTGTTACAGGAGTCATCCATTCGTCCATTATGGATGTTATAATAGTAACTGGCAATTTAGTAGTGTGCACTTATGTAAAAAAAAAAAAATATATATAATTTACATATAAAAATAAACTAGACTAATACAATCGATTTTGAGGATAAGAAACGGGGGAAAGACAGTAAAAGGGGTTTAAATTCATTATGGGTGTGTGTTGTATGGATGGGTGTAGGTGTGTAAGTGTGAGTGTAGATATGTATGAGTGAGTGTAGGTGTCAATGAGTGGGTGCCTGATTTGTTTATTATGGTTTTAGACATCTACAACCCAGTTACTGGGTATTACATACACGATACCCCTTGGTAAGACTGGTTGTTAGACTAGGCTTCTGAGTACCTATCCGTAACGACTGTCAAAGAATCATGAATGACAGCCAGGATCAACGGCTTAGCCGTATAGTTCGGAAGCGCCTGCGATTGGACCCGAACAAACAAACCTCCGCCGGCTCAGTAGTGGGTCCAATTGGACCCCAGAATGATGACATACGACACCCCTTAATTGATTATGTAAATATTTATTAAGCTACCCATCAAATCTTATAAATATGCGTTAATTAAGAGAGTTGGTTAATAAACTCATAGTTTACGTTCAATCTTTCATATTTAGCATGCAAGACTATTAATTTACCTTTATAAAATTCAAGTTTGTAAATGCGATAATCGCCATTTTGATGACAGCAGTGGAGGTCGTGGCTAAAAAACATTAAAATTGGGGACTTTTAACATCTATACTCCACCACAGGAGCAGTGACTACATCATTTAATTATTTGACGAATTCATCCATTGTTCAAGTTAAATAAGTAGTGGTAATTAAGTTTTTTGATATCCAAAGTCGAAGTTTCGCGCCAATCGTGCGTGTTTAAATTTTATTTTTTTTACAAACATCACACATACACATATACCTAGATACGATTTCAAATGTGACAAATATTATAAACAACTAGAAAATGCCCAGATCTTAACGTAATATACGAACATAGGTCCAATAACAAGTAATATTCATTACCACTACTGAATTTGTGTGAAAAATCGCCGACCATTATTGTTTTTTTTTATTGTAATGATGTGCGAAAACGATTATGACAAACGATTTTTTTTTAATTTTGATCGACTCGATTAATTAATATGTCGATTGTCAGAAATTGATACTTGTTAATTGAAATAAAATTGTTTTAAGCATTAAATACAATAAGTGTTGTTTATAATAATTATTTATATTTTTCTAATGTAATTTCAATCGTTTTTTGGACATAATGTATAAAACGAGTCACCTGACAGGACTGGGATTTTCGTGCTGAATTGCTTCCATATTTGAATTTAAATTCGGAATGTGCTCGCTGTTCAACATTATTATCATTGATTGGACACTTATTTACTGTAGATTTTATTTTTGATACTTTCTGATAGTTTGATTCAAAATGCCCAGTATAGTTTTGTTAGGTAGGCGTAACAAAATTTTGTTTGGGAGTAGTATTCCGCAAATATTTTTAAATGACGTCCATATTTTTAGTTAGTTGTATGAGTTTGGTAGTTTTTGTTTTTATAGGTTACTTTTACTCTAGTAATAGAAATTGTTTTTTTTTATGGTAGTTTCCCAACGAAATTTAAAAAACTGGCTATGTGTATGTCGGACTAGGCACAGTGAAGGGTTCCGTAGTTGGGATGAATATTTACACATAAAAATTGCACAGCATCAATTTTATCGACTGCAATAAGTTTAAATTACTCGAAAAACTGTAAAAATCAAAGTTAATTCTGCAGTTGTAACTGAAAATAACCCGTATCTAAAAAACGATTGACTTAAAAAGCAAAGTCACTTAGAAACATTGATATCATTTTAATTATGAGATTGTTGGATCTCATAATTAAAATGATATCAATGTTTCTAAGTGACTTTGCTTTATATGTATAGATTTTTTTTTCATCCCTCGGTTAATGTATGGGGAATGCCACCTCTAATATTATGTTTATCGTAATTTCACTACACCATTGTTTAGCAGTGCAAAGAATACACCTTTTTCAAAATTTTCATCGATGGACTGTAAAATCTCCGTGTAAAATGGCTGTATGACATCCGGACGCACGGACAGACGGACTTGACGAAATTAAGAGGTCCGTTTTTTTACGGAGCTATTGAGTTTACAATCGGCATGAAAATGATGTCTATGAGAATTGATCTACAATATTATTATTATTTGGAATAACCGCCATCTTAAAATCCAGAATGTTTATCTTATTTGATATTAGCACTATCCCCCGAAAACCATGAAAATGACAGTCATGATGAAAAATTATCAAATAGTAATAGCCGCCATGTTTTATACCAATAATTTATCCCAAGAACAAACCTAAGCTTGTACGCACTATATTGAGAGACTTACCATATTATTTTACTTTTAATAGGTTTTCCAGGAATCTATAATCAACAATCAATTTCCAGAAAAAAAAAATAGGTTCAATGGCTCCGGAGATAAGTGTGGACGGGCTATTTTCTATAATAAATTGAAAAAATAAAACGTGTGCGTCCGGGGGACCCCCGTCAGCAACGAAGTTCTTTTTCTCGTATAATTTCAAACAAAAACAATATTTTCGCAGCCGCCATCTTGGATTTACATTTTGATCTCACTATCGACTTTAGCACCCTTAAAAACTAAGAAAACGATACCCATGATGAAAAATTTGAAGATTTTCGGATCCGCCATATTGGATTTACATTTTAACGTCACTATCGGCTTTAACGCCCTCAAAAACCATTAAAACTACACACATGATGAAAATTTTCGCAGCCGCCATCTTGGATTTACATTTTGACCAAATTTAAACTTTCTCTCTCTATCAAATTAGAAGCAGACAGTCGGAAGTATGAACACTTTTTCACGTAACGATTTTCGTTTTTCGAATTCGTTCCGAAAATAATATAGAATAATTAACATAAATATTTGAGACTCTCACAATAAGCCCTTTCATTTGATATGCCACACGGTACAGTTTGCAAACCTTTTTTTTTTTTTTTCAACTTTCTAATTTGTCCCCCAAAAGTGACCCCATGTTCAAAATTCATTTATTTAGACACAGAAATTCATATGTGTACCCAGCTTAATCGGTCTAATAGGTTCGGAGCAAATTGGCTGTGACGGACTGACACACGAGTAATCCTTTATGGGTTCCATTTTTTCATTCGTACGTTCAGAACCCTAAAAAGTCACTGCCCTATCCACACTTTACGTGTATACTTACTAATAAAATTATTAATATAAAAAATAAAATTATTCATGGAAAATATACCAAAGAGTTTTTATTCAGTTTCAAATACTTTTTTCATACTCGATTTTATTGCGAGTATAGATTGGGCTGAATGCAACTTTTAAATCGAAATAAGAAAATTGGGTAGACGGTCAGCACTAAGAAGTGTCACGTCGCAACACAATTTTTAGTAATTTTTATCAAGATTTGATCGAGTTTTTTATGTAGTTTATGTATGAAAAATGGCAAAAGTAAGAATGCAGAGAGAATGATAATATCTTTATTTTTCCCTTTTGCATATTTTTAGCAAGAAAGTAGGTTGTTTATGTACATATTTTCAGCAAATTTAAATTAACTACCTTTTGAATAGGTGTAGTAATACCAACTTTCTATACAACTTTCGCTGTGTACTGACGCGGTTTGACTAATCTCAACATATATTAAAAGATATTTGCCACAAACTTATTGTATAAAACAGGCGCGGTAACATATTTTTCTTAATAAATCCGAATGCTGAAAATTGGGGTAAATTCTTGAATTTCATGACGTTTTTCGTAACATCTCGTCGAGCCAGCTGACTCGACGAGATGTTACGAAAAACCTATGTCATATTATGTCAAAATCTAGTCGAGCAGAGAGGTTAATGTGCTTTCCGGTCACCCATCCACGGGCCGACCGCGGCAAGCGTAGCTTAACCTTCGATCGACCTTTGCGGCTGTTATTGAAGTGAACACTTCTTTAGTTTTTTATTAGTGATCGATGGCGTGTTGGGCATATTTGAGATGGCACTAAACCATTGATTTCGCGACACTTACGACACCTCATTTTTGTAAACGCGATTGTGCTCTTTATTTATTTTTCGTTACGGATCAACGTTCTATGCAAGTATTTTTACGTTAACGGTAAAATATTTCCTGACGATTCCAAAAATACACACGTAACTGTTCAAGTTTTCACTTCTGTCGGCACTCCCAGAGTGCTACTGCCATTTTTTTAGCCACGGGCCTCTCAATCTTGAGGCACCACATGTTTCGTATTATGAGTAGTTACCGTAGTTAGTGAGGCTCAGCTAAATCACAATGTCCCTTTTTCTTCCCCGTGTCATTGGAACAAGTATCTACTTGTACCCTAATTGCGTAAATACACGATTAATCACGAATTGTTTCGATTTGTAACAGATTGCTAATCCATTGCTATATATGTTAGCAAAAAAAATCTGCTCAACAATGTAAATAACGCAATGAATGTTGTTGAACTGTCAAAATGAAACAAATTAGTCATTATCGCTTACGAAAATAAGTTACGCAATGAGGGTACCGGTCGACCAAGCTCTGCTCGGGTGAAAATAGATAAACATATCGTCCAGGTATGCCAACGTTGTATCATATCCCCGAGGCTGTGAAAATAGAGAAAACGAATTTTCCCAGATATGAGCTAGATCGATTTCTCGTTCTCGTGAACCCCTATATTGCTATTATTTTCATCGAAATCGTTGGAGTCGTTTTCGAGAACGTGATTACAAATACATATAAATATATACGCATATATATACATATATTGCTCATTTAATAGTATAAGATATAGGTATTGGACACTTAATTAGTACATGTTATGCGTTACCTTTGATAAATCGCACGCATTTATGCTTTTTCCTCAATATCTCCGTTCCTGACCCGTATTTAAAATACATCAAAGTCCATATTATCAAAAACCACATGTTCAACAATTTAAGATCGGAAATCGAGCTACGATCTTATTTTTATTCGTTAAAAAAAATTGTTAGTTCGTCCAGCTTACTCGATTGGTCACGTTCTCTCCCGCGTTCCGTTTTTTTTTTTTAATCCGACCTACAAATGCCGGCTACGCCACGTCACCCCCACACACTTTTATGTTACCTCAAATCTATATATCTATACATATACTACAAATAAGTAAAATTGAAATGTCTGTTTGTAATATCAAAATAACAGCTTTTTACTAAATGTATGTATGAAAGTATATACGGTACATACAATAAAAACACAATTATTTTTTTTTAAAGTGAAAACTTCTTTAGGCGCGTTGGACATTTTTGAGATGGCACTAAACCATTGATTTCGCGACACTTACGACACCTCATTTTTGTAAACGCGATTGTGCTCTTTATATATATTACGTTACGGATCTATGTTCTATGCAAGTATTTTTACTTTAAAGGTTAAAATATTTCCTGACAGTACTAGCTAAAGAAATGGAAAAAAATAATAACATAATCGTTTTCTAGTATTTCTCCAAATGAGTGCAAAAAAATTACAGACCATGTCGTCTAGTTCTCTAGACGACATGGTCTGTAATTTTTTTTTTTTTTCCAGAAGGAAATAAAACCGTTTATCATTAGCGTACGCGATGATGACAGTGACGATTCCATTGGTGACATTGAATTCCTCGAATCAGACTTCGATCATGATTCGTAACTTTTTAAACATTATTCTGTATTGTAAAGTTATATATTATTTTAGTAAATATTTTTCTTACAAATGTTAGCCGATTGATGTGTCAGGAAGTCATGCACTCATGACTTTATTATTTTTAAATGTTTTTAATGATTTATTCGTTATTTCACATAATCTCATTAATCTCGTTGTAATATGAATTTATCAGTAATTGATTTTGGTAAAGTATTTTACTTGATTTATTTATTCTTGTTGGTCAGCAATCTCATTAAAACCACTATGAGTGGTGAGATAAATTGACATCTTAATATTTTTGTTTTAAGAAGCAGTGCGAGAAAGCTGTTATATACTATGATAATTGATAAATAATTACAACCGAATGAAAAGCGAACGCTACATTTAAGGAAAAAGTACAATTGTTTACAATAATTTCGAAAATGACTGGTAAACTATTGAATTGGTTTTGATACTTAATAAACAAGATTTATATTTCTTAGATCGGGTCCATCAATATAATAGTTTTTAATGTGGAATCATAATTGAATATAGCGATGAGAAACCGCGTAACATCAATATAAAAATCTGCGTTATTATTGATGTAATCCAGTTTAACATCCTAGGTTTTCCGCTATGGGAACCTTCATAGAAGAAACCATAGTATTAATGCATAGAATCGGTTAACCAACCAAATATTAAAAAAAATATGACCTACATAATTAACAAAAATCATTGTGTAATATTGATTTCTATGTGACTTACAACTTTATGACCATAAAAGCGTATCTGCACAATTCTTCGCTTTATGATTTCCCATTATTTTGTAATAAACAAAAATAATTATTCTGCATAAAATTATTCAAGTATCAAATAAGTTTTTCCTAGTTGATCCGGGAATACCTATACATAACGTTTTTTTTTTTAATGTTGCCGCCCTTTTTCACTCTCAGCTTTCATTGGTCAGACTCTAAATAAAATTGATGGATAGAATTCCACGCGGACGAAGTCACGGGTAACAGCTAGTTAATAATAATTACATACTCAACTCACGTTTTAGATCGATCCGTCTTTGCGTAAGAGAAATTGTGACAGCTAGCAACTCATCATTAGGGAATTATTCAGTAATTGTTATCTTTGTGATATTATTCGGGTAACGTAAATTCGCCAATTAAAATTATTATCTAAAACGTTATTAACCTGCCTATTTTTGTAACAATAAAACATCTATCGATTTTTGTTTCTATTTTAACAGAAAATGTACCCATGTTGTTTCAATTTGTATGAACCTGTGAACCTATTATAAGTACCCTAATTGCGTAATGCACGATCAATCACAATTTGTTTCGGTTTGAAACAGATTGCTAATCCATTGCTTCATAAGTTGGAAAAAAATCTGCTCAACAATATAACGCAATGAATGTTGTTGAACTGAAAAAATGAAACAAATTAGTCATAATCGTCTACGAAAATAACTTACGCAATTAGGGTACTGGTCAATAAACTACAGCCCCGGACTCCTAAATCGAGCTACCGTGCAATTCCATGAGAGGTGTATGTAAAGGCCTAAAACATCAAAATAATTATGAGTTTAAGAAAAACATTTTATGCGGTTTTGTTGGTGACATACTGGCCACCATTTGATGTCTTCAGTGTTCTGAATTTTGTGTGGATCGCCTGGAGGACACGGTGGAGCATACGGTGGAGGTCTGCCCAGCTTGGGCGGAGCATCGCCGTGTCCTCGTGGAGGCGATCGGCGGCGGTGATCTCTCGCGTCCGGCCCTGGTTCAAGCCATGGTACGGAGCGAGAGGAAATGGGAGGCCGTCACCTCCTTCTGCGAAGCTGTAATGCTCGCAAAGGAGGAGGCGGAACGCGTGATTGAGAGGCAAATTTCGCGCCCTTACGCCCCTAACCGCCGCAGGAGGAGACGCCCAAGGCGTCGGGAATCGCGAGGCGATTTCCGGCCACCGTAGGCGCGGGCTTGCGGACGGTGAGCAATGGGTGGCTCACCGTCCGATAAGGACCAGGCCCGGGTCGACGGCGCGTTGTGTTCCACGCGCGCCTCAAAGAGATGTCAGCAGATTTGAAGGGGTCCACTAGGGCCGATGCCTGCCGGGGTTGCGAAGAAAACTGAAAGGGAGATCGTGGCCCCCGGCGACAGGGCAACCGAAGGAACACGGGTGTGTTTTAGTCAGTAAGAGTCTGACACGCCCTCCCGCTCCGCCCAGAGCGGGAGAAGTTATTTGATGATTTCCCACCCACAAAAAAAAAAACAAAAGTGTTCTGAATTTGAATTCATAACAATTTAAAAAGTTATAGACTTCTATATAAAAAGTGCAGGGTGGCTCGATTAGGAGTCTGGGAGTGGTTTTTTCTATTACTATTTTGATACCGCCAGCAGCCGTTAACGCCCAATAAAACTTATATTTAGGTGGTAAGCCCAATCTGACAGCGGTTGGTAGACTATACAATAAGTATCTGCTATCTAATTGCGTAACACATTTTCGTAAACGATTAAGACTAATCTGTTTTATTTTGACAGTTCAACAACATTCATTGCGTTATTTACGTTGTTGAGCAGATATTTTTTCCAACCTATGAAGCGATGGATTTGCAATCTGTTTCAAAACTATTCAAATTGTGATTGATCATGAATTACGCAATTAGTGTACTGGTCTCCCGACAGCAAAGTAATTGACATTATGCGCGAGAGATTCCCTTGTGGAAAAATGAACGTTGCTTTTGTAAACGTTGTGAGCTACATATTGTATGCTTAAATCGAAAACTTTTAAACTATTTCCCCGCACAGCTGAGCATTGCAAAGGGTTTTCATGCGGAAATGTATTGTGTGAAGACCGGATGTTAAAAATAAAAATAAATATTACAGGCGTTTTGGCCGTAGCCACGAGTAGCCAACACGCCAGCTGAATCTATTATCGCATTGATGGAAATCTCTGATCGAATACAGGCTCTAATGAACTGTAAAGTGAAATAGGCTGTGGACCGGGCAGCTATGGACCCTTTCTGAGGCGACCCAGACCCATTTCCTATCCTCGTTGAGCTAACAGGGTTTTCCGAATAACTGTCAAAAACCGTTTGTTGAGAAAAAACGACAATCTCTTTGTTCAAGAGAGAAGTAATTTCTTTCGTAAGAGAAGGGTCTATGTTAGATGCGTCTTTGAATTCCTTAGCGCACCTAACTTCTGACGTTTCATAGGTGCCCATGTAGGTTTATGAGAAAAAAAAAATATATATTCTGTTGCATTATCGTGGAGGAAGGCCTGAAGCATATCTAGATTATCATGTGGTGTGCCTGTAGAAACTCGTATGTGACGCTATTTACGGATGTCATATCCAAAAAATCCATCTGATTGGAAAGGAGAATGGAATGCTGACAATGATTCAGATTTGTATTAACTACATATGTTGAAACAGGAATAAATCTGTCGTCTGAGTGCCTACCGCATTACTTATTCAAAGACGTTTTAATGCTGTGATAGACAGCATTAAATTAACGTATTCGTATGCAATTTATTATGAGAGAAAGGAAGTGAATTGATGTATAAAATGGTTTATTCTTATAGATACATTTATTTTCACACGATTATTGATTTCAAGATCACTACAAGATATTACTAGTGCTGATGCAAAATGTTCTCTCTTGTGTCACTGTTTAGCACAAGTCGTGAAATTCATTGCGACAACATTAATAAAGATACTTTACTTTTGGATGCAGTCACAGTCCTAATGTCACAGCTTGCGATAGGTACAGCGATGCCTTAGAAAAAAAAATCTTTAACTTCTTTATTTTCATAAACTTGGCCATTCATTTAATTTAGTTATAATAAATGTCTGTCGTATTTAATTGAAAAAAAAAAAAAACAATATTTTTCAGGGACATTTCTGTTGAGAGGATGAATGAAAGGCGACTAACAAAATGTATTTACAAGGCTGATGTGAAGGGAAAGGCCGGTCGGGGACGCCCTAGAAGGACATATACTGACCTTATTCTTCAGAAAGGCCAGGTGCGTAGTACTCGCAACCGGCGGGCATGTATGACCAGATGTATGAACGTAAACGAGGCAAAAGGAGTATGTAAGGATCGTAGCCGGTGGCGTGCTGTAGTTTCTGCCTAAGCTCATGGGAAGAAGGCGTGAGTTTATGTATGTATGTATTTCTGTATACAGGGTGGCAGGTACATCAAGGGGCAAACTGTAACCTTGAATTCAGCACATGATTCTAGATTCTAGCGCAGAAATTAAAAAATAAATTCGTGTTCCATACATTTAGACCGCGTAGGTATTGCACTTTTCTATGAAACAGCTGATTTTCTTTTGATAACCTACGAATAATTTCTACACTACCCCTAGTGAAATTAACAGGGTAACAGGGCCATCGACACGCAAATAGTAACCATGAACTAGAACTAGACCCCCGTCTAGAATCATGTTGTTGAATTCATGGTTACAGTTTACGTGTCGATGGCCCTGCCACCCTGTATATTTTCTGTATAATTTTTTTAACTGGTCTTTTTGTTTATTTTAACGTCTTTAGAATATTTTTGTAACGGAATCACTTAAATAGAATTGCTGAATGTCGGGTGCTGCTGACGGCATCAAATAGGATTCGCCGCTTTTCCTTTCATTTATAAAATGGGAAACGGGATTTCCAATAACGTTTTAACGAAATTCTATTTGAAGACAGTTTACTGATAACTGAGTATTTCTGATTAGTTAAGGCCATTTATACTTAACTGTTCGTAGAGTTTCTAATGTGAGACCTACATTGCTGCACATGGACTCATGGGATCTTTTACAGTTCAAGCAGTACGGTTATGGAAATGCCTTGCCCGTGTCGATAAGGCGTGCTCAATCTTTGTTAACTTTTAAAATTCTGGTCAAAAACAGTTCCTCTCTCCTTAAACATCATCATTACATCGTTCCTTGGTATTGTTTAATGTTTATTATCTATATCTACACTTAATATTATAAAGCGGATTTTTTTTTTGTATGTTTGTTTGTAAGTTTGTATGTAGGGGGTAATCTCTGGAACTACCAGTCGGATTTGAAGATTCTTTTTGCATTTGATAGCCCAATTCTTGAGGAAGGTTATAGGCTATTTAACATCACGCTACGACCCTTAGGCGTCGAGAAAAAAGAGAAAAAGTCAGAAAGAAGTGCTAAGCGAAAATAAAGTAACAGCGCGGGCGGGCGATAGAATGCGACGCGGTGGGTCGGGGAACAAAATTTCAAGCGAACGAGTCGCGGGCAGAAATACTTTTATATATATCTATTTATATAGATAAATATATGATTTATATATATATATATGTATTTATTGTATTTGTAAATGGTACACCACTGACTACCTGCTGTATTGTATCTCTTTTTCTCTTTAAATCCATTCAAAGGTTGTCTTTAAAAGATCATGTCATCCTATGTAAAATTTCTAAATTGGTGTCTGTTATTTTTATGGTGTACATAACAAAGAGTATTCTATCTATCTATCTTGGACTGGTCTTTAATAAAAATATTAAAAAAAAACAGAATACTCATGGTCTTTGGGGTTGCCGGTAAGCGCCGGGAAAGTATAAGGCGACTGGCACACTGCCCCGCATCACGCAGCGTATTGCAGGGCAGCAGATTTAACATTGTACCAGTTCGTATTGTTTGTTTGTTTTTTATGGCCGCCCCGCACCACGCTGCCTAACACTCAAACTTGCCATAAACACCAATATGTAGAGTCACAAAGTTTAAATATCTTGGGCATTTTCTCACCGACGACCTCAGTGAGCGTAGGGGTCTGGCGGTCTGGGGTAACATGTTGGCACGAAGATTTTCTCGGTGTACTGACCGCGTATAGTAGACCAAGATTACGCTTTTTAAAGCTTACTGTCAGAGTTTTAACACCGGTAATCTTTGTCAACTACTCGAAACGATCGCTGGAAGTTCTACGCGTCCAATACATTCCCATTAAGTTTTCATAAAAATTGTTCTACTAGAGTCGCGTCGCGCTGTTGTGTCGCGTCTGTCTGTGGTAGCTTTTAATTTTACATCATTCACGAAATTCACGATAATCACAAGATACTACCTAAGAATTAATTAACATCATTCATCGTAAAAGTACACACATCAAAAGTGTCTAGGGATCAACATATATTTTTGCAATAACTTTTCTCCTGATTGATATTAATTAAAATTTTCTTTAAGGATTCATCAAATAAAGTGTTTTCGTTTGTCACAGTAACGATAAACCAAGTCACCTTTGCATTAATAAAGAAATTTGCCATTTTCCTAATAAAGGGATTTTTGACATTTGAACCACTAACATTAAAGTTCGAAAAAAAGACTGAAATAACAGTTTTCTTTAAAATTTTATTGGGTAACTTAAACAATTAATAATCCGTGTTTCTACCGCGAACACTAACAACACAAGAACATCGGTTTGGCATACTCAAAATGAGTTCATCCAAATCACGCTGTGGAATGGCCGCCCATGTTCGTTGCAACAACAAAAAAAGGTCTTCTTGCGACTGGATACCCTCCATATTCGGCAGAGCTCTTCTCTGTAGCATATCCCATGCATGCTCAATCGGGTTCAAGTCTGGCGACTGAGCAGGCCAGAGCAGGACATTGATGTTAGCTGCGGCGAGAGTCTGTCTTACAACTCTTGCGGTGTGCGGTCGTGCATTATCATGCATTAACTGAAATAAGGGACCGATTTGCACTTGTAGAGGAACGATGACGTCAGATACAATCGTCTCAGCATAAATTTGAGCGTTGAGGTTGCCTCTGATCCAAATCAACTCAGTTCTTCCGCCGATCCAAATACCCGCCCATACCATGATGGTTCCACCACTATAAGGATGGACTTCCTGGCAGGATTTTAATCGCTGTTGGCGTCCAGGGGTTCTCCAGTGTCGTATACGTCTTGTATCCGGTCTCATACCAAAACGAGACTCATCAGAAAAGCACACGAAACGCCATTGTTCTTCTGCCCAATTTCTGTGTTCAAGAGCCCATTGATATCGAATCCTACGATTGTGCATTGCTATAGGTGGTACCCGTAGCGGTCTTCGGGAATGAAGGTTCACTTCATGCAAGCGGTTTCTGACTGTTTGGTCGCTAATTAAGTTCCCTGAAGAGTGATGAAGCCTCACGGCTAACATCATGGCGGTTATTGTTGGAGCTCTTCGAGTTAAGATTTGAATGTATCGGTCTTGTCTCCGTGTGGTGCAGCGATACCGTCCTCCATGGCGCTCAGCCACGGTACCAGTGCTTCGGTAACGTGTCCAAAGTCGACTGATAACACTCTGACTTGTATTCAGAGCTAAAGCCACAGTACGTTGCCGGGAACCAGCTTCTATCATTCCCACGGCTCTGAGCATTTCTTCCCTGCTTAAATGACGTCGCCGCTCCATAATAACGTTGGTTTTAATCAGTAGTAGGGAAACAGTAGCACTAATAATGTCTTCAATGCGTTGTATGTTTTTATAGGGAAAATATTGACAGCTGATTTTCATCTTTTACTCGAATTTGATTAACAGTTCCTGTTTCAAATTATGAAATGCACCAAAAAGGATCCATATAAATTTATATAATCATAAATTTATTACAAAGCCACATCTCAATCTCAAGAAATCCGCATAAAAATGCTTGATCCCTAGACACTTTTGATGTGTGTATATGAGGTAGGTGTCTATTCTTCTGTTTATACCATCGCTGTTACACAATCCCTATCCCTTGTCTTTTGTTTCTTCCCGTTTATTTCCTGACTGCTTGAAAGGCAGCTATCTGTTCTGCTTCCTTGTAGCGATGTTGCCAGGGACAATGACTTGTAAGTCCTATAACTAATTCCGTAACCATAATTAAATAATAATATTTGGACAGCGCTTGCAGACCGGCAGCTTGTGATCTCTCAAAACTTCGCAACAAGTTTGAAACTGGAATAATTTGTACCATGTTTTGTAAATTACAGAAAACCAGGTCATTAGGTTGGTCCCACAGTAAATTCCATCGGAATTTATTATTCTAAAATATTTCAATCTTCGTAGATTCAAATATTTCAGAGAACTTTGTTTTTAGAGATACAAATAAAAACAAAATACCGAATTATAAATTATTTCATTAGGTTAATGGATTTAGTTATACTGTATAATATCTAGTTTTAGTTTAATTTTCATGGAATTTTCCAGAAAGCGAGTCCTTATAGAACAATTCACGCACATGCATATAAAAAGGAATGATATGAATATAACATTTTTCGGAAGTTAAGTGTCATTACCGGTCTTTTGTTGTCATATTTTCTCAGTGATGTGCGTTTTTTAGTTTTGCACACCGTTAATTTATATTTACGGTTATTTTTATTTAGTACCTGGTCGACGGAGCTCTGCTCGGGTGAAAATAGAGAATGCTCATAGTTCATACTAATTCCATGCTGCCATAATAGTAAGTACTTACTAATTCTATGCTGCCATGTCATTATTCATTATCTTGTTCTAAACTTTGGGCGACCGAGCTCTGCTCGGGTGAAAATACGGAGAAAACGTTAGAGCCGTTTTCGAGAACGTGATTACAAATATATTTAAATATATACAAATATTTCAAATTTAATAGTATAAGAATTTATTTGTTGTTTACGGCACGTTGCTCGGTAAGGCTAAAATGTCTTTAATTTTTACTGACAAGGATTTAGTTTCCTTCAGTTTGTGGCTAGTAGGTACCTACTATCTATGATGATTTAGACAAGCAATTATAGCATATATTAGTTTCCTATCCTATACTATTAAACGAGCAATATTTGTCTATATATTCTCTTTTTTACATATTAAAAACATTTTTAAATATTTTTATAAAAATCGTGAAAAAAACATAAAAAAAATATAAAAAAATAGTGGCCCATCGGCATCAGGAACAGGGTCCAAATTGCCGGCTCTAGAAAGAGGCACAAAAGCAAAAAAGTGGTTACAATGCCCTATACATGACATCAAAAAGGTGCACAGAGTTGCATCTATCTTGTACAAATCCAGCAACCTCATGAGTCATAGATGTGGCACCAAATCATAGCCTTCTTATATCAATAATGTCGATAAATCCTTCCGGGATCTACGAACCTGTTGGTTACTCCTAAGTACTGCGGGACCCATTCTTACATCCATTCTGAGACACAGACATAATAATTCGAAGTTCCTGTTGATATGGTGGTTGATTTTGGCTCCAAGAATGGATGTAAGAACTTTATAGACCGTCGGTAAACATGTAGTTGGTCCATATTTATTATTATATATATTTGTACGCATGTTCTCGAAAACGGCTCGACGAAACGATTTCGATGAAAGTTGCAATATAGTGTTTACGGGGGCGAAAAACCGATCTAGCTAGGTCTCATATCTGGGAAATCTGTTTATCTGTTTTCTCCGTATTTTCACCCGAACACAGCTCGGTAACCCAAAGTTTAGAACAAGATAATGAAAAACATTAGAATAATGACACGGGAGCATGGAATTAGTAAGTACTTACTATCATGGCAGCATGGAATAAGTAGGTACTATATATACATGGATGATATGAACTTTCCTATACTATTAAATGAGCATTTTCTATTTTCACCAGAGCGGAGCTTGGTCGCCCAGGTATTAAATTATAGCTGTTTACCAATTTCATATTTAATTAAGTTATGAAATTGGCAAACAGCTTAGGGATGTTGTAAAATCACCCTCCCTTAAGTACAAATAGGTACATTCGAAATTAAAACTTTTTAAAAATTTGCCAATACATCAATTGACATTGAAAAATAATAATTTGCTGAGTTAATTCGTTTAATAATTAGGGCGATGAATGTCTTTCTAAGAATTTATTGAATCATGCGCGTTAATTAACAATTATTAAGTACAAAAGAGAAATTCTTAATTTCATCCATACTAATATTATAAATTCGAAAGTAACTCTGTCTGTCTGTATGTTGCCTTTTCACGGCTAAGCGACTGAACTATTTCGATAAAACTTGGCAAGGAGATAGATAGCATCCTGTAGAAGGACATAGGGTACTTTTTGTCTCAAAAATAATCCTAAAGGAGGTGAAAGGGGAAAATATAGGGGATGAAAGTTTGTATGGGAAATCTAGCATTTCCTAAGTTAGAGATATGAAAATTCAAATTTATGCTATATGTAAGAATAAAAGCATTATGCACTTCAGCGTTTTTGTAAATGCATCCCCCAAAGGGGGTAAAATAGGGGATGATTTTAAAATACACATGTAATATTGTAATTTTTGTGTCTTCTTTTCAAGACATGGAGGGATTAGTCACAGTCCGTATCTTGAATTAACATTTAATCTTTGTTTCATTAAAATCGGCTCACTCTGTCAAACCCGCACAATTTAAAGTCATAAACTAACCTTTCTTACTAGAGTAAAGCATTTAGAATCATATAAACCTGTTCTATATATTAAAACAAAACCAGTGTCCCCTTGTTTCGCAGACAGAAATTTCATAGAATTTCGTTTCGCAGAAAAAGTTTCATATAATATTTGGTCTTTGTATTTTTATTTCGAATATTATTGTTTTACTTTAATTAAATATATTTCACAGAAACACAATTCAATCAATTTTATAATCACATTTTTTTTTATGTAACAAACTTATAAAACAGTAGAATTATTTTTTAACGAATATTGTTTGTTCGTTGTAATTTTGCATGGTATATTATTTTAACGAAAATGTAAAAAATAGACGTTACGGTATTCAAAATTTTATAAGGGTTCATATTTTAACGTCAAAAATAAAGTGTCCAATTAAGGTCGAATGAGAACTTAGGGTGCAAGAGCGAGCGAGTGACTTGGGGCACCCCGACTCAGATAGGTCAGGTAAGAAGGGGATGGCGGGGTTTTTAGACCCCGCCATCTCCATCGTGGTTTTTTTTTAAACCACACAGAAATAGGATTTACCATGTTATTTTAAGACCATAGACTTCTTATAGGTTTTCCTGTAATCTATGAGTAAAGAGCCATAATATGTATATTTTTTTTTTAATTTTTGGTCCAGTAATTTCGGATATGAGGGGGGAATGGTCAATTTTCATCGAATTTCTTAAAAATCTTTAAAAGCATTTATTTTAAAATTATATAAAAAATATGTTTAATATCCTCGTAACAAGCCCTTTCATTTGACACGGTACTGTTAGCAATTTTTTTTTAAATTTTCTTGTTTACCCCCGAAAAGTGACCCCTCTATTCAAAATTCATTTATTTACGTGACACTTTCATGTTTGCGTCACAAAAATAAATATGTGTACCAAATTTCAACTTAATCGGTCCATGAGATTCGGAGCTAATTGGCTGTGACAGACGGACATACTGACAGACAGACACACGATTGATCCTATAAGGGTTCCGTTTTTTACCCCTAAAAATTATATTTACCCTATAAAATTATAAAATACTATTAAATATTGAATATTTGTCAAAGGTATGAAAACATATGGAAACTGTCACTTGATAAAATGTTTTTCTTGGTAATAAGTTTTATATTAACTAAACATTATGAGGATAAAGAATATTTGATTTGTTATTCTTTGATATGAATATCGAAACATAAAATTATGTTTGTAACAAAAATCATTGATTTAAAATTGAAAGTAAGTATTCTGCGTATTGATTATTCTGTGAAATGACAATATGAGCAAAAAAATATGTGAAACGATATTCTATGAAAATGAAAGCTATAAAACAACGTACAACCAAAAATCCAGAGTACCCTCTCAAAGCTGTGCTTGCTCGGCTGCCCGAATTTCCAAATCTGGATTGAAGAACAAACTTAACTTTCCAATTGTAAAAGAACTTTTAATAGAGTGGAGAGTACCGATTTGAATGAAATACAGATTAAATGTTACTTCAAGACACTGTCTATGAATTTTTGATCCCAGATTAAAGAACAAACTTAACTTTGAAGTTCATAAATAACTATAAATTACCAATACTCGGATTTTCCCTGTTTACTTAGGCTTGCTTCTCGCCAAACTCCATGCTGCTGGGCCAACGAAAATTACCAAATAGACTGATTTATTTGCGAGTGTCAAAATATGCAGCATAAAGGCCATATTTTATATTGCGTTGAAGTTTGATTTTCGCTACAGATCCAAGAGACCGTAGCTCCAAGTTTTTGATATCTATTTCAACTTGATGCCTCCACGCGTTCCTGAGAAAAAGGGTCTTGACAGACAACGAAGTCATCCTTTAAGAAGGGTTTACATTTTTCATTTTGAGGTACGGGATCCTAAAACAGATTTATTATCTGCCTGTTACCTTTTCATGCCTTAACGGCTGAATGGATTTCTAGATGATTGGCAATGACCTGGCTTAGGACAGGATACTCTGAATCCCGGTAGCACGTTCCTGGGATATTTTCTGACATCCACGCGGGTGAAGCCACGGGCAAAAGCTAGTTTGAAATAGGGAAAAATTAGGTTCTGGAGTGGCGACCGCGTACCGGAAGACGTAGCGTTGGAAGGCCTCCCACAAGGTGGACCGATGACCTGGTGAAGGCCGTAGGAGTCCGCTGGATGCGAGAAGCACAGAACCGGTCGAAGTGGCGGTGCCTGGGGCATGCCTATTTCCAGCTGTGGACGTCTTTCGGCTGAAATGATGATTATGATGATGAAGGTTATGTACCTAATTGTTTTGCACCTAACGAAGGAATTGAAATAAAATGCAAATGATCGAGGTCAGCAACATGTTGGGCTCTAGGTTTTCAACATAAATCATGAATCCTTAGTTTCAGATATACGAGGCTACGGATAATCGTTTTATTATTCACCTTCACAAACAGAACGTCACCTGCAAGTTCTGGTGCGCGAGCGCCGGATCTTTTTAAAAATATTTTTTTTTATCAACTTTCATTAAAATTCAAAAACCCTCCAATATAGGTACTTCCATCCAAAATATAAGTAGGTACCGTCTGACATAAAAGAGCAGATCGGACTTATTTGCTCGACGCGGGTATAAAAGAACATGGTGAGACTGTAGTCTCAAGAGGCCCAAGTTGCTCGACGAAGTCAAATTGCACACTCTCGACTCGGCCCAGCTTGGTTGTATGCAAACACTCGCGCGCACTGAGCGGTTCCCGCTAACTTTTTTCATTTCATTTTATATGTTGTTGAATCCGCTGTGCTTCCTAACTTAAAACCTCTTTTGTCGTGTCTGAAATAGAAACTAGGGATGAAATATTCTAGTGGTTAACTTGGTACCTACTTCGAAGTAGGTTAGGTTACATTAGTTGCCTCATCAATGAATGGAAATGTATGTAGAGGAATAAGTAACCATACTACATCTAAAAAATGTCAACGACGTAGGTAGGTGTTACGGATATTATTTCGAGCCAAAAATACATGAATATGTCGGCTATAAATACGTTACTGAGTTGACTAATCGGGACGCCAGCGCCGCTTGACAGAGTCTAGAACATAACGCTCGGACTTGCCGGAGCTAAGCAGAGTTTTGTTGGTGGCGGCCAGTGAAGACGTTTAGAAAAAGTCGTGCGTTTCGATTAGTTGTGTCGTGGACCTACAGTGTGTGAATTGTTATTGTGATTAATGTGATCGTAAATTATAATTTGTTTTGAACTGCTAACGGTAATCCTATTGCGTAATAACCGACACTACCCACAGTAAGCCCACCGTAGTTAAAGCATGGCTAATAATAACGAAAGAGACAAGTACCCTCTCCGTTAAATACATGTAATATCTACTCCATTTTCTCTTAAGCGATATGCGATAGAATTACATATAGTGCTCAATGCAAATATGTAAGTGCAGTTTAAGTTGACGACTGGTATTTGAATAAGTAATGTGGTGTCGTGGTACTGATCCCTTGGGAGTGACTTTGACTAAATACTAGGTACATATAGAGATAGTCTCAATTTAATTCACGTCTCAAAGGACCTCATAATTTAATTTAAAGCGTTTTTTTTTTAAATATTGTATACTATAACGGCCAATACGTTTTATAATTTAATTTTTGCAGTTTTCCGGCACGTGGAAAACACGTTAAAAGGAGTGATATATTCATTAAAATTAACTAAAGAAGTACTTATATTAAAAGACATCAATTGTATATCCGTGATTGTCGGTTGGGAGTTTGATATCTAGGATTATATTATTTACTATTCTTTTAGCTTCTTTTCATATCAATGTTTATACTTACTTTTCTAACACATGACAACTAAAAGATAAATGATGTTCACATTATAATAAAGGAAGGTCTTGGTGTTTGAAAAAGGAGAGGATGTATCGGTGTGTGATGTGAAAATAAATGATAAGAGTGAGGAGCAAGTAAGTGAGTTTAAATATTTGGGGAGTCTGTTTACAAGGGATGGGAAATGGGAATATTGATGGAGATGTGGGAAGGAGAGTAAATGGGGAAAATAAAGTGAATGGTGCTATACATGCGATTGTGACCAACCAGTCAATGTCTAAAAAGGCTCGACTGGCTGTTCACAATGGTGCCCACGCTTATGTATGGAAATGAATGTTGGGTGTGGCAAAAAAAGCATGAAAGTAGAATAAATGCTGTGGAAATGCGTTCCTTGCGAAGCATGTGGTGTGACTATGATAGGCTGAAGAATGATGTGATAAGACAGGGATGGGATTTAAAAGAAGATGTAGTGACAAAAATTGAAAAGGGTATGCTGAGATGGTTTAGGCATGTGCAAATATATGAAAGGCGACTAACCAAATGTATTTACAAGGCAAGAGAAAAGCCGGGCGGGGACGCACTAGGAGGACATATACTGACCTTATCGGTGATGTTCTTCAGAAAGGCCAGGTGCGCAGTACTCGCAACCGGCGTGCGTGTATGAGATGTATGAGTGCAAAAGGAGTATGTAAGGATCGTAGCAGGTGGCGTTCTGTAGTTTCTGCCTACCCCTATGAAAGAACGCGTGAGATAATTCGAGTGCGATTAATATATCCAGTTTTATTGTTTTTCCTTGATGATGACTAGTAGTGAAGTATGAGAGGAAAATACAGGTAGCGACGACCCAAATAAATAGGGATACCGGCAGGAAAATGATGATGTTGATTTTCCTCGAGTTTCTTAGAATCTTTTGCAACTTTACTTATTTTGATGTCTATTGGTAACGTTTTTTGGGGAAAACGAAACATGGATGGGGCTCTTTTGATGTGGGCCAATAAACTGCCTTTCATTTTACCAACTTGAAACGACGACTGAAGTTTTAAGGAGGCGTGCGCGGCTTTTGATGTTTTTTCATTATTAAAAGAGGTTTTATATTCTAAGTAATAAAATTATAGCAAAAAATGTTGACATTCGAAAAAAGTAACAGGTACCTGTAAAATGTACCTATGTTTTGAAAGCTTCGATGACTGCTTGCTGACACAGAATGGTGTTACCTAAGTAGGTAACATCTGTGTGCGTGTGTAGGTTACAGGAAAACACGGAAACTAATTTATCGAATTCCTACTAAGCCTTCTCTCATGTTCTCGCGAACAGAGTGGTACTTTAATTACAACAAATACCTACTAAGTGTGCCTCGCTTACTGATTGTTGCTATAACTATCAGTATTTTTTATGAATAAACATATATGTATTATTAATTTTATTTTTAGGGCTACGAGGCGTAAGAGGAGCCGAAGCCAACTTTCAGAGACCTGTTAAACGTTTTTAATAAAATGAGGCACCAACCGACGGTTATCCCTGTATGCACTATGCAAGTACCCAAGGACAACCTCCGGTTGGTGCAGGACTATTGCAGGATATGGAAACAAATATACTGGATTATGGGTTTGGGAGGTTAAGTGAACTGTTTATCTATCTAAGACTATGGCCCCTACCTGACCAATTTTTTATATAAAATACACAGATAAAATGGCAGGGGGTGACTTGCACACTCAATATTGGGCCCTCAAAAACGGTCTCTAGCACATAGTGTCGTAGCGACAACGGGGCAACATGTCCTGAGATGCTTATGAGGAGAGGTGTTTCTCGGCTATCAGGACAATCCCGGAAGTACGGTCAAGATCTCTACCAGCATCTTACTGGAATACTTCCTTCCTCCGAGCACGTTTGCTCTTGCGAATCTCCACTCAAGCTGGTCAGTTAAGGCAAGAATGAGGTGGGAGCTCCGTTCTTCGTCGGTGTTCACACCAGCCGGTCAATAAAATCAGGCCAGAGGTGAGGTACAATACTTATCCCGGGAGATAGGGTCCGTGGGGTCCCAACAGCTCGCCATATGCTGCCCTGCGGGTTTTTGCTCCTCACCCTAGACCTGTTTCAGCAAAGTAAACTTTAGTGGCTCAGACCTAGAGTTCGAAGTGCGCAAGCCCCACCACGACGTCAACGTAGAGATACGGCGGTCTTTTATTATTTGATATAGTGGTCGCAAGCGCTACTGCTGAGCATGTGGTCCTGGGTTCGCTTCCCAAGTCGGGCAAAGTGTTATTGAGTTTTTATATCTGAAATTTATTAGTAAGTAGCAGCCTAGAGTCTAGATTTGTCCCGGTTCATGGCAATAGGCTCGCCCCCTACTACAAATGTGAGTGTACTATGTGTACACCTCTGTCTAACTCTTCTGGGAAACAAGGTGTGATGTTATATTAAATACTTATCCAGAACAGTCTCATGAAAATCTATCCACCGTTCATTTAAAACTGAACAGTTGCGTAATAGGGCTTGGCTAGGCCGCACAGCGAAAATTGATCGTCTAAATGACAATTCGATTAGGCCGCAAGTGACTAAAATCGCAAGCCCTAAAGTTGGGTGCCATCCGACTTTTGCTGTGCGGCGACAAGCCGCATGTGACGGGTGACTAAAATCGACGGTGGGCCGTGGTGGTCAGTAGCCTTGGGCACTGTCGTTCACTTAATGGATCTAGTTCATCAAATCTCGTTCCGTGAAGTGAACTCATTCCGCTAACTCGTTCCACAGTTCATTTCGCTCCTTGACTTGGTAGTACAGTACTACTGATTCAGAGAGCGAAATGAACTGTGGCATAGACATGTTTTCGACAGAGTCCGGATTTGGAACTTGTTTAGCTATTCGTTCATAAACTGTGAACTATAACAATAAGATACGTCACTAGACTAGAGACGCGGGATTATAATGAGCCGGTGAACTGTGGAACGATAATTCCGCACAGTACTGAACGAGTTCAGTTCGTTCACAGTGTTTGAGTAGTTCATCGGAACGAATCGCTCCGGAGTTACTCAAGTCTAGTGGTCAGTTACTGGCGATCGCCCGGTCGCTTGAGGTGTGTTCCGCTACGTACGATCAAGTCACATATGATTCTTGTCGACCGGTGTAAATGGGATGGCGCTTTGGTTTTTACAAGCGATTGGTGATTTGCCTCCCACATCTCACTCACAGACACATTTCTCTTCATTTTGAAGTGTCATTTGTAGATCTTTGACATTGTTGTTACCAGTCAGAAGCCCGAAAGTCTGAAAACCAGTTTTACTATTAGTTACTGAGTTGTGGAGGTTAGATAGGCAGTTGCTCCTTGTTAAATACTGGTATTTAGCTGCATCCGGTTAGACTGGAAGCCGACTCCAACATAGTTGAGAAAAGGCTAGGCAGATGATAATGATAACATAGGTAATCTATTGCTTCATATATTTAAAAAAGTCGTCTGCTGAATTAAATAAAGAAAAAAAGAAAGAGTACGTTTATTTGGACACAGCTTCAGTTCGTGAAACACAAAACACAAAAGAGAAAAAAAAAATGGAAATGGATTGTGATTGCGAATGTGTTACGCATAGATTATTATTATTATTTTAACAATTCTCGGAACCATGGATCCCGGTCCTTTGGAAGGCATACGAAGGGCCGAAGCCAACTCGCAGAGGCCCCCTTAGACATTTTTAAGTGTTGAGGCACCAACCGACGATTATCCCTCTACGCACTATACAAGTGTACCCAAGGATAACCCCCGGTTGGTGTAAGACTATTGCAGAACATGGAAACAAAACATATTGGGCTATGGATTTGAGTGGCTATAATGGATTGGTTACATGGAACTATGAAAAGACTATGGCCCCGGCCTGACCAATATTTTATATAAAATACACAGGAAAATGGCAGGGGGTGACTTGCACACTCAATAATGGGCCCCCAAAAACGGTCGCCAGCACAAAGTGTCGTAGCGACAAGGGGGCAACATGTCCTGAGGTGCTTATGAGGAGTGGAGAGGTATTCCACGGCTATCAGGACAATCCCGGAAGTACGGTCAAGATCCCTACCAGCATCTTACTGGAATACTTCGTTCGTACGAGCACGTTGCTCTTGCGAATCTCCACTCAAGCCAGCCAATTAAGGCAAGAATGAGGTGGGAGCTCAGCTTATTATTATTACGTTAGGCTACGGATCAACAAATCTAATTACTGTTGTTACGACTCCTAATTTTACGTCAAACCCTAATCATACATTAACCCCTTACTTTGTACTAATAGGTAAACTTCGGGTAATGTTACCTCAAACTTACTCAATACACCTCGAAAATGTAATGCTTCAAATTACTTTACTTTTGGGGTAAGCCAATTTTGAGTTTAACAACTTTCCTCTCGCTTTCTTGCAATCTGTGCGAGTTATTTCGTGAAAAGGGACGGAAGTGTGTAACAGGAAGCCGGGGAAGCGCGCGCTATTTGATTTGACAAAATGAGCGCGCGTGGTGCTAGAGTTGGCCATCAGATGGTACCAATCCAGGAGGGCACAAATCCAGACTCCGGGCTGCTACTAAAAAATTCCTGACGGAAAATCCCAATAACACTATCCTCGACCTGAGAACCAAACTCAGGACGTCGTGCTCAGCAGTAGCGCTTGCGTTAACTAGACTAACGAGGCAGTCAAAGAAAGATTGATAAGATAAATGATTCATATAAGTAGAATAAATCAAAATATTACTTTAAAATACCTTTAACTTTCAGTATTTTTTATAAATAGTAGGTAGTAATTCGCAATGGGATCGCTTGGTGGTTAGATACCGATCCCGCTTACCGAGAGGCCTAAAGGCTCCCGGAAACAAGCGCGGCGCGACGGCGCGACGCGACACCGGTAATTGTTCTACCGTAAATTTTTCTAAGAGATTGTTTTATTAGAGTCGCGTCGCACCTGTCTGCGGGAGCTTTAAACTCCCAGCAGCAATGGGAAATTTTAGGCTGATTATGGAAGCATGTTATTTACTTTTGAAGAGTAATTGCGTATGAAGTTTAATTTTATTAGTTTACCTAGCAATGTTACCCAAGTGCTAAATAAATAGAATAAAAATCAAATGAAACAACGCTTTAGGTGACTTATTGACGTTGTGCTTTCTTGAAAATGGGGAAGGATCTCTTATTCAATCTAACAACGCGTTAGAATATGTGGAGCGGAATGAAGGGTGTTGTAATCCTCAATCTTCAGCCGCTCTAATAAAATTCGCTTAAACGAGTCGAATTCTGCCGCGTTTACGTACTTCATCCGTGTTGTAGCACCGGTAAGTACTATAATTTATGTACTTCGTTTTCTAAAAGCGCTTCCTTTTAGGCTTTTGGGCTTTAGTAGTAGCAAATGAGAAAAATTGAAGAAAAATATTGCGTTAAAGATGTTCAATGTTTGTCAGTGCTTAGGTATTGTTCTATTGCAAGTAGGCATTGTAGAAATAATGATGTTCAATCATTTCAATTGTTGGATTTGATACCATCTTAACTCAATTATAGTTTAAAATCGTTATTCGTGTCTCAACCGTTCTAGAATGCGGGTCTAAGAGCCCGTTTACACGTACTACAACCACACCACATCGCAGCGACGAAATGTGGACAAGTACTTAGTGGTTACGTGTGAATAGAGTCGCTGTAACTTTTTGCAGTTGAGTTGTTGGTAGTAGTTGGGATGTGGTTAGTGTTTGCGGATACACAAATCGTTCTGCTTGCGTTGTGGGTGCGACGTCACCTTGATGTGGTTGGTGTCGCCCACACGATTGGTTTGGACTGCCAAGTGTGGTCCGTATGGATAAACTATTCATTTTTATAAAATTAACGCCCGTCCACGTCGTGGTGTCGTTGTGGTTATGGTGTGGTTGTCGTGTGGTTGTGGTTATGGTGTGATTGTGGTGTGGTTGTGCTGTGGTTGTGGTTATGGTGTGGTTGTCGTGTGGTTGTGGTATGTTTGTGGTGTGGTTGTGGTAATGGCCTGGTTGTGGTGTGGTTGTGTTGTGGTTATGCTGTGGTTGCGGTGTGGTTGTAGTGTGGTTGTGGAGTGGTTGTAGTGTGGTTGTGGTGTTGTTGTGGTTATGGTGTGGTTGTGGTATGGTTGTGGTTATGGTGTGGTTGTTATGTGGTTGTGGTGTGGTTTTGGTACGTGTGATCGGGCCCTTTGAATCGAAACCAAGTCTCTAACCATGGCCAATGTACTTATCAAAGTTTTATGTGAACCGTAGTTACTTACTTTATTTTCCCGGCCAAAGAATTTGTGTATGTATGTATAGTAGACAGAGTTTATGTCCAGTATAGGTACCTACCTACTTTTTTTTAAAATTCTTATTTGCCCCCAAAAGTGACCCCCATATTCAAAATTCATTTATTTACGTTACACGTCCGTATTTGGGTCACAGAAATACATACGTGTACCAAATTTCAACTTAATCGGTCCATTAGAATCGGAGCAAATTGGCTGTGACAAACGGACAGACAGACACACGAGTGATCATATAGTAGATACGAAGGTAAGATGAATATGTATGTAAAAGTAATTTGGAAAAATCAATGAATAGTTAGGTACTCGCTTTTTTACGTTTTTAGGGTTCCGTACCTCAAAAGGAAAAAACGGAACCCTAAAAACGTAAAAAAAACAAGTACCTATTCATTTAGCTTTCCAAACGACTTTTTAAATATTCAACTTACCTTCGTATCTACTTGAAACTTACTTAAGCTGTTTAATGGCCCTTGAGCATAATAAACGAGTTCGATATACTTCGAAACTACTCTAAACTATTCATTAGGTTCTGTTCCAAGAGAACTGTTTTTTTTAGTTCGAACTTAGTTCTTTCTTATTCGTATTATGAAGATTTATTCTTATGTAAAATAGACTATTTGGCGTGTTGCATACCTAACTCTTCGTTTACGGCCGAACCCAATAAAATCATAAACGATTTAAGGCGAGAAGGGTGTTTAAAAGTTATCGTCAATTTATGTCACTAACGTGGAAATTACAAACACGTGTAACAAGGGGAAACATATCATCTAAATTTCAGAAATACTTTCAGATGGAATATACCGTTTTAGAGCAAAAAAAAAAAAACTGAGAAAAGATTAACTAATTGTTATAATCAGCACAAATTTAAGACAGAGGACTAAATTGTTATTAGGAAAATCTTAGTTAATGCGATGACATCAATTTGATCGTAAAGAAGAATTTTTTACGACTAAGTCTTTTACCGATTTAGCCTTGGTCGGCTTTCAGTTTAGCTATAAGCGGCTCAAACGGGTAGTGACTGATCCCTGCATAAGCGAGGTAATCCTAGCTGTCAACTGTCAGATATGACGTCTGTCATAAATTTCAAATGATTCATACTTCAATACTCAACGCACAAAGAGGTGTCAGTATGGTGCCGGTGGACCCATTTTGTATTCCAAATGGGTAAATCAAACATTTATGAAAAACATCAGACTAAGGTAATTTATCTCAAGATAATGGGGTAGCAACATATCCAGGTACAATATGCTAATAAAAACAGCGGTCATCAATAAATCTGCGAAGCTACGATCATGGCATATTGATCGTTAACTATATCGTTCAATGGGTACCCCAAGTTCGTCTGAACTATAATACAGGGTTACTGGTAACTCGACATATTCCTTGCAGGACGTCATAGTGAGGTTAAAATGCAGTAAATTAGGCCACAAAATGTTCTACCGAAGTTCAGTAGTTTTTGAGTTAGTTAGATTTTTAGTTTTTTTTTATGAAAAATCCCAGATTAAATCATTTGGAGCCAATTTAAAAATGATTTACGGCGCGACTGTACTGAAATTTAAGTTAATATCATAGCTGACGCCGTAGCAGATCTTTGTTAATAATTAAAAGTTTAAAAATGCCAAAAATTTTGGCAAATATCACTAAAGAAACATTATTTTTTTTTGTGATTTTTGCTATTACTTCATACAAAATGTTGTCTAGTGAAAAAAAAATTACTACGCCTGATGTACAAATCATTAAAATCATTAAATGGGGAACTTTATGAAGATTTCCTAAGAAATCATTTAACACCACTGCTCACGGATGTACCGGAAGACAGAAGAGCAAACATGATTTATCAACATGACGGATGTCCAGCCCACTTCCGAATCACAATTCGACAATTTCTGGATGAAACCTACCCAAACCGATGGATAGGGCGCGGTGGGCGGTGGCCTGCACGTAGCCCTGATCTTACGCCACTAGACTTTTACATCTGGGGTCATATGAAAGACCTAGTTTATGTGACCTCAGTAAATTCAATTGAAGAACTAAGGGAGAGAATAACAGATGCAGCGGACCAGATGAGGGCAACAATCACATCAAGAATCACAAAAACTGAAGTGAGGAAGCGAATAAGAACATGTATTAGAAACCGAGGGCAGCACATCGAACAAGACGTGTGAAAGTGCAATTAAAGTTTTTAAACTGATACTGAATAAAAATAATGCTAATATTCACGAAATTGTTTTATTGATTTTCCGAATAATCACCTTTTTAGTCCTTAACTTTGTACTAACTTTCATACCTTTCTGAATAGCTGATAAGACAAGGATATTTTCCTAGTAATTTGTACATCAGGCGTAGTAATTTTTTTTCACTAGACAACATTTTGAATGAAGTAATAGCAAAAATCACAAAAAAAATAAATGTTTCTTTAGTGATATTTGCCAAAGTTTTTGGCATTTTTGAACTTTTAATTATTAACAAAGATCTGCTACGGCGTCAGCTATGATATTAACTTAAATTTCAGTACAGTCGCGCCGTAAATCATTTTTAAATAGGCTCCAAATTATTTAATCTGGGATTTTTCATAAAAAACTAAAAATCTAACTAACTCAAAAACTACTGAACTTCGGTAGAACATTTGGTGGCCTAATTTGCTGCATTTTAACCCTACTATGACGTCCTGCAAGGAATACGTCGAGTTACCAGTAACCCTGTATAATATAATAAACGTTTATGGCGCCTTATTACATAGGACTTAAACATAACTCGCGAAACTGTTGTACTATTGGTACACCTTTGCCCAACCCTTCGGGAAAACAAGGCGTGATATGATATGTATTTATAGCCTGATATGAAGACGATGATTAGAAACTATTATATCCGCGACACTAAAAATCAATGGCCTGTCACAAAATATTGAAAATGGCCCAGTTATAGCACCTCACCCCAATTCACCAGAAACAATATATTCGTTCAAGTACAGGGAGCAAATAAACAAACTTAGCCGCATTAATCTTAAACGGGGTTTAAACCGCGTCAGAATATATTAAGACTTCTGACGCGGTTTCAAGTGAAATGAATGTCTTTGAGTAGGTAATACGTGGAAAGACGTCCAGGTTATGTTGATGAATTATTAAGTAGTTGTTAAAAACATAAAAACTATTTTTGCGATGGCATTGCATTGGGCGAACGAAATTCGTACTCCTCACGAATGTGTATATGGTGTACTTGCACGTGGCTGGACCACTTTTTTCAAAATCGATACATATATGGATATAGCAGAAAATAATGTCGAAAAAAACAATTTTTTCAAAAAAAAAAAAACCTGTATGTATTTTTTCCCATTATTTAACAAACCAATTTAAAAGCTCCGTTCATGCACAGGAGGCCTAAAAAGTTACACAAAACCCGATGTAAAAATTAATTAAAAATCTAATAACATCAAGATTAATTTAGAAAAGGTCGGAATAGATAGGTATTTGTTCCAATAATTAGGGTACTAAGAAAAATTTGCGGTTTCTTCGGAATAATATCTATAAGTCATTATTTACTTAATTACATGGTGTTTTCGTGGAAACTCATTATTATCATACATACTTCACCAGAAGAATCTGTAATATTCATACGTTGAGTGATTTTATTCGTGTTTCGAGAGCCTTGCTGCTGAACAGCATACGGTATAAGCTCCGTAATTTATGATTCGTGATTCTGGCTGAGCAGTCCGTTCACGTCCGCAAGTTTGGTCATGCCGGATGTTTGTTTAGTTACCCAAGTGCATAATGCTTAAAAATTTAGTACCACAACGTACAGTATTTCTCCCTGACGTGAATAATCTCAGCCAGCAGCATGCACTGAAAAAAAAAATCGGCACGGACGCGATGCGCTTCTATAAATGAAATATATTTTGCAATATAGTTTCCAACAACCGGACCTCATCGGGAATTCCAGGCCGGAATTCCTGATGATGTAGAAGCCCGGCTACGTTACGTGCACATAATTTATACGCACAAATCGAGAAACTCAGTGGCTTCTCGCTTCCAATGGAATTCACGCGTAATGGAGTAGTGAAAGTGTGCTACTGAATATTGGAGTACTACCGAATCGTAGTACCTAGTAGATATACACAGCATGTGTACGAATAGGATGTAGACACGACATACTTTTATGATTATAATCAGCTTATTATGTTCTCACTGCTGGGAGACAGGCCTCCTCTCTGTGAAATGGAGTGGGCCGTAATCCACTATGCGGGCCCAGTACTGGTTAGTGGATGTCACATGTCTTTGAATTTTCGGTTCAAGGATCCATGTCACCTCACGATGTTTTCCTTCACCGTTCTAGGAGCAGCGGTGATGAAATAAATTACACAAAGAGTAAAACTCATGCTTGGGTTCAATCTCACGACCTATAAACTCGTAAGTCTGGGCCGATACCACTGGGCCACCACTGCTCGCATTACGATTACAAGGACCTACTTCACTGTTTCCGTGTGGATGGACATTTGCAGATGCAGATGCAATATATAAATATTATATAGCCTATGTCACTCCCACAATTAAGACGAATCTAACGACATCTCCCATGTTAAAATTCATCAAGTCGTTTAGGCTACCGAGCGTGCCAAAGAAATAAACATACCTACATACATACACACTTCGAAAAACATTACTCTCCTTCTGGGGCAGTCGGGTAATAAAGGAACTTCGAGCAATATAAAAATTGTCTCTTGATCAAAGTACAAAGGAAACCTTTCGTGTTTTAACAATAAAACCGGCCAAGTGCGTGTCGGGCCATGCACAATGAAGGGTCCGTAGTTGGGATGAATTTATCCCAAAAACAAAATTAAATTTTTAGTTGAAAAACATGTTCTCTCATACGAAATGAATAAGTTGGTCGATTATTACTCGTTAACTTGTAGAGCCTACTTAGCTGTGATAGTTTTCCTTTTAATTTCGTTATTGTATAACCTACTGCCGTGATTTTTTTCTCACATCCAAAACCAACCATTTACCTTGCAGGGGGGGGGATACCTAGTCCGAAAGGAAGATCGTGGCCCCCGGCAATGTGGCAATTGAAGGAACACAGGTGGATTTTAGTCAGTAAGAGTCTGACATGCCCTCTCGCTCCGCCCAGAACGGGAAAAGATATTTGATGCTTTCCCACCCAAAAAAGGGGGTGGGCTTGACTCAAAAAAATTAGCACTTTAAAGCTTTATATTTCGCAAACGGATCCCTGAATCCACTCCACGTATTCACTCTACGTTTTCGAACCTTTATAACGATACCCCACACCATGGGATAGAAAATAAAAATAAACAAACATCACCACTTTTCGTGTAGGGGAGGTACCATAAAAAAAATATTTCGTAATTTTATTTTACCACTTTGTCGGCGTAATTAATATGTCTACCCATACCAAATTACAGCTTTCTAGTACTAAGAGTCTCGGAGCTAGACCGCGGACAGACAGAAAGATAGATAGACAGACAGACAGACGGACATGGCGAACTTATAAAGGTTCCTTCGTTACTACGGAACCCTAAAAAAGGAGTAACTTATTTGTAACAACATAGCATCACGCCTTTAATCCCTGAAAGGTTAGGCAGAGATGTGATGAGAGTGCCCCTCATTACGCCAGTTATGTTTAAGTCCCATGTCAGGTCAGGTATTGCCAACAACCCTTCAAAAATCCAGACTCCGGGTGTTACTGAGAAATCCCTGATAGTAAAACCCAACTTCACTTTGCCCAACCTGGGAATCGAACCCAGGATCACATTCACATTCAAAAGTAGCGCTTGCGACCGCTAGACCAACGAGGTAATTTTTGTATGTTATGAATGTTAGCTTATTTGTAATTATAGCTCATACATTGTACAACATAGCAATGTTCACTATTTTAGGGCATGCAGTGTAATGTATTTCTTTAGGTTTACCTTATACCTAAGTATATATGAATTGACCGATTTGTTAACCAACAAAAACCGGCCAAGTGCAAGTCGAGCTCGCACCCGAAAGTATCGTATTGAGATCGAGCAAAAGCGTCAAAAAAAACACGTTTCTTGTATGGGGACCCCCTTTAATTATTAATTAAATTAAATTTTCATACATACATACATACATAAACTCACGCCTTCTTCCCATGGGGGTAGGCAGAAACTACAGAACGCCACCTGCTACGATCCTTACATACTCCTTTTGCCTCGTTTACGTTCATACATCTGGTCATACACTCCCGCCGATTGCGAGTACTACGCACTTGGCCTTTACCATAAATTCAAATAAAAAAAATAAAAAAAAAACAATAATAAATTTAAATTCAATTCCATTTATTTAAATTTTCATTACCTATTTGTTAACATAGCTGCAATAGAAATACACAATCTGTGACAATTTCAACTGTCTACCTATTACGGTTCATGAGATACAGCCCATTGACAGATGGACGGACGGATAGCGTAGGCTTAATAATAGGGTTCTGTTTGATACCCTTCGGGTACGGAACCCTAATAAAAAAGGAGAAGTAAGTGTCGTTTCATGCCAACATAAAATATTGACTTGTATGAACAAGCGTGATTAATCGCATTGCGGTACAGACCATCGTTGTGTGCGTTAGTATCAGTAATAAAAAATCTTATATTTTAATTTTATCATAACCAGTAGGTAAGTATGTTGTTAATTTTGCTTTGTTTCTGTTTATTATTTCGTAACATTTTTATTTCCACTTTTTTATGTTGTCTTAATTAAGCCTTGGAGAAGATTTTCGTTTTAATGATGATATTTATATTATTTGCTTTGCATGTTGTATTACATAGTAAGCATAATTTTAGGAAAAATTGGAACAGGTATTCTTTTTCAGAAGTTACTTTTCTTGCTAAAATATTATACAATGTAGAGCACATTATTCAGATGTTTCATGATTTATTTTGTAAGGTACTAGTTGTCTGAAGTCTGAAAGCAAACGCCTGTCGCTTTTTTATTTCATTTGGCTTTTAGGACTCGTAGATAAATGTCGTCTTCTCATATTTTCACAAATCTACCTCATGTGTATACGACAAAAAATATAACTAGGTACATATCACGTTCATCAAACAAAGTCACGTTTGTCTGTCTGAACGTGATAAACTCAAAAACTACCGAACGGATTTTCATAAGGTTTCCAAAACTGGACGGAGTGATGCATGAGGACGGTTTAGGTGTTCATTAAGGTTTTCAGTAAATTGGTTGAAATATGAACATGATTGTGGAAGATGTCGGAAAAAAACATGCCGACTGGGAGCTTTTCTGACGTGCGCCGCGTAAACCAATAGGGTTAAATGAAAACAATATGTTTTGTTTACCTGGATTCACACATAGGGTACTTTTAGTTCCAGTAGTACGTTCTCGTGGGATATTTTCCGACATTCACACGGGCAAAAGTTAGTCTACTACTAATATCAACATAATACCAGTGGGACGCTCAGAGTATGAAGTCTAAAATAATTGATTAGAAATATTACTGAGTCCAGAAACATGGTTTGATTCAGGTAGCCACATAAAAGTGGGGAAATATAATAGTTTATTGAGATTTAAAATGAAGTGTACATAAAACAACTTACATAACATAACATAACATCACGCCTTGTTTCCCCGAAGGGTTGGGCAGAGGTGTCCCTGTAGCAGGCACACCCACATTTCGCCAGTTATGTTTAAGTCCCATGTAATAAGGGGCGAGCCTATTGCCATCAACCGGGCACAAATCCAGACCCCGAGCTGCTACTGAGAAATTTCAGATAGAAAAACCCAATAACATTTTGCTCGACCCGGGAATCGGAAACTTATACTTGATTAATTCATAACTACTAATATCAACATAATACCAGTGGGACGCTCAGAGTATGAAGTCTAAAATAATTGATTAGAAATATTACTGAGTCTAGAAACATGGTTTGATTCAGGTAGCCACATAAAAGTGGGGAAATATAATAGTTTATTGAGATTTAAAATGAAGTGTACATAAAACAACTTATACTTGATTAATTAATAAGGTACAGATGACTCGTGTCTACTGTCCTTCCTCTGTGAGAACCTCTCAATTAGAGAGAGGATATTTTTTCAAAGACTCCGAACAATACTGTTATTGCGGGCGATTTTAATGGCTGGTAAATAATTGTTTGAAACTGTAATTGAAAATTATATCTCATTAAATAATCGCGATCCTACGAGAACGCGGCTCGTGAGTGGTTTTTTTACAAAAAAAACCTCCCCTGACGAGAATCCGATCCCACTTTGTCAGATTCGTTAGGAATTTGAATAAAATTTCAGGGGTGGATTACCATTTACATAATTTCTAGTTACATTATTTACTGCCTCTGTGTATAGTCTATGTACAATAATATTATAACAGCTAATAACCGATGTAATTCATTCATTTGTGATCGTGATGACGAAGAATGTAAAATAAGGTAAAAAGGTTACTTAAAAATACTACTTGGGTTTTTATTTTTGTATTTTATTTGTTCGGCCATAAAGTCTGTTATTCTATGTTGTGAATATTTCAAGGTTATCTATTTTTTAACGGACAACCTGTATATATTCACTAAAAATATTTATTTTGAGATTTATAAAACACGAGGATAAGTTTAACCACCGGGGCTTTTCAGGGTGTTACTTCGTCGGTATGTCGGTTCGTCTGTCACAGGTGTTTATTCTAGGAATTATTATACTAAGGAATTGGAATTTGGAGAAACTATGAATAATGATTGTCCATCTGTACAACAAGTGAAATAATTAATAAAATAATATTGTAAGTATCATTGCAATAGGGGTCTAAATGGGGGTCTAAATTCTAAAGTGGGGTAAGTAGGTACATGAAAGGTTTCACATGAAAGGGCTTCATTTCCACAGTATAAAAAAAAATCGCATACTTTTTCAATTATGATTAAAAAAAAAAACGAAAAATACCGCCGAAAAATACCGCCTTCTAGTATCATCAATGTTTGCAATGTGAAAATTCTAAAATAAATCTTGTTGATGGAGGTTTATTTAAATATTACACGAAAAATAAAACGATGTTTCTAACTAGCACAGTTTTAGAGAAATCAGCTAATAGTTCATTCTTGAGTTAAATTTCTCCCAACTACGGAACGCACAGTGAAGGGACTGTGCGTGGTCCGCAAACACGCACTTGGCAGGTTTTAGATAAGAAATTAGATTAAGTCACTTTCGGTTTTGTGTGACTAAAATTAGTTAATTTAGTTTAGGAGTCAGTTGTTATTTTTTATTTATGTTTTTGTTATTTATATTTGTTGTTTTATGTTATTGTTGTTTTTATGGATACATTAATTAAAATAAAGATATTTAATGATATTTTACAAAATAACAAAAACATCGTTGCATAAATAGTGTACATTCCTTAAAATAAAATAAGAATTAAACAAAAAAAAATCTTACCTTTTCCTCGCTTAACTTTTACAAGGAGCATTTCCCAGTATTTACTATTTGCAAAATGTTAAAGGTTACATTTTTCTTAAAGTTCTATTAATCTTTATAGGACAGAGATCCAAAGTTGATTAAATAACTCTATTAGTCAGATTCCCTAAATAAATATTTAAAAATGTATTAACGAATTCTTCTGTAGTATTTTCTTTAAACCATTTGTAACTATCTTTTATTTACAATTTAAAACTTTAAAAACACCCGTATAATTGTATAAAACGTTTTTACTAAAAAATAAACCAAGATTTACTGGCGGACTAGTCTTGTTACCATATTTATTAAGCGTTGAAAATACAAATTAAATTCAAGTAGAATGAAATTTATTTATTTATTCTTTCCATTTAAAATACACTTAAGATTATGGTTGAAACACTATCATTTTTTAATGAAGTAAGAAGGCTGACCTACCTAGCACAAATACAGGGCTATCTTGAGTGAGTAGTGTACCACGAATACATCAGATTACTCTAAACATTGGTTGTATTACTAGTGAGTATCGCTCCTGGCAAGAAAAAGTCGACTCTTGCTAGTACACACGGTACACATCAAGCTATACATTTCCAGTATAAGCTAACCTCGCATTATACGGAAATCCTATGCAATGCGAGATCAGCATAAACTGGAAATGTATAGCTAGCTTGATGTGTAGCCGTGTGTACTATCTCAAGAAACGGGGGGTTTAGGTTCTTTAAAATAATGCTTTTGGCGCTAGAATGACATTGACAGACGAGGGTTGTTGGTTAGTATTTGTGAAATTGTTTCACTAAATTGTATTGAAAAAGCACGATTTGTGGCGTTAATTCCGATGTTTGGACACACGCCAAAAGATCCTTGTAAAACTTTAGGTACGTGGCAGATTATAGCAATTTTATTTCTGTTCATTCATAATTTATTCGTCCGTGTAAGGTCCATCTGGAAGCAGCAAAATTTGACTTTGACCAAGTGTCGTAGCTGTGCTTCCGCGTAGCTGCTACGGCGTAGTACAGTTACGCTTCGACGTAGCCACTACGCTAACGAGCTAAGCAATCGATTTTACCTTGAAATGAGTGATTTTTGTCTTATTGCTGTATATATATTTTATCGTTTTATTTTATTGACTGCCGCGTTGGTCTAGTGGTCGCAAAGTGCTACTGCTGAGTAATTTTTAATCGCTTTTATTAGTTCTTATTAACGACCCGGTTTAATGAAATGGTCTCAAGTGCTACTGCCGAGTATGAGGTCCTGGGTTCGATTCCCGGGTGGGCAAGGTGTTTTTAGGATTTTCCATCTGGAATTTCTCAGTAGCAGCCCGGAGTCTGGATTTGTGCCCGGTTGATAGCAATAGGCTCGCCCCCTATTACATGGGACTTAAAGATAACTGGCGAAATGTGGATGTACTATAGGTACACATCTGCCTAACCCTTCGGGGAATACAGGCGTGATGTTATGTTATGTTACATATTTTATCCATGCCATATTATGCATATAGTTAGAAACTCATTTAGATATTTCATGTACGATGACTTACTACATCAATCTCTTTTAATACATGCATGAAATATTGTTGTTAAAAAGGTTAAGAGCCTTCTTTCAAGACTTCTAATAAATGTTTCTTGGTAAAACTAATTTCAAATATTATTTAAACTATTTTATTTATGACGTCTTTGAACTTTAATAATTAAACTTGGACAACTCTAGACTATTCTAAAAAGTTTTGAAAGCTAATGAGAATTTTCGAAATAACTTAGAAAATAAGAAAAATAGTGCTCCATGGCCTTATAAGACTCAGTTACAAAATTACCACTTCTCAAATTGTCTAACAGACGCAAAACGTCCATTTCTCAAAATGTCTCTTTCGCAAAATGAGCACTTCTCAATATGTCCCTTTCGTAAAATCTCCATTTCTCAGTAAATACTTTTGATTATATTTTTCAATCCAATTAGTTAGAACTCGCTAGTGTAGGTATAATGGAGACGTCTTCGTAGGATTAATTTACTGTGTACTGTGCAGTATAAATAGACCGAAGCATGGACTTATTACCAATGTGTGTGTAAGCAGTATTGAGCTTAGGTACATACACTATCAATAGGCTGACTGGTTAAACAAAGGACATTACGTCCCTTGTTTAACTTACGTTCTTTCTTTAGCTTGGATAAGATTTTTCATATAATCATGGCAGTCACGTCAACGTCAAGTCGCCGATCAGTCACGTCAAAAATGTAGTTAAGTACGTAGAAGTTATAGGACGTTGGCTACACACATCAGTCACGTCACGCGTCGCAACCGACAAGCCAAAACCTGTGCCCTTATTACGTAATACTCGATCAATCACAATCTTACTCGTTTTGAAACAGATTGCTAATCCATTGCTTTATAAGTTTAAAAAAGAAAATCTACTCAACAACGTAAAAAACGCAATGAATGTTGTTGAACTGTCAAAATGAAACAGATTAGTCTTAATAGTTTTTGAAAATGTGTTACGTAATTATATAGCTGTATTGCTACGAACGAAACATGCGTTGTTATGACTGATTTCGACGTCCCGGAATTGACGTGTCTGATCAGCGACTTGACGTTGACGTGACTGACGTGTGTGCATGAACCTTTATGCTTCATGTAAAGTCAGAGAAATTAATTATTGGACAAATTGACTACAAACTTAATTAAGAAATGGCTATTGACGTAGGGTGTCAATTTGCAGGAATATTTCAGTAGCAGCCCGGAGTCTGGAATTGTGCCCGGTTGAAGGAAACAGGCTCGCCCCCTATTATATGGAACTCAAAACATAACGGGCGAAATGTGCGTGTGCTACAGGTACACCTCTGCCCATCCCTTCGGGGAAATAAGGCGTGATGTTATGTGTCAATTTGCTAAATAATTAATTTCCCCGACCGTTACTTTCGAAGAATAAAAAAAAAAAAACAGCGGCTTATTTATAAACGTTGCTTAAAGCACAGTAATAATTAAAGAATAGTTTACCATAAATTATTGACTTTTAAACGTCTTTCAACTTTAAGCAACATTTATAAATAAAGGGAAGAAAACCTTAAAACCTTGATATTGAACATTGTGATAAGATTTACAAAGTATGGAACTATTATTATTTATAGGTACATAACCAGTCATACTCTATAAGTCCCTTGTTTAATCAGTCATATGCGTGTGTAAATACTACTATTTAAAGCAAATGAAGTAACTATTCATGTTTATGGATGTTTACGGCTTTTCTGACATTAAGGGGTCCGGTCTAGTTTGAAACTAGGCGGGCCTTTCCTTTATAATATGATGTTAGTGATAATTTATATTGAAACTTACCCTGTTATTTGCTTGTTATAGAAACAAGGGCTAGCAATAATAGTAGAATATATTTGAAGGGGTGTTTTAGTAGGTTTATTTATTTACTAGCTTCTGCCTGCGACTTCCTTCGCACGGAAGTCGTAAGACATCACAATATACTAAAATAACAGCCACATTTTTATAAAACTCCCCCTATACTATACTACCAATGTCACAACACTGACACTGTACTGCACTGACTGCTGCATTCTGACAGATTATTCCTGACGAACAGCTGTCACTAAAAAACATGTAACAGTCGATTGTAAACACATGAAATTTCTTATTAACAGTCACCTAACCAGTAACCATAGATATTTATTTTTATTTATAATAACAAATAATATCTAATAATAATAAATTAATTTCACTCTCAAAGTACAACAAAAACTTAATCTATAAAGTACAATCATATATTAGTATAATAAAATGTAAAAAAAAACAGAAATTGTAAATAGTTGGGAATCGCACTTACAACCATAGATTTGCAAAGCAGTCATCGATCGGACCGCTAAGGTTAATGCTTTGTTCAAAGTTGACTAAAATAGCCGTTCTTATATATGTCATGAACTCATGACTGCATAGCTCCATAAAAGTATAGCACGATTATAAATGATAAATGATTTTATTTCTGTAAATAGGTTTGTACAAGCACTTTTACACGTCAATCATATTTTAAAAACTAGATGAGGTTGGCGTTTCCTATCTGACTACTCAGGGAAGAAAGGCCGAAACAAACTCAGAGGTCACAGTCTCTTTTAAAGTCCAGACATAATCTTGGTCAGATCATTTGAAAACCATGTAGATTGGTGTCTGAAATGGTCTTTTGAGGAAAGCATCACACAGATTGAGAGGGCCTGTCCAGTCAGTGCACGCATTTGTCAGCTATCGTACAGCTCAACTCAGAATTTAAGGAGCTCAACGATTTGACGAACAATACCAAAAAAAAGGACATTTGGGTAGGCCACATAAATTATTCAAACTGTCAGACCATAATTAGAACTAACTGAGAAAAAATTAAAAATAAAACAAAAAGGAATTACTCGCATAGTCTTCACATTCACAATTATTAAAATAATATAATACTTTAAAAGTAAATATTTATGTCATTGTATATATAAAATTCATTAATGTCAATGTGTATATAAAAACCAGGAAATAATCTTGGTCAGAGCATTTCATTTGAGGACCATGTAGATTTGTGTTTGAAATAGTCTTTTGAGGAAAGAACCATACAGATTTGAGTGGACCTGACCAGTCCGTGCACGCATTTGTCAGTAATCGTGTAGTTCAAGGCAGAACTTAAAAGGAGCTCAATGATTCAACGAACAATACCAAAGAAAGGACATTTGGGTAGGTCGCATAAAGTACCCACAACTACCAGATTATCATTAAAAGTAACTGAGAAAAATAAATCATTGTGTATATAATTTTAAAGTTAGCAAAATAAACAAAGTTCCGAAAGTAAAAAAATTAATAAATTGGAGCAGCTCAATCCTTTTTGTCCTCAATGTAATCTTTAACGGTATAAGAAGCTTTCTGGCACAACTTGCGTTTAATGAATGATTTGAATTTATTAAGGCTTAGATCGTGTACGTGGCTTGGAATTTTATTATAAAAGCGTATACATTGACATCTGAACTGAAGAGCCTTGTTGTAGGTACAACAAATTTGTGTTTGTTCCTAGTATTTATGTTATGGATATCACTGTATTTTTTAAACAATTTTATGTTTTTATGGGCATACAAAAGATTATCAAAAATATACTGAGAAGGCACAGTCATTACATTAATCTCCTTAAATTTAACTCTGAGAGAGTGTCTCGGACTTAATTTATAAATTGATCGAACAGCTCTTTTCTGCAAAACAAAGATAGTTTGAATGTCGGCGGCATTTCCCCACAACTGGCTACCGTACGATATTACACTAAGAAAATAACTAAAGTACACTAAGCGGGTTGTCTCTAATAATTTAAAAGATTAAATCTATAACGAATTAATTTAAAACTGCTAACTAACTTATCTGCAATATCTATGCAATTTTTTAACCTTTGGGCTCGTTTTTTTGCGGTAAACTGTAGAAGAATACGAAGATATTGCAATATTGCTCATCCTCTATATCAAATAGCTTAATGATTTATAGCCTACAGACTGGCCAGATGTATAGGAAATATCTATGCAAAATTTTAACAGAATTTATCCAGTAGTTTTTGCGTGATGCTGGAATAACAAAATAAATACATTTTCTAACAAACCTGATAACTTTGTGAAAATAATACTTATTTTCTAAAACTCGTAGATCAGCGAAAGTGGTTTATTTTAACGAGTGTCATCACCCCCAAAAGTTTTCTCAGCCTCTGTCTAGAGCTGTGTTAATATCCTATCTTAGTAGCTAAGTCGAAGCATCGTTTTTAGGCTGGAGATTTTTTTGCATGAGTAAATAAAAGCTAAAAAAAGTTTTCATATAAGAGAATGCAGATAATGTCTGTTTTACAAAAAGTTGAAAAGTTCTACACGAGAAACGTGAGTTTGAGTAATGATACTAATATTAAATCAAAACTGTTGTTTGGTATGATCATATGAAGATATATTGACGGAAAATTTCCGTTTTCGAACCCTTCGTTCCGACTCATATAACATGCACGACACGCGACGCTTCGCATTGAACCATATTGAACATAGTTCGATACTTAGAATTAAGGCGAGGGAACATTGAACTTAAGAACATCAGTTACGGTAGAAAAGAACCAGTTTTCCAAATAAAACTTTTATTTAAACCGACTATTTGAGGACAATACGGACATCTTTCAGAGGTCGGAAAAAATGCAAATAAGGTGCTTAGGCCTGCTCTGTATAAATTGTATTTATGCAAACCAATGCGTGGAGAATAAAGGCGGAATATAAATGAACTGGAAAAAGTGTTCTCATTGACCTACTCTTGTTTTGAGATGAAAACTTGTGTCCTGAGGTGCAAGCTATATTGTAGCCTAATCTGTCCCTCCCGGCTAGGAGTTTATTGATGACGTTGATTATTTCCGACGGAGAATAATAGCCTGTGTCTTAAAGGTAGCATAGGTCCTCTAAATTGGACAATAGCCAAGTCTTCAGGGAGAAAAATGGGCTGTAGTGAAAAGTTTCCAAAGTGTTCTCGCTTAATGTGGCTTATTTATTGCCAAAAAGTTGTGTAGTAGTAAAGTAGTGGTTGCGTAAGGCACAAGTCGTGGTATTTCTATCCGGGAACTAAATGCAAAATGGTACTTACAATGTGCTCTACAAATCCTTAGTGGAGATACCTACTAATGATTCATAAAATGACATTAGTACCTACATATTTTGCATTTTGTAGTTCAGAATTTGGTAATTAAATCACCATGGAAGAGACGGATGCATGTAGATAAGTTGTAAGTTACAGATTTTTTTTCTAGTGTCTACTTCAAAGTGATTGAAGTTTGCAAATAAATATCAAATCATTTTCGCAAGTATTGGCATGTTTGCACTAACTTTTCCTTCCAAGCTGCAGAAAGGCTCACTTATCAAAAACTGGGAAGTGGGAACATTTGTTTCAATTACGTTCCGAGTGCTGTTTATTGAAAAAGTTATAGATGAATTGTTGGGAAAATTCAAGGGGTTGCCCAAAGGTTGGGTAGGTCTTCCAGGTGTTCGTAACTGTGCGAATATGTAAAACTTTCTGAAGGTGGCTTCTTACCGAGTTCACATGAGTACACCTACTTATGAATGTTAACTAATTATTTTATTATACTTTTTCATAACTCTAAAAATATAAAAAAAACCGTTTAGATACATACTTTTTTGTCCGGGTACGTCGAAATTTTATTTTTGGTTTGTTTGTATTGCGTAGACAGCGAAGATATTTTTTGTCCATTCAAGTAAATAAGTATAACCAAACAATCAATCAATCAATCTAAATAAGTGTAACCAATCAATTAATCCAATAATCCAGCTTAATACCTACTAGAGGTACGCATCTCTCAGGTTATGCTAATCAAGATAAAAATACTGATAAAAACGGAAGAAAACAATTTAATTTTGCTTACTCATCATTTTGACATCCCCTGCGCGACATTATGATTCGCAATTTTTCAGGAGAGCACTTACAAACACAAGAAACCTGCGAAGATATTTTCCTCGTTTTTCTCACGGAAAGATTAAGCATATTTTTATGGTTTTAGAAGTCTCTTGAAATCAGATTTATTAAGAACAAAAATGATCACGTAATGTTTTACGACTTCTACGAGTTACTATTTTCGATGTGCTAAATTAAAACGTAGTTAAATACGTTTGAAGATACCAGAGACGAAATGACGTTTTAATTATATTTAGCGCTTTACAAAGCGGGTTCTTTCTGACTTGCCACAACCACACCACAAAATTTTTGAAACAAAATTATATGAAAACGTGTGGTTGCCACCAACGATTTTCAGTCGTATTTTTTTACAAATTTGTGCCCTGCTGCGAAATTTTTTCCACTGTGGTGTGGTTGTGGCTAGTTTTAAAGGATCCATAGTGAGTCGACGTGAAAGCAGAACTTAATTTCTCCACATTCTAACAGCATTTTTAAATAGTTAGGTATGTGTAAATGTGAAACAAACCACAACTTTATGCTTTTTGTAGAAGCTGCAAAAATGAAACATTTACTTTCTCACAATTAGCGACAAAAGTCGATTAAAACTTTAGTTTTTTAAATCTTAATTATTGAGCGAAATATTTGATTAAAATCGGAATAGAAGTAAAATTAAAAAAATATCTCTATCGCTATTATAAGAAATGCTGAAGTACAATGTATCGAATAATTTTAATTATGTGTAAATGAGCGTGTGTATAAATGTTATTCGACTTTTGTCGGTGACCGTCCTTGCTGCAGAAAAATTTAACATGACGTAAATTGCATGATTTTACAAGATTTATACATTTGGATTTGGTGGGTGAACCTGCTACAGGGACACCTCTGCCCAACCCTTCGGGGAAACAAGGCGTGATGTTATGTTATGTTATTTATACAATTCTACTGAAGAAATGCTATGCAAAAATGCTTCTTATGCCGTGGAATCGTATTTTATCAGGGTTATTTATAGAAATAGCAACATAAGCGTGTCTACAAATCATGTTATTTTACGCACACCAGATGGACGGAATCTTAATGTATTCTAGGATTATTTTTTTGAAATTTAGGTATACTTACTTTCGTGATAAAAATATCTTATAATCCTTTCGTAAGAAAGTAACAGTAACCTTAAGTAGCCGTAAGTAGGTACTAGAATCTTATACAGAATGTTTTCAAGTAATAAGAGGAAATTACCTATTTACACGCAAGGCAACGGTGGGCTATTTATGTTAATAAAAAGGCCGCATACCTAACATAGGTAATTATAATAAACAAAAAATAAAACACGTATTTACTCCACAGTTATACTCTATAAATTGAGTTTAGGTATTTCTTTCTTTACCGCTTTTGCTATAAAATTAAAAACAAATTAGTTAATCGAGATTTAAAACTAATTGTTTTAAATCTCGATTAATTTTAAATAAGTTTGGTCAGCAAAGACGCTGAAATGCCGTCAAAATTTCGTCTCTAATTCTTAAAATGAAGACAAAACTTCTGTCCTCACAAACACGAGCTCGAAACTAAATTGAAAAATTACAATCGTAAGAAAGGCACGTTGGCACTCAAGAGCCCATTTAGGTCACACTTTGGTCACTGGGTCAGAAACGACAAAATTAATTACCTTCAAATGCCAGAGATCGTAAAGTATAATGGTCCAGTGAATAGACCGCGGTGAACCAAATTTGAATTGATTGATGTTAAACCTAAAAAACACTGAGCTTTTCAATTTAAATCCAACATTCGATTCAAATATTTTAACTAAAACTCGGATTTAGAAAGCAAGAAACATTGCTCAGCCTTCACTGATAAATCCAATTTTGTTAAAAGATAAACCGAAACTTTTGTTCGAGTTTCACTTAAAACAGCTTTCACAAAGGTAAGATATACACCGTTTGAGTTACTTGAGTGAATTAGATAGCACTGAGCCAATTGTATTCTTTTTGTAAAAACACGATTGTATCGGGCCGAAGGGATTCGCTACCTATTTAAAATTTAGTCTGTGACCCGCACGAATGAATGTGAATACTGTGAATAGTTGTAAAAAGTTTGGCGGAGCTTGTAGGGTTAAATTATGTCTTCAATGTGTCAAATTCAGTGCTTTTAAATAAAGTTCGCTATTACACCGCAGGCTGACCAAGGACACTTAGTACTTCTATGCATTTTATATTACGATTCATTGCATATTCTCGGGAGAACAGACAGGCATTATGAATTGCAAGTCGGTGTGCGATGCGGCCAGATTTACAACGATAAACTTACATTTCGAGTATGTAACATTCACATTGTTCTTGCAAATTATGTACCTACATTTGAAATTGAAACTTGCCTTGTATTTTTGGCCGTCGTGCGTTATCTATGAGATACACGTAATTGTTGGCTTCTTTATTTGCTAAATGCATATTAGTACTTACTACCTAAGCATTGCATACCTATTATAATATCAATTAGATATCTATCTCTTCTTCAGGTTTCAGCGCGGTAGCCTTTATGCATATTCCAAAGCATAAAACAATCCACAAAATTACAATGCAAACTCCTGCGAATTGGAATAAATTAATTCATTATTTTTAATTATTGTGGTAAGATGTTCATACAATACTTTAATAAAATTAAGCGGTCATGCATACTGAAATTGTTCCATTCTCGCCACGTCTGCATAACAGCTGTTATGTAAATTAATACGATACATTGGTTCCTCAGACCTATTTGTTGTTATTGCACAATATTCGCTTTGAGCTGGCAGACAGTGCCCAAATCTCTCATTATTATGTTCACTATCTGAGGAGCCCTTACACAACAACAAATCCTATAATGTTCCTATATATAACGTATACGTAATAAATGTTATAACTAGTTACGTGAAAAAGTTAACGAGGCTCGTTAACGAGACTGCAGCAAAAATACTGTTTATTCTCTTTGAAAAGCTTGTCCGATAAACCGATTATAACGATGTTTGGCACAAAGGCTTTTTCATAGTTACACTTAATTAAAGTAGAGATGAACTCTATTACGAGTAGCACAGGACCGGCTTTTACGAAAAAAAAGGGGCAAGGCGTTTTATTAAAACCTACTTAATAATCTGCAGCAGTTTAAATTGGGATGCTGACGGAATTCCAGAGTACTTTGTTTTGGGACTCTTGTTTAACACCTTTTAGTATTTAAAATATTCGTTCAACTAGTGTTGTCATCACTAAAAATCAGAAAACCGGACTTACCCGCAAAAAGAGCCGGACTTTTGGGTCCCAGGGCTGGACGGAAGCCAAAAAAATAATTTGACTAACAGTTTAAATAAAACACATATTTTTAATAAAAAAGTTTTAATCGGTATTATCATTTTCATTTGCATATTTTTCTTTGGTAGTAACGTGCTTTAAAAGCTCAACCTCCTTAATGTAAGCGAGCACGCCCTTTATGCTTGAAGGCTTTATTTAGATATTTAGTTATGTTTACGTTTAGTTTTTATTTTTTATTTCTGCTTGAGTGAAGTTCTCGATGTTTTTGGTTGGTATATTGGCGTGTGGAATTATTTTTTGTGCTGAATAATGTAATTTTTTTTGCCTACTATTGTATAGAATCTTTTTTTTTTTCTAACTTGAACAGACAGATGTGCTGCTGGGGAGTTTGTTGCGCCTCTTCTTCCCAGCTAAAGGCACTAGGAAGTGATGAAGGGTGGGTGTTTTGGGGGAAAGTCTTAAATAATTTTGACATTTAAAAAGTGCTGATTTTCAGCCTAGTTTGAATAAATGACTTGTATTTTAAATAATTTTATCATAAAACATTTTGCAAGTTACATGTCTTAAATTAAATTCCACAATTAACATTCTTGCAATAGTTTCCGATTTTAACCTGTTTCTTTGTTTCGTCCATTGAGAGAATAAAAAGCCTAACAAAAGCCGGATGGGCCGGACGCCGTCAAATTGGCCCGGACAAGAGGTCAAAAAGCCTAACACTGTCCGGCTTTATCCGGACGGATGGCAACTCTACATCCAACCGATGTTGTCGGTGTAAAATGTAAACCTAAATAAATAACCCTTCGCCAAAACTCATGGTATGTTTAGTCCATTCCAGCGTAGTCCCTAGGTACTTTGTTTTCTAGATAACAAACAATAAATTTAAACGGATTTGCTTGTTTTGTTGTATACCTTCGCGGTATTTCGATTTGATTATGCAAGAACGAGTAATAGCAGTATTAGGTACTTACTACTAAAGCTCTTCTTCTGCGGTTCTTTCAGTTACTCAGAATTGCTCTTGAATCAGCAATTTCAAGTGGCCAAATCATTATTCAACCGAAGAATAATCCAGAATTATATATAATATATTTCTAGTTCATGCGAAAAGAATAACTAGGTACGAGTCTTAAGTTGTAGATAGATACTGATAATGAGATTTTGATACTATTATCATTTAGTAGGGGCTCGTGGAGTCGTAGCTAAATAATAACAGCTGCACGGGATGATCTTTAAGGTTAAGCATCGCTTGCTGAGGTCATTCCGTGGATGGGTGACCATCCATTACAAACCGAGACCCTCCGTGCCGGAAATCACGTTAAGTCGTTGGTCCCGGGTCCCGGTTTTCATTATATTATATTGCTCCGAAATTATTCAATACAATTAATAATAAATTGGATTTGAATTTTCTATATTCAATATTGGTTGTAATATTGTTTTGAAGTGGTATGATTCATAATTTAGTTTGAGGTTCAACTAATTACTTATTGAACCAAAACTTCACGTTAAAATTAGGTACGATACATCAGATATTAACGATTTAATTAATACAATTAACATTCTAATGCATCACTAATTTGTAACCGAGGCACAAATTCAGCGTAGTTTGGTGTTCCTTACCGTAGTTACCTTTAAGGGTCTTTCAAACAGGCGCGACACGCGACGCGACACACAGTCTTTGTGTCGCATCGCGTGTCGCGCCTGTTTGAAAGAGCCTTTAAGTTATACACATTTACACACATACCTACCTACAGTTAAATACCTACATAATATTATGTCTCTCTCTGTGGTAGTTTCTAAGCAGATTTAGGCATAGAAACCCCACTGGTCACTAAAACAAAGAGCGTGAGCGCGGAAACGGGAATTAAAGCTCAAGCGGACAAAAAAATAAATAACTGAAACAGCTACCTTCGTAATTCACACTACCCTACTTTACGATAAGTATCTAAAAAATGCTTTTGATAAGAACTATTGAACATAGTAACATGGCATAAAGTCTCTCGATCATAACAAGTTATTGTTAAAACCGTGTTACTTTACACTTCGGCGAGCTTATTTTATGTGACGTTAAGCCAAACTAATATTCTTATACAACTTACATTATTTTAAGCTGTAAACAAAAAGTTAGGAGAGTGTAATAAAGAAGCAGTGGGGAGACGGCTCCTAAATTTTGTGGTCGAGTGTAAAAGAAAATAGTTCGTAGGAGTCCAGTGTTCTATTGTACTTTTAATTTCGTGGTCTGGACACAGTGTTTAATTTGTGAGGGAGAGGAGCGAGGCGCTTGCGGAGCATACATTTGTATCTGTCAGTTTTGGTTGTAGTCTTGCGGCCTTTTTTTTGGGTGGGAAATTATCAATTTATCTTCTCCCGCTCTGAGCGGGGGCGTGTCAGACTCTTACTGACTAAAACCCACCCGTGTTCCTTCAGTTGCCTGTATGCTGCCAGGGGCCACGGTATCCCTTTCGACTTTCCCGCGACCCCGACAGGCATCGGCCTTAGCGGACCCCGTCAGTTCTGCTGACATCTCTATGAGGCGCGCGTGGAACATATCACGCCGTCGTCGACCTGGGCCTGGCCCTTATCGGTCGGCGAGCTACCCATTGTTCAGCGTCCGCAAGCCCGCGCCTACGGTGGCCGGGAATCGGCCTGCGATTCCCGCTGCCCAGGCCGTCTCCTGGGGCAGCAAGGGGCGTGAGGAAGCAAAGTTTGCCTCTCCCTCACGTATTCCGCCTCCTCCTTTGCGAGCATTACTGCTTCGCAGAAGGAGGTGACGGCCTCCCATGCCCTCTCACTCCATACCATGGCCTGGACCAGCGCCGGACGCGAGAGATCACCGCCGCTGATCGCCTCCATGAGGACACGGCGATGCTCCGCCCAAGCCGGGCAGACCTCCACCGTACGCTCCACCGTGTATGTCCTCCGGACGATCCACACAATGGTGACAATCCGGGCGTTTTCTCCCGCCTTATTCGGAACAGGGACCTTTCAAAACAACCGTGTCCGGTGAAAACCTGCGTCAGGTTTAAGGAGAGGACGACGTGGCGCCTCTCTAGCCACTCCTCAAAAACGGGAATTATCGCCGCAATTGTGGCGTGTCCTAGTCTTGCGGCCTGACTTGATTCCTTTTAAGATGCAGGAACTAGCCATACATTATTTTCCTTTATCTTATAGACTGTTATTTAATGCTGTGATCCTTACTTTTTGTACATACTTCAGTTTTTTACGTAATAATGTTTTCCTGTCTCCATCACATTAGAAAATGTAAGCACCGGGCTCCAGTATCTGAGACAGTCCACTTGTACAGTCGACGGCACGTCCCTGCCTTAACCTTGACAGCGACTTTATGTCGTAGCCGTCGTAGAGACTGTCGTAGCCGTTTTCCCGCATTGAAACGTGCACACTAAAGACAGGCAAGTTTTTACTACTCCATTGGGTATCTTGGAAGAACTAAAAAAGTGATTTTAGCCAACAGTTGGCCATAAGTCTCCCTAGGCGTTTAACTGTAATATCTTATAGCCAGGTCGTACCGAGGGAAATAAAAAAGGGCCGAATAAGCATTGCTCAGGAAGTCACGACCGCTGGCGAACGTGACCAGAAATATCACATTAAGTTAGGCAAAGATTGCTGAAATGAGACGGTAATGTGAATATTGCAAATTATGTGGGTCCAACGGAAGGATTGACCGGGGCGAAATTACTTATGAAAATTATCTTCCTTGGTAGATTTTTTTAGTTTTCTGATATTTCACTTTTATACTATATTATTGTTTTTAAGAGCCGACAGCCTTAAATATCTAAGTTTGGGCAGGGTGTCAGAAGCCTAGATATATTAGTAGCAAAAAAAAAAAAGAACATTTTAAAACAGTGGAGTTTCTTGCGCATTCTTTTCCATACGAAAACTACCTCTTAGAAGGGGCGACTAGAATTAATTCAATTTTTTTTGTAAATTCTGACGTTTATAATTGCCTTTTAAGTGCCTATTTGAGTGCGGTCCATGGCCCTCTACGGGGCGCCGGTGTGGGCGCGTTCATTGAGGCTGCGGCCAGCCCGCCGGTTGAACGCGTCCCGGAGGGTCATGGCCATCCGGCTGGTCCGAGGATACCGCACGGTCTCCTGTGAGGCTGCGAGCCTCCTTGCCGGATTACCGCCATGGGATCTGGAGGCAAAGGTCCTCGCGCACATCTGGAAGTGGCGCGAGGAGGCGAAACGCCGGGGCTTAACTCCGCTGCCGCGAGAAATCACGGCACAGCGGACAGAGCTCCGGCGGGATCTCATGGCGTCATGGAGAGTGCGATTGTCGCAACCCAGTGCTGGGCACGCCACAATTGCGGCGATAAGTCCCCTCTTTGAGGAGTGGCTAGAGAGGCGCCACGGCGTCCTCACCTTCCGCCTGACGCAGGTCCTCACCGGACATGGCTGTTTCGGGAGGTTCCTGTTCAGGATAAGGCGGGAGGAAACGCCCGGGTGTCACCATTGTGTGGATCGCCCGGAGGACACGGTGGAGCATACGGTGGAGGTCTGCCCGGCTTGGGCGGAGCATCGCCGTGACCTCGTGGAGGCGATCGGCGGCGGTGATCTCTCGCGTCCGGCCCTGATTAGGGCCATGGTAGGGAGCGAGAGGAAATGGGAGGCCGTCACCTCCTTCTGCGAAGCAATAATGCTCGCGAGGGAGGAGGCGGAACGCGTGAGGGAGAGGCAAATTTCGCGCCCTCACGCCCCTAACCGCCGCAGGAGGAGACGCCCTGGGCGTCGGGAATCGCAGGCCGATTTCCGGCCACCGTAGGCGCGGGCTTGCGGACGGTGAGCAATGGGTAGCTCGCCGTCCGATAAGGACCAGGCCCGGGTCGACGGCGCGTTGTGTTCCACGCGCGCCTCAAAGAGATGTCAGCAGAATTGACGGGGTCCGTTAGGGCCGATGCCTGCTGGGGGTGCGAAGAAAACCGAAAGGGAGATCGTGGCCCCCGGCAACAGGGCAACCGAAGGAACACGGGTGGGTTTTAGTCAGTAAGAGTCTGACACGCCCTCCCGCTCCGCCCAGAGCGGGAGAAGTTATTTGATGATTTCCCACCCAAAAAAAAAAAAAAAAGTGCCTATTTGAAATAAATTATTTGACTGACTTTGACTTTGAGCTCCTTTTCAAATAACTTCTCCCGCTCTGGGCGGAGCGGGAGGGCGAGTCAGACTCTTACTGACTAAAACCCACCCGTGTTCCTTAGGTTGCCCTGTTGCCGGGGGCCATATCAAATTAGCAAGATGATAGACTGCCCAAGATGCGTCAGACAAACGTTATCACCACTGAGGCTATTCAAACAATAATGAATTACAGGGCGATTAGTCCTGCCCTGTGTGATATATTCACATCTATTATAAAGCGAACCGGAAGCAAATTAAATACGCCTCCTTGATTTGCATACATTAATTAATTAATACTTATTCAACTAGGATGGAAAATACATTATTATTATCAAAGTTTATGGTAATTTAATCCTGTTTACAGAGTATATGATTTGAAAATGATTTTATTTCTGTAAGTAGGTATGTACAAACAGTGTTACTAACTTACCCCCCGGCAACATGGCAACTGAAGGAACACGGGTGGGTTTTAGTCAGTAAGAGTCTGACACGCCCTACCGCTCCGCCCAGAGCGGGAGAAGTTATTCGATAATTTTTCACCCAAAAAACAAAAAAAAGTTATGTACAGACAGTTTTACACGTTGATCATATTTCCTATCTGACTAGTGTGAGAAGAAAGGCCGCTCTTTTAAAATCCAGACATAATCTTGATCAGATCATGTGAAGACCATGTATATTCGACCATGTGTCTGAAATGGTCTTTTGTGGAAAGAATCACACAGATTGAATGGACCTGTCCAGAACCTCTTTTGTTTTATTTTTATTATGCTCACGTTTCACCATTCGCTAAGGTAAGCGATGGTGCAGTCAATTATGATGCACGATTGCCTAGAAGTAACGTATTCTCTGAATTTAACTTTAACGCACACCCCAACGGACGAGTTCCATTCGAAAGTTCCAGACGAGGATTCCTTAGCTGTGCAAATAAACGTACCTATTTCCGCAACGTCTATGTAATCGACCATCGATTGTACCCAAGTTGCGGATCACACTCTGAATGAGAATCGCTTTTATTTTGACTGTAGGTACAACACAATGTATTTGTTTGAAAAATTCGTCTATTCTGTACCAAAAAGCAAGAAACTGACAATGTAAATTTTTAACCCCCGACGCAAAAAGAGCGGTGTTATAAGTTTGACCACCATGTGTTTGTGTGTGTCTGTGGCACCGTAGCTCTTAAACGGATGAACCGATTTGAATGCGGTGATTTTATTTGAAAAAAAAAAAAGACGATGTTCTTTGAGGTTTTCTAGCGATGGTTCTTAGACATGTTTTAACAAAATCGGTTCAATCGTTTGAATATTATCAGCTCTTTTCTCGTTGAAGAATGAATCTGAGTATCTTCCACAGGTCTGATCTGATTTATCGCAAACCCCGACTGAAAGCGAATATTGTTGTAGGTGTGACCTCATCCCTTATAATTACAGTAACAAAGCAAACACTGTTTTGGTATTTAGTATAAATTAATTAAGGGTTATTACATTTAGGGTGTTCACTATCACTAAATAAGCACACACTAAATAACACATCTTCCTATAATATTAAAGTTATTTGACGAGACATAAAGATATGGCTGGAGTAAGCCACTTAAGTGTCATGTTAGTACATTTCACACGATAAGAAACTATGTTATCTATGCTTCACGTTAATTAAACTTTGTTATAATTAATGTATTTGTTAGGTTAATCTGTGTTTAACTGAATTACTGTTTTCAGTGTTCATTTGCGTGAATAATGAAAATTGTGGCCCGAGATTGAAATCTATGTTTCCGGTCCATTAAATCATGTCTGAAAAGTTAATTTATAAATATAAAACGTTTATTTCAACTCAATAAAATTGATTTCTTCCAGGGTCTTTTTAAGACTCTTTAGAAATAGCTGTTCCGCTTAACAGGTTACTAAATATATCCACATCCACATCATCATTCAATAAAATATAGCCAAATACAATTATATTCCTAAGAACTACAAATAATGTAAGTGAGTAGACGGCTAAAACTATATGAACTCTGAATTCCAAACTAGGTAAAATAATATCTTGGAAATCACTGCTCTTCCGTGCTAAATTAGGTGTAAAAACTTACAAATTACTTATATCAAAATTTTAAAATTATCGACTATGAAAGACACTACTTAAATCTAAAACTTGACGGGTAAGTGATGTAAGTGAGTGTGTGTGGTGTGTGTAATGTAAGTATAGGGTGTGGATGTTTGTGGTGGGTGAAGTGTGGATTTGTATGGTGTATGTAATGTAGGTATAGTGTGTGAGTATGTACGCGGACGTGTAGCTGCGCTTTCAGTATTTTAAAATATCCAGTATTTTTTCCGTATTGATATAATCAAGGCTTAGAAGCCCCACCACCTTTTTGGTGACCACTATTTTACATTGCTGTTTAGCTAAAGGATATATTTAAACTGTGGTTGACGCTAAAAGTACCTATACATTATTATGAGGCACAAGAATATCATATAAATGTATATTTACCTTTATTGAGTAAGTATCATGAAAGAAAATGGTTTTGAACGCACATAAAAGTTTAGACTATTGTGTGTCCAATTTAAGAGAGAAAATTCAATTTTTGATTGAGTGTTTCATTGACTGAAACACTCAATCAAAAATTGAATTTTCTAGCAAGGTCAAATATACCTGAGTGACAAATAGTTAGCTAAAACTGATTACATCGCTTAGTAAGTTCAAGAAAATAAAGCATTTATTTTTTTATAAACCGTTATGAAGTTTCCATATCGTAAATTACAAAACGTAGTATGGGATAGCCAGCCTGTACAGACAAATCGTCGCGTTTGAAGCTGGTAATGAGTTCCGTTCTTCCTCTAATAGCAATTAGCACTTTGTCCCTATTCATGTTAATATCGGCATTTCGTTAACTAGGTTTGAAATTAAGCTTCCGTTGCTAACCTGATTATTGTTTGTCATACGTAGGTAAATAACTACGTCCTTATTCGACGGAATGATGACGTTGAATTACATATTTTTATGTTAAGATGGCATGTTTTTTTTTTTGGTCTCAAAGATGACTGTCCAATTATGTGCCTTTTTTTCTGGTGGGAAATTATCAAATAACTTCTCCCGTTCTGGGTGGAGCGGGAGAGCGTGTCAGGCTACGGACTAAAACCCACCCATGTTCCTTCAGTTGCCTATTCACCTGACATGTAATGAGTTACTGCAGCTTGAACCATATATAATTGCGGAAACGCTAGAATATCGATAAACGACATTGAGCCACCGGAAACTTACTTAGTCAAGAACCACTGTAATGTCACGATTTAGGTTCCGAATATAGGTATTTTTGTACTTAACTGCTCAGATATTTTTTGAGCTATGATTAAATAATTTACGGTATACCAAACCCTTCTTTTAATCTTAGGAAGTAATATGGTTGATCCTGTTACTTCTACGGTAAGCAGTTCAAAAATAAGGGGCTACATAAGTGTCTGACGTATATGGCAATTTATAAGGTATCTAAATCTAGCCTTACTCCGGCGGCGCGTAAACGGCACTGAGGTACAATTATATCGGGCACTTTAGTCGAGTAATATAGACTTTTTATGGCAAAAATGTTCTTTGGCTTACATTTAGGGACTCTTAAGAATTTCCTTTTGAATTGAGAAAAATACTCGTTATTGTTATTTACAAAATGACGATGATCCAGCTTTTTCTGGTTCATAGGACAGGGTACTTTAAGAAACCGGTGTTTTTTGACACAAAAAGAAACCTTTCGTGAAAATATTTACCTTCCATATATATTGTTATATTTCTATGGTACCTTCAAAATAATTTGCATTGAAAGACTTTTATTTAAGTATAAGTACCTGGTCGACCGAGCTCTACTCGGGTGAAAATATATAAACATATCGTCCAGGTATATGTACCAATTTTATATCTCATTCCCGAGAAGTTATTTGATAATTTCCCATCCAAAAAAAAAAGGTATTGGTACCAACGTTGTATCTCATTCCCGAATTTTTCCAGATACGAGACCTAGCTAGATCGATTTTTCGCCCCCGTACACCCCTTATATTGAAACTCTTATCGAAATTTTTACAGCCGTTTTCGAGAACGTGATTACAAATATATATATAGGTATATACAAATATTGCTCGTTTAATAGTATAGGATAAAACCCTCTTGACGCATCCCAAATTTAAGTCAGGTTTAATAAAAGACACTTTTTGGATATTTTATTGTCGTCAACACAAGTAAGCAGGCTAAGTAGCAAGATTATTTCAAAATCCCCGAAATTTTTGTGAGGTATTATTTCGCTAGGTAAGTTTGTGCGCTCATTATAACTGAAAAGAAACTCGATATCTAGCGATCTACAGGAATTACTGTGGCGTAGTGTTCCTTTTAGTTCACGATCAATCGCATGTTTCCCAATTCTTCATTCTTCAAACAGTATTAAGTGGTTCGACCTAGCGATAAATTACATCTCGGACGGCCGTTTATATAGTACTAGCTTCTGCCTGCGACTCTTCCCGCGAGCCTATAACCTTCCTCAGGAATTGGACTATTCAATGCAAAAATAATTTTTCAAATCCGACTGGTAGTTATAGAGATTACCCCTGCATACAAACTTACAAACAAATAAATTTTACCTCTTTATAATATTATATTAAATTAAATATTAATAAATAATAATATTATATTACATATATAGTTAATTATATAGTAATATAGTAGACATGTTGTATTTTAAGTTTAAACAAGGCAAACTAATACTGTCTTTTCCTCGCTAAGCAATAAATAAACAGGAGATCTTTTAATCGAACTTTAAATTGAACGTTTTTTTCTTTCATGATGGTTCTTGTCAAGTTAAGCAAGAAAACTTTTCCGGGCGTTACGCTTGAGTAATGTTGTACTTATTGTGTGTCTTTTGTGTCCCATTTGTCGTTGATCTCTGTCCACCTCCCTGTGTCCCTTCAATCAATACATCAACTCGTCCAATAGCAATACACCGCTGGACGTCACTCCAAGTTAAAGATCAACCGTACAACTGAAAAAACTAACAAGCCAGCAAATTGGGTTTCAAAAGTTTTTATGAATTATTTCGTAGGAGTAGATTGTCTGTTGGTTAATCTTGAAAGGTATTATGTTACAATTCAAGCCCAAAAGTACTAGGTCATATATAGATTCCTTAAACCATGACTGAAATAAAGTGCCTTTGTGTCCACCTAACGTAAATATTGGTTTTCTTCGACTACTTAATTTATTTTCCTAAAGTAAATTGTGTTTTATTTTATTACTGTATATTTCTTAGGTCTGTTCAATGAAACTCGTCTGCTAATTTATTAGGTTTCATTCTCCAATAATATATTGGTACGTAATTTAAAAATTGCCTCTGTGATCTAACGGTCGTAATGACTAAGCTGCTGAGCATGAGGTTTTGAGTTCTTTTCTCGGGTTGGGTAAAGTGTTATTGGATTTTTTTATCAGGAATTTCTCAGTAGCAGCCCGGAGTTTGGATTTGTGCCCAGTTGATGTCATAGGCTCGCCCCTTATTACGTACTTAGGGTTAACGGCGAAATGTGGATATACTATTGGTAATACACTTCTGCTTAAGCCTTTGGGGAATACAGGCGTTATGTAATTAAAATAAATGAATGAAAGAAATGCACCAACCCCAGCGTGTTTTAACCAGACTCGATTAATCGAATGGACTCCGAGATTTGCACTTGCCATTGCATATCAAGGAGTAGACCGGGTGGCGCGGTTATGTTAGAGAAGACGTGCCCGTAGGATAAGGAAGAATTTGCGAGGCGTACCGGATATGCATTCTTGAGTAGGCAATGGAATAGTGGAGAGACGGGTCATATTTATCTATGGATGGGCATCTTTTTACGACGATGATGTTATGTGATATAAAAGAGGCAAGACATTATTTATTTAACCAAGCAATGGTGTATAAATACTCAATTCTATTGGAAGATAAAGAGCAATTAGTGAGAATTACTATAACAACGAATGGCATTGTGTTCAAACAATAAACAATGTTTTCACCTCTGTGAACCCTTTAATAGCATGAACGTTATTATTTCAGTAGGTATCAAAGCTGCGCGCCGACCTCCCTAGCGGCGTCAGCGTCGTCTGCTACGCTGACGACACGTTGGTCCTGGCACAGGGGGGGTCGTACCAGGCGGCGGCCGAACTAGCGACACGCGGGGTTGCGACAATCGTCGACAGGATCCGGCAGCTGGGACTCGAGGTGGCCCTGCACAAGTCCGAGGCCATGGGTTTTCATGGTCCTCGGAATGCGCCACCGTCGAGTTCCCAGGTAATGGCGGGAGGGGTTCACATCGGTGTCGAGTCGACGATGAAGTATCTGGGACTCGTCCTCGACAGCCGGTGGAACTTCGTGGAGCATTTCCGACGTTTGGCTCCCAGACCGGAGCGGGCCGGGGCTGCTTTGAAGCGGCTCCTGCCCAATCTAGGGGGTCCAAACGCCTCCTGCCGGAGGCTCTACGCGGGGGTCGTGCGGTCCATGGCCCTCTACGGGGCGCCGGTGTGGGCGCGTTCATTGAGGCTGCGGCCAGCCCGCCGGTTGAACGCGTCCCAGAGGGTCATGGCCATCCGGCTGGCCCGAGGATACCGCACGGTCTCCTGTGAGGCTGCGAGCCTCCTTGCCGGATTACCGCCATGGGATCTGGAGGCAAAGGTCCTCGCGCACATCTGGGAGTGGCGCGAGGAGGCGAAACGCCGGGGCTCAACTCCGCTGCCGCGAGAAATCGCGGCACAGCGGACGGAGCTCCGGCGGGATCTCATGGCGTCATGGAGAGTGCGATTGTCGCAACCCAGTGCTGGGCACGCCACAATTGCGGCGATAAGTCCCCTCTTTGAGGAGTGGCTAGAGAGGCGCCACGGCGTCCTCACCTTCCGCCTGACACAGGTCCTCACCGGACATGGCTGTTTCGGGAGGTTCCTGTTCAGGATAAGACGGGAGGAAACGCCCGGGTGTCACCATTGTGTGGATCGCCCGGAGGACACGGTAAAGCATACGGTGGAGGTCTGCCCGGCTTGGGCGGAGCATCGCCGTGTCCTCGTGGAGGCGATCGGCGGCGGTGATCTCTCGCGTCCGGCCCTGATTAGGGCCATGGTAGGGAGCGAGAGGAAATGGGAGGCCGTCACCTCCTTCTGCGAAGCAGTAATGCTCGCGAAGGAGGAGGCGGAACGCGTGAGGGAGAGGCAAATTTCGCGCCCTCACGCCCCTAACCCTAACCGCCGCAGGAGGAGACGCCCAGGGCGTCGGGAATCGCAGGCCGATTTCCGGCCACCGTAGGCGCGGGCTTGCGGGCGGTGAGCAATGGGTAGCTCGCCGTCCGATAAGGACCAGGTCCGGGTCGACGGCGCGTTGTGTTCCACGCGCGCCTCAAAGAGATGTCAGCAGAATTGACGGGGTCCGTTAGGGCCGATGCCTGCCGGGGGTGCGAAGAAAACCGAAAGGGAGATCGTGGCCCCCGGCAACAGGGCAACCGAAGGAACACGGGTGGGTTTTAGTCAGTAAGAGTCTGACACGCCCTCCCGCTCCGCCCAGAGCGGGAGAAGTTATTTGATGATTTACCACCCAAAAAAAAAAAAAAAAAAGGTATCAAAGATCAAACGCTTTTGCATGATGAGATAATTATGCCAATTTGACATCAAACGATTGCAAAAACAATTAATGCGTGCAAACAAAGTATTTAAGTAGTTAAGGTGACATATTGAAAAGAATGGGCTTTTTCTTTATCGTGTACCTTTTTAAGGATGTAGAATAGGGATTCAAAATTTTGGTGTACGTTTTTTGAGTATATGATCTAGTATCCTGAAAAAGGAATACACGATACTATTAAATTTTCTAGATACAAAAAAAAAATGCAAAGATCTAACGCGTAACGCTTATGAGTTATTCAATGGAATTTACTTTCAAACATAGAGATTAATCGTATCAAGTTTTAAGAAAAGCAGTTTTATTTTTAATAATACTTGTCATTTATAAAAAAAACGGCATGTCGTTTTGGCACATACGTTATTTTATTTCGAGCGAACACACAGTATTGTCATCACTTTCATTCATTCATAAATAAGTCGCCCGGTGGGGCTCATCGACGATGAATCTATGTCATTTTTTTGAAAATCGGTGCGATCAAATTTACGTGATTTAAAGAATTTTATTTACAGAAAAAGTTAGTACTTTAGCAAGTTAAAGTAATTATTTAAAGCAATTAGTGTTAAATAGGTATTTAGACTGTGTGTGTGTATTCTGAATCCTATGAACGATATAACATTCTTTTTCTATTATGATTTCGCGGTGACATTTAAATTATATATAAAAGTAGGAAAAATACAAAACCAAAACTGAACAGTACCTGCAATGTTTGGAGTGCACAGGGCAATTAATGAAATCATTTTACAGAAATTCAATAGCAATTAAATGATGATAATAGTGAGCCGAATTCACCACCTTCACTGAAGCATAACCAATAACGATCTATTCTCGCCTTGTAAAGTAATATTGTGTAAGCATTTTATTTTCCAAGAACGTCTATTTTTATACCTACGACTTACAATAATCGTTTATCTTAAAGAATAGACTAAATTATATTATTCGTTTTTAGTTTTGAAATACGTCAACAGTAGATACATCAATATGTCAAGTACTGTCACTACGAATGATAGAGCATAAAAAGAATTGGAGTCGCATTTGAATTATGAAAAAGGAGAGTTTTTATCCGACTACGGCAAAACCAAAGGAGGGTTATGATATTCTATGTTCTATGTTATAGGGTATGGTTTCCGCACTTAGTCCGTAAGGTGGACCATTGTGCGTGGGCTATGGCGGCCGTTTGATGGTTATTCCAACCAGCCCACCTAATGAAGTCTCCTGGTCTGTTCAGGACATCTGTGTAGGATTTGGGTGACCCGAGGGTTTCTGTTCTAAATTTGGGTGAGGCCTGTGCATTCAAAGAGCACGTGCGCTACGGTTTCCTCAACCTCCGTGCACGCTCTGCACAGAGGACTGTCCGTTATGCCTATTGTGTGGAAGTATTTGTTTAGCGAGCAGTGTCCAGGAGGGTTATGATTTTATCAGGCTATGTATAAATGTAACAGGCTATCAAATGCAAAATAAAATTCAAATCCGATTAGTAAATCCAGAGATTAGCACGTTCAAACAAACAAAAAATACACTCTTCGGCTTTATTATTAGTACTAGCTGCGCCCCGCGATTTCAACCGCATAAGTATTCTATGATCTAATCCAATTTATCGTCACTGTAATATTTTCAACACAATGTATTTTGTTATGAAATAAATAACTTATGACTTAACCAGGTCATGGTCTATCTACCGGGGTTGCGAAGATGTCTGAAAGGGAGATCGTGGCCCCCGGCAATATGGCAACTGAAGGAACACGGGTTTGGGTTTTGGTCAGTAAGAGTCTGATACACCCTCCCGCTCCGCCAGAACGGGAGAAATTATTTGATAATTTCACCAAAATAAAAAATGTCATTGTCTACCTATGTGCCAAATTACAGCAAAAACTATTCAACCGTAGCGTGAAAGCGTAACAAACAAATAAACTCACTTTCGCATTTATAATATTAGTTGATATAATATTAATAATTAATATAAACTTAATATTATAAAGAGAAAATATTTGATTTTTAGGATTCCATATCTCAAAAGGAAAAAAGAACACTTATAGGGTCACTTCGCTGTCCGTCCGTCAGTCTGTCAAGACCCATTTTCTCAGGAACGCGTGGAGGTATCCAGTTGAAATTAATATCAAGTACGTAGATCCGTGTTCCCTTAGAACTCTAAAAAATCAAGTTTGTTATTCAACGCAAAAAAAATGGCCATTTATGTGAGACATTTTTTTATACTCCCAAGTATATTAAAACCTACAGGGTACTTCCCGTTGACCCAGAATCATGAAATTTGGCAGGAAGCAAGGTCTCATAACGCAGGTAAAGGAAAAAGTTTGAAAATTGATAATTTATTTGTAGTTCACACGTAAAAAATATTTTTTCGCGATTATAAACTTACATTTGCAGTTGGTGAATTGACCGTGACGTATATCGATGTATGGGAGAACATGTTTCTCAACTAATAAATTTAGTAGTTGAGAAACATGTTCTCCCATACAGCCCAAGAACAAACTTAACTAAGTTTGTTCTCGGGATAAAAGAAATGGCCGCCTCCTTGACCTCAGAATCAATTCGGAATAAATAAATCTACAGTAATTATTAACATATGAAAATTACTTCTTAAATATACTAAAATAAATCGCAACAATTACATTTCTTCAGAACCGGCGACAAAAAATGCCAACAAATATGTGTGTTAATTGATTTTGTGTGGTTTTTCATTTCGACATAATAGCAATGCAATATAATTTGCGTTAGGATACACGCATAAGACAAACACTGTATCTGTAGCTAGCCTGAAGGTCAGACTAAAATAAAGCAACACCCACGACTGCCAGAATCGTATTGCTAAGGTAAATACCTATAAAAGTCAACGGTTTCACGATTATCGCAGACACCATTTTTCGAGCTTCAGAAGCCCGTGCGTCATGTTACCGATCACGTTACGCATTATGCATCGACAATATATTCAAGAGTGCGTATCCAAACGTCCTTGTTATTTTGGCGTTCGAACTGCGCGCGCTGACGCTGCTCTATCTGTCACCTGTCACTCTGTCAATACTCTGTGCAGGTGCTGTGCAGTGCAGTCTTGCGTTGATCTCATCACGTATTACTGTGTTGTGTTTTTGCTCTTCGCTAAATATTATAACTTGACCCCATGCTATCGTTTATCGGACTTTCGTTTACGCTTCTTATGTTAATATTCTGCTGTGCATATTGGACTTGTTTGTTTACGATTTGGACTCTGTTCTGATGCTCACGATGTCAAGGCGTCTGAATTGTAGATCAAGGTAGGAAGGCAAGGGTACGGAAGATCCTATCAACTGATCAAGACCGAACCCTTGATGCGCTGAAAAACCCCGATAACTCATACACGCTGACCGACCAAGAAACCAGTAAGGTCCTTTTCGAGACCCCCAGACTGTAAACTCCTAGAGGATCGGACATGAGGCGGATCCAAAATGATCCCCAACAATTATCAAGACTCGTCTAGAGTCCATAATATAGACCGGATAAAGTGGGCAATTAACACCTTTAAGACATACACGTCCGCAGGACTAGATGGCATCCTCCCAGCCCTGCTGCAGTGGGGGGTAGATCTGACACCATGCCTGGCGGAGATCTATCGAGCCTACATAGCACTCAAATACATAGCTCTCGCATAACGCGAAATGAAAGTCATCTTCATACCCAAACGTGGTAAAACGTGGTAGCCCTATAAGCCTAACATCATTTCTACTGAAAACCATCGAGAGACTCTGACACATCCGAGGTGGACCTCTCCGGGTAAAATCACTTCACAAGCAAAAGCATGCGTACTCCACAGGCCGATCGATATCCGCGCTGCACAGCGTGGTCTCCAAGATCGAATGCGCAGTGGACCACAAATGCTCGACACTAGCCGTTTTCATTGAAATCGAGGGCGCCTTTGACTAAACCTTTGTGTTATTGCCATGTCACGACGTTGTAGTTAGGTAATACATACTTAAAGTTAGGTAATATGTTGGGTGCTGCCTACTATAATCAAGAGGGTTACCAACTCATGATAAATTTTTCTCCAAAATTCCTTAAATCCCTGTCAACATAAAATATCCCTAAACCATGCATAATATTAGTCATTTTTCCCTAAAAAACGAATCCCTAAAAGTGGAAACACTGGGTTCAGATATGTTTGTGGGGGCGCGGCGACGCGACGCGCGACGTGGCGGCCGACCACGGCAGATTGAACCGCTACTCCCCGCGTGCGGGGGATATAAGCCACGACCATCAAACTACTATTTGATTTCAATATAGGCCCTCTTGTTCACATACATATAAACATTATTTACGTTATGATACTTACTCGATAATTATAAATATTTCGCGGAATTTGTATTAAGCTATGAATAATAATTAATATAAGGTACCATGAAAGTGTAAACTTTGTTTTTAAGATATCTGTGCAGATCTTCAGTGATCTACCTCTTTATAGATACTAAATATTAATAGGTACAATTTGACATTATTTAGACACAGAACTTGAGTCTGAAATCAACGGAGTACCATTTCTTTCAGCACAAACGTTCATTATGTATGTACTATAAATGTGTACAAAACATTAGCCTACCTACGGCCCTGTATACAAATATGTAGATACCTGCACATTTTGGCCAATTATTTATTTCAATATTTATGTACACACAGTAAAATAAATAGAGAAAAGTACGACATTTTACTTTTGAGTATAAATGTACGTACAATTTTATTATATTTCCTGTACATAAAGGTCTACTTCTGTTCAAATTCCTATCAAAAACATTCGTATTCAATTAATTTGGAGGGAGGTATTCAATTACATACCAACCTATTTGTTTCAAATTAAATTAATTATCGACAGAAATTGTCGTTGGTAATGCAATCCAATACATACCAATTCAATATTATCGAAGGACTTGTCTTCTAACCTTAATTACGTTCTTCGGCAAAATATTTGGTATCTCATAAGAACTGAAATTATTATTAAACGAAATTAAACCTTCTGAACCAAAAATTAATTGAGATATTAAAACAAAATCCCACATAAAGAAAATTTATTATTTTCATCAGAAACATGATCTTATGTATGGTCTAAATCTCACTACTTTACTTGGATCAACATACCCCAATTGTGTGGGCTAAACAAAGAACGGTGAAACCATAATTATATAGACCATTGTTATTCTAATATTATTCAACCGTCAAAAAACACCTACGTTGTTCCAGCTTTGTACCTATTTGAAATTTTATACGGGTCCCAATTGTTTAATAAATTCTACATATAAATTGGTGAATTACACAATAATATGTACATCTCCACGTACATAACATACATAATCAGCCTATAATGTTCTTACTGCTAGGACACAGGCCTCCTTCGAACCTACGACCTATACGGTACCCCTACTGTATAGTCGCGGCCGTTACTTGGGTCACCACTACTCTCCATTTAGTAAAAAAATCACAATGTTTCCAGACGTAAAAATTTAAAAACCGTGCGAAACACAGGCAGGTCGCTAGTAATGCAATAAACCGCTTTAGGTACCTATTGTGCCTATTCTGGTGTACTATACTTGTGGCATTCAGGAAAATTGATTTACTTCTCTAATAGTGCATTAGGGTATCGTCTTGTGGACTGCCCTGCCCCCCAGTCTCGCCGCGCACATAGCTAAGTCATGGCACAGCGGTATCGGTCAAACTATAGTACTTATTTGTACCACCACCATTTACATATTTTGTTGGAAGCAGAAAATTATTCTTAAAATACAAATACCTTTCCAATTAAAATTAAGCTTAAAAAAGGTCTCAACTTGAATCGACCCAACATTTTAGTTATTTGCTTTCTCATAAATTTAAATGCTAATAAGTACAATTAATTTTAAAACATACCAACTTTATTTAGAAACGATAGAAAACCATCTGATCAAGGCGTTGCTGTTTAATGCACGATTGAAAGCAAATGCTGATTAATTATTTAAAAGATTAATGTAATTAAATTACTTTTACGCAACAGTAGAATTACTGATTAGAGATAAAATACAACCCTTTTCGCAGACATTGGGCGGCAGGCAATCCACATGATTTACATAAGTACCTATGATTTTATTAAATTTATTTAGGTACATTTCAGAACCCACAAAGTACAATCATTGCCATTTTCAATCAAAGAAAAATTGTATTTAATTTTTTTTTCAAAAACATGGCAATGAACAAAGACGGTTAGGTACTCGTTTTGGGTTTTGCCGCAGTCGGGTAAAAGATAGACATTAATAGCGTTGGCTCAGATTCTGCGTAAATACGCTTTTATGTAGTTATTTTAGTAGACAAAACGGGCTACTTAATACCTACCTAGGCATCTAGATAAACGTTAACATAGCTCAGCTGTAATAAGATTTTAGAATTCAATTCTGTCTGATTTCCATAATTTTATTTCTCAGTTAGTTTGAATTATGATCTGGCAGTTTAAGTACTTTATGCGGCTTACCCAAATGTCCTTTCATTGGTGTTCGTCGAGTCGTTAAGCTCCTTAAGTTCTGAGATACAAGTTTATACTGACAAATGCTTGCACTGACTGGACAGGCCCACTCAAATCTGTGTAGTTCTTTCCTCAAAAGACCATTTCACTACACTAATCTACATGGTCCTCACATGACGCGACAAACATTATTTCTGGACTTTTAAAGAGACTAGACTTTTTAAGAGATCTCTGAGTTTGTTTCGGCCTTTTTTCTCAGACTATTCGGATAGGAAACGCGCACCTCATCTAGTTTTTAAAATGTGATTGACGTGTAAAAGTGATTGTACGAACCTACTTACAGAAAAAAAAACTTTTTCCAAAAAAAAAAACTATCGACTTCCAAAAAACACTACAAAGTGAAAAATAACTTTAATTCGGAAGTCGGTGTCTTTGGTTTTGAATTTTCGTTTTTTGTGACCGACTTCCGAAATTAAAGTTATTACTGCAAAAGCCTGAAAACATTGAGATTTCTTTACTAAATGGAGAGTAGTGGTTGCCCAAGTAACGGCCGCGACGTTTTTTGGAAGTCGGTTGTATTTTTTTTTCACTTTTTTGTTGTGATACCTACCCCACACAAATCTGCTATGTAAATAACAGCCACAGGAACTTATCATATCATCCATGTACTAAGTGGGAAAAAATACGTATTATTGAAGCTAACTCAAAAACTATCCAAACAAAATGAATAAAATTTAAACCACCTTGAGAGCACATCATTTAAAAAAAAAATCTAAATTGATCCACGATTGATGGAGAAATGGGCGGACATACATAAATAAAAAAAAAAACTTACGCTACGAACATATAACCTCCTCCTTTTTGGAAGTCGGTTAATAAAATAATTTATCATGTGAAACCCAAATTCACACAAGCTGAAAGTTTGCCATTTCAAAGCATTCCTCAAGATAGTAGATACAAAAGTTTGACAGAGATAGATATGTCCGACATCGTTTGATTACTTTTCCAATACCATTTATATTGGAACTAAACAAGGGAAAATATATATAGGTATGTAAATGGATGAATGTATTAAACGTTATTTATGGGTGATTTAAATGTTTAAACGAAATGTAAGTAAACGACGCTTAGTAAAACTTATGTCCGAATTGTTAGTCCTACTGTGTATTATTTTAAAAGATTGAATGATTACTATGATACTGTGCAGGAGCAGTGGTGGCCCAGTAGCAACGACCGTGACTTACCGAGTTGTAGATCGTCGGTTCGAGCCCAAGCACGCACTTTAATTTTTGTAAATTATTTTATCACTACTGCTCTCAAAACGGTGAAGGAAAATATTGTGAGGAATACGGCATGTCCTAGAACCATAAATTCGAAGACATGTGACAGCTACCAACCCGCACTGGGCCCGCGTGGTGGATTACGGCTCACTGCCTCTCACCGAGAGGCGGTCTGTGTCGCAGCAGTGGGCTGGTTATGCGTATGTAGCTTATGCATAATCAGCCTATGTTGCTGTGGTCTAGTTACTGTATATGCTAATGCCAATCTTATAGTTGAACAAATTCAATCACAGGTCCAAATGACAGCGCAATGAATCCTTCAAAATCCTCGTCTTCCTGCCCTTAATTTCATGTTATTTGAGGTCATCCTAATACGTTTTCTTCCTGCGCAGCCCTTATAAATATGTCATATTATTTAAGAAAAGTAATAAGTCATTTTAGTGGTAGTTTCCTCCCAAAAAATAAACGAACTTGAAAAATTATTTATAAGATTTATAATTATATCTTTTTGACAATATTATACATCAATATTACATAATATTTTATAGTTTACAGTGAAAAATATATTTTCTTTAATAGTTTAACATTCAGAAATACATAATTAATATAATATAGGTAGGTAGGTCGAAGTTATTGTATCAAATCTAATGTGCCAGTCAAGGAAATTAATTGTTAACCAAATTGGCACACTTTGCCGTGTTATATTCATTTTATACAACTGTCAAAAATGACAGTTGTGATTTTAACAATTTAAGTTGGTAGTGTGCGTTCATTATAACTTGTCCCGTGACGCGAATGGTAGCACTGGTCTGTCACTCTCCATTTTGACAAGCAATGATGTTAACATGACGATAAGGGACAAGTTATAGTGAACGGTCTGTAGTCAATTTATTTCCTTGACTTTACAATGGAAGTGAAAAAATAGCAGTATATTCTTCAGATATCTATCTAGTAGATTTTAAACACACATGAATCTAAATTCCTTAGGGAAGGTACAGACTTGTGCAATATCCAGTGAATATTGTGAATTTTTATCGTCACTTAATATTGTGTTTGACTGTAATTCAATAATATTGAATGCTGCACAAGTCAGTTCATAATAGAATTTTATATGAACTTCGGGTTAAAAGGTGAAAATAATAACAACCGGTAGAGTAGATTGGGGTTAGTTGCATCACGTTTGGAACAATAGTAATAAATAACTCACGTAGTGACGGGGTTACGTAGGGTCTGCAGGGACAGGCTCGGATATCGGGTACGCATTTATCAGCGTTCCGCTTGTGAATACAGATACTTGCCCCAAAGCATGGTTGAGCGGAGTCCATTATCTACTATAAATTGTGAGGTTAAGACGAAAAGTGGGTACTTTTGCCCTATTCTTCGTAAAAGACAAAAAACTACTAAATTTCGGTAAAAATGATGTTCTCCTATTCCAGTTTATTGTGGTATGGGGCAGGTTTATACACAGACAGCTCTCCTCCAATTACTTTTTAAGTAAGTTCACGTTAGATTACAGTCTTGCCTGGGAGCAAATGACGCCAAATTCAAAGTAAAGCACGTTCACTTAGAAGCCTAGTTTCTGCCTATCGCTTCTAACTATAGCAGTAAAAGCTCAAATTGTAGGCATTTGAGGACAAATAAAGTCATTTTATCGGTCAGAGTTCGGTTTCGTAACGACCTCGCTACGAGCGTCGGCATCCAAATGTTCCAACTGCCCCCTGTTTCCTCTTATTTAACTCTCAACTACTGGTAATATGTACATTTATATCAATTTTATTATTACATCAAGACAACGAGAACAACGTGGAAATGAGTTTATACACGTCGCCTTTTAGTGACCAGAAAAGCTCTCAGGTGGTAGTAAATACTTACTTATTAGTTTCAGCATCATTTGTTCAACGGCTTTTGCAAATTACAAAAAAATAAAACATTGTTTTTCTGGGATTATAATATACCGTCGACAAACTGACCGCAACTAGCTACATGTTTGTTACGTGCCCTGCCTACACCAAATCAGCCGAATAGCGAAATGATAACCTAATTACATCAATCGGATGTTTAAAAAAATCGCAAGAATCGGAATCTACGAATCGACGCCTCGTGGCGCTCACCTACTTTCAGATCTGCTGATACTGTATCCACGCTTATAATCGCTAGAATTGTAATATTAGAGATAATTAATTTTGGGCATTTCGGTACTAGCATCGCCCAAATCTAGACCTAGAAATTAGCATAAGTTTATATTGTAATTTTAACATAATTAAAACCTTATTTAAAATAATTTCGGTTTTCTTTAAAGTCCTCCGGCTGTCACCTTCGTAATTTGTTTGTCACATTAAAAAAAATAATTTACATTTTTTAAATGTCATATTTATATGTTCTGAATTATTAACCTTTTGAAATGTCATTTTTACTTTTTTTTATCCCATGTTTAACGATATTTTTTTCTTTTTACTCGGAACTTTTCATAACGAAAAGTAAAAAATGATGTTACAAGACTGTTATACTATTGTTACATGAAGTCTTATTTATTGTTTACACATCTTTGCAAATAAATGATTTTGAATTTAACGGTTTTCCTTGCCATTAAAAGGGAATGCTGTATTAGTGTATCGAATATTGATGAACTTTTTTTTTTCTGTAACTTCTATACAATAATGTACAATTAAATTTTGTAAATAATTACTAGTATTTGGTGTAATAAACTGTGGGAAAATTTACCTACTTATTTCGAATTAAATATAAATCTATGTTGGCAAAAGTAAATAAACGCATTTCTAGCCATTAATTCCTATTTTTAAAGTAATTTATGGTTCTTTGGCCATCGATTGCTATATTTCGGCTATTAGGCGGAACTATTATGAATTATATAAATTTAGCTCGATTTTATTAGAATCTAATTTACGTATCAAAATGTTTAGATATGTTCACTATTTACAAGATTAAAGTTTATCAATAGAACTGTCTGCTTATACTTTAATTATTTGAACATGTCGGGATATAAATTTTTCAGTTGCCATTTTTATTACATTTATTACTTAATTCGTATATTTGAAATTGTTATTATAATATTGTCAGCTATCACTTCCCTAGAGTCTGAACCTAGTTGACAAATGGTAGCCTGCCGTATATTAGCGATAACAGGCTAAGCGGTATTTCGGTATTGAACATAAATATTGAATTTCAAATTCCGGGCAAGGCCAAGATGTCGGCTCTACGTGGCTTCGTCTTAAATGTTTGTTATCCGAATTTCATATATTCATAATGTTACAAAGTAGGTATTATTTCATACTATAAATATCACGTAAAATCTATATTTACAACTGTACCGACGTACCCACTCATAAATATTCCTTTTTTATGTAAATTTGATGAATTTGAATATCATATTTACACTTTTTACAATCATTTAGATTTACATTCACTTATTTTTAACCAGTTAATTTAAACACATTATTTATCTAACAACAAATAAAGTCATAAATTTTCATCAAGTAGGATTAACTAAAGGATAACAGAAAGATAATATGTTACATTTGGTCTTAACTCACTAGCCCTAGTTAATCCATCTAATAACAAACATATTCTAACTCTTTATTAAGCTCGATCACTTAGTCCACAATCACTCACACTCAATCAGTATCAAAGTGCTAATCAGCGATATTTACTAAGAAGTCTTCAAAATTTAAATGAAGTAGTCGAAAGCGCTTGCTTCACACACTTCTCTCAGTCGTATAAATCGCGTCTAGATACGGTAGAGACAGTGTAGAAGCCGCTGCTGTCCGTCACTTCGTCGGTGCTCTCCGTCAATCAGGAAATATCAATGTTTTCCACCTTGTACAGAAATCGCCGCCGACGCATGTCTCATGACTCCCCGTTGGGCGCGATTGTCACCGTGCTGCAGTTGGCGCGGGTGGAGCGCGTCGAACTCCTGCGCAGACCGACGCCACCCACGGGGTTTAAAAGAATCAAGTTTTCACTTTTCCTTTTCCCGTGACAGTTGCAGAATATTAACTCTTTCATACCTTTCCTAAAATTCTTGGATAGAAAAGCGTACAAGAGTGGATTTATACCGGAGTTGAAGTATGTGATGAGGAAAGTGAGGGGGGTGAGTAGAGTGCTGAAATCGCTGGGGCCCTCGTAGCCGCTGGACCAGTACTGCCACATCTTGCGCGCGTGGAAGGGTAGGTTGCAGATAGCGAAGGTGAGCACGACGACGATGAGCATGCGCACGACGCCGCGGCGCGCGCGCAGTACGTTGCGCGACAGGTGACTGAGGTGGTGGCAGTTGCGCGTCTCGTGGCTGCGCGTCGCCTTCGATGTAGTTGTCTTGCCCGACTGAGTGCTGCTGCTCATCGTCACCACTTTCTGTATTAAAGAAATATTAATTGAACGATGTATTATATATGTGTAAGGTGGTTTAAATCACAAGATATACTTTTTATATTCGACGACTCCTAGCATACCTATTTCTTCAAGACTTACTACTATTTCCTACGACCCTCATATATTACTGCTGCTTACAAAATTATAAATTCTATGTAGGTAATAGGTATATGCATAAGACTAATGCCCGTTTTCACCGACAACTAAGTGACACTTAAGTGAATCCCTAAATAAAAGTGCATTGTTCGATTTTCAACCCTCAGCGCTGAGTGTAGCGTTGAAAATCCAACAGTGCACTTTTATTTAGGGATTCATTTAAGTGTCACTTAGTGAAGATGAGAACAGGCGTTAGACTACTAAAATATTTTAATGATTTTTTACTTAACGAAAATATATGTGTTTGAAAATAAATATATCATAAAATTCATAGGATCATAACCCATGGCAACAGTAGTTGATAAGGTACTTTTAGATATATTTCGTTATACACTAAAGGAATGATGGCGTATTTCGAAGCAAAGCCTATTATATTTGCCCTGTTATACGAGATAATTTAATATCAAAGATTACGTAAATACTGGGGGAATTCATAAATTAATATTGGTTTAATATTCCACTTGGTGAAAAAGCAATATTATGTTCCGATTATTGATAAAATATATTGCCTTCCGGCTATCCGTTATCAACCAAATCTTATTCGAATTTATACAAAGTAACCATAGGCGTAAGATCTATTGAACACCTAGAGAATCCATAGTATGTACCCCCTTTAATTTTTAGTTTTATAAAAAAAATATTATTTGTTGTTATAACGGCAACACGGTCTGTGAAAATTTCAACTGTCTTCCTATTACAGTTCATGAGATACAACTCACTGACAGACAGACAGACAGACGGACAGCGGAGTTATAGTTATAGGGTTCCGTTTCGAACCCATCGGGTACGGAACCCTAATAAAAAAGTACTAATTAGTACCATTTTTTGTTTTCGGGGGAAACCTTCAAAAGGGGCCCTGTCATTGGGACTCCCGCACATGGAAGTTACCTACACCTAGATACCTATGGGTACCAAGTGAAAACCTTAGGTAATCTAAATAATTGAACACGATTCGGAATACTGAATGTCTGCAATCTTTTCTAAACCTATATGTGCTAAAATAATACCTGTAAATGACACGTCGTGTTTAACGAAAAGTGTTAACTAACTTATTATTAATTATTAAATAAATATGTGTTTTACTCTCTTGTATTTAGTATGATATTCATGGAAGCTCTAACCGCCTTCCACATTTATATCTCAGATTGTTTGTTTGAGGCGGGAGGCTTAAAATGGCGTCTTTTCAATGACTGAGACGAAATTTTTTGCCGAGTAAAAAGTTTACCAGGTGCCAAGGGAACTTCGCTCTTGTGATCACTACTTAATTCTTGAGATGGTGGGAAAATAGCGTACCTAGCTACTGTGATACCTACCAACATCTTGGTTTTGATAAATAACGTAAGATAGATGACGTGTAGCAGCTAGGTACTAATATTTATAAAGGGAAGTAGAATATCGGAATCGTGATATAGTAGACCCTTCGCGAATTCTACCAACAAGGATCAGATGACGTAAACATGAAATTTAGAATTTAAATGAGAAGGTTTCCGAACTAGGACCACGTTAACCTATCATATTTCAAGTTCTATATAAGTACTCACTACACAGTTGGAAGGTTTCATTTAAAAAAAAGAGTGATATTCACAATGGCGGGCCGTATATCGCGACTTCGCGAGAGAGCCCATTCACTTGCTAAACGCTCCACCGCCGCAAGCCGTCGTGTCGCGCACATTCTGCTCATATCCACAACCAGACGATTACACAAACGCTTCAGTTGCTTGTAACCTTATACAAACTTTATACCTATCTGGCAAATAATCCCGGAACTTGATCCGTTTAAGATCCGAACTGACAAAGGAGTGACGGATCAAAAGAATTTTCTGAAGTAAACAGAAGTAGAAAGTTGAGAAGTTTTATTTTAGATTGTTTTGGTTTGTATTCGACTGCTCGCATGACAATTATTTCTTTATCCGCACTCATGAAGATTTTTAATCGTATTATTTGGACACTAACAATGAAAACACGAATTGATTGCATTAATTTATGCAAAAGAGGCAGAGGGCACACCTGTGTCAAACCGAATACTGTTAACCATCAAACCGCAGAATTATTTGACTTTTAGTATGTACTTTTGTTTTTGGCTTTTAATGAATTCCTTAAATGTAAGTACAAAAGGTAACCCAACTTGTTTCTTACTTACCTTTGTGATAAAGGTAACTTTAATAGGCTTCTGCTTAGAATTTTTGAATACTCTAGTGCCCACTGCCTAGGTACCTAGGCATGAATAATTTCATAGTTGGGCGAATAATGAAGGGCGGATATAAGTACTTGGATAACGAATTATTCAGTCTACTTGTTTAGTGTCTGAATAATGGCTTGAATAGAAAGCCTGGACTAGACCTGAATAATTTCATAGCTGAGCGAGTAATGGAGACGAAAAATAAGTACCGACCTATTTACTTGTTAATTAAAATTCGGTAATTGTTGGCAGACCTGTTTGATGGGCTGGTGACCTCATCAAAAAACACGAAAGAAAAAGAGCAAAACGAAGATAGAGGGTCTCTTTTTATATCAGCTACCTTATAACTACTTCTACTATCATCTCTTCCAAAACTATTTGATGAAAGTCTAAAAATCCCGGTTCAGGTTAAACTCTTATATAAATCGCTCACTGAAGAGAATTAGGAACACATTAATCTGTATTTAAAAGGTTTCAACTTCATATTTCACCACATTTTCCAACAATTACTGTTATTAACTTTAAATTTGAAAATTCATCAAAGGAAATCTAGGTTATAAAATTAATCTCAAGCGTCAAATGAAAAACATCTTTAAAGTGATTTATATTTAGAATGTCGTGGGTAAGTAATCAAATTATCAAATCAAAGCAATCGATGCCAATTTGAAATTACAAATTGGGAACGTAGGTACCTGTGTACGTTTTCCTACCCATTTATTTACATTTTCATCTGATAATTTTGGAACAAACCATACATCCAATGTACAGGAATAACAGGCTAGAGAAGAAGAATTAGAATACGTTGATAGTAACCTTTTCATCATTACTACCGACTAGCGGCCGGTTCGGATCGAATGGTGCCGTTGCTGACTTTTCAGGGCGTGGGTACTGCGTCGCACAGCATTGAACCCGCTCCAGATGCTGCAGGGCATGAGAACTCTGCCACAGACCCACTGCTATGCGAGTATACAGGACCTGGTCAAAAACAAAAAAAAAACTATATTTAGACATAAACTTTTTTTTATATAGGTACATAGTGGACCAAAAGCTCTAGAGTATAGAAAAATATTTGTTGTTCATACAAACATTAACAAAAAAAGAATACCAATGAAGAACATATGTCGTTTTTCAATTTTGACTATTTCAGATTCCAGTTTTTATTTCATAGAAAAAGAATTAAAAGTTGATTAGTAGGCCTGCACTGTCACCTGGAAGGATGCCAAGTTACAACCTGTAGATCAGTAGGGAGATATAATATAAGATAACCTGTAAACTCAGACCAAATAAGAAAGCGCTGTCAACAGTGACGTGAGGCCGGTTTCGTAAACATGTACTTAGTGAGGTGTAGTTTATGCTTCACTGTATTGTTTGCAGCGCTATGTTTTAGTTTATTTGGTCTGACACCTGTAATAGAAGCGCATAAGTAACTAAAGCGCTGACGCAATCTGAGGCGCTTAGTTGTGACAATCTCAGCTTCCTATCTCCAGCAAAAATAAAGGTGAACCTAGATTAAAGTTGCCAACTTTTTACAGAATCTACCTAATATGACGTCTGTTTTATCTGATAGATGAGGCTTCTATTTGAGCAGAAGGAATTTACGCCTAAATGATGAAATGTAATTAAAGTAGGTAATAAAACTATTTATAGAATATGTCTTATTCTATAGATAGTACCTACTTTAATTAGATTTATACGGCACAGTAATATGAATCTTTATTGTTTTGTGAACAATAACGACCATCTGTATTGAATCGTCTTATTTATCGACCCACCTGTTAGGTATATATAAAATGACAAAAATTAATTCATTTTGACTAAAATCTTGTGTAAAAAAAGAGAATTCAAACTATATCAGCCCAGACACTGGATAACAGCAATAAGCTCGCTGCAGGCATGGACTTGGACTGGCGCGACGCGACGACGGTGCGACGCGATTCTAGTAGAACAATTTCCATGAGGTTTTTTAGAAATTGTTTTACTAGTCGCGTCGCGCCTGTCTGCAGGAGTCTTAAGGGTGTTCTATACACCGCTGCCTGTGCCTTTGCGGAATACCAGCGTAATGTAATTATGTAAATTTCCGGTTTCATTATTCAAGACGTTATGTCTACTGTTAATTACAGAGTACTATGCAAACATTTCGCAAGATAACAAAAAAAAGTGTCTCATAAAAGAAAGTTAGTGTTATGAATACAAAATTATTCATGTTTATGGAAATTGTAAAGCTTAGCATTTCCACTGTTTCTGTGAAAATTCAACCTTGTATCACTTTAGGGTGAGATTTTTTACTTCTACTAAATCAGGGACCGCAAAAGGAAACGTGGTCATGTGGTCGTTGGCGTTCAATTCATACACACGCAGAAATATTTTTTAACGATAAGTATAATGTATCACTGCCATGACCCATGATTTGTTTTTAGGCGTACCTAATTAAATTAATAACTTTTGAGAAAAAATATGGAAAAAGAAACCAAAGACACGCATGGCCGTGGTCGATAATATAGATTGTTTCGTAAAAAAAAATTTGCTCTAGTGGAATTCCCACGTAGCAAACAGAGGAATACGTGTGTATGGACTAAACGGCAGTAACGTGACCACCTTTCCTCTTAAAGTCCTAATTGTTCCAGAGCGAGATAGAGATGGAGCTATACACAACGAGTAGCGCCATCCCCTTTTCGCAACGAAGCAATGATGACTTTAACACTTTCGCATACAGCATGTTAGGTACATATTTGGGGTACGCTGACGACACGTTCATTGCAATGAAATTGTTATCTACTATCGCCCGAGTCACTGAATTTATGTTTAGGTCTCTGTCTAATCGGTAGATGTTATAATTTGAGGGTAACCAATTACAATTTCTTAATAAAATTAATCCATACCCTAAAGTTATAACTACAACGTTTGACGTATACGTTCACTTAAAACTATTGTTTATTTCTAGCGCTCCTATTTTATCGTTTGCGTTAATAGAATGTCACTTGTCTAGGAACCCATTTATGTCAGTTGGCAAAATAAGTATATTATGATAACTGTAAATTATCAAATAAAATTGTAAAATATTCATCTTTGTAGTCAAATAAAATTAAAGTTTTGTTGAATTATAGCAATAATAAATATTATTAAAGAATTTTATTTTCCTGGTTTTTTTTTTTTAAATATTACTAAAAGAAAATAGAACAATACAATTTAAAAAAAATGAATGATAAAACCACATTTCGTGCCTAAGATTTGTTGAACCTCCTATCTTATGCATGGCAAGCGGTCTTGAAACCTCCGGTCTATTTAGACGTTGAGTAACTGTTAGACTAGTATTATAATATCTGTGCTGTTAGTAAATATTAACCGTATTCATTAAAACAATGCATTAGTTATAATAAAATGTTTTGGCAAAATACTAAAACCAACTTGGGCCTATCATGGATTTGAACGCACATATCTTTTGGGGGGGTAACGGGGTACATGTAAGGGCGTGATTAATACTATTTTTATAACACGTAAATATGTATACAGGGTGGCAGGGATATCGACGCGAAAACGGTTACCATGGATTACCATGGATACATGGTAACTTCTCCCATTCTGGGTGGAGCGGGAGTTTTAGACTCTTACTGACTAAAACCCACCCGTGTTCCTTCAGTTGCCTTGTTGCCAGGGGCTACGGCATCCCGATGGTTCTTAATTTAGTAAGTAATTTAATAACCGACGAAAAATTTTAACGAATCATATACTGAATCCATGGTAACAGTTTTTGCGTCGATGTCCCGGCCACCCTGTATACCGGTACCTATTGATTGCCGCCGATACTCTTCAAAGTACAGCCGACCTCAAAAATATCTTTACATCGACTTGTTTTCCATAATAATGTAGCTATAATTAAGAGCCTAATGTGTAACGTTTTGCGGCTACACAATACTATGCATGCAGCTCCACGCTGATTGTTTTTTTTTTATAATCTGTGTTGTACCTACTAATACTAGATGTTAAGTAAAATTGTTACTAACCCTATGGACTCCGTCTGAAATAAAAATATTCTATTCTATACCTATTATGGAGCAAAGATTGTAGACAATTGAATGAATTTTGGTCGATTTACCTACCTAAAATTCAAAACGGTGGTAAAAGACTGAATAAAAAGAAAGGCTTTACCCATATCAATCGTAATAAACGTTGACACGCAGAATTCTCAACGATTTTACTTTGTTTCATTTTTTTTTTATTGATCTACTGGTTAAGCGGACAGCATAGGTTTATTTAAACTTTAGGTACATTAGGTATGTACCTAATGTACCTAAAGTTTAAATAAATAAACTAATGAATTAGAATTAGAATTTCTCAGTAGTTACCCGGAATTCGGATTTGTGCCCGAATGGCAATAGACTCGCCTCCTGTTACTTGGGACCTCTGCCTAACCCTTCGGGGAATTCAGGATTGATGTTATGTAAAATTAATTGACCTTTTAGAACGTGTTATGGTACAAAAGATAGCATATTTTGGATCATTAAGTTCCCTTCAAAATGTTTGAGCTAAATGGTGCTGATCCATACGTCGTGTTCGTGAACGGGCTCCGTTAGTAGGGACTGGTCTGCCACGTTTTATTTTAAATTATTTTAATACTTGAATTGTTTTTATATTTTTATTATGGATGGTTTTAACGTGCACGTCTTTCTACAGTCTTTTAACATGTATAATTTCAACATGAATGATGAAACCAATATTATATAACAATATTTTGATTTAAACGAGTATCCGTGGAGTTTCTTGCCTGTTCTTCTGTATAGGAACCTACTACGCTTTGGAATGGACAACTAGCTTCATCTTTCTGATTGACCGACCCCTTGACAATTTAAAAGTAGGTACGTGTAATTAGATTATTTGAAATAAATGCTTTGAGTTTGAACAAAGAAAAGAAAGAAAATATTTTCACCTTCTTAGTTATGTTTAGTTTAATATGGCATAGATTATAGCAGCCGCTAGAATAATATATTTTTTTCGCGTACATCAGAAGCCTGCGATGTCCCATTGCAGGGCAAAGGCCCTACTCTCTTTCCACTTCTCTCCATTTAAAGCTGCTAAGGACCAGTTCTTGCTGAAGGAATCTCCGCCTGGGCCTGCTGCGATGTTACACTTGCCATTAAGAGGAATCCATTAGATCCTGAATTTGGCCCATGTGTGGTCTGACATTGCGGCAGATAGTGTCCAGCCCGATTGCGTTGTAGAGTGGCAGGTTTCCACGAGACATAAATTATCTTTGTGAACTGATAGTCGTGTTTCTAGCCCGGTCGGTTAGTTTAATAATAAATTTTAATGCATTCAATCTATCCCACTACAAAAAGCTGCCATATTAAACATAGTAAGAATTTTTTTACAACTTGACTTAGATAATCACAACACCTACACACACACACACATACATCCACACACACATACATACACCCACACACACACATACACACATAATCTTATCGCAATCAATCATTTAGCTGAACACTGTCTCTTGAGATACAGGTAACCCTAGTTTAAGAGGCAGGGCTCACGAATTATATTGTCTACAGATTTTTGCAGCATGGTTTATTATTTGCTCTGTACTTACATCCTACCACTAGCTGTTAATAATACCCTTTTGTTAACAAGTTATTTAAAGTCTGTAACCTGTTTTTGGAAATAAATAAATTTTATTATTATTTATTATTATAATAATTTCACTGCAGTAGAGAGCAATTTACCTTCTCAGAATAATAACTAGAATCTCACCTTGGTTCACACCCGTGAGATTCTGAAAATACCAGAAACTAACCTGAGAAAACCAAAATAATAATAGGTTGTAATTTATTTCATTGTTATTATTTCGGTTTACAAAAAAAAAAATTGTAACAATGTTCTTAACCTAGTGTTGGTAATAATACCAGTTTAGTGGTCAGGCGTGAAGGCCTATCTAGTGCGCCATCAGTACCGAGTCCAAACCTCGAGCGTGGACCTTTGCCGATCTGTCAAAGACCATTTTCGAGAACCGGATGGGAAGTATGCATACGTCAATGAATCTTCTCTTAAGGGACAAAGGTAGATCACACTTTATTACATCTTTCATATAGCTCTACCAGACATTTCCGGTGCGTCTTACAACTCCTTTGTTTTGTTTTTCAGTAACCCTAATACGAAATAATAAATAAAAGAACTCGACAGAATTAAATTTTTCTTTTTCAAGTATTTTAGTCATTTCTTTTCATTCAAGTTGACACCATAATTTGGTCGCAATAGTACTTTAAATGGTCACAATTAATTTAAATTAGATATACTTTTGCAAGTCAAGAACGAAGGATAAAGAGAATTGAGATGACTGCCTAATTTAAAAAACCGGCCAAGTGCGAGTCGGACTCGCGCACGAAGGGTTCCGTACCATTATATATAAAAACGAGCAAAAAAATCACGTTTGTTGTATGGGAGCCCCCTTAAATTTTTTGTTTATTTTGTTTTTAGTATTTTTTGTTATAGCGGAAACAGAAATACATCATCTGTGAAAATTTCTATTGTCTAACTATCACGGTTCATGAGATACAGCCTGATGACAGACGGACAGACAGACAGACGGACGGGCAGCGGAGTCTTAATAATAGGGTCCCGTTTTGCCCTTTGGATACGGAACCCTAAAAAGTAGGTATTTACCTACAGCGAAACAGTTTTAAAACAAAAAAAAAAAAACATTAATGGAGCGTATTGTTGTGTTAAGAATTAACGGTTACTTTTATTTTATTACTAGCTTCTGCCTGCGTCTTCGTCCGTGAGCCTATAACCTTCCTCAAGAATTGGGCTAAACAATGCAAAAGAATTTTTCAATTCCGGCTGGTAGTTGCGGAGATTACCCCTTACATACAAAGTTACAAACAAACTAAATATCACCTCTTTATAATATATGCTTCGCTTTTTGGCACCTTTGACTCGGTCAAAGACCACGTCTGGACGCCTAATTCGTTGTAGATGAATGCTTCAATTAGTAATACTTTTGAAAGTCAAGAATTAGAAGAGAATTGAGACGATTGCTCAATTCAAAATGTAGCTAATTTCTTACAGCGCAACCATTCTAAAACAAAAATCGGAGATTACATTCAAAGAGTGTTACCTATTGTTGTGTTATAAACTTATGACTTAACGTTATTATTTTTATATTATGCCTGGTTTTTAGAAACTCATTGAAGAATTCTACTAAAATGTATGCATTTTGAAGTAACTAAATCATTTTATTTTAGCCAATTAATTTGTTGGTAGTGCTTCAAGTAAATTCTGAATTACCAATTCTAAGAATAGTTCGCTCAGGCTCAGGTAACTGGAGTGTATACTAGGAGCCGCAATACCTTCTTGTTAATTACTTAATAATAATTGTTTAATTAATATTAGTTTTCATTTTAAAATAATCTTTAGACAAAATACCTTTGTCCTCTTGTTGTTAGTAAACAACGTAACTGCACAGTTATGCTGCTCAAAGTCCAAAAAGTATAATAATTATGGTTTAAAACAATTATTTCCCAATAACATAATAATATTTTACTCATTAATAATGAAAAATACTAGTTCTACAACACTAAAACTACTAGAAAATAAATATACTTTAAACGTTTATTGGAACGAGTATCGTATCGGTATATTTGAAGTTAAAGATAGGTAGATACCTACAATATTGTTAGTGTACGTTAGTAAAATAAACTATTCTGAAAGACATTGAGTTTAATAGACTTTTTTTACTTCCTTTTAGTAATCTTAAAAGAGTATTGTGACTATGAGTCCATATTACATATCGAAACACAATTTCTATCATAGTTTCTAGAGTAGTATAATAAGAAAACACATTGCGATGAAATGACAGCAGTGGTGGCCCAGTGGTGGCCCAGTGGTAACAGCCGCGACTTACGATTTGTAGGTTGTAGATTTAAGCCCAGACAGGCGCTTTACTTTGTACAAATTATTTCATAACCACTGCTCTCAAAACAGTGAAGGAAAACATCGTGAGGAAATCGGCATGTCCTAGAACCAAAAATTCGAAGACATGTGACATCTACCAACTCGCACTGGGCCCGCGTGGTGAATTATGGCCCACTCCTTCTCACTGAGAAGAGGCCTGTGTCTCAGCAGTGGGTTCATTATAGGCTGATTATGCGTTTGCTTATGATGATGATGATGACATGATGCTTACATGTAAAAGTTTAAATAAATTATGTGTTCAGAGTTTTAATAATATAGGTGACCCAAATCAGTTCTACGCCGAGTTTTTTTCACTATTAAACACGCAATTTAATGACACTTTTACACTAAAGATTAAAAGTATTTACACAAAGTTCTTATTTAGTGATTGGCCGACTCCAGGTATTCGTAAAAGGATACCGTGGCCCTTGGCAGGATACCGTGGCCCCTGGCAACATACAGGCAACTGAAGGAACACGGGTGGGTTTTAGTCAGTAGGAGTCTGACACGACCTCCCGCTCCACCCAGAGCGGGAGAAATGATTTGATATTACTCAACAAAAAAAAAGGTATTCGTCAAAATAGGGAAAAACTATTTGAACTTTATAGCTTAAAGCAACATATGAATAACACAAACTTTCTTATCTATGTTGCAAAATATCCAAAGCTCTTTATATTATTAAAAAAACAGCGAAATACCGAATTAAATTTAGAGACTGCACATGGCCCCATTAACTCAGATATAGCTCAGGTATGTGAAAACTTTTTGCTAATATTCCCCTTAAAACTACTGAAGATTTAAATTCCACAACTGCGCTTTCTGTTGCCTTACTTAGACGGAATGTAAAGGCATGCCCTTTGGAGTTTAGTTTTCAGTATACAAACACCCAGGCTTTTATAAAAGCTTTCAAAAATCTTAAAATTAAATCAACAGAAGATCTCTGGAGAGTGTCCGTAAAAGTATGTAGATCTTTTATTAAAACCCTTGTGCCCTATTTAGCTTTCATATTTAACACCAGTGTAGACTAAGGAGTCTTTCCGGATCTCATAAAACACAGTAAAGTACTTCCATTGTTCAAATCTGGTGATAGTAAAGAACCCAACAATTATAGGCCTGTGTCAATTCTGCCAGTTCTTAGTAACCTATTTGAAAAGTTGATGCTCAATCAAATGTTACGTCACTTTAATAAAAAATCCATCTTTCATGAATAGCAGTAGGGTTTCACCAAAGGGCGTTGTACCACTGACGCTGGTGTCACCCTAATAAAAAACATTTTTAATGCTTGGGAAGAAGCACAAGATGCCTTTGTAATCTTGTGCGACCTCTTGAAGGCGTTCGATTGCGTAAACCAAAAGATACTTCTGCTGAAACTAGAGCAATATGGTATTAGGATACAGCTCTTGATTTACTTAGATCATACCTGAAACGTAGAAAGGTTAAATTTGAGGTAAACGACGTAAACTCATTAGAGTCAGAAATGGCAATGGGCGTTCCTCAAGGTTCAATATTGGGTCCATTCCTCTTTTTAGTTTACATTAATGATTTACCCCAATTACTTCAAAATGAACCGAAGATGGTGTTATTTGCAGATGACACATCATTGATCTATAAAATAAACATTGTATGTTCACAAAATCTTGACGACTTGAATAGCTCTATTCTTCAAATCCAAGATTGGTTTACGGTACAATACCAAATTATTTTTTGGTACTAAATTTAAAAAAAAAACCAAATGCATTAGATTTAAATTACCTAATGTTAGAAGTAGCGAATGTGACATCATATTGAATGGAGAAAAACTAGAATTTATTAATCAAACGGTTTTCCTAGGAATCACGCTAGACAAGAAATTACAACATATACATAATAAACATCTCTACGGCTTGACTAAGCTCGGTCGCTTATGCTATTAGAAAGATAAGACAGTTAACAGATGTAGAAGCCGCGCGTTTGGTCTACTTCTACAGCATTATGCCGTATGGCATTTTACTGTAGTGTTGGGCTGCTGACATTGAATCCATCTTTATTTTGCAAAAGAGCTGTCAGAACCATTTATAATCTACGTCGCCGCAAATTTCTGAGGGAACTATTTGAAAGGATTCATATTATGACCGTTCCTTGCCAATTCAATTATGAAAATATTATGTATGTACGAACAAATTCACATCTTTTTATTAAAATAAGTGATAGACATAATTTTAATACTACAAATAAAGATAAACTAGATCAACCATTTTTCAGATTATCTAAAGTACATACAACTTTAATGGGGTACTGTGTTAAATGTTACAACAAAATACCTTGTGATGTATTGCAATTAAATGAAAGAAAATTTAAAACTCATATAAAGTACACTTTGTAAACAAGGATATTACAAATTAGAAGATTATATCCAAAATAAGAATACTTGGAAACATTCTGCTCTTGCTCCATAGGACAATTTAGGATCTAGACAAAATCTAACTGGTTGCTAATTTAATTGTATAATTTATTATTTTTTTGCTAAATGACATTGATTTTACATTCTGTGATTACTTCCTCTCACACTGACTTATTAACTGTATAACTTAAGGAAAGTCGTCTACTTTTACAAAGTTTGTTAATATGTGAGTAGCATGTATCTATCACGTAATTAATTTATCTGTTGTTGCTTCATTTTTAATTCTGTTTATCTATTGTGGTATAATAATTGTATTCTAGACACATCGTCTTCACATATAATTATTTAACTAATGTAAGTACCTATACAAAATATTGTAAAACATTTTAAAAGAGTAACGGTGGAGTTTCTTGCCCATTCTTCTCCATACGAAAACTACCTTTTGGAAGGGGCGACTAGAATCAATTCTATTATTTTGTCAATTTTAAAGTTCAAAAGTACCATACAATGGCCTGTTTGAAATAAATGATTTGACTTTGATCTTGACTTTGACTTTGCTAATCCGACGAAATAGGTAAAACAATTAATATTCAAATAGATGTAAAATTTGAAGAGGTGATTGTTTCCCGATCCTAAATCAATAACAAAGGGTTCAACTGTAAACTTAATATAGTAGAGAGCTTTAGTAAAGTTATAAAACATTCCCAAAATCACGTTTCAATTCAAAAGTGTTCATAGTTTAGATTTTGTTTTTGCCACGTTCGCACGGACGTAGTCTCTTTTTGGGGTGAACGTACTCATATCTTTTGATCGTGATAATTATTATCTGCTGCTTCATATAAAAATGTAAATCCAAATGAAATGTATGAAACACAGATTTTTGTTGGTATTCCAGAGTTTAACCAATGGTGATAGTTGTTTATATTCACCCCCGAAAGAATGCATACAGATCGAGTGGAGCCAGAAAATACTCTCATACATCGCCTTAGGCTGTGCGCACTGTGCGAACACATACGAACACACACGAACGATCCCGACCTTCCAAGTACTAAGGGAACGCACAGACTGAGTGCGAGTTAGTCGTACGTATATGTACGTATAGTTCCGACGTCCGAAAACAATCCGAACTTGTTGGGATGTTTTGTGCGTTCAATGCGATATCACCGGAACACCGATGTGACGGAGAAAAACGTTTTCAGTGTGCGCACTCAATTCTTACGACCGCGATTATACGTTTACGTACGATGGAAATTCGTGTCAAATATGTGCAGGCGGTCTTAAAATTTCCTAAATTACTCTTTTTTTCTACTATATTACTATAACAGTCGTCATCTTGATAGCCCTCCCCTTTCTAGCCATATCATCTTTCACTCAGTCCATCCATCGTGTCTTTGGTCTTCCTCTACTCTTATAGTCTTCCACATTCATACTCAAAACTTTCCTCACGACATTTTCCACAACAAGTTATTTAGTAATAACTTAAATATTTATAGAAAATAAACAAGTAAAGGTAAAAAGGAAAAAGTTACTGTTTTAAAAGCTTTTGCAATCCCAGAAATAATGATGTTAAAGAAACTAGTTGTGTTTTGATAAATCCACTCGGCACCTTCTCTGTTTCAGCATTGCAGAAGAGAATAATAATTAATCTAAGTGATGTTTCCGTACCAGCTAGGAACATCATCTAATTAACACATTGTATCGTTTTATTTAAGTTCCATTAAGCAACAAAGCAAAAGGAGAATAATAACTGTGGTCTAGTTTATTTGTCTTCTATTGTGTGTGTGTGTGTTGTTTCAATAGCTTTCCTTGCAGTATTCTGTTTTTCAAATAATCTGGTTATTGTAAATACTCTTCCTAAAGCTTTGGCCACACTAAGAACGAAGTTAAGTTCGGTTAGCTTCGTAACTACCGCGTCTTTTCATACTTTACTTTAGTTCATAGTTCGTGGTGTGAACCGAAGTATGCAAACACGCGGTTAGCTACATGAGCAAAGCTAAACGAACTTCTTTCCCAGTGTGGCCTGCGCTTTAAGCCCCGTGCTGACCGCCGTCTTCGCGTTACGCCAGTCTACCCAAGACTTTATAGAACGTACGACGATGCCGTAGAAGTGGCGAAGTTTTGGGCCAACAAATTTATATACTGTCGAGCCATCGACACGACAAAGACGAACAACAGAACGTAATACCAAAAATGTTCAAAAATAGTAGAACATTGATAGACGAATTTTAAAAATAAAATTTATATAAAACAATCAAATATTCCAAAATATTACGGCGGAAAGAAAAACCAAAGTACCTCAAAAACCTTCCTATATTTCTGCAATGAAAACTAAAATAATTTAAGAGTAGATTAGGAAGCCGTTCATTTAAATTCATGAACCTATCTTTTAAAATTTTATGTCTCGTAGATAACTTACAATTTCTTGGTTGAGACCGGTTGAGGATTTTAAATTAAGTTGGGCACTGAGTAGCTTAATAAGTTAATAAAAAAGCTGTGTCGTCTTGCGCTATAATCTATACAGTAGCTGATCCTACCATACAATTTTGTTCAGAGAGTGTAGACGTCTTTTAGTAGTTGTTGCATTTAATTATCTCTGTAGTTACACCGGACTTTTAAATTTTTATGTTATAAAAAACTAAATTATTCTTATAGTCCGCATGCGATTGCTGCTCACTGTCTGAGGTATGTGAGATGGGGGATGGCGCCATTGACAAAATTGGCAGATTGAACTAGCTTAGCCTTTGTCTAACTCCCCCGTCTCACCGCTCATATACCTCAGGAAGTGACTGGCAGTCGCGCGCAGACTGTAGTTTATTGCGTAAGTTGGTATAATGTTGCAGAATGTTATTGTAATGAAGACAGTAAAATTAGAAACACATAAACATATCAGACTATTAACAATTTTAATGTTTAACATATTTTAGTACTAATGTTGGGCTAAAAACATTGTAGCAACCTAGTAAACATGGCCCCATTAACTCAGATATAGAAATAGATCAAGAATTTAAAACTTTTTTGCTAATATTCCCCTAAAACTACTGAACCTTTAAATTCCTCACCCGCGCTTTCTGCTGCCTTACTTCGACAGAATGTGAAGGCTTGCCCTTTTAAGTTTAAATTTCAGCATTCAAACCCCCAGGCTGTTATAATCCGCCTGATGCAGGTCATCACCGGACACGGCTGTTTCGGGAGGTTAATGCACAGGATAAGGCGGGAGGAAACGCCCGGGTGTCACCATTGTGTGGATCGCCCGGAGGACACGGTTGAGCATACGGTGGATGTCTGCCCAGCTTGGGCGGAGCATCGCCGTGTCCTCGTAGAGGCGATCGGCGGCGGTGATCTCTCGCGTCCGGCCCTGGTTCAGGCCATGGTACGGAGCGAGAGGAAATGGGAGGCCGCCACCTCCTTCTGTGAAGCGGTAATGCTCGCGAAGGAGGAGGCGGAACGCGTGAGAGAAAGGCAAAATTCGCGCCCTCACGCCCTTAACCGCTGCAGGAGGAGACACCCGGGGCGTCGGGAATCGCAAGCCGATTTCCGGCCACCGTAGGCGCGGGCTTGCGGATGGTGAGCAATGAGTAGCTCACCGTCCGATAAGGACCAGGCCCGGATCGACGGCGCGTTAAGTTCCACGCGCGCCTCAAAGAGATGTCAGCAGAATTGACGGGGTCCGTTAGGACCAATGCCTGCTGGGGGTGCGAAGAAAACCGAAAGGGAGATCGTGGCCCCCGGCAACAGGGCAAACGAAGGAGCACGAGTGGGTTTTAGTAAGTAAGAGTCTGACAGGGCGTGTCGCTCCGCCCAGAGCGGGAGAAGTTATTTGATAATTTCCCACCCAAAAAAAAAGATCTTAAAATTAAATCAACAGAAGATCTCTGGGGAATGTCTGTAAAAGCTAGCTTACATATTTAACACCAGTATAGACCAAGGAGTCTTTCCGGATCTCATGAAACACAGTAAAGTACTTTCATTGTTCAAATCCGGTGATAGTAAAGAACGCAACAATTATAGGCCTGTGTCAATTCTGCCCGTTCTTAGTAAGGTGTTTGGAAAGTGGATGCTCAATCAAATGTTACGTCACTTTAATAAAAATTCCATCTTTCACGAACAACAGTATAGTTTCACCAAAAGGCGTTGTATCACTGACGCCGGTCACTCTAATAAAGAACATCTTTAATGCCTGGGAAGAAGCACAAGATGCCATTCGAATCTTCTGCGACCTCTCGAAGGCGTTCGATTGTGTAGACCATGAAACACTTCTGCTGAAACTAGAGCACTATGGGGTGCTCTTGATTTACTTAGATCATATCTGAAAGATAGAAAGGTTAAAGTTCAGGTAAACGGTTTAAACTCATTAGGGTCTGCAATGGCAATAGGAGTTTCTCAAGGTTCGATATTGGGTCCATTCCTCTTTTTAGTTTACATTAATGATTTACTCCAATTACTTCAAAATCAACCGAAGATGGTGTTATTTGCAGATGACATATCATTAATCTTTAAAATAAACCGACAGTTTTGAAGACGTGAATAGCTCTATTCTGCAAGATTGGTTTACGGTAAATAATTTGGTACTATATAAAACAAAAACCAAATGCTTTAGATTTAAATTAGGTAATGTTAGAAGTAGCGAATGTGACATCATATTGAATGGGGAAAACTGGAATTTATTAATCAAACGGTTTTCCTAGGAATCACGCTAGACGAGAAATTACAATGGGGACCTCATATAACATTTCTTGCGGCGCGGCTAAGCTCGGCCGCTTATGTTGTTAGAAAGATAAGACAATTAACAGATGTAGAAACCGCGCGTTTGGTCTTTTTTAGCTACTTCCACAGCATTATGTCGTATGGCATTTTACTGTGGGGTCGCTGCTGACACTGAATCCATCTTTATTTTCCAAAAGAGAGCTGTCAGAGCCATTTGTAATCTACTTCGACGCGAATCTCTCAGGAAACAATTTAAAAGGATTAAAATTATGACGGTACCTTGCCAATTCATAATTTTAATACCACAAATAAAGATAAACTAGATCAACCAGTTTTCAGATTATCTAAAGTGCATACATCTTGTATGGGGTACTGTGTTAAATGTTACAACAAAATACCTTGTGACATATTGCAATTAAATGAAAGAAAATTTAAAACTCATTAAAAGTACACTTTGTAAACAAGCATATTACAAATTAGAGGATTATGTGCTTGGAAACATGCTGGTCCTGCTCCATAGGACAAGTTAGAATCAAGACAAAATCAAACATGTTGCTAATTCAATTGTAAAATTTATAATTTTGTGTTAAATGACATTGATTTTACATTCTGTGATTACTTCCTCACACACTTACTTATTAATTTTAAAAAATAATAGGAAAATCGTCAACTTTTACAATGTTTGTAAATATGTGAGCACCACGTATCTATCACATAATTAAATTATCTGTCCTTGCTTCATTTTTAATCCTTTTTACCTATTATGGTATAGTAATTTTATTCTAGGTGCATCGTCTTCACAGTATAATTATTTAACTAATGTTCGTACTTATACAAACTACTATAAAACATTTTAAAAGAGTAACGGTGGAGTTTCTTGCCCATTCTTCTTCATACGAAAACTACCTTTTGGAAGGGGCGACTAGGATCAATTATATTATTTTGTAAAAAAAAATGATTTTACTTTGACTCTGCAATGCTGTTAGTACAGTTAGGGAAATTAATTGTTAAGTAAATAGGCATCCTTCGTCAATTTGCCGTGTTATAGCCATTTTATACAACTATCAAAGAATATCAGTTGTGATTTCAGTATACACCGGCCTTCAAAACTTAGAACAGTATTTTTATTTTCTTAATGTCCCTCAGCAAACTTCGTGTTTCGTCTGTCGTGGGATTTCTATGCCCTTTGCACTTGGCGCAGACCGGACGCTCTCAATAAACTTGGAAGTATATAGTGGTTAATACTCTTTTAACTTAATGTTATTTATTTTAAAATGGGAGGAAAGCTACTAAAGTCGCAGACACGATAGATAGGACAATAGTTTTACAGCTCTATATAGTTTGCAAGGAAATCAAAACAAAACAACAATAAAGTACTTAGTTCTGAATTCAAATTATTATACACGATAAATCTAATCATTGATGGATAAGGAAATTAGCATTCGTTTGTATTCGGAAATGCGATGCGATGATCCCCGAGGGTCATACATTGTACTGTGTTTGGGCACTTTTAAAATTGCAATTTCTCCTAAACTATAGAAGTCAGACTTTTGAAATAAAAAACGTTTTAAAGAAAATTTCATCATTTCATCAATCATGCTCGATCGGGTTGAGATCAGGACTTCTTGATTTGTTTCTTTTTGTTACTGTTTGTATTTCCTGTGCGTGTCCCAAATTTTTTTTTTTACTTTCTTTCTTTTTCTTTGATGGCCAAGCCATCGAGTTGATACCAACCTCCTGAATGTACTCTTGTACGACCCGAGCGGGCGTTATCCTGCATTAGTATCGATCTATCACCCATATTTACTAAATATGGCCCTGCATACTCATTAGGGATCTCTTGAGGGATCTTTTCCCAGGCAGGGTGCCATTTTCTATGGCCACTAGCTCTGTGCGACCTTCTGAAGAGATGCCAGTCCATACATATACAGAACCTCCACCGTATTAGACTCTTTCTGTGAACCAGGCTTGAATGTATCGCTCACCAGGTCGCCTTCCATCGGAAGTGAATAGAGACTCATCAGTGAACTTTAAATATCTTGTGTACTTTAAAAGTTATTGCTATTTCAAAAGTGTGGTACTAAGTTTTGAAGGCTAGTGAATATATTTGGGCAATTTAAGTTGGTAGTCAATATGCTTTACAATTAATTTCCCTGACTGTTCTTGTCAGTAAAACCAAACACCTGCCTGATTTCATACAGTGGGTAAAAAATACATAAAGTAAAATGTTTTTTAGCACTAACTACCTGCTGGACATAGAACTCTCTAATTGCACACCCCTCGCGAATATTGTTGTGTCTGAGATGTATAATATACTTGTAACCCGCCTCTGCTTTGCTTTAATATTAATGTACGAATCAATCAAAACGATCGTCACTCGCACAGTCGTAACACAATATTTGTGTATGATCCAGATGTATCATCGCGTTTATAAGTGCGCTTACACAGTCGTAACACAATATTTGTGTATGATCCAGATTCAACATCGCGGTTATAAGTGCACTTGCACAGTCGTAACACAATATTTGTGTCTGATCCAGATGTACCATCGCGGTTATAAGTGCACTTGCGCAGTCGTAGCTTGCATACTACATTTGCTTCGTGTTATGGTGAGCCGAGCCTGCATTTAGTCGTATTGAATAATTAATTATGTATTTCGTAGAACCAAGTACTGCACTTATGAATGCAACTGTACTTAATGTTTACGTTGTAACTGTGTACACGTATAATGTGTACCTACTTACTAATTAGATTGTAGCAAAAACAACAAACATAACAGTAATAATTAAAAGCTAGAACTTAACCCTGTTGACTCCACTAGGGTTTTCGGAAAACCGCGTTATTTAATCGAGTTAAACAAATACTCAACTCGTGTACCCTTTTTCAATGATTACTAATTAAGTTGCTATAAATAATTAAGCTACACTGCTGCCGCTTTCGCGTTAAGTCAGTAAAGGGTTTTCCTCATTATGCGCATGCACCTACATGCGCGTTGGTAAACAAAAGTAATTATCTTAAGTGAGTTTTGATATACCTATAGAGAGCATGACATATAGCGACGTCATTTAGAGAATATTACCGTGTTTATGTGGTTAATTTAAAGCTGTTATTGGTGTAATTCATGCTGCATTTGTGTTTCGCACACCTAACTCGCGATTTCATTTGTGTGCTTGGTTCCCAAATAAGATATGTAAGGAGTAATGTACTGTAGCAATATAGTATATTAGCTACAACCCGCAGCTTCATCCGCATAAGTCTCGATTCCGTAGGAATATCGGGTTAAAAGTTATCCTATGTCCTCACCCAGGTCATGGTCTACCCATGTGCCAAATTCCTTCCAAATCTGTTCAGCAGTTTTAGCGTGAAAGCGTAACAAACTACCAAACAAATCCACTTTCGCATTTATGACATTAGTTAGGATATGGAAGAAATAGACAGTCAGCCGTTACGGGTCGTCAGAAGCCCGAAACTCTAACAACCAGTCTTACCAAGGGGTGTCGTATTACCCAGTTACTGGGTTGTGGAGGCCAGATAGGATCCATGTTAAATACTGGTAATCAGCTGCATCCGGTTAGACTGGAAGCCGACCCCAACATAGTTGGGAAAAGGCTAGGCAGATTGATATGGAAGAAATAGCCATGTTGCCAACCCAAAATAAATTGGAATAAGGGCAGGAGAATGATGATGCACAATATTGATAGATATTTTGGCAAGCAATGTAACAACGTTACTAATACATTGATGGGATAGCTTACATTGGCGTGAATATTTGTTTCCTAGACAGACCCCATGTTGTGAAGCAAAAATTAAAATTGCTTTATCGTGTGTATTTTACGTCCGCGAAATGATGAAATTAGGGCCTTTTAAAAAATGAATATTTTATCTTTATCTTTGTGATTCTACAGACTGTTTTGTATGTAGGTGCCTAGTAACCGACATAGCTTGCAGAGTAAGCAAGCTGAAGTGGTAGTGGGCTGGTCATCTTTGTCCAAGAATCGATGACAGATGAAGCGGACGGTAAAAAGGTGGTTGGGGGCAGACTGGACGGGGAAGGTGGAGGACAGGTTGTGGCGCAGCCTGGGAGAGGCCTATGTCCAACAGTGGACTGTGATAGGCTGAGTTTATTGATTGAGTTTCCTATTTGTTTAAAACCAGAGGGCATTTTTGTTGTATTTTGTTTGTTATTGCGTGACAAATTGGCAAACCATTAAGTGGTCGAGTTGATGGTAAGTTAGTGTCTCCTATCGACATCGCTCGAGCCATAGAGTTTTCAAAAATTGACGCCTCAGTAGCAAATCCATCCACAGGCAATGAATACTGAATGATAATGAGAACTTGGTTGATGCTTCAATTTAGAATGGAAAAGAGTTAAGCCTTTTGCCTAAAGGCTTGTAGGTTTGATCAAAGCTCTCGCGTTAATTAAGTCTTCAGGCCATTTTGTATGCAAAACGACAGATTATGACTGACAACTCTCTGGCAATTAGAGCTCATATTAAAGCCACAGATCATATTATTCCGAGCCCATTTGTTTCAGCTTTTCTGTTCGTGGAAGCGACAATTATGCTTAAATTAAAATATTACAGAGAGTACGAACAAGTTGATATTGAATGCGAAAAATCCTATATGATACTTAATTGTCATAATTTTATATTAGTTTCTCTAGTACCTACCTAAATGAAACTATTCGGAAAATAACCGGAGTTACCGACATAGCTTGCAGAGTAAGCAAGCTGAAGTGGTAGTGGGCTGGCCATCTTTGTCCAAGAACCGATGATAGATGAAGCGGACGGTAAAAAGGTGTTTGGGGCAGACTGGATGGGGAAGGTGGAGGACAGGGTATTGTGGCGCCGCCTGGGAGAGGCCTATGTCCAACAGTGGACTGTGATAGTCTGAAATTATTGATTGAGTTTCCTACTCGCGTTGAATGTGTAAAAATACTCTAGGAGACAGGAAATAAGGACAGATTAACAAGGAACATTTAAAAAACCCCCGACACAAATATTTCCTCATTTCTCTTTCCTACTCCATCACCACACCCTGTTCACCATCTATCTATAACCTATTCATTGAGACCACTCCAATGAGCCCAAACATAATATCTGTTATGTAAGTTGGTAAGGGAGTTGGGTACTCTGCAAATTCCAAGTGATGCTGCAGCATCAGTTCAAGATTGCTATGTTCTTCTCATTGAAGTAACAGAATACCAAATTTCAAATCGATCAGACCTGTGAATGATACTCACATCCATTGATCAACTAGAAAAGAGCTGATAATCTTCAAACGGCTGAACTGATTCTGATAAAAAATGTCTAAGAACCATCGCTAGAAAACCAGCTTTCAAATAAAAAAAACCACATTCAAATCGGTTCCCTCATTTAAGAGTTACGGTGCCACAGACAGAGACACACACATAGCGGTCATACTTCTAACACCCTCTCTTTTTGGGTCGGGGTTTAAAAACACAAAAATTTAAAAGAGTATGGGTTGGTCAGGTTGAGAGGATGAATGAAAGGCGACTAACAAAAGGTATTTACAAGGCAGATGTGAGTGGTAGCGCCGGGAGGGGACGCCCTAGGAGGACATACTAAAGTGGTCACTATAAATTATTATTGGTGATGTTCTTCAAGTTAGGTACTACGTATCCCGGTTGCGAGTACTATAGTACTCACAACCGGGGCGTGCGTCTTTGACCAGATGTATGAACGTAAACGAGGGAACGAGGAGTATGCAAGGATCGTAGCATGTGGCGTTCTGTAGTTTCTGCCTACCCCCATGGAAAGAAGGCGTGAGTTTATGTATGTGTTTGTGTGTAATTGAAAGTTAATTAAAACTGAGTATGTACATAATATAGGCAGCGCGGCCATGCATGACGAGGCAGAGCATTCTAGAAATACGGGCTGATATAAGGGTTTGTTGACTTAGTCGTCTCGGGCGCTTACTTTTCGTTAACTACTTAAAAGTTTTTGCCTGGAAGTCTGTTTGTGTTGGATAAAGAACATAGCAATTTACCTAAAATATACTAAATTACATACCTAAGTTCTAACTCTTCGTAAACTTTCAATTAGGCTCGCAACCCTAAAACTTTGTTCGTTCGTAACGCGTGTTTTCAAATCCGCAACGCGTAAGTACTTAGTTTATGTTGTGGAACCTGGAACAGCCACAAACCTAAATTGCGTAGTGACTAACTTATAATGGACCACAAACCCACGCATTCCACAACTTGCGCATGGCTATAGTAAGTGTGAAGGCACTCGAGCACTAAACACTTGCTGCAAAGCTGTCGCATCCTGTCTGACTTGTATGACGGAAAATTCGATCTAATTTACACAGCTGGCAACTTTAGGAAGTTATCATTTCATCATATAAATGTTTTGTAGTTGTTGGAAATGTTTTGAAATGTTTCTTTTAAATTATTTATTTACTAGCTGCGCCCCATAAGTCTCGATCCGTGGGAATATCGGGATTAAAAGCATCCAGGTCATGGTCTACCCATGTGCCAAATTTCATCCAAACTTGTCCATCCATTTTAGCGTGAAAGCGTAACAAACAAACAGATACACCCACTTTCGCATTTATAATATTAGTTAGGATTACTTCAAACACAAATGTACAGAGGCGGACTTAATGCCATAGGCATAGGCGTTTTTTTCCAGTCAACTTTTAAGTGTCTGCTACACGGTCGCCAGCCGCGTCCCGACACAGGTGACCTTGGTGGTTTACAACCGTGTAGATGGCGGTTTACGACCAAATTTCAAACAGATCTGCCTATCGCCAAACAAGGTCACCTCTATCGGGGACGCGGTTGGCAGCCGTATAATAGGCACTTTACTTCATTTATAAAATTGAAATTGGAAATGAGGAATTCAGTGACAAACTACTGAATAAGTAGGCAGCCCGCTTTATTACAAGGAGTCTTCGCCAAATATGGACATCTGCAATACCAGAGGCATCGCATGTGCATTGGCGTTCCAGAACACAAGTTTTTGCTAAATATCTCATATATTCCAAATTATACATCTATGATCTCATGCACATCAAGAAGGAAGAAAGAAAAGAAAGAAAATATTTTATTTGGGACACGCACAGGAAATACAAAACAGTAATGAAAAAAAAACAAACATTAACAAAAATAAAAAAGGAGCATTTTAAACTAACAAACAAAAATAATTAAGACCTGTGCGAGGCCAAAAAGGCTCCTATCTCAGCATGATGCTGCGATATTTAAAAATAAATAAATATCGCAGCGCTGGTATTCTGATAGGGCCATCAGTAGTAAGTAACTGTCAGTCACCACGAATGGCGCGAAATATTTTAAAGTGAAACGGTGCCAGCACGAGAGGTTTGTTGTGGTGATGAGCCAGTGTAGTAATATACAGGATTCCACACATCTACATATACTAATATTATAAAGAGGTAAAATTTGTTTCTTTGTATGTTTGTTTGTTTGTAAGTTTGTATGTAGGGGGTAATCTCTGGAACTACAAGTCCGATTTGAAAAAATCTTTTTGCATTGGATAGCCCAATTCTTGAAGAAGGTTATACTATAATAAAATAATCTGGGCGTTACAAAGAAATCCTTTACTCTATAGGTACAGGGTAAAAAGCTTCGATTCATTCTAAAAGCTTATGCGGGCCTTAGGCGCCATCTACACGGGCGAGAGTATCGCAGCAATTGTCATGCCGTGACATCCGCGTTTCTCTCACCCGTGGGAATGGCGCTTTACCTGATTCTGTTACTATGTAAGCCTGAATAGCATGACAGAGGCTTAAGCAAATCTAAGATTAAAGACTTTGGTATTCTCATTGAAACTTGAGCTTGTTTACTTGATACCTTGTTTGTTGGTGAATAATTTATCAAGAACACACAATATTATGTTAGCATAATATGTAGATTACCAGCATATTGAAAACAGCATTATGAAAATTTGGATATATTAGTAAATAGCTTTATATACCTACTCAGAAAGTTTATACACCGCAGGCGTCACTTGGTCACTAGGAACGTAGCAATACGTACATTTACTATGCCCGCGTGCCCACCAAACTGTTCGAACCGAACGTCCGTCACCCGAGCGCCGTCATCCTGGTTGCTGAAGATTCTACTGGCCCGGCGCGACCGCTAGAACTCGGTCCGAAATTGTGACGGGCACACCCAGTCACAATCTTCCCGTCTATCTCCAGTGTATCCCGGCAATACAGAAATTTAATTCCGAAATACAACAACTGACTTCCAACAAAAAAACTCTACAAAATGTAAAATAACTCGTTCAAAAACAAAAAGCCGGTTTTTTTTTTTGTAAAACCCTTTTTATTTTTCGCTTTTTATTTGTGGTACCTACCCCATACAAATTTTTATACCAATATTTGCTATGTAAATAACAGTGACAGGAAGATATTATAACATCATCACATACACTAAATGAAAGAGTACGTATTATTGAAGCTAACTCAAAAACTACTCATCAAAACTTGATAAAATCTATACGGGACCACCTCGGGACCCTTTAAAAACCCTTTAAAGAAGAATGATTGAAATTGCTTCATAAACATAGTAATTATGCCCAAACATATATAAAAACTAATATATATATATATATATATATATTTACATATATACAGACGAATTGAGAACATCCTCGTTTTTTGAATTAAGTTAAAAACACATTTGATCTTGTACACAAACAGCCGTCGCACCGCGCCGTTCACCTGGTTTTTGTTTTGTACACGATTGCCGTCACCGGGACGTCCGTTCGGTTCGAACAATCTCTTTTCTCGGTGACGTCCCGCTGACGGTAGCGGTGGACAAACGCCCTTAGTTTTTATCGTTGAAGTACGACATTATGTTGCAAGATTTATTTTCTGGCCTTTCCTGGGGAAATAAGTTATTTATGGCTCATTGTTGGTAGCTATGTGCTTGTAATGTGCAAAGTTTTAAATGGAAGCCAAATCAAAAGCCGCAATCGGAGAAGGTGTTCCGGCTACCTTAATGCAAAGTTAAACATAAATAATAGATTACAAAATGCATTGGTTAATTTGATTTTCACCGATACGATTTAGAAAGTGGTCAGTATTTAAAATGTAAGTGCTTATCAATCCAAAGTAAATTTTAATTTTAGGTAAGTGCCTACTAATAAGTTTAGGAACTAAAAATGTTGCGCCGACTAATAATCATAATCAAAACTTTGATCCAGCCCGTCCCATCCTTGATCTCCTCCCTCCGGTTGACGCCCTAAGCCGAGGTTCGTACCCCTTAGCGAGCGTTCACCTAGTTTTAATTAGCATAGTTGAATAACCGCTGGCTGGAGGTTTTAAGTGTAGCAGCTTAAGGCACCCACAGGAAAGTCCGGTTAAGTATTTATGATCCCAGAGGTCAACTACGAGATGCACTACCTAAAAAAAAAAGCCTCGGAAAATACGTTAAGGCGTTGATCCCGGCTGTCATTCGTTGATACTTGACAGTCATTACGGGTCGTCTGAAGCCCGAAAGTCTGCTGGTTGTCAGACTTTCGGGCTTCAGACGACCCGGGTACTACCAACGGGTACCGTATCACCCAGTCATTGGGTTGTGGAGGTGAAATAGGCAGTCGCTCCATGTCAAATACTGGTATTCAGCTGCATTCGGTTAGACTGGAAGCCGACCCCAACATAGTTGGAAAAAGGCTTGGCACATTGATACCGAGATTTTGGCAGGTAATCTACCGATGAATAAATTGCAAGGATTTAAAAAAAAACTGCTGATAATTTACAATACTTTCACGCTAAAACGGCTGAATGGATTTGGATGAAATTTGGCACATGAGTAGACCATGACCTGAGTTAGGACATAGGATTGGAGGACTTTTTATCTCGATATACCCACGGGATCGAGGCTTATGCGCGTGAAACTGCGGGGCGCAGCAAGTACATGATAAAAAGTTGTGGTTTTTTCTCAGACCTTCAGGTTAAAGGGTCTTTCAAACAGGCGCGACACGCGACGCGACACAAAGACACCGCTCGTCGCGCGACGAGCGGTGTCTTTGTGTCGCGTCGCGTGTCGCGCCTGTTTGAAAGAGCCTTAAAGTGATGAAAAACGTATTCATTCTGAATGAACAGAGTTAATACCCGCTACAGTTATAAATATCGCTCAATGTGCGTCTGGCCGAGGGTAATAAGTATGTTCAGAGAATTTATCTCTTAAAAAAAAAATTTACAAATATATGTAACTTATGATTGTATAACTCAATTACCCCAACTATTACTGTCTTTTTATTTTTTTGTTATAAAACTGTAAATTCATGTGTAATTTCTGTACTTATACACCCACTTTTTCTTTTTGTTTTCTATGTTGTAATAATGTTTTTGCATGCTGTGTCTATCGCTTGATATTGTGCACTTGGCTTGTAAGTATATTGGCTTGTATTTGCAATTGGTTGAACAGTGTAACAATTGTAGATAGACCAATAAATAAAATAAAATAAAAATAAAATAAGTATTATTAGAATATTTATTTATCTCTCTTGGTAATAATAAATACGTTCAGAGTATTTATCTTTCTTAAAACTCCGAATAAAAGCTCACGGCTTCAATTCTAAGTAAAGAAGGCCGTAAATGTCAATAGACTCGTGGCATTACAACATGAAGGGTTGCCCTACCGACTTGACATTTTGACTTGAATTAGAAAATTCCCCTGCCTTCCTAGGAAATACTTGTTTTATGTGCTTGCTTGTTTGAAGTTATGCAGAAAGATGATTATGAAAACAAAGGGAATATTTATGATATATCCACACAACTTATCACATTATTATAACATGATCTGGATATAATGGGATCACATTGCATTATCGTAATTAAACCATTACATGAAAACGTTTTATGTTTACTGTAATTATCATATTTGCCTTAACACACTAGGACCGTGTGACCTCGCTTTACATAAATATATGTACCTGCCTGCGAATTGTTTTTAAACAAGATAGCTAAAGCTCGGAGGATTTTACATTCGAGTTTAGTTCGGTAAACAAATGCGAGGTAACTTCAATAGGTAGTTGAGCTTAAATAGGATTTAGGTATTATTTAAATGAAACATTTGTTTAGCATTTCAATAGTTCCAAAAATGACGGTGCAAATACAATTATTACGTTATTAAAATGAGCGAACGAGATACGCGTACGAAAACATAAGTTTTGCGTTTTGGCGCGAAACAAGTGAAAGAAGAACTAAAAGGCGGCGCGTGAACTTCAGCCTTATGCCTGGGTTAGACGAGGCTTGTTTTTGAAGCTAGGACAGCAACATAGTACTAGTAAGCTAGCAAGCTAGTGCTCTGTCCTCGTGTATACAGAACTATCCTTATTGTTCGGCTTGTTCGCTATTGAGAAATATTTTAAGGTAATGTAATAGTTTAATAGGTTGAGGTTCTATTTTTGATCTAATAACTGATTTTACTATCCTGGGATAGAACTAAGTTACTACAATGTTATTGCCGAATTTTCAACTCTCGGTGTTGAGCTGAGTATTAAGAATCCAACAGAGTGCATCCAAGCGCGTCAAAAAATACAGTGTTGGATTTTCAACTCTCGGCAATAAGCAGTGCGTTCGTTGATTACAAGAAAAAAAACAACCGACTTCTAAAAAATACTACAAAGTGAAAACTAACTTTAATTTCGGAAGTTAGTGTCTTTGGTTGTGAATTTTCGTTTTGACACGCACTTCCGAAATTAATTTTTCACTTTGTAGTATGTTTTTTAGAAGTCGTAGAAGAAAGTTTTTATTTTTCATTTTTTGGTTTGTGGTGCCTACCCCATTCAAATTATACTATAACACTATCTGCTATGTAAATAACAGTGACAGAAACTTATAACATCATAACATCATCCATCTATATGGATGATGTTATGATGTTATAAGTTTCTTCAATAATATCTACGTATTTTTCCCGCTTAGTCTATACTAAGCGGGAAAAATACGTAGATATTATTGAAGCTAACTACAAAAGTTCCCAAAGCAAAGTTAATAAAATTTATATGGGACCACCTCTGAAGTACGACCTACCAAACAAAAAAAAAATCATCAAAATCGATTCGACCGAACAAAAAAAAAATACAGTGGAATTGAGATTCCTCCTTTTTGAAGTCGGTTGAAAATCAAGTGCGCGATAAAAATCGCCGCGTTAAAAAGTCGCCTGTGGGTATGAGAGCTAGCCAGCTTGGTTTTGTTACCACTGACCCGCGGTCTATTGTACCCTTCATGCAGGCAGGAGACATCTTTCATTCACCAAAGAGGGTTGCAAATTAATGCCAACGTGCGAAAATGTCATAGCCGAGTCAGCACAAAGATGATGGATGATATCATATAGAAGGTAGATAGGAACTTGGTAACTGTTTCTAATAGGGGAAGCGTTTAGGATACTTATCATCTTTGAAAATTCAAACTTTACGCCACTGGTAGAGTTAGAGTAATCTGAACTTAGCCAAATGTTAATGAAGACGAGGTCAAAGGTAATGAGTAAGTTACACAAGTTAGTCTGTTCCGCACAGTTTTAAATCGACACAGAGGCTTGTCATAATTCAATTCCAGGATTTTCCAACTGAATTACATCAAATAAATGAGGTGTATTAGGGGTAGCCACAACACCGTAGAATTTTGAAGCCCTATACAGTGTGTCTTTATAATGTGCACATATCGATATGCGGGAATATTTGCTTAATTTTATCGACGGTTTTTTTTGTTCTTATTGGCGTCTTATTGAGAAATTTTACAATTATTGCAAAAATTTATGAAAAAAAGAAAACAGATTTTTGCTACAAAAACATGTGTATTTTCAATTGAGAGTAGGTTTTTTTTTCTACAATTTTCATTTTACGAGGACGCCTAATTACTTCCAATCATTATGGAGTTCGTTTCATCGCGATTGATCATGTAGTTTAAAAGTGACACCATTTTGTTAGAAAATATTAAAAAAATCCATAAAAATATAAAAAAATATTTAGTTTTATTTTTATATTTTTCCTTCAATAAAATTAAGCATAGATTCCTCATTTCGATATGTGCACATTATAAAGAATCACACTGGATAACCATTAAACCGTCGACCTTACTTTTATAAACACAAAGGGTTGAATTTACATAACATCACGGCTGTATTTCCCGAAGAGCTAGACAGAGAAGTCACGAGAATAAATACCTTCCACTTACGTAACATTAAAAAGCAGTTTTCTCGTGAAATAACGATCGCAACTTTGAGAAGAGACCTATTTCATTTCAGTATGGCTTCGAGAACACTTTGTTCGTAACACCACAAGAGTTCTACCAGTACTTTAGGAGATAATCGCTTTTGAATTTTGCGTAAATGTAAGGTATGTTTGTTCGTCACTGTACCGATAGACGCCCAGCCGAGCCTATTGCCACCAACCGGGCGGCTGCTGCTGAGAAATCCCTGATCGAAAAACCCAATAACACTTGGCCCGACTTGGGAATCGAACCTAGGACCTCATGCTCAGAAGTAGTGACTGCAACCACTAGACTGATGATGCAGCATGCAGGGTAGCATCTATACATATTATAAAACTAAGCCTCTTTTTGCGTTTGTTTTATGTCCACGTTGATCTTCTAAAATACGCAACGGATTTTGATGAGGTTTTCAACATAATTTAGAGAATGTATTCCGGAAGGTTTATGTGTATTACATTAATACGCGACCCCCGGGAGGCTAACGCACATCAGGCAAAACAATACTTGTAAAAAATTATTCGTAAGTCCTGATAGTATTTTTAATGTAAAAATACCGCCTACTTGTTTAAAACATGTACGTTTTATCTGATGAGCGAAGGAAAATATTTATGTTTACTAAAAAATATATTATATAATAATATAATCTTCTACAATATAATAACGCAATTAGATTTTTTATTTAATTTCAGGATTTTTCGCAATAAAAGTTACAGAGAAAAATTATTACAACATACGTCAATTTTCTCCTTTATCATGGAATCTTCACCTTAATGAAGAAAATTTAAGAAAGCACAATAACGTGATAGATAACGAGGGAGAAAATGTATCGTTTACTCTAATATCAAAAGTTTTCCGAAACGATTTCCCCAGTTTCTTCAGTCAAGCCTTCAAAGTCAAACTATCTATTAATAAATACCGTGGGCGTAAATAGAGCTATTATAGCATAACGTTAAGGAACTAATAGGTTACTTAGTCTAGAGTTTGTAAACAACACTAAAAGCATAGGTCTTGTTGACATTTTAATAAAGTTTCACATTTTGTAATCAAAGCTTTTCTCGGGTTTATGCTTTATAATATTGATAGTGACAGACCAAAGCTTCGTCTTCGGCCATTTTCAGCCAATAAATCATGATTTGGACATATTTTCGTTTTCGGCCATAAACCAGCCGAAGCTTCGGCCAAGCCGAAAATCAGAAAATCGTTAATTGTCGCGCGTCATTCGGGCTACTTCGTAAAGTGCGGCTCATAAATTATCGTGTTTTATTTCTTTTAAAGCCTATATTTGCTCTTTCTCTCTCCAGGTGTACAAGATTTCAGTGTACAGATGAAATAATAGTATTTTTAGTATTTCGTATTAAGCTTCGTTTTCGGCCGAAAATAAGACAAAAATCGTTATTTATACTTAGTAGTTTTCGGCTGAAATTCGGTTGGACACCATTGATTGGGTCCCATTAAATTCTTGACGACGTCGCGGCGGACCAAGACGAGGATGGAGACACGAACTTTATTCCTCCGAAAGGACTGGCCCTCAAATGCAGAGGACAGACATATGTGGAATAGGGAAAGGGAGGCCTTTTGCCTAGCAGAGGGACATCATGGGCTTAATAAATAGATAAATAATAGATTGTGAGTGTTCGTTGCCGGCTACGAAGATCTGAAATACCAGAGGCATTGCAGGTAGGTAGGTACGTTAATATTGCGGAGACAAAGCTGAAATATCTCATGAGCTCTTAATTTATTATTGAAATAAATTTAATATTATTTGAAGAAAGAATAATAAGAAATGAATTAATTTAATATTTATTGAAAACAATAGTACTTATGGTGGAAATACTTTCCCTCCCCGGACGAGGTTATTCACAAACACCTTTACTAGTACCTACGTTTTATTCCATCAAATCTGCTTAGCGTTTTCCCAACTATGTTGGAGTCGGTATAAATATGTAAGCACAATCACATCATTAATTTATCTGTAATTGCTTAACTTTTAATTCTTTTTACCTGGTGTGATGTAGTAATTTTATTCTGTACCAATTAAAATACCAATTAATATGCAATTAATGTACCACTACAAAATATAGTTGTCGCAATCGAGTCGTATCCGGTACGCCAGCGCCATCTGATGGCGCTAGATTGGTGTGGGGCGCGCTAACGATTCTTGACGACACTTCTCGGTTGGCGGGTGGCGCGTGCGAATCACTGAACCATCGCGCGTTCTGGGATACATACCTAGTACCTACTTAGCTATACGTGCCTGTGTTGTGTTGCTACTGTGTTGTAACTGTTGGATTGGAATTATAGTTTGATTGTGTATACGAGTCTGTTTTCTCCATCCAACACTACCCACCGACGCCCACAGTTAAGAGGACCAACGATGAGTGCTAATGATGATGGATTCAGCCCTCCTCCGTCATAGTTTTAAAAAAAGAGTAACGGTGGAGTTTCTTCCCCATTCTTCTCCATATGAAACTACCTTTTGGAAGTCAGTCAATCCGTTAATTTTTTCTGTTTTTGACTCTCAACGTGCATTTTATGTGCTTATTTTAAATAAATTATTTGACTTTGAGTTTGACTTCCAGTCTAACCGGATGCAGCTGAATACTAGTATCTTACATGGAGCGACTGTCTATCTGACCTCCACAACCCAGTGACTAGGGAGGGTAACACGATAACTTTGCAAAACTAATTAGCGACAATTTGCGTTAAACTTTCCAAATACCAAATTTTTAATAAAGCGGAGTTCTGTGATTAACATGAGTCTGTCTGAAAGAGTACATCGAAATATGAGAAAGCAATTAAAAATTATTGAAGTGAAGTAATTAAATAAGCACATGGAGATACGAAGTTACCTAAATCATGCCATAGTTGATTGATTCAGGCGTGACCTTGCGGAAATCCATAACAAAATAGTCGGCGCTCGGTGCTTGGTGTGGCAAGACGCCGTGTTCGAGTTCACGACAAGTTAATCGTCATCCTGAGGATGCCTCGTTGAGAGGTGAAACACGTGTCGATTTCTTCCAGGGTCTTTTCAAGACTCTTTAGAAATAGCTAAGCGGAAAAGGTTACTAAATATATCCACATCATCATTTTAAATCATGCCAGTTTATTTACTTACTAGAGAGAGATTTTTAAAGGAATAATAAATCTATTACTTGGTGGGTACCTTTTTTTGGTTGTGAAATTATGAAATAACTTCTCCCGCTCTGGGCGGAGCGGGAGAGCGTGTCAGACTCTTACTGACTAAAACCCACCCGTGTTGCTTCAGTTGCCCTGTTGCCGGGGGACACGATCTCCCTTTTGTTTTTCTTCGCAACTCTATATTTGGTGGGTACCTGAATATCTAATTATCTATGTACGATGTATGTATGTGTGTGGATCGTCAGAAGCCGAAGTATTGTGTGCAAAATGATATAGCCAGACAGGGCGGGATACTGAAATGAAAGTTGATAGTGATAATTGATAGATAAAGACAAACTGCGACCACACCACATCTTACAGATTTGTAATTTATGAATCTGAAAAGTTAAAATTAATACATGAAAAATAATAAATTCAACCACTCCATATTTCAGAAAAGAATCAAGCTCCTAAGTAATAAAAAATATGGTTCAATCTCATTTATTTTAAGGGATTCCGTACCTCAAAAGGGAAAAACGGAACTCTTAAAGTCAATCGTATGTCTGCCTGTCTGTCCGTCTGTCTCGCGAATTTGCTCTGAATCTAATTGACCGATTAAGTTGAAATTTAGTACACATATATATTTCTGTGATCAAAACACGGACGTGTAACGTAAACAAATGAATTTTGAATATGGGGGTCACTTTTGGGGGGCAAATACGAAAATAAAAAAAAACAGTTTTGCAAACTGTACCATGTTACATATCAAATAAACGGGCTTGTTGCGAGGAACTCTAATATAGTTTTTTATAATTAAAGATAAATGCTTTTAAAGATATTTAAGATAAATAGATGAAAATTGACCATCCAAATTATCTCCGAAACTACTGAGCCTAATATTTGTTTTAAAATACAGAGAATGGGTCTTTAGTCATAGATTACAGGAAAATCTATATTAAGTCTATGGTCTTAAAATAACATGGTAAATCTCTCAATTTTGTGCCTACAAAATTACATTTGCAGTTGGAATGTATGGGAGAACATGTTTTTCAACTACAATGTTAAGTTTATTCTTGGGATAAATTCATCCCAACTACGGAACCCTTCATTGTGCGTGGTCCAACACGCAATTGGCCAGTTCTTTTTTTTTTCGTTCGTTCGGAATTTACCCATTGACTTAGAATTTTTAAATTGATACGAAGTTCTACAGCTCAAATAGGATAAAATATCTAAAATATAAGTATATTAAATTAATTAAGAATTATGTACGTAAATTAACTGAAAAATAAACTGGTAAGTGACGCCTACGAAGATTTATCGTTTTATGAAACAAATTAATGTTAGTCACGACAATTTTTTGTAGAATAATTTCCGACAAGTAAATAGTTCGTATTTAATTGGTAACCTGGCGAAAAATTTCCTACCTATATACGACATAATTAAAAATACAATCTAAAATTGCTAATCCATTAACGAACCCGGGATTTGTATAGGTAATTCTGCAATAGGATTATCTGTTCCGTTTCGCACATGGTGTGTGCAAAGAATTTGTGTATATCAATGCCATCTGGTTTTGATAAAATTCACCCTCATTTTCGGTGATAAATCATCGGTAAGGAGTTTCAAGAATGATTTACAGTGTGAGACATTATTTCAATTATAACGATGTTGGGGGGTGGCAACCGGATGGCATTGATAGACACAAATTTCTTGCACATAATAGAGCTTAAATTTTAAATGCCATGTCAAAAAGAAAACAGTGGCACTCTGGGAGTGCCGACAGTGGAAACTTGAACAATTTATTGTGCAGGAAATAATGTATCGCGCGTTGATGTCTTTTTAAAGGTGGTGTCGGTAACAGTGTCGCGAAATCAATTGTTTAGTCCCATCTCAAAAATGCCCAACGCTAAAGAAGTTTTCACTTTAAAAAAACAGTTTTGCCCCAATATCTCCGCACCCGCTCCAATTAAATATTACGTGCCATTTTTTTTTTTTTCATTGCTTTAACTATCAATTTAGTGCACTGATACCTAACGATGAATAAATTTTAGTTTGTGTGAATTGTACCTATAGAAACTACATAAATATTCCGATTGCTATTGGACCTCTAAGTTACGCTGGAAAATTTAATATTCTCTTACTCTAAAATATGTGGGTTCTGACCTTTTTAGACCTAGTAGTCGCTTTATTAGTCATATCGGATTCAAAATTAATTTATTGTATTGTTATGTAAACATTCCCCTTTTATTTAAGGGGAAGATATATAAAACAGTGGTTAGACCTTCTGTCTTATTTGGATCAGAATGTTGGACCACAAAAGGGATGAATGAAAGGCAATTTCATGCAGCTGATATGAAAATGCTAAGAGGGATGGGTGGTGTTACACGAATGGATAGGATAAGAAATCAGTAAGTCCGTCTATCATAAGATGAAGTCTGAACGTGTCACCGGTGACTGAAAAGTTATGCGGAAATCGGTTGTCACGGTATGGGCATATGATGCGGAGGAATGAGGAAAATGTCGTGAGGAAAGTTTTGAGTATGAATGTCGATGGCTTTATGAATAGGGAAAGAACAAAGAAACGATGGAGGGACTGTGTGAAAGATGATATGGCTCGGAAGGGCGACTACAGAGATAACGACTAAGTATCTGCGCGGCCGAGCTCTGCTCTGGTGAAAATAGAGAACGCTCATTTAATAGTATAGGAAAGTTCATACTAATCCATGTATAAGTACCAATTCCATGCTGCCATGTCATTATTCTAAGATAAACATCTTGTTCTAAACTTTGAGCGACCGAGCTCTGCTCGAGTAAAAATACGGAGAAAACGAATTTGCCCAGACTTGAGACCTAGTTAGATCGATTTTGTCGCTCTCGTAAACCCGTATATATTGCAACTTTCATCGAAATCATTAGAGCCGTTTTCCAGAACGTGATTACAAATATATATACAGAGTGGGTAAAAAATCGTGGATCAAACGAAACAGCCTACCACCAGCTCATAAAGCAGTAATATTTGAATATAACTTCAGTGGGAGAAAGAGATGGAGCTATACGTCCTGTAGAGCTCCATCTCTGTCCCACACTTAAGTTATATTAAAATAATACTGCTTTATGAGCTGGTGGTATAGGCCCTGAGCGATAGTTGGGGTAATTTGCAGTAAAAATATCTATGTGGCAGAGCCCTAACTTATCTTCTTAAAAGTTATGACTATTTAAGTGTTTTATTTTTTAAGAAAATGCCAAAAAAATTAATAATAGGCAATTACCTTTTTTAAAACAATAAATGTGTTTAGTTGCTTCTAGGAAATGTATCATCACTAAAAAAGTGCTTTTATGATAGTGGATACCATGATTTATGAGTATTCGCCCTTTTTTCAATATCTTTTAAGTCTCACGAAAACTTATTTGTAAACATATTTATATTTTTTACTGCAAATAACCCCAATTATCGCCCTGTTTCGTTTGATCCACGATTTTTTACTTACCCTGTATATATATATACAGAAGTATGGAAGAAAAATACGGACACGAGAATGATGATGATGTTATGAAGATATTGATTTGTGTTTATTTTACCCTCTATGACTCATGAAACATCATGTAGATTAGACTAAGGTTACAATTTAGGTGTCTATCACAATCAGCTTATAATGTTCCTACACTTCCCACTGCTGGGACACATGCCTCCTCTCGGTGAGAGGGAGTGGGCTGTAACTGAGAGCAGTGGTGATGAAATTAAATACACAAAGTAAAGCAGGTGCCTGGGTTCGAACCCACGACCTACAATTCGTAAGTCGGGGCCGTTACCACTGGGCCACCACTGCTCAATTTAGTTATCTACCTATCCTAAAAGCTTAAAACAACTGTCAAAATGTTAAAGTCAGCGGATTCTTAAACATTTATGACGTTGAATTTGCTTATGTTTTTCTTTCATTAAAATCTGCATATTTAGACATAAAAGCTGAGACTCATGAAAGCACTTTCAAATAAGAGTGATGGACGGACCTAAGCGTGTACGAGCTCTTGACGCTGATTACCTTATAAGCACTGACGCTCTGCAATAAATAGAAGTAGGGTGGAATACTGGGAATACCGGTGTGTGAGATTCATTTATGCAGTTATTCATTCGTTTTCGTGTCGGAACGAGTAAAGCCTCAGCACATCCCTAAATGAGCAATATTTGCATATATATATATTTGTAATCACGTTCTCGAAAACGGCTCTAACGATTTCGATGAAAGTTGCAATATAGGGGTTTACGGGGGCGAAAAATCGATCTAGCTAGGTCTATCTAGGAAAATTTGTTTTCTCCGTATTTACACCCGAGCAGAGCTTGGCCGGCCAAAGTTTAGAACAAGATAGCTTATGATAATGATATGGCAGCATGGAATTAGTAAGTACCTACTATTATGGCAGTATGGAATTAGTATGTACTATACATGAAATTAGTTTCCTTCAACTATCCTACCAGAGCAGAGCTCGGTCGACCAGGTACTGTCACTGTGTGCCATCTGAAATTGATAGCGCTGCCTGATATTTAGAAATAAATGCAAACATGCTAAACGTTTTAAAAAAAACATTTACAAACCCGATACGAAACACTGCACACCGTTAAAAAAGCACCCCAAAAGTGACATAACGACGAGTTAACCGCTAAGAGCTTTATTTTATTTGTTCGAACAGAAATACATTATAAAAAATGTACCAGAACAGACTAAATTTGACATAAATTGCTTTCATTTATCTTTTTAATAACAAAATGTCCGCTGAAAAGTTTCCTGTTCGTGATTTACATGTTTTCAAATATAAAAAAATCTAAAACGTATGTGGAAAAACCAGAATGGAAAAAACGGAATTGACTTTCAGTATGCCGATTTTAACATGTTTGCTCGTCGGCGTAAAGAGATTGGTTTGCAATTTTGTTTGTCTTTTAGCCATGGAGTGCAGAGTGCTACTGTGTTTATTATCAATTTTAAATGAAAATTATTTCCAGGCCTACATCACACATTTAATGCCTAAGAAAGATGGGACGTAAAGATTATTTAAAATGAGTTGGTTAACTCAAAATCAAAAATCATGTATTAAAATGAGGCGGATAATCGGCAATTTTTTTACGTCAAAATTGCATAAGACAGTCCCCAAAATGCCCGCCTTTCTCCAGTTCCTCCTGTTTTAGTTGGGAAGAAGTGGCGCAACAAACTCCCCAGCAACACGTCTCACATACAAGGTAAGTTTTTAACCAGTGCGCGAACTTAAACACGTGACTTTACTCATCATTATGAACAACATTTACTATGGGACCAAACCTGAAATCGCAAAATAAAATCAGCTGTTCCCTACGAGTTATATGAACATATATGTAGGGAACAGCAGATTTTTTAAAAGTTATTCATAATGATGAGTAGTCACGTGCGCACTGGTTAAAAAAAAAATTGTATATAGACAATAAGCAAACTGTTCTGTCTACGGCAGACTAAACTATTTTGACTCGGTGTGCTCACTGTCTTATAGTGGTGTAGATAAACTATCACGTGAAGAAAATTCAGTGAATCTATCCGTTAAACAAACACAAGAGGTATGTTAAAAAGATCAAAGTTCTATCATATATTAATCGGTGATGTATGAACTGAATATTTACCCAGGTATGGTAGTTAGGTCTTTTTACCACGTCACTGGAAAAAAAAAACAGTATAAACTGCACCCTAATTAAGTAACACACTTTAAATCACAATTTGAATGATTTTGAAGGATAGGGCTAATCCATTGCTTCTTATGTTCGAAAAAAAAATCTGCTTAATAACGTAAATAACGCAATGAATGTTGTGGAACTGTCAAAATGAATGTGTTATGCAATTACCCCGCAGGCCACTTATTCCATTGAAATACGTTTATTTTATGTTATAGTGTAGATTAGAGTAGGCTATTATGTTGCCTTTTTTAGATTTTAAATATTGATTTTTTGTTATATTAAAGGGATTTAGGACTACCTGCCTGCTTGTTTTATTTAGGGACTGCCTCGTTGGTCTAGTGGTCGCAAGCGCTACTGCTAAGTATGAGGTCCTGGGTTCGATTCCCGGGTCGAGCAAAATGTTATTGGGTTTTTCTATCTGAAATTTCTCAGTAGCAGCTCGGAGTCTGGATTTGTGCCCGGTTGATGGCAATAGGCTCGCCCCCTATTACATGGGACTTAAACATAACTGGCGAAATGTGGGTGTGCCTGCTACAGGGACACCTCTGCCCAACCCTTCGGGGAAACAAGGCGTGATGTTATGTAAAGGGATTTAGTAGTTATTAGCTATGTTATTATAAGTACTACTAGTTTTTTACGTTTTTCATAGTTTTAAATTGGAAGTTAATTTTAAGACCGCGCTATCGCATTAGGTATACACCGGTAATCCCCTTACGCTATAAGGGAGATTTAAATAAATAAACTTAGATGTAGCCTAAATTTGAAAATATGCATTCATTCTTTTAAATTTTACGAATGTATTTGGTTATATGACTTTACAAGTTATTGCGTTTGCGTAAAGATCATTTTCACCTGAAGCAGAAATAAAGATGGGTGATTTTGAAGGCGCACTAAGTTCGGAACTTCGAATGGTGTTCGCTTTTACGAATTTTGCCTATGCTACATCTTAGTTTAGTCGTACTGTACTATGGTAGACCAGCAAGGTGTTACCAATGACGTGTGGCTTACTGTACCTACCAATATACTTACTTATCCCTCTTCAACCGTTATTTAGGAATGAAATTACAAGGTTCGGCTGTCCTCCTATGGATCTTAGTCTTAAATTAAGAATGAAAGCCTCTGTTCAGGCGTTATGAACAACTAACCTTGGGGCTTTAGACAAATTAAATCTACGACTAAAATACTAAAATACCGTTTAATAGACTCTTATTGTTGTAAGTAATTAAAGGCCACAGAAATATATTTTATGTTATTCATTTAAATGTATACGGCTGAATAATAAGTAGGTCTTTCAGGTGCTTGTTATCCCACGCGTGTCTCAAGAGTAATGTAATAATGTAAAACTAATAATAAATTCGTTCATCAATCCGGTTTCCCGTATCCTGAAGCACATAATCTGCCTAGCCTTTTCCCAATTATGTTGGATTCGGCTTCCAGTCTAACTGGATGCACCTAATATCTGCACTATTTTACATAGAAGGACTGCCTATCTGATCTCCACAACCCAGTTAAGTACTAGGTAATACGATACCCCTTGATAAAACTAGTTGTCAGGGTTTCTGACGACCCGTAACGACTGTCAAAGATCCATGAATGACAGCCGGGATCAACGGCTTAACGTGCTTTCCGAGGCACAGAGAGGTCTCAGCATGTAAAGCTGGTCAGCCGTCTATAAACTAACCGCGGCAAGTGTAGCTTAACCTGGTCGATCGATTCGTCCGACTGTTATTACCCAGCCACGAGCCCCTCCCTCCTTCACCTCCTCTTCGTGTCCTGAGAACATGTTGTTCAAAACCCGAAATATCATATTATTTCCAGAACATTACTGCCTTTGGGCGGCTAGACCAACACTTGATTTTGTAGGTTTGGGCTCAAGACGATACGATACGGGTACGATGTCGAGGTCGAGCACGTATTGGGTTATCCTTTTAGGAATTTTTCAATAGCGGTTATACTGTGCCTTAAGCCCAGTTTAGGCAAAAGACCTGCCGCAGGAGGTCTACTCTCTAAGTCCATCAACGAAGATACGGGCCCGTCTAAAAGTATTTGATCCGTCAAAACAAGTGACATATTCAAAAGACATCGTTATAAGGGACAACTGTCAAATCATGTTGTCATTCATTCTTAGTTCGGGCTCCGAGCTAATCAAATGTCCGTAAATGAAACTACGGATTTCGTGCTTAGGGAGTACCTAAACCCCCTGTTACACGAGACTTGAACAAAAAGAAAATGGCGGACTGTAAATTCAGGTGTGATGTTATGTTTCATTCAAGAGTATAACATCCGGCCTTCCTATCTGTTAGTATATTGTAGCTAACCTAAATTACGATCACTAATTCGTATGTCAAGTATCGTTATTATCGCGATATTTATGACATTGTATTACGGCCATTAGGAGGATCACAGATGTGGACATTTTTGACGTGATGTGATAATAAGATACCTAATGATAAAAGAATAACATCATTATCAGGTCAATGGCCTGCTAACTATGTAAGGGGTGCTACACACATATTCGGCTCAGCATGATTCGACACAGCTGGGCGACAAAATCGAATATATAATGTAGCTTCGACCCCCGACTTCAACCGTGTAATGTCTTATTTTAACATAAAATATATCCTATGACACTCGTCAATACTGTAGCTTTCTCATTGTAAATTTCTCGGAATCGGATCAGTAGTTACGGAGATAACCTCCTACCACATACAGAATCACACATTTTGCCTCCTTATAATTGAGTGATAGCCTAGTAGTGTGACCGTCAGGCTGCCAAGTCATAGGCGAGACATGTCGGTGAAGGAAAACATCATGCCTGAGAGATATTTCTCGACGGCATGTGAAGCCAAGTCAGAGGCCCATGGGTGGCTTTAAAACTCTGACACCAGGTTAGTCACTAACCACACGAAAAGAAGAAGACCTCCTTATAATATTAGTATAGATCAGTACCTAAAGTTTGAGTAATTAATGTGGCCTACCCAAATGTCCTTTTTTTTGGTTCGAATCGTTGAGCTCCTTAAATTCTGAGTTGAGCTGCACGACAACTGACAAATGCGTGCACTGACTGAACAGGCCCTCTCAATTTGTGTGATGCTTTCCTCAAAATACCACTTCAGACACCAATCTACATGGTCTTCACATGATCTGACTAAGATTATGTCTGGACTTTAAAAGAGACTGTGACCTTTGAGTTTGTTTCGGCCTTTCTTCTCAGAGTAGTCAGATAGGAAACGCCGACCTCATCTAGTTTTTAAAAATATGATTGACGTGTAAAAGTGTTTGTACAAACCTACTTACAGAAATAAAATCATTTATCATATCTTAAAGATAAAGATTATATGTTCGGGAAACAGCCGCTCGGCTAAGCTCGAATTCTTCCGAGCCAACCCGAACTTGATTAAGCGAAGGTAGATGCCGAACGAAGGTTTCTGATCGGCACTAACCGAATGAAAACCGATTATATGCAGTATTTTCTGCAGGTCTCCTTTGTTGTTCAACAAATACTTATTTTCGAATCGAATGTGCCCACCTTTTTTTTTTTTTTTTTTTTGAGGGTGGGAAATCATCAAATAACTTCTCCCGCTCTGGGCGGAGCGGGAGGGCGTGTCAGACTCTTACTGACTAAAACCCACCCGTGTTCCTTCGGTTGCCCTGTCGCCGGGGGCCACGATCTCCCTTTCGGTTTTCTTCGCAACCCCGGCAGGCATCGGTCCTAGTGGACCCCTTCAATTATGCTGACATCTCTTTGAGGCGCGCGTGGAACACAACGCGCCGTCGACCCGGGCCTGGTCCTTATCGGACGGTGAGCCACCCATTGCTCACCGCCCGCAAGCCCGCGCCTACGGTGGCCGGAAATCGCCCCGCGATTCCCGACGCCCTGGGCGTCTCCTCCTGCGGCGGTTATGGGCGTGAGGGCGCGAAATTTGCCTCTCCCTCACGCGTTCCGCCTCCTCCTTCGCGAGCATTACCGCTTCGCAGAAGGAGGTGACGGCCTCCCATTTCCTCTCGCTCCGTACCATAGCCTGAACCAGGGCCGGACGCGAGAGATCACCGCCGCCGATCGCCTCCACGAGGACACGGCGATGCTCCGCCCAAGCTGGGCAGACCTCCACCGTATGCTCCACCGTGTCCTCCGGGCGATCCACACAATGGTGACACCCGGGCGTTTCCTCCCGCCTTATCCTGTGCAAGAACCTCCCGAAACAGCCGTGTCCGGTGAGGACCTGCGTCAGGCGGAAGGTGAGGACGCCGTGGCGCCTCTCAAGCCACTCCTCAAAGAGGGGTCTTATCGCCGCAATTGTAGCGTGCCCAGCGCTGGGTTGCGACAATCGCACTCTCCATGACGCCATGAGATCCCACCGGAGCTCTGTCCGCTGAGCCGCGATTTCTCGCGGCAGCGGAGCTAAGCCCCGGCGCCTCGCCTCCTCGCGCCACTCCCAAATGTGCGCGAGGACCTTTGCCTCCAGATCCCATGGCGGTAATCCGGCAAGGAGGCTCGCCGCCTCGCAGGAGACCGTGCGGTATCCTCGGGCCAGCCGGATGGCCATGACCCTCTGGGACGCGTTCAACCGGCGGGCTGGCCGCAGCCTTAGTGAACGCGCCCACACCGGTGCCCCGTAAAGGGTCATGGACCGCACGACCCCCGCGTAGAGCCTCCGGCAGGAGGCGTTTGGATCCCCTAGATTGGGCAGGAGCCGCTTCAACGCAGCCCCGGCCCGCTCCAGTCTGGGAGCCAAACGTCGGAAGTGTTCGACGAAGTTCCACCGGCTGTCGAGGACAAGTCCCAGATACTTCATCGTCGACTCGACGCCGATGTGAACCCCTCCCGCCATCACCTGGGAACCCGATGGTGGCGCATTCCGAGGTCCATGAAAACCCATGGCCTCGGACTTGTGCAGGGCCACCTCGAGTCCCAGCTGCCGAATCCTGTCGACGATTGTCGCAACCCCGCGTGTCGCTAGTTCGGCCGCCGCCTGGTGAATGTGCCCACCTGAACATAATGAAGCCCACAGCTTCCCTAACAAATACATGTATGGAAATCTAGGGTGTCTCTTGTTTCGCAGACAGAAATTTCATAGAATATCGTTTCGCAGTAAATGTTTCATATAAATAATATTTGGTCCTTGTATTTTTATTTCGAATATTATTGTTTTAACGACTATTTACTTGAATGAAACATATTTCATAGAAACACAATTCAATGAATTCTAAAATCACATTTCTTTATTTAACAAACTTATTTGTTTGTTCGGTGTTATTTTGTCCATGGTATTTTATTTCAACGAAAATGTAAAACGTACATATTTGAACGTTGAAAATTAAAATACCTATGGGTAAAATGTCAATGTTCAAAACATCGAAAATTTATACATCGAAATATCGAAAAAATGTATGCTAAGCTTAAAATTTCTAAGATTGAAGTGCCGAGTGATTAAAATGTCGTACAGACGTATTGTATAGTAATTGTACCTAAATTCAAAATGTCAACATTGAATACACTGAAGTTCATAATTGATCAATCGATAATATAATTTCCAATCTACCTACATTTTTTCCACTCATACTACCTACATCAAAATTTGTTAGATATTTTAACTAATAGGTATTTTTAACGTAAATATTATGAAAATGAATATTATGATCGTCAACTATACATAAATAATCACGTTAGTTGGCAATTTCATTATCATGATAATGTGTGATAATTATAAACGGTTAAAAGCCGGTGTGTTGGTCACGTAGATTATTTATACATATACACCTGAACAGTTCAAACAATCAACTCTGCTAATTAAAGTTCTGTATTGGACAACAAACAAATGCAATAATATTCAGTCTTTAATCTTTGAACTATGATACGATCACGATCTAGTAATATAACTATTAGGGCACTCCGACTAAATAGGTTAGGTTAGAACTATGACCAACTACGCGCGAGCTGAGCGAGCGAAGCGAGCGGTACTTCGGCAGCGGTAGCGCTACGTCTAAATTGGTCGCAGTAACAAAATTAGGGCACTCCGACAATTATGAACCGCTTTCATATAACTATACTACGGTATGTATTGAAACGTTTAGAAACTGCCACTCGATAAAATGCTTTTCTTGGTAATAATTTTTATATTAACTAAACAATATGAGGTGATAGAATATTTTATTTGGAACAAAAACATACTATCTATTTTTTTTTTCAATGTAAGTATTCTTCGCAATGATTATTCCATAAAATGATAATATGAGAAAAAAATTGTGTGAAACGAAATTCTATAAAATTGTTAGCTATAAAACTACGTACAACCGGAAATCTAGAACCTGCATTAAGTTGCAGTAAGTGGGAACACAGTTGTGACGCGCCGACGCGCAGAAAGTAAGTAGAACGGGGTTCTTTTTGCTCTGTGGTCCATATCCTGAATAAAAGATTGTACGTGGTGTTGCGTTGGCCAGTATAACGAGTACCTACAGTCTTACACGAGAACGATTTGAAATAAAACTAGGTTTTCAGTAAGAAGGATAATTACGTATACTTATTTAAACATTTTCATAGAGTTTCAAGCACTCATGGTAAAAAAGAAATTCGGGCCAAAAGTCAAAATAGTTATTTTCATCCCCCATCTCGGAAAGAGTATTTTTGCTCTTCGATATCTGAGTGCAAAAGCCGTTTTTATCCGTTTTTATTTGCGCATTGTTAACAGTTTCAGTCAATTCTGTTGGCGTCAAATAAACTTCCTCGTCGCTAGAACCACTAATTTTAGATTTTTCACTTATTTTCAAGTTTCTTGTTTTTAACCTAAGGTTTTAACAATATGACGTGAAAAGAAAATGGCGCGCGCAAAGCAAATTAAAAAAAAATGTATACCTAGAAGGTTCCGAGTCTGAGTTTTTAACAAATTAAAAAAGGTTGTATGATAAATTCGGCACCATGAAGGGAGAAGTAAATAGGTTTATTGATGTTTTAAATTCACAAACTTAGTGCACACGATGTTCTAAATTCAATTTACTTTATCCTCTAGCGGATAAAAACGGCTTTTGCACTCAGATATCGAAGATTAAAAATACTCTTTCCGAGATCGGGGAATGAAAAAATGCTTTTGTTTTTCTACTTGAGTTTCATTTTAATGGTGACTTCGTAAAGACTGTTTTAAGAGTTCCGTACCCGAAGGATGCCAAACGGAACCCTATTACTAAGCCTCCACTGTCCGTCTGTCTGTCAGCGAGCTGTATCTCATGAACCGTAATAGGTAGACAGTTTAAAATTTCACAGATGATGCATTACTATTGCCGCTTTAACAAAAAATAATAAAAAATGTGCCCATGTGGGGTGTCATTTTGTAGGGGCTCAGTTTTAGACAAATTTTTGTATGAGCTCTATGCTCGTACAAAAATTTGTCTAAAACTGACAACTTTTACGGCCCCGTATTTCATCATATTTGAAGATAAGAAAAAATGTTCTCTAGTCAATGAGCCCCACAAAATGACACCCCACATGGGCACATTTTTTATTATTTTTTGTTAAAGCGGCAATAGTAATGCATCATCTGTGAAATTTTAAACTGTCTACCTATTACGGTTCATGAGATACAGCTCGCTGACAGACAGACGGACAGTGGAGGCTTAGTAATAGGGTTCCGTTTGGCATCCTTCGGGTACGGAACTCTTAAAACAGTCTTTACGAAGTCACCATTAAAATGAAACTCAAGTAGAAAAACAAAAGCATTTTTTCATTCCCCGATCTCGGAAAGAGTATTTTTACTCTTCGATATCTGAGTGCAAAAGCCGTTTTTATCCGCTAGAGGATAAAGTAAATTGAATTTAGAACATCGTGTGCACTATGTTTGTGAATTTAAAACATCAATAAACCTATTTACTTCTCCCTTCATGGTGCCGAATTTATCATATAACATTTTTTAATTTTAAAAACTCAGACTCGGAACCTTCTTGGTATACTTTTTTTTTAATTTGCTTTGCGCGCGCCATTTTCTTTTCACGTCATATTGTCAAAACCTTAGGTTAAAAACAAGAAACTTGAAAATAAGTGAAAAACCTCAAATTAGTGGTTCTAGCGACGAGGAAGTTTATTTGACGCCAACAGAATTGACTGAAACTGTTAACAATGCGCAAATAAAAACGGATAAAAACGGCTTTTGCACTCAGATATCGAAGAGCAAAAATACTCTTTCCGAGATGGGGGATGAAAATAACTATTTTGACTTTTGGCCCGAATTTCTTTTTTACCATGAGTGCTTGAAACTCTAAGAAAATGTTTAAATAAGTATACGTAATTATCCTTCTTACTGAAACCCTAGTTTTATTTCAAATCGTTCTCGTGCAAGACTGTAGGTACTCGTTATACTGGCCAACGCAACACCACGTACAATCTTTTATTCAGGATATGGACCACAGAGCAAAAAGAACCCCGTTCTACTTACTTTCTGCGCGTCGGCGCGTCACAACTGTGTTCCCACTTACTGCAACTTAATGCAGGTTCTAGATTTCCGGTTGTACGTAGTTTTATAGCTAACAATTTTATAGAATTTCGTTTCACACAAATTTTTTCTCATATTATCATTTTATGGAATAATCATTGCGAAGAATACTTACTTTGAAAAAAAAAATAGATAGTTGGTTTTTGTTCCAAATAAAATATTCTATCATCAAAAAACACTAAAAACGCCGATTCATAAGGTATTTTATTTAAATATGGGTGATTTTCTGCAACTGCAAAAATAACTTTGTAATTCATAGTATCATTATGAATTTAAGATGAAAAATAATAATATTCTTCGTCTGGCTCGCACTTTGCCGGTTTTTTTTACTACTGAATGTATTATTTCTTTTTTAATTTGTTGTCGAAACTCCATAGCATAGTGGAGGCTTTTAGTTTTTTCTAGATTGGAGTTAATCACGACATACTGTCGAGGCAGTGTGTATAGTCCGCCTTGTAATTGCTTAACCACCCTTCACACTAAGGTTGAATGTGACTTACATGCCATAAAACGGCAATTTGTTTATGTAACAGTTAAATAGTTTTGGCGAACTTCACCAAAAAAACTAAACACGATTGGCACATCTAAACCGCATTCAAAAATTGTCAGTGTCATTATTGTAACGGAATATTCACACTGACAGCCCTTGAACGCGGTTTAGATGTGCTGATCGCGTTCAGTTTCATCGGTGAAATTCGCCCTTAGTGAAGTTTCAATTTACTGGATATTGTTGTCAAATTGGTAGCGCAATTTCGAGATCGACTATACAATACACTGCTCTTTAGTCCCATCAGTGCAATCGCTAAAATAATGAAATGTAGGTGCACTTACACGTACCTATCTATTGTTCTCAACCCTATAAAAGCCATGTTATAAATAGGTAAGGCCACTGGGAAAATTTGAAAACTTTGTAAACATAGTTATTAAAGTTTTCTTTAAAATAATACTATCTTGAAGATCAACCCACAACCTTTAAGCTTGTTTTATTTCAATATTTTAGATTATTTTTCTTATAAAGTTAAAACAGTGCCATTGTTAATCAACTTTATAAACATATCAAGAGCCATTTTTGGAACGTGAAAACAATATCTGGGAATGGTTACAACCATTCTAATATTAGGTAACCTAACATTATTATTTTATAACATGTCGATAAAAGGAAATGGATTCACAATTTGTTCGATATACCGAAAAATTAATGTGTGTTCAGGGTTTATTTATGTGACTTTGTTTGCTACATTTAATTTATTTTTTTATAACGTGATCGCATAGTGGGATTCTTTTCCTTCTCTCCCGTTAAGCGTTTTACGCACGTACGGATACGTGCGTACAGACATGCGCGCTGTGGAGATACTTGGACATAGTCAGTCTACATGAACGCGTTTTTTACGGGCGTTGTACGCGCGTTTCCACATACTGTGAGCGCCTCACGCACGTATGCTGTTTGAACAAGCAGTTATCTGTAACTGACCTTAATGCATTGACAGACACTAAACTAGCTGTAACAACAATAAAACTTTGTTTGTGTCTTGTTCAGTGTCCTTCAACTGATTAATTAGAAACACAAATTAAATTAAGCTTGAAATAGAGCCACTTAAAAGTTTTAGCGTTCACGTGGTAACTACGGTACTTATAACTCTTTTGTTCTTCTTTTATCGATCCATTCTTAGCTCATTTTTGTTAGATCACTACCAGCATAAGTACTTGTTATATAAAGTAGGTACTCGCGTTACGAACTGAGCCGTCTCGGGCCATAATTAATGTCTGTGGCAATAAGAATGTGCAACGTCTTGCGTCTTATCGATAGTTTTCTATTTTCTCCATAAGTGCGAGCGAGACAGAATAAGAACAATAATTGATGGCCCCACTACTCAGTTCTTAACGCGGCAAATATAACAAGAAAATAATCCCTTTATCAACACCCGATCATTTATAAATGTACTACAATTCAATCAATCAATTAAATTTTCTTGCAAATAAATATAATTTCATTATTTTTTAAATCATTTCATTTCAATATTGCTTTAACAAAAAAACTAGTTTTCCAACCTTTACGAGTACTTACTCAGTGTTCTGATATTTTTGTTTATTAGAAGTATAATAAATGAAATAAAACCGATTACTTTACAATGTATTTTTGTTTCTGTTTGGGAATGGGTAGGAAACAACAATTTTATGTGAAAGGCTCAAATATCCATGGAAAGTCTTGGTACAATATTACCATACAATATTATAATATTATTTAATATAAAGCAAAGTACAAACCTTAAAATAGTTAGAAAATTTTAAATCGGTAATTTAATCGAATTCAGCTGTTTTCCTAAAAATATTCTTTTATTAAAATATTTTCGGGTTCGGCTTTTCTCCATATGTATTAAACCTAACAATGTATAATTATAGTCTTTTTTTTTTTTTTTGAGGGTGGGAAATCATCAAATAACTTCTCCCGCTCTGGGCGGAGCGGGAGGGCGTGTCAGACTCTTACTGACTAAAACCCACCCGTGTTCCTTCGGCTGCCCTGTTGCCGGGGGCCACGATCTCCCTTTCGGTTTTCTTCGCAACCCCGGCAGGCATCGGCCCTAGTGGACCCCTTCGAATCTGCTGAGATCTCTTTGAGGCGCGCGTGGAACACAACGCGCCGTCGACCCGGGCCTGGTCCTTATCGGACGGTGAGCCACCCATTGCTCACCGTCTGCAAGCCCGCGCCTACGGTGGCCGGAAATCGCCTCGCGATTCCCGACGCCCTGGGCGTCTCCTCCTGCGGCGGTTAGGGGCATGAGGGCGAGAAATTGACCTCTCCCTCACGCGTTCCGCCTCCTCCTTCGCGAGCATTACCGCTTCGCAGAAGGAGGTGACGGCCTCCCATTTCCTCTCGCTCCGTACCATGGCCTGAACCAGGGCCGGACGCGAGAGATCACCGCCGCCGATCGCCTCCACGAGGACACGGCGATGCTCCGCCCAAGCTGGGCAGACCTCCACCGTATGCTCCACCGTGTCCTCCGGGCGATCCACACAATGGTGACACCCGGGCGTTTCCTCCCGCCTTATCCTGTGCAGGAACCTCCCGAAACTGCCGTGTCCGGTGAGGACCTGCGTCAGGCGGAAGGTGAGGACGCCGTGGCGCCTCTCTAGCCACTCCTCAAAGAGGGGTCTTATCGCCGCAATTGTGGCGTGCCCAGTATAATTATAGTCTGAGGTCTGAATTCTAGAACAAAGCTCATTCATGAATCCAAGTCTGTCAGTTTTAAAACGAGATTCATGGCTGAGCATCATTCTTGAATTCGGGCCTAAAAGCTTTGGATACTTACTTAGATACAGCGTCTGCATGTTACCTCTACTTTCTTTCATTCTTTCATTGTGTCCATCATGGTTTGGCGGTAGAACATGTCTCGGTTTAATTTGAAGCTCTGACGGCATCACACGTCAAACAACGTACCTACCTAATTAATTTTCTGAATGTTAGAAACTTGGTAAGATGAACAGCATGATTTTAGTAGATTTCGTCTCGGTGTTGGGCCATTTTAACCCCCGACGCAAAAAGAGGGGTGTCGCTGTGTGTGTGTCTGTCTGTAGCACCGTAGCTCTTAAACGGGTGAACCGATTTGAATGCATTTTTTTTTATTTGAGCTTTAAAATAAAAAAAAACGCATTCAAATCGGTTAGCTACGATTTAGCTAGGTTTTCTAGCCACGGTTCTTAGATATGTTTTATTAAAATCGGTTCAGCCGTTTCAAGATTATCAGCTCTTTTCTAGTTGATGAATGGATGTGAGTATCTTTCACAGGTTTGATCGATTTGAAATTTGGTATTCTGTTACTTCAATGATATTAGAAGAACATAGTAAGCTTGAACTGATGCTGCAGCATCATCTGGAATTTGCAAGATACCCAACTCCCTTACCAAATTACAGCACAGGTCTCGTGTTTGGGCTCATTGGAATGGTCTCAATTAACAGGGTCTGGTGATGGGTAGGAACGAGAAATGAGGAAATATTTGTGTTGGTTTTTTTTTTTAAATATGATCTGTTAAAATTACACTTGCGTTATTACACCCTGTACTTAGTTTTATAATATAATGTGCAGATCATTGTACCTAATCAGCTACGTATGGTATTCCGAAATACCGCTCACCGAAAGGACGGTTTTCCGATAACACTCTACTCCGACGGTTAGTTGAACGAAAAAATAATTGGCCGATGAAACGTTTCGCCTAAAATATTATTTATCGACGGTTGGTAGTCCGAATGAATCCTTCACCGATGTAACGGTTCACCGAAAACACTCTTCAACGACGATTGGTTAAACGAACGAATCTGTCGCCGATAGCATTCAGTTTACGCTAATTTCGCATAATTTCGTTTCACACGTTTAATATAATTTAGAAACGTCATCATTTGGGTTAGGTTAGGTTAGAACAGTGACCATTAACGCGCGAAGGCGAGCGAGCGAAGCGAGCGTACCGCAGCGGCCGCCGAGCGCCAGATCCCCTTTCGTTTAACCAATCGTCGTTGAAGAGTGTTTTCGGTGAACCGTTACATCGGTGAAGGATTCATTCGGACTACCAACGGTCGATAAATAATATTTTCGGCGAAACGTTTCATCGGCCAATTATTTTTTCGTTCAATTAACCGTCGGAGTAGAGTGTTATCGGAAAACCGTCCTTTCGGTGAGCGGTATTTCGGAATACCATACGTAGCTCGTACCTAATACCTAAGTGACCTTTTTCGTTCTTAATATTAGTAGTTTCTTGTAAGTTTGTAACCTCGGTCTAAGTCTGAAATATGTTGAGAAAGTAATGACGAAACTAGCAAAACTGATTTGATCGATATGGAACATGACGTATGAATGTTGGTTATTCTGGAAACTTTTCGGTGAAATATCCGAGCTACTCGTATCATAGGGAAACTTGTAGTGTTGGGAAACTCAGCACAGGTGCTAGCACAGTTGTAGCTACTCACTTGGATCAAAAGAGTCACTCACTCTTTTGAATTTGATGTGCTAGCACACACCACATGGCACAGATTAGCTACACAGAACATTTTGTACTCGTTTTGTGAGTTTTGAACGAAACGAGTCACTCACTAAACTGCAAGTCCATTTACGACTCTAAACAAAGGAGTTAGGGTCTAAGTTTAATTTAACGCGCTTAACCGAATAATCACCGTGTGTGCCTACTCTACTGTATATGTGTACCGTGTCGTGTTGTCGTAGCCACACACCACACTCGCGCGTCATGCGCCTCACTGACACACACAGCACGTATGTGCTCACAGGCCTCCGCAGCCTCGCCTCATTCGTGGTAGCACAGTGTGCTAGCACACTTTGTAAAATGAGTGCCTCGCACGATCCTCATTTTAAATGAGTGTGCTACCCATCTCTAGAAACTTGTGTGCAAATGGAACCTCTCTCAGGTGTCCACCAATTTATTGTATACATAGAATCGCCGCTGAAAGAGGCGGCGAGTGCCCACCGCTGACATTGACACGAACGTACGTCTACTCCATTCAAACCAAGAAATAATTTAACATTTCATATTTTTCGCCAAATTTTACAAACACTTTAGTAAATAGACTTGTGATAGATAAGTTAGATATCAAAAACAAATTGCCTCATTACTAGCATTGACACTTAGTTCTAAATATTAATAATTTCACAATAATAAAATAATTACAAGTGAAAATTACAAGCAATTTCCATACCGCGGCAAACTAAGTAAACTCACCAAAGGAATTATTCAAATTCGAAGTCAGAACAGAACGTTCTCACTGGCTAAAGTCATTATTTTGAACAATAGCTGAATAGAACGCGAGCAGAGATATCCAACCAAGAACGAATGCCACTATCAGCAGTTTATATTGCGGATGCACGAATGAATAGAGGAATACATTTATTTTTAATTTTCCAATACGTAGTTTGTAGTCTCTAGTCGTGAATAGTTCAACTTTGTGGATGGAGGAGTATTCATGAATTATATAATTTAATTATTTTAATCGTGAACCAAATCTCGTGTCAGTTGACGTTGCAGGGTTGATAAAACAAAATTAATGATCGAAGTCAACGATATTTATTACTGCACCAATATGTAGGTACCTACTCGTTGATATATAATTTTATAAAACGATCTGATATTTTTACTAGGATAACCACATGATATTTGCATTCTGTTAAGAGTGTTATTATAAACTTTTGCGGTGTATGATACTCAAATTTTATGCTTGAGATCCCTTTGGGATCAACATACCATGTCGTAAGTCTCAAATTGTTTTTGTTTTAAACAAGTCTGGGATCAACAAAAGTTAGTCGATGTTTTATCCGTAAAATGTAGGTAACATTTTCCCGATAAAATATCGACTAAATCAAAATTTCGTTATAATCGCTCTCTATCTTTCTTTTTACCGATTAGCGAACTAAGTGAGCAGAAAAAGTAGTAGTCTGGTTCATATTTCTAGGCACATCTACACTAATATTAGAATGAGAAAAGATTTGTATGTTTGTATTTTTGTTTGTAATGAATAAAATCAGAAACTATTGGACCGATTTAAAAAATTCTTTCACAAGCAGAATGTTATATTTATCACTGAGTAACATAGGCTAATTAATAAAGATATTATGCGAGTGAAGTCGGTGGTACAAGCTAGTCTGCTATGAAAATTGACAGTTTCATTTTTTTTCAAAGTATTTTCACTTTGTGAACTTTATTTAAGGCTCCCGAATTACGCCGCGCGTCGCTATAAAATTTTAAGTCCGCCATTCGAGCCAAAGCCGGCGTTTTTATTACATTAGCACAGAATTCGTCTGAAAGGTGAAGTTTCCATTACATTACCGTTCAATGTTATTTTGGTCGTTTGTAGGATACACAGATTTTATGTACTTACGGATAATATGAAAGAGGAAATAGGCTGATACTTTCTACGACTCTATTTACCTGACAACGACAAAGTTGGGAGGGTAATGTTTGTTAGTGATATCGTTGTGACAATAAATCGCAAACTTGTTGAAATAGGTTTCTGTTAGATACTGTATTACTTGATATAGTAAATAATATTTTAATTTACAGGCTAGGCCTGGCAGCAAGGAGCCATAAAATACAACGACATCCACATTAATTTCGGTAACACAAAGTTGTCTTATCTTTATTTCTGATAGTTGAATTCTATTGTTGAAAGTTTACTACCTACTGCAAATAGTTTCATAAGTCCTTTACCTTAGACAAAGAATATAATAGAATACTTTTATTTTAGACAGAGTCCATAGGGTTAGCAACAGTTTTATTTAATACTAGCTTTTGTCCGCGGCTTCGCCCGCGTGGATGTCGAAAAATATCCGACGGGAACGTACTACCGGGCTTAAAATAAACTATCTGTGTGCCAAATATCATCCAAATCCGTTCATCCATTTTTGTGCAAACCGGAACATACATACAAACAAACAGACCAAAATTCTAAAAACAATATTTTCGGCATCAGACTCGAATATTCAATGTAAGGTTTGACTTCGTTACTATTTTATTTTACTTCGTCTGCGTATGAATGAATGAATGAATGAATGAATGAATGAATGAAATGCACCGACCCCAGCGTGGTTTAACCAGACTCGATAAATCGAGCGAACCCCGAGATTTGCACTAGCCGCTGGAATAAATATCCGACGGGAACGTACTACCGGGCTTAAAATAAACTATCTGTGTGCCAAATATCATCCAAATCCGTTCATCCATTTTTGTGCAAACCGGAACATACATACAAACAAATAGACCAAAATTCTAAAAACTATATTTTCGGTTTCAGTTAATATTCAATGTAAGGTTTGACTTCGTTACTATTTTATTTTACTTCGTCTGCGTAGAGTACAAATTCTTTTTTTCTAGATAATTATGAATTTTATTAAAACAATAACAATATAGAGCTTTGTTCATGGCTAATTGTCCTCCACTACGTGTGATATTTGAGGAATACTGTAAAGAAATAACTACTGTAAAGGACCGGTATCTACCTAAATCCTTCACAGAATTTCTCTATGAACAATATTTTTCACTAATTCGGAAGCGGGCACTAAAACAAACAGGCTAGTTGGAGAGGTAACACGTGAGCAAGCCGCATAAATTTGGCCGTGGGAGTAACAGTCTTGCCGCAAATCAACTCCAGCAAATTTCAAAGTTAGCCAGCGAGAGTAAGAGTTAGTCTAGCTTTAGCCTGCGGCTTCGCCACATAGAAACAAACAGACCAAAATTCTTAAAACAACATTTTCGGCATCAGACTCGAATATTCAATGTATTTAATTTTACTTCGTGTGCGTAGAGACTCTGACTTTCTTTCTGTCTCTTGGTCTGAAAGTATGACGCAAAAATAGATTTTGTTCAAATTTTGCATAGATGTTTCCTATATATGTGGTCAGTCTGTAGGGTACAAATTATCACGCTATTTGCTATGAGGGATGAGCAGTATCGCATTCTGTTCGTATCCTAACTGACCCAATCTATATCGATTCTCCCGGAGAAGGGGATGGGGGGGGTTCTCCGGGGGAGGGGCCCGTGGCTACATAATAACAGCCGCACAGGTCGATCGATCAGGTTAAGCTACACTTGCCGCGGTTGGTCTGTGGATGGGTGACCATCTTTACATACAGAGATCTTTACATCCGTACCTCGGAAAGCACTTCAAGATATTGGTCCCGGCTTTCATTCGCGGATCTTTGACAGTCGTTACGGGAAGTCAGAAGCCCGTAACTCTGACAACCATTCTTACCAAGGGGTATCGTATTACCCAATAACTACATTGTGGAGGTCAGATAGGCAGTCGCTCCATGTAAAATACTGAAAAATTAGAAACAGTAGGTATACGTTTTTATATTTTATTTTTATTTGAATACAAAATTTTGCGAATGAACAACTTCAATACAAAACTTAATCACCCTTTTCAGACCCTTGTGGGTTGAAATTTAAAAAAAAAAAAATCGATTTACGTTGTGTTAGTTTCCAACCATAAGCCGAAATATTTATAATTTTAAAAAATAAAGAACTTTAATTAAAAACAACATTTCATCCCCTTTTTCACCCCCTTAAGGGTTAAAATTCTAACAACACCATTGCGTTAGCTTTCAACCATAAGCCTAGATAGTCAATTTAGTCCCCCCCCCCTTTTTAACCCTTCGGGGGTGGAATTATCAATAACGCTGAGATACGTATAAATTAATTTTCAATCGTCAGCCTAAATTCAAATTTTGAAGATCTTAACTGACGGACTTTCATATAAACTTCCATCCCCTATTTTACCCCTTTAGGGGTAAATTCCCAAAAATCCTTTCTTAATGAATACTTACTATTCACAAAGACCACACCCTCCAAGTTTCACGTCTCTAGCACCAGCGGTTTGGGCTGTGTGTTGATTTATCACCTAGTCAGTCAGTCAGTTTACCATTTTAACACAGCATAAAATTAAAATTCAGTGTGGATCCGCATCCACCTCCGCAACATCGGGGAATCCCACCGATCTGCGAACACACTGAGAATACTGTTGGTGCTGCCGCGAACACGTGACATCAGGGATGCACATATTTTTCTAACAATGGTGGCAAAACCATCATTGTTATTATCTGTAAACATCCCTGATGCACCACTACAAGGATCGACCAAAAATCTAAAATATAGCGGGTAGTTCCATTTTTTTTTTTTTTTTTGTAAAAATCATTCACCAGACTAAAACTCCAATGAAAACACACAGAAAAAAAAAATAAACAAACGATGAAACTGTACCAGATAAGTTACAAGAAAATATTTATTTTCTATGACAGCAACATGCTATAAGAGACGCTGATCTTGGCGCTGATGCAAGACTGCATCATTCGAGCATCTACAGTTTGTTAGTCAAAGAGGAAATGCTCGCAAAATACCTACAAACAAACGGCCCACACACGATTATTAAAATTCTGCTTTGCAGACATCCCGTTTTCTGTATTAAAATATTCACCAGATGACGTAGAAACGAACTCCCGTAACAGATGGCGTACTAGTAAAAACACTATGAATTCATCACCTCCCTTCAGCTATAAAGTTGATTTTATATTTTAATTTTATTGTTTCAAGAGCTACTGAAATTATGTTGCCCATTTAGTTGCTCAATTACGTATTCCAATCGTCATGAATAGGGATGATGACAAAAAAAAATATTTTGTCCGTCGTGACCGTCGTGTAGATTATTAAAAAATGTTGGACACGTATTTTTTCATTTTTTTACGTAATCTAAAGATTACGGCGATACATTGAGTTAAAATGTGCCATGACGTCACGAGTATGTAGATTTTATACTTACTTGTGACGTAGCGACCCCCATTCCCCAACTTTAATGTGTTTTATACAAATCATTTTGTATTCATATGATAAAGCAAAAATTACGTGACTAATATTTTTTTATTATTTTACTGACGGACTAAATAAAATTTCTTTTTTGTACCCGGGCATCACTATTTTCCATCCCTATTATGAAACCTACACGAGCAAACCGATGTTTTAAATATTGTAAAAATCGAAATTCTAAAAGATGATACGAAAATGTAAATTTTACAAGAGTATTTTGCCCCGCGGCCTACATTTTACCTGGACATGCTGTGTTCGAAAAAGTTTATCTTGCTCGCTTTATTTTAATAGTAGTTTTGATTTTTGACATAAATCCAGTTCCTTCGAAGTTTAATGTAGAAAGTAATATCTGCGAATTTGGCTACTTTTCATAAAAGATAGAACGCTGAGTGTAAGTTGCTGTATCGGGCCGATTTCGACTTGATAAGCTCTTTCTCCAGCTGTCTAGTATCCAATATCTATCGCAATTTGCGTCTGCCGGTCACAACCAGTGACGTCAGCACGCAAAAGGAATTACATGATCATCATGAACTGAAGCTCTTTAGTGATTCAAAGATTCGCTGGGATATTGGTAAACGTATCTCATTTCGGCACTTCACTCTACATCTAACTTTTATTACAACTTTATTTTTCTTATTAATCATTAATTAAAAATATAATATATTTTTAGTTTTGGAAGAAGACTTTGTACAAAATGAAAAGAAAATGGTGTACAAAAAAAAATGATGTTAATAATGTCTCTATACATATTATAAATTAAAGGAGCTTTTCGTGTTTATCTATGCGTTCGCGTTGTTCGTCTACGCAAAGTATTTTGATGCGGTTTTCACCATCATTTAGATAATTTATTCCGGAATTATTAAAAAGAAAAATTACATACAAAGAAATTTTGATGTTTTGTCAAATCGTTAAAACGCTATTAACGCTATTATATAATTCACTCACCGTCATGACACATAAAGGTGTGACGTAGAGAAGCCCGAAGTTCACCATGTCGAACAGTTCCGAGTTGTACTTCCTTCGATGGGAGATGCATATTGTTTCCATGTGGCCGTTCCCGAGGTCATTGGTGATGGTCTCCACCCAGATGAACTTTGGAGCGCTGTAGGCTGCGCTCGTGATCCACACGCCGAGTATCACCAACTGTGCATCAACAGAACTTGGGTTAGCAGCATCCTAATTGCGTAACACGTTCGGAATGACAATCCCTCTTCATTTTGAGAACTTAACCATGTACATTGAGTTGTTTTTTATGTAGAGCACACGAAAATTTCAAAGATACGAAGCAATGAATTTTGTTGTATTGTTAAAATGAAAGGGATTATCATCCACAGTATGTTCCACACTTCGGCATTTAGGCGTCATATTATTTTTAGAATTAATATTAAATATATTTTTGAAACTACTAACTACTAGTTGTCAAACGGCAATAACCTCGGTCCACAGTCGGGCAGCTTCATAATTTTACAAAACTTTTTAATTGAAACTAAATCCAATTTAATAATTCGGCACTACGCCTGACTAAGGCCTGTTAGTTATATTAAACAGTTTATTATTTATTCTACGGCTGGCTCCAAAACTGGAATCTACATATTTCCAGTTTGCTCTCGAACTGAGTCTCGTCAATCCGGCGAACTTGCTAATTATATTATTTACGCCACAGCGCTCTATTTATTATACTATACTTGTACTGTTGGACTAGCCGGATGGCGGACTTGCTGCACTGCTCACGAAATTGCTTTAGCAGTTACTGCAAAGGCTGCAATACTCAAAACTAAAATAATTTCTACCAACTGAGATATCGTAGTTAACTCTTTTACTCTTACTGTTAGATACGGATACAAGTTTAGAAATCTCTGTTACCGCTATTTTGAAGAATTCTGAACTTTAACAGATTATTTTTGAAATAGAGATAAATACAATGCAGTTAATATGACTATGAATCCTGTACTATTTTATTTCAATATCACGACGTTACGGCGAACAGTGGCGTGAAAATGACGTCATTTGTCGACCTGAATAATGCTCTAGCAATTTATAAGGTTCTAGGAAAACACATGCCTATACGGGCATCCGGGGGAGATGAGGAAGTCAATTCAAATGAAATCGTTCCCCCGCGACGCGTTCGCCGTCCGCCGCTTGCGACTCTGTGACACATAAATCTTACCCGAAGTCGCGTCGAGGTGAGGATCTGTTTGCAAGTGATGGGATGTATAATAGCGAAGTATCTCTCCGTGCATATCACCACGAGAATGAATATCGACGCCGTGTAGCTCAGGGAATGTACGAACTGGTACATTTTGCACAGGAAGTCGCCAAACACCCAGCTGAAAATAGAAATAAATGTTCACAAATTGCTGAATTTTCGACGTTGGGTTAGTTCGTTTATCGCAAGCTGTTATTGCTTTACGAAAAGCAAGTAAAGTTTCATGAGATGTCAGGGGCAAATACCAATACCAAATAGTGCGACATTCTATATTTGCTTTGAAATTTTCCGTGTAAATTAGCTGCTCTTCAATTTCGTAAACGGTGATAATGGAATTATACATACAGGCTTTAGCTCTACTAATTAACTGCGATCGCCAATCTGTTTATCAAGCTCAAAGATTAATACATATGTCGAAAATATATCAATGATTTGACTACTCGGTGCGCCAGCGCCGCCTACCGGTGCTTGACAGAGTCTACAACATAACGCTAGGATCGGCTGGAGCTGAGTAGAGTTCATCGGCGGCAGTCAAGCAGTGAACACATTTGAAACTGTCGCGCTTTTCGAATAGTCGTGTCGTGTACCTATAGTGTGTGAATTGCTAGTGTGATTAATTTGAAAGTAAATTATAATTTTATCTGAAGTTTAAACGGTTTTTCTATTGCGCAATAACCAACACTACCCACAGTACGCCCGCAATAGTCACAATATTGCTGATAATAACGAAAAAGACACCTACACTCTCCGTCAAATATATCTCTCTCAGCCCAATAGTTTGAGTGACAGTTATTTTGGAGATCTTCCTTAACGTGCCGATGTAAGATTAAGCTATTAATTATGTCTGGCACTTCCACGAGCCCACCTACTCCAAATACTCGCAATTACCTACCAATATATTCAATGTAATAAAGCTCGTGCAGACCAGCGCGATATCGCGGGCGCTACAAGGGTTGCGCTGCCTGTCGCGCCCGCGATATCGCGCTGGTCTGCCCGAGACAATGGGTAAAAAATATAACACTAACACAGAGATATAACTTTATTACATACGATTTATTACTTGAAATTCCTTCGTTTACATAATTATTTAATTCAATGTAATTTAATTTTTAATTAACTTTTAATTAATCATCTAATGTAAACCAAATATTTAATCTTAGTTCAGGTTTTAAATCAGCCATTATTAACAATTAATTGCAGGAATAAAAATGTAAAATTCAAATATATATTGCATGTGGTGTTAAGCCTTTAAGTAATTGTTGCACTTATAAATATATATCTTTTAAAAGAAATGAAATGTGTAAACAATTGTAGGCTAACCCTATTAATAAATAAATAAATTGTTGAAAACATTTTGAACGAAAGGATATGTTAATTTATTACGTTTTTATATGTACGTATATTTTAAGACTTCGCATAGAAATAAGCAGTACCTTTGTACTCTAAATTATAATTATGTTATTTTTCTATGAATTTTACTGTGTGTACATATATAATAATATAAATAAATAAAGGAGAATAATAGGTAATAGGTATATTAATTCAACCGAATGGGTTACACAGTTGGCGTTTTAATCCCATTTCGCGCACGTCGAGTGGAGGTTATTCTTCTATTTATAGTTCCTTCAAAACCTACAAGGCGATCCAATCCACTTCGTTAGTTCCACATGTCAATCATGTTCATTTAATTTGACATGTTTTTCATCAAACCTCTAATAATTCCCATGTTGCGGTTCTTAAAATATTATTAAACACTCTAATCATTACGCCTCTTTTTGGGAACGTCAATTAATTCCTATATTGGGGTCCTTAAAATACTAAATGGGCAAGTAACTGCGAACAACTTGGATGACGCTGGCCCGGCAATGTTTCAGAGGTTCATGAATTTTAAAAAGTGTCCATCATTAGGAGGTCAAAAAGTTTTTAGAGGATCAGTTAAACTTTCCCATTTAATTTAAGTTCTCTATTCTTTAAAATAATATCCTCAAATGTAGGTTCTTTTTTTTTTTTTTTTTTCATTTGTCAGGTTAGGTAGGTACTTCTACTAGTGCTTATAATTGAGACAAAAAAGCTGTGCAATATTAACACTAATTTTAACACCGGAGTGTTTTTATGACTCATGTAGCTTTAGAAAAGGCTGTCACCCACTATGCCAACTTTTTTCTCAACATTGATAGCCTCGTACAGTTAGCCGACGTTCGCACGGACATAATAAAATCGAGCACTGGATTTTCAAGCTTAGTTGTTAAGCCGAGCGTTGTGAATCTAACGCCCTGGAACTTACTCTCGTCCCAGCGTTGAAAAACCACACTGTTAGATTTTCAACTTTCGGCGCTGAGCAGAGCGTTGAAAATCAAATGCACGAAAAAAAATCACCGCAATTTTATTACGTCCGTGCGATCGTCGGCTTAGCCTCTGTTTGTTCATATATCTTCTGCCCACGACTTCGTCTGCATAAAATTACTTGTTCCCCGTCCCTCCCGTCGCATCGCATCGCCTGTCCGCGCTCATACTTCATTTTGGCTAAGCGTTGTTTCTGACTTTTTTTTCGTTTTACTTGTCTCCTAAGGATTGTGGTGTGACGTTAAATAGCCTATAGCAAAAAGAATTTTTGAAATCCGACTGGTAGAAGTGGAGAGATAACTACGTATATCGTCGCTCGGCATCCAATACCAGGCATTTAACATTTTTAACGACATTCATTTTTAAATGCAGGATCACGTATTTGAACGTGTAGAATGAAATAAAACAAAAATCTGATTTCCGTCAAAAATGTCACATTCGCAATATTGGATGCCGAGCGACGATATAGGTTCCAGAGATTAGCGCGTTCAAACAAACAAACTCTTCCAGGTTAATTATTATTAGGTATAGATTAATAAATATAATTCATTATTTTGGTTTTAATCATTTTAACATGTTAGTCAGCACACACCATTCGAAGTCATCACTCATCACACCCCAGTCATTCGTTAGGATTGCCACACACGTTCTCACGATACATAATCCTTTAATATTTCGGGATCCCGATGAAGGACGGTCCAATCCTTCAACATGACTAGTGGCGTATTTGTGTCTATGTTTTTCGTGGTGCAAAATAACACGAAGTAGCAAGTAGTTGTTCCGGGTCTCTGGCTGTTTGTGTATGTGAGTTTTAAATGTTTGTAAACGCACCCACAATATAGGAGAAATTACTAATGCAACGTTTTTAAAAGAAAAAAAAAGTTCCATTTAAGGGGCTCTATTAATCCGGCAATGTATGATGGATTCAAATTTTAAGGCGAAAGCGTCAGGGTAGCCCTCGAAATTAAAATTTTCATGAAATCATGACATTTGACACCTTTGCTAACTTACTGAGTTGTATTGCTGATTGTAATGATTATAATTGAGTAAAGCCATATTTCTTACGGCCGCAAATCACATTTTAATCAACAAAAAACTTGACACTGACCTGCAAAATGCAAAAAACTAAAGAAAATTTGAATTTGGCGGGCTACCTTAGCGCATCTCAGTGCCCAGTGACAGGTTTGATCCTTAATTTTTTCCATATTTTATAGAAAAAGTTCTTAATTACTTTAAGCCTAGTAGGTAGCACACAGTCTTAATTCTTGGTCATCAGTCTAAAATATTGGTTAGGTAACGTAATAGCATCCAATAAGCAAGCTTAGTTCTTGCTGCAATGCTCGATCCTTCTCTTTAAAGCAGTGTCTGTACAGTAGGTGCTGTTCCAAAAACAATGGGACACTTATTATTGTTTTCAGCGTTCCTATTTTTTGCACATTACAGGAACTCATAGACGCTACTGAAGGTGCCAAACTCGTAGTCAATCTCTGGCCGATAACATACATGGTAATATTAGTTACTATGTATATCCCTTCGGTAAATACAAATAGGTAAACAACACAATGATGGTGACACAATCAATCATTTCCCCGGAACCCACTCCCTCCCCGCGTGCTCTCTGACAATCATGTCCTTACATGTCAAAACCTCTTCTTTCCTCCACTTTATCAACAATTTTAGGAATGTCAAGGAACATTAATTTATTTTATTTATTTAAACTTTTCACACTCAAAAAGGTACAAAGGCGGACTTAATGCCTTAGCCATTCTCTACCAGTCAACCAAGGGTGGTGAAGAGATTGGATGGCAGGTGCTCTGTTTCAGAGGAAAAAGAAAAATTATTAAAAATATATCATTAGAAAAAAAATTGGTACGAACAACAGTACATAAATAAGTTATAACTTACAATAAACATACATATTTAATGTAATATACATTATTTTGTTATATATATACATATCGTTGGTTTAAAGGTAAAACTCACTAAGTTACATTTTTGGTAATAATCACTTTTTTCATTTTCGTCACTAATTCGGCATAATCTTTCATAGGAAAAACTCATTAACTGTACTGATCACTAAACTTTTCGATTTATCGAGTTAGAAAAATTTAGTAATCAGTACAGTTAATGAGTTATCCTATGCCGAATTAGTGACGAAAATGAAAATGTGATTTTTACCAAAAAAGTCACTTAGTGAGTTTTACCTTTAAACCAACGAATATACAAATTCAAGGGAGAGAGATGTTCAGATGACTCTATTTATGTTGAAAAATTCATTTCTGTACATCTCGAAAGATCCGGACGCAGGTAGGACCATTCAGAATGAATCTTTCGTCATTGATTTGTAAGCACCCGCCCCTACATACCCTACTTGTAGGTTTTCCATTACATTCGATTTATCATTCAAAATAAGTAAGTACCTGTTAAGGTAACTTAATTTATCGCCACCTCGATGCTGAATTTAATCCTGCTGAATTAATTGCCTTCAAAGTAAATGATTTTCTAATTGAAATGATAATCTTCATGTCAGACTAATTAAGTGCGTTAGCTCTAACCGATATATCAAACTCTATTACTTTTAAAATTAAAATTAGAAAGAAATCTAATTAAAAGTTTTTTGGTTACAAGTGTTTTCGGGTCAACTCAAAAGAGGGTTACTGCGGTTGCAGCGTCCGAATTATTAAAAAAATTAAAGTCAACGCTATCAACGAAACGTAAACAAAACGTTAATTTGGGATTAATTAAACGGACACGTATTCGACATTAGACCTTGTTTACTTGTGAACGTGGAACATGATACGCAAATGTAATACCTATGTGACTGTGCAGGTCGAGCAAATGTGTGCATATTAGCATAATAATATAATAAATTATAAACAGGAAAGACGGTATATGTATACAGTCTAAAATCTAGTACATAAAAAAAAAACAATAACACACTACAAAGCATATGGAAACAGAGGGTTGTACTACCAAGTATAGAATTATAGTCGGCTTTCCGTGCTCCCAAACTAGGTATGCAGACCCATATCTTAGGAGTCGGAGATTTTGCGGCTTCAATTTATAAAATACAACCTTCATTTTTCTGTTTGTTTACAGTGATTATTAACACAGCAGTTGGATTAAATGATTGTGGTTGTTAATCAAGGAGTGTGTATATGAGTGTAGTGTGTGTGTGTAGGGAGGTGTGTATGTGAAGTTTGAGTGTTTGATAAGCTTTCTTACAAGATAAGTTTGAAAAACTTATGATTGTTTAGCCAATATATTTTCTGTTTCATCTTATGTTAAGGATATATGCCTTTTTCTTAATTTATTTTTAATTGCTTGTTAATTGTATCTGTACAACGGAATAATTGTATTTATTTAATTATACATGCGTAAACTTTGAGCCAACAATTATCTACTTGTAAATACAAAGCAACAGGAGTTTGTTTTACATACAGGGAAACCGTGGCGTCTTAGAAGCAGCTTTTTATCTAATATATGGATGAAGTGTCTCCGCAGGACTGAACGAAGGACATTATAGTTGCCTTACTGTAAAAACTTTGGCCTTATAATATAACTGATCAGTGGGGTAGTCTCTAGATTTCAAAAACATCACTTTAAGAATCTGATGAAAATGTAAACGAATGGATCAGAAAACGTAAGTACCTGTGAAAATCAAATACCTGTGAAAACCACTTAAAAATTGAGTACTTTTATTTGACTATTTGAATCTCGAAATTCTTATTTTAAATCACCTTATAGATTTAAGTTTTTCATTTGACAATTAATTTTAATATTATTTAACCTTATTTTTCGTCAATGATTTTTCAATCATAATTTAATAATGTTATTCAAACAACAAAAAATTGAAAACGCGGTGAGATACAAAGTAGAAATTTTCTTACGAATGTGTTACTAATTCCCTTTGTTGAGTGATTGCGTAAGAATTTAACCTGAACAGGGTTTGTTTACAGTTTCATCAGGTACTTCTGACAGACCATAGCACTTATCATTGAAAAATGACTTTGCAATTTTGTCACATCCTACTAATAATATTATAAATGTGAAAGTTTGTGAGGATGGATGGATGTTTTTTTATTATTTTACACAAAAACTACTCAACCGATTTGGATGAAAATTGGCACACAGATAGTTTAACACATAGGATACATTTTATCCCGCTAATAGTCCCACAGTATCGAGACTTATGCGGGTGAAACCGCGGGGCGCACTTAATCCCTCATAAAGTTGGGTTATACTCCTTGATATACGTGATAATATGTCTTGCCATTTACCGAGCCCATCTATCTCATGTACACAGTGCTTGAGAGCTATAAAGTACACACCATTTACCACAATACCTTTCCGCGCTACCATTATTTTTACATTTGACCGCGTCCGGCCCTCAACCACACACTAATTCATTCAACATGCTGTTTTAAATACACGGTGTGTTTACAGGCTTTGTTTACCTGATGCTTCGATTCACTCACCTTGGTATAAGATATATAGTCAGGTTTTGGAAGACACAGAACACGCCAACACATAAATCTGCCACGGCCAGATTCGCCAAAAAGAAGTTGGTTATTGAGCGCAGGCGCCGCGATAATGTAACCACGAGGATAACAAGCAAGTTACCTGGAACAAACATATTATTTTTTATAGAAAAATTATTATAGAATAGAATAGAACAGAATTAATTATCTTTATTCAAGTAGGTATCGAAAAACTCACAAATTATTTATAATAACACTTACAACTATATTTTAAAAAACTGAAACAAATAATAGTGAATCACCGCTGTGAAAACCCATGTTAGGTGGCACAACAGCGACCCACGAAAATACAGTCTAGGCGACTTGCAATCATGCTTAGGATACTGTTGGAGCTGCTCCACACCCTGCGCAGTGTTATCTTAACAGGAAGTGAGCATCGTGCAAAACTGCGAGCCAGCATGTTCGCCCTTACCGACAACGCTCTCCGCTCCCGTTCAATGTCGTCATCGTATTTGAGATTAGGAGTTAATATTTGACCTAGATACTTAAACTTATGGACCCTTTTTAAAGGCGTGCCATAAATTAAAACAGGTGGTAAGTACCTTATTACGGATCTTACCCCCAGCCTCAAAGACCATGATCTCTAAATTCTTGACGTTATATGCCAGGCCATGCAATCTAGCATACGTCTCACACTGGGCAACCAATTTTCTCAACCCACAGATTGACGCGCTCAGCAGCACCATGTCGTCCGCGTAACTAATATTATTAACACAGATACCGTAGATACCGTCTACGTACTATAGGAAGCTTTTGCTTATCAATTTAACAAGGCCGTACTCATGTTTTTTTCGTAAATAAAGACCATGTTTAAAAAAAAAACTTATAAGCCATACTCCAAAAATAGAAAATTGAGATTAGTTGATACTTCTAGGAAGAGAAGAAAGACTTCAAAGTAGTCTGTTAAGTATCGAAAAAAGACGGCGCGTTGTGTTCCACGCGCGCCTCAAAGAGATTTCAGCATAATTGAAGGGGTCCACTAGGACCGATGCCTGCCGGGGTTGCGAAGAAAACCGAAAGGGAGATCGTGGCCCCCGGCGACAGGGCAACCGAAGGAACACGGGTGGGTTTTAGTCAGTAAGAGTCTGACACGCCCTCCCGCTCCGCCCAGAGCGGGAGAAGTTATTTGATGATTTCCCACCCTCAAAAAAAAAAAAAAAAGTATCGAAAAAAGGTCGTGTGATCTGCAAGCTTTATTTTGTTAATGTATAAAACAAAATCTGTTTCGGGACATTTTTATAGTGGAGAAATAATTTGGGAAATATTCTTTATCAAAAAGGATGTCGACGTGAAGAGTCTTTCGCTTCACGTACTTAAATTCTACTTCGGTTTCATGTTCAATACTAACTAATACAATATTATATACGTACGTATAAGTGCGAAAGAAAGTGTGTTTGTTTGTTTATTACGCTTTCACGCTTAAACCACTGAACGGATTTGGATGAACTTTGGCACATGGGTAAGTAGCCTATGTCTTTTTCCAGTTCATAATATATGAACTGGAGAAGGACATAGGCTACTTTTCATCCTGGATCGCAAACGAAGTCGCGGGCAAAAGCTAGTAAATAATAATTCCCTAATTTTCTAAAGTCGATCAAAGGGCGCCGAAAGACAGTCTTGCTTTACCCTGATCAAGGGCTAGGGCCGGCACTACTACTGGGGTAAAAAGTGTCCTGTGCCCTATTGTCATACTCATGTCACGATCATGGTCAGTTTCGTTCAGCCGTTAAGGCGTGAAAAGAGTTACTTCCACATTTATATTATTAGTAAGGACTAGCAGCGCCCCGCGGTTTCATGTCTCGATCCCGTGGGTATGTCGAATATATTTATTTAATAAATTTGCTGTTTCATAGAAAAGTGCAATACCTACTCGGTCAAAATTTATGGCCTAGGAGATTTTTTTTTTAAATAACCGGCGAAAAATGTCGACGGCCCGCCGGTTTCAGAATCATGTACTGAAGCCATGGTGATAGTTTTCGCGTTGATGTCCCTGCCATCCTCTTGCATGACCACCAAAGCTTTCATCAAAGATCGAGGGACATTAGTATCGTTATCGCCACCTTGGGAGATTGGATTGGTGCCCGTGGCATATTGTTACTCGTGACCAAATAAACAAACGTTTAGTTACAACACCCTTAGAAAGAGAGTGGGTGTCCTTATTCAGGAATAAGGACGCTCTTTCAGGCCACAACAATGTGCACAGCCGTTCTAATGAAACTATTATTAGGAGCACGTTGAACGAATGTGTGCAGGCTAACAATGCATTAGTCCCTAGTGCACAACCAACTGAGAACATAATAGTCTTTTACTTGCATCTGACAGAGCTTCAATTGAATAGTGGGAATTTCAAATTGATTTGCCTGTGAAAATTGCGGTAACTTATGTAAATATTCCTTTTAAATAATTAACATAACGAATGCTCATATTACAATATTGACTGATATTTATTTATTTATATATGTGTATCTACTTTATTGTACACTACAAAAATAAATAACAAAATAATATATCAAACACAACAACACACAAAATCGTCAACATTATAATATAAGCATTTGTTCAATTTCCAATGAGGTTGATTTGCATTGTTGTTTATTTAAAGTTTATTTTAGTATTCAAACAACAGGCTCATTATAAATAGCTAATTAAATTAATTGTAAGCAACCATTTCATGGAACAATTTCAATTCCAATAATAAAATATGGGTCAAATGTAATAAATGTTTCAATAGTTAGTCAGAAATATTTTCAGGTTGATTAACTCGAACATAATGTATTGTAAATGTCAATCTATAATAGGCCTGTCTCCATTTTTTTTTGTCTGGAAGGTAGATTAATAAAAAATATTGGACACGTATTTTTTTTTATTTTTTTTACTTTATCAAAAGATTACGGCGATACATTGAGTTAAAATGTGGCATGACATCACGCCTTGCTAGATTTTATACTGAGTTGTGACGTAGGGAGCCTCCACTCCCTAACTTTAATGCGTGTTTTCTAAGTTATTTATGATTAATATGATAAAGCAAAAAATACGTGTCTAATATTTTTTTATGATTTGAAAGACGTACTAAACAGATTTTTTTTTCCTAGGCAACTGCCGTATTATTATGTTAAACATATTTATTTTTACCACTGACATTCAAATTACTATCGATATTTTAATCCACTTAGGTTGCGATGCATACATACTTATCAGAAAAAAAAAACTATTTTATAAAAGTCATGGAACTTAATTATGATCTTGTCTAATTATACCTACACATTATTAAATGGAATTTCAGTTAATTATCGAGTCTACTACCTACCTAAATCATATTAAAATATACCTACTCATTTTTTAATGCAGTTAAGAAACAAACAGTAAATTAATAATAAGTAAATGATGGTAAATGCTTAATTCTTATAAAAAGTTTTTAGGAGTTTTTACATCAAGTGGATTAAATATACATATTATTGAAGCTAACTCAAAAACTACCGAAGCAAAGTTAATAAAATTTAGGGACCACAAGCGCAAGCTTCCTCTGCCAAATGAATGAATGATAAAGATCAGTTCATAAACAAATAAGTTATACCCGAACATATATCTAATATATAATAGAAAACGTCCTCATTTTTTGAAATCGATTAAAAATGATTTATATCCAGAGTGCATCTCATGATAATTCCAATAAGCCCAAACACGGCTACATTGTTTTATTACGGAGTTCCGGTGCCTACCTTCCGGCTTCATCATCAGATCAGTTTGATGGTACTGATCAGAACCATTTATTTAAATTTGCTTCGTCATAGTACCTTAACAATCATAATCAACGATCATAATTTTAGCTGACAATTTATGACGAAAAATCTACTGTAATCTTATTTTTATTTTTATTTATAATTTGATATTAAATTTTGATTGTATTTTTAATTTTGATTTTAATCTTATTCATATTTAATTTTCATTATTCTATTTTAATTTTATTTTTAAATGTGTATGCCTATTCTAATAATAATATGAGTCTATGTTACTCGAATTAAATGATTTGAATTTGAATTGAATAATCGAGATATTTTATCGCCATCGGTGAACTACTTATAATTTAGGGGTTCCGATGGCCAGCTGTTGTCCTCCTCATTAGTTTCACTTTAAAAAATTAAACTTTCTGAATGCAAATGCTTGATTTGGTGATGAAAATACAAAAGTGTCTACATGTGTGCCTATAATATTTGACGAGTTCCCTCAATTCGTCATTCGAAATAGAAAGCAAATCCTTTTAAATAAAAAAGAGTTGTCCAAATCGGTTTATAAACAGCGGAATTCTGAGGGAACGAAAAAAAAAGAAGAGCTTCAGGCACTTACGAAACTGCCAATCCGTATTTTTTTTGGAACGAAGTTCTTTCGCGGCTTGTAAACTTTTAGAAATCGTCACGCTAAAAAGTTGTAATACTTGCGACTCTCTAATTCAAAGAGAAAGAAAGAGACAGAGAACGCCGGCAGAAAAAAAAAACAAAAGAAAAGAACAAAATGATTACAGTGTCGTGGGATAAAATTGTACACATCGGCCCAAGTACACTGCATACCGGAGAGAGAAAGAAAGTGTTAATTTGGTCAAAATGAAAATCCAAGATGGCGGCTCTGAAAATTTTCAAATTTTTCATTATGGGTATCGTTTTAATTGTTGATCAAAGACTGTCATGGCACGCTCACGATTTGGGGTGGAGCTACCAAAATTAAATTCCTCGATCTGGAAAGAACTCAACGATCACTTATCAAGGTTATGTATTTTAAACCATTTAGGTTCCCTACAACAGATAAAGTTAGCAACTTGCTCTCAATTAGAAAACTTTATGTTATAAACGTATCCTTAACCCTACATAAGTGTCTTCCTTTTGACTTAGCAACTCAGAGCAGAAGGCGCTGAGATATAGTGGCCTACTCCCCAAGGATTCGAACTGTCTTTGCTAAACGAACAAAACAATCCACCTACATCTATAAATAAACTGAATCGTAAATAAGATATGTATCCCCCTGTTGTCATATGACTCTAAAAAAACTATAACAGAATGGTTCAAATCCCTAACATATGAAGAAACAGAAAACATTCTGATAAAAATAAGCTAAAAAAAAACGGTATACCCACATACACACACTTCCACACACTCATATACACACTTCCACACACTCATATACACACGAACCTACACACCAACAGCTGCTAAAACAATGTTTAATTTTATTTTTCTATAAACTCTATTTAACCTCATCATTGTAAAGCTACCACTTAAGGGAAGAGTGAGACAGCTCCGACACAAGTACTATTGTAACTTACTGGGGCTGCCTCAACTTATGTATGAAACAATGTTTTAGTTGAAATATATATATTTTTTTCTTTTTTGCATTTTTTATTTTCAGAGTTAGATATAGAGAAGGGTGCAAAAGCTGATAGTGAGGTCAAAATGTAAATCCCAGATGGCGACTGCAAAAATGTTGAAAATTGTCGTCATGAGTGTAGTTTTCATAGTTTTCGAGGGTGCTAAAGCCGATAGTGAAGTCAAAATGTAAATCCAAGATGACGGCTACGAAAATTTTCAAATTTTTCGTCATGGGTGTCGTTTTCATAGTTTTGCGAGGGTGCTAAAGCCGATAGTGAGGTCAAAATGTAAATCCAAGTTGGTAGCTGCAAAAATATTATTTTTGTTTTAAATCATATGTGAGAACTTCGTTCCTGCCGGGGGTCCCCCGACCGCACACGTTTTTTTTTAATGTCATTTACTCCAGTGTTGATATTTAATTTCAGGTAGGTAGGTACCTAGTCTATTCGCCTCATGTCTGTCACTTTTTGGGCAGTTAAATTCAATTCATGATTTATTTTAGAACAATTAACTAATTGAATGAAAAAAATAAGTCTCCAGTGCCCAGTGGTTAAAGCCATACAAATAAAAATTAAATACATGAGGCAGAACTAACGCTACTAACAGAAGTAAGCTAAGAAAAAGTTGACTGTCACTATTTTTGTTTAAATAGGCACAAGACGTACCCCAGTTTTCTTCCTAAAAGCAATTACTGTACTGTAAGCTGTATTGTAAGCGATTATGAAGAAGAGTGGGGCACGTCTTCGTGGGTGGCACTGTCTATACAATATCTAAATAAAACCTGTCCGATCCGAAAGGGGCACATAAGTACTGCAATAACATTACCAAAAAGATTTTGTTTTTAAATTATTATTTAAAATAAAAAGTTATTACTATTTAAAGTTCACATTTTTAGTATTACCCCAAATCCATAAAAAAAAATTGAATATTTTCAACATAGGTCATAAGTTATGACTTGTTGACACCCGCTAAACGACGGCCGCCCGCGCCCCGTATAATAAATAACCCGGTAAAATTTCCCATTGAAAAAAAATGTGGCTAATTTTTTTTTCTCTTTTTATTGAAAATTACCACTTAAATAGACCCTTAGTACCCTTAGTAACCTAACAACACCCTCACAGATCGGACAGGGTTTTTTTACAAGTTGTATAGCTTGATACATTTTCATTTAAATATCGTCCTACAAAATTGTCAGTCATATTACATCATTTTTATTAGTCACTAATCTAGCCAAAGTTGCAAAAGTAAAAACTTATCCATTTGCTAAGTTTTATGGACGATAAAGTGTAAAGTCCACTTAATAGTTGTTTGTGGCAATTTTCCGTCTAAGTGGCACTGTTACAGCTCAACAGTGCGATAGTTCACGATCACAGTTAGCCCGGGCAGCTCAATCCGCAGCGTCTGCATTTAAATCAGGTAAGCTGCCTGGAACTAGGGTTACCATCCGACTGGAATTGTTTATATAAGTCCTGCTTTGTGTTCTGCCATCCAGACTTTGCCAGGACCTTTGGACTTGGGAAGATATAGAGTAAAATCTTATAGAGTAAAATGAAAATTGAAAATTAAAATCTAGAGTGTAGTTTTTTTCTGTCAGGACTTTTACTTCGAAATGGTAACCCTACCTAGAAGAGCTATCCTTATAGGTATTTTAAATCTGTGCAAGCAGTTCTAAAAGTTACCTAGGTAGGTGTAATGACTGTAGGCAGGTATATATACATTCTAACTGTAACTACAAAAAATATCTACAATTTTATTTTTTATAACAACTAAATCTAAACAAAAAGTGTATGCCCAAAACATAAAAGTTTAACCCTCAATGGAAGCCTTTTCAATAAGCTGACCCAACCCGATCACAAACAAAAATAGAAAAAGAGAAGAATAGTGAGAGAGAACAGTGCTGTGAGTGTACGGTGGGCTGCATCAATTGGGTACCCCAGTTGTATTAAAATTTTAATACAACTGGGGTACCCAATTGATGCAGCCCACTGTACATGACTATACACAGGATTTTTTTCAACCAGTGCGTAAACTTAAACACATGACTTTACCCAGCATTATGAATGACTTTTACTATGGAAACAAATCTGAAATCGTGAAAAAAAAATCTTCTGTTCCATACGTTTTGACGAGTTATGCGAACATAAATGTAGGGAACAGCTAATATTTTTTTTGCGATTCCAGGTTTTGTCCCATAGTAAATGTTGTTCATAATGATAAGTAAAGTCACCTGTTTAAGTTTGGGCACTGTTTAAAAACTTACCCTGTATACAAACAAATACCTACTTTCTTTCGTCGCTTCATTGTAACATTTGCATTTCGGTATAAACGGTTCATTTCCGATATTTCTTATTAGAGACTTAGAGACGAGGGTTGTAGATCAAACAGTGATTAAAATTAAATATACTTATTAAAAACCGTTATTGGAGTTGACCAGCTACGAGCTGCCATAAGTATTGTTTAACCTTCTTTGTTTTCCTATTTATACATTTTCTGTATAAGTATTTCAAATACGGATTTATTTTTGTGTTAGTACTTAATAATACAGCTAAAGAAAACAGGTAGTTTTTTTTTTCAAGTTCGTTTTAGTTTCAAGTAGATCTCTACAATTTTCTTGCATATTTTTTTTAACCGTTGTGTTTTAAAACACTTTATGTTTCTCGATATATTTAAATTTTGGATACAAAACAAAATATTTTGCTAGTGGCCTCCACCCCTTCTCTTCAAATTATAACTTTGGCACAATATTTTGAATTTACAAACATAATGTATGTTATTACAGCTTTCATACATTTAACTGCTATGACCAACGTGCTTCTGAATACAAAATTACTCAATTTATTACCCAACTTATAGAAGTTGCGTGCGCGTTATTGAAAACTTTAATTCGTACGTGAATTTAATATTAAACTCCAGAATTATAAGAAGTACAAAACGAGCAAAACATACAATAGCTGTTGAGAAAAAATATACATCATCTTATGAGATACGAGCCTGAAACGTTATAAGTATACGCTGCGCCCAATTTTTTTTCTCTTTCGCCTCATTTTTCCAGGTAAAATGCTACATTTTGGAGAGTGAGTTATATGAACAAGCTTCCACTAAGCGTCAGACCCATTTTAGATAGAAAAGCAAACAGTTCACGGCAAGTACCGTTCAATTCAAGAAATATGAACCCAGTAAACATTTTGGAGAACGCTCGTTTATTTCACAATACGATATTTGTAAACCAATTGTAGGTACAGTAGAGCTATCATTAACAGGCATTCTATATCTGGCATAAAACCTCTGGATATCAATAAAGTTTAGATCTCTTCAATCTATATAGGTATATAAAAAATAATCCCTATTTCCCTTGACTATATATATATAAGGGAATCCCTATTTCCCTTGGTCACGGCATCAGGCGTGGACCGCAGACACGGCTGGACCGATTTCGCTAATCCTTTTTTTGCTGTATTCGTTATTGTCAGGACAAGGTTATAGGTAGGTGTAGGGTGTAGGTGAGTGTAGGGTGTAGGGTGCGTTGGTAGGTAGGTATGTATTTAGGTAGGTAGGTAATGTAGGTATGAAGGTAGGGTAAGGTAGGCAGGGTAGTCCAGGTGGAACAATACATTAAGTATCTCGGCCTTACCCTGGACGGTCGGTGTGGCTTTGAAAAGCTCCTGGTTCCCCGCGTCGGGAAGGCAGTGGGTGCTTTACACAGACTGTTTCCCAATCTCGGTGGACCTCGAGAAGAAGTTAGTCGCCTCTACGCGGGTCGTGCGAATGATGGTCCTTTATGGGGCACCTGTTTGGTCAAATAGGCTATCAGGCGTCCGACGCTGCAGGACTAAAATCAACAGCCTGCAGCGGAAAATGGCCATACGTATCGCACGAGGATACCGGTCTGAGGCGGCAACTCTTTTGGCACGCTTTCCACCGCTGGACACCTTGGTGGATATGGACGCGAGGGTCTATAGCCGAATCTGTGTCATTCGCCAAAGTGGCAATAGCGTTGTAGGCTGAGGCGGCAAGAATGTCGACACGCGCTCGAGTGGTGGCGTGAACGGCTGCAACAGCCGCAATATTCGCGTAAGCGCGTTGTCGAAGCCGTCCTACCGCACTTCGAAGCCTGGCTGAAAAGAGAGGAGCATCTCTTATCGGCTCACTATGGTACTAACCGGGCATGGTTGCTTCGGGGAGTACCTGAACAAGATTGGACGAGAGGCCACGGTAAATTGCCAACATCGCGGATGCGGCTTAGATTCTGCACCTCCTCGAGCGTGGGCTGCTGAAAGACGAGTCCTGATCGCCAAGATCGGGTGAGATTTGTCTCTACCGGCAGTAGTTGAGTCTATGCTGGCGGAGTCGGAGAACTGGCGAGAAATGGCCTCCTGTGAGACCATGATGGTTCAAAAGGAGGCTGCCGAGCGGGATCGCTCGTGGGAAAAGGCGTCGGGGAGGCAACCACCTCGACGCCTAACACGCCGAAACCCCGTCTGCAATCTTAGGGCAGGCGGGAATTAGGGATCGCGGGCGCTCAGAGTGGGGACTCTGTCCGCCCACTGAGTGACCTCAGGGTAGACAGTGCATAGTGGTCATGTGCTGCGTTGCAGACTTGCACAGTTAGGTTTCGGGGAGACTCCTTTACAGTCTCCCCAGAGATGTGCCCTAACAGGTGCTGCACAAAGGGGGTTCCTGATTGGTATTTTGAGAGGTAACGGTGCCCCTTCAATGTGCAGATGATACACCATCGGGGTGGTTTTAGTGAGGTGAAAATCCCACAGTCCCCGGTCTTATCCCCAAAGCCCGGGAACCTTTTGAAGGTTATCCCCGAAAAAAAAAGGTAGGTAGGGTACCTACCCTACCTACCTTTTCTTTAGAGCCTTTTCTTTAGCCGTAGATAAATAATGAGTGCTACCCATACGAAGCTGGGGTGGGCAGCTGGTACAATAAATTTATGTACAAATAATTCTAAAATATGGGTGTTTCCATAGGTACACGCCTAACCTTTCGGGGATTACAGGCGTGATGTTATAATTCTAATATAATATTCCTCATAATAATATATCTGCTTCGGGTGTAGGTACATCAAACAGATTTATCGGCACGTGTCACATTTTGATCGATACAAAGCAAATATTTGTCATAATTGTAATCCAAAGTAAGTATTTCCTGATATTTGAGAAAGTTCGAGATAATTCTTACTGAGAGTATTCATTCGGCATGTTAATGATGTCAATGTACAAGGACATAATTGTTGAGTGTTTACATCATTTGTGCTGATACGGGTAGCCATGTGAGTCATGAAGCCTGCACTGCTAATGTGTGTGCACTGTGTAGAACACACATAACCTACCAACCTTCTGAATTAAAATACTGATCCAGTCAATCTACACGTTGTGTTCGAATTTTGAAACTCTTTTAGCTTTTACCTACTAAAGGCCAATCTGTAAATACAGTAGCTTCATTTAAAAAAGCTGCTGCGTAAACAACACTTAGAAAAAACGCCGGGAATGCCAAATCGCTAAGCTTTGAAAAAGTAATAAATTACCAACAGCCGCAAAATGAGAAAATTTCTTGCTCTTTAACTTGACGAAATTCTGAGGAAACACGAAATCACTGGAAATAAAAGGCCGGCCAGCTTTTAATTTGGCAGAACGATCCTTAGGTATGCAATATAAATGGATTTTTCGGAAACCTTCTAATTCAAGATTTTATGTGAGCGAAACAAGAACATATATAACCTACATACATACAAGAAAGTTTAAAATATTAGATTGCATGGTTCACGTTGAAATTGAAGATGGTAATAACGTTATACATTAAAATTAATTATCATTATTACGAGTCTCGATACTGAAAAGTACGTCGTGTTGCTCCGAGAAAAGGGTGTTGTATATGGCTCGAATCGACGGAAACAGGGCACGATAGAACCTTTATACTTATTAATAATGTCGGTAAGTTTCCTCCATAATTTTTCAGTGCAACAAGTGTTTACATTTGTATTACTTTTTCTTGAATATTTTATTTATGAAACTTCAAGCTTTTTTCCCTTTGTAAGTTATTTCGTTTGTCTCATCACTATTAGGACAATCTAGTCTTCTGCCTGTCTGGATTTAGGCCTTAAGTTAATCATAATCATTAATTACTTTGTTAGTTACGTCTTACGATACATGACTCGATCTAGTCCCAAGACCAGTAGTAAGTCTTAACTACAAGATTCACAAACGTACTCGTAGGCGTAGATATTTGTAACGAAGTCCGAAACCTATCGTGGCCCCCGGCAACATGGCAACTGAAGGAACACGGGTGAGTTTTAGTCAGTAAGAGTCCCACACGCCCTCCCGCTCCGCCCAGAGCGGGAGAAGTTATTGGATAATGTCCCGCCCAACAAAAAAAAAATAATGGTATGTATAACTTCAAAAATAAAATGTTTTTACTTACCAAAGAAACAGCAACAGAACACGATCGTATACAGCGTAATAAATATGGCTCTAACATCCGTTCTATCGAATATGTACTCGTCATCACTGAGCGAGTATATCGTCTGGTTCACTCTGGACACATTGACGGCGCCCCCGTCGACCGCCTCCGTCTTATTATAAGACCCCCATACATTGCTCTGCTTAAAATCTTTGGTTACAAATAAATTGTACATATTTTCTGTTGACGAGTCAATCATGGCTCATTCTTCACTGAATCGCGGTTTTCGTCAGCCATCTTCTGAAACAAGAACGAAACAACTTTTTAAGTGCCGCGATACTCTGGAGATGATAGAGGAAAATAAAATATACAATTTTTAAAATACAGCACGTATGTAACAAACATCAGAACTCCAGCTAGAACCGTTATCGTAAATAAATAACCGTATCCTAGTATTTGCAGTAATTATACCACATGGAGGTTATTTTTGTTGTGAATTTTTCAACACTATTTTCTTGGAGATGTTTCTTTAAGACGAAGATACTTATGGCTTTATATCTACTAAGAAAGAACACATGAAATGAAATCTTTTAAATAGGGTTGCCACCTCATGTTAGCATAAATCCGGGAGAAAATAAAAACGACGAGTTTTTTAAACTTTTTATTTTATTTTGAATATATATTTTCCATTTGAACGTAGAAATTTCAAAATATCTAGAATTGAAAAAAGAAAAATAAAAAAAAACTTCTCTTTTAAAATTGCAAAACGTTAGGATTTCTGCCTTGACATGTTTTTCAGCTAAGCAGTTTCGTCCTTTTGTCCTTAAATCGAATACTTTACTAAAAACACGCTCGCAGGCGGCGTTTGATACAGGCATGAACAAAACGTAGTTTCGAGTGTCACGACTCGCGAGTTTGCGACTGCATTATCCAGTAGCACGCTAGCGCATAGTTGTATGATTATCGCCACTGTCAATTATTCCGCCATCGCGCGTGAATTTAGTATTCCGGGAGTATTTTGTTTGTTTGAAATTCCTTCCGGGAGCCGAGAGATTTAAATTTTCATTGCTGAATTCCGGAAGAGGTGGGAACACTACTTTTAAAGCTGGTCAGGCCTTTTATAAATAAAATAGAATACTCTTCATTATGTACACCATACAATTTACAGATAAAATGTATGGAAAAGAGAAGAAAGAATGAAACATTATTATGAAATAATGGTTTTGTCGTTTCATCATCAAATAGGTATAATAAAATGGAGCAGCACTGAAATCTTGTTGCGTCAGTTTCGTTCTGGCGTTTGTTCGCGAAACAACCCATCTGCCAGTATTACGATTGCACGGGCACAACAGCTGATAGGATTATAATAGAAACTGTATGTTTCGATAGTGGGAGAACTTATGATACAAGAGTTAGTTCCATTGTACGAAACTACTTCTGAAACTTTGGGCATACGATGTCAAAACTTCCGCACCCGATACAGAAGGGTCAAATGGTACCTCATAGTGCCCTATGTATCACATCAGATGTCATACAAGTTTGAGTTATATCCTGTTCATATCAGACCCAACTCATGACGATCATGATGAGGTAACATGACAATCTTTATTGATCTATCGTGTGGATATTGTTCCGAGAATTCAAATCATTATTTTGTACCATTCTATTCCTGCTATTGTTGTATTTTGTCTATGTTTTCCCAATCTTCCTTTTATATATGTTTACCTTTTTTTTTTCTATATGTATCCGTATAAGTAAGGTTAGACTAATGAATTCATTTTCTTCTTTCGATAGTAACCGCTGGTAGCAAAAACAGTTAAATACAATTTAGGATTCCTAAGAATTTTACCCAAAACGAAAACAGAGCCGGTTGCTTATTTATGTGAAGTAATAAATAACAAGCTTACAAAAAGAAACACTTCATTACAAACGTCTGGGTTTTATCAGATTCTGTTTTACGTACTTAACTTCCATCTCGTTTTAATATTTCCTTTCGCAAATAAAATACAACTTTCCGGTGTTCGTAAGGTAATAAAATATCTTCAACGTGTTTATGAAACAGTTCGTTGGGCACAACGACCCTTGCAAATAAATATTTAAGACTTTGTATGTTACAGGGAAGTTTCGCAGAAAGGTCCTCAGTACCTATGTATGTAATTCCCGTAGCTGGATCCTTATCCGGGATAGAAAGACCGAAAGTCAGAATTGGAAAGAGGTTACGTTCATCCCGCAAAAGATAGGCAAACCCACAAAATGAGGTTAAGATTTGACATGAAAAATTACTTCCATTGTCGTACTATAGCATGAAAATAGCATTATCAATAAAAATGCTCCGCGGAAATAGCCACTTTTTATACGGCGTATCTTTTTATTACTCTTTAGGGATTCCTCAGAGCTATTCTCCTATATTAAAGTTTTTGTCTATGACAATCTCGACACTAATCTGGGTTTTACGATTGAAAAGATTTTTATATCAATTGGATGAGCAGTTTCACTTATATCCCTCAAAGAAATCTTTTTATAGGAACACCTGTGTCTGAATATATTTTAAGAGATCACCTTTCAGTGAGGTGAGACAGTGAGATAAATTGGCTGTAAAAACCTTTGTCTGGAATTCACAAATTAATGAATTAAATAGAATCTAGGTATTCAAGGTGCTTTCAACACCAATGAATTATATTATTATATTATCACTGTATTTAATAGATGATTTACCTAGATGTTTTCAAAAACCTTCAAAGCTTAGGTCTGCAAAAATGTAGCCAAGATTTATTAAACACAAAGAATTATTAATTTCCGGGCTAAAGGCAACAGGCAAGCGGTCATCGTAATCCGCTTCACTGCCAAATCCCCCTGGAGAATAGCAAACCCAGGGAATTGAACTTGATAGCATTACGTTGCAGAAAATACGAGGTCTGAAATAAAACAAAAATCTTGGGAAAACTAAAGAAAAGCAATCTTATAATTTATGACTTTATGGGAGTTCTACCCGTAATCTATCAACGGAGTCTAAGGGGTTTTGGACCGAATCTTGATGGATTAATTTATGACACTGTCCAATATTCGCTTATTATGTACATAACAAAACATCATGCCTTATTTCCCCGAAGAATTAGGCAGAGGTGTGTAGAGGTGTGTGTGTTTGTGGTGTTAGTAGGTAAAACTGACTAACTGACTACATATCTGCCAATTTATATGAACAGCTGGTATTTTTTTCACGATATCAAATTTGGTTTCATTTAGTAAAATTTGTTTAATTTCTTGAGTCACATGCTCTTTTATTATCGCCAGACCAAGCCTAAGCAACAAATAATTGAAAGAGTTATACCATCTTTGTTAGGGTAGCAAAGACAGACTTTGTTAGAGCAACCAAAGCTTTAGTACTGGTTACAAAGGCAGCAGTTAATTTTCCAAAATAAAGTTGTTTAATTAATAACTTATTAATATTTTATTATACAACAAAGTAACAGCTACTGTCATTAGTTCCCCTGACAACTTACTACGTGGCAATAAAAACATTGGTTAAAGACTATATTGTCTATGCTCGGCTCCCCCCTGTTAAAGTTTTGTTATCGTCCCACCACTTTTATTTAGTCCGGTTTTACCAAGGGAATTTGTGTTAGTAGTAGTAACTGGGTTGTGGAGGTCAGATAGGCAGTCGCTCCATATAAAATACTGGTATTCAGCAGCATCCGGTAAGACTGGAAGCCGACCTCAACATAGTTGGGAAAGGCAAGGCAGATTTTGATAACACCAAATGCTCATACAACTGCCATCGATTACTTACGGTTATACAGGCGATAAAAAATGCCACCGTGAAACAAAACTTCCCAAATAATTCCTGGAATTCGTCTACTTGTTGAATAAATGTTTTGAATATTTCACGCCGCTTGTTGCCAACCAAAAAACAATGTACGGGACGCGCAAAACAAACTGACATACCAAAATGTATTCTTCCGCGAAACTAACATAGTAACGTGTTACATAAATGCCTGTGCCCATTTTATAGTTTAATAGCTTTTTCTGTTATTGTTTAAAACGTTTATTATAAACAGATTACCGTGGTAGTTAAAATTAGAGATTCACTGAATCAAGGTCACAAGCACACAAAGTATAGAAGATGTTTTTACAAATTCCCTGCGACTCTTTAGCACCTGGACAGATGATACACCTTCAAAGGTTCATAAAGAATGACATTAACCAACAAAGGAATTTCAGATTGAATACGCCATTGAAAGCATAAAACGTTCTTTAGTCGCATATTTTGCGATTTATTAGAACGTATAATAAAGCTGCCAAATACGAGAGTACTTAAAGTCGACACGTTATGGTTCCGCACCACTAAGAAACAACTTGGTTTAGAAAGTGAATTATTGAAGTTTTCAGATGTTGTTTAGTAGTTGTAGGACGGGGTGGCAGTTTTACGCTCTTTCTGAACAGTGGATAAGACCCGAGCGGGTCGGTGACGCAGAATCGGATATACTCGGCTCCAGTTGTCATCAGCTCCGTTTACTGTCATACAAGGAGTGCATTGTTTCAAGAATTACGTTTTATTAATAAGTATTGAAATTCACATATCGGTTTGCAACTTCCAGTCTAACCGGATGCGGCTGAATACCTGTATTTTACATGGAGTGACTGCCTTTGTGACCTCCAAAACCCAGAAAATGGATAATACGATACCCCTTGGTAAGATTGATTGCCAGACTTTCGGCCTCTGGCGTAACGACTGTAAAAGATCTACGTGCTCTCCGAGGCACGGAAGAGTCTCTGTATGTAAAGATGGTGACCCATCCACGGACCAACTCCGGCAAGCGTAACTTAACCTGATGGAGCGACACGTTTTTTTGGAGCTCGTGGTTGAACAATACCATCCGTATTGTTCAACCACGAGCTCCAAAAAAAACGTGTGCGTTCGGGGGACCCCTTCTGGAACGAAGTTTTTCTCACGTATGATTTAAAACAAAAACAAAATTTTAGCGGCTGCCATCTTGGATTTACATTTTGACCTCACTATCGGCTTTAGCACCCTCGAAAACCATGAAAACGATACACATGATGAAAAATTTGAAAATTTTCGCAGCTGCCATTTAGGATTTTCATTTTGACCTCACTATTGGCTTTTGCACCCTTGAAAACCATGAAAACGATACCCATGATGAAAAATTTTAAAATTTTCAGAGCCGCCATCTTGGATTTTTATTTTGACCAAATTCACACTTTCTCTCTCTCTATCATGCAATGTACTCGGGCCGATGTGTACAATTTTATCCCACTACACTGTAATCACTTTACTCTTTTCTTTTGTTTTTTTCTGCCGGTGTTCTCTCTCTCTCTCTCTTTCTTTCTTTTTGAATTAGAAGAAGACAGTCGCAAGTATTAACACTTTTTAGCGTGACGATTTCTGAAAGTTTACAAGCCGCGTTAAAGAACTTCGTTCCAATAAAATAAAATAAAACTAAGAATTTTATTTTATTATATATTTTAAAATTAAAAATTGATATTAGTTTTCACTTCTATCCTGTTATATAATTACACACCCTCTTTTTCAACGACCTATTTAATATCTTTGTTTGTAAACGGTACATACATTCTCCAGTCTTTTTCCCAATTTATTTGGGTTCGACGCAACATGTCCCTTTCTTCAATATTAGTATATTAGCCGTCATCTCGATAGTCACCCCATTTCTAGCCATATCATCTTTCACACAGTCCATCCATCGTTTCTTTAGTTTGCTTATTTGTAAACGGTAGCAATACAAATATTTGCACACGGAATATTCAAATATTCTATATTCCGCGGTTGACACGTCATAAACTGTTTGGAAATAGGTAGATGCTATCTGCCTAAGTACCTACCTATGAATAACAGACGGACCGCACTCGTATCAACCTTCCGCCATTACATTTTTAGTAGGGAACCCTAGTAAATAAATGTAGGGGAAGTAACTTTACAACGTTGTGAAACATTGGCTAGCTAGCAGAAATCCAATCTAAGAATGCTGTACTACATTTGACCAAGTTTTTGATTTCTTGTGTGGGTTTTTCGGCCACTTAAAAGAATTGTAATGACGTGCTTTTGTCTCCTGGGGTACCATATCCTACTTGAGAAGTTTATTTCAATATCAGCTTTTTGGCAGGTTTCCACCAAAAAGGGGAGGGGAGATTTCGTAAAGAAATAATACCTATTATATTGGTTCTTTTCTTCAACACAATATAATACAATACACTATTGGTAAGTAGCTACCAATATTGTATTGATTGAAGCATAACGGAGAGTTGTGAAAATAATGAAAACCTAACGTTATGGTGAAAGAAGGTCCTTATAATGCTTCAATTTCACACACACTCCCGTGGAATTTCCACAAATATTGTCATTATTTTATTTTCCTTCCGGAAGGAACATAGTAATTCTTACAAAGACCTACCTGTTTTTCGAATTAAAGTTATTTCGAAAAACAAGTCGGAATTTTTACTCAACATTCCGCATTCTCGTATTTATAGCAGGTAAAAATAATGTAAAACTCTTTCAACTAGAGTCGTATTTTATCTTTTATTACCAAAAAACATTTCGTTTCAATTTTCACACTTAGTTGTAAAAACAAGAAAGATTCTTTTTTCTACAAAAGCTTAGCTATATATCATTTTGTCCTGATTTGTAGGCAGAACAATTTCAGTAATAAAATAATATATTCCTTTAATAATATAATCTTTCGAGCCCTAACAAAGATAAAATCCCAATCCAATGGAAGTGGGCCATCGAAGTCGGCTCTGAAATAATATTACAAGTAAAACAAAACTCAGGCTATGTCGTACATTTTAATTAGTTTCCCTCCCTATCTTAAATAACTTGAATATCACTTTTTTGGCAACAATATTAAGACAGGCACTATTTCAAACTTAATGAAATGTTCGTTATTATAAAGTATTTGTTTTCCCGGCCATGCCTACGTGACTTAACAAAGCTGAAGGCGTAAAATTTTTGCCACCCATCTGAAAATAGTACAAAATTCATTATATCCATGGGACTGCAGATTATATTCTTTTATAAGACCTCATCGGCATTCAAAGTACGTTCCGATGTAAACAGCTGTACATATTAACGTATAACAAGGAAATCTTAGACCCGTGTTGGTTTAGGAACTTAAAACGCAAGTAAGTAAGATTTTCGCTTAAGTACATGGCTTCCTTATTACGAGGTTCATTATTTCGGTTCGGAACATGTTCGAAAATTACCCTTTCAGAACTTTTTAAAATAAGTAATTATAGAGATACTAGTAGTAAATACTAACATAATACTAACTTTTATCGGTAATACCGTCTCATTGCGTCATCCTATGTAAATTCTGTCCTACTAATAATCCTAATATCCTATTATAAATTCGAAAAGAACTCTGTCTGTCTGTCTGTCTTTATGTTACCTTTTCATTTCTCATAGTCGGAAAGTAGTGTTTGTTTTCCGACTATGAGAAATAAAGTAAGACACATAGTAATTGCTTCCCTCTCTAGGGCGGGATTAAGTAAAAAAATAGAACTAAATTCGGTTATGCTGATCTCGCAATACATAGGATTTCCGTACAATGCGAGGTCAGCTTATACTAAAAATGTGATGCCGTGCTTGATGTGTAGCCGTATGTACCACTAAGAGGTCAAGTTGTAGGTTTGTAAAAGTTAATCTCTGGAAATACTAAAAATCTTTCACTAATAGAAAGCTACAATATGTCCGAGTAACTTAACATACTTTTTCAAACTTTTATGAAACAACAAATTCCCGCGGGAACCGGCCAACTTCTAGCATAGAAGATGGCCGGTTCCCGCGCGAAATTCCAAACGTATAAAACACGTCCGACCTGTACACTTCTTCGTTTTTAAATATTCTTCCATATCGTCGTAACTTCGCGTTCCGGGCTCTTAAAGTGCCATGTTTACTGCTAGTAAGCGCCATGTTTACAGCTAGTAAGCGCCATGTTTACTGCTAGTAAGCGCCATGTTTACTGCTAGTAAGCGCCATGTTTACTGCTAGTAAGCATCATGTTTACTGCTAGTAAGCGTCATATTTACTGCTAGTAAGCGCCATGTTTACTGCTAGTAAGCGTCCAGTTTACTGCTAGTAAGCGCCATGTTTACTGCTAGTAAGCGCCATGTTTACTGCTAGTAAGCGCTATGTTTACTGCTAGAAAGCGTCATGTTATCTGCTAGTAAGCGCCATGTAAACTGCTAGTAAGCGACATGTTTACTGCTAGTAAGCGCCATGTTTACTGCTAGTAAGCGTCAGGTTTACTGCTAGTAAGCACCATGTTTATTTATTTTATTAAGGTCAACCAACAATTGTTTACGCCAGTACATTAGTAGTGTATTACGTATAACAGGATACAATTGCGGGTGCAACAATTAATTATAGGTTAACACCGCTAGCACAAAAAACAGTGGTAAAACCATTAATTACTAAGTTACTAAATTACGACAGATTCAAAAAAGTGTGAAAATTATATTAATAAATTAGATCATAAACAAGATACAAATTGAATGATAATTGATATTAAAATTAGATTATAAATTAGACTAAAATAAAATAAATTAATTACATTGAACATTTAAGAAAAAATTAAAACAACAACAATTCAAATACTGACTGTGGTAAGGAAAAAAAAAAATAAAAGTATCCAACTCCATAACAAACACAGTAAACAGAATTATTCTATCAAATGATACAATTATACTAACAATAGCAATGAGATTTGCGTTTCGATCAAAAAAAAATACTGTACAGATAAAAATAAAGGTAATAAATAAAAAAACAAAATGTAAACAGCAAGCCTTACAAGTGTGCCGCATGATCGCTTAATAAAATTATCTTAAGAACTGCACTTACACTGGCGCAGTGTACCTATATCCAACAAGTCACTACAGCTATTGAGGATCCTGCATAATCAAGGGATTGGAGAGTTTGCACCAAGTGCAGACCTTCGATATGGCGGGCACAGAGGCGTTATGCTTTTCCCTAGGATACCTAGAAGGCGCCCGAAATCTAATTAGGTTAAGTAAATCGGGACAGTCAATTTTGTTACGTAGCAGTTTAAATAAAAATAAAACATCTGCGACATCTCTGCGTGCCGATAAGGTTTGCACTTTGAAATGTTGCAGACGGGAATTGTATGAGGGAAATGATTTGTAATTCCTTTCACAAAAAGCTAGTTGCCACATAAAGCGCTTTTGTACACGCTCGATCCTCAGAATATGGGTGGCGAAGTGAGGCCTCCATACAACGCTGCAATACTCCAAAATACTTCGTGCGAGACTGTTGTATAACATTATTTTTGTGCTAGTTTTGCGAAAACCTTTAGTGGTTCGAATTATGAATCCCACCATTTTGGATGCTCTCTTAATTATACTTTCGATGTGGGGTACGAAACTTACTTTTCTATCGAAGAGTACTCCTAAGTCTCTTATAACTTCTACTTACTGAACTTTGTCCTGGTTTATGTAGTACTCAGTTTCGATGTATTTAATGTTCCGGGTATATTTTGTATGGTAACATTTTTTAGAGTTCAGTTGCATTTTATTATTGTGACACCATTCGATAACATGGTTAACGTCGCGTTGCAGGAGCTCACTATCTTTTGATGATTCAATTTGACGTGCCAATTTTAAATCGTCGGCGTACATAAAAGGCTCGGAAAATTGTAGACACAAGGGAAGGTCGTTTATGAAAACAATAAAAAGTATTGGTGCCAAATGTGATCCCTGCGGAGCGCCAGAGGTGATAATTCGTGTTGTAGATTGATACCCGTTAACAACGACATAGAACTCGCGCCCCGAAAGATACGATTTGAACCACTTTAACAAAGATCCAGCTATACCGTATGCCTCAAGCTTTTTTATTAGGATGGAATGGGGCATTTTGTCGAAAGCTTTACTGAAGTCGGTGTAAATAATATCCAATTGTTTGCCTTCGTCGATAGTCTGAACTAGGGACTCAGCAAAAGCTACTAAGTTCGTAGCTGTAGATCTTGAAGGTACGAACCTGTGCTGACAATTGCTCAGGTACATTTTAAAATGTTGTTGGACATGAGGGCAAATAAAAGATTCAAAGATCTTAGCGAATGTAGAAAGAATTGAAATGGGCCTGTAGTTATTAATGGAGTCTTTCTTATCTGACTTGTGTATTGGCACTACCTTAGCCTTTTTCCATTCTGAAGGAAATGTTCCTGCGGCCATGGACGCATTGTATATGAATAATGGATATGACCAAAACTAATGCACAATTATGAATAAATACCGGGGGAATGCCATCGAGGTTCCATGGGGGTCCATGTTTACTGCTAGTAAGCGTCATGTTTACTGCTAGTAAGCGTCATGTCTTGATCATTTACGCTAAGCTCTTCATTTTACTTTGGACACTGGTTATATCCGACAATCCTCCGCATTTCCCTCTTATTAGAGGCTTTTTCGCAGACTTGGTTATTTGGACAGCACAATAAATCTTTGTTAAAATTTCGAAAAAATGTATATTATTTTCTAATGGTTTTCTATCTGAAACCCTTAATTAAAAACAGAATCTACTCCATGCAGTCAAGAAAGACATGTAATTAAGTGCATACCTATTTAATAAGTTTGAAAAGTTTTATTCTATAGCGATGGTTTTTATATAACGGATAAAAGGAGAAGTGCTGAAAATAGCGGCAACATGGCGACATCATTAAGCTGCCGTACCTACGGAAACTAAAGTAACCGTCATGAGAAGCTATAAATTTTGTAAACAAGTGTTCAGGAGTTCACAACATTTAGACCAACAAAAAAAATGAATTTGTTTAAGATTTAATAAATTATTAAGTAACAAATATTAATTAACATATATTATTTAAGAATAATTATTCGTCAGATTCAGATGTTTCCATTTCTGTGTCAGAATCAGTGACATGTCTCACGAAGCTGTCTACAGTTTTATCAAAACAATATCGAAACAATAACAAAATTAACAATAACAACCAGATCCGCGATATATGCAAAGCAATGAAACAAACTCGTACGCATTCGATACTCGAATAACGCGTTGATTTCAAAATGGCGTCCCGATAGTTTACAATCCCTGCGACGGACGCGTTCCGGTACCAAGAAACACAAACGATAGCGCTTTGCGTCGTTAAAATATGATCCGACTAAATTAAATAGGTTGTTACTTTCATATAACCCGTCTATATTTCATGTCGATTGAATATGGTCGATTTATTATTATCTCGCAGTATAAAATGTTTACTTAGTAAAAGATGTTTGTTTACATAATTTATAGCTTCTCGTGACGGGTACTTTAGTAACTAACATAGAGTTCTATCACGTGAACGGCGAAGTACTTCGTGTATCGATACTTTTATACTGCAAAATTCTGTGATAATTTTCTTTTTAGTAAGGACGATGCCTGGATAAAAAAAGAAATTCTATCTAGTTAATAAAAAGATAATAGACACGTATTTTTTTGCTTCATCATATTAATAAAAAATGACTTGGATAAAACGCATTAAAGTTGGGGAATGGGGGTCGCTACGTCACAAGTAAGTATAAAATCTACATACTCGTGACGTCATGGCACATTTGAACTCAATGTATCGCCGTTTCGTTTGAAAACGTAAAAAAAAATATGTGTTCAAAATGTTTTAATAATCTATAAGATGGACAAAAAATATTCTCTTAGTCACCATCCCCATTAAGACCTTGAACCCACAACATTTTGTTTGACTATCTATAATCGACATCACTCTAAATAATTAATTAAACAAAATTAATATCTCTATACCACGTTGTAAAAACGCACCGAATAGACCCCAAAATAGCCATCAAGAAACATAAACATCAATATATTTTGGTGTTAACACAAATTGCAATCAATCCATATTGCGGAATAATTAAGCACGCTTGCAATTAAATTGAAATGTTAACTGTTCAATGAATATTTAAGAGACCTCACAATTGATTGCTATTTTCTTGCGGTCCGAAACATGCTTGAAATACATAACAAGCTTTTTGTTTGTAGTCCACTTTATTATGGAAGAAAACAAATGTCTTTACGAGTCAAGACAGCCAGACAACCCCTTTCTGGTTAGGATATTGGTATTACCCAAATAAATATTACTCAGATGTAAAGGATTTCTCTTCACGGAATGTAAATAACTCGATTTGTTCATACGATCATATATTTTACGTCGGTACTAACATTGTGATTAGGAATTTTATTGTTTTTACGGTTCCGTACCTCGAAAGGAAAAAACTGAACCTTTATAGGATCACTTTGTTGTCCGTCCGTCCGTCGGTCTGTCTGTCAAAACCCTTTTTCTCAGGAACGCGTGGAGGTATTAAGCTGGATTTATTTAAAATACTCCCTTGGAGCTGTGAAAAAAATCAAACTTCTAAGCCAACGCAATCAAAAGATACAGCTGTTTATGCCGCAAATTTCCACAAATTTTCGTCACTCGCAAGGGAATCAAAACCTACAGGGTACCTCCCGTGAACTCAGAATCTTGTAATTGGGTACGAAGCAACGTCTTATATAAGCACAGATAAAGAAAAATTGCGAAAACCGTAAATTTTTAGTTACATCATGTAATAAAAATATGTTTAATCATTTTAAACATACTACCCCTTTCATTTTGCAATAAAAATACCATAACTATGACTCGATTGTCGTGATGCGTGAACTTTTACTTATATGCCTACAGGTTTGTACGGAACCCTCGGTGCGCGAGTCCGCTTCGCACTTGGCCGGTTTTTTTCAGGTAGGGCATTTCGTAGTTGACCTCTGGGATCATGACTACTTAACCGGGTTTTCCTGTGGGTGCCTTATGCTACTACAATTAAAACCTCCAGCCAGGGGTTATTCAACTATGCTAATTAAAACTAGGTGAACGCTCGCTAAGGGCACCCCCTGTGGGGTACGAACCTCGGCTTAGGGCGTCAACCGGAGGGAGGACATCAAGGATGGGACGGGCTGGATCAAAGTTTTGATCATGATAATTAGTCGGGGAATTTAAAGCTACATGCTCAGCTGCAACAAATGTTTTTTTTTTTTTTTTTTTTATGAAAATCTTTTTAATATCGGAACGTCTACCCCATCATCTGTTTAGCCTTTTCCCAAATTTATTGGGATCGGTTTCCAGTCGAACCGAATGCACATGAATACCAGTATTTTACATAAAAGGACTGTCTATCTGACCTCTACAACCCAGTTACTAGGTAGCACGATAACCTTTGGCAAGACTGGTTGTCAGACTTTCGGGTTTCTGACGACTGTAAAATATCTACGAATGACAGTCGGGACAAGCTTTCCGAAGCACGGACGTGTCTCAGTATGTAACGGATGGTCACCCATACACATACACGGACTGATGAATTGCTTAACCTTGAAGATCGACCCATGGCGCTGTTATTATTTAGCCACCAGCCCCTTCGGAAAGCGTACCTATCTATAAAGTTATAAATATATATTGTAAGTTCGTACCTCCGCGGCTCAACGCGCACTTGACCGGTTTTTATCAAATCAATAGGAACACTTGAAGCGCAACACATACGTATGTAGGTAGGTGTGGGTAGCCTCCAGGTTCGTCTTCACTCCACTACACTAAAAACTCGGCTTGCGTTGTATCTATTCATTGACACCGATACGCTCGCTGCTTGTTCTGTAAAATACAGATTTATACATAGTTACTTAGCAAAAACGATCGTTTTTTGTGGAATCATGCCCAATGTTAAAGATGAGGTAAATCATGACTTCATCGACGTCAACAACTGACTGAAAAAAACTCAAAGCAAGTCAACTTTCTTCAGCTTTATTAACTAAAACAGTCAAAATGACAACTTCTGCGATAAAAAGTTGATGGAGAGCATATCATGCATAACAATGCTATAATTTCACAGTTTACAAGTGAAAGAAACGTTCAAAGTAAATGAATGGAAATATTGATATCTCCAGAAAATACTCGTGTGGAAGACTTCAGTAATTTTTCGAGAGTCGCGTAATCATGTTACATTCCCTACAGAGAGCACCTATTATGGGGAGTTTTACGTTGTAAGTTCGCTGAATAATTAAACATTTCAAACTCTCATAAGCGCTACCCATTTTGAATAAGTAATGCTATTAAACCCAACCATCTTTCAATGGTTTTCGAGTTTGGTAGATTTCTACAAAATATTCTTCAGTAAAAGATTTTATTTCGTAATATACCTGTAGGTACTAAGCTTATTACTAAATTATTATTCCCTAACGCCTGTCAGATTTTACTGACATTGAACAATCTTAAGAACTCTATACCTATTGACGCAGGTATGTATTTAATGAAAAACATTACCTAGATTTTAGGCATCTCAATTAAACGAGGGTAGAATACTGAGAATCCTTCTCGGAGGACTAATTAGTTGAAGCCCCAAATACTATTACGGAACAGCACTAGACCGCAAACAATTTTAATATATTAAGAATTATGTTCTTGAAATAGGTATAGCTCCTATTGAGACAAGAAGTACATACATGCTTCATATACATAGGTACATCATATGTTTCTAAGTAAGCGGTTTACTTTTTAACAAGATACATAACACATTTTGCGGAAGCCCTAAAATCTTTTCTATGTGGCGGTTACCCTCAATTATTGTTGCCCTCTTTTTGAGCACACTGCTTTAATTTTAGGCTGTGACTCTCATGGAATTACTTTGAGAATTCGGAAAACCATTGTATCTTTTAGGAAAATGGATCCTAATATGCTTAATTAAATAACCTAGATCTTGGAAGTCATTCCCTGTTGAAGTGTCAATTTCTTTTATCGATATTGTTTAAGAAATGAGAATATAGCGTTAAAATCTTATTTAGGTGAAAATGGGTTTTAAAAGGCCATTTCATAAAATGAAACGCTGAAAACAATACATAATAAAATGAATAGTAAAAGGCTGGCCCGAGCGACGCCTAGATTAACCTATAACTTTAGATCGTTTCTGAGATACAAATCTTATATTCATGTGCCAGTGATTTTCAATCGGCTATTCTCTTCGGCTGCTTTCGCAGAATCGGTGTAATTTCCTGCAATAAATTTCGTAAAGGTGTCATAAACAGTAACAGGGGAAATGATGTTTGTATTCTTTAACGTTTCCATTTTAATTTGTGGCATTTACGCATTCTGTTTCAGAATATAAATGAGGTAGATATCAGGGTAAAATGACAACGACTGCAACATTAAGAGATGACCCAGCTAAAGCTGCGGAATTCAAATTAAAAACAATGGATATTTGGATAAATCGACTTTGTACGGAAAACGTATTTTTCGCACACACAACCAATCGGGGCCATTCATACCAAATTTTAACCGACTTCAAAAGGAAGGAGGTTTTCAATTCGACTGCATGTATTTTTTTTTTTGTATGTTTGTCACGCGATTACTAAACCAATTATGAATTGATTTTGGTGATTCTTCTTTTGTTTGGTAGTTCATACTTCAGAGGTGGTCCCATTGGGCACGCCACAATTGCGGCGATAAGACCCCTCTTTGAGGAGTGGCTAGAGAGGCGCCACGGCGTCCTCACCTTCCACCTGACGCAGGTCCTCACTGGACTCGGCTGTTTCGGGAGGTTCCTGCACAGGATAAGGCGGGAGGAAACGCCCGGGTGTCACCATTGTGTGGATCGCCCGGAGGACACGGTGGAGCATACGGTGGAGGTCTGCCCAGCTTGGGCGGAGCATCGCCGTGTCCTCGTGGAGGCGATCGGCGGCGGTGATCTCTCGCGTCCGGCCCTGGTTCAGGCCATGCTCCGTACGAGCGAGAGGAAATGGGAGTCCGTCACCTCCTTCTGCGAAGCGGTAATGCTCGCGAAGGAGGAGGCGGAACGCGTGAGGGAGAGGCAAATTTCGCGCCCTCACGCCCCTAACCGCCGCAGGAGGAGACGCCCAGGGCGTCGGGAATCGCGAGGCGATTTCCGGCCACCGTAGGCGCGGACTTGCGGGCGGTGAGCAATGGGTGGCTCACCGTCCGATAAGGACCAGGCCCGGGTCGACGGCGCGTTGTGTTCCACGCGCGCCTCAAAGAGATGTCAGCAGAATTGAAGGGGTCCACTAGGGCCGATGCCTGCCGGGGTTGCGAAGAAAACCGAAAGGGAGATCGTGGCCCCCGGCGACAGGGCAATCAGTAAGAGTCTGACACGCCCTCCCGCTCCGCCCAGAGCGGTAGAAGTTATTTGATGATTTCCCACCCTCAAAAACAAAAAAAAAAACAAAAAAAAAAGGAGGTGGTCCCATATATATTTTTTTAACTTTGCTTGGATAGCTTTTGAGTTAGCTTCAATAATAAGTATTTTTTCCTAATAAGTGGGTATGTGGGTGATATGTTATTTACATAGCAGGTAGTGGTAATCGAATTTGTATAGGGTAGGAACCACAACACAAAAATTTAAAAGTAAAAACTTAAAAACTAAAAACTGCTGTTTTTTTACAGCAGAAATAACTTAAATTTCGGAAGTCTGTAGCAAAAAACGAAAATTCAAAACCAAATATACCGAAACTGTGTTTATAATAAGTATGTTTTTTTTTTCTTTTTTGTAAAAAGTTTTTATTATTTTTGTTTTGTCTTTCTGGTTACTGGACCTACAGGGGGAAAAACAATGAGATGCGTTCAGTTAGGTAGGTTACTAAAATGCAATGGGAAACCAATAACTCTTATTTAGAACTCTTATTCTATCTCTCTATTAATTTGAATTATGCCAGAGAATGGCTTGTTTCCTTTTAAATATAGCTAGAGGAAACTGGGAACACAGGTGCTTTGCAGACCAAGCCTAAGTAGATAAGTTTACTGAAACTTTGACCGTATCCTCATTGAAGTAGATTAGATTAAAAATCTTTGCTTGGGAAGAAGCACTACACTTTTTGCGAATAGGCAAACTACAATTCAGCTATCTGCTAGCGTCGTTTTAGGGTTCCGTGCCCAAAGGGTACCAACGGGACCCTATTACTAAGGTTCCGGTGTCCGTCCATCGCAACAGGGCTGTATCTTTTGAACCGTAATAGGTAGACAATAGTGTCTGGCCATAGGGCCGCTATAACAAAAAATAATAAAAGTAAAATAAAGTTGAAAATTAATGGTCCCTGAACGTGTTTTATTTCGGCGTTTTCAGAAAATATTTATAAATATTGTACGGTACCCTTCGTGTGCGAGTCCGACTCGCACCCGGCGGCTTTAATTTAATTTCTAAGTAAAGGCTCTTTCAAACAGGCGCGACACGCTACGCGACACAAAGACACCGTTCGTTGCGCGACGAGCGGTGTCTTTGTGTCGCGTCGCGTGTCGCGCCTGTTTGTAAGAGCCTTTAAAGTATGTGCCTAGTAGAGTTCCCAGATTCTGAAAGCTCATTCTGTTGTATTCAAATCATGTTGATTGGCTGTTGTCAACCAATCACAATGATGACAATGTGATTAGATAGCGTGTTAGGTCAACAACAACACACATCACACACAACATCAAAAAGACACATATACACAGAAACATAGTGTTGTCACTTAGTGAACACTTCAACAAAATGTACACTTCTTTATGTCAGCATTTTTTTTGAGTGAGAAGCAACCCATATCTCGAATTTACTAAATTTCCGCCTTATGTATGAAAATAAACAATAATACCAGATCCACTCGGTGCGAAGGGGCTCAATTTTATTACGAGCCCTTTGAGATTGAGCACGTACACCTTTCACTGACACAATAGGTACCTAATTGTTAAAGGGACTGTTGAGATGATGCATGAAGTGCCTGCTACACGGCTGCCAACCGCGTCCCCGACAGAGGTGACCTTGGTTGGCGACAGGCAGAGCTGAAATTTGGTCGCAAACCACCATCTACCGCCTCCGAGCGGGACCCGGTAGAAGTGACCTTGGTGGTTTACAGCCATGTGGTTATAAATCACCAAGGTCACCTCTGTCGGGACGCGGTCGGCGACCGTGTAGCAGGCACTTTAAACTTGAAGCCAACACCATTTTGTTTGACTGGCGAATTATTTGTAGGTATAGGTCGAGAAAATTTGAAGACGTGATTCGTTTAGGAGGTGTAAGAAATCCTAACTAATATTATAAATGCGAAAGCGACTTTGTTTCGCTTTCACGCTAAAACGGCAAAACGGATTTGGATGAAATTCGGCATTTCGGTAGACCATGACCTGGAGAAGAACATAGACTTCTTTTTATCCTGGATCGCAAACGAAGTCGCAGGCAACAACTAGTCTAGAATATTTATTTGAGCTGCAAGAAAGTAGTATATATGGAGTTAGGTATTACGATTTTATTAAGTCTCTCGCTCTTGAATAAGGCAGTGATAACTTAAATTCAGGCCGACGCCACAGTGATTAATAGATTAGGTAACATTATTTACAATTATTTTTATTCAGCCCAAAACAAGAAAACTAAAAGGTTTTCATTTGATATATTTTTGTATCAAATAAACCTTTAGATTTACTGTGATGCTACGAAAAACAACTTAATTTGATGAAAAAAGAAGTTGTTTTTAACGTACCTTTGGTAGCGTACCTCAGGCTTTCAACTGACCTAAAAGGTTTTTACTCGTGGTCCCATTAAATAGTAATCATTCTGCGTATACCGTCCTGTAATCTGTGCCAGACATGTTCTAGAGACTTATGCCTACTTATTACATTGTAACTAAATTAAATCGTATTTTAGGGTTCCGTACCTCATAAGGAAAAAACGGAACCCTTATAGGATCACTCGTGTGTCTGTCTGTTTGTCCGTCTGTCACAGCGAATTTGCTCCGAATCTACTGGACCGATTAAGTTGAAATTTGGTACACGTATGTATTTCTTTGAACTAAACACGAACGTGTAACGTAAATAAATGAATTTTGAATATAGGGTCACTTTAAGGAGGCAAATAAGAAAATTAAAAAAAAAGTTTGGCGACCTATACCGTGTGATATATCAAATGAAAGGACCTGTTGCGAGGATCTCAAATATATTTTTTCTATAATTTTAAAATAAACCTATTTAAAGATACATACATATTTAAGAAAATAGATGAAAATTGACCATTCCCCCCATTATCTCCGTAACTACTGGACTTAAAATTTTGAAAAAAAATACATAGTATGGCTCTTTACTCATATATTACAGGAAAACCTATAAGAATTCTAAGTCTTAAAATAACATGGTAAATCTCTCAATATTGTACAAACTTAGATTTGCAGTTGGAATGTATGGGAGAACATGTTTTTAAACTACAATGTTAAGCTTGTTCTTGGGATAAATAAATTTATCTCAACTACGGAACCCTTCATTGTGCGTAGTCCGACACACACTTGGCCGGTTTTTTTTTCTTTCTCTAGATCAACAACAATTTTCTGAAAGAGTGAATAATAGACATGAGAAACAACAGCGGGAAAATTCCCGAATTTTTACGAACGTTCGCATTCATTCTCAGTCTCAATCTGACAGAATTACCTCTAATTTCCGGGTCCGCGCCCACGCGACCCGCTTAGACTCGACCCGAAGAATAATACCAGATGTTTTACTACCAATTCAGTGCCATTTGTACAGTCAGGCAAAGTGACAACAAAACAAACAAAAAAAAGATTTTAATCTTTTAATTGTGTTTTTCCTACCTAGTTCTGTATTCTTTAAGATGTGTGTGAATGTTTATTTTTTAAAGATAATTTAGTCCATCGGGTTTTTTTTATTATTATTTAGAAGTACCTACTAGTTCGGTTACCTTCTTGATAACCTAATAATTATAATTACGTATAAAGACTGATTCAATAAATACCAGGTATGTTACGGAAGTCGTTTTACCGGAACGGGGAGTCAAAGGTGGAAGTAGAAGAAAGAGAATGTTATGGGAAGGGTTAGTGAAATAATTGAAACATAATTCTGTCTCTTTAATCAGTCAAATATTAGCGATAACAACCACAAACAACACAATAAACTGAGACTTCCAAGCGCGAGCGTGTATAAAATAAACTAACGTTTGTACGTGCTCTAGTCACATGCATCGCTGCGTTTCGAACTTCGGTATAAAGGTTCCCACACAAAACTGCGAATTCGCATCGCATTGCAAAAATCTGCGAGCTTGGCCTAGGCCGAGCGCACTTGACACAATGCAATGCGAATTTGCAGTTTTGTGTGGGAGCCCTAATTCCGATTCAAAATTATCGGAACCGAAATTGGAATCGGAGGTGTAAAATTGATCGCAAGTTCCGACCTTTCGGAACCAGAACCGAAGCTCCGTAACAACCCTGATAAATACCACCGTACCACTAGCTATAAGATTGAAATGATAACTAACAATAATCTGTGATTTTTACTACAAAGTGCAGACGTACACTGTATTAAAAAAGGATAAGTGCTTATTGTTCACTATGCTTAATGATAACGATGGATGTTGTACGTAATACCATTGTAAAACTTTTTTTAATAACGTTTTATTTAATATAATCAACTACATTAGTTTTGATTTATTATATGTATATATTTTAGTATTAATACCAGTATTTTTACTTTCTATAGTCCTTCTATATAATAATCAATAAAAACATTATTTGCCTTGAGCGCCTACGCAACTTTAATGGAAAAAAAAACATGTTAGCAACTGGATTCGGCAATAATGACAACTGAGAATAACTATATTAATTTTAATCTTAAATCTGAGATATCATTTTTTTCCGCCGGGCTTAGTTTTTTTTTTTTTTTTTTTGTATGTACCGTGGCCATTCTCCTTTGTGAATGGGCCAGTCGCTCATATGCAAATTGCAAAGCGTGTTAACAGAACTGGCAATTAAGTATCGAAGTATGAGCGCTCTCAAAGGATTCCGACGGCTTGATAGCACCACTCCATTCTACTGCTAAGATCTTTAACTGCTGATCAAACATAGGATTTAATACTTACCACATCTCCATTTTTTTAGACAAAATGTCAGAATTTTTTATTCAAAATCTGTATGAAAATGACCTATATATAAAACGTATTTATCGTAGTGAATTTATTAACGGACTTAGTTTTATATAAGATCTCATAATATGTTTTTGCGGTATAAGAACTGCTTTGCGACACTTGCATTTTTGTACATGTTATGTTTTTGATGGGATTTAATTATCTTTATTTATCATCAGTAAAATACATTAAAAAAAAACAGTAGGTACAAAACATAAAATAGGTGGCCTTATAGCTTATTATTTCGAGGGAAATACCTACAATGATTTATGTTTTTGCAAAATTAAATTGGTTTTTAACCGAATTCAAAAAAAACGAGGAGGTTCTCAGTTCGTCGGAATATTTTTTTTTATGTATGTCCCCCGATTACTTAAAGACGGCTGGACCGATTTGAAATTTTTTTTTTTGTTTGGGACAATGGGACCAACTTGAAAGTATACCCTATACTTTCAAGTTGGTCCCATTGTCATTTGGTTCCGATCTGATGATGGGATCTTGGAGAAATCGAGGGAACTCTTTAAATATTATTGCCATATCTACAGCGATTTGGGTATTTTTGATGAGCAGTTGATATTAGGATTGTATCTTAGATAAATTACAAACCAACCCACTAAAACGTGAAATATTTTTTTTTACAACAAATACAACTAACTTCCAAACTACAAAGTGAAAAATAACTTTAAATTCGGAAATCGGTGTCTTTGGATCAGTATTTTAGTTTTTTGACACCAACTTCCGATATTAAAGTTATTTTTCACTTTGTAGTTTGGAAGTTAGTTGTATTTTTTGTAAAAAAGTTTTTTTATTGCTACTTATATACCTACCAATTCAATTTAAAGTAGGTTTCCTGTCTCACATCACATTTTAGTCAACTATTTTACAATATTAAGTTAAAATACATTTAATTTTGATGAATTTCGAGGGTCGACCTTTGGCAATTATTTTAGGTAGAACGTGAAACTCTTAAGTAAACTATGCTAGGTTACCTACTTGGTTCGTTTAACAAACTAAAACCAGTCTATTAGACCTTGTAAACATATTTAAGTTGTAGTTGAGTCTAGAAGGGGAACCTTTACCACCCTACCATTTCAAAGAGATGTTTGAAGGCTGCCGTAAATAAACGCGACGCGACAAACTTAGGTCAATTTCCGTAAAGTTTTCATAGAAATTGTTCCACCAGAGTCGCGTCACACGGTCGCGTTGCGCCTGCTACAGGAGCCTTAACGAGTGTCTGTGATAACCTTAAATAATGATATTAACAGCTCCGATGTTCAATCCAAATTTTACTTCAACGTCCCCGAATGGTCGAAGTGATTTTATCCACCGCTACGCGTTCTATTGACTTCCACCAGTTACAGGCAGAATTCACTCATTTCGCAAGCAGGAACTTTTTATAAGAGTGTTAACAGCATGATATCAATCCCTTTACAACAAGTGTGTCCTCGGCCAGAAGGTGCTTAAACCTTGGCTTTTTACTTAACAGTATTATAATTTATTATTAGTTCAATAAGTTGAGTGCTAGCTTTTTAGCGTTAGTTTCTGTATTTGGATTATTACGATATGTATTTTTAGATTTAGCTTTGATTTTCTTTTTTAGGGTTCCGTACCCAAAGAGTGCCAAACGGAACCCTACAGCTAAGCCTGCGCTGTTCGTCCGTCCGTCTGTCTGCCAGCGGGCTGTACTGTATCTCATGAACCATAATAGGTGACAGTTTTTTCACAGATTGTGTATTCCTATTGTCTCTTTAGCAACAAATAAAGTTTGAAATTAAAGGGGGTCCCCATACAAAAACGTGTTTCTTTTTTACTAAAGTATTGTATGTACTAATGTAAAAAACGTAGTGTTTAATATTGAACGATGGTATCGGACCCTTCATGTGCGAGTCCTACTCGCACCTGGCCAATTTTTTTTTTTTTAGGGCAAAGACGTGGCTGACAATTACACATTCCTTTTAAAAAAAATCGATTTATGTAAAACGACTGATCGTAGCGATAAATCGTCTCGTATTTTTTACCTTTTCATCTCGTATTTTTTATTTTTTACCTTTTTTTACCTTTTTTTTACTTTTTGCGTTCGTTGTACCAAATCATGATATTCAAACACGCCTGACATAATAATAAATAACACAGAGGTAACTCGCTACTGCTACTGACCATCAATCAATCTGCCTAACCTTTTCCCAATTAAGTTGAGATCGACTTCCAGTTTAACCGGGTGCAGCCGAATACCGCTTTTTTACATAGAGCGACTTGCTATCTGACCTCCATAACCCAGTTACTGGGTAATACGATACCCCTTATTAGACTGGTTGTCAGACTTTTGGGCTTCTGCTACCCGTAAAGACTGTCAAAGATCTAGGAATGATAGCCGGGACCCACGGCTTAAAGCCTCGTACAGACTGGCGCGAAGCGACGGAACGACGCGACTCTAACAAAAAAAGTCTAAGAAAAGTTCACGGTTGAACAGGTGTCGCGTTGCGCCAGTGTATGTACGAGGTTTATTAACGCAAATAGCTGTAATACGGACTACTTAATCCTAAATTGAGATTTAGGACTCACTGTATTACCTACAAATACTGACTATTTCTTCGAATTGGCAGAACGTCGTAATACCCTCATCTTATACTGTGACATAAGCTGCTTGTGTTATAAAGATTAGCTCATAGCGACAAATTACTATGTCCTGGAAACTTGTGGAAATAGATTCCCCCTCCCTTTGTCCTCCCTTTGTACATGAATGTCCCTTTGTACCCTACATAATATGCACGGCGGAACGGCATGCGGATAGACCATGACCTGGGTTAAGGAAGATACTTTTTATCGCAGTAGGTAGTAAGTTCCCGTAGAATAATTTACGACCTGCCTGACCTGCGAAGCCGGGAGCAAAATGTAGTATTCAATATATTAATTATCTTATAACAACAACGACTTGTATCCGTCTGTGCTATATTAAAATTTGTCCAGATTGCTGCTTATACTAGAGACACAAATAATGACTACACATTTAAGAGACCGGCCGCCTTTGTTACGCGATAAAAGTGTGTGTAGTGTGTGAATATTGAGTAGATAAGATATCAGCTAAAAAATGATGATGTGGATATATTTAGTAACCTGTTCCGCTTAGCTATTTCTAAAGAGTCTTTAAAAGACCCTGAAAGAAATCGACACGTGTTTCACCTCTCAACGAGGCATCCTCAGGATGACGATTGACTTGTCGCGAACTCGAACACGGCGTGTTGCCACACCAAGCACCGAGCGTCGATTTCTTTCAGGGTCTTTTAAAGTATCTTTAGAAATAGCTAAGCGGAACAGGTTACTAAATATATCCACATCATCATTTTATAATGGATTTCCGCAAGGTCACGCCTGAATCAATTAACTAAGATATCATCTATATAAGGTGGGTACCTATCTATGGGTAGGTATACTTACTAGTAGATTTTATCCCGTATTTCGTAAATAGTCTGGTCAGTTACGCAATATCTAAAGGGTACGCCTGCGACTGAAAAATAGGTTAACTACACTATAGGTTGAGCTAACAATATATCGAAGTCGAGTCGCATTTCGATAAATGTAACCCTTTTTGGGACCTTGTTAAGTACACATAACTATCATCGCATAAGTAAGTAAAAAGCAGATTCCTATGTATTGAAGATTTTTTTTTTGTGGTGGGAAATCAAAACCTACCCGTGTTCCTTCGGTTGCCCTGTTGCCGGGGGCCACGATCTCCCTTTCGGTTGAACGGTTGGTTTTATTGAAGATAACGGTGTGTTTTAGTTCCGCAGGCAAATGGATATAAATTATTTTTAAATGTGTAACATCTTTCTCTTTGCTTTCCTGCAAGCATCAAAATCAAAATCTAAATAATCAAATCTGTGGGAATGATTTCGTGAAAAGGGACGGAAGTGGATCACAGGAAGCCGTGGAAATGCGCGCTATTTGATTTGACCCGCGCGCGTACATTTGTGTGCAATGTATTTTTGTGACCCAAACACGGACGTGTTACGTAAATAAATGAATTTTGAATAAGGGGGTCAGTTTTGGGGGGACTAATAAGAAAATTCAAAAAAAAAGTTTTGCTAACTATATCGTATAACATATCAAATGAAAGGACTTGTTACAATGATCTCAAACATATTTTTTTTATAATTTTATAATAAACACTTTTAAACATATTTAAGAAAATTTATGAAATTGTCAATTAAAAGTTATTAATTATCTCCTAAACTACTGAACCTAAAATTTTGAAAACAAGTATAGGGAATCGTTCTTTACTCATAGGTTACAGAAAAACCTATAAGAAGTCTATAGTCTTAAAATAACACGCTTAATCTCCCTATGGAAGAACATGTTTTTTAATTGACTATTTAAGTTTGTTATTGGGATCAATTCAAACCAACTATGGAAACCATCATTGTGCGTGGTCCGACACGCACTAGAGCGGAATTTTTTAAAATGAAAAGCCGTCCATCATCCCCAATGAAAAAATTAAGGTCAATTACACGACCCAGAAAAAACAATTGTCTCTTCTGGTTATTACATTCTCCACACGTGTAGGAAATATTTATACCGAGAAAAATCCCTAAACGCTCCGGCAGAGAGACGCGACGCTACTACAAGTAGAACAATTTCTGTGAAACTTCATAGAAAATTTTCTACCAGAATCGCGTCGTACCGTCGCGTTACGCCTGTCTGGGGGAGCCTTAACTCGAAATTGAAGAGAAAAATTATGCTTTGATCTTTATTACAATTAAGGTAGGTAGACATGTTCTTGAGTGGAGACCACTAATCGGCAAACGTAAGGTCGGACGCCCTCAGGTTAGGTAGAGCGACGATCTTCGCAGGGTGGCTGGGTAAGAGCTGGATGAGATTTGCCGAGAATTGAGCTGAGTGGCGTGCAATTGGAGAGGCTTATGTCCAGCAGTGGACTGCTGTAGGCTAATGATGATGATAATGGAGCGTAGGTAACCTTTTTATTTCAGTTCGATGGTTTCGGGTAAACTTTTTATTAATTGTACGTTTAAATATGAGACATGGCTCCTCAATCCATACGGACAGATTTATAAAGGCACATGAAGTACACACGGCTACATATCAAGCTATACATTTCCATCTTAAGCTGATCTCGTATAGTATACGATTTCCGTTCAATGAGAGGTTAAACATCCTAAAACTTTTTAAGGGTTTTCCAAGGGCTTTCAAATTCCACGACCGGGCCTACAAAATCGGCTAATTTACTACTAAATATTGGTAGTAACCGCGTTTAAATATGTGAAATGGGTCCTCAATCCATACGGATACTTATAAATACCTATAATACTTAACTGAAGTCAAATCTTTCGCCAAATGATTTGAAAGATAGAATTAGATTTGACGGCGTGCTAGTTAAAACTTCTGTGTTCTTGCATGATAACACCGTTTCATTAAGAGCTGCAACTTACCCTAGTGCACCCTTAACCGATCGTTAATTGATGCAATAATTAAAGATAAAACACGAAGATAGATGCTGTGGTCTTTATGTAGATGAAGGCCTACTTCTACAAAGATGCTGCAACTTACCCTAGCGCACCCTTAATCGATAGTTAATTAATGCAATAATTAATGATAAATCACGAAGATAGACGCTGTGGTTTTATGTAAATAAAGACCTACTTCTACAAACAGTGTTCATTATGATAATTAACTGTTATCAGTCGATAACTTAAGGGTAGGACTAGGAGGTAGGTTTACTAGAAACAAGGTAAATTTATAGACAATTCTCTGAAATATTCGAACCACAGTATGTTGTGTCATACATTGTGGTTAGTGCCATATTTGCCACCAGTCTTGTATTACCACTAAGAGGCAAAGAACCTTTTAGATTATATATAGATAGAGAAATAAGGATAACAATGTAGGTACCTACTCAATTTAATTTGGTAAAATAATTAAGTATTTCTTAATAAGTGTACAATACTGTTTCACTCAGCAACTACTACCTACATTGTGATTAATCTACCAGTAACATCCCCTTTTATAGCGAGCTAACCCTTTTTTGGTTTACGTGAAACCATAACAATTTTAGCGGTTTGTAGGAAAGCGGTACCCTGCGGAACGTCTGACCGCTCAACAAAAATTTTTTAACCGAAACTTGCATCCGGACCACACACTAAAATAAACTTAAACTACACTAGTTTTAGTTCGACTGAAGAAAAATTTTATCGAATCGCTTTTATTGAATTAATTATAGATAAATATTTTTTGGCTTCTTCTGTTATCCAAATTAATGATGACGAAGAAATCTTAGGTAGGTACTTCAAATAAATTGATCTTAGTCCTAAACTTGTACTCACTTGTGTTGTTGTGTAGCTCAGGCGTGATACGACGAGCTGTCAAAACTGAGACAGTGCTGCGCAAATTTCATGTTTATTTTTTAATCTGTTTTCTACATTTCGAATTGTCAATCCTGTACTAACCCAACAATATCTATCTACATTGTGTTCAAATGTATCAATTGAAGAATTTTATTGTTTTAACTTTTAATTGCTATTAGTAATTTTTTTTTATCTTGCATACTTGTTTTTCCAGCTCACTTAAGACATTGGCAAAATAGTCGACATCGGCTTTCCTTGCCATTTATTAAAAATAGAACAGATTACATTTATAAATGTATAGTTGCGCTATATTGCTGTTATTTGTCTTCAATTTAACTTACCTAATCAGAGCTATCATCAATATTGGAGATCAGTCCAATAATAATCAAAACGATAGATATCCGTGACCGAAACTAAAACAAACAACGACTTACTGAGGGCTTCCCGGTAGTCAGAATTGGTAACAATAACTAAAATAAACGGACCAACTTCAATAATACCAGCTATCAGACCAACGATCAAACCATTGTGAATAAACGGAATATACGTTCCGAAGTCAAAATGAAACTAAACATTTTTCTGTTCGTGCTCTTTAACAAAACGGTTTTTTAGCCTTGATAGCAGAAGCTCACATTTGACGCATCTTTAAAAAGAAACAATTTCAAGTCCGTTTTAATATTCTTATAATATATTTTTTCATTATTATAGAATGGGTAGGTATGTCTCGAAAACTCCAAAGGGAAAGAAAAAGGATCGCTTCCGAAATATCTGCGAACTTGAACATATTATCATATTTTGGTCCCAAGTTGTGATACAATCACTTACCCCTACTGCAAGATAAGTTTTTGGAAACATGCTGGTCCTGCTCCATAGGACAATTTAGAATCAAGACAAAAAGCATATTATGATTGTTTACAAAGTGTACTTTTAAATTTTAAATTTATTAAATAATTAATTATTGTTAATTAATTATTTTTTTAATTTATTTTTTAAGTTTTTAATTTTCGTTCAGTTAATTGTAATATATTACAAGGTATTTTCTTGTAACATTTAACACAGTACCCCATAAAAGATGTATGTACTTTAGATAATCTGAAAAATGGTTGATCTAGTTTATTCATTTAACCATTTATGTACACACATAATATATAAACAGACAAGAAGAAAAGAACAGAAAAATACGTACAAAGGTGATGCTTATTTCTAAAGAAATCTCTTCCAGCATACCTGCGGTAGCACAGGATAAAAAGACATGTAGACACCGTGTGTAAGAGTAGAGAGAACTTATATAAAATACATAAAATCAAAACAATTCACTTAATAAAATAAAACAAATAATGTGAGAATATACTTACTTACATACATACATACAAATATACATGCTTCTAAAATAAATATCACTATGATAATATTAAGGGAGTGCCTTCGCTGCCGGCGTCGGCTCCGGAATTGGCTGCCGGCACCGGTTGCTGAATTGGCTGCCGGCACTGAGTTTGGGAAAAAAAAGCGGAAAACGGTTGGCAATTTGGCATATTGGACAAGATAGACGCGGTAGGCTTAATTAAAATGACATGTAATAAAGCATTTCTTTTTTTCAGTATTATATTTCCATAATCAATGATTTCCATATTGGAGTAATCAAGTACTAGCTAAGTACCCGGAACCGAACTAGTTAGATTAGATTAAATATTTTTACTTGCAAAAAAGGTTAGGTTAGGTTAAAACTGTGACCTCCTACGCACGAGCCGAGCGAGCGAAGCAAGCGGTACCGTGGCAGCGGACGGCAAGTGCCAAAAACGACTAGAATACATAGAAAAAAATACTTAGTTAGCGTTAGTTAGTCTGAGTTCTGAATACAGGAAGGGATTCCATAAACACCGCGCCGCTGGTGTCCATTGTAGTAATGTACCGGCAGCCGATGTTTTTAATCTGCGTAGGCACTCCCTATTATTAAATAAAATGTAATTTAAATATATACATATATTAAAAAATAATACCTACGCTTATACCTTTATCTTTATTTCTACTATTAAAATTATGTCTATCACTTATTTTATTAATAATAAGGTCAGTCTCACTATTAATAACAAAAATCTTACTGTATGAAACAGTTTTATGTTGAACTAGTTTCATCCTAACTCCAAAACACACTACAATTATTGTTTATACAAAAACATTAAGTTTGCTTAGATAAACCGTAGCCAACATTTGATGTCAGTCATTAATTATCTCGTCTTTTTCAAATTCTAGAAAATTTATGTTCCGGATGTGCCGCGTCAAATATTCCTAACTTCCCACTCAAAACGCCGAATTTCATTCACGAAATATGTTTTACATGTTATCGATTGACGGCTGTGATTAATCATATTTGCTTTTAGCGTCAGCTAAACGAGACTAAGCAGATCAACTTATTGTATAAACAGAGAAGAGTGCAGAGTGAAACGTGTCAAATTATTTATGAAAAATATGTTTATCTCAAAATAGTAACAAACATCGATCTCTTCTTATGACTAAACAAAGCCCACGTTCGATTAAATAATAAATAATATCGAGGCGTTTGTTTGCTCCAGGTGTGGGTGTCCTATTGATATTCCGATAGACTATGAGGTAGTTACAGAAGTCAAACATTGTCTTGTTACAGTTAATTAAACGTGTTTGTCGAACAATCAGGCAATGTGTTCGTGCAGTATTTAATAGGCTTATATATTGAGACATTTAGGTACACACGGCTACATATCAAGCTATACATTTCCAGAATAAGCTGACCTCTCATTGTATGGAAATCCTACACAATACGAGATCAGCTTGTACTGGAAATGTAAGCTTGACATATAGCCGTGTGTACAGTATTTTCCTTAATGTTTGTGCAATATGTCAACTTAGATACATGGTTATTTGAATAACACTAAATTTTACTGGACCTAATATTGCCAATAATTGCAAGATATTGCCAATATTCTAGCCCTTTAAAATTAGCGATCCAAAATGTGAACTCCTTACATCAGGAAACTGTACTGCATTTTTCATTTCTGATACTAGATTTTCTACACTCAGAAACGTCAATTTATGTTAATAATCTATGATGATATAATTGCTACATGTAGGTTTCGCAAATATATATAATGTTTCAATATAATAAATTAAAATAAACAGTCAAATTTGAAAGTATAGACGATCTTGCTATCAATTTCCACTAAATTGACACATCACTAAAGTTGTGAACCTTACAGCGATTGTCCATCGCCACCGTCGTTGACGGCCGTGCGGAGGACACGCGACCGGAGTAAATGTAAGTATCAGTACTTTGGCGCCGTCATCGCGTTCTCGCAGACGTCCCATTAAGACCAGGCACTCCAAACACAATTTCCACGCAAACTCCGCCCCAATGCACCCCACCACTCCACTTTGTGCTAAACGCTAACACATCAGGAATAAAGTTGAATATCGCGTGCGCTCTTTGGTCGTGTTCAAGCATGGAACTAAATGTCGTAAGTCTCAATTCTTATTTTGTCTATAACTAAAGTAATAATTGATCTAGATAAAAAATATCCTATATTTGGATAATAAACTATATTTCCTTGCTGTCAATAATTATTTTAGACATAAAAGCCGAGTAATCTTGTTTTTGTTTCAAATAATCTTTAAAAAAGACATGGTTTTCGAATAAAAAATGGATCGAGCGAAAATGTTCCAATTACGTAACTGTCTTTTAATTGGGATAAAAAAGATCCAATAAATCATATACTAAAGTTCAATTTTGATTGTATGTGTGACTTATTCAGAATATTAATGCAAATTAACATACAATTTAGGGAGCCTCCTCTTAACGCTGCGGTGGAAAAACGCCCTTAGAATGATAAAGCAGTGATGTGAAATGAGGTCAACTATACTATATTATATTATTTTACAGTACAGCCGTTATTGGTACAAATATAACATTAAAGGAAAAACTCTAGTAACTGTATACCAATATTTAAAATTCGCTTGAACTGTTGTATATTTTCCACGTTTGCAGTAATTAAAAGCAGAACATGCAATATTTCACTCTTTGCTTATACATACACATACCAACACGCTTTAATTAGGACGTAATAGATTTATAGGAATACATAAAAAAACTGAAATATACTGAGATACATTTTATATTTTTGCTACACCACATTTTCAAAGTTCCTAACATTTGTATTTCAAATTCAAAGGTAAACAATTAACATTCATAAAAACAGTAACACAGGCATTGTTAAAAACTGCGGGACCTAGGCCTCATTTTTGTCAAAAGGTTTTATTTTAGGTATATTTATTGTTTACCCAGGTTATTCCTTTGATACATTTTGTCAAGGGAGCTTTGGATTATTTTACACCCACATAAATACACACATCAAAAGTGTCTAGGGATCAAGCATTTTTATGCGGATTTCTTGAGATTGAGATGTGGCTTTGTAATAAATTTATGATTATATAAATTTATATGGATCCTTTTTGGTGCATTTCATAATTTGAAACAGGAACTGTTAATCAAATTCGAGTAAAAGATGAAAATCAGCTGTCAATATTTTCCCTATAAAAACATACAACGCATTGAAGACATTATTAGTGCTACTGTTTCCCTACTACTGATTAAAACCAACGTTATTATGGAGCGGCGACGTCATTTAAGCAGGGAAGAAATGCTCAGAGCCGTGGGAATGATAGAAGCTGGTTCCCGGCAACGTACTGTGGCTTTAGCTCTGAATACAAGTCAGAGTGTTATCAGTCGACTTTGGACACGTTACCGAAGCACTGGTACCGTGGCTGAGCGCCATGGAGGACGGTATCGCTGCACCACACGGAGACAAGACCGATACATTCAAATCTTAACTCGAAGAGCTCCAACAATAACCGCCATGATGTTAGCCGTGAGGCTTCATCACTCTTCAGGGAACTTAATTAGCGACCAAACAGTCAGAAACCGCTTGCATGAAGTGAACCTTCATTCCCGAAGACCGCTACGGGTACCACCTATAGCAATGCACAATCGTAGGATTCGATATCAATGGGCTCTTGAACACAGAAATTGGGCAGAAGAACAATGGCGTTTCGTGTGCTTTTCTGATGAGTCTCGTTTTGGTATGAGACCGGATACAAGACGTATACGACACTGGAGAACCCCTGGACGCCAACAGCGATTAAAATCCTGCCAGGAAGTCCATCCTTATAGTGGTGGAACCATCATGGTATGGGCGGGTATTTGGATCGGCGGAAGAACTGAGTTGATTTGGATCAGAGGCAACCTCAACGCTCAAATTTATGCTGAGACGATTGTATCTGACGTCATCGTTCCTCTACAAGTGTAAATCGGTCCCTTATTTCAGTTAATGCATGATAATGCACGACCGCACACCGCAAGAGTTGTAAGACAGACTCTCGCCGCAGCTAACATCAATGTCCTGCTCTGGCCTGCTCAGTCGCCAGACTTGAACCCGATTGAGCATGCATGGGATATGCTACAGAGAAGAGCTCTGCCGAATATGGAGGGTATCCAGTCGCAAGAAGACCTTTTTTTGTTGTTGCAACGAACATGGGCGGCCATTCCACAGCGTGATTTGGATGAACTCATTTTGAGTATGCCAAACCGATGTTCTTGTGTTGTTAGTGTTCGCGGTAGAAACACGGATTATTAATTGTTTAAGTTACCCAATAAAATTTTAAAGAAAACTGTTATTTCAGTCTTTTTTTCGAACGTTAATGTTAGTGGTTCAAATGTCAAAAATCCCTTTATTAGGAAAATGGCAAATTTCTTTATTAATGCAAAGGTGACTTGGTTTATCGTTACTGTGACAAACGAAAACTCTTTATTTGATGAATCCTTAAAGAAAATTTTAATTAATATCAATCAGGAGAAAAGTTATTGCAAAAATATATGTTGATCCCTAGACACTTTTGATGTGTGTAATTGGCGCTGCTTTATTTGTGTCAAAATAAACAGCCGCCATAGGTCGAAAAGACTTCTTGCTTATATTTCCACACGGATTACCTACTTAAATGAATGAGGAATCCGTCACTTTGAATGTTCGAGGACTTAAGAAGCAACTGATATTTTTTTACGTAATAAGTAAGTACCTGGGGGACCGAGCTCTGCTCTGGTGAAAGTAGAGAATGCTCATTTAATGGTATAGGAAATTTTATACTAATCAATGTATAGTACCTACTTATTCCATGCTGTCATGATAGTAGGTACTTACTAATTCCATGCTGCCATGTTATTATTCTAATGTCATTATTCTCATGTCATCATTCATTATCTTTTTCTAAACTTTGGGCGACCAAGCTCCGCTCGGATGAAAATACGGAGAAAACTAATTTTCCCAGATACGAGACCTAGCTAGATCGATTTTTCACTCCCGTAAACCCCTATATTGCATTTTTCATCGAAATCGTTAGAACCGATTTCGAGAACATAGTACAAAATAATATATTATTCGTTTAATAGTATAGGATGTATTGTATTGTATTGTCCTCTTAGTAATTAAGGAATCAATCTTAAAATTTAATTAATATTTCATGACGTGTTTAACGCGTCAACAGTGAACTTCAGTTCCTCTTTGTAAGTTTTCCGACTTTTCGTTTCGTGAATACTGCACTAGAAAACGCCTCCCGATGAAATGTGTCGACTGAATTACTCAAACAAACTTTCATTTTAAATCGTGAGCTTCTGAGAATGAAATGATGTATACAATGTAACCAAAGTTTACATACGTTTACAATAAGGTGGGAAATAGGCACGTAACTAATTTGACACCGTTGAAATTGCCCCCCTTATCGGTTGCAATAAGGGCTCTAACATTTTATCTTATCGAGTTTCAGGATAGTGATCCCTCATAAATTCGTAAACATGTAGAGATATGTAGTTACACGCTTTACGGCTTCCTCGTATATTACTCGGGTAATCTGTCTCCAAAATTGTCTGTCGTCGACAAAAATAGGACGCCGCGTCGCGCGTCGCGTGGACTGGTTTGTTGCGGCAGTCTACGTTTAGGCACAATGCAAGACGGAATGACAGTTGCAATTTAGTTTTTTTAAAACTTAAACGTGTATTTATGAGTTTTATTGCAATTATTTGCAATCAATATTACGACATATTTAAAAAAAAAACACGTCTATTTTTAATACAATCTTGAGTTCAGTATCACAATACCACAAAATCAGAAAGAAGTAGCCTTACATTCTCAAATTAATTTTTTTTTTCAATGAAAAAAATAAATAAAATCTAACACAAGTTGAAATTCGAGATGAAAAGTATCTAGTTCGATATCCCTTTCGAACAGATAACAAACCCTACAAAGTTCTGTGAAGATTGATTCAGATTTCATTTATTCCCAGAATAAGACAGATTGTTTCGGTATTGAACTTGACGTTGTGACGAAAAAGGATACCCCCAGCGCCGTTCAATCTAAAGTCACTGGCTCACTGGGGAATAAAGTTAAAATACTGTCGCTCTTCGCATGAAGTGTCTGAGAATTCTGAGAAAGAAACGGGCCTTATGACTATTAAACATGTGCGCCTTTAAAACCTGTCTGATCTCAGCATTAAAACCCCGATGTTCCTTGTGTAAAACTATCTACTTCTGATTTGTTTTGTTTAGCATTATTATTATAATGTTAAGTAGTTTTATACAGGGATGTAAAACGGTAAAATTATCCTGGTACTATACGGTAAAAAATGTTATTTTACGTTATTTTCGGTATTTTACGGTAAAATATGGTAATTTTCGGTAAAAAACGTATTAAACGTACTTATACAGTCAAACCCACTAAAACACTACAAATCCGGAAGTAAGTGTGTTTGTGTGTATCATGTGTTTGTCACTACTACACTATTAACGGATAAATGGATTTAAATGAAATTTGCCAGAGATATATAAGCAGTATTGGAACTTAAAAAAAAAAACAGAAAAAAGGGCTCGTGCGTACTATTAATCCCTAAAACTTAATTTTCAATTCAAGAATTCAAGATATGAATCACACGATGTCATGGTAATCCATGACATGGTGTGATTCATATCTTGAATACACCAATATTGATATTATTGTAATTAATAATATCACCTATGTGCATAGGCAGAGAAGAGGACAGCACAAATTAAAATTTTAAACTTCATAAGTCGCCGGTAATTTTACCGTAATTTATATAAATGACAGTAAAATACCCGTATTTTACCAGCTTTTTCAGTAAAATTAGAAAGAAAAAAAAAAACATTTATTTAACATAAAGAAAAAACATATATTAAATAACGTAATTTTGCAACCCTAGTTTTATAAGATACGTAATATGTGAAGCAATATTTTATTTTAAACTACGCTTAATGGCACATATCGAATATTATTTAAACCCATTTATGTTTTCTCTATAAGTGAACCTATAATTCTTTTGAGAAATAAATATCTTTAACCGTAAAATCCGTTTCAAATCCTGTCTGGTAGTTACCTACTATACGGCCCCAAGATCTATAAACACTCTAGAAGCGAATAGTTTAAACTGATGAGATTGATGGAATACTATAGACCTATTTCGCTCATACCGGTTATTTCGAAGATCTTTGAGAAATACATTTGCAGGGAATTATATAATTATATGGAAAAATATAATATACTTTGCGAAGAACAAAAAGGATTCAGACAGCACAGAACCATCAATATGGCAATTTATGACTTTTTGAATCCTATTATGAGTAGCATGGATAAACGATCCCCCATATGCGCTATATTTTGCGATATGACCCAGGCGTTCGATTATGTCCATTATAATATATTACTTAATAAATTAGAAGTCTATGGCGTTAGAGGTAACGTGCTCGAACTTATAAAATCTTATCTGGAAAACAGAACACAAATTACTGAAGTTAGCAACATTAACATAGTTACCAAACATGAAGACATTATAAGGTCTCGAGAACGTAAAATCTCATACGGTGTACCACAAGGAACCGTGATGGGCCCGTTTTTATTTATAACTTACGTTAATGATATGCCCATGTCCCTTGAATATCCTATAACTATGTTTGCAGACGATAGCACTATAACAATCCCATGTAAAAGTACATATACATATGAAAATGACATAAATAATTCTCTTGACGCACTAATTAAATGGCTAGACGAAAATAATTTAAATATTAATTTAGGTAAGACAAAAATAATGCATTTCAGACAACGTACTCCCGGCGGAACTAATCTCAACATCCATTACAAAAATGACAAAATTGAGGAAGCAGAGGATACCAAATTTTTAGGGTTGCAAATAGATTGCAACTTAAAGTGGAAAGCACATATAGACAGTTTGTGTAAAAAATTGAGTTCCTCCGCATATGTGTTATATAGGTTATCCTCCATAGTAGATGTCAAAACACTTCTAACGGCTTACTACGGAATAGTTGAATCGCACTTACGCTACGGTATCATTTTCTGGGGGAACTCAACTGATCGAGATATAGCTTTTAAGGCCCAGAAAAGATGTCTCCGATCATTGTTAAAACTTAAATCGACAGACAGTTGCGAGCCTTATTTTAAGTTACATAAAATCTTGACACTTCCGTGTATCTATATTTTTGAAGTAGCTATGTTTGTCAAGCAAAATCCATCTCGTTTTGAGCGCCTGGCTGTTGTATTCCCAAGGAATAGGCGTGACAACAGCAAATTATGTCAAGTATCATGTCGAACCACTTTGATGCGTAAGAGCGTTTCTTGCATGGCCCCCATTATCTACAATAAATTACCGAGTAGTTGGAAAGCTTTAAATACAGTACAATTTAAGAGTAGATTGCGGAAATTTTTGGTAGACAAAACGTACTACAGTGTAACTGAGTTCCTATCGGAGAAAAATATCTGTTAATTAGTGAAATCTTGATATAAAAAAAAAAAAAAAATATAAAAAAAATATTTTTGACATTTTTGATTTTTGACATTTTAATCTTTGACATTTTGATTTCTGACATTTTGATTTTGGAATTGTAATAATAATGATATTGGTAATAGTAATGACATGTTAAATGATGTAATGACAATGGTATTATATTTGTAATAGTAATGACATGATATTTAATCTTATGATACTAATTTATATTTTTCTTTTAATACAAACATATATTTTGAATTAAGTTGATGATTTAAGAATTTTATAATGGTAATTTATAAATTGATAATTGTAATAATAGTGATATAAATAATTTCAAATGTTTGCATGCCGATTGGTAAAATGTGGCTGAGCTAAATGTAATCTTAAGAACTATTATGTATTACCCATATTTGCAAAATAAAATTCTATTCTATTCTATTCTATTCTATTCTATTCTATTCTATTGTTTCGTGTGTGTGCACGCATCCGATAAGCCCAATTGACCCAGGGTTAGCCGTAGATTTATTTCTCCATACTTATGTGCCTTGCTTAGTACCTCGTGTAAAGCCAATTACATTCCAGTCCAGTCTTTTAAAAGTCTCAAAAATCTTAATAAAACTCAGAAATGAATATTAGCAAACCTTATGTAACGTTATTTCAAAATATATACAAATTATAGTCCGACCGTATTTCGGCCATGGCGGCCAATCTCATCGGAAACTAGCCTTCGGCGCGGGAGATATTAGAATTCACAAGTGTGTGCGCAGTGACAGGTGCACTCTCGCTTTCCCCACTCTCATAGTCCGATGGGATGGCACGTAATACGTCACGATCGGAGAAAGATCAGGCGCAGGACCAACGGCTTAACCTGCTTTCTGAGGCACGATGGATTTCAAAATAACTAAACAATGAAACAAATGATTTTTCAGCATTCCGCAGATCGTTAATCGCGTCTACATAAACAAAATATTTATAATAAAGAATTTAACCCACAAGCTGATATTCACGTGCAATCGAAGATGGCGAAAATGGTTCCGTACTATAAACACAGATATAAATAGAAGCAAGAATTTCATGTTGTATGTAGAACAAGATTGTAAGAAATGGTAAGAATGTTTATACCGACCTGTTTTATTTTCAACTTTCGCCTGAACTATTTGCTAGGTAAAATATTAACATCATACTTTAGGGTATTTTTTATTTATTATTCATATAAACACGCAGCGAGCAAACGTGGTGAGTGTTTTCTGTTTTTCCGTTTGGTAATATTTTTCCCTGTAGGTACCTAACTAGTAACTACAGACTATCAGCCAGATTTCTGTAGTGAACTAGAAAACGTACCTGAAATAAAATAAAAATTGTTATGCCTATTTTTTATAATTTTTTACGCACCATGCAGGTGTTATTGTTAAGAGTAACATTCTGATTACGAGAGAATTTCTACAAGAAAGAAAGAAAATACGTTTCTTTGCGGTAAACATGACGCAAAATAACAACACATACATGAAAAGAACTAGTTGGGGGAAAATATGCGTTACATCCACGTAAAACGGCCAAGACAACGCACTAGCTAAAAAACTTTAACTTTGATGGATACGCTTTTCCCAAAGGTTCTATTATTTAAATAAAAATCACAGCACTGCAGAGCCGGTTGGGGATCTACCTAATAATACTTTAATCAACTCTACTGAGCCGTCCACAAAGTCCTTTTTTAACTAAATGTAGGTAACCTTTCTGGACGTTCCATTACACGTGGAGTACCTACCTAAAGTATCTATTTAAACAATTTTTGTTAGACCTTTGTGACGCAAAACACTTTCGACCTGACGATGACGTCCATGATATCCAAAAAGTAAGTTCAAACACTAAAACCCAACTACTGAAAAATCACGCTCTAAAAAGTATGAAACATTAAAATATTTCAGACAGAAATCAAGACATACAATAAAACCGGCCAAGTGCGTGTTGGGCTACGCACAATGAAGGGTTCCGCAGTTGGGATGAATTTATCCCAAATACAAACTTAACATTGTAGGTGAAATATGTTATTTTAAGACCATAGATTTCTTATAGGTTTTCCTGTAATCTATGAGTGAAGAACATTTTTTCAAATTTTAGGTTCAGTAGTTTCGAAAATAAGGAGCGAATGGTAAATTTTCATCTATTTTCTTAAATATCTTTAAATTTATTTATTTTAAAATTATAAAAAAATATATTTGAGATTCTCGTAACAAGTTCTTTCATTTGATATGATTTAAGATTCATTTATTTACGTTACGCGTCCGTGTTTGGGTCACAAAAATACATATGTGTGCCAAATTTCAGCTTAATCGGTCCATTCGATTCGGAGAAAATTGGCTGTGACAGACGGACAGACAGACAGAAACACGAGTGATCCTATTAGGGGTCCGTTTTTTTCCTTTTGATACCTCAAATGCTTGAGAGAAATGCTTTACCGCAACCCTAAAAATGGTCAAGGTAAAGCCGTGGTCGCATGCCATTATAGTTTTTTGACGAATAACAAAACCGTATTTGCAGAGCAGTTTAAACATTTTTTTGTTTGGGTTTTATTGTATAATAGGTATTAATTTTACAGGCGCGCCGTACGTAGCTTTTGCTTGCTTTTAACAATTTAAACACATGTATTTACTTAGAGAATATGATATTATATAAGTACACATTTGTAATGTGCTCGTCAAGCCCTTTCATTTGATATCTAAGAATTTTTTTTAGATCATGACTTTATGTTTTCTAGAGGGCGCCGTATTGTATTTAATGTGACATCACATAGTCTATAACCCGCGGAAGATCAAGACACTTCCAATGATTCCTCATTTGTCAAACTATGATAGGTAGTTTAGAAGTTATAAGGTAATAGTTGAACATACATACCTAAATATATATACATACCGGTCAAAATCATAACAATCCTTTTTGCTTCGCCGTAGTCGGGTAAAAAGGTTAACGAAATTGCTTTTTTTATTACGTGTTATGAATATAATATATCTACTCTAACTAAGGTTTCTGTATAGGATAAGAGTTAACTATATATTATAATATATTAATAAAACTCAAAGAAAACTATTTCTGTACAAATATTATTGTCCAAAGTGTTGATTAAACATTTTATTCTGGCTTGTGTGTTGATATTTGGTGGACGCATAAGTTAGCAATAGAAAAGCCAAATCAAAGTTGTTATAAAACCACTTCGTCAAAGTTTAGTTACAAAAAATCAATCTTCTAGCCTTTGCCCAACTATGTTGGGCTCGGTTTCCAGTCTAACCAAATGCAGCTGAATACCAGTATTTCATACGGAGTGAATGCGTATCTGACCACCACAACCTACTGGGTAACACGATACCCCTTGATAAGACTGGTTGACAGACTTTTCGGCTTCTGTCAACCCGTAACGACTGGCAAAGATTAACGAATAACAGCCGGGATCAATGGCTTAAAGTGCTTTCCGAGGTACGAAGGGTTCTCGATATTTAATGGGTATGGGTGGTGATAAATCCACGAACCGACCGCGGCAAGCGTAGCTTAACCTTTGATCGAGCCATACGGCTGTTATTATCTAGCCACGAGCTCCGTTTAGTTGAAATACTTTTGTCCCGGAAAATCGAACCGATATGCAAAAACGGTAGCTAACCTATCCCTGCAACGGCTGAATAGGTACCTTTTTACCTATTTTTTTTTTTGGTTGGAAATTATCAAATAAGTTCTCCCGCTCTGGGCAGAGCGGGAGGGCATGTCAGGCTCTTACTGTCTAAAACCCACCCGTGTTTCTTCAGTTGCCTGTATGTTGCCAGGGGTTACGGTAACCCTTTTGGACTTTTCCACGACCCACTTTCCCGCGACCCGCTGAAAAGATACCTAAAGCAGAAATCTTCATAGATAGTTTTTAGGTGACCATTCCTTACCACCCACTACAAGCCCACTACATTATCCCATAATTCTGTATAGATATAGCATAAAAGGTCATTGATTCAAGTGACAAAAAACTTATTTGACAACATTACTTTTACTCAAACCACTGTCACGTCCAATCTGTTTTTTTCCGCCCCTCTTCCATTCATCGACCCTCAACTCAATCTAAGTTTCTTTATAACCTACAATCTTGCGAATTACGATGCTATTTTTCGACATCCACTGGGATTGAGGCGTTGGCACAGCTATTATTATTATATTATAAATCTAAAAGACTTTTAACACAATTATTATTTGGTTCTTGTTAGGTACTACTTAAATCCCCTCAGCGAACTCTTTATGAACTTAACAAGAAAATATATTTGATTTATCCGCAAGCTGAACGAAAAACGGAAATTTAAAATGTTTTCTAAACATTTTATTCGCTTTGACAAATGAAGTGGAATCCAATTCATCTTGCTCACAAAATAAGGCTTTTATTTAGTTCACTATTATTTTCAATTTGAGGGCACGGTTGTGCCCCCGCCAAGACGAGCCAAGCGAAGCGCAAGGGTACCAACCTTTTCTCGAAGGTTTGGATTATACCAGATAAACAAAATTCTTGGGATTTGATGTCAATAGTAGACCTATTAAACATTTAAAGTTTCAATGGCATAGCTTTTATACTTAAGATTTTATTGATTCTAAAAAACCCTGGTTTCGTCACTGACTCACTCACTCACTGATCATCAAAATTCTTAGAGTACTTTCTGAAGTCCTAAAAAGCTGAATTTTAATATGTAAGCTTGTATTAGTACACAAACAACAAAAAAAAATCTAATACTTGTAACTTTTACCCCCCAATCCCTTAAACTAGGTGATGGAAGTTTGTATGAAACTATTTTGATGCTAGAGGTCTGAGAATTGATATAGGGACTCCTTGTTATAAATAATGAAATACCTATTTCAGGATTTTTAGGAAATCCCTCCCCACCCTTTAAATTATGTAGGGGATGAAAGTTTGTATGGGTTTTCCCTGGAGAGAGAGAGAGAGAGAGACCTGGGAGAGTGGGCAATTAAAAAAGCATCTCTAATGTGCAAGAAATACACCCAAAAAAAGAAAGAAACATGTAACAAATTAAAAAAATATTATCATAAGAAACTTACAAAAAGAACTGAAATCCCACCAAAAATATTTTCATGTAAAATGTTGCCAAGACAAGACCATGTGGCTCGCACTGTCAAAAAGTTATCAGATGTCATGTAGAGCCAAGCTTCTAACTCTACGCGCCCTAACTGTACAAGCCCTAACTTCACAAACTCTACACTTTAGTCAAAATATGTAGCTTGGCCGTTTCCGGCCTGAAAAACAATTAACGAAATGAATTAATAATTAACTATGTATAGTATATCAGAAAAGTAGTAAACAGTGAATAAATTTTCATCATACGCCCATGTAAGGGTAGCGAAACGGCCAAACCACATATTTTGACTAAGGTGTAGAGCTTATGAAGTTAGGGCTTGTACAATTAGGGCGTGTAGAATTAGAAGCTTGGCTCTACATGACATCTGATACATTTTTGACAGTGCGAGCCACAAGGTCACATCTTGGCAACATTTTACATGAATATATTTTTGGTGGGATTACTATAGACAGAATTAGTCTTCAAATGAAATCATTTTACTGGTTTTTTATACAACTTCTTCCGCATGAATTTCTCTGACTTCGAAGCGTTTACTCTCCATTTCACCCTCTCTGAGGTTAATATTCGGAAAACTCTATTCTAAGTTTACCCATCTGTTTACCTACAAATCCGAAAGTAATATATTGCCCCATTTTCGTGTCTCTATCTTTAGTGGTTTAAGCTGTGCTTTGCCTGTCAGTTATTCACAAAAAAAATTGTACCTATTTGGAATTTTAACAATTTAAAAAACAAAAAAATTAAATAAAAAAGGGTTACAAACGACCCGTATAGTAGATATGAACACTGGTCACTTCAGTTAATCATTTCCACATCGATCTCCAAAGCCATTAGCTATCATATCTCAGCAACAAAAAAATACTACAGTAAAAACACAAACCGTTTTAATGCGAAACAAAAATAACCGGCCGTTCATAATGTACGAACCATTAATTTAAATTGTATACAATGCTGCAGTCATGTGGAAGATAATTTTATGAGTGTTTTTAAAACACGGAACGTCTGTCGTCGGAAGCGCCTGCTGTTTTCCGGCTCACACCTGAAACGGACACGGTGCGCAGCAACCGCCTCGTGTAAGTGTACACATGCCACCATAAAATTAAAAGGTTATTACATTCACGCCATTGGTTACAAGGTATGTTTGATAAAAGTAACGTAGCCGCTATAATAAATAATAAAAAGTTTATTCAGGTGAAAAGGTAAAACACTAAATACAAGTTTGCTTAAATCTACGAAAAATTCAATTGTGTAATGTGGCTGAACTAGGTCATCCTGTGTTTCAGGCGAAGTAAGGTTGGGCAGGGGTGTCCCTGTAGCATGTTCACCCACATTTTGCCAGTTATTTTTTAAGTCCCATGTATTAGGGGGCGAGCCTATTGCCATCAACCGGGCACAAATCCACACTCCGAGCTGCTACTGAGAAATTTCAGATAGAAAAACCCAACAACACTTTGCCCGACCCGGGAATCGAACCCAGGACCTCATGCCCAGCAGTAGCGCTTGCGACCACTAGACCAACGAGTTAGGTAAGGTATAATATTTCTAAATAATCACATTGTTAAAGCAGCGCCATCTGTGACCACCGAACGACACTACTGCAGACAACAACGAAGATAGTTCGATCGCTGATTTAGACAAATACACATTGTAACAGTTAGGCGACAGTCTAATTAGCTCGTGTCTCTGCGGTTAGATGGCACCACTTCTCTGAAAAATGTACCATATATAAACGTGAAGATTGTTATTCAAAAGGACTCATTAAAAAACAGTAGAATCGTGAGCATCTTTTATTCCAACGCCTCTGAATCCGAGTCACTGCTTCGCCCTGCTGGCGCACTTACAAGTCTGCAACATTTGGTCCTACGAGCCACATCTAAAGCGATCACCAGCGACCAAGGACGTGCGAACAAGAAGACGTCCACTAGCGGCCGGCGAGGAAGATCGGCTTCACTCAGGGGCGTAAGACCTTTCCAAATCCTTACCCCACATACCCCCTTCTGTCCTATTTGTACTAAAATCGCCTTATATCTTATAGGAACAGCGGGTGTGGTGCGCATTATTCACCACAGTGGTTGCAGGATAACCGTGAGTACTCTTTCTTCCCATAAATCGTCAATATGAGTGAGGCGTTTAAGGAATTAGTGAGAAAACGGGGTCCTATTAAGGGTAGTTTGACGCTGTTTGTAAAAGGTGTAGATTCCCTTTCAAATTCCGATTTAAAGTTAACTGCCAAACAAATAAACGAGTTAAAGCTACGTCAGCTGTCGGCAGCTAACTTATTACAAAACTTTAATACTGTTCAATATGCTATTGAGGAATTAGTGGATGAAAAGGAATATGATAAACAGTTGTTAGAACGTGAAATGTTTGAAAATTCATATTACAGTGCCATGTCTACTGTTGAGTGTCTGTTAGAAAATCAAAAAGTTAGTTATACTAGTAGTGATAATTCTCATAACTGCAGAAACAAGTTACTGGTTAAATTGCCCACTATATCGTTGCCCTCATTCGATGGATCTTATGAAAACTGGCTAGAATTCAGAGATACATACTTGTCAATGATTCACAACTCTGAAGAGCTAGATGATATACAGAGATTTCATTATTTAAGATCTGCACTTACCGGTAATGCCCTTCAGGTAATTAAATCTCTAGAATTTTCTGCCAGTAATTACAAAATAGCTTGGGATCTGATCGAGGGTAGGTATGATAATAAAAATTTGCTAGTACATAATCATGTTAGATCTATTTTTTCGGTACAACCCCTTACAAAAGAATCAGCACCTTATATTCGTAAAATGGTTCATTCGATTTTTAGAAATCTACGCGCTTTAAAAACGTTAGGGGAACCTATTGAGTATTGGGATACTTTGCTAATCTATATCATTGTGTCTAAGTTTGATGCAGCCATAGATAAGGACTGGCAGCAATACAAGATTAATTTTATTAAAACTACTAACGAATCGATAACATTTGACACATTGATTACCTTTCTAAAGGAAAAAGCTGAAGTCTTAGACTTGGTCAAAGCAAATCATTCCAATAATTCAAATGGCAAGGTATCTCAAGATAACAATAGAAAACAGACATCAAAGATTCAAACTTTTGTGTCTACTCAAAGTAATCAGTCTTTGAATAATAATAACAAGAATAGATCTAAGCGTGTATGTGTTAAGTGTGAGGGTAGGCATCCCGTTTATGCTTGTAGTCAGTTCTTAAGTTTATCCCCGCAAGATAAACTAAACCTAGTCGAGGGTAAAAATCTGTGCTTAAACTGTTTACGGGTGGGTCATTCTAGTAAAGACTGTTTTTTCGGACCTTGTAGGCAGTGTAATGAAAAACACAACTCGTTGTTGCATGAGGTTCTCAACAATGGAGACACAGTTTCCGCCGTATCTCATGCTGCCTCTGATCCTCAGTCGCAACCCGCAGATCATAATTCTTCAGCTAGCTTGCACTCTAGTATAATACACACCACTTTAGAACCGGTTTTGCTGTCTACCGCTGTAGTAGAAATTGCTGCAGATGATAATACACAGTATATCAGAGCTCGTGCTTTACTGGACAGCGGTAGCCAGCACTGCCTCATATCAAGTTCATTTTGTAAAAAACTTCGCGCCAAAACATTACAGTCCACTTATAAAATCAGTGGTATAGGTCAAACAGTTACAAAAACGAACGAAACTTGTTATATAAAATTACGTTCTTTAAAAAATAATCATACAATACGCATGCATTGTTTGGCCATACCGCAAATAACTTCCACACTACCCGCTTCTAGATTAGTGAGTAAGTTAAATATACCCGAAAATATTGAGCTCGCTGATCCTTTGTTTTGCACACCTTCTCAAATAGATATTTTAATTGGTGCAAACTATTTTTGGGATCTTTTACTTGAAGGTAAAATTCGTTTACCTAGTGGTCCGTATTTGAATAATACGAAGCTAGGATGGATAGTTTCAGGTCCGGTACACACTGAGAGCTTGCGCATAAATCAGGTGCAGTGTAATTTCGGCCAAACTTCCGAATTAGAAGTAAACGATCAGTTAAAAAGGTTTTGGGAAATTGAAGAAATTTCGCCAGTTGTAAAATCGCTTTGTTCTGAAGATCGTTTATGTGAACAATTATTCAATGATACTACTAAGCGAGACGACAACGGTCGTTTCTCGGTTAGAATACCGCTTAAGGAGTCACCAAATACTCTTGGTGATAGCTACCATGTAGCTAAAAATAGATTTATGTCCTTGGAAAGTAAATTACAACGTCAACCGCATTATAGGTCAATGTATGTTGATTTTATGCGAGAGTACGAGAGACTTGGACATATGACTCGTGTTGAGGATTACCCCATGCCGTGTTACTTTCTGCCTCATCATGGAGTCTTCCGTGAGCACAGCACTACGACCAAATTAAGGGTGGTCTTCAATGCGAGCCAAAAAACGTCGTCCGGTAAATCTCTCAATGATATCCAATGGACAGGTCCACCTCTTCAAAATGATTTGATGGTTATTCTTATGAGATTCAGGCAATATCGGTATGTTGCATGTGCCGATATAGAGAAAATGTTTCGGCAGATTTCCATACATGACGATCAACGTAACTTACAGTTAGTCTTGTGGCGTGAGAATAATTCAGATCCGCTCGGTGTGTATCGCCTTAACACCGTTACCTACGGAACCGCCTCCGCGCCCTACTTAAGTATACGTTGTGTGCGTCAGCTGGCACTAGATTCTAAAGATCCTGAAATCTCAAGAATAATATTAGAAAACATGTACGTCGACGATTTATTAATGGGCGACGACAATAAATCGCATTTATCTCACCATTGTAAACAGGTTTCTGATGAGTTCGACTCTGGTTGTTTTCCGCTGCGTAAGTGGGTTTTTAATTCACCTGAAGTGGCATCAGATTCCATGCAGAGTGAAAGTTCTAAAGAATTAATGTTAGACGAGAACCAATCTAATAAAACGTTAGGATTAGGCTGGTTAAACTATAGTGATCAACTTCATTTCACTACAAAAATTAAATCTGAGACATCTAAAATAACTAAACGTTTTATCTTATCAGTAGTGTCTCAAATTTACGACCCATTAGGTTTATTAAGCCCTATTGTAATAGTAGCAAAGGCGCTATTGCAAAAACTCTGGCTATGCAAAACAGGTTGGGATGACTCATTACCACCAGATGTTTTGTTATGCTGGCATAAATTTGTTCATTCATTAATCGATTTACATAAACTTCGGATTCCTCGTCACGTGATAGGAAATTCCCCAGATCGTATTGAATTACACGTATTCACTGACGCTAGTCAAACGGCCTACGGTGCATGCGCATTCATACGTTCGGTAAATAGTAATGATGACGTAACAGTCAGGCTGTTATGTTCTAAGACTCGCGTCGCTCCACTCAAACCGGTTACAATTCCACGTTTGGAATTGTGCGGTGCGCTAATAGGTGCTAGATTACAATCTAAAATAGTAAAATCTATGCACATTAATTTTGACAGGATCATAATGTGGACTGATTCCACCATAGTCTTAGGTTGGTTAAAGATGTCACCGCATTCCTTAAAGGTTTTCGTCCAAAACCGAATAATAGAAATAAATGACCTGATGGCCGGTAAAGGAATTTGGTGTCATGTTGATGGCAAGTCCAATCCTGCGGACTTGTTATCACGTGGTATTTCTCTGGCTGAACTCGGTAGTTCAAATCTGTGGTGGCACGGACCAGATTTTTTATTGAATGCGGTTGCCAACTGGGATCAACAATGTGATGTTCCACTTTGTGATAACTTGCCAGAAATTAAATCAAATACTGTTTGTATGCTTAATAATAATCCTAATAACAGTATAATTAATTTCAATCGATATTCTTCATTTATAAAAATACAACGTGTCTATGCATACGTGTTCCGATTTGTAAACAATCTACGTGCAAAACATAATTCGGAACGTAGCACGGGCGCGTTATCAGTCGCGGAATTAAATAAGTCACTTATGTTTTTATCTAGAATTGCGCAACTAGAAGCTTTTCCAAGTGAATATAGTGCCTTAATTAATAAACATAAAATTAAATCATCTAGTAAACTATGTTCATTAAATATTTTTTTGGATGAAAATAGTTTAATGAGAGTGGGGGGTAGGTTATGCAATTCAGACTTACCTTTCGATCAAAAACATCCTATTCTGTTGTGTAGTAAACATCCGTTCACTATACTTTTATTTAGGCATAACCATCATGATATGCTGCATGCCGGTCCACAGCTTTTGTTATCACATATAAGACAAATGTGGTGGATAATAGGTGGTAGGAATCTAGCTAAGAAGGTTGTGCATCAGTGTATCAGATGTTGTCGAATGAGGGCAAAGTCCATTCAACCTATAATGGGTAATCTACCCAGTGAACGTTTCGAATCAGGTTTTCCATTTATTAAATGTGGTGTTGATTACGCAGGGCCTATGTTTGTTTTGAACAAAAAGGGCAGAGGTTCTAGATTAGAGAAATGCTACCTATGTTTATTTGTTTGTTTATCAACCCGAGCATTACACTTGGAACTTGTGACGTCACTGTCATCTGAAAGTTATATCCTAGCTTTAAAAAGATTTATTTCCCGTAGAGGGAAACCTACCCTAATTTATTCTGATAATGGTAGAAACTTTGTAGGTGCAGCAAAGGAATTTTCTGATTTTTTACAAAACAGCTGTCAAAGTATTACTGATTAGGGTCAGATGTCCAACAATGAAACAGTGGTACACAATAAAACATTGTAATATTTCTAAAATACTGCGTTGCCAGACCGTGCATTATGTCGCGTTAGGACAGTCACGTGAACCCCCCGCCCTACCCCAGTTTGCTCCGGCGCCGCGTGGGAGAAGACGTGTCTGCGGCGATTTTTTTAATTTTTCGACAAAAATGTAAGTATTTTCAACATTTTTTATTGATTTTTCGTTAAATTATGGTTAGAAACATCATATTTTTCATTATTACCTAGCATTCAATATGTTTCGTAGATTAATGTGGAATATATCGTAATTTAAAATGTTATAATTTAGTGGGTTTTTTTTTGAGGTTAATAAAATAAACCTGAGGTAGTTAACAATGAAACAGTTGCATAATGTACACAATAAAACACTGTTTCATTGTGTACTGTCTTGTTTCATTGTGTACCATAATTATAATATTAAGTACTTTCCGTGCAAATTACAAATTTTTGGTGCTACAAATAAATTATAACATTGATATTTGTTTTGCTTTTAAGATGGCGCGTTCTAAAGCTCTAAAACGCAAGAAAGGCGATCATTCGGGGGAAAATATGCTTCGAGCTATTCTTATGCACAGACATGGCAAGAGCTTGAGAAAAGCTGCACAAGAGTGCAATGTATCTTATCCTACACTGTTTCGATACATAAACAAATATAAGAATGTAGATGATGCATCTTTACCAGGTCAAAGATTTACTCCCAACTACGAAGTTAATAAAACGTTTACAGTCGAACAAGAAACAGCACTTAAAGAATATGTCAAAGAATGTGCGTTAAAATTTTACGGATTATCTTCCAAGGATGTGCGCCGTATTGCTTATCAAATGGCAAAAGTAAATAATATCCAATGTCCTACTACTTGGGAAAAAGACCAAATGGCAGGTATCGACTGGCTTCGGTCCTACAAATCAAGGCATCCAGAACTAACACTAAAGAAGCCTGAAGCATGTAGCATGGCGCGTGCCACCGCATTTAATAAAGAAACCGTCAGGTCTTTTTTTGATAACCTGAAAAATGTCATGGAGCGTCATCCTTCCTTTGGTAACGGTTGCAGAATCTACAACTTAGACGAAACTGCCACAACAACCGTTCAAAAGCCGCAAAAAGTTTTGGCACCCAAAGGCAAACACAATATTTGTAAGATTACTAGTGGTGAACGGGGAATATTAGTGACCACATGTGCAATTGTATGTGCATCAGGACAAGCATTGCCTCCAGCCCTTGTTTTCCCGAGGAAAAAATTCAAAGAATTTATGATGAATGGCGCCCCACCAGGATCTCTTGGACTAGCAACTCCAACCGGTTGGATGAATGCAGAACTTTTTGTAAAAGTTATGGAACATTTTATTAAACACACAAATGCGAGCACAGAAAACCCTGCTTTATTAATAATGGATAACCACGAATCCCACCTCAGCATTGAAGCCTTAAATTTAGCCAAACATGCTGGAGTAACAGTGCTTACACTGCATCCTCACACGACTGCAAAGATGCAGCCTCTTGATGTGGGTTTAAATGCCCCCTTTAAAGGTTATTATAATAGAGCGGTGGATTCGTGGCTGATGAGGCATCCTGGTCAGCAAATGACTGTTTACAATATCGCTGAGTGCGTGGGTCAGGCATATGCAAAAGCAATGACGCCTGTTAATATTGCGTCTGCTTTCAAAAAATGCGGAATTTTTCCGTACGACCCAGACATTTTCACAGAAATCGACTTTATGCCATCATTAGTGACTGACAGAGAGCAAACAGGACCATCTCATTCTACAGCTTCTGCTCCTGATAAACTTCAGCCTAGTGACAATCTTGCTATTCCTTCTTCAGAGGTTGAACGCGCTGAGAGTCCCTTATCTGATGTTACAAGGGCTGAAAGTCCATCAATACTTGAAGCTAGCGAATTTCTATTTGGGGAAATTCACGAAGAAGCCACCGAAGCGGCACGTGGTGCGAAATATGTCGAAATCCCCACGAGGAAGTCTGACGAATCAGGTTCTACTTCACTGTTTAGAGAGATGACTCCTTCTGTTGAAGAAATTGGTGCAAGTTCTTCTGGCATTGAAACTTATTTCAGATCCCCTAAGGAATTTATGGCTCCACTAAAGGCTGGTCCACGCACTGGAAAGCGCAAACCAAGAAAGCTCGGAAAAAGTATGGTGGCGACGGACACACCAGAAAAAGACCGGATAGCTGAAGAACGAAAAAAAACGCAAGCAACAAAATCAGCTGTAAAGACTATTAAACGGCCAGTTTTGATTGATAAAGAAAGAAAAAAGAAACAAAAAATTGCTAGGATTGAATCAGAAACGAGTAGTGAAGAAGACGAGGATGTGAGCTACACGGAAGCAGGTGATTCTGATATGAGCGAATTTAATGAAGAACTAGATGAGAATGGGCTACCTTTAATAACAGAAGATTTCAAAAAACTTGCTAACTTACCCCAAGAAGGTGATTACGTGCTTGTTTTACTGGACGCTAAAAAACTGAAGGTCTACTATGTCGCACAGATCACGGAAGTCATAAATAAGAATAAATTCGGAGCTTCATTCATGAGGCTAAAAGTCAAAGACAATATGAAGTTTTACATGCCATTGGAACCTGACCTTTCAGAAATTCACATGAATGAGATAAAAATGATTCTTCCTCCGCCACAAATAAATGGATCGAAATCCAGAAACTCAACTTACGTTTTTCCTGTCCGCGTGACACCTAATATGAAATTGCGTTAATTTTTGATTTTCTTTTGTTTTGGTATTATTTCTTCTCTTATTTTTTATTCTTATTTGTAATAGTCCTACACTTGCATTTAATATTTTTTTGTTATTATAATGATGCCAATTAATGGTTCTTTTGTAATTTTGCGGCTTATTTGTTGCTTTGTGATATCTTAATGTAAAGTGATCTCTGATATTTTTTATAAATAATATTTTAATGTTTGTGATTTTATAATTTTGAGACTGACTAATTGTAGTGCTAGAAAAAAAACAAAAGTCATTATAGCCTAACTAGAGTTTAATTAATGAGTGCCATTAATATAGCTAATAAGTTACTTTTTAATATATTTTTTTATTGTGTGTCGTTATTACCTATTATAGGTAATCTGAAGAGTCTGGTTAAAGTGAAATTAAGAATAAAACCCTTTTTGATTGAACTCAAGTATTTTTTGTCATTCACCTACTCCATATGTTACACAAAACATGAGACAACCATTATTCACTATTATGTTTCATTGTTGAATTTGTGGTGTTTCAATGTGTACCCGACAGTGGACACATTGACACATTACCCATTTTTAAGTTTTTATTTTTTGCTGATTGATAACACTTTAATTAAAAAAATATATAAACGATATCCGGTACCTAATAAAATTTCCTACATACCTGTAAAAAATTAGAGTTATATCTGTAGAAACAAAAGGTGTATGAGACTATGAATTTTTAGTGTTTCATTGTTGGACACATGACCCTACACTTCAAATAATCAAATAGAATTTAAATTTATACCTCCCTACGCACCTCACTTTGGCGGTTTGTGGGAAGCAGGAGTCAAATCCTGTAAGCACCATATAACACGCGTGATAGGGAAGGCTCATTTAACATATGAAGAGTTCAGCACGGTTTTAGTACAAATAGAGGCCGTCCTGAACTCCCGTCCTCTGCACCCAATGTCCGTAGATCCTGACGACCTTGCGCCCCTGACGCCAGGTCACTTCCTCATCGGCCGGCCCCTGACGGCTCCTGCAGGCGCAGACATCACGGCGAAGCCTTCACACGCTTTATCACGCTACCTACGTGTCGAGCAGCTCAGGCAGCACTTTTGGAAGCGCTGGGCCAAGGACTACATCCCCGAGCTCCAGAGACGTATCAAATGGAAGGAAAACCAGGGTGCACTCACTCCCGGTTCCTTGGTGCTCATCAAAGAGGACAATTTACCGCCCCTCAAATGGCGGTTAGGGCGAATCCTGCTGACATATCCGGGACGAGACAATGTTGCCAGAGTTGCTCGCATCAAGACAGCAGCTGGCGTCGTCGAGAGGGCGTTTTCGAAGATCTGCCCTCTTCCGGTCTCATCATCGTCGCCAGAAAAGGAAGACAAGGCAGCCAAGGTTGAGAGCTATGGCTCTCAAAGGGGGCCAGTATGTTAAAGCAGCGCCATCTGTGACCACCGAACGACACTACTGCAGACAACAACGAAGATAGTTCGATCGCTGATTTAGACAAATACACATTGTAACAGTTAGGCGACAGTCTAATTAGCTCGTGTCTCTGCGGTTAGATGGCACCACTTCTCTGAAAAATGTACCATATATAAACGTGAAGATTGTTATTCAAAAGGACTCATTAAAAAACAGTAGAATCGTGAGCATCTTTTATTCCAACGCCTCTGAATCCGAGTCACTGCTTCGCCCTGCTGGCGCACTTACAAGTCTGCAACACACATTAATTATAAAAATCTAGTTATCTAATAAGTATGTAATGGTATGTAATAGATATGTGCTGTAATCACATATTATTATTATTAAATTCTTATTATTATATGTGTATAGACATTAGAGTTAAGAATAATATATAATTATGTAAATGTCACCGTAAGATTGTAAGAACTTTTAGTTTATATTCCATCGGTATTATTTCTGTTAGATTAAAAACTGTCGAAGCATTGTGAACTGGTGAAATGGGTTAGGTTAGATTAGAACTGTGGCCAACGCGCGAACAATGCGCGCGAGCCGAGCGTACGAAGCGACCGGTGCCGCGACAGCGGCTGGCGAGCGCTGGGTACTATCGAAGAAACGCATATAGGTACACTGTAAGGACTATTCTTGCTTGCAGCGCTCGGCCGCTATAGTAACGCTTACCTACGAAAAAAAAGGGTCGTGTGCAGGGAATTTTGTTTTCAAGTTGGTTAGATATGCGTTACCCTGATGGTACTTCCGAATTGCTCACAGCTAGACAGGCTATTTAGTATTAGCGGCAAAGTGGGTTACGTCCCAAGCAAGTTTGATACCAGTTCACAATTCATTGGTTTCCTATGGATAGATTATAAACTATCGAAAACATTGATATAGAATAGAATAGAATAGAATATTTTTATTTCAGACGGAGTCCATAGGGTTAGTAACAATTTTAAATATTGTAAATGGTTTGTTGCAGTTCACAACTTTTTGGACAGGTATCTAACGGAAATAATACTGATAAATAAACTAAAGGTTCTCATAATTATAAAGTGACATATACGAAGATAAAATACCAATAAAATGAGTCTACAATACAATTCCGTTTAAGTAACGGATAAGATTAGAGTATGAACTTTTTTACCCGTGATGGAAAACTACTGTCTTGGAAATTTCAATTTCTGAGATACTCTAAGATCGATTACTAAGATAAGTAGTGTGTAGGTAAAACAGCATCTTGTTTAAAGGCTTCGGCAGACTGCTTTTTTTTTCTCTAAGGTACCGTATTTTCGGCTTTCTGGGAGCTACAATGACACAATTTAAAGATCCCGATAGCATCACAAAATGACGGCAACTACGGCAAGCCCTAAACAAAATTATGTCACCAGTCTGATATGGCACGCGCTCGAGGGTCATAAGTTTCCACGTAAATAGCTTTAATATCTTTTTGTCCTAATTGATCTTTATTGCAGGAAATCATTAGGTCTATTCGGACATAATAAAAGAATTTTATTACTAATTGTTTGTCAGTTAACGTTTGATGGCTTTTATTTATCGCGTAATTGCCTTCTTTGTTGTCTATAAATATGTTTCTTAATTCTATAGCCCTTTTATCAACAGTGTATGATTATAATGATAAATCGGTTCAGATTAAATATATCAGAAACTTATTGATTATCATCAGAGGAGTAACTTACTGCTGCGCGAAACTTATTCGTTCTCATTACAAGTTCAGAGTCTGACCCAGAGGGGCTCTGGGTTCTGGGTCTCTACTTCAGACCCGTTTAGTCTGAGGTAGAGTTTCGATAAAATCTTACTTTTACGGTTCTGCCTAATGTACCTATTCGCGAAAATGGCCAGGAGCAGACGAACTTTTACGTCATATTCAAATATTCGTACTTAACATAAAATTACGATCTTATGCTACGAACTTATTACGTTAATATTATAAAGGTAAAAGATTTCTACAGTTTAAGGTAAAACGAACCGAACTAAATTACCTACTTATATTAAATGTTATTCCCGCCTGTTCGTAACAGCTAAATAGGATTTAGAATAAATATAATAAAACTTTAATGTTTGATCCCAAAATAAACTCAACGTCTTATTTATTATGAAATTCCTAAAACCTTAAATCTTTAATGTATTCTTATGGGCATAATATTAAATAAAAATGAATCAGTTTTTAATCTAGATGCCGTAGAGTAGGATACGCTGTGGCTTAGGTCTTACGCTGTGAGCACATCTGAGTCAATACTTACTCGTAATTACAAAGACTATGCTCTGTGAAAACAAGTATGGCGTGCCCTTTCGCAATGAAACACCCTTTGTCAAAGTTGTCTTAAACCTACTGATGTAGTACTTAGAGTTCGCGCCACCACTCAAGTCCGATAGACGCGGGGCTTGTGTCAACGTCATTTCTTTAAAAAAAAAAATTGTTTCACAATTTTCCGCCGAACTTCATTAGTGGCGCGGACTCTAGTAATTTTTTTCATAAATTTATTTAAAGCAAAAGATGTTAGCATTCCTGTTCGTTTGTAGGAGAACAGTAACTTCTCTCTTCATAAACGTGGTCAATTTTAAGGCACTAACCTCCCTGTCATTGCCAATAAAATAATAAAGACAGGCTGACAAAATCTTTGAAATTAACTTACAATTACCCGCCGACAACGAAAAAAGCTAATACTAACATATATCTAAATCCCTCAAAAACAATATGGAGGCTAATACTGTTTCGTTAGTTGATGTGGACGTGCCGCTCATATCTATGTAGTATGAACAAGAAACCTTGATTAGACAATTCACCTGAATCATGCAAAACTTTCGGCTGCTCGGTGAACGAAGGAATTGAACAGAATGGATGAATGAGGCTTACGTCATTGATGGGTACAACTTATAATGACGAGGAGCTCATTAAAGAGGTAATTATTTCCCATTTCCTATGACTTGCTAATCTCCTGTCCTTACACCAAATTATTAAAAACATCAACTTTTTTTTAAATTGAAAACATCGTGATGATGCCTGAGAGATATTTCTTGATGGGATGTGAAGCCAAGTCAGAAACCCATGGGCGGCTTTAAAACTCAGACAACAGTACCCTAATTGGTTAACTTATTTTCGTAAACAATTATGCCTAATTTGTTTCATTTTGACAGTTCAACAACATTCATTGGGTTATTTACGTTGTTGAGCAGATTTTTGTTCCTACCTATGAAGCAATGGATTAGCAATCAATTTCAAATCGAAACAAATTGTGATTGTGTTGTATTACGCAATTAGAGTACAGGTTAGTCACTAACCACACGAAAAAAGAAGACTCCAATTTATTTGGGGTCGGCTATTTATGTCTATTTTTCTATGAATATGTACCTACTCTTAATTGTTGTTCATTAACTCAGTAATATAAATGTGATCGAGTTACTATTATTTTCATAAGATACCTACCTTTTTTTTTTGGGTGGGAAATCATCAAATAACTTCTCCCGCTCTGGGCGGAGCGGGAGGGTGTGTCACTCTTACTGACTAAAACCCACCCGTGTTCCTTCGGTTGCCCTGTTGCCGGGGGCCACGATCTCCCTTTCGGTTTTCTTCGCAACCCTGGCAGGCATCGGCCCTAGCGGACCCCGTCAATTCTGCTGACATCTCTTTGAGGCGCGCGTGGAACACAACGCGCCGTCGACCCGGGCCTGGTCCTTATCGGACGATGAGCTACCCATTGCTCACAGTCTACAAGCCCGCGCCTACGGTGGCCGGAAATCGGCTTGCGACTCCCGACGCCCTGGGCGTCTCCTCCTGCGGCGGTTAGGGGCGTGAGGGCGCGAAATTTGCCTCTCCCTCACGCGTTCCGCCTCCTCCTTCGCGAGCATTACCGCTTCGCAGAAGGAGGTGACGGCCTCCCATTTCCTCTCGCTCCGTACCATGGCCTGAACCAGGGCCGGACGCGAGAGATCACCGCCGCCGATCGCCTCCACGAGGACACGGCGATGCTCCGCCCAAGCTGGGCAGACCTCCACCGTATGCTCCACCGTGTCCTCCGGGCGATCCACACAATTATGACACCCGGGCGTTTCCTCCCGCCTTATCCTGTGCAGGAACCTCCCGAAACAGCCGTGTCCGGTGAGGACCTACGTCAGGCGGAAGGTGAGGACGCCGTAGCGCCTCTCTAGCCACTCCTCAAAGAGGGGTCTTATCGCCGCAATTGTGGCGTGCCCAGCGCTGGGTTGAAACAATCGCACTCTCCATGACGCCATGAGATCCATGAGATCAGCTCTGTCCGCTGTGCCGTGATTTCTCGCGGCAGCGGAGTTAAGCCCCGGCGTTTCGTCTCCTCGCGCACGACCCTCTGGGATGCGTTCAACCGGCGGGCTGGCTGCAGCCTTAGTGAACGCGCCCACACCGGCGCTCCGTAAAGGGCCATGGACCGCACGACCCCCGCGTAAAGCCTCCGGCAGGAGGCGTTTGGTTCCCCTAGATTGGGCAGGAGCCGCTTCAACGCAGCCCCGGCCCGCTCCAGTCTGGGAGCCAAACGTCGGAATTGTTCGACGAAATTCCACCGGCTGTCGAGGACGAGTCCTAGATACTTCATCGTCGACTCGACGCCGATGTGAACCCCTCCCGCCACCACCTGGGAACCCGACGGTGGTGCATTCCGAGGTCCATGAAAACCCATGGCCTCGGACTTGTGCAAGGCCACCTCGAGTCCCAACTGCCGGATTCTGTCGAAGATTGTCGCAACCCCGCGTGTCGCTAAGTCGGCCGCCGCCTGGTATGACCTCCCCTTCGCCAGGACCAGCGTGTCGTCAGCGTAACATATGACGCTGACGCCGCTAGGGAGGTCGGCGCGCAGCACCCAGTCGTATCCGATGTCCCACAGATGCGGCCCCAGGACCGATCCCTGTGGGACACCGCACGACATCTCTCGCCGGTTCCACTCTCCTTGGTGACCGGGGTAGATGACGGCCCTGTCCGTCAGATAAGATACCTACCTGAATGCTTCAAAATTAAAACATTTTATCTAACTATCCTTTTCACTCGCCTTCTTTTTACTTGCACTTTTTTGCAGTTATGCTTAATGCATAGCTCAAAAAGGCATTAAATTTAACGTATTATGCACCTTGTATCTTCTGACCTTACATATGTGTAAATAGGGATACAATTTCTACATTACACATCCAAGTTGCGTCTCCAAACGTATTATATTGAATTAGGATCAAAGGACTCGCTGAGCTAACACGAATACTTCCGCTCACTTCAAAGACAAAACTGATTGTGATTCGCTTATATTCTCTATTTGTAGGTACGTTAATATTTGAAACTTATACTAGCTTTTTCCCGCGGGTTCGCCCGCGTGGAGGTCGGAAATTATCTCACGGGAACGTACTACCGAGACAAAAAGTATTCTATGTGCTATCCAGGTTATAAACTATTTGTTCAGCTGATTTTGCGTGATACCATGTAAGCCAGGAGGAAAGGAGTGTATGCCATGTAGTTTACTCATCGAAGTATTACCAAAACGTTATGACCAAAATCCCAAAAGGGTTAGGGGAACTATCCTACACCCACGTAATATCAGTGATAGATTACGACATTGGATTAGCTTGTCTATATTCCATCAATATCTATTTTAACGACCAAAACAACCTACAATACGCAGGCTGCAGAGTTCACACGACTCTTCAATACATAATGAACCAATTTTCCGTATTTTCCAATCGATAACCTCAATAGCATTTCCTTAAAATAAACGGTCATTATTACAATGCGTTGTATTGTAACACTATTTATTGAATACGAACTGTATACGTGGCCTTTTTTACAACACATGGCGTGTGGATATAAAAAAAGCAGTCTACAGGCTATCACGTCTGGTTGCTCCTTAATTTGAATAGAGAAACGGCACAACTATGATAACACCATAAATCAGCTAGTTTATAGGTGCTTATGTAGTTGAACGAACATACATTTGCTTGGGCACACGTTCAGGGTTTGGGAGCCAAGAATAGGTGTCCCCTTGTTTCGCAGACAGAAATTTCATAGAATTTCGTTTCGCACTTAACAGACATGACACAGAAAATGTTTCATATAATATTTGGTATTTGTATTTTTATTTAGAATATTATTGTTTTAAAGACTATAACTCTCATGAAACATATTTCACAGAAACACAATTCAATGAATTTTATAATCGCATTTTGTTATTTAACAAACTTATCAAACAGTAGAATTATTTTTTAACAAATATTGTTTGTTCGGTGTATTTTTCCATGGTATTTTATTTCAACGAAAATGTAAAAATAGACGTTACGCTATCCATAATTTTATATATATATTTTATATATTTAAACCTCGAAAATTAAGTGTCGAATTAAAGTCGAATGAGGCTTAGGCTGCAAGAGCGAGCGAAGCGAGCTCGGGACTTGAGGCACCCCGACTCAGATAGGTTAGGTAAGAAGTTTAAAAAGAAACCCTTCGTGGTTATTTTTTTTAAACCACACAGAAATAGGAGCTCCGCTTTGCAGGGCTCTGTCGTCTTCGCTGGCTTAAAAAAATATATTTATCCTATAAAATTACAAAAGACTATTGACTACTGAATATTTGTCAAAAGTATGAATTGAAACGTTTGAAAACTGTCACTTGATAAAATGTTTTTCTTGCTAATCAGTTTTATATTAACTAAACAATATGAGGAAAAAGAATATTTGGTTTGTTATTCTATGATATGAATATAGAAAAATAAAATTTTATTTGTAATAAAAATCATTGATTTAACTTTATGGAAAGTAAGTATTCTGCGCATTAATTACTCTATAAAATGATAATATCGAAAAAAAAAATGTGAAACGAAATTATATGAAAATGAAAGCTATAAAACAACGTACAACCCCAAGAATAATCTATTACAACAGCGAGGTTTATAACTTGCGACAGACACAAGTTCTGTGTGACATTATTCCAAAACTCACCCTTAGACACCCATTATCAGAACTAATTTAAGTTCCGACACAATTTATTGCGGCCTTTGATGGATTTTGCTTGAGTGTCATTGAAAATTGAAAAAAATGGTTTCCTTTTGTAAACAATTTGATAAAGCCAAGTAAACCCAAGCTGCTTAGTGGATTTAATCTCAAAATACCTTCAAGAAATCCAAGGAGGCATATTATGCCGCTGTCTGCCCCATTTAGGAGAAAAGACTCGGTGAAAAAATTACGTTTCAGGTTTCTGAAGTGTATTATATAAAATGTATACTCGTAGGTAGGCAAGCATGAACCAGCTTATTGTATAGGTAGCTGATTTGGATCTGCTATAAGCGCTTGTTTAACCTTCATAGACTCTTATCTTAATTAGTACTTTCATAGGTACCATCGTGGTAACGCATATCTAACCACTTTGAAAACAAAATCCCGTGCACGCGACTCTTTTTTTTCGTAGGTAAACGTTACTACAGCAGCCAAGCGCTGCAAGCAAGAGTAGTACTTACAGTGTACCGATATGCGTTTCTTCGATAGTACCTACAACGATAATGGCACTAAGCGTTTTAGGATGTCAAATTCAATGGAAATTAAGATTGATTACCAATAATGGTTACCAATTTATTACATTTTTAATCGAAAAACTTACTTTTAACAACCAACCGAAAATACGGGAAACCTGGCTATTAAAACTTTGTTTAATCCACTCCGTTCTTTTACAAAAACCTCAGCTTTTTTTTCAATAAACAAGGTAAAGAGAACACATAGGGAGTGATACCCCCTAGGGAGAAAATACCCTAAACATCGCAGATATATATACAAAAGAGGCTGTTTTTTAATCTTTGATGTTGACTGTACAATTGTGTACGAAAGTATAATGACTGTATCGTTTCACATAATGATATTCCGCACAGTTCGTACTTAAATACAGGGTGAGCTATATTTCCTGAGGCAACAAGATGCGGGTTGGTAGGGTCAGGCCACGTACTACATATTTAGTTGGTTGACGGCGCCTTATCGTCAATAAGTTGTTGGTTAGTGGGGTAAGCGCACCCTAATAAATGTAATGAAGTATTTCGCATCAAACCAAGACAGGACGAAAGTAATTATTATCTTATATAGTTCTCTAAACCGTATTTTGGCTATGGCGGCCAATTTCAACGGAGACTTCGCCGCGGCAGATATTATAGTACACAAGTGTGTGCGCAGACACAGGTGCACTCTCTCGTCCCTCACTCTTATAGTCCGACGGGATGGCCATTCGACACGACTGGAGAGAGATCAGACGCAGGTTTACACCACCTACTTCCAAACTCCGGGTTGTTATTAAGAAATTCCTAATGGAAAAACCCAATAACTCTTTGCTCGACCCGGGAATCTAACCCAGAGCCCCACGCTCAGCAGTCGTGCTCGAGACCACGAGACCAATGGGGCAGAATCATTATCTTAACAACTCGTCGTACGTATACAGGGTGGGACATTGAAGCGAAAACTGTAACCATGGATTCAGTACATGATTCTGAAACTTCAACGCAGGGGGTGTTGAAATTTTTCGTCGATTATTATTTGTCGAAATGTTTCGGCAACCGTACTGTAGTGCGTCAGGTATGTTCGCTGATGCGCACACTGACGAATACTTTGCGGTAATGCGGAAGAAAGTTGCCTCAGTAATATCCCGAGTGAAGGGGAGCAGCAACAGTATTCTGAGGGTTTTAGCAGAGAGGCTGGATGGGCCTACAATCGGGAGGTTTACCAAGCTACATGTTGGCAACAAAGCTTGTTAAACCATCCTGTGATTATGATTTTCTATTTCTTTCATTTTGTGTTCCTGCATGTAACTAATATAGTTTTTAAGTAATACTGAGAATCAAATATTTTGATTTATTTATTAAAAAAGAATCAGCTGTTTCATGGAAAAGTGCAATACCCAAGCGTTCAAAATATATGGAACAGCATATTTCAACGCAGGGAGGTGCAAAATCTGCCGGGGTTGCGAAGAAGTCCGAAAGGGAGATCGTGGCCCCCGGCAACAGGGCAACCGAACGAACACGGGTGGGTTTAACTCAGTAAGAGTCTGACACGCTCTCCCGCTACGCCCAGAGTGGGAGAAGTTATTTGATAATTTCCCACCCAAAAGAAATGGGGGTTCAGAATCATGTACTGAATCCATGGTTTTTCGCGTCGATGACCCTGCCACCCTGTGTAATCCTCACGGATGTACCAAAGGATAAACTACTTTATTCTTATATCTATTTCCTATGTGGTGTGGGTGTGTTGCTTTCCAATCCCCAAAAATTGTGATATATCAGCAGGCGAGCGAGGCAGTTTCGCGAAAGGCCTTTATTGGCCGTTATGCAAAATTTGTAGGCAAATTAATCATATTTATATTACATATATTCATCCCTTTACATAAATCTTGAAGCAATATCTACTATTTATGTAGGTAAGTACGTACCTTCCCAACTTGCCTGCTCCAACTTATTTTTTTAAAGCCGAAGTGATAAAAATGCATATTAATATTTGCTGTAAAGTATGTCAACTGACAAGCACTTTACAATATTGTCTGGCAATGGGCCAGCAGATCGTTAATACTTAAAAGCTTTAGCCGTATACACTCAGGTGCTTTATAAAGATGTGTAAAATATTACTTAAGTTTCAATCAAACAAAATCATTGTTTCTAAGTATTTTACATTCCTAGAAGTTTTCAAGTTTGAATTTAAGTGGTTACTTCTAAACAAGCGTGCCGCCATTGTGATCTTAAATTCATTAAATGACAGACAACGCACAGCCTAAACCGCTGGATCTAAAAGCGTGTATTTTTGCACAAGATTTCCATAAGAGGAGGCTCCCTAAATTGTATGTTAATTTGCATTCATATTCTGAAAAAGTCACGTATACAATCAAAATGTATATGATTTATTTTGACGTGGTCCACTAGGGCCGATGCCTGCTGGGGGTGCGAATAAAACCGAAAGGGAGATCGTGGCCCCCGGCAACAGGGCAACCGAAGGAACACGGGTGGGTTTTAGTCAGTATGAGTCTGACGCCCTGCCGCTCCGCCCAGAGCGGGAGAAGTTATTTGATAAATTCCCATCCAAAAAAAAGTATATAATTTATTGGATCTTTTTCTTTCCAAATAATGGACAGTTACGTAATTGAAACATTTTCGCTCGATCCATTTTTTATTCGAAAATCATGTCTTTTTTAAAGATTATTTGAAACAATAACAAGATTACTCTGTTTTTATGTCTATAATAATTATTGACAGTGTAAGAAAATATTGTTTGTTATCCAGATATAAGATATTTTTCACTAGATCAATTATTGCTTTAGTTATAAATGAAATAAGAATTGAGACACGACATTTTGTTCCTTGCACACACGACCAAAGAGCGCACGCGATATTCAACTTTATTACTGATGTGTCAGACTCTTACTGACTAAAACCCACCCGTGTTCCTTCGGCTGCCCTGTTGCCGGGGGCCACGATCTCCCTTTCGGTTTTCTTCGCAACCCCGGCAGGCATCGGCCCTAGTGGACCCCTTCGAATCTGCTGACATCTCTTTGAGGCGCGCGTGGAACACAACGCGCCGTCGACCCGGGCCTGGTCCTTATCGGACGGTGGGCCACCCATTGCTCACCGCCCGCAAGCCCGCGCCTACGGTGGCCGGAAATCGCCTCACGATTCCCGACGCCCTGGGCGTCTCCTCCTGCGGCGGTTAGGGGCATGAGGGCGCGAAATTTGCCTCTCCCTCACGCGTTCCGCCTCCTCCTTCGCTAGCATTACAGCTTCGCAGAAGGAGGTGACGGCCTCCCATTTCCTCTCGCTCCGTACCATGGCCTGAACCAGGGCCGGACGCGAGAGATCACCGCCGCCGATCGCCTCCACGAGGACACGGCGATGCTCCGCCCAAGCTGGGCAGACCTCCACCGTATGCTCCACCGTGTCCTCCGGGCGATCCACACAATGGTGACACCCGGGCGTTTCCTCCCGCCTTATCCTGTGCAGGAACCTCCCGAAACTGCCGTGTCCGGTGAGGACCTGCGTCAGGCGGAAGGTGAGGACGCCGTGGCGCCTCTCTAGCCACTCCTCAAAGAGGGGTCTTATCGCCGCAATTGTGGCGTGCCCAGCGCTGGGTTGCGACAATCGCACTCTCCATGACGCCATGAGATCCCGCCGGAGCTCTGTCCGCTGTGCCGCGATTTCTCGCGGCAGCGGAGTTAAGCCCCGGCGTGCCTGGGCTTAACGAAAGTGAATATAAAGTAAAAAGATTTTTTTTTTTATTCATCTATAGGGATGAAAAGATAAGATAGAAGTTTGTTAATTATGTCGATGGATAATCCCATCGGTCACACAGCTTGTCACTACAGATACACCAATTTGTAAGCTTCCGTACCTCAAAAGGAAAAAAACGGAACCGATAGGATCACTCGTGTGTCTGTCTGTCTATCCGTCTGTCATAGCCAATTTGCTCCGAATCTAATGGACCAATTAAGTTGAAATTTAGGACACATATGTATTTCTGTAACCCAAACACGGTGTAATGTAAATAAGTGAATTTTGAATATGGGGTCACTTTTGGGAGGCAAATAAGAAAATTAAATAAAAGTTATGCAATCTTGTGACTTATCAAATGAAAGGACTAGTTGCGAGGATTTCAAATATATTTTTTCTATAATTTTAAAATAAACACATTTAAAGATACATACATATTTAAGAAAATCGATGAAAATTGACCATTCCCCCATATAATGGCCCCATAGAATGGTTCTTTACCCATAGATTACAGGAAAACCTATAAGAAGTCTATGGTCTTAAAATAACATGGTAAATCTCTCAATATTGTGCGTACAAACTTACATTTGCAATTAGAATGTATGGGAGAACATGTTTTTCAACTACAATGTTAAGTTTGTTCTTGGAATAAATTCATCCCAAATACGGAACCCTCCATTGTTCATGGTCCAACACGCACTAGGCTGGTTTTACTAAAAGAAACCCACAGAAAAGACACCGAACACCGTGTCCACTATTCGAGACTAATTTCGAAGATGAGTTATTAAATAGACGCTATCCTGACTATCATTAATCTTTATTGGACTTAGGTTCGCCATCCTCGCCGGGGTTGCGAAGAAGTCCGAAAGGGAGATCGTAGCCCCCGGCAACATGGCAATTGAAGGAACACGGGTGGATTTTAGTTCGTAAGAGTCTGACACGCCCTCCCGCTCCGCCCAGAGCGGGGAGAAGTTATTTGATAATTTCCCACCCAAAAAAAAGAAAATAAAAGGTTCGCCATCCTGAGCTTGCCATTTATCAAAGCGATAAGCAAATCACACTGGAAAAGGACATCTATATTACATAGACTATACCATACTACGTACATAAATAAAATTGAAGTGTGTTTATAATGTCAAAAATAACAAGTTTTTAATATATGAAAGTATATACCGTATTTAATTAAAACAAAAAAACAATTTGTGGACCCATACAAGCCCTAATTATTTTTCTAAAATAAAAATGTATATTTTAGAAAAATAATTAGGGTCTGAGCGAGCGAAGCCGCGGGCATCGACATGAGTTCTAACATTCTATCAGCATTTTATTGATTGATGATAAGTAAACATACATGTTTGTCGAATAAATCATTTACCAACGAGGCTCGGTGTTCGGTTGCCTCATTATTTGCTTTAACACGTTACCTTGGGTATTTAGAAAACATGTAAGTACATTTTGAAGTAGGTATAGTTCCGCACGTAACTTGGCAACGTTTTGGCATAAATAAATAAATAAATAAAATACATTTATTTAGCATAGTGAGAGTAATTTTGCGCATGTACACTTAGTGCAACAAAGAGAAATACACTTTCTTCTCCTTATTCTTTTCGTGTAGTAACTAACATGGTGCCAGAGTTTTAAAGCCGCTTAAGGGTCTCTGACATGGCTTCGCATGCCGTCGAGAAATATCTCTCAGGCACGCAGGTTTTCTCATGATGTTTTTCTTCACCATTTTTGAAGCAAGTGATATTATAACACACACTACAACTTTACACTTACACCTTAATTGCTTGTTAGTATTCTATGGTTATTGCCATAATTTATTTTTAAACATGTATGATCACTTAAAAGAAAACGCAATCTGCGCATCGACGACTCTTGCCAAGTTACGTGCCGGGCGTCAGTAACATGTAGAGTAGAGCATTGCAATTCGATTAGAAATAGGTATGAATAGCGCTACCAACTCATTTGTGAAATGAGGAGGTAAGTACGCCACTGTCGCTTGTCGAAGATTCAGCATTTGATGAAAAATTAATTATGGGAAGCTCACGGTACTTATTACAGGGCATGAAGCTGGCTGTGTCCATGTTATACTTATTTAAAACTTTTCACTCGACAAGTTTAGATTAATTTGGCAGTAATAGTAGTTAGAGAAAAGCTCGGAAACTTAGCTAATGAATGTCCAATATCTCTATGACTTGAGTCGTTTTGCTGTTAGAAAACTTAGTTCCGAGTTAAGCTCGCCAGTGTATCTTGTACATGAAATATTAATCAAACTAATTCAACAACTCTCCAACTAATTATGTGTAAAAAAAGAAAGGAATAAATTAATAAATGTTGTAAAGAAATTACCAACATTTTCAATGTCGTAAGTTTCAACATTCTGCAATTTCACGATCTTTTACTGGGTCAGTAAATAAGCCTCAAAAACTACAGTAAGTTCACGAAATCACCAAAATAAGCTCTATCAAAAACTTGGCAAAGATATTAGAATATTTTCCTGTTCTAACATTGAAAAGAATCGCCCGTCGGTGGTGGATTTGTTTGGTATAAAACAAGATTTGAAAAGCTGTTAACATTATTAAACACTAACTTTTGCCCGCAGTTTCTCTCGCGTGGAGTTTGGAAATTATCCCACGTGAAAATACAAACATAAAAAGTAAGTATTCCATGTGTTACTCCAGGTTATAAACTATCTGGGGGTCGTACCAGGCGGCGGCCGAACTAGCGACACGCGGGGTTGCGACAATCGTCGACAGGATCCGGCAGCTGGGACTCGAGGTGGCCCTGCACAAGTCCGAGGCCATGGGTTTTCATGGACCTCGGAATGCGCCACCGTCGGGTTCCCAGGTAATGGCGGGAGGGGTTCACATCGGCGTCGAGTCGACGATGAAGTATCTGGGACTTGTCCTCGACAGCCGGTGGAACTTCGTCGAACACTTCCGACGTTTGGCTCCCAGACTGGAGCGGGCCGGGGCTGCGTTGAAGCGGCTCCTGCCCAATCTAGGGGATCCAAACGCCTCCTGCCGGAGGCTCTACGCGGGGGTCGTGCGGTCCATGGCCCTTTACGGGGCACCGGTGTGGGCGCGTTCACTAAGGCTGCGGCCAGCCCGCCGGTTGAACGCGTCCCAGAGGGTCATGGCCATCCGGCTGGCCCGAGGATACCGCACGGTCTCCTGCGAGGCGGCGAGCCTCCTTGCCGGATTACCGCCATGGGATCTGGAAGCAAAGGTCCTCGCGCACATTTGGGAGTGGCGCGAGGAGGCGAAACGCCGGGGCTTAACTCCGCTGCCGCGAGAAATCGCGGCACAGCGGACGGAGCTCCGGCGGGATCTCATGGCGTCATGGAGAGTGCGATTGTCGCAACCCAGCGCTGGGCACGCCACAATTGCGGCGATAAGACTCCTCTTTGAGGAGTGGCTAGAGAGGCGCCACGGCGTCCTCACCTTCCACCTGATCTCTCGCGTCCGGCCCTGGTTCAGGCCATGGTACGGAGCGAGAGGAAATGGGAGGCTGTCACCTCCTTCTGCGAAGCGGTAATGGTCGCGAAGGAGGAGGCGGAACGCGTGAGGGAGAGGCAAATTTCGCGCCCTCACGCCCCTAACCGCCGCAGGAGGAGACGCCCAGGGCGTCGGGAATCGCGGGGCGATTTCCGGCCACCGTAGGCGCGGGCTTGCGGGCGGTGAGCAATGGGTGGCTCACCGTCCGATAAGGACCAGGCCCGGGTCGACAGCGCGTTGTGTTCCACGCGCGCCTCAAAGAGATGTCAGCAGATTTGAAGGGGTCCACTAGGGCCGATGCCTGCCGGGGTTGCGAAGAAAACCGAAAGGGAGATCGTGGCCCCCGGCAACAGGGCAACCGAAGGAACACGGGTGGGTTTTAGTCAGTAAGAGTCTGACACGCCCTCCCGCTCCGCCCAGAGCGGGAGAAGTTATTTGATGATTTCCCAAGCTCAAAAAAAAAAAAAAAAGGTTATAAACTATCTGTGTACGAAATTTCATTCAAATCCGTACAGCCGTTTTTACGTGATTGAGTAACAAACATCCAAACATAGAAACTTCCACATTTATAATATTATATAATTATGTTATATTAAGAGGATTTGAAAATAATTATTTCCGTTTCTAACCTATTTTCACGCATAACATGAAATCTAATGGAATACTTTAAGCTACGTGTTCACCAAATTGCTTTTCATATAGCTTCCGAACCAATTAATAATTTAGTGTGAGTACCTAATTACGTATTAGAACACGCAATTTGGCGAGTGCCATTAATTTATTGGTAGCTTTAGTTGAGTTGTTGGATATTACGATAAAATGCTCCTCACCTTGCCTGTCCTGTTATTCTTGTGGTCGAGTCGGTCAGGCAAAATGTTCATGAGTTTTTCATTTAGAAAATTCTCAGTAGCTGCCTGGAACCAGGTTTTTTCCCCGTTAATAGCTTAAGCTCGCCCCCTGCTGCATGGGACACATAACAGGCTGTCGTGCTTACGGCTCACTGTGTCGTATGACTCATTCCTACGCATTGAGCCCCGTGCATACTGGCGCGAAGGGACGGCGCGACGTGACACCGATAATAATTGTTGTCGGTTAAAATCTATCACAATACTTGGTAATCGTCACTTTTTTCTTCTTGTCATAAACACTCTTACAAAGGCTCATAATATTAAAAAGCTCAATGATTAAAAGTCGACAAATTCTAAATGTTTGCTAATTTAATATTATAATTTATTATTTTTATGACATTGATTTTACATTCTGTGGTTATTTTAACTCACACACTTTCTTATTACTTGTTAAAATTTTAGGAAAATCGTGTAGTTTTAACATGTTTATAAATATGTGAGCACCATGTATCTATCACATAGTTAATTTATCTGCCATTACTTCTATAACCATAATGTTCCCACTGCTGGGACACAGGCCTCCTCTCGGTGAGAGGGAGTGGACCGTAATCCACCACGCGGGCCCAGTGCGGGTTGGTAGATGTCACATGTCTTCGAATTTTTGAAATTGTTTAATCTTCACATTATAATGATAATATAATATGCAAAATATTGTAAAACATTTTAATAGAGTAACGGTGAAGTTACTTGCTCCTTCTTCTCCATACGAAACTATATTTTGAAAGGGGCGACTAAAATCAATTCTATGTTCTTGTTAAATTTTACATTCAAAAGTGCCTATTTGAAATAAATGATTTGACTTTGATTTCCCTGAGGCATACGGAATGATCGAGCGCGATTATGATCAGCGGATATTCAGTAATGAAAACTTATAGAGAATGTGGATAGAATTCAGTAAATATATTTCTACAGAAGTGACTAAAGAAAAGTTTTTTTTTTCACATAGAGGTTATGACATTAATTAACTTAATTGATAATTGTTATAGTAATTCTAGTAAATAGCAAAATCTTATCTTATCAGCACCCTAATTGCGTAACACATTATCAATTATGCAAACTGTTTCATTTTGACAGTTTAACTACATTCATTGCGTTATTTACGTTGCTGAGGCGATAAAGTTTTCGAACAAATAAAGCCATGGATTAGCAATATCCTTAAAAATGATTCAGATTATGATTGTGTTAAGCAATTAGGGTGCTGGGAACTATCAGAACATGCCATTATTTTAAGACTACCTACTGATCCTTCTGCGTGATCTACCAACTTTATAATCTAATAAGTTAACGCAATTTGCCATCAAATGAGCCAATTAGGAGTTTCCTATTTGCCTTCAATTAATATAGAGCAATAGTGGCCCAGTAGTAACGGCCGCGACTTACGATTTATAGATCGTAGGTTCGAATACAGGCAGGCGCTTTACTTTGTGTACATTATTTCATCACCACTGCTCTCAAAACGGTGAAGGAAACTAGCTTGAGGAAACCGGCATGACCTAGAAACAAAAACTCAAAAAAATGTGACATCTACCAACTCGCACTGGACCCGCGTGGTGACCTATGGCCCACTCATTCTCAAAGAGAGGCGGCCTGTGTCCCAGCAGTGGGAACATTATAGGCTGATTACGGTTACGTTTAATATAGATTAGTTAGATTAGTTGGATTTAGATTTAAATCTAAGGCAACAACAATCTAATTTAATTCTAATTTTACATATATTAAAAGTTGTGAAATTAACATACAACGTCACGCCTGTAATCCCAGAAGGGTAAGGCGGAGGTAAAAATAGAAATAATTTATTTAGCAAAAAGAAGAAATACAATGCATGTTACGTTATTATGATATCACATTTGTGCTCAATTTTTGTGAAAAATGACCCCCATTCTAGGAAAATCCTGTGTTATAGGGGCCATCCATTCGTCCGCTAGGATTATTTTACAAAATTAGAGAAGCTAAAACGTGTAACAGCAGCAATAGTATGTGAGTAAGCGCGTGTGATGTGGTGTAATGGGGAAAGTTTTATGTGATGTGTGTATGAGTGTGTGATGTGTGTCTTGTGTATGTAGAGAGGGAAGGTGAAGTGGGAGTGTAAGCGTTCGTGATACTTATAATAATAATTAATTATTTGTATAAGCGTTTCATCAGTGCTTCTGTTTCATCATAATCTAGGGTGAGGAGGAATTCTTTAGTTATTTTGAGGGTTCCGTACCTCAAAAGGAAAAAACGGAACCTTTATAGGATTATTCGTGTGTCTGTCTGTCCGTCTGTCCCAGCTTATTTGCTCCGAATGTAATGAACCGATTAAGTTGAAATTTGGTACACATATGTATTTCTGTGACCCAAAGACGAAAGTGTAACGTAAATAAATGAATTTTAAATATAGGGCTCACTTTTGGGGGCAAACAAGAAAATAAAAAAGAAGTTTTGCTAACAGTACCGTGTGATATATGAAATGGGCTTACTGCGAGGATCTTAAAAATATTTTTTATATAATTCTAAAATAAATACTTTTAAAGATATCTCCGAAACTACTGAGCGTAAAATTAAAAAAAATATACAGAGAATGGTTCTTCACTCATAGATTACAGGAAAACCTATAAGAAATCTATGGTCTTAAAATAACATGGTAAATCTATCAATATTGTGCGTACAAACTTATATTTGCAGTTGGAATGTATCGGAGAACATGTATTTCAACTACAATGTTAATTTTGTATTTGGGATAAATTCATCCTAACTACGGAACCCTTTATTGTGCGTAGTCGGCCGGTTTTTTACATTTGTGTGTAAACACACACAAATGTGTTCAGTTTTTTTTTTTTTATATCCCATAACTCCAGGGTATTAATGAGATCATGTCAAAGAATCAAGTGGCATATGAATAATTTTTCCATTTTCTTTTTCGTTTTTTTTTTTTCGTAGAACTTAATTTGACAAACTCACGATTATTGATATAAAACACCCGAAAAAAAAATATTTAAAAAAATACGTTAAGGTAATTCAGTCTATTTTTGTCCATAAAAAAGAAATATAATATATGACAACGTCGCATTTTTTAGCTTTAAATATAAATGATTGGTTCAAACCAAGCTGAAAAAAAAGCTAGCTAAGCTATAAAAAAGCTTTTTTTTTCGTTTTTATACTCTGCGCCTTCTAGATATACATGTAGGTAAATATATACGAACCGGGTGAGTTCGAACTGGGGATGAGTATGAACGAAGCCCCTTCAATCATGGTCAACTAAAATGCCCTTTGTCGTTTTTCTTGGATACCGTACCACAAATATCCTAAGTGAAACCCAACACCAGGCGTTAGAAAGCGTCTACAAGCGTCTTCTACCTTGAAATGATTAACCCAATTCCACGTGGGCGTATAAATTAATAAACTAAAATATTTGAACACAACAAACGCTGAGAATTGGTAAACCAATCGCGAAATTGCCGAAAACCAGTTGTATTTTGAAGCAGTCAGCAATTTGGCCAATTTTGATAACAAACTTGTACAACAGAACAAAAACTTCTTCTAACAAGAGGGAAAATAATGAAATATTTCGCTATGTTATTGTTACTTGTGTCTTCAGATATTTCTTCCGTGAAATTAATAAATATTCATGAAAATCCACCAAAAAGAGTAAGTAAAAACTTCTACATATTTTTTCTTTTTTCATATAAAATACATATTTATTAACCAAGACAAAGGAAATTCTAAAGACAACATCTTGTAAAAGAACCTTTGTAAAATAGTATATTACTGTCGTGGCTTGCAATTGATGGACGTGAGTCTAATATACTGTATTTCTTAAATAATGCGCGGAAATTCAAACTGAGTAAATTAATTATAAATTCTTGAATCAATGACGAACGACGATAATTTTTCACGCGCCAATGTGTTCATTTGTTTCTTCTTTACTAAATAAACAGCTTTATTTGCAAGCCAAATCGAAATTTAAATAAAATCTTTGATAAGTTACCTCCTTGCTTGTCATCTGTTGAAGTAAAAACTTCGCTCCATTTATTTTTAAATAACACGACAGTTAAGAGTTTTCATTTTCACATTTTCATACAAACATTGCCGACAGGTCGCTCGCATGTATTCGACCAGTACCATAATTTAGATTATCTCAAAGAAGGTTGTCAATATAATACTCGAATTTCCTACCATGTTTGAGAAAATACATGGCGTGGTTTCAGATTCAATAACTTTTGAAGGGGTTAATTTCTTAAATAACAATTTCGCAAAGTTTAGCAATTAAAAAGAGAATCTATTTTATACTGAAAATGTATTTCACGCTATGAATAAAATAAACAAATCTATTTAAATTCAACAATGAATAAATTGTTTATAACTTGGTTTTCGATTTAGCTTCTGCGTGGGATTCTGTTTATATGTGGAAGGTGTTATTTAAATAACTGAAAACCTCTTAAGTAGTCATTGTATCTTTCACTACGGGACCAACCCTGAAACCACGAAAAAAAAACAGTAGCTCGCCTGCTCCATATACTTTGCATAACTCGACTGTATAATAATTATATTTGCATAAATCGACAAAATTTAGGGCAAAACTGTTTTTTTTTTCGCGGTTAATCGGTTGATCGCATAATAGTAAAAGTTGTTCATAAAGATGAGTTGATAGATATTAGCAATGCCCCAACAGGATTTTAGGTATTTCAATTACACCTTGTATAGATTTTGTAAGCAATGTACCCTAGAGGTAACCTACCAATAATAGTTTTGGTCACTGATTAACCAAGCAAATATTACGCGTGTCCTAGTCTCAGGAAGCTGAACTGATAACTTTAAAAGACGTTATATAGGAAGTCCGCTGTCAATCTGGGGATCGCGGAGTATTTCAGACTCAACATAACATAACATCACGCCTGTATTCCCCGAAGGGTTAGGCAGAGGTGTACCTATAGTACACCCAGATTTCGCCAGTTATCTTAAAGTCCCATGTAATAGGGGGCGAGCCTATTGCCATCAACCGGGCATAAATACAGACTCCGGGCTGCTACTGAGAAATTCCAGATGGAAAAACCCAATAACACTTTGCCCGACCCGGGAATCGAACCCAGGACCTCAAATTCAGCAGTAGCGCTTTACAACCACCAGACTAACGGGGCAGTCAGTTATTTCAGACTCCTACCAAATTAAACCCTCCGAGGAAAGACTCATAAGAAGGTCTTCATAAAAAAGGCTCTGGGATCTCCTGTGAAACTCACCAGTTACCTGCTGCGCTTTGAGAACATCCCAAGGGAAACCAATTTGTGCCGTCACAACTTCACGGTCTACAGCGTTACGATAACCACTAGGTACTGTTATCCCCGGGGTCACTTTACGGATGATTCAACTCTGTAAGCGAAGTTTATCGCTCCTATCTTTGCATTGGAAACCACTCGCATAGCCCGAAGCTGACACATGAGGGTCGCGTTAAATAGTAAAGGATTCCACTTTTTGTGAAAGATAAAAATAAGTAAATATGTTTCAAAGTAAGTAGGTGGGTACTGTAGGGCTTCAAAGAGCTTTGGTACCAGAATAGATATGCCGTTGCCGCTAAATGAGAAGCAATAGTGACATTTTATTTCAAGAGGACGTGTTCACTTTTAAACGTATCTTTTATAGTATTGAAACTGATTCTAAATTCGCTTGAGTGCTCGAATAAAACAGAATCATTTTATGCCAGCCTGCATGATGTAAGGTTCCCCTTTACAGACAACCTTTACAGTACTATAAAATATCCCATCAACACTACAGTCCATATAATTCATTTAACTCAACTTTTAGAAGTTCAGTTTCTCCAGCGTGTCGGATCGCCGGGCTAAGCGACCTACGCCGCGTTTTCCGATTGACGGTCTTCACTCAAAGACTCGTCTGCTCCAACGAGCAATGGCCAAGGCGCAAAAATAATTACATAATTCACCATTCACCCTTGAAGTATTTGAAGAACTATCTAACGCCCTCAGACGACTGACAACTTTGGTTTTCAGGCCTTATGTAATAGGGCCGAGCATTCAATTTATTGCAGGCAGACAAATATTTTCGATCCCAAATGATTGAGAAAAAAGAGTGTAAACACGTGTAGGTACCCTTTTAAGACACGAACTGCCGTTTGGACTTCTGTGCTTTAATAATATTTGCTTCTTGGCACAAGCCCAAGTATTGAAACGCAGCTTGGATGCGGCCTATGTCCGGCTGTGGCTTCGATAGACTATTTAATTGATTGATTAATTTATCATTAAATGTTTGTACACGTGAAAGTATAGCCTAGCCCAGAATATACAACCTGTTACAGGAAAATATTAAGCATTCCGACTTTGGATTGACAGCCTGCGCAGCCTTTGACACGAACCAACTCACGAAGTTGGGTTTAACGGAACTATTTAGGGCTTTAGACGATAAATAACGATCTCATCCCCATTGAGATACCACTGGCGCCTGAATTACGGTCTAGTAGCTGACTAAAACACTAGACTTGGAGATATGTCTTGAATATGGGGGTTTATTTGATCACGTTTAGCAATACCGGCCTTGTTTACTGCGTTAATCTAACCAAGCAAATTTATTAGGACCACCGTATGTGATACACACCATCGTGACCATATAAATGAACAAATGTGTCACAACTAATTTTTATTTATAAGTACTTACCTAGAATTTATCCCTAGTCATTTAAAAGCGCGATTGTTCTCAAATACACTTTTAATAACCTTTACAAACAAATCCTTCTTCTATTCATGAAAATAAATTATTTCATATCAATAATAGGAATGCGAAGAAAACCAAGTAAAACAAAAATAAAAGTCTCGAAAGTGAAACACTCTCAAGTGATTCAACCTCGGTTATCGAGTTACCAGAAATACACGAATACATCATCTGTAACATTTATAGGTCTCTAACAAAATAAACAGCCGAAATCATCGACGTTTCCTGTTCGTAAAAATGTCAGGAATCTGTACTGTTGGTGGCATTTGGTCGCTTCGGGGAAATTCATTGTGAATTTCACTGCTTTCAAAATAGAACACATGTCACCCAAAATCGATACAAATCGACAAATACGTTCATATATTAGCTCTCGGTTAGGTACTGTTTTGGACACGTTTATTGCAATAAAAGCCGCTGCCAATGTGATTGTAATTGACCTACGTCTGTGTAGCGTAGATTGGTTGGTATGATCGCGATGTTGGGAAAAGAGCACGTTCATAGCATTTAGTCGGCTGGGATAATATTGGGTTTTTCATTAAGAACTTCTCTGTAGCAGCCCGAAGTCTGGATCTCTGCCCGGTTGATGACAATAACTCGCCCTCTAGACCCTACTACATGAGACTTACATAACAATTCTACCCATTTCGGAAAATAAATACGTGATGTTAATGTTTGTATCCTGTTACACATCGGAACTAGCGTGATGACCTTAGTCTATTAAGGCGACGATAACAGACTTTTAATGATTTTATACTGAAGATGACGTCTAAACGAGTGACGTTAATGATTTGGAAAACGTGTATGTTAAATAAAAATATTTTCTTAATAACTTAATATAGAAATATTTTAGATGATGTTTATATAGTAAAATTAATTTGTTAAGTTATATAGTTAATTGATTCAGGCGTGACCTTGCGGAAATCCATTATAAAATACAATAGACGTAGATATATTTAGTAACTTTTCCGCTTAGCCAGCTTAGCTAAGTTATGTCTAACGCGGATAAAAAACTGAGAATCACGCAAAATCTATTAAGCATGTTTTTTCTAAAACCTTCACCGTTTTAAAGATAATATAATTATTGATCTTTTAGTATACGTGTTTTATTAAAATACCTTTTGTTTTATGTATAATAAATTAATAATGCGTCTAATTTGGGACAGCGCACCTTGATGGGCGAGTCCTTTTATTTTTTTACTTGATTTATTTGATTACTATTATTATTGAAGTACGACGCGTTGCGTGAGCTCAGTACAGAACACGCAAGCTAACCACTCAAGGTCACTGGCATATATCTGCTTCTTAAAACAATAGCGTCTTCGAAGATAATTTGTTTACATTTACAGCATTCATTAGCCAATCTGGGACCAAAACAATAAAAAAGTGTATGAAATCAAAGTAAAAATTCAAGTCATATGTCAGATCTAATAATATACTCCATCGTGAAATATAAACAGCAAATGAGATAATGTATTGGCATCCAATATACAAATTATCTTGGCAGTAGTTTCCAAACTATTTACCTCACGTCGAAATTGTAAAAGCTATCGATTTGTTACAAAATGGTTTCTAGATAATGTAATAGGTAATAGCTAAATGGAACATCGACTGAAACTGAAGCTGTTATTAGGGTTTACAGCATTTTATTAGGTCGTGCAACGCAATACGGAAAGCTCATAGACGTTTAATATCGGTCGCCACAATCTGCTGTTTATTACGATAAACACTGCATAGATAGAGATACAATGGTTGACGGAATACGGATCGTACCGTATGGTACGTCATGCCTAGCTTATCTTAACTATGAAGGAGTCGGGTTCCTGTCTAACCAAATACAGTTCTTCTATATTACATGGAGTGATTTCTGATTTCCACAAACCCGTTTCTGGGTAACGAAATACCCCTTGGTATGACTGGTTGTCAACATTTCACAGTTAATAACTGTGAAATTTACGCTCCATGATAATATGCGATAAGATAAGTAAGTAGATTTTGCTAATTTTTCCCTTCATTTAGCTAGTTTCTTTTAACTTTACTGGTTAGTACTTAAATTAAATCGGAAAAAAGTTTGCCGCGGACAAACTCTTCGTATGAAATTCATGACAGTCGGTTGGATTCAAATAAATCATAGCACATTAGGTAGTATCGCGTCGTAAGCGATAGTCTCACGAACTTCAATCGATTAGGAAGCGATTTCAAAACATTCCTTTTATAACATAACAATATAACATCACGCCTTGTTTCCTCGAAGGATTGGGCGGGGAACAGAACTATAGAACAACCACATTCCGCATGTTATGTTAAGGTCCCCATATAATAGGGGGCAAGCATATTGCCATTAACCGGGCACACATCCAGACCCCGGAACTCCTTTTTATAAATGACTGTCATTAATGTAATGGTGTAATTGATTTATTCACTAAATAATTCCACGCTTGTATCCCCGAGAACTTTAAAATGAAGAACTCATATTCCTATTTTTGTCCTCATCTTTACTGACAATAAAGTTTATAGCCTATTGTATACTATTAAATACTTAGTTTCGTTACTAAAGCTTTCGATGTATATATTATACTAAAATTTTTGATGTTGCTACTGCATATTAATTAGATAGTTTAAGTGCCTACTCCGAGATTTGTATTCCGGAATTTTATTCCAAATTACAATTTTTCAAGGACTACCTTGAAACATTGAATTTGGAATAGAATTCAAAATCAGTCGATGATCGAGAATGACGTCCTTTACACTAAACGACGTCACGGACGTAAAGGACGTCATTCTCGGTAATCACCTGAATATACGCCACTTAATGTACAATTTTCCTACTTAAAAAAATATATTTGCCGTTAATAATTTGAAGAAAACACTTACCAATAAGGAAAATTGGATCATATAAACGAATTTCTCTCGTCTTGTATTTTCAACGAAAGTGAGGTATACAAACGTAGGTAGGTCGACGACTTCAAACGTCGGAATTTCATCCAATGATCGAATTATCATCTAAATCGGTCGCGATGCTCACAGCTTACCGTACTTAGGTACTAATAAATCGTATTTGATAAACGACACAGTATTGTCTAGATATTATGTACGTATATTACCTCAAGTTTATGAACTTGACAGCAGCGTAGCTGAATGGCAGCTAGTAAATCATAAGGTAAAATAGATGCTCTTTAATTAACTTTCAGAAATTCCGTTCCATATTTTGGGTGGAACAAAAAATCTGAAAAGTTTACAAGTTTAAGGTAGTTTTGACATAAGTGCCTTAAGTGTGTCCTTCGTTTTAGGTACCTAATACAAATAACAATATTTAATATGAACAGTCCAGAATAGTCAGCCATCTCAAGTTTATGAAAGAAAGAAAGAAAGAAAAAACGTTTATTTACGGTAAACATGACGCAAAAAAAGTTTAAAATACAAAAATGAGAAAAGGTTGTGGGAAGCATACGTCACATCCACGCAAATCGGCTATCGCTCAGCATTATGCTACGACCCTATGCAAGACAGAGCCCCAGCGCTGTTTTCAGTCACAGTTTTTGTTTTGTTTTCAGTCACAGCTGGCGCCGACATAATGACGTCGACCGGTGCAGCAAACAAATATTTAAACGCTGTACCAGTACAGCGTACTTAAAGAAAAACTATTTATTAAAATTAAAATGTGTTTCAGTATATTAAATATATGTAAAAAACATAAAAAATAAATAGACATACTTTATTCTAGAATATCATCTTCAAAAAACGTTTTACGTTTTATATAGTGGCAACATTTCGACGCGTCTTATTAAATTACAAAATGAAGAAATTACAAAATGGCCAATGCTGTAATGTGTATCAAAATCATGTTTATATTGTACCGGTAAAGTCAGACAGCAACTGCGAAAGGACAACGTCTCAACTCCATTTGTTATACTATTGGGGGAACCGCTCGAATAAAAACACTCTCGGCTCTTTACGACCCACATCTTATTGAGATCCGAATATTGATTTCTCACACTTAAAAACACTTTTCTTTATAATTTCGGTACGTTAGTTTGCGAATAACTAAGGAAATTATCAGCAATATTACATAACATGAATTGCAATGAGAGCAGTACAAAACGCCTTAACGTCTCATAAAAGGGCGTCAAATAATTAAAAGACAATGCCTCATTTAAGGTAATTAAAATCTTAGTATACAAGCGTTACAGATTAAAAAGACTCAATCTATTCTTCATTAAATATTCATTAAGCATACCTGAAATTAAAGCAGGAATCAGGAAGTAGAACTCCCAAAAAAAAAAACAGTGGCACTCTGGGAGTGCCGACGGAAGTGAAAACTTGAAAAAAATCGGCACCGCGGTAATCAACGCGTTGATGTCTTTTAACCGTCTTACGAATTTTCGATCAGGTCACGTGTCCTGACGCGAGTATAAAAATTTTTACCCATTACCAATCCCATTACAAAAAAAGTGCACAACGCCGCTAAAGAAGTTTTCACTTCAAAAACGTTTACACATATTACTTCAATAACTGTGTTTTATATAAGTAAGAATTCCATTTATCGAAAGACCGTCCCTATTGAAGTTCAAATTATTACTGTTAATATGAATTCCTTGGTTCTCTTGACAGTTTAGGAGGTACTTACTTTGTTCCGGTCATATTTCAAGCGCTGAACCAAATCGTTCATAAGGCACCTTCCATGTACGAAAGTCATTATGGTATTTTATTGGTTCGCTTATTGAAAATCGATTTGAAAATAAAAACATTTTTATCTTTTCTCTCGACATTATTATATTTTCTCTCTGCAACATAAGAACTGCTCGTTATTCGGCACATATTCGTTTGCAATTTATAACTATAACTATATCACGTCTTCAGCCATCTTAATGCGACATATATTTTAATGTATTGTAAAAAAAAATCAACAGACTTTCAAACAAACAATACAAAGCGAAAAATAACTTTAAATTCTTTGGTTTTGAATTTTCGTTTTTGCCACCGACTTCCGAAATTAAAGTTATTTTTCGCTTTGTCATGTTGTTTTTGGAAGCTAGTTGTTTTTTTTTTAAAGTTTTTATTTTTGACTTTTTAGTTGCGGTACCTACCCCACACAAATTCGAATACCACTACCTACTATGTAAATAACAGTGTAATGAACTTATCATATCATCCACATACTAAATGGGAAAAAAATACGTATTAATGAAGCCAACTCAATAACTATCCAAACAAAGTTAATAAAATTTATATGGGACCACCTTGAGAACATACCTACCCTTTCAAAAGAAAAAATAATTTTCGAAGGTCCATATTTGACGAAGAAATCGGTAAACATTCATAAAGACAACAAACTAACATTTACAAAAAAAATAGGCTGGTTTAAGACACAAAGTTTTATTATTTGTAATGAAAAACCATTAAATTTAATGAAGGGTGCTGATGAAGGAGCAAAGAACTGACAGTCATCTATCCCGAAGGCCGGTACTTCAAAGCTTATCATTAAGGTTTTATTACACCGGAAATTACTGACCTACACAGGATCACACTGAAAATCCTTAAACCAAAAAAACTGTTTATCTTACAAGTTAATCATTCTGAATGAATTCTACACTTTTCTACGTAAATAGGGAAATCTCTCCGGAAATCATTTTAGATTCAGCGATATTTTTGGTCAACTTACAATGAATCTAATGTACCCAACACCACCCTATTGACCAAACGACAATTTGAAACTCGCTGGCTGAAAAGGAAGGGAATGGGAGAGCTCGACCTTTTTTATTCAAACGGTGTAGTAGAGAAGGGGCCTGTAAAACTTAGCGACGCATAGGTGGATGACAGGTAGGCTAAAATAGTGGGGGAGGTAGTCTTTTAAACGTTTTAAAAGTACTATTCTCTATGACAACGAAAAAAGGCTTCGCTCTGCAATAGGACAATTGCAGAGCAAAGTTAGCTCGTGCTACTATAAGGTAGGGCAAAAGTAGTGTCACAATGTGCAATTATCGTCATAATGTCATTTTAATTTGACACAATGGACCGATACACACAGCTCAGGCAATGAGGGATTTTGAAATAGTCACCAATTTCGGGCCCGTATTATCTCTCGTTTTGGCGATTTAACCCACTGGCCAAATCAAACGTCGCCAGACTTCTTCCTTGGGGCTTTTTGAAATCTCGTGATTACCACATAAACCACAAACCTTGCAAGTATTAAAAGCCAACATTGAACAAGAAATCACCAAATTGAAGCCAGATTAATTCAAAATGTCATGTCTTAAAGTCGTCAATTTTACACCTTTAAATAATCTTTGCGTGAAAATAGGACCCAATTTTTTTTTATTTGCCATATTATGGCAGCCAATTTACATTATGACATTACTTTTACCCCACCTTGTATAGTAAAATATACGTTGTTTCTTCGACTCGATCAGTCATCTGTCAAAGTACCGTAACGCCCACTGAAACTGCCTGCTGAATAACATAAAAAACAAATGTGCCTTTGATCTACCGCTTAAAGTAAAATATACACAATAAATCACGTTTAAGGTTGCTCTCTCTGTCTTCTCTGAACTTTTTGTAATCAAGTAGACATTTCAAATTGCTTAAACTTTAATACGAAGGAATCGTGCTAAAATGTAAGAATAGGTACCTAAGCTTTAGTAAAATTAATAGGTAATGATAAAGCTTTCGACATGGAATTTGTGAGCATGAAATTCGAGGATTCAAGCTCTTGGGTTACAAAGTTCTTCGTGAAGCTAAATCGACAGGAAGAGAAAAGCTCCTATATTCCACGCCCATGATTATTCGATTTTAAGAATTTATTTCACCAAAGAACACATATTCACTTCACAATAATAATAATAATAACCCCACCGCCGTATCTCTACGTTGACGTCGTGGTGGGGCTTGTGCGCTCCGAACTCTAGGTCTGTGCCAGTAGAGTTTACTTTGCCGGAACGGGTCTATGATGACCAAGAGAGATACAAAAACTCGCAGGGCAGCATGTGGCGAGCTGTTGGGCAGTAGCGACCCCACGGACCCTATCTCCCGGGAGAAGTCTTGTTCCTCACCTCTGGCTTGCCTTTATTGGCCGGCTGGAGTGAATACTGACGAGGAACGGAGCTCCCACCTCATTCTTGCCTTAATTGGCCGGCTTGAGTGGAGATTCGCAAGAGCAAATGTGCTCGGAGGAAGGAAGTATTCCAGTAAGTGCTCGTAGGGATGTTGACCATCTTCCGGGCTCTGGGATTGTTCTGAAAGCCGTGGAATACCTCTCCACTCCTCAAGCACCTCAAGACATGTTGCCCCCTAGTTGCTACGTCACTGTGTGCTAGCGACAGTTTTTCGGGGGCCCATTATTGAGTGTGCAAGTCACCCCCTGCCATTTCATCCTTGTATAGTATATAACATTGGTCAGGCAGGGGACATAGTTATCCCATAGTTCAAGGAAACAAATCCACTATAGCCATCCAAACCCATAGTATATGTTTTATTTTCATGTTCTACAATAGTCCTGCACCAACCGGGGGTTGTCCTTGGGTGCACTTGCATAGTCCATACAGGGATAATCGTCGGTTGGTGCCTCATTTCATATAAAATTGTCTAAGGGGCCTCTGCGAGTTGGCTTCGGCCCCTCGTACGCCTTCCAAAAGACCGGGACTCCCGAGATATATAAATATATAAAAATAAATAATAATAATAATTTTTTATTTACACAAATGCAGCTTTTACAAACTTTGTTTGAAGCCCTGGCTCCTGAGCTAGGTAGCAACCTGTGTTACAGGAGCCAGTGTCTTCACACAGACAATCTATCGTATCTACGTAAAATTGGCCATACTACTTTACCATTGACTCGTTAGTTGCAAGTACGATTGGCCCCCGGCAACAGGGCAACCAAAGGAACACGAGTGGGTTTTAGTCAGTATACTGACTAAAACCCACTCGTGTTCCTTTGGTTGGAGCGAGAGGGCGTGTCAGACTCTTATAAGAGTCTGACACGCCCTCTCGCTCCACCCAGAGCGGGAGAAGTTATTTGATAATTTCCCACGCAAAAAAAAAAAAAGAAAAAAGCGTAGCATCCTGGAAATCATCGCCAGGTGGGCGTTTTATTGAGTTTTCCTTCTAGCAAACTAGCAACCCAGTGTTAAACTAAGAACTCAGTTTCAATATATTAAATGATATTGAATAAGTAGGTTCAGTCGACCTTGTAACTGCTTTACCACCCTTGGGTTGAATATCACTTTCACGTCATTAAACGACAGGGTCTGTGTGTCTATATGACAGTTAGAAAGTTCCAACCTCAGTGAAGTTTCTATTTGTTGTCAAAAGTGTTGGTGGTGTTGGTCTAAAGGTCTCAAGCGTTACTGCTGAGCATGAGGTCCTGGGTTCAACTCCCAAGTCGTCTGGATTTGTGCTCGGTTGATGGCAATAGGCTCGCCCCCTAGTACATGGGACCTCAAAATACCTGGCGAAATGTGGGTGTACTATAGGTATACCTGTACTCAACCCTTCCGGGAATCAAGGCGTGATGTTATACTATGTTTATTGTCAAAAGTGGTAACGTAATTATGAGGTCGACTATGCTATAAAACAATTGAAAGTTACGAAATGATAGTAATCCTGGTAATAGAACTGGTTCTTCTCCTAGTGAAGATGATATCTGTTTGCGCTAGAAATAAGTCAGCCAATCAATATCTTCTAAATTCATCGATAGAGCTAAAACCGGTCGAAACCTATTATTAAAATTATATTCATTTCAGAAAGGTGTTTTATTTAGATAAAATCCCTAAGTACGTGAATTTGCCGTGTGACTTGAATATATCGTACCTATTACCTACGCATACTTTGAATTTGTAGTCAATTTGCTTAACAATTCATTCCTATATAAGACACCTTTTTGGTATGAATGAACTTTATGACTTGTCATTATTATGATTCTTAAGGAAAACAAACCAGTAACGAAGGAATTTTCATAAACGAAGCATTAACCACATCAAGTCTTACCTGCCTATTATTAGTATGTGAAATTTTTGCCTTTAGGTATTTATTAAAAAATAGTAGTAACAAAATATGAAATACCATCAGTCCTCTACCCCAGTTTCGGAACCAATACTACAGAGTAGCATTGGTTCTGAAACTGGGAGTAATTAAAATAAAAAATTATAGATCACCGCGCAGTATTAGGAATTTCTTGGAGTACGCGAGAATACTACTTGCAGAGTAGAATTCCAAAATTATGATCTCAACATATTTTGGCGAAAAGCTGGTGCCAAATATCCTGTTATAGCTAACAGAGCTTTAAAAATGCTGATACCCCCCCCCCCCCTTTGCCACCTCCTATAGATGTGAGAGTAGTTTTTCAACTTTAATTACACTGAAAACAAGGGCCAGTATAATATATTTATATAAAATATATTAAAATTGTAAGACTAATTTGCAATTAATATGTAATAATATCATACAATAATTATATTATTTGCTTGTATTGTTTGTATTGATAACATTCTAAGGTCGGGGTAAAATCAGTTTTCCTAATAGGCCACAGGGGTAACAATATTGAAAAGATTAAGAACCACTGCTCTATAGAAAAGGGAGGATCCTCCAACCAGACGGGTGTCTAGTGGGGAACTGCCCGACGGTTGATGTCGGATATATGCTGATCGTGCGGTAGACTCTGCGCGATGCAGGATTTTGTGTGACGTCAGGTCTTTGATGCGTAGTTCGCATGTGGCGATGTAGATGTCGCCACACCTTATGGAATTCTCACACCACCACTTGCTACAAAAAAACTACTCAACCATAGTAAATAAAATAATTATGACCCCAATTCGCGAACTCTGCCGATCGAATCTTAAAGAAATCACAAAAAGGCCATTCGAATACAAGACCTTTATGTCGATTAAGTTATGGTAGATATACTACCACCCCAAAAAGAAAAACTAGACATGACCAGGGAAGAATCAAATAGAACGAGCATCATCTCTAGAAACGATATTTAAATTCTAGGTAAATTAACAGTATTCATATTTTGACACTTAAACTAAATCCATTAATTTCGTGGGTACTAAGTAGTTAAAATATAATTAAGATATCTCTTTCAGAGATTCTTCGAAATGTATTAAAACTTTAAAGAATCGTCATCTACAAAAGAAAACGCTTTAGCTAAAATCTAAGACTTAATAGACGGTCACTTAAACTTAGACAATGGATGGGCAAACTTTATTTTTAATCGTTCATTAATATTTACCTAATAATAAATAATGCCAACCTGTTATTGTCCCACTGCACGTCAATGGCCTCTTCTCATAGAGAGAAGGAATGAAAATTTATCCCCACACTAGCTCACGGCGGATTGGCGTTTTCAGACTTATATTAATTATAAGTCAATACGGCACCTGATGGTAAGCTGACAGCGGACACCTGATGGTAACAGACAAATAAAAAATCCGGAGTCACACGTAATCCGGTCCGATTTATGCCCATGACACGTGTGACTCCGGATTTTCTCATTGAACTGACTGTGATATCTTGTTTATACCTTTTTAGTTGGCTTTTTGTCATAGTTGGGTTTTAGTTTTTATTAATAACTAGCTTCTGCCCGCGACTTCGTCCAAGAGCCTATAACCTTCCTCAAGAATAGGGCTATCTAATGCAAAAAGATTTTCATTTCCGGAGATTACCTACACCTACTTATATTACATACGAATAAACAAACAAATTTTACCTCTTTATAATATTAGTAATTTTAGAATTTAAATTCTAAATATTCGAAACGAGACTACGTTTCGAATATTTAGAATTTAAATCCAGCCTCATTACATCATGAAGAAGGACGAACTCCCAAAATAGAAGCTTGACTTAGTTTAATATATCATTAATTATGTGCTGCTGTAAAACCATCAAAAACCTTAAAAATATAAATTAAATATTTTAAATAGTGAAATAAGTTTATTCATATTAATAAATTTATTATACAAACATTGATCAACTACTTGAACAACCACGTAATAATAAAGGAGCAATTCAAACTAAAACAATAGTTATCTAAGTTACATTTCGGAGAATTTCTTGAATCGTTCTTGAATAATAAGCATAAAAGAAAAGCAATAAGCTTGAAATTCTGATAACCCTACGCTTGAATTATCTTAGAAAAATATTAAGTACATGCACGTGAAATAAGTCCTTTTACGTGACATTCGCTTGATATTTTTCCAAGGCAGTTATTTTATTATTCATTTATATTGGCAAATTAGGAATGCTTACGTGCTTTTGAGGTTGTACACACAAGTCAAGGCAACAGCATCGTAATCTAACTCATGTAAAATAACCCCGAATATACGCTTAAAAAGAAAACTTCTTTAAACATAAGGAACTTTTTTAAACATAACGTATTTTTGTTTTATCCTGCTACGAGTATCCAATAACAACGTGCTTTACGAAATAAGATAGTACCTACTAACGGAAAGTAGTTCCAAAGAAAATAACTACAATATACTACCGTAGTAGAAAATATTTTTGGGCGGAATACAAGCAGTCCGCCTTTCTGGTTTTCCGCCCAAAAAATACGATAAATGTCACATTAAAACTGAAGAGTCGTTTTCGTAAAAGCTTATGTTTAAAAAAAGAAAACTTATTCCTTTTTTAAAAACAATTAGTCTTATTTATAAAATTCTCGCTAATCACTGATAAGCAACTGCTTAGCTAAGCAATTAGTTAGCTCTTAATCAATCATTAACTTTTCTTTATTTATAAACGCTAGTTAGCAATTGATTAGTTGCGAAACGAAATAGATGTGAAATTATGCGCTCGGCACAGATTATAATCAAAATAGTCGAATAAAAAAACAGAATTTTAAGAATAAAGTTGTCAAAACCACGATTTCTGTATCTGTCATGACTTTGACAGATAAAAGTCAAAAATTTCACCGGAATATTTTTAATTGGATAAAATTATTTAATATGTTTATTTCATTGTATTTGCGATGGTAGCAATGAAAATAATAAGCTCCAATAATCGGAGTAAACAGAAAAAGGTATTTATCTCTGAATTTATAACTACTTACTAAAGTAAACCAATGTAAACTGACCAAGTGAATGTTAAAGCAGTAGCCGATAAAAGCTATAATAGCTTTATATTTTCATGCTTGTTAACACGAATATACTATTTTAGAAATGTATGTAGATATTTGTGTCTGTTTTATACTTCCCATTGCTTTTGCACCAGGATTTTAGTATCTTTAAAACAATTATTATACTTATTTATTGTTTTATAGCAGCAGTCAAACTTGTACCTACAGGTACAAGTTTGACTGCTGCTATAAAAGCCACTAACACCTAGCACAAATACTATTATTGAACCTCGCAAAGATGAAGGAGGAGACCTTGCTACGTGAAAAAGATGAGGAATGCGAGTGGCATGAGAAAATAATGGCACCCATGTCTTTGGAGGAAGAATATTGGAAATAAAAAATAATGAATTTGTAACACAAATGTAGCTTTATAAATGTATCAAAATATTTTTTTTTTTTTTTTTCTATAAAATGTCTCTTGTTATTTGTGATTGTCACAAAGTGGTTTTTCTTTAGTTGTGGGCCTTGGAGGCTGGCTGGTTAAGATAAGGGGCACATGGGATAACACATTAGATAATTACTTTCTCCGATGAACTTCCTCAGGAACTCATTCTCTTCAAACCACCTGAGCACCTACTGAGCCTCCTCCTGATTGAGCTTTCCCTATAAGTCCTTGTATCATGAGTACTTCGAAAGAAAAATATTATCTAATAGGTAATCGTCTTCGTATCGGATATAAATGAGCTTTCTAGGTCTTCCCCCGTCTACTTCGTGCCGGTGTTTCAAAATTATTTAATTGGTCTAGGTCGTTCTGGAATCCCATAAAAGATTGTGGAAATACATATTTACTAAGGCACAACTCGATATTAGGAACAAAAATACTTCGAAGCATACAATAATTCCATTGAATCAATCAGCTGATTCAAATAAAATCCGCCATCTTGCCTCTTAGCATCCTCTTAACAGTGAACCAGTGGTGTTTAATTTTGACAGCTACTAATCAAATGCTTAGCGACCTCTTAGCGCTAAATAGCGTTTATAAATAAGAATTTTGCTAATCAATTGCTTAGCAATTGATTAAAATTTAAGAGGCATTTATAAATAAGACTGTACAGGTTTAGGTAGTTAAATAAAGGTAAACAAAAAATCCACGTAACGAGAGAGCTGTCAAGTAACCGACTAAACGTAATACCTGTTATTTCAGTTATTATGTTTAGTTATTATTTTAGTTATTCGTCACAGTTGTACTCTGCAATTTACCAACGTTATAATTTGTTGAAAAATAGACAGATTATAAATTTATTATTATATTTTTATTATTATTCTACCAAAAAAAAATTACTCAAGCAATTACATCTACAAAGAGTAGTTTAAAAATAAATGATAAAGTTTAACATACTGGTACATTAATTAACACGACGAAAATAAATTTAATTTGGTTATAACGTATTTTTAAGATCTATAAAAACCCTTTTTTATTTTGTTATCTTATTTTTATTACCTAAACCAATGGATTACTGGCGTCGAAATACGCGTCCGCGCGTATTCGTCCTCCGTCACTGTCATCCGGAACCGTGCCCAGTAGATTGGCATTCTTTTAAAGATATGTTTGCAAATAGACCTCGAGGGTATATTATGGAATGTAGTAACTAGCATAAGCGGCTGATATGCCGAAGGGTTTACCAATGGGTTGCCAACCTTAGAGACATAGCTGAAATATTTCATGTGTCTGTAATTTCACCGATACCTTTACCTTTAACACCCATAGGATACGAGGAAACGGTCAAACCTCTACACAACAACAGTTTGAAGATAGAAATAGGTAGGTAAGGTCTCAGTTTGCATGTACTTTCGTAAATACAACTTTTTTCTACTTCTCAATCCAGCATTTTTAGTCTCTATTACTTAGTTAACTTTACTGCTACGAGGAAGTTCATTGAGGCAATCTCAATCAAAATTCTTGGAGAAATAATTTTAGAATAGTTGTAAATACCTACACGACGTATTTTAACCGCTAGTTAATTGAACGTGATTTATAGCATGCGATTATTGTTCTTAAACATTCCAGAAACTTGAACCGTGTTAATAGACGATTGATAAATCGGTAAATATCGTCTAATATTTTTTTCATTCCTCTTGCTCAAAAAGTCCGTCATTGTAGCGTACCAGAGCGAGGAAAAAATAGCATATCTTGCTCTAGGGGACAAAGTATTTTTTTTTATCTGTAACTAACGAGCCTACAAAATCGAAAAAGTCTTTATTCTCATGTAAAACCAGCTTTTTCCCGCGGCTTCGCTCGCGTGGCAGTCGGAAATTATCCCATGGAAACGTACCGCATACCGGTATAAAAAGTTTCCTTAAAAATACTCATTGTATAATTTTTTTTAATAAAATAAACTATTCAATATTGGACTGGATTATTTTATTTTCTCGCAATCGTAGTGAAAAGTAGGGTGTAACACATGGCGCTAAAAACCCATTATATCATGGTTTCTATTTACTCCCCTCCCTAAAGCTAGGGAGTAAAATTACCTCGATAGAATGGGTTATTTTAGCCCATCGTATAGCAATCTACTATTAACAAAGGAATCAACGTATTGACAGTGGAAAAGTTGGCTGACAATTAAAAAGTCGAGCCTTACAAAACCCGATTCCCAGTGGGGCTGCCCCTCTTGAGATACGAACTATGAAATATTGTTGCTGGACTGTCTCCACTATTGTGTGTGGTTTCAATTTTCATAAATTCCGTACCGGTAACCGGTATTCTGCACAAGCCATCCAACAAAAAACTCTATGACGAAAATATTCGCATACCTACCTAAATACAATGAAGTTCCGGTGAAAGGCCGTGCGTTTTCCCGACAACTTGAAAAAATTTAGAACATGTAACGGGTAGAAAAAGGGCTAATGGCGAAATTTAAGAGAGAAGATGTCCGGTGGAATTCTTGAATGAAAAAATTGCCTTTATAGTATTCAGTGTTAATATTTTTAGGTACATTCCAACTAAAGAAAACTAGTAGGTCGTATGTCGGCTTAGTTAAAATATTCTTTAAGTTATTAAGTGCTGGATTAAAAATTACGAATTTAAAAATAGTCAGATGCTTGTTAGTTTTCCTTATCAGTATCATAGCTATATTCTTCGATCTCGAGACTGTTGTAGTAAGCACATTTGCATTGGTGATAAACCAGTTTTATTTATTTTATAATTTTTGGAAAACTTACAGCTAAGCGTATATAATAGTGCATAATATATGTTAATAACAAGAATGTGCCCAAATGCAAATTTTAGTTATGATAATGGTAGGAAACTAGAATAAGTTCCTATTATGTTGAATAGAACAGCTATTCATTTCTTTTATTGCATACCAAGGTAAGCCCAGTAAGCTCCTTGAGCTGTATAAAACAAAATATTGATAGATATAAACCGGTTCGCGGAGCTTTTCAATTGAGGCGTGAATAGATACCGCGGAGTTTCAGCAACCTCCGCGCTGTTTATAATAGAACCAGCCAGTGAAGAAATGATACTATTCAGTTGAATACATAATACCTAAGATTTAAAAGAATACCGTAGGTAGGTACCTAGTTATTCATTTAAAATGCGCCAATATGAGTAATGTTTAGAGTTTATTTTTTTATTTAATTATTAACTCTCAAAAATAGAACTACTTATTTAATAAATCCGCAACGTAAAACTACTTAAATTTTAGTACAAAACTTACCAAAGATTCTTACCTTTTTAAATAAAAATAGGAAATTATCTCTTTACGAATTTAACTTCCTTTTTATTCTTCAGCAAAATAAAAATATTTAATTATTATTTTCATAAACTTTTTCACATAACTTTCATAAACACGTCAGCGCGATATTAGCGAAACTTTTCCGATTAACTCTGTGAACGCGACGGAGCGCGCGGCGACGTTCGAAAGCACTGAACCGGGGCCTCGCTACACGAACACTGAATGAGAAATGAGAATCAAAGCGCAGCCCTTCCACAGATGCGCTGGAATAACGCGAATAACAACAATTTTAAGTGTTCTATTCATGAATTTCATTCATGATCAGACATTAACTGGTGTTTTAACAATGCGTGCTACAATTAAACGCATTACACAGCGTCATGTGTGCGGAATCACCGCGCGTCAAGTCTTAAGCGTTTCTTACGCATAAAAAAGATTTAAGACTGTGTAGAATAATCAGCCTATAATGTTCCCACTGCTGGGACACATGCCTCCTCTAATATACGAAGCCGGGCCAGTGCGTGTTGGTAGATATCACATGTCTTCGATTTTTTGGTTCTAGGACATGCCGGTTTCCTCACGATGTTTTCCTTCACCGTTTTGAGAGCAGTGGTGATGAAATTATTTACACAAAGTAAACCGCCTGCCTGGGTTCGAACCCACAACCTACATTCGTAATAAGTTGGGGCCGTTACCACTGGACCACCACTGCGCTTGTTACTCTAGTTTGTTTTTAAATAGGAAATTCAATTTATAACTCAATTCATGGTGCAAGTCGTGCACTTAAAAATTTAATGGCGCCACATTTGGAAACTAAATAAAAAGGGTAACGTAGAGTATGTTCTAGAAAGACTAAAAATATACTTGCATACGAGTCACTCAACACAGAAAATCAGAGAAATTTTAAATGCTTTACACCTGGCACGCCCCTATTTCGAAGAGAATTTGACACATTATTATTTCAGAAAAAGATCTTTTCAATTTTCACGTTGACTGATGTTTTGACATCATTTGCTTTCTGCGTGTCTAATATTCGTGTTATAATATATTCCCTCAAAAGGAACCATTCACCTATGAAATAAACATTTTATCAGATTTAGGAGTAAATTGAAGGAACTACGAGTACCATCCCTGGCCCACGTCTGGGTGAATTAGACGACATTCTCACAGGCGTTGTACCCTATAAATATTGAATAACAACGTCAATGCAAATTCCTTTCAGCGGAATTTGGTAATAAAGGCTAATTTATCGATAATATGTTAACCACTTTTGTACAGCAACACCGAATAACTTTTACAAAATTAAAGTAAATCAATCACCATCCTATGGCACGGCTACATACTTACAGTATTACAATTTTCTTAATGTCCCTCGGCAAACTTCGTGTTTCGTCAGTCGTCGGATTTCTATTAGTTGCCATTTGCATTTGGTGCAGACCAGACGCTCTCAATCGACTTATATAGAGTATATAGAGTTGTTAATACTCTTTTAACTTAATGTAATTTATTTTATAAATGGGAGGAAAGCTGCTAAAGTCGCAGGCACGAAAACAGTTTTACAGCTCTATATAGTTCACACGGAAACCAAAACAAAACAACGATAAAGTACTTAGTTCTGAATTCTATATATATATAAGTAAGATTATACATGATAAATCTAATAATTGATGGACATGGAAATTAGCATTCGTTTGTATTCTGAAATGCGATGAGTCCCGAGGGACATTAAGAAAATAGTCAGACTGTACATTGTGAGATCGTGGGTTTGGATCCCGGAGTAAGCTTAGTAACAAAACATAATCTTACTTACGCCTGTATTTCCCATAGATTTCGCAGATAGCTATGTTTAAATCTCATGTAAATAGGGGGAGCCTATTAGCAGCAATCGGGCACAGACAACGGGGCTGCTTCTGGGAAAATTCCTAAAGTAAAAACTCAATAACACTTAGCCAAACAAGAACCTCACGTCCAGCAGTCGCATACGTAATAAATTTATTTATATGCGACCGCTAGACCAAAGAGGTATTTCGGATACGAATTTTGTAATTGGACCATTACTGATTTTCTCACAAAGTAGTCCCTAAGTTCGTGGTTGTATCAAAAAAAATTAACACTTTTTTTTTTAATTCTATTTTCATTTGGGACTTTTATAACTGCAACGCGTATGACAGTCCCATCATACCCTAAACAAATAATAACAAAATACAATGCTATGGATTACATTTGGACCATAAACCTCAACAGACTCTTCGCATCATCACCATTTGGTTGAGACAGAATTTTATGAAATGTGCCTAAATCACGTAGGTTCAACCTCAAGGCCCTAAACACATCATTTCTATCAGACTCATATTGAACGCAGTCCATCAATAAGTGATGTAAGTCTTCCACAACTCCACACAGTTAATTTTTTCATCATGAAAGCAAACTTAACATGGAATGTGTCCAGATCAGAGTCTATGAGCTGTAACAATCAAATTTCCATTTAAATTACTATTAATAAACCAGGGCACACGAAAAGGCTGCATTGTTTTATACCAAATTCTTTTTTCCAATGAACGTTTATCAAAATACTCCTTTTCCAATTACTGTAAGTAGAACCTCTGTCTAATCTAACGTTATATTAGTTTCCTTTCCATTTTTAGCTGCATATTTTGCCAGCATATCAGCCTTTTCATTGCCCTGCATCCCAATATGCGATGGAACCGTTTGCAGTCTTAATTTAACACACTTCACAATTAATAAATCGATCTTAGATAGAATAGCATAAGCTAGCGATACACCTGTTTGGCCAGAGGCGCATCGAGCTAAATGCTGTAAGAACTTTTGCTGTCTGTGCAAATAACAATATTATTATTTTGACTACTATTGCAATAACACAATGCTTCAAAGATCGCAATAAGCTCCAACGTCATACATAATGGACGCATTCTTATCCATTTTAAAGCAATTAATCTCACAACCCATTGGCTCACTAAATACATAGAAGGCAGCTCCACGACCTTCTACACTATTCGACCTATCTGTAACTATACTAAACCAATTATTGTATTTTACATACAACTCTCTATTACTTCAAATTTCAAAAAATTACTATCATAAGATTGCTTAGAATATTTCACTACATCTAAGTCACCACAAACTACACACCTACTATATGAAACAAGAACTCAATAAACACTCATGAATTTTCAGTAACAGAAAGGTAAAACTCAATAGGAAAGAATGTTACTGTTTGTAAGTTCGGATTCCTTAGCGTTCAGCTAGAAAACTAGAAGAAGAGTAAAGTCTTCCAAGTGTGAAAATTAAGTACCTAACCGACCGGCTTCCGTAACCTAACCAACCCACTTGTTTAATAAATTACTGAGTGCGTAACTCATTAATTTATTAAACAAGTGGGTACGAACTTATATTATAATATCATGACTATCAAAATTAGTCCATCATTCGTTCAGGTCACCTATTACAATATTTTTAAGTAGGGACTTAGTAAGATATGTGGTGTCTTCATGTTTACCTTACGCTAGCGACCCGCCTTTCCTTCATATGGCGCAGACTTTGATAAAGTAATTTTAGATTTTACTTGCATACTTGCACTCTGAAGCTGACATCATTAATAGCGTTCATTCTAAAAGTTGACAACGTCGGAAATAACTGTCAAATATTTACCTATTTTGATTAATTTGGCAATATTACTGTATGGAACTTAGATAAATGATCAACACAATCAACAATCATTTATCATTGAAAATCATTTATCTAAGGTATGGAAATATGAAATATTGCTAACTAGTTAACTAGAATATTAATAATTAATTTCAATATTATAACACTGAATTTGATGTTGTTATCGTTTTAGATGCAAAAAAAAGGCATTTGGAAAGTTTCCAAATACTTTTATTATATCTAAAACTAAATATTTTGTGTTACGATATTAATTATTGTATTTCATAATCAATATTTTAGTTTACTAGTTAGGAATATTTCATATTTCCATACAGTGCGGCTTTGATTTATCACAAAATTTGGCATAGAGATCTAGATCTCTACTCGGTCCATGAAAGCCGATGATTGTAATCAGGTGCTTTCTTCCGTGACCAGACAGAGATGTGTTATTGCCGTAGTTCGGGAGATTTTAGAGCAAAGTTTACTAGGAAGCAGTGAAGACCAGAAGAGGAGCTTCTTTGGGCCAGCCCGTCCCATCCTTGATGCCCTCCCTCCGGTTGACGCCCTAAGCCGAGGTTCGTACCCCACAGGGGGTGCCCTTATCGAGCGTTCATCTAGTTTTAATTAGCATAGTTGAATAACACCTGGATGGAAGTTTTAAGTGTAGTAGCTTAATGCACGCACAGGAAAGCCCGGTTAAGTAGTCATGATCTCAGAGTTCAACTAGGAAATGCCCTAACTACAAAAAAAGGCTTCTTCGGGCCTATATTGTTATATTGTATACCCGCAATAGTTTAGTATGGAAAATGTTATTGCTGTTCGACAAATTATCTGTGTATTTATAAGTAAATGAGTTTCTGATTACGAAACCGAAGATGGAAAGATAAAATTAAGCAGCCGACGTATTTTAAATATGGCTTCCTAATATTCATCCACCTGACGCGTTGACAGTGATGTTCACGAACTTGAGATAATTCATCTTATTAAAGCGTCGTAATGATAGCCATAATTTTACCTGTACCGTAGGTATGTATATTGAATTCATGAGTAGGTAAATACTTACTTCTTTGATTGTAAGCTTTGTTCCTCTTAATTCAGCTGAGAACCAATCTCAACGTAGGTATATTAATTTCCTCGTTTTACACGCAAAATTCTTGTAAATAACTAATGCACGTTCACTAACCCATTTCATGAGTATTTTTCTAATGCACATTCACACTCCCATACCACAAGTACTTTCAATTTTTTAATTTTTTTAACCTTCTTGTCACTTTGAGACGGGTGAATAAATTATAGACCCGACACCCAAAATGAGGATATTGTTTATGTCAACACAAGCTGCGTTCATATCGTTAGAGACCGCGTACAGTACTAGCTACTAAGATATTGTGGAGACACGTAAGTACTGACAGGATATTTATCACCACATAATGGCCCAACAAAAGCTATAATACTTGCTACTGTTGGTCAGCTCTTACAAATGTAAATAGTCTACCACCCGTCAGTCACGACATCGCTTTCATGATGAGGTTAGAAATAAACAATTGGTACAATATCGTACCTATTGCATACGTACATAGATAGGTACACACGGCTACATATCAAGCTATACATTTCTAGTATAAGCTGACCTCGCATTGTACGGAAATTCTATACAATGCGAGATCAGCATAAACTGGAAATGTATAGCTTGATGTGCAGCCGTGTGTACTATTAATCATTGGTTTTCCCATAATTTTCAATAATTAGTTACTGTTGTAGCATGGTAACTAAAGACTCCGGGAATAAATTGTTTTTCATGAAATGGTGCATTTCTCGAGCTTTTTCGAGGGTCTAAATTAGAGGTTAGAGCATTTGTTTCAATTAGAATATTTTCCTGAAAGAAAACTTTAAAATTGTTTAGGAGTCGGTCATAAATCCGATTTTAACTTCCATTCCAAAACGGATTCTTATATATAATATTTTGTACCGACTAGACAGAGTAGGTATGTTAATATGAATCATAGATAAATGTTTGACGTTTCCTTCCCTACCTGCTTACAAATAAAATGTATTCTGTACCTAAGCTACTGTTATTATCTTCAGTAGATGCTCGTGCAACTAATCGCTTGGCAACACACGGACGCAGGTAATGTCGTCCACTCAAGCTTATGTCTCTCGTGACTTTGTGAATGACGTAAGTACGTATCTCACCATCTCAAGTACCTAAGACAGTGCGACACATTGCTAATATACCTTGTGAAGGAAAACATCGTGAGGAAACCAGCATATCCCAGACCTAACAAATCGAAGATGTGTAACATCTACCGACCCGCACTGGGCCCTCGTGGTAGATTACAGCCCACTCCCTCTCGAAGAGAGGACGCATGTGTTCCACCAGTAGGAACATTCATAGACTTATTAAGCAAAGTTTACATTATATCTAACTTTACTCGTAAACTAAAAATCAAATCCAACCATAATTATTATTATGGGTTATCCAGTAGATTTATTTAATCCAAAAATCCTAACTCATATTTTCACGAAGCACAAACAGGCATTTTGTGGAATTTAAACGTTTTACCTACTAGGATTTAAACTATTGGAAACTTTTTAAGAATCCTTTGATTTAAAACTAGAGACAAGTTGCTATCTTAACGCTGCATTAAGCCACTTTCAAACAGGCGCGACACGCGACGCGACACAAAGACACCGCTCGTCGCGCGACGAGCGGTGTCTTTGTGTCGCGTCGCGTGTCGCGCCTGTTTGAAAGAGCCTTTACAACCATGGATTCCACTTCAAATATTCTAGAAACCTACTAATGCTTTGGTCTTTGACTATTTATTGTCTGAATAACCAACTTTTTTTTTTTTTAAATAGAGTTCTTACTTGAGTTTAATCTTGCTAAGCTTATTGAAACACAAGTCACATACAGCAATATTGAGAACAATAAATAAGGCTAATTTTGGCACACGACTCAGAACATTCTTTACAATCTGTGATAGGGTGTCACTCCACAGCAGCCCACGGCTAAGCTGAGCATGTGTACTTAGCTTCGCGTTCTATGAAAATGTAAATGGGACTCTCCACTGCGAGTCTGCGACCCACGGCCATGCTAGCAAACAAATGAACCGCGCAGCTTACGTAGCAAACCTCTCCGTGCACATCCTGCGTAGCAGTGGACGATTGACTTTATTAGAAAGAAGGTATTTATTTACTACGACCAATGAAGCACAATTTTGCCACCAACATTCCTCAAGTTTCACACTTCGCATTCCCACACAACTTCTCGGCATTAAGTAAGTACTTGACACTACAACAGCGTTCTTGAAAATGGAACTTGGAACTCCCTAACATTCCGGTAGAATAGAAAGTGGTGAACTCCCACTTTTTTCGTTGTTTTTCAGTAGCCTTGAAACGAGGGCATAGAAAACATCTAGTTTTTCAAATACATAATGCAAGATCGCAACAAAAAAGGGGAAGGTTTTATTTAATGCTAAACGATTCGTACTTTCTAACAACTTGGGAATGTTTTTAGCTGAGTCAGTGAAATCTCACACATACTCTGCTTTCGCTGGTCCATATAAAATTCTCGTAAAGCATGGAATAAGGTTAATAAAAACTTATTAAATCGAACTCGCCGAGCAAGTTTTAATTAATTGCTAAACTCCGTGGCCAATTGAAAGTGTGTTCAATAAACAATGTGGAAACAACTTTATAGCAATTGTTTGAATATTATTATTTTATAATAACACAAAATATTTTCTAATTGAGTTGATTTGTCCATGCGGCAAGGTTATTGATTATAATCTCAAATCTCAATACAAAGAGTCCCAGTCTGGTCGGAGATAGGGGCGAAAGCATTGTGGCTGGCCCTTTATGATAAAGGGATCTCTTTGTCAAGGGTTTCGAAGTCAATAACAGTAGATAGGTATCAACCTAAGTATAAATACAAAGGTATATAAAGAACTGCCTCGTTGGTCTAGTGGTAGCAAGGGTTCGATTCCCGGTTCAGGCAAAGTGTTATTGGGTTTTTCCATCTGGAATTTATCAGTAGCAGCCCGGAGCCTGAATTTGCGCCCGGTTGCTGCCAATAGGCTCGCCCCTTATTACATGAGACTCAAACATAACTGGCGAAATGTGGATGTACTATAAGTACACCTCTTCCCAACCCTTCGGGGAGTACAGGCGTGATGTTATGTTATTTTATAATTATTTAAGTATTATATAATATATTATAGTAAGTATTAAAATACTTCAAGCACACAAATGTACAGAGGCAGACTTAATTATCTAGGTAGGTACGCATACCTAATCCCTATACGTATTTCTGAATAAACTTTAGGCTAGTTACAAACTTAATAGGCTAGGCTTAATATAGGCTTAGGCTAGGCCATGATTAACGGCTATATTTGAACATACCTAATAGACTAGAAATCGAAAGATAGAAGTGTGAATAAACCCAAAACCTATTTGAATGCTTAGGTACGTAAGGATTTCAGTTACATGTCGAATATTGAGAATAAAGTTTTAACATTGATGTTAACAAATGGTTAAAGTACACATAAAAGAGTTGAGTTGCTAGAACTGAAATACATGAAAGAGACGTGTCGGACCACTCACAATGAAGGGTTCCGTAGTTGGGATGGATTTATCCCAAGGACAAACTTAATATTGTAGTTGAGGAACATGTTCTCCCATACATTCCAACTGCAAATATAAGTTTGTACGCACAATATTGGGAGATTTACCATGTTATTTTAACACCGGAGACTCCTGTTATCTATAAGTATAGAACTATTATCTATATTTTTTTCAACTTTTTTGGCTCAGCAGGTTTGGAGATAAGGGGGGGCTGGTAAATTTTAAAATTGGTAAATTTAATGGTAAATCACCTATTTGCTTAAATAAGTTTAAAATTATTTATTTTAAAAAAATGAGACTTTCACAAGAAGCCCTTTCATTTGATATGTCAAAATAAAATAAAATAAATTGCAAACTTTACCGAAGTTTGCAATTTTTTTATTTTATTTTTTCAATTTGCCTCTGAAAAGTGTCTTCAAAATTCATTTATTTTCGTTACACGTCCATCTTTGGGTCGCCACCGAAGCAAATTTCAACTAAATCGATCGGTCCATTAGATTCGGAGCAAATTGACTGTAACAGACGGACAGATAGACACAAGTGATCCTATAAGGGTTCCGTTTTTTCCTTTTGAGGTACGGAACTCTAAAAAAAGAAAAAGGAACTTATTGAGCAAGAATGGTCCGCAATTCTACATAGGTATACTTCATGTACGTATCTTCTATAAATATAAAAATCAATTGCAGTGCGTTAGTCTCTCAAATAATCGAGAATCGTTCGTTCGATTGTGATGAAACTTTTTAAGTTGTTGTGTGCTCAAATCCAAATTCAAAATGTTCAAATTCAAAATATTTTTATTTCACATAGACCTACATGAGCACTTATGAAACGTCAGAAGCTAGGTGCACGGTTCCAATTGGTCGTTTCCTATGGAGAAGAGCCAGCCCCGGATCTAGGGGGGGGGGGGGCAAACCGGGGCACGTGCCCCGGGCGCAAATATCAGGGGCAACAAATTCAAATGTAGCAGACAAGTGCACCACCCAGCACATCGCAACTTTGCAATAATTGAGACGCGCGGCACATTTAACCTTTCTATTTTTTTCTTTTTTACAACAGATTTGGCGCCCCTGTTGGACTGTCGCATTATCGATCGATAAAATTTTATTAATATGTTGCTGGCAAAATTTTCATTTTGAGAAAATTTGAATTTCACGGGCTAACTTAGCGCATCCCCATAAAAGATTGGCGGAGAGGCGGTAGACGGCAGTTTTTGCCCCGCCTCAAAAAAAATCTAGATCCGGGGCTGAGAAGAGCCGGCAAGAAACTCCACGGTTACTCTTAAAAATAATTGGCTTTGACAATTCTTTCAAATAACAGTATGACTAGGTATGGGAGGACAGTGTAGGTATTTCAATAAGTACTTAAGAAAATAGAAAATGGTCAACAAATCTACAGTCCAATAAGCCTACTGTGTTCTCACATTCACAAAATAGAAAAGAATCTATACAAAAGATATATAAATTAATAAAAATAAAAACCTCTTCTAATTAAACGCAATTACATTATTCCAAACAAAAAAAAAGGCATTACTAATACTTATAGTAATATTCTTAATCCTCGCGTGAAGTTTTCATACTTAGGCACGAGGGAATAAAGTAAACTTTGTATGAAAATTAAAAAGATCTAACATTTCTAGATAAAGTAATTGTTAAGCACTATGTAATAATATAGCTGACGAAAACAGACCCCATGATTCGAAAAGGCATTTTGTCCGTTATGGTGGATATGATTTCTCGACGGTCCGAGCAATATCTTCCGAAGAGGCCCACTCTACATGGTAAAGGATTATTTGGGTTGTATTTATTCACTTTGTTTCCAGATTTTCAGTTGAGGAACACTTGAAAACTTCAGTAGTCTGCATCGAGTCCCAGAGGAAAAAAGAAGCGCGGAAGTAGCTTCCTGGACTATATATATATATGACTATACTATATAGATATTTTATATATTCACTCAACACCTCTGTTTTAGTATTTTTGTTTACTTTGTTTTATAGGACTCACTATTTTGGAGCACCTATTTGGTGGGCGTATTCCTCGAAGCACACCAACTTTAAAACGCACCAAATGAAGCGCACCAACTTTTTAAATGTGATTTTACTTTTGGTGGCACTTGAAAGGTGCGTTTCGAGGAATACTTTTGTCGCGTTTCAGAGTTGGTGCGCTTCGAGGAATACCCCATTTGGTTACCTGCATTAAGTGCTTAATGATTCTCGAAATACATTTTACCAGCTACGTCCAAGCCGCAATTAACCTAAGTACGTCTAGATTATTGTCTACTTGAATATTAGACACCTCAGTAGGTATTGTAGATTCTTTGGCAGCCTACGTTACCGGTTTTATTTCAAATAAAAGGCTTCTTGCAGTAAAACCGTTAATTATATTGTGTTTAAGAATTCAATCATACATTTTTATATTCTAATCGCCCGCTCTGACAAGCCGGGGGCCGACCGTCTAAACTTTCCTTATATTCTTAATATAAATTAAATGTTTAATTCGCATTCATGCCATCTACTTACTTGAACACACTGAGGTTTATTCCTTTTATTTTATTATAGCATCACTAGTTTTTCCCTGCGGCTTCGCCCGCGTGGAGTTCGGAAATTATCCCACGGAAATGTTCTACCGGGATAAAAAGTATCCTATGTCCTAACCCAGGTCATGGTCTATCCATGTGCCTTTCATTCAAATCCGTTTGCCAATTTAGCGTACAAACAAACAAACTTGCTTTCGCATTTATAATATTAGTTAAGATAAGTATTTAAGGAGATATGACTCAAACACAGCTTATGTTGTTATAGCATCACATTTATATAAAATATTACTACTTAGCCTGCTTCTCACGATTTTTACAACTCGAAACAACATCGAGACTTTTTCATTACAATAACTTTACTAATGTGGATATTATAGTTTAAAAAATGTTCTTGCTACAGCAACAGGTTTTAATGCACGGTCGGACAGACACGAAAAGCGATTTTAATTATGATATCTATACTCCATTTGAAATAAGATTAAACATAAACAAACCTTTTTTACAGTCCGTTCAACCGATATGACTTCTATACCGTAGACATAAGGATGGCATTAAAAACAAAAAAGTGGTTACAACACCACCTGTTTACTGCAGCTGCCATTTGTCATGCCACCAAAGCAATAAAAGTCAAAATCGCTTGAACGGACTGTAAAAAAGGTTTATTTAAATATCTATTCTTATTTCAAATGAAGTATAGGTATGCATAGATAAGTGCAAATTCTACAATAAACACAGATTCGTACTTACAGCTGATGAGCTGACCTACAAAGCCGTATGATTATCAGAATATCGGTACCTATACTCCTTGTTACTGATTACCGCTTTAATATGTATACCGCCTACCTACCTAAGATTGATTCGAACAAAGTACCAAATCCCTCCAATTTCGATGATAACTTCTCTCGTTTCGTCAAATGTAATTCATAAAGGAGCGATGAGTCCAATCAGCAATGTTAGTAAAATAAAAAAACAATTTCTTTTTTTTTAGAACTAAACAAAAATTTAAACTCAAACTCAAACTCAAAGCATTTATTTCAAATAAACCAATTACAGGCACTTTTGAATTGTCAAGGGGTCGGTCAGTCAGAAAGATGAAGCTAGTTGCCCATTCCAAAGCGTAGTAGGTACCTATGGAGAAGAACGGGGAAGAAACTCCATGGACACTCGTAACATCATTCATGTTAAAGTTATAAATGTGAGAACGATGCAGAACGATACAAACGTCCGTAATAAAAAATAAAACAAATAAAACAATTCAAAAATCAATTTAAAATAAGCTATGGCAGCTAGAAGATGACCAGTCCCTGCTGACAGCGCCCGTTCACGAACATGACGCATGGATTAGCACCATTCAGCTCAACCATTTTGAAGGGAGCTAAATGATCCAACACACACGCCACCGTCAGCGAGACATTAGAGTGAGCATGACATATTCTCAGCCGCAAGGGCACATTTAAGTCAATGAAAGACGTACCTAGTAAATGGTAGCTTTAAAGTAGGTACATAGTAGATACTCACACATGTTATGAAATTATACAATGTTAAGGGATTGAATTTATACAATGCAAAGATGAGTAGTTTTTAAATCTTCAGCAACTCCCAACAGTATTTTGAAATGCTAATCAATTATTTTATGCGCCCTTGTGGAGCAGGACCAGCGTTTAGCCAAACATTTATATCAGCGATGTAATCCCCCAACTTATAATATGCTTGGCTGCATAGTGTGCGTTTTATATAAGATTTAAATTTCGTTTCATTCAGTTGAAGTATGTGGGGAGGTATTTTATTGTAACATTTTAAGAGGAGGCTCCCTAAATTGTATGTTAATTTGCATTAATATTCTGAAAAAGTCACACATACAATCAAAATGGAACTTTAGTATATAATTTATTGGATCTTTTTTATTCCAATTAAAAGACAGGTCCGTAATTGGATCATTTTCGCTCGATCTATTTTTATTCGAAAACCATGTCTTTTTTAAAGATTATTTGAAACAAAAACAAGATTACTCGGCTTTTATGTCTAAAATAATTATTGACAACAAGGAAATATAGTTTATTATCCAAATATAGGATATTTTGTCTCTAGATCAATTATTACTTTAGTTATAGACGAAATAAGAATTGAGACTTACGACATTTAGTTCCGTGCTTGAACACGACCAAAGAGCGCACGCGATATTCAACTTTATTACTGATGTGTTAGCGTTTAGCCTAAAGTGGAGTGGTGGGGTGCATTGGGGCGGATTTTGCGCGGAAATTGTGTTTGGAGTGCCTGGTCTTAAACAGTACCCCATGAAAGATGAGTCCACTTTAGCCAATCTGAAACCTGGTTGAACTAATTGGTCCCTATTTCTAGTGATATAATTGTGTCTTGCACCTCTTTTACTAAAAAGATCTAGATTTTTCCTTACGTACTTAATGTTTTCATAGATATATTGACAACGTACCGTTATGATGTTAATATCTTTAAACATTTCCCTTAGAGAGTCGCGCCTGCGGAGGCCATATATGGCTCTGATGGCTCTTTTCTGCAGAATAAAAATAGACTCGATGTCTGCAGCCCGACCCCATAGTAAAATACCATACGACATAATGCTATGAAAGTAACTGAAATAGACTAGCCTCGCGATATCTACATCAGTAAATTGACTTATTGTTCTCACAGCATATGCTGCTGACCTTAGCCGTCCTGAAAGGGATGTTAAATGAGGACCCCATTGAAGCCTTGAGTCGAGCGTGATCCCCAGGAAAACAGTTTTATCGAGAAATTCTAGTTTCTCTTGATTCAATACTATCTCACAATTACTACTTTTGACATTTGGTAAAGAAAATCTTATGCATTTAGTTTTTTTACCATTTAATACTAAATTATTAGCAGTGAACCAATTTTGGACTTGCAACAGGGCGTTATTTACGTCGTCAAGACTTGATGCACGTCTATTAATTTTAAAAATTAAGGAAGTAAAAATTAAATCGTTAGACTTGCCCTCACTGTAGATCAGTCGCCCGAAAAGGGTTAAAACTAAGAAAGGTGAGCTCACACATCCCATACCTATATGGGGCTTCCATGGCTGCACCATTGTGTATGAAAAGGTGTCACAGCGAAACAGAAACGTGACCATCTTTTGACGAAGTAGGCCGAAACTTGATTTAAATCTTTGGAACAGAGACAATTTTACAGGGACTCTATCTCAGATCAATACAACTTCAAAATGGTCGGAAAACTATGGAACCATAATGACATTCATAACAGGAATTATCCCTGAAATTGGTATTCCCTTTGATAACTGTGTACTGGGATTTACGTGTAAACCTGATACGTATACTTATGTATATTATAACCGTTTATCATATTAATCCGTTCCCTTAATAATGTGGGATCTAATGAAGCAATATAGTGGATTTCTCCAATAACGAACAAAGATATGTATTAGGTACCTACATGAAAGTTGTTAGGAAAAACGTTGGATAATTTTCTTTTTCATTAAGACGACATTAGGTTATCTGAGGCCTTATTATCTCTTAATTGCTGGAGAGTTGTCCGTCGTACAATGTTATTTTGTAGGAGTAATAAACATTATTGTCAATTACAACTCATAATAATAAAAGGACAGAGAGTGAATTAGAGTGAATTATAAAACATCCAATTTACAAACAAACAACTATATGAGGCAAACCGTCTGCTAAAACTTTTTAAATAATATTTCAGGTGAATAGGCAGAATGTTAGATAATTCTGGCTTATCTATATGTATAAAAAATAATCCCTATTTCCCTTGGACCATCACGCGAGAACGACTGGACCGATTTCGCTAATTCTTTGTTTTTTGTATTTGTTATTGTCAGGAGAAGGTTCTTATGATTGAAAAAATAATAAAGTTGCGCGGAAAATTAGAAAATTTAAGAAAACTTAATGAACATTATTAACTTTTCAAATGTAACCTTAGCGCTTTTGACATTACTGTCTGTCAGTCGTTTGACAGTTGGCGCGATTGACAGAATGGGCGATGCAAACAGAGACAGGACAAAGTCTGTCGGGTCAGCTAGTTTAGTATAATTTAGTCTAACATTCAATAACCTAACTTGCCTAATTTTGCACAACCTTCACTCAAACGACAAGTAAATTATCCCATTCTACGTATTACTTGTTTTCAGCCCTATTTGAGCGCTGAAATACGTACTTTTAGCTCGCAATTACGATGAAAGCTCACAGGCAACTTCAAGCGTCACTGCCTTAGCACTCACGTGAGTTGTTTGAGGGCTGAGACGGTTAAAATGCCGCTTTGTTACATTCCACTTCGCCTTCGAATCATTTACGTCTTCTACTAGATAGCAGATATAAGGGTACGCACGTAACTACACATTTTAAAAGTGCAATACTTTGCAACCTTTTTAATTCTCTGGAAGTCAATCAGTATTTAAAGCCAAATAGGTAATTTCCTAGATTACTAGCATAGTTAAGAATTAGTCTGAGCCACTGAGTAGATTTTAGTAGTGGCCTAGCAATGAACCCGTTACAAAAAAGCCCAAAAATAGGTAGATACTACTTAATTGATTTAGGTACCTACATTGATTTAAATATTTACTTAAGCTATTATACCTCTCGTGATTTTTGATAAACCGTATACCCTACCTATTGTTTTCTAATAAGAATCTATTTACGAACCTTTTTTTTTGGGTGGGAAATTATCAAATAACTTCTCCTGCTCTGTGAAGCGGGAGAAAGTGTCAGACTCTTACTGACTAAAACTCACCCATGTTCCTTCAGTTGCCTGTACTGACAAAACCACAACCCCGGCAGTGATGTTTTTACGGACCTTACGCGAAACCTTTCAGTTTAGTAAAATCTAAAAGTAATGAGAAAAACAATTATAATAATTCAATTACTCTTTATTTACACACACTGTGATGGTGAAATCCAACATTCGCGGGTAATATGATAAATAAACCATTCTGAAAACCAACACGGTAAGGTTAGGCACCTAATATTGTTAGTACCCGGTCGACCGAGCTCTGCTCGTGTGAAAATAGAGAAAACAAATTTTCCCAGATATGAAACCAAGCTAGATCGATTTTTCGCCCCCACAAACCCTTTACTTTCACCGAACTCGTTAGAGCCGTTTTCGAGAAAGTGATTATAAATAAAATCCTTATTTCCCATAAATATACACCACCCTTTTCGACAGAATTCTCCGAAGTGCGTACCAAACTGCTGAGAAAAGATAGTGGATACCTACCGACGTTGTTGGGTGTGGTTTATTAGTGTCGCTCAAGCGTAAACTCAACGTTCACGAAGGAGAAAGTATACCCCGAAACTTACATAATGACGTACCTACCAGGGTTGTTGTATGTGTCATGCGGATGCAGATTTTTTTACTTCCGCGGATCAAGATTTTCGATTTTGCATGGTGTTTATAAAAAAAGTATTAGAAACTACTAGCTTTTGCCCGCGGCTTCGCCCGCGTGGATGTCGGAAAATATCCCACGGGAACGTACCTATTACCGGGATTACATATCAAATAGCCGAGGAAAAGGTCATTGACACCTACCGCTGCGCCCGCGTTACGGTTAACCATAATTATTTTGTCACACGTAATTTGCTAATTTGCACACGCAAGGTAGCCCGCGAAATTCAAATTTTCTTACGTTTTTTCCAATTTGCAGGTCAGTGTTAGGTTGTATCTTCATCGAATTATGATTCGCGACCATAACAAATATGTATTTACCGAATTATAATCATGAAAAAGTCATTCAATGGAACAAATATAGCATTAAGAGATGTATAATTTATTAATTGTCTAATGCTTAAAGCCAAGCTGGTGAAGCCAAGTTAGAGGCATGGGCGCAGGGACCATCGAAGTGGGGGGCAGTTTTAGGGGGGCCAAATGACCCCCTAAAATCAAACGGGGGGCCGCATCCCCTTCAATTTTTCTACCTGGTCAAGAAGGTTTCTCTGTTTTTTCTTAAAAGAAAAGCCTGTACATAAGAAAAATCAGAAATGTCAGAAAGAGCAGAGCATAAGAATATTTTTAAGAGACTTTTTCATGTAAAGAAAGAAAGAAAGAAAAAGTATTTATTGGGACTCGCACAGGACATTACAAATTAAACTAAAACACACTCATTAAAACATTATAAAAAATTTAAAAAACAAATTAAAAAAATAAAAAAAAATAACAGAAAGTCCTGTACGAGGCCAAAAGGTTTAATAGTCTTGATCCACACCATGCCAGCTAGGATGGATCTAGCTAGCATGGACGTCTACGTCGTTTGTAAAGTCGTTGACTGCCCTCCGACACATCGAAACATTCCTCCGACTACCAATCAAGCAGAGAAGACTAACCTATCTAGCAATACTGCACGTGCATAGGATAGAAATATTTGGTTTAGATTTAAATGACATTCTTAGGGAATTCGCTTCAAAGACGGCTGAGAGACGCAATGTTTTTGGTATCGTCCAGTGAATCTTCGCAATATGTATAAGTAAGTAATAAATTTCACTGATAATTTGATTGACCTAGTGCTCTCTGTTTCGTCTTCAGTAAATTGAACGGAGGACGCCGGGGGCGGAAATTGAAGGAAGGGTGTGATCAAGGAAGTTTGCTCCCCCCGTCATGGAATACTTCCGCGGTCCCTGCATGGGCTTTAAAACTGACACTAGGTTAGTCACTAATCATTGTCTGACAGATTATTGGGACTTAAAATAGATAGATAGAGTCTGGCCACGCTAAGTCTGCAATGGAATAAATGGGCAACCCCAAAAAGTTTTTTAAATGGTATACTTTTACATTAGTCAGTCAAGTCAGTTTCGGGGTTCTAAGTAGATTTGATGATTTTGATATTTTGCCTTTTGATTTTTGCATTATAGATTATGTGTAATAGACTATAATCGTACACTCCATACGATGACAAAACTGTATCAAATCCACACTGCGTCGTGCTAAAGTGACTATTCTTTACCAGTAATAAATCAAATATATCAAAATACAAACAAAATAACCTATCAAAAACAAAAGGACAAACAAAGTATCAAATTCTTTTTACGTAGGACAGAATGGTGTTGCCGTCTATAGATTTTCAAATTCCACCTTTTTTTTTTACTTATACAAACTTAGCGTGGCCAGACTCTAGATCGATTTATCTATCTCCAGTACTTATGCCAAAACTGGTGATAGTAGTAATAGTGAATAATGGGTTCGGTCAGACGTAAGCGACTCGGGCGTGAGCGGTGCCCCAGTTTTCAATTATTTTATTTTTATTGTGCGTTCAATATAACATAAACCGGGACGGGATTGGTAGCATTGTTCTGTCAGTCACTATTTTGAACTTTGAAATTAAGCTTGACGGGGACGGAAGCAATGCTGCTTAAGGCAGTGTTGCCTGCCACCTTAGCCCGAAAAGGGCTAAGGTGGCAGGCAAGTGTTGGCAGGCAGGATCTAGTTCTTTTTACACTGGTTGAACTCGTTTTCATTCCTTTAGCCCGGAAAGGGCAATCTAGCCCTAATTGATAAATTATTAAGAAAAATTCACAACTATCTTAAAATACAAAGGCCCAGCAGGAAATAATCCGTATCAGGATCATTTTATCTTTACCACATTCAAATGCTGATGTGAAACGTGTCTTTAGTTCCATGAACGTGATAAAAACAAACATCGCAATAAAAATGCAACTAAAAACAATGAAGTCGATTAGAGGGGGATTAAAACGTTTAAATCAAACCTGATGCTCTCTTTTTATTACCTCATGAGATAATAGAAACGAGTGGAAGCAATACTATAAATACTCCTTCAAATGAGGATGGCCACAAAAACCCAGGCCCGGCGCAAAAGTTTTATATCTCAGATTTTAAACTGAAATTAGATAGTTATTCTCAGTTGTCATCATTGCTGAATTCAGTGGCTAACATATTTTATTTGCCCATTGTATTTTCCTAGCTGGCGCTCAAGGCAAATAATGTTTTTTTTTTTTTTTGTAAAAGCTATCAATACCTAATTATCATTAATTCTTATGATCATCATATTAGGTAAGCCTGCAAAAAGTTAAAAGAACTGGTATTATTACATAGATGTAAAAAAGTAATATTGTAATTATGATATCATTATTATCGGTTACATGCTTCATGATAACAAAACATTATATGTATATATTTTTTAATTATGTTTTATTAAAAATCAACTAACTTTTTTTTAAATATTTTAGTACTAAAACCAGTATTTTTACTTTCTACAGTCCTTCTATATAATAATCATAAGAAATAATATCAATTATTGACAGCTTTAAACAAAAAACATTATTTGCCTTGAACGCCTACGCAACTTTGGGCAAAAAGAACATATTAGCCACTGGATTCGGCAACGATGACAACTGAGAATAATTATTTATATTAATTTTAATCTAAAATCTGAGATATAACATTTTTGCGCCGGACCTTTTTTCTTATGGGCCGTGGCCATTCTCCTTTTCTAACATCAGCGATCAACCGCAACCCTCAACTTCCATAGCTGCAGCTACAGGTACTGCAGAAAGAGATTCCTCTGAGGATGATTTTGATTTTTAATCATGTATTCCATTAATATATAGGATGCGTACTTACCTAAAATAATTTTCAATTTAAGTTTTTTTAGTGAATATTATCTTTAGAGGGCTAAAGAAAATCAATAATTATTCACCAAAAATCCCTTCTAGCCCTTTTTCAGCTTCGTAAGTAGCCCCTCTTCACAAAGTAAGGTGGCAACACTGGCTGACAGCTACTGAGTATGATGTTGCCCTGTCGTAGACAGATTAAATAAGCCCACGTCTGCACAGACCTAATAAAATTGCGGCGTTTTTTTTCGTGCACTTGATTTTCAACGCTCTGCTCAGCGTCGAGAGTTGAAAGTCCAACAGTATGTTTTTCAACGCGCTGGGACAAGAATGCGTCCCAGCGCGTTGGATTCCCAAAGCTCGGCTTAACACCGAGAGTTGAAAATCCAGTGCGCGATAAAATATCGTCGCGATTTTATTAAGGGCTTGCTACACGGCAGTCAACCGTGTCCCCAACAGAGGTAACCTTGGTTGGCGACAGGTAGAGCTGTTTGAAATTTAGTCGTAAAACAGCAACTCCACGGTTGCAAACCACCAAGGTTACTACTATTGAGACGCGGTTGACTGCCATGTAGCAAGCCCTTTATGTTCGTGCGAACGTCGAGGGCGATACATCTTGTTGTTGCCAGAAATGAAAAAAAAAATTGTGCAACTTAAATTCAACAAAGCAATCATTCTTAAACCTGTCCGCTCTGTTATCAGAGAAAAACTGACATCTCCGGTTTAATGCAATTGTAATGAAATAATATGATAACAAAGTAACCATTAAAAATCGATTTCGGGATTTATTGTAGAAAATTACAGAAGTACATTGGTCACACTATAATCAAATACACGTCATTACTTTGCAGATGAATAGCATAAAAAAATTACGATTTTGCTCCTTTTTACTCTTACTAAAAATACATACTGCTGTCCTGTACTAATGATAAACATGTCTACTTTTCAAATTTAGTTATCACACCGTACGTGTTGTCACTCGCGATTGCATTGCAATAGATAGAACGCAATTTGTGTTTGTGTTCAGTTCACCCGTAAGTAATTGAATAATTTTATTAATTTTGTACTGTAACAGTATATGATATAAGTGAAACATTATCCGTTATCAATGCCCTACATCCTGATTAGAGGTAATCTAGCATCGTATGGACATAAAAACCCTTGGCGTGTTTTGGTATCCGGCTTGAAAGGTAGATGTTGACAAATTACGAAAGTAAAATGAGAAACAGGAGACGAGTAAAGATATCTAATTGGGCTTATCAACTAGATTTAAACACAGTCCTCTTCTCATTTTATTTACTTCATAAAATGTCTGTTTATGTTATTTTATTTACAGACTATTTTTTTTTGTATAGCTGGCGACATAGAGCAGCTCAAGAGGTTCGCATGTGGTGGCTACTGCGACGATTCTACTATTGTTTACTTACAACATCCTTGTGTTATTCTTAGCGCACTTGAGGTTTGTCATTCTGTACATTCCTTACATAACGGCTAATTGAATCATTGTAGTTCTCAGTTATGAGTCATATTGTCACAGTACTAATTGATCAATAACATTACAGGTGTTGGGTTACAAGGTTGTCGCGTCTAGCTCCACTGCTGTCAAACAAGATTATAATGAATATATGTGGACTATGAGAAAAGAGTTTTCAGAACCAGAACCCTCAATAATTGTGGAGCAAGACAACATCAACAATTTTAGCAAGGAGGCTATGCACTTGGGCAACTACCAACATCAGACAAAAGACGACGAAGTGTAAGCCAGAATCATCATATTGAAACATAAATCTTGATCAGTTTAATTTGTTTTATACTATGGACATAAAGGGCAGCCAGAACCTGTCTCCATGCAACTTGGAAACAATACCTATAGCTGAAGAAGACAGTGTTGTTTACATTGCTATTAAAGGGTCTTTGCATGCAAATGATTGTTCTGTCTTTGGACTAGGGGTCGAGGAGATAAGAGCACTTTCTAAAAAGTTTCCAGGATCAGGAGTAGTTGTGAATGGGGTTTCAATCAAATCAAATGTTCTTGAAGCTCTGAATAAATTGAGCCAGCTTGGTTACAAGATAGTTTCAAGCACTGGTGAGACTGAGATCACTTGGACCCTCCAGCGCATTATCTAAATCAACACTAACCTATTCACTGTACTGTTCTTTGTAATATTCTATTATTATAACAAATATGGACCATGGAAAAAATTGTGACCACTCAAACTGCACCCATGCTAACGCATCTGTTAGCCAAACATTATCTGAAATGCATTGGGAGAGGGGCCTGTGGTATGCAGGTAATTGGTTAAAATATATTTATTTTTACTGTGAATAAATTGCTACTTTATCAGGTGTAATGTGCAACTTAGTAATAATGTGCATGTTAGTATCTCATATTTTGAAGTGTTTCCTGATAAGATAGCTTAACCACTTGCTTATGCATGGGTGTGCCAGATAAAATTAAGCATACAAACAATGGACTTATATGAAAAACATTAAATAAATATTTTATTATTACAGCCTTTTATGGTGATGAGGAAAGAGTCGGACATCTGATTGCTAAGGCAGGCAATGCCAAAGAAATAGTGAACACACCAGATAATTCTGGATACAGTCCATTGCACTATGCTGCACGTAAAGGATATGTGGATATTTGTAAGATTTTATTACAAAATGGGGCAGTGATTGATGCAAAGACCAATAGTGGGCAAGCTACACCATTACTCAAAGCTGCTGCAGCAGGTAATCACCTTCAACAAGTTATAATTATATAGAGAAAACAAAAATATTCAAAGCGTTTCCTTATCTCATCTAAATCAATTAAGCTCAATAATTATACTACTTTTTATTGCTTATTGTTTCATCTCACACCTACCAATCACTTGAGAGAACTGCTAGTAAATACACAATCACATTTTGAGATAAGAAAGCATTGAATAATGGTTTCATGTCACAACTATTTAGAAGTTGTCTCTTATCTTTCAATGCTTATTTTAGGTAAAATTGAAGCAATAAAATTCCTTATTAAATCCGGAGCTTGTGTTGATGCACAAGATGCGGATGGGCAAACAGCTCTGCATAAAGCTGTTGAAAACAAACACTTTGATTTAGTCAACTTTTTGATGGAGACATACCCTAAACTGAACACTATGAAGGACATTAGAGGTCATTGCCCTTCTGATAACATGTGAAGCCTAAAGGACTGATTTCCAGTCCAGCCAGAGATATGCAATAAAAATGGCAAATATAAGTTACTCATTCATGTTGATTGACAAGTTGCTGTTTCAATATTGTCATGCACCTTCATGCTAGCTTATGATATTTCTAGTTGGACTTTATTTTGCATTTAGTTTCCCTTGCTATTGATAAGTATTTATTTATGCTGTGTATTATTTGCACGATTTAATCTGCAAAATGGTGTAAAATTATGTATATTGGTTTGTTAATGTGCTATATCTTTAAATGCTGTTATTATTGTAGAAATTTTAATTATGTTAACATTCCCATTAGTCGCTTTTTTTTTCAAATTAAGTCGGTGAGCAGATTGAGATTTAAATAGGTATTTAATTATTGCCATTAGGGGTATTCACTTTAAAAGAAATAATATATTATCAACATAGTATGATTAACACCTAATATTCTACAATTATTTAGCCACTAATCACAATCTTCCGTCTCATTATTATATGTTAGATTAAAAATTATATGGATTATTAATTTATAGTGTTGGTCTTTTATGGCCAATGTAATTATATATAGTTGGTGGGTACTTTACCGTCATATAAACTGGGTTTAAAAACAGCATTTGATGAAAAATACAAAAGAAGTTCTTGTTATTTAATATTGGGACGGGTATGGCGCATCTACCTACTTTTTTTATAATTATATAAAACATTGCTTGTGGCCAGACAGCTTTGTTGTTCATAATTAAATATTTCCTACTACAATAACTACTTACCTTTTGAACAAATGAAAACTTGATAAAAATACATTGTGGGTCATAATTATTAAAACTCTTATGTATGTACAGTGTATGTATTATCAACAGAATAGGTAGTCATTATAATTTACTCACCCTGTGTAAGTAGGCTTAAAAAACAACTTGATGTTGCTTTATTCTATGTCTTACTATATCTGAATTCATATCATTTATTTTAATTACTAATTGTATTATTAAAACATGTATTAATTAGTTTAAGACTAACTTCTTATTTCAACCAATTCACATTACTTGGACATTTTTTACATAATAATATTCAAGGAGAATGAGTGGTCCTTTTTAGTTAATAAATTAAATCACCCTATATCATACATTTGATAACAAATATAAATAATCAACATTAAATTGTCTATAACTAAGTATAAATAACTTGAACATTTTTATCGTAACATGATTCAAAGCCAGAAGATCCTTTTAACTCTCAAGAAAATATAACCATCTTTAAAACTACTCATGTCTGCTCATTCTCTGTAATTACAAAAATAAAAACATGAAATAAGAATTATTCTTTACTGTTAGGTGTTTTAACAATTCAACTCATTTTGAAGATTTTTATGGACAAACATATTGTGTCACATAAGTATAGATATTCTAATCAACAAATATTTTATATTTTTCCCTAAGTACACCTTTGTACTACTTACTGTGTAATTTTAATAAATAAAAATGCATATAGATATTTATTTTTATTTTTGATAGCCCAGACTATTTACTGAATCACATTACAAATTAGTACAGACCTTCGTCCTCCATCATAAGGTATCCTTTTAAGCTCTTTGGTAGAGGGAGTGACGATGTGAAGCGATACAATGTCTTACCCGTACTGGTGCCTATGCATCTAATTTTAATTCTACAGAGATCAGAGAGAGTAAGTGGTTGTTTGCAAGCATGATATAGCCAATATGCTGTGCATCCTGGTTTAGGAACAGTGGCGCCGTGGTCGGGAACCGTGACGTAATGACCTGCCTTTAGCAACATCGACGCTAAACTGCACGATCGTCGTCTGCTTGCTATGGATAGATTGTCCAGACCACACGAGTGTAAATCGCAAGTGTTCACGTCTGCTCCATAACGAATTAGTAGAACTGCGGCATGGTCTCTGAAACAAGAAAAGCAAAAAAAAAAGTTTATATGAGAAAAATCGTCCCTTGATAACTAATATTTCTTTTCTTTTTCATATCCGTATGCCAAATGTGTTTAATATGGCCTTCTTGTGGCCTTCGGTCTTAAGAATCAGAAGTCGACGATTTTCGACTATATCAATGATGATGATTTTATTCACATCAACAGGACTTGGAACAATGTCATAGCAAAAAATGAACACATGAACTTACTTGTGCAACAACAGAGCCCTGTTTAATGCAGTGTCGCCCGTGAGAGCTGTGGCATTCAAATCAATCTTATAGTCTATTAAATATTTCAACAATTCCTCAAAATCTTCATGGGCAGCGACACTTTCAACAGCAATATGCAACGCGTTAGCACCTGTTATACTGTTGCACAAATTAGGATTCGCACCTGTAACAGAAAGATAAGAGTATAATTAAGAAATCACAGTGATTCAATTTAATATTTTTGAAGTTTAGCCAAGCAATAGCATCAGACAGTTCGGGTGTGACACAGTCTACATATAAATTCATCAAATAAATAAAATTCTGAAATGGAGCAGCTTCTTGCAGAGTTTATCTTGGACATTACTGGTGAAGGAAAATATCGTGAGGAAACCTGGACTTATCCACACTAATATTATAAAGTGGTAAAGGTAGCTGTATGTAGAGGGTAATCTTGGGAACTACCCATCGGATTTGAAAAATTCTTTTTGCATTGGATAGGCCAATTCTTGAGGAAGGTTATAGGCTCGCAGACGTAGTCGCGGGCAGAAGCTAGTAGTTAATATAACTCTGAAATCACCAACCCGTCTTTAGCAAGCGTGGTGATCAATGCTCATGCCTTCTCTATATGAGAAGAGGCCTTTGACTTGCAGTGGGACAATAATGGGCCGTTATTATAAATGGAGCGGTTGCAGTGTCCTAATAGCTAATTATTTGAGCTTAGATATTCCAGCGTAATAGACTTTTTTTCTGACACCTATCATCATCCATTCATCTCTCATTACACAAAACCCGCTAAATATTTTTAGATTATGTAAAGAAAACCTTGACTTTCATTGAAACTGTAGGGACTACAGGTAACAGTAATGCTAGCGGTGCAGAATGCAATATCCAATTAATTAGGTTAAGCGGCCAGTCATTTTCCCAGCGCCGTATAACCTGTGTACTGTGTAATTAATATAAGAAACGTCATTGTGCTTAACACGTTGAGGGACACTAAACGCCCCCAGACGTAATAACAATAAAACTTCTATTGTGTCTCGTTCAGTGTCCTTGAATGCGTTAAGATTCATGGTCATATGAATAGACTTTATATTGTACATCTGAATTTCATTTATTATCCCTCTCCAACCACTATACTCATAAGTTCCCAACAGAAACTTTTAACTTCGTCCGCCATCTTCGACCTAGAGGGGTAAAAATTAACTTATTTCGATGACCTTCGTAGAGACGACGGTCATCGAAATAAGTTATTTTTTACCGGAAAACTCGGAATAGACGTGAATAACATAATCAGCCTATAATGTTCCCAACTGCTGGGACTCAGGCCTCCTCTCAGTGAGAGGGAGTGGGCTGTAATCCACCACGCGGGCCCAGTACGGGGTGGTATCACGTGTCTCCGAATTTTTTATTGTAAGACACGATTTTTGTTGTTTCCTCACGATATTTTCGTTCAGTTTTGTGAGCAGTGGTAATGAAATAGTTTACGCTAAGTAGAGCGCCTGTCAGGGTTCGAACCTATGACCTACAACTCGGTAAGTCGCGGTCATTGCCACTGGGCCATTACTGCTCCTTATAGCTCGATCATGATTATCGTAAATTCGAATGTGAGCAAAATAGACCAGTTGGTTATAATCACCTACCTTTACGTAACAATATTTTAGCGATCGCAGGCTGTGTTAGTCTGGCCGCTAAAAGCAGTGGTGTGTCACCGTTGTCATTGTAAAGGTTTATGCCCGCACCGTAAGCAGTGAGCATTTCCACGATTTCAACCTAAAAATTAAATTACAATCTATATCTATACAATCTAACCAAATTAATAAAATTTAAGTGTTTGTTTGTAATGTCAAAATAAAAGTTTTTTGTCTAAATGCATATAAATAAATGAAAGTACATACGGTACTTATAAAAAAAAAATTGTGTGTGTTCCAAATAATCTCCGTAACAGCTGGACCGATTTTGACGGGACTACTAGCTATAGCTGATGTAATAAGGAGTAACTTATGCTTCCTTTTATTTTAGAAAAATAATTAGTCTCCACGCGAACGAAGCCGTGAGCATCACCTAGTTTTACTATAACATTAAGGCTCTTTCAAACAGACGCGACACGCAATGCGACACAAAGACACCGCTCGTCGCGCAACGAGCGGTGTCTTTGTGTCGCGTTTGTTTGAAAGAGCCTTTATTCAGTTTGAATGAGTGACAGTATTTCTTGGCGTAACGGAAATTAATTTCTTGCAGAACATTGCAAGTGTAAAAACCTCTACCTTATTACCGTGTGCAGTATTTACGATATTTGGTCCCAAAAAAATCTTGTCTGTTCCTAATTTTTGGCACACTATTTTGAACTGATGATATACTCAATTATGCTTGACTGCCCACAGTACGAATTAAAACTGTCGGTCATTTGTTTATAAAGGTCCGTATGACACACTGCATCAATTTACGTATTCCTAAATTAGCTCGATGCGAGAAATGGACATACCTGTCTTTGTATTATTGCATTGTGCAAAAGTCTATGCGAGTGAGTGATCCTAGCACCAGACAACAGTAGCAATTCTACACCCGCAGGATACTTTTGCCATACAGCCTCACAAAGCGGAGTGTATCCTGAAAAAAAAATGATTTTATTATTTTGAACAAATGATTAGGTACTGAAAACGGGAACAAGAAAGTTATTTCAGTCTACACTGCTAGCTGCTACGTGACATACTTTATTATGTCGGCTTTAAACGTTCCTTGAAAAAGATGCGGCTTGATGTGACAAGAGCGAAATTACTTAGATAGAAACATAATATATACATTTTGAAGTTGTTACATCCTATAAAATAGATAAGTATTATTTACCATGGATCTCCTCACTGTTAACATTAGCACCAGCATCAATAAGATATTTGATCACATCCATATGACATCGGCCAGCTGCTATGTACAATGCTGTCCTCTCATTTGCATCCCTAGCTTCTAAACTAGCTCCATTACTGACTAGAATCTTTACCTGAAAGTTATTTTAAGCAGACTTAATATAAGCTCACCTAGGAACGGCTGTTGTCTAGAGGGCTGTTGTCTAGCGCTCTAGGAAGGCTGTGGTGGGACTGCATCCTAACAAAAAACTATTGTTGCGAGAATACGCGATAACGCGATCATTTACCTGAATAATGACGTACATACGCGACTAGATTGATGGTGTATGTCATATTCATATTTACAGAGCACAACGATCACGTATTCGCAGGACGATCGCGTCCTCGCAGGACGATCGCGTCGTCACAAGACGATCGCGTCCTCGCGCGACGATCGCGTACTCGTACTCGCAGGACGATCGCGTATTCGCAGAACGATCGCGTACTCGCAGAACAATAGCGTTCTCGTGCGACGATCGCGTACGCCCAACGCGCGACGATCGCTTTCGTTTAGGACACGGTCGCAAAATTTTGGTCAGCGTATGGGACAGTATTGGTCAGCACTTTAGAAAAAGAGTTTGTAAGGCAATTATTGTGACTGGTTATTATGTTCACACATACAAAAGACCAGTGTTTTTCGGGTACTTACCAAATCCAGAAAACCTCTTGATGTTGCAAAATGCAGAGGTGTCATACTATCATAAGTTTTGTGGTTGACATTGCTCCCAGCCTTTATAAGAATCTTCACAATATCAATATAATTTTTTATTACTGCTACATGTAAAGCAGTGACACCATCTCCTGTTTCAGCATCTATTTTACATCCTGAAAGTATATTATTTCATTTTTAGTAGTGGTAAGAGGGAGGCAAGAGATTGTTAGAGTGGTACAAAAATATTTACCAGCTTCTATCAGCAATTTGACAACTCCAGCATGACCCTGTTCAGCAGCATAATGTAAGGCTGTCTGCATGAATGCATCATGTTGATCAATTCCATTGGTCACCACAGAAGCTGATGCTATGGCTGCCCCTGTAGACTCTAATATAGCTGCATACCATCTGAATAAAAGAAAATGGACATCATGTAAATAACCTTGTGTGAATTTTCTAGTTACTAATTCTGTTATCACTGAATAATATTAGATATGAAAACAATTACCTCTTTATTCCTAAATGTTGCTTAAAGTAATGATCAGTGACTGTTTAACTACACATTTTTGATGTTTAAACTTCTCTTACATTTAATCATCATTTATGAATAAACCCCTTAATATTATAACTGGATTTTTTATAACCCTGATCTTATCTGGTGTTCCAGTTGTTAGTAGGTACATATAATACAAATAGAAGCAACTTACTTATACATAGAGGACCAGGTTTCATCTTCACTTGTAGTTGGAGCAACATTTCCTATGTCCTCATCCCATTCTAAGTCAGCCTGTGGTGATGGTGTCAGCGATGAGGATGTTATTGGTGATTTTAGACTACCAAGTTTACTCTCATCACTGCTAGATCCTTCACTGTGTATAAATACAAAGTATCCCTGATTTGTGTCTGCTTTTGAACTGTTATCTTTTAGTCCAATTGTCTCGTATTGTCCAAAATGAAAATCCTTAAAAGTTCTGTCATTCAAATTTTTACATTTAACAACAGTCTCATCATGTTGTCCATGGTGTTTTAACTTGCGTTTGTGGCACTTGACTAGCCTTTTTTTAGGAGAACCTGCATATGATACTGGCATGTGCGGTTTTGCTTCACTGGCATTAATTAATAGTTTGACAATATCAATGTTTCCATTATTTGCAGCTTCTCCTAAACTAGTTTTACCTTGACTGGCAGTCTTATTTGGATTAGCACCTGTAATAAAATAAAGAATAATCCTGACATAATTATGTTGATATTGTATTTTTTGTAGTGTTTTAACTTATTTCATGTGTTTTTCTGGTGTACAATAACGTATATACAAATAAATAAATATAAATACTTCAGTAATTAGTTTCCTCTAGATTCTATTTTAAGTACCAGCTAGAAATTAAATCATAAATATACCTTTAGAAAGCGCCCACGAAACTGCGTCTCGATCTTCAGCCAATACTGCGCGATATAAACTCTCCTCAGTTGAGGCTTCCATGGCGAGTATACTGATGGCTTACCATTTATATGCGATCACATATCTAGAAAATCCTACTCCTAAATCATATCAAGTAGAATAGATCGTTGCAGCGTTGAACATTCATAAGGTTTTTTTTTTAATGCTACTTTTCTTATTTAATCATTAATGGTCTCATGATGAAGGAGGATCATTCGTTATTATTGGCACAGTCTCCATTGCTCGATAGTAGCTAAACTGAAATAAAATTCCCTTTCAGGCAGGCAGATAAGCAGTTTGTTATTTTTGTTTATTTAGATTTCCACTTCCAGACATTTTGACGTTTCGATTTTTTGACGATTTCATTTTGAATTTGATAAAATCTGAGGATAAAATATCAACAGCTGTCACTCACTGTAATGTTTTTCTAACTCTGCCAACAGACGATTTAATCCGCGTCTGTCTCAGTTTTTTTTCATGGAATTAGTATGTACTATAATCGTCCGTAAAAATATTCATAGAAACAAACAAGTGGACTTTTTATTTATTCATTTTATTTAATACAAACTAAAATCAATCAGAATATCATTATTGTCTAAAGTACATGGATCTTGAACTGGTAAAAAAAGCAGCTTTAGTGGAAAAGTCAAACAATTTTGAAAGTTTTATAATTTAATATATATCTGAATGACCGAGTTTTGCTCGATATTTTATTTTTTGAACTTTTCTAAAAATGGAACCTAGCTAGATCGATTTATCACCCTCGCTGCATACTAAATTTCATGAAAATAGTTGGAGCCATTGCCAAGATTCAGATTATATATATATATATATATATATATATACATATATATAAGAATTACTTGTTAAAAGGTATTAGATAGGTTATTTTGTGTTTGTTGACTTTAATTTCTTTTTTTGGTAAATACTGGAGGAGTACAATAGAAATAACCTGATCAGAGTTGAAAAACAACTCGAGTATGATCTTCCTAACTGAAAACCTTCAGAGATGTTAATTCTAGCTTCTTCTTATCGTGTGGTTAGTAATTAACCTGTTGTCAGAGTTTTAATTCCGTCCATGGGCCTCTGACTTGGCTTCACATGCCACCCGAGACATATTTCTCAGGCATGCCGGTTTCCTCTCGATGATTCTAGCTATAATATGATAATACAAAACACCCACACCCTTACTATAATATACATACTATCACACCACAAATGCCTGTAGGTAAAGAAAACACACTAAGTTCTCTTTGGAGCATCACCTGTATACGAATTTCTCCCATAAAAGTCTTCAGGTTTCAAAAGGAAAGCACATAGCCTCGCCGAAATATCGAGTTTCCAATTTCGGAGAGCTGTCTTTCACAGTTTTCGTCTTTTAACATCTTTGGAAAATACATGGGTCCCTATATTTTTGCAGTTGCACAGCTGCGCAATAGGGCGTATAAAAGAAGTCACTTGCTTACAAAAATGTACTGATAAACCTGATAAACCGAGATGTAGCTGTCAAATGGGAACTGCCGCATGCTCCCTTCAGATGGCGCTGATCTCCAGCGTCTAATAATTTGACAGCTAGCCTTATTTTTTTGTAAACAAGCGACTTCCTTTACGCATACTTAAATAATTGAGCTTGAGCCCAGTTGTACAGCTGTTTACTGCAAAAATACGCCACCCATGTATTTTCCAAAGATGTTATAAGACGAAAACTGTGGGAGAAAACTCTCCGAAAAAAAATTTAAACCCGACATTAATTTCGTCGAGACGATGTGCTTTAAGTCTTTTAAGGGAGAAAGTGGTTTATAGGTGATGCTCCCAAGATGTAAATTATAGTAACATACTTTACTATAATATCATATTGCTAGAAGTGCAATATCTGAAGTTTTTCAGTCAGGATGATCATGCCCGAGTTGGTTTTCAACTCTGATCAGGTTATTTTTATCGTACACCTCCAGTCTTTAACAAAAAATGAACTTAAAGTCACCAAACACAAAATAACATATAAATTATAAAACGTTCATAATTTATTGACTTTTACACTAAAGCTGCTTTTTTACCAGTGCTACAGTTAATAGTGCTACACTCCAAGTCTCATGCATATTTATTTTAGTTTTCGTATAATTTGTGATCGACACCAAAGTAAACAAAACACAAGAATGGCGGTTTAAATATGTACAACTGTGCTGCCACCTGTTATGAGCTTTCAGTTTTTAACTTCATTCTTAGACACCGGTAAGCAGCGACATCTGAAGTGAGCAAGTGGCAGTTTATATCTTGACAAATGATTTCTAATATGGCAACCATGAAAGTAAGTATTGACTTGCTAGTCTGTGGACTTGCTTATGTCTTATTCAGTGATGCCAGATGGGGGGAATCTTCCCAAATTTGTTTTTTTTTTATAGTTATGGGGGACAATATTTTTAGGGGGATATTTGGAGAAAAAAGGGGTTTGAAGGGAATTGGGGGATTTTATTAACGAAAATGTAATCTGGGAAAAGCCGCGGCTAGCAGTGATGATTAAAAAATATAATAACTGAACGCGACCAAACTACTAACTTATCTGCGAAAGCACACACACGAAAGCACAATGCTGCGCACGATAATGATATCTAAGTAGCCCCGAAGTTGCCGCGTAAAGATGTGAAGAATTCCTTATAAAAATATGTTAGCAAATACAGCGAAGACTATCAAAAAACATTCAAACTTTAGAATATTGTGAATTAAAGAGCCCGAACAATGTAATATCTCAAATAAACCGATATTACAAATTTAGCAAAAATTTTTAAGACTGACTGCAATGATATCGGCTCAGTGGCACAATAATGGAATGCATTGTATAACTTGGAAATCCACGCAACACACCGAGGAGTTCCTGGGTTGAAGTTTGTAATTTAGAAAATGCTTTCGGTGATAGAACTTACGGACATGTTAGCAAATTAGCATTAGGAATTTTGTTGTTGCCTTTTTTAACACAGTTGTGGAAAGAGCCTTTTCCCAAGTAGCTATTATTAAAGACCAACCTCAAAACCGATTGGCCCACTGCCGAATCCATCTTGAGAATAAGATATACATTGTTAGAAGTATGTGTTCATTTTAAACCGAGTTAAAAGATGCAAATGAGACTTAACTCAGAAAAAAAAAGACGGGACAGCAGACGACGCGTGTGAAGATGCAGACTTTTTAATGGAAGCTATTACTGATATTGTAAAATTAAAAAATTGCCAAGAACCCGAGTCGGTCATCTGGCAACACTGGTCTTGTTGTTTGCACGCTTAGCTTGCCGTTAAATTAATCATCAAGAAATATATTTACTCTCTTACGAGAGATCATCGCTATTGATATCCTAGATTCCAAAGAGTGTGCAAGTGTAAACTTACATACAACAAGACTTTTGAGTAATATTTCTAAAAGCTATAACAAGATAACCAATCACAATGTCGAGTACATCACAGAAACATAGAAACTTCGTTGCGGAGCCTATGGGCGAAAAACCTGTAACCGAATTAGCAGGCGTCGGCGAAGTATTAGGAAAGAGACTGGAAGTCGCCGGATTCGACAAGGTTGGTACAACAGTGCATATTTAACTATTAGGATTTAAAGCTAAACATGTCCAACTTAGCTATTTGTTTGGTCGATATTACTTGATGCAGAGACTGTCTTCATGAGAAGAAAAGAGAAAATGACTGTTTAAATCGCTTCTCAACCCTTCAACCTTCACCAAAGTTCAAGAAGCATAATTTTGTAAGGCAAGCAGTAGCTTACCATATACAGCATAACGCTCATCATCCATTTTAATGGCAAAAATCATTAATTTGAATTTTAAGTGTTCCCTTGTATATTTTACCTTGATTGGCTTTAGTTGAAGCTATTCTTTTTAGAATACATGACCAGATAAGCTACAGTAAGAACCAGCATTATTTTATTAGACAAGCAATTGGTCCTTAACAGCATATTGCTGATCATCCAATTTTATGGCGGAAATGGTTAATAAATACTTATTATTCCTACACTAGTTTAAATTTTTAATTATATTGTTTTACCTTGACTAGTTAGTATCTAGTTACATTTACCTAATTCATACCTATGATTGCTACCATTACCTATTCATTGCTACTAGTTAACGTCATAGGTATTTTTAGAATATTTATGCTGTTTTAACAATTTAATTTTTTTCTTACCACAATTATTATGCAGGTTCTTTAAAAAAAAGCCCAGCCGAAGTAAAAGTTTTTTATCTCAAATTTTAGACTGAAAATAATATTTCTAAACCAAAAATAGGAAGTTATCTAATTTAGTGATTACGATTAACAATAAAAGGTTAAAATACATATTTATTATATTAGCTAGCTGTTCGGGTGTGTTTCTGACTTTTCCTTTTTCAAAATTTTCTTTCATGCAAACCTGTCTTGCCAAAATTGTCTAGACAGTCACAAATACAAAAAAAAAAAAACTGCCAAATCGGTTGAGCAATTCTCTAGTGATAATCTTTACTATATGCGGCAATAGTTTTTATATCCATATATAGCATTTTTTTATGTACTCAAAATTCATGCAAGCCGCTAGGCTTTTGGGCTTTGGCTTTTTTGTGCTTTTTTTTTTGGCAAGACAGACACACAAGTGATCCAATAACTGATAAGCTTTTTCCTTTTGAGGCACAGAACCCTAAAAAGTTCTAAATGGCAGCTAAACATGCAAATCTGAGGACACATACCATAAAATCTATACATATAATTATACAGTAGAATCCGGTGTATGTCTGTCTGTCTGTTTGTTCGCGCACATCTCCGGAACTACTGAACGGATTTTCATGTAGTTTTCTTAGGTAGACAAAGATTAATTTGGATCAGAATATAGGATTTGTTTCATTAAATTCGGATTTTGCAATAAAAAGTTATTGTCATACAAGACCGGTATTCGGTTCATGATGAAAATTAGCACACAAATAGTTTATAAGTAAATCTAACAAAAAGTAGCTTGCAGTAGTGCTTGCATGAATTCACGTTTACTTTATTTTGAGTACTTAAAAAGAAATACTATCTATAAATAAAAATCTATTGCCGCATATATGGTATGAAAGATCATCACTAGAGAATGGCTCGACTGATTTGGCAGTTTTTTTTTTTTTTTTGTTGTATTCGTAATTGTCTAGACAAGGTATGCAGAAAAGAAAATTTTGGAAAATCCACCGGAAAAATCGGAAATACACCCGGGCAACGCCGGGCACAAACAGCTACACTCGAGAGCAATGAATCCGGGTCACTTAAAGAATCCTAAAAATCTCGGAAACTAAAAATGCTAGGTTAATGCAATAAATTGTATTTAATAGACAATGTAATACAACTTAAATGAAGGTATTAAAACTTCTTAGTTATTTTAAAGTTATATCATAAAAAAATCAAATTTGAAAAAGGGCCACTTTCGAAGATAGAACTACGAAATTACAGCATTTGGTTTTGCTTTTGTTTGTAATCTGTCATTTATGTGGGTACATAAACCATGTTGATAGTGCTCTATATTCATTATTCAAGCTGAAATTATGTCGCTTACGCCTGAAGAATGCACCAGAATACTTACAATGCTGGAAACCGGCCGGAGTCAGCGCGATACAGCCAGGACTGTCGGTGTGTCGCTGTCAACAGTACAAAGAGTTCTCCGACGTTACGAAGAAACTGGTTCTAACCTACGCAGACCAGGAACGGGCAGAACCAGGTGTACCACAGCACGAGAAGACCGATACTTGGTGAACACCATGCTTCGAAATCGCTTTCTCACAGGAACTGAACTCACAAATCAGTTTCGACGCCTCGGAGGAAGTAACCCAAGTGCATGGACAGTAAGACGTCGGCTTGCTGAATCTAACTTAAAACCCCTTAGACCTGCAAACGGCCCTAAACTGGAGCGTGGGCATCGTATTTCAAGACTAAGATATGCCCAGAGCCACGTTAGCCACGTAAATTGGAGTATTGAAGATTGGTCAAAAGTTATGTTCTCCGACGAATCAAAATTTATGCTCTACAAGCACGATGGAAGACACAGAGTGTATCGAAGACCAGGGGAAAGATTCAAGCAAGCATGCATCGAAGAAAAAGTAGCCTACGGTGGTGGGTCTGTACTTGTGTGGGCCGGAATTTCTTCTGAAAGTCGCACAGAGCTGATGATCATAGAAAACGGCTCTTTAACTAGCGTAAGATATGTGGAAGAAATCCTCAATGATCACGTTGGTCCATTTATGGTCAATTTAGGTGAGGATGCTATATTTATGCATGACAATGCCCGACCTCATACAGGTAGGATTGTGAATGACTACCTTCAAGAGATGAACATTACTAGTATGGAGTGGCCAGCGCGCAGCCCGGATATCAACCCGATCGAGCATGCTTGGGACGAGCTAGGCAGATGCGTAAAACAACGAAACCCTCCCCCAATCACGCTTCGTGAGCTCAAAATTGCTCTCACAGAGGAATGGGAGAATATTCCCCAAAATCGTATAAGGAACTTGGTGTACAGCATGCCAAACCGCGTAAACGCAGTAATGGAAGCACGAGGAGGCAATACGAAGTATTAAAATTCAAGAAAATCGTAATAAAGTTCAAAAAATTCATGTTTCCTATTTTTGTTTTAAGGAGAGATCAGCAGTTTTTTTCTTTATGTAATTTTGTGTTAATAAAATGTATGGTGACTCATATTTTTTTTACTTTCATTTAAGGAGTATTACATTGTCTATTAAATACAATTTATTGCATTAACCTATCATTTTTAGTTTCCGAGATTTTTAACATTCTTTAAGTGACCCGGATTCATTGCTCTCGAGTGTAGTTTTAAAATAAATACTTTAATACTTTTACAAAGTTGACCATTTCACCCCCGCCCCCCCGAACTCCACCCCACAGAGGATGGTTCTTTACTCATAAATTACAGGAAAACCTAAGAGAAGTCTATGGTCTTAACGCGACAATAACAGACTTTTAATCATTTTATACTGAAGATGACGTCTAAACGAGTAGTGTTAACCATTTGGAAAAAATATATGTTAAATTAGAGCATTTTCTTAATAGTTTAAATAGGCATATTTTGGATTATTTTTGTATTACATAGTGAAATTAATTTGTAAAGTTAGGTCTAACGCGGATAAAAAACAGAATCGCGCAAAATTTATCAAGCGTATTTTTCTGAAACCTTCACCATTTTAAAAATAATTTAACTATTGATCTTTCTAATAAACGAGTTTAATTCAAATACCTTTTGTTTTATATAATAAATTAATAAAGCGTTTAATTTCGGACAGCGCTCCTTGATGGGCGAGTCCTATTACTGGCTGGAGGTACGACGCGTTGCGTGAGCTCAGTACAGAACATGCAAGCTAACCACTCAAGGTCACTGTCATATATCTGCGTCTAAAAATAAAAACCAGCCAAGTGCGTGTCGGACTACGCACAATGAAGGGTTCCGTAGTTGGGATGAATTTATCACAAACTTAACATTGTAGTTAAATACATGTTCTCCCATACATTCCAACTGCAAATGTAAGTTTGTACGCACAATATAGAGAGATTGACAGTCCGCGCTCAGTGCTTGGTGTGGCAGCATGCCGTATTCGAGTCAATCGTCATCCTGAGAATGCCTCGTTGAGAGGTGAAACACGTGTCGATTTCTTTCAGGGTCTTTTTAAGACTCTTTAGAAATAGCTAAGCGGAACAGGTTACTAAATATATCCACATCATCATTTTATAATGGATGTCCGGAGAGTCACGCCTGAATCAATTAACTACAATGTTAAGTTTATTCTTGGGATAAATTCATCCCAACTACGAAACCCTTCATTGTGCGTGGTCCCACACGCACTTGACTGGTTTTTTTTTAAAGACTGAATTAATTAAATTTATTCTTCTGTAGCTGTTTTAGCTGCTTCCCATCCTTTCAACCTTAACCAAAGTTCAACAGGCATTATTTTAATAGGCACGCAGTAGCTAACCATAAACAGCATAATAATGATCCACTTCTATGGCAGAAACGGTTACTTATTATACCTAACTAATATAGATGTTGAGATTATTGATATTTGATTTGAATTGTATTTGTTGCCTACACATAAAATTATATATTATTTTAACTTGGGTGTCTACTAATTTACTAGATAATTCATAGGTATTTTTAGAATGTGTACCAACAAGTTTCTTTCATTTAGAATTTTTATTTTGTTCTTACCAAAATTTTACCTGATACTTAGAAACAGTTTGAAAAACATACATTTTACTATAATAGTATGTATTATGTGTATGTGTTGTTTACCCAACTGCCCCTGAAGGCGTGTAATGTTTTAGTTTAATCTTCTCTGGCATTGTTTTAGCCTCTACTCATCTCTTCCATCAAAGTTCAAAGTTCAAGAAGCATTATTTTGTAAGGCAAGCAGTAGCTGCATAACACTCATCATCCATTTTAATGGCAAAAATCATTAATTTGAATTGAAATTTGAATTTTAAGTGTTCTTTTGTATATTTTACCTTAATTGTCTAATAGTTTTAGCTATTATTTTTTCTAGTTAAGTCGTCTTTATTTTCAGATCAGGTACATGCCCAAATAAGTTAGTTACTAGTTAAATTGAATGGCTACCTTTCGCGAAACATTTTCCTTATGCATAACATAGGAGTAGTTTACAACACGTACGTTTTTCTATAGTAAAAATCTATATGTTGTTATTGTTGAAGGTGGGTAATATTTTAAAATTAATCTTCTTTTGCATTGGCACAAATTATATGTGAGGTTGTGAGAATAGATTAAAATATCATTCAGTCAACAAGCTAACCAAGCAAGCTAGTAACGCCACTTGTGGAGGGTTTATTAAGAAACTGATTATTATTTGATCATTTGGGTGACCATCCATTCAAACTCAAACTCAAACCATTTATTTCAATTAAACCATTTACAGGCACTTTTGAATTGTCAAAGATTCTGCCAGTTAGTCACAAAGTTGAAGCTAATCGCCCATTCCAAAACGTAGATCTCTATGGAGAGGAACAGGCAAGAAACTCTAAGGACACCCTTTTAAATATAGATATTACAAAATACTGGGTACATTATGTGAGAACAATGTACAAAAAATAATCAAAAGCAATTGATATAAGATTTAAAATAAGCCCTGGCAGATAAGAGATGACCAGTCTCAACTGACGGCGCCCGTTCACGAACATGACGCGTGGATCAGCACCATCTAGCTCAATCATTTTGTAGGGAACCGAATGATCCAACACAGTCGCCACCATCAGCGAGATATTTAAGTGAGCATGGCATACTCTCTACTGCCATGTTCTTTCAAGTCAACATACAAAAATAAAAATGTTTCTAAATTATAGAAAACTATAGTTTGCAATGTATTTAAGAAATTAATAGAATTTTACCACCAAAAAGAAAGAAAATCATTACTAATTGGAGCATTTAACAATTTACTTGGTAAAACAAAAATAAACATTAAGTTCGTAAAGTCAAAAACAAAATTAAAAAAGGGTAAGCAACTCTTCCAAATATTAAAATTTTAACTATTGAGCCTGAGTAAGCATTACATTGAGTAATGATTGAGCATTACATTTCAAGACCAGTCCGTGCCTCGGTCAACACGTTGAGGCGTTGGCGTTTGGCGTTGGTCCTGGCACTCCTGGCTCTCATTTGTAGATCATTGACAGTTAAGGGTGGTCAGAAGCTCAAATCTGACAACCAGTCTTACCAAGGGGTATCGTGTTACCCAGTTTTTGGCTTGTGGATCTGAGATAGGCTGTCACTCCATGTGAAAAACCTGGAATTCAGCTGCATCCGGTTAGACTAAAAGCCGGCCCCAACATAAATGGGAAAAGACTAGGCAGATTAATTGATAATTAAACTTTTCTTTTGCAGGCTTTCACGGTGTTGGGACAGTTTCTGGTTTTGAAGAAAGACAAAGAACTATTCCAGGAATGGTTAAAGGACACATGCAATGCCAATTCAAAACAATCAGCAGACTGTTACCAGTGTTTGAAAGATTGGTGTGATGAGTTTTTGTAATCTCCATAATAATTTTAAATAACATTCTTAAATACATATTACATAAGATAATGTAAATAATATATCTAACAATTTGTAATTACACATAAGCAATAGGTATTACCTATATTTTTTATGTTATTTTTCATTTATTAAAATTTGTACAAGAATTTTATATTTTACTACACTAATCTGTTGTGAAATAGTAGATTGTTTGCCTAGGGAGCAAAAACAATTTTAAAGGCGAGAATGGTTCTTTGAATCCAGAGTGGAGCAAAGGATTCCAGAGTCCCGAGCGTAGCGAGGGATTCTAAAGTAGAATCAATAGTGTTGCTCCTGAGATGGACACTCTACTTTTTATACAACTAAGTCAAATACGAATTTGAGTAAATAATTACGAATGAAGGCGGAATGCATTTTGCGTTTCCGTCAGGATTAGCGTTGCCGGAGAGTAGTATTCCCATCGTATTATTCGAGTAGCATTTGGAAGTATTGAGTAATATTCGGAATTATTCGCCAAGACTTCGACTATTCGCCGCTAGATAACGACACAAATACCATTTTCATTAAACAAATTACAGTCGTAAATGTTGCATGCATGTTGGTGATTGTTTATTCATACCCACGAATCTTCCACCATTCTTAATTATCCTTATCAGCAAACCTTGGTCACTGGAGCAGCAGAAAGCGCATGTAGACGAGCACTACCGACGGGAGTTGTACGGTTACAGATATTCTATTTCACGAAGTCCGTTCGGCTTTGATTGTAGTAGTGACGTATCCCAACAAGCGCGCTTGTGTGTGTAAAAGTAGGTAACGTTAGCAAAAAAATCTGATATATATTCAAGTCGAGATTTAATAATCTAAATAAAATTTTGGTTTTAAAAGTATATACATTTTGTAAATAAATTGGATTAGGTTGCAATAAATACAAAAATAGTAAGAATATGTAGGCATTTAATTAAGCATTGGTGTTACAGAATGGAAACGAAACAAGTAGGACTATTCAGTATTTTCAATCACTATCAGATAAATTTTCGATTTCCGATTCCGTTTTGCTGTCGTCAGAATCATCTTGTACATTGATTATAAATTCAAAATCGAGATCAAAATATTTCAAGTAGGTAGTCTTTTTAAATTTTTTCAACATGAGCACAAGTTTTTTGCCACGTTTCACTGCTAACTTGGCCCAAACTTTCATTGATCAGTCTTTCCGTATTCGTCATGTTTTGCTCGATATTTTTAGATGCGACATAATTTTTAACGATCCCCCAAATATTTTCAATCGCATTGAATTCTGGGTGATAAGGGGGAAGGCGTAAGACATCAAAACCCTTGCTTTTTATAAAATCGTCAATCTTGTAGATTACGTGTTGGGCTTTGTACTTCTTTATTGTATCGTACAATTCCAATTTAAGAAGAGATTCATCAAATGCTATACCCTTATCCCTGAGCCATTGCTGCATATCGGCTTTCTTTGTAGATTGGGTCGGTAGTCGTTCAGCCCGTGTGTTGTGATAAGATGCATTGTCTAAGACAATGACAGAGCGCGGAAGTAAATTGGGTAACAACTTTTCATTTAGCCATTTTACATAGTTATCATAGCTCATATTTGAATGATAATCACCAGCTGTTGAGTTGGCCTTATAAACCAAGGAAGCATTTTCAATAAAACCATCCTTGGTTCCCGCGTGCACTAAAATAAAGCGAGTGCCTGTGCTAATTTTTTTTAAAAACGGAGTTCTTTCCTTTTTTTTGCCCAGGTGTTGTTTCGCACGTGAGTCGAAAGGACGTAGCTCTCATCGGTGTAGACAATGGGCCGACTTTGAGAGCGGTACTCTGTTATTTTTTTTGTAAATATTTTAAACGCCACATTTGTATATCATGACGCTCCGTCAAGACTTTACGGTTGTTCTCTGTTTTGCGCCACTTGTAACCTAATTTCAACAGTAACTTGCGAACAGTTTCTAAACAATCTTCGAATCCGATTTTTTCATTCAATACTGTTCTTAACTTAGCTAATGTTGGAATTTCTTTATGGACAATATGGAAATCTTGTACAGTACTACAGAACCACATCGGCTGTAAAATTATCTATATCCACTTTATTATCTCGCTTTCTACTTTTCTTCATAGGTGAAGTGAATTTTGATGAAGTAGATGGCAATTCCTTCTCTTCTTTTAATATTCTTTGAACTGTTTTTTGGCTCACACCCGTAGCTTCAGCTGTACGGCGTGTAATGTCTCGTAAATGAGACAAATCACAGTTGAGTTCCATTAATGATTTTGTAAATTCATATTCTTCTCGCAGAAAATGATAAACACTAGCTATCATGTTTCGACCCTAAAACAAAATGTAGTCAAAATAATTAAGTAATATAAACATTTTATAACACAAAAAAACATTCATTTTATAAATACTTCTATTGCTATATTAAGTATCTTTGTATAACATTTTAATTGAAAACGTATAAATAAATATTACCTCACTATGGACAACTCTTCTTCGTTTTGTTGCCATGCTGACCTTACTCCGTGAAACAATTTGGCGCGAACTAAAAACCACTAAGTACTGATCCGGACCGTGTCCCGATCGACATTGAGCGCTCTCGAGGTTACGCACACAAAAACCATGTGCATGTGCACGCTTGACAACATTCATAGCCAAACGGACTTCGTGACATAGAACATCTGTACAGCTATTATCCGATGGCGCTAAGACCAATGACATATTATTACTACGCATTCATTAAAAAAACTGATAATAATACAATTTGAAAACTTCCGAATATTACTTTAATCTATTAGCGACGTACTTACGTAATAAGTTTTTATTTGCGGTTTAAGTGTGCAAGTGTGATTTTGCGAGAATACTATTTACTTAGAGAGGTTAATACATAAGTAGAGAGGTACTAAGATGTGTTTATAATACTTGTATATTATTATGTACCGAGGTACCTAATAAAACAGTAACTATTATACGTAATCTGGTCATAAGTTTTGTCACATTTGGAAAGTTAAATAAATGATACAATGAGTTACGCACTACAACCATTTATATATCAAATGAAAGGGCACAAAATACAGATTTAAACCACGTTAAAATTATTCGAAATGTCCTCCTCTTGCTTTGATACAAACCTTCAATCTGCAAGGCCAGTCATCAATCGAAGCACGTACGATGTTCATGTCAATATAGGAGACTGCTTTAATCAGGGCTTTAAGTAACTTCAAGTTGCTATGGGGTTTAACGCAGACCTTCTGCTCTAAGTGCTGCCATATTTTATAATCCAAGGAATTAAAGTCTGGACTGGATGAGGGCCTATCCTCATGCCCGATAAAGTCGATTCCACAGGTCGTGAGCCAGTTTTGGGTACTTTTCGCCTTATGAGCCGGCGCAGAATCCTGCTGGAATACCCAGTGCCTGTTTTCAAACATTGTTTATGAAAGAGGTTCCACAAAGTTTGTTAGGACTGTGTTTTGATATACGAGAGCACTGGTTTTCACTCCTTTTTCACAAAAAACGCCTCCCCTGCAGTGGCGGTACCTTCATATAAGCCCAAAAGCCCTTCCATTCGTCCTCCCATGCCTTACTAAAATGCTCGATAGAGAATCAATATCAAACCCGAACTATTTAAAAGTTCGCGCGCTTAATTCTTATCAAAATAACACAAAGTATCTACCTATGCTACACTACTACACATCGCGATTGTTCGCGCGCAGAGTTTCGCATTTGTAGCATCTACATATAGCTATCTCGCTTACATGCACCGGCTTATACCGGGCTTTCAAATACTATATCTGTCACTTTCGCACTTATAGCGATGTGCCGTATAACGAGTTAGACCTTGTGCATAGAACAAATCGATCACTATGGCAGATTTAAGCCGGGCTTTTTCGGTACCTATGAAGTTGCACGCGTATGCGTGACCTTGTCAGCTTGCCAACTCTGCAGTGTTGCCGTTTTAGCCACGTTGTGAGATCTTGGAGATTTTTAACGAGTTTGGAAACTTTTTTAACATTTAGCAACAATAAAAACTAGCGACTTTTTAAAATAACGAAATTAAATATTCAAGCAATATCTTAAAAATAAAATATTTGCGACATCTAGCTAGATTTTTCATATACCTGGCGACTTTTTTTGCCTAAATGACAACACTGAATAGTTCCCGACATCCGAGAGTGCAACTAACTTCAGTTTCATTTGCTTGAGTGGAAAAAGGTTATCTTGTCAGAGTGCGTTTCATCAAATAGTTCCTATGCCGTAATGTTGGCTGAACTGTTGTAGGACGAACACGAGTACGCTACGGCGCTACGTAATTGGTCCGTTGTTAAAGTTTAACAGTGGAGCCAACATTACGGCAAAGGAACTATTTGATGAAACGCACTCTAAAGTTTTTTGTGTGACTTACCTACAACAATGGAGGTAATTGTACCTTGTGAGGATTTAAAATGCGTTCAAGTTTTGATTGGCGAAGATAAGGTAAAATCTTTAAACTTTGCTCAGAAAAAACAGTTAATTTCTTCATTAAAACCGACGCCTAATCTGTGTATTTCTCAGACTAGTAAATCGCATAAACGAAAATTGAATAGATCAGTGTATAAAACTAGTTGGATTGTTGGCTGTTCGCATACTAATAAGTTGTATTGCTGGGGCTGCATATTTTTTTCGAATGAAGAATCCGTTTGGAATACATCTGGTTATAATGATTTAAATAACATATCTGGCGCCATTAAAAGGCACGCAAATTCCCATAAACACCTGTGTGCAATGGTTTCTTTCGGTAATTTTGGTAAACAACGAATTGAGACATCTATATCACGCCAGTTATCTGAGGAAATTTCAAAATATAACACGCGCGTTGAAAACAACCGTAGTGTTTTTCAAAGATTAGTCGATATTGTTTGTCATTTAGCAGAAGAGGAGGAAAGAAGAAGATGGATGGATGAATTCACTTTTAATTTATTGTACCTAACCAGTAGTTTATGAGAAAATTGCGATGATATACGTAGGTACCTACATACTCAGTCGAAAACTGAACTTTCTTTTTTTGAAATCGGTTAAAATTTTATTGGGCTTGCGTTATTTTGAAACCCTAGGCACGCCACTGCTCCCCTGGACCCAAATAGGACACCCCAGGCCAAACCATAAATGCCGAAGGGTGATGACCACGCTGAACATGTGGCACACATCTGCTCGCTTTTTCACTAGAGTGTGCATACGGGTTCCCTCTATCTGGCAGAATTTTGATGCTCCGAAATTTATTTGGCATAACACATTTAGCATAATCTTCTTTAAACGAATATATATATATGGCATAAAAATCATTTAATATAATTATTGTTTGGCCAAATGTTTATATGTCCGAATTTACAAAGGCATACTTTTAAGATGGCAGAATTTTATTTGGCATAATTACTTTTGGCAAAGCTTAATTTCGCATAATTTCGTTTCACATAACGTTTATTAACCCTAAATTAAAATATTGTCTTAAAAAGTCAATATGTTGTACTTCAAAAGTTAGTGAAGTGACAGAACCGAATCGCTGCAAAACCGACTGCACGTAGTCTTGTCTGCCCTACCCCTAGAGTGTAATTTAAGGCCGCGTAGGCGCGGAGGGGCGAGGCGGCCCGTGAGCTGAGGAGCAGGTGGTTTTAACGCTCGCCACCGCGGCTGAGGCTGGCCGGCTAGCCGGCCAGCAAGCCGAAGCTGCTGTGGTGAGCGTTACAACCATCTGCGACGAGAAGCTTGCGTGGGACCACGGGAGCCCCGCAGCGCCGGAGCCATGACAGACACCATGCCTGCTGCATGTCGCATGCTTGCTTGCATGCTGCATGTTTGCTTGCATGCTGCATGCTTTCTTATTTCTGCAATATGATGTTCTACTTTTTAATTATTATGGATATGAAATTTATGCCAAAAGACGATTCTGACAGTGAACTTTCTGCAATATGATGGTTCTAATTTTAATTATTATGGATATGAAATTTATGCCTAAAGATGATTCTGACTTACAAAATTATGCGTTTTCAATGTATTATAAATGAGTGTAGGTATGCCAAACGATTTTCTGCGAAATGAAGTTTATGCTATGCGCTGTTATGCAAAATAATATTATGACATAAAAAGTTCTGCTATAAAAGGATTTTGTTTGTTGAAACTCTCCTCAACATTTAACATTTTTTCGTCCGAAAAAGTATTTCGCGGTATTTTTTTCCCGCGTACCGCCTTAACAAAACCCGGCCGTTCTTTCGATTCTGATTTTCTTGAGCCGTGCAGTGAGAAGATGTGCTGTTTTTTTTTTCTATAAGCACGCAGTGCTTGCGATTGCTTTGATGACCGCTGGAATCCGACAGTACAAGATCGACCGCTCCTTTGTTTATCTTCTAATCTTGAATCTTCCCTTAATCGTTTGATAGTACGATAAATAAATCTCAGTAGAATTTCCAAATTTTTCAGCAGTTTGAAAATCTCAGTTGGCGCGTGACCGCAACAATGCAATGCAATTACTGCGACGACTCTGTCTTCTTTGCGCATCCACTCCATTTTAGAAAATAAAAAAAATTCCAGAAACCCTTTGAATTTTCTTATTCTTATACCTTAATTTTCTTATTTTCATTTGAATTTTATTATTTCGAATGCCTATAATTTCCTCGGCTTGCATTCTAAATTCGACATTTTATCTATGTGACAGAACTTATGGCCCGATTACGTATTATGTACTTCAATTGTTTTTATAATTAGGTAGGTCCTGTTGCCGATTCTCTTGTCACAAATGCCTCTAAACTAGAATAAGGCCTCCCCCACATTAGGCGTGCGCGTTTCTCGGGCGTGTGAGCGACGCGGGCACTCTCCATACACGCCGCAGGGCAGCAAAACGCGACGCTCACGCAGCGCACTCGCGGCGCGCGCCCGGCCCCTGCGCTACTCACACGCCCGAGGATCGCGCACGCCTAACGTGGGGTCAGCCTTAAAGCCACCAAAATTTTGTTTACTCCTGTCGAACGACGATTTCCCATTCTAAAATAGAATAAAGTGACACAACTTTTTAGTTTGACAGCACTAAGATGGCACTGCGATATTAATTTAGTGAAAATGGTAATTTTGCTATTCTGAATTTTATGTTTTTCAACGAAAATTTTGATTGCCTAATTAAATCTGACTATTTTTAATCGCGATTAAAAATGTGTGGAATAAAATTGGTTGTCATACAACTTTAAATTCACACCAGCTTCAAGGTAAAAACAAGGCAAAAACAGTACTGTATCTTTTTTTCTTTTGCTTATAACTCGAAAATTGTGTGTCCTATCGCAAAAATAATGAAAATTTCGAACCCCTTTATAAAAACCATAAACCCCTAAGGGTCTACATGTAGGTAATAATTTTTCATATTTTCCATACAAAAAGTGAAAAATTCCTTAAAAAACACGTCGAGGCTGCCTACCCTGTGCGCCTCCGGTCAAATACGATTCAGTTGTGTCAAAATTATTTTTAAATTTAGAGAATTTATTTTGCAGAATAGCTTTCAGATTCTCATAGCCAACAGTAAGGAATTTTAGTGATAGTTTAGTTTGGTGTACAAGAGAATCGGCACCACTAGGTACTTACTTGAAATATTGATTGCGGTTGAACACTACCCATTCTACAAAGAAGGAAACAAATTTTTTGTACAATTTCGTCTTTATGTTAATATGTTTCCCTACCCTACCCTACCTACTTACTTAATTAATTAAATTTTTACCAGTAGGTAGGTATATTGTAAAGCAAAAACTTTTTTTACGATATACTTTAAGCTCGACATATTCTAAACTCAACGATATAAAAATAAAATAATAAGTAGTCATAAGTAGATAACTACTTACGCGGAAATATTCCTGCAGAGTAGGTACGAAGGCTAAATAATACTACGTTGATTTTTTGAATGAACGGCCGGGGCAGTGCCATGTTTCACGGTGCCACACTACGTGTAGGCCAGCGCTGGTATCGCGTCGCCGAGCAACTAACGAGGGAAGTTTGCCATTTACAGTTCTACTCTTGCCCGCTAGATGACGTTAATTCAAGTTAATTCTTGCTGCAGTAATATTCCTTCCAATTGAAGTATACCTACTGTTGAATTATTGCGAATATTACCGAAGTTTTGCAACGCTCGTCAGGATGGCCCGTCACCACTCATAAAACACTTCTGTTCTTAAAAATTGCTACCTAATTGCTACTATTTGCTACCTATCGTTAAATAATTGCTACCTATGTTGTTTCCTTTTGACCGCCACGTCAAAAAAACCACGACGTGCCCTCAGCGCCAAGCTAAAAATTCAACCTTAGATACCTACAAAACAGTAGTGAGTTCCGAATGATATCGATAAAAACTGACTGTTCATTTTTTAACGATATTTTTTTTTTAATAAACTTTAAAATACCTCAAATATAATATACAGGAGTTTTATTTTGTCCCGCTGTGTCCCTCTATAATGATACGTATCAAAATGTCGGCACCCTTTACCTTTTCAATCCACAATTAAAAACATCAATCGATAAAATCAAGTCAATACCATCACAGCACTATGATCAATCATGAAGTACTTTTCTGTCATCCTATGATGACTGTGGCGTGGCCGGCACGGATTTTTTTAATTTGCTCGCCTCTGCACTAGAGGTGTGCAAGCGTTATTTATTAATAATATCGAAATAATAATAGAGCTTTTATTTTTATGGTTTCGTATTATTTTATACCCACGACGCAACGGAGTAGTACCTAGTTTAAGTTTGAGGTGAGAGGTTGTTTGTTTTTAGTTTGTGTGGGCCTTCACAACGGTTTGTCCAATTTAAATTTATGCGGTTTTCTGTAAAATATTTGGAGTTTGCAATGGGTTTTGGGTAGATAATAACAGCCCCGGATCTAGGGGGGGGCAAACCGGGGCACGTGCCCCGGGCGCCAATTTCAGGGGTGACAAATTCAAATGTAGCAGACAAGTGCACCACCCAGCACATCGCAACTTTGCAATAAATGAGACGCGCGGCACATTTAACCTTTTTTTTTTTTACAACCGTTATGGCGCCCCTGTTGGACTGTTGGACCATTATCGATCGACAAAATTTATTTTTATCGAAATTTATTATTAATATGTTGCTGGCAAAATTTTCATTTTGAGAAAATTTGAATTTCACGGGCTAACTTAGCGCATCCCCATAAAAGATAATATAATAGCGGGGGGCGGCAGACGGCAGTTTTAGCCCCGCCTCAAAAAAAAATCTAGATCCGGGGCTGGATAATAATATGGTGATTACTCAATTACTTTAAAAAGTGTAAAATTAAAAAGCTATATTATTTTTTGAGAAAAATTTCACGATGTATTAAATTCCGTCTGGGTTGCCATTGCTATTCGTATTTTTATTCCGAATATAAATCACATTTTAACAGTACATGTAAAAAAGAGGAAACGAAAGGGATAGTGATAATTATAAAACATTTACGAAAAATCAGTCTTTTATTTAAGTTTGTAGATAGATAATTTTTTTATGATAAAAAATATAAAAATTTAAACAATTTAAAAAAAAAAACTAATTATAATCTTTCCATACAAGTATAACAATCACTAAAAACTTTTTATTTAACTAAATTAACTGTAACGTAGGTTTCCGTTCAGGTCGATATTCTTGTTATGTTGCCTGTTAGCTACATCACTACTTGTCATCCTATGGTGACAGTGGCGTGGAGGGAACTATGTTTTTCGAACTTTAGAATTGGTTTAAGTTTTTATCATCTTATGTAAATATAGATGAAATATAAAGAAAGGAGGTTTATTAAAATAAATAAGAATGAGTCAAGGAACATAATTAGCAAAAGAAATAAAAACATAAATGTTGTTTAATAAGATTTATTTACGTTTAAAAGTCTGTCATGTAGTCGTGACAACGGCGTGCTGGACACTTTTTGGCTTGTCATCTATACATGACTGTGGCGGTCAAAAGGTTAAAAAATAAACCACTTGAGGCGACTGGCCATCCTGAGGTCAGGATGGCCGGTCACCAGAAACTACTGGGAATTAAAGAAATGTTCTTTAATCAATAATTGCCACCTACCTATGTATCAATCTGGATAACTAACTTAACTTTAAAGGATAAAAAAATATTAACAAACGAAGTTAATAGTGCCTGAAAATATATTTTTCCATCTAGCTGCCCCCCCTGAGCCACAGCAACGAAACCGATTTAAACTGTTAGCTTATTGAACGTACTTGTCTAAACGAACGAAATATTCAATATTCAATGTAACTTCGCCAGTAAGACAGAAATGGCATTTAATTTCGGTTTCTATCCAGCGGGCCTCTTCGTTATTCTATTGATTAGAGACTTGAAAATTGTATTGGAGATACTCCTTCCAATATACTTTTCTAATTATTCTTTTATTTAAAAAATCTTGGATAGTACAGCAGAAATTACGTTCGTACCTAAGTTTTTTTCTACACAGCGGAGCCCTTTTTAACCTTAACACCTTCCTACAAGTGAAAATTAAAGCCTTTTCAATGTACTTCAGGGATTAATGCGCTTTTTTAGATGCTATAAGTACATAATTGTATTTTTAACAAACTCACTGCAGAAACTTTTCCTACGCGCGTGTTCCGTTAAATTGTGAATTTCAGATAATGCACCGGCCAGAGGGTCATGGCCATCCGGCTGGCCCGAGGATACCGCACGGTCTCCTGCGAGGCGGCGAGCCTCCTTGCCGGATTACCGCCATGGGATCTGGAGGCAAAGGTCCTCGCGCACATTTGGGAATGGCGCGAGGAGGCGAAACGCCGGGGCTTAACTCCGCTGCCGCGAGAAATCGCGGCACAGCGGACGGAGCTCCGGCGGGATCTCATGGCGTCATGGAGAGTGCGATTGTCGCAACCCAGCGCTGGGCACGCCACAATTGCGGCGATAAGACCCCTCTTTGAGGAGTGGTTAGAGAGGCGCCACGGCGTCCTCACCTTCCGCCTGACGCAGGTCCTCACCGGACACGGCTGTTTCGGGAGGTTCCTGCACAGGATAAGGCGGGAGGAAACGCCCGGGTGTCACCATTGTGTGGATCGCCCGGAGGACACGGTGGAGCATACGGTGGAGGTCTGCCCAGCTTGGGCGGAGCATCGCCGTGTCCTCGTGGAGGCGATCGGCGGCGGTGATCTCTCGCGTCCGGCCCTGGTTCAGGCCATGGTACGGAGCGAGAGGAAATGGGAGGCCGTCACCTCCTTCTGCGAAGCGGTAATGCTCGCAAAGGAGGAGGCGGAACGCGTGAGGGAGAGGCAAATTTCGCGCCCTCACGCCCCTAACCGCCGCAGGAGGAGACGCCCAGGGCGTCGGGAATCGCGAGGCGATTTCCGGCCACCGTAGGCGCGGGCTTGCGGGCGGTGAGCAATGGGTGGCTCACCGTCCGATAAGGACCAGGCCCGGGTCGACGGCGCGTTGTGTTCCACGCGCGCCTCAAAGAGATGTCAGCAGAATTGAAGGGGTCCACTAGGGCCGATGCCTGCCGGGGTTGCGAAGAAAACCGAAAGGGAGATCGTGGCCCCCGGTGACAGGGCAACCGAAGGAACACGGGTGGGTTTTAGTCAGTAAGAGTCTGACACGCCCTCCCGCTCCGCCCAGAGCGGGAGAAGTTATTTGATGATTTCCCACCCTCAAAAAAAAAAAAAAAAGGCGGTTTCCTAAACTTGGCATCAACTGGCTGGTTAAGTAAAAAATAACTTTACTTATTGAAAACGAATTGCATGTAGGGTCAGCAAAATATTAGCATCTTTATGAAACTAATATCAAAATGTGTCAAAACACGATTATAAATAATCACACGGGTATTTTAATACCTAGCTTTGTGCATTTTTATACAACTTTTTATCTAAACTCATGCAAATCATCAAAAAACATTATCTATCATAGTAAATAAGGCGCCCAAATCCAAAATTTTACCGTGAGGACACGCGCCACAGCAGCCGATCAGCTGGTTTGATGACGCGCCGGCATTACAGGCACAAATAATGTAAAATGTTAAGCGGTTGAACAAATTTAATTTCGGATCACGTTCTCAAATTTTGAACTTGACCAAATGCAAAAAACATTTTTTATTTTATTATTACTGTTTTATTTAAGTTTTTCACTGCACAACTGAATACGGAATGGTCAGTCCATTTTCTATGTCCATGATACACACCGAAAAGTACGAGAGATCTAAAGCGAATTCGCGGCCAGTAATTGTCTCTTTAGTAGTAGCAGGTATTGGTCACATAGTCGCTTTGTCTCTCTCTGGAGAGTGGTCACTTTTTTTAATCTAACGCTCAGTCCATTCTCTATGTACGAGTACGACTCGCTTGCTTATATGTAGGTAGGTATTTTTTATCTATCTATAACTACTTGTTTTAATGAAAACCTTGCTGAAGGAACGTTTCCAGATACTCTGAAAATCGCTAAAGTTTCTCCTATCCACAAATCTGGCACAAAAACTGACCCTAACAATTACTGGCCTATCTCCGTCCTACCTGTAGTGCCAAAAATTTTTGAAAAAATTATTTATTCGCGACTGGATAAATACCTCACCTCTATTAACTTCTTTTACAAAAGACAGTATGGGTTTCGTTCTCTGTCCAACACTTTTTCTTTTTACGTCTTTTATCAGGATGCAAAAGCGAGCGAAGCGAGCTCGGCATTTTTAGCATTCGAATAAGTCTCGTAAGGTTTTCTTTCTCTTTGACCGTTCCTACAGAAATCAAAGTAAGTTTATCGACTTTGCAGAAATTTTGAGAATTTACAGAATGTAGGATCAGTAGGATGCAAGAGCGAGCGAAAGTTAGTTAGTCGAAAGTTTTTCATTTGTTCGACTATCTCAGAGAATGCTGAAGTTGCAGGAATTGATTCAATACAAAATCGAGTCAGTAGAAATACAGTATTTAAGCGTACTCTTACTGCTTTTGTAGATTATAAAGTACGCCTATGCGAAATAGAGTACTCACAATTATCTGTATGAGAGTAGGTACGGGGGTATGTAGGGGGGGGGCTTAGGGGGTCGATCTCTGGATTTAGATGCTGGTTTCTCACATTTCGGAGGGGCTCCTGTCTACGGCCCTGGGCGTGATTACTATACCTATGTAAAACCATGCGAAATACACAACACAATACAGCTATTTAGTAAGGTCTTTAAAAGGGTCTTTGAGTTAAACCGCGGACAAACAGACAAACGGACGGACTTGGTGAAAATGTAGGTATAAGGGTTCCTTATTTCACCACGGAACCCTAAAAAGGGATAACAGTCTACCACACATCAATGGACTAGTATTATATTATCTGTGTCAATGTCAACAATTTGACATTGACAGCGCCTGTATGTCGTAGTCATTGAGATAGTAAAAACACGGAGGCGCCGCGATATTCTATACATAAGTTTGCTTATACAAATATGGGTGAAAAACGAACTAGAATGTGAAATATCGTGTTATTTCACTCTTTCTAATGTGGTAATCGTATTTGATAAAAGAGACAACAATATTTCAGTTGTTCCTCATAATGGCAACATTTTGTTGAGACGTAGTAACAGTTGTAGGTAAGTGCCATATCCGCCATAATATGCGACAAGTTCATGGTAGTTCTGCTGTCAAGTGGTTGTTTACTTTTTGTTTTATTGAGATTTGTGAGAAAATTACGTGGAGTTTTCCTTTAAAACTACATATATACGTTGGAAAACACCAATTCAACATGCCTGCGTGTTGTATTGTGAAGTGTGGTGCAAGAAAGAAGGAAAATCAACCTCAATAATCTTTGCACAGGTTAGTAGCCGGTTTTCATGCAATAGTACATAAAGTGATAAACTTTCGATGAAAAAATTGCTAGGTGATCATTAAATACGGCTTAAATTTTAATATATGGCTTAATTTCCGTCCAACAGACCTTTTTATTATTTCATAATTTCATTCGTTTGTTTACAATGATATGTCATGGTGGAATAGTGTTGTACCGTTTCCGTAATAGTTTCTGATACTAGTTCCTTCGCTGCGCTGAAATGATATTGCTAGATCCGGCCCGTGGTTTACAGCAAACTGTACTCTTTGGTTCATAGCACCGAGAGACCGTTCCGCAGAGTTTTATGTAGTGTATACGATTTTTTGTTGAAGTTTTTAAGATTAACAATACTGTAATACATACATTTTATGTAACTTTTATGATTTCCGCGGCTCACGCTAATAAAGATCCCAGTCCGCATGATTTTATCCGACATCTTCAACAATAATCGTCAAATTTCAGCCAATTTACACAAAACTTTAATGAATTATACACTAAAACCTTCCGCATGAATCACTCCGTCCATTAGTGAAAATTGATTGAAAATCCGTTTAGTAGTTTTTGAATTTTTCGCGTTCAGACAGACAGAAAAACAGACAGACGCGGCGGTGTACTTTGTTTTATAATATGTAAGGATGTGTATTATTCCGAACGTTCATTTATGATAAAATTGTTAAAAATTTAATTCACTAATGCCCGTTTTCACCAACAGCTAAGTGACACTTAAATGAATACCTAAATAAAACTGCACTGTTTTTCAACTCTCAGCGCTGAGTCTACCGTTGAAAATCCAACAGTGAACTTTTATTAGGGATTCATTTAAGTGTCACTTAGTGAAGGTGAAAACAGGCATAAGACTTGCATGCTCACTCGATACTAAATATTTGGCTTTGTTTAAACGTTCACTTGCCAAACATTAGGTTTGCGTTACAAATATTTGTGAAAACTTTATTTGCTAAGTAATAATTCTATAAATGAAATTATAATTATGCGGAAAATTGTTTGAGAAGTGATAAATTGTCAATACTCGTTTTTTTCTGTTACAACGGACTATTAGCTAATATTTTTTTAAATATGATTCAACCGTGATATCTAGTAAGATTCGTTATACTATTACGTACTAGTATCGATACTCGAAATAGTAACACCATGTTCCCTGAATGACACAACCCTAGCATTGGCAGCCATTTTATGCGACATTTTGAGTTGTAGGTATGCACCTTTTTTTTGTAGGTATTTCCAGTCCATACTTATTAAATGTCTATGGTCGTAGTAGTAAGACGATTTTTGTAGTGCAAGTGTTACCACCAGTTACCACTGATGTGCGGTTTACGTCTGGTGGACGTACTTTTGTTCGCGAAGTGATCTGCAACTGCGAATCATAATCATCCAAATTCGTCAAGGCTGCTAGTGTAATTAATAGGTACCTACACAATACATTCGTGTATCCAAATGCAGGCTAACGACATAGTTTTAATGTGGTTTTATTACGCCTAAGACATTTAGGCTCTCAGTGTATGTAATTAATAAGTCCCTACACAATACATTCGTTTACCCAAATGCGGGTTTACGACAAAGTGTTATTATGCCTATGACATTTAAAAGGATACCTAGGATTTGATTACCTACTTATTGCCGGCAAGAGTAGGTAATCAAACACCCTGGGCAAGCACCTAAATGATGACAGCAAGTAACCATCCGCATAGGTGACTCCTACATAATGTACCTAGTTCACAAACTTTCGTATCCTGCAACTGCAAGCGATACCATAAAACGACTCCAGCGAGTAAAGTCGGCAATACATGTTGGCCAAGCCTCAGCCAACGGGAGCGTAGCTAAATTGATATAAGGCGAGTGCTACTGTCTACTTACATGTTGGTCGAGTTCAGAAGAGACCAATGCCAACTGCCAATGTTCACGAGTTTTTGTGGAGTTATCCACATGTTGGCCATAATTGCCGAGTGCAAGCGAACACCTTTGATTTGTGCAGAAAAACCGACACTGTTCCGAAGTGAGACGAGTCGTAGCAGGGGGTGCCGACTCTATACGTCGTATTAACGACATACCTACATGGGCTATTACAAGTGTGGCTAGAGTTTTAAAAAAAATACAAGTGCTTGGAATACTAGACTAAAAAATTACGTAACATACTTGTCATTATGATGTCACTGATGACGTTGACGTGCCTTGCCGGTTCGTTGATGTTTTTTTCAAACGTATGTTAATTTATTTTTGTTGTCGTTTTTCCTGTATTTCGTGTGATTTGTCGTTCAAAGTGCGTCGAGTTGAGTATTCTCCGCCTTTGCACCGAGACTCCGCGTACAGGATACATTAACAATAACCGGAAATTTGCAAAATGCAATGCATCACACACAGGACAATATACGGCACTGGTCGGCATCGTTTTCCGAAACCAGGACCTTCCAACGTACAAGTGGTATGTATAATATAATCCAAAGTATATTACCAATTTCAATAGGTACTATCATTCTGTTGTTGATCAAAAAATTCAACCCTAAAATCATATTTTCAGGTTGTTAGCATGGGCAAAATTTTGTTACCCAGAAGAGAACTGGAATTCTGTAGAATCTCAGAGAAGCCTCTATGTAAGCCATAAAATGCTTTGTTCCAAACATTTTCCCGAAAGTCCATTTGTTCAAGACCATTTACAAAGGAAAAAGCTGTATAGATATGCTATTCCATCTGAACTCTCCACCACATCGACACATAGCTCTCAAGTTGAGATGTCCATTGCTTAAACTAGAACCAGTCAACAGCCTGAAACCTCAAGAGCATCTGATGTAATCAACGCATTTGATGTAAGTTCTCTTGTTTATTAAGAAGTACAAAAAAAAAAACACTATTTGAATTAAAATCTAGGACAGCTAATAAGTAATCTCAAAAATCGTAACTTTGATTTGGCTAAAATAAGCTTTACTAAAAAGTGTATTTATAAATTCAACCATTCCTACAATTCAAAATATGGTCTTCAGAGCATATATGGTCCCAGTTACTGGGTTGTGGAGGTCAAATAGGCAGTCAATCCATGTGAAATACTAGTACAATCGTTTATAAAAATAAACGCACAAAATAATATTGCTTTACAACTCGCACAATAACCAGATGTAATCAAAAGTTGTTTTACAAACATGAATAAATGCACCTAATTTTACGTAGGCTCATGTAACTTACTAATGTTATCAATACTTAAATAAAGAAAATTATTATAATTCCAGAGATTTTTCTTTTTTTGTTAATGTTTAGTAAAGCAAAGTAGGAAATGAACAAAGTTACATTTTCTTTCTGATTGTGCAATAGGAATGAGAGTTATGTCAAATTAGCATAGTATACTACTTATGTCATAAATTTTTCAATTTTATATTGCTATATTGTTCCGTAATGCTAATTTGGCATTACTTTCATTTCTATTGCACAACCAGAAAGAAAATGTAACTTTGTTCATTTCCTACTTTGCATTTTAAATTTCCCGCCCTGTACGTCCTTCACACAGATATTCTGGGGTGCCACTAGATGGCGCACCGCAAAAATGTCTCCATTTTTTGTTCTAAGTCGACCTTCCCGTAGAGTATATATGTTCTGTGAGTCGTAGCGAGCGATTCCGAGTGGTGGCAAGGCACGCCAAACGAACCGTATACATGTTGGCACTCTGCCAACTAGGCGAGCATGGACGTGCAATGGCGAGGCTAGACAAATCGGCTGTCTATACGTTGATACTCGCCTTCGCTCGGCGAGTTATGACCAACAGGCAACATGTATTGCCGACTTAAGGTATGTTTGGGTAAGTTTGGCGCTGGGGTAAGGCATTCTGCGCCATTTTATTCTGCGCAGCACACTCTACCTCCTCACGAGTAAGTGGATCTACAATTGTACACTGGAGTTAGTTATCAAAATAAAAACGAAGGAAAAAGACTGGTCGAGCGATTAGGGTGTTTACGAAATTCATTTGGTTTTTGGATTCATTCAAAACCCAAAAACATTGGTAACCCGCAGAACCGGATATCGAACCCGGGATAATAAGTTCGAATCCCAAACGAATAGCCTTTTTTATTTACCATAGACACTAGTCTACTCTATTTTTTCTGACATAACGTTTGGCAGCAGTAATCAGGTCTCGTTTAGTCTGTGGTCTATTTATTTTTGGAACTGGAAGTCCGTGAAAATCGAAGATTTTACGTTTTTGTACGTTGTTAATCAGATAATGAATGCTCACACTTTATTGTTTCTACATATTAAATAGTGTATTGAAGTGTTTTACTGTTTAAACCTGATGTATCCAATACTTTTACTGTGCAATGCAACTCTTTGATTTGACACCAACACTTCCTGTTATTTTTATGAGCTGTCCAAAAAATATTTCAATCTGAAACAAATCGTGTACCATAATAACATGTTTACTCATATATTCTAATTGTAGCTGTATTTGGGAAGTCTCTGATGTAACCTCAATTCGCTGTTATTTGTGCGCACACTAACATATCAACATTTGCCTATTCTGATTTGGAGTTATTTTTCTAGAATTTATAACATGGTGCCAGGAAATAAGTAAAATGTCAACTGAAAATTGCTTGGTGAAAGCAATTTATTCCTTTAAGGGTAAAAACAATGACGAGCTATGTTTCAAAAAAGGCGATATTATTACTGTTACCCAAAAAGAAGAAGGTGGATGGTGGGAGGGAACTCTGGGCGAGACCACAGGCTGGTTCCCTAGCAACTATGTGACTGAACATAAAGGTACCTATGCATTACTATTTATTATTTTGCTACAAAATCTTACATTAATTGGTTGGTATTACATAAAATACACTATAACAATTCTTTAAATTAATACATTCTACCACAGATCCATCAGGTAGTGTGACAACATCGCCTATACGGGCAGCATCAGAAATACAGGCATTCAGAAATGTAGTTCTCAAAGATATAATAGACTCTGAAAAGGCTCATGTGGCTGAAATGCAGGGGCTGGTCAGCAATTTCTTACAGCCTTTGGAGAAAAGTGACATGTAAGTATTTGTTTGAACCAAAGTCTGAACTTTGGTCAGTGGGTTGTCTAGAAAACACCCACACCCAAAGGACTACCTACTAATTGTATTTTAAGTTTTAACCATAAAAGAGTAGTATAACCCAATTTTTATAACTGTGTGCCTGTTAATGTCAAAATATTACAGTGTATGTAGTTTAAATAATAACAATAATAAATAAATGAATAATAAGACAGAACTGTGGAGACGATGCTAGTTGTGTACACCATATTAAGAGGTGTTGGGGCACTGAGGAGGTTACCAGGCAGATGCATTCAATATTAACAACCTACGATTTTGACAGCTCCAAGCGCACAGTTATAAAAATTGAGTTATATCAATTACCGCACAGCAGAAAAGTGAGCCCTTTTTCACAAATGATAAAATATTTGTATTACAATGGACCAAAACAAGTTGACAGTGTAGGGAGATAATAAAATTATGTTTATAAAACTGTTGTATAATATCAATTAAAATGTTTTTGTTATTAGATTATTTTTTCAAGCTTTATAAATAATTACTTAGACTGTTGCAATTATAACAAATTATGAATACTTTTATAGGCTAACAAGGGATGAATTCAGGCAGCTGACAGGCAATATTAACGAGGTGCTACAAGTACATGAGCAGTTTCTAGCTCTGTTGGATGAATGTGCAACAAAAACAGGGCCTGATCAGCGAGTGGGGGGTCTGTTTTTACAATGGGCCCCTAAAATTAAGACTGTTCATCAAACTTATTGTGCTGGCCATCCTAAAGCTGTTTGCATTCTTGATAAGTACAAGTAAGTAAATAATTCTAAGCAAATAGCTAAAAACTTCTGTTGTTGGAATTGTTAGCATTACATTCTTCATTTTCTCTTTTATCTATATATATAAAAATGAATCCCTATTTCCCTTGGTCACGACATCACGCTAAAACGGCTGAACGGATTTGGATGAAATTTGGGGTATGGATAGACCTTGACCCGGAGAAGGACATAGGATACTTTTTATCCCGATATTTTTACGGGATCGAGAGTTATGCGGGTGAAACCGCGGGGTGCAGCTAGTTTTAAATAATAATAAATGCTGAAACATGTTTTCATCACTGTTTTAATTATTTCAAACACTTTTTTAATTGTATTTCTCTTTGTAAGGGTAAACTATAATTACAAACCTCTCCTGAACCTGAATTTTGGATCTGCCCCTCATCATGGCTAATCTTTATGAATCCTGGGAATTATTTTCTCAATTTTTGTTTTATAATTATTTTAGGGAAGATCTGAACACATGGATGGAGGAAGCTGGTGCTGTTTGCCCAGGGGTGCTAGTATTGACAGCTGGCTTATCTAAGCCATTCCGTAGGTTGGGCAAGTACCCTGCAATGCTACAGGAACTGGCCCGACATGTGCATGAAGCGCACCCTGATAGGGGTGACACTCACCGCGCCTCTGCTGTGTACAAGGACATAGCCGTAAGTTTTATTTGTTTTTTGCTATATTTTTTGTTGTTGCGAGTTATTACATCCTGTTTTGAAACAAGTTTTTTTTAATAAAACTATTTTAGATGTCCTTCGTAACAAGTATTTTGTGCTGAAACAACAGCCTCTTACTTACTGCACAGTAAATCATGTCTTATTAGATTTCTTTAAAAAGGAAGAGTATTGAAAACCCAGAAAAAAGTTTGACAAAGGCATGTATATCTTACAAACTGCTTCTTTCAGAGTGGTTGTGCGGCATTACGGCGACAAAAAGAGTTGGAGCTTCAAGTGGTAACTGGTGAAGTTCGCGGTTGGCCCGGCGGTGAACTAGCGTCTCTTGGTGACGTTCTGCATATGGGCAGCGTCGCCGTGGGCCCGTCGCATCAAGACCGCTACCTCGTTCTCTTCCCCTCTGCTTTACTGCTACTCTCCGTCAGCAAGAGGGTGTCGGCGTTTGTTTATGAAGTAAGTTCTTAAATATACTGTGAAAATTCATAATCTATATTTACATATAAATATTTTTATTCCTTAAAGTCGCGTTTCGTGTCTGTTTGTGTGGAGGATTTTTTTTTGTTCGTTTGTTTGTACTGAATAGCCTCCGAAACTACTGGCCCCATTTTAAAAATTTTCTCACCAATAGAAAGCTAAATTATCAGGAAGTAACAACAGGCTATATTTTATTTAAAAAAAAATTGAGATCCTTAAGAAATAGTATTTCAATCATTAGACGTTGTGCACAATTTCTGAGCAGTAACCTAAAAAAAAGTACTAGCCTCGGTAGTATGACTAGGATTGCATAAATCCAAGATAGATATATTACAATTCCTTTACTTCAAATCAAAAAATAATATCCAATCTATTACAATCATTATTAGCATTATCCCTCTAATAGGATTTGGCACACAAATAGTTTATAACTAAGAAAAAGTACTTCTTCTTATCGTGTGGTGAGTGACTAACAAAAAGTACTAGGCTTGCATGAATTTATGTTTATTTTGAACACATAAAAAAGTATCTATAAATAAAAATGTACTGCCCCAATTATGAAAGATCATCACTAGAGAATGGCTTGACCGATATGGCCGTTTTTTTTTTTTTGTTGTATTCGTAATTTAGACAAAGTTTGCATAAAAGAAAGTTTTGGAAAGTCCACCGGAAAAGTCGGAAATACACCCGGGCGACGCCGGGCCCGAACAGCTAATAGTAGTAAATAAATCTTCATGTTTTGTCAAGTCATAAAAACTGGACGTAGCAAGGGTCGCTACTGTCGCTAGTATTAAATAAATTCTCACTATGTTTTTTTTTGTAGGGTTGTCTTCCATTGACTGGCATCACAGTCTCCAAATTAGATGATACAGATACCAGAAAGAATGCATTTGAAATAGGTGGCCCAATGATAGACACGATTGTGGCAGTGTGTCAGACAAGAGCTGAAGCTGATAACTGGGTGAGCCTGCTGCAGAAGCACTCCAACACCAGCAGTCCGGCCCATGAGCCTGGGCAACCTCAATCATTACCACATGTAAGTATCTGCTTACAAATGTTGCCCCACTTTGCTTCAACAAAAAAGAACTGTAAAAGCGTCTAATAGTCACTCCAACTAGAATATTTTTTGTTTATACACAAGACTAAGGTTTATTTTTGGTTGTATAGCTGACCCGCTCTCCTTCTGAAGGGGCGTTGTCTAGCCTCAACACTAGTCGCCGCAGCCTTTACCACGTCACGTTGCCACCGCCTAGCTACCCTTCCGCATCACCATACTATTCGTTAACCAAATATTTCGCGAGACTCGTAAAGAAAAAAGTTATCACGAGGCAAATGTTACGGAAACTTTTACATGAAAGACCATGGGCCAAGGCTTTCGAGTTGACTGGATTGCCGGTTAGAAGAAGACATACAAATCATATTCGTTTAAAAATAGAAGATGATGGCACTATAGGCGCAGACGCAGAATATTCCGATTCTGATGATAGTGACAGAGAAACCGACGGGACTGAATCGTACACAAGCTCTAGCTGTACTGATGCAGAAGCAGTTAGTGGCTCAAAAATTCTAAGACAGAATGCTATGGAAAGTCCGCGAACAATATCATCATGTAGTAGTTGGGGTAGTAATTTTGGTTACGTACGCTATTTCGACAATGCCGCTGATATGCATTTGGATGAGGGTCAATCAATGGTCAGGGCAGATTGTACACGAGATATATTTGAAAGTGTAACAGGCAGTAAGATGCCTCATAACATTGTTAGTGGCCACCAATATCAGAAATCTGCCCTAGGAGATATGAATATGTTTTCTCCATTTGCCCCACATTCCGAAAGTACTGAGAATTCCAGTTTCGAAGTAAGATCTTACATGGGTTGTGAAGATTTAGTTAACATGGATCAAAGTACACAAATTGATATGCTTGGCAACGAAGAAAAAGATTTCATACCAACAAGACGGAGTTTCCCAAATGTTAGTGCTAAAAATGAAACAGTAACAAAACTTTGGAAATCAACAGAAGAAAGTTATACACCTGAAGAAGAAAATGCTGATGAAAAATTGACATCTGATGTATTACAGCTTTTAGCTCCTCCCTCACCAAAACAGAGATACAGTTATATAGAATCTATAATACTCGACCCGCCGCCAATGTTTAGAAACGAGGAGGATAACATGAAAATAATCAACGTTAATCTGAACACCAATGTGCCCTTCCGGAAGCATTCGCTCAATTCCGATAAAAGAATAAGGCGATCTATGTCTAGGTCAATGGTTGAAACTGAGAATTACCACAGAAATGAAGATGCCAGAATGCATAGAATGAGCTCTCAGTCCGAAAATCACAAAATGCATAGGAAATGCGAATGTTGCAATAGATCGATATGTCCTAGCCCGCGATCTTCCGATTCAGGTGTTGTGGGAAGTTGCAATCTAGCCTCGCCAGAGTTGAACATGCACGAATACTCGAGTTCTGGCACCACTGGCAATGAATCGGACACTCACGACAAAAGTTCTGATAATTCAAAAGGTTCTTTAACGAATTTATCGCAACGCAGTTTCGATGCTGACCATCGAAAAAAAGTTACTTTGTCTGAAATAGAAGCGGCTACCTATGAAGATCAATGTAGGTGTACGTCGCCTTTCGGATCCACTGCTAGAACATCTTGCGTGACCAGTGTAACTTCGGAGAATAGTCTAGATGTTATGGACTCATCAAACATGAATGTAACGTCTACGTTTGCAGCAGTACCGACCGTACCAACAACGCAAGTCAAGCGTACCTCTATTAGATATAACATTGAACGTTACGTGCCAGAGATCAAGATGAAACCCGATCCTCCACCAAGAGTGTACAGGAAGCCTAGCACTCACATTGAGATACCCAAGAACGTGCGTCAACCCCTACCTTGCCAGTGGAGCACTTTAAACATAACAGAACGATCGAAGCCTAGCCTGCACTATCATATGCGTATTTATCGTGAAAAGCCCGAAGTTAATAATATGCAGAGGCAATCTCGGGCTAATGCACCACGCAATCGGGATGTCTTTAACAAGGAAAATATACAAAGCATGGATGAGAATAATTCGCAAATGCGAAAAACGAGATCTCGCAGTGAGGACTTATCGAAAGTGCAGAAGGGTCTAGCGGAAGCCCAGAGTGGCTTTGTGGTCTATCGTTCAGATTTGTACGCACACTGGTGGATGAAAGCAAAATTACCCATTACCGTGGTCACCGACTCAGGCAAGGATTATTCTTTTGTAAAGAGCTACTGATTTGTGTCACTGGTTTGAAGATAATATTGCCTTGAGGATTTGTAACCATTAGATTAATACTGTCATTAGAGTTACCCCAGTGTTGCAGTGCTTTACTTGATCATCCTTGCCTGTGTTTATTCATCTTACTAACTACAAAACAATCACTGCAAGTAGAAATCATGTAATTATACTAACCAATTAAGATGAACATAATGCATGGTAAGGCTTAATGACCTGTTCTTCTCACCAATATTTAGACATATACATTGAACGGCAACGTGTTTGGTTTCCTAATTTATTGAAACCCATTTGAACTGGGACTAGAAGTATATTATTGTCAAGGGCAGATAATCTGTTATACAAGAAATTCATTATTATAAATGTCTTTATCCTTTGATCTCATGTTTGAAATGCTGCAGTGAGACAGCTGGCGAGTGTCCGCTAGATACCCTTGCTTATTTAAGATATATATGTTTGAACAAGTGCTGCTCCAGAAAAAGAAACATATAAACTACTTGCACAAATGTATCTATTTGCTAACTTTTGAAATATTGAAAACAATAACGAGTTTCCGCATTACGTGTTGAAGTTTAAGTAGTAACATTTTGTTTTTCAACAGATGGCCATGAGCGACAGCAATAACTCAGATTTATCGTCTGGTCTAACAAACCACAAAAGATCACACTCATTCAACAATCATCAAAGCTACACACAACACACGCAACAAACGCAAAAAAATAAACAAAAGAATCAGTCAGCACGATGGCTCCTAAATTCATGCGACTCTCTCGACCAATCACCTGCCAAGCCAAATAAAACTCCTATCGGCAAAAAGTTTTCTTCCGTTGATTTCATCGACACGGCTGGCTCGAACTATAGCAATAAAGGTAATTATGCTCATTTATTTACCACACGTGTTTCACATAAAAATGCGTAAAGATTTTCATGCAATTAACTTGTTGACGATATCTAGATTAATGGTTTTTCTATTCACAAATAATATTTCGTGTACAGTTTCGACGGAGGTCTTATCTGGGCTTCTAATGTTCCTAAACAACAAGATGATTATGTGAAACTATTCATGCGATCACTCGTATCTTATTCATAAATGACGAATGTATTCGCTATTTTTGTATGTGTTGGTAACAAATAAGATTTGTCTAGTTACTGCAATATTTCCTTAGGTTGGAGCATAACATGTTTACGGCCGGCGCCGCCTCTCAGGCCGCAATCATTCACGGTCGGTTCGGACGAAAACATTGGCCCTACGCACCCTTATGCGCCGCATCAACGAAAGTCCAATTCTTATGAAGAGGACGCCTTAATATTAAAAGTTATCGAAGCGTACTGCACCTCGGCGCGCTGTAGGAATGCTGTCAGTTCAGGTGAGTACCTTTGATTTGCCCCACCATAACACAAAACCGACAAGCCTTGATAAAATACAGTAGAAAGAACCTACCATTGATAATATTTTAAACTAGCTACCATTTGCTTCGGCGGATTTCAAAATAATTGTGAAATATAATATTGACTCCTTTGTGCCTCTGCAATACACCCAACAATAAAAGTAGACCGATATCGCTAAGTATGAGATTAATGCATAATAGAACTTATTTGCAAAGTATGAATAATAGCCTAATGGTTGTAGTAATTGAATGATCATTATAAGCAGGTAGGAGGTATCCACTAACACAGCGTATTTATTATGCAGTACCCAATATTCCGCTGGAGATATTCGAGTCGACAAGGAGGAGACATGCGAAGTCAAGAAACCGTATTATCAGTTGGTTCTTAGAATGAAAGATCTGTATTTATACATGAAACCAAATTTTTCGCTAGTCATAAAAGTAGCGCTTGAGAATAATATTTGTTCAAGTTTGCTGTTGTTGGTGTAATGACGATAATATTTATTAATTAAGCACTTCGTGTATCAGTATATTAATTTATTACAATACTCAGTATCTCTCTCATATTTATATCGGTATTTATACAGGCACACATCTAAGTGCATGTGCAGCATGCTTTGATAATCTCTTGTTCACTGTATTAGCTCTCGTAGATCTGATATCGTTAGTATTAATTTATTCAAATTAGAAGATACGGTAACAATTATAGCAATTTTATTTATTGTATCTTTAGCTCGTATGAGTACAAAGTAGCTAGTCGTTGTAGAGGTTACTCATTTATTTTGTATCTATTACGAATATCCACTCGAATACGATGTTCATTCGTTGAATATTTTTAGCATTCTCTCACTTATCACCAAAATATATCTTGTCACTAACAAATCGCAAGAATCTCTTCAGTCTGCGCTTGTTGTGTATAAACATTAAACAAATGCCGGAGTATCTAATCTAATAAGGACATTATCAAACTCAATCGTCTCTTGAGCTGGTAGTCTGAATCTTTCTATTTTGTTACATGCGGCTGCCTTTATATCGCACCTGCAGTGGACTGCGGCCACTTATCTCTCGGTAAAGTACAATATCACGCACCCGCTACTAACATACCTCACTATAACTACACTAAACTACCGACCGTCCAGCGAAGTAACACGCCCGAATATTCCGGCTGTAGTAAAACGACAAAAGTAAAGCGTAACAAAAGCTCCTCTGCGGCGGACGCTTACTTGTATCGAGGGCCGGACACGAGGAGGCTGCTATCGGACCGAAAATTCGACATGAACCGCTCTAATCCTAATCTGTGGGAGTGTTCCGAAGAGCGTAGACAGAAGTTAATGTGCGGGCGGGAGCGGCGCAGCGGCTCGCAGCCCAGCCTGGCGCCGCTGCGGGCCGTGCTGGCCGCGCCCGCGCCGCCCCGCGCGCCCCGCTCCGCGCGCTCCTCCACCTGGTGCTGTGGCACTTTTGTCAAACAGCTCACAAAATCTCACCATTTTGATTGACATAAGTAGAAAACGTAGTTTTATGCTCAATTGTTGTTCCTACATATCAATCACCCTTTTCGCTGTTCGCTCGGATTACCTAGTATTTAACCACGTCATGTTATCTTGTGACAGGTGTGATCGCTGACATTCTGTTTCATTTTCCAATTTTACATTTTAACCAAAGCTGATCCCATTGACTAATATTATAATTGTTTGTTTTTATTTGAATAATCGCATCCTCATTTCATTGTAGCTGATCACTATAGAATCTAAGTATAATAGTATACCTAATGCGAGTTGTAAGCAAGGCGAATATTTATGTAAAACTATTCGCTTTGATTTCAATTTTGTGCTAATGCCATTGATGTAGGCTTAATGAAACGTTCGATGTTCGATCAAGCGTGTTATCTGTGTTGACATAGATTTTTCATATACAAATGCATGTGTGCAGTATTATTTAGTAATTAGAGAGAGTAATTTTTAAATATTGCTTGTATATTTTATAAATATATTTTTTGTGGTGCATTATTAAATTATAGCATAATTTGCATGATTATGCTTATAGCAAGTAGTAGATTGTAAGGAAATAATATATAAAATGGTTAAACGTAATTACAATAATCACGAATTGGTGAATTCAGTAATAGAATGACGCCAAGGACGCAATTTTTTCATAGAAGTTTATATTTATTATTGAATCCATTAAATGCCAAATGGTGCTTTTTATACGCAGACGTCTATTAGGAGTTATTAAAACTGTCGTTAATTTATTGAATATAACTATACACATATAACTATTATGAGTATTTGTAAATGTATAAAATATTTCGAATAGATAAATATGACTTGCGCCTTATTTATAAACTTTACCGTTGAACATTTTGTTCCATAAAATATCTCTGTTTTGACAAAATAACATGAAATAATTTTATTCCTTTCGTTAAAATAAAATCACCTCGATATTTTGATGCGTACAACAACTACAAGAATGATTTTATAACAGAACAGTAAATTAAGTAGTCAAAACCAAAGAGCAGTTCGTAGGGGCTATGTAATAGACACAAGTGAGGCAAGTTATTAGATTGTGCGGCGGGTAATCAGTGGGCAACAGCGGCGGCCGTGTGCCATTCATTTAATATTGAACAGGATAGCGCAATGTACTGCATGCTACATTTACATATGAACGTTACTGTACCGGTGCCAACTGCAATACTGCCTACGCTTTGACTTGTTTCATTGTATCACTTATCTCATACACGTCTTTGTCCTTCACGGCTTTTTTGTCTCGAAAGATTAATCTCAAAAATGTGTTATCTCATTTTATATGTTTATAATTATAAAGTCACATTGGAGTATTTGATTGTAGATATTATAATACTCTTATTGACATTTGCGTCACCAACATAGCATATTGTAAGAACTGATTCAGCGATGCGCTATTCCCACAGCCCATTAGGGAAAAGAGCTAAAAATAGTGAAGCTTGTCAAGCATATGCTGGCACTGATTAATTGAAGTGGAAACTGGAAATCCGCCTTGTGCTGTTCGCGCACACCGCCTCTTTTACTGATTACTGCTGAATATTAATGAAATATTGAAATTAAAATTTTGATTTTCAGTTTGCAATCAGAGATATATATTTTTTACGTGGTAATAAGTTTGCGTACATCTTTCATTTCCGAAGCAGTCAATTCAAATGTAAAGATTAGGGTACAATTCCTATATTGTTTTTTTTTTTTTGTATGCATGCCTTGCAATACTGCTTCGTAATATTTTCTCGTTACAGTAGTAACGTGTGGGTGTAAAGCTTGACATTGCACAGCTTTCACTAGACGAGATCATTGACACGAAGGTATCGATTTAATGTTGGTCGCGCAAAATGTACAATGCCTGTCCTGTGCCTAGGTAATTCTGTTCTGATCTGACATCGTAAAGGATACCTACTCTTATTTGGAGGGTATTTGACGAGCCTTTTGGCTTTATTTAGTATATAATTGGCACATCATTACGGATAAAAATAGTCGCACACTTTTAAGTGACCTGTGTTTGTAATTTTGTTTTCTTTTCTTTGTAATTTTTGTAGGGATGTGATGCAATAAGTGATCTATAAATTCTGCAGGTTGTAAATTTTGTTAAGTTTAACAACTACTACCTGGTTTCAATATTTATTTTTGAATACGTGTCTATTACGAATTATGTATATGTGTATTAAACTTTTCGATTTTTGTAGTGTATTAATATTAATATAGTGTGTAATTTTGTATTTGTGTATACCTATGTATTCAACTATTATAACTAACAAACTGATGCCTTTTAAGAGTTGGATTGAATCCATTAATTTCTTTTAAAATACGTGTTGTGCTGTCAAATACTGTATTATATGATTAAAAATGAACTCTATATGAATTACATATTTACTTTCTAGCCAAAATGAGGTATATGTATGTTAATGAAATAACCTTAATATTATTGTACGTGTTTTCATTGCTTTTGTGCCCAGTTTAAGGGAGAATATCTAGCATATAACACAATAATTTGATATTATTAAAAGTTTGCATTACATTCTGAATGTTTGTGTAATCGTTATAAGGATCATATTGTACAACTTGTTCCTCGTCTAGTTTTAATGTTTGTCGTGATTTGTCCTTGAAATGAATATATTGATTCCACTTTTTAAATACGAATGCACACTAGTTTAATTTTAACATGGATGAGGTATAAGTTATTCGAAAATATTCATTTATCCTATATGTATTACGATTCTAATAATCTTTACCTATTATGTTAACGAAATTGTGTGGTACAATATTATATATATTTTTCTATGGAACTGTAGTTATTATTAACATCTTGAAATCAATTCTATTATTAATGAGCACAAGATAACGATGGCATGCCTGAAATGCTACAATATAAACTAGTCGTTAATGTTCTATTGATTTCCAATACCGGTAATAGCTGCACTAACATGGTATCTGTTAATGAGACTTGCCTCGGAAAAAAAATCTACAACTAGTAAAATGTATGATACACCGTAGATAGTCGATAGCATGTTAATTACTTGAACAAGCGTTGATACAAGGTGGGTATCAGGTAAAATATCCATCAAAAGCTAATCGTAAGATAATACATTTTATACTTTCATATAATTCTATTTTCAGAATGCGACGACGAGAATCCCGCGATAGAGGCTTTGGTGAGATCACCGTCGCTGCCGATACATTCTGCGTCGAGCCAAGCTTCGCCGAGTTTGTGGACGATAGTCATGCGGCTACAGAACGAAGTGAAAACATTGAAAATGGAAGTTAAGAACTTACAACTGCAGTTGAGCGAAGAAAAACACGACCGAACTCTTGCCATTGCTACTTTACAGTCGAGAAATTTATTGATGGACGCGAAAGAAAGTAAATGCTAATGTTTTTAAGAAGTATTAAACTTTATTTTAAGTATGATTTTATCTTTTCTTTTAAACCCCTTTTTGGTTTTACGATACTTGAGATTATGATTGAGTTGGTCAGTAGTGTCATTTGTAAATTTTTGACAGTCGTTACTACTGTAATATTAGAAGCCCGAAAGTCTAACAACCAGTCTTACCAACGGGTATCGTGATACCCAGTAACTAGGTTGTGGAGGTCAGTGCAGTCGCTCCGTGTGAAATAATGGTATTCAGCTGCATCCGGTTAGACTGTAAGCAGACCCCAACATAGGTGGGAACAGGCTAGGCAGATGATGAGTAAGTAGATACAGTATACTTTTGATAGGGTACTTATTGAAGTGAAAACTTCTTTGGGCGCGTTGATAGATTTTTGGTAGGGGTAAACTTATGGATTCGCGTCACCGACACGTCGTAGTGCTTTACTCTAGAATATACCAGTTTTAAGTTTTCACTTCTGTCAGCAGACCTCATGACTCCCTTTTTTTTTTGTTATACTTAATCGTTCATTCATCATTTGACACTATCGACATGGACACAATTGGTGCGGAAATGGAATGCTTATCTTTAGGGTCTGTGTCAATTACAACCACTCGCATTTCAGTCCTCATTTTTATAGAGCGGTCGGAATATACAAGTCTTCAGTATTAGGTAGCTAGCTGCGCTCGTTGCAGTCTCAATGAAATAGAAGATGGACATAATGTGCATTTCATATACCTATATAGGACCTACAAGTTACACAAGGGCTGCGTTAAGAGGTGCTCAATAGCTGTGAAATTTTTACATGTTTTGATTAATTTGGCAATATTACTGTATGGAATTAAGAAGTTTGACTAACTAGGGAACTAAAATATTGATTATGAAATGCATTAATTATTATCTTAACACCGATAAAGATATTTAGATGTAAAAAAAATATTTGGAATTCTTTCCAAATGCCTTTTTTACACCTAAAACGGTTACATCAAATTCAGTGTTATAATTGCAATTCTTTATTAATATTCTAGTTTGCTAGTTAGCCACATTTCTTATTTCCATACAGTAATATTTCCAATTCTAATTCTATTTAATCAAAACAGCGAAATATTTGACATCTATTTGCAACGTTGCCCACTTTCAGAATAAACGCTCTTAATTTACCTTACCCAGGCACTGTCATCATCTGCCTAGCCTTTTCCCAACTATATTGGGGTCGGCTTCCAGTCTAACCGGATGCAGCTGAATACCAGTATTTTACATGGTGCGACTGCCTATCTGAACTCTACAACCTAGTTACTAGATAATACGATACCCCTTGGTAAGACTGGTTGTCAAACTTTTGGGCTTTTGGCTTTACCCAGGCACTGTATTAAAAATAATATGCGCCCCACTCCGCGATAATTGTACTGTAAGCTGTACTTTAGTACGGAGCAGAGCGGAGTGGCTCGTCTTCGTGGATGGCCCTATCTATCTATATCTAAGCCTGTTATTTGACTTATGCAGGACCAACGCAAAAATACGACACATTATAGATTGAACGACGTCCTACCTACCTGCAACTAAGGGGTGCATATTCTAACCTATTCACATAGGTTTCGAGTGGTGACGAGTGGCTCGGTTGAACGGGCGCTCATCGGGGTGCATGGCCATCGCATCGTAGGCGTACCACACAGCCACGTAGGAATGCTTGCGGTGTAAAGCTCCTACCCGTGAACGTTGCTGTTGCAGTTCACTGCGTTTTCATCTCATTATAATTAAATAGATAAGTGATGCTTGCCTTAATAATAGGCAACTAGGTATTTAATAATTCTCATTCTAAAAAAATACGTGCCTGTGACTGAGTCACTAACATGAATCAGTGGGTTTTATGAAACCCCTAATTCGTGAGGATGACCATCCGCAATCAATTAGACCATAGATCTGTACCTAAACACACTCAAACTTAATATTTATGTACAGCCAGCAAATATAATCTGTCAGTTGAATAAACCATAACGTTAAAATACTTTTTTAATCGGAACAGTTGATAGTCGATTTTCATAGTTGACCGTAGGTCCTATATTATGGACGTAAATTAAAATACGTAATAGCAAAAAATAACCGACAATAATGATGCCTGAAAAAAAAAAGGTGCTCACGGAAACGTTTGACCCGCTACTAATTAACTGATGTGTGAACAAACATCAGTTAATTAGTGGATATAGACAGAAACGACAGCGAGCAGCCTGCCTAGAAAACATCGATACGAGCTTGGCTTGTTGAACGTGAAATTCACAATGCGGACCCCACTCGCCAGGCGAATACATCGAATGTCAAGCGTTCACCGCAATTACTTATGGGTCAGGTAAATAAAGGTCGCAGTAGCCTCCAATACTTGATTAAATAGGTTTTTATTAAACAAACTTTCCGAATTCTGAAACCGGCAATGAGTTAGGAAATGTAGAAGTAGGTACAGTCAGCGACATAAGTTGGTTAAACGTTTCAGAAGAATTTCATGAATAAAAACTTTAATACTTGCTTCTTTTAACAAATTAATGATTGAAGATTAGGGAATATTTTGAAGACTAGTACCTATAGCCTATGATATAATGTAGGTATTTAAAACAATTATTAGGTTCTACAATTTTAAATTAAAAAAAAAAACGTCCGTAATAGACAGGAACTTTTACCCATTTAATGGTAGTATTTCTTGTAGATACTGGTAGGTAAGTTTTTAAATAAAGATTGAGTGAATCACTAAGCACTTAGGTTACCTAACAGCTATCGCCTATCGAGCTCAGTTCCAACTCCCCTATTTCTTAAGTTAGCATTTGCCTGTCTTGGGAATCGAACTCGGGAACTGACTAAAATGAAATAAATTACATTCATGGCTGCGGTAATGTACAGAGAAAAGCTTATAGGTACGAATGAAAATTCATATCTCAAGAGAGAAATGAGTGACCTTGTTACCGAGTGCCACCGTTCCGGTATCTCTGTAGGTGCCTACTGGCAGTTACTAGGTCACTGTTAGATAAAGATGTCGATCCAATTAGCCGGCCATTCCTTCTACTCTAGCTGATAATATGCCGGAATGTTTTTATTTCTTAAGTAGCAACGGGAAACGAGCGTCGCGGACGCTTCGGCAAGTCGGCATGACCAGCAACAAACGCTACCGTTTTTAATTTAATTTTCAATTTACTGTTGGAGGCGGCACCTTCCCACTTCTGCATACCTACCTTTTCGTACATAAATAACGACGTGTTTGAAGTCAAGAATTAAAAGTTCACGCTACCTTACTTAACGTCTGTTTATTTCGGACGGGAGGTTAATTGCTTATGAATGGTTAGGACCTACCAACGCTAATGCATTTCAGCAAGTCATTGAAAATGTATTAATAATTTTCATCGATGATGTTTTTAATACCTAGTTATTGATTTATAACTTGTCATAAATGTCACCTCAATAATAACTGTCTCGGCTATATAAACCTACATTAGCTTATTTTAAGGTCTTGCCGACCAATCTATAGAGTTGTTACAAAAGATGTTTAATTATCCAATTTAAAACGCGTAGTGTAGTATTACCTCGTAAAACGAAGATTCAATTTCGTAACAAAACTCTAGGATTAAAAAAAACAAGTTGATGCAAAAAAGGAGATGAGTTTTTGTTTTGGGGCGACCGACCGGAGCGTGTTGATGTCTGATACAATTTGACCCCGTATGTTGGGGTTGATTTTCAATAAATAAACCCAGGTTTTAGGTTCCCTCTATACCTACATAGTTTGTCCACAAACACTACCCACTTTTACTCATTTCTCTCATCCATCACATTCATAAATTAAATTGAATCATTTATTCTGGAATACCTATCAACTCGAGCCATTATGTGAGAATAACTTTGAGGATTTGTGTTCACTTTGTAGTGACCTTTCAATTTCACAGACCGCAGTAAGTAATTTCGAGAGGACGTAAGTTATAAATCGGAACACAATGCGATATAAATGGCACCTGACTGACCAATGTAATTTCTCAACTAGCTACGGCCGAGAGTTATGTTTTCTTGGTTCTCCTGATTGATATAAGTTCTTAGTTGAAATAAACAACAAGTTGGTAGAAATGGTTCAAAAGATGTTCGCGGTATGCTTATGAACTTGTCTAAAATACAGACCTATCTATGGGTTCCTTTAAGACGGAGGTTTTTGAAAAAAAAAAAAGATCGTTTTTCTTATCCCTACCTTGATAAATGTAGGCATGTAAATTGTCTAAATATATCTTTACAAACCTATCTGATCTGCTAATTAAATGAATTATTCTTATGCTCATGGTTAGATTTAACAAAACTACCTACCTAGTTCTTAAAAACCTCTTTTGAGTCCACTTATGAAAAATTTAACTAGCTGAACTTCGAAACAATACGCATTTTGTAGCCGGTTCTCCGAAAAAAAATAAAAACGTGAAATACCTGGAAATTAAATTAATGGCATTAAAAAATCGTTTTAGCAAGAAAATTGCCAGCATCCAATACCAATAGGTAAAACCTTTTTCCTAAAAACTTTCAAAATACTTGTTTTGTTTTTAACAAACCCGAATTGGTAGGGTTCAAATAACTAATTATTCAATATAATAAATAATTAATATAAAATGAATAAAGTAATTTATAATGAATGATTAATAAATTATAATAAATAAATAAATAACCCGGCCGTCTGCCAACAGTTAATATAATTTATAAAACTGTTGGCCGTCGTTAGGTTATGTTAAAATAAAAATCAATACCAACTCTCGCATAAAAATATTATTTGTTCTTTACATAATATTCAAAAATAGGTAGGTATACACTCGTAAATTACGTCTTACAAATTAAGGTGATGGCACATTCAATTTTTAAATAATATTTTATAGTTATTATAGGCAGTTCTTGATCAGGTGGTCTTTAACAAACATATTTAGTATTATTTGCACGTTAAATGAACGCATTCAGTGTTCAGTGCGCCTGATATTTCGAGCCATGGAATGCACTGGTGAGCATATTCGAGAAGAAAACATTTTTATTGGCCACTTTTTTAGCGCACTGGAACGTAGATGATGTTTCGTAATGAACTGCCAAGGAACTATGCACTGTAGTGCAGTCTACTCAGTAGCGTTGTTGTTCTGCGCGTCTGGGTATTTGGCCTGGAAGCGCCACCGGTCGCGCCAGCAGTGCACTTGGTTGCGTATGCGCGACACGTCGGCGGCGTACGTGCGACAACAGCCGCCGACGTACCGCACGCCTAGTTCTAGCCACTCCTGGACGAAGACTTCGACTGCCTCGCACTTGTCGCGGTCTATCCACCTGCGATGTACAAAGAGTTAAAGTAATTAAGTTACAATACTATTAGAAAGCGGTCTTCCTTTGGAAAAAGCTCAGTTTTTGTAAATGCAAAATTGAGTTGCAGAATTCGGCACAGTTAGTCAGTTTTATTAATTTTTATATTTGAATGCCTTACCAAATAATAATAATTAGATAAATAGGTATAATTTCAACTTCAGTGTATGCCTACTTTCTAAAGAAGGCAAAATGGCTAATTCGTAGCTGAGGCTACGTCGTAGTCTCGTAGCACATAGTTGTGCTACGGTCTATGACTCTACTACGTAGTCGCCGCTACGAACTGGCCATTATGCGGATAAAATGTGTAGTCACTATTAAGTAGATTATACAAGTTGGTCACAGCTCCGCAGCCAAAACTTAAGTAGGTAAAATCTAATTGAATTAGCACCTACATTAGAATAAGAATTTCCGACAATTACATTCACTTGGGAATATACAAACTAAATCGTAGATAACTTATCGTACTCGAAAATCTTACCCTATTTGAGGGTTGTATTTTTCGCCCGAATTGGGGTAAACGATAAGCGGAATGGGGTCGTGTGGCCGGTCGTCGTTGAAACCTTTCACGAGGCTCGACACAAAGGATGGCGCGCAGCAGTTCACTCCTACGGCGACGAGCTGGTCAGGGTTCGCTTCCCAACATTTCTTTGCGACTTTTTGGAAGCTTTCGCCGTGAGCTATGCTTTGATTGTCCTGTAAAGAAAAGTAACAATAGTCAGTAATAGCAAAAACATAAAATAGTAAGCGAAATTTCTCACCGTATTGCGATAGTAAAATGCAAAGGGACGTCTATCTAGGAATCATCACAAAACAGTAGGTAGCTACAATGTTTCTAAAGTGCTTATCGTTTCGTGAAAGTTGTAAAAGTTCGCTGGATGAGGAATCTTACAGCGATACTTCTAAGTATGCCGTTGACTAGCAAATAGCCTATATAGGCAGCTATAGGCTTTATAGTTAAGTTGTAAAGTTTGTACCTAGTAGTAAATTTAAAAATACCAGCCAGCTTGTATTACCTCTTTATATTTTTAGTAAAATATTTGAATTAAACCGTTGACATGGTAATAGAATATGTAAAAAAATGTTCAATGTACGTGTATTGAAAATAAAAATATTTTTCACGCAACAAAATTTTCTATCAAATCTTTTATCAAGGTGATCGACTTTTTGTTCCCGATTCGTGCTATTCGTACGAACAGAATAACAAACTCCATTTGAATATTTTGTGACTAGGTATTCACGGTGTGCCAACCCGCCGTATTCAGATATCTATGTACCAAAATAAATAACCCTTCCGCAGAGCCCCACACAGCGCCAGCAACGCAACATATCAATAGCACGCTCCCACAAATCGATGATTTTCGTTATTTTAGATTTTCAAAACTGGTTTGGTGGAGGATCGAGAATTTATCGAAGCTATTACGTCTCGTCGATTCCAAGCTATGAATAGACAAGCCTGGTTATGGTTGGCAAGGTTTCTTTATGCTCGTATATGGCCAATATTACAGAAAATTTCAGGAATTTAAAATTATGTGGTTCATAATAGATCATTTTTCAGCTTACTCGCTTACCTTACAACTGAATGCGATCCAAGCCTTTATGTGAGGGAAGTCTCGAAGAAGGTCGCATAACATTTCGGCTTCTTCTTGACAAGGGATCGTCTCCAACGCCAGTAGGTCGACTCCCGCCTCAACCAGCGCCTGGATCCGAGGTCGGTGCCAAGCTTTCATTGTCTTGGAAACAAATGTTAAGATCATGTTAGAAAATAATTCTGTAGTATTAAATGCGTCAAGTTATCCTGATGTAGAAAGTCCATTTTAATTCTAAACTAAACAAGGCATTAAGAAAACAATAAGAGAACTCCAAATTAATTAAGGCGCACATTTTGTTACTTCATGTTTGTTTCAGATCGCCATTTGTTCTAGGTTTCGTTAATTAACTGTCCACCCCAGTCAAATGCTGTCGGTACAGGAAAAAAAACAAGAGAAATGGAGTGGAGTTTTTCATATTGCCGATGTAAATTTTAATTTGCAGGCAACTTTACGGCCCTCTTTACGATTTAGCCGCCGCTTTCAATGGCCTTTATTAGGCTATGCATTCATGGCTCTCGGGGTTCCGCAGCAAAGATCGAGCGCCTGATTTAATAGTTTTTACTGAGATTCTATCCAACATTATTTTATTAGATTATCTACTTTAAAGTTGATATAATATAGACTTAGTTATCTATTTTCAAAAACGATTTCCTACGAAAATTTATATGATGAAAATATGTAGCTCGGCTGCAGATTCATGAAAAATCGTCTCAATTTTGCCGAGAAAGAACGATTACCTGGCATAGGGGTGTGATGGGGAGAAACAAAAGTAGTGTTTCCCTTATGCACCTATTCTTTCAAACTTTAGCCAAGACAGTGACGAACAATAACTTTCCGTGATTTTTATGGTTAGTAAAGAGTATAAGTTAAAGTAAATAATCAGACGAAAGGTAGGTAACTTTTTCCTTTGAGTAATTTACTAGAATGTAAGGATAATTACATGCCGAAGATGCTTCACTGCGATACCTTGCGAATGCGATCTTAATTTAGCTCGCTACCTTGATGTCACCTCCATGTACCTAAAACAAATGCATGCTAATAGACAAGCAAGCACATGCCGGAGCCGCCTAAGGATACCTCACAGCGATACATAGCTCGATGTTTGCTGCTCGAGGGTTTACCTCCATGTCTGCGTAAAAACAAAATACCTATTTTGTTTTTACATCGCGTTCGACAGCAAGCATCGATGTGATCTGGCTCGTGATTGGTCAAATCTGTTCGCTTCAGTTTATCGTATCTGCTTCACTCTCGTGCCACATCCGTTCGATTGTTGACTTATGTGAATTGAATTATGGATAAGGAGGTGCTAATTGATTTGATTTTAATATTCGTGCTCTAGTTAATTGATTCAGGCGTGACCATGCGGAAATCCATTATAAAATACAATAGACGTTGATATATTATATTTAGTAATCTGTTCCGCGTAATTTCTAAAGAGCCATAAAAACCCTGTAGAAAATCGACACGTGTTCACCTCTCAACGTGGCATCATCAGGATGACGATTGACACACCGAGCGCTGGACGTAGAATTGCAGCACACCGTGTTCGGGTTCGCGACAAGTCAGTCGTCATCCTGAGGATGCCTCGTTGAGACTTTTAAAAGAGATATTGACTGAGCACTGAGCTGATAGTTCAGGTGCGATTAAACTTACGTGTTCGCACCACCATACATGTCGATAGCGAGTATCGACATCGAGGTATCGAGATCGCGACCGCAATCGCGAGCATCTCCGACATATAATTACCATAATGTTGTGTACTGTACAATAAAAGATAAAAAAAAACTAGGTAGATGCTTTTAATAAAAAAATGTGTTCCTTGTGTATTGCGATGTTTAGCAAGAAATCAAATTTGCCAGTAGCCTGGTCATACCTATGACTCATAGTTTATTAAGCAATAGAACCAATTGAATGTCTGTCTAAAAAGAATAGCGGCATCTATAAGCTTTCACATTGACTAATAGGTAAGTAGGTACCTAATATAGCTTTACAAATAGTATTAACAGAAAGGAACCCTAACATCGAACAGCATAGTTAATGTAGAATAATAAAAATACTCACTCAGTGAATTCGGAGCTTTTAGTTAGAAAGCTTTACCTTTAACATTTGAACAAGATCGATTCAACCGATTGCCGCCCTAAAAGCACTCAGTGACAATATATAGAAATAGACAAAGAACCAATTTCGCGCCGGCCAAGTTCATTAATTATTAACTACATCTAAGCGACTAGTTTTATATACCTAGATAACAATCATTTTTTTTGATCTAGTTCTTCGTATGTAGGTACACACCTACTAGTAACCGGCGTGCGTTTATGTATGAACTTAAACGAAGCAAAAGGAGTAGAAATCTAAGGATCGTAGCAGGTGGCGTTCTGTAGTTTCTGCCTACCCCCGTTGGAAGAAGGCGTGAGTTTATGGTTAACTAGCAGCGCCCCGCGGTTTCACCCGCATAAGTCTCGATCATATCGGTCATATCGGGATAAAAAGCATCCTTTGTGTTAATCTAGGCTAAAAACTATCTGTGTGCCAAATTGCATCCAAATCCGTTCAGTAATTTTTGCTTGAAAGAGTAACAAACACTCATCCATACATCCATCCTCACAAACTTTCGCTTTTGTAATATTAGTAGGCGACTGGTATCATATACCTAGGTAACTATTTATTTTTCCATATACAATGTCTAGAATATTGGCCCTAATAGGTATGCAGGTAATCTATCTATCTTCATTTTATAGGCGATCAATATCGAAGTTAGGTATAAAATTTTATAAGTTATTCAGACAAGCTCGCTCCATAGAGAGAACATAATCTGTGCTTGCCGAGCAGGTAAATTTAAAAGTAAGTAAGTACCTAAACTAAAATAATCATTTGGGCTTGTTTTTTTTTTAAGTGTGTCAGTACCTACCTCATGTTTTTATTTGACTGAATAAATAAGACTGTTCGTAATTACATGTTATTAGTATTTAAAATCTGAAAACTGCTTACTTCAACAGTGGTAGTGTCTGCGTAGCTGCCATCATACTCCGAGCCGTCGTGCAGATGAGCCCCGTACGGCCCCACCGAGCCCACGATCAGCGGTATACGATCTAAAGGAACAGGTAAGTATCACAAATATACCAAGTTCTTCTTTATAATATATCTCTACGAGTCTACACGAATACACATAACTTCCAACCCTTGCAAAGTGTAATTAATGCGTGCTTGCACCCGACCCTCGCCGCCACGGACCCTACAATCTTTGTTTACAGCAAAACACAAACATTCTTGAAATTTTATAAATTTAAATAATAAATTACACCTGCTATACCTTTGACTTTACCTTGTTTCAAGAATCTCTATGTTTAGTACCGAAACTCATTTTAAAAACAGGTGGAAGTAGGTGTACATAGGTACCTATTACATTCTAAATAGCCACTTGTCATTCTAAAAAGTTATACCGGTCATAAAGTACATGATAAACCCGTGATAAAGATTTAAAAGCGTATTTTCGAGTGGTTTTATAGCCTATTTGCCTGTTTACTAGAAAATGAACGAGGACTTGAGAAATGAATGTTAAAATTAGATATTTGCTCTGAGGGCACTTTCGTTACATCGTTTTTCGTTTGACAGAGTGTCGTCTTGGGTATATTTAAAAAAAATCTACCTTTCTTTTTGTGTTTGTTAACTTGAAATTAATTTTATGACTTGTCTCTTTACACATTTCGTTTTTTGTAAAAATATATCAAGCATATATTTTTAATGGGTATGTAGGTGGATAAATGATGCATATTTTAGGAGTTGGTACTTACTTATTCATTGTATAATAAAATCATAATCATGTTACTTAGTATGTCTAAATTAATCGTATGCTTGATGTTTAATTAAAAACATCTACATATTGTACTTCTACAAATGGAATTTCATTGGCCAAAGAACCATTTGTCATTTTCATTTGATCTTTTAAAGTCTCCCATTTACTGCGGAGGCCTGCCTTTCCCGGTATTCATTTATAAAATATGTCACGCCATTCAGGCCCCGTATATTGTAATGTATGGTCGCCGGTACTTGCCGTTCTGCACGTAGTCCTGGTACTCCTCGAGATACTGTGAGCGTGCGCGCTTGGCCAGCTCCACGGCGCGCACGATCAGCTCGAAGGCCTGCTCCGCCGTCACGCCCAGGTGCTCCACGAACCCCTCCACCGACGCCTGGTAAGTGTTCGTTATTACTAAATCCGCTCCCGCTGCAAAATAACCATAAAACACATTTTATAGCCCGCAAACAGTCATAACGTTAGCCGCATTAATCACATTAAACACAGGCCGGTATTTAATGAAAACAAATGAATCCCAAGATTAATGTCTTTAACCATGCTACCGATATCTCCATGCTTTTCCTGTCAACGCTAATTAATAGTCCACATACTCCGAAGTCGGTAATTACGAAACTAGTTCAATAAATATGGCTAAAGTTGAACTTTGTTAGTATTACGGACTGTGAGCGGGGTGCGGCTAAGAGGCGTAAACAATTAATATTATTAAAACTTAGTAATGCAACACGAGCCCGGTTTGTTCAATATTACGGAAGCGAGGTCGGCAAAGGAACCGTTCTCTGTCGAAGAAAATAATTATGTAATAAATAGAAGACGGCGCACGGCTTGCGAATGGAAAGGTATTAGACAGACAAGGTGATTAATGGCAACAACGCTGTGTATCCGGAGTTGTAGTTTGTATACGAGGCGCCTTCGGCTGTACGAGCGGAGTTGCGCCTCCTGCCACCTCCTGCCGCCTGCCGAGCCTGTACTATGCAAATGTGAAGTAGTTAGTAGATGAGGGAGAAATAGCGGCATCACTTGCCAACTTGCTACAGCGTCAATCATAATAATCGCAGCGGAACAGCTGCGACTTGCCTACCGGTAAAATATGTGTGCTTGCGACTTTATGGATTACATTGTACATAATCTGTCTACAGTTTACGAAACACTGTATAATACATGTTAGACTCTGATAATGAATGTTATTACCGCCATACTACAGTAACAATAATAACCAATAATAATAACCATGTACGCACAGCTGAACCCTATGTACGGTAGTGATAGTAGTGTCTGTTATCTTATGTCCGGCGTTTTCAACGAGACAAGAGTTCAAAGCGTTCATGTTTCCACAAAGTACGCGGTCATATTTTATATTTTTTCACATTATATCTTCTATAAGAGGCACCAAAGCAAGGCAGTAGGCTTTTCCCTCCGGGGAGTTATTTGCTTGCAGACACTTTTCAGCTTTTCCTTATGAAAAGAAACGGTCCGTTTTGTGGCGAAGAAAAGCGCTTTCAGAGGACGATGACACGAGACGAGGTCGCACTCTCGCTGTCAGATGCATGAACATGACAAGCTAAAAGCGACCTAACGTGTAATTCGTCAAAACACGCATGTACACTCGTACTTAGCCGCAACGTTTTGCGGGTCTATGTATTTAGGTAACCTCGCAGTCGTATGTGGATTTTGTTGAACTGTGTTTCGATTTATTCAAACGTGTCGGTGTATAGCTATTCCTGTCAGTAAAATTCCAAGTAGTTACTAGAACTTGGAGTACTTAGGTAGTCGTGTTAATGTTCTGATGTTAATGTTTTGTGTAGGTACCAATATTGGATTTAGATCAGTTTCCGAATTTAGCACAATATGTTATTCCTTAATGCATGTAATTGTAGTATCCGTTGTGAATGTGGGTGTTTATACTGTTTATTTAATTTAGTTCCGACACGTGTCCGCCCACCACTCTAGCAAGACGTTCGATGATGCGCACTCAACCACGTGCCATAATAAAGCACTAATTTATTATTATAATGATAGCGGTTCTATTATTAAATTACGCACGATGAAGAATATTCTCTGAAAACTGTAACCTTTTAAGCAAACACAAGCATCTCTACCTTTATATTGCACATTCTTATGTAGATGTGTAGGTAGGTACACCGGTAGAATTCTGTATTCCACGTGCACAGTGCACGCCTCATTAGGTAATTTATCTCTAGACTCTCATAGAGGAAAATCTGTTTAAAACTAAAACTCTTAATTGATACGAAAATGAATTAAATTTTACCTCTTAAGAAGTCGAGGTGGGTGTTAACGACCTCGTCAGGGTGTGTGTAAAGGAAGCGCGCGCTCCAGAGCGGATCTCCGTCGATGACGTGCCCTACATGGCAGGACAGCTGCGTAGAAAACCCGCCGTCCAGCACTATGATCTGTGGCGGCTCTGGACCCTCGCCGTTTGTCGGTGTCATTCTTCAAAGGGTGCTGTCCTGAAATTTTAGGAGTTGGAGTTTAAAGATCATAGAAAATTTATTTCTTAAGTAGATTTTGAATAAAGTTGGTTTTACTGTTAATAAAAATCTGCCAAAGAATTGTAAGGAAACTTCTGAAGTCAATCATAGTTAAAGTCAGACTTCGATTGCTTGCTAAAGCTGAATTGCAAAAATTGTCGCAAAGCGCTTTGGGTAAAGCGGGACTGTCCAGCGCTCTTTGAAACTTGCTGGAATCCATTGAACCGTGCATCCAGATAGGATATGTATTCGTAAAATGGCTATATATCAGTATTCCGATTGAATATGGTGCTTGTCACTTCGTTCGAGAAGTAATGCGTCGTGTGCATTCTACTCCGCGTATGGTCGACTATTGGCGATGAATTACCTCCATCGCTCCGTTCTTAAACAAAAGCGTTCAGCAATGTAGATGCCAAGGGGAATGTGTAGAGACATTGTGGCTGTGCAGCTGCCGCCGGCAGGGAAATATAAGAGCTGTGCTAATGCACCCGGTTAGATGCATGGCACATGAACACAGCACAAATCCCCAATTCAATAAAAATAAAAGAACGCTTGTCTATTATACAGGTACCTACTATTATGCCAGAAAGGCAGAAAACAAAGCTATATTGCAGACAGGTGCTAGTGAAGTATTGATTTCTGGAATTCAATTAATGAGGCAATAGGCAGAGACGCAGTTTGGTTACGTCATTTCGAAAGCTAAAGAGAAAAGCCCCGAGTTAATAATACATTGTATACGTGTCTCCACCAAACGGCAATAGACAGTTGCCACCTGTCTTGAGCACAACATTTATTTATATATGAATCCAGCGACATGCATTCCTTCATGTAATGAACGTTTCCAGTTTCCAGAAATCAATAAAAAACAAATTAAGTTACTAAGTAATAAGTACGTTCCTATACACTATCACACGGCTTCATTTTATTTATATCTCAGAAACCGAACCTCTCCTTCTAATTAGCATGCATTATGTAAAACAATACACTGCTTGCTATAATTACTCGAGTAATGATTATATTAATACGTATTTGTTAGTGAACCTCAGAACACTTTTCGATACATTATACAACCACCGATAGGTTTTCAACCAATCAGTTAAGTTGATTTACGTCAGGTCCCGGTAAATAAGTACAACTTTTCTGCTCATGATCAGTTTAACTTTTTTCAGGCCTGGAGATAAAGTTCACCTTGCATAGAGGGTTGGTTTGTTGAACTTAGTGGTTCGGGTCACTCAATAACGTCACTTAGTCCGTTCTTAAAACACCGATTGAAATACTTTAAACCTACCTACTTTCATGTTATTACAACGTAGATGACCTAATGAACGCCTATGACGATAAGGCGTGCTTACTCTCACCGTACAACTAGATAGGTATACTTAGATTATATAATGCTAGCTTTCGCCAGCGGCTTCGCCCGCGTGATTTCTTTATAATAATATACCCTATGTTACTCAGTGATAATATAGCATTCATTTTTGTAAAAGATTTATTTTAAATCGGTCCAGTAGTTTTTGAGTTAATCATTATAAACAAAAATACAAATCTTTTTTCTTTATAATGTTAGTGTAGATTTTAATACAGGTAAAGTCAAGATCTATAAATATCAAACTGTCAAAATATCCCTAATAAACGAAATGTGTTATACATTTATGTTTGGGGTCCCAATAGACCATGCGGCACAGTGGTTACAGACAGTCGGACATAACTGCAGATGTATAGGTTTAATACACTTTGTAGATGTTAATTTTGTGTCCGTAATAACTGAAGTTAAATGTAGATAGATATTCATTACCGTAGACTTGACGGTCGGACATTAGAATAATACAAATGGCAGTTTTATAACTAAAAGCAAATTATAATATACGTAAATGTAGTGGTTTCAGAATTACTGGAAGAGTAAAATAAATCTTTCCAAAAATTGGTTAAAAATTAAACTGAAACAAGTGAACTTTCATTACAGTTTATCGGTGCATTAGTAAACTACGCATAATAAAAGCTTTTTTGTGTTTCTACTGAAAGAACTTGACATTTTGGTTTGATTTAAAAAGTATGAAATCTCCAGCTCCGAAAACGGTAACTCGTATTTTTCCCGTGTGTGTCTGCGGCATTATTAATGGTTTATATCAGCAATGGCTTGGGTACAATAAGTAACATCTGACAGCACATACCACACCGCCTTCTACCTAACCGTGATTCTTGTAATATGGTGTTACGACAGAGCATTTTATGTCTAGTAAAACTGGACTTACTACGATAATCCCAAAGATTTCGTAAGTTTTAGAATGTAGTTGATAGAGAAACCTCTCTCATAACTTCATTTCTTTATTTCTCACTTAAACTCAATCTAAAAGTTCAATTAAAATCCATGCTGGTCGCTATCGCTCCAAAATCCAATGATGCTCTCTGTTTTTTCGAATATTAAACGAACTATGTATTCAGTCATTCATGTTCATAATCATTCGAACAGTTTAAATTACAGAATACCTATCGTGTCTTATTTGTATTGCTACCCACATCCCTATGTAATTAAATAGATAAATGTTAACACAAACCAGACAATAGTATTATATGTGTCTAAAATAGATAGTGCTCGTAAATATTAATTGACCGCTATCAGAGCTCTTATTGTTTATCCTAATCAAAGTGTAAGATCAGTGAGAAATATTGGGAGGTGTCCATGTTTGTAACATAATGCGATCGATATCATTAGGGTTGCGAAACGGAACGGAGAGGCGGAGTGTTGCATTGACAAAGGGAACCATTATCGACTGGCTTAATTACTTACCCACAGTATTACGTAAAAGTAAGCTACCTATCATAAGTACTACTAAAAATACTTTTTTAAATGTATTTGTAACCCCGAGGTAATAACAGGAGTATTATAGTGTGACGGCTATGCCGTTCTGTGTAGGTATGTACCCATCTGAGTGTCTTTCTGTGGCATCTAGTTCCCAAACGAGTGGTAGGATTTCAATGCAGTTTTTTTTATTAGTAGGCTGATTTAATCGGTGTGATTCTTAGCTATGTTTCATGGAAATCTGTTCAGCCATTTTGAAGATAAAGGGGTCTTTTCTTTCTTAATCAATAGTTAAATTAAATAAATAAATAAAAATGGGTTTCATGGGTAAAAATCGCATACTAAGGTGACGTGACGTTGGTCGGGGCTTTTTAAATTTTCAATTTATTAATTATTTATTGTTGCATTAAATAAGTAGGCAAAGATAATGAAAACAAGAGGTACCTATTCATGTTGGTTATATTATGTTCACAATCTAAATGATGTAAAAATGCCCTTGCTATGTGGTTAAAAATATTAAAGAATAACGTAGATATTATCTAGTAATGGTCTGGCCACGTAATTAACATAACGATAAATAAGTTCAAATAGTAATAAATCAAATGGTCACAGACCTCTGCACAATCAATAACGAGTGTTTATGTAGTCTGAAGTCGCGACTATTCTTATCTCCGAAGAAAAACAATAAATATCGCACTAATACACGATTAATGTAAGAATGAAAAAACTATTCTTTCTTATTTTGCCGAGCAGCAAATGGTTATAAATAAAATAAAAATAAAAATGTGCCCCAATAATATTCTAGAAAAAATTAAAAATAAAATCTTATTAAGATACTAGGAATAGAATCCTACTTATTATATTAAATTAAAATCACCATATAATATACTATACACGGTGGCAGGGACATCGACGCGAAAACTGTTACCATGGATTCAATACATTATTGTGAACTCCCCTGCGTTGAAAATTTTTGTCTGATTAAAAAAAAAAAATCTGCTGTTCCATACATTTTCACTGCGTAAGTATTGCACTTTTCTATGAAACAGCTGTTTTATATTTTTCAGAATCACGTACTGAATCCATAGTAACAGTCGTCCCGTTGATGTCTCTGCCACCCTGTATACCGTGTATCAAATAGAAACCATTAAACTGTGCAACTTTCTCGACGAGTCAACATCGTAATCGGGAAACAATTATCAGCTGTCCCATAGGTTCATTTGGGTCGAATACGTATTCCAGTTTTGTATGGGACAACTGATTATTTTTTCGCGACTGATAAATACAAAATTACCTAAAAAATATACTAAAATCTAAAGCTTGTTGAGCTTAATGTAGAGTCGACAGACGAATCCATGAAATGGAACAAAAACGTATTAATTGATGTTTATTTATGTATGTCATCTACCTACATAAATATAATATTATTCTCTTAACTTTTTTGATCTGACGTAATTATTATGGGTGTGCATACAAATATTTTAGTTTTGGTTGTTAGTTTGCAATCTATGTCGGCGGCAACAGGCTATATATACCCAATGTTCACTAACAATAGATTATACAAGTACTACTACATTATATACCTATAGATTAATATTTGTTCGTAGAGACCTACGTATATCTAAGTAACTACTCTGAGTTAATGAAATCGCAGCTCACTAGACTGATATAGTTAATAAACACAAAATATTAAACATGAATCAAACTGCTTCGTTGAATCTAGTGGTCGCAAGCGCTCCTACTGCGCGGTCCTCGGGTCGATTCTCTGGTCGGGCAAAGTGTTATTGAGTTTTCCATCTGGAATTTCTCGTAGCAGCCCAAAGTCTAAATTCGTGCCCAATTGATGGCAATATATAGACTCGCCCCCTATTACATGGAACTTAAACATAACTAGCGAAATGTGGGTGTACTATAGGTGCACCTCGGCCGACCCTTCGGGGAATACAGGCGTGATGTTTTGTTATGAATCAAACTGCAATTTTTAGGTCACAGAATCAGCATTGCCATCCAATATGGCAATGCTGCCAGCCTTTTGGGCACTTTTCTCATTGACAGCGTTGCGGACGAATTTTTTTTTTTGTACCTGGTCGACCGAGCTCTGCTCGGATGAAAATAGATAAACATATCGTCCAGGTATTCCAACGTTGTATCACATTCCCGAGGCTGTGAAAATAGAGAAAACTACCTAATTTTCCCAGACATGAGGCCTAGTTAGATCGATTTTTCGCCCCCGTAAACTCCTAAATTGCAACTTTCATCGAAATCGTTAGAGCCGATTTCGAGAACGTGAGTAGAAATCTATATAAAAACAAATAAATATATATAAAAATATTGCACGTTTAATAGTATAAGATAGGATATTTTAGTGTTAGATGTAAATTGTAAAATAAATCATGTTTGAGTAACCTAAACAAAACTGCAATAAAGTAACACTTTTTTTGACACAAAGGAGCACTTTTGCTTATACCATCGTTACAAAAATATAGAGGAAAACGAATATCTAAAAGAAAGCACAAGCACAGCTTTGTTCCGAATCTGATGAAAGAGTACTTAGGTAAAAAAATCATACCTAACACAACCAGCCTGTACAAAATGTACTCAAACTAAATCAATGTAGGTATGAACAAACAGAATAAATGAGTGCAAACTGCAAAATTATTTAGTTAAAGATTAAAGTTCATATTACTGATATCCATATCTTTTGATATTGGTTCACACGCAGAGTACTTATTAAATATTTTTTGTACTGAAAAACTGAAAATATGGATGTCGCTAGTGTTGTACCGAGCTCCGTTTTCTTACAAGCGAAAAAATTACAGCGACGCGACGCCTGTTTTCGTCAACAAAACTTTCGCAAACTGAAAACTGTAAGAACGTGTCTGCGGTACAACGCGAAGAGCTACAAAGGACTAGAACTGACTAGAACCACCGTTTTACGATTGGCTCTACCCAGTTAACAAATTGATCCAGTAAAACGGAGCTCCTATATCCTAATAACTATCGTCTGTGGTAAATTTACGGTTGTATTACAAATTGAGAAGATTAAGACAAGTTTGAGCGAATGATAAATCTCTTCGACCTGCCTATCAGTAGTTACGTGACTTCGGAGACGAAAGCGGAGGTCACCGCGTTCTGATACCATACTATTTGCTTATCTACTACAATTAAAACTACCTATAGTACCTACCACTGAGTAATGCATACGTCTGAGCAACATTGTATCAAATAACGCTGGAACGAAAGGAATTTACGTATCGAAATCTCCCCTTGACAAACTCATAATTGTTTTAAAAGTTTTCGCCGAGCTTTCCCGAAGCCCTCGTCGCGAAGTTCTTAAATTATTTCGGAATGACATAAAAATGTGAAGGACACTCTAATTAAACATAAATCACTACAAGAAAAACTTGGGGAGCCTCCTTTAAAAGCGGTTGAGACATTTTTGCAGCTCAAGAAATATCGTTTTCGGTGACAACAATATTTTAAGCGTGCGACATACACCTGAGCACGAAGGGCGCCGAAATGAGTTATTGTACACGCTGATAACTTGCATAGACCGAAAGCCTTAGCTTATTAAATAAAACTCTTCTTGAATGTAACGAGGAAATTATTTTTAAAACTAATTCCTTTTTGTTGGCAAACGCGCTTTAATAAAACCTATTTATGTAAAACAATAAGGCGTTAGGTTCAAGTTGGGAAGTTGTGCACTGTAAGCAACGTTACAAAACTAGAGTTTTGAAAGTTGAGACTAGTAAAACTAAGAGCAACCAAACACGTAAACTCAATACCATAGATACCATAGACACTGCGTTGAAAATTACAATAACGTATTGTGATTGAAAATATAAGTTTCCGTGATGCAATTTATAATTTTGAGAGCACAGAGTGAAACTTTGCGATAATATGTCATAATTTAGCGACAGTTTTTATTGTACCTACTGATACCAGATGTACCTACCTTACTTTGAATGTTGATTAAAAAACAAACGTTTTGTTATTTGTGTGTTTGCCGAAGGTTACTGGGTACCTCTGTGTCTATTTTTATTGAATGGACCTTGAATTGATAAATGTGTGGAAGTATGATGATAATAAAACTCTTCCAAAATGTTCAGCAAGATTGGTCCAGCTGATAGACCTACACATCTATTGATTGATAAGTCCGTAGGAAAATCGTCCATAAAACAGAGCATTGAAATATGATGTTTTAACTAAGATAAAAAAAAACTTAAAATGAAGTAAATAACCAATTAATATTTGTTATGGCGTTTTTTGTACTTGCCCGCTTAGCTTGTGAACCTACTGTATCTATAAAGCATTTTATTATAGACAATAAAATTCGTCAAGTTTTAATTTATAATATAAAATCAAAATATCACAAATCAGCTTAAAAATATATTTAATAAACACGTGCTTCATGTACTTATATACTCACGTTACTTGCTGTTAATATTCGAGTGATCAACTCGATTCAAGTTCACTAAACGGGAACAAAATATTATACTCTTTTTATTTAGAAAAACATGATTATTAGTCGACGCGCAAACAAGCACTATCATGAACATACGCGCGACGCTCGTATCTACAGCGTGATGCCCACACACTGGGGCAAAACAAACAAAACTCTAGACAAAAATCGTGTCTTACAAATTTGTCTTGAAGATAAACTAAACACACGATTTGACGACGAGATGAAGACTGAATGTTGAACGTTCCCCGAGACTCACTACTAGGAGAATACATTAACATAAATGAATACTAAATCACAAAGCTGCGTTATCCGTTATCTTTGTGTTATTATTTGTTAATCGTTCGGCATTAATTATTTAGTTTGCTCGGAAGAGCTAATCGAGCTCAAAGGTCACCCCGGATTCCACAAACGTCTAATTAGGATAGGGATAAGACGAGAGAAATTTAAACTTAGTCGTTATCTACGAGGAAATATAATTATGGCTTTTGTTTGTATAGTAATTACTTATGACATTATTCTGTCTTTCCGTTACATTAGATATCGGTACTAATGTTATGTTGATATTTACTTCAGTACAGGTATATTTTACTTTAAAATGGTCGTTCTTTGTAAATTGTCGCAAGAAACTTGTCCTTCTGAAATCTTCTACTTACGATACATTACCCTTTAAGTAGGTACCTAATATTTTACAGTACCTAAACTTAGGTAGCTACTTTTATAATATTGTACTTTACAAAGATAATTGTTTCTCCTCATTTCGAAGAATAACAGCTTATCCTACTAAAAATAAAATAAGTGCCTATCAGCAATATTCTTGCTAACGAGTATTTTTCCAGCGGCCAATACACTGGGCGCATTGTGCGCCGCGATGGCTGCTGATTGGCTCGCGGAGTACATTTCGAGACACCAGTAGATATTAATAGAGTTATCAACATGGAGCAATGTACTCGCGGCTCGCTCGCTCCAGCAACCGACCACCAAAACGCAACTCCCTCATATACTATTATTGATGCAATCCAACTTCATCATTACAACGATATTCTGTAGTCAGATTATAAATAAGAGGAAAAAGACATAGTAGTAGTAGTAGGTACTTGATTTTGCAATCAGATATTTAGAACATGGCAGTAATTCAGTTACTAAAAAACAGCATAGCTATAAGCAGATAACAATGGTATGGTAGGTAACCGAATATTAATTCAAAGAACAAAAGAATTATAAAAATCTGGTCTTTTATAAAATTTTGTTTTCTCTCTCCCTTAAACAACTTTTACTTGAATACTGAATAACCCCAACCTTCGAGTATTATGGTAATGAAAACAAAATGTCCTATGTAGAAAGCACATATAAAATTAATTGTAAACAACTGAGGTCGTGTTGTAAAAAGTCAGACAGCGGCTAGCGACCCGAGTCAATGAAAGGGCTTTACCCACATCGTTAACGACGATACCATGAATCTACCTCGTGCTGAAGGTAATATTGCCTGTCCTAGTAGCAGCTGTTGAACCTTTATCGGTCATTCACCACGCTTCGGCTCTATATTTGAAAATTCTTTACGTGTATACCTACTACATTTGTAATAACAATATTTGCTGGCAAGTTCTCAACACTCAATACTTTCACGCAAAAAGTATCTATGCAATGCTCTACGTTTACTGCAATATAGGTCTCAATATGTTAACATTGTTTATTTATATTTTATTTTATATTTACTCAGTTATAATCGTTATAAACCTTAATCAGAATATACAAGCTAACACAAAAAAAAAATATATTATGTACACACGGCTACACATCAAGCTATACTATTCCAGTATAAGCTGACCTGGCATTGTACAGAAATCCCATACAATGCGAGATCAGCACGAACTGGAAATGTATAGCTTGATGTGTAGCCGTGTGTACAATTATATAATAAAAATAAAACAAAGGGGAAGAGCTCATTGGGCATCAAAAATTCGTCCGCTTCACTGTCAATGGGAAAAATGCCCAAAAGGCTGGGAGCATTGCCATGTTGGATGGCAATGCTGATCCTTTGACCTAATAAAAATAGGCCAGCGTGTTTATACAGATAGACATCTTAATTCGATCAAATCCTGTAGATAAGTTTGAACGATATTACGTTTCTCCCAGACACGTCGGATATCTGATAGCAGAAGTAATTGTATTACCTACATAGATATCTAGTCAAATCACAATAGCTGTCTCATGCAAGTCAATTACGTCTATCTGCCGCCTGGTTAGTTATCTGAACACACTGATACAATATGGATTCAGTACCAACGAGTTACAGTTGCTCAAAACTATTAAACATGATTATTTCGTTGGGAAATTGAATTAAAATTTAATTCTGTTATCTGGTAGGTGCGGTTGAAAGTCTAGGCGGACAGATACACAAGATACGGCAGACGGTGCTCGCTACATGCACACTTGTTTTATCTATTCAATTAAACGCTACGAGAATGCCATCACAATATTGTGATAACAAATACACGAGACCTCTCTATATCTTTGATGAGATGGATTTCTATGTAGTGTTATGTAATAACGATCTAAGTTTTGTTAGAATATATTGAAGCTGCAAGTCGAACAAGTGCTCAGGTAATGTTCTGTTTTCGATATTAAATAATTAAGTTATTTGGTTGGTACTAGATAATATTTATTCAAAGCTAAACTATAAGGCAAGTATTTTGTCTCTATTTGTGTATGATGTCTAAGTGATTGTGATTTTTTTCTTATCTATAACTAGCAGCGCCCCGTGGTTTCACCTGCATAAGTCTCTGTCCTGTGGGAGTATTGATATAAAAAGTATTCTGTATGTTAATCCAGGCTATAAACTATCTGTGTGCCAAATTTCATCCGAATCCGTTCAGTAGTTTTTGCGTGAAAGAGTAACAAACATCCATCCATCCTCACAAACTTTCGCATTTATAATATTATATAAAATATGATTATAACATAATATAGTATAGGATTATTAATATTATAAATTATAATTAAGTAGGATAGTAGGATGCATACAAATCTTTCAGTTACCACAAAAGGAACATGAAAACATTTCCCACTATCAATTGGCACAACTAATAAGTTACGTCATAATCTCATCAATCATTTAAATTGCAAGATTTTGCTGCACGAGTATAATCGTTTCCTGCAATCCAATTTCTTTGTTTAAACAACGAAATTGAACATTGAGAAAGCGCTGCAAAAGTTCGCTTCGAAGTATAAGTTTTAGCTTGGTATAGTATATTCGTAGTGAATAATATATTATTATTTACGGTGGTGATTGGGGACTACGTTCCGATGAAATCCCAGTGCGCTGCGCACACTGCAGGCTATCGTGTCCTTACCCTACTTGATCTATACATTGTACGGTTTTATATATTTACTTCGATGAAACATACTTTCCGACGTATCGTCATGTCTCTGACCTGCTGGGGCCTAATAGTTACCAACCGCATCTTGCTGGTGATGTCTTCAGTCTACTACCTACGTAATAGAGGAGGAAGCCGCTACTTCGAATTTTATTTTCGGAAAATGCTTCTTCCACAATAATTTGTCTTACCGCAAAATTTACCAGAATCTCGTTTTCAGTAGCTTACGATGAGACCAGTTAATTGAATAAAGAATCTGGAGAAATTACCTACATTTATTGACATTTTTTTATTGTTTTCATTTATTGCTCTACCTTAAGAAGGACCGCAAGTTTGTTTGTAAGTATGAGCTCATTTTCATTAGTATCTAGTTAATTAGAATTTGAACTAGCGAACTAATTATAAATCAATCTCGCTGAGAATGTTTCAGATGTATCACTTTGATACAGCTCTTCCTTCTAATCAAGTTGTGCCGCCTGGGAGGTAGGGAGAAACCATTTAAATAATAAAATCATTCGCCTGAAAAAACAATTCAGTGCCGATCCATCGATTGATAAAATGGAAATGTGATTAAATCTTGATTGCAACGATATTTGGGATTTAGCTATCGATATTGAATTAACTGTAATGAATATTGGAAAATCATCTATTGTAATTCAAATTGTTTATAAGTTTCCTTGAAACTCAACCAGTGAGAGTTCATTCATAATTTATTTCCACCGAACAAACTCCTGCGTTTGATGGTCCTACATAATGGTGATCTCCACAAAAGCCACAAATCAAGAGTTGAAGTTGGAAACTCAATTTTCAACCTATTCATAAAATACCAATACAGTATGATTGATTTTATAACGGCTATCTAAAGCGACCCTATGCCAAGCTTATTTCGGAACTCCATGGTAAAAAGAAATGTCGTCCTCTTAAAGCTAACGTAAGAAATCTTTTTGCGGGGCAACTTTTCATCCGTCTGTGAAATTTCTTAAAACGGTGACAAATTGAAGGAATCATGAGTTTGTGATATGAGGTCGGATAAGACAGACGGATGGAGGGCCAGGCGAAATTATAAGGGTTCCTTATGACTACGGAACCTTCTTGTCAAGATACGCTAGTGCAGAGTGGCGAGCGGTAGAAAAGATTTAGGATTTTTTGCTTTGAATCATTTTGTATCTGTGCGCATATTTGTTTGTTTTTAGTTATTACCTTGTTGTATATTTTTTTTATTATTTTTAACACACGTCAAATAATTATTTAAAAACTTGAACAACAATTAATATAATAACGATGAAACAAAAATCCTGTTTTCCATTCAGGCCCGGTAGAATCATTGTTTTTTTTTTCTGTCCGAATTAATTTACAGAAGTTTCTGCATGGTATACTATGCCCAGTAAATGGCGACAAGGTCGCTAATGTACCTACCCCTAACCATTAAGCAGGACTTAAACCTCTGTCTACCCTCTTCGAGCAAAATACACGTAACCGTAATAATGTAATAAGTAGACGGTATAACAATAAACGTAAGCCTTCCTTGTCTACGCTTTGTGTACCTACTCGTTTAAAGGCTGGCAATTTTTCTCTATTTCTTAACTTCCTGGCATCGGTTCAAAACAAAGCATACCACAATTTCTCTTTTAGACTCCGAGCGGTTACAAGACTATAAGTTAAACGTGCATTTATTGAAGCCAATATATCTTAAGAAGGAAAACAAAGATAATGATGATGAAGGGAGAACGATGTCTCATATTGACTAGCAGTAAGATTATCACAGCAAAAGCCACTATGTTCACTGAGACTGGCTTAGTTGCGATAAATATGGATAAAGCCTATTAAACACTGCCTTCTGAAATCTAGAACTTAATTACGTGTGTAAATAATGGCCTACCATCTAAACAAGAGACGAGCATTATCTCATAGATCGATAGTTTAGTGGTGATGAATAGCAAAAATGGCTCTTTTTGATCACATACTCGGGGTATGCGATCCAAAAAAAGAGCAAATTTTGCATTTTTGTTATTAAATTGAATTTATATTTAAAATAAATGAACACTCATTATCATTAAGCTGAAATTATTTATTCGAACACTAATCTAGAATCCAAACAGAATCTCCGAGATGAAAGTGGTTTCATTAATTACGTAATTAGACACATGAACAGGTCAGGGTCTTGGATTAAACAAAATATATTCTGGATATATTTTCACCTGAAATGGGGAATGAAGTCTAGAATTTCTGAGAACTACTTTCATTCGCTAGTTCCTAGAGTGCAGGTGACGTGGTTTACGATCTGCAGTCGAGAAGGAATGTTTAGTGCAAATTGCACAGAAGACATTCAGTTGTGCCGGTGATAAATATAATGTCAAATGATACCGACAGAGTAACGAGCTCTTTGAAACGAATAAATAGATTTCACGTTCAATAAACACGTACGTGCAAATGTAAGTAGCTATGTTGGACTATATAAATGTAAAACACGGTTCACTAAATTACATGCTCGTAAAGTTACGAACAAAATTGATAGGCTTACCTACCTATTGTTTTGCCAATTGGGGAAACATAACAGCATAATAATATATCTGTTTGTTGTTTTCTTTGCAGGTATTGTTGATTCATGTAAAGTGAGGAAGCACGCTGCTATGCATTATTAATCATTTCGGATATTGAAGAATGTTTTGAAAAACTGTAGTTTTGACAACAAAATTCGACGTCGTCCGTTAAAACAAAGATTAAAAGATTTAAGTGATCGTAAATAATAGTTTTTATTATATTTTAAAATACAAAACTTTAATTAAAAAAAAACGGTGCGGTCAAATTAAATTCGTAGACTGAGGCCTACGGTGCTACGCTTCTAACGCTACGGTGCTACGCTTCTAACGCTACGGTGCTACGCTTCTAACTGCTACGGGGTACTACGACAAATCACTACAATAAATTTGTTACTAATTTAAATACTATAATTTGAATGTGTACAAAAGTAGGTGTTTCTCTTACTTTTATTAAGTATACTGACTAAATAACTTATTGTTCAAAATTAAATAAAAATATTTTTTACGATAATAATTACGCGAGGATGATGCTAATGTTATAAATATTACGTGCAGTTTTGCACTGTGTGTACCATTTGTATGTTATTCTGGTATATTTGCCATCGAACATATCTATTGAACTGCAACACGAACAACACTAGATAGTAAAGCCACGTAAAATATTCTATGAATATAATTTAGAACTGATTCTTTTTTTTCCATAACTCACAAGTGCCAAGTATTTTTATCCAGTCTAATGACCAGATTCACACCCTCGGACATTTTTTTTTACCTATTATCTAATTTACTACTTCACTAGGTTGTTTAACACCTACTATAAATTAATAGATATAATTCGTACAAGATTGAATTATTGATGCACAATACGATTTGCATCTTCTGCAAACTTACCAAATCTTTGCCCGTTCTAGGTGTATATAAAGCCGTTGCCGTAAACGGCAAAGCATAATTACCAGCCAAACGCTAACAGCAATGTTTACGTGCTCGTGGATATTCGGAATAGTTGCGTTCAGTGCAATGGCGCTGCCTGGTCAGGTGCTGGCCCAGCCATCCCTGTACCCGCCCAACATCACGACCTGCGAGAAATTCGAAATATCAGCACGGTTCAATCCGTACGCACTAATTGACACAATGTGGAAAATATTTTACTTTTGGTCAAATAATACGGAACTCAACCCGATTGTTTTCTCGTTAGCGGCTAAAACCGTAAGGAATATTTTAATAATAATATTTATATTTTTTAATCTAATTTATAATGCTATCCCGTCGAGTATGTATCTCACTCAATGTGATGCCTATGTACGACAGAAATATTCTTGGCAATCGCGGCTACATGTAGGTATATTTCTTCTGGTGTATTAGGATGTAACCCAATTTACTTTTTTTCCCTACCTACGCATTGTCCTCGCACATACCAACAATCCTTTTTTATATGTCCAAGTGTTATTTTTTATTTCAAGGAAACTGCCAGTGAAAAACTGCAAAAAATATTTAAGAAAAGTAATATTCAGTTTTTCAAAGTTCTTAATTAATATTTCGCTTTTTTTCCATGTAGAGGGTCAAAAAATTCAAGGAAATTTATGAGACGGTAAGTGGTAACATGGAAGTGGAATGGGAGAGGGCAACCTTATTCATGAACCCGAAGCGTGGTACGGAGGTGCTGTTCATATACGGTGCCACGCCAGGTGCCTTCCGCGCCATCATCAAAACAGAACAGCGCAATAAAGGTACGCTATATTGCCCCCGCTACCGCTCTCCCCCCGCTGTCATTTCCGCTCCTAACTTTTCCCGCTCGACTTGGCTCATAATGATAATAAACAGGTCGTATTTCTAAATTTTTTTTTTTTTTTCAGTTTTTCATGGTCTTCGCCTAATGACCTTTACTGTTTTAGTCGTTAAAATTGTAGTCCTGTGTCTTTTATTATTTTTAAAGAAAGCGACCACTGTTTTACAGGAATCATTTCGTTATCAGGTTGTTTTAATACACTTAGTACCTGGTCGACTAAGCTTTGCTCGGGTGAAAATAGAGAATGCTTATAGTATAGGATAGTTCATGCTAATTCTATGCTGCCATGATAGTGGGTACTTACTAATTCCATGCTGCCATGTCATTATTCTAAGGTAGCCATCTTGTTTTAAACTTTGGGCAACTGAGCTCTGCTCGGGTGAAAACACGGTAAAAACAAATTTTCTCAGATATGAGACTTAGCTAGCTCGATTTTTCGCCCCCGTAAACCCCTATATTGCAACTTTCATTTAAATTATTAGAGCCGTTTTCGAGAACGTGATTACAAATATATATATATACAAATATTGCTCATTTAATAGTATAGGATAGGACTAAATAGCCCCTCCATTTTCTCAGAATATAGAAATAGTGTTTAAGTAGGCATCAAGTTTGAATTAAGGCATTACAGATGAGATTAGCCACTGAAAGCGAGGCAAACGGGATAAGTAGCACAAACTTAAAGTTGGATGGAGAAGTAAGTAATGGTTTATGTTACAGCACGCCCGAACCCTGAGCCGCTGTTCAGCTTTGCAGACGTGAGGATGAAACTAGTTGAGCGGTATCTCGGCATGATGTGCTGCGAGGATCTGACGGCATATGGCTTCGCAAGAATGATGGAGGTGCCCAAAACAGAGGAAGCGTGCAAGAAAGCGGCAGCTGCCATTGGATATCAGGGGTACGAGGGACACTCGTACTTAGAACTCATGGCTCCTGACAACGACGAACTTTAAACTTTCGTATACTTGTAATGTGTGATAGACTGATTATGGATTTATGAATGTTGTCTCTTTTTAGATTTTTCGTTGAACCAGTTGTATAATAAAGGGATTGCACAGATTTGTTTATTGATATTGATTTAAAAAGATTTCTTCAAACTATTTTTTACCCGACTGCGGTGAAGCCAAAAAAGGAGGGATATGTGTTTGACCTATATGTATGTGTGTGATTATGTATGTCCGTCACTATGTTCCCTCGTAACTCCTTAACGGCTGAACCGATTTTGATGAATTATATTTCATTAGATTATTCTTTATTGCGCGAGTGTCACAGGGTATATTCAAATTATTAAAAAAAAAAAATCCAAACCCTATCGCGTATCAAAATGAAGGGCTTTGAAAGGTTATTACAAAAATATATCCAAATTATATGTTTAAATGTAATTTAGAATGATAAAACAAATAAAAAGCTGAAAAACACAATATATATATATATATATATATATATGTATAACCAAAAAACCCGACTGCAAAAATAAAATAAAAACAAGCATTATAATCTAGTTAAATAAATGTTATTTATAAAATAATATTATAATGCTTGTTTTTAAAAAATACAATAGAAATGGATATACTTAGTAACCTGTTCCGCTTAGCTATTTCTAAAGAGTCTTAAAAAAAAAACCTGAAAGAAATCGACACGTGTTTCACGTCTCAAAGAGACATCCTCAGGATGACGATTGACTTGTCGCGAACTCGAACACGGCGTGTTGCCACACCAAGCGCTTGTCAGTCTGCGCTCAGCGCTTGATGTGTTAACACGCCGTGTTCGAGTTTTTTTCAGACTTTAGAAATAGCTAAGCGGAACAGGTTACTAAATATATCCACTTCTATTGTATTTTATAATAGATTTCCGCAAGGTTACGGCTGAATCAATTAACTATGCTTGTTTTTATTCTCTTTTTGCAGTCGGATTTTTTAGATTTTTATTATTATTATACCGGCTTTTAATGCACCCCCTTTGGTGTAGGTTTTGAAGAATAATCAGCAGGATCATCGATCAACTTATTAGGTGAAAGGCATTTCAAAAAACAAAAACCAAAAACAAAAACAATCTCGCAGTAGAAGAAAAAAAACGTACTCATCGTTATAAGTTCTCCTTCGTCTAGTGTGTGCACTACATATATTTACTACTTAGCTATAGTAAAAAAAAAATGAGAGCTAACTAACTTTATATATCTGCCATGCACAGCATGCGATCTATCGCTTACGTCAAACAACCTGTTAACTGCAATCGTCTACTATTTCACACCAAAAGCAGCCTAACAGATCACAGGCGAATAAGGGTTAAAAAAACCAAATCTGGATAAAAACAGAGGTAAGCCTACCCGGCTTCCTGTAGCGGTAACGTACATTTTTATGTAAGCTACAAAAATATTGGCTAGTGTTAGTAATATATCCCTATTTCCGAATGGTGCGCCATAATATTTCTATGATGTGTTTAGTGAGTAATGTGGGGACCGGGACATCTCATAGTCCCGATCTACCGATAAATCAATTGCTAACACGCAATACTTTACGGTTACCATAAATAAAATATGTTGTTATTTACACACAACCATAGAGAACCAACCTGAAATTCTTATATTGGGAAAGAATTTCGGTGAGTTTGTAACTCTAATTAATAAAGGATGAGGTTTCTAATTTTTTTTGTTGAAAATAATGCACAAAGGCCATGGGCAACAAAAAAAATATCCTACACAATATGTAAAAAAAAACAATGTGCGATCCGAAACCCCACTTTAATATTACTAAAAAGTTTTTTACTTTATTATTATATAAAATAAAAAAGTTATATGTATTTAAAATTAACTTTTTATTACCAAAATTACACCAAATCTATAAAAAATTAGGAAATTTTCCACAGAGGTCTTATGTTATGACTTGTAGACATCCGCTAAACCACGACCGCCCGCGCCCCATGTAATAACCTGGTAAATTTCCCGAAAAATTTCAACACGGTTCAGAATCATGTACTGAATCCATGGTAACAGTTTTCGCGTCAATGTCCCTGCCGCGCCGTATTATAATGAAAAATATGTGAAACTATTACAGAACCATCATTTAATTTTGTCGTTATTTCGCGCCCAAACTTATCAATTTTTGGAAGGTTGTATTTATTGCCTTGATGTGTGAATAACATTCCAGAATTTTTAAAGGTTTTAAATTCACAAAAATTATAGATAGTTTTTAAAACAAATGAAATCTATCCAATGTCCATTTATAATTAAAGAATCTAACTTGGTACCTAAAGATTGTCAGGGATCGCATAACTATGACTAGCTGTATATCGACAAACCTGACAACAGTACAAATAAATAGGTGGGTATTAAATCTACGATCTGCATTCAATAAGATGTCGTTGGCGAGTGCCCCGGGCTCCCCATATCCAACAGAGCAAATTTATTTTTCTCCCAAGCATACCTACTAGACGTCAACAAATAAGGTTATTTTTCAATATAGAGGTTTTATTCGTCTTTTTACAGCAAGTATAAGTGAGGTCAGCTCAACAGGGCTTTAACTTGGAGAACTACAATTGAAACATATGTATAATATATACAATATTATTTATATGCTGCTGTTGGTCTGTCATATGTGATATATGTATGTATGTTCAAATCCATTAAATCATAGATCTCGCCTAACATGTGTTCGTTAGGCGAGGTCGTTATCCAGGAGTTACAAGTAGCACAAAAAGAGCCTAACGTAATTTGCTTGTCAGAAACTTTTATAAAGAAAGGCTATGAGAGCTATATCAAAATATGGAACTATCAGTTAGCTTCAAGTTTTTGTAGAGAAAAACAAAGAGGAGGAACCTGTATCTTAGTAAAAAAAGGCATTCCTTTCAAAGATTTATCTTATATACAAAATTATGCTACCCAAAACACATTTGAAGCTTGTGGCATAGAGCTTGAGTGTTATAAGTTGCTTGTTATTTGCGTCTATAGAACTCCAAACTCAGATCCTACTCAGTTCTTATGTAAATTAAATAATCTTTTGAACTACCTAACTAATAAATACAAGTCCAAATTTCGTCTAGTAATAACCGGTGACTTGAATATAAATACGTTGAAAAAAGGTAACGTTACTAATCACCTACGAGACATATCCTACAACCATAACTTGAAAATTCACATTGATGTGCCTACGCGCAAGTCATCTTGCATAGACCATATTCTAAGTAATATTCCAAATGCTTCCGCTTCAGTTTTGCCTCTCTATCTCTCTGACCATGACACAGCCCAAATGCTGAGTTTTCCTATAAATGAAAAGATTCAAAAATGCTCATCTTATCATATACATAAAAGAGATTACAGTTCGGACAATGTTCGTAAGTTCAAGGAATGTTTAAATAATTTAACTTGGTCACACATATACATCTCAAATGATGCAAATATATTTAGTGAGTTTCATGAACTGCTATACTTATTCTACATGCTTTGCTTCCCAAAAGTAAAAGTAAAAATAAATAACAATAATTCAAATAAAAAAAATTGGATAAGTAAAGGCTTAAAGAAATCTTGTAAAAAAAAACGTGTACTAAGATATAAATACTATAAAAATAAAAATGCAAATAACAAAATTAATTATATGACATATTCCAATATTCTAAAAAAATGTATAATTAATTCGAAAAAAAGTGCAAATATTAAATATATAAACAAGAGTGAAAACAAATGTAGGGCCACGTGGGCAGTAATAAAAAATGAAATGCACGATACAAATTGCATAGGAAATATGGAAAAAATTACAGTTAACAATACAACACTAACAAATCCTATTGAAATTGCCACCGCCTTTAATAATAATTATATTAATTTATCACATACGAGCAGTCAGGAAAACATAAAACCTCGTATTGGTGCATCCGTTAACTCGATGTTTTTAAAACCAATGGAGGAAAGTGAGGTTAGACGAGAAATACTGTCATTATCTAATTCCAATTCTGTGGGCTACGATGAAATCAACACTAAAATTATTAAAGAGTGTACCAATCAACTAACTGCTGTTCTGACATATTTAATTAATTTATCGTTTGCATCGGGAACTTTTCCTGATGCCCTGAAATACTCGATAGTCAAGCCTTTATATAAAAAAGGAGAAAAATCTGATATTAATAACTATCGTCCTATAACGTTAATACCCATATTGTCCAAAATATATGAAAAGTGCATGTATGGAAGAATAATTGACTATTGTGATAAATTTCATATAATTAGCAAAGAACAATATGGCTTTCAGAAAAACAAGTCCACTACTTTGGCAATATTCTCCCTGGTAAAGGCTGTAGTTACTAATATCAATAATAAAAATCTGACCACTGGGCTATTTTTTGATGTCTCAAAAGCCTTCGATTTAGTTTCTCACAATCTGTTGCTCAAAAAACTTGAACTTGTAGGTATCAGGGGTCCTACACTTCAGTGGATAAAATCATATCTCAGTAACCGACAACAACGAGTCATTATTGATAAAATTGATGAAAATCAAGTTAAGGTGCCTTTTTCATCAGAATACAAGCACAATACATGTGGTGTACCACAAGGGAGTGTACTGGGGCCTGTCCTGTTCTTGCTGTACATAAATGATATTATTAATATAACTGACCACCGATGTATATTATTTGCTGATGACATAGCTATTATTATAGCGACAGAAAAATGTAACAATTTTAGAAATAATCACGAGACTGACATTAATAATACTATAGATAAATTAATACAATGGCTTGACATAAATAATTTAAAAATAAATCTTAATAAATCTGTTTATATTAATTTCAATAAATGTAATAATCCTAAATATAATATTAAACTAAACGTATCAAAAATTAAAGAAGTAGCACAAACAAAGTTTCTAGGCGTAATTATTGATGAGAATTTGAATTGGAAAGAGCATGTGGATAACGCTGCAAAGAGAATAAATAAATTTGTATATGCTCTTAAACAAATCAAAAATATTACAAACTTAAAAACAGCTCTCATGACCTATCATGCATATGTAGAATCGGTACTACGTTACGGGCTTATAATATGGGGAAATAGTACCGATATAAACCGAGCATTTGTTGCTCAAAAAAAGTGCATTAGGGCAATTTACGGGATGCACTCGGAGGAATCTTGTAAACCCATATTTAAGAAACTAGGTTTGTTACCGCTGCCGTCGCTTTATATATTGGAAATATGTATGTTCGTTAATAAACATAAAGACCTGTTTATATCAGCCAATGATATTAATCCAAGGAGCCGGCGTGATCCACAGAGACTCGTTCTGCATGATCTTCCCAAGCTTGCTAAATATAATAAAAGTTGCTTATATAATTGTGTTAGTATATATAATAACATACCAAGTAGCATAAAAAACTTAAACTCCAGATTATTTAAGGGAAAATTGTTTGACTGGTTAAACTTGAATAATTTCTATAGTCTTAAAGAATTTATGGATAACAAATTCTCATGTTAGTATTAAGTGAACATATGCATGCTAAGTACAATTCTGGCAAAACATGTAAGATCTTTATTGTAAATTATTGTAACACCATGTATACCATGTTTTATGCAAATAAATACTTACTTACTTACTTACTTACTTACTTACTTACGTTGTGCCAGCTAGGGATGAGCTATTGTTAAAAAATAACAATCGAGTTAGTCGCTTTTCTCATTCGAATGAACGATCGTTGAAATACTTTATTTGAAATACATTTTATTGCCAATAAACATTGTATATTGAATCACTAATATAGACTCCTGCATTACTTTTGTTATTATACTTACCTAGGTATTTTCAATATTGAATTATTTGCACCCATTTTTACCCGAATAAGGCGAAGTCAAAAGGAAGGGTTAAGTTTTTCTTTTTTTAAATTATATTTATTAGTTTTAGTAGTCTGTGTATGTATGTATGTTTGCATTTATGTGTGTTCCAACATAACGCCTAAACTACCAATAGTTTAGATACCTCATTCATCAAAATAGGTCCAAACCTATTTTGATGAATGAGGTATCAATGTATTCGTAATAATGATCCGGTTAATATAGGTTATATAAATTCTCCCTAAATGTAATTTGGTGGACTTTAAACGCACATTTCTGACCTTGAAAAATATTAAATTGAGATGATCATGACATGTTTGTCGAGTGAGTCTTGCCGAGTACATTACAAGTATGTCTTTATATCATATTGTCTAAGTAAATAAAAATGTTTAAATTGTTAAATTAAAAATAAGCAAAAGTGAGACTGCGCTACGTACGGCGCGGCTGTAAAATTAATACCTATTATATACAATAAAAACGGTAAAGGTTGAATTAAAAAAAAAAAAATAGAAATTGTAACCCGACTTAGGGAAAATAAAAGTGCGAGACAAGAAAATATTTCAGACAGAAATCAAGACAGGTACAAAAATGGTCAAGGTAAAGCCGTCGTCGCATGCCATTATAATTTTGTAAGTGTTCCTGGCACCCACATGATACACAGGCATGATACGGCTTTACCATGGTTAAAACTCGAATAATTAGTCCGATTAGATAATAGAATATAAACTCGAATGAAACATCGATTTCGCTTATCTCTACACGTCCCTGTCGGTGTCTTAGCAACGCTAGTTGAATAGCCAGATAGGATATTGGAGGTCAGTTCGGGCTGACAGCTCTGAGACGTAAAGAGGGGATTCTGAGAGGATATTAGCAGACTACAGTTATTATAACCCGAGCCACCGCACACTTATGTGGAGGAGAATATCTTGGCACTGACGCTCATATAAACCTTGGCAAACGAGAAATTACATTAATGAATTGGTATTATATCGTACATATTATGTTCTGTCAGGCTCTGTAAGATAACATTGCTTATAATACGAAACAAAGTATAATAATTGTACATAATTTTGGCTCCATTATTGCATGGTGGACAAAAATATTCTGGTACTCGTAAATATATCGTAGGCACTGGTATATGCTTTCCAAATTTGATCATCATGATCGAGAGAACACAATGAGTAAAAGGATTTTTTGTTTGTTTCTTTAATAATGATAAATATTTATTGTACTTTATAATAATACTCCGATGAAAGTAGAATAAATATAACAGACACAACATATTGTCCCGTTGAGCCCGAAAATCTTCAACTACATATTATATTATATGTGGATCCACATTCCGCACAGTCCTTTTATACCCAATAATACCAACATAAAAACAGGTTTTCCGCTAAAGCCGAAAGTAAAGTCCGCGTCCGAGAAAATATTATGAATCCAGATAACAGTGTTCCGCTTGCACGTCTTCCTATTTACAGTATCCGAAGGAATTCCTATTAGTGAAGGTTGTTTTCTTTCTGACGGAACCGTAAAAAGTTCTCTGTTAAATGAATGTTCTGTCGACACTCGAAACAAAATGTTTACAATGTTTCTAGACTATCATAAAAACAATCGTAGAGCTTTATATTGTTGTTGCAAGAAAACAATTAAAGCTTTTACAGTGAAATGTAAGGTTGTATAAGTAAATAAAGTTAGCTTTCAGAACATTATAAGACGCCATTCTGGGTATCTGACGATGCTTTTAAAATTTAATTCAGCTGATCACATAGTCGACGTCTTGGGGTACAAGAGCGAGTGGCGTGCGTTTACTTAGAGAGTCAAAGAATACATCTTGTGTTGGTATATTACTCTGGAAGTACCGTGATTAATGTTTGCGTTGCGTTGGCGTCTAATAATAATAGAGGGAACAAACCTGGGTTCTCTCAACATCAATATTACATAATACTTACGTTTAACTTAAGTACCTGCAGCCTATATAATTTGAAGTATTATGTATCAAGTAAAATTTTACATCTAGACACGTTTCATAAGTATGCAAGTGGAAGTTTGAAGTTTGAAACTTAGTTACGGCTCTGAAGGGAGTTTGATAAAATATACTGCAGAGACAGAAAGTATTCCGGATAAGTCCATACCGCTGATTATTATGAGTCATGAAGAAAACAAGAATAAAGGCAGAGACAAAGGCTAGCGTGAAATAAAGATTGAAGAACAAAAAAAAAAAACTTATTAGATAATCTTGTATATCTACTTTTCTCTATACATAGGTTTAGCAGCAGTAGGTTCCTAGTCAGGTTCGTGGAATTTCAGCACGGACGGTGTAGACGATGGGTGCATAATTAGGTATCTATAACCCGAGTTCAGAGAATTATTCCAACACTGTTTGACCTAAAACATTACTATTTAGTCTCCTACATATAAAATAAAGACTTTGGTTCACATACTGGACGAATCTGTCAGTCAAGGTGGATTTCAGTTTTTAAATTCACAAAGGCAGCCTTTTTTGACACTTTTTTGTGGCGCGTTTAGTGCGCGTGGTTTAGTTCTTCAATAGTTAAGCAGCAAGCATAGTTTAATGAATAGCTAAGAACGTTAAACGTAGTCTGACCTAATTTCAATATACTGAGACAAAGTAATATCCAAAAAAGGGTTCGCCATTAGTTCGACCCAAGAACGCGGCATACACAAGGAGGATGTTGGTAACTAGTTATGGGCAGATTCAGGATAATTAAATGATGATGATGACGGTACCAACAATACTTTCAGCTGATACACATCCAAGAAATGTGTCGTCACACCGCAAAAGTTAGCGACTTCACTCGAGCCTAGGTTTATTTAATTACCCTAGGTTTTGTGTTTCCCTTTCGCATAGTATTGGTGTTTATCGGTCCTTAGATTTACCTATTTGTAGAAGGTAATATTTAACACAAAAGCCACCTCTCGAATCGTCGTTTTGTTTCTACGACTATCAAGATACAGTTGTATTTCCCACAGTTTGTCACAGAACTTCCGCGACCCTTAACTTTGTAATGTTATTGTAAGTACCTACGATGACAAAGTTCGGAATGGGACATCGATTTGGTCTACAATACAAACATTTACTTTCACGTCGAGTATCTACACGACGCCGGGGTATTTAAGCGCAATCGGTGAGACCCATGTGTGTTGAGCAATCCCATTTACCGTCCTTCACATTACTGACCTCAGATACGGCCGTACGAAAACTTAACTACATTATATCATATATATATTCATTCGTATTTTAGCGTTCCATACCATTTGTAAAAAGAATCACTAATGGAATCACAGCGGTGTCTGTCTGTCAGTTTTCTATGACGGCCTTTTTACTTCGAGCCGTTTGCAGTATTTAATAACGATGTTTTCGTAAGCATAAGATACGCAGAGATATTTATTTTACTAAAGCGATTCGATGCGATCCTTTACTTTTGGGAATTGGACTAAATCAATGTTATTATACCTAATTGGTTAAGACAATAAGCGGTGCGTGTAGGGCGGCGTGGGATGCTGGCGTGGCGTTAAATTTTCACGCTCATCCTATTTTACCCACAGAATATAAATATTTACCCGAAAAAATCTAAGTCATCCATATATCTCTTAATTCGCACTGTTCTCAAATTCCTATAATATGTAAATGTTTGTAACGTTACGATTCCAGAAGCTGCACATCTTTGTTTCAAGTCTACGGTGTAAATTTTTAATCTGAAACCCTGCAGGAGCTCGCAAAATTAACCCGCGATATTAAGTTTCATATACCACCAAAATTCTTTAAAATAACATAGTTCTAAAGCGTCTGCCGGTTGAGAGTTGAGACGTGTTCATGTTCACACTGCCTACTATATTCCTCTGGTTAATTTACTGTTAGGTAGGCTTACGGTGGATTAAGGTTAACTATACTACATAAACGCTCCTCCTAATAGAGTTACTGTGTTTAGTAACGGCGGATAACAAGCTACAATGTTTACTCACACGGTATTCAATATGTATATTATGTTTAATAATGAGGAATAGCGAACGAAGTTGTCTTAGAATGTATGCGGATTCATTATCTAGGAGACGCAATAAGCTGGATGGTGAATTTGTCTAATTCATTATGTAGTCATTCTGATTACCTATCTACATCATATTACTCATCTTTTGTCTATATATATAAAATATAACTAAAGTATTTTTTGTCATAATTACATTTTTTTTAAAATTAATATATGTAATGTAACGTTATGTCATATAAGATTCGTAATGTTTAACGATTTTATGTTCAAGTTCACGCACGTGTAGGTAAATAAATATTAACAATGGCCACAGAAATATCTTCAAAAATTCTATTAGAATAACAATAGCGGGTGGTTACTGAAGAAGCATCGACGTGTAAAATCTTTTGGTAGCTGTATTGAAAAGGGTGTGAAGCATTCATAAGCGAGCACGTCAGTGACGCGACCCAAACATCTCACCGTACTCTCAAGAGGCACCGATGCCCTTCGTGTCATACACTTTACTCTCTACCTTACCTTTCCGCCGTTTCCTACAAGAATTGCTAGAAATTTTATATATTTCTCAGAAAATTTTCCCTTCTGCAATAAAACTTAACGTTTTACGAGCCAGCGTTACTCTTTATCCCAAAGTTCTGAACTGATCAGAAATCAGAATATAAAATATTTGGGTCCGACTCGTTCTATGAAAACATTTCAAACCCTAACATAAAAATGAACATTTTAGATTTTGCTAAAAGTAATTGTTTGCGGTTATGAATAAAAATTGTACAAAACGGAGCAGGCCGGGAGTGCGCGGGCATTAAATCATTCTCAAAAGCCATTTGGACACAAAGGATATGGTCAATAAACAAACAGGACTCGGCACTGATAGCCGCGATCGGAGCGAAGTAACTGGCCGACAAATTTATATTTTACGCTATTTTGTTAGCATATTTTCCCAGATGTCCATTTAAGGAATTCTATCTGCAGGAGCGCGTCCGATACCCAAAATCTCATTTGTTCGTAGAGCTTACCTACCTCACCTAATGCTGCGACTAATAAACTGGTCACGTCAACGTTATTTATTGTTATAGGAACAACAAACAACAAGAAACATCGCTAGACTTTGTTTGCAGCCTTTTCGACTTTGTGTAAAATTGGATTTGAAGAATCATTTGAAATTACGCTTTGATTTATAGAAAAAAAAAAACAATTTCCCGTATTGGTTAACCCCATTACCCAACCATGAATTCGGATTTTTCATAAGTGAAACTGAAATTTTCCGTAAGATTTGGAGGATTGTAGGCAGACTCACCGTTATCATATGTTGGTTTTCATACAGTAAACGCGTGGGAGCTTATCTCCATTCCAAGCGCGAATACGACCCCGAGCTAGAGCAAAAAATGGCAACAGGCTACTTAATTACTTTAACTTCAAAGTCCAAACTCGTTTAGGTAACGATTACCCTCATTTCCTATGACAAAAGATCCGACTACCCTCATAATTCCAATATTATGGGTGCTAATGATGAATTTGCTAAATTACAGGAGGAGGCAATAAAAACGATATTATCGATCGCATCTTTATGATTTACCTTAACCGTACGTGTGATTTATGTTGCCTCCTCCCTCAGATATTCATATAATGAAATATATAGCAGCGGTGATTATGGTGTTGGATATACGCTTCACCTATATAGTATATTCGTATCGTGTAAACAAACACACATATGCACAAAGATTTCAAAGTTTTACAAATTTAATTATTTAAGCAGAGTAGTATTTTTTTTTATTACTAGCTTTTTTTACCTACTTAAATGTCGGTTTGGTTATGTGAATTATGTAAAAATATTCTCCGTCGTAATTACCGAAACGATACAATTTCTGGATACGTTCAAATAGGTTTAAAGTAATGTTATTCTAGTTACAAGTCCTAATTTTGAATTTATCCTCAGTTGTCGCTTATCTCAGGTGGTAAAACATGCCTTTTAAACTTGCAAATTGAACTTTTCTCAACTCTTTGTAAGTTAGATAAGCACGCAGTCAGGTATCTCCGACCTCTCCCCTTTCTCTCTAGCTCTTTACCATCATTTTTATAGTTTGAAATTTATCTCTTTGCCCATAACTTTTTACCCAATAATTTATATTTTTAAAGTCGAACTAACATTCCAGTCATTTCTCGTGAATGATAATAAAAGGAAGTAGGTTCGATTGATGAATGTTGTAATTTCCAACGAAATTACTTATTCGAGTAACAATTTGATTTTGTTCAAAGTTACATCCGTTTTCAAACTCAATTAAGATAATCAGCGTTAAAAATGAGGATGTTAAACGTTTGACAGGTCCGTCGATAGAGTATTTACGTAACCATGCGAAGCGCAATCAGTGTACGGACCTTAAATTATGTGACATTATTTGAAATTGTGTCAACATGAAGGAGCGTGGTGTGCAACGCAGCCGTGGCGGGCGGCTGCGGCGCGGCGGCGGGAGCAGTCGAGCTCGCTCGCCCGACCGCCCTCCGGTCCAGTAAATACAGCCTCCTCGCCTCTCGGGTATGGATTATTCGCAGCGAGCAGCGAGCGGAGCCAGTCCGAGCCTCGCGCCTCCCGCGCCCGCTCGTGCCCGGATCCCGCTTCCCGCACTCGCGATCCCGTCGTAGCTTTATTACGCGTAGCACGTCCGTAGCTCGCTGGCTCGTAGCGGTCGTAGCGCGCGCCTAATGTAACCTTCCACCCGTAGCACCGGGCTCGGCTACGCGACGCTATTAAAAACATGCCGTTGTTAATACCAGCACCATTGTGTTCAAATGACGAGACTAATGTCACATTCAATTATCATGGGGAGCACCTGTGGAACAATTGATATTTGTGAAACTTTCAAGTGATTTGTTCGTTAATGTTTCATTTACGTGTGAGTATATAATCAATAACAAAAGTTTACTTTTAATATATTTACCACCTGTTTTTGGTATATTCAAACAATATTTTCAAACAAAAAGTTAAAAAATAAACTTAAATGTAATGAAAATATTTTTAGTTACTCATATTTTTCGATATGATATTACTTTTTTGGGAAAATTACATTTCTTTTGTTTATTTTATGTAAAGAATTTTATACAAAGTAGTTCTGAATAAATTATTTTAAAGTTACCCCTTTGTTAAGAATACTTGATTACTACTATACAGTTGTTTTTAAAAGTGAAAGCTAATTAATTTTGTAAATAAATAGATAACAATAATTGACTTGTGTTCGAATTTATGATTTATCACAATGACATTTTGAGGTCTCGAAACTTCTTATTAAACTAAGATAAAAAGTGAAAAATCATATATTTATATAAATCTTTCGTATTGTTTCTCTTATTTTTCTTTTGGTTAAATTATAGGGGCGCGTGACCATTAAAACTTTTTCCCTAAAGTTTGGAAGCCCACCGTATGTACCTAAGCTTTTCACTCGTAACTCCATCTTATATGTATAGCCATAAAACCTATGTATTTATTTCACGTACACTTAATTTTTTAAGTTTTATAATTAAAATCGAAGCTTATTAAGCTCGTGTGTAATATATGTTAGTAAGAGTACCTACCTACCCAACACACTCACTCTGCAGTTAATTGAATTCAATTACTTTGTTTTTTTTTTCAACCAATTGTACTTTACAGACAATAATTCCACATTACATATTACTTATATGTACCAAAAAGGTAAAAAATTATCGATTTTTTATTCATGTGGGTACTTTTATGAAATGGAAGCTGAAATGTTGTAATTAAGCACTGATATTAATTTAATGGTTCGTCCCCAATTCCCCGTGAACGAGATAACAGATTTGTTAATCTACCGCAAGTAACCCCTATGTACCTACAACATACCAATGTAAAACTGTGCCGAGTATATGCTGCTCAATGTAATGTAATTAAAGCATTTACATAATTAAAAGAAGAAATCCGCTTTGTGTAAACATTTTTTTTAAATCTGTAGAGTGACTTTCGAGTTTCATGATCGACTCTAGCTCTCATTTCCGCTTTCTATTATGGGAACAAACAGTAGATTGGAAACAACAGCCGAGAATGATTACCAATCAGCAGGCCGGCGTAAGCTGCCAATCAGCGTATTGTGCCAATAATTATTTAATTCATCAAAGTGGCTAGACATTTAAAATTCCGCGTGGATTGTTTGAGTTTGATTGTGTAATTGAGAAGGCTCGCCGCCGCCAGTTGTACCAACCGCAATACGTAGTTATATCTCCTGTCGTCGTTCACTTGATTATTTTTTCTGGACGAGTGAGCATTTTTCTCGACCGCTTACAAATGACCGCTTAGTTACCTGCAGAGAAATCTTTCTCCACATTTTATTTTCCTCGCCGTAGATATTTCCATTATTCTGTTAATGGAACGGTTTTCAGAGATGGTCAAACAATGTAGGCTTATCTAAAGACGGTATTAGTAGCATATGTGGATAAATCTTGTAGTTTTTGTTTAGCGAAATATGCGTTTGTAATTAAGACGAATGATCCTTTACGTACACACATTACACATATATTGGTCGTTATACTTATGTTAACGTCAACTTCACAATTCCGATGAAGCAGCTTTGAAATATATTCTCGTACTGGTTTTATACCCATGGCATTTGCAAGATTTTGACTCTATTTAAGTTTCAAATATTTTCTTTATTTAAAATGTTTCAGACAATGTCTGATGGTAAATTGATGGATAATTCGTGTGAATAATACTAGTATACACGACGGAACAATATCTAAAACCCTTTTCTTTGATATCATGACATCACGCCTTGATTGTTTTTGATGTCGGGACACACTGCTTATAAAGCCTTATTTACCCTCTACAACGTTGTATTCAAATGTAAGTTTTTACAATATTTGGAGCATTTTCTTGTTCAGAATGCAAGAATGCACAAAAGTAATCTGTTGATAATGAATGTTGAAATGTACACTCGACACAAAAGCTGTATTGTCGTGGCTGAGCCAAACAAACATAAAACAGGAATGGCTTATTCCCGTCGTCGTGGAGACTGCGTCTCGTCTCGTACGACTCGTACGGATCTCCCATTCACCCCGAGCTCGACGTCGGCAGTCGCTTGTCGCGGATCGCTTAGCTTCGCGAATGTCACTGCTATCGTATTCGAGAAGTGGTACACAGCTATTGAAATTTAGGACACGATTTTCATATGGAATAACCTGAAATTGCTCAAATATTTTGTGATACGATATTTTGTTCGTCAATCTTTTATTAAATATACATATCCTTTTATATTGTATCTAGGTATCTACATACATCGACTTACTTGTTGAACCGCCTAGTTTAGAGTTATGGTTTATCAACCCTATCCAATAAGACACAGGCACTATATGATAATTAGTAGATGTAATGTAATCCTTCGCTAATGGCGGCACGATATGTTTACGCTCGTCAATTGCTTCCTGTTTTGTCTCCAATATGTCCTCGGCTGTCGTCGTGCTTACACGTTGTATTCGCTCGCCGGGATAGTTCCACTTTTGTTTCCGAAGCGTACAGGCATGTTCTATAGGGAGACGGAAACAATAACTGACCCGACACACCCACTTTATGATCGCACCATCCTGAATAGGTACCTACATCGCCGCTGCGGACTTTTAAATATGTGCGGCACTTGGTCAAGCTTATAAGTAGGTACATGTGGTGAAAGACAGATGATGACTGTCATTATGTGTTTTCTCCCCTCAATTAAAACTGTATTTACAGTTCCCATGCAGCTGAATCCAATTCGATTACGATTCAAAGCTGGTCCGAGCAAAGAAAACTTTAATGCGGTGTCATCAAGCAGCACATTATTGGCGAATGCGGCGCGTTTCCCTGAACAATGGTGAATTGTCCCTGCAAGTTTTCCTTACTTTTTTCTAGTCCCTTTAACGTACCCAACTTACCTTACACGAAAAAGGAATTAAATTACGCAATTGGGACCGACTTACCTAAAATAAACGAAATAAAAGCTCTTTCGTTCTATAATTACACCAAACTTCATGCCGATCGAAAAAGACGTTGAAGTATCCTTCAGGCACTCTTTTGTGTCTAAAATTGTAAAGAAAACTAATTAGAGCTCGAAGCATATCTTTGTAAGTTTTCAATGCAGAAGGTGATTTAAAATGGCATTTGAGTTATTTGTGTAGTGAATCTCGTTTGTAACAAGGATCCAACAAGGGATGTTTGTAGAGCGCGATCGGAGCTGCACGAGTGGTCAACCAACATACTCAAAAGAAAAAGTTACATAAGTTACGGTATCGTACCGTACTCGTTCGTTGCTTGGTTTGGAACACACCACAAAATGGAAAATGTCTGTTTACGTACTGTTACGCCACCCGTATCCAATCGCAACAAGTTTTTTCTTTTATCTTATAGCAATGTACAAATAATATACACTGCGGTACGGACCACTACAGATATGAAGCAGTTTATAAACATTAGATGTTTCTTTTCACAAATATAAATGCAGAGATTTCAACTTGAAAATGTTTCTTTTGAGATTCAAAACGTATACAGTACGTATACAATTTTACATCATTCACATTTGTAATGGAATAGAATCTGCAATGCCAACTTTTGATGCCATTATTGTAACAGTAGAATAAAAATAAAAGCTTCCTTTTTATATACGTATTCTTGGATATAGCCAAAGCGTTCGACAAAGTCTGGCACAACGGCTTAATATACAAGCTTTACAAACTCGGGTTGCCCAACCCTCTTGTCCTCATCTTACGAGACTTTTTGTCAAATCGCACCTTTCACTATCGAATCGAAGGTCCTCCCCCCGTCCCATTCGCGCCGGAGTTCCTCAGGGATCCGTGGTATCCCCTCTCATTTTTATGCTATTCACCAGCGATATCCCTATAATTAAAAAGGCGCAGTTGGCTCTGTTCGCAGACGATACGGCCATTTACTACAGAGGCTTCGGCCCCGACTCGATAGCCGCCATTCTCCAAACCGCAGTCGGTAAACTCGGCGCCTGGTTTAGGAAATGGAGGATTGAAGTCAATCCCGCCAAAAGCCAAGCGGTTCTCTTTTTGAAACCGTTTAAAAAGACCCAACCCCGTCTCGCCCAACCCATCACTATGCTAGGCAAGCCTATCCCTTGGGAGAAGCGAGCCAAGTACCTAGGTGTAGTCCTTGACCACCATCTCTCCTTTAAAGAGCACATAGCCCAAGCCCGCGCGCCAGCCACATAGGCTCTTGGAAGGCTCACTCTCCTTAATGCACGTAGCAAATTGTCACTATGGTGCAAATTACGTATGTACACAACGTGCATTCGCCCAATCATGACCTATTCGGGTGCTGTTTTTTCACAAGCAAGACCCAGTCACATCCATAAGATGCAGACATTACAGAACCGTTGCCTTCGGAAGGCCTCGGGAATGCCCTGGTTCGTTAGGAATGAGATCCTCCATCTCGACCTAAAAATCCCCACCATCCACCAATTTCTCAAACGCTCTTCCAAGTGTTACTTCGATACTGCCGTTAAACATTGCAACCCTCTAGTTGTCGAGGCCGCTAGTTACACTCCCTCTAGTATTAATCGAACTCGCCGCCCTAAGCGAATCCTTACCGACCCTGACGACCCCATTACCTTTCTCCAGGAGAGCAGTGGGGAAACCAGCACAGTATACAAAAACAGACGCCTCCCGTCATTCCGACCTCGCCGCCGAGGTCCTTTGCGATCGCGACCGCGTCTCCGAGTAAATGATACTCCCCCCCGACCCTTGCTCGACAACGAGGTGCCAGCAGTTGTTGCAGCTGAGCACGTCGCTTTAATTTCCCCGACTAATAATCATGATCAAAACTTTGATCCAGCCCGTCCCATCCTTGATTTCCTCCCTCCGGTTGATGCCCTAACCAAGGTTCATACCCCACAGGGGGTGCCCTTAGCCAGCGTTCACCTAGTTTTAATTAGCATAGTTGAATAACCCCTGGCTGGAGGTTTTAAGTGTAGTAGCTTAAGGCACCCACAGGAAAGCCCGGTTAAGTAGTCATGATCTCAGAGGTCAACTACGAGATGCCCTACCTAAAAAAAAACTACCTTTTTATAAAAGTACTACAATTTTTTTTACGTCTCTTGACATTTCTCGGGACCCTGGGGTCCCGGACCTTTGGAAGGCGTACGAGGGGCCGAAGCTAACTCGCAGAAGCTCATTAGATGTTTTCAATGAAATGACCTGCACCAACCGACGATTATCCCTGTTCACACTATGTAAGTGCACCTAAGGATAACCCCCAGTTAGTGTAGGACTATTGCAGGATATGGAAACAAAGATATGGGTTTGGATGCCTAAAGTAAACTGGTTATCTAGGACTATGGAAAGACTATGGCCCCTGCCTGATCAATGTTTAATATAAAATACACAGATAAAATGGCAGGGAATGACTTGCACACTTAATAATGGGCCCCGAAAACGGTCGCTAGCACATAGTGACGTAGCGACAAGGGGGCAACACGTTCTGGGGTGGTTATGAGGAGTGGAGAGGCATTCCACGGCTATCAGGACAATCCCGGAAGTACGGTCAAGATCCCTACCAGCATCTTACTGGAATACTTCCTTCCTCCGAACACGTTTGCTCTTGCGAATCTCCACTCAAGCCGGCCAATAAAGGCAAGAAGAACGTGGGAGCTCTGTTCCTCGTCATTGTTTACTCCAGTGGGCCAATAAAGGCAAGCCAGAGGTGAGGAACAAGACTTCTCCCGGGAGATAGGGTCCGTGGGGTCGCTACTACCCAACAGCTCGCCACATGCTATGCGGGTTTCTGTATCTCTCTTAGTCTGGCTCCTCACCCTAGACCCGTTTCGGCAAAGTGAACTCTACTGGTACAGACCTAGAGTTTAGGAGCGCGCAAGCCTCACCACGACGTTGACGTAGAGATGCGGCGGCGGTACTACTACTTACTACAATTTTATTATTTTCATGGAAATAAATTAGAGTGATGTCTGACCTACAGTATAATCACAAAAGTTAATTATAATGATAGAAAAAGCCTTTTCAACATTTAAAACGATATCGTAAGTATAATTAGGCCAACTGGCAAAACATACACGGTAGAGTAAACGTAAAAAAACACGAAATCAAGGCGTCGGTAGTCAGAGTTCGGGTCATTTAAAACAGAAATAAATTTACACGGAGTTCAGTTGGAGGCAGCTGCCTACATTTGTTGTGCAAGCAACGTAGCTTTATTTATGCAGACCACGGCGTGAAGCGAAAAATATGTAAACTTTAAAAACCACAGAGACCGTTAAATTCACTTTCGTACTTCGTTAAGAGTTGTTTTCAATTTTTTTGTACGTGACATTTCAGTTATCCACATTTTAAGATAAGCTATGCTTTCTAGGATCTTCTTTTATGTTATTAGATGTCTTACAAGATAACGATCCATCTACTGTAACTGGGCACCGCTGCTTATGGACACCTGCAATACTAGAGACAACACAGATGCGTTGTCATCCCAGAGATAAAGCTGAATGCCTCATGTGCCTGTAATTACGACAATAAACTGGTAGACTGTTTAATGATCGCGTGTTATTCAACTTGTAATCAAATTCCCAAGTTTAGGGCGCGCATAATCATTAGAAGTGTTTTTCGACCAAAAGTTCTGAACTGCGAGACACATTCCAGCATAGATCAACAATATAACCCCTGTAACATTCTCTATAGTCTTATATATGCGAATTATCCGTCATAGCTGTCATCCTACATTTCATAAAATTAATACTCGGGCATTTATTGCATATCATACTAAGCCAATCATCTAAATTGGATTGGAGATTATCCGTGCCCTCAAATGTTTGGTGTGTAACAGAATAAACAATTAAACCCGGCTTTGGAATTCACAGATCGTTATGATAACCAATGCTGTTAATGGCACTTGTCTATGGACAAACTCGTATTTTACATATAAAGTGTATTTAGTTTGTAACAATGTATTCTTTTATATTTTCTTCTTGCAAAAATATAATAACGGCCTTATTTTCATTGTTATCGTGCCTAAAGTTGGGGTATAATCTGGGTAACACAACACTCTTTGTGTCATCACTCATCAAGCTGTGACTACACGAGTTTAATATTCTCCCCTAAACCGAGGGCAACACAAGTAAAGTTCAAGAGTAATGTGCGGACTGTTTATGAGTCCAGTATCCTACACACCATGTAAACCATATATTTATGGTATATTGAATTATTAAACCAACAGGCCCATTGATAAGATATGTTTTTTTATTTCATGGATCTCATTTCAATATGAATTCGCATCACGTTCCGTACGCAGTGTTTGCCTTAACTCTGAAACTGACCGCGCTTTCCATAGATAAGTAAGGGAGGTAACTAAACACCTTTGATAAGATTGTTTACATGCTCGCGTGAACAAATAAAATACCATTTGATCTCGGTTCCCTTTTTCCAGAATAGAAAACTGATTGAGTACCTACATGATACTAAAGTGTGAGTACCGCACTTACCTATTTTTTTTAAACAAGAGAAGTTATTTACCTAATTGTTTGTTACAGTTACATATTTCACATCGCATACAATAAATTGTAAGAGATGATTCAAGTCGAGAGCTTTAAGCGTCCATCGCCGTCGCCGTCTCGGAGTTCTGTGCGAAGCGACAGCAGAGTGTTCCGGCAACCGCGTGTGATCACGGTGAACCGCGACGCCGCCACCATGGTGGACGGCGAGGCCAGCGGGCCCGGCGCCGCCGCTGCGCCTCCCGCGGACTGGGAGACTCGCCTCACGCAGAACGCTGCCCACTTCCGCTCGCGCACGTTCAGCGACGGCTTCATCAGGAACACCAGCCTCGAACTTCTGCTCGGAGTCGACTGCGAAGCTTGCCTCGCGCTCGCCGCACAAAGACAATGTCTAGATGAACACATATCAAAACATGATTTTGATCTAGTTTGCAATTGTAATGTACAACAGAATAATTTTGTTAACTGCCATCGCAATGTCGACCAGCGAGGCCACACCCTCAACATCTATGACTTGGAAAGAATCAAACGGGACACCGGCCGGAGTCAACTCACAATCGGATCACATCGCAGCCTCGACAGGAAATACAACAAAAGTAGGACTATCGGGGTGTCAAACTACATTTCAAAACAGTTAATATCGTACGATCCTAGAAATACACTCGTGCAAAAGATAAAAAGGAAGTTATCTAACTTAAAAAAGATGGGCGGCGAGGCAATATCAAAAAAACATCAAAACGCTGTCCAACTGGCCGAGATAACATCAGGGTCGACGAGCTCGCTCAAGAAGGCATCGACGTTGTCACTGGCAGACAAGTCACAAAGGAGAGTCAACAGCCAAAGTTGTATTTTTACTTCTTCGGGATATCAAGGAAAGGATGACATGAAAAGCAACGCTTCTACATACGCAAATTTTTCTGGTAATGTGGACCAATGTTTTGAGAAATTGAGAGATTATAATGTAAGTTCAGATATAAATAGAAGAACCTCACAAAAAATGGTAAAAATGAGGAGTTTTGATAATAACGATATACTCGTTACTAGAAACTCACCGGGTTTAGAAAGAACAAAATTTTCTACTCTAGACAATCGTAGTCGATGTAAAAGTATTAAAAGGCAAATGTCATACAACGATTTTCCAAGTGAACGATTTAGAGATAGATTATCGGAGACTTGGACGCGAGACGAGAGCACAATGGAGTCGAGAAGTACTCGCAGTGACTTAGCGGATGACGATGCACAAACGTTCCTGGGCGGCGACGTGATGGCCATGAGCGGGCCGCGCGGCGCGCACGCACTCTGCACCTGCGACGCTCCTCAGGATACCAGACTACCGTCAATTTTCTACGATACACATGTAAGTACATAGCTTAGAACTCAAATTTCCACTGTTGTATACGAGGGCCTGTCAATATTTGGTTGTAACATTTTTGCAATTTTGATCTTTTCAGCCGTAACGGCAGAGCAAGAAGCTTTCTTACATTGATAGGTGCTATACCTACATCATACAAAGTTTCTATCGTCTATACCCATTGAAATTAAGTCAAGTGTACCTATATTTTACCTGCAGACCTTTCTAAGCCATGTTTAAAAAATAAGTAGGACGAATTTTGTGTGATAATGTTTCTTTTCGTCTAAGTATTTTCGTTTTCTTAGAATCTACTTAACTTAAAAAGTTTAATTAATTTTTTGTGTAGGCTTAGACTAGATATTTTATCTAATTGCCTTTCTTCAAAGAAATAATCAATCATAATTATAGATTTGAATCCCGCAAAGCTTTCACGTGATGATTGAAATTAAAATCTGAAACCTTAAAAATGGCAGCATGTTAACATATCGATTTATTTAAATAAGAAGTATGAGTAAAGGGTAAAATTGTATTCTAGAACGATGCTCAATCATTAATAAATTAAAAGGATGAGATGAGTAGGTATCTTGGTACAAAATATGTCAGTGTTGATTCAAGATTCAAGATTGAGCTTTGTTTTACTGGGCCTTAGATCCCCGAAATGCCACCTACGCATAACTTTAACGTTTAGGTACTACGAAATTGAACTAGAAACAAAAATATTATTTTCTATATTTTAGAGTAAAGCTTTCATCTCTTAAGGTCTTTAACACTCATAAAGTTTAGGTGTTATTAAAACGTTATATTGCTACATACATAGGCACCAATTTAGAGTATGCGCTTAGGAAGGCGAGCGCTTCGCACTACAGAAATTAGAGCAGTCGCTAATAGCCGCGCACTCAAAAAGGATAATGAACCATTATTTAACGATTAGGACCTAGGAGGGTAGTAGATATTATTTGCAGTTGCATTCTTTTCGCAAATATGTGTAAATATTTATTACGCCACCTGTGCATATATCTATTTTGCAAACTGGGCAACAATAGGTACACACACACATAGCTACACAATTTGAATTTGGCATATTTATTGGGTTTTTTTCCCTGCTAGAGGTTGAGGTTAATTTGATTTGTATCCAGTTTACCAACACGTACTGAGCACCTTCAAGAAATCTTTAGATGCCGGTTACAAAATTAATGCCTAGGCATTAAAAATTAAATTAGATCATGTTGACCGTGTAACCGTATAATAATCCAAAAAAAAATGTGAGCAATGTTTTCGCATTATCGTTCAAAATCTTTACTCAGATCGGTATGCTATGATTTCCATTTTAAAATCGCATCATAGACAGACTAAACATTAGATAATGCCAACGGAAAAAATAACTAGCTATGTATGCAGGGCGCGGCGACTGTGAGATATTCGCCGAGAGCGGACGGCAGCTGGTGTTTGCCTGCCGCTCTGTACCCCGCGGGCGATCACTGAACAGCACTGTATTGAGCAGATGTAGTAGCGAGCGTGTTCGAGTGTGTTAATTGAACTAAAACATGGCGTAGGGAAAGAAGCGGGCCACGCCAGCGCCCGACGTGACAGAACGCGGCCAGGGAGGACGCGTGGCGTCCTGCACAGCCTGCAAGTCACCGCAGTGGCTGTCCACGGGGACCACCTCTACCACCAGCCACAGTTCCACCACTACTGGAAACTCTTCAAGTTAGTGCATACTTTATTAACATTAAAGAGCTCCTGGATGACTGCTTTTTGATACTGATTTGCAAAAATTTTACTTATTAAAAACTAAAAATATACTGCAACTTAAATTAACAAAGAATCTATTGGGATTACAAAGTGAAAACGACCAAAATAGGTTAACTCTCACATGACTTTCCAATAAAAGGTATCTGTAGCCAATAATACTGCAGTGACAAATTATTTTATCGTACAAAGCCTTCCCAATACTGTTTCTAAACATGTAGCTAAGCTGCTGCATCCGGGGCGCGCGACGTTGTGATCGAGTAAGTTTGCTTCTGACAGGAAGATTATAGGAAGCACAGTAACGAGCGGTTGCTATGACCCAAATTGATTTTTATAGGTATTTCACAAAGTGTTTTGTTTTTGTTTTTATATTTGATTGTATACGTCGAAATGTAGAGAATTTCTACTTCTTTAAAGAAAGCTCACCGAGGGTGTCTTATCAATATGAGGGTTTTCATTTGTTATAAAGAATCTACAAGAGGGCCTATAGCCATCAGACTAAGGCTATCAGGTAAAACAAGTTCTTTGAACCCAACTTTTCTTTATAATACCTACAGTGTTTTTGAACCTTTGTAATTTCCGTGACCATTCCTCAAAATAATTTCATTCTCCTCCATAAGTGAAAGTTTTACTCCAAAACGATTCCCTTTTCAAAACAAATTCTGGAATATTTGAATAAACATTTGAATATCTGAATGAGTCGCAAAATAGAATTTTGAGTGTTTAGTATACGCCGCGCAAGTTCGGAAACAAATAATTTTATGTGTAGGATTGTCGGTGTGGCACCGACGTTGGTGCTGCGTGGCGATCCTGGTGCTGGTGGCAGGGACGGCGTGTGTGGCTGGGCCCCTGGCCTTGCGGGCCCCACCCGGAGCACCATTGCATGAAAGACTGCGTCTTGCCGAGCGACTTCTGCACGACACCCCACTCATAGACGGCCACAACGATCTACCATGGAACATAAGGAAGTTTCTACACAATAGAATTAAGGATTTTAAGTACGTAATTTTCCTTATTCTCTATTTAAAACATGCATCAATAAAAATCTGTACCGACATAGTCTCAAACGACGTACTGGATGCCCAAAATGTATTATGAAGTCTACGAAATTAGGTCGGTACACATCCTTATGTGTACCGACCTAATTTCGTAGATTTATAAATAAAAGATAAATTTTAGATATCCTTATATCGAAAATTTAGGAAATAATTAAATCTTGTTTAGAAATCAAAGGGTTTAATTGAAGTCCTCCTCGTCTTTAATTTGTTAGGTTAGGTTAGGCACACGTGACGCTACAAAGAATCGAAGGCATAGGTACTAGGATACATTAACAAAGGGCTGAACAAGCCGAACTAAAACAAATATGTAACGTAGTAGGTTGCTTATAAAAGATGAGCGGGGAATCAATCCACTTAGTGCAATGTAAAAGCCTTTGAACCCAACTGTTTTAAACTAGCTAACGAAATTTGTGAGGCGTAATGCCGCTCTCGTTACTATAGCCAGTAAGTATGTGCAATATCAGGTTTTCATTGGAATATAAACGAACAGGAGACGAACCATTCGATTATTCGTCATGTATTAGAATAATCTGTAATATACCAAAACGGTTTACACTATAGTTAGAGAAAAAAAACAACACAAAACCTTACGATGACTTCGATAAAATAAATTTGAGTATTGGTTGTCAGGAATTCGTTTTAGTTCCGTAAACTATATTAAAATTATTTCGAAAGTAGAAAGTTAGCAACCCATACATGTTTGGTTAGGTCGATATCGATAGTTATTTTTTAACCAATGGCACTTCACTAGCAGCAACGAATAAAGGTGAACTTTACTTTGTGTACTCGTATATCCCGTCCTTCGTAGTTCCACTACCATTAATGTGCGTAGTCTGAAATGTGCGGAGTTTCCTACCTAATCACCACTTTATCTGAGCTGCGTAAGAGCACTTAGATCGAAGCAGGATCTTCTTAAAAACTTTATTATTTTCTGCACTTATGGAGGTAATATTTACAGAAATAACTCAGTGTGTTGTGGACTGTACATAAGTACCTACCACTGACGTCCAGATTAAATAAAGGATCCGTCGAGTAAATCCGAAAAAATATGTGTAAAGGATTATCTGAATGTGGGTGTTACTCCTGGACATACCAACACATCCGAATCGGATTTGGTCACGTTGGTTAGTCACGGACTCACGGCACAGCTACCGTCCACCGACTTTGTGGGTAACATAGTGATTTATATGTTGATTTATTTGGAAACCGTCTTAATAGCCTGTAATATTAAATTCGAAACGTACGATCTTACGAAATGAAAAACATAAGGTAACTTCGAGCAGTTCAATTTAAAAAGATTTAGGACACTTTTTCTAACATCTCCTGAGAAAAACTCCACAAAGTGACTGAGGTAATCTGCACATTACGTATTCAAGGCTTCAGTTCAATAGCACTTACAACGAAATCATAGTTCACACGTAGCGTAAAGAATTGAAATGTTTCTTGACAGACATCTGGCTCAGTGCCAGGTCGTTGGCGACGCGTGTGGTGCGGGATTCGATTCTGCTACCAGTGTTTGCTAGATTTTTCTAGTTCTACTTATGTTTAAGTTCGCTTACATGTCCTACAAAAGTATGTAAATAAAAGTTTTGTTGTGATAGAGTTCTTTTCTAAAATTGTATACGAAATTTTGTCTTTAAATTAATCAGTATTCTCGTAGTTTATTTTATATTAAAAATCTATATTATGGAGTAGTCAACATTGGTTTTTTTTTTTTTAATTCGTGCTATTTCCATATATTCTCGTTTAACGTAAGAAGGAATAGAACATTTCGCGAATTAATTGAAAAATTCACGCAGCGCACTCATGACAATCACGCAGCGTCAACTCCCTACAATGTGTGGGTGCCATATTTTTTTAAGAAATTCCATTAACCAGCCATCCTAAAAATACTCACATCAATAAAAGATTAAGAATACAAAGACTTGAATTCAAAATATATATATAGCTACTGAAAATAGTTAATGTATTATTCAAATGTACTGCCTTTATGAGGTGTATTCCAGCCAATTTATAAATCTACTGTAAAATAATGTACATATTCCACATATTTCCCTGCCACTCACACAATTTTCAACGATAGTAATAGTCTAATAATATAATTAATTCGCAAATAGTTTCGACGAGGATTTGCGGACGATCTCCCCGTGGGCAACAAGTTCGTGGAGCCACACGGACCTGCCGCGATTGAAGCAGGGCAGAGTGGCCGCACAGGTGAGCGAAATTCCTCAAACCGCACGATTTAATTAATTGTGCATTTAATAAAGTGGGTCATATCGACGTAATCCCACGACAAAATTAATATGTACCGCATGGATCATAACGCCCATATGATTTTGGCATCAAAAGATATTGGTGTAGATTTACCAATGATATTTAATTAAAGTGTTTATCTTTACCAATCCAATAATACTTGGATTTTTACGAAGTAAAATATCGGCAACGGTATTAAAGTATTTTCAGAATTTTGCACAACACTTGCATCCAAATACCGCTTGTCAGTTACTTTACATAATGTTCTCATCAGATAACAGAACTTATATTTAAATCAAAGGATTAATACCTCGATTGTGTCATAATGAAAGGAGCTATAATTCTATCATGGACACGGTACAATGAACCGAAACAGAAATGATAGTGAGCTAATTGTTTCAACTCTATCGCACAATACAATTCGATGAGATCGATGTGTTTGTGTAATACATGTACATAATACAATATGTGGTGGCAGCCAGTTAACCGACCGTGGTCTCACGGTTGCCATCAGCATCACTGATTCCATTATGGAATCTTTGTCGGTTCACTGTATCGCTGTATGAGTGGGATTTCAAATTCTGCTCAAGCGTTGCTCAAGTCGTGCGTGATATTTAATCAGTTGTATGTCAGAGTGATCCTCTGTTGCCAGTTCTGGGCCGCGTACGTGCCGTGCGACGCGCAGCACCGCGACGCCGTGCAGCTCACCTTCGAGCAGATTGACTTGATACAGAGGCTCACGGACAAGTACCATCCGCAGCTGACGCTCTGCACCTCCGCTGAAGGTAAGCCCAACCACCTGGTCACCAAGAAGGTAGGTACAGCAATCTGAAAAGGACAAAGGTAAATGCGTAAAGTATATTAGCATAAGAAACCCATTGTTTTCACTTCATAGCCTTTAAAAAATTAAACTGTTTAAATTAATTCGTGCATTTCCTTTAGCTCCATTGTTTTTTTTTTTGTAATTCAAATGAACCCAATTAAATAAACGACTTTAGACTTATTTCGCGTATTGTTCGCAGATGAAAACGTGATTTCAAGTTCAGTAAATTTCGGCAAAACAGGAAATTTAATTAACGAATAACTAAGTGGGTAGTGAATATTAAAAAAAAAAAGTAATACCATGAATTAAAAATTTAATAAATAGCTGTACACCTTAATTAGTATATTGCTGCAATGCAGACAGTAGTCAATGAACAATTATATACATTTTAGAGTCAACTCTAAATTACTTCATCATAAATTCAGTAACGTGAAGTTTCGTTAAAGATTTTGAATACGTATTTTAGTTGCTGAATTAATTTGTAAATTAAATGAATACAATGTTTATACATTATTATGTTTACATACTGCAACAGTTTGTAAACATGTGTATTATTAATATGTTTACAAACTATCATTGCGGCGTATAAAGCAAACAGAGATAGGTTTACGTGTAAGTGATGAAGATCTTGGCTCCAGAACATCTATTGGAATGCCTTATCGCTTTCAGGTCATTAATCACGCTAAATATATTATTAACAATGTGGATTGCGAACAATGTCACGATATTCGAAGACGTTGGGTAATGGTGCATTTGTGCACACAATCAAAGCCAGGTAAAACACGGAGCACCAGGTTCCAAGGAGTTTTTATTTGAAAAAAAAAAGTAACAATATAAGCTCTCAATCTATTTGATGTTTTGTTTTCCTTGGACCAAAAGATAAAGAAAAACACTTGTACAAAAAGAAATCCTGGCGTCCCCTAGCTTTATTAAAAATTCGACGATCTTTCTTCGTGTTTCTCTTCATTCGATCACAAAGAAAATAAAAAAGAATGAACTTGCTTCGACAATTTATTTCACAAGTGTTAATTTTACTGTCCATCAGATACTTGAAAAACTTCTAGGTTTCCATTAACAATACATTCAAGTGCACAGTGCAAAAGAAAGTTCAGAGAATGAACAGAAATGATGTTTTATCACGTGTAACAGAATGTATTCTCGCTTGTGTATTTCAATTAGTCAAAATATTTTAGCTAATTATGTTTTTCAGTAAATTCACTGATTCATACATTTCCTTTGTTATTGAGCATGTAACACAGTTCTCAAGTCGATTGTCTATTGTCACAGATATAGTTTCGGCGCACGCCAACCACAGGCTATGTTCATTGGTGGGGGTGGAAGGGGGGCATGCGATCGGGGGCTCGCTAGGCGTGCTGAGGACCCTGTACCAAGTGGGAGTCCGGTACCTGACGCTCACGTCCACGTGTGACACCCCGTGGGCTGAATGTGCGTCCGCTGATAAACCTGACCCGTCGCCGCGGGGCGGACTCACGCCATTCGGAAAGGTAAGTCCAGTCGATGTGTTCTGTAAAAATCTCACCGTGAAAACTTAGGCGAAGTGACCTTTAAGTGTCAATCCTTAGCATTAGGTGGAATGACAGAATAGACCGGCTGATACGGCAAGCGCTACGATCAGCTACACTTAGTTACAACCAGCTACGATGCTACGCAAAACACAGAAGAGGATTTAAAAAAATATAGGCAGGGTCTTGGCTTTAACGGTTTTCCGAACAAATGAATGACACATGAAGGTGACGATCGCGTATTCACGCAACCGATCGCTTCGCTTTAGTTAGGAGTAATCACGACGCGGGGTAATCTAATCGGAACGTCCTGCTACGGCAAGTGCTACGGTCAGCTACGCGTGGCTACGTTCGACTACGATGCTACATCACACATAAAAGAGTGTTAAGAAGGTTACAGACAGGTTCATAGCGTATGAAACAATCATCGGAAAGTTAAGTTCTGCTACGGCGAGTGCTAAAATCAGCTACGCGTGGCTAGGTCAGCTACGATGCTACACCAAACATAAATGAGCGTCAGCTTTATATTCAAAGTAATTGAAACATTCCAAATACGGCTATAAAACTTACAACATTTTTTATGCCGTACCATGAAAAACAGCCAATACTAATATATTTCGACAGAAAATGAAAGGTGTAGAAAGTATTGTTTCTGATTACTGTCACACCCGGAATCTTTAGTAGTTCTTGGCTTAAAATTTATAAAATCAAATTGTCTGGTTAAAAAAAAAAAACAGTGACACTCCGGGAGTGCCGACAGAAGTGAAAACTTGAAAAAAAATTGGCACCGTGGTAATCAACGCGTTGATGTCTTTTTAATGGTCAAAACCTGGTGTCGTCACAGTGTCGCGAAATCAATGGTTTAGTCCCATCTCAAAAACGTCCAACGCGCCTAAAGAAGTTTTCACTTTGATAAAATTACGATAGGTATCGTAATTTGTGATGATGATGTGGATATATTTAGTAACCTGTTCTGCTTAGCTTTTTCTAAAGAATCTTAAAAAGACCCTAAAAGAAATCGACACGTGTTTCACCTCTCAACGAGGCATCCTCAGGATGACGATAGACTTGTCGCGAACTCGAACACGGCGTGTTGCCACACCAAGCACCGAGCGCAGACGCGCTGTCTGCGCTCGGTTTCTTCCAGGGTCTTTTTAAGACTCTTTAGAAATAACTAAGCGGAACAGGTTACTAAATATATCCACATCATCATTTTTTTGTTTATTGGAGTTCTAGAATTTCTTTCAATTCCTTGAGTTTTCACGGAAAAAATCATAAAGAAAAGCAATAAATGTCTTGATTCAGGGTCCATTATATTCCAAATAAACAAAATTTATCAAATAAACTACTATGATATAAAACTTGAATCTACAATGAATACGTTTTATTAGTTTTCGTTTCTCAATATAATAAGACGAAATTACCAGAAATTCAAGTACTATATATTCAGCGTCAATTCAACAAATCACTTGAAAAGAATGTGTAACCCCAACTTACAAGAAAGAGTGATTTGAGAATTATTTGATTATGGCACTATCGTTATTCATAATCAAATAATTAAAATATCTTACTGTTGCTGAAAATTACACCGTCAAAAATCATGAATTTCCGTAAAAAAATGTAATAGGACTCTTAAAGGTTTTAATAAAATTAAAAATAGATTTATGTTCCTATATATATATTCAAATTTTTAAATAATTTAACCACTTATATAAAACACCTAAAAAAGCAGATTGAAAAGAACTGAAACAATAAAAATTTGATTATTCTTACGGGTTTAAATTGTGAGTTATCTTCCCTTAATTCTTTCTTAAATCTCTTAAGATTAGATGAAGTTATAATCCTCTTTGCAGACTATACAATGGTAGCTCGTTAGGAGTGAATTTATTGTCTTAGGTACCATGCTGGGTGTTATTAAGAATTTGTAGCAAGCGGACGGTGGCTTAAAGAAATCTGTATGAAGTATTTACAAAGCAATTTGCATAGTATATGAGTAACATATGTGTTCATAAAGAGCAATCCTGAAACATGCGAAAGAATATTAAAATACACGTAGCTAAGTATTCAGAAGGCAACCGTAAAGATTGAGATGTCGAGTAGAGTGAGTGTGCCATAATTATAAACATCCTGCACGCCGCAATATTTCTCTTTGTTGAACTCGGGCTGCTCGCTGCTCGCGAAAACAGTTCTTTGTTTACCTGCAACGATACTTTTCGGAATATTTTCTTTTGTTTAAACTGCACACTGCGTGCAACGTAGCCTGCGTCGCTGTCGTACGTTCAAACTTAAAACCTACCTCAAGCAGGTACAGTCAAAAACGAGATAAGTATAGGCTTGCAACTTTTACTGTTGTGGGTGTGCTGAGTAGACACGTCTTTGACAATACACTTTTAGGTGTATCTTTAATTTAAAAGTTAGTACGTAAATGAATATTCTCACTGTGGAAAGAGTAATATTTTTACCTGTATACCTAACTTTTTTGCTGACTGTAGCCACATATCCTACTTAACAGTAAACAGTGCTGACTTCAGCAGTTCTGTATATCATCTGCATGTGCTCGCAAGTTACAAGTGGCCATACAAGTTGCTTCTACTTTCTTAACGTAAGAAACGACCCCAAGCGGTACTTATCTTAATAAGAGAGACGATAACGCTACAGTACTGAATTTAAGATGGCTATAAACTATAAGTAGTGGCTAGTTGTTAGCCCATCATTTACGATCACTGCGAGAACCGATCTTGTTAGTTCATTCTTAGGTAGGATAACTTTCATTCTTGATATTTCTCTTTCATTTCTTAACGCTTTATGATACTAAACTCGAAAACAAAGTTAATAATCATTTTGTTTCTTTTGAAAACTTCATCAAATCTTTTCGTGTGTTGAATGAAGTTGAATGTTTGAAGACTAAGGACAACCAGTGTGTTCTGCCCTTTATGACATACGGAGCCGAATCGTAGACACTAACAGTCGGGCTGGTTCACAAATTGAAGGTCGCTCGGCGTGCTATGGACCAAACTATGCTCGGAGTTTCTTTCAAGGATAAGATAAGAAATAAAATTATTCGGAGTTGCCGACTTAGCTTGCAGAGTAGGCAAGCTGGAGTGGCAATGGGCTGGCCATGTTTGTGGAAGGACCAATGGCCGGTGGAGCAAACTAGTCTTGGAGTGGATACCGCTTATCGGCAACCGTAGTTTGGGACACCCCCCAGTTACATGGACCGACGACCTTAAAAAGGTAGCTGGGATCGGACGAGGAAGTTGGAGAACAAAGTGTTGTGGCGGAGCTTGGGAGAGGCCTATGTCCAGCAGTGGACTGCGATCGGCAGAGTTGTTCATTGATGATGATAATTTTTTACGTACTGTTTTGTGATAATTCAGCTGTATCCTATTAGACTGGAAACCGACCACAACATAGTTGAGAAAAGGCTGGGAAAATTGATATAGTGATAATTGAAATTGACAATAGAGCCGCGCGCGGTGGCCCCCAGCCGTCTAGGTAGAAACTCGCTCGGTAAATAATGTGTTAATCTGTTAGTGAGGATTACTTACAATGGAATATTACTTACCTATTTAACCAAATGGCTGACACTGACGTCAGAAACTATAAAACTAACTAAGTACGACAATTTGTCGCTAACAAAATTCGTCGGCTTTCTGAATTCACAACCACAAAGGTTCTAAGAATTTAGCAATTAATTTAAAGCAAAGCAAACTCATACGAACTTCAAAAGCGGCTGGAACAATAGAGACTTACTTTATGATAAATATGCAAACGGCCAGGAGCAGCCGGAACTGTGTTTGCAGTTCATTTCAATAGCTTATACCGATGTGTTTTAAAAAATTTTTTTTTTTCATCCTTTATTTAAATGGCGTTTTATAGTACTTTAAATTTTTCTTGGCCAATAACAAAAAAAACTCAATTAAAGTGGTTGGAGAAGACACGCATTTTTCTTTTTTAGGCGTCCTCTTTTCCTGTCATCAATCTTATGTTAACAAATTGTTATTGATCGGGCGGACAGATAGTGGTGAAGGAAATGAATCGTCTGGGCATGTTGGTGGACCTGTCGCACGTGTCGGAGCGTACGATGCGCGACGCGCTGGCGGTGTCGCGCGCGCCCGTGCTTTTCTCGCACTCGTCGGCGCGCGCGCTGTGCAACGTGACGCGCAACGTGCCCGACACCGTGCTGCGCCTGCTCGCCGCCAACAAAGGCCTCATCATGGTCAACTTCTACACGTCATTCCTCACTTGTAAGGATACCGCAACCGTTCAAGATGCCATTGGTAAGAAAACATTAATACCCGTCGCCCATCTCGGGAACTCAGCGTCCTCCTTTCTTTCTTTTTCCATGCCTCTCTACTTTTCCATTAAATCAAAAATAATGTTTTTTTGTGTAAAACTGTAACAGTAAAAAAGTACTTTATCTGAGGGCCATTAATTAACCGATACTTTGTCTTACAGCACACATTAATCATATAAGGGATGTAGCCGGTGTGGACAGTGTGGGCCTTGGCGCTGGCTACGACGGCATTAATTAGTGAGTACATATTGCGATGTGTAGCTATCTCCAATATACCTCCGCAGACATGGCAAGGGAAAAATAATTAATTCTGACCTGTACCAAAAGTATTAGAATTATGCACTTTTATTCTAGACTACTTCAACTGTATCTTACTTTAAAGATTCTAAAATTAAAACGTACCAGAAGCAGTAACATTGTAAATCCCAAAAGCGATAAGCTTTATAAGGATAAAGCTTTGAACAAAAGTTTAATAGTTCAGAAGGCTATTTATTATATCTACGGAAAAATTCTTCCGTATAACTTTTTAAATCAAAATTTTATTGTTTACATAAATGCTGTATATTTTTCAAAGGGTTTATTTTTTACACACAGACTCTTGACATTATCATGAAACGAGTTTGTTTAGTAGAGAGGGACGGTACCTCTTACCTACATAAAGTAACTGTATTGTACGTACGTCTACGAGAGTCCACGTAGACAGTAGATTCTACTTAATGCGCGCATTTGACATTAATCTTATAAACAATGCTTACTATACAGTACTCCTCAAGGACTGGAGGACGTGTCGTCGTATCCGCTGCTTTTCGCGGAGTTGATGGAAGAGGGTTGGAGCATAGAGGAACTTCGGAAGTTAGCGGGGCTCAACCTGCTCCGTGTGATGGGGGCCGCAGAGCGCGTGGCGCGCGACCTCGCGTCTGCTCGCGTCGCGCCATACGAAGACGTCGCTCCTAAACTATTCGACACACACAACTGTTCAAGTCAAGATCTTTAAATCTGAACAACACAGTTATCGTTTATTCAAAAATTAACTTTTCCTGAGATATTTTATATTCTGCGTCTAAACATTTTTAACATAACAGTAGATTTCTTATGGAACAATCATTTTATTAATAGTAATTTTATCAGATGAAGATAATTTTTGAAAAGACTTCGTTAGCTTGCATTGAAACGGTTTTGTTGATTGTTGAAATGTAATTCCTAACATCGAACCCGGTGCTACGTGATTGGCTCGAGATGTGATTCGCTTGCGACTTGCAAGTAGGTACACACGGCTACACATCAAGCTATACATTTCCAGTTTAAGCAGATCTCGCATTGTATGGATTTCCGTACAATGCGAGGGCAGCTTATACTGGAAATGTATAGCTTGATGTGTAGCCGTGTGTACTTTATCTTCTCGGGCTCAGAAATATGCCTGTACCCTCATAGGTATTATATTTTTATCGTTTTTCGGTCTGTTGGGTCGATAACGGTCAAGGAGTCTCTAGGGACATTTAGGCTGAATGTAATGTTTCATGTTATGTTCCGATAGTAATGAAACAATAAACTACTCATTTCCTTATTTGAAAAATATACCTTTTTTGTAACTCTTCACCTTAACAGCTGCGTTAATCGTTAGGTTGAGGGTCGCCACGACCAAGGATGTAATAGTAATAAATAATAGTCATCTATCTCAGTCCAATCTCGGCCGGGACACAACAATACCCACACATTACTTACCTACCGTATTTAATCAATTTGTAAACACATTGTTTGCACTACGATACCAAAACTAACTCTTGTTTTGATATATTTCTACAGTATTTGAAATTGAAATGCAGGGCTGAATCTGAAACTTACAAGGCCCAAGTTAAAAGTAGATCTTTATTTAATTATCAGTTAAAACTTATGGACGATCATTGAACCTGGTATGTACAGGAAGTAAAAGAATTAGTTAGGTACCCACAAGATACGCAGCTACATTCAAATGTAGCTAACTCAAAAAGATGTGTGACATTAATATCATAATCACAACTTGATGATCATGATACGATTTGATCCACAATCAGATGGAATACCTACCTTATCTGTCATTCCCATTTTACACCCCTGTTTTTATTCGCTCGAAGAGTTTTAAGCCATTTATAGACTAATTAAGACTAGGCAGAGTCTCGTAAATGATTTTGATGATACCCTTGCAATAGAAATAGCATACATAAAATAACACATAGGTACCTGTATATCATCTCTTTTTTTATCTTGTAATTTATATTCTGCATACTTAATTTGAATATAAAAGGATTTATACTTAGGTATCACATAAAAGTCATAAAATATCGCGAGCATCCATTAGGTACCTACTATTGTTCGGCACCGAGTTCGATGAACCGAGTTCTTAAATAATATTGGAATGTCCCGAACATCTAACGTAACTGCGGTCATCAATCTAAATAGTATTGTTATTAAGCTTTAATAAATTAGTCTAATTAATACTTAGATACCTACGTATAATTTTACCCTGTAATATTATTATCGTCCGATTAGATGTGATTTGATATTTTTGTCTAAATAAATGAATAGACTTATTTATTTAGATCTGAGATTATGTACCTACATGTTTTATGCATTTACACATATATATGTATTTATTGTACCTACCCTCAAAGCTTTTTAAATATTGCCAATGAATAAAAATGCGAATAGAAATACCTAAGGCAGTAAGTATATTTAACTTTTTAAATAAATATTTAGGTACCTAGTGGTATTATTACCTTTGAGGACGACTTGAGTCATTAAGATAAAGTAATTATAAACTTTAATAATGTTATAGTTATACAGTGTGTTTTTATTCAAATGTTTATTACTTTTATGACCTTAACTGTCACTAACGAGACACAATAGCTTTTTTATTGTTATCGACTTCTAAAGGCAAATCGACAGTTGAGTGGATTTCCTACAAAATTGTTATATTAGGCTCTTTTTCAACTGAAAAATTGTTTTTACCTGATACTGACATTGTATGCGTCCATGTCCATATTACGCATAGAGCGGCCTCCGAAAAATACTAAATGCAAATCCAAACTACTTTTTCGGAAATCGATTTTGAGCTTTCATTGACATCGCTAAATGGAGTAAACGCGACTGAAATAATATTTCCTAAATACAGATAATATTCTGAGATAAAAACGCACTGCATAAATAAATAGCTTTACCTTATCAACGACCAATAATAGATAATCGTAGTATTAGAGACATTAGTACTGACCCTATTTAAAAACGTGCAAGTATCGCTGCGTCGAGATAACAGCGAGCAAAGTAAACTCGAATTACCTAAGTAATTATTCATAACTAGGTATGAACATAGTTTTTTAAATAACATAACATAAAATGAAGCCTGTTTCTCCAAGTTAGGCAGAGGTGGACCTATAGCACAGAGAGCCTCAAAAAGATTTATACATCGACAAGAATTTATTTAATTATCTACAATCTTTGTTTCATACTATTGTATAAATGTGGAGTCACAAAACATATGACACATTGGCACTTAATTTTAGCTACTCATATGGAACAGATATTGTGGAAATGTAGACAAACAATTTTTTTTTTGTCTCCATTTTCTCACAATCTGTCACTATAATAGGACATTTATGTAAGCGGGCACGCCCTTTATGCCTGGAAGCTTTATTTAGATATTTAGTTCTGTTTACGTTTAGTTTTTTTTTTCTTTCTGCTCGATGTTTTTGGTTAGGTTTTTGGTGTAGTTGGTAGCTGACATATGGCCAATAATTTATCATTTAAATTATTTTTTGTGCTGCTTAATGTAAATTAGTTTGCATACTATTGTATAGAATCTTTTTTTTTTGAAGCTGTGCTGCTGGGCAGTTTTTTGCGCCACTTCTTCTTCCCAGCTAAACGCACTAGGAAGGGGTGAAGGGTGAGCGTTCTGGGGGACTGTCTTATGTAATTTTGACGTTCGAAAAGTGTTGATTCTCAGCCTAGTTTGAATAAATGACATTTTGAATTTGAATTCAGTAATTTTTATGATGAGCTATTATTGTCTTGCTTGGTGTGCGTCCTATGACGCATCCTAGTATTCATGAAGCAACAGCTAATTTTGTCCGATTAAATTTTGTGTTTTAGCCTGCGTACCTATTCCTTTTTTATCCATTAGGTGGCGAGTTATTCTTTCTTTATACGACTTTATATAGCTTTTTAATTCCTCTTTGACTGAGGGTATTTTCAGATCATGATGTAGAGCTTCATTTTGTACAAATCATGGGGCAACCAAATGAATTCTTGTCGATGAATATATGTTTTTGAGGCTGACAGTACCTACATCCACATTTCGCCAAGTTTAAATGTTCCATGTAATAGGGGGCAAGCCAATTACCACTAACCGGGCACAAATCGGGTTCCGGGATACTACTGAGAAAATCCTTATTGACAAACCGAATTTCACTTTGCCCGACCTGGGAATCAAACCAAGGACCTCATGCCTAGCAGTAACACTTGTGACTACACCAACGATGCAGTTGTGTATCTCGCAAACTAGAACTACCAACATGGTACACCCACAGGTACACTTACAGATATTCTGATAGAGCCTGATGAAGCCATTTGAGACTTGTTGATGCGTGCGATACTTGTCACAATTTGTACCTCCTAACGCAATATTAGTTAGTAATGTAAATAGTTATATTTGTCAGTACACTGGTAATAATAGACGGATCTTAAGACTGACGTGTAACAGAAATTAAATTAGTGTACGTTTGCTACGGTGTTATAAATTAAGTATAAACAATTAATGTTACGCACTACATTATAATATCTTAAGATGTGTTTATTATTCCTAAAGGGAAGACTAACGCTAATGTCACAGTATAATAAAGTAACCGTGTTATGTCTCGGTATTGACTTTGAAATAATTACTTACTCTGTACTCTGTAGATAAACCTACCGCGTCCGTGCGTAACTGCCACGCACTCAAGACTGTTGCGTACTAATTGTATGTTACGCGTCGTTTCGGGCGTTTTCTATGAAGACATAATACTGTTACTTTTTTATACTGTGCCCATGTCCTCGCTAGTATAATTTTTCTCAATTCATGAGAAGGACTTATTAAATTATCCATGAGACATATCTCATTAAAATACCTGATTATAGGCGTTATAATAAATTGCTGAGCAGATCCTTGTCTTCAATTTAATATTTGATCGTTTTTTATAAAACAGTATAAAATATTTAGATACAAGTTTTCATACATTCATCGCGCTAGGCAAACAATACGTCGTAATAGTATTGCTTTTAGGATTTTTTCTCATAGTTTTATAAAGATTTCTAGTGTGAACCATCAACCATGTTGAGTAGGTCCTATACTTATCTAAATATTTCTTAAAACTCTTTGAACATCACAAAGCAACTTATTTGACATTAATGTATCTTATTATTTATTTGAATAAAGTTGTTTCATATTTGATAATATCATGTACACAATATACGCTATACATTTCCAGTTTAAGCTGATCTCGCATTGTATAGGATCTCCGTACAATAGGAGGTCAGCATAAACTGGATATATAGCTTGAAATGTAGCCTATTCTGAAATAACCAATTAGAATTTCATTTGTTTTATTAGCTAATCCAATAAACACCTATTTTTAACATGCTTGTTTTATTAAGGTTCTGATCTTAAAACGAAAGGAACCTTTATTAAGATCACTTTTTGTCCGTCTGTCACAAAGATTTTTCTCAAGATAATTTTATGCAACGTAGGAATTTGAAATTGGGCATAATGATAGGACGCGATGACTTGCACACAGATCGCTAGCCAAAAATAATATTTTACCCACAAGCTGCATCCCGCGGTTTCACCCGCATAAGTCTCGATCCCGTGGGAATATCTGGATAAAAATTATCCTATTTGCTTACCCAGGTTATGGTAAATCCATTTCATCCAAATCTGTCCAGCCGTTTTAGCGTGAAAGCGTAACAAACAAACATACAAAAAATCAAATATTTTCTCTTTATAATATTAGTTTAGATAAATAAATATAGGTAGGTGTAAGTACACGCAGGCGTAAGTTTTAAAACAATTAATTTTATCATCGCAAACTTTTGCCAATAAACTTGGGTACCCACCTACCCAAGGTACATACTTCCACCGACGCGCGACGTGTTGCAAATAAACTTGGGCAAGGTTCAAAAAAAATAATCCTCTCCCAAATCTAGTGTCCGTCTAATTAACAATAATTATTTTTTCAAAAGTTGCTTGGATTTTGAATGTAGGGGGTAATCTTCGGATTCGATTCCGAAAATTCGTTCACTAATGGGAAGCTACAGTATTGTAGAGTGTCATGCGATATATTTTATGTTAAAACAAGAAATTTCACGCAGACGAACCCGCGACCAGCACCGCAAAAGCCTAGAGCTCAGCCACTCCGTATATTCGTGCTACGGGTTGATAATGCCATAATGACTGTACAACCTGTTCGTTCCTCCAAGTTTCGGAGGGCACGGTTGGCGCAAAAATTAAGCGATTGACTGCTGCGCTGTGTGTCGCGGATTCGATTCCGCACGAAACAACTATTTTTATGACCTATAAGTAGTTGTTCCGGGTCTGGCTGTTTGTGTATATGAGTTTAAATGTTTAAACGCACAATACTGGATAAATTCCTAGTGTGGGGCAACGATAAAAAAAATATATTTTTTATATATTTTAAATACTAATATAGGTACGACAGCCTGTCAGTGACAGTGTGACAGTGACAGTGTGTCAAGTGCACGAAACCGTAACTATATAATGAACTTGGGGTACTGTGAATATGGTCGGGTAGACTGAAAATGGTTTATCCATTTGGTATACCTGCAAAGTAGTTCGGAGTCTGGAATTTTATCCGACTATTGCAAAAGGCTCGCACTCTGTCGGTAACGACTTTAATGTAACTGGCGAAATGTGAGTAACTAATACGTCTGCCTACCCCATACGACCGAATGAAAAAACGGAACCAAGGATATTATCACTCTGGTGACCGTCTGTCTGTCAATCTGTTACAGCCTATTTGTTGCGAATGTAGGTACGTGTCCCAGTCGGGGGTGCGGCGAATGTACAAGTATCTCCCGGGCCTTGAAATGAATGGGGAAGAACAAAACTAGCAGCAGTTCTCATGCAACATAAAATCTCATAAAGCCTTTTTCCCCTAAGAGGGTAGGCAGAAACTACAAAACGCAACTTGCTACGATTCTTACGTACTCCTCCCAATCCTACCATAGAGTTTAGGTAGGTACACTGTGATCCTAGAATACATGGATTTTTGAATAAAGGATTTTGGCCAGGGGCCAACGATGGGTTCGTTGGCCCCTGGCCAAAATCGGAACTAACGTCGCCATCTTCTTTTTACCCGATTATGGCAAAACCAAAAAAGGGTTATGATTTTAACAAGCTATGTATATTTAGCGGTTCCCTCTTAACTCCAAAACCTCTCTTCGTATTTTGACAAACACTAAATATGTCATGCAATTAAGGCATAAATCATACAGATTACGTGTGACTCCGGGTATACGAAAACCGAAACCGATGTTATTTTATTAGGCTAAGCGTATGCTGAGACACAGGTAACGCAGATTAACGCAGCGCAGGGCAGAGCAGATTTTGTAATGCATGAACTGACAGTTGCGTACACTGCGGCACAGACACGTGCGACGCATACATGTGTTTGACCTGCTCTGTCTCTTGTAGAGTCTCTCTCGTTGTAGAGCCGCGACACGTGCAGGTCGTCACTAGTTTTTTAACACTGATTCATAATTTTGTGTCAATGACAGATTGTTTGTACTAGCTAGGACGCGAATGTGTGTGTAGCTGCGTCGCAGCATGCGCTTGTGGCCTATGTCTGCCTCGCCTGCCCTACCCTGCAAAATTTGTACTGTGCTGTGCTGCGTCACCTGCGTCTCAGCATATGGTTAGCCTTAAAATATCTTTTATATTTTAAGCTGGCGTTTTTGTCGCACTATAACTTGTCCCTTGCCCTCATGTTGGCGCCATCACTTGTAAAACTTTAGTTTCAATAGCGACTGACAGAACAATACCAGGTCGACTTGAGAGAGTCTGACGTCTGACGTGGACATTTGGAACTAAATATTTTACTTATGATGATGGCGCTACTTTGCCGACAAGTGCTAGTAGGTGTTGATTTGAGTCACCCACAAGCAGCGTTTTTTGTTACACATTTCAATGATTGCTAAATTACAAACATTTGTACGCTTGCTGGCATAACATAGCGAACTCTTTATTATCTATATTTACCATTATTATTGCACACCTATGTTAAACAAATGAATAAATTACTTGTGACTTATGACATTTATTTCCCATTCAAAATTACCTAAGTGCGATAGTGGCGCCCTCACTTTTTCCTAGCTGTTTTTTGCCAAGCTGTACTACCAATCGCGTCACGGGTCAAGTTTTAATGAACGCACTCTAATTGGGTTTTTACGAACTCTATGCTCAGATATTTTTTTGTTAATGGCATATGGACAACCGAGGAGATTAATTTATTAGAAGAAGCATTAAACTGTGTAGACTATTTATTTGACTGTGTAGTTTTTGCTCTAAAGCTTGCTGACAGTTTATAGAGCCTGTATAAGCTATTCTACTATGAGCCTCTATAAAAAACCATTCTAGTACATACTAATTCCATGGATTCAAAGACAGTCTGTGCCAGAGCTGTGCCAAGTTTGACAGTTGACAGAGTGACAGCACTCAGCAGTGGTGTGGAAGTTTCATTCATGAAAAGCGCGGGAAACCTCAAACTTGGCGGTCGTGTCCTTTTAAAGCTATAATTGAAAAATTGAAAAACGTTGTAATATAAGATCAGTAGCCGTAGTTTTTAGTGTTCTATTTTCTTTTTCTTGTAATTCAACTTTAGTTTGTATAGATTCTTCGGTAGTGGTAAGTTTTTATTTTATTTTATATTAGCGCGGGAAAATGAAGGACCCGCCTGACCCGGGGGACTCTGTTCCCCCGGCAGGCAATTACGTTACTATATCAAACGAATCGGGCATGGATACCGATGGGTCGTCTTCGGCTCGTAACTTAAAAAGAAGCCGTACACATATTTGTAAGCACTGCAATAAGCGTCGCCGTACCCGTAAAAGCCACGGTACCGTATCTTCGGGTTGTAGCTGTACGGATTTTACACCTGAAATTACTGCATCAGAACCTAACTGCTCAACTACTACAACGACTAACGATCCTACTATCAATGTGCCCGATATTCCTGCTACGTCCTCAGTTGCTCCTACTCAGATAGGTCGTAAAACTTATGATAAAACAGACAGCGCGCCTTTTGTCATTCATGTACAAAAAAACATAATTTCACCAGATGATGGAACGACACTGCACCCAATCACATTTGGCAAGTTCCTTAAACACAACGCCTTCCAAAACATAATTAACGGTAGTGTCAAAAAAATTGGGCGCAATAAAATTTCTCTTTCCTTTTCGAATTTCCTGGACGCAAATTCTTTTATTAATCATAATAGTCTAGAATCTTATAATTATAAAGCTTTTATACCCACTTTTAATGTTACTAGAATGGGTTTAGTACGTGGTGTCCCTGCAGATTGGTCTCCGGAGGATGTTATTGATAATATAACAGTACCAATTGGTTGTGGTCCAATTTTAAAAGTAAGACGCCTTAATTTTAAAGCCATTGTTGATGATTCTACCATTTGGAAACCATCCCAATCGATAGTTGTTACATTTGATGGTCAGGTGCTACCGAAAAGAATTTTTATGTGCTATAATGCATTACCTGTAGATTTATATATTTTCCCTACTGTACAGTGTTTCAATTGCTGTCGTTTCGGTCACACTAAAATTCAGTGCAGGTCCAAACCTCGTTGTTATAAATGTAGCCAAAGCCACACTGGGGACAGTTGTGACAGAGAACCAGAAAGTGCATCTTGCTGCCTTTGCTCAGGATATCATTATGCTACTAACAAGGTTTGCCCAGAATTTTCTAGACAAAAATTAATTAAAACATACATGGCACAAAGTTCAGTATCCTATGCTGAAGCAGCAAAAGTATATCCCCTTGTAACTAAATCGTATGCTGATACACTTTTATCTTCTCCATCCAAAAACTTTGCAGATACCCCATCCATCTCTTCACCTAATAGAATGCCTGCTTCAACTAGCTATAAAAAGACTGTCTTTCTCAAACCACGCTCTCCTCCCAAATCTGTACAAGGATACAATAAAGAGGCTCACAATGCCATTATTAAAGATTTCAATATTCCTCAACCATCAGATGGTTGTGCTTTTTCTAATAATCATAATAATGAAAAAAATGACACAAATTTTTCCATAAACGATTTTCTTTCTGCATTACACAATCTTCTTGTTCAGTTCAACATTTCACCGTCCAACGTTGCCCCTTCTTCCAATGTATCTCAATCCATTTGTAATGGACAACACATCCAAAATAATCCAGTGGAACTGCCGCAGTCTAGTAAATAAAAAGAGTGATGTTATATATCTTTTAAACAAATATGAGCCATTTGCCTTTGCCTTAGCAGAGACTTGGCTCAAATCTAATCATATTTTTAAAATTAATGGTTATTTAACCATTAGAGAGGATAGATCTGATGGGTATGGTGGAGTAGCTATACTTATCAAGAATACTATACCTTTTTCTATCATTACATTACCTCCTCATAGTGAGGCAATTTCAATTGTAGCTATTAAAGTTCATAATATTTGTCTTGTTTCTATTTACATTCCCCACCCTTCTTCTTCTGTTCTTCAAGAGATTAATAATCTCTTTTCATCTCTTCCAAAGCCATTTTTAATATTAGGGGACTTTAATTGCCATCATCAATCATGGGGTTGTTCAACTTCTAATTGTTATGGCGATGAATTACTAGATATATTAGACTTACATAACCTATGCATCTTGAACACAGGAGCTGTCACACGTCGTTCAGATCCCAATCAGAACCAAAGTGCAATTGACCTTTCTATCTGTTCTCCAAACTTAGCCTCTTCACTAACTTGGCATACTCTGACCTCTACTTATGGTAGTGATCATTTTCCAATAGTTATTTCTTATCCTCTTTCTAAACGAAATGCACCATTAAGGAGATCAACATTAAAATATAAGCTACCTAATAGAAATAATAATGACTGGGACAAATTTAGAAACATTGTTGACAGCAAGCTTTGCTCCTTGCCTGTTATTTCAGATGGCAGTGAAAACAGTTGTGCGGAAGCTTTAGCGCTCATATTAATTGCAGCAGCAGATGAAGTTTTTCCTGTAAAAAATAACAATATTAATACAATTCCCTCGCCTCCATGGTGGGACCCTGAATGCACAGAAATGGTTTACAAACGTAAAGAGGCTGAATACAATTATAACCTCGATATGTCTGATAGTAATTTTGAAATCGTTACTAACATAATTAACGAAACTTATAAACTTTTTAAGAAGAAAAAATTTGAATCTTGGCGTAACTTTTGCACATCAATTTCACCGAATACTCACCCTACGATCGTCTGGCGCAATATTCGTAGATTTAGGTCCATTTATAAAGACCCTTCTCCTATTCCGGATTCTTTAGCCAATGAATTTTTAGACAAATTAGCTCCGCCTTGGGTTCCTGAGGCTACTAACCTTAACCTGTCTCTTGTAACTAGTAACCAAGACACTCACACGACGCTAGATCTCCCATTCACTCTCACTGAATTAAAAGGTGTTATCCATAAAACTAAGGATTCTGCACCAGGCATTGATGGCATCCCGTATTCCTTTTTTGCTAATTTAAATGATGTCGTCCTCGGTTACTATTTAGAGCTTATTAATTCGATTATGTATACAGGTAACATCCCTGATGAATGGAAACGTCAAATGGTGTTGCCATTCCTTAAACCAAATAAAACTCCATCTGATGCTTCTTCATACCGTCCCATAGTTTTATCTTCAATTCTGATGAAATTAGCGGAGCACCTAATTAAAAATCGCCTTGAATGGTATGTTGAAAGTAAGGGTCTTTTGGCAGATTCACAATATGGCTTTAGAAAAGGTAAAAGTACAACTGACTGTTTAAGTATTTTAACATCCGATATTCGGCTATCCTTCTCTAATAACCATTCGACCATTGCAGTTTTCCTTGATATTAATGCAGCTTACGATAATGTTGTATTATCAGTTTTACAAAATAAATTAAAAGCCCTACAAGTTCCATTGAATTTGTCGAATTTCATTATTAGAATCCTGAATGATCGCTCTGTTATTATGATAATAGGAGATCATGAGGTACCTCATCTTGTATGGAGAGGTCTCCCACAGGGTTCAGTGCTCAGCCCCCTCCTATACAATATTTACACTTTTGATTTAGACTCCTCCTTAGCTAACCAAGTTAAGGTTCTTCAATATGCCGATGATTTAGTATTGTATTCTTCAAGCCAATCTGTTGAACAAGCTAGCTATGCTATCAATTCAGCTTTATCTACTTTGGAGTCATGGTTACATCTGAATGGTTTGGATTTATCTACGTCTAAAAGCGCAGCTGTTTTGTTCACCCGAAAGAGAAATATTCCCTTAGTAAACATCTTTTATATGGGAATACGTATTCCAGTTAAAGATAATTTCAGATATCTAGGTATAATACTAGATTGTAAATTAAGTAGTGTTCCTCATAGTGATTATATTGTTAACAAATGTGAAAATCATCTAAACATGCTTAGATGCCTATCTGGTGTGTGGTGGGGTGCACATCCATTTTCTTTGAAACTTATTTACAATGCAATCATCAGAAGCACCCTGGATTATGGATTGTTCGTTCTAGAACCTTGTAGTGCTATGGCTTTAAAAAAATTGGATCGCATTCAGTCTAAAGCTTTGCGCATAATTTCCGGAGCCATGAAGTCTAGTCCCATTAATGCACTCCAAGTAGAATGCGGAGAAGCTCCTTTATACCTTAGAAGACAATTTCTATCTGACAAATATTTGTTCCGGATTCTTCAGTTCTCAACTCATCCTCTCATTCCTAAACTGGACTCTTTAGTATTGCAGATTGAATCTTCAGATTACTGGTCCCATAAACGTGATCCTTGTTTAGTTGTAAGCTATAAAAAATTCCTCTCCCTTTCTTCTCCTATTCACCGTTCCAATAAACTTCCCCTATTTAGCAGTAGTTACGAGAGTTTACAATTCAGCCCCACCATTAAATACTGTGTAAGTAAACCAGGTCCCGATTGCAATTTAAGTTTTAATCATTTTTTGGCTGAACACATAGAGTACCATCACATATTTACGGATGCTGCCAAGCGTTCTCCGAGAGGTTGTGTTGGGATAGGGACTTACCATTCTCAATACAACATCGTACAAAAAATAAAATTACCTCCGGAGACTTCTGTCTTTACGGGGGAATGTTTCGGCATTTTAAAAGCTATTGAATATATTCGGGTTCTAAAGCTCAAGAAAACTATTATTTTCACAGATTCTCAAAGTGCTCTTCTAGCCATCAATAAATCCCCTTTCGAACACAAATCGCAGTGTCCTATAATCTATTTAATAAGAGAATTTGCGTTCAGAACCATTTCTGAAGGTAATACACTACAATTTGCGTGGATCCCGGCCCATGCTGGAATCCACGGCAATGAAGTGGCAGATACAATTGCCGGTGATGCAGTGCAGTGTGGGGACTTAGTTCCATATCAGAATTTTAGTACTGACCTTGTGACATTACCAAAGATTTTTCTCCGGGATACCTGGAAGGTAGCCTGGGGTATCGGAAGCAAATCAAAGGGCCGTTATTTTTCAACTATTCAGCCCGACGTTCCGGAAAAACCGTGGTTTGGCAGGGCAAAGTTTGGCAAGATGGAGACCTCCGTTCTTATACGGATGAGACTGGGTCATGTTTGCTCTCCAGCCCATCTTGCCAAACTTCATATCATCGACGACCCCATTTGCTCGTGTGGCACAGACGTAGGCGACTTAAATCATATTTTTTTCTCCTGTCCCTTATACGACCGTTCTTCTTTTCTTAGTAATCTCTTGTCCCTTGGTACTCATTTTCCTACTTCAATACTTTCCTTACTTTGTACAAATAGCTTTCCGGTATATAAATGTATAGTCTCATTCATTACCTTAAATAATATTAAGTTGTAAATATTCGTTATTGTAATTTGCTCATTATTCACTCCTTCGATTCATCCTTTTCCTTATACTGATCCTATATCCGTCCTATCCTAAATTCCGTTCTAATATAATTAATAATTTTGTTTCCCCAACTTTGTCTCTTCGATTAAAAAAATAATAATAATAAAAAATACATGACATTGGCTAATGCACAAACCGTGCGAAGCCATAATAAAAAAAAAAAAAAAAAAAAAGTTTCATTCATTCATTTGATACTGTTGCATCCGTCGAAGTCGAGGAAAATTGAAAACAAATAAAAAACAAAGTTATCAATCAAAATTCAGTTATTGCATTTTCTAAAAGTTACATGTAAAGTTGCCTAATAATGGGGGAGAAAAATACCCCACTTCTGGCTGTATTACAGCTTCTTAGAAAATATAATTTGAAGGTAACCATAACAGTTTAATAAAATGGCATATTACATTTTTTCTATCCTCTGGAAGGCTCTATTTTACTGTATATTTTATCATATTTCAGGGTACAGAAGATATCCTAAGAAAAGAAGCTAGCTTAGGAGATGTTGAATTTGAAAACTTAGATCTTCCTGAGGTCGAATTAGCTAGCATTCTTACTTCGCATCACACAGAAAGTGATCCATACAGCTACGAATTTGCTTACGATAACCTGAAGAAGTTTGTTGAAAACTCGCTCGATATTTATAAGGTAATAATGCCTAATGCTAATGAACGTAGTCAATTGTAATTGAAGGAAATTGGCTACTTAAATATTGATCAGTCGGTAACTCTCTGCACTCAATAACTGTAATGTGTAAACTGATCGATAAATTAGGTTTTTGTATTCTCTTGACTTTTTAAATTTTACAGATTAATATTTACATGAAATCCAGTGTATTTAAGTTATATTGTATTTCTTTTATTAATTAGTATATTGTTTTGAAATATTTTTATTTTTCTAGCATGAGCTATCAACACTTTTGTATCCAGTGTTTGTTCATATGTATCTGGTACTGATATTATATGACCATAATGAACATGCTGTCAATTTCTTGGAAAAATTTGGGCCTGAGCAAGAAGATTATTATCAGGAAGATTTAAAACGATTGTCTATAGTTAAACATAAGGAACAAATAAAGGGGAATGAGTTGGCTGAAATATACAGGTATTTTTACATAATAATATTTTTTTAAAGTTTGTGGTTTCGGTATGTAAAATTAAAAAAAAAAAACTGCAACTGATGGTCTGATAACCAGTGATCAGAATTTGGGGTGCAATTACTGGAATTTAATGACGTTATCAGGATAAGCCATATAAACCTGGTGCCCGAGAATAGCAAAATTACCATGTACTGTTTATACCATGCTGATATATTGATTAAATAGGTTGATTTTAGTAACTGACTTAATTGAATTCAAGTTTTATTCTCTCAAAAACGTGTAATGAGGCTGTCCATGGGGCAATCAAAGCTTGCCACCCTATTATTGTTCATAAATTTAGCTAGTAACACTTGCAAAATGCATTGTTTTCTCAGAAGCTGTTATGAGTGTTAGAGAAGTAACTGAGAAAGAGATACGAAGTGTCAGACTGTAGCGATAACAGCTAAATTGGTTTATTCATGGCAATAGAAGCTTGTAAAAACACTTTAAATATGTTTTTCTTATAGTACAATCATCATTCTCCTGCCCTTATCCTAATCATATTTTTTTCTTAAAGAATATAAGAATGACAATATTTTGTACCAAAATTACAAAATCCCCTGATTCCGGTATTTCCATAGGCTTATCCACACTAATAATATTGTTTGAGGTGGTAGATCCCAAATTGCACTACCTAATCCAATCACTGCTGCTAATGCACAGCCTAAATTAATGAAAATTAAACTATGACTTTGGGTGATACAATATTTAGCTTAAATATAAGCCTGATATATTTTTTTTTCTGTTTATCTTTCAATCGGTTGTAAACTTTTAGCAGATTTTTTTGTGTGGATATTGACTGCAGAGGTCCATTCTTTCAGCGAAGAATCTGCTCCTCAAAATTGCTTTATTAAGTTAAGTCCCATATGTGGTGGTATTTGAGCCTTTTCATGGTTATTGGTTCACTCAGGGCTATGGCTAAGGTGTTGGTGTGTGACGCTATTCAATGTTTGTAAGAATGTATCTTGTTCTATTTAATCTTTTACAGTTCTGATTTGTAGATGCTCATGTAATTCTAAGGTCTTCATAAACCATAAGCCTGATATAAAAAAAAAGTAAAAAAGACAATTTTTGTAGTATAGGTCCTGTAAGTAATTAGTAAAATTTGTTTTCCAGCACCAACAAGTTTGTTGTACAATTATCGAGAGATGCATCATCTCAGCTGAAACGTTTTTTGCAAGAACAAAAAAGCTCAACTGTAATCATCAACATTATAAACAACCACATCCAAGTTGATGTGCACGATGGTCCTGGGAGGACACAAGCACAGGTGCGCTCCACCACTGGGGGACTGATTGGTGAAGCCACTAGAAATGGTATGATATGTTATTGTACTGTTTTTATTTTTCAGAAACATGCACAATATAAAATCATATTTAAGTATATAATTATACAGTATCACACAGTGAAACTCTTCTAACTGAACTAGAGATATTTAAATAAACTATAAAATTAAAGTGTTTTTTGTTTGTAGAAAATCGGACAAAGGTTTACTATGGGCTGTTAAAAGAGCCTGATATACAAGTCCTCCCAGCACCTGTGGAAGATGAGGAAGAAGTGGAGGAAACACCAGATAAACCAAAAAAGAAAAAGGCGAAGAAAGAACATATTTTTATGAAAAAACCTAAGTCTGATCCTAACGCACCTCCAAATGACAGAATTCCTTTGCCAGAGCTGTAAGTTTATTGATATTGTTTTAACCTTTTGAAACTCTGGCAGAAGTTTAAATTACCATTACACTATTAAATTGCAGAAAGGAGACTGATAAAATAGAAAAAGGCAAAGCCCTACGAGAAGCTTCAAAGCGCATTCAATTGGGGCCAGAGAGTCTGCCATCTATTTGTTTTTACACACTGCTAAACAGTGGTCATACCGCCATTTGCTCTGATATTTGTGATGATTCTACACTACTAGCTGTTGGCTTCAGTAACTCAAATATTAAGGTATAGAAAAAACAATCATGTTGTACCATATTGTGAATAATATTGGTTTCGATCCTCATTTCTTAATAATGAAAGAGTCTTGTAATCTAGGTGTGGACATTGACTCCGGTAAAATTACGTGGGATGAAATCTGCAGAAAAATTAATTGACATAGACAGGGAGGCAGGTGTGTACATTTACGTATTTGTAATTCATTGTGAGCGCAGGCTTTATCTCTGAAACACACAGATTACCTAAAGGTGACTACAGTTGTTTGGGTGTTGCCCGTCAACTTTAAATGCTTACTGAAGAATGATTCTTTCTTCGAATGGTCTTATTTCGAAACATACCAGTCTGAGAGACATAAAGTGAACCACACTGGTTCAAGATTTTCAAAATATAAATGATACTACAGTTTGTCATATTAAAACTTGGGGTATGGTCAAGAGAATAATGATGACTACAGGTTTATAATATTATATTCTTAATTAAATTTAATTATTATGTAATTTAAAAATATATATAATTGAAATAAAAAAAATATACCTTTTTTGTAGGTGACGTACTCGTAAGAATGATGGAAGAAAGAGATAGAGACACTTGTCGTACTCTGTATGGACACTCTGGATCAGTTTATAAAGTGGCATTTGATCCTTTTAAAACGATGCTACTATCGGCTTCTGAAGACACCACTGGTACGTTATATCTATGTCATTTAAATAAAACTACAAACAAAAAATAACAATTACAAATACATCATGGAGGTCCGAAAGTAATTTGAAATATTTTTTTAGTACAAATAGAAATGCCTACAAGAAATAATACAATGCATCTTCACACAGATTTTGGCTGCATTGGTGATTTCAGACTGACATTAACGATAAGTTCTATTAGTAGGTTTTTTCACAATGTTTTCCTTCACCTATGTCAGTGATGTCGAGGGGGATAAGGAACATATTTCGTTGTGAATGTTTCGCCAGTGCTAACGCATAGTTTCATATTTATGATCATAGATCCCATATCATGTCTATTTTACATTTTCATTATATCTTTGATCATAGGGGGGCATTACACTATCATATCTATGATCAAAGATATTACCTATGAAATTGTAAAATAGACATGTGTAATTTGCTAGCTTCGTAGATCGGTACATGATATAATATGATAATGTAATATCTCCTTATGGGGGATATACCCATAATAAATGTCTATTTTACAATTTCATTATATCTTTGATAATAGTTATGATAGTGTAATATCCCCCTAAGTTAAAGTTAGCAAAACTTAACATATTAATTAAAATGTCACATTGGTATTTGCCCAGTTTCGAACCCATAACCTCGTACATGAAAGGCTTTAAACACTGAGCCATCACTAGGAGTAGAGGTACCTTATAAAGATCGATAATTGTTTCATTTGTCTTTGACTGATTTTTCAACCTATCCTCTTTACAGGTTTTCGTCTAGGCACATAAACAGGTTTAAAAAAAAATTACGTTTTCTTCTCTGGTATGTACTCTCGGAAAATGTGTAACAAAGTAGGAAAAACAATAAAATAATTATTTTATAGGTCAAAAATACAACCGACTTTCAAACTACAAAGTGAAAAATAACTATAATTTCGGAAGTCGGTGTCTTTGGATCAATCAGTATTTAAGTTTTTTGCCACCGATTTCAGAAAACTTTAGAAATTAGAGTTATTTTTCACTTTGTTGTTTGGAAGTCGGTTGTATTTCTGTTTTTTTTTTTTACGTTTTAGTGTGTTAGTTTGTAATTCATCAGTTCCACTTTACCAAATGGTGCTTTTCAAGAGCAAATGCACGAATTACTATAAAAATTACCCAAATCGCTATAGGTGTGCCTATAATATTTGAAGAGTTCTCTTGATTTCTCCAAGATCCGATCATCAGATCGTGACCAAATGACAGTGGGACCAACTTGGAAGTATACCCTTTCAAATATAAAAAAGATTATTTCATATCGGTTCAGCCGTCTTCATGTAATCGGGGAACATACATAAAAAAAAAAAAAAATATTCCGACGAACTGAGAACCTCCTCCTTTTTTTAAATCGGTTAAAAAGAGGCATTTTTAATAAATGTATAAGTCTCCATAAATATTTTTAGAAAATCAAAATGGGAATTATTTGGTTAGCTTCGATTAACTATTCCTTCAACTTATTTTTTGCAGTGAGGTTATGGTCTCTGCAATGCTGGACATGTCTGGTAGTGTACCGCGGCCACGTGTGGCCAGTGTGGGACGTCCGCTGGTCCCCCCACGGCCACTACTTCGCTACCGCTGGACACGACCGTACTGCCCGCTTGTGGGCTACTGATCATCATCAACCACTACGAATGTTTTCTGGACATTTATCGGATGTCGACGTAATGCTTTTCAGGCCTATTATTTTAACACTATTAAAATTAATAAGCATAAGATATATCATTTATATTTTGAAACAAGCCATATTGGCTAGTGTCCAAAGCATGTCTCATGCAGTGTTGTAGGTACCTACTAAATGTAATATCTCTTCTTTTCAGTGTGTCCAATTTCACCCGAATTCTAACTATGTGGCCACTGGATCTAGTGACAGAACAGTGCGCTTATGGGATTGTTTGACAGGAACACAAGTTCGAATCATGACTGGGCATAAGGTATTTATTAATCAAGGAACTGCTGGTATCAGATCCCCTATTTCTGATTTTTTGTTGATACTTACAATTTCATTTTATTTTCAGTCTACCATATTTACCGTAGCGTTTTCTATTTGTGGGAGATGGCTAGCGTCGGGAGGTAATGGAGAGCTCATTGTGTGGGACATTTCGACTGGATCTCCTGCTGCCGTACTGCCGCCAATGCATACAGCTCCTATTCATGCATTGGCTTTCAGTCGCGATGGCACCATTTTGTCATCAGGTAATTCTATCAGTTTTTCTATTTTTGTAAACATAACATATTTGAGTTTTTGAAGATCCCAAGAATTGCATTTAGAACTATGTTATTTTCAGGATCTTTGGATTGCAGCATAAAGTTATGGGATTTCAATGCTATCACAGAAGAAGCCAATGGTGAGGAGGCAGGTGCTACAACCACAGTACAGAAAGAGGATAAATTTTTACTGCGGTCATTTGCAACAAAGAATTCACCCATAAAGGGTTTACATTTTACACGACGGAATCTTTTGCTTGCAGTAGGTTCCTATGAAGGCAGTTCATAATCAACTAGTTATCAATAAGTGGCTATTATCTATTTAATTTTAAATTCCGTTAATCAATAAAATCATAATTCTTGGACTTATATTTTTTATTATTATCAACAATCCATTATTACAGTGAAAGTCTAATGATTTTAGACTGAGCTTTAAACATTTTTGACCCCCAATGTTAACACAATAATCTCCATCCACAATGTTTTATAATACCTGCAGAAAGTAGGCCCTTTCTGAGGTGATAAATTGTATCATTAAATTTAACACAGATTCATTACTTCTGGCCACTTGTGCTTTCATTGCTTGTTTGAAATCTTCTTTTACACCTTTATCAGCTCCACGAGTACCTATTCTTCTTTGTCCCAGATGCTGCTGAGAATTTGGTATAATGTCAAGCACAACATTGTTCCCTGGTTCATTCCAAATGAAATACAGCTCTTCTAGTAAATCTATATGAATTATGTATGTAGAGAAGAGGCGGTAATGAAACACACCTTTTTGTCTAATTACATCCAGTATGTGATTGAATATTGCTTCTTCTTGTGGCCAACCAAGTTGCATTAAAACAAGCATGTGACCATATGTTAGATCAGTGGTATTACCAGTATTTAATAAAATTCTAATAAGCAGAGTACAGAAATAATGCATAATGGCAACTTTAGTGAGTGGCAGAAAATGTAAGTGTCTATGTTTTCCTCCTACAATTAATTCCGGTTCTAGAACACCTTCCACATTAGGTAATTGGGGTAGAGCAGCCAATATACTCTCTATACAGGCAGTATAGTTCTTTAGAAAATAGTTTATAGACACTCTTACTATGCTTGCTGCCACGCTAGTTACTGTTGCTTGAGGCATAGCTTCATCATATTTTCCTCGGTATAGAGCAAACTCATCAGCAAACCCCTCAGACCATGGTTTAATTTGCAATTGATTAGCTAGTTTTGTGAATTCTCTTGAAATAAGTTCATTACTGTGGAGTAACTCCCAACAGTTAGCAGCTGCTTGGAATTGATGGGATGATATACCAGTAACCTCCAGGTCGCCTTTCCTTCTTTTTGATGGTGATACTTCTGGGTCTGACAATGCCTCCACAAGAATATGATTACCTTTTAATGACTTCTGCTCATATAGACATCTAAGGAAGAATGTCGTTCCACAATATAAAAGCTGGCGACAGTCGTCACTGTTCCTCAATGTCAATAATTTTTGGAAGTATGTCTCCTTGTTCAAACTATTACTATAATTGACAAAAAAAGAATCCCATCCCAATTGCCTACCCATTAAATCTAAAACACCAAAAAGCCTTTGCCAAGGATCTGTTATATCATGTTCATTTTCATCATATACATAGGAATTATAAAAGTCAATAGCTTTGATTACCAGACGCTGTAGCAATCTTGGTGATTCTAGTGAACTGAGTAAGGGCAGCGTTTCCACTACTAACAGTCTAGCATAGCGATTGTCGTAAAAGAACTTTTCAGCATTTATTAATGTCTTCACTAGACTGTCTACACCTAATTGTGGAAATTTCTTCAACAACAAAACTAATAAACGACAATGTTCCATTGTATCGTCACTATTCTCAACACTAGTCTTAAGGATTGTTAATTGTATATCTGGACAAATGTTGTCAAACATTTGGCTTAAGAAGCTTCCTTCAGATGATCTCAGAGCATTTGCAATAGCTGATATTTCAGGCAATAAAGATGGCAGGTTTTGCCTTGATTTCATTAAGGAACTAAAACATTCGGCGGCCTCTTGGACATTTCCTGATTGCTTTTCCATTAAATAAGCTTCAAACTGTATTTTAAAATTTGCAGGAAATAAAGTTTTCGCTGTGAGCATCCATGCTTTAGCAGAGTGGATATTGTACTTTTGCGCGTCTTTAGCTTTCGCTATGATGTAGTCCTCATCACTCAATGCTGTATCGACTCCTGGCATTTTGTTGTTTGGACGTATTACTGTAAAATATATTAAATAAATATATTATTAGTACGTTGCGACTATAGATCAATATTTATCTAACTGGGCCACTACCAATTACCTTATCAGAGACAGAAAAAGTTTAATGAATTTGCTATCATAGCAACATATGTGATACTGTTATGTTGATTTAATAATACAGATTCTTGAAAATTCCGGCGTAAAGTGATGATCTAAATCGGTTGTTGATTAGCTGCACAGACTAAGTTGATTAGCTGAATCTGCTGAATTATGATTTATGACATCTGTTTGTTTGACTTTGACATTGGCGTTGGCGTCGTTCAAGTGTTAATGGTAAACAGACACGTGCGGTATAATTCTGGAATCTCATGGAATTAGTAAGTACTTTATCGGCTCTATACGGTTGCTAAACTTTGACAAACCAAACGTGTCGATAGGGTTTGGCTTGACTTGTTTATTGCATAACTCATGTATCTAAGTACCTACAAGATCTTAATATTAGTTACAAAAGTTCACATGGACCCTTCCTGTTACCTGGGCACAAAGATTTACAATATGAAAAGTAGCATGGTTTAAAATCATTAACTTTTTATAAAGAAATTCTCAATTGTTCATAATAATTTAAATTGTAGATCTATGATCAAAGATATAATGAAGTTGTAAAATAGTCATTTAATATAGATATATCCCCCTTAAGGGATATTACACTAACATATTATATCATATACCTATCTACGAATCTAATATAAATACACGTAGTAGACATGAAATTGTGATACCCAAATTTAGATTAACTAAAACAAGCAAGTCATTTCTTATAAACAGTATCCGCTTTTATAACAAGTTGCCAAAGTCTGTTACAGAACTTAGCGATGGGAAGTTCAAAACCCACATCAAACGTGTTCATATCAAGAAAGCATATTACAAAATTAAAGACTATGTTGAAGACAAGGAAGTTTGGCAATAATTCCTTCTGCACATGGGGCTTCCCTGGTATCTCATTAACGGCATAATTATGTAAGAGTCTATTATCTAGTCCCAAATTACCATATTTATTTTCATCTTATAATTTTTTTTTTTTACATTCGTCCTTGACATATTCATCCTATTATTTGACATTATATACCTACGAGTTAATTTCAACTCTTCATTTGTGGCTTTTTTGCACATGATAATTATTCAGATTTATTACAGTTGTAATAGCAATAATGTAATTGCGTTTAATTAAAAGAGGTTTTTATTTTTATTAATTTATATATCTTTTGTATAGAATCTTTTCTATTTTGTGAATTTGAGAACACTGTAGGCTTAGTGGACTGTAGATTTGTTGACCATTTTCTATTTTCTTAAGTACCTGGTACTTATTGAAAGACCTACACTGTCCTCCCATACCTAGTCACACTGTTATTTGAAAGAATTGTAAAAGCCAATTATTTTTAAAAGAGTAACCGTGGAGTTTCTTGCGGGCTCTTCTCCATAGGAAACGACCAATTGGAACCGTGCACCTAGCTTCTGACGTTTCATAAGTGCCCATATAGGTCTATGTGAAATAAAAATATTTTGGTTTTTTTTTGAATTTTGAATTTGAGTCTCTCAAATTACCCATAATATGTCTATTTTACAATTTCATTATATTTTTGATCATAGATCTATGATCATATATATGATAATGTAATACCCCCTTAGATATCATTCAAAATTCAATTCATTACTTAAAAAAAGAAAAAAAAATACAAAAAAGGCAATTCAAATTAAAAAAAAAAAACAAAAAGTAAAATAAAATTATTTAAATGTAAAATGAATAAATAGTGAAAGTCGGTTGACTTATACTTTATTTTCATTATTTGATTTGTGATGTGATCAAAAACTTCACTCAGTGTATATTAGCATTTATCGACCAGTAGTTTTCCGAGCCGTTTAGTACCTAAATATTTTATCATGTTGTTCTATTTTTACGTCGTTAGGTATTTTATTCATTATATATTTTAATTAATATTACATGAGGACTTGTGCTGTGTAATTTTAGCCAAGATTGTGGTATTACGAGAGTGTTTTCAAATCGTCAACACGGTGCATAACGGCGAGGTTGGTCTATAATTGTAAGATAGAAGTTATATTGTCTAACGAATTTATAGATATCTAGAATAATTGATGTCAAAGTGTCTACAACTTACGTCATTGTTAATTAACCATTATCCTAATACCTATTATTTTTCTGTAGGACAAACAAGTAAGTAGTTAATATCTAACTCACAGAAACGTAATGCATGTACTGAAAAAAGTGAAAACGTCTTTAGGCGCGTTGGGCATTTTTGAGATGGAGTAAACCATTGATTTCGCGACACCCTGACGACACCTCATTTTTATAAACGCGATCATGCTCTTTATTTATACTACGTTAAGGATCAATGTTCAATGCAAGTATTTATACTTTAAAGGTTTCGGAGAAGTATTTTTGAAGATAAAACTTCTTTAGGTACGCTGGGAATTTTCGAGATGGGAGTAACCCATTGATTTCGCGACATAGTAACGCAATTTACCGAGTAAAAGACATCAACGCGTTGATTACCGCGGTGCATGGAGTAAAAGACATCAACGTGTTGATTATCGCGGTACCGATTTTTTTTCAAGTTTTCACTTCTGTCGGCACTCCCGGAGTGCCACTGTTTTTTTGTAAACGCAATTGTGCTCTTTATTTAGATAAGGTGACGGACCAATGTTCTATACAAGTATTTTTCTTCCACCAAGGCGATCTTGTTCAACTTTTCACTTCTGTCGGTACTCCCGAAGTGCCACCACTTTTATTGTATATACGCTTTCAGTCATTTGGATATCTAAGACTAGACCTAACAATGTATCATAATCCTCCTTTTTGCTTCGGCGTAGTCGAGTAAAAATTATCTACGCATTCCAATTTAGTACCGTAAACGGAATCAAAACTTAGCCAATAACACGATAACGATGCCGCGGGGTTATCAGCGGCATTCCGTAACTTCAGTTGCTGACCATGGTTTTGTTATTGTTATTAGTAATTAACTATTTATTTATTTTACATGGATGGTCCTAGTTTATCATTTTGTGAGTTCGAGTTACAGCTTTATGAACAGAATCCAGCATTGCATATGTAAGCGGGTACGGCTTGTATTCATGGAGGCTTTTATTTAGGTAATTTCTGTTTACGTTTTTATTTTATATGCCTGCTTACTTCTATATTAGTCGTCATTTGGGGCTCGTTCGCTCGCTTTGCTCGCTTACTTGAACCCCCGTCATCCCCTTCGAACTAAACCTGTCCGATTCGGGGTGCCCCAGGACCAGAACTTACTTCGCTCGCTCTTGCATCCTAAATTTTCATTACCTTTTTACTAAGTCGAGATGTGTCGGCACTTGGCGCCCGACTGGAAAGAGGTTAGGTATGCAGGGGATGGCGCGCTCACCTCACTAAACCCCTCCATCCCTTGCGAACTTAATAGACAGTACTATTTTTAAGGTTAGGAAAGTAAATATTGTCTCCATTGTACTTTATGGACCGCGCGTGAGATGCTTTTGCGTATACAATATGTAAAAAAAAACCCTGTCCGATCCGAAAGGGCACATAGGTACTGCAATAACATTACCTACCAAAAGTAATAAAAAATCGTATTATTATTTAATTGAAATAAAAAGTTATTACTATTTTAAATTCACATTTTTGGTACCAAAATTACCCCAAATAAAAAAAAAATCTGCATATTTTCAACACAGGCTATAAGTTATGACTTGAAGATACCCGCTAAACGACGGTCGCCCGCGCCCCATGTATGTAGTAACCAGGTAAAAAGTAAAATGCCCCATTTAAAAAAAAGTGTCGAATTTCTCTATCACCCATCTCACAAGCGTATCTTTGTTTTTAATCGACTTCCAAAAAGAAGGAGGTTATATGTTCGTAGCGTGTTTTTTTTTTTAGTGAAAAGTTCTTTAGGCGCGTTGGGCATTTTTGAGATGGGAAAAACAATTGAACCCGCGACATCTCATTTTTGTAAACGCTATTATCTACTATATAAAAATAAGTCGGGTTTTCCTTCCTGACGCTGTAACTCCAGAACGCACGAACCGATTTCCACGGTTTTGCATTCGTTGGAAAGGTCTCGGGCTCCGGCGTGAGGTTTTAGGTAGGGTAGGTAGGTAGGATAGGTAGGGTAGGTAGGGGGTAGGTAGGTAGGTAGGTAGGTAGGGTAGGTAGGGTAAGTAGGGTAGGTAGGGTAGGTAGGGTAGGTAGGGTATGTAGGGTAGGTAGGGTAGGTAGGGTAGGTAGTTAGGTGCGCCGTAAATAAGTTCTTAATGCTACCCGTGCGAAGCCGGGCCGGGCAGCTAGTGCTCTATAATTATGTTACGTTACGGATCAGTTCTATTTAAGTATTTTTACTTTAACCTCTCTGCTCGACTAGATTTTGACATAGGACATACCAGCTGACTCGACGAGATGTTCCGAATTACGTCATGAAATTCAGGAATTTACATCAACTTTCAGCATTTGGATTTATTAAGAACAATATGTTACCGCGCCTATTTTACTAACTTATACAATAAGTTTGTAGCAAATATCTAAAATTATATGTTGAGATCAGTCAAACCGCGTCAGTACACAGCGAAAGTTGTATATAATTGGTATTAATACACCTAACCAAAAGGTAGGTAATTTAAATTTGCTGTAAATATGTACATAAAAAACCTACTCTCTTACTGAAAATATTCTGGAAAAGTAAAGAAAAGTAAACGGGAAAAGTAAAGATATTATCATTCTCTCTGCATTCTTACTTTTATCATTTTTCATACATTAAAAACACGATTAAATCTTGATAAAAATTGTGTTGCGACGTGACACTACTTAGTGCTGTCGACCGTCTAGCGTCTACCCAATTTTCTTATTTCGATTCAAAAGTTGCATTTAGCCTAATTATCGATTAGGCTAAATGCAACTTTTGAATCGCAATAAAATCAGTATGAAAAAAGTATTAGAAACTGAATAAAAACTCTTTGGTATATTTTCCATGAATTATTTTATTTTTGATATTAATAATTTTATTAGTAAGTATACACGTACAGTCTGGATAGGGCAGTAACTTTTTAGGGATCCACACGTACGAAAAAAAACGGAGCCCATAAAGGATTACTCGTGTGTCGGTCTGTCACAGCCAATTTTCTCCCCATCTACTGGATCGATTAAGTTAAAATTTGGTACACATATGAATTCCTGTGACCCAAATACGGAAGTGTAACATAAATAAATGAATTTTGAATATGGGGTCACTTTTGGGGGGCAAACAAGATAATTAAAAAAAAAGTTATGCAAACTATACCGTGTGACATATACAATGAAAGGGCTTCTTGTGACAGTTTCAAATATTTATGTTAATTATTCTATATTATTTTTGGCACTAAGTTCTTTAACGCGACTTGCAGTAGGAGTAAACTGGTATAAATAGTCACGCGAAAAAGTGTTCATACTCGTGACTGTCTTCTTCTATCTTGGTAGAGTGAGAGAGGGAAAGTGTGAACATGATCAAAACGTAAATCCAAGATGGCGGCTGCGGAAATTTTCAAATTTTTCATCTTTTGAGTCGTTTTCATGGTTGTCGAGGGCGTTAAAGTCGATAGTGAGGTCAAAATGGAAATCCAAGATGGCGGCTGCGAAAATTTTGTTTTTGTTTGAAATTATACGTGAAAAACAACTTAGTTCCTCCGGACTTATACGTTATATTTTTTAAATTTATTATAGAAAATTGACCATTCCCCACTTATCTCCGGAGCCATTGAACCTACTTTTTTATACTGGAAATTGCTGGTTGATTATAGATTCCTGGAAAACCTGTAAAAAGTCTATGGTCGTAAAATTACACGAGTTTGTTTGTGGGATAAATTATTGGTATAAAACATGGAGGCTATTACAATGTGATAATTTTTCGTCATCACTGTAATTTTCATGGTTTTCGGGGGTTAGTGCTGATATCGAATAAGATGAACATTCTCGATTTTAAAATGGTGGCTATTCCAAATAATAATAATATTATATTTATTCTCATAGACATCAGTTTCATGCCGATTGTAAACTCAATAACCAAAATCCGTAAAAAAAAACGGCCCTCTTAATTTCGTCAAGTCTGTCTGTCCGTGCATCCGGATGTCATACAGCCATTTTACATGGAGACAATTTACACTCTACCGATGAAAATTTGGAAAAAGGTGTATTCTTTGCGCCGCTTAACAATGGTGTAGTGAAATTACGAGAAATATAATATTGGGGGTTGCATTCCCCATACATATAACCGAGAGATGAAAAAAAATCTATGCAGATAAAGCGTGTATTATTGGATCTCTAATTAAAATGATAAAGATATTTTTAGGTGGCTTTACTTAAGTCAATAGTTTTTGACGTATGGGTTATTTTCAGTTACAACCACAGAATTAAATTTGTTTTTTAAAGTTTTTTCAAGAAATACAACTATATTTTTGCAGTCGATAAAATTGATGCTGTGCAATGTTTATGCGTAAATATTCATCCTAACTACGGAACCCTTCACTGTGCGTAGTCCAACATACACTTGGCCAGTTTTTTTAAATTTTGTTGGGTAACTACCACAAAAAAAAACAGTGGCACTCTGGGAGTGCCGACAGAAGTGAAAACCTAAAAAAAATACTTCCAAACACTTTAAAAGTAAAAATACTTGCATAGAACATTGATTCGTAAAGTAATATGAATAAAGAGCACAATCGCGTTTACAAAAATGAAGCGTCGGTAACGGTGTCGCGAGTTCAATTTTATTTTCCCAACTCAAAAATGCCCAACGTGCTTAAAGAAGTTTTCACTTCAAAAAATAATTTCTATTACTCGAGTAAGAGTAACCTTTTAATAAAACTACCAAACTCATCAACTAACAAAAATATGGACGTAATTTGAAAGCGTTAGCGAAATACATACCCACTTTATAGAATTAATTTATCATCATTCCCAAACAAAATTTTGTTAAGCCTACCTTAAAAATGTACACTGGGCATTTTGTAGCAAACTATCAGAAGGTATCAAAAATAAAATCCACAGTAAATAATTATCCAATAAATCAAAATAGTTTTGAACAGCGAGCACATTCCAAGTTTAAATTCAAATATAGAAACAATTAGGCGCGAAATTCAATAAAAGAGGTAGTATCTACCCCCGTCCTGACTGTTGACTCGTTTTTATACATAATGTCCAAAAAACGATTAAAATTACATCAGAAAAGTATACATAATTATTAAAAACAATGCTTATTGTATTTAATGCTTAAAAAAATTTATTTAAATTTTCAAGTATCGATATTTCTGACATTTGACATATTAATTCAATCATTATTACAATAAAAAAAACAATAATAGTCGGCGATTTTTAACACAAATTGAGTAGTGTTAATGAATATTACCTGTGTTCGTATATTTACATTAAGATCTGGGCATTTTCTAGTTAATTATATTATTTCTCACATTTTAAATCATAGCTACATGTGTTTGTGTGATATTTGTGAAAAGTTAAATGTAAACACGCACGATTGTTGCGAAAGTTTGACTTTGGATATCAAAAACTTAATTACCACTACTTATTTAATTTGAAAAATAGATGAATTCGTCAAATAATTAATGATGTAGTATTCACTGGTGGGTGTATTTACTACTGTGGTGGAGTTTGAATGTTCGAAATCCCCAATTTTTATGTTTTTAAACTTCGATTGTCATCAAAATGACGATTATCGCATTTACAGACTTGAATTTTATACAGGTAAATTAATAATCTTGCGCGCTAAATATGAAACTTTTAATGGCGTAAACATATGAGTTTTTTATTCTACTCTCTTAATTAACGCACATTCATAACATTTGATGGGTAGCTTGATAAATATTTAAAATAAGGCTGTCGTATGTCGTCATTCTGGGGTCCAATTAGACCCACTACCAAGCCGGCGGAGGTTTGTGTGTTCGGGCCCAATCGGGGGCGCTTCCGAACTATACGGTTAAAGGTTTTGGAAGTATTTTTTCACTGTCGGCACTCCCGGAGCGCCACTGTTTTTTTTTTATAAGTATGTCCACCGATTTCTCCTTTAATTGTGGACTGATTTTGAAAATATTTTTTGTTTTTGTTTGAAAGGTTACGCTCTTATTAACTTTGCTTCGATAGTTTTTGAGTTAGCTTCAATAGTTTTTTTTTTTTCACTTCGTATGTGGTAGTGGTGAACCACTACAAAATGAAAAATAACTTTTAACTTCGAAAGTCGGTGTGTTTGGTTTTGAATTTTCATTTGCACGTCCACCGACTTCCGAAATTAAAGTTATTTTTCACTTTGTAGTTTTTTTTTTTTGGAAGTTTGTCTTTTTTTTTTGTAAAGGTATACATAAATTAATATAGTTGTTTTCTTCGGATACCTACCTAATAATTATTATTTACATGGAACTTTTGTATGAAATCATTAAAATTAATAATCGCATAATATAGTGACGCCACAGATAATATACTAGTAGTGACGCTCCTTCCGTATGTGGCCCATAGACATAATAATAAGTATGGACTGGAAATACCTACAAAAAAAAGGTGCATACCTACAACTCAAAATGTCTCATAAAATGGCTGCCAATGCTAGGGTTGTGTCATTCAGGGAACATAGTGTTACTATTTCGAGTATCGATACTAGTACGTAATAGTATTACGAATCTTACTAGATATCACGGTTGAATCATATTAAAAAAATATTAGCTAATAGTCCGTTGTAACAGAAAAAAAACGAGTATTGACAATTTATCACATCCCAAACAATTTTCCGCATAATTATAATTTCATTTATAGAATTATTACTTAGCAAATAAAGTTTTCACAAATATTTGTAACGCAAACCTAATGTTTGGCAAGTGAACGTTTAAACAAAGCCAAATATTTAGTATCGAGTGAGCATGCAAGTCTTATGCCTGTTTTCACCTTCACTAAGTGACACTTAAATGAATCCCTAATAAAAGTTCACTGTTGGATTTTCAACGGTAGACTCAGCGCTGAGAGTTGAAAATCCAACAATGCAGTTTTATTTAGGTATTCATTTAAGTGTCACTTAGCTGTCGGTGAAAACGGGCATTAGTGAATTAAATTTTTAACAATTTTATCATAAATGAACATTCGCATCCTTACATATTATAAAACAAAGTCCACCGTCGCGTCTGTCTGTTTTTCTATCTGTCTGAACGCGAAAAACTCAAAAACTACTAAACGGATTTTCAATCAATTTTCACTAATGGACGGAGTGATTCATGCGGAAGGTTTTAGTGTATAATTCATTAAGGTTTTGTGTAAATTGGCTGAAATTTGAGTATTATTGTTGAAAATGTCGGATAAAATCATGCGGACTGGGAACTTTATTAGCGTGCGCCGCGGAAACATAAAAGTTACATAAAATATATGTTCTACAGTATTATTCATCTTAAAAACTTCAACAAATAAATCGTATACACTACATAAAACTCTGCGGAACGGTCTCTCGGTGCTATGAACCAAAGAGTACAGTTTGCTGTAAACCACGGGCCGGACTTAGCAATATCATTTCAGCGCAGCGAAGGAACTAGTATCAGAAACTATTACGGCAACGGTACAACACTATTCCACCATGACATATCATTGTAAACAAACGAATGAAATTATGAAATAAGAAAAAGGTCTGTTGGACGGAAATAAACTCATATATTAAAATTTAAGCCGTATTTAATGATCGCCTAGCAATTTTTTCATCGAAAGTTTATCACTTTATTTACTATTGCATGAAAACCGGCTACTAACCTGTGCAAAGATAATTGAGGTTGATTTTCCTTCTTTCTTGCACCACACTTCACAATAGAACACACAGGCATCTTGAATTGGTGTTTTCCAACGTATATATGTAGTTTTAAAGGAAAACTCCACGTAATTTTCTCACAAATCTCAATAAAACAAAAAGTAAACAACCACTTGACAGCAGAACTACCATGAACTTGTCGCATAATATGGCGAATATGGCACTTACCTACAACTGTTACTACGTCTCAACAAAATGTTGCCATTATCAGGAACAACTGAAATATTGTTGTCTCTTTTATCAAATACGATTACCACATTAGAAAGAGTGAAATAACACGATATTTCACATTCTAGTTCGTTTTTCACCCATATTTGTATAAGCAAACTTATGTATAGAATATCGCGGCGCCTCCGTGTTTTTACCATCTCAATGATGTGGCCCCTTTTTGGTCGCTAACGCTGGTTGACATGTGCTACCACAGGTTTAGCCGTGAATTTATTAAAATAACCTCAGATGCTAAAGCGACTGAAGTGAGCTCGAAAATTTTAGTAATCCGAGGCGGATTGCTAAAATTTTAAAAAGTTAACTTTTCCAACAATTTAAAAACTTAGAACTGAAACGTTCAGTGCTCATCAGCGTTCACAATGCTTCAGCGCGAGAGAGTGCTCTGCTCTCAATGTGTCAATTATACATGGAATATATATTATCAGGAAAGTTTTAAAAACTAGAGACTTTACTATTTCTTGTAAAGAATATATTTTAAGAGATTGATTTAGGTACCTTGATATATATAATAAAACAAAAATGTAATTAAAAAGTTACGTGTAGTGCTTTCCCGTTGGAAAGTGTGTCTGTTTGTCGTCCCGTTTCACGTCGTCACACGCAATGGATTAATCTAAATCTTCTTCTATTAAGTTCTATTGTACCGTTTTATTATCGGCTAAGTGCCTGTCGGACTACGCACAATGAAGGGTTCTGTAGTTGAGATGAATTTATCCCAAGAACAAACTTAAAACATCGAAGTTGAAAAACATGTCCTCCTATAAATTCCGACTGCAAATGTAAATTTGTACGCACAATATTGGGAGGTTTACCATGTTATTTGACTATAGACTTGTTGTAGTTTTTCCTATAATTTATGTGAATGTTTCGCCATTGCAAACGCACGGTAAGAGATGACATCTTGAAACCGATGCAGCATGCATTATTTTGGCGTCGCATGTCTCGTCAGATAGTTTTGGTGTTCCATGCATGGTGGTTGCCTTCCACAGATGATCACATAATGGGTGAATCGTGAAGTCAGTTATTGCCAAGCTGTTCATAGTTGCTACCCATGAAATTAGTAAGTACAAGACTTACTAACTCCATGAAGGTTCTCAATGATGCATGGATGACAAATTGACAATGACTTTGACAGAATGACCCATGACGTCCAACTGACTTAGTGTTTACGTTTGATTGAGAATTGAGCTTTTGCTATCAGTGTTTGACTGTATTGGTAATTAATTAGAACGTGCAGTACAGTGTAAATAAAGTTATTAGATTAATTCTTCAATTAAATAATAATTTGTGAATTTAAGCAAAATTTAGTTTTGCATTTGTATTTCTAAATGTTAATAATGCATGAATTCGACCTATATGATGACTATGCAATTGCAGAGGTCGTTCCTGATCATATTTTAGAAAATATATTTTCCTTTCTCCGTTTAAAAGATCTCCGCAATTGTGCTTTGGTATGTAAGAGTTGGTATAGAATTCTTAGTGATGAAAATAATGACGTGTGGCGACTACATTGTGTGAAAAGGTTAGCAGAAGAAGTTATGAAATCCGATTTACTATCCACTGTTAATACTTACAAATCAAAACTGAGGGCCTTTTACCATGCGTGGAATCCTCATGACTGTTCAAGAAACATATATGTTAAAGCTAATGGATTTACTTTACACAGGTGGGCTATGACAATAATAATAATGCTTTCTTTTTATTTAATATATTATAATTATGTTTCCACACTTTATGCCTTTAAGTATCAATATTCAACAGGAATCCTGTAGCACAAAGTACTGATGCATGCAGAGGAAAAGTTGGATTTTACAATGGAAGACATGCTTGGGAAGTCATATGGGAGGGACCCTTGGGCACTGTAGCTGTAGTAGGTATATCAACCAAAGACGCGCCATTGGAATGCCACGGATATGTGGGGCTTCTGGGGTCAGATGAACAGAGTTGGGGATGGAATTTAGTTGATAATCATTTGTTGCACAATGGTGACACTCAAGGACATTATCCACTCCTAAATAATTGTCCAAAGTACCAGGTGAGAAATTTTCCATGCATAGGATATTAAACTTATTTATTAAAGTTATATTTATCCCCTAAATGTTGTGAAGACTATAGCAACATACTTAATTGTAAATTATTTTATATGCTTGCCAATAATTATAATTAATTCATATTTTCTTTAGAGTGGTCTAAAATTTATAATAATACTGTTGGCAGTTGTGAAAAAGTAGCAAATAGAAGCCATGTTTTAATTATAATTGTCTCCTGTTTCAGGTTGGTGAGCGTATTCGAGTGATCCTAGACTGTGAAGATAACACTTTATCATTTGAAAGAAATTATGAATTTTTAGGGGTTGCATTCAGAGGTAAATATCAACAGTTATTGTACTATATAATAATATAATGTACAGCCATGAGCGTTAATATATTACTATCAACAATTCAGCAATAATATCTAATTCATGATTGGTTCAGGGCCTGCAGAAGTACTTCATAACGAGGGGACAAACTTCTTTGGTCACCCCCTTCTCTCAATCTCCAGCCCTGACTTCCTCCAGTCAATTTACTGTAGTTATGAGACGAAGCAGAGATGACTAGGTCAATGAAATAATAAAAAGATTTTGTTTATTACTTATATTGGGAAGATTCACTGGATGATACTAAAGACTAATTGTGCCTCTCAGGCATCTTTGAAGCGAATTCCCTAAGAATTTCATTTAAATCTAAATCAAATGTTTCTATGCTATGCATGTGCAGTATTGCTAGATAGGTTAGTCTTCTCTGCTTCATTGATAGGCAGAGGAATGTTTCAATGTGTCGGAGGGCACTCGGTGACCTTTCGCACTATATAGAGAGAAAGCGCCCACTCTGCTCTATAAAGTAAACGCTCTTAAGAAAAAACAGCTATACATGAATAAACAGCTAACCTTTACCATGTAGTAAATTTTAGGAGCGGGCGCGGCCCCCCCCCGTTTTGATTTTAAGGAGGGCATTTGGCTCCGTCTGCCCCCACAACCGCGGTCCCTGGATTGGTTCATTTTATTATATTTATTTGAGAAAATAAACAGTTACACATTACAGAATTACGACATTTTCCATATATTATAAATTCATATCTGTTCTTAGCCCACGTTCGCACGGACGTAGAAATATCACGGTGGGATTTTTTCGCACACTGGATTTTCTACGCTCTGCTTAGCACCGAGAGTTCAAAATCCAACAGGTTTTTCGACGCGCTGGATTCCACTCTGTTGGATTCTCAACGCTCGGCTCAACATCGAGAGTTTAAAATCCAGTGCGCGATAAAATCCCGCCGCGATATTTTTACTTACGAGCGAACGTGGGCATAAGGAGACAGCAAATATAAGTTATCATATTTGAAAGGCATACAAGTAGCAACACGAATATGTGACATCGCAAATCGAAACACCATAACTATCTGAACAAAGACTATATCAAAATAAATAATACTGTATTTCAGCTTCAAAAAGATCTCACCTTTTAGAAAGCATAAATTTTGGAAATTTCTTGCATAATTAATATCTGGGTACACAGTTCAGTTCAGCTTCAGAGTAATGTGATACCTTGTTATGAGCGATGATATTTGACATCGCTTTGGCAGCACATTTGGCAGATTAATGTTTTAATCTGTTTTCTTCTCTATCGCAATCAGTGCTGCACATATTGCAAAAATATGTGAAATCTCACTGGAAGCATAAATATAGACGTTAATGTTTGAAAGCAGAGACATCAATGATGACCATTTTGGAAGAACAATCATCAATCGATTTTTTGGCAACTGACCCGATGTCGACTATTTTACTAGTATCAATTACCAACCTTAAAGTGGGTTAGTATTAATTTCATAGTCAATGCAAGTAGGTAGGCAAAAAGTAAATAAATGTCAATCTGATTTTATGTAGTAGTATACAGAAATACGAATCGACAAGAAATTCACTTGTTATGCTGTGAAAAAAATACAAAGCCTTTCAAAGGTAAAAGAGTTGTGATGTCCTTTAAAAAAGTTGTGGTTGTATATACCAAGAATTAAAGATTTCCTATTTATTAAGTCTAGAAAAGATCTATAGAATAACTTGAAATATTACTGTTAGATATTAACGTTACCAGTGGAAAGTCGCATACATTCATAAGCTCACGTCTTCTTCCCATACACACACAACCCCACACACATTTTTGCACATTATCATTCTGTCAGATATTTATATTGCTGAAGTGATTTCTGATATTTATGCTGCTTGTTGCATACATGTAATTTTTTTGCATTATGAGCGGCACTTATTGCAATATAGAAAAAAAAGGCTCGAAACATACTGTCAGATTTGTACACTGCCAAAATGATGTCAGATATTTTTAATCCCAAAAATGTATCACATTCTTCAGAACTGAACTTGAGTAGGCAGATATTTAAAACGCCAAATATGTCCAATATTTATTTATGCATTCTGAGAGGTGACACATATCTTTGAAGCCGACGTGGCATCAAATATTATGTGTCATCTATATTTTTGCGTTGCGTGTCTCATCAGATAGTTAGGATATTTCTTCGATGTCAATGACAAATTATGTATTTGTGGCACTATTTGTATACTGCCATCATAAGGAGAAAAGACGTATATGATTTTTTTTTTCGAAATAGAGTTATATACATATTCGTCTTTTTTACTGATTCCGGATATTTATATAATTCTATTTCGAAAAAAAATTCAGATACGTCTTTTCTCGTCATGACGGCAGTATGTGCCACAGGTGATCCCATATATTTGCTATCTTCTTGAGAACAGATAATAATGAATTATAATGATGCTGTATTGTCAAGAATAATATTTAGATTTACTTGTAAAAATATTTTTTTGTGGCAGTCATTGTGGCCAATCTCTTGAAAGATAATAACAGGAAAAAAAACCGGCCTAGTACCTGTCGGACGGGGTTAAGTAGTTGGGATGAATTTATTCCAAAAATTAACTTAACATTGTAGTTGAAAAACATGTTCTCCCATACATCGATATACGTCACGGACAATTTTTCAACTGGAAATGTATTAAACAAATAATATGTGATAGAACTACAAATTAACGAATTGTTTTTTTTTCTTTACTTGTGCTGTGACTACGTGCTAGGTCAACGGGATGTACCCTATAAGGTTTTGATTTATTTGCGAGTATCAAAATATGTCGGTTAAACGGCCGTATTTTTTATTGCATTCACTTCAAGCTCGATTTTTTAGAACTACAAGGGACTGTAGACCTATTCTGCGTTAGAAAATTATTCGCCAAACATGCAAACAAACACGAGTTTTAGGAAAAACAACAGTAATGGGTAGACATAAGGTTCAGTTTCCGCTCCAACTTCAACAGTACTAGGCAGTCTAAAATCAACTTTATTTACACTAATATAAAGTTGATGTTTGTTTAAGTGGAAATAACATCAGTTAAAATTAAATAGACTTAAGATGGTTAATTGATTCAGGCGTGACCTTGCGGAAATCCATAATGAAATGATGATGTGGATATATTTAGTAACCTTTTCCGCTTAGCTATTTCTAAAGAGTCTTGAAAAGACCCTGGAAGAAATCGACACGTGTTTCACCTCTCAACGAGGCATCCTCAGGATGACGATTAACTTGTCGTGAACTCGTACACGGCGTGTTGCCACACCAAGCACCGAGCGCAGACTGAGCTTAATCGCCCGTCCAACCCACTTATATACTGCTCGCCCCACCTCGGCTCGGAACGTGATCAGCGCGATAAGGGGCGAACAGTCGCAGTAAAGGTGACCTTGGCATACTCGTATTTAATTCGTTCAACAGTGTAACGTTTCCTGTATTATTTTTTACTATTTCTAAGCTCTCTAGTACTGGTCAGTACTAGAGAGCTTAGAAATGTGTAGAATGTTAGAAATGTGTGTGGCAACACGCCGTGTACGAGTTCACGACAAGTTAATCGTCATCCTGAGGATGCCTCGTTGAGAGGTGAAACACGTGTCGATTTCTTCCAGGGTCTTTTCAAGACTCTTTAGAAATAGCTAAGCGGAAAAGGTTACTAAATATATCCACATCATCATTTAAATAGACTTTACATATTTGATGTTAATTTTAACTTGATATATCCACGCTTTCCTGAGAAAAAGTGTCTTGACAGACTGAGAGACAGACGGACACCAAAGTGATCCTATAAAGTTTCCGTTTTTTCCTTTTGAGGTACGGAACCCTAAAAAAATGTGGTTTAAATGATAAGAAACAATAAAAATTTGCTGGCCCGTAATGGGTAGAGTTACAAAATATAGTAATAATATATTTAAGTATTAATAATATATTGTTTGCTTACAGGCCTTCCAAATAAGAAACTGTACCCAACAGTTTCAGCTGTCTACGGTAACACCGAAGTGTCCATGATATACTTGGGTCCCCCAGTGGATGGCTGATAGTAAATGAGTATGTCTAGAAAATTGTCAGTTTCTAGTCAAAATGCAATAATGTGATATAATTTACTACTTTGAGGCTATTATTATTTTATATAATTATGGTACTGTAAAGGCTTAAATAGTGGTTAGATTGTTTTATAATTTACAAGTTGGAGAAAGTTAAGATTTAAATATTTTAGTCAAATGAGTTGTTATCATCATAAAAATTGATATTACATCTGCTAGCATATTATTGATCAGGCTTCGCCGGGATTTCAGAAACCTGTACTGTTGAATCTTGGGATCGTCCATTAATCACGTGAGGCTAGAAAGGGAGATGGGGTTCGGAAAAACATACGTAATATCACAAGGAGTGGTGTAGTGAGATATCACGTGTAATTATTTTTTCATTGAACGGGCGATTTCTAAACCGAAAAACTGCGTGTGACCTTGACTTGCTGTTGCCAGGCAAATATTATACCTGTAAGTATGTAAAGATAAAATATTCCGTTTTTTTTTTTTTAATATACCTGCTTTATACTAAAATATACACATGATTTTGGGTAGGGTTAGTTTAAAACCTCAATACGTATCACCAGGGCAGACGGTAAAAAAGTTGCTAAAAACATCACGTGATGAATGGACGACCCCTTGTAGCATATATATATACTGCCGACAGTTTTGGGTGTTTTTTTTTTTAATCCCGAATAAGTTTACCATTATTTGAGTGTTTACAGTAAAATACAGGATTATTGTTTTAACTTTGGTTTTTACAGATTGTTGTAGATTTGGTTTTTGATCAATTAATTATGACTTTGAAGGTGTGACTTGACGGTTTTCGGCCCAAACTTTATTTTTCTTAAATGCTCAATCAATTAAATGCGTTATTGATCAAAACCACGTTGAAAAAAACTTCCTGCATATTATTTATACCGGGTCAAATTGTCTTGCATATTATGTATAACAGGTAAAATTAAATTAACTAGCAAAACTCCGTAGACTTGATGGGTATCCAGTAGAGTATCTTAAGACGATGAAACAAAAATATAATTGATTTAGTAGCAACCCGGATTCGTGCCCGATTGATGGCAATAGGCTCGCCCCCTATTACATGGGACTTAAACATAACTGGCGAAATGTGGGTGTACTATAAGTACACCTCTGCCTAACCCTTCGGGGAATACAGGCGTGATGTTATGTTATGTTTATAATTGATTTGATGATAGTTTTTCGGGTTCAACGATCGTAATAATTATAGTTACTTCAAATAACAGTTTAAAAAAAAAAAAAAATTGTGTAAACTTCGCATACTTGATGGGATTCGAATGATCGATATTATCTAAACATGATAATTTTCTCAACTCATACTTCAAGTTTTTGGGATAAAAAATATATAATTTGATCTGGTTGGCTTCCATGTTTTTTTTTTTGTTTTTTTTTTTTATATTTAGGAATCGAAATCCATCTCGTCTGTCGAGTTATTTTAAATAATTTAATTTGATCCTATAAGTACCTATATACCTAGGGAATTTATATAAATAAGCTTCGAATTCTTAGGAGGTGAATTTTACAATGCTTTACCGCAATGCAGCACGCTGTCAATTATGACTACATAAAAGATAGTACTTAATGAATTATTTTTTAGTTATGTAATTATCGTGGTTTTATAGTGTACTTTCTTGGTAAATGCCATAATATTTTATGTAAGTATATACTTACCTAAAAACATTATTAATTGACTTAGGGCTGATTTTTCAATTTCCCGATTTACGAGGAATTATTTTGAATTTTTGAAAATATAAATCGAACGTCAAAAATATCTTCAATACGACACGGGGGACATATCGAGGTTTTGTTACCACAGGATGCATCTTGACTATCCAGCGTTCCAATCACTTTACAAAATTTTATTATAGTGTTGAAGAATGAAAACTTCTTGAATTATATTTGTGATCATTATCTTTATAGGTTTTAGATCGCGTCTCTACTGCCTTTGTAAACAGATGCTAAGTAGAGTCACAGTATAAATAAGTAACATAATATATCTTCATAGAAAACGGCCGAAACGACGCGCTTCGAAATCTCAGTGTATATCAGTACGCAACAGTATCGAGTGCGCGGTAGTTACGCACGGATGCTGTAGGTTTATATACCGAGTGGCCGTCGGTAATTATTTCAATGTCACTGCCGAGATATAATACTGTTACTTATTTATACTGTGGTAGAGTGCTACACAAATCTTTTCGCGTTTGAATTATATTGACTCATGCGGCTGTTACTTAGCTAGGAGATTATTGCAAATATGTTTTACAATTATTTATGAAAAAAGAAACTGGCCATATTAATTTATAACCTATAATAAAATTGGTTGGTGTCCGAGGTTTTGAGTTATTTCAATTACACGGTGTATAAAGAATATCGTGTGTAGTTAATTTGTATTATTAGATAGTATTATAGATTAATTATTAGAAAACATAATTTAAATTATTAGGTCCAATAATTTGTTTATGTAAAAAATCCGACAAATGCATTCAGTGATGCTGACTGTACCTGAATGAATATTCATTTAAATCCTAAGAGTAGGAATAAAATTCGGTTTGATGGACTGACTCGCTGAGAACCTCGAGATCAAAGCATTTTACGAGCAATGCCGTCACTTTGCGCCTAGCTTAAAAAAAACCGGTCAAGTGCGAGTCGGACTCGCACACGAAGGTACCACGTACAATATTTAGCAAAAAACGCCGAAAAAAAAACACGTTTCTTAGATGGCGACCCCTTTAATTTTTAGCGGCAATAGGAATACACTATCTGTGAAAATTTCAACTCTCTAACTATTACGGTACTTGATACAGTCCGCTGACGGACGGACAGCAGAGATTTAATAATAGGGGCCCGTTAGGTACGATATTTTAATAGTTGTCTTCACTGAGATAAAATAAATCTCGTAGAATTTTTAGAAAAAGTTGTTAAGTTTGTGATCCCTTGCTACATCACATGGAATTGATCGGAAAGGTCAAGATGCATCTTTGAGAGTGTGAATATGAATGTCACGAAAACTTAAGCCAGATTTATTTTCATGTTCCTGGTTTTCTAGCTAGAGATCTGAGGGGCAATTCCCGTGTTTTTAAGAACGTTCGCATTCTAATCTGTCTCAATCTGTCAAAAATACCTCTAATTTTCATAAATTTTTGACATTGATTGTCGCCAAGATGAGATTGCGATTTGAATTTGATCCGTTTTTCTTTACGAGAATCATGCCCGTTTTTATCGACAACTAAGTGACTTAACTGAATCTCTAAATAAAAGTGGATTGTTAGATTTTGAACTCTCAGCGCTGAACTTAGCGTTGAAAATCGTACAGTGCACTTTTATAATTCATTTCAAGGTGTTTAATGTAATAATCTATGAAGGTATTTAAAGCCAGCCAGGTAAAGTGCTTTATTAAACTTGATATTTTTCCAAGAACTGATTTAGAGCCTGCAGGTGGTATATTGTTAAGAAATTATTGTTTTCATGCCAATACGATGTTGCATCATCGTAAATATTAGCCGGTAACACTTAAATTCAGAGATGCTGCGAGCATTCGTGATGTCTGCCTTAAACCGTCCTTATTACCTAACTTCATAATACGGTATATCAATGTACTCAAATACTTTTTAATCGTACCTCCTCAGAGACATCACTTAAAAATAATCAATCGTTAACTTTCTTCAACCAGCATATTATCTTAGCAATTGTCTACTAAATGGAAATTTCCCAATCTGTCGTATTTTTAAGTGCCAGTTTCAACTTATTATACTTAGTTCCTTATTCATGAATTGAAACTGGCCTAGTTGGTACTTATGACAAAAATTAACAAGTAAAGGCACTAAAATTATAATTTCGGGGATAGGGTATTTAATATATACCTAAATGATTCTAAAATAATGTTACCATCAACTGAAGTGTACTGATTCATTGCCACCTTCATTTTCGTGAACATTTCAGCCAGGCCCCATTCATTGGTCGGTGGCTCACCATTTGAGTCAGCGGCCTCCCTGAAGGATGACTCAACTGATGGCTCCTTGTAATGATTTAATGCTTTTCGCCATCATTCGAGCCAGTCTGACAACCAGAAACGTGTTACTGTGTTCTCCTATTCGAATTTGTGGATATTAAAAGTGAATATGGCGTTTCAAGGTAGTATTTTTTGATTTTAATGAAATATTGCAGAGGTAGTAAACATTTTAGTAACCTTACCTACATGTATTCAATCATTATTTATTATTGTAATATTATTTGTAGATAATCAGGACTACGACGATTTTACTGAATGTAGCCAGGCAATGTTTACTGATTTCCATGATCAACAAAATTAAGATAAGGAAAATCAAGGTTTTCCAAGCTGTAGTCAATCGATTTTACAAAAAAGTATACCAAAGAAGCGTCCATTCACTGAATCTCATAATAGTTGCAATGTAGTTTCAAACAACAGTTCAGATACTAGCATTGAAGAAATTTTGGACTCTGATGAAGACGAAGATATTAAAAGAAAAAAAATAGGTTTCATATGAATGAAAATAAAATGAATAATGAGGTCTCTATAGAAAAAAAAAACAGAACATGTTTGCTGTGCAGCAAAAAAATATTTTAATGCATTATTCTCTAAGGATTGTCTAAGAAGACTATTCTCTAAGAAAGACACATAACATTTCGGCCCATAACGTGTCGGCACACGTTTGACTCAACTATTGAGTCATTGGCCATGAATCGGCCACCTCGGCTATCGGCTAACAAAAGGTTTATGACACCTGACTATTAAAAATATTCTGTAAAAATGAAGGGCCAGGTCTGATATTTACGGAAATGTTTAATGAGATCTGAAAAATGGTAGTCTAAGTGATATTTTTTTTTTTAATTTCCGTTTTTATACAATTTTGGTTTGACTCACCAATTGAGCCATCGGCCTTCCTAAAGGTTTTTTAATGACTCAACTGTTGAGTCATTGGCCATGAATCGGTTAAAAAGGCTTGTTTCATGTTATTATGTATTTACAAACACTATCCTACTTAACAATTAGAATTTGGGACATCCTAAAACAAGAATGCTGTAGTTATGTTTTTACTTCATATATTTTAACTAGATACGCCTGCCCAATGTTTTTCTATGGGTAAGTACTTAGGTGCTACTTATATCTAACCCATTTTGTTACTTTTAAGCTGACAGTCCATGAAGCGAAGAAGTGGAGAAAAATTAACAAAATAGTCCTTTACGCATGTTAAACGGAGTTGAGCCGTTTACAATAAAGGGGCCTATTAGTTTGATTTCCTCTACCCTGCGCCTCAGTGAGTGCTAGCCTTGGGTACTTTGTCTTTTTAAGGATTTTATTCACATTTTATCTAATAGAACATTCATGATTATTATGTTTTAATATAAGTCGTGCAATATGTAACTAGGAAACTAAGTAAGTACTTACACATTCTACTTAGGTACACAGCTGGGCTATGAAAATGTCACTATGTAACTTAAGCTTTATATGTAGTTTGGCGTTGATGTCAACGCAAAAGAAAAATTTAAAAAAAAAAATCGAATGGTTTGCAATTCAATAATAATGACTTGTGATTTTAAAGTTTTTGTCTGATCCTGTGTGGCCTACTCAAGAATTACTAACTAGGGATTCAACTATTTTGTATATAAACAAAACAAGTAGGAAGGTAGGTGTGTGTTAAAAATGTAGTCTTGTAAGTTTAGTGGTTAACAAAGTTAGGTACCTACCTACTTGTTACTGAAGCGCAGGCGACACCGTAAACAAGTAATCTAACTTACTTTAGTTTTGTTCATGTACAATATTGAATCGTAACGTAACGTGTGCCTTTAAAGCGTACCTAGCCGTTCTACTGGCCCCATAAGCTATGAGCGAGGAAGGCTAAGCTAGTTCATTTTTTTGAACGCATGCGTTACGATTCAATATTGCTAAAGAATAAAGCTAAGTTAACTTACTTCGCGGTATGGCTTGCGCTTTAGGCTGGTTAAAGATCTTTCAGACATCTATTTTTTTTTCCCTTGCATTAAATGGCGGACTGAAGAAACAGGTACTGAATTGTTACGGACGGGAAAATAAAATAATAAACATTTTTTACTATAAGTAACAACGATGAACACAATTGGCCTGTGTCCAATTGTTTTTTTGTTCCGATGTTAGATTAATGAAAAATATTGGACACGTATTTTTTCTTTTTTAACGTAATCAAAAGATTACGGCTATACATTAAGTTACTGAGTTGTGACGTAGCGAGCCCCCACTCCCCAACTTTAATGCGTGTTTTCTACGTTATTTTTTATTAATATGATAAAGCAAAAAATACGTGTCCAATATTTTTTCATTATCTGAAAGACGGACAAATAAATAAATATATGACGATTAAATAAATATATATATATATATTTACCTAGGCAACTACCGTATTTACCTAACTTTGTACTTATGCAAAACTAAGATTTTTGGTGTTTTCAAACTTACGGACTTTGGTAGTTAACCATCGATGTTTCTTGTAAGTACATTCCCACGGACGTAAAAATATCGCTGCGGGATTTTATCGTCCACTGGATTTTCAACTCTCTGTGTTGAGCCGAGAATTGAGAATCCAACAGAGAGCGGCGAAAAAACACACTATTGGATTTTCAACTCTTGGTGCTAATCAGAGCGCTGAGCGCGCGCGCCGCGGCGATTTTTTTTCACACACTGGATAGTGTGTGAAAAAAAATCGCCGCGGGAAAAATATAGTCCGTGCGAATCTGGGCTAAGAGTAAACTTGTTCAGGAGGTTAATTACAGTAGTTTTTTCTTTCTGGCCCACACCTTCCATTTTTGGGTACCTATGTAAAGGTGGCCTTCACGGGCACTCCATAATATTCCGCGACAACACCTCAAAACCTTCCGAAATCTCACGTGGATTGGGTGGAGTGGTAAACAATCATGAATGAAAACGCGCGGAGTGATGGAGATGGAGTGCTCGTGAATGGCCACCTTTATAAGTTTGTGAATGTTGTCCTTTATAATAATTTATAATGCAGCTTATCAACTCCGGATATGATTTTCATGTAACATAAAAAACAAAATGCATTTTTCCGTCTGAAAATTCACATTTGCAGTCCGAAGTTTGGACCTTTGCCAGGTAAATGGCAATAGGTTCGCCTGCTATAGGTAGCTCGTGAAACGTAGGTAGGTGTATTGAAAGGAAAGGTAGATACCTATAGTTAAACTTCTACCACATTTTGGTTAGAATGTCGTGATACTGCTTATAGATTTCTGCTTCAGGAAGTCGATACACTGCGTGACAGGCAGCCCACCTGGCGAGGGTTGATATAACTCAACTCCCTTTTGCCCGTTTTCTGGATTATGAATACTAATTGGAATACTCGACACAAGTAGGTAACCAATCACAGCAGTTGACACGTGCTTACGAGGAAGACACTCGATACATTCCTACTTCACCAATAAAACTAGGCAACTGCCAGTTGTGAAACTGTCATGTTTTAGGGTTCCGTACCAAAATGGTAAAACGGAACTCTTATCGTGCGACTTCATCTGTATGGCTGTTTGCCACGGCTGCTTATTTCAGCAACTATTAAAGTTAGCTACCTATCGAGTTAAAATTTAGGATATTTATAAACGCTTGTACACTTATTACAAAAGAATTTAAAACAAAATGCAATTTTTATTGCTACAGGAACCGAAATGGGGTCAGAAAATTTAAAGTGGGTTTACTAGGCTAAGTAAGGTAGCCTTTAAGAAAGGGCTTCATTTGCACGTTCATTGCATTTACTTCAGCTGATAGACATGCTTGTCGCTTTGCTTTCTTGCTTCATGTCATGTTGCTGAACTGCCTAGTTATGAACGTCGCGGCGTCATCGTAGGTTCTATAAAGGAATTTTGTATTGTCGATTGTTTAAATTGTGTTTCTGAAGAGCCTTAAATGATGCAACTTTATGAAGTATTTTAGAAATCATTCCTTAACCTTAATTTGTGTTATTAATATTAACTGTTGTTATTTTACTGTTTACTCTGTTATGTTTTTCATGCATTTGTATAATAATACCCAGGTACAGTCAACTGTACATCAGTTACCACTGATATGCAGTAACTACGGTTTTTGTAGTGCAAGTGTTACCACACTTGCAAGCATAGCACGATAACCATAGAAACGGGTTCTGTCGAACGTAGAATAGACAAACACAGGTACGCAATCACAATCTGTCATTTTGTCTGTTCTTCCGTCGACAAATCCCGTTTCTATTGTGGTCAAGCTACGCGTGCTGCACTACAAAAATAGTACTACTACGATTAGCGCTGTCAATGTCAACTTGTTACCACTGATATGCGGTTGACACCTGTCTACAATAATATAATTTCAATAATGCACTCTTAAGTTGGTAAATATCGTAAAAAACATACGTTTAGAATAACTTAATCATTAACAATGTATTTGTATATTGCTGTTATTTATAGTAATAAAAGACACCTTTGTTAATTATTTATATTTTATTGTTTTATTTCATTAATACAATCTTTAAATTAGTTGTCATATGCTATAACAATATTGCACAACTTTCTATTGATGCTTAGTGTTAATAAAACGGTTTTAACAAGGTAGCAAAATAACCGGAATGTTAATATTTTATATTTTTCCTTATGCTAGGGCTACACTAACTTCAACACTGTTTGACAATTATTAGTGTGACGGCAAATCATGCGATTGAACAATAATGAGATGGGCTCGTGTAACCACAATCACAACTAAGGTATTTATGCATCATCTTCCCTTTCCCATTAAAATGTGAAAAAACAGCGAATGTCAACAATGAACGCGTTGCAAAAATGTATGCACAATGTAGCTATAAGTTAAGTTACTAAAAGCAGATTTAAAAGCTGGTTTAAACCTTGTGCAGCCAAGCGCGACGCGACACCGGCAATTGTTCTACTGTGAAGTTTAAGAGTCGTATCGCGCCAGTCTGCATGAGGCTTTAATGTAGCCCCAGTGTAAATTTTCGTAGAAACCAGTAAATATAACTACTTTCTAAAAGTAGTGAATAAGCAATTTATAAATATGTTAGGTAGTCGCTATCTCAATGACCCAATCATGTATTATAAAGAGCTATTATATATAGGTACCTTCAGGGTGGAAATTAAAGTACGTTGAGGGAAAGTAGGTGATTAGGTAGATACCTTTACCTACCTCAAAATAATAATACCTAGCTGTTTTTACACAAGGTAGGTAATCATTCTATTTGAAAATTCGTTTGCTTCAGCCGGGAATCGAACAGACATGCGTAGGTAAACTAAAAACTAACTTTCTTGCTAGTACCTAATCGATTGGGTCAACTTGTTATAAAGATCAAACCTCTCCAATAAACGTAGTTTAGTTACATAAACGAATGGATGAACATAAGTTTTTCAATAAATAGGTACTAATTGTTAAATAAGTTTGTATCTTCCCGTCCACTAGCCGCCTTATGTCCACCCTTTAGGACGTGTTTGTATATTATTCATTATTATGACTGTTCTGCCGCGCTTGCGATAACTGTAGTATAATTTTTGTCCAAATTACTTGGCTGTAGAATTTGATCTGACTGCTATTTTAATACCTTAACGAGAACCTTTCATTTTCTATAAGGATAACTGCAGTAAGTCGATTTTATGATAAGTTTTCCTTAGCATAATAGCAGTGACCATACTTACGGCGAGTTTCTGAGTGCGGTATCATCATTAATGTTATACTTCTGCTAATGATATGAGCAGTAACTGCATACTTACTGCGGTTATATTAAGCAATTGATGCTAATGTTATTAAACTCGTACTAGTTATAAAATGGTATTTGTCATTTAAAAGTATTCTAATTAGTCCAGTCAATTAAGCTTAAATTAGGTATGAATCTCGGAATTCGAGATACCCAGCTGTAAGTCTTTGACCTTGAAATTTAATAGTTGCGTACACCCTACCATATGTAGGTTTTGAGTCAACTTTTAGGGTGTCAATATACAAGTATTTACAGACTTACAGCTGGGTATCTCGAATTCCGAAGTGAACTTACTATAATGACTGGACTAATAGAAATACATGTTTAATGATTACGCAATGAAATAATACTTAGGCTACACATTAAAAAAATCAGAATGAATAAGTTAATAAAACAAGTCAGAAAAGATAAAAAGTGATGAAAATTTTTGAGCGCCAATTACTCGAAACTATGTAAAACGTACCTACTTACTGCCATTATCGCTAGCGCGGCAGTATTCACAATGATACGTCATCATAACAAATAATATATTTAGATAGAAGGTACTTTTGTGATTGACTACATAAAAATTATAAAAGTAGACTTATCATAGCCCGTCAAAGTAGGTAGTTACATTAAAAAAAGATTCAGACGAATTGAGAAACTCTCTTTTTATCTTTAAATTACAAGTTTATTAAAGATCCTGAAGGAATGATAGGGAAAGTGAATAGCAGAGATTCAAGGTCCTAAATTTAAATTTCTTTGGAGAATAGTAGGTAATTACCAATACCACAGATTAATACTGATGGTTCACTCCGCAAAATCATTTAAATAAAAAGCGACTCTTGCACGTCACAATAAATTGCAAATCAGGTCGCACAGCACTAATTACCTACAGTTATATTCACCTGGAAGTTATCTCTTTTTATCGTGTAACTCTTATTATCTTCAGCACGCGTAGCATGACCACCACCACCGTCACAAACAAACAACAAACAATTTATTCTTCCTTCGACAAAACCCGTTTCTATGATGGTCATGTTACGCGTGCTGACTTCGTTACGCTCACTGAATTGGCCCGACAAGACGAGCCCACCACGTAGTTGTAGCGTCATACCTAAAATGCGGAGTGCGCCTTCTGTATTATTCTGTGCACTACAACAATGACAGAAATAGGGTAATAATGAAGAACGTGGTCAGGTTACAAAAGTGCAAATCATACTCATAATTAACGATTTATAAATAGCACTTTTGCTTTAATTTGTTCTTTCAGAAATCTCGGCGGAACCTGACAAAACGAATCAATTTTAATGTTTTTTTTTTTTTAAAGTTTGAGTTATTTTTATCCCCTCCAATTCTTAAATTGACGCTCTCATCAGGATTCTTTTAAAACTCATAAATAATAAAACAACAAATTTGATCACCACGCTTGCTTGGCGACAACAGACTTAGTTATATTAATATTATTAACTATAAAGGCTCTTTCAAACAGGCGCGACACGCGACGCGACACAAAGACATCGCTCGTCGCGCGACGAGCGATGTCTTTGTGTCGCGTCGCGTGTCGCGCCTGTTTGAAAGAGCCTTAAGTTCAGGTTTGTGTCGTCCAGACGGACATGCAGAAATTAAGTCTAAGAGCGGTTACGCACTACGTCCGATCCGAATCCCAATTCAAGATCAAAGTTCAATCCGAAATGGTAAAGTTCTAAATTTGGACGGACAGAGTTCGGATCTTATGCGCAACCCCTCATACAAATAGTGCTATGGCTACTTCGGACCGACATTTCTTGGATTCGGATCGGACGTAGTGCGTAACCGCTCTAAGTAGGTACCTATTCCGTTTTTGCGATTTTTCTACGAAATCCTAAAAAACATCAAATCGGTTTAGTTTTGCCGGTTACCGAGATAAAAGGCCCCGGGGACCTACCTGGACTGACGCCCGCAACTCGCCGTGAGTGCTGAAAAATAGCATGATGGTGTTTTCAAAAAAATTGTAAGTAGCTACCAAAATGTTTACCGTTTAGCTAAGCCATTGCCAGTAAGGTAAAGCTGGAATGAATTAACCACGAAAAAAAAACATGGCGATATAATCTTATTTGACTTACACTTCGATTAGACTACCAGTAAGTATTCTAACATTTCTAACCCCTCTGACACACTTCAATGTATTTAAAGAGGCATTGGTGAGGCCTGTCCGCTCAGGTAGCTAGTCAAAATTGTGTCGTTCTAACAGTTCAGTGTTAATAATTTTTATTTAACCTAGGCTAAATAGAATTAGATATCTAATAATTATTAATTCATCATATAATTATTGTTTATGTGTTACCAACGCGCAGATTTGAAAATCATGTTTGTCAGTCCGGTGAAGCATTAGCCCCAATATCACGGCGGGATTCCACAAGGCTCTGCTTAACGCCGAGAGTTCCAAATCCAACAGCGTGTTTTTTGACGCGCTGGGATGCACTCTGTTGAATTGTCAACGCTAGGTTTAACACCGAGAGTTGAAAATCGAATGCGCGATAAAATCCCGCCGCGATATTTTTACGTCTATGCGAACGTAGGCTTATCCAGATTGACGGGGTTCGCTAAGGCCAATGCGCAACCCCGGCAGGGTTGCGAAGAAAACCGTAAGGGAGATAGATCGTGGCCCCCGGCAACAAGGCAACTGAAGAAACACGGGTGGGTTTTAGTCAGTAAAAGTCTGACACGCCCTCCCGCTCCGCCCAGAGCGGGAGAAGTTATTTGATAATTTCCCACCCAAAAAAAAAAAAGATTACCCAGTTGTGGGATGTTAAGCAAACAAACAGGTAAGTACACACAGCGTCTGTATGTGCTAGCCCCTCAAGTTTGAAAATGTAACACTGCTAAAACATTGAATTCGTTACGAATAATAAAAAGAGTTCATTGTTTCGACTTGGATTCGAACCATGGCATCGTGAGTCCATGAGAATTGCGATGAAATTGTTATCTACTATCGTGTGAGTCACTTTATCTTTAGGTCTCTGTCTAATCGGTAGATGTTATAACTTGAGGGTATCTATGAACGTTTTCTTTATAAAATTTATCCATAACCTCAAGTTATAACTACAACGTTTGATGTATGCGTTCACTTAAAACTATTGTTATTTTTAGCGCTTCCTATTTTATCGTTTGCGTTAATATCACTTGTCTAGGAACCCATTTGTGTCAGTTGGCAAAATATGTATATTATGATAACTGTAAATTATCAAATCAAATTATAAAATATAAATTTTTGAGATCAGTTTTGTTAAATAATACCAATAATAAATATTATTAAAGTATTTTATTTTTCTGGATTTTTATATTATTTATAAATATTACTAAAACAAAATACTATTAAAAAAATATAATGAATTCCAAAAAGCACATTTCATGCTTAGGATTTGAAGCTTCTTATCTTATGTACGGCAAGCAGTCTTGAAACCTCCGGTCTATTTAGACGTTGAATAACTTTTTGAAATGTTAACCCTATTCACTAAAACAATACGTGAATTATAATAAAATGTTTTTGCAAAATACTAAAAGCTTTGGCCTATCATGGAATTGAACGCACATGTCTTTTGGAGGGGTAACTACTTAATCGAGCTGTGTGTACCTACCTACTTAGGTAAAAAGTTGCTGATTCATACTTAGTCTTTAATTATTTACCTATCTATATTTCTTATTAACGAGCATGAGCGTGCAATAGTAGGTATGTAGGTACCGACTTAAGTAACGACGTCAACATTGAAGGCCAAACCACAAACAGCAATCGATGTGAAGAAACGACAAAAAAATCGATGAGTAGGTAGGTATATACTTACCAATAATTTATCATAACGAACGATGTTGATGTTTTCAGACCGAACGTAGGCCACGCTTGGTATTTCATTTTAAAATAATAAATGCTAGCAAATTGAATCTTCCAGTTGCAGCCGTAGTTGGTGGACTTTATTGTGATGGGTATCTATATTTTTTTTTTTCATATTATCAGGGGATTTTCTCTAGTTAATAGGCAAGTGTTATGACTTCAAGTCTAATAGGATTAGTGCGTATCACTTCATAGCTTCAAGCCGCAGTATACAATATTCATAGGTACCTACTCTTTAATGACATATAAGCAGGGCTTGAAACCGGTTTGGAAATATCAGTTAATGTTGTTTATAAAACCGTCATAATACCGTTCATCGATTTACCGGTTATTTACAAAAACGGTTTCGACTAAACCTAAATAATTTTGGTTAAGTACACAGAGAATACAGCGAATAGAATTTTAAAATTCACGTTAACCTGAATAAACCGGTTTTACTCAAGACGCACGCCCGCCGCCGCAGCATATCACATTAATTTGCGTATTCCTTGGCGTAGAGCGAGAGCTTTGTTATTATAGAACTCGTTTATACCATCGAAACTAAAATTAACCGGTTAATTTTGCTCAACAGAAACGGAATATGAAAAACAACGATTTTTCCTACTAACTGGTTAAAATACCGGTAAGTGACCGAAACCTAAGCCGCTATCGTTTCTGGTACGAGGTCAATGACCGAAACCCGTTTGGAAAATTAAACGGTTTCCGAGCCCAGCCTATAAGTACCAACCTACTCTTATATACCTACTATTTAAATTAGGTCTACTTAACAAATTCTAATTGAATTAACTTCCTCATTCGTCGAGGTCATTGTACTTACAGAACATAAAACGAATATTCTGTTTGTGTACCCGCTCACTTGATAATACTTAAGTTCACTAATCATTAATATTTACTCACAATTAGGCAAGTATGGGTTAATGACTTGTAACGTTATATTTAATTATTTGTAACTAATGTAGGTACTTTCCAGCATAGTCCTTGGCCCGTATGGTGCTTCGTAAAGAAAAAGGGCCACCGAGGTCGCCCTCATGCTGGGTATCTTTTGTCCATTATGGACAAAGAGGAATTATATTTTAGGCCAAAACTAAATGTAAGTGAGAAAGTGATTGGCTGACATAACATCACGCCTGTATTCCCTAAGGGCTAGGCAGAGGCGTAGATATACTATACCAACATTTCGCCAGTTATGGCTATGTAAGAATGGGTTACCGCTGGGGTGCGCCCCCCTTTAGGGACGTAGAGTGACCGCGGGGCACGGCGGCTCCAAAAAAAAAAATATAGCTATTTCTTAAATTTGATTTCCTAGATATTAGAAAAGGTTAAGATGAAACGCAGTCCACGGCGTTCATTCCATACTCACTTACGAATTCCTCGTTTTATCTCGTTTTCCCTGGTTAATGATTTAAAAAAATACGATATAACGTAGGTCTGTACCTTTATCTACCACTGCCATGTTTATTTGATTTTTTTCTCTCTCTAAATTTAATATTATTACGCCAAAAACAAAACATACGCTTTTATTTAGTATAAGTGTTCTTTGCTTGAAGTTAGTGAAAACGAGCATTAATGCCTACTTATAGTTAATTTTAAACGTCTGCGACAATTTTTCATAAAGGTACCTACGCCTACCTATAACAATTAATAAATGATCACCTACTCACAACCTTAACGGATTAATAAATTAGGGTAAAGTGGTCGCTAGGTTAAGATTATGAGGTTAAATGAATGGAGGTTAGTGCTAAAAGCAATTGTAATTAAGAGGCTATTTGGATCGAACACATTTATTTACACCACAAGTCCAAATTGATTAAATGGTACACCGACTTTTTCTCCTTGACGGAAAAGTTTTTAGTGACATATTCTTAATAGTTTCATAAATCTTAAAACCCTGTCATGTAGGTATAGGTACAACCAGGGACTTAAAACGTTACTCAAAATAACGTTACGCGAACGACAATTTGTACCGGTCCACCAGGATCGCAACAAAATTAATTCCTTGGCTATAATGGTACTAACGGAACGAAATTTTAAACTGTTTAATAACAATATTAAAAATATATCGTTATTAATGTATCGGTATAACGAAATAATAACATTATTCATTTCGATACGCAACATTGCTAAAAAAATTGTGAAGATGACTATCACATTAGTTTTTTATGCAACTGTTGTATAATAAGGGGTATTAAAACACGAATAGTAAGTATCACATGAGTGTTTTAATGCCTAATTATGTACAGTTGCGTACAAGACTTTCCCTACACCCATGATATGAATCCTCTATAAAAGGTTTTGAAACCATTGGGTGTTTGTAATTCAAGATCATAAATAAAAAAAAACCCACGAAATCCAGTACAAATGCACGTATGAGTGTCGCCTGCAGCAGCACATTCCGCGCATGCGCTACAGTGGGTGCTGCTGTCCCCCGCTTAAACGTTCCATTACAAAAGTTGATGGAAACAAGGAGTTGCATACATGAAAATGTTCTTTTTTTGAAATTCGAATTGCATAATGAAATTGAGTACAACATTATAACACTCATTAGGATGATATTATGGTTACTATGACACTGGCTGTTTTAATGTTGGCAATAAGCCTAAGAATTTTTTTTAGAGGTTTTATAGCCTGTGTGTAGATAAAAATATAAAAGTAGGTAGGTAACTACAACTATTCATTCACAACACTATCTGTAAAAGATGCGCACATTCGAACTTAATGTTTGAATACAGCCGTGGCTTACCACTAGCCGCGCCGGCCACCGTAACGAGGGTGGCTGGTAGTGGTGGTGGGCGATGACGGAGCGGTGGTCAGCAGGACAAGTTCTTAAGAATAACGTTATACAAATAAATCTATAACGTTATTACAAGCGGATATAAGCATAATGTTACTGATACCTATAACGTTACTTAAAATGTTGTTCTAAAAAAATAATATTCCATAACGTTTTCCTTTTGCAAAGTTATTGATATTTTTAGGTTTTAGTATCTATATAAACTTCTGAGCGTTATAAGATAACATTTAGTGTAACGGAACGAAATTAATTTCGTTTTCAAGTCCCTGGGTACAACCTCCATCACGCAAGCAATCTATAGTATGATGCATGCGCAAGATTACATCAATATACAACTATTAATGTGTTACATAACATGTGCACCCTTATATTACAGAATGTGCAGAAGTATCTACACAGACCTACCTATAGGAATTCAGCTGGAGCTATTATTCACTGATATACAATGTAGCTTTATTACATACATCTGTTTTTAACACAGCGTAATAACAGAAGTACAAAACATAAACAAAATAAAATTATCTAAAGCCGGGTCCGCTGCACCATGTTTTCGTGTTTTATTAACATTAAACATCAAACACGAACAGATTTGGGGGCGTGATTTAACAAAAAAAACTAAACATTAAACTTTTTTTTTATGTAGGGCATCTCGTAGTTGACCTCTGAGAGCATGACTACTTAACCAGGTTTCCTGTGGGTGCATTAAGCTACTACACTTAAAACCTCCAGCCAGAGGTTATTCAACTATGCTAGTTAAAACTAGGTGAACGCTCGTTAAGGGCACCCCCTGTGGGGTACGAATCTCGGCTTAGGGCGTCAACCGGAGGGAGGACATCGAGGATGGGACGGGCTGGATCAAAGTTTTGATCATGATTATTAGTCGGGAAATTTAAAGCTACGTGCTCAGCTGCAACAACCGCTGGCACTTCGTTATTGAGCAAGGGTCGGGGGAGTATCATTTACTCGGGGACGCGGTCGCGATCGCATAGGACCTCGGCGGCGAGGTCGGAAGAAAAAAACATGAATCATTAACATGTTTACCGCGACGAACGTATAACATCACCCGCGTTCGCCTGCGGGGGGCTGGGAAGGGTAAAGTGACTCATTTCGTGTTTTAGTGCTCTCCAGACGCAGACGAAAACGTGTCATGACATGTTTAGTTTTAAGTGCAGTGATGGAGTGGAATCAAGAAAATCCTTTTTTTTACAATTAGTTCGAGCTCTTCAAAATCGCTTTCTGAACAACCAAAAAATGTTTATAACCTAACATCTCATCAATTTTCAGTTCTTGATAAATATTTAACGAACGCAGTAGCAGGTACCGGTCGGACACGGAATCTATTTTTTATTTGTAGCATTAAATCTACTTACTAGGTATTGCTAGAACAGCAGACATGTCTTCCTCGTCGGGACTCATTTTTGAAATTAGCGATTTGGGGGCATGGCCTAAATATTAAACACAAACATGTAACATAACCTTTTTTCGCAGCGGACTGGCTGTTTTACTTAACATGTTTTAGTAACGTGTTTTGTTAAGAAAATTGGCGCAGCGGACCCGGCTTTAGTATTACAAATCATAACAACTCAAAATAAAATCACATCAAAAACAATAATAGATAGGTTTTGAATACCACATAATGCTGGCTGTAAACTTACATGGCTGTATTTTAAGATTCGAGTATAATTTGTGTTGAGTTTGGAATCTCTCTCTGAGGCCGTTTTTTGGGCGGCAGCGGGGCGGTTTACGTTTTTTTTTTAGAAAGAAAGAAAAAGAAAGAAACCCAAATTAAAACTAGGCGAACGCTCGCTAAGGACACCCCCTGTGGGGTACGGACCTCGGCTTAGCGCGTCGCTGAGGGGAGGACAGCAAGAAGGAACAGGCTGGATCGAACTTAGATTTTCATCTTGATCACTGTGCGGGGTATTTAAAGCTACGTGTTCAGCTGCAACAACTGCTAGCAACTCGTTTTCAAGCAAGGGGCGGGGGGGGGGGAAACAGCGGCGCGTTCAAATGTTTAGTTTTAAATGGAACTGTTCTCGCTCGCCGCGCCGCTGCCATCGAGAACAGTTCCATATAAAACTATGCATTTGATAGCGCCGCTGTCGCCACCGCCCCGCTGCCCGCTGCCGTCCAGAATACTGCCTAAAACTGCTTCGTCAAGGAGAAAAACTCGTTGTTTGCGGTGTAAATAAATGTGTTCGATCGAAATAGTACGGTGGCGGTGGCGTTAGTTTGAACAAATATTTTTACACAGACTGAAAGTTATGGAAATAATGTTTTTCCTTAGAGCATAAGAGATCTGAGCGTCGCCGTCGGCTGCCCCAGTAGTGGGGGAGTCCAAAGTTAGAGCAAGTTTGTCTAAGTTGTAAAAAAACTTATAAAAAAAGTAATTTCATACCGCGCCAAAAACTTAAGCCAGGGTAACCCGCGAAATTCAATTTTCTTAAATTTTTAGCAATTTGCAGGTTGTTATGGTCGCGAAATCAAAATATAAGCTGACACAGGCCTGCAAATTGCAAAAAACGTAAGAAAATTTGAATTTTAACCACTAACAATTACAACAACGACTGTTTCGCCTTGAAGGAACAGTTCTTTTTTTTTGTGACAAATACCAAACAGTTTTACATGAATCTTGAAACACTGTAGGTATACAACCTCCATCAAAACCAAACAAATCGGAATAAAAGAGTAACCTACACAAACCTAGAATTATAATTTAACTTAATAAAAGTAAATACTAAAATGAATAAGTTATCAGATATGACAGACATGTTATATGGGTACCATCTAACATGTTTCGGGACTCGAGCCAACCTCACAAGCCCGTGGTGCACCCTGCTAACAAACAAACGAGGCTATGGTAACCCGCCAACACGCACTGGACCAGTGTGCTGGGTTGCGGTTCAATCCCCAATGAATAGAAGATTAAGACACAGGCCCAAGTGCCCGGCTATTCCAGCGGTTGTGCTGGCGTGGATGGGCGCGGGCGCCGCCCTGGGGTCAAGGGAGCTAAGAATCTCCGGGAGAGATCGATTAACCGTCAAATGACCACGGCAAATTATATAACGGACACAAATATACTTCACATTCTCACCTACAATGTTCGGACGCTGATGAAAGAAGAGCGTTAGTTGAGCTTGAAAATGCTCTAAATGATATCACCTGGCACATTGTAGGCCTTTCAGAAGTTAGAAGAAAGGCCGAACACACAGAAGAAAGACACGATAGTGTTTTTTCCACTTCAGTGAAACCAGTGGACAACTAGTTTATGCACCGACATCTGCAGATACCGATGAAGACGTAGAAAATTTCTATGATCTTGTCAACCGAGAATGTGATCAAAATAGGGGCACCCGGATCATCGTCATTAGGGACTTTAACGTTAAGAATAGGTAAGGAAGGTAGGGGTAGGAAGGAGGCAAAAACTGGCCAGCGAAGTTATTCTCGGTCACTTTGGCTTCGGGAACCGTAAAGAACGAGGTATTCGTTTGACGTAGTTTGGACAGAGCATGCACATAGCCAACAGCTTATTTTTAAAGAAACCACAACGGCGATTGACCTGGGTCGCACCAAATGGTTCCACGCGAAACGAAATTGGCTACATCTTGTCATCAGATAAACATATAATCAAGAATGTTAGTGTTATCTATAGAATTAAATACAGCTCCCATCACAGACCAATTCACGCAAAAATACGATTTGATTTCAAAATCTACTAAGTCAAATTGTTAATAAAACAAACCAGGCGGCTTTCAAAAGAAACGCTTATCAATAACCTAGAACATTTTTATCTTGAAAAACCAAAATACTTTAAGGAACTAAAAGTTGATGAAACAGACGCTGAAGACCAATATAATTCAATAATTATCGGAATAAACAAAAGTAGTAGGTATAGTAAAAACATAAAGAACACAACCAGAAATAAAAACAAATTAAGAGCCTGGTCTTAACAGCTCATAGTGTAGATTTAATCGAAAAACGAACAGAAGAAGATATGGCTACAGCAGAATACAGAACAATAGATAGAGAAGTCAAAAGAAGTAATAGGAAAGATCTGACAACTATTAGCACACATTTAGTAAAAACAGCTCTAGATCACACATCTTTGAGAGTTTTGAAACATTGAGTTACTAAGGGAAAAACCAGTTCTAAAGACAATGACGGAATGAAACGCCATAGTAGAGATAAATTCATGCAAAAAAACTACAAATTTTATAAAGCATTATTATTCAGACCGCTCACCAACCAATTCCATTCGCTTAATAAGTAGTTATGAAGTCATAATCACAAAATAACTCTAGTAAGTACTACTATGCGCTCAACAGAAGTCCTGGAGAGGATGGAATCACTACCGAGGCATTAAAGATTGGCTCATTGTTACCTCACCTCATCATAACACATCAGGAAAAGTACCTAATTCAAAGTGCCATTCAAACATAGTCCTGCACAAAAAAGGCGATACAAGCAATATCGGCAATCACCGCCCAATAAGTCAGACATGACATATTTATATGGCTTTTAGAAAGATGATACACAATCGTATAGACGGGAAACTGGTTAAACATCAGCCACCAGAACAAGCCTGATTTCGCCCAAGCTTTTCAACTAGCAACCACCTTCAAACACTAAACCAGACCCTAGAAAAATACATAGAATATAATAAACTACTATATTCGGCCTTCGTAGATTACACGAAGGCCTTTGACAGTATTAAACACAATTAAATATTCACATCCCTAGAACACCAGGAACTTGAAAAATCATAAATCGATGTCATAAATAACAATAGCCCCGCAAACATTAAACTAAATATTGCTGGACCTTCATTCAGAATCAAAAAGGTGTTAAATAAGGGCCACCCGCTCTCTTCCAAATTGTTTACGAGCACATTTGAGGAGATAATTAAGACACTAGCAGCCTCATGGAAGACTAAGGGCATTGACGTCGACAAGAAGAGGCTGACGAACCTCCGATTTGCCGACGATATAGTTCTTTTTGCCTCCACAGGTCTAGAATTCCAGACCATGCTCCAAGAGTTAAAACACGACTAGCTTCAGGGTGAGACTTGCAATGAATCAGTCTAAAATTAAACTAATGACCAACAGCACTAAGCGTATGGTCGAGGGAGGTAGATGGGTAGGAAAGACATATGTTGATGACTATATCTACTTGGGCCAGTTAGTTTCTTTAGAAAACAGGCAGGAAAGGGAAATTGGCTACCGAATCGAAAACGCCTGCAAAAACTTACTGGTCCATGAAGACGCTAATGAAGGGTGATCTGCAGATCTCTCTGAAGTGCAAACTCGTCGACAAGTGTATCCTGCCCGTCCTAACCTACGGTGCTCAGACCTGGTCGCTCACCGAGTTGCAAAAGTTCCACCTTGGGTCTGCCAAAGAACGATGGAACGCAGCACCCTGGGTGTAAAAAGACAGGACCGAATTCGAAACACGACGCTGCGTTCCAACACGGGTATAATGGACGCAGACAAGAAAGCTGCCAGGCTCAAATAGGACCGGGTGGGTCACGTCAGTCACATGCACGATGACCTGGCCGCGTAAGAAGTGGCCGCGTGAGAACAGGTTTTAGGTGGCGCAAGAAAAGAGTTCCTCGAAAGACTTGGGGGAGGTCTTTGCTCAGCAGTGGGACAATATAGGCAAAATAAAAATCTGATAAATGCAGGACCTACCAAGTTGGACGCTAAGTGCAGCGTGCATATCTATTTTCTACAAATTCTACATCGACTGTGAAGCAATGACTCTACATGGATTCTATATTGAAATAAGTTTGCTACTTAAGCTAGTAGTGGGCAAAGTTGTTCTTATTTAAGTGTATCTAGTTATAGGTAGATATATTAATGACTAGGTGTATTAGTAGATATTATCGTGGTATTTATTGTGGGGATATTTATAAGGGTACCGTTAATTATATTAACCTTACTACGACTTACATGCGTATACCTAATATACAACCATAATACTGGTGGGTAATGAACTATTTTGCACTTCTGTGTCACAAAAAATACTAAGTTTGAGATGGTTATAAAAAATAATATGAATGGTTAGCTTAAATGTGCTCGGCACGGCATAAGGGGAAGTCACTGATCAACCGTTTGTTAATCAACGACAATGTAGATTAGATCACTGAGTAAGTATCTAAAGTTTCAGAAGAGGTATTAATCGAATATTTGCAAATTACTTTTATTTATTTGTAAAAAAATATTACGTCATGCTCCCCAGCAACCCCATCACCTATTTTTCCATTTATAAGTTTACTAGCGGCGCCCTGCGGTTTCACCCGCATAAGTCTCTATCCCGTGGGAGAATATCGGGATAAAAAAGTATCCTATATGTTAATCATCATATCATAATCAGCCTATAATGTTCCCACTGCTGGGACTCTGCCTCTCTCCGGTGAGAGGGAGTGGACCGTAATCCACCACGCGGGATCAGTGCGGGTTGGTAGATGTTACATGTCTTCGAATTTTTGGTTCTAGGACATGCCGGTTTCCTCACGATGTGTTCCTTCACCGTTTTGAGAGCAGTGGTGATGAAATAATTTACACAAAGTAAAGTGCCTGTCTGGGTTCGAACCTACGACCTACAACTCCTAAATCGCGGCTGTTACCACTGGGCCACCACTGCTCCCTATACAAATGTTAATCCAGGTTATAAAATATGTGTGCCTTTCATCCAAATCCGTTCAGTAGTTTTTGCGTGAAAGAGTAACAAATTTACTTTACAACGCCTAACAATTTTATGTGTAATTAGCTTATTATACACTTTGCTATATTATTTAGGTAGAGTTTTAATGACAGAAGTAGTCACAGCTTGCATATTTAACGGTAAAAACAATAGTACAATTATTTTCAGACACTTCTCTGTTAATACATTAAGCATCTACGTAAATTTCCTCATATTTTAACTTGGGGTTGCTGGAGAGATGCTCTACAGCGTAATAAAAATGAAGTGTCCGTACTCACCTTTCAAGGTACTTTTTTTTAAAAGTATGTACAAATTGAGTACATATTGGGTACAAAAATATTATAATATGGAGCATGACGTAAAATATTGAAGCATAGAGAATAATTTAAAATATGCAAACTCTTAATAAATAACATAACTTGCGATTACAGGCGCGATGTTATGTTAATACGCTTATGATAAGGTTTTAAACAATATTGAATTAATTAATAATAGTTCTATGATAATATCAAAATTCCGAAACATTCCGTAAGTAACCTTTGTTGCTGACTATACAAGGAACACTCACTTGACCGCACAGCAGGACCCGCAAATGATGTTAAGTTTATTTTCAAGCAGCGTCTTGAAAAAAGAAAGCTTGCTTGCATTATACGTAGGTTCATGCTTCAACCTTCAAGGTCTCGGAATGGAGTAGGTAACGCAAATGGAATATTTATTAAACGCACACGCTTAACGCGGTAATAGTTTCTTCATGTAGGTTCTAGGTAAATCAACCTGCACCTATGTCAGAAACTACAGTTTCTGTACCTACCAAGATTCGAGACCAGAAACTCGCTTCATTATGCAAGTATAAAATACAACGTTGATCACCAAACTGCATGGCTCGCGCCGCATTTCAGTAAGTAAAATGCTATAGGTCACATACGCACAGTACTTAGGTCGGCGAATTTCACTTACGGGCCACAAGTGCATGCCATTTTTATTTGCTAAGGTATGGAATGTCAGTTAGATAAATAGGGGTGGATGTATTTTTTTCTTTGCAATGGCACTGAACGACGTTTTGATAACTTCGTTTCAAAAACAGTTTGAAAGGCCGCATTATGGGGTCCAGAAATTACTAGGCCAAACTTGCGTTAGATTTTAAAAGTATCGCGATATAGTTTAAAGGTATCCTATTCTAATGTTGTTTTTTTTTAAATAATATGTTGGACAATATTAATAGAGCTAGTCTAATACCTACCTCGCTTTGCAAATAAAATTAAACACAACTAGAATGGTATTCTTATACAAAAGTAAGGCTTATAATCTAACACACACGAACACGAAAATAAGATCTTTGGTAGGACTAGGTCGTACATCGCGGTTAAGTTTACATTAAATGTAGTGCTTTTAGGAATTAAAAATAATTTTAGTTAAATGGGGCTATCATCACAATATTAAATGTGAAAAAAAAACAGCCACAACGTGTACTCCGAACGACAAACCGATATTCGAGTCGTAGGTAGCTCGTATTACCTACCTATAATTGACCACAAAGCGTTGTGTTTATCAAGAACAGCCCTAGCATAAAGTGTCATCCAGAACGTAAGCCGATGCAACTACAGGAGGGTGATACGATCAACCTACTGCGACAGAAATTGCGTTGCGCCTATTTTGTGTTTACCTAATGTTTGGCCCAACGGCCCAAATTAGTAACAGTCGTTTAGCCACGATACGACGCACGGTAGGCTGAAAATCGTCTTTCATAGACAGAGACTTGAATTTTCAAGGGTCCTTTTTTTGGCCAGAAATAGATTCTGCTGATCAGTACTATACCATAAAATTTTGTATGAGGCAATTGCGTATACAAATGAAGGAGTTTTTTTTTTTTAAAGAAAAAATTGTATGGCACTGACATGAAAAATGAGGCTATATAAGGTTTGCCATTATATCCTTACACACAAATATAGTATTATTTGTTTGTCATTTTTTGACATACTTCGTAATTTAAAAAAATATTTTTATGTTGATTAAATGTTATGTTATGTTTTATGTTGTTGTTGATTTAAATGCTTAAATGCTGTAAATTTAAGTAAGATGCCAAGTCTAGTTTACAATATTTTTTTTATATTATATTTTATTTTACCATAGGCCAAAACATCCTAAGAAATCACAAAAGTACGTTTTTATACTTATGTGGGATATCTACTATTCGTAATTTTAATTGTATTGGAATGTATGATTAAAAAACAATTGTACATTTTGCATTTTATATAAAAAAAAAATATATATATGTAACTAAATAACAAATTATTAAAAACAATTTAATTGTAACTGAATTAGTATTGTTATATTAAAAAAAAAAAATGTTAACCAAAAGAAAAAAAATACAATATTTAATTTTGAACCTATCTACTATAAACAATAAAAGTTAATTTATTCTAAGCTTCTTCGTCACCATCAGAATCCACTTCAGAATCAAACTTTACAATAGACATTACATCTAAGAACTCTATCGGAGCTTCCTGATCCTGAAATTTAAGTAGGTCTAAAGTTTCCTTAAAGTATGTCTGCCTCTTATGGGCATCCAGTTTTGGTCATAATGAAGTATATATAAGGATCAAAAGAGATGATAAGCAAATTGAGGAGTGGAGTGAGAGTTTCTCCCGCGTAAGTTTCGATTCCGTGGGAATATCGGGATAAAAAGTAACAGCTATGTACCTATCAAGTTTCATCGCAATCGGTTCATTAGTTTTTGCGTGAAGAAGTAACACACTTTACAACTAGAGTAGGATTTGATTAATGGAGACACAGTAATAAAATCTTTCACATCTAATAATTTCATGTACCTACTTAAAAATATTGGATGGAGGAAACAAAAATGGAAAATATTACTAAATAAAATATAACCTTTCCGCAGTTGCCTCATACGAAATTTTATAGTATATTAAGATCAGCAGAATCCATTTCTGGCCAAAAAAAGGACCCTTCAAAATTCACGTCTCTATGACCATAAAGACGATTTTCAGCCCACCGTGCGACGGTCATTTCCGTCCGTCCAAAATTAACCGGGAATCTCCGACTTTTTGGTCTCCAGTCCGGACTTTCGACATAAGGAGAAACTTGAGTAATAAAAGTTATAACCTGAATTGACCGTTGCGAATATCAACTTAGTGGCATTTATGAATTTTATAATTCAAAATGTATTGTGGCTGTTTTTACATTACAAATGCGTCAACACGAATTACTGGCAGTGGATGGTTCTGATGATTTCCACAACGCGTTGTGGACGTTTTTTTGCACATTGATAGTTTTCGTTCCTTGTGTCTAGCTCACCACAAATACACGATATTTAATTGCAAGCAATTAAGTGTAACAATAACATTAGTCTTTTAAATTACCTATAGACATAGCTGTATCGTGAATTGACTCACATGTACTTAGAACAGTTTTGCCGTTTTGGTTATTATAATATACCACAATACAATGCTTAAAAGTAACGAGCCCGTGTTTACATGTTATGTTGAGATTATTGGTACCAATCATTACAGTAATTAGAATAGATTTAATATCAACAAATATCATCACAAAAATCTTTGCAAAATTTCATTAATAATATTTATAATTCTTACCTTATTAATATAAATATATTAACCACCAAAACCAAATGGACGCGATGAAATATTGTTCTCCAAATCAAAAGGCAATTTGTATTATAGTTTTACCTACCCTGAGAGGGATTACAGCCATAAATTGTTCCAGCTGCAACAGCTATTAGTCCTTATGTTGGGAGTCAATTGCTTTATTAACAGTATAGCTCTCCATAAGAAAATCCCTCAAACGTGGCTTTACTTTAGTAGGCGGAAATTTCGTAAGGCAGAAGTCAGCGATCAGACAAAAAACTTTGCATAGCAAAGGACACAGCAGTGCTTGGTGAACAACCGCTGCTACTCTGAACCAGGGCCCATCAAACGGATCCAATATAGCCGGGCAGAGCATGTGATTCAAGTTTACTTGGGCTGGCTGAAAAGGAAACAAAAATATATTAATTACGAGTATTACGACAGAAAATCTCACTATATTTTGCGAACATTGCCTAATATATCTTTAGTGAACCGCTGAAAGCTAAGTAAATTCTAGGTAGGTTAATTCGATGCTAAATACATTATAAAAAAAAAAAAAAATAAACACGCTGTGGTTTCATAGCGCCAATTGATAGAATCAATTAATCTAATTAACAAATTATAATAGACAATTTCTATGAGAGAGCAATCTCTCTCATAAAGAAATTATATTAAAGTGAAGCAAGATCTTGAAATCATGAGAGCATGAATAATGAAAAGAGCTGATATTCGAATTTTCAAGTTATTGATGATTAGCTTTCCGCATAGGAAGTTACTTTCAAAGTGTTCTGTTTAACGTTTATTTAATCCAATTTTCCCTAATAGATCTGTTGAGCGGTAATTCGATTAAATCTCCCTTCTGGCCACAACACAGGACCCCGGGCAACGACACCACGACCTTGAATATCACTTCTACCGCTGGCGGCTGCCATTCCAGCCATCCGTAGTAACCGCTACGGATAGCGGATCATTTACACGGCTCGATGTTTGACGCACGGCTAGTGATCCAAAAGACTTCTCTTCTTTTGGCCTAGGTTAAGAGCTTACTGGTACATATAGCTCTTTAGATTTCGACCTTTTTTCTATTCTGGGCTCTATTTTAGCCTCTCGTAAGTTGGAGTCTAACCTTATATCAGATTCTTTCCTTAAATATTTTAAAGTTTGGCTAATAGTCAAACTTTGAATTACTTTAGCCTCCAAGTCTTACAAGAAACAGCAGTCTAATTTTGTTTTATATTAAGTGAAGGTCTTTGAATCGTTTTCGATTCAACTTAACGCCCATGTTTGTGCGGTGTATGTTGTAGGCAGTTTTGGGGAAAATAAACTTGTTTCAACAATTAAATATAAATGAATGTAGGTTTCATGTATTTTTAGAAGAGTAAGCCCACATAGGCACGGACGTAATAAAATCGCGGCGTTTATTTTTACTGCACTTGATTTTCAGCGCTCTGCTTAGCGCCGAGAGTTGAAAATCCAACAGGGTGTTTTTTCAACTCGTTGGGACGAGAGCGCGTCCGAGCGCGAAAATCCAGTGCACGATAAAATCCCGCCGCGATTTTATTACGTCCGTACGAACGTGGGTTTACTCTTTGACGTCTTTTACTGTCAGCCTAACTGGAAAAAGGACTACGGAGCTTTAAATTTATTGATGAAAGGGATAGTCTTCTAGCCGGATACCAGATTATTATTATTTACCAGATTATGATTATTAGATAGCGCCAAGAGTTGAAAATCCAACAGTGTACTTTTTCAAAGCTCTGTGACGCACTCTGTTGGATTCTCAACGCTCGGCTCAAAACCGAGATTTGAAAACCCAGTGCGCGATAAAATCCCGCCGCGATATTTTTATTACTCGCAGACATTTACATACAAGGTGTTCCCACGCTTCTACTTTAGTGGTATGTACTTACTATCACTGGATTTTAAGTATGGTTGCCGTACTCATGTGACTTTATCTGAATTGCTTGAATTAAATTCGTAACTTCGTTCATAATTTAGCTGTAAATTTATTTTATAAGGTGAATAAAATAAATTAACGGCAAAATTATGACTTTATGTTTCAGTTGCATTCTATTCAGTACACCACTTGGAAGCATTTTACTTTTATTCTAATTGTGCCTGCTATCCTGTTACCACCTTTTCCAAATAAGAACCTTTGAAATAAAGTAATAGCTGTAGATTTTTCCTGTGCTACAGGATAATGGTTGAGTCAAAGCACACAAATTTGAAACTATATTATTATGAACAATATCTTACATATGTATAATAGAAGCCAAAAATAAATTTAATGGGTTTACTTACGATTGCAATAAGTTGTAATACAATAAAGTGATATATCAAGTTTAGACAATAGCTGAATATTGCCCAATTAAAATCCCAAAAAGGTTCTATGTTGTAGGCACCTAGAAGAAGAAGTTGGTAAATTATTATGAATTAGAGTATGTAAAATATTAATAAAATTTAACGCACCGCCAATCCTCAGAAGATAATATGGTATGACAAACATCATTCCATGTTGAATCCAATATAGTGCAGCCTCAGCAAATATCTAATATCAAAATACAAAATTAAGTAAAAATTACAATAATATAAAAAATTCAATAAGTAATTGTGTATATTGCAGATGCTGTGTTCTAGTTTAAAAGGTTATGGGTGATAGTGTATTACATGGGACATAACAGTTTTATCTCTAGGGGCTCCTGGTATCACCCATACATGTCCTTAAGCAGCAGTGACCACAATCCATCAGGTGGGTTGCCTGCAAGTTCCCCACTCAACACCATAAAATAGAAGGGTATTTACCTTCCTTGAAGCGGTTTCAGGAAACAGAAATGCTAATAAAGGCCCGTTTAATAAGTTCAAATGAATACGAAATAAAGCTGTAACGGTTTTGCTGGGTGGAGCTGCCAGTAGATAGATCTAAAACAGTAATAACATTTTATTGTACAAAAGGCAAACACATCTTCAATTTAAATTAATGAAAGGTATTAGATTCATGTGGCTGTTTGATATAAATCAACATAATAATTTTATTTAAAATGTAGATAGTGAAACATAATTATACTTACATGAAATATTTACAATACTGCATAAAATATTTTTACAGAAAAAATGAGGTTTTACAGTTTAAAACATTAGGAATATTTTATACTTTGGTTTTGGAGAAGATAATTAAATTAATGAGTTAACTAACTTATAATGTAGAAGTAATTTGGCTTGGGAAGTAAGTGTTTAGAAATACTCACTTGTATCAATGTTGTTACATGGCAAGGATTTAACAAATAAATGACGGTGCGTGAAGCAAATTTAAAACCAATTTCCATGCCCCATATCAGAGCCAAAAGTATTAATAATAATCTTTTACCCCCTCTATCACTTTTCAAATAATTCGTATCTTGAGGTATACTTAATCTTGGGAATGTCTTAATCTGTAACAATTTTCAAAGACATACTGAACTAATATCAACACATTAGGTAAATATTGATTGAGAGAAATAAGGCCATAATAATTTAATTACGCTAGTTACGAGATAGCATAATGTAACCAGATTTATATCCGTCATGCATTTAACATCTTGCAATAAATTAGATCTAATTTAACACCATTAAATATTTAAAAGCTGCATACTTACTGAAATATATACACAAATCGTAACCACGATTATGGTTTCTATTATTTGCCTTTTAGTCGACAAAAAGTAGGCACATTCTGGGCCCACATTTCTGGGGACAGCTTTATTCGCACCACTATAGGCCCACTCAAACATTTTATGTCGCGTAAATTGATTTTGATTAGTTATTAATTTTTCATCGATTAAATTACTATTTTTGGAAATGCCTGTTCAAAATATTCAATGTTTCAATTCCCGCTACGTTGACAGCTAGCTTAGCTGCTGCGCGAACGAAAATGTGAGTACTTGTGTTTTTTATACAAAAGCGAACCTGAAACCTAGTCTTTTCAGTAGCCTATGCTTTGGACGATAGTCTGGCCACGCTTAAGGGCTAGCTACACGGCTGCTAACCGTGTCCCCGACAGAGGTGACCTTGATTGGCGATAGGTAGAGCTGTTTTAAATTTGGTCGTAAACCACCAACTCCATGGTTGTAAACCACCAAGGTCACCTCTGTTGGGACGCGGTTGGCAAGCAAACAAGCCCTTTAATCTGCATAAGTAAAAAACTGATATTTGAAAATGTATAGACGGCATCCCATCCTACGAAAAAGAATTTGATACTTTGTTTGTCTTTTTGTTTTTATAGGTTATTTTATTTATATTCTGATTTATTCCTGGTAAAGAATAGTCACTTTAGCACAATGCAGTGTGGATTTGATAGTTTTATCATCGTATGGAGATAGAGCATAGGTACCACATAGTCTATTACACAGATATTATTACATAGACTATTACATAATCTGTGAAGCAAAAATTAAAAGGCAAAATATCAAAATCTCTCTACCAACTCTCAGTTTTGACCATTAAAATCTTGGCTGCTTAACCGGACTTTTAGCTACTACAGTTAGAGCCTCCAGCCAAGAGCAAGTAAAACTATTCTAAGTTAAAATTAAGCGAACGCTCGCTAAGAGTCTAGGTCATCAGAAAGAAGTTGGTAGTTTTCTGAAGCTACGAATGGGATTGGAGGGATGTAGACCGGCACTAGAATGATCGGTGGGTGACCAGTCATGCCTAGGCGGCAGACTGATACTTCTAGTCGGGAGAGGGTCCATAGGAATGCAGTACAGATCCTTTTTTTAAATAAATTAGAGTGCCACCCGTGTGACGGCGCGTCCTATCATTTCGGATTAAACGATAGTTAGCTATGGAGAGGTTTCGTTTGTGGGGCTTTAGCGATTTAGCCGCGAATGTCCCTGTTGGGTATAGACAGGGAGGTTGTGTACTTAAGGTGAACCCTAAGCTTGCTTTTGCCCGTTGCCTGTCTTATTGTGAAACGGGGTCCTAACCAGTCTAGTGCGCCGGGTATAGACACACCCGACCGACACTAGGTGAGGAGCTGTTAAGGGAAGACTGTCACCAATGCCAACTAGGAGACCCCCCAAGGCCGAACACTGGGACCCGTCCAACTGACTGCCTCACCCTGAAGGGGTTCGATGGGTGTGATTGGATCAACACCACCTCGGTTTCGATGGCACCGTAAGGTATCCACCGAGGACCACGAAACTGTGGTTTTGCCCAGAAGGGGCCAAGTGACTCTAAGAGTAAAAATTTACTTTATTCGTTTCAGAAACGAGTTATTTATTGTATCTTGATAAAGACTCCAATTAATAGGTCGATGATAGTCGATAAACGACCATAGAGAGCGTCGCAGTGCGCGACGATACGATGACTCAATAATCACAACGGGATCGCTTGAGCCGGAATCAGGAACCACAGCAGCGCACAGCACGTCCGTCCGCGATCGATGCCAGGCGTCAGATTAGATCTACTTTTTTTCTTTTTTTTAACATGGCTACTCGCAGTTTTGACCACTAAGGTCTTGGCTGCTTAACCGGACTTTCCTGTGGGTGCCTTAAAATGCTACACTTAGAGCCTCCAGCCAGGAGCAAATAAACTATACTAAATTAAAGCCAGGCGAACGCTCGCTAAGGGCACCCCCTGTGGGGTACGAACCTCGGCTTAGGGCGTCGCTGAGGGGAGGACAGCAAGAAGGGACAGGCTGGATCAAAATTTGATTATTAGGCGGGGTATTTAAAGCTACGTGCTCAGCTGCAACAACTTGCTGGCACCTCGTTTTCGAACAAGGGTCGGGGAGGAGTATCATTTACTTAGGGACACGGTCGCGATAGCAAAGGACCTCGGCGGCGAGGTCAGACGGGAGGCGTCTGTTTTTGTGTATTGTGCTGGTGGCCCTATTCTTCTCCTGGAGGAGAGTAATGGGGTCATCAGGGTCGGAAAGAACGAAAGATTGGATCTAATTACAACCCCGGAACTGATATAGCTGACTGATGTAAAAGTATACTAGATACAAAACTTTTTGGAATTGCCAATTTATTCCCTTACAGACAGTGTGGCCTCTACAATCTCTAAAGGGCGATCATGACGATCAACCTTCAATTCGTCATTCTGAATTATCATACATGGTCAATCTAGACATAAGTTCATTGACTGTGGAGTTTATTTTCGATGTCTGTGTAACAGAAATAGTCCAGAAAAATGAGAAAAATATTATAATTATAGTAATATGATGCCTCAGAAAAACAGAGAGACCGATGTATTTTATAGTTCTCTCAAAAAACTTTTGCAATTACTAACAATCAAAGACAGTAAAAAGAATATTATTATTGGAGGAGACTTCAATATCAACATATTAGAAAATTCAAACAGCTCTACAGCTTTACTTAATACGATGACTAGCCATAACTTTGACCAATATATTAACGAACCTACTAGAATCAGCAAAACAAGTGCTACATGTATAGATTTATTAACTTTAAATTAAAAAACTTAAAAGACTCTGTTGAAGACTTTGAACTTTCTGATCACAAGGGAATAACATTATTGGGCCCCAATAAAACATTAAATGAACGGAAAACGTGATTTATAACTAAAAGAATATTTAATAAAACAATATGGAAAACTTATTTATTTAAACTTTTCACACTCAAAAAGGTACAAAGGCGGACTTAATGCCTAAGGCATTCTCTACCAGTCAACCAAGGGTGGTGAAGAGATTCGATGGCAGGTGCTCTGTTTGAGAGAGGAACAAAAAAAAAAAATTGAAAATATATCATTAGAAAAAAAATACGTAGGAACAACATATTTAATGTAATATACATATATACAAATTCAAGGGAGAGATATGTTAAGATGACTCTACTCTATTTATTTCGAAAAACAAACTCTGCAATTTCCGCTTAAACACATACCGACTGGTGGCCGTCCTGATATCAAGAGGAAGCGCATTTCATAGAAGAATGAACTGAATATGAAAGGAAGAATGAACAAAGTCAGAAGTATGAGAAGGACAAAGTAGGAGAAGATTGTTAGAAGATCGCAGATTCTTAGTGTGTGAAGAACATAGATATTGGAAGTGAGACACAAGATAAGAAGGAGGAGTGGGAGAGTTGAGAAGGGAGAAAAGCGTGGTCAAGGTGACCGGAGAGAAGTGAAATAGTTCTATGATGGGACTGGGTAGGCCAGTAATGTAATCGAACGTCTGAGACAACATTTGGGGATCCAAATGACAAGTGATTGTGAAGTGACGGTTGTTATCATTAAGGCCAATTGTATTTGGAAAATCCACATAACGTGGTCTGCCAATACCAAGAGTACCAAGGAACTTCCAGATATCAGCAGGTGAAGAAGAAGATATATTCCCGAGAATATGGCGGCATTTAGCGTTGCGTATCATCTGATTACACCGATTTCAAGCAGCTTTGAAAAAAGTTCCGATTTTCTTCACTACGATCCTTTTTAAATTTACGAAAGGCCCGATCACTGCGCCTCATCGCCATTCGAACCCCTGTCGTCATCCAAGGAGCCGAAGTATAATCGTCTTCACAGGAGCGTGTTTATTGTAGAGAGCCAGTACCGTCCGATCTAAAACACGCAGTTTTTCGTCTACAGCTATCGCCGCTGCCAACTGTGCGCTGTGTTCACTGAGGTCTGAAGCATCCTGACGAAGCTTCTCAACGTCCATGCGTGCAAAACACCGCATGAGCAGTGCTTTTGGGACAGGTTTAGGCGGTTTTAGGACATACGAGAGGAAAATGAGGTCATGATGAGAAAATCCAGGAGCGGGACCCTTACCATGATGTTCAAATTGACTAGTTTTTCAAGTTTGGAAAACTAGTCAACGGCGGGTGGACCATAGACAACACCAAGAAGGGTCTTCAGGCCTTCGACATAGACCTCCAAAAAGGAAGATAAGGTAATGATTTTGAATGGGAAATCGCTACGAAGATAGATAGCTACACCACCCCCTCCCTTTCCGATTCTATCATTACGGATAAAGGAAGAGTGAAACCTGGGAGAGAGTAGGTGGTGGAGAGAAGATGAGATTTGAGCAAACTCTCAGAAACCAGAACGGCATGGGCATTGGCGTCGGAAAAGGTGTCCAACAGATCACTGTAGTGACTTTGAACACTTTGCGCATTTATGTGGCAGACATTAAACAAATAACCTTTCTGTTGACTGAAACTCCGACGAACAAAGTCACCAAAGGTGTCAGTTAAGGAACTAAAACTTGCATTAGCGGATGAGCTAGAGGAATCAATGGATGAGTTAAAAGAATCATCATCAGATAACATAAAATAAAAATAATATAAACATAAATAACTGATAAATATGCAAATAAATTAACTGAGATTGCTTTCGCTTTAGGTGCACACCACTATCTATGCACTACCCACCAGCAGTACCAGTGTTGTTGTACATGGATCCTTTGGCATGTGGCGAAAATCGGAACTAAAGCGTCTTATTTTCTAAAATCATCAAAGCGCCAAAAGATCCCTGTAGAACTGTACAGTATTAGTAAAAAAAAAACATACATCAATTTGGAAAAGGAAACAGCATCAAAAACATAAACACAAAATATTATGAAAACGCAAAGAACAAAAAGATATATGACAAAGTTACTTGCAAAAACGAAATAAAGGTGGATCAAGGAAAATGGGACGTCAAAATTTAGGCAAATTCAAGATTGACAGATGACAATGACAAGAACTTCAAGACGCAATTAACTTGACGATCAATATTTTCAGATAACAAAAACATAAACTCAAACTATGAATCTTTCCACATAAAAATAGTAGGTACCTAAGCGTTAAGCCTAAGGTTACCTAACAAAAATTAAAATTAGGAACAAAACTAAGAAATCGTGGCTAACTACTGGTTTAAAAGTGTCTTGCCATAACAAACGTCTACTTAAAACATTTCTGTCAAAAAATAAGAAAAACTATTTTAAAAAAGCAGTTTCTAAATAAAAAGAATACAACATAGCACCAATATTTCCAAAGCGATGTGGCAAATAATTAAAGAACGCTCAAATAAAACAGTAAAAATAATTAAGAAAAATATCAAACTAAATGTACAAAATACGTTAACGGAAATCCCCACCATTATCGCAAACGCCTTCAACGACTTCTTTAAAAGCTTGTGCAGACCAGCGCGATATCGCGGGTGCGACAAGGGTCGCGCTGCCTGTGGCGCGCGCGATATCGCGTTGGTCTTCACGAGCCTTTACTCAGTTTGGAGGAATGTCCAGCAATCTAACCGGTCGACCAGTTATTATAAAAAATGATAATTTATCAAACCTGTAGATGCCTATGAAATACATACAATTATAAGAAACCTTAAAAACAAGGGAAGCCATGGTTTTGATGAACACCCCACCCTCATTAATAAAAAAATGCGTAAAGGAACTAGCCATACCAGTTTCTTCTTTAATAAACCAATCCTTCACTAAAGGAACTGTTCCCAATTTACTAAAGATCTCAGTAATCAAACCAATCCACAAAAAAAAAATTCTCAGACTGACTGCAATAATTGTCACCCTGTAGTCCGTTTGCTTACCTTTTCAAAAATTTTAGAAACCGCTCTGTCGACTCGCCTGTTCTTTCAGCGAAAGCTTTAATCTATTTAACGATAGCCAAAATGTATTCAGAAATAATAGATCAACAACCGATGCAGTTTATAGATACATACCAACAGATCTTAAATATCATTAATGAGAAGAAATACAGTATAGGCATTCTCCTAGACATGAGTAAAGCATACGATAGAGGTCAATGTAACATCTTCTTAAATAAATTGGACGGAATAGGTATACGTGGCATTGCTCATAAATGGTTCAAGTCGTACCTCGAAAACCGTTCACAATATGTAGAAATTGAGCACTACAACCATAGTAGGTATTGGAGAAATAACGAACGTTAAATCTGAAACAACTAATATAAATAAATCAATTCAGTAGGTAGCGTACTCGGATGCATATTATTTCTTATCTACATCAACGACCTCCCGAAAATAATAGATGCTGTAAGCGTCTTATTCGCAGATGACATTTCAGTTGTCTTTCCCTGCACAAACAACCTGACTAATAACAGTGACATCCATCGATTTCTCTTTGACATTATCTAATTTCGCTAAAACTAAAATAATGCAATTTAGACCTTATCAAAAGCGACTTCTCAAAATAAATTTTACCTATAACAAAACTAAATTAGACTACGTTGATAATTTTAAATTGGTGGGCCTTAATATTGATACAAACTTAAATTGGAAATCTCACATATCACACATAAGTAGCAAAATCTCTAAATTCTGTTATGCTTTATCAGAATTGAAAATATCTACAGATTTATAACGCATATGCGCACTCTTGGCTCCGTTACCGTGTAATACTTTGGAGTAATAGTACGAACGTAGATAAGCTGTTCAAGTTACAAAAAATATGCATACGTATCTTGACGAATATAGGAGGTATTGACAGCTGTAGACCACATTTTACAGAACACAATATCCTTACACTCACATCTCATATCTTTGAAATATGATTGTTTGTCAGGAAAACTAATTCAAAATTCAAAAGTCATTTATTCAAACTAGGCTGAAAATCAGCACTTTTCGAACGTCAAAATTACATAAGACAGTTCCCCAAAACGCCCACCCTTCACCACTTCCTAGTGCCTTTAGCTGGGAAGAAGAAATTGCGCAACAAACTCCCCATCAGCACAGCTCTCTGTTCAAATTATAACGTATCGGTCGAGTTCAACACAAGACAACTCAATAGTGCGCTCGATAAAAAGATCTTCTACTAAATCTAAACGTTGTTTACATTTCAACTTGTTTCAACTTTTTCCCATTCGAAGACTTTTTTGTATGAGTGGAGCTACCTATTGATAGGGGTACATAAAGCAACATTAGTCGTGGGTTCGAAGGTTCCAGAACAATGTGGAATGTTATGGAATGTTCGGGAATAGTCTGGAATGTTCTAGAATATCCCAGATCATTGTGGAACATTCCAGAACACTCACGAATATTGTGGCAAAACTGACACCCTATCGTAAGTCCAGTAGTAAAACCAAATTTGTCAATAAGATATCGCTTTAAAGAATATTAGTATCGAGCTAAAAACTGCAGAAATGGTATGGGTAAATGTAAATGGGTAAATGTAAATGTAGTAAATGGACAGAATCTAGTCTACGCAGAACTTCCTTGTTACATGGCTCAATTAGGTAGCTAACAATAATTCAACAGCTCGGACCAGCGCATTTTTCTTGGTGATCCAATTCGATGCCCGCTGGTCGTGCAGGGCGTGCACCGCAGAAGGGCGGCACTTTCAAGGGAGCGGCAAACATAGAAATCTCATTGAACACATTGTTCTATATAGAAAATTAACGCAAACGTTTGCAGGTTCAAACCACTTAGGGCCGGTTTTTCAATCGCCAGTTAACTTTTATCCGACGAATAAGTTTGTCATTTTGTCAGTTATTGTTTGGACAATCTGTCAAAACGTCACATTTATTCTTCAGGTAAAACTTTATTTAATTATTGTAAAATCGGCCTTTAGATAAGTAATCTCCAAGAGGGTATTACCCTGTTATGAATGTAACCCTTCATTCTGCGTAATCCGACACGCACGGCCGGTTTTTTTAATACACTTCCATAACAACTTAACCAAAATCAAATTCCTCTCTTAAAGCCTAGTAGGGTAAAGAGGGAACGGCATTTTCAGTTTTGCACGCGGGCGGTGAAGTGCCCAGCGGCGGGCCTGGTAACACTATAATTTTCAACATTGCCTGTAACGTCCTCCATGTTGGTGACGAAGTGACTATCCAGATCCCTGCTGGACTTTTCGGAGTGAACCAGGGCAGCAACACATGCATGTGCTGCGCTTCGAGGAGGTTTTATTTCAGACGCATCTTTGATCGAATAAGTCAATAGTGTGACCATCACTCTGCATCCCCGCATAGCTCTTGTTATCAAGACGTCGTTACAGTATTTTTTGCATACAATAATATGATCAAGGAGATGTCAGTGCTTGGATCTAGGATGTATCCACGAGGTCTTAAATTTCCTGGTAGACGAAAGAAGGTATTGGTGAGTCACAGGTCAAACTCTGCACACAGAGTGAGAAGCTCCAAGCCGTTCGCATTGCAGTTTCCAACTCCATGCCGACCAAAGACACCAGGCCATGCTTCATAGTCAGCACCAACGCGTGCATTGAAGTCACCCAGTAGGGTAATTTTGTCACCCATCCACGGACCGACCTCGGTAACCGTCGCTTACCTTGAGTATCGACCCGTGCGGCTGTTTATGGATGTTATTATTTAGCCACGAACCCCGTCTAGTGTGAGTAAGAAAAAGTACCAAAATTATATTAGTATTGTTAGTACCTACCCGTACCCAAGTTGGGTACGGGTGGGGTTGGGTAACCGATGCTTATATAGCTGTCCTTATCCACTGTGTTTGGATAGGAGATAAGACATAAGGTAAATTCTTATGGTACGGAATTGGGATAAAATGAAAACAAATACCAACAACTTTTTAAGTTATTTTTATTGTGTACGAATTCTTAAATTCATTAACATTAATCTATCTACAATATGGCAGTGTTGTATAAAAAAACATTTTTACTAGGTACTCTCATTTTTTGGCAGTTATGTAGGTAATTACATTTATCTAGTGTTAAATTTATTATAGGTAAAACAGACGAAATATTTTTTTAATATTTTGTTGCATTTATATTTTTACGTGGTATCTATAATTTAAAATCATCTGTTTAAATAATAGGTAGGTAATATAAATTCAATAGTCTAGGCAGAAAACTAAGAAAGTAATTACAGTTGCTAAATAGATAAACGGTAAATCTATATCTTCTAATTAATTTTTATTTATTATTATATACAATTAGGCAAAACTAAATTATCACAAATCGAGTGTATCTGTGCATGAGGATTACAACTTTCAAAGTCGGATCGTTCACTTTGGCTAGGTAGGTACTGAAATAATTATAACACACAATTTTCAGCAACAAAATACAGTAAGTAAAGTTGTATATAGATATAATAATAAAAATAAAATAATATACTTATTAGCTGTGCCCGCGTTGTTTCAGCTTGGGCTTCCTACGATAGCGGCGGCCACCATATAACGGCCTTCATAAAAATTATGGCACCGGGGTTTGACTTTACGGTGTCAAAAACAGCTCTCTCGGGAAACACACTAATTAACTTACATAAATAACGTTTCAGTGACGTCATTAGACGGCAAATTGCGGGCGCTATGTTGCGGCCACCGCAGTCTTAGTAAACCTTAGCTTTACGCAGACATAATTCTACCACGTATTTCAACTATAACATACACTGCGGCGTTGGCGCCGGCACTATTGAGTAACAAACATTATTTTAAAAGTTTTGCACTAACATTAGTACTTACGTAGTTTAAATAAGTATTTTGGTAGTTGAATAAGTGAAAATGTTACGCCAAACAAAATACACCTATATTCCAATGTATTGAGGACTTTTAATGTATTTCTTTGTAGACAGGTAAATAACAGAATTAAGGAATTTAAGTAACAATGCAATAACATACTTTGTAAGACGTTATTTTTAAAATAATTAAATAAAATACCTTACGTTTAATTGCTTTGGTGTGTTATTGATAAACAGGAACTCAATTAGTAAGTGACTTCGTTTACAAAAGCGAAGACTCCTAATCCTTTCAGCCTCTTCATACCTTGCCAATAGATGTATTTTCAAATAGAAAATAGAATTTTATGATTAGTTAGGTAATTATTAATAATTACTAAACAAATCCAGATCAGCGGTGTCGGCTTAAAATAATTTCATTACACTATTTGGTGTTCTTCATGCAAACTGCACATCGAGCCACTCGCTCATTTAGATTACCTGACTTTAATGTTTCTCGGTTTGGCATAGCAAACTGTTCCTCGTCTCTGATGGTTGTTAGCCAAAAGCTGAGTTTATTGGCAAATTTGTGGCATGTACCGCCCTCGCCGTTACATTCTATAAATGGTACAGTGCGGAAGCTTTCTAAACACGATCCGGGACTCTCCAAAGCCTGTCCTCCACCTTGGCCTCCAGCTCCCGAATGCTATAAGGTAACATCATTGACATTATTAGTAAGTAAGGACTTTATGGACTGTAAATATAACTAGATATTTCATAAAACTGGCGTGTGTGTATGACCAGCACCCTAATTGCGTAACACATTTTCAATCACAATCCGAAGGAGTTTGTTAATCCATTGCTTCATAGGTCTGAAAAATTCGTCTGTTCAACAACGTTAATTAAAACACAATGAACGTGGATGAAGTGTCAAATTGAAACCCATTGCGATCAATTGTCATTTCATGTGTGTTACGCAATTAGCCCGCAGATGTATGAACGTAAACGAAGCCACAGGTAAGGATCGTAGCAGGTGACGTTCTGTAGTTTCTGCTTACCTTCATGGGAAAAGGCGTGAGTTTATGTATGTGTATATGTATGTTTGTAACAGTTAAGTAGCCGTTTATAGACTATACTCGTATCTAATGTTGATTTCAGCTTTTTATAGTTATACTTTTATGGTACCCACATGGTCTGTTACACTCAAGTTATGTCACTGAACCTAGATATAGGTACACGTATATTTGTTACACATAGGAGATTTCAAGTCCGCTAATATTTTTTTACATTTCGATGAATATTTTTATAAGGTATAGGGGGCAGTTCGTTTACTCCAAACTGGGGCCCACGGGCCAGATGCCGTTTGTAATAAAAATATGATCACGCGTTGATCTCGCGTGGCCTCACCACGTACGATGATTATTTGATAGCTACTATGTTTTTTATCCATTAATAATTATCCAAAGAACAAACTTAACATTGTAGTTGAAAAACATAATTATTTTCCCATACATTCCAACTGCAAATGTAAGTTTATACGGTCTCAATATTGAGAGATTTACCATGTTATTTTCCCACCTTAGACTTCCTATAGGTAGGGTTTCCTATACTTAATCTATAACCATTTCCAGTATTTTCAAAATTTTAGAATCAGCGTCTAAAATTTAAAAAAAAAATACAGAAAATGGTGTGGTTTAAAATGGTATGGCTCTGGGGAACTCGGAGATAGTGGTAAATTTCCATAAATTTTCTTAAATAAATTTATAAGTTTGTATTTTAAATTTATAGAAAACATGGTTGACCCTCACAACAAACCCTTTCTTTTGATATATCACACGGTAGGTACAGTTTGCTCCCCATATGCGAAATTAATTAATTTACGTTACACGTCCGTGTTTGGGTCACAGAAATTCATACGTAGGTATAGCCTGGCATACCTATTGCCCGCCACTTAGTTTTTGTTTTTCAAAATGGCGAGTACGCATGAAACCTATATAAATCGATAGCTGACATCAATGCAAACAGAAAACATAATAGGACCAAACCTCGCAAGGCGTCACGTTTCCGAGATATTAACGTTGAAAGTTGATCACGTGACATATATATATATATTTTTTAACTTTCGTTCATCTTGTTGCAAAGATGTTTGAAAATGTAATGAGGGAAGTTTTTAGTATGATTGTCGATGGCTAAAGAGTAGGGGAACCTAACAAACGTTGGATGGACTGTGTTATAGATAATATGGCTACAAAGGGGGCACCTTCTGAAATGGCGATTAATAGAGATGTATGGAAGAGGAAGGATGCTAAGCTGACCCTAAATAAATTAGGATAAGAGCAGGGGAGTGATGATGATGTCAGTATGGTGGAGTGTCAGATGAAGAGTTAAATAAGCACTTACCATAACAAAACTGTATCCGATCCAAAGTTCAGCCCACCCTCTAGGACACTCCGGTACACTGTTCGATTGACTGTGAACAGCTATGACATTAGCCGGTGCCTCGCAGACGACACACCTTGAGATATACTTGATAATATCATTTCCTTGTACTGGATTCATGGGAGTTGGTTCATTCGTTGATAGCCAGTAACTTCGGTCATTTCGACTCGCATAATTGCAAACTTCATTCAGGTCACAGAAAAGGAATGGCATTGTGCTGAATTTTCTTACACATGAGCCAGCATGTCCTAAGTCTTGATTATGTGCTTTTTCGTTTCCGTCTAAATACAGTAAAGAATATCCGTCCCAGAGTTTTATTAAACCTTCGGGACAGTTGCTTACATAGCTTTCTTGACTGTGAATCACAACGAGGATTCCCGTTAAGTAGTCCGTTTCGACACATGGAGCTCCAGGCGGTCCGGGTGGTCCTCTTTGTCCACCAATACCGATCTCACCCCGCTCACCTTGTAGTCCCGACAGACCTGGCGGTCCAACTGGCCCTGGTGGACCTACTCTACCTTGGAAACCAGCATCACCTTTCCTACCTGGCATACCGTCTATTCCTGGTGGACAGGGTAACCCATCCCTTCCTGGTATTCCATCTACTCCAGGTGATCCAGGAGGTCCACGCTCTCCTTTTGGTCCAAATATAAAACTAGCAGCTTCACCCTTGTCACCCTTTATACCTTCATTTCCGACTTGACCAATTCTTCCAGGTAATCCCCGCTCACCTTTTTCGCCCAATTGACCCCTAGGGCCAGGTTGCCCATAAAGTCCATCATATCCACGATCTCCTTTGTCACCTTTTTCTCCAACCATACCTGGTGCGCCCGGGTTTCCTGGAACTCCTTTCGGTCCTTCATAGCCGATTCCAGTCGCACCTTTCTCACCTCTGTCACCCTTTTCTCCTGGTTGTCCTGGGGGTCCAAGACTACCGGGTCTTCCATCATAGCCTGGAGGACCAGCTACACCTTCTCGGCCTTGATCACCCTTCATTCCTTGTGGTCCCACAGTACCTGGTCTTCCAGCCGGTCCAAGCTGACCAGGGAGCCCAGGAAAACCTTGCTCTCCCTTTTCCCCAATTGAACCAGGTGGTCCTGGTCGACCGTGTTTACCTGGAATTCCCGGCAATCCCTTTTCGCCAGTCTTTGTCAATCCTGGTACTCCTGTAGGCCCGGCAGGACCGCGATCACCTGTAATATATTAATACAATTTGGTACATTATTTTGACACGTTAATTACAATACAATTATTTGACTAATGTTGCGAAAAAACATCGGTACACAATTAATAAAGATCCTTACAATTAACTGAATAACGTATATTTCCTTAATCATTTTCACTACATTTGATTATGTATAAAATTCGTCTGCGTATCCCTAATTGCGTAGCACAGTTTCAATCAGAATCTGAATGATTTTAAAGAATCTTGCTAATCCATTGCTTCATTTGTTAGAAATATTTGTCTACTCTGGCTCAACAACGTAAATAACGCAATGAATGTTGTTGAACTGTCAAAATGAAAACCATTTCTACTGTGCGTTACGCAATTAACCCACAGTTTCCCTAACTCATCGGTTATTTAAATCGCCAGTTCCGATGATTAGATTAGATTACAGTTTTACGAATTAAACAATTGCGTCAACTCGACAATTTCCAGTGTTCGTCAGTTTGCTAGATTCGAGTTTGGGTCGACTGAAGGGAAAATATATTTTTACGTTTAACGACCAAGAGCAATGAATGAAGGGTTCCTTATTTGGGATGAATTTATCTCAAGAACAAACTTAACATTGTAACTCTCATACATCCATATAAGTCACAATCAATTCTCCAACTGTAAATGTAAGTTTGTAATCGGAAAAATATATTGTTTTTTTATATGATAAAACTAAAAATTAACGATTTTCGGACATTTTCCTCTGCTTGTGCTGTGAAACCTTGCTTCTTGCCAAATTGGATGATTCTAGGTCCGGATTAAGATTCTAGGACCTGGCATCATGATGTTGTGTGATGATGTTAAGGTACGAAACCCAAAAATTTGGTAGAAGTACCTAATTTTGTCACAGTTCTAACATCTAACAATAGAAATCTGATTCTAGAAATATGGTTTGAAGTTATGACCTTATCATATATTTGTTTTTCTTTATTCTTTTTGGCCTCGTTGGTCTTGTAGTCGCAAGCGCTAGTGCTGAGTATGAGGTCCTGGATTCGATTCTAAATTCTAAAAAAGTGTTATTGGGTTTTTCGATTAGGCAATTTCAGTTCGGCCCTGATTTGGGCCCGGTAAATGGCTATAAGCTCGCCTCATATTACATGGCACTACAACATAACTGTTGAAAAATGGGTGTACTTTAAGTAAACCTCTGCCTAACCCTTCGAGGAAACAGGCGTGATGTTATCCTATGTAATACATACTATTAGATTCGCAGTCATGTGTGCCGTTTTGTACCGACTGTACTTTGGGTACCTAACGAATTGAATAAAACTTTAGAATCACGGAAACTGGCAAAAACACTAGAATGTGTCCAGTTGACGCAACTACCTTATCAGCGAAACTGACTTATCAATGAAACTGGAAATAATAAATAAACTGCTGAGTGAGGGAAAGTGTAGTTACTTTCCGCCATTGTGACATGCGGAGTCACGACTCAAAAAAGAAATGGAAAAATATTTTTCTACTTTTTCTTTTCTATCCTATCTGGATGCGTCATATCATATCCCAAAGATAAAACCTTACACGGTTAGATAAGGAAAAAATAAATAATCACCTTTTTCTCCCACAAGGCCCATCAACCCGATTTCTCCCTTTTGGCCAATGAAACCACGATCTCCTTTTTGACCTTGGTAACCTTGTAATCCATCGGGGCCTCTATCACCTTTTGCTCCTTTTACTCCAGCTAAACCCGGTAAACCGATTTCTCCTTTTTTTCCTTTTTCATTAATCGATACTCCAGGAAGACCTCGATCTCCTTTGTCACCTCTGAACCCTGGCATACCTTGGGGTCCTTCAGGACCGGTTGGACCTCTTGCACCCGGCGTTCCATCATAACCATCTCTCCCTGATAAACCTTTATCACCTCTATCGCCTTTTACACCTTCTGGCCCGGTCAAACCTACATCTCCCGGCATGCCAGGAGGACCGTTCAGTCCAGGCATCCCGGGTTGTCCGGGTTCACCTGACATACCCATAAATCCTTTGTCTCCCTTAATTCCTCGGAAACCTTGGTCTCCTTTTTGTCCGTCTTGGCCCGGCAGTCCATTTAATCCAGGCATACCAAGATCACCTTTTTCTCCTCGCACTCCAGGAATTCCATAGCCAGGATTACCTGATTCACCTCTGTCCCCTTTATCTCCTGATGGACCCGGTGTACCATCTAACCCTCGAAGACCTGGAACACCTGCGTCGCCCCTGTCACCTTTATCTGAGGCTGAACCAGGTTCACCTTTCAGTCCAGCTAACCCAGTAGAACCTCTGTCTCCCTTTTCACCAGTTAATCCCATTTTTCCAGGATTTCCCGGCTGTCCAGAATAACCTTGATCGCCTTTTAAGCCTTCTCTACCAGCAGGGCCAGTAAGACCATCCAAACCAGGTGCACCCGGTTCTCCATCAAAGCCACGGTCTCCTTTGTCTCCTTTTTCTCCCACTGCACCTGCAATGCCTTCTGGGCCATTCCGACCCGGGCGTCCTCGTATGCCTGGGAATCCTTTCTGGCCAGGCATACCTTGAATTCCTGGTTCTCCCTTACTTCCAGGTAACCCAATAACTCCTTGTTTTCCAACGGGTCCTGGATATCCCTGTTGCCCTTTAGGTCCATCTCTTCCGGGTGCACCCGGTCTTCCTGACACTCCGGGTGGTCCAATGGGACCAGGATCACCCTTTTGACCTGGAGCACCTGGGAGACCTGGACGACCTGAGACGCCCGGATCCCCTTTTTCTCCAGGTAATCCAGAAAACCCAGAAAGTCCGTCAGGACCTGGCGTTCCAGGAGTTCCTCTGCTTCCTTTTTCACCCCTAACGCCAGGTAAACCGGAAGGACCTACTGGGCCAGGCATGGATAGACCAAGTTCACCTTTATCACCTTTTGTACCAGGTGTGCCTGGATATCCCCTAGGCCCCAATTCTCCAGGAGTTCCTGGGAACCCAATTACACCCGTTTCACCAGTGTCACCTCTTTCTCCATGGATCCCTCGAGGACCAACTGGCCCTTGTTTTCCAGGTAAACCCATTTCACCCTTAGCTCCTGGTCGCCCTGAAACGCCTCTATCCCCTTTCTCCCCTCGTTCGCCTGTGAAAAAGTGGACAGAATTTTGTTTAAACCGTTCTTTACCTACTACTAGAAGACTAGGAAAGAGCAATAAATAAATTACTTCATTTTTATTTTTAACAGGAGTAATAAAGACATTATTTTTACTAAACGTCGTTGCATAAAAAGAATCCAACGTCATTAATCACAATGTTGAATTATTTTAATGTAGTAACTATGTAGTTTAGCTATTTCCATTTCCAATAAAAGTATAAAAACACTTAGTCGCATTTTTGTATGTTGTTGTGCACTTACAATGTCACTGTAAGAGAAGGGACGTCACTCCCTCTACGGGATCAACTAACTTGCAATCAAACGTAGAACCAAGGAATATTGTAATGACTTAATAGGAATGGATATTCAATACATACAAAACTACTATAAAAAGTAACATTAATAAGCAAGAATGAAAAATAAATATTAATAACGAAGGCATACCCGGAAGTCCTTGAGTACCGGGTGCTCCTGGTGCTCCTCGGTCACCCCTTGTTAGTTCTGCCAGATTTGCTGGGCACATGCCAGGTTCACCTTTTATACCAAATCTACCAGGGAATCCTTTGTCTCCTTTTAGTCCTGAACTGCCGGGTGAACCTTTATCTCCTTTGATTGAGAGTCCATGTTTACCAGGAGTACCTGGATTCCCATCTGAACCAGAAGTACCATCGTTACCAGGGGGGCCGTTTAAACCATGGTCTCCTTTTTGTCCTGGCATGCCAATTTGTCCTTGGTTTCCTTTTGCTCCAAAGCTTCCCTTTTCACCCTTCATACCACTAGGGCCCATGGGCCCTCGCTCACCCTTTGGTCCAGCTTCACCCTTTTTAAGGCTCTCAGGTTTTACTATAGCATTATCTCCCCTTTCACCAGGTGATCCAATCGGACCTTCATCACCATGTTCGCCCTATTCATAAAACAAATAAATTAAAAAAAAGATATTTTACATAAACCTACATGGGCACTTATGAAACATCAGAAGCTAGGTGCATGGTTCGAATTGGTCGTTTCCTATGGAGAAGACCCGACAAGAAACCACACGGTTGGTCTTTTAAAAATAATTGTTTTTTACAATGTTTTCAAATAACTGTTAAAACTTTAATAGGTATGGGAGGACAGTGTAGCCCTGTCAAAATAGAAAATAATAGCGCGAATGATGGCGCGTATTCGTGGATGTGCGTTGGCACTATCTATACAATGTATTCATAAATGATAAATAGAAAGCAAACATAAGGCAAAATAATATTATCATAACTTTAAAAAAAATACCTGGACTCCTCGATCACCATGTTGCCCGTCTTTGCCGTCGGCTCCACTCTCGCCTTGTTGACCTTTAGACCCAGATTGGCCTTTTTCTCCAACAGAACCAGGATAGCCGTCTGCACCGCGGTCTCCTTTCGGTCCTGCACCTCCAGGTCTACAGTCATTGCATCGTCCACCTATGTCTCCTTTAGCACCTGGACTACCTGGTGTGCCATCATAACCTGGGCTGCCTTTTTGACCTTTCTCTCCTGGGGGTCCAACCTCACCTGGACTACCGGCAGTTCCTAAACTGGAGTTACCAGGTAATCCTCGCAATCCAAGGTAACCTTTATCTCCTTTTTGACCTTTTGAACCATGCAGTCCATTAAGTCCGCTTTCACCTTTCCGGCCCTAAAATGTGAAAGATAATGGAATGTTATTAACTTATTATACAATGAAGACTTGACCTCGATTAGGAAAAAGGATAATGTTTATCCCGGTAGTACGTTCCCCTGGCGTAATCTTAACGAACATTTTGTCTTGAAATGAAATGTCATGAAATTGTTTATAATGTAAATAAGATATCGGAATCACTTTTACACGTCATAATAAAAAAAGAACTTGGATGGAGTCGATATTTCCTATCTAACTCTGAGAACAAAATGGCGATACAAAACAGTCTCGGTCTCGTTACTGGACCTCCTCGCGGGCGAAGCCGCGGGGAAAGGGCAGCTGGAAATATTTTCAAAACTTGCGGGGTTAAAACAGGCATGTACAATTCCACAACTCAGGTGGGTGCACGCTACAATAGTGGCTGTTATGGAAGAATGGCTGGAGACAGAATGGCGCCCTCAATTTTCGGCTGACGAAAATGCTTTCCAAAGGTGGTTGCTTCCGGCCGTGATTCAATCCACGGTCGGAAGTGAAACCGCGTGTGATGCTAAGATGACGATACATGCAAAGGAGGCGGCGGAGAGGGAGAGAGAGCATACTTCTCACTCCACCCACACCAGAAGAGTGGCTGCTCTTCTAGTGCGTCAAGCACGCTTAATAATCACCGGCAACCACAAGGAGAGAGCCGTCAGGTCACGCAGTGGTCTATGCGCGCCTTTATGGTAAGACGTACGGTCGTGAGATAAGCCGCACTTGCTGGAGGGGCGCGCTTAGACATGGCGGGCTACTACAAGTCCGTGAGCGGCGATTGTACAAATATTTCGCGGACCTCAATTCAAGTAAGTAGTAAGAATCGTGGGGTTTTAGTCCATAGGAGTCCGACATAACCCTCCATTCTCCCCAGACGTAGGTTATCCGGGAGGATTTCCCACAGAAAAAAAGTATCTTTAATCTATGTCATTAGTTTCTTGCCTGCAAAGTTCCATAAAAATTATGAATACCTATTTTATTATTTAAAAACAACTAATCGTTACGTGTGTAGCTACCATACGACTTGATATGTATCGTTTTTGTAATGTCGAAAGTGAGAGTTTCAGAAACCATGTTACAAATTTCTTATAACATGAATAACTTACAGGTATTGAAAGACCATCTTCGCCCTTAGAACCTCTTAACCCTATTGGGCCTTGAGGTCCATCAAAACCGCGGGGTCCAATTTCACCTTGCATTCCATCTCGTCCTGATTCTCCTTTTTCGCCCTTTGGACCGGCTATTCCTTCAATACCAGGAGCACCGTGTTCACCTTGACCCCCTGGAGGTCCCGTTGGTCCCATAACACCCTTGTCTCCTGGCATGCCGTCAGTTCCCTTAGGTCCAGGTCGACCCTGATAACCTCTTTGCCCTTGAGGTCCTGGTGGTCCACGTGAACCAGTACGGCCACCAGCTGGACCAGCAACTCCCTTAAGTCCTCTAGGTCCCATTAGTCCATCATTTCCAGGTTCTCCTTTAACTCCAGGTCTTCCATCCAATCCAGGTAATCCATCATTTCCTCTATCTCCTTTCTGCCCCCTTGGGCCAGAATTACCATAATGTCCTTCACGACCCTAAAAAAATACCATGTTATATTTTTTGTTTTTATATGTACACAAAAATATTTGTGTAACCTCGTCAAAATTAAATTATGTCAAATATTTTATGGGAACGGTTCCCAAAAAATATTAACTTGGTGTTTTATTATATGTATAGAATTTTGGTTAATAAAAAATATGCACAAGAAAATTAACGTACTCTTTCACCAGGATTGCCTTGGATTCCCTTTTCGCCCTTGAAACCCGTTTGTCCGGGACGTCCTGCTTCACCCGTTAGTCCAGTGTCACCTTTATCTCCCATTGGTCCAGGTTCTCCTTTATCACCCTTATGTCCCATATCACCTTGAATTCCTTTTATAACTCCCTTAGGTCCTTTGAAAGGGAAGGGAATAGGAGGACCACTCGGACCTTTGTCACCACGATCACCTCGGTCACCTTTATCTCCTTGAATTGCTGATCCTTTAGAACCTTTGTCACCCTTATAACCTATTGGACCAGGTGGACCCTTTAAGAAAAGAAAGGAAAAAAAATCAATGAAGTACTCTGTGCTTGTTTAGAGTTACAGAAAATAACAAAAAAGTCTAACTCAAACTTGAAGATGTTGTGAAATAGTTTTCTAAAATTAAAACCTGAAATGATCAGTAAACATGTTTCAGGCAGAATCAAATTTCGCTGCTCTAAGGATCTTGCGCACTAGACGGCCACGACCATAACTTTTGGTCGCACCGACCAGGTAAACTAAAGAAACCGGCTAGTTGGCCGTTGTGACCAAGTACGTGATTCGTATCGTTTTCAATATTTTCCTGGTCGGTGCGTGGCCGTCTAGTATGCGAGCTCCCAAAGGCCGTATTCTCGGCGGCACCGCGCAGCGGGGCGACGGCGACAGCGACGCGATAGCGGCGCGATCAAATGCATAGTTTTTTAAGGAACTATTTTAGATGGCAGCGGCGCGGGGAGCGAGTACAGTTCCATATAAAACTATGTATTTGAACGCGCCGCTTTCACCGCCGCCCCGCTGCCCGCTGCCGCCGAGAATACGGCCTTAAGGAGCGGATCCTCCTTAAGGACGAATTCTCGGCAGTGGTCAGTGGTCAATGGTCGCCCGCGCAGTTCAAATCCCTTACATTTTTTGCAGCTTAGTGTCAGTGTATCTTGATCAAAATATGATTTGCGACCATAATAAATATGTATTTACAGAATTATAATCATTTAATTCCTTCTCAAGTTAAATTTGTTCTCAAATGTAATGATTTCAAGAAAAAGTCGTTCAATGGAAAAGCCCCGTTACGATAACTGTGATTAATTGAAAGATCTAGAAATGACAGCCGGGACCAATGGCTTAACGTACTTTTACCGACGAGAGTAGTGAATTATTAATAACAACTGCTAAAAGTGATAAATTTCGATTTTATATTCACATTTACAAAATCATGAGGTAATTATTAATAATGATGTATATTTATTAATAATTTTCAATTAATCTCACTTACTGTAACATATATATCTTTTGGGGCTGACTGTACACATCTTAACAGATGATAAAATTGACTTGTTCTCTGAACGACTTTACTTTGGCGACCTCTAGAGTCTTATGTTTGTTTAGCGTGTAGTATAATTGTGAAAATAATAATGTAATTGTGAGTGAATTTAGTTTAGAATAATATAGTTTTGTAGTTTTTATTTAGTTTAGTTGATATTTAGTTACTAGTAAGTTTGGAAAATATGTAGACTTAACTATAGGATACAAACCTGTAAATATAGATTTAAGGTGTTGTTGTAAAAAATAAATAAATAAATAATAAATCTTACCTAATAGGTCGGTTTGATAGGAATAAATGTCATTCGAAATAATTTGCAACAAATTATTTCGAATGACATTTATTCCTCTTGTATTTTTGAACGATTTTATGAGTGTTAAAAACTCTGGCTTACCATAGGTCCAGTATTGCCTTTGCTTCCTGGTAGACCTTGAATACCTTTTGGTCCAGTAAAACCTTGAGTGCTTGAACCTTCTTCACCTGTTTCACCTTTTTGGCCCTTTTGATTTCTACCTGTGTAAGCTGCTTCTCCTTTGTCTCCTCTATCTCCTTTAGGACCAGGAAAACCACGAGGTCCCTGCACTCCTTGAGGTCCAGTCACTCCAGTTTCTCCCTTCAAAATATAAGAGATAAGGTTAGCAATTTGTACAATACAGTAGCTTTAGGTACCTGTAACAATACTAAACTGTTTACTAAATAAAGCACTAAGTAATAGATTGTTCCCGAGAAAACGAAAAGTTAATGTTTTATTTATTTACTTCACCTAAACTTGTGAAGATGTAGGTACTTACGTCTGTTCCGTTACAACCGTCTCTGCCAGGGATACCAGGTAAACCTGGCTCACCTTGAGGACCAGATGGACCATTTCTTCCAACGAAACCTGGTTCACCGGGTTTTCCTCTATCACCTTTTGGTCCTCGTGGTCCTGGATTTCCCATCTGTCCCTTTTGTCCTTTCGTACCTTGTGGGCCTTCAGGTCCTTCGTGACCAGGAAAACCTGGACTTCCTGGAGGTCCAGATGTGCCTGGGAAACCCTGGAAAATTATTGTTTCGAGTAAATAAGTAAAGTTTTCGTAAGTTTCTACACGGTCATAAATAAAGTGTAATGATCGGTATTTACCCTATTTCCTTTTTCGGCAAAGCATTTTGGTATACAACATCCGGGCGCCGTACAGTTGCGGTCAATAGGCGCAACCCGTTGCCTGGTCACAGGGTCGTAGACGGCGAAGTTTAGGCCTCTGCTGTTTGGTTGTGGAAGCGGCGGGATGTCTTGCCGGTTATACAATCCGTGTGTGGGACGTTGGGGTGGGTATGATCTTTCTTGTTCCCTGTTGTTTGTGGGCCATTCCACAGCATTATTCCATTCATCGTAAGTATTATATTGCTGCAAAAGTGCAAAAAAGCTTAGATTAATCTCCAATTCTATTTCATATATTATTTAGTATACGGGGTGAGATTGAATTCATGGTCATCCTCTAAAGGGGTCATTGTCCTAATCATTATGAACACTTTTCACTATGGAACCAACACTGAAAAAGCGAAAAAAAAAAATTGCTTTTCCCTAGATTTTGACAAGCTCTGTCAACATAAATGTTGGGATCAGCGAATTTTTTTAAGAGGATGCCCTTGAATTCAATTTTACCCTGTAGTATTAAATAGCGCTATTTTCAAGTAAATTAATCGAAATAATAAATAATAGAAAACACAAAACTGAATCTCGGGCAGCAATAGGTTCGCATTAAAAAAAAAAGTAAGTACTAATATTAAACATAACGCCTGTGTTTCTCGAGAGGTTAGGCGGAGCTGTACCGCCTTCCAAAAAGGAGGAGATAGATATATTTGTAGCGTAGGTATGTTTTTTTTATGTATGTCCACCGATTTCTTCGTCGATTATGGACCGATTTTGAAAATATTTTATAAGCTGGTCCTATATAAATTTTATTAACTTTGCTTGAATAGTTTTTGAGTTAGCTTCAATAATACATATTTTTTCTCACTTCGTATGTGCTATGATAATTTCATTACATAGCAGGTAGTGTATTCGAATTTGTGTAGGGTAGGTACCGCAACAAAAAAAAGAAAAATAAAAAAAATACAAAAAGAAAAAAACGGCCTTCCAAAAAAAAACACTACAAAGTGAAAAATAACTTTAATTTTGGAAGTCGGTGGCAAAAAACGAAAATTCAAAACCAAAGACACCGAGTTCCGAAATTAAAGTTATTTTTCACTTTGTAGTGTTTTTATTAGAAGTTGGTTATTTTCTTTTTGTAATACTTAAGTATTACTGTCGAATATCCAACTTTTCTGTGAAATCTAGTCAATTAATTGAAAAAGGATCAGTAAAATAATTCGGTTCAAAAAGATTTAAAAAGCACAACTGCCATAGCAACTTGTTTTTGTAAACATACATACCTATTTATCTTGGACTTCGACCTAAACCTGATACACTATCTATCGTCGTGTCAGCTTTTGAGCAGTAAGTTGATAGGTGCCTACGTATTTTCACGAATGCAATGCCAATGAATTGCACCACAGTGGAATCATTCATAAAAAATTGACAAATTTTCCATAATTTTAAAAGTAGGAATATCTAAATACCTATGATTATTACAGTCATAAACGGTAAAATACTAAAATGTGCATAGCATCACCAATGTTTTTCCATTTAGAACTGTAACAATAAATGAGTAGATACGTAGGTACTGTATACAGGGTAGCATCTCCGAAAACTGTTACCATGGATTCATCAATACATGATTCTGAACCCCCTACATTGAAAATTTTCGTCTGTTATTTAAAAAAGCATCTGCTGTTTCATAGAAAAGTGCTTTAGGTACCTACGCGGTCAAAATGTATGGAACTGCTGATTTTTTTAAAATAACCGACAAAAAATTTCAAAGCATGGAGTTTAGAATCATGTATTGAATCTGTGATAACAGTTTTCGCGTTGATGAGGCCACCCTGTACAGGCTACATAATTTGACAATTTATACCTGATCCTCAAAAAAATGATTGACTTTCTAATGATGTGCCCATTTTTAAATTAATGTTCATCTAAAAGGTTTTGCGTTTCCAATGATGAACACTTTTTAAATAATTGAGCCGTTTTTTTAACTTTCTAGCCTTTCTCACAGTTGGTCGCTATAACTAAGTTAGGGTACCCCCGCCGAAAAGGGTTAGGTTAGGTTAGAACTATGATCAACCACGCGTGTGCCGAATTGGTCACAGTAATCGAACTAGGGCAGCCCGACAAAATAATGACCGAAATGAGTTAGGTTAGGTTAGAACTATGACGAACCGCGCGTAAGCGCCGAATGCAGTATTTTTTTTTATTTCATCTTCCAATTGCTGATATGGTACCCAAGCTACTTAATTGAACTACAGTCTAGTCAATTCTACTTTACGATAGGGATACGACGGGATTATTTCACTTGTTTGAAATGTAAATTCCAATTTTCCTCTAATACCTATAATAATGGTACATACGTGTTCACCAACATTACATTTTTATCTTAAATGGGCGAAGCTATGATAGTGAAATTTTATCACCTGTAGGTATACCTAGAGTTCAATGGCAAAATGGTATGCGCTTTACAGTCTATGCAGCACTGCTGCGATCTGACGTCACAACACGGGAACGCCTAATTTCGCGCCATCATGATTGTTTTGCGTGACATGGATAAAAGAATAATTTCATGTAACTTCTCCATTTTTCCACCGTTTTTAATAAAAAAAATTCAAAACTGTATCCGTTCAGGTATATTTTTGATAGTAGTCAAATACCCTATTAGAAAAAAAAAAAACTGGTCACATGCCTGTCGGACCACGCAAGGGTTAGTAGTCGGGATTTTATATTTTCATTTTTCGTACTCGGAAAGTAGTGTTTATTTGATCCGAGTAGCGGGTGGAAGACGCTGCTTCCCATCCTTGGGCGGGAAAGACACATAGTAATTGCTTCCCTCTCTAGGGCGGGAATGAATTTAAAAAATAGAACTAAATTTGGCTAAGTAGTCGACTGCGAAAAATTTTACTAAGGGGGGTATTACACTGTCATATCTATGATCAAAGATATAATGAAATAGTAAAATTTACATTTATTATGACACTATCATATACCTATCTATGAAACTCACAAATTACCTATAATGTGTATTTTACCATTTAATTATATCTTTGATCATAGATATGATAGTGTAATACGCTTACAGAAAAATATCGACAAAAAATAAATGCTCGTCTTTTCATCGTTGAAACAGCCAGTGTGAATAACAAGCGTCCTATAAGCGGGACGACCCGTGACGGTGACGCGGTGTGTTCCATATTAAAAAAATTAAAATACTAATACGTACTAGAATACTCATGTTATTATTATCAATAAATATTTAAGAAAACTATATTTTTTTTTTACTTTCCTTTAAGTCGAAATGAAAAGTAGTGTTTAACACGGGTGAGTCATTAATTCCTACTCGGATTATAGTCGTCGTCACGTAACTGTCGTCGAGGTATTTAGATACCTTGTACGGGAATTGATTATTTTCGACTCTTGTATAACAATCTACTATTACGCATGCACAAAATTGATTTTATCGACGGCGACGGGAAAAATAAGTTTGTATTTCATAGTATTTTTCAAAGAAATAAACCAAGTTTATTTCTGCGGTTGTGATCGAAAATATCGCAATAGATATCTCAAAAAATATTGACTTGAAAATGGCAGTCACTTAGAAACAAACGCTTATAAATGTGCATACTTATTTTTGTTTCCCTTCGCTTTACCTGTATGTACGTATATGTATATAACTAAACAAAAAAAAAACAGACAAATTGAGGTCTACCTCCTTTTAAAGTCGGTTAAAAATATAAGTTGCTAGAACTTAAAAAAGGGAACTTAGATTGGAATTAATTGCGTAATTTGTTGCGATTGCGATGATTGTGATGTGATCGTGATTATGACGAATAAGACAATAAATAGTTTTAAGTCTCTACAGTATTTGTACAGTAGGTACCTACCTATGCACTGTATGTTAAGTCCAGAAAATTTATTGTTACGTAAATTAACTACCAACTAAGATTATCCGTATTTTCATATCACAACTGTCATTCTTTGACAGTTGTATGAAATGACAATAACACGGCAAATTGTGATGTACCTGATGATGTACCAAATTTGTGTTAATTTGCTTAACAATTAATTTCCCTGACTTTTCCTGAACAAGTAGTTACCTATTTAAAACTATACTTTGACTTTAAATCCTCAGTTACCTACTTGACAGTTGGAGGGATATAGTTTCTAACATTAAAATATAGTACCTATGGCGAAAAAAGTAAAACTTACAAAACTAAAACCCAACTAGGACAAAAAAGTCAACTAAAAAGCTATAAACAAGACAGCACAGACAGACAAATTCAAAATCAGGAGTCACACGTGTTTGAGCTGTTTCACATTACGTCCGATCCGAATCTAAGAAATGCTGGTCCAAAGTAGCCATAGTACTATTTGTATGGGGGGTTGTGCACTAGATCCGATCTTAGTCCGTCCGAACTTAGAACATACCCAATTCGGATTGAAATCGAATCTTGAATTCGGATTCGGATCAGAAGTAGTGCGAAACCGCTCTTAGGGCATAAATCAAAACCCTCTATAATGTATCTACTTATATGCATATTATTATCTTTATTTGCATTTGATAACTTACAATTTAAAACCATTAATCAAATTGTTTTATAACATAACCGAATGTAACGAAAGACTTATTTCACGTTTTTGAAAGTCAAATCGCTGAAAATAATTTTACGCTTGACCGGGTAGAGTAAAAATATTAAATCGTTATTTTCTCGTATTATGATGAATTAGGACTGGCACAATAATTATTTGCAATATTCCTTTATAGAACACACAATTTTTTTTTAGATTCATTAAATTTTTCCAGTCATTGTGTTCGAAAAAGAATGAATTTATTTTATGTCTCTAAATTGAAAATTACGGATTTCCAAATTACAAAATTTTATGTATAATTAACCCCCCGGGTGTTATTTCCTAAAATCCTTTGTTATCGAGCCCTCTACACCGTATTAGGAACTTACAAGTTTGCAGGTTTCAGTCAGTCACTCAGTAAGTGAGTGTTTGGTTTTATAAGCGACGAAAAAAAGGAGGAGGTTATCAAGTAAACACGCGTTTTTTTTATAATTTAGAAGAAATAGAATATTTAATTCAGATTTATTTATGAAGATTATTTTATACGTAGTTATCGTTTAAAAATTATTAAGTTAAGATTTTACCGACCTATAAACGTTTCTTTACGAGGGTGAGGTTTTGATTTAATGACGTTTAAATTTAGAGTAGGTATTGACTGACTAGGTCAATATTTTCGAGGAAAAAGTAAAATTTCCTAAAACTACAATAATCATTTAAGTTCTGGATTAGGTACGCTCTATATTTCACAAAAGCAAAGTGTGTCATATAACTGTAGGAAATAGTACGTTTGCGCAATACCGACGCACTGCATCCGAACGATGATAAACTTTGTCGGTCTTCCATTTACTTACTATGTTATAAATATTTATGCAATATGTTAATAACTTATGCTAAGAAGTCGAACAGTCAACAACATAAAATATATTTTTATATTTTATAAATTAAACAGGTGATATTATCCACCTCTGTTGTAAAGTAATTTCAAATTAACTTCTTTATAGTCTTCGCAAATGTTCGATAGCGTTTAGCATTTTGGAGAAATTGCAAAAGGACGAGTTGAAGCGGACAGGCGGGTCAACCCGCCCGCCGCCGCCGCGCGCCCTTGCTACTTCACCGTCTCGCAACATTCCCAAATTCCACTCATGTATTTCTATACATATTAATTTTAATCACTAATAAATAATACAAGGGGCAATTAAAATATAAATACTTACTTGTGTGTTCACACCTAGAAGCGGTGCTAACGCAGCTATCAACCTATTTAATAAGATAAAATTAAGTTCCAGAAATTTATGATGATAAAAAAAATATAATTATTGATTAAAGATGTTGCAGATATACGACGCAATTATTTAAAGAATAGTATTCGATCTTCCAGTATATTAATGAGAAAAAACAGAGAAACATTAGACTTTGAAGAAATTCAGAGTATATGTTAGTTATTTGAAACTTACCATAGCACGGACACCGCCATAACCCGGAGCGCGCTGCGCCTAGTTCCCGTGCGCGCGCGCCGTTTGTGCCGGGATACTAAAGGATAGAGGAGTGCTTGGGCAGCAGTGTGATCACCCCCGCCCCGCGGAGGCGCGGGCGCCGGGCGCGGCGCCTGCGGCCCCGGCGGCCGCGAGGGCGCGCATCCAGTAGTGGCGGCGCAGCCATGTCGGGCCCGGCGCGTGCGCGATTCATCGCGCTTCATCTTGTGCCCGCCACACTTCTGGTCTTGTCATGGACTCCTACTCCTTCTTCAGCGGTAAGTACAATAGCTGTAAGAACTGAAATAACTAACAGGTAATGCTTCGGATTCACGAACCGGTTCCATCTTGACCGCCGAAAAAGACATCAACGCGTTATGTCAATTCAAAGTTTCCAACTAACGTATACATAAAATAATAAGTAGTAATAGCATTAAAAAAACATATAATAAGTATAGTTTGTAAATAAGTGTAAATTCAATATGTTACTACCATAACGTTCAACATAGTTTACACCGCAAGCAGATTATTATTGTTCCCAATGTAGTATTCTATTGATGTATTAGACAGACAGTGAAATGTTGCGGACTAAAAGCTAAGGAAAGTTCAGGTTCCTGAAACTTTTAAACATTTGAAGCATTGGATAGGCAAAGTTTATGCAAAGATTTATCACTGTGTGTGACCCGTGAGATATTATTATTAATAGTATAATTATTGTAAACGTTTAGCTCTTTATTTTTTTTTTGTGGTAACGCAACGTGCGTTATGTTAAGAATTGTATTATATTGTTCAACTTTTGAATAATCTAGACAAGAACTCGGTCAAGTACTTACATACTTTTATTTTTAAACGACGAAAGACGAAATCGACACACAAGTTTTCCATCCAAAATGCTACGAAAACAACGTAACCGTAAATCAGTCTTACCTTCACTTATTTATTTCAACCCAGCCGTACTGGATTTGTTCTAAGTAGATACCATGGCGTTCCACTTGCACATACATCGGCTCACTGAGGATCTTCCGTGTATAAAAATAACGATTAATCAGCCCTTTTGAGCTCTTTATGTATCGCAGGCAAATTGTGTATTTCTTTATGTTATGCAAAAGCAAGTAAAGTAGGTACATGGTGTTCCTATACCACGCATTGAAGAACTTGAAGCTGCAATAGGCAATTAATACTATTGAAAAAATTGTCTTTTCGACACGTAAATAACGTAATGAATATTGTTGAATTGTCAAAATGGAACCCCACTGGTTATTACTACCACCATTGCTATTTATTACACACAAAGTCTCAGACATTATATACTTAGCCATTGAAGATGATGATATGGTCTCCTATCATTATTTTTTGTTCAATCTAAACTAATATTAATAAAAAGAAAAAATATTAGACTTTTTGTATGTTTGTTATGTTTTCACGATAAAACGGCTCAACGGATTTGGATGAAATTTGGCATATGGGTAAACCATGACCTAGGTTAGGAAGGACAAAGGATACTTTTTATCCCGATATTCCCACGGGATCGATACTTATGCGGGTGAAACCGTGGGGCGCAGTTAGTATAAAAATAATATAAGTAATAATATTATGATGTTTTTGAGATGAAGAATTTAAGGCCAAATCACAAATTAAGAAAACTTGTCAACAGTTATTCAAAACTACAGAGCGTGGGTTTTCAGGAAATTCTGTTTAAAAAAAATACTAAGTATACAGGGTGGCAGGGACATCGACGCGAAAACTAAAACCATGGATTCAGTACATGATTCTGAACCCCCTTGCATTGAAATGTTTCGTCTGTTATTAAAATAAAATCAGCTGTTTCATAGAAAAGTGCAATACCTACGCGGTCAAAATGTATGGAACAGCTGATTTAAAAAAAAAACCGTCTAAAATTTTAAACGCAGGAGGGTTCAGAATCGTGTAGGTACTGAATTCATGGTGTCAGTTTTCGCGTAGATGTCCCTGCCACCCTGTATACTAACAGTTCCATAGAACACGGTAACTACTACTGAGTAGCCAAACTCCTATGAATGCGTCGCATACATTCGTTCTAAACATTTCCTTGCGCTCCTTGCATTTGCTTGCTAACAAGTTTGTTAAGGCACGGGATGTGTAGGTAATGACGTACCTACTGAGGAATGGTGGCTCTCCAATGAGAAATCTTAGTTCAACTTTTTCGAGAAGTCCATGTGTTCGATTTTTTTTGTTGGCCCCGAAAAACCCTGAACAAGATCGATTAGATCAAGGTCGGAAAATGATGGTCAAGGCAGAGTCGACAGGAGAACTGACCTCATTCCAGCATAGGACAGTAGTATAGTAGATATAGGTTGAACTATGTTAGAACCTAGTAGTAGTGGGCTCTAGCCCGTTACTTCTAAACAGGTACAGGGTATTAAGCTGTCAACAAACTTCTGCTTGACCGTACAAATAACCGTAGTCGGGAGTGAAATATTTGGTAATATTATTCGGGTTGAGTAAACTCGGGCCGAGCTGTCACTGACCTAACAAGACAACCCCTACATAGTTGGGAAAAGGCTAGACAGATGAAGATGATGATAGAGCCCGTTCCACTGTCGTCATTCAACTGCACCAAGAATCTACTTAATAAAATCTTACAATTCACTGACAGAAAACGCACAGTAAACAGTAAAACTTTAAAAAAAACCGGCCAAGTGCGAGTCGGACTTGGCCGGTTTTTTTTTTTTGTTCGTCCCATTATCTATAAAAACGAGCAAAAAATCACGTTTGTTGTATGGGAGCCCCCTTAAATATTTATTTTATCCTTTTTTTTTATCCGGACAGACGGACAGACGAATAGACTGACAGACGGGCAGACGCATTTTTGCAGTTTTGGCTACGGAGCCCTAAAAAGCGCACACTAGTATACAGTTACCTCTTTTTTTTTTTTTTTTTTTTTTTTTTTTTTTTTTTGAGGGTGGGAAATCATCAAATAACTTCTCCCGCTCTGGGCGGAGCGGGAGTGCGTGTCAGACTCTTACTGACTAAAACCCACCCGTGTTCCTTCGGTTGCCCTGTCGCCGGGGGCCACGATCTCCCTTTCGGTTTTCTTCGCAACCCCGGCAGGCATCGGTCCTAGTGGACCCCTTCAATTATGCTGACATCTCTTTGAGGCGCGCGTGGAACACAACGCGCCGTCGACCTGGGCCTGGTCCTTATCGGACGGTGAGCCACCCATTGCTCACCGCCCGCAAGCCCGCGCCTACGGTGGCCGGAAATCGCCCCGCGATTCCCGACGCCCTGGGCGTCTCCTCCTGCGGCGGTTAGGGGCGTGAGGGCGCGAAATTTGCCTCTCCCTCACGCGTTCCGCCTCCTCCTTCGCGAGCATTACCGCTTCGCAGAAGGAGGTGACGGCCTCCCATTTCCTCTCGCTCCGTACCATGGCCTGAACCAGGGCCGGACGCGAGAGATCACCGCCGCCGATCGCCTCCACGAGGACACGGCGATGCTCCGCCCAAGCTGGGCAGACCTCCACCGTATGCTCCACCGTGTCCTCCGGGCGATCCACACAATGGTGACACCCGGGCGTTTCCTCCCGCCTTATCCTGTGCAGGAACCTCCCGAAACTGCCGTGTCCGGTGAGGACCTGCGTCAGGCGGAAGGTGAGGACGCCGTGGCGCCTCTCTAGCCACTCCTCAAAGAGGGGTCTTATCGCCGCAATTGTGGCGTGCCCAGCGCTGGGTTGCGACAATCGCACTCTCCATGACGCCATGAGATCCCGCCGGAGCTCTGTCCGCTGTGCCGCGATTTCTCGCGGCAGCGGAGTTAAGCCCCGGCGTTTCGCCTCCTCGCGCCACTCCCAAATGTGCGCGAGGACCTTTGCCTCCAGATCCCATGGCGGTAATCCGGCAAGGAGGCTCGCCGCCTCGCAGGAGACCGTGCGGTATCCTCGGGCCAGCCGGATGGCCATGACCCTCTGGGACGCGTTCAACCGGCGGGCTGGCCGCAGCCTTAGTGAACGCGCCCACACCGGTGCCCCGTAAAGGGCCATGGACCGCACGACCCCCGCGTAGAGCCTCCGGCAGGAGGCGTTTGGATCCCCTAGATTGGGCAGGAGCCGCTTCAACGCAGCCCCGGCCCGCTCCAGTCTGGGAGCCAAACGTCGGAAGTCTTCGACGAAGTTCCACCGGCTGTCGAGGACAAGTCCCAGATACTTCATCGTCGACTCGACGCCGATGTGAACCCCTCCCGCCATTACCTGGGAACCCGACGGTGGCGCATTCCGAGGTCCATGAAAACCCATGGCCTCGGACTTGTGCAGGGCCACCTCGAGTCCCAGCTGCCGGATCCTGTCGACGATTGTCGCAACCCCGCGTGTCGCTAGTTCGGCCGCCGCCTGGTACGACCCCCCCTGTGCCAGGACCAACGTGTCGTCAGCGTAGCAGACGACGCTGACGCCGCTAGGGAGGTCGGCGCGCAGCACCCAGTCGTATCCGATGTCCCACAGATGCGGCCCCAGGACCGATCCCTGTGGGACACCGCACGACATCTCTCGCCGGTTCCACTCTCCTTGGTGACCGGGGTAGATGACGGCCCTGTCCGTCAAATAGGCCTCGACCACACGACAGAGGTAGGTCGGCATCCGGTGATACCGGAGTGCCTCCCTGATGCAACTCCAGGGCAGGGTGTTGAAGGCATTGGCGATGTCTAGAGACACCGCCAAGACGACCCCACCCCGGGCCACAGCATCCCCCGTCGTGAGGGCCCGCACGCGCATGATGGCGTCCACCGTAGAGCGCCCCTTGCGGAAGCCAAACTGGCTCTCCGCCAGATCCGGTCCCACCCGCACCAGCCGCTCGACGAGGCGGTCTGCAATGACTCTTTCAAAGAGCTTGCCCACCTCGTCGAGCAGCACGATGGGCCGAATACAGTTACCTCTGTGATGCATTTCCGCACTAGTGAATGAATGCAAAGTGAAAAGCACACGTGTTAAATACACTGCATTGTGAACCTAAAATCGGTGCAATAAGAGCTTCTTTACGAGTAACATATAATATCACGCTCGCATCATCCCGAAGGGTTAGGCAGTGGTGCACCTATAATGCACCCGCATTATTTTCGCGGACGAGACCAGCCAGCCAGGTAGCAGCAGGCCACAGGCAGCAGGTCGGCCAGTTGTGTTTTTATGTGTATTTTATGAGCAAGTCTGTTGAAAAATCTTTTCTCATCTCAAGTCATGTTATCATGAAGAATCCACCTGCCAGATTTAAAGTAGGTAGGAAGTAGTTATCCTTAAAATAAAAACTGTTGATAGTGTGATAAGTTTATCGTTGTCTGATCGTCATCACTGCTATTAACGTGGCCATCTCTGGGTCCAAGTAATCTACAAAGTGACATAGATTCCAAAGAAAAAGGAGTTATCGTATCAAAGTTAAGGTTTTCTTACAGCCCGCATCATTGATTTATTGAGCCATTGAATGGTAGCACATCCACATGATCGACCGTACCTTACCTACATAAGTAAGTAAATATTACCTACGCTGCAGTTTTTACAGTTTTACACAATGGTGGTTGTCTTTCGCTATTGATTCGTATAGGTTTCGAATAAATTTATTATGCTTTTATCAAGAGCAAAGAGAACAAACAGTAGGTACCTAAACGTGTCAGTCCGTTGTCCTAGTCAAGAGTAGGTAAGGTCAATGATCGATCCCTGGGGAACACCCTACTGGGGTACTGGTCAGTATTAGGTAGTAAGGTAGTAAGAGCTATCTTATAGCAGAATAGCTCTTTTGTGAAGGAACTCGTTCGATAGAGAATGACACAGTTAAACAGAATTACCATCTGACCTCAAACTCGATTATCCGCTTCCGAACAAAAAATAACGGTTTGTTAAATTTAGTGATAAAATGTCTTCTCCTATACAGAGGCTATCGTATATTCAAAACATTGATGTCATCACTTGATGCCTAATTATAAACTTTAAATAATAATTACTTACTGTCACTGTAGGATAACACACATAATAGTCCATGCTTAGTTGACCGATGTGGCTTTATTGAATATTAGCGTTTTGAAATTAATGTTTCGCAAACCAAAACTTTAACTACGAAAAATAACTATTTGAGGGTAGAGCATTGTCCAAAAGGCAATAATATAAACAAACATCATAAGTTAAACCATTCCTGCAGTAACAACCTCCGTGTATTGCCAGTTCCTTAATCTTTTTGTTTTTAGGGACTGTTTTTGTATTACCTACACATAACATAGTTTTCTGTTAAACAGGCATTAAAACAGGAAACAGGTTAAATTGAGACGTTTTAGATAGTAAACCAAGGCTCATAATGCCTACGCAACTTTGCATGCAAGTTCAAATACCTACTTACAAAATATGACAAAATTAACTTCAAATTAAAACACCAGAAATGATGTAATTCTATTATTATTTACTTAGGTACTTCATTCATGAGAGGTCAATTGAAATATTCAACAATTGATAAATTATTTTAATTGGTCATTCGATAAATCCATAGTTATTATTATAGATTGGGAACTTATTTTATCATCGGTTTATAAAGCATAACAAAGTTTGAAATAACAATGCAATCTATAAACTTAACTATACACGTGATTACTTTTCCAAGTTCAGTGGCTCCGGGCCTATATGATATCTTATTTAATTAAATATGTATTTCATATTTTATTCAGATGATATTTTCTAACACGAGCCATAAGTCTTTGAATAATCATCCATTGATTTTTCTATCGTTCATTAAGTACCATACAATACAATACAATACGTATTAAGTATTGGTGCAATCACAGCATCTGAATCAGCTAAAGAATTAGATTCCAACTCGTAGGTACCTATGCAACTTCTCATTTTTCATTGGGGTATCAATGACACAATACGATGTAAATAACGCAAATCAAAGCAATATTATAGTGGGTAAGTCATCATAGTCATCGTAGTTTTAACGTGACTACAGATTTCCTAATATACCCTAATAGGTATTATAGACCTATTTGGAAATACACCAACAAAACTATGATAGTGGAAGAAATTGAAAATTTTGAAATATAAACAAATGCAGCTCTAGCTCTAACTGATTTAGAATGAGCTACAGTTGTTTTTTAGCGACACGACGCTGCTTCGCACGGTTTACGACTTGACAAACTATCGAAATATTTTAATATTAGTTAATGTACTGGTGGCCTATGGTATTGGCCGTGACTTATGAGTTGTAGGTAGTTCGAACCCATGCAGGCATTTTACTTTGTGTACTGGGCCTGCGTGGTAGATTGTGGCCCACTCCCGCTCACAGAGAGGAGGCCAACAGATTTAGACTCTAAATCTGTGAGGTGGCCTGTGACTGGCCAACAGTGGGAACATTATAGGCTGAATTATTAATTTATTATACACATAAACCTTCCGGAAACAATTTTGTAAATGACGGTTGTCATGATCCGTTGCGTAGTTTATAAGAACAACGCGGTCACACAGAAACACGAAAAGCGACTTTAATTTATAATATGTATAAATATAGAATAGATGAAATAAATAAATGAATACATATTTAATCAAAATATTACATAACATAACATCATGCCTGTAATCCGCGAAGGGTTAGGCAGAGGTGTACCTATAGTACACCCACATTTCGCCAGTTATATTTAAGTCCCATGTAATAGGGGGCGAGCCTATTGCCATCTACTGGGCACAAATCCAGACTCCTGGCTGCTACAGCTGAGAAATTCCTAATGGAAAAACCCAATATCACTATGTCCGACCCGGGAATCGAACCCAGGACCTCATACTCAGCAGTAGCGGTTGCGGCCACTAGACCAACAAGACAGTCAAAATATTAAATTCATAGATAATGAATTTTAATGAATAAAACAAAAAGGTAATTGATACAAACTCTATCTGTCTGTATGTTATTTTTTCGCGCCTAACGGCTGAACGGATTTGGATAAAATTTGGCACACAAGAAGACGATGGCCTGGGTTAAGACATAGGAGTGATAGTATGTAACCGTAGGATAATTTCGGACCTCCACGCTAGTAAAGCCGCGAGCAAAAGCTAATAGTATCTAATCAACTTTTATTAAATGAATAAATGCATGTTGTCGGATACGCGGTCCACTGCAGCGTAGTTTAACGTCACTATCGCGAATACAACACCCTTGTACCTTCTTGATGGAGGTTTTCAATAACTGAGCCAGCAAAAAATTTTACCTATTGTGAAGCGACTCAAGTGACCTTGGTCTTCATGAGCACATATTTATATACATACTTACTTCACGATCTTATCCTCCTATATGGTTTAGATATGTGGCAACAAACCTAGTACACTCAGTGTGGCTATAGTGGGTTTCTTCATCACATATCGGCAAATAAACCATTTTGAACGACTTGAACCAAAACCTATATCTAACAATCCAAACGACTGGTTGACACTTCCCGTGACCTAAGGGCTGGTTTTTACCTTGGCCAGCGGCTAAGCATTGCCATACAACGCCAACGTGGCAATGCGGCCAGTCTCTTGGGTACATTACCAGTCGACAGCGACGCGGAGGAATTTTTCGACGCCATATTTTAGTTTAATTTTAGTTTAGTTTTAGTCTAATAGTTTTAGTTAGGTTAGGATATTATATTTTTTTAGTTTTGTCATACCTATTCTTAAAAAAGTATAAAAATTATGGAAATAAATTGAAAAAAATAAAATAAAAAAAATCTGACTAAATATTCTAAAATCATGGTGGGTCATGAGTCTTGAAACATCACTGTCGCTTCGCTGACGTAGCCTAGCGTAGAGACTTCGTAGACTAGGGCGTAGACCCTGCGTAGACCCTACGTAGCAAAAACAGCTATAAATAATCCGAGGATTTACTCTTCTTCACCTTCGCACCTATTGATCGGTTCTTCTATAATTTCCTTAATCCATTATTTAAGTATTTAAATACGGATGAGCAGTATTTTCACTGCTACACCGGTCCTCGGTCGGCTGAATCAAGACCTAAAGTTGAAACAGTCAATGGTGAATCGAACATTAAGTATTTAATTTTGCTATACAGTTCTGCTGCGACACACGAGCAACGATCTCCGGTTTAGAAATCTACAAAACTTTAACTATCCATTTATCGGAGAGGCTCTAAGTTCATCCCCCAAGGAAAATAAGAAAACACGTGGATGAACATCGTTACCTCAATTTAAATAAGTAGTACTTTTTTATGCAAATGTACCTACATTAATGTACAAACGCTCACTCATATCATACGACGTTTTTCAACACACGTGTAAAGAAAAAAGTAATACAAAAGTAATGAAAAAAGGCATAAAAAGGAATGAAGCTGAAATGTTTTTGACGCAGTAGGTACATACCTATATAATTATGTAGTTACCTGTGGGGTACTTTCCAGCACGAGTGAGGGAATGCAAATAAAATTTACGTTTGTTCAATACTCTGCATTGTGCAACTTAATAAAGCGGTGCGGTTTCTTTCCATTTTCATAGATTTAAGGTTTTTTTTTGTTCAAATACCTTAAACAAACTTTTTCTTTCTTTCTTTCAATAAGAAGTTTCGAGCAAATGTGTTGAAAAAAATATCCTACTATTATGGAACCGGTAACAAAGAAGTTTTCCTACATAGGTTACACATTGTAAGAAGACTCATATCACAAACAATAAGCATTCTGTAGATACCTACATAAAATTAAGTATTCTTGTACTAAAATAATTGCTGAGACGACTTTATATTTTTGAGGTGAAAGATCGCTGTTTCAGCTCGCAATGTAACGCATGCAAAACAAAACATTGTGCTTTATGGAAGCATGCAACGGTACTCGGGTCGCAGGGTATATAGGGTTAAGTTTTAACATTTAAAACTTGCTTTCGTTAAAAAACGACTAGAAAAAGTTGGAACCTTCAATAGCCCTATCCAGAAGGTTCTCAGTAAGGTCCAGCACAAAAAAAATATCGCAATGACGGGAAGAACAAGTGACTCTCGGCTTTGCTACAGTTCGGCCGTCGAGAGTAAGCGTTCCTGACATCTGTCAATTGGACAATTTCTACATAGTATATAGCCGTAATAAGGATTAAATTCGCAAAACACATATTCGTTACTATGAAACTGACAGGTGTTAGTGGTGACAGTGCAGTGATAACAGGTGTGACTGTCGGACTGCCAAATCATAGGTATCGAGTTCGAACCCAAGGCACGCACCTCTGACTTTTCGGATTCATGTGTAATTATTGTATAATTATCACTTGTTTAAAAAACGGTGAAGAAAAACATTGTGAGGCAACCGGCATACCTGAGAGATAATTCTCGACGGCATGTGAAGCCAAGTCCGAGGCCCATGGGCGGCTTTAAAACTCTGACACCAGGTTAGTCACTAACCACACGAAAAGAAGGTGTCAAGAACGCATGCTCTCGACGGCCGGACTGTAAGCGTCTTTTTACACTCGTTATAGTGTAGGCAGGCAGTACCAAAACCTAAACCTACTGATAATAGAGCCAACCTCTCGCTCGTTATTAATTACCTATCTACACCAAAGCTTAATAAAATTTTATGAATTGAATATTGCTTAATACAAATATATAATTTAAAATAACTTTACTCCAATAATCAGATGTTACGGTAACCTTTGCACTATTATCATATAAGTTTTTATTTGGTACGTTATATCAACTGGCAACAACATCGTTTATCATTTCATAGCCTCGTGACCTAAAAAATGCTATTTAATTACTTAAAATCTGTTGTTCCGTGCTTGTTTATAATGTTAAAGTATCTTCATAAAACTCTTTTTAGGTACATCTGTTATCAATATCTGTTCGTTTATTTTGAGTTTTTTGAACTATTCGTAGTTCTAATAATCTTCATAGATCATTGACCATATCCGCTAGGTACATAAAATGTTCCATTATTTGAATACATTAAAATTTTAAGAAGCACTGTATTATCTTATCACCAAATAATTAAACTAATTTTGATTTTTAAGGTTATAACCCCCCGATAAACTGACGGATGAATGACGCATGACTATTATATGAAATCCTATTCATTATAAAGATTCGACCTAGTTACTGTGTCTATCCAAATTATATAGTCATGTTGTAAGTAGGTAATCAAAGCAGAAAGCGTTACATACACAACAATCACAAAGTTGTTGAGGGTGCTTTTTAGGAGGGTTATGATTTTAACAGGCTATGTATGTATGTGCATCTGCTCCCTCATAACTCCTAAAGCACTAGTCGTATTTTGATTACGAGGTAACTTTGGATTTGGAGATTAATATATCGTGTTTGGTGTCCAATGAAAGGTCTGAAGGAGTGGTTTTACATAATAAAATAATTATAACCCTAAATAAGAATAAATCAAGTATGTTTCATTCTATCTGACTGTTTTGAATAACACTAATTACGTTAAAAACGGTTTATAATAGTACATTATTGCAAAGGCCGTGAAATAGGCAATAGCAGGTCGAGTAAGACTTTGAAGGCCGAGCCGTAGGCGAGGACTTCACTAATACGAGACAGGCAATTGCCATTTCCGCCGAGGCACATATAGTGCTTTTCTCAAAATAATGCAGGGAAATAAAACATACTTTCATGTATTTTTCTTTTTGCTTCGCTGGAAGCAGCTTTTTCCATTGCCAATTTGGCTTCTGATCTTAAATCTGGTGGAGTACAATCAATCTCCATGTCACTCTCTGAACCGTTGGAACTCATTTTAATTATTAAATTTATATTTATTATGTATGTAAATAAAAAATCAAGACGGCTTTTCAGCTTTGCCGCCAATTTTCTATTTATCATCTGTGCCGAAAGGCAAACGCATTTATGGCTATACAGCCACGTGAACGCAATTTGTACTAAGGAAAGAGACTTACTTTGGTATGCCAAGAATGATAAAAGAGATTCAATCAAAGAGTATTTAATAACCCCAGCACGCCGTTTCATACAATATTGCTGGAGCCTTGTAATGTTCCAAATTCAAAAAACGCTCCTGCTATGGATTTGATTTTCTTTGACCGTAAATTTGATACTTCGCGTGTTCTTTTTCGAAAATAATTAAAATATTTCCATGCATATTTGAGAAGAATATATATCATGTATCTTTTGAATTTTCCTAAACCAAAGAAGTGGAAAATTTGGTACTCTCAATGATTCCTAAATACAAAAGAATTGAAATAAAAAAGAAAAGTTAAAATCGACATCGATTCCTTATTTAGGTATACCTTTTTAGTTGGCATATAAGTCGTAGTTAGATTTTACTTTGTTAAGATCTTCATTGAACCGGGAGTCCAAATCCATCACATCACAGCTCTTCTGTTTCTTTTAAAAAACTTTTTTTTTTCAGTTTCTACATCTACACTATCCATTTGTAACAATTAGATACCTATTATTTTCTGCCGCGATGGTGCTACCTACTACTCCCCTAAGTAATTACTTAACAATTAATTCAGAGGAGGACTTTATTACGTCACACCATGTACCACAAATATCCACAAACCTAGGTATTTGTTCATTCTTGGATCCAAAACCACGATATCAGTTTCTTGAACAGACACATTGTAAGTACCTATGTAAAAATTTGTTCACACGACAAGCATCGTCCTATTGTAATGACTCAACATTCAGTTTGTTAAAACAGAGTTATTTTGAGCCCCTCTGAGCTTAACGGTTTCATTCTAACTACCTATAATTAATGATAGACTTTGTTGTTCAATCGTTACGTTACTGTTTCAAATATGTAATTAATAGAGATCCACACTGAACTTGTAGGTATCTAACTTGACCATGTTCGTAGCTGATAATGTCCGTTAACATTATCTATGGCTCATATCCTGTTAGGAAGCATTAATTCCGGGAATCACGGCAGCAACATGCGCAAAATTTAGATCTGTGCCGCGGTCTATCAATCAAACGGTTATAAATTGGGTCAAAATCAGCTTCCATTGACAAAGCTTTAAAAACGAGGCCGCGCCACAAACAGCAGCATCTGTTATCAAAGTGACAGGAAACTGCTGCTATCAAGTTGTCGTTATGTATAAAACACAATTTTTGCAATTATTGCCGAAATAATAACATAACTGCCACGAATTGGTATCTGTAAATGATAATAAGTAGGTATATAAGGTTTTGTGTGTCGCGATGATAAACTTCACGACAGATAAAGACCTTTAAATACCTACGGGTACGGCGTATCAATATATTAGGTAGTTTAGGTAATTATATTTTTGGATCAGATTTTTAAAGTAGTAAGTAATACTTCTACATAAGTAAACATTCCTATTTTATAAACGATTTAGGAATAAAGAAGACAAACAAAATTACCTAATGACACTCGATGTTTTAACAACGATCTACTACTAGGTATATCTGTCATCAACCCCATGAAAGGTGGGGCTCTTGTTTACTTAATACCTATAAATGTAACATTTTGTTTTGATAAAGTCTGCAGCGTCGGTTCACGTTTAGTTATAAGTAGGTACTATTCACTATTCCGGGGTGACTCGCCCTGTCAATGCACGAGCTCATTCATGAGTTACTCTTTTATCACCGTGACGTAGACTGGTACAGAACGTTGAACCCAAAAGGAAGTATTCCATATTCCTCATTTTTATATTCTGTCGATATCGCTGGTATGGAATTGTGTGCCCAAAACTTTAACAATAAAAAAAAACATTTACGTAAAATAATTAATTTACGTTTTTTATGCTGCCTCTACGGATTCACGTATAAGCACATCTTCGTCTTAGAAAGAAACACATTAGGAATAATAGATTGTTTTACAAGGGTCGGAAATAATCAATTCCCACACGAGGTATTTAGACACCCGAGCGCAGCGAGGGCGCCTATTGTCCGAGTAGGAATTGATGACTATCACACGTGTTAAACACTCTACTTTTCATTTCGAATTTAAGGAAAATAAAACGTTGTAGGTTTTCTAAAATATTAATTGACAATAATAATAACATGAGTATTCTAGTACCTATTAGTCTTTTTAAATTTTAAATAATGGAACATACCGCGTTGCCGCCGCACAGTGGAACGAATGTATGGAAGCGGTTGGACGTAGACATGTCCGAAAAATAAGAGTAAAATTATGACAAACTAATGATGCCATCTTATTCGATTACTTAATGCCTTCATAAATTGTGGTGATGAATTTCTTCATAACTCCCATATTTCGGGAGTAATTTGAGAAAATGTGAAATTTTACTATGAAAATGAGTGTATTGAGCTCTCTCCCTCCTGATTCCGGGCTTGTTTCAAGTAGCGGTCTCTAATATCGTAATGCTATTACTAAGAGCTATATTTAATACTAAGACACATAGTGCGCCAAATGTGCACTTTCTGGGATAAAAGGAAATGAAAATTTAAAAAAAAAAACGTTTTTTCCCCATTTGTATTTACTTTAAACCGCAGACAGACTTATTAAGAGGTCTATAAATATATTATATATATACAGAAATATATATTAACAAAAATATTCACAAGAACTGATGAGAGTATGACTTTTAAGTAAGTTGATAATAAATTACCTAGTTTCATTAAAAGTACAATAAATAATTAAGACGTAAGCTCTAATTTACTAAGTTACACATTTTAAAACAATAACATCATTTAATTATCTTCGTCATCATCATCATCATCAATTAATTCAAATTCAGAATCGATGTCCGCTAAATCATTTATGTTAACAAATTCGATATCACTTTTCTCAGAATCCGTAAGCTCATAAAATTCCTTAAAAGAAGATTTTTTTACAAACTTATTTCCTTTTGGACGGATACTTGTAACAAGTGGATCAGAAGACAGTAAAAGATTGTGCATAATATCTTCATTGCATGAGATACTGCTATGCTTTCGAGAATGCCCCTCTCTATATTTTCTAAAATCTTTATTTCTAGCCTCAGATGCCTCTTCGGATAGAAAACCAATGGGCACAATTGACATGTTCTGAACTATGTCTGGCCCATGCATTAAAATTTTATGAAGTGAAGAAGGCATATAATACCATGGGTATAACTCCACGTAAAGCTTAGCAGTATCAAAGCAGAACTCTCGGAATTTAGTTACGTTGATCTTCTCTCCTGATGAAATACACTGCAAGATCACACAGATTTTTCTTAAAAGCATAGCATCTATTCCGGTCAGTTCAGCAGATTTAGTGTAGTTTTCAAAAAATCTCCTTGCCGAGTTGCCATTGTTGGTGGATCCACTGCCTTGTTTCACAACATCGAGAAGTAAGCCCGTTTCTCTTCTTACAGCCTCTTGAACTCTTTTCTTCCTGTCATCAACTTGCCTTTTTGCTATATCACCCCTTACTTGCCATGATTTTATGTCTAATTTGTAGGAAATGTGTAATAAGCATTCCATTGAGCGAATCCAAGCGTGAAGGGTGCTTAAGCTATATTTATACATGTCCTCGTTTGCGTGTTTATCTTTGATTAACTCTAAATTATTCATTTCTTTAGGACAAGCCTTGCATATGTCACACACTGAAGCTGCTGTATTGGATATAATGGAATGAATTTTACCATCAATCATTGTCAACAGCAGTTGGTGTTTGACACTAATTCCATCAGTGATGGTGGATGGAGTTAAGGCTTCAATCTCTGCTTCGATTTCAGCCATCTCTCTCTGCACATTTTCTTTGGTTTCCTTTATAAACTTAAACAATATTGGCCGGCAAAATGAAGTGGAAGATGGTCGCTCGTTTTCCCAAATTGTTACACCTTTTGAGACGAGCCGCAGTGGTACAAGACTAATCATAAAATTACTAGCAAGATCGATTTGCTCATCTTCACTCGTCCTTTGATGATAAATGCTTTGGCTAGATGATCCGTCAAAACCCCATTTGCTGGTCAATACGAGCTGTTGATTGGGATCAACAGGGGTTTCTAACGACCTAATAAGTCTTCTTGAGGTTAAATCCATCAAGGCTTGTAATTTGATTTTTGCAGAGCTCTCTGTAACTGTGAGATCTTGTTTGGCCGGATAGCACTTAATTTTTTCTTTAACCAACATGTAGTAACTGGGGTATTGAAGAGCTCCTTCTTGAGTGTTGAAATCCCGAAGAGTGTTATAGCGCCATTTCGATAAGTTCATCGATACATAAAGAGCCAATGCCTTCAAAGGGGATATTTCCCGTACCTGAATTGATTTACCTTCAATGAAGGCTTTGATTTTTGAGGCCTCTTCTGGATTCTCCGTCAAGTATTTCATAACATAAGCTGTATCGCTTTGTCCTGCCTTTTGAAGCGCCCTTTCGGCCGAAAACATAATTTCAGCGCTGCTACAGCTGCATGAAAGACTATCTTCAGTGGTGCGTCTTCTTTTTTGCCGGTTACTAAGGTCCTCAAAAGATTTACGAGGACTAGGATGTGTACAAGTTGAAGCATCAGATTTAGCAGGAGAAATTATGGGCTCGATGACGTCACTTATATTTTCTGTAGAAGGTTCCATATTTTCATTCTGTAATTCCGGCCATTGAATTGCAGCCTGTAGCCAAATCTCATGTTTCTTCCGAAACTTATCTGTGCTTCTTCCAGACTGTGTCCATTTTGCATAAATGCGGTAGCAAAATCGACGACACCAGTCTTTTAAACTTGTTTCAGCACTTTCACATAACTGAACACAACTGTTATCTTTTAAAACACTGAACAAATAGTTAAAGTCGCGTAAATCTTTATGTGCGCGTGCGCATAAAGCAACGTGAATATCAAGATTTGTATTAAAATTTGGAAAATACATTGCGAGATTAGCTTGGATACAACGAGGTGTAAATCAACACTGATTTTAAAGTTACTAATAGTGACCTATTTATATAAAATCCAGGTATCCCAGGTATCCTTTGTTAAATATTGCAAGGTAATTAGTTATTGTGATAATTAGTAAATGATGCATGCTAAATTAGTGTATTAAGAGCCATTTAGTAATTAAATAATAGCAATGTTCTTATCAGTAATCATTAGTGCATCAGTTTTATATGTAAACCTTAAGTCCCTAATTATATATCCTAATTAGCTTATATCTTCTCTAATTGGCTGATCAGAAATGTTATTGTAATAAGGTAAACCTTTAGAAAAACGGTTTTAATCAACAAAATAAACAAAAAATTAAAAAATTGTGTTATAAAATAAACATCACTCTTTATCCCAGAAAGTGCACATTTGGCGCACTATGTGTCTTAGTATTAAATATAGCTCTTAGTATTAGCATTATGATATTAGAGACCGCTACTTGAAACAAGCCCGGAATCAGGAGGGAGAGAGCTCGATACACTCATTTTCATAGTAAAATTTCACATTTTCTCAAATTACTCCCGAAATATGGGAGTTATGAAGAAATTCATCACCACAAGTTATGAAGGCATTAAGTAATCGAATAAGATGGCATCATTAGTTTGGCATAATTTTACTCTTTTTTTTCGGACATGTCTACGTCCAACCGCTCCCATACATTCGTTCCACTGTGCGCCGCGGGTCGTCGGGTCGTCACGCTTATAGGTATTTTTTTTAAATTCACACTGGCTGTTTAGGTATACACTGACAAGACAGCAGCATTTTTTAATCGATATTTTTCTATAAGGGGGGTATTACACTATCATATCTACGATCACAGATCCATGATCAAAGACATAACTAAATTGCAAAATAAACATAATATGGGTAATTTGTGAGTTTCGTAGATAGGTATATGATATAATATAATAGTGTAATATCCCCTTAGAGGGATATACCCATAATAAATGCCCATTTCACAATTCCATTACCTATATCTTCGATCACAGATCCATTATATAATGTCAGTGTAATACCCCCTCAGTAAAAAATTTATAGCCGACTACCTAACCAAATTTATTTCTATTTTTTAAATTATATCCCGCTCTAGAGAGGGAAGCAATTACTATGTGTTTCTCCCATCTAAGGGCGGGGAGCAGCGTCTTCCACCCGCTACTCGGATCAAACAAACACTACTTTCCGAGTATGAGAAATGAAAAGATAATTGCACAGTTCCTATTATATTCCTGCCACCGAGAGAATGCGTCTCTGACACCTGTCAGTTGGACAAGATCAGGAACTAATAAAGTTATAAAATTTGTAAACACGTATTCTGTTGTACTTAGCTGACAGTTGTTAGGAACGCATTATTTCATCGGCCGGAGTGCAAAAGTGTCCTTTGTTGTGGCGGAGCTTCATTTATTATAATTCCTTTATGTCACAATGAAAATGTACAGTAGTAGTAAGTCTCTATAATCCAGTGTCAAGAAAACTCAATCTGTAGTGTAGCTACACAGCTACACTACAGATTGAGTTTTCTTAGTAAGTAAGTAACGACTTGTGGGCTCAAAGGTCGAAACAAAGGCAAACAAAAAAATCCACAACGAAATTGTGGTCTCTTTAAAATCTGTCCGCAAGTTCCGAAACTCTTATGAGGCAATTGTACAAACACCCACAACGGGTTTTGAGTTTTAACTAGCTCGGAAAGATACAATTACCATGTGATAGACATGTTCCAATCGATTCACTCGGAAGAAATAAGCGCAAAAAAATTGAAACAATAAAAAAACCTGACTGCAATTAAAAGTTCAAAACTAGCTCACTCTTCAACCGGTCTCATGTAGTGCATAGTTCGGAATCTTCGAAAAGTATCGCAGTACACCGGGGATTAATACGATTTCGAGGATCATTATTAAGCTTCTCGGTTAATGTGCTTAACTATACTTAACCTAAGCCTATGGACGAACAGGATTTCCTACAAAATATTTTTTCGAGTAATAGTATACCTTTTTTACCTAGCAATTTTTTTTTCCCGGATACATTGCGAATTTACAAGCAGCTGATGAGCTGAGCATAAGACAAAGAGTTACAAATTTCCAGTCTGTTTTACATCCGCGCTTCGATTACTCACGAGTCGGTTTTACGGTGCGAGCGTTGCACTGAAAGTTATTGCTTACTTCCAGCAAAGTGAAATAGGTCAATAGTTTCAGTACTGTAACAAAAGCTAGTTGAATGTACAGCTATTTCCAAGTTTATATTTAGCGCAGGTCGCTGACAGTACGATGTCAGTTGAAAACTGATAGGACTCACAATGATTTAGGTAAAGATTACAAGTATGAGAAGATCATCGTAAACTAACAATAGAGCTTACTGATACTCCGATAATAATCCAGCATTAATAAACAATTAACTAGATAATTAGATGATCCGTCATAAGTTCATAATACTTAGTATTACAAACTGATTGCTTGTTGCCGTTTTATCATAGTCGTTTGAAATGAAACAATTCTAACTTAGAAAGATGTAGGTACCAATTGATGATTTTAATGATTATAATTATTTAAATACTTACATATTTGCTACGGTCGCGAATCATATTTTGGTCTCCATACAACCTGATATTGACCTGCAAATTGAAGAAAACGTAAATTTGAATTTCTCGGGCAACCTTGGCCCTTTCGCCTTAATAAAATGTAAAATGAACCCATATTTGTAACATCTTTGATCTTCGTTTCTGTAAAATAGGAAAAACGTAGATGTGCTAATAAATATTAATTACTAGATCTGCGTTATATTCACAAAGACATACTTTACTCAGAAATAAAAAATCGCAAGTTTCTGACTAGTAATCATCTGTGCTGTACTTTCCCGCACTAGTACGGGAGTGCAAAGTAAAATGCACGCGTGTTAAGTGAGAAGATACACTACATTATGAACCTAAAAAAGGTGCAATAAGAGCTACTTCTCGAGCAAGTGTGTTGAAAAAACATTTAGTTCTTTAACATTTTGTTCTTTAACAGTTTCTTTATCATTGTTTATTGCATTTATTTAGGGAAACCATAATAAAAACTGAAATATAATCCAGGTCGCCTGCGTCAAAGTAGTTCAAAGCATCGCATCATGCGTATTGCCGTATTATCGTAAAGCTTATAGCATCGTACTGTAAAAGCTCCGGTTAGCGCGCTCGACAAACGATTAGGTTTACAGGTTAAGTAGGTACTGCCAAAACAGGATGTATATTTCTATAATTGTACTTTGATATTTTTTCCATACAATTTTCGGGGGAGTTTTACTCCACTGTTTGACATTGTACTTCCAAAGTTAAACATGATATCGTTTTGTCTTAATATTAATTTTGTCTGTGCGGAAACAGAATAGTAAAATAATAAACCAATAAAAAGTTCGGAGCCAACAAAAATTCGTTTTTCTTGCTAATTTTAACGCAACTTTAGGCGTAAATAATTTAGAAAAGAAGTGAAAATCTCCAAAACGAAGTCGGTACGGACAAATCTTAATTATTGAGTAGTTCAATAAACTTTATTTGTAATAGATTTATGCAGTGGTTCCTTCATAAAACCCGATTAAAAAATTACGAAAGTCATTTCGTAATTTTTTACGCGCTCGTTTTACTAAAATGTTAAAATTAAAATTTTACGAACGGTGTTTGTGTGCGTGGGAACTAGACGTTGTGCATGTAGACCAGCGTCTGACTGCTCATCACTGATACTATCTCTTTCGGTCACGATGCCAGGTGAGACAACGTGCTTTTTGGCCATGCCTACCAGTGAGTTCGAGCCCGCGACTAGTTCAACCTTAAGGATGGAAATACACCTCCGATTTTTTCATCAGGTAGTTGAATCCGATTGTCTGATCCGGCTATCAGAACAATGCAAATTATCCGACTATAGGATCGGAAGTGCGTTGAATGTTCAAACAAAATAATGCCTCCAATGCCTTCCGATAGCCAGATCAGACTATCGGATCCGACTATCTGATGAAAAAATCTAAGCAACTGAAAGTTGAAGTTTCGTACAAGAACCTACTAACTGCCATGCTTATGTTTTCAATACAACTTTCACAAAAGAATTTGACTCAAACGCCATAAGATCCATGAGGCACTGTATCTATCCGTATGCTGTCACCGTGTCCGTTTGTCAATAGTTTTCATTGGAATTCTCTATACAAAATCGTTTTATACTACTTAAAACATTTGTATTGGTTATAGCAAACTAACGATAACTAAGTATACGAAGCTGTGGTACGCAAGCGTGTCGCGCGCCGCATGCTCGGGAGTCGGGGCGGCGTATATCGGGAACGCGTTTATGAGCCGACGGGGTCACCAGATTCCGGTAAATGCTCGTAAATCTCTACTGCATGCTCCGTTTTTTTTACTTTGACATAGTTTCAATAATAATAATTAATAGCTTGTCTATAAATAGGTACTAACCTACACCTACACATTGTCACTACAAACACGTCATGCTCATGAACACTTGTTTGATCTATATACCAAAATGTTTTGCTCGATACTTGTAAGTAGGTAATGCGGATATTACACTACACTGAATCAGGGTACCTTCTTCTTCTTCTATCAGGGTCCCTAAACCCTTAATAAGAACGGTATAATAAGAGTAAGGCAATAGTTAGTAGTGGTTATTAGTTAGTGCTCGCTTAATTCAGGGCCCTGTTTCAGTGTAGTGTACCCGTTTAATATATTATGAGTATTACTTAGATAACATCAGCATGGCAATTTCTACAAAATCATAAAGTACCTACCTACGTAGGATGAATAACGATTTCGCCTGTTGTGACAGTCGCAATTTCGCGAGGTTTCGGGAACTGGAAATAATGAGGTAGGGTAGGTAATCTATTTTCAGTAGTGACCACGCGAAACTAGCTATTTGATTTATAACTAACATTTTGTATAATTCGACAAAATTCTACGAAAATCCAGTAGGGCGGTATGCAAATAAGTACTTGTGTCTTTTCTTAGCTTCGTAGCATAAGCCCAGCTGCCGCTAAGATCATAAGATTACATAAATCATTTCTGCAATATTAATCATACAGAATCACAGTTTGTAAAAATACTTGGGACATCAAAATAGAATGCAGTAAATAACATTGGTATTAATTAATATCACAGTGTAGCATGTGCTGGCTCATACACGTGGAAGCAGGGTGTGAGAGGCAGCGGGGCGGCGAGAGCGGCGGCGGCGGGGGCTGCGGGATGTGCGAATGGTCGTTATCGCGTTGGACACTGCAATGATTGTTTATCCAGCCTGTTCCTTGAATTGCAACCAATGACTCACCCGTTCTATAATCGCGTGCTGCCATAATATTATGTTGTCATGTTATTAATGGCTTATGAAAACAAGGATAGTTAGTCGAGTTGGAAGTATTTTAAACTAATTTAAACCTACTCTCGCGGTTTGATAATGGTAACAAATGCCTTGTTGATGTTTACAACTAGGATACCCAGTTCCCAGCTGAAATGCTCATTTATAGGATGAAAAATAAAATATAGATAATAATATGTTCATTTAAATCAATATAGTTTAAAAAAATACACTTAATCAATAAGTCAAAACTCTCGCGATTCTTTGAGAATCGCTCAATTAGGCACCAACTGTTTATAAGACATCTCCCTGCAATAACTATGTCAAACTTTCAAAGTATTAGGTAGCCGCTCAGCAAGTAGGTAATGAAACAGCTGACAGTGCTTCCGACGTAGCTTTTCATTCATGTGGTAGCTTCTTCGTCACTCGTAAAGGCTCTTAAAGCCATGCACTACCTATAGCTACTCCAACACTGGTTGACGTTGGAGCAGCCGCATGCGCATACGGTGCGGCGTACGAGGACGGAACGCGCGCCGCCTACGCGCTTCGTCCGGAAGCTACACTAACTACTATATAGCAATAATGAACATTCAAGCAACACATTACTCAGGCCGTCAGCCTAATCTGCAACTGTGCAGATTATAACAACGCAACCTAATATTTACATAGTTAAATGTATTCTTTTCGTAATATTGTAGGTTGTCAACAAACACTTTTATTTCGATCCTGGCGTTTGCCACCAAAACTTAAAAGCAATAAAATTGCAAGCTTTGCATTCGGTTTTTTTTTCGGTGTAGATTGACAGAATCCCTTACAGAAATGAATAAGCTGATAAATCTCATTCGTTTCGGACACCTTCTCCGGAGTTAAAGACAAGATAGGTACCTGCCTAGTTACCTACTTCATAACATAATATTATAACACTTAATACTTAGCATCATGCCTACTGTTTCGCACGGGTGCAATGTTGGTACCGGCCTGATGTCACGTCATGTCAAAAATCGAGATTCGATTCCAACACACTTGGTATCTTTCTGAGGCACAAAATGCAAGCGACAGTCTGTTGCCATCACAATCAATGGAAAAATACGTAAGTACCATCATTACCATTTGGTATTGATGATCGAAGTTAGCGTCTTATAAAAAAATCATTTTGGACAGGAAACATACAGTCCAGTCATTTTCTGAAAATGTATTTTTGGCTTACTTCAATGAACTGGCAAATAAAAATACAAGCCTAGCTGTGGAGTAGTAGCTAGGCTATCCATGTTAAAATGCTCGGTTCGGACCAAAAATGATGTCAACATCAAAAAACCGGTCAAGTGCGTGTCGGTCGGCGGACCACGTACAATCACGGGTTCCGTAGCAGGGATGAATTTATCCCAATAACCAACTTAGCATTGTAGTTGAAAAACTTGTTTAGATACATTTCAACTGCAAATGTAAGTTTGTACGTACAATATTGAGAGATTTACCATATTGTTTTAAGACCATAAACTTTATAAAGGTTTTCCTGTAATCTACAAGCTTAGAAATGGGAGGAATAGTAAATTTTCAAATTATTTCTAAACTAGTCTATACTCATATAATAAAGAAGTAAAATTTGTTTGTTTGTTAGTTTGGATGTAAGGGGTCAATCTCCGGAACTACAAGTCGGATTTGAACACTTCTTTTTGCATTGGATAGTCCAATTCTTGAGGTTATAGGTTCGCGGAAGAAGTCTTGGGTAAAAGCTAGTCTCAAATATATGAATAACTATTTATTTTAAAATTATAAAAAAAAAACACTTATTTGTCTCCCAAATGTGACAAGTGACGAAAATAAATTAAATTTGATACCCCCCGTATTCAAAATTAATTTATTTACGTTACATGTCCGTGTTTGGTCACAGAAATCCATATGTGTATCAAGTTAACCGATTTATTACATTCGGAGCAAATTGATTGTGGCAGACGGACAGACACACGAGTCAACCTATAAGGTTTCCGGTTTTTCATTCGGACATACGGAACCCTAAAAAATATTTGTTTCAATATTTATTTTATTAGATTAGGTTAGGTATCATGTTAGGTATCAAGTGTGTTGAAAAATGTCGTGTGATACTCGTGTGAAATGATAAACTTTCCACACTTGCATAAAAATACTCCATTATAAATGATGTATTTTTAAATATATTGATGTATGTTTTGTATGTAGGATATTGATGTATTTCCCACATTAGTGAGTGTTACCTTTTCATTAGAAAGAAGAAAAGTAGCTTTCAATCTCCACGCACAATATCAAGTGGTGTTTCTATGACCGTAGTTGCAATAATAATAAATCAGTGCAGCGCCGATACTACATACTTTAAATGCGATTGCATACTAACTATAGAGACTTCTCAGACTAATCGACACATTTAGGTCATTTTATGAACTTTACTTAAATTACTGCGATAAATATATAACTAATTGAAATAATGTAAATTGTAACAACAGAACATTCAATTCTCTAGCTCAAAAATTAGATGTAATAGTCGCGAGTCGTCGCAATAAACTGCTAATTTAAAAGTAGTACGACACTGAGTTCTATTGCATATTTGCATTGCGTCGTCATGCAAATTTAGCAATGTTGTTATTTGATACGTTTGAAATGGTGACTTTAATAAACTGAGACCGTGTTGTACATACTTTCTATGTGTATATCCCAAGTCACACACTGAGTCAGTTATTGTCCACTTATCAAGTTTTTATTTTATTCATCTATCTGTCTACTAACTATAGATACTGTTCTTAAACGACGACACCTAGAGGCAGTAAGAAAAATCTATCATCCTCAGAATTCCACGAGTATCTGTATCCATAGGATTCACCTTCAGAAAACGTACAGTACCTAGGTACACACGGCTACACATCAAGCTATTATTCATTTCCAATTTAAACTGACTTCGCATTGTACGGAAATCGTATACAATGCGATATCAGCATAAACTGGAAATGTATAGCTTGATGTGTAGCCGTGTGTACCTACTTATAGTATCAACACTCTTCAGGCCACAGGTCTTTATTCCGGTTAACGGATATTGCTTGGGTGAGAAATATAGGAAGATGGATATTAAAAATATTGGCTCTTCAATTGGCATTTACCTAAATACATAGTCACCATACACTAATTCACGTTTCTTTAACTATGGACAGAATGATTACTTTTTGACAGACTGAATGACTTTAACAGATACCTACACATGTTGTTAAAGGATACAATTCTATTTGACTGCAATAAAACTAGAATGAAGAAGCTGTGCTTAACGTCTGGTTTGTTCAAAAGATGATGTAATGCAAAACGCTGACATCATCTTCAGCCATAAAGCACACTGCTAAATCCATTTCGGCTCGTGAACAATACCTACCGTTATGTTAATATTTTGACAAAATAAACATTATAATACAGGTCTAAGGCATTTGTTGTACTGCTAAGTAGGTACACAATTTAATATGTATGAGATACACTGAATTGTGATGACATACTACTGAAATAGATTAATGACTAAGATTTTAATAAGAAACTCGTTTTCATGCTCTATTATAAAGTAGGAAGTGCAATGTTCTTACACTTGCTCTGCGTCGAATGTATGTCAGAGGTCCCGACGATAAGGCACGTTCTTTGTTACTTACTATATAACACAGTATTTTTAATTAATGCGTAATACTTGTTATAAAATTGTGACAATTATTAAATATTTAAAAAAAACGATTAAGTAATCAAATAATTTAAATACTTAACTAATTCGGTACTTTTTATGTTAACACCATTTGTGGTCGCCCAGGGAAAATATTATACGGTTTGGCCGTATAATATTTTCCCAGGGCGTTTTTCCTATTCTGCCAGTGGGTTTTCAAGGAATGCTATGTTTGTTTTTTCGTTTGATTTTGATGGCAACAGGCTATCGCTTGCATTTTGTACCTCAGTAAGCCCACGTTCGCACGGACGTAATAAAATAGCGGCGGGATTTTTTCACGCACGAATTAAAAAACCGGCCAATTGCGTGTCGGACCACGCAAAGTGAAGGGTTCCGTAATTAGGATGAATATTTTCATGCGCACACATACGTACACAGTATTGATTTAAACGAATCCAAAAAAATGCATTAAAAAAATATATGAAGTTTTAAAAAAAACTGAGTTATAAAACAAAGTTATTAAAGAAAATATACCATTTCTTAAAAACCGGCCAAGTACGAGTCGGACTCGCACACGAAGGGTTCCGTGCGAGTCCGACTCGTACTTACCTACTGTAACTACCGTACAGTATTTAGCAAATAAATAAAAAAAGTATATAAATCGCAAAGCTGTATCATGATGATAGTTAAGTAATTTTTTGCAGTTCCAGAAAATTGCAAATATTTAAATATAACCTTATCTATTGGCGTTTTTAATATTTTTTGATTAAATGGTACATGATAATGGTAATAAAATAATGGTACATGATAAACAGATGTTACAAATTCCTGACTTGTTTAGTTGTTGCCATAGAGCTCGTATAAAAATGGTCTAAAACTGACAACTTTTGCGGCCCCCTATTTCTTAATTTTTGAAGATAACAAAAAATATAAAAAATATATTTCTACTCTACTCGATGAGTTCTAGACAATGCCAAAGTCAGAAAAAAAAATGTTAATTCTATGTAACATTTTTTTTTTTTTAAATATATATATTTGTTGTTATAGCGGCAATAGACATACACAATCTGTGACGGTTCATGAGATACAGAAAAACTATTGAATTAAATAAAAAGGTCACATTAACGGTTTTTTTTTTTGTTGAAACAACACGCTTACGTACATTTATGTTTTTTTCATCCCTCCCGGGAGCGAAGGATGAAAAAACCGGCCGAGTGCATTTCGGACCACGCACAATGAAGGGTTCCGTAGTAGGGATGAATTTATCCCAAGAACAAACTTAACATTGTAGTTGAAAAACATGTACGCACAATATTCAGTAATTTACCATGTTATTTTAAGACCATAGACTTCATATAGGTTTTCCTGTACTCTATTATAAGCATAATCTCTGTATTTTTTTCAAAATTTTAGTTTCGGAGATAAGGTGGGGAGAAATGGTAAATTTTCATAAATATAATTTATTTCAAAGTATTTATTTTAAAATGAAATAGGAATGAATTTGAGATCATAGCAATAATCCCTTTCATTTTATATGTCACACGGTACAGTTCGCAAAACTTTTTATTTTTTATTTTAAGTTTGCCCTTCAAATAATTATGATCCCATATTCAAAACTAATTACGTTACACGTCCGTGTCTTGGTCACAGAAATACAATTTTTGTACCAAATTTCAACTTAATCCGTCCATTACATTCGGAGCAAATTGGCTGTGACAGACGGACAGACACAGACACACGAGTGATCCTATAAGAGTTCTGTTTTTCCTTTTGAGGTACGGAACCCTAAAAATTATTACATATAGGAGGAGAACCACACCTAATTGGTTTTATCGTAATTTCACTACACAACAATTTAGCGGCGCTCAGAATACCGGTACACCTTGTTTTCAATTTAAATCGAAATACTTAGTGCAATAGTCTCCGAGTAAAATGGCTGTGGTAACATCCGGACGGACGGATAAACGGATAGACTGACAGACGGACACGACGAAATTATTAGGGTTTCGTTTTAACCATTAGGCTGCGGAACCCTAAAAATTACTATCATTTTTTTATCATACTTGAAGTCGACATTATTCGGAAATAGTTTAATTATAAAATATTTGCGAATCTGGTTCAATTTGCTGCTGTTTTCGCGCATCTTGCTTTCGCAATTAAAAGAGAGGCAAAGCCGCCATAATTTATGAAATTCAATGTTAATTTGTGATATTTTATTTATTATTACAGTTTATATACATTGTAACAATTAGATATATACATATTATTATCCCATGGCAACATACAGGCAACTGAAGGAACACGAGTGGGTTTAGGTCCGTAAGAGCGACACGCTCTATTATAACACGCCCTGTTATTTGATAATTTCCCACCAAAACAAAAGGCATTAACCAAACAAAGGCATGTAGGATATATGCTGAAATTAAAAAAGAAATCGCATGTCTCTAACTAGTTATCTGTGGCGTATTTTCCAGCTCTAGGGCGGGAATGCAAAATAAGAAGTCAATACACTGCATTAGGAACCTAAAAGCGGTGCCTTTAAAAGAGAGCTTTATTTTTCATGTAGGTAGGTACCTATGTACAACGATTTCTCAGTGATTACGGGCCAAGCTATAATTGTAATTAGGCCTTGCGGTGTCATATCAATTGTATTATCTTTGATTGAGTCGTTTTTGAGTTAGCTTCAATAATAGGCTTATAATCCAGTTCGTCTATGTTGATGATGTTGTTATCTTCACACAGTCATTGTCCAAGATAATGTGTAGATGTTTTTGTTGATGTTGATAATATCGATAAAATGTATGAAATCTTTAGACACTTTGGTGCTATGCACACTATTCACAGAGCTTGTCTATAGCATGTGCTATTGGCAAAGTTCAGAAAAATATCGATCGTTGGCTCGTAGAATTCGTCGTAACTTATTTTTATAGCATATCCGGGGCAGAAGTATTTCTATTTACCAATTGGAACAATGGTTGCGCTAGTTGTGTACCTAGCGGCTCGACGTACTTATAGGCTTGAGTCAAACCCAGCTGGGTTCTGTAGGTCGTCGATCCGTCTAGCATGATAGTGTCTCGTAGTCGTGACACGTTCCTCGATGCTTGTTATTCTTCCAAAAGCAATCCTTTCTACTAAATATAAGTACATAAATGTATGGAATTATTTGATAGTACGCGTGTATGTACTGAGATGAAGTACCTATGTAGTACAGTAAATAATAAACTCACAAACGATGTTTATGTTCAGGTGGTGTGCAATCAAACAATATGCGACTGTGCTGGCATCAAAGGCGATCAAGGGAGCATAGGACCTCCTGGTATTCCAGGCGTTCAAGGTGACTATGGTGAAGACGGACCACTCGGCCGCCCAGGCCGGCCGGGCCTGTCAGGAGACTTTGGTGACAGAGGCGACCTCGGTGATAAGGGAACACACGTAAGTATGCCAAATAACAGGTTGTCTGGTTTCTAACCACAATATATTTTAAGTAAGTAATAATAGTAATTGCCTTTTTTATATTTTAGGGTATCGTTGGACCTTACGGACCAAGAGGAGACACAGGGCCGCAAGTAAGAATCTATTAGAATAAGTACAAGAACATTGCACATTAAAACATTTTTATGATCTTCTAAATATTTGACTCAATCTTAACCCCTTTTTGCTGCCCAGGGCCCATATGGATTGGAAGGTGTCATTGGGTTACCAGGTTTAGATGGCTGTAGCGGCGTCGACGGTATTATGGGACCACCTGGATTGAAAGGCTATCCCGGCGATAGAGGTTCACCAGGACCCGTTGGAGAAAAGGGTTCTCGAGGTATGGCTGGTGAGGGAGGAGCAAATTCGAGAGGTGTGAAAGGTGACATCGGTGAAAAAGGTCCACCAGGAGCACCTGGACCTACTGGAGATAGGGGTCCTAAAGGTGATGACGGACTTAAAGGGCCAGATGGTGATACGGTAAGAAAAAGATTCACATTTAATTTGAATGAAAAAAAAGGGTTATTAAATCTAAAAATAAAGATATTACAAATAGTATATGATTGCTAATTGGATGCATTCCTTGAATTGACTACTAGATAGTGTAGAGCTAATTTGCAACATTCGTCCGCTCCCGCCGATCGTCCCGATTCCGGTCAAACAGAAGAAATTGTTACTGGTTCTACTGTCTGATTGTATAGGTAAAAAATAATTTTTAACAATAAAAATAAACCGACGATAAAAGAAACTGAAAATCGAAACATAAATATAACCTTTTAGTCTAACTTAGCTCTTAAATTATTGTAAATTGCCAATTTTAAGCCGGCGACACATAAACAATCAACGAAGTCCAATCAATCGAGCTGCCATCATTAAGACGCCAGACATATGCCAGTGACCTTGAGTGGTTAGCTTGCGTGTTCTGTACTGAGCTCACGCAAGGCGTCGTAAGTCCAGCCAGTAATAGGAATCGCCCATCAAGGAGCGCTGTCCCAAATTAGACGCATTATTAATTTATTATAAGTACATAAATCAAAAGGTATTTTAATAAAATGCGAATACTTAAAGGTTAATAATTAAATTATCTTTAAAATGATGAAGGTTTCGGAAAAATACGCTTAATAGATTTTACGTAATTTTCAGTTTTTAATGCGCGGTACAAATTAATTTCACTATGTAATAAAAACATAATCCAAAATATGGCTATATTATAATACTAAAAAATGCTCTAAATTAACATATATTTTTTTCCAAATCATCGTCATCTGCAGTATAAAATCATTATAAGTCGGTTATCGTCGCCTTAAGGCTCCCACAAACTGGGCACGCCACAATAGCGGCGATAAGACCCTCTTTGAGGAGTGGCTAGAGAGGCGCCACGGCGTCCTCACCTTCCGCCTGACGCAGGTCCTCACCGGACACGGCTGTTTCGGGACGTTCCTGCACAGGATAAGGCGGGAGGAAACGCCCGGGTGTCACCATTGTGTGGATCGCCCAGAGGACACGGTGGAGCATACGGTGGAGGTCTGCCCAGCTTGGGCGGAGCATCGCCGTGTCCTCGTGGAGGCGATCGGCGGCGGTGATCTCTCGCGTCCGGCCCTGGTTCAGGCCATGGTACGGAGCGAGAGGAAATGGGAGGCCGTCACCTCCTTCTGCGAAGCGGTAATGCTCGCGAAAGAGGAGGCGGAACGCGTGAGGAAGAGGCAAATTTCGCGCCCTCACGCCCCTAAAAAAATAAAATCCACCCTTAACACTTTCGACTCCACCCCCTTTTCATAGAACTCATACACCATGCCACCATACATATTGGAAGTGAACCCTCCGGGAGGGTTACCGGCATTACGTAAAGTTATGATGGATGGTTAAAACCGTGTTATATGACACTGTAAAACGAAGTAAAATTGGGTAGTAAAAAATCTGAATTTTTAATTATATTTTTGGAACTCGGATACTTTTTAGTAAATTTCGTAATTTGAAAAGGAATAGTAGCGTCGAAAAGTGGGAAATTTCACAAAAAACTTGAAAAGCTCTCCAAAATAACCCATTTTGGACCTCCAAGTTATCCAGTGAAAAATGTTGCAAATTAGCTGTTGTATCATCACCCATTTTAAGGAATGCACCTAATTACAAATCACCGCCCCTAAGATGATCCACTGACCATCACCTGTATATAGATATATATATATATATAAAAGGAGAAACTAACAGACATATCAGTACACAGTAGAATTGAAACTATTGGCACTAGGAACCGCGGCTTTGTATGAAAAATCTCATTTCTTAGTTCAAACTTCAAACTCTTCTTTACTCACTTAGGCAAGTATTCGTGCCAATTTTTTCAAAACTACGCCTCAAAAGGGATTTGGGGGTGTTAAAGATGTTTGATTGCGATTTGAACTTTGTATGAAAGTAGATTATTTTAAACAAACTTTAACACGCCATTAATCCCCAATTTAATCACCGCGCACCGATTAACTCGAAACTTGGTACCTACTAATACTTTTAACAAATATAAATAAATAACGAGTTTTGGGTTTTTCAAGAATCAGAGATTTTGATTTTGGAGAATTTTACTGCGTGGTTTGATTAATTCAAAAATTGATAGAAAATAATCCTTGCTTCAAATAATGGAAATGTAACAAACGATTTTTCTAAATTACATCCCTGTGGTAGTAGTGCAATGAGGGGATAAACTTGATGTAAAAATCTTATTTATTTGTACTATGAACTTGCAACTTATCCCAAATACTTATCTAAACAAATAATTAAGATCGTAACGTAATGATTATTTTCGAAAACTACCGTTTAAAGGTGTGGAAGAAGTATTGAAATTTGTAGGGGAAAATACGAAATCTAAGCGAACGAAGTTGCGGACGAAGTGCTAGTAGTACATATTCACAAAATAATAAAATAGAATTGAAATTGTAATAAAATGATTTTTAGACTCGATAAAATTTTCATTGTTTACATTTGTCCACAAACTAGGAAGATAAATCTAAGGTATACCTAAGATCGATTTCTGAATACAACTACACTACACATACTTCACAAAACACACACAGTACGTAGGTATATTTCATAATAATTTGTTTGTATAATTAACACTAAATCGGTTTAGGGTCCCACTGGTCGTCTCGGAGACGCAGGATACAGAGGGGATGACGGTGAGGACACCATAGGTCCACCCGGAATTAAAGGAGACCAAGGACCAATTGGTGAACCCGGGAGACCAGCGACCATGGTGGTGGTTGCTGACTTTCACGAGAATATCACAGTCATATCTAAAGGAAACATAGGTGAAAAAGGATTGAAGGGACAACGGGGCGTAAAAGGCCTCAAAGGAATGCTCGGCTCAAGGGGTCAAACAGTAAGTGAACATAAAATACTAAATGGACCTACCTACTTTTAATTTTACATTTTTGATTCGTAGTTTTAACATAACTGTGTACTTATAGCATCGTGGCTCGTATAAGTTGATAACAAAAAGCGCGACAAATAAAAAATGAAAATCTTACTATGGAATCACTGATTAATGATTTTAGTTTGAATTTTGATACTTGGCTAAAAATAATGTCTAGTCATTTTATTATGGGAATAATTTTTAAGATTCAGATTAATTTTATCTGTTTCATAAACAGGGTGGTTTAACATATTTTCTATATAAAATCTGCATACACTGTATGCACTTACAGGAATAGGTTCTTATTCTATATTGTCCATATTTCCAAAAACAATGTAACAATATTAGAAGAACAGCTATATACCCAGAAATAATTATGTACGTACCAGTACCGATGTAAATTACAATGGGGCCCACACAGAAAAATAGTCTTATGTCATATGGGACTCTTCTCTGGGGAACGTTTGCAGTCATTAATGGGTACACTACATAAATACGAAAAATTTTATTCCGCCAGTCACAAATACGAATTTCAAAATACCGATTTTCATAATTCGTAATTTTGAACCATTCGGGTTCAAAAAACGCCTTATAAAAAGAAACAAATTTTTTAAAAGAAAAAACTATATAATGAATTACTTTTTTTGCAGTGTATTGGTTGTCAATTAAAACTATGATTATTTACTTTTAAAAATATTTTCTTTCGCTGGTCACAGTTCTAACAAATGATTCACCAACAATAGGGTGTTAGTGGCCACTGTTCTTAACTACGCAGGTATATATATAGGAAGAAAACACAAAAAAAAAAGAAATTCACAAATATTATTATCAAAAGTAGACGCTTTTAAATTACATTAAACGTTACTTTTAGATTTTGAATTTATATGCGTAACTGAATATTATACTAATTGAATTAGAATCCTATTTTTAGCAGTTTATTCATAGCATTGCAAATGGGAATGTCGTTTTTCGGACCGAGAACCCTTCGAGCATTTGATTCTTCGAACGTATGAAAATCGGAAAACAAACAAATCGCATTTGCGTCTCTCGGTAAAATAAATTTTGTAAATTTTTAATAATAGACATTATAATTCTTAGGTATTATGAAATTCGGACTTTTGAAAACCGAAATTCGGAACAAAATATTTCGGAGTATTTGGGTGTGCCCGACATTAATATTGGTGCCGATTCTCTTGTAAATAAGGGTTTTAAATAACCCTTTCTCTTCCAAACCAGCTAACTTTTAACAGTTTCCTTAATTGAATTTACTTCGACATCCAAATTATCTGCAAATAAACCATTTTTTACTGATTCAATTTAAATATCATTAAGTAGTAGGTACAAGTATCTGTTAAGGAGGATCCGCAGTTGTAGCACACGAAATTCAAATTTTCTTACGTTTTTTGCGATTTGAAGGTTTAGGGTCAGGTTGTACCTTGATCAAAAAAATATTCGCGACCTTATCAAATATGTATTTACAGAATTATAATCATTAGCATCATAAATACATCTCTCTAATTTTGTTCACAAATGTCATGATTTCGTTTTTTTATTTTGTTCAAGATAAAACCTGACACTGACTTGCAAATTGCTAAATTCGTAAGAAAAATTGAATTTCGCGGACTACCGCTGAGGATCTACCTTAAAATCTTTTAGTCACATGTATTTTTTCACTAGGGACTTTACGGTCCTGACGGTGCACAAGGTTACAAAGGAGATCAAGGTCTCGATGGTCCAAGAGGAAAGATAGGTCATCAAGGTCGAGATGGCAGTCCAGGTCTAAAAGGAGACAAAGGTGCCCCCGGATACGCAGGTGCTGACGGAGCTGATGGATGGAAAGGTGAAAGAGGTGAAGATGGAATGCCGGGCAATCCTGGACTGCAAGGATTTATGGGAGACCCCGGAATTTATGATGAAACGCTAGATGTCCCACCATCAATAGGGCCTCAAGGACCTCAAGGCCCTGAGGGCCCCTTGGGCCCAATGGGAGCTCCCGGCTATGATGGACAACGAGGTTTACCTGGTATTGTGGGACCACCTGGATTCCCCGGAATCAAAGGAATGCAAGGCAGGCAAGGAATTCCAGGCACATCTGTTAAAGGAGAACGTGGAAATGACGGATTTAAAGGATTTCCCGGATATAGAGGACCTACAGGATTTCAAGGATTGTCAGGAGTTACCGGTCCTAAAGGATTCAAAGGTACAAAAGTTATTGGTCCAGACGGTGAAGAAGGCGTACCTGGTGTGGATGGGATACCTGGCCAACGAGGCGATCGAGGTTATTTTGGCGATATGGGACCACAAGGATTTCCGGGAACTGGCGTTCATGGAGTTGGCCCTCCAGGGGAAGAAGGGCCACCAGGATCCCCTGGATACGTCGGTGACCCTGGTGAATACGGCCGTCCAGGATTCCTCGGCCCGAAAGGAGAACGTGGTGACGATTGCCCATTTTGCAGATCAGGTAAAAAACAAACATTTTTTCTCATATTCTTAGAATTCTTACAAATCTCTGTCCATGTAATAGGACCTTAAGTTATTTTTATAAAGTATTAGACGTCTTCCTTGGTATGCACCCTATGACACATCCAATCACATAAAAAGCATAATGCTGAGTTTGCCCGATGAAATTTTGTGGAATTTTGTGTTTTAGCCTGCGGATTATTTTTCTATCCTTGACGCGTTTTGTTAGAATGGCGAGTTATTCTTTCTTTATAAGTAGGTATATGACTTGATATAGTTTTTTGTTTCTCCTTTGACTGTAAGGCAGATGCCTCGAATTTTGCGGGCAGCGGGACGGCGGCGGCGGTGGCGCGGGCGGTCACCGCTTGACTGGAGTGCACCGCTCGTTGCCCGCCCCCGCGCCGCTGCCACGCCGCTGTTTTCGAGAACCGGTCCATTTGATTTTACGCATAAGATCCTACCGCTTCCGCGCCGCCGCCGCCACCGCCCCGCTGCCCGCAAAATTCGAGGCAGAGGCCTAAGTATTTTTAGATCGTGGTGTGGAGCTTCGTTCGGTACAAACCATAGGTAGTTTGTGATTGTTCTTAGAAGCTTATTCTGAAATCGCTGAATGATGTATATGTTAGAGTGTGATGCTGTTCCCATAGCTGAATGGCATTGGTCAATATTATTTTATCTTCCAGGTATAGGCGTGATCTATGTATCCAGGGAATTCTATAAGGCTTCTTGAAGTGACATGGTTCAGTTAATAACATTCACAACACAGTATTGGTATAAAAAAAAGTCTTAACTCGTCTGAGTAGTGAGACAGGGCCATTTGCGTCCCAGATGCATAATTTTAATGCATTACATTTTGAGGCATGAACATGAGGTCTCCCAGCATCTTGATCGTTAGCATCACTTCCTTCCAATGCTTACCTAATGTCCGGTTTTGATTTTGACAGAGGTCTGTTGTTGGTTGAATTTTTGGTTTCAGCGGCATTAATTAAGTTTTTGCAATTTCTTACATACTGCACATCTCTTGTAACTTTTGAGGGTGATTTCCTTCACACTATTGCACCATCGCTTTTTCCTCATGCATACTTGTACTTAACGCATCTGTGCTGAAGGTGACAGAACCTACGCGTGTATAACTCTGGCAGTTGGAGTATTGCGGGATCTAAATGTTGTTGAACACGGGCCTAAAATAACCTCGGTATTGGAAATTACTAACATTACTTGGTATTTCAGAATGCTTCGTGATCCCTGGTACTTATTTTCTTAAAAACTATACAAGGTGTAACTAAAATGGTCCAACACCATTTTAGTTACACCTTGTATAGTTTTTACCTTGTACACCTTGTAATAATAACAACTTTTACTAAGTCAGCTGTTCCCTACATACATTACCACACCTACATTTTGTAGAGTTATGTGACCATAAATGTATGGAGGACCTGATTTCTTGTTTGCCCCTTAATAAAAATTTTGTTACACCTTGTAAATGGAATCCCATGCTGAATTATGGCGTGAACAATCAGCATGTAGTTTAAGGTCCTTCTACGTGTGGATTGACTCTCTGCAGGTAGACTATCCCAAGTAACCTTAGTATAGTCTGTCATACAATCTACGTCATACAATTTTATAATCTGCCAAAATTATCCTTATCAAATTCCTATTAGAAAACAAGTAAGAATAAATAACATTTATTTGGCAACAGTAAAAAAATCACAAAATACAAATAAAAAAGTGATTTTTTGGCGCAGCTTTTGGCAGAAATCGTCACGCGATAAAAAGCATTCTTTCTTGTGACTGTCTTCTAAGTCAAAGAGAGAAAGAGAGAACGCTGGCAGAAAAAATCAAAAGAAAAGAGTAAACTGATGACAGTGTCGTGAGATAAAATTGCACACATCGGCTCAAGTACACTGCATGGAGAGAGAGAGCGAAAGTATGAATTTGGTCAAAATGTAAATACAAGCTGCGAAAATTTTCATATTTTTCTTCACCGAGATGTCGTTTTGATAGTTTTCGAGGGTGCTAAAACCGATAGTGAGGAAAAAAGTAAATCTAAGAAACGATACCCATGATAAAAAATTACAAAATTTTGCCAGCTGCCGGCAAAATTTTGTAATTTTTTATCATGGCTACCGTTTCCAAGGTTTTGGAGGGTGCTGTTGGCGGCTGCAAAAATTTTGTTTTCGTTTTAAATCATACGTGAGAAGGAACTTCGTTCCTGATGGGGGTTCCCCGACCGCACACGGTTTTTTTTTAATGTTGTCGTTTTTATTACATCATAGCTAGCGACCCGCCCCGGCTTCGCACGATTGAAATTTGTATGTGAAGAAGGTATTCTGTTTGCGACACGTTGTGCACATGTTCTGAGCAGCAACCTAACAAAAAGTACTAGGCTTGCATGAATTCAAGATTCATTAGTATTATTCTTCATTTTGTATACATTCACATAATAACGCCTATGTCCATCTGGAATAATGTACCTTTCAAATGGTCAAATCATTTTCAAATAGGAGTTGTCGTTCCTGAGTCCACATAAATTCGCACTCTTTCTCTTTATAATATTAGTGTAGCTGTTGTTAACTAACTTACATTTTATATTTATTCTCTTAGGCTTAGATGGACCAAAAGGACGTAAAGGAGATGACGGCTATCCTGGTAATAAGGGCACCCCAGGACCTGTAGGTGAACAGGGAAGTAAAGGAGATCAAGGCTTGCCTGGTAGAAATGGGATAAAAGGAAGAAGCGGGCTAAAAGGTATCAAAGGCACACCTGGCGGAACAGGACCACAAGGGCCAAAGGGGCCTAAAGGAAAAGTTATACTTCCACCACTAGCTATGATCATAGCCGATAAGGGAGCCCAAGGCGACAGAGGTATAATATATTCCAAATGTGTATTTTTTTGATGCCCTATGATTGTTTCCCCTCCCATTTGTTTACAGGGCTGCAGGGACATCGACGCAAAAACTGATACCATGGATTCAGTATATAATTCTGAACCCCGCCTGCGATGAAATTGTTTGTGGTTTATTTTTTTTTTAAAACAGCTGTTTAATAGAAAAGTGCAATACCTATGCCGTCAAAATGTATGGAACAGCTAATTTTATTTTTAATAACCCGCGAAATATTTCAACGCAGGGAGGTTCAGAATCATATCCTGAGTCCACGGTAACAGTTTTCGCGTCGATGTCCCTGCCACCCTGTATATTTACTTGTACATTTTATGACTGTTAGCTATTAATTATGTATATACTGGAAATTATTATGTGTATTATCAATGCTATGTAGGGATGAATATAGTTATAAATATAGATACCTATTGAACTGTTGTCATGTTAACTCCTACCTGCATAATGTAGTAGTACCCAAATACGTAAGCTGAACATTTCTCGTATTTGACTCGAACTGATCCCCACATCACAAATTTTACAAAAATCCATGGCTTCAGTAATATAGATATTTTTGCCCTCTCCGAGTGTCAGGCTAACCGTATGCTGAGACGCAGGTGACGCAGCACAGCACAGTACAAATTTTGCAGGGTAGGGCAGGCGAGGCAGACATAGGCCGCGAGCGCATGCTGCGACGCAGCTTCATACACATTCGCGTCCTAGCTAGTACAAACTTCTTTTTTAATAGTCTGGATGATAAGTATCATACAAAAAGTGTTCACTACGAACTAATTAAATTAAATGTTCTGTCATTGCACCAAAATTATGAATTAGTGGTAAAAAAATACGAGTCGACCTGCACGCGTCACGCTTAAATTAACGAGTACCTACAACGAATACAACGAGGCGCACATGTCTTCGTTACACGTGCCAGCACCGCAGCGTGCTCAGCTCTCAGTACGTTCATGCATTACAAAATCTGCTCAACCCTGCGCTGCGTCGATCTTCGTCACCTGCGTTTCAGCATACGCTTAACCTTACTATCAGGTTATGTGCGACAGTAAATCAGTCACTCTAGTCATGTACCATCGCGGACACTGGCGGTGAACCACTTTTCAACCATATTACCAAGAACATAAGGGTATAAAAGTGGTTCATCGGAAATATCCGTGGTTGTACCTGTGTAGATTACTAGAACACAACAAAAAAAAAAATGGTAAGAATAGTGTAGATTTATTTATATTGTTTTTTTTTATTTCAGGTTTCATGGGTATACGAGGCCTTACGGGTGATGCAGGCTCGCCAGGGTTTACTGGTGACACTGGATTCAAGGGATTTAAGGGAAAAATGGGTGACGATGGATACCCTGGAAGGCCGGGTCGTAACGGCACAAGAGGGCGAGATGGACAGCCGGGATGGCCGGGCAGGCCAGCCTCTGTGCCGATTCAGTTCCTTCTTGGAGAAAAAGGAGAATCTGGACTTAAGTAAGTAATTATTATTATAAATCAGCGCTAGCTCCTAAATTATCACTTCCACGGACACTGAGATGAAGTTGACATTCTGAAAATAGCACTAAAATTTCATACAAAATAATACAATACCACGCCTGTAGCCGCACTGCCGCAAAAAAACAAATCAAAGTACCTGTACTATGACGGTCCGTCGATAGCCGGTACCATTCTCAGGCGGAACATCATGTCAAATGAGTCTGTTTACCTGTACCTATGACGCTTACCGTGAGTACCGTGACACTACACGAATAGCGATATAGAAAATTAACGTCCAGAGGCCGTCGCCGCACGCACATGCGTGTCTATTTGAGCGGCGCGTTGGGGTCTAAAAATATATTTAAATTTGTTATTGCCTAGAGCCTAGATACTAGAAAAAATTAAGTGAGTGCCATACGACACTACATCCCGTGGCTTCTTAGTAATGTACGCTTTGTCTGTTTTGAATTGATAAAATTAAATGGGCGTAGGGTTATATCAAACACGAAAGAAAATACGCCCCTGGCCGTGACGACAGTGAAAGTGTAATTTAAAAAAAAAATTGAAAACATTAAAAAACCCAACTGCGACTAAAAAGTTCAAAATAATCAATACTTTTCAAGCAGTTTGATGCAGTTGGCGGCATCAAATATGAGATTGAACTAAAATAACTGCCACCAACTACATCAGTCTGCTTCAAAAGTGAGCTTGTTTTGAACTTTGTGAGTAATCAAATTATGCAGTGGAATCTGCCCCACTAGTTCTATTTAGTGGGGCAGATTCCACTAGTCTAAAGTATTGATGGATTCTGCCCGACTAGGCTTGGCACCTTACAATTTGTGAAAGTGGCAATGTTCGTATTTTATACAGGGTGGCAGGGACAGCGACGCGAAAACTGAAGCAGTACATGATTCTGAACAGTACATGATTCTGAACGGGGAGTTCAGAATCATGTACTGTATCCATTATTATATTTATGTCTCTGCCACCCTGTATTTGTTTGGAAAAGAAAGAATTGTATATGTAAGTAAAATGTAACTAGGACTGGTAACGTTATACTACGTTAGTACATACCTTGGTAGTTTTTTAAAATAAAAGTACAAAAATAATTTGTTTGGTAATTTTTATTTACTAATGTTTCTCGAAGGAATCGGGTTGTAATTCTAAGATTAATTACACGATTTCTCTATATATACGGGGTTATTGGTTATACGTCGGCAACCCTTTAAGGGGATGTAGGAGAGGTCATTTGCAACTAAATTACTTCTGATGACCCCTATGCCAATGTCAACTATTTTCGAGTAATTTGACATTACCTATATATTTTAAAATGAAGTAAAAATATAAAATGTCAAATTACGCGAAAATTTTTGACCTTTTTATAGGAGTCAAATGGCGTCATTTGGTTGTAAATGATGACTCCTACATCTCCTTAATGTATTGCCAACGTATAACCATTAAACCTGTATATCAGGTTTATTGGTTACATTTTACATTTTTATTTCATACGTTTTAAAATATAAAATGTTAAATTACTTAAAAATGGCTACGTATAACCATTAACCCTGTCCCGTACAGGGTTAATGGTTATACGTAACCTAACCGTACATAACGGATAATGGGTACCTACATTTTACATTTTTACTTCATACATTAAAAAAGAATGTCAAATTACTTGAAAATGATTGACATTGGCATAGGGGTCATGAGGATTAATTTAGTTACAAATTACATCTCCTACATAGGGTATGTAACGGATTTTCGACGTATAACCAATAACCCTATATACGTATAAATATTATTATTATTAACTGTTTTTTCGACTCTAACTAGTTCGGTTCCGGGTAGTACCTACTTGATTACTAAAATATGAAAATGATTGATTATGGAAATATATTAATCCCGCCTATCTACTCCATATGCCAAAGTGCCAACCCTATTTTCCGCAGTCAGCGCCGGCAGCTGAGGCACTTCCATTAAATTATTATTGGTTGCTTGACACGCTTGTGTTCTGTTAATAACACACTGAATACATTACAGAGGTGAAAGTGGTGAACCCGGAGAGCCTGGTCTTCCTGGTGAAGCCGGAGAATCGCTTGCTCACGGAATAAATGCCAAAGGCCCCAAAGGTTTCCCCGGAACACCTGGAATTAAAGGTATGCATTATTATCTATAAAATTTACTTACACTTTTATTCCTATATATAATATAGAGTAACACTTCGCCCGCGTCATTCTTTCCCCTTCAAACTTCAACACCGCACCCGCTTTAGCTTAAAGGCTCTTTCAAACAGGCGCGACACGCGACGCGACACAAAGACACCGCTGGTCGCGCGACGAGCGGTGTCTTTGTGTAGCGTCGCGTGTCGCGCCTGTTTGAAAGAGCCTTAAAAGGGTCTTTTAATTTACCTAGATAAGTTTTTTTTTTTAAGTTTCAAATATCTAACGGAATGTGATTTTTCAAACAAACTGTATTCCCCTTTTGTAACCCCGACAGGGTTTGAAGTTTGAAAAATCGTAGGATACGTTTCCATTTATTTAACTTTTATATTAGGTTATCTATTATTATTATTCGCGTAGCTGAATTTTGGGCCAAACATCTTTCAACTTTTTGCCATCGATAGTAGGAAAATACCAACTTGCGAGTTATTCGGAGCAAGCAGTAAAATCCTCCCCTACAAATTTCTAGTTACCTGCTTCTTTTAACCCAGTTACGAGTCAATTTTCGAAAAATTCATAAACTCGTACAGACTTAATTCTTTATTTTTATCAAGATTATCTTTCGTTTAGGCGACTTTATAATCTACAAAAGCAATGGAATACCTACGCTAAAATACTCTATTTATTGACTCTGGCTTTGAATTGAATTGAATGAATTCCTGCCACTTCAGCATTCACTGAGAGAGTATTTTCGGAGGGCCGTCTTTTCCATTGCCCACTTTGGGCACCTGCCCAGGGCCCCACGATCCATTGGATCCCCTAGTACCTGTCAGCGTCATAGATATAAGCTGTCAAAAGAAAACCTCACTTACCTATTCCATTTGGGGTGCTAAGATTTTCGAAATCGCTTCGCTCGCTCATACATCCTACATTTGGATAAAAAAAAATGTTCAAAAAATAATCTGTTTAGATACGTTGACAAAGTACTTAGGTACCTCCTATTTATTTAAGGATGTTCAAAAGAATACCTAACCTAGCCCAGACGAGCTGTTTTTTCGAGTGCTTCGCCCGCTTATGCATTCCACATTCTTTAAAATTTCTAGTTTTCCTATTTTTTGCAGTTGTAAGTTATTTCTATTTGAACGGTCAAAAGAAAGCCTAACCTATTGTTAGGCTTAAATTTATAGCACCTCGCCTGTGCTATAAATTTTTATTTATTTTCCTTAAGACTCCAGGTTTTCCAGACGGTCCTGTTTTCGGTCATGTAGGTACTTATGTAAACTGGCGGGAAGCGAGAAACAGGGCTTCTTTGAAATTGATAATAACTGAGCTCTTCATGAATTTCAAGTCAGAATTAGAATGTCTATATGACAAAAACAAGTGCATGTCGGACCACGCACAATGAAGGGTTGCGTAGTTGGGATAAATTTATGCCAAGAACAAACATGTCGTGATGATGAGAGAACATATTTTTCAACTACAAAGTTAATAAACATTTTCTATCATACTTACATCGATACATGGCACCATCAATTCTCCGACTGCAAATGTAAGTTTGCAACCGCATTTAAAAAATATCTGATTGAAGAATAATTTAACAGTTTACGGATATTTTCCTTTACTTGTGCAGTGAGACCTTGCTTCCTGCAAAATTTCATGATTCTAGGTCAACGGGAAGTACCCGTAGTAGTATTGATTTATTTGCGAGTAGCAAAATCTATCGCATAAAATGTTCGTATTTTTTTATTGCGTTTACTTAGAAGCTTGATTTTTTAAAGTTCCAATGGACCTAGACCTACGTATTTGAAATTAATTTCAACTTGATACCTCCACGCGTTCCAAAGAAAAACGGTACTGACAGACTGACAGAAAGTCGGACCGGACGGACAACGAAGGGCCTATAAGGGTTCCGGTTTTTCCTTTTGAGGTACGGAACCCTAAAAAACGAAAACTAAAACCCTATAAAGTGCAAAAAATGCTGTTTTATAAATTACAACTAGCTTTACCCGGCCCGACTTCGCACGGGTAGCACTAAGTACTTATTTATCTACGGCGGTCCTACCTACCTGCCTACCTACCCTACCTACCTACCTATCCTACCTACCTACCTAGTTAAATATATCGACTTGAGAGAAATCTGTGTTATTGCTCGAATGTATAACACAGATTTCTCTCAAGTCGATATTTTTAACTGTAATTAACCAAGTACATTCAAAATGGCACATGACAAACTATTAATATATTAATTTTTAACTTTTTTTTCTTTTTTATCATTTAAACTTAAAATATATAAATTCAAAAAGTGCAATTTCAGGTATTATATAAATAATACCTAAAAGCCTTTAAAATATATAAATTCAAAATATATAAATATTCGCATTTCGGTCCGTTCGCATGTTTTATACTTATCCTAGTAATACAGGGAAACCTATTATTAGCCATACTATACTGTAACATGCTATTATGTATCGCTGTTGGTTGCCTAAATAAATAAAATAAAATACTTACCTACCTACATACCTACCTACCTACCTACCAAAACAAATCAAAATTCGTAAATGTAGGTTTCAAGGATATTATAATAAGATGATCAGTTCGCTACATTTTACTCGAGAGCATACAAATAATAATATAGTTCGTAGTGTTGAAACAACAGACACATTTAAAATGAAATACCTCAATTACTTGCATACTAACACTCAATTATCATTGTCAAATAATCTAAATGTAATATTGTAATACTAAAATGTCAGTGGTGTCCTCCATAAACCCAGTTGTGAAATAGTAACATTTATGAATTCAAAATTGTTTCAGTTTCTTTTTAAACATATTATTATTATTATCTATCGTGGAATTTTATTGAAAATAACTGGAGCCATTCGATAAATACTTTCCCGTAGGAGGGCTGTTTTAATAATAAAAATAATATCACGGACGCTACTTCCGGGCCCTGCATGGGCCCGATGTAGATTTACCAGCGTCCGTAACCTGGCTGCGTTTTGGTGACCTCTTTGGGGAAACCGAAGGTTTTGTCTGTGCAATTATGGACGAAGTTATGATGACGAACAATTACCGGAGATTCATTGTGAAGGACGGCACGGTTGACATCTGTCGGGCATGCCACCGTCCGGGAGAATCAATCCGACATATTATCTCCGGGTGTTTTCGTCTAGCTAATGAAGAGTACTTGCATAGACACAACCTTGTAGCCAGGATTATCCACCAGCAACTTGCTCTGAAATACAACCTTGTGGAATCGGAAGTGCCGTACTACAGGTATGTGCCCGACCCAGTTCTCGAAAATGGAAATATCACATTGTACTGGGATCGATCCATCATCACTGACAGAACTATTGCTGCCAATAAGCCTGATATAGTGGTGGTGGATCGAGGAGAGCGGCGCACAATGATTATTGACATAACGGTCCCGCATGACGAGAACCTCGTGAAAGCTGAGAAAGATAAACAAATCAAGTATCTTGACTTGGCTCGCGAGGTTGTCGACATGTGGGATGTAGATTCAGCAATCATTGTGCCGATAGTCGTGACAGCCAATGGCTTAATCGCCAAGAGCCTCGACCAACACCTAAGGAGGCTCTCGTTGGGCAGCTGGATCAAGGGCTTGATCCAGAGAGCGGTACTCCTAGACACGGCTCGCATTGTCAGAAGGTTCCTCTCCCTGGAGCCCTAACCGCCGGTAGCTTGGACCCTGTTCCCGATACCGGTGGGCTACTATTTTTTATATTTTTAAATGTTTTTATATTTTATATGTTTTAATATTTAAAAATATAAATTATATGTATTTAAATGAAATAAAAGAAAAAAAAATAATATTAACCCCACCGCCGTATCTCTACGTTGTCGTCGTGGTGGGGCTTGCGCGCTCCGAACTCTAGGCCTGTGCCGGTAGAGTTTACTTTGCCGGAACGGGTCTGGGATGAGGAGCCAGACCAAGAGAGATACAAAAACCCGCAGGGCAGCATGTGGCGAGTTGTTGGGCAGTAGCGACCCCACGGACCCTATCTCCTGGGAGAAGTCTTGTTCCTCATCTCTGGGTTGCCTTTATTGGCTGGCTGGAGTGAACACTGACGAGGAACGGAGCTCCCAACTCATTCTTGCCTTAATTGGCCGGCTTGAGTGGAGATTCGCAAGAGCAAACGTGCTCGGAGGAAGGAAGTATTCCAGTAAGTGCTCGTAGGGATCTTGACCATCTTCCGGGCTCCGGGATTGTTCTGAAAGCCATGGAATACCTCTCCACTCCTCAAGCACCTCAGGACATGTTGCCCCCTTGTTGCTACGTCACTATGTGCTAGCGACCGTTTCTGGGGGCCCATTATTGAGTGTGTAAGTCACCCCCTGCCATTTCATCCGTGTAAATATAAAACATTGCTCAGGCAGGGGCTATAGTCTACCATATTTACATGTAACCAGTCCACTTTAGCCACCCAAACCAATATCTTTGTTTCCATATCCTGCAATAGTCCTACACCAATCGGGGGTTGTCCTTGGGTGCACTTGCATAGTACATACAGGAATAATCGTCGGTCGGTGCCTCATTTTATTAAAAATGTTTAACAGGCCTCTGCGAGTTGGCTTCGGCCCCTCGTAAGCCTTCCAAAGGTCCGGGACCCCAGGGTCCCGAGAAATGTCAAAGATCCTTTAAATAATATTAATAAATATAATTGGGCTATTATTTTGAAAAGCTGTGGGTTTATCTTAACAAACACTGCCACCTCAAAGATGTATAATGAGGGCAATGTTAGAAGCTTCAAGGATTTAAAATATGGCTTACAACTGTCCCTTGAGTGTACATTACATGTACAGCGCGTACGCGGTTTTTTTGTGCGATGAAAACGTAATTTTTTTTTGTTGAGTTACCCCAGAAAATGACTCCGAACTCCTGATCTTAGAACTGATTGTACGTAATTATAAAAGCTCTCTCTTTTAAAATTTGGACAGTTCATAAAGAGCAAACGCAAAACTGTTAAGTTTCTTACAAATTTCTTCAAAATGCGGTTTCCACGTAAGTTGACTGTCTTTCACTAACCCTAAAAACTTTGTTGTACGTCGTTATCGCTAATTAAAATGCATTATACACGTCTTTTGTAAATTAGTTTTTAAATTATTCGACTGCAACCAATCTATAGTTTGCTCTAGTGTGTCATTGATTTCTTGTTCATAACTCGTAATTTTTTATCATTATTGTACAGTCATCAACACATAATACTTTTGGGTGATAGATACTTTTTGGAAGATCATTTATGTACATCAGAAATAGTGGGAGACCTAATACGCTCTTCTGAGGTACACCGTACTTCACCGTTCTAGGTTTTAACCGATATTTGATTTCCCACTTGGTTTTAACATTCATATTTGTTATTTCTGTGTATTGTTGCCGGTTAGTTAAATATGATGTGATAAGATCAAGACCGTTGCCGCTTATTCCATATCTTTCTAGTTTGTCGATAATTATAGTATGATCAACACTAGTTTACATGAATGATTTACCCCAATTACTTCAAAATCAACTGAAAATGGTGTTATTTGCAGATGACACATCATTAATCTTTAAAATCAATCGACGATCTTGACGACTTGAATAACTCTATTCCACAAGTCCAAGATTGGTTTACGGTAAATAATTTGGTACTAAATAAAATAAAAAAACCAAATGCATTAGTTTTAAATTACCTAATGTTAGAAGTAGCGAAAGTGACGTCATATTAAATAGATAAAAAACTGGAGTTTATTAATCAAACGGTTTTCCTAGGAATCACGCTAGACGAGAAATTACAATGGGGACCTCATATAAAATCTCTTGCGGGGCAGCTAAGCTCGGCCGCTTATCGAGTTAGAAAGACAAGAAACCGCGCGTTTGGTCTATTTTAACTACTTTCACAGTATTATGTCGTATGGCATTTTACTGTGGGGTCGGGCTGCTGACATTGAATCCATCTTTATTTTACAAAAGAGAGCTGTCAGAGCCATTTATAATCTACGTCGCCGCGAATCTCTCAGGGAACTATTTAAAAGGATTAATATTATGACGGTACCTTGCCAATTCATTTATGAAAATATCATGTATGTAAGGAAAAATCCTCATCTTTTTAATAAAATAAGTGATAGACATAAATATAATACTAGAAATAAAGATCAACCATTTTTCAGATTTCTAAAGTACATACACATTTTATGGGGTACTGTGTTACAACTTCCTCACACACAGACTTATTAATTATAAAATTTTAGGAAAATCGTCTACTTTTACAATGTTTGTATATATGTGAGCACCATATATCTATCACATAATTAAATTATCTGTCGTTCCTTATTTTTTTATTTTTTTACCTAATGTGGTATAGTAATTTTATTCTAGGTGCATCGTCTTCACATATAATTATAAACATTTTAAAAGAGTAACGGTGGAGTTTCGTGCCCATTCTTCTCCATACGGAAACTACCTTTTGGAAGGGGCGACTAGAATCAATTCTATTATTTTGTAAATTTTGACGTTCAAAAGTGCCATACATGGGCCTATTTGAAACAAATTATTTGACTTTTACTTTGACATCATGTCAAAGTAAAAGTCAAATAATTTATTTGATAACAGAAGGCTTTCGTCATGTCCATATACAGGGCACTGATGGGTAGTGTATTATCTACACTTGACATAACACACCACACATAGATACCTACCTACATACCTACCTGCAAGTCACACCAAGTACAATTCATGCAAACCTAGTACTTTTAGTTTTCCGTACCTCAAAAGTAAAAAATGCAACCCTTGTAGGATCAGCCGTGTATCTGGCTGGGTGCCTATCCGTCTGTCGCAGCCAATTTGCTCTAAATGTACTGGACCAATTTAGTTGAAATTTGGTAGGTACACATAATACACATATAAATTTCTGTGACCCAAATATGGACGTGTAACGTAAATAAATGAATTTTGAATATGGGGTCACTTTTCGGGTGCAAATTGGAAAGTTTAAAAAAAAGTTTTGTACACTGTACCGTGTGACGTATCAAATGAAAGGGCTTGTTGTAAGGAACCATTTTTATTTTTAATTAGTGCTTTTAGAGATATTTAAGTAAATAGATGAAAATTTACAATTCCCACCGCCAGGGGGGCGGGGGTAATGGTAAAAACGCTAAGAGGCTCCGGCAGTCCCACGCGTCTTATCGTCGCAGATGGTTTTAACATTCAACTTATAAAACAACCTGCTATTCAGCTCGCGGGCCGCCTCGCCCCTCCGCGTCTACGCGGGCTTAAATTATACTCTAGGGGTAGGGCAGACAAGACTACGTTGAATCGGTTTTGCGATTCGTTTCTGTCACTAACTTTTGTAGCACAACATATTGACTTTTCAAAAACTTTGTTTTTTTTTTTTGGAAATATAGTATTACAGTCAACCACAGATTTCAAATTGGTGGTAAGATACGTGCCAAGTTTCAAGTTTATATACCCAAGTAATAAATTATTTTTTATACGAACCTAAACGAATTCCTCTCTTTTAAATTTTCTCAAAATCCCCATTTAAATTAAATAAAACGTTCGCAGGTATCTTTGGAATGAAAGGAGAAAGAGGTGAAATGGGATTCGACGGTACACCGGGTGCATTTGGCGATCAAGGCCCACCTGGCAGGTCTATACAGGGTTTGAAAGGCTATAAAGGCTTTGTCGGAATAAAAGGTAATATAGGGCCTTACGGTATTCCTGGCAGTCAAGGGCAACTGGGGCCTGTGGGTGCTGTGGGGAATAAGGGAAACAAAGGAAGTCGTGGCAATCCTGGTTTGGCCATCCTAGCGGGCGAAAGAGGATTCGATGGTCTGGCCGGTGAACGAGGAGAAGATGGTGATGCAGGTTATCCGGGCCTGGCAGGAAGAACTGGATCTATGGGAAGTAAAGGACAGCAGGGTACACCAGGAGATATGGGTCCTGATGGACCACAAGGGCCTCAGGTAAATAGGCATATTTATCTAAAATAACTTAATAGTTGTGATTTGAAATACGGGTATTTGAAATACTTACCAACACCTTTTATTGTAATTTCATTCATTAAAACTTCGACGCTGACATCGCGACTTGACGAACTCCTTTTATAGTAACTTTTAGTTCCTAATTTAGGTACATTCCCTGACTTTAAAAAACGTGTTAGGTATGGTATTATATTATTTTGTCCACAAAAAATATATTATTTGTCTTTTTTTTTTGTCAACAGGGAAGAAAAGGAATACCAGGAATAGAAATACGAGGTGCCCCAGGTTTAGCTGGTCAGCCTGGATGGCCTGGACGCATAGGTTCTATTGGAAATGCAGGTTTACAAGGCTCTAATGGAATAAATGGCGATAACGGTCCTAAAGGAATGAAAGGAAACATAGGACTCAGTGGCATTCGGGGCATGCAGGGGGAAATGGGAAAAATGGGTCAATATGGATTCCGGGGCAGAACGGGAATTGTCGGAAATCCAGGTGCTCAGGGAGATCGGGGAGACAAAGGCTCCGAAGGATTTAACGGACAGCCTGGTCAACCTGGACAAGTAGGACCTTCTGGTCTTAAAGGTATTATTGGCGATGTAGGTCTTCCGGGTTTCCCTGGCAATGACGGCAGTCCCGGTTTCAAAGGATTGAGAGGAGAATTGGGTTTTCCTGGTCTAAAGGGTATTAAAGGTGATGATGCCGCAAGAGGCCTGAAAGGTGACAAAGGCTTACCTGGTTATAATGGACTTAATGGAAGACCTGGTTTAAAAGGTTTTAAAGGTTCGATAGGTGACTCAGGATCGCCAGGTCTAAGTATTGCAGGCCCACCAGGATTGAAAGGCGATAAAGGAAATACAGGGTACGCAGGGGCATTTGGAAGTATGGGAAGAAAAGGAGAAATGGGTGATTTCGGTCTCATTGGAGAACGAGGTGAAGGAGGTGACAGCGGTTTCCTTGGAACACCTGGTCGTCCAGGAAGGGTGGGAGAAGTTGGAAGCAAAGGTCAACATGGGTTACAAGGAGCTGTTGGGTTACCTGGTCAGAAAGGCAACCAGGGTTTCGAAGGTACACCTGGACGCATAGGTTCTCCTGGACTTCCTGGCGAAACTGGCTTCATTGGTCCAAGAGGACGTTTAGGCAACCCTGGAATTAAAGGAGAGCGAGGTGATATTGGAATTAGTACGTACGTTCCCCCTACAAACGGTGATATTGGTGACATGGGCATGGAAGGTCTTCCTGGCGTTCCAGGAGATATCGGTGATGCAGGATTTTATGGACTCATCGGTATCAAGGGTGAACAAGGAGATGAAGGCCTCCAAGGAGAAAGAGGTGATATAGGTTTAAATGGGTACCGCGGATCAATTGGTGATCAAGGACCACCCGGTCTTGCTGGTATAAATGGAGAAAATGCCCCACGGGGAGAAAAAGGAAATCATGGATTTGATGGTCTTCCCGGATGGCCCGGTAATAGGGGTCAGAAGGGTAAACCTGGCGAATATGGTTTCGATGGTCCTGATGGGTTACGTGGTCCCCCGGGGCTTATATTCATAGGACCAAAAGGTATGCTCGGAATGGATGGAGCACCAGGGCCACCGGGTATTTCTGGACGCCCAGGAAATCCAGGACTGGTTGGAAACACTGGTATGAAAGGTTTTCAGGGGGATACCGGAGAAACAGGCGACTCATACAACCCTAAAGGTGCACAAGGAGACCAAGGGTATCAAGGGTTCAATGGTGCTAGAGGACAAAAAGGAGATGTAGGTGATTCTGGTACACCTGGGCAGTTGGGACAAGAGGGTGCGCAAGGATTTAAAGGATTGAGGGGTGATGAAGGCGAAGAAGGGCCATATGGACCACCTGGCCTTAAAGGTATGAAAGGTGATAAAGGAGATTTATTAGCTACTGAAGAAATTATGCCTGGACCCATTGGCAACAAGGGCACGCGTGGATATGACGGGCGGCCGGGAAGTGATGGTAAACCAAGTGAAATTGGAATGAATGGTGTACCAGGACAGAAAGGAATGAGAGGAGATGATGGTTTGTCCGGCGAGATTGGACCTCCAGGACGAATGGGACAACAAGGATTGAGAGGCATAAAAGGACTACAGGGCTATAAAGGATATCGTGGAGTTATGGGATATGCTGGCCCTCCTGCTGTGCAGCCAGTACCCAAATCTAGAGGCTTTTATTTTACTGTTCACTCACAAGAAAGAATGATTCCACAGTGTCCGTCGGGAACCTCACCCCTTTGGAGCGGATATTCTCTTATTCACATTATTGCCGACGGAAAAGCACATGGACAAGATCTAGGTAAGTTATTTATTTATAAAAACTAGCAAATATAACCATACAAGGGTAGACTTTTATATTTTAAGGTGATATAGAGACAAAATACCAAAACAAACAACAACAACATTCTAATCTTGACAGCAGGTTTGTGCGGACGTGTTAATGGCTGTATCGCTTAAGAAATATAGATTGGTATAGAATTGTTGGAGTTTAGTGTAAATTAAGGTAACCTATTAGTTTTATTGTAAATATTAGAATACTGAATAAATAGTGATATTATGTGGAGAATAGGAAATGTGATGGTATGGTGTAGAATATTGAATTTGATGTTGGCAAAGTAATATAAATGAATGTCAAAATATCGTGGTGTTTCTAATTTTCCATACCCCTGAGATATTGTTAATAGGTAGTTTTATTAGGCAGTTTTAGATTAGGATATTGGGGTAACGACTTTAAGATCCATTTGCAAATAAGTATCTATTATGAGGTTAAATAATTATATTTGGTATTAAATTAGTATTTTAGTGCAAGGGAAGTTAGTTTCTGTTACAATGATGGTGTTTTCTTGATGTTGTTGTTGTTTGTTTTGGTTAGTCCAAAATTATAGAAAATTGCTTTGAAAATAATTATAAATAAAATACAAGAATAAATAAGACAGATAGGTACCGAATACACAAAATATACAACGTCAGGACAGATAAACATACGTAAATGGATTAGAACTAATTCTATAAATGAACTCTTGAGATAATTCTGTCAACTTCTTGTGAATGTGACAGTTATCTGATAAGCTAAGTGATAATGTAATAAAAAGAATATTAAAGTTAGTACGACTAGTACTACAATAAAGCAATTCTTATTTTTAAGGTGCCTCCGGGAGCTGCTTACGCAAATTTTCGACTATGCCATACATGTTCTGTAATTACAACGAAATCTGCAATTTCGCTCAGCGTGAAGATTACAGTTTCTGGTTATCAACACCAGAACCTATGCCTATGTCTATGACACCCATACAAGCTAAAGATGTTGGAAATTATATATCCAGGTAAGGCTTTATTATAATTTTAACTCCAACTGCATGAGTAGTCGCAGTCCCAGGACGGATGTTATGATTTCATGACCCCCCCAAAATCATTCAAGCTATCGAGAGCCTGAATGATTTACGTGTCTTACTAACTAAAAACTTTAGGTACTTCAGCCACAGTGACCCCGATGGGCATATACAAAAACTCATTAAGAAATATACCTGTTATAAAAATAGAGGATATAGGATGCAAGAGCGAGCGAAGCAAACTCGGAAATTTCGGCACCACTCCGCTTGGTTTATGGCGAGATTTAAAAACTTAACTGCTGTAAAACACGTTTAAGCTTTTCTTCTCGACAAAGTAAATTCTCTATGTATAATGGTCAAAAGAAAACAGAACTTATTCAAAGCTGCTAAAATTTTGAGGCTCGTTGCGCTCGCTTGTTATGATTCTTGCTTCTTAATAATTCGACTAAGCAAGTAATTTTTTGTTTCTTTTGAAATGATCAAAAGAAAATCGAACGTATCCGAGAGTATGTAAAACATGTATTTAATCGAACCCGAAAAAATCCTATTTTGGGGTCCTTAAAATAAATAACACAACCAACATACATAACATAACCAACTTATTGCGACCAACTTGGATGAGCTTGTCCACTCTGAAATGACGCGCCCCACTACCGCATTTTACGCACACGGTAATGTGAGTAGACAAGCTATAGCGCTCGCCGGCCTCTACTGCGGTACCGCTTGTTTCGCTCGCTCGACTCACGCAAGGTTTGTCAATGTTTTACCTGACCTAACCCATTTGATCCTAGATTAGTTACTGCAACCAGCTGAGAAAAGAAACTTCAAAAGACCTTCAGTTATTTAAAAAAATGTACATCATTAGAAGGTCAAATAGGTTTTTAGAGATTCAATTAAATATTTCCCTAAAAATATTTCTCAGCACCCATGGTGCCGAAGAATATTATATTCCTCCTATTTTCCCCTATTTGAAACCCCCAAAATCTTGAATAAAAAAAAAAAACATTACATCAGCCAGTTGTTGATGCGGGTCAAGTGTCAAATGCGTTCGCGGTCTCTACGTTTATTAGTACCTCCATTAATTTAGACCTTAGGCCATAACTATATCGTAAAAAAGGCGTTGGTATGTAGGTACCTAATTAACCGACCCATGTGGGCCCCTGCTTTGCACGGGTGTAATGGCAACAAGTCAAAACGTCGAGATTTATGTGCTAAACCTAAGTTAAATTAAGTTAAATTCAATTATACACCTTCCGGAATAAATGCTCATGAGTCTCAGTGTACTTAGTCTAGAAGATCTAAGCGGTCACACAAAAGACTTTGTAAATATATAATACAGGGTGGCAGGGACATCAACGCGAAAACTGTTACCATGGATTCAATACATGATTCTGAACACCCCTGCGTTGAAATTTTTCGTCGGTATTTTTTTTTAAATCTGATGTTTCATAGAAAAGTGCAGTAACTGCGCGGTCAAAATGTATGGAACAGTTGATTATTTTTAATAAGCGACGATAAATTTCACGACGACGACTACTTTCCAACAGCATCAACATACCCAATGACAATGTTTGCAGACGATAGCACTTTACTTTTTAACAGTGACGAATTAAGCACCTTAGAGACGGAAATTAATTCTAACATAAAATCGGTCGTAGATGGACTGCAAAATAATTATTTAATAATAAACTTAGACAAGATAGTTATCATGAAATTCCAACAAAAACCAAATCATACCTTAGTATTAAATATTAGATATAATGAAAAAAGTATTAATGAGACCAATGTGACAAAATTTCTTGGAATCAATATTGAAAACACGTTAAAATAGCATCCACAGATCGATAAAGTATGTAGTAAACTTAATCAATATTTCTATGCCTTGCATATGTTAAGCAAAACGGCAAATAAAACAACAGCCTTAACAGCATATTATTGTCTAGTTGCTTCATCATTGAGATATAGCATTATATTTTGGGGTAATGCCACAGGTAAAGATATGGTTTTTAACTGCTAAAGATGTATAAGAGCTATTTGTAAACCACCGACAATTGCAAACCTTATTTTAAAAATCCTTACTATGGGCATAGTTAGGATTCTTATACATATATGAAACAGCTATGTTTGTTTAAAATAACATGTATAGATTTTCTAGAGTATCAAGTCAGCGTCGATGTGACCAGTTAAATTTAGTTGGATCTAAAACCGCATTATTTAAGAAAAGCATCTTTGTAATGGCTCCAAAAATTTATAATAATTTACCAAAATGCGTAAGAAATGTAGAAAATGTTGGGCAATTTAAAATTAAATTATTTTTATTTCTAGTAGAGAAGACCTATTACTCCATAGAAGATTTTATTTAATTTTTTGACATTTATCGACATTATAATATATTAGAAACTGACTTGAGACTTTTGAAATCATTTATTTAATCTTAATTAATTCTTTTGATTATTATCATTGCATGTTATTAAAATTATATAACAAATTATTTGAATACCAATTGCATTGGTAGAAGATTGAGATCACGCTAAAATGTATATTTTTAAGACCTTTTATTTACCTTTGTTCACAAATAAAGTTTGATTAGATTTGAGACTCATGAGCATTTATTCCGGAAGGTTAATGTGGATAATTGAATTTAACTGTATAGATAGATATTGTGTACACAATCGGTTACATATTCTTAAAAATTTCAGATGCCAGGTATGTGAAGCCCCCACACGAACTATCGCCATCCATAGCCAAAGCAACTTAGTACCTGAATGTCCCAATGGCTGGAGGGAGTTGTGGCAAGGTTACAGTTTCCTAATGGTAAGAATGATTAGCGACTAAAATACCTATTGCACTGAATTATTGTTGGATTTAACTAATTAAGTATTTAAGTTTAAAAAAAGTGTGGCATTAACTTGTCTAATCATTTACAGCACACGGCTGGAGCGCGCAGTGCAACAGGGCAAAGCCTCGTTTCTCCCGGATCGTGCATGAAACAGTTCCGCTCGCGTCCTTTCATCGAATGCAATGGACTCGGTCGCTGCAACTTCTTTGCAACGGCTATTTCCTACTGGCTCTCAATAATAGATGATTTTGCAATGTTCGAGAAACCAAAACAGCAAACCCTAAAGGCCGACCAAGTATCTAAAGTTAGCAGGTAAGCTAAGTATAATTTAATTTTGGTACCTACCTATACGACAAAACTGATAGCCTCAACTGATGCAGTTTTTGCATAACTTCTTGGCAACATGTGGGTAGTAACTTAGTTTTAGCAACATTTCTCTTTCCCCACTGAGAAATGCAATGCTTCACCACAAGTCCACAAGGAGGCAGCCTTCTCCCGCTAACTCGTAGCCGCGACTGAGTCAGATTCAAAGCTGCGAGAAGGCAACGTGGCCACTTATAAACACATAATAATGTGTCACACATTATTATGTGTTTATAAGTGGCCACGTTGTGCTTGGTGGTTGGTTGTTGGTAAGCTAACTCACCAGTTACTAGATGGGCAGGTATATTTTGTTGATACTTACGAGCTTTTTGTTATACAGATGTGCTGTTTGCATAAGAGAATGGCCGGTGCCGCACAAGAGTTCGGTACGGGTGCCTACGCTGTCGGTAGGCGACTTGAACTCAGTACCAAACGCAGCTATTCGTCGGCCATCTCGTCCGCCCTACTCCCGCCGGCCATATAATCGCCCCGGGGTGCGAGGAAGACGCCGACAATGAAGAGACTTACCAATCTTACTGAGATTCACTTGAAACGTTATTTCTAGTACTAAAATATTGTGATGATTCTATAGGTAATATAATTAAAAGAAGGAAGAGAATAAGGATAGAATAATATATCACTGCCAAAATTAAATAAGTATCTATGTATAACTATGTTACTACTTATCTAGTATTTAATTTTGTTCATAATTTTATACATGCAATACGTACCTACTATCGCAATCTATTAACTCAAATCAATTGTCATGCAACAAATTTTCAATCAAATTTTTAGCTTTATAATACTATTTATATATATAATGATAATTATATAAATATATAGAAAGAAATTAGAAGACTAATATAAGCTTTTTGTACATTTAATTATTTTTTATAAAACAATATTTTTATAAATTGAAGTTGAACTAGTAATGTTCACCAGAAAATAGGTGACACTACCTACCTAGTAATATATATGTAATATTTATTAAAATAACTCCGTGGTATTTGTATCCTGGAAATTAAAGTCTATAACATCAAATGTTTATCAGGACCACAGGATTGTAAAACTGTGCCAGGACTTAGTCCGATATATAAAGCACTTCATAAATAGTGTTGTAAATATAATATTATCGACCTAGTTGCGAATAGAGTAATAATAAAACAATTTAAAATACCCGGTATTTTATTTCAAAGTAATTTATTTGCCAGAAACACGGTAGGTACGATGTTTGTGTCATCTAAGAAAAGGCTTATATTTACTAAGATATATATTAGATCCAGCGAAGCGGCACTGTGTACAACGGCAGTTGTTTATTGTAGTTTTGGTAAATAAAAAATTACTAAAAGCGTGTTTGCTAACAAGTTCGGCAGTAAAAATTGAACACATCAAGCTATAGTTTTCCAGTGTAAGCTGACCTCGAATTGTACGGAAATCCTTTACGATGCGAGATCAGCATAAACTGGAATTGTGTGTACCTAAATTAAACAAAAATTATTCGTAACAAATGTTTAAATGTGTAATTAAATAAATACTTATTAAGCAGTAAAATGTCTTAACGAGCAGTTACGTGTGGGTAGTAAAAAATCGGAACTTAGAAGTAGCGCTCGCTAGCTGCAGCCGCGGCCCCGCTCGCTGGGCTCGCGAGCTGATGGTCTATCCAAGGTATTTTAACCAAATTCATAGTTTCTCTCTCTCTATCGAATTAGAAGAAGATAGTCGCAAGTATGAACGCTTTGTCGCGTGTCGATTTCTGCTAGTTTACTCCTACCGCAAGCCGCGTTAAAGAACTTCGTTCCAATAACCATTTCTTTTTAACAAAAAAAAAAAAAAAACTAATTCGTCTTAAGAAATTATCGACATGTCAATGTTGGTTTCATACATGACCCTAACCCTTTTTTTTTTTTTTGAGGGTGGGAAATCATCAAATAACTTCTCCCGCTCTGGGCGGAGCGGGAGGGCGTGTCAGACTCTTACTGACTAAAACCCACCCGTGTTCCTTCGGTTGCCCTGTCGCCGGGGGCCACGATCTCCCTTTCGGTTTTCTTCGCAACCCCGGCAGATGACCCTAACCCTACGGTAATCTCGCTATCATTTTTGCTAGAAGACATAATCGCATGTCAACTGCATGTCAATTTTGCTGATTTGACGTACATTTTTGTAATGCAAGAAAAAATATTTTTAACCTTATGAACATAAAAACGAGGTGCAGTGAGATATGGTGACGTCACAAAAGCAATACGAGAAAAATAATCGATTCATGCCTTGTTTTATGTTGAATCATAGTTGAATCGAATGAAAAGTCAAAATGTTTTATGAGGTTAGGATTTTGAATTTCAATGATAAATAAAAGTTCAATTATATTTTAAAAAAGTACTTACATACATATGGAAGGTTATTCAGTCTTTATTTAAGTTTGATGTATTTGAACGCTTTCAGCACAACTAGGTAGGCATTTTTACGGACCCGAACCGCGAGTCTAGAATCGATTTGAAAGTAGTTTTTATGACCGCGCTAGAACATTCGTTCTTGTACTTTTACAGATGGGGACGTATTCGTAAGGCTTCTCCAGTGTTATATACTCCAGTAAGTAACAACCAGTCTTAATTACATTGTTTCGTATGTTGGTGCCGTCAAAATATTGTGATTGGCGTCTTTTATTGTTGGAGTGCTGGAAGTACCAGCTTTTACGTTCTCTTCCTGTTTAGAAATCTCTAACTGAGTGCTACAACTGCCTTGTGTCCAGTCCGGAGATTTATCTACAAATCGATAATAAAATCAAAATCACACATATTGATCTGATTCCGAGATAAGTATACCGAAATATTAAAAAAAACGCACAAACAAACACGCAAATATACACGTACAAACATTTTTGTTATGAAAATATGCGTATGTTTGTCCTGTTTTATATAAAACAGGACAAACATACGTATATTTTCATAATATACATATTCGTCTTGAATGGGAATCGAACCCAAGACCCCATTGGCGCAGTAGGTAGATAAGATTACACACTATAACACTGCAAAAAATAAAGTCTAAACACAACAAAAGACAGGCAAGTACAAATTTTTACACGTTCACACATTCAGAAAAATTATCACCTGACCATTACCATATATCATTATACAATAATCACTAGTCGGCACCTAAGACTTTATCTTTTCATTATCAACATCGAATAGTCAAGTTTTAAATAAAACAACAAGAAAAATCTTACTGAACCTGCCGAAACTTCCTCTCTCAGACCTGAAAGTTCCATCTGAGTAGGTACGGCAACCACCAATAATAGTAATTTGCTTAAATTTATTAATATATTGTCTGTGGCCAATTGAACTAGATTCCTAGATCGCGATTTCATCGGAAGAAAAAGTTCGTACTATAATGATATTATTTTAGTATGTATAATATAACATTTGTTCAAAAGAAAAGATTTAAAAAAAAAAGGAATACTTATAGGAAAACAACCAGTACGATATAAACTATTCATCATAAGAAGTCACAAAGAAAAAACCGGTCAAGAGCGAGTCGGACTCGCGCACCGAGGGAGGCTTCTGTACCATTTTAAATTTTTCATCGGCGACTTCGACGAGGCCTATATTCGTCAGAGAATTTCACTGCGATGTAGAATATTCTAGTTTTAGATCAGCGCCATCTCTTGACCGATAGCGGAACTAGTGTAATTTTTGTTGATGATTTCTGAAAAAATATGCTATTTAGAGACACAGTTTTATTTTTCCTGTAATCTTTACATAAACTTCTATCATATAGAATAATTTCAAATTTTTTTTCTATGCAAACTTCGGAGATAAGGGGGGACGGTATTTTTTCTTACATTTTTCGTCAAAAGTCGAAAACTATGCAGCCTAAAAAATAAAAGAAAAATGTTTGAGAATTTGCAAATAGCGTTCTTTCATATGATACACATGCCCTCGCAGTCCCACTTAGAATTTTTCAGTCCCTGTTACAAAAAAATAAATAATTATATTTTTATTTATTTCTTATTTGCAAAATAATTAGGCAAATGTCATCTAAAAGTATTCCAAATTTCAAGTTAATAGCATTGAATTGAATTACTAGTTCTTGAGATATCCAATTGTGACAGACAGACTGAGTAACACCATAAGGGTTCCTTTTTACCATTTTGATACGGAACCCTAAAAAGATACCTTTTCTTCAATAACGTGACAAAACTATTTACCTACCTCATTCTGCAGACAAACCTATTTTACAATAATACCTAACGAGTTAAATACTTATATCACACTCAAATCAATCTGCCTAGCCTTCTCCCAACTATGTTGGGGTCGGCTTCCAGTGTAACCGGATGCAGCTGAATACTAGTATTTTACATGGAACGACTGCCTATCTGACCTCCACAACTCAGTAACTGGGTAATACGATACCCCTTGGTAAGACTGGTTGTCAGACTTTCGGGCTTCTGACGACCCGTAACGACTGTCAAAGATTCACGAATGACAGGCGGGACCAATAGCTTAAGGCGGGCCGAGCCCGAGCGCAGTAGGCATACAACGCTTACCCCAGCCCCCGCAACGAGTAGCGATACGTAACAAATTACGATGCGCGGGAAACGCGAGCGCCAAGCGCACCGCTCATGAGTTCACGATCACGACCTCGCGTAGGTAGTAAGTTGGGTCACATAACAGAGCAATGCAGTAGATCAACTTGAATTGATTAATATAAGTTTATTTTATTTTATTTTTCTATTATGTATTTTTGAAGGTTATAGATAGATTAGGTAGGTATTGATTAACTTGAACCTAATGAATAATAATTAAAAATAAATATAATAATAATAATTTAATTTTTTCCTTCGAACCAACGTGGGTATGCACCGAGATGTGGTCGCAGTGGACAAGGGCCTCACCCCGCTCTCCTTGGCAAAAGAGAACTGGCGCAAACCTACAGTACTTGATACTAACGATCGTAAGGAAATATGGCAGGGCAAAGAACTACACGGACGCTTTTTCCGGGCCCTCCACGGGCCTGATGTAGACTTTTTGACATCTGTATCCTGGCTGCGTTTTGGCGACCTCTTCGGGGAAACCGAAGGTTATGTCTGTGCGATTATGGATGAAGTTATCATGACGAATAATTATCGGAAATACATTGTCAAGGATGGTACGGTTGACATCTGTCGGGCATGCCACCAACCCGGTGAATCAATCCGACATATTGTTTCCGGTTGTTCTCGTCTTGCTAACGGCGAGTACTTGCATAGACACAATCTAGTAGCTAGGATTATCCACCAGCAACTTGCCTTGCAGTACAACCTTATAGAGTCCGAATTACCATACTACAGGTATGTGCCCGACCCAGTTCTTGAAAATGGTCACACCACATTGTAGTGGGATCGATCTATCATCACTGACAGGACTATTGTAGCCAATAAGCCTGATATAGTGGTGATAGATCGACGAGAGCGCCGTGCAATGATTGTCGATATCGCTGTCCCTCATGACAAAAATCTCGTGAAAGCTGAGAAAGATAAAAAAATCAAGTATCTTGACTTAGCACACGAGGTTGTCGACATGTGGGATGTGGACTCTGCAATCATTGTACCGATAATCGTTACCGTTAATGGCCTGAAAGCGAAGAGCCTCGACCAACACCTCAGGAGGCTCTCATTCGGGAGGAAACGCCCGGGTGTCACCATTGTGTGGATCGCCCGGAGGACACGGTGGAGCATACGGTGGAGGTCTGCCCAGCTTGGGCGGAGCATCGCCGTGTCCTCGTGGAGGCGATCGGCGGCGGTGATCTCTCGCGTCCGGCCCTGGTTCAGGCCATGGTACGGAGCGAGAGGAAATGGGAGGCCGTCACCTCCTTCTGCGAAGCGGTAATGCTCGCGAAGGAGGAGGCGGAACGCGTGAGGGAGAGGCAAATTTCGCGCCCTCATGCCCCTAACCGCCGCAGGAGGAGACGCCCAGGGCGTCGGGAATCGCGAGGCGATTTCCGGCCACCGTAGGCGCGGGCTTGCGGGCGGTGAGCAATGGGTGGCTCACCGTCCGATAAGGACCAGGCCCGGGTCGACGGCGCGTTGTGTTCCACGCGCGCCTCAAAGAGATGTCAGCAGATTCGAAGGGGTCCACTAGGGCCGATGCCTGCCGGGGTTGCGAAGAAAACCGAAAGGGAGATCGTGGCCCCCGGCAACAGGGCAGCCGAAGGAACACGGGTGGGTTTTAGTCAGTAAGAGTCTGACACGCCCTCCCGCTCCGCCCAGAGCGGGAGAAGTTATTTGATGATTTCCCACCCTCAAAAAAAAAAAAAAAAAAAAAAAAAAAAAGGAGGCTCTCATTGCGTGGCTGGATCAAGGGCCTGATTCAGAAAGCAGTACTTCTAGACACGGCACGTATAGTGAGGAGGTTCCTCTCTCTAGAGCCCTGACCACCGGCATCTTGGACCCTGTTCCTGATGCCGATGGGCCACTATTTTTTATATTTTTAAATGTTTTATTTAATGATTTTTATAAGAATATTTAAAAATGTAAATAATATGTATTGAAAAGAAATAAATGTAAATAATAATTTCATTCAAAACGTCTAACGGGCTCTGCGAGTTGGCTTCGGCCCCTCGTACGCCTTCCAAAGGTCCGGGACCCTAAGGTCCCGAGAAATGTCATAGACCCTATAGTAATAATCTATATATATAAAAATGAATCCCTCTTTCCCTTGGTCACGGCATCACGCTAAAACGGATGAACAGATTTGGGTGAAATTTGGGATATGGATAGACTTTGACCCGGAGAAGGACATAGGATACTTTTTATCCCGATATTCCCACGGGATCGAGACTTATGCGGGTGAAACCGCGGGGCGCAGCTAGTAATAAATATATTACAATAATAATATATTTATTTACTCAAAAACGATTAAAAACAGTCTGATAAATGTAATTTCTAAATACTTTTCCTCTTGCCAATAAACACTGAATAAAGTTATGCCTTGGATAACGTGTGTATAGCCAAACTAGCTAAATATATGTAGTTTTTATTTATTTATTTGTCATAATTTGATACAGTGTTTTTAGTAAGTAGTGTACTGCGCATAAACGAGCTTGTGCCTAAACGTTACCGAAAATAATAAATAATATTTTTGTAGGAAATGGTCATACTGTACATTTCTACACTATGGCACGAGTGTAAAAAAGTGTAAATATTATTATTTGTTGTGTTGTGGTGGCTGTGGGATACATAGCTTACTTCTAAATGAACGCCTAAATATTATTGCACTGTTGAATTTTCAACTCTCACGTAGGAAATACGCGCTTTTATTTAGGCATTTACCTATTTATATGTACGATAAGTGAAACCGGACATATCAGCAGTAAATAACAAATATTATAAGACTAGGCAAAGGCTCTTATTATACATATTGAGATTTTATTAGGACTTTGTAACCTTTTTGAAATATTACGCAGGCGCTCGGTACCTTTTTATTACCTATCAACTTCGTTTATGCAGTTTGTCCTGCGAGTCGCGTAAACACGTACAGTAGGTCGCACGTCATGTCAGTGGAAACAAAACCAGTGTAAACTGGTCTCTTATTCTAATGAAACTCCGTACGTTGGGCCAGCTCAAGATTATAGTGTTATTTATCACTTACCACAGACGCGCGATGTGTGGTCGACTGTACAGTACCTACCTACGCTAATAAACATTATAAAAACCACCCGGACCAACTCAGCGCGGGATGAACTAACTACCTATTTGACATTTGAAAATAGTAAACCATTACAACATTAGTGCGCGTGGCGGCTTTATGCACTGCGATAAAGGTTTCAAATTCACCTATTAACACACCTTGATGCGGTTGGTAAATCTATTCAGCGAGAAAAATATACCATTATAAATTTTGCGCGCGTGGCGTCTTTATTCACATTGTTATAGGGTTGAAATTCAACTGATTTACACACATATTTGCGTTTTGTAAATCTATTCGTTAGTAAAGTAAAATATAATACCTTTATATAATGTAGTATATAATAATATTTTCAATTACCTTTTTTGTTTATTCAGCCTTCGTAGACCCAGCGATGACAACTATTTTTTTTTTAGTTTTGCCCATTTTGTTTAAAAAAATATAACTAAAAGTATCTAATAAAAACTAACTATTTACAACTATTAAAAATTTTAACTATAATAATTACCTATCCTAATACCTAACCCAATTCCTTATCCAGATATCCTAATCCTAGTTACCTATTATAATTTACAATATGTTTTTTGGCTCAGCCGGTAATAAAACTTAGCGGGGGTGGCGGTCTTGCAAAAATTGGCATACGTCCGACCTCCAACACGTTCCGCTCGGGACTAAATGGCACGGGGCGAGCGCATGAAAAGATGAAAACGCTTGATTTTGGAATTAGTGGTATTGGTATTCTCATATTTCACATTATTTTGGCCAGTTTATATCACTTTCTTTACGACCTTTATTATGGTATAAGTTTTATTATTCAAAGCCTAATATAACTCAAATAAAAAAAATATTTGAACATAATTTAGACATGTTTTTGCGATTTAATTGGATGCAGTAAAGTGCAAGTAATTGTGTATCGCATGGCTGAAATATCTAGATCAAAGTGTGAAATATGTAATATGTTTTTTTCAAAATTTTAATCCGTGTTATCTACGAATAAAAGACAATAGAAAACGTCGTTTATACGGGTAACCCCGCCTTAACGTGCTTTCCGAACCTTTTTTTTTTTTAGGTAGGTCATCTCGTAGTTGACCTCTGAGATCATGACTACTTAACCGGGCTTTCCTGTGGGTGCCTTAAGCTACTACACTTAAAACCTCCAGCCAAGGGTTATTCAACTATGCTAATTAAAACTAGGTGAACGCTCGCTAAGGGCACCTGTGGGGTACGAACCTTGGCTTAGGGCGTCAACCGGAGGGATGGGACGGGCTGGAGCTTTCCGAAGCACGGAGGAATCTCGGTATGTAAAGATGATCACCCACCCATGGACCAACCCCGACAAGCGTAGCTTAACCTGAAGGATCGACCCGAGTGGCCAGAAATAAAACACCTGGTGCATAGAAAACTTAAATTTAAATAATAACAGCTATTAAATAAAAGTGAAAATAAAATTAAGTTATAGTACCAACAATTAATATATTTAAAAAATCTGTAGGTACATAACACCCACTGAATTTTTAAATGATGCAATTTGGTTTAAATGTGGCGTACACATTTTGAGGGTTCCTTTTTTTGTAATGAACGCAGCCGCCATCTTGGATTTTTATTTTGACCAAATTCACACTTTCCCTTTCTCTATCGAATTAGAAGAAGACAATCGCAAGTATGAATGCTTTTTCACGTGACGATTTCTACCAGTTTACTCCTACCGCAAGCCGCGTTAAAGAGCTTCGTTCTAAAAACCATCATTTTCTTAAACAAAAAAAAAAAACTAATTCGTCTTAAGAAATTATCGACATGTCAATGTTGGTTTCATACATGACCCCAACCTTACGGTAATCGCATGTCATGTGCGAAATTTTGCGGATTTGACGTAGGGTGAGTGGGGGCAAGATGAAAAACGGGGTAACACAAAAAGTTGTCCATAGCGCTAGATTCAGTGCAGTTTTTGCAGTTATAGCAACATTATTAAGACCGCTATTTTGTTACGTCGCACACCTCAATCACACACACACACCTCGGTGAGTGGTTTGTATGCAAAATTCAAATGTCTGTTTTTTAATCTTACCCCGTGTCCTGTAACTTTAATTACGTGGTAGGTACGAGTGTTCAATTGGAATATCTTCTCATTATTTGTAATTCTTAGTTGTGTTATTACATCTAAATATGGCTATTTTTCGTATTTTAGGATTTATTTCAATTTTCCGTCTTTACCCATCAATATTTGACGGGGTAAGATGTGTTGGAAATTCCGTGGACTACTCAATTAAATGACATATTAGACTCCAAAATATATTGTGCATCACTACAGGCAAAACGATCAGCAGTACTAGCACGTTTTTGAAAGTGACATCTGTCTAGAAAACTTATTCTATATCAGCAGAGTTTATACTGGGACACATATACGAACTCCATGATGTGTATTAGGCACATACCAACATCATTGTTGTAATTATTTCCAGCACTGGCCCTTGAACCAATATAAACTCATGTAAATCACATTACACACGTTGAACACTATAAATAATCTAAGCATAGATACATCCGCTGTCTAAAAAATAATAAAACATTACAACAGCAAAAGACATAGCAAAAGTATAAATTTATCAAAGTATCCGTCACATATAAACAGTAAATATTCAAAACTATGTGATACGGATCTAAAACAAATTATACTTCTGCAAGTACCTATACCTTACTTACTGCTTAGAACCATTATGTCATTTATTTAACGATATAAATAAACGACATACAAACTTATCGTGTTTTTCCTTTGCCAACGGTTTCGTTAAAACGTCGGCCACCATTTCATCAGTAGATTGGTATTTTATAACGACTGTACCTTCCTCAACGATTTCCCTGATGAAATGATGTCTTACGTCAATGTGTTTCGTTCTGGCGTGGTACATAGAATTAGTGCACAACTTCAGTGCAGACTGATTATCATTAAACAATGTAATCCTATACCCCGTAAATTTCGAACAGAAACTTGCGTAGAAAAAGAGCCTCTTTACAAGCATCTGACAGACACATATATTCGGCCTCTGTGCTTGAAAGAGCCACGGTTTTTTGTTTTTTACTCTCCCAAGAGATGGTAGAATTTCCCACTTTGAACACATAGCCGGTATAAGATCGGCGATCGACCTCATTTGACGCAAAATCAGCGTCAGCATATGCAATAATGTCCAACCCTGACTTCTGAAAAGTTAAATAATGATCAGGCGTACCTTTCAGATCAGTCTCATCGTACGCGTCGTTGAACTGGCTGAGCGAGCTTACAGCGTGCGCAATATCCGGCCGGGTACATACCGCTATGTACATCAGACATCCTATCAGGCCTCTGTAGTCGTGCGTACAATCCTTTTTTGTAGATTTCACGAGCTTCAGACCTGCCTCCATAGGTGTTTGTGCAGGTTTGCAATCTGACATATGAAATCGTTCTAGCACCTTCTTAATATAGCTTGACTGGTCTAGAGTTATTTCCTTGTTCTGTCTGCAAAGCCTCATTCCAAGAATGTGATGTGCTGGCCCTAAATCTTTGATTTCGAAGGTCTTCTTCAATTCTTCTTTGATTCCTGCCGTATCTCGGCAACCAGCTGAAGAAAATAGCATTATGTCATCAACATAGAGCGCAATTATAATCATAGATTTCCCGCTCGACTTGACATAAACACAAGGTTCGGAAGATAAACGTTTGAATTTCATTTTGCTCGTCAAAACGCTATTTATTTTCTCATACCAAGACTTCGAAGCTTGCTTCAGTCCGTATATGGCCTTATTCAACTTGTAAACTTTATCTTCTTGGCCTTTAATCTTGTAGCCCTCTGGCTGTTCCATAAAAACGGTTTCTTTTAAGTCTCCATTTAAAAACGCCGTTTTTACATCCAGATGCTCGATATTCATGTTATGTTCTGTTGCCAAAGCTAGCAACGTACGTATAGTAGAATATCGTACTACAGGGGAGAACGTTTCTTCGTAATCAATACCGTATTTCTGGGTATAACCTTTTGCAACTAGGCGCGCTTTGTACCTCAATATTTCCCCGTCAAGGCCAAGCTTTCTTTTAAAGATCCACTTGCATTTGACAGGCCGTTGCTTCGTATCGCGGTTAGTCAGAGTCCAACACTTATTATCGATGAAGGATTTATACTCTTCCGCCATCGCGGCTTTCCACTTACTCGCTTCTGGGCCATTCAGTGCCTCGCGTACTGTCTGAGGGTCCCCCGTGTCACTGCATACAGTGCGTGCTACACTAGCTGACTCAAACTCACTAGTTTCGTCCGTAGAGTTCTCGTAGTCTTCCAGTGTGGAATCTCCTGGGAGGTACGTCTCATCCGCAGGATCATCTGGGCTCTCACTACTGCTCTCAGAATCATCTATCACAATGGTCCTGTTATCTTGACAGTTTTCGTTAGATATTTCTGCGGGTTCTTGGGGTAAATCGGGCAAGGCGGGTTGCACTGGAATATTATCGGCGACAGTTACATTGTTTGGAAACAAACCAATCTGAGTGTAACGTGAACTGTCATTCATATCTGATGAAGTGTCATTCCAAAAAGCATGTTCTAGAAAACTGACATTTCTTGCTTTAATGATATTCTTCGGACTCGCCGGATCTATCAATCTGTAACCCTTTGACTCGTCACAGTATCCGACAAAAATATATTTCTTACTTTTGGGATCCAATTTGTCCCGTTTGTGCTGTAGGGCATAAGATTGACATCCAAAAATGCGTAGGTAACTCAGATTCTCCTTTTTACCTGTCCATTTTTCTTCCGGTGTACTCCCCATCACAGCCTTAGTTGGAGAGCGATTCTTCAGGTAGACGGCGGTGTTGACCGCTTCTGCCCAGAATTGCTTTTTCAAGCCTGCTTCCTGGAGCATGCACCTGGCTTTCTCCGTAACGCTTCCGATCGCGCGTTCCGCGACTCCGTTCTGAGCCGATGACCTTGGAACCTTTGTCTGATGTCGAATCCCATGCTTCTTCAGGAACTTCTTTTCGCAGTAACTCCATGCTTCGGGTGTTCAGATGTGATAGACGACGGTGCCAAATTTGTTGCGTTGACTGGCTTCCAGTAGCAGGGTACTGCGGCGTTTGCTCCACGCTGACGGCAACAGGACGACTGTCATCCTTCAGTTGACATGCCGGCACCGCTTTGCTGTCACGTGTACCTACAGATAAAGACGAACACATGGCCTGCGAGGATAGCTCGCTACACGAAACAGAAACAGTTTCAATGGCATCAAGTTCATAAATACCATCTCTCAGAGTAGCTGTAGCCAAAACCTGCCCGTTGTCATAGACTGTACACACGCCAGAACGAAACACAATTTCGTAACCTTTCTTATCCATCGCACTAACAGATAATAAATTAGCAGATAACTTAGGGACTAAGTACACATTACTTATCGATCTCACACTGTTTTCCTTTAACACAGCTTGCGCAGTTCCTTTTCCAGCTGTTTGCAATGCTTCACCATTGGCAATTAAGACCTTCTTTGGCTTTCCAGTTGTAAAATCTGATAAAAACCAGCGATCATTGCAAAAATGTTGCGCCGCACCGCTGTCGACGTACCAAACGTCTCGCTTGACGCCTGCGGCCAACGCTGTGAGATGCGCCTGGCCTTTCCGGCCACTCTTCTTGCCGTCAGAGTTGTCAGGACAATCCTTCTTGATATGTCCACTCTTTTAGCATCTGAAGCACTTAATTCGTTTGGGTGCTTTCCGGGCTGCTAAAGCCGTAGCATCTTCGCCTTTCTCATCGCGTCTTGCATTTTCCAGAAGCAATTTCGCTTTGACATTTTCGCTTGACAGTGACGTGTTCGAATTTTCTAGAGCCATAATCAACGGGTCGTAATCGCTTGTCAAACCGCTGAGTAAAATCACGGCCACGAAGTCATCTTCCAAAGCCGCTCCGATGTCGCTCAGTTGTTGCGATGTATCCATAACCTTATTAACGTATGCCTCCATACTCGCACATTCGCTTAATTTGGTGGCGAACAGTGTGCGAAGCAATCCGAGCCGTCGTGACAAGCCTCGGTCTTCGTATGCCTTCTGAAGGTTGCTCCATGCTTCGCGAGCCGTCTTGGCATTTCTAATTTGTGGGAATACACAAGGCTTCACGTTTAAAGCGATTTTTGCGAGCGCTTTCTGCTGTTTCTTGGCATCTTCGTTTTTATTTTCAGTTGTGCCCACACAATCCCAAAGATCGTCATGAATGAGCACCATCCGCATCATGAATTTCCAGGATGGATAATCTTGGATCCCGGATAATTTTTCAATAGAAACATTCTGAATGGCCGTTGCCATCTTTTGTTTCCTAGCGAATAAATTTTGAAAATAATTTTACGAAAACACACGCACACACTTGGAAAACGGTTATTAGAGTAGCGAATAACCACGCTCTGCTACCATGTTGGAAATTCCGTGGACTACTCAATTAAATGACATATTAGACTCCAAAATATATTGTGCATCACTACAGGCAAAACGATCAGCAGTACTAGCACGTTTTTGAAAGTGACATCTGTCTAGAAAACTTATTCTATATCAGCAGAGTTTATACTGGGACACATATACGAACTCCATGATGTGTATTAGGCACATACCAACATCATTGTTGTAATTATTTCCAACAAGATGAACATATAACAGACTAAGATGAAAGAAAGTTGCGAAATTTTGTTTTGTAATATCTCGATATTAGGATAAAGTAAAGGTAAAGGATATATTTGATCGATAGTGATCTTTTATTGTCGGCATAACTTTATACAATTAAAGCGGAAAGTTTGAGAAGCTCTACTTTTAATTTTTCCCCGGTGGGGTAAGATTGAAATACATATTTTAAAAAAATCGTTTATCTATGTTAACTAAAGGTATTCTGACACTACAGACAGATGAGAGTTTTAAAGACACTTCAATCTATAGACTAGTGACCACCAACAACGTCTGAGAATCATTTGAACGATTTTAGTAACTATTTCGATCTTTCCCCATCATCATTTCGTCTTCCCCCTGTTTCATTCTCGTGATACAAATATTTTTTTTTTGTGCTTTGGAATTGATTTAACTGGATGTTATCAATTTGATAGAAAAATATACTCTTTGCTCTTTACTCACTACACATAAATTTGTAGCATAAGCTAATATGTACTGATCTACAAGACTTCAAATACAACACTGCTCATCTCATCAAAAACCCGTTCGGTCTTGCCCCCACTCACCCTACCTACATTTTTGTAATGCAAGAAAAAATATTTTGAACCTTATGAACATAAAAACGAAGTGTAGCGAGACATGGTGACGTCACGAAAACAATGCAGCAATGCAAGGTAATGTTCGTATGGAGAAGAATGAGCAAGAAACTCAACCGTTACTCTTTTAAAATGTTTTACAATCAAAGTCAAAGTCAAAACATTTATTTCAAATAGGCTCATGTATGGCACTTTTGAACGTCAAAATTTACAGAATAATATAATTGATTCCAGTAGTCTAGTAATATTTTGTATACATTAATTATATAATTATATGTGAAGAAGATACACCTGGAATAAGATAACTATACCACAATAGGTAAAAATAATTAAAAATTAAGCAATGTCAGAAAAAATAATTATGTGATGGATACTTGGTGTTCAGGGGGAAGTGTTCGTAAGGCTTCTCCAGTGTTATATACTCTAAGGTAAATAAGCATGTGTAAGCTATTATCTAACAATGGATACACAAATTAGTGAATTAATAATATTTCCTTTGTTCACAGGTTTGTGACCAGGAGTTGCATTAAGAAATCAGAATGAATCGGGAAGAACACGACAGCAAATTAGTTATATTATGGACGCGTTCGAAACAGTCAAACCCAGTTTTATCTGCGAGGCGATAAGAAACTGCCGCAGTCGAATTCTGAAGATGCCAAGATATTTGACGGCGGAGATAATTGACCTCATTATTGCTTGGCTCCATTGCGGCGGCGCACGGTGGGCTGAAAATCGCCTTTCATAGACATAGTGACTTGAATTTTGAAGGGTCCTGTTTTTGGCCTGAAATGGATTCTGCTAATCATTACTATACCATAAAATTTCTTATGAGGCAATTGCAGGTACAAATGAAGGAGTTATATTTTTTTAAAGAAAAATGTGTATGGTGCTGACATGAAAAATGAGACATTATTTTGACATACTTCGTATTGCGGGCTGTTTTGGTACTATATGACATCAACCGTACACAAATTATTAATTCATGGGGGGGAGGGACATAATCGCAGAAAATGCTATTGTGCCAAGTGGGAGTCTTACTGGAGCGAAAGAAGCTTCAGAGGCCCGAAACAAAATTTTAGGAGGTTCAGAGAACACCATTCGAGGAAGAAGAGCAGACAAGCATCAAACGAGGTTGTTCTCAATATGCTTATTGTCTCTTCTGATCCTCTTATTACTTCAATAAGACCAAAACTGGATGCCCATAAGAGGCACACATACTTTAAGGAAACTTTAGACCTACTTTAATTTCAGGATCAGGAAGCTCCAATAGAGTTCTTAGATGTAATGTCAAGAAAGGGAGATCGTGGCCCCCGGCAACATGACAACTGAAGGAACACGGGTGGGTTTTAGTCAGTAGGAATCTGACACGCCCTCCCGCTCCGCCCAGAGCGGGAGAAGTTATTTGATAATTTCCCACCCAAAAAAAAAACATGTAATGTCAATTGTAGAGCCTGATTCTGAAGTGGATTTTAATGGTGACGAAGAAGTTTAGAATAAGTTAACTTTTATTGTTTATGGTAGATAGTTTCATAAATATTCTACTCAGTATATATTTGGTAATCTTTTATATGCTCATAAAAACATAAAATTGTTTAAAAAATACAGTGATATCCGTAACATAAATACTAGGAACAAACACAAATTTGTTGTGCCTACAACAAGGCTCAAGAAAATAGGTGGCTCGTTCAGATGTCAATGTATACGCTTTTATAATAAAATTCCAAGCCACTTACAAGATCTAAGCCTTAATTAATTCAAATCATTCATTAAACGTAAGTTATGCCAGAAAGTTTTTTTATACCGTTAAAGATTACATTGAGGACAAAAGGCTTGGGATTGAGCTGATGCAATTTATTTATTTTTTATTTCGGAACTTTGTTTATTTTGCTAACATTAAAATTATATACACAATGACATGAATATTTACTTTGTGAAGTATATATATATATATTTAATTATTGTAAATGTGAGGACAATGTGAGTCATATATATATTTAGGGTGAGTGGGGGCAAGATCGAACGGTTTTTTGATGAGATGAGCAGTGTTATATTTGAAGTCTTGTAGAAGAGTACATAGTAGCTTATGCAAAAAAATTATTTGTAGTGAGTAAAGAGCAAAGAGTGTATTTTTCTATCATATTGATAACATCCTGTTAAATCTGTTCCAGAGCGATTTTTTTTTTAAATAATATGTTTTTGTCACGAGAATGAAACAAGGAGAAGATGAAAGGGTGATGGGTAAAGATCGAAATAGTTTCTAAAATCGTTCAAATAATTACCAGGCGTTGTTGGTGGTCACTAGTCTATAGATTGAAGTGTCTTTAAAACTCTCATCTGTAATGTCAGAATACCTTTAGTTAACATAGATAAAACGATTTAAAAAAAATATGTATTACAATCTTACCCCACCGGGGAAACATTAAAAGGTTAGGTTCTCAAACTTTCCAATTTAATTGTATAAAGTTATGCCGACAATAAAAGATCACTATCAATTAAATATATCCCTTACCTTTACTTTATCCTAATATCGAGATATTACAAAACAAAATATCGCAACTTTCTTTCGTCTTAGTCTTTTATATGTTCACCTTACCCCGTCAAATATTGATGGGTAAAGACGGAAAATTGAAATAAATCCTAAAATACGAAAAATTGCCATATTTAGATGTAATAACACGACTAAGAATTACAAATAATGAGAAGATATTCCAATAGAACACTCGTACCTACCACGTAATTAAAGTCACAGGACACGGGGTAAGATTAAAAAACTCGAAAAAATCACGTAAAAGTCACTGCGCAGACATTTGCATTTATCATACAAACCACTCACCGAGGTGTGTGTGTGTGATTGAGGTGTGCGACGTAACAAAATAGCGGTCTTAACAATGTTGCCATCATTGCAAAAACTGCACTGAATCTGGCGCTATGGACGACTTTTTGTGTTACCACGTTTTTCATCTTGCCCCCACTCACCCTATATATATATTTATTTTTCTCAGTTACTCTCAATTTCTCAAACGCTCTTCCAAGCGTTACTTCAATACTGCCGTCAAACATCGCAACCTTCTGTTTGACGAGGCCGCTAGTTACACTCCCTCTAGTATCAATGAACCCGCCCTCTAAGCGAATCCTTACCGACCCAGACGACCCCAGGAGAGCAATAGGGAAACCAGCACAATGTACAAAAACAGACGCCTCCCGTGTTCATTTACGCGACCCCGAGCAAATGATACTCCCCCCGACTCTTGCTCGATAACGAAGTACCAGTGGTTTTTGCAGATGAGAACGTAGCTTTAAATTCCCCGACTAAAAATTATGATCAACCCGTCCCATCTTTGATGTCCTCCCTCCGGTGACGCCCTAAGCCGAGGCTCGTACCCCACAGGGGGTGCCCTTAGCAAGCGTTCACCTAGCTTTTTAGCTTAGTTTTGTATGCCCCTGGCTGGAGGCTTTGAGTGTAGCAGCTTAAGGCAACCACAGGATTGACCGGTTAAGTAGTCATGACCTCAGAGGTCAGCTACGAGATGCCCAACAGAAAAAAAAAAAAAAAAAAAAAAAACTCAGTTTTAATGATAATCTGGCAGTTGTGAGTACTTTATGCGACCTACCCAAATGTCCTTTCTTTAGTATTGTTCGTCGAATCATTGAGCTCCTTTTAAGTTCTGAGTTGAGCTACACGATTACTGACAAATGCATGCACGGACTGGACTGGTCCACTCAAATCTGTATGGTTCTTTCCTCAAAAGACCATTTCAGACACAAATCTACAGATGATCTGACCAAGATTATGTCTGGACTTTAAAAGAGTCCAGACATAATCAATCACGGACTTTCAAAGAGCCTCTGAGTTTGTTTCGGCCTTTCTTCTCAGAGCAGTCAGATAGGAAACGCCGACCTCATCTAGTTTTTAAAATATGATTGACGTGTAAAAGTGTTTCTACAAACCTATTTACAGAAATAAAATCATTTATCATTTTATTTTTTTCTTTTGGTTGTCATTTATTTTTAAATATTACAATACCAATTCAGTTACAATTTAATTGTGTTAATAATTTGTTATTTAGTTTAATTTAGTTACTGATTTTATTGTTGATGATGATTTTTTTTTTATAAAATACAAAATGTGCAGCTGTTTTTTAATCATACATTCCAATACAATAAAAAGTACTAGATCTACTATGAATAGTAGATATCCCACATAAGTATAAAAACGTACTTTTGTGATTTCTGAGGATGTTTTGGCCTATGGTATAATAAAAATTGTAAACTAGACTTGGCATACTTCTGCGGCCAGCCCGCCGGTTGAACGCGTCCCAGAGGGTCATGGCCATCCGGCTGGCCCGAGGATACCGCACGGTCTCCTGCGAGGCGGCGAGCCTCCTTCCCGGATTACCGCCATGGGATCTGGAGGCAAAGGTCCTCGCGCACATTTGGGACTGGCGCGAGGAGGCGAAACGCCGGGGCTTAACTCCGCTGCCGCGAGAAATCGCGGCACAGCGGACAGAGCTCCGGCGGGATCTCATGGCGTCATGGAGAGTGCGATTGTCGCAACCCAGCGCTGGGCACGCCACAATTGCGGCGATAAGACCCCTCTTTGAGGAGTGGCCAGAGAGGCGCCACGGCGTCCTCTCCTTCCGCCTGACGCAGGTCCTCACCGGACACGGCAGTTTCGGGAGGTTCCTGCACAGGATAAGGCGGGAGGAAACGCCCGGGTGTCACCATTGTGTGGATCGCCCGGAGGACACGGTGGAGCATACGGTGGAGGTCTGCCCAGCTTGGGCGGAGCATCGCCGTGTCCTCGTGGAGGCGATCGGCGGCGGTGATCTCTCGCGTCCGGCCCTGGTTCAGGCCATGGTACGGAGCGAGAGGAAATGGGAGGCCGTCACCTCCTTCTGCGAAGCGGTAATGCTCGCGAAGGAGGAGGCGGAACGCGTGAGGGAGAGGCAAATTTCGCGCCCTCATGCCCCTAACCGCCGCAGGAGGAGACGCCCAGGGCGTCGGGAATCGCGAGGCGATTTCCGGCCACCGTAGGCGCGGGCTTGCGGACGGTGAGCAATGGGTGGCTCACCGTCCGATAAGGACCAGGCCCGGGTCGACGGCGCGTTGTGTTCCACGCGCGCCTCAAAGAGATGTCAGCAGATTCGAAGGGGTCCACTAGGGCCGATGCCTGCCGGGGTTGCGAAGAAAACCGAAAGGGAGATCGTGGCCCCCGGCAACAGGGCAGCCGAAGGAACACGGGTGGGTTTTAGTCAGTAAGAGTCTGACACGCCCTCCCGCTCCGCCCAGAGCGGGAGAAGTTATTTGATGATTTCCCACCCTCAAAAAAAAAAAAAAAGTCTTGGCATACTTATATTTGAAGCGTTTAAACATTTAAATTAATCATCAACATAAAAAGATTATTTATTAAATTTTGAGGATTTAAAAAAAAGCAGCACAAGTGGTACAGCCGAAATACGAAGTAGTGTAATGGGTGTCCAGAAGTGGAAATGAAACAATAGGTACACTCACTTAGATGGTATATATAATCCAAAGTATCAATTTACAAGACCAAGCGCACCGCACAATCCCTCGCTCTCTCGTCTCACCAGCAAAAAGTACCGTCATAGCAGGGAGTCAAACTACCATCCCCTTTTTATTATTGTAAAATATTCGAAGCACTTACATAAATTGACATACTGATAACAAAATTCTTAAGAATGAAAGCTATAGGTTTATAAGCTACATTTTTATAATTGAGTATGGTTTACAGTACTATTTTCAAAATAATAAATTAATGCTCAGAGATTAAGGACAAGTTATTAATATTTCAAATGATCACAACATTTAGTGTCTCTATAATTTGATAGATGGCTACTAAATCTGTTATGTAGAGTGCTAAGTAGATCCTCATGTCTGCTGTTATACTAGTTGCATTGAACACCGGTAGATGGCGTTGGTTGTTTGTTGTTGACGATGCACGATGCGAGAGTAGATTGAGGGTTCCTGGGCTGAACTGGGCTCACATATGCACAGCTCGCGGATAATCATTACAGTAGTATGTCAAAAAATTACAAATAAATAATACTATATCTGTGTGTAAGGATATAATGGCGAACCTTATAATGCCAGATATATAGGGCTGCCATCCGTCCGGGTTTCCCCGGATTTGTCCTAGTTTGGAAGACGTCCGGAAAGCGTCCGGGCGGGGTTTCAATTGTAGTCCGGTTTTTCGATCAGATCCCGTTCCCATAATTTATGTAAATAAAAGCTATGGGTTAGGTATTTCACCGTACGCACTGCCGACGCTATTTTACTACGCGAGCGGCGAGCGAGGGTGGGGCGCGTTTAACCGACGCATGGCGTGATCTGGCGAATGGCGAGCGCGAGCGATCTATTTAGCCGCGTAGTAAAATGTTAGATTTTTTCTATGTCAGAAACGAGATCCACCATCTCGACTGTAAAATCCCTACGATTCACCAGTTCCTTAAGCGCATGTCCAAGCGTTACTTTGACTCCGCTCCTAGACATCGCAACCCCTTGGTTGTCGAAGCAGCAAATTATGTCCCTTCCAGAATTAGTCAGATCCGCCGTCCGAGGCATGTCCTTTCCGACCCTGATGATCCCATCACTCTCCTTCAAGAGCAGAATAGGGCCACCAGCACTATACACAAACACAGACGCCTCCCGTCATTCCGACCTCGCCGCCGAGGTCCTTTGCGACCGCGACCGTGTCCCTGAGTAAATGATACTCCTCCCCGACCCTTGCTCGAAAACGAGGTGCCAGCAAGTTGTTGCCGCTGAGCACGTAGCTTTAAACTACCCCGAATAATAATCATGATCTAAACCAACTTTGATCTAGCCTGTCCCTTCTTGCTGTCCTCCCCTCAGCGATGCCCTAAGCCGAGGTCCGTACCCCACAGGGGGTGCCCTTAGCGAGCGTTCGCCTAGTTTTAATTTAGTTTAGTTTTTTGCCCCTGGCTGGAGGCTTTGAGTGTAGCAGCTTAAGGCACCCACAGGAAAGTCCGGTTAAGCAGCCAAGACCTTAGTGGTCAAAACTGCGAGATGCCCGTTCAAAAAAAAAAAAATGTTAGATTTTACATTTAATTTTATTAACTGAGTAACTAATATTGGGTTTGTTTATCTTTTATTTATTACCTAAGAAGGTTAAAAAATAAAGCACAATTACTCACTTGTCGTCACAAAAACGATTAAACACACTATTTCATGCAACAAAAGAGGCTAAAAAGAGAGTAAAATGTATTTTAATCAAGATGTAAGTGAATGAAAAAGGATTGAAATGTCCGGGGTAAAAGCTCCAAAATCCGAGGAACTTACGCTTCCGGTCCTGGGGGGCAGGTTTTAGAGATGGCAGCCCTACAGATATAGCCTCATTTTTCATGTCAGCGCCATTCATTTGTATACGCAATTGCCTCATACGAAATTATTCGATATAAATTCGTATACACAACACAAACAAACCGTCCGGCGCTAGTGCGGCTCCCGCGTTATGTACAGGCATGGGGTCTCAACTCGAACAAATTATAATTAGTCTTGAAAAAAAAAAACATAGATGGCAGCATAGGTAACAATTATGAAATTAACAATAAAAAAAAAACTGATAAACGGCAGAATTTGGCTGAAGTAAGATTAGTAAACATCAAAACTTCCTTGTTTAATGCTGATTTATCCATTTAAACTCATAAATCACGTATTTCCAACAAAAATTATAAGTGAAACCTTTTACTTAAATTCGAACCCATAGAATGATAAAGTTAATCATATGCTCTTTGCAGTAGATGGCGTTTTACTCAATTTGTCATAACATACTGTATAAACGTTTAGTAGGAAAATCAACCAACATAATTTTATAGTCTAGTACCTACTTTACATAGAAATAAAGGAATTGAAAGAAATCTATCAACATGTTTTTGGCAAATACCTTCCTACTTAATTATATTTTTTTCATTTTACCAATACCTTTTTAAAACTTTCTATAAAAAACCGGCCAAGTGCGAGTTGGACTCACGCACGAAGAGTTCCGTACCTATCTATAAAATTATTAATAATTACCTATCTATTATCTATAAAAACGAGCAAAAAAAATCACTTTGTTGTATAGGAGCCCCCTTAAATATTTATTTTATTCTGTTATTTTACTATTTGTTGTTATAGCGGCAACAGAAATACATCATCTGATCTGTGAAAATTTAAACCGTCTAACTATCACGGTTCATGAGATACAGCCTGGTGACAGACGGATAGACGGACGGACAGCGGAATCTTAGTATAACCCTTTTTAGGGTCCCGTTTTACCCTTTGGGTACGGAACCCTAAAAAGGGTTGTATGAAACGTTTTAAAAGTAGATAGGCAGCTAATGGTGCCGAGGCTTTCACAAATGCCTGTAAAGTAGACTAAAAACCACCAAAATTTAGTTTATTCCTGTCAAAACGACGATTTCCCATTCTAAAATAGGCTTAAGTGACACAAAGCTATATTTTAATTTGACAGCACTAAGATGGCACCGAGTTATTCACTTAGTGAAAAAGGCAATTTTGCTATTCTGAATTTGACGTTTTTCACCAAAAATTTTGATTGTCTAACTAAATTTGACTATTTTTAATCGCGATTAAAAAGTTCTGGAATAAAATTAGTTGTCATGAACTAACACCAACATTTTGACTTCAGGTGCATTTTTTTTTTCTGTTCTTTTGCTTATATCTCGAAACTGGTGTGTCCTATCGAAAAAATAATGAAAATTTCGATCCCCTTTACCCATTAAACTCAACATTTTGATAATATTTTTTCATATATTCTATACATAAACTGAAGAAAAAAACACGTCGAGGCTACCCTGCCTGCGCGCCTACGGCTGTAAAAAAAAATCACGGGGTAGGGCAAACAAGTACCACATGGAATCGCGATTGTCAAATTCGATTTTGGTTGTGTCAAAATTATTTTCAAATTTAGAGATTTTTTTGCAAAATAGTTTAAGATTCTCATAGCCAAAAGCAAGGAATTTTTGTGATAGTTTAGTTCGGTGTACAAGAAAATCGGCACCATTAAGCTTTAAAAGTGTCCCCCCTCACCCTGCCAGCTAAATGGTTGGTTTATGTGAAAAAAGATCACAGGAGGAATATTTATAACGAAATTAAAAGGAAAACTATGACAGTTAAGTAGGCTCCATAAGTTAACGAGTAATAATCAACCAACTTAAAGCAATCGCAAAACATGTTCTTTCATACATTCCGTATGGGAGAACATGTTTTTCAACTACAAAGTTAAGTTTGTTCTTGGGATAAATTCATCCCAACTACGGAACCCTTCATTATGCGTGGTCCAACACGTACTTGGCTGGTTTTATTTGATATTTTTAAAAACATTACATTCTCACGGACGTAATTTAATTGTGACGGGATTTTATCGCGCATTGGAATTTCAACTCTCGGTGTTAAGCCGAGCGTTGAGAATCCAACGCGCTGGGACGCACTCTCGTCCCAGCGCGTTGAAAAAACACACTTTGATCAACTTCAACTCTCATTATCTTGGAAATCTATATCTAGCGCCTTGAAAATCAAGTGTACGAAAAAACATCTCCGCAATTTTATTACACCCGTGCGAACATGGGCTTACTGTAAAAATGAGTTCGGACGAAGAACGCGTGATTTCAGTTATAGGGTTTTAGCAATAGTAGATTTGGTAACGAGGAGATGAAAATCTAGATTTAAACATTGAAGTACAAAAATATAAATAAACAGGCATTTGCTGCCGCGTGAAAATTGCTAGCTCACTCACAAAAATGAAACTATTCCGCCATCTCGAGATATTTTTGTTGTATTGTTATTATACCTGTCCTTGAACGTACCGTGCGATGTGCGAAGTAGAGAATCTATCTTTATGCCATAAGTATCTAAGTTGACTTCTAGATGGCGTTATAAAACTAATCTCTGGCAATTTGTGAGTCGCTGATGCTGCCATGAAAAAATGGAGAAAAAAAAATAGCCAGCTCAATAGCCAGACTTAGGGAGGTATCATTTCTTTGTATGAGATTGGGTCAATGACTAAAGAATAAGAGTTATTACTACTCTACTAGAATAAGAGTTATTATTACTATTATTCTTTAGTCATTGGATTGGGTATCTGTACTAGAATTATATCATCTGTGGTACAGGTAGCCTCTTAGATTTATAATCTAAGGGTAGCCTTATGCCTTAGATTATAAACCTCTCTCTATGCGACTTTTTTAGTGTGAATTTAATACGCGAATTTAATACAGAGCCATCTAGTATAAGTTTTTAACGTATAATTAAGAACGTGCTTCTAAAAACTTTACTAGATGGCTCTGTAAGAAAAACGCGTCTGTGGTAATCGTAGTGATTATATACTAGGTACACGAGATAAACAAAAAAAGTCTGTTTCAAAGTTGTTTTGTTTTAAATCATACGTGAGAAGGAACTTCGTTCCTGACCGAGGTCCCCCGACCCGCAAAATTCAAATTTTCTTACGTTTTTTTGTAATTTGCAAGTTATGGTATCTTGATCAAAATATGATACGCGACTATATCAGATATAAATTTACAGAATTATTTTCATCAGAATCATTAATACATCTCTCTAAGTTAGATTTGTTCCATAAGAAATTTGTTCTTAAGGAACAAATCTAACTTAAAGAGATGTAATAATGATTCCAATGATTAGTCAGTACAACCCCGAACGAACACACAAGCCCCAATACTAAGAATGTCCCATTACGCCTCACTTCATTGGACAAGACTACAGTTTTAGGTACGGTGAAGCTGATGTCGTTGTCTTGTAAGACAAAAGCCTATAAATGAAATAAAACTAATAAAGTTTTTACAAAAACATAATATAATGTGGATTTTATGTGAGAACATTCATTATTTACACTTCAATGTAAAGTAGTCATACAATCATGCAGGTTTTTTTATATTTAGCCCAGTCACCCACCTCCCATGGTGCTCGAAAAACTGCGAAATTCTGGCACTTATTAGTTTTTTTTTTTTTTTTTTTTTAATATACCTTATGGACGCCTTTTTAGTAAGTAGCTTTGTTCTATATTTTTGTGAAACAAGCTAAATTTCCTACAAACTGAGAGCAAACTAAGCCCTTTAGGCGTATTGGTTGCGAAAATACAGCAGCTATATTGCTTCACAAACATATAGAACCAAGATACCTAAAAACATGTCCTTAAGGAATAATTTAAAAAAAAGAACAGGTACCCGAATTTCGCAGTTTTTCGAGCACCATGGGAGGTACAAAGTTTTCAGGGTTGAAACTTGGGTAGGTACCTATAAACTACTCTCAGTGGACCTAACAACACAAAAAAATCGTAATTACATTGAGTGTTTGCGACATTTGCCTTTTTTATGTCGATTTTGACTGGACTAATTAATGTGTAGCCTCATTTATTCTCATATATTTGCTAATGAGTACTTCATCAATTGTCATTCAATTTGTTTAGATACAGAATCCATATTTTTCAGTTTGTGGTCATCAATATTGGGCCTCACTTCATAAGTGCAGATAGTTACTCCATGTCTATGGCCAGGACTAAACTCTCCTTTTAATCCAATGTAATAAATGATTGTTTTTTCTGCACCAAAATTGGCAGGGAAATGCATTGTTAAATGATAAACTGATGAAAATGTTACAATCCTGAAAAATTTACAATAAAATCTATTAAATCTAGCTACACAATCATAAAAAAACCACAAAATATTTTTGTGGTTTTTTCAATATTGTCATACCAGTTATGTACCTTTTTTGGTGATCTTTAAATAAATATAAAACTTACTTAGGAGAATATTCCAAAACACCTTCACTATCCTTTTGAAGTTCAAATATTTGGTCTGGTTCCATTGAAACATCATCAAATGTCATGTTGGGTTTATTTTTAAACCTAAAATATAATTATAGCATGTAAAGTTTCCTAGAACTACATTTACAATAAATAACTTATTGAATCTCCAATGATTTTATACTCACAATCTTAATTTTGCAGGATGAGAATCAGAATCTTCAGCAGAAATTTTTATTCCCTTCAGTTTCACATTCCCTGTGAATGGTATATTGAATAGTAACTCTTCGTCGGCATCACTTTCAACAAACTGAAATTTAAATGGTAGATATTCATAAAAAAAAAAATTCAATTATTAAAACTTTCAATGCAACTTCTACTCTTCTGGAACCCATGTTCAACATTCGTAGAGAGGTGGGCTAAGTGTATAATTTTTACGATTGTATCATTAGCATCTGGAACACTGAAATGATCCGAAACACTGATATGTTTCATTTGGCTCATTTCGATCATCGGCTCAAGAGCGAACATAAACAATCGGCAGCATGCCCCATCAATGTAAAAAACTCTGTGGTAAAACAATAACTTGTTAGTGCAAACATTATATGCAAAAAACAACCATATAGTATTTGATATGTAAGCGCCTTAGTGATAATTTTTATGTGCATGGTTATCAGCAACAAATGAATCAAAATCTGTGATGTATGAGTGATCACATCACATTTGGTATCTCTTTCTGACTTGTATAGATTGTAATTATGTCGCCCGCTCACTCGCGACTCGAGAGTCAAAAAACTCAGTGTGTCTCAGTCTCCCTCTCTTGCTCGCTCACTGCTCAGTCGCCTCGCGATCGACGCGTCGCGCGGAATGAGCCAAAGCAATGTTTCACATCCAAATGATGCATTTGAAATGTTGTTACTGAACCAATCTTTTGAATCACTTCAATGATCCGGATCAGTGAGTCAGTTCCATTAAGAGTTACACACGCCTACAACATTGTTAGACATAGGTACTCATGAGAGTCCTGTATGGTTCGATCTTTAGATGTCCTCATCCAAATTTTGACGATGGTTCAAAAAGCAGATCAGGAATACTCTTACTTTCTCTGTATCAGAAGATGCATTCCCTTCCGCCATTGCCATAAGACGACTGACCTTTAATGGACTGAATAACACAATAATAAATAAATAAAATAATTTACACTCACATGAGTTTTATCAAGTCGTTTGTCCCAAGATTTGAAGACAGTTTTTCCAGAGCCTTCAATACTTTCGTTTAGACATTGTAAATTTTCTTTATCGATTTTTTCATATAAGTTATACTGTATGCCAAGTTCGTCGGTGTTGGTGTGATCATGATCATGACCATGGCAGTGATGATGGGACATTGTTGTTTAGTTCTATAAGTACTGCACAATAGAATTATCAAATTAACATTCAGATTTATACTAGTCTACCCGAGATTGACTCTTAAAAAATACACTATGTGATACTTTTCGCTACTGGCTTTGCAGACCGCAACATGCAGATTCTGGTGCAAGAAATAAACTCATAGGTTTAATCATAAATGTATTATTTAAAAGTAGCGATAAAAAGCTATGACCACGGGTTTAATAACAACTTTGTTTGTCATCATCATTTGTCGTCACCGTCACTTTGAGTGCTGCACAGACCTCAGTATATTCAATGTACTCTGTGGCCAAAGAGTATAGTAATATTCTGTGGCGCAGACTAAGGCCCTAGGCCCATAAACATTTAATAAGTATGGACTGGAAATACCTACAAAAAAAAGGTGCATATACAACTCAAAATGTCTCTTAAAATGGCTGCCATTGCTAGGGTTGTGTCATTCAGGGAACATAGTGTTACTATTTCGAGTATCGATACTAGTACGTAATAGTATTACGAATGTTACTAGATATCACGGTTGAATCATATTAAAAAATTATTAGCTAATAGTCCGTTGTAACAGAAAAAAACGAGTATTGACAATTTATCACTTCCCAAACAATTTTCCGCATAATTATAATTTCATTTATAGAATTATTACTTAGCAAATAAAGTTTTCACAAATATTTGTAACGCAAACCTAATGTTTGGCAAGTGAACGTTTAAACAAAGCCAAATATTTAGTATCGAGCGAGCATGCAAGTCTTATGCCTGTTTTCACCTTTATTAAGTGACACTTAAATGAATCCCTAATAAAAGTTCACTGTTGGATTTTCAACGGTAGACTCAGCGCTGAGAGTTGAAAATCCAACAGTGCAGTTTTATTTAGGTATTCATTTAAGTGTCACTTAGCTGTCGGTGAAAACGGGCATTAGTGAATTAAATTTTCATCAAATCATAAATGAACATTCGGAATAATACACATCCTTACATATTATAAAACAAAGTCCACCGCCGCACGGTGGATCGAAAATCGGCTGTAGAAGACATAGGATCTCGATGTCTTAAACGTTTTTTTTTTTTGCTGGAAATGACTTCTGCCGATCATTACTGTTCTATAAAATGTCATATGAAGTAATTGTGTGCATAAATGGAAGAGTTATAATTTTTATAAGAAAAAAATGTATGGAGCTGACATGAAAAATGAGGATATCTCTGGAATCGCAAGGTTCGCCGTTATATCCTTGCACACTGTTATAGTACTATTTATTTGTGAATTTTTGACATACTTAATATCGCGGCATCACTTGCGATTTTTTTTTAAATCCTCAAAATTAAAAAAAAAAAAAGAAAAGTATATGATACATTTTAATGCTTAAATATGGCTATACCAAGTGTAATTTACAATATTTTTTATGCTTAGACCAAAACATTCTAAGAAATCACAAAGTCGTAATACCTACTTATTTGAAATGACATGGTAATTATGAATTACATAATAATGTAATCTTGTCTAATGCCTCAAGTCCACATTAGCTAATGATTAATAAAACTTAATACCTATATACCTGTTAAAAGGATACGTACCATAATGAGGGTAATTAGATAAACGTGATCATTAGTCAATAACAATAAATGGTAAACTATTGTATGATTAAAAATAAAAGCAAATTATTAAAAAAAAATTTAACTTAACCTAACCTAACATAAACAATAAAAGTTAACTTATTTTATACTTCGTCACCATCAGAATCCACTTCAAAATCAGGCTCTACAATAGATATAACTTTTAAGAACTCTGTCGGAGATTCCTGATTCTGAAGTTTCAGTAGTTCTACTGTTTCCTTAAAGTATGTCTGCCTCTTGTGGGCATCTAATTTTGGTCTTGTGGAAATTAGAGGATCAGAAGAGACGATAAGCATATTGAGGATATCCTCGTTTGATGCTTGTCTACTCATTTCCTCGAATGGTGTTCTCTGAACCTCCTAAAGTCTTTGTTTCGGGCCTCTGAAGCTTCTTCCGAAAGACTTCCAATTGGTACAATAGCATTTTCTGCAATTATGTCCCCTCCGTGAATCAACAATTTGTGGACGGTTGATGACAGGTAGTACCAATCATACAGTTCCATGTATTTTTCAGCGGTTGTTCTAGCGTATTCTTTAAATTTCGGCACGTCTACAATCTCTCCAGATGTGATAGCTTGCAGAATCACAGCAAATCTGCGTATTAGGTCTTCATCTAATCCAGTGATCGCTGCAGTTTTATCAGGAAATTCAAAAAACCGCCTTGCTGTGTTCCCGTCGTTAGTTGTGCCTGATCCTTGCTTAACGATGTCAATCAAAAGGTTGAGATCATCTTTGAATCGATCATGAATGAGTTTTTTTCGTTAATGCAATACCTCTTGCAGACCACTTTTTGAAGTCGAGACGATACGCTATGTGTAGAAGACATTCCATCACATTAATGCGGGCATGAAGTGATGATAATCCGAACTCATACACACCAGAAGAAATGGTTTTTGACGCAATGACATCTAACTTATTCATTTCTGTAGGCTTAGCCAAACACAGGTAGCAGGCCGTATTTGACTTAGCTTCAGACAGATATGTACAAATTTTGCCGTCAATCATCGTCATCATTAATTTGTGACTAATTTCATGTCCTTGACATTTTGAGGGAACGAGAGCTTCAATTTCGTTATCCATTGCAGTTTTTTCATTTATGACAACGTCTTTGGTTTCTTTCACAAAACTAAACTGGACTGGACGGCAATACATAGGTGAGCAGGGTTTTGGATTCACCCATACGGTATCACCGTCAGCTGTCAACTTTAATGGAACCAAAGAGGTCATAAATATGCTGGAATCATCTTGACCACTCTCTATGTTTTGCTTATATCTACTTCGGTTAGATGCACCGTCAAATCCTCACTTTGATATTAATATCAATTTTTATCTTGTATCGCATCAGGACTACGAATAGTTTCAAAAATTCAGTTCACTGTTAAATCTAGTAACGCTTGTAGTACAATCTTAGCAGATGAATCCGTTACAGTCACAAATGTTTTCGGAGGGTAGCACTGTAGCTTAGCTTTTTGCACTTTATAGTAAGACGGATATATCTCCTTTGAACCTTCTCGAATAGTCGTTTCCCTTAATGTGATATATTGCCATTTCGATAGTTTTAATGAAAGTAGCAACCCAGTGCTTTTTCTGGTGAAAATATTGTTGAAGGACCTGGTTTGTTCAACATTTTTGCTGCTGCTTCTGGATTTTGGAGCATATGTTCAATAACAGATGCAATATCCTCACGACCATCTCCTTTCAAAAGTCAGCAGCTGAATAAGCTACTTCATTAGGGTCATCGCCTATATATTCATCAGATCGTTTCTTCTTCTGCTTGTTACTTAGATCTTCAAACGGCTTTCGAGATCTTTTTTTCATCGTTGAAGTTGATTTCATTGTTGAAGTTGATGGTACAGGTTCAGGTACAGGTTCGGTAGAAATATTTTCACTTGTTGATTCTTGAATGAGCAAATTGGCTTGCACGCAGTTTGGCCAGTCAATATTTGCCTCAAGCCAATTACTGTAATCACGCCTAAAAACTTCACTTTTCCTGTGGGATCGTAACCATCTCTTTTGAACTGCCCGTGTAAATCTTCGACAAAATTCTTTCACGGTAACACTGTCTTCATCTGAAAGGCAAGAGCCCAGTCGAATAACAAGTGTGTTGAACAATATTTCGTGATCGAAAGACGAAGCATCCTGATTGCTCAGAATAACAAACAAATCCAAATTTGTAATAATGCTTTCCATTATTCACGATCACTGAGTAAAAAGACACGGTAGGATAGATGTTAGTATTAGAAATGCTCTAAATGAACTGAAGTTGTGAATCCAATGTTTGACTATTTATTGTTATTGACTAATGATGGTATCACATTTATCTAATTACTTTCATTAAGTTAATCCTGCACTAATTGCTAAATTAGCGAGTACCCCAAATTATTTTGGTACGTATCCTTTAAACAGGTATATAGGTATTAGGTTTTATTAATCATTAGCTAATGTGGACTTGAGGCATTAGACAAGATTACGTATTACGTAATTCATAATTACCATGTAATTTCAAATGAAAATCACAAAGTAGGTAATACGACTTTGTGATTTCTTAGAATATTTTGGTCTAAGCATAAAAAATATTGTAAATTACACTTGGTATAGTCATATTTAAGCATTAAAATGTATCATATACTTTTCTTTTTTTTTGAATTTTGACGATTTAAAAAAAAAATCGCAAGTGATGCCGCGATATTAAGTATGTCAAAATTCACAAATAAATAGTACTATAACAGTGTGCAAGGATATAACGGCGAACCTTGCGATTACAGAGATATCCTCATTTTTCATGTCAGCTCCAGACATTTTATTCTTATAAAAATTATAACTCTTCCATTTGTGCACACAATTACTTCTTATGACATTTTATAGAACAGTAATGATCGGCAGAAGTCATTTCCAGCAAAAAAAAATAACATTTAAGACATCGAGATCCTATGTCTTCTACAGCCGATTTTCGATCCACCGTGCGCCGCGTCTGTCTGTTTTTCTGTCTGTCTGAACACGAAAAACTCAAAAACTACTAAACGGATTTTCAATCAATTTTCACTATTGGAGGGAGTGATTCATGCGGAAGGTTTTAGTGTATAATTCATTAAGGTTTTGTGTAAATTGACTGAAATTTGCTATGAACCAAAGAGTACAGTTTGCTGTAAATCACAGGCTGGACCTAGCAATATCATTTCAGTACAGCGAAGGAACTAGTATCAGAAACTATTACGGCAACGGTACAACACTATTCCACCATGACATATCATTGTAAACAAACGAATGAAATGATGAAATAATAAAAAGGTCTGTTGGACGGAAATAAACCCATATATTAAAATTTAAGCCGTATTTAATGATCGCCTAGCAATTTTTTCATCGAAAGTTTATCACTTTATGTACTATTGCATGAATTAAACCGGCTACTAACCTGTGCAAAGACAATTGAGGTTGATTTTCCTTCTTTCTTGCACCACACTTCACAATACAACACACAGGCATGTTGAATTGGTGTTTTCCAACGTATATATGTAGTTTTAAGGGAAAACTCCTCGTAATTTTCTCACAAATCTCAATAAAACAAAAAGTAAACAACCACTTGACAGCAGAACTATCATGAACTTGTCGCATATTATGGCGGATATGGCACTTACCTACAACTGTAACTACGTCTCAACAAAATTATGCCATTATGAGGAACAACTGAAATATTGTTGTCTCTTTTATCAAATACGATTACCACATTAGAAAGAGTGAAATAACACGATATTTCACATTCTAGTTCGTATTTCACCTATATTTGTATAAGCAAATTTATGTATAGAATATCGCGGCACCTCCGTGTTTTTTCTATCTCAATGCCTAGGCCGATTTTGAAATAGAACATTATCGTTCACAATTCTGACATCAATAATGGGGATAAAAACTGCCACTTGCTCACTTCAGATGGCGCTGATCACCAGCGTCTTATAATTCGACAGCTAGCCATACATTTTTTGTAAATAAGCGACTTCTTTTACGCTTAATTAATTATTGAGCCCAGTTGCAAAAAATATGGGGACCCATATATTTGCCAAAGATGTTAACTGTGGGAGAAAGGCGTCCGAAATAAAATGGGAATCCGATATTTCGTCGAGACGATTATCCTTTATACCTTTTAGGATCAATTTTGCAGAAAAAAATGAAAAATTTACGAGAGAAAGTGGTTTATTGGTGATGCTCCCAAGAGAACTAAGTCTGTTTTCATTACATACAGGTACTTGTGATGTGATATTATGTGAATTACATTAAAGTATGTGTTTATATTATCATATTAGATCAGTGCTAGAATATCTCTGAGGTTTTTCAGTCAGGAAGATCATGGCCAAGTTGGTTTTCAACTCTGATCAGGTTACTTCTTCTTACTACTAGGTTACTTCGTTTTATAGTCATTATTGTTCTGCTGTGAAAATGGGACAGTGCTATTTATGCTGTATAGCTCCATCTCTCTATAACACTGGAACAATGATGGCTTTAACACGTTGTAGTACGGCCCCAGTTCTGCGAGCAATGTGCCCTGCCCATTGCCACTTACTTTGGAAATTCTTCGGGCTATGTTGGTTACTCTGGTTTTCCTGCGGATCTCTTCATTTCTGATCACGTAGGGAGGGAAACTCCAAGCATAGCCCTCTCCATTAGCAATCTGTGTGTGCATCTATAATAAAGTACCAAGGCACTTCAAAACATTAAATACAAGATTATTTAAAATTAAGTTTTATAAATATTTAGTTGGTTACTGGAATGTAGTTTCTATAGTTTAAAAGAATTTTTAGACAAAAAAGTGTTGTTTTAATAAGTTCGCTACTTTAATAAGTTCCTTCCATAGAGATTACTATACTCTATGCTTGAGTTGAGTAGCTACTTAGTCTGTGGTTGAGTCTGTGAGTCAGTCTTGAGTCAGTGACAAGTGATATTTAATTTGTAAAATATTATCTCCTTCTTACTACAAATAATTTACCATCGTGATAAATGTGTTTTAATTGCTGTGTATTATAAAAAAGTCGTTGCATTTACTGTAAAGTGGTAGCTTCGGTGATAATGTCTTTGTCAACTAATTTCTGTATTTCATTAAGTTTTCTTACAATAGTCATTACCTGTATTATTTTATCTAGCGATAACTATGCGCAAGCTAGTGAAAATGAAGCTGAAAGCATTACTAAAATTGGACAAGGTGTAGGTCACATTATGAACATTTATTACTGGTGAGGTTATCACGAACTATTTATTACTCAACCGTATCTGTATGTTTCTAGGTAAGCTTATAATTATATGAACAATTTACATGTTTGCAGTTATTCTTGCGGATACAGAAAAGTTTTTGAAGACTATGCAGGAATAATACAACAAAAATATCCAGAAATATCTGTCATTGGAGCAAACTATGATCCTCCAGGCTTGAACATGTATCTATCCAGATTGATTGTAAGTGAATCTAATTCCATTTGGTTTTCTTTATTGATTCTAAATACATTTCCTTATTTACAAATAATTTTACAAAATACGAATATTTGTTTATTATTACATCTAGTAGGTATTAAAAGTCATATAAACCACTCATTTACTAAGCATTTATAAACAGAATGAAACAAAGGCGCTTTTTGTGTCTGTGTCCTTAATTCTTTTAAACTACATAATGAATGTTGGAGTGGTTTTCACAGTTGTTTCGTTTTTATTCTTGAAGGTTTGTGTTGAATACTAAGTATGAATTACTTATTAATCTTAGGTATAGCATAGAAATTTCTTTGTAGCCCAGAGTGTTTTTCAGCAAGCATGAATATGTCAGCATTGTCAGTATTGTCAGCAAGCATAATAAGCACAAAAACTGAATAGTTTTTGTGCTTATTATGCTTGCTGGAAAACTATTTGGGTTCTACAATCTACATTTTGACAAGGAAAAAAATCACAACTGTGTGAAGCAGGGGCAGGCCACTAGATTATTATGAGGAAGAATGAACTTCAGGTGTAACCCATCAGTTATTTTAAGCATGAGCCGCCCCTAGTTAACTTCTTATTAAAAGTCGTCATTAGCAATTTTATTTTAATAGTTATTAAGGTCACATCACATCTTACAGTAGATACAGCAAGATATCAAAACAGTGTAGTCAGGATTTTCATGTTGGAGATTGTGCTCTAAAGAAGTTATAATTTTTCAATAACTTACCTTGTTATAAAATCTATATTTTAGGGATCACAGAATCTCATGAAACCATAAAATTATGGTGTTGTTAAATATATACTTATTCAAAGATTTTATGTTGCAGGGCTTTGGCAAGATGATACTGATCATGTGCATACTAAGTGGGGTCAACATATTTGCCTGGCTGAACAAACCGCAGCCTGCTTGGTGGAGTTGGTGTATTGAGAACAAACTATATGCATGCATGATGATGTTCTTCTTAGCAAATATGATTGAAGGCCAGCTAGTATCATCCGGAGCATTTGAAATATCTCTCAACAACATTCCATTGTGGTCAAAACTAGAGACAGGACGGATCCCACAGCCTCCAGAGCTGTTCCAGATAATTGACAATACATTGCAGTTCTCAAAAATGGACCTGCCCAATAGTAACTTTGTGCAGTAATAATTTTTTGCATTTTTTTGCATATTGTTTATAAAAGGGACTGAGGTTATTAAGGTTAATAGGGTGAAATATATTTCAAAACTGAAATTTTATGTTATATGTAGAAAACAATGAAACCCACTAGTATGAAAAACTATGTATTTGTACAATTGTAATGTAATGTGCACATGTCATGAGGAATTTTCGTAAACCAAAATGTTTATGCTCCAGCCAATTTATATAGAGAATACCTTAATAATATTACACTATTAAAAAAAATAGTTTCACCAGAATTTTTATTTGCTGTAAATACATTGGTTTCCTTTGCACCATATGGGAGGTACACATTTACTTCTCATTTAACCAAAGAGTTAGTTTTTTCAGATAGTGAAGGTACTTAACAATATAATGAATAAAAGATTTCATGGAAACAAAGTACTACGAGGTAAAACTAGACTATAATTTCTTGAAACACTAACAAATAATCATATATTTGAATTGAACCCTAAAACAGACCTATTAATGATATTATAAATCTATGTACAAACATTGTCATTGAAACAATACATTAGAACACTAATTGAAATTTTATTTATGTAAATATTTAAATGATTTATTAAGAAAAATTCTCATTTGAATATTTAGCAACATTCGTTTTACGAAAGTTCCCTTGGCACCTTTCACTTTGTAAACCTGTACCTATTTTGGTATAACGGTTATTGAGTTCTTGTTATTATTTAGTCCAAATGTTATCACAGTTATTTTATTACTATGTGATCATACAGGTACACTTTTTCTTTCGATGATTTCTTTCAGTTGACGAGAGTTGGCTAAATGGAATTCTGTAACAATGAACAAATTTCAAAGCATTGAATGCGAATTAAAGTAGTCGTATGTATCTACATAATCACAGGTAGGTACATACATACTACTACTTTAATTTCAAAGTACTTAGTGCTCGTTTACGGAGACGCGGGCACAGATTACCAGATAAATCACTCCATATTTCGGTCGACCTGACGTACTTAGTTTCAAATTCTTATGATATGGCTGGTTCTGGTGTATTATGTGCAGTTGATGGTTGTAGATCCAGCATGAGATAAAAACTTATCTTTTTTTCAGTTTACCTGCTAAATAATACAGAAACGCGAGTATCTAATTTGTTTTACTATAGTTTTTTTTTTTAATTGTTTAAACTTGCACGTTTCGTGTCTTGTATTTTATTGGTAGGTACGTAATTTCTTCTTACACGTAATATGTGTTTCTACTATGTGCCTGAGATAAAGGGCAAGGTCGCCTCTGTCGGGGACGCGGTTGGCAGCCGTGTAGCAAGCCCTTAAGAATAGAAAGGTCAATGACCTCCATTTGTCAACTGTTATTTGAAAATTACTTTTTGCAAAAATCTACTTAGTGCAAATAAATTTTCAATAATATTTATTATCTTTATCATGTTAATATTATTTTCATATGATTATTGTTTATTTAAAGGCGTGCAAGTGTTAGAAAAGCGTGCATGACGTGCACATGCTAAAACATTAAAAGGCATTTTAATGTATTTAATAAAGTGTACTACAAATACCTACTGACATCTTTGTCGAAAGAGGCAGCCCTGGCAATTCTCAATAGCCACGCGGCGGCGCGCAGCTACAAAGCAAAACTCACTTTATACTTGTAAGGTTAGGTACATTTTCGTTCGCAGCGTATAGCGACTTGAAGGTGTAGGCTGTTACAGCAGTAGGTATTGAACATTTTGTATGGAGTGATTTATCTGGTAATCTGTGACGCAGGGCATCGCGCGTCGCGTTGGGCGGCACGGGACGCACTAAATTCAAACGTATGGCGTTGTATGAGAGCGTTTACGGCGAAGCGATTTTACATGCGTTTGCTGATGGCATCGCCGCGACGTTAATCGCGGCGGCGGCGGCGCACGCGGCGCACGCAGCGTTACGGCTAGCTATTCTTGCAATTCTCTTTTCACGCGCGACGCCACCCTGCGTCTTCATAACATCGTACATTGCCATAATATGGCAATGTACGATGTATATATGTATGTGCAAGCGCAAACACAAACATAATATGTTTGTGTTTGCGCTTGTGCTGACGCGGGCTGCTGCACGCGCCGCTTGTCTGTTAATTGAAAAACTTCCGACGCGCCGCCAGTGGCCACGCCGCACTCGACGCGAAACGACCCGCGTCTCCGTAAACGAGCACTTAGCCGACGTTCGCACTAATAAAATCGCGGCGGGATTTGATCGCGTACCGGATTTTTAACTCTCGGTGTTAAGGGCTTGCTACACGGCAGTCAACCGAGTCCCAACGGAGGTGACCTTGATGATTAAGAACCGTGGAATTGGTGGTTTACGACCAAATTTCAAACAACTCTGCCTGTCGCTAACCTCTGCTGGGGACGCGCGGTTGACTGCCGTGTAGCAAGCCCTTTAAGCCGAGCGTTGAGAATCCAACGCGCTGGGACGCACTCTCAATCCAGTGCACACTGTTGGATTTTCAACTCTCAAAATCATGTGCACGAAAAAAAAATCGCCGCGATTTTATTACGTCCGTGCGTACGTGGGCTTACTGGGAAAGATGCTAACTAAGTTCGCTTAGCTTTCTTCCGCCGTTTTTTCATACTTCGGTTCACACCGCTTACGAAGCCAAACTAAAACGGAAATATACCTGTGCTTTACGGTTTTGATAACAGGATTGCAATAAAAAATAAAATGCTATTTTAATTCCTCATTTACACATCGAAAGGAAGCGAAGAAATTAGGTTTTTCATTAAATTGGTAATAAAATAACTTCACTTATTTTGTTATTATTTGCTACAGTACAAATAATTTAATTTACTCAACTCACAACAATCACTTGGTAATATGTTGGTTTTCTTACTTATCTAGTCAGGAGATTATTTTCAGTGATGATCAAGATAAAGAAAACAATTGTTCTTACTTTGTGCAACCCTGTTTAATAAATAAAAGTTATATAATTATAATATCTACTGCCTTTTCTTTATTAATACAGTAGCTGCCCGCTCCAGCATCGCACGGGTAGCACTAAGTACCTACCCACCTACCCTACCTACTTATCCTACCTACCTACCTACCTACCAGGGGCGGCGAGTCCATACAACCCGATTCCTACCGGCTTCCCTTTGGAAATACGGAACACAACCACTATCATCACTAAATAATCAAACTATAAGTATTTGATACACAATAAAATTAAAACATTACAAAAGGCCAACTACATTAATTTTTTTGTCTTAATATCTCAACAACAAACACTGCGCTAAAATAACTTGTGGGCGCATCCGGCTTATCGTGAATTCAATTTCCTTAGAAAATAAAGTCCATCATGACGTCACTTCGGTCATGTGACACCGCGGTTTCTTAGCAGCCAGGTAAGCCGATCTGCAACGAGTTATGATAGGGACACAGTAGCAGAAACGTGCGCGAGGGAGCGAGAAGGAATTATTTCTATTGCTCCACCACTTTCTGGCACACGCATTTGATTCAGTAGTTTCGAGAGTGCGTCCCAAGGCGTTGGATTGTGAACGCTCCGCTTAACACCGAGAGTTGAAAATCCAGTGCGCGAGAACGTCGGCTTACGCTTCCTGACTTTTATTATTCGTAGTCCTACAGTATTTCTATTTTCTTAATGTCCCTCGGGAATCATCGCATTTCCGAATACAAACGAATGCTAATTTCTATGTCCATCAATTATTAGATTTTTTTTTTTTTTTTTTAAATCTTTATTTTTTTTTTTAATAGAGGGTTTGATCAGACATGATCATGCCACCCTCATAGGCCTCACAAAGATTGACTTATCTACGCTTAATGGCTAATTTAACTAAATTATAAATTGACTTAGCCTCCTCTGACAAAGGACGGGCCAGAATCAAGTTACACATGCCCATTTCCCGCAGATCCACATCATATTCGAGCATTAAGCTGACCCTCTCCACCTCGTTCCGGGCACATTCGGCCAACACATGGTAAACATCTTCAACCACGCCACACTCAGCACAATTTGGTGAGTTGGATTTACCCATCAGGAACGCAAAATTGTTTAGCGATATGTGCCCGGACCGAAGTCTTAGGGCTGTCACAACATCTGTTCTAGACAAACCAGACTCTGCGAACCACGGTGATCGCGTAAGGCAAGGCTGTATGGTCTTATACCAGATGCCTTTAGATAATGACCTCTCGTCGAAATGCTCCCTCCAAATCTCTGTGCACTTTTCCCTAACTAAGTATAAGCAGTCCGAGAATAAGGGTAAGCAGGTGAATGGTATTCCATTACAACTAGCTTCTCTGGCCAGACGATCGGCTTCTTCATTTCCTGTTATGCCCACATGTGAAGGTACCCATTGAATTTTCACTATTTTATTTCTAATCCTAAGTTTGCGGAGCGATTCCAAAATGCTATAGGCTATCGGTGTGCCTCGAAAATTCGAGGTGCATCGAGCCAGATGTTGAATAGCACTCTTGGAATCTGTCAAAATAACATATTTCCCGGCCATAAAGGAATCAATGTAAGAAATTGCTTCTGCTATGGCTATCAACTCCGTATACATAATGGAAATTTTCGCGTTAATCATCAATTGGATGGAGCTATTTGTTTGAGGATCATAAAGTGCCAAACCACTACTACCATCATCGTTTTTCGAACCATCTGTGTATAATTTATAAAAATGTGAATAAGTATTTATTAAAAACTCATTGCAAATCTGTTGTAATTCGTAAGGTTTATACTGTTGTTTTGGCTTACAGATGGTCTTAATATCTGGCTCCAGTACAACAGAAAGATCTATACCACTAACCCATAGGTCCAACGTAAACATTTCGAATTGTGTTGTTGAATAAACTGAAGTATTTCTAAAAAGTTCATGAATTGAAACTAAAAGGGGTTTTTTCTTGTACCTCCAATAAACATTACGACAATAATTACTTAGCTTATCTAACATTTTAATAATCTCATTACCTGAAAAGGACTTGCATCTAAACCAGAATTTGCCAGCAAGATAATACCTACGAGCACTCAGTGGCTGAAGGTGGAGTTCGCATTCCATCACGTGTATGGCGGTGCTTTTAATGAATCCTCCGATAATACGCATGCATTGAATTATTAGATTTATCGTGTATAGTTATTTGAATTTAGAACTAAGTACTTTATTGTTGTTTTGATTTCCGTGTGAACTATATAGAGCTGTAAAACTATTTTCCTACCTGCGACTTTAGCGGCTTTCCTCCAATTTTAAAATAAATTACATTAAGTTAAAAGAGTATTAACAACTCTATATACTTCCAAGTCGATTGAGAGCGTTCGGTCTGCACCTAGGTGCAGACCGGACGCTCTCAATAGACTTTGCACTAGTGCAAAGGCAACTGATAGAAATCCGACGACTGACGAAACACGAAGTTTGCCGAGGGACATTAAGAAAATAGAAATACTGTACTTACCTACCCACCCTACCTACACCTACCTATAACCTTGTCCTGAGAATAACAAACACAAAAAAAAAAAAAAGAATTAGCGAAATCGGTCCAGCAGTTCACGTGTGATGCGGTGACCAAGAGAAATAGAGATTCATTGTTATTTTCGAAGCTATTTTGACCGGTATTATACAAGGTGCAGTTTTGAACCTGCAAAACATTTTAGGAGGTTGTTATGAGACTCGTAAATAATCATATAACAATACGATACCAAGTCAATAATCAGTAATACTTTTTCTTTTCGATTTTTCAATATTATTGTTTTTCAGAATAACTCTCTTAATAACCCTCTTCAAAAAAACAGAATCACCCATTGCGATGTATCGCGCGTCATGTCACTGTGTGCGTGAATGCGATGACCTGTGACGTCAGCCTGTACGAGTCTCCGCCCACATTTCTATGAAACGAACGCGGCACGTACGTTAAACTAAAATGAAGGTCGTTGCTATGGTTACGGGGAGCCCCCGCGATGCTCGTCATACCGCATTTCGATTAAGACTCGAAAATCTGTTACTGCGCATCGAAGGTTCAACCAACGTGCCGCGATCTGTACAAGTTGTTGTAGCTACAACAACTTATAGCAAATAATTTTACCTTAGATGTAGTTCGAATTTGAAAATCACAATGTACCTACATTATTGTTTTAAATTTCGCTAAATAATAACTCATTTTTAAGCATCATTACAATGCCGTGGCCAATCTGCCGAGCCTGTTCCCAACTATGTTAGGGTCGGCTTTCAGTTTAACTGTATGCAGCTCACTACAATGGAGTGCCAGTGAATCACGTAGGGCGACTGCGTATCAGACCTCAACAAACCAGTTACTTGTAAACACGATACCCATTTGTTAGACTAATTGTCTGACTTTCTGGCTTTTGACTACCCGTACCAACGACCATACGGCAGGGCTGTAAGGTCGTTGACCCGTACCGACCCGTGTGGTACCTAACGACCGTCCGAGAGCTACAAATCAATTCGAACCAAAGGCTTTAATTAAGTGCTTACCGAAACACGGGATTTCAATGATGTCCTAGATAAATTTAAAAAGTACTTACATCATTATGAATTAAAAAAATAACACAATGGTACTTGCTCAGTTGCGAACCCGCAACCTCATGCATGAGAGGAGAAAGCCTTAACCACTGGGCTATTACGATAAATAATAATAGTAGGAATTAGATACAACTGCGCCAAAAAAAGATCACGTTGGCGTCGTTAATTACCTATCAGCTGATAAATAAAATGATAGGCGGAGATAAATAAACCTTACAAAGCACGTAAGCAGTTCCTGTTGCACAATTGTGAAACTACGATCGCGAGCGCGTGCGCGGGATTTAGGTAGGCACCTAATAATAATAATAATAAGGCATGTAGGTACTCGGCGCAGTCGGCGCGCTCTGTAGGTAAATTCAGCCCCAAGGACGGTTTTTATTTGTAGATTTAAGATTTTCCTTCCTACTTTTTAACGGGCTGAGGACCGAAAGAAATACATCAAGATAATTTGTGCTAGTTAAGTAGGTAGGTACCCATGTGTTAGGGATTTTAGGTGATTCATTTTGTCTGATAGGTATTTTTGGCGTAGTTAAAAATTTTAAATTAACTTATTTACACTAATCAAGTTGATTTAGCTAACATCGTATTTACAAATTATTGTCTATGTACAAATAAATAAATAAATTACCTACTTATGTTACCTGGAGATATTGTTCAAAGTTTCCACCGTCACACTCCAGGCACAGTCTAGCACAACGTTGCTGATTTTCCTTCAGCTTACGTAACACAAACACATTCGTTTTTATTGTGTCGAAAGCACTGATCGTCGAACTGCCGATGATCGCGCAGTCTCTGCGTAGCAGCCAGCATTACCCTGTGTGAGGGACGTTGCCGATTGGGGAATAACTCCGCGAACATTTCGATGGCTCGAGATACATTGTCTCCACTGATGGCATACAAGCGGACCATCTCCACCAACTCTACATTGGAGTATTGGTCCGTCATTTTTACAACTAATCGAAGGCGCACTTGAGGGGCGGAATTTGCAAGCGTATGCACATACCGGCGTCATCAAATACACTAATAAATTGGCCCGATTTATGCATTTGCGATGGCCGCGGGGGCGTGGCGGGGGAGAGGGAGCGGGCGGTGGTTGGTTCTTTGGATTTATGAAAGAAATGTCGGTTGCGTTTGTTTGTGTGTGTGAAAGCGCAGTTTAAGGACACGTACAGATTGGTCGCGTTTTAAAAAGGGGAGTTCACACTTACCGATTTCCGTAAATAAGAATAAAATGAAAAAAAAAATACCTGCCCATTTTATTGTTGATTCGGGTCGAGAATCACTAACATAATTACCTCCTAAAATGTTTTGCAGATCCAAAACTGCACCTTGTATTAATCCTTATCCAATTAACTTTATTATTTAAATTGAGCATTCAATTTAGATTAAAATATGTCTTGACATCATTTCATTTAAATAAATGGTTTAAAAGATATCACAGATTCAAAATTACGTGTAACAAAATAATTTTGGTTGACGGCAACGCGGGAGCAGCGGTAGGAGTTAATGACCTTGTACTCGGCTATAAGAAGTTACATGCTCTGTGCTATAAGTAATCCCGGTACGGATAGTACGTTCCCGTGGGATATTTTCCGACATCTACGCGGGCAAAAGCTAGTATATGATATAAACAATATTCATCATCATCTCTATCACCATCACCGTCACCATCATCGTCATCGTCGTCATCATCATCATCATCACTATGTTTACAACCTCTCGGAAAATGGGTTGGTACCATCTGACGGCCAATTCAAGCACCGCGCGCGCTCATTGGTCAAATCAAATAGGGCGCGCTTCACGATATCACTCCCACAGATTTAATTATTTAAATTTTGATTGCCGGAAAGCGAGAGGTTGTTACACATCAAAAGAAAACCTGAAATACCGGTATCCCGATTTTGAAATTTTTTATACTATCAAACCTAATACGCATAGCTCTAGTCGCAGGTGGGACAAAACTTAAGTAGGAAGATCAAAACGAAAAAGTGTCTACAAGTTGTATTTTTATTATTATAGTCATAATCGAACCGGCTCGCAAGAGGCAGCCCTAAGTTCAATCATGGTAAATAGGTAGGTATGCAACGAATGTTATCTTATCGGTCAAAGATAATAACTGTTTGTTTGTAACTTTGCACCCACAGACGTAACTTATTTTGCTTATGACCTGTTTTATACCTATTAATACTCAATTTATGTCCTCTTTGACGAATTTGTCATATTCTTGATCATTTTAGGAAAGTTGGGCATGACACATAGGACACGAGTGCCGCAATACAAGTTCATGTTGTTGCGCGCGCGATCCGCAGGTGTTGCATGTCCACACCGTGTGTTGCGCCACTAGCGCGCGGCCCGACACCGCACACTCAGGGAACTCGCTGCTGCATCCAGGACAAGTCGACATCCTAATGACAGACATCAAACATTTTAATCAATTGAACTAAACATATTATTATACACTTACGTTGGTAGTAAGGTAGGTGCAACTCGCACAATGACCCCTTGAGCTGTGCCTTTGTGTGACTGGACTCCAAAACAAGATAAATAGCAACCGAAAACCGGCGAGTACGTTTCAAGCTGCATGATGCAATCATAGGCCTGTACCATAATCACTTCTAGGGCAGGGCAGCATCCCAAATGCGAAACACACTTCCTATCACAATCTGAAGCATTTAGAAGAAAAACCTAACCATTGTTGCTTAATATTATTTATGTTTAAAATAATCGACTGATCGACAAAGGAAATAACGCAATGAATGTTGTTAAATTCGTGTGTTACGCAATTAAATTACCCCGGTCAAGATACTAGACACTTCACTTTTTGTGAAATATTTACCTGCTTTATGTAAAAATATTGCATAAAGCATTTAACCGACCTGTAGAAACTTGTTTCAGTGTTTCTACAGCACGGGCAAATGCAAAGCTGTCTGTAATTCAGAATGATGTTTTTTGCGCATGTGTTGGTAGTATATTTGAAAACAAAGACCTCCCTTATTAGTTAGGTGAGTCTGTTAATTATCTATAAATGAAACATTGCGATTAATTAACAATAAACAATGCTTTTACAATTCTGATTGTTTCATGACTCTAATTATAAAGGGTCTGAAATATACATGGCTGGTTGAAATAAATTATACACATCAGCTGCTCAAAATATTCCACGTGAATCAACCTGTATCAGGCGCGGTCTCAGCCCAAGATTTTGGGGGGGATCACCATGGGTGCCGAGGAATATTGTTAGGGAAATATTTAAAAATGTATTGGCCTTCTAATGATGCACACTTTTTAAATAAATGAACCTTTAACTTTCTGATCTTTTCTCGCAGTTGGTCCCAGTAACTAAGCTAGGGTACCCCGACCAAACGGGTTAGTACGGTGACAAACCGCGCGCGAGCCGAACGAGCGGTAAAATAAATTGTATACTATGTTTTGTACTTATACGGTGGATACAATGTTATGAAACAATGGTTGTAAACAATAAAATGGTTCCTTCCTTGTCCGTATATACATCTTTTTGAGGCTGACTGTACTTTATGATGTGGTAAAGTTGGTCGCTAGGTTTTTGATAAAAAAAAAAAAACACCAGGTCTCGGATAGGTTAGGGTTTGATTTAAATTTTCAAACAGAAATAGAAATTACATTGTCGACAGTTTAGGATTTGAAATCTGGCCTTAAGGTGGAACTAGTCGATATTTTTTCCATACAATTTTTGGGGGAGTTTTACTCCACTGTTTGACATTGTACATCCAAAGTTAAACATGATATCGTTTTGTCTTAATATTAATTTTGTCTGTGCGGAAACAGAATAGTAAAATAATAAACCAATACAAAGTTAGGAGCCAACAAAGATTCGTTTTTCTTGTTAATTTTAACGCAACTTTAGGCGTAAATAATTTAGAAAAGAAGTGTAAAATCTCCAAAACGAAGTCGGTACGGACAAATCTTAATTATTGAGTAGTTCAATAAACTTTATTTGTAATAGATTTATGCAGTGGTTACTTCATAAAACCCGATTTTCCAAAAGTCATTTCGTAATTTTTTACGCGCTCGTTTTACTAAAGTGCTCGGAACGGTGTTTGTGTGCCTGGGAACTAGACGTTGTGCATGTAGACCAGCGTCTGACTGCTCATCACTGATACTATCTCTTTCGGACACGATGCCAGGTGAGACAACGTGCTTTTTGGCCATGCCTACCAGTGAGTTCGAGCCCGCGACTAGTTCAACCTTAAGAGCGTTTATCCTAAAAGTTAGCAACTTCGCAAATAGTTGTCAAATATTTACCTGTTTTGATTAATTTGGCAATATTACTGTATGGAAATATTGAAATGTGGCTAACTAGCGAACTAAAATATTGATTATGAAATACCATAAATTAATATCGTAACACGGAATAAATGCCTTTTTTTCACCTAAAACATCAAATCATCATCAAATTCAGTGTTATAATTGCAATTCATTATTAATATTCTAGTTCGCGAGTATGCGACCTGAATTACAATTTATTGTGTCGTAGCAAGAGTCGTTTTTTAAATGATATTGCGGAGTGAACCATCTGTATTAATCTGTGCCTTAACCCGAGCGTAGTGGTGCCCATGCCCATGGGGGTCACTCTAGCTCAAGTACTAGTTACAAAGACAGGTAAATCATTTAGGCTTTCGACAGCTTGAATGATTTTGGGGGTTCATGACCCCCAGGATGCCCCCCTAGGACCGCGCCTGACCTGTATAGAGTAGTACCGGTACTTACCATTCAGGCATGCTGACGTCGCAGTTCGGGCATTCAATCTTGTTTCCTTTCGCGTCTTTAGGTTTATATCTTGTAAATATTTCTATAGCTAAATTTTCAAAAGTTTCATGCTGGAAAATAATTTTAAGTAATTTTTAATTAGGTAGGTACTTTCACAACATAAGATTGTAATTTGTTTGCACATCAAACAAATGCAGTAAACAATCTAACGCTATCCCGGTAAGCAAGGGCGATTGGTTAACGCGACGATTTTTTAGCGCGCACTGAATTTTAAACTCTCGATGATGAGGCGAGCATTGAGAATCCAACAGAGTGCAATCCCACCGCATCAAAAAAACTCGGTTGGACTTTCAACTCTCGGCGTTAAGCAGTGCATAGAAAATGCAGTGCATGATAAAAAATCGCCGATTTAAAATTTCATATCTTAGTGATATTTTTGGAAAGAAGTTCCTTAACGCGGTTTGCGGTAGGAGTTGACTGGTAGAAATCGTCACGTAAGGAACAAGCGGTATGCCTCCTCCATGAGACTTTCTCTCTCTCTCTTTCGGGTTTTGTGTGTGCGTGCGAGTATCGAAATTCGAGCAGACGAGCATTGTGCACGGCCAGTTGTATAACCCTGAACCCATGGACATTTAGCACTCGTAAATATAATACTGAACGTGTGGAGATTTCGTTGAAACTTATTTGTTATTGTTTTAAATAATAAGGGAGAAGGAACTTCTTTCCTGACGGGGGTCCCCCGACAGCACACGTTTTTTTGTATAGGAAACTAGCTTTGGCCCGCGGCTTCGCCCGCGTGGAGGTCGGAAATTATCCCAAGGGAACGTACTACCGGGGTAAAAAAATAATTCTGTGTGCCAAATTTCATCAAAATCCGTTCAGCCGTTATTGCACGATTGAGTAACAAACATTCAAACACAGAAACTTTCACATTTATATTATAGTAGGATAGGATGGTTTGCAAAACTCATTCATCAATTTTGGCCGGCCGAGGCCAACCGTAAGTAAATAAGAAATAAATAAATAGACGTTGCTTACATCCAATGCTTCTAGTTTGATCAATGCCTTGGAACACAATTCAAACGCCCGGGCTTGAATTGCTATCGATGCTATAGTACACCAAACCTGTATTAATTACAAAAGCATTTTAATTTTTCATATTAATTTTTATAATAACATAACCTTATTAGTAATTTAATTTCCTCCTCCTCCTCCCTCCTCAAACCGAACCGTCCTTACGAACGTGCCACCACTCGTCCTTATCGCGCTGCCTCTTCGACGTTCTTTCCTACTGCGGGTATGCTAACCTTTTGATATTACGCGTTGGGTCAGCGTTTAGAATTCCCCACGCTTATCAACGCTGAATCGGCTTAAGTCAGTCACCGGAAGACATGAGTAGGTACTCTTATTCCGCGGACATAGAGATTCTTACCGGCTCGAGCCGATACCATGTCAATAAGTATGGTGCGATTCTCAGACAGGAAAAATCGGGCATATTTTTATTTGGAACATGTAAATGACCTGCGTTTGCTGCGCGTCGTGTAGCGCGTGGTGGTGCTTCGCGAGGCGCGCGGCGGCGCGCAGTGCGGCGTCAGGGCGCGGAGGCCGAGCGCGCGCCCGCGCCGCGCCCGCCGCCGCCCAGTGCGCCGCACACGCCGCGCGCCAACACCGCGCCGCCGAGCGCCCGTGTGCGCCCTCTGAGCATGCAAATTCAACTTCATGTAGATGCCACTTCAAACAAATCAAAATCAAAAGTCATTTATTTAAACTAGGCTTAGAATCAACCCTTTTCAAAAGTCAAAATTACGACAGTCCCTCAAAACGCAAACCACAGCTCGTGAGCCGCATGCAGCTCTTTGGCCTATAGAGTGCGGCTCTATCCATACAATCATCGATGAGTGCGAGCGTACATCATATACGCGCGAGGATCGGGGTTTCGGTCATTAAAAACAAACTATTAAGTTTTATTCAAAATTCAAACTATATTTCAAAGATTTATTTCCGGTGTTTTTTCACAAAAAAATTACAGGATATCGAAAATTTATCATTTATTGTAGCTTTCAAAGTTTTCCAAGGTTAACTTGTTAATAAGTAAGATGCCTTCATCCTATTATTAGCAGCCGATATGATAATGATGATGATGATGATGATGATGATGATGATGATGATGAAGGCATCCCACTTCTTAGCAAGTTTATTTTAGGAAGTGTTGTGAAGTGAAAGAAGGATTGGCTCTCATAAGAAATCTTAGTAGTTATAGTATTGATATTTGGCTCTATTGACTAAAGAGTTTGCCGACCACTGTCCTAGTGTTTGATCTGGGAATAAGAAATAATAGTAGAAGTAATAATAATACCCTACCGACCGCATATATACACGGCGGCTTATCTCAACGGAGAATATCTGACACGACCGGGGAGGAAATTTCTAATATATAAAAAAAAAAAAACAATAACACTGCCCGATCTGGGAATGAAACCCAGGACTCCACGCTCAGCAGTCGCGCTTGCGACTACGAGACTAACGGGAAAAAGCTATTACATAATGAATGGGTATAGATGTATAGAAATGAGTATAATGTTCACTCACCGACATTGCTTTGGCTGTACAAGTGACCGGCTAGAACATAGAGCTTCTTGATCTTCAAGGGCGATGCCTTCTTCGAAGCTTCTACATTAGCTAACTAGAACCAAAAAAAAGAAAAATTGCTTACAGATTTGGTATAGATCGTCCAATTTCGAACGTATGCGCACGATGACAGCATACAGGGTGACAGGGACATCGACGCGAAAACTGTTACCATGGATTCTGAGCGTTGACATTTTTCGGTAATTTAAAAATAAATCTGTTTCATATAAAAGTGCAATACCAACGCGTTCAAAATGTATGGAACAGCAAAAAAAAAAAACCGACGAAAAATGTCAACGCAGGGGGTTCAAAATCATGTACTGAATCCATTGTAACAGTTTTCGCGTCGATGTCCTTGCCACCCTGTATATAAGAAAGGTGTGGTAAATTATCAACAGTTCGATACAAAACTTCAATATCTACTCGAAATGTATGTATGGGCGGGCCGATAATTTATATTTTTTCGATGTTGGTTTGATTGGTGTTCAGTTTGATGATCTGTACCACACCCAAAATATGACCACACCTTTCTGCTACGTCCTGTGTACAGTATGCGGCCTTTTAAGAAGACATCTGAGGTTTTAGCGCTGGCGCACATCTGGCGAGGCGCAGTGCAGCGCGGTTGTTATACCAAAACAATATCAACATTGCGTTTCTTAAAATAAAGTCTAAAATAGATAAATAATCTGACCGCTTTGATGCGCCCTCGGGCCAATAAAAGTTCATTTATTTTCGACTTTATTGCAACCAATGCAACGTCGATATTTGTTTGGCAGTGACAACCACGATGCGCTGCACCCCGCCAGAAGTGCGGCGGCCCTAAGATAGAAGCTGTAACACACATGTAGTTGCAAGGTTCTTTTAGCGCTTGGCCAAAATCGGACATAACGCCGCCATCTTGTTTGGTCAACACAAATTCTGTGACAATATTATAAATATTTCCTAACAACGACCCCTGTCATGTCATTCAGGCGCCAGAAGGTCCTTGTAGCACTATACATATAAGTGACAGAGAAGAAGCTCAAAAAGTTAAGTTGTTTTGATGAGTCAGATGCCTTTAACGGCCGTGTAACCGCGTTCTGTACTTAACTTACCTGAAACGCCATTTCAGCTGCTTGTGTCATCCTGCCGCTCTCTTTTAATTGCATAATACCTTGTATAGATGGTTCTTGTCCAATGCAATCATTTAGTTCATCTAATGCATTTTGCTTTGCTACGCCAACCTCCTGACGACAGTAAAAGGAATAGTTATTCTACTTTGTAATTTGATTTGATACGAGGTTTTAATGAGATCGGTAATTACTGACGTATATCTACTTTTTATACCTTAAGTTTTGGAGAGCCTGTATACAATTTTGATAAGGACTCGTTATCTTCGAGCGCCATATAACATTTTTTCAAGCCTTCTGTATTATTTGACATAGTGTAATACTCGAGTGCACTTGTCCTGTAATTTATTCCATAATTATTCTTTCATTTTTTGACATGTCAATTCCATACATCATACGCTTTTTAAAATAAATATGCCCCTAAAAACTTTTTTGGACTTCGCTTAAGCCTTTTGTTAAATTACGTGCCTTTTCTCAAAGTTAGTCTCAGGTTAGGTTAGGTTTCCGGCAGTTGGGACTCGTGGTGGCCCTGCACAAGTCCGAGGCTATGTGTTTTCATGGTCCTCGGAATGCGCCACCGTCGGGTTCCCAGGTAACAGCGGGAGGGGTTCTCATCGGCGTCGAGTCGACGATGAAGTAAATGGGACTCGTCCTCGACAGCCGGTAGAACTTCGTGGAGCACTTCAGAAGTTTGGCTACCAGACTGGAGCGGGCCAGGGCTGCCTTGAAGCGGCTCGTGCCCAATGTAGGGGGTCCTAACGCCTCCTGCCGGAGCCCGCCGGTTGAACGCGTCCCAAAGGGGCCATCCGGCTGGCCCGAGGATACCGCATGGTCTCCTGCGAGGCAGCGAGCATACTTTCCAGATTACCGCCATGGATCTGGAGGCAAAAGTCCTCGCACATTTGGGAGGGGCGCGGGGAGGCGAAACGCTGGGACATAACTCTGCTGCCGCAAGAAATCACGGCACAGCGGACAGAGCTCCGGCGGAATCTCATGACGTCATGGAGAGTGCGATTGTCGCAACCCAGCGCTGGGCACGCCACAATTGTGGCGATAAGTTCCCTCTTTGAGGAGTGGCTAGAGAGTCGCCACGGTATCCTCACCTTCCGCCTGACGCAGGTCCTCACTGGACACGGTTGTTTCGGGAGGTTCCTGTTCAGGATAAGGCGGGAAGAAACGCCCAGGTGTCACCATTTGTGGATCGCCCAGAGGTCACGGTGGAGCATATGGTGGAGGTCTGCTCGGCTTGGGCAGAGCATCGCCGTGTCCTCGTGGAGGCGATCGGCGGCAGTTATCTCTGGCGTCCGATCCTGGTCCAAGCCATGGTACGGAGCGAGAGTGCATGGGAAGCCGTCACCTCCTCCTGCGAAGCAGTAATGCTCGCGAAGCAGGAGGCGGAAGCAAAATTCACGCTCTCAGGCCGCTAATCGCCGCAGGAGACGCCCTGGGCGTCGGGAGTCGCAGGCCGATTCCCGGCCACCGTAGGCGCGGGCTTGCGGAGGGTGAGCAATGGGTAGCTCGCCCGAAAGGGATGCCGTTGCCCCTAGCAACTTGGCAACATGGCAACTGAAGGAACACGGGTGGTTTTAAGTCAGTAAGAGTCTGACACGCTCTCCCGCTCCACTCAGAGCAGGAGAAGTTATGTGATAATTTAACACCCAAAAAAAAAAGGTTTAGTTAGAACTATGACCAACCAGTGCGAGCCGAGTTGGTCGCAGTAAGTAAGCAATGGCACCCCAGCCAAATGGGTTGGGTTAGGTTAGAACTGTGACCAACCGCACTCAAGCCGAGCGAGCGAAACTTGCATTAACACGACAGCGGCCGGCGAGTGCTACATCCAAGTTGGTCGCAACTACGAGGCTATTTAGTACTTTTAAAACAACAAATTGAAAATTATTTGAGGCTCACAAAAAGAAGCACATATAAGAAGGTCACATTTAGTATTTTTAGGAAATCAAAATGGGAATTATTTGGGGTTCGATTAATTACACGCCTTTTAATAGTCTGACAACTTTTTTTCCCTGACAGGATTTTAACAAAGAAAAGGTATCTAAAAAACAAATATGTTCTTAATGTCCCTTGAAACCTCGTGTTTCGTCAGTCGTTGGATTTCTATCAGTTACCCTTTGCACTTGGTGAATGGACGCTCTCAATCTACTTGGAAGTATATAGAGTTATTAATACTCTTTTAACTTAATGTAATTTATTTAAAAAATGGGAGGAAAGCCGCTAAAATCGCAGGTAGGAAAATAGTTTTACAGCTCTATATAGTTCACACGGAAATCAAAACAAAATAACAATAAAGTACTTCTGAATTAAAATTATTATTCATGATAAATCTAATAATTGATGGACATGGAAATTAGCATTCGTTTGTATTCGGAAATCCGATGATACCCGAGGGACATTAAGAATATAGTTAGACTGTAGGTACCTACTTAACTATTTAGTCAAGTGTATTACCAATTTTGTCTATCAATGTAATAGTCGCCAATGTTACTATACGTCTGTTTGACCTGCGCATCCGTTGTACTTGCTGACATTTTCAATAGCTCAACTACGCGGAACCAGTGCCCTAATCGTTTCCGAAGAGCTATAGCCAAGTCTCTGTAATTTAATTAAAAAACATGTATAATAGAGATCAAGGGTATATAATATAAGGTTATACATAAGCACTAGTTTAATTAATAATAATTGCGTAGTATATGATAACAAACCGTCTATCTTCATTGTGATATATCTTTTCAGCTGCATCAAAGTCTTTGAAATAAGCTAATATCTCAGCTTTTTTAAGAGCATTTGAATGCAATGCGTTCAAACGGGAAACAAATTTAATACCGGCGTAATCATTACGTCTCACAAACGCAGCCTCAGCAGTATCAAGTGCAGATTCCGACTCGAAATTTTTTAAAGCAGCTTCTGCTAGCAACAACCTGGAAGAAGTTTCTTACCTACAGAAAAATGTTGGAAAGGATAACCGTAAACTAAAAAGATTATACTTGATTATCGAAAATCATGATTCTGATGAAGATTACTCTTATTATTTTTAACAGCATTCCTTTATGTCATAGTAAAATATAGAAAATGATACCATAGTTGCGGATGTGGGTTATCTTTAATAAAGTTTTCCGCTTCCTTCAATCCTACTTTTTCAATGAGCTGTCGCGTGTCTCTCAGAGACTTAACCTCGACTCTTACAATGTGTTGAGGTGTACATTTATCGTCCACATTGTCCAGAAGTGCTGAGGTGATTTCCAATTCCTAGAAACATTTATATTTTATAATGCAGATACTGCTTTCTATAATGTGGAGCAACGTAGGACAGTGGTCTGAAAAAAAGGTCTATTCAAGCAGCTTGAAACCTTTCGATGTAGATCTACACAGCAGCCCCGGCCCTGGGGTAGAGCGATAGGAGCGGTCGCTCTAGGCGCCAGATGGCAAGAAGCGCTAAAAAGCCAAATGCGAAAAACAATTACCAGCGTTAAATAAAACTTTGATGGCGCCTTTTGACAGGCGCGGGAGCAGTGTTACCAGATCAGATTTTAAAAAATCCGTACATGCACAGACTTTAGGGTTCCGAACCTCAAAAAAAAAACGGAACCCTTATAGGATGCTTGTATGTCTGTCTGTCTGGTGTCTGTTTTGCAAACTATACCGTGTGACATATTAAATTAAAGAACTTATTGTGAGGATCTTAAATATATTTTTTCCATAATTTTAAAATAAATGAATTAAAAGATATTTAAGAAAATTGACCATTCCCCCCCGCCCCCCACTTATCTCCTAAACTACTGAGCCTAACATTTTGAAAAAAATACAGAGAATGGTTTATAGGAAAATTTATAAGAAGTCTATGATCTTAAAATAACATGGTAAATTTCTCTATTGTGCGTACCAACTTATATTTGCAGTTGGAATGTATGGAAGAACATGTTTTTCAACTATAATGTTAAGTTTGTATTTGGGATAAATTCATCTCAACTACTGAACCCTTCATTGTGCGTAGTGCGACACGCACTTGGCCGGTTTTTTTTAAAGCTAAATCTGTTCAGAGCGGCTAGAGTAGCCTTGAACCTAGTGCGAAAACAGCGTTTCTTGTAAAATTAAATGGGTACCTCGTTTGGGCTTCATAACGTTATAAGCATTTCGTTCTGATTCAACAATAACATTATCGTCAAAAATATAACTAACGATATCAAATATCATTAAATTAACAAAATAATAGCAAAAAAATACCACTATCACAAAAGTCGATTTTTGAAAAATTGGGAATTATTATTTATTTAACATTAGTTTTAGCCCGTGGTTTCGCCCGAGTGGATGTCGAAAAATATCCCACGGGAACGTACTACCGGGATTATATACCTATAGCCGAGGAAATACCACTGCGCCCCTGTTGTCAACCATAATTATGTAATTACGCGTAATTTTTAAACTGTGATATCTTTTAAACTATTCGATATGATGTCAAGTTTATGCACTAGTTTAATGTCAAGGCATATTTTAATCTAAATTAAATGCTCAATTTAAATAACATATTGTATTTTATTGGATAAGGATTAATATCTGACTGCCTCGTTGGTCCAGTGGTCGCAAGCGCTACTGCTGAGCATGAGGTCCTGGGTTCGATTCCCGGGTCGGACATAGTGATATTGGGTTTTTCCATTAGGAATTTCTCAGTAGCAACCCGGAGTCTGGATTTGTGCCCGGTTGATGGCAATAGGCTCGCCCCCTATTACATGGGACTTAAACATAACTGGCGAAATGTGGGTGTACTATAGGTACACCTCTGCCTAACCCTTCGGGGATTACAGGCGTGATGTTATGTTATGTTATGATTAATATAATACCGGTCAAAAAATCTTCGGAAATAACAATGAAATTTTCATCAAATTCTGAAAGATAATAATGGTTACTGTGGGTCATCCATAGAAGATAAGACATATGCCATCGCGGACTTTTTGTTGAACTTTTTAAGATGAACAATACTGTAGAACGTAAATTTTATATAATTTTTACCATTTTCGCGGCGCACGCCTATAAAACTCCCAGTCGGGATTATTTTTTCCGACATCTTCAACAATAATCGTCAAATTTCAGCCAATTTACACATAACCTTAATGAATTATAGACTAAAATCTTCCGCATGAACCACTCCGTCCATTTGTGAAAACCGTTTGAAAATTCGTTCGGTAGTTTTTGAGTTTATCGCATTCAGACAGACAGACGCCGCGAGGGACTTTGTTTTATAATATATAAGGATAAAACCAAAGTAGAATTTCGGTGAACTGATTTGAGAGTGTCGATGAAACGGTGCCGAAAGACAATCTCGCTCTACCCTCATCAAGGGCTAGGGCTGGCGTTGCTACACAGAGAGGGAAGTCTCTGAATAGCAGTTGCCAACAAACGCAAAGGTGACGATTGCACGTACCTTAAACTTACACAAATAGCCCTGCATTGTCAAAGGTTCTTCAGGTTCAGTATCTCTCATCACATAGAGTCTAGCTTTTTCCGCAACTGCCAACATTTGCGGGTTGTCGGACGCCCAGAGAGCGCTCCACACATCTTTACGTAACGCTTGTCCGATACTTATGTTGTTGGCCATGTCGGTCTCCAACAAATACAGAGAGCCTGGTTGGTCGATCACATAGAACTTGCTAAAAATAAATAATATTGTCTCATAAATTGCGTGTTGTCTCTCAAACCAATTAGAAAAAAATATTTATCGACCAGAATGATAAGTTTTTTTTTTCTTAATAATAAATTACAATCTAGCCTATAAGACTAATAAGCAATTTTAATCTAACTTTTTTACGTAATGATTATTTAAAAAAAATAGAATAGTGTTGATTGTACTTTACACAAGTTCGTTTCACTTTCTTAGAGTCTGATATTATAATGTAAACGCTTTGATCATGTGTTATATGTGTGTCATTGCCACTATTATTTCTAAGTTTTTATGACTAGGTAATTTAAGTTATGGTAAATTATGAGCCGCAAGTGAACATAAATGTGTCACTATAGAAAGTGACACAACATGGGTTATTTCTGTGTTTCATAAATCATTCATACCTGGAATTAGAGTTGAGCCCCAACCTATAGGGCCGCGAATTCATATTTATTGAAGTGATTTTCTTAAAATTCACAAGAGAAAATAGCAATATGGAGCCACTATCTCTTCCAATTAACAAATGCGTATCAGAACTTGCGACACAGCATATCGTGTCGTCCTGAAACCCTGCGTCTGTGGCCGTGACTGGTGACCCATCAACCTGGTGCAACTGTTCCGTAGCGCCTGAAATATCGCATGACTTGTAATTTGTGTACAACAAATAAAGTACTGCTTAAAAAGCTTGTTTTTCGTTCACCAAAGTTAACTTGCAGTTCAAAGCTGACAGAACATTGTATTGATTTAATCTTGTTCGGCACTGATAACTCTTTTTTTACTGGTTTTTACTTTTTTTTCACACAATTCTGATAATAGATTACTTCAAATACTTACGAGGTCTGGTTGGCGTAGAGAACTTCCATATTATAAAGGATTCCTTAGATGCTGCTACTACAATCGCTTTGCTGTTAATAGTCACATATACCACCGGAATACTTACCGCTTTCGCTAAAATTGCATACATAAAAATCAAAAAAGCTCATGACATAAGATCGTGCACTATGAGTACATAACTTAGTTTCAAGTTTCAAGTTTATAATGCTTATTTCGATATGACAACAAGTTTACTGATCAGAGACTTGATATTATTTAATAAAATCATGATTGTTCTCACCATCACACTGAATTCCTTGCTGATTTGATATTATTACTTGCCCCAAAGTGGCTATCACACAGTATTCGTCAATTGCGCACATATCAATGACATCAGGTATATGGTTTATCCAGGACTAAATTTATAAATAAAAAAACTAACATTACTGTTTGTGTATATGGATTATTTAAACCATGCCGTGAAAATATAAGTATATTAACCTGATGTGTTACAGTATCCCAAAAGGTAACGGTTTCTGTGCCCGATACATATGCCAATGTATTCCCATAGAAAGCGTACTTGTGGTCCATTTTGACGTTGGCAAAGTATATGAAGGAGTCGATAGCGATAGCAAGTCGCAGTGACCTTTTCTCCCACGATAATGCCCTCATGTTACCACCCGGCACACGCAACGTACGTATATGCTAGAACAAAAGAATATTAAAGCCTTTGAAGTTATCGCTTGCTTCAGGGCGTCATTTTTTTTTATACGCTCGTACCTCCCCATACGCGCCGAAAAATTGAACAACGTTGGTCTTTTCTGCCGTACAGCCGGCAGCAGCCAGGATGGTGCCATTATGATTCCAGCAACAATCAATAATCAACATGTTTGATTCTACAACGACACTATCTGAAATTGATTACAATATCTTACATGATTTTCATAGAATGTAGGGAACAATGAATTTTACTTTTTTACGTTGGCAAAAATCTGCATATGGGCACCTGCAGCTCCTAGTAAAAGTTCTTGATGATATTGTACCCAACCTTGAATTAATTATCTACTTTTTTCTAAGTTCAGTATCAAAGATATCGATTTACCTTCCTCATTGCAACTTTTCATTAGCAATATCACGCCACTTTTGTAAGATATTGCTAGAACAGGTCTGTTGGCTGGAGCACTTCCCGAATACCAGTCCATTGTAACAATATCCATTGATCCCGACACACCATGAATAGTAACTGGCATCTAAAACGGGAAAAAAAATATCGTGGGGGTACTAGTACTCGTATTAGTCTCTCTACAATATACATGCAAAAATGATGAGATGACGAATGTTGATGTGATTTTGGTTATTGCAAAAATATTACTTTATAGGTAAATATCGGATCGAAATATCGGAAAATATCGGTATAAATTTCGGCTTCGTAGAGCGTCGTCTCCGTAGATATAAGAAAGAAGGAGATATGCCCGGTAGTTGAAAATGTATCGAAACCCAATGTCTCCAATTTGTCCCCACCAACTCGCCAAAAATACACATGCAGATCAGTAAACCCAATAGATATGAAGTCGCGCTGACTTTTGCAATTCATAAATCAGAACGTACTACACAATCAATTTCAACCTTATCCCATTATATACAGCGTGCATTTACCATGCACCGTACAACTCACTCACACGAAAACATCAATCGTTGTGCTGTGCAAAAAAGCTATCTAGTTTACATATACGCTAGTGATTGACTAAATCGGAAAGTATAAAAAAAATGGGAGTTCCTGAAAAAATTATAAATAAAATACAATATACATATAATTAAAGGTGATATAAATAAACAATACGTAGCTTAATTTTTTTTTACATAAGTCTAAAAATTTTAACTTTATGAGAAAAATTTAAATTAAGATTTCACATCGGTCTTCCAACCATGCTATAACTGTTGAAAAAGTGAAGAACAAACTTGAATAGTAATATAAATTGATATGACAATCGATATTGTTGTCGATACGCGTACGCCTATGCCTACGTTAGTGGATCTGTCTGCACAAGCACATCACTAAGTGTCACTGTCCACTGATGCGTAGCTAGATAGACGCTTCGAAAATACGAAGATGACAGTGTATGTCACTCATTGTATAGAATGAGTAAAACTACTTATCAGAATTTACTGCAAATCGTAGCACCACTATTACAAAAATAAACACGTCCTTTCGATTGATGTACGCTCCGGCGTATGACATGCGGTACGGCAGGCGTCATGAAGCCTGCATGCAGCGACGCAAGCGCGACGTTGCCGCTCCGTCGACAGAGTTTCATAGTTTTGTATGTAAGCTGTGAGCAAGCGTACACCAAGCGTATAATGACGAATACACGTCTATGAAGCTATGCCTCCGTGGACAATGACCCTTTCTTTACTCGCTGCAAGATACAGCAGCCGTACTACGCGATGCAACCGCTTAAATAAAGTATGGTTTTGTGATTTTTACATTGCTTGTCCGGTCACTTAGCGACGTACTTAGGTAGTGGTTAAGAAGCAATGTATTTACTGCAAAAATACACACATCAAAAGTGTCTAGGGATCAACATATATTTTTGCAATAACTTTTCTCCTGATTGATATTAATTAAAATTTTCTTTAAGGATTCATCAAATAAAGTGTTTTCGTTTGTCACAGTAACGATAAACCAAGTCACCTTTGCATTAATAAAGAAATTTGCCATTTTCCTAATAAAGGGATTTTTGACATTTGAACCACTAACATTAAAGTTCGAAAAAAAGACTGAAATAACAGTTTTCTTTAAAATTTTATTGGGTAACTTAAACAATTAATAATCCGTGTTTCTACCGCGAACACTAACAACACAAGAACATCGGTTTGGCATACTCAAAATGAGTTCATCCAAATCACGCTGTGGAATGGCCGCCCATGTTCGTTGCAACAACAAAAAAAGGTCTTCTTGCGACTGGATACCCTCCATATTCGGCAGAGCTCTTCTCTGTAGCATATCCCATGCATGCTCAATCAGGTTCAAGTCTGGCGACTGAGCAGGCCAGAGCAGGACATTGATGTTAGCTGCGGCGAGAGTCTGTCTTACAACTCTTGCGGTGTGCGGTCGTGCATTATCATGCATTAACTGAAATAAGGGACCGATTTGCACTTGTAGAGGAACGATGACGTCAGATACAATCGTCTCAGCATAAATTTGAGCGTTGAGGTTGCCTCTGATCCAAATCAACTCAGTTCTTCCGCCGATCCAAATACCTGCCCATACCATGATGGTTCCACCACTATAAGGATGGACTTCCTGGCAGGATTTTAATCGCTGTTGGCGTCCAGGGGTTCTCCAGTGTCGTATCCGGTCTCATACCAAAACGAGACTCATCAGAAAAGCACACGAAACGCCATTGTTCTTCTGCTCAATTTCTGTGTTCAAGAGCCCATTGATATCGAATCCTACGATTGTGCATTGCTATAGGTGGTACCCGTAGCGGTCTTCGGGAATGAAGGTTCACTTCATGCAAGCGGTTTCTGACTGTTTGGTCGCTAATTAAGTTCCCTGAAGAGTGATGAAGCCTCACGGCTAACATCATGGCGGTTATTGTTGGAGCTCTTCGAGTTAAGATTTGAATGTATCGGTCTTGTCTCCGTGTGGTGCAGCGATACCGTCCTCCATGGCGCTCAGCCACGGTACCAGTGCTTCGGTAACGTGTCCAAAGTCGACTGATAACACTCTGACTTGTATTCAGAGCTAAAGCCACAGTACGTTGCCGGGAACCAGCTTCTATCATTCCCACGGCTCTGAGCATTTCTTCCCTGCTTAAATGACGTCGCCGCTCCATAATAACGTTGGTTTTAATCAGTAGTAGGGAAACAGTAGCACTAATAATGTCTTCAATGCGTTGTATGTTTTTATAGGGAAAATATTGACAGCTGATTTTCATCTTTTACTCGAATTTGATTAACAGTTCCTGTTTCAAATTATGAAATGCACCAAAAAGGATCCATATAAATTTATATAATCATAAATTTATTACAAAGCCACATCTCAATCTCAAGAAATCCGCATAAAAATGCTTGATCCCTAGACACTTTTGATGTGTGTAGTACAGCCGCTGTGATATATGAAAACAAAAATAACGTAGAGGCAAGAAATATTTTACGATTTGATGTTTTCCATGATTTTCAACACAAATATAGTAAAATACTTGTGCTGATATATGATAAGTGGTTCTATGATTTTTTTTAGAGCTCCAAGGGCCATAGACCTACGTATTTGATACCTCCACCACGCGTTCCTGAGAAAAAGGGTCTTGACAAACTGACAGACAGACGGACAGACAACGAAATGATCCTATAAGGGTTCCGTTTTTTTTCCTTTTGAAGTACGGAACCCTAACAATAAATAAAACGTTCTGAAAGTACATACTGGCTGGCTAAATGGATCTATGCCATAGAGCTATACTTAAATATTTTTTTTTTAAATATCCCGCCAATTTTAGTTAGGTTCTTTTCTATCTGTTATCGTGGGTGTTTTATGTCATTGGAAAATCTATTAACATAATTATAATAAAATGAGTTCTTCCAGTGACGAAAATGAGACACTGACTTCGGAATCATTTCGTTATAAATCAGCAATTATAGTACCTAGGTAATTTGTTGCCGCCAAAAATTATTTTCTCCCAGTCAATGGTAAAAAGTAGAGTACACAACTTGTGAAAATAGAATTCTTCTCGGACCTTGTATCTAGGGTTGCCAACCATACTTTATAATAACTTATCTTACGTTATTTAAGATAAATATACTTTATACTTTTGCATGAAAATAACGTAGGTATGCAAAAATACTTTATTTTAAAACGAAGTATTTAACTAAGAGTTTACCCATAAGTAATTACTGATCTATATTTAAACCAAAACTTAAATGTCAAAAAAGAAAATCTAAGTACTAGGTAGAATTATGTTATAGAATTTTTAGTGAAAAATACTTTTCACAAATGGCAAGCTTAGAAATGGATTTGATTTATTAAGAGACAGATCGTCTGCTTTGTTTAGCTGTAGGTAAGTCTTCCAATAGAAATAAAAAAACGAGTAATTTTATTCATTTAAATCTAAATAGTGGTTGTAAAACTAGCTTTGAAACTCTCAAATACAACAAAAAATTGTTAGCGTTTGTTAAAAGCACACAAAATTGTATTTAAGGGAATAACAACATAAATTTGAAGTATACTTTTTTTTATTCCAGATACTTTGTTTTTCCTATTCACAAAACTTGATACGGAATTTTTCTCAAAAAAAGTTGGCAACCCTACTTGTATCCCTCGCTAAGCTTGTGATTCTACTCTAGAATCCTTCGCTGCTCTCGGAATCCAACTTAGTCCCTCGAACAAAATTCCCTTTTTTTCACTTGTTGTCTTGTTGTATAATCTACTATTTTATATGGAATGATTAAACAAAACGGTGTAACTTTTAAACTAAATGATCTATCGCGACGAAACAAACTCCATAATGATTGGAAGTAATTAGATGTCCTCATAAAATGTTGAAAAAAAACTATCCTCAGTTGAAAATAAACATGCTTTTTTTATCAAATTTCTATTTTAAATGTGAAAACTTCTTAAGGCGCGTTGGGCATTCTAGAAATGGGAAAAAACAATAGAATTCGCGACACTATTACACCTCATTAAAAGTATTTCCTGCACAGTAAAATTGTTGAAGTTTTCACTTCTGTCGGCACTCCCGGAGTGCCAGTTTTTTTTTCATAATTTTTTACAATAATCGTAAAATTTCTCAATAAGACCCCATTACGTACTTTATAATGGTTTAGCTGTGTTTGATAGCCACTTTTGAGGCACACGGATATGATCATATTTGTACGCTTGCTGTCAAATAGGATCCTTTATCTATGATCATAGACGATACGAATCATATGTAGTTATTATACCGCCATAGTTTCTTCATATAAAAATTACTCATACATCTCTGATCATATTTCTATGATAATCTAATATGGCTCTAATTGGGGCCTCTGTGAGAGGATTTAAGATTTTGATACAATCAGTAGCAGTAAAAGTGGCCCAAACCATAAGCGCGTATTCGGGAACTACCTAAACCTCATGGGATATCTATTGGATTTCTTAATGAGATATCAAGTCGCTTATTTAGTCGGTTAAGTGCATAATTTCAATTTTGGTTAAAATATATGAACGTAAACGAAGCAAAACGAGTATGTAAGTATCGTAGCAGGTGGCGTTCTATAGTTTCTGCCTACCCCCATCCATGGGAAGAAGACGCAAGTTTAATGTTATGTTCATTTGGTTAAAAAAATAAATATAGTAATTTTTTTTTACAAATATTTTTTGATGTGTAGGTACGTTATAATGATCTCAGAAAAAAAAAACATGCCAGGTACGTTAACTCTGCTTAAAGCGAATTTACACTAGACTAATGTGAAATTATTCACTTAAATCAGTTACAGCTAAGCTACATGCCATTTATTTTCATTAACAAAAACGAAGAACAGTTTAAGTTTGTTCACAAATTCGCGTTTAGGGCTAGGGCTACATTCATTGCCAGTGAGTATACAGTCAGCCCCAAAAAGATGTACATACGGACAAGAAACCATTTATTGTCAACAACCTTTGTTTTACAACATTGTATCCACCAATAGGTACAAAACATATCATACAATTTATTTTACCAAACCCGCCTATAAACCCTTTGACCAAAACCATGTTAACAATGCTAGTTCCAGAACAAGGTAACATGGCTGAAACGTCATACGACTTATATCGAATGACTCGTTTTTAGATTCTATTTTTTGTACCTGTACGATGGATACAATGTTAAGAAACAATGGTTGTAGACAATAAAATGATTCCTTGTCCATGTATACATCTTTTGGGGGCTGACTGTACAATGTACATACTGTAAAATTTCCTTGATCATCATATATGTGCAGTTCGCCATTGGTCAGCGCAAAGAGAAGCTGTGAATTATCGGGCGACCATTGCACTGCAGCAAGCCCTGGTCCTTTAATGTCTTTGCCCCACACTCGAGAACCATCTACAGAGCCCACAATAACAGCTCCTGTAATAATATTATATGTTAAAGACGTTGCTAATCCCGAGCCCGCGTCATGTGACTTTTATTTTAATCACATAAGGTTTAAAATGCAATAACAGACTCGTGCTCGTAAACTGCTAAACAATCATCACTCTCCTCCCTCATCAGCTTTGCTCTGCCGTTACCACATGACTCTGGCAGAATAGTCGACATCGGCTAAGTTGCCGAAACAAAAAGAAATAAAAAAGCTATAGTCATTCTCAGCACCAATCAAGTGAAAGAAATGGTGAAGTCAAATTTAAATACACATATCATCAATTTCCTTTATCTCTATCCCTTTCTGCCACTTGGATGTGAAAGTCACTGGACCGAGAAGTCCATTCGCAAGTAAAACCACGGACTCTTAGCGCTTAGGCGCGATGCGATTGTTAAATGGCATCGCAATCGCAACGCGGACGATGCCCCTAAGTGACAGAAAAGATAGACATTGAAATCCTGATCCATGTCATAAGTATAATCCCTATTTCGCGTAAACAAAAGGCAGCCCTTTCTTGCCTTCTGTCTTTAAATTATGCTTCGTATGTCCATTCACAGCCACCATCATGACAGAAATCTATTCTACTACTGGTACACACAGCGTCAGTATGTGCTAGCTCCTTAAGTTTTAAAATATTACACTCCTACAACATTGAAACGAATAATCTAAAGAATACTTCAAAAAGAGTTCATTGTTTCGACTTGGATTCGAACCATTGCATCATCGAACGTCGTCATACTTATACTACCGGTATGAGTATGACGACGTTCATTTGACGAACTAGCCAGCGAGCCTATGTGTATTGCGATGAAATTGTTATTTACCATCGTCCATCTCGTATCTTATACACGGGAAGCGGTCTCGAAACCTTCGACTATGTAGACGTTAAATAACTTTTCATAAATGTTAATCCTATTCACTAAAACAATACATTAGTCATAATAAAAATATTTTTGCAAAATACTCAAACCAACTTGGGCTTATCATGGATTTGAATGCATATGTCTTTTATGGGGGTAACTACTTAATGGAGTTGTTTGTATCTACTAACAAGTTACAGGTTTAATAATATAATTTATATTGTCTCACCATCCTCATAAGCTATGCAGATTTTTTGACCGTCAGAACCCCAAGCCATGCTTCTTACAGTTGATTTATTTCTGTTATTTATCATTTCTTCATACCAGGACCCCTGGAAAATAATACACACCACATTATGGCAGTTCCCAAATCTATCACTACACAGAAGGTATAAATAGGACAACACATTGACTTAATGGCCTATATTCACATAAATGTATCAAAATAAAAAATTAAATTGATGAAGATGTTAATTTACAAAGTTGAAATTACCTTATAAAGCATCCAAACAATGATGACACCATGTTCATCACTAGTGGTTAGCTTCTGAAAGACTTCATTCCAAATAGCCACACACAACTGTCCAGTGTGGCCTTCCAAGCTTAGATTCATTGAAAGATTACCTCCACCGCCTGTAATTTATTAAGTAAAAATTAATTAATTAGCACAGAGGTGATATTCAGTTACCCCAGGCCACGGCAATGACCCTGCCCCCAAAATATCATCCAAGCTGACGAGAGCCTATATGGCTTGCTTGTTCTACTGCTACTTGAAAATGTTTTGATCCAAGTTGACCAGCCCACCATCTGAGACTGACCCAAAAAATATCTTAGGCTGTAATTGTGCCTGAGTAGTAACTCAGGCACAATTACAGCCTAAGATATTTTTATATATATACTAGTAATTATTGTTTAGGCGCAAATAAATGGATGATTTTGATTGTAGTAATTTAACTGTGAGAGAAATAACTTTTTCTTTCAAGAGGAAAAATGATGGAAAACTAAAAAAACAAAAGCCTAATTAAAGCAAATGTTTATAACATTACCAGATTCCAATTTTAAAACTTTTAACATGCCATCTTCTCCACCAACAGCAATGTACCCAGATGAATGGTTCCATGATATGCAAGTTACGTTTGATTGCTTTGGTATTGCAATCTGAAAAGAAAATGAAAACATTTTATAAAACAGTCTCTCTGTCCCTTCATTTATTAAAAACTTAAGAACCACCTGAACCATAAATCTTAATAGGTTTGTTTTCTGGCTAGTTTTCGGTATTACTATTTTTTAAGTGCAGACCTGTGCACCACTAGCTGGCATGAGTAGTAGTAAGTAATAGTAGTAAGTAGTAAGTAAAAGTAGTAGTAGTAAGGTTAATCAATAACTTTGAGGCATTAAGGATTTGAGGTCTAGGTGTAAATTTAGTGCACCTAAAAAGTACTAACACACTAACTAGACTTAAGTTTTTTAGTTTGAAGAATTATCTATAATTTATAATGGTTGTTGAAATAAAAGTACCCCCCTAAATTAAGATACAAATAGTATGTATTGCAGTTTCAGTTCTTAGCATTTCAAAATACTACTTTTTTAAATTCATATATAGTGAAATAACATAGTTTTTATGCTATCAAAGGACTAAGTTGGATTCCGAGAGCAGCAAAGGATTCTAGACTAGAATCCTGAGCAGAGCAAGGGATACAAGGACCGAGCATTCTTTTTATTTTTCACGTATTGTGTACTGTTACTTTTTACCATTGACTATGAGAAAATAAATATTACCTAGTTTATCTATTGTTATTGCTGCTTTAGAACGAAATGATAATTTTCGTCATTGGAAGAAATAATTATATTAATAGATTTTCCAATGACATGAAACAACCATGTCATCAGATGGAAAAGAACATAACTAAAATTGGCAGGTGTAAAAAAATAATCTTCTACTTATATATATAGAATTCTCATGTCACAATGTTAGTTGCCATACACTTCTATAGTAATATAGGTAGGTCTTTTTTTTGTGTGGGAAATTATCAAATAACTTCTCCCGCTCTGAGTGGAGCGGGAGCGCGTGTCAGACTCTTACTGACTAAAACCCACCCGTGTTCCTCCAGTTACCTATATTGCCACGGCAACCTTTTTGGACAATAACCGCAACCCTGGCAGATATTCGGTAGGTCTGAGAATCGGTCGTAATCTATTTTTCATACCCCTAAGTGATGAGGGTGGTCCACCCCAAATATATATTTTTTTTATTTAGGCTTGGCTTGCACGAATTTTGATGATATCTCAGTAGATAGATAGATAGATAGGTAGGTAGGTAGGTAGGTAGGTTGGTAGGTAGGTCATGCACATTCATTTACTGTTAGGGGGAACGAAGTTCACTGGGTCAGCTAGTATATGTATGTATATATATATATATATGCAATCTGAGTTGAGCTGCACAATAACTCACAAATGCGTGCACTGACTGGACAGGCCCTCTCAATCTGTGTGAAGCTTTCCTCAAAAGACCACTTCAGACACCAATCTACATGGTCTTTACATGATCGACCAAGATTATGTCTGGACTTTAAAAGAGACTGTGACCTCTGAGTTTGTTTCGGCCTTTCTTCTCAGAGTAGTCAGATAGGAAACGCCGACCTCATCTAATTTTTAAAATATGATTGACGTGTAAAAGTGTTTGTACAAACCTATTTACAGAAATAAAATCATTTATCATTTATAAAAGCTCGATGGAATCGCTCCATCTAGCTGGCCAGTAGGTACTTTCAACATGTTCTATTTATTTTACGGTTCTGTACCTCAAAAGGAAAAAACGGAACTCTTATAGAATCACTTCGTTGTCTGTCTGTCTGTCAGTCTGTCCAGAACCTATTTCTCAGGAACGCGTGAAGGTATCAAGTTGAAATTAATATCAAATATGTAGGTCTATGGTCCCTTGGAGCTCTAAAAAAATCAGCTTCTAAGTCAACGCAATAACAAAATACGGCCATTTAATCGGCATAATATTTTGATAATTGCAAATAAATTAAAACCTGTGTACTTCCCGTTGACCTAGAATCATGAAATTTGGTAGGAAGCAAGGTCTCACTGCTAATGAACGATTTTGGATTTTTTCCTTCATATGTATAAAGGAAAGAGTCCAAAATAGTTAATTTGTACAAGTTTTCAAACTACAATGCTAAGTTTGTTTTTGGGATAAATTCATCCCAACTATGGAACCCTTCATTGTGCGTGGTTTGACACGCACTGGCCGGCTTTTGTAAATAATTCGTATTATTCGTGCTTGTTCCAAATTCATAAAGTTTTTATTCACTCAAACGAGTAAAAGGGAGTTTTGTTCACTGATATCGGTGAATCAAATGCCCTTTTTCGAGTGGCAATGGCAAAAAGAAGATAAAAGGTAAATAATTTAATGTCTTTGTATACGTAGAACAAAAATATGTGTAGGAGCGTAGTTACTTTAGAAAAAGATACTGGACAAATTAATAAACTACTTTAAAGTTTGGTAAACTACATAAAAACTAGATCAACTACAAAAACATATTTTTTTTAATAATGTCAAATTCATTTTTAAAAAATCAGCATCAATAATTTTATTCATCATCATTAATTAATTCATTTATTCATTTTTTGTCGTTCATTTATTACGAAGCCCTTGCCTTAAGGTAACAGAAAACTGCGCGAGATAAAAAATATTTGAATCTGCACAAAATCTCTATGGAAACACCGAATAACAACAAAATAAAATAATTACCTTCTTGCTCATATAAATGAACATTTTGAATGTGTATTTCCAATATTTTTTTATTTGCAGAATATTTTGCTTTGTTGCGTGTTTTCAACTATTTTGAATGTTCTTTTTAATTTACAACACAAACATGAAGCAGACAAACAACCACAGAACATATATACCAAACAACAAGTCAACAACAACCACAGACCAAAACCCAGAGTCCCAGAGCATGTAACTTTAAATCAGTGCTGCCAACCGAAGCATATTATTATACCATGCTGCCAACTACAAAAGTTCAAATTATCGAGTTCCCATGTTAAAATTATCGTATTTTGAGCAAAATTATCGTACAAAAGAAAAAAAAAACCAAATCAAATTGCTATCAAAAGACGATGACTAATTTTATATTAGAGTGAAATGGAAAGTATTTGCAAAGTTTCACCTATAAGAGTGCTAGCAGCAGAAACCGTAAACATGTTTATTCATAGTTTTTAGTTGATATTTTTGTGTTTTCAATGTAAAATTAAATAAAACACTAAAGAGGGAAGAGAGAGATACTTACTTGTTGATATTGACATACTTGAGAATTGACATTGACATTTCTTGTGTGTTTGACAAATACGTTTTGATAATGGAACTTTGAATTTTTTTTCAGCAAATCACAAAATTATTACCTATACGCTAGACATTCATTATCGTACGGGTTGGCAACACTTCTTTAAATGCACTTTAGTATGCGTGAGTTTGAACCTCCGTATTTCGGTGAATTTTGGTCATAATAGTTTATAATTATCTTCAAATTACAGTCAGTGCAATATTGTGCTGTAATGATTGAGGAAAGAATATGCATTATTAATATTATCATATAACTTTTTTCTTATTTCGTAAGCCTTGTTTTCTTTAATTTTTCGAGGTGATTAGACACATGAAAGGGTTGAATAGACAAGCCTGAGGGATGAATAGATATGGTAAAGGGGTGATTAGTTACGAAAGAGAGGTGATTAGAAATGATAATGACAGGCTATCACAAAGTTTAAGCCCCGTTGGCAGGTTCAAATTTCACTTTTAGTGTTTTTAATTTTACTTTGGAATTTTGTGATTCTTACTAAAGTTATGAAGAATTTTCTATTCGCCCCTCAGGTGTATCTAATCGCCCTTCAGGCGTGTTTTTCTTCCCTGATGAGGAGTAAACATTGCGATACAGTGTGACCAAGCTTCAGGTGTACACACCTGAAGCTTGCTTACTGGGCTCGCCGCCGCCGCCGCCGGTTACAACCGACGGCAAAGTTCGCAAAGTTAAAAACTGCGTACTAAAAGTTCGGACGTCTATCACTCACTTTCCGGCTTTTACCCGTTACGACTATCAAAGATCTACTACTACACTCGACTAGGCTCGATGTTGCGTCGCTGTCTCCACTCTGTCTGAATGGTGTTCAGAATGAATACGCAAATACGGTTAAAAACCTGGGGGTGATCATGGACTCTCACTTATCGTGAACTGCCCATGTTGCTCAAGTTAGTCGCAAAGTGCACTACAAGTTCCATTCGTTGAAGTGCCTCCAGAGCTTCTTGCCCTTGAAGACCAAAATCTCCCTTGCTCAAACTCTCATACAGCCCATCATAGACTAAGCTGATGCCTGTTATTTGGATGCCACCGAGGAGCTTTTAAATAAACTAGATCGTTTGCAAAATATCTGTATTCGTTTTGTTTTTAACCTTAAAAAGTATGATCACGTTTCTAATTTTCGCAAGATACTCAAGTGGCTCCCTATTCGACTTCGCAGGAACTCTCGGATATTGTGTCTGCTATTCAACATCCTTCACAACTTGTACTTGAGTGATCTCGTTATGCAACGGTCTCAACCTCGGTAAGCATAGCTTAACATTTGATTGAATCGTGTGGCTGTTATTATTTAGCCACGAGCCTTTCAACAACATTCCAAACTCCACGGGTCTAATCTAATAAAAAAATCAAAACCCTCGATCGATGACAGTTTACTCAACTGGCAACATTGCGAAAATCAATAATATTTACAGAACTGAAAACATGTCAAAAAGATTTTCGCGACATCTTCATGAAATAATTCAATTTTCAATCTGTTGCATTGTTACTGGTAATTTCGATTTAAACAGTTAATTCAACACTGAGTCCTTTGCACTTTGTAGCTTTTGTATATTTTAAAGTTCGGCTTACACAGCCGATATTTTCAACGCAAGATTTCAAATAAAATAATTATTAAGTTCATGAAAATGTTGGGTCGAAAACAAAGCTTAAAAGGGGAGCCGGTACTAGCAGACTACGGTCCAGAAGAATCTCTAAATGAAAGTGCCGATATTGAATGGGTCAACAAGGTAATATATACAATGCAATTTATTTTTAACACATTGAAATATTTTGGCATAATTTCTTGCCAGATCTCTCCAGTCGTCTTCAGCGCTTACAGCATGAGTTTGAGAAATTATTTGTTTTAAAATAATGTCCATTGCAAGGTACAGGCCTTTTATCGAACGACCCTTTTGAGGGGTACCCTAAAAAGATGTAGTAAAGAATATAAAATAAATAATATTTTTATTCCAGTTATGGGTTAGAAGAATTCTCAGATTATGTGCTTTATTAAGTTTAATGTCTGTGTCACTGAATACTCCAAAATCATTTGAAAAGTACCCATCTCTGCAAACTATAACTTTTGCTGTGGACTGCAGTGTCACACTCTTATTTACTGCAGAAATGATTGCTAAAATGCATATTAGAGGGATACTAAAGGTATGTTAAACAAAAAGCTGTGGTCAACTATTTATATGCTATAAATACATGTTTAATAATAATATCTTTGGACTTTCAAGCATTAGCAATTAGTCCTATTAAATAAATAAGGAATCAATACAGTGTTCTATGCTCTAGAGATTTGTGACTATCCTAAGACGTTCTTGCAATGATAATATTATTTGTCTTCTTTTGGGTACATTTTTAAATTATATTACATCCATCCCTAATATTAGTTGACCACTACTGAAATAATATTTAAATTTTTAAAAGCCTTCCTTAAGGGAAGACTAGATGTCTTTCTTTGAGATTATGACTGTTTTCAGTAATCATATTCTATATTGATTTATTTGAATACTAACTACTAAATGAAATACTTATTACAATGAATGTTTTCAGGGGGATGTAGCCTACCTAAAAGACCACTGGTGCCAGTTTGATGCCTCAATGGTATTTTTTCTTTGGGTATCTGTTCTCTTACAAATGTTTGAGTTGACTGGCATTGTACCCAGATACAGTTACCTAAGTATATTAAGAGCACCCAGACCATTGATAATGATTAGATTTTTGAGAGTATTTTTAAAATTCTCTATGCCAAAATCTAGAATCAATCAGATATTCAAGTAAGTGGATTTAATAAAAAGATTTGTGCTATGCTTAAGTCACTTCTCTTTTTTAAAGATGCAATAAGCTTTATAATAATTTTAATTTACCAATGCCAAGCAGTGGGACTATAGTGGTTAAGTACCTGGGTGACCCAGCTCTAGTATGTTTATTTTATTATACCTACTAATTCAACACTGCCATAATCATTATTCTACTGTCAATAATCTCATGTCATTATTCATTATCTTGTTCTAAATTTTGGGCAACCGAACTCTGCTCGGGTGAAAATATGGAGAAAACAAATTTTCCCAGAGATGAGACCTTGCTAGATCGATTTTTCGCCCCATAAACCCCTAAATCATCAAAATCGTTAGATCCGATTTCGAGAACATGAGTAGAAATCTAAATACAAACAAGTATATATACATAAAAATATTTTTAGTTTAATATTAAGGGCTAAAAATCCTTGTAATTTCTTCTATGTATGAATTCACCACATAATGCTCACACTATGTATGTTGTGTGTTACAGGAGATCAAGTCAACAGATATATAATGTGACCCTATTCTTCTTGTTCTTCATGTCCCTGTACAGCTTGCTAGGTGTACAGTTCTTTGGAGAATTAACACATCACTGCGTCAGGAATGATACAAATCCATAGTTAGTACATATTATAACATACTATATATTTTTTGAAGTTTTGGGTTTTTGAAAAGGGATCTATATGGTGGCTACACAAACATTGTTGATTTGCTTGAAAAGGTCTGGAATAATTTCTTGCATCAAACCTGTCTATATCTAATGGTTGGCATAGCTCCCTGTTCAATAACTATTAAAATATTAGTTTATTTATAATATAACCCTGAGTATAAAATAATTTGCTATAAATTAATAAAATATTTAAATGAATTATGAAATTTATTTTTCAGTCAAATCACTATAAATTCCTTAGCTATTCCTGACACTTTTTGTTCTCCTGACCCTGGTTCAGGATATCAATGTCCTCCTGGAATGAAGTGTATGAAACTTAATTTATCCAAATACATCATGGGATTCAACGGGTTTGAAGAGTTTAGTAAGTAGAAAAACAACAACTTTATTGAGCTTTAAATCAAGCAAGTTATTTATGTTATTAAAAAATGTTTTTTTTTTCTGTTTAGCAACAAGCTTGTTCACTGTCTACCAAGCATCTTCTCAAGAAGGTTGGGTCTTCATAATGTACCGCGCTATCGACTCTCTACCAACATGGAGATCAGCTCTATACTTCAGGTAAAATCAAAACAATACCTAACTTCATTCTGGAAATTATCAACGAATATTACAAATTATTGTAAAATCTTTACAGCACAATGATATTCTTTTTGGCCTGGCTAGTCAAGAATGTTTTCATAGCTGTGATCACTGAAACATTCAATGAAATAAGGGTACAATTCCAACAAATGTGGGGTGTGAGGAACCCTATTACTAAAGGGAGCACTACCCAGTTTTTCACTGGTGACGATAATGGATGGAAATTGGTTACTATTGATGAAAATAAACATTCAGGTAATTATCATAAATAATTCTGGATTTAAATGATAAATAAAATAGGCGAGATATTTTTTTCATTATTTTTTTTCTTCCAGGCAGTGCACCAGAAATATTCCATAGATTATTAAGGTCCGCATATTTCCGACTACTAGTCATGGGGGTTGTCTTGGCAAATGGAATAATAACAGCAACAATGAACTTCAAACATGATGACAATCCTAGAGAATTCTTTTACGAGAAATACTATTATATAGAGGTATCTGAGATTGTGTTTTCGTAAGCCATGTTTTTAACCTAATGTTAAGTATTATAATATTTAATAAAACAAATATTTTCTATACTTTCAGATTGCATTTACCATTTTCTTGGATTTGGAGGCATTAATCAAAATTTGGTGTTTGGGACTAAAGGGCTATTTCAAGCACTCTGTTCACAAGTTTGAATTACTTTTAGCTATTGGCACTACTATTCATATAATACCCCAGCTGTACATGTCAGGGTTTACATATTTTCAGGTAAATACAATTGTTGTAAGAAAATACATTTTGTTCCAATAATGCAGTGAATGCAATGTTTGTAAGGCAAATAGACTGCCATTATTTATTCATTTGGTTTCGTTTTAGGTTCTTCGAATAGTAAGATTGATAAAAGCATCACCATTATTGGAGGGATTTGTCTACAAAATCTTTGGACCAGGAAAGAAACTTGGCAGCCTGATTATATTCACAATGTGTTTGCTCATCATTAGCTCTTCTATATCAATGCAACTGTTTTGTTTCCTGTGTGAATTTACTAAATTTGAAACATTTGATGAAGTAAGTAATATCTCGAAATGATGGGCTATATTAATACGCTTATTTTCGGTCCAGAAATCTACTTAATAAAAATCTTAAATTCATTCACTGACAGAAAAGACTCAGCCTTACCGCTGGGTCTAAAATCATAAAATTTTGCACAAGAGTTATTTATATAACGAAAGTGAGCACCAAGGAAGGATTTTTGGAAACTACCTACTACTACTCTACTAAGAAGGTTAAGTAGTGGATGAAAGTTTGTATGGAATTTCGTCGTTTTTGCCGATGGGTAATCTTATCGGGCACTCGGCTTGTCATACAATAAGTTCCTACAGACCTATATTAGCCAGTAGCTAGACACTTACACAATGCTTATAAAATTAATGGTAATTCAGATAATTGCAGCATTATAGTTTGACCGAGACGCTGTACCGCGCCTTAGGAGTGGCGGGGGCGGGACGCCGTGAGCGTTGACGAACGAGCGGCTTGCACTGTCCCCTCGTCTCGCCGCGGACATATCTAAGGCGCGGTACAGCGGTATCGGTCAAACTTTAATAATAATCTTTGACAATAATATTATGTTTTAGGCATTCATGTCTATGTTCCAAATTCTAACTCAAGAAGCCTGGGTAGAGGTAATGGACGAGACCATGGTGAGAACAAGTCAAACATTGACGCCTCTTGTTGCCATTTACTTCATACTGTACCATCTGTTCGTCACTTTGGTAAGGAAGCATACTTATCTTTACAATAATTATGCTTATAATACACTGATTATATAGTTCTCATAATTTTGAACTTTATTCCAGATTGTGTTGTCGCTTTTTGTAGCAGTCATCTTAGACAATTTGGAACTGGATGAGGATATTAAAAAACTGAAACAACTCAGGTACCGCCAACAAAGCGCAGAAATCAAAGAGAGCCTGCCATTCAGATTAAGAATATTTGAGAAGTTTCCCGATAGCCCGCAAATGACTAAGCTACACAAAGTCCCTGGCGATTTCAATCTACCCAAGGTTCGTGTATTTGTATTACCTACATATTCTACAAAGACGCATGATTACATGAAAGCATATAAAAAAATAAAACACAGACAATAACGCCCGAAGACACTTTCTGTCTATGTATCAGTTCTGTTGTTCAGTCTATGTATCAGAATTTGTCTATGTATCAGTTCTGACTGTTAAAAAGCTTCGGAAATCTACCCATTAAGGTATTGGTGCGATCTACTCATTAAAATTTTGAATTCACTGACACAACACATAGCATAAGCCACTAGGTCTAGATGCTAGACTTAGTGGTTTAGGCTATGCGTTGTCTAAGGAACTCTCATGCAAAATTTCGTACTTCTAGACTCTAGAAATATGAAATTTTGCATAAGAGTTTCTTATGTAACGAAAATGAGCACAAAGAAAGGAGTTTTTTTAATTCAGCTCCATCTATCCATCGGATTAAAAATTGATGTTTGTCATTTTTGGCGATGGGTAAGTAAAACAGCCATACCATTTCGTAGTATTGTGTAAATGTGGTTGTGGTATTACGCAGGTCCGCGAGTCGTTCATGCGTCAGTTCGTGTGCGAGGTAGAAGGCGAGGAGGAGGCGGGCGCGGCGAGCGGCGGCGACGTGTCTCGGCGCGCCTTCGAGTACATCGGCGTGGCCAAGATCGCCTTCCCGTACCGCAAGCGCTGCCTCGTGAAGACGCTGCTGGTGGCGCCGCCGTCACAGCGGCCCAGCTCCGCGCTGCGCCGCCACGTCGTCAGCTCCATCATTGAGTTAGTGCAACACACCCTGCCGAACTATCGGTGGGCCTGCATGACATATCTTCGGGGTAATAGCGTTAAGCGCTGGGTTTTTAACACCCAGCTTAGATTGAGTGGGTAACCCTTTCGGTACAACACAATGTAAATGATTTTTCATGCAATTTTCTCTTTTTGCTCCTTTCATTGTTGTTATGTCTTGTGATTACGTCCTTTAGGCCATAACATAACATCACACATTTACATACACACACATTTACATTTTTCCGTATGTGGAAAAAATGTTTTTCTAGTTCTCGGTACTAAAATGTGGGTCTCGTCTGTCGAGCGGAAATTATCCGAAATATATTGCATTTGTTTTTGTTGCTTTGATTTTTTTTTTTTTATTTACAGGTATCGATTTTGTTGCAGTTAACAGTCGCGTGATTAAGGTTTATTTGATTTATTTTATTTTCTTTTTCGTTTTAGTTTTTAATAACGAATGTTAATTAAGTTTGTAATGAACATATTCATAATTCTTTGATGCTATTTTAGGGATTCCAATAATCACAGACCCCTGCTGGGAGATTCAGCGATGTTAGCGACTGGAGGCAAGTCTGGTCTGAAGCCACAAGGGACCATATCGAGCGCAAAGCAATTGCGGGTTGATCAGAAGAAGTATGTATTTAATTTGGTTACAGAAAATAAACTTGAATTCAGAATCTTAGATACTATTTTGGAACCACAAAGTCAATATCATAAACAGTTCAAATTTCATTGTAACCAAAATACAACTAAGATTACATAAAGCCAAAATTATAGTTGATTATCTGGCAAAGGAATGTAAATGATCTAATACTAGCTGACCTGAAAAACTTTTTAATTATTGAAAATTGGATAAGACAACCTGTCCAATTTTCAGTAATTAAAAAGTAAGTTCAAAAACTAAAACCCGACTACTGAAAAACCACGCTCTAAAAAAGTATGAAACAAAAAAATATTGCAGACAGAAATTAAGACATAGGTAAAAAAATGGTCAAGGTAAAGCCGTGGTCGCATGCCTGTACACCTACAAAATTATAATGGCATGCGACCACGGCTTTACCTTGACCATTTTAGTCGGTATTATTTTAGGAATCGGGTTTTAGTTTTTGAACTTACTTTTTATTAAATTATTTTGGGGTTATAATTTCGTGATAAAGAATTTGCAGAGCAGCTTAAACTTTTTTTTTTGGTTTTTATTGTATATAAATACGTTTTAATTTTACAGCCGTGCCGTACGTAGCAGTCTCACTTTTGCTTGTTTTTAACAATTTACACATATTTACTTAGACAATATGATATATATACATATTTGTAATGTGCTCGTCAAGCCCTTTCATTTGATACCCAACAGGGTATTTTTTTAGTTCATGTCTTTATGTCCTCTAGAGGGCGCCGTATTTAATGTGACGTCACATAGCCTATAACCAGTGGACGATCAAGACGCTTCCAATGATACCTCATTTGTCAGATTACAATCGGTAGTTTAGAAGTTATGAGGTAACAGATCAACATACATACATACATACCGGTCAAAATCATAACTCTCCTTTTTGCTTCGCCGTAGTCGTGTAAAAAATCTTATACAACAAGGAAGTCTTCTTGAATTTGCAAACTTTGCCAATTTTTCTTTCCATAAAAACATCGGATTACTACGAACATTTTATAATATGTTATTATAAATAAATAAAAATTGCCTAGTCTGTCCAGCCGTTCTGCAGTGATGCGCTTACCAACGAACAGCATTTTATTTTTATTATTTATATAGATAGATTCTGAATTCAAGTAATAGTACGGTGGGGTTTAAAAGATATGGCCTGATTAACGAGTGAGCAATAATATGGCTCTCAGGTTCGGCTCGCGCTCTATCCGGCGATCGGTGCGCAGCGGGTCCATCAAGCTGAAGCAGACGTACGAGCACCTGCTGGAGAACGGCGACATCGGCGCGGCGTCGCGCGTCGTGCCGTCGTCGCGCGCGCGCCCGCCCTATCTCGACATCCGGCTGCTGCAAGCCAAGCGCCAGCAAGCTGAGATGAGGAGGTAACCTTTTCATTTATACCTAACTAGCGACCCGCCCCTGCTTTGCACGACTTGACAAAACATGAAGATTTCTTTATTATATCTAAGTGAATTTAATTAATTAAATAATTAATGTATTAAACACATAAACCTTTCGGAATAAATACTCAAAATGTTGTTGAAAACCGCGTCAAAATCCATTCATCCATCCATGCATTTAGAAGAACAACGCGGTCACAAGGGCAGACACGAAAAGTGACTTCAATTTATAATATGTATAGGTAGATTTATTAGCAGAACAATGCTAATCATTTCATAGCTGAAAAAATTTAATAATCAAAGAAATACTTGAAAAAAAAAATAACCGGGTAAGTTTTTTTTATTAACTTTGCTTGGATAGTTTATGAGTTAGCTTCAATAATACGTATTTTTTCCCACTTAGTATGTGGATGATATGATAAGTAAGTTCCTGTGACTATTATTTACATCGCAGGTAGTGGTATTCGAATTTGTGTGGGGTAGGTACCACAACTAAAAATGACACCACGATAAAAATAAAAAAAAACAACCGATTTCCAAATAAAACACTACAAAGTGAAAAATAACTTTAATTTTTGGAAGTCGGTGGCAAAAAACGAAAATTCAAAACCAAAGACGCTGACTTCCGAAATTAAAGTTATTTTTCACTTTGTAGTGTTTTTTTAGAACTCGGTTGTTTTTTTTTGGAAAAAGTTTTTACTTGATACACAGAAGTTTCAAATTCCTAACTTGTTTAGTTGTTGCGATAGAGCTCGTACAAAAATGGTCTAAAACTGATAACTTTTACGGCACCCTATTTCTTCATTTCTGAAGTTAAAAAAAAATACATTATACTCTACACGATGAGTTCTAGACAATGCCAGGACAAGATGTTTTTTTTTCCAAATTTAAAAATAGAATTTTTGAATTCAATTCAATTTTTAGGGTTCCGTACCTCAATAAAAAAATGGAACCTTTCCAGGATCACTTCGTTGTCCGTCCGTCAGTCTGTCAAGATCCATTTTGTCGGAACGCGTGGAGGTATTAGTTGTAATTATTATCAAAAACGTAGATCTATGTTCCTTTGAAGCTCTAAAAAATCCAAGCTTCTAAGTCAAAGCAATAAAAAAATACGGCTATTTATGTGACATACTCGCAAGTCAACCTAGAATCATAAAGTTTGGCAGGAAGCAAGGCCTCACAGCACAAGTAAAGGAAAAATACCGAAAATTTATAATTTGTAGATTTATCAAATATTTTTTTTTTGTTTTTCGATTACAAACTTTCATCTGCAGTTGGAGAATTGATCGTGACGTATATCGATGTATGGGAGAACATATTTCTGAACTACTAAGTTTGTTCTTGGGATACATTCATCCCAATTACGGAACCCGTCATTGTACGTGGTCCGACACGCACATGGCCGGTTTTTTTAATTTTTTATTTTTTTATATCGGCAATAGAAATACATAATGTGTGAAAATTTAAACTGTCTACCTATTGTGGTTCATGACATACAGATTTATATGGTTTAGATTAATATGGTTCCGTTTAGTACTTTTCAGGTACGGAACCCTAACTAGCAAAATAGCTTTTCGGCTTCAGGTATCACGTGTGTTTACACGTGGTCGTATAGTGAACAAAAGAGACAAGTTAACTTGCAACTTAAATTGAACTTTAATGTTAGCGTTAAGTATTCGAACCTTTTACGTCGCACTTTCATGTGAGTCGCGCCTGAGCCAAGAGGTTAATACCAACAACGCGCCTTTATTTATGCATTCATTTAGGTGTGTGAAAACGAGCATAAAACGCTGCCTGTCCATTGGAGCGGAGCGAGGCAGTGGAGCGGAAAAATGTGCCAATATTAACCAATAGGAGCAGAACTCCTGAAGCGGAGTTTAGAAGAATCTAAACTCCGTTTCAAAGCTCCGCTCCGCTCCGCGCTCGCTGTGTGTGTGTTGGTTAAAGAGTTATGACGCACACAATCAAAAAGAATAAAGACAGTAGTGGATAGATGATTATTTTGCCAGTATTACACTCTTTTGATGACTGTACATTTAATCAAATTGTATATTAGGAATCAACGAGAAGAGGACTTACGCGAGAATCATCCACTGTTCGACACTCCCCTGCTGATAGTACCGAGAGAGTCCCGCTTCAGGAAGATATGTCGCGCCATTGTGGACGCGCGTTATGACGCCCGGCTGCGAGATCCTGTCACTGGCAACGAGAGAAAAGTACATTATAAAAGTTTTCAGTAAGTATTTATCTCTCTTGGTTTCACCTGCTTGGTGATCCCACAGGAACCGTGTATTCTTTCGGAATAAAATTAAAAGCCCATGTCACTCTCCGGCACATAAAATAACATCGTTACCTAGAACGATGGAAAGACTGTGATCCCTGCCTGACCAATGTTTTATATACTATACTCAATACTTCTGAGTAAAATAGCAGGGTGGACTTGCACACTCATTACTGGGCCAACGAAAACTGTCGAGGAGGCAACATATCCTGAGGTGCTTAAAATGGAGAGGTATTCCGCGGTTATCAGGACAATCCCGAAGATCACTACCAGGATCTTTACTGACTTGACCGGTCTTATCTGACTTTACTTACGTTTGCTCTTGCAAGTAAGAAGTGGGCCTCTTACTTGTCTTTATTGACTGCCTTGACTGGAGATTCATCCACTCCATCAAAGCATCAGAGCTCGAAAACCTCAGATGCTCGTCAGTGTTCACTCTGGCCGGTCAATAAAGGCAAGCAAGTGATGAAGAACAAGAATTCTCCCGGGAGATAGGGTCCGTGCGGTCGCTACTGCCCAACAGCTCGCCACATGATTCTTCTTGCATGCTGCCCTGCGGGTTTATGTATATCTCTTGGTTTGGCTCCTTACTCTAGATTAACACACACTAGACTGTTTCGGCAAAGTACCGGCACAGACTGAGTACATAGCACTTACAAGTCCCACCACGACGTCAACGTGGAGATATGGCGGTGGGGCTATTCTAAATATAATTTAATATTATTACAAACATTACCTGCTAATCATGCTATGTTTTTTATTTTCAGTAATTTCCTTGGTCTAGTGACTTACATGGACTGGGTCATGATCATGGTCACTACACTCTCATGCTTATCGATGATGTTCGAAACACCTACCTACAGAGTTATGGAAAACTTCGTTTTACAGGTTAATGTAACCCAATAAGTAATCAAATTATTGAATTCACCAATAAGTAATCATCAATTATGGCTAATTTAATGTAAAAATCTGAAAATAATTGAGTGTTTTATTATTTAGATTGCTGAATACGGGTTCGTGGTATTCATGAGCTTGGAACTGGCGCTGAAAATTCTAGCTGACGGATTGTTTTTCACACCTAAAGCTTATCTAAAAGATGCCGCCGCAGTGCTGGACGTTTTTATCTATATTGTAAGTATCTTCAATGTATCACAGAAATGATGTATTTTTTTTACGCAGATATGTACAATTAGGCGGGTCCACACTACTATGTTGTGTTAGAATCCGATAACTTTTTGCACAAAATAATCACCTAGTATATTGGAGTTTGCTCTTTAAGAATCGATTTTCATATAAGGCCCCCGGTATGGAAATTGTATGAGTGAAATTTATACAAGCGTTAACTTGTTTTGTTCGTAAATAACACGGATTAAAATTAAAATAAACCATATATAATAAATAATGGTTTATTTTAATTTTAATCCGTGTTGGATTAAAATTAAAATAAACCATTACATGTTTCACTCTTCGATCTAGATATCACGGCCATTTTTTTTTTACGAGATTCCTTTCTTTAGCCTCTTTGCCTATTGCATATTCAAAGACAAATCGTATTAAGGAGTAAACTCCAGTCGTGCGTATTGCACCGAACATAGTCAATGAATAAAGGCTATCGATAAAACGTCCCTTGTTGATAAAGAATCATCCAGTATTGATGAAAAAACCCTTGTCATTGGGCCGCCGAGCACATACCCGTACATATTGTTACGTCGTACGTACGAGATCTTTCGAGAAAGCACGGATTACAGTGTGTTTGCGCTAAAAACTTCGAGAAGCATTCCATTATTATTAGTTTGAAGTTAAGTAGGTAACTACTTATAAACAATATTAGAACTCGTCATTGTAATTTCGACCGTACGCCGAGGGCATAAAGTACCTATTTCTTTATTCGGTACAAGTAGGTTATTATTTTTTATACCTACTACTTTTGTATTTCCTGGTAATGTTTATTTGTTGATGTTTTTCTGGAACCGTTCTACACATAGCTGGAATGTTCTTGAATATTGGCGGTATAAAAGCAGAGAGCCGACACACGACGGGGTCAGTCTGATTTGGCGATACAACGAAGCGAATCGAAGTGAACTATAAGTGCGATATCTAAGTGAATAGTGATCAGTAGTGTATTTGTGATTAAGTTTTAAGTGTTTTGTGTTTAATAAAGTTATTTAATTGACTGATTGGTAGTAATTAATTTATCCCATACCCAGCTCGTAACAATTTGGTGTCAGAAGTGAGGGATAAATTATGCCAATTTTACCGAAGGACGACACGGACGGTATCCGTACCAGGAGTCAGCGACAGCAGGACATGGACCAAAGGCGGTTTGGACATTCTCCAACACAGACACCGGGTGGTGTCCAGCCTACGTCAGTGCCAGTCGCTGGCCCATCCGCAGTTTCTACAGCATCAATGGCGCCAGACTTGACAGCTTTAATGGCGCTGCTACAGGAGCAGTCTCGCCGTCAAGATGAGCAGTCTCGCCGTCAAGAGGAGCAGGCTCGCCGGTTGGAAGAGCAGTTGCAGCGGGACAAAGAGGAGCAGGCTCGCCGTCAAGAGGAGCAGGCTCGCCGGTTGGAAGAGCAGTTGCAGCGAGACAAAGAGGAGCAGGCTCGCCGTCAAGAGGAGCAGGCTCGCCGTCAAGAGGAGCAGGCTCGCCGTCAAGAGGAGCAGGCTCGCCGTCAAGAGGAGCAGGCTCGCCGGTTGGAAGAGCAGTTGCAGCGAGACAAGGAGGAGCAGGTCCGCCGCCAAGACGAGCAGATGCTCCTCATAAAGGATCTTCATGCAACTTTTGTCAAAGAGCTAAAGGTGATGAAGGATCAGGTACAGCAGCACGAGAATCGCCTCTCAGAAGCCGAAGTTCAGATCGCTGGGGTGAAGAAGGCTTTGGGGGAACTGAAGACTGGAGACGTGACTGCAGCTTCAGTAGTTGCTGCACCTTCAGCGCGGGGCTTTAAGGTGCCTCCATTCGATGGCACATCTTCGTGGTCGGCTTATAAAATTCAATTTGAGGCCGTTATGAAGGCGAATGGATGGACAAAACCGCAAGCCATGACCGCGCTCACCTTGGGCCTCCGAGACCAGGCCCTAAACATTCTTGAGGCGCTCGGCAAGAATGTAACCTACGAGCAGCTGCTGGAGGCGTTAGAGTCCAGATACGGCGACGCGCACCTGGAGCACGTATTTCGTGCTAAGTTGAAGGATCGTGTTCAACGTAGTGCCGAGAACCTACAGCAGTGGGCGCTCGAAGTTGAAAAGCTGGTTCGGAAAGCATACCAGTCTGCCCCTGCACTTATCGATGGGAATCTGGTACAAGCGTTCGTTGATGGAATACGCGACCTAGAAGTTAGAGCCGCTGTGAGACTTGGGCATCATGAGACGCTGAAAGACGCCTTGGCCCATGCCTTAGAAGTAGAGGCAGCGAGGCAGGACCACCGAACGCACCGCGTCAGGGAGGTTGTAGCATCTGTACGCGACCGGCCGCAAGGGTACAGTCCTAGGTGCTACACTTGCGGAGAAAGGGGTCATCTTCGGTCAAGCTGTCCTAAGCGCAGCACCCCGAGAGAAGACCAGCAGGGAAGGGTGGCTGAAGTGACTGCCCAGCCACAGCAGGGAAACGAGTAAATGCCAGGACTGGGGGGCGGGTGCTGGCTGGTATTGAAAGAGCCCCGAGAATCTTGATCTCGCAAGCACATGATGGGAACAGCCTGACCATCAAAGGCGAAGTCAACGGAACACCATGCAAACTGACGTTGGATACTGGAGCTTCTCACACGGTCGTCAATTCTCACCTAGCAAGTCGGTTTCTTGGGGACTACGTCGATAACCACGACCGTATACGATTACTAACAGCTACCGGTCATCACATAATCGTCCGAGGCAAGAAGGAGGTGGAGTTAAAATTGGGTGATAGAACTTACCAGCACAATGTCATCGTGGCCGATATAGTGGACGATTGCATCTTGGGCTTGGACTTCATGCGGAAACATCGTTGCGAGATCGACGTTGATCAAGGAGTATTGAAATGTGGTTCAGATGAAGTCTTCATGGAAGGTGCACCATCAGGAAAAGTGTACTGCTTGAAAGAGATTCTTCTTCCTCGCAGATCAGAAACAATTGTGCCAATTAGTTTACCACAGAATTCTAGACACAAAGATCGAAGTGTTCTGATAGAAAGGGTGCACAATGACTTCCCATGGAAGATGGCACGTACTCTGGTCAAGGCCACCAACGTCTCAGCAGTACGCATACTGAATCCAAGTGACAAGGAGCATGTGATCAAGAAGGGCACCTTGATCGGTACTTGCGAGGAAGTAGCTTGGATGCGTCAATTGCAGGATCCGCCTACCGGAAATAAAATTCGTAGTGCAAAATTTGACGTGTCAACGCTTTTGGAAAACTGCGATTTAACTAAAGGAGAAATGGACAAGGCTAAGAAGATGTTACTTCAGTACGCCGACACTTTCTCTTCAAACGATGCTGACATAGGGAGAACTGGACTTGTTCAGCATAAGATTAATACAGGCAACGAGTTACCAATCCGTCAGCGACCAAGAAGACTACCAGTTGCACGAGAAAAAGAGGTGGAAACCATGGTTGAGGGAATGGTGAAGGACGGTGTTATAGAACCTTCATCCAGTCCATGGTGTTCTCCTGTGGTCCTGGTAAAGAAAAAGGACGGCAGTATGCGCTTCTGTGTGGATTATCGACGACTGAACGACGTCACGAAGAAGGACAGTTACCCGCTGCCTAGGATCGATGACACACTGGATACGCTGACTGGTATGAAGTGGTTTACCACACTTGACCTGAAAAGTGGCTACTGGCAAGTAGAAATAGACCCCAAGGATAAGGAGAAAACTGCATTTTCAACAGGAAAAGGATTGTGGCAGTTTAAAGTTATGCCATTCGGTTTGTGCAATGCTCCTGCGACGTTTGAAAGGTTGATGGAGCAAGTACTCGCCGGATTGATTGGAGACGCATGTCTTGTATATCTAGACGACATTATCATCGTGGGCCGTACATTTGAAGATCACCTTAAAAACCTCAACCGAGTGCTGTCGAAAATCCAAACAGCAAATCTCAAGTTAAGTCCGAAAAAGTGCTCGTTTTTCAGACAACAAGTAAACTTTTTAGGACACATAGTTTCGGGGGAAGGTGTTCAAACAGACCCAGAAAAAGTAATCGCCGTCAAGGATTGGCCAGTTCCGAAAGACAAGACACAGGTCAGAGCATTTCTGGGTTTGTGCTCCTACTATCGAAGGTTTGTCAAGAATTTTGCCGACATTGCGAAACCTCTGCACAAACTCACTGAGGAAAAGCGGCAATTCTGTTGGGACGAGAACTGCGACGTCGCATTTCAGGAATTAAAGAAACGTCTGTGCAATACACCTATTTTGGGATATCCTGACACTGAAAATGACTTCATAGTTGACACCGATGCAAGTAATACTGGAATTGGGGGCGTGCTGTCTCAACGGAAAGGAGACCAAGAGGTTGTGATAGCTTACTTCAGCAAGTCTTTATCCAAACCAGAAAGAAATTACTGCGTTACAAGACGGGAGCTACTCGCCGTAGTAAAGACATTGCAGCACTTCAGTAAATATTTGCTGGGACGTAAATTCCAATTACGAACTGACCATGCTGCATTGAAGTGGCTATTACAGTTTAAGAATCCAGAGGGGCAAGTGGCGAGATGGATTGAACTACTACAAGAGTTTGACTTCATAACTGAACATCGCAGTGGGAGAACTCACGGTAACGCAGACGCCTTGTCAAGAAGACCTTGTCCCGAAGACTGTAAGCACTGTGCTAGGCAAGAGACTAAGGAAGTAGTGCCCGTGAGGATGCTTAGAACAGATCTCAGCGATGAATGGAAGAAAACCCTACAGCAGGCTCAGCAAAATGACTCGGACATCAAACCGATCTTCGAGTGGGTCAAAGCTGGTGCTCCTAAACCTAAGTGGAGTGATGTGGCTGCGATGAGTTCCATCACGAAGAGTTATTGGGCACAATGGAACAGCTTGGTGATCCAGGATGGAGTCTTGTGCCGTAAATGGGAAAACGCTCGAGGGGACAGCTGTCATCTACAAATGGTTGTCCCTAAAGCTAAGGTACCGGATGTTCTACGGCTCTACCATGATGGATGTTCAGGAGGACATATGGGAGTAAAAAGGACTCTACTAAAAATTCGAGAACGCTTTTACTGGATCCACTGTCGAGATGATGTGGAGGACTGGTGTCGCAAATGTACCAGTTGTGCGGCCGTGAAAGGACCCCACACACGCAGCCGAGGTGCATTAAAAGTGTACAACGTTGGAGCCCCTTGGGAACGGATAGCACTAGACGTTGCGGGACCATTTCCAGAAAGTGAGAACGGAAACAAGTACTTCCTGGTGGTCATGGATTACTTCACAAAGTGGCCAGAAGTCTTCGCCATTCCTAACCAAGAAGCTACAACTGTCGCAGATAAATTAGTTCAGGAAGTTTTCTGTCGTTTTGGAGTACCCTTAGAAATACACAGCGATCAAGGAAGGAATTTTGAATCGCAAGTATTTCAGGAAACTTGTCGATTGATGGGTACCTACAAAACCAGAACCACCTCTTACCACCCACAATCTGATGGAATGGTGGAACGATTCAACCAAACGTTGGAGAGATATCTGGCAAAAGTCGTGGAAAGCAGGCAGAGGGATTGGGACAAGCACATACAGCCGTTTCTGCTGTCCTACCGCAGCGCAGTCCACGAAAGTACGACTGTGACGCCAGCCTTCGCGAACTTTGGAAGAGAATTACGGTTGCCTGCAGATTTAATCACTGGAGCTCCCCCTGATGCTCCACGTAGTGTAACAGATTACGCAAATGATTTGCGTAACAAGTTGAATGATGTTTATGAGCATATCCGACAATCCGGCCAACAGATGTCTGAGAAGATGAAGACCCGTTATGACCGCAAGGCAAACAGTAGGGGTTTCGACGAGGGTTCACTGGTGTGGTTACATAACCCAGTGCGGAGCAAGGGGAAGTCTCCGAAATTGCAAGCAAATTGGGATGGACCATACCGAGTCGTGACTAGGATCAACGATGTCACCTACCGAATACAGAAGGGTCTACGAGGTGCGCCTAAGATTGTTCATGTAGACCGATTGGCCCGATACTACGGGGCTAATGATGCTCGGGACGAGCATGTCTAAGGAGGGGGCAGTGTTACGTCGTACGTACGAGATCTTTCGAGAAAGCACGGATTACAGTGTGTTTGCGCTAAAAACTTCGAGAAGCATTCCATTATTATTAGTTTGAAGTTAAGTAGGTAACTACTTATAAACAATATTAGAACTCGTCATTGTAATTTCGACCGTACGCCGAGGGCATAAAGTACCTATTTCTTTATTCGGTACAAGTAGGTTATTATTTTTTATACCTACTACTTTTGTATTTCCTGGTAATGTTTATTTGTTGATGTTTTTCTGGAACCGTTCTACACATAGCTGGAATGTTCTTGAATATTGGCGGTATAAAAGCAGAGAGCCGACACACGACGGGGTCAGTCTGATTTGGCGATACAACGAAGCGAATCGAAGTGAACTATAAGTGCGATATCTAAGTGAATAGTGATCAGTAGTGTATTTGTGATTAAGTTTTAAGTGTTTTGTGTTTAATAAAGTTATTTAATTGACTGATTGGTAGTAATTAATTTATCCCATACCCAGCTCGTAACAATATTATAAAACAAAGTCCCCCGCCGCGTCTGTCTGTCTGTCTGAACGCGATAAACTCAAAAACTACCGAACAGATCTTCAAACGGTTTTCACCAATAGATGGAGTAATTCATGAGGAAGGTTTTGTGTAAATTGGCTGAAATATGACGATTATTGTCGAAGATGTCGGAAAAAATCATGCCAACTGGGAGCTTTACTGGCGTGCGCCGCGTAAGTCGTAAGAGATACATCAAATTTATGTTCTACAGGATTGAAATCTTAAAAAGTTCAACAAAAAAGTCCGCGATAGGATATAGCATAAAAAATTTAATTGTTATTTCCAAAGCCATTTTGACCGGTATTATTTCAATCCTTAACCAGTAAAATATGTTATCTAACTTAGACATTTAATTAAGATTTGACATCTTATCATTTAAATGAATACTTTAAAAGATAACACAGTTTCAAAATTACGCGTAATAAAGTAATTTTGGTTGACGGCAACCCGGGCGCAGCGGTAGGAGTCAATGACCTTTTCCTCGGCTATCAGGTATGAAATCCGGGTAGTACGTGCCCGTGGAATATTTTCCGACATCCAGGCGGGCGAAACCGCGGGCAAAAGCTAGTTCTATATAATTGTGTACTGTGCACGTATAATTTTTCGTAGAAAATGTCGTGAGAGTTTTAAGTATAAATGTGGATGGCTATAAGAGTAGGCGAAGATGGACTGTGAAAAATGATATACCTCGAAAGGGGGTGACTACCGAGATGTCGTCTAATAGAGAAGTTTGGAAGAAAAGGACGTGCTGGACCCGTAACGATTGTCAAAGATCCACAAATGATAGCCGGGACCAACGGCTTAACGTGCTTTCCGAGGGACGGAGAAGTCTCGGTATTTAAAGATGGTCATCATAGCGTAGCTTAACCTGATGGATCTCAAGAAGAGGACATGTTGCGCCGACCGTAAATAAATTGGGATAAGGTTAGGAAAATGATGATGACGTTCGTGCAGGTGTCGCTGACGTTCCTGTGCTGGATGCCGCTCCGCGTGCCGCCCGGCTCGGCGGCGCAGATGCTCATGATCCTGCGCTGCGTGCGGCCGCTGCGGATCTTCACGCTCGTGCCGCACATGCGCAAGGTGGTCTATGAACTGTGTCGCGGGTTCAAGGAGATATTGCTCGTGAGTAAACAGTATTCTTTGTTAATATAGTATAAACGCCCGGTTGCTGAGACGAAAATCAACACAAAAATTAGTAAAAAAATATGTCGAGCGCCCGTAAAGTTCTGTAATTGGTTTTATGAATTATCAACGGCCAATAGCATCACTTGGCGTGCGTTTAATTTTGACGTGTCGATAATTTTCGTTACAGAAACGGGGGAGATAGTTTTAAATAAAAGAGACTGTCTCATGGTCTGAGTTACATAGAGGACGCTCTTCAAAGCGAACTTTTTTCACTATAAGAAAGAAAGAAAAGAAGAAAGAAGTATTTATTGAGACTCGCACAGGAAATCACAAATTAAACTAAAACAAAGTAAAATTAAAATAATAGCAGAAAGTCCTGTACGAAGCCAAAAGGCTCCTATCTCAGTACATGCTGCAACATTTAAAAAAAAATGTCGCAGCGCTGGTATTCTGATACCGTTACTATGTGCTATATTAACGGCCACTGTGAGGAAATAATTCTCTCAAGTACGGTATGCACTGTACTTTCGAGAATTATTTTATCACTTAACTCAGTCAATAATACTACAATTAATATCTTTTTGTCTGCTTGAAATTTAAACTGAGCAATTAATTTACTTTTCAACAGGTATCGACTCTTTTGATCCTCCTGATGTTCGTGTTTGCGAGCTATGGAGTACAGTTATACGGTGGCAGGTGAGTGGCTACATACTTGCAGCATATTAAATGCAATTGGCTTGGTTTGACAAGATAAAAATAAAAATAAATAATAATGAAATTTATTCAAATATAAAAATTGGTAAGATACAGTAAAATCTGGTAAATCTTAGAAATAATGTAGGTATTTGTAATAGTGTCTATTACAAAGTATGATGCCTGTACTAAGCTAAACCTGTATCACACAGACCTGATCTCGAATACGTGATAATCCTTTATAGTACCGGGTTTAATAATTGTAAGGTAAAATACCAAACTTCTAGAGTAGGAAAATTCTTTGGTTACCTACTTTATGTACTACTGCTGAGAAAAGGCCACCCCTTATTCCTTCCAAACCTCTTTAAGATTAAATTTATTTATTTATTTTAGACATAATTCTAGTCCATAGTTTTCACTCATAAATTGAAAAAAAAAAACTAAACCTTTGGCGATATCTGGCCACGTTTGGCCTAAAACCTATTCAGATCGTCACACCTCCTTCGCTGAGGCCGGCCTCGAGAGCGATTACCAGTGACTGGAATTATGCATATTGAAAGCGAGTACATTTCAGGCTGGCGCGGTGCAACGACCCCACGATAACGAAGCGCGAGGACTGTGTGGGCGTGTTCATGCGCCGCGTGTTCGTCACGAAGATGAAGATCCGGCCCGGCCCCAACGAGACCTTCCCTTCCATGCTCGTGCCTAGAGTCTGGTATGTAACACATACACATGTTTATATTAAAAATTGTCTTTGAAAGGCTGGTGGCTGAATGGAGAACCAAAATAACCGACAACGCAACGAACATAACCGATGGAACTTAAAGTGGCAGTGGGCAGTACATTGCTAGTAAAACGGATAACCGACGCAGCCGTAATGACACAGCGTCGGTAGCCCTTCACAAGGTGGACCGATGACGTGGTGAAGATCGCGGGAAGCACAAGACCGAGTGTCGTGGAGATGATTGGGGGTCTGTGTCCAGTAGTGGACGTCTTTTGCCTGAATATTGATGGTGATGATATGACTGAATATGCAAATGGCGGAGAATCGAATGCTGTATAATCAAGATGAAATCTTTTTATTCGGTATTTGGCAGACCTAGGATGAAACTATCTTGAGTCTATTCCTAACTTGCTATACTTATTGTTTCAGGGCGAATCCCAAACGATTCAACTTCGATAACATTGGTGATGCACTCTTAACATTATTCGAAGTATTATCATTTAAAGGCTGGTTGGACGTCCGAGATGTATTGATCAAAGCATTAGGACCGGTTAGTATGCATAAGTTATTTTCAAAACAGGTCACATGTTCATGTTTCCTTTTGTGTCTCCAGTTACAAATTCCATAATCTGTGTTGCCAGGTACACGCAATCTATATACACGTTTACATATTTCTTGGCTGTATGATTGGACTAACCCTGTTCGTCGGTGTGGTGATTGCTAATTACTCAGAGAACAAAGGCACTGCTCTGTTGACTGTCGACCAGCGACGTTGGTAAGATACAATTTTAGATTTTCATCTCCTCGTTACCAAATCTACTATTGCTAAAACCCTAAAACTGAAATCACGCGGTCTTTGTCCGAACTCATTTTGACAGTAAGCCCACGTTCGCACTTATATAATAAAATTGCGGCGATTATTTTTCGTGCATTTGATTTTCAACGCTCTGTCGAGATGCCGAGAGTTGAAAATCCAAGAGTGTTTTTTCAACGCGCTGGGACGAGAGTGCGTCCCAGCGCAATGGATTCTCAACGCTCGGTTTAACACCGAGAGTTGAAAATCCAGTGCGCGATAAAATCCCGCCGCGATTTAATTACGTCCGTGCGAACGACGGCTTAATGTTTTTAAAAATATCAAATAAAACCGGCCAAGTACGTGTTGGACCACGCATAATGAAGGGTTCCGTAATTGGTACGTTGGATACCAAGAACAAATTATTTAAAAATAATTTTCACACAACAAAATCGAATTTGACAATCGCGATTCCACGTCTAACCTAACTCGACACCAACCACCGACCCGATATTCACACCAACATCTCCAATGTTGGTGTGAATATTGAGTGAGGTTCATGACAACTAATTTTATTCTACACCTTTTTAATCGCGATTATAAATAGTCAAATTTATAGTTAGACAATCAAAATTTTAGGTGAAAAACGTCAAATTCAGAATAGCAAAATTGCCATTTTCACTAAATTAATAACTCGGTGCCATCTTAGTACTGTCAAAGTAAAATATAGTTTTGTGTCACTATAGATACGGAACCCTTCGTGCGCGAGTCCGACTCGCACTTCGCCGGTTTTTTATAGAAAGTTTTAGAAAGGTATTGGTAAAATGAAAAAAAAAAATATAATTAAGAAGGTAGGTATTTGCCAAAAACATGTTAATAGATTTCTTTCAATTCCTTTATTTCTTTGTAAAGTAGGTACTAGATTATAAAAATATGTTGTTTGATTTTGCTACTAAACGTTTATACAGTATGTGATGACAAATTGAGTAAAACGCCATCTATTGCAAAGAGCTCATGATTAACTTTGTCATTCTATGGGTTCGAATTCAAGTAAAAGGTTTCGCTTATCATTTTTGTTGGAAATACGTGATTAAATGGATAAATCAGCATTAAACAAGGAAGTTTTGATTTTTACTAATCTCACTTCAGCCAAATTCAGACGTTTATCAGTTTTTAGTGATTGTTAATTTCATAATTGTTGTCTATGCTGCCATCTAAGAATTTTTTTTAAGACTAATTATAATTTGTTCGAGTTGAGACCCCATGGTAATACATAATATTAAATAGAAATTAATTCTGTACTATATACAGAAATCTCAATCTTTTATCATGTTGTCTATTATAAGTGGGTTGGACGGGCGATTAAGCTCAGTCTGCGCTCGGTGCTTGGTGTGGCAACACGCCGTGTACGAGTTCACGACAAGTTAATCGTCATCCTGAGGATGCCTCGTTGAGAGGTGAAACACGTGTCGATTTCTTCCAGGGTCTTTTCAAGACTCTTTAGAAATAGCTAAGCGGAAAAGGTTACTAAATATATCCACATCATCATTTCATGTTGTCTATTGAAAATTAAAATTAAATGCTGTTCGTTGGAAGCGCGAAAAACTGACCATCCTTTTTCTATGGGATTTTTGTATAAAGTTTTGGACAGGACAACGTCTGTCGGGTCAGCTAGTTTACTGTAAAACTGTGTTCGTTTCCAGGTGTGACCTAAAGAAGCGACTGAAAATTGCTCAGCCGCTGCACTTACCTCCTCGCCCGAACAAGCGCAAAGTCCGCGCTTTCGCCTATGACGTCACACAAAACTTGAGCTTCAAACGAGTGATCGCGATCGTTGTTCTCATAAACAGTGGATTGTTAGCTGTCACGGTGAGTCATCTTCCACCATACATTGAATTACATGATCGTTAGTTTTTAAAGATATGATAAGTCCGTACTGTTTATGGATGTTAATAAGTTTCGTAAACTTAGTAATTAATGCAGAAGAGCGAGCTCTGAGCTTAGCAATCGGACGGATAGATTCGTGGCTTGAGATATTGATGTCTAGTGCACGGCCGTAAATATGACACATTGAGCTTTAGTAAGCACACAATGCTCATCAATGATGAACTTTTTCTTAATCTGTAAGTCCCATGTGTAATGTATAGCCGGGTGCTGTGTGGTCAATCTAAGTCACGGGTTCCCATCCGGTAGGGCGCGCAGCCCTTGGTAGAGCGACCGACGCGCGGCGCGGTACCTTGGTATTACAAAAGGCTAAGGCTAGATTCCGAAACCTGAACGTTATATAATAGGTGCAGTAAACTGAACCGAAGCTTTTCTGAATAAGTTGACTAAGAAACTCGGTGGACGTAGTGATTTTAAAATAAAGTTAGGGGTCACGTATTTTAAAAGGTTGGGAACCCTTGATCTAATTAATCATACTTAGGCAAAGTATAGCTGTATTTAAGTTTCGCCTTCAAAATTCCAGTGGTCTCGCTACTCCCCGTACACGGAGCAACTGGCCCTCACCTCGGCTCTGCTAACCCTGGTGTTTGTGGTGGAAGTGCTTCTCAAGACCATTGCGTTCACTCCGCGCGGCTACTGGCAGAGTCGCCGCAACCGATACGATCTGCTCGTCACCGTCGCTGGCTGCATCTGGATCTTTATGCATTTCACTTTGAAGGTAACTCATTGCTTTTTTGTAAATCTGCTTAAATGAAGTGAGGTTTAGATGAACCCATAAACGATACTTGTTGGGCCGTGGCCATGTTGGCTTGACCTATTTATCATGTTTGAATAATTTATTTTACCTAATCGTAGATTGTGGTATAAGGTCAAGTTAAATTCACTGGAGAAACTTCACAGACGTGCTGGGTATAGATAATTAATGATGCCAGTTCATTTACTTTTAGTAAGGATTTATTTATTTTCTACGTATAAAATCGTACATAATAATGCTCTCGACGGTCAATACTGTCAAAACAGCACAAAAATATTGTTAGTATAATTGTTGTCTTGAATAATGGTGTTATTTTGTTTGTAGAACGACCTGTCGTACTTCGTGGGCTTCATGGTGGTGATCCTGCGCTTCTTCACGATCACCGGCAAGCACACCACGCTCAAGATGCTGATGCTGACGGTCGGCGTCAGCGTGTGCAAGAGCTTCTTCATCATCTTCGGCATGTTCCTGCTCGTCTTCTTCTACGCACTCGCTGGTACCATCGTTTTTGGAAACGTCAAATACGGCGAAGGGATTGGCAGGTAAATAATAATATTGGTATTTGCGTACATTTATTTTGGGTTCTTGTAGTTAGCTTCTAATAAAATGCATCGAATCATACCGACTATAATAACATGATTAGCAGCACGCCATTAAGGTGCAATCACATTTGTGATATTGCAATGGACAAAACTTCATCCAACGATTACCCTGCTAAACATAATGTTCAATAGCTGTATTAAAGTCCCTATGCTATTAAAGTAAAAATTTTCATTTAAGCCTTAATCAACGATTACTATAGCATTTCATCATCATCGGTCCACAGCAGCCCGTTGTTGGACATAGGCCCTTCAAATTGCCCGCCATTCAACACGATTCTCGGCAACTCTCATCCACCCTGCTACCAGCCACCCTGCGAAGATCGTCGCTCCACCTAGCCTGAGGGCGAGCTACGTTGACCGATTCGAGGTCTCCACGCAAAAACACATCTACCCCAACGATCATCGGTTCTACGGCTAATATGGCCGGCCCATTGCCACTTCACCTTGCTTGTTCTGGGAGCTACGTCAAAAACTTTTATCTCATTTGCAGGCGCGCAAACTTCAACTCGCCAATCCACAGTGTGGCGATGTTGTTCCGCATAGTAACAGGGGAGGATTGGAACAAGATCATGCACGACTGCATGGTCGCGCCGCCCTACTGCACGCCCGCCGACAACTACTGGGAGACCGACTGTGGCAACTTCACCGCCTCGCTCGCATACTTCTGCACCTTCTACGTCATTATTACGTACATCGTGCTCAACTTACTTGTGGGTTAGTGCAATGTTTTTATGTAAATAAAAATAACATAATATCACGTCTGTTGGGCAATGGTATACCTACATATAGTACACCCACTAGTAGCACAGCTACTAAATCCTATAGAGGGAAGCCGATGAATTTTTTGTTCAGTTCTCATTTACTCAAGATAACATTAAAAATACCTCAAAAATTTAAGTAATTCTACGCCATCTATGGTCAAGTAGTAGAACCAAAAAGACGTACTACACAAACAAAATTATCAATATTTTACAGAAATAAAACTATAGGTAATAGGGTAATAACGATTAGGGTAAAAAAGTCTTATTACAAATAGATTCTAAAATTGTGTTATATAAAACCAATAAAATGGAACGAGGGAACTGGTTAAAACTAAATACACGTGCATTTTATTGTCAAGAAATCAACACATCAAATCTACAAAATGGAACATACACTAGCTGTCCAATCATATCAAAATGACAAAGTTATAATTAAACCACTTTAAAAACACTCTCAACAACTCTCGTAATTCAAAATATTATCAGTGGCTCAAATGAAGCAAAAACAAATTCCAGCTGTAATAAGTACCTACTATAGATTTTAAAATTATGTTGAGAATGTAAGTAACTAACTACCTAATCAAATGCAAAAAAAAAAATTATCTATCAACAAGTCGACACGAGAAAATATTTGCAATTCTACAACACCTCGTTCTCGCCTACGCATTTTTCTCTTTCCGTCCCGGTAATAACTCGCTCGAAAACGGCTTACCGGGCCACCGTAACGAGTGGTGATTCGGAACCCCTGATTCCCACCGAAGTGCGCCCGAAGTAGGTGTGATTCGTATTACGAATAATACTGTATTCTGACACACGACGTGCGGCGTATTGGAGCTAGTGTCGTCGGAATTTTTTTCTGAGGCGAAAATTTAAACTGCGTACGCGTTTTTGTCATGTTTTGTATATGATGATGTATTAAATACCTGTAATGCGACTATGTATGTACTATATTATAATTAGTAATAGTAAACTCAAGTAGAGTCGTTGTTCCGAAGAGAAGCCGGTTGGAATCGGGTTGTTTGAACCTGTCATGTCACCCACATTTCGCCAGTTATGTTTGTCCCAAACTCCGCACTGTTACTGAGAAAAAATTCTATACAATGACCCGAGCTGGGAATCGACCCCAGGACTTCATGCTCAGCAGTAGCGCTTGCGACCACTTAACCATCGAGGCAGTCAAATTGCCTAGCAACAGCCGAATGTAAAGTGATTGGCACTTGATAAACCAAGGAGGCGGTTTAGACAAAGTTGAAATGTTCATAGTTATGCCGTATTTTCATCTGAACCTAAGTAAAGCTTAAGCATAATCAGCCTACAATGTTTCCACTGCTGCAGCACAGGCCTCCCCTCTGTGAGAACTAACCTAAACATAAAACAAACTTTCGCGTGAGTAGATAATATCACTATTGTAACATCATTTTTGTATCTTGCAGCTATAATCATGGAGAACTTTTCATTATTCTACTCAAACGAAGAAGACGCTCTTCTGTCTTATGCTGACATAAGAAACTTCCAAAATACATGGAACGTTGTGGATGTGCATCAAAAAGGTGTCATACCGGTTAGAAAGGTAAGTTCTAAATTAATGTCAAACATATAAAGTCAACCGCTCATCAATAGTTAAACGTTGTCTATCTAAAATGGTAACATGTATGGTTTTTATTGCATTTCAGGTGAAATTCATATTGCGTCTTCTGAAAGGTCGCCTAGAATGCGACACCCACAAGGAGAGGCTATTGTTTAAGTACATGTGCTATGAGCTCGAGCGACTGCATAATGGCGAAGACGTTACCTTCCATGACGTCATCAAGTACGTAACCATATTTTATGGTAGGCTTATTCAGGGTTACGGAGATCAAAACCGTGAAAATTTTGCTATTCTATATTTTTTTTAAATATTGAAATATATAAAAAAAAATAATGATAACAGTATGCTGTCGTACCGCACGGTGGACATTCGCAAGTCACTGCAAATGGAGGAGTTGTTGGCGCGGGAAGAGTTCGAGTTTCTGATCGAGGAGGAAGTCGCCAAGCAAACCATACGCACGTGGCTGGAGGGCTGCCTCAAGAAGATACGCGCCAATAGTAGCGTAAGTTATATGGCTAATAAATTTATAATATACTACAATAAACCATAAATAATAATCTTCTACGTATTGTTTAGGGGCCATCTTTTAATCACGTGTGGCTTTTAGGCCACTTTTATACCCCTCTAGAAGCAGCTCCTTTAGAAAAATATTTCTTAAATTTTGCAAATTGTACTTGAATTTAGAATCACAGATAATTAACATTTAGTGCCACTTACTGCTTTAATGTTCTGTATTCTAAGTTCCTTTTTGAGTGAGCATTTGTAATAAAAATATCCAATTTTTTTTTTCTTTGTTTTAATGACAGTTGAACTTTCTCAATTATAACATTAAGTACGGAGTTCCAATACATAATAGTTATCTGATTTCAATTTTTAACCTATATGTTTATCAGGTCGTTTTGTGTTACAGAAACAGCAAACTAGTTTAATTGCTGGATTGAGGAAAACAAATGAACAAGCTGTTGACATGAGCAGCGAGAAAGTTGATAAAGAAAAACTGGAAACTGAAGCTCAGGTACCCACCATATTATTTGATATTAATAGCAATATTGTATAAAAAGTTCCAAAAGTGCATTGGTGCATAAAAAAGGGCACAAAAATGAAATATTTAATTACAGACCTATTTCCAAACAGTGCATATTAGCTAAAGTTTTTGAGAGGGTTATCTACGACCAAGTTTACGCAGCGCTGAGTCAGTCTTTCAGCCCTTCTCAGCACGGATTTCTTAAGGGTCGTTCAACTGCATCTAACCTGGCTTTGCTCATTGAGTTTCTGACGGACAGAATGGACAATGGGGCACAGGTCGATGTCGTTTACACGGATTACAGTAAGGTTTTTGATAGAATTTTTTAACAATGGTATCAGAGGAGATCTACTTCGTTGGTTTACTTCAGACCTTGAAAACAGATCTCAAGCTGTCGTTATCAGTAACTACATGTCGCGCTGGGTTTCAGCTCCCAGTGGTGTTCCTCAAGGTTCCTTGATGGGTCCATCTCTTTATATCATTTATATAAGCGACATCGACACGTGTTTCCAAAACTCAAATTCACTTTGTTTTGCTGAAGACATGAAGATAACATAACATCACGCCTGTAATTCCCGAAGGGTTAGGCAGAGGTGTACCTATAGTACACCCACATTTCGCCAGTTATCTTTAAATCCCATGTAATAGGGGGCGAGCCTATTGCCATCAACCGGGCACAAATCCAGACTCCGGGCTGCTACTGAGAAATAACATATTGAAGATATTTTCTGCAATATCATCAGATGCTCTCCAATCTGACCTGACGAGATTGGATGATTATTGCTTCATTAATAATCTAGATTTAAACACTGTTAAATGTTCAGTAATCTCCTTTAGCAAAAAACGCGACCCTCTCCCTACAACTTATTAACTTAAAGAGCAGATATTGCACAGATGTGATGGTGTACGCGACCGGGCGTTTTTCATGCTTCCAAACTTTTATTTAACGTGCAAATTGAGCAAATAGTGGCCAAAGCTTCAAAATCACTGGGTTTTGATATGAGACTCGCGGGGTGTTTCAAGAAAGCCAAAACCCTTAAGATTCTGTATTGCTCTTTTGTGAGAAGCCATCTGGAATATGCGTCACAAATCTAGAACCCGTGTTATGGCAAGTACATTGATCGTATTGAGAATATACAAACAAGATTTATTCGTTTTCTATGTTTCCGGCTACGTATAACATACCATTCTGATAATTACATAAATCTTTGTTCGAAATTTCATTCACAGCCACTCATAAATCGTCGTCGACTAGCAGATTGCACTTTCCTTTTAAAATTATATCTAAAGAGATTGACTGCCCTGATCTCCTACATAAACTACGTTTCAATGTTCCTCAGAGATCAGTTAGATTTAGTCCGCTTATCTCCATTCCTTTTACCTCTTCTAACCACAGGCAAAACTCAACATGGTGCGAGCGAGTAAGGACTTTCATATTCTTTGTAAAGAGTTATCATTTGACCCATTTACCACCAAAACATATTCTGCACGCGCTCGGCTGAACGCTGACTTTTTTAAAAGTGCATAGTGCTTATTGTACCTTATATATAATATGTATACCTAGTCTTTTTTATCGTGCTTGTTAGTGATCCTAAGATTTCTACATTTTTTTCTGTTTAAACCCTTGAGATCATGTAATTGGCTCTATGTTTCTTAAACAACTGTTATCCATTTGTCATAGCTGTTGGTTCTCCTATAAATAAATAAATTATGTACGGCTAAGCCCACGTCCGCACGGACGTAAAAATATCGCGACGGGATTTTATCACGCACTGGATTTTAAACTCTCGGTGTTGAGCCGAGCATTGAAAATCCCGGCCGTACGAAAAAAACAGTACGGCCCGGTGCGTCGAAAAAACCCACGCTTGTATTTTCAACTCTCGGCGCTCAACAGTGCGTAGAAAATGCAGTGCGCGAAAAACAATCGCCGCGGGAAAAAATCGCTTGTCCCTACCTAGACTAAGAGTAAAATACAAAATGTTCAATGAATGTTCAATGTTCAATTAATTTCCAGCAGGTGATCGCTAACACAGGACGAACGGAAATAACAGAGTCCACTTCACAGCCTGTTATATCTAGTAAGTAAAAATTTAAATAAATAGTTTTCTTAAAAAATACAGGTATCTGTATTTGTGTTATTAAAATTTATTTTAATTTTATAGATATATCATCATCGTTTGATTCACAACCAAAAAGATCGTCGACTAAAAGCCAATTTAAAAGGCCTGGATTGCCATCCGTCACAATTCCGAGGTAAAATTAAGACTTAGGAACTATTTATTGCAATGAATTATCTCAAAAATAATTTAAGAAGTTATCGGATTCCAATTTGTATTGAATTAAATAACTTGCAGACCGGAAAGCCCGATCAAGAAGTATCTTCAGCCAACTCTCAGTGATCCCCATCCTGCCCTCATAAAGAAAACTTCTTGTAAGTGTGAGTGTTCTATTTTGATTACTAATATCATCGTTATTTCAGTATAATAAGCCAAATATAGCGTAACTACTAACCAGAAGGTATAGGTACACTTCTGGACTCCTTAGGAAAATCGAGCCATCTTGCATTTCCATGTTACGTATAAAAACCTAAAACAACAAAATAATGATGAGTCAAAGTAAAAGTTTCATGCTGTTTTGAAGCTAACATATTGGTCATTATTGTTTTTAAATCTGAATTCACTTCAGCTTTTTTTGGCGAGAAAAACTACGGTGTATTCGCCGTGTGTAGGCACGGTCGTTAGGCTGCCTATCTACTGGAGCGGAGCGGCGAAATGTGCCAATTGGAACGGAGCTCAGAAGCGGAGTTGATATTCTATTGGTTACTATTGGCACATTTCTCCGCTCCGCTCCACTGGACAGGCAGCCTTACGTGTTATATGGATCACTATGGAAGTTTGTTGACGACACAACGGTAGTACGGCACGGCGCACAGTGGGTCGAAACGATGATTTTAGTGACATAGGGATCAACTTTGTTTTTTTAATTTTTTCTTTATGCGGATCGATAGAGCTCATTAACCTCAATAATAATTGTTCTGATGCTTTTTTTCTCAAACTTGCTCCTTTCGGTGGAAAAATGCATTTTGTTATTTTTTTTTGTATGGAGCGGATCAAATTAAATTAAATTTCTGCCAAGTGGCGAGTGATCCCGCTTTGAAACTATATTTTTCTTAGAGCTTGTCCAGTCTACTATCATTTGCTGCTTTGAACATTTGCATAAAGTTGCAACACTGCTAAATAAATGGATCGAAAAAAATAAAAAAAATACTTTGAATAAAAAGCTTCATTTTTCGTTTCGGATGTTCTTTTAAGTTATAATTGATATGGAATAGTAAGTAAAAGCACTTAATAATACACATAATTACTTAAAGACTAACGACAATACATTTAAAGGTCCCTAATTTGCTTGAATTTACTAAGTACGTATTATTTAAAAATGTGGATCTATTCATTATTTGTTTATTTAATGAACTAATAAAATCTTTTAAATTAGATTTAATACTGAATAGTAAGTAAAGATACATGCAAATTTACTAAAGGTAAAAACTTCAAACTAACTATATACAACAACAAATTTACCTTCCTTTCAGTCATGACATACAAACTAATAAAAAAAATCAAGAAACTTACAATCTACCAATAATATTATTCACTATCCCTATGTAAATTATCTAAATCAGTAAAATCTAAATCGGATTCTGAAGGAAAACTCAGCAGAAGCTCTTTGACTTTTGGAGAGAGAACCATTCTATTTTGTTTCGCCAATCGAGGACTTGTGATCTTTGGATCAGACGACAAAAGAAGATTGTGTAAAACATCCTCATTTGTCGCCGTTCTACTTACTTTTCTAGAATGACTCTCTCTATATTTCCTAAAATCTTTATTACGAGCTTCCGCTGCTTCTTCCGACAGTTTCCCTATAGGTATGACACCAAAGTTCTTTATTATATAACTCCCATGTACCAACAATTTATGTACACTGGAAGGCATATATTACCAGGGATACAAGGTAACATACAATTCTGCCGTATCTTTACAAAATTCGGAAAATTTAGAAAGGTCCACGCACTTTCCAGATGCAACGGTTTGAAGAATCACGTGAAACCTTTCTATCAAATCTTCGCGAATCCCAGTTATGCGGGCTGTTGTTGCTGCATCCCTGAAAAATCTTCTGGCAGTATTGCCATCATTGGTTGTGCCTACTCCTTGTTTGACTATGTCGATGAGTAAACCGCATTCCCTCTTAAATGCTTGCTGTATAGCACTCTTTCTAAGGGACAGTTTTTCTTTGTCGTCGCCTCTGCAACTCCATTTTTTGAAGTCCAAACGATAAGCTGCATATAAAAAGAAATGTCACTTAAAAATAATCTCACAGGAAACTACAAACATGAAAAAATATGAAGTAATAAAATTATATTTACCGATATGAAGTAAGCACTCCATGCATCTTATCCAGGCATGTAAGGATGACATACCATACTGGTACATTTCCTCGTTTTTTTCTCTTTGAGAAAATGCCTCTAAATTGTTCATCTCTGACGGTTTTGCCTTGCAAATATCACAGACAGCTGCAGATGTATCCGACAAATATGATGTTATTTTGCCGTCTATCATCGTCAGGTACAATTCATGCTTAACTTCTACTTGGTGGATTCTTGTTGGCAGACGTCTTTCTATTTCTTCTGTTATGTTACCCTTTATAGTTGCCACTGTTGTCTGGGTTTCTTTGGTAAATTTAAACATTATCGGACGACAATAGAAAGTCGATGATGGTCGGTCGTTTTCCCAAACAATTGTTCCATCAGATTGTTGAAGCCTTATAGGAACTAGATTGGCCATCAATATAGTAGAGTCATCAAACTCTGTCTCAGTCTTTTGTTTGTAATTGCTTTGACCTGAGGCTCCATCAAAGCCCCATTTGCTTATAAGCAGTAATTCTGTTGCCGAGTCCAAATCCAAAGCAATTACATCTAAAAGCCTAGAAACCGTCAAGTTGAGTAATGCTTGCAGTTTAATAGCAGCTCCTTCTTCAGTTATGGTTATGTCTTCTTTCCCTGGATAACATTTTGACTTTGCTCGCTTAATTTTATAATAAGAAGGGTATAAATCAGACCCATTTTCACTGGCTGCTTCTCTTAGGCTTATATATTGCCACTTACTTAATTTAAGTGAAACTAATAAAGCCAGTGCCTTATCGGGTGAATATGTACTACTGTTTGCTTTATTTGCACTTAAACACTGCTTAACTTTTTCTAGATCTTCGGGGTGATTTCGCAAATGGTTCATTATTTTTCCTACATCCTCATTTCCAGTGTTTCTTAAACTAGCAATTGTAGTAGCTTTCAGTTCATCCGAAGATAACGAAAGCGATTTGTTTATTTGATCAACGCGTCTTCGTTTTTGCCTGGAGCCCAATTCTTCGAAAGGTTTTCGAGGTGTAAATGTAGATGTTGAAGCTTCTGTAGCAGATGGTGGTAGATTTTCAACATCTTCAATATCACAAATCTCGAGCCTTTCCTGTTCAGTGTTCACAGTTTCAGGTATTACTCCTTCGGGCCAGTTTATCGCACTTTCTAACCAATCACCGTTTCTTCTTAAAAACGGTGCTAACGTGCGACTACTTCGTTCCCATCTTGCACTTAAATTTGAACAAAAGCGCGTACAGAATTTTTGGAGCTTAGCACTGTTCTCTTGCGTCACGTTTATTTTATTTTGTAGGTATTGGGAGAGTTTTTTACCATCTGACAGCGACTTAAGCTGCTCTCTTAAAATCATAAATAAATCTAAATTGTTAACTAAATTTTCCATTATAACGAAAAGGGACGATCACAATCACAATAGATGTTAATAGTAGTACGAATAAACGAACACTAGTAAATATATAATAAATATGGTCATTTTATACTTCCAGTGACAATCAAATGTTTACTAATTTTTCTACTACCCTCATAACATTAAAGTAATGACTAAAAGTGAAAAACGTTGTTTTTTATAAAGTAAAAAGTCAAGCTAATTACAGTCATTAAGCATAAATAGAAATTTATAGATAAATGATATCCACATTTTTAAGTAATACGTAATTAGTAAATTTAAGCTAATAACGAACCATAATATATTGTCGTTAGTTGTTAAGTAATTATGTGTATTATAAAGTGCTTTTACTTACTATTCCACATCAATTTTAACTTAAAAGAACATCCGAAACGAAAAAATGAAGCTTTATATTCAAAGTACTTTTTTATTTTTTTTCGATCCATTTATTTAGCAGTGTTGCAACTTTATGCAAATGTTCAAAGTATCAAATGATAGTAGTCTGGACAAGCTCTAAGAAAAATATAGTTTCAAAGCGGGATCACTCGCCACTTGGCAAAAATTTAATTTAATTTGATCCGCTCCATACAAAAAAATAACAAAATGCATTTTTCCACCCAAAGGAGCAAGTTTAGGAAAAAAAGCATCAGAACAATTATTATTGAGGTTAATATGCTCTATCGATCCACATAAAGAAAAAAGTAAAAAAACAAAGTTGATCCCTAAGTCACTAAAATCATCGTTTCGACCCACTGTGCGGCGCCGTACAGTGGACTGAAATCGCGAAGTATTGACTTAAGGATTCGTATGTACAGTGGGCTGCATCAATTAGGTACCCCAGTTATATTAAAATTTTTATACAACTGGGGTACCCAATTGATGCAGCCCACCGTACATTTTTGAAATCTACATACTGATATAATAATTCTATGTTATATGACTTTTTTCATAAACCCATTACTTTCAAAGTTATAGGTAGTTTAAATCTTGTATGAAAAAAGATATGTTTTTTTAAATATTTATGTAATAGTCAAATTAGATTTAGTTGTAAGTACGTGCAACGATATTCCGCACTACTTCCACGACTAATGATGGAAATACCGCTAGGAGATTTTTAGAAAACTCGGAAATTGCATCAGCTTCAATCACAAGAGTCAATGAGGATTTGATAAAAATGATTTTAAACCATATTAGAGGCAATTTCTTCAGGTCACCCTCTAGATACAATTAAGTTAAAGACTACACCGAAGCCATCATGAAATTGTACGTTGATTTCTATAATTGGTATTACATGAGGCGCAAGTGTACATAAAGTTCTTGCTCACGGAGCAGCTATCATTGAACATTTGGGTGTAATGCCGATATGAAAATTATCCTAAGAAGCTGCTGTAGCTCGAAATAAAGACTTCAGGAGATATCGTGCATATAATCCGAGAAAATTCTGTAGAAAGGCTACGAATGAAGATATTATGAATAATTAATTTATTAATCAGCTCTATTAATACAAATATATGAAGAATAAATCACAAACTATTGCGAAAGCACAAATCCCTCTAAGAGGCAAAAGCTTTGCTGATTATTACGGAGACATTAGTTGACGATAATGATCAGGAGAACTTGGATTTTTTAAATGTAGACCCATTATTGCATAATGAGCCCTAGTCTGATTAATGATTCTGATTAATTTAATGATTCCTTTGTCACAGGACGGAGAACGTTTGCTGTAATTGGTTAGGCCTACTGGGGATACCACTGATTTAAAAAAACCGGCCAAGTGCATGGCGGAATACGCACATTGAAGGGTTCCGTATTCGGGATGATTTATCCCAAGAACAAACTTAACATGTTAGTATATTGAGAGATTTGCCATGTTGTTTTAAAACCATAGATTTCTTATAGGTTTTCCTGTAATCTATAAATATAGAACTATATACTGTTTTTTTTTTTTTTTCATTATTTAGTCTTATTAATTTCGGAGATAAGGTAAATTTTGAAAAAATGGTATATTTTCATCTATTTCCTTAAGTTTTGCAAAAAAATATCTCCAATATCGAAAAACATAGCAGTACCAGATTAGATGCAAAAATAGGTTAATAATTTGTTCTATTCAAATCACCAATCCATTTTTGGAGAAAATTTGAGAATTACGATATAATCATGAATTTTGTTATTCTTCAAATATTTATAGCATTGAAAATAATGGGTAAAACGTAAAGTCACAGATAATACATTTTATTGGATAGTAGATTTCATTTACTTAATAAAAAAATTAACAACATTTTTTTTTTATCCCTAAGTCCTCTACAGTTTTCAGCTTACCGTGCGCCGGTGCATTATACCATAGGTCCGTGTCATATACAAGCTTACACAGTTATTCTGCGGTACGGCTAGCGCGCCTTACCGTAAAGAAACCGTGCCGTGTAAAACGGGCCTTACGGGCGGGCTTTCTCTCCAGGGCCCACTTCAACTTTCCATCCTCTATATTATTGTTAAATTCACTGCCCTAATTAAGGCCGTCCACATGTCCTTCTTAACACAGCGGATGGCATAACAATCCTTTGATAAAATATCCAATGGATGATTGTTTAGTTGGGATGGTATCTCGTATTGAAGATGATGTATGTGTCGACAGCGTCTGTGAAGAGTGGAGTGCGCGTGAGTCACAACAGCGGCGGCGGCGTGCGCGACCAGCCCGTGCTGCACGACGTGCACTCGTGGTGGGGCGCGCAGGTCGCGCGGCTCGCCATGCTCGACGCAGAGTAGCGCTCCCAACCAGTCTCTTGGCTTAGCTCATTATTGTAAGCACTCCATTTGTTTACTACTTCGTGTCGCAGAACTAAATGCATAACGAATAACTATGACGTAATATTTGTGGCAAAACCAAATTGATATCGGTTTGACGCGAAGTTAAAAAAAATGAATAGATTTATTTTAACATGTTAATAATTAAGTCTACATGTGTTAGTGCCAAAATAGTTGGAAATAAAATTTAAAAAAAAACATCGAAAAGTCTTTAATATTTTATTCAGTACCAAGATTCTGACGATTAGATTTTTATGTTTGAATAACGTTAAATGTCAGATGATTAAATTACACTTATTTACATCTCGTAAACTTGCTAGTTGGTGATTCATACAAAATAAATATTTTACATTTCTATAAATTATTGTAATACGTGACACATTCCAAGTGAGAAGAGTACTATTACCGTAAGGGTTAGTAGGAGACATAGGTATCGCCCGGCGATAGGGTAGTGGAACAGCTTGGCGTGCAGGCGCAGCGTGGACGCGTACAGCAGCACGGCGGTGATGTCGTCCTGCGGCGTGTCCTGGTGCAGGAACGGGCGCACGCACAGCTCGTGACCCACTGACTGCGTGCGCCGACATTCCTTCGACAGGCGAGCGGCCTGCAATTATAAAAGTAACGTTAACCGTGGACTAATGCAAACTTTGCTTTAGCGATAAGACCACCCATTGTGACCCTATGTAAAAATTCTAAATTTATATCTATAATTTGTATGGTGTACATACTAAAAAGTAACAATAACTTTTAACAATAATTTATGTTTGCATAAAGGGTCTTTCAAACAGGTGCGACACGCGACGCGACACAAAGACACCGCTCTTCGCGCGACGAGCGGTGTCTTTCTGTCGCGTCGCATGTCGCGCCTGTTTGAAAGAGCCTTAACTCGTCAAAATGTACAGCTGATTTTTCTTTCGCGATTTCAGGTTTGGTCCCGTAGTAAAAGTTGTTCATAATGATGAGTAAAGTCACGTGTTTAAGTATCGGTCACAACTACCAGTCACCCTATATACTAGGTGCTGACCCCAATTCTTTTTCTGAAATAAAATTAAGTTACTCCTTATAACATCAGCTATCTGTCAGCGAAAGTCCCGTCAAAATCAGTCCAGCCGTTTCGGAGATTAGCCGGAACAAACTGACAGCATACCAAATGTTTTTTTTTTTTTTGTTATAATTACCGTGTATACTTTCATAATTATGCATTTGGTAAAAAGCTGTTATTTACACATTACAAACAGACACTGTATTTGTATAGATATATAGATTGTATAGATTTTGCCATTACCTGGACAAATGGTACAATGACCGCTGATATCCACAAGAGCTCATTAAGGATGCTGATACCAATCAAGGGTTCCGTTTCAGTGTCCACCTTGTCTAAGTTGAGTAGCCACATAAGACCAGAGCTCGCCCATGATATGTTCACGATGGTGAATAAACAAACTGCGGGTGCCAGGTCATCATTCAAATATTTTAACAGCTTACGGAATTCTGCTATTTCCTGTAAAAAGAGAATTAATATGGATTCTTTTTTTTTTCTTGTTTGACCATGCTTTAAGAAGTTTGGTCAAAGGAAAACTCACTCTCATCCAGTTAAGCGGAGTAATGGTTCGGTTAAGAAGACGCTCTTTGAGGAACATGAGATGAGCCTGCAACAGCTGCGCTTGTAGGCAGTAACTTGTGATGATAGTCGCCTGCACCATGTCGTGAATCAATGTGCATATTATAAGTAAGATCTTCAACAACATTCTTATTTCATATGAACTGGAATAAATTGATTAAAAGATCAGTAACTTATGTAACAATCTGACATTGTGAGCACCTTTATTTCGTAGCAGTAGGGTGGGTCTCGTAGTCCAAGTGTTCCACCGACGCTCGGTTGACCGCACGTAAGTATGTGCAGTCAAGGATTAAATTAAGCATCTTTAAGTTAATTTTTAATTGCATTGTCATTGCCAACATTTTTTAATGAAAATGACAGTTCGAAATGGTGACATGCGCCCGCTATGTGGGAAATGAATTTGTTTGAATATTGCTTAAAATTTTCGTTCTTTGACTGTACGTATCTAAAATGTAGGGTTTCTCTTTACCTTGTTTCCATCCATCTGAAGATGATGTTACCTCTAGCCAACATTAAATTGACTGAACATAATGATAGGCTCATCCACAGGACGCTGAGTATTATGAAAAACCACAACATGTGTAACAGGCGCTTCGGCTTCGTTGTAGGCATCCCTTGAGGTGAGTAGGACGACAATAGAAATACCTAAACAAGGAGAGCTTCTTATAGTTAACGTCAATTTTTACGCGCCATATGTACCTTCGAAAGCCGTAACTAACCACCGTAAGGACTATTCTTGCTTGCAGCGCTCGGCCGCTATAGAACCGGGGCGGTAACAGATGTCATCATGTGCACGGGATTTTGTTTTCAAAGTGGTTAGTTATAGGTTTCCACGATGGTACCTAAGTTACTAGTTCACGTTCACTATCACATTGGGTTTTTAGAATACTCACTCTTTCCATTAGATTTTGCAATTGTTCATTATCTGAGATCCGAAATAAATATAATGCGTACAAAAATCCCACAAAGTGCAATATGCTGGGTCCAATATAGGTGAATATAACGTTTCCATAACACACTTCTTTATAATTGTCATATTCCAAAGTGGATGTTAACGCCAAAGGTACTAACTTGTAACAAAACCCTCTGTCCCGTCTGAAACATATTCGACACTTAATTAGGGAACAATATGCATCCCAATTTTAATTATAGTAACATTAAAGTTATATGTTACCTGAAACAAGCCATATATTGAAGTACATATCCTAAAAACATGAGTATCGCAACCTGTATTGAATGAAAATGTGAGCAACAAACAGCGCATCTAGAAGAGTTCGATACATCCAGTACCGGCCGCAGTCCCATAATAGTTAACAGTTTCAAGTATGGGAGTAATATCTGCAATAACACACAGTTATATTAATACCTAATAGAATAAAGTCGATAGGTAACAAAAATTAAGAACTTCGTCTAAAAATATTACCTTAGATTTACAATAATGTAAAATAGCAGAAGTACTCATGTATTCAGTATCGGGGGACTCCGTTATTTCTCCGATCTGGAAAGGAGCATCAAGGTGTCTTTGAAAGTAGTAAATATACACATGCAACTTGCAGCCTCAGAAACACATAATTATTGAACTTATCACTTGGAATTCACAAAGATTCGGGTTCCAATGCACAGTGTCCCCATTGTAGTAAAAAATACACATGATAAAGGATCACTCACGTCCACACTATTGGCGTCGAGACTGGACCTGGTAGATCTCTCCATCGCTGGTTCCGCAAGCTTGTCGTTCCCCAGTACATGGCTGTCCAGTAAATCACTAGCTACATAATCATTTAAAAAATTCACATTATCCAGTTTATTACCCATATCTACACTTTAATTACCAATACGCACATTATACGTAATGATATATTAATAATTGAACTTATAAGTAGCAAACAACTAAGAGTTCAATAATGACGGTAGGTAAGTAAAAGCTTATTGTGCTTACCACTACCGTACGATGCGTTGTCATTTTGCATTTTTTCTATGCTGCTAGTTCACGAATATAATTGAGCAATTCCTAAACTTAAATTTCACTTTCGAGGAGAGTTCAAAAGGATACATTAACAACAACAGATAACGATTCACTGCAATGTTTTTTTATAGTATGTAATAACATCATTGAATGTGTACTTGTAGGTATTGCACTGAGTCAGTGCATTAACTCTGATAATAGCCAATGCGATGTTAATGTCATTGTGTTTACATCGCGACCCTACAAGTTCTTTTAATTATTGGAAAGCACATCATTGAGATATTATCAAGATTATTATAATGGAAGGTTTGTGTAAGTATGGTCTGTTGTAAAGTATATCTATAAAACATGCGTTAGAGGGCATAAATGGATGTGAACTTAGCAGTAAGCGGGCAACGGACAATGAACTTTGATAAGCCAAAAAGAAAGATAAATTTCAAATGAAAAAGATACTAATAATATTCAATCTAAAATCATTTGTTTTCTGCGAGCTAGTACTTACATGACCAAAACTTTAAATCAGTCTACCAATGCGCAAGCGCAGTCGCTAGTCACATTCCTTCCTTACCTTGCTTGGCAAGGCGTATTGAAAAATGCAATATTACGGGTAATATTTTTTCGGGTTGTGTGTAACAAATTCCACTGTAGGTGCGTTTCTGCAACGTCTGGCTCTGCTACAGCAGCATGTGCTGACACGTAAACAGGTAAAAAATTAAAAGATATAAGTATTAAATCAAACTGCACTTTATTCCTATTTATATTAATTTTATCAAAATGATTTAGGGAGCTTCTTTTTCGTTAAAAACCCTGTTCGTCGCACAAATTGTTTTCTCTCTTGATGGTGTTTCTTCATTTGTCGATTATTTTCCGATTCTGACTTCTTTCCTCTCATACTAAACTTCATTTCACGGTTTCCACCGCTGTTGGTTACCATTGTTGAAAAGCTTTCTTTAGCTAATCGATCTCCTAAACTAGCTTTGCTCACCCGTGATATACTTTTAATAATATTTGAAGTTCTTGGGGCATTATTTGTCTCATAATCTCGTTCCTCATTGGGTTGTGAGACATCTTCTCTTCGGGATTTATTTCTGATAATTTTGTGTTGTTTTTTAACATCTTTTACCCACGATCGGTCTTCATCAGAACTATCGCCGTCATCACTAGTCTCATACAGTTCCATATCAGAATCTTTATCTTCAGTTTCTGCCACCTGCGAAATGCAAAAGAAAAAATGCCAGATAGAAATCAAAGTCAAATCATTTATTTAAAATAGGCCCATATATGGCAGTTTTAAACGTCTTTTGAATATTCTTATAATCCCTTAAATTAGATTTCTGGGATAAAAGGATATAATATCCTATGTATAAAGTGCAGAACGCACAACAGTCTATACGAAATACTTCCACTTTTATAGAGGAGGTTAGGTGATTGATATTTTTTGTTACCTGCATTGGTTCAGCTTCCACTTTCTTCTCTTTGTTTCTATCTAGCCTAGACAAAACTGGGTTGAGTAAACGATATTCTTCAGCTCCTCTATCCACCTCAAAGTCGGGGTTTTCAAACAAGGCCTATAAAAAGAAAGTTATTTTAAACATCAATGATAGTGACTAATTAATTGTCATTCACAATATACATTGAAAAACTTAAGCACACCTTAAAACGGTCATCTTTGAGTAGATTAGCTGATTGTTTCTTCTTTCTTCTTCCATCGTCCATGAGTTTGGATGCCAAATCTCTGTTAACTTTTGGTAAGTTATCCTCAACTTTAATTCTAGATGGCCTCTCTTGTTCAATCTTTTCTCTTATCTTACGTTTTTTATATTGTTCAAACGCAAATGGATCCGCAATTGACTTTGCTCTCTTGTACAAACGCACATCAACAAAGTATCTGTAATTTTAATTTGCATAATAATTATTAGATGAACGAATCTGAGACTCAAAAATTACATTTTCTTAATTGAGGAAGTAAGTCTTACCCATGCATGTATGCTCTTAATAGATTTGTTCCCAGCAAGTGATCTAATCCTAATGATTCCAGTTCTTGTTTAGTGATGAATTTATAATCATCATAAACTGTTTGTGATGCTGAGCTCTCTAATTCCTCAGTCAAATTATCCAAGAAAGCACACCATCTGGGTGCAGGACCTGGTAAATAGTGAAATTATTTTTAGTTCAGTGTATAACTTAAACTTTTATTTCTAGGGTTCAGACGCTATTATTTATTAGTGTTCTGTTCAAGTTGTTGTGCACATACCTAATGATGGAATGTAATATATTTGCATTTTTTGATCTTCAACTGCCATCATACTTAATCCTGTGTTTGGAAAAACACATAAATCATTGAAATCCGTTGATGATTCTATGCTTGTGTATTGCTTGCCCTAAAACAACAATGTTATATTTTAATGTTTATTAATTTTAATATTAAATTAGCAACAAGTCTTGGTAATAGTTTAGGTAAACATACAGTATTTTTATCCCATATCTTCACAACAGTAGCATCCATGGAATAAACATAATTCATTGTTTTATGGAATTCTAATGATTTTATAGGGATTTCGTTCATGTGGTCTTTAACAAGAAGAGGTTTACTTGATCTTATGTCATACAGTAGCACATGACCTGTAGATGTGCCTACACCCATTCTAAGAGGACCATCAAATTTAGCAGCAGTTATAGCAGGCAATCTGTCATTTCTATAAACAAATAAATACAGAAAATAAAAATGATTATTAAAATGAATCACAATTCGAAAAGGAGAATGCTCATCAAGTATGCAAAAAAAAAAACCGAGAGTGAACAGATACAGAATGTAACTCAGAATTTTAGTGATATCTAGTGAAATCATTCTGTAAATATTTCACTATAAGATTTGATGGCTAAATGTGTGATATTGCTGTTTGTTTTTCATAAGGGTTGGTTCTTTTTCTTTAAGATATCTATGATTTGGGTATACCCAATGATATAAATACATACATACATACCTATATTCACGTCGATAATCCTATAGGAGTAGGCAGAGACAGCAGATTGTTAAAATCAACTATCCACAGCCCACTATTCACCGCTTTTTTCCAGTGGTTACATCACCTGTCTCAGACCCGATTTTTTTCATTTCAATTCCCAGTGGGAGCAACATTTTCTGCTCGGTTTAGTTGGTGTTAGGGCTTCTTATGGCGACAGACAGATAAGATGGACCATCATCTTAGTGTCATCTAAGTTTCTTAGTTGACTTATATACAGATATAAGTCGACTAAGAAACTTAGGTGAGACTTAACATTCAAATGGCAGCGATAGAGTTTGCCACTCATCACGCCGTGTCTCGCAGAAACGCAGCAAAAGGTGGGCTGTGGATAATTGATAGTAGGTAGTCTCTGTCTGCTCCTTTGGGATTATATGCGTGAGTAAATGTATGTATGTTTGTATTTATATTGTTGGGTATACCCAAATCGAAGTTATCTTACAGAAAGAAAATCACCCTTGATGAAAAACAAATTGCAATATCACACATTTAGCCATTGAATCTTAAAGTGAAATATTTACAAAATAATATCACTAAATATCAACAAAATTCTGAGCTACTTCCTGTATCTGTTTGCTCTGGGTTTTTTTAGAGCATTCTCTTTTATTTAATGTTTTACGTACTTGTACTCTGCATCTGTACAATGCATTGCACAATCCAGTATTCCTTGTTTTGATTTGGTACGTGGATCCCATGCTTCCACATGGCCAGATTCTGTGCCAAGCATTAATAATCCATGTTCTTCATTCACAGCACAACAATTAATTTCATTTGCTTTTGTAACAAATGGTGCTAAAAATTGACCTATTTCTAAATTCAATCTGTACACTTCCTGTAAATGACACCAATTTTTATTACTTATTGAAACATATCATTATTAGTTAGAAGCAGTAATTGTAAACAAACAAATTATCCACATACTGATGAGGCACCAACAACAAATAGATCACATGATGGTCGATGGTAAGCTATATCTCTTCCAAAGCGGGGTACTCGAAGGCGATAATGACGACCATGTCCCACATGGAATTCAACATATCGATCACATTGTAAAAATACAATCTGGAAAGAAGAAAATTTATTCAAATGTATTCCTTTCCTAAACAGTAGCTCAGAGGATAAAAGAAGGCTTGTAATCTAGCATTAGTCTTTAAACATTATTTTGTTACTTACTTTTGAATAATCTTCACTCAATATTTCAAATTTTATTACTTCAGAGTCAAGACACCTTTCAAACTTCAGTGACAAATTATTTACATCATAACATTTTAGTCTTGGTTTATAGATGCCTGTAGCCATTATATACTGTCCATCTTTAGAAACCCGCAAGCTAGTGCTCACTCCTGGCATGTCAAACTCTTGAATCAATTCAATTCTTCGCCTCAGGTCTACATTCTTTTTCAAAAGAGCACGTTTTTTCCTTTCCGTCAGCCACTGAAAATTTTAATCAGAACAGTAAATGCAAAGAGATTTAAGTTTAATTAAATGTATTTGATTAAATGTGTACTGTAAAATTTAATTTCCTACACTGATAGGTTATTTAGGAACACTTACATCAGGAAGAGACTTTCCAACGCTGAGGTTGTAGATCTTAACGTTATCTATTTCGGAAAGCTGCATGATTGTTACGAGAAGCAGTTCGAATGTTATGCTGTTTATTAGCACGAATTAATTATCTTCACATTTCAAAACACAGAACATGCTTTTTGTTTTGACACTGACAGCCTCAGAACATATATACAGGCTGAAAGCAGTCACAAACAAGTCGATGACGTGAGTTGACTTTGACATGAGGACATGAGACCATAATGACAATAAAGTGATGGACGCATTGAATAAACCGTAAAAAATGGATGGTTTATAAAATGGACGGTTCAACGTGGAATTAGTATGTACTATACAAGATGTTGCGTAAATCAGGGCTCTGATAGTGGTATGTTTTTCGAAACGGTTCCATCTTAAAAAACCTTAGTAAGGATTTGTTTCCGTTACGTTCGAACTGAACGTTATTGAAGCAGAACAAAATTATCGTTCTCGGTTAATTTTTGGTTTGATCGATAGGAAACTCGCAACACAACCCTAATCAATACATAAGGGGCGAAATGAAGCTAAGCTACAATTTAACTAAACAAGTTCCTGCTTGTCGGCGCACGCCCCGTGCGCGGCTGCGTTCTGCGGAATAAACCGGTTTTTGAAAACGTTCTCATTTAATTTTCGTTCTGAACAAAATGTTTTACATTGAAGAACGAGACTGTTAGAAAAGTTATTTTAAATAACGTTTCCGAGCTCTGGCGTAAATAAAAAGCACTTTAAGAAAATTTGAATTTCGCGGGCTCCAACTGCGGATCCACGGTACGCTGTATAAGGTTCTTACTTTGACCAAATAGTACATACTAAGTCCATGCTTTGACCACACTTCGGCCGCTTTCCGTAATAGCTCACAGCGCCGACATCAATAATTAGAGTTCCGATTTATATAAAACGATTATGACAGCAGAGGGGCAGTCAACAATGAGGTTAAAAACTGAAAGCTGCAGATGGCAGCACAATTGTACGTCTTTATAAACCGCCATTGTTGTGTTTGTTACTTTTGTGTCGATCACAAATTATACGAAAACTAGATAAATATGTATGAGACTTGGAGTGTAGCACTATTAATAGACAAGGTAAAGACAGGGAAGCGTCTACCACTCGTAAGAAAGCAGCTTTAGTGGGAAAGTCAATAAATTATGAACGTTTTATAATTTATAGGTTATTTTGTGTTTGTTGATTTTAAGTTCCTATTTTGTTAAAGACTGGAGGCATACGCTAGAACTAACCTGATCAGAGTTGAAAACCAACTCGGGTTTTGTGTTCCTCACTGAAAAACCTCAGAAATAGCACTTCAAGCACTGATCTAATATCTAATACCTTTAAACGAGCAATTCTTGTATATATATATATATATATATATATATATATATGTATATAAATATATAAAGAAAAACTTTCTTTCTTTCTATAATCTGAATCTCGGAAACGGCTCCAACGATTTTCATGAAATTTAGTATGCAGGGGTTCGGGGTTCATGAAATTTAGTATTCGGGGGCGATAAATCGATCTAGCTAGGTTTCGTTTTTAGAAAACATTGTTAAAAAAAAAACAAAACCGAGCGAAGCTCGGTTATCCAGATATTGATAATATAAACACACACATACTATAATTTACACAATATCACATCACAAGTGCCTGTATGTAATAAAAACAGACTTAGTTCTCTTGGGAGCATCACTTATAAACCACTTTCTCCCATAAAAGGCTTAAAGGATAGCACATTGTCTCAACGAAATATCGGATTCCAATTTTTTTCGGAGACAAGTTCTCCCACAGTTTTCTTCTTATAACATCTTTGGCAAATACATGGGGCCTCGTATTTTCGCAGTAAACAGCTGCGCAACTGGGCTCAATAATTAATTATGCGTAAAAGAAGTTGCTTGTTTACAAAAGTTGAATGGGTAGCTGTCAAATTATAAGAAGCTGAAGATCAGCGCCATCTGAAGTGAGCAAGTGGCGGTTTTTAATCCCATACGGAACGCTCGTGAACAATGCGCTCATAATGCTCGCTCAGCGTTAAAACTTACATACCATATTTCTTTGTGTGTAAGCTACGATTTTCTTTTTCTTCTTTTAACCAAAGAAGAAGAAGAAGAAAGTTGTTTACACGACGTGGCGGTCGCCGGTGGTGACGGTATCCAAAAGCACAATTTCGAAAATGTCACGTTAAAGATAGGATGCGACTCAAAACAAAACAGCACAACTGTCATTTGTGACAGCGCTCATGGTGATAAAATTTAGGGTATGGTCGGCGTTATCGCAAGATGGCGCATGTCATGACGTCAATCTATAACGAGTCACGGGACATCAATATCGCGCTCACGCTTATTCGGAACATGCTATAATCGATTACAGCGTAGCTCGGAACGCAGCATTCTAAAGATGATTTTGACTTTGACACTTAACATGATTGACAGTAGATAGTTGATTGAGGTTATAAATTGATAAAAAAAACCCTGTTATGAACTAGAAATAACGTGTTTAATCACAATACTTTATCAACATGTGTGAAAAAATTATTTTATAATACTATTATGACAAAAGTGTTGTCTTGAAATTGTTTAGTAACCAGTAGTTGCGAAGATATCAAATTTGAAGTTACATTTTTGGTTATTTAGTTCTCTATTGCAGACCTAGTCCACCAAGTCTGATCTATTCTTGAGTACTCATTAATAGCTTTATTATTGTAATAACTATGGCTGGCTTAACCAAAAAATTACAATTACCTAAATCTGTACTGGATATGAAGTTCATGAAGAAAACAAGAGAGAGAATAGAAAAAGAATTAGAAAACACTCAAGACCATGGGAGTTTATACTCTAATATAATTACAAATGAAATGCGAAGTGCATCAGGTAACTTTATATCAGAGTCAAGCTTTATATTTTGTGAAACAATGCTTGAAGGCAGACTATCATTCAAAGGTATGAACCCAGAGATTGAAAGGCTTATGGAGATGGAGAATGCAGTTAAAAATGAACCATGCAGTGGTGAAATGGTTAAAGATGTTTCAGATGATATTTTAGCAAAGAAAATGGAAAAATTCAATAAAATGAAAAGACCAAACCCAAATTCAGTCAGTGAACTGACAAATACTAAAAGGAGAAAATAATTATGTATCTTTAGTGGCATTGATCTGTAATAATATAAGTATGACAAGTGAGAATATTGTTAATGCAAACTGTTGTAATACATGTACTTACTTCTAAGTATTTATTTGTTTTCATTAGTCCCCACTTCTTCATTTGTATAAAAATAAATGTGTGGCAATGCTCTGAAGAGTTCCTAGAATTTCATATAATTAGATGGATACCTTATTTCAATGAGATAAGATTTATTTGGAACAAGATGTTTGTTCAATGGGATTCCACATTGGCAACTTCTCAGGATAACCCAGTTGTTGGTTGTGGGTTCGAACCCAGGCTTTACTTTGATTATATAATTTCATCACCACTACTTTCAAAACGGTGAAGGGAAACGTGAGGAAACTGATATGTCCTAGAACCAAAAATTCTAAGACATGTGACATATACCAATCCGCACTGGGCCTGCATAGTAGATTTATAGCCCACTCCCTCTCTAAGAGGTGGCCCAGCAGTGGGAATATTATGATGAAATTCTTAGAAGTCCTAAGGAATGAGTTTTCAAAAGACGATGATACAACTAAATTTGACTAACCAGTGAGCGGATATTCAGATTTCATATTTACCTAAAGTATGTTTTTTGCCGGCAAAGGGTACAAGTATGGAAGTGGCTTCTTATATACATTTTTTCCCAGGTCGTTGGGTCTCACAACACAGTGTGTATAAAATATAGTATTCTAAACTGTAGTTTTAAATATATTATATTTAAAACTACAGTTTAAAACGACGTGGCGACGTACCGGATATAACGACGAAATTTTAAGGTGCTAGCATTTCTGTATATAGTGACTGTATTGCTTTATAGTTTTTAAAAATTTTGAATGTATTGTACCAATTAATTTCTTCAAAACTTCTAAATAAAAAATGGTATATAATTATTAGGATTAGGTAGTTTTAAACATTATTATTTTATAGTTCACGCATGTTCTCTCGATCTGGCATGTAAAAATGCAAATAGATGAAATTATTTTATTGAATATAAATTATACACATTCTTATTTTTTTCGAAACCTGTGAGCAAAATTCGTCGACCCTGGAAACCGGGATTTTTCCTGTATTGAAGCACACTCCGAGTAGTCAACACTCAAACTTTAGATAAATATACATCTGAATATCCGATCAGTGCTTATAACAATTAAAGTACCAATTTCCATACAAACTTTCATCCGTAAGTAACCCTTTTAGGGGATGTATTTTCAAAAATCCTTCCTTAGTACTCACCTTCATGTTAAATGAAACTCCCATGCAAAATGTCATGTTTCTAATACAGACCCAGGGATTTAGGCTGTGTTATCTGTCAGTGAATGAATTTAAGATTTTATTAGGTAGAATAATAAATTTAAAATCCTCTGCTGTACAGACTGTCCCTAAATATTGAAAATATTGTTCCTGCTCCATACAATACAATAACACACTAAAACATAGATAATATTTTTATCTTGTTTTCAAATGGAACAAGTGCCACACTAGCCCTTAAAAAAATCCCATTGCAAAAGACATCCTTTCTAATATCTAAATGTTCCAATTCTGTCTAAAAAATAAACACTGCTAATTATTATCCTTTATTGTTAATAAATATATAAGTAGGTAGCTGTATATGCATTTCTAACGGTAAGTTCTAAATAAATCAACATTTATGTCAACAGTGAGAAAATTTCAAGAAAAATAAATCTATAAAATATTATTAAGAATGGGAAGTTAGTTTGTCAGTTATTTCATTACTTCTGACATATTTTCATCATGTGGTCCTAAAAATAATAATGTGTCAGTCAAGTCCCTGTTGCATGAGGTTATGGAGATCTCTGAAGGCAGCTCCGAGGCGTCCCTGGAGCGTTTGTCGTTTGAGCAAAAACGCCCGAACGTCGAGCAGCAGTCGATGTATCTGCATGCATTTAGAAAACCGCTCCTCACGAGGAATGTCTACTCCCAATGTTCGCACCGGGGCACTTACGTTAGCTCTCACCACCGAGGAGAAGTTACGCACTATGAGCCTCAACGCATTGCAACCACACTGCATATATCTGTAGTATAAAAAGAAATATTAATATAAACTGTAGAAAAAAAGTTAAAAAAAAAAACTACTAATCTATACATACGATTCATATTTGCTCTGCAATAATTCATATATCTTGGGTAACATTAAAAGGCATATATCTAAGTTCCACAATGATCTGCAACAAAATAAATTTTAACAAAATTAGTCTCTTAACACTTCAGTATACATGTTTGCATCAGTTAAAACTCAAAACTTACGGTCTATGTGCCATAACATTTAGAATGTCGAGTATCACAGACGTGTCCTCGAGAGCGATAACAGATTCTAACGCAGATCTCAGACTTTTATTAACTCGGACGGAATGAAATATCTGAAAACATAATAAAAAAATAAAGTATATATTGAATGCAGTTCGCGTGGCCAGCCTGCCTCTCGTTGGTTCTGCGATTACAATGCTTAAAAAAATACGTGTTAGTTGGTCTAAATTACCATACACACAATTATTAAAGCGTTATGAACTTCAAAGTTGGGAGTCATGACGCAGCCTACTGATGACCATGATTCATGATGCTTCATGGTTGTGTAATAACAGTTCCTATTGTCATCACTAATAATCTATGATACATTGTACCTAGAACTGTGATGCGTCGAGAGACGCGCGTACCCCGACTGTTCCACACTGCAAAGTGCAAAGTCTCTACTCAATTCATTGAATTGGATATTTTCGCGCTTATACAGTATAAGTTTAAAAGGGCGGCTATTGAATCTTTAAAATACCTATGCCTAATTCTTACCTTTCTGTAAAATTAACACGCATTTAACTATTTTTAAACCATTGTTTCGTGGATAAATTTATTCTGTCACATTTAAATTGTAATATGTAACTGCTAATTGTGGTTGAATGATAACAGCCGCAAGTATGCAAAGGGGAATGGTTATGACATGCGCGTACCTGTAAGGCGCGCTGCCGGGCGGTGAGCACGGCCATCATAGAATCGTGTCCGCGCATCATGACGCCCAGCACCTCCTGCTCACTGGGCTGCACAACGCCGCGCGCGCCGCGCCTAGCGCCGCCGCCAGCCAACCCGCGCTGCGACCACAAGCCACACAACGTTACATTAATACTACACACTCCTTAAGAGGATATGGCACGCAAGAGCGAGCGAAGTAAACTTGGAAATTTGGGCACCACTACGCTCGGGTTAAAGCCAGATTTCAAAAACCTAAACTGCTGTAGAACAAGTCTCTTTCTGGTCATTCAAGGCGGGGTGCTAAAATTTTTAGGCTCACTTCGCTCGCTTGTCTTGATTCAGAGCTTTTCTTCATAAGTCGACAAAGCAAGTAATTCTTAGTTCTTTTGGAATGATCAAAAGAAAATCGAACGTATCCGATTGTGCAAAATTTTTGAGCTTGTTTTGCTGGCTGTTGTATTCTAAATTTTCACAGGCCTTTCTAGCACGCGTAGCATGACCACCGTAGAAACGGGTTTTGTCGACGGAAGAATAGACAAAATGACAGATAAACAATCACAATCTGTTATTTTGTCTATTCTTCCGTCGACAAAACCCGTTTCTACGGATGTCATGCTACGCGTGCTACATAAGTCGACAATGTAACTCGTATTTCTGTTTGAAAATGTTAATCAAATCCTAACCTATCCGAGATGGGGCATTAAAATTATCTAGTTAGCTTCACTCGCTCTTCTCAACCTACATAATCTGCTGTCCTAATATCTATTATTTGTAAAAAAATGCATTGAATGCAACCCCAAATAATTCCTATTTTGGGTCTGCGCTCGGTGCTTGGTGTGGCAACACGCCGTGTTCGAGTTCGCGACAAGTTAATCGTCATCCTGAGGATGCCTCGTTGAGAGGTGAAACACGTGTCGATTTCTTCCAGGGTCTTTTCAAGACTCTTTAGAAATAGCTAAGCGGAACAGGTTACTAAATATATCCACATCATTATTTTATAATGGATTTCCGCAAGGTCACGCCTGAATCAATTAACTATCCTATTTTGGGGTCCTTAAAATACTTAATAGCCAACTAATTGTGAACAACCTGGATGTAAAGCTTGTCCGCTCTGAAATGACGCCCTCCACACTTCATCTTACGCACACGGTAATGTAGTAATGCGGTAGTGGGGCGCGCCATTTAAGAATAGACAAGCTATAGCGCTCGTGTACTACCGTACCGCGGTACCGATCGTTTCGTTCGCTCAGCTCGCGCGCGGTTTTGTCATTGACCTAATCCGTTTGGTGGGGGTACCCTAGTTTAGTTACAAATAAAGTGTGTATCATTAGAAGTTAAAAAAAATTTTAGAATATCAATTAAATATTTCCCTAAAAATATTCCTCGGCACCTATGGTGACCCAAAATCTTGGGCTGCGACCGCGCCTGATGTGAGTGAGGTCCATGTTCCCATATTTTATTTTGCAGTGAGAATTGACATTTGTGATGACGAGTCTATATTTGTGCAACTCACGGGTAAAAACTCGTCAAGATCGAGTCCGACGGGCCTGTCGGTGGTGTGTGGCACGAACTCAGGCTCCGGGTCCACTTCCGGTGTCTCCACACTGCGAGTCACTGTTACGTTTTCTCTGCCAACAGACTCCACTCTTCTCCTGGAATCACATTCATAACATTATTTTTACAATACCACAAACAGCTTCGATTATACGACTATAAGTATAAAAATAAGTTCATACCTCGAAGCATCAGTAGCAGCTCTGGTGAAGGACAATGATCTGGGTCCTAATGTAGGCGGACCCAAGGATATATCACTATTACTTGGCCGGAGATTGGAGGTAGCTAAAATAGGATTTTATTTTTATAATCACGAAATTTTAAATAAAATTATTTAAAAAATTAAATTTAACATCATAATATTAACAAATCCATGAAACTTACATAAATCTGTGGTAGACTTTGTCTCTTTGTATGAGTTATGTCGATTAAGCGAGTTTGCTGTGAGTGGGCTGGCGGCGTAATCTCGTAGTGCTTGCGCTGAAGTGAATGTATTATTTTCTTTTGTATTGTCCGTCACCCCTGATTAAGCAAATAGCATATTATTGAACCCTCAATACCATGTAATGCATTATTTATACTTTGACAAACAAGACTACCTTTTTTCACGAAGATACGATTGTATTAACTTAATTAAATAGTTAAATAATATTATCTGTTATGAGACGGCAGAATATGGCAAATAAACGCTATTTGCCATATTCTGCCGGCTCATAACTCATAAGGAATCCTTCTTTCCCATCATTATGAAACAAGCGCGATTTGTTATTGGAACTAAAAGCTTGTCCATAATTTTGGCATATTATGCAATGCTTACATAGCTTCTACAATTATTTTTTAACGAAAGTAAGACCAGCAGCCCGGATCGTAGCAATCGCAAAATTAGTTTTAGCTCTTTTCAATTTGCTAGTTCAGTTGGAAGTTGCAACAAGAGTTCTCGCCACTAAATGGCGATTGAAAAAATTATTGAAGTGAAAACTTCTTTAAAACCATTGATTTCGCGACACCATGACGACACCTCATTTTTATAAACGCGATTATGCTTTTTATTTATATTACGTTACGGATCAATGTTCTATGCAAGTATTTTTACTTTAAAGGTTTCGGAAGTTTTTATTTTTTTTGTAAACGCGATTGTGCTGTTTATTTAGATAATGTTACGGACCAATGTTCTATGCAAGTATTTTTCTTTCACCAAGACGATCTTGTTCTAGTTTTTACTTCTGTCGGCATTTCGGGAGTGTAACCACTTTTTTTTTTTATTGGGTCGATCCGACCGCGTGCGCTAAAAGCTACATTATTGGTCGACGCTTTAGCGTCCCATTAGAGTTCTCGCTCTCCACAATTAGTAGAGAAAGTTTGTCGTTATTAAAAACTATTTCCTTCTATCCTAACCCAACCATAAATACAGTTATGAAAAGCTAGAAGCAAGATCAGTAGTAAATAATGAAGAAATCTTACTTGCGAAAACTTCAGTTTTCTTTTCCACGACAGCAAAATGTTCTTTGGTGGAGGTCGGGATGCGTGAGTAGTGTTCTGACCGCTGTCGCTGTGGTGGCGAGGGCTGCGGCAGCGGTCGCGTCAGCGGTACTGGCTCGTCGAGCATCAAGTCGCGCAGGCACGTGTTCACAACTGGTTCAGACTTCTCTGTTGGTTCTGGCACTATTAAGCATAAATAACAAAGATATGACACTATCGTCCTTTATAGGTATAATCCATGAGTAAGTATTTATAAATTAAAAGCTTAAATGTATGTAGTAGGATTTAAAAAATTGTGAAGTATTATTGTGAGAGTAACATTGTTATAACACCCACAAGATCGACATCTATAGATGGTATATGTCAACGTCGTCGAAATTCGACTTGAGTTGGTAAAATTTTACAAGTCATAATCAATCATTGAAAACTCATTGCGGTCTAGTTGAGCAAATGCCTTGCAGCTACAATATTGATTGCATTATATTCTTGTTATTTTTTTTTTTAGCAAATGTGAATTTCACCTGTTATTGAATAATCTTCTGAAGACAAACTGGTAGCGGGCGGAGGTGTGCGTGTTACTAAAAAAATAAAACAAATGAATGTTGCGATTTTTGTAATAGTGATGTTGATTGAGCACATTTTTGTGGACGGGCTGGGTTCGTGTAATCTACTCACATGCTCTAGAAGGTCGGAATATCTCAGTGTAGTCATTAAAATTGGGTATAACAGCACCTGAATCCTCATCTGCTTCCGTTCCTGATGTAGATTCTTCAGCAGTCTTTTCGTCAAGTAGAGTTGGTCTATGCATAACTGTGATGAAATATTAAGATGGATTAGTTTTATAACTTAAGTATGGATTACTAGACTTCATTTTGCAATCTCCAACCTTGTTTTGGTGGTTTTTCCTTTGAGAAACTTTTGCGCACTGAGTGTCCCTTTTGAAAAGGTGAAAGGTCCCTCACAACTGGTGATGAAACTGGAGGCGATCCACCAAATGGGTGAACTTTAGTGAGATCAACAACTGATAGAACCACATAAGTTGAATGGAATGATGCAGCTATCTGTAATAGTAAATGGAAATTTATGAATAAAATATGTTTCATCAAAAAAAAAAATTTTGGCATGTTGACAGTACACTTACTAATTGTGTTTGTGCAACAGTGATATCATGAATTTGACCCCAATGTCCATGAACCGTGTCAAACACTCTGGCTGGTTCCCATCCAACAACATGCAAGCCATCATTAGCACAACCAAGCAATGTTGCACCATCATCACTAAACACCATGTGTCTAAACAATGGAAATTTACAATTACAGATTTCATTTATAAAAGCAATATATCACTATGTACTTAATTAGTTAAATCAGATTTAAGTTTAAGTCTGCGACTGATTATTTCAATTTCTAGGATAAGACAAAATTAAATTAAACTTCTGTTTTTAGTTTAAATTAGGAAAATTCATCTTTTAAATAAAAACAAATGTAACAGTGCAGATTAAATTTCAAGTAAGTAATAAGTATGTAACAATAAATATATTTTTATGAATTTATAAATGACTGCATGCTGTTAATGCAAACTCTATACCTTTAAAAATGCAAGATTTAAAGGCCATTAGATTCAACAGACCTGATAGATGTGTTATCCTTATCAAATTTGGAAACCAACTGGAACTTCTCCATATCCCAAAAGTTAACAGTTCGGTCAGCTCCACAGCTAGCCAGCAGAAACTCATGAGGGTGGAACTTGACACATGTCACTGCTGATGTATGCTCCATGAACTCTTGGAGCACTTTACCAACACGCACATCCCACACTTTAACTAAACCTGTAAGTAGATTACCTGTTTTAGTATCAGGTGATTACATTTACAGCGCTATTACAGAATATTGTCCATTCAAAATACCATCTTCACAGGCAGACGCAATCCATTGTCCATCAGGGCTAAACTGAAGACTGTTTACAGCAAGGCGGTGGCTGGAGTAAGTCACAATACATCCTCTCTTCCTTGTGTCCCATAATTTAACATTACTGTCGCATGAGCCTGTTGTAAGATAATCTCCATAGGGATGGAAGTCCATACATTTTATAGCCCCTTTGTGGCCTGTAAATGTCCTTAACAATTTAGCTGCTTCCAAGTCCCATATTTTTAAGGCACCAGTTTGTGATCCTGCACAAACTAAGTCTTCAGAATGGCCAAAGCATACGCATTCTACAGGAGTTGTATGCCCACTTAAACTCTGTAAATTATTAAAAATATAAAAGAACCATTTTTTTGTGGAACTATAAAAGTGCAAATTGAGATAATTGCACTGTATAGATACTAACCATGAGACAACTCTGTCTACCAATGGCCCACAAATTAACTTTTTTGTCGTCGCCACCAGTTGCCAGTACCTGGTTGGACTTGTGGCCCATAGCCAGGCAGTTGACATTGGATTTGTGAGCAACGAATTCTTCTGCAAATGGTAAAAGTCGATCAACATTCATAATTACAGTGTTATTAATGTATTTCTTTATCAATTACGCTATACAGTATACATACGCAGTTTCCATGATCGTCGGACACTTTCCATCGTGATTTCGATTCATGTGAATTCCATGTACGGAAAATGTAACCTTGTGGAACAAAATATTCACTCAAAATCAATTATTCATTCAAATTATTTATTATAACTTATAAATTAATTTTGTCTTGTATCGTTAAACATTTCACTATTATAATTTACATAATTTGTTTGTAGTTATTTATTTGTGTATGATTTGGTCCTTCAGTTCTTCACAATCTGTCACACAGTTACACTCACACTACTTAACAAAGATGTCATTGATGTCAATAAATTTATGTCATGCATTTCATTCTGTCACTAGTGAAGTAGTTAGGCAGAATCATAGACATTTTTTACTATCTCAATGGGCAGAATCGAGGTTAAAAACTGAAAGCTCATAGCAGAGTGCAGCACAGTTGTAAGTCTTTATAAACCGCCATTGCTGTGTTTGTTTACTATTGTGTCGATCACAAATTATACGAAAACTAGATAAATATGTATGAGACTTGGAGTGTAGCACTATTAATAGACGAGTTAAGGACAGGGGAAGCGTCTACCACTGGTAAAAAAACAGCTTTAGTGGAAAAGTCAATAAATTATGAACGTTTTATAATTTATAAGTTATTTTGTGTTTGTTGACTTTAAGTTCGTATTTGGTAAAGACTGGAGGCGTACGGTAAAACTAACCTGATCAGAGTTGAAAACCAACTCGGGTTTGGTCTTTCTAACTGAAGAACCTCAGAGATACCACTTCTAGCACTGATCTAATATGATAATATAAACACATACTTTACTATAATTTACACAATATATTATATCACAAGTGCCTGTATGTAATGAAAACAGACTTAGTTCTCTGAGGAACATCACCTATAAACCACTTTCTCCCATAAAAGGCTTAAAGGATAGCACATTGTCTCAACGAAATATCAGATTCCAATTTTTTTGCGAGGAGCTTTCTCCCACAGTTTTCTTCTTATAACATCTTTGGCAAATACATGGGGCGTATTTCTGCAGTAAACAGCTGCGTAAATGGGCTAAATTGATAATAATTATGTGTAAAAGAAGTTGCTTGTTTAAAAAAAAAAAAGTATGGCTAGCTGTTTATTTTATTTTATTTTGCTATCTGCCTATTTAATAAACAAATCACTGAACCTGACTTGATTTCCGTACATCTTATTTTTTCGGGTGACCACTGAAAATCAGCGCTTTTTTTTTATGTATGGCATCTCGTAGTTGACCTCTGAGATCATGACTACTTAACCGGGCTTTCCTGTGGGTTTCTTAAGCTACTACACTTAAAATCTCCAGCCAGGGGTTATTCACTATGCTAATTAAAACTAGGTGAACGCTCGCTAAGGGCACCCCCTGTGGGGTATGAACCTTGGCTTAGGGCGTCAACCGGAGGGAAGCCATCAAGGATGGGATGGGCTGGATCAAAGTTTTGATCATGATTATTAGTCGGAGAATTTAAAGCTACGTGCTCACCTGCAACAATTGCTGGCACCTCGTTATCGAGCAAGGGTCGGGGGGAGTATCATTTAGCGAGCGGCGAGGTCGAAATGACGGGAGACGTCTTTTTTTGTACACTGTGCTGGTTTCCCTACTGCTCTCCTGGAGGAGGGTAATGGGGTCGTCAGGGTCGGTAAGGATTCGTCTAGGGCGGCGAGTTCGATTCATACTAGAGGGAGTATAACTAGCGGCCTCGACAACCAGAGGGTTGCGATGTTTGGCGGCAGTATCGAAGTAACGCTTGGAAGAGCGTTTGAGAAATTGGTGGATGGTGCGTGGATGGTGGTGATGCGGGATGGGATTTTTAGGACGAGATGGAGGATCTCATTCCTAACAAACCAGGGGGCTCCCGAGGCCTTCCGAAGGCAACGGTTCTGTAATGTCTGCATCTTATGGATGTGACTGGGTCTCGCTTGTGCAAAAACAGCACCCGCATAGGTCATGATTGGGCGAATGCACGTTGTGTACATACGCAATTTGCACCGTAGTGACAATTTGCTACATGCATTAAGGATAGAGTGAAGCCTTCCAAGAGCCCATGCGGCTCGCGCGCGGGTTTGGGTTATGTGCTCTTTAAAGGAGAGATGGTGGTCAAGGACTACACCTAGGTACTTGGCTCGCTTCTCCCAAGGGATAGGCTTGCCTAGCCTAGTGATGGGTCGGGGGAGACGGGATTGGGTCTTTTTAAACGGTTTCGAAAAGAGAACCGCTTGGCTTTTGGCAGGATTGTCCTGCCAATCCTGCATTTCCTAAGCCAGGCGCCGCGTTTATCGACTGCGGTTTGGAGAATGGCGGCTATCGAGTCGGGGCCGAAGCCTCTGTAGTAAATGGCCGTATCGTCTGCGAACAGAGCCAATCAGCGCTGTGCGGTGGGTTCCCCATAGCACTGCATCATGCTGAGTGGAAGCTTTCTTGTCACAGTCATGTCGTGTAGCTGCCGACTAATTTTAGTTTTCTGCTCGTGATTTATTATGTACTTTTTGTTGTTTTCGTTTACTCTTGTCTTTTATGTATGCACGTGTCTCTGTGACAAATAAACCTATTTTTCTTTGTGAGCAAGTGGCAGTTTTTAACCCCATTACATTATATTACGATTCTATGGGTCTGAAACCCAGGGTATCAAATATCGGTACCTAATTATTTTTTTATTTTTTAGGTAGGGTATCTCGTAGTTGACCTCTGAGATCATGATTACTTAACCGGCCTTTCCTGTGGGTGCCTTAAGCTACTACACTTAAAACCTCCAGCCAGGGGTTATTCAACTATGTTAATTAAAACTAGGTGAACGCTCGCTAATGGCACCCCCTGTGGGGCACGAACCTTGACTTAGGGCGTCAACTGGAGGGAGGACATCAAGGATGGGACGGGCTGGTATCGGTACCCAACCAAAAGACGATAATTATCCTTAGTTTCAATGCATAGATAAATGTTGATACTGATACTGATAATGGGATGTAATACAGAAATAATAATACATAATTATGTGAGTGTTATCCTTACTGTGCGTTTGCACTGGCGAAACATCACAACATAACATGTTGAAATCTGTAGTTCCTGTCAAAAATTGTATGGAAAATTGACAGAAAATAGAGATTCCAACACATTTTGTTGTGAATGTTTCGCCAGTACAAACGCACAGTGAGTCTGTGAAGTTATCTTACGCCGGTACGTGTGAAAGATAACATGACATCATACATAGCTGAAGGATACTCGGCACCGGCTACTCGGTAACCGAGGCGTATGAAAAGGTACTTTAATACGTACAATAATAATAAAAATATATTATTATATATAAACAATATAGTTGGCAGATTGAATAATAAAGTAGACTGGAATAGATAAGATTTTGACTATGTAAACAGTGCACTCTCAATGGTTACGGATTGGTTTACGACAAATAACCTAGTTCTCAATGCCAAGAAAACGAAATGTGTAAAGTTCGCCCTACCAAATGTTAGAAATCTAGGGCCCAACATCGTCTTAGATAAAGAGGTGCTTGAAACTGTGAACTCGGTAGTTTTTCTGGGTATAACAGTAGATGCCAAACTTCAGGGGGGCCCACATATATCGAGCCTAGCGGGAAGGCTCAGTTCGATGGCCTACGCCGTCAGGAAAGTAAGACAGAATTGTCTTACTTTCTACGTTGATACTCTCTCTCTTTTGATAGCTCGGTTAGTCTATTTTAGTTATTTTCATAGCGTTATGTCCTACGGTATTCTGCTGTAGGGCAAAGCTGCTGATATTCAAAATATATTTGTCCTTCAAAACCGAGCTGTTCGAGCAATTTACCAGCTAGGTGTCAGAGTTTCTCTGAAAGATTTTTTCAAAGATATTGGTATCCTCACAGTGGCATCGCAGTTCATCTTCGCCAACATCTTATATATTAAGCAAAATATACACTTATAGTTAAAAAACAGTGATATACACAATGTTAACACTAGAAATAAGGACAAACTACGAGCTTCCCTTTCACCGGCTTCATAAGGTTCATAAATCATTACCTTATACCCAGTATAACCTTTTATAACAAGCTACCCTCTTCTTTGCTAGATTTGCCTTTTAATGCGTTTAAAACTAAAGTAAAATCCAACCTTTGTTCAAAGGAATATTATTGTTTCAACGACTACTTAAACGATAAGAAGAGTTGGTTGCTGTGATTAACTCAATACAATGTTTATGTTCTTTCTCCAGAAATTAGCTTACCTACTGACAGTTTATGACTTTATATACAAATTATATTAGAACTCATAACAAAAACATTGTAATGAACAGATTATGTCAACAATAAAATAAAAATGAATTGACTCATTAAAAAGAAAAATAATTGTTTATTTTATTTGAATTTATTAGACATTTTTTAATTTTTAAATAAAATAAACAATTATATTATAATCGTTTATTTTATTTGAATTTATTAGACATTTTTTTTTTCTTTTTAATGAGTCTATTCATTTTTATTTTATTGTTGACATAATCTGCTCATTACAATGTTTTTGTTATGAATTGTAATATAATTTGTGATTAGCTAGCGACCTCGACAATTGATCATATTATTTTTTGCCTGAGCAACAGGCAGCAAGTTCGTCATGCTCCTTTAGATGTCACTGCTTGCGGTAGCGTCGGGCTTTGGGTTGCCTCCTTCCTTCAAATATGGCGAGGGGGGGTAATGGCTGATATTTGCGTTATGCTCGTGAACGGGTGCTACCTGTGGTGACTGGTCGTCTTGCTGATCATGGTTTTGTTATTGTTACTAGTAATTAACTGTTTATTTGTTTTACCTTGATGGTTGTAGTGTATCATTTATAACTTCCAAATACAGCTTTATATAGCTTTATGTAAGCGGGCTTGCCCTTTATGCCTGGAGGCTTTATTTAGATATTTAGTTCTGTTTACGTTTAGTTTTTTATATTATTTCTGCTTGACTATAGTTCTCGATGTTTTTGGTTGGTATATTGGTGTGTGCTAGCTGACATATGGCCAATGATTTATCATTTAAATTATTTTTGTGCTACATATGTAAATTATTTTGCATACTATTGTTTAGAATCGTTTCTAACTTGAACAGACAACTGTGCTGCTGGGGAGTTTGTTGCGCCACTTCTTCTTCCCAGCTTAAGACACTAGGAAGTGGTGAAGGGTGGGCGTTTTGGGGGACTGTCTTATGTAATTTTGACGTTCGAAAAGTGTTGATTCTCAGCCTAGTTTGAATAAATGACTTTTGAATTTGTAACAAGTGTAGTCCAGTGACTACATACACTTGTTTGTCATTGCGTCATTGTATGTCAGAGGTGTCAAAACGAAACAGAAAGCGACTATCTTTTGACGCGGTAAGATGAATCTAACGATTTAAATCTTTGCCGCTGTTATCATTTTCATGACAAGTCGAGTGCAGCCACCGCTATTCTAGGAAACCGTAGCTTAACCCAAAAGACGTTTTAGCCTTTTCGACGCTATAAATTTTGATACCAGAAAATGGGAAATACTAATAACTTAAATACCATTTTTTCTTTCACTTTGGGTAGTAACTAGAGTGCGTTTCATCGAATAGTTCCTTTGCCGTAATGTTGGCTCTTTAACAACGGACCTATCAGGTAGCGCCGTAGCTTATTTATTTTCATCCTACAACAGTAGAGCCAACATAATGGCATAGAAACTATGTGATATGATGGAACGCACTTACACTCTATAAGATCACTGGTTAGTTAATGTTCTACAGTTTACAAAAAATACAGAATATAATTACTTATCTAGAAAACATAATTAATACCACCGTGATTAAGATACAACTAATTAAATCTATGATTGCCGTTGTTAAAAATAAAATCAAGACTTCGCATAACCATGCGGTAGAGTTGTCAGATTGAATAATTTAGGGAGTAGAAATAGTAAAAGTTAGAAATCTATCAAAATAAACACTTCTGCATAGAATAGATTGTGTGTGTTATTATAATATTTATCATAGAATGGCCTTAAAATGTAATTTGCGCTCAATTTCTAAAATAGTATCAGCATCACAATATTCCCATGCGCGCTATGTTCATTATATTCAAGGTCAGGAGCCAGAACCAAAAATAAGAGAATATTTTTATTATATTGATCATCAAGGGATGGTAAGTAACCTTTGTACCAACTTTGTTTAAAGAAATACATATGAATATTAGTAGAAAATACATCTAGAGAAAATTGGTAGTTGGGCTTTTATGATGTTAAGATGCTTTGCCTATTAGCTAAACACTTTTTATAACAGATCACATAGTACAAGGCAAAAAGTTTTGGCCTGAATTTATAACTTTTTTTTGTTTAGTTATTTTTAGATGATTCTAAGATGAAAAACTTCACGTCGTGCTTTAAGGAAAAGAAGTTTCTACAGTTTTTTTTCAAGAGGATTCGTCTCAATAAAACTGGTAGATATGAAGACTTTCCTTTTATTTCGTTATGTGGAAGAGAAAGGAATTTTATACGATGTGATGACGTCCCTATAGTTTATACAAATATTGTTAATATTAATGACAGTGATTTTCTAAGCTATGGATATGCAGGTGATTTACTGATGTCAAAATTTATTCCTGATAAAATCTATATGCTACCAAGTACTGGCAGAGTATATCACCCTGCTGATGATAAGTATGGTGGTGTAGGATTAGTAAAATCCAAGTTAGCTATAGAATTTAGCAAATATTTTGAATTTAATAATAGTGAATTAAATGTGCCTACTCATTTCAAATGGAAAAATAAAACTTATGAACTAGATCAGAGTTGGTTTATGGAACAGGTTAAAAAGCATAAATTGACCATACGGTCTGAACCAGACAATGTATAAGCTAGGATAATATCAGTAGGCAAAATTCACTTCTATGAGTAGTAGGTAAGTAAAATTACTTTTAATACAATAATAATATATTTTATTAGGTGGTTCAAACAATAAATTAGAGAACAATATGGATAATATTATCACAGGATATAATTATGGCAAATTAAAATGAACTTTTGTGATTGTATACATAATTTCTTTATAAATATTTAGATTGTATGAATAAATAATATATTAAAACTATGTTGTTTCTTCTTTAGAAAAAGCCTGAAAAGACCCTGGTTGTACCCAAGATATACCTTGATTAGCACCTTCATTTGGGGAGGGGGTTTTTAGCATTATATTTTTTACAGTATCATGAACATCTGGGTCATATGGCTTAAATGTTATGAAATGCTTGTCTTCTGTAGGTGGATCATCATATACATGGTCTATACTTAGCACAACACACTCTCTTACTTTCTCCATGAAGGTTTTTTTATTGCTTTTGTATCTGAAAAGATAAATATTTAAGTTGAGAAGGTCTAATAGTTGAATTTAAGTTATGATGATTATACAATGTGTTATACTTACGCAACTGAGGCCTCAACATTTGCAGGTGCTTTTACATTTAAGTTATGAAATATTGAATACACATATTTTAATATTTGCCATATGTGATTCTGTTTTCTGTCCCATTGTGGAAAAACTTCACTTAAATTCAGAACACCAGTATGAGCATCAATTGCTGGGTGGTATAAGTTCGATGTGAATGTCAAGACCTGAAAATGAAGAATGTTTACATACATTTAATAAGTGTATGTATACACAGCACAGATTAAACCTCTTTCTAACTTTAATGTGAAGGTAAGTATTGATGAACTAAGAAATTATATCACAAAGCCATCCAGTTGAATTCTTCAATTTAACCACAAACTATTAAATAGTTTTAAAGACCTGATTCACAAATCTATGTGCAAGGCATGATCATCATAATTATAAGTTCTGTTTATTCATAGTGTATTGATCATTAACAGTCCTACTTAGTAACAGGTGTTGATATGGTTATATTGAAAACACCAAGTTGTAAAAGTTCCCTAAAACTAAAAAAGTATCCTAATACTTACAGGGACTTCCTCATCTGGAAACTTTTCTGGCAATGTTAATGTAAATCTAAAAACACCTCCTTCATAGAAACCAGCTCTCACAAAAATAACTCCAAACCACACTGAAAAAGTTAATACATACACACTGTATCTGTTATTTTAACTTGTATCAATTTGTTGAAACTATTCTACTTACAAAATGAGTTCTCATAGGAAGGAATCACATAAATTCCCTGAAGGTTCTCTGTTTGTAACATACGACTAAAAAGATAAATACAGAATTAGTTTAGATTTTGACATAAGTCTGTTTATTGTTATCTTTAATACATAGAAAAGCACAAAATATACGAGATAAGCGACAGACTGATAAAGATTACGGAGTCTATAAGTATACACATATTTCTAAAAGTAAGATAATAAATTAATTAATCAAATATGCTCTTACTATTCTGCCATAATAACGTACTCTTGATGAATCATGGAATATAATTCCCTGGTTTCTTTAACATTATTCTTCATCTCGTCATTCATAATATAACAATAATCTATAATTGTGCTATCCTATCTAATTAAATGCAACAAATAAATAATGTTCCTAAATTATATTTTACGTGAGCGTGATGTCAATTGTCAAATTTGTGGAAACGTTACGTCAATCATTGTTTTTGTTTGACAAGTGGTTTAGTGAGGGACAGCCGGCAACTGGGTAATAAACCGGACTTGCGGATCGGTCTACAGCAATAAACCGTATATTCGACTAAAATAATTGCTTCTAGGCTAGTTCACCGTTTTTGAGAAACCGATTAATAATGTTCCTTGTGGTTTACTTCCCTCAAATATGTGTCTTGTATGAACCGGTCGAAGTGGCAGTGCTCGGAGGAGGCCTATGTTCAGCAGTGGAAGTTTTTCAGCTGAAATGATGATGTTTCATCAACGCAACCACAGAACGCAACTCTAAGCTCACATTACCCTACAGTGCGTTTCATCAAATAGTACCTATGTCGTAATGTTGGCTCCACTGTTATAGGATGAACATGAATACGCCATGGCGCCACCTAACAGGTCAGTTGTTAAACTTTAACAGTAGAGCCAACATTACGGCACAGAAACTATTTGTTGAAACGCACTTTACTGAATGACTATTTCATGAAATCATGACGGTGTTGATATTGTAATTCTAAATTCTAATGATTTTAATGAGGTTAAAAACAAAAAGCTCATATTAGGTGGCAGCACAGTAGTACGTCTTAAAACGGTCATTGTTGTGTTTTTGTTCATTTTTGTGTCGATCACAAATTATACAAAAACTGAATACCGTAAAACGGGTGAATAGATAGGTCTTTGAACTTTGGTAACGATTTTCGTAATGTTTCAGAATTGATACTCACTTTTCTAAGCATGTATTTATTGAGTCTTAGACCAAACTATTGAAATATATTTATTTCTATTCGGATATGTTTGTAGTTGATAAGAAAAACCTCAAAATCTACGTGTTTTCTATTTACTCCCCAACAGGGGACAAAAAACACGCCTGAGGGGCGAATAGAAAATTGGTCATAACTTTAGTAAGAACCACAAAATTTTAAAATAAAATTAAATACACTAAAAGTGAAATTTAAACCTGCCAAAGGGCTTAAACTTTGTGATAGCCCGTCATTATCATTTCTTATCACCCCTCTTTCGTAACTAATCACCCCTTTGACGTATCTATTCACCCTTCAGGCTTGTCTATTCAGCTCTTTCATGTGTCTAATCACCTCGAAAAATTAAAGAAAACAAGGCTCGAAATACGGAGCTTCAAACTCACGCATACTCAACGACTTGTTTTGTTATCAACTTTGAAATTCAGTTTTGACGTTTTTAGCGATGTTGCCACAAATAAATGACTATAGACCATAGACATATAAGTATGGACTGAAAATACCTACAAAAAAAAGGTGCATACCTACAACTCAAAATGTCTCATAAAATGGCTGCCAATGCTAGGGTTGTGTCATTCAGGGAACATAGTGTTACTATTTCGAGTATCGATACTAGTACGTAATAGTATTACGAATCTTACTAGATATCACGGTTGAATCATATTAAAAAAATATTAGCTAATAGTCCGTTGTAACAGGTAAAAACGAGTATTGACAATTTATCACTTCCCAAACAATTTTCCGCATAATTATAATTTCATTTATAGAATTATTATTTAGCAAATAAAGTTTTCACAAATATTTGTAACGCAAACCTAATGTTTGGCAAGTGAACATTTAAACAAAGCCAAATATTTAGTATCGAGCGAGCATGCAAGTCTTATGCCTGTTTTCACCTTCACTAAGTGACACTTAAATGAATCCGTAATAAAAGTTCACTGTTAGATTTTCAACGGTAGACTCAGCGCTGAGAGTTGAAAATCCAACAGTGCAGTTTTATTTAGGTATTCATTTAAGTGTCACTTAGCTGTCGGTGAAAACGGGCATCAGTGAATTAAATTTTTAACATTTTTATCATAAATGAACATTCGGAATAATACACATCCTTACATATTATTAAACAAAGTCCACCGCCGTGTCTGTCTGTTTTTCTGTCTGTCTGAACGCGAAAAACTCAAAAACGACTAAACGGATTTTCAATCAATTTTCACTAATGGACGGAGTGATTCATGCGGAAGGTTTTAGTGTATAATTCATTAAGGTTTTGTGTAAATTGGCTGAAATTTGACGATTTTTGTTGAAGATGTCGGATAAAATCATGCGGACTGGGAATTTTATTAGCGTGCGCCGCGGAAATCATAAAAGTTACATTAAATGTGTGTTCTACAGTATTGTACATCTTAAAAACTTCAACAAAAAAATCGTATACACTACATAAAACTCTGTGGAACCGTCTCTCGGTGCTATGAACTAAAGAGTACAGTTTCGCTGTAAACCACGGGCCGGACCTAGCAATATCATTTCAGCGCAGCGAAGGAACTAGTATTAGAAACTATTACGACAACGGTACAACACTAATCCACCATGACATATCATTGTAAACAAACGAATGAAATTATGAAATAATAAAAAGGTCTGTTGGACGGAAATAAACCCATATATTAAAATTTAAGCCGTATTTAATGATCGCCTAGCAATTTTTTCATCGAAAGTTTATCACTTTATCTACTATTGCATGAAAACCGGCTACTAACCTGTGCAAAGACAATTGAGGTTGATTTTCCTTCTTTCTTGCACCACACTTCACAATACAACACACAGGCATGTTGAATTGGTGTTTTCCAACGTATATATGTAGTTTTAAAGGAAAACTCCTCGTAATTTTCTCACAAATCTCAATAAAACAAAAAGTAAACAACCACTTGACAGCAGAACTACCATGAACTTGTCGCATATTATGGCGGATATGGCACTTACCTACAACTGTTACTACGTCTCAATAAAATGTTGCCCTTATGAGGAACAACTGAAATATTGTTGTCTCTTTTATCAAATACGATTACCACATTAGAAAGAGTGAAATAACACGATATTTCACATTCTAGTTCGTGTTTCACCCATATTTGTATAAGCAAATGTATGTATAGAATATCGCGGCGCCTCCGTGTTTTTCCTATCTCAATGCTATAGACTAAGAAAAATAATACCAACAAACTACTAAAGTTGCGGGTTTTTTACTGGGGTCACCGAGTTTGCCATAAAAAGCATTTGAAATTATTCCAAGATTTTTCTCTATCCCTCCTGCGAGTTCTATTCACCCCGATTTACGGTAAATATGTTTGAGACTTGTAATGTAGCACTATTAAAAGACGAGTTAAGGACAGGGGAAGCGTCTACCACTGGTAGAAAAAACCGGCCAAGTGCGAGTCGGACTCGCGCACGAAAGGTTCCATACCATTATGTATAAAAACGAGCAAATGCATCATCTGTGAAAATTTCAACTGCCTAACTATCACGGTTCATGAGATACAGCCTGGTGACAGACGGACAGACAGACAAACGGACGGACAGCGGAGTCTTAGTCCCGTCGGGTCTCGTTGCTTTTTAAAAGCAGCTTTAGAAATGTCAATAAATTAAGAACGTGTTAATATATAGGTTATTTTGTTTGTTGACTTTAAGTTCGTTTTGTTAAATACTGGAGGCGTATGATAGACATAACCTGATCAGAGTTACAAACCAACTCGGGCATGATCTTCCTGACTGAAAAACTTCAGGGATAGCACTTCTAGCACTGATCTAAAATGATAATATAAACACACACATACTTTACTATAATTTACATTATATCACATCACAAGTGCCTGTATGTAATGAAAACAGAGTTAGTTCTCTTGGGTGCACCACCTATACACCACCACCTAGACCTTCTCCCATAGAAGTATTCAGATTTTAAAAAAGATAGCACATAGCCTCGACGAAATATCGGGTTCCAATTTTTTTCGGAGAGCTTACTCCCACAGTTTTCTTCTTATGACATCTTTGGCAAATACATGGGTCCCCGTATTTTTGCCGTAAACAGCTACGCAACTAAGCTCATTAATTAATTATAAGTAAAAGAAGTCACTTGTTTACAAAAAATGTATGGCTATTCTAGCTGTAAAATTATAAGACGCTGGATATCAGCGCCATCTGAAGTGAGCAAATAGCTGTTTTTATCCCCATTCTGGAAATATATATTTGTTACGGTCGCGAATAATATTTTGATCGACATAAAACATGTTATCAGTATCAGGTTTAAGGCTGATCAAAAATTTATCAGCCAGCTTGCAAATTACAATAATTAAGAAGAGGAGATGTCCGCTTTTTGTATGGACGTTGGTTTTATTCCGAGAAAAATCTATTCAGCATCAAATTACACCTAAATAAAAGCGACAAAAATATGTAACTAGGATCTACTGAAATAATATTTTTAGACCCCTCCATTATGCGTGAAAAATCATAAACTATGTTAGTACATTTATTTTATTTGTTGATTGCAACCCAAATAACACCTTTTGACAATGTCTTAATTGACAGTGTCAATTATGAACAGAATCCTACCTACCTAGAAAAATAGTATCTTCATAAGTTTTTTTTTTTTGACTGAACGTTCACTATAATAACCTAGATGATTAGAAAGGTTTGTTCATTTTAGGAGTAAATTCACACTAAAATAAAAAATAGAACTATATAAAAGCAGCGAACACGAACGAACGCTCAGAATTGTAGGTCTTTAAAAATGTATGATATAGTTAGAACCACTAGTTTTTGGGATGTCTATCTAAATTTATTTAATTTATCCTGGTTACAATGATTGAATAATAAAATAGGTACAATTTTTGGACATGTTCTTTGACTACCCTCATGACATTGTTGATAAAATGCCGCTAGATGTCTGCGAATGCCTTTTTTAAATATACTTCGCAATGACCGGAAAGACATTTTAACAGGAAAATTCGAAAATGGAATAGAATTTCGTATCCGCCAAGTCGAGCAAAACAAACAATCAAAGGTACTTACAGCCGTACCATCTATTGTGGATAAAGCTAGAAGCCTGAATTTTCAGTGACCAAGAGGGCTTTGTATAACTAGGTATATTTCCAAATTACATTCAATTTGAACCCGTAGTTTATTTTTATTTTTATTTTTCCTTTATTGACCAACCAACAATTGTTTATACTACAAATAGTCAACGTTAAATCTACCATAATTTAGGGTTAGTATAACAATTTATTACAGGTTAGCACCGCATGCCCCTTTAACTTACAAGCGCTAGACTAATATAAGACTTAAAATTAACAAAATATTAAAATTACGCGATGGAATGAATATAAGGAACAAAAAAAAAAGAAACTATATGATCAACAAAAATAAAAGAGAAAAGAAAAACAATAATCAGATATTACATTAGGTACTGGTAACTATTCTATGAAAGCTGGCATAAGAGTCAAAATGCACGTCAACAAGATCACTGGAGCCATTTAATAATTTGCAGAGACGAGGAACGATAGAGTTTGCACCAAGTACTGTTCTGCGGAGTGGAGGGTGTAAGGGAGTAATTGGAGCGCGAGGGATTCTAGCAGGGGCCCGAAACTGAAATTTAGATAGTAATAGGGGGCAATCAATCTTGCATCTGAAGAGCTTATATAGGAATAAGGAATCAATAATTATTCTTCGTTTTTCCAATGAGATCATCTTAAAATAGGACAATCGGGCTTCGTATGATCTTATCCTTTTTGCATTTCCGGTAGCAAAGGCCAGATGCCAGAGGAATCTCTTTTGTATTCGCTCCAGTCGAAGGATATGCGTGGAGTAGTGAGGTCTCCATATTGTACTGCAATATTCTAAGGTACTGCGAACGAGACAGTTGTACATTATGATTTTTGTACGACTATGCTTAAAACCAGCAACATTCCGCACAACAAATCCCAGCATTCTAGAAGCCTTTTTGATGACGCCGTCAACATGAGGTACAAATGTCAAAGCGTTATCGAATACAACTCCTAAGTCCCTTATTTGGTTCACCTCTTGGATAGCGTTAGTGCCCACGTAATATAAACTAGCAATATTATTCTTTTTCCGGGTGTATTTCACGTAGAAACACTTTTTTACGTTTAAGCTCATTTCGTTGTCGTTACACCATTTAACTAACGAGTCTAAGTCCCGCTGAAGCAATATTTTGTCATCTTTAGATTCGATTATCCTAGAGAATTTTAGGTCGTCTGCATACATATAGCAATCCGAGAATTTCAGGCAGTGTGGAATATCGTTAACAAAAACATTAAATAGAATTGGTCCAATATGTGACCCCTGGGGAACCCCTGAGGACGTCTTGTAGGTTCCAGATAGAAAACCATTAACTGCAACAAAGAAGAAACGATTTTCGAGATAAGACTTTAGCCAATTATAGAGTGTACCAGTGATACCATACGCAGATAACTTAGTTTATGAACTATTGCAGATCAAAGTTCCTTAATTTTGCCACTGACATATTCACCGATCATCAAAATTCTAAGGTACTTCTAGCAGACACACAAGCTTCAAATTTTTCACACAATTAGTGTTTAGCCTGTAAAGCAAGAACAAATTAAAATATATCGCAATTTCAGTCCTGTTTTCTAGATAATATGAACTGCATAAGTAACTTTGTAATCCTATATAAATAATATGTAATTACAAAGTTACTTTTGCAGTTCATGCATATTTTCGTCTATCTATCTATTTTATTTAATTTTTTCATTACTACTTTTTATGTGTAACTAGCTGCCCTGCCCGGCTTTGCACGGGTAGCATTAAGAACTTATTTACGGCGCACCTAACTACCAACCCTACCTACCCTACCTACGCTACTTACCCTACCTACCCTACCTATCCTACCTACCTATCCTACCTACCTACCCTACCTACCTACCCTACTTACCCTACCTACCCTACCTATCCTACCTACCTACCCTACCTACCTACCCTACTTACCCTACATAAACCTCACGGAGCCCGAGACCTTTCCAACGAATGCAAAACCGTGGAAATCGGTTCGTGCGTTCTGGAGTTATAGCGTCAGGAAGGAAAACCCGACTTATTTTTATATAGTAGATGAAAAAAATTAAATCAGTTGGCAACGTCATTTGTCAATTAAACTGCATTGAAATTGAATGAAAAAACAATAATAATTAGATATATCAACCTTTGGAATCTACCTACGATGTCGCAGATAGTCACACAAATCCACACGTTTTATTAAACTTATGTAGGTTCAGTATCAGCATCGGGGTATCTACTTACAAAAAGAAATGAGATCTCATCAAAAACATACCCAACAAATAGGTAATAATTATGACAAAGTTGTTGAATAGACGCGCTCACAGTTAACAACAGTTTTCGCGTCTATGTCCCTGCCACCGTACACCGTACATGATATATAGAAGTTTCAAATTCCCATTTTGGGTAGTTGTTGCTCTAGATAGAGCTCTTACAAACATGGTCTAAAACTAACAACTTTTACGGCCCCCATTTCTTAATTTTTAGGGTTCGGTACATCAAAATGAAGAACGGTACCTTTATAACCGGAACCCGGTGTGTCTGTCTATCTACCTGTCTGTCCGTCTGTCACAGCCGTTTTGCTCCGAATCTATGTTGAAATTTGGTACACATAAGTATTTCTGTGACCCAAACACGGACGTGTAACGTAAATAAATGAATTTTGAATATGGGGGGAAATTCACTTTTGGGGGGCAAATAATAATATTTAAAAAAAGTTTTCAGACTGTATGGTGTGATATATCTATAGGGCTTGTTACGAGGATCTACATTTTTTTTATAATTTTAAAATAAATACATTTAAAGATATTTAAGAAAAAATTGACCATCCCTTAACTCTGCAACTACTGAGCCTACAATTTTGAAAAAAATACAGAGAATGGTTCTTCACTGATAGATTACAGGAAAACTCATACGAAGTCTATGGTCTTAAAATAACATGGTAAATCTATTAATATTGTGCGTACAAACCAATATTTGCAGCTGGAATGTATGGGAGAATATGTATTTCAACTAGAATGATAAGTTTGTATTTGGGATAAATTCATCCCAATTACGGAACCCTTCATTGTGCGTAGTCCGACACGCACTTGGCCAGTTTTTAAGATAAAACCAAAACAAAATAAATAACTTTCAGCACGATCTAGCGGTGCAAAGTAGCGCCATTTAGTGACCATATTGTAAAACTAACATTAATATTGGTTTCAAAGCCTCGTCTAGTTTTGTGATGAGAAGGTGGTCCCAGGTGCACCATCAATACCTATCTAATCTAGTAGTTAAAGGGCCGTTTCCACTGGTAGAAATCTAAAACTAAGGAATTTACTGCATTTTGAGGAGCTGCTCTGGTCATTACGTCGAAGATCCTCATAAGATCTTCACCAAATATTTATTAGACCAATTTAAAGTTACCACCTTTCAAATACAAAAAGAAATCGGATGTCATGAGGCGGAGATATCCAGTAGCCCCATTTTTGGAGGAAGTTACTTCAAACACGGCGACAAAAAAAAATCAATAAAGTCGTAAAACTTGTATAACAAGTTTCGTCCAGATTGGTTGTAAAATACGACCTGTAGAGGAATACCAACAAACTGACAGAGGAAAGCAAATTTCGTTTCATAAATGAACTCACGCCTTCTTTCCATGGGGATAGGCAGAAACTACAGAACGCCACGTGCTACGATCCTTACATAGGTACTCCTTTTACCTATATATAATTCCTCCGACTAAAAATAGTGTTGACATAAAAAAGGAATTGTTGCAATAATTAAATATTTTATTAACAAAATAAGTTTGTGTTTTATAGATTTATTTCCTCGTAAGTGTGTTGAAGAACGTCAAAATGTACTATCAATAAAAATGAGCCCTTTCCTTTAGTTAGCCGTTTGATATTTCTAATCATTAACGATTGAGTGCTCGAGAGCGTTCGCAGCCGCGCGCGAGGATGAGCACCTGATGATCTAGGGATCAGCGCCGCGCGCCCTCAATTAGCCGGGATTATCCTGCACGTGGCGTAAGGATTACATGTTACTATCCTACGCTCTATTGAAATATACCTGCATTAATTACATTTTATAGATTTTTTTTAACAATGTAATTGTTATGTAGGTTGTAGATAAGTAATTTGCATTTTTTTAAACCTTTTGCATTCCGGGCAAAGTCGGTTCAAAGTACAGTGCTATTTAATGTAACGGCAAAAATTCAAATATATTTCTAATGAAAAAGCACCAAATTCTTGCACTAAATACGAGAGCAACCTAGTTAATTTGAATAGGGCTAAATTCTATAATTTTAAGATCTTACAATTCAATTCAAACCCTGCGAGACGAATTCTAACCGGATAAATCTTTATTCTTTTTTATTATAAACTAACAGTTAATAATGTTTAACGTAGGTACCCACGTAAAATCTATAACGAGGTTTATGACAGTCGTTTTCTTCGTAGAAAACAGACGTTAATTCGAGGAAACATATGGATGAGATGGCGGTACTCGGTTTCAAAGTGCCGCTGGCCGGCGCTCGCTGGCGCGATGGCGGCTCGTCGGCTATAAAACACTAACATTTGATGTATCTGCTCTGCAGATCCGTCATTTAGAAACGTTGCATAAATAAACAGCTTTATCTGTTTTACAACTTCACATAATTAAAATGTTGAGTTACGTAAATAATGTCTTTATCTGACAACACCCTATAAAATATTGCTTTTCGTAGCATTCTGAAAAAATGTGTCAGACTTTCATCGATCTTTTGATTAGGTATGATTTTATAGTATTTTTATATCATGCGTTGTGTATAAATTGAACTGTTCTATGTTTGTTGCTCGTCTACCTACGATGATAGTGGTTTGCTCCTGCCAGGAGTGAAGCCGTTGGGTCAGCTTCGGGAAGCCTGACACATACCTACGTATGCACTCGCGCCACTCAAGTGTGAGACGACACTGGTCGACTCACGTGTCTTAGGGAAGCCCTGTAAGTTTGGTTAAGATGGGTATCACATTCAAACAACTTTCAAGTTATCTCAACTTCTCTTATTGGGTCACAATTATTTTTTACTCGCTCCCAGTGGCTTCGCCCGCGTGATATCTTTATAAATTATAGCCTATGTTACTCAGTGATAATATAGCATTCTACCGGGTAATGAATTTTGAAAATCGGTCCTGTAGTTTTTACAATTACAAACAAAAATACAAATCTTTTCTCTTTATAATATTAGTGTATATAATAAAGCGGTGACTAGGTACTTTAAGGTGAGCCGCCGCATATACGGCAAAAGTGACGATTTAGGTGGACAAAAAGCGATACCTAATATCGATGTTCTTCAATACGTATGATAATATCTGTCAACGTTCTTTAGTGTTTGGCTTACTAAATGACAGTAATAGTAACGCAGTAACATTATACACTTTTTTACGAGAGTACCCGAAACTTGGGAATGCTTATCGGTTGCGTACGCACCTCTCAATTAGGCATGCGCTTTAGCCCTGTAGGTATTAATTATAGTTTGTATTGGTATATCTTTTTTATTTATTTTTTTAAGTTAAAGAAGAACTCCTAACAAGTAATTTTTAATTTTTGACTATTGTTCATGAAATAACTTTAGAACAGTAATTATTTAATGAAATTCTATAAAATTTAAAAAAAATACCTCAGAGTACCCTCAGTTACTTTTTATAATAACATTGTTCAAGTCTTTTAGAAAGTCTATACAAAAATTTAGCTATCATTTTTTATCACTTTAGAAGTAATTGTTGTTTTTGTTGGCAGATACGAAAAAATCAATTTAAAACAATAATTACAAAATTGCGATGATCACCAAATTTGAACTATGTATTTTTAGTTCTAAAATAAAGTTTTTCAATTCTGTCAAAAGAAGTGTAGGAAAAGATGATAAGCCACATTTTTGAAAAATTTAACATTAGTGATTGTCCAGAAGATGATGAAGAACGGTTAAATACTATATTAAAACTTTTTTTTTTATCAAAATTAATTACAAAATGGAAATCCAGTAAACAAATATATAATACATTTGTAAATAAGAATTCACAATGGCTTAATGCGGAATTATGTCTGCCGATTACTGCACCAGCAGACCCTCAATCGCCGATTCTTTAAACACCCACTGTATTTAAAGTAAAAGGCAGGCCAAGAAATGATTTTTCAGATAGTAGCAATCGTACTAAAAAGCATAAAGTTGATTATCTTATACGAAATGTTTCTCCAAGTAAATTAGTATTTGCTGCAGAACAAGGACTGAGGAATCAAGGTAAAAGAATTGCTGCCAATTTTGTGCACTTAGCTGGATCATCTAGCCAAACAAGTTTAAAAAAAGTGAAAAAAGCTCCATCAACAGCTTCGATAATCAATGCCTATACACCAGAAGAGGCTCTTGCACTTATAATAGACAAAATCTAGGAACGCAAATATTTATCCTTCTTACATCCTGAAAATATTTCTGTTTCTAAAAAGGTGCAGAAATACTATTGCAAGATTTGTTAGACCACACAGTCAACCGTTTAGTTGAAGTATAATCGGAGGTTTTAAAGCAGCATTTACCAGACGTAATTGATACAATTCATGTTATTTATAAATGGGGTATAGATAGGAGTGGAGGTCACAGCATTTACAAACAAAACTTGTCTGATCATTCACTTTATGATATTGTCCTATGTACTCTTGTCCCGTTAGAAATGTCTACTGGTGACAAAGACAACAGAAAAATATATTGGAAAATTTTGAGCACTTCCAGTTTGAAATATTGCAGACCGATTCGTTTCAATTAGCAAAACAAAACACCAGATAGTGTTAAAGAAGAAGTCAGCAAAATCGATGAGCAAATTGATAATTAAAATCTAACACCAGTCAAACTATCTAACGAAAAGCTAATAAATATATTTTAAGCATAAATTAGTATGTACGATGGTCGATGGAAAAACTGTAAATATATTAACAGAAACAGCATCCACACAAAGTTGCAATATTTGCAAACTACGCCAAAAGACATGAATGACCTAGTGTTCAGAAGAGAAAACCCTGTGAGGATTCATATAAATATGGTATTTCAATTTTGCACGCCTATTTGAGATGTTTCGAGTATCTTCTTAATATTTCCTATAAACTGTCCATAAAACAGTGCAAGCAAGAGGCAAAGACTCCAAAGAGAGTGTAAGTTCGAGGAAAGCTGATATAACAAAAAAAAATTATGACCAAATGGGTCTTGTGGTGAATCAGCCAAAGCAAGGAGGCGAGAACAGCAACGGCGGCAACACAGCCCAAAAAAATTTCGGCAATACTGACAAAGTAACAGAAATAACAGGACTTGACGAAAGAATTTTGATACGTTTTTCGACAATTCTGAGCAGTTTATCAAGTTGTCATTACGTAAAAATTGAACAGTTTAAAAACTACTGTCTTGAAACCGCAAAGTTGGTAATAGAAATTTATGGATGGTACAGAATGAGTGCTACAGTACATAAAATACTTATTCATGGAGCAGACATTATTAAATCGTTACCATTACCTGCCGGGCAATTTTCAGAGGATGTTATTGAAGCAGGTTATAAAGCCTACAAAAACATAAGACTTTTCCATTCTAGTAAAACGTCGAGGATAAACACAAATACAGATATAATGCACATGCTACTTGTAACTTCAGATCCAGTAATATCTGCAAAAAGAAAAACTAAAAAGCAGAAAAGTATACATTTTTCGCCACAAGTTATATCTGCTTGATATCCCGGAATTCTCGAAAGATACATCAATGAGGCATGATGATGTTGATGATAATGATGGTGACACTGATGACGATATCGCCAAACGATTAAAATTTAAATTGAAAGTTCCATACTAAATCCCTTTTTAGGACATTTTTTTTTGTTTTTATGATTTACTTCATTATTGTTAATCAAACAATTATTTCCTTCCTGGAGGAAGTCAGTACCTATTGCTAAAATCGTTATTTTTGCGTAAACAGTTATTAGGTATCATATTATGTTAAATCCCTACTTAAAAAAATCAACTTCATTAGTTAAACATTTTTGTCCACCTAAATCGTCACTTTTCTCGTATGTGCGCCGTTCGGCTTGTTATTCATCCAATCATCCAATATACCTACTTATTCAAATCTCTGAAAGGCTGGTTGACACTTCCCGTGACCCAAGGACTGGCCAGCCTGTATCCTAATTGCGTAACTTATTTTCGTACACGATTATGACGGCGAAATAATGTGACGTCACAACAAAACCTATAACCAGCGGACGATCAAGACGCTTCCAACGATACCTCATTTGTCAAATTATGATGAGTAGTTTAGAAGTTATGAGGTAACAGATCCTTTTTGCTTCGCGTAAAAGCAAGCGAGGATATAAAAATACCTACTAACGTACAAAAAATTAAGGGTTAAATTAGAAGAATCTTCCGTAGCGGTGGAGTTCGTGGAAGCGAGTTGTCATCGGGCCGAGCCGTCGTCGATATCGCGTAGCGCCGATCACGATGCCTGCCTGTGCAGAGCGCGTACAGGATGTTGTGTTGGATTCCCAACAACTCAGTCAGGATAGCATTCACCAGAAAAGGTCAATGTATAAGTGGTTCAGCAGCTTCAATATCATCAGGATTGTACCAGAATATAACAGTTCGTCGTGAACAAGGAACATATACTCACCTTAGTCATAAACATGGTACGACAGCGCCTCCCCTCACATCATCAGAACACAGCCGCCACGCCATCGATGCGAGCGACGCTCTGCTAGAGTGACAGTCACCAGCCAGTGTCACTCTTATTCAACCTCTTTGTCCGTTCCAGTAACTTCGTTAGAAAACTAGGCGGCACCACTTGCTGCGCCTGCGCGCCTTACCCTACATTATACCTACCTAGGTAAAGCAGTTTTCGAATTTCAGGTGAAACCTTTACCTTACTATTAAATAAAAATAAAAAAAACAGTAGGATAAACCGTGAAATACAATTGATTTAATACGTACCTGCAAACACTGAAAAAAAAATACGTTAGTATCTAGATATGATTATGAAGTGTGACGTAACGTTATGCAAGTAAAATCAAACCTAAAAATTATGTAAGTGTAGGAAAAGTTGACCATTTGACCGCAAGGTATATATATCTGCTATCATTACCATGCGTTTAATAGTCGGTATGAATTATGTAGATAGTATCATAATCAAATAGCCTCATAAGCCGATGCGTGGTCGTTCCCACGGTCTGCGCGCGGATTACACGAAATGCCCTTTTGGTGCTTCGCTCCGACACTGACCTGAGCTTTTTGCGCAAAAAGAATGCTCCGATAAATCACGGGTTCATTGTGAGCCGCCTATGGATAGCGTTCTCCGATTTATACTTTGTAAAATACCAAGTTTTTTGTGGCATCGATCAGTGATCATGTCCAATAAAGGACGTACCTGCTCAATTTTGACGGTCAAGGTGCCGTACGTCACAATACAACCCTACGATAACATCAATGGTGTCGATGTCATCCGGATAATGCTCAGTTCCGCGTATAATTTTGCTATATCTTACAATGTTATCATGATTTCTATAGATATATGTAGTGGCATTAGTTTTGTTCTTATAATATTTTCGAAAATCTACCCTCTATCCAAGCAGTCTGAATCGTGTTCTTAATTCTTTGGAGCTTTTTTATGTCGCTATCCGGTATATTTTATAATCGTTCATTCATGCTTTCAGAATAAGTCTTGGTGAACACACAGATATAGGTGTGTACCCTGGTACCTACTTAGATTTAACTCGCATAGTACGTCTTCGAGACATTCTTCATCGAGTTAATTCTGACGGAAATAAAAGTATTTATTTAAGGTAGGAATAAAGTACATACAGCTTACTTACTGATACTTATGTGGCTTTGTTTAATTGTCGAATCAGAACTAACTTAAATTTATTCTCTCACTCATCTCATTGCGTGTCATAGTAAAATCAACTTTGTACCTACATACTACATTCATTAGCCACTTAATAAGAGTTAAACCACGGCAATATGCAAATACAATCAACACAAGCTAATGCACTCTAGGTACCCAAATCAAAAATTTGTTTAAATGAACAAACAAAGCGCAAGATTTATGGATTTCAAATGAGTCTGAAATCTCAATCATTAAATGTAACATCAACATTTAAAACAAGCGTTCAATGTGTGTTGTGTTTAACGAGCATGAATATTATGAACATTTCCTTAGTCAGGTAAATTGCGTATAATGAGTGAGGGCGGGGAGGGGCCGGCGCGGGTGCAGGTGCGTCGCGCGTGTGCACTCGCCGCGCACTGTGTCCCGGCGCTGCGCGTCTGGTAGGACTGGAGACTGACATTTGTTCGAAACGTGCCACCGACGACTAATTATGTCCAATTTCACTATAATAGCGTGTAACTTGCGAGGGACTGCCACCCTCACGTTATAATAAAACGATATCGAAACCTTCGTAGTGCTCACAACAGGTAGTTAGGGATCTACTTGATTATAATAAAATGATATTTAATTTCAACGCTTGGACGGAAATATTGAGTAACCCAGAGTGATATTACGGAATTACTGCCGGCACTACTCATGAATAAACTAGGAGAGTTCAAACTTATTTTTAAGTTATTCTAAGATTTGGAACTATTCTTCGAAAATAAAACTCAGCACTCAGTCGGTTGCTCGGTGGCAAACGTAAATCTATGAAAGTTAATTTAGATGAAGAGCTATGATAAAGAGCCGCATTATAGACTCCAAGAGACACACCGACCTCGCTACGGAAACGCTACGAAGCTGCTACACCAACGCTAAGTAAACGCTAAGCCACTGCTACGTCCCCGCTACGAAATCGCCACTTAGGTGCTACGCCAAAGTTACGGATACGCTGCGTCGCTGGTCTCTCTGCTACAGAAACGCTATGCAGCTGCTAGTGCTACGCCAACGCTACGGAAAGGCTAAGCTACTGCTACGCAGCTGCTACGGAAACTCTACGCAGCTCCTACGCCTACACTGCAGAAACGCTACGCAACTAGCCTATGCGTAGCACTAGCGTAGTGTTTCCATAGCGAGGATTTAGCAGCTCCGTTTGGCAGCGACGTTCAAAAGAAAATTAAATTGTACCTAGTCCTAAATAAATGTGTGTGGACAATAAGGAAAGAGTAAAACAAAGTTTAAAATTCAGTAAAGATTTATTTACATTATTATCACAATACTTTATATTTAGTTACATATAAAATCAACTTAAAAATAAATAACATTTACCACAAACTGAACAAGAACGTTAATTAATAATAATTAATGAGAAAAATATCAATTCCTAATGACTGGATCCATCAGAATACGAAATGTTACAGAATTTTAATGTTTAAGATTGCTATTCTATGCGTTAGGTAATCTGTGGTTAGGTACTACTTGTTCTTAGGTATGCTTTACGGTATTAATTACTACTGACCTATATAATAAAAGTTACGATTTTCGGGCTGGTTTTATAATGCAGGCTAATTACTTACATTGTAATAAAAGTATTTGTGGACAAGTATACAGTATGTAATGGTAAGTTAATTAAATGGACTATTAGCTAATATTAATGTGGTATTGAGTGTTTCATAAATGTTCAAAGATAATTCTACAACTGGAAATGGACTGATCAAGATCGTCTTCAGGTGTGCCTGAAGGAGTTTTGTTTTTTCGAAACTTTATTCTTGAAAGATTGGTATTTTATCTATTGTTTCTATAATTATTTTCTTCTTCTATATATATAAAAATCTATTGCAGTGCATTAGTCTCGCCAAAACTCAAAAATGGCTGGACCGAATGGGTGGTTTAGGAAAAAGGAAAATTAGGCAAAGGAACAGCACAAAAATCCAAATTTTGTATGGAATTCCCACGTGATACGAACTTCACTGGAGAATTTTACATGATAATAGAAATATCTACATTTACTTACAACTAACTTTACTTAACTAACATTGCATAATATATCGACGATGTTTTTAATTACGACGAGTAACGATGACAAAACTACTAAAGAAATAAATGCTACTGCTGGTAAAAGTCGTTCTTTGAATTAAAAGATAATACTGTAATCATGATTCTTTTGTTTCAAGTCTACTGTAACATGTGGATGTTTTATTGAAACCAAATGTAACTGAAATTGTAATGTAAAAACATGGACCTTCACATGACCTACAGGTATATTCAATTTGGTTTTTGATAAAATCGTTTCCTTAATCGTCTTTGCATTTTTGGAGGTAGTTAGTAGATAAAGAAGTAACACTACTTTAAATGCGCCTACAAAAACTTTTAAACAAGTTGATAATTTCATAGGTTTTAGAAGAGAATCTGGCAGTTGAGTAAATAAAAAGTCTTAGGGCTTTCTGACAAATACGGGTAGTATTTGTCAGAAAGCCCTAAACTTTTTGACTATGGCTGATTGTAGCCATTTGAAACTGACGACTTATCATATTCCACAAAGATAATTTTCACTATTTCACTCGTCAACCTTTTCCAACAACGTAGCACCTCTCCAGACGTATGAAAGATGAAACGTATCGTATTTGTAACGCAAACTCTTCCTTCTAACACCGTATTGGTTATTAATTCCGGAATACGCGACATCTTGCATGCGTCTCGAGGTCTTAATAATTTCTCTCACTCATTAATAGTGATGTTGAAGTGGTACTATGTAACTAGGAGATGAGCGCTCCTTGCGAGTGCGGTTTGATATGGCTGGGGTGCGGCGGGTGCGGGTGCGCAGGGTGCGCGGCGTGCGGCCCCTGACGTGGCTGGTGGCAGCGCTGGTGCACGTGCGCGTGCGCACGCAGTTCTTCGCCGTGCTCGCGGTACGCGCGCTGTTTGTCCTCGAAGTCGCGCAGGCGCTGGTTGTACCGCTCGATCTGGTCGCGCAGCGCCGCGTCCTCGATGGCTGCTCGCTCCTCGTCCAGTTCCAAACACCCGACGCCATCGAGCCGCTCCAAATCAATCCAGCCCCGCCACCTCACGCACACGCCGTTCATTATAAATCGGGATACGATGTGGGCCTGTTGACAAAAAGCTACTTTTAAAATGTTGCACAAAAAATATAAACAAAAACTGCCACACTGTTGGTGGCAAAAGTTGAAATGCATTTATCATTCACATATGGCTCGGAAGTGACCCTTAAAAAAAGTGTAGGTAGGTAAGTACAGGTAGATATGTCCATTCTTGGACCACGCCTTAACAAATCTGATGAATTGGGTTCATAGATTTACCTAGATTATGTTGACAACTCATTATTTAAGGTAGAGATTTAATCTAAGGTAGAGGAACACACACAACAAGTAAGAATAAATTTGTGATACTTATAATTTAAAATTCATTTTAAACAACAAGGCAGGTAATTGTAAGTTTTGGTAACAAAGCAGAAGGACAACACGACAGGAGGCAGACGTCTGTCGATCCAGATCGCGTGCTGCCTTTGTTCCGGCTGCCGCATCCGCTTACAACAAACCTTTAATTGTGCCACACATTCGACCAGGATGCAATTTAACTAATAACAAGTTCTCTTTAGGTTTCTTTAAACTTGTAATACTGAAAACCGACGCCTGCCGTATGTTTATAATTATATTATCCGTTGATACATGCAGAAATGTTATTTTGGTCAAAAATAATAAGTTCAATGGTATTTTTCACTTTTGATGTATACCTAGAAAAGTCGGGATCACGTCTGTATAGTGAGAAGGGATACAGTGACGTCGCACGGCGGCCATGTTGGCCAGTCGGGCGCGGCGTCGTGACGCCCGCCAATCGCGACGTTTTTCCACTATCGATTTTAGGGGAAATGTTTTTCTCCCTTTCCTAAGGGAGAAAAGCATTGATGCCATTTTTCCCTAAAGGCGTCCTCCCTACAGTCAAGTGCATGGGCTTTATTAGAAAGGGGTGCTGTGACAGACAGATTATCCCTTGGGAGACTAATCCAAACAGATTCGAAGAATAGAACAGGAGCCTTGTTACTTTTATATAATATATCATTATAATTATTAACGAAATTATTGCAGATACTTATAGAATACTAAAACTCTTTGGTCTGATTGATTTGCATTATAGTCTCACTAACCAGATGCGTCTCAATTTAACACGAAGCTTACAATGTTAAGATACCTAAAAATCTAATAGAGATACCAATCATTTTATATCTATCAAATTGAATTCGAAATTTACGAGTAGTTTGAAGTGCGCTATAATAAAACATCGTTACAAGACGAGGGCTCGTGCACACTCGAGCGCTTTGTTAAATGAACCGAGTGTAAATAAATATAAGTATTCATACAGCGGCACAGCAGGCGGGCTCGACTGTGAGGGGCACATTCAATAAGTCCGGCACCAAATGTGCTCCTCTACAGATTCATACATTGTACATAAATAAATACATACAAAGAACGTGCTGAAAGATACATGTATGCTGGCAGACAGACGCGCTGCTGTAAATATAGGTGTAATTTCTAACGGTTTAAAATCGGTTTCCATTACTTATTTCGTATAAGGGACTGTCCTCTGTATTTGCGTAATTTTAATGCAGTCGTTTAATTAAACCTCATTATGACAAAGTTAGGATACTGTGGTATTTTTATTCAGAATATAAATGAACGACATGGCAAACGAAAACACTATACGTGTATATATGTACAATATTAATGAATCTAACATGAAAACAACGAAGACGTATTTAACTTACTAAAATTTCACATTTTGCTTTTCTTCGTCACAACTGTTTTTGAGCTGACTTTGATGAGCATTATTTATGCCTACCAAATTAAACATCCAAGTTTTAAGTCAAGAATCCTAGAAATAATGAGAGTCCTAGCCATATCTAAGATACAATGTGTGAATGTGATCATTTAAAGTTACTATACTGATTCACTTCGATTTAGATTAATTATTTTCATGAATACTTATATTGGAGCAGATATATTATTTTACTACTCCACAGATTTGAGTGCAGTTTACAGAATGGGAAGCAGCTACTGCTTAGGGACATCAAAGTGTGCAAAACACAATTTTCAGCTAAACCTTAGGTAGTTGGTAAATGTAAACCTAAAAAAGTTTTAATTATTTTAGACTACATAAGTAACAGTAGGGTCACATTTAACAACAGTCCATCAACTACGTTGTTTTGGAAGCAAAACTAAAATATTATTTCATAACAGAACTATGTTCTAGTATAGAATAGAATAGTTCTTTATTTGCACAGGAGGTAGGTACAAGTTACAGATGTTAAGGTTATAATGATCCTTATACTAACTACCTTAACTTTGGCATGCAAACAGTTTTATAAGCTATAATAATAAAGACTCACTCAATATTATATATTTTTAAAACGTTCAATCAAATTTAGTTTACCATGTCAAGATCAGTAAATAATTTTAAATAAGCAATACAATACATAATGTCAAGTTTAATAAAATGGGATTATAAATTCGTCAAGTTCGAGGTCAATACAATTAAATTGTAATGATTTAGTATAAGTCAGGAGTACCCAGATGTTATATTTATACTAGAGGGTTTGGTTTCCGCAGTTAGTCTTAGTGAACCATTTTACGTGGGCTATGGCGGCTGTCGGTGGTTATTCCAGGATTCCAACCAACTGACCTCCCTCCAGAAGTTAATTAGGTCTCCTGGTCTGTTTCGAACGAACGCCAAAGATCTGGGTGACTAGAAGGTTTCTGAATTAATCTGCGTGACGCCTATTCAAAAAGCACAAGCGCAACGGTTTCCTCAGCTTCCAAGCATGCCCTGCACAGAGGAATGTTCGTTATGCCTATTGTATGGAAGTGTTTGTTTAACGAGCAGTGTTCCGTGGTGGTTCCAGCCACCCAGCGCAGGCCGTTCCTGTCCAGGCGTAATAAGCGCCTTGTAAGCCTGCCATCTAAGGATGGCATAGCTTCCCTAGACTGCCTGCAGCCCGGTGTCGAGGTTCACCAGCTATCCGCTTGTGTTTGGGTAAACTCTTGTAGCCATTTGCGTAGCTGGTTGAAAGGGATAGGCATGATAGATTCGGGCCCATAGACTGACGTGCTGGATGCTCTGCTTGCTAGTTCATCAGCTGCGTCGTTACTTAGTGATCCACTGTTTTCTTTTATCCATTGCAGTGTTACTGTGTTGCAGTAAGATATTACAACAAATTCCAGTGCATTGTGACATTCGTGTTAGTCTCTACGTATTATATTTTTTCCTATAATTGGAGTACTGGGGCGCTTTCGGAGAGTATGTGTAAGTATATGGGTGTCCATAACTTTTCTGGCTTCTATGGCGTAAACCACTTGTATATTGCCCACACACTGTCTGGTGTTGAACATTCCCAGCGGGCGGGAAATACTTCGACTCCGGTTCCGGAATCGGTCTGTAATGTGTGTGTATACTCTCATCTCTTTCAGGCTGGAGAAGTCACACTGTTCTTCTATGAGTAACAGATTATAAAAGACCTATGTTAGGACTTCTGATACATCTGAGTTTAGCTGAAAATTGTGTTTTGCCTCCACCTAGATAGCCGTCCCTGTGGCAGCTTTAAGACCAAGATTTTTTGCGATATGAGATGGCAAAACCTAGCGTTGTGCTTCGCCCGGCTCAGCTAGATGTTCAAGTTTTCAATGTGGCTGGTATAGACTGTATGCACAAGGCCGAGAGCCGGTGTTTTGCGTAAATTAAAAGAGGCGTATACACAGCACTGGAGTACGATAGGTGCATTGATTTATTTATTGAGGACTAGCTGTTGCCCACCACTTCCTCTGCGTATCTCGGTTGTTTTGGTAGAAGCGGTGTAAGCCATCATTATAATACAAGATATAGGGAAATTATTAGTTCAACCAAGTTTCAGACTGGCTCAAGTAGGTTCATCGTTAATGGGGTACTGTTTACTAAAATACCTCCTCACATAGACTTCAGCTGAATGAGACGAAATTTAAATCTTGTTTAAAACGCATACTAAGGAAGGAATGTTATAAGATGGGGATTACATCGCTGATTAAAATGCTTGGCTTAGGTAATACTGGTCCTGCTTCACAACAACAAGGGCGCATAAACTGATTGATTACCATTTGAAAATACTATTGGGGCTGCTGAAGATTGTAAGAGTATCTTTGCATTATTTTAACTGAATCTCCGTTTTATTATTATATTTATGGTTGGATAGCACATGTGTGAGCACTATTTAGTATCAAACTACCGTTTACTTAGTAGATATGTCTTATATCTCGCTGATGGTGGCGCATGTATTGAATCGTTTAGTTCTCTTCAAAATGGTCGAGCTGAATGGTGCTGATCCATGCGTCGTGTTCGCCGTCAGTTGGGACTTTGAGACTGGCGGTTTTCTCTTAGCTGACACGGCTTATTTTAATTACATATTTTATTTTTAAATTCTTTGTTTATTTTTACTTTTACTTTAGACTCTTTTAAAGTTCACGTTTTACATCGTTCTCAGGTGTAATATAATTATAAATTCAACATTAATAATGTAACTAATATTTTGTAATAATATAATTTAAAAGCAAATTAAAAAGGCATAAATCGAACAGATTACGTGTGACTCCGGATTTTTAATTTGCCTGTCTGTGATGTCTTGTTTATACCTTTTTAGTTTGTTTTTTTGTCGTAGTTGGGTTTTAGTTTTTATAAATTTTATTTTTGTTTAAATTATTTTGAGGTTATAATATATTTGAAATGTGCTCTGATCTTTCATTTTATACCAAACATAGCATGTTTAAAAAAAATTGCTCATTACCTACTATAAGTCGTCTAGAGGGCGCTATACCTATTTTATAACCAGCGGACGATCAAGACGCTTATATCTCATTTGTCAAATTATCATGAGTAGTTTAGAAATTATGAGGGAACAGATGAACATACATACATACTGGTCAAAATCATAACCGTCCGCCGTAATCGAGTAAAATGACCTGTCCATGTAGTTTCTTGCCCGATCCCTTCCATAGATACCTACTACGCTTTGGAAGGCCAATCATCTTTCTGACCGACTCCTTTGACAATTTAAAATTGCCTGTGTAATAAATGCTTTGTATCTTTGAGTTTGTATTTTGAACCTATTCCGTATTTTTCTAATACAAATATCCACGATGAAAAGTAGCTTATGTCCTTTTTCAAGATCCCTGCTACCATCTGTCAAATATAAAGCCGGTTCAGTGTTTTGGGCGTGAGAAGGTAACAGACCAACGAGTTACTTTTGCATTTGTAATATTAAAGTTTGATGGATGTGAGATTGTGGAAAGTTAAAAATTCCAATTAAAAATTCTGCTCTTTCGTTAGCATCACAGTTCTAACTTCTTGTCTATTTGTTATGTCGTGGTACGTTGGTCAGTAAAGGTCTCGGGTTGTCATAAATAGTTGGTCCACCCAATGACCCAATGATCCAATATACCAAACTGTCTAGTTTTCATATTATCTTCTTTGAATGGAATCGGTAATGATAATGTTAGCTCCTAAATGAATTCGTTCACATGTTCCATCATCATGCGCATTACATTAGTGGAACCAGAATGATTCTTTGTAGAAAGATGTCATTCACTCAGAGAGTGTATTAAGCTAGAGCTGAGCGTGACTGACGCGTTATATGCGGTGTTACGCCTTTATGCTTTATCATTAGCGGCTTCGAAGTTATTTATGTCTTAATTTTGGTTATGAAAATGTAGGCCGGAAGCTCCATACGTTGATGACGCGCGTCCGAACGGAATGACGACTGCTGACAAATGAGGCTATCAAGATACCCATTGCTACATTGGTACTACTAAACAGTTGGCGTAATAACTATGATTCATACAGTTTCATTGTTTGTCGACGTCGTATTTAAGATTCGCTGGGCGTGCCTCGCCTAAAATAAAGGTTTTGATTTCCCTATCTTTCATAAAGTTACGCCAAAAATCATCAAAAATGAATTTTCTTAATGCGTAGTTTCCTCGGCGACAGGTAAGTAAGTAGCAATAGACTTATTTACATGAGTCTTTATTTTTATGGTTTACCATGGGTTTCCTTATTTCTGTTATCAAGATTACGAAATAAAAAATTTACATGTCAAGAAGATGGAAATTTTCACATCTTGGTGTTTCGACCCCCACCGAATCAAATGGTAAAGTCACTTTAGTGTTAAATGTTTTTATTGATTCATAATATTCAGACTTGTTAACGTCTGCTGGAATAAAAAAAAGTAATTATTTATACAAGTTATTCAAAAAATAAATTTGATTCGACAAGCTAAATACACATTTCTTTCGTTCACGAACAAACCTATCATAGCTCCTTACCGACTAGCAATGACTTCAAGCATTCAGTAATATGTGATTATAATAGGTAGATACCTATTATTCGTGTGGAATCTCCATCTAATAAATCCGGCAACTTTTTTACAAACACATCGTAAGTAGGTTCACACGGCTACACATCAAGCTATACATATCCAGTTTATGCTGATCTCGCATTGCATAGGATTTCCGTACAATGCGAGGTCAGCTTATACTGGAAATGTATAGCTTTAGGTGTAGCCGTGTGTACATTTTTTTTCATCATATTATGTGTTATTACTGTACAATTAGAAAGAGATGTTTTAATAACGTAAAATGTAATATCAATCTGTCAACATGAAGTCTCATTTAATACGGTTATTAGTTCGCTTTTAAATTGGCAAAGTAATGAGACATTGTTAAGTTGTCCATTAGGTTATACAACCGTCAGCAAACATGATTGCAAAATATTGTTGCAATATCATATTGTAAGAAAAGTTCATACGAATAAAATGGTAAAAGTTGATATGAGGTTCTCAAAGATGATCTTTCATAAATCAGCAGAGGTCCACGCTCGAGGTTTTCCAGAGGGCTATGGACCGGAGTAAACAAAAATGCATGTGTTCACTGTTCAACGTTTAATCCAGCACTGGATTGTCCATCTGCACTATTTCAGTACACATTATTTCATTATAGCGCTGGTTTCCATGCTGGACTAGAATGCTACTGGACTAATGCGAACCGGGCATTATGGTACTACTTATACATTTTATTCAATTTTTTTTATCGAATAAGCCCCCATACGAACGAACGGACGTAATAATCTTTTTAGCGCCGAGAGTTGAAAATCCAACAGTGTGTTTTTTCAACGCGCTGGGACGAGAGTGCGGCCCAGCGGGTTGGATTCTCAACGCTCGGTTTAACACCGACAGTTGAAAATTCAGTGTGCGATAAAATCCCGCCGCGATTTTATTACGTCTGTGCGAACGTCGGCTTACTCTTCTAAATAAAATATATTGTTTCATAGAGGGGTTTGGGAAAGTAAAACAAAAACCTTTCATTTGATAGACACATTACTTAGTTCTTTTTAATACGCGAAATATAAAAAAGAATTTATTTGCCCCGTAATGTAAGACATTTCGGGTTACCATTTTATTCGGTGGGGGATTGATTCAGTACCCTAATTGCGTAATACACGAAGAATCACAATCTGAATCGTTTTGAAACAGATAATGAATTGCTTCATAAGTTGGAAAAAAATCTGCTCAACAATTTAAATAACGCAATGAATATTGTTCAACTGTCAAAATGAAACAGATTACTCATAATCGTTTACGAAATTGCGTTACGTAATTAGGTAACTGGTCCTATATGAATATCTATAAAAAAAAAAAGTTTCAGTAACAGTTTTTATGGCAGAATTCATTTTTAACGTTCGCTATAGAAAAAATATAGATAGCTATACAATACTGATTGATGTTGAAATCTCAATTAAACAAATATAGATATTTAAAACGTGATTAGACTACCTGTTTATAATGGCGTATAACGATTAAGGTCGATTCTTTGATTATTGCTAGGTATAGGTAAGCCACCTTTCACAAAAAAATGTGGCTTGTTTGCTACGCTACGACGACGAGCATACCTCGCCTCGTTTGGATTGGAAAAACCGTGGAAAAAACCCTGCTTGGCTTTATATAACAAATATTTTTATGAAAATAACCTACTCAATTAGGATACTCAGAACTATAAATCAGCCAATCAGCTTCATGCTATATATTTCCATATTAAGGACTTATAATGAGTTACACACGAACCATACTCGTATGATGTAGGTAGTTACGAAGCGATAACAGTTGTTTTGAAAGGAAAATAATTTACCTTGCCGCTCTCTTTCTGGAAGTCGCAGCCTCGATTGTTGTAGGGCGAGTGGTCGAACACCAGCTGCAGGTTGGTGCCGGTGGCGGTGAACGCGATCTCCGTGTGGCCCTCGCGACACCCGCTCTGGAACCGCATCTGGCGCTCCTCCGGCGGCCGGTCGCGGTAGCCCGTGTACCTCACCTGACGTCACCAAAACTCCGATTAGCTACTCATGTACCATGTGCCTATTGTGAATTACGATCTACGGATTGTTCTGGTCCATCAAGTAGTGTTGTAGTTTCGTAGTACTAGCTAGCTAGTATACAATCAAGTAATGAAATGTGAATACTATATTGTAAAAGGAAAACAAAACAAATGAAACAATTACACTGTTCCCTAACGGATGACTTAATAATTTAACTAATTTTCCTGTTAACTTACGATTAAAATGGTTTCAATAACGCGTTTAATTTGCCATATATTTATATTGAGACGTTTAAAATTTAATGTTTATTAATTAAGAAATATTACATACCTCACTTTCTCTGCTTAGTCTTTTGAATAGATCGTCTGATTCAAATTTGGCTTTCTGATCTGGAACTACCCGCGGCATTTTAAAGATAAAACGTGGTTTCGGCTGTTCGTACAGTCCGATGGAATCGAAAGGCAACATGCCTGCCAGAGCGGCTGGATCACTCATGGCGTGCATTACACGAAGATTAAGAATACACTAGAATACTATTCACCATCACACCCGAGTGTTAACACGCGCACCACACTGACTCAGCGACGCCGATGATTCAAATGGGTGTTAGTTCGCAATACTCGTACCCGTGCGGCACGACTACCTGCCTCTGCGACAAACGCTTACTGAATGAACGCTCGCACAAAGGTTCAGGGAGCATTTCCACCAGGGCGGAGTCTCCGCCGGGTGGGGAACAGTGGGCCAATGACGGGGCCCTGCGGCACCGCCCGACGCCTTCTCTACGCACTTTCGGGAGCTTTCAAGCGAAAAGAGGGTTTTCCCCCTCGAAACTGTTCAAAATAAATACTGTAAACGACAAAACACATGAATTTATAATGATGGGCATTATCCTCTTTCGACGTTTGAAGTGTTTTATGTAGTTGTATCAGATCCTTTGTTCCTTTGTAACGAGATAAATGTACGTTATATACAGTTTTATAAAAGGGGAGTAGGATCCCAGGATGCGATAGCGCGCGTGAAACGTGATATTTTTGTAAGGTATGAAAGCTGCATTTATTGGACGCCCAGTAGCCTAATTGTATTCCACCATGGCATAAATTTCAATAAAAGGGTCTCGTATGTACTACCTACTAATTATTATTAACACTTTCTTGTTATTGATATGGCGTCTGAACTCGACATTCAAGTCTATGAATATAGCTGCAGCTTTTATTCGAAGGAAATCATTTGGAACGTATAGGCTATCCGAACTTTATTAACAAACCTGGTTTATTTTGAAAATTTTAAGTTACCTACATATGCTAATTGAGTGACTATATGTATATCTAATCGTTTATTTTGTTTATGTATTTTTTTAAATAAAGTGGAATAATTATTAAACACCCAATTAAGGTAGTAAAATTAACTACCCAAATAAGGTAGGTACCTACCAGTTGGGTTACCGCTGTCCTAAAGATCACAATTTGTGATCCAAGCAAACTGTTACAGACCTGAATAGGTACTACGAGCTGTTCAGAGTTGTAGTATAATGTCTGTTTTCACATTACGTGTCTCATAGGTAGGTACTCAAGTTAAATATTTATCTTTTCCAATCAACTAATCAATTAAATTTTCTGCCTGTGTCAATTTATGAATTAGCAAGGATCATAGCCTACAAGTGTCTGTTACTTATATGTTATTACAGAATTATAATCCTTAAAATCATCAATATACCTCTAGTCTTGTCTTGTAGCCTCTAGTACCTAATAGTCTTTATGTCAGAATTGGCCTCAAATGTTAAATTTCTAGAAATTGTCATTGAATAGGGTAATTTGAATTTGAGAGTTGTAGATAGGTACCTATTGAAGATTTTAACTATTAGAATTCTGTAAATACATATTGGTTAAGGTTGTGAAATAAATTTTGAACAACGTACAACCTGATACTGACCTGAACATTTTTGACCTGAGAATTTCCCGGGCTACACTGGTGGTGGTTTCGCCTTAACTATTGATATTCACTCTTGTTTTATCATAGTGTAGGTTCTTACCATCAAAGCTTTTAGTTTGAAGATGGGTTTTAAAAGAATAAGGTGCAGAAAATAGAAAAAAATGTCGTGCAGTAATCTAAGACACCGCACTTATCCGATTATATTGTTTTGCAATGGTTTCCACTGTCCGAGTTGTAGTGGTGGATTAGACAAATATAGTGTCAATTAGCAGATATAGATCTAAACATTTGGACAGAAGTGAAACGTCTCAATGATCGCAGTCAGGCGAACCGTTTAACGTATCTGTTTGGCAACAAAGGGCGGCGCGCCTTTTGAAATCTATCGAGTGCTGTTGAAAGCGTCCGAGTACGATCGGCGCTCGATAATACATGTATACGTTAAGTGTTGGAGTTGTTGCAGTTTTTTTTTTTAAAGAACTGTTTTTGTTAGTGCATTTCATTGCTACTTGAAAGATGCCCCTCACACAACATAAGACGTAGTAAGTATGTAGAAGAAGGTAGACTGAAGACAATCATATTATGGGCCAAGTACCTACTTATTATAATATTTTTGGGACAGTTACCAATCTGGTACAATCTGGTACTATAAGTAATACTTGGCCACTACCAAATGATATGTACCGGTACTACAGCAATGGTCTGTAATAAGCAGAAGTAATGATCAAGAGATCTATGGAGCATAAACCTTCTACATTATCTGCATGATACATCAAATATAATTCTGGATAATTGTGTAGCGCTGGCTGCGTGCTTTAAAGTTCTGCTTTGGAGTGAAAATTGCATAAGTGATACACTAATTAAGAAAACAACACTAAAATTATTGACGAAGTTAGTAGGTCTAAATACTTAGATTTTAACAATAGATCTCAAAAGCGTTACAAAAATAAATGTAAGTAAGTACTTCGAGCTCCACTTCAAATAACAAAACTTGCCTATTTGTTTTAATAATCATACTAGAAATATAAGAATTCGTCACGTATCTCTTTATTGTGAAGGGATGGCCACGTGGCCAGCGCGCAACCTTTGATCTTTATGCAAGCTGTAGCGCGGAGCTTTGACGAAACTAGAAACACCCTCACACGCGTCAATAAAATTGATAATAAGAATTTTATCAGGGTGTGCGACACATTTTGTACCTATTTTATTATCTTATCATAGTAATTTTAAATCTAGGATTTTAGTAGACAAAACGGTGTAGTGCCTTAAGGTTCTATATTAGGTCCTTTTCTATTTTTTATTTTTTTCATATTGTATTACTAGTGATCTTTGTTCCAGGATGACAAAACTGCCCAATGTTTATACGAACATGCAGTACTATTATGTTGATTTAAGTTTTGGTAGAAAATAAACTTTAGTAAAGTCTTGTAACTTTAAACTTTAGTACTTAGCCTGTTTCATTATTATCGTCAGAGCTGGAGTCTGGACTCAATTATTGCTTTTTTATAACGATTTAGTAAAAATAAAGGCTGGTCAGAAAACCTAAGCTGAAGTAGGAAAATAATTTGTAAAGCAGAGAGGTATAGGAGATATTGGTGCCGATTCTCTTGACACAAATGCCTCTAAACTAGATTAAAATCACCAAAATTTAGTTAATTCCTGTCAAACGAGGATTTCCCATTTTGAAATAGACTAAAGTAATACGACTTAACTATATTTTAGTTTGACAGCAGATGGCATTGAGATATTAATTTCGTGAAAATGGTAATTTTGCTATTCTGAATTTTTCACCAAAAATTTTGATTGTCTAACTAAATCTGACTATTTCTAATCGCGATTAAAAACATGTGGAATAAAATTGGTTGTCATGAACTTTAAATTCACACCGACCGACACTTCGACTTTAGCTGCAAAAACAGTACTTAGTGTATATTTTTTCTTTTGCTTATATCTCGAAAATGGTGTGTCCTATCGCAAAAATCCTTAAATCTTAACATGCAGGTATATTTTTTAATATTTTCCTTACAAAAAGTGAAAAATTCCTTAAAAAACACGTCTAGGTTCCCACATGCGCGCCTAGGGTTAAAAAAAATCACGGTGTAGAGCAAACAAGTACCTATCACGTGGAGTCGCGATTGTCAAATTCGATTTAGTTGTGTCAAAATTATGTTGAAATATAGAGAATTTATTTTGCAGAATAGCTGCCAAAAGTAAAAAAATTTAGTGATCGTTTAGTTAGTTTAGTTCGGTGTACAAGAGAATCGCCACCATTATGTTTGTTAGAGGATAATAGTCGCTATAGTTAAATTTTCTAAAAAATTAACGATGCTTATTCAAAGTAGTTTTCATTAAAAAAATGTATCCCGGTAACATAAAAGCAATTTGCCATGTTTTAATAATTTAATTATGCAAAGTATTATTGGGTTTTTCCATCTGGAATTTTCCCACAATCTAGATTTGTGCCCGGTTGATGGCAATATGCTCTAATTTAACTCTAATTGGCGAAACGTGGGTGTACTATAAAGAAAAGAAACAAGGCGTGATGTGTTTAGAGATTTTTAGTATAATTAGGTTTTTTGATGATAGCATCATCTGCCTAGCCTTTACCCAACTGTGTTGGGGTCGGCTTCCAGTCTAACCGGATGCAGCTGAATACCAGAATTTTAAATGGAGAGACTGTCTATCTGATCACCACAACCCGGTTTCGGGCTTCTGTCGACCCTTAACGACTGTATCAAAGATCTACAAATGAAAGCAAATGGCTCCATAAATCTGAGTGCACCAAATTATTAAAAACTGTTTAATAAAAATATGTAATTGATAACGTAGTTCTCACAAAAATATTCTCACGCCCACGAGTTTTGATATCGGCACTGCTGTCCATATAGGTAGAACCCGATAACGATATATGAACTAAACTAAAACTGCGAAGTTAGATTTAGTTTTAAATCTAACTGCTGGAAAAGGTTTTTTAATTGATATTCAAGCCATGGTTTTGTTAAAATTGTAACCATCATCCTTCTCTCAATCAATTTATTTAGATTGTTTCCATACTTCTATATCAGTCGTCATCTCGGTAGTCACCCTTTCCATCTTTCACTCAGTCCATCCATCGTTTCTTTGGTCTTCCCCTACTCTTATAGTCATCCGCATTCATACTCAAAACTTTCCTCACGACATTTTTCTCATTCCTCCGCATCACATACATGGGTACCATGACAATCGATTTCCACACACATCATTTTAACCAACAATACCTGATTATTTTTTCTGCTCAGCTAGATTCACTGTTATTGATTGCGTGATGGTTTTGACAGTGCCAGCCCTTTCCATGGTCTTTAACTTTCTTCATGAATACCTACTTCTAGTTGTCAAATGTTTTAGCCTCATCTTGGTGTTAAGCCTGAGGTAGAGTGACAGTGAAATTGTTGTTTTACGCACATTGATTTAGAATTTGGACCAGTCAGTTGTTTTTTCAGGCAATACTTACTTTCTGTTTGTTCTTTCTGAAGTAGAATAAATCTTAGGCATTGTTTTTTTCTAAGGTACTCAGTAGAGAAAAAAGATTTCAAATGTAACTTTTTATCTAGATGACTGTATCCTAGATGATAGAATTGGGTGGTGGATAATGGCTGATGACGGTCACTTAGCTTAGCTTTCCAATTTCATAATTATAGCTGCGAGTACCTTTGCCTAGTCTGGGGTATATGTGTCGGTATACGACATAATAATTATGTTGGTGTAATTAACCATGACGCCAATGTATAAATCGCAAGAATTATTAGAATGGACTGATCATGTTAAACTGTTAAAGTTCACATAGTTTGTTTGTTATCTACTTACAACTTACAATAACTAATACTAGTAGATAACATTAACACTTTTAGAGTGTAGCTAATGTGATATCGCGACGTAAACCACATCCTTTTAGATAAGTTCATACTCGTAAATGTATAGTAGAAATATGTGTTTTTATTCCATACCAAATATGTAACATCATGCTGTCTTACTAAAAAAACGAAGAATGATCTAAATAGGTGGGGTGGGTAGTAAAATAGCATACACAATCGTCTCACCAAACGTCGTAGAACCAAAAATGTTTTTCAGGCTAGGCTTTGGCACCTACTTACTACCTACATATTCAGTATTCGCATAATGCATGGACTAATAATATTTTTATCAGTACACCGTTACAGATTATTCCTCGTTGCGCCCAGTCCGGTATAATCCTGTTCTGTCATTGTTACCATGTCGTTCATATTGTTTAGCCTACTGGTGCGCTGAACAAATGTTCCGTATTTCTCTCACCTCGGCTGGTACTAGTGCAAGCTTTTTATGACCATGACCAATAAATCACAGCTTTGTTACTTACTCACTCATTTACATATTTACACAGTGACAATGACCGTGGAGACATTTAATTAATTGATTCATAAACCTTTTCATAGTTGTAGAGCAAAAAGTACGCATTGACCCCTGAATAAAACAAAAAGTACACAATAAAGAGAAGGGTTACAACAACGTGTTCCCATTAACATGTATTTTAATGTGAGGCGCGTTCGGGCAGTTGAGTCATTTGTTACGATCTTTTATTTTATTGCCACCCTTCCAAATAACGTTTTTTGTTTCTTAATTTCTTTACTAATTTCGTTTTGAAATATTTTGCTGTATGCTGTTGTTCTTCTGTCAGCTTGATGCCGACAGTTGTGTACGATATTCTACGAAGAGACCGGGCCTTCTTACTGAGAATGAAAAAAAAAACCTAAGAACAAACCAAAACAAAAAAACACTTAATCATAGAATTTATCATTGATGAGAGTTGAGAGAAGGTATCGTAAGTATAATACATATACGATACCTACTCTCAACTCGTACGATTCGTATTTTTCAAACCTTGTTTTTAGGGTTCCGTACCCGAAGGGTGCCAAACGGAACAATATTACCAAGCCTCCGCTGTCTGTCCGTCCGTCCGTGTCTGTCAGCGGGCTGTATCTCATGAACCGTAATAGGTAGACAGTTGAAATGTTCATAAATTTTGTATTTCTGTTGCCGCTATAATAACAAATAATAAAAATTAAAAATTTGATTCGATTTCGATTTTTTTTTTTTATCATAGGTACCATACAGTAAACTTAAGATATAGAAAAAAAAACTTACCCTGGCATGTCATTGTCTAGAGCTGATCGAGAAGAGATTTTTTTAACGAGCTGTATCGCAACAACTAAACAAGGTAGGAATTTGAAACTTCTATATATCATGTAATCTCAATAATAAACCTTATAATCAATAAATATTAAAACTCCGTATTGGTATTTCTATTAAATATGGGCGATATTCTGATTTATCTTTGTGATTTTTTACATTTAAGATGAAAAATATTCTTCTTTTATTATTTTAATACGGTACCCTTCATGTGCGAGTCCGACTCGCACTTGTCCGATTTTTTTCTTCTTTCGATGATACCAGCGAATTGTTTTGATTTCACCCTCACAGCAGACGATGATCTGAACTCTTCAATAAATCGATAAGAGGTTAATAGGTACCTACTAAATACTAAATTTGAGCCTAGCAATAATACTTAAATTGTAAGGAATTTAAGTAACGTTAAGATACTTACGGTCTACTGTTTGAATTTTTGCCAACGCCATTAACCAGCTTAATCTAAAATTATTTTATGATGGGCCTGAGGTAAGTGTTCTGAAACTAAATTTTCCAAAGATCACCCAAAGATGCTACTGAATATGTGGTGTCCATGAAACTCATCATCCGGCCGGGGTGACGAAATTACCCTAATAAAATGATCTAATTGGAACTTGTCCATACATCCATCTAATTTAGTATTTCAAGCATTCATTTTACGAGGCATGCGTGTGCAAATTCAAAGATTATGGCCGTTTCATTAGAGCGGGCCGCCTGCTGCAAGCAAACCAGCGGCCGTGGACGATCGTAAACCGGCAAAGAAGCCGTCAGACGTTGTTTATGCGAGCAATTCCGGCCACCGCTTTGTCTTTCACCGCGCGGCCTTCGGACGACACCCTAATAAAAGGCGTGGCAAAAAGTGCCCTAATGGGTGCTGATCCTATTTCAAAGTAATAAAATGCAACAAAATTAGCCTTTGTTAAATTTAGAACTGTAAACGTGTAAACTGCAGACATAGTTACTGACGGGTCTGACCGGCGCGCTGTTTAGACGGACTATTGTTTTATGGGCGTGTAACTTTCAACTATTATTATTTTATAATGAGGGTGCAGCGCGTAGCGGTACCTTTTAGCAATTGTTTTCATTCTGGATACCTGCCAACAGTGCCAACTTCACAATGTTGGATTCACGATCACAATATTTATGAACAAAAGTAACTTTCTCTTTTATAGTTTTTGTACTGTGAATGCTAAGGAAACCAGCTTTTTTGAACAACATGTGTTTTTAATGTGCACCCTAATTTGTTGTCAAGCAACTAACTACTTACTTTAGAAGTTAGGTATTACGACTCAATGGTATGTTCTTATTTGTAAAATGATCCAGTCAATGATATTTTAAGTAAAAAGACGTAGATAGGTTACCTACTGTACATTCGTTCTTCAAAAACGGCACAATGTCACGCTATTAGATGACACGTGTAAGTAGGACAGCATGTCGTAATTATCGGGAGCGAAAAAGAGACAAGACGAAGAAAATGTGGCTAATTAGCCAAATTTTGACGTGCCTCTTGCGAAGCATGCATAACCTATCTACCTCTTTTTTTACTTATAATATCATTGGATCCAATGATACAACTTCGCTATGAGTTCGTATGGTGCGTGTATCTGAGTCACAGACCGTTCGCATTGAATGCTAATGTGTAGTACGAGTAAGTCCAAACCGGTTTGCTGAGTGCCGTTTGCGTCTCACCCGCCGTCATCGATTGTCCGAAGTGACGCGGGACGGGCTCGGGGAGTTCCTTCCATTTTTTTCCTATAAATTCTAATTTAACACATCAATAATTAAGTTAGTAGAACTGTGACTCAGAGTCTATTTCTATTTCTAGCCTTTTCTGGTATATACAATGCTGTCGAACGTGATCATTTGATTATCGCTTACATATTTCAATTGGAATCCACATCTAGAATTCAATACTTTTACAAATTCGATACTTATTTATTTTATATTATTATATAATTTAATAAAAGAGAAAGAAAAGCATGTTATATGTATAATATGCTTTTCTGATAATTGGTTCCGTTTTTGTTACCTACGCTTTTCACTCCAAGCAATTTAGTGCGTCAATTTCAATTGTAAGGTGTCGGGTGATTAACATGAACTATTTGCGAGACTTTAATTGAATTAATTGCAGTAACTACCTTAATGGCCGTGTAGTGCAGATACTACTTATACCTACGGTCTAAAGAGCATGCTGCTTATGGTAACAAAAATTAAAAACTTTCTCGCAAGCAGTGCTGTGGGGTCAGCTTGTACTGCTATAAGGAAAAAGATGTTTGGTATTTGTCGATTAAATATCGTGAAAGTGAATACGTTCTCCACAGCGTTTGTTCGCCGAGGTGTCGTCGACCACGCGGCACGGGCCTACCATATTCATGTATTGGAATTCCCTGCATGGCGCAAGGCGTGTCCTTGTCGATAAGTAGGTAAATTATTCATTGTGCCATTGACTTGAGGCATTGTATGTCAATGATCTCGCACAGAAAGCCATGACGCCTAAAATGATTGCACTGTCTATAGAACAATCAAACATAAAAATTATATTTCTGCAATTCAATTAGATAATTACAATTGCAGCTCAAAGTTGAATGTGTCACATAACCGGATTACCTATAATCATAACAATAATACCTGCCTATTGTTGTCTTACTGCAGGGCAAAGGCCTAAGTATTCTCATAAAGAGAAGGATATCTACGTATCTATCGATTTCATAAAATCCTACTGTATTCAAGTCACTCTCCTACGAAAAACAGGAACACCAACTCCGCGCCGCAGGCATAGGATACTGGCCAGTTTCTTTTCCGTGTTTTTAAAGTGTCTCGGAAGGGAACGGTTTCTTGATGATACTTCTATATTTGAGATTGACTTCCACTAACCGTTTCCTGATAGAATCTTGAGGCATATTAGGACCCTTTTCCATCAATAGTTCCTGGTCATATATAATGAATATTTAACCATGGTATCTGTTTTGAAGTTGAGGTATGTTGCTTTCTTCTTCGACGGGACACATCCTACTCAATTTACCGCGGTCTGGTCGGTTATCGAGATTTTTAGTTCGCATATATCGTTTTGTACCTAATATTTCGTTATGAATGACTTTCACTTCTCCAATAGATACGAGTACATGCACGTGGAGCGCCACGTACGCGACACTCGCAGGAGACGTGCTTTTTCTGAAACCTACTGTATAAACGAACTATGCTGTCACGATGCATTCTAGACAAAGAGTCCTTGCTACAATCATTTATGTTTCGAAATAATAATCGAAGGTTAAAATTATCCCGGTCATGCACGCTATTCTCTTAGACAGTACCTACATGTTAGCGAATTCATTTTATGACTAGGTATAAATAGTAAACATTTTTTGACCGAGTGGACCGATTTTAATTAAAAAAAATACTAAATGTTACTTCAATATGTGGACTATTTCCAATCCCTTAAATCTCTTAAAAAGAAGTAGGTACTACATCAGGTCAATAATAAATATGAATTTTAAAAGAATTTCCTATTTTATCTCTTTCCCCTAAAGAGATAAAATAGGAAATTCTTTTAAAATTCAAAATGATTTTTCAAAAATGCTGAAACACGTAAATCTTTAATAAGTTCTTAACAAAAATTGAATTTTCATATTCCTAACGTAACAAATGCTGTGTTTCCCATACAAACTTTCATGCTCTATATCACGCGCTTAGAGATTATTTTTTCAAACAAAAAGTAACGTATCTTCGACCCTAGGATGCCATGTATCTCGTTGCCAAAATTTTATCGAAATACATTCAGTGGTTTAGTCGTAAAACAGAGTTACTTTCGAATTTATAATATTAGTATGGATGGAGTTTATATAGGAAAGTCCAGTATCCGTTGTCTCTAATGTACCTTCTATCTTATAAATTATGAAATAGCTACAATCTACGTAGTGTGATATGATTGCGTAAGATCTGCCTCTATTATCGCTCGAGCTCCGGAAATACCTGCGTTGGGGGAATACCGGTAATATTTATCTACATAACTGTTTGTGAAGATAGGAATGTCTATGCATTCTATTCTCTAGTTATTGTTCTACTTATAGCTGCCGGATACAATGCTGTCTGTAGGCTGGAGATCTCTTTTAAAGTTGGAGTTTATGTCCCCGATAACCAAGAAATCATGCTGCGCATCAACTAGGCAGTTGTTTTTTCCAAGAACTGGCAATTAGTCTGAACGCCAAATATAAAATGGCTCCATTCTGACGGAACTGGTGGACGTTGGTTCACCTATTGGACCTATCACCATCAACGCTGAAACCGACGTATATAAAAAATTGAAAATAGTAATGGAAAACAAGAAAAAATCGGCCAAGTGGGGATGAATTTATCGTAAGAACATGCTTAAATTTTTTTAAGTTGGGAAAATGTTCTCAATGTTCATACATCGATATACGTCATGGTCAATTCTCCAACTGCAAATGTAATTTTGCAATCGCAAAAAAATACTGTTTTATAATTTTCGGACGTTTTCCTTTACTTGTGCTGTGAGACCTTGCTTTTTGCCAAATTTCATGATTCTAGGTCAACGGGAACTACCCTATAGGTTTTGATTTATTTGCGATAAACAAAATATGTCGGATAAATGGCCGTACTTTTTATTGCTGTAAATTACACCAATAAAAAATACGGCCATTTAGCTGTAGGTAAAGTAGCCGGAATGTGTGTTGTTCTGGCGATCGGTAATGATGTTGATTTCTTGATCATCCAGGAAAATGTTCTTCCACTTTACAAGTTTACATTTGATAGTTTGTTACATTGCAAGACACTATTTCTTTTTGTTGTCTCTTCTATCTGATAAGTAGGACTGTCCACGGTCTATTATAGAAACCTACACCTTGATGCATTTGTAGCAGAGTATTTATTAATATTATTGGATTTCCCCTATTCCGTGTACAAAAAACTTTCGTATGTATTGCATGATATTGTAAAATCCCAATGAGATTGCGCTATTTACATAATTGGACATAAACAAGGCTTTAGCGAAATACTGGTTCTGTTCCGGTTGAGTCCACTTTAACAGCTTACTGTGTGACTCATTAGGAGTGTGATTGTAAACGGCGGATCTTGCAACTCGTATTAGTTGTTTTGCATACTAGCTTTAACCCGCAAAATTTCGCGGATTTAAATATCTACTTACTTTCTTAATATAGTAACCTTATAGGTGACTATATTTTCGAGCCGTTTGGGGTTGAAACCCTAGGGCCGTGGGGTCCGAGTGCTCACGGTTGGTTCAATGAAATCTCCAAACGACTGGTTGACACTTCCCGTGACCCAAGGGCTGGCTTTTACCTTGGCCAGCGGCCAAGCATTGCCATACAACGTGGCAATGCGGCCAGTCTCTTGGGTACATTACCAGTCGACAGCGACGCAGAGGAATTTTTCGACGCCATATTTTAGTTTACCAATAGTTTTAGTTAGGTTAGGATATTATATTTTTGGTTTTGTTACAATGTATAATAGTTAGTTGTAATTTTATTAATTTATTTATAAAATTAAAAACTTACTAACTTTTGCCCGCGGCTTCGCCCGCGTGGATGTCGGAAAATATCCCACAAGAACGTGCTACCGGGATTCAGAGTATCCTATGTCCTAGCCTAGGTCATGGCCTATCCATATGCCTTTTATCCGTTCAGCCGTTACGGCATGAAAAAATCTGTTTTAGGGTTCCTCAAAATGAAAAATCGAAACCGTTAAAGGATGACTTCGTGGTTTGTCAAGACCCTTTTTCTCAGGAATGCGTGGAGACATCAAGTTGAAATAGATATCATAAACTTAGATCTACGGTCTCTTGGAGCTGTAACCAAAATCAAACTTCCCAGTAAACGCAATAAAAAAATTCGGCCATTTGCCTATGACGCATATTTTGACACTCGCAAATAAGCCAGGCGAGAAGTAGGGTCAAGTAAAGAGGAAAATCCGAAAATTGGTAATTTATAGTTATAGGTATATGAACTGCAAAGTTAAGTTTTTTCTTCAATCTGCGATCAAAAATTCATAGGCCATGTCTTGAAGTAACATTTAGTCTGTATTTTCATTACTCTTTATAAAGTTCTTTTTCAATTGAAAAGTTAAGTTTGTCCTTCAATCCAGATTTGGAAATTCGGGCAGCCGAGCAAGCACAGCTTTGAGACGAAACCCTCAGGGCGCAAGTCCTACTCACACTTGACGAATTTTTAAAATAAATAAAACAGGTTTAAGTATATGATTCTAAATGCCTTTCTTATACGTTGTTATTAATAAAATTAATAAAGTAAATGAAAATTTGTTAACCTCGTACTCATCTGACTATAGAGTTAATAAGTGTGGCGTCCCCCAAGGGAGTGTGTTGGGACCCATATTGTTTCTATTATACATAAACGACTTACCGCTAGTGACTAATCATAAATGTGTATTATTTGCAGACGACATTTCAATTATTGTGACATCTGACAAAAAGTATAAAACTAAATCTGATCATGAGGTGGACATTAACAATACTATTGAAGACATTATAAAATGGTTACAAGCAAATAAATTGAAAATTAATTTAGACAAATCTAATTTTATACAGTTTAATAAATCAAAACACACCAAATACAATTTCAAACTTCATATTGACAGGTTAAAAGAAGTTCCACAAACTAAATTCTTAGGAGTACTCTTAGACCAAGATCTGAATTGGAAAGTACATTTGGATAGTTTGTGCAGTAGGATTAATAAGTTTGTGTATGCTCTCAGACAAATAAAGAACATAACCAATAAAAAAACAGCAATTACAGCATATCACGCCTACATAGAATCTATCTTACGATACGGGCTTATCCTTTGGGGTAACAGTACAGATAGACACAGAGCATTTATTGCGCAAAAGAAATGCATTAGAGCCATTTGTGGTATCCGTCCTGACGAGTCATGTAGACCGTTCTTTAAAAAGCTAGGTATATTACCACTTCCGTCACTGTACATTTTTGAAATTTGTAATTATGTTTATAATAATAAGGGATTGTTCAAAAGAGCCTATCAATTGAATTCTCGAAATAGAGATCCATGCAGACTTGTGTTGCAGGATACTCCTAAATCAGCCAAGTACGCAAAAAGTTTCCTAGTCATGTGTATACGCATTTATAACAAAATACCCAAAGAATTAAAATTGTTATTTAATATTAACTCATTTAGAAACAAATTATTGAAATGGTTGAAAGAACACATGTTTTATGACATTAAAGATTTACTTAACAATAATCTATAATTTCTGAACTTATGTCATTGCGAAAACTATTATTATTGTATTAACCTGGTATCTGTGACATTGTACTTTAAATTTACTTATAATTATTATTTTGCATGCAATTGATACAAATATCCTGTATAGCTAAACATGCGGACTTTAGATTAATATCTGACTGTAACAACTTTATACCATGTTTAAGGCAAATAAAGACTTATCTTATCTTATCTTATCTAAAATACTAATTATTCATTTTACGATTATTATTACCATAAATTTGTAATACCTACTCTTGCCGCAACTGAACACATAATACCTACATGTTAGAAAGGCTAGTTTGTGAATTTAAATTGTAATTTCTTTTGACCAAATGGGCCGGTTTTTATGATATACCTAAAGACTAAATGATAAGTCAATTCCGTATATTGACTATGACTATACTTCCAATCCCTTAAATCGCTTGAAAAGAAGACACAAAAAAACAATATTACAATTTTAAATTCATCCCCTATTTTACCCTCTTAAGGGATGATTTTTGAAAAACGCTGAAATACGTAATTCTTTTTTTTTTTAAGAAAAGCATAAAGTTAAATTTTATAGCCATATCCTCCTTACCTAAGAAGTTATAGGTTTCCCATACAAACTTTCATCCTCTATATCGCCCTCTTAAGGTTATTTTTGAGACAAAAAGTAACCTATGTCCTTATCCCTATCTCCTTGCCAAATTTTATCGAAATCCGTTCGGTGATAGAGTTACTTTCGAATTACATATATACAGGGTAGCAGGGACATCGACACGAAAACTGTTATCATGGATTCGGAACATGATTCTAAACCTCCCTGCGTTGAAATTTTTCGTCGGTTATTAAAAATACAAACAGCTGTCTCATAGAAAAGTGCAATACCTACGCGGTCAAAATGTATGGAACAGCTGATTTATTTTTTAATAACCGACGAAAAATTTATTTTAATGTCTTTTAATTCAAATTCTTTATGGCACCTCTAATGGTCATGCATGAGCTATCCGAAAATAAAGAAATTATTTGGCCTTATGGGCTAGGTCTTAAAAGGGGTAGCCGTGAAAATTGATTCGCCGTTAATATGAATAGATAGCAGTTTAACCCGTTACCTTTAAAAGAATATAAAATAAAGAAAGAAAAACGTTTATTTCGCACAGACTCCGTAACTCGTAAGCAAGAAAAACATTTTAATAAATTAAAACTAACATAAAATGAAAATATAGGATCATGTGTGCAATAGCAGGTACCTATATTATAAACTGACGCTGGTTGAAATACTACCTTCTAGATACAAACAAAGTCTGAGGTCTAACAGTCAAACTAGGTTCATCTACCAAAATCAAATCTAAGCATGTACCTACTACTTATAGCATTCTACGAGTTTTGCTCACTATTTCGCATAAGTTTCGTTTCTACTTTACTGCACACACACGCACACAACGCATGTTCTTGCATGCATCTTATGTTCAAGAATCAAGATGGAGAATGACAACCAGACAATAAATAGGTACATTCTTATAGTATCGAAAACTCCTCCCCTAGCTGTCTTAATTTCTCTTTTTCCATTTTTATAGTTTTCTTCTTCAAGAAAGCCAACAGCGATATTTTCTTTCCGAAATCATCCAAACTAACGGCATCTGGCCATCTACTTCGAAGAACCTCACTGACTACGCAGCATCTGAGCAGTGCTTACGCAGGGCCTACGCAGCGCCTATGCTACGCATGGCCTACGCATTTATCAATGCCTGCGTATAAGTAGAATCTAAAATTCTAAACCCTTTTTCGCAACGATTTTTCTCTAGTTTTACTCAGCTCATATTCAAAATATAAAGCCTATCGTAGTATGGGCAGAAGATGGAATAAACAACCTACCGTTTAAATCTTACTATAATAATATTAAAAATATGAAAGTTTGTGAGGACGGACGGATGTTTGTTACTCTTCCACGCAAAACCTACTGAACGTATTTGGATGAAATTTGGCACACAAATAGTTTATAACCTGGATTAACACATACGGTACTTATTATCCCGATATTCTCACGGGATCGATACTTACGCGGGTGAAACCGCGGGGCGCAGCTAGTGTATATATAACACAACGGTGACAAATTTGTACAGATACTTATATTCTTTAAATAGCTAAAGTAAATAAGGAAAACCGTCAATTAATGGCAGGCTGGACTTTACGTGCTTCTTAGAAATAGACGGCGCGCCAAGCCTCCGGCAGACCTCGGCGCCGGCCGGGCGGCAGCGCCGCTCGGTTACGTCAAGCTACGGTCGGAAATACCTCATCGTGACTGTCTATTTCGGCGCGAGTCGCGAGGCTGACACACCTGTGTCATGCCGACCGTGGCTCGTGGCACAGATTGTAAAGTAAACAGAATCAGTTGATCGGCTAGTGGCCTCGGGACTTCTCAAGTGTTGTCCGCCATGGGTTTTACCGCTCGCTTAAAAAACACATTGCGGAATAAGAATAGGGTTTTCGGTAAAATACAGCGGTACCGTGATAGCCTAGTGGTGTGACCGTCGGGCTGCTAAGTCATAAGTCTCGAATTCGATCCCATGCACGACACCTCTGACTTTTCGGATTCATGAACGAATTATATAATTATCAGTTGCTTCAAAAACAGTGAGGAAAAACATTGTAAGGAAATCAGCCATGCCTGAGAGATATTTCTCGACGGCACGGCATGTGAAGTCAAGTCAGAGGAAAATGGGCGGCATAAAAAAAAACACTCCGATTAACTCCTGATACCGGTATCAAGAGTTAATTGGAGTTTTTTTTTTCTTATGACACGAAAAAAAACGAGGGAACGTTACAGTAGTCGCATATGATTGTTACATCTGCCATATCATCTTGGTAATAAGCAACATTAAAGTAATAAGCAATATTAAAAGGGCGGGGCCTCGTCAAGGTCGTTTCTGACGGCCAACTCTAGCACTGCACGCGCTCATTGGTCAAATCAAATAGCGCGCGCTTCCCCGGTTTCCTGTGACACACTTCCGTCCCTTTTCACGATATTTTGTTGGATTTAGATTGATTGCAGGAAACCGAAAATACAGAGTGGCAGGGACATCGACGCGAAAACTGTGACCATGGATTCAGTAAGTACATGGTTCTGAACCCCCCTGAGTTGAAATTTTTCGTCGGTTTCTTTAAAAAAAATCTGCTGTTCCATATATTTTGACTGCGTAAGTAGTCAAAGTACTGCACTTTTCTATGAAACGGCAGATTTTTTTTAAGATAACCGACGAAAAATTTCAACGCAGGGGGTTTCAGACTCTTGTACTGAATCCATGGTAACAGTTTTTGCGTCGATGTCCCTGCCACCCTGTATAACTGGAGCGATTTTTTAGTTGCGATAAATAAAATAAAACATTTCACACTCCTAAGCGGATTTGTTGTTATCGATAGAACATAAAATATCATTAATCAACGGTTTTTACGAAAGGATTCGCTTACACGTTATTACATAAAGCTTATTTTGTTGTGAACGGACGGCACCGTTTATAAAACGTTATCTTCAAATGAACACAATAACAAGTTTAATAATAGGAGTGATTAATGTGCTCACAGGATGACGCGCACTTTGCGCCGAGGGTTAAGGGAGGCGCGAACACGACACTGCGCGACTGCGCAACACTGCCAGTCCTGCTGATCGCCTCCCGACACAAATGACCAGACATTATTTAATTGAAATGGAAGTAAAAGGGTGACAATTGTAGTAGAAAACAAAAAAAGGGTTACGTTTTTGCCGGAACGACGCGATGAAATATTGCGCCAGGCGTGCATTGTAACAGTTGTTCCTTACTACCTATTTAGACAAACTATTATGAACTTAATGGTGTTTATAATATTAATAATGCTGGCAGTTAGGTATCTGTACCACTTAATATGCATACTTTTATAAAAACCTCGTACGTAAACGTACTTACGTTTATCAAAACAAGGAATATATAGCATAAATCCTAATTTAACAAAGAAAAAACTAAGATCGGCTACGGAATGTTCAGTAGAAACAGTAACAAGTGAAATACAAATAAAGAATTTAAGATCAATATTAAAGGAAACTATAAATCACGGTTAAAGTTGCAGTTGTTTACCTACTTGTTTGACTTAACGTCTTGTAAGGCTGTTTATGTAATAAAAGAAGCGGATTCGGGCTTGACATTTGCTAACTAATGATTCCGTGTGACAAAGCTGCTGCTCGCTCCCTGTCAGGCGACTTTAAAAGCCCTTTGTAATCAGAAATTTTTAACACTTCAATGTTTGATTTGTGCGAATTTGCGACATCGACAGAAAAAAAAGGCGATTGATATGTCACGTTTTTATTGTTGTTTGTATTTCTACCTGAACTTGTCTGTAGAAAAAACAAGGGTAGTTCGAATTGCGCGTCGACAGTTTGGAGCCTTTCACGCCGCTCAACGAAAAATATGTCAGTTTCATGGAGGAGTCGTTGACTTTATTGTTGTCAAAAGTATCATGTCGGCGGGATAATTGATGCTCATTCGCAGAATTCATTTATATTTTGTTGAATTTTATAAAGTAGCGACTTGTACGTAAAAATGCATTTACCTAGCGTTCTTTTTCTACCCAATTTTTCATAAATCATTGATTTATTTTAGATCAAATAAAAAACAAAGCCTTGTAGTAACATTGTATTAATATTTAATATGGGGGCATTGCAGGGTAGCAAGGCCGAGGGCACAAGGCGTGAAATCAAATTGTCAACGCGGACTCCAGTGAACATATTGATATTTTAATTAGATTTACAAAGTCGGTGCTCGCAGTTCCGTGGGCACACCCAACTCTTTGAGCCGCTCTAATGGCACCCCGCGGACTATAGTTAAGGGTTGTCGGAGCCCGCTTTGTGCCTCCTCAATATTTACTCCCGAATGCATTAATGCAACAATACTTACTTGGTTTTTTAAGTTTTCGTAGCAGCTTCCGCGTTATCGTTTATAAAAGCTTTGGAAATGTCACTCACGGCGTAATTATAGAGCAGCGCAGCAGGTAGCTTCCATACTAATAGTAGCGACTATGAACTAAATCATAATTGCTTTTTCGTCTATACGTATAAGCTATAAAAACATTTTTTGTACACACCTTTTGTTATTTTAGTAATAAAATTCGAGGTAGAAATAATTACTCGTCGACATGACGACGCGGTGTTCAGAATTTTCGCAGGTAGGTAGGCGCTTTAGGCAAAAAGAAAATAAAAAAAACTAAATGAAATTAAGGCAGGTTTAGACATGTAAGTTTATCTTTTAATGTACGAAATGTATCACAATATCTTGAGCCTCAACGACTTGAGATAGTCAAGAGGGCTGGGTAAATAAACGTAACACATCATCACGTAGTACAATTTCAGTAAACTTATTAGCATTATTTATTTGTTGCCATCATAATAACAGACTACCAGAAAGCAGTTTGTCAAAAATATAATTTACTGAAACAGGCAAAAATATCTCAGTAGAAGCAAAAAATGTTTGACATTCTGAGTTGAATTGTAGAGAAAACATATGCACGTGAAAACAAAAACGACACGAACAAACATCTGCAATATCATTTTTGTTCCAAAACAACACGATCAATTTGTCTGAATACGCAATGAGCAGAGTGCAGGGGGTGGCGGAGCCCTACTGCGTCCCCGGCGCGCGCCGTCACTTCACGCTGGGCCGTCGGTACACAGAACTCTAATTGACACACTAAAATACGTCATGGCGCATAAAAGCATTGATTCCGGCGAGCCCTTCCATTTTTCTAACAATATTTTATGATAAGCGAAAGGTTAATTCATTTGCTATAGATCTATTTTTATATTTTATTTTGCGAACTGCTAGCGAGATTTTATAGTTTACCAATAGTTAGGAACTAAACCGATAGATTGAAAAGATGGTTTTATAAATACTTAGTCCATCATTATTTAAACTTGTCTTCTTATAGAACAGGGTTCGGTCCAATTAGTCCGATTTAGCTTCATACGATATCGTTCGACTGCAGGGCAAAGGCCTGTTTTCCCTTCTGACACTAGTTCTTGTCTACTCCATCCAGTAGCGGATCCAGGGGGGCTAAGGGGGGCGGTGAGCAATGGGTGGCTCACCGTCCTATAAGGACCAGGCCCGGGTCGACGGCGCGTTGTGTTCCACGCGCGCCTCAAAGAGATGTCAGCAGATTTGAAGGGGTCCACTAGGGCCGATGCCTGCCGGGGTTGCGAAGAAAACCGAAAGGGAGATCGTGGCCTCCGGCAACAGGGCAACCGAAGGAACACGGGTGGGTTTTAGTCAGTAAGAGTCTGACACACCCTCCCGCTCCGCCCAGAGCGGGAGAAGTTATTTGATGATTCCACAACCAAAAAAAAAAAAAGGGGGCGAAGGGACTCAAGACCCCCCCCCAAAAGCATTTGAGTTCTGCCGTGACAAATCTTAAAGTGAACTTGATATTAGTCTAATTAAACTTTTTAGCAAGGTTCTACCTAAGGTATCGCCTTCAATTATTCTCAACTTAATAAGTATTATCTTTTTCAGAGTAGGTTTTCCATTGAGGAATTTGTGAAAAGTAAACCGAGGAGGTTTGTTATGCATTAAGCAAAATAAAATGTTGTGTACAGCGGGGTCAAGTCCCTTTCAAACGAAAATCCTGGATCCGCCACTGAGTCTCCGTCCACCATCCCACTATCTCTTTCTGGGCATGAAGTCGATTTTTGCTGTTTGGAACCCGTTGAGTGGTTGTTTTCGCCCATGGCTCATCTGACATGCTGCATGCACGTGTCTAACTGACCAAAACTTTGCTTTATATAACGACTGGAAATCGTAAAAATAATACTTTTTTTGGACACTACCTATTATTATTTCAAAACTCTTTTAATTTGTATTAGAAAAACCTAACGATATAAGTAACAATTGTTAGAATGATGAAGCGTTAAGTTATCTGGGTATAGGCCTGTTTTAAAATCTGATAATAACTTGTGCAAATTACTCGAATCTCACACATCTTCCTAGGCACAATACTCAACATATTGTAGAAGAGTAACTAATCGAATAAAAATTTGGTTGGTGTACCTCCTCAGGGTCACGGGATTGTACTAAGTCCTTCACTTATTGCGTTCTCACTATATCCGAGAACTATAGAAATCCATACTTTGATTGTTAAATTATGTTTATATTCACTCAAATCTGTAAGAGGCTGATTTGAAATCTGCCCTGAGATCTAAAAATCAAGTGAAAAGCATTACTGGATGAGTTTTTAATTATCTTAGATAAAATAATTTTATTCTGAAATAATTTTTACGTACGTAAACCGAGTAGGAGCATTATTAAATGGAATTCCTTAAATGCTCTAATATAACGAGATTTTTTTATGCAAGAGCCCCCTGGTATACAATCGTCAGTTGCTTTCCTCGCCCCATGGCTGCCCGAGGCAAATATCTGCAGAATGCGTGTAATTATTTATTTGCCCTCTGAGCCCTCACGGCCCCTACTTCCACTCAGCCTTTCAAGCGCCATACAAATAAATACAACGCGAATGCAATACAACAGAGAAATTCAAGGAATGTGGAAACTGGGCTTTTTGTCATACCTGAGCGTTATGAAGATAAATATTTTTGGAAATTACTATTTAAAATTGATCTCCAATTGACAAAACTGCCCAGTGAATATAATATTATTTCTGCACAAGAGACGAATAAAATTACGATTAGTGCCGCAGTCCATACTGCCACTGCTACTGTAAATAAAGGTTCGAGCGTATATACGAGTCTTTATTTATTTCCATGACTACTTCATTGATTATTATTATTATAAAATTATCAAGTATCACAATATTGTATGATTACTCAACATTACTATGGGCTAAGCCGGTATTTTTTGTGGTGAATAAAAAAGATTCATCATACCTGTCACTTTACTCGTCCACTATTGTAAAATTGTAAAGTACGCATCTCTTGGTATTTCCCGGTGTCAGAGGTTTCAATTAGAAACGAATGTTTTTATAATGAAATCATATAGGTACCTAAGTTCAAAGAAATTGATTAGTGTGATATAAAAAATGGAATGGATGTTAAGAGATGTTAAGAGTTATTTTTTAGAACTTATAACGTTTTATTTTTATATTTGCAAATGGCTCTAGAGCTCCATAGTTTCAAGCGTTGAATGCGATATATAAAAATATTGTCTATACATGTAATCAAATCGTAGCGAAGTCAAAATCGTATATTATATATTTATGAAAAAAAGCAACTGCTACGAGGTTTGTGATCGATTCTAATGTTAAAAATATAGTTTTTAGAAGTTTTGTCTGTACTTATGTCTGAAATTCTGAATGTATGTTCCAGCGTCACGCAAATTCAACGAGATCGATTCTGTTCAAATTTTGCATAGATATTCTCTAAAAGTATGGTCACTCGGTAGGTAGGTATATATTATCTATTTATCACGTTATTTGCTATGAGGGATGAGCAATATTGCATTTATGTTTGTATTCCTCTACAGTTTAATTGTAAAAAGACTTGCCAAACGGTTAGAACATTGCAGATAGTTACATATTTAACTTTTTTATCATCACACTATATCTTTATGGGAATAAGCAGTCAATCATAACATATACAGGATGGATTTTTGAGATGGAGCAGTAAGGGGTACTTTAACCGTTGTAATGTAACTACACGAAATCGGTCTTAGGAGACTGTCCTTAACTTTTTGAGGCAATTTGAAAAAAAAACTAGAGTCAGCAAGAAAATGGTAAATTTTCAGCAAAAAACTCTATAAGAGCAACTGAGGTTTGAGTACTAGAAGAGTCAGAAATCGCAAAAAAACTTTCCCCATATTTTCCATGGGAAATGAGTCCAACTTGCTTTATAGGGTTACGTACCTCAAAAGTAGGATCACTTCGGTGCCCGTCTCCGTCGTTAATTTGTAGTTTCATCACATAAACAGGGTTTCCCTGATAGTATGGATGAAATCGAATCGGGGCGTGGACAAGGTCATTTCCAAACTTTATAATCCTGAGAATGTCGGTGCAATTTTTTATGGTTCAAAAGTTATGACCAATTTTTTTTTTCAATCATTTCGCGTAGTCCCAAAGAAAAAATCAATTATTTATTTTAAATCATGTTTATCATTTTTTTTATGGGCTTTATTGAAGAGTGGGTCTTTCCGGTGGTAATACTTTTACGCAGCTAGAAAACATGTGTTCAATAAGAACAAACATAGTAAATGTTTTTACTTACAAAAACTTCGGTCTGACAAAAATTTTACGCAATTTTCGAGCCATTTTCATGGGAAAAATTTACACTAGCGAAAGTTAACCACGTTCTAGAAAAAAATGCCCAAGTCATAGAGATTCTTTAGAGGTATGAATCACTGGGATATTCTTGTTAGTTTAACACGTTCAGAGCCGGGAGCCGTCCTGGAGGGTTCACTTGCAAAATGTATGGCGGCATGGCGTATGAGCTCGTCGAAAATGCGTGGAGTTGAAAGTGTTAAAAGTTATACAATTTATTAATTGGTCGTAGTTTTTAAATTTTCTAAGTTGTAAATTTTCATTTGTTTCAGCTTAATTAACTTTTTTAATGCAGCAGTTTTTCATACAATGTGGTTATTATTTTAGTATATTGTGGTGTCTTAAGACTTCCACACGAACGTGGTCACAGGCAGAAGCTAGTTTTAAATAAAAGTTGAATGCTTTCAAAATAATAGACTTAAATAATACAATCAATTAAGCTAGTTTACATGTAAAAATATGAAAATTAGGACATTCTGTATTAGTAAACATATTTATGACGCGAAAATAATTAAGATTTTTATAACATGCCGCTCACATTAAACTTACACGAGGACGGGAATGAACTGGAATGTAATTAATTCTGATGTTGATGTTGTGAACACTGATGTATCCGGCAGCATCGTTTGTTTACGGCGTTCTGCATTTTATTGCCGATTCAGAACTTAAGGATACACCAATCACTGTGTATTGTATACGTAGTGTTTTATTACTTTATACTATATTATAGTATAATATAGTAGCAGGTAGGTGCCGAGTTCTTTAACGTTAATTTTACAGATAATAAAGAGCTTAAACGGTATCGTTTTTCATGCAAGCTTTAAAGAATGGAAAATACACAATGGCGTCTGATAAAGCCGGAGACAAATACAACGCGCCGGGTTGCTACTATTTTGACATTTTAATTTCACCCTTGCTCAAAATCCGTTTTGAATGGCGATAGATGGGGGCGCGACGTGATGTTGAGCTCTCTTGATACATGTATCACAGTCGCAGGAGAGACTTGATTGACGTTTATCGCCGGGATTAAAATACAATTAAATTTAATTTTAAATTGAGCACAAAATTCTCTGCAACCCTTTACGGGACGGGACTCGGACGTGCTAGTAAATAGCTCGAAACTACGTAAGTATCCGTCGTTCGCAGTCGTGCTCAAAGGTGCTAACAAAAAATATTTTTTGTAAAATTGTGCAAAAGTATCGACAATGGCTTTAAATTTATGTATTGGAACGGCCATTTGCTTGGATGTTCTCGATTAGAGGTAATTTGTGTCAATCACTAGTGCATTGTGCCATCACGTCCGCCTGCGCTTTGGCCGGCCATTCGCTCTAATTAAAAATCGAGCCCCCATTTACAAAAGTCAATCGCGGGATTAAAGTTTGACGTGAACAGACCTTTTCGAATTACTTTTATGGTCTTTTGTAGTTTTTGCTATTAGGACGTCAATCTTAAAGAGATTAATTTGGCCTTTAATATTAATTTTCGGAAACAGATTAGTGTACGGTATTGATTAGTAGTTGTAGAATTTTTAATGCCACTAATTCCTATTCTTTGTATATTAATTCCTACAATTTAAATTTTGTACGTGACTGTTTTGTTTAATATCGTTCCCACAGTCAAAGCTTAGCTAAAAATCAAAAGTTATTGCTTTCCGCGTGTCTAACCCCGTGTCGTAACTTTATTATCGCAAATAATAACTTATTTTATCGCCTACACACAACCGATTTCATGTCCAAATTTGTTTGCATTTTAGATTTGCGCAATTCTTGATTTGCGGTCTACTGAGGTCTTCGTGTAAAATAGAAATTCTCTGTCCTTTTCATCAAACACATTTATGTACGTGACAAAACGAGACAGAACGGTCAGAGTAGGGTTTGGTAACACAAAGTGTGCAATGGATGCAACCCTTTCATTTAGTGTGTGACTGGTAAACGGTAATTTGATTTCACGCTAGTCCAGTGATTAATGTCGGTGCCTTATCGCTCCATATTTTACCGATTTAGACCAATATCACTTTTTATTTTGTTCTATTTATAACGTGTGAAAAATTTCTATCCGAATAATGGAAACTATACTCAATATCCGCAATAAGTAACTAGCTCAAAATATTTTTTTTTGCAGCTTGCGTAACTGTGAAAGTTATTAGTAAACAAACGATCTTGTTTGAATCAGTAAGATATGATTCAATATTAATGAATGTTAATTGAAAGCCGGCACGTGTCGCAGGCGCTGCTATTTAAGGAAACAAAGCTGTATCTCCACTTAGATCACCCTCATTTAGTTTTTAATGGTCTTATTTAGTGTTTTATTTGATAGAACGTAGTACATTTCAATTAAAATGGTTTGCATTATGGTAATCGGTTTCAATATAATTCAGGTTTTCAACATAGATGTAAGATAAATATATTTATTTTAAAATGTGCTCTTACAAAATAAATCGTAGAGAACCACAAGACAAGTTTAGTGTAAGTAGTACTTACGTATGTATAAACGAAAATTGTACTTTTAAAGATACGCGTAGCTGTGGTCACAATTACAAGAGGTCTTCGCCAAATATACACTCTTGAACTAGTTGGTTACTTACGTAAAGGCTCCTAATATACTGCAGTGACAATTTCAATCATCAATGAGATGAGAGTAAGTTGTAGTTAATAGAAAACGTGTAGATACGTGAAGTCTACGTGTATCGATCGTGCCGTGCTCCGTAGGCACGCAGGCGTAGCGCAGCGTAGCATGCAGCGCGCAGGCGTAGGCGAAACACACGCGCTACGAAAAGGTACTGATTTCAATGTGACATTATGAAAGCAAATAAATAAATAAACGCAATCTTTTTTGTGAATGTCAGTGTATTCAGAACGCAAATGGAGACCATGCATTTACATTACACACTTAATAAACTATGATTTCCTACAGTGATAAATAGTGTTATTATAATACAAAAAATTACAATAATTCCGAATATTTTGACTTATTTATCTTTATTTGCTTGCATGAGGTGGATTTTTTGATTAAGGTATACCATAATCAATTACTTACGTGTAGGTAAGTACTTACCAAACTTCAAGATTACAAACCTAACATAAAGATAACCTTTTATTCAATAGCATCTTAAATAAGAATATAAGGTTTGCGTGAAGTTTGCTTGTTCAGGCTACTTTACCACTTAAATCCTCTTAAGTGAACAGGATCGCCTCTTTTATGTAATGTTAAGAAAATACTCTGCAATGTTCTCATAGTCGAATATGTGTTTAAGTAATCAAATAACGTTAATACCCATCCTAATCCTTGGATAATGCTTTTGTTCGTCAGTTTCATGCTCCGCTACGCCCTCGCTCAAATATTTGTTTATCTTTATGCGCCCACTCCTATCGCGATCTAAGCTATTGTTGAATTTCGAATGTTTTTTGGACAAAATAGCTTTTTTATCGAAAAAACGTTCGATGTGTAAGCACGTGTCGGGTGATCGATCACAGAGTACCGTCATACGCTTCGCTATGAAACCCGCGGCTAAATCAAACTATCCTCCCAATAGAATACATTTTCACACTGGATAGAAACATTCCTTTCTTTGCATAATGTCATTTTTTATTCCATTAGTTTCAATTTTAAGCTTAAAGGGCTTACATCGTACCTATGCACAATCCACGCGATCCCTAAGTGTGAACATCTGTATTTGCGTATGGCGCTCCCACTCTTACGTACGCGCATTGCTATAAAGCCGTATTCAAATAAATTTAATCACTTAAGTACACAAATCCATTCTCGCTACTAACGAATTATAATTATTCATAGGCGACGCCGACATCAATCCTTTCCATCTACATACAATGTTTGCATAATGCTCGCCCGAACTTTGCAAAGTATAAAATATAGTAAAGCTAGCTAGTCCACCTACATTATTACTACTATCATGTTTCACAATTGGTTTGAAAGTAAGTACTTCCTCAGCAAAGTTTAAAGCTATGATATCAGATACATCCTGTCACGGATCATAACATAAATTGCTGTAACAATGCCAGGGTTAGTATCCATTAAACCCTTTTATACAGTTTTTTATTGAATTCAGTCGAACGTGTGCGTTAGATAATCAATAAAATTATCCGAACTCACGCTTCCCGGACGCAATCGGGTGAAAATGTTAAAGCGGGCTCTTCATTTCATGCATGGCGGAGTCGCTTGCCGTGACATGTTCTCATGTGACATGTCAATGTGAATGAACGCGTCGATACGTTCGACCTGACATGTATTATTGTGCAAAATGAATACTACGAATAAAGATTTTTACAAATATTCAAACCTGAATTATAGGAAATTATTGTATGTGTAGGTAATCAAAATATGAAAATTTATTTAACTAGGCAGACACTACTATATACTTTCGTAGACATCCTAAAGTGATGATGTGGATATATTTAGTAACCTGTTCCGCTTAGCTATTTCTATAGAGTCTTAAAAGACCCTGGAAGAAATCGACACGTGTTTCACCTCTCAACGAGGCATCCTCAGGATGACGATTAACTTGTCGCGAACTCGAACACGGCGTGTTGCCACACCAAGCACCAAGCGCAGACACTGTTTTTAAAACTCTATAGAAATAGCTAAGCGGAACAGGTTACTAAATATATCCACATCATCATTTTATAATGGATTTCCGCAAGGTCACGCCTGAATCAAATAACTATCTTGCCATCCTAAAGGCAAAAAGAAAAAAATAGTCTGTTGCGTGTACTGAACGTTAACAACTTTTATAAAATAGGTAAAGAAAACAGCATTAATAGAACATTATCATCTACATAACAATAGAGTTTTCATTTCCACCAGATGTGCGATAAACGTTATCAAGGGGGTTAACCGTGACCTCATAAAAAGCAGAATTTATTACATCTCACGACGCGACCCTTGCCCCGAAACTAAGACAGCGCACAAAATAATAGAAAAATATCGTAATTAAAATCCAACCCTTCCTGTTCTATGCTTTTTTATGGAGGGATGAAATTGGAGCGAGGCGCGCGTGACCGATGCGATGATATAGTGAGGTCCTGCCTTTGAGTGCCCACAGTCGGCGAGGGCGGGTCGAACCGTCGCGCCGGCTCGGCCTGAGCGATCTTTAATGACTCTGTTACCTCGTTTATTGTAATGATAACATATGACGTCTACAATTAAGTCTCCACGATAAGTGCTTATTTCCGTTCTTTGACTTTCCTGACACAAAATTGTCTGTTCAATACAGGTATTAGGATATTAGGTACTTTACAACACGGCACTAGGGATGGTAAGCTAAAATCCTATTGCCTTTTCTTCGTCTACCATCTCATTTGTGACAGTCTCATATTATAATTTATGTTACAGATTCAATCTTGAAAGCACAAGGAGTCAAGTCAGCCAAAGCAACAAGAGCAGTTTTAATCAGTTTAAAAAACAAATTATTACTTAAACAAAAGTATGTGCTCTGTGCAGCTTGAACTAATTTCCGTTGATATTCCAATTGTGTATAATGCAAGGGTACTGCTGCTGGCAAATAACAGAAGCTTTGTCTGCGGCAGCGTGGACGTGCGGGGGCGGGGCGGGGACGTGCCACTTGCTCCATCACGTTTTATATTGCTCACTAAGATGAAGCGTAAACTGGCAGCCGATTACGATTGCCGTAATCACTACCTTTATGCAGACGCACATAATTGTCTCTACAGATACGAAATTCAATCAACTTGTAATTTTAAAACAATAATGTTTCTGAATGCTGATATCATTGGTACAATGCGTAGTAACAGACATCCTCACAACGAAAAAAAAAATAGTAGATATAATGTTTCGATTCTCAATTATGTTTGAAAAGAAACTATTGTATAGGTAGGCACTGTAAATGTATTCAGCAGAAACGGATTTTCTTTTATCGAATTACTAAAGTAGAGCCAAACATTTCAATAAAAGTTTTTATAAGGACTTAAGTTGTACAATGGATTATTGAAGAAAAGGTAACATTACCTTGTGTCATGATATGCCGCCTCCGATTTTTTAAAGATTGAACCAACACAGATCCTTATGGTTGTTGGCATAAGGACGATACTCAAATAAAGTAATATCTGCCCTGCGATAGAGGTGCGATGAGCAAGTTGCAATATTGTTTGTTGTTTGTTAAAGTATGCGTGAATAAGAGTTCTTCAGACAAGTATTGATTGGTATTCAATGGCAATGCGATGAATGGCCGCTTGACAATACGATCATTCTGCTACTATTATGCGTAGATTTATTTTTATTGTAAAATATAAAGAAATAGTTAGAGAAATGTTTCACGAATAATGTTAATGCATCTCAAGCTTTAGATCATTTTGACTTCACCTGTGTCTTTTCCTAAATATCTTTTACCTATATAGATAAAAAATGAAATCATATATCATAGAGAGTGGTACTTAAATAAACCGCCTATCCGAAACTGCTCTCCAAAAGAATTTGTTTTAAAATAAAATCCAAGTCTATCCTAAACTCAAATCATGAATCCCGATGATAGAGCTTAGGCCTAATTCTCGTTCCAAAGTGACTTATAGGCGACAATTTTTTCATATTTATATTATTTTATAAGACACGGAAATTATAATATCGGATTAATGTCTATATAGATATAAGATATACAGGGTGGCAGGGACATCGACGCGAAGACTGTTACCATGGATTCTGTACATGATTCTGAACCCCCTGCGTTGAAATTTGCCGTCGGTTATTTAAAAAAATATCAGCTGTTTCATACATTTTGACCGCGTAGGTATTCACTTTTCTATGAAACAGCAGATTTCATTTTTAATAACCGACGAAAAATTTCAACGCCTTGCCCCTGCCTTGAAATTTTAGTCGGTTATTACGCCCTTGCGTTCAGAATCATGTACTGAATCCATGGTAACAGTCTTCGCGTCGATGTCCCTGCCACCCTGTATATCTTATATCTATATAGACATTAATCCGATATTATAATTTCCGTCTATTATAAAATAATATCAATATGAAAGAATTGTCGCCTATAAGTCACTTTGGAACGAAAATTAGGCCTAAGGTCTATCAGCGGGAATCATGACTTGAGTTTATTATCGACTTGGATTTTATTTTAAAACAAATACTTTTGGAGAGCAATTTCGAATAGGCGGTCTATTTAAGTAAAGATACAAAATATGACAATAATTTAACATGGATACTACTACAGTGTGCATTGATTAGTTAAGCGGAAGAGCACGCTACATCGCGCGGCTTGCGAAGCGCCGCCGACGCCGGTGGTCTCCGTTCACTGCCCATCAATGTCCTCCACTATTCTTATCCATGTAAAGCTTTACTCTCCAGAACTTAACAATCAATGAAAAGTATTCATTGTATACTTGTTATCTTATCCGAGTTTCAATCGAGTGCATTCTAGCGAACTGCTTCACTTATTGAGTATGGTAGACACAGCGACGTCACTCCTTTGTTGGATATTGTTAACATTGTCCATTTAGATACGTTTATAATAGTAGCAAAGAAACGGCTTGATTTTAAAGAAATCCTTTTAATTTATTTGAGGTGAAGTTAGTTTGCCTTCTGGAAAAAAAAAACCTAGATATGGTAATTTTTATGGACCAGCGTCATCCGAAGGTCTCCTTCCGCGTTTCTACTTAGTCAGTGTCAGCCCCTCATATTTGAGGAAAGACCCTTTCTCATGTCGCCACTTGCTACGGTCTTTGGCACATAGGTCTACGAGTTGCTTTTTGTGGCAAATCTGTCATGAACTCCGCCAATAAAAGTATTAGATTGTTTTGTACAAATTCTAGTTATAGAATTCGGCTTTTTTCAGATTTCGCTTCCATCTCATCTTTCAGTCGCGTACTATGGTTGCGTAATTGGGTAGAATGTGGCATTTAGTAGATTATTTTTTTCAATTATTAACTTTTTAATTTGGTTTTGTTTGATATATCCACTCCTCGATCTGGCCGAAAATGAATCTAAATGATTTCTAGTTTTGAGCATTGGCTATTTATGTTAGTAATTTAAGGATTCAGTTTCAAGAATGGGGGAGGACATAATGCCTGGAACAAAGGGTTGCCCCGCGAGAGCAGTCTCGACGTGTATGTGCGCACGCGCCACTTGAGTCTCGTTAGCGACTCGCTCCACAATCGACTAAAACAATACGTTACCATTACGCTAATTGCGCACACTAGATGTTTTGTTTTCCATCCACTTTTTAATGTTCAAAAACATTGACGACTCTTTTGTTTAATTAGTTAGTGGACCCAAGTAGACTTCTTTTTGCTATCATACAGAGGTCTACTTGGGTATATGGATAGAGAATAGATGTAGATAAGTGCCTAAACGCCTATGCGTTTAGGCACTTATCTACATCTATTCCCTAATTGAATCTAAGGAAGGCCCAAAGGTATTCCTGTGATTGAACTTAAAATGAATGAACCCACATTCCCTGTACTTACTTCCCTAATTTGATCAATAAGCACAACGAAAAAGCTAGAGTGAAGGCATCCGACGTAAATTGTTATTTACAGGAAAGAATCATATTTTTGACAATCGCTCATGTCTGCAGACTGCAGTTCAATTTCTAAAAGACCCTTTGTTGGTAACTGGTAAATCAATTAGAACTGTGTAGGCACTTAATTTGTACCTATTTAATCTACAATGGGCATATTGTGAGGAGGATCGACGGGCGACACACGCCAATGTGTCAGCAATTAAGAACCGGCGCAGGAGCATTTAACGGCTAATGTGTCTATTAACAAATGTATTTGCCGTGTTGAAGCGCGCTCGTAAATTCCACAGACAACTGAGCAGTTGGCTCGTGTCGCCGTTAAACATATATCATTCGGCTCTAAATTGTCTAAACAAGATGTTCTCTTTTTTTTGAAATAATGAAGAGTTGTGATGAATCCTTTACATCTTAATACGTATAGGTACATATCTGAATAGCTCAAATACGTGACAACTATGAGATACTTTTCTTATCTTTTTTACTTTAGGATTATTATTTCTTGTGGAATTGCATCGCAGGTTTTTAAGTGAACGACAAAAAGCGGTTAATAAAGAGTTAACTGAAAAATAATCTTTTAATTCACCAAGTTTATCATTAGTTGGGTATCTATCTACAAAATTAGGTAGGTAAGTAGTACTTACCTACATAAACAGTTTTAGAGAAAATCGCCCAAGACATTTTTAATTATAGATAGATATACCAATGTGGTAAAATATAAAACGGAAAGGTTTCTTCCGGTACACGTTGTATATCACATTATTTTACTGATTTGAGACCGGAACTAAACATTCGAAAATACGATCAGTCCGAGTGCAATATTTGCTGTGAATGGATTTTAAAATGAAAGAAACAGGGCAACGCGCAGATGCTTAGGAATGTCGTCACAGGGAAGTAAATAGCTACAGAACATGTTTTAAAACAACATTCTTCGTTTGCATCATCTGTCTCCGAAAGCAATATATTAGTTGACAGGCGCTCGCGCCGGGCGGCTCGTCACAGTCCCGCCCGCGCCGCCACGCACCCTTCGAGACAGCTACTCGTATACTACGACACTAATAACTTAACCCCCTTTTGTTTTTCTATACAAAGCGCTCAGTTTATTTATGAGATCTACCGATTATGCTCTGACACGCGTCTCGGCCTAATCGCTCTCAACAAAATGAAATCTCTTAAATATCTCAAGCTTTAGTTGTTGGGCAAAACTAGAATTGATGATTTCATTCGTAGTGTTGGTGAGCTTCGAATTGCATTGGTAAAATTGTAACGGAAAACGAATATTTGTGTTTCTGCGCCATAGCTGAACATTTAAATTATTATTCATAAAACAAAAGAATGCATTAAGGTGTTTCGAATATCATATGCTGTGCTATTCCAGAATAGCCAGACCCGCCCGACTATCATTACTTCATTTGTCATATTACCTATACCGTTATGTGTGAAGCTATTTTGATAGCTATGAATGTCAAGTTAAGATCTACATGAGAATAACAGAATAGAGAATATAGTTGATCCGCGACGACTATTATTTTACTAATCTACGTCGTAGCCCGTAGCTGTTTTGCTACGAGTTCTGAATTATTGATTAAAATTATTTTGTGACAATTCATAATGTGATCTGCAATGCTTTTATATCACTGATTTTATATGAAACCCTACTATCACATGTTACCTTCCTTTACTTGATTCCCGGGTTTTGATTTTGCTACTCTGACAAAAAACATAATGGCAATTAAACTAAGAAACCATGTAGAAAATCTAAACGCTTTATTTGATGATATTTTAGGTACTTGGTTCACATCCTATACATCTATGTCTTATACTATTAAATGAGCAATATTTGTAAATATATATATATATTTGTATCACGTTCTCGAAAACGGCTCTAACGATTTCGATGAAAGTTGAAATATAGGGGTTTACGGGGGTGAAAAATCGATCTAGCTAGGTCTCATATCTGGGAAAATTTGTATACTCAATTCAACGTTGGTTTACCTGGACAATATGTTTATCTATTTTCACATGAACAAAGCTCGGTTGGCCAGGTACTGGATTGTAATGAATGAAGATACGCAGTTTTTTTGGAAAGCTTGAACAAAACTGCTATTACGTTTACCTACCTAATAACAGTAGTAGGTATCATATTAATATAATATTTTCCAAAATAAATAATAGGTATCAATAATAAAGCTTTAGTTTCTAAGTATCTTAAGTTTCATTAAAATACCTCTGAATAAAAATGTTCAGAACCGATCCTCTAGAGAACGATTACGAACAATTTTTAATCATTTTTTCAAATATTTCAATTGAATATTGTGACCCCTCATTTTCATCTGCAGTAATGAGATGCTTCGAGTTGCGATTTGAAGAGGCATTCATTGAATTGTCGAAAATATTATGCCTTACACGTCGAACTGCGCACCAGTGTCGCATTGCTTGTCATTTAAATATGCAATACAGTGTAGGGTGACACATCACGACTCACGGGTGCCCGAAGGACCATTGTCATTGTCGAATCAAAACAAAGCTCTCAGCTTTCCCAGCATCAGTTGAACGTTGGCAATATTTTTAAATATTGTTATTATTTTGTTCCTACGTTTAATGATTTTTTGTGGTCTACAGTCATAAAATACCGCACAGCGAAGTTTCTAAAGATAATTCAGATTCTTAGGAATGACGGCGATGTATGCGGGTGTCGGGACGAAGAGTTTGCGGTTTGGCCGGCACTGTGCAGTCGTCGATGTGATGGTTGCGTTCACGTGTAATTTCGCGGTTTCTTTCAAATATGCGGACATTATTTTCTGCAGGCGAAAGCGGTTGTAAATCAAAAATCTCATTAGAATTGCAACAACTTTTAAGACATTCTAGCAAGTGGCCAATTTTTTGTAACCTTCTGTCAGAAGGCTCTCAGAATCGGTATTATAAATTACAGACTCTGAAAGCCCTCTGAAAACCGGGTCGAAGGATGCCTAAAGAGGCTTGAAGGAACCAAAATCGTCATCTTTCCAGACTTATTATGGGACTCATTATTATGACAGGTGTCTGGACGGACATTTCGAAACTGTAGGTAAACCTATGTAAAACTCACTCACTCAACTCTGTTCTACGACAACACTCATAAAAAGGAGCTGTACTTAATAAAGCTTTACTGTTTTGATACACTGTATAGGTAATTATAATAATCACAGAAGCGTTTCACGATGATACGACCAGAGTGTAACCCGACGCCCGTCGGTTAGTATCGAAAAGTAACTATTTGATAGATCGGAGACCACACGTGTTGTGGTTGGCTGATATCAAGTCTCCTGGCCCTGGCTATCACACACAAGACATGCGGTGCATTCAACTGGAACGGAAACTTATTTTACTTTGGAACTACGAGTCGAGTAGCTATGATTTACCGTTAGGGAAACGAATTGTCTAGCGACCCTGTCCCTGACTATAGGTGGGTAGTACGGTCAGCAACGAAACTCGATTAACACTTACTTTTACATATCCTCCAAATAGAAACAAACTAATTGGGTAGGGTAGACTGGGTACGGTTTTGACAGGTTACGGTTGTGACAATCGCAATATTAGCAAAACTATAAGGAATACCGGGGAGTGTGTAAGGAGAGAGAGGAGCGCTATGCAGGTCTGAACGTTTCACAGTATTGCGTCAGCCAACGCGCGACGTTGATCATTGATGTAAGAAGAGGCCCTCATTACTTTTTAACCGTCCAAAGTAAGTATTTTTATTCGATTTCTTTTAATGATTGCTGTTAAATGTTTACATATACAGTAATGAGTGTTCTTTTTCATTATTTGTTAAACATTAGTGGCTAAATAGCAGTGCTTACTTTGTACGTACATTATTTTATATTGCCACAGTGATTGCTTTTTTTTGCGAAGGAGTGCTTTGAGTACGGTTGTGACAATTTTTTTGAGTACGTTTGTAACGAATATTTAGTATAGTTTGTATTTTGACATTGTTAGCTTTTTCGACTGATTGTAATTTAAGACTAATTAAAGTACTAATTATAAGCAATCAAACTGCAATATGGAGATTTTTTTTAATAGCAACAGTGTCTTATTATTTATAAACATTAAATGTTCTTAAGTAATATAAATACATAAATATATACGTAAATGTAGTTACGTAAACTTTTTTTTTGAGAAGAATGGATTTTTCATGCAATAAAAGTGATTGATGAAATGATGACCATTTAGGTGTATTTTTTAACCTGTCACTACCGACCCCAGGTACTGTCAGAACCGTACTTGGGATGTAGTCGGTTGTGAAATTTTCTCTTTTTTTTCTAACATGCTCCTGTGAGTTAACTACTTAGAAATACTATTGTAGTATTTATACGTAGGAAAATGTACTCTTCACAGTACAAAACTTATTTTTTATAGCTAACTGCCATACAAACAAAATTATTGGTCGTTAAATGAAAATTGTTACTTCCGTACCCAGTTTACCCTACCAACACTGCTTTTCAAATTTCGTGTAATAGCTAACTAGGAGTATCCATTATCTAGGTATCTTAATTTTACATCTGTCCCGGTTTTTTTACCTATTGTGCTCAATATTTATGATTTAAAAACGAAAGTGTTAATCGATTTTCGTTGCTAGGTACTGAATAAGAACCACTGAATAAGTTACTAAGAACAAGAAGAAGGAAGATGAAGAAGGTACCTACTTAATATACAAATTAGAATTAAACAAAGTCGGTTTTCGTGTGTGTGTCTCTTTAGTTCTTTTAAACTCGGTAGTACCTACACAATGGATTTTGGTCTGGTTTTCACCGTCAGTCAAAGAATTTATTCCGGGAGATTTGTATGTAGGTAGGTATAATACATTGCACAGAAATCTCGAAGATTTTACAATAGGTATGTCGCCACATCTGTAGATTGCATCTGTGCAAAGCAGGGGCGGGTCGCAAGCTACCTTCCTACTTATCTATATATACAATACAATAATAATAATATAATAATAATTCTTTATTGGCATAAAGAATACAGACAGGTTACAGAAAAATGTGAGACCCTGGCTCCAGAGCTAGGTTAGAATAACTGTATTTCAGGAGCCAAAAAAATAATACTTAGATAATAATGTTGATCTTATAAATTTAATGCACCATGAGCATTAAATTTATTTAATTTTGGCCTACCCAGCGTACTATAGCAGGAAAACTAGGTATATAGATATACAAAGACATTATTATTTACACCCGTCTATATATCTCTTGCTACTTGCTACAGCCAACGTTCACGTGTTTTATTTTTGTAGTAAATGAGCGTAACATAAGCTCATGAAATCGAGGTCGATCCAGTCGCGGTTACCACAGGAAACCGCAAACTATCCATCTAAATAACTACAGTGCAACCAGAGTTGTGTTATTTTTTTACTTTGTTGAACACAGAACAGCCAGCTCGGCTTCAAATAAAAAGTTGAACTGTTCAAACTCTCCGAAAACAAATTACAACATTATTAGTAGACATACGACGAACTTATCATTGCGGAAACTTACAAAAATAATATTGTTTGTAATTACATTTTTATCATACTTAGGTGTATCTCTTCGGTAAGAAAAAAACCCTAAACGAATTATCCTTTTTCAAATTAAACTTATTGTAAAATGAGGCCTTTCTTGCTTTAATTATTTGTTAATTAAATAATTAAAGCACCCAGCCGGTTTCAAAAAGTATTAAAGGAATTTTATAGTAACCCACTAAATAACAACATCAAACATCGCAAACGCGCATGTAACTACGATTTTTAGGGTTCCATACCTCAAATGGAAAAAACGGAACCCATAAAGAATCACTCGTGTGTCTGTCTGTCCGTCTGTCACAGCCACTTTGCTCCGAATCTACTGAACCAATTTTGAAAGGAGACGGAAAATGTTGGGCCCAAATGTAATAAGTTGAGATATGATCTAAAAAATTAGTAATATTTTTTTATCCTTGAATATCAAAAATCAGCTCAATTCTCAGTCTGGAAGCGGAGACACGTGATAAAGATAGTTTTCGTGAGATTATCGATTAAAGTAATCGATTACACAACTACAAAAAGAAAACCTACCTATTAGGTAGCACTAGGTAATATAATTAAACGAAATACGAAAAAACGAAATAATTAAGCGAAATTGTACACAAGTGAGTTAAGCCAAATAAATTTCGGAGTATCAAAATTCTGCCAGATAGAGGGAACTCTAAGACAACCTGCCCCGGGCCCCCGGACCTGGCGGCCACCCAAATCTTAAGAAGTACTTTTTAAGGATATCCCAAAGCCGGTTGAAATATTCACTAAAAAGCAATTTAAGAGTTGTAAGCTGTGAATGAAAATTGTCGAGCTCGCTTCGCTCGCTACAATCTACATAACCTTACCTACACAAGACGGCGTGCTAAAATTTTCGAGCTCGCTTCGCTCTATCAAACTTTTCTGCATAAGTTGACAAAGCAACTATTATTTTTGTGAGGATTTAGAATGGAAACCTCACCAGGACGGGGTGCAAAAAAATTTGAGCTCCCATTGCTCGATCCCGCATCCTATATCTTGCTTTTCGTAAATAGCCTATGGAGGAGATGAAAATGCACCTCCCAGAAAAAAGTCCTGCCGGTTGCGAGGTCCATGGTGTAGGTAGATTAAAATTATGCACGTTATACTTACTTACTTGTATTTTTTTTTGTTGTCATTATTATTTTTTGCAAAATGTTACTAGAAATACACTAAGAAGACCAGGGGGGACATTTTGTTTTGCCGCTTCGGGCCTTAGCCTGGCGGGGCCTGGGGCAGTAAAAGAAAATGAAGCCCCCACTGATTTGAGCCTGTCCGACTATATCACCCCACTGAATCGAAGGCTGGATCCGCCCTTGCACTAAGACGTTTTCTATAGAAACGAGTGAAGATTGTGACTTACGTTACGGCGTTACATTACGGGCATCGCTCTTCTAGAAAACCGTAGCTTTTGAAGCCATGTGGATGCTAAAATGCTTGGGTTGGGCTCAAATTATAGCAAACTTAGTTTGCCTCAAAAATATATGAAACAAAAAAACTGAAACGAATGCCAAAATTCAGTAGTTTTTCGAGCAATATGGGAGTAGCACAAGGTTTTCAGGATTGCAAACTTGGGTATAAACTACTCTCAGGGGACCTAACAACATGAAATGTAATAAACTGTAGAAACATGCGCGTTTGCGACGATTGCCTATTTTGTGTCGCTAAAGACTAACTGGGCTTGCAAAATTCAGGCATCAACAATTTTTACGGTCCCTATTTCTAGATTTTTGAACATTAAAAAAAAAGAATTGTTCTCTACTCGATGAGCTCTAGACAATGACAATTATATGCCAGGGTTAGATTTTTTTTTTAATCAAACGTGTATTGTATGGAGACCCCCTTTAATTTTTATCTTTATGTAATTTTTTCTATTTCTTGTTACAGCGGCAACAGAAATACGTATTCTGTAAAATTTTCAACTGTCTACCTATTACATGTTTGATGCCTGAATTTTGCAAGTTAATAGATCTCTTGCGCCATCTATGATTTTACACTGATACAAAATAAAAAAAATAATGTTAAGTATTATGCCGCATTTACACTTCACCTTAAAAATGCTTGTCAATTCTTTTAATTTTATTATTAGCCTGTTAAATCATTATTAAGATTATTTTATTGCTCGAACGGCAAACAAAGCATTAAGTGGATCCTAAAGTCCTTCTTTTAAGGGGGCCTTTAGACGATCATTCTGACTGCGTGAGACAAATCAAAACGGATGAATATTTTGCGTTAAGCGATTAATCTTATATCAATCTAGCCATTATAAGATCAGGGATTGATGGATGCCAAATTCACTCTGCGCCTGGCATCGGACGCGGACGGACGTGCTGCGCTGCTGATCGTGGTTCCCGATAGTGACTCAAGCGATCCTGTTCCTGAGTCATCGTTTCGTCGCGTACTGCGACGCTCTTCATAGTCGATTTTTATTAATCGACTATCGTCGACCAATTAATCGGAGTCTTTTTCAAGATACGATTAATTATCTGTTTCTTTTTTGGAGTATCGTCAACTGACTCTTCAAGTCATTTTGCCCCTTCAGGGAAAAACCACAGTTTCGTGGTCCTCGGTGGAAACCATACGGTGCCAACGAAACCGAGGGGGTGTTGACCCAATCACACCCGCCGAGCCCCTTCAGGGTAAGGCAGTCAATTGGCCGGGTCCCAGTGTTCGGCCTTGGGGGGTCTCCTAGTCGGCATTGGTGACAGTTTTCCTTTCACAGCTACACACCTAGTGTCGGTCGGGTGTGTCTACACCCGGCGCACCAGACTGGTCAGGACCCCGTTGCACATTAAGATAGGCAACGGGCAAAAGCAAGCTTAGGGCTCACCATTAGGCACACAACCTCCCTGTCTATACCCGACAGGGAGGGTTTACACATCCCCGGTAGTCCGCCCGGGGAATTAGGTTTATTAGGATTATAATTAGGGAAAATTAGGTCCCAATTTAATTTAAGTAGTCATTATGGAGGCCGTACAGAGTGACATTCAGTCACTCCGTAACGACCTCATATCCCTCAGGAGTGAAAACTCCAAATTATTAGATCTCCTTAATAGAGTATTGAAAAAGGAGCCCACCCTTATTAACGAGTTCGGCATCGAACTCGAAGGTCTCGCTGCTTCACAGCAGGCCGAAATTAGGTCCTCTTCCATCGCTGATTTCAGCGATGTAATAGATGCACAATTCAGTCCCTGTCCTTCTGACAGCATGGACATTGCAGAAGACGCAACCGCGGCTTCAATCCGCGCTCCGACCCCCCATCCTTTTTATACCCCCGACTTAGAGGCTCAAGCCTCGGTTCATTCCTCCTCCTCTTCCCACTCGGATGACGAAGGAAAGGAAATAAGAGGAAGAAGAAACAGAGCTCGTCCCAAGCGAGCAAAGTAGTCGTCATTGACGACTCAATCATAGTCGCCCCTCAGGCAACCCCCACCGCTACTCCCGCCGCTACTTGCGCCCCCGTAGCTTCCCCCTCCACCGCCCCTCGCCCGATTGCGTCATCCTCACAGAATGACGCACCGCGTTCCGCGCCAACCTCCGGCCCTAAAAAGGTCGCGCCGCCACCTCCTGTCTTCATGCAAGACAAGGATAAGTGGACGGCTGTGTCTAAATGGTGTGTAGACCTAAAAATAGGCTACACTAGCGCCCGATCAACCCAACAGGGTATTAAAGTACTCGTCCCTACGTCGAAAGATTATAGGGACTTAACCAGGGTCCTGAGAGAGAGAGGTGTGTCATTCCACACCTACTCCCTCCCAGAAGAAAGACAGATTAGGGTAGTAATTAAAAAGATCCCTAAGGAGATTCCCTCCGCAGACATCCTTGCCGACCTTCAGTCGCAGAATATCCCCGTCGACAAAGTGCACAGAATGCACCGCTCGCGCGGCAGGGAAGCATACGACATGGTTATTGTCGTGTGCTCCCCTACCGAGGGGCATCACCCCATATTCAATGTAAAGACTATCTGTCAATTAGTGGGCTTCACTATTGAGAAGCCCTGGAAAAACAGCGCCATAGGGCAATGCCACCGTTGCCAGCTATATGGCCATAGCCAGAAGCATTGCCATGCGAAACCCAGGTGCGTCAAGTGCCTGGGAGACCATGGCACGGCAGACTGCACCCGTCCAAAGGATCGCAACTTATGCGATACCCCCCCAAGTTGCGTGCTGTGCGGCCTCGAAGGCCACACGGTTAATTACCGCGGTTGTCCTAAAGCCCCTAAGGCTAACTTAGCAAAGCTGTCTAAGCGCTTAGACTCTAGGCAGCAACGCCAACAGGCTTATCAACTTTCCCCTCGTCCCAGATACCTCAGAGGCTTAGTCCACAGAGACCTAGCCCTTGGTCTCAATTGAACTATAACCACCAGCAGACCAGAAATCAGGATGCTTCGAGCGTATCCAAAACGTGTTCCTAGCTTACGAGGATATTACCTCCGCCCTCACTTCCTTCACTAGACCCTCATAATGTATAACGCCTCTTATGAAAGGTTTAAACCCCGATCCCTAAAGATAGGAACTTTCAATGCCAATGGCTTATTCAATCAGAAAGATGAAATCGCGGAATTCCTCCGCGATCATCAGTTAGATCTTCTCCTCATACAGGAAACCTTCCTTAAACCCCACAAACGAAACCCCTCAATAGCAAACTATCGTTTAATTCGAAATGATAGGACGCGCTGTCACGCGGGTGGCACTCTCATCTATTATAAAAAGGATCTGTATTGCATCCCTATGGACCCTCCACCTCTCTCCCGATTAGAAGTATCAGTCTGTCGTCTAGGCATGACTGGTCACTCACCGATCACTCTAGTGTCGGTCTATATCCCTCCCATCCCAGCTCAGGCCTCAGAAAACTACCAACTTATTTCTGATGACCTACAGCTACTCTTCGGCATGAGCGACTCTGTCATTATGGCAGGGGACTTCAACGCCAAACATCCTTCTTGGAACAGTCAAATCACTACCCCCAGGGGCCGACACTTGTTCGACCTCTCTTCCACTCTTAACTTCGACATCATCGCTCCGATGAATCCCACTTATTATCCCCATATGGTTAATTACACCCCTGACGTCCTTGACATAACGCTCCTTAAGAACGTGAACTTACGACTTGACTCGATAGAAACGGTGCACGAGCTTACATCTGACCACCGCCCAGTTATCATTCATCTTGTATCCCGCATAGGTCCCTCTGACCCAAACCACCCTCTCCCCACTAGAAAGGTGACGGACTGGAAGAAAGTAAGCGAAAAGCTGAAATCCAACACGTCCCCCTTACTAGACTCTATTCCGGACCAATTTGACTCAATCGCTAACACGACAGCTGCGATCGACTCACTCACGGAGCACGTGCAAACCGTCCTGAGCGACTGCTCAAGGGAGGTTCCGGCAACAGATCCCTGTTACCTGAAACTCCCGGACGATGCGCGCGCCCTGCTGACTGAGAAGAACGCAGCTGTCCGTGCCTACAGCAGCTTTCCCTGCGCCGCCAACAAAGCCCACATGCGCTACTTACAGAGATCTGTAAGGACACGTATGGCGGAGCTGCGGGAAACGGGCTGGAACAAGATGCTGAGCGACCTTGAGCCTACTCACCTTGCCTTCTGGGAACTCCAGAGAAAACTCAGATCCCCTCACTCAGGCCATATGCCCCCCTTAGTCCGCCCGGACAAAACATTAGCCTTCGACGACATCGACAAAGCCGAGTGCCTAGCCGACAGTCTCGAATTGGGCTTCGAGACTGTCGGCTAGGCTGTCGGCTAGGCTCTCCCAGCACCCTACCAGTAGACAAAGCTCACCTCAATGAGGTCGACGCCGAAGTCGAACGTAGAGCCTCTATCCCTCCCACTGAAGACCCTGATTTTCCCCTGCCCCCCATCGAACCAGATGAGGTACATGAGATTATCAAAGGTCTGAAAAATCGCAAAGCCCCCGGTTCAGACGGACTCACCAATAGGGTGGTCCAACTATTCCCAGCCCATTTAATTATGCTTTTGACCACCATCTTCAATGGTGCGTTAAGCAATAACATTTTTCCCCAGACGTGGAAAGAGGCCACTGTCATAGGTATCCCTAAACCCGGAAAACCCAAAAATGAGCCATCCAGTTATAGGCCCATCAGTCTGCTCAAGGTTCTAGGCAAGATCTATGAGAGGCTTATTTATAAGCGTCTCAGAGACTATGCAGAGACCAAGGGCCTCATCCCCAACGAACAGTTCGGCTTTCGAACTCAGCACTCTAGCGTGCATCAGGTCCATCGTATTGTCGAGCTAATCAGCGGTGCTCTCACCCATGGCCGACAAACGAGCGTAGTATTCTTCGACATAGCAAAGGCGTTTGACAAAGTCTGGCACAACAGCTTAATTTATAAGCTCTACAAACTCGGTGTGCCGGATCGTCTCGTGCTCATCTTACGAGACTATTTGTCGAATCGCACCTTTCGCTTCCGCATCGAAGGAGCCCTTTCCTCCCCACGCCCCATAAGGGCTGGAGTCCCTCAGGGCTCAGTATTAGCCCCCCTCATCTTCACGCTATTCACCAGCGACATCCCCAAACACAGATCGACGCAGTTGGCTCTGTTCGCAGACGATACAGCGATCATCTGTAAGGGAAATTCAGCTACGATGCTGCTAAACCTCCAAAGGGCTGTCAACAACCTTGGCGCCTGATTTAGAAAATGGCGAATAGAAGTAAATCCCGACAAAAGTCAAGCGGTTAGCTTTTCTAAACCGAGAACTAGACCCCCCCCGTTCCCCCGACCTATCACCATGTTCGGCAAACCAATCCCTTGGGCTAGGCGCGCCAAATACCTAAGTGTTATCCTAGATCATCATCTCTCCTTCTCTGAGCACATAAAGACGGTTCGTTCGCGAGCCGCTTTCGCTCTAGGTAGACTCCGTTTCGTTCTAAATGCACGCAGCAAATTGTCACTTAAGTGCAAACTGCGCATCTATACATCGTGTATCCGACCCATTATGACCTATGCGGGTGCTGTATTCGCCCACGCTAAGTCCCATTCCATCCATAGGTTGCAAGCCTTACAGAACCGTTTCCTCCGTAAAGCCACGGGAGCTCCCTTCTATGTCAGAAACGAGATCCTCCATCTCGACTGTAGAATCCCTACGATTCACCAGTTCCTAAAACGCATGTCCAAGCGTTACTTTGACTCCGCTCCTAGACATCGTAACCCCTTGGTTGTCGAAGCAGCCAATTATGTCCCTTCTAGAATTAGTCAGATCCGCCGTCCGCGGCATGTACTTTCCGACCCTGATGATCCCATCACACTCCTCCAAGAGCAGAATAGGGCCACCAGCACAATACACAAAAACAGACGCCTCCCGTCATTCCGACCTCGCCGCCGAGGTCCTTTGCGACCGCGACCGTGTCCCTCAGTAGATAATACTCCTCCCCGACCCTTGCTCGAAAACGAGGTGCCAGCAAGTTGTTGCCGCTGAGCACGTAGCTTTAAACTACCCCGTATAATAATCATGATTTAAACCAATTTTGATCCAGCCTGTCCCTTCTTGCTGTCCTCCCCTCAGCGACGCCCTAAGCCGAGGTTCGTACCCCACAGGGGGTGCCCTTAGCGAGCGTTCGCCTAGTTTTAATTTAGTTTAGTTTTTTGCCCCTGGCTGGAGGCTTTGAGTGTAGCAGCTTAAGGCACCCACAGGAAAGTCCGGTTAAGCAGCCAAGACCTTAGTGGTCAAACTGCGAGATGCCCGTTAAAAAAAAAAAAAAAAAAAGATGCCAAATTCTTCCATGGACTACCTCGAGCGGTTATGATATTGCCATTAGTATTATTCGACTAAAAATAACGGAACAATAATTTTGAACTTGGTGAATGCAACAACCCTAAAATTGTCAGACGTCAAACTCAAATGTCACTACATTGTTTTTGACCAAAACTGAATAGGTAGTGTTTTGATTTTTTTATAGGTATGATCTGGTGTAAATTGTAATATATTGAGCTTAGCATTGAATGCAAACTTTCAACATCGTTTAATTTTAGCAGTCTTTTTTCCAGGAATACTACGGTGTATCGATTTAAAACATAGTATGAAAAATCTTGCTAAAATTATGGAAAAATATACCCTGCCAAACATTCCGACTACTCAAGGTGTGTTAGAAGATTTATTTGATGACGTGATTTTGCAAGTGAAAGATCATCCTATTAAAGTAGCTGAAGGTAATGAAAGTTTACTAAATGCACATTGTTGTTTCAAAAATTTCAAGCAGTTGCAAGAGGATGTGATGAAACAAGATGGACTGAACTCTAAATTAGACGAACTAAATCAAAAGCTAGTAGAAAATATAGCTAATATGAAACAACAAACATAGATTTAAATTTTTATTGGCCAAGTTATGATTTTACTTAAGAATGTCACATATTTATGGATAACATGTGCTTAGCACTTTACTTATAGATAAATATTATTAATAAATTAGTTAAATAAAGTCATTTCTCTTTGATTGTATAAGTTAAATACCCATTGAAGTGTATTCTAAATTACCAAAATACTTGTACATGTATATTATCTGAATCAGACATTAAAACCTTCTTCCTCCACATAATTTCAATGTAGTATTGATTTAAAAGTTCATTTTATTATACTTCCAACCCTAACCAAATCTTCTTCTGTCATCAACCCTAAGTGGAATAAACAGACTAAAGCTGCACCTTGTTCAGCAAATTTCTTGTTCTTCTCCCAAAATGAAGATGTGTATTTTTTGCCATTGAAAGTAATTATAGTCCGGAACAACTTTTCCACTTGCTGTGTTTCATACAATGGCAATTTTTGACCATTTTTTCCTGCCCATGCATGTAGTTTAGATTTGGGTAAATTAAGGTCATTGAAATTAGCTCTAACAAAACATACCTGAAATTTTAATTATAAAATACTAAATCAAATCTTTATTATAGGTACTAAAGCTATGAATAATATATTATTCGTAGTACTGAAGCCAGAACACCAAAAATCTATTAAACACTATAACTCCTTACCTTCATTTGGACAACATCAGTAAGATCAGTGTGAAACAATTTCATCTTCTTTTGTGGTGGCTCCAGGTCATCAGGACTCACTTGCCAACGTCCCTGTATTCCCTGTTTCTGATAACCTGACTGTTTTTCTTGACAGTATTTTCCTAGATCCCAAATGGCACTAAAAAAAGAATTGTGAAATAATTTCTTACTTGAACAATTAATTTCTTTCAAATGAAAGAAATAAAATTATTATGAATATATACCATATTTGTTCAAGTGTTTGACAATCTAAAAATTGCCTTCCCCTTGGAGTGTCTTGCAATTCTCTTAAAATGTTTTGGACACAGTACTTTGAGTTTGCAGGAGAATTATCAAAATCAACCGCCAGCTTAAGATACTCTTTAATGACGATATCCATTGGGAGCATGCCTTCCTTCTTAAAAATGGAACAGTTCCATTCAGCTGCTCGTGCAATCATCACACTGGAACATCCCGTCATTTCCTTGAATTTATAAATATCATTATGTTTCTCGATTTCTTTAGAACCTCCACTGAAAGTGTATAAGAAATTAATCAATATTCATAAAACACATTTAGTGAAAAGCTAAATTGATTGAAGCTTTTCCAAAGGAGACATACTTTGCTATGACTGGTATTGAAATCCTTTCAGCAATATACTTTATGATATCTGTGTGTACTGCATGTTGCGGACGTTCATCCTTTGTCCTGCCATGAATTCCAATAGCTTTAATTCCAGAACTGACCAGTTTCTGTACAAGGTTTAGTGTCTCTTCTGGTGTTTGAAGAATCCTAATTTTACAAGTAACAGGTATAGATAAATTATCAACTAAAGTGGTTAAGATGTTATGCGCTTTCTCTGGTTGAGCAAGCAAGGCTACTCCCATGCCTCCTTTTATAGAAAATTCTTTTGGACATCCCATATTTATGTCTATAGCAGCCACATCCTTTTCTCTAAAAACAGATAACATCTTTAGGGTGATTGTTAAATAAGAAAACTACAAACCAGAGCATGGCAACATCAAGTTTTCTTACACAAGTTTAGCTACTTTTAAAGCTCTTTCGGCATTACATGTTCCTAACTGCAGAATAACTTTATCCTTTTCTTCATCGCATGTCCGAAAGACAATTGTTCCATCCGTTTGGTCTACATAGTCAACTGTGTTTAATATTTCTGAAAATAAAATTGTTAATGTTAATTAATTTAGTATTTGTCTTTATCATACATGACAGTCTAAATGTTGGTTTCCCACTAAATGCATTACACCAATATCCTTAAATTTTTGCTACTGATAGTCAGTTCTTCCTTTCTTAAACTTGTAGATTGTGGACGCAATTATAACAAGGAATCTAACTTTATCATGTTTATTAATTGAATCTAAAGCTGGAACTAAGGTTATGTTTGCTCCCAATTATTTATATTTAATAACAACAATAAATAATTCTGTCTAATTTTATACATAGATCGACAACAGATATTATGTCTTTTCTGCGATTTCAAGAATTGCATAATACTGACCGTTGTATTTGCGCTTTGATCTTAAAAATTTCCAATCAATTAGTTCTTCGGTATAAACCAAATCTGCACCATATCTTAGTGCCAAAAGACGCATGGGTAAGGTCCCAATACGCACCATAGGCGCAAGTATTGTTTTATTTTCATAAGATATCATTATGATATTTTTTTATAATTTTACAAAAACGTGTGAGTATGTCAATAATAATATCAGATAAAGACAGACAGACACTATCAGTTTGACATAAAATTGACATTCAGGGCTGCGAGAATAGAAACAAAGGCTGCATTCCGAGTTAAGCCTTAATCACTCACAGCCCTCATATCCATATCTTACGTACCGATTAACGATTTAGATATCACGATTATGACAGCTCAGAGCTAACGTCAACAATGCGGAACCATAGACATTTTCTATCTCAATGTGCGGAACACTCGTGAACGCGCTCACACTGCTTACAGTGCTCACTCAACGTAAACTGACAACATAACCCTAAACGATGCACAAGATGGTTGGATTACAGTATTCTTGGTTACAGTATTCTTCTTTGGTTATGTGGCGACTGTAGCCAGAAGCACAATTTCGGAAATGCCACCTTAGTTTAAAGATATGATGCAGCTCAAAACAAAACAGCACAACTGTCATTTTTGACAGTGTTCACGGTGATAATCATTTAGGGCATGGTCAGCGATATGTCAAGATTGCGCGTGTTAAGACGTCATCTAAGACGATTCATGGCACATCGTTTTCGCGCTCACGCTAATTCGGTACGGGTGTTAGCACGCTCAAATCGATCTTCTGGCGGGAACTTTAAAAAAGAGCGGTTCGGTTTTCTTTATTTCAATTTTAATTTTTGTAAAATATTCGCTAGTTTCTTGCTTAAAAGTTAATTAAAACAATAGTGCTAGGTGCGTAAACCTAAAAAATGGTGGGAAATGAGGGGGGCGGGGATAACCCGCCCACCTCACATAAACGTCCTCGGCCTGAGGCCGGAGGCGGAGGGACTGGGATGGACAGCAGTGATGGCGACGGTGGTGAGCATTCTGACTATCCACCTTACATGAAACCCGACTATAAAAGACTATATCCAGAAAATGCCACTTATGTGGACTTTAAAGTGTTCATTGAAGCTTCCAACAATAAGGATAGAATAGGCAATAAGAGCCCTGTCTATCTCAATCACATATTTTCCAGCGAAATAAAAGGGGTGACGGCTATACAACGAATAAACGCAAATAAAATAGCAGTAATATTTAAACAGTATAATACGGCCAATAATTTTATAAATAGCAGCGCTTTTCTTAACAAGCATGGCTTGAAAGCATTTATTCCGGCTGCGCAAATAGAAAAAACAGGTATAATTAGATTTGTACCAGCAAACATTTCGAACAAAGAACTATACACCAAACTATCATCAATTTATGAAATAATAGCTATAAGAAGATTCACTAAGAAGGTAGGACAGGAGCGAGTACCACTCCAAACAGTTAGCATTACTTTTCTATCGAATATTCTTCCAGACAATGTACAATATGATTTGTTTTCATACAGAGTTTTTGAATATGTTCCCCCATTACAGCAATGTTTCCGTTGCTTTAAATTTAACCACTCTGCTAGGGTATGCAATGGCAAACAAAGATGTTCCATTTGCGGAGGTGAGCATTTATATAAAGAATGTGATAGACCAACAGAGATCTGCTGTTGCAATTGCAGCGGGCCTCATCTTGCAATTTCTAGATTATGTCCAATTAAGTTAAATAAAATTTTAGAAAAGAAAAATAAGATTACTTATGCAAGTACTACATTGACGAAACAACACATGAGTGATAATACTGAATTTCCACCTCTACTACCTCCAAAAATGAAACCAACTGACATTGTAAATAAGTCTGTAAATAAAGCTGTACATACATCTGTAAATAAGTCTGTAAATAAATCTGTACAAACATCTGTAAATAAGTCTGGATTTGTAAACAATACTGTACATAGTGTAAATAAATCTAAAGATGTCCCTCCTAAAGTAGACATCAAAGCCCAAATTGTTGCCAACAATGATGTACTAATGGCCCTAGTACAGACATTGGTGGAACTGGGTAATAAGGGAGATAATACACCTACCACCGTAAATAGAAATATTACTTAAAAATCTCAAGTAATGGATCCAAGTCACACATTGTCTAAGCTACGTATTGCTCAATATAACATTCAAAGTGCTAATAGTAAAAAACCCTTATTGATTCAATTCTTACAAAACCAAAATATTGACATTTGCTTACTTAACGAAACATGGTTTAAAGACAATAGTTTCAGAATACCTGGATATAATATTTATAATAAAAATTCCAAAAATACTCATAATGGTGTAGCAATACTGATTAAGCCATATTTAAAGTACAAAGTTTTAAACACTAGATTTTATGAAGACATTCAAACAGTTGCTCTGTCCTTATCTACTACACATGGTAGCTTGACTATTCTTTGTGTATACTGTCCTCCTTCTAGTGGACATATACGGATTAATAGATTACGTAATATTATTAATGATCTTCCAAAGCCCATATTTGTCAGTGGTGACTTTAATGCACACCACATTGCATTTGGTTGTCTATCGACTAAGAGCAGAGGTCATGATTTATTTAATATAATTGATGACTTGGATTTATGTATTTTAAATGATGGTAGTTCTACAACTGTTAACAACCCGAGACGGAATCCGTCTGCAATTGATGTTAGCTTTACTAGTGCTAACCTCGCATCAATATGCGAATGGTCTGTACATGATGATGCCATGGATAGCTATCACTACCCAACAATAACAGAGATTTCACTACAAATAGATAAATACCATATTAATCCCCCTGTTGATAGGTTTATATATAAAAAAGCAGATTGGGAAAAATATAAAACTATTTCTAAAACAATATTCAATGATTTAGTCCTAAAATTGCATGATCCTATTTCAACCTATAATGATTTTTGTTCTCGATTGGATACTTTAAAAGATATGACAATCCCTAAACTTAGTAAACCAAATAATTTTAAAAGCAGACCTCCAGCTCCTTGGTGGAATGACATTTGTGAAAAAAGTGTAATTGCCTCTTACAACGCATTAAAACTATATAGAAGTGAACCTATTATGGAGAACTATTTAGATTATAAAAGAAAAGATGCACTTAAAAAAAGAACCATATCGGAACAAAAAAGAATAGGTTGGGATAACTTATGTAACACATTCAATAGAACTACTCCTATAAGTAAGATTTGGAATCTTCTAAAAATGTTTAAGGGTATAAGAGCTGGCAATAAATCATATAAAGATGAGTTTATTTCTCAATTTCTAGATAAATTATCCGACAACAGCAATCTAAATAATGTTAATAATTTAGGCAATATTTTCGAATTAAACAATGATAATCTAAATTCAAAATTTTTGTTAGATTTTTTTACATGGTCTGAATTTAAAATGAGTTTGTTATCTCGGAAAGACACTACACCTGGTTTAGATGATCTCCCCTATTGTACTATTAAAAATTTAGATGAATCTGCACAAAAAATGTTTCTTAATATCCTTAATTTACTCTGGCATTGTAAATGTATTCCACAATCGTGGAAAACACAATGTATCATTCCAATACTCAAACCAGATAAACCCTCAGAGCTTGCCAGCTCTTATAGACCAATATCACTGTCTTCATGTCTAGGTAAATTATTTGAAAACATGATTAAAAATCGTTTGGATTGGTATATGGAATCTAACGGCATCATTCCACATGTACAATATGGATTTCGTCGAGGGCGAAGTTGTGCAGACAGCTTCACTTCCTTAATTTCAGACCTGAAACATGCAAAGGATAGAAAGTTGAACACTGTTTGTGTATTTCTAGATGTTCAAGGTGCCTTTGACAGCCTAGATCCGACTATACTTGTACAAGTTATGTCTAGGTTAGGTGTGCCTGGCCAACTATGTAAATGGATATATAATTTTTTGAATAATAGAACACTCTATGTAAGACATAATAATACATTGCAAGGTCCAAAATGTGCATCTAGGGGTACAATGCAGGGTGCTACACTATCTCCTTTGTTATACAATATATACACAAGTGAAATCTGTAAATTTATTAATAATAATGTAGAAATTGCAATTGACAATATTAACAGAGCCTTGTCCCAACTATTTCACTATTACAATGATGTGCTACATTTAAAAATTAATCCCTCCAAAAGCAGTGTTATGATATTTGGAAATGAGAACACAAATTCAAAAGTAGTTTATAACGGAGAATCTATAAATCCAGTAAATTCAAAGAAATTTTTAGGCAAAGTAATAGACAGGAAATTAACCTTTGAGGAACATATTAAATATATATCAAAGAATGCTCTAAAAGGTTTAAATGTAATTAAATGTCTTGCAGGTGTCTCATGGGGAGCAGACCCGAAAATATTATCAATTTTGTATAAAAGTATAGTTAGAAGTCATTTTGATTATAGTTCACTAGTGTATATAAATACTACTCATGTAAATAAACTAGATCTATTGCAGAACAGGGCTTTGAGAACAATTTCTGGTGCAATGTGCTCTACTCCCATAAGGGCCATGGAAGTGGAGACTAAAACTATGCCCTTAATTTTGAGACGCATTTTACTAGCAGAGAGATTCTGTCTTAAATTAATTGCTGCAAATAACAGGAAAATAATAAACAAAATTGTACCTTCTGTAAATAGAACTCTTGGGCCTCTAACAACAGGAGAGGATCTCTTGAATGGTAAATCCCCAACATTGTCCAAAATATTGTTAGAAACAGAAAACAGTTTTACTGGTATTAGAAAACAGTGCCAATGGCCATGTTACTCCTTCTCTTATCAGTGTATTTCACATCCCATTAAAGAATTACAAAATCCCATTAATAATAATTCAGATATGTTACAGTTTTTGGCAGATAATAATAATTATTATGTTATTTACACTGATGGCAGTAAGGGGAGTGATTATGTCTGGGCTGCTATATATGATCCACAAGCTAAATTCTCTCAAAGCTTTACTCTGTACAATACATGTACTATATTCACTGCGGAGGCCTATGCCGTTTATCAGGCATTAATACATATTCGCCAAATTAGCAATTGTAAATACTTTTTGATTGTTTCTGATTCACTAAGTTTGATAAAAGCCTTAACTAACCTTACAGTTTCGTTTAAGTCAAATTATATTCTGTATTTCATCAAAGAAATAATTCATCAATATTATCTTAAGCACATAAAAATTGTATTCCTGTGGGTACCTTCTCACCGAGGTATCTCTGGCAATGAAGTAGTTGATAAAACCGCATATGAAGGTAATAATGCTATTGATGTTAGAAATGCAATGGACATTCCTATGACTGACTTCCTGCAATGCATTAATGAAAATATATGTAAGCTATGGTTAGAAATGTGGAAGAAAGACCAAGTCATCAAAGGAAAGTGGTATGGAAGTATTCAAGAAAGATTACCTGTTAGACCCTGGTACAATAGATTGAAGGAAGCCAGCCGAGACTTTATCACTACGATAAATAGATTGCGCTTTGGCCATAATACTGCTCCGTCACACCTTGCTAGGCTTGGCATTATTACAAACAATACATTGTGAATCCCAAGAAGGAACAATGGAACATCTTATTTTTGACTGTCAAAACTTCTTACTTGACAGATTAGTGTTGGCTAGTGAACTTAGTGATGTGAACATTAAGTGCGATTCTTTATCCCGCCCGCCGCCACTTGAAGAGTTGTTAAAAGACAAAAATACTTACAAACCGATACATAAATACATTAAAAATACTATTAAAACAATTTAAAAACGAAGTGATAGTGCAGTGTTCGAAAATAAAATAAGATTTGACCTAAAGGTCCAGTAACCAGGTCATAAAATTCCAAAAAAAAAAAAAAAAAAAAATCAAATCGATCTGCGTAACTCGGAACGCAGCCTTACTAGTGTTCTGTGGGTTTAACTCGAGTGACACTGACAGTGACGTTATTTATTTTCAGTTTTAAGTTTTGCTTGATGCGTGCAAAAATACAGCGTGAAATATTTTTTGTGCCTTCAAGTTACGCCTAACATAATATTGTATAGTTATTTTGTAGTCGCACATAGAACGACTAACTTTGTCGTTACTGCTTGCAGTGATTAAATATGAAACCAACAGTAGCTGCTGATGAAATGTTTCCTGAAGGTGTTGGACCTTACATGGATTTAGAAGAAGTGAGTTAGAGTTTATAAGAGACAAATTCTTGGTTTCAAATGCTTTATCTATGGGTAATGCTGAACCCCCTTTTTGAACTGTTTTTGTTTATTCAGTTATCTGCTGGCTGCAATCATAACTAAAATTAAAATCACACCAAGGTTCAGTAAAAATGATAATTTGAGAATCTCATTTTAGTTCTTTGTCAACAGGCTGGAGGTCCCTCAAATCTACTAATGGACTTGGCTGCTAATGAGAAGGCTGTCCATTCAGATTTTTTTAATGGTAAGATGATCTGGCTTTCAAAATGCAGCGAAACTGTGGTTGGACTGCAGCACTGTAACTTTGCCAGTTATACATTTTACACATAGATTGGTACACTCTTGTGAAAATTTTATGGAAAATGCGTGTTTTGTAGAATTAGATGTTTTCAAAACTAGTATTCAGCCTCTCTACTATGAATGAAAAATTGTTGTAGGGGTTGTGAGGTACAACCCCTACAACAATTTTTATGCCTTTCAAATATCCCTTTCAAATCAATGCAAATTAATATTTTCTCTTGACTATCTTAAAATAATCAATATTAATTTATAGTGCATTCTCAATGTTAAGCCTAAAATAACTTTGTTTTATTTCAGATTTTGAAGACTTGTTTGATGATGATGATTTGAAGTGAATTGTTCTTTACATGTTTATCTTTTTTGTAACTAAGTTAAATAGATTAAATAAAAATATGTAATATTTTTTATTGACATTTATTCCACTTATCATTAAAACAATTCCATGTTTAAATAAAAAAAAATCTTGTTCTATTGTCAATTGGGAGTGATTTTTCCTATCGCACTATATTGGTTTCACTGTAGATTTATTGTATTTAGTGAAGACAATATTTATTTTAGGAATTGCATAATCATACATTGAGAAGTACATATTCCCGAATTGTAAAAAATAGAACAAAGAAAAATCATAACAATACTTATCAAATTATAGCAAAATAGGTCTTGAGATCATTTAGCAAAATGGCAAAAAGGTTCCATTGATTTACCCAATACTGTGTTTTCACTCCCATCATCTAAAATCCAAAGTACTTTTTGAGCTTTGGATTTTGGATGATGGAGTGAAAACATGGTATTGGGTAAATCAATGGAACTTTTTAAACTACATAACAAAAGTGCTGTATGATTTATGATGACCAGAATGGAATATTTCTTGTAAATATTAAATCATATTGGTTTCATTGGAATTGTTTTAAATATAGTATTAAATTATTACATTGTGTCAAAATATGTTTAAGCTAATATAATGTTTTTGAACTTGTGTGGCATATTACATAAACTTAGCCCACATGCAACAGTAACACCTAGTTAATATAAACAAAATAGTTATAAAAGCGCACTTCTGCGCGCGCGTGCTCGCTACACGTCGACATCGCTGCTGTCGTCACTGTACTCGTTGCCCTCGGGTTCCTCATGCTCCTCTTCTACCTCAGCCTCTGCTTCTAACACTTCTTCGTCCTCACCTACTTCATCACCGAGTTCCTCTTCTTCGAGCATTGTTGAAAGCTTTGTTATGACTCCCCTGCCCATTTCTGAAATTAGAGCAAGTAGTCAATTAATTTTATGTCCCATGCATTTTCCAATTCAGGTGAGGACTAAGAGCTCGGTTAAAACTTAAGTTTACCCATATACACCCATACATACTAAAACTCATGATTAGAACTGATTGACAAAATGTTCCAAGATTTGCGAACTATGCGCAAGTGGAATTTCCGCGCACTTGCTTGGTTTGATCCCCAAGCGAAAAGGTTTGATATTAATAAACTGATACTTACGTTCTACATATGTCTTTAAAGATTTTGGAACCATATTTTTTGCTCTCTCTATGTCTTCTTCTGAACATTCACCTTTATCTAAACCTGTGAAAAAAAAATGAAATAAGGAAATGGAAAAAAAAAATACCCCGACACTGAGGAATGAGAGTTAACGCATGTGTGGCGTAGCCACGCCTATCAAACTACTACTATTTCCCCCGTACGTGGGGAGTGGCGGTTCCATCTTCCGTGGTCAGCTCCGCCACGTCACCGTGCAGCCACAAACTTATATGAAACCCAGTATTTCCACTTTTAGAGATTTCTGCTTTTTTTGTAAGGAATAATAACCAATGTTATGCATGGTTTAGGGATATTTTATGCTGACAGGGATTTAGGGAATCTGAAAAATTGAACTTGGTAACCCTCTTGTTTATTTATAGTAGGTAGCACCCAATGTATTATTATCTAAATCTATGGGCACCACCGATTTATCAAAGGGGATTCCCTAAAAATCTTGAATGTAATACGTCTAATTTTAGTTTAACATGATAATTGTACGCTAGACGACATCGGAACTAAGAGAGACGAAACAAACTAACTCTACGTAGGTATAAATCTAGAGTTGAGTTTGTTTTGTTTCTCTCGATTAATAATATAATGAATGTTTTATAGGTATTTAATGCTATTAAAAAATGTGTAAGACCGTTTACTGTAGCTACAGCGATTAAGTTAGTTGCCCTTACTGCCCCATCTAAAAATCTGGCCTGTATACAGGTTGTCTAAAACATAGTGATCCATGATCCAAAGGCAAATGGGGTAAAGTGGAGATGGCCTCCTATTATTAAAAAAAATAAAAGCTGGAATAATTTCAACAGTTCAGAAAATTTCGCAAATTTAACCATTTTCAAGAAACTTTCACTTGGATTTTTCGACCCTGTGAACAAAATTTTTGACGTAGCGAATTCCAAACTGACTGGAAGATGCCTTGATAGTGTCGGTACAAGATTATGTTCCTATTTACGTTCAGTGTGGCTTAACAGCGCTTCAGATTTTTACTGTTTTTTTTTAAATCTATCAACATGTTTTTGGCAAATACCTTCCTACTTAATTATATTTTTTTCATTTTACCAATACCTTTCTAAAACTTTCTATAAAAAACCGGCCAAGGGCGAGTCGGACTCGCGCACGATGGGTTCCGTACCACTATCTATAAAAACGAGTAAAAAAAAAAATCACTTTGTTGTATGGGAGCCCCTTTAAGTATTTATTTTATTCTGTATTTTTAGTATTTTTTGTTATAGCGGCAACAGAAATACATCATCTGTGAAAATTTAAAACGTCTAACTATCACGGTTCATGAGATAGAGCCTGGTGACAGACGGACAGATGGAAGAAAAGCGGAATCTTAGTAATAGGGTCCCGTTTTAGTATGGAACCCTAAAAAGGATTGTACGATGCGTTTTAAAAGTAGATAGGTAGCTAATGGTGCCGATTCTCTCACAAATGCCTGTAAAGTAGACAAAAAATCACCAATTTTTTTTTTATTCCTGTCAAAACGACGATTTCCCATTCTGAAATAGACTAAAGTGACACAAAACTATATTTTGAGTTTGACAGCACTAAGATGGCACCGAGTTATTAATTTGGGGAAAATGGCAATTTTGCTATTCTGAATGTGACGTTTTTCTCCTAAAATTTGATTGTCTAACTAAATTTGACTATTTTTAATCGCGATTAAAAAGGTGTGGAATAAAATTAGTTGTCATGAACTAAATTCACACCAACATCTCGACTTCAGGTGCAAATATATTGTTTTCTGTTCTTTTGCTTATATCTCGAAAATGGTGTGTCCTCTCGAAAAAATAATGAAAATTTCGAACCCCTTTATAAAAGCCCTAAAACCCATTAAACTCAACATGTTGGTAATAATTTTTCATATTTTCCATACAAAAGTGAAAAAAAAAAACACGTCGAGGCTGCCCTGCCTGCGCGCCTACGGCTCAAAAAAAAAGTCAAGGGGTAGGGCAAACGAGTACCACGTGGAATCGCGATTGTCAAATTCGATTTTGGTTGTGTCAATTTTTTTTTTAAATTTAGAGATTTTTTTGCAAAATAGTTTGAGATTCTCATAAAAAGCAAGGAATTTTTGTGATAGTTCGATGTACAAGAGAATCGGCACGATTAAGCTTTCAAAGGCTAATTTTTATTTGAGTCAAGTGTCCCCCCCACCCTGCCAGCTAAATGTTTAGTAGCTAAATGGTTGGTTTATGTGAAAAAGATCACAGGAGGAGTATTTATAACGAAATTAAAAGGAAAACTATGACAGCTAAGTAGGCTCTATAAATTAACGAGTAATAAGCAACCAATTTAAAGCGGTTGCAAAAACATGTTCTTCCATACATTCCGTATGGGAGAACATGTTTTTCAACATGTTCTCCCATACGGAATTCAGTTCATTCAGTTTGTTCTTGGGATAAATTCATCCCAACTAAGGAACCCTTCATTATGCGTGGTCCAACACGTACTTGGCCAGTTTTATTTGATATTTTTAAAAACACTAAGCCGTCGTTCGCACCGACGTAATTAAATCGCGACGGGATTTTATCGCACACTGGATTTTCAACTCTCGGTGTTAAGCCAAGCGTTGAAAAAACACATTTGGATTTTCAACTCTCGGTGTCTTGACAGAGCGTGGAAAATCAAGTGCACGAAAAAAAATCGTCGCCATTTTATTACATCCGTGCGAACGTGGGCTAACTGTCAAAATGAGTTCGGACGAAGAACGCGTGATTTCAGTTTTAGGGTTTTAGCAATAGTAGATTTGGTAACGAGTAGATGAAAATCTAGATTTAAGCATTGAAGTGCAAAAAATACATTAAGAGGCATTCGCTGCCGCGTGAAAATTGCTAGCTCACTCACAAAAATGAAACTATTCCGCCAACTCGAGGTATTTTTGTTGTATTGTTATTATAGTTGTCCTTGAACGTACCGTGCGATGTAGAGAATCTATCTTAATGCCATAAGTATCTAAATCGACTTCTAGATGGCGTTATAAAACTAAAGTCTCTGGCAATTTGTGAGTCGCTGATGCAGCCGTCTGTTGAAAAAATTGAGGAAGAAAAATAGCCAGCTCAATAGCCAGACTTAGGGAGGTATCATTTCTTTGTATGGGATTGAGTATCTGTACTAGTATTATATCATCTGTGGTTTAGGAAATTAAATACTTTAATCCCGATATTCCCACGGGATCAAGACTTATGCGGGTGAAATCGCAGCGCGCAGCTAGTAATAATAATAAAGCTGAAGAGTGTGTTTTTTGTTTGTTTGAACGCGCTAATCTCTGGAAGTACTAGTCGGATTTGAATTTTATTTTGTATTTGATAGCCTGTTACATATAAAATGAGTTCATTGATTGCCCTGTGCACTCCAAACGTTACAGGTACTGTTTTGGTTTTATATTTCTTCCTATTTTTATAAATAATTTAAATTTCACCACGAAATCATAATAGAAAAAGATTAATATAATCGTTCAGGACTCACAGGAATACACACACGGTCTTAATACCTATTCAACACTAATCATTGCATTAAATAATTACTTTAATTACTCGACGAACTATACTAAAGAAAGGACATTTGGGTAGGCCGCATAAACTACTGAAACTGACAGACCATCATTAAAACTAACTGATTTAGAATTATAATTTTGTAGATGTACCTGGCACCCACATGGTATACACAGGCATGCGACCACGGCTTTATCTTGACTAAGGGACTAAGTTGGATCCCGAGAGCAGCGAAGGATTCTAGAGTATCCCCTCGCTACGGATTCTAGATTAGAATCCTGAGCGGAGCGAGGGATTCAAGGACCGAGTTAATTTTTTTTTCATGAGTTGTGTACTCTACTTTTTACCATTGTAAGTTGAGTTGTGGAAGTCAGACAGGCAGTCGCTCCATGTAAAATAGCGGTATTCAGCTGCATTCGGTTAGACTGAAAGCCGACCCCAACATAGTTGGAAAAAGGCTAGGCAGATTGATTGAATTGATGCTTTAGAACGAAATGATTCCGAAGTTAATATCTCATTTTCGTTACTGGAAGAACTCATTTTATTAAAATTATGTTAATATATTTTCCAATGACATAAAAAACCACGATAACAAATAGAAAAAAAAAAACTAACTAAAATAGGCGAGTTTTTTTTTATTATTAATTTAATTGTATAGCTCTATAGCTCCATTTAGCCAGCCAGTATGTACTTTCAGCATGTTTTATTAATAATTATCGTTTGTATATGATTCGTACAATTCGTGCTTGTTCCAAATTCAAAATGTTTTTATTCATTCAGTTAGTAAAAAGTTTTATTCACTGTTATTGATGAATAAAATGCTCTTTTTCGAGTGGCAATGGTAAAAAAAGTTTTTATGCAATATAGTTCACACAAAAATGTCTTTTATATATAAAACAAAATATTACAATTTGCTTTAATATGTTTAATTTGCTTGTAATTACTTAAGTCAGATAATTTTATCGAAATCTCCGTGGACGAAAATTTTTATATATTGTTAGGTTTTACCAATTTTTTATTTACAAAAATGTGTTTTTGCTTTCTTTACCTTGATGCGGTCCTGCAAAATGTGTAATTTTTTAGGGAGTGCCTCTGCTGGGTCCCAAAAATAACGCCATCGGGAACCGGCATGACATTACTGCCGGCAGCCTTTTTTATTTTCCATAATGGACACCAGCGGCGCAGCGTTTATGGAAATCCTTCCAAGTATTCAGAACTCCCAACTAACCCTAACCGAAGTATTTTTTTCTATATATATATTCTAGTCGTTTTTGGCACTCGCCGGCCGCTGCCGCGGCACCTCTCGCTCGGCTCGTGCGTAGGGGGTCAGTTCTAACCTAACCTAACATTTTTTTGCAAGTACAAATATTTAACCTAATCTAACTAGTTCGGTTCCCGTTACTAAGTACTCGATTACTGGAATATGGAAATATATTAATGGAAAAAAATATGCTTCATTACATGTTTTTTTTTTTTAAATTATGACTACCCCGCATATCTACTCCAGTATGCCAACCCCATTTTCCGCTTTTTTTTTCCAAATTCAGCGCCGGCAACCATTTCGGGAGCCGGCGCCGGCAGCGGAAGCACTCCCAATTTTCTATTACTATTTGAAGAGCTAAGTTCAAAAAAACACGATACAAGAAAATTATAGCTGTTAAGATTTTAGTGCAGGGTTCACCTTTGGTTTCAACCTAATTTCCCCGGCCTATTATGTAATTCCGTAGTTCCGTCCTAAGGACAGAATTTGGTCTGGCGAGTCATTAAGGCACACACACGCCAGGGAATAATAATTTTAAAGACCGTTATCGAAATCGGACTACATAAATATAAAGCATAGAAACTTAAATATAATTATTAAAGGATAGAATATAGTATGAGCTCTATTAAAATGGGTGGAGTCGAAAGTGTTAATACTTATAGTATATTTGTCAGCAACAGTACACATTTACGTGTAATTTTACTGACCAGAGCCCCGGAGAGCAAACATCGCGGTCACGATTCGTGAGTCGTATCTCGCATTCAAAAGTCTGTTTGATTCATTCTTTCAACACAACACATAATTGAAATTCTAATTATTTTTAAGACCAGGCACTCCAAACACAATTTACAGACAAACTCCGCCCCAATGCACCCCACCACTGCACTTTGTGCTAAACGCTAACACATCAGTAATAAAGTTGAATATCGCGTGCGCTCTTTGATCGTGTTCAAGCACGGAACTAAATGTCGTAAGTCTAATTCTATTTCGTCTATAACTAAAGTAATAATTGATCTAGAGAAAAAATATCCTATACTTGGATAATCTATATATATAAAAATGAATCCCTATTTCCCTTGGTCACGACATCACACTAAAACGGCTGAACGGATTTGGATGAAATTTGGGATATGGATAGACCTTGAACCGGAGAAGGACATAGGATACTTTTTATCCCGATATTTTTACGGGATTGAGACTTATGCGGGTGAAACCGCGGGGCGCAGCTAGTATAACTATATGTCTTTGTTCTCAATAATTATTTTAGACATAAAAGCCGAGTAATCTTGTTTATGTTTCAAATAATCTTTAAAAAAGACATGATTTTCGAATAAAAAATGGATCGAGCGAAAATGTTCCAATTATGCAACTGTCTTTTAATTGGAAAGAAAGAGTTCCAATAAATCATATACTAAAGTTCCATTCTGATTGTATGTGTGACTTTTCAGAATATGAATGCAAATTAACATACAATTTAGGGAGCCTCCTCTTAATGTAGTGTTAATTTTATATTATTTCAATACTTGGCTATAGTCAAACCACTATCAATGAGTTAAAATGCACTTACCAAATAAGAGACCCATTCTTTTCAAAATGTCGATGTCATCATGTATTTGAAACTTTTTGTTGAAATTGAACATATATTCTGTCCTGTAAAATATATTTAAAAAAATTAAAATCACATAGGGAAATTGTAATAAGTTGTCCAATTCGCATCAAGTCAATCAATCAAGGCATTTATTTAGTCTAGGAAAGTATTTTTTACTTACTTATCATTAGAAATACTGCAGTCAATTAAAGCTTTATCACTAGTATTCACAACAATGAATGGCAAATGGATTGCTGAGGATGGAGATGGCTTAACTCCTTTGCTCTCGGCTTCTTTGTTTCTTTCTATCAAACTCTTAAATGAAATGTGCTGAAAAGAAAATAATATTTTTATTAGTTTTAGGCACTGGATTTAATATTTTGCTGTGGCGATTTAACAAGTTCTGTGCTGGGAGCCCTCCACAAGGGCTCCCTCTAGTCGCATTTGGGATGCGTGGAGGCTCCGTGGATAGCTCAATTTAATTGTATGTTTTTTAAAGCAAATACAGCATTATACAGTGTGAAAATAAAATCAGGTAGTGTATTCATCGTTTAAACTTTTAAGAGACCTTTGCATTTTTATAGCGGAGTATTTCAGGACAAGACGTTAATTATTGCTGGGATAGCTCAGTCACAGTATAAGTATGTAACAGTATTATATATTTTTAATACTCCACTCAATAGAGGAGTATTTTTTTCAAACATACATTTTCACGCCAAAGAATCCGTAATTGTGATTTATTTACTATTTTAATATCCCCAGTGACACTCGCGCAATAAAGACGAATCTAACGACATACCATTCATCAAAATTGGCTCAGCCGTTTAGTAGTTACGAGGGAACTTAGAGACATACGAAAAAACAATGGCGATCGTAAATATAGCGACAAGATCCCACTGAAAACACAATTTTACTATGTTTTGTAAAGCATTTTATCTCGGTTTCAAACAAAATGACTAAGAACCCTCCTAGAGGGTTCACTTTAGTGCAAACGTAAATATTGGTGGACCCTCCAGGAGGGTCCCAGAGGGACCACTAGCGATATGTATGGCAGCATGGCATATGGGCTCTATGAAGATTGGGTGGACTCGAATGTGTTATATATAATAAGTACCTGTAATATGAGTTCTTGTAATTGTTGTGTCTTCTTTTGAATCTGCTCTAGCTTTGACTGTTTTTCTTTTTCTAATGCAGTACATTCTTGCACACTATTTGTTGGTAGTCCAAGCCATCTTATTTCTTTCTTTTCTTTAGATATTATATTCATTGCCATTAAGACATTTAATGCATCATATACTCTTCTGCGGATATTCTTTTGGTCATATTGCTGTAATGTTAAATTGATCTGAATTACATTTTTACTAATTGAATTTTCTATTGAACCTTTTTTAAACAAATTTGGCACACATATTTTATTTGGTTAACAAATACATTTGGATCAGAAAAATTGTATTATGGGAGTTTATAGATGTAGAGTTACACCAGTAACATAAAGATAGAACTAATAACACTTTTATTCATATACATACTTGGCTATCTGCTGAACCATGCATTCCTGCAGCAAATTCTAGAACTAATTCATCTGCTACTTCGTTATAAGAAGTGAAGCCTTTATTTCTGACCTTTTCACATACTTTCATTGAAAAATGCCTCAAACCTTTGCCAACTTTGTCTGCATGTTTACGTCTCTTAGTGGTACTGAAAATATACATAACAAAAATGTATTACAAGGCGATGACACTGAAAAACAGCGTAATATTTGGGATGTGCTACAAGATAACAGTTGTGTAGAAACGAATATGTATTTCAATAACTTAATCTTAGGTTGGAATAACCATCAAACGGCCGCCATGGCCCACGCACAATGGTCCACCTTAAGGACTTAGTAAGGAAACCAAACACTATAACTTAATCTTATGCATAATGTTTGCTTCATTTCGCTATTATGCTGATACATGGGCGAGGGTGATCACAAATGTTGGCTACATGAACTTTTACCCTTATCTATGAATATTTTTATAAAACTTCCTAATCGCGAACTCAGTGACAACTGAACAACAGGTCGCCATAAAAAACTGCTTAAAAATAAGGATAGCTAAATTGCTAAAGGAAATTCGTCCAGAGACTAGTTAAATAAAGTTGTACTCACTATTCTGCCGGGGGATCATTGTCGGAATCATGTCTCCTTCTAGAGGCATGCGACATAGTTGGAGATATGCTATTTGCAGTGCTAGCGCTTGTTACTTGGTTTTCGGACTTTGGTGGTAATGAAATTAGATCTGGCACAGTTTGAGAAAATTTCAGTTCAGTCAGTGACTCTTGTTTTACCTAGAAATGGAAGATTTACATTTTAGTATTTGGTTATTTAGTTTGGTAACAATTTTTTTTTTTTTTTATTATAGCTAAAAGTACCTCAAGTTCTTCAACTTCTTTTGGCTCAACTTTAATTTTTTGCAAACTTGCTAAATTATCAATATGCACGAACTCTGAAATAGAATAATATCCAGTTAAAGTAGATTAGCCAATCATAAAAGACTTGACACTACCTGCTATGTAAATAACAGTGACGGGAACTTATTATATCATCCACATACTAAGTAGGAAAAAATACGTATTATTGAAGCTAACTCAAAACTATTCAAGCAAAGTTAATAAAATTTATATGGCATAACCACCTCGAGAGCATACCCTTTCAAACAAGAAATGAATTTTCACAATCAGTCCACAATTTGATGGAGAAATCGGCGGACATACATAAAAAAATATACGCTGAGAACATATAACCTCCTCGTTTTTGGAATTCGGTTAATAACTTCCTCCTTTTTGGAAGTCGGTTAAAAAGCTGGTCATTAACGCCTCTCTTAAGCTTTATAAAAACAGTTATCTGCACTCAGTCAAACTCCAGCCTTGGATACGTCGAAGGCCCCTCTATCCGGGGGACTACAAGCACAACACACTTGACATGCTCAAATGCTCTTTCATTTGGAGCCTGCTCTCAAGAATTGATACCAAATCTTGAGATAACGATCCTAATCTTGGGAGTGTATTTTGTTATCATTTAAATTTGTGGAATTTTTAGCTCATTCGCTTTAGTTCCTTTCACTTGTCGGCATTTGAAACACCATGCTTAAGCTTGAGAAGCAGTATAGAGAACCTCCAAATATTGCGCAACATATATAAACATTGAAAAAAGAAGTCTATTGTGTTCTGTAATAGAACTGCCGTTTTCTTTAGCACGGAAGTCAAAATATTTTATCGTACATAAATCTACATGGACACATCAGGAACTTCAGAAGTTAGGTGTCCATAAAGGAGACGGCTGAAAGGAAATAACGAAAACCACTCTTTCTGCTGGGAAGTTGCATTGGCTGGAATGCCTATTTCGGGGACTCCTGTCTGTGTATGCAAGTACAAATCCTGCTACCAAGCCGAAGTTTAATATTTCTTCTACACTAATATTATAAAGAGAAAAGATTAGTATTTTTGTTTGAATATTCATTTCTACTCAAAAACTACTGGACAGATTTAAAAAATTCTTACTCCATTAGAATTCTATATTATCACTGAGTAATATAAGCTATAATTTATAAAGATATCACGCGGCCGAAGCCACTGACGGAAGCTAGTATAATTACCATAGCAAAAACTTTGAGACAAAACTTTGTTTTCCCTGAACTAGATGATTTTATATATTCTTAAATAGTATAAATCTAGAGGGTCGAAATCAATTAGCTAGCGAAACTCCGCAGAGATGGGTATCGACATCTAAACACGATAAAAATAAAACAAAGAAAAAAAAGATTCGATGATTTTTTTTCTGGGGCATTGACCACTGGTAGTGTAGTTACTTGAAATAATTGAGAAAAATCTGTTTTTTTTTTGTTTAATAGTGTTTAGATCAGAAGCGAGGTGCATGGCAATAAACTCCACAGTTACTCTATTAATATATGTAACTGTTAATAGGTATGGGGTGACAGTGTAGGCCTTTCAACAAGTACTTAACAAAATAGAAAATCGTCAACAAATCTACTTCAATCTAATCTACTAGATATTGATACCTATCACATCTGTGGAGTTTCAGTAACTAGCTAATTTAATTTGACCCTGATATACAATTTAGCAAGTTCCAGATTTCAATGAAATCATGTTTTTTGGGAAATACATGCTGGAATACAATTTATTAAGCAGGTACCTATAATAAGTCTCACTAGCTGCATTGATAACCAATTAATCATAACAAATGATAATGATGATTATTATAACAGGATAAAAATAAAGGCAAAAGATGGTGTAATAGATATCAGTTTCTTACTTGATGCACATTTGAGTCCAGTCAACTTCACTGCTCGGTATAATGATGTCTGCAATGTAAAGATAAATGTGTGTAGGTATTATTGATGTGTATTTAATTCAATTTGGTATCTGGTGCTATTGCAATTTAAAGTTTTCAATGACGAAAAAAGATCAACTTGAAAACTAAAAAGTCAGTTTCATATTAATTAGATTTTTTTTTTTGCTGGTATTATCTAGTCTCATAAAGATTATTGTGCTTAAGACAAATATAAAACCTCAAAATACCTTAATGTAATAAACAACCTGATCTACACTATTCCCATTTTGATGTTATTTTTGCAAGTCTCTATCATACTGATCAATCATTAATTAGAATTACACCTGAATGCTGTCTTAAATAAATTGGACTAATATTGTTATACAAACCTGTCAGAACTTACATATTTAGTTTTATCATCATGATTTTGAACCAATCAAATTAAGAAAAGATCTCCCTGTGTGATCCTTAGCTATTAATAGACTCATTGACTTGGATGAAGGTTAGAAAAATATATTATTTTTATCACAAAAACAATTAAATTAGCAGGTTTTTCACAGGAATGAAAGCAGTTTGCAATGAATTGGCATTTAAAAGCAATGACAAAATACTGAGTTTTGATTTCCAATGGTTTTATACAACAGATTTTTTTTTTAAATTTTGAATAGATTGCTCTAATTTTGCACAAGACAATAATAAGAGGTTCAAAATAAACACTATCTTAAAATAATACTTGTAACTCATCCAATGATTACAATTTATGCTTATCCAGACAAAGACAGTAATTGGTGTTACAGACTCTTATTACCATTGATATTTTAAATTCAAGAAACATAATTAATTCTGATTGCAAAACTCAACAAGCTTACTAAAAACAGTTTTGAAGGTTTGCAAAAGTTAGCAGTATCTTGTTATCATCAATTTGAGTGCTGCAAACTCATAGCAAGCTAAAAAAAACTGGTCTGAAGGTTTTCAGTTGTCTTGTGGCTTATCTAAGTACTATGTAGTATTTAATTAAATCCTTTCAAGCTTAGCTTTGGAGTTAGGTCAAAATTAGCAAGGAAACATTCTATGCTAAAATTATAATGACCATGGCTTAACACATACCTTAATATTTCCTTCTACTGCAGTCGGCAGTTTTATAATCTTCACAGGATTAGGTTTAATTTTTATCTGACCAAGTGTCTGATTGTTTGTATTATTTTGGACAACCTTTACCATTTGTGGATGCCCTAAAATAAAACGTGATAATTAGACATGAAATGCTAGCTCCTCATTCTTTCGTAGGCGATTACTGGTGGACATTAGATAGGTACTACAAAACAAGTTTACAATAGGAAGATTAGCACAATCATTGACAAGAAATAATTCATAGAGCGACAAGTTTGGTGAGTAACAAATGCACAAATAAACTGACAATGGGAAACACTGCCCAAACGGGCGCGTCATTTATCCACTTTACGGATTCTGTAAATTTTTAAAATTGCATGACTATGGAAAGTTACGAGCAGAACTGTAAACATTACGTGATAATGATAGTATAGTAAAGTAAAAGCTTCACGAAGATAGCTTGACTACTAACCATTAGCGTCATGTATAAGAAAATTTACAGTACTATTCGTCTGAGACATTTTCTCCGTATTCTTCGCAAATGTACGGCCATTTACGCAATTCACTAATGTAGCATTCAAACATTTGTTGATGACCAAACAAAATAATAATACCTACTAAACTCGAATTGTATGGTCAAAATGGCGACATTACTTTTGGGTTAACTTCGAAGGTCAGAAAAATCTAACGAAATTCTACTGTTTATTCTATAAATCACTATGTTTTAAATATCACTAAGCCCATCTTAATCAGGTATACAAAACGTAAGCACAAAGGTATAAACAACACACGTAAAAGCACAATTTAAAACAACGGAAGAGTAAATAGACAGGCGGGCGGGCGGTTTTATGATTTACCAGCTGATTGGACAACTGCTGTTGTGTTCACGTGGTAATCGCGGTGGCATCCACCGGGAATTTTGTATCCTGGAAAAGGCGCCAAATAAATTGGAAAATACTGCCATCTATTGACTAACATTTTACTTAATACTTCACAGAGTATAGTAGTCGCTTGTATTACTTTTTTCCAATGGCAATAATAACAACTTCTTAAAATATTTAACTTGGGAAAGGGCCCTTTGATACCCACACATTCTGAACAATCGACATGCGAGGGATCGAATGCCCAAGAGGCAAGAGGGCTCAATGTAGACCGCCCTTGCCAACCCCCGTTATTTCGTTTTTTTTTTTAGGTGGGTTATCTCGTAGTTGACCTCTGAGATCATGTCTACTTAACCGGGCTTTCCTGTGGATGCCTTAAGCTACTACACTTAACACCTCCAGCCAGGGGTAATTCAACTATGCTAATTAAAACAAGGTGAACGCTCACTAAGGGACGAATCTCGGCTTAGGGCATCAACCGGAGGGAGGACATCAAGGATGGGACGGGTTGATCATAATTTTTTGTCGGGGACTTTAAAGCTACGTTCTCAGCTGCAAAAACTACTGGTACTTCGTTATCGAGCAAGGGTCGGGGGGAGTATCATTTGCTCGGGGTCACGTAAATGAACACGGGAGGCGTTTGTTTTTGTACATTGTGCTGGTTTCCCTATTGCTCTCCTGGAAGAGGGTAATGGGGTCGTCTGGGTCGGTAAGGATTCGCTTAGAGGGCGGGTTCATTGATACTAGAGGGAGTGTAACTATCGGCCTCGTCAAACAGAAGGTTGCGATGTTTGGCGGCAGTATTGAAGTAACGTTGGAAGAGCGTTTGAGAAATTGGTGGATGGTGGGGATTTTTGGATTGAGATGGAGGATCTCATTCTTAACAAACCAGGGGGCTCCCGAGGCCTTCCGAAGGCAACGGTTCTGTAAGGTCTGCATCTTATGGATGTGACTGGGTCTTACTTGTGCCAAGACAGCACCCGCATGGATCATGATTGGGCGAATGCACGTTGTGTAAATACGCAATTTGCACCGTGAGTGAAGCCTTCCGAGAGTCCAAGAGACTTGCGCGCGGGCTTGCCTTATGTGCTCTTTGAAGGAGAGATGGTGGTCAACGACTACACCTAGGTACTTAGCTCACTTCTCCCAAGGGATAGGCTTGCCTAGCATGGTGGGACCCTTATATCGCCAGTGCTTCTCTTTCCCTACGGGTCGTTGCTTGTTTATGGGTCCGTCGGATTTCAAAAACCCGGACCCGTAAAAAAGGTAATGGGCAAGGTAATGGGACTGTGTTTAATGAGCCCATTTCTAGACAGATTCAGAAATGTCAATATAAGTGTATCTATGATGTCAATGTCATTGGAAGTTTGATACACAAATCAAACTTCCAATGAAATGACATCAGTGTTGCCACCTTAGCCCTTTTCGGGCTAGATCTAGCTCTTTTTACTCTGGTTTAACCATAGACATTTAATAAGTATCATAGACATTTAATAAGTATGGACTGGAAATACCTACAAAAAAAAGGTGCATACCTACAACTCCAAATGTCGCATAAAATGGCTGCCAATGCTAGGGTTGTGTCATTCAGGGAACATGGTGTTACTATTTCGAGTATCGATACTAGTACGTAATAGTATAACGAATCTTACTAGATATCACGGTTGAATCATATTTAAAAAAATATTAGCTAATAGTCCGTTGTAACAGAAAAAAACGAGTATTGACAATTTATCACTTCTCAAACAATTTTCCGCATAATTATAATTTCATTTATAGAATTATTACTTAGCAAATAAAGTTTTCACAAATATTTGTAACGCAAACCTAATGTTTGGCCAGTGAACGTTTAAACAAAGCCAAATATTTAGTATCGAGTGAACATGCAAGTCTTATGCCTGTTTTCACCTTCACTAAGTGACACTTAAATGAATCCCTAATAAAAGTTCACTGTTGGATTTTCAACGGTAGACTCAGCGCTGAGAGTTGAAAAACAGTGCAGTTTTATTTAGGTATTCATTTAAGTGTCACTTAGCTGTCGGTGAAAACGGGCAGTAGTGAATTAAATTTTTAACAATTTTATCATAAATGAACATTCGGAATAATATACATCCTTACGTATTATAAAACAAAGTACATCGCCGCGTCTGTCTGTTTTTCTGTCTGTCTGAACGCGAAAAATTCAAAAACTACTAAACGGATTTTCAATCAATTTTCACTAATGGACGGAGTGGTTCATGCGGAAGGTTTTAGTGTATAATTCATTAAAGTTTTGTGTAAATTGGCTGAAATTTGACGATTATTGTTGAAGATGTCGGATAAAATCATGCGGACTGGGATCTTTATTAGCGTGCGCCGCGGAAATCATAAAAGTTACATAAAATGTATGTTCTACAGTATTGTTCATCTTAAAAACTTCAACAAAAAAATCGTATACACTACATAAAACTCTGCGGAACGGTCTCTCGGTGCTATGAACCAAAGAGTACAGTTTGCTGTAAACCACGGGCCGGACCTAGCAATATCCTTTCAGCGCAGCGAAGGAACTAGTATCAGAAACTATTACGGAAACGGTACAACACTATTCCACCATGACATATCATTATAAACAAACGAATGAAATTATGAAATAATAAAAAGGTCTGTTGGACGGAAATAAACTCATATATTAAAATTTAAGCCGTATTTAATGATCACCTAGCAATTTTTTCATCGAAAGTTTATCACTTTATGTACTATTGCATGAAAACCGGCTACTAACCTGTGCAAAGACAATTGAGGTTGATTTTCCTTCTTTCTTGCACCACACTTCACAATATAACACACAGGCATGTTGAATTGGTGTTTTCCAACGTATATATGTCGTTTTAAAGGAAACCTCCACGTAATTTTCTCACAAATCTCAATAAAACAAAAAGTAAACAACCACTTGACAGCAGAACTACCATGAACTTGTCGCATATTATGGCGGATATGGCACTTACCTACAACTGTTACTACGTCTCAACAAAATGTTGCCATTATGAGGAACAACTGAAATATTGTTGTCTCTTTTATCAAATACGATTACCACATTAGAAAGAGTGAAATAACACGATATTTCACATTCTAGTTCTTTTTTCACCCATATTTGTAAAAGCAAACTTATGTATAGAATATCGCGGCGCCTCCGTGTTTTTACTATCTCAATGATAAGTATGGACTGGAAATAGCTACAAAAAAAGGTGCATACCTACAACTCAAAATGTCTCTTAAAATGGCTGCCAATGCTAGGGTTGTGTCATTCAGGGAACATAGTGTTACTATTTCGAGTATCGATACTAGTACGTAATAGTATTACGAATCTTACTAGATATCACGATTGAATTATATTAAAAAATTATTAGCTAATAGTCCGTTGTAACAGGAAAAAACGAGTATTGACAATTTATCACTTCCTAAACAATTTTCCGCATATTTATAATTTCATTTATAGAATTATTACTTAGCAAATAAAATTTTCACAAATATTTGTAACGCAAACCTAATGTTTGGCAAGTGAACGTTTAAACAAAGCCAAATATTTAGTATCGAGCGAGCATGCAAGTCTTATGCCTGTTTTCACCTTCACTAAGTGACACTTAAATGAATCCCTAATAAAAGTTCACTGTTGGATTTTCAACGGTAGACTCAGCGCTGAGAGTTGAAAATCCAACAGTGCAGTTTTATTTAGGTATTCATTTAAGTGTCACTTAGCTGTCGGTGAAAACGGGCATTAGTGAATTAAATTTTTAACAATTTTATCATAAATGAACATTCGGAATAATACACATCCTTACATATTATAAAACAAAGTACACCGCCGCGTCTGTCTGTTTTTGTGTTTGTCTGAACGCGAAAAACTCAAAAACTACTAAACGGATTTTCAATAAATTTTCACTAATGGACGGAGTGGTTCATGAGGAAGGTTTTAGTGTAAAATTCATTAAGGTTTTGTGTAAATTGGCTGAAATTTGACGATTATTGTTGAAGATGTCGGAAAAAATCATGCGGACTGGGAACTTTATTAGCGTGCGCCGCGGAAATCATAAAAGTTACATAATATGTATGTTCTACAGTATTGTTCATCTTAAAAACTTCAACAAAAAAATCGTATCGTTTACACATCATAAAACTCTGTGGAACGGTCTCTCGGTGCTATGAACCAAAGAGTACAGTTTGCTGTAAACCACGGGCCGGACCTAGCAATATCCTTTCAGCGCAGCGAAGGAACTAGTATCAGAAACTATTACGGAAACGGTACAACACTATTCCACCATGACATATCATTATAAACAAACGAATGAAATTATGAAATAATAAAAAGGTCTGTTGGACGGAAATAAACTCATATATTAAAATTTAAGCCGTATTTAATGATCACCTAGCAATTTTTTCATCGAAAGTTTATCACTTTATGTACTATTGCATGAAAACCGGCTACTAACCTGTGCAAAGACAATTGAGGTTGATTTTCCTTCTTTCTTGCACCACACTTCACAATATAACACACAGGCATGTTGAATTGGTGTTTTCCAACGTATATATGTCGTTTTAAAGGAAACCTCCACGTAATTTTCTCACAAATCTCAATAAAACAAAAAGTAAACAACCACTTGACAGCAGAACTACCATGAACTTGTCGCATATTATGGCGGATATGGCACTTACCTACAACTGTTACTACGTCTCAACAAAATGTTGCCATTATGAGGAACAACTGAAATATTGTTGTCTCTTTTATCAAATACGATTACCACATTAGAAAGAGTGAAATAACACGATATTTCACATTCTAGTTCTTTTTTCACCCATATTTGTAAAAGCAAACTTATGTATAGAATATCGCGGCGCCTCCGTGTTTTTACTATCTCAATGATAAGTATGGACTGGAAATAGCTACAAAAAAAGGTGCATACCTACAACTCAAAATGTCTCTTAAAATGGCTGCCAATGCTAGGGTTGTGTCATTCAGGGAACATAGTGTTACTATTTCGAGTATCGATACTAGTACGTAATAGTATTACGAATCTTACTAGATATCACGATTGAATTATATTAAAAAATTATTAGCTAATAGTCCGTTGTAACAGGAAAAAACGAGTATTGACAATTTATCACTTCCTAAACAATTTTCCGCATATTTATAATTTCATTTATAGAATTATTACTTAGCAAATAAAATTTTCACAAATATTTGTAACGCAAACCTAATGTTTGGCAAGTGAACGTTTAAACAAAGCCAAATATTTAGTATCGAGCGAGCATGCAAGTCTTATGCCTGTTTTCACCTTCACTAAGTGACACTTAAATGAATCCCTAATAAAAGTTCACTGTTGGATTTTCAACGGTAGACTCAGCGCTGAGAGTTGAAAATCCAACAGTGCAGTTTTATTTAGGTATTCATTTAAGTGTCACTTAGCTGTCGGTGAAAACGGGCATTAGTGAATTAAATTTTTAACAATTTTATCATAAATGAACATTCGGAATAATACACATCCTTACATATTATAAAACAAAGTACACCGCCGCGTCTGTCTGTTTTTGTGTTTGTCTGAACGCGAAAAACTCAAAAACTACTAAACGGATTTTCAATAAATTTTCACTAATGGACGGAGTGGTTCATGAGGAAGGTTTTAGTGTAAAATTCATTAAGGTTTTGTGTAAATTGGCTGAAATTTGACGATTATTGTTGAAGATGTCGGAAAAAATCATGCGGACTGGGAACTTTATTAGCGTGCGCCGCGGAAATCATAAAAGTTACATAATATGTATGTTCTACAGTATTGTTCATCTTAAAAACTTCAACAAAAAAATCGTATCGTTTACACATCATAAAACTCTGTGGAACGGTCTCTCGGTGCTATGAACCAAAGAGTACAGTTTGCTGTAAACCACGGGCTGGACCTAGCAATATTATTTCAGCGCAGCGAAGGAACTAGTATCAGAAACTATTACGGCAACGGTACAACACTATTCCACCATGACATATCATTGTAAACAAACGAATGAAATTATGAAATAATAAAAAGGTCTGTTGGACGGAAATAAACCCATATATTAAAATTAAAGCCGTATTTAATGATCGCCTAGCAATTTTTTCATCGAAAGTTTATCACTTTATGTACTATTGCATGAAAACCAGCTATTAACCTGTGCAAAGACAATTGAGGTTGATTTTCCTTCTTTCTTGCACCACACTTCACAATACAACACACAGGCATGTTGAATTGGTGTTTTCCAACGTATATATGTAGTTTTAAAGGAAAACTCCTCCTAATTTTCTCACAAATCTCAATAAAACAAAAAGTAAACAACCACTTGACAGCAGAACTACCATGAACTTGTCACATATTATGGCGGATATGCATTGAGATAGAAAAAACATGGAGGCGCCGCGATATTTTATACATAAATTTGCTTATACAAATATGGGTGAAATACGAACTAGAATGTGAAATATCGTGTTATTTCACTCTTTCTAATGTGGTAATCGTATTTGATAAAAGAGACAACAATATTTCAGTTGTTCCTCATAATGGCAACATTTTGTTGAGACGTAGTAACAGTTGTAGGTAAGTGCCATATCCGCCATAATATGCGATAAGTTCATGGTAGTTCTGCTGTCAAGTGGTTGTTTACTTTTTGTTTTATTGAGATTTGTGGGAAAATTACGAGGAGTTTTACTTTAAAACTACATAAATACGTTGGAAAACACTAATTCAACATGCCTGTGTGTTGTATTGTGAAGTGTGGTGCAAGAAAGAAGGAAAATCAACCTCAATTGTCTTTGCACAGGTTAGTAGCCGGTTTTCATGCAATAGTACATAAAGTGATAAACTTTCGATGAAAAAATTGCTAGGCGATAATTAAATACGGCTTAAATTTTAATATATGCGTTTATTTCCGTCCAACAGACCTTTTTATTATTTTATAATTTCATTCGTTTGTTTACAATGATATGTCATGGTGGAATAGTGTTGTACCGTTGCCGTAATAGTTTCTGATACTAGTTCCTTCGCTGCGCTGAAACGATATTGCTAGGTCCGGCCCGTGGTTTACAGCAAACTGTAGTCTTTGGTTCATAGCACCGAGAGACCGTTCCACAGAATTTTATGATGTGTATACGATTTTTTTTGTTGAACTTTTTAAGATGAACAATACTGTAGAACATACATTTTATGCAACTTTTATGATTTCCGCGGCGCACGCTAATAAAGTTCCCAGTCCGTATGATTTTTTCCGACATCTTCAACAATAATCGTCAAATTTCAGCCAATTTACACAAAATCTTAATGACTTATACACTAAAACCTTCCGCATGAATCACTCCGTCCATTAGTGAAAATTGATTGAAAATCCGTTTAGTAGTTTTTGAGTTTTTCGCGTTCAGACAGACAGAAAAACAGACAGACGCAGCGGTGGACTTTGTTTTATAATATGTAAGGATGTGTATTATTCCGAATGTTCATTTATGATAAAATTGTTAAAAAATTAATTCACTAATGCCCGTTTTCACCGACAGCTAAGTGACACTTAAATGAATACCTAAATAAAACTGCACTGTTGGATTTTCAACTCTCAGCGCTGAGTCTACCGTTGAAAAACCAACAGTGAACTTTTATTAGCGATTCATTTAAGTGTCACTTAGTGAAGGTGAAAACAGGCATAAGACTTGCATGCTCGCTCGATACTAAATATTTGGCTTTGTTTAAACGTTCACTGGCCAAACATTAGGTTTGCGTTACAATTGTTTGTGAAAACTTTATTTGCTAAGTAATAATTCTATAAATGAAATTATAATTATGCGGAAAATTGTTTGGGAAGTGATAAATTGTCAATACTCGTTTTTTTCTGTAACAACAGACTATTAGCTAATATTTTTTTAATACGATTCAACCGTGATATCTAGTAAGATTCGTAATACTATTACGTATTAGTATCGATACTCGAAATAGTAACACTATGTTTCCCTGATTGACACAACCCTAGCATTGGCAGCCATTTTAAGAGACATTTTGAGTTGTAGGTATGCACCTTTTTTTTTGTAGGTATTTCCAGTCCATACTTATTAAATGTCTATGCGGATATGGCACTTACCTACAACTGTCACTACGTCTCAACAAAATGTTGCCATTATGAGGAACAACTGAAATATTGTTGTCTCTTTCATCAAATACGATTACCACATTAGAAAGAGTGAAATAACACGATATTTCACATTCTAGTTCGTATTTCACCCATATTTGTATAAGCAAATTTATGTATAGAATATCGCGGCGCCTCCGTGTTTTTTCTATCTCAATGGGTTGAACCCGTTTTTCATCCCTTTAGCCCGATAAGGGCAATCTAGCCCTAAATGATAAATTGTAAAGAAAAATTCACAACTGTCTTAAAATACTAATACCCAGCAGGAAATAATCCATATCAGGATTATTTTAGCTTTACCCCATTCAAATGCCGATGTGGAGTGTGTCTTCAGTTCCATGAACTTGATAAAAAACAAAAAATCGCAATAAAATGTTACTAAAAGGATTGATGGTGACTAGATAGGTATTAAAACGTTTAAAACAAACCTGATGCTCTCACCAATTATCTCATAAGGTAATAAAAAAGAGTATAAACAATACTAAATACTCCTTCAAATTAGGCACTATCATCCGCGATCCACGGCAACCCTCAACATCCACAGCTGCAGCTACAAGTACTAAAGAAACAGGTTCCTTTGATGATGAATTTGATTTTTAATCAAGTAGTCCATTAAGGAAGTTTTCAACTTGTAAAATCAATGCAAGTTTTTTTTAATGAATATTATTGATATTCTTAAGCCCTTTTTTATTTCCTGATTCTAGCCCGTTCCCATCCTGATTCTAGCAGTTCTAGCCCGTTTCAGCTTCGTAAGTAGCCTCTCTTAAAAAAATAAGGTGGCAACACTGCATGACATTGACATTTCTGCTTTGCCTCTTTTGTCATTTGTCAAAAAGCTTTCAAAGTTTGTTAGTAACTTTTAAACTGTACAAGAATTATTAATAAAGTGTGTTGTAAGCGCATAGAAACTTTAAACGAAAGTTGTAATAATGTGGCTGCTGCTTTATTTTTTATACTTTTTTATATTATATAATAGCATTAGTTCAATAGGTATTGAAGATCTCAATGTACCTCCAGAACATGTAACATATGTTTTTAATGCTTTCCCTAGTGTTGCTGATGCTTGTCTATCAGAACCTCAATGTATGTACAAAGATTTAGCAGGGATTAAAGGATGTTGGGGCTATGAACATGACTGTTATAGAAATGTTTCATACCCTTTGCAACCTGTCTGTCCTGGTGATCACCGGGGCTGGGTAAAGACTAAAAAGGCTCAGCTTGATACGTTCTATACTCAAGCTGATTTTGGTAAGTACTGATCTAAATATACTAAGCTTCATTGGCTAGGGCAAACTGTTTTTGTTACACAAAGTATGGTTTAAACATTTAAATCTGTGAATCTAATCATTTGGATGGTTCCATGTGATAGGATTTCATGGATTGGTGACCATGAGAACTGGATTAAATAGCCCGGTCAGAGGGTCATCTTAGGGGCGGATTTAAAAGCCCACTAACCCAATGTCAGAATATTGCTACAATCAATACAGCTATTTCCTTGGTGATCTTCTAGAGATAAATATTATAATACTAAAAGTATGTGGCCTGCACATTTTCTCTGAAATATTTTTATTTATAAAAGAACATTGACATGGAGTGAGTTGTCTTGAGGTAATATTGCCTACCCTATCAAATGTGGCAGTACTTTTTGGTCTACTAATTTTAAATTCTACTTTTTTATAATAAATAATGATATAATTTTGATTCAAGTAAATTGTGTCTCTTTCTAATTACAGGCTATGTTAAAGAACAAATAGACGATTTGATGGTCATGTGTGAAGCTACCTATCCTGATGACACTTCTCTGGAATGTTCAAAGTATTTAAGGTATTGACTTCAATTTCATAACAGTTAATTTGTATGTGAGACTGTTTTACTGTTATTAAACTCACCTATTACAAGGTGCCAAACACGGAAATTAGAAATATGGTTTATATCATTAGTACCTTCATACATATTAAAATCAAGATATAACATTGATTTATATATTATAATAATGAATACGTTTGAATTGCAGATTTTGTCGTGGTCGGAACATGATGTTAAATTTTACAGGCCTTGTGGGTCGTGGAAATAACTTGCGTTATAAAATGGATATTCTTGGGCCTGGTCAGATAGGTATGCATCTTTTTATTATTTACACTGGATTGAGTTCTTTTTGGTATAAAACATATTTTGACTACCAATTAATTTTATAGGTGAAATTAATTGTTAAGCCTAATACTAATCTATATTTGTGAGTCACTAGAATTATTTAATTATATTAGTTCTTTAATTTTCAATGAAGAATCAAATTAGTTGGCAATACTATCTGGCCAAAATTGTAAGATATTTTCATTAGTAATGAATAATTAATATATTTCAAAGGATTATAAGTTTCTAACAGAATTTTTTAGCTCAAAATTTAAGCTGAGAAGCTATGGCACAATGGCATATGCACTAGCTAGCTGATAGCACTATGGGATTAGGAATACAGCTCTTGATTTACATAGATCATACCTGAAAGATAGAAGGGTTAAAGTTCAGGTAAACGGCGTAAACTCATTAGTGTCTGAAATGGCAATGGGCGTTCCTCAAGGTTCGATATTGGGTCCATTCCTCTTTTCAGTTTACATGAATGATTTACCCCAATTATTTCAAAATCAACCGAAGATGGTGTTATTTGCAGATGACACATAATTAATCTTTAAAATAAACCGACGGTCACAAAATCTTGAAGACGTGAATAGCTCTATTCTGCAAGTCCAAGATTGGTTTACGGTAAACAATTTGGTACTAAATAAAACAAAAACCAAATGCATTAGATTGAAATCACCTAATGTTAGAAGTAGCGAATGTGACATCATATTGAATGGGGAAATCTGGAATTTATTAATCAAACGGTTTTCCTAGGAATCACGTTAGACGAGAAATTACAATGGGGACCTCATATAACATCTCTTGCGGGGCGGCTAAGCTCGGCCGCTTATGCTGTTAGAAAGATAAGACAATTAACAGATGTAGAAACCGCACGATTGGTCTATTTTAGCTACTTCGACAGCATTATGTCGTATGGCATTTTACTATGGGGTTGGGCTGCTGACATTGAATCCATCTTTATTTTACAAAAGAGAGCTGTCAGAGCCATTTATAATCTACGTCGCCGCAAATCTCTCAGGAAACTATTTAAAAGGATTAATATTATGACGGTACCTTGCCAATTAATTTATGAAAATATTATGTACGTAAGGAAAAATCCACATCTGTTTAATAAAATAAGTGATAGACATAATTTTAATACTAGAAATAAAGATAGACTAGATCAACCATTTTTCAGATTATCTAAAGTACATACATCTTTTATGGGGTACTGTGTTAAATGTTACAACAAAATACCTTGTGACATATTGCAATTAAATGAAATAAAATTTAAAACTCATATTAAAAGTACACTTTGTAAACAAGCATATTACAAATTAGAGGATTGTATCTAAGATAAGAGTGCTTGGAAACATGCTGGTCCTGCTCCATAGGACAATTTAGAATCAAGACTAAATCAAACAGGTTGCTAATTTAATTGTAAAATTTATAATTTTGTGTTATATTACATTGATTTTACATTCTGTGATTACTTCCTCACACACTGACTTATTAATTTTAAAAACATTAGGAAAATCGTCTACTTTTACAATGTTTGTAAATATGTGAGCACCATGTATCTATCACATAATTAAATTATCTGTCGTTGCTTCATTTTTAATTATTTTTACCTATTGTGGTATAGTAATTTTATTCTAGGTGCATCGTCTTCACATATAATTATTTAACTAATGTACGTACTTATACAAACTATTGTAAAACATTTTAAAAGAGTAACGGTGGAGTTTCTTGACCATTCTTCTCCATACGAAAACTACCTTTTGGAAGGGGCGACTAGAATCAATTATATTATTCTGTAAATTTTGACGTTAAAAAGTGCCATACATGGGCCTATTTGAAATAAATGATTTGACTTTGACTTTATAACCAAACTAATGCATGCATATTTGTAACGTTTCAGGGGGATTCTGCAATTTTTATTCTGAGCGGCTAATGAAAGAAGCAGAACACATGAGTGCTCTACAATCGTGGGGTCCCGAACTTGTGCATTTTGTGAAAACCCCTAAAAGACCTATAGCTGATGGAATATGTGATATAATTATAAATAAACCAACATACATAATGAAATTAGATGCAAGTATGTTAGTTAGGTTTTAGATGGACATAATCTGCTTCATCATCAGCCATGTCTACATATGAATAATATATTACTTTCTGTGTTTCAGCTGTTAACATGTACCATCATTTCTGTGACTTTTTCAACTTGTATGCATCTCTACATGTGAATTCAACACATCCTTCTACTTTTTCTAAAGACAATCACATATTGGTCTGGGAAACATTTACCTATGAGTCTGCCTTTCAAGAAACATTTGAAGCATTTACTGATAATCCTATTTGGGACTTAAAAACATTCAGAGGAAAAGTAGTATGTTTCAAAAATGTTGTGTTGCCTCTTCTACCTAGAATGATCTTCGGCCTTTATTACAACACTCCCTTGGTAAGTTTATTTCAGTGTTTAAACTTAGTCAAGAAGCAGGCCAAATAAGTGAATAAAACCCTGTCATAATAAATGCACTTTTGCAAGATTTATTTGATTGAGATTGATCTATAACGAGTTCCTATCGTCTGTCATCTGACGACAATTGGTTAGTCGTTAACAAATCCGACCGTCATGAAAAAAAAATATTTTGTTTACCGTCTTTTGCAGATATATGGTTGCGAAAGGAGCGGGTTGTTTCATGCATTCTCAAAACACATAATCCACTCTTTACATATAAAACTATTCCCACGGACCAGCGACAAAGTGAGAGTAACCCTGCTATCAAGAGGTACGACGTATCGATCGATATTGAACGAGAAGGCCATCATTGACGCTTTGACTAAAGTTGAAGGGTATGAAGTGAATCGGGTGGTGTACGATAAAACAGTGCCTTTTCTAAAGCAGCTAGAAATAACACATAATACAGATGTGTTCGTTGGCATGCACGGAGCCGGATTAACGCATCTACTGTTCTTACCTGATTGGGCGGCCGTGTTTGAAGTGTGAGTACGATTTTTAGGATACAAATACACAAATTATTATTGTATACTTAAGGATAAATAAGATTGATGAGTGAAAACTTTGTCACATAGTTAATGTATTTTTTCAGTTATAACTGCGAGGATCCTAACTGCTACTTAGATCTAACGAGACTTCGCGGACTTAAATATGTAACTTGGGAAGATAAAACAAAACTTGTGCAACAAGATCAGGTAAATTTTGATTTTATATTGCTTTAAACTCAAGCACTTGTGTAGAAGTAAAGGATTGCGTCCACTCACGGCATGGCACGGCACGGCAAGGGATTTTTATGCGACGAATAGGAATATAACTTAATAGTATGACAATAAAATTGGAAAAGGACGTCGCTGCATGCCTAAGCATACTCCGACATCGTTGCCGCGGCTTGCATGTAGTGATGCTGAAGGATGGAAGGCCCTGCTGTGCGTTGCCGTGCCGCCAGTGGGGCAGGCCCTAAGTGTGCCCTGGCCAATCAGCCTCGCATTCCTAGCTGGCAAATATTTTGACCACGGCATGAGTCGTAACACAAAATAAGAAGAAGTCTAGTGTAGAACTAGATTTAGCGGCTAAGCTAGTCAATAGCGATTTCTAAACATTCGCGACCTCTGCCATTTCTAATATGAAACATTATTTTCAGGGTCATGGGCCCGGTGGCGGTTCACATGCAAAGTTCACAAACTATTCATTCGACGTACGTGAGTTTTTGAGGCTAGTGGAGAAATGTGCGGAGCACGTCCGTCAACAAAAAGCCTTCAATGATTTCCTCAAAGCCTCCGGAGTAACGCGAGCACACGAAGAGTTGTAAGACAGGCATCAGTTTCTGTTTTCTAATTTGTGATATTTCTTCCTAATTGTTTTACTTTCTTTAAATCATTCCAATTTTATTGAAAAAAATAGGTATTAAGTACTTTTGTTACGTATTTTTGAATCTCGCTATAATGCAAATTGTATCGAATGCGCATTGAAAACATTGTATGACACGCTTACTACGCTTAGTGCTGTAGCTTTAACGTTAGCTCGCAACGGTATTATTACAAGATGTCGGTTTAAGTACATACAAAAGTAAAATTCAGTTGTGAGTAAAGCTACGGTTCCCTAGAAGAGCAGTGGTCGCACATTACGGCCACAGTGATGGCTGTCATGAGAGTGAAGGCAGAGGCAACAATTTAAATCGTTGGCTTAGCCCTACGGTGTCAAAAGATAGTCGCGTTTCAGTTTCGTTTTGACACCTCTGACGAATAATGACGCAGTAACTTGGTTGCCATGGAAACGCTATTTAATAATGTGTGAGTTTATCAGTATGGACACTTTTTCGCGTGACTAAGTACAATGCGTGAGGGCAAATCTAGCGATTTAAATCTTTAAGAAAGTTGAAATAACAATAATTTGAAGAATAAAATAAGTTGGTGTTTTTTCCTAGAGAGCGTTTTTGACACGGTAAAGTCATAATAACGTTTCAGTGTCGTCATTCGCCGGTAAATTGGTGACGCTATGTGGCGACCCCCGCTCTTCTAGGAAACCATAGCCTAACAATACTCACTTTTTAATTGCATAAAAAAAGTACAACATGGCCCAATTAAAATTGAATAAAAGTTTCCAGCAGAAAATTCGTCTCCATTTAGAGAGCCTAATCTGTTATATAATCTCGTGAAAAGTCATTTAAATTCAAATCCATTGCATTATGCGCGCTAAATGTAATCAGTCAAATTATATTTATGTAATCCTCAAGAAGTACATTAACGGGTAAGGGAAGGGGGGTATGTTAACCTCATCTCCGCGGACAAACTTTTAAATATTGATATTACAAAATCCTGGGCACATTATTCTTGTTGCTTCTATATGTGAGAACAATGTACAAAATATAATCAAAAGCAATTGAAAATATAAGATTAAAAATAAGCCCTGGTAGATAAGAGATGACCAGTCTCAACTGACGGCACCCGTTGACGAACATGACGCGTGGATCAGCACCATCCAGCTCAACCATTTTGTAGGGAACCGAATGATCCAACATCAGTTAGCAACCAAGATCGCTACCATCAGCGAGACATTTAAGTGAGCATGACATACTCTCAACTGCCATGCTCTTTCAAGTCAACATACATCTTAATAACATAATAAACGGCTCTATGGTACTCACGGCTTTAAGAAAATGTCCGATATTCATAGTTTAAATACCAGGAATAAACACAATCTTGCTGTGCATCGCACACGTCTCCACAAAGTAGACAACTCGTTCATGGGTCAATGTATACGCTTTTACAACAAACTTCCCATTGACATTCGAAACTTACCCATTAATAGATTTAAAATCTGTATTAAAACTAAACTTTGTAAAAAAGGGTATTATAAAATTTCAGATTATTTAGAAGATAAAAAAGCATGGGATTGAACTGCTCGCTCTGCTAAGCCTTGTGATAAAACTTAACATTTTAATTATTTTGTAAAATCATGAAAATATATCAGTTTTATATACACATTGACATTGTTGAAAATTATATTCAAAATGACATGATTACTTTGTAAAGTATTATATTATTTTAATTAATTATTGTGAATGTGAGGACTATGTGGATATCATTATTATTTTCATTTTTCAGTTAGTTTTAATTATGGTCTGGCAGTTTGAGTAGTTTATGCGGCCTACCCAAATGTTCTTTCTTTGGTATTGTTCGTCGAGTTGAGCTCCTTAAGTTCTGAGTTGAGCTCCACGATTACTGACAAATGCTTGCACTGACTGGACAGGTTCACTCAAATCTGTGTGGTTCTTTCCTCAAAAGACCATTTCAGACACTAATCTACATGGTCCTCATATGGCCTGACCAGGATTATGTCTGGACTTTAAAAGAGACTGTGACCTCTGAGTTTGTTTCGGCCTTTCTTCTCAGAGTAGTCAGATAGGAAACGCCGAACTCAACTAGCTTATTTTTTTTTTTTTAATATGACGTGTAAAAGTGATTCCGATATCCTATTTACAGAATAAACAATTTCATTTCATTTCATTTCACATTTAAAAAAATTGAAAAAATGCTTCTAAATTATAAAAACTATAGTTTGCAATGTATTTAAGAGATTAATAGAATTTTACGACCAAAAAGAAAGAAAATCATTATTATCTAATTGGAGTATTCAACCATTTACTTGGTAAAATAAAAAATAAACATTAAGTTCGTAATCTCAAAATTAAAAAAAGGGGAAGCAACTCTTCCGAATATTAAAATTTTAACTAGTGAGCCCAAGTGGCTGTGGAGCAGGACCAGCATTAAGCCAAGCATTTTTATCTACGATATAATCATTCAACTTATGATATGCTTGTCTACATAGTGTGCGTTTAATGCATGTTTTAAATTTCTTCTCATTTAGTTGAAGAATATCGAGTGGTATTTTATTATAACATTTTACACAGTACCCCATAAAAGAAGTGTGGACTTTATATAATCTAAAACGTGGTTGATCTAAATTGTTCCTATTTCTAGTGTTAAAATTATGCCTGTCACTTATCTTACTTAATAGATGTAGATTTTTTCGAACATACATAATGCTTTCATATATATACTGACAAGATACCGTCATGATGTTAATTTTCTTAAACAGTTCCCTTAGAGATTCGTGTCTGCGGAAGTTGTAGATGGCTCTGACGGCCCTCTTTTGCAGAATAAAGATAGAATCAATATCTGCAGCCCGTCCCCACACCAAAGACCGTAAGACATGATGCTATGAAAGTAACTAAAATAGATCAATCACGCGGTATCCACGTTTGTTAGTTGGCGGATTTTCCAAACAGCGTAAGCGGCTGAACTTAGCCGTCCTGCTAGTGATGTTAAGTGAGGACTCCACTGTAGTTTGGAGTCAAGCGTTATCTCTAGGAAAACCGTCATTTCGACGAATTCTAGTGTCTCCTTATTCAATACAACGGTAACTCGAATGTTATGCATTTAGTTTACTTCTCATTTAATACCAAATTATTTACAGTAAACCAATTATGAACCTTAGGCATAGCGTTATCTACGTCGTCAAGTTCCTGTGCATGTCTGTTTACTTTAAAAACAGTGATGTGTCATCAGTAAATAACACCATTTGTGGTCGGTTTTTCAGTAAATTAGGTAAATTATTTATAAATACTAAAAAAAGGAATGGACCCAATATTGAGCCCTGTGGTACACCCATTTTGACGTTTAAACCCAATGAATTTACAACTTTTATTTGAATTTGCTGCAGTCTATCATTCAAATATGATTTTACTAAGCTCACTGCAAGTTTATCCAGACCGTAATGCTCAAGTTTCAAGAGTAGTGGTTAGTGATCTACGCAATCAAATGCCTTGGATAGGTCGCAAAAGATGCCCATTACATCTCGTGCCTCTTCCCATGCATTAAAGATGTGTTTTAATAAGGTTACACCGGCGTCGGTTGTGCAACGTCCTTTGGTGAAACCATACTGTTGATAATGTAGGATGTTATTACGATGATTGAATGATTGAGCATTTGATTTAACATTACTTTTTCAAACACCTTGCTGAAAACCAGCAAAACCGATACGGGTCTATAATTATTAGTGTCTTTGCTGTCCCCGGATTTGAAAGGTGGAATAACTTTACTGTATTTCATTAAATCCGGGAATGTCCCTTGATCTACAGACAAATTAAATATTAAAACTAAATAGGGTGCAATTGTCTCAATAATTGATGAACAAACTTTAGTAGACATGCCCCACAAATCTTCGGTAATTTTGATCTTAAGTTGCTTAAAAGCTTTAAAGGGTTTATATGTTTAAATTAAAATTCCACAGGACAGGCTGAAACATTCACTTTGAATAAATCAATCGTAAGTGAGGGGTAGGAATTTAAAGTTTCTGTAGTTTTAATTGGAATATTGGTAAAGAAAGTTGCAAATTCCTGAGCAACATCGATGTTATCGCTAATGAGATCGCGGGAAGTGTCCAGTGTGTAATCTGTATTATGTCTTTAGTTCTTGTTTGTTTCATTGTTAATCTTCCAAACTGTCTTTATTTTATTGTCTGCTGATTTAACTCTGTTGCTAATGAAAGAAGCTTTAGCTGCTTTGCAGATATTTTAAAAAGTTTTAGAGTAAGTAGCAACATAGTTATTAAAAGTTTCCGTGTTAATATACGGTTTAAGGCCATACAGTTCAAAATGTTTCCCTACTTTTCCTGATTTTATTCAGTGACTGGGTAACTAAAGGCTAGTTACCCAGTCACTGAATAAAAACTTAGGGCAAAGTTTTTTTCTTAAAAGACTTATTGAACTCGTGTTTACACTAAGGAAAATAATTGTTCATACAACATATTGCCATTGGACATATTTAGACCCTGAGCACTAACTTGCTAATTAAAGTGCTATTAAACTTATTTAAATTACCCGATGTTATTGGTCTAGTTTGTATCTGCACTTTTAGTATTGGTGTGTTGGACTCAAAAATAACGGTTTGACCGCTGTGATCAGAAGGAAGATTATTTACAATGGCTTTATCTAAGTAGTCGCAGCAACAAAAGACATTATCAATACATATAGCATTAGTCGAAGTTATTCGCGTTGGTTCTAAAAGATAAATTACGTTGAGACCGGTGAGTGGGGTCGGTTTGAGGCAACCTGTGATAGTGGCTAGTGGCATGTTTTGGACATTACGAAAGTCAGTTATTTAAAATTAATCTTGGTTCTAGTAATGTCTCAGCCATCACCGATGGATCCTAACTAGCAAAATATGTGCTTATTTATTTATCTACAAGGCTATTTTATTAACGCTTATAAGATACTTATAGGTTGCTACAACCCTGGATTTGGGCACACTTATAGGAGCATTTTGTTTTTATAACAATCGTATAATCAACTAACAGAATGTTATTAACTCCTATGATTTACTATCGAAGAAACGCATATCTGTACACTGTAAGGACTATTCTTGCTTGCAGCACACGGCCGCTATAGTAACGCTAACCTACAACAAAAAAAGGGTCGTGTGCACGGGATTTTGCTTTCAAATTGATTAGATATGCGTTACTCCTATGGTACTTTCAATAGCATTAGAGAAGTATAATGAGTGCTACAATTATAGACACAACCTTTATAAGTACGATAAGTTTTATAAGCTTCTGATACAATCTCCTTACCAAACAATTCACAAGAATTGTTTGTACGTATGTACTTCGTTGTTGGATATAAGTATATTTTCCAAAACTTGAAGTGTTTTTGTTTATTCTTTGCTTCGAGAGTGATCGTTGAAATTAAAAAAATATGTTTTATTATAAGTGTTTATATCTTATTACTATTTATGGTAGCATAGTATGTGAGAATGTGAATATAGGGTGTAAAATCATTGGGAAATAATATTCAATGTTAAAATATGCTATGTTTATATATTTTTTTAAAGCGCCTCTAAAAATTAAACGTTACACAATTGTTTTAATACATTTATAACAATCGAATTTATCTAATACTCGCCATATTTAAAAATGATTTTGACTGAGAGCGTGTTATGACTATTATAAGCATACTTGCGCTTATTTCAATTTTAATAAGAACTATTTGCCTCCATATTAATATAAACTTATATTGATCTCATAGCGCTCTAATTTAGTGCTTTTACTCTTATAATAATTATGATCAAGACTATATTTTTACGATCTTATTAAGGTCTCCCCTAAGTATGTCATTAATCTTATACTCTCAAGATGTAAATGCTACTACAGAAGCAGAAATTTTACGAAGACTAATAGTCCTTGCATGTAGCAAGGACTATTAGTCTTTGTACGTATGTCCTATAACTGTCTTATAACCTAATATTGTAGTGAACTATAAACCTTAGTCATAAGATCAAGTGATCTTGAGTATTACAACACTTATAAACATAATCCTGTATTGTAATAAAAGCCTAAATTATAAGAACAAGTGATCTAGAGTATATCATAGCTTGTGGAATGGTATTAAAAGAATGGAAGCATTTACCAGTGTTAGTATAAGAGTTTTATTAGTCTTGGCAGTCCTATAATTTTCATTATAGGACTTTTTTGTCCTTTAACATAAGAGACCTTTTGTCCTTTATCATATAAGACCTTTTTGTTTAAAGATTTATGCACTGTATTTCTCAAAGAATTGATGATGTTAAGTTACGAATGTGTACTTATTTCTGATGCTTTTAAAATCTTGACAATCCGTTGATAATATAAAAAAGTACCATTTTGGAAAGCAAATGTATCGCGGTACCTTTATATCTGTTATAAAAAAAAAATGTTATCATTGATGTTTGCTTTCCCCTATAAAATTATTTTTTTGCAGATTCACAAGTTTGTCGTAGAGGTGGAAGTCGATTGGTTCCCTCTATGTTGAGTCTCTTTATGTCGAGTCTGTTGTTCTTGCAAAATATTGCTATTTTACGTTTTCTAATACCGTTACGTCGAGTTTGGTTAATAGGTCCACTCAGGATATAAATTAAAAGCTAGTATCATTAAAATATTTTAAATAAATTATTTTCGGTATTGCTCCATGAACTGCAACCAGGTCCTTGATTCTCTTGGCAGTAGTCTTGACGCCTTTCTTCTATGTTAGAATTAACCATGTGTTGCAACCGGGTTCTTGATCATCTTTACCATCTTTACTTTCAAGTCTTGATGGACTACATTCGGGTTTTGGGTTATATCTACACTGTTATTTTGAACACTGTCAATATTTTGTAGATCTAGGTTTAATAATTCGTAATAGGCGCTGGAATATTTTTTTTCCAACTTTTGGTGTTGGATAGGTTCTGATAGTGGTGCATGGATACTCCTAGAGTCTGGCCACGTTAAGTCTGCATAATTAAAAAAAGAACCGGTCAAGAGCGAGTCGAATTCGCGCACCAAGGGTTCCGTACCATTTTAAATTTTTACGCCGACGCCTATATTCATCAGAGAATTTTAAAAGACCTAAAACTCTTTTAGGTCGGCGCCATCTCTTGACCTATAGTGGAACTAATCTAATTTTTGTTGATGATTTCTGAAAAAGTGCTATTTAGAGACATCGTTTTATTTTTCCTGTAATCTTTACATAAACTTCTATCACATAGAATATTTTCCGATTTTTCTCTATGGAAACTTCGAAAATACGGTATTTTTTTTTTTAATTTTTCATTAAAAGGCTTAAAAAAAAGAAAAATGTTTGAGAATGTGCAAATAGCGTTCTTTCATATGATACCCCACATGCTTTGAGGACTTCGATTTTTAAGATCCCTGTTCAGTCCCAGTTGCAAAACAATAAATAAAAAATATTATTTGTAAAATAGTTGGGCAAACGTCATCTAAAACTGTTTCAAGTTAATAGCAGTAGTAGTAGTTCTTGAGATATACAGCTGTGTCAGACAGACAGACTGAGTCGCACTATAAGGGTTCCTTTTTACCATTTTGGTACGGAACCCTAAAAACCGGTCGTATTTGAAATCTATAGATGGCAACACCATCTGTCCTACGAAAAAAGAATTTGACAATTTGGTTGTCTTTTTGTTTTTGATAGATTATTTTGTTTATATTCTGACTTATTCCTCTTATAGAATACTCACTTAGCACGAAGCAGTGGATTTGATACAGTTTTTTCATCGTATGGAGGTAGAGCATTGGTACGACATAGTCTATTACACATAATCTAATAGGCAAAAATCAAAAGGCAAAATATCAAAATTATTAGATCTACTTACACGTCAACTTTTCGATATCTTACAAACATTGTAGTTTTTGGTAAGGACGACATCGTGCTGTTCCTTCACATCTTGGAATTTACATATCATAAATTATACAATAACTCCCGCACTCTACTTTTAATAGGTTTAACAATTTTTAGGGTTCTGTAACTCATAAGAAAAAACGGAACTCGTGTATCTGTCTGTCACAGCCAATTTTCTCCGAATCTAATGGACCGATTAAGTTGAAATTTGGTAAAAATATGTATTTCTGTGACCTAAACATGGACGTGTAATGTTAATAAATGAATTTTGAATATGGGGGTCACTTGCGGGGGGCAAATAAAAAAATTAAAATAAAGTTTTTAAACTGTATTGTGTGACATATCAAATGAAAGGGCCACAAAAAATACATTTGTGATCTTCGCAATAGCGAAGATCACAAATGTATTTTTTTTATAAACTAAAAATTAAAGTTTAAAGATATTTAAGAAAATAGATGAAAATTGACCATTCCTCCCATTATCTCCGAAACTACTGACCTTTGATAAAAAAAATTGATAAAAATACAGAGAATGGTCCTTCACTCATAGATTACAGGAAAACCTATAAGAAGTCCATGGTCTTAAAATAACATGGTAAATCTATCAATATTGTGCGTATAAACTTATATTTAGTTGGAATGTATGGGAGAACATGTATTTCAACTACAATGTTAAGTTTGTATTTGGGATAAATTCATCCCAACTACGGAACCATTGTGCGTAGTCCGACACGCACTTGACATAAAGCGTAAGCTCTCTGACATTTCAAGTACCCGGAAACTGATATAACTGACTGATGTAAAAGTTTACGATAAATAAAACTTTTTGGGGTTTCCCATTTATTCCATGGCAGACTTAGTGTAGCCATACTCTATCGCCTACTTAGTAAGTCACAAATAACGACAATATTAAAAAAATGAACATAAAAGTCATACCTAAGATATTGGTTTCAATAAGTAAATAAATCGGCGTGCCACTTATGGAATAAAAAAATACCTATGTACTTCTCCAGGCCACATAAACCATGTGAACCTGACTGTACTTCGAAATATGGTATTACATATTTAACTCGACGTAAATAAAGGTCGTAGAAGCGGGGTAAAGAAACTCTACGGTAAGGGAGTAGAAAATCGTAGACTCGACGTAGAGGTAATAGAAGCGAGACAATTTTCTCGGCTCGACGTAAAGGGACTCGACATAAAGGGAGCCATTCGACTATAATTTAAAAGTTAACTAAACTGTAACCAAAATCCGAAACTACGTTGCATGGAAATACCTATTAGCATAGAATACAATATTTTTATTTTTTTAAATTCGGATACAATACAAGGGCCTTAGTAACTACACACATCAAAATGTCTAGGGATCAACATATATTTTTGCAATAACTTTTCTCCTGATTGATATTAATTAAAATTTTCTTTAAGGATTCATCAAATAAAGTGTTTTCGTTTGTCACAGTAACGATAAACCATGTCACCTTTGCATTAATAAAGAAATTTGCCATTTTCCTAATAAAGGGATTTTTGACATTTGAACCACTAACATTAAAGTTCGAAAAAAAGACTGAAATAACAGTTTTCTTTAAAATTTTATTGGGTAACTTAAACAATTAATAATCCGTGTTTCTACCGCGAACACTAACAACACAAGAACATCGGTTTGGCATACTCAAAATGAGTTCATCCAAATCACGCTGTGGAATGGCCGCCCATGTTCGTTGCAACAACAAAAAAAGGTCTTCTTGCGACTGGATACCCTCCATATTCGGCAGAGCTCTTCTCTGTAGCATATCCCATGCATGCTCAATCGGGTTCAAGTCTGGCGACTGAGCAGGCCAGAGCAGGACATTGATGTTAGCTGCGGCGAGAGTCTGTCTTACAACTCTTGCGGTGTGCGGTCGTGCATTATCATGCATTAACTGAAATAAGGGACCGATTTGCACTTGTAGAGGAACGATGACGTCAGATACAATCGTCTCAGCATAAATTTGAGCGTTGAGGCTGCCTCTGATCCAAATTAACTCAGTTCTTCCGCCGATCCAAATACCCGCCCATACCATGATGGTTCCACCACTATAAGGATGGACTTCCTGGCAGGATTTTAATCGCTGTTGGCGTCCAGGGGTTCTCCAGTGTCGTATACGTCTTGTATCCGGTCTCATACCAAAACGAGACTCATCAGAAAAGCACACGAAACGCCATTGTTCTTCTGCCCAATTTCTGTGTTCAAGAGCCCATTGATATCGAATCCTACGATTGTGCATTGCTATAGGTGGTACCCGTAGCGGTCTTCGGGAATGAAGGTTCACTTCATGCAAGCGGTTTCTGACTGTTTGGTCGCTAATTAAGTTCCCTGAAGAGTGATGAAGCCTCACGGCTAACATCATGGCGGTTATTGTTGGAGCTCTTCGAGTTAAGATTTGAATGTATCGGTCTTGTCTCCGTGTGGTGCAGCGATACCGTCCTCCATGGCGCTCAGCCACGGTACCAGTGCTTCGGTAACGTGTCCAAAGTCGACTGATAACACTCTGACTTGTATTCAGAGCTAAAGCCACAGTACGTTGCCGGGAACCAGCTTCTATCATTCCCACGGCTCTGAGCATTTCTTCCCTGCTTAAATGACGTCGCCGCTCCATAATAACGTTGGTTTTAATCAGTAGTAGGGAAACAGTAGCACTAATAATGTCTTCAATGCGTTGTATGTTTTTATAGAGAAAATATTGACAGCTGATTTTCATCTTTTACTCGAATTTGATTAACAGTTCCTGTTTCAAATTATGAAATGCACCAAAAAGGATCCATATAAATTTATATAATCATAAATTTATTACAAAGCCACATCTCAATCTCAAGAAATCCGCATAAAAATGCTTGATCCCTAGACACTTTTGATGTGTGTACATTGTTGAACACTATTTTTAAGTCTGCTATCAGAAATCTTTGCAAGCTTTTCTTCAGAGGCAGTAGGTACTCCGACGTTTCCTTCCAGTAGCGGTGTTGTAAGTCAAGGGTTGGAGGCCTCGGATCCATCGATGTCAAACCTCTATCGTCTTAGTTGTTATGCAGTTGCGGCCATTGTTGTTCATTACGTTTTTATTATAAAACACTAATATAGATTGTTGAATTTTCTCAAAAACTTCCATTTACAAAGGCCAACATTTTCTCCATAACAAAGCCGAAGATTGTTTGCACATAAATCAAATTAATGTTACCTACCTACATAAACTTATAGTGAAGGTCGACAGTAACTTACAGGTAATAATCGTTGAAAAATTACAATGAATGTTGTTGATGTAATCTGGTTAATTTATTATTTGGTGAAGGCACCGCTAGTTTAATTGTAACAGCGCGCGTCGAACCTTAAGTTCAATAATTACAGTTCGCGATATTCAGATAAATGTTCAAAACATCGGCTGAGAACCCGTGTCCACTTGAGTTATTTACTGTACGGTTACACTTAATGTTGGGATCTTGTAATTCTTATACTGATTTAAATTTTTGTTGTATTTGTACTGGAAAGATCCAGAAAAGGTTTAATTTGATTTTGTAGGAAGAGCGCAATACTACAAACACACAAATCGTGTGTACCTCTAAGCTATCCTTGGTACACAATCAATAAAAAAAATCGTCTCATGGTACCATATTTACACGATTTTTTAAATTCAGTCAATTTAAAAAATCGTTTTAATTTAGAACTGCAAGTGAAATCTCATTGGTTTTTGCGTTTATTATCATTAAAATAAAGTTAATATAATAGTAGGTTTTATTAAAGACGATTTTTTATCTTTTCTAATTGTTTTTTCTTCCAATTATGCACTACATACTTAATATTAATTTGATGAAGCCAGTGATAGCAACAGCATGTCAGTATTTAGAAATAGTGATGATCAAATAGTTGTATTAATAAAATGAATCATATTAAACATTTACCCCTTATTTGTAGTGTTTCACAAATTTGAACAAGAACCAGCAGCGGTCTTGTCTAAAAAAATCTGTATAAGGGGGAATTTGTTAATATAATATAGCGTACAAATGTTTAATTATTTTCTCACCGTAATCGGTACGGACCCCTAAATCGAAAAGAGGTCGGAGGAGAGAGCATTAAATCGTAAAACAATCGCATAATGTGGAGGCAATATTTACAGAGGAAAATTAATGAGAGATGCCCGCGCGCGCCCTCAGGCCTCCGCGCTCATAACTTTTTGGCATAACCAGATCGTATCGCGAAATAAAAATCAAGAAGTTAATTGTTTTATTTTTTAAATTGTGTTATGTTGAATTGTGTTATATTAGTTAACATTTGCTATATTTAAAATTAATAATTCTGTGATCTGTAGTAGGTACCTATGCGGGCTAATAACTAAATAAACAACGTATTAATCATGAGTCCTAGCTAGAGATATTTTAATCTAAAATTATTCATTTTTAATTGCAATATGTACCTAAGTGGTACGTAATGAATGCTTTAGTTTTATCATTATTATTGTGATGGTATTAATGTCTACGATATTTGTAATATCGCATTTCGCATCGAAAAAATGTGTTGTATCAGTAAAGTTAGTTACATAGTGAATAAGATCTAATGTTTTGTACTTAATGTATTTTTTTTTTAAGTTATTGAATAAATATATATTTTTGAATAAACTATATTTCTTATCTACGTTCAAAAGCCTCCTCATTAAAAAAAATATAAACCTGTTCATAACAATAGAACAGGAATAAACATAAGAAATTATTGTAATAATTATAATTTTTTTTTTCAATAATATCGCCAAAGATGATGAGTCACGAGCTACCGAGTGTTAGGCAAAGATTTAAGTTCTAAAATAAAGTAGCTATGCTCATGACGATAATGGACTGTTGTTTACAAAATTATATTATATGTACGAATAAAATCTCTGCAGAGAATAATGTTGAGGGCGTGTATAGATATTAGAAGCATTAGGGCAAGGGGCAGGCGTAGTGTAGGCGCAGGCTGGGCCGCGGGCTCGCGGTGGCGCAGAGCCGGGTGGTCGCCGATGCGACGACGCTGATTCATGTCGCTGATAGCTATCGCAGGCGCCGGCGCCCAGTGCTATTTTCTAAATTTATCACCATTCGTATTCGCCTACCACGCGTACTGTAGGTTTGAATAAAGGCATCTATAATTCTAGCCGAAGAAAAGATCTTAGCTCGATCTGGACCTAGATCTGATTTATGAATCCATAATATTATTGAACAAAATATTTCTAGAATTATTTCGAAAACAACTTAATCAGATGGGATGTAAAATGTGCGTTGAAGTCAATTTAAACGGGTTTAACTTCTCAATCGGGTAGGTCGATTGTTTCTGAATTTATGAATATGATCTACAACTTCGTTCATATCTAATAAATAAGTAGTTCTTTGGGCATATGCATCATCATCTTCCTGCCCTTGTCCATGTTACTTGGGGTCGGCGCAACTCGTTTTCTTTATACACTCTCCCCTGTCAACCGTCGCACTATCATTCGATTCCTACTAATTCATATAATTCCTCACACAATCCTTCCTCCACTAGTTGGGCATATGCATATGCATACTTTTAATATCGTCATATTTTGTCTTCTTAATTGTTTCCAATGTTTCTCTTATTCAATGAAAAGTTTAGTATTAGAAATTCTTCTAATGAACATGAAGAGGGCATTCGGGAACATTTAGGAAAACAGAAACAATCCGAAGACACTAAAACGTGCTGCTATCCACTTTTAGACCGTTCCGAGCGGAGCCCCCGATTGCCTGTGACATCCTTGTCTATAAAGGTAGCCTTGTTAATTACCGTAGCACCACATCATGGGTTGACTTTTTATATCAGGTATATCAGGCGCTCGGTTTATCAGCCTGTTGCCTTGATTCAGCAAACAGTCTTCATTCAAAGCACAGAATAGATAAGAGGTACTGAAAAGCCCGTTTGCTTCAAAGAATAACCAAAGTGGCCATGTGGCCAGCATATACTGAATTTATAGCATGCTTAATCTGAAGACTGCAACCAATGCTGACGACTCTAGTAATTTTCGGACGAATCTAATTGGGATCTCATCCGTGACTGAAACTTCGAGCATAAACTCGTTGATATTCTATACTAGTATTGGCAATAACTCTTGCAGTAGATCACATAATGGGAAAGCTAATTTTCCAATCAAAACAAACAGTTTCGACATTTGCACTGAAGAAGGAATAAATCGAAGCTCCAATATCCTCAATAGTAACACAACCAATTGAACCATGTTTTCCATAAACTATGTCAAGTGGATTAACGGCACCTGAGAATGCCAAGTGTACCAACGAGAAAAAGAATTAATCTTGAGTCTACAAGCACTTATTTATATAATAGCAGCGCGAATTAAGGCAACGAGTCACAGATTAACAATAGTAACAAACAAACGGAAGGTAACAGAACGAAGACAAACATTCGTGGCTCTTTCAAAGGCACACAATAGTCGTCATCAATTACAGGCAATAGATCGCCCAACATCATTTGTCCGTCCGTCCGTTACTCGACTGGGGCATTCCCACGGCTCTCGGGACGATCGTGTTTGTTGTCGGAATATGTCCAACGAGAAATAGTAATAGAAAATTGTTTCTGATTGCCTCGCTCTACCTACTTTGATCGCCTACTCGTCCACGTTCCTATTTTTATTAGGTATTCATGGTACTGATCTTTCGTTTGTCTTCTTACCGCATCAATGTTGCATTACTCTTCTACTAAATGTAAGTAGGTACCTTAATGCCTTTCATTCAAAACTCCCATTCACCGTTTGCTGATTAACAGTAGTAGGTACCGAGATACCTAACAGCCAGATCCAGATCAGCTTTTTTCTTTATTTTACCTAGTTACAATGTTACTAAGGTTTTTGACCCCTCAGAATCCGATGTACCTAAACAACAACATCAAAAATAATAACGAATGCCATGAGTATGTACTCACACGGTAAAATCACGGAGTAAATTCCAGGTTTATAATTATGCAGAACGATGCAAACCGTTGTTCTCCAGATGTTATCAGACACAAGACCGAAGAGAAATTGCTCCGATCAAAAGATAATCTCGCCGGAACCAAAATTGATCATTGATAGGAGGCGCGCGCGCGTCCTGCCGCCTGCCACCAGCCCACGCCCATGACAATGTTAACTCTTTTTAATTTCAAGAAGTTTGTATCTGAAAATTGGCAATTTATTTTAATAAAACCAATACGAGGAAATATTTATGTAGGTAGTTGAAAATCTACTTTCAACCACCCAGTGATAACAGGAGAAGAGTATAGGCCTAGCTTGTGCAGGTTAAGCTACACATATTATTAGTCTGCATATTTAGGTCACCTCTCAGTACAGCCAGCTTCATTCGATCTCTCGGTCAATAAATATCAGATTAAAGTGCCGCTATTGTAGCCTTCACGCACAAACTAGTACCGTGGCTTTCAATAACGGTTCGCACTATGCAGATTATCACTGGGGCGATAACCACGACGTGAAAGCGATAGCGGCGACACGATGCAGTGGAGCGGGTGGCGGCGCTGTCCCGTGGCGCGGGCGCAAGTGCTCCGTGCTCCGCGGCTCATGCGCGAGGGACGCGTGACGTGCCTTGACGTGACGCCTCACCCACCGACACACAGCCAGTTTCAATAACTCATACCTGCTGCTAGACTCCTGTTTCTGAACATGTACCGTGCACGATCTGTGTTTGGCCCAATTAATTAATTTGACAGTTTGCTTTAGAACGTTCATAGCAGGTAATGTTTGACAATATTTTCCATGTGTAATTTGTAACTAGACAAGGGGAATTATTCTTCTCAAGGATTTAGTGTCTTGTAACAGATTCCCTGGAGAACAAACATGTTTTTTAAGCTACAAAAAAAAATCAGCTTCACACGAATGGTCTTAAAAAATTTCAGTAACAACATGACCAGTCTTTAAGTGTCAAATCGCCTATCCTTACCGCCATTCTAATATTATTCAATTGTTTTAACTTAAAAAAAAAACATAAATAATAACAAACATGACAGAAACCTTAAAAAAAAAAAACAGTGGCACTCCGGGAGTGCCGACAGAAGTGGAAACTTGAACAATTTTATTGTGCAGGAAATAGTGTATCGCGCGTTGATGTCTTTTTAATGGTCAAAAGCTGGTGTCGTAACAGTGTCGCGAAATCAATGGTTTAGTCCCATCTCAAAAATGCCCAACGCGCCTAAAAAAGTTTACGTTTCAAAAATCGGTGGTCATGGCCATGCGAGGATTCCGAGATTCTTGAAATAAAATGCCTTACCTACTTATTTATTCCCATTTCCAAGATTTACTTTGTCTTAAAGTTCCTCTGATTCTATGTACCTAAGTGCCATTCCATGCCCTGCACGGTCCCAAACTAGGACTATGATAACAATTTCGAAACAGCGAGGAATAGCAAAGCTATCAAGCATTTGATCCTCATTAGGAAAGTGTAGGCAGATGTGTGGCTAACACCCGTAGTTCGCTCTGTTTGGGGAAACTAAAGCGATTGAAGTAAGATCATATCCATTTACAGATCATAACTTGAGTTTAAGGTACTTTCTATAGGTAGGTAATGACATTTATAGTTTATAATGATGATGCAGATGATATGAATGGTGAATTTGTGACCCTTGGTGCGCTTATACCGAGATCCAATAAGGCTGTAAAATATTTCCAAACTATTCCAAAAGGTCAATGTTATCTTCCATACGAAACATAAGTTAAACAGATTTGACGAAGTAGCCAGTAATGTCATATCACAATTATTTGAATTTCACAATATTAGAAGAGATGGACGTATGACCTCGAACTTGTCGCCTGTCCATGTTAAAAAGCAAACGATGTTTATAGAAAACCGCATCTTGCAACCGATATCGACTCAAGTATTGCTTAATCATCTTTTATTATTTTTGGTCGTCGGTGTTGATTTTATTACGATGAGCCTCGACCGCATTTATGAAATACATTGTACCTATAGTTTGTTTACAGGCATCAGCGCCGCCCGCACCAATTCACATCATCAGGTGAGCGATGGTCAAACGCGAGCCTATCGGAAAGAAATACAGGTGGTAACGAAGACTAGGGCATCATTGGCAGCTGCCGCTGTAGCAACTTGAAAACGTTTTTAATCGAAGTGTCTGCGCTGCGTGTCGCGGGTTCGATTCCCGCACGGAACAAATATTAGTATCACCTATAAGTAGTTGTTCCGGGTCTGACGCATAATACAGGAGAAATTCCTAGTGTGGGACAAAGTTTTTTTTAAAAAAAAAAAACAACAAAAAGAAACCTTTTTACCATTGCTACTCGAAATAGGGCATTTGTTTCATCGATAACAGTGAATAAAACTCTCTTTTACTCACTGAGTGAATAAAAACATTTTGAATTTGGAACCAGCACGAATTATGTACAAAAAACGGCAAAGTGCGTGTCGGATCACGGACAATGTAGTTGGGATGAATTTATTCCAAAAACAAACTTAATACTTATTGTACTTGAAAAACATGTTCTCCCGTACGTCACGGTCAATTCTCCAACTGCAAATATACTAAGTTGGTAATCACAAAAAAAAAAACACAAAAAACAAAGAAAACAAAATGTGATAAAACTACAAATTAACGATTTTTGGCCTTTTTCTTTATATGTTCTGTGAGACCTTGCCTCCTGCCAAATTTCATGATTCTAGGTCAACGGGAAGTACCCTGTAGGTTTTGATTTATTTGCGAGTATCACAATATGACGCATAAATGGCCGTATTTTTTTATTGCGTTGACTTAGAAGCTTGATTTTTTTAGAACTACAAGGGACTATAGACCTACGTATTTAATATTTATTCCAACTTGATACTTCCACGCGTTCTCGAGAAAAAAGGTCTTGACAAACTGACAGACAGAGGGATGGACAACGAAGTGATCCTATAAGGGTTCCGTTTTTTCCTTTTGAGGGACCCTAAAAATAAATAAAACTTGTTGAAAGAACCTACTGGCTGGCTAAATGGCGCTATTCCATAGAGCTAGTCAATTACATTTTTTTTTTAAACCGGCTACTTTTGTTAGGTTCTTCTACCTGATATCGTGGTTGTTTTATGTCATTGGAAAATCTATTAACATAATTATAATAAAATGAGTTCTTCCAGTGACGAAAATCAGAACAGTGACTTCGGAATCATTTCGTTCTAAAGCAGCAATTATACCTAGTAGATAACTTGTTGCCGCCAAAATTTATTTTCTCGCAGTCAATGGTAAAAAGTAGAGTACACAATTAGTTAAAAAAAAAAAATCGTCTTGGTCCTTGTATCCCTCGCTCTGCTCAGGATTCTAATCTAGAATCCCTCGCTACGCTCGTAATTCTACTCTTGAATCCTTTGCTGCTCTCGGGATCCAACTTAGTCCCTCGAATTAAATTCCCATATTTTCACTTGTTGTATAATCTACTATTTTATCACATCTATTCAAAAAGAGCTAGTTTAGTCCTCGAAAACAGGGACTAAAATAGTTTTTTAATCCCTAGGGATTAAAAGTGACTTGAATTTGGAATGCGGATATTGTTTGTAAAAAATCCAATCATCAAAGAGATCAAACACGAACATTGTATGAACAAGTAACAGGCTGGCAAGAGAGAGACAGAAAGTGTGAATTTAGTCAAAATGAAAACTCAAGATGGCGGTTGCGAAATTTTTTCAAATTTTTCGTCATTGGTGTCGTTTTCATAGTTTTGTGGGTGCTAAAGCCGATTGTGATTTCAAAATGTAAATCCAAGATGGTGGCTCGGAAAATTTTCAAATTTATCATCTTGAGTATCGTTTTCATGGTTTTCATGGATGCTAAAACCGATAGTGAGGTCAAAATGCATCTAATGTAAAATATAAATCCAAGATGGCGGCTACGGAAATTTTAAAATTTTTCGTCATGGGCGTCGTTTTCATAGTTTTCGAAGGTGCTAAAGTCAATAGTGAGGTCAAAATGTAAATCCACTATGGCGGTTGCGAAAATTTTGTTTTTTAAATCATACGTGAGAAGGAACTTCGTTCCTGAGGGAGATCGGATCACACACGTTTGTTTTTCTCACAGAGGATGATAAAAAGTAGAGTGTTGCCCTGGGGAGCAACACTATTTTAAGCTCGAGTGACGTACTTTGAATCCCTCGCTGCGCTCAGGATTCAAGGAAACACTCTCGCCTTGAAAATAGTTGTTTGCTCCCATGGCAAACAATCTACTATTTCACACCACCTGCTCGACAATGTCAAATTATATGTCATGCAAACCTAACCTACGGTTAGTTATTTAAGACCTGAGGTCTAGCAGGCTATTAATATTGTACTTACTGAATTTCATTATGACCCGCTGGTCATTAATGTGATTTGAATTTGGAACATAAAGTAGAAATCGCATACGAATATTTACGAAAGGTAGTAGGTACATACTAATTCCATGCATTCACCATTAAGATCTGCACTAAAAAATAAATTAAAGCCACCACGAGTACCTAGAATACAAAAAAAGAAAAATAGAACACAAATTAAAAAGAGGCGCGAATACTGTAAATTGCTTTGCTTTGTTATACAACAAATTACTTAACTACAAATTCTCACAAAAATGTCGAGTGATGATAGTGAATTGACTCCGGAGTACACTAAATCCGAAGCGTTGGGAATAGATTATTGGCATTGCCAATAATCTATTCCCAGAAAAGTCCAAGGAATCGTACATGAAAGCCTACGACGATTTTTACAATTGGAAAATTACAAAGGGCGTCAAGTCTGTGTCTGAATCAGTGCTTTTAGTCTACTTCCAGCATTTATAATGTACAAAGAAGCCAAGTAGCCTATGGTCCTCAGGTCAACAATAAAGGCTCGTGCAGACCAACGCGATATCGCAGGCGCTACAGGCAGCGCGGCCCTTGTAGCGCGCGCGATATCGCGCTGGTCTGCACGAGCCTTAAGCATCAAAAATAATATACAAATTAATACATACACCAAATTACCGGCATCTTAAAAAGGAAATCAGAAGGACATCGTCCTTAGAAGCTTTCACAGCTCAAAATGTGTAAACGTTTCTAAATGAACCACAGCTTTCTTGCCACAAAAGTAAGTACAAAAATTTAATCAATAGGTAGGTACAGTATCGACCAAAAGTCCATAGGCAAACTCACAAACCAATAGACTGACGCTGCGGTTTGACTTACGACCTTCTTCTATAAGTTGTTACACACACACATACTTACTTTGTCTGCAACTCATACTAGTTCATAATTTCGAGCAATACTGTATATAGCATGCTAGCTCAGTGGATAACCCGCTTTGGTATGTGCGATTATAGCGAGCCGAGAGGGTTCGAATCTCACGTGCGGTTAGCTCGTCATTTTTTAATAATTACTATTCGTAGTTTTTGTTATTTTTTAAATAAAGACTAGTTCAATAATCATTTATTTTTTGGTTCATTCGTCTTGTTCACATAAATATTAAAGTTTAGCAGGTAGACCTCAGAAAACTAAGTAAATTATTTCGATTTCTGTAGGGTAGACAGATGCAGTTCGTTACGAGTATTCATTTAATAGAACTTTGTTGGTTCGTGATTATTGTTGGTGACAAGTAAAAGCGGTGTTGTGGTTATTATTTTCAAAATGCAGTCAAATATAAATATTAAACGGAGATCAAATATTATTGCGCTGCGTAAAAGTGAATGTAATTTACACAAATATCGTATGAAACCAGACTAAGTGTGAGTGTTATCATTTATATATTTCATATTTGACTAAACATAAATCTTAATCAAAGGTATTGTTGATCGAACAGAGGTATTGTTGAGACAGAAGATGCCTTTAAAGTTTTTATATTTATTATGAGGTTTAATTCGATTAGTGAATGATAAATAATTAGTATGTGTAATAAATACGATGTTATTCTTTGTTCTAGAGAAATACTGTGAAGGTTAAGAGATATTTGGAAGAGGCTTGTTATCGAGAAGCAGCGACGTCAAATGGTGAATAAATATGAAATAAATGGTTGCATATCAACGAGATATTTTGCTGAATTATTAAACACGGTATTATGAACCGTTCTCCGTGCACTCTGAAGGCTTGCATCACTGAAGACCAGCTAGGAAACCATTTTTGACAGAAAGGCATAAACAAGAACGTTTAAGTTTCGCACGATAATATTAAGACTTCAAGAGGGACACTGCTATATTTTAACCTTAAAATATTTACCGTTCTAACTTAATAAACAACACATTCGTTATTGCATGAATTTGTGGTAACGATTTTTTTAAGTATGTAAGAAATACGACAAAAACCATATTGAAATATGGTGTTTGTCGTATTTCTTGCAATTTGACCGAAAATGTTTAAGATTATTTTAGTAATATTATTATTTTAGAATTAAAATCTGTGGTTTAGTTTCAATCTTCTTTTCGTAAAGAAAATGAATACTTAAGCTATAACCTCAATACCAACCAATATTTATTAAAGCCAAATAAAATGTAAAATAATTAATGTAAACAAACTGCCCATATTTAACCTTAAAATCACCTATTTTGTAAGTAGTTTTTTTTTTACATTTTGAGTAGTCTAATATTCTTATTTATTGCTTAATTACTTCGACCATGATCAAAGCTTAATATTTATGGCGAAAAAATCCATTTAAAATTTAAAACATTTCATAATTTAAATATGTCAAAATAATACAAATTGCTTCTAAGTTTCTTGAGATCTATATCTAATAAATATTGTTTAATTTTGTTATCACATAACTTTTATTCTAAACCCTTTATTGCAATATCAAAATTAATAAAAAAGGCAGCAATATTAAAAAAATATTATTTTTGAAAACAAAAATAATAAATTTCGAAAAGAAAAAAACCGCGCTGTTCTTTACGAGATCAGAACCTAAGCCTGCTCGTATCTCAGACCAACTCTTAAAGCCTTCTGCTATCTGCACACACAAGATTAATTTGAATTTTAGCAATGACATAAACTGGCCAATGTCACGCGCATGATGCGTGTGTGTTATCGTGTCTAACAAAAGCGACGGAGATATATTTTTGTTTCGCGAGTACGTGACGACAGTGTGTAAAGCGTTCTCTGTGGTGTTTGTGCCGTGTTATTTACACATACAGATATACGGACTATATCGCGTGTTCACAGCAAAACGACTCTTAACGTGCCTATCCTATTGATTAAATTTTTAGTAACTAATATAGCTACATACTTACTATAGGTAAGTATGTAGCTATTTTACTAGCTACCCGCTAATGAATCGATCGCTTGTGTGCGATCTACTGATGTGATGTTTCGACTCTAAATTAAATAATAATTATTATTGTAAACCTTCGTAAGGTTTATGTGTTATTCAAAATAATAAACTTTCTTCTAATCTAACTTTCTCTATCTTCTTCCTTCTTCTTTTTTCTAATCTAAGAAAGTTTATAACATGTAATGCTTACATAAAAATTAATATATTACGTAAGTTACCTTCCTACTTAAATACTAACCTACCTACCTATTTTTGTTAGAAGTGGCATTGATTTTTGGAGTGAATGGCGCTTGTCGTGGAAATGAACTCGTAAACATTAAAATCGAAGATATCGAAAAACATTCAGATTTGTTGCTGGTAAATTTGCCAGATACAAAATCAAAGAAAGAACGGTCACTCGTAGTCCGTGGAGAATACGCAAGAATTATCGAAAAGTACAAGCTCCAAGTCCCTCTAATATAAACACTAACAGATTTTTCGTAGCTTATAATAATAGCAAGTGCATCAGGCAAGTCATTGGAAAAAATAAGATCAGCAGCATGCCAAAAGAAATTGCGAAGTACCTGAAATTCACAAATGCCGAGCTCTACACGGAGCATTGTTTCAGGAGAACATTGGCTACTCTATTGGCGGATTCAGGAGCAGACATGACTCAGATTAAAAGATACGGTGGCTGGAAATCTGATGTATTAGCAGAGGGCTACATTGGAAATTCTATAGAAAATAAAGATAAAATAAGCTGCCGCATTGGTGACAACATCAAACTAAAAGCCTAAAATGGTCCTCAGCAGACCCAACTTTCTGAAACTTTACTTAATAGTAATACTCAAATAACTCTACCTCAACTTCAATAAATGTACCGAATATAAAAACATAACTTTATCTTTCCACAATTGGCCTAATGTAAACATTACCTTTAACATTTAATTGTTTTAAATAGGTCTACTAACTGTAATTGTAATTTTAATAAATACTTTGATTCTAGTACTATTGCTTTTTTATTGTCTCGTAGATGGTGTGAAAAGTAGAATTTTCTCCTCGGGGATAAAGGTGCCTTCGTTTTGTGCGACCTTGAATCCCAGGCTGCACTCAGGATTCTTGTCTTTAAGTTTAAGAGTAACTCCCTCACTTTGCTCGGGATTCAATACGGCGCCCGCTACATAAGACTACTTTATCCCCTTAGTTCATAAACAACTACTATACTTACCCTAATTGCGTAACTTATTTCCGTAAACAATTATGCCTAATTTGTTTCATTTTAACAGTTCAACAACATTAATTGCATCATTTATGTTGTTGAGCAGATGTTTTTTTCCAACTTATTTAGCAACTGCAATTGCAATAGTAATTGTGTTGTATTACGCAATTAGGGTACTGAAGGGGTTCGACAGATCCCATTTCAGATGACGTTCCTTAAGTCATCATCAACATACCTATAGATGGCATCACCCTGCGACAAAGCCCCGAAAACACATCACTTACAAAGGCACTACAGCATAATACTCACAGAAGAACAGTGTAACTACTCAGGCCCGAAAGAGATGAGAGTATACACCGATGGATCGAACACCGACTCCGGTACGGAGGTCGGAGTCTTCTCACACGACCTCAACATAAATATATCCAGACCATTGGGCATGTTCAACACCGTCTATCAGGCGGAGTGTGTGGGCATCATACAAGCGGTCCACGCCCTAGAAGCTAGGAGGGTTATGGACACCCACATACGTATACTCTCCAACAGCGCCTCAGTTCTCCAATCCTTACAAAAATATATTACCTCGAAGCTAATACTAGAATATCACAATGCACCAGAATAAACAACGGTATTTGGCCGCAACACGGTGACACTGCAATGGATAAAAGGACACAGAGGATCGCTCGGTAACGACGTAGCTGATGAACTTGCTAGACGAGGATCCAGCACGGCAGTATTTGGACCCGAGCCTATCGTACCCATCCCCTTCAACCAAATACGCAGATGGCTTCAGGAGTTCACCCACACACAAGCGGGGAACTTTTGGACCTCGACACCGAGCTACAGGCAGTCCAGGGAAGCTATTCTATCCTCAGATAACAGCCTAATCAGGCGTTTATTGCGCCTGGACAGGAACGGCCTGCGCCTGGGGGTGACGGGGACCATCTCGGGATACTGCTCGCTAAGCAAACACTTCCACACAATAGGCATAACGGACAGTCCTCTGTGCTGAGCGTACATGGAGGCTGAGGAAACGGTAGCGCACGTGCTCTTTGAATGCACAGGCGTCACCCAGATTAGAACAGAAACCCTCGGGTCACCCAGATCCTACACAGATGTTCTGAACAGACCAGGAGACTTAATTAGCTTCTGGAGGGAGGTAGGCTAGTTGGAATAACCACCAAACGGCCGCCATGGCCCACGCACAATGGTCCACCTTAGTGACTAGGTGCAGAAACCAAAACCTATAACATAGAACATACCCTTTGGTGCGAATATTTACTCGAACCTTTGTTCCATATTCCGAGCAACTCGACGGAACAACGTCCTGCGGCCAAGTCTTTTTTCCATGACGAGGGACGCCGAGGTAAACTGCAAATTAAATTTTTATTCTTGTATGCGTTTTTTTTTTACGAATTTAGGTGCATTGAAAACCAAAATGTAAATTATTTCAATGATAGTAAACTACAAATATACATGTTTCGTCTAACTCATGTTATTAACTTGCAAATAAATATAGATCAATATAAAAGGTTGTGACAGCAAGAAGTATGTTTCTGAATAGATGCTCATAAAAGTTCAAAGGTGAATTTGCTCAGATTTTGCGTCCATCAACTTTAGTTTCGCACCTACGCATAAAAGCAAAAAACTCAGTGAATGACCCCACGTGTCAAGGTATTGGCATATATCTACCCAATAAACGTCTGTATGGAAGTAGCACTCAATTAAACAAGCAAGGTTACCTACTGTCAATTGCTTCGAAAGTTTCACTTATATTGCAAGGTGCTCTATTAACAACTATTGTAATATTTGAATGAGTAATCTTCAGATGTGATGAAATTTATACATTACTTTTTTTATAAATGTATTGGATTACTATAAAGGATTTACATTAGCACGGTACATTGCAAATCGATTCGTAGGATGAAGTGAGAAATTAAATGAAGACATCAGACTTGTAGATCGGTAAATAGGCGCCTATCTAATCTGCAAGTGGTATTGTAGAATAGGATTTCAATTTGAATTGATTAGAGTATTGAATGTGTGCACTAGTTGAAAGCACTAAGCACAGCGTGGCGTGGGTGCTGTCCGTAAACAAAATATAATGAACTGAGTAAAGGTCTCAATGGCACTTAACCTTTTGTCCACGTGCGGCTCTCCAACAAGCCATTGTGCTATCTGACTGGTCGTTCTTTTACCACTCTCAAGTGTTTTCTTGGTATACCAAAGCATTGTTGTTATAAGAATCTATCGGGGCCATGCAGTGATGTGTGATATGTTTATGTGGTTTCGATCCATGTGATTTATTGTTGATTGTCAGGTGCTATCGATTTTAGTATCTTGAACGAAATTTGTGCACCGCTTTCACTCAAGTAGATGACTCAGTCACACTTTTAAAGCGTTTGTTCGTAGCTAGTAGGTGTAGTTTAACTCGTTGCGTTGATCTATATTAATTAGAAATCTTAGCTAGCTTTTCAATTAATAGCTGATTGAATCTTTTTAAAAGGAGTAGAAAACCAAATCAATCACGAATTACGAAATGATTACATAAGTGTGAACATACCACCTGGATTTAATTACCAGAAACAAATGAATTCTGGTAGTACCTAAGTACTTATTTGCCTGATTCAAATTATTTTAAGCTTTTCAATATAATTATGTTCGTGGAGAGTTTAATCAATATTTTAGCTTATTATCAATTTGAGAACGGTAATTACACGACATAGGATGTGATGCGGCAAAGATAGCGAATGCGTGGCGTTTGCTGTGGACACGTCTGATGCACAAGATAAGGCGGGAGGCAGCGCGTGTCCTGCGAAGCGCCTAATGGCCGACATCGCCGCGGGCGCAACGTGCCTCACAGTTTAAATTGAACGTCAAGCTATCGATTTGCATAAATCACACCGTTACCATTTTCAATTATTTGACTGGTTACATTTAACTCAGACAATCAAACCATCTTTGATTGTTAGTGACGTTGATGCTCCAGATCAACTTCCGACGAAACAGATGTAGAGCATAATGTCATGCCGCCGCTACGTCTTCATTATAGTGTTCTAATTTGAAAGATTGTTTGAATTAAAAAATAAACTTGATAAAAAAAAAGATAAACGACATTTTTTCAGAGAGAAATGGTTTTAACATAATTCATGTTGCTAAATATGTATGACATGAGTATTAAGGGAAAGCTGACGACGTGAATAATTTTTTATTGCGTCGATTCATTTATTATTCGAAGTTTGACTTCCATAAATTACGTCCCTTTATTTTGACAACGTACGTTGTAAGCAGTATCTTTTGAGTAATACTTACTTTCAATTGCTTTGATACTTGCGCTTCATTTTCCTCGCTGTGTAACAAGTTGATTGTGGTTATTTTAGCAAACGAATGTGGGACAGGCAAAGATTGTGTCCTGGCTAAATGTTTCGCGGCGGTGCTTATGAATTTATTTGAATGTATCAAAGATGATATGTGAGAATCGTCGTTAGGAGTACCTATATGTAGTGCGGATCGCCGCCGCCGCGACGAACAATGGCCTCAGTATAATAGTGTCTCGCGCCGAGCTGCGGAGCCGGCGACCACGCCCGCTGCTTTCCGCGAACAACTTGACGGCTCTAATAAACGTGTACCTTATTTAAATATTTATGAATGCGACCCATTCGGTACCTCGTCATTGAATGATAACATAATTAAGACACAAATACTTATTACTATGCAGGGAAGGCTTAGTGAGCGTTTTCTACGATGACGATGCAGAATTAATAATCTCGTAAGAGCCGCCAGTAATAAATTTGTTTCTACTCAACACACTTAATTAAGAGACAACTAGTTGATCAACTACTCTTAGAAACGAAATTTTCGGATTGTCTACACAATTAGTATGTTTATAGTAAGGGAGTGTCTCTGCTGCCAGCGCCGGCTCCCGAATTGCCTGCCGGTGCCGGTTGCTGAATTGGCTGCCGGCGCTGAGTGTAGGAAAAAAAAATGCGGTAAAAGGGGTTGGCAATTTGGCATATTGGAGTAGACAGGAGGGGTAGGCGTAATTAAAAAATAACATGTAACATTATGTTTTTCCAGTATTATATTTCCATAATTAATGATTTTCATATTCCAGTCATCAAGTACTAAGTACACGGAACCGAACTAGTCATATTAGGTTAAATATTTTTACTCGCAAGAAAAGGTTATTTAGGTTTGGTTAGGTTAGAACTGTGACGCCCTATGCACGAGCCGAGCGAGCGAAGCGAGCGGTGCCGCGGCAGCGGACGGCGAGTGCCAAAATCGACTAGAATGTATAGAAAAAAATACTTTAATTAGGGTTAGTTAGTTGGAGTTATAAATACTGGAAGAAATTCCATAAACGCCGCGCTGCCGGTGTCCATTATGGGAGCCGGCCACAGAGTATGAGTACTTACCTAATGTACCGGCAGCTGATGCTTTTAATCTCAGCTGCCGGCAGTAATGTCATGCCGGTTCCCAATGGCGTTATTTTTATTTTTGGGTGCCGGCTCCGGCAGCGGGGGCACTCGCTTATAGTAATTATAAGCGCTAAGTACTTTATCAGGTGCTTTGATGTAAGTAGGTACCCCAGTATAAGAGGCAGGTTATAGGTAGACGTTACTATTGGCGTTATTTCCATGCATACGATTTTCAATCTAGAATAACCAGTGCGTTTATGATAGAGAACAAAATAGATTTACATAACAAATAAACAAAATAAACACCGCTCTAGGCATACGGATATTATTTGGAATGACCGTTGATGGGCCTACTGTGAAGTTTATAACTCTAACTAAACATGATGTTGTGTGTTCTCGATTATCGCCTGCACATGTCCAACGTGGGTGTTGATTATTGCGGTAAAGAATTCAGGAGGTGGACAGAAGCATCAAAACTGTTCACTGCTAAAGTTTCTACAGTATGACGAAACAAAGTCGTTAGAATAAAAATACCTTATTCCTCATATTTGTATGTTTGTTATACGACTTGCCTAATGATCACAATAACTTAGTTTAACGAGGACATTTACCTAGCAGTGATAGCCTAGTGGTGTGACCGTCAAACTGTCAAAGTCATAGGTCTCGAGTTCGAACCAAAGGCACGCACCTCTAACTTTTCGGATTCATGTGCGTAAGTATTGTATAATTATCACTTGCTTCAAAAACGGGGAGATATTTCTTGACGGCATGTGAAGCCAAGTCAGAGGCTTATGGGCGGCTTTAAAACTCTGACACCAGGTTAGTCACTAACCACACGAGAAGAAGAAGACGAGGAAATTGCTGCTCTTTCTCTTGCCGTAGTCCTTTATCTACGGGATTAAAGGTGACCGATGTTATTCCGTTAAACATGTAAGATGGCATTACGACAATCATAACTACCTCAAGATGACATATAAAACTACTGTGAATTTTAAATACAGTTTTCACTTCACGATTTTACATATTTTTTCAAGGAGAGTTTCCTGTTCATAATATTAACATTACTGAGGCGAAGCCGTCGCACGCCCTTTAAACAAATTGTTACCAAGAAGAGCTTGATGTTCTAGAAAACAGTAAGGGGCAAGTGACAGATTTACAAGCTTCTTAAAACACTTCTACAGATTTTGTACTTTCGAATGTACCTACTTACTACAATAGGTATTACTATAAATGATAAAAAAATATAGGTAACTTAAAAAAATGAAATGTTTATTTAAAAGTATTGTACTTTTTCTACTTTCTTGAAGCCGGTACAGTAATTGGTAGCGGGCACGCGACCGCGGACCGCGCTCTACGCCGCACACCGCCTGGACCCGATAGAGCGGCACTAGTAATTGACATTTTATGACTCGTTTACTTAGATAATCCATTTTATCTATTTATAAGATCTGCTGGTAAGAAAGATGAATCAAAATGTATCAAGTTTCTATAAATTTATTGTTATTAAGGAATGTTTATGGTTTTTAGGGTTCCGTAGTAAATAAGAAACTCTTATAGTTTCGCTATGTTCGTCTATCTGTCTGTCTGTTTGACTGTGGCTTAGCTCAGATACTATTTGTAATAGAAAGCTGTAATTTGGTATGGATATACATATTAATCACGCCGATAAAGTGGTAAAATAAATTATTGAAAAAAAAAATGAAGGTACCTCCCCTACACGTAAAGCGGGGATGTTTTTAAAACTATTTTTGGATTTAGGGATCCGTTTTCGAAATATTAAACTTTAAAGTGCCAATTTTTGTTAGAGTCAAGTGTCCTCTTCCCCTGTCAGCTAAATGGTTGGTTTTGGGTGTGTGAAAAAATTCACAGCAGTAGTATATATAACGAAGGTAAAAGGAAAACTACACACAGCTAAGTAGGCTTTACAAGTTAACGAGTAATAATCGACCAACTTACTTTTGCTGTTACAAAAACATGAACATGGTTTTCAACTACAAAGTTTAGTTTGTTCTTGGGATAAATTTATCCCAACTACGGAACCCTTCATTGTGCGTGGTCTGACATGCACTTGGCTGGTTTTTATTTTTTATTGAGTTTTCAATAGGATAGGCACAAGCAGACGTAGAAGTTTGTGTTTTTAAATGTGAAACCCGTCAGCTTATAACAAACGTGTTTTTCAGAAACGAAACACTAAATATGTAGAGATAACTATGTGTTTATTTATACCAATACCTATTTTTGAAAATTAAATCATTTTTCATATCATGTCTGCCAGTTCAAACCTCAATTTCGAAACTGATCTATATTTAGGTAAAGGTTGAGAAAGCTATACACAAATTTCCAGCTATGAAGGCTTAATTTCGGCAATTGAAACATTTTTTTTTAATAACCCTAGCCTTCCTGTAAATGTTGTTTTGGATGAAGTCTCCTTTTCAAATTCTTACCATAATTTAATTTAACGACTACTTATCGAACGACCTTTCATCATCTTGGAATGAAAACAATGCACTGACGATTCATAAGTCACTTGTCTGATAAGTCGGATTGTCAATCTCATATGCTGAGTTTCTGAACATTAATTTGAATCTTGCTGTCCATCCATACTAATATTATAAATGCGATAGTAACTCTGCCTGTGTCACTGTTACCCGGTTGAACAGATTTTAATGAAATTTGCCACACAGGTTGACCATGCCCTGGGTTAGGACACATGGATACTTTTTATCCCGGTACCTAGTATGTTCCCGTACGATAATTTCCGAGCTCCACGCGGCTTAAGCCACGGGTATAACTTAGTCCTGAATATAATGAAAAACAGCTAAGCTCTACTTCTCCATTCTCGTAAGGCGAGACCTAAAAGGTTTCATTTAGTTTTTGTGGAATCCGAAGTCTTTACGTTCAATAACAAGAAATCCTTTTATTTTTACTTGTGTTACAATACACTCGCATCTCTATTCTATAACTGCGCCGAGACCTGTTGCATTCTCATTTAATCAAGCTCTATTAGCGTACCTGGAAAATTTGCTAAGAAACATGCGCTAACCGCCGGCAGCTCAGAGCCGACAATTAAAGCAATCATAATTCTTAAACAAAACAAGAATAATGTCTACTTAAACTTAAATACCCTGCTTTAAACGCTACAATAATAAACAGTCGACATTTCCGTAAATATATACAGAGAGTGTTTGATACTCGCGTGTGTTGCATTACACTACGGACATGTTAAAAGTGAGATATTATCTTTTGGAACTAAATACTCCGCGCCGCCGCGTATGGCTAATTGACAGTGAGGCAATGAGATTAACTGTGATAGCTCTGTCTTGTTGTTGCTGGTGCCTCACACACGTACATTGTTTTACAATCTTACGCTTCTGGAAAACTTGTTTTGGAGACTATTAAGTGCATCTATACAGAAAAGCCGGGTCAATTGTTTGCTTCTTTCTTAGAAGGGAAGACGATAATGCGAGTTTTTGTCTAAAACCTGTAAGTACTTAGGTAATTAAATAAAATGGGTCACGATGGTTGGAAGTCGAGTTCTTATGATCTTTTATTAGGTGCTAATGAATAATTGTGATCTGTGGCCTGTACCTACCTACGTGCAGGCTGCAGATCTCAATTACTCACAGTACTATGGTTCACCAAGATGTCAAGTTTGCCACAAAAGATAACTACCTAGTTGTTATAAGTATTTCAGGAAGTCATTATGAAGGAGCAGCTCGTGACAGATTTACTACATTAACTTTATGGTTCCTTCATACCTTAATACTTAGTTAGACATTACTGAAGTTCGTTTAATGTATGCACTAGTAAAAACAGCTGAATCAGATGATTCATTCTATTGTTCAATTGAATCATCATGATCTCAGTTTAATTTGTTGTTGGATGTAATTTGTTACCGATTCCATTTTAGGAACGGAAATATTTAGTTGACAATTAAATAGAAATCTACTACCTACACGTTCCCTAAAATAGGTGTACGATATATTCTCTCATTATACAACAAACTGTTACAGACGTTAGATAGGAGAGGCAACGAATTTGAACACTGTTAAATAAAGAATAGTTATGATTTGAATTTCTGTTAAGGCTCGAGTCCCAGCTGCCCGACCATTGTTTGAGACATTATGGCCCAAATACGGCGTGCACACCTGTTAGTGTTGCCCGATATCTTACTAACTTAACCTACTTTATTAACTTAGTAGTCTAATAAATGTATTTACCAGTTTACTTAGTTAAGTTAGAAAGTCCGCGAAGTATGGTAATTCCATTACTGATTTTAACGAATATGGCAGTATGAAAGTAGAGACCTGCATAGGTAGTTAGTCGAATCCAAATAGTATTTTGCGACCACAGAGATATCTTTTTGGTAATGATGTGTTGAGGGGCTAATATGTCATACACACCATCAAAAATAATGCAGTGATTGCTTTTTGTGTTATTTCGTTTTATTTTATCATTCTTTCTATGCTATCGAAATCTCAAGCTCAACATGCATCCGTCGCTGTAGGTAGAAAACGGGGCTCCACAAAAGGAGCGTTTACACTTGCAGCAGGACTCCTAAATTGGTTGTGCGTGAAGAGTAGTATGGGATGTGTGTTGTAACGATGTAGATTTGTATGCCGTTACAATATGTATCGGGCTGTGTTGCGGGACAGCGATGGCCGCTGCCGCCGTGGCCGAGGTGCGACAAGGGCGTGCGACGGACCGTTCCAATTTACGGGTCACGAGCGGACCACTCGCGCGCCGACCTATCTGCCTTTCCTCCATAATTGAATCCAATGGCGTGGGAGACTCGATACAACTAAATAAAATATTTTACAATACTTACGCTACCGATTTCCCTGTTACTGGCATATAACTTATACCTATCACATTTACAGGTGCTAAATGATCTCGTTTGAGCTGTTCTCGTAGTAATTTAATTTATAATTCTGCAATCATTGAGAAGATCTAATTCAAGAAATGTCCTATTGAAGTATACACTACAGACATGAAACTGACACTCTCACGTCTGTTGTATATCCGTATGTTAACACTTGGAAGGACAGTACACGAGACACAATAGAAGTTTTATTGTTACGACACCTATGGGCATATAGTCTCCTTCAAAGTGTTAAAGAGCAAAAAGCTTTCAGAGTTTCTAGATGCTAATTATTTAAGCTAACTTCATCATTTATCATCATAAAAAAAACAGTCGATGGATTTGTGGTTAATTTAATTAACACCTGTTTACGCAAATTGGAAAATAGAGCATGTTACAAACAACTAGTGTTGACTATGTCCGTACGTAAGCCTTTTTTGAAAGTGCGTCGGCGTCGGCGCCGGCGCGGCGTGGCGCAGGTGCGCGATTGTCGCGGATCGGCCTCAGATAACGCCATAGCATTAAACTTAAATACGAGATCAAACTCTGAACACTTGTGCACTAGGATATTGCAATTGATTGCTTGTAAAATTACCTGGTGATTTATCAATAAATGTCCATAGGTTCCACACTTAGGTTTCCTATTACGCGCTATTGCATATTATCTTAAATTATTTGATAATTTACTATAATTATGTCAAAGTTCATTTATATCACAGACTTTTCTCAGAATTTCGATATTATGTTGTTCATAATCTTATAATTTTGTTGCACGTTGTTACATTATAATACTTTGATTCAAAGATACATATTTGCAATTAAAACACAAACTGAGATTAAATTAAAACGGTTTGAGATAAACACACTCTTCTCTTTTTGCAGTATCGGTTGTGTTGTTATGCCTGTTGTAATACCGGTAGTGCTAACTTGAGGTAAATACAAAAATAAGTAACTTTGGACCGACTACTACCTATTCTTTAGACAACCATAATGTACGTAATACATATTAAAGAATCCGGTCGTTATTAAGTTGTTATTTGATACATTTAAATACTCGTCTTCCTAAATCAGTAAAGTTGTTTTTATGCACGGCAAAATATTGTAGTCTATAAGAGCTTTTTTCCTTAATTGTGGAGTGGTAGCTATTGCTCCAAATTTAGACAAAACTTGCGGCCTTATAAGCCTGTAAGGAGAGCGCATTATAATGCGCATAAACCGCGATACGGCCGTTGCAAAGGTTAAGGGCACAAGACACCACGTGGGAGGTGCCAGTTTAAGAAATCCGAGATCCTGTCTTGTTCACAAATGGCGTCCATTTTCACTGCAACTTTGTCCTGGAAATGCATTAAACAGGTACTATAGTTTACCATGTGGAAATATGGATACAATAAAATGTACTTGAGATAGTTGCTCGAGGAAAATGTGGAATGGGCTCTTACAGTATCAACAATATTTCTTAGTAGTATTAAAATACTAGGATTAGTATGGTAGGTAGCGACGTTGTAATAACATGCTACCTATTTTTGCAACTGTTTTACTTTAATCTTGATTTCCAATTTTTAAGAATTGAATAGTTAAAATGATTAAAAACTCACAGTAGATATCGATTTCATTTGAATTTATGTTTCAGTACTTACCTAGCCTTGACCATACGAAGTGTTCGGCAATCTACGAGTATAACAGTAACATGCTAGACACATTTTGTATAAATTGCAAACAATCGCTGATAGTATCTGCTACACTTGAAAAGTACTTCAGCCAAATATCATGTGAAGGATTGTTTTATAAGGTAACGCTGTAGCTGTGCGCCGGGTGAGCACGACTCTCGGTAAGGATAGTGGATTACGTACGAGTGCGCTGGCGCAGTCGTGCACACGAGCTGGTTCATTATCGCGCGTGATGCATTTCGCTAACCGCCCACCGTCGCTGCGTCACATAATGTTCGCTCTGCAATGTAGTTCCAACAATCATCGTTGATTTCGTATGTCTCTGTCTTATATTTATTTTATTGAATGTAGGTAAAAATTGTTAAAAGTTACTAATACACATTATGGTGTATTGCGACATCCTCTTACGTCAAATTTTGCTATACAGGCTACGTAATAGGTTCTGTAGATATGGTACAGCCCAAAAGATTTGAAATTAAAGAATATTTAGAGGTAAGTGGAGTTTTCAATTCAGAAAGTAACAGAATGTCCTGTCTATGTAACTAAGAACAACGAGAGCTACTTTAACACGTACCTATCACAAAACAGCTTCAAAACATAATTTAAATAGGATTCGGCCGTTTCCTGGAGTTCGCATGAATGATTCATGAACTGAATAGTCTGAATCAACTACAGTAGCATTAGTAGTCAACTTAAATGTTTCTTTTTTTCAAGTAACAGGTTTCTTGCTTTTTTAATTTGATTAGGGTCGTGTCTCAATATATTCCTATGGACTTGTAAAAATATTTATGTAAAAGTACCTACTTAAAATAACTGATTTAGTAAATAGGTAGGTATACAGCTTCGTAATAAAACGTAGTTGAATCAATTGAGACATGCAAGGACGGTAAGTAGGCACCAACAGAGCAATACCATTAAATTATATGGACACAAACATAAATATGTTAGACAGATCAAACACAATTGTTTAGTACTGAGAGAACTCGTAATTTTCACATCATGTTTTCAACTATAAATATTTCTTAGGTTTTAACTTATCCTAGGTTTTCCATAACACACTTACAACATTAAATAAGTATTTATTTTAGATGCATAGATAGGTACTTAACGCTGTTAGACAAAAACATGGTACTTTTTAAAATAAGTATCGTCATTTATTTTTCGTGAAAAAATCCGGTCTTGGACTAAATGAATCACTTAACACAATATCAGCCCTAAAATATAATTGTGTATTTCCATATTATTGCTAATTTCATGGATGACAAATTGGCAATTAGGGTACCTATAAAACAGTATAGGTATCTAGATACGTTTTTAAAATACCGAATTTCTTTACGAGCTCGGTAATTAGTCTGTCTCATAGACGTCGTACATCTGATACTAATGTAAGAAAGATAAAAACAAAACCTTATTAATAAATTGTAGCTCAATTAATTTTATTTGTTTGTAACAAAAAATCAATCGAAATCTTTAATTCATGTGGCTAGCAGATCAGCTTTAAGTTAGTCACAAATTTCAGCCATTATTATAGACTTCGTCAACAAATCCTGTACAGTCAGTTGAACGTGGTCTTAATTCCGATCAATGATTTACAACTTGTTAATAATACCGCAGGCGCAGGTTTAAACCGCACATCCATAAATCAAGATCCGAACTGTAGCTTAAACGAAAATATTGATTGTAATGCTCCGGTTTACGCAGTTCGATGTTTATATGTAAGAGATTTTTGCTCGAAGTAAACGAATTTATGATGTAACGGTTAATCGGCCCTTACTCCTCCATTTTTCCCGAAAGTAATGATAAGTAACTATTATTATTAAAATTTCACCGAAAGGCATCTTTTATCAGGTAACGTTTTTTGTTACAATCATTAAGGTGATGTTTCTCAAACAGGCTAATTGATTGTTTGATGCGGCGAGCAGGTATCACGCGGCAGTCATTACCGCAGTGACAGATGGTGGTAATAAATACAATTTGAGCACGGTTAAGGAAAGAATTACTTGCGAGAACATATATCCGTGCCAGACGTATTAGTAACGCAGGTGTAATTTGTGCAGTGATGGGCGTTTTGCCCTATTGGTGTTTCTAATTACTAAAGGTAATTTAACCGCTTCATTTCGTGCTATCTTTGTTTACTCAGAGGAAATCTGATTTGCTATTATATTAAATTTAATACAATTTACGACAAATTTAATGTAGCGTAACACAAGAGTGCATATAAATGTTTCTGTTTGCACGATGCGTGTGTGTGAACTGTAGGATTCTAATGTTGCAATTTCCAATCTGCTAACCCGGCGCGACGTGGACGGACATTGTACAGCTGATTTACTCAACGACTTATGAATATGGAATGACTGGGACGAACGTAGATGACAGTGCGAACCACCGAATAACTCATGACAATAAATGTGTGCTTATGGCTTTTAGCGCAGTTCATTTGGTACAAGTGAAATTTATTATCCTCGTTAGAGTAAATTGAATATTCTATTAGGTCTTATCCATAGAAATATAATTATTAACGAAAGTATCATAGGTCCTTAACCCAGATGTGGGAAGGCAAATAAGTTTATCAATTATTTAATATCATTAAATATATCTACTATGATCTATGTATATAAAACATCTCCTAATAAAATCACGCTTATGTGGCAAATTCGAATATAGCGGAAAATTAAGGTGATTAATGTGGCAGGTAGCCTAATCAGAACTCCTCGCTACTTGTTAATGTAACATGTTGAGTTAGACACGTAACAAGCAGCACTCGTCATAGGTCGGGAGGTGGAACAATGAGGCTGCAGGCGCTGCAGAGTCGCGCCCGCGCCGCGCTGCCGCCGACGAGCGCCGCGTGCGCCGGTGCACAGTGGAACGAATGTATGGGAGCGGTTGGACGTAGACATGTCCGAAAAAAAAGAGTAAAATTATGCCAAACTAATGATGCCATCTTATTCGATTACTTAATGCCTTCATAACTTGTGGTGATGAATTTCTTCATAACTCCCATATTTCGGGAGTAATTTGAGAAAATGTGAAATTTTACTATGAAAATGAGTGTATCGAGCTCTCTCCCTCCTGATTCCGGGCTTGTTTCAAGTAGCGGTCTCTAATATCATAATGCTAATACTAAGAGCTATATTTAATACTAAGACACATAGTGCGCCAAATGTGCACTTTCTGGGATAAAGAGTGATGTTTATTTTATAACACAATTTTTTAATTTTTTGTTTATTTTGTTGATTAAAACCGTTTTTCTAAAGGTTTACCTTATTACAATAACATTTCTGATCAGCCAATTAGAGAAGATATAAGCTAATTAGGATATATAATTAGGGACTTAAGGTTTACATATAAAACTGATGCACTAATGATTACTGATAAGAACATTGCTATTATTTAATTACTAAATGGCTCTTAATACACTAATTTAGCATGCATCATTTACTAATTATCACAATAACTAATTACCTTGCAATATTTAACAAAGGATACCTGGGATACCTGGATTTTATATAAATAGGTCACTATTAGTAACTTTAAAATCAGTGTTGATTTACACCTCGTTGTATCCAAGCTAATCTCGCAATGTATTTTCCAAATTTTAATACAAATCTTGATATTCACGTTGCTTTATGCGCACGCGCACATAAAGATTTACGCGACTTTAACTATTTGTTCAGTGTTTTAAAAGATAACAGTTGTGTTCAGTTATGTGAAAGTGCTGAAACAAGTTTAAAAGACTGGTGTCGTCGATTTTGCTACCGCATTTATGCAAAATGGACACAGTCTGGAAGAAGCACAGATAAGTTTCGGAAGAAACATGAGATTTGGCTACAGGCTGCAATTCAATGGCCGGAATTACAGAATGAAAATATGGAACCTTCTACAGAAAATATAAGTGACGTCATCGAGCCCATAATTTCTCCTGCTAAATCTGATGCTTCAACTTGTACACATCCTAGTCCTCGTAAATCTTTTGAGGACCTTAGTAACCGGCAAAAAAGAAGACGCACCACTGAAGATAGTCTTTCATGCAGCAGTAGCAGCGCTGAAATTATGTTTTCGGCCGAAAGGGCGCTTCAAAAGGCAGGACAAAGCGATACAGCTTATGTTATGAAATACTTGACGGAGAATCCAGAAGAGGCCTCAAAAATCAAAGCCTTCATTGAAGGTAAATCAATTCAGGTACGGGAAATATCCCCTTTGAAGGCATTGGCTCTTTATGTATCGATGAACTTATCGAAATGGCGCTATAACACTCTTCGGGATTTCAACACTCAAGAAGGAGCTCTTCAATACCCGAGTTACTACATGTTGGTTAAAGAAAAAATTAAGTGCTATCCGGCCAAAGAAGATCTCACAGTTACAGAGAGCTCTGCAAAAATCAAATTACAAGCCTTGATGGATTTAACCTCAAGAAGACTTATTAGGTCGTTAGAAACCCCTGTTGATCCCAATCAACAGCTCGTATTGACCAGCAAATGGGGTTTTGACGGATCATCTAGCCAAAGCATTTATCATCAAAGGACGAGTGAAGATGAGCAAATCGATCTTGCTAGTAATTTTATGATTAGTCTTGTACCACTGCGGCTCGTCTCAAAAGGTGTAACAATTTGGGAAAACGAGCGACCATCTTCCACTTCATTTTGCCGGCCAATATTGTTTAAGTTTATAAAGGAAACCAAAGAAAATGTGCAGAGAGAGATGGCTGAAATCGAAGCAGAGATTGAAGCCTTAACTCCATCCACCATCACTGATGGAATTAGTGTCAAACACCAACTGCTGTTGACAATGATTGATGGTAAAATTCATTCCATTATATCCAATACAGCAGCTTCAGTGTGTGACATATGCAAGGCTTGTCCTAAAGAAATGAATAATTTAGAGTTAATCAAAGATAAACACGCAAACGAGGACATGTATAAATATAGCTTAAGCACCCTTCACGCTTGGATTCGCTCAATGGAATGCTTATTACACATTTCCTACAAATTAGACATAAAATCATGGCAAGTAAGGGGTGATATAGCAAAAAGGCAAGTTGATGACAGGAAGAAAAGAGTTCAAGAGGCTGTAAGAAGAGAAACGGGCTTACTTCTCGATGTTGTGAAACAAGGCAGTGGATCCACCAACAATGGCAACTCGGCAAGGAGATTTTTTGAAAACTACACTAAATCTGCTGAACTGACCGGAATAGATGCTATGCTTTTAAGAAAAATCTGTGTGATCTTGCAGTGTATTTCATCAGGAGAGAAGATCAACGTAACTAAATTCCGAGAGTTCTGCTTTGATACTGCTAAGCTTTACGTGGAGTTATACCCATGGTATTATATGCCTTCTTCACTTCATAAAATTTTAATGCATGGGCCAGACATAGTTCAGAACATGTCAATTGTGCCCATTGGTTTTCTATCCGAAGAGGCATCTGAGGCTAGAAATAAAGATTTTAGAAAATATAGAGAGGGGCATTCTCGAAAGCATAGCAGTATCTCATGCAATGAAGATATTATGCACAATCTTTTACTGTCTTCTGATCCACTTGTTACAAGTATCCGTCCAAAAGGAAATAAGTTTGTAAAAAAATCTTCTTTTAAGGAATTTTATGAGCTTACGGATTCTGAGAAAAGTGATATCGAATTTGTTAACATAAATGATTTAGCGGACATCGATTCTGAATTTGAATTAATTGATGATGATGATGATGACGAAGATAATTAAATGATGTTATTGTTTTAAAATGTGTAACTTAGTAAATTAGAGCTTACGTCTTAATTATTTATTGTACTTTTAATGAAACTAGGTAATTTATTATCAACTTACTTAAAAGTCATACTCTCATCAGTTCTTGTGAATATTTTTGTTAATATATATTTCTGTATATATATAATATATTTATAGACCTCTTAATAAGTCTGTCTGCGGTTTAAAGTAAATACAAATGGGGAAAAAACGTTTTTTTTTTTAAATTTTCATTTCCTTTTATCCCAGAAAGTGCACATTTGGCGCACTATGTGTCTTAGTATTAAATATAGCTCTTAGTAATAGCATTACGATATTAGAGACCGCTACTTGAAACAAGCCCGGAATCAGGAGGGAGAGAGCTCAATACACTCATTTTCATAGTAAAATTTCACATTTTCTCAAATTACTCCCGAAATATGGGAGTTATGAAGAAATTCATCACCACAATTTATGAAGGCATTAAGTAATCGAATAAGATGGCATCATTAGTTTGTCATAATTTTACTCTTATTTTTCGGACATGTCTACGTCCAACCGCTTCCATACATTCGTTCCACTGTGCGGTGCCGCGCGAGGTGAGCTCCGGGGTCACTGCTCTGACCTGCGCGTGGGCGCGCCCGTTTCCGCCCGCGAAACCGAATCATTGCGCCCCACACTCCTAATCTTTAACGATACAGCACATATACACACACGGCCTACAACACTTGCTGTTATGCCTTTATGACGGATATAAAAAGTTATTCAACGGACGCAATTCTTTCAAAAAGGATGTTCAAATAATGTCACTTGTCACAGTGAAAGTTGTCATTTACTTTGCGTGAATTTTATGAAGTTGCATATTATGAAAGTTGTGCGCCTACAGGTGTTTACTTGATCAGAATGCAATTTATGAAAGTAGAATTCTTCCTGAAAGAATTACTGAAGCGTTAATGAAAAATGAGTTTATTCGGGCGATGATAATAGAAGAACGTAGTGTCAAATTTCGCTTACCTTTACAAATTGGTTCAACCACTGTAGTACATTTACGTATGAAATATACTTTAATAACTACGTTGCGAGAGATACGACGCGTAGCCGTAATTTACTGTATGGTGAGACGTTTAAGAGGCCAAACCTTACATCAGTGCAAAGATTTTTCCGGTTTCATTGTTACTTAGTGCGTGTATTGTTCGTGCCACTATCGTTACAATTAATAGTTTAAAACAATTGCGTTTACAAAAGCTCCGTTAGCTCACTCTATCTGCGTCAAGAGAGCTCCGTGCCGAAATATGTTTATCGACCATCACCAGATCGAACGCTCGAAAGTCCTACGAGATCGCTCGCCAACTATGGAGATGGCTCGTCTTTATTTAAATCCCATCTTTCTCTGCATTCTTGTGATATCGTAATGTTTAAAGAGCATATCTGCGAATCAAGGCATCTCTGCAGTGAACGAATCCTGTTTACGTAGGTTTTGGACAATGTTGTAGGCGTTTCATTCCACTTCCGGTGGTAATACAATGAATCTGTTTCCATATTATTGCATCTGAACCAAATAATAAAAAGTACATTTGCATACACACGTAGGAATCACAATGGCCGATTTAATTACGGTTTATTTTTTATATGAATTAAAAGCAGGTCCAAATGTGAATGGGCCATCGTGGTAGACTTGTTTAATATATTGTATTGCGAATGTATATCTTCTTCTTCCGGGTCTTCTGTCAACCATAGTAAATCAAATTGTTATTTTTACATTACAGTTTTCTAATTTTCATGATTTTTCTAAGGAAAATGACAACACTTAGACGACACTACCAAAGAATGATTCCATTTCATTGCTCAGAATATCCTCAACACAAACATCAACATGTAAAGTGTAAGCTTTCAGCACCTATTTAACTTTTGTTATTTTAGCTGGTCGAGTTGAAAAGCAACCTCTGTATTATAAATAGTTTGTCTATAACCGATCAGTGATCGATATCACCCACTATTAAAATCGTGTCAGTACAACCTGCTTAAATGTCAATAGAAAGCGGTAGCTACGATTAATCTTGTTATACCTCAACATTGTATATAGTTAAACATACTCGCGCTAACGCTAGTTATTTACAACCTACAGTGACATACATGAAACATATAACTAGACGTATTATATTGTCACAACAATGTACTGTATGCATATACTTATTCATAATAATAAATCGAAAGAGAACTTTCATAAAAGCGTTCGTGGTAAGCGTTTACACTCCAATATTTTTTGGCACCAGACCATTGTATGCAAATGAAGTAATGAATGTTTTCACTGCAACAAAACACGAGTAACGGTTCCCTTAAGTGAAGATTTGTCGGCCAATAATAATTATCACCGGCTTGTAACAAATCCACGCGCGTGTTGGTACCTCTACTTATCAAGTCAATGATGTGTAGGTGCGGTATGGTAATTTTGCTTTCGAAAAGTGACAGAAATTAAATTGTTAGTAGACATATGAATGAGTGAACTTTTACGGAATGAAACCGTTAAACTTTTCATAGAGAATGTGACCTATAGATGTCGTTAGCGTCAAAACAGGAAATGCTCTTTTGTTATAAAAGCAAAGTGATGCTTTATCGGTGGGTGGTACTTCAAGTGAACGGAAGGGCGTCAATGTAAAGTATCGAGTAACAAGTCTGTAAATAGTGACAGTATTGAGTCAAGTTATGATGACTCTGATAATGTATACGGGTTGACACAACACTTGGTAACTGCAACATTGATTAACATAGAGAAACAAGTAAAGGACATTGATTTGATTGCATCGTGGTCATCGCTGACTTAAAAACTGTCTCTTATCTGATGCATTATTTCCCATCTGAAAAGATTGGATTTCAGATGCGCATAGTTACTTATCCGGCTGCTACGGGCTGTTACTTGAGCACTCATAGCCACGCATTGTCGGCAGTATCGCGGTTTCATCGGAGATTCTTCGAAATCTGTTAGTGTGATAACGCGGAAGAAATCATAATTTCGTCAACTGAAAGTGATGTCAAGCTGGGGTTACCATGCATTTATAACTATTGAGACATCTTTGGGACACGGTTATAAACATAATTTCAGAAGAATACATTAATTTTTCTAGTTATTATATATTTTACAAAAGTTTCTGATTCACGGCTACGAACTTCTCGTAGCTGTCACCAGATTTCATAGCAGCTATACTAAAGGAGTAAGGAGCTTAATTTATGTATAGAGAGTGCAGATTAATGTTGATACCTGTTTGTAACTTCGTCCATCTGGAATTTAAGTGCAGATACAATCCACAGAGGAAAAAATAAAGTTTTCATAGCTAGTTCACGCGTAGCACTTCGTAGCGCTGTTTTTGTTAATTAATTAATTAACATCTTTATTTCGACGCGTAAGATTTTCCTTGCTAACTTTTATTTTTATCAGAAGTTTCAGTTTCTGTGCCAACATTTTTATATTTTTCGTAATAATATGATAACTTAATATAGTAATTTTTTTTTTGGGTGGATAATTCTTAAATAACTTCTCCCGCTCTGGGTGGAGCGGGAGGGTGTTTCAGACTCTTACTGACAAAAACCCACCCGTATTCCTTCATTTGCCTATATTGCCATGCGCCACGGTAACCCCTGGCAATATACCAGGGGTTACCGTGTTACCTGCCCATAGAGTACCTTTATCCATGTCTGGGAAAACCTCAACGTGTCTGGGACACATTGATGGTTATAGATTTTTGACACAACAATCTCAATAATAGGTTTAAGTCATTACCATGTCGTCATTACCCTAATTAATTATAGGTACACCGTGGCAACTTTGTATATTGGCAGCTTTTAATCTTGCCATTTACAATCTAGATTGTGGTTAGTGTGACATGAGTCATGGCACTACTCCCTTAAATGTCCCGTATTTGGAAACACAGATGGAGGCCCTACACGGTGCATGCCGGTGGCGATGACTAGCGACTGATTCAATTAGTGATTGCGTTCACTTGTCGGCGGGCGCGGGCGCGGGCGCGGACGTGGCGGCGCTGCGCACTGCGCAGGCGCGGGAGCCTTCGCGCAAGCCGCACTCCGCACCACTCACTGATGCAATGATACCATCTACTTTTGAAGCGAGACAATGTCGTGATGTTTTAAGCTGTGATCTAAAAAGTAAATGGCCGGTGTTTTTAGGTTGCCATTAGTCGATCTTTATTGTTAGGGTTGTTATTAAAAAGAAAACATCTAAACGGTCTAGCGTAAATGTTTGATAGTTATAAACTTTAAATGCCACTTACAAAATACATTTGAACAGTAGTTACCTGCGAAAATGTAACTTGTTATAAAGTTGTGTGCATTTCATAATCCAGGATGTATGCAAATACGATTTTAATGACTCTTGTTTTTATTTTCGTAAAGACATTTATGTCTTTCGCACATCGTCATAAAAATTAATACTTTCGAATGTTAAATAGTTCACGCTGCATGAAGCCAGAAGATTAAAAGACGTAAAGTATTATAATAAATAATAATTCGCTTCTAGCAGAGACTAATGTCAGCCATTATTATTTTAAAACGCTTAAAATATTTTAACGGTCTCGAGATTATTAGGTATCTGTCATCATTATCCGATTAAATGCTCACTCTAATTGATGGAACTGACTGGAGCGGGCGGTCTGCTGAATCAAAGAATGTACCTACTGCCTATTAAATTGCCGAGTGCAATGACTGTTTATAGTGTTTACATACAAATTCATGCTTTAAAATATCTATGACCCAGTGAGTTTTCATTATTGATTTTGTATACTCAATACGTTAGTTGAATTACATCGTCCAGCCTTTATAAATACGTTGTGAAGCATTGGCTTGTTTTTATCTTTAGCAGTATAATATAATCTATTTGCTAAGAAATTAATGTGCTAGTATTTCGACAAATGAAGTTTTATTGGAGAATACCAAGTGGAATGAATAGCAAGGTTTGTAGTTGAATTGTTTGTCTATCATCGGCGCGAACGTAAATTTGTCTGGCTAGATATACGCGGCGCGTCGTACACTGGCGCACTACAATGATTGTCTTGTCACTCCAGCGGAGTTACGCGCTCCATCCACTCGGTACATTTGCTTTATGTGAGATCACCCATTCCGGAAATGCATGTATGATAGTATTTAAATAGAGACAACACTCATGTCAGACTGCTTTGCTGTCATAATTAAGACATCCATTCAGTGCCATATGTACCTACTTAAATCGATAATATTAATGTGCAATTAAAGTTTTGGTTAGTTTTAATATTCTAAGTTTTAAGCAACAAAAGCTCTAGTTATTGCACTGTTACAATAACTCGGTAAGCTTACTTATAAAAAGATTTTAACTTAATGGACTGTTTATGGTCAGCGTGGCTGACCAAACCAATCGATAAAACTTAACCGTACGTGTATATTGGCAATATAAACAAAAATGAGCCATTACGTTACAAACCTATAATAAAGATAATAGTCAAAAAGCAGTCCACTAAATATAGTGGTGTAATTTGCTTTTGTGAGCAGGTTGTCAGTGAGGTGAGGTCACGGCGTCACGGCGCGGGAGAGCACTCGTGGGCGGGACCATTTTGACTTTTGGTAATTACATTCGGACACCTTAGACGGACATTTGGATGAAATAGGCAATTACGTTTCATCATAATGTTGTACTTACGGTTTACCTATTCAACTGGCGCCTTGTGTTTCCATAATTCAATGTCAAGCAGCTAAGGTGGCGGAGATTTATTGGCCTCCACTTCATGTTAAAGCTGATTCGTAATATCAATATTAGATATTACGTTGATTTGTTTACGACTCTACCTATAATTGCATGATGTGCGCAAAGATACTCGACGAATAAACTTGCACCATAGTAGGTAGGTGTATGTGATTTGAATACCCATAAGTGTAGGCAATATTTCTCTTTTCGCCCGTCGTATCTTGATTTTCTGTTAAATTATTAATTTGTTAATGCTAATTCGATGAATCATACGATAAAATCGCAAAACTATGTGTCTGTAAGTCAACAAATTTCTTTTAATGAGATGGCCACAACTTTGAAACATTAATTATTATTTTAGAAATCATTAATTGCGTGTTTATATAGTGGCTACTTCGATCTCCTTTGTTTCACGAACAATAGGTAAGGTCAGCGGGAAATCGTTTTATTTTCCGTTCTTAAAATACACTTTCACCAATAAACTGTGTTGTCCAAAAGCGCCAATTTGAAGAATGGTGGCCGTTAATGGTTTTTAAGTGTGCTTTTGGTTTCTAATAACATTTCAGAAACAGAATGTATGATATTTGTTCAACTTTAATTTTTATTATTATATTAAAATCATGTCATGTCCGATGTTGGTGGTTGAGATGTAGGTACAATTTATTGCAAAGCTTTTACTTTATTGACTTAGTTTTGTCTGTTTCTATTCTAACATAAATGTGGGATATAAATCTTCACTAGTACAACTTCGCAATGACTGCTAAGCAGTGTAAAGGCATTCCATCAATACATCAAAATGACACCAAACGTCACAGCAAGTGGTTGTTACAGTTTATAACTGGACTAATATTTTTTGCGTGAACTTTAGCAGAATAGTTGGGAATGTAAGGTTGTATACAGTGAGTGTCGCCGGGGGGCGGGAGCGGGGGGGCCGGGGGCCGCGACGTAGATCGTGCGCGTGCGCTCGTGGACCGATGATCATGCCCCGAAGCCTCCCGATCGCTGACACACGATCTATTTTCAATCGATCTACAATTCACTTCATTTGCATACTTTACCTATATTGTTTGGTTTTAGGAATTAACCTTGAGTACGAACGTGTGTTGTATCTGTAGATGGCCGCGTTACGATGGTTGTGCTTGCGCAATCGTTACTTTATGATGTTTTGTTCCAAACTAGCGAATGTTACCCACGAAAAGTTGTGTGGAAGTATCGACTAGCCTTCAATGCTGTTTTAAGAGCTATTCGTCTTTAGTTACGTCGTAGTAACTAACTCGGGTAGTAAAAAGACGTAAAGACGTTATTTTAGTAAATCAATAACATATTTTTATACCTATTCAGATTTAAATTTAAATTTAAATATAATCTATTTTATGTGAATAAAGTATAGTCCTTCCAAACAACGGTTTCAAAATATTATCGTAAAAATGTCGCAACGATAATAATTTTGAGTATCTTAACAGAAAATAACTAATTAACATTTATGTTAAAATTAATTACATCTATTAATTTTAGGACGTTGACAGGCGAATAAGCTTTGTGTATAGCAACATTGTAAAAACATGGTATTCTGATTTTATTTCGTTAGAGTTTCTAAGAAGCGAGACAAAGACTCGTGTTGTTTATGCTCTCCGATAGCCTATATTCAGTCTCGTTTTGATCTCCAAACACCTTCACATACCGACGACCTGTTATATAAAGAATTGCCCGTATTTATAGAAAACACGTAACGTATGTTCATTATAAAAATATTTGTTCCAAGTATTTGTGGAACGACGGCGACGTCTCAAAAGCGCCGCTGTTCGATTGTTGTGCCGGTGCCGGCCCAGCGAAGGTAATTTTTCGATACATATCTATCTAACGTAGGATTTATCACCTTGTTCGATGGGTAGATATCGTGTTGCTACAGATTCAAATGGTGTTACGGTTTATAATATCTGTAAGTAACATTATTTATAAAGTTTTTGACGCTGAGCCACGAGTATATAGATCCTACAATTTTTATAGTGTTTCATATAATGTAACGTTTAACAACCTCTTACGTAATAATTAATGTAACCTATCTATTGCAGTCTAGTTCTACCCCACCAGAATAAGCATATATTCTATGCCTAATACCAATAGACCTTATATGGAAATGAAGCACAACATCCTCAACCTATTTCGTGTAACTCAAATAGGCCATCATTTATGATGTGGTATTAAGATAGTAGAGCTACTTGACATGATTAAAGAAATTAGGAGCATTTTAAATGATGATGGATTAACACGTAGTAGTGGGTTGTAAGTAGCGGCGGGCGGTGCGGCGGCGGTGCGGTGCGGTGTGGTGCTCAGGTGCACACAACAGTTAAGTGAGACGTTCACCCCGAGCGGCGCGGGCGCAGCAACACGCGCCGACCCGATCCCGCGCCGGCTAACTATGTAGATCTTCCCACGATTTATGCCGAACCACCTTCGATTTCTTCTAGTACGGACCTCCAACTATGTGGGAAATGGACTAGCATCGTATCACAGAGTGGACTAGATACTTTTTTATAACAATTCCACACAAATTGTTATAACGGCTAGTGAAATATTATTTCCGTACATTATTTTTGATCGTTAACATTTTTGATGTCGTTGATGTCTTTTGTTCGGAGTTTTGATTTTGGTTTTAGAAGAGGTACAAAATATAAATGTTTTATGTAAAAATATATCATGGTAGCTATTTTTTTACCTAAGTAGATAAATAAGGAGCTTTCAGCAAAATAGAAACATTAGTAAAGGTTACCTTTAATTTTTCACGAGTAGGCAGGTACATACATCATCCATGATCTAATTTGTGGATTTTATTTTGTTTGTTGGAGCTGATCAACAGTAAATAATGTACAAATAGTACAACGATTTAATTACATAAAACCGTTCTGATGTGTTTTTCGTTGATAATAGTCGTATAAGTGTTATTACATTATAACACATGAAAACATCCAGTCTAAATTAATTGCACAAAGTTAACCGTCGTATTGTAATAGTGATGTTAAACAACCGATAATTAGGTAACTGCGTTTGATAGTACTATAAAAACTGTGTAGTAAACTGTAGTGAACATTTAAAAAATTGTATATATGTTTCTGTTTCATTTAAGAATTGCATGAATAGTTTCACGTACCTACCTATAGGTGAAAAAGTGTTATAAAACTATATTTATATGTACAAAAAAAGAAGCTACGTCTACCAAAAAACTGCTGTGGAGCTTGGCAAACGTGTAAACCACACATTTAAAACAAAAACTGCGAATAAACATTATTTTATTTTATTTATTAAGTAGAGCAAAGTGAGTAAGTTTAGACGTTCTTTCTGAGATGAGAACATGACACAAGTAAACAGCATCAGTGGATCCGTGGGTACTTACGTCTTCTTTACAATCGAAACATGATTGTTTTGTTGTTACGTCATTTCTGCGATGCCGTATCGATAAAGTTGAACGTGACTTAGCCAACTACGTTACTTAACACGATACACGCTTTTAATACAAAAGAAGTTATAGATATCTGATCATAACTCATTTGTGTATAACTATCATCAATTTTAAAATATTCTCTGATGAAAAAGTAAGTTAGCTTACACAATCAAGTAATTTTTTTAGTTATTTGCAGGTTGCCTTGTACAGTAGCTTGATTCGTAAATAAGGAGTCCACATTTATCTGGGAATGGTTCATTGTAGAAAAGGGATAACAAAATCGAGCACCGTATCGTCTGGCAAGAGTTGTAAAAGCTTTTCGTACGATATAGGAAAGCTCGAAGTAGCAGATTTACGAGCTTTGCACTTGTTTTTATCACGTTTTACACCATACTTTTGATCCCGGTCAAACCCTACCTAGCATAGCTACATAGCTTTCCACTATCCAAAATAGGGAAATTGTTTCAACAAACCAAAAGAAAAGAGGACATTTTTCAGAATGTTTCAGGAAGCGTGCGAGTTATCGGCATGTGATCTCCGTAAGGTTGCGGTGTTGCGTTACGTTCCGGCGTGGCCGCGGCCGGTCGCCGATCGTCGGTCGCCGCAGGTAACCGTTGCACGCTGCGGTCGCTCCCGACACCCTACACTAATTAGCAACTACGACACGTGTCGGGTTCGCGGCTGACACTATGGGCTGCTTTCTCCTGACATTCGAGTACTTGTAACTCTGCGGCGGTATGACGAGCTTTCTTGTCTTCAAGAAAATTGTTTACTGTTAAGTTATTTTCTTTTCGTTTTTCTTACCTTTGAATGTCGCTGTATTTGTTAATAGAAACTTCAGCAGTGAAAAGCTATAAAATTCAAGACTTTTCCACACAGTGAGCTTAGCTAGCTAACGTCCAGTTTCTGGAACGAAAATTATCGATTCGTCAAAATTAAATGGAAGTCAAGTGATGCGATTAGCTGATGATAATTCATTCAACCAGTCACAACAGTTTACGGGTACTTGGCAATTTCATAGTTAATTTTTGTGTTGGTTTTCGTTCCAGAAACCAAAGTAATCATTCGAGTTTAATAAATATTTCGTTGCATCTCGAAAAACTTTCAAATAGTTTTCAACAATCTACATCGTGTAATCCAAATCTTTTGCAAAATAAATTAGTGGATATAAAAAGGCTTTATCAATAGCACGATAAGAACCGGTCTCATGAGCTATTATCGTAGTAATGTTGTTTGCTATGCACGCTAATGGTACGGGGCGTACGAGCGGCGTCCAGCCGCGGCGTACTAATGGCACCTAATCTGAATCTACGGCTCTATAAACATGGCGAGTCCCGCACTTAATGCCTATTGACACTCGTAAAAATCATCCCTTCGTCATTTTAATAGTGACAATAGTACTAACACTTCGAACTATATTTAAGGTAGTGGTCCTTTTGTATCCTTAGTTATAATATGAACCTGTCGTGTAATATTTTGCTACTGCTCTGAAAATTTTTCTTTTGGTTTATGTGGTTTTGCAATGAAAATAATATTTCCTTTATATGCATTAACTTTGATTTAAAAAAAAAAATACATGAAAACAAAAACATTTGAAGATCATAGTTTAGCTTATAACTATCATAATAACCATAAGCGTTTATTTGGTAACAATTTGAACTGATCACAATGCAGTCATGAAAAATCAATAATTTAGAAAATTTAGAAAGTCAACTATCTCAAAATAGTTTAAACTCGGGCTTAGGACGATTGACCGTGATCTTTATAACGGTTCTAACTAAACTGCGACGGACAGAGTTCACGACTCGTTTTTATTACACGCTAATATAATAATGGGTGTTTGCTCTGTTCTTAAGTTTGAAACCCAAATAGATGTCGATCAACAGCGCTATAACTGAATTCCTCGAGCAACTGGCAATAATAGCTCACGCCGCAGCTACAGTCAATAACGAGGGCGAATATTTTTGAATAACTAACAAATATTCTAATATCGAACGAAGTCATCGACAGAAACTAACGAATGTCTAACTTCTAGGGACCTTCACCATTGGTATTTATATACGACAACATGTCAATACTGCTCACTACGCCATGTTATAATTGGTGCGGCGCGCGGATTTCCACAGGCATATTAGTCACACCGTAATGACTTAACTGTCCGATTTCATCTGAATAATTACAGGCGTTTGTGATATAAGAGGACCATCGATCACAATGTATCACACAGTTATTAAAGGGAAAATATGTATATTAATTTATGCTCATATTTTTATTCGTGGAAGAGATTCGACTACGCATCCATTGATATTTAAGGTAAGTTCGTTGCGTCACATCACATGGTGATACTGAGATGCAACGCTGCACAAAGAGAAAACATTGCATCATCCACGAGGTTATTTTAGGTATGGTAATGTTGCTGTACGTAGATTGTTGACTAGATTTCACGAGCTGCAGTAAAATGTTATGACGTGGAGAACACTGCTACTTACAACAACCAAATGGCTTTGCTTGTTTGTCCCGTGTGTTACTTACCGAACGCTAAGTAATTTAAACATTTATTACATTAACATACAAATTATGTTACTCGTAAACGCAAAGTAATTGTTGTATTTATGTACAGCGAGTACTTTCGTGTATAATTATAATCCTATAAATCAGCTCGTACAAAATTTAGGAGCGTTCCGTTGCCTTCATTAGTTGTTGAGCACTGCAGTTTGTTAGTACCTAGTACATCAACAAAGATAGATTGATTTACAACTTGGTATAAAAATGTTACACATTACTTACAAAAGAAGAATCCGTACGTAGATGGTACTTTTAGTGAAAACGAAACTTTTAGAAATGACGATGGTCTCACCAAATTTCTTTTTCGTTTTTGGATTTCAGCAATTTTCGCCCAACATTGAAAAAATTGAAGTGCCAAACGGTACTTTCAATTTATTTTTTTAAAGAAAATCGAATCTACAATTACTAAAAACAATAAATGTAAAAATGCTTTTTCTCGTATATAAAATCAGATTGTTTGAACACCAATACTTAATGTCTTTAAGAAAAGTATCTATAAAGTTTTGTGTGATGTAAGTTCAAACGGTTAAATTTAAAGATTGAAACTGCATTTCTTTTACCTTTATCAAAGAAAAAGCCTATCGACAAAGGAAAAATCTATTTTCAGTTGGATTCTAGAAATACTCTTTAAGTCAAGGAAAATAATTAAATTCAGATTATCCAATTCAAGAATCAAGTGCATGTATGGTCGTACAACCTGTGAGTATACAGACCTACGTCCCTTTACAAAGTTTACTTTTGCAATCGTTGATTGGCGGCTTGCTCTATAATAGCAATAAAATGAATACGAGCATTACGTTCCAATTTACAATGTGAGCTTTAGGGTTGCTCACCTCAACCACATTCCGTTGTTATTGTCGTTTTTAGGGTTCCGTACCTTAAAAGGAAAAAAAACTGAACTCTTATAGGATCGCTCGTGTGTCTGTTTGTCCGTCTGTCCGTCTGTCACCGATCTGGACCGATTAAGTTGAAATTTGGTACACATTTGCATTTCTGCGACCTAAACAAATAAATTTTAAATATGGGGGTCACTTTTGGAAGAAAATAAGAAAAATAAAATGAAAAAGTTTTGCAAACTGTACAGTGAGACATATCAAATGAAAGGGCTTGTTGCGAGGATTTCATTTCCCTTCTTTTTTAAATAATTTTAAAACAAAAACTTTTAAAGATAAGAAAATTTATGAATGTTTACCATCCCCCCCTTATCTCCGAAAATACTGACCTAAAAATTTCGAAAAAAAAAATACAGATAATTATTCTTTACTTAAAGATTGCAGGAAAACCTATAAGAAGTCTATTTTATAAAAGTCTAAAAATAACATACTAAATCTCTCAATATTGTGCGTACAAAATTACATTTGCTGTTGGAATGTATGGGAGAACATGTTTTCCAACTACAATGTTAAGTTTGATCTTGGGATAAATTCATCCCAACTACGCAACCCTTCATTGTGCGTCTTCTGACACGCAAATGGCCGGTTTTTCATAAGTCTTGATCCCGCAGAAATATCGGAATTAAAAGTATCCTTTGTCCCAATTCAGGTTATGGTCTTTTGCCAAATTTCATCCAAATCCGTTCAGCCGTTTTAGCGTGAAAGCGTAACAAACAAACAAACTTTCGCATTTATAATATTAGTAAAGGATTATTATAATTAGGATAGTATACAATATTCTATATGTAAGACCGTTGGAATTATGTAATGTGAGCACTATAAACTATTTGTTGAATAACATATATTTTGGAATTAGTCCTGTAAAGTAATGAGATACAGCATCGTTTAGTTTTATTGTTTGTTGTAACACCTATGTCGATTCTATCACCTGTAATACTTATGATATCTTGTAAACGATTCGAGGCATGTGTGTAAAACCATTTACGATGGATTACACAAAAATACGACACGTAAAAAAAAAACATAAATCATGGTCATAAATATCGTCTCTTTTATAGATGTATTTTCTACTCGCGTTCGTTTTTCAATGAGATAATAAAGATAAGATTTTTTTTTTATGTTGATCATGAGAGCTCGTGCCACCCGTGATTTAATAATTGTTGATGTTGGTGGAGGCATCGTCCTAGCCAGCCGCACTAATAACAATGTGTAATTGAGTGTAAACGTGTGATGCGAGTGATGTTGCGGCTCGGGAATATCTTCCGGCCAGCGACATTGGAATTAATACACTACAAATCTTCGGTGTGTTCAGTAAATCAAGGTGTTTATGAGTCATTCAAGTCACAGGCGCGGGACCGCGCGACCTCCGTACTGATTTGCAATCTTGAGTGCTTTTCTCAGTCCACCTCTGCTCTTCAATCTGTATCTACTATGTTATCCAAAACATTTATTTTGTTCACAGAGAAAGTTAGGGCTTTCAATATAAATCATAGTATTTCATGACTTTTAACCTTAACTAAGAATCGATCATGATTCAGGAAAGATGGACCAGGAAAGATGGGCGTTCGCACTTGTGGCGTGCCGCAGGTGTTTAAGTGCACCAACTGAATTAACAGCATTTTCAGAATTTTTAAAAAACCTAGCAGTTGCCAGTACTTTTGCAAACACCAGCGGTTGTCGCAGTGGTTGTGGATAACAGCAGCCGTTGGAAGATCCATATCCTTGGATATTGACCGGTTTTATCGGCATTATTTAATAGCGCGTATAGTTTATTGACACGATAATGATTCAATAACAACCATCAAACCGTAATTAATTATCATATCTAACTAATAACTATTTCCACATCATCATCTGGCTAAAATTAAGAATAATGGGCTTCAAAATAATTCACGTCGATGTCTTAGAAGGGATATACGGAGGTGTGTGGGATTAGGAATTATATCAGGTGAACGAGCAGTAGTTTTTGTGACCACTGAAGATTTCTGCAAAAAGGTTTGAATCTCATCCACAAAGAAAAACATACCTAATTGTGCCAATGATTATGCCTGAAGCGATAATTATTAAATTTATTAGTTCTGTCTCTACAAAACTATATAACAATTACGCATACGGTATTCCCATAGAGAGTCTTAGCAATTAAGTAGTGGTTGTTTCTGTCATGTCATATGTAGGCATTTGTTAGACACGGGCGCATATCCCCGTGGTCCCTTTGCAGAGAGCTCTCTACGTGCGTTAATGTTACTTTCCAGTTTTGGGAGCGAGCACGATGACTGGTTTCATGAATATTTAGTTGAGCTTCATTAGTGCACTCACTTGTTCGAAGGAAGAGGGTGTGGCGAGATGTGCTCGCACTGTGTCTTGTACCATAATAAAGCACTGCATCTAATGATTAGCATTAAAATATTTTGTTAACAGCGGCGGCTGCAGGCTATTGTGACGTTTTTTAATATTTTTTCGTTGACATCAATCTATGAACACATGCATCTGATCGAATGAACAATTATTCCTTAATCAAAAGAGAATATATCGTATTAATCAGACTTAGATAGTGTGTTTTCTGAGAACTTTTAACTGGAATTTACATACAAAAAACAATTGGCATTCGAAGAATTCGCCATTTATCACTGATAATAATAAAATGTTAAGTGTAAAATTACTGTGCTTTCACACTATTATTATTCATCGTATTATTATCTCCACTGTCAACTAGACAAACCCCCGCGAATACATCACCATTGTTCCGACAACGAAATGAAAGTTCTTTATTTGCATATCTTAAACGCTATAGTTATCATGCCAGCCATCAAAATTGTAATATAATAATATCTCTGCGGAGAATGTGTTAGTAACTATAAGTACCTAATTGAGAAAGTCTTGTTGATATACATAAGTACATATATGAATTACTGTCATGAAAAATACAGTTTGATCTTTAACAATTCAATTGCTTTTAAATACAACGGGGAACTGTGTTTGTTTCATGTCATGTTCAGTTGATTGTCATGAATTCAAATCGAATGAGTGACGATGTAAAAGTGGAAACATTCAAAGGACATTCTAGAATATCCAGTATTTTTGGTATAACAAAAAAGGTTATTCAAGTTTTAAATGAGATCAGTGGATGTAAAAGGCAAGGCATCACAGCGATCATTGCAAGATTGTAAATCGCAACGCACGGAGCCGACACAGACGCGTGCCTTATTGTTGTCCAACATGATGAGTACTTGACGTTTGCTTATTACAATTGTGAAAGTAAGATATTTGAGCGGTTGAGCATCGTACCGGTGACACGGACAAGACGCCATTCCTGGCGCTGCGGAGCCGCGTGGGCGCACGGCTCCCGTACTCCGCCCCAACAATACACCGCCACCGCACACGCAAGCCGCCTCATCCGCGGTCGCCAAAACTAACAAACCTATTGTTCTGCCTAAACATTCGTATCAACTTCCGAAAACCACCCGCGTATGTCACACAATATTGTCGTGACAATAAACAGTAGGTAGTACGTGTATTCCTTCTGCACCGATCATCGAACTCATAATTATGGCAAACAGCTTAGAGGTGGAATTCTGAATAGACAGAATATGGTATGGCAATCTTATAGTTGATTTAAAAATAACAACAAGTAGGTAGCATGTTCGTGGGGACGTGTAGATACCATGCATTGTAGCGGTCAACATTCGTATTCGTGGAGTCAAACAAGAAATAAAAGAGGATGTTCATCAGACACAAGACCATAAAACAAGCCCTAAAATGTTAAACGACTGCTCAAAATTGGTGGTAAGAAGAAATTACAAAATAAAAGGACGAGATTACGGTACTTTGAATGAATTTTTGAGAGAGAGAGACCGTCTTAACCTATATTTCACTTTATGGGTGAACGATTTTTACAACCTTCTCGCGGACAATCCAAATGACTACGGCTTGTAGAAAGTTTCTGAAATTGTTTCGAAATTATCAGACAATTCAGAAAGCCAAATTTTCCTTATTGCAATGACCTCAAGTTCGTGTCATACTGACTTTTCTTTGAGTAAACCTGCTTCATATTTGATGACTAGGGAGTTAGATGTAGAGCAAGCGCATGATACAAGAGCAATCGCATGATACACAGAGTTCTTGATGCCTGTAGGCTGTATGTTGTTTCACATCGAATAATAAACACGTAAGTTTATCGGGTGAGATATTTACGCACGCTTGTTTGTGGGTCGGGCGGGCCCCGAGTGTCGCGGCAGTTAACAAATCGGAGCAGGCTGACAAAGCGTGTCGGCCGGTGATCGACGCGTCGTTGTCGCGCTTGCTCTCTATGACAAACGCAACGCTATGAGTGATTGTGTCCGTCCGTCGCTCGGCACTCGATCTCTTTGTGTTCTCAAATAATCCGCCGCGTCGTGATCTGGAGTCTAACGGTGCAGGTCTGCGAGCCTATTGAGTGCGCTCTCTGTAATAGGCACAATTTTTCAAGCTTTCACATAAGTCCACACTAATACCCGGTTAAGCCCAAAACCCACGACTGATGTATTATCCAAGATTGCAGATTTTTTTAAATAAATATCTTTTAATTACTGTACGTTTAAAGAGTAAAAATTGGTGCTTTGGATTTATAACATTTATCCGATGTCGACAGAATATAATAATTATATTAACACACTTAATTTATGATAATACAGACTAACGTACAATATCGAATAATCTTCATGATATATAGGTGATCGTCAAATTTCGTTCAAGATCGTCAAATTTCGTTTCGATAATAGTATCGATTTCTGCTGTAACTAAATCAGTTAGTTCAGACTTCGCAGTCCGTTGTGTAGTCCTTCCAAGTCACGCCACTACACCCGACAAATTACGATCGTACGTCATAGTGGATCTAATATCATACTCGACAGGTAGTGAGTGTCTTAAAGTGATCATCAGCTTACCTCTTTACAAGTATATTGGGATCGGTTCCTAGTATAGTCGGTTTTCTATTTATATGAACCACATATACATGTTATGGATTATATTATAGATACTTGTTGTTACGATCTGTAATAAATACTTTATCCAACGTTTTTAATCTCAATAATATCTTATACTTACAAAACTTTTCAAAATAACTACTTCGCAAAATAATTACTTAAACTGTTTATCTGCTAGGAATATAACTATGATAGGAGCACGATCTTGTAATATTACTATTAGGGCACTCCGACTAAATAGGTTAGGTTAGAACTGTGACCAACTAAGTCAAAATTAGGGCATTCCGACAGTTATGTACGAACCGCTTTCATATTACTATATTACGGAATATAGCTATTTCCCTAGGGATATAATTATATCACCATTTCAACCATCTTACTGTGACATATACCTACGTATACCTTGATTTAGATGATCAAACGTCTCAGAAACTTCTAAAAGCATCCGGTGATTTCTGCTTCCTGCTGCAAGAAAATGCAAAAGTATCGAGGGCGTTGGCCTTCAGATTTTTTTTTTTTTTTTTACCATTCTTTCTTTTATCCGAATCGTCTCAATCCTTTGTATAAGAGAACATTTAAAGTAACGAAAATATACTTCTAAAAGTTAATTACTGTAATAACCAACTCGATATTTATGTATCGCTGTATCATCTTGGCTTTATTAATTCACATGTGAACATAGCCTTTCCTCTGCGACCCACCCACCTGATTATCCGTTAAAATTCATCTTGTTTGAGCTGTCATGGTGAATTCAGATAGGTTACGAAGCTTTTCTTTAACCGACATTGTATTTATATATTTTTTATGTATGTTCGTCCATATTTTCGTCCATTATAAATATATTATGAAAAATATTTTCATTTGCTAGAGAAAACTTGCGCGGTGGTCTTTTAGATGTAGGAGGAACAGGGTGTAAAGTTCACTCATCCTCCATAGAAAAGGGAGGATCCTCCGACCAGATCCTTCGGTGTCATATCTGGCGGACAACTGCCGATGATTGATGTCGGAAAGATATATATATGCTGATCGTGCGGTAAACTCTGCTTGCGCGATGCAGGATTTGTGTGACGTCTTTGATGCGTAGTTCGTATGTGGCGTTGTAGATGCCACCACAGTCCCATATAAATTTTATTAACTTTGCTTGTGTAGTTTTTGAGTTAGCATCAATAATACATATTTTTTCCACTTAATGATGTTGATGATGTTATAACAACTTTCTGTCACTGTTATTTACAGCATGTAGTGTTATATGAATTTGCCGACTTCCAAAAAAACAATACAAAATGAAAAATAACTTTAATTTTGGAAGTCGGTGGGAAAAAAACTAAAATACAAAACCAAAGACTGTCTTCCGAAATTAAACTAATTTTTCACTTTTAGGTTTTTTTTTGGAAGTCAGTTTTATTAAAGTTTTTGCATATGTTACATTATTTAAGTGTCTGTCGAATTGCTATTTAAAACAAAAAAAAAAAATAAAACAATTATGATTATCTGATCAGTATTCAGGAAATTCTGTTAAGTTTTTTATATTTGTATTTACAATAAAATAATAATATATTGCTAATTATAATAATAAATAAAAATATAAACTGAGAAGTTGAGTTGGACTGGACCCTAAAAATAAAGAATATAATTAAAGGGATTAAGATAAAACTTTTTGCACCGTAAACTTTTAATTATCGGATCGAATTTCTACAAAAAAAAAACATGTAATTTGATTATACTTTTTAAATAAAAATTTGGAACATGTTAATTGGCCTGGTAGCACGCGTAATTTTTCACACTGAGGTGAACCTGACGCGAGTTAAAATCTCAGGTCTCACCTGCACACGGCCAGCCACCTGTTAACTGCAACTCAGCAATATAAAAAAAGAAAAGGAGCGAGCGCCAGCCAGTGCAAAAAACGAGAATCCAAGACGACACGTTTGGAAAATAAAAAAAGTTCTCGCCCACCAGATGGTCGCCTCGACGCGTCGAGAAACCCGCTTTTGAGCAGGTTGTGACTTACCACGCATATTTATTCGCGCTTTTGAATACAGGGAAAATTGAATAACAAATACAATTAATCGTTACGAACTGTGAACAGCCGAATGTCTCTTACACTGTAGGTGGAGAAATTTATTCAAGGTCGTAACTCCTCCTCTGTATACTTGAATTTGCATAGCCTTGGCAGTATGGCACCTAGGAACTACCCATATTACGTGTTTCTTGTTTCATTTAAAAATACGGGTATATATTCTATAAATAGTTACTGTAGGCTCGTGCCATAAGGCACTGCAGATCTAACATTTTATTGCACCTTTCAAATTCGTTCCAAATGTGTTCATTTAGAAGCTAGCAGAAATTAATTGGCCATATGTTTTCGTTGTTCATTAAACAGCCTATTTTAGAGACGATAAGACTCCATATGGTGTAATATTTTTTGTGTCCCTGTGCAAAAACAGGATGGAACTACACCGACAACACAATCAAACAAAGAATAAAAAATCGGACGTATGGACCTGTTTCAAATTTAAATAACGTGTCAAGTCATCTCATCACCTTAGTTCCTGTTCCATCTTTTGTATTGATAAACGGTTTATTCTTCATTTAATCGAGTTCGACGTCATGCAGAGCATATATGAACTTGTAATTTTCCATACAGGTATCTAATGTTAAAAATATTACGGTTCCTGGTCAAGTTTATTGTAAAAAATGTTGTCTGCTTCTCACAACTAAATAAGGCAACAAAGTGAGGGACATAGATAAATAATATCGTTATTTGTGAACTGTGTCATCGATCTGTAATGCACTACGAAGAGGGGATCGGCGCTGTTGATCACGTTGTGAGTATTAATTGCTTCGGCACTAGCTAGGAAATCGGCCCGCCTCCGCAATTACTCCCTAGTTTACTAATGCTCGTGTAACTTATTGCCGACGATAGCAGCCGTCTCATGTCGCTCATTAATGGATAGTTTCCATTACTAATCGACTTCAAACAACATTTCACATTGTTATTTAAGAGGCTGGTAGGCACCTAATTATCTCATTCGACTATTATTAAATAAACATTTGAAGTCAAGCGAGTCAGGTCAAGTCGCTATTTTAGATAAAACTAATAATGCACACAGCGGGAGCGTTAGAGATTACTATCGTTGTTTTTTGACACCCTTTGGTTATAGGTGTTAATCAGCACCATCTGTGGAAGTAATTATTTTTTGTTAATCTTTGGTTTTAGTGACGTTGGTCAGTGTTTAGGAGCACAGGTGGACAGGAGATACGAGGTGTGAGTGGCAGAGCGGCTACCTGTGCGAAGACGGCGCGTGCGCACCTGTGCCCGCATACCCGCTTCTACATAAATGATGATCACATCAACACGCAGCATGATACATTCGTCCACTCGCGACGTACCTACTTACGTTTAGAAGTGGATTTATTATTATTACGTGGGTTCGAGCGATATCGTACACACACACACCACGCCACATGCAACGTAATGAACCTATTCATCTCCTTAACAGGTGAGAATCCTGTTACTTCCAACTCTGCGTTTGTCACGAACACCGACTATCTCGCAATATACTGCACTGATTGTAGAAAGTAAAAATAATTACCTTCTATTCATTTTTATTTATTAGAAACTAATAAAAAAATAAATAAAATCAAAAGAAAATTATTTTGATAAAGGATAAAATAATATGTGTTTTGATGAGCATGCAAATGTACCGTTGCATGTCGAACATACAGCGGAAGGTTATGAGGCTGTATTTAAATTGAATCAGTGTATTTTCAAGAATATCTGAGATATGCCTGTCTGTAACATGAACTGAATCAAAAACAAGATTTAATCATACGATAAAATAATAAATGATCCCACTCCCGCACATCAACACTTAAGTCGTTAAGGGCACTTCACATAACACTGCGCACGCGCTACTGCCATGCACTTACGTCGTACGTATTACGGTGGATTCCATTTTTTTTTTTACAAATTAATGTTGAGTCACGATAATTGGTAAATTTGAGAAACGTGAACTTACTTCTCTCGCTTGGTTTTAATCGTTTATTGACTGCTTAGCTTCTACTTGGGGAAATTCTGCATACTGCTAAGCTTTATCGAATTCGGAAAAAAATATTCTTATTTTTCTAACAATCGGTTTTAAAAGGTTGAGACACTGAACAGAAAAAGAGACTAAAAGTACAAACTGAGTTCCTTTTATTATAAGGCAATAGTTCTACAGGCAAATACATCTTTATATAAGAGCAGGCAGTGTGGCTGTGTGGCAGATAGTTATAAAGGCTTCAGATGAAGATGTCTTGGGGATAGGTGAGTGGGGGAGGGGGATGCGCGAGGAGGCGCGAGGAGAAGCGAGGAAGAGAGCGGGGCGCGGAAGTGCGCTGCAAAACGCCAACGACGGCCGCGAGGCTGCGTCGGATCTTATCGCACTTATCTGCTATATTGATTGCGCCCGTGTCGAAAGCCTCGCCTGGCCAAAAGCGGCGCAAAGCAGATTGAAACCTGAACGTACACGATGATTGATTATAACGTAATGGACACCGACGCCTGCCTGCGACTCACTCAATACGGTATTTTAAATACCATTGCGACTACACTATGGAATTTGTAATGCGAGCGCCAATATTCAAGTTAGTACCTACCTTGATATACATAGTTTGTTTTTTTTTCTTATAGGTACTGTGAGTTAAAAAATACTTGGTAATCATTCTCAACGTTCAAGTCATTTTGAGCGGTTTTTAATTTATATTATTTCTTGGAATACGTTATTGTACAAGAAGTCTCATGGCGGTAGTAACTAAGAATAACCTATTTTAAGTAGATAAATTAGTGTTTTTTTTTTCAAGTAAGCTACTTACTTTTGGCGTTGCTTACTTAATGGACAATGTTTGTAATTTATTTTCATTATTATTTTGATTGAGGGTATAGATGGCACGGTATACACTTCTTGTCGATACGAGAGAAGAAGATGCATAAATGTCGGAATATGCAGACGGTATGATATACGAACATGCGCAGGTACCTCAACATTACCAATTACCAGAATTTCACGCTGTTATCGGCCCATAACGGTGGTGTAATGAGTTTTAAAGAGTTTTTTCGATCCGTGGAATTCAACATCTTTGCGAACAGACAGGATCTTAATCTGAAGATCCAAGATGGACCCAAGATGCACTGAACTTGTTTATAGTGAGACTCATGTTCTCCGAAACATTTTTCACGGCATCATGTGATTTATGTTCGCATTTGGGAAACTATTAAGCTGGAAAGAACGCCCTGCTCAGCTGGAATTAGATATTTATTTATTTCTTAGATTTCAGTACACGAGTAAAGGCAATATCTTATTAATTATTTTCTTCAGCAATGGAAAGGCCATACTTAAGGCTATAATTTGTTTGCAGAGCTTTTTCATTTGAAAAAGCTCAAGAATTTTGCGACGTAAATGCGTTGTCGCCGTACCTACAACATGTTATTAAGAATAATAACGGGTGATAAAGCTGTAAATTGTGGTACGTGAGTTCCAAGCACTCTCGAGCAGGCACCGCGGTCCCTCGAGCCGCGTGTCCACTCACAAATGGAAGGATCGGCTGCCGTCAAATAAATCGCCAAAACATGCGACTCATTTACACTTGTCATGACTTCACGATTGATCCACTTCTGTAACATTTAAAATTGATATTTAAAAGTGACATTAAAACTTAATGTCGCGTTTGTTTTACATGAAGATAAAGCACCCGTTAAGTTCACACCAAGGCCACTTTTAGTTAAAACATAATGTCTGTTATGTGATACCCTTTTAATATGTTTTAGTACCAGTTGCATCACTCAGGTTTAAGAAAACGTAAATCGAAATCTATAATGAGAAGTTGAAATTAAGGCGTGAATAGACAGTGATCAGAATGAAATAAAGCGGAACTTTTTATTAGATTGACACATTTGTTTTAAGCATGATTGTTTCATGATGATCATCTACAAAAAGCTCAACTTTAAGGAAAACAAACGAACATATGAGCCTCAAATTCAATACTTGTTTGTATTCCCCTTAATAGGAGAACGGTACAACACAGTCTTAAAAATTTCCTGCACCGCAGGATCCATAAAACGAGCTTTGACAAGAAACACCTACAAAAAAACTTCCACTTTGTTGTTTCTTCTAGCTTTTTCATTAAGTATGAGTTACTATTCAAGTAGTTGTGACATTAGTACATGTATGTAACGTTCCGTGACGTCCACCTGTCGCGTGCTGGCGCGTGCCCAACTGTCAGCGACGCTCAACCGTGGCCGGCGCGGGCGCCTGCACTTGCCGTCGAGTGCACCCACCGTGGACAACACCTGACGCGCCACCACAGCCGCATAGCGTCACCCGCGACGTTGCTATGACAATCCATTACTGACGAAACATAGGTACACACCTGCCGGCGAACACTTTAGATTTGCAATTGAGAGATTGAGTTTGAGATTGGATTGAAAGTTCATTTGGCGCAGAGAATGTTTTGTGTTTTAACATGGAAACAAGGAAAGTATCATCAAGCTGAGGGTGTCTGTATTCTGGCCGTCCTTCATCCATAATGTTTTAGTTAGGCATCCACTATATTCACACCTTCGTTCATTTTACTTGCTTGGTCTTTACTCTAAAATACAAGGTGAAGGTTGTAGTTAAGGAGCTTAAAGCTTATTTATCGGGTTCGACCGGCTTGACCTAAATTAGTTTGCCTGTTCCCATATTCTGACACGAGGTCCTTCCTTCCCAAGGGGTGATCGGTTCACGATAGTGCTCCCAAAGCCCATATGAAATAAAAAATGGGCCAACTGCGTGTCGAGCCACGTACAATCAAGGGTTCCGTAGTTGGGATGAATTTATCCCAAGAATAAACTTAACATTGTAGTTGAAAAACATGTTCTCCCATACATTTCAACTACAAATGTATACGTAAGTTTGTACGCACAATATTCAGAGATTTACCATGTTATTTTAAGACCATAGACTTCTTACAGGTTTTTCGGTAATCTATGAATAATCCATCACCACCATTCTCTGTATTTTTTTCGCAGTTGTTTCAGAGAAAAGAGTCAATTTTCATCTATTTTCTTAAATATCTTTAAAAGTATTTATTTTAAAAGTATACACAAATAAGATCCTCGCAACATGCCATTTCATTTGATATGTCACACGGTACAGTTTGCAAAACCTTTTTTTCTTATTTGCCCCCTAAAAGTGACCCCTATATTCAAAATTCATTTATTTACGTTACACGTCCATGTTTGAGTAACAGAAATACATGTATGTACCAAATCTCAAATTAATCAGTCCATTTGATTCGGAGCAAATTGGCTGTGACAGACGGACAGACAGACACAGACGAGTGATTCTATATGGGTTCCGTTTTTTCCTTTAAAGTTACGGAATCCTAAAAATATGCTCGATTTTGCAAATAGGGACAAACCTACGAAGACTAGTTCAAACTCCCTGTAAAAAGGTCCACACCTTAGCAGTTATGGTCTTCGTAACAAATGGAACGCGATATTCCTAATGAAAAACAAAAACAAAACAACATTCCTAATTCGTTAATAACTAAGGACTACTTTGAATTATCTGTTAAAACATTATAATGAGGCGAATATGCGCACTAATGTTCTGTATGCTAAGGCTTTCATTATGTTAGAACGCACGTAAGATTCCGGAACCGAGAAACTGATATGCTTGACATGATGCATCTTTTTACAGTTCTGATACACTGAGAATAGCTGAAGGACAATCGGCTTCCTCGCCACCGAATATGTAAAATAACGTTTTGGCTAAGCTTGTCAAGGTGAATATAAACCCTTTTGGGGAAAGTGATAGGGCAAATAGACTTATAAGAATAGTAAACCGTCCTAATATTGTGCACCGTGGTTCTACAAACGTTTAAAGGAGGTCCATAATGGTAAATGTGCTTCAGCGGCCTGTATTTTTCGCCTGAGACTAGGAAGCGTTGCACCTTCATTGTATTATAACCAGTGCACTGGCAAGTGTCCTCACAACAATTCTACAATTCTATTCCACGCCGCATGTGTTCTAGAAATCATGCGGGTACCCGCTTAACATTCACCTGCTTCTAACCAGAAATAGACAAGATGTTAGGAGGATAGTGATATCTAACGCGTTGCATTTATGTAATTAATTATAAGCTTCTGTAAAAATCGTTTAAAAAAAATCTGTGTCCTCGTTACACATGCCTATATACATCAACTAAGGGCCAAAACACATACACACGATACGAAGTCGAATCGTGGCACGTTGCAACCGACCGATGACGGTGTAAACCCACGTATGCACAGACGTAATAAAATCGTCGATTTTATTGCGCACTGCATTTTCAACGCCCTGCTTGGTGCCAAGAGTTGAAAATCCAATAGTGTGTTTTTCGCCGCGCTGAGTTGCACTCTGTTGGATTCTCATTGCTCCGCTCAACAGTGAGAGTTGAAAATCCAGTGAGCAAGAAAATCCCGCCGCGATATTTCTACGTCCGTGCGAACGTAGGCTTACAGATATGTTTAAATAACTATTTATTATTGAAAACTAGTCTGTACAACTTGTTTTAGGTATAAACGGTAAACGAAAATAGTATATCCTATTTCTTCGTTTATCAATTGAATCATCACAATAATATCATTTGTAGTGCTGTGAATCAATCATTTCCTTTGAAGTAATTTTACTCGTACGCGAACTTCTCAAATAAAGTTTTTTATTTTAGCAAATAGCGTGGGTTTAATAATAATTGATATATTTGCAAAAGTTTGAAAGGCCATAAAGAAAACCAATAAAACAAGAAAACATGTAAAAATATGAAGGATAATCTGCACACTGGGTGGCCGCTGTGAACAAACAACTAGATCGCCTACGCTACCTTCATTGAGGCAGGCGCCAAAGGTTATCAGCGACCACCAGTTGCCATGCAAAAGAGTTTACGCAACTACGTTTTAGTTGGCTGTCGTTAGTCGAACAGCGGTAACGAGAAACAATGTCCAACGATCTAGTGAATGGAAAATGTGATGAATTTAGCGCGTGCTGGTCGTGTGTCGTCGCGCATGTCCTGCGCACGCGCCACCCGCCACGCTCCGCCGCGTCACACCCTCTACCCCTATCCTCTACGTCAACACTTTTTACATTTTTACAAATACTCTTCTAACCGTCATGTGCGCGACAGTTGGACTTAGACGCTGATAACTGATAACGCTGCTATAGCATTAACACGCCCGTGTAATTAAAACAACGGGGGATGCGTAAGTTATGGCTGTGCATATTTAAATATATCAACTGGTCCGAGACCAGCATAGTTATTTTATGTGGTTGTAACATACGATTCCATACCATACCCTATTTAAAATTGTCAATTATGGGGCACTCGTCGCATCTAATGTACCGTAGGCGAACGAATGCGCTGCGCAAACGCGACGATTGCGCCGCGATTTGTGTTTCGATGCTGACGAGACGCTGCGAGCGACTACGTGACGTCAAGCAACGTCAGTGGCAGAAGACACCATTCATTTACCTTTGTGACTTCTTTAGTACAAATACAAAACAATCCATGCTAGTAAAGTGTATAATATGAAACTTACAGATTGACAGAAATCTTTACTTAATTTTGGGAAAAAGGGATTACATCAGAAAAAATAACAAAATCTAAACAGTAACCAACAGCTACCGCACGTCGTCGCAGGTTTGCATAGATACATCTACATCGATGCATAAAATTAAGCTTTTGGTATGCTTGCTTTTTCGACAGTATTAAATTGTACGCCAACTAGTTACCATAAAACGGTGTGACCAAGTGACTTTTATTAAACAACAAAACGTCCAAATAACGTCCGTATCCTTGCATTAGTGGGTGAGCTGGTATTCGCAACAAAATTTGGAACGAGTGTGTATAAAAGTCCATATAAGGACAATAATGCACTATTGTGCTCTGTAAGCAGTGAGTAAAGTAATACAGGTTAGGTGTCGGGAGGAGTGCGGCGCGACGCGGCTCTGTGCGGCGGCGCGGCGATGCTCGGCGCGGCGCGCACGCAGCCGCGCGGGGGCGGCGGAGTTGCGCGGTTGCCGTATTTTATTTATAATTACGGACGACGACCCGAGACCCGGACCTGTCGCGATTTCACCTGCTATTATTGCCATTTTATTCATTGTTATTGCATTTATTACGTTGCTTGTTACAGATTTTACTGTCTGTAGGTTTTAACGAATGGCTCTTAATGATGAGACTATATCTCCGTGCTGATTTCTCCTTATAAACGCTCACATGTAACGATCTCATCTTATAGTGAGCGGTGCCGATTTAATTGATATGATTAAGTTTTTAATGTTCCACCAGTCCAGATACACAATATAAAAGGAAAGTATAAGAGAATTTACCATTAATGTTTAACTTTCATATAATAAATGTTCTTGTTCCTTTGGTTGATATTGATGATCCTTTTCATTAATTATTAATATTCTTGGGATATCAATTTAACGTCGACTCATGTCAGGACATACTTTCTACATATTTAATTGTTTGTGTGAGCACTTGTGCAACTAACGTTATGTACAGTTACAAATCTCAAATCTTAAAGTAATATAACCCCACCCACTACACAGTCACACACTGAATTTCAGGATCCAAAACATTAATTGTCATGTTGTGATGATGCTCGCTATAAATAATAACGTCTTTTATAAACAGGATGTGATTTTACAAGTATAGCGTAATTGGGAATCTGATTACAGTAGCTCTGTAGTTTCCAATCAAACGCATACCTAACTCTATCCCATTGTGTCAGAATGACCACCTGTCTTGGCAGTGCTAATGCTAGTAGCTACGCTAGTCTCCAAACGAATTCGGCAATTTGAAACCTTAATAGCGTCACTTGAGATACCTAGTCGCAAAACATCCTGCAGCTCGTAGTGATATGTCATCGTTATGAGCCAGCACTGATTTAACCTGTCGGGGAGTTCACGTATGTAGTAAGCTTCAAAAAGGCGTAATACAGGAATGATATAATTAGTAATACGTGAACCTGATGTATCGTTGCCGTGATCCGAGTGACGAGGCAGGTCGGAGGTGAAGACCGCGCGGGCGCGGCGAGGTGCGCCTCCTACGCGCGGTACCGTTACACACCGGTTAATTTTTATGCAGACACCAGATTATTGTATTAACGCCCGCGCCCTCTAGCGAACAAGGAAACCAACGGAGAACAAAAGACCGCTTCGATTTGATCCGAGTAACTGTCTCGATGTGAAATGTAAAAAATAACTCTTGCCCCGAGCGCTTTGTAATACTTTATCATATTAAATTCGTATCACAGTTTTACATAAATGTCACGTCACTCAAGAAAATGTTGATAACGGACTTATGTTCGTTTGATTCGCATCTTGTTTTCTTTATGACAATTTATAAAATTGCTCCGTGTGGGACAGGAAATTCAAAATCACGAAGTTACTAAATATTCCTTGTTTTGATAAACACAGGTCAATCAAAACTATCCTACATAATGGGATTTACATTCAGATGGTGGCGAATTAATATTAAGGGATATCGACGCGAAAACTATTTCCATGGATTCAGTACATCATTCTGAACGCCCCTACGTTATAATTTTTTGTCGGTTTTTTTTTTTTAAATCTGCTGTTTCATAGAAAAGTATACCAATACCTACGCGGTCAAAATGTATGGGACAGCAGATTCCTTTTTTAAATAACCGACGAAAAATTTCAACATAACAGTTTTCGTGTCGATGTCCCTGCCAGCCTGTATACTACTCACTCCGTAGTCCTCGCATATGCGATGAAAAATTTAAAAAGTAGGTATACCTACTCGTATAACTATTTTTTTTAAATTTGTAAAACAAAAAAATGCGACAGCAATACTTAATAATTATATAATTTTACTGTATATTATGACGAAATATTAACATCGCCAATGGCTAAAATGGCGGATAAAAAGTAAGCTGCGTATTTTTATTAACTGGTTCGCATAACCACAGTCAAGTGAGAGACGACGCGGACGGACGGTCCGTAATTAACATCGGATGCTAATGTTAGCGGCGGGTGCTCAACTGCCGAGTAGTATGCTTAAGTATGTTTTTATTACGAGTCTCGAGATGCTCGACACGTGACTCATCCTGCCTACACACTTCCATAATCTTTGTTTATTTATTGGTATGAAATAAAAAATGTCAATGAAAGTTACGAACAGCAGATTATACCTACTTCCGATTTTACATCGTCGTGATAAATTACAGACTATTATGTTAAAAACCATTCATATTTATAACCTTTGAAACATTTCCATGTTAATGATGTAAACGCGTTGCCCGTTGATGTCTTTTGTTAGCGGCAGTCACCCGACCGCTATGTAACTTTTAATAGGTTAACGAAATGTTTAAACTTGATCGAATTCAATTAAGTTTCAAGAGTTAGCTAACATTTACATTGAACAGAAGCTTATTCTCTTTTCGGTTTTATCTTTTACATTTATATAAGTCTTTTTTTTTGTCCCAATATTTTTGCCAATATTCTTTGTAACTTAAACTTGCCACTATCTCTATTGTTCACAATTGTAATTTTGTTGAAATTAATAAGTCAATATTGAAGTATTCACAAGTTCAGTAGATACAAGCTGACATTCAGGTGAACCTTACTTAGCACATGATGGGTAAGCAGACAGACGCAATTGCGTGTCAACTCAACTCAAAGCATTTATTTCAATTAAATCATTTACAGGCACTTTTGAATTGTCAAGGAATCGGTCAGTCAGAAATATGAAGCTAGTTGCCCATTCCAAAGTGTAGTAGGTAGGTACCTATGGAGAAGAACGGGCAAGAAACTCCACAGACACTCTTTTAAATAAAAAATTGTTACAAAATATCTGTCTGTTTTTCACAATCATCCAATTCTTGAACGGTAAACTAAAAGATCTGGTAAGTATTGTATCAAAAACAATAAGCTATAGACATCTAAAATTTTAAACTATAAATAAGTATTTGCTTATATTTCACTTTTGTTTATCGAGTTGATACAAAACTAAGATTGCGCAATCACAGCGTCCAAGCTTAAGGAAATAAAGCATCAGAATCCATTTACGCGGACCCACAAAGCATCGCCATCGCTACCGGTAAATAATCTTTTCAGAGTCGTTGAAGCGCGACGTCGCCGCCCACGCGCTGCAGCTACCCATAGCTCACGGGCCGCTGTGTTGTGCTTATTGGCACAGGATCGCGCGATTTATCGCGTCGCCGTCACACCTCCACCCCGACACTCGCTCTCTGGAGATTGCGGACACTCCAGCGACACACGTGGCTCGCACCTCGATCCGTGCGCGCTAACGACACCATCTGTCTCCCGCGTAATCATAAAACGTAAGAGATGACGTACGCACGCGTGTTGGTTCTCTGATTGTAGTCAGCCGCTACTAATGTATTCATGACATGATATTTTTATAAAACCACCATGACTTAGATATTATACCTAGTTTGTAACTTTTTAGGATTCCGTACTGAATGTTAACTCAAATAAACAACTGGCCAAGTGCGAGTCGGACTGCACGCGAAGGGTTCTGTACCACGGTACAATAGTATACCTATACACTACATATTTTTAGGGTTTACAAAATAAAATTAAAAATTAAAGAAACATGTTTTTTTCGGCGTTTTTTGTTAAATATTGTACGGTGGTAGGAACACTTCGTATGCGAGTCCGACTCACACTTGGCTGGATTTTTATATTTTCATTTTTAAATCGTATAAGGAAGTAACTACTTTTGTTACGAAATAGACTAAACGGTGCAACAAGTGCAAGTCTAGTAATTTTACAACGCTATGGACCTAATAAAGATATTAAGATATTATGAGTGCTCCCTCAGCAAATGATCAATATAATGTTATTATTTATGAAACTCGGAGCAAAGGACATCAAACACAATTAACAAAGCTATAAATTATTGGCATTGGTACCATAATGTACTTGTGACTTTGTGACACGGCAGTCGTATTGACTGCGGGTTGTAACATTTCGTGCTCTAGCTCAAGTGACGAAACTGTTTATAATTTAGATATAGGTATACAAATTTGATGTTTGTAAACTCCTCAAAAATAGTAAACGTATGTATAGTGAAAGCGTTTTGAACGTGTCGTCAGATTTCAGCAGATTCAATTTATATATGCTGTAGACATAATCGGTCACGCCTGAAGGAACCTGTTGGTATCTTTATAAAACCTATATTATAATACTAACCCGGGATTGATTCCTGAGGAATTAAAAAAAAACATTCAAGCACCTACCTACCTTATTAATGATATACTTTCTATTACTTTAAAAAAGGTAGGTAGGAGGTACTGTTTACGGGAAAGCTTTCAGGTTTTTTTATGATTTTATCAAAATATTTCCAGGCACAGAAAAATAGCTGTACACATTAAGTAAAATAATAGGTAGTGCCCTGGTCATCATCATCATTATTGGCAGCGTTGTTCCACCCAATGCTGAGTAAAGGCCTCTTCTCTTTTGTGCCATGCTTCCCTGGTCTGTACATCTCTCATTCAGGTCTTACCCGCGATCTTCTGTAGGTCGTCCACCCATCTGGCTGTTGATCTGCCAATGCTCCTTCTACCGTCTCTCGGTAACCATACCGTTATAAAACAATACTAAACACAATACAAATGCAATACAATACAATACTAATGTAGCTTATAAGTAACTAGCTTTTACCCACAGCTCCGCACGCGTAATGGTCGGAAAATATCCCACGAACGGACTATAGGGATTAAGTTTACTCATCATATTTGCTAACCCAGGTCCGTATGCCATACATTTAAATCTGTTCAGCCGTTACGGCATGAACAGGTAACAGACGGATAATAAATCTGTTTTAAGGTTCCTTACCTCAAAATGAAAAATGGAAATCCTTAAAGAATGACTTCGTTGTATGTCAAGACCCTATTTTCAGAAACGCGTGGAGGCATCAAGTTGTATATAACAATATCAAAAACATAGGCTAAGCGCATACTACCAATTTTGATTGTTGCGATTATTAAAGTGCCAAATAAAGTGATACTGCGTACTCGCAAACGATGTCATTTGGCAGGATACGATCTTTAGTTAATGGTATTGTTGACAGATTGAAGTATATTATCCGCAACGATTTAAATTAGTAGTGCGCGCTTAGCCTTAGATCTTGGACCCTTGGAAAAAATAAATACGGCCATTTATTTATGCCGTTTATTTTGACATTCGCAAATGAACCAAAGCCTATTTGGTACATCTCGTTGGCCCAGCAGCATGAAGTTTAGCCAGAAGCAAGGTCAAGTACAGAGCAAAATTCGAAAATTAGTAGTATATGAACTGCAAAGTTAAGCTTGTGCTTCAATATGGGATCAAAACATAGGCCGTGTCTTAAAGTAACATTTAGTCTGTATTTAATTCAAATCGGTACTCTCCGTCCTATTAAAAGTTTTTTTTAAATTGAAAAGTTAAGTTTATCCTTTACTCCGGATTTAGAAATTCGGGCTGCCGAGCAAGCATAGCTTTGAGACGGAACCCTCAAGGCGCAAATCCTACTCACACTTGTCAGTTTTTTTTAGATATAATTATAAATGCCTTAAAATACTTATTATTAATTTTCGATATTATTATTACCATTAATTTCTAATACCTACTATAGTGCCACCATTGACCACGTAATACTTACATGTTAGTAAGGTTACTTTATGACTTTAAATTGTAATAACTTTTGACAGAGTGGGCCGATTTTAATGATGTTAATTCAAGATACGGACTTAGGACTATATTTCCAATCTTTAAATCTCTTGAAAAGAAAACCCAAATAAAAATTTTAAAATCATCTCCTGTTTTACCCGTTTGGGGGATGATTTTACAAAAACGCTGAAACGCGTAATTCCTAATATCTTTCCAAAAGTATAAATTTGTATTTTCATATCCCTAACTTAAGAAATGCTAGGTTTCCCACACAAACTTTCATCCCCTATATCACCCCCTTTAGGATTATTTTTTTAACAAAAAGTATCCTATGTCCTTCTACAGGATGCCATTTATTTTCTTGCCAAATTTTATCCAAATGCGTTCAGTGGTTTTGCCATGAAAAGGTAACATACAGACAGACAGATAGAGTTACTTTCGAATTTATAATAATAAACTCTAGGTCTGTGCCGGTAGAGTTTACTTTGCCGGAACAGGTCTGGTATGAGGAGTCAGACCAAGAGAGATACTAAAACCCGCAGGGCAGCACGTGGCGAGCGGTTGGGCAGTCGCGACCCCACGGACCCTATCTCCCAGGAGAAGTCTTGTTCCTCATCTCTGGCTTGCCTTTATTGGCCAGTTGGAGTGAACACTGACGAGGAACGGAGCTCCCACCTCATTCTTGCCTTAATTGGCTGGCTTGAGTGGAGATTCGCAAGAGCAAACGTGCTCGGAGGAAGAAAGCAGTAAGTGCTCGAAGGGATCTTGACCATCTTCCGGGCTCTGGGATTGTTTTGAAAGCCGTGGAATACCTCTCCACTTCTCAAGCACCTCAGGACATGTTGCCTCCTTGTCGCTACGTCACTATGTACTAGCGACAGTTTCTGGGGGCCGATCATTGAGTATGCAAGTCACCCTCTGCCATTTTATCCGTGTACTTATAAAACATTGATCAGGCAAGGGCAATAGTTCTTCCATAGTTTCACGTAATCAGTACACTTTAGCTACCCAAACCCATAGTCCAGTGCATACAGGCATAATCATCAGTTGGTGCCTCATTGCATTGAGACGCCTAACGGGCCTCTGCGACCTGGCTTCGGCCCCTCGTACGCCTTCCAAACGTCTGGGACCCCAGGGTCCCGAGACATGTAAAAGACCTAAGGGGACATTAATAATTCAATAATAATATATATAAATAGTATGCAAGTACGGATAAGTAAATATAAGTATGGATACTATGGATAGTATATCAAAATGTAAAAACAGAAGCACAAAAAATATCAATTGTTGGGAATCGAACTTAGGTTTGCAAAGCAGTCGTCGAACCGCAAAAATATTTGATTTGTTGAAAGTTTACTAAAATACCCGTTTTTATATATTTCATGATTTTATGATTGACTGCTTAGCTCCATAATAATATGGCGGGATGAAAGTCATTTAAAAGGTTAAACCTGTAACTATCTACTACATTCGTTCCTTATTAAGCCCAGTGATCGAAGCATTGAAATAATTCAACTGTAATAGTAAGTACCTCATTAAAAACTTATTTCATCACACAAAGGTATATCATGTGCTATGTCCTGTCAGGCTCATTTCCTACAAAACGTATGGAAATGTATGGAATGTATGTATGGTGTTTTTTGCAATTTCTAACTTTACTCATACTCAAACCTTTTTTTTTTTCGTTTCCCCAGTAATAACAAATAGGATCGACTGGCATCAAAAAACTTTTTGTGAAACTTGCCCATTTTCTTGCTGACTGTACAATGTCATCAAAATCTGTGAATGCAGATCAAAATGTTTCAAAAAGTTAAGAACAGAAACAAGACCGTTTTCTTGTAGCGACAACGGTTAAGGTACTTGCCCTTTTTGCCCCATTTCAAAATCCACCCTGAATATGTTGATTGCCCGCTTAGTTACATAAAAGCATAGCGTGATGATAATCTTTTAAAAGGTTAAATCCTTAACTATCTGTAATATTATTACCTTTAGAATAGTCTTTTACAATTTGCGGTAAACTATAGAAGAATATGAACATAATGCATTATTGCTCATTCCCCATAGCAAATAGCATGATACTAATTTTTGAAAAGTCTATTGTAACGTTTCTATTATTTTACGTATCGATTATTTATACCAATTTTCAAGTTAATCAAGTCACAGTAAAAACCTCCTCTGTAAAAATGAATACCCCTTTTCAACCCGTAAGGGGTAGATTTTCAAAAACCTTGATGTACGTTTCTATTTATTTTCAGTCTTAAGTATAAATACTTAGTTTCGAGTTAATCAGACCGCGCGTTAAAATTCATCCATACAAACTTTGACACCCCGCAATCCTACCTTAGGGGGTGGTTTAGAATAATTAAAAATGGCAAACTTTATAATTTACATAGATAAGTATTGGTGCCAAATTTCAAGTTTATTAACTCATGGAATAAGATTGTTCATACAAACAAATTCCACCATTTTCACCCCCTTAAAGGTGGGATTTCCAAAAACCCTTTCTTAGAGGATTGCTACGTCATATTATCTACCTGTGTGCCAAATTTCAGCCCAAACCGTTCAGTGGTTTGAGCTATGCGTTGATAGATCAGTCAGTTATTCAGTCAGTCACACTTTCCTTTTATAGATCTATATATATATATATATTTATTATGTAGCAGAATACAGCAGAAACACGAACATACATAAAACATTAGCTTATACGTTTTATATGGATAAACATCTCATATTTATTGTTAACTTGGTTACTTATTGTATTTCTATAAAATTCCAATAAGGCACAATTCTGTTTAATAGTATTTAATAGTATTATCAAACAAATCATATAATTGTGTTATTGGGTTTTTCCATCTGGAATTTCTCAGTAGCAGCCCGTAGTCTGGATTTGTGCCCGGTAGATGGCAATAGGCTCGCCCCCTATTACATGGGACTTTAACATAACTGGCGAAATGTGGGTGTACTATAGGTATACCTCTGCCTAACCCATCAGGGATTACAGGCGTGATGTTATATTATTTTATGTTATGTGTCATATAACTGTTAAAATACTGTACCTGTCACGAGCAATATTAATGTGATTAGTGCATGTAGCTGTTACTAACTTTATTGGCCATGTTCATAGTATTGATTAATCGTGCTACGATTATATTATTGTGTAATTGCAATGCGCCGCATAGACACGCCGAGTCATATTACACACACCTATTAATAAAAGTAATCAACACTTAAATTATTGTATGATAGAATCAATGAACAATATGTTTATCATGATTAAAATGTTCTCCAATGGGTATTCCCGTACTGTCTGAAAAGCTCTATGTGACAGTAAACAACATCATGATGACGTCGCGTCACAGCATGTTCCAGACAAAGGTTTGCAGGCGGAAATCTTTAACATCAAAATGTATCGAGTGTGTGAGGAGATTATAAATCGTTACAATGTCATATCAAGAGTGGGTTAGATAATTTATTGAGAGGTGCGCATTGAAATCACATTTATTTGTGCGCACGCGCCGACGCGACGCGCGACGTTACAAATCATGCTTATCGCCGCAGCTTGACTTGGTCCATTGCCGCCGCCAGCCCTAAATCTAGACGGATCTAGATATTTACGTACGACGTGGCCTCTTCAGCACTGCACAAAACATATCGGTACCTAACGGTAACATTGCGCCGAGCCGCCTTGCGCAACTCTGCAAATTGGTTTATTTCACGAACAAGTAGGTACACACGTTCATGTTATTATCTATCTAAAATCTCCTTACTACATTAATAATGTTTCTAGTTTAAAAGATATAAATAATTAAACATAACAATACCAAAGCTCTTCTCGAACGAGGTCAAATTAGTGTCGAAACCCGTTTGCGTTATCTTTAAGGCGATCACTTATAAGTTATAACTAATAGAAAAGTTCAAAGTTCTATTAGACTATTAGGTGTGAACTCTAATTGGTACCGCATATCAGCGATCGATATCGGATTAGATAATCACGATGCAAATAGGAACAGAATTAATTAATGAGAATGCATTGGATTGGCCGCAGTGCGGGGACGCAGCGCACGCGCCGCGCTCGGTGCGGACGGCCGCGGTGGTCGTCGGTGACCAATCACTGCGACTCGCACACGCATTCGCGCTCTCAACAACACGTCTTCACTGACTACCACTAATTGGCATTCGTATAAGATAATGTGTATTTTCTCCTATTATTGCAGCTGTGTGTGTCCTCGCACTATCGTTAACGTAATTTAACTAGGGTCCAGCTCCAGGTTGATTGCGTTGAGAAATGAATATAGTATCATAAAGAAGGACTAATTACCTACATGATGTACCGAAAAGAGATGTACTTTTCTCTTTTTTAGAACGTAAAGAGCCACTTTTGTGCGTTAACTAACTAAATAAATATACTTTTCAACGACTGAAATTAGGTATCAACTGCTTTTTCTCATTCTATAACTGTCACTACTCGTCAACAGATGTCGCTACGATTTAAGAATGTCTCAATGCTTCAATAATATTATGTTTCGTAAATGGACTCGATAATATCTTAATTTCAAACAAATCTATAGAAAAGTGCCAATAATAAGTACGTATCTGACGTTTAAGAAACGTGCACTTGCCTGACAGGGTCAGAGGTTAACGGAGAGATTAATATCTTATTGGACAACTTTCGTACTAGTAACCCTCATGATCTCCTTTATGTTCTGATAAACTTATTGGATTATGAAGTCAATTAAATTTAAAATGTTTATTCATTGAATGAGTCAGTGGTTTACGTAAATGTTGGGAAACAATGTCTTGAGCTTGATGACTTGAATTAGTTACTTACCTACAAAGTTTAACTTGGACAAATAAAATCAATGCCATAGCTAATGGGGCGGTCTGTGGGTAGTTTAGCAAGTACTAATAACGTGATGGTGAATTTCAGTAAGCTTAACTTAATTTACAGTTGTACCTACCATATGAACAATGTGTAATTAATTTTATCATAGCAAAAGCTAACTGAATCAACAGTTACAACAATTGTGCAAGTTATACATGTTTATGTTATATCTAGATTCAAAGAAGCATAATAACACGAAAGTATCCCGGCCATGTTAATATGAAAAATGATAACAAACCTGAAGAAAGTTTAGTACCTAAGTGGTGAGTAATGTTGGTGTGCATTTTAGGTATTTCTATTAATTAGGTATAGGGGAGGTGGCGGCGGGTGCGGGACCGCTGTGACCTCGTGGCCGGGTGACCGGCGGCGGCAGGCGCCCACCGGCTAATGCTCGACCCACATCAGACCGGTGCCCGTGCTTTGCGCTATTGTCTCGATAAACTCGATGCCGCTAAATAACCACTTACTGAACCACAAATTGCGTCTAAAGTAGACGCGACGCGAACTTTGTTTGTTGCCTATTAAAACATTGCTTATGGTTTATAGTTTAGATTTTGATGCTACATTGTTTGTATAGCGGTAAACGATTGAAGGTTCGTGTTCCCATAAAATTCGATTGTCCCCTATTTTGGTACATGATGATGCGAAGTTTGTAATAATCTTGGAATTCGGGTATAATATCAGTTTTCTACAACCGTAGATAAGAATAATCGTTTGATCCTCTCTTATATAAAGTTCAGAGACCAGATGAAGTCTTTAAATTAGTAGGTACTAAGTATCTACCTACTAGTAATAATAATTTCGCACGTCATCATCGCCTCTTGGGTTTGTCCCAATTTATTTAACGCCAGCGCAGTTTATCTTTTTCATTCGTGCCTACCTTCATTCCTCTTTCAGTCTCATTTCAGTATTTCAACTCTCAGTTTTTACATTTTGTTAATGTCAATATTATTTTTAGCCTGTGCTATCCACTGCAGTCTTAAGGCCTCTTTTATTTTCCTAGTGCTCTGGATCTAGTGCTAATGCTAATCTGAATTGTTTATAGTATAGACAATTCAGATAATGAACGAAGATGGCGGAAGGAGCCTGTTCGTATTGACTCGGCTCGTTCCGCCATCTTCGTTGAGATCTGCAGCGACGTCGTTGCACGTTTTCCGGGACCCATATTGTGGTGATTGTTCCAAATATTTTTGGTATTATTACCTAAAGGTATTGTGTTGAGTCTGATTGGTATAATTTATTTGTCAGTTCTGGGCGGTTTATAGGGTACCAAACTAAATTAAACGAATGTTTCCTGGTATTATATTAAATAATACCAGGAAACATTCGTAAGTGAAGTTTTCGGTGTGTCGTTGTAGCGATTTCTACATAACGAACTTGTAAAAGCACTTATTTCCCAAAATGGAGATCACGCATCATGATCATGATCACGCGCACCCCGCATTCGGTGCCATTGTTTCGTAGAACGTAATACAATGCTCATATCCAGATGACTTGTGGAATGCTAGGAAATACAGGGTTGTTAAAAGAATACAGCTAGTTAAGTTTATGACATGTTTAATTTTCTGCATAAGGAGGTAACAGAAAGGAACGCGATTAGACCATCGGCTTAGCTATAGCCTCATTGATAAGTATTATTTTAATACAGTACATTAAAATAATAGCATAATGTTATACTTTTCTCCGAATATATTAATCATTTATACTTAAGGCACTTTGTACATGGCTTAGGATACGAATATAATTTTAATAAGTGTATGACACTCGGCAAATGCCATATGACTAGCGTAGCCACGGTTGACGTGACTGAATATAACCTTACATCTACTTATTCTAACTTATGCCAAGAGGTCTAAATTTACAGTGGTCCCCTATACAAGAAACGTAAAAATATAAATGTACACACAGTTGGGATTTAAACCATTTACAAAAATAATTTAATTTTAAATACTTATACTAGAGCGTCGTTCAGCTAACGCTTACACTTAGAGGATGTTACAGCTAAATAAGAGATCGAGGATCCTGTGGGGCTCAGTCTTTTTAATAGGCATGCACAGGAGCGGTTGGCGGGATGGGCTGGTGCGAGTGCGACGAGGACATCGCCTCCGGGCGGTACTCGTAAGGCGAAGCCCCGGGGACTCCGCAGCCTCCCTCCAGGTGCTTGCTCAGCAGGGACATTCGAGAGAATGTCTTACCGCAGCCGGAACAAGAATACTTCTTAACGTCTGAATGAGTTTGGAGGTGAGCGCGCAAGTTCGACCTGTCGGCGAAAGCGCGGCGACAATGATGACAAGAGAACGGCTTTTCTCCAGTGTGCGTCCGGATGTGTCCCTGCAGCAACCAGGGCCTGGAGAACGCTTTGCCGCAGAGGTGACATTTACAAGGTAGAGTGTGGGTTCGGATGTGCATCTTCAGTGCTCCGAGAGATGTGTATACCTTAGCGCAGTATTTGCAGCTGAATGATTTCCTTGCAAGACTTCCCTCAGCCGCGGCGCAGTGGTATTGCTGATGTTTTGACAGACCAGAGTAAGTTGAGTAGGACTTCGCACAATCCGGGCACTGGTAGCGAGGGCGTCGAGGTGCTGAGACGGATATTCCGGAGTCCGAGGAGACTGATCCAGGTGAGCGCAAGTCTTCGGGGCAAGGTGGCGGTGACACTGAAGATGGTGGTGAGGCGGGTGTATAATGATGCGCGTAAAGTTGCGGGTGCGCAGGTGGGGACAGTGAAGGTGCTGCCGGGTACAGCTCTTCCAGGGGGTAAGGTGTGTACAGCGTTGGCAGGTACGCGTACTGTGGTGTGGGGCGAGCCAGCTCTGCCGGCGCAGGCTCCAGGCGAGCGCGACAGGCGGCCAAGTACTCGAGTTGTTGTTGAGGCCACTCGCGGGGTTCCACCTTGACTGCTGTGGTGGACACCGGCGATGAAGCTTTGCTTGGGTAGTTGCCAGTTTTAGAAAGGTCTTCAGGTTTTGTACTAAGATTTTGGGGTTCATCGTTTTCTGTGTCACCTGTTGACAAAAAAAGGAAAATTTAGTGATGGTACTATTTTAAATAGCTACTTGTTTTCTCTTTTTAATTGTCAGTAAATAATTATTGAAATTATTAATTTAATGTTTTAAGATTTGAAAAGGGTTAATATTTGTATTTATTTAAAAGTAGATAATGTTTACATTACTTTATAGCGTCAACCCTGTGTTACGTGTTTTTTTTTATTACTTTGAAGAGCAGCAAGTAATCTAAATCTTAAGATGTTTCGATTTGACGGTAATTATTAACTAATTGATCATATAACACGATACTTACAATGATAATCGTAGTAAAGTCGCGTGGCGAGGTGGGCGGGGTGAGGCGGCGTAGTGGGCGGCGTCGCCGGCCGCTCCTCCCGCACCAGCACCGGCCGCTTCTTTAGCGGACAATGTGCGTACTTCTTCGTCATCAGAGCGCGAGTGGTCTGTGAGTCCTCCACGAGCATCTTGCACAATATTCACTAACACTTAAAAAAAGTCTTCAAAAAATGTTCGTAAAACGTATCACAAGTTCACTTATAATCGTAACAATCCAAACATCACAAGATATCGTCGAAATCGCGTTAACAGTGTCGTGTTCGAGACGCGACAAACGTGTACGTGCACTCGTCGGCGTCCTGAGCTCGAGTGGTGCGGTGAGGGAAGGTTCACCGTTTATAAAGCGCTCCCCGTCAACGGCACGGCCAGGTGGCGGCGGGTAGGCCTCGCACGTGCGGCGTACCCAATCGGCGGAGGGCGCGGGGCCGCGGCCAATGGCGGCGCGGCGCGGCGCGGGGCGGCCGGCACCTGCGCCTCCGCACCCGGCGCGGCGGAACCGCTGCCTCTCAGTGCGATATGCCCAGCTTCTCCATCGCACCGGTGCGAACGCTCTCGCTGCAAATGAAACTATTTTTTGCACAAAACTTGGGGTTAAGCACCTTTGAACTGAACCAATGCCGTTTTTTGAAATGCCTCCGATACCTTTGTTCGTTTCCATCTATTATAAATTTAACTTGACGACATCAGCAACAGCTGGACGTTTCTCGTACAAAATCTGTAATTAGGTACCCAGAATACTTTTGTATAAGATTATGCTAATAGACGAAAAATATAGAATGACAATTCAGTTCTAATGGCTTTACATAAATGATGAATCCAAAGTCAGATCAACGTAAGTATCGTATCGTATCTTGTATCTTAGAATTCAATTAATTCGAATTAATCAGTAGAGAAAAATAACAGTTAAAAACGTAGGTACCTACTTTCTTCTAACTACGCTGTCTACAGAACGCCTATATACGTAAACATGTAAGAAGTAGAAATACTTGTAGGTACCGCCTACGGCAATAGTTCCTTTGGATATAATCTTACGACTTACACCTTGCAAGTAATAGTTGTTACAAACAAAGCTGACACACTTAAACTTTACAAGGAAGCACGAGGAGGCACTGGCGGACCATAGAATACGAGCTTTATTAATATGGCTAATTAATGTTTGTGCACTTCAAATACATTCGCAGAATTCACTGCTGTAACACAATATATTATAAACTGCAAAGTGATCGAATTTAGAACCTACCTAAGTAGGTGAGTATGATATGTAAATATCCAAATATCAGTTACTGTCAGGCATTCCATTCAAAATGAATCTATTTTTAGGAGAATTCCGCGAATTTGAAATAAAATGCATTCTATAATATCCATAGAGAGAAATCTACATTCATTACAGATTCGCCACAATGAAGTTTCAGATTTTTTTTAACATGAGTTTCCTATTAAAGCCTCGCGCAGACTGGGGTAACGCGACTCTAACAAAACAATTTCTAAGAGAACTTCACGGTAGAACAATCACCGGTGTCGCGTCGCACTGAGGATCAAAAATAAAAAAGGCTGTCGAAGACCTAGAAGCTTAAATTTTAAAGTGTTTTTTTTTAATCTCACTTCAAATAACGAGATTATATGAGGTTTTTTTTTTGCTTAAAGATAACCTCAATAACTGAAAAGCACAAACAAAGAAATAAACAGTATGACTCTCAGGTATTACCTACGATGTCATCAAACAAAGAACACACTTATACGTCACGACGGGATCAGGCGGGTTAAATGAAACTTGATCGAAAAGCTACAGTAACTTAATCAAAATTATATAGGTGCGATTATGTATCGACCTAGTTAGCGAAAAAGGTATGTTATATGAAACCACGATGACACACAACGAGTTATTATTAATTATTCGACACGGGACGAACTTATCGTCTCATTTGACCTTGTCCTCCTTCCTGTTGCGATTCGTCTTCCTTTTACGATTGTGCGCCGAAACCAAAAATTACATAAGACTCTTATCATATCTACAAGTTATACGGAATGAATTTTATTTGCATATCTCACCGACATTTACCTTTTGAAACGATAGGAACTGAAAACATTTATAACCTAATGGTTGATTGAATAAAAGTAATTTTATTAAAGAGCTACGTGTTATTTTGGTAGGAATGCTGGATCAACATTTTAATACGTCTTGTGAAGCAGTTCGTGTTATATATTTAATTTTAACTGTCGGTTTTCTTTAAGGCTCTCGCAGACAGGCGCGACGCGACACCCGTAGAACAATTTCCGTGAAGTTATCATAGAAATTGTTCCACGAGAGTCGCGACGCGCTGTTGCGTCGCGCCTGTCTGCGGGAGCGTTTAATAAGTAAAACAACAATAAAAATCATTGCACTGAAATAAAGCAATGCAGATGAAAATGTTTAAACAAGCTTGGATGTCAATAGTCAGATGTCAATAATAAAATCGTGTGAAAGTGAACAATATATCTATTTAAACTTTGACCCAACAATACAGAGTTCAGATAAAAACTACTCGCGGTACAAGTCACAGAATCATGTTGGAATGTCCACTCCGAAAATCACACGATCCTAACGGATTACTAATTCAATAATAGTAATAAACGGGAACCGGAAGGCTGAGAACCCGTTTTCACTGCAGATCGTTAACAAAAACAGTTCCTTGTGTGTATCAAACCAAACAAGATATTTTTACAACCCCTTCCCAACGCGGAAATATAACGTCCATAGAGTCTTTGTTATATTTTTTATGCCACCAGTGTTAATTCCCACAGGTCACTCTGTACGTCGGGCAATTTGGGTTTCTCACAGAACAAGTTCACAGTTTACAAAGGCAAAGTGCTAGGTATGCATCCTTTTCAGGACAGCTATTATGCACTAATAGATCGTATAAAGACTTGTGTATTTCAGAAGCTTAGAGTTGGTAAATTGCGAACACAACATCAGAATGTTTATAAATCACAATATGACAACACAACGACGACGAACAGCCTACTTTACAAATACTTTTCTTCAATTTTTTTTAATTTGTTAGTGTCACTCTTAAACTCGTAGCTGAATTTCATGAAATTTACAACCAAAGTAAACATAGTTGAGTACTTACAAATGTAGAAACTATAACGTATACATAAATAGAGATGGATGAGAACATTCTCAATATTATTAATCCCACATAAACATTCATATTTGCATACGATATGCATAAAGAAATTGACCCCGTTTTTTCTAATCTAATATTATGCATTATTTTTCGATACTATCGTCGCCGTTTCATTGTTAGATTTCTATGAATAAGCAAGGAAGTTAATCTTTGCGACATGATTTCACTGTCGTTTTGCTGGCTATGAAAGTTCAACGTTCAAGTCGCTAATGATATCATAATGACGAGGATCATGGCGCGAGGTGAAATTCACCTCGTGACTCAGCGTACCTACAAGTATGTGTCACGGGATCGACGTGTAATTGACATCAACATCTCGATTGTATTTTATAATACTGTGACTAATCGCTTCGATCGATGGTCAACAATAACACTTGGTATGGCAAAACGAGAGCTCGAGAGCTCATTATCGAGTAATTGCAGGCTTTCGACACTGTAAGAAGGCGATAATGACACGACTATAACAAACAGACAGTCACTCATTAACTAATTATTTGGGGTCCCTGTGAATGAAACGTTATCTCGATTACGCTTGGGAAACGTAAACATAACACCGGAAGATGGTTGATAGTCAACAACATTAGACATATTGTTTTATCGAAATGAATAGCATATTGATAATGGACAAGTACTTAGTCAACTCGTTAGGAGAATAAAATTGTCTTACTTGACTAATGTTTATCACGTTGTTTACCTTATTGACAAAACTAATAACCAATTCGTAGAATGAGTTCAGTAAAATTTTGTATTGTGAATTAGACCAAAGACCGTTGGTGTATTACACATACTTACATAGTCATACAGTACCAGGTCGACCGAGCTCTGCTTTGGTGAAAATAGATAAACATATCATCCAGGTATACCAGCGTTGTATCATATTCCCGAGACTGTGAAAATAGAGATAACTAATTTTCCCAGTTATGAGACCTAGGTAGACCGATTTTTCGACCCTTAAACCCTTATATTGCAACTTTCATCGAAATCGTTACAACCGAGTACAAATATAAATACCTACAAACAAATATATATGTAACAAAGAAGTCTACGCAAAAAAGAAAAGTTCCTGCCCGTGAAAACGCGAATGAAAATATTTTATTCTTCTTTTAGGATAATCGTAAATTGTAGTTATGCTAATGTTATATATATATATATGTAATAGGTGTTAAATACGTTGGTGTCATCGTATCTTCTTTATTAACAAGTGTGATATGTTTCGGGGCGGCTGCGCAGGGCGGCCAGGTGCTATGTCGCGGGGGCAGGGGCGCGTGCGTAACGGTCGCGCCACGAGCGGCGCAGGCGCAGGGGCCGCGCGCCGTGCGCTATGGAGTATGGCGGAAATAGCGATGGACAGGGGCGCCGCGCCCGGGGCAGGTGGTGCGATACAGCGCTCTCAATGTCACACAATTGGCGGTTAATTTCTCGCATACTTACATATAAATGAACCTAATGTGCGATGGGATTAATTTTGATGTTCATTTTAAATAATTTAATAATAATTTAAATAATATACTGTATTAGTTTTATTTAATTATATGATTGATAGAATTACTTTATAGAATGATAATCAGCAATTGTTTACTTAGACGACCGCGTTCGTTATAAAAATGAAAAGGATGACAATGAAGGTACACAAATCTTTACCAGATCTAGATGTCTTTTTAATTTTTAAGTAAATTCATTTCTTCCGAAAGCTTCTGTATTCTTCATTTGATAGGTTCATAAACTGGAACATACAATACAGTTCTACTTATAGTTTCTAAGAAATTAATTGATCCTTATAAAAACAGACATTAAAGCAGTAGTTCAAGACCACTTAGCACTTTATAAGGGATAATTTAATTTACGTGCAAAAGTTAGACAATAAGTAAGATATAAAGTTTTATCAGTATTATTATCTAGACAATTATCTGTTATTATTATTACGTCGAGCGATCGACCCATGGCACACCTGAACTGTACCTACCATTGTTGTTGTATGGATTTGTATCATTGTTTGTTGAGCTTGCCTACACATCAATGTTATACAAAGGTAGGCACCCACGAGCTGAGTCCGACCCTGCATTGTATTGAATCAGTGCACAGCTATGCCAGCAGCTGGCTGCGCGTGCAGAATCACATGTCTGTACCCGAATCGCACATCTGCATGGAACCGCCGGCTCGCAACCAAACAGTACAAACGCCATACCAACCCCTACAACGCCGCGACACGTAGTACCTTCTGGAAATAAGCAACTCGATTAGGGTCTCCCCCATTCATTGTTTCGCTCGCGGACTACGAAAGGTCTCAAGCACCGCTCTGCTTGTTGCAACTTTGTCACTTTGGAAGTGAGAAATCTATATTTCGGTTATATCGTTGTAATAGGGGAAGAAGCAAAGATAAACCGAATGGACCTCTCAATATGGTTTTAAATCGGATGCAGCAGGGTGCTTTAGTAAAAATAAAATTTTGATCGTAAGGTCTAAAATAGAATTGAAAAATGTTGTATGACTTATGTAGTTTTGGTACCCGTAGTGTTGCGTGCAGGTAGGTGAGTAGTTTAATTTTAAATAATGGCATAGCTGTAGAGTTTTCTATATAAAGCGCACAGGGCCATTCAACGCTTTTATAAACACTTTTAATACAGATGGATTGAGTCTTATACAGGCCGTTCAGTAAACTGAGGTTTTCATTTACGTGACGGGATTTTGAAGGTTTGTATTTGTCATTTGATCAGTTTACTGATGGTTCGCCATACTTCCAAATATGTATATAAGAACTTGAAACTGATACAAATTTTACTCTACAATACATAATTAGTTCTCTTTTTTGGACACCAATTTTAAAATTACAAGAAGAAAATAGATTAAAATTGTCAAATCATACTTGTTAGTTCAGGAATTTTTTCTCTTCGCCCTTTTATAATGTTAATAAACATGTAAACTTTAATTATTATTTTTATAACGTGCTACGCCCTAGCTAGGATAATTTACGGTGCGTTTATGTCTTTATCCCTCTCAATGCGTGCCATTGCTTTGCTAATTTTAAATAAGAAATAATTACTAAATAAAAGCATCATCCTGTACAGTTTGTCGCGGCAACAGCTGAGATTTGGGCACACGCTAGGCGGCCGGTGCGTCACCGCGCCGCGCACCGGCCACCTTTCACCCCTCGCGCATTCCCTTGCGACTTGCGGCCTTCTTGTATGCGCAGACGCACTATTTATATCTACGCATATGCGCAACGTCCTATGTATAACGATTGCTTGAGGTAGGTAGGAGATGAATGGTTTTGGTGGTACATAAATGTCAATGTAATTGAAAGCTCCGATTTAGTGGTAACATTATATTTAACAAATTGTTTTTTTATTTATTTTTTTGTGAATTTGGGAAACCTTTTAGTTTTTTCAGAAGAAATTGTTAGACTGTTGTTTTACAATCGCTTGATCTTTATCGGAGAAATAGAATGACTTTTAAAAAGAACTGTCACATCTAAAGCTAAGTTGTTATTGAGACAATTTGATTTGAATTTATTTCGACTTTCCCGTAGGTACGTAGTTTCCTAATAACTTGTTTTTAGACATAATTAATTAGTCTATGGGACTTACTCGTAAACATAACTGGCGAAATAAGTTTGTAATAGGTGCACCTCTGCCCAAACCTTCGGGGAATACAGGCGTGATGTTATGTTAATAAGTCAATCATTGACAAGTTTTGAAGAACAATATTCATTCAAATAAGTTAGAAACTAGTTCTAATGTAAAAAAAGAGATGTATTTAGGTAGGTAATTGATAATTTTCCTCAGTTCTCAGCATATTGTAATATTTGTAATAGTTTATTGTTGGACGGAAGTCTCCTGAGTTGTTCAAAGTTTTGAAACTTCCTGAAATATGTTCCTACATAATATTAATATTTATTTCAAGGCAAAAAATGATCAGTTTGTCTAATGAACGAATAGTAAACGACATCCTCAATAACCTCAGTCTAGTTTTTACTTGAACTTTAAATACTTAAATTAGTAACTACAGATTATGAAGAGTTATTTATGCAAAAGAATCTTAACAACTATTGAATTCCTACCTATCGTCATGGGGAATTTAATGTCTGTTAAGGTTCTTTTCCTTTCGAATAAAGCATGCTCCGTCGGCAGAGAAATTACGTAAATACTAAGTGGGAACGTCGTGGACTACATCGTAGCAAATATTAATATTTTTTTTTATGATTTTAATAAACGGTGCCATAACTTTAAAAAGTTCTCTTTTTTTTGTTGTAATTTCCTCTTTTTTTCATTGTAGCAGTTGCTTATTTTTTTTTATCGAGTAGAAGAACCACTAGTCCACGATTGACAGTCTTGAGACATGCCTACCTATACATGTGTGTGTACCTAAAATATATATCTATAGTAGTTGGTCGACCGAGTACTACTCGGGTGAAAATAGATAAACATATCGTGCAGGTATATCAACGTTCTATCACATTCCTGAGGCTGTGAAAATAGAGAAAACGAATTTTCCCAGATATGAGACCTAGCTAGATTTTTTGCCCCTATATTGCAACTTTAATAGAAATCGTTGGAGCTGTTTTTGAGAATGTGATTACAAATACAGGTGTATATATACAAATATTGCTCATTTAATAGTATAGGATAGTGCTCCTCATCGTATCCGGCAACAGCGACCCAGACTAATTTTCTCTCCTTTCATACTTTGTTATGTGTACTGTCTATGGGTGCCTACGGTACCGGTTCTATTTCAAATAAAAGGCTTCTTGCAGTAAAACGAATTCAATCATACATTTTTATTTTCTAATCGCCTGCTCTGACAAGCCGGGCGGCGACCGTCTAAATTTTGTCTCGCATTCACGCCATCTACTTGAGCACACTGAGGTTTTATTCTAAAACCAAATGGAGTAAAGCCTCTAAATACCTACCTAGAACAAAGTAATCTTTAGTATTATTATTACTCAACATATTGCGTCAAGCTTACGTCACAGGCGTGACGTATCTGCGTAATACCAACATGTGACGCCATTCATACCAGTTACAACGTGTAGGAACAATAACATTGCAATCTAGGGAAACAGGAATCGTCCGTTTCCCACATTCGATTTTTTTTTTCCAATATCTCACCGTTATAGGGTTTTTTTATCATTTCTTAGCTCGAAAAGGTATTTATAGTGTTACGGTATGAAGGGGAGAGAAGACCTGGGGTCGCGGGGACAGCTGCATCCAATGCGCCGGAGCAAGCTCGAACAAGTAGATCATTCGGTACAGGATTAACAGAACCGTAAATGACGAATAACGGTTACATTTTTTTTTATGCAACAAATGAGGCACTATTATTACCTGCTGTCAAGAGTTTTAATGTACCTAGTTAACACAATTTCCGCGTTGAAGGTAGGTATGATATTATCCTTGGGAAATGGTAATATGTAGTCATTTAGTCACTTTTGTCGAAAATATTGCTGCTTCGCTTGACTCTAATCAGTAAGTCGACGCCGTCTACACCGATTTTAGCAAGGCTTTCGACTAAATGTCCTACGGAGTGCTTATTCAGAAGCTTACTGCGTACGGCTTCACTGGTTCTCTTCTTAACAGGTTGCAGTCGTATTTGACTGACAGATCCTTTTATGAGGATAAATTCGAAACCATGAAAATAACCTCTGGGATTCCGCGATCTTCCTAATTGCTTTATTAACTCCACGCCATTCTTATTTGCCGATGATCTGAAAACAGTTCGTAAAATAGATTCTCAAGCCGATTCAGCATTATTTCAAGAAAATGTGAATAGATTTTTGATCTGGTGTAACGAAAATATTATGCAACTGAATATAAAAAAAAATGTTCTCAAAAAACGTTTACTCAGAAGTCACATTTTATAGACATCAATGAACGGTATGTGCCTAAGTAAAATAGATGTTATCTTGAGACTTGGGGCTCCTTCTTGACCTCAAGCTAACACTTATTCCTCACATCGACAATATCATCAAAAAAGCTACAAAGACACTCGGGTTTTTCATGCGAAATGCAAAATGTTTTCGCAAGCCTAAAACGAAATTTACTTATTTGATTGCCTTGTTCGTACCGGATTAGAATACTGCGCGGTTGTATGGCGTCCCCAATATGCATCATATAGTCTTAGGTTAGAGCGCATTCAAAAAAGATTTAAAAAAAAGTTCCAAGCTACGCAAAACGTCTTCAAAAATTTAGCATGACTTCACTAGAAAAACCTAGACATAAAAGTGATTTAATGTTTCTTTTTAAATTCTTCACGGTAGAATAGACTACCCCCAGTTGTTAAGTAAGTTTAATTTTAACCTACCATGTAAACGTATCCGCGTCACCCGATCAAAATGTTATGTCCCTCATACTGTTTCAGGGTCTAACTCTCCAGTCCATAGACTTCCTAAATAATTGTGATGGAGGGATTGATATTTGTTGCACTTCACTTCGAAGATTCAAGCGCCAAGTTCACAAAAATATGTAACCAATGACTGTGTAACTCAATTACCCCAACTATTATTATATTATAATTACTGTCTTGTTCTTATTATTTTTTCTAAATAAAATTGTGTAACAATCATGATTGTGTCATTTCTGTACTTATACACCTATTGTTTTTTTTTGTTTTTTTGTTTTTGCATGCTGTGTCTATCGCGTGATATTGTGCACTTGGTTTGTATGTTGGCTTGTGTTTGCAATTGGTTGAACAGTGTAACAATTGTAGATAAACCAATAAATAAATAAAAATATGAACTATCATTTTCCTCTAATTACTAGACGGCTGTCTCCCGCCAAAAATAGGAAAGAATATCCAAAGTTACATTACAAAAACTTTGTCTTTTTGTAGTATTATGAATAGTATTTTCACCTCTGTATTAACAAAGGCCGAAAACCTCAAAATCCATTTCTTACTGACAGCAACACCGTATAGTGCAATTGATTAAAAATGTAACATAACATAACATCACGCTTTGATTCCCCGAAGGGTTGGGCAGAGGTATACCTATAGTACACCCATATTTCGCCAGTTATGTTTTAAGTCCCATGTAAAACGGAGCGAGCCTATTGCCACCAACCGGGCACAAATCCAGACTCCAGGCTGCTACTGAGAAATTCCTGATAGAAATACCCAATGACACTTTGCCCGACCTGAGAATCCAACCCAGGACCTCATATTCAGCAGTAGCGCTTGCGACCACTAGACCAACGAGGCAGAATTATAATAATAACATTTCATGTTGTGTAGGTATGCATTACGTTGTTTCTCGGCATATAAAACATACTGTTCGTAAGTCGTACCTCTATGTATAGTTACGAGCAATAATATGTGTGCACTTAGCAACTTTCAAAAGTAATTTTTTTTCTACTGGGTTGATTCTAATATTATATTGTAGTGAACATAGTATTTTGGAACCCATACTAATATGAAATAGGTCCCAAAGTTGCAGTCGTTATTCCACGAGAAAATCGCTTTTCAATTTTTCTAAGTGTATACATATTATTGCTCGTGACTGTACTTACCTACGTAGCTAACATTTTAGCTACGCAAATTAATTGACCGTGCCGTTGAAACGACATAGTATGTATTTAGGCACAGATATTAAATGAAATATAATTACTTTGAACAAACGACGGACACACCCGTTCCGGGACACCTTTTCATTTAATCAGAACTTGTTTGCACACCCAACAAACGGTGTTTTGTTCGCGGAGGGCGACCGATCCGCGCTGCATACTTGCACCCGAACACCGGTTGATTTAGTCGCCATCTTTTGATAGATCCTTTTTATAGATGTACTGAAATTTATTAAAAGCGCACCGAGGGTGCGCGTGCGCAGCGGCAACTGCCGAGATTGTTGCGCGCACCTGGCCCTCGCGTGCGCCTTACTTGCACACAGCACATGAGATACCTACCGTGTCCTCTGCCCTTGTCAATTATGTTCATGGATAAAGATCCGAATAATATATATCTATCAAAACCGTTAAATTTATTAACATCTCAACGCTTTATTTTTTATTCAAAAAAATATGTTTTATGCCAAAAATTACTATATAAAAACTTTAGCTAGAAACTCGACAAGCAAAGTGTTAATTTAATTTAATATGAGTGATAAGACAAATTGCTAAGTAGGTATATACTACGTATGCCTCTATTGAAAGTTGAAAAACAATTAGAAGCTTTCGGGTATGTGGTATATCTATGGAAGATATCATTGCTTACATATTATAAAACGGACTTTGTTTTATAATATGTCAAACAAAATCCGTTTCCGTCCCGCCGCGTCTATCTGTTTGCGATAAACTCAAAAACTACCGAACGGATTTTGAAACGGATGATATTTGTTAAAGATGTCGGAATAAATCATGGTGACTAGGAGCTTTGCTGGCGTGCGCCGCGTAAACCGTAAGAGGTACATTAAATTAATGTTGTACAGGATTGTACATCTTAAAAAGTTCAACGAAAAAATCTTCTATGGATGACCCACAGTAACCACTTTTATCTTTCAGAATTTAATATAACATTAATTGTTATTTTCGAAGCAATTTTGACCAGTTTTATATCAATCGTAATCCAATAAAATATGTTATTTAAGTTGGGTATTTAATTTAGATTAAAGTATGCCTTGACATCATATCATTTAAATTAATATGTACCTACTTTAAAAGATATCACAGATTCAAAATTACGCGTAACAAAATAATTATGGTTGATGGCGATGTGCGCAGCGGTAGGAGTCAATGACCTTTTCCTCACCTATTAGGTTTGTAATCCCGGTAGTTCCCGTGGGATATTTTCCGATTTCCACGGGGTAAAAAGAGGTAGATACGTTACACACGCTCCTCAATGGTCACGTTAAAATTTGGCTAATTAGCCTAGTTACGTATCGTCTAGTCTCTTTTTGCTCCCGATAATAACGACATGCCGTGATACTTCCACGTGTCATCTAATAGTGTGACATTGTGTCGTTTTATGGAGTTCCGTACCTAAGAGGAAAAAACGGAACCCCTAAAGGATCACTCGTGTGTCTGGCTAGGTGGCTGTCTATCCTTCTGTCACAGCCAATTTGCTCCGAATCTACTTGACCAATTTAGTTGAAATTTGGTACACATATAAATTTCTGTGACTCAATCACGAACGTGTAACGTAAATAAATGAATTTTGAATATGGGGATCACTTTTCGGGGGCAAATTGAAAAATTTAAAACAAGTTTTGCAAATTGTACCGTGTGTGTCAAATGAAAGGGCTTGTTGGGAGGATCTCAATTTTATTTTTTTTATAATTTTAAAATAAATTATTTTAGAGATATTTAAGAAAATTAATGATTTACCATTCTCCGTTTTATCTCCGAAACTGCTGCGCCTAAAATTTTGAAGAAAATACAGAAAATAGTTATATACTTATAGATTACAGGAAAACCTTTATGAAGTCAATAGTCTTAAAATAACATGGTGAATCTCCCAACGTTGTGCGTAAAAACTTACATTTGCAGTTGGAATGTATGGGAGAATATTTTTTTCAACTACAATTTTAAGTTTGTCTTTGGGATAATTCATCTCAACTACAGAACTCTTCATTGTGCGTGGTCCGACACGCTCTTGGCCGGTTTTTATTTTTTGGGTCGAATGTTGGATAGGTACAATAGTATAATATTAATAACATATCTACGTCTTTTTACTCAAAATATCATAGCCATAGGCAGAGTGTTATAAATGATTCTCGTAGCACCTTATTCTTTGTATTAAGAATTGTTTATGTAGGTATAGTAAGAAATGATACATAAAGTTGCCAAGACTGCAACAATCTAGTAGACTATTATGTCGTAATATTAGTAAGCTCTGGGGGCTCTGCTGAGCGCAGCGTCAACTGCAGGACCACACGGCCGGCGATCTATTGCGCGGAGTGCAAGCCACACTGCGTCACTTTGTGCAGAGAACATTGCGTGCGCGCGCTCAACGGTGAGCCGGGACGCTGCGGCCCTCGTGTACGCTAATGTTGATACGTGTCATGTTATCGACCGCCCACCGAGCACTGACTATGTGGTCTCGTATCCTACGATACTGTCATTTACCTAGCATGCGCGAACCCAACCATCAGGATATTCCGCTGACCCACAATGACCGCTTACCACAATACCATTAACGAAAAAAGTAACACGAAATCAGAAAGTTTGTATCTCAATTTAAAGCTATTATCGTTTACACGTATATAGGAATGAGTAAAATCATCCAATTTTGTGGCTACGTAAGTATTTATTTACAACTTCATCATCCCGGACATAAAGATGCAGACGTGAACTGGGTTGAACGGTACAAGAATTCACTTGCATAATGATACATACAATGATGCGGTTTGCATTACTTGAAACGATTAAACGGCCAGTCACCAAATGAGAAAAATAAAATGGTTAACCGTAAATTATAAACATGTTCACTTTTAGACAAAACCGTGTCTAAATCAGGTTCGACTTTTCATAGTTGGTTCACAAATTATGTGTTAAGAGCTAGCATGAAATGAAATGAAATTGTTTATTCTGTAAATAGGATATCGGTATCATTTTTACACGTCATATTAAAAAAATATGAAAAATAAGCTAGTTGAGTTTGGCGTTTCCTATCTGACTACTCTGAGAAGTCCATACATAATCTTGGTCAGGCCATGTGTGCACCATGTAGATTAGTGTCTGAAATCGTCTTTTGAGGAAAGAAACACACAATGACCACTGAATGGACCTGTCCAGTCAGTGTTAGCATTTGTCAGTAATCGTGGAGCTCAACTCAGAACTTAAGGAGCTCAACTCGACGAACTATACCAAAAAAGGACATTTGGGTAGGCCGCATAAACTACTCAAACTGCCAGACCATCATTAAAACTAGCTGAGAAATGAAAATAATAATGATATTCACATAGTCCTCACATTCACAATAATTAATTAAAATAATATAATACTTTACAAAGTAATCGTGTCAGTTTGAATATAATTTTCAATAATGTCAATGTGTATATAAAACTGGTATATTTTGATGATTTTACATAATACTTAAAATGTCAAGTTTTATGGTTTTATCACAAGGCTTAGCAGAGCGAGCAGCTCAATCCCAAGCTTTCTTATCTTCTAAATAATCTGAAATTCTATAGTACCCTTTTTTACAAAGTTTGGTTTTAATACAGATTTTAAATCTATTAATGGGTAAGTTTCGAATGTCAATGGGAAGTTTGTTGTAAAAGCGTATACATTGACCCGTGAACGAGTTGCCTACTCTGTGGAGACCTGTGCGATGTACAGCAAGGTTGTGTTTATTCCTGGTAATTTAAAACGGATATTTTCTTAAAATTTGATATATTTTTGTGTACATACAATAGGTTTTCAATATATTGTGAGGCTACAGTCAGTATATTTATTTCTTTGAATTTTTCTCTAAGGGAATCTCTTGGACCTAGGTTGTAATGCATGCTCTAAGAGCATCCTAAGTAGGTCTCGTATACCTACCTAAAATGGGCTAGGAACGACATAGAATTACTTTGTCATTGTGTGTGTGCTATAAAGGTTACTTCTTGTCGCGATTTGGAATCAGTTATTAGAACGAGTTTCTTATCAAATAGGCAGATTATATTTAGTTATTGAATATACAGGAGCCAGGAAATTATGAGTTCAGCAATCAAATCCATTTCACAGAATTGATCTGAATGTCGATGGAGGTCGGCGGCTCCGGCGGGTCGCTGTTGCAATGGGTGCCTTTGTCCGCGAGGCATCAATGTCGTCCTCGTTGCCGGCGGTACGAGTATAATGCGGAAACAATGCGCGGACCACATTCGTGCATCGCGACCGCGACCGTGTCGTGTTCGGCTGCGGCCCGATGTTTGTGCTCATAAAGTGTCATTATGGTAACAGTACCTCATTGTTGTTTTCGGCGATGGCCGTCTCCCTATTTTCTTCGCTCGCCGTGTAAAAGCTCGGCGCGTCACGGCGAGTTATAACCAAAATGGGTTACGACCGACTCTTGCGAAACTTTTACGGGCCATCGTCTCCGTTGAAATCTCGTTCGGTTTAATGGCCTTCGAATTTTAAGTACTAAAGAAAGGTAAATCACTTTGACGTGTCTTGAACTTAAATCCGTGATTTGAGAAGGACTCGATGTTTTGGGCTCGTAATAAATGACGACCAGTCGATAATTTCTTAAAGATATTTCAGATTGTTCTTAATAATAAATAATCATGCTCGAGTATGATCATTTTAAGATTGCAAACGAATACTTAAATGAATTTAAGTTAATTGAAGCGCGGTAGGATATGTATCCCGACCGTGAGAATTAACGACTAAACTAGGTATGATCATAAACAATTGTATTGGTTACCTAAGATATCTCTATCTATCTAATCGACTAGCGATTTCAAATAATTGGATTAACCTAGTCTTTATCATCTCTCCTCAACAAACAACGGAATAACCGCTGTTCTAAAAAATCTAATGGCATTTCAATACGCACCACACGTTTAAACGACCTGTGATCCCTTTGATCCTTTATGGCCGATTCCTATACCGTTACCGGACCGTTATTGGTTAAAATTAATACTCTTGTATCTAATTAAGCAAAGACCTCATAGCTTGGCATAGTAGACCCTCTCATATGGAAGTAGCTATCACAGGTAAAATTTACGAACCTATTTGTATGCCCAGTTTGGCAATAAAAATTGCTTCTCTTGGTAAAAACAACGATTCGTTTTTGTTTAAAGGATCCGAGCATTAGTATAAATCCAAGTGAACAAAAACTCTATGTTCACCCGAAATAGTTAATCAAAGCATCGATACAAATTACAATGTAGTGAAGGACTTTGGTTACAACTAGAGCCATTATTTATTATTAAATAATTCTCCGTTGTACTTTGTCATTGACCTCTTTACTACGCCTGACTCAGGAATTTCGTTACAATATTGCGCGGAGTCAATTACAAAAGTGTATGCCAAACTTGTGTCGTTGATCGGTGTCTTATGACTTCGAAAATAATTGCAAAAAAAAAAACAAGATCTTTTCACTACCGGTACAATTCCAAATAGGTATACTTACATAGCATACCCATTGTAATGAGCTTAAGTATAATTCTGGTGATAAGTACTCGATAGCCGTATTGATAGACAGCACAAACATACAATCAATTAATGTGAACGTCTGAAACAATAGAAAGTCTCATCTAACCCACTTTCTTTTCACATCCTACGTACCCGGAGCAACCCCGATATCGCTTTCTGCTTAAGCAAATTATAAAAGAGTCGAGGTTATTATTAGCATTGTGATTACAGCTATTGTTTGTGATTCATAAAACAATGATTATTGAAAATCATTATGAAGATGTCAGCCACTGATCAAAGTTATAATAACAAACGATAAAAGCACGCTTGAACAAGCAAATATAATGGCCTTAATGATATGGAAGACAATGGGATGGTTCCTCAGGGCGCGCGGGCGCAGCGTCGCGCCTCGCCTGCGCGCAGACGCACTTACGCATTGCCACTTGACTGGAACTTGACTCGCTCGAATAGACTTGACGGAGGACAGAAGATATACTGTCCTTTTGTTTTACTAATATTTATCAAGATAATCATCTAGGTTCAAATAGTTAACATCCGTTTCGATAATTTTATCCTAAATTAGTTCTCAGCACATAGGGCTGCCGAATTAGTTTAATGATTACTAGTCAACACTAAACACGTGCGCCATTGGAGAAAAAAATACAATTTATTTCAGTTGATTTATTGTTGTCCGTATAGAAAGGGCCGAAGAGGCGTTCAGTTGAGAACAGCGGAAGTAGCTCTCAGAGAGAGTCGCGTGGCGCGTGCGCAACGCTACGTAGCGGAAGCGGATATGGCAATTGCATTCAATAAATCTACACTGTAACTGAATACTTTAAATGGCACTTTTATATTTGCATGATTACTTTTAAGATTATGTAATAGTGTGGCATAAAAAGAATCATGTGTTTAATAATATAAAAGAAACGTACTTTTTGTAGGTCCCTACACCCGATAAATATAATGTTCTTATTACTTCCGTAACATTCGGGTACATTCAAAGGTTGTCTAGAAAAATATTGCCGCGAGCGACAAAACCGTCGCCTTGTTTTTACAAATGTTTTAAGTAAATATATTTTGTAGATGTTATTTTTTTGTTGTATAGTAATTCTATTCTAGTCTGTCTGGCTATCCGAGTACAATATATATATTAACTGAACATAAAGTACTAAAAATAAAGAAGTAAGTTTTTCAACAGCACATTATTACAAACCGGTAACATTTGACCGAATGGGTTTACAATTTAACATATTTGATTATATACGTATAAAAGTGATTTATTAATAGGAACAGGTTGTTCGAGTATGGCGCATGTTGAATGGCGGTGTAATCAGCGCTATTGAGCGGCCGTCACCTGCAGGACTCGTTGTTATTGTGACTGCGAGCTCCGCGGCATAAAACAGGGAGGTGCAGAAGGCTGGCTTCATAGAACAACTGAAAACCCACGTACACATAGACACGAACGTACGGCGATCTCAAAACAAAACTGTGATAGTAGTGATTGCACTTGACTTCACTGTACGTAGACACGTTTATATGGTGCGTCTGTTTTCGTTCGTTGTATGGAGTCTACTTTCTGAACTTATCTATTTTGTGGCTCGGGGCAGTCGGGGCTGAATGACGCCGTGGGCCGCGCCTTCACCGTGTTGCGTCGGGGTGCCCCGCTTGGGTCGCCGACAGTAATGTACTTCCATAAATGTCGCGAAGTTCTAACACTTCATGATTATGATTATTGTAATCAAAATTTTCAAGTAATATTTTAATGAAACCATTGTATGATATACTGCTGTGCTGTTCTTTTCCGGCAAGTAGCTAGTATAACGTAGGTATGCATTCACCAGGAAATAGTTGAATTGTGAACAACACATAAGTAGTAAACGCAACCCGAACACTAGGCCAACGCTATGCTACTTAGATGCAGACGCTAAGTATCCACGAGGCAGACGTAATGCAACCGCTTTGTTTACATTACAAAAACACTATGGATTTGCTACGCCTAACTGCTACTGCCGCGCTACGGCAACGCTACGCAACCGTTCCATAGACGCTAAGCATTATGCGACTACGAGGGTAAACTCTACGAATCTGTTACGACTACGCTACGCAAACGTTTCGTAGATGCTATGCAACCACGAAGCAAACGTGATGCAACCGCTACGAAAACGCTACACTTTTGCTACGGAAACGGCGGATTAGCGTGATAGCGTAGCGCGGACATAGCGCTACGCTATCACTTCATAGACGCTTAGGCACTACGTGGCAGACACAATGTAACTGCTACGGGAACGCTATACTTTTGCTACGCGCTACGCCTATGCTACGGAAACACGACGCATCTGCTACGCCAGCGTTATAGAAGCTACCGTTTCCTAGATGCTACGGAACTGCGAGGAAGACGTAATGCAACCGCTACGGAAACGCTACGCATCCGTTACGACAGCGCTGCGGCAACTGCTGCGCCTACTGAACACACTCTACAAAAAGGCTACGCAAATAGTACGCGAGCATGATACTTAACGCTACTCAATCGCAATGTAGCCTATCTGCAATCTTACATAAATATATTTTTTTAAGCATTATCTCGTCAACATTGCGATATTTTTTATATAATAAATATCAAGCAAGCCAGTTTATATTAAGCTTTACGTATTTTATAATCTTAATACATACTTTATTTTGTTATTTATTTTTCGATCACACACAAGGCAAATGTGGTCACCCCATTTTCAGAGTCTATTCATATTATGATAAAAGCGGTCCCTTAACCCCGACCAATACGTTTGTTAAGGAACCGGTTGATGTATTTATTTTCAGGTACATTAGGTTTAGGAAACAAGTTCATCAGCGTTATGTTAAATACTTGTGGAAGAATTGTCTTCTTCCAGCAGACTGATGACTCGATAACATGATATTACGCCTGTTCTACCCGAGGGGCTAGGCAGTAGTAGATTCATGTTCCGCCAGTTATATTTAAGTCCCATGCTATAGGAGGCGAGCCTATTGCCCTTGATGGGGCACAAATTCTGGCTCCAGTCTGCTACTGAGAAATTCCTGATGGAAAAATCCAATAACACTTCCTGACCTCGGAATCGAACCCATGTCCTCAGGCTTAGCAATAGTGCTTAAGACCACTATACCAACGAGACAGTCAAAATATTGGCAGTATTGATGACTGCTGTAACACATTAATTTTGTTATCCATTTAGTTTGGCAAACAGTTCTGATGCATACGAGAAGATACTTATTTAAAGTGAGACCAACAAAACGAGTGATCGCCTTGCCTTGTAGAATCTATTTTGTGCCTAATATTGGTTAATTATGGGTAAGCAATTACTTTTACTAAAGAAATTATTTGTTCTAACGAAAGAGGGTTTACCAAGCCAAAGGATTAAATACGCGCATTTGGGATCCAATAATTAAACGTATGACTGATATGTGTGCGATGCGTTTGTAATTCCAAACCCGAACAGCAGAAGTAACAAACAGACCGTCTTACAAGTAACACTTCCGTAACATCTCAATGTAATATTTTCACAATCGGTTCGCTGTATTCGTGACGATGACGCTCGAAACTGAAATGAGATCCGCCGATTAATCGTAGGATAAGTTGCGCAAGCGCGCCGGATATTGCGCCATGACCGGAAACACTTGTTTGTGCGTACTCGCAGGTAGGTTCCCATTGCCGCCACGTACACATACATACGGGAGGAGGTCCGCGGGACCCTTTACATGAACACGTGCGTGCCTGTACGTACTTACCGTAATCCCTTCACTAAGATCCGGATTTTATTGCGTCGTTCTTCTTTGAATGTTTACAAGTCTTTCACATAAGTATGTACTCGTTGTCGAACAATGAAGACTATGTGATGTGACCTACTATGAAGTTACCCCGCATATCTACTTCACTTCACAGATCTACCAAATTATCAAAATGGGTTGTTACTCGATTTAATTATTTATAATTTTTACAACTTGTTGCAAATTCCGTGTATTTTCAAGTTTCTATTAAAATAATTCTATAAATGCTGAATTCTTGCTTTGAGAATGTATCCTGTCTGCTACCTATTTAATCAATATTTTAATTCTCCGTACTTTTAACAAAATATTCATGTCAAGATAATTTACTACGACGCAGTTCTATAAACAATGCATATAACAAGTTTAGGACAGAATGAGGACACACCAGCCAATCTACGAACTTCTCGTTACATCACTTACGACAAATAATAATATATCAAGTTGTTCACAGATATTATTAATCAAACAATAGGCATTCCGTGAAACAGTGTGTCGGCGAGATGGGCGATAAGGGTCCGGTACTCCGGTAGCGCGCAAACGACTCCCGGTGCGCCCGCGCCACTGCATTGATTCAAACGCAACGAGTATTTCATGTTTATAGTTGAATGGTTCAGAATAATTGAAGAAGTTATTTATAAGTTTCCTCTTTAGAAGCGAATCGTGTGCGCGATCGGAGCCGGATGCCGCCACCCTTCGGAGGGCATGCCTTCACAAAGGCATTTAGTTTATTTAAAGACATCCTGCTTAGTGCGGGGGCCCGAGTCCGCTCTCGCACGTGCGTCAAGTGTCCTGCGCCCGCCGACCTGTCAATTACTGTCACCCTCACCTATCTGTGTGCTCGCTGCGTCTGTCTCCGCTGATAAACCAACGGAGTCCATCATTTTGAATAGCGTCGCTTAGCACAAAATGCCACTCCGCAGGGTTTCACTCAATCATGCGATCGTTCAGGATACAAAATCAGATTATGCAGGTACTATTTACATACATGCATCGAAGATAAATGCTCATAAAAGTTGTCAAACAATCATGTCTTCAGGAAATTAACTTGATAGGATCCTGTTTCGCTCAATCAAACACAATATTGCTCAACGACGGCAAAATTTATCGAAGGAGTATATCTGACAATATAATGGAGTTGGAAACAATACTGAGCGATTATAAAGAGCAGTGGAGCGAAGATTATGGCGTTCGCATGAGACAAGCACAGGCGCGGCCGCCGGCCGACCGCGGCGGCTAATGGTTCGGAGCAGCATCGAGCCACTTGCGCCGACCACCACCTTCATCAATAACATCATATAACGAACTCATCGAAAAAACAAACGTTTCATGACTATTTCGGAATTTCACATCAAGGCGACAAACGGTATTTAAAATATTCAGTAAAGTGTAAGAAATGACCTGCGCTGTATAATTTGTATCAGCTTCTGAATACATTGTTGTTTTGCGAGGTACATAAGTTTTAACTTTAAATTTACCTGTGATTACCTACGTAGGTAGGTATTTAGTAAGTTAAGCATTTCGTCAAAACCGTCTGATTTACTATGTTTCCTTGGATAAATAGGAGTCGCAACATCAACCCTCGTTTTAAAAATAAAGGTCGCCTTAATTTGACGATACCTACATTCCGTTAAATCCTGTCTCTGATCCTCAATGTTCCCGCTGAAGTGGTAAACATGTTAATCATAGCTCATAAACATGAAGTAGAAAAGCTTTGGGATAGTATACGTTATGTTGTGACTAACAAGCGCACGTACCATAAAATTTAAATATCATTGTAAGGAAATCGTACACCGGCTGATATCGCGAACAAGATCGCCCCGCTCGTACATACATCTATCTGTTTATTGTTTATTTTATTGGCAATGTCTCTCTGATCTAACAGGACATCAATACATATCGTAAAATCGGCAAACGTTATAAATCACCATCATGAGCCAGTCACTAAGCTTCGTAAAATACGATATTGTAATGTAACATTACCTCTCGTACCGGTACTCACTTTATCTACTTATGAATGTGAATAACATGTTTTATATATATATTAACACCCTAAGTCTTACCCTCAGTTATAAAAATAGAAACAAATTATGCGTAGGTATTACAAAATTCTGTAAAAAAAAATTATCTGGATGACTTTTTTTTTTGTAGTTTTCTAAAAATGAAACCTAGAAAGATCGATTTATCGCCCCCGAAACCCTCTGCATACTAAATTTCATGAAAATCGTTGGAGCTGTTTCCGAGATTCAGATTATATATATACATATATACAAGAATTGCTCGTTTAAAGGTATTAAATAGATAATCGGGAAAGCTGAAACTGTTGTTTATACTTTGGTAACAGGAAATACCTATATCATTGTTGGTAAATATAGGTACTTATTTACATTTACATATGCTTTATTATTACATAACAACAAGTGTCTGTAAAACATCGTAAAATGTTGATGTAAGCATTTTTTCATTTGGTTTGAATGAAGTCCTATGTAATTTGATTATTTTTAGTTAAAACTACCGTCATCAACGCAATATGATACACAAACGCAGGCGTAAAAAATAATGTTACAGTTAAAAACGCAACTTATATTTTCTTAATAGTTATCTCAGTCCATCATAATTTAATTACCTACTTATAATAAGTTACTAAATCAGAATGTTCCAATTCAGCAATCAAAATTAAACGTAAAGCGTGAAATTGAGAAGTTCATTAGCCTAAAGTAATCTAGAGTCGTTTTATGTTGCGGAATTCTGTTGTATTGAACGTGGAGGGATTGTGAGGAGTTCTATACAACAGTGTGTAGGAGATCGTCACCTGCGCGGGCGCTTCCCGAAGTGCGAGTCACATAAGGCGACCTCACGTTATCCCACGTAAGCGTCGTACCGCACGGTGACAACCCTCCTTTACATCAAACAGAGCGTTGACCCCGGCGCGCAGCTTGCTCCCCTCATGAAATTCAAAAATATCGGAACCATATGTTCTTGACCTTTCTCTTACTTTTACCGAGCTTAGTGGGAATAACGATCTCTTCCGATCCGTATCACATGGCAGTGTTTTTCTACATTGATAAAAAAAAAACTCAGGTGTGTCATGTTCCAGAAACAAGTTTCTCAATATTCATGGGTACCTAGTTTCCAGCAGGTAATACTGAATTGAAAAAAAAAAAACACATCTTTTTCTACTTATTTTTAGATAACATTTTATTTTCTTGACATTTAACCTGATGAAATTATGATCCTACCAATGAACATAATTTATGAATAACAACGTAAGCTTTACTTCTATCAAGTAAGTTTAGCTTAGCAAAGGAATTTACGTGGAAAATGCGAGTGCAAAATATCTTGAAGTGTCCTTAATTTTTTCAGTAAATATCATTTAATGGCATAATACGACATTAAATAAATAGAGATAATTATAAAATAAAACGTACATAAAAAACAATACCAGCCATTCTGTAATTATCGTGTAACTGCAGAAGCCGTCAAATCAATTATATGGTAGCCAGACTGTGGTTATGCAGTAATTGAAACATACAACACCATAATTTGTTGATTGAAGTAATGGTGGCTACGCCGTACATCTCAATTTTCTCACATAGTTAAACTGTTTTCTACCATTCCTGTTGATTATGGGATAAATAGATAATTTGACAAAAGTATCACACGACAACGAATGTGTTAAAGTTTGTTTGGTCATCTATCCGTGTTTGTTTAATAAGGGGTTTACACATTACTGTAATTGTTTTTTGTTCTTTATGATCTTATAAAGGCTTTAATTAATTTTGTTTGATGTTTTGTTTGTTTATTGCTTGTCCAATAAATCATATAGTTTAATTAAGTACATATAATGTATAACTACTACTATTGTTATATTCTCAAGCTTAGATGGCTTTACCCACAAAAATAAAATGAAAGTCCATCATTTTAGTAATATAAAAACACCCGATCATGTATTTTCAGGCCGAAATTATCCTTTTACCATAGTCAGAAGCAAGCTAATTCGCCGCGCCGGCTAATATGGTACGTTCGCGGACGTGACATGCGTATGCACATTATTGTTCGACCGGTTCTCTACACATACCTACGTAAATGCCATGCTTCAAATAATGTAAATTCATTACTCGTAATGTAGATTCATTACTCATTTCATTATTATTCATTACAACGTATCATTATGCAACAATTAGGTGATATTTTTATTTGTTTACATAATTATATATATTTATACCAAACTGTACTGTACATTGATATATTTGAGCGTAAAAATGACACGCGTAAAATGTCATTTTCACATTATAGTATTGCGTATTTCTAGCATTGCATTTAAAAAAAAGCAAGTCCCAACTGCATAAATGCATCAGCAGCTCCGACACAATATATATACTCTGTACTCATACCTATTGTAGCTTGACATTTTTTGTAACAATGCCTAACGATCCTATTCTTAGAATGCAGCTCTGACATTGTTTCCGGCATCCATTACGTAAGTAAATCAATCGAGTTCAAATATCGCACACAGGCCATCTCATTTTCTAATCGAGTCACTTGCATAATTGGACCGATTTGCACAGTAGTGGCCGCATCGGGCACGGGCAGGCTTCGGTGAGCTCAGCCGGCGCTTGCGCAATCACAATAATCGATGCTCCGCCGATGAAACAGTGAAATCAGTGCTGCGACGTCAAGTTACCGCATCGCTTGCTCTATATTCACTGACATCATAACTTAATCAGATCTCATTAGCCGTTCAGGTTCGGATTAGGCAATAATTATTGGAAAATTATTAAACCTACTTAGTAACAGAATTAACCATATACACAGAAGTTCCAGTGCATTTAAATATGTTAACCAACGGAATAAGCAACGAACAGGTTTGATGAATGCCTATTGAATTTTGTTAAGAGTGTTGACTGAACGAGCACAAAGACAAAATATGTAGTTTTTACGATGTATAATAAGGTGTTGTTAGTGTCCAAATAATATAGTAAACAGAGTTACAAATACATTCGTAAGAAATATGGGTAGTTAACGTCAAGGTGGAGTGGTACAGTGGGACAGTGGTCGCGGGGCGAGCGGCAGCCCCACCCTCGGGAGCTGCGCAAGCGGCGTTGTTTCTCGTGATTTAATTGTACCACACAGACGGCGACTCGCAACTGGCCTGTCTCGACTCGCTGCACAATTTCTCGCCACTTGGCAGCTACAAGTGTATGCGAACCTATACTATTTGCATGTCACATTCAATCACTTCAATTTGCCTACAGCCGCTTGCTCGTAAAACGCCATTAGCATTAGATAGAGTTAATTAGATCGATATCTTAAGGTGATTAATAGTCTATTTATATTTAAGTTAAGTATAACTCAGGTTTAATTTAGTAAAGTATTTTCTTAAAATTATTGACAAGTAGGAATTACGTACGTACCTGTAATGAAACTTGTGTTTTAGTAGCGTAGCGATCAATATTCGCTGAACATTCAGTTGCTGTAGGACGCACTAATTGAGACACAGCTACAATATCCGCCCCATGTTTATGACTCCCATATAGCAAGCTATCAAATAAATTCCGAACATGTAGGAGATACTGCCTCGCGTGTAGCGATTATAAGAACCTCATTTTGTTACCTCAGCATCATCCAGACATAATGTAACATTATAGAATAGTTACGTAGGATCACAGTGGCCGGTAGTCTGAAGAGACCAGTACGTATAAACTAGTATGAAGGTAGTGTGTCAGAGTGTGTCGGTCGCTAGTGCGCTACGGACAGCGGGTAGGTAGATAACTTATTAGGGTTGGTTCGCAGATTGCGTGAATGCGTTCACTTCACGGTCGCGTTGCCTTTGTTGGTGCACCGCGCTGGGTGGGCCGCTCTATCGCATGCTCCACATTGCTCGCCGCAGGTACCACTGTACCACCGCCGCACCGCTGCACCGCCGCACCGCTGCATCGCACCACACACCACGAACATAAATACGCAGACAATACGTTTTGCGCAATTTGTTTCACTTTCTTAGATCGGGATTACGGCCGATAATCACGAGACTCTCTGTTCCCTTTGTCACTCATTCGTATAAATCGTAGGGGTTAATTTAGTAGACAAGATCGTGTCCATGAAGATTTAAGGCATCAACATCCAACTTTTACCTTCATACACAACTGCAACATCGTACCTTATGAACTAAATACCAGAATAAGGAAACCAACGTAGCAAGTAAGCAACAAAACAAATCGGATGATTTTGAATCACCGTCCGTAGCGATTTATGAATCAGCGATAATGTTGTTTAAGCTTTGGGAGTAAGTATAAAACAATGTTAAATTATGCTATCGTAGTAACATGGCGTTTTGTCTGAGAAATAAACTAGACACAGATTATTTGAGTTGTCTTTATAGTCAACCGGTATTATGACTCAGCCGTGATTGTTTAATTCAGTGCTTCTAAACGTGTCGTTGCTCGTGGCTCGTGGCGCATGCGCCCAGTCACTACTATGTACTACTTTGATTCATAAGCTTGCGCAGATATTAGTTTAGTTTGTGTTAGTAAATTAATATTTAGCGGAATTTCGTTTAAGAATTTTCGAGCGCCGTAGGATTTATTCTACAAAAATGATGTTGAATACTTACATTAAGTAAGACCTTCATATGCGTTCTTGTAACTGCATTAATTTGTAGATAAATTCCAATAGTTTGTATAACATAACTCATATTGCTTTTTACGTTTCTAGTAAAGGTGGTGGTGGTTTCTATGGTTTCAAAGGAAAAAATGTTTAGTTAGAGAATTGAAAAGAGGCGACCACACGTCACCTAAACTAGAAGATAATCGCGGGTGCATGTACCTGTTGCGTTGCGCACTCCTTTCATGGAATATTGTTCTTGTTATAGAGAGCACACGACACAAAGCGGGTTTATCTGGACGCATTATGAGAAGCATCTCCGCTCCCAGATCGCGCGATAATACTCGTCGTCGTCGACTCACAAAAGTATAGAGCGGCGGCGGCGCGGGCGCACGATGCATAGTGGTATGATGCGCGGAGGAGCGCGGTGCGGGCGGCTGCGACCGATGTAAGGTGATCTCGAGCCGAGCTGACCTTTGTGCATTACGGGCAACCGCCGTCGATCTTCTTTGTGTCGCGGCTTGCTTGTCAGCGTCCTCGCAAGAAGGAACTTTGTTGTCTTTCTCGAAAAGAAAGTAGGTAGAGATATCGATGTAAGCATTGTTCCGCCTTCGAGTTAATTCAATATAGTGCTGCTGTCTATCGAACGCCATTTTTGTTTAACATTTGAATAGGTCTTATTGTGCTCGCTGTTTGGCGTTCTGAATAGAGAGCAGGTGTGTCTTAGGAGGTTTACGGTCGCTGATCTCTGACGTCTCGTGAGTTCGTAACCTGAACATTAGGTATTCATATTTTGGTTCGAGCTTTGTGATCGAAAGTTCGGGGTCCGGTATCAGATTTAACAATACTAAAATACGCAACTGAATCGTTAATTACTTTATTATCTTGACTTTGATTGTGGCACAAACAGTAGAAACTTGTTGCATGAACTGTACAAAACCTAAAAAGCCATTAATATCTATCTTATCGCTTATCCACGTTATTACAACAATCGCATAAATCATGGTCGGAATATTAACGTGGCTAAAAAGCGATTTGGTGACTAAAATTAAAGGAAGTTGGTAAGCTATTGTGAAATAATATAACGATGAAATGCCATTGGAGATTACCATTTATATGGTCACCCGCTTCAAATGAGCGATGAAGAACTGAGATGTGTCATCGGATTTTACTATAGAGAGCGACATGTTGTCAAATGTGGGACTTTGTTGCGCGTGAGATCGTCGCGGCGTTGCGTGGCCAGGCATCCATATAAAGGCTTACTAACTTCATTCATATGGGAATGAGCTAAGGCTTTAGTTCTATTGATTTTTTTCGTTTTACGAAGTTATAACTTGAATTCGTTTTCACGATAATCATAAATAATTGTCTATTTAGTAATCGTTGTCTTGTCACGTCACTAATCTAATGTTGGCTAGCATAATTTACATCACAGAGATATGCTAATGTCGCGAATACTGCATGAGCTCTCCATAGCCATAGCTATATCATTAGCATAGTAGACAAATAACAAATTGAGTAGGCAAGTGGCAAGTGCAAGTACGACATTAAAATATGTCGTTAATCTTTGTACTCTGCACAGTTTCATGTAATTCAAAAACCGTAGCATTCAAATTAAAGTTGATAATCTTACTACATTAAATTCAATTATTCATTGAATACTTGCCTTGCTATTAAAACCATAAAAAGTAATATATCTCCAAGGGGCCGTTCACCGTGGTTCGCAGATGACGCTCGTAGTGCGGCCGCACGGCCCCGCAGAGCTCAGCTAGGTGAGCAATGACAGATGTGCCAATTTAGTCCGTGTCACCTCACCCGCCTCCCTACAACAACTATTAACTTCGTCTGTATAGGAAACGGTCAGCTGGCATATTTTTTTTACCAATCTGGATCAGTTGGTCGAATTTTATGCGTCTGCTGACCCATATGTCTAGTAAACGTAACGAATTTCGACACACCAATATAATAATTATACGCTATATAAATTAAAAGAAACCAGGCCATTATGAGTATTAAAATTAATGAAGGAATTTATGAAACACCTGATAAATTGAGAAAACAGGTAATTAAGGACATATTTATCTACCTGAAGAGATTTAACTAACGTTTCTAGAGGTAATCAACCGGAGCAAAGTAACTTTAATCCGGATATAAAATAATAGAATACCGTATTATTTGTCGATATTCCATACTTCATCCACGTAAAAGACTGGAAATAATTGAAACACCTTCAGAACAAAAAAACAGACTCGACAAACAATAAGAAGCATTTTATAACCGTTTAAAGAATTACTTACATTCGCTTATATGCATAGCACGACATTTTTATACATACGCAAAACGGCTCAGACTGTATGTTCGGAGGGACACGCTACAAAGTATTCCATGAATGTGTAATCAGAGAGTTTATTGATCGTGGCAAGATTAACACCACTCCGCATTGTCTGAGTTGGCACGTCTTAAATTTTCCCTTTTTGTGCCAATAACTTAAGGAATTCACGAATTAATTTTTTTTCTTCACCTTTATGAATGTCGTCGTTTATCACAACTGGAAAGAAATATTCCTTCTTATGTTGCGCTTTCGTAACCGCTTTTCAATTGTAAATTGTGATGTTTTACGACTATCTTTCGTACCCAAAATAGAATACCTTTACTTACACATAAATACATCGACTGCGACCTCGCTGACACGACGAGGAAGTACCACCGAACTTGAGGGATTTTTCTTAAATAAATTAAAATTAATATCACTTTTATATTAAATGTGAATTATTAATGAAATACTTAAATAGTCACATCAAATAGCTAACTAATATAATAAATAGCTAAACTTAGGTACATAAACCAGGGCAACGCGACGTGAGCTTGTAAAGTGCAGTTACATAGATGCGGGAATGTTTCTGAGTGCAGCCTGGGAAGATCGCTCGTTACATAATTGCAGCGCCACGGAAGGGCTCACTGCGCACATGCGCATCCTGCGAGCACGTGCCGTCCACGCGGCCGGAAGTGCCTCGCATCGACCCACTTACCGCGACCTTCACGTATTTCCATACTATCTATTTATCCCACTACTTGTACTACAACTTTGTTGCTTTCGCCAGCCCAATAGAGCACTCGCCAAATAGACCGTGTGCTTACAACAGAGTTGTAGTCGGTCATTCGTAACAAGCCAATGTCATTGTCAATACCTGCCTCCGAGATCAGCAACTGCTGTCCGCTATAAACAAATTGAGACGCGATTTACGATGTAATAGCAAACTGGAACATTCTACTTATACAAAACAGACTTCCAAAATACATATACATATTTTGTAGGTAGGTATACAGTTATACATAGTATTAAATTAACAAAAGTGCGGTGAAGTACCTACTTACTATAGAAATAACTGCATTTCGGTTATATTCTTTATCAATTTTACAATATACGTACAGGTTTATTTACTGCCACTTACCATAATGCAATGGGAATTTTATTATCTACATGTGAAAATACACATCGGTAACATAGGTATCTGAATATGATTGACACTTCAGGGTTGCATCTAGTTATTGTACGTTAAGTTTAATAATAAAAATCGTATCTACGTGTTATTTGCATAGGGCACTGTTGACTAAACTTAGGTACGTCGATAAGGCTTGGACAGGTTGTGGGGGCTTATCTGTTGGCGAGGACATCCGCACGTTGTTCGGACGTGCGTTATCCAACTAACACAGTTTTATTATCGCACATCCCCGTCTTCATCGCGATCGCATCGACGTATCGGTGACCACGTGATAAAATGCTCGTTTCAAATCAACATCACATTTGAAACACGGAAGTTTGTGTCATATCAAGGGCAACAGAGTCAATGATGTTAAACAAAGATAAAATAAAAGCTTATGTTGCTCTCTTTTATGTTATGGGTCATACGAAACTGCGAACGATATCATCATGACGCAGTGTACCGTTTTATGAAGATTGCAATCACTTAAGCAATAAGCAGTGACAAGTGTTTCACCCATCATCATCCCAGAGCACCACAGTACCTCTTTTGAAATTATTGCTTCAAAACTTCTGCGGTAAAGGGTTTTTTCTGTTTTGTAATCGTTGTTACCTTTGAAAATCATTTAATTAAATAGCAATGTATCTGAATTGGATTCGCGTCTTCGTATTTCTGTTCTGTGTATAGATCGGTTTTGTATTTTTCGTTTGATTTATCTTTACTTTTTGTATTCACGTGTTTCTGTGACAGATAAACCTACTTTGCTTTCTTTCTTATTGAACACTAGCTTTTACCCGTGGTTTCGCCCGCGTGGATGTCGGAAAATATTCCACTGGATGGTACCACCGGGATTACACATCTAATAGCTGAGGAAAAGGTCACTGACTCCTACCGCTGCGCCCGCTACCATCAACTATATTACGCGTAATTTTGCATATGTGATATCTTTCAAAGTATTCTTTAAAATGATATGATGTATGTCGTCAAATTTCAGCCAATTTACACAAAACCATAGTCCGTGATAGCCTAATTATGTCTATCTTCTTATAACCACTTTTATCTTTCAGAATTGAATTGTTATTTCCGAATCTATTTTGACCGGTATTATATTAATCCTTATCTAGTAAAATATGTTATTTAAATTGGGCATTTAATTTAGATTCAAATATGCCTTCACATCATATTATTTAAATGAATAGATTAATTAAAGATATCACAGATTCAAAATTACGTGTGACAAAATAATTATGGTTGACCGTAACGTGGGCGCAGCGGTAGAAGTCAATAACCTTTTCCTCGGCTATTAGGTATGTAATCCCGGTAGTACATACCTAATATTTATACCTATCAATAAAGAATTTGTTAACCAATCTGTCCATAGGAAAAAAAAAATGGTTAAAGAGTGTTTATTTCTTTGTATGGCCTTTTTAGTTTTTGAAGTGAAACCTTCTTTAGGCGCGTTGGGCATTTTTGAGATTTGACTAAACCATTGATTTCGCAACACTGTACGACACCAGCTTTGACCATAAAAAAGACATCAACACACGATACATTATTTTCTGTACAGTAAAATTTTTCAAGTTTCCACTTCTGTCGGCACTCCCGGAGTGCCATTGTTTTATTCCTTATCACCATTCTCAGCCCACATCAACAGACTGCTGGATTTTATTTTATAATTAAATATTTTGCTTTTTTCCGTTAATTTATGGGGTATATTTATACCTTACAGGCCCAGGGCGCTGAACCTTGAAATACGCCACTGAAGTCAGGTGTAAGTCAATAATTGTGGTTGGAATGATCGCGTTTTTTGCTGCTTCACGGAAAAGCTTGCATAATTAACAATAAGATGTTACAGAATCGATTGGTAGTCATTATGTACTTAAGGCAATATCAGTACTATTTATATAATTAAATGAAGATTGAAAAGGCAGACGCAATATAAGTAGTAACAAGTAGGCAGTCTTCTACTTGTTACTTGATACCTCTACAATCGTTTTTAGGGTTCCGTACCCGTAGGGTGCCTAAGGGTCCGCTATTCGTCTGTCTATCAGGGGGCTGCATCTCATGAACTAGATAGTTGTAATTCTCACAGATTGTGTATTTCTATTGCCGCTATAATAAAATAAAGTAAAAATTTTATTTATTGTTAAATATTGTATGATGGAACCCTTCGTGTGCAAGTCCGACTCGCACTTGGCCGGTTTATTATCAAATCACATTTGTAACAATTACACAACAAGTGAAATAACAAAGAAGTCCACAGGTAAACTAAACAACACCATTTGTCATGGTTAACTGGAAACACAACAGTGCGATTGTTCCTCTTTAAACCTTGAACAATAACCTGTTCGAGTGCAGCGTTGGATTTTTTCCGAAATCTCCTTTTATTCGTATTCAAAAAGCTTAATGGAATTTCGCATTGCGCCAATCGGCGTATTGTACAACGGCGAAGAATGTGGATAAAATCAACAACACATTAAATCACACATACCCGATTATTCAATAGTAGGGTAAAAGAATATTTACGCCTCACGGTAAGAAAAAATGTTGAAGATAAAATATCTCTCTACAAAGAGAAATTCGGTACCTACAGCCGGGAAGCTTTGTGCGTGGGATAGACGGCTAGCAAATTCGTGAGTGGGTTTGAAGCGTTATGCAGTAGGTATGTGGCATTGTGCAGGGTGCAGGTAGTGTTGGGAGCTGTGTGCATAAATCTGCAGGTCGAGCGGCCGCGGCCGGTGCGCTGTTCACGCCTACATCGCGGGCGCTGCGGCGGCGCTCGCGCCTGCCGAGCCGATCTGCACGTTCTTAGCATATCTGAATCTGTCTACACGCGGCGGCACACCGCCGCTGCCAGATATGGGCAAAAATTGAAACACGGAACGTACATATCTGAGTGGGCCTCTGCCTACACATAAAGCGTTGCGTTCGTGCTTTCTTTATGTCCCGCATCCCGCCCCTGTATGGTAAAGAAATAAAATCTTGTCGACGATCTGCATATCACGCAGGTTTCACAGGCTTTTTACTACAAATTTCTATTTAAGTGAAAATAGTTTGAAGTATTTTAGGTAGCACTACTTAAAATATTACTGGTAGTTAATCAGCAGCACTCAATCCTCAATTAAAACACTTAACATACCTGGGGTAATTTATTATGTAGGTAAGTACTTAGCTACTTATTTATTTGCAATGTGTAGGTGTTCGTGTCTCATGTCTGACCTATAAGCAAGCATTCATTAAAACATCGGTAAGGGTAGCTACCATACGTCTTCCTACACTTTTCTGTTTCCCCGCATTCGGATGCCAATAGAATTCGGGCGAGCGACCAATATATGGGATGTCAAGTACAACATTCGCACACGTCCAGATTCGGGTAAAGACTCTCCGATACCCGAATGCGGGATAAACAACCCCTTGTTTTTAGCGTAGCTTGTACTTTTTTTGGTTCCGTACCAAACCCGTCCTTCTGTATATCTTTGTAATCGTAATAGGCAGCTAGTTGTAAAAAGAAGGTATGTACCTAAAATACTTACATATAAAAGTTTTGGTGGTATGGAACTTAGCGCGCAAGTCCAATTTACACATGGGCGGTTTTACTAATGATGTACCTAGTGCTTATTGTGAAACTACAAGAGAAGAATAGGTACCGACTAAGTACCGACCCACAGCAGTTGAAATTAATCAAACTGTCTGCAATGCCGAATACATATCGTAAGTACAATAGGTCGGTTTTTGCGCGTCTCCTTACCTGTATGAGCCGTATCCCACGGCCTCGGCGCCTCAACAGGTGTGCACCTGAGCCCAGACGCGCTTTTTCATTACGGACATATAATCAAACAAAACGAACTACATGCTTGTTTGAGAATGATGCCCGATTCATTCATCGTGGCCGAGGAATTCTTTTATATTTGCTGGCCGAACTCGATCTTATTTTTATCGTCTCGTTCGTTCACATTGACGATATGACCGTGCCTCGACGATGGATATGGAGATTGTCTTATTGATCATACTTATTTATATGTAGATCGACGACATTTGATTTTAATGAATAGGAGGAGATACTTTCGATAAGGACGGTACCTTATCCCCTTACCCTCGTCGTCCGGTCAACCAAGTGACATGGTCAGGACACGTTTCAAGTTTATGTCTGTTTTAAAATCTAAACAATACCTATTTTTGTAAAATCATAATAAAGAAGCATAGCAACGTAGCACAGGTGTGTCACTACAGGTGTATCAATTAATTAAACGCAAGGCAAGCGCAAACAAACGAAGATAGTAAGTAGGTACTTACCTACTACGTGAAATTTGAGAGTACTAAGCAGTAACATGCATTGTCATGAAATTATTTTCAAAGAACCTATTACATATATCACGGTTCAAACAAAATTATATCTAGAGTTGTCACACGTGACATTTTGGGATGTAATTTGCAGTTCCATAATATTTTAGTAGTGCGCGTCACGTGCTGGCGGTAACCTTGATAAACTGCTGGTCAACACATTGCGAGCAGGGCGTTGTCGCATACCGATGGCCCATTTAAATCCGACACTTCCACACGACTCGCCTGCGCTCCTAACTTTAATTCCCTCGCATTTAAATTCAGACAAAAATATTTACAGAACCATCCTATATTATTAATTCGGCGAACATTACGCCTAACCTACTGATTCCTTAACATAGATTTCATGTTATCTATCCAGTATCCATACCTAACTATTTTAAATAACGACAGTTTTTCCTACACTCATGAAGTTAACCTTGAATAATTCGGCCGGAACATGGTTAATATTTATTTTATATATTTACATATGCATAGATATCTGTAGAATATCATAAACAAACAGATCAACAAGTCGCACTGTTAGCTTTATACCATTTTATCGATAAATTTGTTCTTGATTTACAGTGCCCATAAAAGATAAATGCAGCCGTAACCTTGATCTACACACATCTTGATATTGGAAAATGTGAGCAAACAAAGGTGGGTTAGTGTTGCTTGTGCTTGCCAGTTCATATTCCACGAATTATATGACTTTTGTGTCAAGGATAATATGGAATAACCTTCAAGATTAAGTTTGAATTTGATGCGTTTTCTCCTAGTCCAGATAAGAACGCAGTGTTGTGTCATACGAGTATATTATGAGTGTAAGTTCTCTAATGCATGCTGCAGAGTTTCTGCACCTCGACCGCAGCAAATGGGATCATATTGAAGGTAATAATAATCTTCAAACCTAAATCGATCAACGAGTATCTGGTTAACTTTTGGCAGAATAAGTTTCATGTTTGGTGTGTATAACCAGTAATGTAGTTTCTCACGCAGTCAGTCGGTGACTACAAATCGTCTTTACAAACCGATTCTCTTTGCAGAATATGTTTACCTGAATCAGCTGATTTTGGGAATTTGAACGGCTTGAATGAACACAGAAAAAATATTCCACAGCCGAACTACCTGTTGTTGTTGAATTGAAATTGCGTTGAGAAACACGCACCTTACTGTGGGAGAAATATCAATGTGCACTTAATATAATAGATAAGTAATAAGTAAGGCAGTGAGACAGCCGAGTTGTAACTTTCACATGTCATCGAGGAGGTCCAGGTACAGATGTTCTGCATCCTTATACCATGTGAATTGGGTGTAGTAGAAGAGTGATTTATTTTCTAATTAAATCGGAGCGTGTGTAGGTTGATTTAGGCGCATATTGTGGTGTCTGGCTGCGCGGTCAGTTGCGCTGGCGCAGCGTGGCATGGCGGCTCGCTATCGATGCCAGCCGATCGCGTCGTGTTAATTACTTTCATTAAGGGCAATTGTCCTGCTCAATCGGTCTGATCAGTCAGTTTGCCGCCGCTCGATATTTCTACTCAATACCATTAGCCCGCCTCGTACGACGCAACTCTAGCATGAATTGCGTTACATGCGCCTAACTGAGCTTAATTTACTTTGCGATAGTTTATAACCCTTGCCTTTAGTTGACTATGACCAATGATGACGTACAAATTCATACAATGAATTCTCGTAGTTACACTCGTCTATACCTACTGTGCTCACTGCTCCTGACCCTTACAAAACTTTGTCCTATTTGGGTGTTTAACATTAAATAGGTCCATCTGGCAGTACAATGGAATAGAATACAGTGATAGCCTAGTGGTATGACTGTCGGACTGCCAAGTCATAGGATTCATGTGCATATTGTATAATTATCACTTGCTTCAAAAACGGTGAAGGAAAACATCATGAGGAAAACAGCGTTCACCTAGTTGGCTGGAGGTTTTAAGTGTAGTAGCTTAAGGCACCCACAGGAAAGCCCGATTAAGTAGTCATGATCTCAGAGTTCAACTACGAGACGCCCTATCTAAAAAAAAGAAACCGGGAAAATGCTTGAGAGATATATTTCTCAACGGCTTGTGAAGTCAAGTCAAAGGCCCATGGGCAGTTTTAAAACTCTGACACCAGGTTAGTCTCCTAACCACACAAAAAGAAGAAGGTATTTCCTTCTGCTGTACTGATCATGCTGTAATCCCAGTCCACCATTCACCGTTGGTCTCACTTGAATTACTCTTTATATGCATGAAGTTACTGAAATCAAAGTCCAGCTAGCTTAGGTCGTACAGCCAGCCTCAAAAAGATGTTCTGTGGTAGTATTGTAAAGTAGTTCTGCCGTCCACCGCAGTGTGCTAAATCGCATTCACGTCATCTATCAGTGGCAAGATGTTGATTTCGTTAGGGCTAGTGGAACAATTTTGCTCTCTCATCTTGTTTACTATTCCTCTACCATCAAACTACTGCTCTATCCACCAAGTCTCTTCTGGCCTTGCCCAAATCCACCACATTGTCTATAGATATTCACCACATACCCGCGCACCACCAAACAAAATAATATAGGTAATACAAATCATTAATTGCGCCTGCAGCGATGTTGAAGTTGCGCCGACGCATTGCTAGTAGCAGCCGTAGCAGGATGCGCGGTTGAGGTCTATGAACAATAAACCATATTTCTCGATAGGTCATTAACATATCATTGTAGTACGCTAATCGAATGGCCGCAAGCGCGGGTGTACACCGCCGGAGCCTGACCGCTGCCAGCCACCAACAACTACCGAAGCTACTCGTTACAACTTAAACAGTTCAATGAAATACTATATTATTAGTTCTCTTTAACTTAACATTGATATCCGCGTAATAAAAAATAATATGCAAATATGCATCGTCTACTATCCGTAAGACGATGCGCGAGATAGTAGGAATTACCCAAATACATTATTACTGTGTAAACAATGAGAAAATAGAAAATGATATGGACGAATTTCTGGTAACACTCCCGTCCCGTCTGAACAGCGACTCGATATTCCCAACGCGATCGTTATCACGTGAATCATAGGCGAACATGATTGCGACATCAATCGTCAATGTGTGAGAATTTGCAAAGCTTATACTTAATACTTTTTTTTTTGTTAAACTCGTAAAGTGGCTCTTATTGGACCGCTTTTAGGTTCATAATGCAGTGTATTAAATACGCGTGCTTTTTACTTTATACCGCACTAGTGTGGTAATTTGTCCCACAGATAACTATTTACTAGTCTGAGATGTGTGGCAAACACATCTCAGACTAGTAAATAGTTATCTATGTAAATAAATAAAATATGATAAATAAACATAATATTTTAACAAATTATATATTTTTGACTACATATTAACCTTAATTTGCGTATTCAAAACATTATTTTGTATTTTATATAGGCTGTTTAGCGGTTTTGCCAGTGCCTTTATTCACACCTGCGCTCGCATCACTAGCGCGGCGCGCAGAAAAATAAAACCAGCGCGCCATTTTCAATAAATATTTCTTCCATTAAAATATCTCGTTTTCGTTTTGAGGTTAATTATTATCAAAAATACGAAATCTAAAGTATTGCCACCCACCGACGCCGACGTTGAAAAGTTTTAAAAGAAGCTACGGATAGTCAGAACCTGGCAACAAAGGTTAGTTGAACTTTATAAACCTAAATGTATCATCTCTATAATTACGTTATTGTAGAATAAGTTCTTACAACAAGTCTATTTTTTCCTCGCAAGTGTGTTGAAAAACGTCGTATGAAACGCGTGTGCATTGATCATTAGAGGCGGCATTATTCGCGCGAGTCGTAAGCGAGCGCGATAAGGGAGCCGAGTGTGTAGCAACATAGCACACCTTGTATTATAATGTACTATTAGTGTTCTTTATTTATTTTGAGAAATGCTAATCTTAATAAAAAAGTCTGTGGTGAAAAAAATTACAAACTAAATCAAAGATTGTGTGCCTTTGACTTCCATAATATTGAATAACTTATGTAACTTATCATTATAATTAAATTGCTATATTCTTTGTAAAGGCGATTTTTACCCGACTGCCCAGGAGGAGGGTAATGTTTTTGATACATTTTTATTGTTTCCTTATTTAGTTTTTCAAGTTGTTATGAATTATAGTAGTACAGTGTACTTATTTATTTTCTCTTTACAAATGTACAGTAGGTGTTTAAGTTTACATTTGTGAGAGACTGGTGCTTGAAATAGGCATTGCAAGCAACGCCCGTGGTACAAGTCACCAAGGCCCCACAACGCTTAATATGTACAAGCTTGCATAAAAAAGGCTACCAATTTATCTCATAATAACTTTAATGACCTTGTTTTTTTTAAAGTCCATAATAGGCCCCATGTACATTTACCTACTTCAGAAAGCCATATACATAAAATAAAAACGTTAGAAATCTAGCTAGTGGCATCTCATCTGAACGACAATCAATGTCAAAAAGTTGTCAAAAATGTTGGTAGGTATAATTAGAAGTATTTTTGACAGATTGAGACTGATCAGAATGCGAAATGCGTTCTTTAAAATACGGGAATAGTCCTTCAGATATTGTAACATGAATAGGACCTTATTGGAAATAAAAAACGAGGGCTTTATAAAAACTGGCCAAGTGCGAGTCAAACTAGCGCACTATGGGTTCCGGATCACAAACTATTTCAGCAGTTAACCTCTCTTTAGGCCATATTAACAATGCAGTTTGGAAAAAATACAACTGGATACCTATGGCAGCCTTGTGACATATAGACGGACAGACAGACAGCCGTCAGCTTGGTAGTAGGGTCGTGGGCGTTGGGTCCGGAGCCATAATAACAGCAATTAATGTATTGTTAGCTAAGTATGGTTAACTTAATTAAGTTTAGTTTAGTGTAATTAACTCCATATCTATAACTAAATTACATTTCTGTTGGTAATGTCAAAATAACAGCTTTTTACCAAATACATATAAAGTTTAAACGGTACTTATAACAAACAAACAATTTGTGATTATTTTTCTGTCTGCCATGTTTGTCTGTTTGTTCCGGCGAATCTTCGAAACGGCTGAACCGATTTTGACGGGACTTTCACTGGCAGATAGCTTATGTTATAAGGAGTAACTTAGGCATTGAAAAAGAATTAGGGTCCACGCGAGCGAAGCCGCGGGCAGCAGCTAAGTAGTAATCATAGCATAATATCCTTCCTATATTAATTTGCTATGGTACTTAACATGAAAATAAGCTACCAACAATATTTTTTCTAAATACCTACATTACTCATTTATTATGTAAAGCGCATCGCATAACAACAATAAGTTAATTTGATAAAATGCTAACAATTAACAGTCACACATTAACGAAATGTCTGATATGAGAACATAGTACCCACCAGTTTGCGTTCACTGGTTCCTACATAGTCATAGATAACAAATTGATTGCATCGGCGTGGTAATTCTATCGGCAACTATTAACATTGTTCGATATAGCTTTTTATCAAACAAGTGTTAAACACTGTAAAACCGTAATAATTTACATAAATTATGACGCAATTCTCAAAGTCATCTACTTCCTCATGAATGGATGGAGTATCAAGGGTCGAGGTGCGGGGAGGAGGGGGCACATAATGAGCCTATAATGTTCCCACTGCTGAGAGACAGGCCTCCTCTCGGTGAGAGAGTGGGCCTTAATCCACCACATGGTGATTTCCTTCACCGTTTTGAAAACAGTGGTGATGAAATAATTTAAACAAAGCAAAACGCCTGTCTAGGTTCGAACCTACGACCTATAACTCGTAAGTCGCGGCCGTTACCACAGGGCCACCACTGCTCTCGGAGGGGGCATTGGAATTTGGACGACCTGACCATCGCTCCAGTGGCGCAATTGGTTAGCGCACGGTACTTATAAGACAGTGTTCGTGAGCAATGCCGGGGTTGTGAGTTCGAGCCTCACCTGGAGCAGTCTTTTTGCTAGAATTTTTTAGATGTTTTGTAAAATTTATAATATTTTTTAAATATTTGTTTGATATGCTATAACGCATAGTTATCTGCAAGCATTTGTAACATCGTTTTAATAAGTAGATATAAATTGCTTGAGGAAAGAATGTAACTTAAATAGGTACAGTTATATGTAGGTAGATAATTAATATTCGTTTTCATCTTCTTTTCCTTGTCCGTAGTCGGAGTTAAATAATTTAATAAAAACTAAATGAAAGAATAATTCCGCACCAAAAAGATTTAAGGCTCGTACAGACCAGCGCGATATCGCGGGCACGACAGGCAGCGCGACCCGTATCGCGCCCGCGATATCGCGCTGGTCTGCACAAGCCTTAGGTTCTGACAAGCGTTCATTTGAAAGCAACAGGACAGGACAAATCATAAAAAAATAAGAAATAAATTTCGTATTAAAATTTCGTTTGGCGGTACATACTGTGGTATTGTTACCATACAAGACGTTCTATTTACAAAAAAAAAAATGTACATATATAGAAGATACTTTGAAGTTTAATTAGAATAACAGGTGTACCTACATGGCAGTAATGACTTAATGAGTGAGCGTGCGACGGGTATTGTTCTTGTGGGTCGAAATACGGATGACAACTGAGCTATTGCGCACACTTTACAGTAGGCACTTACTGAAACTGTAAAAAAAAGAAGTATTTTATTTAAAAGAATGGGTGGGCATCGCAAGAAAGTTATTTTTTTTTTGTTTTGTTTATTGAACCGTAGAACCATCAGTTTACTGCTTTCCTTTGTTTTCTCTAGTAATTTTGTTAGGAAGTGCCTCAGCTGCCGGCGCCGGCTCCCAAAAATAACGCCATTGGGAACCGGCATGACATTACTGCCGGCAGCCAAGATTAAAAACATCGGCTGCCGGCACCGTCAGCTCCTATAATGGACACCAGCGGCGCGGCGTTTATGGAAACCCTTCCAGTATTCAGAAGTCTAACTAACTAACCCTAACTAAAGTATTTTTTTCTATATATTCTAGTCGCTTTTGGCGTAGGAGGTCACAGTTCTAACCTAACGTAACCAAAGCTTTTTTTACGAGTAAAAATATTTAACCTAATCTAACAAGTTCGGTTCCGGGTTCTTAAACTTAATTATTGGAATCCAAAATCATTGTTTATGGAAATATATTAATGGAAAAAATAATGCTTTATTACTTACATGTTTTTTTAAATTCAGCAACCAGCGCCGGCAGCCAAATCGGGAGCTGGCGCCGGCAGCAGACTCCCTTTTTGTTAATCTCAATTAACCAAATACTTATACCAAAGCGCCAGCACGCTCTTGGCCATTTTGGTTCCCCGTTGACACAGTGTCTGTGTTGGATAATAAGATAAATTAAATGTGTTTAATAATAAAAACAACCAACACACAAACATTAACTATAAGTATATCATTGTGTATACAACTACACCACATAATGTGGTGAGCATCTGGTATCTAAATTGCATAATCTTATTTCATTGAGTTTGGTCTAGCGGGCGTAAGTGCGATTTCCGTGCATGAGGTCGCGAGTTCGATCCCCATGTCGCGCGTCACCGTTTCGCGAAGTGTTTTCAGGATTATCACTTTTAGGAAAATAATTGGTGTCTAACAATTAGCTCTACTTACTACTTACTCTCTTACAAAGACCCTCTGTAGAACCTCTGTACTTTAGTGAATATAAGAGTGTTACTAAATTGTTTTATTACATCATCAGTTGTAGTTTTTTTACAAAGTTTCATAGGTTTTTCTGTTGTATCATCTTTTGAGTTTTCGGAGCTGAGAAAGGTGGGTGTGTTGTGACAGTATACAATAAGATGAATTACAAGATCACAAATTCACAACATATTATAAATCGAGGCTGACGCAAGTAGATGGGGTGGGTATATTATTTGGCGGCAATAGTACAACGGTTTCTGCGCGAACTGACGAACGAAGTGGTCGTGGGTTCTAACTAGAAGCAAACCAAACCAAACTAATGACTTAGCAAAAAGAGACTTGGAGTAGTTAAAATAGGAATAATTCTAATGTGCACAACTAGTTTCCTTGTAAAATAATTTTAAATGATTTTATTCAGATATGTAGTACCTACACTGAAAAGTTCATGATCATGCGTAAGCGACAAAAATTGAAGTTTATTTTGAAAGTTAAAGAAGCTTCATTTAAGCAAGTTTTATTCAATAAACTTCAATGATCCTTCTCAATATCAATGAAAATCGAGAATGCAGTTGTAGCAACGGCCTTACTAACTCGCAGTGCCTGAGGCCGCTACTGCGACATCTCGTCATTAATCCTGCACGAAGCGCAGGGACTCAATGTATTGCCAAATTTGTCGAGAGCCGATCGCAAGCTAATAGCTCACTTATCTGAGCAAAGTCAATAAACTGAGACAATAGACTGATGTAACCGCTTTCTGACCGGTATCGGGATCGCGGTACTGTACGTTAATAAAAACACGTTGTCAAAAGAATCAGACGAGTTTCTAATAAAATAATGTTATTATTTTACGTACCTATATACATACCTACGTAAAATATCATTACAACAAGGTAGATTTAAACTTGTACATAACAATTATTACAAAATTATTATTTTAAGCCAATGCTATTGCGATCTCTGTTCTGTAAGATTTTTTAAATGCTTATTAAACAACAATTCAAATTCTAAGATACCTAGTTAAAATAAATAGATAGAATACTCTTTATTATGTACAACATAAAAATACAGACATTTTAGAAAATTTACATAGGGGGCGACACAATGGGCGGTCTAAAACAATCACAATTTTATAACTCACAATTTTATTCAATTTTATAACTCTTTATAAGTCCTCTAGCATCAAAGCAATACAATACCCAAAATACCATCTAATTAAAATTCTGTTCCTAATAAATAGAAACCGCAAGCCGTCTTAATTATTATACAAACAAGAATGCTCAATAATAATTAAGTACCTACAACAGTTACCGCTATGCTTCAAGCATTGTCCATTTAAACGAATGTGTCGTTTCTACGACTAGTGCAGTCTATCAGTAGTCAGGTAAACTCAGGTACATCCAGTAGTCAGCTGGAGGGTGCACGACGTCGTACTAAACCACTAACTAATCGGGCAGCCGCTGCACGCTGCGTGACCCCTGATCCTGCTCGGCCGCCCGCGCGGCAGCCGCCCCCTTCCTGCCTGCTATTTGTTTAACTCATGCCCTCATCTGATTAGAACAAACGAACAACCTCTCGGGAATTGAAGATTTATACCTATTTTCTCAAAAATTCCTATGGTCAGTTTAACAATCATTCCGTGAACCACGCAGGTTTCTGTAAATTCCTAATGATTTCCTTTGTCACGATTTTTTATGATCCTTTACATGTAGAAATCGACCCGACCCCGGCATGCCGACCTCAAGTCGTGAGGAATGTAAATTGTTGACCGTGCGCGAACAACCCCCGACACAATATTACTTCTTTGATTTTTTCTGTCACCTACGAGAAAATATTCGGGAGGGCAGTGCTACGTGCGTAGCCAACGAGAATGTGGACACATTACAAAAGCCACGCATCCACCGTTTTTCAAGACTACCTTGTGAATCGGACGTGCCTACCCTGGGTCATTATTAATAGTACCATTGGAATGAGATCGTACCACTATTTAATTGATTAATTGAATACAGAGAGATTGGATTGGATTGAAGTAGTGAAGTGAAAGAGGTTGTGAGGAAGAAAAAAGAAGCCTAGCTTAATGTGTTAGCCTATAAGGCCCATAATAGAATGAATCAAGCAACTAATGTGACAGATGATTTAAAAAAAGTGAAGAAGAAATACTCTGAAATGAAAATGAAAGTGAAAGAGATGGTAAAAATGAAGAAGGATGAAAAAGAAGAAAAGAATAACAGGAAGTTCTCTGATAATTTCAGGGCCAATGTTAAACTGTTCTGGAAACAGGTAAGATTGGCTCGCGGAGTGACAGGAACATCGACTCTGAATTTTATAAGTGCAGAAGATGGATGTTTACTAAGCGAAGAATGTAAGGTCTTGGAACGCTGGAAGGGATACTTTGAAAATTTATTAAGTTGTCAGGATAGAGTGTAATGAGTGGGTAACTGGGCAGATGCCAGTTTTGAAGACCTAAGCTCAGATGTAGATGAAGAGAATGAAATAGAACTAAATGAGATTGTAAGACCGCTTAAAGGGATGAAACTTGGGAAAGCTGCAAGGTACGACAGAGTGGCTGCTGAAATGCTGAAGGGCGGTGATGGAGTGGTAGCAACCCTGTTGGGCCGGATCTTTATATGTGTTGGAGATATGGCCGCGTGCCGGATGATTGGTGCAAGCCTGTAATCGTACCACTATAGTATAAGGGAAAAAGCTCTCAGCAGAAGTGTAAAAACTACCACTGAGTTAATCTTTTGAATGTTGTCAGCAAACTGTATGCGAAGGTCAATAGTGTGATAAGAGCGGCAGATGAGAAAATATGGATGTGCAGGCAGGATTTAGAGAGGGAATGGGCTGTAGGCTGTATGGATCAGATCTTCTCCCTAAGGTGCATAGGCGAAAAACATCTGGCAAAGTACAAGAAAGTCTACTGTGCTTTCGTTGACTTGGAGAAGGCCTATAACAGTATGTGGAGGGAAGAACTGTGGTCGCCACCGTCCATGTACGGTATGGACTAGCGTTGGGTACGGGCACTGAAATTTTTATACAAGGATTCCAGTGCTTGTGTTAGGATAAATGAGGCATACACGAACTGGTTCTTTGTATTTTGAGTTTGTATTTTGGGGAGTCTGTTCACAAGGGATGGAAAGATTGATGAGGATTTGGAAACGAGAATAAATGCGGGATATAAAGTGAATGGTGCAATACATGCGATTATGACCAACCAGTTGATGCCTAAAGAGGCTCGACTGGCTGTTCACAAAGGTGTGCTGGTGCCTACACGGAAGTGAATGTTGGGTGTGGCAAAAGAAGCATGAAAGTAGATTAAATGCTGTGGAAATGCGTTCCTGGCGAAACATGTGTGGTGCTATGAATGATAGGCTGAGAAATGATGTGATAAGGCAATTGTGCGGTTTATAAGAAGATGTAGTGACAAAAATTTAAAAGCGTATGCTTAAATGGTTAGATCATGTTGAGAGTATGAATGAAAGGCGACTAACAAACGGTTTACTTAGTATTTACAAGGCAAATGTGAATGGAAACGCCGGGAGGGTACCATTGCGGAAAGCCATAACTAACCACCATAAAGACTATTTTTGCTTGCAGCACTCAGCCGCTGTAGAACCGGGGCGGTAACAGATGTGGTCATCTTGTGTACGGGATTTTGTTTTCAAATTGTTTAGTTATGAGTTTCCGCGATGGTACGCCCTAGGAGGACATATAGTGACCTTATTGGTGATGTTCTTCAGAAAGGTCAAGTGCGTAGTACTCGCAACCGGCATGCGTATATGACTAGATATATGAACGTAATCGAGGCAAAAAAAATATGTAAGGATCGTAGCAGGTGGCATTCTGTAGTTTCTGCCTGCCCCCATGGGAAGACGGTGTGAATTTATGTATTGATTGGATTGATTGGTTATAAGTTTACATAATAAAAGATGTTTTAATTAATAAAGAAACATTTTGATGTACGTCATAATTATTGAAACTCTGAAAAACAACTAATAGTTTACTCTCATTACTGCTACCAAACTTAGAGCTCACATTAAGTATTTAAATACTAATGATCTTGAACGTCTCCGGAAGTGCAGATAACGAACAAAGTAAACAATTGCCATACAATTGATTCCATCTTAAATGCGTATATTTTGATTTTAAATTGACATACAGATAGAAGGCAAACATGAACAAAGATAGAAAGGCAATAAAGATAAGGGCTCTGTCCGGATATCATATGATCAGCAATAATATAGTCTAGGGCTATAAAATATGTACTTTGGGAATACGCCATGGCATTGTACTGTGCTGATATTAATAGAATTTCAATGGGTGTGTAGGCGTATTTAATAATTTCTTTTGTAAATTTTTCTTCACAATCTTAATTATTGGTGGGAACAAAGAAATATTAATTATTATAACGGAGTACTAAGATATATCGTACAGACTTTGGGTTCATATATTTATGTGTATACGCAGAAGACGAGGTGGCCGAGAGGTTAAGGCGTTGGACTGCTAATCCAATGTGCTCTGCACGCGTGGGTTCGAATCCCATCCTCGTCGAAACGTGGGTTTTTTTTAATATTTTTATATTCCATTTAATTCAATGTAGTCCCATTAAGTGTCGAGCACAATAATTATTTAAAGAGATATAAGCAAAAGAATCTCAATCGCTTAAAAATAATTTGGTTTAGATTACCTTATTAATTCATGATGAAATGTTGAATTGGAACACATTCTGTAATTAAATTACTGATTAGTTTTCTGATGAAAAAATCATTGTCATTCTAAAATATCTTAAGTAGATAAGTAATGTATAATGAATCAATGCCTTCCACGCTACCGGTCGGTAGCGACTAGCGACAGTAAAAGCAATGAATGGATAGGTCAGAGGTCACGAGTACGCGTAACTCGTAAGTGGCGACAGGTTATTAGCCTATCGAGTGCCGGCTCCGCAATAAACTACATACATTTTACGCGTTTGACTACGAAACAACTTTGTTTTCGACGCGATATTTATGTGACTTTCGTAGTGTGCTCAGTACTACTTAGTAGGTACCTAGCTGTTATGATGGGTAGTTTCAACTGTCTAATTTATTCCTTGACAGAACGATCATGATACTGAACACTTAAGATTCATGACTATTATTAATGATGTGAACTCAGACTAAATAGCGTATGTTTATCGATTTTTAAATCATTAAATTCCCACCCAGTTAGTATAGTTAGTTACCCACCACACTTCACGATACCTTCAACCGCAATTTTTAAACTCATTACCAAAAATATTTTGATACAGTCTCAATAGGTCAGATAAGATACAAAGAATTCATGACGAATTAAAATTCCGCTGTAAGTGGGTACCCATACAATCCAGTCGTAAAGATAAGCTTGGGACAACTGTGTTTAGCATTGATTTTGGAGCACCGTTGATCACGAAGTGGTCTGCTTTCGTCACCGGACAGAAGTCGATCAATTCATAAATAACAGGCTAACGGAGCCTTTTAATTCACGACGCTATTAAATGCTGCATTGTATTTATAATAATGGTTAATTAAGGCTCTGTTTTTTGCTCATGGATCCGGGTGTCAAGCGCAGCACTGAGTGGCGATACTGACTACTAACGAAACTATATTATGAACCCAATATTATGCAGACGTGCTGTATTTAATCCTGCTTTTTCCAAAATTCTTCGAATCAAGCCTACTTATTATAAGTCCGGCTGCATATATCTCGGCTTTATGTGTGTTGTGTCTGATCAACTTTCTAGACTGCCTGTAACAAACCTTTACAGACATTCTTTGTAAGTAGATGTGCGCTTAAAATTCGCTCTACTATCGCGATCCCGGTGTTATCTATTTACCCTCAAAAATTCAAATAACGTCCCCATTTTCTAACAATCCCGAAATTGCAATATCCTTTTTTGTTTTTCCATCTAAGGAATAAACAAAATTTACAGTTATGCAAATTACTGACAAGTTATTGTGAATCATTTTACAAATACCGTAATAATCTTAATCTTTACCATCGCCCATCGACGAACAAAGATTTTAAAGTAAAATAAACAGTAAGAAAATAAAGGAAGTTTTCTCAATCAGATTCAAACATGACGATTTAATCCGTTTAAAAGGATTTCCTTAAATGCTCTCATTCATGAACGATTCACTGTACAGTAGGCAATAAAAGTCGATAAAAAATGAAATTATAATTATTTAACACGATTAAACAACGTGTACTTAATTGAAACCACTCAAACGCTCAAAAACCCAACTAATTTTTATAGTAGGCTATAATCGTGGTAATGATAAAAGTAGGTAGGTGTACATATATAATTGAGTGTACAGATTTGTCTGTATTCTGTACTGTACACATACTGTACTATACCGAATGTTCTCGATGCCTGAATGAGAGCACCATGCACATTGATGAACACCTTAGTTCGTCTTATCTGATAGGTAAGTGAACTAAAAATTTAACCGGTTAATTGTTATGACTTTTCTTTTTGGCACAGTTTGTGGCTGTCACAATAGAATGGACCGCTGACAATCGTCGGCGCGCGGCCGCTGATTGTATCTGTCAAACAGGAGCGTTTGTTTATGAGCCGCGCTGCTACTGTGCCGCGGCCGCCGCGCCGCCGCATCCGCCGCCGACACCGCCCCGTTGTCATCGAGGACATATCCGCACTCCACTATCAGCTGTCCATCACTCAGAACAACCCACTATTTTCTTCCAACTTTCTAATAGCACCACGTGCGAGAATTAGCATAAGTATTTAGGTAATTATTCGCATCTCAGATTTATTTGTAAGTACGTACATGATTGACAATTGTCGCAAATCATTCGTGCTTGTCAGATTGGATTACCCTTTGAATTTGAACAAAAAAAAACTGAGAAAGTTGTTCTATCAGATGACGCAAAGTGGGTGGGCTGCTGCAACGGCCTGCGACAATTGTTACTTTCATATCAATAAGCCCGAGAGTTTCTTTAAGAAAAGAAAAATCATCTGTCTTGCATAGTTATGTTATCCTAACCATAAAATGCAGTGTCTGAACAATCTAACCGCTGACAACATTCTTAACTTGTATACCTACGAAAGGGTGAAAGCAATTTTAAATATAAGTTTATTTGGTTGTTATTTACTGTTACATTTAATCATGATTCATGCTGATTTTACGACTCTTGAACACCTACATCACCCGTGGAAATGCGTTGCGAATCGCTAATACTTAAGAGTTTGCCTAAACCGATTTATCAAATTACGGTCAGCGCGAGCTGTGCGGTACTGTCATATGTAATTCACGAGTGGTACAAAGAATTGAATCATAAATATTAATCAAGATCGCAATAAAATCAGTATGGCGCGGCTACGTAGTACCTGCGCAAGCGCGCGTCTCCGCGCGTCAAGCGCCGTATGCCGCGCCCGCCAGCCCCCCTCTTACCAATACTTGCAACGTTTATATACCCATAAATTATTTTTAATAAACACAGTCAAGATCCATCTCTATAATATATTGCCTGAATGACAAACTTTTAATTGTGACAAATGATACCCAGTCGAAAAAACAATATGTCAATCGTGGCGTATGGGCTCCGGACACAAACAGTCGACATTTGCAAGACCGCGTGTGGGTCGTACCTGGCTAACAATCGAAAGGTGATGCTTGTGGAACTGGGGCCAGTTGTAACGAACATTATGTAGTGGTAGCCTAATAAAGCATAGCTCGAATGTAAGGAGAAGACTTTTCCTTGATAAATCTAACGATACCTAATCATAGGTTATTTCCTATATTAAAGACGGCATTTTCAGTGAACAATTAATAGAACTTTCCGGTATAGTCGATATTCAGCTTAAAATATCGTAACTACATCGTGAAGTCGTACAATATGACAGTCGCGAGACGGCGCTTGTTTATTAGTGACGCAGCTGTGGCCAACGATAGCTGAAACCTTAGATACTGTCTTATTAACCAGAAGTGGTTTCGCTAAGCGTAAGCGTAAGCGTAAGCGTAAGCGTAAGCGTAAGCGTATACTCAGCAAAATAATATCATCTTTTCTTTGATTTATCGACATACATCTGTAGACTGACAATGGTGTCGATTCTCTTGTCACAAATGCCTATAAACTAGACTAAAAATCACCAAAATTTTCTTTATTGCCGTCAAACGACGATTTCCCATTCTGAAATCGACGAAGACACAACTTAACTATATTTTAGTTTGACAGCACTAAGATGGCACTGAGTTATTGTTTTAGTGAAAATGTCAATTTTGCTATTCTGAATTTGACGTTTTTCACCTAAAATTTTGATTGTCTAACTAAATCTGACTATTTTTAATCGCGATTAAAAATATGTAGTATAAAATTTGTTGTCAAGAACTAAAACTTTTTTTTTTGGATGGGAAATTATCAAATAACTTCTCCCGCTATGGGTGGAGTGGGAGGGCGTGTCAGACTCTTACGGACTAAAACCCAGCCATGTTCCTTCAGTTGCCTATATTTCCAGGGGCCACGGTAACCCTTCCGCACAATAACCGCAACCCCGGCAGGCATCGGCCCTATCGGACCCGTCACTTCTGCTGACATCTCTTTGAGGCGCGCGTGGAACACAATGCGCCGTCGACCTGGTCCTTATCGGACGGCGAGCTACCCATTGCTCACCATCCGCAAACTCGCGCCTACGGTGGCCGGGAAACCTGCGACGATTAGGCGCGTCAGGGCGCAAACTTTGCCAGTCCCTCTATATTTTGCCAGAATAGCTTTAAGATTATCATAGGCAAAAGTAAGGAATTTTAGTGATAGTTTAGTTAGTTTAGTTCGGTGTACAAGAGAATCGGCACCAAATTATCTATCTTTGTTGAATATAGTAATACTAATCCTAATATACTAACATGTTAATCCTAATATACTAATACTAATATAATAGAAGTAAATTTTATTTGTTTGTAAGTTTGTATGTATAGGGGGTAATCTCCGGATCTACTAGTCGGATTTGAAATAATATTTTTGCATTGGGGTAGCCAAATTTTTGTGGGAGGTTTATACGCTATGTAATATCACGCTACGACCTTTAGGAGCTGGAGGAGCCAACGCGAAACCGAAGTAATAGCGCGTGCGGGCGATGGGATGCAACGCGGTGGGTCCAGGGCTGAAATTTCAGGCGGACAAAATCCCGAGCAGAAGCTAGCCATTAGATGTATAATAAAAATGAAAATATGCTGTTCATCGGTAGCTGATCACTTGAGAATGGCTGGACCGATATGGCATTTTTTTTGTTTTAAAATACCTTCATAATAGTCCGAATTAGGTCTTTAAGGAAATATGTTTTTTATTTAAGTTTCGCGGAACTACTGTACGACCTTTTACTGGGATTTTACATGATGGACAGAACAGTGTCTGGCCGGGTCAACTAGTTATTAATATTTACCTCGTCAGCCTGGTAATCTTTTTAGAGTTTTTAGTCAAAGACAAGGGCGGTATGTAAGGTACGATGTACAACAATGTTTCTAGCTGATAACTCATGTTCCGGTTGTATTATTTCTTATCTTTTTAAATCAATTTATTTGGGGCTGGCAAAATAGTAACCTGCTTAATTATAAGCTAACTCACTGGATGACTTCGAGGATACGTCCTTTTCCACGGTATATCAATAGAATGGTAACAATACTTTTACCGTAACGTTATTTAGTCAATATGAATATTATAATATTTAGCGAGCGGCATACAATGCGCCGGTCGTTGAGATTTAACAACTGTAAATCAACACTGACATTTATCGCCAAACAGTAAGTTCAAAGACAATGCGTTGGCAGATCGTTTGGGCATAATGTTACGGTGATAGTACATTGGTACTTGGTACAAAACAGGAATCCATGGGCATGAGTCAGGCAGTGAGGCGAGTGGCGGCGGCGCGGCGTCGCGTGCGCGCCGTGGCGCAACACTAGCATGCCACCGCACCACCTCGCGCCGCCGCGCTACCGACACCCGCATTGACAATGTCGAGGTGAGCTATGTGTACGTAATAATAATGCTAGCCTATTATTGTACCATTCCAGGGCAAAGGCATCTTCTCATACAGAGAAGGCAATGAGCATTGATCACCACGCTTGCTCAAGACGGGTTGGCGATTTCAGAGTTACATTAACTTATAAAGTGCACATTTCCTCACGATGTTTTCTTTCACCGATGTCAGTAATGTTTAAGATAAACTCAGAAAGTACATATGAATTGAAAACGTCACATTGGTTCTTTGTCCGGATTTGAACCCACAACCTCGTGTATGAGAGACGAGGGCCATGATGACATAATATAAGAGGACGTGCTTATCATTAATTAATGTCCTAGCGTCTTCCATACTTTTTCTCGAAAGAGAACTTAGGTCTGACTCTAGCTGTAAATGGCATAACATGTTTGCAGATGATGGATACGGAAATATTATAAGGTAAAACTCCATCTGAATAATACTTTTTATACTTGCACATATTATTATTTTGGTTTTTAAATTTAATTTTCTCAGGTTAGTTCCTGGTATTTTCAGAATGTCACGGGTGTGAACCAAAGTGAGATTCTAGTTACTATTCTGAGAAGGTAAATTGCTCTGTACCGCAGTGAAATTATTATCTAAGAAAACAATTCTTACAACGCGGCAAGTGTTGTAAGAATGTTGTGTCATAACATACCTCAGGACCCTGGGGTTCCGGACCTTTGGAAGGCGTACGAGGGGCCGAAGCTAACTCGCAGAGGCCTCTTAGACAAATTTAAATGGAATGAGGCACCAACCGACAATTATCCCTGATTGCACTATGCAAGTGCACCCAAGGACAACTCCCGGTTGGTGTAGGACTATTGCAGGGTATGGAAACAAAGCTATTGGACTATGGGTATGGGTGGCTTAAGTTGACTGGTAACCTAGAAGTATGGACGGACTATAGCCCCTGCTTGATCAATGTTATTTTGTACACGGATAAAATGGCGAAAACTGTCGCTAGCACATAGTGACGTAGCGATAAGGGGGCAACATGTCCTGAGGTGCTTGAGGAGTGGAGAGATATTCCACGGCTTTCAAAACAATCCCAGAGCCCGGAAAATAATCAAGATCCCAACGAGCACTTACTGGAATACTTCCTTCCTCCGAGCAAGTTTGCTCTTGCGAATCTCTACTCAAGCCAGCCTATTAAGAATGAGGTGGGAGCTCCGTTCCTCGTCAGTGTTCACTCCAGCTGGCCAATAAAGGCAAGCCAGAAGTGAGGAACAAGACTTCTCCCGGGAGATAGGGTCCGTGGGGTCGCTACTGCCCAACAGCTCGCTACATGCTGCCCTGCGGGTTTTTGTATTTCTCTTCATCTGGCTCCTCATCCCAGACCCGTTCCGGTAAAGTTAACTCTACCGGCACAGACCTAGAGTTCGGAACGCGCAAGCCCCATCACGACGTCAACGTAGACATACGGCCGTGGGGATATTATTATTATTTTTTTAAGATTGTTAGCTTTTAAATTTTGTAAATATATTATATAGGTACTAAAATGGTTATAGTATGTAATAATATAAAATATTATGGAATAATCTGGAACATTTTCGAAATCATTATGAGACATAAAGAGGAGCTCGTGGCTAAGTAATAACAGCCGCACGGGTCGATCAATCAGGTTAAGCTACGCTTGCCAGGGTTGGTCCATGGATGAGTGACCATCTTTACATACCAAGACCCCTCGCTGCCTCGGAAAGCACGTTAAGCCGTTGGTCCCGGCTAGCGGATGTCATTCGTGGATCTTTGACAGTCGTTACGGGTCGTAACAAGACCGAAAATCTGACAACCTGTCTTACCAAGGGGTATCGTATTACCCAATTACTGGGTTGTGGAGATCAGAGAGGCAGTCGCTCCATGTAAAATACTGGTATTCAGCTGCGTCCGGTTAGACTGGAAGCTGACCCCAACATAGTTGGAAAAAGGCTAGGCAGATTGATTTTTATGAGACTTAAAGAAAACTTAATTCTTGACACGAAATTAAAGTTTCCATTTGAATGATCATCCAAAAAAAAACACGTGTTTTTAATATTTCTTTGAAAAAATGTAGATAATACATATAATAGCAGAGTAGTTATGACACTCAGGTGCACATCAAAATTGACACCTCATTTTAGAAAATCGCATATTTAGTTACACTTCGATCGAACATCCAAACATACCTACATAACATGCATGCCTATATAGACGGTTAAATTCATTAAACCTTCCTTTTCCTGAGTCTAGTAAAAAAGGATGGGAACGACACTTGTAACGGAACAACAAAAAGCCACGGGTGTTTTACAAAAACAAACAAATATGCAACAAAACAAAAAAATACATAAAAAACTGTAAAGTAACGGAATGGGATATGGTAATATGAACAAGGGTAGTTCATGGCGATGCTACGCTCCTTATTAACTCCTTATCTACGTCTTATCTTGCTATAATAGTATTTTTCGGCAAGGAGCTTTGCGTAGCAATTGTCTGTCTTATTTGACAGGTTACTTAAAAATGCGTAGCCCGTAGCGTAGCGCGTAGCACTGGCTACGTAAAGGAAAAGAGTTGTTGTTAAAACTACTTGTACTTACCCACATATAAGTTTAAGTACTCCAATTATTTTCAAATCATTACAAGAGAATGCAGATAAATAATATCTGCTATCTTTTAAGTAATAAAAAGTCCAGCCACCCGAGTAGTAACTTCATAGAAAAATACAAAAACTAACTAATTGGCAAAAATTCAAAGGTCCGACCATCTTACAAAAAGTATCGGCCAGTGAATGGTAACCTGATATTATTTTATTGATTCCCGCTAGTGCATCTCACAGTGAGTTGGGAGCACATTTGATGAATTCTCACGATGTGTTTGGGAACGAGGTTTTTTCTCGTTTCATTTCTCTCGGCAAACAATAGATCACCGAGCGCGGATGTATGGAGGGTTGGAAGTACCTCGCCGCTCCAACCGACCAATATTCATGTGCGTAGTTGCGTATAGAGTGACGCTGTTGTGTATTGGCCTAAATAACTTACGAAACTTTAACTTGTAAACTGTATAAGCTTTTATGGGACACTTTAGTTTGGTTCCAATAGGTTTTCAGCTTATAAGCATTGGGTCGTAAGCCGAACCGATTTTTTTTCTTACTGTTGCTGTCTCAGTGCTGGGCAAAGGCCTCCCCCAAGTCCTTCAAGGTATTCATTTCTGGCGCCGTCTCGAATCAACCCTCATGGCACACCTCTAATTCATCTCGCCACCTCTTTTTGGGTCAGCCTGGATGGTGCCTTGGGGTCTATAGGAACTCTTGCGTGATCACTGTGCATGCTGATATACCCCCAATATTCGTTACATTACAATAACTCCAGACAGCTTTTAACTATTACAGATATTAGACGAAAACTCACAGAAAAGTTAAAACCGAATCGTATACCAAAATATGTGAGCCATAACTTAGAAATACCTCCATAGATATAGAAAGATAGATTCTTTATTGTAGACTGAAATGACAACCTGAATTGCCCGTATTGCACTATTGACACAGTGTGCAATCCTCTGCAACCCCAGTATACACGTGTGTTGCTCCCCGGCGCGGCCGCGCTCCCTGTTCCGTCTGCGTGACTACAACTTGTTGCTGTGAACCAGTTCCTGAACTAAGGTGACCTGTCAAATTACTTCCTCAATTATTTATGCAATTTATGCACTTTATTTTTTGCATAACACTGCATCTTACCGTACCTGCATAGTATTTTTTAATATAAGTCGGAATAGATTTAAATAAATAATACATAATTGTTACAGTTTCAAAAAGATTTTGCATATTATTATAATGTTTAGGCTTAAGCAGATATAAGGTACCCCGGAATTTGCATTCATGAAAATGAAGTAGTTATGGTAATTTTATGGAATATGAAATTAAATAGTAATAGTAGTCTAAATTACTTATTCCATTGGCCGTCAAAATCGTTGAATACGACTAGTTTACCACTTACTAGCTTTCATCGAGATATTATCATTGAAGTTTTCACTTTGTATAAACTTTGACCAGCATCCACATACAGCGACCAGTGTGTCATAATCTTTAAAATGTAAATCAATACGTAAAGCTCATGTCATATCGATATCAAAACAATCAAGAGTCGGGCGGCGAGCCAGATCAAATTGGACTTGTCTCATTAACTGTGATACATTTCGCTTGAATCACGAGGCGGGAATGTTACCTGACCGGTACAGTTACCCATATCCTACATTGCTCACACTGTAATGATTATCCTCAGTGTATTTAATAAAAGATTCAACGGAAGCTGCTACCTGTCTCGTGAGAATTGACAGCGGATGTTGCAAACTGTGCCCCCGTATTTTTTTATGAGTGTTACATATTGATGAAATGGGATTAAGGGTGATTCCGTCTCCTGTTTAGTCACTCCTGAGAACTGCTCTTCAACTTGTGATTGAACAATATGGTATGCGAGCAAGCAGTGACATTTCTCCGATTAGATCACAATGTTCTTACATTGTAGTTAATATCGTTATAGTTTCGAACATAATTATAGCCTGGCCTCAATTAGAATTTAGGTACCTAATTACATATAAACTTTTTTATAAGTTAAATAAAAGTGAGCTTTCGACTTTGTCCTTCGCTCAAATATTCGAATTCTTAGGGAAAGCATGAGAAGCATCTAAAATCGCATCAATCTGAAATCACCGTAGAAACATAACTTCATTATTTCAAGCCGTATCTCGTGTGAAATTCTGTTCCCTTCACCTGCTACAGTGTCGCGGTTGAAAAACTCAAAGCAAAAAACACAAGAAGGAAACGTAAATGGTGCCGGTTATGATGAGTACGTACGATCAGACAAAAAAGTATTTAGAGTTGTGCACTTGTGAGATCCGTTCCCACAGTGCTTTATCGATATAGGAGCATCATTTGTGAGTACAATATCGTGCCCGCCTCCATATAAGCCGTAGAAAGTTCAGTAACCTTGATGTTCTTATCTTTATCATAATAAGGCATTAACAATATGAAAGCAATCTATCATTTGAAATTAATATGATCAGTGATCGGCGGCGCAGCGCGGCGGCATGGCGGTGGTGCGGCGCGACTTGCCGGCACTCGATATCTGCATGCCGGCCGGAATGGCGGTTAATCAGGTGGCCCGTTATATTACATTGTGCTCGCCGTGAGCTCCAACCCGAGAGAACAGGTTGCTCCAATGACAAAGGAGCAGATTCCATCGTCCGCAATCCGCGTCTCCGAGCCCCACATTATAAATAGTCCGTCGAAATAATCCGTTGCTACGTGTCGCTGCGGCGCCCACCAACGTCGACCGGTACACTTCCATACTTAATGATATCTAACACGAAAAAAAAACAATTCATAAAAAACTGCTAACAGTGAACATTCCGTTTCCGCGTGCAGCTTTGACCTTACGGTGATTGATGGTCCATGAATTATTAATAGTTTATCTACGTAATAGATAGTAATAGTTGCGACCGCGATCGATATTAAAAAATCTTACTGTGTCATCTTCTCATTATTTTTTATTTCGATTTAAAACAATAACTAAGAAATGGCCTCAAATGCGAGAGTTAGTTTTTATAACTTCCACAATTAAAAAGGTATGTTACGTAGTTTCAAAATAACTGTCAGATAAGAGTGACGATACCTATTTATATCGCACCTTTTTTCATTCTTGCTGACTGGCCAATAAATATATACAAGAAAATCCATTGAGATATTCAATATCTTTTAATCTTTTTTAGATCCGGGCTCCACCAAAGCAGGGATGTGTGGAGATGTCCGAAGCGGAGACGAGAAGAGATGACCGCTCACTGCACGCCAGCTCACATCACTTACTGAAGAAGAGTGGAGACGAGATGTGTGAATAACTAAATTCAATTGGTTGTTTAAATCTTAAATCGACGACATGACAAACTCCTTGCCTTCTATTTCCCTACCTCTTAATAGTTTTAGATTTGTCCATACTTATCCGTTTCAACGGATTTTTCTACTATTTTGGTTTTTTATTTGTAAAAAGTTTACAGCAGTCTTATACCCCACAAAACTACGATTTGTCTGTGGGATGGGAACAAACCATACAAAAAAGAGTTACGTAACGTAGTACTAAGGATACTTAAATAAAAAATAGGTATCTATGACCTAGCTGGTTTATTTTCATTGCGACGGGATAGGAGTCGATTGACAGGCCTATTTAATAAGAAGTCTAATGACCATTCAAGTAAAACCCTGAATACTTGGTACTAGACGTATTTGTTGACGAACTCAGCACCAAGCAGACGACATGTTGCGCTGACCCCAAATAAATTGGGATAAGGGCAAGAGAGTGATGATAAGTTGATGACTCAGAACCAAGAATAGTGCTGAGTAGCTGACAAAACTACGGTCTTCTAAGGAACTCAATAGACGAATGACGAGGAAACGATGGAAACCAATTTTATTCCCACAAAAATATTTCTCACAAATGAATAATTAAGAAAAGCACTGTAAAATCTTGAGTAATAATCGTAAAATACAAACAATCGACTTTCATTTTAAAACAAGGATGTTTGCGCCACCTGCGAGCCAGGCGCGGCCAGACGCGGGGCGCGCCGGCTCCACCGCCGTACTTTACTACCTACCGCTGCCGGAACAATGGACCTAAGGCCACACTATCGTCGGCTGCAGCACGTGGTGCCTATGTAGAAGGCACAACAGCTTCGCAACCACCTGATTTAAATTACTTTATTACTTAATTTCCTTAAACGTGACATTAAGACAACGAGACGCCCTTGCGGCGGCCCTCTGTCACTGAAATTCACACGACTGTCAACAGCCATTCACACAGGTTCATTTGACAAATAATTGTATTGTAATATTGTTTTGTTTCATCCCAGATGTTATTCCCATTGAGATTTATCTTCGTCTTGATGAAACATGAGTAGTTTGTTATCTGGAAACAGCTATAGTTTCACAGCAAATAGCGTGGTGTCTAGAGTTTAGGTACGGGTTTCTTCCAGGTGGCTTGCCTTCGTTTGGCTGAGTCATTTTGTGATAGCTGATTATTACACAGTTTAGCGAGCGGACCATTCCCCTTGTAGAGTCGACATAACGTGAATTGTTATAATATGTTCGAAACACTGCGTTATTATTCCCCATTTTGTATCTGTCTACTTATGCCAATTGGAGATTTCGCTCGTCTGCATTAACTGTTGACATAAACAACGATTCCACAAGTAAGCAGTGTCCGTGTAGTTTCTTGCTCGTTCTTCTCCATAGGAACCTGCTACGCTTTGGAATGGACTTCATCTTTCTAACTGACCGACCCCTTAACAATTTGTTCGTCGAAAGTGCCTGTAATTGGTTTATTTGAAATAATTGTTTTGAGTTTGCGTAATTCACAAATCAGTCGTTTCGTCCCATTGTTAAGTATGATAATATCATCATCTGAGGCTTTACAGCCGCTTTATTATTATTTATATTTATTTCTCCAATGTGACCTATTCTCGGCTTGGTAATATGAGCTAATTATCTACTTGAAATATCAGTTTTCTTTTTTTGTGTAAACTGCACAACGTGATGACTTGATGAGTATCGATATCTTAACACGATAATACAAAAAGAAACTGATCCTAAACTCATACTTCAAGTAGGTAACTATAATACCAGCGGTCGCTCACCACACAAAAAATCTTTTTTTTTTCATCATTTTTAAATATCGATCGATAAACATCACGTCTGTGGTAGTTTCGCTAGGTAATTTAATTTGATCTTGTATTATTTTTATTTTTGTAATAATGTATTCGGCCCATGAGGTAACATTGCACGTGTAATGACGAAAATACGCTAGTGACTAGCTTCCACCAGCGGTTTCACCCGCGTGCCTGTATACCTTTATAAATTATAGCCTATGTTACTCAATGATAATATAGCATTATACTGGTGAAAGAATTTTTCAAATCGGTCGTATAGTTTTTGAGTTTATTCATTACAAACAAACATACAAAAATCTTTTTTCTTTTTTTAAATATTGCTTTAAAGATAAAAGTTAGGCAGCATTAACCAAATAGATGAAAAACAAATAGAAACTCCCATCAAATGCCTACTGTACCTATATCAATGAATATTTTATTTTAAAGGCATTAAGTAATACTAAATCACAATGATATGAGCTATTCACTATGAGAACCGCGTCGAAGCAGTCTATTTCATAATTGATACGGTTCATAAAATCATAAAACCCATCAAGGTGGACCAAAATAAAATTCAGTTAGAATCACAGCTGGTGCGAGCGCCACAGAGCCCACAGATCATAAGGCGATTACACACTATTATGAAACATAAATGATTGTAACGCCCTCACTAAAAGGGTTAACCCGTGCGGCGGAAATTGATTTAAATTATGCTATTAATAATATTAATATCATGTTCCAGTAGGACTTTTTCGAAAAAAGCTGCTCTTTATCATTACAAAAAATAATTATAGATACCTGAATTAATTGTAGGTTGATTTTAAGAAAATTTATTGAATTCAAGAAAACAAATATTAATTTTGAAATAAAGGAACTAGTGATTAAAGTTGTTTTTATTGGGCTTCGACCAAAAAAAAACTTTAAACAGTTTCTTTGTTTTTCGACTAATTTTTCATCACCTGCTCTGTAAGAGGATCACTGAAATCTACGCAACTGAAGGCCAAATAAAAATAAACAAAACCAAATCTCATCTAATCTCAATCGAGTAGCAATTTATTTTTTTACTGTTTAGATTAATTCGAAACTAGCTACTTAGTAAACAATTTGAAGTAAGAGAAGTGGCTTTCAGGTTCTATTCCACAGATTTCCGTTTATTCGATGCAATCGAACGAATCATGATCGTATGTGATGATGTTCTTTATTGGAATCACCCTTATTAATCACCTGATCTCGTCGGTATTGCATGTAACCAACGGTTGTAAGTGTTGTAACCTATATAAGACGAAACACTGTCTGTATCTCAATTATCACAAAGCGAATACTTACACGGACTGACGTACCAGAATGTGTATTTGTGTATTTAAGATAAATTTATAATCGATACAATTTTAATGATAATTCACTCATTCGTAATCATTTACATACAAAAAAACTTAATATAGAAAACACAATGTCGGCGGTCAATTACTGACCCAGCAGGCGTTATCCTGGCCGCGGTTCAACAGATGGTTGTTTTTTATCAGTCGCGGTGATGGGGCGCCGAGCGTGGCGCGCGGGGGTGCGCCCTATAACCGTATAATTACACGTTGTAGTTGCGCGCGCGCCGGCACGCACAATTGGCTTAAACGAGTGTTTGCTTTGATGTGCCGCCGGCCACGGCGGTTATCCACGTGCGGTCGCTACAACCCGTTCTCATGTTAAGCTTATTAAGAAGACGCTACCCGTTTTACGGTTGTTTATATGTACGACAAGAAATGCCTTCACGTGGCAGATTTAAAAGGCATCTGGATAAAAGCACTAAGCGAATTCCACGTACCGCGTTATGTCTGTGAGATTGCCCACCTACTCCTAATCTGAGCGCGCTGCGTTTCGGTTCCTCGACTCTCATTATGTATGCGTTATGATTAATCAGTATAAACATCGTGTCAATCGAGCAACACTCGTAACTGTGCCGAGTACTATCTGTGTCATCTGTTTGTTATAAAGTGTACAGTTATGTCGCACAAATGCCAAGGGCTACATCGATCAACCCGGTGTTGGCGCAAGTGATTCTTAATCGACAGCCGTAGTCGAAAGTTGAGTAGCGACATCGTGATGCCGAACTTAGCCTCCTTCTTCGTACCGGCACACATAGCGCATTGTGAAAAAGTCGCCTCGCTCGTCTCGATAACGACTGCGACACCGCATAAAATATTATTAATCTTCAGATCGTGACTAACGGTTTCGGATCATCGTTTACATGAGCGGAGGCTGGGACGAAAGAATGACAAATATTGGAGCAATCGTCATTTGTTTGCTTTCAAAAGTGTGCGCGTGCGCAAGCCGATAGCATATAAGCGACGCGCGCGCTCGTCCACTCCGCTGAAGTTCAGTCACGCAGCGGAGCTTGATACCTACCGTCGTTGTACTGTACGTGTCATGTTTGCAATACAATCGTAGAAAATGACATGCATGACCAAATGAAAAAGTAAAGTTTTGTTTTATTCTATGTAAACTAATCAATCAGCCTAGCCTTTTCCCAACTATATTGGGGTCGGCTTCCAGTCTAACCGGATGCAGCTGAATACCAGTATTTTACATAGTGCGACTGCCTATCTGACTTCCACAACCCAGTAACTGGGTAATACGATACCTCTTGGTAAGACGGTTGTCAGACTTTCGGGCATAGAAATAACAAATAACAAAAAAATAAACAATATTACAACAAAATCTAACGTTTTTTTAGGGATCCCGATTTCTTTAAAATATAAGCTTATTATTATAAGCTAATATTTTGGTAGGCGGTTTACAAGTCGTATTATTACAAGCTAATATTATCAAGGTATCGTATTACCCAGTTACTGGGTTGTGGAGATCGGATAGGCAGTCGTGCTATGTAAAATACTGGTATTCAGCTGCATCCGGTTAGACTGGAAGCCGACCCCAACATAGTTGGGAAAATATTGGCAGATTGATACTTAAAAAATATTACCTTAAATAATAGCATTAGCATTGTCTTTTTTGAATGAACAATTTTCATTTTATTTTAATTTGTTCTTGTTCTAATCTTATTTTAATCTTGAACTTAATATTATTTTCAATTTTAAATGTAATTTTGTTTTTGATTTAATTAATGCCTTTACTTCATTTGTTTTCATTCTAATTTTCATTTAAAACTTCTTTTTGCTATTGTACTTAATTTTGTAATATAATTTTATTAGCTTTGCTGCATAAAACTTTCTTAATTGTAATCTAAATGGAAGAAATCACTGGCTCCTGAAATATAGGTACCATCGAAGAAGTTCACATCTATACACCCCGTTAAGACTATTTCTGCTTGCAGCGTGCGGCCGCAATAGAACCGGGGCGGTAACAGATGTGGTCATCGTGTTCACGGGAGTTTCTTTTCAAACTGCTTAGATATGAAGTTCTTCGATTGTACTTTAGGGTTTTACATTTTTTCTGTAACCCGTGTCTATGCCAATAAAAATAATTATAGCTAGCGTAATTTTTGTAATGACTTGAAATTTTCGAATACATATTGGATTCATAATCGAAAAGATCGGATATATTTTTATTACTTACCTACTTATAATTATCATTTCAAAATATAATAATTAATTTGTATTGATGATTACTAGATGAAACTATAGTTTTATTTGTAGAACTAAAGCTATTAAAAATATGAAATGATTCCGATATCAGTTATATTTATCTATAAATAATGTGTGAGATTGACTTTTCACCACGTCATCAATTCCATCGGCAAACAGTTTAGGTACAGGATGATGCGCAGCAAATATTTTACCCATAATTAAATGATTTAATTCAGTTTATCATATTATAAACTGGCATTTTTATAATTTGAATACAATTATATTGGTGAAGTCCGTTTTAAGAATCTGGTTAATTATATGAAACAAGCTGCATGCCCGATGGGATTGGACCCTTCGGCAAAAATGTCGCACTTTCATACAAACTTTCATCCTCTACTTAATATCTATAGAGACTGTTTTTTCAAAAACCCTTCCTTAATGCTCACTTTTGTTATATGTATGAGGAACTCTTGTGCAAAATTGCAATGATGAACATGCTTCTAGACCCAGCGGTTTAAGCTGTGCGTTGTCTATCAGTGAATGAATGAATTGACGATTTTTATTACTTAGATACATAATCTCCATCACAACTATTCAGAACTTGCTTGCCTTATTTAGGTATAATATGAATAGAGAATAGATGAGTACCTGAGAAAAAATGCTATCAACACTAAATGCATGCAAGCTTTTCTTTTTGGTTTGTCGATCAGTGACCATCCTGTATGTTCACCGATGATTTAACGACGCGTTGAATACGATCGCCTCATATGTTACGATTGGATATCTGTGGCAGGTGTTATAGATCGGGCTTCTAACACACTCGATGGTACCTTGTGCCCCCAAACCGCCGATGAGTCTACTTAACACCTTGATGGATCGTTTTGACCGTACAGATAGTTTACAACGCTAATGAAACATAATAACTGTTGATAAGTATCATAAACTGAACATAATGGAATTAATCACGGACCTTAAACGTTTAGCTCGCCGGACTAGGTGAGTATCTTTAATCTGCCGGTGATTTATTTACACCTGCTACGATATTGTTCAGCCACTGAACCTTACACGAACCAAATACGGTAAGTGTTCCAACTGGAAATACATGGAACAATGAAATAAATTACTGTTTAACATTATGGGCACGTTATAATTTTAGAATTGCACAATTACTGGCGAACAATTAATGCTAAAAGTATTGGACATTCTAACATTGACCCGCAGCCACGCTTGAAGCAACCTTTCATGACACAGCGATCAAAGTTACACAACTTATTAATCCGGTTCAACACAAGAAGTTGCGGTAAGCATTCTCTTTATTAAAAGTTTATTGTTTTACATTTCATATTGCTACATGCGTTATTGAATACGTCTGTATCTAGGCTAACCGAGATAATGATAGATAATACGGCACAATGAAGCACGCGCCGCTCCGTGCACCGGTTCGTTAGTGTAACTGTTGAGTCACGGACCCAAAGATCACCTGACGGGGTGCTTTGACAGCGCGCGAACCAACACGCACGCGCACCTCCGCTGTACGCTACAGGCTACACACCGACCACCTAACTGTGCCTGAACTAGTTAGTACACGTACACTGTAAGCACTGAATACTATGAATCACATATTACATCCATGCTCTAACGTAATAACGTTTCCAAACAAAAATATAATGGCTCCAAGTGAATCATCACCTACGTTTTTGTAACACGTAACAAACTGCGCGTTTTATCAAATTACGTGTTGAAAGTTACAACAAAACATCGAAATTAGCACCTTGTTACTGCATCCTGCAGGGTAATGCCTCTATAATCAAAAAGGTAGCAATTTAGCGTTTACTCGGCAAAGCAAAAAGTGTGAGCAACAAAAAACAACAAAATGAGTGTGAAGCGAAGTTTAAAAATAGCCTGTATTAGTTAGAAATTATATAAAAACTCAGTTTCAATTTAATAAATTCGGATATAATTTGTGTAAAAAACAACACAGAACATAAAAAGTTCTTCCACAAATGGGTCTAAGAATCAATAAAATCCGCTAGGTTGAAGACTGATGGGTAAGTGCCCAAACCACTGTACCTATGACTAAAGAGCTTTTGTAAGTTGTTTCTTATAAAAGTTTCTGCGCTTGTTGTAGCTTGTTCTTTTTTATCGACGGTTTCACGTAAAACTTTCCTACTAGAAGCCGAACGTACTGAACTTTTCAGGTGATGTTTAATATTCTTTATTGCACAATCAATCAATAAAATCATAGTGCAGTCAAAACTGAACATTATTTTTTTTTTTTAAGTAATTGCTACGAGGACTGGGGCTGGGAACGATTCTAATGCAGAAAATATGGTTTTTGGAATTTTGTTGTCTGTTTATTTGTTTGTCTGATTGTATGCTCCAGCATCACGCAAATACATAAATAGATTTTGTTCCAATTTTACATGGCAAATTATCACACTATTTCCTATGGGGGATGAGCAATATTGCCTTACGTCCGTATTCTTGCATAGTTTACCATAAATTGTAAAAAGACGATCCAAAAGGATAAAATATTGCCGATAGTTACAGATTTAAACTTTTGAATGATTATCATCGCGCAATACGCAATATCTATAAGTCTTCCAAAGGAAATAAATAAATAAAAATACCTTTATGGAGCTAAGCAGTCAATTATGACATATATAGGGTTGATTTTTAAGATGGGGCAATAAGGGCACCTTAACCGCTGTCGCTACAAGAAAACGGAGCAGCGAAGTTTTATAAAAATAAGGCTCTGTTATTTTAGTGAGGTATCTTACGACTTCCATGCGAACGAAGTCGCGGGCAGAAGCTAGTCATAAATAAGTACTTACCCATTCTGAAACTCTTGCATTTGACAGGGCAGCAGAATGATCACCTTTCTCGAGTCCTCTTTGTAATAGATACCACGCCGACCTTCGACGGCGTGCGGCCACTTCACGACTTTACACAAAGACTGTCAAGAATAATTAAAGTAATTACTGTTTACAGTAATTAATGACCCACATAACGTGATATGGTTTGATTGATCTCAGAACTGTGACGAGATAATTGTGGCTTGCTGGCGTTATTGCCACACGCCATCTTGCAGACGGTTTTCAATTAATGAATACGTAGGTACCCACTTCGCCTATCATCGCGTTATGAAACGACGTTTTGTTCGAACGAGTCTTTTATATTTCAATTGTTTTAGCGCTCTAACGATAGAGTATCGGCTGACACTAAGTACTATGTTTCGCTTGCAATGTTATACGATTGCACATTCTATGCGGTCATGACCGATAGGTTTTTATTGTTACAATTACAAATCATTTCAGCTACTAAAGAATCACAATCCTTTTCTAACAACACATACAAATTTACAGAGCCGTAATTTTCTAGAAACCTCGTAGGTAGCAAGGGTGATTAGTGAGGCTTTTAAATAAGATCTTCGAAGCATCGTCGTAAGGGTTATCGATTGTAATTCTGCGTGAGTAGCGGTGCGCGGTGCGGCGGCGCGGGCGCAGGCGGCGACGCAGATAGCCGCCGGCTATCCGCGTACATAGACACTGCATTAGGGCTCCTACGCCCGCCCGGCGGCTCCTTTGCCGCCATAAGCGCATTTAACATGTAATCGCGCTTGCATTTCTCTTTTGTGTGCACAAATAAAGACTAAAAGAATAACTTAAAAGGCAGTTAATTATTTAAGCCTCGTCGCAATAAACATGTAAATATGGAATAAGTTTTAAGCGCTTGCTTTTAGATATTAGATACAGATAAGGTCAACTGAGATTTATGCATGCCGTAGTTTACTATTGTACATCCTATCAGTTGAAAGTTTTCTCCTTAGCGAATAGATATTCTTTGTTTATTATTCTTTGTAAAACTAGTTGTGAAACTTGTTAGTTTTTAAAATAACACTCTGTCTTTAATGAAACAAAAGGATAGAAACGTTAGTATGACATAAACTTTGTAACCATCGCTGAAATCTCTAAAATCACTATCTAACAACTCGACTGAATCGCAGACCTAACGAACCTTATTTTGCTGCAAAACTTGACGAACAATGAAGCTATTTTCAATTAAATTGTTGTAAGGTTTTGTTCGGACTGGGGTACGTTATTAAAGACAGCGGCGGCGACAGTTTGCGTGGGCGCGATTGACTCGTCAGCGGCTATCGCGGCTCACCGGCTCACTTAGCGCTAACGTGGCGCAGGCTTTATCTTAGCGCTGCGAGGCTGCCGCCGCCTGCGCTTCCAACATTCACTTAACTCAATCTCGACTAAATTAATATAAAGCATTCAACGTAGTACGTCTTTGCAGAAGAATTGCGATTCAATAAATGACAAAAGTCTACTGTGGTCTAAGAAAGAGTGTAAATTCGTTGCATACTTAGTTTTCGTTCCACGAATAAAAGTTAATTGCTAATTATTAGGTTTATTAGTAAAAGAAAACACTAGAGGGGTATTAGCAGCTTTAAATTCTTATAAAATCGTAGTAGATCTTGTTGGAAAAAGTTAAACCAGAGAAAAGAAGAGTTACGCAAAGCTTTACATTAAACTAAAATTTTAAACTTTTTACTAATGACGTTAAAATAGCAACAATATTGTTTCCTACATCTCGAAAAACAGACACAAGCAGTACAATAAGACTAAAACTGTATTCTAACTAGTTTGCACGATATAAACGAGTGGTAAATTAGCTCCTTGAATCTATTCTTGTAGTGAAATAAAGCCACTTTCTATCTTTTATTTAGTGTCGCGCTGCCAAGCCCTTTATCTCGCTTGACAAAGAGGCGGGTAATTGCCATTCGTACTACGCCAGGGTTTTCATTAAAACTTGATAATACTATTTCAATATTAAGGCTAAGTATCTCTACTGTAAACTATCTGATGTTTATTAGGTTTAAGTTTTATATAATTTTGTAACTTTTTCTTTTTCTTTGTAATAAACCTGAATTTTCGCGTACTAGGTCTCAGACTGAATACAAAACGAAGACATTGCTCTCACAGTATAATAAAGTAACAGTATTATATCTCGGCAGTGACCTTGAAATAATTACCTACTGGCCGTTTGGTAGATAAATCTTCCACGTCAGTGCGTAACTGCCACGCACTCGATATTGTTGCGTACTGATATAGGTACACTGAGATTTCGAAGCGCATCGTTTCGGCCGTTTTCAATGAAGATATAACTGTTACTTATTTATCCTGTGCTGCCGGAGTGACGTGAGGCCGGTTTCGTGTGTGCACTTACTTTACTGCGCAGTGAGGCGTAGTTTGGTTGTAAATTGGTTGTAAATTTTTACGTGTACCTATGCAAAGAGCGAGGTGTAGTTTTTGCCTGCTTCACTGTATTGTTCGCATCGCTGTCTTGTTTTTTATTTGGTCGTACGTCGCGTATGTAGGTATTAGTGTACATTTGTAATTGTTGAGGCTATTCTTTTTTACTCACGCACGTGTTTTGTTCGTAATCAGCCGACGTTCATACGGACGTAATAAAATCGCGACGGGATTTTTTCGTACATTGGATTTTCAACACTCTGATTACCACCGAGAGTTGAAAATTCAACATTGTGTTTTTCGACGCGCTGGGATGCACTCTGTTGAATTCTCAACGCTCGGCTTAACACCGAGAGTTGAAAATCCAGTGCGGGATAAAATCCCGCCGCGATATTGTTACGTCCGTGCGAATGTCGGCAAACGGAAATTGTTTTTATTTGCGCATTATTTACAAAAACTTGTCGGGTCAATCCCAAAACAAACCCAGGGGAATCCCATAAACATTAAAACGCATTACCGATTCCTATGTTCTTTTAGTCATATTACATGGGAAATAATTTATTTTGAACCCTTTTAGCAAAAATGATTTGCGGGCACACAAAATTATAATAATGGGTGCAATTTCCTTTTGTTCGTCTCGAGTGAATGTTTTGTCGATACCTAATCGCTCTCCCCTGTGAACTTGAAATGAAGCAATTCTGAATCTGGTACACCCATGAGAATATTTTTATTTGGTATATTATTATTTAAATTTCCGATTGTTCCTTAATGAGAGGATCAAGATCGTAATAACGGGTAGCGCTTACATTAAATGCGTCTTATAATATAAACCTACAATATTAAAATGATTTGGATATTTAACTCTTTAATCGGACCGAGGTGTGACAAAGGACACAAAAACTTAAATTAACCAACTTTAACCGTTGAAAAATAAAGGTGAAGTTACAAAAGGAACACTACAATATACATTACTATAGGTACTTACAACAATAACATCGATAGCATTCGTTAGAACGACTTAATTTAATTTTATATTTCATTAAACCTCAGAAAAATTAAGCAGAAACACGAAAGTTTTATAAAAACATTTTAATTAATTATTGATTCATTCGCTTGGGACTAACAAAATAGCGTAGAATCATCTTAAATTCATTAGAGAACGTAAATGGATATTGGTTAATGAAAATTAATCGAGACTACCACGCTTCGAGTGAAGGGGTGGTCGCAACAGTGATGCGATGAGCGGCACGAATGCACGCAGGTAACACCGAGGTGGAACTACACGTTATTATTATATGAGACTTTTATAAAAAGTACATACAAGTCTATCTGTCTTCTATAAATTCGCCGGAGCACTATACATAATTATCATCGTTTTTAGGTACAGTAAAAGCTTGAAACGTTAATACGTACAATGTTACTAACGTACGTGCGCGTACCTATATAATGACTACTTTCATTAAATAACTGGAAGCAATGCATGCTTCTTAGGTGTAAACATAATATTTAGCAAGTACCTGCTTTAGCTGTCCTGCGCACAGACGTAATAAAATCGCCCCGGGATTTTATCGCGCATTGGATTTTCAACTCTCGGTGTTAAGCCGAGCGTTGAGAATTCAATGCGCTGGGACGCACTCTCGTCCCAGCGCGTTGTTAAAACACTCTGTTGGATTTTCGAGTCTCGGCTCTAAGCAGATCGTTGAAAATCAAGTTCACGAAAAAAATCGCCGCGATTTTATTACGTCCGTGCGAAGGTGGGTTTACACTAATCAGACTTGTGCAGTTGTGCTGCTAATCTCCTCTTTCTCAAGGGATGTGTTATGGTTTACTTTTTAAGGTTCCGTAGTCAAATGGCAAAAACGTAACTTCGTTATGTCCGTAGTCTGTCTGTTCGGAAGTCATACAGTCATTTTACTCGGAGATTATTTGCATATATCGAAAAAAATTGGAAAGGTATATTCTGCGCACCGCTAAACACTGGTGAAGTCAAATTATGAAAAAAGTAATTAGTGCCACCCCTAATTTATAATTATTTAATTATATGCATTCATCATACAATGCACATTAAGCGTGTGACGTATCGTTGGATCCCATAACTAAAAACATTGTGATGTTTTATATAAAGTGACTTTCTTATTTATTCTTTTTGAGATATTGCATATTTTGTGGTGCACTGTTTAAAAAAAAAATTTACTTAGATTTTAATAGTTTTCACGAAACACAACTTTTTGCGAAAGATAAAAACAATACTGTCAACAGTGCATGCGTAAATATTTATCCCAACTACGAAACCTTACACTGTGCGTGGTCCGACACGCACTTGGCAGGTTTTTATTTTATTTTCAGAAATTGGAAGGATTCCTTTTTTCAGTCATAGCTGGTGTGAATATTATTTGATAAATAATATTCACACCAGCTTTGACTGAATTTCATGCTTTGAATATAAAAAAAAACATACAGTACACACGGCTACACATCAAGTTATACATTTCCAGTATAAACTGACCTCGGATTGTAGAGAAATCACAATGCGAAATCAGCATAAACTGAAAATGTATATATAGCTTGATGTGTAGCCGTATGTACCAAAGTACTTAAGTACTTAAGTTACTATACTTGCGAATATAATAAACACCGCGTAGCTGTACAGAGGTATGTTTGTCTATTAGTGGCAACGCTGCCGCTGACGTCACAACGTATTTGTTGCGGCGCGGCGCACGTGCGTGCGCGCAGGTGACAGTATCAGCGCGCCGCGCATCTGTGGCGCTTTGTATATCTATCGCAGTTTTTTTCTGCTAACCTTTGATTTGTTGTGTTACTTGTAAATTGTAACCGTAGCAGCTGGCCCTGGGGTCACCTCAAAGGATGTAACTACATCATGGTAACCTACGCGAAATAGAGGATTATTATTATTACTAACTCAACCAATATGATTCTAAAAATAATTTATTGGTACCTATTCACCAGGCTTTTGCAGGTTCTTATATCTCCTGCTCGAAAACTGTAAAGACAAAAGCAATCTACTTATCGCAGCAGGTTATGGAAGTCAGTTCAAAGAATAAACATGTCATCCGTATGTAGTGGTATGTAAAAAAATATAAATAAATTAAAACGTTATGAATTCAGTACATGTACCCAGCTACTCAACTACTAGTTCAGAAAGATTCCTATAAAGTTAGGTTTTATAAATTTTGTTTTAATTTTCAAAGATTTCTCGTTGTTTAAGTACCTAAGCTATATTTAAAATCCACTCCTATTGCAAGAATGTTGTGTTCTTGCGCAAGCAAACTTTAACAAAAACAGGTGCTGAATTATCCTACACTGCTTACAATTATTACAATTACAATACTCGAGTCACATTTTCTGAACAGTTGTTTACTTGGATTTTGTTTGCGTGACAGTCTAGAGATAGTTGTGCTAAGGGCCAGTGCAGCAACAATTTCATATTTGCATATATCACAGGAATGCGTCATTTGAAATTGAACCATATGTGGTGGTATTAAAGCGTTTGGTGGTATTAAAGTTTTGTTTGATAAACAAAGTTATCTGTGTAAAGTGGGAGCGCGAGCTTACTCACCGGCTGGCTGCGCACGTGCGCGCGCGCCGCCTCGCCGCCGCACCGCGGCCGTGGCTGCGCTAATCGTTCCCAGGTTAGTGCCTTACCTAACAATCATGTCGATAACTTCTACTCTACGTATAATGATGGACACGTGCTAATTATACACTGCAACACGTTATTAAAAATGTTCTAGCTACATTTAGGTAAGTAGTATTCTTTCCGTTAAAAAGACATCAACGAGCGATCTTCACATTTTTAAATCATTTTGATTAACTGAAATATATTTACCGGATAATTAAGGAAATTAGGCCAATCGTTTACTAACGCGTTATTAACTAGTTTATGATTGGTTGCGTTGTGTACGCACCGCCATTTAAATATCAGTAGGGACCTACTGTCACATTCTGGCTACTCATTGGTGATTTAAGTTTCTAACACGTTTGAGTAGCGGCGTCGTGGACGACAGGCCTTACTGTTAAGCATTTTCAGTTGAAAGGATGGTCATTGTCACTCTGCGCCCGGCACCGGTGGCGGACGGTCGTGTTGCGCTGCGCTGCTGTGTACAAGAGTTCCCGATTTTCCGGCTCAAGCGTTCCTTGGTGGTTCCCGAGTCGTCTCCGTAGTCACCCGACTACCATCACGTCTATTAATTGGGGTCTTTTTCAAGACACAATTAATATCGACTTTCTTTAAGATTGTCGTTCAAAACGTTCGTCGAGGCAATTTTGGCCCCTTCCGGGCAAAACCACAGTTTCGTGGTCCTCGGTGGATACCTTACGGTGCCAACGAAACCGAGGGGGTGTTGACCCAATCACACCCGCCGATCCCCTTCAGGGTTAAGCAGTCAATTGGCCGGGTCCCAGTGTTCGGCCTTGGGGGGTCTCCTAGTCGGCACTGGTGACAGTTTTGCCTCCACAGCGACTCACCTAGCGTGGTCGGGTATATCGATACCCTTCACACTAGACTGGATAGGACCCCGTTGCACAATAAGATAGGCAACGGGCCAAAGCAAGCTTAGGGCTCACCCATAGGCACACATCCTCCCTGTCTACACCCGACAGGGAGGGATTACACATCCCCGGCATACCCACCGGGGAGTTAGGATTGTAGGAAGTTAGGAAATATTCACGCGTAGTCTCTCTTTTCCCCCGTCAATATGAAGGACCCGGTAAAGTGCCTAGCGCTCTTTATTAAGTTCTTCCAGGGTGTACTCGAAGAAGAGCCCGCCCTGAAGACTAAGTATGGAGCTCGGTTCGCCAGGCTCCAAGCTGAGTCTGAATCTCAGTCCTGTCCCTCTGACAATAGCATCGCTAACTTTAGCGATGCACTAGAAACCCCCCCGGCTACAGAGCCATCTAGACCCCCCAGTCCGTCAGAGTCTATGGACACTGACGCTCCCATCAGCGCCGCTTCCTCAAAGCGGCCCACTACCCCGTACCCCTATGGTTCGGACGACGACGAAGCGGAGTCCGCTGCTTCTTCTTCTTCCTCATCCTCCTCCCAATCCGACGACGGTTTCACAACCGTCCAAGGAAAGGGCAAGAAGAGGAAAAACAAGAAGCAGAGCTCGTCCCAGGCCAGCAAGGTCGTTGCGCTTGAGGACTTAGACTTTGCTCCCTCGTCGCCCGCACCATTAGTACCGTCCTGCAAAATCTCTCCCGCTACCCCCGCGACTTGCGCTATAGTAGCTTCCCCCACCACCTCCCGTCCGATTACGTCATCCGTAAGCTGCGCTACAGTAGCTTCCCCCTCCACTACCCGCCCGATTGCGTCATCCTCCGCGAAGGATACCCCCGCGCCTAACGCTAAAAAGATCCCTCTCCCGCCACCCTTGTTCATTCAGGACAAGGGAAAGTGGACGGACATCTCGAAATGGTGTGCCGAACACAAAATCAATTTCTCTAGCGCCCGAAATACCCAGCAGGGTATCAAAGTCTCCGTCCCTACGTCGCGCGACTTTAGGGACCTAACCCGTCTTCTGAGAATGAGAGGTGTGTCATACCACACCTACTCACTCCCAGAGGAAAAGCAAATCCGCGTCGTGATTAAGCGAATCCCACGCGAAATCCTCCCCGCCGAGATCCTCAGCGACCTTCAGTCGCAAAAAGTCCCCGTTGACGAGGTCCATCGTATGCACCGCTCTAGAGGCGGTGAATCTTACGATATGATACTCGTAATCTGCCCGCCCGTCGAGGGCCACCACCCGATATTCCAAATTCGTTCCCTGTGCAATCTCACAGGGTTCGAAATTGAGAAACCCCACAAGAGTGGCATTGTCGGTCAATGCCACCGCTGCCAACTATACGGTCACTCTCAGAGGAACTGCCATGCCACACCCAGATGCGTCAAGTGCCTGGGTGAGCATGGCACTTCAGACTGTCCCCGTCCAAAGGATCGTACCCTTTGCACTGACCTTCCCAGCTGCGTTCTATGCGGCAAACAAGGCCACCCGGCCAACTACCGTGGTTGCCCCAAAGCCCCTAAGGCCTCTTCTCCCAAACTGGCCAAGCGTTTCGACGCCCGCCAGCAAAGGGAAGCTCCCTCCTCTTATAGGATTCCCTCATCCCATTTGCCCCAACGTCTAAGCCCTCAGAGGCCTAGTCCGTGGAGTTACCTCCACCACCAGCAGTCTTTTCCTGCCATGGTGCCCTCTCAATTTTCAAATTTCCCTCCCCCTCCCCCCGCTCCCCTCCCCCGCCTTATGGATCCCCGTATTCGCGCCGCCGCGCCACCCGCGCCCCCTGCGCCCTCTGCGCCCCCTGCGCCCTCTGCGCCTCCAGCGCCCGCCGCGCCCCCCGCGAAACCCACGTCCGCTCTTAAAGCTACGCGTCCTTCTCAATCCACTCCCGTGGCTACCCCCAACGTCTCCGTTGACTCGTTCAACGTAATTACGTCAACCTTCTTGGCCTTCGTCTCCCCTCGCGCAAAGACAATGGCCAACGAAATCCTTGCGGCCCATGGCAATCTCCTCCAGATCCAGGCCATCTACAACGCGTATCCGGACATTACGCAAGCCCTAACCTCCCTCGCTACTAAACCCCATTATGGATAACACGGTCTTAGCTAGGTTCAAACCGCGATCCCTAATAATAGGTTATTTCAATGCAAACGGCATTAAAAATCAACGCGAAGAGATTGCGGCTTTCCTCCGCGATCATCAAATAGACGTCCTCTTAGTCCAAGAGACTTTCCTAAAACCTTGCAACCGTAACCCATCAATAGCTAACTACCGGATAGTTCGCAACGATAGGTCACGTTGCCATAGAGGAGGTACCCTGATTTACTACAAAAAGCAGCTTCACTGCATCCCAATTGACCCTCCTCCCCTCTCACGATTAGAAGTTTCGGCCTGCCGCCTCGGCATGTCAGGCCACCAGCCGATCACTCTCGTGTCGGTCTATCTCCCCCCCGCTAATACTTCGGAGAATTTCCAACTCCTCTCTGACGACCTCTCGATTCTACTCACTATGAGTAACTCGCTCATTTTAGCGGGCGATTTCAATGCCAAACATCCCTCCTGGAATAGTTCGGTAACTACTACAAGAGGCCGACACTTGTTCGACCTCTCCCACTCTCTGACCTTTGACGTCATCGCTCCAATGACTCCCACCCACTTTCCGGTTAACGTAAATCATGCCCCTGATATCTTAGATGTGGCGCTCCTTAAGAACGTCAACCTAAGACTAGACTCCATAGAAACTATTAACGAGCTCGACTCTGATCACCGTCCGGTAGTCATGAGATTAGACCCCCGCATAGGTCTCCGCGACCCAAACTCTCCCCCAATCACTAAGAGGATCACGGACTGGAAGAAAGTAAGCACTCAGCTGAAATCCAACACGTCCCCTCAGTTAGACTCTATTCCCGACGTGTTCAACTCTATCGCAGACACGACGTCCGCGATCGACTCACTCACTAATCACGTACAAACCGTCCTGAACGAATGTTCAAGGGAGGTTACAGTGACGGACGACCGTCACTGGAGCTTGCCGGACGATGTGCGTGCATTACTGACTGAGAAGAACGCGGCCGTCCGTGCCTACAGTAGCTTCCCCTGCCCCGCAAACAAAGCCCATATGCGCTATTTACAGAGATCTGTAAAGACACGCATACAGGAGCTGCGTGACGCGGGCTGGGACAAGATGCTTGGCGAACTAGAGCCCAACCATCTGGCATTTTGGGAACTTCAGAGGAAACTCAAATCCCCTCAAACTTCCTCCATGCCCCCCCTGACCCGTCCCGATAAGACCATAGCCTTCGAGGACGTTGAAAAGGCAGAATGCCTGGCCGACACCCTCGAGGCCCAATGCTCACCCAGCTCCCTGCCAGTAGACCAAGCTCACCTCCTAAAGGTCGACGCTGAAGTCGAACGTAGAGCCTCTCTCCCTCCTGTCGACGACCCTGATTGTCCACTGCCTCCCGTCGCTCCAGACGAAGTGCACGACATTATCAAAGGTCTTAAAGCTCGTAAAGCTCCCGGTTCAGATGGACTCACCAATAGGGTGATCCAATTATTCCCTGCCCACCTGATAATGCTTTTGACTACCATCTTCAATGGTGCCTTAAGCAACAACTTCTTTCCCCAGTCGTGGAAAGAAGCCACCGTCATAGGTATCAGAAAGCCCGGTAAACCCAGTACCGACCCCTCTAGCTACCGTCCCATCAGTTTGCTCAAGGTTCTCGGAAAAATCTATGAGAGGCTTATTTACAAGCGTCTCAGAGACTTCGCCGAGACCAAGGGCCTCATCCCCAACGAACAGTTCGGCTTTCGAACTGAGCACTCTAGCGTGCATCAGGCCCACCGCATCATTGAGTTCATAAGCGATGGTTTCCAACGCGGCTCTTTGACGGGTGCAGTTTTCTTCGACATTGCGAAAGCATTCGATAAAGTCTGGCACAACGGCTTATTATACAAGCTGTACCAACTCGGCGTGCCGGATCGTCTCGTACTCATCTTACGGGACTATCTATCGAATCGCGTATTCCGCTATCGCATTGAAGGAGCACTTTCCTCTCCCCGCCCCATTCGTGCAGGAGTCCCTCAGGGCTCCGTGCTAGCTCCCCTCATGTTCACGCTATTCACTAGCGATATTCCAAACCCAGGTAGAAGGACGCATTTCGCTCTGTTCGCAGACGATACGGCCATCTACTTTAGGTCTAGATACCCCGACAATATCGCCCACACTCTCCAAGGCGCAGTCAATCGACTCGCTGCCTGGTTTCGAAAGTGGCGCATAGAAGTCAATCCCGAAAAAAGCCAAGCGGTTCTCTTCTCGAAACCGCGCACAAGGCTTAGAGACCCCCTCCCCCGACCTCTCACTATGTTCGGTAAGCAGATCCCTTGGGAGAAGCGAGCCAAATACCTAGGTGTTTTCCTCGACCACCATCTCACTTTCGCTGAGCACATAAAGAAGGTTCGTTCGCGAGCCGCTTTCGCTCTCGGTAGGCTCCATTCCGTCCTAAACGCAAGCAGCAAGATGTCACTTAAGTGCAAATTGCGAATCTACACAGCGTGTATTCGTCCCATCATGACCTATGCGGGTGCCGTCTTTGCTCATGCAAAACCCCATCATATCCATAGGTTGCAAACGCTCCAAAACCGATTCCTCCGTAGGGCCACAGGCTCCCCCTGGTATGTTAGGAACGAGAGTCTCCATCTCGACCTTAGAATTCCCACGATCCACCAATTTCTAAAACGCCTTGCAAAGCGTTACTTCGATTCCGCGGTCAAACATCGCAACCCTCTGGTTGTCGAGGCCGCCAGCTATGTCCCAAGTAGGATTAGCCGTACCCGCCGACCTAGGCACATTCTCACCGACCCTGATGACCCCATAACCCTCCTTCAGGAGAGCAATAGGGCTACTAGTACTCTACACAGATACAGACGCCTCCCGTCATTCCGACCTCGCCGTCGAGGTCCTTTGCGATCGCGTCCGCGCCCCCGAGTAAATGATACTCCTCCCCGACCCTTGCTCGATAACGAGGTGCCAGCAGTGGTTTCAGCTGTGCACGTAGCTTTAAATTCCCCGATTAATAATAATGATCAAAACTTTGATCCAGCCCGTCCCATCTTTGATGTCCTCCCTCCGGTGACGCCCTAAGCCGAGGCTCGTACCCCACAGGGGGTGCCCTTAGCGAGCGTTCACCTAGCTTTTTAGCTTAGTTTTGTATGCCCCTGGCTGGAGGCTTTGAGTGTAGCAGCTTAAGGCAACCACAGGATTGACCGGTTAAGTAGTCATGACCTCAGAGGTCAGCTACGAGATGCCCTACAGAAAAAAAAAAAAAAAAAAAAAAAAAAAAAAGGATGGTCATTGGATATATTTATGCCTGAAAATCGTACACTCGATGAGTCCTTTGAAGAAAAGCGTTCTCTAACAATAATACTCTATTGAAATGATTTACTTTTAAGATTTTACCAATAAAGGCAATAATGAAAAGTATCGATATGTTCAGTTTTGGAGTGGGCCAAACAGCACTAGAGCTGGCGTCTCGGTTCGTAATCGTAAATATCAGACATTTAACACACAGTGGGCTCGCCGGCCGGTGATTATAAATAGATTGTTGCGATATTGACGACGTGTTTACAGCCGGTATCTGTCGATAGCTGATCCAATACCAACCACAAACGTCATGCAATTAACATCATGGAATGAACGCTGTACAGACAAATAAGCTATGAATGGATCTGATCGCCGCGCTCAATGAATACTTGCTGACGCCTAGCGTTTTCCTGCGAGACGCCTTAAGCATAATCAGTTCATTAGTCATGTTCCTTACTACCTGTTCGTACTCTAGTGGTCATTGGCGATTCTTGTTTGAACATTAAAACCGGCTCTCGTTCGAAGTTATCTAAACATTACAAATTCTAATGCACTTATAGAATAAGTTTCATCGGTAGATACTTCTTCTTCTTGTACTTACTATTGTGTAACTACAATACTATAGTTGTCACGTAAAACGCACGAACGCTGAGCGACAGTGCAGCAGATGTGTCTGCGCACGGGTAACGTTGTGTCCTCAAGTACTAGGCTTTTATAATATAAATGTAATTGTTTTATAGTAGAATCATAATAAGTACTTTATGAGCTACTTAGTACTTTGGAATAGGCTGAAATCGATAACTCAGTGCGCAGGTAAACGGCTAGCGTTCTTTTTATATGACGGTACCAGCAGATACTACATAAGAAAGTACATACTCCTCCTCTAATAAAACTAACCCAGCCCGATCACTATGTATGGCAAGCCGATCCCTTGGAAGAAGCGAGCTAAATAACTAGGAGTGATCCTTGACCATCACCTGAACTTTAGTAAGCACATAAAGACGGCTCGTTCACGCACGCTTTCGCTCTCAGTAGGCTCCGATTCATATTGACCGCGCGCAGCAAATTGTCATTCAAGTGCAAATTTCGCATCTACACCGCGGTCATCCGTCCCATCATGACCTACGCATGTGTTGTCTTCGCACACGATAATCCACGCCATCTCCATAGGATCCACCCTCCAAAACCGTTTTCTTAGAAAGGTTACCGGAGCCCCCTTCTATGTCTGCAATTTGGATCTTTACTTAGATCTCAAAATGCCCACCGTCCAGCAGTTCCTGAAACGCCTCTCAAAGCTTTTCTTCGACTTTGCTATAAAGCACCCCAATCCCCTGATTGCGGCAGCCACCCGTTACACTCCCTCCCGCATAAGAAAGATTCGCCGACCAAGGCATATTCTCACTATCCCAGACGACCCCACATCCTCCTCCAAGAGAGTAATAGGGAAACCAGTACTTTAGCACACAAAAACAAAAACCGACCGCCGTCCTTCCGTCCTCGCAGCCGAGGCCCACCGCGACGTCCCCGTCCATCCCCGCCCCGACCCTTGCTCGAGCTTTGAATTCCCCTATTAATAATATTAATCTGATCCTTGCTGTCCTCCACCAGCGACGCCCTAAGCCGAGGTCCGTACCCCACAGGAGGTGCCCTTAGCGTATAGTCACTTGGTTTCCAAGTTTTATGCCCAGGCTGAAGGCCTTAATTTATTGAAGCAACCACAGGAAAGTCCGGTTAAGCAGCCGACAACCTCCTAGGTTGACCTGCAAGATGCTATACAAAAAAAAAAAGTTGTCTTTAACTAAGATATTTCTTAATATTTATAAGTAATGGACTCATCATATTCTGTAATTGGTATAGTAATAGTCGGTATAGGTATTTTGCTAAATAAAATTTAGATGTGATATGCCTTCAATTCAATTTGATGTTCAAATAGTTTTAAGCTTCAAATTCCTCACTCGACTTCTAAAGCCATTTTCACCGATTAACGTCCGTTAAAAGCCATCTAAACAACTGATTGATCAAGTTTACATCACGTAAAAACAGTACAACAACTGAAATGAAGTGCAGTTTGTAACAATATAATAAGGAGGACGCGTCAGTTAACATCTTCACTCAGTTATCTGCGCTGTCAGTAACAAGAAATAATGATGTACGTATAATATTGCGCATTGCGTGCAGGAAACGATTGTAAGCAATACCATAGCGCTGAGAGAAAGCCACAAGTTATAAGCTGCCTAACGCCAGTTGGATTTTAGGGATATGCTGACGCATCGCCTGCTGACCATTATATCAATGTGAACTCCTAAAATCAAATAGTAGGAAATCATTTAATACCTGGTGGACTAGCTGCTGTATAGCCATCCAGTCGCTTTCCCCTCTCGAAACAATATATACACAACAATAAGTAACCAAAACCATAACAATATCAACCTCTCCGCCGAAGTACACGAGTCAAGAAACAGCAGTCATGTCTTTTCCAAACTATGTTGGGGCGGCTTCCTGTGTCTAACTAGGTATACAGCTGAATATCAATATTCAGCAACAAACAGTCAACGCATTAAAAATACACTCCAACAATTTAACAACAAAACTGAAAGAATTGCTTGTGTATTAACAATAGTTTATCAAATAATACGTTTCGCCGTTGACTTGCACCACTGCGCAGGAGTGCAGATCAGATCGGTGCGCGGGCGCCGCTTGCCGATTGTTCCTCCGTCCGGCGCGACGAGCGACATGTCATCCACTGCTATGTGCTAATAAGATATATTGACATAACTCTCCAGTTTTGAATCCAACTGCATTTAACGGTACCATTTATTACCTACTAACTGTTGCGTACTGATTACAATAACTACTGATAATTATACTTTAATATCTATCTTTTATGTAATTATTTACCATCCTACTAACTCTACTATGTATATAGTATTATATTTTTATATAATATATTATATTATAATGTATTATTATTTTTGTAGTATTTATATTTTATATTTTCATATCATGTAATATAATATAATATAAAAATATTATATATGCAAAAGTTTGTAAAGATGGATGGATGTTTATTACTCTTTCACGCAAAAACTACTGAACGGATTTGGTCAAAATTTGGCACACATGTAGTTAATAACCTGGATTAACACTTAGATACTAATGATACTTTTTATCCCGATATTCCCACGGGATCAAGACTTATGCGGATGAAACCGCGGGGCGGTGATCGTGATCTAATATTAATTGCCGCTAAAACGTAATTTACTTTGTTTTATATGACTAACTGTTAAAACAGTTAAACTGAGTTCAATTTAATTTAGGTAGCTACATAATATTGTTTTATAATAACATTAGAAACAAGACGTTTTGTCCAGAAATAAAAGCAGGAAAATACCCGTTATTTTTCTTTTAAAGGTGTTTACGGTCAATTGTTAAATAATTGATGTATTTGAAGATAGATTTTTTCTAGACCACATCTGTCTACATTAATGAATCATAATGTATCATTTCATGCTAATATTATGATGTCTAGGCAATTCAGAGAATCAGTTTTACAGCACAGATTTATCTAGCGCTAAAGTGTCAGCTGAGGTACTGACGTAGCTTATGAAAAAAACTGACGATCGCATAGCGCAGGCGCACCGGCAGGTATGCGCACGCGCCATCTCGTAGCACTCTGTCGAGTCTGTAGTAGGTCTAAACGAGCCAACACCCGGACTGACTCCACCCTGGCCACTTGTTCTATTGTTTGTAATCCGTGCAAAATTGCGGAAATAGAGGCCAGTTGTATAACTAGTCCTATAACTATCGCAATAAATAATAAATTCTGCTATTACTGGGTTTACGTCGTCGCTACCAAGAATTGGTGCCTAGCTAGGTAATATGTGTTTGCAATCGGTTGTTTACCATAAACTCTAATAATAAAATATTTCAATGCTTGTTTATTACCTGTTTTCAGTCTCGTTGTACTTACATGTTTGAATAACCAGGCTATAAAATATTTTCATATCATAACTTTCGTGAGACGTATTCATATTTATTCATGTCTACGGTTGCACTGACGTGTTTTGGATTGCCCGACTTGCTCGGAATCTCGAAACAATCTCGTAAATACCATAGGTACGCAAACAGGCTACGTAGTATCTACGTAAGTAACTTAAATGTAAAAAGTTACCTATTTTATAGACGCACTGGGCTTATTGGTTTGGGGTAAAAGATCCATATGTACCATATTATAGATACGTATGTTATTTAATAGGTTTATCTAAGGTACCTTATTGTCGATATCTATTGCAACAAAACATTAAACTAAAATGCCTTTAAACTTCCTCGTAATGGAACTAGTCCAGCTCCAGCTGTTACGGTAATTGTACAGGATCAATATCTAGACGAATGTGAATTTCGTAACTCGATTGTGAGGTGGTCAAGTTGATCGATGATGTGTGCGCGTGCGCAGGCACCGCTTGTCAATTAGGTTAGCTGAGTTCAGGGCCTGACCAACGAGCGCGCCTATCTGCGCAACGGATCTGGCGACGTTTGCGCAACTTTATGTTCGAGAAAAGCATGATTTGTAGAAAAAAAATCTATATTCTTTAAAATCGTTCGATGTGCAATAGGTAGGTATGTCATAGCGGCACATTGTCGCACACAAAGCATTCTTCACCTAAGTATTCGCACAAAAACTGGCATGTGCTGACGCACAGGTAGAACGGTGAGCACAAAGCAATCGATTCTTTATGTCACAAAATAAATAAAAGCCGTTTTCATATAAATCTGAGCACAAAAAATGTCGTTAAATAAAATCACAACGACCTTCATTCATCTTTTATAAAAATTTATGAAAATAAGCAAGTAGGAACCTACTACTGTTTTATTCCTTGGTATCAGAAAGCAATAGAATTAGTTAGATAATAGTTTAGTTAAATAAAATCCATTGCTATTGATAATTACTTTTTCGTTTTAAATTAATTCATTGTGCAGTCTTGAATAGTCTTGAATTATATATTTTTTTATGTTATGAATATATTGAAAAAGTCTATCTAACTTGATAAGTTATCGATGCAATCATATCCACAAGGTCCACATCAACTGCAGGATACATCTTCCAGTATCAATGGCAGTTGAGGCAAGTGTGCGCGCCGTCGCGTCGGCAGCTGCGCGTCTTATCCTTCCCTTACAATGGATTCTTTGCAGGTTGTTGCAACACTGCAAATGGTCTCACTTTCGAAGAAACTCACCTTCGTTCGAATGCACCCCGCTACACAATGTGCAACTGTGATTGTTTAATATCGATTTTTTTGTCGACGATCGTTGTTATCAACAAACGATGGCATTTTTTGTTTCAGCAGAAGATGATAATAAATGTTCATGATCGTATGGTTACTGGTTATAGAAAAATACATAATATAACATCACGACTGTATTTCCGAAGGTTCAGGCAGATGTGCATAGTACACCCACATTTCTTCCATATAATGGTGGGCGATCGTATTGCCATCAACCGGGCACAAATTAAGACTCCGGGCTGCTTCTGAAGTATAATTAAAAACCCATAACACTTCATGGTTTGCAGTTAGGGGACTCCTACGCAAAAAGACTTTGTCTTATGCTATGCTTAGCTATTACGAAAGCTTCATACAACACAGCAATTCAGGAGTGGCTTCGAGTGGATGTAGGTACATTGGAACTATATACCATGGCATATCCTGCACGATTCTGATTAATCCAGAAACTTTGAGAAAATAAAACAATAAGTATTATTTTTGTGTAGTTATACATAATGATGAAAGAAAAGTCATTAGTGCTGCATTAAAGCTGGTTGATTATTACCAAAGTTATTATTTATCTATAATAAATTAATATGTTTCATTAGTTTAATACATGCATCAGTTGTATGAAATACATACTCATACACTGGTCCTTATTTCAACCGCTTTTCCAACAAACGGCAACAATAAATGTGACTGTTAATTCTTAAAGCGTTGCACAAGGCGGGCGTGGTTTAATGTTACTCTTGTGGAAACAGCTGTACGCTTCCCCTTCACCTGAACACCTATGTGCCGAGCACGTGTTGTATGTGCCCTCGCCTCTTACGTAAATACGATTCGAGTTTGAAGTCCTTACATCCGGAGTAGGAGCGAGTACCGACGACTTCGGTACCTACAACTTGATTTTATTTGCATAGGTACATGTGCACATTGAATATGGAAGACCTTCGTGTGAGCATTGTACCGATAACGGATGAAACACACAATTTTTGGTGAAGTGAGGCAATAATAGGATATTATACCTACATTAAACACACCTGCCGACTACTTCCGATGATTTATTGACATGGCAACGTGATCTGTCCAATATAACCGTGTGTCGGGGATCTACCGGCCACTCGGTAGCAATATAGGTAAGTGCTTGTGACATCCTGGGCCCTATACCACTAAACTTTACAAATCTTCAATTCTACAAAGTGTTAAATTGTAGAAAAAAACTAGCGAGACTTATAGTAGTCGCATATGATGTGTAACATCTGACATCTCACTTTGGTAATAAGCAACATTAAGGTTATAAGCAAAAATATAAGTAATAGTAAGGGCCGGGGCCTCGTCAAGGTCGTTTCTGACAGCCAACTCTAGCACCGCGCGCGCTTATTGGTCAAATCAAATAGCGCGGGCTTCCCCGACTTCCTGTAATATGCTTCCATCCCTTTTAACACGATCACTCCCACAGATTTCCCAATCCACAAATTGCAAGAAAGCGAGAGGAAAAATAATACACATAAAAAATTGCGTAACACAGAAATTACAAATATGTATGAGTTACGATATTGTAGACTTCTCACTACAATTTTACATATAAATTTGTAAGGTTTTTCCGTTACAATTTTGTTGCTTAGAGTTTTATTGTACTCGCACTTGTATTTTACAAGTGCGTGTTACAAATTTGTAAACTGTATGTTATATTTTGTGGAATAGAATGGGTTAAGTGCAGACGTATGATTTTTTCGTTACGAATTTAAGAAGCTTTCCGTGTTTTCACTTTTCCTTGTCGTAATAATTGTTTCAGTCTTCAATGCAAGTCCCTACCAAAATCCTACCTATTTTAAACTTCGAAGACAAAAGAGAGTAGAGAGAAGGAGAATTTGCATGACTTAGGTTTAAAATAACATTAATCTTTCAACTGTACTCCTTATTATTGTTTTTTTTTTAAATGATAAATAATATTCGAAGATTTAAAATAAGTTTTGCGTTTGAAGCAGAACAAAACCATATTCTAGTAGCATTATATAAAATTCAGTACCTTCATAAGAGATTATCCATATAATAGATCCTTATACATCATAACAAAAACACAAGTATATTTCGAATATACAGTTTTTAACCCTTGGCGTTACAATAGAATTGTTACCGGTAACAATATATCACGCTGCTTCAGACAAGAAGTTAGTTCGTACACCTCGACAAAATCGATCGGCAGATAACAAAAGAAGCTCGATAAAAAAGTAGTGCATATTTATGTTGAATTAATTATAAACCAGTATACATTGTTTGAGAGAATAACGATGACTGGTTGTCGGGTCGTACGGGCTCTCCCTTTCAAAGTACTCAATCGGAAGCTGTGTGCAGGTGTGCGGCGAGCCCAATCCGTCTCCGAGATCACACGATGTGGAGCACTTAAAATACGTTACACAACAATTAACTGAACTATTCCATAAATCTTTTTTTTATTGAATATTCATAATGTAACGTAAAGTTAAAATACTCTCACGTAAACAAGTCTGTATTGATTATTTTAATGCAAGTGCAGCAGTAATCCTACTACTTTAAATTTAGGAAAATAATATTAAAATTCTTTGTTAAAGCAGCCCATAATCGTGTTCAAGACCAGTTCCTCAATACAGCATAAGTATTAAATAGGAATTAAATCCAGTGGTCGATGTAGGTATTAACATGGTTTTCATATTTTAGGTCAAAGTAGGATATATGGATTTTATATCTACTTAGCTAAAGTATCTTTATCTATACGATATATAACTCAAATAACTGCAACAAAATGTAAAACAAGGGTGTTGAATGAGGAATGCACTTAGTGGCATCATCCCAGATGTGTTACCCTTATGTATTTAAATATAGTACCTATGTCCCTAGTCCCCTCACTGATAACCTGGCAAGCGCCAAAGTCATAACATAAGTGTTGTAAGTAAAATAGATATGGAGATCATTATATTTTTCCGTTACCAGCGTACAAATATTAATTAAGTAATATTACACTTCATTACCTAACCCATTTTTTTTTGCGTATATAAAAGGACAATTATATTATATATTATTAAAAAGATAATATAATGAGATCTATTAACGCATAATTATATTTAGTGTTATGATGCGTGTCAATCTGCAGATTAAAAAACTTACAATTTACATGAAAACATTTCAGCATCTGAAAGAGTAGATAACAAATCAGTCGTGCGAAAATCGCAGGAGAACTTTAAGGCAATTTGACCACCTGATATTCGTAGATCATATCTATCTTTGTAGAAAAGGATTATCATACATACCAAAGTTGTCGTACAACTTCAAAACCCTTTTCTTTACAGTTCGACGGCAGATCTTTAAAATAATTTGTTCTAGCAATTGAATCGTTACAAACCCATTTTTGGAGGAGCCTCGTCAGTAGGTAGGTACCTAATTATGAGTTTGAGGGTGCAATGTGTTCGTGTAATATTATAGAAGACCAGGCATTTTATCGTGTCCAAACTTCCTAATTCCTACTTATTGAATATTCATGCTATCCATGAAACTAGAAACAAATGAAGCCATTGTTTTTGGTATTTAGTGCTATAACTAAGAAATACAGATATTTTTCAACCGCGCACATCCCCGATTTGAGAAATAATAATGCGACGAAAGATGACTTTTTCCTCGGAGGAAGAACAAGTTCTAAAAGCGTTTTATCGTAATATATCCAATAATAAAAGGAATTTCGCCAGCACGTCTTGTATCAATTAATTATAAAATGTATCTCCTAAAAGTCATAAGCATATTATAAGTACTAATTGATAATACTAGCTTCTGCCCGCGACTCCATTGGCATGGAAGTCTTAGGACACCATAATATACTAAATAACAGCCACATTTTTATAAAACTTTGTAGCATTGTACGATTGTAACATTGGTCTCAGCAGACAAAATATAAGGAGAGTCAGTACTGGTGAAGTGGTGATGCAAGCTACGTACAGTTGTTCGTGTGAGAAGCAGCTCGTCCTGAGGTCGAACCGCAACCATCAGCAGCTATTCTATCTCTCCTATTTCTTCCGAAGTTTATCATTTTTAATAAATTAGCTGCGCCCTTGGTTTCACCCGCATAAGTCTCGATCCCGTGGGAATATCGAGATAAAATGTAAGTTTTAGCGTGAAAGCGTAACAAACTAACAAAGAAACTTATTTTCGCACTTTTTTCACAATAACCCGACTACTGTAAAATTACGCTCTAAAAATTATGAAACAAGAAAATATTTCAGATAGAAATCATTAAAATTTTGTAGGTGTACAGGCATGCGCCCACGGCTTTGACCATTTTTGTACCTATGTCTTGATATCTGTCTGAAATATTTTCTTGTTTCATAATTTTTAGAGCGTGATTTTTCAGTAGTCGGGTTTTTATAGATATACGAACTGCATAAGTAACTTTGTAATCGCATATGTAGTTCGTGTATCTAGAAATGAGACTGAAATTACGGTATATTAAAATTTTTACTTGCTTACTTTTTACTGACGTTTGCAGTTCATGCAATTTTTCATCACTTACACTACATAAATAGATAGATAGGTAGGTAAATTTGACTTGCATACGTAAACGTAAACGCCACCTATCGCACACGGCAATAGAATCTACATTCTACATACAAGAAAATCTACCTAATATTAGCGCTGCGCTTTATTTAACTAGAACTATTTAAAATAGTAGATTATTCCTATGTGATTATGTTGCCGTGCGCTAGCCAAGTCACTCTTTTTAAGATGACAAATAGATAGGTACTGACTAAAATTAACAGACTTGGTTTTACATTAGATCTCACATCTTTTTACGGTAGAAAAACTGCGTTACGAGACTTACATTTTTTACATGTGATCTTTTTGATGGGATTTGCTTTATAGATAAGTACTAAAACAGCCGTTCTTTAAAATGTCATAATTTATGTAAAATACGCGCTTTCAGGTGGAGTTTCCGACGCCTATCATGATTAACTGCATAGCTCATGATTGATGTTAACATCATTCAAGAGGTTCATTTAAGAGATTAAACCTGTAACTCTCTGTTATATTTGTTCCGTATTCATCCCAGTGAAGTAATGGAATAATTCGACTGTTGTCATACACCGGTATATTGTGTTCTTTCTCATGTCAATCTCATTTCCTACGAAATGTAAGGCAAAGTTATTTTGAGATTTCTGACTTCTCTAGTAGGTACAAAAACCTCAGTTGATCCAATATAGTTTTTGATTTTTATAAGAAACAGGATCTAAATCTAGATCTAAAAACTATATTTTCGGCATTAGAATCGCTCGCAGAACTCGGAGGAATTTTTTTTTTTTTCAAAATATTCCATGTAGGTACAGTTTTGACTACGCAGCTTGGCTACGATTTTATTATAATGTATAGTTGTTTCGTACAGACGTTTCGTTCCACAAAAAGCTTGGAAATATCATGTAGGTAGATAACTCTTATTATTTTAATTTTATACCATACTCTTATTCATGAAAAACCAAATTGAACATTGGCAGCTTTGCTCTCGGCCCCATAATTCGACCACGATAGCAATTTTAATAACTGAATGTTTTCGTCAAACAGGCATGTATTAGATATAAAACCGCCTTTTCCGAATGGTGTCAAATGTGCTACAAGTAGGTAAGCATTAGAGCCAAGTTTTCAATCGTGTCATTTAATTACCTTAGAGCTTCTGCTTATCTAATCAGGTTCTGAAAGGAGTCGGTGTGAAACTGTAAACACTGGCCCACTTGTGTTTGCAAGACCGCACGTGTTCATTCACGTAGGTACCCGTCCCCCATCTTGCGAGGGCTCGCATACTGACTATGGGACATTAAGCAACCCATAGATAAACACCACCCATGTGCGGCCCTTGATAATTTTTACAAAGAAAATCTTTGTACTCCACTGGTGTACCAACCAATACTAAGGTACAATTTGTATGTAGAGCGTGGAAATATGATAGTAGAAACGTGGTTTCCATGGTTGGGAATGGGAAATATTGCTCATATTTCGTAAATATTATTTTTATCTTTATTTGCTGAACAAAGTTAGGGCGCAGTGAAAGGTTATTACACTGGCCCTAACCCTACCTATCTATACGTATTTAAATCAAAAAGCAATTTAAGTAAATATATTCCATTGGGATCGTAGCCGGTAACGTTATGAAGTGTTTACCTGGGACAGTAGAAAAGACATGGAGTTTATGTATTAAGGTATGTATATGTCACCGGATAATTGCAATCACCCTGAGTTTATAATAAATCTCTCGAGATTATTTACAGTCGAAAAATTGTAAACTGATCACTTCGTTTACAATAAGTAAGACGCATCCAAATTCGAAAGTCCTAAAGACCTACGCGAATAACCAAGACAAGGGCTTTTATCCCGACTGCGCCGAAGCCAAAAAAGAGGGTTATGTTGAACTGTATGTAAGTCCGTCCTTGTGTTCCCTCGTAACTGCTAAACGGCTCAAACGATTTTCATGAAAGATATGTCGATAAATTCGTCTTTATTGCGCGAGTATCACTGGGTATTTGAGAAGATGCCTCCGAGAGCATAAGTTTCCTCTTGTTTCTACCTTTTTTAAAGTTAATGCAGTCGGGTTTTGGTTTTTTTTTATTTACTTTTTTGTGTTTTTGTTGATCCTACTTAAGTAAAATTTTGTCAATCAATCAATCAAATCTTTTTATTGTGGGCATAGGTTATACAGACAGATGTTAGCTAAATTACAGTTCCATTATGTCCTGCTTATTAGGCATACAATAATTTTGACAACATGCAGTATAAAAAAATTCTTAGGTATCACTTATAAAGCAAATCTTACAAAATAACAATTAGGTGTATGGTGACAGATTATAGTAGGCACAAATTATTTTAAAAAAATAATTGAATAATGGGAGTTCCTTTGTGCTTAAAATGTCCACAGGTATCTTATTGTAAACTTTACATGCCATTCCAAAAAAAAAATTGCCCAGATTAGTTCTATGTGGTATACAGATATTTTCAGTATATATCTTTTTGATTTTAGTTTGTCGCGTAGGTATACGATATTTATTCTACATTTACCAAGATATTACACATCAAATGACATCATAGACGTCATGGTGATTTTTACCAAAAAAATCCTATTGAAAAAAAAAAAGTATCTATGAAAATTTATAAAGTAGAATATTTTCCTACGTCTATAACGAAGTAGGTACCCTCTTAATAAACAAATGTAAAAGACAATAAAAAGTAAATTACATACCTTCCTATTGTTTAATTCGATAATACGTTTTCATTTCCGATGTGGTGCAACAAGCATGCAGGTACCACACTAATAGTAATTTATACGACAACAGAGGGTAGCGTATCAAACAACATAGTACATTTGTAATTGTTACGTTTTTGTTGGTCATCCCCATCAATATGGCACAGTCGTTAATTTCATTAAGAGCTTATTAAGCGGGCACGCGACCGATGACAGTTGCGCCCTGCGCGCACGCGCGCGATCTAATCGAAAAACTTATGGTCCGGAACCGTAACACTATTCAATTCACTCTCATTTATTTACTTTTTGTAATTTCTACATTGATGCTCATTTTGTTGCCATCTAGTCCAACTAAGTACATGGAAAATAATTCCTCGGCCTTAACTTTTGGCACGTGAAAGTTATTTTTTTGATTAACGATCAAACCCAATAACCTTTGTTCAGTAAAAGACAGATCGCTATTGATGGTGGACATTATAATTCTATCTATCATTGAATGTCGTCCCACAATTCCAAAAGATTCCTTAATCTCTGACAGATTATTGGGACGTTAAAACCATAGATAGATATGTTTTTCTATCTCCAGTATGCCAAAACTTTTTTGCCAGATAAGAAAAACCAGCCAAGTGTGTCGGGCCTCACACAGCCTAGGACAGAAAATATACTACAGGTATCTCAAGTACGTAGGTATTACACATATCTTATTCAAAACAATTTTCTTGAAGCGTTTTAGAGTTCCACACCCAAAGGGTGTCAACGGGACCCTATTACTAAGGCTCCGCTGTCCGCCCGTCCATCCGTCCGTCTGTCACAGAGCTGTATATTTTGAACCGTCCTCCGTCTTTTAAAATTTCAAGTGTGTACTACTACGACCGCTATAACAAAAAATAATAGAAATATAAGGAAACACACAAGAAACGTGTTGTGTCAAATATTGTAGGAACGGTGGCAGTCCACAATTTTTGAGACTAGAGACTAAAGACTATAAACGCCACTTTTTTTTTCTTCGTAGAATACAATTTCCTGCCAAACATCTATCTACATATATTGGGCCAATGACAGTGGTGGCATTCTGCCAGACGAACGCATATGATGAACGAAACGAAATTATACGGGTTCCGTTTTTGCCATTTGACCCCTAAAAAAGCCACAAAACATGAATCTTACATCTTTTTAAATACATTAAAATGCCTAAATAATGCACCAGTTACTCAAATCATAGCTGACACAAGTAAAAACACAGTGAAGAGTGCTAACCAGAAATGCACAATGAATCAAGTGAATCAATTAGTTCTAAATTACATACCTAAAAACATGTTACTTACCGAGTATTAAATACAAATGATAATATCGTACATGCGCACGCGTTTATTGTGGTCACGCACAGCTCATCACGGGCGTCAGGTGGTGGTTGGCCACCCCTGCAATTCCGACCCGAATGCATATTACCTCCGTCATTTAATTAATTAATATTTTTTGTTAAACAATTTCGAAGTAATATTAACTTTAATCATACTCAGTATCTAATCGCTCAAAATTTTCAAATGGTGACATCAAAAAATATTTTTCAGATAGTATATTAGGGTTGGCATAAAAGAAACAAGTTGTTTTAAAACACGTAAGTATTGTAAACAGTGTTTAAAACAGTTTGAAATAAAACAGTCTTTTTTATTACGTGTTGTGTAAAACAAGTTTAAAATAATGTTTTAAACATTAACGAAAAACGGTTTTAAATCGCGAATTAATGGAAATAAATTAAAAGTTCTAAATTTTTAGGACTTCAAATAGCTCGAAAAGAAATGAAAAAGGTTATATAGTTTTATACAATTCGTCGCCGGTCGAAATGAAGTAATTCACCTCAACTATTTTGGGGATTCCCTTTATTTGAATATAGTCCATCCTACCTTATATTTATACGTATGACTTCGTCAATTGTCGAAAAAAGGTAATTCCCCTCAATAATTTTGGGGACTTCCCCATATTGAAATACATATACTTTTAGGTAAGGTACTAATACTTAGATTGATTACAAAAAAAAAAGAAAAGTATTTTCACAGATTAGATAGTTTCTGTTAGTACTAACTAACTTTATCTATTATGTTATTCTGATCGTTTTTTGTGAATGTTTCCTCGAGTAATTTATAAAATTGTCCTGAAATGAATTATATGAGCCTGATCGATTTGTGTTGATAATAAATTTGATAAATCGCTCAATGAAAAACAACCGGTCAAGAGCGAGTCGGACTCGCGCACCGAGGGTTCCGTACGTACCCATTATACCGCCATAATAAAATTGGTATAATTTTTATTGGTAAAAAGATATGGGCAAATTTAGATTTTCGCGATAACTTGTAAGTACCTACCAAAATTTACCTTAGTTTTCTACTTTTTTATTTTTCGGAATTTTCCCTTTATTTGTGCTAAATTTGGCAAAAAGCAAGGTTTTACAGCTAAAACCTTGCTTTTTGCTAAATTTCGTAATTCTAGGTCGACGGGAACTAACTACCATATAGATTTTCGATCCAAAACCTATAGGGTACTTCTGGTTGACCTAGAATTGTCAATTTTGGATAAAAGCAAAGTCTTACAGCACAAGTAAAGGGAAAATTCCGAAAATAAAAGAAGTTGAAAATTAAGGTAAATTTTGGTACTTACAAGTTTTCGCGAAAATTTTAATTTGCCTATATCTTTTTATCGTGTTGACTCAGGACCTTGATTTTTATACACTTAATAGGGACTATAGACCTCAGTATTCAGTATAAATTTCAACTTGCTAGGTCTACCCGTTCCTGAGAAAATCGGTGGTGACACACGGATAGACGAATAAGAGAGTGATCTTATAAGGGTTCCTTTTTTTACCTTTTAAGGTACGAAACCCAAAAAACAAAAAAAAAACTCTTGTTTAAAACATTTTCAACTGTTTGTATTATAAAATTTAAAAAAAAAAACTGTTTCTTTTTTTCCGGAACGGGTGCCCGATGGGATCGAAAAGTTCTGGAGTGGCGACCGCGTACTGGAAGACATAGCATTGGAAGGTCTCCCACAAGATGGACCGATGACCTTATGAAGGCCGCAGAAATTCGCTGGATAGGAGAAGCACACAATCGGTTGAAGTGGCAGTGCTTGGGGGAGGCGTATGTCCAGCAGTGTCGACTAAAATGATGATAAAGATGATGAAACATACACCTTCGGCTCTTAGAAAACTGAGTTTTCTTCCAGATCAAGGGCGATCTCAATCTGCTAGTTTCGAAAAGCACGGCTCGTTGTACTTACCTACCTCTCCAGGATCTGACTGAACGTTAACAAGTCTTAAGTTCAAGAAGTTTTTATAAAGATTTCGGATTCGAATGAATAAACTAGGTAATCGGTAAATCGCATACAACTAAGGTTTTTTAGAAAAGCTACCAATTCCGGTGCATCCTGCTGCAGTATTTTCTTTTACTGCGCACCTTATGGTGAGTGCACACTATAGCTGATAACCAAACATGGAGATTAGCAATGTTCAATAATGTGAACGTGTTATTTATAAGAAGTTTTATATATGTTACTTAATCTGCTATCTAATTGCGTAACACACTTTCGTAAATGATTACGACTAATCTGTTTCATTTTGACAGTTGAACAACATTCATTGCGATAATTACGTTGCTGAGCAGATATTTTCGAACTTATGAAGCAATGGATTAGCAATCTGTTTCAAAATGATTCAGATAGGGATTCATCGTGTATTACGCAACTAGGGTGCTGGACTCACGCTTACACTTTCCAAAGAAAATAAATACTTTGCCAGAAAAATGACACCTACTATAAGATACCAGGCACCAAGCGCCAGGTGGTATAGTTCCAGGTAACATATTACCCACCTACATTTATGAAATACAATAGACGTGGATATACTTAGTAACCTGCTCCGCTCAGCAATTTCTAATGAGTCATAGAAAAACTCTAAAAGAAATCGACACGTGTTTCATCTCTCGACGAGGCATCCTCAGGATGACGATTGACTTGTCGCGAACCCGAACACAGCGTGCTGCCACACCGAGCGCTGAGCGTTGACGGGCGATAAGGCTCACTCTGAATGGATGATTTCCGCAAGGTCAAGCCTGAATCAATTAACTACCCTAAATTTATAGTTAATATCCAAAGATTTTTTGACTCAAACGTTTTATTTAATCCCGTTAAGTAAAAGCATATTGCTCAATAAAGCTGCTTCCGGTCAGTGTACTTGTATACAAAAGTTTACCCATTATCCCACCCCACATCGCACTCGAGAATGGTTTGTTTAGATTTAGATGGGGATTTGCGAATGATATTATTAATTGCGTGGTTCCCACAGCTTCCAGAGGGGTGAGCTGCCACGTCGGCTCGTTGATTTGTGTGTTATTGTTGGCGCGGTGGTGCGATCGGTTTCCGCACGCACTCCCACGACAGGGAGCAGATGCCGCGCATCGCCCGGCGCCCGCCCGGCCGCGGCCGGGGCGCAGCCACTGTCACTCACATTGTTGTCTCACCAGTGACCCCCGTGGGAGCTGTGGGAAATGAAGCCGCCTGTGGGAATAACAATGCTCATCACTGTTGCACAATTATGCTGAGTACTTTTCAACTGTACCCATTGAGCGGTTGATTTTTCAATTAATAATAAGTAAATAAGTAGATTTACCTATGCAAGCATAATTTGTACATATAGCATAAACCACTTAGATAGTTAAACAGATGTACCTACACCATAACGTTACCACGCACACTGGACTGCTACACTGTCCTAACTTGCCGCTAGGCCGAAATTATTGTCACTTTTATGGTTAGTACCTAATGATAAAAGTATAAAACAATAATATGATTGAAATGCTTAAAAATAATGGAAAAGGTGCGTCTGGAAAATAAATTGTGATACAACAATCAGACACTTGACCCGTCAAAACAGCACATTATTGAGTGTGTCGTTTATTCATGATCGGCTGCCGATGGCATGAGACGCCATTGCATATGCGACGCCGCGCCGTGCCCGCGCCCCGACGCCTGCCCCGCCAGCCTCGCCACCAAGCAGATGCTCCATTAATATTGTATCAGGCATCACATTCAACATGAATTTATAGTCCGGTTGCTACCGTCAAACTTTTCATCGACACATCTGTCTACTGAAACATGGAAATTTATCATCTTCTGAAAACATTTAAGGAAATTTATGTGGTACCTACTCGTGTCTATCAATATCTTCCTAGATTTTCTATTCATTAAACGGGAAATCTAGACATGAATACATAAATTATGCATGCACACGTCTGGTATACAGTCAACAACCGTTTATAAATGACGAAGATGCATCTATGATTCCCAAAACACGCTCTCACTTGTACATGCGTAGGTATTCACTGAAAAATATTGTGCTGAATAATTTGACATTAGTTTCAGAGTTCCATTATTTAGCTGGCACGATTTTATTGAACAAGTTATATACCTATTTATACGCGCATTTTTGGGATTCCGTACCTCAAAAGGAAAAAAACAGAACCCATATCACTCGTGTATGTCTGTCTGTTGTATCACAACCAATTTTCTCCGAATCGAATGGACCGATTACGTTGAAAGGGCTTGTTTTGAGGATTTTAATTTATTATTTTATCAGTTAAAAAAAATACTTTTATAGATATTTAAGAAAATAGACAAAAATTGACCATTCCCTCCCCCTTATCTCCAAAACGACTGTGCCTTAAATTTTGATTTTTTTTTTATACAGAAAATAGTTCTTTACGTATAAATTACTAGAAAACCTATAAGAAGTCTTTAGTCTTAAATTAACATGTTTAAACTCCCAATATTGTGCGTACAAAGTTACATTTGCAGTTGGTATGTAGGGAGAACTTGTTTTTCAACTACAATGTTAAGATTGTCCTTGGGATGAATTCATCCCAACTACGGAACCCTTCATTGTGCGTTGTCCGACACGCTCTTTGCCAGTGTTTTTGTAATGCTATGTTTAGCAATAAGTCCTACTTAGCTACCGATTAAAAAGGAAAACAGGCTGCTAATATGCGAATGTGTCAATAAAAGTAGGTACTCTGAGAACATTAGCGTCATCCGTCCTGAATTAAGCAATCGACTCGTCGTTGAACTTTCATGCATTTCGTTCTGAATAATGTACCAATTTGAATCGTCAGTATAAATCATGATAACAGTTTCGGTTACCAGAATCATAATATGTTCAGTAATAAATGTTTTGTTTTTGCAACTACGAACGGAGATTGATGTGCAGCAATTACGGGATGCTCCTGAAGCATACATTCAAAATGTGTTGCATCGACAAACAGCTTTTTTTAAAGTCTGCGATGCTAATATGTAAGTGGAAATAAATGGTAACACACAGGATCAATCCATCGTCCCACTTTAAATTTCATCTGCTTTTATATCGGGTGTCTACATTTATATCGAATGTATTTTAACTTAATATGCTAATATTTAGAATGTGTATTGTAGTACTGAATGATGCTTCCTTTAACTTAGTTATGTTTATGGGAAAGAAGCAAGGGTTTTGATGATTATAGAAACCCATTTAGTAGGTACTCAATCGACTTCACCGAAGAAGGTGCTAGCGGCACGGCTATATAACATCTTTCAAAATGCTTTTTGAGAAGAAAGCTCCATCACTTTGTAAGTACCTACTTCATTTTTTCAAAGGTTTGTTCCTTTGATGCAACTGCTAAGGCAGGATTGCCTACGCAGCTGCATCAATGGAACAAAACTCATACCGCATCAAACCGCGTGTTCTTTGCGAATATGCCTATTGGTACCTAGATACTACTTTCAGATAACGCTTTATTTATAAGTCTAAAATGTTCGAGAACGGTATTCCAGCAACTATTATGACTTAAGGTGGTTTTACACCGGCGAGGCGAGGCGTGGATTGGATGGGCGAGAATTGAAAAGACAATGCTGATTATAGTATGAAAGGTGGCGTCTTTTTTTCTCGCGGCCATCAACCAAATCTAGTTTTTCTACTATAGAATAGTGTAACAAACGAAACTAATTTGACATCCTTATCTCTAAAGTCAGTCCGAAATTAGATATAAGAGTTAGAAGTTTCTATGTATGTAGTAGCTTTGTAGGCAATCTTTGACTCCTAGGTGCAAGGTTTTGTTAAGTTACCACAAAATAGATAGCCGCTAAATGCTTTTGGACATTGAATAGTTGGTACACCCCCTCCCGTGAATTTCGCGCGTCCCCGAGCACGACCTATACCCTAATTGCGTAACTTATTTTCGTAAACAATTATGCCTAATTTGTTTCTTTTTGACAGTTCAACAACATTCATTGCGTTATTTACGTTGTTGAGCAGATTTTTTTTTCCAACTTATGATGCAATGGATTAGCAATCTGTTTCAAATCGAAACAGATTGTGATTGTGTATTACGCAATTAGGGTACAGGTTTGTATTACCTACAATCTTTTCATTTCTCATACTCGGAAAGTAGTGTGATTTTGATCCGAGTAGCAGGTGGGAGACGCTGATCCCCCATCTTAGGGCGGGAAAGACTCATAGTAATTGCTTCCCTCTCTAGGGCGCGAATGAATTTTAAAAATAGAACTAGTAAATTTGGTTAGGTAGTTGGTTACGAAAAAAGTACCTTATTATGAAAAAAAAATCGATTGAAACAAATAAAAATTGCTGCGGTTTTGTGAGTGTATATACAGCCAGTGTGAATTAAAAAAGATACCTACCTATTAAGCGGGACGACCCGCGCCGGTGACGCGGAGTGTTCCATATTTAAAATTTTAAAAAGAATGTTATAATTTGGCGAGATATTGTCTGTAAGCTGTACCGAGATTCAAAATCTCTTTAAAACTACTATTTTTTCTTTCCAAGAATTCGAAATGAAAAGTAGTGTTTAACACGGGTGAAAGTCTTCAATTCCTACTCGGACTATAGCCGTCTTCGCTGAGCTCGGGCGACTAAATACCTCGTATGGGAATTTATTCCTTTCGACCCTTGTATAACAATATACTATTTCGCGTTGATTCCATTTTTGCTACAGACGACGAACTTCAACTTGTGATAAAAAACTATTGACACGCGACTTAACGATAATCAAAAGTAAGAAAAATGGCATCATACTCCCTCCGACCTTGAGGAGTGCGTAACGTACGGGAGGGGGTGTACCGAATATTCAAATGTCCAAAAACATTTAGCGGCTATCTATTTTGTGTAAACTTAATACTAACCTTGTACCTAGGAGTCAAAAATTACCTACAAAGCTAATAAATACCTACATACAAATTTCTAACTATTATATCTAATTTCGCACTGAATTTCGAGATATGAATGTCAAATAAGCTTCGGTTGTTACACTATTCTGTACTAGATAAAGAAGATTTGCTTGATGGCCGCGAGAAAAAAACAGACGCTAATTTCAGGCATTGGCCTTTGTATGGCAAAATTTCTATCCACGCCCTGCCCATCTATGGTGTAAAAGATCTAGATGCGCGAGGATGTGCGAGGCGAGAATTGAAATATTTGTTAGTACGTAGTCTACGGCTGGTAGTGTTAATTTGACCCTGTAGGTAAGTACTTATATTTAATGGCGTCGTATCATACACTTTCATCTGGTGAGTGCCACGCCGGCACAGCTCGCAGGACCGAATGCGTCGAAGTTAAAATCAATTACGCCTCCGCTTTAAAGCTATGAATATTTTAACTGTTCCGTGTGATTGACTCATTGTTGAGTTTCGATGTCATAAGAAGTACCTTACGTTCATATTTGATCCGGAAAGAAAGTTCGCTATTGTATCGTAGGCTAGGTACCTACCTACATACGTTCCAGGCGCGAATCTAGGTGTTTGCTCAAAGGGAGGAGGCAATCTGAGTTAGTGAGATTTTCAACACGAATGAATTCGGAATTCGAATATTAGCTTTTGTATTCCCTCATAAGTGCAAGAAAGTGCGCCACAGACCTAAGGTTAGGATTACCATTTCGAAATTTAAAAAGTCCTGACAAAAAGCCTGACATTTGCGAAAAAGTCCGGATATAGACCGTTTTAATCTTATTTTTTCAATATTTTTTTTTTTCATTTTTAAAGAAAATCCACCTTAATCGAAAAGTCCGGACTATGTCCGGCCAAATCCGGACAGATGGTAACCCTACCTAGGGTAGGTGCGTCGCGCCGGTTTCCCGACCAGCACCCGCATTACTAGGATGTATTTACTGCACTAATATTTACAAAATAAGAATTTTATCCTCTACTTCCATTTATATAAAATCCTGGTCTGGGAAAAGATCCGCCATCTTGGGAGTTTCATTTTGACCAAATTCACACTTTCTCTTGCCAGCCTGTTACTTGTTCATACAATATTCGTGATTGATCTCTTTGGTGATTCGAACTTCTACTAACAATATCCACATTCCAAATTAAAATCACTTTTAGTCCCTAGGGATTTAAAAGCCTATATTGTAGTTCTTGTTTACGAAGAATAAACTAGCACTTTTTGAATAGTTGTGATAAAATAGTAGATTGTTTGCCAAGGGAGTAAACAAATATTTTTAAGGCGAGAGCGTTTTTGAGGCGAGTGACGTTTTTTGAATCCAGAGCGCAGCGAGGGATTCAAAGAACGTCACTCGAGCTTTAAATAGTGTTGCTCTCGAGGTGAACACTCTACTTTTTATCACCCTCTATAAGAAAAAAAAAACGTCTGTGATACGACCCCCGTCAGGAACGAAGTTCCTTCTCGCGTATCATTTTAAAGCAAAATTTTCGCAGCCTCCATCGTGGATTTACATTTTGACCTCACTATCGACTTTAACCATCGAAAACTATGAAAACGATACCAATGAAGAAAAATTTGAAAATTTTCGCAGCTGCCATCTTGGATTTACATTTTGACCTCACTATCGGCTTTAGCACCCTCGAAAACTACGAAATCGACACCCATGACGTAAAATTTGAAAATTTCTCAGCCGCCATCTTGGATTTACATTTTGACCTCACTATCGGCTTTAGCACCCTCAGAAACTATGAAAACGACACACATGACGAAAAAATGTAAAATTTTCGCAGCCGCCATCTTGGATTTTCATTTTAACCAAATTCACACTTTCTCTCTCTCTCTCTTGCCAGCCTGTTACTTGTTCATACAATGTTCGTGTTTGATCTCTTTAGTGATTGGAACTTTTACTAACAATATACACATTCCAAATTCAAATCACTTTTAATCCCTAGGGATTAAAAAGCTATTTTAGTCCCTGTTTACGAAGAATAAACTAGCTCTTTTTGAATAGATTTGTTAAAAAATACTTTTCACATTTCTAATAACAACGCTTAATTAAAATGTAGGTATATGTAACCTATAAGGTATAAGCGTACCAAATTACTACAGTCTCTGGATTAAACAGCGAACAGACAATCATAGACGGACTATTGTTTTACTACGGAACCCTAAAAACGATTTGAAGCACATTCTACTCGAGTATTCGATACTTTTTCATTCCTAATTTTAAAGTCGATGTTGTCGTTTTTACCTTGGGTCAGTAAATTGATGCGTAGGTAGGCAGTCCACGTTTCTGGGAGATAAAAAAGGTGTACGCGGAAATATTTGGAGGTCGAGGAGTGCGGGTTCCTGTGTCAAGTGTCACGGGCAGGCGGAGCGGAGGGGCGTCGAGGGCAGGAGGCACGACCAGCCATTGTCCGCGCTCGCACGACGAGACGAATCGCAACGCAGGCATCATGACCCATTAAACGCGGTCACGAAATCATTTTACCGGACTCTTTCACTGACACCAGCCACCAACTTAAACTGCCAAAAAGCTTGCTTTGTTCCCACGAACTCTCACTGAGAAACTATTTTTGATTTACCTACGTACGTTTGAAGTTTGAATCGATATTTCCTGGTAAAAAGGAGAGTATAAATCATTTTAAATAGTTAATGCCACGGTTATGCATAAGTACCTACATAGGCAAAGAAGGTAGCTGGAATATTTCCAATAGGTAGGTACTCTATTAGCAGTAGGTAGCGGAGTTAGAGCAGAGTACTTTTAAGGTTCCTCTTCTACATTGATCTTCTACATTTAAAATTCGAGCCAATATCAATTTTTACTTTTTTGTTCATTTTCACTTGGTTTAGAAGACTATGTCGAATTTTACACGTGGTTTCCATTTCGGTTTTGATTGATTCAAAAAGACATTTTATTTATAAAAAACTACTTAAAAAGAACCGACCAAGTGCGTGTCGGACCACGCACAATGAAGGGTTCCGTAGTTGGATGAATTTATCCCAAATACAAATGTTCTCCCATATATTCTAACTGCAAATGTAAGTTTGTACGCGCAATATTGAGAGATTTACCATGTTATTTAAGACCATAAACTTCTTATAGGTTTTCCTGTAATCTATGGGTAAAGAACCTTTCTCTGTGTTTTTTCAAAATTTTAGGATCAGTGGTTTCGGAGATAAGTGGTAAATTTTCATCTATTTTCTTAAATATCTTAAAATTTATTTATTATAAAATTATAAATAAAATATATTTGAAATCGTCGCAACAAGCCCTTTCATTTAATATGTATAGCGTATAACCTCCTTCAAGAATTGGGCTATCAAATTCAAAAAAGATTTTTTCAAATCCGACTGGTAGTTCCAGAGATTAATTCCGCGTTCAAAGAAACAAACTCTCCAGCTTTATTATTAATATAGATTATAAGTGACATGTCGTGATGACTGATGAAGTGATGAGCTGATGACCCACCCAGTGGGTTAAGGCCTCAATTCTAAATAAATACTGACATGGGTATCTGTTAGGTAGCAACACTTTTCAAAAAACTTTTCTTAAGGAGTAGTTTATCTGTTTTAAACATTTTTAATTAAGTAAAACAATATGTTGTTATTAAAATATTATGCAATTCGAGATTAAAGTAACAATTTTATTGCAACTACCTGTTGCCCGCGACTTCGTCCCCGTCAACCCTAATTCTTTTTCTAAAATAAAAGCCTAAGTTACTCCTTATAACATCAGCTATCTGCCACTGAAAGTGCCGTCAAAATCGGTCCAGCCGTTTCAGAGGTTTTTTGTTATAAGTACCGTATAGGGTGACTGGTAATTAGTGACCGATACTTAAACATGACTTTAGTCATGGGCCAAATCTAAAATCGCAAAAAAATAATGGATTTTTCTAGTTTTGTTGCGGTCGTGTTGGAATCTAGTTTTGTTACAACTGTTATTTTTACAACCGCAAAAGTAACTTTGTTTTTCAGTTTCTTTGAGACATTGGTACCTACTATGAAATACAAACTTATTAGTGCCACCTAACTTAAAATGGTCAACTTTCAAGGAGTGGAAAAAAAAATCTCTTTCATATATAACATAGGTCATTTATATTTTCTTTTTTTATATTTTTATCATTATCAAGTTTTTTGCTACTAAGTAACATAAAAACAATGCGTAAGTGTTATACTTAAGTAATCTAAACGAATAGGTACTTAGCAAAATTAGAGATAATATACTCAAGGCCGCTTTAGGGCAAGCCGAGGCCTCGGGCACACAAGAATTTGAGGCCCTCTGGGAAAGTAAAAAAGTCAGAGACAAAAAGAACTGCTATGATTTTATATTTACTATGGGTAATGGGTACAAATCAAATATTATATATAAAATACTGCAGGTTTGAGTTGGTTACGAATTTACGATAATGGTTTCTTTTGGAATTTCTGTTCTAAAAAATCGATTTAAAACTCAAACTCAAACTCAAAGCATTTATTTCAATTAAACCATTTACAGGCACTTTTGAACTGTCAAAGAGTCGGTCAGTTAGTCAGAAAGTTGAAGCTAATTGCCCATTCCAAAACGTAGATCTCTATGGAGAAGAACGGGCAAGAAACTCCAAGGACACTCTTTTAAATATAGATATTACAAAATCCTGGGTACATCATTCTTGTTGCTTCTATATGTGAGAACAATGTACAAAAAATAATCAAAAGCAATTGAAAATATAAGATTAAAAATAAGCCCTGGCAGATAAGAGATGACCAGTTTCAACTGACGGCGCCCGTTCACGAACATGACGCGTGGATCAGCACCATCCAGCTCAACCATTTTGTAGGGAACCGAATGATCCAACACACTCGCCACCATCAGCGAGACATTTAAGTGAGCATGACATATTCTCAACTGCCATGCTATTTCAAGTCAACATACATCTTAATAAGCTAATAAACGGCTCCATGGTCTCACATTTACAAAAATAAAAATGCTTCTAAATTATACAAAACTATAGTTTGCAATGTATCTAAAAAAATAAAAGAATGTAACCACCAAAAAGAAAGAAAATCATTACTTAATTGGAGCATTCAACAATTAAGTTGGTAAAACAAAAATGAACATTAAGTTCCTAATGTCAAAATATTTTTTTTTTTTTTAAAGGGGAAGCAACTCTTCCAAATATTAAAATTTTAACTAGTGAGCCCAAGCGGCTGTTGAGCAGGACCAGCATTAAGCCAAGCATTTTTATCTACGATATAATCATCTAACTTATAATATGCTTGTCTACATAGTGTGCGTTTAATGCATGTTTTAAATTTCTTCTCATTTAGTTGAAGAATATCAAGTGGTATTTTATTATAACATTTTACACAGTACCACATAAAAGAAGTGTGTACTTTAGACAATCTAAAACGTGGTTGATCTAATTTTTTCCTATTTCTAGTGTTAAAATTATGCCTGTCGCTTATCTTACTAAAAAGATGGAGATTTTTTCGAACATACATAATGTTCTCATATATATACTGACAAGGTACCGTCATGATGTTAATTTTCTTAAACAGTTCCCTTAGAGACTCGCGTCTGTGGAGGTTGTAGATGGCTCTGACGGCCCTCTTTTGCAGAATAAAGATAGAATCAATATCTGCAGCCCGTCCCCACAGCAAAATACCGTAAGACATGATGCTATGAAAGTAACTAAAATAGACCAGTCTCGCGGAATCGACGTCTGTTAGTTGGCGGATTTTCCAAACAGCGTAAGCGGCTGAACTTAGCCGCCCTGCAAGTGATGTTAAGTGAGGACCCCACTGTAGTTTAGAGTCAAGCGTTATCCCCAGGAAAACAGTCTTTTCGACGAATTCTAGTGTCTCCTTATTCAATACAACGTGACATTCACTACTTCTAACATTCGGTAACGCGAATCTTATGCATTTAGTTTTCTTCTCATTTAATACCAAATTATTTACAGTAAACCAATTATGGACCTAAAGCATAGCGTTATTTACGTCGTCAAGCTCCTGTGCATGTCTGTTTACTTTAAAAATGAGTGATGTATCATCAGCAAATAACACCATTTGTGGTCGGGTTTTCAGTAAATTAGGTAAATCATTTATGTATACTAAAAATAGGAATGGACCCAATATCGAGCCCTGTGGAACACCCATTTTGACTTTTAAACCCAATGAATTTACACCGTTTATTTGAACTTGCTGCAGTCTATCATTCAAATATGATTTTACTAAGCTCAGCGCAAGTTTATCTAGTCCGTAATGTTCAAGTTTCAAGAGCAGCGTTTCATGATCTACGCAATCAAATGCCTTGGATAGGTCGCAAAAGATGCCTATTGCATCTCGTGCCTCTTCCCATGCATTAAATATGTGTTTTAATAAAGTGACACCGGCGTCGGTTGTGCAACGTCCTTTGGTGAAACCATACTGTTGATCGTGTAGGATGTTATTACGATTAAAATGATTGAGCATTTGATTTAACATTACTTTTTCAAAGACCTTGCTGAAAACCGGCAAAACCGATACGGGTCTATAATTATTTGTGTTTTTGCTGTCCCCGGATTTGAAAAGTGGAATAACTTTACTGTATTTCATTAAATCCGGGAATATCCCTTGATCTACACATAAATTAAATACACACATCAAAAGTGTCTAGGGATCAACATATATTTTTGCAATAACTTTTCTCCTGATTGATATTAATTAAAATTTTCTTTAAGGATTCATCAAATAAAGTGTTTTCGTTTGTCACAGTAACGATAAACCAAGTCACCTTTGCATTAATAAAGAAATTTGCCATTTTCCTAATAAAGGGATTTTTGACATTTGAACCACTAACATTAAAGTTCGAAAAAAAGACTGAAATAACAGTTTTCTTTAAAATTTTATTGGGTAACTTAAACAATTAATAATCCGTGTTTCTACCGCGAACACTAACAACACAAGAACATCGGTTTGGCATACTCAAAATGAGTTCATCCAAATCACGCTGTGGAATGGCCGCCCATGTTCGTTGCAACAACAAAAAAAGGTCTTCTTGCGACTGGATACCCTCCATATTCGGCAGAGCTCTTCTCTGTAGCATATCCCATGCATGCTCAATCGGGTTCAAGTCTGGCGACTGAGCAGGCCAGAGCAGGACATTGATGTTAGCTGCGGCGAGAGTCTGTCTTACAACTCTTGCGGTGTGCGGTCGTGCATTATCATGCATTAACTGAAATAAGGGACCGATTTGCACTTGTAGAGGAACGATGACGTCAGATACAATCGTCTCAGCATAAATTTGAGCGTTGAGGTTGCCTCTGATCCAAATCAACTCAGTTCTTCCGCCGATCCAAATACCCGCCCATACCATGATGGTTCCACCACTATAAGGATGGACTTCCTGGCAGGATTTTAATCGCTGTTGGCGTCCAGGGGTTCTCCAGTGTCGTATACGTCTTGTATCCGGTCTCATACCAAAACGAGACTCATCAGAAAAGCACACGAAACGCCATTGTTCTTCTGCCCAATTTCTGTGTTCAAGAGCCCATTGATATCGAATCCTACGATTGTGCATTGCTATAGGTGGTACCCGTAGCGGTCTTCGGGAATGAAGGTTCACTTCATGCAAGCGGTTTCTGACTGTTTGGTCGCTAATTAAGTTCCCTGAAGAGTGATGAAGCCTCACGGCTAACATCATGGCGGTTATTGTTGGAGCTCTTCGAGTTAAGATTTGAATGTATCGGTCTTGTCTCCGTGTGGTGCAGCGATACCGTCCTCCATGGCGCTCAGCCACGGTACCAGTGCTTCGGTAACGTGTCCAAAGTCGACTGATAACACTCTGACTTGTATTCAGAGCTAAAGCCACAGTACGTTGCCGGGAACCAGCTTCTATCATTCCCACGGCTCTGAGCATTTCTTCCCTGCTTAAATGACGTCGCCGCTCCATAATAACGTTGGTTTTAATCAGTAGTAGGGAAACAGTAGCACTAATAATGTCTTCAATGCGTTGTATGTTTTTATAGGGAAAATATTGACAGCTGATTTTCATCTTTTACTCGAATTTGATTAACAGTTCCTGTTTCAAATTATGAAATGCACCAAAAAGGATCCATATAAATTTATATAATCATAAATTTATTACAAAGCCACATCTCAATCTCAAGAAATCCGCATAAAAATGCTTGATCCCTAGACACTTTTGATGTGTGTATTAAAGCTAAATAGGGTGCAATTGTCTCAATAATTGATTGACAAACTTTAGTAGACATGCCCCACAGATCTTCGGTCATTTTAATCTTTAGTTGCTTAAAAGCCTTTACGACGACCACAGGGTTTATATGTTTAAATTTAAATTCCACAGGACAGGCTGAAACATTTGCTTTTAATAAATCAATAGCAAGTGAAGGGGAGGAATTTAAAGTTTCAGTAGTTTTAATTGGAATATTGGTATAGAAAGTTGCAAATTCCTGAGCAACATCGATGTTATCGCTAATGAGACCGCGGGAAGTGTCTAGTGTGTAATCTGTATTATGTCTTTTGTTCTTGTTTGTTTCATTGTTAATAATTTTCCAAACTGTCTTTATTTTATTATCTGCTGATTTAATATTGTTGCTAATGAAAGAAGCTTTAGCTGCTTTGCAGATATTTTTAAACGTTTTAGAGTAAGTAGCAACATACTTACTAAAAGTTTCCGTTTTAATATACGGCTTAAGGCCATACAGTTCAAATAATGTTTCCCTACTTTTCCTGATACCTTTAGTTGCCCAGTCACTGAATAAAAACTTAGGGCAAATAGTTTTAGTTTTTTTCTTAAAAGACTTATTAAACTCTGCTTGCACTAATGAAAAGAATTGTTCATACAAAATATTGCCATTGGACATATTTAGACCCTGATCACTTAACTTGCTGATTAAAGTGCTATTAAACTTATTTAAATTACCTGTTGTTATTGGTCTAGTTTGTATCTGCACTTTTAGTATTGGTGTGTTTTATTCAAAAATAACGGTTTGACCGCTGTGATCAGAAGGGAGATAATTAACAATGGCTTTATCTAAATAGTCGCAGCAACAAAAGACATTATCAATACATGTAGCAGTAGTCGAAGTTATTCGCGTTGGTTCTAAAAACACATTTGACAGATTGAATGATTTGAAGAGGCTTAATAATCTACTGCTATTTGAATTATTTTCCAAAATATTAATATTAAAGTCGCCACAAATAATTACTGATTTATTACCAGTTGTAAGTTTTGCCAAAACATCTTCCATTACTGATTCAAATATAGAGTAGTTTTGATAATTTGGAGGTCTGTATACGCACACTATAAAATGCTTATCTAGCTCAACACAGGACAGTTCAATGCTATGATCCACCGATAGTTCAACTATGTCATTACGATTCTTAGATTTTATACAGTTTTTAATTATGATTAATGAACCTCCACGTAGCATGGATTTTCGGTTAAAACAACTGCCCACACTATAATTCTCAAAATTAATTAACATTTCATAATCTTTCAACCAGTGTTCAGTTATACAAATAATATCAAACATTGTTTTTTCTAAAAACAATTCAATTTCTAATTGTTTGGAAGAAAAACCTTGAATATTTTGATGAAATAATTTCAAGGAATTCTGCTTAGCCCCTTTTTTACAATTAACTAATTGATTGCTAGAAGATACCTTGTTGATGGTGAGATCAAAAAAATTGTTACTGGTACCTTCTGTTGTCTTACTGACTAGTTTAAAATATTACTAACCACCTTAATATTAGTATTATTACTAATTTTTGTGGTGCTATTTACAAAATACTTCGACATACTACTTATGTCTGAGTTTATATTAAAAGCTAATAGCGATGCTATTTGAAGTCTAAAACTAATAGGCAGATACGGAGTATCCCTAGTCGATTTTAATTTCTCAACAAAAGTGTTGGTGTCAAAAAATATAAGTTTATCACTATAGTGATTAACTAATAAATGCATGTGGTTATTTAACATATGTATATTATGATTTTGCCTACTTGACAAGTGCTCAAAGTATGGAAAAGCACACAATATTATTTTCTGACAATTAATCTTCAAGATTTCAGTGACACTGTCAGTGATATCATCTTTTTTTACATTAGTACTATTGCCTTCAAATACAGAAATAATGGCTTTCGGATCATATTTATTCCCTATTATTGATGAAATTATCTCCTCGTAGGATTTCCCTGGTATACAATAATTAACTGAAGTTTGACTCAGGTTGTTACTTAATAATTTACCTAACCCTCTCCCTAAACTATCTGAAAACATAATAGAACAATAATAATCTTTACTAGAATAAGGGAGAGAACAAGTATCTGTCTGTGTTACTTGAGATAAAGCCTGTATAACATGTGGTGTATCTTGATCAGGGATACAGTCCTGAGGCTCTCTAGACTGGGACGGGTCCTCCGTTGCCTCAGGTTGAAGAGCCTCAAGGTTGGATGCCCTTTAACAAGAACATTGAGTTGTGCTAAGAGTGATCGGGACCACTCTGTCTGCCTCATCGTTACACATTTCTACTAACTTGTTGGCAGCAAGGATATGTTCCTTTATTTGTTTTTGAGAGCTCACATACTTAATATAAAGTGAATGTAGTGACTCTTCAAGTAGGTACCTCAATTCCAGACTGTAATCGTTGGGTGTCAATTTGATAAATGTTTTTACTGTCTTCTAATTTAATTTGATAGTTTTTTAATTTATTTATTAGAAAGACACGTTCTTTCCTTAGTTTAATATTATTGGAACTATGCTTTTGTTGTTTCTTGAATTTATTGCATTTATTTATGATTTTATTCAGTTTTGCATATTTTTTATTTTATTTAGACTTACTTTATAACAACTATATTTTATCAACTGATTATATCCTCAGTCTATTTTTTAAGGATATCGTAACGTTCTTACTTATTTGACAAATTACTTAGTGGTTCTTGTAACAATTGCAATGTCGTTCATAATTCATTTTCTATTCTCTTTAGTTGTGAAAATGACCGCTCTCCACTACAATCAAGTAAAGGAATATTCTTGTAGCGACTTCAAAATTTGGAAAAGTTTATTCTAACTTAACGGATTTCGTAAGGTTGAGCTACTCTAATCGGCTGATTCCTTTAAAGAAAACATTCTGATTTGAGCACAATATAATTGTAGTCTGTGTTTAAGCTCATAAGCATTAATATCTTCAGCAAATTCTTTGCATTTTTTGTCAACTGATCAGAATCTATTGTTACTTAGATATTAACTGAGAAAAAAACTAAAAATTTATAATAAAAAAATAAAATAAAATAAAATAAATAAAATAAAAGTTTAAAAATATTATCTGGTGCCCGATTAATATTCAATTATTGCGAGGGCCCCCGTGAGTTCGGGGGCCCTGGCACGGGCACCCTGTGCCCTTATGGTAAAGACGACACTGAATACACTATTTAAACATCGCGTAAGTCAGGTGAAGCAGCAGCAGCTGTTTACGTGTTTATGCAGAATATTGGCAAACATTGTGGTTTCATTTTTTAAATAACGCTTTCCTATTGACTCTAGCCATTGATTGTGATTGACTAAACGAGTGGTCGGCAAACTCGTTAGTCAATAGAACCAAATATCAATACTATAACGACTTTTCTTATGAGAGTCAATCCTGTGTGTGTCCAAACTGTCTCAATACACTTTTATTAATCAATAAAACTCCCACCCTCTTTCACTCCACAACGCTTCTTAAAATTAACTTGCTAAGAAGTGGGATGCCTTACCTTGATCATCGTTCTATCGGCTGATACCTAATAATATCAGCCGATATAATGTCATGATGAAGATGTAAGTCGACGCACGTAAGATGCAACTTTGGAAAACTTTGTAAATAATAAAATTTCGATGTTCTGTTAATTTTTGGGGAAAATACTTCGGAAATAAATCGTTGAATTATAGTCTGAATTTTGAATAAAATTTTATATCTTGCTTATTGACCGAACCTATAGGTCAAAGAGCCGCATGCGGCTCGCAAGCCGCGGTTTGCCGACCACTAGGCTAAATGATGCGTGTTTCGATTTCATATTGAAATTCGAATGACGTGCTCAAAACCGAGTTACGCGGTGTTAGCAACTTCAGCGACGATGTCGACAATGTAACTCCTTAATTTATCTGTATCAATGATCAAATTATACCCAATTTAGAAAAGAGTTGGCGAGCAACGAGCGAGCGTGTAGTTCGGATAGTTTTGTCGCTGGACTATTATATTATTAGCGAGTGCGTCGGTCGCCATCACTCGCTTGGGGCGATAGAGAGCAGACGAGAGAGTTCGCCAGCAATATGAATAGTCAGCAATCAACTATTAATAGACTATGTATGTATCTCTTTTACTGACACGGGACCTACATCTATTGTACGTTTCTTGAGCGAGAAAATAGTCAATAGCTAGTCGCTTCCTCGTCGGCGGTGGGACAGGTGCTTCAGATACCCAAGTGTTGCGATGTCGGTACCGCTCCACAGCAGCCCACTGCTAATATAACCTACGCACGAGTACTTAGCTTCGCTTTGTATTCAATGTAGGCGGGAACGTCCACTGCGACCCACGACCACGCTACACGCGAAACAAATGGACCGAGTAAAACCGCTCCGTGCACATCCTACCCCAGCCCGTCCCATCCTTGATGTCCTCCCTCCGGTTGACGCCCTAAGCCGAGGTTCGTACCCCACAGGGGGTGCTCTTAGCGAGCGTTCACCTAGTTTTAATTAGCATAGTTGAATAACCCCTGGCTGGAGGTTTTAAGTGTAGTCGCTTAAGGCACCCACAGAAAAGCCCGGTCAATCAGTCATGATCCTACGAGATGCACTACCTAAAAAAAAAAAGCACATCCTACTTAGCCGAGGACCGTCACTTAAGGTCACACAACACTGATCTTGAGACCTTTCACACTTTTGAGAAGAACGCCATCGCCATCTCTGAGATGTGTTTTTTCTCTGGTTCGATTCTTTGAGTAGATACACAGCTTAGCTTGGCTCACATAATGGTCTAATCGAACGTACCAGTGAACTGCGGACTCGTCGAATCATAATCTACTGATTTGTTACCTCGTAAGCTGGAAATAGTACCTAGGTTTATCCATAACCTAAAAGCTAGAAAGCTCTTTAATTATTATCCCTATCATGCAAGTTATGTATTGTTTGGAGTACATAATAACAAATAAACACATACTTTACTTGCACTTTATTGTTAATTAAATAAAAATAAAACACATAATTATTGTAACTACTACAATATTTTCATATACAAAGTGGATCAATACCTCATTTTAACGAAGACGATTAGTTAGTCACGTTTGTATTACCTACTATAATGTGTTATCTTATTTTTTTTTTTTCTACATGTTTTTATTCGATACAAATCAATTTCAGTTTTATGAATGAAAAGTCGTCGCTTTTCATTCGCCAATATAAAGGTAAAGACCTCATAATATTCAAAGGCTATGAATTTTCTGTTTCAAACTTTAATTAGGTTGATTTGCCTTGTTTGGCCGACTATAATAAACAGTGATCGGATTAGATAATGTAATTTAAGGTCAGCAACCTCAAACAATATCATTAGTATTGATAACCCACCACGGCAATCCCGGAATCGCGGAATTTTTGTAATTTAAAATAAATATTTTTTGCAACTGTTCTATGTTCTAGTTAAGTTTATGACTAACAATAGGGCGGCAAGCTTTGACTGCCCCATGGACAGTCTCATTACATGTTGTGTACTTAAATTGACCTATGTAATCGTATACAAAATACTATAACCATGTACCTACGTGCATGGCAAATTCGCAATTCCCGGGGCACCGGAATTATGTATATGGCTTATCCATATTCTGATATCGTCATTAAATCACAGTAAATGCTCCCCAAACTCCGATCACCGGTTATAACAACTCTATAAAAAATTGTGGCAGAAATGCGACAAAACGGTATTTAATTACTGTTTGGTGAAATAAGATGTAAGTAGTGCCAAAACAATTATTTTAAAGGAATTACTAGTTATCTCATTAAAGGCATAACCAACCACGCTACTCATACTGTACAACCTTCTCTAAGTATTTATTTAAGGATTACCACTGAGAGTTTATTTAACATCATTTTTTTCCACTCTCTAGGTATTTTCATCTACCATTTTAGATGTATGCGTATGGATACAACAGACCATTTAAACATAGATTATAACTTTTATGTACTTTACAATAAATCAATGATTTAAAAATAATACGGGCTGACCCAAAACCATGTTATTTACGAATATTGTTGCAAATAATATAATCATAATAATTATGATTGTTGGATAACTATAATAAAGTTATATAACGATAAGTATGCTATATTATTTACATATTGTTTTTCTATGATAAAAATATAATAAATTGCTCCCACTGACCAAAATATATTTAATAAAAATATATAAACCTTAATATATTTTTATTTGTATATATTGTGGGAGCCTAATTAACAAGAAAATTGTAACAGGCGCAATAAATTTTTAAGACAGTCATTTACATAATACAATATAATTGGTTAAAATTGATAAATTTCAAATACTGTCTTAATGAATTTTACTCAGACTTACTTTTAACAGTGTATAGGATTTGATTGGTTTGATGTATCAGATATAAAGCACTCACGAAGACTGCATTGGCCCTGTAAACATATAAAATATTTACATTAGTGAAAGAGCACAGTTTTGACAACATTTTTAGTGAAATCATTATGTTGCAGGATTTAGCAATTCACTAAATTTAAAATACCACATTATTGTACTGATCAACTCCTGACATGCTTATAAACATTTAGCTAACGACACAAACCAGCATGTAATACACTGCCTTCTTTTACATAATAACAATAAATAAAGTGAACTCACTGTCCCTCCTTGAAATATTCCTTCAAAGTGTTAGAGAATCTCTTGGAATATTTCACAAATTCTCGCTTCCTTTGTTCTAAAACCTGTTTGCCTGTTCCTGGTGTGTATGTGGATACCTCATTCACAGCATCCAGTAACTTCTTGATTGCTGAAGCAATTTCTCTGTGGACAGAACATTGAACTTGATTGAAGCAAAAAAAAAAAAGAGAATCTAGTATGATTCCTGATATATGTCAAGCACCTACCTTGATACACAGATAGAATGTTTTTGTCACATACACATACACTTACTTAATGGTCTCCAAAAAAGTCTTCCGGTCAGTAATTTCATCAGGAATGCGACTTAAGATTTTTTTCAGAGCTGTCGACTTTTTGTTCAATTCTTGGAATGCTTCTTCAGTCCTGTTCAGTCTTAAATCTGCACCTGTAATGAATTCATTGCACATTTAAGAAAACAAGCAATACTATAAAGTATCAAATGAAAGAAATGTTAAAATAAAAAACAATGTTGAAATAAAAGACAAAATCAAACAGGTTGCTAATTTAATTGTAAAATTTATAATTTTGTGTTATATGACATTGATTTTAAATTCTGTGATTACTTCCTCACACACTGACTTATTAATTTTAAAAACATTAGGAAAATCGTCTACTTTTACAATGTTTGTAAATATGTGAGCACCATGTATCTATCACATAATTAAATTATCTGTCGTTGCTTCATTTTTAATTCTTTTTACCTTTTGTGGTATAGTAATTTTATTCTAGGTGCATCGTCTTCACATATAATTATTTAACTAATGTACATACTAATACAAACTATTGTAAAACATTTTAAAAGAGTAACGGTGGAGTTTCTTGCCCATTCTTCTCCATACAAAAACTACCTTTTGGAAGGGGCGACTAGAATCAATTATATTAGTCTGTAAATTTTGACGTTCAAAAGTGCCATACATGGGCCTACACTATTTGCGCTGTAGCATGGTGCGGGTGACAGTTTCAGTAACATTTCGTTTCACTCTTGAAAGTTGCCGCGATTTACAATTTATGACTTAATATTTCAGTTGTACCACATTCGTAATATATTAAATAATTAATAACTGTAGTAAATTAAATTAAACCCAACCAGAATGTTCTAATCAAGAAATAAAATCAAATTGAATGAAAAATTAAGCAAAGTGTTATGCGTATAACGTAACGCCATAGACGTATTTAGTGATGGGATGTACTGCTACGATGGATAGTCGATATTTTTTATAATAAAAAACGTATATTGTGCGTAGGTCAATTTTTATTTTTAAAAGGTCTAATTATACAACAGAACATTTATAGGGTAAGGTTGCTTAAAAGGTTGCTAAAAAAAAATACATGTTATTCGTCTAAACTCATATCAGAGTCAGGAACATCTGAATTGTCACTCAATTCATCATCTGAATCTGTGACGGATATTATTAACGATGACTCAATTATGTTGTCAATATGTATGTCACGATCCCAATCAGACATAATGTCCCTTTTTGTTTTATTCACGACCTTCGACCAGTCTTCAGGTTGAACATTGTTGATGGCCTCTTGTAATAGGGCCAACATCTTATTTGCCGTAAATGGCGGCGAAGTATTATTTCTTGCGGCGCACAGTGGTTCGAAATCGACGCTCCGTGGACATTGAAATCAAAATTTCTTTAGACGAGAAATAAAAATCGGAATGGCTTTATTTCAGTATTATTTATAATATTTGGTAATATGACAGCTATAGACAGCACCATCTCCGAAAAAAAAAATATTTAATATTTTTTTGTATGAAGAAAAACACAAAAGTCGTTTTTTCTCATAACTTAATAAAACTTAAAGCCTGCGGCTTACATGGGGTGTTGTCCTACATGAGGCGATTCCGAAATGCTATAACACGCACACCCATGCGCGCCGCTTCACTCACAGCAGAGTGTTGAATTTCGAGAACTTCAGTTAGAGATTTTTACGTTGATTTATGTGTGATCTTGAAAATATACAAAGTAATTGACTTTAGTTTGCTAATTTGATTAGTTATAATGAGAAATAATGGAATATACAATATAAAAATACTAAAAAAAACACTCAAATTGAGACTTACAATATAAATAGATTTTGCAATCTTTCTTATAATAATTTAATTCGGTGTTAGTAGATAAACAGTTTGACTTCTTAATTAACATTAAAAAAAAAGTACAAAAACTTATAACTAATACAGAAAAATACTAAGAATAAGCAATTGTATAATTGAGAAATATATTATTTCACCACTTCACTCAGAGCAGAGTAATGAACTTCAAGAAATTCAGTGGATTTCTCGAAGGAATTTAATACTATATTATTTGATATCTTTGGGATAGGTGCACATACCAATGGGCAACGATAATTACATAGTAATGATTGTTTGATGTAAGCTATTCGTAATCTCAAGTTTAGCAGGAAATCAATGCTTAATGCATGCTAATTAACTTATGATGGTAATTTAGTCTCATCTCATTAGTGCATATTGCAAATATTGTTAACGAGTTAAGATACATTAGTTAAGGGCTATTTTTACGAAGTGTTTAACTAACTACTATTAATTAAGATACGATTAAGAGGGTACTTTTATATAAATAGGGACAACATCGTCAAAATCATTAGTTTTTTTTAGCAACTGTTCGCGCTATAACATTAACTTCTTGCTTACGTACTTACTTATTATCATGGAAGGATTTTATACAAATTTGGACATATTCATATTTGTGAAAACAAAAAGTTGCTTTTCGCAGCCTAGTATTTTGTTAGAAGCACTTCTAACCAAAGCGACAAATTTGTCTGAAAAAAAAATAAAAAAAATTAAAACAGTTTTGTCAAGTGTATATGTGTGTTTTGCATAGAAATTGGAAATCGTGTAATCGAACAATGCATACATTTGTCAAGAAGTATGAGACATGGCTAGAAAAAGAGATCAAATGGCCCAACTTCATTAAAGACAGATTTGTACAAAGTGAAGAAATTGGATTGGTATCAATCGACTCTGTTACTGATACTGTTGAACCTTCAACCTCAAGTGCTAGTGGTATAAATGATGGTGCATCCACGTCCAAAGTAACTACATGTACTGTTAGCACTACAACACTAAAAAGGAGCCCAAGAAAACCTTTCTCAGAATTATGCCAAAAACAGAAGAATAGAAGAACTTTTAACGCACGACTCTCAGGAACTTGCATATGCTACTGCAGTGAGATGTGGTGAGGAGAATGAGGACGTGAAAGATTTAATAAAATATATTACCGAGCATCCTGAAAAAGCAGCAGAGATCAAGAATTTTTTGAAAGGCAAGACAACTACTAACAAGTATTCAGCAGAGAAAGCGTTGGGTATATTTATTTCTTTGAAATTGTCGAAGTGGCAGTATATAACTTTAAGGAAAACTGCGAAAGAAAGTGGTGTAGATTTGTACCCATCATATTATTCGGTTTTAAATGCCAAGAAGGCATGCTATCCTCCTGAGAGCGATATTGAAGTGACCGAACGAGGAGTTAAAGTAAAACTTCAAGCTATTTTGGACATCACTGTCACTCGACTTGCCAAAACATTAAACTTGGACCATTTGCAAGATAAAGAACTGATCTTAATCTGCAAATGGGGCTTCGATGGTGCGTCAAATCAAAGCAACTACAAGCAATGCATGAATGCAGATGAAGACGACTCTAGTGTTTTCATGAGCTCTTTTGTACCCTTGCAATTGATGTGTGGTGAGGATTTGGTCTGGGAAAACCCAAAACCTTCTTCTACAATGCTTTGCAGACAAATTTATTTCAAGTTTGTCAGCGAAAATAAGTTGGACATGAAGGAGGAAATGGGTTTGATCGATGCTGAAATTAAAGCATTGAAGCCATCTATCATTGAAAATAATATACAAGTTAAACATTCAATGTTAATGACCATGATAGATGGCAAAATAACGTCTCACCTGTCACAAACCTCGATGCAAACATGTGACATCTGTAAAGCTGTACCAAGTGAAATGAATGATTTGGAGAAGATTCACATGTAAGTTGAATATTGGAAATGTATGTTAATTTTTTTTATTTTTTTCTTATTGAAAAACACTTTTAACCTTTTTATTCATATTTTAGGAAATCTGTATCATCTGATATTTACAAGTACGGTTTGTCGACTTTGCATGCATGGATCACATCCATGGAATGCCTGCTGCATATCGCTTACCGATTAGATTTAAAAAAATGGCAAGCCAGAGATGAAGCTAGTAAAGCAGCTTTGAAAAGTCGCAAACAGACGATACAGCGAAAATTTCGAGAGGAAATGGGACTCCTGGTGGATATCGTAAAACAAGGTTAGTTGATTTATTTATTTTGTATAATATCAAAGGGTTTTTTAGTTAGTGTAATACTATAAAACTTATCTTATAATGTTCTCATATCAGTATTTTTTATATAAAGGTGCTGGGACCACGAATGATGGCAACACGGCTAGAAATTTTTTCCAGTGTCCTGAGAAGACTGCAAATATCACTGGATTGAGTCAGGAGCTCATCCAAAAATTCGCAACTATTCTCCGTGTTGTATCATCAGGACAGTCTATTAATATTGATTTGTTTGCCAATTATCTCGACGAAACTGCGCAGCTGTATGTGGAACTGTATGGCTGGTATTTCATGCCTTCCAGTATCCACAAACTTCTGCTGCATGGAACTGAAATAATAAAACATTTCAACATTTTGCCTATAGGAAAGCTATCAGAAGAGGCATCTGAGGCCCGAAACAAAGATTTTAGAAAACTCAGGGAACATCATACGCGGAAATTTTGTCGCAGAGCGACAAACCATGACATCTTTAATGGTTTCATCGTATCCTCAGACCCATATTTGTCAAGCATTCGACCTAAACTGACAAATAAGAGTAGAAATGATTTAACTGAAGAAATGAAGTCTCTTCTTTTAATTGACCCGGATACCATGGATAAGGAAAACATTGAATTTGTTGAGGTGCCAAGTATGATGGATTCTGATTTTGAATTCTTTGATAGCGATGACGAAACTCAGTAGACAAAATTTTAATGTTTGATGTTTTTGTGTAAATTTTATATATTTCTCAATTATACAATTGCTTATTCTTAGTATTTTTCTGTATTAGTTATAAGTTTTTGTACTTTTTTTTTAATGTTAATTAAGAAGTCAAACTGTGTATCTACTAACACCGAATTAAATTATTATAAGAAAGATTGCAAAATCTATTTATATTGTAAGTCTCAATTTGAGTGTTTTTTTTAGTATTTTTATATTGTATATTCCATTATTTCTCATTATAACTAATCAAATTAGCAAACTAAAGTCAATTACTTTGTATATTTTCAAGATCACACATAAATCAACGTAAAAATCTCTAACTGAATTTCTCGAAATTCAACACTCTGCTGTGAGTGAAGCGGCGCGCATGGGTGTGCGTGTTATAGCATTTCGGAATCGCCTCATGTAGGACAACACCCCATGTAAGCCGCAGGCTTTAAGTTTTATTAAGTTATGAGAAAAAACGACTTTTGTGTTTTTCTTCATACAAAAAAATATTAAATATTTTTTTTTTCGGAGATGGTGCTGTCTATAGCTGTCATATTACCAAATATTATAAATAATACTAAAATAAAGCCATTCCGATTTTTATTTCTCGTCTAAAGAAATTTTGATTTCAATGTCCACGGAGCGTCGATTTCGAACCACTGTGCGGCGTAACCTAAAAATAAACGAACTTATAAAAAAAAGTATTCAAATAATCATCAATCAGCCTAATCTAGTATCTGGTAATGTTTTTAAACTAGGTACATGCTACGATCGGAAAGCTGATTTTTTTATAAAGCTTCAAAATGGGAATTGAAATTAAAAGCATACCTTTTATTTGGGCCCAAATCAGCTCAATAGCGTTATACTGGCAATGGTAGGGTGGTAGTCGAAGGACCTGGTGGCCTTTTTCTTTTGCCATCTCGTCCAGAGCATAGGTAGGAGTTGGTGGCTTATGGCGTCGGACTAAGGCAATAAGCTCCGTCTTTAACATTTTTATATCTGCTGTAACTCCGTTTTCACTCAGCCACTTCACCAACTCGCTTTTGCGGTTGGATTGGTTTGGGGGTTTATTAACTTGCACCGAATGGTAGGGTGCGTTGTCCATTATTATGGTCATAGGCTCTTTTAAATTGTTTAATGGACCTATGAACCAATCTTTAAATTTTTCGTAATTCATCTCCTCATGATACTCCGTAGTTTTTTTTGACTTAAAAGCCAGCAAACAATCAGGGACGAATCCACTTGCTGTACCTGCGTGACAAATAATAAGGCGTTCGCCTTTGCCTTCCGGCACTTTGGTACACGATTGTGCCGTATCGTCGGTCCAACTTTTACCCACTGTGTGGTTGGCGTTTAGCCACGTTTCATCCAAAAAGACAACTTTGCTCCAATCACTTATGTTTTTGGCCTTCCTTAAAAATCTACATCTTGCTAGGGCAATGTCAGTCCTATCCATAATAATCTTTCTTTTGTTAACTTTTTTGTAAACAAAGCCAATATCTTTTATAACTTGCCGTAGCGAAGTAATACCTCCTTTGAACAAGTCAGCTTCTTTTAATGATTTTAGAAGCTTGAGCAATGTGGGTAGCTCCATTCTTCTATAATAATCATAAATATGATTTCTAATAGCAACCTTAGCAAAATCATCCAAATCTGTGATTGGCTTCACCTTGGTCCGCTTTTTGTTGGGTGTCGATAATTTATTTTCAAACATCCCATCTTGGCCAATTTTCTCACGTGTTATACGCGAAACTGTATTGCGGCCAATATCAAGAGCTTCGGCTACTCGTTCTACAATATGATTCAATGGTAACAACGGTCCATTATTTTGTTGTTCTCTTTCAAAGTAGTCTCGGAGGCGAACAACAAGCTCCCTGGCCTGACTACCCAAAACAGTTTTTTTTGTATGCTTAGGCATGGTAATAACAACAAACTCAACAAACTTATAACAAATAACAATTTAACAAAAATGAAAACAAACAATGAAATCGTAATACGTGTCACATTAAGTCACAATATAACGCGCTTGCACTCGTACTCGCACTCACAGCATCGCACGGGTAAACAACATGGCCGCCGCGCCGATGCACCATAGAGCAAAAATGTTGTCACGAAAAAAAAAACATAAACCAGATTTTGATTATTTTATATAAGTACAAAGATAATTATGTAGCCATAAAACATTTATATTGACAAGTTTATACACGTAGCACACACGTAGTTACACTGCACAACTGAATAATACACTAATTTTCATAACAATATTAAAGAGAACTAGATTCACGCTGCGAGTATCGTTAGCGATAAAAATGAATTGCATAACCTCACATCCCTACGTGGTACTGACAAATGTCAACGTCATACGGGCAACTGTCACCCGCACCATGCTACAGCGCAAATAGTGTATGTGAAATAAATTATTTGACTTTGACATTGTTATTTGTTTAATCTCTGACACTGGGGAAGTAAACATTGTGTGGAACCTATAGGTTCCACACACTTGAATGGCACTTTTGAACGTCAAAATTTACAGACTAATATAATTGATTCTAGTCGCCCCTTCCAAAAGGTAGTTTTTGTATGGAGAAGAATGGGCAAGAAACTCCACCGTTACTCTTTTAAAATGTTTTACAATAGTTTGTATGACACTGGGGAAGTAAACATTGTGTGGAACCTATAGGTTCCACACAATGTTTACTTCCCCAGTGATTGATTGTGTATTTGATCGTGTGATTGATCGTGTATTTGTTTAGATTTGAAACAGATTTTTAATCCATTGCTTCATTAGTTGGAAAAAAAATCTGCTCAACAACGTAAATACCACAATTAATGTTGTTGAACTGTCAGTATGAAACAAATTTGCAGTAATCGTTTACAAAAATAAGTTTCGCAATTAAGGTACTGGCCTTGTAATCAATATAGTCTGAAATCGCAAGCATGGTGATCAATACTCATGACTTCTCTGTATGAGACGAGGCTTTGTCCCAGTAGTGGGGCAATGATAGGCTGGTATTTTTACTATTATAATTTTAACTAGTGACCTGCCCCAGCTTTGCATGGTTTTTACGACTTTACAGAACTTCGAGATTTCTTTATTATTTTAAAGTTTAATATGAATGTTCTATACACATAAACCCTCCAAGATTCAATTATTTAAATCTTTTGGAAACTGCACTAACATTCATTGCATAATTTAGAAAAACATTCATTCATGTATAGATTATATTAGGTCCTGAGTGTTGTATTATTACTATTTAAATCTTTGATAACTTTTAGTAATTCAAGGCACTTTATTGATGAGACATGAAAACTCACTTATCTTTTAATTATCTTATTTTCCACATATCTTTTAACAATAAAGTAATGAAAAAACTACTTACACTCAGCTTCTGTCAAGGTTCCTTGAAGACGCAGCAAGCTTTCATTCATGTTGACAGGTATATCAGCTCTTCGCATGATACCTGCCACCAAATCATAGTTCAAGCCTGGGACGGCTGCTTCTGCCTTCGTTAGGGCAGCACGGAGCGTTTGGGAAGCTCCCAAATCATACTTCTCTAACTGAAAAATAACATTTATTTCTTAATTAGACTGCCATGTGTTCTTCCTTTCAGTGAACAACAAGAATGTCTATCAATCTTATAGCTGGTCTAATGAATCATAGATATTATATAAAACACAATAGTTTTAAGTTAAGCACTTATAATCAAATCATGAGTATCATAATCTTATCTTGTAACTTTGGATAATGTAAGTATTGTACCAACATGAACACTATTTAAATATTTACACACAAATTACAACATTGCTCAGGTTGCGAGCATGGGTAAAATTGATAACAAATAATAATCATAAATGTGTCAAATTTCGCAACAACATTCACTGATAATAAAATTAAAGCTGTCCCATTCACTTCCTACTTACATTCTTCTAAGTTAAAAAACAGCACCTACATAATTGCTTTCTCCGCTAATAATCCATTTAAGAATCCGTCATGACTCCAAAAAAGTTAATTTAATGCAAAAATACTTAACAACGCTTGTTTTCCTCAAATAAACTCAATACTCTTTACGAAAGGCAAAACGAACGGAATACAACATACCTGAGTTAAAACGGGACGTATGAGAACGGGTAAAACTAAAGAAGTAACAGGTAGTTCATCACCCATTGTCATTGTGGTTACGAAAATGTGATTTATCAATATACAAAGTTGCAGCTTCTAGTTTTTCGTTATTATTGGAAAAAAACCAAGAGAAAGAAATCCACTAAATATTTATTGGCAATCAGCAGTTTGACACCACAGGCCACAGATTACTAATATTTTGACAGGATTGAGGATATTGAAAATTCACAACTCACAAGTCGGAAAAGTGAAAAGTGTCACAAAAAAATAAACCGATCGGATAGGCCTTGTCCAGTTACAACTCCAAAAAGTCATCAGTCATTTTTAGTACACAATAATTATTTATTTTAAAGCAAAGAAATTAATATTACAAAAAGTAGAAACACAAAACTTAAAAAAACATTATTCGTCTAATGTCAGCACACACCAAAATAAAAACATTCAAAACTATACTATACAAGCAGAAATAAAAACGTTAACTGTATATGACCCTACCGCAAGCAGTTACGTCTAAATTAGGGTACAGGTCGTGCCATTAAGGCGAAAGCGCCAGGGTAGCCCGCGAAATTCAATTTTTTTTAGGTTTTTTGCAATTTGCTGGTCAGTATTAAGTTGTACGTTGATTAATATACGATTCGCGGCCGTAACAAATATGTAATTACAGAATTATAATCATTAAAGTCATCAACACAACTCTCTAAGACCACGTAAGTCCAAAGAATAACTGTTTCATGAAATCATCATTCTTTGGACTTACGTGGTCTTGGAGAGTTGTGTTGATGACTTTAATGATTATAATTCTGTAAATACATATTTGTTACGGCCGCGAATCATATTTTGATCGATGTACAGTATCGACCAAAAGTCCATAGGCAAACTCACAAACCAATAGACTGACGCTGCGGTTTGACTTACGACCTTCTTCTATAAGTTGTTACACACACACATACTTACTTTGTCTGCAACTCATACTAGTTCATAATTTCGAGCAATACTGTATATAGCATGCTAGCGCAGTGGATAACCTGCTTTGGTATATGCGATTATGGCGAGCCGAGAGGGTTCGAATCTCACGTGCGGTTAGCTCGTCATTTTTTAATAATTACTATTCGTAGTTTTTGTTATTTTTTAAATAAAGACTAGTTCAATAATCATTTATTTTTTGGTTCATTCGTCTTGTTCACATAAATATTAAAGTTTAGCAGGTAGACCTCAGAAAATTAAGTAAATTATTTCGATTTCTGTAGGGTAGACAGATGCAGTTCGTTACGAGTATTCATTTAATAGAACTTTGTTGGTTCGTGATTATTGTTGGTGACAAGTAAAAGCGGTGTTGTGGTTATTATTTTCAAAATGCAGTCAAATATAAATATTGAACGGAGATCAAATATTATTGCGCTGCGTTAAAGTGAATGTAATTTACACAAATATCGTATGAAACCAGACTAAGTGTGAGTGTTATCATTTATATATTTCATATTTGACTAAACATAAATCTTAATCAAAGGTATTGTTGATCGAACAGAGGTATTGTTGAGACAGAAGATGCCTTTAAAGTTTTTATATTTATTATGAGGTTTAATTCGATTAGTGAATGATAAATAATTAGTATGTGTAATAAATACGATGTTATTCTTTGTTCTAGAGAAATACTGTGAAGGTTAAGAGATATTTGGAAGAGGCTTGTTATCGAGAAGCAGCGACGTCAAATGGTGAATAAATATGAAATAAATGGTTGCATATCAACGAGATATTTTGCTGAATTATTAAACACGGTATTATGAACCGTTCTCCGTGCACTCTGAAGGCTTGCATCACTGAAGACCAGCTAGGAAACCATTTTTGACAGAAAGGCATAAACAAGAACGTTTCACGATAATATTAAGACTTCAAGAGGGACACTGCTATATTTTAACCTTAAAATATTTACCGTTCTAACTTAATAAACAACACATTCGTTATTGCATGAATTTGTGGTAACGATTTTTTTAAGTATGCAAGAAATACGACAAAAACCACATTGAAATATGGTGTTTGTCGTATTTCTTGCAATTTGACCGAAAATGTTTAAGATTATTTTAGTAATATTATTATTTTAGAATTAAAATCTGTGGTTTAGTTTCAATCTTCTTTTCGTAAAGAAAATGAATACTTAAGCTATAACCTCAATACCAACCAATATTTATTAAAGCCAAATAAAATGTAAAATAATTAATGTAAACAAACTGCCCATATTTAACCTTAAAATCACCTATTTTGTAAGTAGTTTTTTTTTTACATTTTGAGTAGTCTAATATTCTTATTTATTGCTTAATTACTTCGACCATGATCAAAGCTTAATATTTATGGCGAAAAAATCCATTTAAAATTCAAAACATTTCATAATTTAAATATGTCAAAATAATACAAATTGCTTCTAAGTTTCTTGAGATCTATATCTAATAAATATTGTTTAATTTTGTTATCACATATCTTTTATTCTAAACCCTTTATTGCAATATCAAAATTAATAAAAAAGGCAGCAATATTAAAAAAATATTATTTTTGAAAACAAAAATAATAAATTTCGAAAAGAAAAAAACCGCGCTGTTCTTTACGAGATCAGAACCTAAGCCAGCTCGAATCTCAGACCAACTCTTTAAAGCCTTCTGCTATCTGCACACATAAGATTAATTTGAATTTTAGCAATGACATAAACTGGCCAATGTCACGCGCATGATGCATGTGTGTTATCGTGTCTAACAAAAGCGACGGAGATATATTTTTGTTTCGCGAGTACGTGACGACAGTGTGTAAAGCGTTCTCTGTGGTGTTTGTGCCGTGTTATTTACACATACAGATATACGGACTATATCGCGTGTTCACAGCAAAACGACTCTTAACGTGCCTATCCACTTTTGAGCGCTTACTGTACAACTTAATACTGACCAGCAAATTGCAAAAAACGTAAGAAAATTTGAATTTCGCGGGCTACCTTAGCGCTTCCCCCTTAAAGTTGAGACTTGACCGCGCCTCCCGCCGCTCTTTCCCCCGCCCCGATGACGCCCCAGCGGGGACCTCATACCGCTAAAGAGACCCATAAATCGTCTACTGCGCAAGTCAAACCACGTGGTGCGTCAAGTCTCATCTGACTTGTACACACGTAACTGCAAGCATGACAAGTCTGCCTAAACATGATTTTTTGCATTTTGCTTGTGCAAACGAAGCGGCACACTATGGATCGAAAAAAGGCTCTCGAAGACATTAGAGAACTTAAAAATCGTCAGTTTTTCCTTGAAATGGCTTCTATTAGCCAATAATAAATCATAGGATACATTCTCTGCAATTTTTTTTTTTTACAATACCATACTAAATCTGAAAAAATATATTTAAGATTTAGTGCGATTAAAAAAAATCACAAAATTGATACTCTCTCTGTTCTAGCTCCATACATTTTTTTTTGTAAAATATAAGGTGCCATCAGACCGTAGACAGAGAACTCTGTCTACGCATCAGACTGTGATTTAAGGTAGTTCAGATTTTTACGATAACAACACTGCTGTCAGTCTGTCAGTGTCAGCATCAGCAGCAATAGCATTCAGCCAGCAATTTCTTAAGTTGTGTGTGTCCACTTGGATACGTTTTGTGATTTGAATTAAATATTGTTTAACTGTAAATAAAAAACCGTATAAATGGCGAAAAATACTTCTAGTTCTGCCTTTCGTAAGATCGATATCGATCAGTACAATGAAGATAACTTTAGAGAAGATGAAGCGGAACAATCCATACCCACTGGACCGGATGAGGGAGAAGTTTGCACTTTACTAAATCAATATCCTTTTTAAATAATAGAATAACACTAATTTGTAATAAAACACAAGAGCGACCTTATAAACACTGTACTTCTGATACCTACTTTGTTTCACGTAAAACATTCATTTTCCTTTTGTAACAATTCATATGAATCATCCTATTTGATAAACACACACACTGATAAGTGTGCCTTTTATGTATGTATGGATATTCAATTCATCTTTCGTTGTTGTTAATATGCTTTAAATACCGTACCGTCCATCGTAACAATAAAATTCAACCTAGTGTTTGACGAAAATGGTGTAGGACTAAAACAGACCATCAATTGTAGGCCTACAACTTTTAAATGTTCTGCAAAAAACTTTGCTGGGTTTGTTTTCGGATTCTTCTAAATAAGTATTCAAAACCGAAGAATCTGTGGTGATTTGACTTTTGTTAAACTTGAACTATCTTATTGCAAAATAATGTTCTAACTGTAGTTGATGCGTAAACCTTTGAGCCCATTTTGAAATTTCGTACTTTATTTCGATTGAAGTAAACTACAAATACAAAACTGACAAGAATAGACTGTGTTTTAAAATTTGTTTTGTGTATTTAGAATTTGAATTTGTCAGAATAAAGTTAAAAAATGGTGTAATGGTGTAAACCTTGGTTGGTAATTAAAGATAATCCTTGTTCAAGCCCGAAAAAAAACACTACTACTAACTATGACCATTATTATGTTTGATATCCTTAACTCTACAATACAGGCCGGTATATTGATGCCCTGAGAGTTGTATTGAACAATGCACCAGTAGGATCAGCCAATCAGCAAATCAAAGTAAGTCATACTTGCATTATTTAGTCCAGACCTTATCATAATTAGAATGTTTTCATTCAACTTAAAATATGCCCAGAAGATCCATGTCATGTTCTTGTAGTGCACTAAAAAGGCAACAAAGTTAATTCATATTATAAATATGTGTGGAATAACGCAACATATTATTATAATGGTTGTAAATAAATAGATAGAATACCTGCTCTTTATATTACGCACACCATTGTGTACATAATAAATCTATTTTGTGTCACCCTATTTAAATTAAATTGGTAAATAGATTCTAAGTAAAACCTAAGTAGTAAAATATGAAACAGGTATTTACGTATGGTATGTTCATACATTCACCTAAGATCTTTTCTTTTCAGGATAATGCACTGCAACTAACTTTGAAAGTCCTGCTTGCCATAAAGTCTACTCAAATCGAAGAGGCGGTCGGAAACCTGTGTTTGGATGATGTAGACATTCTGATGAAATACATTTATAGAGGATTTGAATTCCCCACTGAAGGATCAAGTGGACATCTATTGCTATGGCATGAAAAAGCATTTAATGTTGGTGGATCCGGTTCCATAGTCAGAGTACTGTCTGATCGAATGAGAGTTTAATTTTCTTCTTACAGTATTAATATTTGAAGCTTGTTAAATGATTTATGTATGTCATACAATATTATTTTCAGTCACATGTTTTTTGTATACTTAAATTCTAATTCCTAGTGCAGAGTAATGAAGGCACAACTACTGGAGCCATTTTTGATGTAATTTGTGCAGATAAGCTCCTGTCTGTCTGTAAATAGATAAAGTGAATTGTATCAAAGATGTTATCATATTGCACATAAAGAATAAAGCCACACCTTATAGTAAAACTTACCTTAAATAAAACATAACATTATAAAACAGTGAATGTTCATCATCCTTTTTCTTCCTTGATTTATGTTATGTATGTATGTAAAAGTCAGGGAAATAAATTGTTTATCAAATTGACATACTACGTCGATTTTGTGCAAAAATTTTCTCTAGCTCTTGCAGCATTCTCTAAGCCCACATTCACACGGACACTTGATTTTCAACGCTTTGCTTAGCGCCGAGAATTGAAAATCCAACTGTGTGTGTTTTCAACGTGCTAGGACGAGAGTGTGTCCCAGCGAGTATGATTTTCAACGCTCGGCTTAACACCGAAAGTTGAAAATCCAGTACGCGAGAAAATCTCGGCGCGATTTTATTACGTCCGTGCTAACGTCGGCTAACACTTTACTGCAAAATTCAACCCCACGTAAGTAAGCCAAGTAAGCCCACGTACCCACGTACTTTATAAAATGGCGCGGAATAAAATCGCGTGCTGCGCTTGGAATGGATTAAATAAAATAAATAAAATATCTTTATTTCAGACCTAAGCAGTCCATACGTAGTTAGTGGTTAAAACAAACTCTGCTTACATGCTATGTTATTGTTGTTAGTACTTAATTCAATTTAACATAAACCTATACCTAATTCTACCCAGTGCCTTTGGATGGGGCAGTCCACTCTGCTAACAATCATTTTTAGGATGCCGTTCCGAGTGCTACGCAAACGTTGCAGTAGGGAAGCCGCTTTCTTACGCATGATGGCGTGAAAGCCATCCGTACGTGCTTCTGCAAACATTCCCGACGCACTGCAACGTCGCGGCAACCGCAACAGCATCCTGAAGGCATTGTTGTATTGCAAGCGTAGGACGTTGTAGGCTCGACTCGTATATGACACCCATAGGCCGCTCGTGGAGAAGGACTGACAGAACGCTTTAAATAAACTGACTTTGACGTCTGCCGTGCAGCGAGCAAACCTACGGGCGAGCATAGTGCCCCTCACCGCCAACGCCCTGCGCTCGCGTTCTATGTCCCCATCATCACGTAGGTCACTGGTGACAACATGACCCAAATATTTAAATTGAGTTACCACATTCAGTTCAACGCCGTTGAGATATACTGGAGGTACACGACGGGGCTGTTGTTTAGGTGCCTTAACCACTAACACCTCACTTTAAACAGAAAGCGAAAAAAAAAATCCAGTGCGCGATAAAAAATTGCAGCGATTTTATTACGTCCGTGGGCTTAGAGAACGCTGCTAGAGCTAGAGAATTTTTTTGCACAAAATCGACGTAGTATGTCAATTTGACAAACACGATTTTATTACGTCCGTGCGAACGTCGGCTAACACCGAGCGTTGAAAATCGAACAACGCGCGATTGCCCGAACAGACAGAAAGCGGTGCATCTGTTACTTTAACTTGCTGCGATTTTTTTTTATCGCGCACTGGAATTTTCAACTCTTGGTGTTAAGCCGAGCGCTAAAAATCCAACGCGCTGGGATGCACTCTCGTCCCAGCGCTTTGAAAAAACACACTGTTGGATTTTCAACCCTCGGCGATCAGGAGAGCGTTGAAAATCCACTGCACGAAAAAAAATATCCGCATTTTATTACGTCCGTGCGAACAGGGCTTAAGCTTTGAATGAATGCGACATACGAAGTTCTGTACTTGTGCTCCCACGGACGTGAAAAAATCGCGTGCGTTGGTGAGAACTCCGATAATTAGATACCTACTAATTACAGTAGGTACCTAACTTTTGAAATCAAAATTAAGGTAATTAAGTTCTTATATAATTTGGGTAATTAGATAATTCCTAATAGGTTAACGATCATACAATACAGTGTTAAAAACGAGTTCTTAGAATGCTTTATTAAATTATCACTTAATTTTTTCTCTCGATGTCATTAAATATATTATTTAATTTTGCTTCAAAATTTCAAGTTTATTAATCCATTGGTCCGGATGTAAGTACAAATTTTAGTTCAATTTTTTTATAAATAATATTTTTTTATAAAAAAAAAAATCACAGTTGTCACCATTATTTAAAATACACCAAAAATGACAAATAATTTGTAGAACAGCCATCTGTAAGTATATAAACAGATAAGACAGCGGTTTTGAAGATATTTGGATTTATTACTTTGGCACCATACCATTTTTTTTTTAATAGTTTAGTTTACGTATGAAATGATATTCCATAATTATATTCATGACTACTGAAGGCACTAGAAGCTTATCACATGCAGAAAAAAACACCCTATAGAAGTGAATACTTGAAAAAAAAACCGCACTGCAGTAATCAACGCGTTGATGTCTTTTTAATGGTGAAAAGCTGGTGTTGTCATAGTGTCGCGAAATCAATGGTTTAGTCCCATCTCAAAAATGCCCAACGCGCCTAAAGAAGTGTTCACTTTAAAAAAAAAGCGAAAAGACAGTACTTTCGCGCCGCGCCGGCTCGAAGAGTGCGGGCGTACCCCATCCTCAAGGCCGTAATAAAATATTGGAATAATCAATCAGTTCTGGGCATAGGTAAGTACAGGTCGTGCCATTAAAGATGAGACTTGACCGCGCCTCCCGCCGCTCTTTCCCCCGCCCCGATGACGCTCCAGCGGGGACCTCATACCGCTAAAGAGACCCATAAATCGTCTACTGCGCAAGTCAAACCACGTGGTGCGTCAAGTCTCATCTTTAATGGCACGACCTGTAATTGTGTGGAGTTTATCATAAAGAAAGTAAGTAAACATTAAACGGGTTTAAATTGAGAAAATACAATACAAGAAACTTGCTATTTAATTGATAATAATTATTATAATTTTTCACGATATTTCCTTATTACGTAATTGTATAGCGTAAAAAATTGACCTTTTAAAACTAGTTATTCAAGGGATGCATCCAATATTTTCTTTGTGTTCTCCTGCATCACAAGTAACTATCGCTAATAATTTTGCGGGGCCCATCGACGTCCGCCCTGCATGAAGAGTCAGTTCCAAGTGATTTTTTAACGCTCGTTCGAACATTAACACGCTGTTGAAAGCGGGAACATATCACGCTAGGCATTTTTATTCCGCCACGATTTCATTACGTCCGTGCGTACATCATATAGGTGATCGCACACTCGTCTGAGCCGAACGAAAACGCTAGGAATGGTCTCCTAGATTCCGACGATTCGATGCGGACTGGTGTGCGAGGTTTCATAGAATTTCATATAAAGAATTTTTAAATTCGGTTCGTTCAACGCGGTCGGCTCGGATGTGTGTTTACCTCTAATGTGTATCAATTCAGGCGGGAGTTTTAAAATATAACTTTTTTTACGTTTATAACCACGTAATAATTGATAATAATACTTTTATTATTATTGCGTCACCCTCGTATTAAATAAAATTGAAATGCTGTTCGTTGGTGAGAAACAGACTCTGGTATAAAAAAAAATTGTATACTTTTAAGGAAAAGAAAAATTGGAAAAGTTACCCAGAAAATTGGAGAGTTCGGGTAAAACAGTGCTTTTCTCTAAGGAACTATTGTATTTATTGGGCAGGACAACGTCTTTCCCGTCAGCTAGTAAGTAATAAAAGTCAATAAGAGTATGAAATAACAATTTACGAGCAACAAATTCTATTCATTGTGTCGACCCCCAATCAACTGCGTAATAAACTAATAAGTGAACCTACCTACTATTTTGCGCAAACATACAAACTTCGCCGCGATTTTATTGGGTTCACCGGATCCGCACTCGTGCGGCTGTCGGTTCGGTTAGGAGAGGACACAGGGTATGAATTATTAAAAGAAAACCTAATTATCCGAGTGATAAAATCGAGTTCGCCTCGCTCGCTGTTGCGTCCTGTGTTGATTTAGTGAAATCACCCTTAGTTTAAGATAGGGTGAGTGGGAGTGTACTGCGTGAGTTCGGCAAATGGATGTGCGATTAACGCTTGTACGACTAAACTGTACTGCGACTCACCATAGTTCGAATGCACGCTTGTGCGACACACTGAAGCTTGCCATTACTCTAGTGCGACATGAAGAATTAACATTTGTATTCATTATCTTAAGTATACCTATCTGATGATCTCGATAGCTCAGTTAGTTACAAACTCTTGGTAATGTTTCGGGATTCGATTCCAGGTTACAAACTTGTTAGTACTAATTACAGATCTGTTAATCACATGTAAAAATGGGAACAACAAATGTATATTTTGTCCTCTTTCCCATAAACAAAACATATTTTACATATTTTTTTTTTACTTAAGTAAACAAATGTTTAGCAATATGTCTTACGTCGAATGCAATAAGGCATAATATTGCTGAACAATATATTTGTTTATGTTACGTATACATACATATATTTATACTTCGTTTATTGGTAATGGGGTAAGTGTATGGGATATGACTAGCATAGCATCCTAATTATCAGTACGACAGGAAATTGGATTAATAAATTAACAAGTATCTAGGTATAAGTTTGCTGATTAAAAATAAGAATTACAATAATTTAACAGTTTGACACTATTAGAATTAATAAATATCGAGTGTACCTGATACACGTAATGAAACGAAGGTAAGTAATATTTTTTTTTGAACAACTTTCATATTTGCTTTGAAATGCGACTACTTTCATTTAATTTGAGATTGATCGTGTTATTCCGTATCTTTATAAAAACTTACCTTTACGAAAATGAATATGCCCATCATAAATAACTTAAAATCAATAACAGGAAAGGACATTTTGGAAATTGATGGCTATATTTATTGTCAGAACAAACAACGTTACGTGGCGATTTATACTACTGGTGTTGCAATGAAAAAAAATCGGTTGTAGTGTAATGTGTACATTAAAACAATGAAAAAACATGGTGCAGGTACACGAACTTTTAAATAAATTTATTGGTCGACATACCCATAAACCTGATCCAGATAAAAGAGAAGAATTAAAGTTGATAACTACATTAAAGCGGAAGGCTACTAAAAGCATGGATTCTCCTGGACAAATTATCCAGGCTTATAACCAAACTATACCACACACTAGTGCTCACAATCTTCCAAACGATAACGTGAAGCGAATGATTAGTCATCGAGCTAGGACAAAGAATTTCCCAGATTTGCCGAAGCGACTTGCAGATGTAAAACTACGTTCTCAATATACCAAGTTTAACGATGAGCAATTTTTAATCGGACATTAAATACATGATGAAGTAGAGTGTGTTTTAGTATTCAGTAAGTACTAAGAATAATAAAAATTTTCTTCACAATTCTCCATGTTGGTTGATGGATGGAACTTTTATGACATGCCCAGCGATGTTTGCTCAGTTACCTATATACCATCCATGGAGTGATAGGACACACTGAAATCTCCGACAAAACAGCGCCATTAATATATGGATTACTATCCTATCACACAAGACTCATCATTGTTATGTTATCTTATTAGAAATTATTCGCATCTACGTTTTAAACGAAATGAATATTGTACATCAGCCTAAAATTATTTTGACAGATTTTGAAATCGCTGCTATAAATGCGGTTAAGACAGTTTTCCCGGCAACCTTACAAAAAGGCTGTTTTTTTTTTTCATTTAACCCAGAACATCTGGAAACATGTGCAGGCTGCTGGACTTGCACAAAAATATGGACGAGACAACGATTTTGCAAACAAAATAAGGCACTTAGCTGCATTGGGTTATTTATGCCCAGAAGAAATTCCAGCAGCTTTCCGCCTTATTGAAGAACAGGTGCTGCCAAAAGATGCCGAAAAGATAAGTGTGTGGTTTCGGAAATATTATGTAGAAGGAACTTACACAAAAAAACAACCTATTGGTAATACCTGGTTATTTGAAGCTGAAAAAAACAAAACACCACCAATATTTCCACCACACTTATGGTCTGTAGCTCCCAGCGTCGAAATGGGGATACCTACTACACAAAACTGTGTCAAAATTTAGCACCATAGATTTAATGCGCTTTTGGGTCGCAAAAAGTGGAATGTCTATAAAACTTTTGAGGAAATATTAAAAGAACAAAAAATGACAACGGACACAATAGAAAAGATTTTATGTCAAGGAGCAAGTTTACCAAGAAAAAGAAAATAAAAACAACAAATTAAAAAACATTTACAAAAAAAGATACAATGGATTTGTTATCCTTCTTGCGTGGTCTGTCCTATATTTGTTATTTAAAAAAGATGTAATAATTCACTGACATGATCGTCTATTTCATTTTTTTATGATATAATTTGGTTAAATTCATTTTAAATCTGATCGAATCGTTTTTGTTTAATACCTTTCGTTTTCATATAATAAATAGTATTGATTATATTGAAATGTAGTTTATTTATTTATATACATACATGAAGTTATTGCTTTGTTAGTTTTTCATTTAAGATCTATAGACGGCAATATCGCACAATCGTTTGTCGCACTTGGGTAGTGTCAAACTACTGTAATACTGCACCAACGTACTTGTGTGAGCGCAAGTAGTACTGTAATTCGACAGTACTACTTGTGTGATAATTGTTTGTCGCACTACCGTAGTATTGAACTATTGTCGCACAATCGTTTGTCACACCAGCGTGATGTCGAGCTTCAGTGTGTCGCACAAGCGTGCACTCGAACTATGGTGAGTCCCAGCTCAGTTTTGTCGCACAAGCGTTAATCGCACATCCATTTGTCGAGCTCACGTAGTACACTCTGTGAGTGGGGGCAAGATCGAACAGTTTTATGATGAGATGAGCAGTGTCGTATTTGAAGTTTTGTAGAACAGTACTATTAGATTATGCTAAAAAGAACATCCCAACTGACGAACTCTTAGATAACGTTTCTACAATTTTGAAACACATCCTCCACATATGCAGCAGAAATTATTTGGATTGTATAAACAACTTCTCCTTCAAGTACTCCTGTCGCAAAAACTTCAGATATTAATATAAACAAAGTGAAACTTGCACATTATCAACGGAAAAATACGCTCAGATGATAAAATTTAAAAAAGGAAGTAATTTGAGCTGCACAAAAATTAGTGAGGGTAGATTTTAAAATAATATATTATAAGCAAACAATATTGGTTGATATTGAAATTTTGTAAACTAGTGTTATCAGACGTTGTTGGTGGTCACTAGTCTATAGTTTGAAGTGCCCTTAAAACTCTCAACTGTGTGTAGTGTCAGAATACCTTTAGTTAACAAATATAAAACGATTTAAACAATATATATATTTCAATCTTACCCTACCTGGGGAACATTGAAAGTGTAGTGTTCTCAAACTTTCCACTTTAATTGCATAAAGTTATACTGACAATAAAACATCACCATCAATCAAATAAATCCTTTACCTTTACTTTATCCTAATATCAAGATATACAAAACAAGATTTCGCATCTTTCTTTCATGTTGGTCTTTTAGATATATATATATATTTTATATGTTCATCTTACCCCGTCAAATATTGATAAGTAAAGATGGAAAATTGTAATAAATAGTAAAGACGAAAAATAGCCATATTTAGATGTAATACACAACTAAGAATTACAAATAATTAGTTAATATTCCAATAAAACACTCGTACCTACCACTTAATTAAATTTACAGGACACGGGGTAAGATTAAAATACTCGATTAACTTGCGTAAAAGTCGCTGCGCAGACATTTGCATTTTTCACACAAACCACTCACTGGGGTGTGTGTGTGTGTGTGTGACGAGGTGTGCGACGTAACAAAAAAGCGGTTTTAGCAATGTCGCCATCACTGCAAAAACTGCACTGAATCTGGCGCTTTGGACGACTTTGAGTGTTTTTCGTATTGCCCCCACTCACCCTACCTACTTAGATTGATTTACGTTTGCACCAAATAATGAAACATTAAAAAAAACAACACAGACCCAGAGGGCACGGGCGGAACGGGAGTGCAAGAGAATGCACTTGCACCTCCCTGGTTTCAAAATAAAATATAGGTGTATTCAGAACTAAAGAAATATCTGAAAACGCCTAACACAATAATAGAGATTTTAACCTATTCAAGGCGAGATCCTAAAATTTTCGAACTCCCTTCGCTCGCTGTCTGCATTCTGCAATCTCTGAAATCTAAAGCTTCTGTGCATTAGTCGACAAAGTACCAAACTCCTAAGTATTTCCGAAAATCGAATCGGCCTTAGATGGAGTGCTAACATTATCGAGCTTGCTTCGCTCGCTCTTGCATGCTACTCTATCTTAATTCTTAAGCTTCTTTGTATAAGGCTGGACACATTCATTCAGAGTCGGAATTGATAATATTAATTAAGAAAGCCCTGAATTGCATACAATTTAATTATGCTCCACACACATTCAGATGGTTTCAGATTATGATTTTCTCTAAATGCAATTCCGGGATTTCATAATTAATAATCAATTCCGACTCTGAATTCATTGAGAAATTCAGAATGTGTGAGTCCAGCCTAAGTCGACAAAGTTAGTCCTCTTTCTGTATGAATGGACAAAATAAAACCTATCCCATTCGAGGCGAGACGGAAAATCTCTTCTTTTTTAAGCTTTTCTGCATAAGTCGACAAAGTTACCTTGTATGAATGGACAACCGATAACCTAACACAGTGGTCGGCAAACTCATTAGTCAATAGAGCCAAATATCAATACTACTTATAACGACTAAGATTTCTCATGAGAGCCAATCCTTTCTGTGTGTCCAACCAAACTGTCTCAATATACATTTTAATCCTTAATAAACTCCCATCTTCTTTAGGTCCACAACGTTTCCTAAAATTAACTTGCTAAAAGTAGGATGCTTTCTTCATCATCATCATCAAATCGGATGATAATAATATGATGAAGGCATCTTACTTATTAACGAGTTAACCTTGAATAACTTTGACAGGTATAGTAAATGATTAATTTTCGATGTCCTGTTAATTTTTGGTAAAACTACACACATCAAAAGTGTCTAGGGATCAAGCATTTTTATGCGGATTTCTTGAGATTGAGATGTGGCTTTGTAATAAATTTATGATTATATAAATTTATATGGATCCTTTTTGGTGCATTTCATAATTTGAAACAGGAACTGTTAATCAAATTCGAGTAAAAGATGAAAATCAGCTGTCAATATTTTCCCTATAAAAACATACAACGCATTGAAGACATTATTAGTGCTACTGTTTCCCTACTACTGATTAAAACCAACGTTATTATGGAGCGGCGACGTCATTTAAGCAGGGAAGAAATGCTCAGAGCCCTGGGAATGATAGAAGCTGGTTCCCGGCAACGTACTGTGGCTTTAGCTCTGAATACAAGTCAGAGTGTTATCAGTCGACTTTGGACACGTTACCGAAGCACTGGTACCGTGGCTGAGCGCCATGGAGGACGGTATCGCTGCACCACACGGAGACAAGACCGATACATTCAAATCTTAACTCGAAGAGCTCCAACAATAACCGCCATGATGTTAGCCGTGAGGCTTCATCACTCTTCAGGGAACTTAATTAGCGACCAAACAGTCAGAAACCGCTTGCATGAAGTGAACCTTCATTCCCGAAGACCGCTACGGGTACCACCTATAGCAATGCACAATCGTAGGATTCGATATCAATGGGCTCTTGAACACAGAAATTGGGCAGAAGAACAATGGCGTTTCGTGTGCTTTTCTGATGAGTCTCGTTTTGGTATGAGACCGGATACAAGACGTATACGACACTGGAGAACCCCTGGACGCCAACAGCGATTAAAATCCTGCCAGGAAGTCCATCCTTATAGTGGTGGAACCATCATGGTATGGGCGGGTATTTGGATCGGCGGAAGAACTGAGTTGATTTGGATCAGAGGCAACCTCAACGCTCAAATTTATGCTGAGACGATTGTATCTGACGTCATCGTTCCTCTACAAGTGCAAATCGGTCCCTTATTTCAGTTAATGCATGATAATGCACGACCGCACACCGCAAGAGTTGTAAGACAGACTCTCGCCGCAGCTAACATCAATGTCCTGCTCTGGCCTGCTCAGTCGCCAGACTTGAACCCGATTGAGCATGCATGGGATATGCTACAGAGAAGAGCTCTGCCGAATATGGAGGGTATCCAGTCGCAAGAAGACCTTTTTTTGTTGTTGCAACGAACATGGGCGGCCATTCCACAGCGTGATTTGGATGAACTCATTTTGAGTATGCCAAACCGATGTTCTTGTGTTGTTAGTGTTCGCGGTAGAAACACGGATTATTAATTGTTTAAGTTACCCAATAAAATTTTAAAGAAAACTGTTATTTCAGTCTTTTTTTCGAACTTTAATGTTAGTGGTTCAAATGTCAAAAATCCCTTTATTAGGAAAATGGCAAATTTCTTTATTAATGCAAAGGTAACTTGGTTTATCGTTACTGTGACAAACGAAAACACTTTATTTGATGAATCCTTAAAGAAAATTTTAATTAATATCAATCAGGAGAAAAGTTATTGCAAAAATATATGTTGATCCCTAGACACTTTTGATGTGTGTACTTCGGAAATTGATCTTTGAAATATAGTTTGAATTTTGAATAAAACTATATCTTTACCCAGACCCCCGCGACGCGCCGGTCTGCGTCGTTGTTCTAGTGGTCGCAAGCGCTACTGCTGAGCATGAGGTCCTGGGTTCGATTCCCAGGTCGGGCAAAGTGTTATTGGGTTTTTCTCCTTGAAATTTCTCTGTAGCAGCTCGGAGTCCGGATTTGTGCCCGGTTGATGGCAATAGACTCGCCCCCTATTACATGGGACTTGAAACATAACTGGCGAAATGTGGGTGAACCTGCTACAGGGACACCTCTGCCCAACCATTCGGGGAAACAAGGCGTGATGTTATGTTATCTTTACCCCGACCCCCGCGCGTATCTACACTCGCACTCATCGACATTTGTACAGAGCCGCACTCTATGGGCCAAAGAGCCGTATGTGGCTCCCGAGCCGCGGTTTGCCGACCACTACCTAATATATCCGAGGTGAACTGCAAACATGATCGACTCGCTTCGTGGAGCTGAAGATGCACCTCCCTGAAAATAAACCTGCGCTCATGCCAGAGGGCCTCGCAAAATTTATGTTGTATGATCGGGCCCACATCGTCTTGGCCCACCACATGGCACCACTGAATACTATCGAATTTTTTAATTATCCCTTTTTCTATTCCAAATATCCCGGTCGGCGCATTTCAGCATTTAAGTAGAAGAGAGTTGGACATCATGTCTTTATGGCAGTGTCTTAATTACCTAATCCTACAACTAAGCAGGATAAGTTAAAATTAAAAACAAAATTGATGGCCCCATAGTTTAGGGCTCGCCTCTCATGCACAAGGTTGTGGGTTCATATCTGGGCAAGTAGGTACTTACCAATACAAATGTGACTTTTTATTTTTATGTTCCTTATACATTAACATTACTTTTATGTATCTTGAACATTACCTACTGATATCCGTGAAAGAAAACATCGTGAGGAAGCCTAGACTTATATTTTGTCAATTAAAAAAATATGACAAGGTCACATTTTCTTAGTTTTGAATATGAATTATTGGTTTGAATGAAAATGATTTAGGCCTACTCGTACTTTTCAATGTAACTTAGATACACACGTCGAGAGTCTAATGTTACCTTCGAAACTATATATTTTCGGAACACTTCTTCTAGGATTTGTATTATTTTTACTTATAAATTATAACCTTAGAGTTATGGGACATCAAAAGGAACACGTTGTATACTTAGTTAAAGTCTGAAATTGCCAACCCGTCTTGAGCAACCGTGGTGATCAATCAATGCTTGTGCCTTCTCAGTATCAGACAAAGGCCTCTTCCGTTTTCCCTGCAGTGGGACAATAATAGGCTGATACTATAATTAGATTTATCCTTATCCTACCCTTTTTGCTGTGCTCTACAGGGTCCATAATGATCTAAATTATATAATTACCACCTAAGTGCACATTATGGTAAAGCAATAAAGTTATTGAGTATTGAGTATCAGTGGATAATTTGGTCAGTGGGTCGTCTTAAGGGCGGAGTTTTACGGTTATTTGCTACCTACGGACATGGTTCGTAGTTACTAGAAAATCAAACATAAAATACCTAACTACTCAAAAATCAATCAATCGTCAGCCTTTTCCAAACTATGTTGGGGTTGACTTCCTGTCTAACCGGATGCAGCTGATGAACTGAATATCAGTGTTTTACATAAGTAAGGTAGATGTGTTTTTTTTTTTATAAACACAATATTAAAATATGAGCATATTTACGTAAATAGGTTAGTTACCTACCGCGGAATTATCAACTTAGGTTTGATAATATTATATAACATGCTAGGTCTACATAAAACCGTGCCCGGGATCCCACATTCCTAACGGCTTGCAATTAGTCTCTTGCTAAGAATTAAAGCGGTGTGACAGAGGGCGTGATTCCACTCCCAACCCGCATATCTAAGGAACCATTTGCTTTTTCAGGATGTCTGTTATGTACCTACCTACCGAGGAACATTCGACGACTCTTTCGGACCAGGATAAACAAGGTATGTTTTTCCGTCGATTGACACGCCGTCCCAGAACATGCCCGAGCTCCCGTATTCCACTGCCTTGGAGTCTTAGTTTGTGCGAAATATTATTACTATACCTACACTCTTTTACGCCTATCGTCTCAGAAAAAACACAACCTTGTTTTACATAAAACATCACGCCTTGTTTCCCCGAAGGGTTGAGCAGAAGTGTCCCTGTAGCAGGTTCACCCACATTTCGCCAGTTATGTTTAAGTCCCATGTAATAGGGGGCGAGCCTATTGCATCACCAAGTTGATGCTACTGAGAAATTTCAGTTAGAAAAACCCAATAACACTTTGCCTGACCTGGGAATCGAACCCAGGACCTCATGCTCAGCAGTAGCGCTTGCGACCACTAGACCAACGAGGCAGTCTCGTTCGACTCTCTCGATTATAGTTACGGAAATATATAGTTATATAATGACTAATAATTCAAGAGAGCAGTAACAACCTACTTCCAAAACAACACTACAAAGAGCGATAGGTATAACATTAGCTACCAACTTAATTTTAATTTTCTGTATGATAGGTACTTACCTACGCCAATCACAATATGTATACTGTTCGTCATTTAGGACTTTTGTGGTGTTATTATACGCTATTTCAAAAAACTAATTCATAAACCGAATCGAATACTCACGGAAAACAATAATAGTACCTACCTACCCAACTACGTAGCAATATAGGTACCTACCTACTTAGTAACTGCAGCTGTGGATTGTGGAATACTTACTGTTTTCCTGTCTATTTCATTCTGGCAATATTTAAATGATTAATTCATATTTTATAAGGGTGAACCCTAATAGCGGTTAATCATTTATACGGGATGAAGGTTTTACCAGGTAAACTTTAAACCCGATTCGGTCCCTAGTCTAAACATCTTAAGAATGTTCGCGATTTGAATAGCTCTGAATACGGTCACAATGACTGCGAGTCTGACCACTTCTCTAGCTTGCTGAAGAAAGTAATTGGACGGTCGCAGCGTCGAACGTAAGCCTGTCTTTCGCGCAGAGAGAATGTGCGATATATAAGCAACTAAGCTGACTGGCCATTCGGTAGTTTTTTAACTGCGCCCCAGACGCACACTTGTACGACATGGAAATACCGGTTAGTAAACAATTCAATTGCTCTCATTACAGTTACCACGATTGCGCTCATTTTTTTTTGTGTTTAGTCTTATGTAACTTCTTATATAATACCAACTTCCTATTTTTACACTACGGTGTTACGTAGGTCAGGAAAAAAATGATTACAGTTGACAATATAGTTGCAGACTTAATAATGCAATACTTACATCAACTGTTACGAATTGTATACTGGGTGGCAGGGACATCGACGCGCAAACTGTAGGTTCCTAACCATGAATTCAGTAGGTACATGATCTTAGACCCCCTAGCATAGAAATTTTTCGTCGGCTATCAAAAAAAAATCTGCTATTTCATACAAAAGTAAATAACTACGCGGAAAAAATGGAAAAGCTTTTTTTTATAATAACCGACGTAAAATTTCAGGGGATCAGAGTCGTGTAAGTACTGAATCCATCGTAACAGGTCGCGTGTCGATGGGCTGTCACCCTGTAACTGTAAATTCACTTCAAGTGTTAGGTATTGGGTTCTTTCATCTGGAATTTCTCAGTCGCAGACCGGAGTCTAGATTTGTGCCAGATTGGCAATAAAAAATTTTTAATAAAAAATAGGCTCGCACCCTTCCATGGAACATAACAAAACAAGCATATTTTGGTTGTTGTGCCACACTGTGGTCACACCTAACCGGGGAAAACAGGCTTGACGTTATGTTACCTAAGGCTATATTACATAACTTAGGATGGCAATGGCATTGGGTGTAGGTATAGCTTTCATGGGTGTAGGATAAACATACTTTCGGGACAGGATAATATATTTTGAAAATTAAGAAGTGCGCATTATTTAGGCAGGTAGGTACTTACTAGGATTTTTATCGAGACCTAATGAAAAAAAAAATACACTTTGAACATTTGACCATTTTTGTATTTATATCTTTTTTATCCTTTCAGACATTAATAATATTGCTGTGCTGCTCGTATTATGGGTTTGCATCACAACATTCCCACCACGTCCACACTATACCTATAGAAAACTATGAAACTGAATTGCAAGTTCTCGGTGAACACGTCGAAATTCCTGAAACCCCCGTCAGAGTGATAAAAATCACGAAAACTGTAGCTGTCAAGGTACCAGTGCCATATCCGGTGAAAGTGATCCAAAAAGTACCCTACCCAGTTCACATTAACAAACCTTACCCAGTACCCGTACCACAAATAGTTAAAGTTCCCCATGTTGAATCTCCTCCGAAAGTGCACGCACACGAACCGTACGGTAGCCAAGGAAGCCAAAGCGACAATCCTGGCAATTCTTATCAGGTGCAAGAAGCACATTCCCGTGACGGATCTTCAAACGATGACTCTTACTTTCCTCAATTCCACAATGGAGGAAACTCGGGTCACAGCAAAAGTTTTGCACCATATAGTGATGACTATTCTTCGGAGGGATCCTCGGGTAATTCTTACGGAGCACCGGCAAGCAGCTATTATGGAAATGCCGGCGGGAATGATGCAGAATCTTTTGAATCCAAAAATTACGAGCAAGCTATAAAAGATTACAATCATAGAATGAATCCAAGTGAAGATAGCGCTGGGCTCAAAACTTTTAACTACAATTAAATCAGTTTTATATAAAACTTTGTAGGAACGTACCTGACTGGACTGTTTATATAATAGTTTTACGTTTATTTCCTGTACATAAATAGTTTTTGTATTGTGAGTGTGACTCGTATGAGCGGCTTGTTCAAACAGTAATATTATTGTTTACTTAGTCTATTTTTGTTATTTTATTGTTGTTGCTAGATGTGTATAGCGTGTTGTTAATTTTTCAATAAATTATTACAAATAAATAATATCGAAATCCATTTATTTTACATTTTCATGATTATCGTCACATCTAATAAAATGTTTTAAAAATACAGACATTCATACATAAACTCACGCCTTCTTCCCAAGGGACTAGGCAGAAACTACAGAACACCACCTGCTACAACTACGATCCTTACAGTTTAATCCTACATTTTAAAACTGTTACCCTAAAAGGACTTATGAAAAGATAACGTACGTAAATACCTTTAACAGCATGACAACACTAATAAAAATAACATTATTTTTAATATAAATTATTTTACAAACTTTAATTAGGCAACTAACTTAAAATATATTGAATGCATAAAGTACTTACTAAATGTGTGACGGGAAGGTGTACCTAGTCCTTTTTTTTGCATAATGTTACAAGCTACAATGAATAAGTTGTATAATGCCTAATAACGTTACATCGTCAAATACATACCATTCTATTCTGTTGTAATGAACTAAAAATTTTATCTTACATAAATATATTAACTTAAGGTGAAAGCGCCGACCCTGCCCGCGAAATTCAAATTTTCTTACGTTTTTTGTATTTTTTAGGTCAGTCTCAGATCTCATGTTAATGATTGATTGATTTGCGGTCGTAAAAATAATAAATATTTATTTACAGAATGTTAATAATTAAAATCGTAAATACAATTCTCAGTGATGGTGTATAATGTCATAAATTCACGAAATTGACATTCTTAGCAGCAAATAATTTTATATGTTATTTAGGTAACCATGAGATGTGGAAGAAATGGAGGGAGGCCATCTTTTATGACCGCCAATCAATCAATCATTAACATGAGATCTGAGACTGACCTACAAAATGAAAAAAACATAAGAAAATTTGAATTTCGCGGGCATGGTCGAAGGTTCCACCTTAAATTTACGTAATATTATCTATTTATTAGCTAGAGACAATGAATTATTAGCTAGTTACAACAGATACACAAATCTTTGAAAAAGGATTACGAAAATATGTTTTTACATTTGATTTGCAACATTTTTTTAGAAATAATATAAAAAATTAATAAAAATATAACTTTAACAACTGAATTTAAAAAGGAGAAAAGAAAATTACGCATTTCCCAGCATTTTCTTGATCCAAATCACCGCATTGTTCATCAACGAATTGTTCTTCAACGACAGGATCGACTTTAATGATGGGTCGTACCACCTCGGGCTTCTCATCCTCGTCCGACACATACATCCGAGTCAGGTCGGAAGCGACTGATGCCGTCTCGCACGCACTGGGAACAATTCATAAATTAATTTTACTTCACGGCGATCTGAAATATAATTCATTTAACAAAGTAGTAATTCTTATGCGCAGCGTAGACATCGCGTTTGTTTAGATATAAATATATTTTTTTAAATGGAATTATCGTCCTTGGTGGCAACACATACAGGAATGTCACTTTTATTTCGCGCGCGTTTTTTCATCGCGAAGAAAAAAATTGCTCTCGTAAAATTATTCATTTAAAATAAGTTTACGGAACTTTTTACTAAAATAACAAATGTTAATTATGTTAAGTGATAGAAAGTGCAATAAGTGCATCGTTAGTGAAAACCTGAGACGGACAAGGCGTCCATCAACGATATTAACAGGAAAGCTGATAAATTACCTACATCAGAACTAACTAGAAGCAGCTTTAGTCTTGAGTTCCTGACCCACATTAGATGTACTTAGATCCGGAGGCCTCCCACAATCCTAATGCGCGAGAATGCCTGGCTTTAACTGACCACTTTGTACGTGATACTGACAGTGCTTTACAAACACTATGGTGGACATTAACACAACACAGCTTGTTAAAGCCTTACCTATCTCTCCAGTGGACACGAGATGTCTTTAGTAACGTTATCTCCACGTTACTAGCTGGATGAGAAGATACCAGAGAGGCACGTGATGCCCTTAGCGATGTAACTGTACATAGCTAGCTGGTACGCGCTTGTCAGCATTACCCCTCCAGTAAGCACGAGATGCTCTCAGTAACGCAAATTCTACGTTACCAGCTGAATATGAAACTACCAATGTAGCACGTGATGCACTTAGCGATGTTATTCTACATAGCTAACGCTGGTATGTACTCGTCACCAGGGGTAAGTCACATTTCTATGATCTTGGCTAAGGAATTGTCAAAGGTGGTTCTATATACTTTTAATTGACAAGCATGAAGGTTGCGAGACAGCCTTACTTAACCCTGCACACTGTCTGTGTGTTATAAACTTGCAAAAGCATTATACTTCCTATAGTGAGTGTGGAATTCTGCCTCACTAACTAGATTGTTATCAACGAGTACAAGGTACTCTCAACAACATTGATTCTATGTTGCTAACTGGTACATAACTGACATAGTGTGCACATGCTTAGCACGAGATGCTTATAGCATGTTATCTCAATACTACGTGATCTAGCTTTCAGGATTGCCATTTTTAACAAACAAAATATAGCTAATTAAAAGATATCACTGTGTACGAGATACTAAGTGACTTATCTAGCTCTAGGTGGCTTAATTATCCTACCAAAAACTGATAAATGATATCTATTTTGTAAACTAAAACAATAATGCAAAATTGTGCAACTTTTACAGGCATACATTTGAATACACAAGATACATTGTAAACATGATTCTGTGATACAATGTCTGACGACAAATGCTACCTCTGGAAACTCTTGATTTCAGATACAAGTGCAATGGACTAAACCTAATACAAAGTATTATTCCATGCTCCCATACTTACTCATCCCATTTAGATTCCTCTAAACTGAGGAAATAAGGGATTGAGATATTCCAGAAACAAACCATACTGGTTATTACCCCTATCATAGGAAAAGCAGTGACTGACCCTATGCTTATGAAGAACATAAGACAAACACAAATTGTTGATTAACTTGGCTGATGCAGCAAAACCAGCTGGCAATGCCCACTGCCACCAAACTAAAACCAGAACAAAAGTTATATAATCTCTAATTGACATTAACTTCAATTCATCCTATTTGATAAACAAACCGAAACAATCACAAACTTGAGTACACAATGTTTTAGCTACAAACAATAACAACTATTCAATAAATATTAAAACCGCAAGACATTCTCATGATAATAGTGAAACTTACCAGTTCTATGGCGAAAATGCACAAGCACAACATTAGTTGATTTACTTACTTTTGTAAATAACAAAATAAAACATCCTGCTACCGGGTTAATAACAGGAATCACACCATTGAAAACTACCACCACAATATCTTATGATGTTTTGGTTTAATCTAATCGGTTGGAATGGACTATGTCTGAAAAATAAATGAACTATTTTTGTCACTGAAAATAAAAATCAATATCTATGGTTGACCTCAACAACAACCCGGCTTATATTCCAAAATAACAATTCAAGAAGACCAATACTGGAATAAATGCTGGCAAAGCAGTTATATTCCTCTGATTCTGCTATTGGCTATGGACATAGATAAGAAAATATTTGATACCTACCAAATTCAATATCTTAACCTCTCAAAGCCATTCTCTAGAAGCTGACCCCAAAATAGTTGGGAAAGGGCCAGGCAGATGATGATCCTCTCAGTACCATCAAAGAACTTATTAAATATTGAGATGCATCTCAATACAATATTGGTCACTGGAATAAATGCTGGCAAAGCAGTTATATTCCTCTGATTCTGCTATTGGCTATGGACATAGATAAGAAAATATTTGATACCTACCAAATTCAATATCTTAACCTCTCAAAGCCATTCTCTGGAAGCTGACCCCAACATAGTTGGGAAAAGGCCAGGCAGATGATGATCCTCTCAGTACCATCGAAGAACTTATTAAATATTGAGATGCATCTCAATACAATAGATAGATCTACAAAGAATTTATCTGAAAAATCATAGCTTAGCCAATCATAGCTTAGCATATCAAAATAGATAGGTATAATATACCATATTACCTTTATGAAATCATATTATGATTTCATCCTATCCGTACAGGGGTATCACTTAGGACTATCTGGAAGATAACATTACCTACCAAATAACCAATAAAGGGTTAATTACATATACATTTACTAATACTTTTCATACTTGAATAGTCTCTTATCTCTGTTTTACCTACTAAATTACCAGTAGTGAGTGCCACTTACAGAAAACAAGGTTTTCTTACAATCTAACTTGACTGTTTATTTGGTAAAATATCGAGACTGCGATAAGACATACCAATAAATACCACTATAATTGTGTTTAAATGTTTGGGCTTGAAAACTAACAATGCTATTTTTTAGGCTTGATTATTAAGTTTTATTTTTCACTTAAACAAACCTTGAAATACCAGTATGTAAAAAAAAAAAAAAAAAAAAGTTCTAGTCAACTTAGTCGCATTATTTAACATTACGCCCGGACTTCCCGAAGGGCTGGGCAGAAATGGGTGATCTTATCCAAAGCTCATAAAATCAAAATACCTAATTAATCATTTGATTGCCAACTACTAGTCTACATATTTAACAGTAGATTTGAATGATAATTGCAGCACTAAAGTGAAACTATCAAGGAAACAAATAAAGGAGGGGGGGGGAGAACATTGTGAGGACAAAGTAGGTATTGATGGATTGTGAGTAGAACATGAACAAGATAAGGTATAATACAATAAATTTAGGTACTATGAATGAATTATCTACAAATTGCTTTACTCTAAAACTCTCCATCTGCTCACCAAGTGCACATCATAACAAGTTCAATTATACAACTCCCTCACTTAAAAATGCAACTCATTACACAATCCCAATTTTGGACATATTATGAGGTCAAGGAAAAGAGTTCATATCTTTATACTTCTAAAATGAATCTAGTTTCGATTAGCTCTAAACTCGTCAAGTAATGACTGCTAGCAGAATATGTGAAACTCATATGGAAATTAGTATCGTTGAGGAAAAACCCTAAGCATCTGAAATAGACCCTTTCACCTCAAATTTGTTCAAACCTCTCTCCTATCCAGGGCATAACATACTGCCCTTATTAATTGGTGCTTACAAGTTAAAAGCCTATTCCGTATTTGAAATTCAGTTTCCAAAATACATTTAATAACTAGAGTTATGGAAAACTAGTCCATCCTAAAATGAAATGAAACCATATCATAAAGCATATACTTACCTAAGCAGAAATAACATCAACTGATCACAAGAATTTGACCAAACAATCCTACTACATTTTTCAAAAAAAAAAAAAAAAAAACTAAGTTTGTCTGTCAGTACAATTTAGGTACAATACAATTCCACAAATGCTTACCAAAAATACCTCCCTGCTTACAACATTCAGGGGCTAAAAGTCCTTGTTACACCCTATGAAAGTTTAACAACTAAGGACTTCACAGCCATGGTGCCTCTTATTCAGATCACTAGATAACTGACATTCTTTAAAATACCCTAATGATAATCTTTACAATTCATCTTCTAGACTCACTGAGCTCGACACTTACCTTGACAGCAAGATGTAATGTGCAATTCAATACTCACTCATTAAGCACAACAGTATCCCAAATAATTTAACTATTTACAGACAGATCTGAGAATGCTATTCTCAATCATGGAAACTTCTAAAGTAACATCATAACATTATGCCTTGTTTCCCCGAATGGTTGGGCAAGGTGTCACTGTAGCAGGTTCACCCAGTTTCACACTTTTAAAGTATTCATATCATAATATCCTCCTGGTATATTAATTCAGAACAACTTTATAAAATTTGCATAAACACAAGCTGGGTTAAATGTGGTAGGAAGTGAGAGTGATACTAATAATTCACCTCCCACAGCACAAAACATACAGTAGCTCAACTTAGTGCTGGCATCAATTGAAATAGACACAGTGCCAACCAACATTGTGTTGATGATTATACCACATTACTGATGAAAAATAGTTAAACACTATTAATTAAGCAACGTTATTAAGAATTTATTTAAAATGGATACACCAACAGCATATATATTGTACATTAAATATTAAATGTTAACAGTATGGACTTATATACATACCAATTACAGATGTACATGACATTCACATAAAACAAAGCAACCTTCTCAAATTACATAAAATTAAAATATTGTATTCAGAAAGAATGATAAAAGTACCTAATAAATCAGAATATATGCCGTAATTTATTAACTAACTAAATTATTGCAGACAACTCTGAACGTCTACTTTGTTAAATGAATTATATTTCAGATCGCCGTGAAGTAAAATTGGGAATCAAACGAGCTTACCTGTTAAGCGAAGTCTTGATTCTAATTTTACGAACGGCGATCTGAAATATAATTACCCACCCGCCACTAGCTAATAGCCCCAAAGCTGCAATAATTAGTCTACTTTATTCACTTATCTTTCCAGGAAAACCTAGTGAATGTAAGTATGCGGAACTACTCTGTACAGAAAACAGAGCTTGTTCTCCATCATAAGGATCTCTAAAATTAGTGACATTCCTGTATGTGTTGCCACCAAGGACGATAATTCCATTTAAAAAAATATATTTATATCTAAACAAACGCGATGTCTACGCTGCGCATAAGAATTACTACTTTGTTAAATGAATTATATTTCAGATCGCCGTTCGTAAAATTAGAATCAAGACTTCGCTTAACAGGTAAGCTCGTTTGATTCCCAATTATTAACGTTATCACTCGACCTGTTTCCCTGTATGTTCTTATATTTGAATTCTATTTATACGTTACTGTGTTACACATAAATGAAAGTTCATGAAGTCCAGGAACTAAACCTGTCGCCGAACACATTTTTTACGAATGCAATCAGTAAAAAAAAGAAAATTCTTATCATACCTATAATGTTCGGAGTCAGGGACGGGCAAATTAAAGTGCGTGGTTTCTTGTTTGATGCTCATGATTGTGGGCATCATGAGGGCGTCAACGGGGAACGTGGCGCTGGTGACGGCAGCCGCGACGGCCACTGGCGCAGTACCCAGCAGCAGCGGCGGCACCGACACTTCCGCGTCTTTCACAGGCAGTTGCATAATGATGTCCGACTGAGCGTCTTCGTCGTTTTTAATAATAGTACTAAAAAAAAGAACACATTTTTTTAAGCGACTTCTCACCGCTTATCAGATTTGGAACAAGATCGATTTTATATAAAAAAAAACACAGGTTGTGCTGCAAAATGTGTATAAACGGAGACAGCATCGTATTCTTTATAATGTATGTATTTAGCGACCACGCTAATTACTTCTTTTGCGCAGATTTAGTTTTGTGTTGGTAAATCATAATAGTGTACGAAATTAAATGTTATTTGCATAAATGAACAATATACAGGATCATATTAAATTAGGTAGAAAAACTACGTACAGTACAACTATGTTCTAAATGTCCCTCGGCAATCTTCGTGTTTTGTCAGTCGTCGGATTTCTATCAGTTGCCCTTTGCACTTGGTTTAGACCGGACGCTCTCAATCGACTTGGAAATATATAGAGTTGTTAATACTCTTTTAACTTAATGTATGTTTTTTTTTTTTGACCACTAAGGTCTTGGTTGCTTAACCGGACTTTCCTGTGGGTGCCTTAAGCTGCTACACTTAGAGCCTCCAGCCAGGAGCAAATAAACTACACTAAATTAAAGCTAGGCGAACGCTCGCTAAGGGCACCCCCTGTGGGGTACGAACCTCGGCTTAGGGCGTCGCTGAGGGGAGGACAGCAAGAAGGGACAGGCTGGATCAAAATTTGGTTAATATCATGATTATTTGGCGGGGTATTTAAAGCTACGTGCTCAGCTGCAACCACTTGCTGGCACCTCGTTTTCGAGCAAGGGTCGGGGAGGAGTATCATTTACTCGGGGACACGGTCGCGATCGCAAAGGACCTCGGCGGCGAGATCAGAATGACGGGAGGCGTCTGTTTTTGTATATTGTACTAGTGGCCCTATTCTTCTCCAGGAGGAGTGTAATGGGGTCGTCTGGGTCGGAAGGAACATGCCTCGGACGGCGGATCTGACTTATTCTAGATGGGACATAATTTGCTGCTTCGACAACCAGAGGGTTGCGATGTCTGGGAGCGGAGTCAAAGTAACGCTTGGACATGCGTTTAAGGAACTGGTGAATCTTGGGGATCTCACAGTCGAGATGGAGGATCTCGTTTCTGACATAGAAAGGGGCTCCCGTGGCTTTACGGAGGAAACGGTTCTGCAAGGCCTGCAACCTATGGATGGAATGGGGTTTGGCGTGGGCAAATACTGCACCCGCATAGGTCATTATGGGTCGAATGCACGATGTGAAGATACGCAGTTTGCACTTTATTGACAATTTGCTGCGTGCATTAAAAACGAAGTGGAGTCTACCTAGAGAGAAAGCAGCTCGCGAACGAACCGTCTTTATGTGCTCAGAAAAGGAGAGATGATGATCTAGGATAACACCTAGTATACTGTAGTATTTGGCGCGCCTCTCCCAAGGGATCGGTTTGCCGAACATGGTGATAGGTCGGAGGAAAGGGGGGGGTTCTAGTTCTCGGTTTTGAAAGATAACCGCTTGACTTTTGTCAGGATTGACTTCTATTCGCCATTTTCTAAACCAGGCGCCAAGGTTGTTGACAGCCCTTTGGATTTTAAAAATGGTAGGAAAGCGCTTAAATACGGGATATCTATCCCGTATTTAAGCGCTTTCCTACCATGCGCCACTCAGGTTTTAGTTTAGTAAAAACTTGAGTACCCACGCCAAGCGATGGCACTGTATGTCATCTCCCCTTTACGTTTGCGCTCACTAGATGGCGCTTTTCAGAATTTTTGTTTCTAATATTAAATCCTTATATTGAAGAATGATTGTTATTTATTCCACACAAATAAATAACACATTTTAATATACACTTATTTCAAAAGTAGGTATTTCGTATTTCTACTGTTTCTGACCTGTCATCGCGTTTCGCTTCACCTAATATAGTGCTTGAAGTGAAAAATTTGTTATTTATTTTGGTACTATATTTTATTAATTTATTTCTAATGTAATAGTAAAATAATAAATAAAACTTATTTATTTCTTTTCAGTACATACTGTTTACATTTTTAAATATTTTTATAAAAAATCATTAAAAGAACATTTAAAAATATAAAAAATAGTGGCCCATCGGCATCAGGAACAGGGTCCAAGATGCCGGTGGTCAGGGCTCTAGAGAGAGGAACCTCCTCACTATACGTGCCGTGTCTAGAAGTACTGCTTTCTGAATCAGGCCCTTGATCCAGCCACGCAATGAGAGCCTCCTGAGGTGTTGGTCGAGGCTCTTCGCTACCAGGCCATTAACCGTAACGATTATCGGTACAATGATTGCAGAGTCCACATCCCACATGTCGACAACCTCGTGTGCTAAGTCAAGATACTTGATGTTTTTATCTTTCTCAGCTTTCACGAGACTTTCGTCATGAGGGACAGCGATATCGACAATCATTGCACGGCGCTCTCTTCGATCTATCACCACAATATCAGGCTTATTCGCTACAATAGTCCTGTCAGTGATGATAGATCGATTCCAGTACAATGTGGTGTGACCATTCTCGAGAACTGGGTTGGGCACATACCTGTAGTATGGTACTTCGGACTCTACAAGGTTGTACTACAAGGCAAGTTGCTGGTGGATAATCCTAGCTACTAGATTGTGTCTATGCAAGTACTCGCCGTTAGCAAGACGAGATCAACCGGAAACAATATGTCGGATTGATTCACCGGGGTGGTGGCATGCCCGACAGATGTCAACCGTACCATCCTTGACAATGTATTTCCGATAATTATTCGTCATGATAACTTTATCCATAATCGCACAGACAAAACCTTCGGTTTCCCCGAAGAGGTCGCCAAAACGCAGCCAGGATACAGATGCCAAAAAGTCTACAACAGGCCCGTGGAGGGCCCGGAAAAAGCGTCCGTGTAGTTCTTTGCCCTGCCATATTTCCTTACGATCGATAGTATCAAGTACTGCAGGTTTGCACCAGTTCTCTTTTGCCAAGGAGAGCGGGGTGAGGCCCTTTTCCACTGCGACCACATCTCGGTGCATACCCACGTTAGGACCATTGGAACGTACGGACCTTCCTATCCAGAGCGTCAAGTTCCGTCTGAGTACATTTGAGTATGCCGAACGAATACATCAAAACCGGCATGACCCAACCGTTAAAGGCACGCACCTTATTTCCGCCTGATAAAAGTCTATTTAACACTTTATTCAGGCGGCCAAAGAGGCGTTCCTTCAACGATTGTTTCACATTGATGCCTAATGCTTCCGACATACCCAAGTACTTTTAGGTTTCGGTTGAGGAGAGGGATCTAAGGTGTATGGAATCCGAGAGTTGGGTTCCCACGGATTTCAAGAGTTTCAAAACTCTTTGCCCCCAAAATCTTAACTTATTTATTATTATTAAGTTTTACTTTTGTTGTACTGTTATCAAGTAGCTCTATCTATCGTCAAAATTTTAAAACTATGGCCAGTTTCTGTCTGTTTCTGGCCGTCAGGTATCAGCACTATCAATGAAAATTTTGGTATGAAGGCAATGTATCGAAGTTTCACCCACCTGGGAAAGCCGCTAAAGTCGCAGGCACGACAGATAGGAAAATAGTTTTACAGCTCTATATAGTTCACACGGAATTCAATACAACAATAAAGTATCAAGTAAGTAAGAATCTAAGTCAAGTAAGTAAGTCTGAATTCAAATTATTATACAAGATAAATCTAATAATTGATGGACATAAAAATGAGCATATTCGGAAATGCGATGATTCCCGAGGGACATTAATAAAATAGAAATATTGTTAACGTGATGGAATATCGATTTTTGAACCGGCATGCCTTTGAGATATTTCTCGACGGTATGTGAAGCCAAGTCAGAGGCCCATGTGCGGCTTTAAAACTCTGACACCATATTAGTCACTAACCACACGAAAAGAAGAAGATATTTTAACATAGTAAAACAAAACAAAAGTTGGGTTAAAAGTTAAGTAATTGAATATGAGTTGAGAAAATCAGTTCTTTTGTTTCGACACCCATCACGTCGTTTACAAAAGAAAATCTGGTTTAAATGAAATCCGTGTTATTTCTCATTGAGAAATAAATTTACTGCCTCGTTGATCTAGTGGTCTCAAGCGCCACTGCTGAGCATGATGTCCTGGGATCGATTTCTAGGTCGGGCGAAGTGTTATTGGGTTTTTCCATCAGGAATTTCTCAGTAGCAGCCCGGAGTCCGGATTTGTGTCCGGTTAATGGCAATAGGTTCGCCCCCTATAAGTAACATGGGACTTAAATATAACTGGCGATATATGGGTACAACTCTGCCTAACTTTCTTATTACATTCGTGATGTTATGTGATGTGTATTAAACCATAAACGGGGTGGGAGAACCCGCTTTACCCATTGATTTAACCTGTTACTGTTGTAAATGTTCCGCAATATTCAAGCTGCATTTATAAGCTAAATCAGAAGTTAATAATTGCACATATTAATTACATTATTTCATATGCATATTCTCTTTACCTTCCCAAGTTGAGAGCTATTTTGTACTCTTGTGATTTTTGCACCACTTCCAACCAGTTGTTCTTATCGACATCACCACTATCCGAGTTAAACGAAGAGCCAGGCCTGAAACAATATTTATATATTAAAAAAAAAACACTTGATGAGACAATATAAATGTTTAGTTTTGTGTTTCTTCACGAATTATAAGTCTGACTTCTTGCACATCTATGCGCAAGGAATGCTACAAACAACAGTAGTTCAAAATTGAGTTATTCATAATTCCGCTAAACCACCAACTACTAACACCTTCATTAAATAAAATTGTACAAATAAGTAGGGACTTGATCCTCGGGACACGCCGACCGTTTCGTGCTGAGCAGATCATTAGGTAAAGTCAACCGCACATTAGTGGTAACACTTGTACTACAAAAAGTCGGGAGGTGTCGTGGGACATCCATCCGGTTGGAATGAAGTTCCTTTCGCCTGTGCTTTCACTGTATATGTAATACATATGTATTAAGTGCTTTATTACATTTTTTACGCTGTAATTTTCAGCAGCAGTAAGATATTTTAATTTAATTATTTGATTATGAATAACGATAATTATTTACTATAAATATTTTACAAACTCATTTTATAAGAAAAACCGTCGGCGATGGAACTTTAACTGTCAAATTTACATTGTTTCATTCAATTCTAATAAAAGCTAAAATTACTTAAAAGATAAGTTGAATGTGTTAAATAATATAAAAAAATCTTTAAACACTTGAAATAAACTGTTTTTTTTCGAAGTTTCTTTTAGCTCGCATGCGTTTTTCGTTACGTGACGATTTGTACCAGTCAAGTCCTATCGCAAGCTGCGTTAAAGAACTTCGCTCCAACAACCACCCTTACTGCCACGATATACACGCGCTGTCAATGACAAATTGTTACCACGGATTTGCTGTTGCATTATAATGGTTGATAGGTGTAAAAAAACAAATATAGGACAATTATACTCACATTGGTGTGAAGTTGACCATAGTGGCAAGGTGTTTCTGTTTATGTATTTGATATACATTATCTGGACTCACTATCATAGTGATATCTTTTGTGATATCCGGCAACAGTAGTAAACTGTCTTGTTGCATTGAGTTCGAAACGCTCCTGTCCGATATATCATTTATAGAGAACTTAAGTTTAGCTGCAAAATACGTTAAAATATCATAACCATGTTACTATTCAAACACAAAAGATGTCTGTCACTAAAGTAACCGTCATGAGAAGCTATAAATTTTGTAAACAAGTGTTCAGGAGTTCACAACATTTGGACCAACAAAAAAAATGAATTTGTTTAAGATTTAATAAATTATTAAGTAACAAATATTGATTAACATATATTATTTAAGAATAATTATTCGTCAGATTCAGATGTTTCCATTTCTGTGTCAGAATCAGTGACATGTATCACAAAGCTGTCTACAGTTTTATCAATCATCTCATCGATTTTGGAATAAAAATTATCGTCTTCCTTGATAACATGCTCCACACAACGCTTCCAATTTTCCGAAGTAATCTGCTGCAGTCCCTCTTGTAATCATTGTTTTACCTCGTCAAGTTTAAAATTTGTATTTTGTTTACAATCCCTGCGACGGACGCGTTCCGGTACCAAGAAACACAAACGATAGCGCTTTGCGTCGTTAAAATATGATCCGACTAAATTAAATAGGTTGTTACTTTCATATAACCCGTCTATATTTCATGTCGATTGAATATGGTCAATTTATTATTATCTCGCAGTATAAAATGTTTACTTAGTAAAAGATGTTTGTTTACATAATTTATAGCTTCTCGTGACGGGTACTTTAGGTATATTTAAATTTGGCTTTCTCATGGAAAAGTTTTGCTCGATTTTAATAAGGATTTAAAGTCACAGGGTACTGAGCTACGAATGCAGTAACTTACATTTATCTATCGGCGAAATATTTCCAGCTACATCATACAGAAAATCAGCAGACCAGAACTGGGGTATCCGAATGAATACTTTCCCGGAATCCACAGGCATATGGAATCCCAACTTATGCAGTAGCTGTAGAAACTTTAGATCCTTACAAATGGATGCTTGCTTGCAGTTCCACGGCACCAGTGGTACGGAGTGATTGAGAACTGGAAACATTTATAATATATTAAATTAACTCATTCACAGACACAACGCACAACCTAAACTGCTGGGTCTAAAAGCATGAAATGATGCACAATAGTATCTTATTATATTTCAGATTTTTGATGATACTTTGTATGGAAGTTCGTCATTTTTGTCGACGGGAAATGCCATCGGGCACATACTTAGCTTGTGGTTAATAAAATTAATGCCTACCCACAAATTTAAACGGCCATCAATTAAATAGAGATCGTATGCTAAAGTAGAACGGACGATAGTAGATTACAAATATCACAATCGCAACGAGCTCGCTGGCTTGTTAAAAAGTGCCGGTATTGAATGCCGACGCTGGCCGATACGTTGGTTCGAATCCACGTTAAGCCATGCTCTTTTTAGGGAAAATATTCTTTAGGAATAACATAACAACACATAACATCACGCCTTGTTTCCCCGAAGGGTTGGGCAGAGGTGTCCCTGTAGCAGGTTCACCCACATTTCGCCAGTTATGTTTTAAGTCCCATGTAATAGGGGGCGAGCCTATTGCCATCAACCGGGCACAAATCCAGACTCCAGGCTGCTACTGAGAAATTTCAGATAGAAAAACCCAATAACACTTTGCCCGACCTGGGAATCGAACCCAGGACCTCATGCTCAGCAGTAGCGCTTGCGACCACTAGACCAACGAGGCAGGAGGTTTAGGAATAGTCGCAACAAATTCTATGTTATTATAGCAGTATCATATTTTAATACTTGAGGAGACCCGCAGTCTGTACCAAATTCCAAGTCGATCGTAAAGAACGAGTGAAAGTGTAATAAATTACCACAGTATGGCAAAGATCCCTATACCGATCAGAAAAGAGCTGATTATATTCAAAATGGATGAACAGATTTTTATGAACCATAGCTAAGAACCACCCCAATTAAACCAGCTTTCTAATAAAAAAAAAACCGCATTGAAATCAGACCGGATCAGATATCAATAAGTTCAATATGTAGCTACAGTCACAACCAAAAACAAAACTTACGAAGGGAATGATATGAGACTGGGGACAGTATGTGTAAATCATTCGATTTCTTCAATGTGGTTAACTTTATTTCATTTTCATTTGTGGTATTTTCAATTTCATTTTTTCTGTACAATTTATCCAAGTATATTTTAGCATAACAGGTTTCCAATAATACTTTTTGCACCCAATCTAAAAACTTTGACTTTCCATCCTGTGTAAGCTGTTCACAAAGCTTATTTATTTCATCGTCTCTCATCTCTTTCATAACCTGTACACTTTTGATATTCCTGTCGGTTTCCCCTTTCACATATTTATCATAATCTTCTTTGTTTATCAGATTCTGGGTATAAAGCTCCTTAATTACAGAATCTCTCGATTTAATGATACCGTCTTCCTTATACAGCGTGATGATTTCGCCGACTACGTCAGGTAGAGCACTACACTGCATGTAATTCCAACTTAACGATGATAGTTCATCTTCCGACCACCTGCAGAATTATACAATAATATGAAATAATTATGCAATAAGTTCTAAAAATTATGTGATGTGATTGTGTTTATTAAAACATTCGAACACAAGATATAATATTACCTCAGTTCCACCTTTCCTTTGGATGTGCAGCTTGCACTATTGTCAGCAGGATCTGTTTTCTCCACAGCCTCAGCCTCAGTGGTGTCTGGATTGTTTTGTGTCGCTGGAGTGACGGTCGGCTTTGGTACGATCTCGACATCATCGAAATTCTCAATTTCAAGACGAAAGTTCGCGGTACTTTGTAGAGAATGGGGTTTTTTGATGAAAGTGTTTATCACATACTCAATAAGATCGGACCAGTCCTAAAATACATAATGAAACACATCAAAACCAGAAGTGAGTGAGAAGTAAGACTTGCAAGGTCTTATGCGACGGACAACCGTTCCACTCAACTTGAACGTCTAAGTCTATTTTACAAGACTTATATTTAGCTATAAATATTAATGGTAAGTTGGAGATATCATCATATGAGTTAATATCTTTGTATTTTAATAACATTCACAACAAGTTCACCTCTACAATAGTAGTAGGCTACCTATCGCTCTCTATGTTCTTCAGCAAAAAATATTGGTTAAAAAACTTACGTCACAAATCTCGAATTCTGATTTCCAAATGGAAGTAAATGTTTTCAAAATCTTTGGCTGGAATAGAGTGATCACGCTTTCAAGTTCTCCCCCCACATGATGCATCAGTGTAAATATACAGTCGTTGACGAACTCTCCGTTAGCGGCGTAGTCCTCCAGCAGCAACCCGTACTGGTACATTATTTCAGATGTAGCAAACCTATTGGAAATCAGATCTCATAATTATTATTTAATATTAATGTCTTATTTGTCTAGAAATATTTAAAAATAGGTAGGCGTATGCCTATTTGCGTCATAACGCGCGCTGATTTAATAATTATGGTTATCAATCCTCATAAACATCATGGGGCAGCTGGAAATGGGAAATAAAATCATTATTGCGGATACATACTGTCTGATATGATCAAGCATATTCGTGGAACCATTGTATTCTGGCAACTTCATTGCACCGTCCAAGAACATCAGCAATATGTGGTTTGTAACTATGACATCCTGAAACACAGTATAACAAAAACATCTATCATCATACTCAGGGGAGATGGCTTGCTCTTGTATGTTTGCAAGAGTCCAACTACTCAAACGTTTAAGTTGATTGTACCTGTAGATATTGTTTCGAGTGATACTTCGGATTATAATGACGCAATAGCAGCACAAGAAGTGATCTAAGCTCTTCAGTCTCACATATTTTAAGTTGTAACTTGAGAAGTGCATCTTGATCCTCGTTGCATATGTGTGGAAGCTTTTTGTACACATCAATAGCTTGTATTATTTCCCTTATGGCCGTAACAACCTAAAAGCAGATAAATTTTATTTAAGATTTCGTTTTCTGAAGTAACGCCTGCTTTGATTTAATAACCTAATAACGGTGGTCTGCGATTTAGAAGAGTTAGACACGAAATTAGGTTAACACCCTCTAAAGTTTCAGAGGAGATTCATGAATAAAAACGTGTTAATTTTTTCTTGTTTAATAAAAATTATTGAAGAGCAGGACATACTTTGAACGCTATTATAAAGTATATTCCGATGCCTAATGCAAAGGTTATCTCATGTAAAATAATTAAAATTCCAAAATGATGTTCGAGCTTTGTCGCTAATTATACCCTCAAAATGTTAACTCATCGAAATTATGTAATGAACATAATCATGATGTGGCTGACTGTACTCTCGCGCACATTTAGGCAGGCCTTGCCTCATTGCAAAAATCCTTTCACATCACTATTCGTAGATTTTGTATGAACCATCGCACATTGCAGGCGGGCAACATCGTGCTTTTTTGTTTTTTTGGAATGCGATGCTCTGCGTCCGATGCGTGTGTAATGAGTGTAATGTGCGCTTAGCTTAAAAGTGTACATATAATACTTGTATACATGTCGCAGATGGATTGTTGAATCCGCTGTTTTACAAAACCGCTACCTGTTTTACAAAACAGCGATTCAGCAAAAAAACAGTGATTTTAAGGACAATTTTAACATAAAGTTGTAAAAGTTTGATTAAAGTCCAAAAAACAATAAATAGCCAAGTAACTTCGACCAAATCAGAAGTAGCGCTCGCTCAGCTCGCGCGCGGATTGTTACAGTTCTAACCTAATCTAAACCAATTGGTCGGGATGCCTTAGCTTATACGACTGATTCGACATTAGAATGCACACCAAACGCTTATTCTGACTGCAGATAAGCCATTCTGCATTACGTCTAAACATGGATAGCAGTTTAAATAAACGTAACGCAATGAAAATGTTTTATATAACTGAGCTGTTTTGTAAAACAGCTAGCGGTTATGACAATCCACTTGCGACATATACACATTATTAATTCATATTTGAAGAATCTTTGAACACTTACCAAATGAAGTCGTCTTATGTTATTCTTTAAATCATTACCATCGAGTTTTATGGCCAGTTCAAACTGTTCACATAGGTTGACCCCCTCTGCAGTCAAGTACGACACGATATCGATAGACAGAACCGAGCCAACATTCTCCAAGTCAAGTTCGATTTGCGTCGCGAACTTCAGAAAGTAAGTGACCAGCCAGAAGAAGTGCGAGGTGTCTATTTCCAGTTGAAGATTAGATAGAATTTGGCTATGAAGTGTCTGGACTAATGAATTATATCCTTTCAAAAGGAAATCCACAGTAAATTCTTTTAAAATGTTAGAAATGTCATCATCTGTAGGTGTCTTATGCGATAATCCTTGAACGTTAAGTCTGAAATAACAAACATCAGTATAACTACATGTTTAGTAAGTGCCGTACTTACAGCGACGTCGTCAAACGAACTTACATGTTCGATTTTCCTCTCTTGACGATTTTCTTCCGCTTCCGATCATGCATGGAAACGCCTTGGTGTTGCACGCGCGCCTTAGTGTTGACCCTTTGCTTGGGGTTATGAGGTTTCTGGTGGACAGGTTTCTTCGACGGTAACTCATCCTCATTGCTTGATGTTGAAATGGACTCTTGATTTTCGATTTGTGTACCATAACCGCAATCAGAAGTTTCAGAAATGACAGGTTTCTTTTCAGTGTTGCCAGAAGAGTGGCCATGACTGTTTCGGTTAGACTGTACGCCACTGCTGCAAGACATCGCTTTTCCCTTTAATTGACAAAGTTTGGAATAAATAAATTGTAAATGAAATAACTAAATTGAATGAGTATCAAAGAAAAATATAAAAAATCCAGCATACGTTATCGGAGACTATATTATTGTTGGGACTTTCCAAAGAGTTATTTTTCTCTTCCATATCGGACTCTTTTTCTTCAGGTGGCCGAAACGGTGGACTTCCATTCTCACTGGTATTGTTCATTTGAGAGGACGCATCCCAATCCTTATTAACAGAATTGGGATCATCATTACTCTTGCCGCTGCCACCAGTGTCTGATGAATCTGACGTCGGTTCAGAGGTACACATTGGTGAAGAGTCACTACCTGTGATGAAAACGTATTTTTAACTAAATACCAATATGTTTAGAGGGCTTGAAATGAGTATTCTGAGACTGAGCAAAGTTGCGGACGTTGCTCAGTCAAAAAAAGAGTAGATACCTAGGTACCTACAGCATAACTAGTGCCAGAAGCCATTAGGTACATGTACTCTGAACATGAGCAAACATGAACTTGGAACCAATGTTTTTTTTTTTAATCGGTCGAGAGGTCTGAAAATATCCCACGGGAACGTACTACTGAATAAAAGTATCCCATGTCTTAACCTAACCTAGGTCATTGTCTACCTGTGAGACAAAAACCTATCATCGAAATTCGTTCAGCCGTTAAAAGGTAACAGTTAGACCGCCTGACAGACAGAGAGAGTTGCTTTCGAATTTATAATATTAGTATGGATGGATAACAACATTAAGACATAAGTTTGAGACACAGGTACTACACATTAAAATTCAAATCCGGGAAGTAAACCATATCTTAAAACTTCCTCTTACACCACCTGCTTATTAGCAACAATCCTGAAATATAGAAATACGGATACGAAGCTGGCTGAGGTAAAAAGATAAATTCATTTTCATCTCAGTCCAATTACACCCAAAAAAAAAGACAAACTTAATAATTTATATTCATAGTTAAATTGGTACTTAACTTAGTAAATCATTAAGTGTCGAAACTACACTAGGTACCTACTTCTTACTTACTATTTCTAACTAGTAATAAGTAGTGCCAATAATAACAACTACAACAAACCAGAAGTAGGTACTCGTAACTAGTACTCGATAGTTAACGTTAATTGAGTTTTGTGCTAGGGATCAGGTTATTACGTTATACGTTAATATCATCTGGCAATCATTTTTTTGAAAAATGTAGGTAGGTATGCCCTTTTCTCTTTTTTTTAGGTTGGAAATTATCAAATAACTTCTCCCGCTTTGGGCGGAGCGGGAGGGCATGTCAGACTCTTACTGGCTAAAACCCACCCGTGTTCCTTCAGTTGCCATGTTGCCGGGGTCCACGACCTTCCTTTCAGACTTCTTCGCAACCCCGGCAGAGGTAGGTAGGCCCTAACAATTTATATCTGTGAACTGGATTCAGCTGAATACCCGTGTAGATTAAATATTTTTAATAAAAAATACCTCTGTCTGGTGGAGAAGTATTACTCTCATTATCTTCTGAACTTTCGGATAACGAGGCTTCAATCCACACATTGAGAAGTTTGTGCAGAGTAACAACATGTTGATCTTTGTACAACAATGCTATTAGTTGAACCATTGTCACTGCCCATTTATTCTGGAAGAAAAACCAAATACAAAACACACATCACGACTCTTAAAACTTTTTCGCGTACCTACTTGTAAATAAGTTACTTGTATCACTGCCACACTGTTGCGTCTATACACATTCAGTCAAAAACAGATTAATACAAATTAAAATTAAATTAAATACAGCATTAATTCCACATAAAATAATATTTAAATATGTTTACCTTATATACGAATATATAGTTTTGCATCACTTACCGCATTAGGAATAATCATTAACTTAATGAGAATTTTATCAATACTTTGGCTAAATATGTTCCATAAAATTTGATTCTGTGTAGCGTGAGGAGGCCCATTGTAGGCTTGACCACTAGGCTCCTCTGGTATATGTAAGATGTTCCGCAGCAACAAGAGGCTGTTACTTATATTTGTGCATTTATCGGATGTTAACTTTGCTTTTTGTTCGAAATCAACATTTTTCTTTAAAAAGTCTATAATCACTTTAGTCGCACGCTGATCCGTAAAAGCTACTTTGGTGGAAGAAAGCAGATTATTTATTTCGAATATTGTATGTCTTCCAAAATCATTTCTGGAAATGACTTCTACCGATAGCAAACACTCTATTGGAATTGTCAAGTTTACTAGTATTCTAATTAACAGCTCTATCGTTGCATCTTCTTTCGCGTGAATTAACAGTGGTATTAGATCTTTCTTTATATTTTGTCCAAAGCTAATACTCCTACGATATGTACGCAAGTATTTATCTTCTGTTAGGATATTGTGAAGAATAGTCTCCAACGCAGCTAGAACGTATAAAGAACACGGTATCACTAGTGAGCGAAAGTAGATATTAAACAGTTGACTCAAGGAATATTAAGAAAAAAAACATACCATTGCAGTTTTCGTTCACGTGATATCCATCTGGATGTAGAAATCCAAGGTTGCCGAATGTGCTATGAATTTGTGGACTGCGAAGAACCCATTCCATCATGTATCTGAAACAATATTAATGATTGTATTTTAATGTTACCTGTATTTTAACCGTTCTATATTCCACTGCAGGGCTTAGGTCTCATATTATACAGGGCGAGCATAGATCACAAATTGGCACATTTGCGAGTTGGCAATTCCTATCTTTTAAACTAAGTTTTGGTTAAGTCACGACGTTTGCCTGGCCAAGAGTGGGACGCTGGGGCAATAGTGGTGTCATAATTGGTGATTAATTATACACACGAAAAAATAATATTGCTTTCCGGGTTTTGTACTTGCCAATTAGTGCATAGGCTATAAAGCGAGCCTTAACCTCTGACCCTCTAGGCTAGGACATCTTGGATTAATTGAGTTTCAAGATATATGAACAATTATTATTATTGGTGAATTGGTATGTATGTACGACCATAGAATCTCATCTACGTATGTGGCAGTTTTTCTTTTTCATTTAATTTAGATATGATGCCACCAACTGAAACAGACTGCTTGAAAATTGAACATACATAAAAAAATTAAAAAGTTTAGAACGAACTCGAATTGAAAATATCCTCCTCTTTCAGAAGTCAGTTGAAAATCCATCAAGCCAAGCAAGGCTACAAAGCGTACCAAAGAAATAGACATAATATAGGTACATATCTACATACATACACTAAAAACATCCTCCTTCTGGAGTAGATAGATGGGTAAAAAGCTAGTTCTGGCCCAGCTTAAATCCCTTGACCATTTGATAGTTTCGCAAAAAAAAACACACTTCACAGAAAAGTAGGTAGCTACTTACATATTATGTATGAAACCAAAATACGCTAGTCGATTGAGATAAAAGAATAAGAAATGGAAGAAAAGCCATGTTGCTCCAACCCCAAATAAATTGGAACAAAGGCAGGAGAATGATGATGCATTGAGCTAGAATAATATTGTGCTACTGCATTCTTAGATGTACAACAGGCAATCAATCATGAATCCATGGTATTAGGGCCAACTCTTATAAATCAAAATTTTGCTGTTAAGTTACCACAGAATTTTGGACTTATCTCAGGGATCATTCGGATGAACATGGACAGGAGGATTAAACTGGGATTAAACTACTTGGGGTTTTATGACATGAGAGCAAGAGTTTCCCAAGGTCCTGTTTTGGGAGCCATTCTCTGATCTAAATTAAAACACAATACTGATCTACACAATCATCCCTGCAGGCTAATTTAGAAAACATGAACATTTCAACAAGATTTCTATAATCTGTTTTGTAGGTAGGAACTTATAGTTATATTATCATCTGCAGCGACACCTTTGTGTGCCTTGATATAACTATGTCCCTATTTATTATAAATACTTACTGCTTATGGGCAGTTATGGGTGAATATAATTAATAGTAGATATAAATTCCATGAAGTGTCCGAATCCAAATACACAATAAACACACAAGAACAATATACAACGTCTTTAAACATAAAATATGTTCAATAAACCTATGAACAATTTGCCTCTGTTTTTACCCGCCTGCCCCAGAAGGAGGGTAATGTTTGCTGGTAAACAACAGGTTCTTTATGATTTATTTTAAATTTGAACCTTAAATGTTTTTGATAAACATGTTTATTACGCCTTGAATTCACGGATCAATCTGTAGTGGGTGTAACTCGCACGTGAGCAAAACAGTTTGTTATCCAAAGCGCCGATAGTAGGTCACGCTCACGCGGTCGCGTGTACACTGCACGTGCGAGATCGTCGTCGTCAACTCAGTGAGGTGCCACCTACCTACTCCTCCCACTCCCCCGTGCCTCCGGTGACGTACGTTCGCTGTAATATACAATACCACGGGCTCATGGCGAACAATGAACGGCAAAAATGATTTCGAATTTCCTCTCAAGTTTTTTTTATTGTATCGAAACGTTTATCCCTACTCTACAATAATTTAAAAATCTCTATAAACGTTTTAATTACTTTTAATAATTTAACTATGTTATCATAGTTGTTAACTTTGTGCATGCTGTGGTTTCCTAAAGTGAAGGAGTACACCAGTACACCTACTTAACACCCTGATGGTGCCCATTGTTTACGTGTCATTTAATCATGTAAACTCATGTATTGTGTAGGTACATCTTTTGTTGGAGATCCTAAATACTTTAATAAATTTAATTGCATTGGTGAGATTTCTTTGAAATTTAACTTATACATTTACTATGTCCAGCAGTGGACTGCGATAGGCTGAGTTGCAATCAACTAATCAATATTGAATCAATATTGATGCAAGTGTTGCGCAATCCTATCGGACATGCGTGCGTTTTTTCATAAAATGGCATACAATAACTGAATGCAAGTTTTGCCATTCACATTTCACACCATGGCAATTATTGCAAGGCGATTATTGTATTCAAGTTTTGCCTCGTCTAAACCACGGTAATATTATTATAATATTACCGTGTCTAAACTGTTGTTCGTACTTGTACGGTTGTACCACTTTATGACGCGTTGATTCAAGTATTGCCCCCGTATTTGCGCTGCCAATTATTTTATTTTATTTTATTAAATCTCTTTCCAAGCACTTCCTGGCATCCCATTGTCCTGAAACTTGGCATTTCTATGTATCCTCGGTGACATTTAAATAATTTGTACCATGGAGCTGGCCTGATTATGCACTATGCAGCCAGAAGTTGACCAAAGGAACTCCACAAATAAACAGGATAGCCCCGTCGTGTTGAGTCTCATTGGATTTTCCTAGACAAATACTATAAGTAGCCCAAGGTGGAATCCAGTACCCTAATTGCGTAACTTATTTTCGTAAACAATTATGCCTAATTTGTTTCATTTTGACAGTTCAACAACATTCATTGCGTTAATTACGTTGTTGAGCAGATTTTTTTTTCCAACTTATGAAGCAATGCATTAGCAATCTGTGTTAAATCGAAACAGATTGTGATTTTTTTTAGGTATTGAAATATTTTTCACACCACCTGTTCGATAATGTCAAATTATATGTCATGCAAACCTAACCTAAAGTAAGTCACTTGAGACCTGAGGTCAAGCAGGGCATTAATATTGTACTGAGTTTCATTATGACCCGCCTGGTCATTAATGTGATTTGAATTTGTAAGTAAAATAAAATAGTAGAAATCGCATACGAACATTTACGATAGATAGTAGGTACATACTAATTCTATGCATTCACCATTAAGTTCTACACAAAAAAAAAGTGGTGGCACTCCGGGAGTGCCGACAGAAGTGAAAACTTGAACAAGATCGCCTTGGCGGAAGAAAAATACTTGTCTAATAAATAAAGAGCACGATCACGTTTACAAAAAAAAAAAAAAACTTCCGAAACCTTTAAAGTAAAAATACTTGCATAGAACATTGATCCGTAACAAAATATAAATTAAGAGCACAATCGCATTTACAAAACCTTTAAAGTAAAATACTTGCATACAACATTGATCTGTAACGTAGTATAAATAAAGAGCACAATCGCGTTTACAAAAAAATAAATAATTTTAATAAAAACCTGTAACCCGACTACAGAAAAATAAAAATGATCTAAAAAGAACGAAACAAGCAAATATTTCCAGACAGTTTCGTTCTTTTTAGATATTTTTTTTTTCCCGTAGTTGGGGTACACTTTTTTTATCTTTATTTTATACTTTTCCGTTTTTACGCTTGATAAACTTTATGACAACGTAGCTAAGAGTAATACAATAGGTCAGTAATTAACCTATTTTATTTAAATTCCAATAGCAATGCATAGTGCGTTGGACCGCGTAGAGCCGGCACCGGCAGCGGAGGCACTCCCTTATTTTTGATGCTTATTGTTGACCTGAGCATCGAGTAGATGCACCATAGGCTACTTGGCTTCTTTGTAAATGATAAATACATGCTGTAAGTAGACTAAAAGCACTGATCCAGATACAGACTTGACACACTTTGTAATTTTCCTAAAAATCGTCGTAGGTTTAGGTTTCATGTATAATTCCTTGGACTTTTCTGGGAGTAGATTGTTGGCAATGCCAATGGCTTCGGATTTAACGTACTCCGGAGTCAAATCACTATAGTCACTCGACATTTTTTTGAGAATTTGTAATTAACAATTTTCAGTATCCGCGCCTCTTTTTAATTTTTGTTCTATTTTTCTTTTATTTGTATTTTAGGTGGTCGATTTTCGAACAATTTATTGAAGTGAAAATTTCTTTCTATGTGTGTTTGTATGTATGTATGTATGTATGTATGTATGTATGTATGTATGTATGTATGTATGTATGTATGTATGTATGTATGTATGTATGTATGTATGTATGTATGTATGTATGTATGTATGTATGTATGTATGTATGTATGTTTGTATGTTTGCTTTTACGTGTGTTCCACCGTAGCGCGTAAACTATTGAACCGATTTTGATCAATGAGGTATCAATAGATTCCTATTAATAGTCTGGGTGACATAGGCTATATAAATTTTTCCTAAATTTAATGTGATGGACTTTACACGTAAATTTATAACCTCGAAAAAAATAAAAAGAGAGCACACTACACGAGCACATTACAAATATGTATATAATATCATATTTTCAAAGTAAATAAATATGTTTAAATTGTTAATAAAAACAAGCAAAGTGAGACTGCACTACGTAATATGGCAAGATGATACCAACGTGCAGTTAATCAAATCTTAATAACGATTTGTAATTTCACTCTTATGAAGAAAAACAAGTACAACGAAATATATTTTGGATTTCTTCGAAGCTCGATAAATGGTGTTAGCGTCGAAATAAATCGCGCTATGGTTTCGTCCAACGCACTATGCACTGCTATTGGAATTTAAATAAAAATTTGAAAACTTTTTTGCTAATATTCCCCTTAAAACTACTCAAGCTTTAAATTCCTCACCCGCGCTTTCTGCTGCCTTACTTAGACAGAATGTGAAGGCTTGCCCTTTGAAATTTAGGTTTCGGCATAGAAACCCCCAGGCTGTTATAAAAGCATTTAAAGATCTTAAAATTAAATCAACAGAAGATCTCTGGGGAATGTCTGTAAAAGTCTGTAAATCTATAATCGAAACCATTGCACCCTATTTAGCTTACATATTTAACACCAGTATATACCAAGAAAGAGTCTTTCCGGATCTCATGAAACACAGTAAAGTAGTTCCATTATTCAAATCTGGTGATAGTAAAGAACCCAACAATTATAGGCCTGTGTCAATTCTGCCAGTGCTCAGTAGATGTTTGAAAAGTTGATGCTCAATCAAATGTTACCTCACTTTAATAAAAATTCCATCTTTCATGAACAACAGTACGGTTTTACCAAAGAGCGTTGTACCACTGACGCCAGTGACACCCTAATAAAGAACATTTTTAATGCCTGGGAAGAAGCACAAGATGCCATTGGAATCTTTTGCGACCTCTCGAAGGCGTTCGATTGTGTAAACCATGAGACACTTCTGCTGAAACTAGAGCACTATGAGATTAGGAATACAGCTCTTGATTTACTTAGATCATACCTGAAAGATAGAAAGGTTAAAGTTCAGGTAAACGGCGTAAACTCATTAGGGTCTGAAATGGCAATGGGCGTTTCTCAAGGTTCGATATTGGGTCCATTCCTCTTTTTAGTTTAACATTAATGATTTACCCCAATTACTTCAAAATGAACCGAAGATGGTGTTATTTGCAGATGACGCATCATTAATCTTTAAAATAAACCGACGGTCACAAAATCTTGAAGACGTGAATAGCTCTCTTCTGCAAGTCCAAGATTGGTTTACGGTAAACAATTTGGTACTAAATAAAACAAAAACCAAATGCATTAGATTGAAATCACCTAATGTTAGAAGTAGCGAATGTGACATCAAATTGAATGGGGAAAAACTGGAATTTATTAATCAAACGGTTTTCCTAGGAATCACGCTAGACGAGAAATTCCAATGGGGACCTCATGTAACATCTCTTGCGGAGCGTCTAAGCCGCTTATGCTGTTAGAAAGATAAGACAGTTAACAGATGTAGAAACCGCGCGATTGGTCTTTTTTAGCTACTTCCACAGCATTATGTCGTATGGCATTTTACTGTGGGGTCGGGCTGCTGACATTGAATCCATCTTTATTTTGCAAAAGAGAGCTGTCAGAGCCATTTATAATCTACGTCGCCGCGAATCTCTCAGGAAACTATTTAAAAGGATTAATATTATGACGGTACCTTACCAATTCATTTATGAAAATATTATGTACGTAAGGAAAAATCCACATCTTTTTAATAAAATAAGTGACAGACATAATTTTAATACTTGAAATAAAGATAAACTAGATCAACCATTTTTCAGATTATCTAAAGTACATACATCTTTTATGGGGTACTGTGTTAAATGTTACAACAAAATACCTTGTGACATATTGCAATTAAATGAAAGAAAATTTAAAACTCATATTAAAAGTACACTTTGTAAACAAGTTTATTACAAATTAGAGGATTATATCCAAGATAAGAGTGCTTGGAAACATGCTGGTCCTGCTCCATAGGACAATTTAGAATCAAGACAAAATCAAACAGGTTGCTAATTTAATTGTAAAATTTATAATTTTGTGCTATATGACATTGATTTTACATTCTGTGATTACTTCCTCACGCACTGACTTATTAATTTTAAAAACATTAGGAAAATCGTCTACTTTTACAATGTTTGTAAATATGTGAGCACCATGTATCTATCACATAATTAAATTATCTGTAGTTGCTTCATTTTTAATTATTTTTACCTATTGTGGTATAGTAATTTTATTCTAGGTGCATCGTCTTCACATATAATTATTTAACTAATGTACGTACTTATACAAACTATTGAAAAACATTTTAAAAGAGTAACGGTGGAGTTTCTTGCCCATTCTTCTCCATACGGAAACTACCTTTTGGAAGGGGCGACTAGAATCAATTATATTATTTTGTAAATTTTGACGTTCAAAAGTGCCATACATGGGCCTATTTGAAATAAATGATTTGACTTTGACTTTGATATTTGGTATTTATGTAGCAATAAAATACTTTTTAATTCATTCGAATCGGACATTAAATTTCGAAGTTATCACGGACACGAGTATAAAAATGCAATACGCGAACCGTTTGACGCCGCGCCATACCGCGACGTTTTCTACTCTACATAATAGTACGTTAGGTTAAGTTAGGTTAATTACTACGAGGTGTTAGTACGTGTCTGATGCCGCAAATACAGTTTTTTAGAATTTTTGTCTATTTTTCTGGATGTATGTTCCGGATTGGCGCAAAAACGACAGAACGGATTTGAATGCAATTTGGCACACATACAGTTTATAACCTGGATTAACACATAGGGTACTTTTAATCCCGGTAATACGTTGCAGTGGGTCATTTTCCGACGTCCACGCGAGCGAAGTCGCGGGCAAAAGCTGGTATAATATAAGCCAAATAATTGAAACATTCGAAATGATTTTTTAAATCAAACCCTGTTGGATTGAAAAGATGAAATACAGTTTGTATAAGAAAAATCTCATTCCTTTGATTTAGAAACTTCAAACTTGGCCCAAACACCGTAACTAGATAATTAATAAAGATAACATTAATATAACGCCTGTATTTCTCCGAAGCGTAAGGCAAAGAGGGTGGTGCAGTTCGAAGGGGAAAGTATGCAATCCACGCAGAAGATCGCGGATGAAGAGCTATACAGGGTCAAATTAAATTAGCGGGCGAAACTCCGCACACGTGATAGGTATCGATCGATATCTAAACAAAATAAAACAAAAAACCGGCCAAGTGCGTGTCGGACCACACACAATGAAGGGTTCATTGCAAAACTTAACATTGAAGTTGCATTTTTATGCCAAAAAAATAATTGTGAATATACAGACATAGTTTAACAAGAAAGATCCAATCCACACTATAGCCGAAAATGAGTTGTGTATACCCAAAAATTCTTCATATCATGAAAACTATCCAAGCAAAATTCAAATGTCATCCATTCAAATTTACACAGCTAGACAAATTAGGAGGTGCTGATATGAGCCAAGGAAAAGCACTAGCCCACTATGGCAAAAGAAGCATTTAAGAAATAAATGAGAATTATAATTATGTCGTTTCTCTATGTATTTTACTGTGAACTTAAATAATAAAATGAATAAAAATTTAAGTGGAAAGTGCTAAAGGAAGCTTTAGTCGTGTGACAAGGACAGGTGTCCTTGAGACACACGGTTACACCCTTCCCTTTAAAGGGCTTCAAAGAGAACTGCCGTACATTAACAAGGTGTTTTATTCATTGTTTTGAATATTTTTGGTGAATAATATCTTTGAATTTCAAATTGGGTTAATTAAGTTAAGTAATGGTTAACATCTACTTAACCCATATTATTTAATTATTTCTTTTTAGCCTGTGTTGTCCTACTGCAGGGCAAAGGCCTCTCTTTCTCCTTTCCACTCCTCTCTGTCTTGAGCTTAACCCATACTCATTTAAATATTATTTATCTTAAATCTCTTTGGCTTAACATTAACGTGTTTTAAATTATTTGGGTTTATTCTATAAAAGTATGGTACCTTTATTGAATAAACCCAAATAATTTAAAACACGTTAATGTTAAACATGATTATTAATATCTACACTGAATGAAACAAATCTGCCAACGTATTCCCTAAAGTAGAGATAAAATAAGTTTTGTGATAAAATAAATTTTATTGTACCTTTTCTCCCGCCCCTAAGACAACCCATTGATCCTCATCTCAGAAATAAATTTTAAAATCCGCCCCTAAGAAGAATCACTACTGACTGTACCTATATTACATTACATATTACACTTTACCACTTTAAGTGTAAACTGTACTCTGTGACTGAACCGCTCACGTACAAGTACGGATTATTTTATACTATAAATGTATACTACTTAAATTTGATTAATATTACACCTGTCCTAGAGTAAATAGATGTGTAAAGTGTATTTCTTACATTAGGATGTAGGATACTTATATGATGAACACTGTGGAAGTGTCTGAAGATACAAAAATAAACCACTCCAAAACTGACAACCGTACACACTACAGGTCCACACACCGGCCAAACTCTGACCAAACAACAAAATTACAAAAACGGTAAATAAAAAATCTACAGAACACAGTGGAAGTTCCGGTGACATTCATTTATCTGACACTTATGACATTATGTCATGTCAGTGTAGTGTTGCCAGTGGCAGATACTCAATTAAAACACGAGACAGATCAAAAAATAATATTTGCACGAGAAAATTAACAACCTTATTGAAAGTGAAAAACGACACTAATCTACAAGGCATGTTATTAAACAAAAACTAAAAAGTTTTCTGTCCCATTATCTTAGCTTCGAAAGAATCGTAATCGAATAATGAGGATAAAAACTACCACTTGCTCACTTCAAATGTCGCTACTACCCGGGGCGTCTAATAATTTAACATCTAGTTGTCACTATCTGTACATTTTTTGTAAACAAGCGACTTCTTTTACGCATAATTAATTATTGAGTCCAGTTGCGCAACTGTTTACTGCAAAATACGGGGATCCATGTATTTGCCAAAGAAGTTATAAGAAGAAAAACGGTAGGAGAAAGCTTTCATTTGGAATCCGATATTTCGTCGAGACGATGTGCTATCCTTAAGCCTTTTATGGGAGAAAGTGGTCTATAGTATAGGTGATGCTCCCGAGAACTAAGTCTGTTTTTATTACATACAGGCGCTTGCGATGTGATATTATGTAAATTATAATAAAGTATGTGTGTGTTTATATTATCTTATTAGATCAGCGCTAGAAGTGCTATCTCTAAGATTTTTCAGTCAGGAAGATCATGCCCGAATTGGTTTTCAACTCTGATTAGGTTATTTCTATCGTACGCCTCCAATCTTTAACAAAAAACGAACTTTAAAGTCAACAAATACAAAATAACCTGTAAATTATAAAACGTTCATAATTTATTGACTTTTCCACTAAAGCTGCTTTTTTTACCAGTGGCAGAGGCTTTCCCGTCCTTAGCTCGTCTTTTAATAGTGCTACACTCCAAGTCTCATACATATATATGTATCTAGTTTTCGTATAATTTGTGATCGACACAAAAGTAAACATAAGTACAACAATGGTTTAAAGACGTACAAATGTGCTGCCACCTGTTTTGCTATTTTCTGTAGTGAAGCTAGAGCTGAACCTAGAGCTTGGACTATCAGAAACTTTTCCAATACCGGTTTTGTCTCAATATAACTTTTTTTTTAAATTCCGGTATTTCGATATTATGACAAAAAATGTATCAAATTCGTTTTAACGATGTTAGGGTCTTAAGAGATCTCCGGTGAGGTGGCGAGCCTCCTTGCCGGATTGCCACCATGAGATCTGGAGGCAAAATTTCTAACGCACAGCGAGGAGGCGAAACGCCGCCGGGGCGTAACTCCGCTGTCGCGATAAATCACGACACACCGGATAGAGCTTCGGTGGAATCTCATGGCGTCATGGAGAGTGCGATTGTCGCAACCGGTCCATACCGGTCCACCGCAGGTCTACGGCGCGTTATGTTCCACGCGCGCCTCAAATAGATGTCAGCACAACTGACAGGTCCGCTAGGGCCGATGCCTGCCGGGGTCGCGGAACAGGCAACTGAAGGAACACGGGTGGGTTTTAGACAGTAATAGTCTGACACGCCCTCCCGCTCCGCCCAGAGTGGGAGAAGTTGTTTGATAATTTCTCAAACAAAAAAATAAAAAGAAACGGTCTTAAGGGAATAGGACATTTTTTTAAATAAGACTGATATCAAATTCACATAGAGCCACAGAGCGAGTTTCATACTTTGGACAATCTTCTGAAAACTCTGAATACTATCAAAGTGACAATATTTGGGTTCCGTCCTGGCGGACTCCTCCTTCCTCCGCTTATCTACCGCAAACGACGGCCAGAGGATTTCGGCCGGGGGTAGTCGCGTCTCTATGGCCTCCAGTCGGGCAGTCTCCTTCCCCCCAGACTTTAACATTCACATTTGGGTCACTCTCTGTTTGCCCGACAGGGCAAGTGCAGGTGGTGGAGTAGGTGCAGGGGCCGATGAAGGCGCGGTAGGAGGGCGGCCGCCGGCCTCAGGAACTGCCGGCCTCAGGAACTACCGGCCGCTGTCAGGAACTCCTCTGAGTGGCAAACTCTTTTGCTGTTAAGTTCTCCCCTGCAGCTTGGGCAGACAACCGCTTCCGGTCCTGACATGCCATTTCGGTGACCTCGTCGTCCGCGACCGCTCTACTTTGAGCACGCTTCACGGCGTTGGCCTCCCTCGTGTTCACGAGTGAAACGGTGACCCTTTCCGGCTCCTCAGTTGAGATCCCGGATGAGAGATCGCTCAGACTGCTTGAAGCGCCCCAAAGGTCGCGCCCCGGTATCAGAGCGGAAGTTCCAACCACCGTGCGACCTCGGCCTATCCTCGCCGTCGGCATTTTAGCAGCCGGCTAGTTCTCGTTTGAAGAAAGATCCACCAACCCCGCTCGATCCGAATCTTCTTCGTTGCGCAAACGTTTTTCCCAAAATTTGGAATATCCTGATCGCACATGCTTAGGTTAGGAGGAACGAGAGCCTCCCCAGCTTTTGTTGCCGTTGCCGGCAAGCGGTACTTCTGCGAATAAATTTGACGCGTTTTGGTTTTTATTTTGTGTTCCTTTTTCCATTTTATTCCCGCGAGTAGCGAGGAAATAAATGTCCGCCTAGCCAGAGCCTCTTGCACTTGGTTAATCCATTTATATTATTAAACAGAAAGAGATACTTTACTTTAGTTAAATTTAATGAAATAAGTAAATTATTCTATTCTTACTTGTTTTTTTAAATATCAACTATCGAAAAACATTATAACGTTGCTCGGCATTCATTCGCGGTATTGGATGCCGAGCGACGATATGAAAATTGATCCAGAATTCTTCATATCCATATGGCTTCTACACCGCTTTACAGCACATGACATATTTGCAGTATCTAAACTACTTAAACAACATAATAATTACAATCGTAAATACTCCATGACGAGACCGCATCGACCCAATGACACCGGCGAACCTTTGCGGCGAACTGTCAGCGTTGCGCGGTCAGTGTTGTTAACGTAAAAATCTGAGTACGGCAGCTCAGATTTTTACACAGTCTGGTTTGCCGTATTTTCAGGGCAAAAATACGAAATTGCCGTATTTATTTAAAAAATGTCTACTCCTCATTTGTTTCTTCTCCATAAAGGTTTCTTATCGTTTCTATTACTTTAGATTCATGTTTATCTAATGAGTACTTCTCCTTGCTTCTCGCACATATCGCGATTGTCCTTGATTTTGAATCCGTTGTCATCGATTTTTTTAAGATCATTTTCAGTTTTGACAATTCGTGGTAGTTCCTGGGTTAGTGGCAACATTAACGAAAACGAAACTCATAATTTCTCGAGCAATGTGGCGCACAGCCTCATTGGTAGAGAAATTTTGAGTTACGTTTTCATTTTATTCATTACGCTAGTGAAAAAAAGTTTCGTATAAACTATAGTCAATAGCCGTTGTTAATTTGTATACGGCAATGAGTAGCCTACCGTATGCAGTATTTTCCGAAAAAAAAGCGTGGATCGTCGTATAATACGGCAATTGCCCTATCAATAACAACACTGTGCGCGGTGCATATTTTGGCCCCGCCCACCGCGGTCTATCCTGCGTGGTGCAATTTTGAGCTTGAGTTATATTTCTTCACTTTTATTATTCGTAGGGGCAGTAGAATAATAAAGAAGGTCGATACGGCTTCGTTTCGTGCATTTTTTTTGCTGACGTCTATTTCTTTTGGTGGTTTTGTTAATTTGTTTGCAACACTGCTGGACATAGTTGATAGTTTCATTCGTAATTAGAACACGTAAGTCTCCAGTGTTGCCAGATGCACCGCTTTTCCGCTTTTTACCCCGCCCTTTTGACAAAGGATCCGCATTCCGATTTTAACCTACGCGGTTCCGCTTTTTTCTGCTAGAAGAACCCTTTTTTTTCCTCACTCATGGTGGCGAAAATGCGTTCAGTTTGATCGTCAGGCGACGACTACCGCCTATTATGTCATCTCTTTTGCACGCGTTGAATTTGTATATACTTACCCTGCTGTCAGATTCTGGCGTTAGTAGTGAAATCTGTGTCCGTATGTGTCACAGTGTGTGTGTGTAAAGAAAGTTTGTATTGTGTTGCAGCAAGGCAAGCGCGCGAAGTTGTGTCAGTTTGGCGTGATATTTATTTAAAAATTGTAAAAGTTGATTGATTCATTGAACATATCGGTATATACTATTTTAATCAATAAGCGTATGAATTGAGCGAAAAAAGTCGATGTAAATATTAAAACAAGAAATTCCATTTTTTTTTGTTTGAAAATCCGCCTTTTTGAAGTAACACCACCGCATTTTCAATTTCCTCGACTGGCAACACTGTAAGTGTCATACTCATAAGTTTCATTCATTCATTTTCAATTTTCATTTGTTGATTTTGTTATGAAATGAGGATTGGATTCATTTTTTAATCATCGATTTCTAAGAACTCAGACATGACGAAGAACTTTAAGGAATTTGATAAGAACTCGTCAGATGAGGACAGTTCATCTAGCATCTATATTGATTCCAGTGATGATGATGATGCATTATCAGTTAATACTGGTTAGTATATTACGGCGCATTTTGTTTTATTTATTGTTTGGGAATTTATAAACAGGCTCGCGTTTGACCTCTCGATGTGGTCAACGATAGATAATTCATTAATTAATCCAGAGTAAAAAACGAAAGAAAACAAACACACGGTGGAGCACGTTTTCTTTGAGTGTTTATGTTCTGTGAGCACGTTTGCACATGATTACATGTTAATAGATTTTATTTCTAAGTAGGCTTAGATGATTGTTATTTTTTATGTTGTGGGTTTGCCACAATGTTCCATAATTGGTTTATCGAAGAGCAAACAATTTAAATCTTGATCATCATAGGGTAAATCTTTACGGAAGAGGTTATGTTATCGTTCCGTCTTTAAATAGGTAATCCGTGCTGGTATCCGCAAATCCACGTCAAAGCGCGTATTTTGCTTGTGGGAAAATCGGTTATTCGATCCACCCCAGCTCCTCAAAGAAGGCCAGCAACGCCTTGCCTTGATCCGTCTTTGTACTTATTTGTTATTTATCTATGAACTAATCAAATGCATGCCATTATGGACTTCTGGTTTATACAACTGTGGGGCTGTATGTACCATAAAATAAGAGGCATTGTTTAATAACACAGGTGTGTTATTTCTGAAGTACCCACCAGGGAAATAGTGATTCCAACAGGAACCTAAATTTAGAAGTCATCAACACAGTTGTACAAAACTACATAGAAGCTCATGAACATAGACTTCATCACCACTGTCTAGAAACAGACAAAATGTGGTGATAGTTTTGCTCCAAAAGAACAAATCATCAAAGTGTCTTTGTCAAAGAAAAGTCATTTGACGCCTTCTTTGAGTTATTTACATAGCACTTTACTTAAGTTAGTAATTAGATTACATAATTGTGATAAAAATAAAGTATCTTTATCTTCAGCGCTTTTCATTATAAAAAATATTAACTATCCGCTCCTGCTTTGCATGGTTTGTACAACTTAACATAGCATTAAGATATTATTCTTTATTATATGTAAATTTAATATTAATGTATGAACAACTCAGTCACATAGATAAACACGAAAAGCGACTTCAATGTATAATATGTATAGATAGTATAGCAGTGCTAGCTTTTACAAAAATACTGTCATCAATTTTATAGATGCACCGAGCTAGCTTCCACATGACCAGCGTATAGGTGTCAAGAGAGAGAAGAACATCTTTCACTATTAATCCATGACCTGATGTTGTGGTTCCCTGAAGCCCGAGATAGGGATAATCAGCTCATGTCCTTGACATTAAGTCAGTGTTTGTAAAATCATGGTATTTTTTGGCAGTTGATGGTCCATGTGTGGACTGCATAGATGCTAATGTGAAAATGGCATTGTAATATTAATTTTATTTTCAGATCCAGATGAAAATGATATGAGTGAAGATGAAACTAGTGAAAACAAAATTGAAGAGAAAGATGATGAAGATGAGGATGATGTTGTGAAAGCAATAAAAGCTGAAAAAAATAAGCTCCGTGATCATCCTCCAACCATTATATGTGAAGATTTCATTGTTGATATATCTCTTCATCCTTCCAAGAATTTAATAGCAATTGCCAACATTGTCGGAGATGTGCTATTTTATGAATATAGCAATGAAGAGACAAAACTAGTGAATACATTAGAATTGCATTTAAAAGCCTGTAGAGACATAGAATTTGATGATGAGGGAACCACTTTATACTCAACTGCCAAAGTTTGTAATGTTTTTCTGTTAAAAATCTAATTCCTTTGATCTATAACCTTAGGCTTAACCTTAACCTTGAAGTTCAACCGGCGATTATTATTTAGCTATGAGCCCCTCAGTTTGACTGTAATACTGTATAATGATAATAAACATAAAACATTTTTATTTTGAAGGACAAAATAATTATGGCTACTGATGTTGAATCGGGGAAGCTGAAAAGGTGCTACGAAAATGCACATGATGAGCCAGTTTATCGACTTTTGAATTTAGACAGAGATAAAATTGTAACTGGTATGTTAATTATTTTTGATAACTAGATATTCTCTTTTTTTTTTCTTTGTGAGATGTTCATTTAATATTTCAATTTATTTTTAATCAGGTGACGATGGAGGAACAGTCAAATTATGGGACATGAGAAAGCCAGATCCTGTTTTTAGTATAAAAATTGGTGAAGAACATGTTAGTGATATGATAACAAATGATGCTCAGAAGTATCTAGTTTGTGCAAGTGGAGATGGTGTTCTAACATCAATTGATCTTAAAGGAAGGTAAATAAATCTACTGGACAGTTTACACATAGGACATAATAATAAGTATAATTTAATACAGGTTATTCCGAATTATTCCACTTTGCCCTTGGTGGGGCAAAGTGGAATAATTACACCAAAATAAATCGTTAAACAGACATTAGGTGCCGGCGTCATTAAATCTTACAATTCCCAACAGTTAAGTCTGACATTGATGTGCTAGCTCCAATAGCGCCATCATTTGTTAACCGCGCGCCAAACCCCTTTTTACCCGACTGCAAAGAAGGGTTTTTCTTTCGAACAATGACCATGCTCTTAAGGAGTTTCTTAATAACCCGAATTAATTATGTTTGAAAACTACATTAACTGAATCTACATTCTAAGTAGATAAAAATAGCATGGCCATGGATGGTGTATACAATGTGTAATAAAATCCCTATCCGATCCTAAAGGGCATATAGGTAGCGCAATAGCAAAAAGAGTTATTAATAAAAAAATATTCATGTTCTAGTATCCAAATTACCCCAATTTGCATAAAATTTTGCTGAACTAAATTAAGAGCTAATGATAAGTGAATCCTGGAGTCAACAACCTTTAGGCAGCGGCTAGTCAACGGCCGCCTGCGCCAGCACTTCATGTATTGCATTTTATTTATTTGGAGTTATTATTTTTAAATTATTCCCAAAAAAAAAAACGAGTAGAATCATATCACCTAATAATACCCTCACGGAACGGACAGGGTTTTTCTACATTATAGTATAAGGGCGGTGCCGCACTACGTCCGATCTGAATCCGAATTGGTAATGTTCTATATTTAGACAGACAGTTCGGATCTAGTGCAGCAACCCCTCATACAAATAGTACTATGGCTACTTCGGACCGACATTTCTCGGATTCGGATCGGACGTAGTGCGTAACCACTTTAAGAGATAGCCGTACTTTTGGTAACTATCGCCAGGAACACTGATTCAATATCCGCATGCGGTTGGCCAGCTGACTATGTATCGCCGCCGCTCAAAGACCAGTTATGTTTACAAAAGATGAACAATAACTAAGAAGGCTGTTACTAATACGGCATTATAATATGAGTAGTACCTGTGTGAACAGTATAAAAAAATGTTAGCACCCTACAACCTGTAAAGATAGATTTAAGGTGTTGTAATAATAATAAATAAATATTTAGCATACATAGGGGGCCCCCAACTACAAACTTCCTTTTACTTACTGAAGATATGTTGGCCTTATTTGGGCCTTTACTCGAAATTTGGGGCTCCCCCTAGATCAGGGACCCGGGGCGGACCGCACCTGCCGCCCCTCCTTAGTCCGCCAGTGCTAATATCATAACGCCGTACTAGTATCGGCCTTACTTGTGATCGTTAATTTTTTGTAACCATAACTCGTTTTTGAGCGGAGACAAATAGTCACCTGGCCAGCCGCATGCGGGCAGACCGTAACCGTTCTCACCAGAGGACCACCACTCACCCACCAAATACTGAATAAGCCTTCCTGGCAATGGTTACCAAAAGTACGGCTATTTCTTGGAATAATATTGTAGTAGGACATTTTAAATGTTCAGTTTATGTATTCAAATTAAGTCAAATTGCATAATAATTGTAGTTCAATGATATTTAAAGATGAAAAGTAAATTAAGTAATGTTTATACTAATAGTAGGTATTTAATTATTGTTTCAGTAAAATTTACACAACATCGGAAGAATATGATGCAGAGTTAACTTGCTTGGGATTGTTTAGATCAGACACTAAGCTGCTTGTAGCCTCATCAACAGGAAAATTATATTTATTTAATTGGAAAGAATTTGGACTACACAGTGACGAATATGTTGGACAAAAACATGCTATTCAGTGCATGATACCTATCACCCAGAATATTGTGGTGACGTCAGGTGAAGATGGCATTTTGAGAGCAGCGCATATGTTCCCGCAACGTCAGTTAGGTGTGGTAGGCCAACATAGACTTCCTGTGGAACACCTCGACATAAGTCACGATGGCCAATATGTCGCGTCATGCTCTCATGACAATGACGTAAAATTTTGGAATATCTCATACTTTGAATCTATTGATTCCATTATCGACGTTAATCAAAAACAAAATAAAAAACGAGACTTAAGCAATAACTTACCATCAAGCAGTTTAAAGAACGCATCGGATTTCTTTTCTGGATTAGTTTAATACACAGTACAGTTTGTCTTTTTTGTTTTCTTTTTACTCATTAACAAGAAAACATTCAGCAACAGACTTCGGAGTGTTCCAAAAAGAACAATAAAATATGTATTATATTAATATATAGTATATGCCAACTTTCATGGTGATTGGTCACACAGTTTCGAAGTCTATTAGTCTCAAGCAAACAGGTACGGCAATATCTATTTTTGTTTACACGGCGAAAAGTTGAAACGGCCCCCGAAGGGTTTTCAACCCTTTAATATTGATGTGACCAATTTTCAATTTTTTTTTACTTTCGATCGGCTTGGGAAGCCCTTAACAGATTTGTCATGGGAGTTTATTCACGGAAGACAACTGTTCCTCCAGTGAGGAAACTATCTTATAAAAAAAGGATTTGTTATGAATAAGGTCCCAATATAAAAAGCCGTAATATGTATTTTTCAAAATTTTACTTTATAATTGACTATTCTCGCCCCCACCCCTCCTTATCTCCGAAACTACAGAGCCTAAAATTTTGAAAAATAACACCTTTGGCTTCTCAGGTCAATTCCATGTTTGTTCAGGAGTCTGAACAATTTGGGCTTGGCGCTCTTCCGCAAATCGTAGTTATGAGCTCCGTAGTGCTTTTGATCAGCCGGATATGATGTAGCATACTTTGCTAATGAATCAGCGCACTCATTGCCTACAATACCCGGACCAGGGATCCAAGCTATCTCGATGTCCAAGCCGTTTTGGAAACAGTCAAATAACAAGCTCTTAATTTCTACGACGATTTTACTATGAAGGTGATTTTGTTCTATGGCCTGAATACCACCACGGGAATCTTGATAATAGTGTATGGCTTCTAAAATGCCATTCGATCAACAATATGATCGAAGAAAATGCCAATACTCACCTGCACGCGTAGCATAACCACCGTAGAAATGGGTTGCGTCGACGGAAGAATAGACAAAACTGATGCTTCTGGTGGACATTAAAAAAGTAGGGCAATTTTTGAACTTTGAAAATATACTGCTGCTACTCCTGTACATTCTGTTTGAGATAATTTTGATGCGTCAGTGAAAAAACAGTTCCATCCTTTCCAGTAACGTTTGACTGCTAACACTAAGTCGTGTGCGTTTTGGGAATTCTTTGATTAACCTTGTCCCAAAACTGCTTTTGGTTCGAAGTGAATCGTTTCCTATGAAGCGGGAAAGACGGGGAGAACTTAATATTGACCAATAGGCGAGGAGAGGTGTTAACAGTACGCGTTATTTGCTAATATAGTTTTGCAGGCGCCGTCAATCCTAAGGGATTCAGATTAATAGATAGGTAGTAATTATTGATCAAAGAACATTTCTTTAGTTTGTATAAACCATAATAACATAACATAACATCACGCCTTGTTTCCCCGAAGGGTTGGACAGAGGTGTCCCTGTAGCAGGCACACCCACATTTCGCCACCATAACAACCAACCAAACCAACCATAACATAGCCGTAACCATAATATAGTGGTTTACAGTGGCGGTACCTTCATAGAAGCCAAAAAGCCCGGCTTGCCCTAATAAAATCATAATTCTCAAGAACAAACCTAGGCCTACCAATAAAAAGAAACAGTCAATGAACTCGAACTCAATCATGCATGTCATAGGAATAACCAAATTTCGAAATCCCCGCTTTTTCTGCCGCGCGCACTGAGCTAGGTTGCCAGATCTACGCACTCATTGAACTCGAATCATTCATTTAGTAATCATATGAATAAAATTTAAATTCCGCGCGCTTTGTTGCGCGCCAATACAATGCATTCAATTGCGCCTTCTCGCTCACACTCGTGGGCTTAAATCTGGCTTGCCTTACCTTTCTCTGTCTCGCAGTTTTCGCCTACAAATTGCTATAGAAACGTTTACATTTGTTGATATATTGGTAAGTACATATACGCAGATTTCTATGAAATGAAAAGCCCGGCTTTTGAGCGCACATGCGCACAGAGTACTTTTTATTTTGAGAGGCATTAAGTTCGCGCAAACGACGCAAATGCACTATCCGCTTTGTTGACCCGCGTAAAGTGAGTTGCAAGTCCGTGCGACGCGACGACGAATTTGTTATTGTATATGTTTTGAAATTAATATTTTGAGACTAGTATTTTATTTTCCACGTGCTGAAGTAATGAATTAGTTTTATTGTTTAAAATGATGTGATAGTTATTGCGGCGATGTCATTCCGCGCTTTTTTGTAAGTGATTATAGTGTTATTTTTGTCATCAAATTCGGAGACTGTGTTCGTAAAGGTATTTTGAGTTTAGGCATATTGAGTTTTCTGACATAGGTAAGTACCTCTTTACTTCACCGTAACCAACATCAAATTACTGTAGGTAACTATTTCTCGGAAATAAAAAACAGTATTTTTGTTAGTCGAAGAATATATTGAAATACTCGTAGGCATTCGATTGTCTATTATACAAATTTATGTAGGTGAATAGCTGGTGCCATGAAAGCACATGACCAGGGTTTTTTTTTATGGAATTCGTAGTTTTAGTTAACCACTGAAAAATAAACCACCTTATGTATTACATCTTGAGATCATAAAACACAATAATGTTCGTATCGAAGAGATTCTTCATAGGTGTTTTGAAATAAAGATTAGAGTTGGCTATTGTCATTAAAATAAATTATAAAAAAATATTTAAGTAGGTAATATCTCATTTTAACATTTTCAATCGACATAAAATTTTAAACTCGTAAAATTATGCGTACGGCAGTAGAACAACAAATGGATAATGTGGGATCCATCTAGTGGCTTCTGATGGAAAAAATTTGCATTTGACAAGCGAATATGAATTATGGTAAAAAGGTTCGGCTAAGCGGCGGGTGTGATTACGCGCATTCATTAATGTAGATGGCGCTTATGACAATTACATACTAATGCCTGACCTCTTCGAATTTTAAAGGTTTTCTAAGCAAAATTATAATAATGTTGTACCATGAACAACATATCAAAATCAGTCAATCCCTCACCTGGCTGTTTTTTTTTTATCGTAAAAAATCTGGCGGCTTGCCCTAATTTTGACCCCTAGGCACGCCACTGGTGGTTTATTTAAGTATGTATATATAGGTAGCGATTTTTTAGAACTACTTATTACAAATTGTAATATGAGTGGTGATGGTGACTGGCCATCCTGAAGTTCACTAGCAATCGCACACAATGAGGCATGGAAGGCGGTACTTACTTACATAACAAAAAAAAACAAACAAACATGAAAAATTGTACTTATTCTAAACAAATCAGTAATAACTATGGATCTTAAATCTAAAAGGTACCTATATGTAAAATTATAATGAACCAGAAAGAATTTAATGAGAAATATATTTTCACATATCCCGTGTTTTCTCGAAACCAACGTTTATTGAGTTACCGATTTTCGGTTTAAGCTTGGTTGGGTTTCCTAGGTCTGCGGTGAACGCCAAATAGCGTCCGCAATTTACCATCGAATGAAATCACTGAACCCTAGAGAGCGTTTTTTTAACGCCGTCAAGTCAAACCCCGGTCCCATTATTTCCCTTTTTTTTTTGTTATGTGGCGGCCACCGCTCTTCTAGAAAAGTGTGTTACCCCAGCAAGAAAATCTCTTCTAGAATTAATTGAATTCAACAAATCATTAGAACATAATCTGCTGTAAATGTACGCCAAATAAAAAATTGTTGCGTGCTGTCGTTTTGGAAAAGAAACGGAAAAACGAATCCTGCTGGAGTCACGTTATTAAATTTTTTACTTTGCGAACATTGACAGCAGATAATGCTCTAACTAGCTTTTACCCGCGGTTCTGTGGATGTCGCAAAATATCCCACGGGAACGTACTACCGGGATTACATACCTAATAGCCGAGGAAAAGGTCATTGAGTCCTACCGCTGTGCCCGCGTTAACTTCAACAATAATTATTTTATTACGCGTAATTTTGAACCTGTGATAGATTATATACTATTTATTTAAATGATATGATGTCAAGGCATAATTTAATCTAAATTAAATGCCCAGTTTAAATAACATTTTATTGGATAAGGATTAATATAATACCGGTCAAAATAGCTTCGGAAATAACAATGAAATTTTTATCAAATTCTGAAAGATAATAATAGTTACTGTGGGGTCATCTTTAGAAGATAAACATATGCGGGTTTTTTGTTGAACTTTTGAAGATGAACAATACATACTGTAGAACATAAATTTTATGTAACTTTTACGATTTCTGGGGCGAACGTCAATTAAGCTCCTAGTCAGCATGATTTTTTCCGACATCTTGACCAATAATCGTCAAATTTCAACCAATTTACACAAAACCTTCCGCATGAATCACTTCGTCCATTGGTGAAAACCGTTTGAAAATCCGTTCGGTAATTCTTGAGTTTATCACGTTTAGACTGACGGACGTGGCGGGCGACTTGTGTTTTATAATATGTAAGGATACTAAATGTAACAAAAATAATGTGTGTGTGTGTGTGTGTGTGTGTGTGTGTGTGTGTGTGTGTGTGTGTGTGTGTGTGTGTGTGTGTGTAATGTGTACTAAATGTCTTTAAACTGAATAGTAATAATATTAAAAAGAGGTAAAAGTTTCGTTTTTTTTTTTGTTTGTATGTAGGTGGTAATCTCCGGAATTACCAGTCGGATTTTTTTTTCTTACATAGGATAGCCTAATTCTTGATGAAGTTTATAGGCTATGTAACATCACGCTACGACCCTTAGGAGCCGAGCAAAAAAAAAAAAACAGAAAGAACGCTAAGCGGAAATGAAGTTATAGCGCGGGCAGGCGATGGGAAGCGACGCGGTGGGTCGGGGGCCGAAATTTCACGCGGACGAAGTCGCGGGCAGAAGCTAGTATTGCCTATAAAATTACAATTCTTCATGTTTACTTTTTTTTCTGAGTGGAAAAGACCAAAATTCTGAAGGTAAACCTCTCGCGTCTCTTTCTCTCTTCACAAATGCCGAATATGATGACACACAGTTGCCAATAAAATAGTTAGCTTGACCAAGAATTGCTAAGTCTAGATGTGGATTCATTGGCTGTAACCTGATAACTGATACTTCAGTATGATGTAGTGCTTTGTTGAAATCTTTTATCATATGATTTGTGTCTGATGCCACAAATATGTATTTTATGTTATCCAGTTTCTTGATGGCCCTCTTCACTTGCCTGTAATTTTATCTTATATTAGTTAAAAAGTTTATTTTTTAAACTTTAACACTCTCACCACCACGTGGTACGTTGCGACGCCGAGCCAGAGCTCACAAATATTCTAGCGTAGTACGTTGTAGTTTTTAGTTTTGAGTTTGGTATGCCATGTGGGTGCACCACGAATTTTACGCCGAAAAATTTGTTTATGTCGCTATTTAAAATCACTGCACGCAAATCATAGAAATTATTTATCATTTAGCCAGCAGCGCACGCGACACGCATTTTGCGGTGTTTTCAGGGCTTTTGTTATTTTTTTACTGTTTTTTTTCTAATTTTTACGACACATTGGACAGTGATATAATCTCAGCCGAGTTCAACTCAGTTAACTGAAAGATATAAGGCCACGCGCGCTTTGGATGCGTTTTCGTACGAATTTCACTTGTGCGTACACGTACGACCATGGTCGTACGAATTGAGTGCACAGGGCACACTGGATAAGTTTTTCTCCGTCAAATAGGTAGTGTTCCGGTGATATCGCATTAAGCGCGCCAAAAATCCCAACAAGTTAGAATTGTTTTCGGACGTCCGAACAATACGTACGACTAAGTCGCACCCCGTCTGCGCGCTCCCTTTGTACTTGGAAGGTCTGGATCGTTCGTGCGTGTTCTTACGTGTACGCCCTAGTGAAAGTCTTACGAAAATGCATCCTAAGTGCGCGCGGCCTTACACCGAATGTAAGTAATTTCTTTTCAGATTTTGGTGACTGTAACGATAAACAAAAACAGTTATGAGTCTTATTTTGTTTCATAATATGACTTTTTTTTAAGTTTATAAATCATTATAAAAACACCCCACGAAAAAGGTTCCTGTTCTGCCATTTGGCTAAGGAACCATAAAAACCGGCCGAAAGCAAGTCAGGCTCACACAAATATAGTTCCAAACCAAAAAACATTCAGTAGTCTGTGGAATGTTAATTTGTAAATAAAATTTAAAGCACACTACATATAGCAAACTTGGTTCGAATTAAGGAGTAAGGGGACTGCAGCGTGCCACAGAAATTAAAGTTTTTTAAATATGGCTTGTAATCTAATTGATAGGGGACCCGCCGGCAGGGGCCCATGGCATGGCCCAGCCCTGCTAGAATTTCAAAGTATTCATGGCGGTAAGAGTATTAAAAAATCACCAAAAGTAATGTCAATATTAATTCAAAGACCTTACTTGATTATATCAGCAGGCTGTGGTAGACACATAGATAATGACAGTGGTCCTCTTTCATTTTTATATCCCACACACTGTGGAGCAGCAAATAACATAGTGCTGTCTTTAACATGCTGACAAGCTTTTACCCAATCCTGTCCATTTCTCAAATGTATACCCAAGAAACCACCTCCATTCATATTCTTCTTTATAAATAATCTTGTCTTATTCACTATATCATCACTCCACCACAGGTGTTTTTGTAAATGGACATTTTCTTTCTGTACTGGGAAACTTGCAGGGGCTCCTGTGGTTTATAAAAACATGATCCAATTAACATTAACCCCATTTTGGCTTTAACTTAATTTGGAAGAGCTATAGCAGAACTGTGCAGCATTCTCATTCTCAAGTTTGAAGGAGATAGATAAAATATTTTTTATATAATGTGAGCTATGCACTTGTTTAATATTCCAGTCCAGCATAATGGGGTTGTTTGCTGGAAGCTTCGCCACGAGAGAGAGTAAGGAGAATAATAATAAGAATGCACTTACCAGTAAAAGCCAGAACTGGCCACTCTTTAGGAGGATATTTATGTTTCCATTTATCAATCATTACTTTGTTATATACATCATAATTCAAAGGCCCATAAAATTCAGAATCAACAAAATCAATGTTGAATGTATCCCAGAATGGACCAAATGGGTTTCCAGATTTTGCATTGCAACTTTTTTCCTGATCACCCATTCTTTCAGTGTAACAAAATGAGATTCGTTTCGTAACTGGCCAAATAACAGAGGCCAAATCATTCATGAAGTTCTCCATTGTCATCACATTATGATATAAAGATAAACCTTCGACTTTAAAATATGTATTAAAAGGTACTTGTACGGATTTAGGCTCTCCAAATCTGTATTCCACCCACGGAGGAAGAACCAAAGTTCTATTCAAACCTTTACTAAATGCCAATGCTCCCAAAAAGTGATCTGCTTGATTGCCAAATCTGCCTAAAAAAATTACATTTATTGTAATAAAAAGTAAAAAGATAGGTATGTAGGTAGAAATCAAGTAGAAAGTATAGATTTAATAACAAATGCTAGAATTGTGTTTACTTACCCATACAAGGACAGTACAGAATGAAACCATTTGTGTCATAACAGAAAGCACTTTCAAAGTTATGAAGAATATGAAATAATAGAAAGATATAGTGTTTTAGCATGTTGAAAAAAAGTTGGGTATTCGTTTCTTACAAAAATAAACATATTCTGTACAGTTTGTGTTGAGGCGACCGACTTATCGTAAAAACTGATTGGTTGGTTAGCCGGGTTAGCGTCAGTGTTACCGACTCCAAAAGTTCAAATTATCGAAATCCCACGTCAAAATAATTGTTTTTTGGACAAAATTAACGTACAAAAGAAAAATCCAAATAAAAAAAAACAGTGGCACTCCGGGAGTGCTGACAGAAGTGAAAACTTGAAAAAAAATCGGCACCGTCTTTAACTCCACTGTGTCGGTAACAAGTCGCGAGTTCAATGGTTTTATCCCATCTCAAAAATGCCCAACGCACCTAAACAAATGTTCACTTCAAAAATAAAAATAAAACGTTAACAATTCAAATTGCTATCAAAAGACAATGAATACCTAATTTTAAACTAGAGTCAAAGGGAAGTATATGCCAAGTTTCACCACTAATGGCGCTAGCAGCACAAACGTTAACATGTTTTGTCATAGTTTTTAGTTGATATTTTTGTGTAAAATAAAATAAAAAACTAAGGAGGGAAAGAGAGAGAGATACTTACTTGTTGATGTTGACATATTTAGCAATTGTTTTTTTTTTCTGCGTTTAATTTTGTCTGAGAAATAAGTTTTGTTAATCAAACTTATTTATTCAGCAAATCGCAGAATTATCGTACATCGTACCATTGGCCAAATAATCATACACCCTCATAATTATCGTACGGGTTGGCAACACTGTTTAGCGTTTGACGTTGGCACTTGGAGTCAGTGTTGTTATCGTAAAAATCTTAGCTACCGTAGGTCGCAGTAACTAAATTGCCGTATTAATAAAAATAAAAATAAACTATTTCTCATTTGTTTCTTCTCCATAAAGGTTTATTTTCGTTTCTATTACTTTAGATTCATGTTTATTTAATGTGTAGTTATCCTTGCTTCTCGAACATGTCACGCAATACCTGAAACTTGGTGCAGTATCCTTGATTTTGAATCATTTATCATCAATTTTTTTAATGTAATTCTTAGTTTTGACAATTCGACATAATTTCTGGGTTAGTGGCAACATTAACGAAAAGATAGTTTCATTTTCGTTTACTTCATAACGCTACGCTAGTGAAAAACGTTTCGTTTAACATATAGTCAATTGGTGTATTTTCTAACGTACTTTCCGAAAAAAAATCGTGGATTGCCGTATCAATAAAAACACTGCTTGGCGCCGTGACCAACCCTGCATTCCGAAATGCAATAAAAGTGATAATATCGCGAATCCAACCAAAATCACAATTATTATTGATTACTCGATAGCCCTTATATTTTGTGACTATTAAATTTGGTCGGATTCGGCATATTATCACATTTAGCGCATTTCGGAATGCAGAGCAACCATTGAGATAGGAAAAACACGGAGGCGCCGCGATATTCTATACATACATTTGCTTATACAAATATGGGTGAAACACGAACTAGAATGTGAAATATCGTGTTATTTCACTCTTTCTAATGTGGTAATCGTATTTGATAAAAGAGACAACAATATTTCAGTTGTTCCTCATAAGGGCAACATTTTATTGAGACGTAGTAACAGTTGTAGGTAAGTGCCATATCCGCCATAATATGCGACAAGTTCATGGTAGTTCTGCTGTCAAGTGGTTGTTTACTTTTTGTTTTATTGAGATTTGTGAGAAAATTACGAGGAGTTTTCCTTTAAAACTACATATATACGTTGGAAAACACCAATTCAACATGCCTGTGTGTTGTATTGTGAAGTGTGGTGCAAGAAAGAAGGAAAATCAACCTCAATTGTCTTTGCACAGGTTAGTAGCCGGTTTTCATGCAATAGTAGATAAAGTGATAAACTTTCGATGAAAAAATTGCTAGGCGATCATTAAATACGGCTTAAATTTTAATATATGGGTTTATTTCCGTCCAACAGACCTTTTTATTATTTCATAATTTCATACGTTTGTTTACAATGATATGTCATGGTGGATTAGTGTTGTACCGTTGCCGTAATAGTTTCTGATACTAGTTCCTTCGCTGCGCTGAAATGATATTGCTAGGTCCGGCCCGTGGTTTACAGCAAACTGTACTCTTTAGTTCATAGCACCGAGAGACCGTTCCACAGAGTTTTATGTAGTGTATACGATTTTTTGTTGAAGTTTTTAAGATGTACAATACTGTAGAACACACATTTAATGTAACTTTTATGATTTCCGCGGCGCACGCTAGTAAAATTCCCAGTCCGCATGATTTTATCCGACATCTTCAACAAAAATCGTCAAATTTCAGCCAATTTACACAAAACCTTAATGAATTATACACTAAAACCTTCCGCATGAATCACTCCGTCCATTAGTGAAAATTGATTGAAAATCCGTTTAGATGTTTTTGAGTTTTTCGCGTTCAGACAGACAGAAAAACAGACAGACACGGCGGTGGACTTTGTTTAATAATATGTAAGGATGTGTATTATTCCGAATGTTCATTTATGATAAAAATGTTAAAAATTTAATTCACTGATGCCCGTTTTCACCGACAGCTAAGTGACACTTAAATGAATACCTAAATAAAACTGCACTGTTGGATTTTCAACTCTCAGCGCTGAGTCTACCGTTGAAAATCTAACAGTGAACTTTTATTACGGATTCATTTAAGTGTCACTTAGTGAAGGTGAAAACAGGCATAAGACTTGCATGCTCGCTCGATACTAAATATTTGGCTTTGTTTAAATGTTCACTTGCCAAACATTAGGTTTGCGTTACAAATATTTGTGAAAACTTTATTTGCTAAATAATAATTCTATAAATGAAATTATAATTATGCGGAAAATTGTTTGGGAAGTGATAAATTGTCAATACTCGTTTTTACCTGTTACAACGGACTATTAGCTAATATTTTTTTAATATGATTCAACCGTGATATCTAGTAAGATTCGTAATACTATTACGTACTAGTATCGATACTCGAAATAGTAACACTATGTTCCCTGAATGACACAACCCTAGCATTGGCAGCCATTTTATGAGACATTTTGAGTTGTAGGTATGCACCTTTTTTTTGTAGGTATTTTCAGTCCATACTTATATGTCTATGAGAGCAACAGAGCATGTCCGCGACGCTGATTGCCACAGACTAAGTAGTAGAACTAAGTGAGGTGCATTTATCGTAACAGATAGAAATAACAGATATTTAAAAATAACAAATAACAATTGTTCCCAACAATATAAAATATCTGTTATTTAAAATAACAGAACCTCAAAGACTGTTACTGCGGCTGTAACTGATAATTCATTATAATAATCTCACACAGACTGTTTCTACGGTTGTTACTTACATACAAACACACAAAGGAAGAAATATTGCAAGTTAATCATTTCTCTTTCATCCTCATTATTTTTTTTTTTTTTTTGAAACGGGCATCTCGCAGTTTGACCACTAAGGTCTTGGCTGCTTAACCGGACTTTCCTGTGGGTGCCTTAAGCTGCTACACTCAAAGCCTCCAGCCAGGGGCAAAATACTAAACTAAGTTAAAACTAGGCGAACGCTCGGTAAGGGCACCCCCTGTGGGGTACGAACCTCGGCTTAGGGCGTCGCTGAGGGGAGGACAGCAAGAAGGGACAGGCTGGATCAAAATTGGTTTAAATCATGATTATTATACGGGGTAGTTTAAAGCTACGTGCTCAGCGGCAACAACTTGCTGGCACCTCGTTTTCGAGCAAGGGTCGGGGAGGAGTATTATCTACTGAGGGACACGGTCGCGGTCGCAAAGGACCTCGGCGGCGAGGTCGGAATGACGGGAGGCGTCTGTTTTTGTGTATTGTGCTGGTGGCCCTATTCTGCTCTTGGAGGAGTGTGATGGGATCATCAGGGTCGGAAAGTACATGCCGCGGACGGCGGATCTGACTAATTCTAGAAGGGACATAATTGGCTGCTTCGACAACCAAGGGGTTACGATGTCTAGGAGCGGAGTCAAAGTAACGCTTGGACATGCGTTTTAGGAACTGGTGAATCGTAGGGATTCTACAGTCGAGATGGAGGATCTCGTTTCTGACATAGAAGGGAGCTCCCGTGGCTTTACGGAGGAAACGGTTCTGTAAGGCTTGCAACCTATGGATGGAATGGGACTTGGCGTGGGCGAATACTGCACCCGCATAGGTCATAATGGGTCGGATACACGATGTATAGATGCGCAGTTTGCACTTAAGTGACAATTTGCTGCGTGCATTTAGAACGAAATGGAGTCTACCTAGAGCGAAAGCGGCTCGCGAACGAACCGTCTTTATGTGCTCAGAAAAGGAGAGATGATGATCTAGGATAACACCTAGGTATTTGGCGCGCCTAGCCCAAGGGATTGGTTTGCCGAACATAGTGATAGGTCGGGGGAACGGGGGGGGTCTAGTTCTCGGTTTAGAAAAGCTAACCGCTTGACTTTTGTCGGGATTTACTTCTATTCGCCATTTTCTAAACCAGGCGCCAAGGTTGTTGACAGCCCTTTGGAGGTTTAGCAGCATCGTAGCTGAATTTCCCTTACAGATGATCGCTGTATCGTCTGCGAACAGAGCCAACTGCGTCGATCTGTGTTTGGGGATGTCGCTGGTGAATAGCGTGAAGATGAGGGGGGCTAATACTGAGCCCTGAGGGACTCCAGCCCTTATGGGGCGGGGGGAGGAAAGGGCTCCTTCGATGCGGAAGCGAAAGGTGCGATTTGACAAATAGTCTCGTAAGATGAGCACGAGACGATCCGGCACACCGAGTTTGTAGAGCTTATAAATTAAGCCGTTGTGCCAGACTTTGTCAAACGCCTTTGCTATGTCGAAGAATACTACGCTCGTTTGTCGGCCATGGGTGAGAGCACCGCTGATTAGCTCGACAATACGATGGACCTGATGCACGCTAGAGTGCTGAGTTCGAAAGCCGAACTGTTCGTTGGGGATGAGGCCCTTGGTCTCTGCATAGTCTCTGAGACGCTTATAAATAAGCCTCTCATAGATCTTGCCTAGAACCTTGAGCAGACTGATGGGCCTATAACTGGATGGCTCATTTTTGGGTTTTCCGGGTTTAGGGATACCTATGACAGTGGCCTCTTTCCACGTCTGGGGAAAAATGTTATTGCTTAACGCACCATTGAAGATGGTGGTCAACAGCATAATTAAATGGGCTGGGAATAGTTGGACCACCCTATTGGTGAGTCCGTCTGAACCGGGGGCTTTGCGATTTTTCAGACCTTTGATAATCTCATGTACCTCATCTGGTTCGATGGGGGGCAGGGGAAAATCAGGGTCTTCAGTGGGAGGGATAGAGGCTCTACGTTCGACTTCGGCGTCGACCTCTTTGAGGTGAGCTTTGTCTACTGGTAGGGTGCTGGGAGAGCATTGGGCTTCAAAGCTGTCGGCTAGGCACTCGGCTTTGTCGATGTCGTCGAAGGCTAATGTTTTGTCCGGGCGGACTAAGGGGGGCATATGGCCTGAGTGAGGGGATCTGAGTTTTCTCTGGAGTTCCCAGAAGGCAAGGTGAGTAGGCTCAAGGTCGCTCAGCATCTTGTTCCAGCCCGTTTCACGCAGCTCCGCCATACGTGTCCTTACAGATCTCTGTAAGTAGCGCATGTGGGCTTTGTTGGCGGCGCAGGGAAAGCTGCTGTAGGCACGGACAGCTGCGTTCTTCTCAGTCAGCAGGGCGCGCGCATCGTCCGGGAGTTTCAGGTAACAGGGATCTGTTGCCGGAACCTCCCTTGAGCAGTCGCTCAGGACGGTTTGCACATGCTCCGTGAGTGAGTCGATCGCAGCTGTCGTGTTAGCGATTGAGTCAAATTGGTCCGGAATAGAGTCTAGTAAGGGGGACGTGTTGGATTTCAGCTTTTCGCTTACTTTCTTCCAGTCCGTCACCTTTCTAGTGGGGAGTGGGTGGTTTGGGTCAGAGGGACCTATGCGGGATACAAGATGAATGATAACTGGGCGGTGGTCAGAGGTAAGCTCGTGCACCGTTTCTATCGAGTCAAGTCGTAAGTTCACGTTCTTAAGGAGCGTTATGTCAAGGACGTCAGGGGTGTAATTAACCATATGGGGATAATAAGTGGGATTCATCGGAGCGATGATGTCAAAGTTAAGAGTGGAAGAGAGGTCGAACAAGTGTCGGCCCCTGGGGGTAGTGATTTGACTGTTCCAAGAAGGATGTTTGGCGTTGAAGTCCCCTGCCATAATGACAGAGTCGCTCATGCCGAAGAGTAGCTGTAGGTCATCAGAAATAAGTTGGTAGTTTTCTGAGGCCTGAGCTGGGATGGGAGGGATATAGACCGACACTAGAGTGATCGGCGAGTGACCAGTCATGCCTAGACGACAGACTGATACTTCTAATCGGGAGAGAGGTGGAGGGTCCATAGGGATGCAATACAGATCCTTTTTATAATAGATGAGAGTGCCACCCGCATGACAGCGCGTCCTATCATTTCGAATTAAACGATAGTTTGCTATTGAGGGGTTACGTTTGTGGGGTTTAAGGAAGGTTTCCTGTATAAGGAGAAGATCTAACTGATGATCGCGGAGGAATTCCGCGATTTCATCTTTCTGATTGAATAAGCCATTGGCATTGAAAGTTCCTATCTTTAGGGATCGGGGTTTGAACCTTTCATAAGAGGCGTTATACATTATGAGGGTCTAGTGAAGGAAGTGAGGGCGGAGGTAATATCCTCGTAAGCTAGGAACACGTTTTGGATTCGCTCGAAGCATCCTGATTTTCTAGCTTCAACAATGTCTAAGGCCATTTGTTGAGCCCTGGGGGTGCAAAAGGTCATAAAAGTGGAGCTAATAATGCTGAATGCATTTTTAGCGGGATCCGAGTATATATTATTATTATTATTAGTAGCCACGGGAGTGGGAACATGACGCGGGGTAGCCAAATTGATATTGGGTTTTGCGGGGGGCGCGGGGGGTGCGGGGGGAGTGCTACGCTGTGTAGGCACTTGGGGAGCGGGGAAGCCGGGGGGAGGAGGAGGGCGGACTCGCGGGTCCATTAGGAAGTATAGCGGGGTATGAGGGGGAGGGGGGCGCGGGGTAACCAGAGCCGGGAAGGTCTGCTGGTGGTTGTAGTTCAATTGAGACCAAGGGCTTGGTCTCTGTGGACTAAGCCTCTGAGGTATCTGGGACGAGGGGAAAGGCTGATAAGCCTGTTGGCGTTGCTGCCTAGAGTCTAAGCGCTTAGACTGCTTTGCTAAGTTAGCCTTAGGGGCTTTAGGACAACCGCGGTAATTAGCCGTGTGGCCTTCGAGGCCGCACAGCACGCAACTTGGCGGGGTGGCGCACAAGTTGCGATCCTTTGGTCGAGTGCAGTCTGCCGTGCCATGGTCTCCCAGGCACTTGACGCACCTGGGTTTCGCATGGCAATGCTTCTGACTATGGCCGTAAAGTTGGCAACGGTGACATTGCCCTATGACGCTATTTTTCCAGGGCTTCTCTATGGAGAAGCCCACTAATTGACATATTGTCTTAACATTGAAGATGGGGTGATGCCCCTCGGTAGGGGAGCACACGACGATGACCATGTCGTATGCTTCCCTGCCACGCGAGCGGTGCATACGGTGCACTTCATCCACGGGGATGTTCTGCGACTGAAGGTCGGCAAGAATGTCCGCGGAGGGAATTTCCTTAGGGATCCTTTTTATAACGACCCTAATCTGTTTTTCTTCCGGGAGGGAGTAGGTGTGGAATGACACACCTCTCTCTCTCAGGACCCTGGTTAAGTCCCTGTAGTCTTTCGACGTAGGGACGAGAACTTTAATACCCTGTTGGGTAGAGCGGGCGCTAGTGTAGTCTATTTTGAGGTCTACACACCACTTTGATACAGCCGTCCACTTATCCTTGTCTTGGATGAAGACAGGGGGTGGCGGCGCGACCTTTTTAGGGCCGGAGGTTGGCGCGGAACGCGGTGCGTCATTTTGCGATGATGACGCAATCGGGCGAGGGGCGGTGGAGGGGGAAGCTACGGGGGCGCAAGTAGCGGCGGGAGTGACGGTGGGGGTTGCCTGAGGGGCGACTACGATTGAGTCGTCGATGACGACTACTTTGCTCGCTTGGGACGAGCTCTGCTTCTTCTTCTTCCTCTTGTTCCCTTTTCCGGTGACTGGCGTGAAGCCATCGTCATCCGAGTGGGAAGAGGAGGAGGAATGAGCAGAGGCTTGAGACTCTGGGTCGGGGGTATAGAAAGGATGGGGAGTCGGGGCGCGGGCTATGGCGGTCGCGTCTTCTACAACGTCCATATTGTCTGAAGGACATGGACTAAATTGGGCATCGATTACATCACTGAAGTCAGCGATGGACGAGGACCTGATTTCGGCCTGCTGTGAAGCAGCGAGACCTTCGAGTTCGATACCGAACTCGTTAATAAGGGTGGGCTCCTTTTTTAAAACTCTATTAAGGAGATCTAACAATTTGGAGTTTTCACTCCTGAGGGATAAGAGGTCGTTACGGAGTGACTGAATGTCACTCTGTACGGCCTCCATAATGACTACTTAATTTAATTTGGGACCTAATTTTCCCTAATTATAATCCTAATAAACCTAATTCCCCGGGCGGACTACCGGGGATGTGTAAACCCTCCCTGTCGGGTGTAGACAGGGAGGTTGTGTGCCTAATGGTGAGCCCTAAGCTTGCTTTTGCCCGTTGCCTATCTTATTGTGCAACGGGGTCCTGACCAGTCTAGTGCGCCGGGTGTAGACACACCCGACCGACACTAGGTGTGTTGCTGAGGAAGGAAAACTGTCACCAATGCCGACTAGGAGACCCCCCAAGGCCGAACACTGGGACCCGGCCAATTGACTGCCTAACCCTGAAGGGGCTCGGCGGGTGTGATTGGGTCAACACCCCCTCGGTTTCGTTGGCACCGTATGGTTTCCACCGAGGACCACGAAACTGTGGTTTTTCCCTGAAGGGGCAAAATGACTTGAAGAGTCAGTTGACGATACTCCGATAAAGAAACAGATAATTAATCGTATCTTGAAAAAGACTCCGATTAATTGGTCGACGATAGTCGATTAATAATAATCGACTATGAAGAGCGTCGCTGTACGCGACGAAGCGATGACTCAGGAACAGGATCGCTTGAGTCACTATCGGGAACCACGATCAGCAGCGCAGCACGTCCGTCCGCGTCCGATGCCAGGCGCAGAGTGCGTCATCCTCATTAAGGAATTACCCTTACTAAATAGAGAAACACTTATTATTTACTTCGAAATATATTTACTTCTTACTCTTACTAAAGCGGTTAAACTACGCTAAAAAGAGAAGCACTTGGGATTTAATATCCCTAAAAATACAGTTGGTGGTCTTACAAGAACAAATGATTCTTAAATAAGGTCGACCTGTTACTGACCAGTTACCATTGTAAAACAAACTTAAAAGAATAGAAATAAAGAAGATGATCAATTAATATTTAAATACGTATTTATTGTCCGTACAAAAATAACAGGCTGTTATTTAATAGCAGATATTTGGATTAGGAGTGAGACGTATTTATGGTAACACCTAAATAAAACGAGTATCATAAAATAACAGACTGTAACTGTGACAAACAAACAGAAATAACAACTTCTGTTCCACGAGATAACACAATTCCATAAATGATAGTCACAAGATTTTCTCTATTCATCCATATGACAGTTCTTTACCTTAAAATAAGATAAAAAATGTTATGATAAATGATATTATGTGCTAAGCTTAATATAAACAAGATTGTTTCCAATAAGCCTACCCATAACTACAAGTGTGACTGTCAAATTACCATTGACATATATATTACAGAATTGAGAATGAAAGAAAAAGAAACTGAAAAGCGAAAATTTTAAATTAACTGTAAGTCTACATAAGTTCCTAAATTAGGCGGCACCCAACAACCAATCAATGAAGATCAGTAACAACATTTTTCTTTAAGGCGAAAGCGCCAGGGTAGCCCGCGAAATTCAATTTTTTTTAGGTTTTTTGCAATTTGCTGGTCAGTATTAAGTTGTACGTTGATTAATATACTATTCGCGGCCGTAACAAATATATATTTACAGAATTATAATCATTAAAGTCATCAACACAACTCTCTAAGACCACGTAAGTCCAAAGAATAACTGTTTCATGAAATCATCATTCTTTGGACTTACGTGGTTTTGGAGAGTTGTGTTGATGACTTTAATGATTATAATTCTGTAAATACATATTTGTTACGGCCGCGAATCATATTTTGATCGATGTACAACTTAATACTGACCAGCAAATTGCAAAAAACGTAAGAAAATTTGAATTTCGCGGGCTACCTTAGCGCTTCCCCCTTAAGTACCGGCAGTACCTACCATCGCCAAGATAAAAATCTAAACTTAAATTCTTATTATCAAACTAGGCTGAGATTACGCACTTTACGAACGTCAAAATTACATGACAGTCCTCCAAAACAAATGACACCACACATGTATCTGACACCACTTTCTTCAAAAAAGAAGAATTTCAAGAGTGGCTATTTAAGGAGGGGTTCTTGGCTAAATAATAACAGCCGCACAAGTCGATCGTAGGTTAAGCGACGTTTGCCGAAATCGGTCCGTAGGTGGGTGACCATCCATTACACAAGGGCGGATTCAGCTTTCGAATCAGGGGGGTTACATAGTCGAGGTCCAGTAACGACAGGCTCCAATCAGTAGCGGAAGAAGCCTGTCAAGTGTCAGGAGCACGGGGCGGCAAAACAAAATGAAATGCCCCCCCCGGTGTTCTCTGTTTATGTAGGCATTTCTAGAAACATTTTTGCAAAAAAATAATCATAACAAATAAAATACAAGTGTAACTTGCGTAATCATGGGCCTTGCACCTAGGGTTGCCAACCGTACTATAATATATAGTATTGTACTGTATTTAGGGTCTCCGTACTATATACTGTTGAAGAAATATATAGTACGCGAAAATACTATATTTCAGTACAATAGCTCAATGTTTATATTTTGCAATATTAAAATTAGTAAAATAAAAAAAAAACTTCCTGCAATTTTCGAACGCGTCTTTCGTTCGACAGAAGTATTGTGCGTGTGCGTGTAACCGAACGCGTCCCTGTCATATTTCGCTCCTAATTGATACGTCAATGTCAAATTGTCAAACTTGACAACATCAAACTAATGTTTATTGCTTGCCTTTTTCGTTTGTTTTGGATTTCGTGATTCGTTAATTTTATTGAGTTAGTGGAGTTAATACGGTTTTAGTAGTTTTAATCCTGCATTAAATACGTAGTAAAATAATGGAAAGTTGTAGCGATAGCGAAAGTGTCCCACTGACACCCACTAGTAATAACCCACTAGTATAATCTTTTCTGCTCTCTATTCCCGCCACTTCGGCATTCACAGAAACGATATTTTCAATTATGAATTCGAAGTGGCGGGAAGAAAGAAACAGAGCATCTTTAGCTTTAATAAAAAATGAGCTCTTAATTTATAGGTATTAATTTAAAACTTGACTGTGAAAAATTGTATGGTAGTTTTATTCAGGACAAGAAATTAAATAAAAAAAAAAGATATATTATTTCAAAGAAATATAATAAGTAAAATGAAACTTGTAATACCTACTGACTGGTTGATTGTGTTGTCAATATAATAAATATGTTTGAGTTTGAAAAAAAAAAATAACTTATATCTTTTTTTTTAGTCTTCCCTACTAAAATACTATATTTTTTTGAAGCGTACTATATTTTTTTTGGCTTTTAAAAAAAATACTATATTCAGACAAAAAAATGTTGGCAACCCTACTTGCACCTGGCAGGTTATTTTTTTTTTAGGAATGTGCAATTTCACCTCCTCAATATGCTATGAATACACGATGCAGAAGCGAGCGAGGCGAGGTTGAAATATTGTTTGCACCCGTCTCGGGATTCGTGGTTAGGTTTCTGTTGAAAATGGTTAGGTTTATATTGGATTGCGTTCTTCATGAAACGTTAATCAGGAAACTCCGCCACTATGGGATCCAGAACAGCGGTCTGGATCTTTTTACTTCATACTTGAGTAATAGGATTCAGAGCGTTGACGTTAATGGAAAAATCTTGAAGATAGCACAGTATTCTTGGACTTGACTTTGGATGCTAAGCTTCAGTGGGGCCCACATATAGATAAATTGACAAAAAATTTAAGCTCCGCAGCATATGCTGTAGAAAAATTCGTTATTTAACTGACATAGAGACAGCCCATTTAGTGTACTTTAGCTATTTTCATAGTGTAATGTCGTACGGTATTCTATTGTGGGGAAATGGCGCCGACATTAAAACTATCTTTGTTTTGCAGAAAAGAGCTGTTCGATCAATTTATAAATTAAGTCCGAGACACTCTCTCAGACATAAATTTAAGGAGATTAATGTACCTAATGACTGTGCTTTCTCAGTAAATTTTTGATTATCTTTTATATGCCCATAAAAATATAAAATGGATTAAAAAATACAGTGATATCCATAACATAAATACTAGGAACAAACAAATTTGTTGTACCCACAAGGTTCAAGAAAATAGGTGTCTCGTTCAGATGTCAATGTATACGCTTTTATAATAAACTTCAAAGCCACGTACAAGATCTAAGCTTTAATAAATTCAAATAATTCATTAAACTAAGTTGTGCCAGAAAGCTTTTCATAGGTACCGTTAAAGATTACATTGAGGTTAAAAAGGTTTGGGATTGAGCTGCTCCAATTTATTTATTTTTTACTTTCGAAACTTTATTTTGCCAACTTTAAAATTATATACACAATGACATGAATATTTACTTTGTGAAGTACCGATTATTATTTCTTTTTAATTATTGTGAATGTGAAGACTATGTGGGTCATTCCTTTTTATTTTGTTTCAGTATTGTTCATCTTAAAAAGTTCAACAAAAGTGCGCGATGGCATAATTATGTCTATCTTCTAAGGTTGACCCACAATAAATATCTTGCATCTTTTAGAATTTGACAAAAATTTCATTGTTGTTTCCGAAGCTATTTTGACCAGTATTATATTTATCCTTATCCAATAAACTATGGTACTTAAATTGAGCAATGTCAATATAAAATTCCGGAAATAATCTAAAGTACCCGTCACGAGAAGCTATAAATTATGTAAACAAACATCTTTTACTAAGTAAACATTTTATACTGCGAGATAATAATAAATTGACCATATTCAATCGACATGAAATATAGACGGGTTATATGAAAGTAACAACCTACCTATTTAATTTAGTCGGATCATATTTTAACGACGCAAAGCGCTATCGTTTGTGTTTCTTGGTACCGGAACGCGTCCGTCGCAGGGATTGTAAACAAAATACAAATTTTAAATTTGACGAGGTAAAACAATGATTACAAGAGGGACTGCAGCAGATTACTTCGGAAAATTGGAAGCGTTGTGTGGAGCATGTTATCAAGGAAGACGATAATTTTTATTCCAAAATCGATGAGATGATTGATAAAACTGTAGACAGCTTCGTGATACATGTCACTGATTCTGACACAGAAATGGAAACATCTGAATCTGACGAATAATTATTCTTAAATAATATATGTTAATTAATATTTGTTACTTAATAATTTATTAAATCTTAAACAAATTCATTTTTTTTGTTGGTCCAAATGTTGTGAACTCCTGAACACTTGTTTACAAAATTTATAGCTTCTCATGACGGTTACTTTAGGTCAGAAGTTTTCATTTGAGGACCATGTAGATTTTGGTCTTTTGAGGAAAGAACCATACAGATTGAGTGGACCTGTCCAGTCAGTGCACGCAATTGTCAGTAATCGTGTAGCTCAACACAGAACTTAAAAGGAATGATTCGACGAACAATACCAAAGAAAGGACCGGGAAGGGCGAAGAAGGGTAGGCCGAATAAAGTTCTCACCACTGCCAGATTATCATTAGTAACTGAGAAAAATAAATAAATATGACCCATATATTCCTCACATTCACAATAATTATATTATACTTCACAAAGTAAATATTCATGTCATTGTGTATGGTATAGTATTCGATATTAATGACAAAAGAACCAGCTGAAATGATGAGCATGTCAAGGCAGAAACCCAAACTTTTCAATTTTAAAATGGACTACAAAATTAAGTTAGTTCATGACCAGATACTTTGAAATCGTTATCGTATTTTGTACGTTCAAATGGAAAATATAAATTCAAAATAAAAAGGTAAAAAAGTATTTGTTTTTTCTCCCGGATTTAATTAAATATTTAATTAAGTTATAAGGGGGTGTCCGAGTCCGAATCGCACTTAGCCGGTTTTTTGTGTTGTAATGTGAATGTAGAGGGAATAATTTAATAATTTTAGAAGTGTAACCACATTAATATTATTCTTATTTTGTGGGAAATTATTTATTTATTTAGTTCAAGTAATAATACTGCTTATTCGATCACCTAGTTGGTGTAGTGGTCGCTAATGCTGCTGCCGACCATGGGGTCCCAGGTTCAATTCCCAGGTTGGGAAAAGTGTGTTTTTCCATTAGACATTTCTAAGTAGCAGTCTAGATTTGTGCCCAGTTGACAGTTGTTGTTGTTGAGGTGTACTATAGCTACACCTCTGCCCTTAATTAGTATAAATTAAATACAAATTTTAGTTAGTTATTTATTTTAAGCCTTAACAGCATAAACACGAGGAGGGAAAAGAGACTTCTTTCTAATCTCTTTCCGGGTCTTGATTTTAGATTCGTGCTTGCTAAGAGCCTTACGCATAGCACGGGTCTTCTTGGTCCTCAAGTCTAAGGGCTTGTACTTCTTGTTTTTGTAATGATTTCGGAGATTAACTTTCATTTTCTGGTGGTACACAATGTATACTCGTGCAATCGCTTTCCTCACGACACGTCTAGAACAATGTAAAATAAATGTAAGAAAACAAAATTAATCATGTAAGTTATTATTATTAACAAATTTGAAATCTGTAGCCAACAATCCTAAATAAATTAGGTGCAGAGTTTAAAATTATTTAAAACATTTTCTCCTACCAATATGTTTCTTGTATATTGGGCTGGTGTCTGCAACTCCACATTTGAGCAAGTATTTTGTGAACATAATAGGAGTAAACACAATACCAAAATTCTTATTTCTTTAATCCTAGCAGTGCTGTTTTTAAGGTTTAACAACAGTTCAACCTTCAACTGCTTAGACCAGAATAAAAGCCTAAGGATATTTAGATAAATTCTTTTCATTGGCTGGTCTTAAGACAACCAATTTTTTTAAATGCATAGGCCTCATCTTTGAAACTTCGAAAATGAAGGGAGCACAACTCAATTTTTGATGCAAATGAAAATTTTAAAAAATCATTTCATATCATGCAGTCAATAATACTGTCATGCAAAAATGCAGAACACCCCTGTTCTGCATTTTTGTAAGAAAATATATGCAAGAATTGTATCGACATTTATTATATCTATTATTATAAAAAACATATGCCATTTTAAGAAGGCACAGAATTTCAAGAAGCGAGCCGTCTGTGAGAGAGCCGTAATTCAACAACATTGAATAATGTAGAAGTACTTTCATACGAGTATATTTATTCTGAAATAATGTTAAGTACACTAAGTACCTATATTTGAGCATTGTTTTCACAGTTCACAGAGTGAAATGAACAAATTTCAATTCAATTAAAAACTTACATTTTGGAGAGTTTGGATGCAACGCCTCCTGTCACTTTAGCAACGCGAAGATTCGTCAACTCTGTTTTCAATTCTTCGAGCTGCTTGAACAGCTCCTTCTTGTCTTTCGTGCGTAACTCAGAGCACTTAACCTTACCCTGAAATAAAAACGGATAACACTGTAAACAACAAACTGGTGATTTCACTTCACTAATTAAACACAATTAGAAAAAACGAAATAACTACATTAAAAATAAACACATTGTTGAACCAATCACATTTATCACGAAAACATTATAATATTGGGGTAAGTATGGCCTACGGCCGGTCTTGTACGACTTCCATACAGCATTCCGTCAAGAAATATATCAATTCAACTATGTAATTAATTTCATTAATTTGTTTTAACCCTCGACAATCTTTCATTTTAAGAAGATTGGTCTTAATTAAAAAGATGAAAAATATTTTCACAAACCATTTTGAAAACGTCTCGACTCGCGTTTTTGACGTATAGAAAAGAACAAATTATGATCAGTGTTGCCCACAAAACAAGAATTTTCAGATTCCGTACTCCGTTGGCGTCCGGCGTTGTGATTTTCTGTCAGTTAATTAAAACTTTTTTACTTGTTAAATTATTATTGTTAAAATAAGGCCGTTTCTAAAGGTAATGTACTAAAATAAAAAATAAATTAAGAACTTATGTTAACTACCTATATTCTTGCAAATAAATACACACATCAACACTGTCTAGGGATATTTCGGATTTCCTCAAAATTTGTTATAAATAACATACAACATGTATATATTTTATAAAGCCCATTTATCAGACTTTAGAATAAAGCAAAACAATTTTGCTGCGTAGATAAAATTTTATTTAATTATAGACGAAAAATGAAATAATGGTAAAACTAATGATGAATATGTTTAAAAAAAAATAAAGTGAAATTTTTCCGTTTTTTGTAATTACGCGAAATATCAGTAGTTAACCCATGACATTAACAAGGGTCCTGCAACGGTTTTTTCATCAGTCATGCTGCGGGATATTGTCCCAGTTCCTGTCTAAGATGCCAAAAAAGTTGCTCTTTAGTCGCAATGTTTGCAAAAAAATACTTCAAAGCCCTTCTTTGGAGCATGTCACACGCGTGCTCTATGGGGTTTAGGTCTGGTGATTGCGGGAGCCAGTCTAAGACCGACACATCATGCTCCAGCAGCCAACTGGTCACCACTCGCACTTTGTGCGGGCGGGCGTTGTCGTGCATAAACGTGAATTCTTGGCCCATTTGTAGTCGATGGGTGTAGACTATTGGTACTAACACCTGTTTACGGTGTTTTTCAGCGGTTATGGTGTTTCTGATCTAAACGAGGTCTGTTCTTTCACCAACACGAATTCTCGTCCAAACTATAACTGTCCCACCGTGGTATGAATTGACTTCCTGAGGGTATTGCACAGATCTCACGGCCAGGAATTCGCCATACGCGTACTCTTTGCGAATCGGGATGGAAACCAAATCGGGACTCATCGGTAAACAGCACTACAGAGCACTGGTTATCTTCCCAGAGCAAATGTTCACGAGCCCATTGTAATCTTCGTCCATTTCCTCGACGTAGTGCTGGAGTACAAAGCAGTCTACCGGCATGAAGATTAGCTTCATGCAGTCTCCTCCTCACAGTTTGGTCACTTACAAGCAAATGGTGCTCTGACTGGAGCCTTTGAACCAACTACATGGCCGTAAGATTTGGTTTGCTTCTCGCGGCAACTTGGAAAATTCGATCTTGTCGTTGGGTGGTTATGCGCTTCCCACCTGGGTGTCTTTAAGTCATTGCACTACGAACCCGATAACGTGACCATAACCTTGATATCGCATTTTGTTTTGTTCCAATCTCCTCAGCAATACTCCGTTGAGTAGCCCCAGCTTGGAACATGCCTACTGCCCGTAACATTTCCTCTCTCGTTAAATGGCGCCGCTGTATGATGCAAACAGTGGCACAAATTCGAAATTAACTGCTAAATTGTTTTAAAACTTTAATTTGATCCCAAAAATTACCAAAAACTGTGGTAAATTGAAACCATGGTAATTGATGCTTTCGTTGTCCTTAGCTCGTCTTTCAATAGTGCTACACTCCAATTCTCATACATATTTATAGTTTTCGTATAATTTGTGATCGACACAAAAGTAAACATAAACACAACAATGGCGGTTTAAAGACGTCCAACTGTGCTGCCACCTGGTATGAACTTTCAGTTTTTAACCTTATTCTAAGATCTGGCCACGAGCCACGACAAATATAATTCTTGAAACTCCTTACCGATGATTTATCACCAAAAATGAGGGTGAATTATTACTTATTAGAGCTTACATTTTGATTGCCATGTCAAATAACTATGTTATGCCCCCATCCCCCATTTGTCCTCACCAGTCCATTTGGGGTCTTTTCGGACGGTACGGCAGGGTTCGGTATCACTTCCAAGACCTAGATTACCATTCGCCATCCGGTTGCCTCTCCGATTAAATTTTACGTGTCATTGCCTTGAATACTAATTCGATTCCATCTTTTTGGGATCCAGAAAACTGACTTTCTTTCATTTGATTGAAACTTAAATGTGTCAAACTGTCAACCATTTCAAGTGTCACTTGTCACGCGATATCTAGTGGTGGTATTATAGCATTTTGTTTTGTTGTGACTTGTGTCTCTGTGTTCATTAAAAATATTTTATTTACATTATCATTTCATTATTTGATAATGCAAGCAGTGGTGTGATCTGTGTGTGTCCTATTAAGCTGAAATATCCTAAGACATCTAATTTTGTATCTTAATCCCACTCATTCGTTAGTACATTTACACTTCAAAATTGGTTCAGTGTATCAATATGAACGACAACAATGACGTCTTTAGTATTAATTATAAAAAATCCTTAGAATACTGGGCAGACATTCCACCTACGGTCGATGGAGTACTTGGGGGATTTGGATTTATTTCGAATGCAGACATTGAAGGATCTGAACTGTTCTTAAAGTCTTTACTTTCTTCTGGCAATGCACCTTCCACGAACACGGCATTAGACTGTGGTGCTGGCATTGGTAGAATAACAAAACAGTTATTATTACCTAATTTTGATCTAGTTGATGTTGTAGAACCTGATGAGAAATTTGTCAATTCCATTAAAGAGTATGTGGGAGAACTTGGCTCGAAATTAGGCACCTTGCATAAGGTTGGCTTGCAAGAGTTTATACCTTCAAGGAAATATGATGTTATTTGGAATCAGTGGGTATTAGGATATCTTAAAGATGAGGATCTAGAGGCTTATCTAATACGATGCAGGTAACTTACTTCAAAACATTTTTATAAACAATGTCTATACCTAAATTTAAATATATACCTAAGAAATCCAATGTATTCTTCATTGCAGGGATTCTCTATCTGCATGTGGTATCATCGTTGTAAAAGAAAATGTTACTTCGTCTGGAAAAATAGAAAAGGATTCCACCGATTCATCAGTCACACGAACATACAAGCAATACATTAGAATATTTAAAAAGTGTCACTTGAAGAGAATCAAGCAATGTAAACAAGCTAACTTTCCTAACGGCATATATCCTGTGTATATGTTTGCACTAGTACCTAATCACAAAGAATTAGAGAAGTCAATAACTGGAACAAATGGTGCATTTAAAAATTCTTGTAATATACCAGAAAATAAAATGGAGTTATGAAATAAAATTTAAGGTATTTAATTGTTTAACAGATAAATGTGTATTCTGCAGTGCTAGCAACCATGCTGTTATTTAAATAATAATAATAAGTCTTTATTCAGAAATTGTTACTATTAATTAATATAGGTTAAACAAATAAACATTTTTTAAATTTCCATTATTACTGTTACTATCTAGAGTAAACCAAACAATGGTTTACCAGGAGAAAAAAAAAAATTCTAATAACATCTTACTACCTATTATTTGGCCTGCTCATCCTGTTTAGATAATTCAATAAATTTTTAACCGGTGTAAAACATACATTTCTCCATGTTTTCCAAGGACAGTAAATTATACTGGTATATTTAATCTCTTTGATGTTTTCATTGATTATAATATTATTATATAAAACTGTGAAAGTTTAATTGAACCGGGATATAAAATTATAATAAATAGATTTTCAGCATATCATGCACTCCTGACACTTTTATTTTTATTGCGACCAAATGGCAAATGCACAGTTTTATTTATAAAATGGCTAGAGCAATTTGCACAGATGAAATCGATGTTTAAATTTAATTAAACATCAGCAAAATAGTCGTTTGTCAATGTTCACAGTCAACTCATAGGTTCTTAGGGCGCGGTTATACATAATAAATCCTAAGAAATACGGTACTTAGCAGCAGTTGTAAATATGAGTGAGTCTTACAAACTAATGAAATACGTTAGAAAGTCCATAAAACCAATGTTACAATTAACACAAACACAGGATGCCCCTTTCCAAGAAATATTCACTGACTTATTTAATATATAGAAAGTAAATATTATCTAACGCTAGTACTTAGACACATTCAGCAAATTAGGACAGGATATTGAAATTGCAAGTAGGCAAACAACAGAAGTAGCAGGAGTCTTATTAAAGTATTTTTCAATATACCGTGTTCCTAGGAAAATATCATGTGACCCTGTTAATTGTTATAGGGTTTGGTTTCTGCATTTAGTCCGTAAGGTGGACTACTGTGCATGAGCCATAGCGGCCGTTTGGTGGTTATTCCAACCAGCCCACCTCCCTCCAGATGCTAATTAAGTCTCCTGGTCTATTCAGAACATCGGTGTAGGATCTGGGTGACCCGAGGGTTTCTGTTCTAATCTCGGTGACGCCTGTGCATTCAAAAAGCACGTGCGCTACGGTTTCCTCAGCCTCCATGCACGCTCTGCACAGGGGACTGTCCGTTATGCCTATGTGTGGAAGTGTTTGTTTAGCGAGCAGTGTCCCGTGACGGTCCCCGTCACCAGGCGTAAGCCGTTCCTGTCCAGGCGCAATAAACGCCTGGTTAGCCTGCTATCCAAGGATGGCATAGCTTCCCTGGACTGCCTGCAGCCTGGTGTCGAGGTCCACCAGTTCCCCGCTTGTGTGTGGATGAAATCCTGTAGCCACCTGCGTATTTGGTTGAAAGGGATGGGTACGATAGGCTCGGGTCCACATACTGCCGTGCTGTATCCTCGTCTAGCAGGTTCGTCAGCTGCGTCGTTACCTAGCGATCCGCTGTGTCCTTGTATCCATTGCAGTGTCACCGTGTTGCGGCTAGATACCGTTGTTTGTTCTAGTGCATTGTGACATTCTAGTATTAGCTTCGAGGTAATATATTTTTTCCGTAAGGATTGGAGAACTGAGGCGCTGTCGGAGAGTATACATATGTGGGTGTCCGTAACCCTCCTGGCTTCTAGGGCGTGGACCGCTTGTATGATACCCACACACTCCGCCTGATAGACGGTGTTGAACATGCCCAATGGTCTGGATATATTTATGTTGAGGTCGTGTGAGAAGACTCCGATCCCGGTACCGAAGTCGTTTTTCGTTCTATCGGTGTATACTCTAATCTCTTTCGGGCCTGAATTGTCGCAGTATTCTTCTGTGAGTATTATGCTGTTGTGCATTTGAATGAGATGTGTTTTCGGGGCTTTGTCACAGAGTGATGCCATCATTGGCCGTCGTTTGATCGCATCTTCCTTTATCCGTGTATGCCTAATTCTGGAGTCATTGCTTAGGGTTCCTGATAAATGGAGCCTAAAGGCAGCCAGGGCCGCCTCCTCCCGCATAATAAGGTGCAGGGATGGCAGACCAAGCATTGCCTGTAGGGCAGCAGTGGGTGTAGTTCTCATACTGCTAGTGATCGCAACACAGGCAAACCGCTGCAGTTTTTCGAGATCTCTTTGGGCTGTGCTCAGGTCTATCCTGGGCCAACAGACCAGTAAGCCGTATGTGATAATTGGTCGGATGACTGTGGTGTATAACCAGTAGGTGACCTTGGAGCTAATTCCCCAGTTCCTACCAAGCAGTCGCTTGCACTGCCACAGGGATATGCTGGCTTTTGTAGTGATGTAGTTGGTATGTTTTTCCCAGTTCAGCTGTTTATCCAAAAAGATGCCCAGGTATTTGGTTTCAGTTGATAGGCTTAGGTTTGTTCCTGTGACCCTGGCACGGAGTTTAACAATGAACTTATGCGCGAACTTTTGTCTGTGTACAAAATATAAATTCACATAAAAACGTTAAATAATCCTAACTCTACTGGCATCATAGAGCGATTTCACTCCACCACATTAGAGATAATTATATAGGCTTCAAAGTATGAACATAAATAAATGTACGGAAGCCGCTTCTGTCATGATCTATTCCATAATGGCATATCTACAATCTTACAATACACTCAACTACTGGATTAACACCTTTTGAAGTAGCATTTGGACACTGACTCTAATAAAATATTTGAAGTAGATTTAGAAAGGGCGTATACAAGACCATGCAAAACGAACAAAATATCTGTATAGATACCTACCTCGCCGAAAAGATTATTAGCACTAAACAAAAGGCCAGAGAAAAAAAAGGTGGTGAAATTGAGTTAAGCTTACAAGATAATATATATACCTATATTCGCAAAGGACATTAACATAAGCAAAAGTAATAGGAAAAACCAATAGGAACGTAATAGCAGTACATATAGGTAAAATACAAACTAAAGGGCCTCTAAGGAACGTTAAACGTCCTTCGCAGGTTGTGGCTGACAATCGTGATCTTGAAACTGACGGTCAAAATCCAAGGCCTTCAACTTCAAGAGATTAGAAATAGTCCTGTTAAAAAAAAAGGACAGGTGTAATAGAGAAAGATAAGTGGACCTTATTCGATTTTAAGACGACAGATTATGATTTAGCGTTAAATATTAATAGATATAAAGAATTTAGTAATATGGTTGACATTCATAAGCTCTACGCAGATGAGTTTCAAAATATGAAATTACAGAATACTTACGCATTTCGACAGTCAGAAAATTCAGGCAGGTTATTCCATCAAAACGTTTCAAACGCAGACTCATTGGTCCTCTTGGCTCAATGATTAAAATACTTACCGGTAATCTAGACCAGGAGGACGCGATTTAGCACGATGCTCAAATAGCATGGCTGAAAATTGGTCAAACATACGTAAATAACCATAATTTCAGAAATGCTTGACTCGATTATTAAAAAAAAAAAATCTGCATCTGTACAGGAAAATATTCAAATCATCGATGAACGCATGAATCGCATAGAAAGAATAGTAAAATAAAACATTTGTAATAAAGAAAATAACTCTATTTACTGTATATATGTTTTAAGTAATTTTAGGTCAATTTATACTGTTTTAAATGAGATTAAAGCTGCATTTTCATTTTCAAAAGTGTCTGTTGTACAGTAAGCGTTCAAAAGTGCATAGGCACGTTAAGAATCATATTGCTGTGAACTAGCGGTATAGTCCGTATATCTGTATGTGTAAACAATACGGCACACACCGTCGTATCGTCACGTACTTGCGCCGCACTACCACATTAATACGATTATTATATTATAATACGCATTACGAAACAAATTTATATTTCCGTCGGTTTTGTTAGACACGGTAACATACACGCATCATGCGCTTGACCTCGGCCAGTTTATGGCATTGCTAAAATTCTAACAAGACTTATGTGTGCAGATAGCAGAACGCGTTAAGCGTTGGTCTAAGATTCAAACTGGCTTAGGTTCCGATCTCGTAAAACACAGCGCGGGTTTTTGCCAAAATTATTATTTTTGTTTGCAATAATAATATATTTTAACTATTGCTGTCTTTTTATTAATGCTGTTATTACAATGAAGGGTTTAGAATTAAAAATGCGCGATATGTGATAACAAAATTAAAACATATTTATCTATATATAAAAATGAATCCCTATTTCCCTTGGTCACGACATCACGCTAAAACGGCTGAACGGATTTGGATGAAATTTGGGATATGGATAGACCTTGACCCGGAGAAGGACATAGGATACTTTTTATCCCGATATTTTTACGGGATCGAGACTTTTGCGGGTGAAACCGCGGGGCGCAGCTAGTTCGTTATATTTATTTAACTTATAGCGAACAAATTGCTACAATTATTTGTCATTACTTCAGCTAAATAAGATGTGAAATAGATGTCTAGAAACTTGGAAGAAATTTGTATTATTTTGACATATTTGTATTATAAAATGTTTTAAATTTTAAATGGATTTTTTTCACCATAAATATTAGCTAGCTTATTATTAGTTAGCTTTGATCATGGTCGAAGTAATTAAGCAATAAATAAGAATATTAGACTACTCAAAATGAAAAAAAAAAAACTACTTACAAAATAGGTGATTTTAAGGTTAAGTATGGGCAGTTTGTTTACATTATTTATTTCACATTTTATTTGGCTTTAGTAAATATTGGTTGGTATTGAGGTTATAGCTTAAGAATTTATTTTCTTTACGAAAACAGGATTGAAACTAAACCTCAAATTTTAATCGTAAAATAATAATATTAAGTACTAAAATAATCTTAAACATTTTCGGTCTATTTGCGAGAAATACGACAAACACCATATTAAAACGTGTTTTTTTTACTTTTTTTGCATCATGTTTACCGCAAATAAACGTTTTTTCTTTCTTTCTTTAAAAAACCGTTACTACAAATTCATGCAATATCGAATCTGTTGTTTATTAAGTTGGTACGGTAAATATTTTAAGGTTAAAATATAGCAGTGTCCCACTTGAAGTCTTAATATTATCGTGCGAAACTTAAACATTCTTGTTTATACCTTTCTGTCGAAAACGGCTTCCTAGCTGGTCTTCAGTGATGCAAGCCTTCAGAGTGCACAGCGAACGGTTCATAGTGACGTGTTTAATAATACAGCAAAATATCTCGTTGGTATGAAACCATTTGTTTCATATTCATTCACCATTTGACGTCGCTGCTTCTCGATAATAAGCCTCTTCCTCATAACTCTTAACCCTCACAGTATTTCTCTAGAACAAAGAATAACATTGTATTTATTACACATAATAATTATTTATCATTCACTAATCGAATTAAAACTCATAATGAATTTTAAACTTTAAAGGCATCTTTTGTCTCAACAATACCTCTGTTCTATCAACAATACTTTTGATTAAGATTTAGGTTTAGTAAAATATGAAATATTTAAATGATATCACTCACACTTAGTCCGGTTTCATTAGATATTTGTGTAAATTACATTAACTTTTACGCAGCGCAGTAATATTTGATCTCCCTTCAATATTTATATTTGACTGCATTTTGAAAATAATAACCACAACACCGCTAATACCTAAATACTCGTCACCAACAATAACCACGAACCAACAGTTTTATTAAGCGAATACGCGTAACGAACTGCGTCTGTCTACCCCACAGAAATCGAAATAATTTACTTAGTTTTCTGTGGTCTACCTGCTAAACTTTAATATTTATGTGAACAAGACGACCGAAACAAAAAACGAATGATTATTGAACTAGTCATTATTAAAAAATAACAAAAACTATGATTAGTAATTATTAGAAAATTACAAGCATAACTGCAGATGAGATTTGAACCTTCGCTCGGCTCGCCATAATCGCACATACCAAAGCACGTTATCCACTGAGCTAGCATGCCATATACTGTATTGACAGAAATTATGAACCATGGTATAATAATATGCTTCGCCTGGTATTCTCTTCCCACGATGGCCTAAGACTACGTCACGATAAGTGTTGCCATTGATTATCCTTTTCAGTAAATTTAGGAACTTTCTCATTTAGTAAATGAAAATAAAGTAAATTACTAACTAGCTTAACTATTTAGTAACTCGTGTGATTAGATTCATCTATTTAGTTTTAAATTAATGAACATATTGAATTATTAGTTCATAATTGCTTTGTTAAGTTACAAATGCATTTTGCACGGGTAATTCAATCACACACAGTGGCCACACATAGAATTGACAAGTGTCATACTGACAGCTCGCCATTTCATCGCTATTGTCGTATCGCTCATATCTATAGCGTTGTTTCGCTCGGTGAGCAAAATACTGTGGTTCCCAAACATTGGTTACTGTGAAAAGGAAAACTGTGTAAACTGTGAAAGATACACAATAAAAATGGTTAATTATTCCATACTAAACTGTAAAAACAGAAGTAAAAAAGGCGGTGTAATAAGGTATATTTCTTTTCTCAAAGAAGAGATGCTAGCAAATGTGTGGCTTCAGTATTGTAGACCGAAAACAACAATAAGAACTGGTATGTACCTTACTACATATTATTTCATTTATCTACGCGTTGTAAATTCCATATAAGGCATAATAGTGTCAATCCGGCTGTACGCCCGAACATAACCTATTCCAACTAGTTTTTTACTTATTTACGAAAATATCCACATCTTGGATACGAGACACGAAAGATTGATCCATGTAGCATAGCCTGTGATTGGATTTTTTTTTGTGTCTAGGGGACAACTAATTTACCCTTGCAATGAATTGATCAAAGTTGCTGATATAATGGAGAGAGAACTTAATAAATACCACGGTGAATCGTTGCACGATGAAAAATTCATTTTCACAAATTTGACACGGATTGTTCATGATGCCACAAAGGACTTGTATCCTCGAATTCATTATGAAGTAGTACTCTGTTTAGTTCGAACGAGGATCTATCTACGAGTAAGGGAACTAAATAAAACCATAATATGCAATCGATTAAAAAAGAAGCAAAGTAAAAAAATACAAAAAGTATCAAAAATGGCGATTTATTAAAAATGATAAAAAATGAGTACCTACCCGTTGTATTATTTTTATCTTTTTCCCCCACTAAAAAAGTTTGAGAGCCGCATCGCAACTGATGACGTATTCTTAGGCTAATCACGTGACCCAGCTGTCACGGGAAGAGAATACCAGGCGAAGCATATTATTATACTATGTTATGAACTACTATTAGTTGCACTTTTACAAAGTGAATGTGTGTGTGTCTATAGTATTGTAACATCTTATAGAAGAAGGTCGTAAGTCAAACCGAAGCGTCAGTCACAGTCTATTGCTTTGTGCGATTGCGTATGGACTTTTGGTCGGTACTGTACCTATATCAAACTATTGTTGAGCCCAGTTGAGCCCACGGGTTGAGCCATCTGAACTCTTAGCACTGTTAAGCAATATTTCTGAAACTAAAATACAAACTTACCCTGTTACAGAAAAACGTGATTAATGCTAGAAAGAACAATGTCTGTAAAAGAAAATCAAATAACATTAATTATGCAAATCCCATTAATAGATAAAAATACGTAAGTATGGTTATTTCAAAATATATTCACTACTAATTTTCAATGAAAACAAAACTACCACTATTATCCCTAAATATCCGTGCCTTATGGTGAATAAATTGTATTATGATAAAGTTAAGTATTTATTATTTATTGACGGACAGTCCTTTGTTTATTGTGCAACCATACCATTTATTTTGTAAACTTAATTGTACCATGTTGATTTTATTATTAATTGCTACTCTCATCTATTAATATTTTTTATTTTATTTTATTTACATCTTTACACACACTATAAAACTGATTTACATCCGTAAGAAGTACCTACTCGTAACATAAGGTTCAGTTGAAAACCAGCGTCAGGCACCAGTTCTCTGGCATTTATGCTGAACTGGACCAATTTGTCGCAGCCGCGAGGCACACAATACTGTTTTAAGCTTTCTGTGTTTTTTGTTTTTTATTTGTGTGCCTTAACCTGGGTCAAATAAATTTATTTTCTTTCTTTTCTTCTTTCTTTCTGAAGGGTCCTACGTACTTACCGCTAGCCAACCCGTGTGAAGAGATGACAGCCAACCAGTTCCTACGTTCCTATATTACGGTTATTCTCCCCGTTCCGGAAACGCATTAGATCGATACATTTTTTTTGCAAAAATAATATAAGTAGCCAATTTGCGTACCATATTGTATCCTATGATATATTTATGCATAACTAGCTTTTGCCCGCGGCTTCGCATGCGTAAATGTCAGAAAATATCCCACACAGGAATGTACTACCGGGATTCAGAGTACTTATCGTATGTGCTAACCCAGGTCATGGCGTATCTCCTCACCTACCGCCTGATGCAGGTCCTCATCGGACACGGCTGTTTCGGGAGGTTCCTGCACAGGATAAGGCGGGAGGAAACGCCCGGGTGTCACCATTGTGTGGATCGCCCGGAGGACACGGTGGAGCATACGGTGGAGGTCTGCCCAGCTTGGGCGGAGCATCGCCGTGTCCTCGTGGAGGCGATCGGCGGCGGTGATCTCTCGCGTCCGGCCCTGGTTCAGGCCATGGTATGGAGCGAGAGGAAATGGGAGGCCGTCACCTCCTTCTGCGATGCGGTAATGCTCGCGAAGGAGGAGGCGGAACGCGTGAGGGAGAGGCAAATTTCGCGCCCTCACGCCCCTAACCACCGCAAGAGAAGACGCCCAGGGCGTCGGGAATCGCGAGGCGATTTCCGGCCACCGTAGGCGCGGGCTTGCAGACGGTGGCTTGTCCACGCGCGCCTCAAAGAGATGTCAGCAGAATTGAAGGGGTCCACTAGGGCCGATGCCTGCCGGGGTTGCGAAGAAAACCGAAAGGGAGATCGTGGCCCCCGGCAACAGGGCAACCGAAGGAACACGGGTGGGTTTTAGTCAGTAAGAGTCTGACACGCCCTCCCGCTCCGCCCAGAGCGGGAGAAGTTATTTGATGATTTCCCACCAAAAAAAAAAAGGTCATGGCGTATCCGTATGCCATTCATCTAAATCTGCTCAGCCGTTATGGCATGAAAAAGCAAACAACAGACAGATAATAAATCAGTTTTAGGGTTCCATACCTGAAAATGAAAAATGGAAACCCTTATCTAATGGATGACTGCGTTGTCTGTCAAGACCCTTTTTCTCAGGAATGCGTGAAGGCATCAAGTTGAAATACATATCAAAAACTTGGGCTAAGTGCGCACTATGAATTTTGATCGTTGCGATTATTAAACTGCGAAATTAAATCGTGAACTAAAACAATACCTCGCAAACGATTTCTTTTTGCAGTGTACGGACTCTAGTTAATGGTATTGTTCACAGATTGGCGAATATTCTCCGCAACGATTAAAATTCGTAGTGCCCGCTTAGATGTACGGTCCCTTGAATTTGTAACGAAAAGCAAACTTCCAACGCAATAAAAAAATTCGGCCATTTATGCCACATACTTTGACACTCGCAAATAAACCAAAGCCTATTTGGTTTATTTATACAAGGTCAAGTACAGAGTTGAGTGAGGGCGCGAAATTTGCCTCTCCCTCACGCGTTCCGCCTCCTTCTTCGCGAGCATTACCGCTTCGCAGAAGGAGGTGACGGCCTCCCATTTCCTCTCGCTCCGTACCATGGCCTGAACCAGGGCCGGACGCAAGAGATCACCGCCGCCGATCGCCTCCACGAGGACACGGCGATGCTCCGCCCAAGCTGGGCAGACCTCCACCGTATGCTCCACCGTGTCGTCCGGGCGATCCACACAATGGTGACAACCGGGCGTTTCCTCCCGCCTTATCCTGTGCAGGAACCTCCCGGAGCTCTGTCCGCTGTGCCGCGATCTCTCGCGGCAGCGGAGTTAAGCCCCGGCGTTTCGCCTCCTCGCGCCACTCCCAAATGTGCAAAGGACCTTTGCCTCCAGATCCCATGGCGGTAATCCGGCGAGGAGGCTCGCCGCCTCGCAGGAGACCGTGCGGTATCCTCGGGCCAGCCGGATGTCCATGACCCTCTGGGACGCGTTCAACCGGCGGGCTGGCCGCAGCCTTAGTGAACGTATATACCTGTGTGCCAAATTTCAGCCCAATCCGTTCAGAGGTTTGAGCTGTGCGTTGCTACATCAGTCAGTCAGTCAATTAGTCAGTCATTCATTCAGACAGTCACCCTTTCCTTTTATAGATATTGGCTATTAGAAGCCATTTCAAGCAAAAAACCGACACTTTAAAATTTAAGCTTAGTGCCTTCGAAAGCCTTTTTTCGATCCACAGTGCGCCGGCCGAGATGAGAGTGCATTATAATTGCACACAAGTAACTATCAAACGACGTGTTTCAACCATGGCTTTCAACACACTTACTAGGTAGGAACTAGATAAATAAAACACAAACTTTTTAGTTAATAAAATATTTAATTATTGAAACAATAACTCTTTTGTTATGAATATAATTTTTCGTCCTTACCGTGTTTTTTTACGTGAAATGGAAACTGCAAAGCGTGCTTCTGCTTGTACACATTTTTATGAGAAATGTCAAGATGAAACAACGTTGAAACAAATTCACTGTTGCTGTCTTAAGCTACGGTTTCCTTGAAAAGCGCAGGCGGCACCGAACGCCCGCATTGACGGCTGTCTTAGGACCGAATGTTCACTAGTACAAACTGTTCAAATAAATTGTTATTTGAACAGTTTGAACTAGTGAACATTCTACATCTTATAATCAAAGTCGCTTTTCGTGTCTGTATGTGTGACCGCGTTGTTCTACTAGACTAAAACGCAACGGGTTTTGATGCGGTTCTCAACATCATTAAGGGAATTTATTCCGGAAGGTTTATTTATTTATATTTACTTTATTGTACACCAGAAAAATGCATTACAAAAAAAAAAAACAATATGAGACAATTAGGTTTATATAGGTACAAGCTATACTTAGGTATATACTACGACTACCTATAATAAAAAATGTCGATGTTTTGTCAAATTGTAAAAACCGCTAGTATTGGAATAAAACGGTTAATATCCATATACATTCCATAAAACATACTCCACAAATGTTTTCCTGGAACGCAAAAAATCCTTTCACCTGAGTTTTCAATCTTTGCTTGTAGTTCTGAACATGTGAAGCGGCCTGCTCAGCAGGTGTTTGCGCAAGATGGTGCCCCAATTGCAGTCTCTCCCATCAACCAAGTTACTCTGAAGGACCCTGAACGATACTCTAAGAAAATGGCATAGCACAGCGTGCTATTTGCCTATTGCGTCCCTGTATCTCGAATAACTTTTGGGAAGTTAACTTTATTTCTCTGTACCAACCTCTAAAATGTACAGTAGACCTAACAACATAATGACGTAATAGGCACTACCTATTATGTCATTATATGTTGGTGCGAAATGGTATGATAAGAAACAAATACTATGAGTCATATCTCCTGATTGGAGATGTGTCTATGTTATAATTGTTAATTTTTATATAATTTCTAACGTATTCACGATCATTTTCAGTTAACAGAGACCAACTCTCTAACTCTACCAATATCTCCAAACTCATACAGCTTTGTATGATTCTCTCTACGGAAATCATTGTCAAGAAATCGGACTGCATTATACGCAGTTCTTTTAAATAAATGAGTGGATTTTTGTCTAGTATTTTGAACATAACGTCATCGGTAAGTTGTATTGCGGTACCTATATGAATGAATTGTATATTCAAGCAATTTGTAAAAATAAATAATAATTGCTCTTCTGAACAAGTAGATACACAAGTAATCTTTTTAAGGTTACGAAATGGTGTTATTTCTAGTTTTTTTGTATACAAGGACGTGTGCTGTATTAAGGTGCAATTGTATAAAGTTAAGGATTCTAAAAAGGGGCACATTTGACTTATATACATCAGAGCATTTAAATCAATTTGATCAACATGCTCGAGGTGTAAATGAACAATATTACAGCCCTTTACTTGAAGAACTTGTTTTAACTGATCTGCGTAGAAATCGCATGATAACAATTTAAGTTCTTTAATATCCCTTAGGCCTATGAGAACCAATAAATCACTTTGGAAGTCTCGGTTGTGAAAAACGGTCATACTTCTTATAAAGGGACACATTTGTACTGCTAACTGCAATTGATTGCTTGTCGCGTAACGACTGACATATGTTTTCAAATTTAATGTCAGCACTTCAGAGTAATTTAATTCAATGAGCTCCAAAAGGCGTCCGATTTCGTCACATCTACCAATATCTTCGATGTTTTTGCACTTTAACAGCACTTTAAGGAACCCCTCTAAAGTCACAAAAGTTCTGTATAATTGAATACTTCTCAAGTTCTTAATTTTCACAACAATATCCATACTATCATTGGTAACGCATTTCGAACAAGACACGTCCAATTTTTCTAATAATTTACAATTGTCAACGATACACTGTAATATGTTATTTGTACAGTCATAATTCATAGTTAAATATTTTAAGCAGTGTAGTTCCTTTAAAGACTTAATTATGGCATCTTCCATATCTGCAGTTTTCCATCCTCCGGATAGTGAACCTAGATTAAGGCAAACGAGTCCGTTTAGCATGTATAACTTAGAATAAAATGTTGACCGCAATATCTTTGGAATGGTGTCAATAGAAACTACCGTTAGGTTTTTGGTAAATAACACTTCTGTCATTTTTATAATGACATTCATTTGGCTGACGAATTTTCCCATGCAAACTCGAAATCCTGATTTCTTCGTTTTCTCCAGGAGTTCTGACAATGCTTTGATTGTTTCATGGACCAATAAATCATGAAGCATCCAAGGAACGTTAATGTCTAAATATGTCCGTATGGTCTCAACATTGCGCGCCAGTGTCGTTTGGGCTTCATTAGTATCTCGCTGCGTAAGCATTGCTATTGGCAACATTTGTTGCTCAGCCTGTTGAGCCACCCAATCTCCAAGTCTACTTAATGCTAGGGTCTCCAGCTTTTTAGGTTGCTTGTACCTTGGCATATTCACCTGAAAAGTAAAAAGTACCCATAGTTATTATTTCGATCGGTGACTCGGTGTATGTTTTCTACCGGGCGGGTAAATATATACCTAGGTATGAAGTAGATAGGAGGTACGTTACATTTATTGTTATTGATTTCGGTCCTACAGTACGTATGGGCTCATCTCAAACCGAATATACAGGGTGACTTATAATTTGACTTATTCCTTCCACGACGTGGTAGTGCGACCTATTTGCAACAATTAAGCACCCCACAAAGCCTAGGCGAATATTCATAGGATTCCAGAAAACACAATTATTATGTTCTTTTTTGAAAATTCCCCAGAATTCATCACTAAATATTACTTTTCTCCAAACTCTCAAATTGAATGGCCTTCATTGCCTTTCCATGGGGTACCTAATTCTTTAACAAACCTTTCGAAGCTTGAAAGTGAGCTGTCAATAGTGTCAATCCCTAGCATATGGTGGAATGACAGCGCATTTCACCTAAGCGTTCACGGTGAGATTTTAACAGAATAGCACCGCAGGTCATGACAACCTATCGCCCGGAGGACACGGTGGAGCATACGGTGGAGGTCTGCCCAGCTTGGGCGGAGCATCGCCGTGTCCTCGTGGAGGCGATCGGCGGCGGTGATCTCTCGCGTCCGGCCCTGGTTCAGGCCATGGTACGGAGGGAGAGGAAATGGGAGGTCGTCACCTCCTTCTGCGAAGCGGTAATGCTTGCGAAGGAGGAGGCGGAGCGCGTGAGGGAGAGGCAAATTTCGCGCCCTCACGCCCCTAACCGCCGCAGGAGGAGACGCCCAGGGCGTCGGGAATCGCGAGGCGATTTCCGGCCACCGTAGGCGCGGGCTTGCGGGCGGTGAGCAATGGGTGGCTCACCGTCCGATAAGGACCAGGCCCGGGTCGACGGGGCGTTGTGTTCCACGCGCGCCTCAAAGACATGTCAGCAGAATTGAAGGGGTCCACTAGAGCCGATGCCTGCCGGGATTGCGAAGAAAACCGAAAGGGAGATCGTGGCCCCCGGCGACAGGGCAACCGAAGGAACACGGGTGGGTTTTAGAAGTTTTTTTAAGTTAAGTTGAAGTGTAGAAGTTATTTGATGATTTCCCAACCAAAAAAAAAAGATCATGACAACCTGGGTGCCTAACGTGTGATTGCTAGGAGGTTGGAAACTAGTGGGATGGCATAAGCCACTTAATTAATTAGATTACTACACATTTTTTTAATATTTCAGTAATTTTCAAATTCGACCTTTGTTTCATTCGTTTCATCGGACTCTCTGAATATTTTTTTAAATTTTTGTACCTCGTTAGGTAGCTGATTAAATGAAGATGTCTTTGCTATAATTTGTACGCTTAATCCCATAGTAAAATTTCGAGATAACTGGTGTCAAAGTTCATGTGCGTAGATGATTTTTGAAAATTATTGGTAACCTTCTTTCTTTAACTTTTACCTGTTTGATGTTTTAGAAAATTTGGCTACATCGAAAGGCTTATTAAAGTATTAGGCACCCAATGGAATCGCAATGAAGGATTGAATATGAAAGTTTAGAGAAAAATGAAAGTAAGTGACGAATCTTGGGAATAAAAAAAAACATATGGGTCACACTATCACGTCCTAAGAGTAATACGTCAAATTATAAGTCACCCTGTATAGGTACTTATAGTCAATCGGGATACGCGAAGCCTGCTTTTTAACCCAAGTTTGTGCGCTATAGGTACCTATAGTAAATTAAATTAAATTGTTTATTCTGTATAGGATATCGCATAATGGGTAAGTTTAGAATGTCAATGGGAAATTTGTTGTAAAACCGTATACGTTTGCGTTTGTTATATAAACGAGTTACCTACTCCGTGGAGGCGAGTGCGATACACAGCAAGATTGTGTTTATTCCTGGTATTTAAACTATGAATATCGGACATTTTTCTTAAAATTTGATAATTGATGAAGGCGTGACCTTGCGGAAATCCTTTATAAAATAGGTACAATAGATGTGGATATATTTAGTAACCTGTTCCGCTTAGTTATTTCTAAAGAGCCATAAAAAACCCTGAAAGAAATCTCTTTCGTGTCCATTATTGGAGCCGGCGTTGCCGGCCACAGAGTATGTAATGTGCCGGCAGCCGATGTTTTAAATCTCGGCTGCCGGCAGTAATGTCATGCGGGTTCCCAATGGCGTTATTTTTTCGAGCCGGCGCCGGCAGCGGAGGCACTCTCTTTGTTAAATTATAATGGGTAGTTTAGAAGTTATGAGGTAATAGATGAACATACATACATACCGGTCAAAATCATAACCCTCCTTTTTGCTTCGCCGTAGTCGGGTAAAAAAGGGCCCCAACATATTTTGATACCCCCCCTTTACTACTAGCGACGACACTGATTGTCATTTATCTGTATCATTAAACTAGTCGGTGCAAATCAGTGCCTTGTACATGCAGCGCTGGATTCACACTAGGGGTAGTTGGGGCTAGTGCCCGGGGCGGCAAATTTTCAGGGGCAGCAGAATTCGGAGGATGAGAAAATATTGTTTTCGCGTCATCAAAAAAATTACAAGAAAATTTTAGAAATTGTTTTAAACATAAATTTGTTTTAATGTAATTAACCTATGTATATACTTATAATAAATTTTCTGCTATGAATGAGTCATTTCATTTATTTAAAAATTGTATGTACCTATATCGAAATTTTATCTATTTTATGCATTCGATAATGGGGCAGCATTTTTTACAGCGCCCAGGGGCGGGCGCCACGTTTGAATCCGGCACTGATTACATGTAAATGACCCAGGCCAGCTATTAAGCTTACGTTACAGTACCTACCTAAATTAAGACAGCAGTTAATTGAAAAAAATCCACCAGATCAATCTGTCAAAAACATCATTGTGAACGTAAGAGCGGGGCAATAAGCGCTGAGCAAGTATGTTGAAAAGCTGTATCGCACAATCACTAGAAGGTATTAAAATTTATCACGGAACCAGTATTTCGCACCGGCTGAACATATAATGAAAAGTTGCAATAATAATTTATTATGACCTCAGTGGTCTAAATTGACTATTCAAGGAGGGTCTGACAATGAGGTCACCACCTGTCCCTACTGAACTGATTTTGTTTTCGTGATTTCAATGTTGTTCCCATTGTAAAAGTTGTTCGTAATGATGAGTGCAATGAACCCTGGTAAATTATATACGAAGGGTTAGGCAGAGGTATACCTATAGCACTCCGACATTTCGCCAGTTTTGTTTAAGTCCCATGTAATAGGGGGCGAGCCTATTGCCACCAACCGGGTGCAAATCCAGACTCCGGGCTGCTACTGAGAAAAACCAAATAACAGTTTGCCCGTCCTAGGAATCGAACCCGGGACCTCATGCTCAGCTGTAGCACTTGCGGCCATTAGATCACGAGGCAATCAAAAGTCTGGTAAATTACGTCACAGGTTAAAGAGGTGGGAGGGGGTCAACAAAGTGTGACGGAGGGGCCGCGTCATTAGCTTCTTGCGTCCGACACGCACAATGAAGGGTTCCGTAGATGGGATGAATTTATTTTAAGAACAAACGTAACATTGTAGTTGTATGGGAATGGGGAATGTATGGGTGAACATGTTTTTTCAACTGCAAATGTAAGTTGGACAATAATTACTCGTTTACTTAGCTGTGATCGTTTTCCTTTTAATTTCGTTCTATATACTACTGCTGTGAATTTTTCCACATATCCAGAACCAACCATTTAGCTGGCAGTGGGGGGGGGATACTTGACTGTAATAAAAATTAGCCCTTTAAAGCTTATTAATTCGCAAAAGGATCCCTGAATCAAAAAATGGTTTTCACAACTCGCAATATTTTTTCTAACAACACCACACAACATGGGAAAGAGGAGAAAAAAAAATACATCCCCACTTTATGTGTCAATTTTTTTATTTCATGATTTTATTTTGTCGGCGTGATTAATATGTATACCCATGCCAAATAACAGCTTTGTAGTACTAGTAGTCACTGAGCTAAGCCGCGGACAGACAGATGGACAAAGCGAAACTATAAAGGTTCCTTGTTGACTATAGTAAAACTTTAAACTTCAACTCAATACTATTTTATCACCGCTTATTACTAATGATCGCCTGTAGGAGAAGGCTATTTTATAAATTATTTTGGTAAATAAATCAAAATTTTTCTATAAACTTTTACGAATCTTTAAAAATCAAAGAACAGGCGAGCATTATATAAATATATTTATATACGTACATAAATTTAAAAAAAAACGCTGTCCCATACAGTTCAGAACAGAAGGTTAACTTTACTATGGAACAGCTGTTTTTTTTTCCGCAATTTCAAAGTTGGTCCCGTGTTGAAAGTTATTCAGTTTGAGTTGAGCATTTTTTTATAACTCGATCTGTGATTATTTTAGATTGTTTCTATTACATAGTGTAATTAATTTGTAAAGTTACGTCTAACGTGGATAAAAAAAATTGGTGGCACTCCGGTAGTGCCGACAGTCAAACTTGGAACAAGATCACCTTGGTGGAAGAAAAATACTCCTATAGAACATTGGTCCGTAACTTTATCTAAATAAAGAGCAAAATCGCGTTTAAAATAAAAAAACTTTTGAAACCTTTTTACTTGCATAGAACATTGATCCGTAACCTAATATAAATAAAGAGCACAATCGCGTTTACAAAAGTGAGGTGTCGTCATGGTGTCGCGAAATCAATGGTCCCATTTAGTCCCATCTCAAAAATGCCCAACGCGCCTAAAGAAGTTTTCACTTCAAAAAACTGAGAATCACGCAAAAACTATCAAGCTTATTTTTCTGAAACCTTCATCATTTTAAAGATAATTTAATTATTTATCTTTTAGTATACGTGTTTTATTAAAATACCTTTTGTTTTATGTATAATAAATTAATAATGCGTCTAATTTGGTACAGCGCTCCTTAATGGGCGAGTCCTATTACTGGCTGGGCAGATGACGCGTTGCGTGAGCTCAGCACAGAACACGCATGCTAACCACTGAAAGCCATTCTATCTATACTATCTATCTAAACCTGTATCCGACTATCAAAATGTGTAGACGTAAGTAGATACTTAAGTACCTCTTTAAAGGTATGTACATGTTTAAGTATTTTTAAGAATTAAAATAGAAAAGAGTTGAAATAGCTAGATAATAGAAAATAATAAACCAATGTTTACAGCTATTTCTCATCATTGTATTGAGGTAGGTAAATATGAGTACTTACCGACATATTTTGGTTCCCCAACAAATAATGACGCGTCAATGTATCCGGTGTAATGTTAATATCCAATTTAATAAGACGATTTTGCCAAAACGACTGACAAATCAAACCATGAGAAATAAAAGCTTTTAGTTCTGCTTTCTTAAAAAAATGCCGTGTTATGAGTTGAGCGACGTGCTGCGCATGCGCATAAAGCTGTTATTTTTAGCTTTGAAACGGAACGCTGGATTGTATTGCTGTAGGTGTCTATAGATGTTGGACTGATGTCACGTATCGTTGATACCCATCACGCATTCAGACACTTGCCCAGCTGGTGTTCGTTAGAGCCGAGGAGGGTTTGAAGAACGACGAGATAGAAGTAGCATTCTGAAGCAACCAAGACATGCAAAGAAGATGAGTTAGGTAGTAAAAGCTCCTTCAAAGAAAAAATGTTTGTTAGGAATGCTGCCACTATACCTTTATTATTTCTTTCGTCTAGAAACATCGCTGTGTTTGGCGTTCAATGCCGGGAGCCCTCCTGGAGGGCTCACTCTACTCGCATATGGGATGCCGGGAGCCCTCGTGGAGGGCTCTTTTTAAATGTAGGTTTTTCTTAGCGAATACAGCATTATAAAATTAATGTGAAGATAAAATCTGTTGTACATTTTAACAAGATTTATTAGAATATTTTGGTTGGGTGGTTTTAAAATACAAGGATTTTCTTTTTATTGTGTCAGGGGGTCAGGTTTTCAGGTGTGGAAAACCATTTTCACGGTTACAAAATATTCATTAAAAATTTAAAACGTTGGACACTCCTGGATCTCAGGAACACAGCAAGTTATTATAATTTCTTTTTTTAATCTTTTCATGTCCTCACCCCACTATAATACATGAAAATACCCAGAGTGTTTTCAGGGGTATAGTGAAAACACTATTTTAAGATAGTTAATTGATTCAGGCGTGACTTTGCGGAAATCCATTATAAAATAAAATAGAAGTGGTTATGTTTAGTAACCTGTTCCTCTTAAATATTTCTAAAGAGTCTTAAAAAACCCTGAAAGAAACCGACACGTGTTTCACCTCTCAACGAGGCATCCTCAGAAAGGCTCAAAAAGACAACGACAATCATGTTTAGTGGAAGCCACTCAACATGATGCTGTGTTAAAACGCAGATATATGCCAGTGAATGAGTGGCTTACGTGTTCTCTACTGAGCTCACGCAACGCGTCGTACGTCCAGCCAGTAATAGGACTCGCCCATCAAGGAGCGCTGTCCCAAGACGCATTATTAATTTATCCTTACATATTATAAAACAAAGTCCCCCGCCGCGTCTGTCTGTCTGTCTGTCTGAACGAGATAAACTCAAATCTACTGAAGGGATTTTCAAACAGTTACAAACATTCATGCGGAAAGTTTTAGTGTATAATTCATTAAGGTTTTGTGTAAATTGGCTGAAATTTGGCGATTATTGTTGAAGATGTCGGAAAAAATCATGCCGACTGGGACTTTATTGGCGTGCGCCGCGGAAATGGTAAAAGTTACATAAAATTTATGTTCACAGTTTAACAAAAAAGTCCGCGATAGCATATGTCTATCTTCTAAGGATGACCCACAATAACCATTTTTATCTTTCAGAATTGGATAAAACTTGATTGTTATTTTCGAAGCTATTTTGACCAGTATTATATTAATCCTTATCCAATAAACTATGTTACTTAAGTTGAGCATTTAATTTAGATTAAAATATGCCTTGACATCAGTTCATTTAAATGATCCCGGTGTCGGTAGTACGTTCCCGTGGGATATTTTCCGACATCGGAAGCTATATACGTAAAACAAAAAGTATTTGAATAAAACACGTATACTACAAGATTAATAATGAAATTATCTTTAAAATGGTGAAGGTTTCAGGAAAATGTACACTTGATAGATTTTGCGTGATCTCAGTTTTTTATCCGCATTCGACCTAAACTTGCAAATTTATTTCACTATGTAATATAAACATAATCTAAAATATTCATATATTAAGTTATTAAGAAAATGCTCTAATTTATTTAACATGTATTTTTCCAAATCATTAACACTACTCCTACTCCTTTAGACGTGATCTACTTCACCATCAGCTCCACTTATCCATATGCATTGTTACGAGCATAAATTGCATTGCAACCATCTATATTAGAGTAATCGAATCGCAACCCGTGAAATAGGTAGTGAGTAATTCCAATTGCCATTTGTAGTCATCAGTTCCACTTCACCAAATGGTGCTTTCCAAGAGCAACTGCACGAGCTACTATAAAAATACCCAAATCGCTATAGGTTTATATAATATTTGAAGAGTTCCCTCGATTTCTCCAAGATTCCATCATTAGATCCTGGTTTCCTTATCATGGTACCACCCTTGGGATATTCCAACAAAAAAAGAATCATCAAAATGGATGTATAAACGATGAAGGTATCCGCGAACACACATTAAAAACAAATATATATATACGGACGAATTGAGACACCTCCTTTTTTTGAAGTCTGTTAAAAATGACATACGGACTCAATTCAAGCTTTATAAATAATAAAAAAATTAAAATATTTTATTCTCAGGCATCAAGGCCATAGGGTGATAGTATTACATCTTACTTAAAGACTATAGTGACAATCCGCGGCTAAAGGTACCTTGTGGTCGATATGGAGTTATGCATACGCTAGTAATCTGCGATTAATACGCTGTAGATATCAAAAAAGATCAACCTCCTACGATGTTTTGTTACGGAGATATAATTTTTTTTAAATTATATTCGAAATTGTGCAATTTCGAGAAACAGACATTTTAAGTTCAGTCACCTCGAACACTATGTTGCCGTTGTAAGTTACATAGTGGCACATAACAGGGAAATAAATTTCAGATCTTATGCTTTGCGAAAAAGCAATAAAAAATAATCTATATTTCTTGCAAAATTTACAAAACATTCAATATCTTCGAAACTACACACATCAAAAGTGTCTAGGGATCAATATATATTTTTGCAATAACTTTTCTCCTGATTGACATTAATTAAAATTTTCTTTAAGGATTCATCAAATAAAGTGTTTTCGTTTGTCACAGTAACGATAAACCAAGTCACCTTTGCATTAATAAAGAAATTTGCCATTTTCCTAATAAAGGGATTTTTGACATTTGAACCACTAACATTAAAGTTCGAAAAAAGACTGAAATAACAGTTTTCTTTAAAATTTTATTGGGTAACTTAAACAATTAATAATCCGTGTTTCTACCGCGAACACTAACAACACAAGAACATCGGTTTGGCATACTCAAAATGAGTTCATCCAAATCACGCTGTGGAATGGCCGCCCATGTTCGTTGCAACAACAAAAAAAGGTCTTCTTGCGACTGGATACCCTCCATATTCGGCAGAGCTCTTCTCTGTAGCATATCCCATGCATGCTCAATCGGGTTCAAGTCTGGCGACTGAGCAGGCCAGAGCAGGACATTGATGTTAGCTGCGGCGAGAGTCTGTCTTACAACTCTTGCGGTGTGCGGTCGTGCATTATCATGCATTAACTGAAATAAGGGACCGATTTGCACTTGTAGAGGAACGATGACGTCAGATACAATCGTCTCAGCATAAATTTGAGCGTTGAGGTTGCCTCTGATCCAAATCAACTCAGTTCTTCCGCCGATCCAAATACCCGCCCATACCATGATGGTTCCACCACTATAAGGATGGACTTCCTGGCAGGATTTTAATCGCTGTTGGCGTCCAGGGGTTCTCCAGTGTCGTATATGTCTTGTATCCGGTCTCATACCAAAACGAGACTCATCAGAAAAGCACACGAAACGCCATTGTTCTTCTGCCCAATTTCTGTGTTCAAGAGCCCATTGATATCGAATCCTACGATTGTGCATTGCTATAGGTGGTACCCGTAGCGGTCTTCGGGAATGAAGGTTCACTTCATGCAAGCGGTTTCTGACTGTTTGGTCGCTAATTAAGTTCCCTGAAGAGTGATGAAGCCTCACGGCTAACATCATGGCGGTTATTGTTGGAGCTCTTCGAGTTAAGATTTGAATGTATCGGTCTTGTCTCCGTGTGGTGCAGCGATACCGTCCTCCATGGCGCTCAGCCACGGTACCAGTGCTTCGGTAACGTGTCCAAAGTCGACTGATAACACTCTGACTTGTATTCAGAGCTAAAGCCACAGTACGTTGCCGGGAACCAGCTTCTATCATTCCCACGGCTCTGAGCATTTCTTCCCTGCTTAAATGACGTCGCCGCTCCATAATAACGTTGGTTTTAATCAGTAGTAGGGAAACAGTAGCACTAATAATGTCTTCAATGCGTTGTATGTTTTTATAGGGAAAATATTGACAGCTGATTTTCATCTTTTACTCGAATTTGATTAACAGTTCCTGTTTCAAATTATGAAATGCACCAAAAAGGATCCATATAAATTTATATAATCATAAATTTATTACAAAGCCACATCTCAATCTCAAGAAATCCGCATAAAAATGCTTGATCCCTAGACACTTTTGATGTGTGTATAAACGTCCATAAGGTACGTTTAGCCGCGGATTGTCACATATTAATAACATGTAGGAGCACAAAAAAAAAATAAGAAAATCATAATCACAGGAAGGTTTAACAAGCTTTGTTGCCAACATGTAGCTTGGTAAACCTCCCGATTATAGGCCCATCCAGCCTCTCTGCAAAAACCCTCAGAATGCTGTTGCTGCTTCCTCTCACTCGGGATATTACTGAGGCAACTTTCTTCCGCATTATCGCAAAGTAGTCGTCAGTGTGCGCATCAGCGAAAATACCTGACGCACTACAGTACGGTGGAAGCCTCAACAGCGCTCTGAAGGCATAGTTATATTGAACCTTCTGCATATCATATTTCCCAGTGCCCTGCGCTCCCTTTCCATATCCAGGTCGTCTTTTAATTCTTCAGTAACACAGTTTACAGGAGGGATTTATGATTTGTACACATAGCTACATATCAAGCTGTACATTTCCCGTACAAGCCTCTCATTGTACAGAAATCCTAAACAATGCGAGATCAGTTTATTATACTGGAAATGAATATCATTGCTTGTTATGTAGCCGTGTGTACCTACAGATTACACAATTAACGGACCAGACACCAGAATAGATAAATCAATGAAAAATAACGCTCTAAAATGTATGAAACAAGAAAATATTTCGTACAAAACTGGTCAAGGTAAAGCCGTGGTCGCATGCCATTATAATTTTGTAGTTGTACACTATACAGGCATGCCAACACAGCTTTACCTTGACCATTTTTGTACCTATGTCTTGATTTCTGTCTGAAATATTTTCTTGTTTCATAATTTTTAGAGCGTTATGTTTCAGTAGTCGGGTTTTAGCTTTAGAACTTACTTTTTATTTAAAATATTATGGGGTTATTATAATATCGTGAAAAAGTATTTACAGAATAGCTTATTTTTTTTTTTGGGTTTTATTATATAAAAGTATTAATTTTACAGCCGCGCCGTACGTAGCACAGTCTCACTTTTGCTTGTTTTTAAGAATTTAAACATATTTATTTACTTAGACAATATGACATACATTCATATTTGTAATGTGGTCGTCGAGCCCTTTCATTTGATACCCAACATAGCACAATTTTTTTTTTCTTTCATGACTTTGTCCTCTAGAGGGCGCCATATTGACGTCACATAGCCTATTACCAGCGGACGATCAAGACGCTTCCAATGATACCTCATTTGTTAAATTATGACCGCTAGTTTAGATGAACATGCAAACATACATACATACACAACGGTCAAAATCATAACCCTCCTTTTTGCTTCGCCGTAGACGGGTAAAAATATTGACATTACATTCAAGTAACGTCATTACTACTGACAGTGTGGTGGTTGGAATGATGATGTGATACAAAATATATAGTTTTACGTCATTATTGGAAGGAATGAGAGTAGGTACAAGGCAATCGGGCAATAAATGATTATTGATCTTTTTTCCCACCTTCGCTTCCACCTCTGCATCTGCGGAGGCGTCTCTGCTTCCGCTAAAAAACCTCCGTTTCAAGTCGAATTCTAAGTACTGTTTAGTTAATTTTACTTTATTTTCTGTATGCGGACTAGACACTAGAGTCCGCGCCACTTGTAATATTATTACTGCCAAATTAAGAGTTCCACACATTGAGATATGTCTATGGTTCCACAGACTTTTGGCTGGACTTCAGTGGTGGCGCGGACTCTAGTATCTAGTTCGCATACATAAAATAAAGTAAAATTAACTAAACAGTACTTAGAATTCGACTTGAAACGGAGGTTTTTTAGCGGAAGCAGAGACGCTTCCGCAGATGCAGAGGTGGAAGCGAAGGTGGGAAAAAGATCAATAATCATTTATTGCCCGATTGCCCTAAAAAAGGAAATGTTTTAATGAAAATCTACATATCGTATTCAAAAAGTTTTTATTGAAACAAAATAGGTACATCATAGTCAAACTCAAAGCATTTGTTTCAATTAAACCATTTACAGGCACTGTTGAATTGTAAAGAATTGGCCAGTCAGAAATATGAAGTTGCCCATTCCAAAGCGTAGTAGGTAGGTACCTATGGAGAAGAACGGGCAAAAACCGCCATGGACACTCTTTTAAATAAAAAATCGGCGGCGGAAACGGAAGCGGAGATACGATTTCTTTCGGAAATTCCGTACTTGCGGTGGCGGAGGCGAGGTTCCGTTACAAGACTACTTAGAATGTAATGCAACTACACAACCAATAACATAAATAAATACTATAAAATACCTATTGAAAATAATGTGTTATATTTATCATATTAGATCAGTGCTAGAATCTCTGAGGTTTTTCCGTCACACAGTGGGCTGAAAATCGGCTTTCATAGACATTCGATTTTTTTTTCGAATTGGTCAAATTTTTTGATTGGAATTGTTTAAAACAATCATGACCTTGAGGTATAATTGGTATGACGTCATAGAACATAGTGGAAGATAGACTTTTGATTTTTTTTCAAAATACTTGTATGGGAATTATCATAAAATCTTCAATATCTCAGCTATCGCATATTTGCGCAAAAGAATTCTTTCACACAAAAAATCTCCTATTTTTTTGCCAATTTTTGATATATTTCACTTTTATGGCAGAGGTGCGATGAAAAAGAAAAAAAATAAAAATAATTTTATTATTTTTATTTCTTCATTTATAACGATTATAAATGAATTTAATTACGCATTAGAATAATATAACAAAGAATATATAGCACAATAGTCTAGGCCATCGTGAGCCGCTTTTTTAGTCATTGATTTTTATACTACCTAGCAGAAAAACAGCATCTTATACGTAAAAAAACAATTCTTAAATTGTTGACAACAAATACTCGACTTTATCGGAAGCCTGACCCTTTTAGCCTATAACAATTACCGAGAATTATTGCTAATAGGTACCTACCTATTAACTAATAGGTAGGTGATCACTGATCACCTAATTTAAGTTTTATTATGACAATGAAGGGTTTTTAGGCTAATTACTAATCGTTCTCCAGAGGAACTTACAGAATCACTGTGCAGGTGCCTAATGAGTTATAATCATTAGGGTTAATTTAGTTCTGTACAGATATCTCACAGGTATTTAAAGTGCAGTATTGGGAACAATTATTCAGTTCACATTGATTTCCCCTTGTGTTAACAGTGAAATTGTGCTTGCAAAAAATGGAGAGTTTATCTACTTACCTAGATTTCTTCATGATTTTGAAGAATTCGGGGAAGTACAGTGACAGCCTTGCACTATATAATGCTGTAGTTTCTCGTTTGAACTTAAATCTCTCCGATGAAGATAATTTAACATTAAAAGAATATTGCAGAAGGATTACACTAGCTATTACAAGGAAATGGAAGCAAGCCAACAGAAAACTGGAGTGTTTCTTAAAGGAACACAAAAACTGGCTTGAGACTGATATTGATTGGCCTAGTTGCATAAAAGTACCTGCTGCTTCAGGCATTGTGGATTCTGAAGTAAATGCCATATCTCCTCAACCTTCCACATCTACATCAGCAGCAATATCAGTTGGAACAATGACAAAAAGAAAGGCACCAACTCGTAAACCATTTCAAGATCTAGGAAAGAAACAAAAAAGAAGGAGAATTACAGATCAAGAAAATTGTGAGTCCAGTGAGATAGCATATGCTGCTATCATAAAGATGAGACAAGAAGGAAAGGAGAATATTGCTTCAGCACTAGAATTCATGTTGACAAATCCAGGAGCTGCTGATAAGTTCAATAATTTAATTCATCAATCGTTGGCCAAGCAAGTTTTCACACCCGAGAAGGCACTTGGCATATTTCTCTCTTTAAAATTATCTAAGTGGCAATATATAACATTGAGAGAAACAGCCATACGTGAAGGCGTAAAAGATTTGTATCCATCTTATTACAAAGTTCAACAGGCGAAATTACAATGTTATCCTTCCAAACAAACAATAACAGTGACGGATTCATCAGCAAAAATTTCTCTTCAAGGATTATTAGATTTAACAGTCAAAAGAATCTTCGACAGTTTACCTGAGTGCGTAGAACAGAAACAGTTAATATTAATATCGAAATGGGGATTTGACGGTGCGTCTAGCCAGAGCAGATATAAACAGACAATGGACAGTGAAAATGATGATTCTAGTGTCTTCATGACATCATTAGTTCCATTGAAACTAATCAATGGCAGTGACACCATATGGAAAAACCCGAAACCCTGTTCTTCATCATTTTGTCGTCCCGTGCGATTTAGCTTCATGAAAGAAAGCAAACTGGTTGTCAATGAGCATTTAGACAGTATGAAAGAAGAAATAAAAGCGTTGAGACCGACAGATAGTGGCAGCAACAAGGTCACCCATGACCTTAAGATGACCATGATCGATGGCAAGGTCTGCACTTACATCTCTGAAGCCAAAGCCAGCTCAGTTTGCTATTTATGTTTGGCAAAACCTTCAGAGATGAACAATTTAACGGAAGTGTTAAAAAGGCCTGTTTCTGAGAATTTATACGAATTTGGGCTGTCTTCGTTACATGCACGCATCAATTGCATGGAATGCCTTTTAAATATTTCTTACAGACAAGATCTTAAAAAATGGATGGCAAAAGGGGAAGAAGATAAAGCTATTCTGCAGGCAAGGAAAAAAACAATCCAAGACGGTTTCAAGCGGGAACTGAACCTGATCATAGGTGTGGTTAAACAAGGCTCAGGAACAACCAACGATGGAAATACAGCACGGAGATTTTTTGAATTTCCGGAAAAAACCGCAGCCATTACGGGTCTGGATGAGAATTTGATTCGGAGATTTGCTGTTATTTTACAGGCTATTACATCAGAAGAAAATATATATATTGAAAAATTTAAAGAGTACTGCCTAAAGACAGCAGAGAGGTATTTGGCACTTTATAACTGGTATTACATGTCGTCAACTGTGCACAAGTTACTTGTACATGGGGCAGATATTATAGCTTGTAATGCAGTAGTACCAATTGGGTGTCTTTCAGAAGAAGCATCAGAGGCTCGTAATAAGGACTTTCGAAGATTTAGATGTCATCATTCAAGAAAAAAGAGCAGACAATGTTCTAATGAAGACATTCTAAACATGCTTCTTCTCACTTCAGACCCTCTCATTTCTTCAGTTAGACCAATTATGGATGTAAAGAACAGGAAAGCTCTCTTCTCTGAAACTCGGGATCTTTTGGATAACCTGCAAGAACCCGATGTCGAATTTTGCGATATAAATCAATTAGATTCCGAATCTGAATCAGAATCAGAATGTAGTGATTGTGACTAACAGTAGGTTAAGATGTTTTTGTTTATTTACTAACTTTTTATTAGTTTTACTTTTGTTAGTATTAATTTAGAGCATGTCTGTAAATAACCAATTAAATTTTATTTTTAGAATGTATTTAGATTTAGGTACTATTTTTGTTCTATTTTTTTTATATAAAACTATTTAAAATTTAAATGTAAGTCATATTTGTAGTTGTATATTATATGTTTAACTGTTATTATACCCTAATGATAATAACCCATTAGGCACAGTGATTCTGTAAGTTCTACCTCTGGAGAACGATTAGTAATCAGCCTAAAAACCCTTCATTGTCATAATAAAACTTAAATTAGGTGATCAGTGATCACCTACCTATTAGTTAATAGGTAGGTACCTATTAGCAATAATTCTCGGTAATTGTTATAGGCTAAAAGGGTCAGGCTTCCGATAAAGTCGAGTATTTGTTGTCAACAATTTAAGAATTGTTTTTTTACGTATAAGATGCTGTTTTTCTGCTAGGTAGTATAAAAATCAATGACTAAAAAAGCGGCTCACGATGGCCTAGACTATTGTGCTATATATTCTTTGTTATATTATTCTAATGCGTAATTAAATTCATTTATAATCGTTATAAATGAAGAAATAAAAATAATAAAATTATTTTTATTTTTTTTCTTTTTCATCGCACCTCTGCCATAAAAGTGAAATATATCAAAAATTGGCAAAAAAATAGGAGATTTTTTGTGTGAAAGAATTCTTTTGCGCAAATATGCGATAGCTGAGATATTGAAGATTTTATGATAATTCCCATACAAGTATTTTGAAAAAAAATCAAAAGTCTATCTTCCACTATGTTCTATGACGTCATACCAATTATACCTCAAGGTCATGATTGTTTTAAACAATTCCAATCCAAAAATTTGACCAATTCGAAAAAAAAATCGAATGTCTATGAAAGCCGATTTTCAGCCCACTGTGCGTCAGGAAGATCATGCCCGAGTTGGTTTTCAACTCTGATCAGGTTATTTCTATCGCACTCCTCCGCATTTGACAAAAAATTGACTTTAAAGTCAACAAATACGAAATAACCTATCAATTATAAACGTTCATAATATATTGTTTTTTCCACTAAAGCTGCTTTTTTACCAGTGCTAGTCGCTTCCACCTTAGCTCGTCTTTTAATAGTGCTACAGTGCTACACTCCAAGTCTCATACATATTTATCTAGTTTTCGTGTAATTTGTGATCGACACAAAAGTAAACATAAACACAATGGTGGTACAACTGTGCTGCCACCTGTTGTGTATATACTATCTTCTACTCTACTTTTGTTAGAGTAAATACTATTTCCATGGACTTGACATTGCATTGACATTGACAGTTTGACACTTTGACATTTCGTGGTGAACTGGTGCTGTGAACTGGTGCTTCGTTAAGAGACAAGTTTATTACGTTTATTTGCCTATAGTTTAATTTATAAGTTGCAGTGATCTTTTAAGGATTTAGGTACTTTAAATTAATTATTACTAGTTGCTCTGAATTTAAACTTGAACTATTTAATCGGTGCTCATCAAGCACTACTTTTCAAGTTGGTAAATAGTTTTATAAAAAATGTACTCATTATTGTTTCAGTTCTCTATTGTCATAGGCAACGTAAGTGATGGCTTTGCCTTTACCTATACCTCCGTGTGCTAAAAGAGATGGTCTTAGTGGCTTAAGTTGCGAACATTTCGATTATGCTAGTACTATGGCTACAACGTTGTTGGCACCAGTCAAAACTGAACGTGAAATACTTGAGCATTCTATGTCAGAAGACGACCCAAATGCAAATACGCAAGTACCAAGCGTGGTGGGTAAGCAACCTCGCTGGGGTCCGCGACATCGTGGAGCTCAAGAGTTAGCTGAACTTTATAGTCCAGGTCAGTAGCTTCCAATTGTTGACAAAGTTGTTCTTTATCTGTATGGGACTTAACACTTACATTATTCACATCAACAATGTTTAAGAATAATGTCAAAATTTCATCTAAAACCACCTGATACCTTTAAAAATCTTTTACTGAGGTTTGCATAATAAATTATCATGTTTTGATTTAAAAGAATTATCCTGAATATCAAAAGCTTTGTTTTGTTAACACAAATTGTTGTGGTTTGAAGAAATGTTAATTTTCATTTTTTTTTATTGAAATGTACTCACAAGACTAGGGTGGATTTTTGAGATGAGATTGTATTAGCAAGTACTTGAACCATTGAAGTTATGGAAAAGCAATCTTAGGAGATTGCCCTTAACTTTTGAAGGCATTTTGATCTTATTTATTACTATTAAGTATTAAAAATACATACAAGTTGTGAAAGTTCACATTTATTACTACATAATAATGGTATTTGTCCTCCGCTTTGCCTGTAAAGATGCCATTTTGAAGTATTTAGTTTTCAAAGTCAAGCTTTATTTGATTGTATGTTTTCTCTAAATACTAATTAGATAATTATCCAAATTCTGATATCATTCTTTATGTAGATATAAGAGGACCTGTGCTTTCTCTGGTTTACAAGCGAGATATATAATTAATCCTAGATCAAAAACCATATGTTTGACAAACTAGGTGTAACCCTGCATTTTTGCTGTTTTGGTAGGTTCTTGTCCTCCGTTGTTCCACTCACTTCCAGTACTGCCCTAAATAGTGACATTGATTGCTCGCATGCATTGGGGCATGAAAATTGCTTAACAGTTTTGTGGCTTTTTAACCAACTTAAAAAAGTAGGTTCTCAATTCGATACATATGTAATTATGTATGTAATATTATTGGAACTGCAATATATTCACATACAATAATCTATTAGGGCTTCCAAACATATATACTTACAACATTTTATAGGTGTATGTATATATGTTTGTCCACGAATTTCTACGAAACTATTAATTGGATCTTGACATTTTTTTTTATTGGCTTACATTTACTTCAACTTAAGGAACAGTTGCAAGTTTTATCAAAATCAGTTCAGTGGTTTTCAAGATATGGTTATTATACTATGGTGATTATACTAATACATATAAGTGTGATGGCCTGGCTTATTGATATGAACTACGGGTGTGTTAACATATCAAAAGCTTGGTCGACCACAACCATAAAGTAAAAAATCAAAAACATTTCAACTAAAAAAAAAAAAAAACCTTTTGATACATATCCATATTTGATTAAGATTAGTAGCAATCTAAAATTCTCCCCTATAATCGTTGTTACATTTTTCGCCCCGTTAGGTATGGATTTAATAAAAAACCCTGAAACACATAATTTTTCTTTACCCTTATTAAAAAATACAATAGACGTGGATATATTTAGTAACTTTTCCGCTTAGCTTTTTCTAAAGAGCCATAAAAAACGCGTGAACGCAGACGCCGGTGTCTGCGTTCAGCGGTCGGTGTGGCGTGGCAAAACGCCGTCTTCTAGTTTGCGATAAGTTAATCGTCATCCTGAGGATGCCTCGTTGAGATGTGAAACACGTGTCGATTTCTTTCAGGGATTTTTATGGCTCTTTAGAAATAGCTAAGCGGAAAAGTTACTAAATATATCCACGTCTATTGTATTTTATAGTGGATTTCCGCAAGGTCACGCCTGAATCAATTAACTATCTGTCCTTATTAAATAAACCTATACCTATACACAGTTTCGTATTAACACATATAAATAAGTGAGTAAGTGAATTAATTGGACTGAGCGTTACATTTCTTCCACATAAACGTTGACAATAAATGCCTTTCAAGGAAGTAGTTTTTAAAACGAATACTGATAAACTTTTTGGAACGATGTTCTTTAACGCGGCTTGCGGTAGGAGTGCACTGGCAGAATATGTCACGTGAAAAAGCGTTAATACTTGCAGCTGTCTTATTCTAATTTAAAGAGAAAGAAAGAGAGAGAGTGTGAATTCACACTTACCTTCCTCTTTCTTTCCCTTCAAATTAGAAGAAGACAGTCGCAAGTAAGTTTTGGTCTAAAAGCAAATACAAGATGTCGGCTGCGAACATTTTCAAATTTTTCATCGTGGTCAGGTATCGGTTCCATGGTTTTCGAGGGTGCTAAAACTAATAGCGAATTCACAATGAAAATTCAATATGGCGGCAGCGAAAATTTAATTTTTGTTTTAATTCGTACATGAGAAGGAACTTTGTTCCTGATGGGGGTCCCCCGACCGCACACGCCTTTTTAATTCTGGGATTATATTTTTGCCAAGAGTCAAGTTTATTATGGAATAAGATTTTTCATGTAAAGTAAATCCCTGAATTTTATCTACTTAACCACCCTTTTTTTTTGGGTGGGAAATTATCAAATAACTTCTCCCGCTCTGGGCGGAGCGGGAGGGCGCCTCTCTAACCACTCCTCAAAGAAGGGACTTATCGCCGCAATTGTGACGTGCCCAATCCACTTAACCACCCGATAGAGCGATGGTAATAATAACTACTCTTCTTAATCTTTAATTTGATATACAAATCATTAACGCCGGAGCTGGGTACATTTTGAACCGTCTCCTATAAAGGGGCTAAATAGGGGAATACAGTTTGTATGAAAGATCTGATTTTTTAGGGTTCCGTAGTAAACAATTAACCCTTATAGTTTCGCCACACAGTGGAACGAATGTATGGGAGCGGTTGGACGTAGACATGTCCGAAAAAAAAGAGTAAAATTATGCCAAACTAATGATGCCATCTTATTCGATTACTTAATGCCTTCATAACTTGTGGTGATGAATTTCTTCATAACTCCCATATTTCGGGAGTAATTTGAGAAAATGTGAAATTTTACTATGAAAATGAGTGTATCGAGCTCTCTCCCTCCTGATTCCGGGCTTGTTTCAAGTAGCGGTCTCTAATATCATAATGCTAATACTAAGAGCTATATTTAATACTAAGACACATAGTGCGCCAAATGTGCACTTTCTGGGATAAAGAGTGATGTTTATTTTATAACACAATTTTTTAATTTTTTGTTTATTTTGTTGATTAAAACCGTTTTTCTAAAGGTTTACCTTATTACAATAACATTTCTGATCAGCCAATTAGAGAAGATATAAGCTAATTAGGATATATAATTAGGGACTTAAGGTTTACATATAAAACTGATGCACTAATGATTACTGATAAGAACATTGCTATTATTTAATTACTAAATGGCTCTTAATACACTAATTTAGCATGCATCATTTACTAATTATCACAATAACTAATTACCTTGCAATATTTAACAAAGGATACCTGGGATACCTGGATTTTATATAAATAGGTCACTATTAGTAACTTTAAAATCAGTGTTGATTTACACCTCGTTGTATCCAAGCTAATCTCGCAATGTATTTTCCAAATTTTAATACAAATCTTGATATTCACGTTGCTTTATGCGCACGCGCACATAAAGATTTACGCGACTTTAACTATTTGTTCAGTGTTTTAAAAGATAACAGTTGTGTTCAGTTATGTGAAAGTGCTGAAACAAGTTTAAAAGACTGGTGTCGTCGATTTTGCTACCGCATTTATGCAAAATGGACACAGTCTGGAAGAAGCACAGATAAGTTTCGGAAGAAACATGAGATTTGGCTACAGGCTGCAATTCAATGGCCGGAATTACAGAATGAAAATATGGAACCTTCTACAGAAAATATAAGTGACGTCATCGAGCCCATAATTTCTCCTGCTAAATCTGATGCTTCAACTTGTACACATCCTAGTCCTCGTAAATCTTTTGAGGACCTTAGTAACCGGCAAAAAAGAAGACGCACCACTGAAGATAGTCTTTCATGCAGCAGTAGCAGCGCTGAAATTATGTTTTCGGCCGAAAGGGCGCTTCAAAAGGCAGGACAAAGCGATACAGCTTATGTTATGAAATACTTGACGGAGAATCCAGAAGAGGCCTCAAAAATCAAAGCCTTCATTGAAGGTAAATCAATTCAGGTACGGGAAATATCCCCTTTGAAGGCATTGGCTCTTTATGTATCGATGAACTTATCGAAATGGCGCTATAACACTCTTCGGGATTTCAACACTCAAGAAGGAGCTCTTCAATACCCGAGTTACTACATGTTGGTTAAAGAAAAAATTAAGTGCTATCCGGCCAAAGAAGATCTCACAGTTACAGAGAGCTCTGCAAAAATCAAATTACAAGCCTTGATGGATTTAACCTCAAGAAGACTTATTAGGTCGTTAGAAACCCCTGTTGATCCCAATCAACAGCTCGTATTGACCAGCAAATGGGGTTTTGACGGATCATCTAGCCAAAGCATTTATCATCAAAGGACGAGTGAAGATGAGCAAATCGATCTTGCTAGTAATTTTATGATTAGTCTTGTACCACTGCGGCTCGTCTCAAAAGGTGTAACAATTTGGGAAAACGAGCGACCATCTTCCACTTCATTTTGCCGGCCAATATTGTTTAAGTTTATAAAGGAAACCAAAGAAAATGTGCAGAGAGAGATGGCTGAAATCGAAGCAGAGATTGAAGCCTTAACTCCATCCACCATCACTGATGGAATTAGTGTCAAACACCAACTGCTGTTGACAATGATTGATGGTAAAATTCATTCCATTATATCCAATACAGCAGCTTCAGTGTGTGACATATGCAAGGCTTGTCCTAAAGAAATGAATAATTTAGAGTTAATCAAAGATAAACACGCAAACGAGGACATGTATAAATATAGCTTAAGCACCCTTCACGCTTGGATTCGCTCAATGGAATGCTTATTACACATTTCCTACAAATTAGACATAAAATCATGGCAAGTAAGGGGTGATATAGCAAAAAGGCAAGTTGATGACAGGAAGAAAAGAGTTCAAGAGGCTGTAAGAAGAGAAACGGGCTTACTTCTCGATGTTGTGAAACAAGGCAGTGGATCCACCAACAATGGCAACTCGGCAAGGAGATTTTTTGAAAACTACACTAAATCTGCTGAACTGACCGGAATAGATGCTATGCTTTTAAGAAAAATCTGTGTGATCTTGCAGTGTATTTCATCAGGAGAGAAGATCAACGTAACTAAATTCCGAGAGTTCTGCTTTGATACTGCTAAGCTTTACGTGGAGTTATACCCATGGTATTATATGCCTTCTTCACTTCATAAAATTTTAATGCATGGGCCAGACATAGTTCAGAACATGTCAATTGTGCCCATTGGTTTTCTATCCGAAGAGGCATCTGAGGCTAGAAATAAAGATTTTAGAAAATATAGAGAGGGGCATTCTCGAAAGCATAGCAGTATCTCATGCAATGAAGATATTATGCACAATCTTTTACTGTCTTCTGATCCACTTGTTACAAGTATCCGTCCAAAAGGAAATAAGTTTGTAAAAAAATCTTCTTTTAAGGAATTTTATGAGCTTACGGATTCTGAGAAAAGTGATATCGAATTTGTTAACATAAATGATTTAGCGGACATCGATTCTGAATTTGAATTAATTGATGATGATGATGATGACGAAGATAATTAAATGATGTTATTGTTTTAAAATGTGTAACTTAGTAAATTAGAGCTTACGTCTTAATTATTTATTGTACTTTTAATGAAACTAGGTAATTTATTATCAACTTACTTAAAAGTCATACTCTCATCAGTTCTTGTGAATATTTTTGTTAATATATATTTCTGTATATATATAATATATTTATAGACCTCTTAATAAGTCTGTCTGCGGTTTAAAGTAAATACAAATGGGGAAAAAACGTTTTTTTTTTTAAATTTTCATTTCCTTTTATCCCAGAAAGTGCACATTTGGCGCACTATGTGTCTTAGTATTAAATATAGCTCTTAGTAATAGCATTACGATATTAGAGACCGCTACTTGAAACAAGCCCGGAATCAGGAGGGAGAGAGCTCAATACACTCATTTTCATAGTAAAATTTCACATTTTCTCAAATTACTCCCGAAATATGGGAGTTATGAAGAAATTCATCACCACAATTTATGAAGGCATTAAGTAATCGAATAAGATGGCATCATTAGTTTGTCATAATTTTACTCTTATTTTTCGGACATGTCTACGTCCAACCGCTTCCATACATTCGTTCCACTGTGCGCCATGTCCGTTTGTCTGTCTGTCCGCGGCTTAGCTCAGAAACTCTTAGTACTTACTAGAAAGCTGTATTTTTTTTATGTACCTACCCTACACGTAATGTGGGGATGATTTTTTTTTCACGACTATCCCATGTGTTGTTGGAATGCTCGTTCAAAAATATTGCGAGTTTGTAAAAACCATTTTTGGATTCAGGGATCCGTTTTCGAAATATTAAGCTTTAAAGTGAAATTTTTTGTTAGAGTCAAGTGTGTGTCCCCTGCCAGCTAAATGATTGGTTTTGGATATGTGAAAAAATTCACGGCAGTAGTATATATAACGAAATAAAAAGGAAAACTACACACAGCTAAGTAGGCTTTACAAGTTAACGAGTAATAATCGACCAACTTACATATTTGCGGTTGCAAATACAGGTTCATACATTCCGTATGGGAGAACATGTTTTTCAAGTAAAAAGTTAAGTTTGTTCTACGGATAAATTCATCCCAACTATGGAACCCTTCATTGTGCGTGGTCCGACACGCACTTGGCCAGTTTTTGATTTTAGTTAGAAAGAAAAAATTAGTTGTGTCATTGTTTTTTGGAAGCACGGGGATGTGATTCCAAAAAACGATGATACAACTGACCTCCCGTTCTATTTCCGATTGCTACCATGCACGGTTTTGCTCGTTGGTTCTCTATCTTATCGAACATAATTTGATAAGAACTGGCTAGAGATATTTGAAATTAAAAATAATGAATACATTATAAATCGACTTATAATAAAATACTCCCCGAAACTGTACACCTCGCGGTTGTGGAGGATCTTAGCATTTAAGAAGCGTCGACACCCCCTACTTCCGCGGGGTATACAATCTCAAAACCGATGACTGTCGGTGATACACCCCGTTTGGGGGTCAGCAGCGTACGGAGTCCGACACTCCTATCTAAGGTGACGAGTTCGGTTTCGAGTCTATTTGAGTATGCCGAAAGAGTACATCAAAACGAGCATAACCCAAACGCTACAGGCTACAGGCGTGTGCGTTATTGTTACCTATTATTTGATAGAAACCGTGTACCTGATGAGATTTCCCATCCTCGAAAATGACGAACTTAGACATAAATGCTCATCCCCTATTTAACCCATTAAGAGGATGAATTTTCAAATATAATTCCTTAGTGCTGTCCTTCATTATATAAGTAACACTTGTGCAAAATTTCAACCTTCTAGACCCAGCGGTTTAGGCTGTGCGTTGTTGAAGAAAATTAAGATTTTTATTAAGTAGATAAGCCGTGGCCCTGATGGGAATTTACAGCGGCAACTCCCAAAAACGATGATACAACTAACTTTTATTTAAAAACGTAGTAACTACCACGTTTCTAACTAAATAAATTAAGAACTTTCATACAAACTGTAATCCTCTATTAAACCCTTTTATATGAGACGGTTCAAAATGTACCCAGCTCCTGTGCTAATGATTTGTATCTCAGATTATAGAATAAGAAATAAGAAGAGTAGTAATATTATTATTATTTTTTTATTTGTCTTTGACACATCTCGGGACCCTGAGATCCCGGACTTTTGGAAGGCGTACGAGGGGCCGAAGCTAACTCGCAGAGGCCCGTTAGACGTTTTGAATGAAATGGGGTACCGACCGATGATTCTCCCTTTTCGCGCTACTATTACTGCCGCTCTATCGATCGGGTGGTTAAGTGTGTAAAAATGGGGGATTTTGTTTATACTATGAAAAATCTTATTGCATAGGTTTATAAACTTGACACTTGGCAAACCATTTACCTGGGTAATAACAAAGTTTGTCATTATTAGTTTTTTAAAAATTACCCTCAAAGGGTAATTAGTGTCCAACCTTGAGGAAATGTAACGCGCAGTCAGATGAATATGAAACGAAATATTTAGGTACAGGTTTATACTAAGGACAAAAATAAAAAATTACGTGTTTCAGAGATTTTAACAATCCACCCCTGAAACACGTAATAACGATTATAGGGGAGGATTTTATACTGCTACTAATTTTAAAGTTAAATAATGGATACGTACCAAACGATTTCCAAAAATCAACCCCTGTCGAGGTGAAAATGGGGCATACAGTTAAGTAACAAAACTGTTAACCTTTCATCTGTCAGACAACAGCTGCACGATATAACCGCAATTATCGTGCGTCAATGCATGCAGGCAATCAATGTCATTATTTAGAAGATGAGATGTGGTCGGAACGACGGAGGACAGGAACCTACCAAAACAGCAAAAGCGTAGGGTACGCGTAGTTTGAACTATTTCAGACTAAATTGTTATGAATTATTTTAAGAACTTTGTTCTTATAAATATATTTAGTGTAACAAAAAATAATTGTAGATTACCAAGGGGATAAAGCAGTGTCTTATGTTAAGGGCGCTATATTGAATCCCGAATGCAACGAAGGATTCTAGGGCTCCCGGGCGCAGCGAGGGGAGCTTGGGTTAACTCTTGAGTGAAGTGAGGGTTAGGTCTAGAATCCTGAGTGCAGCGAGGGAATCAAGCTGGCCCAAGATGACGACACCTTTATCTCCGAGGAGAAAATCGAAGTTTCGCATATTCTGCGAGGTTACAAAAACCAATTTGATTTTCGAATTAGTAATTAATGAAACTGTTAAATAACCGGGGATTACCTAGCTATGTGCAGTTTCATACACTATTTTCTCTAAACTCATGCAATTTCATCAGAAACACAATAAATATTATCGTAACTATGCCGCACAAATCCAACATACTAACGCGGGGGAAACGTGCTGCAGCAACTAGGGAATGCAGAACCGGTTCTGTTTTAAAGAACCGGGATTTTTGGGACCTTCTGGCTAAAGAACCGGGATTCCCGCTACTTTCAATACTTTCGGTAATTTAAGTAAGCCTTTATAAGATACCTAGTAGAGTTAAAAGTGTTGAAACGGAGAAAGTAAGAGAAAGACGAAATGACAGGACAAAATAAAACATTTAAATCAAGACAAATCAAACAAAACGTTTTATTCCTTCTTTTATAGACACTAAATCAGTTTTATTTAGTACTAGCTGTGCCCGCGACTTCGTTCGCGTGCATGTCGGCAAACAATATTGTGTCGGTTAGAGAAGGTGTAGGTACTAACCACCACTTCTCCATTGAAACAGAAGAATCTTCCGTTCTCGAATCTAGTCTGGTGGGAATTGTGACCTGGAACAAAATGCTTCTTTTAAACTATATGAATGTTCGGAAAGGATATCCATTTATAATGATAGCTGACATTCGGGAAACTATAAATTCTATGGAATGATTTGCGTTAGATTCGTAGTAATCATTTAATTTCACTTTTTTTGGTTTAATTCAATAGTTTCAGTATTTGTCGATGTTAAAGGAGGCTCGACACTTTGAGGAAGTTGACTATCAGCTGTGTTCAAGCTTATCTGATGCACATTTTCCACCACAGGCCCCTCCTTGACCGCGCAGTTACCGCAGAACCATTGAACTATCTCAGTTAAGCCTGCAATACACATGCTACTAATAAGCATCCTTGTTTACTACTAGGTAGCATGCTCATTAGAAGAAGCATAGTCTGTTCCTGTAAATTATTCATACTCTTTTTGTATACACATGCTAGTTGAATGCTACTAAGTAGCATTTGTTTGAAAGTATCATGCTCTTGTACTACTAGGTAGCATGTGTATTCCACGCTTTAAGCGGTCGGGTTTTGGGCAATAAAATTAGAAATATTTTAAACGCGAAGTATCTTTTCCCAAAAGTTCCGATTTAACCGGGATTTGGTTTTGAAAATCCCGGTTCCTAAAATGACGCAAGTTTCCGGGATTTCCCGGTACTTGTGGTTCCGGGTTTTCCCGGTACTTCTGGTTCCGGGTTTTCCCGGGAGTATTTGCTAGCAGCAACCGGTCAGCTGTTGCGATGAGATGGCCACCATTACAGCCACAGATAATGTAAACAGCGGTTGAGAGAGTCTAATATTATGTGCATATTAGACTCGCCCTACCGCTGTTATTTAAAAATTTTGGACATTACGCCTGCATTTCCCGAAGGGTTAGGCAGACGTACCTATAGTATGTAGTGTAGGTATTGTTGTAATTATTTTTACGGGTGAACTGTATAACCTCTGCCTAATACTTCGGGGAATACAGGCGTGGTTTTATGTGTTATTTTTAGGGTTCCGTACGTCGGAATGAAAAAACGGAATCCTTATAGGATCACTCGTGTGTCTGTTTATTAATCTGTCACAGCCAATTTGCTCCGAATCTAATGAATTTCTGTGACCCAAACACGCAAGTGTACGTAAATAAATGAATTTTGAATATGCACCCATACAAATTTCATTTATTTACGTTCCTACACTTTTGGGAGGAAAATGAGAAAATAAAAATAAAGTTTTGAAAACAATACCGTGTGATAGATATATCAAAGCTTACTGTGAGGGTCTCAGATATTTTTTTATAATGAAAAAGTTATTATAACAAAATAAATAAATATGAAAATAAATAGTTTAAAAGTTAGTTAAGAAAATAGATTAAATTTTACCAAAGTTATTTCCGAAACTACTCAGCCTAAAATAAAAAAAAACAGGGAATAATTCCATACTTAAAGATTTCAGGAAAACCTATAAGAAGTCTATGGTCTTAAAATAACATGGTAAATCTCTCAATATTGTTCATACAAACTTAATTCGCAATTAGAATGTATGGGAGAACAGGTTTTTCAACTACAATATTAATTTTGTTCTTGGGATAAGTTCGTTCCAACTACGGAACCTCTTATTGCGCGTGGTCCGACACGCGCTTGGCCGGTTTTTTGTTTTATCTAGTTAATCAATACACCTACATTACTGTAACTTATTTTTCCATTATAATATCTCTATTAAATTGCGTAATTTAATTATTGTTCGTAGATAACGGCAACTAAAACCTATAAAATGAGCATTCTTTGGTCGAGCTGTACCTTGATAGATTTATTTTTTATTTTGTCTTGTTAAATTTTTGATACAAATTGTTTAGTTGAGGTTCTAAATTCAAATCACACTACTGACTATAATGGAATGAATGTGTTATAATGAAATTCATATAATATTATTGCCCGGCTATAGCCTTGACTTGAATGACTTGCTTTAGGTTAGGTTTGCACGACACATAATTTGACATTATCTACTGAAAATATAACTACTGTAATGTATTTTCACATAGGTGATGTGAAAATAAATTACAGTATTTATATTTTCTAAATGTCCCTCGGGAATCATCACATTTCCGAATACAAGCAAATGCTGATTTCCATGTCCATCAATTATTAGATTGATCGTGTATATCAATTTGAATTTAGAACTAAGTACTAACTTATTGTTGTTTTGTTTTGATGTCCGTGTGATAGAGGTATTCCTATATAAAGCTGTAAAACTATTTTCCTATCATTCGTGCCTGCGACTTTAGCAGCTTTCCTGCCATTTTTAAAATAAATTACTTTAAGTTAAAAGAGTATTAACAACTCTATATACTTCCAAGTCGTTTGACGGCATCCGGTCTGCACCAAGTGCAAAGGGCAACTGATAGAAATCCGACGACTGACGAAACACGAAGTTTGCCGAGGGACATAAGAAAATAGAAATACTGTAATTGCCTTTATTTCGTTCCACAAATATGAAAAAAATAAACATGCACGGGTTGAGTAAAATATCCCTAGACATTGTTGATGTGTTTATTACTTATACAAATATAGTAATACTTTGAATGCGTGGGTTTTTAAAGCCCTAATTGTTGTTTGTGCTGTCATGAAACAAACAGTAAACAATGGTTTTACAAAATGTAAGTGTTGACTCACCTAAAGGTCATTTTGCTACGTTTTACTTGTATGAGAAATTACAATTTTAAAGAATTGAGACTGAAATTTTTGTTTTAACAGGCAAAAGACTGCAAGAATGGGTCTGTGTGGTGATTTGTTGCACGTTGTGTGTGTGTGCTGGTATTCTCATGGCCAGACACGTACAAGCGGATGCCTCATTATTTTTAGCGGCAATTTCTGGTGTTCTAACAGCAGATTTTGCTTCAGGCGTAGTGCATTGGGCTGCTGACACTTGGGGAGCAGTTGATCTACCTGTCATAGGCAAAGTAATAATTATGCTCATTAAAACTTTTAATAACTTATTGTTGGCTATGTTCTTGTTACTGTGCTATGTCCATTCATATTCACATGCTTAATATTATCTATATCTATGCCACTCATTGCAGATAAATCGTGTTCTTTATAAATCATTAGTCATTTATTGATACAAGTACACGTAGATTTGCTATCAAAGATTAGATAAATAGAATTTGTATAGCGAAAACAAAATTACATTTGAAATAATTGCTCTTAAAACGTACTTAAATGCTAAGTCATGTAAAATTAAGGCACTCACCAACCACAGCCCATATAGATATACCAAAAGTTTGGATGTACCATGCACTGCGATCTTACTACAGCCATGCTAATCTATAGTCTTTTCCAAAAGTGTCCGATATTAATGTAAACAAATGGAGAAAACGCACTTTTGGATGCCAATTTGTAGTGCCACTTACAAATTGAGTGATTTGATTATTTGAATACCTAAAACCCGAAATGTTTGATTTTAAATCACCTTAGAGATGTTTCACATTTAAAAATGAAGTTAATTTTTATGTAAGTACCTCAATTTTCGTCGATGAATTTTTAATTACAATTTATGTTAAGTATTAATACATTTTACATTTTCGTGGATGATTGTTCATTTACAGTTTATATTATTCAAAAATAATTTATAGAAAAATGGTGATATATGAAGTTGAAACCTTCTAAATACTGATGAAACTGTTCACACACGCACACTTTCAGCACTTAAATTTAACTTGCACAGGATTTGTTTACACTTTTACCTGATGCTTTTGGAACAGACCATAGGATGCGTTGCTTTCTGACGACATCACACATGCGTAGCTTGTCGGAGGCATCTACACATGCTTCGCATGACGTGTCCGAAAAAAAATAAAAAAAAAAAACAAATTACAAGTTAAACTTTGTAATTTATTAAATATTTTTTTTTTTTTTTTTATAAAGGGTTTTAGCTGTTTTTTTAAGAAACTGCTAGTTAGAGACTCTCTTTCATATTTAATATTTGGTTGAAAACATAGATGTATTATTTAGAACTAGCGTCTATGGTTGAAAATATAAAGAAACTTCAATCAATTCAAAATTATTCCACATTTTTCGCTTTGTAAACTTCGAAGATTTAGGGGGGAAATTGTATTTTTATAGACATTTTTCATTAGATATAAAGTTCCTTTTTATATCTCTTATCTTTAGGGTATTAATGAGACCATGTCAAAGAATCAACTGACATTTTTCTTTTTAAGATATCAACATTTATTTATTTATTTCCAACTTACATCTATCATTACAGGGTAACCTATTGCGAAAGCATACTTATCTTAATCTTGTCCTAACTTATTATTAACTTAAAATTATAATTAAATTTTGTAACTTATTAAAAATAATGTATTCTTTGTGAACTCACTCAAAGAACAACAGAATAGGTCCGAGTCATTAGCTATGAGGTTGAGACTATCACTAACATAAGACTCTGGATGTGTGATCTAAGTTTCATTGATAAATACGAGTAACGTTTTTGAAGTGAAAACTTCTTAAGGCGCGTTGGGCATTTTTGGGATGGGACTAAACCATTGAATTAGCGACACTATGACGACACCTCATTTTTGTAACCGCGATCGTGATCTTTATTTAGATAAGGTTACGGACCAATGTTCAAAACAAGTATTTTTCTTCCACCAAGTCGATAATGTTCAAGTTTTCACTTCTATCGGCACTCCCGGAGTGCCACCACTAGTTTATTTTTATTTTTTTACGTTTCAAGAAAAGGTGTTTTACACAAATAATCGTGACTGTCGAATTATATTGAATGGAAAAATAAATTACGTTTCACGTAAGGTGTTTTATAGAAATAATCGTGACTTTGTCGAATTATTTAGAATGAAAAATGGAAAATTAAAAAAAATAATAACTCCACCGCCGTATCTTTACGTTGTAGTGAGGCTTGCGCGCTCCAAACTCTAGGTCTGTGCCGGTAGAGTTTACTTTGCCGGAACGGGTCTCTAGGATGAGTGAATATGGCCATTAGCCAGCAGGTTCGTTATTCCCGAAGGGATCTGTCGACAAGTTGGATAGATTATAAGAAGGTCTATGAATCGGTACCACATACATGGCTCATGAGGGTGCTGGAGTTGTATAAAGTAGATGCAACTCTACGCACCTTCCTGAAGTCATGTACGGGGCAATGGAGGACGGTGCTTCACTATCCAGGATGTCGACATATCCTGAGCAATAGCAAGCCGCTAAAGATCGAGCGAATTATATTCCAGGGTGACAGTTTGAGTGCAATTTGGTCTTGCCTAGCCATGAACCCTCTAAGCAACTGCTGGAAGATTCAGGGCTAGGTTATCGATTGAGGCGAGGTGGTCAGGTTATATATATCTCACCTCCTTTACATAGATGACTTGAAACTCTTTGCCCCCAACAATTTGCAACTGCTGGAGCTACTGAAGGTAACCGAAACTTTCAGTAGTGCCATCAGGATTTGGTGTGGACAAATGTGCGGTCATGCATGTAAAACGAGGGGAGATTGTGGAATCCGTGGGAACCCACCTATCGGATTCCATACACCTAAGATCCCTCTCCTCAATCGAAACTTACAAGTATTTGGGTATGTCGGAAGCGTTAGGTATCAACGCTGCTGACATGAAGCTATCGCTGAAGGAGCGCTTCTTTAGCCGCCTGAATAAAGTATTAAATAGTCTTTTATCAGGCGGAAACAAGGTACGCGCCTTCAACGTTTGGGTCATGCCGGTTTTGATGTACTCTTTCGGCATACTCAAATGGACTCAGAAGGAACTTGACGCCCTGGATAGGAGGGTCCGCACACTGCTGACCGCAAATCGGATGCATCACCCACGTTTATCGGTGATGAGACTGTATATTCCGCGGAAGTGCGGAGGTCGAGGCTTCTCAAATGCTAAGACCCTGCACAACCGTGAGATATGCAGTCTCAGGGAATACTTCCTAGAAGCCGACGTGGGGATGCACCGAGATTTAGTCTTAGTGGACAAGGGCCTCACCCCGCTATCCTTGGCCAACGAGAACTGGCACAAACCTATAGTATTAGATACTAATGACCGCAGGGAGATATGGCAGAGCAAAGATCTTCACGGGCACTTTTACCGGGCCTTACATGGCATGTAGACCTGTTAGCGTCCGTATCCTGGTTGCGATTCGGTGACCTCTTTGGGGAAACCGAAGGTTTTGTCTTTGCGATTATGGACGAAGTTATGATGACGAACAACTACCGGAAATATATTGTGAAGGACGGCACGGTTGACATGGGCATTCCACCGGCCCGGGAATCAATCCGACACATTATTTCTGGCTGTTCTCGTCTGGCTAACGAAGACTACTTGCGTAGCCAGGATTATCTACCAGCAACTTGCTCTGAAATACAGTCTTATGGAATCGGAAGTAGAGTACTACAGATATGTGCCCGACCCAGTCCTCGAAAAAAGCAATATCACGTTGTAGGTATTGGGATCGATCTTTCATTACTGACTCCTGTCAGAAATGATAATAGTCCTCTATTGTTGCCAAAAAGCCAGACTTAGTGGTGATAGATCGATTAGAGCGTCGCACAATGATTATTGATATAGCGGTCCCGCATGACGAGAACCTCGTGAAAGCTGAAAAGATAAACAGATTAAGTATCTTGACCTGGCTCGCGAGATGTCGACATGTGGGATGTGGATACAGCAATCACCGATAGTCGTGACGGCCGATGGCATAATAGAGCCTCGACCAACACCTGAGGAGGCTCTTGTTAGGCAGCTGGATCAGGGGCTTGATCCAGAAAGCGGTACTCCTGGACACGGCGCGTATTTTTAGGAGGTTCGTCTCTCAGGAGCCCTGACCACCGGTAGCTTGGACCCTGTTCCCGATACCGGTGAGCTACTATTTATTATATATTAAAATGTTTTTTATTTTTTGTTTTATCTTAATATTATTATTTCCTTTATTTCGTTTAAAAATGAAATAAACGAAATAATAATTTGAAAAATAATTCATATGCCAGTTGATTCTTTGATATGGTCTCACATTACCCCCGACCCTAGAGTTATGGGATATCAAAAGGAACATCTTGTATAATTCAAAAGCTATGCTGCATATTAATATACAGGGTAACTTGTAATTCGTCATATTCCTGCCAGGACGTGCTAGTGTGAACCCTTTACAACGTTATTAAGCACTCCATATTTCACATGGGAATACAGAAAATCCAAGTTATTCGGTTTCTGAAAATTTTACCAGAATTCTTCTGTAAATATCAGTTTTCTCTTAACTCTCAAATTGAATGGCTTTCATTTCATTCAATGGCAATCACCAATCCGTCGTCATAAACATCAATGTTGTCTACATGTCGCACCTTCGGTTTGCGGATAGGTAACCTACTTTTCACAGTAAGTTTGGCAAAGTCAGACAGAAATGCAAAACAGATTACCAGAAGCACAGCCAATGATATTTTCAACAAAACATTCATGATACTATCACACGTTGACGTAACAACTAGCACCACAGAGTTATAAATAAAAACGAAATATCTACGCTAATTACCCGAATACATACCTTTTTTTTTTTTTTTGAGGTTGGGAAATCATCAAATAACTTCTCCCGCTCTAGGCGGAGCGGGAGGGCGTGTCAGACTCTTACTGACTAAAACCCACCCGTGTTCCTTCGGTTGCCCTGTTGCCGGGGGCCACGATCTCCCTTTCGGTTTTCTTCGCAACCCCGGCAGGCATCGGTCCTAGTGGACCCCTTCAATTATGCTGACATCTCTTTGAGGCGCGCGTGGAACACAACGCGCCGTCGACCCGGGCCTGGTCCTTATCGGACGGTGAGCCACCCATTGCTCACCGTCTGCAAGCCCGCGCCTACGGTGGCCGGAAATCGCCTCGCGATTCCCGACGCCCTGGGCGTCTCCTCCTGCGGCGGTGAGGGGCGTGAGGGCGCGAAATTTGCCTCTCCCTCACGCGTTCCGCCTCCTCCTTCGCGAGCATTACCGCTTCGCAGAAGGAGGTGACGGCCTCCAATTTCCTCTCGTTCCGTACCATGGCCTGAACCAGGGCCGGACGCGAGAGATCACCGCCGCCGATCGCCTCCACGAGGACACGGCGATGCTCCGCCCAAGCTGGGCAGACCTCCACCGTATGCTCCACCGTGTCCTCCGTGTACCCGAATACATACCTAACGGCCGAACCCTATAACCTATTTTCAGTGAAAGACAGATCGCTATTGATGATAGACAGTCTAATTCTATCTATCCTTGAATGACGTCTCACAATCATTGATAAAGGTTATCTATCTAACGAAAACAATAGGTAGGGTTGTCTACTGTCTATTTGGCCCCTCCCGGGCGTTCCGTTCTGTTACAACCAACATCACTTTAAAAAACAATGTGTATAATTAGCCTTATTATAAAAACTTCTTTATTTCAACATTCTAAATAAATGACTGGATTAATTTATATCAAATTAAAACTCTGTAAGTATACTAGTAATAGATAACTCTGGACAGTAGTAATGAAACGTAATTGACAGCTTGACAAGAATTTCACTCATATAGGATTACGACTTAGATTACACAGATAAACAAAGTTAAGTTTTATTTTTGTTTTTATGAAGTTTCTAAATTGTTTCTTAGTAATTTGAGTTCACTGATTTCATATCTACCCGCAGTTTTTCTAGCAGCTCTAGTTTTTGTGATACAGGTACTTCTTAAAATTTCGTTACGCGGCTTACTAATATTTTTTTTAGAGCAAAAAATTATTGAATTCCATAAATAAATCGATATGTCTACATTAAGAAGAACTTGCTTAAACGATCCAAATAGTGTCGTATGTCGTTTAAGTGCGTCTGACTTTATAAAAAAGGCCTACTTGGACTTTGGGACGCCATTAGAAGTGTTTAGTAAGCCATTTTTTTTTTTGGGTGGGAAATTCTCAAATAACTTCTCCCGCTCTGGGCGGAGCGGGAGGGCGTGTCAGACGCTTATTGACTAAATCCCACCCGTGTTCCTTCGGTTGCCCTGTTGCCAGGGGCCGTGATCTCCCTTTCGGTTTTTGTTCGCAACCCCGGCAGGCATATCTGCCCTAGCGGACCCCGTCAATTCTGCTGACATGTCTTTGACGTTAGTGACTTAGACCCATGTTTGCTAAAAATAGGTCTACGGTTTAATTGCGTAACACACTTAAAGTATGGCTTTCATGTTGACAGTTCAACAACATTAATTGCGTTATTTAATTTTTTAAGCAAACATTTTTTTCGGACATAATGAAGCAATGGATTACCAATAACCTGCAAAATCGTTCAGATTGTGATTGAAAGTGTGTTACACAATTAGGGTGCTAGTACTGCTAGACATACAACACATACTTAGAATGACACGAACATATAACTTACATTGCGTACAACTACAGACGCTTTTAAAAGTGAGTATTTAATTAGGTAGGTACTTTATTTTACCATCTTGCGAATCATCAAAATGCTGTTGTTTAAGCTCACATGCGGCAACCCGAATGTATCGCGCTATGCAGGCGCGGTCCGAGGGGGGGTCCTGAAGGTCATGAACCCCCCCAAAAATTTTCACGCCGTCCGGAGCCTGAATGATTTATTTGTATTATTAACTTTGAAAACTGTACTACAGCCACGGGTCACCGTGGCTCAAGTAGCTGCGGTTAAGATATTATCCAAAAACATTAGAAAGAAAGAAAGAAAGGAAGAAAAACATTTATTTGGACACAGTTCGAGAAACACAAAAAAAAAAAAAAACACAAATAACAAAGATAAAATAAAAAATAATGTTTAAAAACAATATTGTAAGTTAAGAAAATAGGTACCCACTACATATTTTCTTAATGTTGTTACTGCCAACAGTATTGAAAACTTAAGACTATGAAATAACAGTGCTTTTTTTAAAATTTTCCAATTAATTTTAGGATCAAAAATGAAAATTTCACAATTTGTAAATTAAAATGATTAACATTAGTCTAGTTTTCACATAAATCGGCACTCCCGAGCAACAACAAACGCAACACGTCATACGCGAACCCATAAGATTTTCCCCTACCAAAAATCGCTCAACGCGCCTGAATAAATTTTCACATTAAAAAGCCAATTATAAAAATAGAGTATCTTGGACATTATAAAAATAGAGCGAGCGGCGCAAACTCGGAAATTTGGGCACTCCGCTCATACGTAAGGTTTGTAAGTCTAAGATTAAGGCCAGATTCCAAAACCTAAACTACTTACTGTAAATCTGTTGAGTTTAAGCTTTTCTTCATAACAATAAGTTCTATTTCTGTATAGTGGTCAAAAGAAAACAGAAGCTTTTCAGGGTGGAGTGCTAAAGTTTTTAGGCTCGCTTCACTCCCTCTTGAAACTCAAACTTTTCTTCATAAGTCGACAAAGCAACTAATGCGTATTTCTTATGGAATGACCAAAAGAAAATCTAACTTATCCGAGTGTGTGCAAAATTTTCGAGCTCGCTTCGTTCGCTCTTGCATTCTGCATTCAGTTCGAAAGAGTTCTTAGAATTGAAAATATCTAACAAAACCTTACCTATCCAAGGCTGGTTGTTTAAATTTTCAAGCTAACTTTGCTCGCTCTTTTCATAATCTACTGTTGTAATACCTACTATCTATCAAAAAGTTCTGCGACTGCGACTAATGGGGTTGGCCGGTGAAAACTTTAGATAGATGGCGCTAGCATAGCTTTCACCTATCAAGTTTGTGTTGTGTTTTGGCTTCCCTTGTTGACTGCGTTTTTTTCTTAATAATATTGAAAAAACTGTTGTGAAAAAACATGTATTCGACATGGCGGATAAGTGAGTTAAAAGCTGAATCGAAGAAACGTTTTGGTTAAAGCTATGCAAGCGCCACAATTACCCCTCCCCCCATATGTAAAAGCTGCGTCCCTGAATAGCATAAGTAATGTGGAGCTGGAGATATATGTACACGTCATTCTTGATGGAATAACCCAATAACACTTTACCCGACCACTAGAACAAAAAGATGTACCTCCCTAAAAATATTTCTTGGCACCCATGGGGACCTCCCCAAAATTTTGGGCTGCGACCGCGCCTGGCGTTACGTGCCGTTACCTACTTGCTTACTACTTAGTCGAAAGGCACCTTTACAAGAAACACAATTGAAAGGTTATCCCTGCTGTTTACGAGTTATAAATTTTGCAAAAACACATCGTAATTCTCTCATCTTTACTTTACCTGTTACAGAATTTCCTGCGCCCATTTCGTGAACATCACATCGATCCGACATCAATTACTCGACACGATTTTATCGAGACTAATGGCGATAACTTCGCGATTACCATTCCTGTTTTAGCAAGGATTGTGTGGCAACTCCTTACCTATGACGATGAAAACATCAATGCACAATTTCATTGGATTGCTTATTGGTACTTGTGTTGTATCTTCGTAGCAATGACCAATCAGGTATATTTTATTGTTTATATTTTTTAATATAAGTAGGGACAGTGGGGGTACAGTGAAACGCGGGGCACAATGTAAAGATCTATTTTAAACATTGAATTTTAACGTTTGTGCGCTCTGTTTGGGGTTCCGTAGCCAAAAGCTAAAACGGAAACGGTTTGTCAGTCTGACCGTCGCGCGTCGGTCCGTCTGTCCGCATGTTACACAGCCATTACTCGTAGACTATAAGCACGTTATCGATAAAAATAAAAATTTGAAAACAGGGGTATTCTGTGCATATGTAACAATGGTGTAAGTAGGGAAATTAGGAAAAAGACAATTAGGGGTGACTCTCCCCATACAGCTAACGGAGAGATAAAAAAAAGTAAATGCGTCAAAATCAGCGTGTAAGTATCGTTGGAGTTTTATATTTCAGTAATTTTTTATATATCTTCAGTTATAATCGCAATAATAACTTTGTTTTTCATAGATTTTTAGAGAAATACTATGAAATGTAAACTTGTTTTTGCGGTCGTTCAAATCAATACTGCATGTGTAAATATTCATCCCAACTACGGAAACCTTCATTGTTCGTGGTCCGACACGCACTTGGCTGGTTTTTCTTAATTAAGACAAACTGGCGACCGGGAACCAACACAAAGAAAATATACAAATACCCTTTTTTATACTTACAATCAAAATAAGTACCTTTGATTGTAGGTACCCCCTACTGTTCCTAAAGAAAGTACCTATTAAGAGCCGATTCGTATTTTAACATACTTATAACAAATAAACTGTTTTTCAGATTCATAAATGGTCCCACACATATTTTGGTTTACCAATATGGGTGGTTTGGCTACAAGAATGGCACATAGTGTTGCCGCGTCGTCACCATCGTATTCACCACGTAGCGCCGCACGAGACTTACTTTTGCATCACCACTGGGTGGCTCAACTGGCCTTTGGAAATACTTCACTTCTGGTCTATACTAGAGACTCTGATAGAAGCAGTAACTGGTTGTAAACCCCGAGCTGACGATATGAAGTGGGCGCAGAAACGTTCCTAGAACATAATGTCGAATGGTATACATTTTTTATAAGTACAACTAACACTCGTCCACATCTACTGAATCAATTAATAAGAATAGGTTTAATATTTTGCTATGAAAGATGAAAGCGATTGTGAATTAATTAATAAGGGAAATATTTAACTGATCCTCTAAAACTTATTGACCTTCTAATGATGGACACTTTTTTAATTTTATTTATTTCCAACGAACGAAGCTCTAAGAACCTGAGCCTCTTAAAATTTCTCGCCTTTTCTCACAGCTGGTCGCGGACCCTAGGGTACCCCGACCAAACGGGTTAATTTAGAACTGTGACCAAGCAGTAACTAAGCTGAGACACGCCGACCGAATGGGTTAGGTAACGTTAGAACTGTGACCAACCACGCGTGAACCGAGCAAGCGAAGACAGCGGTGCCGCGATAGCGACCGGCGAGTGCTATATCCAAGTTGGTCGCAGTTACTAGGCTTTAGTAGGTATTTTTAGGACCCCAAAATAAGAATTATTGGGGTTCACAAAAACGGGCGCGTTCATTATATTGGAGTGTTCATTCATATTTTTAGGAAAGCAATATGGGAATTACTTGAGGTTCGATTAAATACATACCAATAAATAGTAGAGATTTAAATTGCTTAGACAATCATTCCAACCAACCCGCCAGTAGCAATAAGATGATTTGGATCATAATTAATTAACATGTAGGTAGTATGATTATATAGAATACTTGTAACATTAAGGACGCTGAGTGCAGGGCCGTCTTAACCATATTGGGAGCCAGGATCAACTTGCCAACGAAAAAGAAAATATTTTTTTTGTGTTCCATTTTTTTTTAATACTTACTCCGAAATGAGTTTCATTTTTAAACATCAAATTCAATTTTTTGTGGCTTTTAAGTTGACAAACTTTTTAATGATATCGTGTCGTCCGTTTTGAAATCTTTGTTCGATTTCAAAACAAATCAATTAACTCAATCGGCTTGCGCACCCTAAGTCCGGCGCCCAGCGCCCAGGTGCTAGCAAGGGTGCGCCTTACACCCCCGGGTAAAGACGACCCTGGCTGTATGTAAATTCGAACGGCCTAATAAATGTGACAAGTAGTAAGCATAACAAAAACTCATTATTGAGATATTTCTACTGGTGCCTATTCAAATTGTATAGAATGGCTATTGGCGGGTAAGTAAACTCCCATATTTTGGTGCCCATTCTCTTTCTGCAACTTAGGTACCTACCGACCTATTTTGATGACAGAAATATTTTTCTATATTAATCTAGTCTTCGATTCTTGTACCTACAAATATAAAAACAATACAATTAGCTAGGTGCTTTTGTTTGGTACTTCTTCTTCTATTAGATATGTACAGATCTCCCAACAAAAGTATGCGCTTCGACAATTATCGACTATCTTCGGAAATGCGAACCCGAATACAACCATGAAAGTACTTTCCCCTTTTTAAACATCGAAAAACAGGGAGGTTCTTAAGTCGCCGCGAAGGTATATTCTTTATTCATGACCACGCATATCTTTTTACAGAGAAGTCCAATCTTGATCCTTCTTTTTTTTGGGTTTTGTAGTAAAACAAGGAACCCTTATAGTCTTCAAGTCCGTCTGTCGTTCTGTATGACCGCCATTTAAATCAGAGATTTTTGGCATGATTGTATAGTATAATCACGCGTACAAAGTTGTGATATAAAATCTTTTTTGTAAAGCGACACCTGTAAGAGGTGATATTTTTTTTTAGTTTTGGTTTTTTACTCGTTTATTCCATTGTATCGTTGGATATATCTGTCAAAAATATTATAAATATTGGTGTAAAACATGAATATTTGCAACAATGAACTGAACTATTAATACAACTTTTAAAATAAAAATTGTAACAATGCCTTAATAAAAATAGAAATGATAAGTAAATTATAGTATAGTAGTATAGTATATATGTTAATCTAGAATAGATATTCAATTAATTAATAAAATAATTTAATTATATAAAAGATCACGGAGCACTAATCGACACGAGACTAACTTTTCTTTAAGTATCACACTCGTTTCTGAATCATAACGGAGACTAGCACCCCAATTGCGTAACACACTTTCTTTCAAAATCCGAAGCCTTTTAAAGGAAGTTTCTGATCCATTGCTTGATTTTTTTTTTTTAAATCGGCTGTTTTCACTTGAGCTGTTTTTTATATTTCTGTTTTGGACGCCATTATTGTTGTTTTGACACAAAGCCACGAGCAACAAAATTTAGAACTAAAATATAAAATCTGAAGATTGATTTTACGCTGTTTTACATAACCTCTAATCGTTGGCCCGCTGCATGGATAAATACAAAACGTTTATGCAATTCTGCGTGTTAAAGTTCAGTAATTATGGAAACTCGGTAAACTTCCGTCAGCTGTTTAACATAAAGGAGGTGTTTTGTAAAACAGCTAGCGGTTATGTAAAACAGCTGATTTGGCCATCCATCTGCGACACATATACATATAACGAAGGTGAGCACTAAGAAAGGATTTTTGAAAATTCCTGCCATAGAGCGGTAAAATAGGCGATGACAGTTAATACAGAAGTTTGTCATTTTAGTGACACCACACCCAACAATCAACACCTTTCGAATGACTATCATCTTTTTATATAGTATTCATGAAATTTTTCACAAAATAAAATAATTGTCCTAAATTTAACTTAGACAGCTGCATGAATGATTGTAATGATTATTATTCTGTAAATACATATCTGTTATAGTCGCAAATCATATTTTTATCAAGATACAACCTGACACTGACCTGCAAATTGCAAAAAATGTGAGAAAAGGAGAATGTTCAGCAATTATAAAAAAAAAAAAAAACCCAGAGCGAACAGATAGCATGCTCAGAATTTTAGTGATATTTAGTGAACTCATTCTGTAAATATTTCACTAAAAGATCGATGACTTAATGTGTGATATTGCTATTTGTTTTTCATCAGGGGTGATGTCTTTAAGGCAGGTGAATGTAGGCAGAGACTGCAGATTTTCAAAATCAACTATCCACAGCCCACTTTTCGCCGCTTTTCCGAATAATAATTCTGTTGTATCTAAGTTTAAAAATCAATAGTCTTCATAAGATATAAATGTTGTATTATATTTATTTTAAAAATACATAGTAGGTGTATTTAGTAGATTATTTTTTACTACATCCGTGAAGCTCTTGACCTACATCTCACCTGCTGGTAAATGATGATCAGGCTAAAGGTGGAAGCGAGCTTCACCGTAAAAAATTTGTGTGTACCAATGCCATCAGGTTGCCACCCCCGTTATCGTTATAATTGAAATGACGTCTCGCTGTAAATCATTCTTAAAACACCTTACCGATGATTTATCATCGAAAATGAGGGTGCATTTTATCAAAACCAGGTGGCATTGATACACACCATTACAACGCCCCCCGGTCTACTCCTTAATATGCAATGGCAGGGGCTAGTGCAAATAATAATAATAATAATAATAATTCTTTATTGGCATAAAAACAGGTTACAGAAAAATGTGAGACCCTGGCTCCAGAGCTAGGTTAGAATACCTGTATTTCAGGAGCCAGTGACTTCTTCCATTTAAGTTACAATTGGGCAAGTTTTATGCAGCAAAAGGTGACAAAATGTAATTACCTACTTAAAATTAAGTTCAATAGTTATCATCATTTTATCAAAAATCTTGAGGTTCATTCGATTTATCGAGTCTGGTTAAGCCACGCTCGGGTCGGTGCATTTCATTCATTCTATATTCATGATAATTATATTAGCTATGTGATACAAAGGCCTAAATATTGTGTAATGTAGGAAAATGCATTAACGTATAGTGCACGAAATACGTACCTACTCGTAATTACATACCTTCAGGACGTAGCGTATCTAAGGTCGTCGAGCTTGCTTAAACCATTTTTGTGATGTTCAGGAATAAACAATAATAAAATAAATAGACAATAATAATATCTTTATGAATGTTGATTGTAACATGAATAATGACTAAATATTATTAACACTAATTAATAGTTAAATACCTTTTTGAATTACATAAGTAGGTATTATTAATAATATGAAAAGGTATTTTTGTTAATTAAAATTTTGCTAGCATAGCTACAGTCGTTTACCAGACAAAATTGTGCTCTTATACAGGGTGGATTTTTGAGACGGGGCAGTAGGTAAGAGCGCCGGGGTGCCTTAACCGTTGCAGCTACAGGGAAACATCTTGACACTGATTTTTGAAAAATTGTACGTTAATTCTCACGTTTAATTTTATGATGCCAATCGATGCAGTTTTGTATAAGGATTACAGAATCTTCTGGACCATTTGAGGTTAGGGTAGGTACCTAAGTACCAACTAGAAAAACTAAAAATCGCCAAAACGTTAATAATCTTATTTAAGATCTTTTACAACGTATCCTATAACTTATGAAAAGAAAATTATCTTATTGACAAAGTGTTGTGAATCATAATTTTATACCAAAGTTAACTTTTTTTTGACGTTAGGTACCTTGATGAAAACTGAAAAGTCAAGGGGGATTGCGTCTACGAGGGTATCCACGCATTTAGTTTTTTTATAACGAAATTAAACAAAAGTAACATTGACATATGTAAGTTTTTTTAAATGCTATTCGACTCGTGTAAGGATCATTTCATTTTGGAAGAAAAATAATCTGTAGAGCAGAAACTGAAGTAAAAAAAAAATCTCACAATTTGTATGCACTTGACAAAAATGTAGCCAGGTAATTTTTTTTATTTTTTTCGTAATAATAGCTCTTTTTCCTAAGACAGTTTCTCCGTAGGTATATCTTATGAATTCGGAATTCCTCATAATGTCCCAGTTTAAAAAAACACTATAAACTAGTCAAAGATGTACCTACGTTTTTTTTTAAATCTCATCAAATGACTTCATGCCTTACTATGCCCAAAAGATTGAGGTTTTTTGAGACGGCGCAGTAGGCAGCAGGCCCTATGGACAGATACCTACCTTAACTGTGGCACACTTTCCCACGCTTGTGCGGCAATGCAAAGTAAAAAGCACGCATAATAAATACATTGCATTGTGAACTTAAAAGCGATTCAATAAGAACCGATTCGAACAAGTGTGTTGGAAAAAAAAATGTGTGCTGCCGGGGAACCCCAGTCAGAAACAAAGTACCTTACGCGTTACTCGCATGCATACAACACACACACACTCGTATATAATAGAAAGAGAGAAAGTCGCATGGAGGGGGCATAACGCTTTTTCCTTCGTGACGATTTCTACCAGTCGACTCCTACCGTAAGCCGCGTTAAGGAACTTCGTTCCAAAAACTTAAGTATTATTTAAAATATTCATAATAATATTTTGGTCTCGTACATTTTTGAAATACTTACTTACCTACACTAATTATATTTAAATTTGGGCTAAACGAGCAATAAAAGAAATGTCATGCAATGCTTTAATATTTTATTGAATGATGTATTCTTGACACTGATTATATACAAAAAGTTTTTTTTTGTTTTATTTTTCTAGCCCGAAACCTTTTGAGGTTGTATTAAAAAACTCGGTAGGTCACTCACCGCTTCATTCCAAATAACATCCCTACTTCCTAATAGTAAAGTCCTTACAATGTAATTATATCATTGTAATCTTCTACTTAATAAAAATCTTAAATTCACTAACAGACAACGCACAAAATAAACCACCAGTGGTTTAGGCTGTGCGTTGTCTTCCTATAAGTTCCTTATTATAACGGTAGTTCTAAGGAAGGATTTTCAGAATTCATCCCTTAAGGGTCGCGCATCTCACGGGATTCGGTCGTTGGACGTCGTAAAGCAAGGTCGTTCCGGGAGCGAGCTCCGTCTCAAGAAAAATTACGATACCTTTGGGGTGCGATCCCTCCGCACATGTTGTGATTGACAGGGTGCGTCGTTTGCCGGCGAAATCAAACAGGGTTTTTTTTGTTTTGAAACTGCTGACTTTACTAGTCGCCAAATAAATACATTAAAATAAAATAGTGCTAAATTGAGTTGCCTACCTACGTTTTTTCCTGATCTCTGGAGAGCGATTTACGGCATACAAGATACCAAAACTAATTCGGTGGAATCTTTCCATATCTTTCGGGGCGTTGCTTTTGGATACATTAAGGGACAATATCGTGAGCGCGTATCTGCAGTGATGAAGTGACTGGCGTTTGATGCCAAGTTTACATTCAATTCTTATTTTCTAAGCTAATGTTATAAGATCATATGTCCATATCTGATAGGAACAGCATTGTACATAACTCATTTTGCAATGTATTCTAAATAAACCATAAATTAATATTGAATTTAAAAAAATATATTTTTCAGTCCTACGATTATTAGAGCGATTTTAGAATGGCAAAATAAATAATTGTAATTCGAAATAAAACGGTTGTGTGTCATAAAAACATTGTATGTACCTATTTCAAGAAACGAAAAACTTTTTACCATTATAATCGACTTGTTTAGATTTAGTAACAATGTAAAAATAAATACCATGTTATTTATGTCTTGAAATGATGACTTTAAATGAACTCATAGCGAAAGAAATTTCATAGCGCCATGTCCTCACACGACCTATACATGCAATCGATTTTTACTAATTATTGATAATTGTTGTAAAGATTGTGCCGAAGAATAATATTTGTCTGCTTCATGATTGCCAATTTTAGGAAAACTATATTATAATGTAAACATTCATTTGAAGTTTAATAATATGTAATAAATTAAACATTTTAAGGTCATGGGTAGGTTATGGCATAAACATATCAAAATAAAAGTACTGACAGGACCATACTCGCCAGGCAGGCTTGAGCGCCAACTGGCAAGCAGTAAGCACAAAAACGATGTCCCATTGGACTGATCAGTCTTCAAGGTGGTTTTTTAAATCAAAAGATTGGTTAAGTACATCATTCATGTTGAAATTATACATGTGGGAACAATGTAGAAAGACGTGCACGTTAAGAGTCCGTAAAAAACAATAAAAACGATTCAAAGATTAAAATAAGCCATGGCAGCTAAGAGATAACCAGTCCGTACTGACGGCGCCCGTTCACGAACATGACGCATAGATCAGCACCATTCGGCTCAACCATTTTGAAGGGAACTAAATGATCTAATACACGCCACCACCAGCGAGACATTTGAGTGAGCATGACACTCTCAGTTGCCAGGGCACATTCAAGTCAATTAACGGTCACTATTTTTTTAATCATTTGCGGTTATTACTTCACACAGTGGGGGGCTCAACGTCGTTTGCGTTCCTGAGGACAGTTGATGCAGAGTATCCCACATTCCGCATTCTATGTTCACCTCAGAGGAAAGGGACATTTTTAACACCGTTCTCAAGGCGTTGGGCTCAGTTAGGGTAACATGTTTTTCTTGGTTGCTTCAATATTTAGATATTACCCTGGCATCCTTGCAGAGGTCAGGGGGTAAGGCAAAATTGCAATCGCGGTAGCATCTTCTAGAATCGCTGCCACTGCTTCCTGGTGGCAAAACACGTACCGCATGCCATGTTTAAGATTCCCATGGATTTAGAGAGCAACGAAACGCCTGTCTGTGGGATGTCACGCAACAGTGATAAGGGGCGCGTGCATAGGGATTGCGCTTTCATCGTATGGGATTATAATAATAATAATATTTATTGAATAAAAACGTTTACAAAAAGTGTACATTAAGGCAACAGTAAGATTTTCCAAACAATTATAATGCCTGAAAATAAACTAAAACTAAAATATGTTAATTACAAGTGCAAGTAGATAAGTAATGATGTTTCGGAATTACAATATTAGGTAGCGACCCGCCCGATCTAGGTTAATTCAAACCTGTGTTTCAGGGCATCACTTTGCATATGAATTAAATTGGAACAATAAAATTTAAAACTAAATTAATATAAAGCAATTTATTAATAACTATGAGAAAAAGCATATTGGTACATTTATATCTAAAACTAAACCTGTAAATTTACAAAAGTAAATACTTACGAGGGCTAATATATCGTCTTGACAAAATTTCTAGAAGATTTTCTGTGTCTGTGTAATTGAGTATCGCTAAATGTTCTGCTAACAATTTACTAAATTTTTTGTAACTTACACTATAGAAGCTTAGTAACTTGTTGAACCTATTTTACAGAAAAGGTCCTTAAAACACATAAAATCGATTAGCAAGCGCATGTCTAGTTTGAGGCTTTATGCAAACCAAGTCCTTTCTTCTCTTGTCGATAGGTGCTGGGTCAAAAGGAAGTGCAGTGTGCTGGTGTAATACTATGCTTAGTATAAATAATTGCCGTACTGTTAGTACATTACATACTATGTAGTGTTGGTGCGTAGGAAATCTAAAAGGGCGAAATGTTGCAACCTTTAGAATTGCTCTAGAGGGAGTAAAATTGTTTTCGCAACACCGCCCCAAGAAGTTATGCAATAGGTATGAATGGATTGACACAAAGCTAAATAAACCTGTTTAATTAATTTATAGTCTGCTAAGTTCCGCAAATTCTCAAAGACATAATTATATTAATTTGCGCTCTCTAGCACAAAGTAAATCGATGTGTTTACGGAAGTTTACATTGGAGTCAATAGTGACACCCAGATATTTTAAATGGTCAGTTTTAGCTAAAGTGGGGCAGGAACATGCAGTGTCAGCGCACGTGCTACAATTGATAAATTGTGAGTAAGTGTTTAGATTAGTAAGCGGTATGTTAGTATTTCTCATTTTAAATAAAATGTATTTTGTTTTATCTGTATTTAATGTTAGTAGATTATTATGAAGCCAATTAGACTCAATGTTAAAACCATTCTGAGCATGTTCATAGACTTCAACTCTTGATTTACCTGAGAACAATAGAGCGGTGTCATCCGCATAAGACAATATGACACCATTTTGGAGTGCCAAGCAACAAAGTTCATTTATATAGATTAAAAATAACGTAGGGCCCAAAATGCTGCCTTGGGGAATTCCAAAACAACTATTTTTAAGTTCAGAACTGACCAATTTTTACACATTGCTGACGATCGCTAAGATAATCAGAAAATAGTTGAAGTTGTGCTCCTCATATCTCAAGTGTTTCAAACTTGTGCAAAAGTAAAGTACATGAAATGGTGTCGAAGGCCTTGGCAAGGTCTGGAAAGATCCCAATTGTGTGCATACCATTATCTAGATTGGTAGTCACATAAATGCATTATGGTAAATAGGAAAGTAGTGGAAGCTGATGGTGGTGTCACAGTTCTGTTTAGTGGTGATTTCCGGCAAACACTGCCTTTTTTTTTTTACTTGAGTCACGGGTTACCGCGGCTCAAGTACCTACCTGCAGTTACGGTGGGCATATTAACCAAAAATAGGAAGTCCTGGGGACTAGAGGTGTGCGCCGATGTATTTTTTACCGGCGGCGGCGTCTGACGTTTAATTTGTCAGCGTCATCGGCATAATCGGCGTGGATGGTGAAAATAAAAGTAACATTAAAATCAAACTACTTTAACAAAATTCTCTTTTCATCCAAGAAGCGTTTGGAAAACTGTGTCAAGCCTTCATTTCACCCATACCACAATGTTGGAAAACTAATGTGTTCGACCAGTGCGTCGTGCCTTCTATTTAAATTATTAGACATTTCCAGTGTTTAATTTACTAGTATATTTGCATTATACCTAAATCTAGAATATACCTAACATATTTTGACGCCGATGGCGCCAAAAAAAAGATTGGCGATGGCGGCGTGCGCTACGCCGATCAGCGCACACCTAATGGAGACTGCCGATAGAAGTGAAAACTTAGAACTTTGAAATAACAGTGTTTTTTTTAAATCTTCCAATTAATTATAGTAACAAAAATTTTAATTTCACAATATTATTAACATTAGTCTGGTTTTCACATATTGAAGCACTCCCGAGCAACAACAAGCTCAACACGTCGTACCTACTCATAGGTGCTGTGGTGTTGACATTAGCATTTCGGTGACGCGAACCCATAAGATATTACCCTACCAAAAATCGCTCAACGCGCAGGCCTAAAGAAGTTCTCACTTCAAAAAGTCAATTATAAAAATTAAGTAGGTAGATATCTTGGATGCAAGAGCGAGCGACGCAAACTCGGAAATTTGGGTAAGTACCCCGCTCGTACGTAAGGTTTGAAATTCTAAGGTTTAGGCCAGATTCCAAAACTTAACCTGCTGTAAAATTATTTACTGTAAGTTTTTCTTCATAACTCGAAAAGTGAGTTCTATTTGTCTATTGGTCAAAAGAAAACAAAAGCTTTTCAGGGTGGTGTGCTAAAATTTTCAGGCCTGCTTCGCTCGCTCTTGCCTTCTACATCCTCTTAATTCTTGACCTTTTCTTCATAAGTCGAGAAAGCAGCTTATAAAATCTAACCTATCCGAGTGTGTGCAAAATTTTCGAGCTCACTTCGGTCCGCTTTTGCATTCAGTTCAAAAGAGTTCTTATCTTCTTTTTAATTGCAAGTACCCCCCCCCACTGCTTGTAAAAGCTTCGTCCCTGAATAGCATAAGTTATGTGGAGCTGAAGATATATGCACTATTTCACAATTTCGTTATAACTTCGATCATACTGATAGTGTAATACCCCCCTAAAACTTTAATGGCATTACACTATTTGCGCTGTAGCATGGTGCGGGTGACAGTTTCAGTAACATTTCGTTTCACTCTTGAAAGTTGCCGCGATTTACAATTTATGACTTAATATTTCAGTTGTACCACATTCGTAATATATTAAATAATTAATAACTGTAGTAAATTAAATTAAACCCAACCAGAATGTTCTAATCAAGAAATAAAATCAAATTGAATGAAAAATTAAGCAAAGTGTTATGCGTATAACGTAACGCCATAGACGTATTTAGTGATGGGATGTACTGCTACGATGGATTGTCGATATTTTTTATAATAAAAAACGTATATTGTGCGTAGGTCAATTTTTATTTTTAAAAGGTCTAATTATACAACAGAACATTTATAGGGTAAGGTTGCTTAAAAGGTTGCTAAAAAAAAATACATGTTATTCGTCTAAACTCATATCAGAGTCAGGAACATCTGAATTGTCACTCAATTCATCATCTGAATCTGTGACGGATATTATTAACGATGACTCAATTATGTTGTCAATATGTATGTCACGATCCCAATCAGACATAATGTCCCTTTTTGTTTTATTCACGACCTTCGACCAGTCTTCAGGTTGAACATTGTTGATGGCCTCTTGTAATAGGGCCAACATCTTATTTGCCGTAAATGGCGGCGAAGTATTATTTCTTGCGGCGTAACCTAAAAATAAACGAACTTATAAAAAAAAGTATTCAAATAATCATCAATCAGCCTAATCTAGTATCTGGTAATGTTTTTAAACTAGGTACATGCTACGATCGGAAAGCTGATTTTTTTATAAAGCTTCAAAATGGGAATTGAAATTAAAAGCATACCTTTTATTTGGGCCCAAATCAGCTCAATAGCGTTATACTGGCAATGGTAGGGTGGTAGTCGAAGGACCTGGTGGCCTTTTTCTTTTGCCATCTCGTCCAGAGCATAGGTAGGAGTTGGTGGCTTATGGCGTCGGACTAAGGCAATAAGCTCCGTCTTTAACATTTTTATATCTGCTGTAACTCCGTTTTCACTCAGCCACTTCACCAACTCGCTTTTGCGGTTGGATTGGTTTGGGGGTTTATTAACTTGCACCGAATGGTAGGGTGCGTTGTCCATTATTATGGTCATAGGCTCTTTTAAATTGTTTAATAGACCTATGAACCAATCTTTAAATTTTTCGTAATTCATCTCCTCATGACTCCGTAGTTTTTTTTGACTTAAAAGCCAGCAAACAATCAGGGACGAATCCACTTGCTGTACCTGCGTGACAAATAATAAGGCGTTCGCCTTTGCCTTCCGGCACTTTGGTACACGATTGTGCCGTATCGTCGGTCCAACTTTTACCCACTGTGTGGTTGGCGTTTAGCCACGTTTCATCCAAAAAGACAACTTTGCTCCAATCACTTATGTTTTTGGCCTTCCTTAAAAATCTACATCTTGCTAGGGCAATGTCAGTCCTATCCATAATAATCTTTCTTTTGTTAACTTTTTTGTAAACAAAGCCAATATCTTTTATAACTTGCCGTAGCGAAGTAATACCTCCTTTGAACAAGTCAGCTTCTTTTAATGATTTTAGAAGCTTGAGCAATGTGGGTAGCTCCATTCTTCTATAATAATCATAAATATGATTTCTAATAGCAACCTTAGCAAAATCATCCAAATCTGTGATTGGCTTCACCTTGGTCCGCTTTTTGTTGGGTGTCGATAATTTATTTTCAAACATCCCATCTTGGCCAATTTTCTCACGTGTTATACGCGAAACAGTATTGCGGCCAATATCAAGAGCTTCGGCTACTCGTTCTACAATATGATTCAATGGTAACAACGGTCCATTATTTTGTTGTTCTCTTTCAAAGTAGTCTCGGAGGCGAACAACAAGCTCCCTGGCCTGACTACCCAAAACAGTTTTTTTTGTATGCTTAGGCATGGTAATAACAACAAACTCAACAAACTTATAACAAATAACAATTTAACAAAAATGAAAACAAACAATGAAATCGTAATACGTGTCACATTAAGTCACAATATAACGCGCTTGCACTCGTACTCGCACTCACAGCATCGCACGGGTAAACAACATGGCCGCCGCGCCGATGCACCATAGAGCAAAAATGTTGTCACGAAAAAAAAAACATAAACCCGATTTTGATTATTTTATATAAGTACAAAGATAATTATGTAGCCATAAAACATTTATATTGACAAGTTTATACACGTAGCACACACGTAGTTACACTGCACAACTGAATAATACACTAATTTTCATAACAATATTAAAGAGAACTAGATTCACGCTGCGAGTATCGTTAGCGATAAAAATGAATTGCATAACCTCACATCCCTACGTGGTACTGACAAATGTCAACGTCATACGGGCAACTGTCACCCGCACCATGCTACAGCGCAAATAGTGTAGAGAACATTGACAGAAAGTAAAGATTTCAACATGTTTTGTTGTGAATGTTTCGTTGCCAGAAGTCGACGGAGCCCACTGTCAAACATTGGTTATTTCATTGGAGTGACGAAGTTTTCACCAAAGTTACATATTTTCCTTGAAATAAAAATACCTGTGCTGTGAATAATCCACCCACCGGATTACCCAGTTTTGGGTGTAATTTTAAATCAATTATTTACCATGGAAAGTGTCAGAATTTAAAACTGATAAAATGTTTCCGCCATAACCTCGAACAATGCGTAGGTAATTAAAAAAAAAACTACGAATAGTTCTATGGAACAATCTTTTAGGTTTAGGGTCTTTCGGTAAATGGTGGACTTTCGAAAATATAAAATAAAACCACCTCACGCCTTTAGCTTGTTTTGTTGTGCTATTTTAAGCTTGTTTTGGGAATTAGCTACGATAGCGCCATTTTGTCAGTTGCCTTCTTTGCGGTTGAGAGGGTTAAAAAAAAATTTTTTTCTTCATTGGCAAGGCATTATAAACATCTACGCATTACTTCATGGTCTCTCTTTTCGACCCTGGTGATTCCATTACACTCCTCCAGGAGAAGAATAGGGCCACCAGCACATAACACAAACACAGACGCCTCCCGTCATTCCGACCTCGCCGCCGAGGTTCTTAAGTTGCGATCGCGACCGTGTCCCTGAGTAAATGATACTCCTCCCCGACCCTTGCTCGAAAACGAGGTGCCAGCAAGTTGTTGCCGCTGAGCACGTAGCTTTAAAGTACCCCGCATAATAATCATGATTTAAACCAATTTTGATCCAGCCTGTCCCTTCTTGCTGTCCTCCACTCAGCGCCGCCCTAAGCCGAGATTCGTACCCCACAGGGGGTGCCCTTAGCGAGCGTTCGCCTAGCTTTAATTTAGTATAGTTTTTTGCTCCTGGCTGGAGGCTCTAAGTGTAGCAGCTTAAGGCACCCACAGGAAAGTCCGGTTAAGCAGCCATGACCTTAGTGGCCAAAACTGCGAGTTGCCATGTCTAAAAAAAAAAAAATTCATTGTCTACGCTGGCAACTGAGCCGATGTTGACCAATCTGTCACCACTGACAAGTGACAATTATGTCATGTCGATGTCATTGAAATTCTGGTTTAATTTCGTCATTCATTCAATTATTCAATGTGATTGAGACGATTGCGCGAGTTAGCACGCGGAGTGTGACGATTGGCACCACACGCCACAGGGCACACGGTTTTCATCATGGTCATAACGTGATAATATTTATTGAGTGTTGTGTTCTAGTATAAAATTCAGACCATAATATAAACATGAAGGACACAAAGGAACGAACAATGTCTGGTAGCAGCACAACGCTAAGTAATGAATATACGGTCGCTTTTAGCTCTATAAATGAGAGACCGGTGGACGATATTTCATTAGAATTTTTTTATAAACCTCATACTATTACGCTGTTGGCAGTATCTATCGCATCAGTAATCTACACAGCATTTGTAAGGTATTCCACAATATGAACATATTTTTTATAATTAAGTTACTAGGATAACTTATGATGTAACCACAATTCTTCAGATACCACAAAACCATTAATTTCTAACTAAAACAAATATTTATATTTTTGCTTGATGATGCGCCTGTAAGTAAAGTCCTTCAGTATTGTGTTTTCCTGTAAAATAAACAGGTACAATATATTTTGTGGAGTCTATAAGGCAAATTACTCTTTTAACTATTCAATGTTAAGTGTGCATAAACTGAATAAGTAGATACCTTCCATACAATACTTAAGAATTATATTTTATGACTAGAGCTTAATTTATTCAACAATGTACATTTTCTTATTATTTCAGAGATACATCCAATATTCAAGATAATATATGGTCAGGAATATGCTGTGTAGTGTTTTTTTTTCTTATAATATCAGTACTTACATTCCCCAATGGACCATTTACACGACCACACCCAGCTGTTTGGAGGATTGTATTTGGATCATCAGTACTTTACTTGCTGGCACTATTGTTTCTTTTATTCCAAAGTTATTCTACTGTTTATGAAGTAATGTATTGGATTGACCCAAATCTGCGCAACTTCCACATTGATATGGATAAGGTATGTTCTTTCATTCATTGTTAAATGTCAACATTAGCATTTTCAACTATACTCTGAACAAATTGTGGATAAAAAGACCAACTTTGATTGGAAGACAGTTGTAACTCATGTTTATTACCAGTTTTTACTGTGGAATATATCTTATATTCCACAGTATAAACTGATAAAAAATATATAAACTTACTAGGCACAAATAAACTTATTTTCTACCTGCCTTTCACTTAAATAAGTAATAATCTTTTTTGGAAAGAAGATGCTACAATATTCTTCAGCTGTTCTAAAATTGTGCAATTTTGGTTTTGTAATGATGAAATATTTATAATGTATAAACTGTGCAACTGTTACTGGTAGTTGCTTCTCTATGCTTGTACCTTCAATGCTGTTTTCCTCTATAGTAATTCTACTAAGTCAGCATAATTTATAACCTACTAGCTTTAGTCTGCGGCTTCGCCCATGTGGATGTCGCACATTATCCCATGGGAAAAAGTACCCTATGGACTAACACAGGTCATGGTCTACCTGTGCGACCATTGAAATCTATTCAGCCTTTAAGGCATGAAAGGTTACAGACATACTGACAGACAGTCAGACAGACAGAGGTATTTTTACATATAGAATATTAGTATGGATGTATGAAATTATGTTCAAATATTTATGTTACATTTTATATTTTTCAGGAGTATGCGGTTAATTGCTCAGATATAAGCTTGGCAAAATTCTGGTCTCACGTGGATGTATTTGCTTGGGGACACTTTTTAGGGTGGTTGTTTAAAGCCATATTATTCAGGCATGCAGGATTGTTATGGGCTATATCTATAATGTGGGAAATAACCGAAATAGCATTTGCACACTTGCTTCCTAATTTCTTAGAATGTTGGTGGGACTCTGTTATATTGGATGTTTTAATTTGCAATGGTCTAGGAATATGGTGTGGGCTAAAGATATGCAAAGTCTTAGAAATGAGAGAATACAAGTGGGTCAGCATAAGGTAAGACTTTAAAATGTATTGGTTGTTATACAAAAAGTTTTTTCTATTAAAACTGGCGATAAGGGAGTTAGATTCATTGGATGTTGGATTGCGTCAATGAGAGACAAGTTTTTTGCGATTTGTGGCTTTTCTAGCCTATGTTGAACAGAAGATTTTTTTAAATAATTCTTATACGAAACTACATCAATTAGCTTTACAAAAATATAAAGTGTGAATTTTACTTTTTCTAGCTGACTGTACTTAGCAGTTTTTCTAAATCTGTGAATGCATTAAGCAATTCTTCAAAAAGTTAAGGACAGTCTCCTTAGAACGTTTCCCTGTAGCTACAACATTAATTTAATGTACCTGCCGTTACTGCCTCGTCTCAAAAATCCACCTGTATGTCGTTTGTCGCAAGATAATCAAGAGAATACGAATCTTTGCGCAAATCCAAGATTTTTGCAATAGAACAGATTATTGGAAACTTATTCCATCCTTCTATTTTCATTTGTGATGAATGAATTATTTTGATTTGTGTTTAAAATATCCGTTATATTTTTCAACATAATTATAAGTCAAAGACGGTGCATGAGAAAGGTTTTTTTTTTAAATTATTATTACCTTTATTATTATTTCATACAATTTAGGTAAATTGGTCACCTCTTTTTAAAATTTCAACCTCTCATTTCGGCTATGGTTGTAAGGAAACTAACAACATTTTCAAAATTTTATGTCGCTAGCATTAGTAGTTCCTGAAATAATATGCAAAGACAAACAGTCAGACAAAGCCATACCATAAGGGTTCCTTTTTACCCGACTGCGGCGAAGCCAAAAAAAGAGGGTTATGTGTTTTTACTATTTTGGTCTGGAACCCTTAAAACTGTAAAATCTAATATTTTAGAAATAATTATCATTGTCAAAACATCGAGGTTCCTGTGCTATAACTTCAGACATTTAAACAAACCTTTTTTACAGTCCGTTCAACCAACTTTGACTTCTATACCGTAGGCATAAGAATGGCAAAAAGTGGTTACTATACCAACTGTTTACTGCAGCTGCCATTTGTCATGCCATTAACGCAATAGAAGTCAAAATCGATTGAACGGACTGTAAAAAAGGTTTATTTAAATGTCTAATCTTATTTCAAATGGAGTATAAGTTATAAATATTAATGTATGTACCTACGTACACTTAAACTTTCAGAGTATATGCTCTAAATAATAGTGAAACCTCGTCAAGTATGTAGTTTAGAAGATCTAGCAGCCACACAGAGATACGAAAATTAACTTTGTTTTATACTTACTGCGACCCAAGCTTCGCACGGCATATTGACATGTCAAAAAACCTTCAGATTTTTATTTTATCTAATTTAAATATAAATAAAGGGCTACACGGCTGCCAATCGCGTCCCAACAGAGGTGACCTTGGTGGTTTACAATCGTGGATTTGGTGATTTACGACCAAATTTCAAACAGCTCTGCCTGTCGCCAACCTTAGTCACCTCTGTCCGGGACTCGGTAGCCCTTTAGCAAGCCCTTAGATGTATTATACACTTACCCAGTGTCCTAACCAAAAGCCATAGTACGCGAGTACGCGATCGTCGCACGGGTACCCGATCGAGGCGATCGTTTGTCTGAACTTTGACGTATAAACGCGACTGATGATAATCGCGCGACTATCTCTATCCTATTATTAATAAAAGAGTGCGACGGACACGTTAAATCAGTTTAAGCACAGCGATTTTTGAGATGGGACTTCAGGGAATCTGAAACTGGTCAGTAAAGTGGTCAAAGGAACCATGATCTCGATTTTGGAGAAAATATGACTGATTATTTAGTTTTTTTAAAAGCTTCTGCCTGGGCAAGGAATCGGACCCGATCCCTTATGTAAAAAAAAAAACATCCTGTATTTTTATACTGAGCGATAGTGTTGGTGACGAAGATCAAATACTGCAAATGATCATTATTTCTAAAATCCAAGGAAGCGCCAGTTTTTTTTATTTTTTATTTCATAATGTCCAAAACAATGGCTACTTATTTTGATTTTACACGTTATGTTTGTTTGCAGAATTTTTTAAAAGGGGAATTTGGTTTTTAGGAAAAATATTATTCCTTAACTTAAAAGCAAGAATACTTAACTAAAAACATTAAGATGTATTATTTATATTTTCATGGTGGAGAGGTTGTTAAAAGTAGGGGAAAATAAGAAATCCATTCCGGCGAAGTAGCGGGCAAAGAGCCTTATAAAGTAATGTAGGTACCTATACTATATAGCGTGCTTTTGCGTAATTCAACTCTTGAATTTTATTCAAAATAGTTACCTAACCTACCTAACTGTTGCATTTAGCAGAATCTATTCAGTACCAAAAATGTTTTTTTTTTTAGAGATATTTCATCTACTACTGGAAAAATAAAGCGAGCTATATTACAATTCACACCGGTACAATGGACTCCGGTCCGATGGTTGGATCCTACAAGCACATATATGAGATTCTGCGCATTGAGTCAATTGGTGGTGTTTTGGCAAATTTCTGAGTTGAATACATTTTTCTTAAAACATATATTTGAAATGCCACCTTCACATCCACTGGTCATCGCACGACTTTGTCTAATAGGAGTTATTGTAGCTCCGTCTGTAAGGTAATGTAATTTTTTTATCACAATGTATCCACTTATTTTATTGTTCTTGATACAGTAGGTTACTAAGTACAATGGTCTTAGTAACTTGTCCACTACCGTATCCAAATTTTACATAAAAACCAGTTATGTTCTTGATAATGTTAATCGTATAACACTGTAAAGACTATTCTTGCTTGCAGCGCTCAGCCGCTATAGTATCACTTACCTACGAAAAAAAAAGTGTCGCGTGCACGGGATTTTGTTTTCAAAATGCTTAGATATGCGTTACCCCGATGGTACCTACTATAAATACATAGTCCAGGAAAATGAACGTATTGATAATATAATCATAGACAGGAAAATCATGATCAAGCTGGATTTTGTGCACATGCTACCTACCTACCTAAAGTGAACTATCACAAACATGTATAAAACAATGTGAAGTCTATGTAATAAAAAAAAAACCGGCCAGGTTCATGTCGGACTACGCACAATGAACCTTTCCGTAGTTTGGATGAATTTATCCCAAATGCAAACTTAACATTGTAGTTGAAATACATGTTCTCCCAAATATTCCAATTGTAAATCTAAGTTTGTATACTACACAATATTGAGAGATTTACCATGTTATTTTAAGACCATACACTTCTTATAGGTTTCCTGAAATTTTAGGTCCAGTAGTTTCGGAGATAAGGGGGGAATGGTTAATTTTCATCGAATTTCTTAAATATCTTAAAAAGTATTTATTTTAAAATTAGATAAAAAAATATTTTAAGATCCTCGAAACAAGTACTTTCATTTGATATGTTACACGGTACTGTTAGCAAAACTTTTTTTTATTTCTTGTTTGACCCCAAAAGTGACCCCTATATTAAAAATTCATGAATTACGTTTTACGTTCGTGTTTGGGTCACAGAGATACATATATGTACCAAATTTCAACTTAATCGGTCCATGAGATTCGGAGCAAATTGGCTGTGACAGATGGACAGACAGACACATGAGTGATCCTATAAGGGTTCCGTTTTTGCCTTTTGAGGTACGGAACCCTAAAAATCACTGCTAAAATGGTCTAAATGATTTTTTAAGGTACCTAACTGACCTACAGTTTGCCTGCAGGCCTTTGACAGATCAGGCGGCCTGCCGGCCAAGGTCCAAATAGCACTCACGACAACGATTATTACCTGCAGGAGCTGCCCTGCAGGTAATGATCGCATACCAGGTATTAACTGGCAAACTCCTCATGTTGAGTTTGAGATTAACCGCTGCGACCAAACTCAGCAGGATATTATTTAGGGATTGCCTCCGCTGCCGGCGCCGGCTCCCAAAAATAACGCCATTGGGAAGCGGCATGACATTACTGCTAACAGCCGAGATTAAAAACATCGACTGCTGGCACATTACATACCTACTCTGTGGCCGGCATCGCCGGCTTCCATAATGGAAACCGACGGCGCGGCGTTCGCCCTTCCAGTATTCAGAACTCCAACTAACTAACCGTAACTAAATTAATTTTTTCTATATATTATTGTATCTATATATTTTTGTAATATATTCTAGTCGTTTTTGGCACTCGCCGGCCGTTGCCGCGGTCGCTTCGCTCGCTCGGCTCGTGCGTAGGGGCTCAGAGTTCTAACCTAACCTAAATCACCTTTTTTTTTTGCGAGTAAAAATATTTAACCAAATCTATCTAGTTCGGTTCCGGGTACTTAGTACTTGATGACCGGAATATGGAAATCATTGATAATGGAAATATAATACTGGAAAAAAAAAAAAAAATGCTTTATTACATGTTTTTTTTAAATTATGCCTACCCCGCCTGTCTACTCCAATATGCCAAATTGCCAACCCTGTTTTCCGCTTTTTCTTTTTTTCGATCTCAGCGCTGCTGGTAGCCAATTTAGCAACCAGCGCCGGCTCCCGAATTGACTGCCGGCGCCGGTTGCTTGACAGCGGAGGCACTCACTATTATTTATTATGTATTTAGGTTTAACTAACCTTTCTATTTCATTGGTTTCAGACAATATTACACTTATGTTACGGACCCAAATTGCAAGCGAGTCGGTACCCAGTGTTGGGTATATGGAGCTATTATGGTGACTGAGTCTATGTTGTGCATCAAGAATGGCAAAGAACTTTTTGGTCAAGCTCAAGTGGTCAATGTAATTATATGGCTAGTCATTCAAATTTTAGTCTCAATTGGCTGTGTGTACGGTGTAGTGTTATACCATAGATATTTTGAGGTAAGAAACTTTTTATTAAGTATTAAAAAGTATTATTTCCGTACCTAAACAATCTTAATCTAGGGGTACCTAAATTCTAAAATAAATCAAGCAATTCTATTTTTGTCATAAAATACCTCTATAACCTCTCATAAAGATATATTTTAAAACGAAACCCTGGCAGATTAAAATGTATGTATGAGTTAAGTACCTACCTAGTCATTTATAAAAAACAATGTCCTGTTTGTAATGTTGTGGTTAGCCATGCCGTGACGCTGCGTGCTCTATGAGGAACGCAAGCTTGCTCTCATCATAACAGGTCTAGTCTCATTACCTTTATACTGGCAGACTCAGCAAATTACGAAAAAAAAAGGAATAATCGCACTAGGTTTCGGGCGCGGGGTTCGGTGTCAGCGCCAAAGTTGATTAACACCTCAGTGTTTTAAATGTTAATTATTGAGCTAAATGCGAGGCGGGTGTGGGTGAAAATCGCTCCGTGAGTTCCTTGCCTAAAAGTAGCAGTGTTGGGCCGCGTCCTATTTAAAAGCGATAATCGCGCGAATAAGCGGTCGATCGCGTGCATAAGTCACTTTTTGTTCGGTAAATCGGAAAGCGGCCTCTGTCGGCGCTACTACGCGTTCAGGTTCACCGAAAAAAAAGTTCGCACGATCGTGTATTCGTCCAACGATCGCTTTTATTCAGGACGCGGGGTTAGTCGACTTCGCGTACTACTATCTCGTTAATTAAATTCTTAGAATTTTTTTTTATAAATAATAATGTATTCGACCTTTGTTTGATAATTTATTTATAAGGGACACCAACCACCTCTTATTAATTTATTTCTCAGTAGTTTCACTTTGTTCATTGTTCTATGTGAATAATAATGTCACGAGTCTGGCTACGATAAGTCTGCATAAGTGAAAAAACGGTGGGATTTGAAAATCCATAGACGGCAACACCATCTGTACTACAAAAAAAAAATTAGATACTTTGTTTGTCTTTTTGTTAGGTTATTTTGTTTATATTCTGATTTATTCCTGGTAAAGAACAGTCACTTTAGCATGATGCAGTGTGGATTTGATAGTTTTGTCATCCTATGGAGGTAGAGCATAGATACGACGTAGTCTATTACACATAATCTATTATGTAAATATCAAAAGGCAAAATATCAAATCATTAGATCTACTTAAGGGCTTGCTACACGGCAGTCAACGGCGTCCCCAACAGAGGTGACCTTGGTTGGCGACAGGCAGAGCTGTTTGAAATTTGGTCGTAAACCACTAACGTCACCTCTTTTGGGACGTGGTTAACTGTACACGACAGTCAACCGCCCTTTACACGTCAACTTTTCGTTATCTTGTAAACTTTGTCGTTTTTGGTAAAGGACGACATAGTGCTGTTCCTTCACATCTAGCAATTTACATATCATAAATTATATAATTACTGAGCCATTTTTCTACTTTATTTTGTGAAAACAACTTTTATCGTAAGCTTTCTGACAATTCAAGTACCCCGAAACTGACATAACTGACTGAAGTAATAATAATAATAACGTTTATTGTGTCCAAAAAAATTATACATAAGTAAACAATTTTGGGTTTGGAGTCTTCATTTAAGCAATGCCTGTATTAGAGGACTCCGCTCCTTGACAACAGTAAGTACTTACTTAAAACACAATAAAAAACAGTACAAAAAAACAAAAAATACAGTAAAAAGACAAATTATAATTATGTGAACTTGTGTGAGCGTGTGCATGAGTGTGTATGTGCTGTTAAGTGTGCATGAGTGTTTTGGATGTGTGATTGTATGAGTATGTGTGTGTGAATGTATGTGTAGGATGAGCGGGTCGTATACTTGTTAAGTTACGTTTTGTAGGAGAGCTTCAGTGTTATCATATGTCAGTGGCTTTATCCAGTCAATCAACATTTCTTTAGTATAGATACGACATAGTGCTGTTCCTTCACATCTAGCAATTTACATATCATAAATTATATAATTACTGAGCAATCTTCCTTTAATCATTTTTCTACTTTATTTTGTGAAAACAACTTTTATCGTAAGCTTTCTGGCAATTCAAGTACCCCGAAACTGACATAACTGACTGAAGTAAAAGTTTACCACTTATAAAATTTTTTGGGGTAGTCCATATATTCCATTGCAGACTTAGCATGGCCAGACTCTACGTGCATTTAAGACAATAAATAAAAGATTAAAGTACCTGATTTATTAATTACACAAGCCGTGTGCCCGATGGGATCTCCCACTCCCATCGGCAAAAATGAGGAACTTCCCCACAAACTTTCATCCCCCGTTTAGGGGATGAATTTTAGAATATCCTTCCTAAATGCTCAACTTCGGTATATAAGTAACTATTGTGCAAAAATTCATGCTTCTAGACCTAGCTATTTAAGTTATGCGTTATCTGATTTTTGTGTGTTTATTTATTTACTAAGTTTAAGGTTTTTTTTTCTTTTTTAATTATATTAAAATAAATGTTTCAAATTGTATATTACATTCAATATCAAGAAGTAGGTATGGGAAAAGAGTTTATGATTTTTACTTTTCTAGTAATACCATACTAGAGAAGCGACAAATCATAAATTTTTTTTTTTGACAAGATCACTCTTAACGAGCGGGCGCTATCCGCCAGATAAAAAAAAACCTTAATTTATTGTTTTTTTTCTTTTTGTGTATTGTAACTGTTTTATTATTTTACAGCCAAATACAGACCCCAATGCAGAAAGTCCAAAGAAAGTTGACTAAAAGTCGGTAAGTACAAAGGCTTTAGTCCAATCTACTATTTGCAAGCTGTAAATTCATACGCCATTTCATGACAATAATGAATTATTTTCTAATATTTTCTTAATAACCTAGCTCAGCACATGAAAAAAATCTGTACCCAATGGAAATTAATATGTTGATTTTCATTAATTTATTGCAACTTCATAAAATGTACAACTTCTGATTGTCATAAACAGGGGGATACGATCTACCGCATATTTTCAAAAACCGCCTTTTGCCAATCAGGTCAATTTGATATCAAAAAAATATAAAATTTGGGCATAACTACCTAAAAAAATTCTAAGATGCCAACCCTGGTGAGGCAAAATCCATCAAGAATTTAGACTAGTGGAATCTGCCCCACTAAATCGAACTAGTGGGGCTGATTCCACTGAAAATTTAATCACGATCTACAACATCAATTCGTACTCGTACTTGGATAAACAATGATGGGGTAAGCGGTCTTAGTTCATCTTTTCCACTAGTAATATACGTCAGCGGTCGGCTATTTATTGTAGCTTCACAGTTGCATAACACCGTTTGTAACTCCATGAACGGTAGTGAGGCTCGACCTAAAACTCGTCTTCGGATTTGTTTTGTCATTCCGATCAGCCTTCCGTAAAACCTTCCCCACCAAGGAGCCGATGTCGGTATAGTCAGCTAAGTCAAATCCACTACCCTCAAAGGCATTAGTTGATTCTATACGATCTTTGAGCAGGCCAAGAGGAATTTGACAGGGTATAGTCTTGTAGCGTCGACACCTCCCACATTCACGTACATCCCCCGTTTAGGGGATGAATTTTAGAATATCTTTCCTAATTGCTCAACTTCGGTATATAAGTAACTATTGTGCAAAATTTCATGCTTCTAGACCTAGCTGTTTAAGCTATGCGTTATCTGATTTTTGTGTGTTTAGTTATTTACTAAGTTTAAGGTTTTTTTTTCTTTTTTTAATTATATTAAAATAAATGTTTCAAAATGTATATTACATTCAATATCAAGAAGTAGGTATGGGAAAACTCTTTTCCCATACCTACTTCTACCAATCATATCATACCAATTTTCTTATATCAATAATCCAGAAGGTTTCTCTTAAATTGACCATCAATGTCTGAGTCCCTGCATGAAGTAGCAGCCGGTGACGTTCTTCTACCAGCCCCTGCATGATAACATCGTTTCTGGGTAGTACGATTGGGGCTATGAAATCAAAATGGTCTGTCTTTAAGTTCAGTTTTGTAGCCAACCTGATAATGCTCTCATCGTCTTTGAACCTCTGTAAGTTCGATACCTTGTGATGATGCGTTGCTTGAATTAATCGAACTATGGTTCTTTCTTCATCTTCCAATTCCTGACAGAATTTCAGTGTGTCTTCTGTAGACTTTGTATTTAATCTGCGCATCCATGCCAACATTCGCACAATCTTGGTGTATTTTGAAAACTAAGTGACTTGATCTAGAAAATAATTTCCTACTAACATTACATTTGTGTTGGTTTTGGCGGATCTCCGTTCCACATTAACATCCTCTGAATTAGTTATGAAACATGTCTCGGCCCAATAACTTTCTTCTAGTCAAACACCTTCCCACCATTTGTTTTTAAGTAGGTTTTTTATATGCGAGCCCCTTGATGGAGGGTCAGCTGGAATTAAATGAAGTAGGTACAAAAAAAAAAGTCTCAGTAAGTTAATATTACAGTGCGTCGTGCACAAATACTATTGCGATATTGATCTCGGAGTCATCAGTTTCACAGAGTAAGCGGTGTGGTTACGCGCATTCATTAATATAAATGGCACTTATGACAATTACGTACTGCTAATTGAAATATGTAGAACTCTTCGCATTTTAAAGGTTGTCTAACAAAAATTATAATAATGGTGTTACCATGAACAACATAAGGAAATCAGTAGTTAATCCCTCAATTAGCTGTTTTTATAGTAAAAAATCTGTGGGCTTGCCCTAATTTTGACCCCTAGGCACGCCACTGATGTTGACTACATAGTGACCTAGGCCTGAGCGGAACCATTTAAATTATCGAATTGAGACACAAATTGTTATTTTATCCAGTAATTGAAATAAGTTTAATAATTATTGTTCATTCATCTTAATATCATTTTTATGTTGGTCCTTTCGTCTCGCAAAATTCACATACCAAATGTAAATGTAAATTAAAATATCTCCAAACAAAATTGCGTGTCATTTTATTCGAAAATAGTAAAAAGTTTAACTAAAACAATAAAACTATACAACTTTTTTTTTGGGTGGGAAATTGTCAGATAACTTCTCCCGCTCTGGGCAGAGCGGGAGGGCGTGTCAGACTCTTACTGACTAAAACCCACCCGTGTTCCTTCGGTTGCCCTGTTGCCGGGGGCCACGATCTCCCTTTTGGTTTTCTTCGCACCGGCAGTCATCGGCCCTAGCGGACCCCGTCAATTCTGCTAACATCTCTTTGAGGCGCGCGTGGAACAGAACGCGCCGTCGACCCGGGCCTGGTCCTTATCGGACGGCGAGCTACCCATTGCTGACAGTCCGCAAGCCCGCGCCTACGGTGACCGGAAATCGGCCTGCGATTCCCGACGCCCAGGGCGTCTCCTCCTGCGGCAGTTAGGGGCGTGAGGGCGCGAAATTTGCCTCTCCCTCACGCGTTCCTGCTCCTCCTTCGCAAGCATTACTGCTCGAGAAATGATGTTTCAAGATAATGGACCTTCTCGCTGCTGATGTTTCGAGCTTATAGTTATTCTAGATTTGGATGCATCGAGGTAGTGAACTGTCGCGCTCATAAGTTGTCGATTTCAAGTACTATCGAGTTAACGTTTTCGAGCAAGTATTATTCGATCTCACTTAGTTTGATTTCAAGTAGGGAACCTGATATCTACATTGAATTAGAACATAAAATGTAGTGATTACCTGCATAAAAATGTAATACTGTTTTTGTATCGTTGTTTCAGAACTGACACCTTGGATATAAGGAGATATTCATTAGTTTATTCTGTGATGTGTATGACCATTTGAAAGGTCAGCACCAGGTGTAGTGCTCTTAGTGAATTATGTTTGTGAGTGCGACTATAAATGTAACGGTTATTCTCTTCAAATGACTGTAGGTATCAAATACTAGAAAGTACGCTAAATGTTGAAGCGAATGAAAAATGTGACAGCGTCCGCAGACCGCTGCCATTTGCTGCTCGAAATCTGATCAGCTGCCGCTCTGGTCCCTTTATCTGCAGCCGAAGTCAACATGATATTTTACAATATTACGGCATGCAGTAGGTATACTGCATGCCTACTGCAATATGTGTACAACGTCAACTATTCAGATAAGAATGTATTTATCTGCAGTACATAAGTACCAAACCATGTTAAGGTTTGAAATAGAAACAGCACATCTGCGATTCACCATACAGTCAAGGTAATAAACGACGAATGTGTCCAACGTTTCTAGCATAGTAAATATAATTATATAAGTAAGATGTGTATTTTTCCTTCTGGAATATTTCCTACCTACTTTAACCGGTAAAGCCCCGACACTAATTTTTGTAAACTATAACTGTCAAGCCCCGCAGTTTGACATTGATGTCACTTTACGTCACCGATTCGTTGACTCTAATTTGGAGTCAAGCCGGGCCTTAGTGGTTTAATAGTTAGTATTTTAAGATGAATGTGCAAGAAAGTAACCAACGTGGCAGGGGTCGGGGACAAATAGTTTTTACACCATAGACAAAAGAAATAAGTGATTTTTTTCAAACGACTTCAAAAATAGGTGGAGGTTCTCAGTTCGTCAGTATCTTTTTTTTTTTTAATGTATGTTACTCGAAGACTGCTAGACCAATTTGGAAAATTATTTTTTGTTTCAAAGGGTACCTATACTTCCTAGGTGTCCCATAAAGCCTTTAGTGTTTCCACTGCTGGGACAGGCCTCCTCTTCGAGAGGGAGTGGGCTGTAATCTACCACGCGGGCCCAGTGCGGGTCACATATCTTCGATATTTTGGTTCTAGGACATGCCGGTGTCCTCACGATGTTTTCCTTTACTGTTTTGAGAGAGCACCGGTACGGTGGTACCGGCCCCGACTACTAGATAGCACGTATTCGAATTTGTGTGGGATAGCTACCGTACCACAACAATTAAGTGAAAAATATTTTATTTTACAAAATGTTTCATGTGTTCCTATTACTAGGTACACATAAAAAAACTTTTTCCAAAAAAAAAAAAAACAACCGACTTCCAAAAAACCTACAAAGAAAAAAATAACTTTAATTTCGGAAGTAGGTGTCTTTGGTTTTGAATTTTCGTTTTTTTGCCACCGACTTCCAGTGGCGAAGGCTGGTTTTATGGAGGAGGTAGCCGGAGTAGCAAAAAAAAACCTATCAAAATAACAGTGTCAATAAACCGTTTAATTAATTTTCTAATATGAGCTCATTAGTGAAAATTATTCTATTCCTACCAGTCCCGAACTCCTAAAACAGCTACGAATATGTTTTTCAGTCTGCACATCTTTTTTGATGAATTTGTCAGATTAAAATGTTATTTTTTTATTTCTATTAAATCCTTTATTTCCATAAACTACTAGAATCTAAGAAAAGTAAACACTGGAACATATTATTAACTTAACGACTGCCAGTCAGTCATTGGTATTTATCGTAAAAGGAAACATTAAAATGTATGAAAAACCATCACGTCATTTGTAATTTATTTGTTTCATATTTTCAAACCTTAATTTTGAAAAGCATGTTTCGTCACAAAGTAAATAATCTGTCACTAATCCCACTGATCGTACTAATTACTTTTCAAATCTACTCTAAATAAGTAATTTCAACATAATAAACAATCTACATACCCCAAATACCTAATTACAACGTACTGTACTTTCACATTCACTAAACTTGGGCTTACCATACGTCCCGGTTTCATGTATTGGTCCTGGCATCTCGGCCGATTTGGTATTTTTTCCCGGTTAAGTTAACATGTAGTTTGCACGACCGTCGCAACCTGTATTATGAAAAACGAACGAACTAAATAGTGCCCAGTACACGCAAGGGGTGGGTGCGGTGTGCGGGCGGCGCGCTCCTTGTTTTTCTTTCCTTTCATTACCAGGCGACGCCAGCCGCACGCATGAAGGTACAGACTTAATTACGTTTCGAGGTGACTTACCAACATTTGTTATTTAAAACACCGAAAAGACATTGTAAGATTCTTCGGTCGATGTCTTCGGGCCATCCTGTCTTCCACTCCTGTCCCGGTTTAGAGCTTCATGATTATGGTAAGCCTAACTAAACTCAAAACACTATGTTAATCACTGTTCTATAACTTCAAACAAATATTACTACTACTAGTAATGATAAACTAATTAATTCAATTAATACTAAGCGAGCAAAATGCAAATTCGGGCCCTATCTGAATACCAGCGCTGCGGTATTTATGTATTTTTAAATATCGCAGCATCATGCTGAGATAAGAGCCTTTTTGGCCTCGCACAGGTCGTATTTTTGTTTTTGTTAGTCTAGAATGCTCCTTTTTTATTTTTGTTAATGTTTGTTCTTTTTTTTTTTTATTATGTTTTGTATTTCCTGTGCGTGTCCCAAATAAAATATTTTCTTTCTTTCTTTCAAATTAATACGGTCCTAATGCGATTATGTCCATAATTACGTCAAAAAACAACCACACACTGTCAATAAGATCGAATGATGAAATGTTTACGAACCCCTAGCTGAACGCATTACGAAATTCTACGAAAACTACCAAATCAAATGCGTTTGCCAGAAAGAGGTGGTGCAATAGAAATAATTCCTAGTTTCTGCTACTGTGTCCCTATCGTAAATCGTTGCAGATCGGCTTACCCGGCTGCTAAGAAACCGTGGTGTCACGTGACCGAAGTTACGTCATGATGGACTTTATTTTCTAAAGAAATTAAATACACGACAAGCCGGACGCGCATACGAGTTATTTTAGCGCAGTATTTTGTTGTTGGGATATTAAGAACAAAAATTTAATGTATGTAGGCGTTTTGTAATGTTTAAATTTTATGGTGTATCAAATACTTATAGTTTGATTATTCAATGGCGACAGTGGTTTTGTTCCGAATTTCCAAAAGGAAGCCGGTAGGAATCGGGTTGTATGGGCTCGCCGCCGACTTCCGAAATTATAGTTATTTTTCACTTTGTAGGGTATATCATCCACATACTAAGTGGGAAAAAATACGTATTATTGAAACTAACTCAAAAACTATCCAAGCAAAGTTAATACAATTTATAGGGGATCACCTTGAGATTACACCATTTCAACCAAAAAAGAATTTTCAAAATCGGTCCACAATTGACAAAGAAATGGGCGCACATGCGTAAAAAAAAACAAACACGCTACGAACATATAACCTGTTCCTTTTTCGAAATCGTTAAAAATAGAAAAACTTTAGACAAAGAAAAAAGAATTATGTTATAAACAAATTTAATACTTAAATCAAATATGTTTATTATAATATGACAATACAGCTTGCCCTTATCTTGATTACAGTTTTTTTTTTAAATATGTAAAAACCACCACAACAAGATAGTTCAGTACTTACATCGAATTTGATTTATTACACAGATTGCTAACTACATGATTTCTAGGTGTGTATTGGTGATGGTGAGTTTGAATTTGATTTGCTGTGCTTTTTACGCGCGCCTTGCCTTCGAAGTAGAAGGATATGCAAAAGTATGAAGCCGCCAGAGGGCCTTTTTTTTTTTTTTTTTTTGAGGGTGGGAAATCATCAAATAACTTCTCCCGCTCTGGGCGGAGCGGGAGGGCGTGTCAGACTCTTACTGACTAAAACCCACCCGTGTTCCTTCGGCTGCCCTGTTGCCGGGGGCCACGATCTCCCTTTCGGTTTTCTTCGCAACCCCGGCAGGCATCGGCCCTAGTGGACCCCTTCGAATCTGCTGACATCTCTTTGAGGCGCGCGTGGAACACAACGCGCCGTCGACCCGGGCCTGGTTCTTATCGGACGGTGAGCCACCCATTGCTCACCGTCCGCAAGCCCGCGCCTACGGTGGCCGGAAATCGCCTCGCGATTCCCGACGCCCTGGGCATCTCCTCCTGCGGCGGTTAGGGGCATGAGGGCGCGAAATTTGCCTCTCCCTCACGCGTTCCGCCTCCTCCTTCGCGAGCATTACCGCTTCGCAGAAGGAGGTGACGGCCTCCCATTTCCTCTCGCTCCGTACCATGGCCTGAACCAGGGCCGGACGCGAGAGATCACCGCCGCCGATCGCCTCCACGAGGACACGGCGATGCTCCGCCCAAGCTGGGCAGACCTCAACCGTATGCTCCACCGTGTCCTCCGGGCGATCCACACAATGGTGACACCCGGGCGTGTCCTCCCGCCTTATCCTGTGCAGGAACCTCCCGAAACTGCCGTGTCCGGTGAGGACCTGCGTCAGGCGGAAGGTGAGGACGCCGTGGCGCCTCTCTAGCCACTCCTCAAAGAGGGGTCTTATCGCCGCAATTGTGGCGTGCCCAGCCGCCAGAGGGCCTAATATAACAAATATGTAAACTGACCGTGATAGAATTTAATGTAACATCTTGCATACCATGTGTGTATACTCATATTTTGGACAAATAAATGATCTTATCTGAATATTTTTTTTTGTATTTAGAACACAAATAATTTGTTTACAAAAGTAAATAATTTCATGAAATACAGTTTTTACTTATAACATTTTATTTTTACAGTTTATTTGATTACAAAATTTTGAGGCATAAATAAGCATGAAGGCTATATGTTAAGATAAAAGAAAGACACATTTCCGACTAGTATAAACAGGGTCAAATTAAACTAGTGCGAAACGGCCATGATGGATATCGATATCTAAACGTAAACATCTTATAGGGTGGCAAATTTTTCGTCGGTTATAACAAAAAAATCAACTGTTCCATACATTTTGACCGTGTAGGTAAGTGCACTTCGCTATGAAACAGCAGATTTTTTTTTAAATAACCGACGAAGAATTTCAACACATGGGGTTTCAGAATCGTGTTCTGAATCCATGGTAACAGTTTTCACGTCGATGTCCCTGCCACCTGTATATTGTATTTAAAAAAAAAATTGAGATGGTTTTTTTTTTTGGGTCAACGACTGCTGGTAGTTACGTACTTGAAGTATGAAACGAGTTTCTTTTTTGTCGTGTTTTGATATCGATAATACCTATCAGGTTTGTGAAGACTACATAAAAAAACGGATTTTTAAATATTTTAAGAAACTACACTACGTACGGTCGTTGAATTTTTTTTTTTGTTTTTTTTTGTTTTAGAAAGCGATACCATCACGTCTGCCGAGTTTCGCTGATTAATTTAATTTGACCGTGTGTATCATTCGTAGATCTTCGACAGTCGTTACAGGTAGTCAGAAGTCAAAAGTCAGACAACCAGTCTCACCAAGGGGTATCGTGTTACTACATCTGGTTAGACTGGAAGCCAACCCCAACATAGTTGGGAAAAGGCAGGGCAGATTGAGTTATCTGTGGCGTACGTTCCTGGGTTCCTTGTTTTTCAAGCTTATAATAATATTACTCGTATTCGTATCATGACCTCAAAACACGTAGTAAAATATAACTTCGGTTCATATTAAACATTTTACTGCGCATAAAAATCTCATTTGTACGAATATTAAAATAAATGTCAAAATAAAGGGGATTGTGTGAGTGAGTAACGTAATTGGGGTGCAGGTCGAATCGACACCCTTGGATCGTCGGGGTAATTGCCTCACCATAGATATATTATTCTAAATAATACATCTATGTGCGTAACGCACTTACATTGTTACCTTGCTGAGGAGACGAATTTTTCGAACCTATGAAGCAATATCATTCAAAACTCTCAGATTGTGACTGAAAAGTGTGTTACGCAATTAGGGTGCTGGACGCGAGTGTTAAAATCACACCAAAATGCATTATTTTGACAGTTCGAAGCGAAGTTTACGCTAATCGACTCGCGTCAGATCCTAGTGAACTGAAAGTAGCGGTAGCAACTACCGAACCTATTGCAAGGTAAATTATATGAATAATACTGCCCCGCAGCCCGCGTATAGTGAAAGACCAGATTTTCAGTCTGTTGTCAAGTATAATAGTTAAAATACTACATACGACCTATACATCAATTAGTTTACCAGAGCAACAGTTACAAGGGTAAAAGTTTTTGAACTCAATATTTTTCTTGTTAGTATCAATTAAAGAATTATTCTTAAGATTGGAAAGTAAAGTCATCATCTTATCCATATCTACTCGCTTTGACTCAGTTTCAAAATAAAAAGATAATTCTTTATCTTCAGCAAATCGAGCGAGAAGTCCACCTAACTCTTCCAACTCACGTTTAAGCTTTCCACATTCTTGTTGGAAAACCTTTAACTGAGCACTTCTTTCCTCATCTCGCCGTTTCAGCAAACTTCGTTGCTGCTGGTACAATGCAACATATTCACAAATTGTATCAGTTTCGTTCTGAAGCTGTAAAATTATGTGTTCTAGCCTGTGCTTTTCATCAGATAAATCAGCAACTTCTCCCATTATTTTTAGGAAACGGTCCTGAAGTTTCATCATCGCATCAGCCCTCTGGAGATTATCGCTATGGCTGATTTTCTCACCTACTTCCTCCATTAAAGGTTTGTATTCGGTTTCCGAACGTTTATCCAACTCGACTACAACGCCATAATCAATTTCCGTATTTGAATCTACGACTTCTGGGACTATTACATTTCCATTCCTCTCCTGATTCATTAACTCTTCACACTGTTTTTCAATTGCTCGATAATTTGATTGTAATCTCATCATCTCTTCATCCTTGGCTTTCAATTTAATTTGCATATCTTTTGCCTTTTCATCTATTTCAGATAGTTTAATTGTAAGTTCCCTATTAAGATACTTCTCAGCTGATATTTTTTCTGTTAATTCCAATTTATCTTTAGTCTGAAATATTTTATAGTTGATTTAGTTTTGTACAAATTTATGGTTGGTATTAAGGATAAACAAGGAAATACATAAAAGGTGCGTATCAATTACTCGTGGCTACCTCTAAGGCCGCGTCCTATTTAAAAGCGATATAGTCACTATTAGTTCGAAAAACCGGAAAGCGCCCTCTGTCGGCGAAAACAACGCGTTCATTTTCACGGAACAAAAAGTTCTAACGATCGTGTATTAAAAAGGACGCGACGTAACAGCCCGCTCGCGCGGCTGCACACGATCAGCACATCTACTCTCACAGCTATTTCTGACAGCAAATAAAAATGTCAAATCTACTAATGCTATCAACTTGAAATTTTGACAGTTTTAAATAATTTTCTACATGCAAACGTTTTTAGGGTTCCGTACCCGAAAAGTGCGAAACGGAACCCTATTACTAAGCCTCTGCTCCTCGCCGCGCCTCCAGACGGACGGACCCGTCTGTCTATCTGTCAGCGAACTGTATCTCATAAATGAACCGTAATCGGAAACAAGTTGTATTCGTTCTTCTGCGCGAAAAGTCACTCATTTAAATTTGAAAAGTTACTCGTTAACTAAACAGATAAATAAAATTGTCATTGCAGTCGCGAGACCTCTTAGATTAAAAAGTGTTCCACACAACGACACAACAGTCCCCCGCCTGCAATTACTTACAATTACTTTTTGGTTCGTTTTTGGCAGGGTAGTTGTGTTTTTATTTATATATTTACCCTACCTATGTAAAATGTATGCCAATAAATTATATAGTTTTGGAATGTGCTCATCAAGGCTTGCAATTGGATACCCATATTGTAATAAATGAAGTCATTATTTTATTTACACATTTGAATATGGAGTCATGGTGCCGCCATTTTGTTTTTTTTTTAATATTCTAAATATGGCCTATGTCACTCAGGAAGATGTGCGGATTCTAACGATACCCCATACATCCAAATCTGTCCAGGCATTTAAAAGTTATCATGCCACAAAGAAATTCACATACATACATGAACCCTGAAAACATTACACTCCTTTTGGGGCAGTTGTGTAAAAATGAAGAAATAGGAGGCCGTAAAAGTTGTCAGTTTTAGACCATTTTTGTACGAGTTCTATCGCAACAACTAAACAAGTTGGGAATTTGAAACTTCTGTGTTCATGTACCATATACTGTATTCAATCAACAATTAATATTAAAAACGCCGATTGATACGGTTTTCCGGCAGCATTTGCCTATTACAAAATATTTTTGGCAAATCATTTGCTAAGGAAGTTAAGGAAGTCGAGCATTATTTAAAATTGTTCAATGTTTCAAGTCTGTAGCATTAGTAGATACATTTTTATTTTGTATGGATTATTGTGGAATCTGATAAAAAATAAATAATTAGTAGTGCCGAAAATAAGCAGCTGTGATAGATAGACAGACGAAGTCGCACCATAAGAGTTCCTTTTTACCATTTTGGTACGGAACTCTAATAAATGAATGGTTTGCCGTGGATTAATAAGGACCGGGGCCACCGCGCATAATTGATACGTACCCTAAGGCGTTGATAGTTAAATTTTATGTATGACTGTTGAACACAAGTTTTTAGTTACGTTTGACCGTATTTCAAATTCAGTAAGGCTCTGTGCACGAAATCGAAAGATTTTGATACATTTTGTTCATTAGTTGTGAGAAAGCGAAACAGAATTTTAACAAAATTATTTGTGATTTGAAAAGCTTACATAGCGGAAAGGGATTTTTCAAATAAATTAAGGATTCGTGGAAAATCATTAAAATTCGCAACAAGTTTTCCAAAAATTGACGCGAGGCTGACGTTTGATCCTTTCGTTAGAAGAAACTACTTTTTATTTAGAAAATGAAAAAATATCATCAACATCATTATATGGTCCACTTGTATATAGGGGAACCATTTTTTTCAACTTCCATACAAAATATAGCAGAAAAAAAAACCGTAATGTATTTTTCCTATTATTTAGCAAACCATATCAAGAAATTTAAAAATCACACATTAGTCTTCAGCTATCCTTGAAATAAAACCAAAATGTTATTTTATGATTATACTATATCTTCATTAAGTAAATCAAAGCCGAAATAAACCCTATTTTCGAAGGCGCAAAAGTGATGCAACTATTAACAGGTACTCTGACTGGCACGAATGGTTTATTACCACGAAAACTGTAATTTTATACTTACACAGACTAAGTGTTTCAATTATTTCAAGCTTTATTAAAATTAGATAAGTTATTGGACGAAAAAGGGTTTATTTTCGTGCACGGAGCCTTAAATTAAAGGTACAGTTCCGAAGGCCACGCTAGACCTCAGACTGCACGAAGCAGCAATGCCGGCTAACCGCAATGACAATTGCAACATTACTGGTTTCTATATGTATATTTATATGAAAACGCTTCCGTAGATGGCGACAGTGCCGCCTGCTGCTGGGATCTCCCGTAGCCTTCGGAATTGTACCTTTTAGATTATTTTTTTCTGGAAAAAACCAACGAAACTGTTAAATGAATTTATCTCTAAATATTGTAATGCAATATACCATTTTCACAAATGCGTCTTCCAATCCCTGAATATCTTGTTTTAATTTCTTGTTTTGTTCGGTAGCCCTTTGCGCAGCAACTTTATCACTTGTCATATCAGCATTTAATTTGGACAGACTGATATTGTCATGATTACATTCTGCTTCTTTTACTTCTGATAGTTCCTTAACTTTAGCAACACTTTCGGCATATTGATTTTGAAGTTCTTCATGCTTGGTCCGCAATTCGCCCAAATCATCCTACAAAAACAATATTCTAGTAAAATATAAACAGGGTGAATTTGTCGAGTGCGTGTGGATGGTCAAATTCGAAACTAAATAAAAAATTGCGGAAATTACTGAACTCGGAAAAAAGTGTATCTTTTTAGCTGAAAACCTATCGGCTTCCTGTCATGACGCCGGAGCCGCACCGTTGCATAGACCACAAGATGATTTTTTTTCAGAATATCTCATAATGAATGTATAAACAAACAAGCGGTCCGGCGCCGCCACACCGGTATGGCTCCGGCGCCCGACCTCCTATAATTTACCGTTACCCATTACAGGCAAAAATCACCAGTGAGATGAACAAGTTGTGGATTTTTGAATGGAGGCGACGTTGGGGCAGTTAGGCCCCAGTTAAGGTACCTTTGTGACACCCGTCTGGTCGGAGCATCCTCTCTTTTCTATAGAGGATAAGTGAACTTTACACTCAGTTCCTCATGCCCTCTAAAGCTTAACCGCTGCAGCTATAAGAAAACGTTCTAAGGAAGCTGTCCTGAACTCTTTGAATAATTACTAATTGCATTCACAGATTTAGGAAAAAACGATTCGGTCCGCAAAAAAAAGTCAATTCTCACGTTTTATTTTTATGATGCCAATCGACGCAGTTTTGTATGAGGATTTCAGGACCAAGAGAGAAAAGACAAATCACAAAAACTTTTCCCGTACATTTCGTACTGGTCAATCATCTTATTCACGATCCTTTACAACTTATGCTATTATTTATGAACTGAAAATCATCTTACTGATAAACTATTTTGAATTTGTGAATTTCAAATTAACTCCATTCTTCTTTTACAGTAAACTTTTTTTTTTTTAATTTAGCTCATAGAAAAATCAAGAGGTGTTAGAATGCGTCTAAGATGTATTCATACCGGTCTGTATCTTTTTCTTATTTATGTAAACTATGTAAAGTAAGCAAATTTCGTGAAATGAAGAACTTTGGTGTCACGGAAAACCACGGATCCGCCTTACGGCGTAAAACCAATAGGCTTTGTGTCACTCACGATTTTAATCCAATAGCATCAGGCAAAAACCGGGGGACCTCTTAGATTAAAAAGTGTTCCACACAAAGACACAACCGTCCCCCGCCTGCAATGACAATTGTATTCATCTGTTTAGGCAGCGAGTAAATGAGTGACCTTTCGCTTTGTACAATATATACAGATTAACTAATACAATTTGTCTATTACTTTTTAGTTCGTGTTTTGGCAGAGCAGTTGTGTTTTTTAATTATTTATTTTATACATTTTAGTGTCAAGTTATATTTTTATTTTAAAACTTGTCATGTTATTTGTGTATATAAAGTTGGTTTTATATTCTCACCAAGTAAGCTCGAAAAACTTTAACAACCTCTCGAATACTTTAGATTTTCGTTTGATCGTTCAAGCAGAAATAGGAGTAACTTTATCGACTAAAGCCCCGGCTTTAGTCGATAAAGTTACTCCTATTTCTGCTTGAACGAACCCGTCTGCTGCGCCATGTTTTCGTGTTTATAAACATCAAGCACGAACCGATTTGGAGGCGCGGTTTAACAAAAAAAAAATAATAATAATAATAATCAGTGGCACTCCGGGATTGCCGACCGATGTGAAAACTTGAAAATTAAATCGGCTCCGCGGTAATCAACGCGTTGATGTCTTTTACACCACGCACCGCGGTAATAAAGAAAAAATATTTATTGACTCGCACAGGAAATCACAAATTAGACTAAAACACACTTATTTAAATATTAATGAAAAACTAAAAAAACAAATTAAAATAATAGCAGTATTCGTAATCAACGCGTTGATGTCGTTTACTCCACGGTGTCGGAAAATTACTTTATAGTGTCGCGAAATCAATAGTTTAGTCCCATCTCAAAAATTCCCAACGCGCCTAAAGAAGTTTTTAAATGTTTATGTTAGGCAACAAGCCTTTGTGTTGTGTTGTTTCTGTTGCCTAACATAAAACATTTACAACATTTACATTTATCAACGAAACTAAATATAAACACATCCAAAACACGTCCGTCGCCATCTTTGAATAGCGTATTCACCACATACTTTTTAAAACGATCATTCCGGCCATATCTTTTCCCTACACTCTGTGTAAGTTAGAGCAAGAAGGTATAATTTAAACAGGCAATTAAGTGCGTTTTTTTTTTTTTCAACCCGGAATCCGCAGACTTTGGCTGCATTCCGAATAACGCTGTAATGAATAAAAAAACACTTCATTTAAAAGTATTTCCTGCACAATAAAATATTTTCTGACGATTCAAAAAATACACACGTAATTGTTCAAGTTTTCACTTCTGTCGGCACTCCCGGAGTGCCACTGCCATTTTATACAATTAGTTAGAGCTCTTCAAAATCGCTTTCTGAAACACCATTATTTTTTTAAACCGAATCTATCATTAATTTTCAATTCTTGATAAATATTCAACAAACGTAGTATCAGAACAATGCAAACTATCAGTATATATACTGATAGTTTGCATTGTTCTGATACTACGTTCGTTCATTATTTTGTTTGAACATTCAACATACGTTCAGACGCCTTAACCGGATCAGACTATCCGATCCCACTATCTGATGAAAAAATCTGACGTGTATACCCATGCTTAATCATACAGGCTGTCGACAGGCTAGAATGATTTCGGAAATATTTTTCATATTGTAGAATGGTGCATAAACTTCGGAGTGAACTGCAAAAAGTGCCGCCCATGGCACATAAAATCGGACATAATATTAAAACATGAGAATTGACGTTTTTCTAAATTAATACCTTTTTACAAAAAAATGTGAATGCAGTTGGAAACGAATTTCAATATTTGTATTTTCTTACTGTTCCTCGGGAATCATCGCATTTTCGAATACAAACGAATGCTAATCTCCATGTCCATCAATTATTAGATTTATCGTGTATAAATAATTTGAATTCAGAACTAAGTACTTTATTGTTGTTTTGTTTTGATTTTCGTGTGAACTACATAGAGCTGTAAAACTATTTTCCTATCTGTCGTGCCTGCGACTTTAGCAGCTTTCCTCCCATTTTTAAAATAAATTACATTAAGTTAAAAGAGTATTAACAACTCTATATACGTTCAAGTCGATTGAGAGCGTCCGGTCTGCACCAAGTGCAAAGGGCAACTGATAGAAATCCGATGACTGACGAAACACGAAGTTTGCCGAGGGACATTAAGAAAATAGAAATACTGTACTTAAAGAGTTAAGGGCACAGACTCCTAAAAACGTTTTCATGTAGCTACAGCAGAAAGTACCTGTCCTTGCTGGGGCAACAAGGCCACCCTGTATATGGACTGTTTCAACATAGCAAGCCCCCAACCAACATGTCCATTGCTGAATCTCTAACTCTCTGTGTTTGTTATTACTTAAAGGTTTTGTATTACTGTAATATTTATTACAAAAACCGGCCAAGTGCGTGTCGGACTACGCATAATGAAGGGTTCCGTAGTTAAGATGAATTTATTTATCCCAAGAACAAACTTAATATTGTAGTTGAAAAACATGTTCTCCCATACATTCCAACTGCAAATGTAAGTTTGTATGCACAATATAGAGAGATTTACCATGTTATTTTAAGACCACAGACTACTTATAGGTTTTCCTATAATCTATGAGTAAAGAATAATACTATGATTCGTTTTTTTTCAAAAATTTTGGTCCAGTACTTTCGGAGATATCATCGAATTTCTTAAATATCTTTAAAAGTATTTATTTTAAAATTATATTTAAAAAAACAGTGGCACTCCGGGAGGGGAGTGCCGACAGAAGTGAAAGCTTGAAAAAAATTCGGCACCACAGTAATCAACGCGTTGATGTCTTTTTAATTGACACCAGGTCAATACGGTATCGCGAAATCAATGGTTTAGTCTCATCTCAAAAATGCCCAACGCGCCTAAAGAAGTTTTCACTTCAATATGTTTAAGATCCTCGAAACAAGCCCTTTCATTTGATATGTTACATGGTACTGTGAGCAAAACTTATGATTTAAATTTTCTTGTTTGCCCCCCAAAAGTAACCCCTATATTCAAAATTCATTTCTTCGGTATAAATAAATTTCAACTTAATCGATTCATTAAATTCGGAGCAAATTGGCTGTGACAGACAAATTGATGGACAAACACACAAGTGATCCTATAAGGGTTCTGATTTTTCCTTTTGAGGTACGGAACCCTAAAAATTACCACAGTTATGCCATTACAATCAATGATACTTATTATAAGTAAAAAGTGGTAAGTAGATAGGTTATACGCGCTCTGCAAGTGACACGTCAAAACTTGGCTGTCTCTTTTTCACTCTTGATAATTACGATATCATACTTTGTGTCTTCTAATAATGTGACATTGTACCCTTTTTGAAAATTGTATGTTGGGTAGGTAACCTATCTACCACATTTTACTTATAATATAATTGATTACAATAATTTAAAATTCATGGATTTATTTTTCTTCTAGTAGAAATACATTACAAATTAAAACCTTTCTTGTAGAAATACACTACAAATTAAAAACCATTTCATATTTACCCGAGCTTTTCTTAAATTATCTTGCATGTCTTTCACAATGCTTGTGTTACGATCCACTTCAAATCTTTTTTTATCTTGGTTATAATTCTGTAATCTGATTTCCATGTCACTTATTTGCTCAATTAAACTGTTCTCTCTATTTGATAGATTTTCAACTTCCCGAGTAAGTTCCTCATTTTTCTTAATAACTGATCTTAATTGTTCATTCAATTCAGCAACATAGTGTTCATAATGTAGGTTTATCTGATCTCTTTCTTTTTGTAATGAATTTAATTGCTGCTCTAGATGAGAGTTTTTTTGTAATATGGCTCCTGTTTTATCATTGTTAATGGCTGTAGCAGTTGGTGGACTAGCAGGTGAACCATTTGTTAATTGTTGCAGCTGCAAGAGTATAAGATCATATTGGTTTTGGAGATTAAATATTTGATTGTGAAGGGAATCACTTTCTACCTCTTTAGCATTTAAAACACTTTTTGTAAATTCTAGTTGTTCAGCCAAATTACCATTTGCTTCTGATAATGATGCATTTACTGAATTAAGTTCATTGAGTTTTGAATCTTTTATCATAATTTCTTGAGTAGCATTCAAGTATTTGTCTTTTATATTTTCAATTTCAATTTCTAATTCATTGAGCTTTTGGTTGCGTTTTGTATAATCACTGACTACTAAGGCATGTTTCTGTTCTAGTTGGTTAAATTTTGTCTGTAAATGATGTACTTGCAATTCCAGATTTCTTTTATTTGAAATCAAGATTTCTGTTATGTTCACATCTGCTTCTGGAATTGAATTATCTTCTGTAATATCCATATTTTTTAATTGGTTTGTATTGCTTACAGGAGATGTAACATTGCTTGTTTTACTTGTTTCAAAAACATCACTGTGTTGATTGTCCAGGGTATCTTTTATGCTTTCATTGACAAAACCATCATTACATTTCAATTCTGAATGCATAGGATTATTGCTATCATTTATTATAAAACCTTCTGATTTATAAATAACGTCATCCTTTTGTCCAGAAAATTGTTTCTTTTCCTGATGATCTTTCAGCTGAAACATAGCAATCATAATATAAAATAATAACAGTAGCTTCCACTATGCATTACAATTTTATTTGATTTTTCAACAAAATTTGTTGCTTTTGAAAAAACTTTTTCCATACAAAAGATTTTGTGTTTTTTTTTAATTTTGAAGCAGACAGTCTTTTTTAACGTTTTGCAAACAAGTATGAAAGTTCAAAATTTTTGAGGTCATCTTTTTCTCACAACTTTGGAAATCACAAGCAACAAACTATATTTTTCTCAAAGCAAACAAAATTATAACACATATTCGTTCAAAGTTATTTTGTTTGTTTATTTTCATCTAGTCTGTCCATCATAAAAAGTAAGTTGGAGTTTTCCTTCCTAAAGTACGGAAGTTTTTTGAGATTTTTAACTTTTCTAGCTAATATCTGGTGTTAAAGTTTTTCATGTGAATTAGTACTCAACCTACAACAAAATAGTTCAAATATGTGTAAGTTTTAATTGTCTTCATGGAAAATAAGATAGTTACACAATCCTACTACTACTACTTTTTATCAAATATTTTCCTATTATTTTACAAATTTATATGGATAAATATTGACCAAAACCAATAAAATCCCCGTTGGCAAAAATGATAGAAACACCGAGCCGAATGCGGATGGATGGACCTATAGATAGTGGTATAAAAACAAAGCTGATATGACGTGTCACTTGGAGAAGATAATGTAATGATAAAGAAATATCTAATAAACTAATAAAGAACAAACAAGACTAGACGAAATAACAATTTATTGGTTGTTGATATTATCAAGTTTATTCTACAAAACATACAATAAATCTATTACCTTTTTTCGTGCTAGTGCTAACTTCGCTGCTCGGTCTTCCATTGTAGTGATATTTGAACACTTTTAACTGATATCCAACAGGAGAAACATTAGAAACAATGGTAATACCGCTCTGAAACGTAATACAGTTGCCGTACTTAATACTTTAGATTGAGTTGATGACAGTACGCGTCAGAATTTCAGTTTCTTTACAGCCACCGCCAGTCGCCACATCGCCAGATTCTACGTAATTAACAACAACTGTCAGATGTCAGTTTGTCAGTTTCATTCATAGACATTTTTTCTATCTCAATGGTTTCATTCCATTGAGATAGTAAAAACATGGAGGCGCCGCGATATTCTATACATAAATTTGCTTATACAAATATGGGTGAAATACGAACTAGAATGTGAAATATCGTGTTATTTCACTCTTTCTAATGTGGTAATCGTATTTGATAAAAGAGACAACAATATTTCAGTTGTTCCTCATAATGGCAACATTTGGTTGAGACGTAGTAACAGTTGTAGGTAAGTGCCATATCCGCCATAATATGCGACAAGTTCATGGTAGTTCTGCTGTCAAGTGGTTGTTTACTTTTTGTTTTATTGAGATTTGTGAGAAAATTACGAGGAGTTTTCCTTTAAAACTACATATATACGTTGGAAAACACCAATTCAACATGCCTGTGTGTTGTATTGTGAAGTGTGGTGCAAGGAAGAAGGAAAATCAACCTCAATTGTCTTTGTACAGGTTAGTAGCCGGTTTTCATGCAATAGTACATAAAGTGATAAACTTTCGATGAAAAAATTGCTAGGCGATCATTAAACACGGCTTAAATTTTAATATATGGGTTTATTTCCGTCCAACAGACCTTTTTATTATTTCATAATTTCATTCGTTTGTTTACAATGATATGTCATGGTGGAATAGTGTTGTACCGTTGCCGTAATAGTTTCTGATACTAGTTCCTTCGTTGCGCTGAAATGATATTGCTAGGTCCGGCCCGTGGTTTACAGCAAACTGTACTCTTTGGTTCATAGCACCGAGAGACCGTTCCACAGAGTTTTATGATGTGTATACGATTTTTTTTTGAAGTTTTTAATATGAACAATACTGTAGATCATACATTTTATGTAACTTTTATGATTTCCGCGGCGCACGCTAATAAAGTTCCCAGTCCGCATGATTTTTTCCGACATCTTCAACAATAATCGTCAAATTTCAGCCAATTTACACAAAACCTTAATGAATTATACACTAAAACCTTCCGCATGAATCACTCCGTCCATTAGTGAAAATTGATTGAAAATCCGTTTAGTAGTTTTTGAGTTTTTCGCGTTCAGACAGACAGAAAAACAGACAGACGCGGCGCGGGCGGTGGACTTTGTTTTATAATATGTAAGGATGTGTATTATTCTGAATGTTCATTTATGATAAAATTGTTAAAAATTTAATTCACTAATACTCGTTTTCACCGACAGCTAAGTGACACTTAAATGAATACCTAAATAAAACTGCACTGTTGGATTTTCAACTCTCAGCGCTGATTCTACCGTTGAAAAACCAACAGTGAACTTTTATTAGCGATTCATTTAAGTGTCACTTAGTGAAGGTGAAAACAGGCATAAGACTTGGCTTGACTTAAATATTTGGCTTTGTTTAAACGTTCACTTGCCAAACATTAGGTTTGCGTTACAATTATTTGTGAAAACTTTATTTGCTAAGTAATAATTCTATAAATTAAATTATCTTTATGCGGAAAATTGTTTGGGAAGTGATAAATTGTCAATACTCGTTTTTTTCTGTTACAACGGACTATTAGCTAATATTTTTTTAATACGATTCAACCGTGATATCTAGTTAGATTCGTAATACTATTACGTACTAGTATCGATACTCGAAATAGTAACACTATGTTTCCCTGATTGACACAACCCTAGCATTGGCAGCCATTTTAAGAGACATTTTGAGTTGTAGATATGCACCTTTTTTTTTTAGGTATTTCCAGTCCATACTTATTAAATGTCTATGTTTCATTCCAATGGTTCCGTCAATCAGTGTTGCCAACTTTATTTTTTAGATGATCTTACCAGACGCTAGGAAAAATCGTATTTAACCATGACATTTTGAAAAAAAATTTGTAAACATGAAAATTTCAATAAAAAAACAGTAAATGATTTATATGCGGAATGTAATTGTAACTTTCAGTTAACATTTAATATTTGTCGTTGGGTTGGTTAGGTTAGTTGATGAGGGCGGTCGTTTTCCCAAACATTTATTCCATCACATTATTGAAGCCTTATAGGAACTAGACTGGCCATGAAAATAGTTGAATCATTCAACTCTGTATCAGTCTTTTGTTTGTAATTACTTTGACCTGAGGCTCCATCAAAGCCCCATTTGCTTATAAGCAGCAACTCTGTTGCCGAGTCCAAATGCAATCACATCTAATAGCCTAGATACCGTCAAGTTGAGTAAAGAAAGCTTGCAGTTTAATAGCAGCTCCTTCTTCAGTTATAATCATGTATTTTTTCCCTGGATAACATTTCGACTTCGCTTATTTAATTATATAATAAGAAGGGTATAAATCAGACCCATTTTCACTCGCTGCTTCTCTTGGGCTTATATTCTGCCACTTACTTAAGTGAAACTAATAAAGACAGTGTCTTATCGGGTGAATCTGTACTACTTTTCGCTTTACTTGTACTTAAACACTCCTTAACTTTTTCTAGATCTTCGGGGTGATTTAGTAAATGGTTCATTAATTTTCCTACATGCTCATTTGCAGTGTTTCTTAAACTAGCAATTGTAGTAGCTTTCTGTTCATCCGGGGATAACGAGAGCGATTGGTTAATTTGTTGAACACGTCTTCGTTTTTGCCTAGAGTCCAATTCTTTGAAAGGTTTTCGAAGTGTAAATGTAGATATCGAAGCTTCTGTAGTAGTAGATGGTGGTAGATTTTCAACATCTTCAGTATTACAAAACTTGAGCCTTTCCTGTTCAGTAGGTATGCACAGCTTCAGCTTCAGGTATCATTCCTTCGGGCCAGTTTATTGCACGTTCTAACCAATCACCATTTTTTCTTATAAACTGTGCTAACGTGCGACTACTTCGTCCTCATCTTGCATTTACCTACCTATATTTGAACAAAAGTGCGTACAGAATTTTTGGAGCTCAACACTGTTCTTCGGTCACGTTTATTTTATGTTGTACGAATTGAATATTTTTTACTATCCGACAGCGACTTCAGCTCCTCTCTTAAAATCATAAATAAATCTAAATTGTTAACTAAACTCTCCATTTTAACGAAAAAGGGTCGATCACAATCACGGGATGTTAGTTGGAATAAACTAATACTTATCGAATACTAGTTTGTATATAATTAAGAACCCAACAATTATAGGCCTGTATCAATTCTACCAGTGCTCAGTAAGGTGTTTGAAAAGTTGATGCTCAATCAAATGTTACCTCACTTTAATAAAAATTCCATATTTCATGAACAACAGTACGGTTTCACTAAAGGGCGTTGTACCACTGACGCCGGTGTCACCCTAATAAAGAACATTTTTAATGCCTGGGAAGAAGCACAAGATGCCATTGCAATCTTTTGCGACTTCTCGAAGGCGTTCGATTGTGTAGACCATGAGACACTTCTGCTGAAACTAGAGCACTATGGGATTAGGAATACAGCTCTTGATTTACTTAGATCATACCTGAAAGATAGAAAGGTTACAGTTCAGGTAAACGGCGTAAACTCATTAGGGTCTGAAATGGCAATGGGCGTTCGTCAAGGTTCGATATTGGGTCCATTCCTCTTTTTAGTTTACATTAATGATTTACCCCAATTATTTCAAAATCAACCGAAGATGGTGTTGTTTGCAGATGACACATCATTAATCTTTAAAATAAACCGACGGTCACAAAATCTTGACGATGTGAATAACTCTATTTTTTTAAGGTCTAAGATTGGTTTACGGTAAATAATTTGGTACTAAATGAGAAAAAAACCAAAAGCATTCGATTTTAATTGCCGAATATTAGAATTAGCGAATGTGACATCATATTGAATGGAGAAAAACTGGGAATCACGCTAGACGAGAAATTACAATGGGGACCTCATATAACATCTCTTCCACAGCGGCTCGGCCGCTTATGCTATTAGAAAGATAAAACAGTTAACAGATGTAGAAACCGCGCGTTTGGTATATTTCAGCTACTTCCAGAGCATTACCTATGTCGTATGGCATTTTACTGTAGGGTCGGACTGCTGACATTGAACCCAGCTTATTTTACAAAAGAGAGCTGTCAGAGCCAATTATAATCTATGTCGTCGCGAATCTCTCAGCTCATTAAAAAAATATGAAGTACCTAATTAAATTATATTTACCGATATAAAGTAAGCACTCCATGAATCTTATTCAGGCATGTAAAGATGATATTCCACATGGTCTAAAAAACAAGGTCTGGCATTCCGGGAGTGACACATGTTACGTCACTATTCAGTTGCCACTTTATTGCAACAAAACACTAAATTATGGAAACATTTTCGGCCACCATTCTATTTAAAAAAATATATAAAGCTTTTAAATAGTTGTTTTCGATTGCCTGATCAAACGAAAAAATTAAATTTAATCATATACTAAAGTAATTGTAATTTAAAACTTTAATGTTTGATCGGATTCGCACAGGTAATAAAGGTGGTTAGGGAGTTATTATTTCACACTACTGGTAACACAGAAACGAGCTGTCTCATTGACATTCCGCCATTTCGCCGTGTATCGCTGTTCTTTTTTAACACGTATGCCTGTCTCGCTCAGTGCCAGTGTAAATAGTGATTCCCAAACTTTTATTTGTGGACGTACTTCAAAGAGACGTACTTATAACAAGTTTGTTTGGTAAATCTTCTTTGACCACAATCTTGGCTTGTAATTTGAAGCTTGTAAAACTAGGATGGACACAGGATTATTTTTGTCACGGAAAACCTACAACGCGGGTAGAGCTACAGGCCAAAGCTTGTAAGAATTTAACAATTAGGTCAATGTTTTACTAGATTGAATTTCCCCAGACTATAAAGTTTGAGAACCATCGATAGTGGTGATGACGTAGACTTGTGTCACCCACGTGACCTCTGTGTCTCGGAATGCTATACCTGGCGAAGTATATTATTATACCATGATATTCCATATTAGAACGTTTCTTCGTTGTTTTCTCTTTGAGCAAGTCACTCTAAATTGTTCATCTCTAACGGTTTTGCTTTGCAAATATCACTGACAGCGTGTCATTATAATACAACAACAAAAGAAATATCCCTTTCACATTAAATTGTTACGAAGTGTCCGGAATTAATAATAACGTAAAACCTTTCTATTAAATCTTTACGTATTCCTGTTATGCGGGCTGTTGTTTTTGAATCCCTGAAAAATCTTCTGGTAGTATTGCCATCATTGGTTGTGTCTACTCCTTGCTTGACTACATCGATAAGTAAACCGCATTCCTTCTTAAACGATTATAGCGTAACGATTTTGATTATGATGTCATAAGAAGAAGATTTATGACTTTCTTGTCACCGAAAAAAGGTTGCCTACACTAAAATTATTGCTATACAAATTAAAGGAATTAAAAAATTAATCCTTTAATTTGTATAGCAATAATTTTAGTGTAGGCACACTAAAATAATTGCTTTACAAATTAAAGGAAGACATAAACTTCACAGGCAGTCGAGAAATTTTGCGGAGAATATTGCATGAACTGGGTTTCAAATTATAATATATATATATATATAATATCTAGTAATAATAATATCTATGCTTTTTACTGGCCGAGAAAGATGAAATAATAGTTCAGCGGATTAAGTATCTTCGACAGATACAAAAGTTTAGAAGTGAGGGTCGTGACATAGTTTATACTGACGAGACTTACATACACGCCACACATACAAAAGAAAGTAGTTGGACAAATAGTTCTAAGAAAGGCTTAAAAAATCGATATCAAAAGATGATAGATTAATTATTGTCCACGTTGGCAGCTAAAGAGGTTTTGTACTTGGCGCTCTCCTAGTTTATAAATCGTCTCAAAGTAGGTACTGGCGATTATCACCACGAGATGAATAAAGATAATTACGAAAAATGGTTAAAACAACATCTCATTCCGCATCTACGACCTAATCCTGTTGTGGTCGTACGCTATACCGTAACACACGGATGGGCAATGCACCGAACTTCAACTCTCTAAAAGGAACCAACTAAAAACATACCTTTTGCGTCAAATCAAACAAACAAACGAATAATTAAACTCATTTTCGCAATTAGATAGGATAAATGAATACTTCAATGAAACAAATAATTTAAATAATATTGAAGTTTTAACTTTAAATATATCTAAAGGCTTCGCCAAATAGAGCGCGTATTTAGCGCGCCATCAAAATCGTTGAATGTTTTCTCCGTCAAAGTAGTCCTCGTGGAGTTGTCACCTGGGACCAGGTAGGTATTAGTTATTGGTGTTGATAGTATTGTTCTAATTTTGGTATCGGTTTTAGCCCATAGATATCCGGCTGTCCAGTCAGCTAATTTTAACACCGGTGTCGTCGCAAAGTGTTCTTCCGTTGCCTGTTGTGACCAGCTAGTAACCATGTCCTCTGCAACTACTAAAAAACGGGACAACGGTATACGCTCGCGGAGGGTATTTTCATCTTTAATAATCCTATTAAAAGATTCGAGAGCATTGTTAGTCACAGGTGATGAGATAGGTGTTGCACCTAAATACCAATTAGGGTTTTTAGTGAGCCATTCTTTTTTAAAATATGTCATAAATGCCTTTTGCTCATGCCATTTCGCCAAGAAAACTTTTGAAGCGGCGGTAAACACTTCAGGAGAAGTAGCACACTGCAATGCGTTTATATCTTGCAATATGGCTTTTCGTGAACTTTTCTCACTTGTTTGATCCAATTTCGTACACATTTGCTTTTTAGCGTGTGCCCAGCACATTCTTACTATAGTTGCTTCTCCGAACACGTCAATAAAAGCATTTTGAATGCTTTTTGCGGCGTCGCATATCAAAACCTTTGGGTCAAATGCATATGAGAAAATGGAAAAAATACTGTCTTTCAATCCCTTATACACAGTTTCAAAATCTTCTTTGCGTTCATGTGTAGATACTGTTAGGCAAATAGGATGAAATTTTCGGTTTTTGTCCGTTGTTCCAATTACTAGAACAGGAAACCCTTGCCAGATTAGTTTGTAGGTAGCATCCGCATGTAAAATTTCGGCAGTAAGGCACAGTTTTAATAAATTCTTAGAAGACAAAACGAAGCGGAAACTAGGTGGGTCATTTTCTAAAACATGATAAGCTATCACAAAAACTTTATTCTCATCGTCAGGAACATCTGTGCGGTTAATTATCCATTTTTCTAACTCTCCTAGGTGAATTGAGGACGGCCCATACTTTATACGCCTGCGATCTGCCAAATAGTTGTAGAGCTGCTGTCTTGTAGGTATTTTAAGTCCATCTATCTTCTTCAGATTGTGTAAAATGGCTTTCGGCTTTAAGCAGAGGTAGAAAAGCTTGTTAATTTCCAATTTAGTTTCGTCGCAAATACCAAAACTGTAACTACTTTTGATGGAATCGTGGTTATGCTCGCAATCAGTGCGATAGAGTAACACCGCGTCCGAGTTCGCCTCAAATAACAAATACATCTGTGCAACACACTGCTCTCCCTTGCGTGGTACTTTATTGCACCTATAAAAGCGTTTTTTTCCATCTAGCGTCATATGAGTAGTTAATATTGACCAAGTATTTTCTACTTTTACGACTTCTTCAGCGGCACGAACATTCAAAAATTTCTCCACAAACATCCAATTCCTCGATTCACCACGCCTTTTCTTCGCCTCCTGAACGTCTTCCGAGTCTTCATCAGAACAGTACAAAGGGACTTCATTATTAGACGACATGCTTAATAAATACTTTCATACAAATCCATATCATAACCACTATCACAAACGTTTTTCAAATAAGAATACGAGCACTCGTTAATCGTGTCATTAATGTAAACAAATACACGTGAACTCGTTGCTGCACGCACCGAATAGAGCTCGCTCATTGGTGCAAATGGCCGGTCGCGCCCCTCTGATTCCCAACGAGCGTCAGTTACACTCCCGCGCTTGTGTTGCAAACTTTCACGAAAAAAGAATATGATTTATTAATTTAGTTGTTGAATGAAAAACTTTGATTGCTAATTTTGAGGCTGGAATTTGATTTTATTAGCAGACAGATGTTGAATCTCTAAAATATATAAAGTAGCTCACTTACAACATTAGTCGCCGAGTTATCAAATCAGAAGTAAATATATTTATCGGTAGCTCGGAGTCATATTAATTTACGCTCGTAAATTGACGCTGGTTTTTTGATATTCTGTTGGAATAGTAAAGATGATGAATTAATATAATTGAAGCTGTTCTATTAACTCGTCGCCTACATATAAAAAAAGACGCTAGGTTGCAGGTGCTAAAGAAAACTTTTGTTGCCGCACATATAATTTCCCTTTTGTAATAGTAGAGAACAACCAGTACCCTAATGGGGATAAAAACTGCCACTTGCTCACTACAGATGGCGCTGATCACCAGCGTCTTATAATTTGACAGCTAGCCATACATTTTTTTTAAACAAGCGACTTCCTTTACGCATAATTATTGAGCCAACTGGGCTTCACAATTATGCGTAAAAATGTCTCTTCGCACGTCATCCGTAGTCTACTGCCATAACCATGACCTTGTGGCCGGGCTCCAACGAAGCATACTAATACTAGATCAGAAGGGGCAGCTCAAATACTCTGTGGGGCAGCTTAAGGGAGGCAAAAACACGTGGTCTCTAGCCTGCTTTTTTTACGTTGGATAATTTAATGAAACTAATGTATTAGTTCTATGTTTATTTATGATTTGTCACATAATTATATAATACATTTCATCAATATAGCAGTGTAAAATAATAAGAATACATGTAATAAATAATTTTATCACATTCAGTGTTTGACTTAAATCTTACAATAATAACTAAATAAAAAATGAGAATAATAATAAAACCAGGAATAAATTTCAACACAATTTCACTCGTCATTTATGATAATATTTACTCGACATTGCTAACTTACTTTTAAAACAAATAGTAGTCAAAAGGAAAGTGAGCTACAGTATTTGCAAGAGATCTCTAAAGTGTCAATAGTTTATCGTATAAACTACATTATGAAATTCTAAACCACATTTCTATATTATTGTTATCCATTTCGGAAGTGATTGCTAATGCCGTATATTTTACTTTGTTCCAATTACATTAGAATCCTTCATTTCTAATACAACAATGAAGTTAATGTCGAAGAAATTTTAGTATAACTGTGGATCTGTGTGTATGTGGAATAACCAGTCTTCTGTTAATATACAAGTTATAAATAAGAAAATTATTCTTATAACTAGTCTAATTTATTAATTCATAATGTAGAAACAGCTGGAATCCGAAAAATGGAAAAAAGATTAATCTATCCGAAACAAATGATTGAAGTAATATAAAACTTCATAGATATTATTTGTTAAGAAACAGCCACTGGCGGTTATATTCTTACGGGCCTTTTTCCTGTCCTGCGGGTTTGCGCCGCGCCTGGCCTCTCCCGCATGCATAAGCTTAGCGTGTGTGATGCACCCATGCATGGCAGGAAACGGTACGATAGGTCGCCCGAAACGATAGGATGCGGGCAACGCACATACGTGCCAGATACGAACGCGGACACAAATCCGCAACATGGGAAAGAGGCCCTAACAAACACAGTTATACTTTAATACATTTTGCATCTCGGTGATTGCTAATAACATCGTTCGAGACATATTACATTTTTAATGGTTTGTATTAATTGACTCCGTCGATTGGCGTCCAGAGCTGGATCTTAATTCACGTCGCGGGCATGTCGATGACATTTCTTCAGATGACTTTCGGCTTTTCTTTTTATTGCATCTGCGTCCCCCATCATGAGAAGACAAATCTCCAATATTAGCATCATCCTCATTGGAGCAGTTGTCTTTTATTTCATTTTCTATTTTTGCATTGCAGTCTTCACCCAATGCAATGTCTTGATTTAGAATGGTAGAATCATCTGGATAAGAACTTGGTAGCTTTGTTTGTGATTTTTCATCCTTACCTAAACCAGATGTTGAAGTTGTCATTTCTGTAGGAGTCAATTTAGGAACAGTAGTATCGAAATCAGGTTTCATACCAGTTTTAATTACAGTTGAAGGAGCTATTAAGTCTTCAAGGTCCATTTCACCTGTGTGCGTTGAGTGATCAGGTTGCTTTTCCATGGATGTTTTTTTCTCCGAAGCAGAATTCTCTTTTACTTTTTTAGTGGGATTTAATTCTGCTGATGATAGTGCTAAGTTTTCTGGTTCATTCATAACTTCTTCATGGGGTCTTTTGTGACCCAAAGAAGTACCTAATGCTCCGTCTTCAGAGATTAATGTCCTAGAAATATATTCTGAAGAATTTTTTATTAATTTTTCGCAAACGTCCTTGTCATCTTTACCCTTTTTAGATTCTGCAGAACTCACAAGGCTAGCACTAAGAGCGCCAGAAGCCATTTGTTCTAATAACATTTTACTAATATCAATATCTTTTTTATCACCCTTTAATAGCTTTTCCTGTACAGCCGCAAATTCCGGAGGAACTTGTGACCTCATTGCATCAAATGGCAATTTCTTTTTATCGGTCTTAGAGAGATCGGTTGCTATGGTTTCGTGGGTATCATTATCCCGCGGTCTCTTTTCTGGTCTCATGATTGATTCGTAATTTAAAGATTGTTTTGATAAAGATTCTAAAAGATACGGATCTGGTGGCAAATGTATTTGTGGGAGTTGACTCGATTGCTGTCGATCAGACATTTTTTGTTGTCGGGAGGTGGATGAATTAGTGACAATAGTTGACGACCGTGGTGTAGTGGTTTTCGCAGTACTACGTGAAGCGCTATGGCTTGAACCTTGTAATGAAGAAGCACCCGAACTTGCCGCTATATTGTTACTCAATAATCCTAATGCATCATATGCTGACGACATACCAGAATGCATACCGAATGGATTTAGACCACTTAGCCCTAATTGAGGATACAACATATTTGGATTAGGAAATACAAATGGAAACTGTGAGTTGGATGATTTAGAACTAGAGGGATTTACACTTTCTGTCGTTTTCCGAGATTTTGATTTACTTTCACTTGAAACGCTGGACGACCCAGTAAGATTATTTAAGTCTAAAGAAGAGAATCCAGGAAGTCCCAATCCAGCTAAATTCGCAAATATATTTCCGCCGGCTATATTACCTAACAAATTTGGCATACTATTGAATGAGTTTAACAGAGGATTATTTTTAGGATCAAAACTTCCCAAGCTTGAAAGTAGCTTTGGGTCGAAGGTGTTCAACAATTTTGGATCAAATCCTGTTAAATTAGAAAGTGTTGCAGCTAATGTTTTAGGATCGAATGCACTAAGGCTAGACAGACTTGCCAAAATAGCGGGGTTTAAACCAGCTAAACTTTGATTCATATGAGAATTCGATGACATTACATTAGAAGATGGAGAATCAAGTGTGGGTGGTCGTCCTTTTTTGCGTTCATTCATTCCACCGCTGGATTGCATTGGGGAATGTCTTTGACTGCGAACATCCTGGGGCAACTTAATGTGCTCTTTTATACCTTCAGTCCATTTGGAGTCTATGTCATACATAGGATTTTCAGCAATCCATTGGGCTAGATGCTTAAGTTGAGGTGCTTTCGGGCCGACTATTCGCTTTCCAGTTACCCGATGTACTACTGGTACGTGCTCTTCCGGAGCAAGCCGAGGTGCTACACCTCGGCGACGCGTATCCACGCTAGCTTGTTCAGCTAACCACTTGTTTACTTTTGCTTCATGAGAATACGATTTCATCGGAGGTACAACCGGAGCTTTAGGAATCTTTGCTTGTTCCAAAGACTGTTGCAAAAACGAAGACAACTCCTTGGAAGAAGCCTGTGGAGACGGCACATTTGTCACCGTAACTGAAAATGGTTTCTGGATTGAAGAAGCCGCGGATGAAGTAGGAGGTGCTGCTGGAGTCACCGTCACGTCGGGCAAAACGTTGGTACTACGACCACGCAGGCTCTCTGACGAAGTATTAGGGCTCTTACATTTAGCTGCTGATAAGCCTAGTACTATTTCGTCTAGTTTCTTTCTTTTCTTTTCTTTTCCAACAATTTGTTCGGGTGCAGGCTGTAAAATAAAAATAAAAGCAAGTTTGTTATATATTCCTAATTATTATTCTTTAATCGGAACAGAGACGAAGCTACCAGCGCTTGTGATGTTGGTTGATGATAGACTTTGTATAAAAAAATACCGGAGAAGTGTATTTATTTACGTCACGGTCAATTCTCTAGTTGCAAATGTTAGTGTGTAATGACAAAAAATCGGTTTTATGTGATAAAACTACAAATTTACGATTCTCGGAGTTTTTCCTTTACTTGTGCTGTAAAACCAGGGCTTGGAACCAGTACCAAAAGTACAGGTTTTGTATTGGTACTTAGCTGTTCTTGCCATTCGGTACCGGGGTACCGGTTCCTGACAGTTACCGTTACTACACCTAACAAGTACCGGTACCAAATTCAGGTACCCGGCGCGCACCACAAATCTCGTATTTGTCCCGTACAAATATATAACCTTGAAGTTATTTTTCTAATGCTTAATAACTATCCTTTTTACTTATATCTGTTTTCTCCCTTTAACTTACGGAAATATTTGTTTGGTAACGGTACAGTACCGATGCTGATTAGAAATACCAACAGTACAGGTACCAAGGCCAATGGTACCGGTTCCCAAAAACACCGGTCTTTCAACCTTGCTTCTTGCCTAAATTCATGATTCTAGGTCAATGGGAAGTACCCTTCTGGTTTATGGTTTTGATTTATTGGCGAGTATTAAAATATGTCGCTTAATGGCTGTATTTTTTTTATTCGTTAACTTAGCAGCCTGATTATTTTAAAGCTTCAAGCGACCATAGATCTATTATTTGATATAAATTTCAATTTACCACGCACGCGTACATGAAAAAAAGGGTTTTAACAGACAGACGGATGGACAAAGTGATCCTATAAGGTTTGGTTTTTTTCTTTTTGCAACCAAACCCTAAAAATCTGTCCGAACTGAGTTATTTCAGTTTATACAAGCAGATTTGTAATGTAATAACTATGAGTAGTAGACCCAAAGTGGTAAAAGGAACTGTGACCTATAGTTGTGGAAGTAGAAGATTAAACTGCATTTTTAGTTATTTGTGATTTTTCAGATTAAATCAGTTTTTCAGATATGAGACATTTTCGGTTTTAGCCGCAGTTATAAAATTGTTCGAGAAATACTGTGAAATACAATTTTTTTTTTGCGGCCGATAAAATCAATACTTTTGCATACGTAAATATTCATCCCAAGTTGGGAACCCTTCAGTGTCCGTGCTCCGACACGCACTTGGCCGGTTCTTAAGCTTTACCGCCATACAATATTTCGTTTATGTTGAGTTTCTACTGCCTCTTTGGTCCAGTGGTCCCAAGCGCGAGCTAAGGTGAGCATTAGGTAGTCATCATAAATATCGAATTTCAACTCACCACATTCTTTCTTTTCATGAGCCTGGAAAGAGTGTCGTCGAGTCGGCTGCGCGAAGGCACGGAGGAGGGCGCCACGTCCGGGCTCTGCGTGCGGCGAGCCACAGAGAAGTCGTGCACGTCGCTGAGGTCCAGCGGCGCGGACAGGTCCACGGGAGCGGCCGAGGGCGTCGGCGCCGCCTGCGCGCGCTGGTGCGCCGGCGGCGGCGCGCTGCTGTCGCCCGGCGCCGCGCTGGCGCCGCCGCCGGTGTGCGCGGCCTGCGGCACGGACAGCAGTGCGTGCAACTTAGCGCGGTCGGTCTCGACGTCGATGGCGATGTGACGCTTAGGACCCAACTTGCGCTCGTCGAGCGCGTCGGGCGCAACGCGCGCGTCCTGTTTGGCGGCGGCGGGCCACTCGCGGTTCTGTACGGCGTGTGCAATGTGGTGCAGGCGCGTCTCCAGCGCCCGCTCGGAGAACCAGCGCTCCGGAGGCAGTGTCTCCTCGATCCGTCCGAGCTTGGCTAGCGTCTCTAGTTCAGAGAGAGCGTCTGTGTCGTCCTCGGTGGTCCGATCGCAATTATTGGAGGTTCTCTTGCTTCGCCTCAGCGACATGCGCGTTTCGCCGGCAGTCTCTTCAGAGCCGGCCGCGTCTTCCTCGTCGGAAGATATCTTCTGTGCTTCGCTCCTACTTGAGCTCTTGTGACTTGCATACCACTTGCTAGCGCAATCAGCGAATGGCATTTTGGGATCACAGAACAGCTTACTATATGTATCACCCAATCCGTGCCTGAAAAATGTATTGGAAATTAGAAAAAACAAAAACAGTGGCACTCCGGGAGTACCGACAGAAGTGAAACCTTGAACAATTTGATTGTGCAGGAAATAATGTATCGCGCGTTGATGTCTTTTTAATGGTCAAAAGCTGGTGTTGCAACAGTGTCGCGAAATCAATGGTTTAGTCCCATCTCAAAAATGCCCAAAGCGCCTAAAGAAGTTTTCACTTCAAAAAAGAATCTTGTAAAATGTTGCAATTGTATAATTGAACGGCAAAAAAGAGGCACCAACTTTTGGTCATTGGCTTTTAATGATGCACCTGATGTACCCTATCGGTTTTTTTTTGACATGGTTACCGACCGAGTCAGTTTTTGTAAAAAGCACTGGCCGATACCTTCCAAAATCGACTTTTAAGTATCCGCCCGTATTCCTGGGGTAATTGCGTAACACACTTAAAATAGCAATGCCTTTCACTTTTAAAATTCCACAACAACCACATTTATGCGTGATTTACGTTGTCGAGGAGACCAATTTTTCAAACATATGAACCATGTTGTGTATTAGCAACTTCTTTCAAAATCCGTCATATTGTGAATGAAACTGTGTTACAGAATTGGGGTGCAGGTTTGAATCGCTTTTTAAAATTGGGAAAAGAGGCCGATCTTTTTCTGCCGATTCAATTAAACCTTTACCGTCTTTGAAAAAAAGACGGTAAAGGTTTTGGTATCATCAAATTATGTGACATAAATTATTATCGTATGTTTTGATTGCGTTGACTGAGAAGCTAGTTTATTTTTAAATAAAGCTTCAAGTCATGTTTCTAGCTTTTTTATTCGTCCAAGGGACTGCGAAAATGGATATTGCTTGACAGACGGACTACAAAATAATCCTATAAAGGTTCCGTTTTATGGTTTTGAGGTGTGGAACCCTAATTCGTTTTTTTAAATAAAGTTTTTTATTTGTTATTTTATAGTTTTTTGGTAAATATTATAACATCACCAACATAGAAATTGATAAAACCAGTATTATTAAAACGAGTCTGAAAAGGAGATGTTTCAAAACAGCTTGACACAAATCTCCAAATGCCTTAGATTTTAAATTTTAATAATTCACGAAATTTTTGAAGCAATGAATTACTAATATCCTTCACATTGTTATTTTAAGTGTGTAACGCAATTGGGTTGTCGATCAGTGAATCTGCTATTTATGAAGTTAAATCTAGTGTTAAGTTATAATTGGATGCCAGAAAACTAATAATTAACATTTTAATAAAAGAATTATGCCCGGTTTCAGGAACCAAAAACAACACAAAAATTAGCTAACAAATGGTGAAGCGCGCGGAACTTGCTGTGATTGGTTGAATTAATTTATCAACAGCCAGTCGCATCACTTTACTTGCGTTTGGTGTTGACATGTCGATAATAATTTTCGTTGCAGTAACCGGGCGTTAGTAGTTAATATGACGTTCTTCTAATCAATATTTGAAACGTAGGTCGGTCTTTGTTTACACACCGCCTTATTAATAAACCCAAAATAAAGGTATGCCAATCTTAAACCCAGAAAAGGGCCAATCTTAAACTTAACTTAATACAAGTTGCAACTTTAGTTTATTGTAAAGAGGTTAGAAGTTTCAAATATTTTAAATATCGTACAGTATACTGCACGTTAGTAGTAAGAAAACCAGTATAAACGGAAAAACGGCATACGACGATTTTATAACTGTACTTAACAACTTTGTATGTACTATATTCGACGAATAAATGACTGCCTTTGTCAAGCACATTGCAAAAAACACAGCAAAACTACATTGAATTAAAAGCAATGCAAATAAAACTTACTTGCAGACACCTAAAACCAACAGTTTGTCGTGTCGAGCCGGTTGCCACCACGGTGGAGTGTCCGGTGACCGCTCACATAAAGCCAATCGAGTATCTAGTGCAGGATGTGGAGCTACTTCTTCACGTAATACTCGTAGAAGATCAATCCTGTAAAAAGGTATTGGGATTAGAAACGAATAGGGTCTTGACGCAGAACGTCTGAATCGCAAAACGTCCGGTTGAAATAAAAGTTCGATTCGAAAAACCTCCGAATTTAGGCGGTCAGTATCGAAACTATATAAACAGAAATGGAGAAAGAAAAAAAAAAACTGGAAGTTTGCATGACGGTAAAGCTATAAAATAAGTTTCAGTTAAGTTCAATCATTAATTTTATACAGGATGATTTTTTGAATGAAACTATGGTTAGTAGAGCAGTTTTTTTTTTTAAATGCTTCTTTCTGCCTAACCTAGGAATCGAACCCGATCGCAAGGACTTCTATAAAATAAAGAAAAGACCTATGGTCCGCCTCTGTAAATTTGTGTTTAAAGTATTAAATACTAGCTGCACCCTGCGGTTTCACCCGAGTGAGTTTCGATTCCGTGGGAATATAGGGAGAAAAACTAACAGCTATGTACACACAGCGTCATTAAATGCTAGCCTCTCAAGTTTTAAAATAATGCTACTACATTGAATTCGTTACGAATAATCTAAAGAATACATAAAAAAAAGAGTTTATTGTTTCGACTTTGATCCAAACCATCGCATCACCGAACGTAGTTTGATGAATTAGCCAGCGAGCCCATGTGAATTGCGATGAAATTGCTATCTACTATCGTCCGAGTCATTTAGTCAAGTACCACTTAGTCACCTCGTTAAGTAGCTGATTAAACGAAGATGTCTTCGACATTTTTTGTACTCTTTAACCATAGTAAAATTTTCAAATAACTGGTGTCGAAGTTCATGTATGTAGATTATTTTTGAAAATGGTTAGTAAACTTCTTCCATTAACTTTTGATGTTTTAAAAAATTTGGTTGCATCAAAAGGTTTGCTAAAGTATTAAGTACCTAATGGGATAGCAATGAAGGCCATTAAATTTGAGAATTTAGAGAAAAGTGATATTTAGTAACGAATTCTGGGAAATTGTCAAAAAAACATAAATATTGGGTTTTTCTCGAATGCCATGAATTTTCAGCTAGGTTTTATGTATTCATACAAATACAAATATTTTTATTTGTTGAACATAGGTAGGTTAGGTACAGATGTTGTATTTATTAAAGAACGTTATGTCTAGCCGTCATCGGCGTACAAATAAGTTAGGTACAAAAAATGCTGATTAAAATAAATTATCAAAACAATTAACATAAATAACATCACGTCTTGTTTCCCCGAAGGGTTGGGCAGAGGTGTCCCTGTAGCAGGTTCACCCACATTTCGCCATTTATGTTTTTAAGTCCCATGTAATAGGGGGCGAGCCTAATGCCATCAACCGGGCACAAATCCAGACTCCAGGCTGCTACTGAGAAATTTCAGATAGAAAAACCCAATAACACTTTGCCCGACCTGGGAATCGCACCCAGAACCTCATGCTCAGCAGTAGTGCTTGCGACCACTAGGCCAACGAAGCCGATTAGACTCGACTTTAATAGTCAACACAATAAAAACGTTCCAATAAAATATAATAATAATAAATTCTAGTATAAATTGTCAAATTAATAAACAATAAATGATAATATTTAAAAAAATATATTAAAAGTTAATTACTTTTTAATTAATTTATATGTGTCAGTTATGTATTCGTTCACCGTATAATATGTTTTTTCATATAATATTCCTAGGTGCCATTCCTAAAAAAACTTTTTTATTAAAGAGCAGTGCATATCTCTCTGTTGCGTCGTTTAGATCTCAATATTTCTAAGTAAGAACAACGGACTGATTTACTATTTTTGCTATATTGTAGAGCGCATATGAGTATTGGTTTAGTTTTTTGCAAACAGTTTCTATATGACATTTCCAGTTTAAATGAATATCCAGGTGAAGTCCCAAAAATCTAGCACTGCTTGTTTCAGCTATTATTTGATCTGCATAAGCTATGTTTAAGTTGTTTTGTTCTTTGGTAAAATGTCATAAGCTTTGTCTTAGCTATGTTTATTTTTAATTTATTAATGGACCAAAGGATGGACTTGTTTATGTTATCTTAGTACTGGTTTACTGCTACTGTCATCGGCAAACATAACAGTTTGATGCTCAGTGCATTTTGGCAAATCTTTAATATATATGAGAAACAACAAGGGGCCAATGACAGTTCCTTGGGGTACACCACATTTTGTATCTCTAATTGGTGAAAAATGAGTAACTTCTATCTTGGATTTAGAACTAATTCTATTTAAGACAGTGGCTTGTTTACGTCCAGGGAGTAATGTTTCCCCTGACAGCGTATCGTTCTAACTTATCCAGTAATATTTCGTGATTTACGTGATCGAATACTTTCGACATGTCCATGTACTTAAAGAAAGAAAGAAAATAGGTTTATTTGTCACAGAGACACGTGCATACATAAAAGACAAGAGTAAACGAAAACAACAAAAAGTACATAATAAATCACGAGCATAAAACAGAAATTAGTCTGCAGCTGCACGACATGATTACTGTTGTTTAAGTAATTGGATTTTGTTTTGTCAACGTTACTAATTATTTCTGTAAATAATTCATAGACAGCTTTATTAATGTTTCTGTTTTTTTCCGAAAACCATATTGTTCTTTAGCCAGTATATTGTTTCCTTCAAAGAATGAGTTTATAGACTTATATATATATATATTTTGGACATTATCAGAGCTATTGGACGGTAATTTGAAATATCAGCTTTATCGCCTTTTTTATGCAGTGGTTTAATTATGGTAATTTTTAACATATTAGGAAAGTGGCCATGTTCTATGCATAGATTAATAATAAAACTCAAAACTGGTGCAATTATATGCGACACAGATTTTAAAATCTCAGTAGTTATTCCATCATAACCCATGCTATTTTTGTTCTTTAATGAATTGATAATATTAAATATTTCCAAGGAATTTGTCGATGTCATAAATATAAATTTGGGATAATAATTTGCGCAAGATATAGCATTACTAGTATTATAATCAATTTCAGGATGGATTGAGTCTATATAGTAATCATTCAATGCCGTAGCCATTTAGGGTCATTTATTATTTTATCACCATTGAGTATTTTTTTTTACGAATTCATAAACAGCTAATACTCACAGCGGCATTAAAATTGGGTCTGCGTGTTGTTTGGCCCTTGGATCGGTCTGTTTGTAAAACGTTTTAAAATAGTTGTTTGGCTAACATATATAAAAATGGAGCTTCAGACTGTGAGATTATGTCATTTTTTGAGAGCTTTAAAGCATCTGTAAGGTAATACTGCCGACGGGACGTGTGTGAGAGTATTGATGAGAAATTTTTAACTATATTGTGTAACATATACGTAAAAATCAGCTGCCAGAATTTAAGTGAGGTGACTAGCGTTTTTACGTACCTTGATTACCTGATACCTAGAAAATGGCCGTCTGGCCAAACTAGCAGGTAGCCATACGATCATAGTATATACTTACACTACTCAATCTTACACATTTTGTTCATCAGAAAATAAGTGACGTTTGGCGGCCCTGGGATCTTGGACTATTACATATTTAGTTCAACAACGCTTAAATTTGCTAACAGTATTTTTGCAATAATATGAATGCTATAATTAGGTTGTTTTTAAAAATCAAAGTACAAGTTTCAGACTTAACGTCTTCATATCGGTCGAATAGACCTGTAAAACTTCCCTGTTTTCGATTTGTCGATAAGGTTTAGAGGAGTCCTTTTATAAAGTTTACAAAGCAAGTTTATTCGAAATAAATAATATGAAAGTAATTACCTTTCAAGAGTAGCAATCGCTCTCTCTTCACCAATAGGCTCTGCTTTTAAATCTGCTCTTGTCGGTAGCTCAGCTTCTCCCACAGAAAGTCCACACTGACGTTTGCACATGGCCATAAACGCCTTTAAATAATCCGTTAAAGCGTCATCACTTTTTGTGTCCAATCGTGCAAGTGTTCTAAAACGACTCCAGCGAAGACTTTTAGTGGTTGGGTCGAACTCCACTCCATAGGAAGCAACGGTACGACGGAAAGCTTCTTCGTCTGCGCGCGTCCAACGCCATTGTGAAACCTCATCTCTGGCCAACTGATCCATCCGCTCTCGTCGCTCCATCTTCTGAATGAAATTCATACTTAATAATCGTATACATGTTTCCCCTTAATTATAAATGTTCCTTAAGAGTTAAACTATGATTAAACGTCAATGTGACCATACATTTTTTTCCACCGTATCAAAAAGTCATAAAAGCAAATAGCAAAACGACCTATAGGACTAGTTCAGACATGGCGCAATTCTCACGTATTCTAACCGCGTGGTTTCAATCCACGAGGATTCAATGTGTTCAGACAAGCGCGATGTGTGTGCGGAGTAAGGTAGGGTGACAGCCGCTTCATTCCAATAATGGAAGTCGAAGAAGCAATATGTGTGCTTGCCCCGTAAAAAAAGAAAAAGAAAACGGCAGTATTGGGTACATCCAATTTTACGTGATTAGCTCACCCATGGTCAGTTTATGACTTTATATCCAAAATTAAGGAGTTTTGAGCCTAAATTCTTTAATCATTATTTGAGAATGTTGAAAAATTCATTTGATGAATTACTTGGAATGATCGGTAAACAAATTGCATCTTATGATACCCAAATGAGGTCAAGCGTGAAGGTCAAGGATGAATAATTCGGTGTCGAAGTGATCCATTGTCACACGTCCAATACGCGGATTCCACGGAGCAACTGAACGTGCTCTAGGCATGTCAAGTAAATAGATCTTGAGCGCGGCGTCCGCGCGAATTCGTTTTATAGCGGTTAAAAGGCGGCTAACGCAAGTATACATGGTCCGCGCGGTGTAGTATGAACGTCTAGCAAGGAATGGCGCCATGCATGGCGGGAACCGCGCGGTTTCAAACGCGGTTCCCGCCATGTCTGAACCAACGCATAATCAAAACGATACTTTTTAAATATCCTATTAGCAAATCCTATTTATAAAGTACAGTAATACTGAAAAATCACTATAGGTTTTTATCGTCATGGGTCAGTTTACCATTTATTTGAAAGGTAGGTATTGAAATGAAAACTAAAGAAGAATTAAAGCACTTAAGAAAAATTATTGGGGCCTTCAAATGTATTGCTATATTAATGTGAATAGATATTAAAATTTTGTAAGTGTACTGAATTGTTGTAATAAATAATTTCTTATCATTTGAAGTTCAGTTTTGATTCCTTTAAAGAAAAAATCGGACAAGCGCACATCACCCCCAAAAAAATCTAGTTAGGGAAACATTTAATTTTTTCCTCGGGTTAGTTTAGATTAGAACTGTGACAAGCATCCAAGTTGATCGCAGTTAATTAGTCTTTCGAGATAGAACCATACAATGTATAACAAATTAGCAACGATTGCTGTATTCACTTTGAACTGAATAATGCAAAAAAAAAATTAAGTCCGTTTTTATAGTTTATTTTTATTAAACATCCATGATCTCTTAGCAAGCCACTAAGCTTAAGTGGATCTGAACCCGACATGTCTGCCGCATATCAGATGAGAAATGGGCTTAAAGAACCACCGAGTGCTCCCATTACACGCAAAATGACATCGCGGCAAGCCAACACGAAGGTGGGGGACGAGCTTGACTCCTACCGAAAGAACTGGCTGGCAATAGCAAAAGACAAAATTGTGTTGAAAAGGGAGAGGGAGGCCTTTGCCCTGCAGTGGAACAATACAGGCTAAGATTTTAAAGTTTATAATAGTCTCGACCTGATGATACATAAAAGTACTCCTTTAAAAACAAACTTATATTTATGTGTGGTATGACTGTACCAATTCTGTTCTTTTGTCTTAAGGACAATTTTCTCGTAGGACGATTTGCTAATAGGACATTTTGCTAAAATGTATTTTTGATTATATGTCGTAGGACAATTTCCTTTTAGGAATTTGATACGGAAGGCATTTTTGACGTTTAAGGTGTCTTGAATATAAGCAACATTAAAAAATAAAGGCGGTTTTGTACAAGGTGGCGCAAAAGTAATGTCATAATATGAATTAGTGTTTTTTTTTTTCAAATTTGAAAGATTTGAAACTTATGTTGTAGACAGATATAGAATTAGTTAACAATGCAATGAAGCGATACACACAGCTCAGGCAATGACGGAGATTTTGAACACCAATTACTGGGTCGTGTAATCTCCCCCGTTTTGGCGATTTGTACTGGCCAGCCAGATCCCTAGATCTGACAGCGCCAGACTTCTTCCTTTGGGGCTTTTTGAAATCTCGCGTTTACCAACACAAACCATAGACCTTGCAAGTCTTGAATGTCAACATTGGACAAGAAATCACCAAATTGGGGCCAGATTAATTCAAAATGCCGTAAAACGAGTACAAATGTGCATTAACTCAGTTCAGGTGATCAGTTGACGGTTATAATTTTTTGCACTGAATGTCATTAAATAATCTTTCCGTGAAATAACAGAGCCTAATTATTTTAATTTTCAACAAAATGGCAGCCAATTCACACTATGACATTACTTTTGCGCCACCTTGTATTAGCATTTAATAATAGAATTTTAAAAAAATAACGGCCAGGTGCGTATCGGATAACGCACAGTGAGATATACTCACTGTGCGTTATCCAATACGCACTTTTGTAGTCGGGGTATATATTTGTGTGTACAGTCACGAGCACTAATAAGCACTTAGCAACTTTTAAAAGTGATTTTGTCCTACTGTATTGATTGTAATTTTATACTGTTACGAACATATTATTTTGGATTATATGTAATTTGGAATATACACAATATATGTGTCTGTTAGCGCTCGTGACTGTACATAATATTGATTTTATCGAAACCAAAAATATATATATATTTGAGAGTAATTCTCAAAAAAACTGAAACACAAAGTTATTTCTGCCGGTGTAACCGGAAACATCCCATATCTCACATACAATGATATTTTTAACTATATATAGATCCAACGATACGCCACACGCTTATGTGCACACTGAATTATTTTTTGCATGTATGGGAAGGGCCACCCTAATTTTTATTTTTCCTATTTCAACTGCCGTTGTTTAGCGATGCAGAGAATAAATCTTCTTTCCATGTTTATCATCGATATAGTGCCCATATTCTCCGATATGGCTGTATGTCATTCAGGCGCACGGATATAACAAAATTATTAGGGTTCAATTTTTGCCATTCTGCTATGGAACCCTAAACACCGGCAAAGAGCGAGTCGAACTCACCGAGGGTGCCTGCTGTTTTTTAGAAAGAATACACACATCCAACACAATCTATAGGTACTTGGTACTTGGACTTTTAATCGTTCACTAACTTGACAGTTCGATGCAAAATAAAGTTACCATCCGCACCCACCGAGGATGGTACAAATAAAGAACCTTGTATCTAGGATTTCGTAATTTTATAATGTATATTTGCCTCGTTGGTCAGAAGAGCCACTGCTGAGCGCGAGGTCCTGGGTTCGATTCCTAGGACAGGTGTTGTTATGGTTTTTTTTCGGTTAGAAAAGCCAATGACCAAAACTGGTGCGTTTTTTTTTTCAGCAACCATTAACGAAACTTATACATTTAGTAGAAACTATCATAACAAACGAATGTTTGTAAGGTGGTACAGCTTAAAAATCAGTTCCGAGCCAAGTTAAATCAATTAAAAAAAGTTAAATTATACAGTGTGATTTTTGAGATGGAACTTTACCCGCCTCTACCCTTGCTTGAGCCAGCCCGCACCACAGCCCGTAGCTTTAAATTCCCCAAATAATAATATTAATCCAATCCAGCCTGTCCCTTGTAGTCCTCCCCCAGCGACGCCCTAAGCCGAGGTCGGTACCCCACAGGGTGCCCTTAACGTGTAGTCGCTTAGTTTCTAAGTTTTATGCCCTGGCTGGACGCCTTAATTTGTTTTATGCACTGGCTGGAAAGCCTTAATTTATTGAGGCAGCCACAGGAAAGTCCGGTTAAGCAGCCAACAACCTCCAAGGATGACCTGCGAGACCTGCTTTTGTAAAAAAGCCCTTTTGTGTAGTTTAGGAGGTTCTTTTCAAAACTTGACTATTCCAATTTCGACAGAACACCTTTTTTTTGGTTATTAGTAATATTGAAATTTACATGCAGCAAAAACAAAAGTTTGTCAAAACGTAAATAATCTATCTAGCAGAAAAGACGCATAATTTTATCAAAAGTAGTTTGATGCAGTTCGAAATTCATTCCTAAAAAACCAGTAGCTGAATTCAGAAAAAAAAAAAAAAAAGTGGAAAAAACAAGTTTTTTAGTAGAATTTACACTGAGCTTTGATGAAGGTTCCTTTGATTACTTTGCTCTACTACCCAGTGCAGCAATTTAGCCCCGATGTGCCATCTTAAAAATCACTCTCTATAAACTAAAATAACTCAGTTCCGACTGACTTTTATGATGTACCGTGACACATTATTAGTTAGTGATGTAATAATGTATCAAATTTTTAAGTTTCAGTAATGGCCGCCAGAAAAAAAAACAATATGGTGTACATTATGGTCTTTTCTCAGTAGCTGCCCAGAGTCTGAATGTGAGCTCGGTTGATGGCCATAGTCTCGCCCCCTATTTAATGGGAATTAATAAGAAAAACATAATTGGAGAAATGTGGTACACCTCAACGCAACCCTTCGGGGAGGTTAACGAAACTATTAAAAAAAAATGCTTTTCTATTACGCACCTTAGCTCTTTGTTGCATTTTAAGCTCCTCTCTTTTGTAGTTTCTTTGATACGCAGTGATTAGTCTCCGGAGTCTCGTATTCAAATCTTGCATTGAAGGCCATAAATGTCCACCACTACTGCTTTGAGTACTGTCATCATCAGGCCGAGGAGAAGCTGCGGGGGATGTTGCTCCAGCTCCACTAGATACATCGTCTGTGCAATCTTCGTCGCCCACTGTACTACCTCTCACCTTCCTTTCTTCACTCCTGTTACACATCATACATGTCAGTCACAGTCAGACCCACAGATACACAGCTCCGCTGCACCTGCACGTCGCCCTTCTCACATTTACAATAGTATACGCGGAAAGCATAGTATTCAACGTTTGACTTCGTAACCAAGCTAAATTGATAATATTTTCGCAAAATAGTACATAACTGCAGCGGCCTGCAAAAGAGGCATTGATGGACTCAGGTTTTACAGATTAGTCCTTCAATGTCTGGTTGCGGCCAAGACATGTATAGTACTTTTCTCAAATAATGCGCGGAAATTCAAACTAAGTAAATTAATTATAAAGTCCAAAATCTATGACGAACAAAAATAATGATTCAAGAGCCGATATCAATTTCTTTCTTTTTTGATTAAAACAACTCTATTTGCAAGCCAATTTAAACAAAATTTTTGATAAGTTACCTCCGTGGTTGCTGTGTAAAAAGCTCGTCCATTTTTAAATTAGACGATAGATGTTAGTTTTAATAGTATTTATTCGGCCGCTGTACGCGAAAAGTATGGATTTTCATACTAACACTGCCGACCGCTGCTCGCATGTATTTTACCAGCACAGCATTTTCGATTTTATCTCGATGAAGGTTGTTAAAATAATGCACGAATTTCCTAGCATTATCGAGAAAAAAAAAAATCGTAAAAATTTGACCTATGTACCATTTTTTTTTTTCATAATGAAGTCTTTAAATGGTGCCTGTTCCCTAGATAAAATTTGGATGGTGGTTAAAAAATCACAAACAATGCATTCATTTGAATTTAGAAAATTCTATTATATGTAGCTTTATTTTGAGACGAGTTGGTGTCGAGTAGTTAGGGTGTGCGATTATCATAATGGCCGTTAACGAGTTCTGGAAGCCAGTTGCGTAACACACTGTTAGTTACAAATCCATTGTTTATACGCTTTTTTTTTGCTTTTCCCAACTATTGTCGAGCAGACGACGCAATAAATGTTGTTGAATTGTCAAAATGTGTGTTACGCAATCACCCTGGTGCATAGTATTACGATAAATGAATGCAGAAAGTATTATTTTTCTGAAAGATTGTATATTGCTACAGTAGAATCCGTTTATTATGAGTCCGCCTATATTGACCAACCGATTATTATGACGTAATTACACTACGAAGGTTGGTTTTCATATAAAATTCTTTATGAAAAAGTCGGATATAATGACTTCCCTTACAGTGACATGTCTCTTATTACGACCCATTTTTAATAAATTATGTCCGGTTATAATGACTGAAATGATTCTTTACACCTCCGGTAATGTTCGCTGATTCCCGACAAACGTTCGGCACGTGGCTCGTTTTTGTTTTGAGTCTCAGTGTAATTGACGTTTGAAGGTCACGAATTGTTTTTCGTTTGTCGTTTGAGTTTTTCATTGTACATACTGGGAAAAAATGTCATCTCATCGTCGTAAAGCATTTACGATTTAGGAGAAAGGTGCAATAATTTTACTAATGCAGATTAGAAAATGGAGAATCAAACTTATCTCTCGCAAAGGAATTTGGCGTGGGTCATTCGACAATCTCAATGATTTGAAAAAAGAGTTTTGCTTTCACAAAACGCTTTGTATGACGTCCGTTTATTATGACGTGTTTGTCAATTCCATTCGATGTCATTATAAACGGATTCAACTGTACTTTTGTTTTATTTAATCTCACATAACTCGGGTTGGGTGCGAAACCGTCATTAAAAAAAAAAAATCTTATGTACTCACTTGATATCAGTACATTCAGCATCATCTGGTGGCCCCAGTTTGTCTACAAAGCAAAGTTGTGGATCTGAACGCATTGCCAAATAATTTTCGTAACCATGGACGTATGTTCCTACAAGCAAGGACACGTCACACTCACTATCCCACCACAGGCGTGGAGGTGTGCTGTCCACACCACGAGGTACGCGCATTCCCAAGGAACTGCAAAAGATAAAAAATTCTCTTAGCGCCCGGCGTTGCCAACTTGTGTGATGTGTACATTGTTGCGATAGTAGTTAGAGTTACATTCAATGATCTAAAGGGTGTTTCACATGAGAAGATAACGACCACTTCTGCTGTGATGGTGAAGGCTGTCGATCATTATCGTTACTGTCTGCCAGTGTGAAAAGCGACCAATAGTCGTGCGTCACCAACGCGCCGTAGTGCGTTACTATAGAATATAGATGGCGCTAATACCAGTTTTAAGTTTTCACTTCTGTCGGCAGTCCCCCCATGATTAGCATTTTTTTTAAATACTGGACCTCGTAATAAATTAATAGTTACTTTCAAATATGTGTCTAAACAATCTTTTTTTGTTTGTTTTATCGATTTTATTACCATGACGTAAAATTTCGCCAGTTTAATTTTATTTGACGTTGTATAGAAAGTACAGGATTTCGTAGTAAATTCTTGCGGTTTCGCCATGCCCATCTGACCGTCTGTCATACCCTCGTAAAATCTAGATTTTATCGATCTTCTTTTTTATACATGCAATAATTGCCAATCAATTATTGCAATAATAGCACGCGCCTTGTTTACACCAAGGCAATTATTGCAAAGCGATTATTGCATTTGAGATTTCTTGCCTTAGAAGAGCAGCAACGATCAACACACCCTCACTCACCGTCACCAGTCACTGCACTCATGTTTGAAAATAATATAAGGTAGGCTGCTCGTCATTGGTAACAAACCTGGTACATAAGCTGACCTCTTATTCTATTGGCACTCCGTACTACGCCAGGCCAGCTCAAGGTCAAAGTGAGCTAAGCTAACTGAGTTACGACCTGTTTTAACCAATACCAGTTCAAAAGGTAACATGCCCGTATTACGCAAGCATTATATGTGTTGTTTACACGGTGCTAGTCGATTACTGCTTCAATTTTATAGCATGCAAATGGGAATAAACTTGCAATGGGTAAATGGCAAAATTTCTAGTTTAAAATTATAGAACATTCATGATTTTACCTGGCATGAACTCCACTCTCGATTTGTGTCGCGTAATCACCTATGACCTCATGTTTGATGTAATACATCATTCGTACTCGTAGTAACACCCTGAAAATATAGCCATGTTCAATTTCGATTTTCAAATTTATATATATAATAGAAGTTTATATAATTTAAATAATATGAAAAACCGTCCTATTCACTGAGTACATTATGCTCCTCATATTGTTATGCTTATTATGCTATGCTTATCATGTCTTGTCTTGTCTCTCTTATATCAATGTCAAGCAATAGTACATCATTGCAAAGGCCGTGAATAGGCAATTGCAGGTCGAGTATGAGTTTGAAGGCAGAGCCGTAGGCGAGGACTTCACTAATACGAGACAGGCAATTGCCATTTCTGCCAAGGCATATATAGTGCTTTTCTCAAAAGTATGCAGGGAAATAAAACATACTTTTTATATAATACATTTAATTTAATTTATTATGTATGTAAATAATAAATCAAGACGAATTTTCAGCTTTGCCGCCAATTTCTGTGCCGAAAGGCAAACACATTTGTGGCTATACAGCCACGTCAACGCAATTTGTACTAAGCAAAGAGACTTACTTTGGTATACTAAGAATGATAAAATGAGCCAATCAAAGAGTATTTAATAACCCCAGCACGCCGTTTCATACAACATTGCTGGAGCGTTGTAATGTTCTAAATTCAAAAACGCTTGAGCTCCTGCAATGGATTTGATTTTCTTCGACCGTAAATTCGATACTTCGCGTGTTCTTCTTTCGAAAATAATGACATTTCCATACATGTTTGAGAAAAAATATTTAATAAGGTTGGTTTAACAACAGTCTTAACAAAAATTATTGAAATGGACGTAAAATACATGCAACTTTATTACCGATGTTGCTATAATAAAAATGTTTTGTTTTGAATGATTTGCTACATCGGTCTCACGTCGCGAGAAAACAAAGTGTCAAAGTCCTTTTTTTCGAGCCTTCTCGAGCTTGGCGTGCATGTGAGTTAATAGAATGACATCAGATTTGTAGACACATCTCGTGAAAACGTGAGAGGGGCATTGTCGCGCCGCGCATGTAAGCTCGTTGGGCGAACACGCAAAATCTAACGCCATGTCAATAATTAAAATTCATCCAGCTGTTTATTTGGATGCTACGAGCGAATAAAGAATCATACATTTATATACAAAGATACCATTCTTGGCAGTTGGGTAAAAAATATGTACTTACTTATTGGCATGTCTAAATAAATGCTTTTTGTAACTGTTTTCCAGATACAATTCACAGTCATATTTTTCCGTCGAACTCCAATGAACCGGATCTTCCCATTTTTGAAGATCATTGGATTTAGGCAAATCCTTTGGTCTGTTTTTCTTTTTTGCGTTTCTTCCTCGAGGCACAGGATTATGTAGTCCACTATGATTTCTAGAGATGGTAACTTCCCCGTTTTCACAAGGTTCTATTAGATCCCATATAAAATTTCTTATTTTCTCATCACCTTTATAATGGCGTAAACAATATAAAACCTGGAATTGAAATGACATAATTAACCAAACCAGCCAATATCGATGGTGTTGCAAATATTACGTAAAATTATCAGTATACATTTCAACTCAGTCAAAGTCTTAAACTTTCTCGGTATTAGCATGGCAAATCATCATAAGAAAACGAAATTTCAAGAACTAAACAGAAAATCCTCAAAAAATATACATTATACGTGTGCTGTTTTTAATACTGACGCATCAACATTCTACACTGCTGGGAGACCTTACCTGACCCTCTTTAGTCAGATAGCCTTTTAACATCTTGGGAAAATACATGGGTCCCGGTATTTTTGCAGTTACACAGATGCGTATAAGCGAATTAATTATAGATAGTGACAGCTAACTGTCCAATTCTTAGACGCTGGGTAGTAGCGACATCTGAAGTGGGCAAGTGTCAGATTTTATTCCTATTCTTAAAAATTCGGTGCCCAATTAGTCACCTATTAAGGTCATCAACTCCGAACTGACTAACAATATTGGTAAAGTCGATTAGTGGCAAAGGTTCTCCTTAAAAGCTCTTTCCCTACCCATAGTTCGTTGCCTATTCTCCTTTTAACGTTTCTGTTTCTCAAATAAATAATTTAAAACAGTGCAGCGAAATGCACATAATATTTTCACGCATTTTAAACTCGGTTGTTAATTTGTTTTTGTTCCTTAAGGCTCGGTGCACGAAATAGACTGATTTTGATCAATTTTCATTAGTTGTGAGAAAAGGAAACACAATTTTAACGTATGTGTGATTTGAAAAGTCGAATTCTTTGTCTTGTACACAGCGTAAATGGATTTTTCAAATAAATTAAGGGTTCGTGAAAAATCACTAAAATTCGCAACAAGTTTTCCAAAAATTGACGCGAGACTGACGTTTGATCGTTTCGTTAGAAGAAACTACTTTCGATTTTGAAAATTAATAAATATCCTCAATATCATTATATGGTCTACTTATGTAAGGGGAACCACTTCTTTCGACTTCCATACAAAATATAGAAAAAAAAAATGTTGTAATAACCATTATTATTATTTTTTAAACCCTGTCTGTAATGTATTTTTCCTATTATTTAGCAAACCATATCAAGAAATTTAAAAATCACACATTAGTCTTCAGCTACACTTGAAATAAAATCAAAATTGTATTTTATAATTATATACTATATTAAACCCTGTCTGTAATGTATTTTTCCTATTATTTAGCAAACCATATCAAGAAATTGAAAAATCACACATTAGTCTTCAGCTATACTTGAAATAAAATCAAAATTGTATTTTATAATTATATACTATATCTACATTAAGTAAATCAAAGGCGAAATAAACCACATCTTCGAGAGCGAAAAGTGATGCAACTTTTAACAGGTGCTGTGACTGAGTGACTGACACGAATGGTTTATAGCACCACGAAAACTGTACTTTTATACTTACACAGACTTAATGCTTCAATTATTTCAAGCTTTTTTTACAATTAGATAAGTTATTGAGGAAAAAGTGTTTTTTTTCGTGCACGGAGCCTTAAAACCACACTAGCTATAATATTATTACAGCAACTAGGAACGAATTCCTGAGTCAACGCACTCACAAAGACACCCGCTGCTACACGAAACATTGGACTGATTGCTTACAACATCGACATCTGAGAATCCGTGTGTCGAATAAATAAACAAATAAAAAACCGGACAAGTGCCAAGTAGGATTCGCGCCACGGTGGTTCCGCCCGAAAGTTGTGCCCGGCTGCCCGCCACTTCACTCAAGTTGCACGGCCTATTAATTTGCTAAACTACTATTGCAGCTCACAAAATACTTTTGATAGAGTGGACCGATTTGAATTAAATAAAGACTAAATGCTACTTCAAGATCCGGTCAATGAATTTACGATTCCGGATTGAAGGACAAACTTAATGGTAGAAAATAAATGCTCTCCCATACATCTTTTCACATCACGGCGATGCTCCAACAGCTGATGTAAGTTTGTAATCGCAATAATTAATATTTTATATGATATAACTACAAATTAACAATATTCGGATTTATCCTATACTTGTTCTGACCTAGACCTTCTAGTAAAAAGCCAACGACCAAAACTAATCGTTTAATATATTTAAAAAATAAAACTCACTATTATTCGCGCACAGTCTTCTATAACAGGAATTGTCCAACCTTTTCTAAACTGATTTTTCTCTACGATTTCTTCCCACCGCGCCCACCTGCAAAAACATTTCAAGGAATCAACATATGAAGCAGCAGTTTACCTTATAACAGGTATTGTTTACTTCACTTCAGAAGGCTAATTACTTAGTGTAATTAAAAGGACCTCGCACACTTCGCGGCCACGTCGCAACGATGGCCGTAGAAACTCCGACGTTATAGTAAAGATCACAAAGTTTGGTCTCAACTAGTCAGACGGCACGTCGTGCGCCAAGTGCGCGATGCGTATTGGGTTAAGATACATTGCTTGGATGCTGCAACCACTGGCCGCGCAGTGCGCGAGGCAGTGAGATATATATAATATAGAGTAACAAACTTCATCGGACGGGGAAAGTGTTATGACTTGTCAATGCAAGCTCGATGTTGTCCACCACATGCGTTTTGTTCATATAGTACTAAAATCAGCAAATACAGAATTTGAAATATTGATAATATTAAATTTTATATTTCAACTGCCACGCGACGTGTACAGGGTGTAAAAAGACACTTAACCATGCCGAAAATTACGCATTCTGTACATATACCACCTAATTAATGTGCGTTCATTATATATGTATGACAGAAAAATAACGGCGAAATAAACTATTGTGATATACTGTTAAAATTACGGGAATAAAAGTATTTTTTTATATAAATAAATGGTTGGTTTCCATCTTTCACGACAAAAACGCCAACTAAAAAGATATAAACAAGACATCACATTGTGCGTTCATTATATATGTATGACAGAAAAATAACGGCGAAATAAACTATTGTGATATACTGTTAAAATTACGGGAATAAAAGTATTTTTTTATATAAATAAATGGTTGGTTTCCATCTTTCACGACAAAAACGCCAACTAAAAAGATATAAACAAGACATCACAGGCAAATTAAAAATCCGGAGTCACATGTCATGTAATTAAGGCGTAAGGCATGAATGAAACAAATTACTTCACTCCGGATTTTTGGATTCTTTTAAACCGACTTCCAAAAATGAGGAGGTTATATGTTCGTAGCGTATGTTTTTTAAAATATATGTCCGCCGATTTCTCCGTCGATTTTGAAAAATCTTTTTTTTTAAAGTGAATGCTCCCAAGGTGGTCCTATATAAATTTTGTTAACTTTGCTTGGACAGTTTTTGAGTTGGCTTCAATGATCCGTATTTTTTTCCACTTAGTATGTGGATGATATGATAAGTTTCTGTCACTGTTATTTACATAGCAGGTAGTGGTATTCGAATTTGTGTGGGGTAGGTACCATAACTAAAAAGTGAAAAATTAACTTTTTTTTAAACTTTTTATTTTTCACTTTTTAACCGACTTCAAAAAAAGGAGGTTTCTCAATTCTATGAAACAGGATCGATTCGTATCAAAAAATGTTTTTGTGAAAATGGCCCATTCTTTTTGCTGACTGTATTTGTTTTAAGAAATTTTTGAATGCAGATAGAAATGTCTCAAAAAGTTAAGGACTCTCTCCTAAGACAGTTTTCCTGAAGCTACAACGGTTATGGTACTGCCCTTACTGCCCCAACTCAAAAATCCATCCTTTTCCCAATAGTGAATTGTCAAATTGCTGCGCGCTTAGTAATATATGCTTACGTGTTCTAATGTTTTCATACAATATTTAAAAGATTTTTCATTTTAAAACTTCAAAAAAGTTAAGACTGCTGACATTCGATATTTCCATACACAGCGGGTTCCCAGATAGAGTCCAGTACAAAAAATTATATTGCAATGATGACAATGCCCAATAAGGAACGAGAGTATCGGTACCCGTACCAGTGGAGCGTACTACGCACCTGATCTTTCTGAAAAACATCGTGAATAAGGTCCGTTTAGGACGTTTCAAGAAGTACCCAACAGCTGATGTTTAATAATATTATTCCTGAAAGGATTCCTTGAGTACAGCATGTTAAGCTATGGAAGCTTAGAGCAATCTTGTCTCAGGTCTCTTTGTTCACACAATAAAATTATGATTGCCACAAAATGATAGATTAACTAAAGACGCTTATTTAAGACCAGTTCTGTCTGCAATTCCATCTGCGTGGATATTTATAATATTTATAAACGCGTCGATAAAACCACAACCAAACAACCCTCGTTGTCTCTTTGCGACATAATTGATGTAAGCATGGAGCAAACTCGCCATTTGGATACGTGTTGAAGCGCGAAACAGCACATCGTATCATCCTCAAAACTGACAGCAACCTACTACTTTACCAATACTATAACTAAAAGTCCCAACTCACCCAAATGTAAGTAGACCTCTTTCTATTTTAAAACATTCTGATCTTGTCCATGACCCATACACAACCTCTTCATCCACAGGAACACCTTCATGACGGGGTATATAATCATCGCTTGCGTATCTGCGTCCCTTTTTACCAAGTTTATCTTTCTTTCTTTTACTCCTTAAACTTATTCCTGAAAAAACTCTTTATTTGTATTAATTTGACTACATATTTTTATCGTACTTTCAGTACCATCTGAAGACCATAAACACTAAAGTTATACTATTTAGGCATCTCTAAAAGAAAATATAAAATCCAACAAATCCAATCACTAATAACAAAATGAATTTTGATATATCTCTATGTTACTGTAAAAGCCTGAACTGCGGTAAATCTTAGGATTTACCGGTAAATCCAAAAATTTACCAAGTCTCATCGGTAAAAGTCCAAATTGTTCTATATTAATCTTTAATTTCGGACTTATAATTCAGTCGGTTAATCCTAGCTTTTACCGCAGACACCGGTAAATATCCGAAATCAAAGATTGAAATATAATAATAGTCGTGCAACCGCGCCTCCGCCGCCTACCCGTGCGCTCGCCAGTCGGTCGACAAGTTTAAACGCGTGGCGAATTCGCAGAAAAATACGGACGAAAATGACGTCGCCGAAAATGCAATTGAACAGGATATTATTATGGAAGATACATTTACATTTACGAGTCTTAAAAAAAAACCCTGAAAGAAATCGACACGTGTTTCACCTCTCAACGAGGCATCCTCAAGATGACGATTGACTTTCGCGAACTAGAACACGGCGTGTTGCCGTACACCAAGCACTGAGCGCAGACCAGTCTGCGCTAGGATTAACCGGTAAATCCTAAGATTTTACCGCAGTTCGGGCTTTTACAGTAACATACATACAAGTAAATAAAATTGATGTGTCTGTTTGTAATTTCAAAATAACAGCTTTTTACTAAATGCGTATGAAAGTATTTACGGTATATACAACCAAAACACAATTTTTGTCTGTTTGTTTGTTCCGGTTAATCTCCGAATCGGGTGCACCGGTTTCGACGGGACTTTCTCTGGAAGATAGCTGATGTTATAAGGAGTAACTTATGCTACTTTTGATTCAGAATAAGAATTAGGGTTCCGCGCAAAAAATAAAAACCCATGAAATCTGTATCTATACAAATAAATAAAATTTAAGTGTCTTTTTACTAAATTCATATGAAAAAAGAAGAAAGAAAAAACGTTTATTTGCGGTAAACATGACGCAAAAAAAAAAGTTTAAAGTACATAAATGAGAAAAGGTTGGGGAAGCATGCGTCAAATCCACGCAAATCGGCTATCGCTCGGCATTATGCTACGAGCCTATGCAAGACAGAGCCCCAGCGCTGGTTTTCATCGACAGCCGGTGCCAACGTAATGACGTCGACCGATTTGAAATTATATATGGTACATACAACAAAAACAATTTTATTTTACGTCCGCCTATCTGTGTGTCTGTTTGTTCCGACTAATATCCGAAAAAACTTCGAAACTTTCACTGCCAGCTGTACAAATAAAATAAAATGATAGAATCCACGCGGACGAAGTCGCGGGTAACAGCTAGTTTACTTTAAAATATAACAAAATTATTGACCAAACCTGCGTTTATACATGATGAGCGTTGCGTATGTTTTAGTTACCATCGAAGAAAAATGTTCAATAGAAGGGACAACACAATACACTCAGCGGCATAAAATATGGTCTAAGATAAACTTGCGATGATTTAGAGAAAAATAAGTCACTTTTCAACTCTGTCTGTGTGACCGCGTTGTTCTTCTAAACTTCGCAACGGCTTTTAAGCGGTTTTCACTATCATTTAAAAATTTTAACCTGGAACGTTTGTTTATGTGTATACATCAATAATAAATAAACTTACAGGAGGAAAAAGAACTAAGTAACATTGAGCAAAGTTATCGCTGCAAAACGACGATTTTCGCACGCTAAAGACTATGCTTATGGGTGCATGCAACGGCACAGGAATTGTGGGGTTATTTAGTTAAGTTGTAACATTTAAAACTTGATTTCGTAAACAAAAAGGTAAAAAAAAACCTACAACTTCTGGTTCCCAGATATGGTTCCGTACAAAAAAAAAATGCCACAATGATAAGAAGTTACTCTCAGCTTCATGAATAGTCTATTTACACCCACTACAGTAAGAAACCTCGATGTTTTGTCAAGTCGTAAAAACCGGGCGCAGCAGGGGCGCGACGCTAATATGATATAACTACAAATACTATATTTGAAAAACATAGGTAACAAGCGAATCGTTAATTTTATTTGGTACTAGCTGCGCCCCGCGGTTTCACCTGCATAAGTCTCGATCCCGTAGGAATATCGGGATAAAATGTATCCTATGTCCTAATCCAGTACCCTAATTGCGTAATACAACACAATCACTTGTTTCGATTTGAAACAGATTGCTAATCTATTGCTTCATAAGTTGGAAAAAAAATAAGTTACGCAATTAGGGTACAGGTCATGGTCTAATTTCATCCAAATTCGTTAAGTCGTTTTAGCGTGAAAGCGTAACAAACAAATAAACAAACTCACTTTCGCATTTATAATATTATTTATAGTTAACGATACGCAAATATTCTCACCTTCCTCATCCTCGTCAGAATCTGGGGTGACCTCCATATCAGACATTTCCATGGGACCATCATCATGGCCGTATCTCTTAATGACTGTCCGTTTCCTGGGTTCTGTAACTATTAAATCTTCGTCTTCTTTTTTCTCAGTAGTATCAATTTCTGCTTTTTTGGCCCATTTATTCCAGAAATCAGGATCTCTAATGTCAATATCTGAACGTTGGTCTGCTGCCGAAAAACTAGCTTTAGAAAATGTTGATCCTTTTTCTGACTCCATCTGAATAACTTGAGTTCTGCGCGCTAATATCATTTCAATATCTTCCTCACAAAACTTGTCCCCAGCATTATCTTCGTCCATCACAGCGCCATATGCACCTTTTTTAAGCAAATCTTCAATTTCTTTTTTAGAGAGTTGCTTTATGCCAGTTTCTTTTCCTTGGATTGTATTCATACTCTGTAATATTGCTTTATCTAAACCGAGCTTTAGTGACGCTTTATCAAACATCTCTCTTTCGTACGAATTACGACAAATTAATCGATATATTTTTACCATTTTTTGTTGACCTATACGATGGCATCGAGCTTGTGCTTGTAAGTCATTCTGTGGATTCCAATCGCTGTCATAAATTATAACCGTATCCGCAGCTGTTAGATTTATGCCCAAACCACCTGCTTTCGTACACAACAAAAATACAAACCTATCAGAGTCCGGTTTAGAAAATCTATCGATTGCTTCTTGTCTCAAATTGCCCCTTATACGTCCATCAATCCTTTCAAAGGGATATTTTTTAAATACAAGGTAATCTTCTAAAATGTCTAAGCATCTAACCATTTGGCTAAATATCAAAACTCGGTGACCACCTGCTTTCAATTTTGGAAGTAATTTATCAACTAGTACCATTTTACCAGACGAGTCAATGAGTGCTTTATAATAAGCTTGTTTATCTTCCCCATTGGCTTGTTTATAGTCAAATTGTATTTGATCTTCTGCCCCGTTTAGCAGATATGGATGAATGCAACACTTCCTCAGTTCCATCATAGTATTCATCAAATTGGGAATATTAGCTGCTGAAGCAGTACCTTTTTGTAAAAAACTGAAATTCCTCTCAAGTATTGCTCTATAATACTTTTTCTGTATGTTGGTTAATTCAACTTCAATTATCGTTTCTTCCTTTGGAGCCAACGTTTTTTCGACATCTTCTTTTAATCTCCTTAACATCATTGGTTTTAAAAGTGCTTGCAACTTGACCACTTCCGATTCGCTCTTAAGTTGACCAAATTCATTTAAGAACGCATCACTACTTGAAAATTGTGATGGTTCAAGAAAATTAAGTAGAGAGAACAGTTCATTGACATTGTTCTGCAGTGGAGTGCCAGATAATAAAACCCTATGCTCTAAATGAAGCTGACGTAATCCCTCCAATAACTTACAATTGCGATTTTTCAGTCTATGAGCCTCATCAATGACACATATTCGCCAGTTAAACGATTTTAATTCCTGAAAGTCTGTTACAATTATTTCGAATGTTGTTATGAGAACGTTGAATTTAGTTATTTCTTTGATTGGCTCGCCTTGTTCGTTCTTGTAATAATATTCATATTCTTGCAGCATACTCTTACTCTGTTGTGAACCATGATAAACGACAACATTCATTTCGGTCCATCCTTCAAATTCTCTCTGCCAATTAGGTATAGTAGATAGAGGAGCTATAATTAGGAAAGGACCTCTTACACCATATTCCCAAACAGAATTTACAAATGTTAGACTCTGTATTGTTTTTCCTAATCCCATTTCATCCGCTAATATGCAGTTACGATTATTATGCCAAGAGAATAACAACCAGTTTAGCCCTTCGAGTTGATAAGGCCTTAATGTGTTTCCTCCTTTATACAATGGTGATTCTTTTAACTGGACCCACTGATCTGCAGACGGTCGCTTCTTAAACTTCCACTTTTCTTTTGTGGGTATTTCATTAAATGTCTTATACTGCCTTATCTTATCGACATCAATGTCTTCTTCCAATTCCCATGTACTGTCTTCATATTGTAAGCTTTTCCATTTGACTAAATAATGTTTTACAACAGTATTATTTGCAGGGTCTTGATTTTCTGACATATCTAGAATTCTTTCCACCTCAACATAGTCAGGATTGAAAGGTTCGTCATCTAGCAACTCAAATATATTCAATTGTTGAGCCTGTTTCTGCTTAAACCGTTTTATTTTTGAAAATATTCGTTTATCACCTTTGTAAAGTTCTTCTTCAGTTTTCCATTCACAATGTAAATATGAAAAGTTCCTGTACTTAACAAAATATTCCTCTACATCAACCATAACTGGCTTAATGTTTTTGACTTCTTGATTTTCTTTATTGCTATCCACAGTCATTTCTGCTTTAGTAATTTCTTGAGTGAGCTCGACTTTGTTACAAATGTTCTCTTCATTCATTTCCTTTTTGGCTTCATTACTCATTATCGGTTCAATATCATCATTGGTATCCTTACAAGAAACAACCTTTTGCGTTTCGTTGTTAGAAGTATTAGTTGATGGCTCACTGTCACCAATTTCTAGTTTTGGTATAAGTTCACTAGTTGATGGTTCAATTTTAAATTCTCTTTTTCCCATACGACAAGCTAACACATGTTGGACAATCATAGCATCTTCGTCAGTTATATTTACGTAAATATAGTTAGGTTTAGGCACACCTTCAGATCTGCTGTTCTCTTTGGCATCTAAGTCTTCAGATTTGCTTTCTTTTTCGACCTTGGGAGTGGCTATTGTAAATTCATCATCTGATAAACGTATCATGACATCATCTGTGTATTTTTTGCGTTGCGTATTTCTAGCAGATCTTCTTTTTAAACTATCGTCACCTTCCGGTGGTGGTGACGGTGGCGGTGTGGACATCATATCATCGGGTTCGCCATCAGAATCAGGAATTAGCCCACCACGTTTCTTTCTTCTTCCACCTAAAGATTTTCTAAGTGTTAGTTTCTTGCAACTTCCTCCAGCAGACGTCCGTTTTTTTGAAGACCGTCTTTTATGAGTTATTGAATCCATATCATCGTCTTGCTCTCGTTTAGCTTCAGCCTCTTCTAACAAATCTTTGATTGCTATTTTTGAAACAGGAATATCATCAAAATCCGTTACGTTGGATTCATCTAAGGGAAGTTCTGGCATAATTTTTGATACATTGGGAGTTTCAATGTTAGATATATTTTGAGTCATTGATAACTCACTTGGGGTAGTATCCTTATCAGCTTCCAATAATTCATAAGACGTTGTAGTGTCCGCCTGTATTTCCAAAGCATCCTTCTTTGAATTTCTTTTCTTTCTAGGTGCGCTGGGATCTTTCGGTTCACGTTTTTTGCGTTCTTTCACTGGTTTGTCACCTAATTCTTTAACTTTAGGTTCTTTAGGGGTGCGGGGCTTTCGCTCTTTATTTTTCCGAGGTCCTCTTTGTTTTCTTACTTTACCAACATTTATATCATCTATAGAAATTGCACTGCTGTCTAAGTTAGTAATATCTTCATTCAATTCTAAGTCAAGTTCTGAAGTACTTTGTAATCCAGTCCCAGCTGTTACACAATCTTCAGAAACTGGTAACTGATCTAAAGGTTGCGCAGTAGCAGGAAATTTCTCCTTTTTGGCTCTTGGCTTTCTAGGTTTAGCAGGTCCTTTTCCACGACCTCGTCCAGTTGTACTGGTAACTTGAGGACTTTCTACCATTTTCGTTCCATATACTGGATTTTGTAAAGTACAATTTGGGCCCCCATTACACTTATCGTTAGATTCATGCTGCTGAATTAAGGCTAATCGTTCTTGTAGGCACCTAACTTTTTCTTGGTTTTCATTAGAAGGCGGCAAACAGTAGATATCTTGTATTTGTTGTTGTAATGACATCCTCTCTTGTTGATGAGACGCTGGGTATATGTTTGGGATATTAGGGTGAGGTATTGAATTTGGTCCTAACATTAACATAGTTGGATTAATGTTGTGAGACATATTTGAGATAATGGTTGGTTGGTTTGGTGGTATTGGTGCATGTATATTTGGAACACTCATTGGTAAGCCCACTGGAACGTTAGGAATATTTGTTGCTACATTTGGCTGAACAATTGGTGGTATATTACTGGGTATGTTAGGCATATTTGTGACAATATTACCTTGGATTTGAGGAATTAGTGGTATATTACTCTGCTGATTATGAACAGGTATACTAGATGTTACAGTATTAGGAAGGTTTCCATGTTGCATTGTATGATTGGATGGTAAATTTGCTTGTACGTTAGGTACTGCTTGCGTAACAGATGTGGGACCACTTTGGTAAGTAGAAGATACATTATGAGCAGCGCTGGTGTTAACAGAAGATGGAATACTAGTTGGTAGGTTTGCTGATAAACCTTGTGTTACATTAGGCATATTTGCTGAAACATTCTGAAGGTTGCTTGCTGAATATCCTGGATTTCTACTTACATTAATGCTTGGCATACTTTCGTATTGGCTAGTTGTGTTAGCATTTATCATTGATGGTACTTGCATTTGTTGAGATGCTCTTATTTGTGAAATATCACCGATTGAAGAATTTGTGTTTGTCATTGTAGACAGAGATAATGCCGTTGCGTGAACAGTTTTGCTTTCTTGCGTATTAGTATTTTCTGTTGATTTCTGTTTAGGTTCTAACTTTTGGTCACTGTTATATGTTTTTTGAAAACTAATATCAACATTTTCATCTTCCTTCGCCAAAGCAGTATCCATTTTATTATCTACAGATTGTCGAGACCCAGCCAATTTTTCATGATTATCGACAGTTTCTACATTAGCAGAGGAATCGTTGCAGCTGCTTACTAAAGAACTATTACTTGATGATGCAATGATAGGTACGCTTTCTTTAAGAGTACTGGTTCCAGTAGGTTGGGGTAGAAAACTTCGAGGTACATTAACATTTTCAGCTGAGCGGACACCTTCTGTTTCAATTTTATCGATTGGTTTCGTATCGGCATTTGTGTTATTCAAAGGTATATTTTTTGCCAAATCGGATTTTAGCGGTGGGACTAGTGGCGTAGGCTCAGAAGCCTTGGGTGGTTGTTCGATGTTATCAATTTGTGTAATGCTACTTGCTGGTGTTATTTTGTTTTGGTTCCATTGAGATGGTGAAGAAACAACATGTGCCATAGCTGGAGACGATGGGTTGCGTTGGTATGGGTATTCTGTTCCAGAGGGTAACACCATTTGTTCTAACGCTTGTAGAGTATTCTGCGATGTAAAAGATCCTGGAGTAGGTGGCGCGCCTGTAGAAACTGGTGACTGCACCATATTTCGAGCACCATGTGGTGATGCACTAGGACCCTTAACCGGCGACATTACAGGCCGTGGAGATAGTTGAGATTGTGATTGCTGTCTGGGTGATATTTGGGCCCGAGGCGACATTTGAGGAGAAAGCTGAGGAAACGGTGGGCGATATTGTGGACTCCCAGTTTCTAACCCTGATGGTTTGACAGTCCCGTACTGATTTGAAACATTGACATCTAAGGGATGTTGTAATTGATGAGATTGATAATTCATTGATACAGAGTGATGAGGTGATGCGTAAGGCATTTGTACCGGTACTGAGGAATGTGACGGCGCTACTGAGGATGGCGGCACCGGTGACTGACGAGGTACATGATGTAGAGGTGGCGCACCGGGGTGATGAAGATGCACATTGGGGTGGTTTTGAATTCCTGGTGTCATACCACCTGAATGACCACCCATACTTTGATGAGATTGATGTTGTGGAATTGGGGCATGGCTTTGTTGACCATGAGGTATACCATACTGATGTGGATTTACATCCATTTGCTGGTGATAAGTAGGATGTTGACTAATTCTTGATGCAGTTGGAGGATGCATCTGTGTGTAATTAGGATAGTTCTGAAAGAATTAAAAAAAAAACATAACAATACACATATTTTCGCTCCTAAATAAAAGTACACTTATAAAATAATTCCTTGACCTGACTAAACGATTGATCGACAAACCAGCTTATAAAAATCCGGTCAAGCGCAGACCACGCACAGCGAACCGTAGTTGGTATGGATATTTACGCATGAACAATATTAATTCTATCGACAGCAAAAATAAGTTTGTATTTTATAATATTGCTAAAAAAAGATTTAAAAAATAGTTATATTTTCGGTTGCAACCAAAAATAGCGCATATTTAAAAAACTATTGAGTAATTAAAAAGTTAAGAATTATGGGATCTAACAATACCCCACATACTTCTGTGCACCATTTTTTTATCCCTCTGTTACGTGGTGAGGAAAGATATAACTCTGTTTCTCACAATTAATCTCTCTTATACTTTATTATTTGTAGATCTTTTTATTTTCGTCGCAATATTTTATTAAATTGTGAACATTCCACTTTGCCTCACTGGTGGGAAAAAATGGTGCGGCTAAGTGGAATAAGCCGTTTTTGAGGCGCTATTCCTGAATCTATTCTTGATCGAAAGGCCAAACGATGCCTTTTTCCCCTTTGGAGTGATGTGCGTTACTCAACTGCAATTTTTTGTGTTACTAGGTGTTAAACTTAAGCGACGATATGTTTAATTGAATGCAATACATCATTATATTTACCTGCTGTTGTCCATATATTTGCTGTGATGTTGGTTGCGGAAAATGAGGTTGTCTTGGTAAGTAAGTTCCATTCTGTGCTTGTAGACTTCCTAAATTAGCGCCCTGTTTAAAAACAAACAAGAAATTGAAAGCATGTCATAGAACCAGGGATACCGCCGACAATGAGTAGGTAAGTAAAAAAATAGGCATATATATATATATATTTATTTATTTATTTAATGGCAATATATTTATTTATTTAATGGCAATATCTGTATTTATTTATTTTGTAAACTCGAAATTGCTTTTGGTGGTTTGGTGGTCAATAAAAATGATTGACTGATAAGCAATAAGGTCAAAATGGGCTTGTAAAACGCTAGATAATAATATAACAAATCGTTTTGACTGTAACTTTATGCAGCTGCTGGTAAGTTTAATAACGTTTATCATGTATCATCAAAAAGTTTAAGACCAACATAACGAAAAAACCCTAGAAATAACGTATAAAAGATATCGGAATTTTTGTAATAATCTATTTAAAAAAAAGACCAGAATATGAGAGATCCGAAATCAGCAAAGCTGTCTCTAATAACAACACAAAGCTCTGGGAAGCCATTAAGACAGTGATAAATATGAACAAATACAAGAACATCCCTAGCAATCCGCTCGACGAACAATATAAATTCATTTTTTGCATACATGGGCAAAGATCTTGCTGAGAAAATACTACCTAGCAATAATCGATTCCCTGAAATAGATAGTAAAACTTATTCACACAATCATTAGTTATACTTCCAAACGAAATAGCCGAGGGTGAACAAATTTTAATTTTAGATTATACTTCCATCTCTAACTTATATTTGTAATCTTGCTCTCTTAAACTTGCTGAAATTCACCCAATACACTGCACTTTCAATTTTTAAAAAAGCTTCTGCCCGAAACAGGAATTGAACGCGATTATTTTTGTTTTTTTTTTACAAAAACAGCTCCATGTATTATTGCAGTACCCGATAGCGTTACTAATAAGGATCAAATGCAGCGAAAAATACAATAAGCCAAATCAAAGTCACAGGTCGGACGGCAAAATCGAATATCTATTTAGCCACTCGGCTCCACTGAGTCGAACAGCCCGAACAAGTGTTAAGCACGTCTGAAGTAACATTTCAAAAATCATCATTCTGTAATAACATATAAACAAACGGATTTAAATCAGCTCACACTAATTTCAAGCTTCACCGCAATACAAAATTTCCTATTTTCTGCAAAATGTAAGTACTAAGTTCTCGGCCGCCGAAAAATATAAAGGCACCAATTTTCGTCATTGGCTTTTGTACTTTAATTCAGTACTACAAACTTTGTCCAAAATAACAAAGCTCTGCCAAAATTCAGGGTTCGGCGCCTTTCCAGCAGACAGGCAGAACAAGTAGTAGCTAGTAATGTACATGTGAAACTAAACAATAATATTGCTTCATTTTCATAGCTTACCTTATATTTAGGAAAAAGAAGCGATCCTTATTGGTAAGTTTCAAGCACATCCCTTACCACGAATCCTCGCACATACCTGTACCCTAATTGCGTAACTTATTTTCGTAAACAATTATGCCTAATTTGTTTCATTTTGACAGTTCAACAACATTCATTGCGTTATTTACGTTGTTGAGCAGATTTTGTCCAACTTATGAAGCAATGGATTAGCAATCTGTTTTAAATCGAAACAGATTGTGTTGTATTACGCAATTAGGGTACTGGTCGAAAGGCAGGGTCACCTTCCACCAAGGATGTACTCTCTATTATGTACTGGTAAAATGAGATGACTCTGAAAATCTTGGGCGTCTTTGATAATTATTCGAAATGGAAATGTGTTTATTAATTTTACCCGTAAAATTAACTCAGACGATTATTTGTTTCTTTTATTGGGATTTAAAGCCATCAGACTATATTTTACCAACGTGTTAACAAGTTAATGTGAGTTCTGAGTGGATAAAACATAGTTTAAACTGATTTTTCCTGAAAATACGTTCTAGATAGGGGTAACTTTAAATGGTAATTAAATAATTGGGGGTGTTATCAAAGCAATCTTCAATATCAACGGGTTTCCTATATGGGTATTTCTTTCAAAACTAATCAATCAACCCCATTTTACGGTATTCAATATACATAAAAAACCACCAACCTGTTGAGGAGGGTATTGATGCATTTTTGGTTGGTGTTCATAGCTATGTCTGTAGCTTGGTGTTATAGGAGTATATCTATTCGCACCTGGGGGACCAGACCATACACCCATTTCTCCAATACCTAAAAATGATTAATTATAAAACAATAATTATCAGCACCAGCACATCATTTTACCTATTGAGAATTAATACATTGAACAAAATTAACGAGCCGTAAGACTATAATAATTATTAAGATTGGATCAGATTATTTTAAAATACAATTAATATATTAAAACAATACTTTTTCAACACACTTTCTCGAAAACTGATTGATTTCGAGCACAATGCAGTGTATTGAACACGCGTGCCTTTTACTTTGCATTCCCGCTCTAGAGCTTAAAAGTACGCCACAGACAACAATATATCAGTCAGAGATAGGAGATATTTTTAAATCTAAGCAAGTAGCCTTCATGCCCAATGCCTAAAATTTTATAAATTTAAAAACTGTAAAACAATAAAATGTGATAAATAAACATTATATTTCATTATTTCAGATACAGCTGTATCTGAAATAATGAAATACAATGTTTATTTGATAAATAAATAATTAATTATTTACTTTTGTACACAACTTATTATTAATTTGTGTTCCAAATACAAAAATATTCAGTTTTAAAATTTTCTATATATTATGTTGTATGTCTGTTTCATACCTCTGCCTCTTCTTTAACTTGCGAAGGCACGGCACCAAAAAAAAGCAGCAAATTAAACCATAGATTCAGAAATATTTAACTAATTAGATAATTTTCGAAACATTTCGACTTCAAGTAAGTAATGAAGAATATTTTTTTTTAATTCGTCACCACCGGATATTATTAAGTAGGTACTGGGGCACAATATGCAAGCGATAGTCTGTTGCCAACAGAATCAAAGGAAAAAATACATAGCAACCTTTGAAAATTTCATCCAGTGGAAAAACAGCGAAAGTACAAAGTAATTTTCTGGGAATGTATTTTTGCCTTACTTCAATAAATACAAGCCTAGCACGCTGTTTATTCCATGTTAAAAAGCACGGTTAAGAGCAAAAGTTGTGTTGACTTTAAAAAAGTAATTGTTCCAATAATTAGATATTTTAGTAACAAAATTACAATGTGTTTAATTTAATTTAAGTGTGTTTGAGTTTGATACTCGTGTGCATGTGTCATTACACTCTCAGCCCTATCGAGCCCTCGCCTCCGGCTCGGGCTGTTAGCCGCCTTAAGCGGAATGACAACTTTCCACATATGCATCAAATTTAAATTCGTATATAAAGCAATTTATTCATTTTATTCTAGTCGCCACATTTTTTGAAATGTATGTGTATAGAATAACTTGTATCTATTCATGCATCGTTTGAGAAAAATTAAAAATGAAAAAAAAAATAAAACTGTACTGCTAATGTACATTTTTTTTTCTCAGTAAAATAGACCGAAACAAACATTATTTACCTGGTTGTTCAGGCATGGCATACATTGGTTCTGGACCAGGATGATATCCTGGATATGCGTGTGAAGGATGCACATGATGTGGTGTATGTAGCGGGCCATGAGGCGGCTGAGGCAAGCGAGGACGCGGCGGGTAGCTTCCGTAGTCATGGTAATCGGGTGCAGGAGGACCTGTACCTGGATTAGGCACTGGTTGAGCACTGCCAGCTGGAGGCCCTCCAAACGAAGCCAGTTTCTGAATTGATCCTTCTTGTGGAACAGTATTTTGACTATAAGGCTGCCTGTAACTAAATGAGAATGTTTGGTAAATATTTTAGCAGAATTAACAATTTAATTAATTGTGCTGTTCATAGTCACCTATTATCAGGAGTATCTTTGTTATCTCCAGCTACTCCACCCGACGCGCCACCAGCAAAGCTGTCTGATCCACCAAGATCAGTAAGTCCTTCCAACATACCGCTTCCATCATCAAATAAATTATATGAGTCCATCACTCTATTAAGAGTGAATTATGGTTTCTTTACTTTCAAGAAGTATCCAATGAATATTGGGTACGTCCATCTTATCCTGCAAAATGAAAAAAAAAAACGACTTTTTACTAATTTATGTTATTTCCCGACCGATCCAGTTCTCAAAAATGACCTACATTGTACTGGGAACTGTCATAATTATTGACAAGACACATCACTATCTGCATAGCTTTTTCCCAACATGTTGGAATCTAACCGGATGTAGCTGAATACCAGCATTCTAAATGGTATAGAATGCTGGTATTCAGCTATATATATATCTGACCTCCACTACCCAGTTACCACAGGACTAATTATCGCCAAAAACTTTGATACAATGGTAATAGATGTTAACACTCCGCATTACGAGAACCTCATGCAAGCTGAAAAATAGAAACAAAAAATTCTCGACTAGCACACGACTTTGCAAGAGGTTGTCCAATGGCCTAATAGCCGAAAGCTTCGACCAATATATCTTGATACTCTCGTTAGGCTGTGGGATCAAGTGCCTGATTCAGAAGGCAGTACTCTTACTATCAAGTTCCTATTGTGAGGAGGTTTCCTGTCTCTGGATCCCTAACAACCACTAGATTGGGGCCTGCTCCCGATAACGCTGACTCCATTTCTCTATTATTTTATATTATATTATATGTATCCTAATAATAATATTATTAGTGTGAAAGTTTGTGTATTTGGATGTTTGTTACTTAATCACACAAAAATGGCTGAACGGATTTGGATGAAATTTGGCACAATGATAATTTACAACCCGGATTAACATATAGGAAATTACGGTAGCACGTTCCCCGACCTCCAGGCGGGCGAAGCTGCGGGCGAAAGCTAGTATATATGTCGTGGCCAGATCTAAGAATTGATAATTTCATTAAATGAACGTCGACCGCTGGTCACATCATGATATGGACTGGCCAGATCATTGAATACTCAATGTTTGACGATATGACCAGTTAAACGCACGACTACTTCATGATGTGGCCAAACATTAGTGATCATATCGTAAAATAGTTAAGATTATCCACCGGTAGAGGCGTTGATGACGTTTTGTTTTTGTTGTGCATCATGGCGGCGGCATTCAAGAAATCAAACAAAGTAGGGTGACCACGCAAAAAGTCTTTTATTATATGAAAGACTTTTATTAGGTTTCCAAATATGATAGTATGGAAAGCGATCAACTTGGAAGTATCACTTGCCGGCCGCTGCGGCGGCGTGAAATGTAACATAGCACTTAAAATTAGTTAAAAAAAATATTCCGCTTATGTGGCATCCTGACCAAATAGGTTAGGTTAGAACAATGACAAACCGCGCGCGAGCAAAGCGAACGGTGCCGCGTCAGCGGCCGGCGAGCGCTACTTTCAAGTAGGTCGCAGACACTTGGTTATTTTTACTAAACCTTAAACCATGGATACCCTACATTAATGATATGGCCAAACGTCGACTGGCATATCATTAAACGTTGACGTTTAAACGATACGGCCAATTGTAGCTGATCATTTCATGAAATGGCCAATTCTAAGATCTGGCCACGACATACCTATATAATACACACGTCAACACCGTCTAGAGATATTTCGGATTTTCTCAAATTCCTCAAAATTTGTTACAAATAAAATACAACTTGTTGTAAAGTAAAAGTATCACGAACAATAAAAATAAATTACGAAATAAGATTGTTTATCAATGTTTGCAACAACCGTCTGGCACTGGTGATATTTCGAACCCCCTGCCAATAGGCAGGGGGTTCGAAATATCACAATTTAAAAAATATGTATAGAATAAAGCACGACTTAAAAAAATCCTAATTGATTGTGATTTTATTTTATTTTTCTATTTTATCATCATCATTTCAACCGAAACACGTCCACTGCTGGACATAGGCCTCCCCAAGCACCGCCAATTCAACCGATTCTGTGCTTTCCAGCGGATTCCTGCGGCCTTCAGAAGGTCATCGGTCCATCTTGTGGGAGGCCTTCCAACGCTACGACTTCCGGTACGCGGTCGCCACTCCAGAACCTTCGGCCATCCGTTCTGCAAGCAATGTGCCCTACCCATTTTATCATAGTTGAACTATATTTCTGCGGAAAACGAAACGCGCCCTTGTCAGAGAAAAGGGGAAACCCCGCGCAGTGTTTTGTAAACTTCGCATTCAAGTAAATTAAGAAACCGACTGGGAATTGAAAAGGCTGGAAAACTAGTTTTTTTGTTCAAGCATTATAATAATGTTAATTTTGTTTGTTTTGATTTGATTTTCCCATGTCTTTAACATCAAATTTCTAAATCTGTTTTTATGTTAATTTCTGTGGAAGAAAGTCTAATTAAAAACTTTTTTAATTTTATTTTTCATTACGCCACGATTAAAAAACAAAAAAAAAATGATTTAAATCATGATTTGAACCAAAATAATATCGTGCCAACCCTTTGTGCTAAACATTTCAGGTTTTTAATCACATTCCAAAAACTGTATCTCGTTCAATAATAAAATAAGCACGTCACCAACCACCATGATATTTTTGACCCAATTGCTTAGATTTTTGTTTTTTCCCAAAGCGACGCATGCTTTAATTGTAGTTGTACCAAGTATACAACCACGCTTCGACTTTGTGTGTAAGCGCAGGAGCTCTCGGTACCGTCACAGATTAACACGTGCAGATAGTTCACTCCACAAAATCATTTAAAAATAAAAATAAGCCGGCCAAGTGCGTCTCAGACCACGCACAATGCAGGGTTCCGTAGTAGGTAGAGAATACAATCCCGGGATCCCAAATCTCGGGATCCCGGGATCCCGACCGTTTTCTGGCCGCGAAAATCCCGGGACTGTACTTGGCTAATCTCGGGATTTTCGGGATTGCCACATTTGTATTGTTAAAAGACTTAATAGTCGAGATAACACAGAAGAAGAAGCAAGGTCAGGATCACAAACAGATGATGAGCTAAGGTCAGAAACCTCCCAACCCCAATTGACATTAAAGGAAAAGTTACAGCTGGAAATTAACAAGAGTATGAAATCCCCAGATCCTGAAGTACAAGTACAAAATGAATTGGGGTTGGCAAATAGTATTAGACGTGAAATGAGCCTGTTCGAAAATGGAGGAGTTCGTGGATATCACTTAGAAACAGCATATAAGTATCTATTGTCTATTCCTCCAACCAGCGTAGAAGCTGAACGAGCGTTTTCAGCTGCTGCCTATGTTGGCAATAAACTACGAAGCAGGCTCGGAAGTCAAACATTGGATGCTTTGATATTTCTGCGATTATATTTTCGAAATTCTAAATAGTTATTTTGTGCTGTTTTTTAATTTCTTGCAAAAGTATAGTATTTTTTGCTTTGTGTTTTTTCTTTTCTTATTATTATTCTGATTTGTGTTGTGCAAAGACTTTAAAGACATTTTTTTTAATTACTCGTGTTTTTTTTATTTTAGCCCAATTAGAAACCACATAGTCTAATCCCGGGATAGGCCCGGGATCCCGGGAAAAGGCTTCAAAAATCCCGTAAGCCCGGGATTGAAAAACGTGCTCGGGATTGTATTCTCTAGTAGTAGGGGATGAAATTATCCCAAGAACAAACTTAACATTGTAGTTGAGAAACATGTTCTCCCATACATTCCAAGTGCAAATGTAAGATTGTACGCACAATATTGAGATTTGCCATGTTATTTTAAAACCATAGAATTGTAATAGAGTTTCCTGTAATTTATAAATATGGAAAGATTATCTGTTATTTCTCAAAATTTTAATCTCAGTAGTTTCGGAGATTGAACATTCCTGAAATTCGAATGAAAATTGAACCCCCCTTGGAATGTTCAATTTTCATTTACTTAACTTATCTATAAAATTTTCAATTTTCATTAACTTAACTATAAAATTATTTTTAAAAAAAATTGGGACCCTCACAGTAAGCCTTTCGTTTAGGGCTGCCATCCATCCGAGTTTCCCCGGATTTGTCGTAGTTTGGAGTCCGTCCGGGTGGGGTTTTTAAATAGTACCCGCGTGAAACCCGGACACTATTTGTGACAGGAGAAATCCGATTAATTAAATTATTTGCAATAAATTAAAACATTATCAGTTTAAAATTCTGCGCGGGTGGCGCCGCGCGGCAAATTACCCATTTTTGATGCCAAAAAGACTACTGTTCCTAAATTTTATTTTTGTTACCATAATACTTCAGATAGAGAATAGTGTAAGTACAATTGATCAGTAAAGTGAGGCTTAAGCTGATTTTTTATAAATATAAAAAATAACATGATACTTAACGATGGTTTTATTTTATTGTAATAAAAAGATCCAAGGGCGTCCGGGGAAAAATCTTCATTGCACCCAAACGTCCAGGGTATTTGAAGTTTTTGTCCGGAGCCCGTAATTTAGGTGATCGCAACCCTGTTTGCCCCCTAAAATTCACCCCCATATTCAAAATTCATTTAATTACGTTACACGTCTGTGGTTGCGTCACAGAAATACATTATGTGTACCAAATTTCAACTTCAATCGATTCATTAGATTCGGAGCAAATTCGCTGTGACAGAAGGAAAGACAGAAACACGATGAGATAAGTGTTCCGTTTTTTTTTCATATGGATGTACGGAACCCTAAAAAGCGACTCTTGCTTCGACACAATTAGGTGCAATTCAGGTCGCACAGCGTTAATTACCTACAGTCATATTCACCTAGAAGTTGCCTCTCTATAGCGTAAAGGCTCTTTCAAACAGGCCCGACACGCGACGCGACACAAAGACACCGCTCGTCGCGCGGTGTCTTTGTGTCGCATCGCGTGTCGCGCCTGTTTGAAAGAGCCTTTACTCTCATATCTTCTGACGTTACACTCACTGAATTGGCACAAGACGAGCCCTACGCGTACTTCTAGCGTCATACCTAAAACTCGAAGTGCGACTTTTGTACTTAACTGTGGTGACGTCCGAGCAGGGTTCGAAAAACAGTTTTTTTTTTTAATTTTATAAAACAAACAGTACAAAATGTTTTAAAGAAGAGTATTTTTATTTGTTTTTTTTTTATTTCATTTAGCTATTTATTAAATTTATAACACAAATCGATCAGGCCTAATATAATTAATTTCTAGACAAATTTAAAATTTACCTGAGGAAACATTTACAAAAAACGATCAGAATAACATAATAATCATAACAACGTGTTAGTTAGTAACTAATGAACTATCTAATGTTTGAACATCCTTTTCTTTCTTTTTTTTTGTAATCAATCTAAGTAGGTATGTAACATAGATACTGAACCATCCAGTGTCCATAATTGCGAATTCCGATTTTCGTTCTTACCTTACCTAAAAGTATATTTAAATATGGGGAAGTCCCGAAAATTATTGCGGGGAATTACCTCTTTTCGACAAGTGACGAAGTGAATAAAACTATCGAACCTTTTAAATTTATTATCGAGCTATTTCAAGTCCTAAAAAATTATAACTTTTCATTTATTTTCATTCATTCACGATTTAAAACCATGTTTTTTTTTTCATTTTGTTCATAAAATCATTATTTTAAACTTGTTTTATACTGTGATTATAAACACTTAATAAAAAAAATATTGTTTTATTTCAAACTGTTTTAAACACTGTTTAAAATACGTGTTTTAAAACAACTTGTTTGTTTTATGCCAACCCTGCGTCCGAAACAAATGTGTGTGTGTGTTGTGCTGGCTGACGCTACTCATTTTCACGCACACATTCACAGCACACACACAGCATACAGCATACTGGGTTAACGCGCGCGTCACTTCGTGAAATAAAAAAAATATACACGGTGTAAGGCTCAATTCAGACCGAGATGGCAGCGGCCGCGGCTAGCAGTTAAGTCCCGAGCAGTTTCAGTGGCAAATAATTTTAAACTGTATCTTCATTACTAAAATACATATCACCATAAGACTACAATATTATAAAGACAAAACCTTACGAACAAGCATTTAAGCATTGCAAAAGTTGCCGACTTGTGTAGTACACGCGAATTACGCACACATACACAACCAAACGTTGCAGATTTGTTTCGTTTTAAGGCTCTTTCAAACAGGCGCGACACGCTACGCGACACAAAGACACCGCTCGTCGCGCGACGCGACGTACCTTTGTGTCGCGTCGCGTGTCGCGCCTGTTTGTAGGAGCCTTTATTCAGACCACCAAAAATATCACTGCGACCTTGTTCTGTCAAAGCATATTAAAAAGTCAATCAAATCTCATCGTGTAAAAGAAATGGTAGAAAAATAATTATAAACACACAAATTTTGTGGAATTATTTTTCGTACGTAACAAATTATAATATTAATAAAAAATCTCTCGGCACACGACTGCATAAAGGAATACTCCTGTGTTACATGATAGTAAATAATTTACCTAAAAAATTGGGTAAAGATAAGAAAGGTCAAAAAGATGTTAAGTTTCTTATTTTGCTTTTAGATTTCCGAAAAACTTAGAACAGAAGAAATGAATCACACATCAATTTTAGAAATTTCGATTTGTTAAAATGTACCCTAAATAATTAAATCATATTAATTGACGGAGTAAAAATGAATATTATTGCTTTGTAACATTACACTAACTTTATAGTTATCGATAGTAAATTCAAAACACGCATTATTTTAGTTAAGGTTGGATAATTGTCATTAGCGGTAAAATGATTTTATCTGGCACCATTCCTATCGCTGTCCTGCCCTACTTCAATCAATATTCAACGAGGCTTTATCTACTAGATAATTAATTCTACAGGTGAAAACGGATTTTTTTTCACAAAAACATTTTATGATTCTAATCGATCCTGTTTCTTATAAGTTATAAGAATCAGAAAACTCTATTGGACCAATTGAGTTTTGAGTACGGGAAATAATAAAGCTTCCTAAAAACAAATTAACTTCCAACGATGTGTGGTTGCCTGTAATACTAAGCTGTGTTTAAATGAATCACCGAAAAATGTATACAAAATTAACGGACAAAAATGTTGTATTTAACAAACAAACATGAGCTTATTCAAATTACAATTGTACAAAAATAATCTGTACTTTCAAATAACAAAAAAAAAAAAAAAAAATACTGGTCTTTAAACTCTACCTTAAGAAAACGATCATTTTAGCAGAACATATTTTGTTTTCGAAAACTTTGTATTTTTTTTACCCTCAAAATACCAAACTTTCCACCTATTTCAATCAGCTAATTACTAGTAGGTACTGTCGAAAAAAAACTTATTTACGCATTCTGTATTTATGTGGAGAATAACCTAGAGTCTTAGTTTCACAGTATAAGATGATGACTGTAATTTAGATTACTATAGTTCTTTTAACTAAAACTCTTTTAATAAGTACTTAAAATAGTTTTTTTTTTTAAACTCGTATAGCATCGCAGGGAATGGCCCTACAGATTTGGTCCCATAGTGAAAAGAGAAGAGAATAACATGTTCCAACGGAAAATAACTTTTTTTTATTTCGCCTGCACTTTCATAATTTAGCCCAAAATGAAAATCCTTTCATATTTTGAGTATGACCATTTTTTTTTTTTTTTTAACTTTCCCCATACATTTCGTAGGAAATGAGACTGCCAACTTTGGACAGATTGGTCGCTACAAAGAAGACTGTCCGAAAATAAACAAAAAGAAATCTTCGTATTGAGAATACTTACTCGTTAATATTTTATTATCTTTGAAAACTAAATTGAGCCACCTCATTATTTAAAAAAAAGCTTTTAATAAGTCTAAACGTTCTAAATTATTTGAGATAGGTTTTGTCACAGACTGTCAGAAATCACAAGCAACAAACTATCTAGATTTTGTTTTCAAAGAAAAAAAAAGGAAAAACCATCAGTGCCAGCCCTACTCGAAAAAGGTGAACTCCAAAAGTTTATGCAAATGTAAATTTGCCTCACCAAAATCAATTTACACACAGTGGACAGTGATTTTGACACTTTGGACGACAAAATTAAGAACATTCCATTTGTACAACCAGTGGTGCAGAGTGGAATAATCCATAAAAAAAATCTAACAATAATCTTACAACTATGTTACTAATTACATTCAATAATAAAACCTTTACCGAATTTAACTGCAGTAAGCATGCAAAAAGGTATCTTCCAATTTTCAATTCTTCCATATCTTCCTGGCGACGTTTCCGGCTTGCATAACCAAGGGGAAAAGCTATACGCTTATGACATTACTATTAACATATAGCAGTACAACTTATCCCGTCCAGTTACACAGCAATCTTCAAAAGGATGATAAAGATTTTTCACGTTTCAAACTAAACATTACAAACACTTTATTGAAAAGTAACAAATATTCTAGCAAATAAAAATATCATTAATTCAAGTAACATATTAAATGATTTATTTAAACACTAGCTTTTGCCCGCGGCTTCGCGTGGCTGTCGGAAAATATCCCACGGGTACGTACTACCGGGATTAGATACCTAATAGCCGAGGAACAGGTCATTGACTCCTACCGCTGCGCCCGCATTGTCGTCAACCATAATTATTTTGTTAAGGCTCTTTCAAACAGGCGCGACACGCGACGCGACACAAAGACACCGCTCGTCGCGCGACGAGCGGTGTCTTTGTGTCGCGTCGCGTGTCGCTCCTGTTTGAAAGACCCTTTATGCGTAATTTTGAATCCGTGAGATCTTTTAAAATATTAATTTGAATGATATGATGTCAATGCATATTTTAATCTAAATTAAATGCACAATTTAAATAACATATTTTATTGGTTAAGGATAAATATAATACAGGTCAAAATAGCTTCTGAAACAACAATTAAATTTTTATCAAATTCTGAAACAAAAATTGTAACTGTGTAGGTCATCCTTAGAAGATAGACAGATGCCATCGCGTACTTTTTTGTTCAACTTTTTAAGGTCTACAATTCTGTAAAACATAAATTTGAAGTATCTTTTACGGTTTACGCGGCGCACGTCAGAAAAGGTCCCAGTCGGCATGATTTTTTCCCGTCAACTTCGTCATATTTCAGCCAATTTATACAAATCCTTAATGAATTATACACAAAAACCTTCTGCATGAATCACTCCGTCCATGGGTTAGAAATAAGAAGAAATAATAAAAACCGTTTGAAAATCCGTTCGGTAGTTTTTGAGTTTATCGCGTTCAGACAGACAGACGCGGCGGGGGACTTTTGTTTTTTAATATGCAAGAATAACAAATAATTTAGCAAATTATTAGGTTATCTCAGTAACTGTGGTCATCAATGACGAAAATGACTAATCAATCAAAATTGATACTACAGAGCTGTTAGAGGCGATACTCGCATGTTCGGGTCGGCACGATTCGGCACAGCCGGGCGGTTAGAGTTATTTAAGAATATAGATGAAAATTTACCACACCCCACTTATCTCCGAAAAAACTGAGTCTAAAATTTGAAAAAAAAAGTACAGAAAATAGTTCAATACTTACAGATTACAGGAAAATTTCTATGAAGTCTATGGTTATAAAATAACATGGGAAACCTCTCAATATTGTGCATACAAACTTATATTTGCAGTTGGATTGTATGGGAGAACATGTTTTTCAACTACAATGTTAAGTTTGTTCTTGGGAAAAATTCATCCCAACTACGGAACCTTTCATTGTGCGTAGTCCTACACGCAATTAGCCTGTTTTTTATTTGGTAAAGATTAATATTACGTAGGTCAAAAGGCCTTCGCATGTGAACACAAATTATTGGTATTTTTAATTTTTTGTCCGCAACTATTGCAATGTCGCAAACGACATTTTTTCTGCAAAATATGGCTAAATATCTAATACAGCTACTAAAATTAAAATGTTAGCTTTAGAAACCTATAAAATATAAGTCATTTTTTAATCCATTTTACTTGGAGACTATTGGCACTGCATCTATGAAAATTGGAAAAAAGGTATTCTGGGCCCCGCTAAACACTGGTGTAGTAAAATTATGAAAAAATAATAAGGGGTGGCACTCCCCATATCCATACATGTAACCGAGTCGTGAAAAACAAAAGTTCAATGCCCGTTAAGGATGTGGGGTCTCGTTGGGTCCCATAATTTCAAAACACCGGCAAAATGCGTGCGGACCACGCACGGTGAAGAATTCGGTAGTCGGAATAAATATTTACGTATGCAGTTTTGATTTTATCGGTCGCAAAATTAACTTTGTATAAACAGTACCTATTTCTTCAAAACTCACCTCACAACCTCATAATCATTCATCATCCCGCCCATGGAACTTTTCACTGTGCGAAGGCCGACACGCACTAGGCCAGTATTTTTTAGTGTTCCGTACCCCAAAAGGAAAACACGGGACCTGATGGGATCACTCGTGCGTGTCTTTCTGTCTGTCCGTCTGTCACAGGCAATTTACTACGAATCTAATGGGGTACAAATGTATTTCTGTGACCCAAACACGGACGTGTAACGTAAATAAATGAATTTTGAATACAGGGGTCACTTTTGAGAGGCAAATAAGAAAAAAAAACGTATCAAATGAAAGGACTTGTTGCGAAGATTTCAAATACATTTTTTTCATAATTTTAAAATAAATACGTTCAACGATATTTAAAATAATGGATGAAAATTTACCATTCCCACCTATTATCTCCGAAACTACTGAGCCTAAAATTCTGAAAAAAAAAACACAGTGAATGGTTCTTTACCCATAGATTACAGGAAAATCTATTTTGAAAAAATGAGCCGTGGCGAGACGCCTGGCAGATGTGAAACATCGAAATTATTATGTACAGGTAATACGCATAAAATGATAGTTTACCGACGCCAACGTTGGCGTCGCCACGCCAACAGTCGGTCTGACCCGCAGCTATAGATGTTTCATATCAAGTCTGGTCTTAAAAGAACTGGTAAATCTCTCAATATTGTGCGTACAAACTTACATTTGCAGTAGGAATGTACAAGTCGTGCCATTAAAGATGAGACTTGACGCACCACGTGGTTTGACTTGCGCAGTAGATGATTTATAGGTTTCTTTAGCGGTATGAGGTCCCCGCTGGGGATCATCGGGGCGGGGGCAAGAGCGGCGGGAGGAGCGGTCAAGTCTCTACTTTAATGGCACGACCTGTATGTGAGAACATATAAAAATGTGAAGTTTGTATTTGGGATAATTTCTTCCCAACTACGGAACCCTCCATTGTGCTTGGACCGACACGCACTTGGCCGGTTTTATTCTTATGATCATATTGTAATATATATAAAAAGGGTTTTTTTTTTTGTTTGGCAGGCTAATCTGTGTCATCATGCGTAACAAAAATTGCAATGTTCAAATGTTGCATAAATCTAGAAAAAACCACTATGAAAGACAGAAATTAAATATAAATTTTATAAAGGTTCTGTCCCCTGAAGGTCTGAACCCTAATCATTATAAAAAGCCAAAAAAATATTTACTTTGAAGTGTTGGGTTGGGTGAAATACTAATAATAACTTGTCTATCAGCATAATATGCCTATAATGTTCCCACTGCTAGAACACAGGTATCTGTGTTTATATGGGGCCAACACCCCCATTGTGGGTTGGTGAATGTCAAATATCTTCAAATACTCAATTCTAGGACATGCCAGTTTCCTCAAAAGATTTTTCTTCACTATTTTAAGTGCAGTGCTTATGAATGAATTTACACAAAAAAGAGCCTGTTCAAATATTAAAGTTCTGGGTTCGAACCTATGACCTACAAACTGGAGGCGGGTTTCCACTGGGTCACCATTGATTTAATATTGGCTAGTTAGCATGATTGTAGCATGCAGGCAGACATATTGGTTTAAGAGCTTCGTAGTTCCTACGAAGTTCTGAATTATACCTGTTCTCACTAATACATACTAGGTGACACCTAAATGAATGCATAGTGTAACTGAAAACTTGAATTACGCAACTGTAGTACAAGGTATCAGTGTTTTAAAATTACAAGTACCTACGGTCAGTAGCTAAGATGACCCTCGGACCCTATTAACAGTTCAGTTTATTAATCGAAATTCCATAAACTATCTAAACTCATATTATAATAAAAAAAGTAAAATTATTTGTTTTTTTTTTTTTTTAAGAAATACCTACTGGTATGATAGTAAAAATTCTTTCAGATATAATGCTAACAGAGTGTCATAGGATATATTAAAGACTTGGGCAGGAACTATGTGTTACATGAAATAGGTACTTATTGAAAAACAGTGCATCAAATCAATTTATATGACAAGCTACCAAGTTAATGGACTTTCGTCGATTACCGACGAAATTAGATATGTACAGGTTTTCTACAATTATTGAGAATCCAAATTAATCGCAGTGTGAGAACGTCGTTGATTTCCAACGCAAAAACGAAAGCCATACCAACTCTATACCTCTGAAGACTAATGCTATAACATGAAAAATATGCACCGTAACTATTAGGTAAAAATAACATCCAACTAAATGCTTAGTATCTGCGCGACGATACCCAGTAGAAACACCAATAGTAGGTATGTATACAATACATGAGAAAACTACCTTTAGAGATAGTGGAGATAAAATATGATAGTCAATCAATATAATCTACACTTTAAAAGGAAGAATGAAATAGAACACGTAAATTACTAGCAAATAAATCACACAATAATTAATATAGACAATACTTACTATAAACGCCACACAACAAGTTGTTCACAAAATGGATACCATACTCCAAAAATCTAGGTCCATAAAATGATCAATGAAAGACGGTCGCAGTTTTGAGAATAATATAACGGTGGAGATGATTTTTACCGTATATCTTCCGGATTACTGAGATTAAATGCCCAATTCAGCATAATATCTCACATCACTAACAAATACGAGAAACGCCATTTAGGCACCGTCCATTTTGTTTCCAAAATGAGTTTTTTTTACATGTGCGCTTTCGATAAATGTTGCTATATCAATAAATCAATCAAGATTTATGAACCATCAAGCTAAAGTGTACTCCACATTTTCTGCAAAACTACAAGAGACTTGCCGAATACGAGAGTGTAGAGGGAATATTCGTCTATACTTTTGTTCTTCTCTCTTCATGTTCTTCTCGGCAAATGTTCTCGTCGAGACGTACCGCCGAAAATGTGTAGCTGCCTTTACATTATCCAATTTGCAGAGGAGAGCTAGCGTGTGAAAATTGAATGGTGTAAAGACAGGTAAGCATTTAGTGATCCAATCTAGAGCGATCATATGGGCTCTGCCACGCTTGGTCATCTAGTGCGCTAGATAGCGCACCAGTTTAGCGCTCTGCAAATTGGATAATGTAATACCCGCTTATGGGCTCTCTAAGCAATCAAAAAACACTGGTCAAGACCGTCAGATTTTTCTAGTAGAATAGTAATTAAAGAAAAAATGGCAGCACATATAAAATGGAGCTCCAACCATTGCTCGAACTAGCCCGTGCCACTGAGCCAGTAGCTTTGAATTCCCCAAACAATTATAATAACAACCCTACCGTCGTATCTCTACATTGACTTCGTGCTGGGGCTTGCGCGCTTCTGAACTCTTGCTCTGTGTCAGTAGAGTTGACTTAGCCGAAACAGGTCTAGGGTGAGAAGCCAGACCAAGAGAGCTACATAATCCCGCAGAGCAGCATGTGGCGAGATGTTCGGCAGTAGAGAACCCACGGACCCTATCTCCCAAGAGAAGTCTTGTTCCGCACCTCTTGCTTGCTTTTATTGACCGGCTTGAGTGGAGATTCGCAAGAGCAAACGTTCTCGGAGGAAGGAAGTATTCCAGTAAGATGGTGGTAGGGATCTTGACCGTATTTCTGGGATTGTCCTGATAGCCGTGAAATACCTCTCTACTTCTTATAAGCACCTCAGGACATGTTGCCCCGTTGTCACTACGACACTTTGTGCTAGCAACCGTTTTCGGGGGTCCATTATTGAGTGTGCAAGTTACCCCCTGCCATTTTCCTGTATATTTTATATAAAATATTGGTCAGGCGGGGGCCATAGTATTTCAATAGTTCTGGATAGCCTGTTCACTTAGCCACCGAAACCCATACATACCCACCCATTACCCATTTTTATTACTGTTTGTATTTCCTGTGCATGTCCCAAATAAAATATTTTTCTTTGTTTCTTTCATAATTCAATATCTTTGTTACCATATCCTGCAATAGTCCTGCACCAACCGGGGGTTGTCCTTGGGTGTACTAGCATAGTGCGAACAGGGATAATCGTCGGTTGGTGCCTCATTCCATTTTAAAAATCTTCTAAGGAGCCTCTACGAGTTAGCTTCGGCCTCTCGTACGCCTTCCAAAAGTCTGGGACCCCAGGGTCTCGAAACATATTAAAGACGTAAAAAATAATAATAAGTCCGATCCAGCCTGTCCCTTGCTGTCCTCCCCCAGCGATACCCTAAGCCGAGATCCATATCCCACAACGGGTGCACTTAGCGTGTAGTCGCTTAGTTTTAAGTTTTATGCCCCTTAATTTATTGAGGCACCCACTGGAAAGTCCGGTTAAGCAGCTGACAACCTCCTAGGTTGAGATATATTGTGAAATGCATTTAAAAAAAAAACAGTGGCACTCCGGGAGTGCCGACAGAAGTGAAAATGTAACACGCGTTGATGTCTTTTTAATGTTCTAAAGCTGGTGTCGTAACAGTGTCGCGAAATCAATGATTTGGTCCAATCTCAAAATTGCCCAACGCACCTAAAAGAAGTTTTCACTTAAAAATCGGCACCGCGGTGATAACGCGTTGATGTATTTTACTCCTAGCACCGCGATAATCAACGCGTTGATGTCTTTTTAACGGTCATAAGCTTGTATCGTCACAGTGTCGCAAAATCAATGGTTTAGTCCCATCTCAAAAATGCCCAACGCGCCTAAAGATGTTTTCACTTCAAAAATGGTCGTGACAGACTGGATGCGGAAGGCGGAGGACAGTGTTGTGGCGCGGACTGGGAGAGGACTGCGATAGGCTAAGTTGATTGATAAATTGATTGAGTACCTATCTAAATCGACCTAAACAAAAATTGTGTTCGGCAACAAAGATTTATGTTTCAATGATATTCATTGAAAATCTAAAAAAATACCAGCCAAATGCGAGTCGAAGTTGCTCCGATTCTTGGTATGATGTTAACACATAACCACGTAACATTACAGTTTTCGTCATATTTTTCACAGCTTTGGTATTCTGGCGACTTTAGCCGCCACGCACAGATTTTGACATCGCTTGCGACAAATCGGCTGTCAAAACATGTGTTGGGACGTGATTAAGTGATATTTTTAAACCGGCGACTAAAGTCGCTGCATGTTACCTAGCTAACTGCATAACGGACGAAATGCACACCACTCGCTGCAGGGCTGCCAGTAGACCCAATATTAAACCACTGAGTCCCACAAATAATACAAAATCAAATCTGATGATACAAAATAAAACTGATGATAAAAAATATATGTATTATACATTAAAAGTCGCTTGCGTGGCTCTGTGAAATCGTTGTTCTTCTAAACTATTATTCAGAAATTTATGCCGCAAGGTTTTGTGTGTATACTTAATAATACTAACTTATAAATTAATCTTGATGTTTTCTAGACGGACCATAACCACTTCAAGGACGACTTCACGACACTAACTTGACGAACACAAATATTACTAACTTAAATGTACTTCTTTATCATTGCTTGACGATATAAAAATATAAAAGCTGTTACTCAACTATGTCGAATTTGAACTTGGTCGTATATTTTTGGTGCTGGAGTATTCGTTGATGAAGCTGTGTATAAGTGCCTGGCATTAAATGGTGCCTGTCAAAGGACTGTATCTATCTGGCAGCCCTGCACCCTAATTGCGTAACACTTGATCAATCACAATCTGAATCATTTTGAAGGATACTGCTAATCCATTGCTTCTTAAGTTCGAAAATTTTGACTGCTCAACATTTTAAATAACGCAATGAATGTTGTAGAACTGTCAAAATGAAACAAATTGAGATTGATCGTGTTACTGTGCACAACAAAACATGTTGAAATCTTTACTTTCTGTCAATGTTCCTAGTTATGAATGTTTCACCAGTGCAAACGTACAACTATGGACTAGTTATTGTTATAACAAGCGCCCGAGGCGCGCACAGTACACTGCGTTACGGGCGCGCGTTGGACGCTCGTCAAACGCATCAAGATTTCCACATTTTGGTGTAACTTTGAACCCTCAACATGCTCAGTATAACTGTGTTTATTTTAAGTTTATTACTGATACATAGAAAACGACAAGGAAAAAAATAGTAAAAAAGGAACTTGCGTCAACGCATTGAGGGCTCGCTAAGGGCACCCTTTGATGGCAGCGTTAGAATTATTTTATAGAAATTCATAAAATATTATTTAGCGCTCAAAGCGCAGCGTACAAAACGCCTGCCTCGGGCGCTTGTTATGACTAAGGCCTTACGCATCGGTGCTGTGCCACTATCACTACAAGACTTGGCAACTTTCAGCTGCAGCGAAGCTAACTAATGTCAGATACACACCGTACATCTGCATGCAAAATCACACACGCGTCCACACACAGATTTAGACATCCGATTCTGTCGCTAGCGATGGCATTAGTTATTTAGCTGTAGCCGAGAGTTGGCAACTCTTGCGGTGACAGCGGTGTGCGCTGAGCTTCGTTTTAGAATTGATTGTGATTAAAATTTACATTTTGTTTTGTATGTTTTTACAAGAAGAATACCTTTAAACTTTGAGGCAAACGTTTAAAAAAATATTACAAATGATGAAATTAGTGGACCCAGTTGTTCGAAGTTTCAAAGTGGCAAAAGTGTTTCGAGAAAACACAGACAAAATAAACAGTATAGACTTTTCTCCTAGCGGGGAAACGTTAATATCTTGCAGTGAAGATGATCAAATTGTCATTTATGATTGTGAAAAAGGCACGCAGATGATCACAGTGAACAGTAAAAAATATGGTGTTGATCTTATACATTTCACACATGCCAAGAACACTGCTATCCACAGTTCAACCAAAGTTGATGATACCATAAGATATTTGTCACTTCATGACAACAAATACATAAGATACTTTCCTGGACATACAAAGAAAGTTGTGACTCTTTGTTTGTCACCTGTTGAAGACACATTTCTCTCTGGATCTTTAGACAAAACATTGCGTTTATGGGACTTACGTTCACCTAATTGTCAAGGTTTAATGCACTTGTCAGGAAGACCAGTAGCAGCTTATGATCCTGAAGGTCTGATATTCGCAGCAGGGGTTAACTCGGAAAGTATCAAACTGTATGATTTAAGATCATTTGATAAGGGTCCCTTCGTCACATTTAAGTTGAATCAAGAAAAGGAATGTGACTGGACAGGATTAAAATTTTCCCGTGATGGCAAAACAATGTTGATTAGTACAAATGGATCCATTATTAGATTAGTAGATGCGTACCATGGCACTCCGTTGCAGACCTTTACTGGCCATCTTAATAATAAAGGCATACCTATAGAAGCATCATTTAGTCCTGACTCCCAATATATCTTTAGTGGCTCAACAGATGGAAGAGTTCATGTCTGGAATGCTGATACGGGTTATAAAGTGTGTGTCTTGAATGGTGATCATCCTGCCCCAATACAATGTGTACAATTCAACCCTAAGTTTATGATGCTGGCCTCTGCTTGCACCAACATGGCATTTTGGTTACCTACATTAGATGATGTTTAATATTATGTTTGCTAGTATCAACAATTCTAAAATAAGTGTTATCATCAATGATAAAGTACGAGCAAAGTTTAAAACTGAAAGAGTTAATAGAAGAAACTTATTATACTCTGTTAATTTTATGATGATTGACATGACACAATAGTATATTAACAATAAAATTGCTATTATTTACATTTTTTAACAAAAAAGTAACACAATAAACAGTAAAGTAACATAATTATAATAATAAGCATCTGAATTATTATTATCAATCACTATGAAATGAACAGACTTTAATAGCTTAATATGAGTAAAAAGAAAACATTAGAAGTGGTTCATGTATTTAGTAGTTGGTCTAAGTGCATAACACACCAACAATCCCTTTTTTTTTTTGTTAATTTAACAGTATTCATTGCATTGTTTACATTGAAGAGCAAGCAATTTTTCAAAATTAATCAATTGGTAATGAATCCCTTCAAAATGAAGAGGGATTGTGAGTGAGTTACGCATTTGGGGTGCATTTCAATCCTTGTTGAGAATACTGTTGAAAAAATTGCATGAAGATTAGGAGTTCATGTTTTATTTAAGTATGTGAATGTAACTATTAATAGTTTTATTGTATAAATAATATTTGTGACTGAATACTTATTCAGGTTTTTGATCAATTGGTTTAAGTACCTATCTATTTAGTATAAATGATAGTTGTATCATAAGTAATACATCAGTACATTATGTGTATTAGAACCCTAGTATAATGCATTTAAATAGTTTTCATTCCAATTTAATATTCGCCTATAAATTGTAGGTAAAATCTAAATCCTACTTTTTCATCTATACCAACTCTACAGTACATACTATTAAATGTCTTGCTATCATTTTAACAAAAGATTTCTATAATGTTAATGTCAATTTTTTAACGGAAACATTCCTAACTAAAACCAGTTAGAAGTGTTAGAACACTATTAAAAACTGATTATAATACCTAACAATGACTTTCTTTAAAAAATGGGGCCCTGCTATTTACTATGTATTTAAATTCCACATTAAAAGACGACTAAAGGTATGCGTCGGCTAACCTCGCCGAGTGGAGGCGAATCGAAGTACAGAAATTCGCCTTATATTTACTATGAAACTGCGTCCACTAACGACGAGGCACATTGAATCACCCGTGCGCATTGCTCGACAGGCGTATTCGCCGACGCATTTCTTCCGACTCTATTCCGCGTTCGACTTCGGCGCGCTTTAGTCGACGCCGCGATGCGGATTAGTGTTGGGTAACTCAGCTCAGTTGAGCTATTCACTTGGATCAAAAGAGTCACTCACTCTTTTGAATTTGATGTGCTAGCTAGTGTTGGGTAACTCAGCACAGTTGAGCTACTCACTTGGATCAAAAGAGTCACTCACTCTTTTGAATTTGATGTGCTAGCACACACCACAGGGCACAGATAAGCTACACAGAACATTTTGTGCTCGTATTATGAGTTTTGAACGAAACGAGTCACTCACTAAACTGCAAGTCCATTTACGACTCTAAACAAAGGAGTTAGGATCTAAGTTTAATTTAACGTGGTTAACCGAATAATCAGCGCGTGTGCCTACTCTACTGTATATGTGTACCGTGTCGTGTTGTCGTAGCCACACACCACACTCACGAGTCATGCGCCTCACTGACACACACAGCACGTATGTGCTCACAGGCCTTTGCAGCCTCGCCTCATTCGTGGTAGCAGTGTGCTAGCACACTTTGTAAAATAAGTGCCTCGCACGATCCTCATTTTAAATGAGTGTGCTACCCATCTCTAATGCGGACTATTGCGGATGCATGTCGACCACAGAACGTATACCTACACTATGATGTCTACGCGCAAACGTTGCCCCTGGCTGGAGGCTTTGAGTGTAAAAGCTTAAGGAAATTGTAGGATTATTTTTGTAATATGGAAATAAATGGTAAAACTCGCTGTAGATATTTCGTTTCGTGTTTATGTCGTGTACCCTGTATTTGGGAGCAAACCGTTTCTTTTTAGGGTTTCATACCTCAAAAGGAAAAAACGGAACCCTTATAGGATCACTCATCTGTCTGTCTGTGCGTCTGTCACAGCCAATTTACTCCGAATCTAATGGACCGATTAAGTTGAAATTTGGTACACATAGGGTACCGTCCGTGTTTGGGTTCTGTTACCCAAACACGGACGTGTAACGTAAATAAATGAATTTTGAATATGGGGGTCACTTTTGGGGGCAGATAAGAAAATAAAAAAATAAAAAAAATTCAAACTGTATCGTCTGACATATTAAATGAAAGGGCTTGTTACAAGGAACACAATTTTTTTTTTTTATAATTTTAAAATAAATACATTTAAAGATATTTAAGAAAATAGATCAAAATTGACCATTCCCCCCTTTATCTCCGAAACTACTGAGCCAAAAATTTGAAAAAAAAAAAAACAGATAATAGTTCTCCTTTCATAGATTAGGAAAACCTATAAGTCTATGGCCTTAAAATAACATGGTAAATCTATCAATATTGTGTGTAAGTACAAACTTATATTTGCAATTGAAATTAATGGGAGAACATGTATTTCAACTACAATGTTAAGTTTGTATTTGGGATAAATTCATCCCAACAACGGAACTCTTCATTGTGCGTAGTCCGACACGCACTTGGTCGGTTATTTTTCTCCTATTCTCTTCTTCATCCGGGCTATCCATCACGCACACACCTTTTTTGATACCGAGTTGCGATTAATGAATATTTTGATTCGATTCTGCTGAGATGGCCACACAAGAAATAAATGCGACTCAAACACGACTCGGCTCTCTTCGATTCGACGCGTTTCGTCTGTAGTAGGAATAAATGCGACTCGACTCTGCTCTCTTCGATTCGAAACGTTTCATCTGTAGTAGACGCCAGGTTCTTGGTCAGGCGTCAGGCCACAAGAGGACTATGTAAATTAGTGTCTGAGATAGTCTTTTAAGGAAAGAACCACACAGATTTGCGTGGACCCATAGGACCTGTCTAGTCAGTGCAACCATTTGTCAGTAATCGTAGAGCTCAACTCCCCGTGAGTTGATTAATTGAATGCATAGGAGGATTCACAAAATGCTATTGGAGTTTTCTGTCATCTCTCAAAAGCCTTTGATTGCGTGCACCATCATACGCCTTTGCGTAAACTACGTCATTACGGTGTGCAAAACAACGCTCTAAAAGTTATAAATTCTTATTTACATAATAGGTTCCAATGTGTAGATGTTAATGGTGTAAAATCTTCCGGACTACCAGTTCAGTTAGGTGTACCTCAACGCTCAATACTGGGTCCATTCTTGTTCTTAGTGTATATTAATGACTTACCATTCTATTTAAAGGGTATCTGTGTGACTGTTTGCAAATGATACCTCTCTTATTTTTAAAGTAGACCGAAATAGACAAGATTTTGACGATGTAAACAGTGCACTCTCAATGGTTACGGATTGGTTTACGACACATAACCTAGTTCTCAATGCCAAGCAAACGAAATGTGTAAAGTTCTCCCTACCAAATGTTAGAAATCTAGGACCCAACATCGTCTTAGATAAAGAGGTGCTTGAAACTGTGAACTCGGCAGTTTTTCTGGGCATATCAGTAGATGCCAAACTTCAGTGGGGCTATATCGAACGGCTTGTGTTTAAACACCGCCCAAAAAAGTACCTATTTTACTACCAAAAAAATTCTAAACGGTTACCAAAATGTATAAATGGTCACCAAATAACGTTTCCTAAAATATCATGAAATAAATCCATTTTTTCGTATTATTGACTGCCAAAAAAATATATGGACGCCTTTAAAATACACTTTAGACCAAATATTATATATTGTCACTACTTAGATGTTACCAATTATGTAATACCATGACTTCTAATTTGGTCATTTTTGTTAGGCTAAAAAAGCTAACGATCGCTAGAATATTTCCCAAATACCAATTAATATTCTGGGGTTCCCAAACGTACGTCGCTTATTTATTGTTATATGGAATTCGCTAAATATATTGAGGTTCCCAAATAAACGTCACTTGTTTAGGTTAGGCGTATGTTGAAAGGTGGGCGACGCAGGCCGCACAGCGCAGAGCAGAGCAGATTTTGTAAAGCATGGAACGTCTTTGACCTACGTATGCTGCAGCGCAGCCGCGCAGGCACGTGCAGCTCAGATGTGAACAGTAACTGCCCTGCTCTGCGCTGTGCCGTCTGCACTGCGGCTGCGCGGCCTGCTTCGCCTGCCTCTTATCATATGCCCACCCTTATTAATGTATGAAGTTAATTAAATATTATAAAAAAAAAACCAACAAAATCAAATCAAAATATGTTTTATTACAGTCTTTGGCACTTATTGGTGTAACATAAATTTGTTCTTACGACTATAATTTAAAATAAGAAAAATCATAATCACTGGATCAACAAAGCTTTTTTGGATTTAGCTGGCCGCCCTCTTTTTCTCTTCTCGCCAATAGGGATATTTCTGGCTTCATGAGGTGGTTCCACGTACTTCAGCCTGATTGTTAAACCCAATAGATGTTTACAGGTATACTGTTTTAGGAATGTAGGACAGTTACACCTACCGGATAACCAATCTTCGCTGTTGATGGGTAACATTACTTCCCATTCACTGAAAAACTGATCTTTAAAATCATCGAAGTTTCCCCAGTGTTCATTGAAAGTTTTGCATTCCATGTTATCACCGGCTGGTACCTATGCGGTAGTATTTCGCTGAGTCAGTTGTCTGTTTGACGGGTAGTCTTTTAGGCAGTTTAGCCCATTGATACGCTTCAGTCCATTGTTTGAGAGTAATGGTGGGTTGTTGAGAAACGGACTTATTATTTTTATAAATGTTAGACCATTCGGTCACCATATCTTTTGCGACCACCAGGAATCGCGACAGTGAGTGACGCTCACGTAAGGTATAGTAGTCTTTTATAGTTCGATTAAATGCTTCCAGTGCATTGTTAGTTACTGGAGTATCTGGAAGGACTCTAAATACCAATTGCGATTCATAATCAGCCATTCTTCTTCAAAGTATTTTATAAATTCTTGTTCATCTCTCCACTTCGCCAAAAAACTTTCACAAGCACGGTCGAAGACATCGGAAGACGATGAACACTGCAAAGCATCTACATCAGATAATATTTGCTTGCGCTGTGATTTGTCCACTAACTTTTCAACTTGTTTTTGGATATTTTTTTTTGCATGTGCCCAACACATTCTTATTTTGGCATTAGGTCCAAAAACTTTTAAGAATGCATTTTGTGTGCTTTTTGCTGCATCAGAGATCAATACTTCTGGAGTCAAATCTTTTTTGTGTATAGAAGAAACACTGTTCTTGAGAGCCATAAATACAAATGTAAAGTCAGCAGTTCGTTCCGAGGATGTTACGCTTAGAGCAAATGGATGAAAACTTCTGTCACGATCAGTTGTTCCAACGATGAGTAACGGAAAACCCTGCCAGATTAATTTATAAGTTGCATCAGCGGGAACAATTTTACAATCGCTTGCAAGGCTCAGTAAATATTTAGTTGATAACATAAAACGAAAGTAGGGGTCTTTGTCATCGTCAGAAACTTCGAATGAAACCACAAAGACACAATGACAATCTTCAGGAATTTGTGAGTGAGATATAAGCCATGCCTTCAGTTCACCCAGGCTAATAGTAGACGGCCCGTACTTTTGTTGACGAATTTGAGCCAGGTAATTTTTCAGTTGTGTGTTAGACGGTAACTGTATACCTTTTTTTTCGCCAAGGCACTCATTATTGCCTTTGGTTTCAGTTTGAGTTCAAATAGTTTATCTATTTCTCTGCAGGTTTCCGCAGAGATACCGCGTGCCGAAAGTGATCCCAACGAATCATGGTCGTGATTTTCTTCTGTCCGATATAATATCACTTCATCTGACGTAGAATCAAACAACAAGTAAACTGCCGCCGAACACTGCAACCCGCGTCGTTTTACTTTATTGCAACGATAATATCTCTTAACACCTTCTTCAGTGTTGTGTACTTTTTGGACAGACCACACTCCTTCGTTCTTAATGAGAACTTCGGCATCACGAATATTTGAAAATTTTTGCACTATAACCCAAGATCTTCCTTGTTTGCGTCTTCGTTTCATTTGTAACTGATTATTTTCTTGGTCTGTATCAGTCTCAGAATTATTAAGTAGCGGAGCTTCGACAGTACTTGGCCCCGCCAAAGCTTCGTCAGACATCGTAAACAAACCGCATGCGCTACGAGCATAAACAATACACAACTAGCTTATAAACTGCTACAGCGAAGACTGAGCGAGAAGCGCGCGGCCTGTGCCTACGCCTCGGGAGCGGGGTGCGGAGTGTGGGGTTAAGAAATAAAGGGATGCAATTGTAATTTTAGTCTTACATTAAAGTAGTCTGGGGTCAAATAATGTATTTTAGATGACGACTTACTATTTTGGAGTAAGATTTTTGGTAGTAATATTAATCTTTAAGTTGGATAGAATTTGGTGACTGTTGACCCATTTTAGGAACCAAAAATAATATTTGTGCAAGGTTTGCGATTTTTCTGATGTTATTTTATTTATTTTGGATCATAATATTATATACTTTAGGGCCCTTTTAATAAAGTCAATTGATTTTTTTTGGAGTTGTTTATTTTATTTGGTGCCTAAGCTTAGAGTCTTAAAAATATTTTTGGTGACCGTCTAAATTATACCCATATCGAACCTTGCGGGAAGGCTTAGTTCGGCCGCCTACGCCGTCAGGAAAGTAAGACAGTACACTGACGTTGATACAGCTCGGTTAGTCTGTTTTAGTTATTTTCATAGCGTTATGTCCTACGGTATTCTGCTGTGGGGCAAAGTTGCTGATATTCAAAATATATTTGTCCTTCAATTCAAAAACGAGCTGTTCGAGTAATTTACTAGCTAGGTGCCAAAGTTTCTCTGAGAGATTTTTTCAAAGATATTGGTATCCTCACAGTGGCATCGCAATTCATCTTCGCCAACATCTTATATATTAGGCAAAAACACTTACTTATACATAAAAAACAGTGATATACACATGTTAACACTAGAAATAAATATAAACTCGAGCTCCCTTTCACCGGCTTCATAAGGTTCATAACTCATTTGTTGGGCTTAGTATAACGTTTTATAACAAGCTACCCTCTTCTAAATTGCTAGATTTGCCTTTTAATGCGTTTAAAACTAAAGTGAAATCCAACCTTTGTTCAAAGGCATACTATTGTATCAACGACTACTTAAATGATTAGAATAGTTGGTTGCTGTGATTAACTCAAGACAATGTTTATGTTCTTTCTCCAGAATTAGCTTACCTACTGACAGTTTATATGAGTTTATATCATTATTTATTTAATTTGAATTTATAATTTCTTTTTTCTTTTATTGAGTCAATTCATTTTTATTTTGTTTTATTGTTGACATAATCTACCTACTCATTACAATGTTTTTGTTATGAGTTGTATTGCAATTTGTGGTTAGCTAGCGACCTCGACAATTGATCATATTATTTTTTCCTGAGTAACCGGCAGCAAGTTCGTCATGCTCCCTTAGATGGCACTGCTGGCACTGTTAACCTACTTGCTTGTTCAAAATTTTTCTTCCGATTACACGAATTTTCCAGAAGAATCTGTCGCTGACCTAGTCAATACGCATGAACATTCTTTTAATGCAGATCGAATGAGTTCCTATGCGTTTATAAATCGGACGAACTGAACACCTTGGGCATATTCGATCTCATTCAAAATTTCCATTCTAACCATTTGACCTCAATATTTCCCGAAGTTTGGAAAATTAAGGTGGCACTAGTTGATATTTTTTCCATACAAATTTCAGGGGGGTTTTACTCCACTGTTTGACATGGTACATCCAAAGTTAAACATGATATCGTTTTGTTTCATTATTAATTTTGTCTGTGCGGAAACAGAATAGTAAAATAATGAGCCATTAAAAAGTTAGGAGCCCACAAAGATTCCTTTTTCTTGCTAATTTTAACGCAACTTTGGGGGTAAATAAGCAATAAAAGAAGTGTAAAATCTCCAAAACAAAGTCGGCACCGACAAAGCTCAATTGTCGAAGAATTCAATAAACTTTATTTGTAATTGATTTATGCAATGGTTTTTTCATAAAACCCTATTTTCAAAAGGACTTTTCGTAATTTTTTACGCACTCGTTTTACTAAAATAGTTCGGAACGGTGTTTGTGTGCGTGCAAACTAGACGTTGTGCACGTAGACCAGTGTCTAACTGCTCATCACTGATACTATCTCTGTCGGACACGATGCCAGGTGACACAGCGTGCTTTTCGGCCATGCCCACTAGTGAGTTCGAGCCCGCGACTAGTGTCACCTTAATAGTTACGATTACAGTTAGTAGCGCATCGACAGAACGATCATTTTTATGTCTTAAAAGAATTCATACATATTTACGAAACACAAAGCCAAAACAGACTCACAGATTTGTCTATGATTGCAATTGAAAAAGAACTTTTAGTAATTTTAAAACGATCTAGCAGTTTTTACGACGACGTATTACAAAACTATCTGAAAAAAATACAGGCGCGTCGATTTGATTTATAAACATTAGCTTGTGGAAAGTAATCAGTTGAAATTAAAGTAACTTATTTTGAATTTTAACTAATTTGCGCAAAGAAAACAAAAGTAACATCTCATGGCCTTCAAAGGCCACTTTGGACACCATTTAATTGACCATCAACCACTTAATTAGATATTCGTGGTGGTCGCAAACAAACATCATGCGAAGCCAATGGCGCCGTGCGGTAAGGCAGGTAGGGTAAGTAGTCGGTGGGCCACCGACCGAAAAGAGTGGAAACTGGTAAGTATTATTTCTATTTTAGCCGTGCATACCCTGTCTGAAATCTGTGCACGCCACTCGACTTTTGCTAAACACACCCATTACTGAGCGCTCTCACTTATAATAAATTGAACCAGATTTTGAATACACATTCTCTTAACACATTTCATTGTAAATCTAAAATTAAAGAATATCAAAAACCTATTAAAATCGCAATATACATGACTCCCGTGAACCACTCTATACACACACACCCCCAAACATACTCAACACGCACTACCACATCTTTATCACACTAGAATTAAATACATAATATTGTTACTCTAAAAAATAACTACCACTTACTTACCTGTAATTTTATTTAATAGACGGATGGGTGACCACCTTTTTTTTCAGTGGGAAATTATCAAATAACTTTTCCCGCTCTGGGCGGAGTGGGAGGGCGTGTCAGATTCTTACTGACTAAAACCCACCCGTGTTCCTCCGGTTGCCCTGTTGCCTGGGGCCACGATCTCCCTTTCGGTTTTCTTCGCATCCCCGGCAGGCATCGGCCCTAACGGACCCCGTCAATTCTGCTGACATCTCTTTAAGGCGTGCGTGGAACACAACGCGCCGTCGACCCGGGCCTGGTCCTTATCGGACGGTGAGCTACCCATTGCTCTCCGTCCGCAAGCCCGCAAGGATGACCCCTGTAATACAGGTTCCACCTAGCATGGGGGGTCATTGATCAAATTTCTGTGCATTTGTAGTAATTGTAGGTCCTAAGCTGTAAATCCTGCGCATAACTACTTTTAAAACTTTTGGAAATAAATTACTTATTATTATTTTTCAAATGTCTTTGACACATCTCGGAACTCCGGGGATCCCGGACCTTTAGAAGGCATACGAGGGGCCGAAGCCAACTCGCAGGGGCCTATTAGACGTTTTGAATTAAATGAGGCACCAACCGACGATTATGCAAGTGCACCCAAGGACAACTCTCGGTTGGTGCAGGACTATTATAGGATATGGAAACAAAGATATTGGATTATAGGTTTGAGTGGTTAAGTGAACTGGTTATCTTGAGCTATGGAAAGATTATGGCCCCTGCCTAACCAATATTTTATGTAAAATACACAGGTAAAATGGGAGGGGGTGACTTGCACACTCAATAATGGGCCCCTGAAAACAGTCGCTAGCACAAAGTATCGTAGCGACAAGGGGGCATGTGTCCTGAGGTGCTTATGAGGAGTGGAGAGGTATTCCACAGCTATCAGGAGTATCAGGACAATCCCGGAAGTATGGTCAAGATCCCTCAGCATCGTACTCGAATAATTCCTTCTTCCGAGCACGTTTGCTCTTGCGAATCTCCACTCAATCTGGCCTATTAAGGCAAGAAGGAGGTGAGGTATAAGACTTCTCCCGGGAGATAGCTTCCGTGGGGTCTCGCCACATGCTGCCCTGCGGGTTTTTGTCTCTCTCTTGATCTGGCTCCTCATCCCAGACCTGTTCCAGCAAAGTAAACTCTACCAGCACAGACCTAGTGTTTGGGGCGCGCAAGCCCCACCACGACGTCAACGTAGAGATACGGCGCCGGCGGTGGGGTTATTATTATTATTATTTATTGCCCAATGATTTTTCTCTATAATTTATGTTTTTTCCTCTGTATCCTTGTACATTTTTTTATGTTTTAGTGTTATAGGTATGTATATTGCAAAATAAAACCAAAACATAAAATGAAAAAAAAAAAAAAAAAAACATGGAGCGACCTCCTTGTTAGTAAAACTCTCTAACTTATGGAATAAAGAGACGATAGTACATAGACATTTAATTGTTTTTATTATCTCAATGCGATAGTACTACTTAGTCTGTGGAGACGATCGAAATTGTAAGTCGGAGCGGAGGTGCCGGAGCCGGTCCTGAAATCGAACTGATTTTGAAAACAATTTCAAGCTCTGAAATCGGATATTTAACTGTTTGCGTAAAAATCCAAAAACGCCCTTAACTACACTGTAGCCAAGTGACTTTTGGACTTGACATTTATTTCTTGGGTGGCACAGGTTCGCGTTTTAATGACAGATAGACACACGAATAATCCTTTATGGGTTCCGTTTTTTTCCTTGTGAGGTACGGAACCCTAAAAATGTACGGATAGTAACAGCTTGCTGTCAAATTCTAGTACCAACATCTGAAGCAGTGTTGCCAACCCATACGATAATTTGGCCAATGGTACGATGTATTTTTTTTCTGTAAGGCATCTCATAGCTGACCTCTAAGGTCATGACTATTTCACTGGTCAATCCTGTGGTTGCCTTAAGCTGCTAAACTCAAAGCCTCCAGCCAGAGGTATACAAACTAAGCTAAAAAGCTAGGTGAACGCTCGCTAACGGCATCCCCTGTGGGGTAAGAGCCTCGGCTTAGGGCGTCACCGGAGGGAGGACATCAAAAATGGAACGGCTGGATCAAAGTTTTGATCATGATTATTAAACGGGGCATTTAAAGCTACGTGCATAGCTGCAACAACTGCTGGCACCTCGTTTTCGAGCAAGGGTCGGGGAGGAGTATCATTTACTCGGGGTCGCGGACGCGATACCTTTATGGAAGAAACTGGCAGCATTGCCAGATTTACCGCTTTTCCGCTTTTTCGAATCTGTTAGAACAACCCTTTTTTTCACTCATGATGGTGGTTAAGTGCCTGCTACACGGTTGCCAACTGCGTCCCCGACAAAAGTGACCCTGGTTGTCAACCGGCTGATTTGTTTGAAATTTGGTCGTAAACCACCACTACACGGTTGTAAACCACCAAGGTCACATCTTACGGGACGCGGTTGGCGACCGTCTAGCAGACACTTAACTCGTTGAAGCTGGATAAAAAGCTGCGTTCAGTTTGATGGTCAGGGGACGACTTCCGCCTATATCTTTTGCACGCTATGAATTTGTATATACTTACCCTGCTGCCAGATTCTGGCGTTGGTAGTGAAGTCTGTGTCGGTATGTGTCACAGTGTGTTTGTGTAAAGAAAGTTCGTATCTTGTTGCAGCAAAGCAAGCGCGCGAAGTTGTGTCAGTTTGGCGGAAAATTAACAAGGTCACCCCTGTCGGCACGCGGTTGGCGACCGGGTAGCAGGCACTTTACAGTTGATTGATTAATCTAACATACCGCTTGTAAGTATGGTGTGGTATGTAAGGTCTTTTTAATCAATAAGCGTCTGAATTGAGAAAAAAATCGATATAAATGTTAAGACAAGAAATTTTGCATTTTTTGTTAACAATCCGCGTTTTTGAAGCAACATTAATACATTTTCAATTTCCTCATCTGGCAACACTGGAAAGTGGTTTATCGGTGATGCTCCCAAGAGAACTAAAATAGTTAATATATCTGTGTGTGACTAAGTCTATTTTCATTACATACAGGCACTTGGTGTGATATTATGTAAATTATAGTAAAGTATGTGTGTGTTTATGTTATCATATTAGAGCAGAGCTAGAAGTACTATCTCTGAGGTTTTTCAGTCAGGAAGTTATACCCGAGTTGTTTTTCAACTCTGATGAGGTTATTTCTATCGTACGCCTCCAGTCTTTAACAAAAAACGAACTTAAAGTCAGCAAATACAAAATAACCTACAAAATGTTCATAATTTATTGACTTTTCCACTAAAGCTGCTTTTTGCTTTTAATAGTGCTACACTCCAAGTCTCATACATATTCGTCTAGTTTTCGTATAATTTGTGATCGACACAAAAGTAAACATAAACACAACAATGGCGGTTTAAAGACGTACAACTGTGCTGCCACCTGTTCGGAACTTTCAGTTTTTTACCTCATTTTTGAGCGATATTCATGGGAAAAAGTTATATTAGCGAAACCCACGTGCTAGTTAAACTTGCCCAAGTCATAGCGATTGTTTACAGATATAAATCACTGGGATATTCTTATTAGTTTATGTAAACAAATCATAAAATGGATTTTTATAGATGACACTTTCTAGTTTAAAAATACGATAAAACCATTGCTTTTTGCAATAGTTTCCTCTTTTATTAGGGCACGGTGGGACTATAGCGTGTATGTTTAGCATTCTAATTTATTCTTCGTAAATGTTACTGCTTGAGTACAATTTTTTTGTTAGATTTACAATAATATAATATTTTGTAATCCGTCTATTTTAAAGAGCCCAAACTCTAAACGTTAACGATTAATAACGTTGCTAAATTGAAGAGTACAAATATAACGTAGCACAACTGAAGTGACAGGTATTACGTTTAATAATAATAACCCTACCGCCGCCGTATCTCTACGTTGACGTCGTGGTGGGGCTTTCGCGCTCTGAATTCTGGGTCTGTGCCGGTAGAGTTTACTCTGCCCAAACGGGTCTAGAATGAGGAGCCAGGCCAATAGAGATACAGAAACCCGCAGGCCAGCATGTGGCGAGCTGTTGGGCAGTAGCGACCCCAGGGACCCTATCTGCCCGGAGAAGTCTTGTTCCTCACCTCTGGCTTGCCTTTATTGACCGGCTGAAGTGAACACTGACGAGGAACGGAGCTCCCACCTTATTCTCTTCTTCTTCTTCTCTTCTTCTTCTTCTCTTGAGTGGAGATTCGCAAGAGCAAACGTGCTCTAAGGAAGGACCGCCATACTCTGATTACACAAAACATCAAGCAATAGACAAGTTGCGAGTCATAATTTGATCTAAACAAACAACAGTGTAACAGTGTATGTTCGCAAGAGTAAACGCTAAACGTGACAAATCTCTATACAAAACATGTCTATTTTGTATATTTCTAGACATTGCGAACGCAGATCAATCATGACATCTGTTTTATGACTTACTCATGTTTTATGCAGTGCAAACTAGGGAATGCAGAACCGGTACTGTTTTAAAGAACCGGGATTTTCGGGACCTTCTGGCTAAAGAACCGGGATTCCCGGTACTTTCGATACTTTAAGATAGTAGAGTTGAAAGTGTTAAAATGGAGAAAGTAAGAGAAAGACGAAATTACAGGACAAAATAAAAAAAATAAAAATCAAATCAAATAAAACGTTTTATTTCTTGTATAGACACAAAATTAGTCTTTAGTATATTTATTTTCTGGTAAATAAGCATATTCTACCAGCAACATTTTCTTAACATTAAAACATTTTTGTAATTAATCCTACTTTATAACAGGAACATTTATTAAAAAACAGTTTCATCAAACCAATTCTTTAAACCAACATGACTTTTACAATTCTGCATATCCAAATTATTATTTAAAATTTATGTAATATCTATAAAAAAATGAAAAGTAACAGTGGAGTTTTAGCGTAGCATTAATGATGAATGAATGAATGAATTAAGGCACCAACCCCAGCGTGGTTTAAGCAGACTCGATAAATCGATTGAACCCCAAGATTTGCAATAGCCTCTGGACCCTCATGCTTCATGGGGCTACCAGGCATATCAAGGAGTAGACCAGGGGCGCGGTAATGGTAGAGAAGACGTGCCCTCAGGATATGGAAGGATTTGGGTAGTGGAGAGACGGGTGATATTTATCTATGGATGGATCTTTTTACGACGTCGCCGCCAGGCCAGTTCAGGTCCAGCTTCACCGGTGCGCCTGCTCTTTGTTTTCAATGTTTTCGTCTGAGGTCTAGAGATAATCAAAAAAGAATCCTGAAACAGATAGTAGTATCTGTTTCAGGATTCTTGTACATCTTGCTAGTAGTCTACTTAATCTTATATCAGTCTTCAACTGTGTCCATTCAAAAATTGATTTCCTTGTCGAAGTAGGTCGAGTCCTGTTTTAGCTTTTCATTTCATGTGTAAATAGGTCGGCCGACTTTCTTGGATTTGGCCTTGTACTACATGTAACAGGTGTGGTTTGCGGAGCCTGTGAACATGTAGAGGTAGCACATCCTGTGGTTCTTGATGCGATGGTTGGTGGTTGGTTCTTCGTCTAAAATTTGATGCATTTTCATTTGTATTGGTTTATTCCAAGCGTGGTTAATCAAGTCTATCATAATAACTGCGAGAAGAGCTTTAATGATTGCCGATAATTTGAAACCAGAGAGACGGGTGACATTTGTATCTTTTCCCGAAAGTACCGAAAGAACCGGGATTTGGTTTTCAAAATCTCGGTTCCTACTACGGCGCCAATTTCCGGGATTTCCCGGTACTTTCGGTTCCGGGATTTCCCGGGACTATTCACTAGTGCAAACGCAAGTTCAACAAAACAAGTAATGATATTTGTTTCATGTGACAAGGTTCGAAACATCTACATGTTGGATGTTTTCTGGTGCATACGTATATTTACTATGTATGTATGTTAGTTAAAACTCACACACACTGGCACTGTTTGATGGAGAGGTTTTGGACCCCGCTATCAAATAAATAAATTTAAACCTTTTATTAAACTTGGATTAATAAAATACTAAAAACCATTAAAATCCGCTGTCACTTTGTCTGAACTCGGAACCATGATATAATAAAAAGCTTCGCCTGGTATTCTCTTCCAATGGTGGCCTAAGACTACGTCACGATAAGTGTTGCCATTGATTGTCCTTTTCAGTAAATTTAGGAACTTTCTCATTTAGTTAATGAAAATAAAGTAAATTACTAACTAGCTTACCTATTTAGTAACTCGTGTGATTCATCTATTTAGTTTTAAATTAAGGAACATATTGAATTATTAGTTCATAATTGCTTTGTTAAGTTACAAATGCATTTTGCACGGGTAATTCAATCACACACAGTGGCCATACATAGAATTGACAAGTGTCATACTGACAGCTCGCCATTTCATCGCTATTGTCGTGTCGCTCATATCTATAGCGTTGTTTCGCTCGGTGAGCAAAATACTGTGGTTCCCAAACATTGGTTACTGTGAAAAGGAGAACTGTGTAAACTGTGAAAGATACACAATAAAAATGGTTAATTGTTCCATACTAAACTGTAAAAATTGAAGTAAAAAAGGCGGTGTAATAAGGTTTTTTTCTTTTCCCAAAGAAAAGATGCTAGCAAATGTGTGGCTTCAGTATTGTAGACCGAAAACAACAATAAGAACTGGTATGTACCTTACTACATATTATTTCATTTATCTACGCGTTGTAAATTCCATATAAGGCATAATAGTGTCAATCCGGCTGTACGCCCGAACATAACCTAACCCAACTAGTTTTTTACTTATTTACGAAAATATCCACATCTTGAATACGAGACACGAAAGATTGATCCAGGTAGCGTAGCCTATCGCCCGGAGGACACGGTGGAGCATACGGTGGAGGTCTGCCCAGCTTGGGCGGAGCATCGCCGTGTCCTCGTGGAGGCGATCGGCGGCGGTGATCTCTCGCGTCCGGCCCTGGTTCAGGCCATGGTACGGAGCCAGAGGAAATGGGAGGCCGTCACCTCCTTCTGCGAAGCTGTAATGCTCGCGAAGGAGGAGGCGGAACGCGTGAGGGACAGGCAAATTTCGCGCCCTCACGCCCCTAACCGCCGCAGGAGGAGACGCCCAGGGCGTCGGGAATCGCGGGGCGATTTCCGGCCACCGTAGGCGCGGGCTTGCGGGCGGTGAGCAATGGGTGGCTCACCGTCCGATAAGGACCAGGCCCGGGTCGACGGCGCGTTGTGTTCCACGCGCGCCTCAAAGAGATGTCAGCAGATTTGAAGGGGTCCACTAGGGCCGATGCCTGCCGGGATTGCGAAGAAAACCGAAAGGGAGATCGTGGCCCCCGGCAACAGGGCAACCGAAGGAGCACGGGTGGGTTTTAGTCAGTAAAAGTCTGACACGCCCTCCCGCTCCGCCCAGAGCGGGAGAAGTTATTTGATGATTTCCCACCCTCAAAAAAAAAAAAAAAAAGGTAGCGTAGCCTGTGATTGGATTTTTTTGGGTCTAGGGGACAACTAATTTACCCTTGCAATGAATTGATCAAGGTTGCTGATATAATGGAGAGAGAATTTAATAAATACCACGGTGAATCGTTGCACGATGAAAATTTCATTTTCACAAATTTGACACGATTTTTTTGATTATTCATGATGCCACAAAGGACTTGTATCCTCAAATTCATTATGAAGGAGTACTCTGTTTAGTTCGAACGAGGACCTATCTACGAGTAAGGGAACTAAATAAAACCAAATATGCAATCAATTAAAAAAGAAGCAAAGTAAAAAAATACAAAAAGTATCAAATATGTCGATTTATTAAAAATTATAAAAAATGAGTACCCGTTGTATTATTTTATCTTTTTCCCCCACTAAAAAAGTTTGAGAGCCGCATCGCAACTGATGACGTATTCTTAGGCCAATCACGTGATCCCGCTGTCACGGGAAGAGAATACCAGGCGAAGCTTTTTATTATACCATGCTCGGAACAACCTAAAAGTGAAATTCGTATATTATCTGTGGGAAAATGTCAATTTTATAGTGTTGAATTTTTTGAATCTTAAGGATTTTTTTTCTCAAAAACTAGGCGTTTGCTCTGTGTAATGCTTTGCGAAAGTGTTTTACAGAACGACATCTATATTCTTTAAAATTGTGAATCTTCGCATGCGCGGGTTGTAAAATGCAGTGGCACCCGTTTTGGTATAATCTGATGCAGTGACGCACACAGAGCATCTAAATATTGACGCATAAATACTAGTGTCTCACCTTTCCAATATAATCTGATGCAGTGACGCACACAGAGCTTATAAATAGTGACGCATAAATACTAGTGTCTCCCTTTTCCGACTCAGATGACCCCGTTACACTCCTCCAGGAGAAGAATAGGGCCACCAGTACAGTACACAAACACAGACGCCTCCTGTCATTCCGACCTCACCGCCGAGGACCTTAGCGATCGCAACCGTGCTTCCGAGTAAATGATACTCCTCCCTGACCCTTGCTCGAAAACGATGTGCCAGCAGTTGTTGCAGCTGAGCACGTAGCTTTAAATAGGCCTAATAATCATGATGATAACCAAATTTTGATCCAGCCTGTCCCCTCTTGCTGTCCTCCCTCCAGCGACGCCCTAAGCCGAGGCTCGTACCCCACAGGGGATGCCCTTAGTAAGCGTTCGCCTAGTTTTAATTTAGAATAGTTTTATTTGCTCCTGGCTGGAGGCTCTAAGTGAAATAGCTTAAGGCACCCACAGGAAAGTCCGGTTAAGCAGCCAAGACCCATAGACATTTAATAAGTATGGACTGGAAATACCTACAAAAAAAAGGTGCATACCTACAACTCAAAATGTCTCTTAAAATGGCTGCCAATGCTAGGGTTGTCCAATCAGGGAAACATAGTGTTACTATTTCGAGTATCGATACTAGTACGTAATAGTATTACGAATCTTACTAGATATCACGTTTGAATCGTATTAAAAAAATATTAGCTAATAGTCCGTTGTAACAGAAAAAAACGAGTATTGACAATTTATCACTTCCCAAACAATTTTCCGCATAATTATAATTTCATTTATAGAATTATTAATTAGCAAATAAAGTTTTCACAAATAATTGTAACGCAAACCTAATGTTTGGCAAGTGAACGTTTAAAAAAAGCCAAATATTTAGTATCGAGCGAGCATGCAAGTCTTATGCCTGTTTTCACCTTCACTAAGTGACACTTAAATGAATCGCTAATAAAAGTTCACTGTTGGTTTTTTAACGGTAGACTCAGCGCTGAGAGTTGGAAATAGTCGGTGAAAACGGGCATTAGTGAATTAAATTTTTAATAATTTTATCATAAATGAACATTCGGTATAATACACATCCTTACATATTATAAAACAAAGTCCACCGCCGCGTCTGTCTGTTTTTCTGTCTGTCTGAACGCGAAAAACTCAAAAACTTCTAAACGGATTCTCAATCAATTTTCACTAATGGACGACTAATGGAGTGATTCATGCGGAAGGTTTTAGTGTATAATTAATTAAGGTTTTGTGTAAATTGGCTGAAATTTGACGATTATTTGAAGATGTCGGTAAAAATCATGCGGACTGGGAACTTTATTAGCGTGCGCCGTGGAAATCATAAAAGTTAGGTACATAAAATGTATGTTCTACAGTATTGTTCATATTAAAAACTTCAACAAAAAATCGTATACACATCATAAAACTCTGTGGAATGGTCTCTCGGTGCTATTAACCAAAGAGTACAGTTTGCTCTAAACCACGGGCCGGACCTAGCAATATCATTTCAGCGCAGCGAAGGAACTAGTATCAGAAACTATTACGGCAATAGTACAACACTATTCCACCATGACATATCATTGTAAACAAACGAATGAAATTATGAAATAATAAAAAGGTCTGTTGGACGGAAATAAACCCATATAATTAAAATTTAAGCCGTATTTAATGATCGCCTAGCAATTTTTTCATCGAAAGTTTATCATTTTATGTAGTATTGCATGAAAACCGGCTACTAACCTGTGCAAAGACAATTGAGGTTGATTTTCCTTCTTTCTTGCACCACACTTCACAATACAACACACAGGCATGTTGAATTGGTGTTTTCCAACGTATATGTAGTTTTAAAGAAAAACTCCTCGTAATTTTCTCACAAATCTCAATAAAACAAAAAGTAAACAACCACTTGACAGCAGAACTACCATGAACTTGTCGCATATTATGGCGGATATGGCACTTACCTACAACTGTTACTACGTCTCAACAAAATGTTGCCATTATGAGGAACAACTGAAATATTGTTGTGTCTTTTATCAAATACGATTACCACATTAGAAAGAATGAAATAACACGATATTTCACATTCTAGTTCGTATTTCACCCATATATGTATAAGCAAATTTATGTATAGAATATCGCGGCGCCTCCATGTTTTTTCTATCTCAATGCCAAGACCCTAATGGTCAAAACTGCAAGTTGCCATATATAAAAAAAAACTAGTGTCTCCCCTGGCTGGAGGCTTTGAGTTTAGTAGCTTAAGGCAGCCACAGGAAAGCCCGGTTATGTAGTCATGATCTCAGAGGTCAACTACGAGATGCCGCCGTATCAATATAAAAATTAAAAAAACTAGTGTCTCAAGTATATATATTCTGTGCAGTGGCTACCCGGGAGTATTTATATTCTGTGTGTGATTCTGTGCTTCTCGGTTGGCAGAACAGAACACAACACCAACAACTTTCTGTACAAAATACTCTGTGTGCTAAGCAGTTGTCTACAGTTACATATACTGTGCAGTTGCCATCAACTAGCAATACAGACAAGAGTAAATTGCATAGAATATTGTGTGTGACTGTGGAACCTAAATACTAGTAAAAGCTTTCTTCGTATATCTATCGATGTTAGATAAACAGATGTTGAGCAGTGTCAAAGTACAGCAGATTAAATATCAAGATTGTGAAGTAAGTTTATTGATAAAAGTTCCTATATACCTAGTAGTCTTAAGCCTACTTGTTGAACTTTGAATTTCATAAATGGTAAAATAAAACTATAAGCAAGTAGTTTGGTCAGTGGGTCGTCTTAGTAGATTGCATGATAAAGTTGATTTCAAATAAAATTATTGTAGTAGGTAACTATTTAAAATTTCTATTAAGTAATAAGATAATATTGAGTTTGGTATTATTTTATTTATTTTAATGTACATTAAATCATTGTCTATATATAACTAATTCCTACTTATACACTACTTAATATCATAAAGAGAAAAGATTTGTATTTTTGTTTATAATGAAGACTCACAAACCGATAAAAAAAATCCCCTGTGAAATGCTATATTAATAACGCTGAGTATTATTAATATAGCATTTCACAGGGGATTTTTTACATATGCTATTCATATTTATAATATTATAAATTCAAAACTAACCCTGTCTGTCTGTTATCTTTCACTGTTAAAACAACGAAAAGATTTCGATAAAATTTGGCAAGGAGATAGATAGCATTCTTGAGGACATAGGGTACTTTTTGTCTCAAAAATAATCTTAAAGGTACATGAAAGTTTGTGTGAGAAACCCACATTTTCTTAAGCTAGAGATTTGAAAATTCAAATTTATGCTTTTGGTATGAAATAAAAAATATGTGTTTCATCATTTTATAAAATCATCCCTCAAGGGAGTAAAATAGGGGATGATTTATAATTCATGTAATATTGTATTTTTTGTGTACTTCTTTTCAAGAGGTCTAAGGTTTGGAAATATAAACATAGTCCGTGTCTTGAATTAACATTTAGTTTTTATTTAATTAAAATCGACCCACTTGGTCAAAATTTATTACAATTTAAAGTCATAAACCAACCTTTCTAACATGTATGTATGACGTGGTCAATTGTGGTCACTAGAGTAGGTAAAATGTATATAAGAATGTTTAGTAAGACATTGGAATCATAAACAACTTTGAGTAGGACTTGCGCCCTGAGGGTTCCGCCTCAAAGCTATGCTCCCTCAACGTGGCGTTTGGCGGCCTAAATTTATAATTCTGGAGTTAAGGGCAAACTTAACTTTTCAGTTGAAACATTATCATAACTTTTAATAGAGTGGAGTGGACCAATTTAAATGAATTACAGACTAAATGTTACTTCAGACAGATTGAAGAACAAACTTAACTGTGGTTGATATAGGTATAACGAAGGGTGTACACTTACCAGTTCGGTGCCCCAAGTGAACCACGCCTGCTCGTAGTGCACCCTGCTGAATAATAAACGAGGCTCTGACAATCGACAAATGGCGGTATAACCATTCTAAATAAAAACTTCGCAGCTATTTAGCTAAGTTTTTAGCGCAGACTAGTGACGGGCAGCAGCGTCACTAGTGCGAGAAGTTGCGATTGTCAACCCGCATGTCCAGCCTGGGGATTATGGACAAACCCTCCAAATGGCAAGTCAATTTTAACCACGGCGCTGGAGGCCGTGGTTGAAATTTCCCGGCCGCCTTGCTATTCCTGATTTTGGCGGCGATCGCGGTAACGGTAGGTAGGTGTGCAAAGAATTCCCGAGTTACGAATGGCCGCCAAACCCAACTTACCTTGACGACGTACAACGGACGCACGTTACGGCTCGACGAACACCTAGTGCAGCTAAAAGAAGACCTCGGAAAAATAAGGTGGCATATTCTTGGGTTAAGTGAAGTTCGAAGTGAGGGGGAGAATACAATAACCCTTGAATCGGGCCACCTTCTGTATTTTCGAGAGGGAGACCAACTGTCTCAAGGCGGAGACGGGTTCCTGGTAAACAAAACCCTTTTTGACAACGTTGTAGGAGTCTCCAGTGTCTCGAACAGGGTAGCGTACCTTTTAGTGAAGCTAACCGAGAGGTTATTCAGGTTTACGCACCGACGTCGGTACACTCGGACGCCGAACGACATCTCCAAGGACTGGCATTTCACCACTAAGGCCCACTACAATGTTTTCATGGGGGATTTTAATGCTAAAGTAGGAGTATAAAATTGCAGCGAATCGGTAGTAGGATCCTATGGGTTTGGCAGCAGAAATCATAGGGAGCAAATGCTTGTCAACTTCCTTGAGAAGGAGGGGTTTTCTTGATGAATTCCTTTAAGGAACAGCCCCAAAGAAAGTGGATGTGGCGAAGCCCCGATACTATGACGAAAAATGACTTAATCATAGTGGATAAGAAGCATATATTCAGGGATGTCTCGGTGATCAACAGGTACAACACGGGAAGTGACCAAGGACATGTCTGAGGCTCTCTGAATACCAACTTCAAGCTCGAGCGAACTCGGTTGATGAGGTCTAGGCTCCGTCCGAACATGCTTCAAACTATGCTAGGATCTGAAGCGTTTCAGAGAACCGATTTGCTGCCTTGGAAACCAAAAATGACGTAGACCAGGCGCTCGATCAGGTACCGGAAATCCTCAGGGAGGAAGGCACGCGTTTTGGTAAAATGTGGCGTTCGCGCAAGCGGTCCAAACTTTCTGAAGAAACTGGAGGTTATGACGGAACGTGAAAACCCATCTATAACTTCGTCCGAACAACGGGCACTCAACAAAAAATAAGAACACTGGTACGACGCGACCCCAGATGCTCCAATACGCGCTCTATAGAGAGCTGAGTAAAATCGGGGGTCGAAAGTGTTCGTCCAGTCACTTGGGAGGAGCCACCTGACGAAGTTGACCAAATCCAGTGGGGATATCGTCGTTTCGAAGCCGGAGATCCTTTGGGAAGTAGAATACTTCTACGGTCAATTATACGCATCGAACGCATCTCGACCTGATCACGGAAATGAGGATTCCAAAGCCACCTTAAACCGCCTTTTCACGGAAGACCTGCCAGAAGTCAGCACGAAAAAATCGAGGCGGCTCTTAAAAAGCTTAAAAATGGAAAAGCCCCTGGTGAGAACGGGATTACGACCGAGCTCCTGAGAGGGGGAGAAAGGGAAAAAGCTTCGGGAGCTCTTCGACTCTGTCCTGTTCTCTGGGAGACCTCCGGAAGCATGGCGAGGAAGTGTGGTCGTTGTCTTCTTTAAAAAGGGTGATAAGACCCTTTTTAAAGAACTACAGATCCATTTCACTCCTTAGCCACGTATAAGTTGTTTTCAAGAGTCGTTAGAAATTGTCTAGCGAGAAGACTCGACGAGTTTCAGCCACCGGAGCAGGCTGGGTTTCGAGGAGGATACAGCACCATAGACCGCATCCACCCAGTGCGACAAATTATACAGAAGTCCGATGAGTATAATCGGCCCCTGTTCCTTGCGTTTGTGGTCTAAGAGAAGTCTTTTGACTCTATCGAGACTTGATCTGTATTGGAGTCTGCAGCGATGCAAAGTCGGCTGGCGATACATCCAAGTCCTGATAAGTATTTATGAAAACGCGACAATGACCGTCCAAATTCAGGATCAGCGAACTGAACATATCTGCGTCGAGGAGTGGGACAAAGGGACGTAATTTCGCCGGGACAAAGGGACGTAATTTCGCCGAAATTGTTCTTTAACGCATTGGAGAATGTGTTTAAGACGCCGAACTGGGAATGGCGTGGCATTAACATCAACAGCAAGTACATCTCAAACTTGAGAATTGCAGATGACATCGTCATACTGGCCGAATCGCTGCACGACTTGCAGCAGATGCTGGACAGCCTAGTTAATTCTTCTGTACGCATTACTCTCCGGATGAACTTGGACAAAACCCAGGTAATGTTCAACGAACACGTCAATCCGGGACAGATTGCTGTCAATGGCGGTGCTCTCGAGGTTGTTCGAGAATACGTTTATACCTCGGGCGAACTCTGCAGTTTGGTAAGAACAACTTTGAGAGGGAGACTAACAGAAGAATTCAACTGGGCTGGGCAGTCTTTGGGAAGCTTCATCGAGTCTTCTCGTTGCGTATTCCACAGAGCCTAAAGACATAGGTCTTCAATTAGTGCGTTCATCCCGTTATGACTTACGGAGCCGAAACGTGGACACTCACGGTACGTCTGGTTCATAAATTCATCAGCGAGCTATGGAGCGGGCTATGCTTGGAATCTCTGAGGGATCGAGTCCGAAACGAGGTGATCCAGCAGAGAATTAAAGTTGTTGACATAGCTCACAGAATAAGCAAGCTGAAGTGGCAGTCGGCCGGCCATAGACCGTTGGGGTACACGTGTTCTTGAGTGAAGACCCTGAATTGGCAAACGAGCGATTTCTACCTTAAGGAATCGCTCAGGCTAGGTGCAGTGCATCTTTGCAGGATAGCAGGCAGGTAGCAGCTGGATAAGAGTTGCCGGGAATCTATTTGAATCGCGTGCAATTGGACAGGCCTATGTCCAGCAATGGACTGCTGTAGGCTGATGATGATAGGTATAACTATATATTAATTTTTTTCGGATTTTTCTCTTAACTTGAACTGTAAAATTTTAATGCGTCGACTTGAAAGTTTCATTTTCTTTACAGCTCCAAGGGACCGTAGATCTAAGTTTTTGAGACCGTAGATCGTATAGAAAAAGGGTCTTGACAAATAACAAGTCATCTTATAAGGGTTCAAATTTTTCATTTTGAGGTACGGAACCCTAAAAAAGATTATTTGTATTTATTATCTGCCTGTCTGTCTGTTACCTTTTTATGCGTAACGGCTGAACAGATTTAGATGAAAAGCATACGGATATGCCTTGAACTGGTTTAGAACATTGAATACTATAAATCCCGGTAGTACGTTCTTGTGGAATAATTTCTGATCTTTACGCGGGCAAAGTCACGGGCAAAAGCTAGTAATTTACAAAGATTTCATACGGGCGAAGCCGCCTGCGGAAGCCAGTACATAATATAGGTGAAAATTATATAATTTGATAAATGGATTTCTTTTCAGGAAAATAATAAAATGTTACGTGGGATTAATAAAGTTGTAAGTACCTACCGTTTATTTTTGTTTTTGCTAGTAATAGTGGACGGTGCATAGTGATGAGTAGATTATACAAAATTATTCATAGTTTATTAGCTTTAATTTGGTTGATAGAATTTTGAATTAAATCATGGGCCTTTGACATGACCATGAATAACGAATTCTAAAGATTAGTTGGAAAATAGTTGATTTGGGTCGAAACCAAAGTACCTCTGGTGGTGGTTTTAGCCTCCTACATGATAGAGGATTATTGCTATCCCCAATTTTTTTAAATATCACCTTCGTTTTTTTTTCTATTATGCTGTAATTTAAGGGAGCTCGCCAGAGCGATAGGGTAGCTGACAACATGGGGCAAAGCGGATGACTTCAGCTGGTTAGACTGAAAGCCGACCGAAACGGTTGGGAAAAGGCTAGGCAAATGAAGAATCTTATATGAGTGTCCTTTGTTACATTTATGAATTTTCTGTTCTTAAGGAATCTATGGATAAAGGAAGGAATATAAAATAACAATATTTCTTGTTTTGTCGAGTAAGTTCACAGCAATGTCGGCAGTGTGGTCGGCAACATTGTCTACCTCATCATTACCACACCAAAAGTGACCACGTTGCTAGTCTATAGCTTAAATGGTCTAAGGCCCCGTTTTATACAGTCCAACCCCGACATCCCCATTGACCCAAGCTTGTCCATATGGGAGTAAACATATTATACAGGGTTGTTTTTAACTAGTGCGTTCCAATAAGGTCCGTTGTTCGAGCAAGTGCAGTGTCGAAACCATCGTATACTTATATTGTCATTAGCTTAACTTTAAAAACATGAGTTTGTAATTTCAAGAGTATTTCTTTTTTAAATATAATTAAAAAGATCTTAGTTAAAAAAGTATATCTTAAAATTTCAGTTTGGACGCAAGGGGTATTTCATAGAACCCTACGTAACGTCCATGCACTTATCCTGTAATTATACCACTGCACATCCGCAAAGAAATGTGCACCAGCTGCCAAGATTACCGGTACCAAAACTAAATGATACTTTGACGAAGTACCTTCTCACTGTCCGACCAGTTCTAAATGATGAAGAGTTCGCGAGGACTACCGCCCTCGTAAAAGACTTCGAGAGAGGATCAGGACAACAACTACAAGTAAGAAATGTTTTACAATAATATTGTTTGTATTCCAAGGACCTAGGCTCGCAGTCAGCAGAAGTGTTGCTGTTAGTAATTTGTATTGTGTCAGGAACTCATTGTTGTCTGGCATTTTTTGCTGAACTAGGCCTTCAGGCACACTCCCCTGCAATTCCCCTCCACTCCAATTTCTTACATCGCACTTTACACTTTTTTTTTTAAATCTGCAATTAATTATTTTGTGTGCTTTTTGGTCTGTGCTAAATAAATTCATTTTCTTTCTTGTTTCTTTCTATTGATATATGATAAACTTTTGCGTCTCATCGTCAAGAAGCTTTGCACTATAACGCGATCACGCGATACACACAGAAGCGAAAGTTGTACTATGTTCTAATTATCGCCTGGATGGCGGTACATCAAAGAATTAAGCCGCTAACGGCTAATGTGACCACCGCATAAGCTCAATAAAGAGGGTGAACATTTTTTTATGGAAGCTGGCATAGGCACCCGTAGCCATATGGCGCACGATAAAACGGATGGAATACCTGGGTATTAAGCCTAATTTTATCCTACTGGAGGACAAAGCCTTTTTCCCTCTTTCCAATTTCGCCGGTCTACTACGATCGTGGGCCAATCCTTTAAGATGGAGTCCAGTTCATCCCGTCATCTCTTTCTGGGCCTGCCGAATAGTCTGCTCCTGCTATTTGGGATCCACTGAGTAGTGGTTTTTGCCCAGTGCTCCTCCGAAATACGACAAATGTGGCTAGCCCAGTTCCGCTTTAGTTCAGCAGCTCCGCTTCGCAGCAGCTCCGCTCCGCAGCAGCTTTGCCAGCGTCCGCTTTTTGTGTTCGGGAACGAAGTAAGTATAGAATTCTTAAAGTGGTCTTTGAGTTTGTTACCTAGTATACTTCGTTCCATACATAGACATTTAAATGTACTTACGATCCATAGCTCGTTGGAAGACTCCAATGCAGATTTGACGATTTGTAAGAGACCATGCGCTCTATAGGTGAGGGTGACAAAAATGCTTGTCCATGAGCTTCTTAAACGAAAAAAGAATGACAAGTAATGGTCAAGTCAGGGATCAACCTAGGAAATGCCGGCGCCATCTACGTAATTTTAAAATATTTACCGTACCAGGGTCTTAGAAGTAAATCTTCTCAGACACTTTTACGGTCAATATTTTACAGAAATAAACATAATTTTCTCAAACATGCCTGGGAATTCGAGCATTATTTTAATTAACAACCTTCTTGAGATAAATCGAAAATGCTGTACTGGTCAAATACATGCGAGCAGGCGGCCGGTAATGTTAGTATGAAAATCCATGCCGAGTAAATTACTATGAAAACTCATAATACTACTAAAACTCGTTTAATTATGGAACGAACAATATGACAACCAAGGAGGTAACTTATCAATGATTTTTATTTAAATTTCGATTTGGCTTGCAAATAGAGCTGTATAATGTAAAAAGAAACAAATTAACATTGGCGCGGTTCTAAAGAATTGTTGGCGCGTGAATAATTAACGTTGTTTATCATTGATTCTGGAATTTATAATTAATTTACTAAAGAATTTGCTCGCATTATTTGAGAAAAGTACTATACAAGCCGCCGGCCAACATTTTCACGTTCGTCCATCAATGCCCCTTGTGCAGGCCGCGGCAATAATGGACCTACTATTAATTTCATCATTGTTCTTATTTGTCAGTCTTTACCTTGACTTCAACGTGACAGGGCAAAAATATTACGAAACAATTTTTGTTTGTTTTTTTTTTCCATCTATACCAGTTTCGTCATCCGCCACAACAAAACTAAAAAAATAAATCAACATTGCTATACTTACCAGGTAATAATGATCAATTGGATTTTTATACTTTAGCCAGTAAATCGAAATCCAGAATGACTGGTATTCCGAAAAAAAGTAATTCCGAATAACTATAAACCCGGGTCACCAGGCGAAGCTATACTTATCCTAACAGTGTGGCTTAGCCATATGCTTAGGCCTTGAGGTTGACGCACATCTACCCGTGCCGAACAAGCCCAAGCTTCTGAATATTCAAGGCAATGCCAATTGCCAATCCCGCCTCGACTGCAGTGACTTTGCACACTTGCATCTTATTATACTATTTTTTCAGATTTTGTTAGAAAAGAGGGCACAGGAACATTTGAACTGGCTTGAAGATTGGTGGTTGAATACAGCTTATCTGGAATACCGTAATCCAGTTGTTGTGTATTCCAGCCCTGGCCAGGTCTTTCCTTTCAGAAAGTTTCAAAGCCAAAACGATCAATTAAAGTATGCTGCTAAGACTTTACTGGCTGCAATGGAATACAAGAGCTTAATAGATAAGTAAGTTTATACAATTTTAATACTTTTCTCACCACTTGCTCGATAATGTCAAATTATATGACATGCTAACCTAACCTAAAGTAAATTAATTTATGCGGGTAGCACTGACCTCCGCCGCGAAACTATAGCAGCGAAACCACAGTAGTTCAATTAAACAGAATCCGATTCGAGTAGATAAACATAACGCGAGTCTGTTGAATTGAACTACTGGGTCTAGCTGGGTAATATTATTGTACTGAATTTCATTAAGCTCCCAGAATGCATAAATATTGAACATGTCTTGCGTTATAAATATCTGCCTCTGCCTACCTAGTTAAGAAGAATGTGATACCTTGTTGTGATAAAAACCGTATGTATCGAGCTGTTTTCTTTATTTTGCAATCAGCGCCGCTCATAGTGCAAAAAAATGCAGCAGCATTAGCCGACGAATACCTTTAGCGATCACATCTGTCCATCCCATAAATTAATGAGGCACTTTAAATTGGTTTTGGCACAAGTTTAAAACTATCTGGCCAGAGTGTTTTAAGATTAAAACCAACCCTGAAACTAATCCTGAATTCCATGGTTTGGATATCAGCATAACGTACACTCAAATACGGAAAGCCTGTTGGTCCGTTGACCTCCTGAATCGTCATATTTTTCAACTTTTTTTAAACTAATTTAAGTCGGTTAAAAGCAATACCAATTCAAGACAGGTTCATAGTGATTTGTACTGGTTCCTACGAAAACATATTTGGGAAAGGGCGATTACTATATAAAGCAGGCCATACACGCTAGGGTGTATCTGACAGGTTTACCTGTTAACTGTACGGGTAAACTTGAGCTCTATAGAGACAATACACGAAGATCGCTTGATCTCGCCGCAGTAGCGTTAATAGGTATATGTTTCTTTTATTGAAGAAAAGGATATTTAAACGAAAAAATCAAACGAAATAAATACTTTTAAAGATATTTAAGAAAATTGATGAAAATTCACCATTGTCTCCAAAACTACTGAGCCTAAATTTTTTAACAAAATACAAAGAATGGTTCTTTACTCATAGATTACAGGAAAACCTATAAGAAGTCTATGATCTTAAAATAACATGGTAAATCTCTCAATATTGTACGTACAAACTTATATTAGCAGTTGGAATGTATTGGAGAACATTTATTTTCAACTACAATGTCTAGTTTATTCTTGGAATAAATTCATCCCAACTACGGATTCCTTCATTGTGCGTAGTCCGATAAGTACTTGGCCGGATTTTCGCATTACCTGTACAGGCGTGGAAACTTGCACAGTTCTGCAACATACACGCTCCGGTTTACTTGTACAGATGAACTGTGCAGGTAAACCTGTCAGGTACACCCTAGCGTGTATGACCTGCTTAAGACAGCCCTCCAAAACGCCCGCCCTTCATCACTTCCTAGTGCTTTAGCTTGGAAGAAGTGCAACAAACTTCCCAGCAGCACGATCAGTTAGATGTCTGTAGTTATTGCCATGCTAATACGTAAATAGTATCTATATTTTACAAGAATAGGTAGGTAAAGATCAGAAAGAGGTAGGTAATAGGTAGGTAATATAATAAATAATTACGCACAAATACAGTGTCGAAGTGTTTGTACAGCTGCGTGTATGATAATTACTACTAGAATAGTTTACTATCAGGGTGATTGGTAATAGGGTGCATTCCTTGAAATAGGTGATTCTAGAGCTAATTTCCAACATTGTTGACCCTGATAACTTGGGGTCCAATATGGATTGTTTTGGAAATATCTAACTTTTTAAGTATTTTCAAGCTTCTGTTTTTCGTGGCCGTTTACTCAAAATAAATTTTGACGTACAAATTACAAGAACAGCTTCCTAGTCTTATTAGATTTCTAAAATAGTATAACAGTGCCCACTTTTAGCACGTGTTTGAATAAAAAACAAAAGTTGTTTCAGACGGGGTAGTATTTAGATGGTACTTGGCAGTAGCACAGAATAAATAATAGCACTAACGTACAGAAGATGCACTCCTTTGATCTTGATCTTATAATAGTCTACTGTTGGAACCTTTATTATCTGGTTGGCGAGGGATGTAAATGAAATGCCAGAGTCCAATATAAAGTGTATTAGTAAAGCAGGAGTTATGTTACAGTGGCGTTTCTTACAACATCTTAATAGTACACAAGTTAACGCTAGGGCGCGGCGGAGGCGACTGCACGCTCCACTGTATGTATGCGCACGGCCCATTGCAAATTGCCTCGTTTGCATTATTGCTACTGTAGTTCCTACATACCTTCACCCATTAAAAAAAATGCGTCTTTAATTAAGATTTATCTTAAACGTTACGGGTGGTCACCATGGCAAACTACTCTGCTATAAAAATAATTGGTCACCCTATTTGAGTCGACAGTATTTGTCATGATGACGCCACGATAAAATGAAACACATGCACACAATACTTTTTTGGCACGTAGACACTGTTATCCTATTTGCATTGTTGCTAATCTTATTGTAACACACAACTTACATTTTTAATACATACCTATTATATTATGTTACCGAGAATTATTGTTATCGAAGACATTTCCTGTAATACAATTTTTTACACATACCGTGTTTTTATTTCTTAGTTCGTTACAATGTTGATGTTTATCTAACCCCAAATATTACAATAACTGATTAACTTATTTTTATCCACTACCTTACTTTTTTCTAATGTTCTAACTATGTCACTGTACTCCCTGTGCCATCTTTTGCATCATCTGCTCCTGTTACACTTTGTTATTACGCGTATGAAGCCCGCGGCATGGTGGCCTGCTGGGCCGCTGTAGCTGTAGTAGCAATAATGGTAGCTGCATAGCCACTCTGGACTCTCCGGAGTGCGTCGTGGACCTCTCGATCTTGACTGTGGTCTGCGCTAGTTTCTGCGATTTCCGCGTCCCCTACTACGTCTGCGTATCTCATTCGCTTCTCGCCGTAGTTCTTGCAATTCCGTGGTGAATCCATTCATTACGGTCGCCATGTCCTTTGTTGCCGTGGTCGCCGTTGAAGATATGGTGGCCACCTCTGCACTGTTTAAATTCTCCATGATCTTATCTGCCATTTCCGCGAGATTTTCCGTTTTTTGGTCTTGGCACACCGACGGAACGGCCTTCAAGGGTCCAGGCAGGCGCAAAATCCACAGACGCTGTAAAGCTTCTGTTGGTACCTCTGTGTTTTGCGCCAACTCTGACATACGTCGCAGTAAATGCGACGGGCGTTGTGATCCTAGATCCATTTCTCCGACTAATTTTTGGAATTGCCTCTCGGACCTCTCTTCGTAGGCCGTTAACAACCTTTGTTTCACGGCACCATACTTGTTATCGGTAGGGGGTTTAAAAATTAAATCGCTGACCTGTTGTAAAGCGTCTCTGGTCAGTCTTGAATGACCAAATGGAATTTTGCTGCGTCCCCTTGCTTCTGAGGTTCTATGGCAGACTCGAACTGTGCGAACCACAACCGAGGCATGTCGGTCCGAAAATGCGGAATCCTGTCCACGTTGATGCTGGCCAGTTGAGCTCCCGATGGTGGTGGTGGTGGTTGACTCATACTGGAGAACCTTTTAAATTCCGCCCGATAGGTTCCAAGTCGACGGCGAGTCTATTGTCCACTTAACTGTCTATTGTTCACTTTAATACACTACCGCTATTTACATCCCTACAACCAGGACCTTGAGATCACGTCGGGGTCACCAATGTTGGAACCTTTATTATCTGGTTGGCGAGGGATGTAAATGAAATGCCAGAGTCCAATATAAAGTGTATTTGTAAAGCAGGAGTTATGTTACAGTGGCGTTTCTTACAACATCTTGATAGTACACAAGTTAACGTTAGGGCGCGGCGTAGGCGACTGCCCGCTCCACTGTATGTATGCGCACGGCCCATTGCAAATTGCCTCGTTTGCATTATTGCTACTGTAGTTCCTACACCTACAAAATCACTTCCCCCGCACGCGTAAGCTAAATTGCACTTAATCGCTGTGCTTGACAGTTGTTATTACTTCGTGTCTTTTCTCGTCCGCAACATACCTACGCCGCTTGACTGAGTATTATGCTGGGGCCACATTGTCACGATAAGGCATTTTTTTTTTTTTGTAAGATCCTGAATTTTTGCAACATTAAGGTTTAATAATAGGTAATTCATAGTAGGGAAAAAATCAGAAGACATTACATTAAAGTGAAACGACTCTAGATAGACTACTCATAAATACAATACAATAAAATTACACAATGGTATGTACCGAATTTTATTTTTCTTTCCGGTCAGCCCAGCGACAATGTAGCCGTAGCATTGCAGTTACTGACTAACAACTTTCAGTCGCGAGCTGTAGGTACTTATCTCGAGCGGTATGTACCAGTGCAAGAGGACTGGTAGTACCTACTACCAGTCCTCTTGCATATGTACATACCGCATATCGTAAAATATGTACCTACACATTTTTCGATGCAAACCTTGCTTGTTGCTGATTCTGTGGTTACCGGTATGAGATGTTGGCCGATTGACTTAATGCGACTGGTTCTGCACCCTGCGTAACACACTTTCGATCACAATCCGAGAGTTTTGAAGGATATTGCTAATCCATGCTTCTTGCGTTGAATAATTCGTCTGCTCAATAACGTAAATAACGCAATGACACGTTCATTGGGTTATTTACGGTGAACTGTCAAAATAAAACCCATTGTAATCGATTGTCAGTTTATGTATGTTACGCTATTACCCCGATTGGTGTCAACATGAAAGGCATTGCGATCGATTGCTATTTTATACGTGTTACGCAGTTACCCCGCTGAGTGGCCTAACAGTTTTATTGCAATATTGAGTTTATGGTTTAGAAATGTTGGTAAGCTTTTATATTTTTACGGAACCACAGTGGCCCTAATTTTTTCAATATGGTAGCAACAACTTGTTTTTGCTCTTAATACAAAAACCGCTTTTAAAGCCAGCCGGAACTAAGTTGTGAAATTTTATTGCAGTCAGAATAAAATTATAAATACAATCTGGCTCGAACGGCTCGACGGTTTAAGTTTGGACTAAAGTAAAAACACGTCTTGTAATGAAACGGACGGTATTTGGAATAACCCGGCGACATAGTACACTTACTTTGTACTTGTCCGCCAGTGAAGTGGTGGTACCTACGCGCAATTTTAAATAGGGAGTGCTGCCAGCGCCGGCTCCCGAATTGGCTGCCGGCGCTGAGTTTGGCAAAAAACGGAAAACGGGGTTCGTAATTTGGCAAATTGGAGTAGATGGGCGGGATATCTATAGTTTTCATTTATTTTTGTTGCTTATATATGTAGTAAGTATGTATGTATTTTTGAATCTATTATTTAGGATATGATATATCTGTGTATCTATTCTAGTATATTGTATACTTATTATTTGCACCAACGACAGTCCCATTTTATGTCCAGGCCACTGTCCGTTCCAAGGTTGCCCATTGTATATTTTGTAGTGTTTGATTTTTTTTTTGTTATGTATTTTGTGGTGTACAATAAAGTATATATAAATGAAATAAATAAATAGGCGGGCTAGGCATAATTAAATTTACAGCTATTGTTGTATCAAAATACAACAATAGCTGTAAATTTAAAGGGCCCAGTTGTGCCAAAACTACCAAAACAAAATCTTCGAATAAGTTGACTTATGTCAAACATCTATTCTAATACGAGGCATTATAAAAAATAATTTTATCTACGCCAAATATCCAATACCATCCATTATAACAAATAATTTTATCTTTAGTTTTTGTTTAACGATTTTTTTTTATTCTAGCAACAAAATCCCGGTTGAAATGATGGGTAAGAATCCACTAGATATGGGACAATATAAAAAGGTATTTGGAACATGTAGAATACCACACGAGAAACGAGACAAGTTATCATTTAATAATAGTAAGCACGTCACCGTCATCCATAACAACCATGTAAGAGGTTTTTTCAATCCTTTTTAATCATTTAATATAAAAATTTAATCTTGACTTATAGGTGGATCGCCACTTAAATCGATAAACTTCGATTCTTGATTAAGTCACTCAAATGAAGTAGTAAAAGCATTTATGAATAATGATTTGTGTGTGTGTTTGAATAAAACGCACCCATTCTGTCCACTTTCAATCCATTTGTGGAATATGTACCTACTCATTTTTCAAATTAATGGCCATCGGCAACGGCAACATCGTAATCGTGATTGAATTATCTCTATTTTAAAGATCTTCTGTATTTTAAAATCTTAATTATTTATTTCGGACGTCCAATAGAAGACTATCAGTTACGAAAATGTTTCAAATTTTGTTTCTAAAGTTAGCTATCTTCAAAACGCACTTCAATTTCAAACTAAAAAAAAAAGAACCCAATTTTCGTGACTAACTATTTATTCAAATAATTACATGGACACATTGAATTGGCAGGCAATATTTCCGTCACCCGTGATAGTTGTTGACCTTTTTGTACCAAGTGATGTTGGCCTTGTCGAAAAGTTCACTGGCATCCTAACTAATTATAAATGCTTAAGTGAGTTTGTTTGTTACGCTTTCACGTTAAAACGGCTGCACGGATTTGGGTGAAATTTGGCATATGGGTAGACCATGACATGGGTTAGGACATAGGATATTTTTATGTCGGTAGGATGTTTCCGTGAGATAATTTCTGACCTCGACTAAACATATAAAATTCATCAGATTTAAGTAATTTTTCTTCACCTAGATTTTCTGATCATGCGTTCGTTAGCATTTCATTACAGTGTAGGTATACTTACTTGTTTTTTTCCGTTGTTAGATATTTCATGTTGACCTCTGGGGCGAAGACAACGTTTTGCTGAACGAAGACCAAATTGTTCAACAATTGAAAAAAATCATTGATCTTTCTAGTTCGCCAAATAATGAGGGCATTGGAATTCTTACTTCTGAAAATCGTGACTCTTGGACAAAAGCTTATCAACTCCTCGCTAAAGGTACGCACATATAGCGACGCCTTTGGTTGAAAACCTCGTAAGTGTAAAAGAAATAACTTTCAGGAGGAAGAAAAAACTGCGTGCTGTAAAGTTTTTGAACGGCGTCTTTTATGTTTAAAAAAAAAAAAAAAATGGAAATTTAACTCGCTTTTATATCCAGAACTGCGAACATAAAAGATGCGGTACAAAAATTTACAGCACGCAGTTTTTTCTTCTTCCTGAAAAGTTACTTATTTTACACTTACGAGGGTTTCACTCTAAGGCGTCGATAGGTACATGAAATGTGTTTTTTTAATTGGGATATTATAGTGAAGTTCGAATTTATAAGAGAAAGGATACGGGGGAACTCCCAATTCTGTTTCATTCAAGCACCATTTCATACCTTTCTAGGTAATAACAATGTATTTCTAGCAAATAAACGTTGAATTTGATTAGATTGTATCGGAAACAAAAAGTCTGGACAGCAGAAATGGGTCAATACAAGGTGTCCCCGGAAGTATGGATCAAATCGAATAGGGGCGTGGGCGAGGTCATTTCCAAACACTTTCACCCTGAAAATGTCTGTGAAATTTTTTCGGTTCAAAAGTTATGACCAATTTTTGTTGTTTTTTAATCATCTCGCACAGTGCCCAATGAAAAAAATCTATCTGAGCAATTACATAACATAACATAACATCACGCCTTGTTTCCCCGAAGGGTTGGGCAGAGGTGTCCCTGTAGCAGGCACACCCACATTTCGCCAGTTATGTTTAAGTCCCATGTAATAGGGGGCGAGCCTATTGCCATCAACCGGGCACAAATCCAGACTCCGAGCTGCTACTGGGAAATTTCAGATAGAAAACCCCAATAACAGATAAATAATATCTGAGCAATTATTTAAAAAAAAAACTGGACTAGAAGAGTGGGCCTTTTCTGTGGTAATACTTTTACGCAGTTAGAAAACATGTGTTCATTTAGAAAAAATATTTACTGCAAAGACTTCGGTCTGGCAAAAAACTTACTCAATTTTCGAGCGATTTTCATGGGAAAAGTTACACTAGCGAAATTTTACCACGTGCGAAAAACTTGCCCAAGTCATCGAGATTCTTCGGAGATATAAATCACTGGGATATTCATATTATTCGATTTGATCCATACTTCCAGGGACACCCTGTATAATATATTATTTACCCATACAATTGATAAACTTTTTATCTCTATTTTTTAATGGTGGAAATCTTAATCATTATTTCAGACAAAACAAACAGAGAATCTTTAGCAGACGTAGAGACAAGTCTAGTTGTTCTTTGTTTGGACGAGGCTGTTGACTTGTGGAAGTGTAAGGATTCAAACACCCGTAGAAACCTAGCCGGAGCACAGACAATACATGGTGGTGGCTCGCGCAGTAACGGCGCCAACCGTTGGTTTGACAAAACAGTACAAGTAAGTATGAATTAAGTGTGTATAAAATCATCATTTTGAAGAGGGCAATGTGTTTCATGTGGGCGATCTATGCATGTTCTCTCGAAACGCATCGAGCAACTTGATGTGCCGTGTACACGCACATCAAGTTTTATAGAAAGACACAGGTATGTATGGGTACGGTAAGGTTTTATGCAAAATGCGTTAAGATAACAGCTATGGCTACATTCGAACATTCTAGCAATATGTATTTAAATAAAAAAGGAATGTGATTTTTGTTTAATGAGACGACAGAAGAAAAACTAGCTACCGACCAGTATACGCGTTTCTATTAAATATTGTGATGAGCACAGAATAAATATATAAAAGTATCATCTGTTATTGCTTCGCCCTCCTGCCGCATGCACACGCACTTTGAGTAAAGTTCCTTCAACGTTACAATACCTACGAAGGATCGGCAAACAGGACGCTCTCCGACAGCGGTAAACAAAAATTTATCGTTGTTGATACTGAATGTATGGAGATTGTACTCGAATTGGAATGAAATATTTTCCTTTCAACTTTGAGAACTTACAAAAAGAAAACTCATCGATTTAAAGTAGTCCGTAATATACAATTTTCAGACGCACGTTGGTGTTGGATAGCAAAACGTAATCATAAATAAACACCCGTATTATTGGAAACAAAAGTTACACAACATTGTTTCTACAACATGCGATTCCATGTTTTTCCAGTGTTTCTGGCGACATGATAGATAAAGTTGAGTATACTTATTGTTCAACTTGTTTCCCTTATTCCCTTGCAAATAAATTTGCGCCATATTCTTCTGGAACTTGTATATGTGTTGCGGGAAACAATGTTGCTGGCCAAATGGAATGTCGCAGGATACTGGCAACACGCTAATGTGTCGTATTGCAAAAGAACTCGCTACATTACATGTTGCGGGAAATAATGTTGAGCGATTGTTTTCAGTGTTCACGGGGCTTTATGGCTACTTTCAGAAATTTAATAAAGCTGAATTTTCTAATTGTTTATTTCAGTTTATTGTTGGTGCTGACGGAGTCACGGGCCTTACTTATGAACATTCACCAGCAGAAGGGCAGCCTGTAGCTATTTTAACGGATTTCATAATTAAATATATGTAAGTTCTTGAATTTATATGATAATGATCTAATTGGGAATATGCATGTATTGTTTAAAGTTTATAGTTTTTTGAATTATTTTCTAGTTTATAGTCGACATCGCCATTAATACTTGAGTGGAAAATGTTGAGGCTTACTGAAGTTTTAAAAAACCGGCCAAATGCGTGTCGGACCATGCACAATGAAGGGTTCCGTTGTTGGTTCTCCAGAACAAACTTTGATGTTGAAAAACACGTTCTCTCACACGGAATGTATGGGAGAACATGTTTTTGCAACCGCAAATGTAAGTTGGTCGATTAATACTCGCTAACTTGTAAAGCCTACTTAGGTGTAATAGTTTTCCTTTTAATTTCGGTATACAGGGTGTCCAGTAAATTATGGATAACTTTGAAATAGCATTTATTAGAAGTGATGGCCGTTCTAAAAAAATAACATATATATCCTAAGATACGATTTAAAAAAAAATACTGTGCAATATCTAGTCACTTTATTTACTGCTTCTCTGTCGATATAGTCAACGTACAATATTACAACAACAAATAATCGATGGAATTAATTCATTTGTGGTTGTGGTAAAGAAGAATGTAAAATATAAATGTAAATAAAGTTTGTTAAAAATCTTAGGTACTACTTGGGATATATTTAGTTTTTTTTTTTTTTTTAGAACGGCCATAATGTCTAATAAATGCTATTTCAAGGTTATCCGTTATTTACCGGACAACCTGTATATACTATTGCCGTGAATTTTTTGACATAACCAAAACTAAACATTTAACTGGCACTGGCCGGGGGGAGGGACACATGACTCAAAACAAAAATTAGCACTTTACAGCTTAATATTTCGCAAACGGATCCCTGAATCCAAAAATGGTTTTCACAAACTCACAATATTTTTGAACGACCTTTCCAACGACACCCTGCCCACACCATGGGATAGATGAGAAAAAAACATGCCCGCTTTACGTGTAGGGGTTACGTGTACCCTAAAAAAAAATCCTTTATTTTCATGATTTTATTTTATCATTTTGTCGACGTGATTAAATGTATACCCATGCCAAATTACAGTTTTCTAGCACTAAGAGTCTCTGAGCTAAGCCGCGGATGGACGAAAAAAGACAGACAGACGGACATGGCGAAACTAAAAGGATTTCTTGTTTACTGTGGAACTCTAAAAACCCAAGAATACTAAAAAAATAAATTCGACTTCTGATTGTTGCTCAAAACAATGATATGATTAACTCCTACAATGGACATGTCCAGGGTTTTCGGTATGATTTAAGATCTAAATTACTACTGATTTGTTAATCCATTTAAAAATTGCAGGACAAAATTAAAAAACAATACCTAGGGATAGCTTTCGCCTTGTCATGTTTAAAACGAAGTGCTGAAATGTTCTTCAATTTCCATTTTTTCCCGTAATTACCTTGAAAGAGTGTGAACAAGCCGTATATTTCAAAGGAACATATTAACGTAATTCGTGTAAAATACGCCAAGATTAAATTTAATATTTGTGTGTATGTATCGGGGATTTTACGGAAGTTATTTTACCGAAATCGGAGGATTTAAATTTGATTGATCGGAATTGGAACCGGAACGGGAACCTGAGTCGGAAATAGATAAAACATGTTTTAAGAAATGGGAAGGCTTAGTGAAACAATAGAAATATAATTCAGTCTCTTTAATCAGTGAAATATGTACGAAAGAAAAATTTGATACTTTGTTTGTCTTTTTGTTTTTGATAGTTTATTTTGTTTATATTCTGATTATTTCATGGTAAAGAATAGATAGTTTGATAATACTTTAGCACGATGCAGTGTGGATTTGCGACAGTTTTATCATCGTATGGAAGTAGAACATAGGTACGACATAATCTATTATGCAAAAATCAAGAGGTATTTTTTATTGGTCGGTTGATATTATACACTATTTTGTTCTTAAACTGTTTATTTATTATTAATTACACGATTTCAAAATATTAGTACTTTCATCTTGTGTGCAAGCCCGGAAGAGAGAGTGTTGCCCGGATACAAAAATATAAATGTACCATAGTGTCATGGGTATTCTAACACGCGTCCTTAATTTACATTTTATTTATTGAGTAATATTCACTTAACATAGTATAATAAACTTTTGTCAAAGTATTTACTTAAATTATTTCCTTACCTATTCATACTAACACTTTTACATTTATTTACTCTAATCAATACTAGACATAGACAACATCTATTATATGTATCCTTTTACATGCACATGTATTTATGTCCAATTCTTTCTTTACATACTATTTATTTAAACAAATAGCTTGCACTCTCTTTCTTTAACATGTATCTTATTTACCAACAAAATATAAAAGTAAACTTAAAAAACTTTCTTATTTATTTATCAACTTAACTTTCTTATTTATTAATTAAATTAACTTTCTTATTTATATAAATTTACTTTTTACCATAACATTTTAATCTAATTTCAGCTTTTCTCTAAACTTAAGAAATTAAATTTTTCCCAAAGCTTTGGTAAGTACCGGTCTGTCCAGGTCTGCACCATTTGAATCTGAATAAATTTTTACAATCTCAATAACTTTGTTCTTATAGGTTTCATGAACATAATGATATTGTACTTCTATGTGTTTAGAATTCTTAGTAAACTTACCATATTTAGCTACAGCAAGAGCTCCAGAGTTATCTTCATAGATTCTAATTGGTCTACAAATCTTAATGCGTGTTTTCTCACTCACTCCCCAACTTTAATGCGTGTTTTCCAAGTTATTTTTGATTAATATGATAAAGCAAAAAATACGGTTCTAATATTTTTTTATTATCTGAAAGACGGACTAAATAGAACTTCTTTTTTTTACCTAGGCAACTACCTAATTCTAATTTTTTACTGAAAATAGATTTTGACTCCCTAGGGCGCCATCGTTTACTTATTGCTCCATTGGACATGGACCTGTATTTTGTACTACATTTCAAACGTCCGTTATTTATTACAATCGCGGCCATGATGTGACGTCATTATGTCCGATACTGCTTAAGCCCCAAATAAAATTACCTTACCTTATTTTTAGTGGGTGCAGAAATCGCATTGTGCGGGAAGTCGCGTTTCAAGTTTGCGTTCCGTTTCTCTATACAGGATGAAATTGAATTCATGGGCACCCTCTTAAGTATCGTCGTACTCATCATTATGAACAACTTTACTGGTGGGATTAATCTAGACACCACGAAAAAAAGCATCTGTTCCCTAAATTGGTACTTCAGTGTTGGTCCCATAATTAAAGTTGTTCATAATTATGAGTATAATGACCCAATTCAATTTTAACCTGTTTAAACGCAACATAAAATAAATAATTCTAAAATAAGTAACGTAAAAACCGTAAAAAAATACCAAATTGTATTGTACTCTATAGAGGTATGAAGAACAGGGTGTAAAGTTCATTCATCCTCCATAGAAAACGGAGTATCCTTCAACCGGCACGCTTAGCATGACCACGATAGAAACGGGTTTTGTCGATGGAAGAATAGAAAAAATGACAGATAAACAAACTGCCCGACGATTGATGTCGGGACGTTTTATATATGCTGGTCGCGCGGTTAACTCTGCTTGCGCTGTGCAGGATTTTGCGTGACGTCAGTGAGATGCATAGTTCGCATGTGCCAATGTAGATGCCGCCACAAATCCATAAGGCATATTATTGTTTAAAAAGATATGAATAATGAAAATTTTTGAATTACTTGCATATTCCCTGTTGTGTACTGTACTCGACCTCGTAATTGCTTTATCACCCTAAAGTTGAATGTCATTTGCACGTCATAAAATGACAAGATATATTTGTTTGTGTTACCGTTAGTGCTCTTATAAACGAGTGGCATTTTACCAACGGGACAGGCAACTGCAGCCGTCGGCGGTAGCTGTAGACGCGTCGACGCCTGCAGTTGCCTCTGCAGTTAACAACGTGCCACTCGTGTATATTGAGCAGTTAGATCATTTCAACGTTAGTGAAGTTTCAATTTTATGGGAATTGTAATTAAAAGTGGTAAAGCAATTAAGAAGTCGACTGTACTTACATTTTGAATCGTTATTATTGTTGTGTTGTACCATATTTTATTTTTTTAGTGAACAAAGTAAAGCTCCCGAAACGCTGTCATCGAGTCCTAAACAACCGACTCAGTTGAAATTTAATGTGACCGCAGATGTTAGTCGCATGATTGAAGATGCCAAAAAGAATTTAGACGGGTAAGTTTCTTTTTTTATCCTACGTTCGTACATATCATCTGAACGTAAAAGTGCTCCCTCACCGGGAGCATTCGCCTGTAATGTAACGTTCAGAGTCGAGCATTACATCAATAAGGAAGGAGAACCGAGCATTAAAGTACGCAATGTCTGTAATATTTAATCTGAAATGTTACATTACAAACGAATGCTCGTCAGTCAGAGAGGCAGTATTGTATTGTAACGTAATGCTCAAAAGCGAATCTGTATCGTTACATTACAGGCGAATGCTCTCGGTGAGGGAGCACCTTTAGCCTATTATACATATATTATTACCTGAGTTTCGTTTCCTGTAGCACGGGAAGTGTCGTAGCATTTTATTTCTCATTAAGGCGAGTCATTTCGTTGTCTATCGATGACAGGCACGTTTTTTTTTGTTCAGGTAAATTTGTGTTTCTTCGTCAAAGACCATCGTGAAACCAAACGAACGAAGCGGCAGCATCGTTATTTTATAAAATATCAGCCGGTATATTATTGTTATTAACTCTTCCTCCACTGCAGTTCTTTTAGATATATACTTAAGATTAGTATTTGTGACAGCTTTAAGACTTTTTCAAAAGTAGGTACTTGTCATTCTGAAATAAACCTAATTTACACAAGTGTAAAGTTGATATGTGTTTAACTGGAAATAATATAGATTAGAAACAAGTAAATTATGTTCAAGAATAGGATTGAGATAGTGACAAAGGTCAAATCCATTCAAGTAAGCCGTGTCTCCTGTGCGTGTTTTTTCGAAACATTACACAAAAACATAGAAACAAAGAGGCGTGGCCGTACACATTTGTGTATGAAATGAAATGAAATTGTTTATTCTGTAAATAGGATATCGGAATCCCTTTTACACGTCATATAAAAAAAATAAAAATAAGCTAGTTGAGTTCGGCGTTTCCTATCTGACTACTCTGAAAAGAAAGGCCGAAACAAACTCAGAGGTCACAGTCTCTTTTAAAGTCCAGACATAATCTTGGTCAGGCCATATGAGGACCATGTAGATTAGTGTCTGAAATTGTCTTTTGAGGAAAGGACCACACAGATTTGAGTGGACCTGTCCAGTCAGTGCAAGCATTTGTCAGTAATCGTGGAGCTCAACTCGACGAACAATACCAAAGAAAGGACATTTGGTTAGGCCGCATAAACTACTCAAACTGCCAGACCATAATTAAAACTAACTGAAAAATGAAAATAATAATGATATCCACATAGTCCTCACATTCACAATAATTAATTAAAATAATATAATACTTTACAAAGTAATCATGTCTTTTGAATATAATTTTCAACTATGTCAATGTGTATATAAAACTGGTATATTTTGATGAGTTTACAAAATAATTAAAATGTTAAGTTTTATCACAAGGCTTAGCAGAGCGAACAGTTCAATCCCATGCTTTTTTATCTTCTAAATAATCTGAAATTTTATAATACCCTTTTTTACAAAGTTTGGTTTTAATAGAGATTTTAAATCTATTAATGGGTAAGTTTCGAATGTCAATGGGAAGTTTGTTGTAAAAGCGTATACATTGACCCATGAACGAGTTGCTTACTTTGTGGAGACGTGTGCGATGTACAGCAAGATTGTGTTTATTCCTGGTATTTAAACTATGAATATCGGACATTTTCTTAAAATTTGATATATTTTTGTGTACATACAATAGGTTTTCAAAAATATATTGTGAGGCTACAGTCAGAATATTTATTTCTTTGAATTTTTCTCTAAGGGAATCTCTTGGACCTAGGTTGTAAATGGCTCGAACAGCCCTTTTCTGTAGAACAAAGGTGGTATCAATGTCCGCATAGGTACCCCAGAGAAGAATGCCATATGACATAAGACTATGAAAATAACTAAAATAAACTATTCTGGCTGTATCCACATCAGTTATCTGTCTAATTTTTTTAACAGCATAGGCGGCCGAACTTAGTCTTCCTGACAATTTTTCTATGTGTGGACCCCATTGTAATTGACTGTCAATAGTGATTCCAAGAAAAACTGTCGACTCAACAGGGTCCAACTCTGTTCCATTAACTTGAACATTGGTAGATAGCTGCCTGACATTTGGCATTGAAAATTTAATGAGTTTAGTCTTATTTTCGTTCAGTAGAAGATTATTTACATTAAACCAATGCACTACTTTAGAGAGTGCATCGTTAACTTGTTCAAAGTTGACTAACTGACGTTTGATTTTAAAAATGAGGGAAGTGTCATCTGCGAATAATACTATCTTGTGATTATCCCTTATGGGATAAGGTAAATCATTTACATAAATTAGAAATAAGAAAGGCCCAAGAATTGAACCCTGCGGAACGCCCATGCTGACCGCAGATCCTGCAGATTTCTTGCCATTAACATCGACCCTCTGGATTCTGTTGTTCAGATAAGAAGTCAGAAGGTCAAGAGCCTTGTCCCTCATACCATAGTGGTACAGTTTCCTGGTGAGTGTATCATGAGGTACGCAATCGAAAGCCTTAGACAAGTCGCAGAAAATACCAAGAGCATCTTGCGACTCCTCCCAGGCCTCGAATATGCTCTTCAGTAATTCCACGCCTGCGTCTGTAGTTGAACGACCCTTTGTAAAACCAAACTGTTTCAGATGAAATAGATTATATGCATTAAAATGTCCTAACATTTGTTTTAAAATTAATTTTTCAAAGATTTTGCTCAGAGTAGGTTATATTGAAATAGGGCGAAACATGATGTTTTTGTTTTCCGAGCTGCATGGATAACATTCCCCGCCCTGGTGAAGAGGGGAAGGGTTTGTTTCATTTTCAACAACTGCGCGCACCGCGGACGTCTGTCACTGTCATTCAACAGAGGTTTTGAGGTTATATTGTCTTGTGAATAGTTGTGAACAAGTTATGATAAATGATGTTTAAAACTGAAAGCACATAACAGGTGGCAGCACAGTTGTACGTCTTTAAACCGCCATGGTTGTGTTTATGTTTACTTTTGTATCGATCACGATGTAAACGAAAACTAGATAAATATGTATGAGACTTGGAGTATAGCACTATTAAAATACGAGCTAATGTCAGGGGAAGCGTCAACCACTGGTAATAAAACAGCTTTAGTGAAAAAGTCAATAAATTATGAACGTTTTATAATTTATATGTTATTTTGTGTTTGTTAACTTTAAGTTCGTTTTTGTTAAAGACTGGAGGCATATGATAGAAATAACCTGATCAGAGTTGAAGTTGATCAAATTATTAGACGCTGGAGATCAGCGCCATCTGAAGTGAGCAAGTGGCAGTTTTTATCCCCATTGACGATGGATTGGAATAGAGATACTTTTTAAGTACTTTTTCCTCGTCGGAACTCATTACACGTGTAGAAAAATATTTTAATACGCAGGAGACAACTTGTTTCGAAAAAACACGCGCAGGAGACACGGCTTTAAGTATTCTGGGGATAACCCGATTTTTTTAAAGAAAATTGGGAAATGCCGTTGAAATTTTACCGGAATATGTGTATCTAGCTATAGCCGCTGTATATATTTTAAGGGCGGGCCATAATAAAATATATGTATGGTGTTCGATACAGTTGCTATACCTACTCGAATTCGTTATATTTTCGTTTCTCGTTTTTCTGTTTCATTTAACTTTTTCATCATACCAAATTGGTCATTGTTATTGTTCTTCCTGTACCTATGTGAACTGTAGTTACCAAGAAACAGCGGTTTCCGGATACTATGGCGTTGCACTATAAGACGCGGGTTGCCTGTATTCTTTAGAAGACTTTAATTGGTTGAGTTTATCGATTAATGTGCATTTGAATGTTTCAGCTTAGTTCAAAACTTAGAGTTAAATTGCTTCCAGTACGACAAGTATGGAAAGAACTTCATCAAGGCACAGAAATTAAGCCCAGATAGCTATCTACAGATGGCTTTGCAGCTAGCATTCTACAGGTATGAAATATCCATGCTAAATTTACTACTTTCAATATTAAGAGACAGTAAAAACATACACGCAAAGATCAGCATCTTTCTGTCACTTAGTTAAATGCGTTATTCGCTACAGCGGAAAGTTCGCTCGTAAGCATTCGCACACATTCGCATCAAAAGGACTTTTACGTGCGCCTGTAGGACTTCTCGGTCTAGTGAATTGCACTGGAGCGATAGAAATCCATAGACAAAGGAGAGGCTTGTGGTTAAATAACAACAGCCGCACTACTCGATCGAAGGTTAAGCTACAGATCCTATGTAAAATGTAGCAGTTTTTTTACTTCACGCCACTCAATATATGTCTGTTTCGTACACAAAGGACAGAATATTTCCAATAAAGGTTGAAAGCGAATTATAGACCAGGTACGCAATTAAGTTTTTAGTCTATCATTAGTCTTTTTTTTTTAGGTTACACAAAGTACCTGGAGCTCATTATGAATCTGCAGCAACAAGGATGTATATCGGAGGGCGAACAGAAACCATACGGTCATGCTCAATTGAATCCATAGAATTTGCAAAAACGATGTTGAATTCTCAAAGCAGCCCAAAAGAGAAAATTTCTTCATTAAAAAGCGCTATCAATTCTCATAAAAACTACACAGTCCAGGTAATCATAATAATAATAAGTTTAGTACTTTTTAATATGAACGCACTAGCCAAGGAAGCCCGCGAAATTAAATTTTTCTTCATTTTTTTGCAAAGAAAAAGGCCACTCTCATAACATGCTTGGACCAGGATCTCATAAATAGAACGTAACTTGATACATAATATGTCGTTTCATTTACCTATTTATATGTAACTTAATACCTATGGCATGAAATAAATAAAATAAAATACGGTGAATAAAGTTATTACGCAAAATGTTTTTTGGGGTAACGTGGTATATGTTTCATCTTGAATTGAATTAAGAAGTGTTTCACTTTAAATTATGTAGATTACAAATAAACATAAAATAATAAAGAGTGCGAAATAACACAAGACCGTACAGAACACAGAGTCGAGCCCGATATTACTTTCGATCCTTTGTTTACTTTTACTTGTCAAAAATATGGCTATGTTATCGATCTATTTACGTCAGTGTCGGTTTTTTTAAGTAAAATCATGTATTATATTTACAAGTTGGCTTTAATGAAAATTTAAGACGATAACAAGGCCTAAAGCGCGGTTGTATGTATGTACGTTGTAACCAACTAAGTTCTCAGAAATATGTTAAATTAACATGTATATTTTCCGCTGCCACAAACTCAATAGATTTGGCGGTAAAAATAAAATAAGCCTATTTGGAGAATGTGGCTCTTGTCAGCGCTCTTAAATCTTCAATAAGTACAACTCTTAAAGTTATGTAGGAAAAGTCCAACTAAAGCACTTATGTCAATTACTAAGGTACCCACGAAAATATGAAGTTTGCGACCAATTTGATCTTAGAGAGTTGTATTGATGATTTTAATGATTATTATTTACAGAATATTTTCTTGTTGAATTTTAATTACAGGCACTTCAAGGATTCGGTGTTGATAGACATCTACTAGGATTAAAATTAACTGCAATCGAAAATGGCGTTGAGATACCAAAATTATATTCTGATCCTGGATTTACAAAAAGCGCCCATATGAGGATTTCTACTAGTCAGGTAAATTTAATTAAATACGTACCACACACTTTAGTTTAGACTTAGAACAATCATGGTCCGCTACTTTTTTGTACGGTGACTCTCTGACCTTTAGCCATTTCTCCGAAATCGTCGCTCACGTCATTATCGGTCGCATTATCGGTCAGCGCACATTGAGCAGATAAATCCTAAAGCATACTCTTTGCAGTCAAGTTTTGAGTAAATAAAAACAAACTACTTAAAAAAAACCGAACAATAGGGTATTCTCGTTTTTAGGGAAACCGATTAATAATGTTTCTTATCCCTCAAAATATGAATATTTCTGCAAAAACTAACTTTCCATTTTTAAAACGCAATAAAAAAAAATCTTGCCAAAACGGGGCAATCTATTAAATGTTGGCTCGAGTGACTTCCGTTTCTGCGTTCTGTCAAATCTGTGAGTTTTTTGGGTTCCGTACCTCAAGGAAAAAACGGAACCCTTAAAGGATCACTCATGTGCCTGTCTGTCTGTCACAGCCAATTTGCTCCGAATCTAATTGACCGATTAAGTTGAAATTTGGTACACATATTAATTTCTGTGATCCAAACACGGACATGTAACGAAAATAAATGAATTTTGAATATGGGGGTCACTTATGGGGATTGTTACAGTACAATATCTTTGTGCTGTATCTACAATCTGCATCGCAATCTTATGTTCTTTATCGCACGTTCAATATCTATTAAATGTTTCTACTATCTGTTTTCAACACGTAGTCGTTAGTATATAAGATGCACCTTTGGATAATTATAACCAGACTATACTACATCTTTGGTCTCATTTATACCTAACCATATACTGCCAAGAAGTTTGGCAAATTGGTGACCCCGACGAACGAATACGCAGCAAGAAACATGGCGCAACCACCGTGCAAGGCGAACATAAATCAGCAAGGAACACTTGAAGTAGCTGCTGGCACCTCGGTTTTATCCCGCATTCCGGAATTTTGGAAAGGCCAACCCAGATTATGGTTCACGCAACTAGAAGCCATATTAGCACCACAGAAGCAAGGAGACGAATACAAATACTGTACGGTAATAGCAAAGTTATCCAAGGAAGAAATACTACAGGTTAGTGACCTAATCACTTCGCCACCGACTACAGATAAATACAAAAATATCAAGGAACGTTTAATTGATTGTTACGAAGAAACAGAACAGCGGCAGTTTCAAAAATTAATATCAGAGACAGAACTCGGTGATCAAAAACCTTCGCAGTTATTACGTCAAATGCGAGTTCTCGGGAGAGGAAAAATCAGTGACGAAACAATTAAACTACTATGGTTCAGGCTTTTACCAACATCAGTTACTACGGTTCTAGCAGTTACGGAAGACATGGAAATTGACAAACTGAGCCTAATTGCAGACAAAATAATAATGAATTCAAAAGTAACCGAAATATCAGCTGTTAGCAACGACACTTCAAACGACAACAATACAGCATGCATTTTAACCCAGCTAGCAAAATTACAGATAGATATTGACGCAATTCAGCAAGGTCGATATGGCTATCGACCCAACACGCACAATCATTTCAAGGAACGTCAGCAATTCCCGATTATGAGGCCGAGAACAAACTATAGAGGGGCAAATCGATTTTGTTACTACCACGGAAGATTCGGAAAATATGCAAGGAACTGCATTAAGCCATGCGGTTGGAAACCAATGACTTACGTACGGAACCAGGGAAACGAATAAGAGCACAGACAACGGCGAAACTCTGTGCAATCCACCCATCCAATCGCCTCACCATTACCGACCGAAAAAGTGGTATGAAGTTTTTGATTGACACGGGCGCAAATATCTCAGTCATTAGCAAGCAACAGAGATATTCAATTTTTCAAAATGAACAATACACACTAAACGCTGCAAATGGGACTAAAATTAGGACTTACGGCGAGAAGACGCTTACCTTGAATTTAGGACTACAACGATGTTATAAATGGAATTTTATAATCGCCGATGTTACACAACCAATAATTGGAGCAGATTTTCTAGAGCACTATAAACTATTAGTCGACATAGCTGGTCGCAAACTTATCGACAAAGTTACAGAGCTGACAACGCATGTAACTTCAGAAAAAGCGGCACAACAAGCAATTCGTACTATCGCAGTGGGAACGAATCCACGTATTACGCAACTTTTAAACAAGTACGAAGACATCACGAAAGAGTCCTCTCTACGCAATGCGCCCAAACATAAGATTGAACACCACATTATCACTATAGGACCACCCGTCGCAGCTCGGGCAAGACCATTACCTCCAGAAAAATACGACATAGCCAAAAAGGAATTTCAAAGTATGATAGAACTCGGAATTTGCCGACCGTCAGATAGCCCATGGGCAAGCCCATTGCATATGGTAAAAAAGAAAAATGGCGAATGGAGACCGTGCGGAGACTATCGAATGCTCAATAGCACGACAGTTCCGGACAAATACCCACTACCAAGATTAACTGACTTTACATACATATTAGAAAATAAGAAGATACTAAGCAAGATAGATATACGCAAAGCATACCACTGTATTCCTGTTAAGGATATAGAGAAAACAGCCATCATCACACCTTTCGGACTTTTTGAGTACTTAAGAATGCCTTTCGGATTACGCAATGCGGCACAAACATTTCAACGATTCATGGATTCCTTATTTAGAGATTTAAATTTCGTATTTATATATGTAGACGACTGTCTCATCGCATCGGACAGCGAAGATTTGCATTATCAGCATTTAGAAACGGTTTTCAAACGTTTACACGAGAATGGAATAACCATTAATCTCGAAAAATGCGAATTTCACAGAAGGGAAATAGATTTCTTAGGTTATCATATAACGAGCCAAGGAATACAACCTACCGAGGAAAATTACAAGGCAATCATGGAATTTCCCAAACCGAAAACGATTCAAGAATTAAGAAGATTTTTGGGCATGGTCAATTTCTACAGAAGTAATATTCCACGCGCAGCGGAAAATCAAAGAGTTTTAAACGAATTTCTACATGGTTCAAAAAAGAACGATAATTCACCTGTTCCTTGGACAACGGAAGCAGACCAAGCTTACGAAAAATGCAAGGAAAGCTTGAAAAACGCGGTATTAACAGCGCATCCTTCCCGCAACGCATCACTAGCGCTCATGACCGACGCTAGTGCTACTTGCGTTGGTGGAGTTTTACAACAAAAATCCGGACGCAATTGGGAACCATTAGGTTTTTTTTCACAAAAATTGAGCGAAACTCAACAAAAATATTCTACGTTTGACAGAGAGCTGTTGGGAATTTACATGGCCGTCAAACATTTTCACAGATTAATCGAGGGAAGAGAATTTACAATATTTACGGATCACCGACCTTTGACATACGCATTCTCCCAAAAACCATCATCAAACGATACACCGCGACGGGTCCGGCAGTTAGATTTCATTTCACAGTACAGTACCAACATCCAACACATAAGCGGACGTGACAATATTACCGCCGATGCCTTATCTCGAATAGAGGAAATATACGTGCCATCACCTATCGATTACGCTGAATTGGAAAAATGTCAATCAACAGATAATGAACTTAGAAAATTACGTGACAATAAAAGATTAAAATTCAAAAACATTACGCTTCCGGGTTCCACAATAAACATCGCCTGCGACACGTCTACTGGAAAAAGCCGCCCCTACTTACCAAAGCATTTTCGCAAACAAATTTTCGATACCATTCATGGTATGAGCCATCCAGGAAAAAGAACTACGAGAAAAATGATAACCCAAAGGTATTTATGGCCGTATATGAACAAAGATATCAATAATTGGTGTAGAACATGTTTAGCCTGCCAGAAATCAAAAATACAACGACATACGATATCACCTCCTGGTGCTTTTATGACAGCGCAACGTTTTGAGCATTTACATATTGACATCGTCGGGCCACTTCCGATTTCACAAGGGAAGAGATATTTAATCACAATCATAGATCGTTGTACGTCATGGCCCGAAATATTTCCGGTAGAAGATATAACTGCAGAAACAGTAGCCAAGACGCTTTTCGAAGGATGGATCGTTTTGGTTGTCCATTGCGCATTACTACGGATCAAGGCCGACAGTTTGAATCAAGAATATTTGAGTCACTCTCTCGATTTTTGGGAATACATAAAATTAGGACAACACCTTATCATCCGCAATCCAATGGAATGATAGAGAGATTTCATAGAACTTTAAAGGTAGCGTTAATGACAAGAGAATCCAACGAAAATTGGTTAAAAGAAATCCCAACAGTTTTACTCGGGTTGCGGAGTAGCTTGCGAGAAGACACAGGTTATAGTTCAGCAGAGATGACATATGGAACGCCAATACGACTCCCTGGAGGGTTTTTTGAGTCATCAGCAGCACAGTTATCAACGTACGAAGAATTTGTAAAACAGATTCAAAAGGGCATCACACAAATGACGTCAATTCCGAAAAGAAAAAACCATAACCAAGCTATATTTGTGCATCCCGAACTCAAAGAATGCTCACACGTATTTGTTCGGTGTGATAGAATGAAGAAAGCCCTGACGCCGCCGTATGAAGGACCCTACCCAGTAATTAGTAGAACAGATAAAACATTTTGCATTAGAATTAGGGATAAGGAAACAGTGATATCAATTGATAGATTGAAACCAGCTTTCATGATCAATGACGAATCAAACTACGTGCCAGATTCAAAGGATTGCGACAGACATTCACACACGTACGCTACACGATCGGGACGTAAGGTAAAGCCAGTGGTACGTCTATAAAAATCGCTGATAGAAGCAAGTTATTCGTATATATATTAGCATAGATCTTAACATATACCATTAATTCACAACTACTCGTAACAACAAGACATCTAAAATGGGAAATCAAAGTTCTAAGGACCAGATAACATACAATACGGACAGTTGCCTCAATCAAAACGAAGCGGACAAACTCCGTAACCTGATCCAGGAGGACTTACGGTGGACAAGAAATGTTGCGATGGGACAGATTATTTTAACAATCGGTGCGATCCTAATTTATGGCATAATGAAAACACTGGACAGAAGAATGAAGAGTTTAACGGAAAAAAATAATAAGCACTCGTGCAACAGCTAAGTCAAAATTACAGACGTCAGCAAATCGCACCACAACAGGCGTCATCAAATTCCACCGCGTACAATAGCATTATTATTTATATACATCAGCAAATAACTAGTAAGGTCTAGATCAAATTTATATTGTAAACACTATTACCATAATATTTACTTTTTTTTTTCTTTTAAAGGGGGGTGTACTGTTACAGTACAATATCTTTGTGCTGTATCTACAATCTGCATCGCAATCTTATGTTCTTTATCGCACGTTCAATATCTATTAAATGTTTCTACTATCTGTTTTCAACACGTAGTCGTTAGTATATAAGATGCACCTTTGGATAATTATAACCAGACTATACTACATCTTTGGTCTCATTTATACCTAACCATATACTGCCAAGAAGTTTGGCAAAGGGATAAAAAGAAAATTAAAAAAAAAAATAGTACCGTGTAACATATCAAATGAAAGGACTTGTTTCGAGGATCTTAATTTTTTTTAAATCTAATTTTAAAATAAATACTTTTAATATATTTAAGAAATTCGATGAAAATTGACCATTCCCCCCTTATCTCCGAAACTACTGGACATGAAATTTTGAAAACAGAAAAACATGGTATCGCTCTTTACTCATAGATTACAGGAAAACCTATAAGAAGTGTATGGTCTTAAAATAACCTGGTAAATCTCCCAATATTGTGCGTACAATGTTACAATTGCAGTTGGAATGTATGGGAGAACGTGTTTTTCAACGACAATGTTACGTTTGTTCTTGGGATAAATTCATTCCAACTAGGAACCCTTCATTGTGCATGGTCCGACATATTCTTGGGCGGTTTTTTGTTTCCCGCACAAAGGCCAGTATTTAGCGGTGCACAGAATACACATTTCCAATTTTTTATACATTTTCCAATTTCATCGGTATAGTGCAAGTAGTCTCCGAGTAAAATGGCTGTGAGACTTCCGGACGGACATGACGAAATTATATGGGTTCCGTTTTTGCTATTTGGCTACGGATCTCTAAAAACTTCTTACAAGTATCCATTTCAGAGATCAGACTAAATACTATTACTATCTGTATTTCAGGTCGCTTGCAAGTGTGATGGATTTATGTGTTTCGGTCCATTAGTGCCTGATGGGTATGCAACATGTTACAATCCCAGAGATAACGATATAAATTTCGCCACCTCCGCATTCGTCGAACATCCAGACACCGATTGTAACAAATACAGAAATGCTTTGGAACAATCCCTTCAAGACATGCATGATGTTCTTTTAAAGAATGTTACTTCGAAACTTTAAAACTTTTGTATATCTTACTTATGTGTATCGATCGATAATCGGATTGCTCAACTATAATAATATGGCGATACTCTATGGTAGTGTGGAACCACGTTTACTAGCTTTGATTTTTATTATCCCATGCGATTAAGCAGTATGGCAGGTAAACGAGCAGGAGCATGAACGACTTTTGCTGTGGAACCAACTAAGAAATATAAAATTCGCTGTTCTATACATTTTGATCGTTTTATTATAGCACTTTTGTATGCAACGGCTGATTATTTTTATATTTCTGAGTTCGAATTAGCCCAACCACTTCTTTAAAAGTATAGCCAACCTCGGAATTGCTTTATCTAACTACAAGCTGCACCCCGCGGTTTCACCCACATAAGTCTTGATCCCGTAAGAATATCGGTATAAAGTATCTTATGTCCTAACCCAGGTCATGGTCTACCCATGTGCAAAATTTTATCCAAACCCGTTCAGCCGTTTAGCGTGAAAGCGTAACAAACAAACACACTTTTGCATTTATAATATTAGTTAGGATCTAACTAATGACATATTGGTGTTACGTTACAGCCAACTTAATAGCCCATCAACTGTTACTCAACGGTAAACCCCACACATACTACCAAGAGCCCAGAGAACTGCAAATCCACCTGGAAACTCCACCGAAATCAGCAAGCCGTTCACACTCACGGATATTATCATGGCCATAAAGTCACTAAAAACAGTAAGGCGGCTGGTGTCGACGACCTTACAGTGGAATAGATCACACCTAAGTCCTGGGGCTCTACCGTGTCTTCTATTCTTCTTTAACAAATGTATGGCTACCGTTAAAATTCCCAAACTCTGGAGGAAGACCAAAGTCGTAACGCTGCCAAAACCTGGTAAACCCTCCGGTGACCCAAAAAACTACTGGCCTATATCTCTGTTATGTCACGCGTATAACCTGTTAGAACGACTGCTTCTAAATCGCCTCACAGCACCAATTGAGCGAGCACTAATTACTGAGCGTGCTGGCTTCAGGCCTGGCAAGTCTTGCTCCTAGTCAGGTCCTGCGACTTAGATAATATTTAGAGTATTGCTACGAGGCTAACTGAGTCACTGGTGTCATATTTGTGGACCTGTCAGCAGCTGACGATACCATAAACATCAAAAGGCTATTTGAGAAAGTAAAGAAACTTATCAATGTTCAAAATTTCGTGCACATAACTCATAACATAAAACACCTACACAACCGTCGCTTCCATGTATGCTCTCGTCAGTTAAGAGCAGATGGCGACGTCAAAAATACTGTCTTCCTCGAGGCAGTGTGTTGGCGCCAATACTTTTTAACATCTATACAAACGAGTAGCCTATCACCCAACACACTGAGCTCTTCCTGTACGCGGATGACCTGACTTTGGCAGCTCAGTCAGCAACTTTCGACAGTGTTGAATATAAACTGTCGCTGGTAGTAGATTCGCTAGGAAAATACTATGACAGTAATGTCTTCCGACCAAACCATACCAACCAAACATAAGCAAGAAGCCGATTCCCGGTACCTCCACTACGAACACACAACAGCGCCGGGTAAACTTAAGAGCCAGAAGAGCTTCCTCCGCTGTACACAGGCTATCCAAGACCAAACGTCTGAGGTGAGAAGATACCAATGCGAAAAAAAGCACCAGCCACCACCCGACTTCATTCAGCGCCAGGAGCATCTGCCACCCGGACGTGAGAACGTGACCTGCAGTGGCCTATCTATATGAAAAGCAATCAATTAGGGGGTTATAGATCCCACCGATATCCAGTGCGAATGCGGTGCTCCTGACCAAACCATGTACCATATGTTTGTACCGGAGTGTACAAAGTGTCCACACACCTGTACTTCGGTAGACCTAAAAAATGCCACTGATACCGCGATAGTCGTGGCCACCTACTAGGCCGAACTCATTTAACATAATGTATTACCATCAACTCGAAAAGAAGAAGATAGGCGTTTTAAAGTAAAGGATACCTTTTTTTTTTGTCTGGGTAATTATCAAATAACTTCTCCCGCTCTGCCCAAGCCGGGCACACCTCCACCGTGTCCTCCGGGCGATCCACACGATGGTGACACCCGAGCGTTTCCTCCCGCCTTATCCTGAACAGGAACCTCCCGAAACAGCCGTGTCCGATGAGGACCTGCGTTAGGCGGAAGGTGAGGACGCCGTGGCGCCTCTATAGACAGTCCTCAAAGAGGGGACTTAACGCCGCAATTTTGGCGGGCCCAGCACTGGGTTGCGACAATCGCACTCTCCATGAAGCCATGAGATCCCGCCGTTTTACGACGTGCAAGTGACATTCAATCTTAGGGTGGTAAAGCAATTACGAGGTTGACTATGCAAAAACTTCTGAATTAAATGACTGAATAATAATTTTATTTGTGTGAAAAAACTCAAGATCATATTTTTTTTGACAAATAACTAAAAAGTCAGTGCGACACAACTGCTCGTTTCAGGAACTACTGTTGCTATCGACTTGAAAGGAACAGTTTTAAATCATGCTTGGCCAACTATATTGCAAGTGTGAAAGGTCATTGGAAAAATATTTTTATTTAGAATGCAACAGAGGCCGAAATGGGATCTTGAAAGGTTCTGACAAGAATGGGCCCAGCTTGAGAAATTATCACGGAAATTGTATTAACAAACAATCTCCGATTTTGCCCACGCGCCAAAATAACCTTATAGCGTTGTTATAATATAATTTATTTAGCATAAAGAACATATTTTATACCTATTGTCTATGTTATGTACCTACCTAGTACAAAGAATAAGTGTCTATGGTTGTGGGACTAAAATAATTTTGATAAATTTTAATACTAAAAGGTGGCGGATTGAAATATTGATCAGATACTTTGGAAACTTATGTACCTATCTAATTATTATCAAGAGAATGATTTTTATAGTTTCCATTTTTGTAAATTATTGTAAGGCTAAATGTATTCTGCTTTTTAATAAAAAACGTTTTATGTAATTGATTTGTTACACTTTCATTGCCTCACATTGATATAAACCCGTCTCCTAATAGAAAGCGATCCGAAAAGCAGAACGCGCCCGGCGCGACTACGCGTTCGGTTTCGCCGAATAAAAAGAACGCGAGTTGCGAATGTCTCGCGAGGATCGCGGGATCGCGGACTAGGGCGTATTCTAATATAAATTAGGACATTGCCTAATTCATAACAATTACACACGTTGTGTATAGCCAGAACTCCAGGTGTCGGACCTGGAACTAACTAATCAAGCCACCGACATTCGACAACCGCCAAAAGAATAGACGTGCCTAAAATAGTGTGCGTTACCCCAGCAAAATAATGTCGAAAATTGTTAAATCTTAAAGATAATTAGTTGCCCAGCTTCTGTAATTGTTGCGCAAATTTTTAAAGGATGATGGGCAATCTACTATGGTCCCCGAACCCATTTTTTTTTTGATTCCACAGACATCATTTTTGTCTCTATTTTTTGTTACGGGCAACGAAGTAACTAACCGCTTAAGTCTTAAATATATGGGGTTTCCTGGAAAAAGTCATCTTTCAGTTTCATTTATCTAACGAAAATATATATGTTTGTTTTCTAATTTTCGTCACAATAAAAGAGATCGATACTGACTTATATAATATGAAACATAAACAACAAAACATCAAGAAAGAAAGAAAATAAATTTATTTGACACAGTTTACAAAAACAATAGAGAAAGCTTAAAACAGTATTGTGTGCCTCACGTCACACCTATAATCCACGAAGGAATAGGCAGAAGCGTGTGGAACATCCACATTTCGCAACTTATATTTCGCGATGTAATCTAGTAATATTATATTTAAAACATAACATATCCATACGCAAGTAAATCTCTTAAGGGATAGGCAGAGATACTGTATAAGACATCCAGAATTTTCGCAAGTTAGGTATATAAGGAACCCCAATTAGACGTGACATATATAAAATCACACCAGTATTGCCCGGACGGGCAGGCCAAGGTACACTTCTAAGCTATATGTAATTATAAGTAATCTATAATTATACGTACTTGCTTGTATTTTCCTTCACTACTACTACATATCCAAAAAGACTCGTCGTATTTGTATAAGTAATATTAAGCTTTAATCATAACATAACGCATGTATCGCTCCGTAGTGAAATACAGGATTATGTTATGATTAAAGCATAACCCCAGCATTACCTCTTGGTAAACAGAGGTACGGCTCTATTTTAAAGGACAACAAACATATTCTGCTACTCAAAAGAACATCCACATTTCACCAGTAAAATCATACTTACAACACATACACAACATAACATTACGCCTATTATTTACAAGAGATATTCAGCGGTGAACCTATAGTACACCTACATATCAAAAAATGATGATGTGGATATATTTTGTAACCTGTTCCGCTTAGCTATTTCTAAAGAGTCTTGAAAAGACCCTGGAAGAAATCGACACGTGTTTCACCTCTCAACGAGGCATCCTCAGGATGACGATTAACTTGTCGTGAACTCGAACACGGCGTGTTGCCACACCAAGCACAAGCAAGCAAGGAGTCTGCGCTCGGTTCTTGGTGTGGCAACACGCCGTGTTCGAGTTCACGACAAGTTAATCGTCACATGACACCAGAAACATTCGCATTGTAATCGACAATGCGAATGACAACAGACTGATCCGGAATTTATTCAAAGTGAACCTGATACCGCCTGCATTCCCCGCAAGTGTATGCAGAGATTTTATGTTGTCATGTCGTAGCAACATAATATCTACCTACACTTAAGGGGTATACAAGCGTGAATATGTTTTGTCATCTAAAATAAAATACAATAGGAAGGACCTTATAAGCAAAAACCAATACGATTTTCATTTATCAAACATATTTTGTACTACGGTAGTACCATTACATTTTCTTCTTTTCCTTTAATTTTTTTTTACTATATTATTTTTGTTTTTTTTTTTTCACTTTTTTGTGGGTTGGTTTGTAACTCATCAGTTCCACTTTACCAAATGGTGCTTTTCGAGAGCAAATGCATGAGTTATTATAAAAAAATCCCAAATCCCTGTAGGTGCACCTATAATATTTGAAGAGTTCCCTCGATTTCTCCAAGATGCCATAATCAGATCGTGATCACATGACAATGGGACCAACTTGGAAGTATACCCTTTCAAACAAAAAAAGAATTTTTCGAATCGGTTCAGCCGTCTTCGAGTAATCAGGGAACATACATTTAAAAAAAATACCTAAAAAAATAATATAATCTTTTTTTTGAAGTCGGTTAAAAACCCCCATCGTTTTGACGGTCGTCGCCATAGTAAAGAGTGATCAGAAAGTAAAGATCTTATAAATTAAATATGTCTCAAGTCTGTTAACCAAGTTTAAATTTTGGGGTCGCCAGTTCCCATCGTCCGCTGTTGCACTTATAGTCTTTTAGTTATTTCACAAAAACATTTCCTGCTGGGGTACCGTTACTGCAGCCAGACATTTTTTTTAAATGGGAATATTAAAATAAACATTAGCTATCATCTATTTAGTTGTCTAGACGAGGTAAATGTTGCTCCTTATCTTGTATTTGTTATTTCTTCGGCTGCGAAGTTATTAGAGATCCTGCGAGAGAACGTTTGTGGTTTTGCTCGATCTCTGAAACGGTTAAGCGGATTCTTATCATCTTTTGTATATGGCTTCTTAGGAATTAGTTTTAATTAGTTGTCTAATAAAAAAAAAAAAACAAAATAATGCACCGTTTAAAGGTTATTTAATTAAATATAAAAACACTTCCAATAGGTACACTCTGAATAAGAGCTCTAAAAACTTTAATTAAACGTGATTTTGTAGCTTGTAACTGCCTTCAAATGTACCTGTGTCATTAGTATCCTGTAAGTAAGTGATGCGAATCGGGGCATAGATGGAGAATTCCACAAAAGCTGGCTAGACTTTTGTATATTAAAATTTTCAGTTATCATTATACAATACAACTAAACTATTTTGATTTTGACCACAGACCACATTACCACCCTTAGTAGCAGACTACGGAAACTAATATATGTGTTCAAAACGCTGAGACATGTAGTCGATAAGAATGTTTTGAAATAAGTGTACTACACCCTCGCTCAGTCTATAATATGCTATTGCATCACCTCTTGGGGTGGAGCTCCAAAAACTACCCTAATAGAAATCGAAAGAACCCAAAGAGCTATACTGAAAGTGTCGTCTTTTCGCCCGTATCGCTACCCCACTGAACAGCTATACAAAGAAAATGAAGTCCTAACAGTGCGCCAACTATTTATATTGCACATTCTGTTGAAACAACATACACTCTTGGTTTACAATCCAACGCTGTCCAGGGGGAAAAGACGATATGACCCAGTGGAGCGCCATCACCTACGTCACAAAACTATATTTGCAACGCGTTTCTTTTGCTACCTGGGTGGCTACTTATATAATAAAACTAATAAGGTGTTACATATCTATAGTCTCACGAAGCATAATTGCAAAAAGAGGCTAACTGACTGGCTACTAAAATTAAATTATAATGATACTGAAAATATCTTTACAAAGACCTGAAAACAGAATCATACACTCCTAACACACCCACACACTTACACACCCACACACCACTCAATCACACATACTATACACATCTACTAACAATTGTCTCGCAATCTAGATATTAATTAAAATAAAAAACTATAAAATGTCATACCTTACTACATTCTGTCAGCGCGCATAGTACATAATTTGTAAAATGAAAATTTAAAAGGGGTGGGATCCTGGTGTCCTGAAACACAGGCCACGAGCCTAACTTAGGCACCAGTCTCCCACAATATATACTCAACTAAATTATATGTCATTGTCGAATCTGACCGATGTAAAATAACATGTATATTGTGGTGAGAAAATAAGGTTATTATTATTATTTTCTGCACTATTAGCCGCGTCTACCAAAACCGTGACATAACTTTATTGCGGTTGAGGCGTTATTGAGGCAAATAAATTATTTGATTTGAGTACTCTGACCAATAGGGACCATGAAGAGCTTCCTCATGACACCACTCATTCAAAGATGGCGTTGTTCCTTGCAACATTCCGTACATATAGGTGGACCTTCGCTGCAGGGGCCTTGCCTTCCTTTCCCCTATTTTAGCACTGAATGGAGTCCAGGGTCAGATAGTGGAGTTGGGAGGTTTAGTTCAATAGCTCATATTTAAAAGCTTGTTTAAAAATGTTTGTTTATGTATAATTTTATTTTAAAAGCACACTTCATAAATCTTATTCAAGAATAGCATAGCGATTTTATTGTACGTGCTGATTACACCAATATCAGTTTTGAACGGTTAACTTGCCCGTATGGCTGATAGCAACGTCTTAACAACACTAACATTTGTTTGAGCAACAATTGTCGGTGTTATTTAGGCCATGTTGGTATGCCATAGGTGTAAATGGGGCTTAACAGTATTACAAATATTGTCGGTGAAATAAAACTATAGGTCTATAAAAATATGGATGGTGAATACGCTAAGGAACCTAGCCCACGAAATCCACATTGCATGTTTTTTTAATTTGCAGCCTAGTATTATCACAAATACCTCTCTTAGCTACGATTGGTTGAAACGTGGTGTTTTCATTGTAATATTTTCAACTAATTACAACTAAGAGAGTTAATATTATATTGATAATTAATTCTTATGATTCTATGAACATATTCGTTACTTTACCAGAAGATCTATTCTGTAAAAATCTTAGATACCATGAAAGCTTAGGTGAATTGTTGTGATTGACACCTTACTTAAGTATAAAGTTATAGATACTCAATAAACCGTTTCTGACTAATAAATGAACATTTATCTGTATTTCTATCCCTTTTCGTCAAACAGTCGCAATTTTCAACACACTGAAGCGAGGAGTCCATTCGCATACAGGCCATGAAAACTGACAATGCCGCCCCCTCTTTTACTAGGCTCTTTTTTTATAACAGGGGAATACTCTCTTAGAGATTATCTATCTAAGGGCCGATTTTTTTAATAATTAGATAACTTTTATCTGAAGAATAAATGTGGGGCTTTGACAGATTGCTCAAACAAAAACTGTCAAAATGACAAACTTATTTGTCGGTTAAAAGTTAACTGACCATTGAAAAACCGGCCCTAAGTGGTTCGAACCTGCAAACGTTTGCGTTAATTTTCTATATAGAACAATTTGTTCAATAAGGAGATTCTATGTTTGCCGCCCCCTTGAAAGTGCCGCCCTTGTGAGGTGCACGCTCTGCACGCCCGTTCCCGGCGGGCCTGTTCGCACATTAAAGCAAAATCAATGCGAATAATTGCAGACTTCTCACTCCAGCAAATGACGCTTTTAAGTGACAGAAGGGTATAGAGACACAGTACAGGAAAATGCTGGTCCGTGCTTTTATAATGGATTATGATTACAACCTAAGGCTTCCTGTACACGGTGCCGGAGCCGTACCGGCGCGGCGGCAGACAGCATGTTTGTGAATAAATATCGCCCACGCGCCGCACCGCAGCTACGCCGCGTCGACTTTACACACATTCTGAGAAAATATGAATTTTTTTCATCTTGCGGCGCCCGATGCGGCTCTGGCGTCATGTAAATGAAGTCTAAGTCTAGCAAGAAGCGTTTCGGTGCTTGTCTACCTAACTTAGGGTGCCTTGGCATTTGACATTGGTCTGTTGTACCATAAGCGTTATCGTGCCAACATGTACAGTCAAGCAAAAGTATGCATACACTTAGCAAAATGATTTTCTCGTGGAATAACGACTGCTACTTAAGCCCTATGTAGTGTGGGACTGTGGGTTCGAAAATACTATATTCCGAACACCATACAATTACAATCAATACAATAGGAGAAAATACGTAACTCTAAAAAGTTGATAATTGTATACATATTAGTGCTCGTGACTGTAGTCATTACGGAATCTTGGAGGCTAACGCTAGGGTTAACGCCGCTTTAAATTGGGATTTTAATGAATATTTTGTGATATGTATAATTAGGTTTTTTCTATAACATATTTTCTGTTCGTGCCACGAAGGTTTGCATGCTAGATAGCATATGACTTAACACGATGTGTGCAAAATTATAAATTATACAAATATTTTTAGAAAAAATGCTTTACCAGCCTTTGCCCGCGACTCAACCCGCGTGGAGGACGGAAATTATCCCACGGGAACCACTTTTTTTTCACTACCACCAACTCGCACTGGGGCCGCGTGGTGGATTATGGCCCAGTCCTTCTCACAGAGTGGAGGCCTGTGACCCAGCAGTGGTAACGTTTTAGACTTATTATGCTATGCAAACCTCACCTGTGGTTTTTTTTGAAAAACAAAAGCGTTTATGCAGCTTGAAAACTCTAGCGTCAGTCTAAAGTGCCATAACGCTTACTATATAAATGCAAATAAGACTAAGCTCAAGTTCAATAATAGTATCTTTAGAATAGAATAATATTTATTTGCTTTGAAAATCGTCAAAAGATGAGACGACTGGTTACAACTGAAAATGTCAACAATGTATTACAGCGTGTAATAAATGGAATTGATATTTTTGATTGCCAGTCAAAAACAGACTGGTCATAAAATTAGGTGAGTAGTGAATGACTACCTTTTAAGGGCACGTTCATATGAAATAATCACGTTCGAATGACTCGTGCTCGCGTTGAGCCTCGTGCAGACTAGTGCGACGCGACTCTAACAAAACAATTTCTAAGAAAACTTCACGCTAGAACGATTACCGGCGTCGCGTCGCGCTAGTCTGAACGACACTTTGCGCAGTCGCCTTTATGCCTCTTGTCATAACGTACCTACATATTCTAACAAGCACACGCATCGCGATGGCGACAAGGGTGCTATTCTGACTGTAGCAGCTCATACTTACGTATAATCATACGAATTAGAGGAGCGCAGAATGTACCTTATTTATTTTGATATATGTAAGCTAGTACTGTATATAAGCAGCGTTCTCGAATAAATGACACAGATCGTTATTCGCCTTCTTACTCGCAACAACCTCCCCGAAATGACCTATCATTGTACTGAAATCCTAAACAATGTGAGATCAGCTTAAACTGGAAATCTATAGCTTGATATAAACCTGTGTGTACCTACATTATGACAAGAGACATAAAGAATGAATTTTAAAGTCTCTGAGGATAGAATGCGCAAACCGCGCATGGTGCCGCGCCGAGAGAACGCGCCCTAAAGGTGTAGCAGAAGTTATATTAAGCCCATATATGCATGAGCGATTTTTTAACGCGAAGGTTGAACCGTACTTTCGATTTTCAACTCTCGGTGTGGAACCGAACGTTGAAAATCCAACAGACATCCCTAGCGGGTTGAAAAAGTGCTCAGTTCGATTTTCAACTCACGCCGCTAAGCCAAGCGTTGAAAATCCAGTGCGCGTTAAGAAACGTCGCGATAAAAAAGCGTCCATGCGTACGTAGGCTTATAATATCAACTTGCCGTAGTGACACTAACTAAAAACAAAATCAGATTTCACATAATGTATTGCACGAAGGAATGACAATAAAGCAAAAGCCCAAAAATGCATAGGTAAGTACATTATTTTTTTACTGAATTATTTTTTTAAATTGTCGACGTGATCCCTTGTCTAGAAAATACAATTGTACATATTGTTAATTAACTCGTAACATAATTGCCTCCGACAGAAAACAGGTTGTAAATGAAATCTGTTTATACTTTATTCAAGGGAGAAAACACTCAGCCCAGTCTTAATAAACGCGGAGTAAAGTTAAAACCAGTAAGTTCAGTTTAACCATACCTACATTTTTAGAGATTTAAGATTGGCTTAGGTAACTTTATTCCGAGTTTATTAGGTAATAAGGGGGTATTATGTAAACAAACAACTACCTACTTTTAAAATATTGCGTTTGATAAGAACCTATCACATTAACCTCTATACCCAAGTCTTTGTAATTCAGAAACATTGGTTAGCTTCTATTAATATTTTTAATGTTTTATGGCAACCAATAACAACAGCTAACATGAGATTTAACCTTATTAACAGATCGGCACCCCAATTGCGTAACATAGTTACAACCACAATCCGAAGGATTTTGAAGGATATTCATAATTCATTGCTTCGTTTGAATGATTCATTCGAAAAAGTAAATATTGTCAAACTACAAGGCTTTGCCATTGTAGATGTGTATGCTTACCTACGCAATTAGGCTGCTGATAAAAAAGTAAAATTGATACAAAATAATAAATTTTAATTTGCCCCAAAACTCTAGATGAATCATTTTATTTTGACAAAAAATGTTCCACACCTGTACCCTAATTGCGTAATACAACACAATCTGTTTCGATTTGAAACAGATTGCTAATCCATTGCTTCATAAGTTGGAAAAAAATCTGCTCAACAACGTAAATAACGCAATGAATGTTGTTGAACTGTCAAAATGAAACAAATTAGGCATAATTGTTTACGAAAATAAGTTACGCAATTAGGGTACAGGTTTTTGAAAGGCAACACAAACATTAACTAACATGCTGTTAAATCTCATGGCAAAAGGGAATATGGAAGTAATTCAAAACTTTTTCATTTCATAATTATTTAGAGTTAAGAAAGAAATAGCTATTTTTTTATATTACAATTCATAGTTAATTGATTCAGGCGTGACCTTGCGGAAATCCATTATAAAATGATGATGTGGATATATTTAGTAACCTGTTCCGCTTAGCTATTTCTAAAGAGTCTTAAAAAGACCTTGGAAGAAATCGACACGTGTTTCACCTCTCAACGAGGCATCCTCAGGATGACGATTGACTTGTCGCGAACTCGAACACGGCGTGTTCTGAGAACTCTAAGACTTTAGAAATAGCTAAGCGGAACAGGTTACTAAATATATCCACATCATCAATTTTAATAACAATTTATTTCATGTTATGTTTTACGTTCCTTACGTAAACTAGAAACGAATATGTTTTATATATATATCTTCGACATGCCGGAAGTTAGGTTCGTAAAAAGCCATGTAAATAAACATCTTAGTCATCTTAGCAAACTGCTTGAAATCTCACTAAAGTTCCATATATATGTGCGATATGTGCTTGAATAAAAAAGTATTGTGGGAGAAAAAAAGCAGTATTGTGGATAATTATGTCACGTCATGGCCTCCTGGCGGACAGAGTAACAGAAGTTTGAACTGCAGTAGAAAATTGTTAGAGTGCTTTTAGTACTTTTCTTGGGTTTATATAATACTGTCTTATATTGATTAAGTAAAAAAAAAATACATGCATATTCCCTGCTGCGGTGATCGGTTAACCGAAATAACAATAGCTATCAATTTCGATACATCGCGATCGTTGCCGATGTATTACAAAAACCGTAAAAACGTTAAAGTATAATAGTATTTTGTTAACATTGTACTTCCTTTTACTTTTTTGAATAAAGTCTATCCTTTATTTTTCTTATAATAATTGTTTTCTCTTGTGATTAATAAAATTCTTTTAATTCATCTGCAGTGTTCAAAAATATATCTACTTAAAAAAACTTTACTAACAGTATATAGATCATAAATAATAATACATTTACAATATGGACAAGCCCAACTTATGTAATAAGTTTGCAGCAAATACCTTTGTCAAACAGACCTAGTCATTGCCAAATTACTTATTACATTTATCGCCTTAGCGCTTGTAAGGGTGTTCCATTAGGAGCGCACGTTAAAAGCCGCGGGATTCAAACCTTTTATCTTAAATCTACTATTTGTTGCTATTTATCTATATCTGCACGTGTGACTCCCGGGCGTAACAACAGTAGATAATTTACTGTCTCATTAGTGAATACTTGATGGATCTATCATCATCGGGAAAGTAAATAAAAACACCGGACAAGTGCGAGGCTCACGCCTGAATTTCCGAGTCCGGATTGAAAAGTCTAAAAAAACTTTTGATATAGTGGGCCGATTTGAATAAAATGTAGACTAAATGTTACTTCAAGATACAGCCTATGTATTTCCGATTCCGGAAGGACTTAAAATGTTTTCCAAAACATCGTTCTACATCACGGTCGATACTTCAACTGCAGGTTGTAATCGCAAAACAATCGGATTTTTCCCTTTACTGGTTCCGACTGTAAGACCTAGCTTCTCGACAATTTTCATGCTGCTAGCTCAACGGGAAGTACCCTATAGGTGTTAAAAAGAGAGATAATCATTGAAATAATCTTATTTTGTATTATAAATAAATAAGTTATGTGTCATGATCATAATTGACCATATCTCTTATTGCATTGACTTTTTATACCCGTCCAAGGGACCGCAGACCTTAGGATTTGTGTTGAATCATTAATTTAGACCTGGATGAACTCTACAGTCTACCCGGAGAAAAGGGGTCATGCTCATGAAAGACGGACAGACGGACAACAAATTAATCATTATCTCAAAACATCTTATATTTTTAATCGGCAAAGGGTAACAAATAGGTCGTCATCTCTAAGATTTTCTCATGTATAGAGGAACTGGAGTGAATGTGGTCTACCTGCGGAAAATGCAGAAAATTGAAAATACTTTACATAAATGAATGGGGGATTTTTCAACGATCTAGCGACATTGATAAATCGAAAGAATTAATCGATACCACAAAATGTGAAATAGGCAACAAATAAACTGAAAGTAACACAAGTTCAAGACAATCGTTGAGGATATAATAACGGATATACTGTTTTAAAACAACGGTGCTTTGAAATAAAAGTACTATCACTTCCATAAATTAAAGAAAAGTTTTATTAAAAAGTCTTATCGTGCGCTCCCCATGGGACACCCATAACATTCTAAACACAAATATAACGTGGAATGTACACTAATATAAATTATGTCAAAACAAAACAAAATTTATGACAATTAAATTTATTACTAGGATAATAATTCTTAACCAATAAGTATGATTTCTGTTTAACTCTATTTATCGCGAGATCGGTTAGCAAGCGCAATTATCCCGCGCGGCCGGAGGCGCGGCGAGCGGGCGGCCCGGCGACGCCGGCTTGTGCTGCACGCCGGACTCCGCAGCGTTCAGGTCCAGTCGCCCATCTTGAATGCTCTGATATATTTTCTTAGCTGTCTCAAGAAAGGCTTCCTCCACATTTTGACCACTGGAATTAAAAACCGAGACGATAACAAGTACTATCAGTGTGGACTATCACGATCACAAAATTATTGTACGAAAAAATATAATCGCTGTATTTTTAAGCTACTCCGAATCCGAGACATCCGTCAAAAGTAGCTGTTATATTATCTATTTTATTCAAGGTACGTAAAATTTGAATCGGAGAGGCAACCGGATGGCGACTGATAATCTGGGTCCTGTGAAGGTGAACTGATACCGAATCCCCTCGTACCGTCGTACCAAAGGAACCCCAAATGGGCCATGTTTGTACCTATTTGATTCTTGATTTCTGTCTGAAATATTTTCTTGTTTCGTATTTTTTAGATCACTTTTATTTTTCCTGTAGTCTGGTTACAGTTTTTAAACTAATTTTTTTATATTATACTTTTCCGTTTTAACGCTTGATAAACGTTGCGACATGGTAGTAATACAATAGGACAGAAATACATATTTTAATCAGCTTTTTATTATTCAATATGTATAAATTTTACTGCCGCGCCGTATATAACGCAGTCTCGCTTTTGTTCTCGTTTTTACCAAATTAAACATATTTGTTTACTTAGACAATATGATACATACATATATTTGTAATGTGCCCGTATTTTTTTCACGAGGTCAAAAGTTTACGTGTAAAAACTACCTTGGTCCGGGTGACATAGGCTATTAAATTTGGAGAAAATTTATATAGCCTATGTCACCCGGACCATTATTACGAATCTCATTCGTCAAAATCGGTTCAGTAGTTTAGGCGCTACGGTGGAACACACGTAAATCAAACATACATGCATAAGACTGCTAAAATTATAACCCTTCCTTTTGGTTTTGCCGCAGTCGGGTAAAAAGGAACCCTTACACTGTTTGTCTAGCGCACCGTGAACGGGTCGTCCATGAGAAACGAGATTACGCGGCCATAGTAAATGTACTGTCGCTACTTCGGCGTCGTCATCTCGTCTCGTTGACGTCCCGATCACGGTGGCGACTAGTCTGTCTGTCACAGTTACTTATTAACTTGAAATTTTGTATAGTTTTAAATCATGTTTGCCCACACAATCTTTGGGGATAGAGGATGGAACTTATCAATCGAAAAAAGCAATTTTACTTTTGTTTCATCATGATTTTCCTACGGAGATCTAATTCAATGGTTCTATTTATAACACTAAGGTCAAAATATGCTGAACATACGTCACGTCGTATTATCACAAAAAATATCGTTCAGTAAAGTCTAATAAACTTACGTCTTGGCGCTAGCTTCAACAAACATAAGTCCATTTTCATCAGCAAACTGTTTTGCTTCTTCATATGTAACATCTCTCTGGCCATCTAAATCTGATTTGTTGCCAATTAAGAATATCACAGTGCTGGGGTTAGTCAAGTTACGTGTGTCTGTAAGCCAGCTACTTAGATGATTGTAAGTGGATCTGAAACAGCAAAACATGAACATAACATAACCTCTTCCCCCAAAGGGTTGGGCTTTTTTTTGTTAGGGTATCTCGTAGTTGACCTCTGAGATCATGACTACTTAACCGGGAAAAAAATGATGATGTGGATATATGTAGTAACCTTTTCCGCTTAGCTATTTCTAAAGAGTCTTGAAAAGACCCTGGAAGAAATCGCACCAAGCACCGAGCGCATCGTCGCGCGCTCGGTGCTTGGTGTGGCAACACGCCGTGTTCGAGTTCACGACAAGTTAATCGTCATCCTGAGGATGCCTCGTTGAGAGGTGAAACACGTGTTGATTTCTTCCAGGGTCTTTTCAAGACTCTTTAGAAATAGCTAAGCGGAAAAGGTTACTACATATATCCACATCATCATTTTATTATGGATTTCCGCAAGGTCACGCCTGAATCAATTAACTACTTAACCGGGCTTTCCTGTGGGTGCCATAAGCTACTACACTTAAAACCTCCAGCCAGGGTTATTCAACTATGTTAATTAAAACTAGGTGAACGCTCGCTAAGGCCAATTCCTGTGGGGTACGAACCTTGGCTTAGGTCGTCAACAGGGGGAAGACATCAAGGATGGGACGGGCTGGAAAGGGTTGGGCACAAGTGTATTTATAGTACACCCAGATTTCGCCAATTATGTTTAAGTCCTATGTAATAGAGGCGAGTCTATTGCCATCATGTTCAAGCTTAAACGTCAATAAATCTATTGACGTTCAATCATAACTTAACTTTATGCAACGTTTATAAATAAATAAGAGGGATAAGACACAATCAAAACCTTCTCTTGTTTTTGGTGATGTACACGGCTGCTATAAATACTTACCTAAAAGAACAGAATATTTATTATTTGTATAGTATTTATGGTATTTACAATAAGATGGCGACATAGTATACAGGTTTGACAGTTGAAACGGGCCCAGTATGGAAAATACTCTAAATATTGTTGCTACCAATTCTTTCTAAAAGGAAAAATAAGATTTTATCAGATGTTAGTCAAACAGATTTCAATGCCGGATTTTTAATTTGTCTGGTCTTGTTAACACCTTTTTAGTTACCGTTTTTGTCGTATTTGGGTTTTAGTCTTAAACTTTTATTTTTATTTCAATCATTAAGAGGTTTCTTTTAAACCTTTTTTTATTTCATGGTTTTAGGATCATTGAGGTATTTGGTTTGAGAAAATTCAACAGTAAAATTTGGGGTTAATTTATAAATAACCTAGTGATATTATTTTGTGTTTACCTATATATACTCAACATAATTTAAAATGCAAAGGTTTCTTATTTTATAATACCACAGATAAAAAAATATACCACATGTCCCAAAATTTTTCGTAATTACTTTATTCTCCATTGTTTTAAACATATATTGTAAACCATACTAAGTTAAATATAAATAAGCAAATTAAACTACATAATTATGTATCATCAAGTTACGTTTTATAAGATTTTTCTAGTCCAAGCATGTTAGGAGAGTGGCCATTGTGGTTTCGATAACTACATAAGCAATAATAATGATTGTCGTCAGAAAAATACATTTGTGCATTTCATTTCACAAGTGCGCGGTCCGCAGTTCTACCTGCCCACCCCCCTACATTGTCCTATAAGGTCCTTGACCAGAATAGTGTGAAGACCGCTTAGATATTATGTTGCATGTCCATTATGTGTCTTCTGTGAGAACAACTAAAAATTTAAATAATGGAATAATCACCTTCTAGTTATGTCGTATACCATAAGAGCTCCAGCAGCACCTCTATAGTAAGACCGAGTAACGGCTCTAAATCTCTCTTGTCCTGCTGTGTCCCATATCTGCAGTTTGATTTTTTGCCCCGCAACTTCGATAATGCGGGTACCGAATTCTACACCAATTGTGTGTGGACAATCAGCCATGACTGAAAACAACAAGTTACCGTTTTAAAGCAAATGAAAATATACAGATCGTAATATCCTAGTAGTAGGTGCCCAAATACGTACAGCTGACTTCCCTCTTCTCTCTCGCTCTCATAGTCCGATTGGACGGGAATCAGATAAGACAGGGGCGAGACAAAGGAAAATACAAAATTAGATTCGATAAACTATAGCTGTAGGAATACTTACGTCACTATTGACAATAAAGTACGGCAATAATTTTCCTTCAGCAATACTGTTCTTTACGGATTTCCATAAATGTCAAAATGGCAATGTTATCGTGCTGCGTTTGGTCATTATTATTATTCATGGTTTTTGGTATATGGGTAATATCGGGCAGCCCCGCAACTCGTCGTCTGATCGTATAAATTGCTCCTCAAGAAAAGCCAGCAGCGCCTTGGTGTTCGATCAGGCGATCTCATGAAACTCTTCTACCAACCATGGAACTTTTTTACCACAATGTATTCGGTAAACCAGTACAGATAGTCTCAAAAAGTACATATACGGTGGATATAATATTATAGAACAATGGTTGTAGAAAAAAAATGGTTCCTTGTCCGTGTATCGTGTATACATCTTTTTGGGGCTAACTGTACTCACTTGGATTACCGAAGCACTTTGTGGTACTACTGCTACCCCACTTAAGGCTACAATAGCTCACATTGCATATTATAACATAACTAAGAAAGCCTCTGAATAATTATTTTTCTATTAAGTATATCTGCATAGAATTATTTTATTGACTTACTACTTAAATGTATCCTATCAAATTTTAATAGAATAGGACAAAGGTAAAAAACTATATTTGTTTTTTTTTTCATTAATTATCTATTCTTCTGGCTTGTATTGGCCCACTGCAGGGAGGCCATTGTCCTATTATATTAAAAGATAAAATTAATTGAAGTTGCACAGATGACGCAACATGCTTATGATATGCATATGATAGAGGTACCTAATTGGAAAAAAAAATGGAATATACTAACATTTCTTGTCCGTAAACTGGTGCAATAGGCATGATTTGCCAACTCCCATATCTCCAATGATAATATATTTGAATATGTAGGAGTAGTTGTATGGTCCTGACGTCATTTTGATTCTGAAAGTAATAAAATATAGAAATTCAACAAATGACATGGATAATATTATAATCAAATTAAGATATCACATCAATAACACAATCAACATGAAAAATATTGTTTCATCTCGCTCCGTACTACCTATGGAGTATGGATTAGTATGGACATGTACCTACTCAATTTATTAAGTAAAATTTTTCAATTGAAAACTTTAGTAAGTAGATTTGCTGTTAATTGTACAATAAGTACAGGTATTTTCAACGCTCTGCTTAGCGCCGAGACTTGAAAATCCAGTGCGCGATAAAATCCCGCCGCAATATTTTTACGTCCGTGCGAAGGTGGGCTAATCAAAGAGTGTACATGCAACAAGACCTGTGTCAAAATAAGGAGCTACTAAGTACGTTTTTTTTCTCGATAAGTTATAGTAATAATACAGTCGTGGCCAGAAAGTGATCTTCAGCCCTTCAGATTTCAGATTTCAGAGGGTCATGGCCATCCGGCTGGCCCGAGGATACCGCACGGTCTCCTGTGAGCAACATTTTCTGGCTACTTTCACTCTTCTCAACGGCTAGAAAGTAGATCAAAGTACCGCTTCGCACGCAGTGTTGCGCCGTAAGTATGTGATATTATTTTGTATTTTTGTCAGTATTTGATGTGAGAATAAGTATGGTTCATTGTTCGAAAACGATAATTAAATAAATAGGTAGTGTCCATTGATCGGTCCGGTACATTGAACTAAAATTTATAAAAATAAGTGGTCGCCACCACTTATTTTTATAAATTTTAGTTCAATGTTCAACTCCGGGAGTGCAGACAGAAGTGAAAACTTGAACAAGATCGCCTTGGTGGAAGAAAAATACTTGTATAGAACATTGGTCCGTAACCTTATATAAATAAAGAGCACAATCGCATTTACAAAAATGAGGTGTCGTCACAGTGTCGCGAAATCAATGGTTAAGTCCCATCTCGAAAATGCCCAACGCGCCTAAAGAAGTTTTCACTTCAAAAACCGGCTAATTGCGTATCGGACCACACACAACGAAGGGTTCCGTAGTACACTTGACTCTAAGAAAAATCAGTAGGTACTTTAAAGCTTAATATTACGCAAACGGATCCCTGAATCGAAAAATGGTTTTTACAGACCCGCAATATTTTTGAACAGTCTATCCTATATCTCGACCTATACTTAAAAATCGTAGTCTTAACTGTTTTTTTTTTTAATTCGTCTTAATTTTGCTCCACCAGAGCACAGACCAGAGCACAAGAGGGCCTAGCAAAATGTACCTCGCCCACATCAACATACATATTTTATATTAATTTCAACTTTATTCCTCCACGCGTTCCTGAGAAAAAGGGACTTGACAGACCGACGGACGGACAACGAAGTGATCCTTTAAGAGTTCCCTTTTTTCCTTTTGAGGAACGGAACCCTAAAAAACAGTCCAAACCGGGTTATACATATAATGTCATACAACTAGCAAGGCCCAAGTATTATGACCAATAAGGAGAAAATTTTTGAAGAACCGTCGCATCCAACAGATTACCTAAATACGATTGATCCATGAATTGGAAGGCTTTTGGAGGCAGGATATACCGAGCGTTCCATAACGTGGAGGACCGTATAACTTGAAGACACGTCGTATGTAGATGCGATTATCGTAGTCGTGAGTCGTGTCGTCAGCAGTGAGGGAATGACGAAGAAGAAAGAAAAATACATTCAGGGTTATTTGACCATCTCAAAATCTGTTAACTTCACAGCAAAATCTGATATTTCAAACAGTCAAGCAAACTGTTCAAAGGAAGCTTGTGCTCGATTTTGAAGAAAACTAAAAGTGCAGCTGTAGTTTTTTGAAAAAGCTCATGGTTACGACAGATCATTTTTTTTTTTACAAATTGCACCTTTTTTATTGCAAAAATTATAGTGACGCTGGTATGCATCAAATGCTGCAAAAAAACAAACAAAAGAAAGTTTTTTTTCAGGTGACCTTACAATTTTTTTTTTACCAAAAATACAACCAACTTCCAAACTACAAAGTGAAAAATAACTTTAATTTCTGAAGTCGGTGTCTTTGGATCAGTATTTAAGTTTTTTGCCACCAAATAAAGTTATTTTTCACTTTGTAGTTTGGAAGTTGGCTGAATTTTTGGTATTTTTTTTTTTACTTTTTTGTGTGTTGGTTTGTAATTCACCAGTTCCACTTTACCAAATGGTGCTTTTCGAGAGAAAATGCGAGTTACTACAAAAAATTCCCAAATCGCTATAATATTTGAAGAGATCCCTTGATTTCTCCAAGATCCCATCATCAGATCGTAACGAAATAACAATGGGACCAATTTGGAAGTATATACTTTCAAACAAAAGAATTTTTCAAATCGCTTCAGCCATCTTCCAGTAATCGAGGAAAATACATTTTAAAAAAAACCAACATACTGAGAATGTCCTTTTTTTTTTGAAGTTGATTTTATTTAACACCCTTTGATTTTACACATAAAATTCCTTCTAATTGATCCTTATTTAGCACAAAATCACTCAGTATAAAAAACAGGATCATTCTAGGCCAAAATAAAGATATTTAAGAATAACCCTACTTTTTGCTTTGTCGTAGTCAGGTAAAAAATAGGCACCTCTGCTTCACACATTTTGGTCATTGTCTTTTGCTTGCTTCATTTCTAACACCAGCAAATTTCAGAGCAGCAGCCAAATTAGAAGTTTCAGACATCAGACTTTCCTCCAACAAAATTAACTGTCGGTAGAATTTACTTCTTCATATCAAATTGAACTGTCAAAATTTTTCTATTTTCGATTTGTGAATAGTGAATGAATTAAAGGACTCCTCCATGATAAGAAAAACATAATATTATTTAATAAAAATTACTGCTGGTTTTCTTTTCTAATTAATCACTCAATGTATATTTTATAGATAAGCACATAAGTAAAGCAGCACTTATGTATAATGCACATAAACAATTTCTACCATACAAGTTACCTTTTGTAGCATTCCCCTTAAACAAACATTCACAATTGTCTCCAATAGTGAATCAAACGGTTGTGAATAGCTGTGCTGCTCTATTGTGTAAATAAATAATTTCTTTAGGTCATCAGCATCTGCCTAGCCTTTTCCCCACTCTGTTGGGGTTAGCTTCCAGTCTAACCATATGCAGCTGAATACCAGTATTTTACCTCCACAACCCAGTTACTGGATATCATGATTGATGATACCAATTAGTAAGACTGGTTGTCAGGCTTTCAAGCTACTAACTAACCCTTAACAACTGACCAAGCTCTAACATATTACAATAAGTTATTAATGCATTATTCAGCAAAACTGGTTTCATAAACCATGCAGATGTAAATTGTGTCATACATAGCAACAATTTAATCAATAAATACTACTAAGCAGGCAATTGTAAGTACTTTAGAAAGCTAAACTATTGAATGTATTTTGGGCCTTTTTTCATTATTTTAAATAAAAAGCAAATACGAAAAATAAAAAATACATTCAAACCAGAAAATAATTTAGCCATTGTCACTAATTTATTATCTGTTATCAGTAAACATCTTTATGTTACCATGAGGTAATCTATCTTAACTACATGGTAAGGCAAAGCAATGTAATTGTAATGTAACAATCAAATCAGTGTTTTTAGGGATGTCAAAATATCTGCAACCTTGATGAGGTTTGCTGAAAGGATTTTAACTTTCCGTTTAATATTGATGTATGAGTCATCACACATTGAATTCAGCGAATCTATGTTACAAAACAAAAGGGGATAAAATATTTATCTAATAAAACACATATTCACACGAAATATCAGTCATTAGGTACGTACGTAGCAATGTTTATATAAAAACCTGGGAAGTTTTTTTATAACTATGCACAGAGTTATTTGCGTTCAATTACGTCCTTCTGCTTTAGCAGTATCAAAAACATGTAGATCAATTTAAAGACCGTCCAGTATTAAAAAAATCAATGCACAATCGATATCTTACTTTGTTAATTAAATACCACTGAATACCACAATACTACAAAAAACTTAGTGAATCTTTTTTCGCAATGCAAAACAAAGGCTTCCTCTTTCGTCAAATATGACGTATTTGAATCGGTTGTTGCCATATTAAATATACACCTTTTGCGAAAAAGAAATCCATGGCTACAAAGCCATCACTGTAAAGCCTATTCCTCACCATACACTACTACAATGACAAAATGGCGATAGCGGGGCGCTCGAATGACGTTTATAGGGGGGCGCTGATGGTAAACCAAATCAAATGTAATGGTTAGTTTAAAATCCTTCTAGCCCCTGCAAACATGTGAATCTATGGCCATTATTAAATCTAATAATAATAAAATTTAAATAGATCATATTCAAGGGGCTCCATACAAGAACCTCGAAAAAAAGCTTAATTTTACTGAGCATTTTACTTAACACGATAGTACAAACAAGAGTCAAACTTCAGCCAATCCTAGTCTTCTTCTTATGCTGGGGCTACATTGTCACGTTATCGCGAACTTTACATCGCGCGGTCTCTGTTGCGCAGAGAGACGTCATCCGTTGAGCAGTGTGCAAGAGAGCACGCCATGTAAGTGTATTATCTATGATTAAGTGTTCCATCGTTTATGGAACAGCACTGTCGCCGCGTCGCCCCGCCGCGCCGCGTCATCCGCGGAACCCGGGACGAACGAGCTGGCCAGGCTCGCCGTCCCGTTCCCAGACGGCGGCGGCGCGGCGCAACGCAGCGACGCGGCGGCGAGAATTTATTTTAGGGGGTTTAGTGGATAGATTTATGTTTGTGGGATTATTTGTACCTGGGGCTTGTTCCGAGAAGAATCTTCAATATGTTGGGAGGTTTGCTTCGCATTAATCAGCTTTAGTTCTTACTAGCTCGCATCACGATTCAGCTCGCCATCTGTGGTTAAAATTAAATTGATTCCCACCATTCTATACATTGTGATTGTGATATACATACATAAACGTTTCTGGTGTCTTAGGTATGAGTCCATAGCACAGAGATGTTATACACGTACATATCTTGCTAGGATTAATTCAGTTACATGATCTACGAGATCCTAGTCATCGTAGTATGTTGGGTATAAAGAGGAGACCGCAGCAAAGTCTGCTAAATCGACCTCTTGCCTGATCCGTTTCTATCACAGATCATTTCTCATAATATACGAGGAAACCGCGGCCAAGCTTGCCTTTAACCTCTTGCCAGACCCGTTTCTATCACAGATCCTTCTCATATTTAACTCTGTTGTATGTACCACCCTCTTAGTACATACAACACTTTACAACAATACGCTTGGGTATTGAGGAGGAATCGCACAGCCCAAGTCTGCCAGTTAACCTCCTAATGTAACCGACTTCTAAGAGCATCAGAAACCTTTAGAAAGATAGGAAATTTTGAAGCTAGGCATTTAGGTGGGGAACCTCTACGCTATTGTCCTAGCGCTACCACTTAGCTTATATTCTCTCAGATGAGTCGCTACCATGCTCGACGCCTCCATCACAACACCAATCACTTTACTTTGCACTAAATAGTAAATACTTATTGAATTAAATACTTCACATTTGGTGTAGGTAGTCCAAAGTACCGGCAAACGCCACAGACTACTTAAACGTCATAACCATAAACTATAAATACTCTTTATCTGCGGTGATCCCTCTATGGGTTCGGTGTTGTCAGCAGATTACCTCAAGCTGTCTTAAATGACAAGTTTGTTACACGTTTCGCTTTAACAATATTAATTTGACTCTGTTACCTGTCTACTTCGCGAACCACACGTCGCGACACTCCCGCCCGAATAGTCTTAGAGCAGGGTTAGTAAGTTACGTGTCCACTCAGCAATTTTCTCCAGAGCTCTGGTGGCCGCGCCTCTTCTTTGTTTAACCTCATTGTTCACTTGAACTATCTTCTCAGGTTCATTCTCTTTCTGACTCAATAATTTCTCTCTGTCCGTGCTCTCTGATACTTTATCAAAGTCTTCCAACATACTCTTTTCCGCTGGTATTATAGACTCTCTATTTTCTTTCTCGTGTTCTGAACTATCGGATGTATCCTTTGAATTTATGACTTTCACTTCCAATGGTATCAATTCGTGTACCGTTATATTCTGTGGTATCTCACTTTCTCTTTCTGATGCGTTCGCATCATATTCTATCTCTTCATTGTCCTCCATTTCCAATGGATATAAATGAGTTAAAGATCTTACAAACTCCTTGTTTCCAACTTCGACCTTTGCAACTCTGCAAAGTCCGTCAGAACTTTTGACCAATGAAGTAATTTTTCCAACTTTCCATTCTTGTCGATTTTTACTATCTCCCTTTATCTGAACAATTTGTCCTACCTTCGGGATTAATTTTGCCGTGATTCTAGGTTCTTTGACAGAATGTCCATATCGTTCACGCAAACTTTGTAAATATCGATTTGTGAACATGTCCTTAAATTCATTTAGGATAACTAAACCTCTTTTCCAAGCCTTGATAAGGTCGGATTTTGTTGTAGTGCCTTGTACTAGAAAGTCTTCAGTTGAACCTTCCATCGTTATGCATTTTCCCATAGTTAAGAAATCAGACGGTTTTAAAATATGTACCAATTCAGAATCGACACAAGTTAATGGTCTTGTATTAACAGTTGCTTCAATTTCTTTTACTAATGTAACCAATTGACTATCCGTCAGCATGTGCTTCTCCAATGTTCTTCTCATACAATTCTTCACTATTCCAATTAATCGTTCATATAATCCCCCGAACCAGGGAGCTAGTTGGGGTATGAACCTCCAACGAATTTCGTTTTTAATACAATAAGAATTTGATAGTATTTCTGACATAAGCTTAAAATTTGTAGCATTATCTGATGTGATTATTTGTGGCACACCTCTTGTCGATATCATCCTTCTCAAAGCATTAAGTCCTTCTTCTGCTGTGAGATCTTGAACAACCTCTAAATGCACCGCCCTGACTGCTAGGCAAGTGAAAAGTGCTATCCAACGTTTACTTGTTTCATTTCTATGTTTAATTAGTACAGGGCCCATGTAGTCCAGGCCTGTAAATGTAAACGGTGAACTGTAATTTACTCTTTCAGTGGGTAATGCAGGGGTTGGTGGTAGCTTGAACGGTCCTCCTCCGTGTTTCTGACATCTAGGACATTTCCTTATAACCTTCTGGACTTGGCGTTTTCCGTATGGAATCCAAAAGGCTTGACGAATTATAGCGAGGGTATGGTTAACACCTACATGATGATTGTCGCTATGGGTCTGGGTGATAATTTTGTTAGTGTAATCACAATCCTTTGGAATAAGTATTGGATAACGTTGGTCATACGACCAATCCGTGTTCTTTAAACGTCCTTTGCAACGTAGAAGTCCGTCTACGTCCAGAAATAGTCCAAGATTAATTTTTAAGCTTGTTTCTTTCCCTTCTAGTTCTCTTGGAAAGTGTTCGGCTTGTAGCTTCTTAAGCTGCTTAATTTTGTCACACTTTTCTTCACTTATGTCTACATCCATCTTAATTTGGTTACTTGTACTGTCTGCTTGAATTTCCACACCGAGTGTATTTTCTGTATCCATTTTATATTCTTGTGACTCTTTCGGGAGACCCTCCCCCGCACAAAGAGAAGAAACTTCTTGGATTCCTGACGGCCAGGAATTCGGATGTTGTAATATAAACTGAGGGCCAGTCAGCCATTTTACTCTATCTTCTTTAGAGCTGAATGGTCTTGTGGCAACATCCGCTGGATTTAGATCTGATGGAACATGTCGTATTATTAGGTTTTTATTCCTTTTAATTTCGTCGACTCTTCTGGCTACGAACGGTGTGAGAAGTTTGTCCGACTTACACCAGTCGATAACAATTTGACTATCAGTCCATAACGTTTGACTTGTGATGTTAAATTGTAAAAATTGGGATACATATTTGATCAGCCTAGTTCCAATTAATACGCCTAGTAACTCCAACCGTGGTATTTTCAGATTGTCTTGATCCTTCAAAGGAACTAGCCTTGATTTCCCTAGGACAAACTTTACCTCCTTGCCGTTAACTATGTAGATTACAGCTGCATAGGCCTTCGAAGAAGAGTCTGTGAAGCAGTGAATTTGACAAGTACTTGTAGTAGCATCACTGAAGTAACATCTGGGCAAGGATATGTTTCGAACATCTTCTAATTCGTCACATATCTTTGACCAATCGGTTTTTAGTGTCTCAGAAAATGGTGTATCCCATTTTACCTTTTCCTTCCATAGATTTTGTATGAACAGTTTGCTAGACAACAGTGACGGTACAGCAAATCCACACGGATCATAGATTGATGCTATGACCCTTAATACACCTCTTTTTGTAAATTTTGGTTCACTAATAACCTTATCTTTTAGTTGAAGTGTGTCTTCCTTCAATTTCCAGTTTAGTCCAAGAACCTTGATCTTATCCTCTTTGCAAGATTCAGGTACTTGTTTTATAAATTCTTCAGAGTTGGAACTCCAATCTCTAAGATTCATGGATAGTTGATTGAATATCTCTTTAGAATTCTTATAAAGTTGAAGTGCTTCCTTCACTGTTTTTGTTCCGGTAACGACGTTATCAACATATATGTCTTTAGTTAATTTCTTAACCTGTTCATTATCTGAACTTTGTAAGTGTAATCTGATTGTTGCATTAAGCAAAAATGGGCTTGATATAACGCCAAATGGAACTCTTGTAAATCTTAAGTGAAGCAGATTATCTTCTTTAGCGGGTTTCTTTGTATCCTTTAACCATAGGAATCGAGTCACATCGCGATCCGGTTTATTAAGTGCAATCTGTAAGAACGCCTTCTCGACGTCTGCACATATACCTATTGGTTGACATCTGAACTTTTTAAGTAATCCAGTCATATCCTCCAACATCATGGGTCCACAATACAAGCATTGATTTAAACTTTTATTGTCTTTTGTTTTGGATGACGCGTCATAGACAATTCTCATAGGCTTGCCAGGTACTTTTACCCCATGGTGTGGAAGGTAATGAACTGGATGTCCTACTGTTTGATTTCTCAGATCAGGTGCAACTTCAATTATTCCTTTCATCATTTGATCCTTCAATGTGTTTTCATATGCCAATAATGTAGAGGTATCTAGCCGCTTCAATAAGTTGACGAGACGACCATAAGCCAATCCAAAATTCATATTCAGAGCAGGAGGGTACTCAATCCAGGGCCAGGATACGGAGTACCTGTTGTCTATATATTCAGTAGTTTCATTGAACCTCTTTACAGCCTCATCTTCTCGATTTTCCCTCGGAGAATCGGTTATGCCAATGGATTCAAGTTCCCATAGGCTCTTCATGTTAGTCTCAATCAGTGGCAGGTCAGGTTCGTTGAATAACATGTCCACATTATACTGGAAGTATGTCACCACCGATAGTTCCTGTATAGGACTGGAATCCATTTTCCCGCTTAGTATCCATCCGAGGTCAGACTGTACCATATACAAGTTCTCCTTTAGTTTAATTTTATGTTCTGAGATAAGTGAAAAGTAATAATCATTACCAATCAGAATATCCACTTGGTCTTGTAGAGAACCATCGTCAGCTAGTTCTGATTTATCCTTCCAGTGGCTGAGGTCCTGATGAGGATATGGGACACTATGTGATATCACTGGTACCACATTAGCAAACAGAGTGATTGTCTTATCGGCTCTTGTCCTCAACTGCACCTCAACCACAGGACTGTCTATTTCTTGAGGAGTCTTTGATCCAAATGTAAATACAGTTAGTGTACTTTCTTCCTCAAATTTTAGATTAAGTTCTCTTGCAGATTTCTGTGTGATGTATGTTCTTTGGCTTCCAGAATCTAATAGAACTCTGCATGGAAGCTCCTTAGAAAAATCTCCTACTTTACTGGCAGTAACTACTGCTGTTTGTAGAACGGTGAGTCCCTTATCTCTTGTGTACATGACATTGGTTGTTGTTAACTTATCCTGTTTTACACTTGAAAATTTAACAGGACATAAAGCACGATTATGACCTAATTTATTACAATGAAAGCATTCTTTTTTATTTCTACATTCTACATGAGAATGTCCTATTCTAAGACAACTGTAGCATCTATTTTTTAATAGGGATTTTCTTTCCTTTATTTCCTTGAATTTAGTACATTTGTCGTTGTAGTGTGACTCTTTACAGAAGATACAATGAAGTTTAGACTTCTTCCTAGGTGGTCCCTCCTTTACAGGATAACTTGCATAATTTCGCTTGTTCCCGTTGTTCCCCTGGGAAGCATTTCTCTTATTCTGTTTTGGGTGGTATCGAGCCTTTTCCTGTTTGTTTTCATAGTTAATTTTCTGTTGGCTCCTTTGATCCTCCTTTCTCTTCTGATTTGTATGATCACCTTTCCCAGTAGAGTGAAGTGTCTTTACAGTGTAATATTCTTTCTCATTTAGATTTTTCTCTTGCGTCAATCTATTTGCATCTTCACGTGCTGAAATGATAATTTCCAAATATTTCCTTATTTCTTCAATTGATTCTTGCCTTATTTTCAATTTCATTTCATATATTATATCTTCTGGAAATTTCTCCATTACCATAAACCTCAAGTGGTTATGGTTAATATTTTCACCCATTGAATCCAAAACTCTCAAATGTTTTTCAATTTCAGTTAAAACTCTTCGACAATCTGATACAGTTTTGTCTGCTGGTTTTATTCTGTAGAGTGAGGAATAGTGTGCATCAACCACTTGAGTTTGTTTCCCATACCTATCTTTCAAAGATTGTATGGCTATGGAATAGTTTTTATTTGTAATATCTAACCCGTCTATCACTCCCTTGGCTTCTCCCTTTAGAGAATTCTTTAGATATAATAACTTGTCAACATCTGCCAAATTTCGATTGTGAATATTTGAACTAAATTGGTCCCAAAATTGGTGCCATTCAAGAATGTTACCTTCAAACTGTGGTAACTCCAATTTTGGTAGTTTTCCTGATAAGAAACGTTCTTCGTTCTTGTTGCTATTTATCGTTGAATTTTCACATTCTTCAATTTTCACTTTAAGTTCGCAGCAGTTTTCTTCAGCTTCCAGCTGTATTGCAGAGATGACAGAGATCTCGTCCACTTGCGGTTCGCTAACAAGTCGAAAATAATTGTTTAGTTCCCTCTCCAAACGTTGGAGACAGGTATGAAGTTTAGAGGATACCACTCTTCCTTCATGTAAGGTTAAGTCATTTGGTTCAGTAGCGAGTTTGCTGGTTGTATTTTGGGCACATTCGGACAGAGTTTTTATTTTATCACACAGGCCATGAAGAATAAGGAGCATGGCTTCTTCCATATTTACATCCTGTAATATAATATTACACTATCTAAGTACAGCTTTGATTTGTTATACAAATTTAATCATAATGTAATATGTTTTAATTGAAACCACCTGTTTTTTAAAAGGAATAACAAATTGATATTTGTATTATTTACTGAAATTTTCTGATAGCTCATTTGATTGCAAAAACCAATAATATAATTGCAGTCACACATCATACATACAGGGTAGGTATTTAAAAATTTTCATCACTTTCTCGAAAACAGAATTTCAAAAATTCAACTTCCCTTTCAGGAAAACTTATTTACCATCATGGAAATAATCATCTCCTTTCAGATTTATTTAGGTGTTTTGGGTCACCCAGTACAGGTAAGTAAATACCACTTAATACTTTAGAACGCTCATAACATAAATACTCAATCACCAAGTACACATAATCAAGCATAGAATAGATAATGGGCACGGTAAGGAAACATCACTCTTCTTATACAGTGAGCCTTCAACTGACAGACAATACTATGTACTTACAGAGTACAAAACCTTATAATCTCTCTTAAATCATTTATTTGTATATATTGATGACACTGCTGCCTAGTCAGCAGTGCCTCTGCGCGCAAAATTGGTATGTGGAATCGAGCCCGGAGCCCCATTCTATGCAAATGTTTGTGTTTGTCATGTGCACCTGAAGTACTTATCACAGTATGTATTGTCTACCGAAGTCCTTAGTACCAGCTTAGTCAGTTTGGGACCAAATGCCATGCAAGAGATGTCTACTCAAGCATTTATACATATAATGTGAATAAAGTAGCCAAACAGATAAGGATACTCATCCAATATCAAGATATAAGATTACAAACTATTACTCACTTCCGATGTTGTCTTCAGTTATAACTTGACCTTATTAATGATTTCTTTAGCTGCAGGCAGTTTAATTTAATCTCCCTTTCTCGGTGACAATTACCTCCAATGACTAACAATTGCGGTCCTTTTTGTTCGTTCAAGCACGCTTATTTTATTCCCGACGTGGAGTAAATCAATAAGTCGTGGATATTTCGTTCTCACAAATACTGACAAGGTAAAACTTTGAAAACGCAGGTATGAAAAGTTTCGCTCAAACATGGCGACGAGAATTTATTGTCTCTGTCAAATTTGCTCCGCTTCCGGTTTGTGCTGCAAACTTTGACAAATCGTTTTCAACTTCCGCTTTACAATAAATCCGTATTGAGACTTGTGGAGTCGTATCTTTGCAAGTTAATGAATACAAATGATCGAATCCCTTAGATAACTCATAAAACGAATAAATATGCAACATCACATAGTTTATTTCACAAAACAAAGAAATAAACTTAAAACTTGTGTTTCATTTCAACAACAAGTAACGCCATCTAGGTTATTTAGCGCATCGATCCATCAACTCAGATGTCCAGCGACACTTACTTATTTACCTTTGATAGTTAATCTTAAGATAATTACATTGAGAAATATTCAATATTATCAGAGTCAATATTAGCGAGACGTGTATCAAACCTATTCAACATTTTAGCATATTTTCATCAACTTTTGATGCAAAAAGTTTTACACAGAGCTTTCACAGATGGCAGCACCAGTAAGAACACAGAATTTTATTATAACCAGTTTAAACTGGTTTATATAATTTGATATTGATTTTTCCTCTCGGATCCCAGCATCTCCACCATGTCGCCGCGTCGCCCCGCCGCGCCGCGTCATCCGCGGAACCCGGGACGAACGAGCTGGCCAGGCTCGCCGTCCCGTTCCCAGACGGCGGCGGCGCGGCGCAACGCAGCGACGCGGCGGCGAGAATTTATTTTAGGGGGTTTAGTGGATAGATTTATGTTTGTGGGATTATTTGTACCTGGGGCTTGTTCCGAGAAGAATCTTCAATATGTTGGGAGGTTTGCTTCGCATTAATCAGCTTTAGTTCTTACTAGCTCGCATCACGATTCAGCTCGCCATCTGTGGTTAAAATTAAATTGATTCCCACCATTCTATACATTGTGATTGTGATATACATACATAAACGTTTCTGGTGTCTTAGGTATGAGTCCATAGCACAGAGATGTTATACACGTACATATCTTGCTAGGATTAATTCAGTTACATGATCTACGAGATCCTAGTCATCGTAGTATGTTGGGTATAAAGAGGAGACCGCAGCAAAGTCTGCTAAATCGACCTCTTGCCTGATCCGTTTCTATCACAGATCATTTCTCATAATATACGAGGAAACCGCGGCCAAGCTTGCCTTTAACCTCTTGCCAGACCCGTTTCTATCACAGATCCTTCTCATATTTAACTCTGTTGTATGTACCACCCTCTTAGTACATACAACACTTTACAACAATACGCTTGGGTATTGAGGAGGAATCGCACAGCCCAAGTCTGCCAGTTAACCTCCTAATGTAACCGACTTCTAAGAGCATCAGAAACCTTTAGAAAGATAGGAAATTTTGAAGCTAGGCATTTAGGTGGGGAACCTCTACGCTATTGTCCTAGCGCTACCACTTAGCTTATATTCTCTCAGATGAGTCGCTACCATGCTCGACGCCTCCATCACAACACCAATCACTTTACTTTGCACTAAATAGTAAATACTTATTGAATTAAATACTTCACATTTGGTGTAGGTAGTCCAAAGTACCGGCAAACGCCACAGACTACTTAAACGTCATAACCATAAACTATAAATACTCTTTATCTGCGGTGATCCCTCTATGGGTTCGGTGTTGTCAGCAGATTACCTCAAGCTGTCTTAAATGACAAGTTTGTTACACGTTTCGCTTTAACAATATTAATTTGACTCTGTTACCTGTCTACTTCGCGAACCACACGTCGCGACAAGCACCACATTCACACTCCAAGGCGGAGTCGTCTATGAATCTCCACCTGAATAGATTTTCCTTACTTCGGCCAACCTGGGTACGAAGTCTGTTTAAAGACTTCCAGGCTACCCAAGGCAACTCATGACCAGGTGGGAGATCTTCAGCCGGTGGAACGAATGGTTTGGAATAAAGAAGCACTGTCTCGCCACAATACCTATTTCCCAGACATGTGAAGTGGTACCTAGAAACTAGTTTTTTTTTTTTAGGTTGGGCATCTCGTAGTTGACCTCTGAGATCATGACTACTTAACCGGGCTTTCCTGTGGGTGCCTTAAGCTACTACACTTAAAACCTCCAGCCAGGGGTTATTCAACTATGCTAATTAAAACTAGGTGAACGCTCGCTAAGAGCACCCCCTGTGGGGTACGAACCTTGGCTTAGGGCGTCAACCGGAGGGTCAAGGATGGGACGGGCTGGATCAAAGTTTTGATCATGATTATTAGTCGGGGAATTTACAGATACGTGCTCAGCTGCAACAACTGCTGGCACCTCGTTACCGAGCAAGGGTCGGGGGGAGTATCATTTACTCGGGAACGCTGTCGTGATCGCAATGGACCTAAGCGGCGAGGTCGGAATGACGGAAGGCGTCTTTTTTGTACACTGTGCTGATTTCCCTAATGCTCTCCTGGAGGAGGGTAATGGAGTCGTCAGGGTCGGTAAGGATTCGTTTAGGGCGGCGAGTTCCATTGATACTAGAGGGAGTGTAACTAGCGGCCTCGACAAGCAGAGGGTTGTGATGTTTGGCGGCAGTATCGAAGTAACGCTTGGAAGAGCGTTTAAGAAATTGGCGGATGGTGGGGACTTATAGGTCGAGATGGAGGATCTCATTCCTAATAAACCAGGGGGCTCCCGAGGCCTTCCGAAGGCAACGGTTCTGTAATGTCTGCATCTTATGGATGTGACTGGGTCTTGCTTGTTCAAAACTAGCACCCGCATAGGTCATGATTGGGCGAATGCACGTTGTGTACATACGCAATTTGCAAAGTAGTGACAATTTGTTACGTGCATTAAGGATAGAGTGAAGCCTTCCATGAGCCCATGCTAGAAACTCGGTGCGGTACTCTTTAGTGACACACTCACTTCACTTCTCACTTGCGTTGATCACCAGCGTCTGATAATTTGACAGCTAGCCATTCATTTTTTGTAAACAAGCGACTTCTTTTACGCATAATTAATTATTGAGCCCAGTTGCGCAGCTGTTTACTGCAAAAATACGGGGACCCATGTATTTGCAAAAGATGTTATAAGAAGAAAACTGTGGGAGAAGGCTGTGGCTAATTCAAAATTTTATTTATGGCTTTGAGCGCCAAGCTCATTCTTTTCATTAGAGATCAATACGCAATATTTAATTACTATTAAAATCGAATGAAGCTGGTGAAATTCAGTAATTAATTGGTTACAACACTAGTACTTAAAAAAAAAGACTGAGAACGTAACTGTTTTTGAGAAGTTTCGTAATAATTAGAAATTGCTTTCTTCTATAAAGTAAGCGCGAAAAGAATACTCGCAATATATTCCATCATATTATTTGACGCTCCAAAAAAATGTATGTATTTTTTAAAACACTTTACTCATATGAGGTTAAAAACTGTAAGTTTATATCAGGTGGCAGCACAGTTGTACATCTTTAAACCGCCATTGTTGTGTTTAAGTTACTTTTGTGTCGATCACAAATTATGCGACACCTAGATAAATATGTATGAGACTTGGAGTATAGCACTATTAATTAAAAAAACAAAAAACCCGACTGCAAAAACACATAACTGAAAAGATAAAAACAAGCATTATGTTATAATCTATAAAATTTTGGTATTGCAGGCGGGGTACAAACCAATAACCTGAAATTATGGTGTAATTTTTGTTTGTCCCCCGCCTGCAATACCATTTATAATTTATATATGTTACGGCTAAAACCCGAAATGCAGCTACACCTAGTTTCAGCCGGCTGCAACTAGGTGCCGCCGGTAGCAGTTGGTTATGCTTGCCTAAATGGACCCTGGCACTCGCCGATCGCTGCCGCGGCACCGGTCGCTTCGCTCGCTCAGCTCGTCTGGTGTCTAATCCTCAATAAGTGGTCACAGTTCTAACCTAACCTTCTTTTCAGCCATTTTCATTTGTGTCTACCGGCCGCTTTAGCCGTGACATACATGTCGGGATAGGTATGTGACTCTTTCGTTATTATCAGCGATATTTTAACTACTGTGGGCAGTATTGGTTAATGCGCAAAAGAAAAACCGTTTGCAGTTCAAAACACATTATAATTTACTATCAAATTAATCACACTAGCAATGCACACACTGGGTGCGATACATGGCGTTTATTAAAACCACAAATTACCACAATAATCACAAATTACAATTAACATAATAACTGAGCATAACGAATCGAGTACAGATGCGATCAGAGCACAGAGTACAGTAATAATACGATCAGAGACTTTAATCCCTCCTCGCCGTGGCCTTAAAACATCACGAGTCACGGCTCTGTAGAAGCGAGCTCTGTTCGGGTGAAAATAGAAAAAAAGAATTTTCCCCGATATGAGACCTAGCTAGATAGTTTTTCATCCCCGTAAACGTCTGTATTGCAACTTTCATCGAAATCTTTAGAGCCGTTTTCGAGAACGTGAATAGAAATATGTATACAAATATTGCCCATTTAATATTATAGGATAGTGATATTAATTAGTTTGTTTTGTTTTTTTTTTTGTGAACTCCATAAGAATCGATGTTCATACAAGCGTTAACTTTTAATTACAAGCGTTAACGTTTATGTCTAATTCTATTGCTATACATCCTGTAAGAAGACAAGAATACTTATTTAATAATTAGTTATAATCAGAAGAAAGATTTTATGTTAATTTTGTTGAGAAAAACATGATTTATGTTTTACGGTCCATCACTAGTTAAACAGCAAAATTTTCTAAGACTGATAATAATGTTACCCATTTAAAACAATTTTCACTATTAGATTGTTCTAGGGTACAATGTTTTGATAATTTTTTTTAATGGCATAGTTATAAATGCACGTCTAGTAAATTTGTTAAAGAAAATACACTTTTTTATTAAAATCAAATACCCATTATTTTACTATATTTGTGGAACTTTAGTGTTTTGATCTAAAAACAGATTTAATTATCCACGAAAACACACTATGCAATCTCATGCGTCAAGCCCTGAAAATAGTAGAGGAATGGTGCAACAAGCACCAACTCTCAGTGAACCCTACAAAAACCAAACTGATTCTCTTCACAAAAAAGAGAAAATTGATGACACTACAGCTACCACGATTCCTTAGAACAACCTCTCAACCTCAAGATATCTTTTTGGACAAACAACTGAACTGGGCAAAACACATGAACTATATCACCACAAAAGCCAGCATATCCCTGTGGCAGTGTAAGCGACTGTTTGGCAGGAATTGGGGGATTAGCCCCAAGGTCACCCAATGGCTATACACCGCAGTCATTCAAACGCTTATCACAAACGGTTCACTGGTTTGGTGGCTCATGACAGTACAGCCCAAAGAGATCTGCCGCCTCTGCACTTCATTGTGCGGGAGGAGAGTATACGTGTGTGAGTAGTCTTAAGGCTACATTTATCAGGAACCCTAAGCAAAAGACTCCAGAATTAAGCACACACGCATAAAGGAAGATGTAATCAAGCGACGGTCAATGATGGCATCACCCTGCGACAAACCACCGAAATCACACCATTTTCAAAGGCACTACAACATAATACTTACAGAAGAACAGTGTGACTACTCAAGCCCTAAAGAGCTGAGGGTTTACACCGATGGATCGAAGACCGACTCTGGTACCGGAGTCGGAGTCTTCTCACACCACCAAAATAAAGATATCCGGGAATAACACTGATACCACTACGGGATACCACTGGGAATGTCTATCAGGCGGAGTCTGTGGGCATCATACAAGCGGTCCACGCTATAGAAGCCAGGAGTGTTAGGGTCACTCACATACGTATACTCTCCGATAGCGCCTCAGTTCTCCAATCCTTGAAGAAAAATTATAATACCTCTAAGTTAATACTAGAATGTCACAATGCACTAGAACAGGTAACAGTGTCTAGTTGCAACACGCTGACACTGCAATGGATAAAACGACACAGCGGATCGCTAGGTAACGACGCAGCTGACGAACTTGCTAGAAGAGGATCTAGCACGGCAGTCTGTGGACCCGAACCTATCGTACCAATCCCGGTAGGCACACCCCACACGATAGGCATAACAGACAGTCCTCTGTGCAGGGCGTGCATGGAGGCTCTTTGAATGTTCAGGCGTCACCCAGATTAGAACAGAAACCCTCGGGTCACCCAGATCTTTCACAGATGTTCTGAACAGACCAGGAGTTTTGATTAACTTCTAGAGCACCAAACGGTCGCCATAAGCCACAATGGTCCGCACAATGGTCCACCTGACGGACTAAGTGCGGAAACCAAACCCCATGACATAGAATATAGAATGGCAGTTTAAAGACGTACAACTGTGCTGCCACCTGTTATGAGCTTTCAGTTTTTAACCTCATTGCGCACTTGGCCGTAAGCTCTTCGCAGCCAGGTGTAAACAGGTACCATTTTGTGACATTCATTTATAAGTTCATGACGTATATTCATTATTTAGTTAGAAAAGCTATTTTTTTTTCTGTCTATGATGGAATAAGGTCTGCCAGTAAAAGTGGCCGCAAATAGGGGTTGCCAACTGTCTCTGATTAGGATTGGGCATCTTGGAAAGGTAGTCAGCTATAAAATTAAGTTGTCTTTTTCTGAAGACGATGTCATAGTCATAGCTACCAATGATCAAAGCCCAACGTATTAAGCGATTGCGTTGCGGGCCTAATACGTGAATCAAGGGTTTATGATCAGTAACGGGTATGAATTTTGGATAGAAAACTTTTGGATGCCGAAAAATATGGCTAATGAATATTTAGTTTCCGCTGATCTCAGCTTTCTTGACGCAAAAACGATAGGTTGAATTTGATCATTCGCTTTATGAAATGATACGGCACCCACACCCTTTTCCGAGGCGTCCCACGCTAAAAACAACGGACGCTTCTCGTCAAAGGCCACAAACGCTGTATTTTCTTTATCTGTCCATCGCCACTTTTGGTGCGCGCCAGTTAGTGTATGCATGGTCCGCGCAGAAGCTGTGCAGGTGAGGTATGAATTTCTCGTAGAAATTTACCAGGCCAAGGAATGACCGTAGTTCTTGAGCGCTTTTATTATTACTTGGTTTATTATCGCTTCAATCTTCAGTTCATTTGTCGTATTCCTTACTTGCTGATTGTGTGTCCCAGGTACTTGATATCTGTTTGGAAGAATGAGCATTTTTTTAAATTGACTTTTAAGCCAGCCCGGTGTAATGGTGGCAAACATAGTAGCAGTGTTTCGAGAAGTTCAACGTCATCCTTCCCTGTTAAGGCGATATCATCGAAGTAAATCGCTACGTTTGGTATCGAGGATGTGTTGAAAAATCGAGGGTGCTGTTGATATTCCAAAAGGCATCCTATTGTATTGGTCCTATTGTATTGTATTTGTCCTTTGTGAGTAGATATTATCGGATACTTTTTTGACTCTGGGGCGATCTCGAATTGCAAGTACGTATCTTTTAAGTCAATTTTCGAAAACTTAACTGCGTTTGCAAGGTTTTGACGTATCTGGTCAAATAGTGTGACTGGATGAGCGTGTGTCGCCATGGCAGGGTTAATAGTGCTGCGAAAGTCACCGCAAATTCTGATTTGGCCATTTGTTTTGACCACGTTGACTGTGGGTGTTGCCAAGGGAGTAATATTAGGATCAACTTTGGTAACTATTCCCTCATCCACTAAACGCTGAAGTTCTCTTTCTATGTTTTTGCGCATAGCGAACTTAACAGGTCGGGCAGGGACGTATTTTAGGTACGGTACCATGTTTAATATGGATGTTAACGGCGTAATTTTTAACTTTTCCTAGTTTGTTGTCAAAAAGAGGAATACATGTGTAAGTGTTCTGGTATCTCGTTGAGTAGGCTTAACCGAATGGGTTCAAGAAACGTCATGACGTACATCTGACACCGTTGAGTTTGATGTCAATGCGCTTGCTGTCCTTGTTCCTTTTGCGTTCAATCTTGTAGACATCGTCACTATCGTATGAGCTTGTAGAAGATTCTGATAAACACTCGTCGCTGTCAGTGTTCCTAATTGTATGTAATTTGTTTTATTTTTTGATTGCTCGTTTCTTCCCTGACTTGGTGCTCGTCAAATATGCTCTCCCAGTCTTGATAGGCATACTATCATATGCACCACATCAACGGCACTGATCTACACCAATCCTGCGTAAAAACGTATTCTGTTTGTTGTGATGCGCCATGTTGGTTTTTGTTCTGAATTTGTTTGTGACAGCAGGCAAACCTCTCTAGACTGAGGTACTGCAAAGAATTTGGCAAATGTAACTTCCATAGTCTTTCCATCGTAATGTTCTTGTAGGTCGGGCCATTTCTGTTTCAGATCCACTTCTAGCTGCGGGTGGTCTATGCCGGTCGCATATCGATCACGCAGCAGACGTTCGATCAAGTCGTCCCTGTAGCCACAGTCAGTGGCGAGTTTCTTGAGCCTGTTAGCGTAGTGTTTCATAGTCTCATTGCAATCTCTTACGCAATTCCAAAACTCAGTTAAAGCTTTGAACTTTGTTGTTTTAGGTCGATGTAAGTCGAGTAATTTAAACTTTACGTCTTTGTATAGTCTGTTTTTAAAATTGGGTATGATTGCTACTTTCAGATCATGGAAAACTTCTGGAGTTAAGCAAGAGAATAAGAGTTCTTTCCTGATGTCGTCTTCGCTTACGTCCCAGATATCGCTTTTTTTTTTTTCAAAAAATTCTTAATAATATTCTACCGACGCCGACGTAGTAGCAGGGTTAAACGTATCGCACAAGAATTTTTTAATAACTGTGAATTTGTTACAGTTGTTGTTGGTGTTCGCCGAGTTGGCCGCTGTCGGTCGCTGTTGTTGTAACACGAGTTGTTGCACAACGTCTGATATTTGTTGTTGTTGCTCCCGTTGTATTTGTATAAATTCTTTAAATTGTTCCGCGTTCATTTTGACTACTTTAATCCTCGTCACCAATGAAATAAATTAATAGGTAAAGACCTAATATCATCATACAACAATGTAGGTATTTATTGACGTAGTGAATAAGTAACAATGACAATGTCACAACCATAGAGGCAGGTATATATCACTAAACATTTGTTTTTATACAAATCATCGTGTTGGCATACAAAAATGTGTATGGTCACGCCTCTTTGTTGCGATGTTTTTGTGTAAAACCACGCGCAGGAGACCCGGCATAACATACGATCAATCACAATCTATTTCATTTTGACAGTTCAACAACATTCATTGCGTTATTTATGTTGTTGAACTATCGATTTAGCCGCGAATGTCAAAAATGTGCCCAAAAAAAGAAAGTGTGAAACGCAAACGGCAACGCCCGCTACCTAGCTAACTTGTTCATTAAAAACATCTAATTATCTTATTTACTGGATAATTTTTGACATTCGCGGCTAAATCGCTAAATAATTTTCTTATTGTTTCCATCACGAAACAGTGGGAAAAGCTAGAAATAATCGTTTTTTTGGGGCAACACTATGTCAAGTCTTGTCACATGTCTTGTGAAACCATAAATAATACCACAGATAATACACTCTATTATTGTGAAGCCCACAGTGAAGTCAAGCGAGTCAAGCCCAGTGAAGCAGGAACGCAAAATACGCAATATAACAAGTTTCTTAAACCAAAACCCCTCATTACTTTATCATGGCTGGTCAAGATCAGAACAACAGTAACCAAAATGGCATTATAGATAACAATGAGATTGAACCTACTGATCAGACTGATGAAAATGTCGTTGAAGGTAAGTTTTATTGAAGGTACCTACCTTCTTTGTATGCCTGTGTGTAAAACACCGAACCGATCGTTATATCGTTATGATATACAGATCCGTAGCCTAGAACCTGGAGGACATAGGCTTCTTTTCATTCTGAATATGTCTTTTTTTTGTTAGATATTACTTGCTGAAGAAGTCGCGGGCAACAGCTAGTCAATCATCATCATTTCAGCCGAAAGGCGTCCACTACTGGACATAGGCTTCCCCCAAGCACCGCCGCTTCGACCGGTTCTGTGCTTCTCGCATCCAGCGAATGTAACAGTGTGTCAACAGCTATTATAGATATTAAATACCTATAAATAATTTGGAGGTTTTATCAAAAGTTATTGACCCAGGTTCACTATGGCAGTTGCTATGTGAACAGTTAGAGATAGAAAGGTGCCAAACGGAACCGTATTGCTAAGCCTTCCCATCTGTCCGTCTGTCTGTCAGCAGGCTGTATCTTATAAACCATAATAGGTAGTCAGTTTACATTTTCACAGATTATGTATTTCTATTGCCGCTATAACAACAGTAAAAATAAAATAATGTTAAAAATTAAAGGTTGCAAGATATGTGTTTTCTACATTTGATACACATTGATAGTGGAAATATAAAGTAACAAGGAACATTTTGGTAAAAATTAGTTTTCTTGGTTTATCAATGGTATATTAAAAATCTCGTTATCTCAAAAGAATATTTTCCATAGGCCTAGACAATTTTTCAATTAAAAAACTTGTTGTTTGATAATATTGCAATTGATAATGAATTACAATTAAAACACTGAATTTGATGTTGTAACCATTATAGGGGCAAAAAAGGAATTTGGATAGTTTCGTAATATTTTTTTACATCTAAAACTAAATATTTGGTATACAATATTAATTATTGCATTTCTTAATCAATATTTTATTGCACTAGTTAGCCATATTCCGAATTTTTATAAAAACAAATCTCTTTCTGTACAGTATTATGTCTTTACATTGAAACACAATCAAGTACATTTTGATAACACATCACTTAAGTAATGTCACCATTTTTAATTTAGACTCATACATTAGTGTTTCCTGACCAGGTAAAAACATGTCACTTATGTTAAATATTGTGAGTCAATGTGACTTCAATTATCTTAAGACATATATTATTTACTGGATTTTGCAGATCAACAACTTGTAGTTAACCTACCCTATTTATGTACCGGGGTAGGTTTACTTAAATAGTAATTAAGTTAAGAGTAATTAAATAAGTTGTGAAATCATCTGAAGTGATGAATAACAATACAATATTATTATTTATTAACCTTCAAAAAATTTAAGCATAATTAAAATTTTCTTACGATTTTACCAATTTTCAGGTTACTATAAAAAGTTGTTGATCAAAATATGATTCACAACCAGAATAAAAAATATATTTACAAAATTATAATTATTAAAATCATCAAAACATTTCTCGAATTTCATAGTTTATTTATTTATTATATTTACTTTATTGTACACCACAAAAATACATAACAAAAAAATTAATCAAACACTACAAAATATACAATGGGCGGCCTTATCGCTTTCCGCGATCTCTTCCAGGCAACCTTGGAATAGACAGTGATTTGCCTGGACATAAAATGGGGCTGTCGTCGGTGCAAATAAGTATACAATAAACTAGAATAAATACACAGATATATACATATCGTAAATAATAGATACATAAATACATACATACTTACAAAATATATAAGCAACAAAAATAAATAAAAACTATAGATAATTATAGTTACGAGAACAAGATCACAACGACAAGTAATGTTCCTTCACGAGTCTCTTAAATACAGGTAACGATTGCGCGCGTTTTATTTGAACTGGCAATGCATTCCACAAACGAGCGGCCTGGACAGTAAAGGACTTGTCGAGGAAAGTTGTGGAATGCATAGGCATTTTAACCTTTAAGTTATCTGATGACCTTAAAAATTTCGTGTGGGAGTCGCAAAAAAACTGGAAACGTTTCTTGAGATGTAGAGGGGTGGATGGGGAAAAAAGCACGTTATACAAAAGCGAAAGAATGTGAACATTCCGGCGAAGGCGAATTGGTAACCACTTGAGCTTCACGCGAAATTCGGAAACATGGTCATATTTGTGCAAACCGAATATGAACCTTATACAAACGTTTTGAAGCCGCTCAAGTTTATGGAGTTGGTCTTGGGTAAGATCAAGATAGCTGGCATCAGCATAGTCAAGGATGGGTAGAAGTAGCGATTGTGCAAGCGCAATCTTGGTGGCAGTCGGTAGAAAATTACGTAATCTCTTCAAAGATGCAGCGGATGCAAATAGTTTACGGCTAACTTCCTGTAGCTGGGTAGTCCAAGAAAAGTTTTTATCGATGAAGATCCCCAAGATTTTAACTTTCTCACGGAAGGGAACAACTGAATTGTCAAAAGAAACTTGGGGAAGAGTCGTGCAGTCGATCCTTGAGACCGTCCTAGAACTGCCTACCACCACAACCTGCGTCTTTATGGGATTGACCATAAGTCCATATCTCTTACTCCAGTCGCATATACGGGCCAGATCACGATTAATCATTAAGATAGCCTCGGATAGATTTCCAAGAGGAGCTCGCGAGTAAATTTGTAAATCATCTGCATAAAGATGGTAGAAAGAAATTAGTTCGTCGGAGATTGAGTTAATAAAAACTGCGAAAAGTAAAGGAGATAGAGCATCACCCTGAGGTACACCGGCAGAAGTATTACTCCAGGAAGACAAGGTCTCTCCAATCCAAATACGTTGCCGGCGGCCGAACAGGTAAGTACGAAACCAGTCAATTACTGATGGAGATATGTTAAGAGAGCATAAAATGCCAAGCAAAACATCAACATCAACGGTATTAAAAGCATTACTGAAATCTAGCAAAGCTAATACCGTTAGATTACCGTTTTCCATGGCTGACCTTATATCATCCGTAATGTTCAGAAGCGCTGTTGTGGTGCTATGACCAGGACGGAAGCCAGACTGGAAGGGGTTGAGGAGATTATTTTTAGAGAGGAAAGTGCTAATTTGTTGTGAATTAACCGTTCAAGGACTTTGGATAGGAATGGTAGGACGGAAATTGGACGGTATTCAGAACGGTTTATAGTCTTTTGAAAGATTATTTCATGAAACCATAGATATATTATTACAGGGTGGTAGGGATATCGACGCGAAAACTGTTACCATGGATTCAGCCCAAGATTCTGAAACTTCTGAAACGACGAAAAATTTCAACACAGGGGGTGTTGAAATTTTTCGTCGGTTATTTAAAAAAAAATGCTGTTTCATAGGAAAGTACGCGGTCAAAATAGGAAAAATCGTATAAAATTTTTAATTTCTATCTCGCACTCGATGTTCAACTCTCGGTGTTAAGCCGAGAGTTGAGAAAACACACTGAGACGCACTCTCGTCCCAGCGCGTTGAAAAAAATCTACTGTTGGATTTTCAACTCTCGGCCCAAAGCAGAGCGGAGAGTTCAAAACCCAGTGCACGAAAAAAATCGCCGCGATTTTATTACGTTCGTTCGTACGTCAGCTAACGCTGTTTGCTTTGGGTCATTATCGTGTTGAAATATCCAAGTCACAGTCGGAACATGGCATCATTATTTCCTCTCGAATGCCTCTGTACTCATACTGATCCATTATCCCTTCAATCTTTCACACGGGACCAACCGTAGATATCACGAAAAACATCCCCACACTTTAATATTTCCAATACCATGCTTTGCATAACTATCTTTTTGGTGCACTTGTTATTCAAAGCCTCGTTAATTGGTTGTCGTACATATCGTTTTCCGTCGGTATTTAACAAATTTATTTTAGTTTCATCAGAAAATAAAACATTTTTTCATTGATGAACGTCCAACTGCCATATTTTCTAGTGAAAGCTAGACTATTTTCTCTATGTTTCCTGGTAAGAAGTGGTACTTTCCTAGCAAGTCTACCAAACAATTTCCCTTCAACCAACCGCCTACGGACTAGTCTTGCGGACACGTTTCGAGGGTCGTCCTGTGAAAATACTTCTTTTCGAATAATAATTAGAAGATCTTTGAAGGGGTCCATCTTAGCCAAACGAATCATAAGCCTGTCTTCTTGAATTGTGGGCTTCCTTGGCTGATCTTTTCTGGGCAAATTATCCGATTCTCTATGCTTTTTGTAATGAGCAATTGCGTTAAATACCATCTCTATTGAATACTCTAAGTGAGCGGCTATTATTCTGTAAGCCCATTTTCGTGTGAAATGAAAATTCACAAAAAAAAACTTGTTTCTGCATCACAGCTCTTGTTTTTAGCCATTTTCTATAATTAAATAACGCGGAATGTAACCTAACTAAATGAATAAGAAAAGGCGGCAAACTGACTAATGTGATGACATTATGAAAGATGTATCGTAGTTTAAAAATTAAATTTTAGAACATAAGTTACACTTTCTTTCTAATTAGTTGTCCGACTGATCGTATACTAAAGATATTGATAATTTTTTCCAAATTGCATTTATATTTTATTTTTTTAGATAACATCATTTTAATAATCGTTTTTAAACTAGAGTTACGAGTGTAAATTTTAATGTGGTAAATGAATCTTTTACCGCCAATTAATTGCAATAATAACATAAAAACTAATTAACACTACCAAGTTACCACTGTACATGACCACCACTGTACATAGGGTAGGTTGACTAAGAGTTGGCGATTTGCAAAATCCAGTAAATAACCATAACTACGTAGGTATGATAAATGGTTATTTGTGTCAGTAACAAACAATTTCGTTGACGTATGAAACGTATTACACTGCCTTATTTAAGTTCATTGTGATGTAATGTAAGTGCAAAAGGAAATTATTTACAAATAAACGTATATATAAAGGTAAATATGTCGTAAGATAATTGAAGTCACAATGACTCACAATATTTAACATAAGGGGCATATTTTTACCAGCTCAGGGAACAGTAATGTATGAGACAAAAGTAAAAATAAAAAATGGTGGCATAAAAAATAAACAATCGAGTACATTTTGACAACAAATCGCTAAGTATAGTGATGTGTTGTCAAAATGTACTCGATTGTGTTTAGTTGTAAAGACAAAATACTGTACGGAAGGAGACAGGTTTTTATAAAAATATATGATTAAAAATGCAATAAATAATATCGTTACCCCGAATATTTAGTTTTAGATGTAAAATGTAAACTTTCCTACACCTAAAACAATAACAACATAAATTCAGTGTTTTAACTGCAATTCATTATTAATATTCTAGTTCACTAGTTAGCGATATTTCATATTTCCATACAGAGTGCCAAATTACCGTCAAACGTATTATATTCACCCATAGGAATCAAGGGGTGAATAGGGAAAAAATCGGGATTGAAATAATCGTGGTAGTAACTCTGAAAATCTACTAACCATAGCCTTTAAAATGGCAAGAATGTATGGTAGAATAGTTAATTTTTGAACTGGTAACACTTATTTGACATAGAAATAAATTGTCAAAACAATATTCTGAAGTTGCTTGTTTGAAATAACTGGATGAAATGCCTTTATTTTTATCAAATTAAATTGTTATTGTGATTAAATTGGTATCAAAACAACCATCTGCAAGGTTCGTGTTTATGCAGGAATCTGTATATCGTAATTTAAGTACAATTGAAAGACTTTTTAAATTGTAAAATTATATTTTATTATGACTAATAATTTATGAACACACTTAGAGGTGTTTCGGTACGCGTCGGGAGTTTTTAAGTACGGCTGGGGGGTCAATAGAGACGGGATATTTAATAAATAGGGACGATGCCGTATGTCAAGAGACAATAAAGGGACTATAGGAACAGGGCTGCCACTTGATTTATGAAGTAATTTAAATGACTTTATTTGCGAAGAAATTTTTAACATTTTTAATTCATAGCCTGTTTTTAGTTTATATAACCAATATTCCGATTTTAATATAAAGAAAGTAAGAAGAAAAAAAAATGTGATTATATGGCAGACTGAGTCATTTCCATTGTAATAAAATTATTTATTTTAATATATAAAGTATATGTTCTTAAAATACTTGTTTTTCTTCAAAGTGTAATTACCTACACTACATATCTACTTACCATATTTCACTTGTAATACTAAATTATTATCTAGGTAAGTACCTACTTACATATCTTACCAAAATTGTGACAGCCCTGACGGTTTTTCCCTATAATGCCAATCACCGTCCCTATTAACCCCATTTCGTGTTTAAATAGGGACGACCTATAATATGAAAAACTATGTAAAACTAGCTGATTTACATGATTTAGTGTGAAGTCTTTAAGAATCTTCAGGATGTGACTCAAGTTTTGATACCAAAATCAATATAATATTTTCAGGCATGATTGGTGATAAATTTACTCAAAGTTCAATTCTGTGCCTATTCACCCCGTTTGACGGTAATCAATCAAAATAGGTAAATATATGACAGCTATTCGCGATGTTGCCAACTTTTAGAATAAACGCTCATAAGTACAAGTTTTTAATTTTAAAAAATGTCTAGGCTAATGACCAGTACAAACTGGTTTTGACCGATTAAGCCCATGTGGACACGGAGGTAAAAAATCCGCGGCGGGATAAAATCGCGTGCTTGGACTGAAACAAATTTCGCAGGGCTGCGGATTTTCTCCCGCCGCGATTTTTGATTTTCAACGCTTGGTTTTGAGCGTTGAATGAGCCCGTTCCGCACGTTCGTAAAAATATCGCGGCGGTAGTTTTTCGCAAGCTGTAACAACCCATCGTACGTCCACACTACACGAAGAGTCAGTTTCAATTCCAAATTATTTTTTAACGCTCGTTTAAACACTGTAGAAGGCGGAAAAAAATCACGCTAGGCGTTTTTATTCCGCCGCGATTTTATTACGTCCGTGCGAACGTGGGCTAACAGTATTGACCTCCATGGTTTTGACTGTGGTATAGGTACCTATATGTTCAGTTTTTTTTTTTTCATTTTTAGAATACGTCATGTTGGATTCTAAATTGGATGAGTTGAATTCTGCATTGGACTATTTGGAGCAAAAAAATGATAATATAAATGAAAGGTTGAAAGAGCTGCTGCAATCGAATATCGATATCAGGCAAGAATTACGCAAAGAAAATGCAGAACCAACTGGAAATAATTAATTCAAATAAGTATTAAGGCAAGATTCCAAAACTTATTTGTTTTGGGTATAAATTGTAATGTTAAGATGTTAAATTGATTTACAGATGTAATAATCAAATGTACCTATCTAATTTATTTGTTTATGTATTTAATCTTTAGTAAAATAAATTAAAACTTATAGTTTGTCATTACCGTGTGTAAAATAATTGAAATTCCTAAAACACGATTTTTCAGATAATTATTTTTGCAACAAATATTTTCGCAATTTTTATGGACTTTCCTCTCTAGAAATTACGAAATTATCAATGTAGGACCTGCTCTCCAATTCCATACATGGGTGAATACGGATTTTAGTGAGTAACTCCTCCTTATCGTGATTCACTCCAGCACTCCAGTCGCCTGCTTCGACGAAGAAGTGATGGCATAAAGGAGGCATCTGAACTGAAAGAGGCTACCTTCTCTCCTAAACCAGAGCAGACGCGCGAGGTGCGTAGCGTATAGATCTGCCATATTGTGGCCTGCGGGCGGGGAGGAGTCTGTAGTCCAAACATAAACGGGGCCTGCTTGTATAGCCGGCCAATCTATGCTGGGCGTTCAAATGAATGTGCGCGCGAACACCACGTTTTAGGCCGCGTCCTAACCTAAACGATCGTAGCGTCCATTTTGTTCCCCCGCGTCCTTATCAAAAAGATCATTCGAGCGGGTCACTGTTCGGAAAATCGTAAGGCGCCCTCTGTTGGCGCGTTCCGGTTCATTTGTTTCGTGGCGTTCGACGTAACAACGATTGCGTATTTGTGCGAATGAATATTTTGGTAAGGACGCGGGGGGTTAGTTTTGGAATAAAATACGATTTTATGTTACAACGCATATATTATGGAGCACATTTGGATTGACACACAGAATGACAACAATTTTTTTTTTTTCTATTCAAAATAAGTACCTAGGTACATGAAATTACTCTAACAAGTGGCCAGGGTGTTTCTATTAAAAAAGGTAAACCAAATAGTTTCAACACCTCCCCGTAATGGAAACATCCTGTACATACAGATATACAAAAAATATATACACCCTAATAAATTAATAACAAACACTATAAATAATAATCACGAACACTTAACAAAACAATGAATACAAAAAACAAAAGCAAGCTAGCTTATGGCCTCGGTTATACCTAAACCTTTAAGACACATAAAATGTCGAAGTTTTGTTAAAGGTTTAGTAAGGACATCGGCTGGCATATTACGTGTATTAATGTAATTTAAGACAAGGTTTTGTTGATTAAGTGAATCGCGAATAAAATGGTGCCTAATATCGATGTGTTTGGTGCGTGCATGAAAGGTGTCGTTATGAGATAATTTTAATGAACTTTGATTATCTGTATAAATTTTGATTGGGCGATCCAAAGAAAATATTTCTTTAAAAAACGCCTTGAGGTATATGGCTTCTTTGCACGCTTCACTAAGAGCCATATACTCAGCTTCTGTAGTTGAGAGTGCGACTGTTTTTTGTTTGCGTGACTCCCAACTAATTGGTGCTCCACTCATAATGAAAAGAAACCTGTGAATGAACGACGATCGATGATATTACTTCCATGGTCTGCATCTACATAACCGATGGGATAGTCTGGCATGACTTTATGATAGTGAAGTTTCAGGTCCTTGGTACCCTTAAGATATCTACCTCAGTACCCGCTTGGCAGCTCTCCAGTGCACCTCCCCGTAATGTGTGTTGAATTGACTTAAAAATGACACTGCATGTGAGATGTCGGGTCTAGTGCCAATGGAAACATACATTAGTGATCCAATGAGCTGCTGGTAAGGTAAATCTGGCTGATCGTCATTAATGTCTCTGTGAGTTTTTGACCAGGTTCCATGGGTGTGGAAACTGATATGGCATCACTCATTCCAAATTTAGAAATAAGCTTATCTATGTATTTGGTTTGGTCAAGAGTAATGCCGTTTTTGGTATACAAAACTCTCATACCAAGACAGTCTTTTAAGGAACCTAAGTCTTTGACACAGAATTCTTCGCTAATAGCACTTTTAAACTTTTGTTTCATTTCCTTATCATTAGAAAATATGAAAAAATCGTCCACAAATATGGCGACGATAAGAAGCTTATTTTGGTTTTTATGATAATATACACAATTATCATTTTGTGATTTCATTAAACCAAACTTTGCCGTTGCTTCGCAAACTTTTTTATGCCACTGTCTAGGGGATTGTTTTAATCCATACAAAGCTCTCTTTAAAAGACATACTTTGTTTTAGCTGTCCTCTTTTATAAATCCTTCTGGCTGAGTCATATAAATTTCTTCATCTAAGGTCCCATAAAGGAAGGCAGTTTCAACATCTAAGTGATCGACTTCTAAGTTATGCTGAACAGCGTAAGCTATTAGCAACCTGACAGTTGATAGTCTAGTTACAGGTGAGAAAGTTTCATGATAGTCCACCCCGTAAATCTGGGTGAACCCTTTGGCTACCAATCTGGCTTTATATTTTATTATATTTCCCGATGTATCCCTTTTTATTTTATATACCCATTTACATTTCACAATTTTACGGTCACTTGGTCTGTCCACCAAAATCCAGGTACCGTGCTTAATTAGTGAATCGTATTCGACTTCCATTGACTTAAGCCAGTTGTCTTTATGAACATCTTCCATGGCTTCTTTAAACGTTTCAGGTTCAAAGTTCGTAGAAGTTTGCTAGGGTGTCATTGTCGGGATATCTAATTGGTGGACGTCGGTCTCTAAGGGAATATCTCCTTTCGCTTTCAACATTAATATGGGGATGTTCCACAATAGTCTCACTTTCGGAGCCAAAAAACACTTCAGGTGTTTCTATTTCTGAGATTTCTTGTATTTCCGTATTTGGAACTTCAGTTGTTTCAGTTTGTGAAACTTTAGGTATTTCCATGTCTAAAACTGTTTCAGTATCTTGTACTTGAATTATGTCACTTGTCTGTAACTGAGACACATCTTGAGTGTCGCTAGTAGAAGGCTTATCCTCAATGAAGACAACATCTCTCGCGGTCAAAACCACTCGAGGATTTTGGGGATCAATTAAACGAAAGCCTTTACTTTGACTGGAATACCCAACAAATATGTACTTTCAAGTTTTTGACTCTAGTTTTGTACGTTTTTCTACGGGTATAAGTGCATGTGCTTCACAGCCAAAGACACGTAAATGTGAAAGATTAATTTTCTTTCCAGTCCAAATCTCTTCTGGAATTTTATCTATTATTTAACGCTTGAGTAGGTGAATGATTTTTGAGATAAATTGCAGTATTTACTGCTTCTGCCCAGTATGCTTTTGATAAGTTAGCATCTTGAAGCATGGACCTAGCTTTTTCAATAATAGTTCTATTGACTCGCTCAGAAATACCGTTTTGTTGTGGATTATAGGGAACAGAAGTTTGATGCAAAATTCCGTTCTCTTTCAAAAAGGTAGTCATATTGCGATTAATATATTCAGAGCCGCAATCGGACCTAAACTTTTTTATTTTGTGACTCGTTTGATTTTCTACCATACTTTTGAATTCTACAAACTTAGAGAACACTTCACTTTTGTGTTTTAGAAAATATCCAAAAGTTTTGCGAGAAAAATCGTCAGTGAATGTGAGTACATAGAGAGCTTTGCCCCAAGATTGAGTACTCATGGGTCCACAAACATCAGAATGCACTATTTCTAGAACATTTTTTGACCTGCTTGAAGAATTATTGAACGGTTTCTTTGCTAGTTTGCCTTGTAGACAAGGCACACAGATTTTGTTCAGTGTGTCATTATAGTTAATGCCCACAAACTTATTTTTTAAAATACTCATGGCTTTAGTATTAAGGTGACCAAGGCGTCTATGCCATAATAATGCAGACTCTGTGGAAGTAGTTAAAAGAGCTTGCGAATCAGGAACATTAAGTTTATACATGCCATTGAAGTTTGAGGCGGTTGCAATAATAGAACCTGAGACTTTACATCCTTCTTTTTGAAGAATAGTGGCACCTTTTAGGGAAAATAAAACAATAAAGCCTTTTTTAACTAAGTTACTAACTGATAATAAGTTTGCAGCTAGTTGGGGAACATAAAGAACATCTTTAATTGTATTAATATTATTAGTATTATTAATGACGACTGTACCTTCACCTTCACATAGAATTTGGTCATTGTTGGCCACAGTGACAGGCTTAATTACAGGGGTTATTTCACGAAAGTATTCCTTTCTGTTACACATATGAGAAGTAGCACCGGAGTCTATGTACCAAGAATCTGAGGAAGAGGAATGAGACACATTAAAACAAGATGAAAGTGTAATGTGTGAAGTGTAATTAGTAGTATTAATACTAGGAGTTTCTTGCTTCTTCTTTAAGATTTTACATTCATTTTTATAGTGTCCAAATCTCTTGCAGTATGTACATTTCTTCGAATGAAAAGACTTTTTCTTAGTCACGGTGCATTGTAATGCTGCATCAGGTACAGTAAGACTTGTAGTCGGTGATGGTCGGCTATCTTCCTTAAGAAGTGCTGAGACTACAGCTTCAGATGTTATCTTCGTGTTAGAGTTCTCCAGGGTCATAACAAGTGGTTTGTAGCTTTCAGGAAGATTTGCTAGTAGAATGATGGCTAAAAACTCATCTTCTATGGCAGCGTTCATGCCGCGCAGTTCCTGCTGAGTAGTCAACATTAAGTTCACGTACTTTTCCATATTTCCTTCATATTTCACAGCTAGTAGCTTTTTCATTATAGATAGTCTTCTGACAAGACCACAATCTGCATAGGCCTTTTTTAAATTGTTCCAAGTATCGCATGCCGTCTGTACATTTTGAATCACAGGATAAACATTTTCGTGGCATGCTAAACATATTTTAGACCTCGCTCTGGCATCTTTTCTAGCATTTGCTGCTGTTGTAAGATCTGCCGGTTTTGACACTATGTCCCAAAGATCCTGATCTACTAGGTAGCATTCCATTGCGAACGACCAGGTGTGAAAATTTTCTTTTCCACGCGGTTTTTGAGAATGTCATTGTGGATTGTATTGGGCTTACCAGGGAAGAATCGCCACTTGCCATTTTTGAATAGGAATATTATGTAGAGCGTCCACTTTTTTTTTAAATCGATTAAATGCCCATAACCTTTTGGAATAAAATACGATTTTATGTTACAACGCTTATATTATGGAGCACATTTGGATTGACACACAGAATGACAACAATATTTTTTTTTTCTATTCAAAATAATTCCTAGGTACATGAAATTACTCTAACAAGTGGCCAGGGTGTTTCTATTAAAAAAGGTAAACCAAATAGTTTCAACAGTTAGGAGTTTGGCAGATCCCTTTGACCGCCCTTGGGCGCAGGATTCCCATGAGGATTTAGACACAAAAAAAACTGGCCAATAGTGTATCGAACCACGCACAATGAAACATTCCGTAGTTGGGATGAATTTATTCCAAACACAAACATAACATTGTAGTTGAAAACATGTTTTCCCATAAATTCCAACTGCAAATGTAAGTGTGTAAGCACAGTATTGAGAGATTTACCATGTTATTTTAAGACCATAAACTGCTTATAGGTTTTCCTGTAATCTACAGGTTGGCAGGGACATCGACGCGAAAACTGTTACCATGGATTCAGTACATGATTTTGCACCCCCCTGCGTTGAAGTTTATCGTCGGAGCTGTTTCATAGAAAAGTGCAATGCCTACGCGGTTAAAATGTATGAAACAGCTGATTTTTAAAAAATTCAGGTGTTCAGAATTTTGTACTGAATGGTCCAGTTTTCGCGTCGATGTTCCGGCCACCCTGTATAGGTATAGAACTATTTTTTTATTTTTTTTTCAAAATTTGCTTTTTTTAGTTTTAGACATAAGTCGGTCCATTTTCATCTATTTTCTTCAGTACTATTTTTTTTTTCAATTTGCCCCTGAAAAGGGACCCCCATTTCCAAACTTCAATTATTTTCATTACACGTCCGTGTTTGGGTCACAGAAATTGATATGTGTACCAAATTTCAACTTAATCGGTCCATTCGATTCGAAACAATTGTGACTGACGGACCGACAAACAGACACGAGTGATCCGTTCGTTCGGTTCGTTTTTCCTTTCGAGGTACCGAACTCTAAAAAGCTCAAGCTCAGCTCGTTTATTTCATTAGCGCGTAATGTGCATAGATACCAATGTTTTACCGTTATTTCTGGAATTTATTTAAGACTGTATTGCACACATAAACCTTCCGCAATAAATTCTCAAAAAGATGGTGAAAACCGCATCAAAATCCGTTGTGTAGTTTAAAATAACAACGCGGCCACACGACTGACTCGAAAACTGACTTATGTAGGTATTATAGTAGATTTTTATTGAAACAGCTGCATTACTTGCATTATTTCTTTATTTTCAACATTATCTACTTCAAGAAAACAATTCTTAGGAAAACAAATGGTTGTGAAAACTTCTAAAAGGTGTATATATCAACATGTTCAGTGGCTATCCTTTTTGACAAATCGTAGACCACAGTATCCACAAGAATGGTCACCAGGCTTGTCCTGTGAAATAAATGTTCACACTTAAAGAAATACGTTTAGGGCCAGTTTCTCGAACGGAAATTAAAACAAATTGTAAAGCGCGCGCAAACTGCTGCAATTGGCTGTTGGATAAATCATTCTACCAATAACAGCAGTTTACTCTCGCTTGACATAGTAAAAATGACCAATGGAGTTTCGCTAAACAATAAGCCCCAGTACGCACGGGCGATTTTTTTTTCGCTCACCACTTTAAACTCGCGCGGTATTAAGCCGAATTCGAGCATTGAGAATCCAACGCTATATGCGTCAAGAAAATACACTGTTCATAATCGGTGTCTTTGGTTATCCATTTTCGTTTTTTCACCAACTAACAAAATTAAAATCATTTTTCACATTGTTTTGTAAGGAAGTTGTTTTTTTTTTTTTTTTTTTGTTTTTTTATTTTTCACTTCAGGTATTATTGTGGTACTTTTACCTACCACACACAAATTCGTCTGCTTGATATGTAATTAACAGTGACAGGAACTTTATAATCAAGATACACTTAGTTTAAAAAATATGTATTATTATATTCCTAACTTAAAAACTACCCAAGCAAATTTAATAAAATTTCTATAGGACCACTTTGCAAGCTTCCTCTACCAAATGAAAAAAGAATTACGTAAAGTGTACCAACATAAATGAAAAAAAAAAGCATGCATAATTTCCTCCTTTTTTTGTTGTTTAATTATGAGAAATTCTGCAAAAGTAAATTGTATTTTTGAAGCTGATAATTATTATTTCACTTTCTTTTAAAAATAAATTAATGATATCCAATGATTAAGTCCTAAATAGAGATTGCTGTTTCAAAAATCCTCATTTAGAGCAATGTTTACTGTTGCTGGGTGCATACATTGTAATTACTGGAATCATACCAAATTGATGAAAACACGTGGGTGTCCTTCAGGGCCACTGCCTCCATCACACCACACTACCCTTTCCGTAACTTGTTTTGGTGGTACTTCTGCTATCAAATTAACCGCCCAGTTTGGATTGACTTGCTTAGGAGCATTCATGAATCGTGCCAACCGGTAGTCATTAGATTGCCATTTCTGTAAAGAAAAAAAGATGTAAGCATTCACTGGCAATATACATTTATTAGGAATTCAAAGCAGGAGGACACAGGTGTATATAACCTATACCTAATATCAACTCAATTAATTAATAGCTAGGAAAGATATACTACGAGATCACAATTTATTGTTATAAACTATAATTATGTGCAACATTATAATCAACGCAAATAATCAACAATATTGGAGTCATTATAATGGTGATTTTTTTTTTGTTCAATTACATTAAGGCTTTTATTCCAATTTTTACTACTATGTAAGAACAGTACCCTGATTTCGTAATACAACTCAATCACAATTTGTTTCGATTTGAAACAGATTGCCAATTCATTGCTTCATAAGTTGGAAAAAAGAATCTGCACAACAACGTAGTTAACGCAATGAATGTCGTTGTACTGTCAAAATGAAACGGGCATAATTGTTTACAAAAATAAGTTACGCAATTACGGTACGGATTTTATTCGTTTTCACCTCTGAACAAAAAGGTTGTACATGTAAAAATAATATACTTCTAATTAATCAAGTTTTTTATCAATGCCGTTATATTAATTAGGAATCTCGTTAGTAAGTTTATATTAGAGAAGTTAATAATTACTTGGCCAGTATGGGTGGGAACATCTTGAATTTTAGAGGCCATACAACGGTGAGTAACATGTGTTCTTATCATAATACATTGTTTCACAGGGAATCTTGATACGGTATTATTCATAATTGCACTAATTGAGGTTGAATTACTAATAACGATTTTCTATTGTGCACTCGCAGCTATCAGAAATTTTCAGTAACCCACAATTGTTAATTTATAGATTGACTGTCATGAGTGTCATGTCAGTGTCACAAGTGTCAGAGTTACCCCAGCGCCATACAGCAGGGCTGCCAGATGTGATTTCTCCCCAAATTTGAAAATTTTTCGCCAAAGTGATACCATTTTCTATGACTTGGGCAAGATTTTCTAGTACGTGGTAAACTTTCGCTAGTGTAACTTTTTCCCATGAAATTCGTTCGAAAATTTAGTAAAATTTTTGCCAAACCGAAGATTTTCAGTAAATGTTTTTTTTTCTTATTAAACACATGTCTTTTAGCTGCGAAAAAAGCATTACCACAGGAAAGGCCCACTCCACTACAAGGCCCTGAAAAAAAAAAACATTCATAGCCCTGATAGTTTCTTTTTATGATGAAGGGTTCCGTACCACCGTACAAAATTTAACACTACATATTTTTAATAAAAAATATAATATAAAATAAAGTTAAAAATTGAAGGAACTTGAAACAACATGAAGAAACATATTTTTTTTTTTCGGCGTTTTTTTGGTTAATTATTATACGGTGATACGGAACCCTTTTTGTTCGAGTCCGACTCGCACTTCGATAAAGCAATATACTGACAATTTACCATTTATCCTGATCCAGGCGTCTTGACCCTATTTTTACCCTACTACGGCGAAGCAAAAAGGAGTGTTATGATTCTGGCCGTTACGTATGTATGTTCATCTGTTCTCTCATAAATTCTAAATCAAAATTTGAAAAATGAGGTATCGTTGGAGGGGTCTTGATTGTCCGCTGGTTATAGATTATGTGACGTCCCATTAAATTGAATATGGCGCCCTCTCGAGGACAAATCAAATGAAAGGGCTTATGTAGCACATTTCAAATATATATAAGTAGCATAATTTAAATAAAAATTATAAAAACTAAAACCCGACTATTTACTATTTTTAATATGTCTGTCTGAGATGTCTTGTTTATGCCTTTTTTGTTGACTTTTTGTCGTAGTTGGGTTTTAGTTTTTATCACTTATTTTTATTATGCTGTTTACTTTTAGGGTTCCATAAACATGGTTCTCCTTCAAGCAACAAATTCCAGGACACTTTCGTTGCTCCAGTCCATCTTGTGACTGAAAAAGCGACCGTTCCGCTCAGTGCAGTGTTAAGAAGCTGAAACGGGCTAGAACTGCTAGAATCAGGATGGGAATGGGCTAGAATCAGGAAATAAAAAAGGGCTAAAGAAAATCAATAATATTCATTAAAAACAAACTTGTATTGATAATGAATTTAGGTTACGATTAAAAAACAAAATCATCCTCAGAGGAATCTGTTTCTTTAGTACTTGTAGCTGCAGCTGTGGATATTGAGGGTTGCGGTGGATCGCGGATGTTAGTGCCTAATTTGAAGAAGTATTTAGTATTGTTTATACTCTTTTTTATTACCTTATGAGGTAATCGGTGAGAGCATCAGGTTTATTTTAAACGTTTTAATATCTATCTAGTCGACATCATTCCTTTTAGTTACATTTTATTGCGATTTTTGGTTTTTTATCAAGTTCATGAAACTGAAGACACGCTCCACATTAGCATTTGAATGTGGTAAAGCTAAAATGATCCTGATATGGATTATTTCCTGCTAGGTCTCAGTATTTTAAGACAGTTGTCAATTTTTCTTTACAATTTATAATTTAGGGCTAGATTGCCCTTTTTGGGCTAAAGGGATGAAAAACGGGTTCAACCAGGGTAAAAAGAGCTAGATCTAGCCCGAAAAGGGCTAAGGTGACAACACTGGCTCAGTGATTGACGAGACACTGGAATTGCAGGTTACGCACACATTTGAACTTTCAACGCTTTAATAATGTGCTACGCACACATTTGAACTTTTAACACTTTGATGTGCGCTCGAAAAATCGACACGGAATGGAAAAGTTGAAATAATTGATCAAAGTTTGATCAAATACCCAAACACCCATGCCTCACATGTGATCAAACAAGTGATCAAATATTGTTGCTCTGTCTGGCGCCGGTTTTACTGTCAGGCACTGTGAGGTCAGTATGGAATTAGTACATTCCACAAGTGCTGGAATGAGTTTAAAAACTAAACGCTCATCAGGTGGCAGCACAGTTGTACGTCTTTAAACCGCCATTTTTGTGTTTATGTTTACTTTTGTGTCGATCACAAATTATACGAAAACTAGATAAATACCTATGTATGAGACTTGGAGTGTAGTACTATTAAAAAACAAGTTAAGGACAGCGTCTACCACTGGTAAAAAAACAACTTAAGTGGAAAAGTCGATAAATTATGAACGTTTTATATTTATAAGATATTTGTTTTCGTATCAGAGGTGTAACAATTAAACCAAAATGTGTTGCTGTAATTAAAGAAATGTATTTATAAGCTAAGTATTACTATGTACATAAAATATAAACTAAAAAGATGTAAGTATTTATAAACAAAAACAAACCTGTAATTAAAGAAACGACATTTTAAGCGTTTTATTACACCAGTCGATTCTTGTTATCATAAAATTATTAAAATATTTAACAACGAAAAAATCTATTTTACAATCTGCTATGTCATCTTGACATCTCTCTCTGCACACGTACAACTATCATAATAAACTCTTTGGTGTTACTGACCAAAGAGTATTAAATCAAATAATAAGAAATATATTTTCTTTACATCTCCCCCCTTAGAGAAGAAAATTTACAACAAATTTTCGTTTTATTGTATACTACTCATCCTCTTCTATTACTTCTTCTTTATTTCCGGATGCAAGAACTGGAATAAGTTTTGTGATATGAAAAAGATTTGATTCATTTTTTCTGTGTCTTGTTCCTATTCTGTATATAGAGTTTGAAATTTTTTCTAGAATCTCATATGGGCCAATTTTCAGTTCATCTAATTTTTTTCTGTTTATTTTGTTTCCATTTTCTACATAAACCATGTCTCCTATATTAAATTCATAGTGCTTACGATTTTTATCAAATAGTATTTTGTTGTAGCTATGTGATTTCAATGTATTTTCAAGTGCTATTTTTCTATCTCTAATCCAGTCATTATTTGATTTTTCTTCTTTTAATTCATTCGGTAAAATTTTGAAATCTTCACCATATAAAAGATAACTTGGTGTAAAACTAGTGACCGAATGATTAGTTTTATTATATTTATTGACGCATTCTTGTGCGATTGTTGCCCAGGCTTTCTTTTTTTCTGCTCCGTTTATTTTGCATCTGATTTTGTTAATTAATGTTTGATTTAACCTCTCATTTAGGCCATTTGAAAATGGTGCATTTACTGCTGTGAAGACCATCGGTATCTGCTTGTCATTTAAAAATTCCTTAAATTCTTTTGAATTGATTCCTGGGTACTGATCAGTGAGAAGCATACCAATGTGATCCGTTTCTGTTATATTCTTGACTAGTTTTATGAAATCATTAGCACTTTGCGTCTTAGAGGTAAGAATAAATGCGTACCTAGTGAAATGATCTACTAATATATGTAGATACCTTTTTGTCGATCTTGAACCTCCAAAACCTCCAATTGTGTCCATAGACATTATTTCGAAAGGCTTTGTGGCCGGACCTAGGTGAGACATCAAGCCAAACCGATCGTGTCCTCTTGATTTATTTTTAATACAAATTTCACAGCTTCTGCAAGTATTTCTTATATATTTTGTCAAATTTTTGGCAGTGTAAAGTGGACTTACCATTATTTGCATTTCTCTTATTCCAATGTGGCACAGATATTCATGTATATGTTTTAGGAGTTTGATGCTAAATTTTTCTGATAGCATTATTTTTTCTTTTCCTCTGTCTTTTCTTAAATATACACTATGTTTTTCTATCAATTTGTTTTTGTTACTTTGTATTTCTTCATTCTTATTTTGATCTAATATAATATCCTGTAGTTTTATTAAATTTACAACTTTTAATTGTTCATTTCTATTTTCATCTGATTCTAATACTGGATTTCTGCTTAGACAGTCTCCTTCTAAGTTATTTTTTCCTGGAGCATATTTTATTTTAAAATCATATTGCGATAGATAATATGTTAAATCACCTAACTCTTCGTCAGTTCTAGATTTTAGATTCATGTTTTCTAGTGGTTTGTGATCTGAAAAAACTGTAAATGATTTGCCTATTAACCAGTATTGCCAATATCTCACCGCTTCTTTTATAGCTAAACATTCCAAGTATATTGCTTTTTTTTTCTTTTGAGCTTCATTAAGTTTTTTTGAAAAATAAGCCACTGGTTTCTCTTTACCATCAGGCTGTGTCTGTTTTAAAATGGCTCCAACCCCTTCTAAAGAAGCATCTGTATAAATATTGATTGGTAAATCTTGATCAAAAATTTCCAAAACGGGTTGAGAACATAAAAGACTTTTTATCATCTCAAAAGTTATTTGACATTCATCAGACCAAACGAATTTTTGATTTTTCCTGAGTAAATTATGCAACGGATCTAATATTATTGCACTTCTTGGTATATACTCATGGTAAAAATTAATCTTTCCAAGAAATTGTCTTATGTTCTTTTGTGTTTTTGGAACAGGAAAATTCTTTATTGAGATCAAATTATCCTTTATGGGTCTGACCGAATTATTTTGTATTATATGACCCAGATATTTAACTTGGTCTGTCGCAAAAGTACATTTTGTAAACTTTAACCTGAACCCCTCTGTTTTGATTGCTTCCAGCAACTGTGTTAGATGATTCATGTGTTCAGAATATGTTTTAGAAAATAATAAAATGTCATCGATATAATTTACAGCAAAATCAGTAAGTTTATATTTCCTCAATATGTTGCTTAATATTCTCTGAAAAATTGCTGGTGAGGTTTTTAATCCAAATGGTAAGCAGGTCCATTGGTAATGTCCGTCCTGTGTTACAAATCCAGTCTTTTTCCTGTCTTCAATTCGTAAAGGGATCGACCAAAATGCAGAATTTATATCTAGACTTGAAAAAAAATTACAATTCCTCGCTTTTATCATTAGATCATCAATCAACGGAAATGGTTGAGCTTGTGGTACTACTATTTTATTCAAGTCTCTGAAGTCTATACATAGTCTGGATTTTTTGTTATCCTCTTTTTTGAATGCTAAAGTAACAGGTGCAGCAAATGGACTGTATGATTCTTCTATTAATTTACTATCAAGTAATTTTGCTATTTGTTCTTCTATTTCTTTTTTATCTTCAACAGTGCATCTGTAAGGTCTCTTACTACAATATTTGTCCACCAATAAGTCTATTCTTGCTTCATATCCATTAACCGTACCCACGTCATATTTATGTTTCGCAAAAATCGAATCATATTTGCAAATCAGTTTATCTATTTCAGACTTTTGAAACAGATTCAAATGATTTATTTTTATTTCAAAATCTTCTTCTTTTACATGCTCATTAAAATTTATTTTGTATTCTTGTGTAGCGTCATTGCTTTTTTATCCGTAGAAATTTCTTCCACATTATTTTCATTGTTTAAACTCTGTTTACGAGTTATTTTTAAATCTTCATCTTGAATTAGTTTGAACTTTTTTATCAAGTCCAATCCTATCAAAAAATCGTACTTGAAATTCTTGTCATCAATAATGTATACATCAACACTTTTTTCTAGATCAAATATTTTAACCTGTAAAGTTGTCAAACCACTTGTTTTTTTAACACGATTAATCGTTACTAAATCTGCTTCGTTTATTATATTGTTTCCTTTTCTTTTTATATTCAACAATTTTGAATTTATCAAAGAAACATTTGAGCCTGAATCATAGACTCCATCAATTTCTACTTTTCTATTCAGCAGTAGTTTGACATTTATTAATGGTGTTACAATTAGTTTTTTTGATCAGTTTCATTTAACTCCGTTTCTATGACTGAATTGTTCACATGTTTGATAAAACTTTTCTTTACTTTATCATCTTCTTTTATTCTAAACCAACAACTAGTCTCAGGGTGATACCTAGTACCTTTATTTAGCTTTTCACAAATTTTACATGGATTTTTATCTTCATTTTTACCTATAGTTCTTTGATACAAACTTTTTTTCTTATCCGCAAAGCTCTTTTTATTTACCAATTGTTCGTATTTGCTCACTTCATTAAATAAATCAACAGTGTCTTTTAACGTTTCTCTATCAATTTTATTAAGAATTAATTCCGGTAAACCAGCTGCAATAAGATCTATCAAGGTACCGGTGTCAATTGATTCTCTCATATCTAATAAGAGTTTTTCTTTTCTCATAGCATAATCCAACAATGAACCATCCTTGTATTTAAATAATAATGCATAAGTAACTGGAATCCATCCCTTGTTTGCAAAAGTTTCACAGAATTTATTTTTCCATGTTGACCATTCAGAGTTCATTGTTAATTTTATAATCATTGAGCCGTACCAATCCATACAAGACTTATCCATGAATAATCTGAGTATTTCTATTTTATTTTCATCTGTTGTCACATCAAAGCGTTTACATTCTTTTTCAAAAATATTCATCCACTGGTTTGCATTCGAAGTTTTGCTTGTAAATTTTTCAATTACAAACTGTTCTGCAATGTGTTTTAAGTTCTGCTGTTTATGTTCCTGTGAATTTGCTATTAGTTTCTCTAATAATCTCTCCAATGTGCCAGGTTCGGTTTGATGTGCATCAGCAAATTGTTCTTGATTTATCTCTTCCAGAAATTGATCCCCAAATTGTAAATTATCATCTTCATCCATGTAAATTGTTCTAAGTTCTTCTGTCATTGTTATCCAAACTCTTCTTGTCTGGTACCTTTTATTTAAACTATTTTTAATTTTACGATAAGCATTCGTTTTTATTATTTCCACATGAAAAGAAGCTGGTTGTAATTCTTCTGGTATTGCGTATACTTTATTATCACTTGTGCCTATTGCGCTTATAGACAAAACATTTGTTTTTCCATCACTTCCAGGCAACAGTGTGAATTCAAAGCGAAGTTTCGCCATTTTGGACATATTTTATAACAAAAAATGTCGTTTTATAAGATATTTGTTTTCGTATCAGAGGTGTAACAATTAAACCAAAATGTGTTGCTGTAATTAAAGAAATGTATCTATAAGCTAAGTATTACTATGTACATAAAATATAAACTAAAAAGATGTAAGTATTTATAAACAAAAACAAACCTGTAATTAAAGAAACGACATTTTAAGCGTTTTATTACACCAGTCGATTCTTGTTATCATAAAATTATTAAAATATTTAACAACGAAAAAATCTATTTTACAATCTGCTATGTCATCTTGACATCTCTCTCTGCACACGTACAACTATCATAATAAACTCTTTGGTGTTACTGACCAAAGAGTATTAAATCAAATAATAAGAAATATATTTTCTTTACATATTTAATACGTTATTTTGTGTTTGTTGACTTTAAGTTCGTTTTTTGTTAAAGACTGGAGGCGTACGATAGAAATAACCTGATATGAGTTGAAAACCAACTCGGGCATGATCTTCCTGATTGTAAAACCTTAGACATAGCACTTTCTAGCACTGATCTAATATGATAATATAAACACACACAAACTTTACTTTATTTTACATAATATCACATCACAAGTGCCTGTGTGTAACGAATCATATTACTATAAGTCTAACGAAAACACTATAGTATAAGGACAAAATATGTTTTTTTGTTAATAAATATATATATATATATATATAAAGGCGCCAGCGATGGCTGAGCGATAGCGTCGTCATCATCTTGATTAGGTGGTACAGGGTCCATCGTGTAGGCAGTAGAAAATAATAACTTCAATGCAATAGTTAAATAAAAATAACACTTTAATAATCACTTTTAACCTTACTTTATAATTTCACAATATTAACTGGGTAAACCGACAGTTTCGTTTTGGAGGAGTGTCCCGGTTGGTGTCCGAATTCAAAGTGAACTCTGCAGTAACCCCACTCTCCAACACGACTCTGTCCACGTGCCGCCTTTACAATAACAACTGACGTCACGGTGTCTACCACTTCCTTGTACTACAATAGTCAAACTAGAAACTATTTAAAATAACGATATCGTTTTCCACGACACGGCCAGCCTGACGAGTTACACGTCCTCGTGTTCATCTGTAACAATAGCCAACTTTGAGGTATCATTGTGAACTCGGCCAACCTGACCGTAATAGTGAAAAAAAAACAATAATTAACAACCAAAATAACATAAACTTCTAAGTCATCTTAACAATTCTAAGACAAAAGGTTCCTCTAAGTTTCAAAAATAATCAAACTTTAGTTAACACAATAAGGCACAATGACACATACAACGCTCATGGCCCGGCTGCCTCAGCAGCTAGTGACAACTTTACCATTGTCACCCATATCGTCATCACCTTACGTGACACGACCAACACATTATGAGTCTGCGACTCCCAGGTCAATACATGACCAACACAACAATAGTCTCCCTTGAGACCCAGGTCCTCCCCACACCACTAACTGCCCATCGCGCCCTGAACAACTCCTAAATGAGTTGCAGTTACGACTACAGACTAGTGCGTGCAGTGCGACCAAATAGCCATGGTATGTGCTCTATTTACTGGTTGAGATACCGTCCTCACCATCTTCAACTTCAGACAAATCTAACTCAGCAGGTACATCACTTAGAGGAATCTTACGTATGCGATCGTGAGCATACTTGTAGGTCCTATTACCTTTTAAAGATTTTAAGAGGTAACGGTCGCCTTCAAACAATTCTACAATTTTGAACGGTCCCTTATATTTTGGGTCTAATTTCGTCTGATTTCTTTCCTCATTTTGAATCAAAACTAAGTCACCAATATTAAATTTTGCTAATTTAGCTTTACCTTTATCGAATCTAGATTTCTCGTAACTAGCACACGCTTCTATATTCATTGCCGCTTGCTCTCTTGTCTTGCTAATGTCTATTTCCGGTTCTGTATCATTAAAAGGTAAGAGATTTAATGGCCTAGCTACGCGCCCTATTAAAAGCTCAAGTGGGCTCGCCCCTGTTACACGGTGAACAGAACAGTTTAAAGCAAGTTGTACATCTTCTAAGGCTTCTTGCCAAGACCTATCAGATGTTTCCACGGAAGTGAGCATACCTTTTAATGTGCTCATCACCCTTTCTACTTGGCCATTGGCACGACTTGATCCCGTAGCGATCAAGTGTAAAGAAATACTATGAGACTCACAAAAATCTTTAAAGTCTTTGCTGGCAAAGCATCGACCTTGGTCTGCAATAACTCGAGTTGGAGCTCCGAATAGCGAAACACTAGATTTAAGGGCTTTAATGGCGCTAGCCGAATCAATACGGAGAGTATGGTACATGAGAACAAACTTAGTAAAAGCGTCGATTAAAACTATGACATATTCTTTAGAATCACTTTTGCCACTAAGCTTGCCAGTTATATCAACATGTACCGTGTGCCATGGAACGCTAATCTTGGGGATTGGATGAAGTTCAGCCTGCACACGACCTGAATGCGATTTTGACACTTTACACGTTATACATCCATCAACAAACTTACGAACATACTTAGCCATATGTTCGAACCAATAATGTTCGTATACCCTTTCAAGTGTCTTCTCCCACCCAAGGTGCATAAGTGATTCATGCACGTGATTAATGACTGACCAACGAAAAGCTCGGGGAACAATCGGAATACAACGTGTACGATGGTTCCTCTGCACCTTGCGGTACAAAACACCTGAGCGCATCTCATATGTCTTGGCAATATCGGGTGGGAATCCACCTTCCTTAAGTTTAGTAACCAATGATTGAATTTCCTGATCACGCAGCTGTTCTGCCAATAACCAGTTTTCTGACAGGGTTGATAGATCAACACGCTTTTGTTCGACCTTTACAAAACTAGTAGAATTTGAAGGGGATGGTAAAGCATTACGTGAGAGGAAGTCAACATGAGCCATACGACGACCCTCGCGATAATTGATTTGAAAATCAAAAGCTTGAAGAAAAGCCCACCAACGATGCACACGTGGTGTAATATCGACTTTGTTTCGAGAAGCTTTTAACGAGTTGCAGTCGGTGATGACCTCAAAATTCCTACCCTGCAAGTAGTGTCTGAAATGCTTTACAGCGTTTACCACAGCTAGAGTCTCCAACTCGTAGGAGTGGTACTTAGACTCTGCTTTCGTGGTTCGTTTACTAAAGTATTCAACTACAAAAAGTTCAGCATCTATTTTTTGGAACAAAATAGCGCCATACCCGTCGGCACTTGCGTCGGTATGTAACTCAATAGGAAGGTCAGGATTAAAAATAGTCAACACTGGTTTAGTCGTCAAGATCGAAATTATCTGCTGTCTTATCTGCTCGTGTTCTGATTTCCAAATAAAATGCTTAGCGGTGGTTAACAAAAATAATGGAGTCATAACTTGAGAGAAGCTTTTAATAAACTTGCGAAAGTATGAGGCAAGGCCAATGAACTGTCTTAGTTGATGAATATTCTCAGGGGGTAGTAGTTTAGTCAGAGCCTCTATTTTTCTAGGGTTCGGTCTTAGTTCTCCAGCAGTGATATCATAGCCTAGGAATTCAACATGGCGCTTCAGGAAGGAACACTTCGAAATGTTCAAAGAAAACCCGGCTTTAGTCAGTGCCTCCAACACCTCTCGCAACCTATGTAGGCCCTGGTCCACAGTTACCGCCGGAATTAAAATATCATCCAGGTACAAGATCACATATGAGAAAATCAGGTCTCCCAAGGCATTAGACACTGCTCTTTGGAACACACTAGGCGCGTTTCGTAGTCCGAAAGGCATTGCAAGATATTCGAATTGCCCATCGGGCGTAATGAAGGCTGTACGCTCAATACTATCGGGATCTCGAATAGGTATTTGATTAAATCCACTAGCACAGTCTAAACATGTGTAATAGTTCGCTCCTGACAACCTGGCCACTTGATCTGCTATGAGAGGTAAAGGAAACCTATCAGGCACAGTATTAGAGTTCAATTCGCGATAGTCTACCACCATACGGTCAGAGCCATCACGCTTCTTAACAAGTAGGATTGGACTCGCAAATGGGGACTGACTAGGACGAATGATGTTAGCTTCCATTAGCTCCTTAACCTTAGAACGCACTACCTGCCTCTCGTCAGGACTTAGCCTATAGGGCCTACGATAGACAGTTCGATTTGGGTCTTGAAGCCTAATTTTAAGTTCACCAGATGTGACACGAGTACGGGGTAAACTATCAATAAAAGCATGAGAAAATTCCTTGAGCAAGGACAACAGAAGTGCTCTATTTTGCATATCCGTGTCAATTTCATTAAGATTATACACGGATTTTGGTTCGTAACTACAGGCAGCAACGGACTTTTGATTTGAAATAATTAGAGACGAATCAGACATGTTAACTGTAAAACCTTGTTTTAAAATTTCTCGACCAATCATTACATTATATTTCAAACAATAGTCGGGCAACACATGAAATAAAATGCGTAAAAGATTACCATCAATAAATATGTCACAAAGAATTTGTTCAGTACAGTCTACATTAGCAACACCTATACCCTGTATACGAATAATTGCAAATGTACGTTCACCTATAAAGTTCCGACTGACAGATTGCTTAACAAGAGAGCATTCGGCACCAGAATCGAAATAAAAATAGTACGACTCACCAGACTGTTGTAGTTGTCCACAAACACCAGCTACTTCACAGATATCGATGCGTCGCTCGGCTACCACGCCGCCGCCGCTGCTGGAGCCCGCACGGCCCACCGAAGGCGCGCCAGCCGCGCCCGCGTTGCGATGTTGACAGTTAGATGCTATGTGCCCGTTCTCACCGCAACGAAAACAAATCACTTGTTTACTGGAGCCAGGCGTCGGTGTCGATATCAGCTGCTTACTACTGGCGGTGGACACAGCAGGTTTAGAGGAGCGACAGTTAGCCGCCTTATGCCCCGGTTTACCGCAGTTGTGACACTTAAATGTGGTAACAGTGTGTGGTTTTAGACGTTTCACATCCGGTCCGTCCAGTTGTCCGTTGTTTCGGTCAAACTTTCGTTTCAGACTTGCAGTTGCCTTCACTTCTTGCAGTAATTTGTTGCGGGTTGTAATGTCACTGGTATATGCTAGGCGATGCAGACGCGAATCAAACTGAGCAATATGGGCCAGCACAAACGATGTAGCGATTTCTTCGTGATTCAAATTCTTCCACCTAGTCAACAGTGATGTCAGCAAACGGCTTGCATATGCTGCGAGACATTCACCATCTTTTGGCTTGCCATTATTCACACCGATTAGCGTCGCCGCAAGTGTTTCCGTAGAATCGTAACGCGCTAGGAACAGGTCACGAAAATGCTTCCACGTCATACCCACATGTGATATCTGCGATAGCCACGATGAGGCGCTGCCCTTAAGTGCTTTACTGAGAGCTATGATGAGTGATCCTCCCTCCAGGGGACGTTCATCAAGGCAAATATCAACAGTAGCACACCAAGCACGTGGATCAGAATCTGGTTGTTCTGGGTTGATTTCCGGCAGAGAGATCTTCGGTGATGATGATACGGGTGTTCTAATAGCTTCGATCAACTGCATCATATTCCTTTGCTGCATCTCGAACAATGTGCGCCAGTGAGATTCAGATCCCACTTCTGATAAAGGCGCCAGCGATGGCTGAGCGATAGCGTCGTCATCATCTTGATTAGGTGGTACAGGGTCCATCGTGTAGGCAGTAGAAAATAATAACTTCAATGCAATAGTTAAATAAAAATAACACTTTAATAATCACTTTTAACCTTACTTTATAATTTCACAATATTAACTGGGTAAACCGACAGTTTCGTTTTGGAGGAGTGTCCCGGTTGGTGTCCGAATTCAAAGTGAACTCTGCAGTAACCCCACTCTCCAACACGACTCTGTCCACGTGCCGCCTTTACAATAACAACTGACGTCACGGTGTCTACCACTTCCTTGTACTACAATAGTCAAACTAGAAACTATTTAAAATAACGATATCGTTTTCCACGACATATATATATATACATCAACCTGTATGTCAGAAGGTGTACGTTTGGCGCACCATGTGTCTAAGCACTAAATGCAGCTCTTGGTATATGTATTATGATACTAAAGAATACAACTTGAAACAGGACCAGATTCAGGAGGCAGAGAGTTGGATTCACTCATTTTCATAGTAAAATTTTACATTTTCTCAATTAACTCCTGAAATACGAGAGATAGAAAGAAATTTGTCAGCACAAGTTTTGAAGGCACTTGATAACTAAAGACGATGGTATTATTTATTCAAAATGAGACTTTTTTTTCTCGGAAATGCCTATGTTCAACCTCTCCCATAAATCATCCTATATGTCAGAAGGCACACATTTGGCACACCATGTGTCTTAGCACTAAATGCAGCTCTTAGGCACTTCGCGCACTAGACGGCCACGACCACGACCAGTGGCCGCAACGATCAGATTAACTAAAGAAACCATATAAACGTCGCGCACTTAGCCGCAACGGCTAACTGGCCGCACGACTGGTCGTTGCGACCAGCTTACGTATAGTTTGCTATTAGAGCTCGCGCACTAGATCTGCGACCGTCAATGCGGCCCGGCTGCGGCCAGCCATTCTCAGTGTCACAGAGTACTTTTATATATACGGAAACTCAGTGTCATACGGACAGTTCGTGAGTGAACACGCTTCGTATCGTTCCACAACCAAATACGACGACGTTTTTTCTGCGATGAGTTTTGATACAGATTTATATATTAATGAAATAAAGAAACGACCGGCAATATATAATTTAACGAGTGAAGAATACAGCAATCGTATAATAAGACAAAGATACTGGGAGGAAATGGTTGAATTATTTGGCGGTGAAAATAAAACGTTAGAGGAGAAAAAAGATATTGGCACGTTAATATTTATTCCTTTTATTGTTCTTTTTATATAATGAAGCTAGTAGAAAAACATTGGTAGTATATTGTACCTACACATCTGGGTTTAATAACGCTAAAGGCTTTACAACCTTTAAATAAATTCGTCCTGCCATGGTAGTTTGCCTTCATCCATAAAGTAATTTGCTAAATAGTTCCTAAAACCTGTGTAACCATTTTGAATACTACGAAATTGTTGCGTTCTTGTATTACTCGTGCTTGGAAAATTATATAACGTATCCTCGAATTGAGATCCATCCTTTTCCAAAACGTAATTATGTAACATACAACAACACTTTACTATATTCACCGCAAATTCAGTGTGTACATTAATAGGTTTGTGAAAAATCCTCCATTTGCTAGCCAATATTCCAAAACCACATTCCACAAAACGTCTTGCACGAGATAGGCGGTAATTAAAAATTTTCTTTTTTGTTTCTAAGTACCTCCCTGAATAAGGTCTCATTATTCTTGATGATAATGAAAATGCTTCGTCAGCGATAAATGTATACGGTACTTGTGTATTATCTCTTGTTGAAATAGGTTTATCGTTAGGAATGTTCAAGCCATTCGAAGATAGTTTGTTATAAAAGGTGGTCTGTTCAAATACAGTAGAATCTGAGCATTTTCCGTATGCACCTATGTCAACAGCTATAAATTTATAATCTGCGTCACAAATTGCCATTAATACAATGGAAAAATATTTTTTATAATTATAATACAATGAACCGCTTTTAGGTGGTTTTGTTATTCGGACATGTTTGCCATCAATAGCACCCAAACAGGGAAATTACTTCGAGACTCAAACTTGTCTGCTATTTGTTGCCATCGTTCCACATTAGGTTCTGCCATAAACTCGTCCTTCAAATTATTCCAAATTGCTGTGCAAACTATGTACACGATTTCCCTTGCTGTTGTATGCCCAAGATGATAAATTTCTTCTATATCCATAAACGAACAGCCTTTTCCAAGATATCTGGAACATTAATGTACAGTATTAAACATTTTTTTTTAAGAAGTCAAGATTGTCTTTAATTTATCGTTGACGGTTTTTGCAGGTGAAGAAATTCAAAAAAAATGGCGCAATATTAAGGATTGCTTCAATAGAGAAAAGAGGCGTCAGTCAACAAGAAGTGGTTCTGCCGCAACAAGAAAGACAGAATATAGATATTTAAAAAAAAAAAAAGGTTTATTAAAAAAGTTGTCTTTTGTCGCGGTTTGTTCAATTCCTACTGAAACACATTCTAACATAGAAACTACAGATAACAACACTACAGAAGAAGATCAGACAGATTACAGGCGAGAATTGTACAATCGCAAGGAAAAGAAACGTTCAGACGGTGATGAACTGCTTGTAAAAATATTGAGAGAAGAAGCAGAAAAAAGGCGTAAACACGAAAAAGAAGTACTAGCTGACGAGGACAAACTATTTTTCTTGTCACTCAGTAAGGTGTTTAAAAAAGTACCTGATCATTTAAAATTATCAACTAAAAATAAAATACTCGACATAATATATGAGGCCAGTATTGAGAATCAGCGACAGAGTTACTTCACTCATGATTTTGAAAAACACATTGATCCATATAGCATCTCAACTGAAGCCTCTACTTTCAGTATATTACAAAGTACTCTGTGGCCTCTACTTCACGTCACGAAGACAGTGGATCCGGAGTGAGAAATATTATAAATTACAGTAGTAGTGATATTTTAAGTCCTCGTCCTTCTAGTGCTTTTTCGGATGTCATAAATAGCAGTCCAGAATCGTTCTTAGATTTATTTAATGATGATCAGTAAATATATATCTAATAGAAAGGAAATCTTCTTTTACTGCACACTTAACTTAAAGTTATGAATAGTTTTTCCTCGTTCCCGATGCACATTCTCATTTTTGTATTGACACCAGTTATACTATCTTGTATCCGTAAAAGTAATTCATCAAAACTAGCCACAGACATTTTTATGTATTTAAAAAACTTGTCATCGTACGGTCTTAATTTGCATATTAAGGTATTTATGTTGCGAATTTCCAAGACAGGATGTATCCAATAACGTCTTTTGTTGTTACGTTTTTTCCACATCAAGTATAGCCACACAATATCGATGACCATCCTGTTCGAGCTCAGAACAACAACTGCAGCAGCTCTACAAATGGCCGCTTTAAGACCAGTCGTGGTCATGGCCGCAAACTTGATCGCAGCCCAACCGTACCTTCTGCGACCAAGGTTGAGGCCACGACTACGACCAGTCGTGGTCGTGGCCGTCTAGTGCGCGAGGTGCCTTAGTATGTGTATTATGCTAGTAAAAATCACAACTTGAAATAGGATCAGATTCAGGAGGCAGAGAGCTCGATTCAGTAAAAAAATACATCACTCTATATGTCAGAAGGTACGCGTTTGGCGCACCATGTGTCTTAGTATTATTTGTACCTTTTGCTATGTGTAAACGATAGTGAAGCCCACAACTTGAAACGAGACCAGTCAGGCGGCAGAGAGCTCGATACACACATTTTCATAGTAAAATTTCACATTTCCTCAATTAACTCCTGAAATGCGAGAGATAGAAAGAAATTTTTCAGTACAAGTTTTGAAGGCATTTGATAGTTAAATATAATGGCATTATTCGTTTTTCAAAATGACTTTTTTTCTCGGAAATGCCCAAGTCCAACGTCTCCCATACACTCGTTCCACTGTGCGGCGGCGGCGCCGGGGCGGGGCGCAAGTGCAACCTACCCATAAAGAATGTGTTTATTCTAGTGTGCCAAAAATTTATTAATAAAATCACTTTAATCAGTGTTTTTTTTTTTTTGCTTGGATTCTTTGGTTAGACGTACTGAACGCTGTGTTATATTCGAGGCAATGATATATATTCGTATTTAATCGGAGAGGCAACCGGATGGCGAATGGTAATCTAGGTCTTGAAGTGATATCGAATGGACCCCAAATAGATGGGGGCGGAGATATGGGGGATGGGGGCAAAATATTTTTTTTTTTACTTGGCATTCAATATTTAAGCTCTAATAAGTGCAAGGAATTTGTGTGTATCAATCAATGCCATTTGGTTTTGATAAAATTCACCTTCATTTTCGGTGATAAACAGGGTTGGAAAAAAAAAGGTTTTTTTAAATTTTATAAAACAAACAGTTCAAAATTCAATTCAATTCAAAATATTTTATTTCACACAAACCTATAAGGGCACTTATGAAGCGACGAACATCAGAAGCTAGGTGCACGGTTCCAATTGGTCGCTTCCTATGGAGAAGAGCCGGCAAGAAACTCCACGGTTATCTACTCTTTTAAAATTACATGGTTTCTACAATAATTTCAAATTACAGTGTTAATAGGTATGAGAAGACAGTGTAGTTCAATTTAACAAGTACCAGGTACTTAGTAAAATAGAAAATGGTCCACAAGTCAGTTTACAGCCTACAACGTTGTCACATTCACAAAATCTAAAAGAAAAGAATCTATATAAAAGATTAACAAAACAATAAAAATAAGGACCTATTTAAACCAAATGACATGATTGTCACTACAGCTGTAACAAATCTAATTAGTTTTTTTTTTAATATATAGAAAATTGTAGGTATATAATGTCAAATAATGAAAAGATTATGTCAAGGAAGTATCTAAAAAAAGTAAAATAAAATAATCATCGTAATTTGGGAGCAGTTAGTAAACATTTACATGGTTATACCGTTAATGAGGTACCAGGGAAGCCAGATGTGCAGAAGGAATTATTGCCAAACTTCCTTGTCTTCAACGTAGTTTTTAATCTTATAATATGCTTTTTTGATAACGACACGTTTGATGTGGATTTTGAACTTTCCATCGTTTAGTTCTGTAACCGACTTTGGCAACTTGTTATAAAGGCGGATACTGTTTATAAGAAATGACTTACTAGTTTTAGTTAATCTAAAGGGTATCACATTTTCATGTTTACTTCGTGTATTTATATTATGGAAATCGCTTCTTTTTTTGAAAAGTCATTAAGTTTTTGCGAACATACAAAATATTCTACTTTCTAAGATATAAAGAGAAGGCCGAGTCAGTATATCTATTTCTTTGAATTTATTTTTAAGGGACTCACGAGGACATTTTGTAAAAAATGAAAATGAAATCTACGTCAGCTGCCGATCCCCACAGCAGAACGCCATAAGACATAATACTGTGGAAATAAGCAAAGTATACTAACCTAGCTGTGGCAACATCAATTAACTGCCTTATTTTTCTTACTGCATATACAGCTGAACTTTATCAACCTGAAAGAGCTCTAATGTGGGCGCCCCATTGCAATCTCAAATCAAGAGTCATTCCTAGAAACACAGTTTCTATAATAGCATCTAGTTTCTTGCCATTAAGTTTAAAAATTTAGACCTACTTGAGGTACAATTGGTAATGCGAACTTAAGACATTTAGTTTTGTTCACATTAAGTAAAAGATTATTAGCTGCGAATCATTTCGAAAAAAATGCCAGACTATCGTTGACATGTAAGACATCCGTATCTTTTCTATCTATTTTAAAAATAAGAGAAGTATCATCAGCGAATAGAATTATATCCGATATATTAGCCATCATGTAAGGAAGGTCATTAACATAAACTAGAAATAGGAAAGGGCCAGGAATTGATCCTTGATTCACGCCCATCTTAATCAGAGCCCCCGAGGACGTCGTCGCCCCGTTAAAGTTTACTTTTTGCTGCCTGTTTGATAGATAGGAAAAAACAAGATCAGCAGCTTGTCCACGAATTCCGTAGTGGTGTAATTTACAGATCAGTGTTTTGTGATCAACGCAGTCAAACGTTTTTGAGAAGTTACAGAAAATGCCATTTGCATCTTGGGACTTCTCCCAGGATTCCAAAATGTGACTGATGAGTTTTATTCCTGCGTCAGTCGTCGACCTACGTTGCGTGAAACCAAACTGGTGACTATTTAAAATTCCATTTTGAATTAAAATCTGACATCGGGTCTAGCATAATTTTTTCATATATTTTACTCAATGCGCAGATGTAGGTCTATAATTTGAGGGATCACTCTTACTACCAGATTTGAAAATTGGTACTACTTTCCTATGTTTCATTAAATCAGGAAACGTACCGCTATCTAAACATTGATTAAATATGCTTGTTAGGACAGGGGCAATTGTGTCAATGGTATCTCCAAGAACCTTAACGGAAATCCCCAATAAGTCTTCCGTGTTTTTTTATGTTAAGACTTATGAATGCTTTTTTAATTGTGACAATAGAAATGGGCTTGAATTCAAAATTTTGAATGTCCTTGAAATTTTCTTTTAGAACGGATTCAGCTACTATAGATGATGACAGAAGAGATTTCGTAACCTCTATTGGGATGTTGGTAAAGAATTTTTCTAGCGTCTCAACAACTTTTAACTTATCTGAACTGGTTTTATTATCAATTTTTAAAGACGATTCATTCTGACCTCGCTGTTATGTGTTTCCAGTTTCTTTGTTAATTACCTGTCACACAGCTTTTTTTTTTCCATCGCAAGCGATTTATCAAATTTATTATCAATACAAATCGATCGGGCCTAATATAATTCATTTCTAGACATTTTGAAAATTTACCTGAGGAAATTATGTTCAAAAATCGATTATAGTTTGAAGAAGAAAAAGAAGACCAACTAATCTAATCTGTAAACATACTTTTTTTTTGTAATTAATCTAAGTAGGTATGTAACACAGATACTGAACGGGTAATTACCTCTTTTCGACAAGTGACGAAGACGAAGTCTATATATAGGTAGGATGGACTATATTGAAATAAGGGGAATCCCCAAAATAGTTGCGAGGAATTACTTTATTTCAAACGGCAACGAAATGTATAAAACTATCTAACCTTTAAAAAAATATTTCCATTATTTCGCGATTTAAAACCATGCTTTTTTTTTCTTAATGTTTAAAACATTATTTTAAACTCGTTTTATACTGTGATTTTAAACACTTAATAAAAACAAACAAAAAATGTTTTGTTTGTTTTTACGTCGGTATCACTTCAAGACCCAGTAGCATTCGCTATTCGGTTGCCTCTCCGATAAAATTTTACGTGCCATTGCTTTAACTAATACGTGTGACCTATCTTTTGCGTGCTCTACCATTAAAAGATTAGTAGTTGTTAGCGAATGACATCTTACATGTTTTTCACGGTCTTAAATATTGAACTTACTGCCAGTACTCCGAGCGAAGACGTTTTCACGTCAAAACTGCATGTGCACTGATTATAAATAGAAATAAATCATTTTAGAAAAAAAAAAATATGTTTAGAGACTATTTTTTAAGTGTCAGATTTTTATCTGTATTATAATAGCCGGGGAACGGGTGTAAGAGACACGCAGGAACATATTTTATAGCATAGCATAGGTAGCATATTTTGGGAATATCATATTATTGGAATAGAAGTTTCAGTTCATTATCACAATAATCAATGAAAACTGGTCGAGCGTCTTGCCGCTCTATCTGCGCTGATTCACTGACCCCTAGATGGAGACGAAAAACTCGGTCGGCGTCCGTGACTTCATCCTATCTGAATTTCCTCGGTATCACCCGTTTATCTCGTCGGTAATATTACGCAATATTAATAGTCTATCTATGGCTCTGAGATTCAAGTAATAGACAATCTTGACATATTTCATGTGCGTTTAGTTTGTGCAGAATAAACAATTTTTCTTTCTTTCTTTTTTTCCAACCGTACGGCGACCGCACAAAAGTTTCTATCGAAGCTGCCGCATTCCATTCTCCTCCCCACCTGCTCCAGTCAATACAAAGTGGTTTACTAGATAAACGGTGCAAAATACTAAGAGTGTTTTGTTTAGGCGCGAAGAATAAACGAACCCTTACCAGGGACTATGGAAACATGGATCTAAGGTTGACTGTACTAACTACAAACAATAAAAATAAAAAAACACTATTTATTTAACAGGAATAAATACAATTGAATTTACCTAATGGTAAATACACAATACTTCCATGATAAAACGTAAACATTTTATTTGATTGATATTACATATATTGGTAAGCGTACAATCCATTTTATAATAAATACACAGGTATTATATTGAAAGTGAGATGCATATTAGGCAAAAATATTAATATCCTTTGAAAAAGGATCATTCTCAGTAGATTTGATTAAAGAATTTTCTGTTCCGCCATAAAAATCATCTGCTCGATCATCCAAGGTGTTTCTGAAAAAGGATAAGAGATTTTAGTTCTAAATAATACCTACCTCGGGTAACTTGTTAATAATAATGGCCCAGGAACATAGAGATCTCGGAATGAGAGACAATATTCTGAATTTGTGCATATACCTTTCTTTTCACCTTCAGTTCTACTAAGATTTTCAAAGGAGGAGTATTTAATTGATCTCTTAAAAACTTTTTAATCTTCTAATGACGGTCACCTTTTTTTAGTCAATCATCTTGTCTTTTTAGAAACTATCTTTACCGGTAAAGTTGGTTGCTGTAATTAAGCTACGGCACCCCGACCAAGAAGAATTAGATTAGGTTTGAACTGTAACCTACGCGCGAGCCTAGCGCGACAAGCGAGTGGTGTCGCCGGAGCGTCCGGCGAGCGCTGCTTCCAAGTTGGTCGCAGTTACTAGGCTAGGGTATTCAATGTGTTGTTAACTTGTAACTTTCAGCCTGTCAGGATTGTCTGAGTAGTCTCAGCCCTCATAAGACGCAAACCGAAATCAAGTTCTATCGAGTCATAAAGTAATAAAAAAATGCTCTAATAAACATTACTCACTTACCTGCTATTAACGCGATGCAAACTAACATCCCCAGAAAAGCTATCGGAGTCGTCATTTAACGATGTTTGGGAATCTGAAAAAAAAAAAAAAACTGTGATTAGATATTCATGTTCAAATCGGAGATAATCATCATTAAAAAATCATTCCCAATTCGGATTGAACTCGGATCATGAATTCGGATTTGTATCGGATGCAGTGCAGAACCGCTCTGAAAGATTCTGTAGTTGGGATGAACATTTGCGCATGCACAATATTAATTTTACTGACGGCAGAAATTTGTAAGAATACACCTTCCTTACATTTAATCGATATAGTGTCAATAGTCGCACGTGTAAAATGGTTGTACTATGGCATTTACTGACGGACGGACCGACGCCGACGGATAGAACGATATAAGGATTCCGTTTTTTTCCACATAGTTTAGACCATAGTATGCAAAACATCTATTAGCCCACGTTCACACGGATGTAATAAAATCGCGGCGTTTTTTTTCGTGTACTGGATTTTCAATTCTCTGCGCCGAGAGTTTAAAATCCAGTGAGCGATAAAATTTTATTACGTCCGTGTGATCGTGGGCTTAAGGAGGACAGAGTGCGTCCCAGCGCGATAAATTCTATACGCTCGACTTAATACCGAGAGTTGAAAGTCTAGTGAGCGATACAATTTTATTACGTCCGTGCGAACGTGGGCTTAGGGTACACCAAGGTACGCACGGCTCGCACATTGGGTTCTAAAATACATAATAGATGTCTTTAACTAATCAACAGCTGATTGTGCCAATATGAGTCTTTGAGAGTGCAACTCACAAGCAGCCGCCGAAGTCCGCGGATAAAAAGAAAATACAAATATTTTTAGTAAACATAATACAAAGAAAAAACACAAAAAGAACAAGTATACGCGCCTAAAAAGTTTTCATTTCAATAATAATTAGATTTTGTATTACTTTTAGGTAATGTTATTGCAGTACCTAAGAGCCCCTTCCGGATCGGGTAGGGTTTTTTGAAGTGAAAACTTCATTAGGCACGTTGGGCAGTTTTGAGATGGGTAAACGCGATTATGCTCTTTATTTATATTTTGTTACGGATCAATGTTCAATGCAAATATTTTCTTGTTCAAGTTTTCACTTCTGTCAGCAATCCCGGAGTTTGCACTCCTGGGATTCCTTGGGAGGGGGGGAGGGGGGTTTCTCCTTGGGATTGCTGACAGAAGTGAAAACTACTAGTTTTTTTTTTAATTAAAAAGTTATTGTTATTTCAAAAAACATTTTTAGTACCAAAATTACCCCAAATTCATTAAAAATTTGTAATTTTCAATTTAATGATTTTGTAAATTAATTTTCAACAGGGATCATAAGTTATGACTTGTAGACACCAGCTAAAGGATGGCCGCTCACGCCCTATGTAATAACTTGGTAAAATACGCCATTGAAAAAAAATTTTTTTTTTCGATTTTCTTAAAAATTACTACATAAATAGAGTATCAGTAAGATACCTAACAACATCCTCACGGATCGGACAGGGTTTTTTTTACATGTTGTAGATGGATGGAGATAGATTGAGATACAATATTAATTTCTGGCGATAACATAACAACACGCCTGTTTTTCCCCGAAGGGTTAGCCAGAGATGTACCATAGTACACCCACACTTCGCCAGTCAAACTGAAAGCATTTATTTCAAATAAACCAATTACAGGTACTTTTGAATTGCCAAGGGGTCGGTCAGTCAGAAAGATGAAGATAGTTGTCCATTCCAAAGCTTAGTAGGTACCTATGGAGAAGCACGGGCAAGAAACTCCACGGACACTCTTTTAAACCAAAATATTGTTACAAAATATTGTTTACATCATTTATGTTGAAATTATACATGTTAGAACAATGTAGAAAGACATCTCAGTGTTTCGTATGTTTTTCCTATTAGTTTCATTATTTATAACTTTCCAAACTGTTTTTATTTTATTTTCTGCTGATTTAATCTTGTTGCTAAGCTTTAGCTATCTTCCAAGTATTTCTAAAAATTTTGGAATATGTAGTAACATACTTGTTGAAAGTTTCAGTGTTAATGTAAGACTTAAGGCCATACAGCTCGAACAGAACTAGACGTATTAGGATAAGTAGGGAAAGATCCCTTCTTATCCTAATACCTCTAGTTGCCCAGTCACTAAAAATAAAATTAGGGCAAATATTTTACAATTTATTTGTATCGTCCGTATTACGGCCCAGAGCATTTAACTTATTATTTTTAGGGTACTATTGAATCTATTTAATTTGCCAGTTGTTATTAGTCTAATTTGTATTTGCACTTTTTGAATCGGTGTTCTAAATTTAAAAGTTACCGTTTGTCTACTATTATCAGACGGCAAATCATTTACGAGAGCTTTATCTAAATAATCACAACCGCAAAAGACATTATCGATACAAGTAGCAGAAGTTGGAGTTACTCTAGTTAGTTCTGTAAAAACATTTGATAAATTGAACGATTTGAAAAGGCTTTATATTCTATTGCTATTTGAATTATTTTCCAGGCTTTGTTACCTAATGCAAGTTTCGCTAGGACATCTTCCATTGTTGACTCAAATAAAGAAAAGTTCTGATAATTAGGGGGTCTGTATACGCACACTATAACATGCTTATCCAGCTCAACACAGAACAGTTCGATGCAATGTTCAACTGATAAACCGACTATGATAAATGATTTTATTTCTGTAAGTAGGTTTGTACAAACACTTTTACAGGTCAATCATATTTTAAAAACTAGATGAGGTCGGCGTTTCCTATCTGACTACTCTGAGAAGAAAGGCCGAAACAAACTCAGAGGTCACAGTCTCTTTTAAAGTCCAGACATAATCTTGATCAGATCATGTGAAGACCATGTAGATTGGTGTCTGAAGTGGTCTTTTGAGGAAAGCATCACACAGATTGAGAGCGCCTGTCCAGTCAGTGCATGCATTTTTTCAGCTATCGTGCAGCTCAATTCAGAATTTAAGGAGCTCAACGATTTGACGAACAATAATAAAAAAAGGACATTTGGGTAGGCCACATAAATTACTCAAACTGTTTTAGACCATAATTAGAAGTAGGTAACTGAGATTTTTTTTTAAACAAAACAAAAAGGAATGACCCACAGTCTTCACATTCACAATAATTAAAATAATATAATACTATAAAAGAAAATATTCATGTCATTGTATATATAAAATTTATTAATGTTTATGTGTATATAAAAACCCGGAAATAATGTTGGTCAGAGCATTTCATTTGAGGACTATGTAGATTTGTGTCTGAAATGGCCTTTTGAGGAAAGAACCATACAGATTTGAGTGGAACTGTCCAGTCAGTGCATGCATTTGTCAGTAATCGTGTAGCTCAACTCAGAACTTAAAAGGAGCTCGATGATTCGTCGAACAATACCAAAGAAAGGACATTTGGGTAGGCCACATAAAGTACTCACAACTGCCAGATTATCATTAAAAGTAACTGAGAAAATTAAATAAATATATATGACTTACATAGTCCTCATATTCACAATAATAATAAATATATATATATATATATATACTCCACAAAGTAAATATTCATGTCATTGTGTATATTTATTACTTTCTAAATTTATTTATTTTTTAGTTTCGGCACTTTGTTAATAAGTTCCGAAAGTAAAAAATAAATAAATTGAAGCAGCTCAATCCCAGGCCTTTTTGTCCTCAATGTAATCTTTAACGGTATAAAAAGCTTTCTGGCGCAACTTAATGAATGATTTGAATGTATTAAGGCTTAGATCTTGTACGTGGCTTGGAAGTTTATTATAAAAGCGTATACATTGACATCTGAACGAGCCACCTATTTTCTTGAGCCTTGTTGTAGGTACAAAAAAATTGTGTTTGTTCCTAGTATTTATTTAATAGATACCGCTGTATTTTTTAATCAATTTTATGTTTTTATGGGCATATATAAGATTATCAAAAATATACTGAGAAGGCACGGTCATTACATTAATCTCCTTAAATTTACTGGACTAATTTATAAATTTATCGAACAGCTCTTTTCTGCGAAACAAGAGAGTCTGAATGTCGGCGGCATTTCCCACAAAACAATACCATACCGTACCGTAAATAGCTAAAGTACACTAAACGGGCTGTCTCTATGTCAGTTAACTTACGATTTTTCTAACAGCATATGCTGCGAAGCTTAGCTTTTTTGATAATTTATCTATATGTGGGCCCCACTGAAGCTTAGCATCCAAAGTTATGCCCAAGAATACTGTGCTATCTATCTTCAGGATTCAATTCTTCGCCCTTTATCAACACATATCATTTTTCACCTGCGTAACATGAGGTATTTGGTTTTCATTTTCATTAAGAAATAAATTGTTAACATTGAACCAGTGAACTACTTTTGAGATCGCGGTATTTACTTCGTCAGTAACCAGCTGCTGACGTTTAAGTTTAAACAAAGGTGAAGTGCCATCCGCAAACAACATTATATCATGGTTATTCTTTATGAGATAAGGTAAATGAGGTAAGGCAAGTAATTAATTAATGTAAGTAAGAAACAAGAAAGGACCAAGAATTGAGCCCTGTGGAACTCTCATTGCTTAGTAGCAATGGGAGTTCCACAGGGCTCAATTCTATAAGCAACGCTCTATGTCATTACGTTGCTTAGATTTAAATAAATATTTTAACAAAATTAGGGAAACCTCCACGCAGCATAGATTTCCGGTTAAAACAACTGCCCACACTATAGCTCTCATAGTTAACATATGGTAATCCTTTAACCAATGTTCAGTAAAACAAACAATGTCAAATAAAAAATTTAAATTTCTAATAATTTGGAAGAAATACCTTGAATATTTTGATGAAAGAATTTCAAGGCATTATGGCGATCTCCTTTTTGGTAATTATTTATTTTAGAGCAAAAAGACACCTCGTTGTTGTTAGGTACAGATGTTTTATGTCACGAAGTCCGTTTGGCTATGAATGTTGTCAAGCGTGCACACAGTGGCGCACACTGGTCCCAAATGATAAAAAAGGGGACATTAAGAAATTTTTGACAAAAGGTCAACCGATTCAGCTTATTTTTTTTTTGTAGACAGGTGATGCAATTACAAATCACTTTTGTACATTGAGTTTTTGCCAAAAAAGCCGTATTTTCAGAGAAAAAAAATATTCAAATATTTTTTGTATGAAAGAAATCCTAATTTTGTCTTTATCTTCCAAGATTCAAACGTATTCAAAATAAAACTTAAAGCAGCTTGTAGAGATGCTAATTGCTCACTACTTTGTCATAGACACTCTTCTGCGATTTTGTGCTCCTTTTGAGTTACAGGCACTTTAAATATTTTTTGTATGAAAAAATCCTAATTTTCTCTTTATCTTCCAAGATTCAAACGTATTCAAAATAAAACTTAGCGCAGCTTGTAGAGGGGCTAATTTCTCACTACTTTGTCATAGACACTCAACTGCGATTTTGTGCTCCTTTTGAGTTACATGCACTTTAAATATTTTTTCCTAATAAGTCATATGAAATGTAAAATACAACTTTTTATTTGACTACCCCAACAGTGGGTAGTCTTTGTTTACAAATGTAATACTTTGCTAGGGCTGTCGTCAACATAATATGAATAAATAAATAAATAAAACAAACACAAAAAATAAAACAAAGCGCATTTTTTTTCAGTACCTGTAAACTTAATAACTAAAGTAAACTATTATTTTACAAATTTAAATAAACTAGAACATAAATTAATTTTAAGCGCATTTTTTCTCAGTACCTATAAACTTAATAACTTAAATAAACTAGATTACAAACTTACAAACTTAAATAAACTAACATGAACGTGCGTATGTTACAATGTGAATTATGCTAGCGGATCTTGTGGGGGATTATTCTCAATGTCGACGTATACTTCTTCCTCATCAGCATCTTCTAAATCGAGTTCATTGGGTGAAACGTCATCCTTTAGAAGATTTTCGGCTTCTTCAAACCTCTGCTGCTTTTGAATTTTGGTGAACTTCGGTCTTATGTTCGTAATGTACGGATCGGAGCTGATAAGTAACTGGTGTAAAATATCTTCATTTGTTTGCATTCTGCCTATCTTTCTAGTATGCTTTTCTCTGATTGAACGAAAATCTTTGTTTCTTGCTTCTGAGGCTTCTTCGGACATCATACCAATTGGAATAAAAGAAAAATGCTGGCAAATATCTGCACCATGCACTAAAAGTTTATGTACACTCGAAGGCATGTAATACCACGAGTACTCGCTGACATAAAGTTCTGCTGTTTCTCTGCAATAAATTCTAAATTTTTCAATATCTACATTTCTCCCAGAAGATATTGCCTGCAAAATTACAGCAAATCTCTTAATCAAATTAGCATTAACTCCTGTTATCTCAGCCGACCTTTCGTAATCATTGAAAAACCGTCGAGCTGTATTGCCATCGTTTGTTGTCCCAAAGCCTTGTTTGACGATATCAATCATTAAGCCAGTTACAACAAAAAACTCATGCTGCGTTAACTCTTTTCTTGATTTTCGGAGCAGTTTGTCCTCACCCCGAGCCGCCCATTTTTTGAAATCTAAGTTGTAAGATATGTGCAAAATACATTCCATGCATCGCAACCACATGTGAAGTGAAGATAAACCATATTTGTACATATCATGGTTTTCTGGTTTGTTAAAAACGAGGTTCAAGTTGTTCATATCTTTCGGATTTGTTAAGCAAATGTTGCAATTGGCTGCAGACTGTGTCTGTGAAAGTGCCGTGCATACTTTGCCGTCGATCATCGTCATATGCAATTCATGAAATACTTCAAATTCGCCATCAAATAACTTTGTTGGTAGAAGGTTCTGAATTTCTTCTTGTAATGTTGCTTCTACTTGCTGAATATATTCTTTTGTTTCTTGTTTGAATTCGAACATAATTGGTCTGCAATAGTTTGTTGAAGAAGGGCGCGGATTTTCCCATACTATCACATCGTTGTCACTCATAAGGCGAAGTGGCACAAAACTAACCATAAATACAGAAGATTCTGAAAATATGTCACCAGTTGGTTTTTGTTTGTAACAACTTTGTGAAGAAGCTCCGTCACAGCCCCATTTACTAACTAGCTTCAAAACACCACCATTAATATTTGAACCAGTCACTTTCAAAATCTTCTCGGCAGTTAAATCTAGAACTGCCTGTAACTTAATTTTAGCTCCTGACTCCGATATCACAATATCTTCTTTTGCTGGATAGCATTCTTTCTTCTTCAACAGTAACTTCTGGTAAGATGGAAAAGCCGCTGTGCCATTTGTACTTAAAATGGACCTCAAAGTTAGATATTGCCATTTTGATAAACTCAATGCTGTGGCAAGAGCTAAGGTGTCTTCCTCGGAAATCGATTTATCAGAAGCTTTATATAAAAAGTCACTTACTTCTTGCACCTTTTCTGGCTTATTTGAGAGGCACTTAATAACTTTAGAACAAACAGTGCGCCCGTTTTCATTAAGTTTAGCAATAAGAGCATAGAACAGCTCTTCTTCGGAATGCTCCAAAAGAGACAAAGAACGTCTTTTCTTCTGCTTATTTGTTAAATCTTCAAATGGTCGTTTATTTCTAGTTCTGGGAGTATTTGTGGTAGCTTCTGATGTAGATGCACCCGCTTCCTCTTCGTACGATAAATTATGCTCTTCTACGTCTACTGAAATGTCCTCTATGGTATATTCTGGATCAAACAACATAGGAAAATTCACAGAAGTTAAAGTTGGCCACAAAATTTTAGACTCCGTTTCTACCTGAATTGTCCCATCTTCTAGCTAGGTTTGACGTATAATTTTGGCAAAACTTTTTGATAATACTGAGCTCTTCGTTTGGAATTTCACTTGAAATACGATTTATAATGGTTTGACACAGTAAATCACTATTTTTAAGGCACCCACTATTACTCAAAAAAGAAAAAATGTCTAAATTAGTCACAAATGTAGTCATTTTGATACAAAAATGTTACAGGCAAATAAATAAAAGTTACAATGTGGTGGTAGTTGATAAAAAATTGTGTTGTTTTTACGAGCACAAGACGCGTAATGAACAAAAACGGGTTCCGCTTGCCCTTATACTATTGATATATGACTCATTACCCAACTATCCCGTTACTTAATGGGGTAGTTAGATAATGGCTCATTACCTAACTACCTCATTACTTAATGGGGTAGTTAGATAATGAGCCAAATATTCTTGCAATTTGGATGAGTCACGAGAAAATAAAACATACTAAGATGTGCTCCTACATAAATACCGCAAAACTACAAAGGGAATTTTTAATTGCAATTTATATACCTATTCATCATTCAGCGTTTTCGACGCGTTCGACTAGATGACCAAATAGAGCCGAAATCGTCACTTATAGGGTAATTAAGCAATGACTCTATACAAAAAAAAAATTACATACGAGTCACACAATAACTTACCTGTACATAAACATGTCTGAACACGTTTTGAGATTTCCTTGTTTGTTTATTTGATACTGATAATTTCATATATTTGTAAGAGTTACTCTACAAGCTGCGCTAAGTTTTATTTTGAATACGTTTGAATCTTGGAAGATAAAGACAAAATTAGAATTTTTTTATACAAAAAATATTTAAAGTGCATGTAACTCAAAAGGAGCACAAAATCGCAGAAGAGTGTCTATGACAAAGTGGTGAGCAATTAGCTCTTCTACAAGCTGCGCTAAGTTTTATTTTGAATACGTTTGAATCTTGGAAGATAAAGAGAAAATTAGGATTTTTTCATACAAAAAATATTTAAAGTGCCTGTAACTCAAAAGGAGCACAAAATCGCAGAAGAGTGTCTATGACAAAGTGGTGAGCAATTAGCACCTCTACAAGCTGCGCTAAGTTTTATTTTGAATACGTTTGAATCTTGGAAGATAAAGACAAAATTAGGATTTCTTTCATACAAAAAATATTTCAATATTTTTTTTCTCTGAAAATACGGCTTATTTGGCAAAAACTCAATCTATAAAAGTGATTTGTAATTGCATCAGCTGTCTACAAAAAAAAAATCAGCCGAATCCGTTGACCTTCTGTCAAAAATTTCTTAATGTCCACTTTTTTATCATTCGGGACCAGCGTGTGGCGTGCGGCCCATAAAGACAGAAAGACACTGCCTACCCTAGTTCTGATAATAGATCTAATATTATTTTATCAATAAACAAAACAAGATAAAAATACCTATTTCATAAATCAGCTCCACCTATCGAGTGCCGGTGGTATCATTTGAGCGCTGCACTAGCGCCTCGCCATTGCCACGGCAAAAGACACAAATTATTACTCTCTTAGTGACTTATATGTGTGCTGTCATGGTCATGCGGATTTAATGTGTGTGCGTTCCTATAGCTACGTGGGTTTTGCTGACACACAATGACAAAAATCACGCACACAACTGCATGAAAAGCCAGTGTCTTTTTGTAGTATTATAAACAGCTAACACGAAAAATTACGACTCGTACCGAACATTTCCGAACGAAAGTTTGCTATGCAATGCAAATATTTTAGAAAGTAACATTGTTTCATTGAATTTTATACAGTAGATGACCATAATTTTTTGTCGTATTATGTTTCTCTTTTTACTACTTATTTTCAAAAGTCAATAATCGCCATATTGTTTGATGTGTGTTATGTTTGTGACTACGCTATCGGGTATTTAGAATTTTAATGTTGATAATAAGAGTGTAAAATGGATAATATTGTCTGTGAAACTTGTTCAGATGGTGTGTGTATTGAGAAAATAAAACATGATGCGTTTTCAAAACTATCTTTCGGTGAAAAAAAAACAAGTTATCGAGATAGGTCGTGGTACACCGGATTTGCAATTAATACAAACTAAAGGTAAAGTGAATCGCAGATTCCATAAAAAACGTAAAATAGAAAAAAACCTTCTTACGGAAATAAAATGCCTTCCCAACTTTTACGATTCCATATTGCAGACATTCTTACAGAAAGATAGGCGTGTAGATTTAATATACAAATAAAACAATCTTATATAGTATACTCACACCACCATCTTTTCACTGCTTTTATTTAAATTTTGCAAATCACATAAACATTACAAAACATCAAACAAACGCGCCGAAAGGCCACTTCGAATATCCGTAAATTGATATGTCTATAAAATCAGTCAATCTATGGATATTTGAGCTGGCATTTCGCAATTACCTACATCATCAATCGACAAGACGACGAACCAAAACTAACGTGCAGTATTTTTGGTGAGTAAAATTTTCTGCCTACCCTGTCTTAAAACTGTGTGCACGCCACTGCGTGCACATGTACATTGTTTTTGTGTGCGTAACCTCGAGAGCGCTCAGTGTCGATCGGGACACGGTCCGGATCAGTAGTGGTTTTTAGTTCGCGCCAAATTGTTTCACGGAGTAAGGTCAGCATGGCAACAAAACGAAGAAGAGTTGTCCATAGTGAGGTAATATTTATTTATACGTTTTCAATTAAAATGTTATACAAAGATACTTAATATAGCAATAGAAGTATTTATAAAATGAATGTTTTTTTGTGTTATAAAATGTTTATATTACTTAATTATTTTGATTACATTTTGTTTTAGGGTCGAAACATGATAGCTAGTGTTTATCATTTTCTGCGAGAAGAATATGAATTTACAAAATCATTAATGGAACTCAACTGTGATTTGTCTCATTTACGAGACATTACACGCCGTACAGCTGAAGCTACGGGTGTGAGCCAAAAAACAGTTCAACGAATATTAAAAGAAGAGAAGGATTTGCCATCCACTTCATCAAAATTCACTTCACCTATGAAGAAAAGGAGAAAGCGAGATAATAAAGTGGATATAGATAATTTTACAGCCGATGTGGTTCGCAGTACTGTACAAGATTTCCATATTGTCCATAAAGAAATTCCAACATTAGTTAAGTTAAGAACAGCATTGAATGAAAAAATCGGATTCGAAGGTTGTTTAGAAACTGTTCGCCAGTTACTGTTGAAATTAGGTTACAAGGGTATAGCATTTGATGAATCTCTTCTTAAATTGGAATTGTACGATACAATAAAGAAGTACAAAGCCCAACACGTAATCTACAAGATTGACGATTTTATAAAAAGCAAGGGTTTTGATGTCTTACGCCTTCCCCCTTATCACCCAGAATTAAATGCGATTGAAAATATTTGGGGGATCGTTAAAAATTATGTCGCATCTAAAAATATCGATCAAAACATGACGAATACGGAAAGACTGATCAATGAAAGTTTGGGCCAAGTTAGCAGTGAAACGTGGAAAAAAAACTTGTGCTCATGTTGAAAAAATTGAAAAAGACTACTTGAAATATTTTGATCTCGATTTTGAATTTATAATCAATGTACAAGATAATTCTGACGACAGCAAAACGGAATCGGAAATCGAAAATTTATCTGATAGTGATTGAAAATACTGAATAGTCCTACTTGTTTCGTTTCCATTCTGTAACACCAATGCTTAATTAAATGCCTACATTTTCCTAATATTTTTGTATTTATTGCAACCTAATCTAATTTATTTACAAAATGTATATACTTTTAAAACCAACATTTTATTTAAATCTCGACTTGAATATATATCAGATTTTTTTGCTAACGTTACCTACTTTTACACACACAAGCGCGCTTGTCGGGATACGTCACTACTACAATCAAAGCCGAACGGACTTCGTGAAATAGAATATCTGTATTAGAATATTCTTACTGGTACTTCTGTTGTCTTACAAACTAGTCTAAATGACTATCTGGAGTTAAACTCAAGACTTCAGTGTCATCACCAGGCAGTGAGCTCATAGTGAGTGAGAGAGACCTCCTTCGTACAATTTGTAAAAATATTTATAGCATTTGAGCTACATTTAATCAAGTTCACCACCTTATTATTAGTTTTGTTACTAACGACTATGGTGTTAATAATACAAGACTGCGACAACTACTTATGAGTTTTTATAAAAAGCTAATAGCCTTGCAGTATCCCTAGTCGATTAAAGTTTCCACAAAACTGTTGGTGTCAAGAAATACAAACTTGTCACTATAATGACTACCTAAGAAGTGCATATGCTTATTAAACATATGAATATAATTGTATTGACTATTTGTCAATTTTTCAAAATGGTTATGTTTAAGTCACATTATTCTGACATACATACCTGAAGTAGTAAGGCGATGAGTGGTTAGGTACTCGGCGGACAAATATGGAGGCAAGTCGTCAGTAGCATCGCCTGTGCCACCCTCAGCGCCAAGAGTCTCGACTACCGACAGCCACTGGCCATTATGACAGCGAAATCTTTCAACCTAAAATTAAAAAGTAATACTCTGTTGTAATAAACGTTTTCGGATCACGTTCATTATGCGTTCTAAGGAGTGAACACTCAGGTGTCTCCTTGTTTCACAGACAGAAATTTCATAGAATTTCGTTTTGCAGATAATGTTTTGTATAATATTTGGTCTTTGTATTTTTATTTCGAATATTATTGTTTTAAGACTATTTACTTTAATGAAAGCACAATTCAATGAATTTTATAATCAAATTTATCTATTTGACAAACTTATCAAACGGTAAAATTATTTTTTAACGAATATTGTATGTTCGGTGTATTTTTCCAATGTATTTTATTTTAACGAAAAGGTAAAAATAGACATTACGCTATCCATAATTTAATAAGGGTACATAATTGAACGTCGAAAATTAAGTGTCGATTTAAAATTGAATGAGAACTTAGGCTGCAAGAGCGAGCGAAGCGAGCTCGGGACTTGGGGCACCCCGACTCGAACAGGTTCACCACCACACCATCCCCTTCTAACCTAACACAACAACTGTAAGGAAAGGGTACTGTTTGGGTGGTGTAAACGGTGACACATACCGTGTATATGTATCATAACTTAATAGGCTTGCGTTTGACCACTATCTCATCTGGTGATAAGTGATAGTCTTCGATGGTGCACGCTTGTCTAGAAATAACCGTGTTCACCTTTTAAATCACAGACTGGCAGAGAGTTCAGTTGTAAATTGTTTTTTAGCTTCCATTTTCATAGAATTTCGTTTCACATTTTTTTTTTCTTATGTTGTCATTTCATAGAATAATCAATACGCAGAACACTTACTTTAAATCAATTTAAATAATTGATTTTTGTTACAAATAAAATTTTATGTAACATTTTATCTTACACATACACAAACAATTATGCCCTGTGTGAGTCCTCAAATACACACTACACAATATAAAGTTTTCTTTTAGTTTATTTATTTCTGATTCTGTATCAAATCTATATTATCTGTTTATATAGTATTATCTTACTAGTGTCAACTTAACACCCACAACGCAAGTTTACTGTTAGCTTGGTTGTCACAGGTTTATAACTCTGTTATAAATCAACAATTTACGAGATGAAATGGCATGTTATACCAAAAAGCGACTGTTAAATAAATAAATAAAACATATATTTTATTAATGATTTTTTTTTTTTATGTCAACTCCATTTTTGACTCCAATCTTTATCAAATAAAAATTGTTAGTTAGCTGAATCTTAATTACGGTGCAGATATTTCTTTTTCTTGACACTATATCATTTACATGTAAATGGTCCACTCCGTATTTTAGATAGAAAGAAAGAAAGAAAGAAAGAAAGAAAATACATTTATTTAGCACAGACTAAGAGACACACAATACACCGGATAGTTGGGTAATTATAGTCGTACATCAGGAAAAAAAATAAGATAAAAATAAAAAGTGCAAAGTCCGATGTAAGGAGATGAAATGGCATGTTATACCAAAAAGCGACTGTTAAATAAATAAATAAAACATATATTTTATTAATGATTTTTTTTTATGTCAACTCCATTTTTGACTCCAATCTTTATCAAATAAAAATTGTTAGTTAGCTGAATCTTAATTACGGTGCAGATATTTCTTTTTCTTGACACTATATCATTTACATGTAAATGGTCCACTCCGTATTTTAGATAGAAAGAAAGAAAGAAAGAAAGAAAGAAAGAAAATACATTTATTTAGCACAGACTAAGAGACACACAATACACCAGATAGTTGGGTAATTATAGTCGTACATCAGGAAAAAAAATAAGATAAAAATAAAAAGTGCAAAGTCCGATGTAAGAAATTAGCAGGAGAGTGTGCCTCACGGCTGCGCCAAAAAGGCCCAGTTCAGCAAAAATGCCAGACAACTGGTGCCTGACGCTGGTTTTCAACTGGACCTGGTGTGTGAGGTGACGAATGTAAATCAGTTTTATACTGCATCGTGATGTGTGTAATGTGTATGCATAATTGTATAAATAAATTAGTGTCACATAAAAACAGTAACGAGTAGGTACCTATGTATAAAAAGCGTGATATTGAGTAACATTGCAAAACTAAACAAAAAAAAATAAATACTGATAAATAGATAAGTGACATGACCGCATGATTAGACCTTCTTATGCAAATAAAGAAATTCTCCGAAATTAGTCAGAACAGAAACCTGCTTTAATTTAAACGATGCCTGACTTGCCATGCTCTGACACATTGTTATAATAATTTATTAATCCGTGCACTGTAATGTCATCGCACAATACGCTGCAAGCAGCCGAGCGCGGCGGACTATTTTCGGACAGTTTGCATCTTGTGTGTGCTTTGAACTTGTCTTAGCTGTTGTTTGCATTTGGATTAACCAAATACGAAGGATATGACGTCTTTAAATAAGTCAGCTAAAACACTATTTGCGAAAGTGGAAAAGAAATTAAAAAACAAACAAACGAAACATAAAAGGATGAAAGGTAAGCGCTAGTCGATAATAGAAATATTTGATGTACTTAATCAACAAATAATGAATTCCGGCATAATATGAGATACGAAAACTACCCACTTTTAATTTTCCGTCTCCCTTTCACAGCCTCATGGATGTCAAATCACAAACTGCACAGAGGTTCGCCCACTGCCGGTTGTTGGTGAAGGATGGGTAAAAAAGGCGCCATCCCCACATTGTACGTCTCATTCATGTGCAAATAGGCCAGGCAACATTTCGTACGTTGACAAGCGAACATGATTCAGCGATGCATAAGTGGGAAGGTATAACAGAAGGTATAACATTTGTTACTTGAATGACCTGGATGGATTGGTGAGGAAGCCATCCTGACGCCGCTCCACCGTTTGTTAAAGTCGTCGCGTGCAAGTGGGCCAGGCATTTCGGGTAAGTACTTGCGCCTGCGTTGCTACAAGGCACATTATGTGAATAAATATATATATATATAGGCGGTTATTTTAGATATGAAGCTATGAAGCTACAAGTAGGTACTTACAAAGCAGGCTCGATTTGTCGAATTCAGTGGGCGTAACGTAGTTAGAAGATATAAGAGCTACGCAATAGGAAGAGAGGCAACTTCTAGGTGAATATAATTGTAGGTAATTAGCGCTCTACGACCGGAATTGCACTTTATTGTGTCGTAGCAAAATTTGCTTTTATTTAAACGATTTAGCGGAGTGAACCATCTGTACTAATCTGTGGCAGTACAGTAATTAGGCAGGCTAGCGATCCGTTTTACAGACTACATAGTGTAGTATAGTCGGAACCTTAATTGTACGAGTCCGACTCGCTCTGGTTTTTTTTTAAATATTTCGTTCTTGATGTGAAAGTTGTTTATATTCATTCAATAACCACAAATCGCGAAAACTTTTCCGTAGTGATCTGTCATCTTATCTAAGAATTCCACGAAATGAAATAAAATTGTTTATTTTGTTAATAGGATATCGGAATCACATTACGTCATTAAAAAAAAACAAAAAAATGGGGTTAGTTAAGTTTTTTTTAGGTAGGGCATTTCGGAGTTGACCTCTGAGATCATGACTACTTAACCGAGCTTTCCTGTGGGTGCCTTAAGCTACTACATTTAAAACCTCCAGCCCGGGGTTATTCAACTATGCTAATTAAAACTGGGTGAACGCTCGCTAAGGGCACCCCCTGTGGGGTACGAACCTTGGCTTAGGGCGTCAACCAGAGGGAGGACATCAAGGATGGGACGGGCTGGAATAAGCTCGATGAGTTGGGCGTTTCTGACTACTCTGAGAAGAAAGGCCGAAACTAACTCAGAGGTCGTAGTCTCTTTTAACGTCCAGACATAATCTTCAGGCCATATGAGGACCATGAAGATTCAGTTGGTCAAGAAATCTATTAAATTATTATACGAAACTGCATCGATTGAAATCATAAAAAATCATAACCTTTTGGGCTTTGCTCAGGTAAAAATAATCTATATATATAAAAATGAATCCCTATTTCCCTTGGTCACGACATCACGCTAAAACGGCTGAACGGATTTGGATGAAATTTGGGATATGGATAGACCTTGACCCGGAGAATGACATAGGATACTTTTTATCCCGATATTTTTACGGGATCGAGACTTATGCGGGTGAAACCGCGGGGCGCAGCTAGTAAAAAATAAAAATGAGAATTTACGTTTTTCTCGCTGAATGCATCATTTTTCAATTTTTGACCGTACATGATCTGTGTTGTATAAATACTACCTACCTATATTTGTTTACAAAAATAATATTATGGGCTGTATGGACCAGATCTTCTTCTTAAGGTGCATAACCGAAAAACATCTAGCAAAGCACAAAAACGTCTATTGTGCTTTCGTTGATTTGGAGAAGGCCTATGACAGTGTGTGGAGGGAAGAACTGTGGTCGACACTATCCATGTACGGTGTGGACTGGCGCTTGGTACGGGCACTGAAATCCTTATACAAGGATTCCAGTGCTTGTGTTAGGATAAATGGGGCATACACGAACTGGTTCTGCATCTCGAGGGGTGTTAGACAGGGTTGTGTAGCGTCACCGTGGCTATTCAACTTGTACATGGATAGTTGTCTGACAAATTTGAAAGAGAGTGAGTGCGGATTGAGGATGAATGAGTTACCTGTCAAATGCCTTAGCTACGTAGATGATCAAGTTCTACTTGCTTCATCAGCAGAACAGTTGCAAGACATGGTGATTGTGATGGATGAAGCATATAAGGTGAAAGGGCTGAATATAAATGTGAATAAGACGAAGGTCATGGTGTTTGAAAGAGGAGAGGATGTATCGGTGTGTGATGTGAAAATAAATGATAAGAGTGTGGAGCAAGTAAGTGAGTTTATATATTTGGGGAGTCTGTTTACAAGGGATGGGAAAATTGATGGGGATGTAGAAAGGAGAGTGAACGCGGGAAATAAAGTGAATGGTGCTATACATGCGATTGTGACCAACCAGTCGATGTCTAAAAAAGCTCGACTGGCTGTTCACAATGGTGTGCTGGTGCCTACGCTTATGTATGGAAGTGAATGTTGGGTGTGGCAAAACAAGCATGAAAGTCGAATAAATGCTGTGGAAATGCGTTCCTTGCGAAGCATGTGTGGTTTGTCTATGAATGATAGGCTGAGGAATAATGTGATAAGACAGCGGTGTGATTTAAAAGAAGATGTTGTGACAAAAATTGAAAAGGGTATGCTGAGATGGTTTGGGCATGTTGAGAGGATGAATGAAAGGCGACTAACAAAACGTATTTACAAGGCTGATGTGAAAGGAAAGGCCGGTCGGGGACGCCCTAGAAGGACATATACTGACCTTATTGGTGATGTTCTTCAGAAAGGCCAAGTGCGTAGTACTCGCAATCGGCGGGAGTGTATGACCAGATGTATGAACGTAAACGAGGCAAAAGGAGTATGTAAGGATCGTAGCAGGTGGCGTTCTGTAGTTTCTGCCTACTCCCATGGGAAGAAGGCGTGAGTTTATGTATGTATGTATGTAAAAATACTATATTTAAAAGTTCCGTACCTTAATCCTGACTGCCCACTCATTTTGCATCTGTGATATAATGTCAAGGCAATTGTCGCACATTTTCCTTATCTCCGCATTCTTATCTTGCATCAGGTCAATAAGATAGGCTGGAGCTTCTGCAACACAAAACATCTAAAATAACTAACTCGCCTTCATTCAATTGCAGAAGCAGCACGCGTAGCATGACCACCGTAGAAACGGGGTTTGTCGACGGAAGAATAGACAAACTGACAGATTGTGATTGTTGATCTGTCATTTTGTCTATTCTTCCGTCAACAAAACCCGTTTCTATGGTGGTTATGCTACGCGTGCAGAACATTGAAGAGGGATATTGATCTTGAGAGTATCAAGTACATTTCAGTGTCAAAATAGGATTTGTGCACAAAATTGAGACTTCAAGCCAAAGTCCTCAACTATGATAAATAGAGTAAAGTGGTTAAAGGAACCATGCGCTCAATATTGGAGAAATCTATGGGTAGGTATAATATTATTGAAAGCGGTATATGGCATCTTTTACGGGCCCGCGTGGTGGATTACGGCCCGCACCCTCTCACTGAGAAAAGACCTGTGTCCCAGAAGTGGGAACATTATAGGCTGACTTATTATAATAGCCGAGAGTGATTCGAACAGGCTTTTTTAGGGTTTCGTATCTTAAAAGTAAAAACCGGAACTCTTATAGGATCACTTTGCTGTCTATCTGTAAAGACACTTTTTCTCAGGAGCAGGTAGAGGTATCAAGTTGAAGTTAATATCAAATACAAAGTTAACATCTGCTATACCTTGGAAGTGTATTCATGCTTCGTCAACGCAACCATAAGATACACACATTTATGTCACATATTTTGATACTCGCAAAATCTATAGGGTACTTCTCGTTAAACTAGACCAGTGGTCGGCAAACTCATTAGCCAATAGAGCCAAATATCAAAACTATGACGAATAAGATTTCTTATGAGAGCCAATCCTTTCTCTGTGTCCAAACTGTCTCAATACAATTTTCTTAATCCTTAAAACTCCCATCCTCTTTCACTCCACAACGCTTCCTAGAATTAACTTGCTAAAAAGTAGGATACCATCATCACCATAATTCGGCTGGTAATAATATGATGAAGGCATCTTACTTATTAACACGTTAACCTTCGAAAACTTGCAAAGGTACATACATACAGTAAAAAAAACACAACTGCCCTGCCAAAAAACGAACTGAAAAGTAAAAGCAAGTTGTATTAATTAATCTGTATGTACAAAGTGGAAAGTCACTCATGTAATCGCTGACTAAATAGATAATTAAAATTGTCATTGCTGTCGAAGGACCGTTGTGTCGTTGCGTGGCACTTTTTAGAGTTCCGTACCCAAAGGGTAAAACGGGACCCTATTACCGACTCGGACCCTATTAAAGACTCCGCTGTCCGTTCGTTTGTCTGTCTGTCCGTATGTCACCAGGCTATAACAACAAATACAAAAAAATAGAATAAAATAAATATTTAAGGTGGGTCCGCTACAACAAACGTGTTTTTTTTTTTTTTTTTGCTGTTTTAAGTATAGATAATGGTGCGGAACCCTTAGTGCGCGAGTCCGATTCGCACTTGGCCGGTTTTTTAATCTAAGATGTCCCCCGACTGCAAAGACAATTTTATTTATCTGTTTACTTACGATTAAATGAGTGACCTTGCGGTATGTATATGTCGTGGCTAGATTTTAGAATTGATCATTTCATGAAATGAACATCGACCACTAGTCACATCAAGACCTGTGGCCTGGCCAGATCAGTGAATACTCAACGGTTGACGATATGACCAGTTAAACGCACTTCATGATGTGGCCAAACATTAGGGATCATTTCGTAAAATAGTTAGATTATCCACCGGTAGAGGCGTTGATGTCACTTTGTATTTATTGTGCATCATAGCGGCGGCATACAAAAATCAAACAAAGTACGTAACATATAAGTACAACCATGCAAAAAAAGTTGAAGGACTTTTATTGGGTTTTCAAATATAATATTATGGAAAGCGATCAATTTGGAACCAGCGCTCGCCAGCCGCTGCAGCGGCGTGAAATGCAACATAGCACTTACAATTCGTTTTAAAACATTTAAAATTTATGCCGCTTATGTGGCACCCCGACCAATTGGGTTAGGTTAGAAGTATGACCAAACGCGCGCGAGCCGAGCAAGCGCTACTTCCAAGCTTTTCGCAGTTACTTGCTGCCTGTCTGCAGTAACTGGCAATTTTTACTACACCTTAAACCATGGATACTCCAAATTAATGATATGGCCAAACGACGACTGTCATATCATTAAACGTTGACGTTTAAACGATACGGCCAATTGAACTGTCCATTTCATAAAATGGTCAGTTCCAAGATCTGGCCACGACATATATACAGATTAATACAACTTGTTTTTTACTTTTTAGTTCGTTTTTTGGCAGGACAGTTGAGTTTTTTAATTTTACTAATGATTTATTTTTATTGTATACATTTTAGTGTAAATTTTTAACATGTCATGCTAGGTGGCTTTAATTTTTTACTTTATTTACTAAAGGTGGTTTTATACTCTCACGGCGAGGCGAGGCGAGGCGTAGATGGCGTGGGGATGAAATGTTTGTTTTGCATGTACGCCCTACCTATGTAAAATATATACCAATAAATAATATCGTTTTGGAATGTGCTCATTAAGGCCTTCAATTGGACACCCATTTTGTAATAAACGAAGATTTTTTTGAAGTGAAAACTTCTTTAGGCGCGTTGGGAATATTTGAGATGGGACTAAACCATTGATTTCGCGACACTGTGATGACACTAGCTTTGGATCATTAAAAAGACATCAACGGTTTGATTACCGCTGCGTGGAGTAAAAGACATCAATGCATTGATTACCGCGGTGCCGATTTTTTTTCAAGTTTTCACTTCTGTCTACACTCCCGGAATGCCACCTTTTTTTTTACACATTTGAGTATGGAGCCTTACTTACCATATTGATTTTTTCCAAAAAGCCTATGTATGGCTCGCGAGCCGCAGTTTGTCGACTACAGAACATCATCATCAATCATGAAAAGGGGTTTGAACATTTTTCTAGGGAAGCTGGTATAGTTACCCCATCGCCATTTTGTTTTTTCTTCGAAGTTGCAAAGATATTTGGAGGTAAAGGTCGCTATAAGATACCTTTACCTCCAAATATCTCTTCAACGTAAAACTTTAGGGTACTAAGTATTTTTTGTTTGTTTAAGGCTGGTCGTATACGTACGGTTTCCTGATTCGGTTTCTTGATCAGGATTCCTGATTCGGAAACCTGAATGCTTGCCTTACATACAAAATGTTCAATTAGGCGCACACGTTCGTACATTTTCCGAACGGAAAAAAAAACCTGACGTTCGTATCGGAAAAAAAACAAAAAAAAAAAAACGAACGTCTGCGCTAGTCTCACGGAATTCCGAATAAGGAATCCTGATCAGGAAGCTGTACGTATGCGGTCAGTCTAAGTGTCCCCTACATTATTTCAGTTAAATCATGCGCCGACTCGCTCTTGGCTAGTTTTTAAAACGGGACGCGTTTTTATTAGCCATACTGTTGCTGGTACGGGTCGAATCCTGCAAAAGAATGCTATTGCTATGTCTTAGATCAAAAGTATCTTTCTCTCATACCTGTGCGTGAAACGAGGTAATCGGCGGCGCGCGGGTGCGACAGCAGCTGTCGGAAGGCGAACACGGTCTGTAGCACGTGGTCGTCGTCGGCCTGGCGCAGGCGCAGTAGCGCCACGAGCGCGTGCGCTGCGCCAGCGCGCAGCAGCGCCGCCGCCGAGCGCTCGTCGGCGCTCAGCGCGCCGGCGCCCACCACGCCCTCCAGCACCAGCTCGGGGTCCACCGAGCTGTCTGCACACGATACCAAATGCATCAAACCAGCGGTGACAGCACGGATATTTTATAACGATCTACTCTCATAACGAAAAGATCATAATTTTTAATTTTTGGAAGTTTACCATCATTAAAAAAAACGCATATTAGAACTGAAAAGAGTTTCAGTTGTGTTTTTTCAGTCGGATTTTAAAGTTTTTTAGGTAAGTGTTTTTATTTTCAGTTTTTTTATCATTTATCATTTTAAATTACATTTAAACGTATAACTTGTATATATGTTTGTAATCACCTTTCAAAACCCTTCCTTTTGATACGCCTCTCGATAGGATTGGGAGAATTTTTAGGTGGGGGTAAACTTATGGATTCGTGTAGTGCTGGGCTACAGAATATAGATGGCACCAATGAAATATAAATAACAGAAGAAGTGGCATAGAGGCTTCTCTGTGTCCGCGCGCCATGATCACAATCTCATGTCATAGGAAAATGGCCGTCTCCGCTAACTAGTGCGATTTCGACCGCAATCGTGACAACATTTAAGAATGCAATCGTGACAACATTTAAGAATGCCGTGTTGTGCAGTGGTTCCTTGTAAAAATTGAGGTCAAAGTAAATCATAAATCATAGAACCACTTATCATACATCAAAATCAGTTGAGCCGTTTAGTAGTTACGAGGGAAAATAGAGACGGACATATACATACAGATCAAAAACACATAACCCTCCTTTTTAGCTTCGCTGCAGTCGGGTAAAAATAAAGTAAATTTTGCATGCCGTAAGGAAAAATGTATCGGTACTATTATTATAAAAAATCCATCTTATCTCAATACTTACTTTCATTAGAAGCAAATAAATTATTTATATTTATTTCTAATGTTTGGGAGATTCCGTTATTATTCATTTCGATTCTGTTGGTTGGCAGATTTTGTTTGTTGGCGTCATGAACCTATCTGTACCATACCCATAAAAATATTATTTTACAGAAATGATTATTCTTGAGAATTTATGACCTACCTATTAATGTTTTTCTGTTTTTCGATTGCAAATAAGCATTTGCTTGATTACTATAATTTAATTACCTGGATCTAAAATCTTCATGATGCAGGGAATCAAATTGTATCGTTCGACAACGGCGAATATATCGATGTTGTTATTAGTGTTCAGTATATTATTGAGAGTTCCCAAACATTCTACCATGAATTCTTCAGTTGCATCACCATTTGTGACAGCTCCTGCTATATCTCCAACAAATTCCTGCAAATTAAATGTTTACAAAATACATTTTTTTCTGTTAGCTTGTTTTTGTGTGTATGTGTTGTTGTTGTTCTTCTATTGTTTTTATATTGTTTCAAACACTTTTATTATGCAGGTACAGTAGGCGGCATCGGCAATGCGGCCGTTAATATGGCATAATTATATTAACGACAGTTTATGAAAATGTTCAGTTTGTAAAATGTCATCTCGCTCGCTCTCACAGGTGTTTTTGTGAAAACGTCTTTCTTAAGCTCATGTGCTATATTGACGCACGAGTACTGTATATAAATATCCATAAGTAACATTTGTGTTTTTATACTATTATAATAACAATAATATAATATATAATATTTGTACCTACGTTGGTGCAACATCTACTTAAAAATATAACATCTTTGTAATTATATCTCTACCAGTTACAATTGATGACAAGCAATAAGAACTTACAACAAAGAGTGCTTTATTCTGCGGATGGTGTGATAGGTTGCGCACGAGTTTCATGAGCATGGCATTGCGGTGACGGAAGGCGCGCCCTAGTAGTTCGCGCAGGCGTCCCTCGGCGGCCATCTGGTTGGCAGCGCGCTCGCACCACGCCAGGTTGATGCACAGCGCCAGCAACACGTCCGTCGTGCCCGCGCCGCCACCGCCGCCCTTCGTGCCGATACTCTCCCCGTTCACGTTCAGCAGCAACATGTCTGTGAGCTGTAAAAATATTATTTAACGTTTGGAAATTAAATTCAGTTGCAGCCTATTCAACAGATTAATCACTCCCAGACAACTATCTGCATCTACCAGTGCGTAAGTAGTAAGTACTTACCAATTTGACGCAATCCGATTGCGTAAACATCAATTTGACTCTATCGTCCATGCTCAAATGGTACAAAATTTTCATTGCCAAATTAATATGCTTGTCATCACCTGTAATTTTTAAATAGTTTAAATGTATGTATTACAAATGTCAAGTAACAAATAATACAACACTATAAGAAGCAACATACTTGTAAATTGTATAAACTTTGGCAGTAATCCCAACTTTATCATCTTGTTGCGTAGTTTTGTATCAAAAGTTAAATTAAACAACAATTTCAAAGTAACATTAACTAGATCAGCATTATTAGAATTCATCAATGGCGCTAATTTTTCAATAATTCCTCTAGATGCCATACTAGTTTTATTTTCTATGAAAATAGAGAGTTTTTGTAAAAATGAAACTATGAGAATGAGGAGATCTATATTCGTATGTCTCTCCATTGCACCAATAAGCAGGCCAACAATATCTTTCTTGTGCATTTTCTCTTCCACTTTTATGTTATCCGCTATATTAAGTAGCATGTAAAAGGCAACCCTCAGTAATTGCTCCTGTCGCTTTGATAGTGTTTTTAATTTGCGTTTCATTTGTTCTTCATCGCTTTTTGATAAAAATTCATCAGATGCACTGCATAGATCTTCATGGTAGCTGGATACTAGTGACCTAGATTTTTGCATATTCACATCGGCGACAGCCCATGTGCCCGATTTGGGGCGACGTTTTGGTTCAGGAATACGACTTTTTGGTGGCTCATTCTAAAATATTAAATTACACTTGTATTACAACCAGCATTTATTTTGAGATGATTTTGTATTTTTTTTTTAATGTTTTATTTGATCATTGAATCCTCACCTTATCAGGTGTGACCACCTGCTTTTTTCCTTCAACTTTTTCCTTCCATTGATCATATCTCTTTAATTCATAATCAATTACATCCATACACAAAGATCCAATTTTATACTGAATAATGACTGGATGAAATTCATTATATGTAGAGAAACAAAAAAATGTGTAGACTATGTTTGTGCTTAGTTCAATGCTTCTTTTCCATTCTTCTCTCAGGACTCTTGAAAGGGCACTTAATAATGCCTCTGAAATTTAAATAAAGATCAAAAATACTATTTCCCTTCAGGCGTCAATTTGGACAGTAATATGGCTCTTCTTTCAAATTTAATTGAAACTACATTATTATGAAGCAGTTTCTTCCAGGTTCTGGTTTCCCGTGGCCTAGCTGGTAGTCCAATCAGAACACAGATAGAAGAGAAGAATTAAATTGGAGGTATAATGCAAACTGGCGGAGTCTTGGATTAGAAATGCTTTTCACTTATCAAAGTAGAACCTCTTTTCAGCTGATAATTCAGGCCTTTAAGTCTATAATTATGTTATGATCTGGGCTTGTTGGGTAAGCTTGAACAAGCGTAGCAAACACTACTATGCTTGCAAACTAAGATGTTGAACACAAGGGTTAAAAAAATTGATTAGGTACTCGCTTTTGCCTGTGGCTCCACTTGAGCCCCAAAGTTCTCGGGGTCAACATTTTTGCTAATTAACTAAATTGCCAATCACTGTATATGTATAGCTATAGAAGATAGTATAGTACACTGTCCTTCCAAATACAGGATTTTCCTAGTTTGATGGGCAGGGGTCTTAATAATAGCCATACCCATCCCATAATTAAACAATACTGACATCAGTATTGTTTAATTATTGCCTAGGTAACATTACCTAGGCTAAGTTTTTGGTAAATAAATGATTACTTACTTATTATTTCCAAAGCTATAATGATGAGTTTATTAGAATTAGTGGACATTGAGCCATATTTTACAGGAAAATTATAGCATATTGCTACAGTATGTAGTTGTTGAACAAAAATACAAAAATTGGTTTGTAGGCCTAATGGGATTACACACAAATAAAATGATAAACTTCCATACATAATTTCATCTACTAAACCTCTGTACTTATATTTAAATTTTCAAAAAACCTTCCTTTGTGCTATCCTTCGTTAAATATAAGGAGCTCTTGGGCAAAACGTCATGCTTCTAGACCCAGTGGTTTAGGCTATGCATGGACTGTCAGTGAGTGAACAAATGAATATAAGATGTTTATTAAGTATATAATTATTCAACTTACCATTTCGTGCTAGCTCTATTAAATTGTCAGGATTTCTAGCAAGTTGCAGTATCAGAGCAGATCCTTTAATTTTTTCTGGGATATCATCATAAAGTAATTCCACATAGTCATCAATACAATTTAATACAGCAACTGGAACACTCTCTACTGGACTCATCCTTGGAAGAAGACAAGTATTATGCCCCAGGCAATCTTTAAAAGGTAAATTGATTAAACATCTTGAAAACTACAATCCATTAATTGTATATTATCTCATTTCATTAAGTACCTATGTCGGTTTGGTTTTATTTGAGACACATCAATTCCACCACATGCACAGGATGCACCTCACACTTAACTTTGCTTATAGTTAAGAGGGTTTATCCTAAAAGTTGGCAATGTTGTAAATAGCTGTCAAATATTTACCTGTTTTGATTAATTTGGAAATATTACTGTATGGAATTAAGCAACGTTAGAAATTGATTATGAAATGCAAAAATTAATATCATAACACTGAATATTTATTTTTAGATGTAAAAAAAGTAATTGGAAACTTCAACAACATCAACATCAAATTCAGTGTTATAATTGCAATTATTCATTAATATTCTAGCTCGCTAGTTAGCCACATTTCTTATTTCCAAACAGTAATATTGCCAAATTAATAAAAACAGCGAAATATTCGAGATCTATTTGCGACATTGCCCACTTTCAGAATAAATGCTATTAAGAGATGTTTAATGTCAAAAATATATGGTTATGCAGAAGTTAATCATGAATTAGATAAAACCCAGCATATCCATATCAAAGTTTAACACACCATAAAGCAAATACAACAATTATTAAAAAGATAAAATCTTTACTTCTACCAATATTGCGTATTTGATAAAGTATTCATCATAGTTTAGAAAGTAAATTCGTCAAGGTAAGCAAATAGATGTGTAACTCGGCAATTAAAACATAAAAAAGAAGGTATTATTTCATTATTATGGTCAGGTCAAAGGGCCATCCTAGATTTAATTTCTTTTCAAAATCGAATTAATTTGATTTTCAATAAAAAATGTTGATCATCAAAAGTATAAATCTATCCCCCAGATTCTGTGCGAAGTATGATAAAAAGAAAAAAATACTCAGAATCTCTTCTCTTCTTCAATAAGTCTGTCCATGTTGTAAATAAATTGGCGTTTAAGCATGAAAATGGCTTTTTGCTTACCTGGCTAATTGAATACTAAAATCCTGCTGTAAGTATAAGATCTGAAGAGAACTATATATTTTATCGAAAAATCAATACAAAACACTGGTTTGGTCTTTAGAAAATCTATTTGTTTGTCACAGAATCATAGATCACGCTTCACTAGTGTCACTGTCACTCATGGCCATGGAATTAGTATGTACGATATCGTAAATTATTGGTGGCAGTGGCAGAGGGCAGACCAATAGCCAGCCATATAGTTTAAAACAGTAGGACTTTAAAGTTTATAAAGTTATTTTTTTTAACACCTTATTTATTTGCCGTCGTATATTAAGGCTGCATCATGAAATCAGATATTATGACCGAGCTGTTCTCAGTACCTATTGTATTTAATTTTATGCTTGTGACTCTATGGACACTTATTTTTAATTTCGAGCCCCAAGATACAGGCAAGTCCCTAGTTTGGGGTCACTGTTCAATCTGTTCTTGTACAATCTGATTATTAGAATAAATTAATTGAATTCATACATTCCAACCCAATGGATACTCTACTAAAAATTGCATAAACAAAAAAGGAGTAAACCGGTTACCATCCAAAGTTTGACATCACTACGCTAGACAAGGATGGACGGCGGACAAAAGAAGGAAAGACACAACACTCAAGTCTCAACAGTGCAGTGACTAATTTCAGGAATTTTAATATTTCTAAGCAATTTAAATTTTTTATTATTAGTTCTTGGAAGCATATTTTCGTGATAAACATTTCGAGTTTCTCAACTATTTCCTTGTGATATTATTGTGAATAATTATTTATTGACTTTAAATCCGCGTTATGAATGTTCCGTGACGATACAACATTATTTGTGTATTTCCTTTCAGTGAGATAAGAACAACGATATGAGATAATTTGAAGGACTTCTGTCCTTTGGATCGCCTCATTAATGGTATTTTGTGAAGTCAATTTCTATAATAATGCTTTAATAACATAATTACTTTTACGTCGCTCATTTCACACTTACTTTCAATTTGTTTATTTTGCAATAGTCGTCAATCAATACATTGCTGAACTCGATTTATATCTCTGTCTGAACTACACTATCCAAATCAATAGCTAGTAATTAAACAAATTTAAAAAATGTTTGCGTAAGTTAATCTTATAAGTTGCAAATTACTGTTGCAGTTTCTGAGGAAAATGTATATACTTTCCATTATTGTAATCCTATCAAAGACCCTGCCTTATCATGGCAGAAACTACCTATATCTTTTTTATCTAACCTAGTCATAAGTAATTAGTACCTATTCTTTTTGTTCCATGTGTAATTTTAAGATGATCATCAAAAGCCAGTATAGTTCATTGAGGTTTTACAACTTCAACAATATTTTGAATATAAACATTAAAAGAATATTGTTTATTGATAAAAGTATGTACTTATAGAAATGTATCAGAGAAGAAGAGTGATCATTACAATCACAGGATTGATGTACTTGACTCAGCACAGTCAGAGTCAAGTACCTACTAAAATCTAAAGATAATTAAATTTAATTGAATATAACATGTAAATAGATTTAGTTATTCATATTGATTTATTTTTATTTTAGGTGAACAGATTGTAAACTGGAATGCTATTCCTATCATAATATGAACTGAAAAATACATCACAATGACTGAAACGGTCCCAACTTTAACAACACCAATCTCTTTGTCAACATATCATCAACTGAGTCTTACAGGTATTTTTTGAATCTCACTTTATTATTATTTCCTATATTCATTAAATATAAATTACATTTTAAGTATTTGAACATAAAATATTTAAAAATAATAGGTTGAGCTCCAAGCTACTGGCAGTCAGGGTTCCAGAGAGGAACCTCCTAACAATACCAGCTGTATCCAGAAGTACCCATACTGTCCCACTGCCGAGCAAGGCCATACTTCCATCACTAGTTTAAATTTATTATTTGTTGTTTTAAAGGGAAAATCATGGAACATTTTAAAGTCTATAAAAAATTCTAATCTTCTATTTAAGTACTAATCTCTACATTCTTAATTACTATGGTGATATTTTGAGTAGCTGGAATTACATACAGATATTTTGAATTGTAAATTATCATCATTTGTAAATTGTTACTGTCACTGACCTAAATTATTGCTAATGAACTAATTTGTTCTGGCATTTTATTCCCATCTCATTGTTATGACAACTTTATAGTTGATTTATTTTAATGTTTTAGTAAGCTAAAAAGATAATTTAATTCTTTAGTTAGAGAGACACTTTCATACTTGACTCACTCATAATAATTTGACCTTAACCAACAGAAAAATGATTCCCTATCACAGTAAATCCAATTATTTCTGTGTAAAGTTAATTACCATTTGTTATGTCGACCAGTGTAACATAAGCAGCAGACTTATCAATTTGTTTATTCAATATTAAGTTTCAGAAGCAAGACCTTTGTGTGTCACTTTAAATAGTAATGACTGCTGCTCTAAGTTTCTTATTGCTAACAAGCCTTGTTTTATTTTTCATTAGTTGAATCAGCAAACATCAAGAATTCTGGGCTCTTCAAACCTAATCCATATTTACAAGTGATAATCGATGACAAAATTTCAAGACGCACTGAAGTAATAAAGAGTACCTTGCACCCAAAATGGAAAGAAGATCTTACAGTGCTTGTAACACCACAGTCTCAGTTATTGTTCCGGCTTGCAGATTATCATAGCTTCAGAAAAGATAATGTTATTGGTGAAAAGCGAGTAAATTTGTTGAAAGTTTTGCTTTACTGCAATGGAAAATGTGATAATGTGGAGCTAATCATAGGTAAATATCAAATTTTAATGTTATTATTATAATACCAGCAAAAAAAAAAATGGGATTGGTTGGCAAAACATTAACTTACAAGTTCATTTGCTTAGTTTATACATATCTTAACTAATCTCTGATTGCGCAAGTAAGCCTTAGTGTATCAATGGCAAATAAAAAGTTGTTGAGATAGTTCAAATATTATGTATTGCCCATAATTCAGCCATGTGAACACTGTTTGCTGATGCAGTCATAAGATCCTCAAGTGCATAGGTGACAGAGTATGCACAAGGTGGTTGGTGGGCCATTGTCTGCAAGGAAACACCACATTACACTCAAGATCTGAGCCATGTATGAACCCCGGTAGAGATTGTTTATGCTACTACTGACTCTAGGTTCGGAGGTTCGGAGTCTATTTAGGGATTTCCAAGTCGGCCGCGCGTAACGCGTGTCCAAGTCAAAAACCCTCGGATGGCTCGATCAAGTTTCCAGGGGGTTTAATCAGTTCCCGCCAGAGGTCATGACTTGCTGTAGAGGTGTTGCCATAGCCGGACCCACGCATCTAAGAAAACTTTTACGGATTTTAAACCTTTGAGGCACTGAGACGTAGTTGTGCATTGCGTGGCGTGAGTCAGCCTGTACCTTTGTCCTCTCTACGAATCTACGAATTCTACGGTTCTACGAATTTCTGGAGGCGTAATACCTGTTAGTGGATATAAATTTCCTACTGGGGCCGATTTAAGGTAACCACTAGGTTGGCGTGGGCGGACGGTCCCATACTTGACAGGCATACAGAAAAGCAAACCGCCATTCCAGTGATTCGTAGGACTTGGGGAGAAGCCGCCCGCCCATCTGGTGGATGATGCGGCGTAGCAAGTTATTTCTGTCATGTGCTTTTAGTTCTACATTTTGGCAATTATTTTTGTAAGTAACCAACCGGGCTAAAGTAATACCGAGGTATTTCGGGTGCCATGAGATGTTCAGTTAACGACCCGCTTGCCAGTTACGAAGATGGAAGACGTATGATTCCCTTTTTGAGGGATTAGTCAGAACTGAGGAAAGTTTGGCTTCAATCTCTTCAAGGTCAGTGGCTGGACAAGTTAATGCCAGGTCCATGGGCGTACCCAGCATTTCTTTAGAGGTGGGGCAAAAGTAAATAAACTGGATAAGTAGTAGGAATTTGTCTCGATAATACTCGATAACTACGCATGCGCGCTCGATTCATCGATAGTGCATTGTTTTATGCAGTAATTTTGAATTTTAATAAATGAATAATTAATTTTGTTATTTAATGAACATACATTTTTAGCTTCGAGTCAGGGACCAGGGTCGGCCAGATACCCCACCTTGCCCCACCGTGGGTACGCCCATTGCCAGGTCGACTGCGTTCAGAAAGCGGGTTGTGTTTGAGCTAACCGGTTGATCATAAGTGTATATGTTGAATAATAGACGGGCCAATTCGCTAACCTTAGGTAGTCCATTTTTGGCCTCGCCATCTGCTTCTATCTTCAAGGAGACTCACCTGAAATCGTCGATTAATACTAAGCAGTTCTCGAAGAATTCGGATAAACTTAAATCCTTTTATATAAGGATAGGTCCTTGTTAGAAGGGCTTCCTACACGGCTGCCAACCACGTCCCGACAGAGGTGACCTTGGTGGTTTACAACCATGTAGATGGTGGTTTATGACCACAGTTAATGACCAAATTTCAAACAGCTCTGTCTGTCGCCAACCAAGGTCACCTCTGTCGGGGACGCGGTTGGCAGCCGTGTAGCAAGCACTTAGATGCTTTTGCCTGCGGCTTCGCCCGCGTGAAGGTCGTAAAAAAACCACACATGGAGGAGGTTTTTTTAAATACATGTTTGAAACTTGGCAAGATCATGGTGATCAGTCAAACGGTGTTGGAGTTTATTAAACTCATATTTTATCAATATTCATTTATATATTTAAATAGATATCATGCAACACTTGGCTTAGATTAATAAACGTTATTTTTAGCACTTGCTTTGGCTTAGATGTTATCCTTTCTCAATGTTCCACTTGTAGTTTGATAGTTCTGCCACAGTGACAGGAATAATGCTTAGTCAAAGCATATTCATAACATTTATTGACATCGGCCTTAGGAATAACTTAAATTGTCAGGTGAAGTTCTACTCCTTTGCATGTGTTTTCAACCTCATATTTGTATAGGTTACTTTGTTCTAGTTATATTAGGTTACGAATTTCAAATAATAAAAAATGAATGATGAGGAAGTTTAAATTTTATTGAAACTATTTTCCTCATCTCATAAAGTTTTAATTTATTTTATATGTTCTGAAACATACTATGATATGGTTTCTTTGGATTCTTTCGACGCATTTTCTGTAGACTTTTTCGAGAGCTATAATAGGTACTGGAGGACATTATTTTGATGTTAAAAGTATCTTGGAGACTTTATATTATCTATTCACAGTACGGTTGTACCCACATTTTCTATGAAGAACCCATTGCAAAAATAATAAAGAAGGCATTTCATTAAAATTTCTACCAAATAACTACCAAACCTCCACGAGGCATTTTGTATAGCATTCCCATTATGACAATATAGAATGGGAAGCATATGGAACAACGGGAAGCATCTCGACACTCGCTTCACTCGATTAGCAGGGAGTCACATCGCATCGGGTCAGGTCGTGCGTTATATCGCGCTCGTACGGTAGCCTTACTAACCTATTTGCTTTAGTCAGCGTCACCATGAGAGCGATTTTTATAGCTTGATTACAAAACTAAACTAACCCTTAAAATAAAAATGTGTTATGAATGTATTTGCCACCCAAACTGAATGCGGCAAATATGTCGACAAATACGGAGAAGCAACTTAGTTTTACACTATTGACATACAAGTTAATTGAAACCAATTTTTTTTTCAGATTTGATGAAAACCGTGTCCCAAGAAAACTCGTCTAGTGTAAGTGGGGAAGTAAAAGCCGCTGAATTGGTGATACTTCTGGACGGCCTAAGAGTCGATCCATCAGTTTTAAGTCAGTCTCATGAGTTACTCGGAGAATCTACTAACAGCAGTGGTCCCCTTAATGACGGAGTTCGGGCTCGGATTAGGTTACGGAGCAATGCGGAATCTGCTATGCGATCTATTATTCGCTCACAAAACCTAAGAGTAAGTGTTGTGATAATTTAGAATTAGATGCACTTATGTGTGATTATTTAATTGACTTGAATATCTATTAATAAATTAATTCGTAAATATCTAGCCTCCACCGGGCCCGCCGCCGCTTAGCAACGGCACACTGCAGCATGGAGGCCCGAGCGGCGCGGGCGTGGTGGGAAGCGCGAGCGTGGCAAGCGGCGCGGTGTTGCCGGGCGCCGCGGGCGGACTGGGCGGCTCGGTCGGGCCGGCCGGCGCGAGCGCGCTGCCGGATGGCGGCCCGGGTCCGTCGCACGCAGACGCGGAGCCGGCCGTGCCCGGCGTCGCCGTGGTGTACGCCAACCCCGCCGAGGAGCCGCTGCCCGCCGGCTGGGAGATGCGCTACGACGTGTACGGCCGCAGGTACCGATGACTAGTCTTTATTAACCCCCGACAGAGAGGTATTATAAGTTTGACGGCTCTGTCGTTCTGTGTATCTGTGTGTCGGGCATTGTACCTTCAAAACCGGTCCGATTTCAATGCTGTTTTTTTTATTAGAAGGTTGGTTCAGTTGGAGTGATTGCTAGCTATGTTTCATGAAAATCTTCAGCAGTTTTGAAGATAATCAGGTCTTTTCTGTTTGATGAATGGATGTGAGTATCTTCCACAGGTCTGATCCATTTGAAATTTGGTATTCTGTCACTTGAACCTGGAACTGATGTTGCAGCATCACCTGGAATTTGCAGGATACCTAACTCCCTTACCAACTTACAGCACAGGTTTCGTGTTTGGGCACATTGGAATGGTCTCAATGAATAGGTTATAGATAGATGGTGAACAGGGTCTGGTGATGGAATAGGAAATAGAAATGTTTGTGTCGGGGTATTTTCTCTAGGGATCTCAGCCACGCAATGGTAATTTATTTTATTTTAACGCGTCCGATCGACTTGAAATTTGATAAATTTTATTATGTTGCAATAAAGGTGCAACACAGCACAATAGTGATATAGAAAAGAGCCGAGAAAGCAGCGTAACCCCGCTAAAAGATTCACTGGTGGAGATTGACTTAAACCAACCTGGCGGCGACGTCGTAAAAAGGTGCCCATCCATAGCTAAATATCACCCATCTCTCCACTATTGCATTGCCTACTCTATGATGCGTATCCGTTACGGCTCGCAAATCTTTCCATATCCTAAGGGCACGTCTGCCGTACAATTACCGCGCCCCGCGGTCTTCTCCTTGATATGCAATGGCCTTTGTAGTCCCATGAAACATGAGGTTTCATTAAGTGGCTAGTGCAAATCTTGGGTTTCATTCAATTTATCGAGTCTGGTTAAACCATGCTGAGGTCGGTGCGTTTCATTCATTAATTCATTCAACAATTTTAATATACTGCAATTATATGGTAAACTTTACCTGATGCTGCAGCCATGGAAGTCTGCGGAATAACCAATTCCTCAACAATTTGCAGCAGACATATCGTGTTTGGCCTCATTCGATTGGTCTTGGTGTTTAGTTGATTTAGTAGGGTGAACATAGTCCGATGATCTGGAAGGTCACATGAACTCGGTCTTATGAATTTACTTTTAATCGTTGGATTGGTCGAGATGAGAAGTTGATAGACAGGCGTGTAAATGATCTGATGATGTTGGCAAGGAGGTGTTCGTTGTTCGTATGGCAGATTTTTACATTGTAGACCAATACTTCCTCATAGTTATGGTTTTCACACTCATTGTATTATTCAATAGTTAAGTAATAATAAGCAAAAGCAATGATATTATAAAAAAAAACGTGTGCGGTGGTGGGACCCTCGTCAGGAATGAAGTTTCTTCTCACGTATGATTTAAAACAAAAACAAAATTTTCTCAACCGCCATCTAGGATTTACATTTTAATGTCACTATCGACTTTGACACCCTCAAAAACTATGAAAACGACACCCATGACGTAAAATTTGAAAATTTTGGCAACCGCCGTCTTGGATTTTCATTTTAACGTCACCATCAGCTTTAACACCCTCAAAAACCACGAAATCGACGCCCATGATGAAAAATTTGAAAATTTTCGCACCCGCCATCTTGGATTTTCATTTTGACCAAATTCACACTTTCTCTTTCTCCCTTCGGCATGCAGTGTACTCGGGCCGATATGTACAATTTTATCCCACGACACTGTAATCACTTTACTCTTTTTTTTTGTTTTTTTCTGCTGGCGTTCTCTCTCTTTGAATTAGAAGAAGACATTTGCAAGTATTAATACTTTTTAGCGTGACGGTTTCTGAAAGTTTACAAGCCGCGTTAAAGAACTTCGTTCCAATAATAAAATTGATTTTTCATGGTAGAAATAGCATAAGTAAGTTGTTTTGAGCAGGGGTTTTTTAAATTTAAATATTTATTTCCTTAAAGTTTTACCTGTTATTTGATAACCTAACCGTTCCCTGTGCTTCCTACTAACCATGCACTGAAGATCCGAATCTTGGTAGTCGTAGCGGTGTCATCATGCCTTATTAATTATCCATACTTTAATACTTTTCACACCATAATGGCTGAAGGGTGATGAAATTCGGAACACGGTTAGACCATGCCGTGGTTAGGTTAGTTAGGACATAAGATACTGTTATCCCCGTAGTACATTTCAGTGGGATAATTTCCGATCTCCACGCGGGCGAAGCTAGCAATGAGTTATAAAATAATGATTAAAGTTATCACTATTACTAAAACTTGCCCTGTTGCCCGGGGCCACGATCTCCCTTTCGGTTTTCTTCGCAACCCCGGCAGTATGGCTTCTTCCAAGGCAAGCGGTAAATATTTTCGGTCAGGGATTGAAGTAGACATTTCAACTGCCAGATACTACGTGGACCACAACACACGGTCGACGTCGTGGGAGCGGCCGCAGCCGCTGCCGCCGGGCTGGGAGGTGCGGCGCGACGCGCGCGGCCGCGTGTACTACGTGGACCACAACACGCGCACCACGACGTGGCAGCGCCCCGACACGGAGCGCCTGGCGCGCTTCCAGCACTGGCGCGGCGAGCGGCGCCACGTGGTCGCGCAGGGCAACCAGCGCTTCCTGTACCCGCACCCGCAGCCGCCGCACCAGCCGGACTCCGAACACGATCTCAACGCTACCGGTACTTTTCTTGTTTACCTACCTATTCGTATCCACTTACATATTCGACAAAAAAAAAAAAACAAAACATATTCCACTTATAACAGCCATCAGCATCGCAATAACAATGAGGTAAAAGAGTATTATTCAAAAAAGCTGCTCGCATTTTTGGTGTAAGGTTTTATTTTTCTTTATGTAACCTCATAAAACGAAGTATGCGAAGTATTTTTTGTGTTAATGATAATATCAGACCCAAATAAGTCATACATATTAGGTTTTAATGACTTATTTGGCTCTCTCAGTGATATCTGTATATACAATCATGCATATTTACGTTATCATACTAGCTACGTAAAACAATCTTATCACCTTAATGCCATTCTACCTATGTAGACTTACAGTAAAGAGTATGATAAGTCCTAGTAACAAAATTAATTAATTATTTACTTACCTATTATTTCGCATCTCATTTTCCTTTTATAATTAAAAACTACACATACATACATACATACATAACATTACGCCTGTATTCCCCGAAGGATTGAGCAAAGGTGTATCTATAGTACACCCACATTTAGCCCGTTATGTTTAAGTCCCATGTAATAGGAGGCGAGCCCATTGCCATCAACCGGGCACAAATCCAGACTCCGGGCTGCTACTGAGAAATTCCAGATGAATCGAACCCAGGACTTCATACTCAGCAGTAGCGCTTTGCGACCACTAGACCAATGAGGCAGTGAAAAACTAAATTTATATTAATACCTCCTGTAGACTGTGCGCTGACCGTCCACGTGGATTTGCACGCTATCCTCTGCATCACATCAACGAAACCCTATTACTAGGGCCCTTTTCTCATACACATACTGTTTTCGTATCAGTACCGGGACGGTTCAGTGAAGCAGGTATTCTTATGCAAGTTCTCACACGTCACCAAGACCGCGCCTTGATGCGATGCAGCCGTTCTAACTGACTGTTCCACGGCGCACGTAGTAGACGATTGCGAAGTATTGCACCTTTTACACATATACGGATGCGGCATGGTACGGTCAAATCAATTCGCGATATTCAACTGAACGTCCTGTGTATTCTGCCCACCGGCAACCGTGTACCATCGAAGAAACGCATATCTATACACCGTAAGGACTATTTCTGCTTGCAGCGCTCGGCCGATATAGTAACGCTTACCTACGAAAAAAAACCGGCCAAGAGCGTGTCGGACCACGCACAATGAAGGGTTCCGTAGTTGTGATGAATTTTTCTCAAGAACAAACATAACAGAGTAGTTGAAAAACATGTTCTCCCATACGGAATGTATGGAAGAACATGTTTTTAAACTGCAAATGTAAGTTGGTCGATTATTACTCGTTAACTTGTAGAGCCTACTTCGTTGTGATAGTTTTCTTTTTAATTTCGTTATATAACTACTCCTGTAAATTTTTCCACATATCCAGAACCAACCATTTAGCTGGCAGGGGGAAGGCGGGACACTTGACTCTAACAAAAATTTGAATTTTAAAGCTTAATATTTCGTAAACGGATCCCTGAACCTAAAAATGATTTTCACAAACTATCAATATTTTTCAACGACCTTTCTACCCTACAACAAGGGCTAGACGAAAAAAAAAAGCATCTCCACTTTACGTGTATAAGAGGTAAAACAAAAGCTTTTCATTATTTTATCACTTTGTCGGGGTGATTAATATGTTTACTCATGCTAAATTACAGCTTTCTAGTACTAACAGTCTCTGAGCTAAGCCACGGACAGACAGACAGACGGACATGGCGAAACTATAAGGGTTCCTTGTTGACTACAGGACCCTAAAAAGGGTCGTGTGCACGGGATTTTGTTCCCAAACTGCTTAGATATGCGTTTCTTCGATAGTACATGTGGACGGTCGCTATATAAACGGAATCCGTGTGTGAAAAGGGTCTAAAACTATGCAGTCTGTCTGACACAGGACTGTACTACCCTTTTTACCCGACTGCGCGACAGCAAAGACATGCTTATCGATGTATCTTCGGTGGATTTTTTATACCCTCGAAGCATCCTAACGGTTGAATAGCGGGTAATACATAAGGTGTCTATCAATACGTCTGGGTCTCTTTTTTTTGTGTAAAAATAAAATGGCGGATTTTTTAAATCATTCCTCTTTGCCCCTCACCAAGCCGCCCCACTGGTGGGGCAAAGAGGAATGCCTAAAATTATGCAGTGGAATCTGCCTAGTTCGATTTAGTGGGGCAGATTCCACTAGTCTAAAATCTTGTGAATTCTACCCCACTAGGGTTGGCACCTTAGGTTAATCATCTTTTGGCACGGCATAATCTTACTGATTACCTTATAAATAACAAACAACCCTACTCATGACTTCACTTGTTACTTTCATGCGCACCGTCTATATTTTGCCAAATGATGATTAATCTGTGATTTTAGTAGTTTAAATAATTAATATCATGTCGTTTTCATTTACGGAGAGAGATCATAATCAATTTGTGTTTTTGAACTTATTATGAAAAGCATTATAGCAGTGGAGTTTCTTGCCGGCTCTTCTTCATAGGAAGTTACCAATTAGAACCGTGCGCTAGCTTCTGACGTTTTATAAGTGCCCTTGTAGGTTTATGTGAAATATTTTTTTTTTAATTAATGAACCTGTACCTAAGAACAAGCCATTGTATTATCTGTTATTTTAAAGGTTTACTTTATTTATATTTACTAAGACTTTGTTTTATTTGTAACAAATCGTGTAATTAATCTGTGATTTACAATCCGATTACTTCCAGAACCAAATAGTAAACAAAAATTTCAAAATAATTATTTTTGTACTTTTATTTAAAAACACTATCTATGTACTAAGTCCAACGTTGCCCTAGTTACATTTTACGTAGATATACACTTCTTTCTTTTCCAAACAAATATAAAATACGAGCACACTTACCTACACGAATTCTAAGGTGCCAACCCTTAGTGGGGCAGAATCAAAAAAAAAAAAAAAAAAATTGATTCCACATAAACCTACAAAGGTACTTATGAAACGTCAGAAACTAGGTGCACAGTTCCAATTGGTCGCTTCCTATGGAGAAGAGCCGGCAAAAAACTCCATAGTTCAAAAATAAATGGTTTCTATAATGTTTTTAAATAACAGTGTTAATAGGTATGAGAGGACAGTGTAGGCCTATCAACAAGTACCAGGTACTTACTTAGTAAAATAGAAAATGGTCCACAAGTCAGTCTACAGCCTACAATGTTCTCACATTCACAAAATCTAAAAAAAAATCTATATAAAAGATTAAAAAAACAATAGAAATAAGGACCTATTTAAACCAATTAATGACATAATTGTCACTATAGCTGTAACAAATCTAATTAGATTTTTTTTTAATATAAAGAAAATTGTAGGTATATAATGTCAAATAATGAAAAGATTATGTCAAGGAAGTATGAAAAAAAAGTAAAATAAAATAATCATCGTAATTTGGGAGCAGTCAGTAGACATTTACATTGTTATGCCGATAATGAGGTACCAGGGAAGCCACGTGTGCAGAAAGAATTATTGCCAAACTTCCTTGTATTCAACGTAGTCTCTAATCTTATAATAAGCTTTTTTGATAAGGGCACGTTTGATGTGGGTTTTGAACTTTCCATCGCTTAGTTCTGTAACCGACTTTGGCAACTTGTTATAAAAGCGGATACTGTTTATAAGAAAAGACTTACTAACTTTAGTTAATCTAAATTTGGGTATCACAATTTCATGTTTACTACGTGTATTTATTATGGAAATCGCTTCTTACTTTGAAAAGTCCTAAGTTTTTGCGTACATACAAAGTACTTTCTAAGATATAAAGAGATGGCTGAGTCAGTCATCAATTTCTTTGAATTTATTTCTAAGGGACGCACGAGGACTCATTTTGTAGATCGTGCGTATTGCCCTCTTTTGTAAAATGAAAATTGAATCTACGTCAGCTGCCGATCCCCACAGCAGAACGCCATAAGACATAATACTGTGGAAATAAGCAAAGTATACTAACTTAGCAGTGGCTACATTAGTTAACTGCCTTATTTTTCTTACTGCATATGCAGCTGAATTTAATCTACCTGAAAGAGCTCCAATGTGGGCGACCCATTGCAATCTCGAATCCAGTTTCCGTAATAGCATCTAGTTTCTTGCCATCAAGTTTTAAATTTAGACCTACTTTAGGTACATTTGCTAATGAGAACTGAAGACATTTATTTTTCTTCGCATTAAGTTAAAGATTATTAGCTGCGAACCATTTCGAGAGAATTGCCAGACTATCGTTGACATGTAAGACATCCGTATCTTTTCTATCTATTTTAAAAATAAGAGAAGTATCATCAGCGAATAAAATTATATCCGATATATTAGCTATCATGTAAGGAAAGTCATTAATATAAACTAGAAATAGGAAAGTGCCAAGAATTGATCCTTGAGGCACGCTCATCTTAACCAGAGGTTTTAGATTAGAAGAAACTGCCCCACCCACGAACTAGTGGGGCAGATTCCACTGCAAAATTTTAGTCATTCCATTTTGCCCCACCAGTAAAGGGGGGTTTCAAAAAAGATTTTTTATTTTGGGACCCATTATCGAAAAAAAAAACTTTAGGAGCCGTATCCAAAAATACGACACACTAAAAAGTTACAAATAAAAAAAATTAAAAAGACCGGTTAACCCATTTTCAAGTAGTTGGATGTAGTTGATGGCATCAAATTTGAGATTGAACTAAAATGACTGCCTAATGATTTCAGGAAGCAGTGGAGTGGCCGGCACTAGCGTGACGGTGGCGAGTCCGGGCGGCACGCTGGCAGCCCCCGCGGCCCCGGGCCCCGGCGGCCCCGCGCCCGCGCCGCCGGGCCCCGCGCTGCCGGGGCCCGCAGGCGCCGGCAGCTCGCCCGCGCCCGACGACTCGCTGGGCGCGCTGCCGGCGGGTTGGGAGCGCCGCGTGCAGCCCGACGGCCGGGTCTACTACGTCAACCACAAAAATCGCACCACGCAGTGGGAGGACCCGAGGACTCAGGTCACTAGCACACCATCACTACGTTATTTTATTTTTTTAAAGTTCTATACCATAAAAGGAAAAAAACTGACCCCTTAAGACTCACCAGGCGGCATGGCGCGGCATGTCCTGGCAAACAATTTTCGTAAGCGGAAATTACTGACAATACTTTTGGTGTGAACACGGACTAGTGAGAGGGCTATTACGATAACTGACAGACGAATATCTGCCGCCGGACTGTAAGTCAGTGGGGCGGGGCTCTTAAGTGAGCGTTATTTTTTATAACGGTTCTGTACACTGATGTCCTATCCTTTTCTGACTTACATCAGTAGTTCCTGGATTAACTTCTTTCCGTTATAGGGATCTGAACTTAATTTAAAGGTGCTATTATCGTTGTAGAGATTTCTATCGATATATCAGGAGCTATACGTGCCTATACACGTGCTGTGACATGTTAACGATGCATGAACATTTAATTTTACGCGAAGCAAAAAGGAGGGTTATGATTTTTTTGTGATGTAAAAATCCCAAAAGGCTGGGCGCCTTTTGAAGTAAATATAAATACAATAGCTCCAGTGAGCACACGTAAACTGTATAAACCACGATAACTGTTTGTGTCATGTACAGGGGCAGGAAATGAGTGCTCTGGAAGAAGCACTGCCACCAGGATGGGAGATAAGATTCACGGAGGAAGGCACGCGATACTTTGTGGACCACAACACGCGCACCACGACGTTCCAGGACCCGCGGCCCGGCGCGCCCAAGGGCCCGCAGGGCGCCTACGGCGTGCCGCGCGCTTACGAGCGCTCCTTCCGTTGGAAACTTAGTCAATTCAGATATCTCTGTCAGAGCAATGCCCTACCCAGTCATATTAAAATAACATTGTCTCGACAGTCACTATTTGAGGATTCTTATCATCAGGTAAATACTTCTGTTATATTTAAGTGAATAACCCACAACTGGCATCAAACATACTGAAAACGAAAAGTATTGATACTGATTGATGTTATTGATAAAATTGGGTCCATTATACAATGATTTTTTTTAATGAATGTTACAATAATCATAAAACTACATACTAGCATATAAATATTCTAAAACGTATTGTTTTAGAATATTATATGTAAGTATGTACTTTGACTGTGACTAAATCATAATAATTATATTTCTATTTCAGATAATGAGGTTGCCTGCATACGAGTTGCGCAGACGATTGTATATAATATTCCGTGGTGAAGAGGGATTAGATTATGGCGGCGTCAGTAGAGAGTGGTTCTTCCTACTATCTCACGAAGTTTTAAACCCCATGTACTGCCTGTTTGAGTACGCCAACAAAAACAACTACAGCCTTCAAATTAACCCAGCCAGTTACGTCAACCCAGACCATCTCCTTTACTTCAAATTCATTGGCAGGTTTATAGCAATGGCGTTGTATCACGGTAGATTTATTTATTCAGGGTTTACAATGCCCTTCTATAAAAGAATGTTAAACAAAAAACTTACCATGAAAGACATAGAATCTATAGATCCCGAGTTTTACAATTCTTTGGTATGGATCAAAGATAATAATATTGACGAATGCGGCCTAGAGATGTGGTATAGTGTGGACTTTGAAGTGTTAGGTCAAGTCATACACCACGAGTTGAAACCGTCCGGTGATAAAGAACGCGTCACCGAGGTAATTTTATATTTACTGATCCTTAAATACCTTTTATTTTGTGTCTATGCATACTTCTTTATAACTGTTTTAATTGCTTTTAGACAAATAAGGAGAATTATCTTCAGTTAGTCACTCAGTGGCGAATGACTAGAGGAATCGAAGAACAAACTTCAGCATTCTTGGATGGGTTTAATGAGGTGAGGCTTTTCAAACCATAATTTAATTACTGATGAAAAAATGTGGTTTTAGATAGCTTAACTCTATATTATATTTAAGACATAAGAGCCGAGAGTGCAATGAAAAAAGCAGACAGAAAAAAAATTAAACTTATAAAAATATTTATTATTAAAAAAAAAAAAATGATGTCATCAATATTTTTGGTCCTTACCGTGCTTTTAACATGTAGATCGTACGCAGCGTGCTAGGTTTGTATTTGCCAGTACATTAAAAATAAGCCAAAAATACATTAAAATGACCAGGCATTTTTGCTACATGAAATTTTCGAAGGTTGCAATGTACAGTCACGAGCATAAATATATTACTATGGACAGCTCGGCAATAATATCTGATTTCATGCTTCATCGATTAATATATTACGGCAAATGTATGTGATTTTTTGTGGGAGGCATATACAAGTGGCACTACAAATATGTGATATCGAAGGAACACCAAAACTATCTAGCGAGGCAAGCGCCGCCTAAATATAGGATGCTGCATCGGCTTCAAAAATATATGTCAATACAATATCAATGGACAAGTTTTGCTTAATAAATATCTGCCTATTCAGTTAAATTCAGAAGAATGTGATACCGCGTTGTAATCTAAAATGTCTGATATCACTTTGGTAGCATAAAAATATGACTCTGAATCTGAATGTTCGAATCTTCTTATAAATCGTAATCATCGCAATATTACAAAAATATCCCACTAGAAGCATAGATATCTAACTGTAATGTATGAAAGTAGAAATGTCAATAATAAGCGTTTTATTTTTGGCAACTGAGTTGATGTCGACTATTCTGCCAGTATCAATTACCCATCTTAAAGTCGGTGAGTATTCATTTAAATATACTGTTAGGTTTTTATGGTACCATAGTGATGTCAGATATTTTCGTTCACAACGAAGTATCACAATCTCCTCTAAATTTAATTAGTAGGCAGATATTTATGACGCAAAACATGTTGTACACGCCTCCCACAAATTATCACATACATTTGCCGTGATATTAATGGATGAATCATGAAATCAGATATTATTGCCGAAAGATTTTAGTGGCAACAGACTATCGCTTGAATTTTGTGCCTCAGTAAGTGTAACCGGCGACGTCAAATCTAAAAAAACCGGCCAAGTGCATGTCGGACCATGCACAGTTTAGGGTTCCGTAATTGGGATGAATATTTACGCAAGCATTTGCATGAGTCGTTTGATTGCATGAGTCGGCAATTGTTTGTTTCTGGAAATTCTTGATTTTGAAAAATCAGAATACTAAATTAAAATTAATATTTTGCATTCTCAGGTTGTGCCTCTGGAGTGGTTGAAATATTTCGACGAGCGCGAGTTAGAATTGATGCTGTGCGGAATGCAGGAGGTGGATGTAGATGATTGGCAACGGAATACTATTTACAGACATTATACTCGCACGAGCAAGCAAGTTCTTTGGTTTTGGCAGGTTTGTATTATTTTCTACTTGTCACATCACTTACAAGTAAAGGCCAAAGTAAATTTGATACTTTAAGCATCGGTGCAGTGATAGCAGGCGATGTAATCACTTTTAGGAAACTTGATGCTGCAATTAGAACTGATAGATTTATGAAGTTATGAAAATTGTTAAAATGTTCAATTCAATTTTAGTTTGTTCGACAAATGGATAACGAGAAGAGAGCAAGATTACTGCAGTTTGTAACTGGTACGTGTCGAGTTCCAGTGGGTGGATTTGCTGAACTTATGGGATCAAATGGTCCACAGAGATTCTGTATAGAGAAGGTAATTTCATTGAATTAATAACTAGGGTTCCCTCAATGTATTCAATTTCAGCTGAACCCCCCCCACGTTTTTTTTTGTCAAATACAGCACGCGTAGCATGACCACCGTAGAAACACGGAAGAATAGACAAAATGACAGATAAACAATCACAATCTGTCATTTTGTCTATTCTTCCGTCGACAAAGTTCCGTTTCTACGTTGGTCATGCTACGCGTGCAGGGCATTTTAATGTAAAGAAACTACATAATTTTTAAAGCCATTTTTTTTTATTTGGACAACTTTTATTTGTTTTTTAAAGTATCATATTTCCTAATAGTCTAATCCGAGTCCATGGACGTAATAATGTGTTAGGGGTAGGCCCAGTCATAATACTTAATAGGTTTCAGCTCTGAATAGTTTTGGGAAAAACGACTCGAAAGGTCAGTTTCCAATCCATACATTGAAAATGGAAATTATTATTCTTCTCAGTTCCTATCGGGACTACAGAGTTAAAATGATTTGTCAAAAATCTAATGTCCTCAAAATCATTTTGGCCCCATTGTGCGCCGTAGAGGCAAGACTCGCATTACAAGTGTAGTCATGTACTCTTGCCTCTAGGTACCTACAAATCATACTTTTCTTATCCTCCATATATCAACTTGCCTCCTAGACCATTAGCTGGCGACGCCCTGAACCTACAACGATTGATATCGTATTATTTAACGTGTCCCATTGTGCAAATAAAACAAGAAACTTGTCTAAATTTCAGATACTAATCACATTCAATTATCACTGATAGCTTTATCTATTCTGAGTTTTGGTTACAATGCAATTTGAACTTTGTCATGTATGACACAGATTCTGAATTGAAGTTGTATTTTATTTAATAATCTATTACATATTTGATCCTTTGACATTTCGCAGGTTGGAAAAGACACTTGGTTACCCCGGTCACATACGTGTTTTAATCGACTCGACTTACCACCTTACAAGAGCTACGAACAATTATGCGAAAAATTGAATTTTGCTATTGAAGAAACTGAAGGCTTTGGACAGGAATAATGTAATTGTTATATATTATTATTAGAATCACTAAAATAGTTATTGTAAATTATTATAACATGAATGCACCACCTCAAAGTGAGGTTAAATCACCAATGGAATTGGTGCTGTCATAAAAAGACCAACCAAATAATTATATGAATATATTTGTAATAAATTACTTCTATATGATAAAACTATGTAGATATTGTTAGTGTATTATGTCGGTTGTTTAAGAAATATTTGTTTGAACTACCTTTAAAACGAAGTTCTTCTAAAAGTTCATTAAATAATTTTTAAACTGTATGTTCTTTTTATTTCCTGCTTCTGAAAAAGTTTCGGCCACAAAGGAACACGGCTCAGAGTACTTACATCTGTTACCAAGACCTACGGTTTGTCTGAAAAACAAGAGCTCTCTGATGCTATTTAAGCCGGTGCATGTATGACCACGCCACGGCTGGTGTCGGAGCCGCGCGCTCGGACTAATCTTTTAAGTGAGGCCCCACTGACGCGTGCACAACCTCATAGCTGATGTCACGGACCTATTCTATTGTTGTCTGAGTGAGTTCACAAAGAATGCATTATATGTAATAAGTTACAAAATGTAATAGTAAGTTAGGATAATAAGAGTTAGATAAGTACGCTATTGCTATAGGTTACCCTGTAATGATAGATGTAAGTTGGAAATAAATAAATAAAAATTAATAACTATAATATTATAAAGAGAAAAGATTTGTATGTTTATTTGTTACGCTTGCACGCTAAAACGGCTGAACGGATTTGGATGAAATTTGGCACATGGGTAGACTATGACCTGGGTTAGGACATAGGATACTTTTTAACCCTATATTCACACGGGATCAAGACCTTTACGGGTGAAACTGCGGGACGCAGCTAATTTAAACTAATATAAAGAGAAAAGATTTGATCTTTTGTATGTTTGTCTGTCTGTAATGATAAACCCAAAAACTACTAGACCGACTTTAAAAAATATTCACCAATATAATACTATATTATCACTGAGTAACATAGGCTATAATTTACGAAGATATGACGCGGGCGAAGCCGCTGGCGGAAGTTGGTTATTAATATTTTGATTTTAAAAAACAATATGGACCATTGTCTATAAAAAGTTTTAAACTACTGGGACATTTTAGCCATACCAGGGGTGTGGTAAACCCCGTTCCGTTCACATGGCAATTATTTTACAGGGAAAATATGGAAACCGTTTAAAAAAAAATTACGTTCGAGTCGAGTACGTCGAAATTTCAACTTCAAATAAAAAATACTACTTTCTTCTTAAATCATTTGAAAAACCTAGGCGGAATGTAGGCTTGCAAAATATCACAAATAAGTTGACTCGAAAAATTCGACTCTGTATCAGTGGAACGTAAATTCCTCCTTTACAAAATGTTTGTATCTTGAATTAATGGTACGAAAATTATTATTTTATGTCTAAAAGAAGATTTTTATAAAATTTTATATGTATATTCGGTAAGTCTGAGAATCGGTCGTAATCTATTTTTACGCGCTTTATAATAGCTTCACTTGTATGTATGTTTGTTTGTAACCGACTCCTTAGGGCGCTATTTTGACCCACTTTAAACGGCCAGATTTCATTCAAATTTTGCACACCTGTCAAAATTCGATTAAAATATCAGATTATTCTGATTAGATTCGCCAGGATTCATCAATTCCTTTCCGCATCCTTTGCATGAGAGTAAGAGAGATAGAGCGAGTGCGTGAACTACGCATGCGTGCAGTTTTAGAGACTTAATAATATCCATAATATAATGATAACCGTGATTTACAAAAAAGCTTCTTATATACAACAAAACAAAATATTCAGGACAGAAATCTCAAATTATTTATTTTGCGGAATAACATTTAGTAATAATTAGCATAGCCCAGGATTTACAGTCGATAAAGTCATTAACTTTAAATAAGATAAATCTTTCGGAGAGGGAACCTGAGAAACGGCTGCCTCATCTGCGTAAGGCAGCAGGCGCCCGATTTCTCCACTTCCCATATAAGTTACTGAATTATAGTTTAAAAAACACGCTTTTATAGAAAATTCAACTAAAAAATAGAAAATAAAATTTATTAAATTTAGATTAAGTTTTGATTTAAAAATTTTTAAACGCTTTACATTAGCTTCACTTCTATGTTTGTTTGTATGCTTGTTACCGACTCCTTAGGGCGCGATTTTGACCCACTTTAAACGGCCAGGTTTCATTTAAACTTTGTAGATTTATCGAAGACCGATGACAAAACACTAATTTTGTAAGATAATTCCATTATTCAATTTGCAAAGAAAGATTTTTGTCCATTTATATAATTTTTATCTATAGTCGATAAGGCAGGAATTGATGTTAAAATTAATTTCCGACCATTATCTTTAGCCGATTTCTCAAACTTAATTAAAAATTCTCTTTGGAATTATTAATTAAGTTTTTAATTCAACAAAATAACCGCTAAAAAGTTGGCACGGCAGTGTAACTTGTTTGCGTCAAGACCAAGAAGGGAAACTACCAAGCGCACCGATCACCTATTTCTCGGATAAGTTACCGACTCTGATTAAGATGAAATTTTCGGAGAGGGAACCTGAGAAACGGCTATCTTATCTAAGGGAGGCAGCAGGCGCCCGAATCCCTCATTTCTCGGATAAGCTACTGACTTAGAATAAACATCAATGACTTCCTGAATCGTAGTAAGACTTGTCGATATCACTATTTCGTCAATAACCTTATACCATTAAGTCTAAGTGTATATATTAATAACGTTAAAATGAATGGCTTTAAAATCGAGATTTGACTATCAATACAGCTGTACACATTAATAATTTGGAAAATAATTACAGTTACTTATAGTTATCACGGAATTGATAGTAGATTAGATCAAATAACAGTTTAAAAAATTAAAAAAAACACTCTTTATATAGAAAACCAAACTAAAATATAGAAAATAAATTTTAATGAATTCAAATTTACTAAAATTTATTTTCTATTTTTTAGTTTGGTTTTCTATACTATAAAGCGTGTTTTTTAGTTTTTTAAACTATTATTTTTCATACCCCTAAGTGATAAGAGTGGACTATTATTTTTCATACCCCTAAGTGATAAGAGTGGTCCAATCCAAACTTTTTTTTTTTTAAATTTAGGCTAGGCTAGGTGGGTAGGAATTTTGTATTAATTATAAAAACCTAAACATGCACATTCATGGACTGTTAGGCGCAACGAAGTTCGCCGGGTCAGCTAGTTTTACTGTATAATTTTGGCATTACATGGCGTTTCATACTGCATTGAGTTATGACCGTATGAACCAGAGCACGAAGACGCTTGCTGCTAGACCAGGGTTTCCCAACCGGTGTGGCGCACCCGCTAGGGATCGTGGGGGGGCGCGGCGGCTTAAATAATAAACTGATTTTGATTTAGAAAAAGTTAAGGCTAGTTTTCAAAACCCAAAAGTTCATAATATTGTAGGTAGGCACTGTAAAACGAGCTTCAGCTTTTCTGCATAAGTCGACAAAATAAGTTTTCCTACTTCCGAAGCGGCGTGCTACAATTTTGGAGCTAACTTTGCTCGCTCTTCTATTCTACATACATTCTCTTGATTCTTTAACTTTTCTACATAAGTCCACAAAATAACTCCTTTTTCTGTATGAATGGTCAAAAGAAAAATTAACCGAATCCGAATTGTACAATATTTTTCGAGCTCGTTTTGCAATTTTCATTTTCATAATTCTTGAGTTTTTCTGTAAAACTGGACAAAGTAACTTATATTTCTGGTTGAATGATCAAAAGAACCTATCCAAGCGGGTACAAACATTTCCGACCTCAGTTTCGCTCGCTTTACATTCTTATGCTTTTCTGCTTATGTCGACAAAGTAACGTAGGGGCGTACTGATTTTAAAAGAAAGTTAGAGGGGCGCGATGGTAAAAAGTTAGGGAACCCCTGTTGATAGGACGTTGTTGGCTCCATAACCGAATTTTGCTTTGGGTGCCTCAATAAATTAAGGCCTCCAGCCAAGGCATAAACTTATAAACTGCGACTGCACGCTAAGGGCACCCCCGTGTGGGGTACGAACCTCAGCTTAAGGCGTCGCTGGGAGAGGACAGCAAGAGACAGATTGGATCGGCTTAAGATTATTTGGGGACGAATTTAAAGCTACAGGCTAAGCGGCGCGGGCTGGCTTGAATAGGATATTGACGTGTGAACGGGCCATTCATTTAATTTTTAAGGATTGAAATTCTGGAACGAATCATGTCGAGTTCCAGAAAGTTGGTCCCCCAAGGGCTTTCTGAAACTCGGCATGAGTATTCGGCTTCTAAAAACATTTTTAGACCACAGCAGACGGGCCACCTTGTATTTAGGTAAGATTATGAACAAAAACGAAAAATATAAACTAAATGTATTTATTTAATTATTAAATGAAAGGAACAATTATTTTAAGCAAAATAGGTAGTGTTAGTAACAAGTATTGAATTGGAAGTCTACCACCACTTATTGCAGTATTATTTTAACCTTATTTCAGTGTGGGAAAAAGATGAAGATTTACGTCCCGTACGCACTTTTTTTTTTTCCTGAAGTAAGATTTAAATAATATTGCTTTATGAAGTGGTGGTAGGCCCAATAATATTATAAATTAGCACAATTTCAGATTAGCAAATTCCTCTGCAATTTTCATCGCTTCCTCAAGATTGGTGTAATTATTTCCGGAAGCCTGACCAGATTCTGCTTTGCCACCACCCTTTCCACCTATAATTGGGACAACAGACTGAATCCATTCAGAAGCTAACAAACCTTTCTGAATTGCATTTTTAGGCACTGCAGCAAGACAAAATATCTTGTTTATTTTATCGTCCACAGAAAAGAACATTGCTGCAGTAGTTGGAGAAAGAAGCTTTACTTGTTTTAAGGCACCGTCTAAAGCTTTGGTGTTACCAAATGCCTTTAACTCTGAAACAATAACTTTGCTTTCTTTCTTCTCCTCGCAAATTTCTTTAGCTTTTTCTGCAACCTCTGTAATTGTCACAGCATTTGCAGCTCTTTCTTTATCGTCCAGTTGCTTTTTCAAATTTTTAAGCATAGTTCTTAGTTCTTCTTTTTTCCAATACGAAATCTGAGCTTGAGATATGTCGTTTGTAAGATCGACAATTTTTCTAAGAATATCCTTCTGATTCACATTGTCACTCTGATCTTTAATGAAATTAGCAACATTATTGACTTCATTTTCTAATGTACTCGATTTACTTATAGCTTTCATTGCCTCTGGTCCAGTCAAAGCTACGATTCGTCGAATTCCTTTTGCGATGCCTTCTTCGCTAACAATCACATAATCTCCAATGTGTCCTGTCTGATATAAATGAGATCCACCACAAAATTCGACAGATGTTTCGTAGGCAGTTGATCCATCTGGATTTTTCTCCAAATCTTCAACAGGTACACCAACAGATACGACACGAACTGGATCCGGATAGTGTTCATCAAACATAGCTCTCAGACCTTTTATTTTTTTGGCTTCATTTAAGCTCGTATGTTTAGCGTAGACAGTTTTATTTTTATTTATAATTTCTTTAATCTGATCTTCTGTTTCTTTAATTTGTTTTATAGACATTGGACCCTTGTTGGTAAAATCAAACCTAAGACGGTCCGGCATAACAAGGGAACCACGTTGATCAGAATCATTTCCAAGAACTTTTCTTAACACATTGTTTAAAACATGAGTGCCCGTGTGATTATTCATTACAAGTCTTCGTCTTTCAGTATCAATATGCATTGATAACTTATCTCCAACTTTCAGAGATCCTTCAAGTTTTCCAGTATGTAGTACATATCCTCCCTTAACTTGTACATTATTTACCATGAACTCAACACTCTCGTCGTCTATCTTTACCATATATCCCTCGTCATAAATTTGCCCACCCTGTTCAGCATAAAAATTTGTTTTGTCCAGTATAATGCCACATTCTTGACCAGATAAGACCTCATTAACAAATTGTTTGTCTTTTCGCAAGGCGACTATAGTACCAATACAAGGAGAAAAATTATAAACTGCTTCGCTGTCGGTAGATGATGGCACATAGTTATATTTTGGTGAATCATCTGTTGGAGGCAAACCAGACTCTTGTAAATGACTAATAGCATGTACATCGAGAGCCAATAAATCTTCTTGACCTGCAACTTTTCCTTGTGAAATTAGTTGAGATTCTTTCTTTGATTTTTCATAAGCATCCATGTCTATCGTAAGCCCGTTTTCTTCACACATTAATTGTGTTAGATCAACTGGAAAACCGTAAGTATCATAAAGACGCCAGGCAACATCACCAGGTATAACTTTACCACTTAGTTTCTCAACAGTTCTATTAAGCAAATTTCTTCCACGCGAAAGTGTTTTCAAGAACTGCACTTCTTCTTCATTTATAAGTTGAATAAGTGATACAGGATCTTTTGTTATTTCAGGAAAAACATCTCCCAACAATTCTACAACAGTGTGAACTAAAGACCCAAAAAATCCTGGTTTGGCATTCAGTTTTTCGGAGGCATAACGTACTCCTCTCCTTAAAATTCTTCGAAGTACATAGCCTCTACCAGTATTGTCTGGACACCCACCATCTGATAAAGCAATAGTTAATGTTCTTGCATGATCAGCCAGAACTCTATACGCCATGTCTATTCCATCGACATCTTCCGATCCAACTTTTCCAGAATAAGGTCTCACTCCTGTGCCCATTTCAATTGCTTTAAATATAGGCATAAAGAAATCTGTGTCATAATTAGCTCTCTTATTTTGAATCACGGACACTAATCTTTCCAGACCTAATCCACAATCAATATGCTTTTTTGGTAGCGACTTTAATGACCCATCTGTTTCTCTGTTGTATTGAATAAACACCAAATTCCAAATTTCCAGTACATCAGGGTCATCCATATTGACGAGATGAGCTGCATCACGTCCTCCAATTCTATCATAATGCAACTCTGAGCATGGACCACACGGACCTGTTTCTCCCATTTCCCAAAAGTTATCTTTCATACTCCCAGGTAGAATATGTGATTCAGGAAGACCTAATTTCAGCCAGATTTCTTTGCATTCTAGATCTGGCTCTAGCCCTGACGCAGCATCTCCTCCAAAATAAGTAACATACAATCGATCCCCAGGCAACTTAAAAACTTCAGTAAGAAGTTCCCAGGCCCATGCACATATTTCTTTTTTGAAGTAATCACCAAAGGACCAGTTACCCATCATTTCAAAAAATGTATGATGGTAAACATCCTTACCGACATCATCTAGATCATTGTGTTTACCTCCAGCTCTTATGCATTTCTGGGTATTAACAACTCGTACATACGAAGCCATATCAGAGTTAGGGTCCACGGATCCTAAAAAGACAGGTTTAAATTGGTTCATACCTGCATTGGTAAATAATAGCGTTGGATCGTCCAAAGGTATTGTAGAAGACGAATGAACATATTTGTGACCCTTATTTATAAAGAAATCAATAAAGGTTTTTCTTATCTGGTTGCCACTCATCGCGGTATCCATTTCTGGGTCAATCTGAAAAATAAGAAAGATTTATGATAGAATGATATAGAAACAATATATTGAAAACTCGGTAATCTAATCATATTTCTTTAATGAAATAAAATTACAAAATTCGTGGGACCGGAGCAGGCGGTTTAAATTAAAGATGAAACAAAGATTATTGGCCGGATACTTGCTATCTGTTTCTCTATATCTAGAATGCGTAAAACATAAATCAACTTGTGCATAGTGTAATAAAGTCTTAAATAAAAAACCGGACAAGTGCTAGTTGAACTCGCGTGGTGAGGGTTCTGTCCGATAAATGTTATCTACCATGTTTTTATCCCAAGAACATGTTTGTACCATGTTTGTGCGCACAATATGAGATTTACCATGTTATTTGAAGACCATAGATTCGACCATACTACATACTTTTTCAAAATTTTAGGTCTAGTAGTTTCGGAGATAAGGGGGGGAATGGTCAATTTTCATCGAATTTCTTAAATATCTTTAAAAGTATTTATTTTAAAATTACATTAAAAAAAAAAACTTCGGTACATTAGTTTCGGAGCAAATTGGCTGTGACAGACAGACAGTCACACTGGTGATTCTAGGATTCCGCTTTTCCTTTTGAGGTACGGAATCTTAAAAAAGTTAGTATGGTCACAGATTAGATATTATAATAGTGCACGCAGCTCCATTAAGTAGTTAACCCCCCCCCCCCCCCAAAGTCACGTGTGTTCAAATCCATGATAGCACTAAGTTGATTTTAGTAATTTGCAAAAATATTTTATTATAATTAATGTATTGTTTTAGTTAATACGGTTAACATTTACAAACGAAATGTGCTTTTTGTCATTCATTATATTTTTTAAATAGAGAGAATAAGGAACACAACAGAAAAAGAATTAGCGAAATCGGTCCAGCCGTTCACGCGTGATGCCGTGACCAAGGGAAATAAGGATTCATTTTTATATATATCAGATTTAAAAATCCGGAAAAATAAAATACTTTAATAATATTTATTATGGCTGTTAATTAACAAAACTTTGATATTATTTTACTACAAAGATTTATAATTTGCAATTTGATTTGATAATATACAGTTATAATATATATATAATAATATATAACATCACGCCTGTAATCCCCACATGGTTAGGCAGAGGTGTACCACATTTCGCCAGTTATTATTATTGTTATTTGTGTTTACATATCTCAGGACCATGGGGTCCCGGTCCTTTGTAAGGGGTACGAGGGGCCAAAGCCAACTCGCAGAGGCCCCTTGGACAATTTTAAATCTAATGAGGCACCAACCGACGAATATCCCTGTATGCACTATGCAAGTGCACCCAAGGACAACCCCCGGTTGGTGCAGGGCTATTGCAGGACATGGAAACAAAATATATTGGGCTATGGGTTTCGGTGGCTAAGTGAACTGGTTATCTAGAACTATGGAAAGACTATGGCCCCTGCCTGACCAATATTTTATATAAAATACACAGGCAAATGGTAGAGGGTGACTTGCACACTTAGTAATGGGCACCCGAAAACGGTCGCTACCACAGTATCGTAGCGACAAAGGGGCAACATGTCCTGAGGTGCTTATGACGGGTGATAAGGTATTCCACGGCTATCAGGACAATCCCGAAAGTAAGGTCAAGATCCCTACCAGTATCTTACTGGAATACTTCCTTCCTCCGAGGACGTTTGCTCTTGCGAATCTCCACTCAAGCAGGCCAATAAAGGCAAGAATGAGGTGGGAGCTCTGTTCCTCGTCAGTATTCACTCCAGCCGGCCAATAAAGGCAAGCTAGAGGTGAGGAACAAGACTTCTCCCGAGATAGGGTCCGTGGGGTCGCTCTTGCCCAACAGCTTGCCGCATGCTGCCCTGCGGGTTTTTGTATCTCTCTTGGTCTGGCTCCTCATCTCAGACCTGTTCCGGCAAAGTAAACTATACCGGCACAGGCCTAGTGTTCGGAGCGTGCAAACGCCACCACGACGTCAACGTAGAGATACAGGTGGTGAGGTTATCATTATTTTTTTATAAATCGCATCCTGCAGGTCAACCTAGGAGGTTGTCGGCTGCTTAACCGGACTTTCCTGTGGCTGCCTCAATAAATTAAGGCCTCTAGCTAGAGCATAAAAATTAGAAACTAAGCAACTACACGCTAAGGGCACCCCGGGGTACGGGCCTCGGCTAAGGGCGTCGCTGATGGAGGACAGCTAGGGACAGGCTGGATCGGATTAAAATCTTTCGCCAGTTATATTTAAGTCCCATGTAATAAGGGGCGAGCTTATTGCCATCAACTGCGGCACAAATCCGGACTCCGAGCTGCTACTGAGAAATTCCAGATGGAAAAACCCAATAAAACTTTGTACGACCCGGGAATCGAACCCAGGACCTCATGGTCAGCAGTAGCGCTTGCGACCACTAGACCAATGAAGCAGTTATCATAATGATTATACATATTTTGCCAACTAAAACAAATGGGTTCCTAGACAAGTGACATCCTATTAACGCGAACGATAAAATAGGAAGTGTTTATAAATAAACAATCGTTTTCAGTGAATGTATACATCAAACATAGTAGTTATAACTTGAGGGTATGGATTAATTTTATAAAGAAAATGGTAATGGATACCCTCAAATTATAACATCTACCGATTAGACAGAGACCTAACATAAAGTGACTCGGACAATAGTAAATAATAATTTGATCGCAATTCACCTGGGCTTGTTGGCTAGTTTGTCAAACTGCCGGTATGAGTATGACGACATTTGGTGATGCGATGGCTCGAACTCTTTTTGAAGTATTCTTTAGTATTCGTAACAAATTTAATGATGTAGCAGTGTAACATTTTAAAACATAAGGGGCTAGCACATACTGACGCTGTGTGTACTAATTCTATCTAGTATGCTATTCTGATCGACATTTTTAAATAGTCTAGGAATGAATTATATTAGACCTGATCAATTTGTGTTGATAATAAATTTGATAACTTGCTCAAAAGAAAAAAAAAAGGAAAAAAGGGCAAAAAATTAGTTTAAAACATTTTGATCTTTTTTTTAATTAGAAAATTTAAAAAAAACTGTTTTTCCCCTACCCTGGTCCTATCTCAAAAAATTCTAAATTCAGAGTAGTGTAATAAAGTCTAGGCTATTCATCATCTTCATATTCAGATTCATCAGTTTCAGATTTTAATTTTTGATGTTATTATGAACATTTTTGTAAAACTGTACAAAATTATTATCTAAGTAGGTAAACAAAAATATTTTTTTTATATTTCATTTAGTTTACATAATAATTTTAAAACCATTTGGTACCAAACAATAAATAAAATGTTCTTTTAACAAAATATTCAGCGACTTTCTAAAAGGATCTAACAAATCAATTCCTACATTCTCCATCAGATGGGTTACTGTAATATGTTGCAGCTGAGCCACCTGTTTGAACTTCTTCCGCCCCTGGCACACGCAGTTTCTCACATACCAATCTATTTCATTCTCTGCATCTTTAATAAAATATCTTGCACTTAATTTTGCCAATGTGTTATCTAAAGAGAACATTTAATTTATTTTTTGGTATTAAATGGTTTAAAGGAAACATTTTATCAGAATATCGTACAATTGCATCATATTGTTGTCTGATATGTATGTTCTTGGTATGTAATTATGTATACATATACAACTAATAAATAGATAGATTGTTACCAAAGGTTTAACAATTTATTCAATTACTGATAACTTATAGACACATTTCTATTAGATTAAGGAAAACATAAGGTAACTTGTTTTCATTGCTTTAGCTATATTTCACTTAGTATCTATATAAATACATACTATAAATAATTAAAATGATGTCGTGTACCATATGGTAAGTACTGTCCTATGAAAGGTTCTTTGAAATCTTGAAAATCCTAATTCAAAGAATATTGACAGGGCGATCACAGAATAAGTAAGGCACGGTAATGGTTAAATTCTGAATAACCACCTCATGAAAACTTACCGGTTAGATTGTGCAGGAAACTTGCGTTGCGATTACACTTACGCCACTAATGACAAATCACCTGTGCCTGTGTGTTTCAGTCAGTCGTCTCGTCTCGTCAGTCGAGTCAGCACCACTTCAACCTAGTGTTGGGCATTGGGTAACTCAGCACATGTGCCACAGAGCATGTAAAGGTTGCATGTGCTAGCACAGTTATAGCTACTCACTTGGATCAAAGAGTCACTCACTCTTTTGAATTTGATGTGCTAGCACACAACACACCACAGGGCACAGATTAGCTACACAGAACATTTTGTACTCGTATTGTGAGTTTTGAACGAAATGAGTCACTCACTAAATTGCAAGTTCATTTACGACTCTAAAGAAATGATTTAAGGTCTAAGTTTAATTTAACGCGCTTAACCGAATAATCACCACATGTGCCTAATCTACTGTAAATGAGCCACACACTACACTCGTGCGGCGAGTCGGTCATGTACGCTTCACTTTCACACTCACAGCACGTACGTGCTCACAGGCCTCAACAGCCTCGCCTCATTCGTGGTAGCACAGTGTGCTAGCATACTTTGTAAAATGAATGCCTCGCATGATTCTCATTTTAAATGAGTGTGCAGCCCCCATTTCAACTCCTCTATATTATTATACTCTTTGCCCCATCTCTACTCCAATCTAGGAGTGCTCGATATGTATCGATATGTGATAAAATATCGATACATTCATTTGATATATTCGTTGAGGTGCCAAATAAATAAATAAAAATATATATATATATATATCGAATCAATTATATATTATCGAATCATTGATGAAGTCGATATTTAATATCGATATATATTATCCGATATATGAAATATCGAAACGAAATTAGAATATTTAGAACAAATCATTATTATTCATTTCAAACATGTTCATTAAAACCTTAAAATAAATTACCGATCTTTGTCTGTTTGTTGTCCAAGTTCGCCAACCCGACGGCGACGGATACACGAAATACTTTGCATGATCTGTCACTTTGACTGTGTCACTCATGTTTTGTTTTTTCGTTGTGTAAAATACATTATATTTGTTTCTATCTACGTTTCACTATACAATCCAGACTCTTCAACATGGTAGCAGAGCGTGGTTACGTATCATAGAAATGATCTATCATAAAATATAAAGTTGTAAGAAATTTCCGAAAAATACTTACGTAAAAATTATTTTCCAAATGTTTGACAAAAATGTCATCATCAGGCTCAACCAGCTGTAAGATCGACATCGGGCAACTAAAAGGAAAAGAAAATTGGGCCACATGGCGCTATAAAGTCACTCAGCTATTAAGGGGCATCCAAGGCGGATTGAGTGCTGTCGAGGGCAAACTCGCAAAACCTATCCACCCAGGGAATGCAGCGACTGCAGAGAAAGTGGCTACGTATGAAAAGGAAATTCAACACTACAACGAAATTGACAGCCATGCCGTTCTGTTGTTAACGGCCAACATGACGGACGAGACGCTGCAAAAAGTCATGAGGCTTCAAAATGCTCAAGAGATTTGGGACGAGCTACATCGCCTGTTCGACTCATCGTCTGATGACAGGACGTACACGTACTCTCTGGATTTCTACCATTATTGTAAAGATCCGACACATGATATGACGACACATATCTCCAAAGTGAAAAATCTATGGCATGATTTGAAAACAGAACTGATGAAGGAGTACAAGTGTGACCTACCGGATGTCCTCCTAATTTGCAAGATTCTCGACACACTCCCCGAGGATTACTTCAGTTTCATATCAACATGGTTGCTAATGTCAAAGTCAGATCGCAATATAGAAAATCTAACTGCCCAATTGTGCCATTTTGAAAAATCATTAGCCGGTAATAGAAACGGAAATCCAGATGTATTGGCTGTCCAACCAAACCAAAATAAAAAGTTCTCCAAAATAAAATGTGGTTATTGTGGCAAACCAGGCCATAAAGTCAAGAGATGTCAAAAGTGGATCTCAGATGGAAGACCACCGAAAGCTTCTACTACAAGCAAAGCTAACCTGACAATTGTTACAGCAGAAAGTCACCAAGCATTAAGGAAAGCCGCCGTTTCCAAGACAAATAACGAGAGTTGGTATGTTGACAATGGTGCGACAGTCCATGTCACAGGTCGTAGAGACTGCTTCACCACTTTCGAAAGTTTTGAAGATTCTACAAGGGATTATACGTTGACCACCGCAAATGGTGCTGTTGTTAAAGTGATTGGAAGAGGTACAGTTAACTTGATTGCCTATGTGCATAAAGAAAAGCAAGACATTCGACTAAATAATGTATGGTATGTACCGGGTTGTGGTGAACCTTTTTACCACATTTATTCTTCTGTGACCATAGATACTTCTAATTTCTCATAATCCGATTGTCTTAAGAATGTATTGTCATTTTCATCAATATGTTACGTTTTGCTAATTAAAACCTACAGTATAGGTTTTGACTATTATTTCAATTTAATTAGCATACGAAACGACTAAGATCCCATGGACAAATATCTACGACCGGAGCGGTTCGATGGGGACCCGTCTCTAAGCACGGCGGCCGCGGAATGGGCACACTGGAAGAAAACTTTCGTTAACTTTCTTGCGGTGCAGGACTCGGAAACTACTACTGATAAGGTCAAGCTTACCATACTAATTAATCACGTGTCTCCGAACGTGTATACCCACATAAGCGAGAGTGAAACATTCGAACAGGCATTGAATCTCTTAAACAAACTTTATGTTAAACCAAATAACATCCTGTATGCACGTCACGCTCTCGCCACCCGGAGACAAAGTAGCCACGAGACTATCGACACATACATCCAAGCCTTGAAGCAACTGTCCAAAGATTGTAACTTCACGGCTGTCGATAGTAAGACCAACCGGGATGACAACATTCGCGACGCTTTCATAGCTGGCATCTCCTCGACAAAAATAAGAGAGAGACTCCTCGAAAACCTTTGCTTAACTTTGGACGAAGCACATAACCAGGCGTGTTCCCTGGAGATGGCTGAAGTTAATACGCTGCATTATAACAACATACCTATGAACGCGGCTACAGAAAACATCTCTGATAACAGTCGAAATGCAAGTGCCTCTGCAGCCACGCCGACCTTCCAGAATTGCTCAAATCGCAAATGTTTTTTCTGTGGAGGACGGGTGCATCCGCGCAAGACATGCCCCGCCTTCAATGTGACTTGTCAACTTTGTAACAAGAAAGGGCATCTCGCAAAAGTCTGTCGCAGTAAAAACCTAACTAGTGCTGCCGCGTCTGACCAGGAAAATGTCACCGCCTGCATCATTGCTGCATCACCGTCGTCCTTACACAAAGCCATTGTCCCTGCATATATCAAAGGCATTAGAGCTGAAGCACTATTAGATACAGGCAGTTCTAAAAGTTTTATTAATTTCGAATTTTCTAAACTGGTTTCTCTGAAAATAAAACCAAGCCAGCAGACAATATCTATGGCCTCTCTTAATCACACATCATCAGTCAAAGGAGAAACTTGCCTCACACTTACCTTGGGTAAACACACATATGAGAACGTTCAACTGCTTGTGATCGACAATTTATGTTCAGATATGATTATAGGACACGACGTATTAGAGAAGCATTCCTCACTAGAATTCGCATTTGGTGGTCCGAAAGAGCCTCTCGTCGTATGCAACGTGGCCGAAGCATCTGTCCCTGCTGTACCTTTATTCGCCAACCTATCTCCCGAATGCAAACCGATTGCTATTAAGTCTCGAAGATACAGTGATGACGACCGACGTTTTATTGAAGAGGAAGTGAAGAATCTTTTAAAAGAAGGTGTCATTGAAGAGAGCTGGTCCCCATGGCGAGCACAGGTACTGATCACTAAGAATGCGAACCACCGGAAACGTCTTGTAATCGACTACTCCAGAACTATAAATCGCTTCACAGAACTGGACGCCTATCCACTTCCCAGTATTGAGGAACTGATATCAAAAGTGGCAGAATACTCTGTATTTAGCGCCATAGATTTAAAAAGCGCGTATCACCAAGTCCCTATTTTGCCAGAGGAGAGACTATACACAGCGTTTGAAGCAGCTGGAAATCTATACCAGTTCCGACGTATACCTTTTGGAGTAACCAATGGAGTTTCCAGCTTCCAGAGAACTATAGATTGGCTTATTCGAACGGAAAAATTGAAAGGCACATTCGCATATCTTGATGATATTACAATTTGCGGCAAAACACCAGAAGAGCACGACTATAATCTGCAAAATTTTCTTGCAGCAACTAAGAAGTACGGTCTAACCCTGAATGAAGCAAAATCCATATTTAAACAAACTTCTATCAACATACTTGGTTATACAATCGCAAATAATATCATCAAACCTGACAATGATAGATTAGAACCTCTTCTAAACTTACCTCCACCTCAAGACTTGCCCAGCTTGCGAAGAGCCCTGGGTATGTTCGCTCATTACTCTAAGTGGATACGAAACTTCTCCGAAAAGATACATGAATTATCAAAGACCAAGACATTTCCGCTGAGTGACAATATGATTAAAGATTTCCAAGAACTTAAGAACGCTATAATCAAGTCTTGTGTTCACGCCATTGACAATAATATGCCATTTACTGTAGAAACTGATGCTTCGGAGCACTCAATTGCGGCAACCCTTTCGCAGGCGGGTAGGCCTGTAGCGTTCTATTCGAGAACACTTAATCGAAGTGAACAAAATCATTCAGCTATTGAAAAAGAAGCCTATGCAATCGTAGAGTCCTTGAAGAAGTGGCGGCATTTTCTTATAGGGAAATCATTTCTGCTCGTCACTGACCAACGATCAGTCTCTTTCATGTTTAATGCTAAGCACATCAGCAAAATAAAAAACGAGAAGATACAGCGCTGGCGATTGGAACTATCTCCATACAAATACGACATCGTATACAGGCCTGGCACGCAGAACCATGTAGCGGACGCCCTCTCCCGTGTTTGCGCCATCGTTGAAACACCTGCAAAGTTACGATCACTTCACGAAGCCCTTTGTCACCCAGATGTAACCAGAATGGCACATTGGGTGCGTTCCAAAAACTTAGCCTATTCAATTGAAGAGATAAAGAGTATGACTAAAGACTGTCGCATCTGTTCTGAGGTTAAGCCTAGATTCATTAAAGCTGATCCGCAAAATAAACTTATTAAAGCGATAGCGCCATTTGAACGACTGAGCATGGATTTTAAAGGACCAGTACCATCTAAATCGAGTAACAGATTCATTTGAACAGTAATCGATGAGTACTCCCGCTTTCCGTTCGCCTTTCCGTGCTCTGATATAAGCGCAAAAACTGTAATCAAGCATTTAGACAGCATTTTTAACATGTTTGGCTACGTGCACTCGGATCGAGGTACATCATTTTTATCTGCTGATGTAAAAGATTTTCTCCACTCCAGGCAAATAGCGACGAGTCGTACAACGCCATACAACCCTCAAGGCAATGGCCAAGTTGAAAGGCTCAATTCTACGCTATGGAAAACTGTACAGTTAGCATTGAAAACTAAGAATCTGCCAATAGAGAGCTGGGAGGATGTCCTATCGCAAGCATTACACTCCATACGCTCGCTTCTTTGTACTAGTACAAATTGTACGCCGCATGAAAGGATGTTCCGCCACTCTCGGAGATCGACGAATGGAGATTCTATTCCCACTTATCTTTCCCGGTTATCTGGCTCAAACAGAGTACTTATGCGACGCTTTGACCGGAAAACAAAATATCAACCACTAGCCGAGGAGGTGGAGGTACTGGACACTAACCCCACTTATTCGTACGTTCGAACGACGGATGGTCGAGAGACTACTGTATCCAACCGCCATCTAGCACCTTTGGGAGGCAACCGAGAAGATATCCCCACAATTAACGAATTTGTGGACGCCGAACCCCAAAGATCGCAGTCACCATCACCATCTTGTTCACCACCAACAACTTCGCCTTCTTCACCGACAACATACTCAACACCAGTCTCGCTGCCAGCTACTCCCTCGTCACCGCCATCATCAGAGGATTTGCAAGGGGCATTGGAACCGGAACAAATGAGCTCGGACGGGATCGAGCTCCCAGTTTCGGAGCCACTCCGGAGGTCGGCCAGAGCACGGAACCCGCCGAAGTTTTTACTTGATTACATCTGGCCGGGATGAATGTGGTGAACCTTTTTACCACATTTATTCTTCTGTGACCATAGATACTTCTAATTCCTCATAATCCGATTGTCTTAAGAATGTATTGTCATTTTCATCAATATGTTACGTTTTGCTAATTAAAACCTACAGTATAGGTTTTGACTATTATTTCACGGGTGTCACTAAAACCCTGTTTTCGGTACTTGCGGCACAAGACACATTGGAAAATTGCGAATTTAAATCCGAAAGAGAATCTTGTTGGTTAAAAGAAAAAGGAAAGGTCTTGCTAATGGGAAAACGTTCGAAGAATGGAGGACTCTATGAACTACTTGCGAAGACAATAGTCAATAAAGCGGATTCCAACATTGAAGCCAACGTAATGACTAACCTACAACTTTACCACGAAAGGTTTGCTCACCAAAACAAAAGACATATTAAGAAGGTCATTGAAAAGGAACTTGGTATCAAAGTGATGCTAGATTCCGAATTATGTACGGGTTGTGTATATGGAGAGACACATCGTAGAAAATTTGGGACAAGGGCTCAAGCAAAAGAACCTGGTGAAATACTACATACCGACGTTTGTGGTCCATTCCCACCTTCCTTTCCTATTCAAAGATGACTATAGCAAATATCGCTACGTTTATTTCATGAGAAATAAATCGGAAGTTGCAGATAAACTTGTTCAAGTTCTGAAAGTAATTAAAACAAGGGGTCACATTGTAAAAGAAATTTACAGTGACAATGGCGGAGAGTTCGACAATGCTAGAGTAAAGCACATTTTGCAAAATGCTGGTATTACCCAAAGGCTGACTATGCCCTACACCCCAGAGCAAATTGGGACTAGTGAACGGGAAAATAGGGCGCTTGTAGAAGCCGCACGCAGTATGATGCACTCTCACGAAGAACACCCGATTGCCTTGTGGTGCGAGCTGATACGTACAGCCGCATATGTCCTTAATAGGACAGGGCCCATATGCATAGATGGCAAATCACCATACGAACTTTGGTATCGTCGAAAACCAGGAATAAAACATCTCAGAGTCATTGGCAGTGAATGCAACGCCCATATGCCCAAACAGAAGCGTAAGAAGCTTACCAAGAAAGCTCAGAAATGTATCCTAATCAGTTACGAAGGTGATGAAGGGTACCGTCTAGTACGCTTAGACAAATGTGGAAAGCCCACGATCATCAGATCAAGAGACGTAATATTTAATGAATCCATCATAGAATCGATTGGATTAAATGATGAGATTGAACGAGAACCTGATAATGAAATCGAGTACAAACTTCCCTCGATCAAAGATAATGGTCAAGTGTCAAGAGCTAGGGAGGATGAGCCTAGCGAAGCCATTCAACCGCCTATTGACATGTTAGGTGCAAGGGAGGGTGAGCAAGATGAAGCCAATCGGCCATATTATATGTATGCCTCAGACGAGCCAAGATTTTCCTGACTCAACGGATGAAGTGCCTCAGATTGATAATCAGGAACAGGAAAGTTACGGTACTCCATATGATTCTGAGGAAGAAGAAAGTGTAGATAGGGTCCTTCGAGATAGAAGCCAGTTACGACCACCTGCGAGGTACGGTGACTTCGTATTAAATTTGAGTTCCTTCGTTGAACCCAAGACTTACAAAGAAGCACTGACAAGCCCGCAGAAGGAGAAATGGCTGAAAGCTATGGAAAGCGAGATGAAATCGCTGTCTGAAACTAAGACCTGGATTTTGGTGGACTTACCCAAAGGTCGAAAACCAATTTCGTATAAATGGATCTATAAAGTTAAGACAAATGTGGATGGAAGTCTTGACAAATTCAAAGCAAGGCTAGTGGCTAGTGGATTCACTCAAAAGGAAGGAGTTGATTTCTACGAAACTTTCAGCCCTGTGGCAAAGCTAGCTACAGTCAAATTGATCATAAAAATCGCAGTTGATGAAGATCTTGCTCTAACACAGTTTGATGTTGCAACGGCATTCCTCAATGGTTCACTTGATGCAGATATTTACATGAACCAACCGGAAGGTTATAGTGACGGAACAAACAAAGTGTGTAAACTTCTGAGAAGCCTGTATGGCTTAAAGCAGGCTCCAAGATGTTGGAACAGATGTATCGTGGATTACTTGATCAGTATTGGATTTAAACAATGTCAAAATGATCCTTGTTTATTTGTGAGAGTTAAACAAGGTGCCAAGATCATACTTGCATTGTATGTGGACGACGGTTTGAACGCTGCCACGAACCCTAAGGATTCAGAAAGATTTTTAGCTAAATTGAAGAAACGGTTCAAAATAACCGTAAAACCTGCGTCATACTACTTAGGTATGGAGATTTTAAAGCATGAGAACGGTATCAAGCTTACGCAGAAGCATTATGCTGAGAAATTGCTAGAACGCTTTGGAATGCATGAATTTAAATCTGTGAGCACTCCTATTATCAAAGATGCTACAGCACAACCAACAGAAACCGATGAGGAACTTAAATTCCCGTACAGAGAAGCAGTTGGAGCACTTATGTATCTGATGACTGGATCTAGACTGGACTTGTCTTATGCTATCAGTGTTGTTTCACGCAATCTCGAGAATCCCAGCAGGGAGGATGTTACAAAAGTAAAGCGTATATTCCGCTACATCAAGGGCACTGTTGACTATGGTCTAATTTACCGAAAAGGAAATAAAGGACTACTATGCTACAGTGACTCTGACCATGGAGGAGATAAACAGACAAGACCCTCTACATCGGGTATCCTTTGCACGTACTCCGGTGGAATTATATCCTGGGCCAGCAGGCGCCAGACCTGCGTAGCGATCTCGAGTACTGAAGCCGAACTAGTAGCGGCCAGTGAAACTGCAAGGGAGATAATCTGGCTGAAAAGGCTGATCATAGAAGTCTCCCAACTGAATGGAACTCCAAGCCTTCTGGTGGACAATGATGCAGCGATAAAGATATCCCAAAATCCTGAACTGCACAGGAGAACCAAGCATATAGCGCTTAGGCACTTCTACATCAGAGAATTGGTGACCAACAAGGAAGTCCAAGTGAAATATACTCCAAATGAGTATCAATGTGCAGATATGCTGACAAAGCCAGTAAGTGGGCCAAGGCTTCTGGTACTTCTAAAGAAGATTGGCCTGATGAACACTGATTAGCAACAGTGATATCAAAAAGGGAGGATGTTGAAGGAGGTTTCATCTGACATTGAAACTATACCTTTTTTTTTTTTTTTTGATAACTGTTACTTTGACTGTGTCAGTCATGTTTTGTTTTTTCGTTGTGTAAAATACATTATATTTAATTGTTTCTATCTACGTTTCACTATACAATCCAGACTCTTCAACATCTATGGTGGGAGTTGCAGATCTATTTTGATCTATGGTGGATTGGTAGAAATTAACCTTGGTGAGTTTACTTATTTAAGGGCTTGCTACACGGCTGCCAACCGCGGCCCGGCAGAGGTGACCTTGGTGGTTTACAACCATGTAGATGGTGGTTTAGGACCAAATTTCAAACAGCTCTGCCTCTCGCCAACCAAGGTCACCTCGATCGGGGACGCGATTTGCAGCCGTGTAGCAAGCACTTTACTCCTAAAAAAGTCTTTGCCTTCCTACAATACGATACATCGAAAATATCAATGTTTTTGACTGATATATCGTCAAACATCGATACAATATTTCGATATATATCGGCAAAAATATCGATATTTTTTGTACATGAACATCACTACTTCAACCATAGATAATATAATATACACTATAGATATAGCTCAACCATTGAGATAGTAAAATGTACAAACACAACTACATACGTACAACAACAAAAAAATGGAATTATAACTTCAATCAAAGGTGGGTATTACACTATCATATATATCCTATCCTATCCTTCCTATGGTCTTTACCTATGAAATTGCCGTTTTTCATGAAATAAGCTAACGCCTTTGTTTCTCTATATTTTTTACTATTTTTTATTTTTATTAATCAAAGTCACCCATGCAATCAATGCATTTTTGCCAACGTAGTGGTAGCTTATTGATGCCCTTTTTGAAAAAGTCTACTAGACGGGAAGGCAACAAATTCTCCAAAGGCATATTGAACTGCCTCTGGGTTATTGAATTTTTTCCCCACCAAGAAGTTATCCAAATTCTGAAAAAAAGTAGAAGTCTGTAGGGGCAAGGTCTGGCGAGTACGGTGGATGACGGAGAACTTCCAACCCCAACTCTTGTAACTTGGAGACCGTCTGACCAAAGCTGGTTGGAGATGTGCGAGCTTCTCCATCATTATGTTCAGTTCTTCACAATACACATCTGCAGTAATGCTCATCCCGTTTGGTAAGAAGCTGTGATGAATGACACCGGTGCTAGACCACCAAACAGTGACCATCACTTTTTTAGGGGTCAGTTTTCGTTTGGATGCCCCAAACGAAAACTGACCCCTAGTTTAGGTGCTGAACCAGGATCTAACCAACTTGCTGAGCGATTGCGATTGTCGAACAGAATCCATTTTTCGTCGCAAGTAACGATGCGATTCAATATGCTTCGTTTGTGTGCCTGTTGAGCAGTGCAAGGCTCAACTCGACGCGTACTTCGCGCTGGCGCTCATTCGATACGTGGGGCACCCATTTGTCAAGCTTTTTTACCGTGCCAATTCAACGCAAATGGACCAATATTGTTTTAATGCTAACATCGAAAGCTATTGCTAATTCAGCTGTAGATTAAGAATCATCAGCATCCACAATCGCCTTTAATTCGTCATTGTCGACTAAAGTTTTCGGTCGACAACGGGGTTCATTTCTTAGGTCGAAATTTTCAGAACGGAAGCGGGCAAATAAATAACGGGTGGTGCGATCTTTAGTAGTGTTCATTCCGTATACGTCGTTGATGTTGCGTGCCACTTCTGCCGCTTTGCTGCCACGACGGTACTCATACTCCATAATCACTCAAATTTTTAACGTATCTATGATGACGAAAAAAGTACAAATGTGATGAAAACAGAACGCTAACCATTAAACAAATGACTAATTTTCAAAAATGAATTCCATATTTTAAAAATAAAAATAATTTGAACTTAGAATTCTTAGCAAAAAAAGAAAAAATTGGACTTGAAATAGCCAGTGCGGCAAAACGGCAATTTCATAGGTAAAGACCTATTATAATCATAGATTTATGATCAAAGATATAATGAAATTGTAAAATAGTAATTTAATATGAGTATATTCCTCTGAGGGGACATTATCATGTTATATCATATCTACGAAGTTCACAAATTACCCATAATATGTCTATTTTACAATTTCATTGTATGACCACCAAGGTCACCTCTGTCGGGACGCGGTAGGCAGCCGTTTAGCAACCCTTTATTTTATAGACAAAGTGGTGACCCTACAAACGTCTGACTCAAGTCTGAGTTTGGGGGGGTATTACATTATCATTTATATGATCATTGATCATAGATCTGTCTATAAAATAAAGGGATGCTAGACGGCTGCCTACCGCGTCCCAACAGAGGTGACCTTGGTGGTTTACAACCATGTAGTTGGTTTGCGACCAAATTTCAAACACATTTATTTCATTTTTCATTGTGGTGGTTTTTCTTGGTTACCTATATCCAACCAAGGTCACCTCTGTTGGGAACGCGATTGGCAGCCGTGTAGCACGTACTTTAGTGACGCCACACTAAAGCCGGCGCCAGACATAGCAACAATATTTGATCACTTGTATGAACACTTGTGAGGCACAGGTGTTTGGGTATTTTGGGTATTTGATCAAAGTTTTAACGCTTAATAAAATATAAAAATAATTAATTTAATTTATATAAATAAATTCAATAAAAAAAAAAAAAACATATTTTCCATTCCGTGTCAGTTTTTCGACCGCATATCAAAGCGTTAAAAGTTCAAATGTGTGCGTAGACTGCAAGTCGTGTCCCGTAAATAACAGAGCGGAACGTTCGCTTTGTTCAATAGTAAGATGAAATGGAGCAACGAGAGTGTCCTGGAATTTATTAAGTTGCTTGAAGGAGAACCATCCTATAAGTAAACATCATAAAAATAGAAATTTGGTCAATGACGCCTGGATCAGGATAAATAGTAAATTGTCAGAATATTGCTCTATCAAAGAATTAAAAAACCAGCCAAATGCGAGTCGGACTCGCACACGAAGGGTTCCGTACCACCAAACAATATAACGCCGAAAAAAACATGTTCCTTAATGTTGTTTCATGTTCCTTTAATTTTTAAGTTTATTTTATATTGGTAACCCTAAAAATATGTAGTGTTATATATTGTACGGTGGTACGGAACCCTTCATGTGCGAGTCAACTCGCACTTGGCCGATTTTTAGTTCAGTTAAATGAAAATAATAAACGAAGTAGTCATCTCAAATTTAATAAAAAATCGTAAAGTCTTTTGTTATTAAATGAGAAATATTTGTATATATATTTTTCAAATATTGTTGCTATGTCTGACGCCGGCTAAGCAAGCAAGTGTTCAAATGTGTGATCAAAGTCTATAAAAGTGTTTGATCAAATATGTGACTGTGCTGGCACACACATAACACCCGTGCCTCACATGTGGTCAAACAAGTGATCAAATATTGGTGCTATGTCTGGCTTCGGCTTCGCAAAACCGATTGAAATAAGTGATCAAACTTTGATCAAATACCCAAAACCAACATTATTGTATTTGTAGGTAATAGTTCTAAGGTAAAAAAAGAAGAAATCACTGACTGTGTACCTGAGCTGTTACAGTTAAATTGCAGTAAAATAATATTGTGTGCTTTCCCTTTGAAAGACTGACAAATAGACAAAACAATTATATTCATATGCTTAATAAGCATATGTATTTCTTAGTCATTATAGTGACAAGCTTGTATTTCTTGACACCAACATTTTTGTGGAAACGTTAAAATCGACTAGGAATACTGTGGTTTTCGTAAATTATTTGCCGTCTGATCATAGTGGATAAACGGTAACTTTTAAGTTTAAATAACCTTTGCAAAAAGTGCAAATATAAATTAGTCCAATAACAACTAAAGTCTGTTTTTTAATCTCGTAGACTAATTTGACAGGTGCAAATGTCAAACTCCAAATTGAAAAAAACAAACGACAATCACTTGAAATGTCAAATTAGTCTACGAGATTAAAAAACAGACTTAAGTAGTACACACTGAATTCAATAAAACTTTTGAAAAGAAAACAAAAAATATTTGCACTAATTTTATATTTAGTGACTGGGCAACTAGAGGTATTAGGAGTAGGGAAAGATTTTTCGAGCTTTACGGCCTTAAGCCTTACATTAACACTGAAACTTTCAACAAGTAAGTATGTTGCTACATATTCCAAAAATTTTAGAAATACCTGCAAGATAGCTAAAGCCCTGTACATTAGCAACAAGATGAAATAAGCAAAAAATAAAATAAAAACAGTTTGGAAAGTTTTAAAGTTTTTATATTTTTTTAGTTTTGTCATACCCCTAACGTTAAAATTATATAAATTAAAATATCTTTACTATGAAAAAAAAAAAAAAAAAAAAGTTTGGAAATTAAATAAATAATGAAACTAATATGAAAAAAATACGAAACACTGATTACACATTGGAGACTTCACAAGAAGTAGCTCAAGAATTTATACATTTCTTACCTATTATAGCATCTAAAACCACTGCAGTTTTAAAAGAATTTAAAACTTTCGTAAAACCCGATATCTCTCTTGATTTATTAAGAGCGAAAGTTCCAGGCTGCCCGGTTGAATTTAAATTTAAACATATAAACCCTATGATAGTTATAAAAGCTTTCCGGCAAATCAAAATCAAATTGACCGAAGATCTATGAGGGTTATCCATCAAAGTTTTTACATCCATAATCGAGACTATAGCACCATACTTAGCTTTAATATTTAATTTGTGTGTGGATCAAGGAGTCTTCCCGGACTTAATGAAATACAATAAGGTTATACCACTTTTTAAATTTGGGGCCAGTAAAGACACCAACAATTATAGACCATTATCCGTGCTGCCGGTATTCACCAAGGTGTTCGAAAAGGCAATAGTCAATCTGATGCTTAAGCATTTTAACACCAACCAAATCATACACGATCAACAATATAGTTTCACAAAAGGACGTTGTACGACTGACGCCGGTGTCATTTTATTAAAACACATATTTACAGCGTGGGAGGAGGCCCAAGATGCCATAGGAATCTTTTGTGACCTCTCCAAGGCATGTGACTGCGTAAATCATGAAACCTTACTCTTGAAACTTGAGCATTACGGACTAGGTAAACTTGCGGTCAGTTTAGTAAAATCTTATTTTAACGATAGACAACAGCAAGCTCAAATTAATGGTGTCAATTCACTCGGTCTAAAAGTAAAAACGGGTGTTCCATGGCTGGCATTACAAGGCTCGATATTGGGTCCTTTCCTCTTTTTAGCATATATTAATGATCTACCCCATTTATTATAAAAACAATCCCAAACGGTGTTATTTGCTGACGATACTTTTCTTATTTTTAAGATAAATAGACGTGCATCAAATCTTGACGACGTAAATAACGCCCTACTGCAGGTAAAAAATTGGTTCACTGGTAATAATTTAGTATTAAATGGGGAACAAAACTAAATGAATAAAATTTGCTTTACCGAACGTTAAAAGTAGTGATTGTGATATACGTATAGTATTGAATAAGGAGCAACTATAATTCGTAGACAACACTGTTTTCCTGGTGATCACGTTAGACTCAAGGCTGCAATGAGGTCCTCATTTAACATCTCTTGCAGGACGGCTAAGTTCAGCAGCATATGCTGTTAGAAAAATCCGTCAATTTACTGATGTAGATGTAAATCAAAATATAAATCAAAGATAGCGGTTGCGAAAGTTTTCAATTTTTTCGAGGACGGGGGTCCCTCGACCGCACACGTTTTTTTAATAATCGACGAAAAAATTTAACACATGGCGTTTCAGAACCATGTACTGAATCCATGGAAACTATTTTTATATCGATGTCCCTGGGCTTCCAAACTAATATACAATTTTTTTTAGGTGTAGCAGCGCCCCACTGTTTCACTCGCATAAGGCAGGCATATTATAAGTTGGGGGATTACATCGCTGATAAAAATGCTTGGCTCAATGCTGGTCCTGCTCCACAACCACAACTTATTGATTAACATTTGCAAATACTGTTGGAGCTGCTGAAGATTGTTGCTGCTGGCGGCTATGAATATGTCATACTCACTCAAATGTTTCGCTGATGGTGGGTGTGTGTGTTGGATAATTTAGTTCCCTTAAAAATGTTTGAGCTGAATGAGTGCTAATCCATGCATCATGTTCGTGAACAGGCGCCGTCAGTTGGGACTGGTCATCTCTTAGCTGCTTATTTTAATTTAATTTTTGAATTGTTCTTCGTTTTATCCTTCTAACGTACACGTCTTTCTATATTGTTCTCACATGTATAATTTCAACAATGATGATGTAACGAATATTTTGTAACATTTTTTTATTTAAAAGAGTGTCCGTGGAGTTTCTTGCCCGTTCTTCTCCATAGGTAGTGTAGTACCTACCTACTACGCTTTGGAATGGGCAAGTAGCTTCATATTTCTGACTGACCGATTCCTTGACAATTCATAATGCTCTGACCAAGATTATTTCCTAGTTTTTATATACACATTGACATTAATAAATTTTATATACACAATGACATGAATATTTACTTTTTAAGTATCATATTATTTTAATTATTGTGAATGTGAAGACTACGTGGTCATTCCTTTTTGTTTTGTTTTTAATTTTTTCTCAGTTAGTTCTAATTATGGTCTGACAGTTTGAGTAATTTATGTGGCCTACCCAAATGTCCTTTTTTTGGTACTTGTTCGCGCAATCGTTGAGCTCCTTAAATTCTGAGTTGAGCTGCACGATAACTGAAAAATGCGTGCACTGACTGGACAGGCCCTCTCAATCTGTGTTATGCGTTCCTCAAAAGACCACTTCAGACACCTACATCTACATGGTCTTCACATGATCTGACCAAGATTATGTCTGGACTTTAAAAGAAACTGTGACCTCTGAGATTGTTTCGGCCTTTCTTCTCAGAGTAGTTAGATAGGAAACGCCGATCTCATCTAGTTTTTAAAATATGATTGACTTGTAAAAGTGTTTGTACAACCCTATTTACAGAAATAAAATTATTTAGCATAAAAGTGCCTGTAAATGGTTTAATTGAAATAAATGCTTTGAGTTTAAGTCTCGATTCGGTGGGAAGATCGGGATAAAATAGTAGACTGTTATACGAGGGGCTAAAATAACCCATTCTAACGAGGTCGTTTTACTCCTGAGCTGTAGCGAGGGAGTAAATAGAAACAGAGTTACACTTTTCTATGAACTAGTACCAGATGTTCATAGAAAAGTGTTACAAACTCCTTTATTATCATTGATTCCAGTTGTTGTCTTAAAACAAAATATGTTGATTGTCACCTGACATCTGTCTTATATAGTTTTGCTATAAAAAAATACATCTTAATGTTAAACAAATAACTTTATTTTATTGGCGACGAGGCAAATTGTGTTGTCAGTAATCAAACAACATGAATACTGAACAATTCGCGGCTTTCCTTACCGCACAACAGGAACAACAAAAGGTACTAACAGTCCTTCTACAACAACTCGTACAACAGCAACAACAACAAGCATGTCCCTCATCAAACAGCAGCGTGACAAACAACGATGATAACGCAGCACCTTCTACATCAAAACAAAACATTGTAAAACACTTCAAGTGCGACAAGTTTAACCCTGCCACAACCACTGCAGAAAACTTTGTGGACCTATTTGAAGCGAAATGCCGGATATGGGGTGATGAGTCTGTTAGTATTCAAAAAGACCTACTCATAAACTGCATTACACCGGAAATATACCACGAGCTGAAAATAGCATTAACTCCTGATTTTAACACAGCGACATACGACGATATAAAAATGAAATTTTTGGATTTGTATGGAACAAAGAAAACGCGATACAAAGCTCTAATTGATTTTTGGAACTCTACGAGAGGAACCGACGAAACAATGGAACATTATTCTAATAGACTAAAAGAACTTTCAAAACACTGCGGCTATGAAGGGACCTTGCTGGAGAGACAACTCCGTGATCGGTTCGCAACCGGTTTGAACCACACACAGCTGGAGATAGATTTAAAACAAAGATGGCCAGAACTACGCGACGTCACAGGTGATGGCAAAACGAGAGAGATAACATTCGCAGAAATATTTACAGTTGCCCAGTCACGCGAAGTCGCAGAGAACGACAATAGCACCGAAAGTGACAAACACGGTGACTATATTAACAAAATCAAACAGAAGAGACAAGGCAAACGCACTGCTATTACGTTCAACAACGAAACACCGAGGAAGTTACGACCAGATCAATGCAGACGATGCGGAAAGCATGACATACATGACTACGAGCATTGCACAGCAAAAAACCACAAATGTCAAGCTTGTAAGATAACAGGACATTTCGAAAGTGTATGTATTAAAACAGGTAGAGCATATTTGTTATCACAACACAAGTACTCACAACGCAAAAACAAGACAGACAAAAACAACAAAATACAGAAGCTTAAAAATCGAACGGAGACATCAGAGGCCTCATCAACGACGTCGTCACACGCGGATTCCTCCGCGGAAGAAAGTGATAGCGAGACCAACCCTGTTTACATCATTAACAAAAAAACATCTCGATGCAAGAAAATTGACGTTACCATCAATGGTGTAAAATGCACGATGGACTGGGACCCTGGATCAATCTACTCAATTATATCTACTAACATGTGGAAAAAGATTGGAGGCCCAGCATTGTTGAAGGCACCGAAACTCCAAGCCTATTGCAATTTTAAACTGAAACCGAAAGGTATAACAGACGTAACAGTTGAACTAGACAACGTACAAAAGATATTACCTGTTGTCGTCATGGACAAAGCAGATCCTTTACTTTTCGGGTTGCAATGGAGCGAAATGTACGACATGACGTTTCCGAAACCTGTTTATTCTATCAAACGTACCACAGACACATCACTGGATGTCGTGCTAGCTACCTACAACGACCTATTTGACAATAAATTAGGGAAGGTAAAGAATTATCAAGTGAACATCCACATTAAACCTGGCAGTGAAGCAAAACATCTGCCGGCACGTCCCATCAAGTTCAGCATACGGAAAAACATAGAAATAGAACTAGAACGACTTCTACGCGAAGGAATAATAACAGAAGTGGATCCCAACAGGATACCCTTAGAATGGGCCACACCCACAGTCAATGTTTTGAAACCAAATGGCCAAGTACGGATATGTGGCGACTACCGAACAACGATAAACCCGGTACTTATTAAACATACTCATCCCGTGCCCCTTTTTGATCAGTTAAGACAACGTCTGGCACATGGGGATAAATACTCGAAAATTGACCTTAAGGATGCTTACCTGCAGTTTGAAATATCCCCTGAATCAAAAAAGTACTTAACAATATCAACCCATAAAGGATACTTTGTCTACAACAGAATGCCTTTTGGTATTGCAACAGCGCCTGCTATTTTCCAACATTTCCTTGACAAGCTACTTGATGGTATATCAAACGTCGCTGTATTTTTTGATGATATTGCCATTACTGGGAAAAATTACGAAGAACACATACAGACCCTCTCAATGGTTTTCAACAAATTGAAACAAGCCGGACTGAAAGTAAATCTAAAAAAATGCACTTTCTTACAACCAGAAATCGAGTATTTAGGACATATTTTTGACAAAAATGGAGTACGACCAACAAAATCTAAAATAGAAGCAATTTCGAAGGCACCACCGCCAACAAATACCAAAGAACTCAGGGCGTTCTTAGGACTTATAAACTTTTATGAACGATTTATCCCACACCTTCACAGCGAATGCGCCGATTTACATGAACTAACCGGTGATCGCCGAAAATGGCAATGGACTAATCATGAAAACGAAATATTTATTAAAACTAAGAGATTATTAACAAGATCTATATCGCTTGTGGCGTTTGACGAATGTCGACCTCTTTACCTCTCCTGCGACGCCTCAGAGAAAGGAGTAGGCGCAGTCTTATACCACAAGGATAAAGAAATTGAACAACCTATTGCATTCGGGTCAAGAAAACTTAAACCGGCTGAAAGAAAATATTCCGTTATAGACCGCGAAGCATTAGCAATATTCTATGGCATTCAAAAATTCGACCAATATCTCAGAGGTACAAAGTTCACACTTATAACTGACCACAAACCACTTATTCACATATTGGGGCCACAACGGAATCTCCCAAAAATTGCCAATAATAGACTTGTGAGGTGGGCACTCGTGATTGGAAATTATGATTATGACATAATTTATAGAAAAGAGGAACATAACATCATTGCTGATTACCTATCCAGAATGCCAAATAGCACTGAACAGCCGAATTGTCCAGAGGTTTCGATATGCAAAATCACTGATGTAATACAGCATAATAAAATGAATGACTTGACCTTAAGTGAAGAGCGTATTAGAGAAGAAACGAAACACGATGCCACACTAAAGCAAGTCCTGCAATTAATTAAAACCGACTGGTTTGACTGTTCACAGACTGATCTGAAACCGTTTATCAGAAAACGCAGTGAATTATCTATAGAGAACAAGATCATCATGTGGCAAGGTAGAGTTGTTATACCTAGTAAATTAAGAAGTACAGTACTGCATTATTTGCATATTGGCCATCCTGGAACTTCTGCAATGAGGGCTCTTGCGCGCTTCTATGTTTGGTGGCCAACACTCGAAGAAGACATTGACAATTTTGTAAAAAAATGCAAAAAATGCCAGGAAAATAGACCCAACAACTCAGAACTTCCTGTATACTCTTAGTCGATCCCAGAAAAGATATGGGAAAGAGTTCACGTCGACTTTGCCGGACCTTTTGAGGGCAAGTATTGGCTAGTACTGGCAGACGCCTTATCAAAATGGATAGAAGTTAAACCTATGGCAAAGATAACCACCAGAACGTTATGCGAGAAACTAGATGGCATTTTTACTACATTTGGATTGCCTCAAATTATTGTCTCCGACAATGGACCTCAATTTACTTCCAAAGACTTTCGAGAGTATTACAAGTCAAAGGGTATAGTGCACATGACATCTTCACCCTACCATCCAAGAACCAATGGATTGGCCGAACGACTTGTGCGAACTTTTAAATCCAGAATGGCGTCAAGTGAAGCAGACAGAGTCAACCTGAAACAGAGACTACAAAACTTTCTGTTTTCTTATCGCAACACACCGCATACTACCACAGGAAAGTCCCCAGCCCAAATGATGTTCGGCAGACAGCTAAACTGCTTACTGGATAATGTGAAGCCAAACATGAGAAGGACATTGCGCTATAAAAACATACAAGCGAATATTCAATCAGAACAAAAGACGCCGAATTTCCAGAATGGGGAAGCAGTGTACATCCGTACCAAACTGGAAGATAAGTGGAAACCGGCTATCATTGAGGAAAGAAAACACAGGTATTCTTATGTGGTTAGAACTCCAGAAGGAGTCTTGAAGCGCAGACATGCTGACCACATACGCCCCAATGCGAGTGTAGTTCAGTCACCAACCAACGAGCCAGACATTTCGTTGGAACCATCGTCATCGGCTGAATCATGGAATTTCACACCACATGAAGTACTACCCCATACCAGTTCAACTCCATTCAGTCAACCTCCAATTGAAACCGTTTCCCACTCACCGCGAACACTAGAACAGACGCCGGTGTTGAGGCGTAGTAAGAGAACAGTACGCCCACCACATCGCCTCATAGAGCAAATGGACTAAGGCCGGGAGGAATGTTACAAACTCCTTTATTATCATTGATTCCAGTTGTTGTCTTAAAACAAAATATGTTGATTGTCACCTGACATCTGTCTTATATAGTTTTGCTATAAAAAAATACATCTTAATGTTAAACAAATAACTTTATTTTAAAAAGTGCAATACCTATGTCACCTATGCGGTCAGAATGTATGGAACAGCAGTTTTTTTTTGCAAATAACCGACGAGAAATTTCAACTCAAGGGGGTTGAGAATCGGAGCATCGCCGTGTCCTCGTGGAGGCGATCGGCGGCGGTGATCTCTCGCGTCTGGCCCTGGTTCAGGCCATGGTACAGAGCGAGAGGAAATGGGAGGCCGTCACCTCCTTCTGCGAAGCGGTAATGCTCGCGAAGGAGGAGATTTCGCGCCCTCACGCCCCTAACCGCCGCAGGAGGAGACGCCTAGGGCGTCAGGAATCGCGAGGCGAGTTCCGGCCACCGTAGGCGCGGGCTTGCGGGCGGTGAGCAATGGGTGGCTCACCATCCGATAAGGACTAGGCCCGGGTCGACGGCGCGTTGTGTTCCACGCGCGCCTCAAAGAGATGTCAGCAGAATTGAAGGGGTCCACTAGGGCCGATGCCTGCCGGGGTTGCGAAGAAAACCAAAAGGGAGATCGTGGCCCCCGGCGACAGGGCAACCGAAGGAACACGGGTGGGTTTTAGTCAGTAAGAGTCTGACACGCCCTCCCGCTCCGCCCAGAGCGGGAGAAGTTATTTGATGATTTCCCAACCTCAAAAAAAAAAAGGGGGTTCAGAATCATGTACTGAATCCATTGCAATAGTTTTCGTGTCGATGTCCCTGCCACTGTGTATACAACAAATTTCTTTGGTAAGGTTGCGACTGTAGCAATTTTGAAAATGCAATGTTAGTTTTTAGATAGGATACAACTCATAACAAAACAGCACAACTGTCATTTTTGACAGCTTTACGGTGATATTAATTTAGGGCGTGGCATAGAGTATAGTAATAGATTGGGGCGTGGTCCGTACTCTGTAGACAGAGAATGCATTCTCCGTCTACGGCATGGTCCGCATGGTCGGTGTAATCCATAGGCATATGTTATCGCAAGATGGCGCATGTCATGACGTCATCGATGACGATTTACGGGACATCGTTATCGTAATCACGCTAATGAGGTTAAAAACTGAAAGCTCATAATAGGTGGCAGCACAGTAGTAAGTCTTTAAACCGCCATTGTTGTGGTTATGTTTACTTTTGTGTCGATCACAAATTAGACGAAACTAGATAAATATGTATAAAACTTGGAGTGTAGCACTAATAAAAGACGAGGTAAGGACAGGGGAACCGTCTACCACTGGTAAAAAAGCAGCTTTAATGGAAAAGTCTATAAATTACGAACATTTTATAATTTATAGGTTATTTTGTTTGTTGACTTTAAGTTCGTTTTTTGTTAAAGACTGGAGGCGTACGATAGAATGGCCTGATCAGAGTTGAAAACCAACTCGAGCTTGACCTTCCTAACTGGAAAACCTCAGAGATAGCATTTCTATCACATATCTAATATGTAATACATAATATCACATATAATTAACATAATATCATATCACAAGTGCCTGTATATAATGAAAACAGACTTAGTTCTCTTGGGAGCATCACCAATAAACCACTTTCTCCCAGAAAAGGCCTAAAGGATAGCACATCGTCTCGACGAAATATTGGATTCCAATTTTTTCGGAGAGCGTTCTCCCACAGTTTTCTTCTTATAACATCTTCGGCAAATATATGGGTCCCCGTATTTTTGCAGTAACAGCTGCGCAACTGGGCTCAATAATTAATTATGCGTAAAAGTAGCTTGTTTTTAAAAAAAAATGTATGGCTAGCTGTCAAATCATAAGACGTTGGAGGTCGGCGCTATGTGAAGTGAGCAAGTGGCAGTTTTTATCTCCAATCGGTACGGGTGTAAGCACGCTCAAATCGATTACAACGTTACTCGGAACGCAGCCTTACTTTTGCTTGTCAAATGCCAAAAATAATTGTCAATGTCAACCTAACTTACGTTTACGTAGCACCACGAACACGAAGTCACACAAAGTGCTTTTCTGAATTATCTCGTTCTGAGTGATTTGTTTCACACCCGGAAAAAAGTAAATTTTGTGAATATTACCACAGTAATGGCACTGTCCTCGGCTTTTTATAAGTTTTATAAAAGCTTTAGAAATAGGGAAGTTACAAAACAATTTTGTGGCTATTTACAATACGCAACGAGTAGTAGCCTGGTTAAGAATGAGGATTTTGGCGCGAATGCATTAAAGCCCGTATCCGAAGACTTGTCCACTGTCACCCCTTACTTTTCAAATACTTTTAATTTAGCAGCTTATGTAAATCAATCCGAAACATTGAAGAATTTAGTTAACCTTAATGTAAACATAAGTAAAATCGAAAAAAAAACTTATATTGTCGACAAAATTTTAAAATTGGATTTCGAAAGAGACATGAAAAGCCATATACTATATTTAAACGACTTTGTTGGAATGGAAGAAATTGGTAATTTTCTAACTAAGAACCCAATGATTTTATGTGAGCCATTAGAAGACCTTCAAGTAAGAATTAATTATTTATACTCAAAAGGCTTCAAAGAAAATCAAATCAAGAGAATTATTACAAAAAATCCCTTCTGGTTGATGTTCAGGTAAGTTGTTCTATTTACCTAATAATTTTGTATTTTTTCATTTTATTTTGTACCTCACATTCCCTGTTGTCTACTCAATGAAGCAGTAATGTATGTTATTCAAATAAATAGCGTTTATATTGTTAGTTAAGATAAAAAAAACAGTGGCAGTCCGGGAGTGCCGACAGAAGTGAACACTTGAGGCACATGCATTAATCACCATGCTTGCTCATGGTGGTTTGTCTATTTCAGACTTATCGTATGTAAGTGGGTCCCGGGTGTTCCGCCCTGATGCTCCACAGGCGTTACCTCACTTTTCTGAGGATTTTTTCCTGTTGGAAAGCTATGTAGCTTCTCTCAACCTAATAGGTTTTATTTTAAATATCTACTTTCTTCTTTCAGCACAAAAAGGATTGACACAAGATTAGGGTTTTATCAACAATGCTTGACCTTATGTGGCAATGAAGTAAGAGATTTGACTGTTAGGCAACCTAAACTAATAACATACAATTTACATGCTGTGAAATGCAATCTGTTTGTAATAAAAGAAGAGATGGGCTTTGAAGATATTGAAGTGAAAGAATTAGTGTTAAACAAACCTAAACTGTTAATGTTGAGTAAGTATTCTAACCTTAGTTCAGTCCTTCTATATAAATATAGAATGTCCCTGGATGAATTGCAAAAATGGGTGGAATTAGACCATTATTAGCTCCTAAACAGCTCAACCGATTTGAATGTGGTTTTATAAATTTGAAAGCAGGTTTTCTAGCAATTTGAAGTTTGGTATTCTGTAACTTCAATGATATTAGAAGAACATAACCTTAAACTGATGATGCAGCATTATCTGGAATTTGCAGGATCCCAACTCCCTTATCAACTTACATCACAGGTATTGTTTGGGCTCATTGGAATAGTCTCAATGAATAGGTCATAGATAGATGATAAACAGGGTTTGGTGATGGAGTAGGAAAACAAAATGGGGAAATATTTGATGGGGGTTTTTAAATTTTAGAATTTTACTTGACAACTGTTTTTAAGTGTTTCTTTTTATTTGCCTTGCAACATCAATTATCAGCCATCAATATTGTTTTTGTTTCAACGAAATTAACTCATATATCAAAGCTTTAAAAATCAACAATAATGATTAAATTCTTTTTTGTAAATTTTTAATATGGTCTATTTTCACCCATTTTCGTTAGTGCCCTTTATCCAGGGATACCCACACTATAAGTAACTTATGTAGTGTGCATTGAGTTTTAAGAATAATTAGAGCATAATCTGCTGTAAATGTGCCAAATAAAAAGTTTGTGTGTTCTGTCGTTTTGGAAAAGAAACGGAAAAACGAATCCTATCAGAGTAACATTATTCCAGCAAGAAAATTTTAAACAAATGACCCAAGAGAGGCAAAGTATATGGGTGGACAGCTTATACATATTTGTGCGTAAATGTGCGCCGAAATGAAATTTGAGCGTCTTAACATTTTCGAGATATTTAATTTCCTGCTGTGGTAACGTTTTGCAAAACCTCGTTTCTCGGATACTAATGATAATTATACTTATCTTTATTTTCTTATTATTTTGGCCCATGGCAACATTCTGCTTGGCGGCGTTAGTTCAGAATTTGAATTTTTTCCAAATCGCAAATGTTCACTAACCAACATTTCCACCTGTCAATGTAATTCAAGCGCCAAAAGATCCTTGTAGCACTATACAGGGAATTGTCAAAATTCTAACAGCCATCGGGTGTTAAGGCTGCTTGTCCACTGGAGCAGAGCGAGGCAGCGCAGCGGAGAAATGTGCCAATGATAACCAATTGGAGCGGATTTTAGATTCTATTGGTTAATATTGGCACATTTCTCCGCTACGCTCCAGTGGACAGGCAGCCTTAAGCTTTATACATCCGTCTGGTGTCGAATACAGACGAAACGAGTTGTATCGAACTGAATCGAGTCGAGTCGCATTTATTCATTGTGCGTCCATCTCAGCCGAATCGAATCGAAACGTTAATTAATAGCAACTCTTAATCGAAGTAGGTCTTGTTTGTGTGCGTGATGGACAGCTCGGATGAAGAAATGTTCTTATTACAAATACTTTTTGATAAAATAGGAGAAAAAAGAAACTGCGTGCTCCCAAAAGGAAATAAATATCTACGGCGAACTTCACCATTTATATCCAGATTTGAGAGGACCCTTTAATTTTTTTTCACTATTTTCGTCCTACAAAAAATTTCAAGATTTGCTATCACACTATAAAAAAAATATTCTTAAAAAATCGTAACCCTCCGTTTTGGCTGCGCCGTAGTCAGATAAATAAAAAAAACTTGTCAGTGCGTATCTGTTGTCGAGTCAAAACACGTCTGCGAAGAAATTCACTTGTCAAGCAATGCGCGTGGGTGATTCGATTCGGCGCGACTCGGCTTGTCGCTAATGGAAGCATTTTCATAGTTACTTACTATGAAACCGTTTCCATTATTATAGGAAGCGAATTCCTGCGATTATTGATTCGCGTCATGGAGAGTGCGATTGTCGCAACGCAGCGCTAGGCATGCGACATTTGCGGCTGTAAGTCCCCTCATTGCGGAGTGGCTAGGGAGACGCCACAGCGTCCTGACCTCCCCCTGACGCAGGTCCTCACCGGACACGGCTCTTTCGGGAGGTTCCTGTTCAGGATAAGGCGGGAGTATACGCCCGGGTGTCACCATTGTGTAGATCGCCCGAAGGACACGGTTGAGGTCTACCCGGCTTGTGCGGAGCATCACCGTGTCCTCGTGGAGGCGATCGGCGGCGGTGATCTCTCGCGTCCGGCCCTGGTTCAGGCCATGGTACGGAGCGAGAGGAAACGGCAGGCCGTCACCTCCTTTTGCGAAGCAGTAATGCTCGCGAAGGAATGAGGGAGAACGCGTGGAACGCGTGAGAGAGAGGCAAATTTCGCGCCCTCACACCCCTTACCGCCGCAGGAGGGGACGCCTTGGGCGTCGGGAAGTGCAGGCCGATTTCCGGCCACTGTAGGCGCGAGCTTGCGGACGGTAAGCAATGGGTAGCTCGCCGTCCGATAAGCACTAGGCCTGGATCGACGGCGCGTTGTGTTCCACGCGCGCATCAAGGAAATGTCAGCAGAATTGACGAAGTCCGCTAGGGCCGATGCCTGCCGGGGTTGCGAAGTCCGAAAGGGGGATCGTGGCTCCCGGCAACATGGCAACTGAAGGAACACGGGTGGGTTTTACTCGGTAAGAGTTTGACACGCCCTCCTGCTCCGCCCAGAGCAGAGAAGAAGAAGAAGAGAAGTTATTTGATAATTTCCCACCGAAAAAAAGGCGGGCGATGCGAAGGAACAAAAAATTTCACGTGGACGAAGTCGCGAGCAGAAGCTTAATTACATAAAAATCAAGCAAAATCACATAAAAATTAAGTCAAGGTTTAAACTTTAAACCTTTGACTTAATTTTTATGTAATTTTCTAAAAATAAATTTCTTCTCAATACATTTCAAGTGACATTATACAAAACAAAATATGTTTACCACCAGCGCCCCCCTGTCAACATCATTCGAGCGCTAAAAGATCCATGTCAGTGTAAACAGAAGTGAATGTATAGGAAAATAAAGTGTTATGATTTTTGACTCTCGAATGACATTGACAACTTTGTTGGTAAACATTCATGGAATTGTTTACAATGACGTGTTGGTTAGCACTGTTTTGTCAGTCCCCATTTTGAATTCTATAACTAAGTTTGACCAGCAATGGTGCTTCACAGATCTGTGTTCTAACCAAGATTTCAAAACATGTTTTATTACTAGCTATAAAACTAATCATTCATTATTGTTTTTAATGTCATATTTTTGACTGATAGCATTCTACCTTATTTTTCTAAATTAAAGTTAATGATTGATTAATTTTAAGTAGGTAACATCTCTGGGAAAACCAGGAATAATATTTAAAAAAAATATAATATTATCTTTATTTATTACAGATCAGAGATCCCTGCTGGAAAGATTTAAATTCATCCACAATGTGATGAAAATATCACACGAAAATATACTGAAATCCCCGGAGATATTATTAAGTAGGAAATTCAGAGTAAAACAACGCCATTTATTTTTGGAAAAGTTAGGTCGCGCTCAATATAATCCAAAGAAAGAAAATTATATTCCAATTAAATCTCTGACCGAAAATACAGATGCAGAGTTCTGTAATTTGTTTGCAAAATGCAGTGTTAATGACTTTAATGTCTTTTTAAAAACTCTATAATTTAACCAGTTTTACCTAATACAATTTTATTTTGGAAGGCATTCAATGAATGATACAAAAGAGCATCAAAGATTCCAGCAACTGTGAACACTCCTCCAATTATAGCGCAGATGTTTGTAGCAAAATGGCCAATGGACCTAAAAATAAATAAATCAAATTGTTATCCTTACATAGTATAAAACAAAGTCCTTCAGTGCATCTGTCTGTCTGAACGCGATAATCTCAAAAATTACCAAACGGATTTTCAAACGGTTTTCACCAATGGACGGAGTGATTCATGCGGAAGGTTTTAGTTTATAATTCATTAAAGGTTTTATGTAAATTAACTGAAATTTGACGATTATTGTTGAAAATGTCGGAAAAAATCATGCCGACTGGGAGCTTTATTGGCGTGCGCCGCGGAAATTGTAAAAGTTACATAAAATTTATGTTCTACAGTATTGTTCATCTAAAAAAGTTTAACAAAAACGCCCGCGATAGCATGTCTTCTAAGAATGACCCACAATAACCATTTTAATATTGCAGAATTTGATAAAAAGTTAATTGTTATTTTAGAAGCTATTTTGCCCGGTATTATATTAATCCTTATCCAATTAACTATGTTACTTAAATGGAGCATTTAATTTAGATTAAAATATGCCTTGACATCATTTCATTTAAATGAATGATTTAAAAGATATCACAGATTCAAAATTACGCGTAACAAAATAATTTTGGTTGACGGCAACGCGGGCGCAGCGGTAGGAGTCACTGACCTTTTTCTCGGCTATTAGGTATATAATCCCGATATGGGTAGTACGTTCGCGTAGGATATTTTCCGACATCACGCGGGCGAAGCCGCAGGCAATAGCTAGTAATATTTATTTATTACCTATACGTACAGTGCGTGCCACTAAAGATGAGACTTGACACACCACGTGGTTTGACTTGCGCAGTAGACGATTTATGGGTCTCTTTAGCGGTATGAAGTCCGCGCCGGGGCGTCATCGGGGCGGCGGAAGGAGCGGCGGGAGGCGCGGTCAAGTCTCACCTTTCGTGGCGCGTATTGTACTAAGTGCGAAAAATGAAATATATAATTATAATTAGTTACCTTTCTTTTTCGGTGTATTTAACCATAAGGGGCGAAAGTTCATAACTGAAAAATGCTCCTGGCATCCCAGATTCTGCATTAATATTGGACACTGATTTCTGATGTCTTGTTACTGAAAACTGGTTTGTGTGTAACACAGTCTTGTCTAACTTTACATACATAGTTGGGACTATTTTTAAATAATATTGAAACATAACAGCACCTGAAAACAAAAAAAAGAAGATTATTAAGTCGAAGACTCAAGGCGCGCATTTTACGCATTGTTGGTCGAAGTGGATTAGAAGAACATCATTTCAAGGACAAGTTTTTCATTGTTTTTATTAAATTATGAAACTTTACTAATTGTACCTACTGTTTTATTTCATTTCTCGTTGTAATAATCTTACGACATGTCACCAAGGGGGGAGGAGGGAGGGTCGAAAAATCGCTAAACTCGCCTCACGTAATTAATGAACGCCCCCAAGCATTTTTTGTTTCACATTTATTTTAAGAATTTATTTCCCATTAGAGGTGACCTAAGTGCGATCACAAATTATACGAAAAACTAGATAAATAGAAGTCTGGCCACGCAGTCTGCATAAGTAAAAAAACCGGTCAAGAGCGAGTCTGACTCGCGCATCGAGGGTTCCGTACCATTTTAAATTTTCATCACGAGGCCTTTATTCGTCAGAGAATTATAACAAGCCAACCAGTTTTAGGTCGGTGCCATCATTTGACCGATAGTGGAACTAACATTATTTCAGTTGATTTCAGAAAAAGCGTGCTATTTACAGACATGGTTTTATTTTTCCTTTAATCTTTTCACACACTTCTATCACATAGAACTATTCCAAATTTCAAGTTGATAGCATTAGCAGTTTTTGAGATATCCAGCTGTGACAGACAGACTGAGTCGCACCATAAGGGTTCCTTTTTACCATTTTGGTACGGAACCCTAAAAGGGTGGAATTTGAAAATCTATAGACTGCAACACCACCCTGTCCTATGAAAAAAGAATTTGATATGTTGCCTTTTTGTTTTTGGTAGGTTATTTTTATATTCTGATTTATTCCTGGTAAAGAATAGTCATGATGCAGTGTAGATTTCAGACAGTTTTGTCATCGTATGGAGGCAGAGCATAGGTACGACATGGTCTATTACACAAAATACAAAAATCAAAATTATTAAATCTACTTACAACCCCGAAACTGACTGATGTAAAAGTATAACTTTTGGGGTTGCCCATTTATTCCATTGCAAACTTAGCGTGGCCAGACTCATTTAGAAGACTTGGAGTGTAGCACTAGTAAAAGGCGAGCTAAGGACGAGGGAAGCGTTTACCACTGGTAAAAAAGCAGATTTAGTGGAAAAGTCAATAAATTATGAACGTTTTATAATTTATAGGTTATTGTGTTTGTTGATTTTATGTTCTTTTTCTGTTAGTATGCGTACGATAGAGATTCCAATTTTTTTCGGAGAGCTTTCTCCCACAGTTTTCTTCTTATAACATATTTGGCAAACACATGGGTCCCCGTATTTTTGCAGTAAACAGCTGCGCAACTGGGCTCAATGATTAATAATGCGTAAAAGAAGTCGTTTGTTTACAAAAAATGTATGGCTGTCAAATTATTAGACGCTGGATATCATCGCCATCTGAAGTGAGCAAGTGGCAGTTTTTATCTCCAATGTCATGATTTTATGGAAAAGTCATTCAATGGAACAAATCTAACTTAGAGGGATGTATTAATGATTCTAATTCTGTAAATACATATTTGTTATGGTCGCAAATTATAATTTGAATTTCGCGGGCTTCATTAATAAGTATTTACGTCAACTCAAGTTTATAAACCAAAGAAATGTTTCTTTCCTTTCCGTCCATAAATAAATAAACTGGACACACTATTGTTTACTATCTAGTTCGGAACTTGTTCCTGTCACGTATTATATATGGCAACAATGCATGCACAAGTAAAAAAAAAACTATCTATGACAGTTTATGACGTTGACGTTTCTCTTTGTGCTTGAAGTATTGCTGTATTGTTAAAATACACCTAAAATTCTCCTGCCTCTGGAAAAAAAGACTGATCAAAAATGCCCGTGCCTGGCGGAGTATATCAAAGTCAAGGACCATCTTGTTTTGACAAAATGAAAATGGGCTTCATGATTGGATTTTGTGTCGGAATGGCGAGCGGCGGCCTATTCGGTGGTTTTACAGCTTTGAGGTTAGAACTGTCTTATTACATTGTTTTTTTTTTTGGGTATTTACTGTTACCTAATTTATCGTTCGTTGCAGATATGGAGCAAGAGGAAGGGAATTAGTACATTCCGTTGGAAAAGTCATGCTTCAAGGTGGGGGAACCTTCGGAACTTTTATGGCCATCGGTACCGGGATCCGTTGTTAATGTTATGGTGGTCAAATACTAATTTTGTACATACAGTAATTTAAAATAGTGCTTAGTGTGCATCTGTCTATGCTTTTAAATAGTGATTTAATATTATGATTCATTAACAGTTTGTTATTAAATATTGTTATTGAAACCATTAATAATATTATTTTCCATCTTAGGTTGAAGCACTTAAGTACAGAATTTCTATAAAAATACTTTAAATTAGTCCTCCAGACCGTATTTCGACCATGGCGGCCAATCTCAACGAACACTAGCCGTCGGCGACATATAGTGCACAAGTGTGTCCGGTCCTGGCAATCTGACTCGACTGGAGAGAGATCAGGCACTGGGCCAACGGCTTAACATGCTTTCTGAGGCACTCCCACAGTGCCAACTTCCAAACTCCGGGCTGTTACTAAGAAATTCCTAATGGAAAAACCCAATAAAATTTTGCTTGACCCGGGAATCGAACCAAGGCCCCACGCTCAGCAGTCGCGCTTGCGACTACGAGACCAATGGAGCAGTCAAGAAAATACTTCTAATAACTAAGTATACTGCTTACCAGTCTTGGTGAGACAGTGGAAACAGTATTACAGACCTTGATAACAGAATATTCTTATAGTCATTGCAGTTTGGAAGATTATGGTACCTTCATACATTAATGAATCTGTCGCTAGTTTTTTTCGAATAAATTCACTTGCTCTTTACAATATTGCTGTGATTGCAGAGCTGCAGTAGCAGTCAGGTACCACATTCTGCTAATTTGCATCATAAAGATGTAAAGTATTATCAACATTGCATTCAATTCAACTCATATCAGCTACTAGAAAATCGTGGGGCACGGTAGTGCCCCCACCAAATCAAGCAAAACAACAAAGGCACGGCCGTACCATCTTTTCTCGAAGCCATTCAGGAAATTTTCAACCCCCTTTTTTGTTGTGGATAAAGCTAGAAGCCTGAATTTTCAGTGAACTGAGGGCTTAGTATAAGTATTTATATTCACAAATTACATTTAATTTGCACCAGTACTTTAAGAACTATTGCAGGTCAAAGTTCCTTAATTTTGTCACTGACATACTGACTACCAATCATCAAAATTCTAAGGTACTTCTAGCAGACACACAAGCTTCAAATTTTGAACACAATTAGTGTTTAGCCTATAAAGCAAGAAAAAATTAAAATATACCACAATTTCAGTCCCCTCTTCTACATATACCAACTGCAAAAGTAACTTTGTAATCACATATTATTTATATAGGAGTACAAAGTTACTTATGCAGTTTGTGTATCAAGACAACGAGACTGAAATTGTGGTATATTTTAATTTTTACTTGCTTGTAAAAATTAAAATTGATAGGTAGGAATTTCCTATATGCCCTTTTTAAAAAGAAATTCGCCCGTATCTTAGTAAATATACAGCAAATAGATAGCTGCAAACCCCATTTTATAAACCTGAACATTTGAACTCTACCTTGTATATAATTACTCCAAATATGCAAATTCGCTCAGAAACACCAAGACTTTTATACTAAACGAGGACACATACAACTTACCAAAATCCAGCCTAAAAATACGTTCAACAAGTCCTCTGGTTATGTCAACAAAAATGTATAACAAATTACCCGAATCAATCAGAAAAGAAAAAAAAAACTCCATCTATTCACCAATAAATTAAAAAATCAGTGTAAACGAATATTTAAATGATAAATCCCTAAAACTCATATAAAATACACAATAAATGTTTTATTTAATAAGTTAGATTATAAGATAAATGATAAGTCCCCATCTCTACTATCTTTCTTTTGTTGTGCCCAACAGGGTCCACGATTGTTTATTAAGGGGGAAGCGCTAAGGTAGCCCGCGAAATTCAAATTTTCTTACGTTTTTTGCAATTTGCTGGTCAGTATTAAGTTGTACATCGATCAAAATATGATTCGCGGCCGTAACGAATATGAATTTACAGAATTATAATCATTAAAGTCATCAACACAACTCTCCAAGACCACGTAAGTCCAAAGAATGATGATTTCATGAAACAGTTATTCTTTGGACTTACGTGGTCTTAGAGAGTTGTGTTGATGACTTTAATGATTATAATTCTGTAAATACATATTTGTTACGGCCGCGAATCGTATATTAATCAACGTACAACTTAATACTGACCAGCAAATTGCAAAAAACCTAAAAAAAAATGAATTTCTCGGGCTACCCTGGCGCTTTCGCCTTAAGCAAATGTTTACCACCTAAGCACATACATTGTAGAATGCAATAAAGTTTTGAGTATTGAGTACATAGATAGGGACTAGGTGCCTAGTGTACCTACCTAATGGAATAAAGGTAGGCACAATTAGTCTCTTCAAAGGTTACTTGTAAAATGGACAACAAATGAAATCTGTTGTCAATTAAACTGCATTGAATTTGAATGAAGCAAAAATAATTAGGTATAACAATCTGTGGGATCTACCTACGATGCCGAAGATAAACACAAATCCACGTTTTATAAAACTGATGTAGGTTCAGTATCAGTATCAGGGTATCTACCTATAAAAAAGAAATGAGATCTCATTAAAAACATAACATGTAAAAAAATGCAAGTCTCGCAATGCAATTCTACTGTAAAAAGATGTGAGTAAAACCAAGTCTATTAATTTATTCAGTACTTACATAAGTGCCATCTTTATTTCTTTAATAAATATAATGACTTTGCAATTGCACACGGCATTAGAATCTACATTCTACATACAACAAAATATACCTAATATTAGCGCTGCGCTTTTTTAATTAGAACTATTTAAAATAGTAGATTATTCTTATGTGATTATGTTGCTGTGCGATGGCAAGTAATTCTATTTAGTAAAAAAAATAAAGATGACAAATAGATTGACTTGCATTTTTTTACATGTTATATTTTTAATGGGAATGGTATTTCTTCTTTTTTCTTAGCTTTGTTTGCATTACTTACTATTTAGTTAGCAGTTATAGCTCCATTATTTACTGAGTTGAGATATTGCCAGGCACAGGTTGCATAAATATCTGGCCAAGTGGGTCCAGGCCCAGGCCCACTCGGCCTTATGGAAAGTCTACCTCTGGTATGTACATGCTGCAACCCTTTAAATATCACTTGATCCACTTATATTCATTTATTATTTAAGTATATATAAATAAATAATAAAAATGAATATAACTGGATCTAGTGATATTTAAAGGGTTATTGCAGCATACCCGTATATTATACTTATTTTATAAAAATCTAAGAATTAATAATAATTATCCCTTACCTTCCTTGGCTACACCATTAATTCCATCTAAGGGTGCTGTGTTTGTACCTTCAATATCGGTCCCAAAAGATAAATGTTTAATAATATGGGTTGTATTAAATACTGATGATGAATATGGCTGGACATCATGGACATGTACATGATTAATTGTAAAACTTTTTCCTGGAGCTATATGAAAACTTCCTCCAACCTGGAATGCGATATAAACATATTTTTTTAACTGACGAAGAAAAGGAGGAGTTTCTCAAGTCGACGCTTATGTATATTTTTTTATATATATGACAATCAACGAAGATAAATAAGCTATCAGCCTTTAACGCTTAGCTTGCTCGTTTATTTGTTTGGCGCCGAATTAAAATTTGTTAATATTAATTTAGGAGCATAATTTTATAAAGACAGGTTTTTTCCTTTTCTGTTTCTTTTTTGTCGCTTTATTTTATTGTTAATATCGTCATAAATATAAACAGTCTACCTGATTTAATGTCAATCAAGTCAAGCATTAATTGAATGAGTGAGTCATTCATTATGTTGCTATAAATACCTAATCAATGACGACGCCCTTGGGGCGAGAGTGACATCTATTGCAGCCTAAAGGGCTTGCTACACGGCAGTCAACCGTGTCCCCACAAAGGTGACCTTGGTTGGCGACAGGCACAGCTGTTTGAAATTTCCACCAAGGTCACCTGTGTTGGGACGCGGTTGACTGCGGTGTAGCAAGCCCTTAAATGAAGACTAGTTAAAGTTGTAACGAAAAAAAAAAAAGAGTTAACTAAAAGGGATTTAGAGAGGCTCGCCACAGCTTGTGGGTTGAGTTCTGCTTGTTACTATTTACAATTATAATGCCGGGTACAGAGTAGTGAAACGTAACATAAAATGTAGCAAAAATAAGCCGTTGAAATGTAGAATTGAATGTAAGGCCCCATTTACGACCTCGGGCAATGCGACTTGCAAGTACATTTGTGTCGCACTCAATCCTAACCTTTGAAAACTTTATGAAAATCAATTTTGAGAACGCCAAAAAATTGACAAGAAATAGTGACCAAGATAAAAAAGAAAAATAGTCGCATTATGATTCCGAAGTTATAGCTATAAGTTGGTGAGGATTGTGGGGTGAAAGTCTCCAAACAATCCTCACCTTAGTGCAAGCAAACGGCTGGGAGTATCGACTTTTTTCAATTCCAAAAACGAGCGAAGCTCCTACCTACAGTAGTCGCATATGATGTGTTGTAACATCTGACATGGGAACCTTGGTAATAAGCAACATTATATTTGATAATTTGTATTAAATAATAGCACATTTTGCGAAAATGCGTAGAAAAGTTTTAATTACTTGCGATGGGATATACTTACAGTTTTGAGATAACATCAAAGGGGCGGGGCCTCGTCAAGGTCGTTTCTGACGCCCAAATCTAGCACCACGCGCGCTCATTGGTCAAATTAAATAGCGCGCGCTTCCCCGGCTTCCTGTTACACACTTCTTTTCACGAAATCACTCCCACAGATTTGATTATATCGATTTTGATTGCAGAAAAGGCGAGAGGAAAGATGTTACACGTCAAAAATAGTCGTAACGCTATGCCAAATCTCGAAAATAGTCGAGGAAGGTATCTTGGTGAGGATTACGTGGTGAGCCTTTCTCACCACAATCTTCACCTGATTACCGCAGAACGCTGAAATCAAGACCAAGGGGGGTTTATTTATAAACGTTGCTTAAAGTTAAGGGTCTAGTCGGTCATTCTTCCATACAAACGTAGTATGGTGATTACTCGTCTTTTTGACGGTGTACGTTTAAAACTAAACATTCCATCAATTTGTCTTGTCATTATCTAGCCCTGTATGGAAGCAGAATTGGGAAAATAGTATTGGTTTGGAAGTTATGAGCGTCGAAACTTCCATATTTCAAAAGTAATTTTAACTCATCTTTGGGTGTAAAATAACCTATGTAGTATGAAAATGGCAAAATAGAAACCGTACAGGGATAGATCATTTATTCAAAAGTTCAAATTATTTTATTTTGAGTAGATACATCTAGTAGTTTTTCCATAAAATCTATACGCCCAAAGGTCTATTCATGAAATTTTACGCGCTCGTTTTCGTTATAAATCATCGTCTATTTCACTAAATATATACATAAATAGATAAATAAATAACTATACTAAATAGCATGCATATTAGCTACGCCACTAATGAGTTCGAGCCGTCGACTAGTGCAACTTTAGGTGACGTTCAAGCGTCAAAAATGTATGGTTAAACAGTCGCTAATCATTACTTAACTTTAAGCAACGTTTATAAATAAACCCCTATATATTTTATCAGTTAACTCAAAGCCAACCGAAAGAAAATGTCCAAAAATTAAATAGCAGGAAACATTTTAAAATTGGAGGTATAGTATGTACCTACAAGTAGATAGGTATTTATTAAACTTTGACAGAAAAAATAAATACGTAAGTAATTACAATAATTTATTACCGTTTTAAATTATTATACAACAATATTATAATGCCAAATGCAATATAAGTGTTCGCGACTGTACCATTACTAAATGTATGTAGAAGTTTACATGGAAGTTTAACATATTTCTACATAGTAAACCCAGGTCGAAAATTATCATGGTTGGAGATGAGACGACTATTTCTTGACAATTTTTGACACCAAATTCACATTAAAAACGTAAGCGTTCTGCGGTAATCGGTTAAGGATTGTGGCGAGAAAGGCTCACCACGTAATCCTCACCAAGACAGACACCTTCATATCTCTGGAATCCTTTAATGACTATTTTCGAGAATTTTTGTAATTGAAACCAAGTCTATACTCCCAGCCGTACTTGCACTAGAGGTGAGGATTGTGTAGAGACGTTCACTCCTTAACTAACTTAAAGCTATAACTTTGGAATCATAATACGATTTTTTTTTTTACCTTGGTGACTATGACTATTTCTTGAAAATTTTTTGGCGTTTTCAAATTTGATTTTCATGAACTTTTCAAAGGTGAAGATTGTGTGGTTAAGGATTTTTTTTTTATAGTGCATCTTCTTCTTTAGTTGACTTCTGAGATCATGACTGCTTAACCGGGCTTTCCTGTGGGTGCCTTAAGCAACTACACTTAAAACCTCCAGCCAGGGGTTATTCAACTGTGCTAATTAAAACTAGATGAACGCTCGCTAAGTGCACCCCCGTGGGGTACGAACCTCGGCTTAGGGCGTCAACCGGATGGGACGGGCTGGGTGGTGAAGGACACGTACATTTTTGATTCCGGTTACTCGTGGCACGCTCTGATGCCGGGTACAGATTGTAACACACCAATTCACGTAGTTATTGTGTTACATTTCATGTTGCATTGCATACAGGGTGGCAGGGACATCGACGCGAAAACTGTCACCATGGATTCAGTACATGAGTCTGATCCCCCCTACTTTGAAATTATTCGTCGGTAATTTAAAATAAAAAAAATCAGTCCCATACATTTTAACCGCGTAGGTATTGCACTATTCTATGAAATAGCAGATTTTTTAAAAACAATTTCTTTCAATTTCGTTTTATAAAGAATATTCATCATCATCATCATCCTGTTTACAACTTTTCAGAAGCCATCTGACGGCGCTGCACCGCGCGCGCTCATTGGTCAAATCAAATAGCGCGCGCTTCCCCGGCTTCCTGTTACACACTTCCGTCCCATTTCATGAAATCACTCCCACAGATTTCAGGACAACGAGAGGAAAGATGTTACTCATCAAAAACAAGATGATATGTTATATGTAGGTACATATGATTATTATATTCATAACTAGCTTTTGCCCGCCTGTTCACCCCCGTGGAGGTCAAATTTCATACAAATCCTATTAGTATGATAATGATTGAAATACTATCATGAAGCAAACCTAGCACTTTTTGTAGGGTTACTGCTTAGAAATGGTGCATATCCTGTCGTGACCAGAATACCGTCTTGTATGCATGCAATGTACTAGGTACCGAGATAGAAGAATCCTGTCCTAACCCAGGTCATGTTTATGGTCTACCCATGTGCCAAATTTCATCCAAATCCGTTCAGCCGTTTTAGCGTGAAAGTGTAACAAACTCATTTTCTCTTATTATAATATTAGTTAGGATACATACCCTGTTGACTTCCATATACCCATAGATTTGACAGCCCTCTTTGAGAGCCAAATTCGTTTTTTCAATGGAGTCATCGTTTTTACATTGTTCTATGGTAGATAAATCAGGTAAGGCCCACCTTCTTAATCTGTATGCTTCTTTCACCTCATCACATGTATTGCAACATCTGATACAGAAAATATAAGCTATATTAAGTATAGCCAGTATAGCCTTTGCAAATCACAAGCCACGTCATGTGTAGTTTATTTTGTTGACACAATTAAGGTTTAAATTGAAATGATTTATGCACACTCAATGATGCATACTCATGAAATTCAACAACTATAACCCAACATTTACACCCATTATACAAGTTGTGATACTTGATTAAATAGGTTTTTTATTTCTTTCACATATTTCGGGACCCTAGGGCTCCAGATCTTTGGAATGCGTACGAGGGGCAGAAGCCAACTCCCAGAGGCCCCTTATACATTTTAAAGTGTTGAGGCACCAACCAACGATTATCCTTACATCCACTACGCAAGTTCACCCAAGGAAAAGCCCTGGTTGGTGCAGGACTATTTTTTTTATTATTGGCCTCCAATATTCTCACATGTTATATTGTAGGCCTTGTAGACTCATTTGTTTCGATTTGCTATCCATCTTCTATTTTGTTAAGTACCTGGTACTTGTGGACGGGCCTACTCTATCCTCCCATTCTTATTAACACTGTAAGTAACTGTGGAGTTTCTTGTGGGATTTGGATTCTCTATAGGAAACAACCAATTGGCACCATGTTCCTAGCTTCTGACATGCCCTATGTTCAGAATCAACTTAGATTGATGGACTAATAACTTACTGAGATTCATTAAGTGCGGCTCCATAACAACTTCCACATGTTATAATTGCAACTTCAGAAATGTTTTGTTTTACCTAAAATAAAATACAATATAGTAGATTAGTTTACAACACACAGCCACACAGATTGTTTGCACTTATTCTTTTGGGAACTTGGACTGTCCAGGCCATCAATGTTCCTGAGTATATTTTCACATACCTACATAGATAAATTAATAATTTAATATCATAAATAAATTAATGTAGGCAGCATTCATAAACAAATTCCATTATCTTACAGTGGTAGAAGTTGCAATTTCTTGCTTTTTTGGTTCTTCTATAGGATTTCCATTCAAGTCTAGTCTCCTCTTATGGATATTTTGTTCCATTTGCAGATGCTGCTCCCCCGATGAGTCCATAGCATCAAGTACTAAGTCTGAAATAGAATACAAAATATACATATTTAAAAAAATACTGGGAGGTCTTTTATTGCTGCTGCCATGGTCTATAATAGTTTTTAAATTTTGTTATTACCAGCATCCTATTGAGGTTTAATACTTTGAATGAACTATCAATTAAACATGCCTTCAAAATTAAACTGTTATTAGCATTCAATGAATCAACCATTCAAGATAATAACCCAATATATCAAATTGTTGATTCATGAATATATCTTGGTGGAAAATACATTCAATTCCACGTATTCTTCAAAGTTTCTTGCATACCCATGACTAAATTTTACTGTGAATATTCTTAAAATATTCACAGTAAAATTTAGTCAGTTTCAGTTTTTAAATAAATGTCTTTAATATTTGTATTTCAACTGAATTGTTTAAGTACATACTCGTGTATAAATATGTAAGTATGTATAAAATCTGAAAATACCATTGATATTGATATGAAATCGCATGTGACTGGGCTCATCTAAGATGACCCACCGACCCATATTGTGAATGTATGCCGTCAGTTGGGCGAGAATGGTCATGTCTTAGCTGCCATAGCTTATTTTAACAAATTTTGGTCAGTGGGTCGTCTCAGGTGTTTTAATCTTGCATTATTGTTATTTTATAAAGGCTTAAATTAAGCAATAGTAGAGTGCTGAGTGCAAGTTAAAGTTAAGTACTTACAATTACATGAGATTGATGGAACAATGATATCTAAATTAATTCGTAGTTTATGGCCTCTTGAAGTGTCTACGAACAATTCCTCCGATATATTAGGGGACATGTAAGTATATAGTTCAGAGAGGAATAATAACACCATAATCAGACCACCGGTTACAGTAACTGCAATGTAAACACATTTCAATTAGTATTTTACAATTAATAACGAAAGTTAACAGGAAACTAAAGAGTTTATGAATGTTTTACTTGCTGCGCCGGTAGTGGTTTTTATTCTAAAGTCCTCTAGTGTCTTCGCATAGGCATCTAATTGCTTAAATTTGTCAATTAATTGAGATGACATGTTGTCATTCACGTATTTACCAAATAACTTTATTTGTAACCACAATTCGTTTGTTTTCTTCTTGAGTTTAACAACAGTGACCGCTAAGTTAATCCAAACCCAGTAACCACCTGCAACAATCAATCCGTCAATCCCACTGTCAAGTGTCAATCCAAAAGCCTATAAATGTACAAGGCTCTTTTGGTGCGTGGCCAAAATTTGAACTTATGCCAATATCTTATTTTCAATACATTATTGCATTAAGGGGTTTATTTATAAACGTTGCTTAAAGTTAAGAAATGATTAGCAACTATATATCCATACATTTTTGACGTTTGAACCTGTAAGCAACGTTTTTATACTCCTAAATATTTACGACCAGCGCCGCCCTGTCAACGTCATTCGAGTGGCAAAAGATCCTTGTAGCAGTGTAGTCTCGACCTTGAGACACTCGTCAAATTGAAAAAAAAAAACTGAAATTGTGTCAAAGGCAATTACACGCCGCGTTCGATCATTTGTCAAATCATCAGTGATTGAAATCTAGAATTGCAATTGGCCAAGTTCAACAACATATTGACCAATCTTATCGCTGGTTGTCGTTGTGGTTTTTGCTCAGGGTTACCATACTGTGATACTATCCTCTATGGTTTAGCGATTTTCTTAATCTGCGTACACACAGGTTTAACGAACGCCAACGAAGGGTATTCTGCGTTTGCTTGCTACCATACGGCACACGCTCGTTGGCCTTCGGAGGTACGTCCAAATACATTTAGTGGTCGAGCAAACGATCGTTGGCACCTGATTCCGGCTCACATTCGCATTTGATTATGCACGACGACGAAATAATTATAATTGCTAGTTTTATATACTTTAACGAGTTAGCTGGACAAGAAAGACGGAAGCGGAGATGGTGGCCAACCACATATTATAGGAATAGAAATGTGTTTAGTAGAAGTAAAATTAAGCTTCAACGGCGACCGTCCACACTGAGTTGGATCTAATGGTTCGATTCCTTTGATGTTACTTCCACGCTTCGGATCGCCAGCACACACGAACGAACGATCGTTGGCGTTAGCTAAGCCGTCCAGACAGGACCAACGAAACCCATTCGTTTGGCCGGTGTGTGTACGCAGGAAATTAGACGAGTCTTCTTAAAAAAATGTTTTTATCATCATTGACGGTCCATGTAAACATAACATATGCATGGGTGCCGGGACGGGGGTGTAATGGGTGTACCTGCACCTCCTTGGTTTCGAAATAAAATATAGGTGTAAAAACATTCAGAACTAAAGAAATATTTGAAAACGCCTAACACAATAATAAATAATTTAACCTATTCGAGGCGAGATCCTAAAATTTTCAAGCTCGCTTCGCTTGCATTCTGTAATCTCTGAATTCTAAAGTTTCTTTCTGTGAATTAGTCAACAAAGTACCGAAGTCCTATTTCCGAAAATCGTGTAATGATATCAAAAAAGAAAAGAGGAAAACTGAGGAGGAGAGAAGGAGCTGGAGGGGGTGAGAAAAGAGGATGCCTAAGCGAATGCGCGTACGTATCAATCCTTTTTCTGGACCTAGTTGTTTTTAATCGTTAACAAAAGAACAAGGTCAAGCCATGGTGGCCAGTACGCTGTACCTATAGCAATTTTTTTGCCGTTGACTGAGAGTGTCAGCCACATTTGTTCGACCGATTTGAACCTGGGATCGACCGCACTAGTCCCTACTAACCGACAGGCGTCGGCGCTGGTGGAGACCCGCCCCCGCTTCCTCGTCGTGCGCCTCGCACGCCGCGACCTGCGTGACGACCTGCTGGACGGTGCACGAGTGCGACGCGGCTTGACTACTGCGGACCTCGACACTATACCTTACTTTACTATACCTAAAAATAAAGCTGATGATTCTGGTTGTAGAATTGCATTATTATGTGTAATTGCTGTTGGTATAACTGACAAGTTACATGTTTGAAATTGAATTATTTTAGTTTTTGCAATATTAACATGAAGATTATTTCCCCCAGCCATCTTATCACATTACTTAATTCATTGTGAGCATCGATTTCTATGTCAGTTTTGTTGGAACATTTTATTGTCAAAGTAGTATCGTCAGCAAATTGTATACATTCATATTTTAAACATTTTTTGAGGTCATTAATATATAATATAAATAGTGGCGGACCCAGTACACTTCCCTGCGGGACGCCAGAACAATTAATTTTTAATTCGGAGCAATATGTCGTCATAGTATTATTTTCTATCCTAGAGATAACAGTTCTCTGTTGGCGATTAGATAAATAGCTTTTAAGCCAATCATGCGCTTTACCTCTTATGCCATATTTCTCTAGCTTGTAGAGTAGTCGCTCGTGTGAAACAAAATCAAATGCCTTGCTCATATCTAAGAATACCGATAAAGTAGTCATTTTTTTATTAAGAGCTTCGGTAATCAGTTTCACTAAAGCAAAACAGGCTAGAGTAGTTGAACTGTTTTTCCTAAAACCAAACTGACTCTCCACAATTAAATTGTATTTAGTTACAAAGCTATTTATTTTGTAATGCATTATTCCTGGTATGTAACTATGAATATCGGACATTTTCTTAAAATTTGATATATTTTTGTGTACATAAAATAGGTTTTGTGTACATACAAATATATTGTGAGGCTACAGTCAGAATATTTATTTCTTTGAATTTTTCTGTAAGGGAATCTCTTGGACCTAGGTTGTAAATGGCTCGAACAGCCCTTTTCTGTAGAACAAAGATAGTATTAATGTCCGCACAGGTTCCCCAGAAGAGAATCTCATATGACATAAGACTATGAAAATAACTGTATGTATAATAATACTAAAATAAACAATTCTGGCTGTATCTACGTCAGTTATCTCTCTAATTTTTTTTAACAGCATAGGCGGCCGAACTTAGCCTTCCTGACAATTTTTCTATATGTGGGCCCCATTGTAATTTACTGTCAATAGTGATTCCAAGAAAAACTGTCGACTCAACAGGGTCCAACTCTGTTCCATTAACTTGAACATTAGTAAATAGCTGCCTGACATTTGGCATTGAAAATTTAATGAGTTTAGTCTTTTTTTCGTTCAGTAGAACATTATTTACATTAAACCAATGCACTACTTTAGAGAGTGCATCGTTAACTTGTTCAAAGTTGACAAACTGACGTTTCATTTAAAAAATGAGGGAAGAGTCTTCTGCGAATAATACTATCTTGTGATTATCCCTTATGTGATAAGGTAAATCATTTACATAAATTAGAAATAAGAAAGGCCCAAGAATTGAACCCTGCGGAACGCCCATGATGACCGCAGATCCTGCAGATTTCTTGCCATTAACATCAACCCTCTGAATTCTGTTGTTCTGATAAGAAATCAGAAGGTCAAGAGCCTTGTCCCTCATACCATAGTGGTACAGTTTCCTGGTGAGTGTATCATGATGTACGCAATCGAAAGCCTTAGACAAGTCGCAGAAAATGCCAAGAGCATCTTGCGACTCCTTCCAGGCCTCGAATATGCTCTTCAGTAATTCCACGCCCGCGTCTGTAGTTGAACGACCCTTTGTAAAACGAAACTGTTTCAGATGAAGTAGATAATATGCATTGAAATGTCCTAACATTTGTTTTAAAATTAATTTTTCAAAGATTTTGCTCAAAGTAGTTAATATTGAAATAGGGCGAAAATTTGTGGGATCAGTTGTGCTGCCAGATTTGAACAGTGGAATCACTTTGCTAAGTTTCATCAGATCAGGAAATACACCAGATGCAATACAAGAGTTAAAAACGATTGCTTAAAAGGGTGAAATAACATCAATTATTGAGGACACGGTATGTACTGATAATCCCCAAAGGTCAGCAGTGTTTTTTACATCAAGATTTTTAAAAGATTCTATAATGTCTTTAGCAGTAATGACTGTGAATTCAAAAAGTTTGTCACATTCTGGTATACATTCTTTAAGTATTGAGTAAGCAGAAGTAGAAGACGACGATGACAGAGTTTTGGTTGTTAAAATAGGAATATTAGTGAGGAAATTTTCAAACTCATTTGCCACCTCCACGTCTGCCTTAATATCTACATCATTAATTTTTAGATGGAAGTCACGATTCTCTACTGTCGTTCTTCCCGTTTCTGAATTAATAATATTCCAAGTTGTTTTAATTTTATTTCCAGAAGATTTTATTTTATTTTTGATATGTATGGCTTTTGCTGAGGAACAGGCTCTTTTAAAAGATTTAGAATATTTCTTAACAAATTCTTTAAAAGTTTCATCATGGTTATATGTTTTTTCATGATACAATTCAAATAACCTCTGCCTACTTTTGTAAATACCTGGTGTTGCCCAATCACTGAATATAATGCGGTCACAAACAGGCAATGTTTTTGAGGTTAAAACCTTCCTAAACTTGATGAGGTTAAATAGTAAAGTGTAAGCTTGATCCGGGTCGTTTTGATAAGGCAAACCAGGTAGTTTTTCCATTAAATTATTTTTAAATTGGCCTAAGCGACTTTTATTTACAGGAACAAAACTCACAAGTTTTCTTTGTGCTCTGACTGTTTTCTGAGGGAAAGTGACTAACTGGCCACAGTGATCAGAGTCTAACTCATTTATAATTAAATGGCTAGAAGGTCTTAAGTTTGTAAAAATATTGTCAATACAGGTAGCACTAGTGGCAGCTATTCTAGTCGGCTCAAAGAATGTATTGTACAAATTATATGACTTTAATAAAGTTATAAATTTATTTACTACAGCAGATTTTTCCAGTATATTAATTTTGAAATCTCCACAGACTACAACTGTTTTATTACTGTTACAAGTCTTTAATAATACTTCTTCCATATATTTTTCAAAAATTTCATATGAAGCACATGGGGGCCTGTACACGCTCATTACAAGGAACTGCTCAAGCTCAATGCAAGCTATTTCAATAACTCGCTCAACAGAGAGGCTCACAATACCCTTACGTTCTTTAAATTTCAGTTTCGAACAATTATTAAAGAGCTAACACGTATCATATTAACTCTGCTGAATGAGCTGGCAACCAATGGTGGACTTTCAATCAATGTTCAGTTACACATAGGATATCAATATAACTACAGTTCATGAACAGCTCCAATTCTAATTCCTTACCTATCACATCCTGTATATTTTGATGAACAATTTTTAGAGTGACTGCCTCGCTGGTCTAGAGGTCGCAAAGCGCTACCGCTGAGTATGAGGTCATGGGTTCGATTCCCAAGTCGGGAAAAGTGTTATTGGGTTTTTCCATCTGGAATTTCTCAGTAGCAGCCCGGAGTCTAGATTTGTGCCCGGTTGATGGCAATAGGCTCGCCCCCTATTACATGGGACTTAAACATAACTGGCGAAATGTGGGTGTACTATAGGTACACCTCTGCCTAACCCTTCGGGGATTACAGGCGTGATGTTATGTTATGTTATGTAATTTTTAGAGTACCTATTATTATTATTACATTTATTAAGATTACTACAATTCGATGGGTGAGATATCAAAGAAGAACTTTTTGTAACATTTTGATGATTTAAACCGGTATTTAAATTTTCTTCATTTATTAAGCAAGAGGTTCCTAATTTCTAATTTAAATGATAATTAATGTCATTTCACAGTCACGCGTATTTCATAAATGCAGCAAATCTATATCTATACTTCTATATCTATGTATGTATGTATTAAAAAGAGGAAAGATTTGTATTTTTGTATGTAACGAATAAACTTAAAACTACTGGACCGATTTGAAAAATTCTTTCAGCAATGGATAGCTACATTATCAGCGAGTAACATAGGCTATATTTTATCCCCGTACTCCCACGGGAACGGGAACTACGCGGGTGAAACCGCGTGACGTTTGCTAGTAATAAAATATAATGTATGCACTATGTAACCAGATTCAACAATGTTGTGTCAGGTGAAGGGGTAAGTTATTAGAAATATACTATAAAACTATGTCATTTTAATAAACCATTTATTTATATGCTTATAAACACGTGTCCCATATTCCATTCCATTGTGTGATTCCTTTTTGTAACTTTGATATTTTATAATATTAGAAGTAAATTCCAAATTTAGTATGGGAAATCTATGCGTCAAAATAGTTACAAAGAGAGGTTGCTAGTTTCTTTCGGCTACGCCATTTCATTTAGTAACTGTGGGTTACGATTCGTATGCGTCGTAAAAAGGACTTTAAGAAATTGTGTTAAAAGTGCCAAATTACGTGAATTCGGTAAGTACTATACTTTACAGTGCAGCATATCATTGTAGTTAATGCTATAATAAAGTCATATGCATGTTTCACGAGTAGCTCGAGGATGAAATTACAAAAATATGATTTCTTGAAGGTTAGGGCAAAGTTAATTTTATTCAATTGTGTTACTATTTTTGTGTCACGTGACACTTAGGGCTTGTCACTGTATATCTACTTAAATGTGGATAGTAATTCCATTTCCGTTCTAGGAAAGATGCAGTTAACGCCCGCTGAACGACAAAGAGGTTACCGAGAGCCTTTAAAATCAAAACATCCACAAAAATGGAATTCCTTCCATTTTTACACGTCCATTCCATTTGTACAAGAAAAAAAAATTGATTAGATTCTTCGACTTCGTTGTTACTCTGCCCATATTCTTCAATTGTGTTATTTTCACTTTGTCACGATAACACAAAAATAACACAAAAAAATTTACATACATTTTGAAAACGATCCATAAGATCTCAAATTGCTTAGCATGATGCGCTGTTATTTCGAAAATACTGCAGCATTCATTTTGAAATAAATAGGGTAGGTAAAGTTGAGGATTAATATCAAGTACTTTGTTTGACGAAAACACGATTACATGCAGAAAACAATTATAAAGTTACCTCCAAATCGAACAATAAACCGCATTAAAAAAATACTTCAAATTAATATCATGAACCTTTACATAATAACTGAACTAAATACAGGGCGGTAGGGACATCGACGCGAAAACTGTTATCATGGATTAAGTACGTGATTCTGAAGAAAAAATCTGCTGTTTCATAGAAAAAAAAAAGTAAAAAGAAAAAATGCAGTACCTATGCGGTCAAAATGTATGAAACAGCAGATTTTTTTTTAAATAACCGACGAAAAAGTTCAACGTTCAAGTTCAGAGTCACGCACTGAATCTATGGTAACAGTTTTCGCGTCGATGTCCTACCACCCTGTATAAAGCAGGTACTATGTACTTTTTTGAAGAGAAACTTCTTTAGGCGCGTTGGGCATTTTTGAGATGGGACTAAACCATTGACTTCGCGACACCATGACGACACCTCATTTTTGTAAACGTTATTGTGCTCTTTATTTATATAACGTTACGGATCAATGTTCTATGCAAGTATTTTTATTTTAAAGGTTTTGTAAACGCGATTATGCTCTTTATTTATGTTTTAGAATAGAATATTTATTTGCGTAAAACATGGTATACAGGGGTGTTAAATATGAATTGAGGCACAAGCATGTTTAGCTAGGATAAAACATAGCATGCAAAAATTTTAAAGACAAGCAACAACAATCGTTCAACATTTTTTATCTATAAATTCTTTTAAACTATAAAAACTACACTCTTGTAACCACTTATGAAATTTAATTTTAAATAATTTTGTATTTAAAGCTTTGAAATGCCTTGGTATTTTATTAGTATTTAGACAAGCAGTTACTATTGTATTTAGACAGTCTAGGCAAATCATTTAACACTAGTTTAAATGGATCTCGTCGGTTCCGAGGATTGACATCATTTGCAGTCTTAAATAGTTGCTTATTTTTCATAACAAACACACATAATTCGTAAATGTAAAGCGACGGTAACGGTAACAAACCAAGTTTTTTAAATATTGGTCGACATGAGTCGTCGGGCTTAAGTCCACAAATTGCTCTCATGCACTTTTTTTGAGCGATGAATGCTCTTTGGAAGTCAGTGCTGTTACCCCACATTATCAGTCCATAACGTAACAACGATTCGACGTACGCGTGGTATGACATTACAGCAGTTTTTATATTAGTTACATTTTTTACTTGTTTTAATGCATAAACAAATTTATTAATTTTAGTGCTAACATTATCTATGTGCTCTTTCCAGTTGATGTCTTTATCTATTATTACACCTAAAAATCTGGTACGCGTTACTTCATTGATTTTATTAATATTGAGTTTTATGTTATTTTTGGAATTATTTGATCGATTAAATTGGATGTACCACACGGATTTGTCTAAATTTATCATCAAATGGTTAATGTCAAGCCAATGCAATAATTTGTCAATTGTATTATTAATGTCAAGTTCATGTTCTGAAATGGTATTTAGTTTTTTATTAGATGTCACTATAATAGAAATATCGTTAGCAAATAGTACGCATTTATGGTCAGTTATTTTTATGATGTCATTTATATAAATGAGGAATAATATTGGGCCTAGCACACTTCCCTATGGTACGCTATATTTATTATGTTTATATTCCGATGAATAGGATATTATTATATTATTTTCATTTCTTTTATTGATGATGACACATTGTTTTCTATTGCTTAAATAGGACGACAGCCACTAAAGTGCCGGTCCTCTAATACCAACAGCTTCCAATTTTTGTAACAATATGTCATGTGACACCAGATCGAAGGCTTTCGATAGATCAAAAAAGAGGCCTGTAGTTATATAATTATTATTAATATTTGAAAGTATAGCTTGCATGAGGGAAAAAATAGTTATAAAAATAGTATAATAATTGCTACGGATCAATGTTCTATGCAAGTATTTTTACTTTGAAGGTTTCGGAAGTCTTTTTTTTTGTAAACGCGATTGTTTTCTTTATTTACGGATCAATGTTCTATACAAGCAATCTTCTTCCACCAAGGTCTTGTTCAAGTTTTCACTTCTGTCGGCACTCCCGGAGTGCCACCACTTTTTCTGATAACCATTATTTTCTCCGTAAAAAGAAATTACCTAAACTATCGGCGCTTTGGAGCCTTCTCCCCGGCGCTCGCAAGCAGTAGAGTGCGAGCGAGATAAAGAGTGAATTTGAGCTGAGGTATTATGGACTCTTAACATTACAAAAAAAAAACATTAAATTATTTGTCATAATAGCTGCACCCCGCGGTTTCACTCGTATAAGTCTCGATTCCCTTGGGAATATCGGGATAAAAGGTATTCTATGCCCTTCTCCAGGTCATGGTCTACCCATGTGCCAAATTTTATCGAAATCCGTTCAGCCGTTTTGGCGTAAAAGAGTAACAAATAAAATCACTTTCGCATTTATAATATTTAATAGTTAGGATGTCAGCTAGCTAAAAGGGGGGACAACACTTTGGAGGTCTGCCCAGCTTGGGCGGAGCATCGCCGTGCCTTCGTGGAGGCGATCGGCGGCGGTGATCTCTCGTGTCCGGCCCTGGTTCAGGCCATGGTACGGAGCGAGAGAAAATGGGAGGCCGTCACCTCCTTCTGCGAAGCAGTAATGCTCGCGAAGGAATGAGGGAGAACGCGTGGAACGCGTGAGAGAGAGGCAAATTTCGGCGTCGGGAGTCGCAAGCCGATTTCCGGCCACCGTAGGCGCGGGCTTGCGGACTGTGAGCAATGGGTAGCTCACCGTCCGATAAGGACCAGGCCCGTGTCGACGGCGCGTTGTGTTCCACGCGCGCCTCAAAGAGATGTCAGCAGAATTGACGGGGTCCGCTAGGGCCGATGTCTGCCGGGGTTGCGAAGAAAACCGAAAGGGAGATCGTGGCCCCCGGCAACAGGGCAACCGAAGGAACACGGGTGGGTTTTAGTCAGTAAGAGTCTGACACACCCTCCCACTCCGCCCAGAGCGGGAGAAGTTATTTGATGATTTCCCACCCAAAAAAAAAAAAAAAAAAAGGATGTCAGCTAGCACGCGCCAATATAAACAAACACATTGAAAACTAAACTCAAGCTGAAATAAAACCGTAAACAGAACTCTATGTACTTACCTAAATTGCCCAATGCTGGATTATTTTTATTGTAACTGAACTCGAAGTCACAAATGCTATACTAGAACCATCGTAGTAAAATCAATAAAAAGTTAATTATGAATTACAATAACAAAACCATGCTAAGCAAGATGTCGGAGTTATTAAATACGGGAACATAAAATACAGACGTCACGAATTGATAACCTCCTTCTATTTTCAGTTTTCCAATTTTTTCCTTTGCATACGCCCAATAACTTACCTTTATGCCAAATTTAAAGTTTTACAAGGTTCTGTCACCTGGAAAATTGGGATTTTTGTACGGCGAAGTATCAACTGTAAAAGTTACATTTATGAAATTGTGTAGGTACCTAATTGTGTGGTGTATTTGATTTGATGGTTGTAATTGGGGGACGTTAATAAGCAACAATAATTGCAACTTTGTAGTTCTAATAGTTCTAATTTCGTCATCAGTGTGAGGTCGAAAGTAGCTCGAGATGGCTCGTGTAAGATACGGGTGCGCAATACACGGGTGTTCATCTCCCTACTTCTCGCCTACCGAACTTGGCTTGACACAATGCCGTGTGTCTGAATAAAGCGATTATTATTCAGAAAGTAAATTAATCATCTCAATTTCTAACTTTGAATTTTATGTAAGTACCTTACGTAGGTAGATAAATTCAAGCACGCTAAGTTACACCTACATTTTTTGAGGTGTAAGTTTGACGTACCGTAAGTTAACTTTCCTATTCCAGAGAGTCTAGACAAGTGTTAATCGCTTTCAAAAGTGCTTTCAAAACATTTCGTATTTCTGTTACGATTTTCAACAGGATTACTTTAATCTTTTTGGTTGCTTATGTCAATTCAAGCGATAAATAACGTTATTGGAAAAGTCAAAAATGTAGATATTTGACTTTTCCAATAACGTTATCGCTGATAAAAGTTCACACTCTAGGCCCACAATGAAATGAAATTGTTTATTCTGTAAATAGGATATCGGAATCACTTTTACACGTCAGATAAAAAAAAAAAAAAAAAAAACATAAAAACTTTTTACAAAAAAAAAAAAAAAAAATGAACTGACTTCTAAAAAAAACACTACAAAGCGAGAAATAATTTTAATTTCGGAAGTCGGTGTTTTTGGTTTTGAATTTTCGTTTTTTGCCACCGACTTTTCAGTTGTGGTACCTACCCCACACAAATTCGAATACTACTACTACCTGCTATGTAAAAAACAGTGACATGAACTTAACATATCATCCACATACTAAGTGGGAAAAAATACGTATTATTGAAGCCAACTCAAAAACTATCCAAGCAAAGTTAATGAAATGTATATGGGACCAACTTGGGAGCATGAGAACTTTCAAAATCGGTCCATAATTGAAGGAGAAAAAAAAAGAAAAACAAACATACGCTACGAACATATAACCTCCTCCTTTTTGGAAGTCGGTTAAAAATAAGCTAAGTAGATGAGTTCGGCGTTTCCTATCTGATTACTCTGAGAAGAAAGGCCAAAACAAACTGAGGTAGCAGTCTCTTTAAAGTCCAGAAATATAAACTTTTTAGACTGACAAGACTTTACAGTCCAATCTTGGTCAGGCCATATGGTAGATTATTGTCTGAAATGGTATTTTGAGGTGTATTGATACCAAATAAAATAAGATTACGTAAAATTAAAAATTTATTGTCCATATGTAGGTAATAACCTAAATTACTATGAAACGTCAGTTTTACCTATATTTGCTAAAAAACCAGTAAAGGCAGTAGGTATTACTTGAGCGGTAGTCACTTTTTCACTTGTATTTAATATATCTAATAAAAACAATTTTCACTGCAAGATGACGCCTTGCCACATTCATAATAATTACTGTAATTATTATTAACATTATTGAGTATTATTTACATGTGTACAGTCTTTTCATTTATCTTAAAGAGATCACTTCTTAACATTGAAGCCTTCACCCGTGGGGTCTAGAATCCATGGATAGTTGTTGGGGCATTCCATGCAAGTGAAAAGACGGAGAGTCTCCCCTGGTATCTCGCGAGTTGTAAGGGGGCATGCATTTGGTAAAGAACAGAAAGGTTGTCCTTTCACGTCACATTTGTCTTGTTTCCACTCTTGGAAATCTCTGAGTGACGTCAATTCTGTGGGGTTCTGCATCCACTGGATTACTTGAATGAGAGAAGTGAAGTAAACGTCGTTCTTTTCCAACATCTCTTCTATAAATTTAATGAGCTCATCTCTGAACTCTTTCTTGGATTTGAGCCATGAAGCGTGGAAGTGGAAACCTAGCGGAGCACGGTTGGTACTGTAGTGGCGGTTGAAGTTGTGACGCAGAAGACGTGCAAACTGATCTCCGGTTTGGATGTTAGAACAAGAGTCAACCACATGACAACCAGGAAGAGATTCATCGAAAGTTGGGTCGTCTCTTCTGTCCAGCTCGTTCATTACCATTTCCCAAACCGGGTGGCTTCTTGATGGGCAGTTGTGAGCGTTACCGTTACATTTGTGGGGCATACGGAAGTATAGTGTGTATGGCCAGATGGGAACACGATTAAGGGGAGCGGTAATCGACGCATCGTAAACAAAGTATTGGTCGGCCATCATTTCGAATTGCCTGTTTCCACCGACACGCAGATAAGGTGCGCGGATGCCAATGATTGACGAGTCAGTTATGTTAGCAAACCGTTCTACGATCAAACGCGCTCCAGCCATTTCAGCTAGCCAGTCGTCGTAGGTTCCACTGCTCCAGTAATTTGGATCATCCTTGTGAGTAATAGAAAATACGGAGATTTCGTGACCTTTACGGTGTAACTCCTGAACAGCAGCGTAGTTAGTGTATTTGTGGGACACGAAGAATGTACCACGAATCTGGCAACCATTAGGGTTTTGGCGTTGTCCGTTAAATATTTGTTCATATAAGTCAATGTTGTCAACGTTTACGGCACCATTGAAAGTAATTGTTATCATTTGAGGGACTTGATTAACTTCAATTCCTCCTGGGATACGAGTTCCGTCTGCCGAGCAGAAACAATCGGGAAGTGCACACTGGTTGGGGTCGCAGTCAGGAGCTCTGTTGGGATCCACGTCGACCGCTGTAAAAAAAGGTGAAGTTACATATTTGTCTCGAAAGTAAGTTACTTTTTACTATATTTTTTTAAATCCTTATACTTACTGCAAGCGTTTTCGTCAGACTCATCCTTGCAGTCAGGCTTTCCATTACAGAACAGTTCCTTTTCTATACAGTCGCCACTTCCACAGGCTAATTTTCCTTCAGGGCAGATAGGCTCATCCGTTTTCAGGATGGGCAAAATTTTCCTGGGTTCTGAAATACAGAATATAATAAATCTAACAAATTCGCATATTGTTATTTAGTTTGGAGGTGTTTTTGGTGTATCACTTATACACATACGCAGGTGCCACTTACATAATTACTTCGTTTGTGTTTTCATTGTAACAGTGTTCAAGGGTCAATAAGAAAATAGAAGGAAATCAAGCATGAAACAATGATCAAGTTAACAGAAGACAAAAAGTAGGGAATAGGATAGCTGATAAATAAGTAGGTTGGTATTTATTGTCAATTATATTTAAATGGTTATGAAACAGTCACTGATTTATTAGATGATTAAACTGTAAAAAATATAGGAAATATTGATATCGTATTATGAGTCCAAGATGTTATGGTGTATTACGAAGAATTTTTATTTCGATGAAAGAAATCATCGGGTTTTGAGTGATGAATTTCCCTTCCAACCAACGTTTATTTAATTAAAATATTGGAATAGACTAGCATTAAAATATATTTTAACTAACGCCGAATTAATTTTAGTGCTTAAATTCCATGAATACTGTATTTAGTACAGAATTGGAATAATAAAATGTCCATTACAAAATATATTTGCATGCTATTCTAGCTTTTGAAATGAAATTATAAATTTCAAATGGCAAGTAACTTTCAGAAATACCTTATTGATATATAGCAAATTACTTCGGTTAAAGCAGATTTGGTGTATAATACATACGTAGCCAAGTTAGTGTAGTGAACACCATTAAATGGTTAGTAATAATTAGATTCCCTCCACGAAAAAGAATATTTTGTAGTACATATTGTCGTTAGTCAGTGTCATGGTAATGAAGCTTAAGCCATAAGTTAGCAAGTTTGAAGGAATGCGCAGTAGAAATGTAGAGTGTACATTATAACAATTCTTATTATTTTTGTTTTTTCAGCTATTATTGAGAATGTCCAGATTTTTAGAATTTCTTTTGTGCACTGTTTTTTTTATTAACTTTCAGCAGATTTTGAGTTTAGTGGTTTAATTATATTTTATCATTTGTGATCTCAGAGATTTGAGAAGTACCTCGTTTTAAAAATATTTTGATATTATGTTTCGTTTATATTATCAATACAGATAGATGGAAAACTTTGTATTTAATTTTTATTTTGTGATAATTAGGTACTTATTTGTTTAATGTAGAGCGTAGGTGGAATGTAATTATGTATGTTTGTGCAACGTGTTACATGTCCATAATTACATTGAAGTGTGTACAAATATTAATCGTCTGTGTTTGGTGTACTTTATTTTTGTTGTAGAAATAATGTTAATGCGTAATAATCGGGTCGGTCCACGGCGGCCGCTCCCTCTGTCCGGGGCCTCATGCAATACACCTTAACTACAGTGCGACGCGGCCCCTTCACCCAAGCCTAGTTGCTCGCTACGCGCCAATAGCTTCATTTCGGCACTTACTCTCAAGTTTGTCACAGTTGGCCACTTTACCCTTCCAGTCGCAGGTTTGTTTATCAAGATCGAAAGCCAGTCCAGACGGGCAAGTGATTTGTTTAAGACCTGACCTAGTGCACCTGCGTTGACAAGAAATGTGACATTTAATTAAATGCATAATAACAGGAAGTGGGCATTCGGAAGGCTAACAGGTACTCCGGCTTGCGACACTGGACCGGGTCCATAACGGAAGCTTAGCCCTCCGCACGTCCACTTCCGCCATGCGGCGAAACTTACTTTCTATTTTATCGCAATTCTTAACATTTGTTTTCCAATCACAAGTTTGACGGTCGATATCGAAGCCGAGACCGCCGGGGCAGCGCACTGAGGCGAGTCGAGTAACGCCATTCTCACCGCCCTGGTCGCACCTGTACACAGCGATACTCTTAGCAAACTCTGCCCAGATACATTTATTATGCGGGTAAACCTTATACAGACATTAATAACATAAAGACAGTTCTGCAGCTAAATGAAAACAACAAAAATATATTAATGAAGGTCTGTTAAGCATCGTCCACATATTCGTTCACATATAGTAGTGATATTTCAACGGACCCTACTCCGTGACGAAGCCACGGTACTAGCTAGCAACGATCAATGTACACGTGCACAGGGTCATGCGGCGCGAGACCTCGGAATGGATCGCTGTGTGACATTAGATTGTTACTATTATTTTATTTATTTTTTGCATGCGTATATTTGTCACAGTCCACTGAAATGTCATAAATGTGGACGTAGCTTTACATGTAAAGCACATAATTATGGAACTTACTTGTTTTGGGATAGGTGCTACTTACTTTCGTAAGACTTAACCTGTGTCCTAACCAAAACGATCGCTCGCGCGAATACGCGATCGCCGCGTTCATTGAGTGACCACGCGCTTGGGTCCGCCGAACAAAATGAACGCGACGGTCACATGCTCACGCGACGACCGCTTTGGTTTGGACGCGGCCTTAGTAGTGTCATAATGGCTAGTATAACATAAATGTAATGCTATTTAACAAATATTATATAACATGTAGAGATGACATGGCAAGAAGCTTTGTCAAAACAGATACTAATATGTAGGTAATGCTGAAACTTGAGTCATTAGTATTTAAAAAGTATATTTAAAAAGTTATAGTTGGTGCACCTAATAGTTCGTTCGTTAGTTCAATATTAATTCAAAAATTCACGGCACGAGGGTGACCGTTCTGTGCACAGACTCGAATATCATTCATGGCCTTACTGCATACTAAACAGCGTCCATAAATAAATCAAACGGCAAACAACGGTCCTTGGTTACATTCAGAGCTTTAATAAATTAAGTAAGTACTTACCTTCATGTAAGTTGCTGCAAGGGCCTTTGTGATAACTTTCTGTTGCAGATATGTTGTTAATAATATCAGACTAAGTTTACCTATAATACCCATGAAGCCAAACTTGCAAGCTTTCATTATGACTGACTGATTCATGGAACTGGTACGGATACTAACCAGTTTTCTCTAGACTTTGATAGAAATATGATAAAGTTATGACGACAGAATAACATTGCAACTCAGTAATATTTCGAAACTACCATATCACAACATTCACAACGTGGCGTGGGTATATTAAGTCCTTACAACAAATGAAATATGCTAAGCCGGAGTTGTGCAAAACCTACCTGACTACATCGCGGCAGTCTCCTTCGGTGGAAAGACGGAAATATTCGTCAGCCGGGCGACCATCGCACAACTGTTCTGGGGTGGCATCATCTCCTCCGTCATCTTCCTGCCGCTTAACCCGCGTCTCGCCATTTACTGCAGGAAAAAATACGTTAGTAGAGACTATTGATTGTTACGGGGTTACAAGTGGGACTTATATAACCAAGTACCTATCTAATGTTTTGAGGCAGAAACAGAGTACCAACACTACAGTCTTAACGTGCTCATTAGGTAACACCACTTAATGTAAGCCGCTATTACAACACTGCGGGTAAAGGAATGTAGTACCTGCAGTTTCATTGCAGTGCCGTACAAGTAGGTATATAGATTGATGCCGTGCTCATTAATTGCAGTAACTAGGCATAAATAGTTTTTATATTCATTTCGAATGCGCCATGTTCTTCACTTGTATGCAATACGAATAACGAAAGCTTTATTTAAGTCATTAGTTAATAATGCCTTTCAAAGCTGTGAAATGTAACTGTGAGCTTTGTTATATGTATTACGATTTGATACTAAAATGCTTAGGTTTTTTGCGGGAGTTCTGAGTTTAGAATATTCTCAATCAATTGCAGCTCTATTCCATGTCGGCATTGAAAGTTGAAACGTTGAAAAGAAATCGAGGTCAAGCGAAGTAAACGAGCCACGTCGGTAGCCGGCGTTCTTTCTTTGTTGCTTTAAAGCGAACTTTAACTTACACGTAAACGTAGTTATTCAACATAATAATATATTTATAAAATATTATTATATTCATATTAAAAGTTGTAAGGTTGTTGCAAACTAACTATATTATTCTTCTTTGTGTTTTGTGAAACCGATATAAGAATATTATAAACTTTAATCACTATTAATATTTCAAAATAAATGCAATAGACAAATAATTATTTAGGAAGGTGTGCATTTAAAATAATATATAAAAAAAAAACGGATTGCAATTGACTGATTAACAAAAAAATAATGTTACATAGCGTCATAATAAATGTAAACAGCGGCTTTTTACCGGCACAAAAAAAAGATAAAGATACTTATTTGTTAAATAAAAATTAAATAGGTACATATAATATTAATGTATCCAGCAAATTCGGTAAAGGATACTTAAATATTTAATGTAAAATAAATAAATATATTTATCCTCTAGATTTATAGTCCCCTATTTTGGTAATAGAAAAAAAGAATATTTACCGAGACAGCTGAGCAACAACACACCAAGACACAGACACGCGTGTCGAGCCATGATGCTCGGCGAGTACTGGTCGCTGCGACGTTCACCGTCAAGAAAGTGCAAGAGGTCTCCGTTGCCCCTCTTCACCTATTTGTATTTATATAACCTGGCAGCGCACACACGACACCCAGCAAGCTCAGACACATCAGCCGTCCTATAGGTACTACACCTCTGAGCGTTATAAACTATTGTACTAAGATCACAGCTTTTAATAAGCCTTCGATGCCCACTGGAAACAACATAAATGATAATGATGCTATTGCTAATGATTTCAGTAAATCACCTTCAAAAAGTTTCTTTTGCATTTCGAAGAATGCAGATAAATAGCACACGTTGCATTATCATCTATTACTTAACTTGTAATATATTGTAGTGAAGCTAATGAACGATTAGTTATAATGGTATGTGTATCACTGTAAAACTACGTGTTTGAGCCATATTATTCTTCAGGTGTTGCTATTTGATTTATATGTGGGGAGGGCCGCTAACTCCCCTGCTTCGCAAGGGTACTGTACTGACAGAAGATTAAAGACAGAAATCTAAGTTAAATGTACCTATTATATACATAAACCTTCCGGAATAAATAGTGTGAATGATAGTGAAGACTGTATTAAATCTAGTGTGTAGTTTAAAAAACTAAGCTGTCACACAGACAGACACTTAAAATACTTTATGTTATTGGTAAACATATTATTATTTGTGTCAGCTGTTTAATTTAATCTTGCCTAAAATATCAAGACAGGAAGTTTTAGCCACGGCGAACGCAATCAGCCAAGCGGAAGCTGATGTTGATTGAATTGTATAATTCGTAAAGGAGGATTAGGTAAAGGTGTGTGTATACCTTTACCTAATCCTAGAGGATAGACGTACAGAACCTGCGTACTTACATTTAAATTATAATATCTACATAAAGTGACTGGTTATTCTTTGAAAACATAAAATAGTGAAAGTTCTTCGCCTATGTCATTTACAAGTAGATACGAAAAGGAAATTTTTCCATCAGTTGTATTAGAACAGCGGAGCTGTTATTTATCTTTCTTGTTCTTATAAAACATACCTACGCATCCTGAAATTTGTAGGTAATTGTAATTTCGTTTCCGCTTACACTGAAATGTATATAATATACCACGGGCCTTATAGTTTCTGGAGGCACAATGGTACCCACCATTAAAATGTTTTTCAACATCAATGACACTTGCTGAGCATCACTGACTGTTTACTAGGGAAAGCTGCATTATTTTAAACCTCTTACGAACACATTAAGATGAAAGATAACTGGAAAACCGGTCACCATGTGGGTCTTATATGCATTTATTTAGTTATATAATAAACAGTATAGGAAGATACTAGTAGGTACCTACAGAAGTATACGTAGGTACCTATCATTGCCAGAATATTTGATACGTTTAGCTTAGTAACTGATCGTCTTAATATTACATAGATTGCCAATATAATGAGTGAATTATATTATTACAAATTATAAATGATAATAATCACAGATGGCAGTACCGGGTGGGTATAACGGGGCCCCTAACAACATCAATAACTTGTTTTACGAATCAAGATTCTGGGTAGGTACATAAGCAAACATGTGAATATTTCCACTTATAACACACTTATACATTTCTTAGAATTACCGAGCTTATAAATATTCCTCATCGCTACATATACCTTTTTAAAAATTTTTGACTCTAAATACATACATAAATGGATACTTCGATAATCTAGTTGCGATTAAAGATATTACAACTAAAATTATCTATCAAGTGATGTAACATCATGATAGGAAATAGCTACATAATATTATGTTATATATTCTTAATATAATAAATAGTATTTTCTTGTGTATTATTTATTATCCTACGTTTTGAAATATGCTTTCTGTAGGTTAATGCGTTGACACAAGATTGGTGTGAACACCACGTATGCAAGTTTTCGAGATAATCCCAACTTTGTTAGTCAGCTTCTATTCTAACCCATATTTACTTTGATCTGATCGGTAAATAAAAGTTACTGGGCAATCCCTTTAATTCCATGGCATGGCGTTCACTGTAGGATAATGTTTCGGAGATGGAGAGTACGTACGCTATCATTGGTAGTTCATAAAACTAATGCTATTTTACGTAAGTATAAGTACTCAACGAGAAACTAACCTCACATTCAAATCATCCAGGGGAGATTAATTTTAATAAATTTACGATCACCGATCGTTGTAAACAATCACCAAAATTAAAACATTAAACCACGAGCCCACTTTGTATTATAATAATTATTTACAAAAATACTAAAATCACAATCACAAGGTTATGTTTATTTGTCCAATATATTGGCTAGCTACTTGCCTACTCGTAAGTCAGGTAACTGATATTAGTTATAAGTTTAACAATACCAACAGATAGCGCTAGATCATCATTTCAACAGCTACATCATATGTTTATTAAAAAGTCACTAAATAAATAACGTATCATAACATCACGCATGTATTTCCGAAGGTTAGGGCAGTGGTGTATTTAGTTAGTCCCACATATACAAATATGTTTAAGTCCCATGTTGTAAGGGGCGGCCCTATTGCCACCAATAGGGGACAAACCTAAACTTCATGCTGCTATTGAGAAATTTCTAAAGGAACAATCTATATTGCTTTTCCCGACTTGGGAATCGAACCCAGGACCTCATGATCAGCAGTCGCGCCACACACGAGGCAGTGTACTAAATAAATAAAATATAAAGGCTTTTGTCAAAGTCGATTCCGGCTGTCATTTGTAGATCCTTTACAGTCGTTACGAGACTCAGTAACTGGGTTATGGAGGTCAGATAGGCAGTCGTTCCAAGTAAATACTGGTATTCAACTACATTCGGTTAGCCAGCTATCTAATTGCATAACACATTTTCGGTAAATGATTACGGTTTCGGTAAATGATTGAAATTAATACATTTTAAGATTATGTATAGATATATATATCTACTAAATATTTTACAACTGAGCGTAGTAGGTACTAGGTAGATTTTATATGTTAATAGGTTAGACTAGACCTTCAGAAATGAATCGTTTTCATTTTATAAAAATTATAATCGTATAGTATTAGGTTCCTTTTTTGCATACTTGTTGAGTGAGACTCACTTTCGATTAACGATGGAACCTGTTTTATATAAATTTATGTCAATGTCAAATAAAGGTGGAAGATCCCGAAATAAAGGTAATATATGCAAATCAGCTTGAGATCGGCTTAATGTTATTAGTACATAATAATATGTAATCTTAGCTCGAGTTAAGTGTTTTTTTGTAAATAAAATACGAGTGGATTGTTCATTAATTATTATTATTCATTCTATATGTGTAGTCCTTTGAATCCCCTCATGTAAAATATGACAACTCTACATGTTTCAAAGTGTCTACATATGTAAAAGTTTATCTGAAAATGTCAATATATTCAGAGGTCACATCTATTTAATATACCTACATATTAAGAAGATGTATCTTGAAAAGTCAAGGGCATCGATTTACTTGTCACCATAATGGAATTTTAAGTTAACATTTACGAGAGTTCCAGACCGAAGTAGGTATGACAGTCCAACAATGTATTATATGGTTGTAAACTTAGGTAAGACACGTTTTATATTGTATGTATTTCATGTAGGTAAATAAATAAGTCCGATATCTAAGAAAACGTTCCATTTGTGGTCATGTTGAAGGTAGACAAGTGTAGTGCTGTACCTACTTTTTTGTTGGTATAAGTTTTTTGTACTTAGGTATCTACATACATATAAGTTAACCGAATTTGAGAGGCAACATATTTTCTTATTTTTAGTTTAAGACATCGTAATATATATAATTTGTTGTATTTGAATGTGTTTGCACCATCGTAATAACTGGCTAGTGTTAAACAAATGTTTGCTTGTTTGTCATTTAATGACTATACAATCGTTTAAAATTAGTCAGATGCAGTGATTGTTTTACCTGTGGGTACCTAATTTTGAAAAACATCTACCACCTTGTAATTATTATACACAGAGATGAGATATGATTATTACTTCATTACAGTTCACGGTATTAGTTTATCAAGGTTCTTAATTATATGGGTGTACTCTTCATAAAAATCTTGAAGAAAATGCTTAGGTACCTATAATGTGTGATGTTCATGGGTACATTTTTAAACAACTCTGACTCGCCCAGCCACCTTATTCTTGAAATTCGTCATCAGACTTACCATGTTACCAATTTCATTAGTGACTAGGTTAGATACTTGTACTAAGAACTGAATACACGGAACTTTTATCAATGTAATTATTGTAAAAAGTACATTATTGAATGATTCATGCTTTTAGAATGCGTTTCATGTGCATAGTTTGTCGTTTCGTTTACAAGGATATCGGAACAATCTGGAACTTTAAAGCTTACGTCACACAAGTTACGCACTGTTGTAAACAACCGAATTTAAAAATGTACGGTAATAAATTAAGTATTTAGTATAGGTCCCTGCCCGCAATTACTCCCCTACTAATACTTAGTAGGTACCTAGATATTAAATGAGACCTAATTGGTTTGTTGTAGGTTCTAGAAAATATTTACAGCGTTTGATAGTCCTCTACCAAGTGCTGTTAGCATTTTCAGATTGGCATATAGTAAGACCCGTTAAACAGGCTCAATTAATTTATGAAACTATTTTAAGATGACTGGAACTAAATGCTAGTTGATGTATGGATGGCCTTGCGGCAACATCCGGGTATCACAGTTATGTAATGTTCGAGGAACAAGGCTCACGAGATACACAACAAGGCAGCGCGGCGGCTGCGGCCGCGGGGTCAGGCGGCGCGCGCCGGCTGCGTGCGCCCGCGCCACCCGTACCGCGCTCCATCGAACCTCCGCGCGACTCTTCTCGTGAGGGGTCAACGTGATGCAGTAGTGAATGGCTCAGCTCACATAGGCATGCTGAATTTAATCTGACAGACAAATATAGTAAATAATTCGGATATCACTTGAACTTTTTAGGTATACTTTCACCAGATATGCCAAAATTTTAGAAAATGTTATCCTCTTGTAGAATTCTAAACGCACCTACGTACCTACTTAGTTTGGATATCAGTGGCTCATTTCGATAGACCTTTTATGCTTCTGAAGTTCTGACTACTTATACATTATACTATAACTGTTTAATTGATATCCTAACGACAGTTACTGTGACGAAGTGCCGTCCGAAGCACGCAGGGATCTCCATGATTTGCCAAAAGTCATCCACATCGGGGGTTCACTCATCAGATATCTATACTAAAATAGAGACTCGTGTACCTACCCAGCTAAACGCTCTTATATCAGATTGGAAACACGGAAGCAGACAGCAAGGCTTTGTATCTTATTATGCAGTGTTTTAATTCGCCGAATTCGTCTCTAGGTTATTGTATTTTTTATTTAGTATTATAAGATGTTTCCCTTCTATTCATACGAACGATAGAAAATGTTATAAATATTGCTACAAGTATGTCTAGCATAGTACGCAGTTTCAATAGAATAAGAGGCCAGCTTATACTGGTTTTGTTACAACTGACGTAGGATTTACTGTACATACGAGGTGCATTCAATAAGTACCTAGCCTCATCGCCAGAGGGCGCTGTAGTTTCAAAAGAGTTTTACCACAGTGTAGCACATTCTTTTATAATTCTTTTTTCAAATTTTCATTCCAATCCCTTCATTTGTTTTAATTTGACAACTTATGGAAGCGAACGTGTCGATCGGTTTTACAAAAATGGAAAAAGAGCAATATCGTTCGGTGATTCGATTTCTATTTTTGGAAGGGAAAACGCGCATCGAAATCAAAGAGCGCTTGGATGCTGTGTACGGTGACTCTTCTCCATCGATGGCCACCGTCAAGAATTGGTTCAACGAGTTTGCATGTGGCCGTACGTCGGTTTTTGATGAACCACGTCCAGGTGCACCGAAAACAGCTGCTACGGAGGACAACATTAAAAAAATCCATGATCTCGTATTGGCAGATCGCCGATTGAAGGTTCGGGAGCAAGCTGAGACTGTAGGCATTTCAGAAGGAACAGTGCATCATATTCTTTACGAGGAACTCGGCATGAGAAAGCTGTCGGCGCGATGGGTGCCGCGTTTACTCACATAAGAAAACAAGCGCAACCGTGAGACCACATCGGAGACGTGTTTGGCGCTGTTTAAGCGGAATCCAGCGGAGTTTTTGCGTCGTTTTGTGGCCGTCGATGAAACCTGGATCCACTGGTACACACCAGAGACCAAGGAGCAATCAAAACAATGGATCCAGACCGGGGAACGTGCTCCAAAGAAGGCGAAAACTGTAAAATCGGCCGGAAAAGTTATGGCCACCGTTTTCTGGGATTCACAAGGTGTGATCTACATTGATTACCTCGAGAAGGGTAAAACAATTACAGGGCTTTACTATGCCGATTTATTGGGTCGATTCGACGCCGAATTAAAGAAAAAACGACCCCATCTGGCGAAGAAAGAAGTGCTGTTTCACCACGACAACGCACCGGTTCACACGTCTGCCGTTGCCATGGCCAAATTGGTCGAATTACGCTACGAATTGCTGCCCCATCCACCGTATTCTCCAGATTTGGCCCCGTGTGACTTCTTTCTGTTTCCTAATCTGAAAAAATCACTCGCCGGGAATAGATATGGATCGAATAAGGAGGTCAACGCCGCCACGGAGGCCTATTTTGCAGAGTTTGACAAAAACTAGTTTTCGGACGGGTTAAAAAAGTTGGAGCATCGCTGGGCTAAGTGTATCGAACTAAAAGGAGACTATGTTGAAAAATAAATTGCCACTTTTCCAAAATTTTCGTTTACTTTTTGTAGGCTAAGTATTTATTGAATGACCCTCGTATTATGTACTTACGAGCTTTTTTGGTGGATTTTGATTAATTTGCTTGACTGCAACTGAAACTAAATTCAAAATTTAAGGTGGAAATCTAGTCGGTCATTTGCACTTTCGTGAGATATGTTATTCGTTGCATAAGATACTGAAGATTTAACATTTAAACTGCCAATTGCTTATCGAAATGCGGTTGTTACGTGTATATTTGACCTGGATGTTAAAGCTAGACCTACTTTCAGCCTTAGATGTTTTTTATACTAATATTATAAAGAGGTATTGTGAGTTTGTATGTAGGGCTAGGGAGTAATCGTCGGAAAAACTGATCCATTCTGAAAATTCTTTCACTAATGAAAGCTACAGTAATGCCGAGGATAAGAAATCTCACGCGGAAGAAGTCGCGGGCAGAAGCTAGTATATTATATTTTGATTTAATTTTATATGAAGATGAAGATCATTCAACCAAAAACATGACATTATAACGAAATGCATAATTTTTTGCAGACCGTTACAACAGATATCTATAAACATACTTAATTATTTATTTCACTTACATATTGAATTAGTTGCTATGTGTGATATCAAATTAGGCACCTAGCTGAAATACAATTTTATTCTTTGCATAATACATATAGTTTTGTGATTTCGGCGAAGAATATCTTTTTATTCTTGAATAATATTGCGAAATAATACATTTAATTGATATTCATTAAGGAGATTAGTATTCAAAGAATATAATCTATATATAACATTCAGAACATAATACCGTAATCGTAACTTATATTATTAATGTCCCCATTTTAAATGAGCAGGTACTTATTGATATTTAGTTCAAATTAATTAAAGTAGTTTGCCTAACTATTAAAGTATAATGAATAATGTTGCTGACACAATTACTCAGCTCGTTTAGTAATGAGGGACATGAACTTTCCTAAGATGCACAGAGGAGAGCATGCAGAGGCGCACGGCTCAGAGTCACAGCCACTGCGTCACAAGTAGGCGCGCGCGAGTCAAGGATTCTACAAGATATTTCCTTTCACTTGCGACAATGCATACATATTATACGTATTGGTATGTATGGCTAAAGCGTGCTTGTGCCGACATCACAACATAGCTAGCCGGGGTATTTATAGACTATTAAATAAATATGCGCGTCATATTACAATTGTGAAGGCTACCGGTTACACCCTTCTAGCAGGCTATGTAGGTACCTACGTAGACGCTAATGCATCACATAACTGTTTTGTTAGGTTAGGTTAGGTTATTCTCCAAAAAGCTCCAACTAGAATCTTTAGTTCATCAGCTGTGCAGCCAACTGCCACACAATAAACTTCAGATTAAATCCTCTGAAAACTGACTGCAATATATTATTCGATAAATCAATAGGTAATATTACTAAATATGTAATACTAATCACAAAATAATTAATTCTGTCCTGGTTTAGTTCCTTCGCAGAATACCTTACAAAAAGATAAAAATCGAACTCCGGGTTGATATACACATTTTTTCCTTGTTGTTGTAAGCTCACCAAGAACGAGCAGGAAAAAGACATGACTTCATACGAAGCGTCAGCGATCACTGAAGTAACCAAAATGTAATTTACTAAACATTTTTTCATTACTTAAGTAAGCAGCCATGGTAAATATTCATAATCTATAAACTATCTGCATTCTACAAATCTTAGGTCTTCTGGAATGTTCTAAAAACTTCGTAGCGTCTAAAGTAATTAATATTCTAAGAAGTAGTGACTATGTACCTACATAAAATCAATTGGTGTTTTGCGGCCAAGGTCGTTGCAAAATGAATCAGGATCATGTTTATAAAATAAATAATGTTTGCGGGTTTTATTTTCTGGCTAGATTCCTCCTTTTTGCATAGGTAGAATGATATAATGAGTTTTAGTTAAAACAGGTATTCACATTCGACGAACCTGCCACCGGGCTGCACTGTTCAAATCAGAACATTGCTGGTACTTATTATTATTGGGTCAAATACATATTTATGTGGATTTTCTTTAACATCTAACAGCTTAGAACTCAACGTACTGAATTTAAAACAACTATGTAATACGTAAGACACAAAATCATTCGTTCAAAGTAACCGAAGGATGATCGGTTATATTTTGCATACTTACATATGGATACCGTCTTTCAGAAGCTGATAGATTAAATTAGTGTTTGTTACAAGTTGGTTAACTTTAAACCCACTAAAAGCGAAGCTTTGAGAATTTTATACGTTCAGAGATTGATGCAGCAATTTGACATTTAAATTGGATATACGTTTTTTGTATAAGGTATTTAAACATAAATGTCATTTCATAATAAGCATTAACAACAAACTCTATTATATGAGTGCGAGTGCGCTGCGGCGATGCTGAGGAACACTTTCACTGCTTTCACTGTCACAGGCTGCATCGCGACTCTCCGTGCCTAATACCACCCGCAAGCGCCCCGTGCCCCAACTCTCTATTTATTTAGATGCTACTAACAATACAATTGTTTTCATTGTCCTTATTCTCTACTTTGATAAACGTTGCGCGTTGCAAAACAAAATGGAAAGTTGGTAATGGAGTTGAGGATATGTACCTACATGGTTGGAGGTGATGATGTGCAACGCAAGTCTCCGCCCACAGATGTCAGGGAGATTAACGTGTTGGTGGCGGCCGCCGCCGCCTATTGTTCCACTCGCGTCTGTCACGCACGCATACCACGCGCATGTCTCAAACTCATACAAACTGATGACATTTTGACGCGGAGATGTGGTAAGACTTTCACAATAAGCAGACACTTCATATGATCATAGCGATAGACAGCACAATGTGGTCTAGCGAGATTTTTTACGTGATATTTGTCACAAAGATACGAGCAAGTTCGGCTGGAATAATTAAAGTAAAAACGTGCAAGTGCGACAAAAAACGAACTCTAGTACTAACATCCGCAGAATATTAAGTAACTGATTGACAGAGGACTTAGTGGACTTTGGTATAGGTATTGATTTTATTTCATGTTTGCTGCGAGATGGTGGGCGTTGGCGATGCACCTAACGGGTGTAGGTAAATCATTTGGTCAATACCCTTTCAAATCAGATTTGCATTTTTTATGGGCTGCCATGTTTGAAATGTTGTCGGGATACCGAAGTAGACATAAAAACTTTCCATGAGAGGCTAATGACTTTTGCACCCAGGTAGGCACTTGTTTAATTTTAGACACTTAAGTCGAATGACCCACGCGACTTTTTATGATTTTGGGGATCCAGCGAAGTACATCAAATATTATTTTTTAAATTATAAAGAGCTCCGTGCTGGAATACGGGCGAGCCGAGCGAGCCTAGCGAGCGGTACCGCGGCAGCGGCTGGCGAGCGCTACTTCCAAGTTTGTCGCAGTTACCTGACTATTATTACTACACCTAAAACCATGGATACCCTACATTAATGTTTGGCCAAACATCTTCTGACATATTATTAAACGTTGACCTTTAAACGATATGACCAATTTTAGCTGGCCATTTCATGAAATGGTTAATTCTAAGATCTGGCCACGACATATACACATAACTGTAAAGGTAGATACGAGATACACCATACCTATACCACGAAAAGTATCCAATTTACTAATAATATGATTCTTGAACTCTAGCATGCAATTGATGTATGTAGTATCACCATTTTAAAAGTGGCGCCGCGCGCCGTAGGCTGAGATGGTCTGCTGGCGGCGGCAGGGCGCGACGCGGCGCGTCTGCGCGGGCGCGTAGCAAGCGTAGCGCGTAGCGCCTGTCTTGCGTGGCATGCGTTCTCAAGGTACGAGTCTACGACTCTTCGAGATTAGTACTTATCTTAGTACAAATGTAGATTTGTAGGCGTATGTCAGCTACGGATATATTTTCCAAGCCTAGATGTTTCTAAATGCTAACCACATTCAGTAACATATGATCTACGAACGAAGTTATTGACGTATGATATTACAAAACCTAGCAATCGGATCAAAATAAATGTCCGTGTAGGCACGTAATATCATCAGCTATTGGAACTTGTATGCAAGAGAAAAGTTTTTTCGCGTTTCACTGATTTGGTTGAAGTCAAGTAACAGTAGTTACTTTACCTACGCAATCTAAAGTTTTTTGCTCTACTTAGTATGGGTCAATTATTGTTTTTTCAAGTTGTTTCCTAACATACTAAGTACTTTTATTTATTTATAACGCTGCCTCGCAAAAACCTAGAAGACACAATTCTTTTTAAATGATTTAACTTATTTTATATAAAAAAACTTACATCTTTATATACGGAACTCAATGAAAAATAACCTTTTTTAAGCAGTAAATCGATGCGACCAAACTGCCTAATCTCGAACAGACTCCACACGTTGTCGGTAATAGGTATGCATACGATCTTATATCCGAAGCGTGTCACTGACCGTCCAGAAGTGTTTGCTCTTTGTTCAAATATTCGTGCAGGTACAGGTCGGCTGTCGCCATCAGTTTTATATATTCCACTTACCAAATTCAACTGTATAACCAGTGTAGTGTAAGAATAAGTAGTTTCATTTTTGCAAGATTTTTAATGTATCATTAAACACGCTCTGCGGCAAATTTCCGAGCCGCTATCAAGTAATTAAATATCTTGGCATACACGTCATGCTAATATTTTGTAGATTAACATTGTTGCTTGGTAATCTAAGAGTAACTACTTAATTTGGGCACTTACACTTAGCTTTAACAGCGTCAAATGTTCTAAACAACTGAATTCATTATTACATTTGTCGACTCGGTTCAACTTATTAATTTGTTGCATTTTTGATAAATTATTTGATTGAGGTAAAAGAAAGCACTGTAAATTTTTAGATTTTTTTATTTTTTATAAATTTATAAAACAGACTTACATTAGAAAAATCACATAAACTATTAAACAGACCTATTAAATATTTATGTGAGTCTATATTACATACAGTAAGGTAGGTACTTATGCTACGGACGGGATTATGACCCGGTACATTTGAGAATTACTGGAAAACATAATCGCAGTTGATAAAAGTTAGTTACTTAGATAATGTAAGTTCAATTTAATTTAAGTCGTCTTGTTAAATGTTTTGACTGCGCCTATGTTATCCATGCAAATGACTCATTAGATTTTATATGAACTACTTAGAGCACGAGAGGCGTGAGATCATGGCTCTGTTAGTAACGGCCGTCACCCGAAGGGTCGTTCAGCCAGGGGTAGTTGACTGGGCATCTCACGCACGTCTGCAGGTTGATGGTCTCACCAGGAACCTCCTTGGAGGTGAGCTTGCAAGAGTGGGGTACCCAACAAGCTTGGTATCCTTCAACGGCACACTTTTCCCTCCAGGGCTCGAAGTTCTTCGCTTCGGTAACAGTACGGGGGTTTTGGATCCACTGGATTACTTGAGTCATCGTTACAAAGTAAACGTCATTGTGGCTTGAGAGAATTTCGTCAATCCAGTACAAGAAAGCCTCTAAGAATTCGGGGTTGTTCTTCAGCCAAGCGGCGTGGAAGTATAGACCCAATGGAGCGCGGTTTTGGTCGTAGTGGCGGTCGAAGTTATGGTTGAGGAAATTGTAGAACTGATCTCCGGTCAAAATGTTGGAACAAGAGTCAACCATGGCGCACCCTTGCAAATGCTCATCGTTGGTGGGGTCCTCACGACGGTCAAGTTCGTTCATCACCATCTCCCACACGGCGTGGCTCCTAGTGGGGCAGCTCTGTATGTTTCCATGGCAACGGTGAGGCATTCTGAAGTACATTGTGTATGGCCATAGAGGGGGGTTGGAGAGGGGAGCAGTAATGGTACTGTCGTACAAGAAAGCTTGTTCTTCCATCATGGTGAATTGGTTGTTACCACCGACTCGGAGATAAGGAGCGCGAACACCTACTACACTGTTATCAGTGATGTTCGAGAACTTCTCAATGATGACTCGCATGCCAGCCATCTCCTTGCCCCAGTCGTCCACGGTAGCGTTGCTCCAGAAGCGTTCGTCATCGTTGTGCCTAAACATATGAAAATTTAAATTAGTAAAATTCCGTCGTATAGTTATCGTTGTTTTAGTTTTGGGTGTATTATAGGTACGCCTCTCCCCAACCCTTCGTTTAAACAAGGCGTAATGTTATGTATGTATATAAAATTAAATTAAATAAACTTTTGAATGTTAGAAAGTGTTAATTCAGTGTTTACTTACGTGATTGAATGTACGGCTATTTCGTGTCCTTTTCTGTGGGTTTCCTGAACGGCTGAGTAGTTGGTGTACTTGTGCGAAACGAAGTATGTACCTTTAATGTCGCAACCATTAGGATTTTTACGTTTTCCGTTGAAGATCTCTGTGTACAGTTCGATGTTGTTATTGTTGATAGCATCATCGAAGGTTATGGTGACCATTTGGGGCACATCTTTGGCGGGCAGGTCGCCGGGGATCACTGTACCGTCCTCGGAGCAGAAGCAGTCGGGCAGCACGCACTGCGACGCGTCGCATGGCGGAGCTCTGTTGGGGTCGTTGTCAATGTCTACGACAAACAGAAAATCATGATTATTTATAAAAAAGACTATGTCAAATTCACACGATTAAATATACCAATACCTGTGCAATTATGAACTTTAAATTAAAAATATCGTGAGAAAACTGCGCAACCGTTGGGTCTAAGATTATGAAATGCAGGCCTCTAAAGAAATTAATGTATTTTCGGTCACAATTCTTTGTGAGTCTAATGCAATATAGCTATTGTTGCTTCAAACGTGATAAGAAGCTTTGGTATTCAGATTGTGATATAGTTTGTCATTGAGAGATATTAACTACAAGTCATGTGCAGCTGCAGAGGTGTATGAATCTCGGGGCGCGCGAGAGTCGGAACCTGTATGGGTACTTTCGCTTGGTCAAATCACTCGACACAGCTGACACACACGTTGGATTTCACTTTTGATTCAGTAATACATTCGTACATACTTACACCTTTTGTGTTACGTACACAACATGTTGTTTTAAAAAAATCCAATTTAATAGATATAGATACATTCGATGTTTGTTGCCATTTTATTGACTTTAAATAAATATTTTATTAGGTAAACCATTCTGTTCGAAGACTCAGCAGTCATTTATGTTGATATGCACATACATTTACTTCAAAGACGTGAACTAGAACTACCTATTATGTCGCGCTAACAGACCAGGGTCTTCGCGGTTTGGTGAATGGAGTTTTGTATCCTTGTCATGTACGTAATTACAATTCAAAGTGATTTCAAGTCATATTGCGCAGCAGAGAATTGTATTGTATGAATCGTATTTGAAGTGAGGCGATGCATACCGATTAGCTTGTTGTAGTGTGAGGCCATATTTATTTACTGCTGAGCTTTCTACCAAAATTCATATATTGCATGTAAGTATTGCTAATTTAAATAAAGCCAAACTTTACCTTAATTAATTAAATAAATAACCCATTTGTGTTACGGCATAACATTGAGATGTTTTTTTAGGCCAAGTGATTGGCATTTCAGGCAGGTCGATCGTCACGCATCACGAGCTAGTTTTTATTTCTGAATTTGCCCGTTCAAGTTCATTTGGGAGTTTTATTTTTAGATTACATCCAATATATTTGATCGACTGGCTAGATAAAGTCACAAATTGGTTGGTAAAATCCATACTGAAGACCGCGAGCGCGAGGTACTTACCGCAAGAGTTTTCGTCGGAGCCGTCGGCGCAGTCTTTTTCTCCGTTACAGAAGAGTCCACGCTCGATGCAGTTGGAGTCACCGCACGCGAGGAAACCATCCTGACACAACGGCTCTTCAGTGTACAACAAAGGTTTGATTTTACGCTCCTTATTTTTCAATTTGCAGTTTCTGACGGCATCTTTCCAGTCACAGGTCTGTTTCTCGATATCGAAGAATAAACCAGCTGGGCAACGAATGGCTTGGATACCCTGTTAGAGAAATAAATATGATTAATTTATATATCTACTTCGTTTCGTTATCGAGTGCCTACATAGAACCTTTAAAGTGTTGCAACAGCTCGAGTCAGTTCTAATGTAAAATCCAAATTATGTTGTAACCTCAAAATTACCTAAGTCAGCAGAAAATTACAAATTATTAACAACACAATAATGGAATATTTTAATGATAAATATGTAGCAATGTATGATGTACATTTGATTCTACAGAACAAAGTAATGCATGTTGCCCCTGACTGAGCGGTCTCCACTGCGTGGTCGACTGGCGCAAACATCCGCGCCGGCCGGCGCGCGACGCGGCGCGGCTTATTCTTACATTACCTTGAATGGCGTAAGAACCCAACACCAGTACCTACCCACTGATACGCAATGCTCTGTTGTTTATATTGAGGATAAATTTCTAACGTTTATTGCGCTTCGCATATATTTAATTTAATACTGCCTTATTTGTACTCGTATTAAAATTCCATACTAAATAAATAAATAAATAAAATGGCAGAGTCACATTTAAACCGTTGGGTATTTTCAATGAGAGCCAGTTTTAAGGTAACTTACATTCCAGGTTTTGTTGGCTGTACTTGTTATAAGGACATATTTACTAGAGAATGCGTGTGTAAAAGTGTAGTTGTATATGTAGGCACTCACCGAGGCGGTGCACTGAATGACGTCGCGACAGTTGTCGCCATCGCCAGCCACTAGGCGGAACCACTCGCCGGCGTCCTTGTCCTTGCATAGTTCTAACTCCAAGCTGTCTTCTTTCTTCGCCGCATCATCAGCTTGCCGCCGCCATCGGTGACTTTCGGCATTCGCTAAACAAAAAATACATTTATTGAACAATTGTTGAAAGTTTCATGATTGATCATACCGAACTGAGTAATTGAAGAAATAAACTTGCTGCTCAGTCCGGAAGTATGAAAAGGATTTTTACTTTTCCTACTTTTTGACATTAAACATCAATGAACGTAATCAATGGATTTACATAATAGCACGTGGTTAATCGTTATACATTCACTATTATCAATTTTTTTTCGGAATTAGAACCGAAATGTCACTTGGAAACTCGTACCTAAATGTCAAAGGTGGGGTGAGCGCTCGTGACATTTGACTCGCTTCGAAATGTCAGCGCTTGGGCAAGCGACAAGGACGACTCTTTCTATGTCTTCTGTCTATACGAAATTGTACATTATGCATGGCATTTGATTTGTGTGCCGATTACGCTGACGAAATTATTATAATTCAGAAAGGTTACGGAATAGTAGATTTCCTTGAATCATCATCGTGTTCCAGGAACCTTACGACGTGCCTATTAACACACAACAATTATTATAAAACCAGTTGTAGAAACTGTAATGCGCCGCGTGATATTAAAACTACAAATTTTACTGTTGTGTTTAATTACATCCACGGTGTTCTAGCACAGTTAATTGTGTCTGCAAAGGTTCTCATAAAATCATGCGTCTGGTGTCGACGTTGTCGTTTTTTGTCAATTGTGTACTGCGCTTGGGTAATGTTTGCGAAGGCAATAAGAAAGACGTGTACCTATTGCGATTGCGAGCGGGTGAAGGAGTGCATGCGAGCCGTGTGAGCAGCGAGCGGCACGTAACACTAGGAAACCGAGCTCTCGCAACGTTATCTAACTATCTCGCTGTACCGAGCCACCAAAGCTGCAGTAGCGGAAATATAACCATTATTATTTAAAGACTATTAATAATATGGACAGTCTTCTTCGGAAAATGCTCTAATTCAAAAACGCACCCGGTAACTGCTTCACCATAGATTACAATTTGAGACATGAGAAGTTAAAGTATCACTTGCGCTCACGGTGCATGATTGTTCATCAAGCAAGCTATGTGGGTTAGATGTTGCACGCTGCCAATGCAATCGATAGCTCGATTAATACACGACATTCTAGCGTGTATACACATGCATAATTATATTATTTTCATTGTTTGCTATAGCAACAGCTTTGCACAACAACTGCTACGTTAATGTAGCACAAACTACTCGGTTGATTATAGTTTTTGCACGCTTGCTTATTGGTCTTGATTATTTGAAAAAATATTCGGAAAGGGCCATATATCAATATGTTTTCTATAATTCATATAAATTAGATAATATTTCGTAATAATATTACGATTCAAGGTCTTAACTTTTGCTTATTTTAATTAAGTAGTCAATCCACACCATTATCTTAACAAATGGCGCCCGGATTATGCCTAATTCTAAATATTTGCTAAAATATCATTTTATCTAAACCAGTTTTATAATCTTATTTTAGTTTGAATCGTGTCAAAAGCTTTTATACGAGATAACTCGCCAAAATTATTATTTTATTTGTTCGTTTCTGGTTGGAGTGGTAAAATCTAACTAGTTCTCTTTGACCCGGATCTACCACGTGTGTGATTACGAGATATCGATGAGTTGACTTGATAAATTATCCCCTACAATATGGAAATGTCAGATCTAAGAAAACTAACACAATAGCGATGACGAAATAAAAGTTTCTCTGTCTCTAACAGTTAGCACCTTTTTATTCGTAGCAATGAGAGCGCGTTGATGTCTTTTGCACTGAAAAAATGTTCTCGTTAATATAATAATATTAAGCTTCCTTTGTCTTTTGCAATTTGAATATTTATTTTGATTCAGATAATTATTTACTTTTAATAAATATTTCCGCGTTCAGGTCTGTTTGTCAAAATATAATTTATAGAAAACTTTTTTTTGTTAGATATTTTATTATTTTACTGTAAAATTTAATGAAAATAAAGATTATGCTATTGCTATCATCAATGTAATATTGAGAATAAAAAATCAATGCAGTAAGCTAATACTTTATCAGCAAAGAAAAATAAATTGATTGTTGAACCGATATGTTTCTTGAAATAGAAACAATATTTTCATCAAACTTGTCACTCAGGAGCGATACCGTTCCCCCGGAATAGACTATTGTTGTATGAATAATAAAGCATGAATGTGGGAACAAGTAGGTGTGCGAGCTGCTCGGGCGTCGACCGGGCGCGTTGTTGGAATACCAACGCTCGACCTTATGAATATTTAGCACCACCGCTCGACTTTCCTTCTGCGGCACTCCCTTCAAGCGAAGTTAACTTGTGATAACGGGAGACTGGCATTTCCGCACGCGGAAGTAAACAGCGCTCACCTTGTCGGCGTCACAAACAAGCGATCGCGACGACCTCTGGGGCTCGCGATCAATATTCACGTTTCACTTTGTATCCTCTGTGTAACCAACACGAGAGATTATGTAAGGTGACGCCAATCTCCTCTTTGTCTCGAGATATGGCTCCTTTATAATATGAGAGTTGCGCGGATTACCCAAACAAAGAAGAACCTATTCGTACGTGCTACAAATATAAGACATGGGTGTCTGCAACGTGAACTACATTACACTATAAGCACTTAAACTTGACCGAGGCCGTGATTGCCGTATTGTACATTTCTTCATAAATGTGATGAAATCCATTTACAACATACTACGTTTTGTTGTTAAGCTTGCGAGGAGAATATTTAAATTCAACCACTTAGCACATGATAATGTGGAATGATTAAGCTCAACGAATGAAACTTGTGTTATGTGATAGGCAATAAATTAAGCAACTCAAACATTCACTTAAACAAATTTTATATAACTGAGTAGATTGGATTGCATACCTATCTACAGTCACTGCAAGCTGACGGATGAACCGCGGACGAAAAGGATGCATGATGAACAATATAAACGAAAAAGTGTTCCTTTAGTGTTCAAGAGCTGGTGACCGTATTATAATTATTTGTGCAATTTCTGTTTTACGAAAGAGTAAAATAACTTTTGCTCAACCAACGTAAACCGTGAACGTGAACGTTTACAAAATTAGACATACGCTAAGTAGTTCATTCAAATATTAAATTAATTGGCGGACAGTCGTATAAGCGATGTTATTTCAACACAGTATCGAGTTGTTCGGAGCCTGTCTATGTATCTCACGTGGTGGTTATGTCGCAATGGAGTTGACCTAGAGACCTAAAGATCTGGAAACCTACCATATAAGTAGGTAACTGATAAAAAGTATCACTATCTAACCTTACGAATAATGACGTAACGTGTGAGTAAGCTATGATATCAAATGTTTCAATACAATTGAACTATATTGTTATCACAATATAATTACTGATTTAGAGTTGATCTCGAGGGTATGTAGTTATTATTGTTTATAGATAACTTCCGCTTGAAAAGAAATCTTTAAATATTATCAAATTATTCATCAATACTTTCCATTTATTTGATAAAGCAATCATTTATGAAAATCCAAGTTATTCAATTGATTAAAAATCATTCGCTTGTAAGTACTTAATAATGATCGCTCACATCCCGGTTCCAATTAATTTTCAAGTCAATTATAAAGCCGATTTTGAAGCTATAATAACACATCTATCAAATGAACGTATACAAATAAACCATGCTGTCTGTACATTAAGATTATCTATTCATAAATAAATAATTTAACTACAAAATGTGAATATTCGCGGATTCAAGGTTAAATGAGATAATTTATTGTTTATTTCAATAATAATCGAAAGGAAGCTATTATCGGTAATGCCCTTGAGCACTTGAGTCTTAGTTCACGTGAACTGTGTGACACTTCGACATTTAAGCTATCGCACCTGAGCTCTATAAATATGTCACGTATATGAGAACGGAAATAATAATCAGCTAACTTGTTTTATACGTATAGTAATAGTGCGTATAATAGTAGTCATTTTTTTATAACTTAAGTGTGTTAGGAGGATCACCCTAACTGTTCCATTGAAATACAATAGGATTCCAAATAAAACAATGTACGTAAAAGGAATTTGTTTCACTTGATGATTTTTGAAATGTCAAATGAAACCAATTGTGATTACGTTTTCAATCTTTCAATCACAAATTGTGACGGTAAAGAAGAAACCTTACGAAGAACGAACCTTTAAGACAAACAGTTGTGTTTAATTACTTGTTTAACGTTAACGTAAACCCATCAATTAAATCAATCATGAAATCAGACCAAAAGTTTATGAGCGTATAATAACAATTTCATTGCGCCTGACACTATTGTGTTATTATTGCGAGAATTAAAGCGTGGTAAAGTTTACAGACTTTAATTACTATTGTAGAATCTAGATAATTATGATCATAACTTTACGAGAACTTTAACCTACAGCAAACAAAGAGCAAAATAGGGAAATAATACCGATTTCAGAGGTATGGTACTCTCTATATCTTCTTCTATACAAAATATGACCATTAAATTAAATAGGATTTTCAGGTTAAACTGAAATTAACTTTAACAAATAGAGCTAAGATTATTTTTTTATTTTTCCGAGATATTCGTATCTTAGACTTATATTATCATCAAAGCATTCTTTAATCCTAATATTACATGTAGCAGGATATACATTTATTGTTAATTATTCCTTTGTTTGTAAGATTAAACTTAAACACGCCTTTACAAGGCTATGGAACGTAATTAAATTTTCCATAAGAGAAGGACATTGTGCAGCTTTTCATCTTGAAACGAGCGGCGCCGAGTCTAAGAGCTATAATAACGCTCACTGTGATATCTGATCTTTATGTTACACGCCTGGCGTATTCATAAGTCGTCGGCCTAAATGTAAATTTCGAGAAATCAATAGGGCCAGCTCATGTAACGTCGCCTCGTCGTAGCAGTCTCGCTGCCCTCGACACTATGTCGACTGTGACGTCACCGGCGCAGGCGTAGCGCAACACGGAACGAATGTGAAAGTTCTCCGCAACCGCAGCGCAGCCGCAGCAGGTGCTAACCAATAGTTCAACTAAACACGTCCTAATGACAGCCTATTCAGATGAAGTAATCAAACACAAATCCTTGTCCTCGTCTCGTCACAGTTGTCTAGACTGCTGCTCAAACCTTGTTCACAAACATCAAAGTGGTACCCGATGTACCGAATGTTCAACGACTGTTACGGAAAGTTCAAATACAACTAATTACATGTTTTCGCAACATTGGAACGTTTAAACATTACCAAAATTAGCTAAATTCTATGTTTGTTTTCACAACACCGACGCCAATGTATGAAAGATACATGATACACGATAGTGACATGCCGTGACTGACTATCCTTGAAGGGTTCGAGTCACTGTTGATGTCCTTTGGTCGTTCAATGCAAGGCGATCGCGGTCGGCTGCATTCATTGGTAAACTCTGCGGAGACAGTCTATCTCGCGATTGTCGAGAATGGGCAACTTCACTGTTCACTAAGTGCGACACTGTACTGACGCAATCACTAAATTATTGGCAGATGTGCGGATGTGACGTCGAGCCACCCGTGACGTCGCGAGATGGACGGTGTCTGGATGCGTAAGATAAAGGTTAGGACTCACCGCAGGCGAACAAGAGACACGCGGCCAGAGTAGCGACACGGGCGTAGCGCGCCATGACGGGATCACAACAGGTCGTTGCGCGGCCGTCGTGCGGTTAAATAGTGGCCTCAATCTGCGCCCCGCCCGCCCCGCTCGCCCACTGCGCTCGCACCTCTGCCAACACCCTTCGCACTCATCAGCTGTGAATCACCTGCATCATCAGGACTGCAGCGCATCTGCACACGTACGGGCCCGTGCTGCATGCTACACTTTCGTATTCAGTCATATTTCTTAAATGTATTTAGTTGCGCTAGAAAACATATAATAAAACACACATTATGCAAGTATTATCCAATTTTATGAAGACGAATCAACGGTTTACGCATCACTAAAATACCTACAGTTGCATACAAGCTCTCGCGTTGATGCATTATTTTATTACACCTATTGCAGTACAAAGCGATTGTTTTTGCTCAGGCATGTAAACAGTGTTGTGATTTTTCAAATGCCTGGAAAGTATAATAAGTACTATTTGAAAATTCTATTATTTACCTTCAATTGACCCGAACTTTGGCTTACTTACAAAATCAATTTACCTACATGGATCCTTGATGATCCTTTGATTGAGATTATTGTTGAAATAGTGAAGACTTCAAAATTAGCTACGCATGAGTAATGTATGTCAAAGCTATATAATACCCGCCCCTGCTTCACATGAGTGCAATCAGTGGATTCACGTCAAAATATGGAGATTTTTATGCTATATCTAAGTTAAATATTCAAGTATTATACTCGCACAGTATCTTTCCGGAATAATTTCTGTAAGTGATGGTGATAAACGCATCAAAAACCATTGTGAATCTTAGAAGAACTAAGCCGACTAACAGACACGAAAAGGAACTTTTTTTATACTATTTATAAGTTTAAAATAATTTCAGGATCATAGGTTTGCATTGCGCAAACACATTTGATTTGTGTTGGTAGGCGCGCTAACTCTCACGATGATCTCCATTGAGAGTGTATTTTTATGTTGATTGAAAGATACAATTGATACAGCCGACGCAGCGTGGGTTCGGTAATCTTCTGCTAAGTTCATCATCAGTTCAGAATAAAAGTAGAACCTATTATTTTATTAACTAACTAGCTTCCGCTAGATACAAAAAATGAACTCTTTTCTCTTCATAATATTAGTTAAGATGAAATTCAGTACTGCGAAAGAGCGTTGCTGATTCAATATATAGATGTGAAGTAAAGAAAATGAATTTGGATCAGAATGATTTCGTTTCAAAAGGGTAACAAGAATCTAAAAATCCATATTTAGAGTCAATCATCAAAGGTATATCTGATGACCGAACTGACCGACTGTTAGGGTATCGGGATCTCAGTAATAAAATTACATAGGTTCTAGATGCCATACGCGCATCAGTAACTACAGGGTAACCCGCTGTAGTTAACGCCCGAGAGGCATTTGGTCCAATTGCCAAGCAACGCCCTTCCTGGAAGAAATCTTTGAGGATTGTGGGATACTGCCTTGACCTAATAAAGAGTTCCTTATTAAGTATAAGTCAAACAGAGGCGCATCATTATATTTACTGGTAGGTACAAACGGCTTTGTAGCATAATAATAAAAGCCTGCCAGTAAACGGCAACAGGTTCATCAATCTTCAAGTCATCAAAAACGTCAAAAGGTATTTAAAAGGTTCCTATTCATTTTTTCAGAGGGCTTGGACTCATTGGACAATATTTTAAAACTCACAATACTTATACATAATTTATAGTACTACTAATATTCCTTCATAGAATCTTTATCCTTCTTCTTTCTTATCTTTATATAATTTTACTGGTATTCATATAAGAGTAGGGAACTTGCTTTTGTCACTACGCTTGGCAATATTTAGTTGTTTTTCATTTTTCGCTAGTATACCTAGCACCTCTTAAACATCCTATGGTCTTTCGCCATTTTTCCTTTAGTCCTGGATTTATAATGATATTGATTGAAACTTAACACATACATGTCCTACTGTATGCTGCATGGTACTGAAATGTGAAGTGTGCGTGTCCAAGAGAGACGTGCGCGGAAGTTAGGGGGTGCGAGGAGACGTAGCTGACTCTGCTGTGTGAAGATGCGGTGTTCTACTCGGTGTCTGGTGCAGGCTAGCTTGGTCAACCAGGGATGTGCGAGGAAACGTAGCGAAGGATGTGTGCGATACCAATAGGATAACTTAATTTTTGTGGCCTCGCACAGCGCAGCTCTGGTGGAAAAGAGCTTAGCGGAGGTAAGGTCATACATGACAGGTGCCTCGAGATAGGCTGCTACGCATCCTCGCACATCCCTGGTAGAAACGCATCCGTAAAGTTGTGCCATTATCTTTGCCATACCCTTTTATTATCTACAAAAACTTTCGTCTACATTTTAGAATAAGACAAATCCATTGAAACTAGAAAGCACTCAGGTAGGGAAATTCTGCCGCCTGCCGGGGTTGCGAAGAAAACCGAAAGGGAGATCGTGGCCCCCGGCGACAGGGCAACCGAAGGAACACGGGTGGGTTTTAGTCAGTAAGAGTCTGACACGCCCTCTCGCTCCGCCCAGAGCGGGAGAAGTTATTTGATGACATCCCACCCACAAAAAAAAAAAAAAAAGGTATGGAAATTCCTTTACCTAAATACTGTTTTAAATTCCCACGCCTAAAAATGAATTCGTAAAAGATAGTCCAGAGTCCAGAGCTAATAATAATGAAAGTTAATCATTTATTCAAGTACTATGTCATAATCATAATCTAGCTAACGACTTTCTGTTAACACTATCAAGTAATAGCCTAATTAATAGTTTAATAGTCAAGACAATGACTCAATTTCTTTTTCCCACTAATTGCTTCTTTTTTTTCTATTTATTCTTACTTAAATACTTTTTGTAAATTATTAATAGGATTTTAAATATGATATTTACGAGTCATTATATTATAACTAGCATCCACCAGCGGCTTCGCCCGCGTGATATTTTTATAAATTATACCTATTTTTGTTGAGTTTCTTCATTACAAACAAAAATACAAATCTTTTCTGTTAAAGACTCTTTAAAATATAGGTCACAATCACAAAATAAAACAATCACAAAACACAATCACAAAATAATAGTCTGGTAAAGACTCTTAAAAATATAGATCACAATCACAGCCCAATTTAGTAGGTACAGGCACCAGTCTGCTAATTTCCTTAGAAATAACTACTATCGAAGTGTTATAGTCAACCCTATCAAAGAATCTTTGGCTTAAATTCCATGTCAGGCTTAACTTTAAGCCATATATATAAAAATTCGTAACGTTTTTAATTTTATCGCCTTTTGAAAATTAAGACTAAACGTAGTTATGACCTTATTATCTGTACGACAGATTCACATAAATACCTATATAGTTGTTGACCGATACTATGTTAACCCATTAAGACATTTAAATATATAATTTGTAGGAAACACTAAGATAGAGTAACTTGAAAATAATCACATAAGGCTGATAAAAAGCTTAAAGCACACTTGTATCTAAACTAATATAAAAAGATAAAAGATTTGTATTTTTGTATGTTTGTTTGTTAAGTTTTTTTTTTTTATTTGTTATTTTTTTTGTATCCTATATCCTAATATAGGATACTTTTTATCCCGATATTTCCACGGGATCGAGACCTCGGGGCGCAGCTAGTATTAAATAAAACGATAGCGTTGCGGATACGCTCCTTGTTGCAGCTTCAAATAAATCTTAACAGACACCTGTGCAGCTGGAGAGTGTTGCGCCACTTGTTCTTCCCAGCTAAAGCACTGGGAAGTGGTGAAGGGGGGGGGGGTGTATTTTGGGAGATTGACTTATGTAATTTTGACATTCAAAAAGTGTTGATTTACAGCCTTCAACCATTTTTCAGATTATCTAAAGTACATACATCTTTTATGGGGTACTGTGTTAAATGTTACAACAAAATACCTTGTGACATATTGCAATTAAATGAAAGAAAATTTAAAACTCAGATTAAAAGTACACTTTGTAAACAAGCATATTACAAATTAGAGGATTATATCCAAGATAAGAGTGCTTGGAAACATGCTGGTCCTGCTCCATAGGACAATTTAGAATCAAGACAAAATCAAACAGGTTGCTAATTTAATTGTTAAATTTATAATTTTGTATTATATGACATTGATTTTACATTCTGTGATTACTTCCTCACACACTGACTTATTAATTTTAAAAACATTAGGAAAATCGTCTACTTTTACTATGTTTGTAAATATGTGAGCACCATGTATCTATCATATAATTAAATTATCTGTCGTTGCTTCATTTTTAATTCTTTTTACCTATTGTGGTATAGTAATTTTATTCTAGGTGCATCGTCTTCACATATAATTATTTAAGTAATGTACGTACTAATACAAACTATTGTAAAACATTTTAAAAGAGTAACGGTGGAGTTTCTTGCCCATTCTTCTCCATACGAAAACTACCTTTTGGAAGGGGCGACTAGAATCAATTATATTATTTTGTAAATTTTGACGTTCAAAAGTGCCATACATGGGCCTATTTGAAATAAATGTTTTGACTTTGACTTTGACTTTGCCTATAGTTTAAATAAATTACTTTTGATTTTGAAATGTATTGTTACGGCACGAGTAGGTAAGTACTAAGTTAAGATTAAATTTAATAGGGTAAGCAGAGGTTTAAAAGAGCTTGCACAAAAGAATCTATCAGGATTTTATGTAACTTAAATACCATGTAACTAAATTAATATTTTTTATTAAAATTGTAAAGATTTTATTTTAATAAAAGAACACGCTTACACGAGGTTTTTAATAGTATTTAATAAATTGTATGATATGATAACATAGATCATAGTTAGTTAGACGGATAGTTTGTTATGAACCTTGGCATAAAGGAGGGTCCACCTATGATAAGTACCACCAAGAACATTCTTGGAGACCACCACTAGAATACACTCAAAATCAAAGCATTTATTTCAATTAAACCATCTACAGACACTTTTGAACAGTCAAGGAGTCAGTTTGCCAGAAAGTTGAAGCTAGTTACTCATTCTAAAACGTAGATCTCTATGGAAAAGAACGGGCCAGAAACTCCAAGGACACTCTTTTAAATATAGATATTACAAAATCTTGGATACATTATTCTTGTTGCTTCTATATGTGAGTGAGAACAATGCAATTTTTAAGATTAAAAATGAGCCCTGGCAGTTGAGAGATGACCAGTCTGAACTGACAGCGCCCGTTCACGAACATGACGCGCGGATAAACGCAGATAATGAAAAATAAACGGCTCCATGGTACGCACATACCTACAAAATTGATAAAATGCTGCAAAATTTTACAAAACTGTAGGTTTCAATGTAAGTGAGAGTTGAATAAAATTTTACTATCAAAAAGAAATTTAAGTATTCACCAACTAAACCTTGACTGAAAAATAAAATTTAAAAAACATTAAGTTCAATGTCAGAAAAGAATCTTCTCATCTTACTGAAACACATATAGGTACACATGTATATAGGCACTACACATAAAAATTGTAGTAGAGGACGTTTCTCCTAAATATTTATTAAACTCGTCTGTAATACAACAAAAGATTACACAATTTTGTAGTCATTATCAATAAAGAGGTATCTTATACGACAATGTACAAAAAAAATATTCATTCATAGGAGAAGGCAACATACTTTTCAACACACTTGCTCGGAAAGTGGCTCTTATTGAACCACTTTTAGGTTCATAATGCATTGTATTAAACACGTGTGATTTTATATTAAGTATATTATCACACTAGTGCGGTAATATGCGCCACAGATAACTATTTACTAATCGTCTCATCAAAGAGACTTCATAACTTTTATGCCTGCTATGTAAATAAATAAAATATGATAAATTAACATTACAATTTCATCAAATTATATATTTTTCACTACATTATTGCACAACATTATTTTGTATTTACTATATTTTTATATAGGCTGTTTACCGGTTTTGCGAGTCTAGTCTCTAAGCCTATTTGCCGCGGCACGCGGAAAAACAAAACCAGCGGGCCATTTCCCATAAATATTTGTTAACGTTTTCGTTATTATATTATAATTAAGTTATAATAAAAAATACGAAATCTAAAGTATTGTCACAAACTGAGGTTAAAAAGTTTTTAAAAGAAGCTCCGGATAGGCAGTACCTGGCAACATAGTCAGTTGAACTTTATAAATCTAAATGTATCATCTCTTTAATTACGTAATTGTAGCATAAGCTTTTACAACAATTTTGTTGTTTTTTCCTCGTAAGTGTGTTGAAAAACGTTGTATGAAACGCGTGTGGATCGATCATCACTTGTATTATTATGTACTATTTTAACACTCTTGCTCGTATAGTTTCACTTATTGCCCCACTTTAAGGTTCATAATGCAGCGTACCAATTACATTATAATACCGCACTACTACGGTAATGTGCGCTTTTAAATTCCAGCAAAGTCCAAAAGGCTAAAATTTTGTAAATATACAAACTGTGTTATAAAATAAAATATTTATTTATTTTTAACTTAAAACGGCCAAGGTCAATTACATTAATTAAAGACAAAGACATAAACACATTATTAAAGTACAGTATACAACTATAGACTATACGCTCATCTCCAGTGGCGTATTTACCCTTGGGCCAAAAGAGCCATGATCCGGGACGGCAGCCTGCGAGGGGCGGCTCAAGCTGCACCTTGTCACCTCGCGCTACAATGTCTAAATGTTAGCGTGAATGCCATAAAACTCCAAAAATTAATCTGGCGGATGAAGAATGTGTTCTTTTAAATTAATTATTAACCTCTCATAAAAAATGAAATGAATTTAATTAAGGCAATCAAACAAACTTATTTGTTAAACAAAAGTATTTGACGCATATTTCTGTGCACTGCGGTTACAAATTGCAGTGCGCAATTTTCGTTTTCCGTACATAGAAGAATTAAAAAAATATCTTCGTTCCCTTTTAAGCGAACAGTACAGAGCATGTAACTTTGTGAACAGTTTATTCTTACTACAAAAGCTGACTTGACAAAATCCGTTATTATGAGTTGACAGTGTCATTGAAGAATTTGTTAACCAATTTGTCCAACGATCTGATTGGCGCGCTTAGCAGCATGCGTGTCGGATGTCATATTGATGGTGAATGTTGCAATAACATTAGCTATGCGGATGACATGGTGCTGCTGAGTGCGTCAATCTGCGGGCTTAAAAAACTCGTAGCCACTTGCGAACAATATGCCAGAATGCATGGTCTGACATATAATGTTAAAAAGAGTGTCGTCATGGTATTTGCAGCCAGGGGAAATTACCCAGAAGCGGTACCTCCAGTTAAGTTGGGCGGTGTATCGCTTGTGAGGGTAGACCGCTTTAAATATCTGGGTCACTTATTGACCACTGGCCTCAGGGATGACGAGGATATTGACAGGGAGCGGAGGGCGCTGTGTGTGAGAGCTAACATGATTGCCCGCAGGTTCAGGCGTGCCTCTAAGAAGGTCAAGCGCACTATATTTAGTGTGTATTGCACGTCTTTTTACACTTGTGCACTGTGGGTACATTATACTCAAAAATCATACGGCGCCCTTCGCGTTCAGTATAATAATTCATTCAGGGTGCTGACGGGGTTGCCCCGATACTGCAGCGCATCAGGGCTGTTTGCTGAAGCTCGCGTAAACTGCTTTTTCGCGACGATGCGAAAGCGATGTGCATCCTTGGTCCGTGGGGTGCGGGGCATTGCCAACAGCATCCTGTCTATGATAGCAAGTAGGTTGGATTGTGTTTTTGTAAACCACTGCTGCAAGGTTTCGGCTGAGCCTGTAACCTTGCAGTAGTCATCATCTGCGTTGTTTATGTTTTTATGTCTGGTTTTTGTCTCTGTGATTGTTTTACTAACATAGTTTATAAGTATTATTGTTACTAACACTATGAGTCTTGTTACTTGTAATAAATGATTATTATTATTATTATTATAAATATTGAATAAATGGTGTTTATTTCTTTGTATAGCCTTTTTATTATCAGCCCACATCAACAGACTGCTGCATTTTGTTTTATAATTAAAAGTTTTTGCTTTTTTCCTTTATTTATGGGGCGGCAAGCCTTACAGGTCCAGGGCACTGAATCTTAAAATACGCCAATGCTTATCTCACAATACTCCAGACATTCTGACAAGATAATATCACGCCTTGTTTCCCCGAAGGTGGAAGGAGGTGGTGGAGGTGTCCCTGTAGCAGGTTCAACCACATTTTGCCAGTTATGTTTTAAGTCCCATGTAATAGGGGGCGAGCCTATTGCCATCAACCGGGCTCAACCGGGCCTATTGTCATTAACCAGACTCCAGGCTGCTACTGAGAAATTTCAGGTAGAAAAATCAAAAAAAAAATTAAAATAAAATATATATTATTATATTTATATATATTTATATTTAACTTAAATTTTGTCAACTTCATACAAACAAAAAAAATAAAGGAGAACGCCTCGTACCAAACTTAATGTCTGTCTACAACCAATACTATAGTGTATTTGTAGGAGAATTTTATACTCTTTCTATATTTACTAACTTCGCGCGCAAGTTCGTCCGCGTGTATTTCTTACTTAATTAAACTATTTTTTTTTAACACTCCATCCACCCCGTTTACAAAGGGAAGTTTAAAAAAAAATACACGATCTATATCATTTATTCAGATATTTAATTTCCAAGTTTATAGTTCAAAGGATTAATATATTTCATATGAACAGTGTCCACCCACTTTCACCCAGAACTGAAGCTGAACTGAAGTTTCTTTTTGAATTAATTGAAGTATCATGCAGTATAGTCATGCCAATCAGTACCTACCATCCTCCCCTTGAATTTTATTAACCTCTTTTCACCCTGTTTTATATTTTTATTATTAGACTGGCGGTTTCGTCAGTGATTCTCATTCAAAGCAGTAAAATAATTATTTGTGTTGATGCTTACTTTGACGACTTTGCTTACTTTGTATGTTAGACGATTTTCATTTCTATTTTTTTTTAATGTACACACAGGTTCATCAACTATGAAGAATACCCAAGAATATAACATGCAAGTTCAAATTTGACATAGCTGAATAACAGCTTTTTATATTTTTACAAAAGCATTTTATAATTAATATATCAAAAAGAAACGATACAGAATAATATTTAAATAATGTTTGTATTCATCTAGTTAGTTCGGAAGTTTTAAGATCGCTTGAAGCAGATATGATTGGAGTTTCAAAACCCGGAAACGTAGTTTTATTTTGGACATTATAAAATGAATGTTTTAAATGCATAATGTTCTCTGTTACTTTATTTTGCAATATTTATTACAGAAATGTCACAAAAGAAATAACAACAAGTAAATAAAGTTAATAAACAACCTTTTACCTGGTATTTTTTATTTATTACTACATATTATCACAAACATTAGCATTTTGTTAGAATAAAAAATAACTTTAATAAAATACATTGATGTGAATCGTAGTCGTTAACTTGACTAATACACATAACATCACGCCTTGTTTCCCCGAAGGGTTGGGCAGAGGTGTCCTTGTAGCAGGTACACCCACATTTCGCCAGTTATGTTTTAAGTCCCATGTAATAGGGGGCGAGCCTATTGCCATCAACCCGGCACAAATCCAGACTCCGGGCTGCTACTGAGAAATTTCAGATAGAAAAACCCAATAACACTTTGCCCGACCCGGGGATCGAACCCAGGACCACATGCTCAGCAGTAGCGCTTGCGACCACTAGACCAACGAGGCAGTCAACTTGACTAATATTTACTTTAAAACTTAACTCAGTTAATAAAATTAATGCATACCCTCATACTATATCAACTATCAATTAGAAGAGACCGAATGATGAAGAATAACGAAAGATAATATAGGTACAATTAATTAATAGCATTCGCAACGAGCTCGCTGGCTAGTTAGCGACGTTGGGCGATGCTTTGCCGTTGGTTCGAATACACGTCACCCGTCATTTTTTTTAAAATGTCTGTTAAGAATCTTATGATAGTCGTAACAAATTCAATGTTATAGCAGTATCTATAATAGTATACAACTTGAAGGGTCCCCACATAGTGGCGCTGTCTGTATCTAAACAAAATATGCCTGAATATATAAATATTCCTGTGGGATATAAAACAAAATATCCCACAGGAACGTACTACCGGTATTAAAAGTAGGTACCATAAGAGGTCCATCCAGGTTATAAACTGGTGGCACACAGTTTACTATTTTATTATAAATAATGAACACTGTCACATTGTGCGAGAGCGGCACACTACCAATCAGTGTTGTTCCTTTCGAGACCATTTCTTTTGTACGTCGAGAGGTAATGCAAAAGAAACTATGTGTGATGAAGTAGTTCGATGAAGTAGTCGCGCTTTGATTCGCGTTCCATGTCACGTGACCAATTATTAAGTTTTATTTTTGAGCAATGATAACTAAAAATTGTTTTTTTATTGTCTTAGCCTATACTGTCCCACAGCTGGACAAAGCAAAAATATTAACAGAATATCACAACATCACGTCTGTATTCCCTGAAGGGTTAGCCTGACGTGTACGACGTACATTTTTAATTCACAACCATTCTTTAACATAATTATAATATCATGGCATTCTATAACACAAAATTCATAAGAGTGTTTTTCACTGTCAACTAGCCTCCATGCTTACAAGGATCTTTTACAAGGATCTTTTGGCGTGTGGCAAAAATAAGAACTAATGCCGCCATCTTGTTTTTCATAGAAAACCACTAAAATTTTAGTGTACCCTGAGAGTGTACCATAAAAATATATATAAAAACGCCCCTCTGTTAATGTCATTCAAGCGCCAAAAGATCTATGTAGCACTGTTTTTAATATGTTAGTTACCAGGGTTACCAGGTCAATTAAAAAAAAAAAGTTTTTGACAGACCGATTATTATTATAACCTCACTTCATCACAACATAACATAAAGTACTACAGATTGTGAAATCATTGTTTTGCAGTGTCTTATTTTGTAGCTGAAAAAGAAATTCGTTGAATTGCAACCTAAAATGACAGAAACTACTGATATCTTACAGCTCATAGCCTATCAAGTAAAGATGATGACGAGTGTACTGCATCATTTAGATATTACTCAGCATGAGATCAGTGAATTGCCTCCTGCTACCAAAACTTATGAATCTGTTGGCAGAATGTTTCTTTTAACTGATTTAAAAGATTTGAAGAGCAACCTTGAATCCCAGAAGACTCACTTAGCAGCCCGTAAAACAGAATTAGAAGCCCGTATACCGTATCTAGAAAAGGATCTGCTGAAAGGTAAAGGCAACAGCTCTGCAACAAAAGTAGAAGCAAAGTGAATTGATAATGTGTTGTGTACGGGTCCTTATTTAACACAATGTATTTAATTATAAATTTAGTATGTATTAATAAAAATATTGGAACTATTCCCTAAAACCTAATGTAATTGTAATTTTGACTTGCATTCATAACCTAAAAGTAAACCTTGGAAATGATCGAAGAGATTCAATAGAATCATATTATTACCCGACTGCGGCAGAGCCCAAAAGGAGAGTATTGTTTTTGGTTGGTATGTATGTGTGTTTGTCTGTCTCTGTGGTCATAAAGGCTAAATAAACGAGAGGATGGATTTCAACAAATGAGTAATCATTTGATTTGTATTGATGATAATTGATGTCGCAAGTAAGACTGGTTACTTAAATAGATTTGGAAGAAATCAACATGGCGGATTTTAGGCACTATTTTAGATTTAGAACATAAAAAAGAAAATTTAGCATATTCATTTAGGGTATCAAAATAAAGAAGGTTAAAAATGCAAATAAATATAAATAAATTACCAATTTTCTAGTGAAAATTGTAGTAAGTACCTAATACTGTGTTTTTAACCAGAATATCATATTTATATATTTTTAGATTTTTAATTCATATTCTTTATAGTCTAGTCTAACTCATGAGCTAGCCGAAAATAAAGAAAATATTTGGCCTAGGTCTTGTAATAATGGGAAGGCGTGAAAATTGATTTCCTGTTACAATGTATAAAATAGATACTTCATAATTTAATAAACAATGTTATTTTCTTAATGTAAGCATTTGTTTTATTAATATTATTTCTCAACTCTCAATCTCCCACGCAATTATCGATATTTTCGCATGATGAACGTCTGTCCTCGCATGGAATAACACTATACTAAAGCTATACCTACTCATAATATTTTTAAACCATTGCTTATGATCGGAATAAATGCCCTTGAATCTACAGTAGGTAGGAATATGTACACTTTTTGGAATTCCGGGATAAAACCAGGGAGAGTGGGTTTATTACTTACTAATCCCCCCGGTGCACCACTACTGCAGCCGGAGACAGGTTTCGCTCGACCTTGGCGGCCAGGCCTTGCATGAGCCTGTTTCGAGCATATGGTTTATGGACTCAGTCAATAACGCATAGCCATAGAGGGAGATACAGCGGTTTTTTTAATTACACTATAGGTACTAACGAAGATACGTAACGTTACTACATAATGTTTGTAAACACCTAAATGACCTATGAAACAATCCATAACGCCATTAGATTTTATGGTTTATGTTATTGACTACAATTCCGTTTAGTCATGCCTTTTAATTTTGTTCTATTTCTTGGCAAGTAAAACATCCATTCCAAGAGGCAGTGATGATTGTTCAATTTAAATGGATCTCTCTTAATACAGTTACTAACTTGTAGGTAACATCGGTTTAGCGAAAGAGACATCGAAAAGCAAGTTGCGCTCCGGGAATGCCAACAGAAGTGAAAACTTGAACAAGATCGCCTTGGTGAAAGAAAAATACTTGCATAGAACATTGATCCGTAACGTAATATAAATAAAGAGCACAATCGCGTTTACAAAAATGAGGTGTCGTCATGGTGTCGCGAAATCAATGGTTTAGTCCCATCTCAAAAATGCTCAACGCGCCTAAAGAAGTTTTCACTTCAAAAAGCGGTTTCAGTAGATACGAAGATGGTAGGATCGAACTGTAGGTACCTACTTGCTTTGTACCTTAATTATTTCAAATTAGGTACAGGGTTCATTATTACCACACAAATCACAATAAACAAACGAATTGTAGATATTGCTTTATTTAATAAAATTATAGCCAAGAGAAGTTCAACCTCCAGATTTAGTTTGAGCTAGAACATGTATAAAATTATTAATAGTCACAAATCACAGGAAGTAGGTAATATCACTAGAGAGAAAGAAAATAAAATCATCTTTCTACATACACCTAAATACGAATTACAGTAATAATATCACCACTGAGATACCTACATTGTATTTTAAATGTCTATGATAGATCTGCGTAAGAACCTACTCCAAAGAGGACATCTAGTGTTACATCCTAGCAGATACTTTAGATACTTTATAGTCTAATACAAAAGTACACAATCAATACTTAGGCTAAGAAGATATTCTAGGCGAATCATGAAAGCACAGTTTTAGTGATGATACAATATAATTCTATTATTGATACTAACATGTATGTAGTACACAATTATCTACTTTTATTTGGTTACACACTGCCACAGACGCGTTCGTCTGTATGAGATTCAAGCGACACTGATACTAACTTTCTAAGTACCTAACAATCAATATCACAATATAGCTACTTAAATACGTCAAGATTCAAAGATGAGGCAACACCAACTATATAAGATTTACTGCAAAAACTTTGTTATATAACTGTGAAACTCGTCTTTACTCGTGCAGGTATGGTTGTGAATCACTATTTGTACCAGTTTATTCACGATGCTTATTCAACTATTATAAAAATATGTAAACCTAAAATATATTGATTTTAAAGTGTTCATAATATAACGACGGTGTAAGATATACATCATACATCATTTTTACAATTGGAGTTTTGAGTTATCCCAAAGATGTTAAATATGTGTTAAAATTAAGCTAATAGAAAGAAGCTTCGTGTGACTTGTGATGAGTTTTAAGTTTTTCGTAAACTGAAACTAAAGCCTCACAATGCTCTGCTCCCGGCTACACAGGATAACAGGGAAATTGACTCGCAAACATGGATTTAATAACCGACGAAAAATTTCAACGCAGGCAGAATTCAAAATTCAAATTCAAAAGTCATTTATTCAAACTAGGCTGAGAATCAGCACTTTTCGAACGTCAAAATTACATAAGACAGTCCCTCAAAACGCTAATCCTTCACCACTTCCTAGAGCTTTAGCTGAGAAGAAGAAGTGGCGCAACAAACTCCCCAGCAGCACAGCTGTCTGATCAGTTAGAAAAAATAAAATTGTGGCACTCCGGGAGTGCCGACAGAAGTGAAAACTAAAAAACACGTTCCTATGTAGGTATCATAACATCACCTGCATCGGCGCCGCGGTAATCAACGCGTTGATGTCTTTTGCTACACAGATCGTCTGTTGGCGAGTAAAAATACTTGAATAGAACATTGATCCGTAACGTAATATATATAAAGAGCACGATCGCGTTTATAAAAATGAGGTGTCGGTAATAGTGTCGCGAAATCAATGGTTTGATCCCATCTCAAAAATGCCCAACGCGCCGAAAAAAGTTTTCACTACGAAAATATCTATACAATAGTATGCAAAATAATTTACATTACGCAACACAAAACATCATTTAAATTATTAGCCATATGTCAGCTAGCACTCGCCAATGGTATATTGGCGAGTGACCAACCAAAAATATCGAGAACTATACTCAAGCAAAAAATAGAAACAAAACGTAAACAGAACTTAATTTCTAAATAAAAGCCTCCAGAATCACATAAGTACTAAATCCATGGTAATAAAAGGTTGTGCGTCGATGTCCTTGCTACGCTGTATAGAGCCTCATTGGTATAGGTGTCGCACACGCGGAGGCGCAGCAAGAGGAACTAGGATAGAGGTGGTAAAGAAAATCGTTGCATACATATATTTTGTAGTTCAGTCTGAATTTGTACAGTGTTGGTCAATAAATAATAATAATAATAATAATTGGTAATTGGTGTGAATCAGAAACGACAAACAAAGATAATATCTATGCTATCTCTCTCCTAACTCTACGGTAATCACCTACAGTGGTTTTATATTTTTGGTGTAGTTTAGATACTTAAAAACAAGATAATTATATCTTAATTAGAAATGAGTAAAAGCGTTAAATAAAGCAATGCATTGTGTGAAGAGCAATTATATTAAAATCGAAATAATAAATACTACGAGCTTGTTAAATTAATGAACAATTTCAATATGGTATACATTGAAATAAACTAAAGGGTGGTTCCATTCGTGTACAGCATGTAATAAATAGTTGGGTTTTAAGCAGGTGCAATCATGTAATGATGGTATCTTAGTCATATCACACGAATTATATAATAACGGTAATATGTTGAAATTTTTTATTGGATGGTTGCGTTGCGTATTACTCAATAGCAAAAAATCCCAAATTTCGTTTAGTTAATATATTCGGAAATTGGACCCACCCTATGCCAATATAGAATGTTTTCCTTTACGTATTATCTAAAATAAATTAATAATTTTAATATTTTTATTAATATTTTTTTGAAAAACTCCCTAGATTTCGTGCTGGCTGCGAAGATAATGATAATTACCCTGAATTATAATTTATTATTGCTACGCTTCTTATTACGTATTAATGAAATAAGACATTAATAATGACCTATTTCCCAAATGTATAATAATTTATCCCATAAATACTGCACAAGTAGGGCCTGTTGAACATGTACATATATATGACGCGTCGTGATCAAATCACATTATTTTCATCATATTGTTAATAACACTTTTAAGTTTAAAAAAATAAAATAAGTTTTCTACGAGCTTTAGACAGTAGAATGGTATTGAGTGCTTTTGTTATAAAATCCGAAAGGGCATTAATAAACTGAATGACTTGTGTACATTGAACTTTTGAAAACAAATAAATAATTGATGATTGTTTCCAATTGGGTATGAATTAGTCACTGTTATGTAGGTGCGGATACATTGGATTAGACATAACCGTCACAGGCCTAAGCAGTATTAATATTTAACCTTACGTAACAACCATTAGACAGCACTCACTTTCTCATTATTATCAACCAAAGATAATAGGCGACTAGCAATTAAATGGCCGCAAAAGCAACATTAAAGCACTCAATTCTAAAATTCTTACATCTTCTGGAATTTTACTTTGTGTGGAAAATTATTCGGCGTAGGTATGTTGTAGTTACTTCGCTACCGGCCAAACTTGATTTAAGGATAACTAGTTTAGTCTAGGTCAGGTGCCTTTACCTACCTATATTAAGTAAACAAGTTTCCCTATTTTATTTATTTATCATTGTAGTTACCTTTTATAGTACTACTTCATGTTTTCGGACTACATAACTTGCCAAAAAATCCTGTCCGATCCGTGACGGTGTTGTTAGGTGTCGAACTGAGAGTCTATTTATGTGGAGATTTTAAAGAAAAAAAAATACGCCTTATTTTGACATGAATACGTCTTTAAATATGCTTCAATAGTGGGGAACAATTAAAAAAACTGACGATAGCAACATTGAGGGATATAGTTTGATGCTGCAGCTACATATATATCTTCCACATCTAAAATTTAATTACACCACTCGATAGCTAGCGGATCAAAGAATCCGTCTCTAAGAAAATTTTACTCGTGATGTACACGTATTCACGTAAAACACGGCCGTGTCGACGACACAGTAACAATCCATTATTTTTTTTTTCAATGGGGAATTTTACCGTCGTTTAGCGGGACTACAAAGTCATAATTTACGACCACCCTGTTAAAAATTTGCTAATTTTTAATAGAATCACGGGTAATTTTGATTTTGATTTTACAAATGTGGATTTTAAATAGCTATAACGTTTTTTTTATTTTCAATAATAATAAGATTTTTTTTCCTTATGGTAATGTTATTGCAGTAACTATGTGCCCTTTCAGATCGGACAGGTTTTTTTTAACACATGTATATGATCTTGAATATATTTTCTGAGCTAAGAAATCTAGCTATACGCAGAATCTGGCGTAATATTTGTTCATCCCCCGGAGAAAGAGATACATTTAGTTAGCAACTAATTACTAAAAGTAATGTATTACTATGAAGCTTACCATAATTTCTCTATTGTTTATGTTTTGACGTGCTGCCTACATCGATACCTTATCAATAATTTTTGCCCTTTTATCAGCACACAAAAGACAAGAAGGACACTTTAAAAAAGAAGACAGTACCTCGCTGAATTATTATTATTCTGATGAGATACACCTGTTTTACGACCTATTTAATATACAGGCTGGCCCGTTTACAGTGCTCCAAAACATTTTTTTAAGGAGACTTTTCTCATTGAGCTTTTCGAAACAGCCCTATGTTATGTGTATTCTGCGATTATTTTTATTACAGTTTAGCAGAAAAATAAGCTCAAAGGGAAACATTTTCTTCCACAAAATTCGGTACAGATTAACAAAAACAGACACAAAAAATTATATAAAGGGAGTGAGGGAGTGTGTCTTAGACTTCCCAGTAGTTTTAACCACTGTAAACGGGCCACCTTGTATTTAATTGAAACCTGTTTGCAGAATGTACGTGCGTACATTGTGCATTCATGCATTCATGCATTCGTAACGTACCTAAGTCCATTGACAACAACAACGACACAACTAAAAAAAAATCGGAGCAGATAATTGGAGTTTTCGTATTTCGATAGATATAGGCTAACTTCAGGTCTCGAGTGAATAGGTTTAGTCAAGCTTGGCACCAGCGTCGACCGCCTCATCGCGTACATTCAGGTGAGATAGTAGTCCAACACAAGGGCATCAAATATTCGTAGATACTTACCGTACCCACAAAAAAAAGTTTTAAAACCGTTTTGTAAATCCTGATTTTATCGCAACTGTTTAGATTATTTCCATTTAAAGCAACCAATTTTTAAGAGTTATGTCATTGTTGCTAAACACGAGAAGAAAATGACTTTCAACTATTAATGTAGCTTATGAATGTAACATGGAATGCAAGGGCAGTGTTCAGGCGGGCAGTAGCGGCCGGTCGGCGCCGGCGCCGGGCAGCGCGTCGCTGGTGTCCGCGCCGCCGTTGGCCAGCAGCGCGTCGCCGGCGCCGGCCTCCGTCGCCGGCGGCTCTATCTGTAACGTAGTAACGGGAACTGTATACTCTGCTTCATCGTATGTCGACGTTCCTTGCGGGTAATAACTCTTTCCTTTCTGTTTCTGATTCTACCCTTTTGTCATTGGTAGGAACAGCAATACAATGAAATCTAAGTACCTACTGCCGTTAAAGGCAAATATAATTTAGACAGAAACAAATAAATATGACGTAAGACTTCGACAAAGTCGAACTTTTTGAAAAACTTCATCTGCCTTCTTAAACGCAAGACAAACAAAATGCTTTGACTAATTCGAGAATATTCTAAACATAATCACGTCAATAATACCTACAATTTCACATTACAAGCAAAACAAACATTACATATTAAAATCGTTGTGTAACGTTTTGATAAGATTATATTATAAAAAAAACTAGCTTTTTACCGCGGCTAAACTAGCTTTTTATGAGAAATTATCAAATAACTTCTACCGCTCTGGGCGGAGCGGGAGGGCGTGTCAGACTCTTACTGACTAAAACCCACCCGTGTTCCTTCGGTTGCCCTGTTGCCGGGGGCCACGATCTCCCTTTCGGTTTTCTTCGCAACCCTGGCAGGCATCAGCCCTAACGGACCCCGTCAATTCTACTGACATCTCCGTGACCGTAACTCTGTCGGGGCTCTATGTTTACACAGATACGTAGAAAAATTACTATAACGTATGTTTATAACATTTTAGTTTTCAGCATTTTATCTACTATACAGAGTAAATTTTTCAAGAGGGCGTAGTCGATGGCGAAAAATACTCAAAAGAGCCTCGGGCCGGTATTGAAAAAAAAAGATTGTACTAGTTATGTTTGAATAGTTGATAAAATGTGTCAGTTTATCAAAAATCAACACTTCTTCAGTTTGTTGTATGTCATTACTTCCTAGAATATGATCTGTCACCCTTTTTACAGAAATATGTTAGAAATAGAATCTTCGTTTCAGCAGCTGATGTTCGGCAAAGATGATGTCGCGCACGAGGTGGGCAGCCTAACTGTCCAGTGCGACGAGAGGCAAATCGCCCTGTCCGGGTAGACTGTCCACCGCGACGCGCAGCCCCCCCACCCCCTGCCCCCCTCCCCCTCGCCGCCGCCTCCGATGACGATCCGTCATGGAGGCATAACTCGTGTAATTGTGTCATAATACCCGTCGGTTACGTTATCATAATTGACCATATGTTTACATATGTTTGTGCATGAACCACACACAACGTTAGATTTCATAGCGAAGTTTCCTTTAGGACTTACGGTTATTTTTGAAAAACAAAGACCACATCTAAAGAGATCTATAAAAAAATACTTTGCATCTCGTGGATATACTCTTTAACAAAATTAAGTAGGTACAATCATAATAGCTAAACTATACAGCTATAAACGTTAAAATGACAATTATCGAAGGTCACATTATTAGTTCAAGTACAGCTCATTCGTATTTGCCACTGCATCGTACTATTAACATAACTATTTGGTAGCTTTTAACTGATTAGATAAAATGTGTTCTATGTACATATTAGGTGTTACTGACGGTGTGTTTGTTCGTGGGGCCGGTGGGCGTGTCTCGTTTGCCCTGCAGGTAGTAGGTCATGAGCTGGCCCTTGCCCTTGACCGCGACGAGGCCGCGCTGCTCGAAGTAGTAACCGAAACTTTGCAGGATCTCACAAGTCTCCTCTGTAACCTGCGACGGACAGAAGTATTGTTGAAAAAAGTCTCAGAAAAAGTTTTCATGGATATTTTAGAGAAAGTCTCTCCATACAGTACAAGTCTACCTCTCTAAAGGAGAGGACTCACTTTACTATAGTATCAAGAATGTGAAGTCTCGTGAAGTCGTCGGTTTCCGCACAACCCTTTTATTATTTGTTGACTTTGTGCCTTTTTCTTAGTTTTGTTTTGACTTAGGTACCTGAATGCATCCAGCTTTGCCAGTGCTTTCCATTCGAGAGGCAACGTTGACGGTGTTGCCCCATATGTCGTAGTGCGGCTTGCGCGCGCCGATGACGCCGGCGGTGATGGGCCCGTGGTTGACGCCCATGCGCAGCACGAAGTGGTTGAAGGACTGCTCGTTGATGGCGGCCAGCACGCGCTGCAGCTCCAGCGCGAACTCCACCAGCCGCGCCAGGTGCGCCCAGCGGACCAGCACCCCGTCCGACGGCTGCATACAACATACTCGATTAATAAGCAATCTTACTATCAACTTGAGGTGTCCCGTAATCTGCTTAACCTCAATTTCCCTGACTTCAACTCAATTTCTGGTACATCGAGTTAAAATACGCATTCGAGTGATTTTGGTATTAGTTAAGAGGTCAAGCAGAGTGCACATCCACAGCTCACTCTTGACACTTTTTGACATAATGGGAGGCAGCGGTCGAAACACAATTATTAGCGCAGTAAAAACGAAATAAAATCACGGACATGACATATCGTTATGTTAATCTAGCGAGAACTCAAACTTTACGGAAGGAAGGAAGGCTTACAACGAGAAGGTTAATCAATTAGCGCGAGTAAAACCTTGTTGCGATATATTATAAATTAAATGAGTGCATTTCATATTCACAATTATTAACAGTCATGTGACGCTGTCGATAGACGAGTGACTTGAAATTTCGTTCAGTGATTTCAGATGCAAAAAATACGTTAATAGTGCAACAAATAAAACGGGTTGTTATAAATCACTCAGTTCATTATTTAAATCTGTTATTATAAAGTTTTTTTGGTTTTGATTTATTTGGATTTAAAAATTTCTGTTAAACAAATTAAACTCTCACTATTGCAAATGATTGATTAATACCTCACCTGCATTTGTCGCGTAGGGTTTAGGCCTGACGCAGCCATGTATGTGGAGCTGATCGTTTTTATTTTGATTATGTCCTTACTGAACTTGGAATCTTCCAGCAACTGTAATAAGTACGTAATAAAATGACAACGTGCGAATCATTAGCTATAACATGATTTATGGTGTTTACACAATAATTTAATGAAACAACGAACAGACAATACATTGTTGAAACTGTTTTTGGAGTTAAATTATACTCCGTATAATAACACAGACTATATATTTAAGACTAGATTCTGCCAGTGGCTTCGCCATGTGATGTGAAAATAAAGCATTCTACTGGTGTTTTTTTTTTTTTAAATCGGTCTTATACTTTTTGAGATTATTCATTACAAACAAAAATTTTAATATTTTCTCTTTATAATATTAGTGTAGAAAAGACCGTTTAAATTATACGCGTTAATAGTAATCCAATAAATGCAGGCGTGAAAAATGTGGTACAAATATAAAAAAAATCGAACCAGAAACAAAGTAATGCATGTCTACTAATAACAGAAAAAAAATCTAATGGAATTCTAAACGCATGAAAACGCCCAAACCGCAGTGCGTGCTACGCCGTAGCCGCCGCCGTAGCAAAGGGCGTAGGGGTTGTTAGAGGAACGCACCCTGCCTGTAATGATTTCTACCTTTTGCCACAAGACTTAGAATTTAAACAGAAACGGAGTTGTACATATTTCTGTCGCAATATTTTCACTAAAATTCTGCATTTGATGTGCTGTATTTCCAGCTCGGTCACTTTGTTAAATTTGTTCCAAAGTCTATGATACATTCTGATCTCGATCAGATGTAAATTAACACGAAGTATGTAGTCCAACATATCGCTTGGTGACTAGTTTGTAATTATGCCCTTCAATTGCCTTTTACAACTTGTAGTAGAAAGCAGTTTCCTTCACGACCATACGTATTTATATTGTACCCGGAAGAACAATAGAGATAATCTTAGGGTCAATTAATATTAGAAGAATGTAATTACATCTTATTTATTACTTGATCGTGCATTGTTGACGAAACTTTGCAAAATGGGTACTAGTAGACATCTCAAAAAGAATAGAATAATTTGGTCTCGAGAGTTGAGAATAAGCGTGTCCCTCCAGGCTATGGAGGACAATGTTAATTCCTTGTTAATAAATTACATCTGACCCCGGTTCAGTAACCCCAATAAATTCGTTACTTCTACATGTGAGGTAACGCATCAAAAGTTATAACATACATAATATTACGTGCATTGTTAATTCAAAAAAGAGTTGTGATAAACTTTTTATAACCGTAGATGCGACCTATGTATGTTATTGTTAGGTTAACTGTAAATAACAATTACCTACCAAATCGAAGTCTGATATAACTTCGTTGAGAAACCGTAAGCATTCTAGGCCTTGGTTATTGACAGTTTCTTCCGAGTAGAACTCTGCAACAAATGTTAATTAAATGTTTACAATTTTTTTATTAACTCTTTTAAATTTTAATATCTTGGTCAAAGCCAACAGTCATAAAAACTTTAGTACCTACATAGTTACTAAAAATAAATGATACTTGAATAAACATTATACGCTGGCTTGACCAAAATAATGTAATTATTTATTTATGTAGTTATTAACAACTTATAACTACTTAATTGATAAAAATAACAAAATTATATACTAATTTAACTAAAACTATTCACAAACTAAAATATGGCATCGAAAAATTGATCCGCATCACGTCGATTGGCAATGTACCCAAGAGACTGGCGGCATTGCCACGTTGTATGGCAATGCTTAGCCTCTGGCCAAGGTAAAAACCAGCCCTTGGGTCACGGGAAGTGTCAAATAAATGTAATATTAATAAACAAAACAATAAAAACATATTTATTCAACTGGTTCATTAATGTCTCTAGCGACATAAATGTTCAAGGCAAACTACGAAAGCTATATTTTTTTATAGTAGGTGGTGTTGTTGAAGATGCATTTATTAAATACATGACCTTTGAGAATGATCAATTAACATAACTGATAAGGTAGTTACAACATAATATACCTATTTTGTAAATGTTATTGAAGCAAACTCTGACACGTGTACAGTCGTTAACATGTCACAAATATTAACTAACGATCACGTTACAATAATAGTACACACGGCTACACATCAAGCTATACATTTCCAGTTTATGCTGATCTCGCATTGTATAGAATTTCCGTACAATGTGACGTCAGCTTATACTAGAAATGTATAGCTTGATGTGTAGCCGTGTGTACCAGCGTTCAACTGTACCCTGCGACGGCGAAACAAAGGCTTATCCCATACAGAAAAAGACACATTTTGATCACCACGCTTGCTCGCTACGTGTTAGAAATTATAGATCATATTTTCAGTTCTCAATGACTCGGTCTAGATAAGAGTGAGAGAGTCTTCGAGCCAAGTACATAAAGCTAAGTATTACCTGAAAAGTTGGGCATGGAGGCGAAGAGCACGCCGACCTCGGCGTAGCTCTGGCTGTAGAGGTCGCGGTGGTGGTGGCGCGCGCCCATGAAGTGGCGCGCGACGTGCGGCGGCAGCACGTTGTGGATGAGCGCCTGGTTGCGCCGGCGCAGGTCGCCCGCCTGCTCCGCCTGCGCGCGCATGCGCTCCCCGCGCGAGTGCCGCGCGCGCTCCAGGGACTCCACCTGCACACAACTTGTCCGATTGTATGTACATATGTACAGAGGATAGTGAATCAGGCTGGACCACCGTACGAAATAAAAAAAAATTACCGGCAACCTAAAGATGTGAGAGTTGGAACAAATACGGAGTTGAAGGAAATCTATAAGCTACAGAAAGGCACCTGCATGTCTGGCGGTTGCATCCTGAAACTACGGAAGCCATAACCGGTCACGTGAAAAACGTATGTGGCCCAAATGTTTCAATTAAAGTCAACAAAATCAAACACAAAACCGAGCGAGATTACTCGTCGTTTATTGTAGGAGTGCCTGAACAATGTTTTGAAAAATTAAACCAAACAGAAATTTGGCCCATGAACGCGGAATTTAGTGAGTGGATTTGGTTTCGGAAGCCAACCAAAACAACACCAAATGAATAACATTGAAATATTCTACCAAAACGTCAGAGGTCTGAGGTACGAAGTTGGATGAATTCAGAAATAATATAAATTCATAAAATTCTGACTTATACGCAATCGCGGAATCGGGTTGCAATGATTCTATACAAGATCCGGAAATTATCCCGCCGGGATATCACATACTTCACTGTGATCGAGCGGATGGTCGCAAACATGGAGGCGCGTTTTTAGTGACCACACACCGGTTCGAGCTGCGGCAAGTACATGTTACGGACGTATCGGTAGACAGCTGCGTTTTTTTAAATTGTTTGTGCGAAAGTTGTGTTCGGTGATTTATATTCCGCGTGGTAGTTCAGAGAATGACTACATGATCTTGTTTAGTATAATAGAAAAACTGGGCACTAAATATAAGGAATTTGTAGTAAGTAATAGGTGATTTTAATTTACATTCGTGTCCTTTGAATCTAACTAATTATTATAAATGTTTTGTGTCATTTTGTGAATTCACTCAATGTACCCAATTGTTTAAATAGGCAGCTGGATTTGGTTTTTAGTTCAGGTTTTTACGGTGAGGTGTCGGTAGTAGCGGCGGACGAGCTGCTCGTACTGGTCGACGCACATCACCCGCCGCTCGCGATCAGCGTGCCGCCTGCGAGCGAGCGCGCGGCTGTCCCCGCCGCTGCCGCCGCCCCCGCGGCTTCCCCCGCTCGCCGCGCTCGCGCCCGGTTCATGTGCACGTAATATTAGACCGCAGTGAAACTTTCACAAAGCGGATTATCAATTGCTGTATTCAAAGTTAGCTTCGATTGATTGGAGAAACTTGTATGAGATGAGCGAAATAGAAGCAATTTTGGATTTATTTTACAGTACTCTTAATAACATTTTGGATGACTGTGTTCCCAGGAAAAAGCTTAGTCCAAAGTCGCGGTACATTTATCCGGAATGGTACACGAGCACAATAATAAAAGATTTCAGAACTAAAGCAAGACTTCAAAAGATATTTAAAACAACTGACCTTAGTAGGGATTATGAAGAATATTCTAAATACAAAGCGCTTATTAAAAAAGCTATACAAATTGCTCACAAACTGCATCAACATAAAAGTAATTCTGGCAATATATATTGTCAAAGAAAAGTGCAGTAGGCCAGAAAACTATCATAATGGATGGTGAGCATTTGTCGGATAACGAGTGTGCTAAATAGATCGCAAAAATGTTCGAATCAGTTTACAGCGATCAGTCGCCGCGGTTAGACGATCAAGCGGCGGCGGCAGCGGGAGCGGCGAGCGGTGCGCGGGTACAAGTTGACGCACTGAGTCTGGAGGACGTCAGATGTGCACTTGAGCGCTTGAAACCGGAGCGTTCAGCGGGTCCGGACGGTATACCGGCATTTCTTTTCAGAGATTGTGGTAGGGTGCTCACGGAACCGCGATTTTTAATATGTGTCTTCATTTGACGACGTTTCCTACTTAATGGAAGATCTGGCGGGTCATTCCTGTACCCAAAGGTAGGGCGGGATCGGACATAACTGGTTATAGACCGGTGGCCGTACTGTCGACGCCGGCCAAGGTGTTCGAGTCTGCTATCCACCGCTGCATGCTGGAGCAAGTGCGCGGACGCAGCACGGCTTCCGGCCGGCGCGCAGAACTACCACCAATCTGTTGAACTTTATGGTGCAGGTGGTGCCGGTGGTAGATGCTGGTGTGCAGGTTGATGTTGCTTATTTTGATTTTTTTTAAACTCTCGACACCGTTGACACTACTTACTTACTACTTACTAACGAAGCTCGCAGAAGTCGGCTGCACACCACATCTATTGCACTTCTTCACCAGCTATTTGCAAGATAGACAGCAGTACGTAGATTATAATGGGTGTGAATCCGAACCATATTACACTTTGTCCGGTGTGAGCCAAGACAGCAATTTGGGGCCCCACGAATTCATCATAATGATAAACGCTTTGCCGGAAGTCGTCAAAAATGGCTCTTGTTTATTATTTGCAGATGACCTTAAGTTGTTGCTCGAGGTTACTAGTAAATCCGATTGCGAACGATTGCAGGAGGGTAAAGAGAGCTGCGGGATTTGGGGGTTACGGGGATATGTAAAAGGGCGTTCAGAAATTTGGGATTTGTTCTGAAACAGACAAGGCACTTCACTAACACTTCACTTTGATGGCACGGTTGGCGCAGTGGTTAAGCTATTGACTGCTGCGCGTTTCTTGGCTTCGATTCTCGCACGGAACAAATATTAGTTAGTTAGTTGTTCCGGGTCTGGCTGTGTATGTGAGTTTAAATGTATGTAAACGCACCCACAATACAGGAGAAATTCCTAGTGCAACGTTTTTCAACGGCAACGCAAAAAAAAACGACTGTCTTTCCCCCCCGGTGAGTCCAAGCACAATTTAAACCCCTGGATAAACATCATATGCAGGGAAACGAATTAAACTAAATCTTGAGTCCAACCTATGAATCGCAGTAAACTAGAATTCAGTACCTTCAGTTACGTGCCTAATATGTCTACATTATCGACTTAAGTACTTAGTTGTTTTTTAAAAGTAACGGTAATACGCACGTATCTGTTGAAAATGAGGAGCGCCAGCACAATGAAGAACAGCATTATTATGTTGCGTCCACCATGAATGCGGGCCCTGTAAATTAAAGATGAATCATTCATACTTTTGCCACCTACTGTAGGATACAACATAATATCGAGGGGCCTAATTCATTGTATCAGATAAAAATGGAAGCGAGTCTCACAGTATAGCCAACAGATCTTCATCGTAGTCGGTGGTGGCGTTGTACCGCACGCGGTAGGGGTCGCGGTCGAGGCTGGGCCGCGACAGCAGCAGCGCCGGGTGCAGCAGCGCGGGCACGGCGTGCGCGCCCGCCAGCAGCGCCAGCAGCGCGCCGCGCGCGCACACGCCCAGCGGCGACACCCACAGCGCGCCGCAGGCCGCGCCCGCACCCACCTGTCGACACATAAATAAAACTCATATAACTCATTTTTACAACGAGCATCTAAAATCTATAGTCGTAAATAACCTTCACTACGGAAAAGAAAATACGATTATCTGGTAAGATAATCAAGGCAGAGTTTTGTGGCCGACTTGAACTAAGTATATTTTTAGGAGTCTTAAACTTCAGGCAAAACCCAAAAATCCACCGAATTCCGCCCTAATATTTTGTAACTAATAATTATTTTTTGAACAGTACAAACACCATTCTTTTGTTTATGTTTCAGTTTCATGGAAAGTGAATTCGTTTCACTTCACAGACCGTCGACATTGACCCGACCTCATTGCAAGTGGGTAATTAAGTCGAGATGGCTCGTGTTTGTCAGGAAAATGACCCTAATTAGGAAAAAATAAGGCAGATTTTTCTTCTCAAGTATGTGCATACCATTAATTAATTGAATAAACAAGATAGTAGTTATTAACAGCACGTCGTAGCTAGGGTATTATTATTACACAGTGTAGAAACTAAGTATATTTCTTCCTAGCACGTTTCGACGTGGATCATAAGATAGATTTATCTCAAATTATGCTTTCTAGCTGTAGTTCCATTGCATTTATAATGAGTTACGTGATTTATCATGCTGAACTACCTGCGAAAAAGTTGAATTGTACACATCAGCTGTTTATCTTCCCACGATGCGAGATTAAAAAAGTCGAACGGGGGAAATAGGTTACTATGATATTTGTAAAGCCACACCGATGAGAAACCTGTCACGAGTGTAGCGTCGTCGTTTCGATGCATTCGTTTAACCCAAAGAACTTTGGTAGGTGTAAGTAATAGTAACTGTTTACGACTATGTGAGAAAGCTAGGACGCTTGAAAGGTCAACTAAGTTATGCAACCTAAACATACCACTGAAAATATTATATGTATAAGTATAAGTAATCTTTTGGTGGTTGTGCAGATTGTTTTATATAATACCTATGCGTCTGCAGCTTTTATAATTATAGCATACGTAGAACTAAACTCCACATTTGCATACTAAAATTAGTCTTTACATCATAGTAAAATATTAAGATATGCAAAATGCATTCAATCTGTGGACTTTATAATGTTAGTATGAACTCAAATGCCTAAAAACTTAGATCGTTGCGACAGCATATAAATATACAATTAATTATGTAAGAGTCTAGTCAAGTCTAGTGCTCATGCCATTTTAGCACGTTTCTGTTAATTTTCAACAGCTGTATAACTTAAAGCAGGTGTGTCAAATCGTTTTTATTGGTCGGTAGTTCGCCATCGGCATCAGAATGTGAAAGTAGAAAAGGTACTTCACGTGATAGTAGTAAGAAGGATGTATGCAGCGCCGGGCGCCGCTGTGCGCGGGCGCGTCGTCTCGCAGGCCGTCCTCTAGAAGCATCGTCTCGAAATTACCGCAGATTATCTGCACAAACACATACGTGCACATTTAAGATCATCGCACACGATGTTATATGATACCAGGATTGGGTTCCCGAAAAGTTTCTCTAATGTTCCTATTTGAAATCGTGAGAAAATATGGATAGTAGCTAATGAAGCAATCTAAAAAAAAATGAACATGTGTGTAAGTTCAATGATTTCCGACGGGTGATAGTGATGGTTGTAGCGATAGTGATAGTGATCGTGACAGAATCCCACCGCGACGGAAATAGAAATAACAAGTATGATAGTGAGAGTGGCGGCGATAGAAGATAGCTTAGATAGTATATTAGCGCGCACTTACCAGTGGCGCAATGTTCGCGGCCACAAACATCGCGATGTTGAACGTTCCACATGTCAGCTTCCAGTAAGGACTGACTGTTTTTTTCTGAAAGATTAACAAATAGTTAAAATGAGGGTGATAACAATAAAACACCTAGTCAACTGCAAATCCTGACATGTTCTGATAAATCCAGAATTAGCCGATACTTAATACGACCGATAGCGACGCGACGGTTACACTATCGTCTTAAGAACGGATCTGGATTAAAAGCGGTTTTTGTTTTGAATCGAATCTCTAATTCAAACTCAAAGCATTTATTTCAATTAAACCATTTACAGGCACTTTTGAATTGTCAAGGAATCGGGCAGTCAGAAATATGAAGCTAGTTGCCCATTCCAAAGCGTAGTAGATAGGTACCTATGGAGAAGAACGGGCAAGAAACTCCACAGATACTCTTTTAAATAAAAAATTGTTACAAAGTATTGGTTACATCATTCATGTTGAAATTATACATGTGAGAACAATGTAGAAAGACGTGCACGTTAGGATATTAAGTGTATGTGTATACCCAATAATATACTTATGTGAGGAATACGAAACCTCTTTGATATAGAGGGACACACAAGAAGATCGAAAGAACTACCACAGACACAAATCGATAGCTAAGCTCTAGACGACATTTTTTTTCTGAATACATAACACATAACATAACATCACGCCTGTGTTCCCTGAAGGGCTGAGCAGAGGTGTACCTATTTCACACCTGTGTTTTTCTAAATATTACTGAATATTGATCAAGTTACACATGACAAATGATAGTATTTACCATACCGGAAGTCTACCTAGGCCATCTACAGATTATTTTATTTACAAGTTGCTTCCGCCAGCGGCAACGGCTTCGCCCGCGTGATATCTTTATAAATTACTAGCTTTTCCCCGCGGCTTCGCTCGCGTAAATGTCTAAAAATTTCCCACAGCAACGTACTGCCGGGATTAAAAGTACCCTATGTGTTAATCCAGGTTATAAACTATATTATATGTGCCAAATTGCATCCAAATGCGTTCAGTCGGTTTTGCTCCAATCCGGAACATACATCCAGACAAATAGACAAAAATTCTAAAAACTATATTTGCGGCAACAGACTCGTACCAATTAACCTAATCTAACCTCACGTACTATAGAGTAGGGAACGTCGCAGCGGCGTCGAACGGTTCGGGTATTGCATTTTAAAGGTCTAGCACACATATCAACTCGGAAAGGGATCGTCACCTTATCGCCTTTCGCCCCGCCGTCGAACAGGCGTCAATCTAACGTAAGCACGTAACCAAAGCGGATCAACAGTTCCGATCGACTCGGCTACGGCTAGGCGACGCCGCGCTTACGGCTCGCCGTAAACGCGCGCGGCAGTAGTGTGCTGCAGGCAGGCCGCGGGAGGGGTGAGAGAGGCAAGGGTGGACGAAGAGACGTAAGCTCGGGTACGGAGAGACGTAAGCGCGGGGACGACGAGCCGTAAGCGCGGAAACTGCAAGTTGACCAGCACCGCACCGCGGTTCGTGAGCTTGTCCCGAGGCGAGGATTACGTTACGATTCCGATTAGTGTGCGTAGGTATTGTAGTAAGGTGTCTCATACAAAGAATAATGAATGGCTCGAGTTGGTACGGTGACGATCTCTTTCCGAGTTGATATAAGTATATGCTATGACCTTTATACTCGTGATAACTTCAAAGTTTGATGACCGATTCAAATGAATTTAAAAGTATTTTTCACCTCAGCACCTCAAACAAGTACGTTTTGCTGTGTAGAGACAGTGACAAAAAATCGATTTTGCTACGAGCGTGAGACGAAATAACTTTTTTTTTTTTAATGCCGTTTACTGTGCTGGGTCTACTCACAAAATTCGAAAGATATGAGCTTCACTTTGTTCTGTCACTTTCACTTCTATACGAAAAGAGCGAGAGATAGAAACGAATCGAAGTTAGATTTTTAAATTCCATAACTAGTGGACCCAAAAAAGAAACAAACAATAAAACGTTCGAATACACATAAAACCGTAAAATTGCAAATCATTTGTTAAGGTTTTATTTAAATGCAGTTATTATATTTTTTGGAACGAAGTTCTTTAATGCGGCTTGCACTAGGAGTGCACTGGCAGAAATCGTCACGCGAAAGGGCGCTTGCGACTGTCTTCTTCTAGTTCAAAGAAAAAGAAAGAGAGAGAGAGAGAGATAGATAGTGTGAATTTGGTCAAAAAGCAAACCCAAGATGGCGGCTGCGAGAATTGTAGCTGTTTTAAATCATACGTGATAAGAAACTTCGTTTCGAAGACAAAATGCGAAGTTTATCTTGTTGTATTTTTTTATCTTTAGGTATATGTTCTCCCTACTGAGGTGAAAAGTTGTATGTGTTACACGAGACCAAAGTTATTTGCATCTCGTATCTTCCCTCGCTGCTCTCAGGATTCTAACCCAGAACCACTCGCTACGCTCGTGATTCAATTATAGAATCCTTCGCTTACTCGGGATTCAACATTAACACTCGCAGCAAAAACCAACTTTACTCTCTTGTTGCACAAATAACTATTACTGTTTCATAAATACCCTTGATGATAAAACTATTTATTTGATTATGAATGAAGTAATACTACGATACGAATGTAACGAACTTTTGTTTCTACCGGCGATCTAATTAAATTTCAGAACACAAAAGCTGCTGTTGTGACTTAACTATGAAACTAGATAGGTATTAGGTATTTACCTATGAAATTGCCGTTTTTCATTAAATAACTTAACGCCCTTGTTTCTCTATATTTTTTATTTTATTAATTAAAGAAATTACCCATGCAATCATTGCATTTTTGCCAACGTAGTGGTAGCTTATTGATGCCCTTTTTGAAAAAGCTGCTGGACGGGAGGAAACAAATTCTTCAAAGCATTTTGAACTCTCTCTCGGTTATTGAATTTTTTATCAAGAAGCCAAGAAGTTATCCAAATTCTGGAAAAAGTAGAAGTCTGTAGGGGCAAGGTCTGGTGAGTACGGTGGATGACGGAGAACTTCCAACCCCAGCTCTTGTAACTTGGAGTCCGTCTGCTGTGCAGTATGAGGTCGCACGTTGTCATGCAGGAACAGCGGAGCCGAACGATTGACCAAAGCTGGTTGGAGATGTGTGAGTTTCTCCATCATTATGTTCAGTTCTTCACAGTACAAATCTGCAGTAATGCTCATCTCGTTTGGTAAGAAGCTGTGATAAATGACACCGGCGCTAGACCACCAAACAGTGACCATCACTCTTTTAGGGGTCAGTTTTAGGCATAATTTAGGTGCTGAACCAGGATCTAACCAACTTGCTGAGCGCTTGCGATTGTCGAACAGAATCCAGTTTTCGTCGTAAGTAACAATGCGATTGCGATATGCTTTCGTTTGTATGCCTGTTCAACATGCAAGGCTCAACGCGACGCGTGCTTCGCGCTGGCGACCGTTCAATTCGTGGGGCACCCATTTGTCAAGCTTTTTTACCTTGCCAATTCGACGTAAATAGACTACTATTGTTTTGATGTTAGCATCGAAAGCTGCTGCTAATTCAGCTGTAGATTGAGAATCATCAGTTTGCATAATCGCCTTTAATTCGTCATTGTCGACTAAAGTTTTCGGTCAACCACGGGGTTCATTTCTTACGTCAAAATTTCCAGAACGGAAGCGGGCAAACCAATAACGGGTGGTGCGATCGTAAGTAGAGTTCGCTCCGTATACGTCGTTGATGCTGCGTGCCGCTTCTGCCGCTTTGCTGCCCCGACGGTACTCATACTCCATAATCACTCGAATTTTTAACGTATCCATGATGACGAAAAACGTACAAATGCGATGAAAATAGAACGCTAACCATTACACAAACGACTAATTTTCAACAAAGAATTCCATATTTTAAAAATAAAAATAATTTGATCTTAGAATTCTTAGCGAAAAAAGAAACAAATGGTCTTGAAATAGCCAGTACGGCAGAACGGCAATTTTATAGGACCTATTATATTATAAGCCCTTGCGGACTTTTCTGTGGGTAATAATGAGTACTTTAATCATGTAAGTATTTATGTATCATCAATAATTTTCTCAGGGCACGCCAAATAATAAATTTTATAGGCAAAATTTTGCTACTTTGGGTTATTTTATTGCAATTTTCTTATGGATCTCTAATTTTTTTTAAATATATTTTAGTCTATGGTTAAATGTCCTGATAAAATAGCTTTATATTGATGAAAGTCGGTCCAGTAGTTTTTGAGTTTATTCATTACAAACAAACATACAAAAAATCAAATCTTTATAATATTAGTAAATAATATTTATTTATAATATTAGTTTAAAAGAAGCTAACCTTGTATTGTGAATATCGATAGCACGTATAATAAACCACATTGATTAGGCCGGTCTCTAGCACGAGTGCGAGGTAGACGGCATGCAGCGACCAGGTAGGTGGTACTGCGAAGCTGGCGAGCGCGACCACAGCTGGCAGCAGCATGAGCGGCGGCGCGGCGACGGCCAGCGGGCACGGGTCGCTCCGACGAGCGTACATCTCCTCCGCACCCGAAGCTTTGAACGTCAGGCATAACGTTGTCCCGTCTGCTAGTTCCCTGTTTATGTTATGTTTTCGTTAGATACAGATTATTACATATATATATTAGAACTTATTATTTACCAAAAGAAATCGGGTTAAATGTAACACTGTTACTGCCTATAAAAACTTAAAAAATATATCTGGAAAATGAAAATCTTTTGAATAAACAAGCATCAGTTTTATAGGTCCTATAAAACAGCACCTATAGTAAAGAAAACTATGTGCCACTGTATGTACCGAGGACTGGACTGGTAAATGTGTTTATTGACACGGTTCCATTACAAACGCCTAAAATAGCATATTGTAGCTATTTGCGATACACGCTGTGTCCGAACAGATCAATCTTCACTCGCCTACAATTCTACAAAAACGTAAGGAAAGAGAAATGTGTAGGTACATATTCATCCATATCGAGCGTATTATTTGAAGTTAATACTACTATTTTCTCTTAATTGTTATAGGTAAAAGTGTAATGTAGGATAAAGTTTAAAGTTAACCTATTTTATTTATATAACTTTAATATTTTGACAACTGGTTAATTCAGTAATGTACCCGACGCCGTCGACGTCGTCGTAACAAAGATGAATGCGGAAATGTTAACATCGAAACTTACTGATAGCTAATCTACCGATAATGTTTATGAAATCGCCGTGGATAGTTAGTTTAATTTCATTACATAGGAAATTCACGATTTACCATTTCTTTCCATACCAAAAACCAGTAAGAAATGCCCAACATTTTGAATAGATGAATTAACTAAGTTTGAATAAATGTAGTACCTAATTGAGTTTTAAGATAAATAAAATAGCATTTATGTAAATACAATGGGAGTGGTAGAATTCGATTATCATCTTCCAGGTTGGTTCAATCAGCAAAAACTAGACAAACGGACATGCTAGTAGTCGAACGATCCTATCAGTTATACTCGAGATGGTTTTGCCCTTCACATTCCAGCGTATGGGTAAAAAGAAACAAACATTTTGATGCGCTATTTCACAAAGAAGATGTAAATCAATTCAAAACATTCACATTGCTGACTGATACTTTCAAAGATAAAACCAAAAAAGAAATTTCATCGCGTCGTTTTAAGAATAATTTGAGGGCAAGCAATACTAATAAATTAGAACTGAAAAAATATATATTGAACATTGGTGACCAACAGTGCATATTATAAATTTGCTGCTTATTTCATTTTGTTTTGTTTGGCATTGACAAGGGCACTATTCAAAAACAAGACTACTATTTCTGCAATTCCTTGCAACGTAAGTATGTGTTTACAATGCCTGCTGCATTGTAAATCCAAATACATTGGGTGTTTATTTGAATTTTGTTTTATTTTCAGCTGTTAATACATAAACACAAATGAAACAAAAGAAAAACACAAAATGTCCACGTAACAAATACAACATAACAATAATATTGTGCAACTCCTGTGAACTTACTTGTCGTCGTCTCTATTCACCAGTTCTTCTTGCAACATGCTAAGTATTTTCTGTTCTTCGTTGTCCTTGCTCTCGTCTTGTGGCGACAGAACCTACGAATAATGTACGAAGCATGTCTATGTAATTAACAAGCGAAAAATCAATATGAGAGCTCATGATCGGCGTAATTATAGCATCAATAATCAAAATATGTCCGAACATGATGAGCAATCGATTCGAGTGAGATTATTTTAACCTGCTACATTAGCTAAACTAGGAACTATCTAGCTCAGGCCGCCTAGTGCCCTAGTGTCCTATTTATTTAGGCTGGTGGCGAGGGAGCGGTGAGGGGGGTGGGGCAAGCGCAGTAGTGCACTCACCGAGTCCTCGTCATCGTCTCGGAGGTCGGATAGCGTGTCGGCCGAGTCGCCTCCCTCCGCGGCCTCGCCCTCCAGTGCACTCCTCTCCTCGCCTCCTTGGAACTGCACAATACAATCAACGTGAATCTTGTGAAGATGACAATTTGAATAAACATAGTCTGAAACGTTTTACATGTTTGACAAATCATGGATAGCACCGAAGTTATTGAAAGATAAAATACCATAATTATTATTTAAAAAAAGGGTCAAGGTAAAAGCCTTCGTCGCATGCCATTATAATTTTGTAGATATTCCTGGCACCCACATGGTATACAGACATGCGACCACGGCTTTACCTTGACCATTTTTGTACCTCTGTCTTGATTTCTGTCTGAAATATTTTCTTGTTTCGTACTTTTTAGATCACTTTTATTTTTCTATAGTCGGGTTACAAGTTTTTTTACTTTATTTTATACTTTTCCGTTTTAACGCTTGATAAACGTTGCGACAAGGTAAAGTAATTGTATATTTTAATCATGCTTTTTATTTTTTAATAGGTATTAATATTACAGCCGCGTCGTACGTAAACCAGTCTCGCTTTTATTCTCGTTTTTACCAAATTAAACATATTTATTTACTTAGTCAATATGACATACACACATATTTGTAATGTGCTCGTCAAAACCTTTCTTTTGATAGCAAACATGACATGATTATCTCAAATAAGGTGAATTTTTTTCAAAGTCAGAAATTGACGTGTAATCTACCATATTTAATTTAGAGAGAATTTATAGTCTATGTCATCCGGACTATTATTACGAATCTTTTGATACCTCATTTATCAAAATCGGTTCAGTAGTTTAGGCGCTACGGTGGAACACATGTAAATGCAAACATGCATACAAGCAAACATACATAGACTGCTAAAATCATAACCCTTCCTTTTGGCTTTGCCGAAGTCGGGTAAACCTAACCTAACATGTCTCACTTTATGGAAACAAAATAAATGGTCTTTAGCGTTTTACGCCTATGTGAGTAACCGTAATTACTATTGATGACATATAAAACGAATGAAATATTTATCTAAATTATACAAATTAGGTGCTATAAATACCTATAAATAAGGAATCATTTCGCAATATCTAATTGATTGTTTTATTGTCGCTGTAAAACTATACGTAACCTGCTATTAGAATTGTCAATAAATTAATTAAACTTTTATCAACGCTCTAAGCAGACAGCAAGATATAGAAGAAAATCATACAATTTTCATTCCACTTTGTTGACATTCTTAAGCTTTGTCGACCCAATTCGCTTCGTCATCCGTTTTAAATAGATAAGTAAAAGGACGTTTTATGTAACAGTCTTGGTCGGAGTATCTACATAATTAATTAAGGCAGTTTAGTTCATTTTCGTCGTTCGATATTCATCCATTATTTTGGTAACCAGGTGGGTACCTAAAATCTGTTACTATGGCAAGTAGAAAAAGGGATTTTAACTAGGAATGTTAGCGTGTAGGTACAGAAAACGATATTGACAAAATACAATATTAAGTAGGTGGGTTAAAAAAAAAAACAAAACTTTGATTTTTATTTTTTTAACAAATAAGTAGTCTGTTATGTGTATGTAAAAGGACGTTTTATGTAACAGTTACACAGAAGACAAAACAGCGGCTAAAAGAAAAATAAGAAAAAATTGACTCTCCCCATCGCGATCGCGACATCGATACCGTCAAAGCTATTGCCCGTTTTCCGCAAACTATGAAAATAATATAAAGTGTGTATATTTTAATTTACCTATTTACAATTATATTAGACCCGGAACATAATATTTTCAGTTGCTTCAGGCCAGGTACTACTATGTACTTAAAATACTTCCTTGCAAATTGTCCGGTTACTGCGGTAAAGCAGCTTTTGATTAAATGGCCGCCAAAGTGAGTTTTTTTAAATAATAACTACTGGACTTCCTTGTTAAATGGAAGTGAAATAAAGCCTATTGTATTTATGGTTCTTTACTATCTAGTTCCCTTCTCGATATCGTGTTATGTACATATGTACACTGAATTAGATAGCAGCTTAGTTATTAAAAATCAATTTTCCGTATGCCATAACATTGTCGACGACGACGAGTACCTAATACTTATCGTAGAACAAATAAAAACAGTTCGGAGATTCCAATGCTTAGGTAAGTACTTTACCAATGTAAGCTTAAAATATGCTATGTGAAAAGCTCGTACGTACTGACAAAATGATTACTATTCACAATACTTACAATATTTATGTAAAACCACAGTGTTAAACTAAGAATCACTCAGTCATTTATTCTGTCTCTCCCTCTTTCGAGATTTTATTCTACTATTGCCTACACATAATACTTATTTCACATCGTACCCGCGACTCGCGAGGGGCAGTGGTGGCCCAGTGGTAACGGCCGCGACTTACGAGTTGTAGGTCGTGGGTTCGAATTCTAACCCAAGCAGGCACTTTACTTTGTGTAAATTATTTCATTACGAAGCTCTCAAAACGGTGAAGGAAAACATCATGAGGAAACCGGCATGTCCTAGAACCATAAATTCGAAGACATGTGACATCTACCAACCGGCATTGGGCCCGCACTGGCCTGTGTCCTAGCAGTGGGAACATCCATTATAGGCTGATTATGCTACTCGTGACTCAAGATCAATCTCCTTAGCCTTTACTCAACTAGGTTTGGGTCAGCTTCCTGTCTAACTAGATGCAGCTGAATACCAATATTTTACATGGAGCGATTGCCTATCTGACAACCCAGGTAGATACTGGATAACACGATTGACGATACCCCTTGGTAAGACTGGTTGTCAGGCTCTTGGGCTTCTGACTACCCGTAACGACTGCCAAAGATCTATGAATGACAGCCGGGACCAACGGACTTACGTGCTTTCCGAGGCACATGCAATATATTCGAGCTAATTAAAGCATTGGAAACATAACATTGGCAAATTACTTAATTTGATTGGTCCATTAGCATTTAAAAGTATAGGGCTTTTTGATTAATGACATCATTATTAATTACAGACATTTTAATATTTTTGAGCTACGCTAAATAATATATTTGTGTTATTTATTTATTTTATTGGATCTCCAACAGAGGCTACACCATTACATGCAAGATTACAAGTACGTGGATAAATACGAGTGTGCGCTTCCAATTATAGGAAAACACATAATTCTCTTATAATCTAGGTAGATACTTCAACATCGTGTTGTTTCATCTTAAACTTTCTTCAATTCCAATTTGAATTCACTCGAAACACAAATACAAAACTTGTTAAGATCTGGCCACACTGAAGCAAATACCGCGCGGGATGCGGGACGAAATTAGCTCGCGCTGATTGTGTCAACTAACTTGAATGGAGGTGTTCAAAGTGGTGCGAATTTTCGTATGACTTCTTAAGTCGGAGACTGACTTGCAACGTTTGTTTGTAATGTATCATTCGAGGCGAGCATGGTTACAAAACGGTGTTACATAAGACGCGGCGAACGGTCACTTCGAACACATGGCTCAAGCGTGCTCCATTTCTTGTTACAAAACGGTAATACACTAAACGTGGCGAACGCTCGCTACGAGGACTTTACTCAAGCGTGCTCCATTTTTATTCAGAATGGCAGACGTAGAGGTTGACACCGCAATGCTCGCATCAAGCGGGTCAACTCGCTGCATTGATTACCTACTGAAAAGCGTTTCAAAGGAATTCACAAAAAAACCAACATTCGAGTGAAGGAACCGGCTACTGTAACGCGTTACAAAAACTCGATACTTACATTACAAACAAACGTTGCAAGTCAGTCTCTGCCTCTAATCATTAAAATAATTGACGCGCGTTTTCGCATCTCGTCTCCCGCGCTGGATTCGCTTCAGTTTATCCAGAGCTTTATGTGTAACGTGATTAGACATGAGTATTTATTGACAGATGACAGGTTAGGCTGCTGCTAAACAAAGCAATATTGTTTGACTTTGGTATAAGATAATCGCGATTTCTAAGAGTTATATGAGACGTACAAAGGTCACACTGTGCTTGTGTGTTCACAAGCAAATAAAACTTCATCGTATTATGAAAGAATTTGGAAATCAAAAGCGACTTTATAGTAGCTTTTAAATAAATAAAACATACCAACCTATTACCTACTTTTACTTAGTATCTATTTATTTGAAAATTTTCCACCTGCTTTTGTTATAACAACAAAAATCTGTCGAATTTTTTTGGCAATAGCAACTGCAGAGTGAACTGAAGTGCTTGCGAGTGATTCTCAGAAATACGCACGATCACGTTTAGCGTAAATGTTTATTTCTCATTACACGTACGTACGTACCTAATCCTGAAGTAAACGCATCGAAATTACACATACACTGAAAGCTACTGAAATGTGACATGAAAAAACATACAAGGTATACCCATATATGTTCTTATAGCGTCTGTAGTGCGCTAGATAGAATATGTTTCATTGTATTGCACACCATAAAAATATTAAAGTTGATGTTCGTTGATATTATTAGGTAAGTATCTATACATATAATAATCTATAGATAAACAAGGAACTTACTGGTTTGAGAACTTTTACAATAAAGTAAGTCTTGATGCCAGCTTGCCGTAGCATTTCCTCGCGGCGTTCACCATGAGCGGGCTCGACCTCAAACTCGTTGTTAAGAAAACTCAGAGTTACTTCGGAAACATGTACGCGTCTGTAAACAAAACTCTTATTAATAGAATGTAACTACGTATACATAAATAGAAACAGCTACTAAAGTCGTTGAATAAATAAATCTTTAACAACTAAGAATAGATGAATATACCACCTTTTGATGATATTATCGGCAGGTATCGAAGCTCTTTGTGTATTTAATAATAAGTTTGAAAATGTTAATTGAGTGGAATGATAAGCTCTGTCTCAATTACTATTTAGAACAAGTACGAAGTTTATATTATTACATTATGTAAGTACTTGCACTACCTTCTAATTGATTGTATTTTTAAGTTTCTATGTCAATTAAAGTATTGTGATTTTACCGTTTTAATAAACTATGTATAAATGAACAAAAAAATTATTCTTCCAAAGATTTCGGTACAAATACCACTCCGTATCATTGTTGCGACAAACAAATACTTACACAACAAATGTTAGGGCGACAGTACGATATGTCGACTATCAGTGGTGCGACAGCACATCAGATCGACGAATATAGTACGACAGATAATTTTCACGATAAACGATGGGTCGACGAAACTTTTGATCGACGAACGATAGCGCGACACAATTTTCACTCGACAAACTAAAGCGCTAACATTTACAAACATTGCAGCGATACTTTAATTAAAACAAATTTTAAAAAATGGGTGTTATTTTTATCTTTAATCATATTGTATTTATATATATGTCATATGTTTATATCGCAGCTATCTGGTTAAATTTGCCAGCTAATTGGACGCCTAGGCCGTTCATTAAATGCCAATCAATTTAAATAGCTAAAGGACAACTAGCCTAGTCGTGTAGTCATTTAGTTAAACTGGGTAAAATAAGTTAGGGTACAAGTGCGACCAACCGCGCGCAAGCCGAGCGAGCGTAGCGAGCGGTGCCGCGACAGCGGCCGGCGAGCGCTATTTCCATGTTGCACGAAGTTTTTTTTTCACCATTTGAATCACTTTGCTGAGTCTTCGTCAGTCATCTTCAAAGGGCTGACTTTCAATACGCCAGTTTATTAAACATTGAATGATTGTAGTTCAATTAACTATTGGCCTAGGCATCCAATTGGCGTTAAATGAACAGCGTAGGCTTCCAATTAGCTAGCTATTTTAACCAGATGGCTGCGAGATACATAATAATATCTATATTATATCATTATGCAATTGGACTTTTTAGTCACTGTTTCTTAATATGACATATGTACGCGAGTCCTGACAAAAAATATTTTATTTCAAATAATCTTTTTGGGCCAAATGTTGTTGCAGTTTTGTATAAAATCTACGTTTCATTTTTTTTTTATTTATGTGGGCTTTGATCCTTTCGACTTCACATTAGACAAGAAGCATACGTTAAACAAGAAACATAAAATGTCCAAATGATTAACGTCCCTTATTTTTCATTAAATTTCAAACAAAATTACTTAAAATTGTTTTGTTTTGAGCTAACTTTAAAACTAAAAACTTATCAGGGAAGTTAGCACTAACCCAGCCATTCCACTGCTCTCCATCTTATTAGCGAGTTCGACATCTCGCGAGTAGACGTCGAACTGCCACTGTCTCTGCCCCAGCACCCCTGCGAGAACTGCACCCGTGTGGATGCCCACGCGCATGTCCACCGGCGAGTTAGTCGTCTGCTGAACGTATCTGAACAATACAAATTATGGTTCAACTCATCATGTAACCCATATACAAATGTTGATCGTATTGACATCCTAACTCTTCATAACCTTACTTGATAGCTTTAACCATAGATAGTCCCATGTGCACGCAGAGCACGGCGTGGTCCGGACGTTCAACAGGCGCTCCGCTGATGCAATAATAACAATCGCCGAGAATTTTGATGCGAAGTTGTTGATATTTCTACAAAATAAAATTACAATTTACGGAAGCCGAGACTGGCGTAATAATTTACGGCGGACGAGACTTGGAGACGAAATAATAAATTAAATTTTCTTTACCTCAGCAAGTCGATCAAAACGAGCAAACAGCTCATTCAGTATTGCGACGAGATCTTGTGCTGAATAAGTTGAGGAAATAGCCGTGAAGCCTACGATGTCGGCATACAGAATACTGATGACGAACAAATAATATGTTAATCATAGTTGGAATTATATTTAATTTAATTATGATGTTCTAAACTGCAGACATACCTGACATTTTCATGGCGGGACATGTAGATTTTTTTGAACTGTGTGTCAATCAGTCCCAGTTCTTTCCGCATTTGAACAGCAACGTGTTCTGGTAGCACCGATAGAAGTAGCCTCTCCTACATATCATATAATAATGGTAGTTAAATTGTGTGGTGTATTTCTAAAGATTCCAATCACTTTAAAATAATAATAAGAAGGCAGGCAGTATTTCTAACACTTTATCATCTCTTATTTCATTTTATTCTTCCAGATTAAGATATTTTAAAAAATTATTACGAGTTGCGAACGTCCTATTCTTGGAGAAGACCGGCTACGAAAACATTGTTTAGACTTTTAGTGGGTTTCTATTTGAATGTGGGTCAGCGCGATTCGACAAATTTTTGGTACTGAAATGTACCCCAACTGTACCTACTCCTGCAAATGCAATATCTCTTGTTTACTTATATTCAAACTGGAGAAATAGGCGTTGCCTCAACTGCAACGCATATGCACAAAAATAATTTATTTGAAATATCTGTTTATTCTCTGTATTTCATGTGCCCTCATGGATGATGAAACTACGCATAGGCGTGAGATATGTTATCGGCACACATCGCTGCGCATGAAGCCAGCTCGTTGACGTTTAACGATTTGATTGCAGCCGGAGGCTTGCCTATTGAACACGGTACAAACGTCACAAAAATTGCTCAAATGCAATTTTGATTGAGGAAGTGTTGAACACACTTCCTCAATCAAAATTCCACTGATACTGAAAAAAAAATCTCAGGTTAAAAATAAGTGGAGAAGCGATACATGGCGTCAAGATCCCGAACCACAATCGATGATTTCACTATATTTGGCTTTATGTTCAGAAGAGAGGTAAAGCACCCAGTCTATCGTTATAACATCTATTGTGTTGCATTAAAACTGTCATTTGGACAGGCTTACGTAGGGCTGTTTGATTGCAAATTACTTGATTGAGCTCGGTTAATAAACCGCTTCCTTTAGATCAGAACTCGCTAATATGACCAAGCTCAACTACTTCCATACTCCAACGTATCAATCACAATCTCCGAGAAAAACGTACGTAGTCAGACCGACATCAAGGGCAACCGAAATAATAAATATTGGAACAAAACGCATAATCAGCCTATAATGTTCCCCACTGCTGGGACACAGGTCTCCTCTCGGAGACAGGGCGAGTGGGCTTTTATCCACCACGACGGCCCAGTGCGGGTTAGTAGATGTGACATGTCTTCGAATTTTTGGTTCTAGGACATGCCGGTTTCCTCACGATCTTTTCCTTCACCATTTTGAAAGCAGTGGTGATGATATAATTTACACAAAGTAAAGCGCCTGTCTGGGTTCCAACCTACGACCTACTCGTAAGTCACACGGCCGTTATTATACTACTGGGCTACCACAACTCAACAAAACGCATCGTTTCAAAATATATAAAACCGGAAAAGAGCGAGTCGGACTCGCCCGCCGAGGGTATATAGGTACGGTACCTTGGTAGTATATAGTAGATTGTTATTAAGGGTCGAAAAGAATCAATTCCTATACTAGGTATTTAGACGCCCGAGCGTAGCGAGCCTTCGCTACGCTCGGGCGTCCCGAGCTATATAGTCCGACTAGGAATTGATGACTTTCACCCGTGTTAAACACTACTTTTCATTTCGAATATAAGGTATTAAAAGTAAATACTGGCTGGTAAAGCTGTCACTTCTGCTATTTATACAAAAATCTTTTGTTTTTAAATAATAGAAGTCATTTCTTTGCGGTAGGTTGTAGACTCTTGGCTAACATGGAAAAAAATGAAGTACGCGCAGTTATTAAGTATCTGTGCTTGAACATTTTTACCACCGAACAAGTTAATCAAGGCTTACGGGATACATTAACAGCAAATGCTCCACCGTATTGCAGAGTTGCATGCTGGTGCACCGAATTCAAACGTGAAAGAGTATCCACTATAGATGACCCTCGCTTGGGACGCCCTACGACAGCAGTTACCGAAGAAATGGTTAAAACAGTTGAAAAAATTGTTTTAGCAGAGCGCCATGTCATGGTACGTTTTATTTCTGAAGAAACAAAGATTTCAACAGGTAGTGTGCATAGCATCTTACATGAACGTTTGGGGAAGAAAAAAGTATCCGTGCTTTGGGTAACCAGAATGCTTACCGATGTGCAAAAACAAACGAGACTGAATCTTTCCCAAAGGTCTTTGGGATTATTGCAACAAGATCCTGGTCGTTTTTTGGCTCGATTTATAACAATGGATCAAACGTGGCTTCACCATTACGATCCCGAAACAAAATGATATGGAAAAGACCATCATCTCCAACTCCTAAGAAATTCAAGGCGATTGATTCGGTAAGATCATGGGCTCTCTTTTCTGGAATAGTCAAGGGGTAGTTATGATTGAATACCTCGATCATGGAGCTACTGTCAGGGGTACTTTATATGCAGAACAAATTAAAAAATTGCGCAACAAAATCCGCGAGAAACGGCGAGGCAAACTTGCAAAGATTGTCTTGTTTCATCAAGATAACGCCCCCGCCCACAAGTCCGCCGTTGCGATGGCTGCAATTCGAAATGCTGGCTTTGAAATACTTGAGCATCCTCCATATTCACCAGACCTTGCTTCTTGTGATTTCTATGTATTTGCGAGGTTGAAGTATTATTTGAGAGGACAGAAATTTGACGACGATGAAGCAGTATTCGCTGCGGTATAGGATTTTTTAGGTGCTCAGGAGGAAGAGTTCTTTAGGAAGGGAATTTTAAGTTTAGAAAAAAGGTATTCCAAGTGTATCACACTAAAAGGTGATTATGTCGAAAGGTATTTTTTTTTTAACAAAAGTTACCTGTAACATACTCATTCTCACTTTTTATTGAACGGCGTAGTATTATGACTAAGTTGGATGTCTCATTTCAGAATCACTTGAACTCATTTTTATTAATCAATTATTAGTCTATAAAACCGAGATTTTGAATGTCGGTACAGCTTACAGAGTTAGTAGCCCGCCAAATTATATAGTTTTTCTTTTTTAAATTTTAAATATGGAACACACCGCGTCACCGCCGCGGGCCGTACCGTTTAATAGGATTTTTTTTTTAAATTCATATGGCTGTTTATACACTCACAAGACCTGCAGCATGTTTTTATTATTTTAATCGATATTTTCTTAATTATGTAAATAAATATTAATTCCGAACCTACCAAATTAAGTTGTATTTTTTAAATTCATTCCCGCCCTAGGGAGGGAAGCAATTACTATGAGTCTTTCCCGCCCAAAGATCCCGAAGCAGCATATTATTTAGTCTTATTAAATGAACATCTGCCTAAAGGTACCATTCTGTACCCGACCGCAGAAGGCAACTACAGGCGACGTGTCACCGTGACACGATTGGTTTCTATGAATGTCTATGAAATACCTTTCATAGCTAGCGACACGTCGATGGCAACTACGGGCGAGTGACAGGCGACACGTGCAGTCCGACCGCAGAATAGTAGTAACGCCAACGCTCGAGCGATAGTCACGTTTTTCTATCTTCTATCTACCGACTGGAATACGGGCAGTTGGCACCTTTTTTTTTTTTTCTGCTGTCTGGTTCGGAATCATGACTGCAGCGACATGACGTCACGACGTGTTGCCGCTACATGACACCGGGACACATCGCCTGCAGTTGCCTCCTGCGGTCGGGTACGAAATTGTACCTTAACGCCCTTTGTTACGAACGCGACGCATGCCAGACCTGGTCTCTCAGTCAGTCTTAAATAAACTAAGAAGCTGTCAAAAAGAAATAGAACGCAGTTACATGAACGTCAAATTAAAAGATAGAGTTAAAAGTTCAATGATAAGAAAAAGAACAAAGGCGAGAGATGCGGTCAAACAGGTCCTGAAATGGAAATGGTCAGGTCATATTCAGAAAGCTATGTATGAAAGATGGTCGCAAATAATTACAAACTGGTATCCAATATACAAAAAAAGTGGTGGCACTCCGGCTCCGGGAATGCCGACAGAAGTGAAAACTTGAACAAGATCGCCTTGGTGGAAGAAAAATACTTGTATAGAACATTGGTCCGTAACCTTGTCTAAATAAAGAGCACATCGTGTTTGCAAAAAAAAAACTTCCGAAACCTTTAAAGTATAAATACTTGCATAGAACATTGATCCGTAACGAAATATAAATAAAGAGCACAATCGCGTTTACAAAAATGAGGTGTCGTCATGGTGTCGCGAAATTATTGGTTTAGTCCCATCTCAAAAATGCAAAACGCGCCTAAAGAAGTTTTCACTTCAAAAAGAAAGACGTGTAGACTTAAAATATGGAGTGACGACATCGTATAAATAGCCGGAAACTTATGGGCCAGACGGCCAAAGGATAGCCACGTGGAACGGTTTGGAGGAGGCTTTTACCGCAAACGGCAGTCCTTACACCTAACAATACTAACTTTATTTAAGTACAAAACTAACATTACTAACAAATTTGTACACAATACAAAACAGTAGGTAAGAACTACAGGTAAGGGATAAAATCAATCAATCTGCCTAGCCTGTTCCCAACTATGTTGGGGTCGGCTTCCAGTCTCACCGGACGCGGCTGAATACCAGTTTTTTACATGGAGCGACTGCGTATCTGATCTCCACAACCCAGTAACTAGGTAATACGATAACCCTTGGTAAGACTGGTTTGTCAGACTTATGGGCTTCTGACGACCCGTAACGACTGTCAAAGATCCACGAATGACAGCGGGGATCAACGGCTTAACACTTTCCAAGGCACGGAGGCGTCTCGGTATGTAGAAATGGTCACCCATCCACGGACCTACCCCGGCAAGCGTAGCTTAACCTGATGGATCAACCCGTGAGGCTGTCAGTACTTAGCCTAAGTAGTAAAGCATTATTTATAACTACTATACCTCAAGACGATAGCATTTAGTAGATTTTTCTGAAATAACCAGCTGTGGCAGACAGGCATCAGGCAGATAAAGTTGCACCATAAGGATGCCTTTTTATTTACCAGTTTGGGAGGGAACCCCGTTCAAACGTTAATTTGCAGTACAATGGCATTGAAACTCGAAATAATAACAAACCTGTTCATCAAAAATTATTGAAAAGTTGAAGTTTGAAAATAAAGGAAGCTTTAACTAATAATATTTTACTCGAAGATATATGGACCATAGAATGAATATATAGCTGATTTCTAAAGTTTCTTTGGTCATGAAAGAATTATTAAAATGTTTTCTGAGAGATCTGCCGGACGAGACAAAAAGATTATTTCAAGAGGAAACAGGAAAGTGGTTTTAGAACATTTCGCTTTATGACTTTACTAAGGTTAGAACTACTGACAAATATACCTACACGGATGTACAGTTAAAACAATCACCTGTTCTTTGCTTTGTTGTTCAATCGTAAGTTTATCACGCAAGCTTCTCTTGGTTTCTTGGAAAGAACTACGTTGCTGCTTTTCACTGATAGCATATGCAGTTCCACCCAGTAAAGTAGCGCCAAGCAGCAGTGCACCGTTTGCAATTTGCTGTTGAAACGTTTGAAGATTAAGAGACATAGAATAATTAGAGTATGTAAATTAAGTACAAATAACTAATAGTTATTTTAAGGTGTAAATACCTGAAAGTAAAAGTCGTCGGCCAGCCTGCTTTCAGATGTTGAAGCGTTGTAGTACTGCACCAGGAGATATCCGCAAAACGAAATTGTACTGTACAATATGAGCAGTACATGATGTAACGGAAGGGTGGCGAGGGTAAAATATTGAAGCACTACGGCCCATCCTAATAACTCGTTGTAGGAATCCCCCAGACGTCGGGACGCGCTCACCAGCAGCTGAGTCCAAAGCACTAGCCACGCGACGTGGTTGAGGATGGTGCGCGCTGGGCGGACGCACACGTACGTGGACGCCAGGATCAGGTTGGCCACCAGCGCCACCGCGACTGAGGCGTACGCGAATGACAGGTCGCGCTCGCCGGGCACGAGCACCGCGAACGCCTGCATGAGCGCGCCGGTGGCCAGCAGACGCGGCACGGCTCGTTGCCGCTGTCGCTGTGTGTACGCCGAGTATAACTTTTCTTCTTCTCGGTCTGTGAATCCCCATGGCGGCACTAAACATATCCAACATGCTGATTTGTTCCACGCTCTCGCCTGCATTTGTTTCTCCATTGCTTTTAGTGTTTATTTATATACAATTTCACCAGTTCAAGCGATTTCTCCATTATTGTCATGACTCTGTTTTCATAAAATTAATTAAAAACTGTAAAAATTAAGGGAGTAGGCCTTGATTGATTTAGAGAATAGATAGTAGAAATGTTGTTTATAGATTTCCTGTCCATTCAAAGGGAAATGATAAAATAGTTAAAGTGATTTATAATATTCCCAAATCTACATTAATATTAATTTAAGTATGTGTCAAATCATTATTTATTACTGAACTAGATTTAATAACCGTTTAACCCCCTTGGAAGACGAGGGGTGACATGAACCGGTGTCCAGGACACAGTCAGATAGGAAACGTCGAACTCATCTAGCTTATTTATATATATTTTTAATATGACCTGTAAAAGTGATTCCGATATCCTATTTACAGAATAAACAATTTCATTTTATTTCATACGAATGACCTGCTCCTAAATAAATGATATCATAAAATCAAACAAACACAACCCTCAGAAGTCTGCTCTTAAGTTAATAACAATACGTTATATCATGTTTAGTCTTCCTGTTAGTAACATGATTCTTATTAAGAAGTTAAGACTTTAAAACATGAATCGTTTTGGGTCAAAAGCAAACCCAAGGCTACAACATCAAAATCGATGCTAAAAGCTATATTTTGGAAACATACTGCTTGTAAATCAGTTGTTATTTTACAAATATTGTGTTAATTATTACGAGAAACCAGCCATCCTTTAAATGTTAAGGTTAAATTTTGTAAACAATAGGGAAGTCATAATCTTAATACAAAGAAGCGTGAAGTTGAACAACGTGTGTCTCATCGTATATAATATGAACGTCAGAGAGATCATCAGGCGGAGACTTTCCGTTAGCAAGACGGCTTGATCGAGGACGCCTGTGTAATGAATAAATTACACGCTGAAACATTGTTCCGATATCCATTCATTAACTGGGCCGTTCGACGACACATAACGTCCCATGGTTTTGTCCACACTAATTTCAATATTGACAATTGTTACTATGGATGTTAGTGAAGTGACCGTGAAACTAGAGTCACAAGTTATTTGTTTCACTTATCCTGCTCATTGCCAACGCTGATGAGTTAGTTAGTCACGCGTTCTAAAAGTGTCGAAACTTTAAAAAAATACCTGATTTAAATTAACTTTGTCTTTGTTTTAAATATCAACTGTTCATAGTTCTTGTGAAACTGTCGAGATAAATTTGGTAATTCTTTTGAAAGATCAGTTAATCCGTATTAGATGCTCATGTGCTAAATAATATAATATTAGCTCAGAATTATGTCATCACTTTCATTACGTGTCAATAAAATGTGATAAATAGCAGTTTAGTACTTTCGCGTTCCACTTTATGTGTGAATTTCACATCACTTCATAAAACATGATCTCTATAATGATTAAGATATTTCATGAATGCTTTGCAGAGTTCAGTATCTGTTGTATACCAAATTATACATGGTTCATGAGATGAATAATTATAATAAAACTAGCTGTTGCTCGGCTTCAGCCGCGTAGAGGAAAACGACACAAATAGCATTAATATTATTTCACTGGAACGTACCTACTACTGGGACAAAAATTATCCTATGTCCTAATCCATGTCTACCCGTGTGTCACATTTAACCTAAATCCGTGCATGGTTCGTTCGTCATGGTCTCATCTCTACGTTTTGCTTTTACAAATTAATTCACCCTTTGTCTATCTGAGTATTATTTTAAATTGCACCTGTCTGTGATTTCCAAATATTGACTTTGAGTAGTTTTTTAATGTAATGACTATACTGAGTCTGATTACTAAAGAAAGTTTTATGACAAGTACAAATTATAATAATAATAATAATATTTATTGAATAAAAACGTTTACAAAAAGTGTACATTTAGGCAACAGTAAGATTTCCCAAACAATTATAATACCTAAAAATAAATTAAAACTAAAACATGTTAATTACAAGTGCAAGTCAGTAATGATGTTTCGGAATTACAGTATTAGGTAGCGACCCGCCCGATCTAGGTTAATTCAAACCTGTGTTTCAGGCCATCACTTTGCATTTTAATTAAATTAGAACTTTTAATTGAATTGAACAGTACCTACCTAACTCCGAAGGAATAAAAGCTAGTAGAGAAAGCCTTCATCATTTCTTCGATTTAAATAAGCAGGTCAAATTACAGCAAATAGACTAGGTAGGTACTAGTACTTTTATATAGCAATACTAGGACCAGATAAGAACTACGGTTCCCATTTAGTACAATTTATGCTTCAAACGGCTTAGAAGATACGACAATGATTACTTCAGTCTAAATGATATCGATACCTAAAGCAAGTTTGATATTAAATAAGAAATTCTATCAGATAACCAAGGGAACGATACTTAGATATTTACTCTATTTAAATATACGTTTGCAATTTACCAAGATGCATATAACAAAAGAAAGCCGTTTGTGTTAACGGTCCTTTAATTTGTTATTATTAATACCAAAACACATTTCAAAACTGACGTATTAATATAAGCTAATTAATCAAAACATATCCCTAAGCAGACATTATTAATTTATATAGTACGCACACTGAATGAAGACACTCTGATCGGAGCCATGGTTATTGTCAACAAATGGTTAGAACCGCTCATGATAATATTTGAAGTGTAAAGGTATCAACATAATACCAGAAGAACATAAGGCAATGTGAGTACGAAAGCGAGCAAGTGCCTTTTAGCCTCTTTATAGGCTTAACATATAAAATGTAAAGTACGTTATAAACCACAGTCATGAAAAATAACTTTTTATCATTTCCTTCTGTTGTCGACGTCATTATAACATTAAAGATTACTCAGTTATATACTTAATTTTATTTCCCGCCTAAATTATGACTCCGATGATGTAAGCAATCTCAGTAAAACTCTTACTATTGACCCATAAATATTTAAATCGCGAGAGGATGACCCTTATATTACAAGATCGGGCGTAATTCAGCAAAAATGTAAACAGACGGCCGTTTTTGGTAGATTATTACAGGAGAACTAATTGTAATGGTGTCGAAATATTGAGCGCGTTGGGATCACAGGGCGCGGGTGATGCGGCGGGCACCGGGCGCCGGCGATCGGGCGGCGCGAGGGCGGTGCGCGCACGTGCTGGCGTGCGACTGCCGCGCGCCGCCGCCGCGCCCGCCGCGCGCCCGCGCCCCGGTCCCGAGCCCCCGAGCCCCCGAGCGCCAGCACCCCAGCCACCCCTCACAACCCATCCGCTTCAGCCCATTCCACTACACATTGATTCCACTCGCTGTATTTTGCTAACATTTCAGTGACTATTTCATTTTTGTTTCCTATTCAATAGTGAAGTTAACTCGAGTTAAGGAAGTTTTACATCACTGAAACTTCTTAACTATTTGATTTAAGATATCCACTGAAATAAATATTAAGTGGGTACTGGGCACACTGTGTGTGTAACATCTGGCGTCCTTACTGATTACCTCAATGACACTAGCGCAGAGTAATTGAATACGTGCCTACAACCTATTTATTAGTTAAGAGCTCTACATTAAAAGCCTGAAAAGCTGCAATACCTCACTAGTAGGTATTAATTTTAAATCCAAAATATTACAGAGGGTTATAATCCCGATTTCACACTTGCCAATTGTTTTATTCAAGGTCGAAGGTCGAGGAGTCCTGTTACATGCCTTGATCTGTCTCTGTCACCGCAAAAGCACCTCTTGCTTGCTTGAGTACAATTCTTCGAAAGATTTCCCTAATCCTTAACTTTATGATGACTCGTTACTTTATCATTACTAAAATAGCAATCTCTAAATGGCTTCACTAAGCAATATCTTCTGTTCATTAAGATAAACCTAAGATCTAAGATTGAGATCATTTCAGAGACATAGTTATAACTATATCTATAGCCGAGAATAGGCTTTACGGTTAGGAGCAATCAATCTAGAGATATTATTTTAGCGTAGGGGCATATGTCTATGTTTCGGCTTTTCAAGTTTTCGGAAAAACTGCGATGTTCTTCAAATGCTGCCCAAACCATCTGTACCTCCTGAAGTCTTTCTTCGATTTTTTCTCGCAGTTCCTCCAGTCCTAAGATCATTACAAAAGTCTTAGTAATAATTAACATTTATAACCAAACACTACCTTTATACGTAACTATACGTGACCCGCAACATCTTATCTCTTGAATCTTATCGTTAAGTTACTAACAATAAGATTTCAAGCGATGTTATATGTTTCGTTTATATGTGTAGATCATATAAAGGAAAGCCTATGCGTGAGCCCTAAGTAATAATGTCACGAAACTAACAATAAAACTGAAACTCATTATTTTGTTTTTAAAACTGAATATTTGGGTAGGTTAAATAGCCCGAAATATTCGAAATTCATTTATTCAAAATCGGCACTTCTTAATATTTGAACTGAGGAGATAGCGAAACTGCCTAAAGATATAAATAAGGTCAGGTAATAAGGTACATAGTTTTTTGCTGTTATTTTTGCTCTATGTTTTAGCAGTGAACTACTTGATATATTATTATAGCAACGCGATGCCATTAACCCTCATCCAAGAGGCAGCTTATTTCACTGAAGACATTTGTCATGTGCTTTTGACAAGGAAACCCAAGATCCAAATTACGAATCATACAAGAATTACAAGAATCCATACAATTTTGCGTGCTACGCAGCATTTATTTATCCAGACATTTTCCTTTTACGTAGGTTTTACATTTGTAGGTTTCGTGTAATAAAGCAAAGAACTAACAGTATACAGACTTAAAAGAAAACATTTTTGTGAATAGAACCTGTCTTTGTTCCCGTGCGAGTAGAGAGCCTCTACGCCGTAGGCGCTGCGTAGCACAGTCTACGCAACTGTTACGTATGAAAATCTTTTTACTTTCACGGTTACTATAAAAGTAATAGGTTTGGTTTTTTTATTGCTTTGTAAAGACCTCGTGAAAATAAACCTAGCACTCAACATAGACGTAATATAGGTACCAAGAATACATAATAAAATAATTACTATATTACAAATAAGTTTAAATAGGAAATTCGGATATTATTAAATAGATAAGTACATATTACTTATTGTAAGTGTAATAATATAAAGTGACAAGTAAACAGTTTGCGCGTCGATGTCTCTGCCACCCTGAATAATATCACAAAAAAATTAATTGGTTGAGATCCCCATGAATGCAATTTTTTCTTCATTATACTTACTGATTTCTGTTTACGGCCGAACGTTATTTCTTGTTAAATATCTTTGGGAGGTCCCGATCGTCTAAAACCTAACTACGCAAACAATAAGTGCATACATCATTCTAGCCTTATAACATATTTTAGATTTTTCCGAAACATGTAGAAAGGGGGAGGATGATCTTCTCACTAGTTACTGGTCTAAAATTTAGCTACCTAGTACGGTAGACTAAGTTTTAAATGCAGCAGTTCGTAGTAATTATGTATAATAATAAGTGGAGCTTACTTAGTAATACAAGTAGGTAAAGCAAAGTTTTTATCCGAGATAGCTATGTACCTCGCGGATGGATCTCATTATCTTAATAGGTCTGGTCCTAGGGCTATTCCTAAGTAGGTAACTCTTTTTGCTCTTCGTCGCCAACTCGGCACATAGACGTACATTTCATATAGGTACCTACTTACATTATCAGAAAGTTTTCTAACATAATTACCTACCTAGGTAGATAGGTACCAATAAATGTTTTTTTCAGACTTTTACTGACTAAAACCCATCCGTGTTCCTTCAATTGCTTGTGTGTTGCCAGGGGCCACGGTCCGGACTTTCCCGCGACCCTGGCAGGCATCGGCCCTAGCGAATCCCGTCGGTTGTGCTGACGTCTCCTTGAGGTACGCGTGCAACACAACGCGCCGTTGACCAGGGCCTGGTCCTTATCGAACGGCGAGCTTCCCATTGCTCACCGTCGGCAGGCCTGCGCCTACGGTGGCCGGGACTCGGCCTGGGATTCCCGACGCCCAGGGCGTCTCCTGCGGTGACTAGAGGCGTGAGGGCGCAAAATTTGCCTCTCCCTCACGCGTTCCGCCTCCTACTTCGCGAGCATTACTGCTTCGCAGTAGGAGGCGACGGCTTCCCATGCCCCCTCGCTCCGTACCATGGCCTGGACCAGGGTCGGACGCGATAGATCACCGCCGCAATCGCCTCCACGAGGACACGGCGGTGCTGCGCCCAAGCCGAGCAGATCTCCACCGTATGCTCCACCGTGTCAACTAAATATGCCTATCATCCCTCAAGTGTGGTAAAAAACAAAACCATAATTTGCTATGAATATCAGGTATAGTTAGGTAACTGGATGGTATCTTTGTCCAAAAACCAATCCTTAGGGTAGACAGAGGTGCGTATAGTACTCACAACTTTTCGCCAGTTACCTATGTAAATACCATGTATTAAGGTTACGCTAGTCGGTCATTCTTCCACACAAACGTAGTATCGTAATGACTCGTCTGTTTGACGGTGTACGTTAAAAATTATATTTCAATTATAGTTCATTATTATATTAATTTGTCTTATCTAACCCTGTACAGTTCCATATTTCAACACTTATTTTAACTTATGTTTCGGAGTAAATAAATAGCATGCAGTATTATTTTGAAAAGGTTCTTCCATAATATTTATACGCCCAAAGGTATGATAATGAAATTTTACGCGCTTATTTTCGTTACAAATCATCGTCTATTTCACTACATAATTAAATAATTTAATAAATAAACAAAAACTAGATAAATAAATACTAAATAAATAAATAACTGTACTAAGTAGCATGCGTATTAGCCACGCCACCAACGAGTTCGACCCGTAGACTAGTGGAACCTTAAGGGGCGAATCTATTGAAATCAACCGGGCATAAAAATAAAGACTCCGGCTTGCAGCTGAATAATTATTAATGGAATAAACCAATAACATGGCCCGACCAGTTCGTGCTGAGCTATCACCTTATGGTGCGATTTCGTCCATCTGACGTCTGTCGTCGGTCTGTCACAGCTGCCTGTTTCAGCTACTTACTACTAATACGACTACTACGGAACTTTTACGTGGGGACTTAAATGCTTGCCGGCCTATATTGCAAGTAGGTAAATGAATTAAAAAAAGATTGGAACAGTACTTTTTGATGTAGATACAATATTTTTGTATCTACCAGCAGAAAGAACAAACATCAATATGATAGAATTGCTTGTTGTAATCATTACTTAGTCGACGCAGAGGTGCCTGCATACCTGGGTTACTGCGACAAGAGGTACCTAACCCCAAACGGCTGTCGTGCGCGCACCCCACGGTATACTGTCTATCTACCTAAGTAATTAAATTGTAATTGAGTCTGTCTAAATGTTGTTGTATCAGTTAAGTGAATATTGCAGGTACAATTAATTTTATTGTATCTGCAATATTCACTGAAGCCATCCAGATCTTCCTGTAATAATCTGCTGTCTTTCAAATTTCTGATGGCCCTATAAATTTTGAGATTGTCAGTATAGAGCAGAACTTTAGAATTTTGAAAAGTCAATATTGTTAGGTATAAAATGAGATTAATAAAAGGGGTCCCAGCATCAAACCCTGAGGTACACCGGAAGTTACACTAATTGTTGTAGCAGACCAAACCGGTAACTACTACCCTTTGAGTTCTGTTCGTGACATATGAAGAGAACTATCGGAGTAAATAACCACGTATACCGTTAAATGAATTGTATTCCGTAGCAATTCATAAATGATCAACCTTGTCTAATACTTTTCAGTGTAAATCCATTTGAACACGAGAATTCATATGGTTAAACAAGTAATCCATAAATGATCGTTTCTATACAAAGCTGAGTTGTTGTCGAATTATACTGCGACCGTTTATGAGCTTAATTAACGAGACAGAATAGAATTTTTATTGTTATCGTCTTCTAAAGGCAAATCGACAGTTAAGCGGACACCTTTTCTTCACGTCACGATTTCTACCAGGCAACTCCTACCGCAAGCCGCATTATGGAACTTTGTTCCACACACTTTGAAGCTCCTTTGGCTGTTCTATTCTATTTTAGGATTTCATCAGTGAAGGGCGTGGATTTGTACAGTTACACTTTCTTATTTTGCTTATTTTCGCCTACCGAAAAATGATTATGGTCCTGTTTCCAGGCATTACACGGCAAATAATTTCATACGTCCGGACATCACCGGACACAGTGAAACAGGTCCTTAATATTTTTAACTTGGCAACATACTTGATCACTCTGTCACACTCACTATGGTAAATTTTGACATAACTTACTTATCAGTCTGTCAGTGTCATTATGGATGGTTTTCGTAGGCTTTGCTTACATTATATCGGTCGGTTTTCAATGCTTTCGTTCATTGATTTCGAATTTTCGATTTGTGCAGATCACAGAACACTATTATCCTAGCGGTGCAGATACTCTTAAATTTTTGGGAAATTGTCTGTTGTTGTATTGTATCTGGGATTTCGGGATTCGTATTAGATATTTTGTATTCAATTCCAAGGGATACGTGAACGTTGACGCTTTGAAACAAATAATTATAAAATAAGAGCTATCACATAAATCCCTCAGTGTATTCTTTGAGAACTTAATGTTTCATGGTATCGAAAATGGAAAAAATATTTCTGAAACCTGTACAACCTAAAGTTTTCAAAGCGATCAAGGATTTAGACATTACTGCCATCAAGAAATTCACAATAGATGAACTAAGACCTATAATACCATGTCTAGTTCGTATGGCACTTATTGCTCCGCTAGACACAACCAGAGCTTGTGGTGAAGCCAAGAAAGATGTGCTTACTTTGCTCTCCGGTATAGACCTAGTTAATTTTATTGTTTCTCTCTTGTCTATCGAATTTAATGCATTAGAAACGGACGTCAAGAAAGAACAGCAAATGAGGTAAGGTATTTTTGTATTTATCTTTACCAGCTGTGTTCCTAATACTCGGAGACTTAATGTTTCTCTATTGCAGACTAAAAAGTGGATCACAATGCACAGAAACATTTCTTATACAAAGTATAACCAATGGCATAACTAATGATTTTGAGCAGTCTGACTCGTCTCGGCGAGTTCGGCTGATAATATCAGAACTTTTGCTCATGCAAGCACAACTAGTTGAGTACAATCAAAACAAGAATACCAACATTGAGTGTTGTGTGAAGCCATCAGAATTATTTGACAATGATGTTTACTTGGAAGAGATTTGTGATGTCATCAACATTAGCCTGGCGGAACTGCCGAACTTACTCAATGTTATTGACATTGTTGAAGTATTACTATATGTCAATAAAGGTCCTATATTGATATCATGGGTAGTAGCTAATATGCCTGATACATTACAAGAAGGTGGGTTTTATAATAATTTAAATTTGTCATTTTCATCTCTCATTTAAACAAACTTTTCATACAAAATCACACATAATGTATCAAAAACACACAATCAACAGACTGCTGAATCATTTGCAAATTAATCTAAAGGCATTATGATGGTCCTTGAAACAACTCCCAAATTGTAAAATATAGATTATGGATTGGATAAATTATAGTTACAGAGATATGCCATTAATGCAGCCTGTACAGCAGTTTAGTATGCCACATTTAGCAGTGAATATTGATCTATTGATGGATTTTCATGAAAATTCCAGTATACACTTGGAAACTTCAAGCACAATTGGCTTAGTGACCGTAACTTCAATTTGTTTCAGTGGCTGAATCTCTTGTAATGAATGCTGATAGAAGTGAGGAAGGTGGCATTAGAGCTAAGACTCTGAGCACCCTGTGTGCAGCCTGCCCCCACTTAGCAGCTGCTGTTAGAGCTAAAGCAGCATCAGCTTCCAGGTTGCCTTCATTAGTCATCACCCTCACCTTGACACACCACCAGGATGACTTGGTAAGATACTTTTTTGCTCAATATTCTACAAAAGCAATTGCAAAGTTCTTCAATATAAAATATGACATATACATGTCACAATCTAAACTTTCACCCGGTCAAACTAAAATCAGTCTAAAGTACTTTTGACTGTCGGCCATTACTATAACTTAGAAACCTTTTTATTGTGACCCTTCGAAAAACGTCAATTGTTTGCAGTGATTCTGAATAAATTTTCGTAAAAACTGCTTTTAATAGAAAATGTGCGTTCTTGCAAGGGTTTTGACTGAAAGCAGTCAAAAGTACTTTATTCTGGTTAACACTTTTGACTGTTACACACATACATAAACTCACGCTTTTTCCCCATGGGGTTAGGAAGGAGCTCCAGAATGACACCTGCTAAGATCCTAGCATACTCCTTTCGTCCACACATCTGGTCATTCATACATCTGGGATGCACGCTCACACATTTATAATTGCTACAAAATATATTGTACTATTTCACTGCACTACACTAGTAATGTAAGTATATGAAAATAGAAAACGACAGGAAAACATTTTCTGTACAGGTTTCATTCATGTCTGGACTTTTACTTGGCTCTGATCAGACAACCAGAGCATGGTTCGCGACTTTCTTGCGTAACTCTCATAAGCGAGCCAAAGGTGATGGACATGCAGCCTTAACTAAACTTCGCCAAGAGTTACTGAACAGGCTGAAAGATGCTACTGCCGGCGTTGAAGCATCAGCGTTATTGAGGCTGTACTGTGCTCTCAGAGGCATCGCAGGGATAAAGTTTCAAGATGATGAAGTTGCTGGTCTCTTGAGACTTGTAACCCAAAAGCCTCCACCTACACCAGCTGGAGTCAGATTCGTGTCCTTGAGTCTCTGTATGATTCTTGCCTGTCCATCACTTATGGGTATGTATTAACTTAAAGTTATGCAAAATATATGTTACATTCTGCCAACATAAATTAAATACATTAATCACTTGTAATCAACTAATCATACTCTCGCTATTAAGCCTATCAATATGAAATCCTCAGCTGATTAACATTTCCAAGGCAATTTTAAAATACATTAAATAATATTTTATTTCTTTCCAGCTGCTCCTGACCATGAAAAGAAAGCCATAGAATGGGTGCAGTGGTTGGTCAAAGAAGAAGCTTACTTTGAAAGGTAATAAAATTCAATAAGCTGGCTTGATTTGATATAATAAATATATGATGAATGCATTGAAGCAATTGCAAATGTTTTTCCATTCTGTTACAGCAATTCTGGAGTCACAGCATCTTTTGGCGAAATGTTACTTTTAATAGCTATACATTTCCACTCTGGACAGCTGACTGCCGTGGGTGAACTCGTTTGCGCAACTCTGGGAATGCGCGTACCTGTGCGACCCAACGGGCTCGCGAGAATCAAACAAGCTTTTACACAAGAAATATTTACAGAACAGGTATGGATAATATCGTTTTGATTCCTTACATGTCATAATAACAATAATTTGTTGAAATTAATAGACTTTTATCGCCTTATTTTTTATATTCCAGGTTGTAACAGCCCATGCCGTTAAAGTGCCGGTAACAGCGAATCTCAACAGCAATATACCAGGATATTTGCCTGTCCACTGTATTCACCAACTGTTAAAATCTCGAGCATTTTCGAAACATAAAGTCCCCATAAAAAATTGGATATATCGACAGATATGTAACTGCACTGCACCCCTGCATCCGGTTATGCCAGCTTTAGTTGAAGTGTATGTCAATTCTATCCTTATTGTTAACAACAAAGGCACTAACGAATATGTAAACAAGCCAATTATGGAAGAAGAGATCAGAAAAGTTTTCAGAAACTCTATTTTCGGTGCTAATTTCGATGTGCAAAGAAAGCCATTTGCACCAATGGAAATCGATAATGGAGAGTCAATCGAGATTAACATAGAAAAGCCTACTTTAGCATCTCAGTTGCTCCTAATTTACTACCTTCTACTGTATGAAGACGTAAGACTGTCCAACACAGCCACACTTATGGCTAATGGGAGGAAAGTAAAGAGCTACTCTGCAGCTTTTCTATCCGAATTACCGATTAAATATTTACTACATCAAGCTCAGAAAGACCAGATGAGTTACGGTGGTTTATTCAGCCCCCTCCTTCGTCTGTTAGCCACTCACTTCCCTCAACTGTCTCTAGTTGATGATTGGATGGACGATCAAGTCTTTGGCGATTTGAATCGTCACCAAATCGATATTAATCTTTCGGAAACAGCTATCAATGATGCATTCCGAACCATCGAAGAAAACCCTTACAGAACGGGAAAGATTTTAAAAGCTATGCTAAATAAAAATCCTACAGATATATGGCCTTATGCAGAAACATTTGTTAAATATTTCAAAAGCGTACTTGGAGATCAAGTGCCGCGACACATCCAAGAGCTATACCACGAAGTTTGGTTACGTCTCAATACAGTATTGCCACGATGTCTTTGGATTATGACAATCAATGCCTTATTGGACATCAATGGTGGCATCAAGAATGTTACCATCACCCAAGAGAATGTATTAGTAGACCCACTACAAGTTTTGCGCTGTGATATTCGGGTATTTAGATGTGGCCCTATTTTGAAAATAATTCTGAGAATTCTAGAAGCTAGTTTGGCTGCTTCAAGGAGCCAACTAAGTCGCCATTTATTAGATAAACCTCTGCTCGAAAAAAGCGGGCAACTGACGTCAGACGCCGAGAGGGAAGAATTAAAGAATGCTTTAGTAGCGGCACAGGAGAGTGCCGCCCTGCAGATATTACTGGAAGCTTGTCTGGAGACGTCAGAGGACGAGGCTAAACCTGAACTTATGTGGTCTCTTCGTGAAGTTAGAAGCATAATTTGTTCCTTCCTACATCAAATATTTATCTCGGAACCATCACTAGCTAAACTGGTACACTTTCAAGGGTATCCCAGGGAATTACTGCCGGTCACAGTTCAAGGAATACCTTCAATGCACATATGTTTGGACTTCATACCAGAACTTCTTAGTCAAGCGTCACTCGAAAAGCAAATATTTGCTGTAGATCTCGTATCACATTTATCTATACAGTACGCCTTACCAAAAGCTATGTCTATTGCGAGATTATGCGTGAACACTTTGTCGACACTTCTATCGGTTCTACCAAGTGACTTGCGATTGGAATTGTTTCAGCCAGTACTAAAGTCTCTAGTTCGGATCTGTACTGCATTTCCTTCTCTATTAGAAGATATAACTTCCCTGTTATTACAACTCGGGAGAATATGCGAGTCTCAGGCGTCTCTCGGTCACTGCTGGAATGATACGAGTATACTAGGCGAAGGAGCCTACGTACCCTCTGAAGTGCAACCAGAAACAAAGGTTTTAGTTGCTGAAGTTTTATGCCGAGATATAAAAGTAACAATGTCTGAAATAGTTGAAAAAGCACTATTAAATGACAAGTTGTATTAAAATGAATAAAATCGATACGTGGCTATGCCACACATAATTTGTAAGTTGAAAATTCTTTTAATAAATATTTTAGCGTGTATTTTATTTTATCGTAGTTTTATTTTGTGCATGATTTCATCATCATTTTTCTCCTGCCCATATCCCAATTTCTTGGAGCTCGCAGAATCTTCTTCCATAATTCTCTATTAGTCGTAATCTCAGCACACGTAGTATGACAACCATAGAAACAGGTTTTCTACGGGTTTCGTCGACGGAAGAATAGACAAAATGGAATTGTCATTGCTTGTATGTCATTTTGTCTATTCTTCCGTAGACAAAACCAGTTTCTATTGTGGTCATACTAAGCTTGCAGAGTAGTCGTCTCCCCCTTTCTAGCCATATCATCTTCACACAGTCCATCCATCGTTTGTTTTCCCCTACTCTTATAGCTTTATAACTCTTATATCGACATTCATACTCAAAAATCCCACGACATTTTCCTCATTCCTCCACATTTCAAGTCCATATAATGGTTTTAATAATATGAACGAATGAAATGCACCGATCCCGTTTAGCCAGACTCGATAAATCGAATGATCCCCAAGATTTGCACTAGCCCCTGGCTCATGTTTCATGGGGCTAGAGGTCATTACATATCAAGGAGTAGACCGGGTGGTGCGGTAATTGTAGGACGTGCCCTCAGGATATGGAAGGATTTGCGAGCCGTACCGGATATGTTTTCTTCCTTGAGTAGGCAATGGACTAGTGGAGAGACGGGTGATATTTATCTATGGATGGGCATCTTTTTACGACGTCGCCGCCAGTTGACACATTGGCCATACCATAATTTTAATAATCTGTATATTTATTCAGAACAGCTTTTCTGTTCAGGTAGGTATATCTTATTTTCATTGAATTCAAAAATGAAAAACCACCATTTTAAAATAAAACTTTAATACATTACTAGCAACATATTTGACGGTTCAACAGAACTTTGCAATTCTAACTGTCTATACATCCAAGCGCATTGATTCCTTGCTGCGTGGTTTCCAATGTCGTGGTATAATTGGGCCTGAAAACACACCAGTAAAACTGTTAATCAATCTTTTTTAGTCAAACTGTTAACAATCAATGATATAAGTAAAAAGATGTGTTTTTACTTACGAACGAAGCAAGCTAATATACAAATCCTATCCTATACAATTAATCGAGCAATATCTATCTATATCTATATATATAAAAATGAATCCCTATTTCCCTTGGTCACGACATCACGCTAAAACGGCTGAACGGATTTGGATGAAATTTGGGATATGGATAGACCTTGACCCGGAGAAGGACATAGGATACTTTTTATCCCGATATTTTTACGGGATCGAGACTTATGCGGGTGAAACCGCGGGGCGCAGCTAGTTTGTATATAAATATACAAAGTAGCAGGGACATCGATGCAAAAACAGTTCCCATGGATTCAGTACGTGATTCTGAACCGTCCTGTGCGTTGACATTTTTCGTCGGTTATTTTTTTAATCAGCTGTGCAAGAAAGTGCAATACCAACGCGGTTAAAATGTATGGAAATTTTAACCGCGTAGGTATTGCACTTTTCTATGAAATAGCAGTTTTTTTTTAAAATAACCATTTCTAAATCATGTGCTGAATCTATGGTAACAGTTTTCGCGTCGATGTCTCTGCCACCCTGTATATATATAGTTATATTAGTAATCATGTTCTCGAAAACGGCTCTAACGGTTTGTGTGTGACCGTGTGACTGACACTGACATGGTCACCATCAGGCATTTTAATTTTGATAACACAAAAAAAATTGTCGCTAATTAGTCGAAATTAGTCGCCAAATATCAGAATTAGTCGGTCACTGGTTCAAAAGTTATAAGGGTTTATAGGTGGCCGATCTGGGGAGCGCCTACCCCAGCTTGGCCCATTTGAATCTCAAAAGCTGGGGCACCTAGCGAAGATCTGTTTCCTCCCAAATTTAGTCGCTAATTAGTCGGAATCAGCGCTAAATATCAGAATCTGTCGGTCACTGGTTCAAAAGTTATAAACGTTTCTAAGTGGCCGATCTGGAGAGAATCTCCCCAGCTTGCCCACATTTATATCTCAAAAACTAAGGCACCTAACTAAGATCTGTTTTCTTCCAAATTTAGTCTCTAATTAGTCGGTGTAGGTGATGGGGTTAGCCAATACGATCCAAGTCGTATAGCCAGCATCTGCTGAAAGCGTTGTGAAAGCAAGCGTTCGAGTCTGATAAATCTAGAGTAACATAGTTGCACACGGGATGGATGGCCGAAACGGGAATACCTTGGGTTACAAGGTTATTAAGGATATCCTCAGAAGGGGTCTCCTTTGGAATGCAATGACGACACGGGTTATGAGTTTCTTTTGGGAGGGAATAGTTATGGAACGAGTAGTTCCGAGCAAAGAGGAGACGGGACAGATCCCTATAGGCCGAAGACGTGGGAACTGCGACTTTAATCCCTGCTGTGTGGAGCGGGTATTGGAGTAATTGATCTTGCGATAATTACGTATTTTGGATATTTTCGTCGTTTTGTTTTTGCCTGGAAGGGGCTAAAGACCTCGAAAAACGTTTTACAATGACACGACGACGACGTTAAAGAAATACACTATCAACCCTGCCTTGATAAAGGCAGCAATATCAATTGCTGGTTGTAGTCGAAGACTACAGAAATCGTTACGGCAGGCGTAACGATCCAGCATCGCCGTGTCCTAGTGGAGGCGATCGGCGGCGGTGATCTCTCGCGTCCGGCCCTGGTTCAGGCCATGGTACGGAGCGAGAGGAAATGGGAGGCCGTCACCTCCTTCTGCGAAGCGGTAATGCTCGCGAAGGAGGAGGCGGAGCGCGTGAGGGAGAGGCAAATTTCGCGCCCTCACGCCCCTAACCGCCGCAGGAGGAGACGCCCAGGGCGTCAGGAATCGCGAGGCGATTTCCGGCCACCGTAGGCGCGGGTTTGCGGGCGGTGAGCAATGGGTAGCTCACCGTCCGATAAGGACCAGGCCCGGGTCGACGGCGCGTTGTGTTCCACGCGCGCCTCAAAGAGATGTCAGCAGAATTGACGGGGTCCGCTAGGGCCAATGCCTGCCGGGGTTGCGAAGAAAACCGAGAGGGAGATCGTGGCCCCCGGCAACAGGGCAACGGAAGGAACACGGGTGGGTTTTAGTCAGTAAGAGTCTGACATGCTCTCCCGCTCCGCCCAGAGCGGGAGAGAGAGCGGGAGAAGTTATTTGATGATTTCCCACCCACAAAAAAAAAAAAAACAAAAAGGCGTAACGATCCGGTCGGCGATAGCGGTGAATAAGCGGAGCAGCGAGAAGGTAGAAATAGCATGAAATTTCTAAGGACTTTAGACCGATAACTAGAAGTATATTACACATTTTAATAGAAATATATTTTTCTTAGCATATTTTCGTAAACTCTTCGATCTAGCTCTTGGACAGTACCTTAAAAATTGAACTGATTATATCTTTTAAACTAAGACCCGACTAAATCTGGTACTTGGCGAAAAATTCCGACTAATTAGCGACTAAGGTTTGGAAGAAAACAGATCTTCGCTAGGTGCCCTAGTTTTAGAGATATAAATGTGTCCAAGCTGGAGAGATTCTCTCCAGGTCGGCCACCTAGAAACGCTTATAACTTTTGAACCAGAGACCGACAGATTCTGATATTTGACGACAGATTCCGACTAATTAGCGACAAAATTCGGGAGGAAACAGATCTTCGCTAGGTGCCCCAGCTTTTGAGATTCAAATAGGCCAAGCTAGGGTAAGCGCTCCCCAGATCGGCCCAAAAGTTAAAACTTTAAGTTATAAACCCTTATAACTTTTGAATCAGTAACCGACTAATTCTGATATTTGGTGACTAATTTCGACTAATTAGTGATTTTTTTTTTGTGTTATCAAAATTAAAATCCCTGATGGTGACCTTGCCAGTGTCAGTCACACGCTCTAGCGATTTCGATGAAAGTTGCTACACTATTTGCGCTGTAGCATGGTGCGGGTGACAGTTGCCCGTATGACGTTGACATTTGTCAGTACCACGTAGGGATGTGAGGTTATGCAATTCATTTTTATCGCTAACGATACTCGCAGCGTGAATCTAGTTCTCTTTAATATTGTTATGAAAATTAGTGTATTATTCAGTTGTGCAGTGTAACTACGTGTGTGCTACGTGTATAAACTAGTCAATATAAATGTTTTATGGCTACATAATTATCTTTGTACTTATATAAAATAATCAAAATCGGGTTTATGTTTTTTTTTTCGTGACAACATTTTTGCTCTATGGTGCATCGGCGCGGCGGCCATGTTGTTTACCCGTGCGATGCTGTGAGTGCGAGTACGAGTGCAAGCGCGTTATATTGTGACTTAATGTGACACGTATTACGATTTCATTGTTTGTTTTCATTTTTGTTAAATTGTTATTTGTTATAAGTTTGTTGAGTTTGTTGTTATTACCATGCCTAAGCATACAAAAAAAACAGTTTTGGGTAGTCAGGCCAGGGAGCTTGTTGTTCGCCTCCGAGACTACTTTGAAAGAGAACAACAAAATAATGGACCGTTGTTACCATTGAATCATATTGTAGAACGAGTAGCCGAAGCTCTTGATATTGGCCGCAATACTGTTTCGCGTATAACACGTGAGAAAATTGGCCAAGATGGGATGTTTGAAAATAAATTATCGACACCCAACAAAAAGCGGACCAAGGTGAAGCCAATCACAGATTTGGATGATTTTGCTAAGGTTGCTATTAGAAATCATATTTATGATTATTATAGAAGAATGGAGCTACCCACATTGCTCAAGCTTCTAAAATCATTAAAAGAAGCTGACTTGTTCAAAGGAGGTATTACTTCGCTACGGCAAGTTATAAAAGATATTGGCTTTGTTTACAAAAAAGTTAACAAAAGAAAGATTATTATGGATAGGACTGACATTGCCCTAGCAAGATGTAGATTTTTAAGGAAGGCCAAAAACATAAGTGATTGGAGCAAAGTTGTCTTTTTGGATGAAACGTGGCTAAACGCCAACCACACAGTGGGTAAAAGTTGGACCGACGATACGGCACAATCGTGTACCAAAGTGCCGGAAGGCAAAGGCGAACGCCTTATTATTTGTCACGCAGGTACAGCAAGTGGATTCGTCCCTGATTGTTTGCTGGCTTTTAAGTCAAAAAAAACTACGGAGTATCATGAGGAGATGAATTACGAAAAATTTAAAGATTGGTTCATAGGTCTATTAAACAATTTAAAAGAGCCTATGACCATAATAATGGACAACGCACCCTACCATTCGGTGCAAGTTAATAAACCCCCAAACCAATCCAACCGCAAAAGCGAGTTGGTGAAGTGGCTGAGTGAAAACGGAGTTACAGCAGATATAAAAATGTTAAAGACGGAGCTTATTGCCTTGGTCCGACGCCATAAGCCACCAACTCCTACCTATGCTCTGGACGAGATGGCAAAAGAAAAAGGCCACCAGGTCCTTCGACTACCACCCTACCATTGCCAGTATAACGCTATTGAGCTGATTTGGGCCCAAATAAAAGGTATGCTTTTAATTTCAATTCCCATTTTGAAGCTTTATAAAAAAATCAGCTTTCCGATCGTAGCATGTACCTAGTTTAAAAACATTACCAGATACTAGATTAGGCTGATTGATGATTATTTGAATACTTTTTTTTATAAGTTCGTTTATTTTTAGGTTACGCCGCAAGAAATAATACTTCGCCGCCATTTACGGCAAATAAGATGTTGGCCCTATTACAAGAGGCCATCAACAATGTTCAACCTGAAGACTGGTCGAAGGTCGTGAATAAAACAAAAAGGGACATTATGTCTGATTGGGATCGTGACATACATATTGACAACATAATTGAGTCATCGTTAATAATATCCGTCACAGATTCAGATGATGAATTGAGTGACAATTCAGATGTTCCTGACTCTGATATGAGTTTAGACGAATAACATGTATTTTTTTTAGCAACCTTTTAAGCAACCTTACCCTATAAATGTTCTGTTGTATAATTAGACCTTTTAAAAATAAAAATTGACCTACGCACAATATACGTTTTTTATTATAAAAAATATCGACTATCCATCGTAGCAGTACATCCCATCACTAAATACGTCTATGGCGTTACGTTATACGCATAACACTTTGCTTAATTTTTCATTCAATTTGATTTTATTTCTTGATTAGAACATTCTGGTTGGGTTTAATTTAATTTACTACAGTTATTAATTATTTAATATATTACGAATGTGGTACAACTGAAATATTAAGTCATAAATTGTAAATCGCGGCAACTTTCAAGAGTGAAACGAAATGTTACTGAAACTGTCACCCGCACCATGCTACAGCGCAAATAGTGTATATAGGGATTTACGGGAGCGAAACATTAATCTAACTAGGTCTCATATCTGGGAAAAATCGTTTTCTCTATTTTCTCAGCCTCGGGAATGTGATACAACGTTAGTATACCTGGATGGTATGTTTATCTATTTTCACCCGAGCAGAGCTTGGTCGACCAGGTACTAGCTTGTAAAAAGAGATAGAAAAGTTATACGCGCTCCATGTTAAAACTGGGCAACGGAAGCAACAGCTAGTCTCTTATTCGTCTATAATTACGACATGCCCTATTAGGCGCGGCGCCCACTATCGGTTCTCATAGGTGCAGCTCGGTACCGCTCGGGCGGCTTCGGGCGCCTGAGGACTGCTTCGGGCGCCTGAGAGCTGCCTCGGCAGTCGTACGCATAACTAAGGACGCCGGGGCTTGTTTCGGGTAGCTCTGGTGGCATTTTCGTGGCAGACACGTCGCAGAACAGTCATAACGTTCGCCGCGCGCGCCTCCATTAGCTTGGTAACACCCAGAGGTAAATAAAAGGCAATAGCCTCATTAATTACACGTATAGGTTCGTTTTATTTGACGATGACAGAAGAAAAGTTTATTATTTGTGCAAGCTCACGAATGTCTGTATGACATAACATCGCGATATTATAGTGATCAACCAATGAAACAGAATGCATGGAACCAAACAAGCAGGGAGATGAAATAGTAGTCCAAAATTTGCGAACGTCATATGGTAAATCATTAAACAAGTTATGAAATTCACCGAAAGTACATCTTTGCTTTCAAAGCTTATTCACCCAAAATCTTCTTTTTTGCCTTAAGGCTCCAAGTTTCTCTTCTTCTTCAGCAAGATGAACAATGATAACTAAGTCCCAATCCACCATTATAAATACACACGCAAAACTGTTTTCACGTAACGTAACGACTGCTCTGCGATGAGTCCGGCATCCGAACCATTCTTAGTTTTGCCGAAACTACTCGAAACCAGTCTCGGCATCCTTAGGTATGCTTACGACTGCCGAGGCAGCTCTGAGATGCACAAAGCCGCCCGAAGCAGCCCGAAGCAGCCCTCAGCGCCCGAAGCCACCGTAAGGCGTCCGAGCTGTACCGAGGCGCACCGAGACGCACCGATGCCCACCGATAGTAGGCGCCGCGCCTTAGGCCCGGCGCCCACTATCGGCATCGGCACGGCTGAGGATTTTAGGTGATAAAAAGCATTATACATTAATTTCATGGCAATAAAGTAGAAATTTCCATGATAGTAGCCTCAAGCATACTGAAGCGGTATTTTTGTTACTACGATCATATATCATGGAAATTTCTACTTTATTACCATGAAGTTAATGTATAATGCTTTTTATCACCTAAAATCCTCAGCCGTGCCGATGCCGATAGTGGGCGCCGGGCCTTACTTGCACGTGTCAACGTTACGTCATGCCGTCATATTACGTCATCTCTGTGCGCGTTAGTGTTCTATTTAAGTATCTACCTCTTTTTATATTACATAAAATAAGTAAAAACCATTGATGACAACGGTCATAATACGATTCATGGAGAGTGGCACAGACAACCACACGTCCATCGTAACAATTTGACTTCGGCAGCGCCGTATCTCGCTATGCGAGTGGCTATCCGTAGCAGTAAGGGCCCATTCACACGTACTACAACCACACCACATCGCAGCAACAAAATGTGGGCAAGCAGATGTTACGTGTGAGTACGGTCGCTGCAACTTCTTGCAGGTGCGTTGTCCCTAGTAGTTGCGATGTGGTTGCGTTGTGACTAGTGTTTGCAAAAAGATCGACTCCTGCTGTGACAGTACCGTCGCGTCGCAGCAACGTTGTGGATGCGACGTCGCCTCGATGTGGTCGGTATCGCCAACACGGTTGATTTTGACAGCCAAATGTAGTCCGTGTTAATCACAAATTTTTTATACAAAACAGCGACCGTCCACGTCGTGTCGTTGTGGTGTGGTTGTGGTACGTGGAATCGAGCCCTAAGGGCGGTTCTTGTTTTTAAGTGTGGTTGACCATATTATGTAACTATCAAAAATGGAATTAGGTAAAGCGCGTTTACTTATCTTAAAAACTTTTGATTAAGTTCAAGCCAAAAATCTAACTTACCTGTAAATACCATGTTTGTAATAATCTAACATGAGCGCCAACTTTGGAAAAATTCTTTTTGACAAATTCTAACGCTTCACAACACGACTGCAGTACTTGCAGACGAGCTTCACCACAGGGCGCCGCAGTTGCGATTCGACACTTCGTGTACAGCAACATAGCTGAAATTAAATAGAATCCTTATAAAATAAACCTACAGACTAAAATCTAAATGGATTCTGAAACAGTTCTACGACATTTATTTATCCGATGAACGATTCAGTTTTAAAGTTTCGTCGACAGAACCTTTCAACGTTGAACGATTCGCTAACACAACTGAGGCAGTCAGTGCAAAAGCGGCCTAACCCACATTTTTTTTTGTTTATAACCTGACCGTCGCAAACGATTAAAAATAGATAAAATTTTAAAACAAAAAAGTTAAATGTGGGTTAGGTTGCTTTTGCGCTGACTGCCTCAACTGTTCGTCTACCCGGGTTACACCAAGGCAAAAAACATTTATTCGACTTGTAGTACTTACACCTAAAACAAATTGTGAAAACTAGTTATATACTAAATTTGTCACAAATTGTTTTAGGAGTAAACAATAAATTAAAACAATACTAAATGTAGAATAAATGTCGTAGAAACTAGAACTGTTTCAGAATCAAATAAATGATATTTTGTACTGATGAACTTTACCTCGCGCCATGTCGTACGCGCTTCCATCTGCCATAATAGTAGGCAAAGCTTTCCTGACAAGAGATAAGGCGTTTTTCGCACATCCCATGCTCAGTTGTACATTAGCTAAATGCATTTCAGCTGTGGCAGCCAAATTATGCAAATGGTATCCCTTTGCTAACCACAAGGCTTCATTCAGCAACATTATATTTGTAGATTGAATATTACTAAACGAGTGCTGGACTTGTGACATCAATATCATGGCTTTCACTCTCAGAGATACAAAGTGTAGGCTGTCATCCTCAGTCTTGCAGTAGTCTAAGATGTCGTACAGGGATTCCAGCGCTTCGGTCGCGTCGCCCTTCAGGTAATACATCTCGGCTTTTAGAATTTGACTCTCCCATCGATCTGAGGAGGCCAACTGTCTGATACTCTGATCTGCTTCCTCCCATTTACCTATATAATATAAAAAATCATTTCACAAGTCAATGTTATGCAGGGTCACATTAAATTAGCCAACAAAACCTCACAGCCATGATGGACATCAATATCTAATCACGTTAAAAGAAACAAATAGTTGAACAACTTTAAAAAGAATTTAAATAAAATATTTGATAAGTTACCTCCTTGGTTGTCAAAAAGTAAAAGGTTTGTTCCATTTTTTAATTACACGACAGATATGAGTTTTCATAGGAATTTATTCGGCTGCTAAACACGACAGATATGGATTTTCATAGTAACATTGCCGGCCGCCTACTCGCATGTATTTGACCAGTACAGCATTTTCGATTTATCTCGAAGAAGGTTGTCAAAATAATGCTCGAATTTACAAGCATGCTTGTGAAAAGAAAAAAAATATGTAATAAGATTGTTCACTCTTGTTAACGTCTTATTTCATTCTTCTATAAGACACTTCTATAAAAGTCTTAGATATAGTTGCTTATAGGTCAGGGATATTATAGGATTGATTTGTTTTATATTTTTTTATTGGATTGATTTGACTTGGTTAGTCGTGACTTCTAACGGATTTTTAGCACCAAACTAGCGATTTTTATAGGTACGATTCTACTTAGACGTGTCCTACATTTTCTTTTACGGGTCTCAACAATCAAAACAGTTTTACTACAACACTTATTATAGTATAATTTAATAATTTGTTCTAATTTTTCAGAATATTTACCACAATGGTAGGCCATAAATATAACTTAAATGTTTTATTACAAGACTTGAAGTCGGGGGAAATTAAACACACTCACACTGAGTTTTGCCAAGGTCGTGTTACGAGGTGGGGACTGGCATGGACTTATAAGGATTATGATTTATATAATCTAGGTATGTTCTTATTTTATTTTTGAAATTTATACAGCACAATAATTAATACAAATTATTGCTAAACTAGTGTAGTGTTTGGGAGTTATATATTAAATAAACTTATAATAAATTAGTATGGCTGAGTAGACCGAGACGTAACACGCCGGATCAAATCAGTATGGATGAAATGTTGACAGGTCACAGGAATAACTTGCAACCCATGGATGCCCCTCAAGTTAAAGTGGAAAATCTACAATTCTGTGATAAGGCCTGTCACACTGTGTGGATTGGAATGCTGGGCCGTGAAGAAGATTAATGAAAAAAGATTGCATGTAGTGGAGATGAGAATGTTGAGATGGATGTGTGGAATGACGAAAATGGATAAAGTAAGAAATGAGTATTTATGGGGAAGTTTAGAAGTGGATCCAGTGACAGAAAAGTTGAAAGGAAATCCTTTGGCCTGGTATGGGCTGTGATGAGGAGAGAGGAAATGCATGTGACTAAAAGCATGATGAATATAAATGTTGACGGATTGTTCTTCGACGGGTTCTAGGCCGATTACTCTAGGTAATCGGCCTAGAACCCTAAAACTTAAATATGGCGAAGTAGGTATGTCCTGTATTAGTCTTAACTTTGACTAAATTGTATTATAAAAGTTTTGATAATGCAATATTAGGGCATGTGATCCAGATCCAGTGGCGGCTTAAGTTTTTGTTAAGATTATCGAATAAGGAACTAATAATTATGTTTAGTTTTGAAGGGGCATGAATATATGTTTATTATCATCGAACAATAAAATTTCACATGTTGAGTAGGTATTCTTTACACAACAGTTAAAACACAAAAGTTATATGTTCTGCTAATAGATATTATAATGTGGATTACTTTTCCCTTTGAAAATAATATATTTCTTAAGACACCAGCTTGTCACCATTACAAAAAGAATGAAGAACGAATGCTCTAGTAATGGCACATAATAAGATTATTATAAAATCGAACTGCATTTTACCGGACTGTAATCAAATGACTACAGGGAGTAATATTCCTATAAACTGCGCCCAAATACGGTTTTATAAACGTTTATATGATTCTATAGGACTAAAAAATACATGCTCCTAGGAAACTTACAGGAACAGATTTTGCTACTTGGGTTATTTTGACCAAATTGACACTTTCTCTCTTTATTTCTCTTTGAATTAGAAGAAGATAGTCGCAAGTATTAACGCTTTTTCGCGTGATGATTTTTGCCAGTTAGAAAATCATTAATAAGTTCAGTTAACTAAGAATCTTTTTTCTTTTTGTTTTATCGACATTTGATATCGATTCCTATCACGTCTGTGAAGTTTTGTTAGCTAATTTAATTAGAACCTGTCGATGGAATAGGACTGTAGGATCGTGAAGCTAGCACAGACCGGCATTGAGCGCCCGCTCGGCGTGGTAGCGCGTAGCTACGGCGCGCGCGCGCGGGCATCGCCGGCGCGAGCCCAGCGCCTGCGCCAGTGCGCCCGCGCCGCGCCACGCCGCGCACGCCGCCGCGCCCGCGCCGCCCAGCGCCAGCGCGTCTGTCGCGTGCCACACGCTGCCGCTACCCACGTTGCACTCTGCGCAGGTCACCACACAATCAATACATAATTCATAATCATGTTAACGCCGCAGACTATACAAGAGAATACTTTTTTTCATAATCTTTATTATTTTACACATATGCAACAATGTCAATTCGTTGTACTTAGGTGAATACTTAAAATGACACAGCTTAATTGCAATTTCAGATATTGACCCAGTCATCATACACCTCTATCAAAATCAACTCAACGGTGAACCTAACTATACCTACTTTAATAATATTATTCGCTTTCTTTTTAATATTCTAACTACGTTAATATGGGTGACATAGATAAGAATAACAAATGTAAACATTTGGTAAGTAGGTAACCTACCTAATTAAAGAGATGTACAAAACAGTTTAAAAAAAGTATTTAAATACAAATATTTTTAAAAAAGTATTTGAATACAAATAGTTTTAAAAAGTATTTAAATACAAATAGTTTTCTAATTTACCATTTCAAATGCAAAATACAAAATACTTTTTCTTTTAGTATTTTAAATACTAAATACAAAATACGAGTTTTCAAAATACTTTATTCAAATAAAGAAATTTGTGTTAAAAATCCAACACTTTCTTTTTGATAATAAACACTATTAACGGCGTCGAATCAGAAAGACCGATAATCGAAGTAAAACCAATCTCTGGCGATCCAATACAGGGCGTAGCGCGTAGCGTCATGTTACACAGATAACGTTCATTTTGTTTTGTCACTTTGCACAGAATCGCAAGGTTGTAGCACTTGCAGCGCCTCTAATGGCTATTTGTCGAATCGCTGACCCATTTACATGAGAATTTGAATGGTAATGTTGGCGAAACTTAGCAGTAAAGTATTTTGCATTTTACAAATATAAAATACATCTCGAAAAGTATTTCAAATAAAATGCTAAATGCTTTTTTTAAAGGTATTTAAAACACAAAATATAATAAAAAATAAATAGGTATTTTGTATTTGCATTTTAAATACAAATAGGTGTTTCAAATAAGTTGCAACTCTACCTAATTACTAACTACTTATAGGTAGACGTGCATTTATAAAAACGTAAGGTTCGGATCCTTATTATTATTTAAGCAGCCAAATGCGATAAAATATACTTTTGCCTTCATTTTAGTATTTTTCGTTTTAATATCTTGCAACGAACAGACGACGCGAAGCGGCGCGTAAGTATTGAATTGATGTAGGTACGACGAGGCGCGTCGGCGGCGCGCGGCAGCCCTACTGAATTGGAACAGTGAGACGAGCCAGCCGCGTACTTGTAGCTACATACCTAAACTGCGAGTGTCCCATCTGTATTAATCTGTGACCATATGACATCAAAAATACTGTCTAGAAACTACTTATAGTATTTTGTACTTGCTTGTACCAATGTGTGGAGAAATTGAATTATTTAATATCTTTTTAATTACACACCAAAGGCGAAAAATTGCGACTAATTTGCGACAAAATTATCTTCGCTAGGTGCCCTAGTTTTTGAGATATAAATGTGGCCAAGCTGGGGAGATTCTATCCAGGTCAGCCACCTAGAAACGCTTATAACTTTTGAACCGGTGACCGACAGATTCTGATATTTGGCGACTGATTCAGACTAATTAGCGAATAAATTTGGGAGAAAACAAATCTTCGCTAGGTTCCTTAGCTTTTAAATTCAAATGGGCCAAGCTGAGTTAGGCGCTCCCCAGATCGGCCACCTATAAACCCTTATAACTTTTGAACCAGTAATTGACTAATTTTGATATTTGGCGACTAATTTCGACTAATTAGCGACAATTTTTTTATACATAACATCACGCCTTGTTTCCCCGAAGGGTTGGGCAGAGGTGTCCCTGTAGCAGGTTCACCCACATTTCGCCAGTTATGTTTTAAGTCCCATGACAATTTTTTTATGTTATTAAAATTATAATTCCTGATGGTGGCCATGCCAGTCACACTGACACCTGGTTGACGACGAGCCAATGATGTGAAGTGCTAACTGCTTATATGTGTGCGATGACCAGGACCTTTAAAATGGCAGTCCAAAGCCAATTAAATGTTTAATCAAAATTAAATTATAATAATAATAATATTTATTGAATAAAAACGTTTACAAAAAGTGTACATTTAGGCAACAGTAAGATTTCCCAAACAATTATAATACCTAAAAATAAATTAAAACTAAAACATGTTAATTACAAGTGCAAGTCAGTAATGATGTTTCGGAATTACAGTATTAGGTAGCGACCCGCCCGATCTAGGTTAATTCAAACCTGTGTTTCAGGCCATCACTTTGCATTTTAATTAAATTGGTACAATAAAATTTAAAACTAAACTAATATAAAACAATTAATTAATAAATATGAGAAAAAGCATATTGGTACATTTATATCTAAAACTAAACCTATGTAAATATACAAAAGTAAATACTTACGAGGGATAAATTATCGTCATGACAAAATTTCTAGAAGATTTTCTGTGTCTGTGTAATTGAGTGTCGCTAAGTGTTCTGCTAACAATTTACTACATTTTTTGTAACGTACACTATAGAAGCTTAGTAACTTGTTGAGCCTATTATACAGAAAAGGTCCTAAAAACACATAAAATCGATTAGCAAACGCATGTCTAGTTTGAGGCTTTATGCAAACCAAATCCTTCCTTCTCTTGTCGCTAGATGATGGGTCAAAAGGAAGTGCAGTGTGCTGGTGTAATACTATGTTTAGTACAAATAATTGCCGTATTGTTAGTACATTACATGCTATGTAGAGCTGGTGCGTAGGAAATGTAAAAGGGCGAAATGTTGCAACCTTTAGAATTGCTCTTTGAGCACGCTCTAGAGGGAGTAAAATTGTTTTTGCAGCACCGCCCCAAGAAGTTATGCAATAGGTAAGAATGGATTGACACAAAGCTAAATAAACCTGTTTAATTAATTTAAAGTCTGCTATGGTCCGCAAATTCTTAAAGACATATATTAATTTGCGCACTCTAGCACAAAGTAAATCGATGTGTTTACGGAAGTTTAAATTGGAGTCAATAGTGACACCCAGATATTTTAAATGGTCAGCTTTAGCTAAAGTGGGGCAGGAACATGCAGTGTCAGCGCACGTGCTACAATTATGTGAGTAAATGTTTAGATTAGTAAGCGGTATGTTAGTATTTCTCATTGTAAATAAAATGTATTTTGTTTTATCTGTATTTAATGTTAGTAGATTATTATGAAGCCAATTAGACACAATGTTAAAACCATTCTGAGCATGTTCATAGACTTCAACTCTTGATTTAGCTGAGAACAATAGAGCGGTGTCATCCGCATAAGACAATATCACACCATTTTGGAGTGCCAAGCAGCAAAGTTCATTTATATAGATTAAAAATAACGTAGGGCCCAAAATGCTGCCTTGGGGAATTCCAAAACAACTATTTTTAAGTTCAGAACTTGTATACTGACCAATTTTTACACATTGCTGACGATCGCTAAGATAGTCAGAAAATAGTTGAAGTTGTGCTCCTCTTATCCCAAGTGTTTCAAGCTTGTGCAAAAGTAAAGTACATGAAATGGTATCGAAGGCCTTGGCAAGGTCTAGAAAGATCCCAATTGTGTGCATACCATTATCTAGATTGGTAGTCACATAATTAGTCAATTTGTGTACTGCTTATCCAGTTGATCTTTTGGGCCTAAAACCAAATTGACTATCTGAAAGTAGTTTGTTATCTTCCAGATATTTTATCAATCTACTGTTAATTATTTTTTCTAAAATTTTTGAAAGGCCTGTTAACACTGAGATGGGTCTGTAGTTATTCACATAGTTTTTGTCTCCAGATTTCAAGACAGGTGTGACGACAGCTTTTTTAAGCAACTTAGGGAATTTACCTTTAGATAAACATAGCTGAAAAATGTGTGTTAGCGGCGGGGCAAGGAGGTATTTAAACCTCTTAAGTATATTATTAGGTATGTCATCCCACCCAGTAGCACAAACATCCTTTAACCCGTTTATTATTCTTACTACTTCGCAAACGTCAGTATCTAATAAAACAAATGAATTTAATGTAGAGGATGTCGTCGGGTTTCGACGGGAAGAATTACTAGAATGTAAAGATTTTTCAGCCAAGTTTTTACCAACGTTAGCAAAAAAGTTGTTTACTTTATTCATTGCTTCGGATGGGCTTGCCTCTGCAGATAGTAAGTCAAACGGAGGTTCGGGATTTTTCGATCTAAATGTATTCGTTTTTATAAATTTCCACACAAGTTTACTATTTGTCCCCGCCTTCTGTAATTCATTTTTATCATACTGGTTTTTTAGTTTTTTCAAAAGATTATTACAGAAGTTTCGATACCTTTTGTACGTAACAGAAAGTATTTCGTTATCAGGTGTGAGTTTCAATTTCAGGTGAAGTTTGTCTCTATGTCTTATACAACGAACGAGACCGGGTGTAATCCAGGGTTTAATACAACTATACTTTCTAGGCATTGTCTTAGTAAACGTGTTTTTCCTTATTGCATATTGTAGCGAATCTATGAAATACTTTAACGTAATATTTGCATCGTCTGAATTATAAACTGGGTCAAAATTAATACCGCGTAAGTCACTTTCCAGGTTTGTCATATTGACTTTAGTGTAGCTACGCATGCAGTTTTTTCTAGGTGAACATATTTGTAATGTTAGTAAAACAGCTTGATGATCGGTAAGCGAAGAATTAGTAACCAATGTTTTTGATGGATTTTTTTATTTTAAAATGACATGGTCTAAGCATGAGCCACTCTGATGCGTGGGGTGATAGTGAGCTGGTAAAAGTCCATGAAATGAGCAAATGTTTAAATAATTGTGTACATGGGTATTGGTGTTCCCGGAAGCAATGTTTATGTTAATATCGCCCAAAAGTACTATGTTTTTAAAAGATGTAATGTTTTTTAAATTGGTGTCAAGCGAGTCTAAAAACCTATCCATATTTTGAGAAGGCGGCCTATAAATAGCCATGACTACCGTATCGGGAATAATTTTGATTATTAAGCAATTACTATCTTGGGATACAGGTTCTTCTTTTGTTGTTCGTAAATTATTTTTGATATAAACTACTAATCCATCGTTCTGGTTTATGTTTCTGTCAGTTTTATAAGAATAGTAACCGTCAAGAGATGGTAAATTGATTGTCTGTTTTGACAACCAACATTCTGTTAGGACGATTATATCACAGCTTAAATCAAGATTCTGTAACAACACTTCGAATCCGTTCATGTTTCTATTTATGCTGCGAATATTCTGTGTGAGCAGGGTTAAGGTTTTTTCACCAGGTTGAATATGATGCTTACAGTCCCTAACATTACAGATTTTAGATTCGGACACAGAAAAACTATCTAGATCACAAATAAGCTGATTTGTCATGATTGTTACAAACTAAGTGGAAATATAAATATAGGATAAGCTACCTGTTTGTGTGCTAACTAAATAAAGTATTCGGTGGCGCTCTTAGGCACCGTCATAGTCTATTGAGTTGATGTAGTTGATCTCTGCATATTTGCGCGCCGGGCAACTTACGTCACCAGTTGGATGGTCACATTTCCTCTTGAAGCGCTTGCACGTCGCACATTGAGCGGGAGAAGATTTGCTGCTACATTCCTTGAAGGAGTGTCCAGTCACTCCACAGTGGTTGCAAGTAGGACTAGTTTCCCGGCAAAACTTGGCTGCGTGTCCGAACTGCTGGCAATTGAAGCACCTGGTGACTATCGTGAAATCTCTCACAGGGCATGATGTCCAATTTATAAAAATTCGGCTTTGATTTATAAGTAGTTTTCTTATGCTAGCAGGCACTTCCAGGATGTAGTTACAGGTAGGAAGGTCTTTTTTACCCGATTTATGGCTCAATTTGATGCTCTCAAGGAAGGACTCACAAGTTATATTCGGCAACTTATCTGAAAGGTTCTGCTCGTAAATACAATCAAATACCTCTTTCTCGGTAAGGGTTACGGGAACACCAATCACGGCGACCCTAGGGCGGCGTTTAGAAGGTTCTTCTACTGTAAGGCCCGATGATACTAATTTTTCCGAATTCTTAAGCTTGTCAATATCGCCTCTGCTTTCGGTGCTAATCAGAACGCCTCCATTTTTCACTTTTCTCAGGCTACGGACATGGAGCTTAAGTTGTTCGGGGGAGATAATCTTTTGAACAAGCGACTTGGTGTCGTCACTTGTTTGGGTCTTATCACTGGGATAGATGGCGACTGATCTCAAATTTGCAGGACGGATGTAGTTATCGGAACCTTTCTTCACCATGCTAGCAAAAGTGGTATGTTCTGATGGATTAAGCTTCGTTTCTACGACCTCTTTGAACTGCTGGAGAGAGTTCGCAACGTTCTGGTGAACCTGTAGGTGCTGGATTGTGGTATGGGCCTGGATTGTTTTCTGCTTCAACGATTGGTATAAGACAGCCATCTGAGAAGTCCCACTCGAGACCTTCCGGCAAAGAGTGGAGACACGAAGCTTCTGGTCTGAGTTCATTTTCCCCTCACCGACAATAGTGCAGACTTCGTTCAGAATCGTATCAATAGATCCTAACCATTTCTTTACCTCTGGCGTACTGATGACTTCAATCGGCAATTCATTCTCTTCGGGTACTGGTGGGCTTTGGTCAGTCGGGGGTAATGGTTCATTAGGCGTCGGTGGAGGACTTCGCCGTAGTAATTGGCTACGACCAAACGGGCTCGCTCCTAGGTTAGACATACTACTAGAAACACTTTATTTATCGTTTATAAAAATGATTTAGTTCATCTTGCAACTTCGGTAAAAACACTCTTGAAAGTCGCTAAAAACTTACAAGTCACACGCGACACACTTTACTTATATACTGACGGCGCAAATAATTATATTTATTTGTCGTAATTGTTTATTTCATTATATAGTTAATAAATACAAAACACACGTCCGCTTAGTCTCGCGTCTTGCCAGGCAATGATATGATAAAATTAAATAATATGTTTACATACTGGTGTTAAGATCAAGTAGAAGTTGGCAGGCCACCGACGCCATTTCGGTCTTCCCATAGAGAGCCCATAACGCGGCCGTGTTCGCGAGCCCGGCCATCGTGAGGTCGGTCATCGAGTGCAGGTAGTTAATGGAGTCGCCTCTCATGATGACCTGTAAACATTACAGTAATACATAGTAGGTAAGTACAGCAAAAATGATTTGAGTAAATGCATTGTTTTATTTATTGAACGTGCAGGTATAACCTGTATTGTGGGATGTTAAAGAAATAAATAATTCCTCCTATTATTTATATAGGTAGTTTTAGTCAGTAGTTAGTTTTACATTTTTAGTCGTGAATTGAATTGCTTATCTAGACACGCGTTAGTGTGTCAAGCCAAGTTCAAGCCAAGAACTAGCGACGTAGCAGCCGTGTTATATTACACGAATCATTTGGAGCCACTTTTGACACCTTAATAACTCAATATTGATTTAACATAAACAAATGAGATTTGGTTTATTTATTAAAACCCCTTTAGATTAACTAGAACCCCAAATTTCATAAATACAGCTCAAACGGTTATTGAGATATTAACGTTTAAAAATCAGCATTGTTATCACTAACAGACATAGATACTTAGGTAGATAGATACCGTCATCAAAAACCTAACCCACTTCCAGATGACCTAGAAAGTTGAAATTTTTCGACCAGACATATAGCTTATACAAAAGCAAAACATCAGAAAACAGTAAATTTTTATGATTTGAAATATTTTCCCAGCAATCGATTTTAATAACACCTAGTGCCTTTCAAAAATATAAATATAAAGTCGAATTATTTACACAAAGTACTTAGGATAAATTGAAGCTCAAGATTTGACTTGGCTAGTTTTTACCAGCAAGCCAAAGTTTTAGAAGAGTAAGATATGTTGAACTTACATTTAAAATATGGAAACAGTAACTTGCGCATTACATAAAAAACAAAGATATAAATATACCTAGATAGACCGTCAAAGCTGTGAACTCGGCGAAAAACATTGCGTCCAGCTGTTAGCCGCTAAATGCACGCACAATAGAAAAGCACAATTACAGCACAATGACGTGGCGCGAATTTAAGACGTAACTGTCACGCACACCAGCATAAAAAAGTCGCCCTATTTTTTTTAATTATTTTGTTGCGCGACACTCTATAGTCATATAAATAGTCAAAGATAAAGAAGATAAATTGATTAGCCAAATATAAGATAATTTGTATGTAAAAACTAGCCAAGTCAAATCTTGAGATTCAATTTAGCCCAAGGCGATTCGCACACTGCACCGCATCACGCAGCATAGCGCGGGGCAGCAGATTTAACATTGTACCAGTTTGTATAGAAAACACAATATGCGCGCGCGACGCGCTCCCGTGCGTAGATTGTTTTCTATGGCCGCCCCGAACCACGCTGCGTAATGCGGTGCAATGTGCGAGTCGCCTAAGTGATTCGTGTTAATAATTCGACTGTTCAAATTTAAGAAGTTAAATTTTTAAATAGCAAACGTTGTTATAGCAGAAAAAACAAGAATATGTGTTTTAAATTTATTTAAGAATGTTGTATGTTCTTATAAATCAATTTCAGGATTATCTACAGAACTCGGCACCCATTTTAATCTCAATTCTTTTTGTATGGTCTCATCGCCATACATTTTTCTGCTTACTCTGTAACCTACTTTAGGTCAACGATGCGCGTCATAATTTAGCATAATAAAATAACATGACTAACGAATTTAATTATAGTGAACTTAGGTATAACTGTGTTGCTATCAACAACTGAGAGAAATAATCGCCTTCCACTCTAGTACTGTTACTTACTCTTCACTTAAATAAACTTAACTACTTAGTGCATCTTAGTGGAAAGTGTTTTTCTGAACTAACTGAACTTACAAACCTTCACGACAAATCAATGTACGGAGTTAACTACTACAACCCGTACACTTTTGTCGGCGAAGTCGACAACCAGGCATATTCTTAATATTGAACTTGGAAAATATGAATGTGAAAATGGGATTTTTTTTGGAAGTTTTTGATGGGATTAATTAAACGCCAGTCAACCTGCGACACTTACTTGAAATATATACGCAGGCTTTGCGCCATTGACAGCGGCGTGTTGTGCGAGCAGCTGTGCCGCTGCGGCCGTATGGCGCGGATGCGAGGGCGCGGCAGCGGGCGGCGCGGCCAGCGGAGCGGCCGGGGCCCCAGGCGGCGGGTCGCGCGGGGCTCGTGTGAGCAGGGCCGCACGGCGCGCGCGCCCACCCGCCAGCGCGCCCCACGTAGCCGCGCCCACCAGGCACGCGTAGTCCGCCGCTTCTTGTGCGCGCGCCAGAGCCTCGCGCACCGCCTCCATCGCCACCGACCTGATGAGACGTATGCGACACATTAACATACGATTTCACAGGATCGAATGCTAAAGGAATGTGTAAAAAAAAAACCTAGGTTTTTATTTTTCTCGAACCTTGAAACTGTCCGACAGCAGCGCCACGACTGTCAACGCAGACTGACTGACAACGCAGTAGCATTTTTACAGACTCCTACTTTTTCTACTGAAGCTTATAGTTTACTGCAAACTCAAACTCAAAGCGTTTATTTCAATTAAACCATTTACAGGCACTTTTGAATTGTCAAAGACTCGGTCAGTGAGTCAGAAAGTTGAAGCTAATTACCCATTCCAAAACGTAGATCTCTATGGAGAAGAAACTCCAAGGACACTCTTTTAAATATAGATATTACAAAATCCTGGGTACATCATTCTTGTTGCTTCTATATGTGAGAACAATGTACAAAAAATAATCAAAAGCAATTGAAAATATAAGATTAAAAATAAGCCCTGGCAGATAAGAGATGACCCGTTTCAACTGACGGCGCCCGTTTACGAACATGACGCGTGGATCAGCACCATACAGCTCAACACACTCGCCACCATCAGCGAGACATTTAAGTGAGCATGACATATTCTCAACTGCCATGCTATTTCAAGTCAACATACATCTTAATAACTTAATAAACAGCTCCATGGTCTCACATTTACAAAAATAAAAATGCTTCTAAATTATACAAAGTTTGCAATGTTTTTAAAAAAATAAAAGAATTTTACCACCAAAAAGAAAAAGAAAGAAAATCATTACTAATTGGAGTATTCAACAATTAACTTGGTAAAACAAATATAAACATTAACTTCCTAATGTCAAAAACATTTTTTTTTTTTAAAAGGGGAAGCAACTCTTCCAAATATTAAAATTTTAACTAGTGAGCCCAAGCGGCTGTGGAGCAGGACCAGCATTAAGCCAAGCATTTTTATTTACAATATAATCATCTAACTTATAATGTGCTTGTCTACATAGTGTGCGTTTAATGCATGTTTTAAATTTCTTCTCATTTAGTTGAAGAAGACTGCATATACCCTACTCCATCACACCAAGAGCAAAACATAATATTTGTGAGCTGGAGACATTGTTAGTCACCTGTGGCCGAAATGAGTATGCATAGCCGCCCTGTTTAAAGCTGCGTAACGGAAGTTCTTGTTCCTATCATTGCCTGTATTGTTTCCCGCCGAGTTGAATATGGTCCGATCGAAGTAATTATACAAAGAGTCCTGGGCACCACTGAACTCCTTTGTGCGGATACAGTTAAGAAAACTAAGGAAATGCTGAAAAAAATACATTTTATTTATTATTTATTTAACTCAAACATAAATGATTCATATTGTTGATAGTAACATTACTACAGATTACAAATTGAGCTATGTAAAATGTAGGCTAATAGGCTTGAAAATATATATTAATCATAATTCCTTATTTTTCACCATTAAATAAGTTTGCTCTCCACTTCATTATATTATGGTAGTATCCACCTACTTACAATATCAGGGTATTCAGGTATATCATTAATTATTTGTATAATTGTCTTCTGTAACTGTCTGGGTGCCATTGCTTTGCTCTCATTGATTTGTAACAAATTTGCTTGTTGTGCTGTAAAAAGTTCTGCTTGCTTTCTTGACCACTGGCATTCTTCAAAACTGCTGAAATCATAAAAAAAACCTTTAATATTGTTTTACATTTCATCAAAGTAGCAGTTTCTGGACCTGTTTTAGATCTATAAAATGTCTAAATAGATATGGTACAACACAGTTTTGTGATCAGTCCTGTAACTTACTTATCTCTGTCTATTATATGCATTCGCATTGACAACTCCAATGGTTTAGATTCCTCTGGTACTGGTGATATGGATGTGGTTTGCTGCTCCATGTTGTTTAATTTCTGTAATAACAAAGTTTCAAGATAACTCAACCAGTACAAAGGGGAACATTAAATAAAAGATCATCTTTCATTAGTATGTTACCTCCTTGCTTAACGATCTCATCATCAAGCCAGGCCTGCCTCTCTGATAATACAGACAAAATGACTTGTACAATGACACCACTTGCACAAAGGTTAACCTGTCTAAGTGTAGCAATATTCTCCTTAAATATAGTCCTGAAAGTTAAGTGTAACATGAATTATTATATATACCACAATGTTACAACATGCAGTCAAATAAGTATAAATAAAATATATTTTTACCTAATACACTGTACCTAGCCATGATACAAGGATTAGACTCAATCATCAGCTTGTCAATAGTTGAAGTAACACAGTCCATCAGAGCACTCACTCCGTTAACATATATGTTCTGAAGACGGACACAAAAGTTCTGTAGGTGGACACTCAATAGATTATAACGCCCATCAGTGAGTAAGGTCTCCAACTCTTTAAACTCCATATCTGGGCACTATAACAAAATAAGGTTTTCAGCAAGAGTTATGAATGTAACAGCTTAATTAATGATAGGTGTAGCTATTTAGTTGATTCATAATTGAAATACTTTTAAATCTGTATCTATTTATTATTCAGTTCAATACATGAGTATATTTATGAGTCAGTGACAGCTTGGCCCGAGTCATCTCAACCCGAATAATAATACCAGATACTACAACGTGAAAACGCCAAAAAAGTAGTGTACCATAGGCATGAAAAGTATCAACCTCTTAAAATATTGAACATTTTTTTTGTATTTATTTATTTACTTTTAAGAATAAATGTAATAAGTATTATTATTCAAATGAAATTGAATACTATGAACTTGTTCTGCAATAAATATTGTTTTTATTTATTTAAATACTTATTCCTAAAACCAGAAATCAGAATCCCAGAAATCTCCTTTTTGTCTTTTATGTTTTAGTCTAGAACATAAAAGACAAGAAGGTGCTTTCTGCAATTTGCCCATGATCCCTTACAATAGTCTAGAATCTAGACTTTAACTTTTCTATTGTCATCAGATCTGATGTGTCTCATTTTATTAGCAAAGAAAGCAAAATTACATTTGTAATGATTTATTTTAAAATATCAGGAGTGCAATATCTGGTATTATTATTCGGGTTGAGTTGACGGGGGCCGAGCTAACACTGACCCACATTTATGTCAATGTGCAGCCTATTTTATTATATCTAAAGTGTTGTTACACTTGGGGTATTAACAAACCTTATTATTTAGTTTCTTGATTAATTGACTCACTGGTGTTGGTGTTTCCTCAAAAGCAATATATTAACCAATTGGTTAAATTAGAAATTTGCATCAATTATAATGTTATTATGAACAGCTGCATCTATAGCTACATATTTAGAAGCCTATGGCATGTTTATCAAATATAATTCAGATAATTTATTGAGATAGTATTGCAATTAGTACCTGAATTAGTTTAAGAGCAAGCATACAGAAATCCTTTCTATATTTGGGTGCCACAGTGCAATCTATCATCCTGTTTGCTGAAACATTTAAAATACACAACTCAGAAAAAGTATTACAATGGAATACAGTCGATGCGGAACAAAAAGGTGGAACCCATTGCAGATGAAATTCTAGTAGAAACTGTAAATAAATCATTTGAATTATATTACAATAATGTACTTCTAAATATAAAAATACACTTACCTTCAATTTTCAACAGGCCATATTCCCTAATAAAAGCTACTACTGCTATTTTGTGAGGAGTGATATTTTCAATATTACCCTTGACATTAATTAGTTTCATAAAATCTACATTTTCACTACCTAAATCCATTTTTACTTGAAGGAACAAACTAATAATACAGAATCACAGATTACATAGAGATGTACAGACAGAATCTAACCCTATCCTCTGCAAAAAAAATCTTTTCGTTACGTTTGAATATGTCAAACTCAAATTATAAACAAACAATGTACCACAGATTAATTAATTGTAGAGATGACCATAACTTGATTTTGGCAGTATAGATAGTGTAATACCCCCCACGTTGTAGCCCACATAGGGGTATTACACTATCTATTCTAATATTATAAAGAGGAAAGATATGTTTGTTTGTTTGTACCGAATTAGCTCCGAAACTACTGGACCGATTTTAACTATTTTTTAATCAGTAGAAAACTAAATTATCAGAAAGTAAAATAAGCATTATTTATTTGCAAACAAATTAGAGATCCTTAAGATAATTGCAATAATGTAGTTCAAAGTAACAAAATTTTGCAAAATTCATTATTTGGCGTGCGCTGAGGAAACTATTGATGATACATCAAAATTATGTAACACATTATTAAAGTACTCATTATTACCTACAAAAAATCGCTCTGGAATATATTTAAGCCCACGTTCGCACGGACATAAAAATATCGCAGCGGGATTTTTTCACACACTGGATTTTCAACGCTCTGCTTAGCACCAAGAGTTGAAAATCCAATAGTATATTTTTTTCGACGCGCTGGGATGCACTCTGTTGAATTGTCAACGCTCAACTTAACACCAAATGTTGAAAATCAGTGCGAGAAAAAATCCCGTCGAGACATTTTTACGTCCGTGTGAACGTGGGCTAACTATCATTATCATATCATATCACAATATATACATAATTAGATCGCCGCCGCCGCCGCGCCGGTAGAAACAAAAGTTGGGTAGATTCGTATCGTAGTATTAATTCTTAATTAAATAAATAGTTTTGTCATCAAGGGTATTTATGTAACAGTAAAATACTTTTTAATTCATTCGAACTGGACATTACATTTCGAAGTTATTACGAGTATAAAAATGCAATACACGAATTGTTCGACGCCACCACGACGTTCCCTACTCTATACGTATATGTACATTAACCACTTAACTACTATTAAACCGGCGCACGGTGGGCTGAAAATCCGCTTTCATAGACTTAGGGATTTCAACTTGCAAGTGCTTGTTTTTATGCTGGATATCGCTTCTATTAGTCATTACTATGTACAAAAATGACACCCGAGTTAATTCTGCCCAAAAACGAAGAAAATATATTTTTTTTACGACAAATTTGTATGAAGCTAGTATGAAAAATTGAATTATCTCCTAAACGGCATGTTTAACCGTAATATCCTTAGAGGTGGTCATAGTGCTAATTATTTATGATTTTTTGGTTGACGATTTGACGAAAAATTTCATGCCGTTTTATTTTTAAAAATCGTCAAAATATTTTTATTTGTTTTTACATATGAAACGATTCCTTTTAGTGTTTATGTTGAAGAACACGGACTTTTAACTACACGTAACATAAAATAGCATCACTCCTATATTTCCGAAGGAGTTGACAGAGGTTTATAGTACACCCACACATAGACAACTATGTTTGAGCTAAATATTTATCAACACATCATGAGTTTTAAAACTTTTCATACAACCAAATTACCAATTGTGTACTCTTCTAATGAGTCCGAAAAGAAGTGATTAAGTAACTATACTGATTAGGTCTTCTAATGAGTCTTTATAGGTGATTTAATGATTTCCAATATCCCACGACAATGCCAACTATGGATTACATTCAACTTTTCCTGATAAGTAAGCTAATTTGTTAATTAGCAGTGCTATGAGTTCTAAGAATAGTTAGTGACAATTATAAATTTTCATTAGCTAATGAGGAGATAACTAATGAGGGTAGTTACCTAATTATTGGCGTTTTGCAATAAAAGGGCTAAAATTTTGTTTTAAAATTCAGTTTGTTCAGAACTGTGTAACTGCTAACACTAAATCTGAGACTATAAAATCTTATAATGCAAAGTTTAATCACCAATTTAGGCTTGTTTGTTCTTCTACGAAGTTAGAGTACTTCATTTGATCATGAAGTATTGTTCAGTGCAGTTGTATCCCGCATAGGCGATTGCCTGTCTGACGAAGATCGTGTTGTTCTCAAAGAATTTTGTCGGAGATTTACGCGAGCCGCTTTACAAAGGTGGCAGAAATCCAACCGATTCCTTGATAATTTCAGGAGAAAGTACGAGAATTGGTTGGGAGCAAATATTGATTGGCCGAGTTTTGTGCAAACTTTAGTTAATCAAGAACCAAGTGTTGATGAGATACCAAGAGCGCCCTCAATCTCTCCAGAACCGTCGACATCAACGTCCATTGGAACAATGACGAAAAGATCCCGTAAACCATTCGAAGATCTGGGAAGTAAACAAAAAAAGAGAAGATCTGATGAACACACAGGCGAAGATTCCAGTGAATTGGCATATGCAGCTACAGCACGTTTAAAAGAAGAAGGGCATGGAGATATCGCCTCTGTCATCGAATTCATGATGAAAAATCTTGAAGCAGCCTCTAAATTAAATGAAACACTTAAGAAACCAGTGAAAACAATCATATTTACACCAGAAAAGGCGCTTGGATTGCTTCTTTCGCTAAAACTCTCAAAGTGACAATATATTACGTTGCGAGAGGCTGCCATTCGGGAAGGTGCAATCAGTGACAGTTACTGATTCATCGGCTAGGATTACACTTCAAGCTTTACTTGATATCACAGTTACAAGAATCCTTCAAAGCCTTTCTAAGGAAGAGCATAACAAGCAGTTGAAGCTGATATCCAAGTGGGGATTTGATGGTGCTTCTAACCAAAGCCGATGCAAGCAGAAAATGGAGGGTGAGGAAGATGACTCGAGCATTTTCATGACCTCCTTGGTGCCACTTAAACTGACAGATGGAGACAACATCTTATGGACGAACCCAAAACCATGCTCAGTTTTGTATTGTCGTCCAGTTCAGTTTACTTTTGTAAAGAGAGTGAAGCAGTTGTCTTTGAGCTGAAAAAACAAATGGATGAAGAAATTGAGGCCCTTAGCCCCACAGAGTGCAATAATAATAATAGGGTGACTCATGAACGATGATGACGATAATGACGATGATCGACGCTAAAGTTTGCACTTACCTTTCTGAAGCTAGATCAAATGCATCGTGCTACCTGTGCTTAGCAAAGCCTACAGAAATGAACCGCTTAGATGCTGTAACATCAAAAATTGTGTGTTCTGACCTGTATGAATTTGGCTTGTCATCCCTACACGCCCGTATAAATTGTATGGAATGTCTGTTACACATTGCATACAGGCTCGACTTCAAACGGTGGGCAGCGAGAAGTGATGAGCACAAAGAAATGCTACAGACAAGGAAGAAAATAATTCAAAATAAATTCAAAGATAAGCTCAATCTGTTGATTGATATAGTAAAACAAGGCTCGGGAACCACCAATGACGGGAATACTGCAAGAAAATTCTTTTAGTTTCCTAATAAAACCGCAGCTATAACCGGTTTGGATGAAGACCTTATCAAAAGATTTGCTGTAATTTTACAAGCAATTACATCTGGAGAGCAGGTCGATATAATAAAATTTAGAGATTATGCCCGCAAAACAGCAGAAAAGTACGTATTATTATACGACTGGTACTACATGTCGTCAACCGTTCATAAATTATTAATCCATGGGGCTGACATAATCGAGAAAAATAATATTGTGCCGATTGGGACTCTCTCGGAAGAAGCCTCAGAGTCTCGAAACAAAGATTTTAGGAGGTTTCGAGAACATCATTCGCGGAAAAGAAGCAGGCAGGATTCCAAACAAGACATTTTAAATATGCTTGTTGTTTCTTCGGATCCTTTGCTAAGTGCACAAAGGCCTAAGTTAGATGCCAAGAAAAAGCAGAGCTTTTTTGCTGAAACTCTCGACTTAATTCAATTTCAGGAAACTGAGTTCGAGTTTTTGGATATATCCAATCTGGATGCTGACTCAGAATTGGAGTCTGACAACGAGAGTGATAAGGAAAATTTGTAAAAAAATTATATATGTAAATTATATTTGTAAATTTGTAATTGAGTGTGTTTGGGTTTTTTTTTGTAATATTTAATGATATTTTGTCTTTTTTTAATTTATTTTACTTTATTTTACAAATGCTTAGTATTAATTCCTTAAATTAAATTATTTTGTATATAATATAAATTTATATGTTATTTAAATAAGAGTTTGATAATATTTTTTTATTTAAATTAATAAAAATGTAACAAAAAACAGCTATTTTTTATTTAATTTTTCTTGTTTTGTGTGTTCTTAATATTTGTGTTAATAACATATCGAACTTTTTAACTTGGACACTAAAAGGGATCGTTTTACATGTAAAAATAAATAAAAATATTTTAACGATTTAAAAAAAAAAAATGGCATGAAATTTTTCGTCAAATCGGCAACCAAAAAATCATAAATAATAAGCACTATGACCACCTCCAAGGATATTACGGTTTAACATGCCGTTTAGGAGATAATTCAATTTTTCATTCTAGCTTCATACAAATTTTTCTTAAAAAAATTATATTTCCTTCGTTTTTGGGCAGAATTAACTCGGGTGTCATTTTTGTACATAGTAATGACTAATAGAAGTGATATCCGGCAAAAAATCAAGCACTTGCAAATTGAAATCCCTAAGTCTATGAAAGCCGATTTCCAGCCCACCATGCGGCGCAGACATAGCAGCAATATTTGATTGGCTTAAGACATATTATCGTTAATTTGTGAGCTTCTTAGATTTGTATATGATATAATATGATAGTGTAATACCCACCATAGTCAGCCATTCTATGGTATGAGCATAAAACACTATTATCCTAGCGGGGTGTGAGTGTGTAAACATAGAGACTCCCGAGGCTCGGCCGCGCGGCTTGGCCTCCTAGCTCCTAGAGAATATATAATATGTTCTGTGGGCTTGGCCTCACTGAACCAAGCTGCCCCAGTGCAAACACGTCATAAGTGAGAACTTTGAGAACACTAGGGTTTACCATGGGTAAACTAATTTGTCTATACTCAATGCTAGAACAAAAAAAATGTTTTGTCTATTCCAGTCCCAGTTGCTTGTTGCGACAAGGACAATGCATGTTGTTGTGAAAACAATTTTATTTGATAATTTGTATTAAATATTCGCACATTTTGCGAAAATGCGGAGACAAAGTCTTAATTACTCATAATTTGTGATGGGATATACTTACAGTTTTAAGTTATTATTTTTGTTTTTGTAATTGTAATTGTTTTACATAATAATGGAAAAAGTGGAGGTTGCGTTTACTATTTTAGTGTTATATTTTGTTGTAACGACTGAAACTTCACGTGTTACTGTTTATCCCGGAGATACATTACCTCACCATGGTCGTTGTGAGCCAATTACAATTCAGTTTTGTCAACAAATCAGATATAATCAAACGATATTTCCTAACTTACTAAATCACGCTAAGCAAGAAGATGCTGGCCCCGAAGTCCACCAGTTTACACCTTTGATAAAAGTCAACTGTTCACCAGATCTGAAATTCTTTTTGTGTTCAGTATACGCACCCGTATGCACAATATTAGACACGGCCATTCCTCCTTGTCGACATTTATGTGAATCGGCAAAACAAAATTGTGACGAGATTATGATAACCTTTGGATTTCATTGGCCTGAACATTTGGAGTGCACGAAGTTTCCTGTGGCTACTGATGAAAACGTGATATGTGTTGGTGATAACAACATAACTCATGAATCTCGAAAACACACTGAATCAAAACTTCCTAAAGTGAACTTTAAGAATAACAATGAAAAAGATCCAACCAAACTTCATGGCGCTAAAGACTATGGATTTGTTTGTCCTGTACAATTTAAAGTTCCTAAGAACTTGGACTTGGAGTATTCAGTTAAAGTTGGAGGTAAAGTTGAATATGACTGTGGGGCTCCTTGCACTGGAATGTTTTTCAGCCAAGATGAGAAAAACTTTGCTCGATTATGGATTGGTATTTGGGCAACAATGTGTACTGTTAGTTGCCTGTTCACAGTTTTGACATTTCTCATAGACACAGACAGGTTCAGATATCCAGAAAGGCCTATTATATTCCTGTCAGTGTGTTACCTCATGGTAGCTGCAGCATATGTCATGGGCTGGAGTGCAGGTGACAGTATTAGCTGCCAAGGCCCATTCCCAACCACAATAAGTGGTGCAAGATTACCTAATATATCAGTAATTACACAAGGAACTAAGCATGAACCATGCACAATACTCTTCATGGTGGTTTATTTCTTCAGTATGGCCTCAAGTATTTGGTGGGTTATTTTAACACTGACATGGTTTTTGGCAGCTGGTCTCAAGTGGGGACATGAAGCTATTGAGGCAAATTCTCAATACTTTCATTTAGCTGCATGGGCTGTGCCTGCTATCAAAACTATATCAATATTGGCCATGGGAAAAGTTGATGGTGAGTATTTAAAATTATATTTAGTAGCCTATTTGCTTCTTTAAGAGACATTCAGTTGGTTTGACCAACTCATGTGGAACTAGTAAAACTGATTAATACTATTAGTATTTCATAGTAATTGTTTTTCTTCCTGTACTCATAGTAGAACAAACACTACTCATTGATTTTGATGTATACTTCTACACAATGTCTGTCTCTCTGAAATACTTGCCACCAGTGCATGCAAAGTTTGAACGGCATTTTATTAGGCAACTCAAAAAAACTATAAATTGGTTAGTTTTGTAGATTCATTATAAATAAAAGTGAAATACTGGTCACTGACTGATTAATCAAAAAATCTCAAGAAAGATTAAACATACAAACATGAAATCATCATCACGTCAGGAAATAAATATGGCGACAGTCGATCTAACTTGCCACTATAGATGTTTCACATCAAAAAATCCCATGGAATTATTTCCCAGCTTTTCACACAGTGTGGCCATGGGCAAAAGATAAAAACGATAAAATCATGTATATTTCTATTCCCACCTGACTTCATTGGAAAGGTATCAAATTATGTTTTTTTTTTGTTTCAGGCGATGTTCTCTCTGGTGTTTGCTATGTTGGACTTTGGGATGCTGATGCACTACGAGGATTTGTTTTAGTACCACTCTGTGTCTATCTAGTTCTTGGAACTATTTTCTTACTTGCAGGTTTTGTATCACTATTCCGTATCAGAACTGTTATGAAACATGATGGAACAAAAACAGACAAACTAGAGAAATTAATGATTCGTATTGGTGTGTTCGGTGTTTTATACACAGTTCCAGCATTAATAGTGATTGCATGTCTTTTCTATGAACAAGCAAATTTTGAAGATTGGATGGTAACTTGGCACCGTGGTATGTGTTCTATTCCTCTGTATTCTATTCCATGCCCTTTCACAAGAAGAGAAACAGACAAACCTAAATTTGAAATGTTCATGATCAAGTACTTAATGACTATGATAGTAGGAATAACTTCCAGTTTTTGGATTTGGTCAGGAAAAACAATAGTTTCCTGGCGCCAATTTTTCGATAAAATTAAGGGTCGAAGAGTGGAAGCATATGTGTGAACTGTAGGCAGCTTGTCTCATGCAGCTTTTTGAAATAAAATAGAAAATGTATTTTCCCGCCGTCAATGAGGCAGCTAAAACAGTGGCAGTTATTATAACTTAAGCATTGAGATTACTCTTCAATATTATTGAAATTCAAAATAAGGCTGATATTGTAAATAGTTTTTTTCTCATTTATAATTATTGTGTCTTAGGTGGTACTTATAACATTATTTTGTATTTTTTTGTAATTATTTTTAAGAATAGGATATCAATCAAATTAAAATCATTGTATTTTTAACTTCGCTTTTTATTGTTATGTTAAAACCACTGTCCTCCTATCTGTACTAAGTACTTGGTGTCGTTCTGGGTATTTAAAAAAAAAAGATTATTTATTTACAGGGTATTTTCTATAGAGAATATGTCACCCCTATTATTTAATACAAATACAATAGTCGTTCTGTTAGTTATAAAGCTGCTACCTCCAGTGTGTTCTTTCACTGCCTGCCAAATCGACTTCCGTTGTTGTAGCAAATTAGCAATGAATGTCTCAGGCGCGGTCGCAGCCCAAGATTTTGGGGGTTCACTATGGGTGCTGAAGAATATTTTTAGGGAAATATTTAATTGATACTCTAAACATTTTTTGATCTTCTAATAATGCACACTTTTTAAAATAACTGATCTTCTTTTTAACGTTCTGATCTTTTCTCGCAGTTGGTCGCAGTAACTAAGCTAGGGTACCCCGACCAGACGGGTTAGGTCAGTGACAAAAGGCGCGCGCGAGCCGATCGAGCGAAACGAGCGGTACCGCGCACCGGTACGGTAGTTAATACACGAGCGCTATAGCTTGTCTACTCTGAAATGACGCGCCCCACTACTGCATTACCATGTGCGTAAAATGCGGAAGTGGGGCGCGTCATTTCAGAGCGGATAAGCTTTACATCCAAGTTGGTCGCAATTAGTTGACTATTTAGTATTTTAAGGACCCCAAAATAGGAATTATTTGGGGTTCCATTAAATACATGTCATGTTTTAAGAAAGGTACAATACGCGCCACGAAAGATGAGACTTGACCGCTCCTTCCGCCGCCCCGATGACGCCCCGGCGCGAACTTCATACCGCTAAAGAGACCCATAAATCGTCTACTGCGCAAGTCAAACCACGTGGTGTGTCAAGTCTCATCTTTAGTGGCACGCACTGTACATCTCCATTTTGTGATTACTTATGCTATTCACTATTCAGGGACTTATAATGCTACCAAATTGGTCGCCAGCTTTTTGATAAATAATAGGTATTAGGACAGTCTGATTATGTAGGGTGAGAAGAGCGAGCGAAGCTAACTAGATATTAATTAATAGCCCGACTCGGATAGGTTAAGATTTGATTTACATTTTCAAACAGAAATAGGAGTCACATTGTCGACTTATGCAGGAAAGGCCACCATGAAAATGTAGAATACAAGAGCAAGCGAAACGAGCTCAAAAATTTGGCACACTCGGAAACGTTCGATTTTCTTTTGATAGTTCCAAAAGAACTAAGAATTACTTGCTTTTCGACTTATAAAGAAAAGCTCAAGAATCAAAACAAGCAAGCGAAGCGAGCCTCAAAATTTTAGCACTCCACTTTGAATAGGTTCTGTTTTCTTTTTACCATTATACAGAAAGAGAACTTACTTTGTCGAGAAGAAAAGCTCAATAAACTCGTTTTTACAGCAGTTTAGGTTTTTTAAATTTGGCCTTTAATCCGAACGTAGTGGCCGAGCCTAAATTCCCAAGTTTGCTTCGCTCGCTCTTGCATCCCTTATCCTCTCTTTGTATAACAGGCTTTATTTCTTAATGTTTTTGTATATGGGGTCACTGTGGCTCAAGTACCTACAGTTTTCAGTTAGTAAGATACGCAAATTATTCAAGGCTCCTCGACAGCTTGAATGATTTTGGGGGGGTCATGACCCCCAGGACCCTCCCCCTTCGGACCGCGCCTGGAATGACTACTTAAAACTGTATCTAGCAGTCAAAACACTAACTATGGCACTGTGTAAATAAGCTAAGCCATTATCCTGTAGGTACCTACTAATATTATAAATACGAAAGTAATTCTGTCTATTACCTATTCACGCCTAATGTCCATAATACCTCAGGCTCAGATTCACTCCTTATCTCGCTTTAATACGATACTTTTGGTACCCACCTCTCCCGGAATTCAGATAAGAATAAATCTCCCGGCTCCCGGAAGATATTTCAAATAAACAAAATTCTCTCGGAATTTAGAATTCACGCGCTCTAGACAACATGTAGAATTATTGTATATTTATTTATTTTTATATACCACTAGCTTTTGCCCGCGTGGATGTAGGAAAATATCCCACGGGTAGATACGTACTACCTGGATTACATATCTAATAGCCGAGGACAAGATCATTGACTCTTACCGTTGCACCCGCGTTGTCAACTATAATTATTTTGTTACGCGTAATTTTGAATCTGTGAAAAGTAAAGTACTCATTTTTATGATGTGATGTACAGGTCGTGCCATTAAAGATGAGACTTGACCGCGCCTCCCGCCGCTCTTTCCCCCGCCCCGATGACGCCCCAGCGGGGACCTCATACCGCTAAAGAGACCCATAAATCGTCTACTTCGGAAGTCAAACCACGTGGTGCGTCAAGTCTCATATTTAATGGCACGACCTGTAAAAGCATATTTTAATCTAAATTAAATGCCCAATTTAAATAACATATTTTATTGGATTTGGTTATTGGATAAGGTTCAATATAACACCGCTCAAAATACTTTCGGAAATAACATTGAATTTTTTATCAAATTCTGAAAGATAAAAATGGTCATCCTTAGAAGATAGACATACCATCACGGACATTTTTGTTGAAATTTTTAAGATGAACAATAATGTAGAACCTAATTTTTATGTAACTTTTAAGATTTCCGCGGCGTAGGCCAATAAAGCTCCCAGTCGGCATGATTTTTTCCGACAGCTTCAACGGTAATCCTCAAATTACAGTCAATTTACACAAAACCTTATTGAATTATAAACTAAAACCTTTCGCATGAATCACGTCGTCCATTTGTGAAAACTGTTTGAAATTCCGTTCGGTAGTTTTTGAGTTTATAGCGTTCAGACAGACAAACGCGGCGGGGGACTTTGTTTTATAATAGATATGTAAGGATTGTATACTGCTTGCCGGATTACTGCCATGGGATCTGGAGGCAAGGGTACTTGCGCACATCTGGGAATGGCGCGAGGAGGCGAAACGCCGGGTAACTCCGCTGCCGCGAGAAATCACGTCACAGCGGACAAAGCTCCGACAGGATCTCATGGCATTATAGAAAGTGCGATTGTCGCAAACTAGCGCTGGGCACGTCACAATTGCGGCGATAAGTTCCCTCTTTGAAGAGTGGCTAGAGAGGTGCCACGGTGTCCTCACCTTCCGCCTGACGCAGGTCCTCACCGGACACTTGTTTTGGGAGGTTCCTGTTCAGGATAAAGTGGGAGGAAACGCCCGGGTGTCACCATTGCGTGGATCGCCCGGAGGACACGGTGGTGCATACGGTGGAGGTCTGCCCGGCTTGAGCGGAGCATCGCAGTGTCCTCGTGGAGGCGATCGGCGGCGATCTGTCGCGTCCGGCCCTGGTTCAGGCCATGGTACGGAGCGAGAGGGCATGGGAGGCCGTCACCACCTTCTGCGAAACAGTAATGCGCACGAAGGAGGCAACGACGAGGCAAATTTCGTGCCCTCACGCCCCTAACCGCTACAGGAGACGCGCTAGGCGTCGGGAATCGTAGGCCGATTCCCGGCCGATTTATAAAGTCAGACGCACCTAAACGTCATTCTTGAAACATATTCACCACAAACAGCACAAAAACTATTTGAATCGATTAAGCAAGTTCTTCTTAATGTAGGCATATCGATTTAATTATGGAATTTAATAATTCGTTGCACTAAAAAAATATTAGTACGCCGCGTAACGAAATTAAAGTAGAAGTACCTGATACAAAAACTAGAAGTGCTAGAAAAAAACTGAGGGTAGACAATTATGAAATCAGCGAACTCAAATGGGGATAAAATTTCGAAAAAGGATCTCTAATTTTTTTGAACGACCTTTCCATCGACACCCAACACTATGGGATAGATGAGAAAAAACATCATCACCACTACGTTTAAGGGAGAAAAGAGACTTATATTTACAGTTGCAAATACTTGCAAAAATATGTTTTGCAAGTATTTGCAACAGTAAATATAAGTTGGTCGATTATTACTCGTAAACTTGTAAAGCCTACATAACTGTGATAGTTTTCCCTTTTAATTTCGTTATATTACTGCCGTGATTTTTTTCACACATCCAAAACCAACCATTTAGCTTGCATGGGGAGTCGTGTCCCCCTCGCACACGACTTAAACAAAAATTAGCCCTTTAAAGCTTAATATTTTGCAAACGGATACCTGAATCCAAAAATGGTTTTCACACACTCACAATTTTTTTGAAGGATCTTTCCAAAGATACCCCAGAGCATGATATAGAAAAAAAAAATCACTTTAGTTAAGGGTACCCTAAAAATTTTTTTCGTAATTTTATTTTACCACTTTGTCGGCGTGATTAATATGTATAGGGTCACCTGTTCACAAATGAAACACCAAAATTTCAAACCATCCTGTCTCTGCCGTTTCTCAAGTTAGGAGTCTAATTTTTTGCATCAAGATAGACAATTTAATTAGTTATCTCATCGTATTATAATTTTTTACTGTACTTTTATAATTTATGCATAAAAAAGCTTTTTTTTTTTAAATGAACTTTGTTTCATTGTGTCCATATATGTGTATTCAATGAAACACCTGAATTTTTACAATGAAACAAGGCTAAGCAACAATGAAACAGTATTATTAGTAGGTAGTGTTTTGTTTGCTTTTAATCAACCCAGGTAGGTATCTATGCATTAAATTAAAGAAATTTAAATGAAAATAATGTTTTATTCATAGTAATTATTATCTACGATATTAATCAGACTTAAACATTAACAATCACAGAGGTAATACCTGCGGGTTCAGGTTTAACAAAAAAACAATCACCCTGTCTCTGTCTTACAGGTCTTAAAAACTTATAAAATTTCAAAACAAATAAGTAGGTAGGTACCTAAGTATTTTTCGCTTAAAACAATCTAATATTTATCCTCTTCTTCCAACTAATCTATGTTGTACGAGTTGCAGTCTCATTATTTAAAATATCACAATCATTGTCATTTTTTTTTTCGCTTAAAACAATCTAATATTAATTAACCTCTTCTTCTAACTAATCTATGTTGTACGAGGTGCAGTCTCATTATTTAAAATATCACAATCATTGTCATTATAATAAGATATAATTTCTTATTAATTTAAGAATAAACAGGTAACAAAAATATCACATGATTAAAACCAAAACCCGAAACTCAGCCAGATTTTAACGCAAATTTAGTCTCGGTGATACACGAAGAGGGAAAACATAGAACGAGTTTCGGCTTTTGGTGCCGTTAATTTTTGGCTGAGGTAGAATCATCTTTATGTCTGTCAGTCTTATTTCTGAAAAATCTGGTTCTAAAGGGCTATAAAATTTCATCTCAGTCTTGTTTTTTACTCTCAAGAAAGAAACACCATATGCATTGGCACTTATTACTTTAGTAATCAATGCGACGTAGAATATTTCAAGCTTTTTGGTTTCAAAACCAACCATAACGTAGTAATGAACACTGCATTCACTAGCAGCTTTTCTTAGACTCCATCCCTGCCTTATAAGCTGAATAGCTTTAAGCATGTAAGCTGCCGAAAGATCTCCTTTTTTTCTTATAATAGCTTTACTACGTGCCAGCTGAAAAATAATAAATAAAATAACTACAAAGTAGGTAGTTACTGTAGATAGCCAATAAAAAGCTTTAAGAAAGTTGCTTGTGTTTAGAAAAATTATCGTTATTGTTATTTTCAACATGGCCTACAATGAAACAAGATAGTACACAATGACACACTGTTTCATTGTATACAACATAATTTTGTTTCATTGTAAACCAACAAGGTATTTTTTTATAACATAAATAAAAATTGCAACAAAGAGTGAACTATTTTCATACAGATTTAAGTCAAAAGACACTTTGAAACGTACAGAATGCAACGTAATATTGAACAATACGAAATTATCTTCTATAATTTGCTAAAAAATCACCAAATATGACCAAAAATTCTTACTTTTTCGCAGCAATATTCGTTTTGCGTCACTAGAGACGACCTCTTCCACGCGGCGCGCTCGCAAACTGGGCGTGTGCGGGGGGGGCCTGAGAAGGTCCTTTCTTGCTATCCTGCTCTATCTGGCAACGTCGCATTTTAGAAATATCGCAAAGTTTCACTGTGTACGATTGTTTCAATGTTGGACAGGTGACCCTACCCATGCCAAATTAGTCTCAGAGCTATACCGCGGTCAGATAGACAGACAGACGGACATGGCGAAACTATAAGGATTCCTTGTTTACTACGGAACCCTAAAAAAAGACTAATAATAACAAAAAGTTTTTTTTTTTTTTAAATTGGCAGTAATGGTGATTGTGTGTGTCGGTCTTAGAGCATTTAGTGTCGGTGAACAAGTCTTCTGCACAGAGTACATTTTATATAGGGAGATAGAGACGTCACTCGAACATTTTATGGCGCCCTCTATCAACAAGTAAATACAACAATCCATGAAGTAATATACGTATAGCTAGCTTCAAATCTGCAGTAAGCCCTCCGCCCTATCCTATTTTCTTTCGTTTTAGTTAGGTTGTAGTTTTTTTTACATTAATTCAAAATAAAACATAGATACAATTGTCAGATACTTTATTTCAATATTTTTTTACAATAGTTGAATGCCAACTCCTGAATTTTGTCTTCTGCATCATAATCTTTACGTGATCCACATAATAATTTATTTGTATCTTTGCACCAATTATATATGAATATATTAATCACAGAACATATATACTCAAAGAGATATTAATACATAAATCAGAAAGAGAAAAACGGAATAATGAATATTTTTTTTTTTTTTTTTTTTTTTTTTTTTTTTTTTTTTTTTTTCGTGGCGTTGCACTATTCGTGCTTATTGCCACTGACAATATATAATCTGATAATGACAAAACGTAAGAATCGATAACTCGCGAAATAATAAAAAGAATTACAAAGGGAAATTTGGAAACGGAAAGGAGAATAGTTGTTATTAAATAAAAATAATAAATTTTAATAAATTTAGCAGTAGGGGAATATAATACAACAGAAATGTAATGAATGTAATCATTTAACGCAACCAGTGACCCAACAAAAAGGCCTACTCGGTGCGTCTTTATACTAAACCAATAACTACTTATAAATTATGTACATACATATTGAAATTTACGTTTAAATAGATATATCATTATTTACAAGGAAAAGTGCTATGGTTTTATAAATATCTACATTAAAATTAAATAAAATACATGAGATAGAAGTGGGAAAAGGGACTCGGAGGGAAACAAGGCTTTGGAAAAGTGAGGAGTGGTCATAAAGGGGGCAGGCAAAAATAAAGTGGTTCAGATCTCCCACCTCAGCGCCACATTCACACTCAGGGCTCTGCACAATGCCGAGTCTGGCAAGATGAGCTGGAGTGCACACATGACCCAATCGCATACGTATGAATATTGTTGACATCTTTTTGCTTAGCTTGTACTTGCTAAACCAAGGTTTGACAGGAATGGATGGCTGAATATTACGATAAAATTTCCCTTTCACTGATTGCCCTAACCAAAGCTGACCCCAGGATTCCTGTAGATAAGCCCCGGGCAGAGCAGCCAGATCTTGGGAGTTGTTTTTGTACGGAAAAACGTCTCCACTTAATACGGCATCATTAGCTAACTGGTCTGCTCTCTCATTGCCTAAAATACCACAATGCGAGGGTATCCAGGCAAAATGCACTGAATATCCCTTAATAGAACACCTGTGGAGGAGTTCACGTATTTCAAATATAATAAAAGAATTATGAGAATAGAAAGGAAATCTGGCCAAAGATTGTAAGGCACTCCTTGCATCAGTTAAAATGAGTGAATTCCGTAAGCCCATAAGGAGTATATATTCGACAGCTTTGAATAGACCGTAACATTCTCCCGTAAATACAGATGATTCGGGCGGGAGCTTTATTTTTTGGACGACATTATACTGGGAGTGGTATACACCTACTCCCACACATGAGTCTCTTCCATGCTTCGAAGCATCTGTAAACAGGAGCTGACAGCCCTTCCAGTCTCTATCCATAGTGAAGTTGAAGTTAATGTTATGACATACGTCATCTCGGTAAATGTTAAGGTTATAATGAATGTTTGGTGACATAATTAATGAACTGTAATTACAATGATAAATAGGAAGAAATTGAGATTGGTGGCAAGGAGCATCAATTAAATTGTATTTTCTAAAGCTTTTAACTAAACACGGAGTATCTTTGTGCCTCCAGTAAGTAGACGAAGTAACTTCTTTAGAGAGAATAGAAAGTCTATTTCGCAAAGGATGATTTGTAAATTGCAGACACCGAGCCATAAATCTATCAGATAAAAATTGACGTCTCAAATGAAGTGGAGGGTCTCCACATTCCACCTGAAGACAATTAATAGGACTGCTTTTCATTGCACCTGAAACTACTCTAAGTGCCTTGGATTGAATTCTTTCCAATTTCTTAAGACCAGCAACATTAGCAGGTTCAAGCAAAAAGGTCCCATAGTCCAATACACTTCTAATCAATGTGTTGTATAGTAGTTTTAATGAAAAGGGATGTGCTCCCCACCACACACCAGCAAGACATCTAATTATGTTGATATTTCGTTCACATTTAGTAGTTATATAATCACAGTGTGGTAAACCTGTAAGATGTGTATCCAAAATAAGGCCTAAAAATTTTACTTGATTTTTAACCGGCATCGAGATATTATCATATGTTACTGTAACTACTGGGGACTTACGCATTCTAGTAAATAAGACTATGTTGCTTTTATCAATTGACAGGTGTAGACCATTGGTTTCCAACCAAGTCTTCAGTAAGCATAAAGAAGAGGTTAAGGAAATACAAATATTTGCAACAGAATCACCAGATAAATAAAGAAGTAAATCATCTGCATATTGAAGGACTTGTACTGACTCATTTAAAGAGGATTCTAAATCATAAGTGTAAATATTATAGAGAAGTGGACTAAGTACAGAACCCTGAGGAAGACCTTTCCATACTAAACGGGTAAATGTACACCCTTCAATATCTAGATTTAAAGATCTCATTGAAAGCATATTAATTATAAAATTAGACAGCATTTTTGGAATTTGTAATAAATTCAGCTTTTGTTCCAGGACTGATACTAGGACATTATCGTAAGCTGAGTTTATATCCAGGAAAGCAGCAATTACGGAGTTATTGGAAGAAAAGGCTAAGCGAATATCAGTTGTGAACACACTAAGACTGTCAATCGTACTCTTACCCTTCCTAAAACCAAACTGTGATGTTGCTAGCAAGTTTTTGCTTTCCAAAAACCACTCCAAACGATTCTTAATGAGATGTTCAACAATTTTAGCAAGAACTGTTGAAAGTGCAATTGGTCGATAAGAAGTGACCTTAGAAGAAGGTTTGTTTGGTTTCAGAATAGGAATAATTGTTTGAGACTTCCAACTTGATGGAATGTTGCCAGATATTAAAGCTGTATTGATGAGATCTAAATATATTAAAAGTACAGAGTCAGACAGATTGGCTATAAATGAATATGGGATACCATCTTCACCAGGAGCTGAATCCTTAACATGTGAAAGGACTCCTTTCAACTCACTTAGTGTGAAGAGAGAGTTCAACTCGGAATCCAAAATAGGAACATAGGGAAAATGCATTAAAGATCTCTGTTCTGGGACTGAAGGAGGAGCTAAATGATCCATGAACTCATTGGCCAACTCTAATGGCAGTTTTGAGACTGTTGTGTTACTGAATGCTGACCTGAATCGCCTGATATTTTGCCACACTACAGATGCGTTAACTTCTGGAGAGATAGATGCACAAAATCTTTGCCAACCTTCAAATTTCTTTTTCCTAAGGACCTTACGAGTTGTACGAGCAGCTTCTTGGTAAATCTCAAAATTGTGACGAGTCATAGTATGGCAGTAATTTTTTTCAGCTTCTTTTCTTTTTTTAATGGCCTGAGTGCACTCAGCATCCCACCAAGGTGGTGAAGGAATTTTGCCTGTAGCACCATTCTTAATAGGGAAAGTATTATCTGCTACCTCTATTAAAATTCTTGTAATTTCATTAGATAGTAACTGAGGATCTTGTAGTAAGGAATTAGATAAAGCAGAAATTCTTTCTTCCACACAATTTTTGTATTTATCCCAGTCTGCATTTTGAAGTCTGTACTTTAAGCGCGGTTGTGGTATTGGAATGCAAGCGTCTGGTTTTTTATGTGGAAAAGAAATAATTATAGGAAAATGATCACTACCATGAGAAGACGGTAAAGGAGACCAGGATAACGTCGATGCTAAATCAGGTGTGCAGATTGAGAGATCAGGAGCACTTATTCCCTCATCTGGATTTGTTTGGCGTGTTGGGAGACATGTGTTTAAAATGCACAAATTGTTTGAGTCTAATATTTCTAATAACTTTTCCCCATAATAATTGGAACTAGAACTTCCCCAAGATTGATGCTGTGTATTAAAATCGCCCATTACCAAAAATGGTTTAGGTAAAACTGTGAAAAGGTTATTAATTTCAGAAAGAATATTTACAGTAGGGCGGGAATAATATATACATACTATACAGATTTTATTTACAATAGCAGCAACGGCAGAGATATCGTCACTGAGACTTGGAAGAGGAAAAGACTGAAAAGACAAGTTATTTTTAATAAGCATGGCGACACCGCCATACCCATCGCTTCTATCCGTTCTTAGACAAGCATAGCCAGGAATTCTAAAAGAGAACCCCGGTTTAAGCCATGTCTCACAGAGAGCGACTGCAAAGGGATTGTATTTATTTAATATATAGTACAGATCAGATTTTTTATTCACAATGCTGCGACTGTTCCACTGAACAATCTTGGTTTGATTTGGATCCATTATGGTTAATATTAAATAAGTTAAACAGCGTATCAATTACGGTGGCAACGTTGGACGGTTCAATGATATTATTTTTAGAAAAAGTATTAATTAGCATGATTATTAAGTTTAAAATTTGACTTTCATTATTATTAGTTGTTGTTTTATTTTGCAAAGCAACACCATTACCTGACATTGAAACTTCATTATTAATAAGTTCTTGATGAGCTGCCCGGTCATACCCCTTGGCTTTTTGTGGGGGATCTCGAGGTTTTAGGAATACTGTTTTTCTGTGAGATGTGAAATTTGATGTGTCTGGTGAATTTGGCGAAGGTCGTGAAGAAGAAAATTTATTATTTGTATGTAAAGGAGCAGATGTTACCACATCTGCATATAGTTTGGAGATTGGGGGGTGCAGCTGCGACGCTTCAGCATATGACACGCAGCTATGGGCCATATAGTGCTTAATTGATTTTTGTCTCTCAAACTCTGGACATTTTTTGTTAATGGCGTAATGAATGCCACCGCAATGACAGCACTTACCGTCACTTTCGTCTTCAATACTACAAGTGTCAGCAGAATGCCTCTCCCCACACTTGAAGCACTGAGAGTTCGATCTACATTGTACCTTTGTATGACCAAAATGACAACAATTAAAACATTGAATTGTTGGGAATGTGTACAATTCTACTGGCATAGAATTGTAACAACAAAACACACGTTTTGGTAAAATTTGACCGTCAAAGGTGAGCACGACTGTTTGAGATGGTTTCCAGACAGGGGTCGGTTCGTGCACTTTATAATTAAGACGCCTTGCCTTAATAACTTTCCCGCATCCAGTGGGAACAGTCACATTTTCCATTATTTCGTCGGGAGACCATTCGGTAGGTACACCTTTAATAATACCCATACGACACACATTAATAGATGGAACAAATGCCTTCAATTTCTCTTTCGCCAAACAAGGGTCATTTATAAAAGAGTTTGCATCTAGGTAATGAGAGAAGCTTAAAGAAATCCTATTTCGACCGATCCGTTTTAAAGAGCCATTGACAATATTATTATAGCGACGTTTTTTAAGAAAATGCCCTAAAGAAATTGGGTGTAATGATTGAGCAGAGTTTCCAGTATCAATATTTTTTTGAATATGTACAACATATGGCGACAGGTCTGTGGCTGTGTACAAAGCCCTAGCAACCTGTGGCGCCTTCTGGGGAAGTTCTGAGGTGGGACGAATCTCAGTCTGGGGACCATCCACAGAACGTGGAGTGGCTTCCAGATGAACTTCTACCGATTCATTTTCGCAATGGCAATCTGCTTCTTTATTGGTTCCTGAAGAGTGACCATGTCTCCTTCTTTTATTGCAGTGTTTGCACATTTTGCGTGGAGCTCTAGCCCTTTTCCGCTCCGATCTGGTTATGGACGCATCAGTATCCATACTTGATTCGTCGTTAATTATAGTTATATTAAGCCCAACCGAGGGGACTGTGCCCCCCGGATCAGGCGGTTCCTTGTCCATCGGACAGAATAAAATAAAATATGAAAAAACTTACCCTAAATGTGGAGAATTATATACACAGACAATAAAAATAATTAGCTTAATTAATATCTACAAAAATCTACACAACTTATCTCCAATCTCAAAAGTTTTGTCTTATTTAAAAATCCGAAAGAAAAATCACAACCGCCAAATTCGACGATTCCCGCGCTTTTTTCATGAATTTTTTTTTTTTTTTTTTTTTTTTTTTTTTTTTTTTTTTTTTTTTTTTTTCATGGCGTTGCACTATTCGTGCTTATTGCCACTGACAATATATAATCTGATAATGACAAAACGTAAGAATCGATAACTCGCGAAATAATAAAAAGAATTACAAAGGGAAATTTGGAAACGGAAAGGAGAATAGTTGTTATTAAATAAAAATAATAAATTTTAATAAATTTAGCAGTAGGGGAATATAATACAACAGAAATGTAATGAATGTAATCATTTAACGCAACCAGTGACCCAACAAAAAGGCCTACTCGGTGCGTCTTTATACTAAACCAATAACTACTTATAAATTATGTACATACATATTGAAATTTACGTTTAAATAGATATATCATTATTTACAAGGAAAAGTGCTATGGTTTTATAAATATCTACATTAAAATTAAATAAAATACATGAGATAGAAGTGGGAAAAGGGACTCGGAGGGAAACAAGGCTTTGGAAAAGTGAGGAGTGGTCATAAAGGGGGCAGGCAAAAATAAAGTGGTTCAGATCTCCCACCTCAGCGCCACATTCACACTCAGGGCTCTGCACAATGCCGAGTCTGGCAAGATGAGCTGGAGTGCACACATGACCCAATCGCATACGTATGAATATTGTTGAAATCTTTTTGCTTAGCTTGTACTTGCTAAACCAAGGTTTGACAGGAATGGATGGCTGAATATTACGATAAAATTTCCCTTTCACTGATTGCCCTAACCAAAGCTGACCCCAGGATTCCTGTAGATAAGCCCCGGGCAGAGCAGCCAGATCTTGGGAGTTGTTTTTGTACGGAAAAACGTCTCCACTTAATACGGCATCATTAGCTAACTGGTCTGCTCTCTCATTGCCTAAAATACCACAATGCGAGGGTATCCAGGCAAAATGCACTGAATATCCCTTAATAGAACACCTGTGGAGGAGTTCACGTATTTCAAATATAATAAAAGAATTATGAGAATAGAAAGGCAATCTGGCCAAAGATTGTAAGGCACTCCTTGCATCAGTTAAAATGAGTGAATTCCGTAAGCCCATAAGGAGTATATATTCGACAGCTTTGAATAGACCGTAACATTCTCCCGTAAATACAGATGATTCGGGCGGGAGCTTTATTTTTTGAACGACATTATACTGGGAGTGGTATACACCTACTCCCACACATGAGTCTCTTCCATGCTTCGAAGCATCTGTAAACAGGAGCTGACAGCCCTTCCAGTCTCTATCCATAGTGAAGTTGAAGTTAATGTTATGACATACGTCATCTCGGTAAATGTTAAGGTTATAATGAATGTTTGGTGACATAATTAATGAACTGTAATTACAATGATAAATAGGAAGAAATTGAGATTGGTGGCAAGGAGCATCAATTAAATTGTATTTTCTAAAGCTTTTAACTAAACACGGAGTATCTTTGTGCCTCCAGTAAGTAGACGAAGTAACTTCTTTAGAGAGAATAGAAAGTCTATTTCGCAAAGGATGATTTGTAAATTGCAGACACCGAGCCATAAATCTATCAGATAAAAATTGACGTCTCAAATGAAGTGGAGGGTCTCCACATTCCACCTGAAGACAATTAATAGGACTGCTTTTCATTGCACCTGAAACTACTCTAAGTGCCTTGGATTGAATTCTTTCCAATTTCTTAAGACCAGTAACATTAGCAGGTTCAAGCAAAAAGGTCCCATAGTCCAATACACTTCTAATCAATGTGTTGTATAGTAGTTTTAATGAAAAGGGATGTGCTCCCCACCACACACCAGCAAGACATCTAATTATGTTGATATTTCGTTCACATTTAGTAGTTATATAATCACAGTGTGGTAAACCTGTAAGATGTGTATCCAAAATAAGGCCTAAAAATTTTACTTGATTTTTAACCGGCATCGAGATATTATCATATGTTACTGTAACTACTGGGGACTTACGCATTCTAGTAAATAAGACTATGTTGCTTTTATCAATTGACAGGTGTAGACCATTGGTTTCCAACCAAGTCTTCAGTAAGCATAAAGAAGAGGTTAAGGAAATACAAATATTTGCAACAGAATCACCAGATAAATAAAGAAGTAAATCATCTGCATATTGAAGGACTTGTACTGACTCATTTAAAGAGGATTCTAAATCATAAGTGTAAATATTATAGAGAAGTGGACTAAGTACAGAACCCTGAGGAAGACCTTTCCATACTAAACGGGTAAATGTACACCCTTCAATATCTAGATTTAAAGATCTCGTTGAAAGCATATTAATTATAAAATTAGACAGCATTTTTGGAATTTGTAATAAATTCAGCTTTTGTTCCAGGACTGATACTAGGACATTATCGTAAGCTGAGTTTATATCCAGGAAAGCAGCAATTACGGAGTTATTGGAAGAAAAGGCTAAGCGAATATCAGTTGTGAACACACTAAGACTGTCAATCGTACTCTTACCCTTCCTAAAACCAAACTGTGATGTTGCTAGCAAGTTTTTGCTTTCCAAAAACCACTCCAAACGATTCTTAATGAGATGTTCAACAATTTTAGCAAGAACTGTTGAAAGTGCAATTGGTCGATAAGAAGTGACCTTAGAAGAAGGTTTGTTTGGTTTCAGAATAGGAATAATTGTTTGAGACTTCCAACTTGATGGAATGTTGCCAGATATTAAAGCTGTATTGATGAGATCTAAATATATTAAAAGTACAGAGTCAGACAGATTGGCTATAAATGAATATGGGATACCATCTTCACCAGGAGCTGAATCCTTAACATGTGAAAGGACTCCTTTCAACTCACTTAGTGTGAAGAGAGAGTTCAACTCGGAATCCAAAATAGAAACATAGGGAAAATGCATTAAAGATCTCTGTTCTGGGACTGAAGGAGGAGCTAAATGATCCATGAACTCATTGGCCAACTCTAATGGCAGTTTTGAGACTGTTGTGTTACTGAATGCTGACCTGAATCGCCTGATATTTCGCCATACTGCAGATGCGTTAACTTCTGGAGAGATAGATGCACAAAATCTTTGCCAACCTTCAAATTTCTTTTTCCTAAGGACCTTACGAGTTGTACGAGCAGCTTCTTGGTAAATCTCAAAATTGTGACGAGTCATAGTATGGCAGTAATTTTTTTCAGCTTCTTTTCTTTTTTTAATGGCCTGAGTGCACTCAGCATCCCACCAAGGTGGTGAAGGAATTTTGCCTGTAGCACCATTCTTAATAGGGAAAGTATTATCTGCTACCTCTATTAAAATTCTTGTAATTTCATTAGATAGTAACTGAGGATCTTGTAGTAAGGAATTAGATAAAGCAGAAATTCTTTCTTCCACACAATTTTTGTATTTATCCCAGTCTGCATTTTGAAGTCTGTACTTTAAGCGCGGTTGTGGTATTGGAATGCAAGCGTCTGGTTTTTTATGTGGAAAAGAAATAATTATAGGAAAATGATCACTACCATGAGAAGACGGTAAAGGAGACCAGGATAACGTCGATGCTAAATCAGGTGTGCAGATTGAGAGATCAGGAGCACTTATTCCCTCATCTGGATTTGTTTGGCGTGTTGGGAGACATGTGTTTAAAATGCACAAATTGTTTGAGTCTAATATTTCTAATAACTTTTCCCCATAATAATTGGAACTAGAACTTCCCCAAGATTGATGCTGTGTATTAAAATCGCCCATTACCAAAAATGGTTTAGGTAAAACTGTGAAAAGGTTATTAATTTCAGAAAGAATATTTACAGTAGGGCGGGAATAATATATACATACTATACAGATTTTATTTACAATAGCAGCAACGGCAGAGATATCGTCACTGAGACTTGGAAGAGGAAAAGACTGAAAAGACAAGTTATTTTTAATAAGCATGGCGACACCGCCATACCCATCGCTTCTATCCGTTCTTAGACAAGCATAGCCAGGAATTCTAAAAGAGAACCCCGGTTTAAGCCATGTCTCACAGAGAGCGACTGCAAAGGGATTGTATTTATTTAATATATAGTACAGATCAGATTTTTTATTCACAATGCTGCGACTGTTCCACTGAACAATCTTGGTTTGATTTGGATCCATTATGGTTAATATTAAATAAGTTAAACAGCGTATCAATTACGGTGGCAACGTTGGACGGTTCAATGATATTATTTTTAGAAAAAGTATTAATTAGCATGATTATTAAGTTTAAAATTTGACTTTCATTATTATTAGTTGTTGTTTTATTTTGCAAAGCAACACCATTACCTGACATTGAAACTTCATTATTAATAAGTTCTTGATGAGCTGCCCGGTCATACCCCTTGGCTTTTTGTGGGGGATCTCGAGGTTTTAGGAATACTGTTTTTCTGTGAGATGTGAAATTTGATGTGTCTGGTGAATTTGGCGAAGGTCGTGAAGAAGAAAATTTATTATTTGTATGTAAAGGAGCAGATGTTACCACATCTGCATATAGTTTGGAGATTGGGGGGTGCAGCTGCGACGCTTCAGCATATGACACGCAGCTATGGGCCATATAGTGCTTAATTGATTTTTGTCTCTCAAACTCTGGACATTTTTTGTTAATGGCGTAATGAATGCCACCGCAATGACAGCACTTACCGTCACTTTCGTCTTCAATACTACAAGTGTCAGCAGAATGCCTCTCCCCACACTTGAAGCACTGAGAGTTCGATCTACATTGTACCTTTGTATGACCAAAATGACAACAATTAAAACATTGAATTGTTGGGAATGTGTACAATTCTACTGGCATAGAATTGTAACAACAAAACACACGTTTTGGTAAAATTTGACCGTCAAAGGTGAGCACGACTGTTTGAGATGGTTTCCAGACAGGGGTCGGTTCGTGCACTTTATAATTAAGACGCCTTGCCTTAATAACTTTCCCGCATCCAGTGGGAACAGTCACATTTTCCATTATTTCGTCGGGAGACCATTCGGTAGGTACACCTTTAATAATACCCATACGACACACATTAATAGATGGAACAAATGCCTTCAATTTCTCTTTCGCCAAACAAGGGTCATTTATAAAAGAGTTTGCATCTAGGTAATGAGAGAAGCTTAAAGAAATCCTATTTCGACCGATCCGTTTTAAAGAGCCATTGACAATATTATTATAGCGACGTTTTTTAAGAAAATGCCCTAAAGAAATTGGGTGTAATGATTGAGCAGAGTTTCCAGTATCAATATTTTTTTGAATATGTACAACATATGGCGACAGGTCTGTGGCTGTGTACAAAGCCCTAGCAACCTGTGGCGCCTTCTGGGGAAGTTCTGAGGTGGGACGAATCTCAGTCTGGGGACCATCCACAGAACGTGGAGTGGCTTCCAGATGAACTTCTACCGATTCATTTTCGCAATGGCAATCTGCTTCTTTATTGGTTCCTGAAGAGTGACCATGTCTCCTTCTTTTATTGCAGTGTTTGCACATTTTGCGTGGAGCTCTAGCCCTTTTCCGCTCCGATCTGGTTATGGACGCATCAGTATCCATACTTGATTCGTCGTTAATTATAGTTATATTAAGCCCAACCGAGGGGACTGTGCCCCCCGGATCAGGCGGTTCCTTGTCCATCGGACAGAATAAAATAAAATATGAAAAAACTTACCCTAAATGTGGAGAATTATATACACAGACAATAAAAATAATTAGCTTAATTAATATCTACAAAAATCTACACAACTTATCTCCAATCTCAAAAGTTTTGTCTTATTTAAAAATCCGAAAGAAAAATCACAACCGCCAAATTCGACGATTCCCGCGCTTTTTTCATGAATATTTTTCTATTTGAAGTTTACGTGAGTTGCGTTCCTTTTCTCTTAATTAAATTTAAAACATCTACAAAAAAAAAATAGTGTTGCGTTATTGGATAATTTTATCCATTTAAACAAACGTTACAAGATAACACAATAAATTTAGAAGGTGTCTCAACCCCTTAAACATCTTAATTTGTAAAAAAAATTGTTGTTATTTTAAGAAAATCTAAGTAAAATGGAACAAATGTTTAGTCTAAACCCATCAACATTTTAAGAACAACACCATCTATCAATAAGTAAATTAAACTTTTGATATTACTATACGAGTAAATTAAAAATCTATTGAATTGAGTAGTGTATCTCGAAAAGCAGAAGCCTACCTAAACTGGTCGGTTACGATTTCCTCACTTTTGTTCTAAGCTATAGCACCGTGGTCTTCTGGACTACAATAACTTACGTCTTACTATACCTTTCACTTTTTGGTACTAAGACATACCATAATGTTACCATACCATAGCTTATTTTTATTTTTTGGACTTATTAAACGCGTAAAAATTATGTATATTAATGAATGTACAGGAGGTTGATTAAAAAAAACCAATTCAATGGATAAAAACCACCAAAAATTAAGAGTGTTATTGTATTAATTATTTTTAACATAGCCAATAATATTGACATACATGTAAATATTGTACACCCCATGGGTATGTTACAGTGATACAATAATGTTAGTGTAAGAAACTTCTTTTCACCTGTGACAAAACAATAAATAAATGAATACGAATAGCATCATTTGTTTTATTATGCAGTCAATAATAATATGATACTAGCAATGCTAGGCGTGGGCCATTGTCTAATAATTCAATGTATCCAAGACTGTAAAACAACTTTGTAATATCAGGATAACAAAAAATAAAATTGACTTTTTATGTATAGAACTTATTTTTACTGCAGAATAAGATTAAATTACATAAATTATAAAAATCATATCTTAACACCCAACTCCATAACAATCACTTAGTACTTTCACTCTTGCTCAGAACAGACAATTAAATATAATGTGGAAAATTACGCCCTTGTGTATTTACCCCAAATGTGAAGCATAAACACTGACGCAATGAAGAGCAGAGACATTACTAAAACTGGAACTGGTCCTCTGCAAATAACAATAAACAATTGTTGAAATACATGCATTTAATTCAATTTATTATCAGTAGGGAGAAGGAATTACTGTTATCATCATTCTATCATTTCATTTTGATTCTACATTTAAAATAGTTGTAGACTTGCCATAAATGCTTTGATTTAATTTTGTTGTTTCTATAAATGAAAATGGCTGAACTTCAGCTTTTTTGTTGGTGATATCTTAGTTAAACAAAAAAAACCACCTAAGTGCGAGTCGGACTTATGCTTGAAGGGTTCCATACCAATATTTATAAGAACATATTTATTTTATTGATTTTTAGTATTTGTTGTTATAGCAGCAACAGAAATGCATCACCTGTGAAAATTTCAACTGGCTAACTATTACGGTTCATGAGATACAGCCTGGTGACAGATGGACGGACAGCAGAGTCCTTAGCAATAGGGTCCCGTTTTACCCTTTGGGTATGGAACTCTAAAAATGCTAAGAATTTGATTAAAATAGTTCTATGAAATAAATAATAAGACACTTTGTTTGGATCCACACAAATTTTTGGATAACCAGAACTTTTCAGGTATAGCTGTAACTTACACTTTAACGCCAGGAGAATCATCAGTGTAGAACCGCCACATGCCACCTGATCCGGCACCAGTGCTGCGGTTTCTGGCAGAAGTGGTAGTTGTTGTGGTTTTACGTTGACGAACTGTGCTACCGCTGGATGATCGTGGTGCTGTAGTCGCCTTGCTTGGTGAGCGACTACCAGATCCTACAGATGTAGAGCTTGGGGAAGGAGGCTGAAAGTAAAGTACCAAAGTTAAGTCCATGAACATTGATCTCCATTCACCGATATCCACAATTATAAAATAACATTATTAAGCCTTTATTATACGCACCATATTTGAAATTATCTGCTTCAATTAAGAACCACCCACAATATGTAGCGATGTCTGATAAGCTTAATAATTTAACTCTCGAAATTACAAAGTAGAGCAACTCTGAAATATTGTGTTGGTTGGCAACTAACATGCTACGCGTACAAATCACATTGACACGTTGACAAACAATGTTGCCATTTGCCAGATTATTTCATTCCATTTAAATTGTTGTGAGGTAATAATTAATTAGTAAATGCCATTTAACAATTTAATTATTAAACCAGTGGCGTTATACCAAATAAATATACCTAATTTACGCAATATATAATAAACAAAGGGCCTGCTACATAGCTGCCAACCATGTCCCCAACAGAGGTGACCTTTGTTGGCGACAGGCAGAGCTGTTTGAAATTTGGTCGTAAACCACCATCTGCACGGTAGTAAACCACTAAGGTCACCTCTGTCGTGACGCGGTTCGGGACCGTTTAGCAGGTACTTTATACGTTGGTTTTCACAAAGATATATTATTATTTTGAAAATTTCACACGTAAAGCCTTTTTCAAACTAGCTTCAGCTTCCAGTTTAACCGGATGTTGCTAAATACTATATTGTTAGCAAAATATGAGTAAACTATTCTATAAAACACATTTTCGTAAACGACTATGACTAAAATGTTTCATTTTGACAGTTCAACAACATTCATTACGTTATTAACGTTGTTGAGCAGATTTTTTTCCAACTATGAAACAATGGATTAACAATCTGTTTCAAAACGATTCCGATTGTTATTGATCGTGTATTACGCAATTAGGATGCTGTATTCCCCGCAGGGTTAGGCAGAGGTGTACCTATAGTACACCCGTGTTATTTATTATTGTCTGTTGACAAATTAATAATATTTTTTGTTAAAATATACAAAACCTTCAAATTCTTTTAATGTTAAATAGGAAACTATTTAAAAGTAGATAAAACTTGCGTGAACTAACCTTTACAAAGGCCCTACATTTTTAAATATAGCTACCACCAGTTATCCATATTATTTCTAACTCCATATAGTAATATTGCCAAATTAATCAAAACAGCGAAATATTTTACAGCTACTTTCAAGTACACACAAGTTTTACACTTTCAGTATACAATGTCGCCCAAGGGCATAATATTTCTGAATATTGCCCGCATTTTTCTGAATACTCATGAAAAATTATCGAATTAATATTGGCCGCATTTTTCTGAATATTCATGAAAAATTATCGAACTCTTGACTTTTTTTTCATCCCCCTATGATTTTATGAACATACACTTGAGTTTTTTTTTAAATAAACACTGTTTTTTAGAAAAAAATGTTTTCTCCTCCGTATTTTTGCATAGTCAACAAATTTTTATAAAAAAATGTTCATCAATCTGCCTAGCCTTTTCCCAACTATGTTGGAGTCGAATTCCAGTCTAACCGGATGCAGCTGAATACCGTATTTTACATGGAGCGTCTGCCTATCTGACCTCCACAACCAATACTGGGTAATAAATACGATACTTCTTGGTAAGACTGGTTGTCAGATTTTCGGGCTTCTGACGACCCGTAACGACTGTCAAAGATCCACGAATGACAGCTGGGACCAACGGTTTAACGTGCTTTCCGAAGCACGGAGGAGTCTCGGTATGAAAAGATGGTCACCCATCCACAGACCAACCTCGACAAGCGTAGCTTAACCTGATGAATCGAACCATGCGGCTGTTATTAGTTAGCTTAGATAAAATAACTCATAAGCTTTTAGAAATAATGAACAAAATGCAAATCGAGCAAATAGCATCGGAGATATGGCAAATGCTACTCAAAACATAAAACATTGAATAATATGAAAAATATTAAAGATAGACCCCCCTTTTAAAGTTATTTTTCGAAAAAAAAATCATGAATATTGGCAAATGCCGATGGGCGATATTGTATACGCAAACATTTCCGCAAAATTCTATATGATTTGTGGTGCAAGTGTGCATCACAGCGGGCCCTATCAGAATACCAGCGCTGCGGTATTTATTTATTTTTAAATATCGCAGCATCATGCTGAGATAGGAGCCTTTTTGGCCTCGCACAGGTCGTATTTTCCTTTTTTTTTTTGTTAGTCTAGAATGCTCCTTTTTATTTTTGTTAATGTTTGTACCTTTTTTTTATTATGTTTTGTATTTCCTGTACGTGTCCCAAATAAAATATTTTCTTCTTCTTCTTCTTCTAATGCTAGGAATTTTGAAAGCAGATTTATTGCTAGTAATGTCAAAATCCGTGTGTGGACTTTAATTCTGCCATCACCAGCGAGTCGCCACCCGGTGACAAAATATAGTGCTTCAAGCAAGTTAAAACTGTACTGAAAACCATGGAATGAGGTTAAAAACTGAAAGCTCATAACAGGTGACAGCACATTTGTACGTCATTAAAACGCCATTGTTGTGTTTATGTTCACTTTTCACCAGTTCCTTAAACGCATGTCCAAGCGTTACTTTGACTCCGCTCCTAGACATCGCAACCCCTTGGTTGTCGAAGCAGCAAACTATGTCCCTTCGAGAATTAGTCAGATCCGCCGTCCGAGGCACGTTCTTTCCGACCCTGATGATCCCATTACACTCCTCCAGGAGAAGAATAGGGCCACCAGTACAATATACAAAAACAGACGCCTCCCGTCATTCCGACCTCGCCGCCGCGCCGAGGTTCTTTGCGATCGCGACCGTGTCCCTGAGTAAATGATACTCCTCCCCGACCCTTGCTCGAAAAGGAGGTGCCAGCAAGTTGTTGCCGCTGAGCTGCGTTGCTTTAAACTACCCCGCATAATAATCATGATTTAAACCAATTTTGATCCAGCCTGTCCCTTCTTGCTGTCCTCCCCTCAGCGACGCCCTAAGCCGAGGTTCGTACCCCACAGGGGATGCCCTTAGCGAGCGTTCGCCTAGTTTTAATTTAGCATAGTTTTTTTGCTCCTGGCTGGAGGCTCTAAGTGTAGCAGCTTAAGGCACCCACAGGAAAGTCCGGTTAAGCAGCCAAGAGTGGTCAAAACAGTGAGTTGCCATGTTAAAAAAAAAAAAAAAAATGATCGTCAGGCGACGACTTCCGCCTATCATGCCATCTCTTTTGCACGCGTTGAATTTGTATAAACTTACCCTGCTGTCAGATTTTGTCCGTTTGTATTACATTGTGTGCGTGTAAAGAAAGTTCGTATCGTATTGCAGCAAAGCAAGTGCGCGAAGTTGTGTCAGTTAGGCGTGATATTTATTTAAAATATCTAAAAGTTGATTTATTCATCAAACATATCGTTTGTAAGTACGGTGTGGTATAGAAGGTACTGTTTTAATCAATAAGCGTATGAATTGGGCAAAAAAAAAGATTAAACAAGAAATTCGTGTCCGTTTCGACCGCGCGGCCACGGCGAAATTAAAAAAAAAAACCACGCCAAGATTTTGTAAAAATTTGTAGAAGTTGATTCCCAAAACCATAAATTTGTCAAAGTTATGGTTAAAAAGTTATAAGGGTTTGAACGTGGCCGCGCCATTGAAACGCGGCGAACCGCGCGGCCACGGAGATCTTTAAAAGTAAGCGTTGCAGAGATCTGAAATTCAGGTAAGTAACAGATTGAATTTGTAAAAAATTTGTAAAAATATAGAAAAAAATCCTAGGTTTATATTTTGGGAGCTATAAGACTAAAACTCCATGGCCGCGCCATCGAAACGATGAAAATTACGTTATCGCCGATATCTCGCTGAAAAAGCATCGCAGGGGTCTGAAGTTTTTTGTAAAACGTAGATTTGAATTTGTCGAAACTTGTAAAAATACTACAAAAAATCCTAGGTTTATGTTTCAGGAGCTGTAAGACTAAAACCTCATGGCCGCGCCATTGAAACGGTCAAAAAACACGTTATCGCCGATATCTCGCTGAAAAAGCATCGTAGGGGTCTGAAGTTTTTTGTAAAACGTAGATTTGAATTTGTCGAAACTTGTAAAAATACTACAAAAAATCCTAGGCTAATATTTCAGGAGCTGTAGTACGGTATCGCGTAGAAATAAGTCGTGATTATTTATCGAAGAAAGTAATTGTAAAGCGAGTTTTTTGTAAACAACACCAATTAATATGTAAAACTACCGATACTAGGCAAAAAACATGTATTTTTTCGGTATTTATAACTTTCAATACGTTTTGAATATTTCGATAGGGTGACCATGAATTTTTTTTTTTCCAGAAAACTTTCCACCTATCGTTTTGGAAATTGTATCTCAAGGATTCTAAATTAAATTAAAATGAAACTACAAGATACAAAAAACATATTTATATTTCTTTTATAATCATATAAATCACAGATTATTTACTTACCCTAACACATATATTTCTTTCAAACTCACAAATCACAGATTATTTACTTATACTTTCTTTCAAAGTCGCAAATCACAGATTATTTGCTTACACTTAGTTACACTACTAAATAGGGTGACTGGTAAGCAGTGATCGATGCTTAAACACGTGAATTAGCTCATCATTATGAACAACTTTTACTATGGGACCAAACCTGAAATCGCGAAAAAAATATCAGCTGTTCCATACATTTACGATCGCATAACTCGTCAACATGTATGGAACAGCTGATATTTTTTTCGCGATTTCAGGTTTGGTCCCATTGTTGCCATGTTCACAATGATGAGCTAATTCACGTGTTTAAGTATCGGTCACTAATTACCAGTCACCCTAAATATATTTCTTTCAGTCACAAATCACAGATTATTTGATTATTTTATTATTATTTATTTATTATTATTAAACATAGCTCGCATAGACTATCTACCTACGCCCCGCTCGGTAAAAAAACAAAAAATACTTTTTTTTAAATATTTTAACCATGTATTCCTACAAAACTAACCCTCAGTTAGCAATATCTTTCTTCAAGCAATTTAAAAATTTGTTCAAGCAGTTTCTTAGAGAGAATTTTTGGTGCCAGAGTCTATGTCTTTTTAAAAATAAGTATAGTAGTATAAGTAGCACTTTTTCCAGAGTTCTAAAAATAAATACCTAGCAAATACACAATTTGGACACCTTTCCGCATAAAAATATCATCACGATAGAGCAACCAGTATTAAAATAGGTACCTAATTAGGTACACATTTTCATTACAAGACTAGGTCAACTAGGTTGATAAAAAAATAGGAAAAGTATTAAGTGGTAAGAGAAGAGAGTAATTAGTATGAATTACTTATCTTGATAAGAAGTATTAATTTGAAATCAAATCCTATTGCTTACGCCTTACGCTTTCGAAGTTGTAACAGCAGAACGTAGTTTTCCAAAGATAACAAATATCCGAAACAGTGCACAAATTAAAGTCCGTAGGAATGTCAAAATTTAAAACACCAACGAGCAATCCGTGCGAATTAACTGAAAGTAAAACGACGACTGATCAACAAAAAAGCCTTTGGCGGGAAGACGGGGTGCAGCGGCCGGGATATCTCTCACATATTGGACTGCTGTGATTGGTTATACAGCCTTCGTCTCCCGCGCTGCACCCACGTTCTGTTCGCTCCTGTGTACTGTAGTGTGTGTGGCCTTATGGTTAATTCCTTTAGTGCAATTCAATGTTGGAATGCATGAGTTAATTACACGTTACTTATGACATAATACTGTTAATTACAGGGGGTTATTTCTGGCAGAATTTAGTCTTAGACATAAGTTATGTGTTTGATTCCACAATTATTCATCAAATAATGCTATCTTACAGGAATTACGAATGTTGAGCAAAGTTATTTGTTATGGTTCTGGCACGTGTACTCAAAACCACAGTATTGTCAAATCAAGCAATGATTTAAGTGAATTTAAAAGAAATAAACATATGATTTTGTATTTTATCCGTTTCATTTTAATTGAATTTAGAATCCTTGAGATACAATTTCTAAAACGATAGGTGGAAAGTTTTCTGTAAACAAAAAACCATGGTCACCCTATCGAAATATTCAAAACGTATTGAAAGTTATAAATACCGAAAAATACATGTTTTTTGCCTAGTATCGGTAGTTTTACATATTAATAGGTGTTGTTTACAAAAAAAAAACTCTCTTTACAATTACTTTCTTCGATAAATAATCACGACTTATTTCTACGCGATACCGTACTACAGCTCCTGAAATATTAGCCTAGGATTTTTGTAGTATTTTTACAAGTTTCAACAAATTCAAATCTAGGTTTTACAAAAAACTTCAGACCCCTACGATGCTTTTTCAGCGAGATATGGGCGATAACGTGTTTTTTGACCGTTTCAATGGCGCGGCCATGAGGTTTTAGTCTTACAGCTCCTGAAATATAAACCTAGGATTTTTTGTAGTATTTTTACAAGTTTCGAAAAATTCAAATCTACGTTTTACAAAAAACTTCAGACCCCTACGATGCTTTTTCAGCGAGATATCGGCGATAACGTATTTTTCATCGTTTCGATGGCGCGGCCATGGAGTTTTAGTCTTATAGCTCCCAAAATATAAACCTAGGAATTTTTTCTATATTTTTACAATTTTTTTACAAATTCAATCTGTTATTTACCTGAATTTCAGATCTCTGCAACGCTTACTTTTAAAGATCTCCGTGGCCGCGCGGTTCGCCGCGTTTCAATGGCGCGGCCACGTTCAAACCCTTATAACTTTTTAACCATAACTTTGACAAATTTATGGTTTTGGGAATCAACTTCTACAAATTTTTACAAAATCTTGGCATTGTTTTTTTTTTTAAGTTTCGCCGTGGCCGCGCGGTCGAAACGGACACAGAAATTCAGCATTTCTTGTTGAAAATCCGCGTTTTTTAAAGACATTTTTTATCTCTCTTGTTGTAATTAATGAAAATAAAAATGATTGTCAGAAATTGTCATTTTATTGTAACCTACTTAACTTCTTTTTTGGTGGGAAATTATTAAATAACTTCTCCCGCTCTGGGCGGAGCGGGAGGGCGTGTCAGACATATATTATAATGTACTCTGTGTCTGACTCTTACTAACTAAAACCTACCTACCTACTTTGGCTACTTCTAGCAACTTTTTGGGTTAAAAAAACTGGCAATCTAGCAACTTTTTAAAAAATTGTCTAGCAACTCGGTAATGCTAGCAGTTGGCAACACTGATTGTGTTGTTATCAGATGTTATTACACTTATTACCTCGTCAAGTCGTCAGTGGCCATTGATTTGTCAGGTTTTTGAGGTTACGATTGAAGATAAGTTGGTCTCTTGTTTGATTAAAAATATTTTCTTTCACTGCTGACTGTAAAATTAATCAAGTTTGAATTTGTATTATTGTTTCAACCACAACATCAAACACGTTTTGATAATATATTATGCTATTTCGATTTCACAACTTTAGCAACAAACTCTCTACCTTTGTTTCACTATCAAAAATCATGAACAGTAATAAATGCTATTTTAGATACATGCAGCAAGAAGAAAAAGTCGATATTACCTTTTTATTAGATGTTAAAGGCTCCGCTAGGCAATTTAATTTTAGCCGAAAACCTTCAGAAAGTTTGCAGGTTTTGCTCAGTCGTATGAAAACCAACATTCAAAAAGTGATTGACAAAGGAAATAAAAAGAAAAAAGTTAGTCAGGACGATGGAGTCCTTCACATAGAATTTTATGATTCTAAGAATGTTTTAATCAATGAAAATAGTACTTGTAACGACCTGTTTACTATGAAAGGCCCGGTAAAATTAAAAATGTCAGATAGTTTCTATGAAGTAGTTTTTAATTCTCCATGGGTAGTTAGTATGAACTTACCGCAAAGTATTTTAGCTGGTTTTCCAGTTCATCCACAAAATTTCGAGACCCAATATGCTAAACATGACAGCTGCACTTTTAATTGGTATAAAGGATTACCATTAAATGAAAAGGGAAAATCAGTAAATGAGCAACAAATTCAATGGCAACTAACTGGCAACAAATTCATTTATACTCCTGATACACAAGATGTAGGAATGAAATTAAAGTTTGAGTGTATACCAGGCAAGTATTGTTAACTGTGTATTTTACATTTGCACCTAAGTATAGAGTCAAAGTCTTCACATTTTATATAATTCTTATACTTTCAAACTTTTAGGCAATGATGGAATGGTTGGCCCTGCTGTTGAAACTATATCTAAGAATGTAATTGAAGCAGGACCTGGGAACTGCCCATTTGAAACTCGACATATGTTTACAAAACAAAAATTGCAACTTAAAAGGTTTAAAACAACTTTATTTTATTTTACTACAATTCTATATCAGCAGCATCTTTTTCTTATTACTCATTTGTATACTTAAAAATATATTAATGTTTGTTTGCAGCTTCAGATGTGTATCATACAATATTTTGGCTGATTTATATTGTGACTCAGATCACACAAGAACAGTTTTGTATCCATACTGTCCCCCATATGCATTACACATTGATTATAGAAAACAACTCATATTGAAAGAATTACTTGGTAAGTTTGTGTAATGTTTTATTGTAATTTCAAAACACATAAACCTTTTAAACAAGAATATTAATAAGTAATTTAATTTTGAGAAGACCCAATTTTTTTAATATTGTCTGGAATAATGCATCCATTTCACTGCACTACTGGCATTGGAATGGGAAAGTTTTATTAGAGATGTTTCTAGTAATAATTTATACTTTTTATATGTATCAGGATATAACAGTGATATATTATGTCTTCAAGAAGTGGATAGTAAAATATTTCGCAACTGTTTAACACCTATTATGGATTCTGAAGGTCTAAATGGTTTATTTTACAAGAAGGGAAAACAAGTTGCAGAAGGAGTGACCTGTTTTTACAGAAGAGATAGATTTAAGTATGACTTGTAACAATTTGCTTACCAATATATTGACTTCATCATCTACCTATGTAACATGTATTAAGTATACATGTTACATAGGTAGATGATGAAGTACGTATGAACAAAATAAATTATTCCTTTTTAGATTTTTAGGAGATGAAAGCATAGTATTGGCTGAAGCTGTGAAAACTAAAGAATGTCTTAAATCAATTTGGGATAAAATTAAAAATAATAAACCTCTAACAGACCGATTGTTAGATAGATCTACAATATCAAGTGCAACATTCCTACAATCAGTTGACAATCCTGATGAGGTTCTCATAGTTGCCAACACACATTTATATTTCCACCCTGATGCTGACCATATAAGATTGTTACAAGGAGGTATCGTCATATACTGGTTAATGGAGATTCAAAAGGATTTAAGAGTTAAGGTAGGAACAATGCGGCTTTTCATTTATCTTAATGTTTTTTTCTTATTTTATTATTTTGCAATTAGATCAAAAAATACAAAAAAATGTGGAATTAAATTTCAAGTGGACGGATTTTAGGGTCTTGTTATTAAGTTTCTAGAGATAAGGAGGAAAAAGTGAAAAAATAACAATGCCAGTGACTTTTTTTACTTCTTCTGAGTCAAACTCAAAGCATTTATATCAATTAAACCAGTTAATTGATTCAGGCGTGACCTTGCGGGAATCCATTATAAAATCCAATAGACATGGATATAGTAACCTGTTTTACATAGCTACTTCTAAAAAGCTATAAAAAACCCTGAAAGAAATCGACAAGTGTTTCACGATGGATTGTGTGCAAACATTCACTTCCTACTTGGTACTTTGCTTGTCAGACATGAATTCGACGAATAACTCAGAAAAATAAGGGAATATAAAAAACTTTCTATGTTTTTATAATATTATGTTAAAATCGTATCGTAATATTGTGTTAAAATTATATGACGCCGCTAGAGCATGGACACCGGTTTTCGATAATATCGAAAAACGGAATATAGGACCTAAAATCCAATATTGGAAGACCAATATTTGATTTCACTGATATCGGTTTTTCGATAGTTGATATAAAAAAAACAAGACGCAATAGATCAAAGAAAGAAGATTCAGACTGAGCGAGGTTGATGGACGAGCGACGAGCTCGAGCGACGAGAACCTGCTTCTAAAATGCTGACGCCAAGGAGAGGCCGAGGTCATACGGTGGCGCGCGGACTTTACACTCCGATGCTAGGGCGTGACCTTCGGGTTCGATTCAAGTGGCCTGATACGCCGGGAATTGGTGGGGATAGTGACCCAGGGGTTTCAACTGAGGAGCCGGAAGGGGTCACTGTCTCTGTTGTGACCAAATCCAGCAACCTGAAGGGCTCGTTCACACGCGCCCTTAAAGGCGGCCGAAAGGATGGAGATTCTACTTGATTGCCTCGGAGACGGCGCAGTTGTGGAACGAAAATAGTCGTCTCTGGTTCGAGCTGGAGGACCTCAAGTGGGAGTTTTCCGCGCACAGGGATGACTGGCAGCGGTAGGCAGATTCCGCGACCACCGGCTGCCCTCCTGCCACGCCTTCGTCAGCCACCGCACCTGTTCCACCACCTGCAATTGCCCTGTAGGACCACGACATACAGAGGGTGGCCAGAATAAGCAAGTTACAATGTGGGAGTAAGGTGACTGCCCGACTGGAGGCCATGGAGACGCGACTCCCCCGGCCGAAATCTTCTGGCCGCCGCTTACGGTAGATAAGCGGAGGAAGGAGAAGTCCGCCAGCACAAGACAAGAAACTTGTGGAGGGGGGCCAAAAGAGCACGGCAGGGCTCAAAAAGTCTACAGCGGGTACGTCCGCGCCCCTTTTCCACTCAACCGCGCTCCCGGCGACCGCGCCTCCCACCCAAGAGGCCTGGAGAACGGTGCTCAAAAGGGGCCACAAACTGATGGATTTCTAGTAAGTTTATAAATTTCCTTCACCATATCTGGGGTTATTGGGAACTCGGCGGTAGCAACTTTACTGAAATATGTTTTAAGGATTTTGGAGATACTGCAATAGAAAGTCGTCTTTGTGAAATGCGCACGCGCAATGATCTTGCGAGAAGTCGTGACTGCGTAGAATTTTGACTACCTCATATCTCATTTACGTAGCATAAATTTCATAGCTGCATCAGTAGTTATTGGAGTTGCATCACGCCGGCACAGTTTTCCTATTGCCCTAAGACCTTAACATCGTTGAAACGAATTTGATAAATTTTTAGACATATCAATGCATAATATCTGTGTTAAAAAATTTAATATCGAAACAAACCGGTATTGAAAAAAGGTTCCGATAGTCCATGCTCTAGACGCCGCCATTTCCTAGCTGATTGATCTCTAAGAAGAAATTGCCAGAGGCCATGGTCTCTTTTAAAGTAGAAACATTTAAATAATACTGTCTCCGCCTCATGCACTTGGAAATCATGGGTGCCATGTGGTAGAACATATCCTAACACTCTTCAGTGTACCTACGAATACGAGTTAAATGCAGCCTTGATGTTAAGTGTTTGTTGCATGCAAGCTCCAGAGTAGCATAACATAACCTTATTATGTAATATTTCCATTTCAGTATCCACATAAAAGAGTAAGTGTCATACTTTGTGGTGATTTCAACAGTGTCCCATCATGTGGGGTATATCAGTTGTACACAACTGGTGAATCACCAAGTTCTTTGCCAGACTGGAAATCTAGTAAGTAAAATAATTATTAATTACTTACATAAAATCAAATGCAACAAACCTAAGTTTTCCAAAATAGATCCGAGACTAAAGACCCAGTACTTACCCTAATTGCGTAACTTATTTTCGTAAACAATTATGTCTAATTTGTTTCATTTTGACAGTTCAACAACATTCATTGCGTTATTTACTTACGTTGTTGAGGAGATTTTTGTTCAAACTTAAGAAGCAATCTGTTTCAAATCGAAACAAATTATGATTGTGTTGTATTACGCAATTAGGGTACAGTTTTGGACAATTAATGAGTACAATCTTTATTATTTACCTAAATAAGTATTCGCACCATGTTTCAAGTTTTTAAACGCAAGGAATAAAAAATTTCATACAAGCGAAATTCCCCCTCTTCACCCCATTATGGGTAGAATTACCAAAAATCCTTTATTAGTGGATGCCTACGAAACGTACTGTACTTTTTTTATTTTTTTTGGCTGATCTATAACCACACGGGGGCCGACCTCATCTTCTCAATAATCATACTTAGGCATTTCAATATCATAAAAGGTGGGTTTGTTAATACATGTTATCAAACGCAACTGATATTATGCCATCTCTTTTTAATAAAAATGGAAGTGCTGTTCGTTGGTAAGCGCATCACTTAAGAATGGCTGGACCGATTTGGCTATTTTAAAATGTTCGTAATAGGTTTTTACGTAAAGAAAAAATTGAAAAAAATCCCGGATTATTTTCAAATGCACGAAAAATTGAACGTCCTTTTCACTATGGGACTTTTGTATGAGTTATTGAAATTTGGTCAGGACGACGTTTGTCGAGTCAGCTAGTTTATTATATAAATATAACAATACTTTCGTAAATCCCTCTGTTAGTACTCTTCTGACATGCCAATAAAATCCTCGTCTATTTATTCGAAAACAGATCGTTTGTTAATATAGAATCCAAGAGATCATTAAGACCAGAGTGCGAGGTACTGGGGACTTTACGGTGATACAAACATTTTGAGGTTTTGGCCCTTCTAAAAAGGAAAGATATGAACTACTATTTAAAAAATGTGACATTCACATGCATGGTCAACAACTGTATCTACCTACTCACTATACATTTTTTCCGCTGCGCCCTAGGCTTCCTAGATGGACGGGAAATCCGGGAATGTCCCGGAATTTTGCATCTCATTCCGTGTCCAGTAATAAGATTTTACTGTCCCGGATTACGAACACCAACCAGTTTTTTTTCACGACAGCACGCACGGCACGGCTGCCAAGTAGATAGGCACGCCGCAATCCGTAAAAATTGCAAAATTCAGTGACAAAAATATTTAAATAAAAACTTAAAAAGTGGTCTAGTAACAGTTTTTTATTTTTTTTAGACACATTTAATTTTAAATAAGAAATAATATTTTTCTTGAGGCGATTCGCACGAAGTTAATTTATTAGTGGGCGAATCGACCGATAAGCCGTAAAAGTGAGGTGCTCAATTTTGGTTATGTTTTTTATAATCTATATATATAAAAATGAATCCCTATTTCCCTTGGTCACGACATCACGCTAAAACGGCTGAACGGATTTGGATGAAATTTGGAATATGGATAGACCTTGACCCGGAGAAGGACATAGGATACTTTTTATCCCGATATTTTTACGGGATCGAGACTTATGCGGGTGAAACCGCGGGGCGCAGCTAGTATTATAAAAATAATATAAGTATGTATTTTAAGGTATTTCCGGTAAAAGGCTACCTACAACTTTTACCTAAAATAAGAATGATTATACTTATTTGAAAATAACTTCAATTGATAATTTACCCTTTAAAAAATGAAACAAAAAAGATAGAACATTATTGAGGTATAAGCTTATTTACTACGGCCCGACTTCGTTATTCTAGAATTGTCACGGAAATGATAAACCTGTATTTAGCAACCGTATTGCGCCCTCAGGTCATGAATAGGGGGTATTACACTATCATATATCTAGGATCTTATATAGGATCCTATATCCTATCCTACTTATATGACCCCTAGAATCATATCTGTGTATTATATATCTAGGATCCTATTTTTTGTCATATGTGGTTGCAATCGTCTATTCAAACCAAATTCTGAAGCCTTTTGGCACATAATATAACAAATAGAACTCTAAGGAACACCAATGAAGCCAAAACAATGTGTCCCGGCCGCCCGGCAATAGTTTGCATTTTTTTAGTACAGTAGTGTTGCCAGCAATAATTTTAGAATTCTACTAAGTATATTGTGAACTTCGCCAAAATTTCGTTGTACTAACTTGTTATCCGTCAATAAAACCGTCAATTTAGAATGTGGCAGTAGCAAAACTGAAAATGCAAAATCACATAATTTTATGGACGCATTTTGAATCAGGAAATTATGAAAATAAATGTGAAAATTCAATAAATAATATTCAATATGGCAAGACCTGTGTCAATAATCCTTTATAACAACAAATGTCAAAAATCTTTGATCAAAGACGATTTGATTCATATGTTTGTATTACACTATCAAATAAATATGACTCATAGATCTGTGATCCTAAATATGTTATAGTGTAATACCCACCATAGTGAAACATCTTTCGCTCTTTTATTTTTCCACATTCACGCGGACGGTGTCGTGGCAGAAGCTATTCATTCAATATACGTGTCAGTAGGGAATAAGGGAAGCAATTGGACTAGCAACAATTTTCTTTATTTCAGACAAGGATGAAGCTGTGTATGATTTAAGTTTGGAGCAAAATATTTCTTTAGCAAGTGCATGTGGAACGCCTCCTTTTACAAATTATACAGCCGAGTTTGCAGATTGTCTGGATTACATCTTTTATGACAAGAATAACTTAGAAGTGGAACAGGTAAAATAAATGTCTGACTTTTCTGAAAATAATCTTGTATTTGGAAAGGTGTTTCGTCTTCGTTCGTTCATTATTCGATGCACTGACTGCAGACATAAATTAAACTACAAACTTTGTAACATAACATTTAATCATTTAAAAAAGCCGGGAAAGAGCGAGTCGGCATGAAACACATTTTGCGCACTGCAGTCCTTTCACGGTTATTTTACCTCTGGCAGCAGCAACCCAACAGCAACCTTATTTTTATCGAAAATAAAGATCATTGTGATTTTGACAGTTTTGTCAAGAACCCAACAGCAACATTATCACAAGGATAATAAAGATCACTGCGCTTTTCATAGTGACGCAAAATCAGACGTAAAGTAGCTGTGAAAGTGTGTTTGTGTAGCTTTACTCAAGATAAGTACAGTAACCGTAATATGAACCTTATGCTTGCGAATATAACGTTCATATCGTTCGAATATGAACATTGATTGCATTAGAATAAGGTTCATACTTGCATGGAACGATTACTGTACTTAGTAGTACGATTATTGTACTGTACTTAAAGGCTAAGCAAGCTTTGCTAGCTTTTTATTAATTGAACATGCGGTCAAATAATAAAAAGCTAGGTATAGGTCGGCTAATTTAAATTGCGCGCACCTCGACTAAATGTTCTTTTTGCGTTGCGTCGAATACGCGCATCACAAGCAGTGGCGGGCCGCGCGATTAAGATAGTGCTACAAGCATCTTTTGGCGCTCGAATGATGATGACATAGAGGCGCTGTTAGTAAACATTTTGTGAAAATATGTAAAATATAAAAACAAGATGGCAGCATTAGTTCCGAATTTGGCCACTGGCTAAAAGATCCTTGAACAGCTATATTATAAGTACAGTATCTATCTATTATTATCCATCTATAAACATGTTAATATTTTTATTTTTCAGGTGGTTCCTCTTCCGTCTGTTGATGAATTGAAATTACACACAGCGTTGCCGAGTGTCGTATTCCCTTCAGATCACGTGGCTTTGGTTTCTGATTTACGATTTACGTAGATCAATAATAAGTAGAATATTTTCGCCTGTAGATATATATTTTAAAGTTACAGGGGTTTATTTATGAACGTTGCTTAAAGGTATGATTAGCGACTGTTTAACTATACATTTTTGACGTTTGAACGTCACCTAACTTTTATAAATAAACCCAAGCAACGTTTCTAGATAAACCCATTATGTGATATATATTTGTCGGAGTTGGTTGTCAATTACAATTGTGGCTAGTCAACAGTTTGGTATTATTTGTTTTTCTTATTATTAATTTATGCGATTTTTACTGTCAATTATTGTCTAATAAATCGGAACATAATTTATTAAGTAGTGTACGCACTAATTGATTTTCGGCAACTTATTTCGATAATTGTAATCGATGATTTTGTTCAAAACAATTAATGTCATGTTACTTTAATTTTAAAAGGATTTACTTTGTAAATTCACCATTGTTTACGATGACGTTACGACAATTATTCTTGTATTATTTTATTACTTAATAATGTAAGTCTTATTAGATTTAGCACATTTTAGTGTTTTGTGTCAAGTAAACATGATACGCCATCAGATAGAGTTGTCGTGGTGGGACTGCAAGGGGGGGCATCGTCTTATAAAAGGGCATTCGGTATGCGAGACTCCCCTCGCGCAAAGGCGATGGCCACCGAAATCCTCTTAGTTCATTCCACTGGAAATTTCCTCCAGATCTAGGCTATCTGTAATGCGTATCCGGATATTACGCAAGCCCTAAATTCCCTCGCTACGAAACCTAAGCCTCTTAATGGATAATACGGTCTTAACTGGGTTCAAACCCCGATCCCTAATAATAGGCTATTTTAATGCAAACGGCATTAGAGACCAACGCGAAGAGATCGCGAGTTTCCTCCGCGATCATCAAATAGACATTCTTCTAGTCCAAGAGACTTTCTTAAAACCTTGCCATCGTAACCCATCAATTGCTAACTACCGGATAGTTCGCAACGATAGATCACGATGCCACAAACGTGGTACTCTGATCTATTACAAAAAGCAGCTTCACTGTATCTCAATCGACCCTCCTCCCCTCTCGCGATTAGAAGTTTCGGCCTGCCGCCTAGGCATGTCAGGCCACGAGCCGATCACTCTCGTATCGGTCTATCTCCCCCCCGGTAACGCCTCGGAGAATTTCTTTCTCTCTGATGACCTTTCGATTCTACTCGCTATGAGTAACTCGCTCATTTTAGCGGGTGATTTCAATGCCAAACATCCCTCCTGGAATAGTTGGGTAACCACTACTAAAAGCCGACACTTGTTCGACCTCTCAAACTCCCTGACTTTTGACGTCATCACTCCGATGACACCCACTCACTTTCCGGTTCAAAATCCGAACGATACCCCCCGATATCTTAGATGTGGCGCTCCTTAAGAACGTCAACCTAAGGTTAGATTCAATAGAAACTATGAATGAACTCGACTCTAACCACCGCCCGGTAGTCATGAGATTAGACCCCCGCATAGGTCTCCCTGACCCTAACTCTCCATCTCCAAGAGGACGGACACGCTTTTAATTCCCCGTTTAATAATCATGATCAAAACTTTGATCCAGCCCGTCTCATCTTTGATGTCCTCCCTCCGGTGACGCCCTAAGCCGAGGCTCGTACCCCACAGGGGGTGCACTTAGCGAGCGTTCACCTAGCTTTTAAGCTTAGTTTGTATGCCCCTGGCTGGAGGCTTTGAGTTTAGCAGCTTAAGGCAACCACAGGATTGACCGGTCAAATAGTCAGGATTAATCGGCTGTATTGGCTTACTGATAGCGAGCGATAAACTTTTTCATTGGGTGGCTTGGCCACTATACGAACTGAGACCTTAAAAGTCTGTTCGATTGTTACTACCTATTTACTTACTTTATCATGTTAATAATTACCATTTGTATTGTGTAACTATGTAGTACCTACTATAATAAAAACCCTGTAATTGTTTATTCAGTCTGGTTTATCCCAATAAAATGGGAACTCCAAATTCCGACGAAATACCTCTCGGCACTGCTGATCCTACATACCTATTAAATATTTGATTTTTCTCCTATTTAGTTCTTTTGTTTAAAAATTACACAAATTTTTAATCTCGTTACGCTCTCGGGATGCTGCTGTCAAAGGTAAAATAACTGTAAAAGGACTGTAATATGAACACGAAAATATATTTTTATCGATGTCGATCCATAGGTGTGAATAATAGGGTACACCCGCCATTTTGACTCTCATCGAAAATCCGTAGATTAGCGATTCATGTCCGTGAGTCCCTTATCCGTACACCTATAGACAAATCCATATAGTCTGGCAACGCCGCGCCGTGTCGCTGTGTGCACGGAATGACAGTTTTTGAGGTGCGTTCTCGCTCAAACGGCTGACGACGGTGTGCACAGAACTTAAAGTATATATCACTGAAGAAGCCTTAAGCGCAATATTCCAAACAAAAAAGTCTGTCACCTTTAGCGAAGAAGAGTTTTAGTTTGAAGCTACTGCGTGTCCCCCGCAGTAGCTTCTACGAAAAAGAACAATAGCTATTGTTTTTTTCGAACCCGGAAAGAAAAATCCGTACCATTGATTTTCTTTTTTATCGATATCGATAATCATTCGGAATTTTGCTTAAACCCAGAAATAAAACAGCTGATGCATAGAGAAGTTAAATTTTAATAATAACAACTATTAAATAAAAGTTAAAAAAGAAAATGTTATAGTACCAACAATTGATACATTTAAAAAATCAGTATAATTCAGAATTTGGAGTATATATGGCGAAAACATTTATGAGGGTCCTTTTTTTTTGTAATTTACGCAATTCATGCATCTGTATATTTGGCTTTGTGACTAACAGTCATGATTTTCAAATTATAAAAACGTTAGAATGGAAATATAAAATAGAACATAAAAAAAAAACGAGTGCGTTCGGTGGACCCCCCCCCCCCCCCCGTCAGGAATAAAGCTCCTAACGTATGATTTTAAATAAAAACACCATTTTCGAATTCGCCACCTTAGATTTATATTTTGACCTCACTATCTAAACCAGACTAAAATTTAAAAAAAATATCGCATCCGCTATCTTGGATTTAATCATTTTAAAGCCGATAGTTATATCGGCTTTAGCACCCTTGAAAACTAAGAAGCCGTCATCTTGGATTTTGATTCTGACTCTCTCTCTCGATCGAATTAGAAGAAGGCAGTTGGAAGTATCATTTTTCACGTGAAAACGTTCATAATTTATTGACTTTTCCACTAAAGCTGCTTTTTACCAGTGGTAGACACTTCCCCTGTCCTGAGCTTAGCCCGTCTTTTAATAGTTTTCGTATAATTTGTGATCGACACAAAAATAACACAACAATGGAGATTTAAAGACGTACAACTGTACTGCCACCTGTTATGCGCTTTCAGTTTTTAACCTCATTGTTACGCTCGCTCAAACGGCCGACGAGACGAGCTACTTGGCGTTTACGCTTTCTTTCATATAAGTTTCGATTTTTGACGATTGTTATTGTCACTCGATATACTATGAAAAAGAAGCGAATCTGCACGCACCTTTACGCTTAAGGTGGATTCGGACTTGGCGAGGCATGCGCTCTGCACGGCGCACAACGCATGCCTCACAAGGTGTGTACCTTTATATTCGTGGCGAGGCATGAGCTACGAAGTCAAAATCGGTTGAACGGACTGTAAAAACGTTTGTTTAAATGTCAAATCTTATTTCAAATCGAGTATTTGTATGTAGTACATAATGCAAGGCATGCGTTGTGCGCCGTGCGGAGCGCATGCCTCGCCAAGTCTGGATCCACCTTTACAATCGGTCGGCTAAGCCAACGTCCACACGGACGTAATAAAATCGCGGCGGGATTTTATCGCGCACTGGATTTTTATCTCTCGGCGCTAAGCAGAGTGTTGAAAATCAAGTGCACGAAAAAGCTGGTGTCGGTAATTAGTGTCGCGAAATCAATGGTTTAGTCCCATCTCAAAAATGCCCAACGCGCCTTAAGAAGATTTCACTTTAAAAAAATCGCCGCGATTTTATTACGTCCGTGCTAACGTGGGCTAAAAGTCAAAGTAGTAGCACGGAGCGTATTAATTGAACGCAACCCTGTAGACCTATTGATGCCAATTTTTCAAATGTCCCTTTTTGTTTCTGTCAGTCAGTGTCGCGTCATTCAGATTTCAGACAGACGTCATTTCTGCAGTTTCTGCTGTCATGTTAGTCGGTATCGTTACGTGTACGGTTTATTAAAAACGGGAAATTTCCTAAAGCTTTTTCATAAGCTCGAATTTTCACAAACGTACAAAAATGTACAAAATTTATACTAGAACGAACAGTTATTTCAACGGAAAACCATTGGCAAATCCATTGTTTGGTAAGTTTTGTTGAACATGACCTTGAGTATTGTTTATTATATACAAAGGGACAAGACTCAAGAACCATTTAGTTAAACGTACTACGTACTTAGTACACTTAACTCAATGTCAAGAACCGACTAATTAACCTTTGTTCAACCTTTCCAGGTGGATTTACTAATAACATTGGTCAGGACATTAACCGCATACACGTCACAACTGGTCTAAGATTCCCCGCGGCCGTGGCATTAAAATTGCCGACGAATGTGGTTGACATAAATGCGTCAGAAATGGGTAGATTTTCGCCACAGAGAGAAAGAGATATATCTGGTCCAGTTATCAGTTCTTGTTACAAAAAACAAATTGACTTCGGAAAAATTGACATAACTGTACAGTCAGATCCTCATGTTAACAAATATGACTGCCGTGGAGCTGTCAGTTTGTCTTCTTCCATGCAAAGCAATGTTCCCAGCCCCTTCAGTGGTAACCATACCCATCTTAATATGCCTGGATCGCAGTGGGGTCAAGGGCACAAGTATTTGTCTGACCATCTTCACAGTGCTCATTACTTGACACTTAGAAATGAGTATCGTGCTAGAGTATCAAAAGACGGTATGTACATAGATACAGTTAAATAATGCCTTGTTTGTTTATTAATAATACTGATTCAAGTACTTACATTAACCCACATGGCAATAATTATCCTTTTCTTCCATGCTTGGATTTCAAGGGTTAATATAACATTTCACTGACATATATATAATATGTCTGTAATGATGCATGTCACAGGAATTGATATGATGAAGCATGGGCATAGCCAGCAGCTCCTACCCTCTATTTAGATTGGTAAGAATCACTTATGCTAGTGACACCCACAATTTGCCATATACTTTAGAGAGAACTTGTATTTTACCTCTCATTCTGCTTAACAACCTGGCTAATCCCATGTGTGCGCAGGAATTTTGAATATCTCCTTTATAAGTATTTAGTATTTTAATTTAATACATATCTTAAGTAGGTTTTCCATCCTATTAACAATACATTGCTTATCTAATAGAAAATGAAAAATGGCATTCTGGTTTTGTTTAACAGCTATGACTACTGTTTTAAAGTGTTTTTTTTTGCATTATTGAGTTTAGTTATATTTATACTCTGTTTAGTTAGGATGAGTATTTTCTAATGAATTACTATATTTGTTTTGTATCTGACATTGCCAAAACTATGTGGCAGCTCACCAGTTGCAACTATTTCTGTCAGCTAATTAATGAAATTCAGTTTCAGGTGCTCTGAATACCATGAAATTGATTGAATATTTGCTCAATTTATGTATAACACTTTCTTAAATTCAGAGGTCAAAATGCATTTAGCTGGCTAGCCAAACATTTGACTAAATTACTAAAAGGATGTATATAATATACTTGCTTAATGATGTTAATATTCTGTTCATCTTTTTTCAAAGCATAGCTGTTGGCACAAGATATATGAGTACCGATACAAAACCTCCACTGAGTGCAAAAGAAAAGTTGAAAAATGCTATCAAAGAGTATGGTTCAACAGTGATTGTATTTCATGTTGGTATTTCATTGATATCTTTGGGTTCCTGCTATCTTCTAATATCTAGGTATGTTGTACTGCTATAACAATCTCATAATTCACAACTCATTTACGGCAATTATTATTTAGTTATTTATTAATATATATTTTATAAAATTAAACCTTTTATATATAAATTTTCATCTTGTTTTCAGTGGCGTCGATTTAGTGGCAATCCTAAAGTATTTCAACATAAGCGAAGGCACTATTTTAAAGGCAGCATCATCAAATGCAGGCACTTTTGTTGTAGCATATACTGTACACAAATTTTTTGCGCCTTTCAGGATAGCAGTAACTCTTACCGCTACACCTTTTATTGTGCGACATTTAAGAAAAATTGGCTTTATAAAGCGCACTGTAACTACTGGTGAAGGGAAATAAATGTTTTAATAAAGTATGTTAAATCTTTAATTATTTAATTATAATTATATGGTCATTTTAGGTTACAATACGCGACACGAAAGATAAGAGATTTGACGCCAGGTAACTTGCCGCCCTCAGATATACCGCTAAAGCCACCTAATAAGGCCGGCCACATACATACGTTATTCCGAAATGGAATAACGTTTCGGATTTTAAATCCATACAAAAGGCTGGCTACATACAGCCTGAAACCCGTTTCGGAATTTCGAAACAGAAAATTTCGAACAGAGAACTAGAGGTTACTGTACGTGTGTGATAGATCCATAGACATTTAATAAGTATGGATTGGAAATACCTACAAAAAAAAGGTGCATACCTACAACTCAAAATGTCTCTTAAAATGGCTGCCAATGCTAGGATTGTGTCAATCAGGGAAACATAGTGTTACTATTTCGAGTATCGATACTAGTACGTAATAGTATTATCAATCTTACTAGATATCACGGTTGAATCGTATTAAAAAATTATTAGCTAATAGTCCGTTGTAACAGAAAAAAACGAGTATTGACAATTTATCACTTCCCAAACGATTTTCCGCATAATTATAATTTCATTTATAGAATTATTACTTAGCAAATAAAGTTTTCACAAATAATTGTAACGCAAACCTAATGTTTGGCAAGTGAACGTTTAAACAAAGCCAAATATTTAGTATCGAGCGAGCATGCAAGTCTTATGCCTGTTTTCACCTTCACTAAGTGACACTTAAATGAATCGCTAATAAAAGTTCACTGTTGGTTTTTCAACGGTAGACTCAGCGCTGAGAGTTGAAAATCCAACAGTGCAGTTTTATTTAGGTATTCATTTAAGTGTTACTTAGCTGTCGGTGAAAACGGGCATTAGTGAATTAAATTTTTAACAATTTTATCATAAATGAACATTCGGAATAATAGACATCCTTACATATTATAAAACAAAGTCCACCGCCCGCGCCGCGTCTGTCTGTTTTTCTGTCTGTCTGAACGCGAAAAACTCAAAAACGGATTTTCAATCAATTTTCACTAATGGACGGAGTGATTCATGCGGAAGGTTTTAGTGTATTATTAACCTTAAGCAGGGCGTTGTCACCCTTTTTGAAGATGAGTACCACCACACCTCTGTTCCATGCTTGTGGCGTTTGACCCTCGGGTATAACGGAATCGAAAAGCTTCTGGACGGCCTTAAGAACAGGTTTTCCACCGGTCTTCAGGAGTTCGGCCTTAATTGCGTCATCGCCTTGTTGTTTGTAAGCTGCTTTAGAGCCATCCTAATCTCGTACAAACTGACGTCCGGGATGTCTTCGGTATAATGTCAATCTAGCTCTTGGGTCGTTTGCCAGATTCGTGACGGGGTTACTGGTTGACGTGTATAACTGTCCATAGAAACTTTCGATGACTCTCAACAGTTCAGGTTTGGCGGATACGATTCTGCCATCATCGGTCTTCAGTTTCGCAAGCTGGCTGGATTCGGGGGATTATTCTCAATCAATCCTTTCTTATAAGAAAAAAAAAACCCGTCTGGATGTGGACGAAGACTATCCTAAATCTTCGGATTCGGAAACGAAAAGTTCGATCGCATAGAAGTATGGAGGGAAATGTTCGGAGTGTGCACATAGTATCGGTTTAATTGAACGAATGGTTCCAAAAAACAAGCATTTTGGTGAATTCATTGCACAGGAACTTCAACATGTAAAACCATGCAGGCGTAATTATGCTTACTCACACATATTAAAAACTGTACACCAATTAAAATTTAAACATATCGAAATGCTCAAAGAGTAAAGCATATAACACCGTTATTGTAACATTGTAAGCAAGATGGCGACTTGAGATGAAAAACACTTTTTACAAAATAAAAAAAAAAACAACCGACTTCCAAAAAAATACGACAAAGTGAAAAATATCTTAAATTTCGGAAGTGGGTGTCTTTGGTTTTGTATTTTAGTTATTTGCCACGGACTTTCCAAATTTATTTTTTACTTTCTAGTGTTTTTTTGGTATATTTTGGTATTTTTTGTATAAAAAAGTTTTTATTTTATTTCTCGCTTTTTAGTGGGTAGTTTGTAATTTATCTAAGTTACACTAGCATAGCCGATTTTTTTTTAAACACAGGTGAAAATTTTCAACTCAGAGGGGTTCAGAATTATGTACTGAATCCATGGTAACAGTTTTGGCGTCGATATTCCTGCCACCCTGTATTATTGAGAAGTTGCGGTGGCCATCTGTGTCCTTCATCATCAGTTTCACTTTACCAAATGGTGCTTTCTGAGAGCAAATGCACGAGTTACTATAAAAAATACTCAAATCGCTATAGATGTGCCTATAATATTTGAAGACTTCCCTCGATTTCACCAAGATCTTATTATCAGATCGTGACTAAATGACAATGGAACCAACTAAATAGTAAACCCTTTAAAACAAAAAAAAAACTTTTTTACAAAAACAAAACAACCGACTGCGAAGTTGGTTGTTTTGTTTTTGTAAAAAAGTTTTTATTTCTCGCTTTTTAGTGGGCAGTTTGTAATAATAGCCTAATCTCAACTGCTCATCACCTTTTCCCGATGCAGGGACGGATTGATTCATGCGGAAGGTTTTAGTGCATAATTCATTAAAGTTTTGTGTAAATTGGCTGAATTTGACGATTATTGTTGAAGATGTCGGAAATAATCATGCCGACTGGGAATTTTATTGGCGTGCGCCGCGGAAATGGTAAAAGTTACATAAAATTTATGTATATTCATCTTAAAAAGTTCAACAAAAAAGTCCGCGATGGCATATGTCTATCTTCTAAGGACGACCCACAATAACCATTTTTATCTTTTAGAATTTGATAAAAGTTTCATTTTTATTTCTGAAGCTATTTTGCCTCGTATCATATTAATCCTTATCCATTAAACTATGTTACATAAATTGAGCATTTGGTTTAGATTAAAATATGCCTTGACATCATTTCATTTAAATGAATAGTTTAAAAGATATCACAGATTCAAAATTACGCGTGACAAAATAATTATTATGGTTAGAGAGCTTTTAGAGAGCGTAGCGGTAGGAGTCAATAACCTTTTACTGGACTATTAGGTATGTAATCCCGGTAGCTCGGTACTGCCCGGTAGTACGTTCCCGTGGGATATTTTCCGACATCCACGCGGGCGAAGCCGCGGGCAAAAGCTAGATACATTCGTTTGTAATTCATAGTATTTCTCGAAATACTTCGTCCCATATGACATGGGACTCAACACCATTGCGTAGCGGTACATAGAATACACCTTTCCAATTTTCATCGATATAGTGCTAATAGTCTCAGAGGCAAATGGCTGTGTCACAATCGGACAAACTTATAGACGGACATGATAAAATTATAAGGGTTCCGTTTTTACCATTTGGCTACGGAACCCTAAAAAAACCGGGGTTGGACTCGCGCACCTTAGGGTTCCGTAAATCCGTAACACCAAAACTTTTATGGACTTAATAGGTGATTATTATTTACAATACAACCGTAATTTTATTGATGGCTCTAAATGTTCTAATGATTCTGTTAATAGATATTAATTCTTACGGTCGCATATCATTTAGATCTGGGACCGAAACTGGTACCTATGATAAATACGGGTACTTTTTCGGTTACAACATTTGTTTTACAGGTTATTTTAGAAGTTACCTTCATTTTTAAATTGAATTCAACCAGTATTAACCCCGGTTACCGAAATAAAAATGACCTCTATCATAGTCAAAGGCAGGGACCGTAACGGTATGATAAATACGGGTATTTTTTCGGTTACCCTAAATTGAGGACAACCAGTATATCAGGTACCGAAATAAAAATTACCTGTATCTTACACAAGCCGTTGGCATTAGTCAAAGGGCGCGCATTGCCTGTGTGTGTGTCACCGGTATTAAAACGGTAACTTAAATGAGGTAACATGTTTCTTCTTCTTGGTTACTCAGATAGCGGTAACCCTAGTCGTAGAAGTAACCAAAAGTCTTCCATACCGTAATATATAAAGGTTTTCGCTTCCTGATCTGACAGTCAACTGCAAATTATAAAAAAGCGGTTAATTATTTGACAGCTATTTGCGACGACGCCAACTTTTAATTTTAATTTTTCTTTGAATTTGTGACACAGTAACGCACTCAAAATAACGTTACGTAATAGCGTTATTATAGTTCCAGTAACCATTTCCGAACGAATTTCTTGGCGAAATCTATCGGAACGAAATCTTCAACTATTAATTTACCTAGTTACGATCGGGGTGGAACGGTAGAAATTATCGTTACTGGAACTATACGTAACGCTATTTTGATAACGTTTCTAGTCGCCGCTTGCTTATAGGTATACCTACCTACTTAGGTACACCTGTGTGATTAACCGAGTGGCGAGACGATATATGTAGATAAATAGCACACGCACACAACATCACGCGTTTTACCCAATGGCTTCGGCAGAGGTGAACCAAGGAACACTTTAATTTCGCCAGTTATGTTTAACCGTCTATTGCCATCAACTGGCACAAATCCAGATTCCACCAGCCGGGGTTGCGAAGAAGTCCGAAAGGAAGATCGTGGCCCCCGGCAACATGGCAACTGAAGGAACACCAAACAGCCCCGGATCTACGATTTTTTCGAACCGGGGCAAAAACTTGATAGTGGCGCCCCCTGCCTTCAGTGTTTGAGAAAAACTGTTAAAACTGAGAAATGAGTAGCATTTTTTGTGACCATTTGTGATATATGTACATAAAATAATAATCCTTTAATCTGTTAAGATGCTTTCGTAAATCACTTAGTATGTGTTCACAAACTAACTGGGCGTATGGAAATACAAAAGTTTTTTTTTTCAAACTTTATATTATAAGATTCGATTACTTGATAAGAACCTATGAGATTGTAGGAAAAGGGGCTTCACTTGCACGATATTTCGAATTCTTGTCTCAAGGATTTGGCGCCCCCATGAAACTGCCGCCCGGGGCAAGTGCCCCGGTTTACCCCCCCTTAGATCCGGGGCTGACACCAAACACGGGTGGGTTTTAGTCAGTAACTTACATTAAAGAATTTTATTTAAAAAAATCCCACAATGCAGTGATGTGTATGTTCACGATTTCTCCTACCATCAGCATCAATATTGTTACAGGACAATATTGTTACTTTTTGTAATAAGACCGTAGGAGTCTGACACGCCCTCCCGATAATTTCCCACCCAAAAAAAAGGCTCCTACTTTACTTACCACTTTGAATAGATATCACTTTTGTAATACATAGATAGGTGCCTACATGTGGGTGCCTACGTAATGGTCAGTTATTGGTGTAAAACACAAGTCAAGCCAGACTCAAGACGTCAATAACATTATTAAAAGATAACAGTGTCAAATGTTCATTATTACTATATAAATTCATTTTGTTTATTCAAATGGATGTATTACCAGATAATTCGTATACGAGTAGTTACTTATTAGTAAGTATTTGATACAGCGTAGTTGAAGCAATAGCGCATAAAATTGTTTCTACTCGTATTTTTACTTAACACGGTTATATTAATTTATTCATAAAATGTTTAGTGGCAAAGTGATATGTGTTATTTACTTATTCCTTTGTTTTGTCTTCATTTATGGTGTATCTGATAACAGGTTAGTACCTATATAATAACTATAAAATATTCAAGCAACATTCGAAGAAGTAGGTATGGTAAGTAAAGGATTTCATCTTCTTAAAAAAATGTGTAGGATGTTTGGTTTATAATATCTCACACATTCGGGTAAATTAAGATACCTACCCGAATTTGTGATTTCCAACAACAACAACAGCAGGTCCCAGGTATCCACCTGCTGTTGTTGTTGTTGTTTGAAATCAATCAATATTTGGACTAACCCAACAACCGTCACTTTATTTTTTAACAATAGGACGCAGACGTAAAAACCGACGCGCCTGCGGCTGCGTCTTGTCCTTTCTGTAGGTATATTTTGACCCAGATCGCGATAATACATTTTCTATGTTGAATAATGAAGATACGTGAAGGGGATGTGGCCCACACCTAGGCTTCACTTGACCAAAGAACCTTCCATAGCTAAGTAGGTAGGAATAGATGGGTACAGAGGGTACAAATTCATTAAATCACATGAATTAGAAAGCAGTATTTTATGCCAATTTTGATGATAGGAATGTTAAGTTTATCGACTTTCGTTGCTGACCGTACCTACAGCTAAACATAGTTGGACATCTGTCTAGTGCCTACCACCATGGGAAAAAGCGTTAATTTATATGGACCTACCTATATGTCTACTATCTACACAGAACATTTTACTTGTTACGCATTCTTTCACAGAATGAAAACACACCCCAATGGGATCAAACCGTTTCAACATGCGCTGCTTTAAGCTTGCTAACAGCGCATGCTCCTTTCCTGTGTCAAGTTTAGTTAGACCCTAACAAAGGCAAGGCCACGGTCAGTGATTTATTTTCTTTGGCTGTTTTGTACCAAAACGTTTACACATCTTTTCAAGTTATTGATGTTGTACAAATAAATTCATTCTTCTAAACATAATTGTTAAAACTCTCAGAAGGGCCCACAATATCTCCTTGCTTGGTTAACTTTCTACATTACCGACATAATACGTTTTATTTCCAACCAATTTTGAAGTTGTTGCCTATTGATTAAGGCCAGGCCTATTTGTTTTTGTTCAAGTGCCTTTATCTATTGCGCTCGTGCACTATCTTTGTTTGTAGGAATCGTATTCTTTTAAAGGTGCCACCAAACTGTTTATCGTAGATGGGGTTCGCTTTCAGTCTTATTTATTTGGTAGTATTAACTAAGTAACTACCTACTTAAATACTTCTAATAATTTTCGCGCAGAAAAGCTCCAGCTGTCTAAATATAATATTTGTGTCCCCTAATTTGCTATCATTAAGAATTAGGTAGTCGTCACTTGCTAAAGCTAACCTCCTAACCTCTGACTTCATTTGTCTGTCAAAATGGCAGCTATCGAAAGTAGCACGTGCGGGTTAAGTGAAAATAACGACGTTGACGATATCTCCGAAAATGAAAGTTAAGTAACATTCAACAATAATTTATAAACGGACTTTGTAGGTTACTCTTATCATAAGTTGGATAATTGAGAGACCGTGTCGTGGGTGCCACTGAGTTAATTAATCCAATGAGCACACTGTAGGACACATACAGCATTAACTAGAGCACTAGGGTAAGATTTTTTAGGTGATTGCTGAATAGGTGTAAGTTTAGTACTTAGTACCTATATATTTATAAGAATAACTACTTGCTTTTTAAAACACCTACCTCCCCAGATCCCCAAGATACAGGCAACCATCCAAACTGTTAAAGTAGGTAGTCTAAGTACTTGATTATTAATAAATAAATACCTATTCTTTTCTTTTACAGCACTGGCCAACTTGATGACGGGCTGTATCTGTTTGATTTCACAAAGAGCGATGACGTAGATGTCTGGCAAGAACAATCGGATACCGTACGGGATGTTGGCATGTCCAAAGCCATATTTGTTATACATAAAAATATTGGCTTTAGACGAGCTATATTTTTTGCACTTTTGAACCCTCAACTAAATGGTGCCGGATTTGCTGGAATACGAGCTATTCAGTCATATAACCTTACAGGCCACACGAAACTTCAAATCAAGTGTAGAGGCCAAGGACAGTATAATGGTTTCAAAGTTACTTTACGGCACAAAGGTTTAAATGAGGAACCCAACTACTCATTTGAGCAATATTTCCAGGTAATTAATATACTTACATAATATTAATGTTGTTTTGATATACCTAAATAACCTAGTATGCTAATTCACATAGCAATTATATTGGCAGTGATAACGATATGAAAGATTCAGTCCACACATTCATGCCTATCTATGGGCTTTTCTAAGTTTATAATAGAGTTAGATGCCTATGTGAATGTACTACTAGTACCTAATAATAGGTATAATTTTATTAGAATACTAAGTTTCTGTCGGCGACTTCGTTCTCGTGGAAGTCGCTCCAATATCCACGTTTTTTTTTATAAAAATACCTAATCCCTGCTGTAGTTTTGGTCTCAGCAGCCCAAAGGTGACGCAAGAGCGAGCGACGTACAGTTGTGCATGTGAGAAACAGCTTGTCTCGAGGTCGATACCCGCAACTTTCAGCAGCAATTTCCCATTGCTTGCGAAGTTTTTCGTTTTTAGTGAATTAACGCCTTTCTTTTGGGTCGGAAATTATCTTCTGCACTATAATATCTCCTTCTTTTTTTTGGGTGGGGAATTATCAAATAACTTCTCTCGTTCTGGTCGGAGCGGGAGGGCGTGTCAGACTTTTACTAAAACCCACTTGTGTTCCTTCAGTTGCCTGTATGTTGCCAGGGGCCACGGTATCCCTTTCGCACTTTCCCGCAACCCCGACAGGCATCGGCCCTAGTGGATCCCGTCCGTTGAATTAACGAACGCCTGCGTTCCTGCTTTATATTTTCTACAACACTGATGACTGATGCATACATATTATGTATTTATTTTTATTACAACTGTAGATGACAGAAAAGGCCTAAACTGCTGCTATAAGTAGTGTCAAAAGTGTCAGTTTTATGGGTGGATGGTCCCAGTTAGCGAATCAAGCCACTGCTGTGCTTAGGCCATAGGCAACAACGTTATTGGTAGGAGTCGGCGCAATATGTTTTATTTAACTGCACCACAGATTTCAGTTTTATGTACGTCGAAAATATGTGTTTTTGGAAAAACAACAGTCATTATGAAATTAAGTAAATTTTAAGAACATCGCTCACTATAACAGCACCGCTCCGACATGGCAAATAACTTTTCAAGCTAGGATTTAAAATCTTTAATGTATTTGATTTAAAATCCTAACTTGAATGATTATTTGCTGTGTTGGAACGGTGCTGTTATAATGATGTTATAACGATGTCCTTAACACTAGTTTGATTAAGTTGATATTCGTTTAAGTGGGAATAACATCAATTGGAAACAAGGATTTCAAAAGGCTTTAGTATGTACTACACATACATAAAACCAAGGGCTCTCTGGTAAATTCCAATAATCTGTCTGTCAATTCAACTAAGTACATGTTCCGCTGCAATGTAAATATTTCGATCTAGGCCAGTACCCTAATTGCGTAATACAACACAATCTGTTTCGATTTGAAATAGATTGCTAATCCATTGCTTCATACGTTGGTAAAAAAAATTGCTCGACAGCGTAAATAACGCAATGAATGTTGTTGAATTGTCAAAATGAAACAAATTAGGCAAAATTGTTTACGAAAATAAGTTACGCAATTAGGGTTACCCGTCTAAGCTACCTAGATCAAAGTATTACTTATTAGGTATTTACAAGTTTAAGGTTATTAATGAGTTATAAATATTTTCAGGCGCCAAAGGACGATTTTGCCATCCGTAATCTCAAATTTTCCGAGTTTAAAGCTTACTACAGAGGTAAAAGGGTAACCAATAATGAGACGTTGGACTTGTCCCAAATTACAAGTCTTGGTATTCAAATGTATGGTGGAGTTTATCAACCAGTGAAGCAGAAAGGTCCAGCCACTTTGGAAATTGATTGGATTAGAGCAGTTTAATTAAATGATAAATGAGAGAACTGAAGAAAATGATGTACAATAAAGAAGATTAATGCAACAGCTGTTTTTTTGCGAGTGGTATTTTTGGACCACAGGACCACAGTAGGCTGAATCAATCAAGCATGGGAATGTGAGCTTTATAAATGACTTACAAAATAAAGATAATCTATATAGGGTGCCAATTTAGTCACCTGCATCCGCTCATCACCACGCTCTTGACGGATGCAGGTGACTTTCTCTATGAAATTCATGAGTCGAAAAAAAAGTATGTATCGAAATAGTATGTCTACAGTTGAATCGAAATAGTTTTTTTTTTTTCACGAATCGTATGTTTAGAATCACTCTCTTGACGGATGTAGGGGACTAAATCGCCACCCTGTATATAGATAAAAAAAACCGCTTATCTTTGTAGACGTCATTGATATGCATAACAATGCAAAACAGCTTTATCATATTACGACATAATCATAATTGTGACTAATTAAACACTAAAAATTATACTCGGTAATAGTTTACATATTAATAACTTTATTATCTAGAATTAGGTCATCGCTAGATATTATAATCAGTATACACTCAAGACCAAAATTATTAAAATAAATGCTTATTGCTGTAGTTTATCGTTGTCGGGACGGCAATAACAGATTGAGTGCTGTCATAGCATCAGGAAATAGAGAGTGGTAGTTGACAAGTGGCACGTACGCCGCTGTGATGACGCGGCCAGCGAACCACCGGCCGTGCAGGGTGTTCACCGACGCTACCGCCGTCGCTATCGTTGGACATTTACAGTAAACATTTCCTTGAGGAGATGCTTTATCTACATACACGTGCAGGACTCCACCATGTTTATTGCATTCACTAATGACATCGTCTCTTATTTCAATATCCCAGCTAGGATTTGTTTCCCTGAAAATGAGAAGGTATACATTATTTTAGTAAGTATTAAGTAATTCAGTACAATAAGTGTCTGGATTGGATGGATGAGTGCCAATTTGTAGTGCCACTTACAAATGTAACGCTTTGATTTGATTATATTAATCCTTCAACCCGAAATTCAAACTTTAAATGACCATAGACATCCTTTATTTTATAATTGAATAATGTGATTCGAAAAATAATTATTGGAAGAAAAAGTCAAGTGGTGAGATAAAGTTGAAACCTAAATACAGATGAATATGTTACTAATTTCCTTTAGTGAGTGATTTTGTGTAAGAATTTAACCTGAACATGATTTATTTCATTATACTTTTTGAACAAACATACAAGATGTAATTGTATTAACTCAAAACCTTACACTCGCCAACAAATGATTGTAATAAATTGATATAGCATGCAATTATTTCTTTCTTTAATAATTGTAAATAAAAGATACCGCTATCCATGCTGTATGAAGCACACTCAAATGAGACTACTCGAACCATGCATATGCTGATTGTGTTAACATGGTTTTTTTATTTTTATATAGGCATCTTGTAGTTGACCTCTGAAGATCGTAACTACTTAACCGAACTGTCCTGTGGTTGCCTTAAGCTACTAACTTAAACCCAGAGCGTAATGCGGCTTTCTTTCAATTGCATCTTATATAGAATATAGACCAATAAGTTTTCTATGAAATGGCTGACAAAGAAACTAATTATATTAACCATTGCCAGTAAAACAAGTTTGTATTTGGAATTTTTCTGTTAGTAGTAAAGTCATAGAAGTGTGCGCCATGAAAGAAGGCCTGCGGAAAAAAGTAGAACTACATTTTTTTAAAGCAATGATATACACTAGCGCCGCGTCAAAAGGACTTCAGTGGTGGCGCGGACTCTAATTAATAATGTTATATGAACTGGCTAGATAATATAAATTTATTTATATAAAAATAACACTCACGAGGCTGGATCAAACATATTATTGAGCATGAAACACTGTGTTGCGATAGGAGGTGCTACTTGTGGTTGTGGAGTAACCAGTGCTGAACCAGCACCCATCAATACTGATGCTGCAGCCGGTGGAATCTGAAATCAAACCCATGTTATGATTAATTTATATGCTGTGGGTGTTCTTTCCTTTTGGAATATCAAAAAGAAACAATTCTGCTCAGGTCTTTCTTATACAATAATAATACATTCAATCCTCCAAGTAAAATTAATAAACACATGCAAGCTTACAGCTGAAATGAAATTAATTCCCATTTCCACACTATAGTGTAGAAATATTTAATGGTAACAGAAGCATTCAAATTGAGTAAATACCCATTACTTTATTATTTTTACAACTTGGATTTTGCAATTAAAAATAATACACTATAGTTCGAAAAGAACCTCACAAATCACAATATCAATATTATTGTCTAGTGAGGGGTCATTCATTAATCACGTGATGTTTTTAGCAACTTTTAACCCCCCCCCCCCCCCGTGAGGTTATAGATTAACCCCTCCCCCGATCCAAAATCACGTGTATTTTTTTTTTGGTTCAAAGTATCTTGAGAAATTTCAGATTATTTCATCTTTAAATACAGGTTAAGTATATCATTGCCATGCAACGGTGAGTCCAGGTCACGCGCTGCTATTTTGTTAAAAAAAAAACTGGCATTCCGGGAGTGCCGACAGAAGTAATAAAAAATATTGTGCAGGAAATACTTTTAATGAGGTGACGGTAACAGTGTCGCGAGTTCAAAAGGAGTCTTCACTTAAAAAATCGCGCTTTCAACGAAAAAATTAATACATGTGATATCTCACTACACCCCTTGAAATATCCTCTCATTGTGATATTTCCGAACCCCCTCCCCCCCTTCCAAGCCTCACATGATTAATGGACGATCCCTAATGTGGTGCAAGTTTAAACTGTACGTTACTCAGCAGTGCCAAGAATAGTGTTAAAGACTTCGCACTGATTTGTCCTTTTTCTGAAATCTGCAAGCTGCTGTAAAACATAATGTTTGTAATATGCCAAAATGGAGAAGTAAGAATTATTACACAGGGATTACTTTTGGAAATAGGGCAAAAACCGAATAGGTAAATTGTATAGCCTGTATGAATTATGCTAGATTTTATTATTTTAAAGAGTTCCTTACAGTAATCAGAACCCTAATTGCGTAATACAACACAATCTGTTTCGATTTGAAACAGATTGCTAATCCATTGCTTCATAAGTTGGAAAAAAAATCTGCTCGACAACGTAAATAACGCATTGAATGTTGTTGAACAGTCAAAATGAAACAAATTAGGCATAATTGTTTACGAAAATAAGTTACTCAATTAAGGTACAGTTTACTCCATCAAAGTTTTTGGAAAACATCTGAATGTGTAATTTACACAACTCCAGAAAAAAAAGGCCTACTTATGTGGTTCCTTAGACAACATTTTTTTATCTTTAATAGTGTTTTTTTTTCAAAGAACCAGCGATGTCTAGAGAAAACACATTAAATTTGAATTACTTCAAATTTTTATAAATTTTTTGATTATTATGAAAACTCCACTAGGATATTTTTCCCACATTTGCCTTCTGATTATTTAATGTGAAAATTCGATTTTGCTCAACTGATGAAGCATTCAGAACAAAACTAAAATAGTAATAGTTATGAATGCAGTTGATTATACTCTAGTAAATCCTTTGGTTTTCAATAGAATATACATAGATTAAACACAATAAGTCATCACAATTATAAAAATTTAAATATTAGACAATTTTGAGAAAAACAAGAAAATTTAACTTAAAATTGATAAAATTTTACCTGTAATCCAGTGCCTTCTGCAAGTTTAAACATTAATTGTAATCGCCCTGTAGCACCAAGGTCAATACCAGCACGGTCCAACTCATCTGCGTCAAATCGGGTGCTAGAACCGCCGTCAGTTCTTTCTGTTACATTGCCAACTTTCATGGGTCGACCAGCTAATTCAAATCCATTTAATTGTTCCATCGCCTTCTTCGCATCAGCCGCATGGTGGAACTGTAACATTTATAAATTAGACAGTTGTATGACTACCTGCAGTAATAATGCGATGTCAGTTAATGATTATTATCAACACTCAAACTTACAGTAAGAAATCCATATCCTTTGCTTTTTCCTGTTTCAGGGTCGGTCATAAGCTGAATATGATCAATTTTTCCAAAGGGTTCAAATATACCGCGTAGCATGTCTTCTGTAATGTTAAAATGCAATGAACCAACATATAGTCTTGTCGGTCCGTTACTGGTCTTTGGTGCTAAGTTCGGCAATGTATTGCCTACCCTGTTCTTTTCTGCTTGTGTATGTTGTACTATAATAGGAACTCCAAGCAATTTTTGTCCGGTCAAACCTAAAGCCTGTAAATCCAGTTAAAATTAAAAAATGGTGAAATCTTATAACTCCTACAAAATCTTTAGTTTATACAAATCAACCAACAACCAAATTGTCGAAGGTAAAAGACAACTGACATTAAAATATTTAGATAACAACTACAAGTCTCTTTTTAATGCTTAGTTAAAAACACAATCCCATGAGTGAGGCTATCCTGATTTCCCACAGATATTCTTAAAATAAAAAACTGCTTACTTACCAAAGGTACAGATTCTGCATCTTTAAATTCAATGTAAGCTATGCCTTTAAATCTCCTGGTTTTATTACAAGTGATAAGTCTTACATCTCTAACTTTGCCAACAGATGAGAAAAATTCTTCAAGATCTTTTGCTCTAATTCGTTGAGATAATTGCATACAGAATACAGTGCGCAGATCCCTTTCTTCAGGAGGTAAATCATCTAATTTTGGCTCAAGACCTCTAGATTTTGACCGATATTCTTTGGCAGGGTCTCTCTCAACACTTTTTTCCCTTTTGATGTTAGAGGTACGGTCGCGACTGGTTCGATCACGTTCTCTACTACGTTCCTTGTCCTTACTCCGTCTTTTATCTTTGTCCCGCTCCCTTTCCTTGTCCTTTTCGCGGTCCTTATCCCTATTATGAGTCCGATCCTTATCTTTGTTATTATCCTTGTCACGATCTCGCTCACGCTCGCTGCGGTCTCGCTCTCGATCACGGTCGCCACGGTCGCCGCGGTCGCCACGCTCGCCTCGCTCGCCACGCTCGCCACGTTCGCGTTCACCACGATCGCGGTCACGATCACGATCTTTGCGGTCTTTGTCCCTTTCACGATCTTTATCTTTTCTGTCATCTCTTTCTTTTGAACGACGTGTCTCTCTTTCTTTCGATCTTCTTCTGTCTTTCGAACGGCTACGTCTAGAAAAAAGAAAGATCCACTTAGAGGATTGTGTTCTACAGATTATCTGCAACAAATTGTCGGCACAGCAAGGGATTCTTATGTGAACCATAATACCTATAACCAGGGCCCACCTTGGCGTGATACCGGTACCAGAATAGTACCTGTGCTACGGGTGCTGGTACCAGACGTAGTACTGTTTCTAATCAGTTGGTATTTTGGTATTGAGCCGGTACCAAACAACTATTTCCGTAAGATAGAGTGAGAAAACCGATATAGTAAGTAAAAGGATAGTTAATAGGCATGGGAAAAATAACCTCAAGGTACAAATACAAAATTTGTGGTGCGCGACCTGAATTTGGTACCAGTACCGCAAAGGCAAGCACCGCTAAGTACTAGTACAGAACCTGTACTTTTGGTACCAGTTCCAAACCCTACCCTATAATATAATTTGGAATTCATCAATGGGTGTTGAAAGAAAAAGACGTACTGACTTTGAAATTCCAACAAAAAATCCCTTGCTGTGTAAATAAATTACTGCTGAAGTCGTAAATTCTTACCTTCGGCTCCCATCGCGTTCTCTATCTTTGTGCTTATCAGAATACTTGTCCGATCGATGCTTTGAAGAGGAAGTGTTATCCTGTCACACAAAGCACAAGGTAGAAGCAGCGCCACAGCAACACACGCCGAGTGAATAAATAAAAATTGCATTAGTTATTTAATAACAACAACATGGAGAACATATGCAGTATTTCAACAGTGACATTTTGTTTAAAATGTCACTGATGAAACAACGCAATTGCTGATGGTTTTTACTTTGCCTAGGCTACTGTTGGCAGCTGGTTAAATAACCAGCCAATGTTCATCCATGTCATGGTAGTCTCGCTGCCCTGGTCTACACTTACCGTTCGTAAAACCACTGACAAAGGATGCACACAGCGCTAACATCACACAGGGATACTTCTGCAAAAGATTTACGACCCATCAGCTCATGGTCCTTTTTTAAAAATTACGCTCTATGAAAATTTTATTTTTGACTTGGTAACTTTAAGTGATTTAAATAACAATGTTAGGTTGTGTTGAATTTTCAAATAATAAAAAATTAGGTAAGTATAGTAGTGGATACCTCTCTGTCTGTTCAGGTCGGTGAAGTATGCTCGACTATTACCACAAAGTTCTATAAATACAAGAAATGATACTCAAATGTAATTTTGTTTTTATATTTCTTACCAGTTGCTGTTCAAAGATGAAATTAACTAGTTGTGAACTAAAAAGATTAAAATCTACCAAAAAGTTAGTTTATAACATCTTTAAACAGTTAAACCCTCAACATGTACTTGAAAATCAATTTTAAAGTACAAAAATTTATACATATAAACATGACTACATATTGATACCATTATTCTTTACACATTACAAGAAAATGAATTGGTTTACATGGAATCTTCACAAATTTGAAATAAAATGAATGAGTAAAAGGTAAAAACACATTGTAATACTTAATAAACTTTGAAGTGATTTCAGGGAGGCAACAAAATGTTATTTGAGATGTTTGTTGTATTTCAATTTAATTAAAACTTGGTACTTTATTTATGAAACTCATTAATAAAGATAACAATAAAATATTGGTAGATTTACAAAAAATACGGAAGTTTTGAAATTTAAGTACATGGGAATTGATATGACCTGTTCGACTGGATAACAAGTCTTGGTTAAAATCTAAAGGTACTTACCGATTTATTATAAGGTGCTTCCAACATAGCTTCTACATCTAAATCTTCGGCCATTCTAAAACAAAAATACGAATGGTGAGATTGATTTATATGATAAATTAACTAGGCTAGGAGTATCAGAACTAACGCATACGTAGTACGTTTCAGACGCTTGATAATTAAGCTGAGGAATTATACTTATGCTCCTTTCGTTTATTTTTTAATCGTTTTAATTCCTGTTACATAAATTACTGGAGCAATGTGATGAAATTTGGAAATTACACCACACGAGCACAAAATGGCGTCTACGTCCCGTCTAGCAATATGGTTTGTTTGTCGCACTTGTCTGGTTGGGTTGTTTTGATGGTTATTGAGTATCCAAATAGGTGTATTTTGATGATACACTTACCTAGTGAATATGATAGTACTCGATATATCCACAAATGGTGAAGTTTTTATGTAGGTCTAGTTATTTTTTTGAAAAATTAATTGGAATTGGTTGAGAATTTAGGAATCTAATTAAGCATCAGTGTTGCCATATCATAGACCATAGATAATACTGGATACACTCAAAACCACAGGGCACAGAAGAACACAGACAGAATATAAATCCATAGACAAAAACTCTTTTATTACACGACTACGACGAAGCAAAAAGGAGGGTTACGATTTTGACCGGTATGTATGTATGTATGTATGTATGTTCATCTGTTCCCTCATAACTTCTAAACTACTTATCATAATTTGACAAATGAGGTATCGTTGGAAGCATCTTAATTGGCCGCTGGTTATAGGCTATATGATAAATGAATATGGTACCTTCTATACGACATCTACATTTAAAAAAAAGTTAATTATGCTGTGCTGGGTATCTAATGAAAGGGCTTAATTAGCACATTTAAAAATGTATAAATTATAACCCCAAAATAATATAAAAATAAAAGTTGTTTAAACTAAAACCCAACTACAACAAAATCGCCAACTAAAAAGGTGACGCCATCAAGACATCACAGATAGACATGTAAAAAATTTGGTGTAACACGTCGTATTATGGCATAAATCGAACAGATTACGTGTTACACTGGATTTTTAATACGCTTTAAACTTATAGACTCTTTTTGGTCTATTTATGAAAATACCAACGCTAGCAAAAGCATCGGTGCCGAAAAAAAAATCCTTCTGGTACAATTTTTTTTTCCGGAGAAGATCACGTCGCAGGTCAATTTTTTTTTCCAAGCAATACTAATATGGCGTAATCGACGAGGCTTTGCCTCGTGGCACCTATTTTTATTTCCAGGGTTAAAGAAACATAACGGGGTACTCGTCATGTTTATAGTTGTAATTAAACCGTTTTAAACGAAAATTCGTGGTTTAAAACCTTGACCACGTGGGCCGTACATTGATTACCAGTGATCGGAGTAGATAGATTGATTTGGGGTCAATGAACTGGCACGTATATATTAGTATGAATATGCCTCCGGGATTCCGGGATTTTGAAATTATTAAGATTTTTTAAGGAATTTCAAATGTTGTAATGTGTAGAGTAAAGAATACATCAATATGAATAAGAAATGTTTAACCCTTTTGCTGTTATTGCATTGAATGCGAAAAAATATTAAGAAATATGAAAATTTATTTTTATTTATTTATTCAAGAGTAGTAATAATTACAAGCAGCAGATAATATACTTACAAGAAATAACTACTAAATTAGTCTACTATGTAAGTTTCGAATGGACGCACAACAGTAAGATTCACTTTATTACTTGATAAATAAGAAAAAAAAAAACAATTTTAAATGTTTATCCATTCTATAAATTTCTAATATGGTAGTTTAAAAATCCTTATTTGTACAATATTTGATTCAATCCCGTAAGTACCAAAATGAAATTCCGGAAAAAAGGCTTATCCATGTTATGATTTCTATGACCATTCATGATGAGAGTACGTAAAATCAATCTACCTACTTCGATCACTGTTGATTACGTATTAAGGCTTGTGCAGACCAGCGCGATATCACGGGCGCTACAGGCAGCGTGACCCTTGTAGCGCCCGCGATATCGCGCTGGTCTGCACAAGCCTTTACTTTCAAAATTATGTTACCATTTTTATTTAAGTGAAGTCATTAACATACTATTATTACTTTTATAGAATTATTATACATTTTAAATATATTTTGTAGCTAAGTATCAATAAAAACATAGTCTGATTAAGTTTTTACTCAGCTATTGCATATATTTTTTAGACTATTTTCTTGTAATTATGCGTATTGGTTAAACAAATCGAGATTATATCAAAAAAATATCAGGTTAAAGGTGTGGTCCATTTGCGCTATGTTTTCACAAGTGCGCTGGATTGGAGGGTGGAAAACGACAGGACACTGTGATGACAAATGGTGGACCACCGGTGGAAGTACTTATATAAATACAATATTCCACTGTCAAAGGTAGCGAGTGTGAAGCCTCAATGTATTCTATTTAAGAAAGAAAGAAAAATAGGTTTATTTATCACAGAGACACGTGCATACATAAAAGACAAGAGTAAACGAAAACAACAAAAAGTACTTAATAAATCACGAGCATAAAACAGAAATTAGTCGGCAGCTGCACGACATGACTGTGACAAGAAGGCTTCCACTCAGCATGATGCAGTGCTATGGGGAACCCACAGCACAGCGCTGATTTTCAGTGGTGACCCGAAAAAAAAAAAAGACGTACGGAACGTACGTATATAATTAAAGAAAACATTATAAACCATTATTGAACCGCTAAGTGTGGTTTCAAATGTTTTAAATCAAAAAGGTGGTTTTAAACATTAAAAATCCGTTTGCATCTATAGCCACGCCCCGAGCTCGCTTCACTCACTCTTGCATCAATTCTCATTGCCTTTTTAATACGCCATAAATACTTCGTTATTTATTGTACCATAGCAACGTACTCCAAATTGGAATAACTGTAATATTGATTCATTTTATGTATTTAATAATTCAGAAAATAATTTTGTATGAGATAGTTTAATGTTTTTTTTTTTTTTAAATAAACTTGTTTTTCAGTTTCGTGTTCAGTAACTTGTAGGCGAAAAAATTTTTATGGCAGTCCTAAGCCCGTAAAAGTATGAAAGGAAAATTGGAATACCTAACCTTTGCGTAAAGGATTTGCTACACGGCAGGCAACCGCGTCCCTAACAGAGGTGACCTTGGTAAGCCACAGGCAGAGCTGTTTGAAATTTGGTCGTAAACCACCAATTCCATGGTTGTAAGCCACCTAGGTCACCTCTGTTGGGACGCGGTTGACTGCCGTGTAGCAAGCTTTTTATTATTTTGTATCGTTCAAAGGCTTGCTATACGGCTGCCAACCGCGTCCTCGTCTCGCGTAGTCGGTCGTTCACGTTGTCTTACTACTATTGGTCATAGGTTGCTTTCAAGTTTTCTTTTTCTTAATTCTAAATAAGCCCTTTTTTTATCCGGTTTTTATCTATTGCACTACCAAGACAAAATCATTTCGCTGCGGAAAAAAACCATTAAAATTTCAGTGTGTATGATGTTGATGTTCATCATTCGTTTCATTCATTTAGTCACGACTAAAGAAACTATAGGCACTTTGACACTTTTGACAGGTGTTCGGACTTGACGTCTCAGTGCTCCCCATTGAGATAGTAAAAACACGGAGGCGCCAAGATATTCTATACATAAGTTTGCTTATACAAATATGGGTGAAAAACGAACTAGAATGTGAAATATCGTGTTATTTCACTCTTTCTAATGTGGTAATCGTATTTGATAAAAGAGACAACAATATTTCAGTTGTTCCTCATAATGGCAACATTTTGTTGAGACGTAGTAAGTAACAGTTGTAGGTAAGTGCCATATCCGCCATAATATGCGACAAGTTCATGGTAGTTCTGCTGTCAAGTGGTTGTTTACTTTTTGTTTTATTGAGATTTGTGAGAAAATTACGTGGAGTTTTCCTTTAAAACTACATATATACGTTGGAAAACACCAATTCAACATGCCTGTGTGTTGTATTGTGAAGTGTGGTGCAAGAAAGAAGGAAAATCAACCTCAATTATCTTTGCACAGGTTAGTAGCCGGTTTTCATGCAATAGTACATAAAGTGATAAACCTTCGATGAAAAAATTGCTAGGTGATCATTAAATACGGCTTAAATTTTAATATATGGGTTTATTTCCGTCCAACAGACCTTTTTATTATTTCATAATTTCATTCGTTTGTTTACAATGATATGTCATGGTGGAATAGTGTTGTACCGTTTCCGTAATAGTTTCTGATACTAGTTCCTTCGCTGCGCTGAAATGATATTGCTAGGTCCGGCCCGTGGTTTACAGCAAACTGTACTCTTTGGTTCATAGCACCGAGAGACCGTTCCGCAGAGTTTTATGTAGTGTATACGATTTTTTTGTTGAAGTTTTTAAGATGAACAATACTGTAGTACATACATTTTATGTAACTTTTATGATTTCCGCGGCTCACGCTAATAAAGATCCCAGTCCGCCTGATTTTATCCGACATCTTCAACAATAATCGTCAAATTTCAGCCAATTTACACAAAACTTTAATTAATTATACACTAAAACCTTCCGCATGAATCACTCCGTCGATTAGTGAAAATTGATTGAAAATCCGTTTAGTAGTTTTTGAATTTTTCGCGTTCAGACAGACAGAAAAACAGACAGACGCGGCGGTGTACTTTGTTTTATAATATGTAAGGATGTGTATTATTCCGAATGTTCATTTATGATAAAATTGTTAAAAATTTAATTCACTAATGCCCGTTTTCACCGACAGCTAAGTGACACTTAAATGAATACCTAAATAAAACTGAACTGTTTTTCAACTCTCAGCGCTGAGTCTACCGTTGAAAATCCAACAGTGAACTTTTATTAGGGATTCATTTAAGTGTCACTTAGTGAAGGTGAAAACAGGCATAAGACTTGCATGCTCACTCGATACTAAATATTTGGCTTTGTTTAAACGTTCACTTGCCAAACATTAGGTTTGCGTTACAAATATTTGTGAAAACTTTATTTGCTAAGTAATAATTCTATAAATGAAATTATAATTATGCGGAAAATTGTTTGAGAAGTGATAAATTGTCAATACTCATTTTTTTCTGTTACAACGGACTATTAGCTAATATTTTTTTAAATATGATTCAACCGTGATATCTAGTAAGATTCGTTATACTATTACGTACTAGTATCGATACTCGAAATAGTAACACCATGTTCCCTGAATGACACAACCCTAGCATTGGCAGCCATTTTATGCGACATTTTGAGTTGTAGGTATGCACCTTTTTTTTGTAGGTATTCCAGTCCATACTTATTAAATGTCTATGGTGCTCCCACCTAGTCATTTCAGAAAGCATATAAGGCTCGTACAGACCAGCACAATATCGCGGGCGCTACAGGCTAGGCAGCGTGACTCTTGTAACGCCTGCGATATTGCGCTGGTCTGTACGAGCCTTTATTCGTACTTGTTCGTACTTACTAGTACCATGGTTAGAGTGTCAGAGAGAATCCTGTCATTAGTTGTGGATATATTGTAGCTAGTCTGTGGCAGTGTAATACCAATACATACATTCATTCGAGCAAGATTTAGGAATCGAGGTTTTTGGGTTCGGATTTTAGGAAAACTTGGAAAGAAAAGTTTACAAGGCATCGCTTCACAGTTAAACCAGAAGATAATTTAAATTCATATATTATTTTCCACGTACAAGGAGGTAAGTAAAGCGAAAATAATTATTGTTTTTCTCTAATGGTTTTTTCGACTTCTTAATTCTTCAAGAAAAATAATACTTCTCAACTTGATTCTTCAAAATTTAGATCTTACGTGCTCAGTGATTTGCGTAACTGCATAATAGGTAATATGTGGTAGGTAATAATATTGTCTTGATTTCACTCCATAGAACATGACTACAGCAGCTAGACCTACTTTTGATCCAGCACGGGGGGGCACAGGACGAGGAGAAAAGGATTTAAGTGCAATATCTCGACAGTATTCAAGCCGAGATCTTCCTGGACATACTAAGTTGAAATACAGGTTCGTGAAGTAACTCAATGTGGAGCATTTGATGACCCTAAACAAGCTTTCTTAGTGTAGTTGAACCTCTATCATCAACAAATACACACTGAGTATTTCCATTCGTTTAGAAGATAATAATTTAGAAAACAGTTATCTAGTAAATACTGAAGTTTTGCACTATTTAAGTGGTGACGTTTTCTAAATGTTTTTCACTGTTGTTGGGATTGTAGCAATTTACATATTAACTAGTTTATTTATAAACTTGTTTACACCATGTTCCATCAATAAGCAATATCTTATAAATACAATGAAAGTTTATATTGTAGTGATAATATATAAAAGTAATTTCTTCTAATGATAGGACTCATTTACATCAGTATTTCATTTCATGTCTTTTTTGCAACAAATGTAGTAATAGAATAATCTGTTACTTTCAGGGAGCAAGGACAAGGTACCACAGATGAGTTGCGATCAAGAGATTTCCGCAAGGAGTTAGATGAGAGGGAGAAGGAAGGTAAAGGCTCAAGCACCAGAAGACTTACTGAGCCCATAACTAAGAGACCTAAAATAGACCAAGTTCCTGCTGCAAGCTTGGACGCAGATGATCCTCTTGAGGGGGACTCATCAGATTCAGATGATTCTGATGATGATACTGCAGCACTGTTAGCAGAGTTAAACAAAATTAAAAAAGAAAGAGCCATAGAACAAGCTAAAAAGGTACATCCCTAGATTTTTATGTTTTAAGATTTTGCAGGACTCTGAATGCCTCCAGATACAATAACAATAATACTTCTATTGTGTCTTGTCCAATGTCCTTCAACCAATTTACAATTACAAATCACAGGGTGCAATTTTTCCAATATGAATATTCTTGATTTTATCAAATAAAATCAAGTAAGCTTTCATTATATATGTTTAAATACTTGTTTTTGATTTCAGGACGCTGAAAGAAAGCAGGAAGAAGAAAGAATTCGTATGGAAAACATTCTATCAGGAAATCCTTTACTGAATTACTCTTCAGCAGGACAGAAAAATGATTTGAAGGTTTCTTTTCTTTTTTTATTTATAAACATTGCCCCACACTAGGAATTTCTCCTGTATTGTGGGTGTGTTTACAAACATTTAAATTCACATATACAAACAGCCAGATCATGCGGGAATCGAACCCGCGACATGCAACACAGCAGTCATTCGCTTAACCACTCCGCCAACCGTACCGTCTGTGTCATTAAGGTAAATCTTAAGTAAATGTGACTTTTGCCAAAGGAACTTAAATTAAGTGGCAATCATTTCATTCCCCAATTGTCCAATTGTCAACTGTCCTTATCCCAATTTGTTTGGGGACTGCACAACATGTCTTTTTCTTTCATACTTGTCTATCAGTCGTCATCTCTGTACTTGCTCCCTTTCTAGCCATATCATCTTTCACACAGTCCATCCATCGACTCGCAATAAAAAAGAAACATTGATATTAGGCAGAAACACCCTCAATAAAATTATTATGATTTGTTCCAGGTGAAAAGGCGATGGGATGATGATGTTGTTTTTAAGAATTGTGCTCGTTCAGAGCCTGAAAAGAAAGGCAACACCTTCATAAATGACTCATTGAGGTCAGAATTTCATAAGAAATTTATGGAAAAGTATGTGAAATAGATGATCCCGCAATTACTAACAATATAAAATGGATAATTATTATGTTTATTTTTAATCATTTAATTAAGAAGTCCGAAAGCTGGTGTACAAATATTCAAAGTAGATAGCCCCTTTGCCCATTTTTTTTTCTTTTTTTATAACGAGGCCCTGTACAAACCTATCGACTTAAATGGGTCCATATTCATGTGAACTCCTGTTTGAAATGTGGTTTATCAAATTCAGCTCAATGGTGTGATGTTGTGTATAAAATAATATAAGCTATGAGTAATCTTCTGTACAATTAGGTTGTCTGTGGCAACTAGTTATAATGATGACAAATTAAACCCCGACTTTGTTATGATCATAATTTTTTTATTAGACTTAGGGACCTCAAGATAATGTAAGTACTACTAGTATGTAAGGATGTAGCTCTTAGTTTTATTTTAATACACAATAAAAATATTTGATTTCTATTTTGTATCTTTTTAAATCCCATTACAAAATATAAAGATAATTCAAGGCGCATGAAGACTTGCTTCGAATCTTGACGGAATTTAAGCCCTGGCGGCATACCTGCTTGGCAAAAAATTTGGCGTACTCAAAATAATATAATGAATATTATTTTGAGTACGCCAAATTTCTCCCTTCGGCATATGTGTTTCACTCTTCGTTACACGACATCCCTACTTTCCTGTGGAAATTCGAATCCTGTTTATTTACTGTTTGTTAATGGGATCACAATACATCTATTGTTATTATTCATATCGGGAAAATCACACGGATAATAAAAAGCGACCGAGACAAGAAACATTCCTTACCGCCGTACAATATTTATTAATAGTAATAATAATATCCCCACCGCCGTATCTCTACGTCGACGTCGTGGTGGGGCTTATGCGCTCCGAACTCTAGGCCTGTGCCGCTAGAGTTTACTTTGCCGGAACAGGATCAAGAGAGATACGAAAATCCGCATGGGAAGCATGTGGCGAGCTGTTGAGCAGCAGCGACTCCACGGACCCGTGTGCGTTACCCCAGCCAGAAAATGTCGAAAATCGTCATCTAAGTGCAATAGATAATTAGATAAATAGGTTCTGTAATTCGTAAGCAGATTTTTTAATTTGGTAAGCTAATAGTTTTTTAATTATTTGATCAAAACAGTTCCGGCTGAAGAAATGTTACCGCAGCCAGATCTTTTGTTTTCTAACGGGATAATTAGATGTCAATTTGAAATAAATGTTACAACTTCATTTGTATATGTATTTGCTATGGTTGCGAAGAAATTTTTAAATCCTGCTGCAGTAACGTTTGCACGATTACTGCATCTCGGAATTGACTAAACGGATGATTGTAATTTTTGTCCATGGCATCTGGTTAATTAGTTATAGGTTTAAGATTAAATGTAACCAAACTGAGATAAGCTTGATCAATGAAAACTAGGATTACAGTGGAAAACAAATAAAAAACCGGCCAAGTGTATGTCGGACCACGCACAATGAAGGGTTCCGTAGATGGGGTGAATTTATCCCAAGAACAAAAATAACAGTGTAGTTGAAAAACATGTTCTCCTTCTCCCATACGGAATGTATGGCAGAACATGTTTTTTCAACTGCAAAATGTATGTTGGCCGATTATTACTCGTTAACTTGTGGAACCTACTGAGCTGTTATAGTTTTCCTTTTAATTTCGTTATATATACTACTGCTGTGAATTTTTCCATATATCTAGAACCAACCATTTAGTTGGTGGGGTGGGGACGACGACTCTAGTAAAAATGAGCACTTTAAGGTTTCATATTTCGCAAACGGATCCCTCAATCCAAATATGGCTTTCTCAATCTCAATATTTTTAAACGACCTTTCCAACGACACCCCGCACTATGGGATAGACGAGAAAAAAAGACATCCCCTCGTGTAGGGGAGTTACCCTAAAAAAATTATATTGTTTTACCACTTTGTCTGCGTGATTAGTATGTATACTCATGCCAAATTACAGCTTTCTAGTACTCACAGTCTCTGGGCGAAGCCGCGGACAGACAGACAGACGGACATGGCGTAACTATAAGGGTTCCTTGTTGACTACGGAACCCTAAAAACGATAGAGCCTTACAGCAGTCGCATATGATGTGTAACATCTGACATCTCACCCTGGTCAGTAACATTAATATTATATCCTGAAAAAAATGATTTAGGTATTATTTGAAATGATTTTTCGTCCATCGTCGTCCATGGTCATCGTCTATTTCGTCCATCTCACGGCCAACGGTACCACGCCGCCAGTTTTACCCCAACTCTAGCACCGCGCGCGCTTATTGGTCAAATCAAATAGCGCGCGTTTCCCCGGCTTTCTGTATTACACTTCCGTCCCTTTTCACGAAATCACTCCCACAGATTTCCCACTCCACAGATTGCAGGAAAGCGAGAGGGAAGATTTGCAGGAAAGCGAGCGGAAAGATGTTACACATCAAAAATCGAGGATCACTTTATTTACTTCCTACTGGGTCCAACTACCACAGAATAGATAATAGTACCTATACCAACCTATACTACTACAGGATCCTACACGAGCGATTGATAACTGTTGCCGACGGTATCCTTTACCTAAGTAATAGTGGGTATCTACTTACACTTGAAATTTTGAGACAGAGGTTCCTCTACTGATCAGCCTATCGAAGATTTTTCGGCTCCTAGATCAAACAATGATAACTTTTACAATTAATAGGACTTTAGTGTCAACTCAAGAATTGTAGGGGTCACTTTTTAGATGCCGATAACCCCAAACGAACAAATAGGTACTTAGTACCTACTTGTTACCAATACATTGTTTAGTGCCTATTGTTTAGTTTATACATATTCTTATTTGCGCCGCACACTTCGGAAAATGAATATATAATATGCAGTCAGGCTGGCTGGACGTGTCCGGCTCAATGTTTAGTGTTTACGTTATTAAAACGGACGATGTGTGTAAGGCGAAGGCGCGGGCGGGGAGGAATGTGGCGAGAGCGGCGCCGGCGGCGGTGGCGGCCCACCTTGAGTGGGCAGGTTGACCGGCTGATCCCGCCGCGCGCCTCTGCGCTCAGTTCTCGCCAGTCGAGTGAGCGCTGCGACGGCGAACATGGCTGGCCAGAAAACGGCGTGCCTGTGCGCGTGTTTTATTTTGTTTATCGTAGCGGCTGAGGCCGCCCTCTCTGGATTATACATCGATAACGGTGTTGATCAGACTGTTATACATCACTCGATGACACGGCATGAACGGATGGTCGTGGAACACGAAATTCTGGAGCTGTTGGGTCTCGGAGAGAGGCCACGTCGAGCTCGAGCGCCTCCGCTGGACCGCTCGGCGCCTAGTTTCTTGTTGGACGTATACAAACAACTGGCCGAAGAACATGAGCAGGCTCGCCCCACGCGCAGCTCTGAGATGGCTCTCAGCGGAGATGAGCAACACGCCATCGACGAGAGCGACCTCATCATGACCTTTCAGAGCAAGAGTGAGTTTAATTTGTGGATATTTAACCAAATTAGTTTTTATTAAGAGATACTTCAGATTTGATTTAGAACGGCAGGTATGTTACAGGTGGTAGGTACCGACCTATGTGTATTATCCTGTTATAATTAAGTGTTATACATAAATATGTATTGTTATTTCTACCGAAAAAAATGGGTTCGTCCAATGTGTGGAAATATGATGGCATATCCGTTTATTGCAAAGTAGGATCTTGATGCCTATTCATAAAACATAGATATCCATTTGGCTTTCTATCAGTGAAAGATTTTTGTAATCGGATCAGGACCTCCCAAGATTGTCCCTTACGAACAAAAAATTTACCTCTTAATTATATTAGTTAAGATCTACAATACCTATTAAAATTCAGAAATTCGGCGTCATAAAAATGCTTTTGTTCCAATTAATGAAGAGGATACAGTTACTCCAAGTCATTTCGAAATAACAGCTCGTTAAATCGCTTAATAACACAATGCCGGTAAAATAAATTGTTAAAAGTTAATGACACATGCTGTTACAGTGGCCCTTTTCTTTTATATTGTTTTAGAGGCGGCACCAGGAGCATTCCTTTATAATTTGTTTTAAACTACCTGGGAGGTACAGGTTACAGGTAAAGATTAGTAGACAAAAATGTTGACTCACACCACTTTAGTAAACATTCTTGGTATTGTGGATTCGAAAAAAATAATTGATACCGGCGACTGTTCAAATTATTTTAACATTTTCATAATCTCATCATCTCATTTTATTTTTACTACGTTTGTTTTTGTTTTTTTCATTTTTTTCATCATACATGCGATGGTATAACCTACTGATTTTTGGCTGATCAGTGTTGAAACAGATGTCGACTTAATTCTGGTTTGACATACTGGGTACCTACCACTAATCCCCATTGACAATCCCCATAGGTTTAAAAAATAAAATACAAACAGTTATTATTAAGAATTATGAAGTCTTTATTTCTTATATGTTTTAGTAAAAGAACAAGATGAATGAATGTTTAGATTACTTTGCGTATAATATTGTGACTTGTAACATAATATGGGTATGCAATTGTAGGTACCTATTGGCCACCGGTTCTTTCTGGATGCAATTCATGCAGTGCTATCTATTCAAGGAAAATAATGAATGGCTCGTATATATAAACAATATTGTTATATATTTATTTATGTGTGCTAACTATGTAAATATAGCTAGATCTGAATAGATCCATAATACGTGTTTATACATACAGTACATACAGTCAAGATTATATAATATTACCTACCTTGTTATCTATCATGGTCAAAGGGCGGCCGATGTGAAATTGTGTAGTCTCTCTGCGGAATGCCTAGCTAGATCTCCAAAATGAATTTAGTATCAGGTTACATGGATCATCCTTATTTAACACGTAGGTACGTATAATATAAATTCATATGAAATATGATACAAATACTAGAGGCTATCTGTATTTGAGGACTGTCACTTCAGTGGATATCGTCTTTCTTAACTAACAGAAAACAAAGAGTCACTGTTACTAAACTTAATGAAGGTAGGGACATGACGGAATATTCGTCTGAATATTTATGTATAAAACGCGGCGTCCCCCAGGGTAGCATATTGGGCCCTATCTTATTTTTATTCTACATAAATGACATTGTTAACGTAACCAATCATATTACTCGTTCATCTCATTAATATTCATGTTCACATTGAATTACAATTCATGAAATCATGATATTTGAGGCCAATTCTGACTAAGAGAGTTGTAATGACGATTCTAATGATTATAATTCTGTAATCATATACTTGTTACGGTCGTGAATCATATTTTGATAAACATACAACCTGACACTGACCTGCAAATTGCAAAAATTTTAGAAAATTTGAATTTCTCGGGTTACTTCAGCGCACCTGGCAGTCATCCCCGCTATGCCGCCGCGCTGATACCACCTTGCTGACCGGTTAATATTTTGGCCACGGCATGAGCTACTGTCTGTCATTTGTAAACCTTTGACAATCGTTACGGGTAGTCGGAAGCCGAAAGTCTGACATCCAGTCTCATCAGGGCGTAGATATCGTGTTACCCAGTAACTGCGGATGTGGAGGCCAGATAGGCAGTCGCTTCATGTAAAATACTGACATTCAGCTGCACCCGGTTAGACAGGAAGTAAAATAGTTGGGAAAAGGTTAGGTACATTGTGTGTAGACAGACTGGCGCGACTGCGAACTTTATCATTATATTATTATATATGAGTAGGTAAATACATACATAATTAATTAGGCTATAAGCACAGATGAATAGTGGTTATAGGACGTGGTGAGGTTTATGTAGACTCACGACGAATCTCGAATGGTTGCTGTTTAATCAATTACCTAACTAACTTAGCAAGCATGCACTTGTGTAAAAACGTAGCTGTGTAATTTTAGGAAGTCTTAGAAAATTCTTAAAATTCGGATGTTTTTAGGCCCTTGTACCTTTTATATGCATTTCAATATGGCTTAACGAATATCTAATCTAGTACGTGTTATAAATTAAAGTCGCTTTTCGTGTCTGTGTGTGTGAGCGCGTTGTTCTTCTAAACTGCGCAACGGATTTTGATGCGGTTTTCACCATCATTTAAATATTTATTCCAGAAGGTTTATGTGTATAATACGTTACTATAAAACTTATATATGTACCTATAATAAAGAAATCCCGAAGTTTTGTCAATTCGTAAAAACCGCGCGAAGCAGGGGTAGGTCGCTAGTATATGAAGGTATAAATAATCAATCATTCTGCCTAGCCTTTTCACAATTATTTTGGGGTCGGCTTCCAGTCTAACCGAATGTAGCTGAATACCAGTATTTTACAAGGAGCGACTGCCTATCTGACCTCCACAACCCAGTAACTGGGTAATACGATACCCTTGGTAAGACTGGTTGTCAAACTTTCGGGCTTCTGAAGACCCGTAACAGCTGTCAAAGATACACGAATGACAGTCGGGACCAACGGCTTTACGTGCTTTTCGAGGCACGGAAAGATGGTAACCCATCCACGGACCAACCCGGCAAGCGAAGCTTAACCTGATGGATCGAACCGTGTGGCTGTTACTACTTAACCACAGCTCCTCTGAAAGTATAACTAATATAGTGACTAATTGTAATAATGATTCCTGACAACAACGAGTCGAGAGACAATTTCTGTAGGTATTTATACCTACCACGTGCCAATGAACTCGGGCTAAGGGTATGCTATAATATTTTTACCTCGGGAAGCGGCGCGCGCTTTACTTGTGGTAACTAAGTGTATAAACTGGCTGTGAATGTGTGCGTGAAGACGAGTGGCGCCAGCAAGGTTTATAAATTTAAAGAATCAATGACGAACAACGATAATTTTTCACGCACCAATATGTTCATTTGTTTCTTCTTTTCATTAATTTAAACAGATCTATTTGCAAGCTTTATCGAAATTTAAATAAAATGTACTACTGAACTTCGAAGTTTAAAATACCGATGTATTGTAGGATAACGTAATTAAAATTTTGGTATTGGTAAATTCAATTCAGTCCATGTTAATTTTACGTAACTAGCTAGGTATTAACGTGTTAATGTGTGAAATTTAATAATTTCAAAAAAAAAATTAAGTTGTCCTTCTATACACGCTTATCTATACACAGAAAAGCGAAATACTCGCTCAGAATGTCGATGGTAAACATTTGGAATTCAGTCATTCGTCATAGCAAACTTTCGAAGTTCCGTACATCGCGATAATGAACATTCTCAATAAAGTAATTCGTCATAGCGTACATTCTAACTCACGTATATCGTAATTTTAATTTTAATTGTCAGTAGTACAGTCAAAATCTTTGTTAAGTTACCGCCTTGGTTGCCATGTGTTGAAGTAAAAAGTTTGTTCCATTTTTAAATTAGTAGTTCTGCGAAAAGTAGACCTCGCGAGCACAAACTTTTTTATAAAAATTAATATACCACTAAAGTTATTTAAAACGGGATATCTACCATGTTTTTTTTTGTTTAAAACAGGATAGTGATAAAAGAACCTTTAAATAAATACTTTACAGACTCAAATAAATTCAGTATATACGCAAGTATAAACAACAAAATAAATGATCACACCACACAGGGGAGTTTAGTTTTGGTCATGCTTCTCTGTAATAAAATTCTGAGCTGATGCCTTTTGCAGCGCGGGAACCTGGAAAATGTCGGAATTAAAATTTATGGTCTTGCTCGACTGCTAAGCTCTTCCTTCGGCACTGGCTCCTTTTCTCTCGATGTCTGTGGGTCCAACCGGGAAATATGCATGAGGATGGTGAACACTGCAGCTCAAAAATCCTCGCTTTCAGGAGTGGTACGGTGTTTGTTGTGGCTGCGCCGCGATCGGCCTCTCTTGCCCTTAACCAGCGAGTACACCCGAATAATTAACTTTTTTGTACGGGCAAAAACATATTGGGTGTAATTCGTCATTCATTCTTAGATCGGGCCCCAAACTTAAAAAAAAAACTTTTTTACAAAAAGTACAACCGACTTCTGAACTACAAATTGAAAATAACTTTAATTTCTATAACTTTTATTTTAGTTTTTTGCCACCGACTTCCGGACTTTAATTGTTGAGGAGTTCTCCAGGTACTTCACCATCTCACCTCAACTGCACCATATGAATTGTGACGAGCATCAATTTCTTACCAACCATATTGAAGTAATCGAATCGCAACCCGTGAAATATATATTGTTGAGTAGTTCCGGTGGCCATCTGTGTCTTTCATCATCAGGCCAATTTACCAAATGGTGCTCTCCGAGAGCAAATGCACGAGTTACTATAAAAAATACCCAAATTGCAATAGGTGTGCCTATAATATTTGAAGAGTTCCCTCGATTTCTCCAAGATTCCATCATTAGATCGTAACCATATGATAATGGGACTAACTCTAAAGTATACCCTTTCAAACAAAAAAAAATTTTTCAAATCGGTCCAGCCGTCTTCGAGTAATCTGGGAACATACAAAAAAAAAGATTCCGATGAATTGGGAACCTCCTTCTTTTTTTTAAGTCTTCAAATTTAAAAACCGGCCAAGCGCGTGGACCACACACAATTAAGAGTTCCGTAGTTGGGATCAATTTAACCCAAGAACAAACTTTAACATTGTAGTTGAAAATCCTCCCATACATTCCAACTGCAAATGTAAGTTGGCCGATTATTACTCGTTAACTTGTAAAGCATACTTAGTTGTGATAGTTTTCCTTTTAAGTTCGTTATTATACACTACTGCCATGATTTTTTTCCCATATCCAAAAACAACGATTTAGCTGGTAGGGGGGACAACACTGGCCCCCGGCAACAGGGCAACCGAAGGAACACGGGTGGGTTTTAGTCAGTAAGAGTCTGACACGCCCTCCCGCTCCGCCCAGAGCGGGAGAAGTTATGTGATGATTTCCCACCCACAAAAAAAAAAAAAGGGGGACAACACTTGACTCTAACAAAAATTTGCACTTCAAAAGCTTAATATTTCGCAAACGGATTCCTGAGACAAAAAAAAATGTTTTCACACACCCACACAACACCCCATAACATAGGATATCATCCCCTCTTTACGTGTAGGAAGGGGAGGTACCCTAAAACAAATATATATCATGATTTTAATTTATCACTTTGTCGGCGATAGTAGTACTATGTATAGGCCCATGCCAAATTACAGCTTTCTAGTACTAAGATTCTCTGAGCAGTCTGTCACCTGACATGGCGAAACTGTATCAGTTCCTTGTTGCATACAGAACCCTAAAAACCAGAAAAATTATGAGTAAAAATTTGTAGGCCAGCTAGAAAAATTTACTAAAAGGTTTTAATAAATAGTGAGCAATTTACCGCATTTTGAGAAGCTATTCTGTTCATCATGCTGAAGATCCTCGTCAGATCTTCACCAATTTATTTTGAGAGCAACATAGAGTTACTATCTTTCAAATAAAAAAAGAACCATTGAAATCGGATCTCATTAGGCGGAAATACCCAGTAGCCCCCCTTTTTGCCCCATTTTGGAGGAAGTACCCCTCCAATCAAAAATCCCCGACGACTAAAAATTACAAAAAAATCGTCAATTCTGTAGAGTACGTACAAATTTACACACGAAAGCAAATTTTGCCAGACTTGATCCAGAGACGTTTTGCTCGGTACGCTCGCTCGGTCAATAAAACGACAGATATGGGATTTCATAGTAAATTATTCGGCCAGTAAACACGACAGATATGGATTTTCATACAAACATTGCCGGCCGGGCGCTCGCATGTATTCGACCAGTACAGCAATTTCGATTTATCTAGAAGATGGTTGTCAATATAAAGCTCGAATTTCCAAGCATGTTTGAGAAAAGCATGTACCTTTTCTGTTTTTTGTACCCACCTACTTTGTAAAGTAGGTATGTACTACGACGCAGTAAGGTTTCTCGATGTTCACTATGTTTGTTCAAGTCTCATGAATAGTCATTTTCATAATAACTTATGCATTAAACATAACGCTATACTTGATCGTCAAACTTTATATTTCTTATTTATTACCTACACCTGTAGTTGGAGTCAAATTACAACCGGATCATTGGACACCTGTTCACGATCCTTTCTCAAATATGATCAACTTATTGGAATATTACTTATTTATTTGGGTTGTAGGTATAGGTAGTACACGTCCCTAAGTACCTACAATTCATCTTCTACCTATCATTAATTATAAGATGGACAAACTAGTGCTCAACGAACAATATTTGTATACTTATTTATATTTGTAATCACGTTCTGGAAAACGGCTCTAACGATTTCGTTGAGAGTTGCAATATTGGGGTTGAAAATCGATCTAGCTAGGTCTTATATCTGGGAAAAATCCGTTTTCTCCGTATTTTCACCCGAGCTGAGCTCGGTCGCCCAAAGTTTAGAACAAGATGGCTACCTTAGAATAATGACATGGCAGCATGGAATTAGTATGTACTATACCTGGAATTAGTATGAAATATCCTATACTATTAAATGAGCATTCTCTATTTTCATCCGAGCAGAGCTCGGTCGACCAGGTACTGAGAATACTAAAGGAAATATCAGGCACTTCAATCGATTATGGTTTATTCCAGTGAATGTATTTGTTTAATTTCACGTTCACACCCAGCATTGTGATCATTACTTCGGGCGGCTAGAGCGCCCGGCATGAGACATGCACTTCCCTACTCCGTATCATGATTCAGCCATATGATCAAATCTGATGGTGTTATGAGGTTAGCTAGAGACATACAGATTCAAGCGGAGGAGATATTGAAGCTAAAGGCACAGATAAATACATTTTATGGTTACATATGTACAGGGTTAGCCCTGGAGAAAGTGCAGTCTGAAATCAAACTTGACCACTTTCTGTCTCCAGTTGAAGCAAAGGGCTTCGGTTTTTAGGCTGATTAAAAATTGGTAAATGTACTACTAATGTTGGTGAATCAAGAGTCTAGCACTGAGCTAGATACTTGAGATAAATAAAGAAGACTTACATATTATTATAAATAGTAAATTGTTTTATTATATAGCAATAATAAAATTTTCAATTATTATCGGCTCGAAGTAGAAATTCATAGTTCAGCCACAGACATTAAGCCAGTCCATCGTTCAGCTATAATTATTAGGAACAGATCAAATTAGTCGGGAAACGCTTAATTGTTGCAAATGGGTAACACTATCATGTCCTGGAAGGAATAATGTCAAATTACAAGTTACCCTGTATGACGGTGACAAGACTCTTCACCGTCATTAGTTGGATGTCATAGACGATAATATTATGCTTACTGATGAATTAACCATTGCAGAAGTGTAAAGCGAACCTTAACAAAAGCTGGGATTGAAAACAAAACCGGAATAGAAAATAGGCTTAGAATAATATTCAGATACCTTTTCTAATATTTCTTAGTTAAGCGGAGCACCTACATATGCTACGACTACGATATGTTCGATGATCATCATCGGTGACATTAAATAGTTTTGTTTCATTATTAATTTATTTATTTAGGTAATGCATTCAAAATCCTAAGCTATGGTTGGATATGTTTAGATTACAGAACAAAACTAGTCTTTAAAACAATAACTTCAGAAAGTTCGTTCCAGGAAGACGTATCGTAGCATTTAATACGTTTTTTACGGACTGTATAGCTGCTTTTATAAATATTAGAATTTGTACACATATGTTTCATATTTCTCTACTTTTTTATGTACCTATTGAACCTTACTGATGTACCCATGAACATCAGTTAGAAAATGATTTGGTAGCTATGTAATTATGCAAATGGGTCGACGTAGTTACGAAGTGCTACGACGAACTCCTAAGTTTACGTACAGGCCTAAGTAGTAGACAAATAGTAGACATTATTTAGGACTTATTTTTGTTACTGAAAAAAAATTGGCACTTTTCATTTCTAATTGAATCACAGAAGAGTGTGTACTTGACGATTTAGAAGCAACCCAATGAAAAGCGCCTATTCCATTCATAGTGTCATAAAAATCGATTGTCGAACTATAAGTTATGGTTGTGACATTCCAGGGCATCACTTGGGCGCGCTGCGTCACGGGCACGGGCGGCACGTGTGGTTCGAGGTGACGGGTGCGCCGGGCGATGCTTCTGCTCTGCTCTCCGCCGAGCTGCGCCTGCACCAGGCGCCCACACACACCGAGGACCCTACAGCGCTCTACACCGTCGTTGCGCACAGAGTCATCAGCGTCGACAATATTGGGTAGGAATGTAGGATAGATCCTACAGACCTTTTACAGTTATTTTACCTATGTTTTTGCAACACTGTCAAAATCACAGTTACCAGACCTTTATTCTCGTTTTATTATTTTTGAGTTGCTGTTGTCAAAGGTCAAATAACTGTGAAAAGATACAGAATCCATCATCGGCCGAAGTATGCTTGGACGTCGTCGGCCGAACTCGGTTGATCGAACCAAACCTATGTACGACAACTGACATCGCCCGATGCCGTCCGATAACTACCGATCAACCGACGAATTAAAGCTTGTACTTATGCAAGTGTACTTCAATCTAACAATGGATATTGAACAATTAATTTGTTGTATTTATAAGTTTTTGTAAATTTTGACGTTCAAAAGTGCTTTAAGGGCCTATTTGAAATAAATGATTTGACTTTGACTTATAATAGGGTACCAGTCTGGGACAAACGTGCAGATAAACGTAAAGAAAGTCATCCGAATAGTTTCAACTCGAAAACGATAATTCCGATAAGGCACGTAAACTCTTAAGTATCATTTAATATGGCCGGAAGTTTCACAAAAAAGCCTTAAAAAATCTGAAGACTCCAGAAGGTGGCTTTTATTATTATTAAGTTAGAATGCAAATTATACTTGTCAAAAATATATTTTTCCGTGCAGTGTTCGTAGATTTTTTTAATGAAGCGAAATTTCTACGCTGAATTTGTGCGTCGCGCGTCGATGTCCTATAAGTCCTGTTTATAGGACGGTGTGCTCTGGGTGAACTTTTGTAGACCTTCAAGTCAGGCTTGCATGATGTTATGTTTATGTAATGCTATACTTAATAATAATGATGTCTTTATTGTATACCTACCTACTGAACATGAACTAATAATACGAAATCATTAGGTATGCAAGGCTAAATAATTACATGTTGTAAGAAAAGTTTTCGCAACTTCAGTATTCAGGACCAAGCAGTTAGTAAGTTAAAAAAAACATGTACAGGAACCATCTTTATTTTCCTCCTTATTTTTAGTAGGCAGTTGAAAAACGTACTGACGTAGCTCCAATCTTAACTTATTTTATACTACTTGCCTTTATGAAATTATTACGCCTCTTTCTGTTATAGGGTAGAACACCTAATAATTGTTTTTTTTCTCACAACCTACTCATAACGCTAGTTTTAATTAAAATTATAAGTATTTCGAATTTAAACTCAACAGGGGTAAACATGAGCAGTGCGACAATACGCTCTCTTTCACATTATGACGAGAGTTATTTATCTCGTTTGACAAAGTGAGTAGAGTATAGCGCTTTAAGGTTATTTTGTGCCTGCTGCTGCTAGAACCAACCTGCTGTCTAAAACACCTCTCACCCGCACAATATGTGTACTAAACGAAGTGCATGAGAGAATTGACATATTTTCATGCAATTTTAGTGAATTCGCAAGTTTTGTTAGTTATATTTACAGATAAATATTAATATTCTGTGTTAAGACCGATTTTATATTTTAGGTTAAGATTTTATAGCAATAAAAAAAAAGTTTAGTCTGATAATTATTATGTAGGACATATAACTCCGTAGTCTGACTTCAGATTGTGTTTTTAATAGAGTTTAGTGTTTAATATTTTTAAGTATTAGCCTTAAGTTAATTTTTTCATTTATTTGGTGTGTGTTTGCAAACCACTATTGTATTGGGTTCATCCTGTAAAGATAGTGTGTGTAAGTTTAAATAAATAAAAATAAATGTTGCGTGACCAAAATCGGAACTAACGCCGCCCGCGCCATTTTGTTTTTTTATATACAATTGCGCAAAAAAGTTTCTAAATGTTTACCAACAACCCCCAGTAAATGTCATTCAAGCGGCAGCAGATCTAGTAGCAGTGGCAGCGCTGGCGGCAAACGAGAAAAGTGACAGAGATAGAGAAACAGACAAACCTTTTTGTTGCTAATAGTTGAGTGATACAGTTAGCCCTCCTGGCTGCTGAAAAAAAATAGCCAATCGATGAAAAAATAATACTATACTTTAAAAGAAAAAGTGAACGAGAAAGAATGTTAAATGGCGTTATTTAATTATTTTCATCAATTGCAAAGGACGTATGTAATGTTAAAGTAATCTCTTTATTATTGTGTAGTTTAGGTAATATAGAGCTGTTACGATCTCGTAAATATTTTGTACAATAATGAGGAAATATGATATGTTTATAATAATTTTAAGGATTTTTTGCGTGTATCTATAACGACGCTGGAAAGTAATTTTTTCGTATCTCGAAAAAATACTAAATCACTTTAATAGAGCATTGGAATGAAATAGTAGATTGTATCATAAGGGAGCAAAATAATATTTTTACGGTGAGGGCGCTTTTTTGAATCCAGAGCAAAGTGAGGGATTCAAAGTACGTCGCCCGAGCCAAAAATATATTTTGCGTTCGAGTGATACACTCTACTTTTCATCACCCTCTTATGAGAAAATAAAAGTCGTCTCATATTTTATTGAAATATTATTATTTAATAAAACATAGAGTAACAACTAAATTGAAATTAAATAGTATCTAATAATAAAACAACTAAAAACTAATATTTACATTTCAGAAATTTTCGCAATTATGAAAATTTATTGTTACAGTTTTATTAGGAATAGAGATTGTTGTAGATTTTATATTCTGAGTGTTTGAAATAATGTCCGAATCTGGCTCATATTGAGGAAAATGTGACGATGAATCTCGTTGTTTGGATGTAGATGGGCGCGGCGACAGTGGCATGGATGGATTAACTGAAGGTTGCAATTGAATGTTTTCCACGATGCGTTCACACGTTTCCGCCTTGTTCTCAATGGAATCTTCTATATACCCCTCTGCTACAGCACTCCACTTCCATCCTCTATGTCGCTTGAGAACAGTTAAGTCCGCTCCAGAATCTGCCAAAAGGGTAGCAGAAGTACGACGAAAACAATGTCCTGTATACAGTTTGATATCTGGTAACTACAAATAAGTAGCGATTTCTTGTGGCATGTTAGAAATTTTATTTTTTCTCATAACTTGTTTGAAGCACTTACCATTTTGATAACGGATGAAAAACCGATTAGTCTTCATATCAGCAGGACGCAGATCCAGGTATTTCTGTACAATAGTTTTGTATTCTCCTCGGATTACGAAGGATCGGTCTTTTGTTTTTGTGTCTGTTAGCTTTACTAACAGTAAATCATCCGAGTGATTTTCGACATCATCAACAGTTATTTTTAAAAGTTCATTGCCACGACAAGCTCCATGGACTCCGAAAATTAAAAAAAAAAACCGAATGTGAATAAGACAAGTATCTATGTAAGTACAGGTTACAATAAAATGCGCATTTAAAACACTATGGTTATACTTTACCAATCCACCATATACATAGTTACTTACTTTTACGGCAAGAAAGACTTTGTCGGGTGCCTCATTAAGGAAACTCCCACGTTTTTGACTGAGAACACTTTGGATTTTTTAGGTTTAAATCCATTAGACATCCTCTTCAGATACGCTATTAATTTCGAATATGTGTCCAGATTTACGTCGTTATTAGAACTGACTGTTGATTTTAGCATTGATTAGGTTCTCCAAGAGTGGAAGTTTGTTTAGTTTTGGCTAAGCACTGGAAGTAGGCCAAAAACACAGATTCTGAAAAATTCTTGGCGCCTCTTGCATTTCTCCATTCAATAAAATTACCACAGGCTTTCATATATTTGTCCCGCGATTTTGCAGGTAATAGATTATCCATCACATTTCTTGCGTCAGTTCTAATACTTTCAGGAGTTAATTCTATACTTTCACAGTCACTTGAAGAATTCATTTTTCAAAACAAAACCATGAATTTCTAACAATCCGTGAAAATTGACGAAAACGAGGACTGTAGTTCTCGCGTTTTTAATTTGATTTCTTTTTTTTATTCAGCCGGCGGGGGCGCGACTATGGGCCGTCGTACCAGCCAGTCTTTATTCAAACAATATCTGCGTTCAATTTCTTTGGCGCTGAACACTAAGATGTTCCAAATTCAAAAAGTGCGGAGCAAAGATAATTGCGGCGCACTTATAAAGAGGATTAAAAACTCATTACTGCCCGCTAAAAGTTTCATATAGAAAACACCACCTTTGGGTGCACTTAAGGTGAACCAAGTCGTCCTTTTCCAATAGAAGAAATGAAAAAAAAAAAAAAAAATTGCAGACTTTTGGCGCTAAAATGTATGTTAAAAAAAAACTCGTAAACCTATCAAGTGGGGTATCAAAATGAAGGGTTTTAAAAGGTGATTACAAAAATGTACACAAATTAAATGTTTAAATGTAATTTGGAATGAGAAATAATACAAAAACAAAAGAGCTGAAAATAAAAAAAAGTTATTTAAAAACTAAAAAACAAGCATAGAATTTTGGTGTTACAGGTGGGGACAAATCAATAACCTTTTCAGTTATGTATTTTAGCAGTCGGTTTTTTTTTAGATAATTTTTGGCGCTGGTGTAAAATTAAATTTTTCGAGATACGAAAAACCTTTTCCTTGCGATCGATATGTAAAGGTACTGTAATTATTAATTGCATTGCCTGTTTCCTTATATACAAATTCTCAAGGATGATTTTTCTTTCGTTTTTCAGGAGTTTGCAAATGGAGAAGGTGGCAGCGGTGAACACGAGCGCTGGTGCCGAGGGCTGGCTGGAACTGAACGTGACTAGTGCACTGGGGGCGTGGCTCTCATCGCCGGCTGATAACAGAGGCTTCTTCATCACACTGCATCCTCACTCACAGCCTGGTACTTTCTTTAATATCATGTCAAGAGTTGCTCCATATTTTTAAATTTTGAAGCCCTTCGGCAATACAACTGTTAATGGTCATGTTTGGTCAAAAGCCACTCATCGGGCAAACCAAATAAATTAAATATTGAATGTTGCTATTATTTTAAAAATTAAAGCAGCTTCATAAAATGTTAAACCAGATAACTTATGCGCTTCGGCACAGATAATATGCTTCGGTTATCTTCGTGCTTCCGAATTAGGCGATTTTTACGAATGTTGTGCCACAGGGTAACTTCAGAGAGACCTCCAAAGCTTCAGAGTTTTGTACTGCCGCGCTTTGATGTAGTTCACCTACTACTACGCGCTTGAATGAAGGTATCTCTCCGTTGGGTTACCTACTTTGGTCGCACTTTGTTATCTACTCAAAGGTTTTGAAAAGTTTTTTGGAATTGCATAGAGTTGTTAATCTCAAATGTACCATGATAATAGAAAATTGGTCTGTAAGTACTTCCATGGTGGTAACAGCTCTATAATAGATATCATCGCTTGTTCGTATTTCTGAAGATCAACGATGACTGCCGAAGCGTACAGTTTTGTTGGGAGATCTGTATGTGCTAAATGTGCAACAGACGAATAATTTAGTTATTTTGTTTTCCAGAACGTCACGTGAAACCAGAAGAGATTGGCTTGGAGGAGCCTCGTGGAGTAATTGTGGAGGGGAAGCAGCCGTTCTTAGTGGCGTTCTTCAAGAGCGGGCCTAAGCTCGGCGGCGCGGACGCCGGCGCACGGAGGAAACGAGAAGCACGGCGCTGGCGCTCGCACGGGTACTCCGAGAACTATCTGAGGAACCCACTCACAGGTTAGTAGGACATCTAAAACACAGAATAATAATTATAAACTATGTAGTGGTCGGCTCACGGATATCGCATAATGACGTTAGAATCCTGAAGAGTACGCACGGGCCTTTCAGAGTTATTGTACCATTTATAGCAACGCGAGCAGCAAGCAGCAAAATTTGTTGTGAAAGGACTGTAAGGCTTCCTGTACATGACGCTGGAGTCGCATCGGCGCAGCGCGGCGCTGGACCGCAAGATAAAAAAAAATCAGAACATCAGAATGAAAATGTAAAATCTACGTGGCGCCTGTGCAACGCCACTCCGCTGCGCCGCGTCTGCGGCGGGCGCGGCGCGGCGGCGGTGCGACGTATGGGCGATATTCATACGTATACACAAACGTACGGTCCAGCGCCGCCGCGCGCCGGTGCGCCCACTTTAAGACGCAGATATATGACAGTGACCTTGAGTGGTTAGCTTGCGTGTTCTGTACTGAGCTCATGCAACGCGTCGTACCTTCAGCCAGTAATAGGACTCGCCCATCAAGGAGCACTGTCCCAAATTAAATGTATTATTAATTTATTATACATAAAACAAAAGGTATTTTAATAAAACTCGTATACTAAAAGATCAATAATTAAAATATCTTTAAAATGGTAAAGGTTTCAGAAAAATACGCTTGATAAATTTTGCGCGGTTCTCAGTTTTTTATTCGCGTTAGACCTAACTTTAAAAAAGAGAATTTCACTATGTAATATAAAAATAATCCTAAATATGCCGATATTAAAATATGTATTTAAAAAATGCTCTAATTTAACATATATATATTTGTCCAAATCATTAACACTACTCGTTTAGACGTCATCTTCAGTATGAAATCATTAAAAGTTTGTTATCGTCACCTTAAGTAGACGCTTATTTTTAATTAAATAGGCTGGCTGACAATTTTTGAGAAGCCGTTTAGTTATGTTCTTTATGATTTGTTTACTTTAAATATGAATATGTCAGCGAAATATTAACATTAAAACGTAATTAAAATATTTGAGACACGGATAGCTCTAAATATATAAAGAACGGTCATACCTTTGATAGGTAGATCTACAAAACTTTATGATAGATATAAGGCTTAAACCATGATCTTCACTGACGCAGAATATCGATGACGAATGTCATTGACGCTTATCTTATGTTACAATTGCTCCCTTATCTATCGTATCATGAGTAAGTATGGCATGACTTATTGCTACTCATAAATATTGGGAAATACCTAGACACGACAAATCTAACTGTCTTGTATGTCGTTTCAGATACGTCACATTGGACAACGAGAAGCTGTGAGATTCAGACACTCTATGTCAGCTTTAAGGATTTGGAGTGGCAGGTTAGTGTTGCATTAAACCACAAATTGAAAAAGTCAAATGTTGATTAGGACGGCCGCAGGCTAGGTAGAGCGATGATCAACTCATTGTAGCTGGTTACAAAGGGATGAGAGTAGCCGAAGATCGAGTTAAATAGTGTGCTATAGGGGAGGCCTTTTTTTTTTTTTGAGGGTGGGAAATCATCAAATAACTTCTCCCGCTCTGGGCGGAGCGGGAGGGCGTGTCAGACTCTTACTGACTAAAACCCACCCGTGTTCCTTCGGTTGCCCTGTCGCCGGGGGCCACGATCTCCCTTTCGGTTTTCTTCGCAACCCCGGCAGGCATCGGCCCTAGTGGACCCCTTCAATTCTGCTGACATCTCTTTGAGGCGCGCGTGGAACACAACGCGCCGTCGACCCGGGCCTAGTCCTTATCGGACGGTGAGCCACCCATTGCTCACCGCCCGCAAGCCCGCGCCTACGGTGGCCGGAAATCGCCTCGCGATTCCCGACGCCCTGGGCGTCTCCTCCTGCGGCGGTTAGGGGCGTGAGGGCGCGAAATTTGCCTCTCCCTCACGCGTTCCGCCTCCTCCTTCGCGAGCATTACCGCTTCGCAGAAGGAGGTGACGGCCTCCCACTTCCCCTCGCTCCGTACCATGGCCTGAACCAGGGCCGGACGCGAGAGATCACCGCCGCCGATCGCCTCCACGAGGACACGGCGATGCTCCGCCCAAGCTGGGCAGACCTCCACCGTATGCTCCACCGTGTCCTCCGGGCGATCCACACAATGGTGACACCCGGGCGTTTCCTCCCGCCTTATCCTGTGCAGGAACCTCCCGAAACATATAGGGGAGGCCTAATGTCAGCTGCCTCGTATAGGTTGATGATAACGATTTGCATTACATTTCAAGCAAAACAATTTGGGAAAACGGTTTAAGATGTTCAAGGTGCCCGGATTAAAAAAAAAACAAATTGTAATAATATTATAAATGTTTGTTACGCTTTTACGCTAAAGCGGCTGAACGGATTTGGATGAATTTTGGCACATGGGTAGACTATGACCTGGAGAAAGACATAATCTACTTTTCATCCTGGATCGCAGATGAAGTCGCGGGCAACAGCTAGTTCTAAATAAAATGCCTTTATAATGATTGCCTCGAAGGTTTTTTGGCGTATTTTAATTTGGTATAGTAAACTAAGATATATTTATATTTAAACTTTTTCATATTTGATCTTGTTTTAGGACTGGATCATCGCTCCGGACGGGTACGGCGCGTTCTACTGCAGCGGCGAGTGCAACTTCCCTCTGAACGCGCACAAGAACGCCACCAACCATGCCATCGTGCAAACACTCGTGCATCTACTAAATCCTACTAAGGTAAGTGCTGAAGAAACCTCCTACTAAAATCTCTTTGATATTGTATCGGATAGATTTCTTCTTGCCCCGGGCTTGAAATACCCGTATTTTTGGCAACTGGTACCAGACGTAGTACCCGTACTTCTGGTAACCAGTATCGGTACTGTACTATCAAAAGCGGTACCAAACAAATATTTACGTTAGTTTGAGTGAGAAAACACATACAGGAAGTAAAAAAGATAGCTAATAGGCATTAGAAAAATAACTTCATGGTTGCCAACCGTACGAGGTTCCTCGTACAAGTATGAGATTTGTGGTACCTATGCGCCGGGTATCTGAATTTGGTACCGGTACTTGTTAGGTGGAGGTACCGTAATGGCAAGAACTGCAAAATAACGTTACAGATCCTGTACTTTGGTACCGGTTTCAAACCCTGTTCTTGCTTGGTTCGGACTATGTTCTTCAGACCGTTTTCGTGAAATTTCCAATAATAATAATTCTCCCTACCGATTTCGGTCACGGTGGCCAGTCATAAGTCACAACGGAGATTACGAACACAAACACGAGTGCACTCTTTGTTCTTCCAAACTCCGGGCTATTACTGAGAACCTCCTAATGGAAAACCCAATAACACTTTGCCCTACCTTTTTTTTTTTTTTTTTTTTTTTGAGGGTGGGAAATCATCAAATAACTTCTCCCGCTCTGGGCGGAGCGGGAGGGCGTGTCAGACTTTTACTGACTAAAACCCACCCGTGTTCCTTCGGCTGCCCTGTTGCCGGGGGCCACGATCTCCCTTTCGGTTTTCTTCGCAACCCCGGCAGGCATCGGCCCTAGTGGACCCCTTCGAATCTGCTGACATCTCTTTGAGGCGCGCGTGGAACACAACGCGCCGTCGACCCGGGCCTTGTCCTTATCGGACGGTGAGCCACCCATTGCTCACCGTCCGCAAGACCGCGCCTACGGTGGCCGGAAATCGCCTCGCGATTCCCGACGCCCTGGGCGTCTCCTCCTGCGGCGGTTAGGGGCATGAGGGCGCGAAAATTGCCTCTCCCTCACGCGTTCCGCCTCCTCCTTCGCGAGCATTACCGCTTCGCAGAAGGAGGTGACGGCCTCCCATTTCCTCTCGCTCCGTACCATGGCCTGAACCAGGGCCGGACGCGAGAGATCACCGCCGCCGATCGCCTCCACGAGGACACGGCGATTCTCCGCCCAAGCTGGGCAGACCTCCACCGTATGCTCCACCGTGTCCTCCGGGCGATCCACACAATGGTGACATCCGGGCGTTTCCTCCCGCCTTATCCTGTGCAGGAACCTCCCGAAACTGCCGTGTCCGGTGAGGACCTGCGTCAGGCGGAAGGTGAGGACGCCGTGGCGCCTCTCTAGCCACTCCTCAAAGAGGGGTCTTATCGCCGCAATTGTGGCGTGCCCAGCGCTGGGTTGCGACAATCGCACTCTTCATGACGCCATGAGATCCCGCCGGAGCTCTGTCCGCTGTGCCGCGATTTCTCGCGGCAGCGGAGTTAAGCCCCGGCGTTTCGCCTCCTCGCGCCACTCCCAAATGTGCGCGAGGACCTTTGCCTCCAGATCCCATGGCGGTAATCCGGCAAGGAGGCTCGCCGCCTCGCAGGGGACCGTGCGGTATCCTCGGGCCAGCCGGATGGCCATGACCCTCTGGGACGCGTTCAACCGGCGGGCTGGCCGCAGCCTTAGTGAACGCGCCCACACCGGTGCCCCGTAAAGGGCCATGGACCGCACGACCCCCGCGTAGAGCCTCCGGCAGGAGACTTTGCCCTACCTGGGAATCGAACCCAGGATCCCAGGCTCAGCAGCGGCGCTTGCGACCACGACACCATGTGGCATTCAAAAATCCGTTTTAGACATTGGGATCGAGTATTTAGGAAATATTGTTCATTTGATGACAGTGAAGGTATAATGGACAACAATTCCCAGTAAAGTGAAACTTTATTAGGTTTGCAACTATTTATCTGTCACACAGAGAATCTCTCAAGACAAGTTTCTTATTTCTACTATTTTCAACAGGATTGACAAAAGCTTGTCAATACCTGTGATTAATTCAATAAATTTTTGACTTTTCCATCATCGTTATCGCTTTTAGAATGCTAGTTTCTCTAGGCCCTCTTGTCGTTTTATGACGTGCAAAAGTGACATTTAACTTTAGGGAAGTAAAGCAATTGCGAGGTTGACTATACCACAGATATAATACTAGTACTATACAAATTATACAAAGAAAATTGTAATTTGGTAGGTATGAGTGGTAATCTGGTAAGTAGCTGTGTCCAGTAAATTGTGATGAGATTACGCAAGGTCTTGGAACTCAGTCAGTAGTTTATTGTCAACTTCAACGATACAAAAGTTAGTGCGTTCTGGTTCTTGTATTAGCATGTCAGCAGGTACGCCCTCTATGCGTGGAGGATCGTGCTCAGGCGCAAAACGTCTCTTTCGCAAAATGTCCCCTGGTCGTAAAACGTCTCTTTCGCAGAACGTCTCTTTCGTAAAATGTCTCTTTGCAGAATGTCTCTTTCGCAGAATGTCTCTTTCGCAAAATGTCGCGCCAGGGACTTAAGAATCTCCTTGCCGGATTACCGCCATGGGATCTGGAGGCAAAGGTCCTCGCGCACCTGTGGGAGTTGCGCGAGGAGGCGAAACGCCGGGGCTTAACTCCGCTGCCGCGAGAAATCACGACACAGCGGACAGAGCTCCGGCGGGATCTCATGGCGTTATGGAGAATGCGATTGTCGCAACCCAGCGCTGGGCACGCCACAATTGCGGCGATAAGACCCCTCTTTGAGGAGTGGCTAGAGAGGCGCTACGGCGTCCTCACCTTCCGCCTGACGCAGGTCCTCACCGGACACGGCTGCTTCGGGAGGTTCCTGCACAGGATAAGGCGGGAGGAAACGCCCGGGTGTCATCATTGTGTGGATCGCCCGGAGGACACGGTAGAGCATACGGTGGAGGTCTGCCCAGCTTGGGCGGAGCATCGCCGTGTCCTCGTGGAGGCGATCGGCGGCGGTGATCTCTCGCGTCCGGCCCTGGTTCAGGCCATGGTACGGAGCGAGAGGAAATGGGAGGCCGTCACCTCCTTCTGTGAAGCGGTAATGCTCGCGAAGGAGGAGGCGGAACGCGTGAGGGAGAGGCAAATTTCGCGCCCTCACGCCCCTAACCGCCGCAGGAGGAGACGCCCAGGGCGTCGGGAGTCGCAAGCCGATTTCCGGCCACCGTAGGCGCGGGCTTGCGGACTGTGAGCAATGGGTAGCTCACCGTCCGATAAGGACCAGGCCCGGGTCGACGGCGCGTTGTGTTCCACGCGCGCCTCAAAGAGATGTCAGCAGAATTGACGGGGTCCGCTAGGGCCGATGCCTGCCGGGGTTGCGAAGAAAACCGAAAGGGAGATCGTGGCCCCCGGCAACAGGGCAACCGAAGGAACACGGGTGGGTTTTAGTCAGTAAGAGTCTGACACGCCCTCCCGCTCCGCCCAGAGCGGGAGAAGTTATTTGATGATTTCCCACCCAAAAAAAAAAAAAAAAAAGGGACTTAAGAATAAAATTTTGATTTTAAAAACAAAAAATCATTTATTAAAATTATAGTGCAATTATGATGTAAAAATTTTGGTACTTAAATTTACTTAAGTATGTATTCAAAATAAAAACAATATCAATAGGTATCAAACATTTTACACACATTCAAAATTTAGATCAAAAAAATCAATACTGTTAGTAAACATGATAATTTTTCCTGTTTTGTCTAATGTTAGTGACGCATTACAGTCTCGCCTATTTATGCACCGCCAGAAAGTAGTTCCACTTTTATTTGTTTTGCTCTTATGATATCTGTACTCACAATGTATAAGTGTTCTATGTCCTTTTTGATTACGAATGTATTCGATTTCTTGATCCATATTAAAACTCAAATTCACTACTGTTTTTCAATAAAAAGTAAGAGACAAAACACAGCTCGGCAATTAATGAATGACACATACATTTATAAGTTTTTTTCTAACTACCCTCACATATTATTATAAATGTTGCCATCACTGAACTTTAAATTGTACCAAAATATTATTTTTAACTGTATCAAAATATTTTTTTTTTATTTGGAATACATTCTTAAGTAAATTTAAGTACCAAAATTTTTACATCATAATTGCACTATAATTTTAATAAATGATTTTTTGTTTTGAAAATCAAAATTTTATTCTTAAGTCCCTGGCGCGACATTTTGCGAAAGAGACATTCTGCGAAAGAGACATTCTGCGAAAGAGACATTTTACGAAAGAGACGTTCTGCGAAAGAGACGTTTTACGACCAGGGGACATTTTGCGAAAGAGACGTTTTGCGCCTGAGCCATTTTATTTTGGTATTGAGGACTTTTTACGTTTTTATTTCTGTTTGAGTTTAGTTTTCAATGGTTTTGTTGGTTGGCGTGTTCCAGCTGACATATGGCAATTTTTTTTTGTGTTTGTTTTTTTCTAATATTAATTACTTTACACAATAATAGAATCAATTTGATCACTTAACAGACTAATTAAACGAATAATTATGTGCTGTTGGGAAGTTTTTGCTGTTTCTTCCCAGCTAAAACACAAGGAAGTGGCGAAAGGCGTTTTGGGGGACTCTCTTATGTACGCTGATTCTCAGCCAAATTAGAATAAATGACTTTACATTGATTTTGAAACTATTGTAGGTTCCAAAGCCGTCGTGTGCGCCGATCAAGCTGTCCCCCATATCGGTGCTGTACTACACGGACGACTCCAACGTGATCCTCCGCAAGTACAAGAACATGGTGGTCAAGAGCTGCGGCTGCCATTGATCGAACAAATGTATTCAACGAAACACTAGTCTCTTAACATTACGCTTCCAAATAAATTAAGATGAAGCTGTAGTTTACTCATTAATTAGCGTAACTTTGTGCCTATTTAAGCAAACGTCCATGTTTAAATAATAAGAAAATTATAGCTATAATTAATTGTAAAAGTTGCAGAAAAATCTACGAGTCTCGTCTTGCATTTGTCTATGATAATTAGATGACCATCCTTAGCATGGGGTGTATTAATTAATATTTACATATTTTTAAAACCAGTGATGAAAATGATATTAAAATAATTACGTCTATTATGGTTGACTGATTTTCATTTTTATATAATAATAAATAAAATTATAAATTATGTTATTATAAATCATTTAAAGGACCGACACTTGTATCGTTTTATCTATTTAGGTCACAGAGACAGTTTAAAGAGTATAAATATTCAAGGCAATGGCACGCAAAATTTTATCGGAGAGGTAGCCGGATGGCGAGTGGTAATCTGGGTTTTGAAGCGATACCGAACCCCCCCATACCGTCCGAATGAACCCCAAATGAACGGGCGCGGAGATATGGCGGATGGGGCCTAACATTTTTTTTTACGTGGCATTCCAAATTTAAGCAAATTTATGTGCCAGGAGTTTTTGTGTATCAATTCCCTCTGGTTTTGATAAAATTAACCCTCATTTTCGGTGATAAATCATCAGCAAGGAGTTTCAAGAATTATATACATTATTTCAATTATAACAATGTTGGGGGGTGGCAATCGGATGGCATTGATACACACACATTCCTTGCACATAATGGAGCTTAAATTTTGAATGCCATGTCAAAAAAAAAGTTTTGCCCCCATCCCCCATACCTCCGCCCCCGTACATTTGGGGTCCATTCGGAAGATACGGGGGGCTTCAGTACCACTTCAATACCCAGATTACCACTTGCCATCCGGTTGCCTCTCCGATAAAATTTTACGTGCCATTGCTTTAAGTAAAAGTACAATAAGACCTTCGTATTGCTTGGAAACAAAATTAACATTTTTATAACTGACACATTCATTCAAGTGTTCATCCGAGAAATCAAAATGAGTTGTTTTGCTGTAGCACTGTTTCCGTCTCGAAGAATATTTCTTTATCTCTCAATTTTAAGTAAATATATGATGAAATATTATTTTTTGTATTAACGTTTATTGTATTTGCCAAGAACTGTTAATAATGGATGTAGATTATACAGTGTGAGTCATTATAATGTGCACATATCCAAACATACAGACGCCAAACAGAACAAAAAAATGTTTATTTTTATTTTTTTCGTTGATAAAATTAAGCATAGATTCCCTCATTTTGATATGTGCAAATTATAAAGACACTGTATCTAGAACAACGATCTTCTTACTCGTCTAGAACAAAGGTTTGGTTTAATAAAATAAAAAGGGAACAGTTATTTCTACTTGAGCCGTTTTAGTTTAATTTATATAATCATTTATAGATTTTTACGTACAAAGAATAATATTTATCATATTGCGAATATATTTTTATACAAATTGATAGGTACCTACCTGCACACGTGCCCCACGTTGAAAACATTGAATTTTAATAACAACTTTATATGTAATTTGTATGTACTATTTACTGCGTTCGTGTCAATTGTCGATTTCCGTGAGCACAATTTAAAATACTTACTAATGACGTTCTATTTCTTGTTCGGTATACAGGTTGCTTTAATAAGATGGCAAAGACGGGGTGTACTTCTAAGGTGTGCTCGTCATTATTATGCCTTGCCTATGGCCTGACTGTTTACTTTCTTAATTTAAAAATCTCCGTCCCTATAAATGTTGGTAAATTGTTATGTAATATTCTGTATGTACTATCCTTAACTCTGAAAATATCGCAATTCTGTCCCCAAAGATACTGGCAAATGTCTTGGGGTTCACCATCCAATCTGTTTTTGTGCAATCCAATTATTATTAATAAATAAATTTAAACGTTAGAGTTTTTGAATTTGTAACGTCTAAGGACAATCATTTCTGATTTGTTTCTAAATGTTATCTGTAATTAATTGATTCAGGCGTGACCTTGACATTAGATATAAAGAGCTATAAAAAACCCTGAAAGAAATCGAAACGTCTTTTACTTCTCAACGAGGCATCCTCAGGATAACGATTGACTTATCGCGAATCTGAACACGGCGTGTTGCCACGCCGAGCGTCACTCTGCGTTCAGCGCTCGGTGTGGCAACATGCCGTGTTAATAGCTAAGCGGAACAGGTTACTAAATATATCCACGTCTATTGTATTTTGTTATATGTAAGTTTTGATAAATATTTTTTACGTATTTTTTTACCTACCTATAGATCAAATCTAAGCTTAGCTAGCTGCTAGCTGATTTTAAACCTTTACCTGACGGTGAGATTTGTACAGAATATATCGGCATATATTCTGTACAAATCTCACCGTTAAAATTTAGGAGAACTGAGCTATCAATAGTTTCGATCCCTATCATTTGGTGGAATGAGATGACAGCTCACTTCAAGCTCACTTCACCTAAGTTTTCACTGAGATATTTCTACAGAATAGACCGGCTAGTCTAGATTTTGGAGACTTTTATATTTAACTTCACTGGATGCGTTAATACTATGTCTCTGGACTGTTTACTAATGCAACGTTCCAAGTATAAGGAAATTCTAGGAACGCTGTGTTTGAGGTAAATCGATTACTGATAAGAATATAAGTGGTGGATTGTTGTTATGTACTGTAGTGCTGCAAGTCAACCTTATGCATTGATAAGGCCACGTGTACTCAACGTAAGATAATATTGCACATCACTTTAGTTGATATACTTACATTTAGTTAAAGTAAATCTCTACCTGAAGACTCAGGCATCGGTTTACAATCATCATTGACTTATGATGAGTGAATAAATACAGGTAAACGACCACGTATATTTCTGGGCATAGATTCGCCGGAGTGACAATCTGTTTTGTGGCGGGAAGTTCTTGATGGTCTCCCGACGTGCGTCAGAAAGTTTCTGGCTTATGTCGTAGGTACATTGTGCAGCCGGCTTTATTTGCCAAAACTTTTTCGTAATCATATCTACTTTCGGAAACGACAGCTACCTATTTGTCAATCCCATTTCACAATATTATTAAATTAACATAAGTCATTAGTTTTTGTTTGTACATTAATTATTTTCTTAATGTTATCTTGCATTGAAACCCGTTACGTATCAATCTATATTTTACTTTAGCTAAGTAAATTTTAAGTGCCAGTCGAATAAGTCAGTTTTTGTAATAAATATTTACACGTCTTAGTTATTATTACTATGTACAATTATATGAATTTAAGAAGTACCTATAAGATGTAAAATTTTATAATTAAAGGTCTTTACTTTTTAAACTGTTATTTTTATACATAATTCTCGTTCTTCCTGCGGATATAGCGGATTTCCTGAGCTTTTAAAAACACGGACATTCCTAGCACGAACAGCTTTCGACAACCTCATCATTTTCTTGCCCTTATCACAATATATTTGAGGTCAGTGCAGCAATCTTCTTCTTCTTCTTCCATTTATCGTCATCTCAGTAGTCACCTCTTTCTAGCTATATCATCTTTCTCACAGTCCATTCTTTGGTCTTCTATCGACTCTCTACTCTTATATCCACATTCATACACAAAACTTTTCTCACAACATTTTTCTCATTACTACGCATCACAGGCCTATACCATGACAACTGATTTCCACACCACTTTTCTGTCACAGGTGCCACTTTCAGCCTTCCTCTTAATATTCATTTATTATTCTATCCATTCGCGTAATACCAAACTCATCTCAGCTACATGCAATTGCCTTTTATTCATCCTTTTTGTGGGCCAATATTTTGATCCATACAGGACAGCACAGCTTTTGATAACCTGTCTAAACAAATATTTTGAACATTATAATGTTTGTATGTGAATGAACGCTTGTTGACACAACGTTATGAGTCACCTATTTACCTGCATACCTAGTAAGCTAGTCTATTTGCACTGCTAGCCACTGCCATCTGAGGTTGGTAATCCCCCAGATAAGTGTTCACAACTCACTTACCTGTTTAAAATACTTAATAAATAAATATTAATTCTGTATTTACAAACTTCTGGAAAGTAAGCTTTCATAATTTAACACTGAACTAGATTTATAGCAAACCAAAAAAATTCTTAATTTGTCTCATACCTTTTTGACAGGAATTTGTTTACTGTTAGAAAAGCCATCGCAGAGGCACCGGATCCAGCACGTCCTATCCTTGATGTTCTCCCTCCGGTTGACGCCCTAAGCCAAGGTTCGTACCCTTCAGGGGGTGCCTTGTGCCTTTAGCGAGCGTTCACCTAGTTTTAATTAGCATAGTTGAATAACCCCTGGCTGGAGGTTTTAAGTGTAGTAGCTTAAGGCACCCACAGGAAAGCCCGGTTAAGTAGTCATGATCCCAGAGGTCAACTACGAGATGCCCTATCTAAAAAAAAAAAGAGGCACCGGACGTTTAAGTGGTTGAATGGGTGACCATTTTTAGCACAGCTAAACCACCACCACTTCTGTTTTTCTGGCATGGGAATTTCAGTAAGTAGGCCCTAATACCCTGATAACCTGATAAGATCAAATCCCACGATTTAATTTTGGTATCACCCTGTATATCATTGTCTTGAATATGTCGATAGGTACAGTTGGCCTCAAAAAGATGTATCTAACCTCGTCAAGAATTCATTTAATTACCTACAATCTTTGTTCCATAATAATTCCAACATATTCCGAAACAGTTTTATGAGAATACCTTTAAAAAAATCAAGCCACAGCTGTAACTGTAACCTGAAATCCTTTGTTATGCTGGACACTGACGAAGACGAAACAATCCGAATCATGTCTGGACTAAAAGATGATTCTGCAGTTGGATGGGGTAATATAACCCATAAGATCCTTAAACTCTTTAAGAATATTTTGGTACCCTCCTTAACACATATATTTAGAATCTGTCTTTCCAAAAGAATGTTCCCTAGTTGTCTTAAAAAGGCAGTTGTAATCCCTGTCCCTGTTAAATGTTTCGCTGATGGTGGCACGTGTGTTGGATCATTCGGTTCCCTACAAAATGGTTGAGCTGAATAGCGCTGATCCGCGCGTCATGTTTGTGAACAGGCGCCGTCAGTTGAGATGAGACTGGTCATCTCTTATCTGCCAGGGCTTATTTTTAATGTCAGATTTTGAATTGTTTTTTTTTAAGCAACAAGAATAATGTACCCAGAATTTTGTAATAAATTGATTTTAAAGAGTGTCCTTTGAGTTTCTTGCATGTTCTTCTCCATAGAGATCTACGTTTTGGAATGGGCATCAACTAACTTCAATTTTCTGACTAATTGACCGACTTTTTGACAATTCAAAAGTGCCTGTAAATGTTTTATTAAAATAAATTCTTTTAAGTTGCGTTTGTCTTTAAATCTGAAAAAAAAAAATTATTCCCTGCGCAATGTGGTTTTAGAGCCAAATTATCCACAGCCGATGCGGTGTATAGCCTGAGCAATTACATTTCAGAAGAACTCGGCAATGGTAACCAGACCCTAGGAGTCTTTCTTGATTTAGCCAAGGCCTTCAACACAGTATCTGTTTTTCTGGTCTTCTAAACAAATTAGATGCCATAGGAATAAGGGGAACGGCGCTGAAACTATTTGCTGCCTACTTAGATGACCGATACCAATGTGTAAGAATAGATAATATCGCCAACGATGAGCCGAAATGTACTGGTTTTGATGTTCCCCAGGGTAGTATTCTGGGCCCCACGCTATTTCTGATTTATATTGACGATTTGTGTAATCTTAATATTAAAGACGGCAAAAATATATCATATGCCGACGACATGGCGTTAATATTTACCGCTAGAACCAGTAGCGAACTGTTCGAAATTGCTCAACTAGGCTTAATACTGTGACTAATTGGCTTTAAAGCAATTTAATAACATTAAATGCTGACAAGACAAAATATATTCACTTCTCCATGCTCAAGCCTCAACTTAACATTACTAACCCTCATCTGTATGCCAATCAATGTGGGAACCCTTCAGTCAACGTGAGTAATGGCCCTTTTATCCTCAAAACGAGCAGCATAAAATACCGCGAGGTAATAATGGCCGACACACTGTTTTTCAGAAAACATTTAGAAAGTCTAATTAAAAGAGTGCGCAAATTAATGTTTAAAAAAATTCGAACATTTTCAGATTTAAAATTAATCACATAAGTTTATTTGGCCCTATGCTAATCTAATACTGCATCACTTTATGGGGTGGCGCACCAAGAACCAATCTTCTTCCTCTTGAGAGAGCAATTTTAAAGGTAGCAAACTTCCATCCCGTTTTCTTTCCCATAGATCTGCTATATAAATCCTGCAACGTGCTGATTGTTCGCCAACTTTTCATTATGCACTTACTATTAAAACAGCACACCATGCTTACCACACTGTTGACAATACTAACAAGGGACGGAATGATTATAGTATGCACATCTACTACTACTAGTAATGCAACCTCAAAACATATCTTTGTAGAATGACTTTTCACATTATTAGGCCTTTCTGTGCCTTCAATACCCTGCCCTGGAGTTGCATCAGGGAGGCACTCCGGTATCACTAGATGCCGACCTACTTCTGTCGTGTGATCGAGGCCTATTTGACGGACAGGGCCGTCATCTACCCCGGTCACTAGAATGGAACTGGTGAGAGATGCCGTGCGGTGTCTCACAGAGATCGGTCCTGGGGCCGCATCTATGGGATATCGGATACGACTAGGTGCTGCGCGCCGACCTCCTTAGCGGCGTCAGCGTGGTTTGCTACTCTGACGACACGTTGGTCCTAGCGCAGAGGGGAGGTCGCACCAGGCGGCGGCCGAACTACCGACTCGCGGGGTTGAAGCGGCTCCTACCCAATCTAAGGGGTCCAAACACTTTCTGCCGGAGGCTCTACACGGAGGTCGTACAGTCCCTTTCATACAGGCCCTTTACGGGACATCGGTGTGGGCGCGTTACTTGAGGCGGCGGCCAGCCCACCGGTTGAACGAGTCCCAAAGGGTCATGGCCATCCGGCTGGTCCGGGGATACCGCACGGTTTCCGGTGAGGCGGCGTACCCCCTTAGCAGATTCCTGCCATGGGATCTGGAGGCAAAATGCTCGCGAAGGAGAAGGCGGAACGCGTGAGGGAAAGATAAATTTCGCGCCGTCACGCCCCTAGTCGCAGTAGGAGACACCCTGGGTGTTTGGAATCCCAGGCCGATTCCCGGCCACCGGCCGGATTGCGGACGGTGAGCAATGGGTAGCTCGCCATTCGATGAGGTCCAGGCCCAGCTCGATGGCGCGTAGTGTTCCACGCGCGCCTCAAAGTGATTTCAGCACAACTGACGGGTTCCGATAGTGTCGATGCGCGCCAGGGTCGCGAGAAAGTCCGAAAGGGATACCGTGGCCCCTGGCACACACACAGGTAACTGAAAGAACACGGGTGGGTTTTAGTCAGTATGAGTCTGACATGCTCTCCCGATCCGCCCAGAGCGGGAAATGTTATTTAATAATATCCCACCTAAAAAATTTTAATAAAGACCTATTTCTGTACAATAGATTAAATAGATAACTTATTATTTATAAATTAAATTACTTTAGCTATAAAAAAAATACTTAAATAATTACTAACCATAGATATGCACAGAGAGACGATTTGTTTTATGCAAATAGAACCGCCAACATCCTATTTCACTTTTATTTACCTAATTTTAATTTAGTTTTTACTTTATATTCAATGTTTATTTATTACATTAAGTATTTTATGCACTTCCTAACCTGAAGCACAGGTTCAACCTAGTTCAGGCAAATAGGCAAGCAATGTGCTCTATTTTAATTGTTTAGTTACTGTAAAGGTTCCCTTTAATCCCTCCAAGTAAATAAATGATTATTATATATTGTATCAATGTTTCGCCACAAAACATATTAACGCTCCCGAAAAAGGCGCAACGCGACGGTGTGACGCGATTCTGGTAGAACAATTTCCATGAAGTTTTCATAGAAATTGTTCTAAAAGAGTCGCGCCCTTACGCATTTAGCTTCACAATGATACGTATTATGGAACATAAATTGTAGACAATCGAATGATTTCTCGTCGTTGTATGTAATACATTTTTTTGAGATCGACTGTTCCTAATAGATGGTAGAGTCGTGTAAAATACGAAATACATAATACATTTATGTAGAAAGAATACTACACGAGAATATGGTTCAAAAATATTTCGAAAAAAAACCCGAAAAGTTTCAGTTCAGATCGATGATATAATGAGTGACATAATGCTACACAATTAATTGTAACCTACTTTAAACTTAATTTGGTACAAATTCACTTTTTATTTCGATAATGCGAATAAACGTTCGAAAGCTTATTACGCAGTGATTGCGAACATTATATAAGGTATGTACTACGGCCTTAGTAGGTAATAACTGCACTTAATTAATTAATGCATTTACCGTCCCTTAAGCCACTTTACATGTGCATGGAGTTTAATATGAATGTGATGGCGTATAAAACGTGGATCACGTAGATGTTTTATTATAGTAATATTTTATACATACTTACCCAGAAAAAATATTGTGTTTTTGTTACGTGTAGCGCGTGTAGGGGACCATATTTACGTGCTTGAGCACGTAAATATGGTCCCTATATGTCTATGTTTTTTTCTTTTCTTAACATTTGTATCGGTGTTAATGTAGGTATCTAAATTTAATTGAATTTTATTTTTCATAAAACTACAGAGCAATGGATTTGCAATTTTGAAACCTCCATAATGAAAATAAATGAAAATTTTGAAAATCCATAATGTATATTTTTAATTTATATGTCTTCATGTTATGTTAGTTTATAATTAATGCATTTCGATACAATGTTAAAATTGTTAATGATATAAATAAATCAATCAATAATTGATCATGACTTGTTTTCATTTCATCACTTCTTTCAACTGAAATTCAATCAGTTATCAATATAATATCAATGATACAAATAGAATATTTGTTTTCACTTTAAATTCTAAGTATACAATCAGTCGTTTCATGTTTTTATCGGCAGATATCTGATAAACATTTGAGTCGACGTCTTTGTACAATGTGTACGCATGACTCGCTAAGCGAAGTCGATTTGTGCCTATTCTGAAGAAGTAGAGACCACCGTTTACCAATAATTATTAAGGACCTTGTATTTTTTAAGTAAATAGTGTGAGTAGAGCGGTTTAAGTGATTCGTTTCGGGTTATTTTGGGTGCTAGGTAGTTTTGTGTCGGGATATCGAAAAATAAAAAGAGACCGCAAGTGTAACAAAAGCTCTGGGCCGCGTCACCGACGGACGGACGGACGGTTTCAAGGGCGCAGCAGCCTCCACCGGCCGGCGCTGATCACAGTGGAGCGAGCCGCGAATCCGCATCATTGCGCCGCCGACGCTTTACCACAACACACGTTTCGCACGTCTGGCTTCGAAAATAAACAATGCTCAGCACGCCGATCGACACTCACCACCTGTTGTGAACATTTGTTTGTGAATGTTGGTATCGGCGCCTCGAGCTCCGGGTCTTTTAATAACAATGTGGCTTCTAATTGTTGTGAGTGCAATTGTCTACGCCAGTGCCGATATCATCCAGGAAGCCAAGGTGTTTCATAAGTGTTGTCCGAAGAGTCAAAGTTTAGTAAAAGTGTCAGATGGTGAAGACTTTGGAGCCTCTTCTTACCAGTGTTTAGATTCCGAAAGTGCTCAGAACAGTTACAACATAAGTATCACTCCCCTTTTTGTTGGCGAACATGTACCGGTGCAGCACGGCATACCTACAGAGTGTGATGAAATACAAATGGTACAGATGACATCGTCAGCATTAGATAATCGGTTACAAGATTTAGATAGCTGTTACGATAGGCTCGTGTTAGAAGTTGTAAATGGCACACTGAAACCAAACATTCCCGAAGTTGTAGGATTAAGTTGTATTAAAAATGAAACATTGAAGACACCAAGAGACAAACTAATTGTACATCACTACCGGAAATGTTGCCCGAGGGGACAGAATTACGATAGTAACTTCCATTTGTGTAGAGATACTGACGAGAACAATTCAGAAGATTGGCTAATAAAGCGCTTGAAAATGAATGATAATGATATTTATGAAGTTGATAATGGACTGAATTGTAAATCGGATGAGTATGGTGTGGAACTGAGAGAGACTTTCTTTTCACTTGAAGTAGATGGAAGCAATCTGAAGGTTTTAAGTAAAAAAGGAGACGGTGGAGCTGACGCCCCGCCAGGAGAGTGGTGCGCAGACCGGGAGTTCTATAGTGATGAGCTGGTCGCTCGCGTCTGCTCTCGTGACTATTCTCAATATGGTGCATTTGGTGTGAGGAAATGCTGTCCCATCGGACACCACTACAAACCTCGACGTTGTGGTAGCTTTGTTAGCAGATGTGTGCCAAACGTGGACGATGTCTTTTTTAACATATCGGACTATCTGGAGCCATTGCAACGTAAAGATGAAGACATAACAGGTAAGCTTTTTAAATGTCACAGCATCATGAAATAGGAACCTTCTGACTTCGTACAGGACCTTCTGTTTTTTTTTTCTTTTTTTGTGCGATTTACAATAAATACTTTTTGTCTTTCACATTAAACTACAACTCGTGAAGGCTAGTTTAGTGCAACCAAAAATAAAACCCAAAAAAAAGAAAAATTAGATTATTAAAAGTTTTGTTCACCAAATTGTTGTTAACTGTGCATTAACACCATATAGCCCTAACTACCGCTGATAGCAGGCGTTGATTACATACTTATGTTAAAACATGATAGCAGTTGAAATATCGTATAAATCAAGTACATTTGCTATAATTTTCCCACAAAATTGTCAGTGCTAATTGGAAACAAAGCAAAACGTTTACTAACAATTTGAGGTTGTTATGAGGACGCACCATTCCATCGAGCTGACAGTTCAAACTCACCTGTTATTTATCTTAGGAAAAACACACAGTGGCGGTAGTTATCAATGACTTATAGTAAATAAAATCCCATTCAATATTGGTTTCTATATTTAAAGGTTAAATGTATTTTGCTTAAAATCACACTTGACATAATTGTGAGTAAAGGGAATGGTTAAAAAAAATAATTGCGATCACGTTAATTAAAATCACACTCAAGATTTTACTGAAATAAAAACTTCGTTTCAAGTCCATCATAACAAATTAAATAAGTCCTGAAAAAAGATAACGTAAAACGTATAACAAAAGTATTTTAATTCCTGCGTTCAATCAACCACACTGATGAGATTTTTCACCCTCTCAAGCTGTGATCAAGAAAGTAGCACTTAAGTAGGTATTCGTTTTCTAAAGTAAACGAACAAACTATTTATAAGACAACTACTAAACAGATCGCAAGATAGTTCCCGTTTACATACCTACATTTATTATGTCACTCATTTAAGATAATGTCTATCGATCATTCATTATCTTTATTGCTTTGCAGAAAAAAATAACCCAAATAAAATATTGCTGGAAATTTCAATAAAATCAAATGCATAATATATCCGATCTTGCTATATTCTACTCCCAAGAAATTGACATAAAATTAGCAGGCCTAAAATCAGCGTTGGTATGTACCATGACTGATGTGCCTCAGATGCATGGAAGCGGAATAAAACGCTTTGATGTCTTTTGAATGGTCAAAAGGTGGTGTCATCACGGTGTCGCAAAATCAATGGTTTAGTCCCATCTCAAAAATTCCTAAAACGCCTAAAAAAGCTTTCACTTCAAAAATTCTTACATGAAGATATAGCTAGCCAGTACTTGCGTTTGCCGAGACAGGCGTACAGGAACAGACGGGATGATCGTGAACTATTGCCGCCGCAAAAAAGACACGTACAGATACTTTTTTCACACTGAGGCAATAACTACACCTTGACCGTTCTTGTGGAAAGGGAGATAACATTGCTTATGCTTCTAGATGTCCTCGGGATTCGCACTGACTTGCACTGCCACGAGGGTCGAGTGGTGCTGAACAAGTCTGTGGAACGGGACCGGCACCGGTTAACTTCCGACGGGCGACTGATCTCGCCTATCAGCGTTGGCGATTCCTATTGTTTCGAGGCCTTCGACAGCCGCAGCTGCCCTGATGGCAATATCTTCGTCACTGCCGTCAATTGTTTCGTAAAGGGTCCAGACAATGTGAAGAACTTCCAAATGTCCTTCATCGTAAGTCATAAGTGCTCATTCATCACGACTACTTCATACTTAATTGATATTCATGATTTGATATCCTCAAACGAAAAATTTATGATAGATTCTGGAGTTGTTGAGATTATGTGACGGAAATAGTTGTTTTTGTGAATTCGATACATTTTTTAAAGTTTGTTTAGATTGGTCTGCGAGTCAATAGATCACACGAATGGATTGATTCGTTGCTGATAAACAAACGATCAGTGACTAGACGTACCGTGCTTTCGGGAAATTACTTAACAAGTGATTATTACATTTATATAAATAGAATAAGGTTTAAAAAACGCCTACAGTTCTTAGTAAGTTCATTATTGTTTTTCGTGTCAACGCCTTCCTTAGTCTGACGCAGCCATTTAGGTAAACGCCCTGACTTTCTCAGTGTTTGCAAGTCCATATTTGGGCCATCATCCAGAAATGTAAACAAAGGAGGTGAGAACTTGGGCCGTGACGTCATTGCGCAGCGGGTAATCATAACTCTCCGTTAAGTTCTCTGTTCACACATTGTAATATGATAGGATTTGACAGATTGGGGAGCTGTTAATGATAAGTGAAATTAAATCGGAAAATACCTATATTTACACATACCTTTACTCAATGGTACTATTTTAAAATGATGTCCAGGAAAGCATGAATTCGTTTGTTTAAAATTAATTGTCAAAGTGTATTTATTTGTAAAAAAACTTTATTTGGGCCGCTAACAATCTGAACCGATGGGTGCGTGGGTGACGATTTAGTTTCAGTTCCCATTCAATTGATCTTTTACTATAGTAAAATTTTTGAATCATAAGAATCTATTTGTATCATTCAAATTAATTGCGTTGTCTTGTGATTATGAGTGTAAGAAGATCTATTTTTAATAGAAATATCGACATTTGACTTTTTGTATTTGATTAGTTAAGTGATTCACACCTACGGTCTAATATCGGTGATGACGGTAAACTTTGAGAACTATGTACCTCATAATCTGAGAAACTTCTTAAATCAATATTTAAATCAACACATTTCAATATCCTCAAAGTCAAGTCTATTCACTTTGTTGATCAGCGGACGCCAATCTATCAATTCTAATTTAAACTCACATCTTACACCCCAAATACCCTCTTTTCTATTCATCTGAAAATATCATAACATAACATGGCACAAGTTCGCGCCCCGTAAGTACCTATTTTCTGAAGTTTCACGCAGAAAACTTTACCTACACTGTACCCAAATTTCACAGAATGCTATCATCCGGGCAAGAATCCAGACTCCGGGCTACTACTGTAAAATACTTGTTAGGTGTTGACACTTTGCCCTATCATGCGAACCCATCCTGGGTTCCGCAATCGCGTATTTGAACGAACCAGCGGTTCAACAGATAAGGGCCTCTTAAAGTATAGGATATTTTATTTTAAAGGTTATTTTCGTCCACTCCGCCTCAATGGAGTATCAGCATAATATTAAATGGTTTTCTGACTATCAACGCTATTTTTCGGGCTTTCAAACTGCTATCAAATATTAGGCCGATACTCCATTGAGGCGGAGCGGAGGAAAATTAACCAATACATTTTACTTTAAGAGGCTCTTCTACGCTTCAAATTCATAAAAGTTTAGTTGAAAAAAATCTAAGAAAGACTGTCAGCCTTACGATCAAAGCTTTCAAAGCAGTAGTATCACTGTAGATAGCAAATTTCATGTTTATATTTCCGTGGCAGCTGATCTGCATCTCCAGCGTTTGCCTGGCGCTGACGCTGGTGGTGTACATGTCGCTGCCGGAGCTGCGCAACCTTCACGGCCGCACGCTCATCTGCCACGTCAGCATGATGCTGCTGGCCTTTAGCTGCCTAGCGCGCGTCCAGTACAGCCGCGTTCCCAATGACACCGCCTGCACTGTACTTGGTAAGTTATTTTTTAACACCGTATTTCTTACCATTTTCTTCTGAAACTTTACTGAAGCTGAATGTGTTTTACGCAGAAGATAATGAGATCCTTGTGAACTTCTAATTAACCATCAACTTGAGGGAAACATCCTATCCTAAGGCCGTCTAAATCATCTTGTAAGACATCGAAAAAAAAAGTAAATAAATCGTAAAAGGAAATACAGAAAGTATGAATCACACGAATAAAGTGGATGGACGATTAGATTCATTTTATGGTCATGATAAAGAGGTTGTTCGAGCTTCATTCACTTCGTCCCCAGTGAAACACAGTTTGGAGTTAAAAACCTATAAACTGTTTCATGACGGAACAATCTTCCCTTTTATATTAAAGAAAATTTATTGCGTGCATAAAAAAATGCATTTAATAATACACTAAGAAAAAAATGAGTTCAGTTCCTGAAAATTCCCATTTCTCGATGGCGCGCGCGAACTTTTATTTTGTTTTAGCGTGAGATACATTTTTATTATAATAACGCAAAAGGGAAAATAATAATAGGAACGATAAGTGATACTACGTTTCGATGAATGATTGATATAAACACAGTCTGTTTTGAATTAACTTTATCTTATAAGTACTTGATAACATCTGCCTGCAATAAAAATCGAAAATAGAAGTGGCGACCTTATCTAAATCATATTTTAAGGCGTATTATTAAATACAACTGTGCTGTAGAAATAATGCACTTGCATGTAGTTAATGAATACACGATAATTTTGAATCAAAGTTACGTAAATCGAAATATTTACTCTCAACTACACAGTAACCTTATGTTGAGATTGGCACGCTGCACAAATATTATGCAAATGATTCTAACTAATTTGCACTATATGTCTGTACTAATTAACATACAATAGAACAATAAAAAAAAAGTTGTAATATTCCCAAAGACTGAGAGTTGAGACGTAGCACTATTAAGTTGTCGTTTTTTTGTGACGATCTCTTTGAATTCAGTTCCGCTTCATATCTGTTTGCAATAATGAGATAGGTAGAGCAAAATCGGCTGTTAGGATACTTAGAATATATGGTAATTTTACCACAGCTATACGACTAATGTCATCAATCTAATGTTTTCTGAATCGTATAAATAGTGTCATACACTACACCATAATATTCCATTATTCATGTTTTCTGATAACAGTCTGTGTGTTAGTATTCAAAGTAAAGGATAGGCAATAGGAAACCATGTGATTAGAATAGGGATTGCATAAAAAAAACAAGTTGTTTTAACACAGGTTTTTTAAACAGTGTTTGAAACAGTTTGAAATAAAACAATGTTTTTTATTAAGTGTCTAAAATTACAGTATAAAACAAGTTTAAAATAATGTTTTAAACATTAAGAAAAATAAAATGATTTTAAATCGCGAATAAATTAAATAAATCAAATGTTATAAATTTTTAGGACTTGAAATAGTTCGAAAAAAAATAGTCCATCCTACTTATGCATATCTATACTTCTTTACTTGTCGAAAAGTTTTTTGTAAATGTTTCCTCAGATAAATTTTAAAATTGTCTAGATAGGAATTATATTAGGGCTGATCGATATGTGTTGAAAACAAATTTGAAAAAAAAAAAAAACAGATAATATCTTGTTTAAAATATTTTGAACTGTTTGTTAAAAAAAAAAAAAACAACCTTGGATTAGAATTTTGTTTTTCGTGTTTGGATTCACGTTATCACTAATGAATGTATGTTACCAAAAGCTCGCGCAACGAATGTTTGCAAAACAAATTCGTGAAGCGAATGCTCGCGGCGAATAATGTTCATTAAACAAATTATAAAGACTTGGTGCCGATATGCAACCCTGAGGGACACCATTTATAAAACATCGCTTACTGTCTTTAACTTGTCAAGCATCGACAAATGAAATACAATTAATTTAATTACATATATTGTTGCGAAACTTCTGGGAGTCGTATCGCTTTCTGAAATAATTGACTGCTAATGTGCATGTATGTAGTATTCAATAGTAGCATCAATTCAGTTATGTACTGATTGTTTTTTTTTCAAAATATGACGTAAATAGCACGAGTAATTAAGTCATTGCCTGTGTGAATCTGATTTAGATAATTATTATGATGTAGTAAGGTATGATTAAAATAAATATTGTTCTATAGTTTGCTTGTTTCTATTATACCTGCGTTATCAAGAAAATCTATTTAAGTGTTGTTTACGTATCGAACAAATAAATTGCCTAAACATCCATTCTAAATTGGGCCTCAGTATGGAGTTGGTGAATCAGCCAGTACTTAGTGTTGTTAACTCTGACTAAAATGGTATTATTTGTAAAACGAAGCAACAATTTGTAGAAAGTATTTTGTATAGACATATCTGCATATTGCTACTCCAACCAAATTCAAGGTACTAAAAACTTAATTCGCAACTGCACCAAAATCTTAAAAGTAATAAAAACTAACAAAGAATGGCCAGACAATTGACTGATTATTATTGGATACATAATACCCATAGTTGACCAATCTATTAGAAACATTCCTTGCTCTAACGCCAAAAGGGTAGAGGGTAACCCATTTATCCAAACATCACACCTCAATCGAAAACTGAATTCCTGTGATTCGATCTCAATAGTTGTTACTTTTTAAATTTCCGTCTCTACAAAAAAATCCTCTATGAATAAATTATGCACAGTTTCAACATGTAGCTATTTATCGGCTGGATTGTAATTAATCAACGTTAACGTAGCAGTGCGTAAGTGAGATAATTTGAGAACCGAAGTAGTTCTGTAGGAACGATGCCAGTCATAGTTGATCCATTACATGGTCGCTCATTGTTTGCACAGGGTACGGGATCTACTTTGGCTTCGTGGCCGCGTTTGCCTGGCTCAACGTCATGTGCTTCGACATCTGGTGGACATTTGGGTAAGTTTTGTTAAGAATCAACACAAACATTTAGACTGGCTACAATGCAAATGACGTGTGAATTGAAGATGCCTACATTATATGTATCATCATGTTCTTCGCCACGACAGTTATGCACATCTATCGCGTACTCAACCCAGTTTAACAGACTGTTGGCCCTGTTACCATCATTCTCAGTTTGATCACACGCATCTAGATCCAGATGCGTGTGGTCAAAGTGTTATTACAATTGTAAACGCTAAACAAATAATTTCCTGCAATCGAAAACTTAACTTCGCACTCCTAATTTCAGATTGAGTACACAATTACACATCGCGAGCCCAGATAGCGAGAGTTTGTTTATATCATAACGTTCAAGAAAATATTCGGCCGTGTAATGCGCCAGACACTGCGATGCATTCAGTCTTTGAACTAGTATATTCCGAAGTGTTTCAAAATCAAGTTCAGTCGCTATTGTCGGTACATAGCAAAAACTTTGTTTCATATGCTGAGAGCTCATATTTTCAAAGATTGACAGCTTTTTATTGAAACTTTTGTGGTTCAATGAATGAAGATGTTTATACTTTTCAAATGCTGATGTTATTTATTCGTGAAATTGTAGTTCTATAAAATACGAGTAAATGAAATATTAGGTCGTGATAACAAGTCCGTCCGGGAGCCTACACAACCGGATTTTACCGATGCGTAATGCTGCTATCTGTGCTAGCCGCGGTTTGGCTAGGAATACAGGTGCTGCACCGGCGCTGTCGTGACTAAAGGCTCGTTTTTCGTGAAAAGTTACAAACAGTTGTTTCCGAACTATTAAGATTTAAAGTCGACGTTTAAAAATGAAATGATTTGTGGTACCTTAATGTCATCATTGATCAAACAAATGCTTGGAGTGTTGCTCGCAGTCGTTTGTCGCAATGTGGGTAAATATTTGTTTTGTCTTAGTTATCGATGAGTATACACATCGGCTCTTTGATATTTGCACATGGCAAGACTCCCCGGGGCCACGTTAAGACGTTTAAAATAAATATACAAATATAACAAATACCGCAATGATCTAATGGAAGTTAAACAATGTATAATTATAGAAAATCATTGTTTTAAATGCTATAATCATTTGTAAGTAGTTACATTTTTATTCGATAAGTGGCGCATTTTACGTAATAGGGCTTAGGATGTGATAAATGTGATGTGATAATACATAATTTGTTATCATGAGAGGATGCGTAAAACGACTGAATCATATATAAGTAGCCAGCCAATTCATGTTTTATTCCTAGTAAAAATATGATAATTCCTCCTGGATTATTGGCAGGAAAATGGGAAAGAAGCTGCATGTTTCCGATATATATATATATTTCCTCAATATGTTTCAGTGGACGTGCCTGACTGTGCGTAGTAGTTATGAATGGGCGTAGGATGACATACGTATCTATGCGTTTTACGCCCACTATCCCAAGCATTTTTCACACACTTGCAGGTCCCAATTGCATAATACACTGTTTGTCACAATCCGAAGGATTTTGAAGGAATGCTGCTTCATAATATTTGAAAAATTTGTCTGATGCATGTTGTTGAATTGCCATTGTAAAGTGTGTTACGCAATTGCCCCGTAAGTCTACGCTGTCTGACATAAGTTAAAAAAAAAAAAAACTATGTTCGGAACCGAGTCGTTTACAGAACCATGTTTTTTCTTACATTACTTTCCCAGTTTTATGAATATCTTGTAAGTAGTCCTACTTACACAAAAAGTACAATTCGTGCCATTAAAGATGAGACTTGACGCACCACGTGGTTTGACTTGCGCAGTAGACGATTTATGGGTCTCTTTAGCGGTATGAGGTCCCCGCTGGGGCGTCATCGGGGCGGGGGAAAGAGCGGCGGGAGGCGCGGTCAAGTCTCAACTTTTGTGGCACGACCTGTAGTTCTTCAATAAAAATAAAAAAAATCTTTTGTTCTGGTGAATCATTTGTTCATTAATATGTTTGTACATATCCATCATTTATTGTATTTTCTTTTCTAAGAAATATAAGAGATTTCAGAATTGTCAAGAGTACTTATTATTGGTAGTTAGTTAAGTAAGTACTTACTTACTACCTTCCTGAACGCCTTGTAGATAGAGTCGCATCAAAATAATGCATGTGTCGTTAATCTTACCTACTTATGATGATTTATGAGTACTTAATTAAGTCATTATGATTGTCACGACCATATCGTTTTGTGGATTTAAAAGGCAACACCTAAATCTACTTAAAATTTGTACTAAAGTAGGTGCTTTAGTACTAATTCTAGGTGGACTTATATGTATAAGTCTACCTAGAATGAGTTTTAATAAGGGGTTACTTTTGTAGGCAAAATAATCAGGCACTTTTATTTTTAAATGTAACTGTTCCTGGATCTTTAAATGCAACCGAATCAAAAGCATCAAAAGCTACCGAGTTATAAGTGGTGTCAGTGTTAGTCTGTGTTAGATGAAATTATCGGACGGTAATTAATTATGTTTTCTATTCGCCTTTTCTTGCACCTTACCGAATTAAAACACACGCTATGATACTATAGATAGGTACCTAATAGCAAATAAGTTAATAGGTTTAGCTCTCTGTAAACCATTTGTAAAAGCAGATATTTCATACTTATAATTTTCTAAAAACCTTCAGCGCATTTTCACAAATACCTGACAACAATAAGGGCAAATAATATATTATTAAATAAGTAGGTACAACTGGCGACAGACAGACATTTTGCAAAAGCTACGACTATTTTCCAGAATTTCAACTAATTAGGCTTTATTACAGAGTAATGTTAAGGCTTAATTTGATGGCTTCCAATGTCGAATTGAAAAAGCCAAGCGTGCAGGTGACGATTAGGTCACGTTAATGAAAACCGACAGAATAGGAAAACGCACTTTATGAGTCGGAATTGTGTGGGTGGAGCCTAATTAAGACGCGTCACCGACCACTCCAACACAATACCGCGAATAATTACAATATAGAATAAAAATAACGTATTATAAACGAACTGAGGTCGTGTAAGGTCTGCTTTTATTATTAGGGGTTTTTTGAAACTACGAACCGGTTACACGACACGGTTACGGGTTAAGTCAAAGCAGTTCAAGACCACGACAACAGTCGTGGTCTTGAACTGCATTGATTTAACCATAGATATGATTTACAGGAAAACTAAATGGAACTACTGTCTGATACCTAATCATTCTTGAGATATTACTAAATTCTTGCGGCAACCGAAATAAGGTGGCATATTTAGGTCAGAATTTTCGCTCATACCTTTAGATACGGAACCTATATCGAGCAAGTTAAACTCGCTTCCAACCAAATTTTAATTTAAATATGGTTGAGTTAAGATAACATTCATAAAGCATACGTATGGTAAATGTAACACGCTACAGTTCTGTTTACAATTTCCTGGTTGAAGTATACATGATTACACGATTAGAAACACAGCCGGGATATCTGTATGTTATAATGAACTTATTATGTTCGGAGCTTTAGTTATCTACGGCTTAATTTTTATCTGAAGCCAGGTTGTTATCGTATATTTTGTCACCGTACTTACTCCTCGTGATTAGCTAGTCAATCCCCATGACCCGGCCGACTTAATGGGAGCAGTAAAAACCAATAAAGACCCCATAGGTACGTGCTATTAGCTCACGTCAGGGCCGTTACGACTTCCATGTTTGCCGTAATCGCCATAAAAGTGATGGGCCTAGGAGCATTATTATTTCAATAATAAACTTAATGTGTCTAGTTCCTTTACTGATCTCTCTGTGTAGGTAAACCAAATCTTTGGTAATATTTTAATGTGCTCGAATAAAGAGGTTTTTTTTTTGCTGACATAGTTTAAGATACATTAAAGATAAATTAGTTCAGTACAGACTTCTCGGTAATAGATGTGATCATTTGAGGAATTCTAAGACGTTGTAAAAAATGGAGTATGTTTGCAGATGTATTAAACTATGTAAATAAGCAAGTACTTTTGTCTCTTTGCTTAAGAATATTATGGAAATTAATGAGTCCTATTTCATTGGAACTATAATTTAGTATCTACTTGGAAAAGTTCAACTTCACGACAATTGTTTTTAGACTTCCGTAGCCAAATGGCAAAAACGAAATCGTTATAATTTCGTTATGTCCATCTGTTCGTCTGTCAGTCTGTTTGTCCGTCCGGATATATAGCTATTTTACTCGGAGACTAGTATATGCACTATATCTATAAAAATTGGAAAGAAGGTGTGATTTATTACGAAAAAAAAATGTGTTTCCTCCCCATACATACGCGAGGAATGAAAAAAAAATGCTCATAAGTATGCCGGGTATCGTTGAATTCTATAATTAAAAATATGATGATGTTTCTAAGAGATTTTTTTTTATTAAGTCAATAGTTTTTTAGATAATGGGTTGTATGGAGGATAATGGTATGTTCGGTTACAACCGCAGTAATAATAACTTAGTTTTAAAGTTTTTTCGAGTTTTTTGGCCGTTGTTAAAATAAATACTGTGCATGCGTAAATATTCATCCCAACAAAAGGAACATTTCACTGTGTGTGGCCCGACACCCACACGTACTTGGCCAGTTTTTTAGTTTTTTCTGTTGTATTAGAAGCCAGTATTGTTCTCAATTAGTGAACAAACGTTTTATTTTTAATATAACATTCTTGGTAATTATTTGTCCACTAGGAGCGTCCGCACCGTGCAGCCGATGCGGAAGGCGGACGCTGAGCTGCGCCGGTTCCTGTGGTACTCATTGTACGCGTGGAGCACGGCCATCCTGCTCACGCTCATCATGTTCCTCTTCGACAAGTACCCCGTCGCCGACATCCTTGATGCCAACATGGGAGAAGGAATATGCTGGTTCGGACAAGGTGAGTAACTTTTTATGCTCTTATAGGGCAGGTTTCAGCTCATTTAAGAGTTGGAACCTGCCCTATGAGCACCCTGCTTAGCGAAAATGTTGTTTTAAATTTTTAAGGTCTTCATTGACTCTTGAAGATAAGATTAGTACATACCTACCTAAAATTATTTGGTAGGTTAGATAAGAAGAAGGTTTAATAAGAAGGGATAATAAGAAGGGTTGACATACCATCAACCTAGTTATGTTATTGACAAGGATATCATAGCTATCGATGACGTATCTAATTGAGTAGGTACCTATATCCTCCACCTATAGTACTTTTTACGTAGGATGAGTTTTACGTATGTAACCAAAAATGTGTACTTTCCATCGACACATCACATTTCTTGCAATATAAACCCGTTACGAAATCGCTCTACCCAACATACACTTGTTTCCCGCAATCCCAGTTTATCTTTCATTTGTTAGGTGGTACGCAAACGATCGAAATATCGGAGATTTTTATTAAAACCCATTGAAACATTACATGGGTGTAGTATAAATATTATAATAACTATGCGCGTACATATTTCACATACAATATTGAACATGGTTAAGATTTACAAAAGCTTAAATAAAGACATGTGGAAGGAAGATGTGAATTTATTTAATATTTCAATTATTATAGTCAAGTGTGTAGAAGAAATAATTTGAAGATTTGTAATATCGTTTATCAAGCCACAGATTTTGGAAGCTTGTGCGAGCGACTCGACGTGACTCATAGTGAAATATATAACATAATATTATGAATAATTCCTTCATAAAATGTTTCGTTGCTGATAAATGTGTAGTTTCAGTAAACGCCCGCGCTTTTAAAGTAAACTCCCGGTCCGGTTCTGCGTACAATAAAAATAATAAACAAATGTATATAACGTAATTTTTCTTAAAACTACTCAATTTTCACGAATTACGTTTTTTCATTCATTTATCACCTTGATGTCTATGTGAAAATTACAGTTCTCATGCATTGTCTGAGCAACAATCCGGACAAATTTGTGATTTTTCTTCATCGGACTAATGGGTACTTTCAAAGCTATGCTAGTTGCAACTCATCCTTTATGAAGATTCCTGAAATATAGTTGTGTAAATATACAACAAAAGGATTTGTTGACTATGATCATGAGCATGACAGCATTACTATGTTTACACGTACCTAGGTGGGGTGGGGTGCATGTTGCGACTAATATATCTAATTAACTTCGTAATTGTAATGGACAGAAAACATGATAAATACGACTGTGGAATTAAGGTCTTTTACAACTTGGTAAATGTAAAACTTTAAAAGTAATACAAATCAAAAATTACCGTGAAAAAAGAAATAAAGTTGAAAATAGTAAATACAACACGGTTCTGGTATATATGGCGTTAACATAATAAAATTGCCATCACCTGAAGTTCATTGTTCAACTGAACGCTCTACTGATTCTAGATTTCGCGTGTCGTTATATTATTTGAACAAAAAAAAAAGTACTGAATGAATATGTTACAACTCGTAGCAATTTTCTTTACAGTTCTTGACATTTGTTATTACTTAAATTAAATGCAATTGTTTATCCTATAAAAAGATTCCGATGATCACTTTTTTCTATCTGAAGAAATGGCGAAACAAACACAGGGGTCTAGTTTTACCTATGGGTATGGTGTTGCCAGTAACTAGATTATGGAGGTTAGATATGCAGTCGCTCCATGTAAAATACGAAATTGGGAAAACAATAGGCAGATTGGCAGATTGATTGTGTTTTATGTCATACCCGAAACTGATCCTCGTCTCTTTTAAAGATACCTACATTAAATATAAAAAATATCGTTAAACAAAATGCAGGGTAACATCCGATCTGGCATTTTGAGGAAAGTTTCAGGCACAGTTTGAGTAAATCTGTTCTAACACGGCACGTATGCATCAGCCATCCTTATCATAGGGAACTCCACGACTCGATACACAACAATACCACCAGCATACCAATATATCGAGACAATTTATCGAGACAAAATATATGGAGACACAAATATTTGGACGCTTAGAAAATAGGGCGAATAGGCGACATGTGACCCGCCTCATAATAATTGGTACACATATCTGTCTAATTGACGAAGACGTTTACATGTACGTAGGTGTTGATTCTTTGTCTGTGATAAAGTTAGCACTGAAACACGTCACGAATAATCGTCATCTTATTAGTAAAACGCTTTGCCATTATTGGGCAGGACTGTGACTGTAATATACATAAATATAACAATTAATGACAGGAATGATGGGTCAATAATTAGCCATATTCGCAGGCGTAATTTTAATGGATCTATAAGAATAAAGAAGATAATTATCGTTTGATTTTGTTGAATCCCGGGTATCAATTATCAAATCAGCTTGCTTAAATTCTTCTACTACTTAGATCCCCCCATGTAGCAGAAGAATTTAAACAAGAACATAGCATAGCCTAGAACACTGCAAATATAGGAACCCGCTACGGTGGACAAAGTGATTGCAGATTATCTATTTGTGCATCAGTTTCGGGTATGACATAAAACACAATCAATCTGCCTATTATTTTCCCAATTTCGTATTTTACTTTGAGCGACTGCATATCTAACCTCCATAATCTAGTTACTGGCAACAACATACCCATCGGTAAAACTGGTTGTCAGACTTTTGGGGTTCAGGCTACTCGTAACGACTGTCAAAGATCTACAAATGACAGCCGGGAGCTCCATATTTTATGGATGGTCATCAATCCACGAACCGACCACGGCGAGCGTACCTTAACCTTCAATCAATCTGTGCGGGTGTTATCATTTAGCATTTCGGGCAAGACATAATGAGTCTAAAAACCTTGTAATAAGTACAGAATATTTATCACTATGGTTTGATAGCTTGTGTTTTCAGACCGTGCAAACTCCTCAACAGAAATACCCAAAAAAATAGCGGTTAGGAACAACCGAGACTATTGTTCAGAAAAGAACCTAATCATTCCGATCACGTTAAGTTCTGACGTAATTTTCGCTCCTTCAATACTTAACTAATAATAATGAGCAGTCTTGAACAAACTTTTTGTAATGAACTTCAAATGCTCTTTATCGTGTCAGTGTCAATTTGATTCGCCTTTATCCTTTATCTTTTGATGCCCGGTTCTTAAACCGACAAGTGTCTTTAAGCACATGTTTTTGCCAACGAATCATATAATTTTTAAAAGTTGTACACACGACTACATATCAACCTATACTTCTCCAGTTTATGCTGACCTTTCATTGTACGGAAATCCTATACAATGCGAGGTCAGCATACTGGAAAAGACAGTGGCAGCAAAATAGGGATGATGACTATAAATTCTTTTTTTGTCCGTCAGGTAGATTATTAAAAAATATTGGAGACGTGTTTTTCTTTTTTTACGTATTTAAAAGATTACGGCGATACATTGAGTTAATAAAATTTGCCATGACGTCACGAGTATGTAGATTTTATACTTACTTGTGACGTAGCGACCCCCACTCCCCAACTTTAATGCGTTTTATCAAAGTATTTATTTATTCATATCTAATATTTTTTTATTATCTGACTGATGGATTAAATAGTGTTTTTTTTACCCAGCATCATCCCTATTGTTGATAGAAATATTGAGCATCTACTTATGTCACCGTGATACTGACGAAATAATTTACTAAGTTTTATCAAATCAAGCATAAGGCCTATCGAAGTCTGGAAAAAGAATAGCTTGGTAGGTAGCCGTGTGTCTAAGACTAAGAAATATCGTCTACGTCACGAATCTTTTCATAGAATCTATGAAAAGATGCGAAATATGATCTTAAAAGCTTCTCTGTAAAAGAAAACGATGAAAGGGTCTACGAAATGACCTATTACCTACACATGCTTCTATAATGAAAACGTTACAGAACGTGTTAGATTTTCCCAATAACTGTCGCCACGTTATTACGAGTTGAAGTAAGTACGATAGGAAAGACTACTTCAACGAAAGAGTCTTCAGATCTCTTGTCAGTACAAGCTATGAAACGAAATTTATTTTATTCAGTGAATCCAGCTTCCTTTTGATAATACATGCCTATTTATGTTTACAGTTCAAAACTCGCGGACAGACTGGCCGCATTACATATACTTCGTGATCCCCTTGGGCCTGGTGACGTGCACCAACTTTGTGCTGTGGTTACTGACGGCCCGCCATTGCGCGAAGGTCAAGTCCGAGGTGCATCGTCTGCAAGCCGGCTCGGTTGGCGACCGTGCCAAGCGACGCTTCCGAGTCGACAGGGCAAAGTGAGTTATTCTTCACTTTTTTCTCGGGGTTTTTTTATTACCGTTAGTAAACGGTAAGTACTTCGATCTTATACGGCAAATTGATGTCATCGACGAAAGTTATTACAGCTTATTTGTGCACCGTTGAGACAGTTAGTTGAAGTAGTTATTGAAATAGACATACATTATCAGGACCCTCAACTATTGAATACTCGGTTTTACTTGAAAAGTGTTCGTTTTTATCTAACGATAGCATAATCAGCCTATAACGTTGACACAGGCCGCAGGCTGAATAGGCCATGAACCACCGCGGGGGCCCAGTGCGGATTGAGATGCCGATTTCCTCACGATGATTTTCAAAATATTTCACAATAAATTACGCAAAGTAAAGCGCTTGATTGGGTTCGAACCCACGACCTACTCGACCTACTCCTAACAGAGTCCGTTACCACAGTGTCACCACTAAATGAATACTTACTATCTGTTTCAATTCGATTGCTTTCTGTAAGTGCTGCTGATAATTTAGCAGTCAAAGTAAAATACCTCAGAAAGTTTATTCTTGTTTATAACATGAACCAATTTCAAGCTATTCGTCACTGTCTACAGAAACCGTGAGATGTTTTCAGTATTCACGAATACCTACTTTCAATGTTTGTTTGGGTTTCTACCGGTAAGCTGTTTATATGTATTATAAATATGTATTTTATAGATAACTTCATTGTTATATTATTGTAGAAGCTAAAGATAAACGCTTCATTTAAGCTTCCGCAGGTTAAAATCTCTAACTGTCCAGCTAAATATTAGAATTTTTATTTAATAATTATTACATTTTGTAAATATGACTTTACATTTTAAATGAGGATGTTACTTATGTGTTTAACTTGTGTCTGATTAATAAATGACCAGGGACTTTATTAACGAATGAAGTAGGCGTCGACTGTGTGATGTCATGAAGGGCAATTACCCGCCTCGTTTATTAATCACTTGGTGTAACTTAGTAGGATTGCTGGCACATGATTGGCACATTCCCAGTCTTTAGCAGAGACAGTCTTTACGGTTATTTTATGTCAGTTATGCTCTGAAGCCTGATTTATACGGTCCGGTTTAATGGCCTGTCTAACATAAAAGTTGCAGCGTCTATAGATAGTGCCACGCGCGAATACGCGCCCCACTCTTCTTCCTATTCGCTTAAAGTACCTACAAGTGTGCAACATATTGCTAGTGTTTTAGTTTTGTCGTGTTTACTAATTACCCATTCATAGGTAATTAGTGTGTAGTGACAGTAGTAAAACACTAGCGGAATGTTACACTCTTGTACTGTCAGCGTTTAGGAAGAAGAGTGGGGCGCATCTTCGTGGATAGTACTATCTGCAAACAGTGTTTAGTCTTTAGACGATGCTTCAATTTTATTTTTTGCCACAGGTAGGAACTTGCATCGTGTAAATGGGTTTAAAGATCGCTTCGAAATTTAAATCGAATCGGCGTGATTTACTTTAAAAACAAATGAACTAACTTTGAAATCTATATTTAAAATGCTCACTTAAGTGAACGTTACAGAATTTTTATGGGCCGTAGTTCCGCTTCTAAAACCGACCAACCATACGAGAAAAATCCTTGACTCATCATTAATATAAGGGAAGTGCGTACATTAGATAATTTGTTATCATAAGGGCAATCTGGTGAATCATTAAACACAATGCATTAGCAACAAACTATCAGCACAGATTACTTAATAATATTAGTTGTTATCACCGTAAGTGCTCTTAGCTTATTTCTGGTAGCCATTTAGATTTTTCCCTAAAATCGTTCTATAATAATTCTGGAAAATTCTTGTCAAACCAGACATTTGTTAACACATGGTTATTTTAATGTTATAAAAATGTCCATGGGTTTGACACGTATTTAATGAAGACCCGAGGGAGACGGGGACATCGTTATAAAACGTTTTATAATGAAGTAGGTACGACCTTTTATATAATTAATGATAAGTACTTAGTTTTTATTATGTCGCGAAAAATTATCTGCTTTGACCTTTTAGCCATTGGATAAAATATATATTTAACATGTAACACTACAGTCTGTCTATTGATATTATTTTTCAGTTATACTATAATACAGGGTGTTAAAATACAATGGAAAGCACAAACCGTTCATATTGTCCCCGTTGTCCTTTCATCTACTGGTGTAATACCAAAATCTCTCACACAAAGCCTTAACACTCTACAGATGCCTACTCACGCACTTTACGTGCTTCAAAAAGCCACCATTTTTAACACCTGTCGCATCACCCGAAAGTTCCTGACTTCTTCGACATTGACATCCACCTTTTCAATCTAAATTTCGCCTTACATACTTGGTCCCGACCCGTGTGTAGGTTTCTTGACCTCTCTTAAATGAGAAGAAACGTAAAGAACCGAAAATAATAATAATAATAACCCCACCGACGTATCTCTACGTTGACGTCGTGGTGGGGATTGCGCGCTCCGAACTCTAGGTCTGTGCCGGTAGAGTTTACTTTGCCTGAACAGGTCTGGGATAAGGAGCCAGACCAAGAGAGATACAAAAACCCGCAGGGCAGCATGTGGCGAGCTGTTGGGCAGTAGCGACCCCACGGATCCTATCTCCCGGGAGAAGTCTTGTTCCTCACCTCTGGCTTGCCTTTATTGGTCGGCTGGAGTGAACACTGACGAGCAACGGAGCTCCCACCTCATTCTTGCCTTAATTGGCCGGCTTGAGTGGAGATTCGTAAGAGCAAACGTGCTCGGAGGAAGGAAGTATTCCAGTAAGTGCTCGTAGGGATCTTGACCATCTTCCGGGCTCTGGGATTGTTCTAAAAGCCGTGGAATACCTCTCCACTCCTCAAGCATCTCAGGACATGTTGCCCCCTTGTCGCTACGTCAGTATGTGCTAGCGACCGTTTCCGGGGGCCCATTATTGAGTGTACCAGTCACCTCCTGCCATTATAACTGTGTATTTTATATAAAATATTGGTCAGGCAGGGGCCATAGTCTTTCCACAGCTCTAGGTAACCAGTTCACTTAGCCACCTAAACCCATAATCAAATATCTTTGTTTCCATATCCTACAACAGTCTTGCACCAACCGGAGGTTGTCCCGAGATGTGTCAGACAAATAAAAATAATAATAATAAAACATATATTTTCAAGTAACTTTTTTTTTTGACAGCAGACATTTTGTATTACGAAAATCTCAAACAAATGTGTTGCGGTGCAAGTATAAGTACCTACTTACTTGCTATAGGTACAAGCCAATTTTCCCCGATACATTTTTATTTTGATTTATTCAAATATTTTAACAATATTTTAGCTCCACTATTGAAAATGTAATAATACTTATAAATTAGTAAGAAAATTAAATTAATAGAAATCAGTCAGTAGTTGTTAGTTTCATCTTGTTGTCCTATTTTTTTAACATTGAACATCCTGTATCTTTATATAACCTTCGCTATAATTTCATTAATTATTATCTATATAATTCGGTCGTATTATTTTTGTGACGTACATACTTATAGGAAGGCAATTAATTAAGCCGACTTGCGATAGTGAACGCTTTCAATAGGAACAATGAACGCGGATATTATTCGAAGTTTTTTTCCTTTATGTGTTGTTTGTGGAGCTAAGTATTTAGTCTAGGTATAGGTTGGGTTTTTTCAAATAACAGGTAAATGATATTAAAAAACCGGAGGAATCAGGGAAAGGGAATGCATTGTGCAGGGACAAACTGATGTCATTTACGTATACGTATCAGAATTTGACTTCCTTAATGAGTCTGGGTAATTATTACCTAACAGTTACGTAGTAAAAGTCCGTTTCGAATGTTGGTAAATTGCAAAATACCTTAAGGGTCCCAGAAACGCTCAATTGCAACTGTCAGCTTTTACGTGATTGATACACATTGATGAGCAAATTGATCGTCTACCAAATGCAATTGAAGCGATTGACAATAGAAATTGATGGCAATTATTGATCAATGGCCATTGATCGTTTCGGGGACCCCTTAATCGCGTCTTCAGTCTCCGAAATGAACAGTATTAATCATAGATCATTTGTATTTATCTACTGAACATCAGTTGTGTATTTCCGTCGCATTAATTATATCTGGAAGATTTTGTTCTATGATGTTTTGTAAGTACCTAGATTTGAATGTTGATAGTGCGGAAAACAGGTGGACTGACAGAAACGGAATTAGTAACATTTTGCACCTAAGTGCTAATTTTATTGATTAGTGAACAAGTGAGGTTTTCCTTATTTTTCTTCTCTCTTAAATCGCTCTCTCACTGCAGAGATCCGTGACTCCGTATCAAATTGTCAACGGTCTTTTTCCATCTGTGACGATCAGTGGCCTGGTGGAGTGCGGCGCTGATAGGTATCGTCAAATGCTCGGATATTTGATCTGACCACCTTTTTGGGCTTCGGCCTCTAGGTCTTTTGCCCCCTATTTTTCCAGTCACCATTAGACGTCCTATATTATTGGTACCTCTGCGATCAATGTGGCCGAAGTATCTCACGACATGTTGCAGGCAGGTTGAAGATAGATGTTGTGCTTTCTCTAATTTTAGTTCTTTCGGGATCGAGACATTTGTGCGGTGGGCAGTCCATGGTATCCTTAATAGGCGGTGCCAGCACCACATTTCGAAGGCGTCAATTCTTTGGTAGACTTGATCGTCCAAGTTTCTGCCCCATAGAGAAAGATGGAGAAGACAAGTGTGCGGACCAGGTGTTTCTTTGTCCGATTGGTGATGTTTTTGCCTCTCCATATTCTATTCAGTTGAGTCATCGCTGTTTTAGCCATGCCAATTCGTCTTCGAATTTCTATTTCGCAGTTACCCTTATTGGTGATTACAGAGCCAAGATACTGAAACTGGTCGACCGTTTCATAATCAACTAAGAGCATGCTGGATGCTTTAGAAGCGATCAATGACAAGAAGCTCGGTCTTACTTTTATTTATCGTGAGACCCATTCTTAGTTATTTTTCTTAATATAATGAAAACAAGGAGGGTTCATAGTAGTAATGACACGCAATTAATCCATAATACTGAGTTGATAATTGGCACTTTACATGCAGTAGAGCCAGTTCTAAGAAATAAAAATACTTAGTATACGATTTTATCGTTACAGATACCACTTAAAGAACTATAAAACTGGGACCTTTTTTGGGGTATGATATCAGCCTGGTGACTGGTGGTTTGAATGGGCTTCCTCTACAATAAATGGAGTTGTGGTAGGCATGTTGCTAAAGGAATTTTTGGTACTAGTAATGTTTGCTTTTCCCATTTCCCTGACACACGCGGAAAACAGTTTCTTAAGCAAATATTTGCCTGAAACACTCATCATGGCTGTTACATTTGCATGAGTAATAGTACGGGACATCACTAATAAATTGTTTTTTTTTATAATTAGCATAAATGTTCATTAGACGTTTGTTAATGGAGTCTGTCTCTACGTATGGTGGGTTGGTCTGAGGCCACGGAGTGTACCTACATACCAATACTTAATTTAGGCACCTAGTACATTAATAGGTCGGATGACTACTTATCTCAGTCTACATTATGTTAGTATCCTCACGGCTAAACTGTTACAGGGGTTGTGATTGAATTAAGTAATTCAAGATAAGGTAGACTAACTTTTTATTCACGAAAAAGTTTTAAACGGTCAGAGCCACTGACCTCGCTATTGCATAAAAGTCAGTACAGATATTCTATTTCACGAAGTCCGTTCGGCTTTGATTGTAGTAGTGACGTATCCCGACAAGCGCGCTTGTGTGTGTAAAAGTAGATAACGTTAGCAAAAAAATCTGATATATATATTCAAGTCGAGATTTAATAATCTAAATAAAATTTTGGTTTTAAAAGTATATACATTTTGTAAATAAATTAGATTAGGTTGCAATACATACAAAAATATTAAGAATATGTAGGCATTTAATTAAGCATTGGTGTTACAGAATGGAAACGAAACAAGTAGGACTATTCAGTATTTTCAATCACTATCAGATAAATTTTCGATTTCCGATTCCGTTTTGCTGTCGTCAGAATCATCTTGTACATTGATTATAAATTCAAAATCGAGATCAAAATATTTCAAGTAGTCTTTTTCAATTTTTTCAACATGAGCACAAGTTTTTTGCCACGTTTCACTGCTAAATTGGCCCAAACTTTCATTGATCAGTCTTTCCGTATTCGTCATGTTTTGCTCGATATTTTTAGATGCGACATAATTTTTAACGATCCCCCAAATATTTTCAATCGCATTTAATTCTGGGTGATAAGGGGGAAGGCGTAAGACATCAAAACCCTTGCTTTTTATAAAATCGTCAATCTTGTAGATTACGTGTTGGGCTTTGTACTTCTTTATTGTATCGTACAATTCCAATTTAAGAAGAGATTCATCAAATGCTATACCCTAATACCCTTATCCCTGAGCCATTGCTGCATATCGGCTTTCTTTGTAGATTGCGTCGGTAGTCGTTCAGCCTGTGTGTTGTGATAAGATGCATTGTCTAAGACAATGACAGAGCGCGGAAGTAAATTGGGTAGCAACTTTTCATTTAGCCATTTTACATAGTTATCATAGCTCATATTTGAATGATAATCACCAGCTGTTGAGTTGGCCTTATAAACCAAGGAAGCATTTTCAATAAAACCATCCTTGGTTCCCGCGTGCACTAAAATAAAGCGAGTGCCTGTGCTAATTTTTTTTTTAAACGGAGTTCTTTCCTTTTTTTTGCCCAGGTGTTGTTTCGCACGTGTGTCGAAAGGACGTAGCTCTCATCGGTGTAGACAATGGGCCGACTTTGAGAGCGGTACTCTGTTATTTTTTTTAAATATTTTAAACGCCACATTTGTATATCATGACGCTCAGTCAAGACTTTACGGTTGTTCTCTGTTTTGCGCCACTTGTAACCTAATTTCAACAGTAACTTGCGAACAGTTTCTAAACAACCTTCGAATCCGATTTTTTCATTCAATGCTGTTCTTAACTTAGCTAATGTTGGAATTTCTTTATGGACAATATATTAATGATTTTGTAAATTCATATTCTTCTCGCAGAAAATGATAAATACTAGCTATCATGTTTCGACCCTAAAACAAAATGTAATCAAAATAATTAAGTAATATAAACATTTTATAACACAAAAAAACATTCATTTTATAAATACTTCTATTGCTATATTAAGTATCTTTGTATAACATTTTAATTGAAAACGTATAAATAAATATTACCTCACTATGGACAACTCTTCTTCGTTTTGTTGCCATGCTGACCTTACTCCGTGAAACAATTTGGCGTGAACTAAAAACCACTACTGATCCGGACCGTGTCCCGATCGACACTGAGCGCTCTCAAGGTTACGCACACAAAAACAATGTGCATGTGCACGCTTGACAACATTCATAGCCAAACGGACTTCGTGACATAGAACATCTGTACAGGAGCGTAGTACATTTAACTCAATGAACAATGTAGAGGCCCGAATAGTTAGTAAAATGTCTAACGTTTAAATAATAGAGTTTCACAGTAATTGGGTTTTAAAGGTCACCTTATAATTGTTCTATGTGAATTACTGACATACATATAATTAGACGTTTAGAGGTATGAGGAACAGAGTGTAAAGTTCACTCATCCTCTATAAAAAGGGAAGATTCTCCGATTAGACGGGTGTCGTAAACTTTAATTGCGCGATACAGGATTTGTGTGACGTCAGTATTTTTGTGTGACGTCAGGTCTTTGATGCGTAGTTCGCATGTGGCGATATAGATGGCGCCACAGACTAAATATCCAACTGACGTGTGAAAATCTGATTTGCAGCAAACGTGGAAAAACGTTTTTTCTAATATAGCGTTAATGCGTTCACAGGTACGTGTTGACTGGAAAACTTTGGGTGGTGATGGGTGCCGGCTGGATCTCCGAGCTGCTGTCGACCCTCGTGTCGCAGCCGTGGTGGCTGTGGACCATCATCGACCTCATCAACGAGCTCCAAGGAGTCTTCATCTTCCTCATTCTAGTTATCAAACCCAAACTATATTACCTCATCCGAAAGAGGCTAGGTAAGGCAGTTAATGGTATTTTATGTATTCCTAACAATTGTGCTAAATACTCAAGTAGTTTGCTCGTAAAACATTTTATTACATTACTGTTAACGTCTGGAAGAAAACAAGCAGAGATCGATACAAATCCAATCCTAGAGATGTAACAAAAAAACAAAATAAAATATGAATTGTCATATTAATATTGTTTCTTGCAATTAACTTGCAAATTATAGTTATTTATGCAACTGTTGTATAATACCTAATTATAAACAGTTGCAAACAAGACTTTGTCTACACCCATGATATGAATCCTCTATAAAAGGTTCTGAAACCATTGGATGTTTGTAATTCAAGATCAAGAATAAATAAAATCCCACGAAATTCAGTACAAGTGCACGTATGAGTGTCACCTGCACCAGCACATCCCTGCGCATGCGCTGCAGCGGGTGCCCCCGCTTCAACGTCCCATTACAAAAGTTGATGGAAACAAGGAGTTGCTTACATGAAAATGTTCTTTTTTTAATTTGAGTTGCATAATGAAATTTAGTACAACATTATAACACTCATTTGGATGATATTATGGTTACTATGACACTGGCTGTTTTAATGTTGGCAATAAGCTAACTGTTTCAGAAACTTTTATAGAGGTTTTATAGCATGGGTGTAGATAAAATATATTAACTAATAACCTCGTCGTGAAGATAGTTGATGTAGGTACGCGTATTTCCCTCCATAATCAATCAATATAACAAGAACAATGAATGCCAAATATATCTATCATAATTTATTTTGAGTGTAAGCGATTAAGAACAGCTGTAAATAAATTCACAGAATATTTGTCTCAAGCGTGTGAGTCAGACTCGATAAAACAATAACTTTATTTAGTCATTGTTTCAAAATTTCACGATGTGTGAGATATGATTTTGTTGTTTTCAGGTTGTTCAAGGATACCGATTGAATCAAGTATATATTAGTGAAAATATTAATTTTTGAACGTTGTATTGTCTGTTATCTAATCTTCACTTTTCTATTAACTAGCAATGCCACTTTTAACGTGGTCTGCTTAGCTCGTTGTTATGACCGATTCGCTTGATTAATTCACAACGCTAACATTCCAAGTTAGATTAGGTATCTATATGCATTATTAACTTGTTGTAAATAATTAATTAATTGAGATACCGTTATCTACTTAATCCTCGTTAATTTCTAATGAATGTCCTTTGTAAGTGCACCCTCAGTGTTGTCGTTAGGACATCTCTTGTTTTGCAAATTATTTCAAATACATGGTGTTATGAAAAATGCTAGATAATATTATTAAAAATAAAACACTTTCCTATGTAAGACATGTACCTTTAGAGATATTTCAAATAAAAAAATATCTGTTTAGGTTTTGTGATAAATTGTTAACACCATGTAGATGACATGGACTAAAAGTTTATTAGGGTGGGTCACTAAACTACGGAAAAATAGAAATTGGTCTATAATTTTCTGACAGTAATTTTTTTGTCTTTGAGTCAGTCAGATAATCAGTAAAATGTTGAATTTCATTATTAAAAAAAAAAAAAACTCTCACGGGAAAATAAGTGTGACACCGTCCCTTGTAAATAAAGCCTATTAAGTATATTTTAAGTTTTTAAAACAAATGAAACTTTATTTCGAGTGTTCAATGAGCTTCATGTGAGGAAATTTTCGATTCGACATTTTTATAATTATGGCAGATTTTTGATTTATTGAAAAGTATTTTGGCCCACCTAATAATATGTTTGCTAGCTATTGGTGACTAATATTGTACTAATACGACAGGGTTGGAGAAGCCGGACGCGCAGAAGAACGGTACGTCATCATCATCTGCGAGGACATCGTCGACGTTCCTGTCCCGCGCGCTCAGCACCGACGAAAGGAACAACACGCGCCTCTCGCTACAGAACAATGTCAAGCAACCCTAACTGCGACACGATACACTACATACAACTGTACAAGGATCTTTTGGCGTGTGGCAAAAATTGGAACTAACGCCGCTATCTTGTTATTTCAATACAATTTCTTTGACAGTTTCACATATGTTTACCAACAACGCCCCCCTGACAATGTCATTCAAGCGTCAAAAGATCCTTGTAACACTTCACGTAATCATAGCAGATATCTGGCGTAGTCGGTGGTCATCGCTGAGGCCGAAACACGTGTAAAAAGCAACTAAGACAAATGTTTTTTTTATATGAGTTATAGATTTACCTATAGATGTTGTTAGATGGAGCATATTAATTTTTATTTCGATAAAAAATAAACCTTTCATTCACTAATAATTTGATGGTTTCCATTCCCTGTTAATATAAACAACAGGATTGCAAAAATAAAAAGTTTCAAATCTATTTACAATAGCAGGATGTCGGCCTCAGCGTCGCGGTCGTACGGTGTCTCCAACACAAGCTCTCGACACAATAACACGCTTATTATAGCATGTTCTTGTTTGCATTCAAAATCATCATTTTCATATTAATAACTTTTCAAAATTAAATATTTTAATATTGGTCTAGTCATAGAATAAGCGATTAATAAAGTGTCATCATTCATTATGTTTAGTACTTACTTGAAATGTATTGTTTGAGCAATTTTGCTTTGATTGGAAGAATGCTAGGCTCTAACATATAATTTTGAATGTAATGCCTATTAGTATCTATGTAGTTATGATGAGTTCATGGAGGCTGTTGTTGTAGGATTAATAATAGTTTTATTGCAAACTACAACACTGCTTAACTGATTTAGTTATTAACTTGAAATTGTTATTCCACTAAGATTTTTTCTAAGTGTGGGAGTTGAATCATTGATAATAATTTATTGATTCAACTGAAACCTTAAAACAGTATTGATCTACTACTATTATTTATACTTATGAGACAATAACGTAAACCAATGAATTTTGAATCCTTCGTGGTGTCACTCGTCTGATTAATTTTATATATCTTGACAAAAGAACAAGTAGTTCATGAAAAAATTTATAGAAAACCAGGAAATGTATTGAATAAAACACTATTACGATAGTCGACGCAGTAAAGTGAGTGACGACTTGAAAGTAAAACCTACTGCAAGTATTTTTGAATAATCATAGATAAATATTTACGCCATATATACGTAGAAAATATTTGTGAACATAGCTATTAAATTGCAGTGCTACGTAGATATGAAGTTATTTGCTTATTTAGGGGTATACCTAATGTATAATTGTATTATGTTTTTATCTCCCAGTCTCCGAACTGATACTTAAGTATTTTATATTTTTAGTTTTTAGCTCATTTGTTAAAGTACCTGCCTGTGTGCCTATAATTTTGTTTCGTGTAAAAGTTTGATTGTATCTCTCGCAGCTACTTTTGTTAGAGACATTTATTAATGCATAAAGTACTTTTAATTATTCGTCAAAGTACCATTTATTCACAAATGCTGCCGTATTATTGCAGATAATGTTTATTTCACTTCATTTTATCAATGCAAAGTATATCTACCTATTTAAACTAATTTTAGAAAGCACAGTATTTCTTAAGAAGTGCGCACACGCCCGATTTATGTTTTTTCTGGGATCTAAACTTATGACTGAAAACCAGTAGACTGAAAAGTTGCAAATTGATGATTTTTATGATAATGGGAATTAATTGATGGATTTAAATAAATAAATAATAAAATTAAATGTATGAAACAGGTGCCTTAGAGTCTATTATGTCTGAAGCCAGAAAGATTTTGTATGTAGGAATAAGATTAGCCTAAAGACATGGTCCTTTTCTTTAATTATACTTAGACAAAAAAACTGGTGCAACTGTAGAGTCTGTAGAGTCATGCTTCTTTAAACGTGACGAAAATGTATAGATTGAATCATTGGCAATCCTTTAGGGGTTGACAGTACTTGTGACAAAAAAATATGTCATTTGGCACAAAAATGCAATAAAAATTGGTTAATTAATTAATATACATATTTATCACATGATTTATTTTGTAATGAAATTATATGTAACACTAGATCGTAGTCCCTTATCAAAAAAATCTAATTCATGAGTACTTTCATTTCCTGAAAGAAAAATCAGCCTGTAGGTTTTATTATGTCCTCTAGAATTCAATGTATTTTATTTATAATTAAATATTATGTGGATGACCAATCACGTTGACACTAGAATTAATTTGTTCCAAATAAGTAGGTATCTACTTATACAGTGCACAATGTATGTATAGTTTAAATATTTAGTAGATAAGTATACTTATTACGTTTGTAAAATAATACACTTTACAAAGTAAAATGCCTTCACGAATCTGTATTTTAATTAGTATAAAAAGTGGATATGGAAAAGACGAAAAAATAAAAACATTCTTCATTCCATTCCTGTGGTACTTATTTACCGAAGCAACACTTCAGAAATATCTATTTGCCTGCTTCTTCTCCATCGCAATCAACGCCCCTTCTCTATTCGTTACCGCTTAACTCAAACACGAGATAGCTCCATATCATCGCATGCGACAATCCGAAAAAGTAGGTACTTACGTCCGGGACTATTTGATGTAACGTACAATAGAAGTTTTCTTCACACGCCCCATACAAATTGTGTGAAATACATTTAAAGCTTCTATAGTGTATGGGGTGACAAATACACAAAGGTATGAGTCAAATAAACGCCTGTTGACCAAACAAATATTTGTTTGGTATTCGAGGACCAAACCCAAACCTGGTCTACAAATGGTACGGTCAGCAAAGTAGATAGGTAAAACATTATTGGATACTAGTATTCCAGTAAAATTATTTTCTTTGTAGGCATTACTAATTTCGTTACGTGGGTAAAGTTAGGGCCTCCTAACACTGCGATAACCGCCACATAAATAAAATAAATGAGGTATAGAATCAAAGGCAAAAGTTTTTATTTAATAAAAACTTTTTAATTCAAACTTTGAAATCCATAGAATGTTAGTACAGTAAAACTTGTGAATCTAGTATTAGTAATTAAATAAACATTATAAATACTTATTTCCTAATGTGGGTATTAACCCAGTGCTGGACGTAACGCGTGTCCAGCCTATCCGCAATCACAGCTAGGATGTTGTTGGTGCTGGCGCGCAACCTGCCGAGCGCCGCGCGCCACGGCGCGCGGCGCTTCGCTTGCGGAAAACGGGGTGGATGCTGTCAACGTGTGCGTCCGCGAACACGCCCGACGCACTGCACCAGCGCGGCAGCCCCAACAACGCCCTGAACGCATTGTTATATTGGACGCGCAGAGCGCTGAATGATCTTTGCGTAAAATGAGCCCACAAGCAGTACGTATAGAGTGATGTACAATGCGCTCTGAACAGTGTTATTTTCATTTGTGCATTACAATGTGTAAACCTGTGGGCTATCATGTTTGCTTTGATAGACAGCGCCCTACGCTCTCTGTCCATGTCCTCATCGTCGCCTAGGAGATCAGTGACTATATGCCCAAGATATTTAAAACAGGTGACCACTTTCATGAGTGTTCCGTTCAAAATCAGCGGGAGGAACTTGATCTGGTGACTTGGTACCAGCTTTTAATACCATGAGCTCACTTTTTGTGACATTATATTTGCTCTTGGCCATGACTAGCCGCGTATGTCTCCTATGTCACACACATTAACTAAATTCCTAGTTCCACCGATCGTTGGGCTCAGTAGCACCATGTCGTCTGCATAACTCAGATTATTTACACAAATATTACTACTACTAGCTACTAGCTTCTGCCCGCGACTTCGTTCGCGTGGAAGTCGTAAGACCAACAAAAACACAAGAAGTTGTAAATTATAAAAAAAATGTGTAAAAAATCAACTAAATAACCTATACTTATTAAACTCGGACTTTTTTATGAAAGATATAAATATATAAATATTTTAAAATACAACAATTTGTAAATTAGTTGGATAAGAGAATGTGGTGGTGGTATCACTGTCACACTCGCTCACTCACTCTCACCCACGACATTCGATCGAATATGAGTTCGCGCGGATCGCGCGGTGGTCACCGCTGTGTGTAGGAAAATAAATATTGTTCGAATAGGTATTTTTATTATTAAATGCCATTGAATCATAAAATTACGGGATAATGTACTGTACCTTATTGGTTTTGCCAAATTACGGGACAATGAAAAATTCGTGACTGAAATGCGGGACAACCTATAAAATACGGGACATCTGGGCGACCAGATAGGGTGATAGGCTGACCTAGCTGAGCCCGTCATGTCCCGGCGATTTCCCACCTCTCATACTTTTCAAAATCTTTAATCTTAGCACCCACGTTTAGTCTGATGTTTTCAACCCCGTGGTCAGCGTCCAGCATCCACTAAGAAGCGCCTAAAGGGGCGTCCGAAATTTACCGTTGAATAATGTCACTGAAACGTTATTTATGAAAGTAAGTTGGTGTTGTTTCCCTAGAGAGCGTTTTTTGACATTGTAAAGTCAAACCCCAATGCCATCATTTTCATGTTGCCGGTCACTGCGGCCGTTATGTGGCGGCCATCGCTGTGGTGGTCGTAAACAACTGTAGCCTAAGCCGGTTTTAGCAATACCGTCTGGCGCCCCGGGCGAGATTTCTGTGGAAAATTTTAGCTTTTGTTCCAGTTTGAGGAATTGGAAAATACAGGATGCTAAAACGATTTGCTCGTTTTAGCAAAGCGAGCTCAAAAATTTCAGCACCCCGCAACGGAAAACTTAGGTTTCCTTTTATGCAGAAAACTTTGAGAATTCAGACTTCAGAGAACGCAGGGTGCAAGAGCGAGCTCAATTTTTTTTAGCTCCCCGCTGCATGTTTTCTTTCGACCATTCACATAAAAATAGTACCTAAACTTTGTCGACTTGTACAGAAAAGTTAGAGATAAACATAACCCTGTCTTTGCTGTCCCGCAATTGGGTAAAAAGAGTTAAATAACAGATAAAGAAGAGAAATAAAACCGGTCCGCGTTGGGTGCTCCTTCATGTCTGGCGCCTTGGGCGGTCGCCCAATAGCGCCCTACCCTAACACCGCTACTAACTAAGTGTAAAATTCTTAAGAAAATATCAGTGGCGCATATAGGTAAGTTTCAATATTTTGTATGGGGACAGAGAACGTATATTATAAAGAGTTAACCCTTTTTAGTAGCTGACTTTACATATGCTGCAGTGCATTTTACTGTAGGAGTTTATTGTTTTAGGCTTTAAAAATATCTAAAGGACTGGATGGATGTTTAAAAAAAAAAGAATTATTTTCAGAAACTTTTAGAAGCATCTCAGCCCTATTTATGTTGGGCACGCCACAATTGCGGCGATAAGACCCCTCTTTGAGGAGTGGCTAGAGAGGCGCTACGGCGTCCTCACCTTCCGCCTGACGCAGGTCCTCACCGGACACGGCTGTTTCGGGAGGTTCCTGCACAGGATAAGGCGGGAGGAAACGCCCGGGTGTCATCATAGCCCGGAGGACACGGTAGAGCATACGGTGGAGGTCTGCCCAGCTTGGGCGGAGCATCGCCGTGTCCTCGTGGAGGCGATCGGCGGCGGTGATCTCTCGCGTCCGGCCCTGGTTCAGGCCATGGTACGGAGCGAGAGGAAATGGAAGGCCGTCACCTCCTTCTGCGAAGCTGTAATGCTCGCAAAGGAGGAGGTGGAACGCGTGAGGGAGAGGCAAATTTCGCGCCCTCACGCCCCTTACCGCCGCAGGAGGAGACGCGCAGGGCGTCAGGAGTCGCAAGCCGATTTCCGGCCACCGTAGGCGCGGGCTTGCGGACTGTGAGCAATGGGTAGCTCACCGTCCGATAAAGACCAGGCCCGGGTCGACGGCGCGTTGTGTTCCACGCGCGCCTCAAAGAGATGTCAGCAGAATTGACGGGGTCCGCTAGGGCCGATGCCTGCCGGGGTTGCGAAGAAAACCGAAAGGGAGATCGTGGCCCCCGGCAACAGGGCAACCGAAGGAACACGGGTGGGTTTTAGTCAGTAAGAGTCTGACACGCCCTCCCGCTCCGCCCAGAGCGGGAGAAGTTATTTGATGATTTCCCACCCAAAAAAAAAGCCCTATTTATGTGCATTTATATTACGCATTGAAAGCAGTTTTCTTGAAGGTTGATTGATGAAAACGGTTAACCAAGTTGACTTTAATTTTCACTTGCAAGCTTCAGAATATTGAGGAAGATTTTACTTAAACTAAAATAAACATACAACAATCGAATATCTTTGTAAATATTTTATTGCTTTTATACTTTTTTCGTTAATTTCATCATGATATTTTAAACATCTTTTCATAAAACGATTTTTTAAACGTGATAAAGTGTAGAAAACAGACAGTGATGATCTTATAATATTATTTAATAATACTTTTGTGATAGGCGATGTCTGCTGAGTTATTTTATTTATAATTTAAATTGATTAATTGTGGCATTATTTAAAAATAAATTGGTCCCACAGTTCTCGCTAAAATAATTGAATTTCAAGATGCGTAATAATTACTTACATAACAATGTGACTTGGGGTGTTATTTACAAATGATACAATAGAAAACTAATTAGTACGTAGTGGTATTCGTACGTACATGTTTAAGTGAAGAGACATTTTTACACATAATATACAGACTACTTACTTATTCATCTAAAAATATATATCAACAATGAGCAATGGATATGCAGCATCGAGCCTTACATTAAATAGTTAATTGTTTGTACCGAATAACATTAAAAATATCCGTTCTGATACCTAAACTAAATTGTTTTCATAAATAATAGCAATACTGATGACCACTATGCAAAATAAAACTTATAGGAATATAGTAGACAAACGTACTTATAAGTTAAATATGGTCTTACAGTGGTAATATTTCATAAAAACCCCGCTAGTAAAGTTTAATTATTACAATTTAAATAATTTAATTTAACTAGCGAGGTTCTTAAGACACCAAATAATTAAGTATACACCTTTATCACATGAACGTTAAGTTATAGAACTACAAATATCTTACACTAAACCCTCTAAGTACCTAAATCAAATTGTTAGAAACAATGTTTTCAAAACGATGAAAATTGTGTATGAAATAATTTTACTGGTCCATAATTTTATTCACAATAATTATTAATAAATACTAGGATACTATACAAAATCAACAAAATTGTATGTGTTTTAAACATGATTTCACTGAATAAAGTGTAATGTGCAGCTCAACATTTTTTTTAAACAACACTAGAATAAAATTAATCTCCACAAAATTGCGTAACTCCTCTGTAATCAGTTAAGCTTCTATAAGCGATTCTTACATGAGTTCGTAACCAATCTCGTAAGTTGAAAAGAAATGGATGTAACCCGACTAAACCACTCTGTATTTAGTATGCCAGAAAGGCGTTTGAATGTCTTTCAAACAAAATGACCCATGTCATCGTAGCGCGCATTGTTTGCAGAAAGGCTTCGTGTGAGAATCGTCTTACTAAATCCCTGTATCAAATACTTATTCGAGAACAAAAATATATAGTAAAGTAGGTCGATTCGTACAAGGTCGCAAATGGAATGGAATCAAAGATCGAAGAAGGGTGGAGTTTACTGCAGTCAAGAGCTGTTGTGTCCGGGCTGTACGGTGATGGGCGCCGGCGTGCTGGTGGCGGTGGTGACGGCGGCGGCGGCGCGCGCCTTTGGGCTGCTGGGTCGCGAGTCCTCGGCCTCTGCCTCGGCGTCGCGTTCCGCCACCTCCTCCTCGTCGATGATCGATATGTCGCGGATGGACGGCCGGTGGGATCGTCGCCAACCTGCAAAAAAGTATTCGCTTATTACATATCCACATTTTCTCCACATGAGCAAAAAAAGTACAGTCTTATACCTATAGCAGGAAAATAAGTATAAAACTCCAAGGCGTGTCGATATACTGCTTATTACAAACAAGGTTGAGTCGTGAGCAGTTGAGTCTATCGCACATACCGTGAATTCTAAGATAAATAAGGTCAAAGTTTATCCGATTACTATTTTGTGAGTATTGTACTTATGTCGATATTTAATACTCATTAAAATGTTGAGGACAGTGCACGGTCCCCTTATAGCTGTAATAGTGACGGTATTACTCAGTGGTATTTGTGCTTTAAATATTTACCAAAAAGATGCAGTGGCAGTGACCGATAACTTTCCATACAATAATCTGGACCTAGAATCTCTCCAGCTCGTGGAACCATTGAAAGCTTATGAAAATGATGTTGAAGTTATACCAGAGGATGACATCGGCGTCATATTAAGAACAGTCAAGGAAAAACCGAATGAAAATGAAGATTTCCAAAAGTACACTATCTTTGGAGAGGCAGATGACGTCGTCAAACAACGTGTGACACGGCAAGCAACTCACCAGTATACACCGCTGTACCCACAACTACCATCAGGGCCTCCGTATAATCCGTATCAACCACAACCTAACAATAATCCTTCTGGTCAAAGCCCATATCAACAGCAACCCGGTTATAATCCTTATGGACAAAACTCGAACCAACAGCAACCTAGTTATAATCCTTCCGGTCAAAACCCTAATCAACAACAACCTGGCTATAATCCTTCCGGTCAAAACCCAAATCAACAGCAACCAAGTTATAATCCTTTTACTCAAAATCCAAACCAACAGCAGCCTGGTTATAATTCTTCCGGACAAAATACGAATCAGCAGCCACCTAGTTTTAATCCCTACGGTCAAAACCCAAATCAACCGCAACCTACTTATAATCCCTACAGTCAAAACCCGAATCAACAGCAGCCTACTTTTAAACCTGCTGGTCAAAACCCATTGCCGCAGCGGCCCCCACAGTGGAATTCAAACAGTTTCAATTCCTCGCAACCAGGTAATCAAAATTACAATCCTAATACAGGGTTCCCTAATCAAGTTCCTTATAACCCATCCTCTGGTCAGAATCCGTACAATTCTCGTCCTAGCTTTACATCCTATAATAACACGTCTCCAGGAAATCCGTACAGACCACCAAATGATCTCCATAACCAAACATTTAACTCTTTACCCAAACCAGGCAGTTTTAGACCTCCAAGCGCGTCCGGTTCTAATTTTACTACCCCATACGCGCCTTACAATCCTCGGCCTAACCAATCTCCTTACAATAATTATCCCCCCTCATCTGGTAACAGTTACCCTGTTCAACAGTTCAATTTGACTAGCCAACGACCACCTTATTATAATCCAAGTCAGTATCCTTCTTATAATAATTCTCGTCCTAATCCAGCACAGTGGCCAAGTTCTATCAACTCTCAATATCCAAACTCCTATGGCACTCGACCAGCACAAGGCACTTATAATGTCACATTGCCGAGGACACCTCAAAGTTCTCCTTACATTCCAGGACCTGATGGAAAATTTCCCAGTAATTCGTATAACCCTAGTATCCCCAACTATCCTCCTCAGAATAATAATCAGGGTCAAAATAATTTCTTCTATCCTCAAAACAACAACAGTGTGTCGTATGATCCCCGGAGAGTTCCACCGCAGAACTTCTCTAATCATTAATCGTGTGTATTAAATTGTAAACATTTTGTATTTTTTTTATCTTTGTGCATATTGTATAAATAAAAACGTATTTGATCTTTGGTTCCGATTATTATCATGTTATTATGTCTTGTACATTGCTCGAATACATTATATAGGTTTGGTCTAAAAATATGTTATGAATTAAATGATTGATGCAATTAAATAATACCGTTCGTTATTTTTATCAAATTAAAGTCAACTCAATAGAATGGGACAAGATGCTATATCACAGCTATTTTTATCAGTAACTGCCAAGTAACTATCTACTTTTGTAAATGACTCATCATTGTAGAACTGCGAACCGACACACAGTGTTTTGTACACAATAGCTGCTAATTATTTAGCGACTATTCTGAACACAACATTATTTTGTACTGAGTTTATTCTAATTACATATCAAATTGCACCTGTTTATTTAAAACACAGTAAAGGGGGTAAAACAAACACTTACCTTCCAATACTGGCGGCTTAGTGGTTCTTGAGAGCAGTTTGGGCCCTGTGAGCGTGATGACGATGGCCCCAATCGGTGCGGTAATGACGATGGACATGATGCACACCGTGATGACGGTCTCTGCGTACTGTATCATCACTGGGTCGGGGTCCCCGCCGGCCATCTTGCGCACTTCATCCAAAGCAACTGGACCTAGAGCGGCCTGGTAGAATAGAAGCCGTTTAGTTCGAATTTCAAATAACTTAAAATTTGAAGCTGAAGTTTTGTAGTTTACGGGCTGAATTCCTCTTACGCTGATGTCGGTTGCGAACGGTCGGTCGCGTATGCGACGTATGTACGTACGCGCCGCTGACATCAGCGTCGCAGTATGGTGCTTTATACTGCCGTCATAAGGAGAAAAGACGTATCTGACATTTTTTTTCGAAATAGAGTTATATACATATTCGCAATCTTCTTTTTTTGCTGATTCCGAATATGTATATAACTCTATTTCGAAAAAATGTCAGATACGTCTTTTCGCCTTATGACGGCAGTATAGAACACAATGTTTATACGCACGCGCGACCGACATCAGCGTAAGAGGAATTAGGGCTTAAGTGTTTTAATTTTCAATACAAAAAATTAGTTACATTTAAATTGTCACTACTAATGCCGAGGCTACATTGTCGCGTTATCGCGAGAACGCGAAGTTTAGTTCGCGATAATTTTTAGTGAAAAAAAAAAAAAACTACGTGTTGGTTGGTGTTTTTGTATTTACCTGTACTGTAGCTTTGGCCATCCAGGCAAGGCCGACGAAGATCTTTTCCTTCATGTTGAGGTTGCTGCGCACTGCACAGGTACTCGTGACGATGGTACGAAGCACCGCGCACGTCACCAAAATACCACCTCCGATCAACACCAAGCGAGGCTCCAGGTCTGCAATCTGAACAGGGATAGATTCTACATTAGGTAATTATTTGTATTTTTCGTCTTTCTAACTTGAGTAACTAGTTCTCTTGAATCCGAGGAGGCCCTAAGGCGTCAAAAGGATTGTGCCCATACGACAGCATAGTATTTTCAGGATTTGAAGTGATGGATAGATTACTAAAATAGTCAATAAATTGTAGAACCTTCTCATTCGTTCGTGGACAACAGACCAGATCAAATCAGTTCAGATCTGCCTTCACATATTGTAGGTATCCCATAAATTCTTAATGAAACTATTCACAACAGCCCTATTTGAAGCCTAGTAAAATCATGAGTACGACATCATAAGTAGGCCGCAACAAATGATATTACATTGATTCTGATAGATGGTGATGTAATCACATATCCCATACTCGAGCTAACGAGGATTATCCTCAATAAGTACTAATATTGTTGAATAAATAGTGATGAAACATAGTTGAATCTAATTGAAGAATATAAACATTTTCTTGCTATACGTTTATGTTACTCGGATGAATGAGTCATTAGAGTCCACATTAGTAGCCGTGATCTCTTTAAGTTCGCTACCGTAAACGTTTTTATCGATAACTAGCTGCGCCCCTCAGTTTCACTCACATAAGTCTCGATCCCGTAAGAATATCGAGATAAAAAGTATTCTATGTGTTAATCCAGGTTATAAACTATCTGTGTGCCAAATTTTATCTTAATCTGTCCAGCCGTTTGAGCGTGAGGAAGAGACAAACATACACACACACTCACAAACTTTCGCCTTTATGATATTATATATGTAGTGTGATCACCAGGATCATCACACACGGGTAAGTAATGACAATTCTTTTTCTTCTTCTTGCTTGATAATGAAGTTGAAGATATTTGTAAAGTTACTGTAGGTATACTTACAACGATTTGAGCACCGGTAACTGCGAAGAGCATAGGTTCGAAGAACATCCAGAAGATTTCAAAGGCGGTGGCAACAGGATTGTCCTCCAGCTCCCAGCCGAGGTCTGTCCAATTCTTGCAGGCCACGAACGCGAATGCGATGACAGCCAATGGTCCTGAAGAAGTAAATTGGTGTAAGAATTAAAATTTAGGTATTAAAATACTAGAGAAGTTATAATAGTACTAATCAGAGCTGAAGCAGAACCATGTGTTACTCCAGTGCTTAAAGCTCCAATAAATATCGGATCATCAGCGAAACCTAAGAATTTGTAGCTACCAGAATTATTAGGATTACCATTTTCATTACAATTTATAAACATTACCAAACGAATACAAAACACGTGACATAGACACGTAAATATTAAACAGTGGACCAAATAAATCATGCGTATGATACCCTTTTCCAATTCACATTGTTTCCTTGACTTTATCGGTTGTCAACACAGTCATTGACTTATAACAAGGCATTGTTCGGTGAAAGCCAGGCACTACACCGCGGAAAACAATTATCCGTGGTTGTTGACTACAGTTTTTACAATTACTCAGTTAATAAGACCAACGTGCTCGTCTTTACCTATGTGTTTGTAAATTCTGTGGAATATTGAGTTTTGTTTTATATGGCGGGGAACTGAAGTTGATTTACTTTTTGTTGCCGTCTGTTAAAGTTTTACTTTATGAACATTTTGAAAGGCGATGGGTATCGAAGTGGTATCGAATGTATCTTGATAACAGTTTTTATGTTTTTTTACTTAGACAGATTTTTTTAAGTGAAAACTTCTTTAGGCGCGTTGGGCATTAAACCATTGAATTCGCGACACTGTTACGACACCAGCTTTTGACCATTAAAAAGACATCAACGCGCGATACATTATTTCCTGCACAATAAAATTGTTCAAGTTTTCACTTCTGTCGGCACTCTCGGAGTGCCATTTTTTTTTTTTGCTCTAGGATACGCCACATTTGTATAACAAGTCATTATTTTTAACAAAAGCGTTTATGTAGGTATGTTAAAGTACGCTTACCAGCACCACCCCAGCCGATCTCTTCAGAGCCCAGCACCATCATCAGTCCGCCAGCCAGCAGCATCAGTACTCGTAGAGGCACCAGGAAGGCGTCATTGCGCTCAGGAACAAACTTCACCAGGTAACCGCATAACACTCCCAGTACTATACCACCGATCACACTAAGTGGGCCCTGCAAATTAAAAATATTGCATTTGATGAATTAAGCTTGCATGCAGCGTGTCATGAATAAACCGTCCGACACTCTTGGGACTGAGTAGTCACTGTCGACCTTACGTTCGGTAGCGAGGCTGACAGCCAGTAATCTGACTTATCTTTAACATGGGCATCTTTTTGCATGAGCTCACGTATGCTGGTACCGATGGGTACGACAGAAGAAGAAGCGATGAGTGAAGTTCAATTTGACCAACTATGGCCAGTAAAAAACATGCGATACCTCAGTCCACGTGGGACAATGCGATCTTTGTTTTATGCATTTAAATGTGGGATCACGCACGACAACCCAAAGCTAAAAAAACTACATATTTAATCAACTCAGCCTATCAGAGCCAACTGCTGGACGTAGGTCTCCCACAGGCTGCGCCACAACCACCTTTTTAAGGTCGTCGGTCCATCTAGCACATGTTAGTCGAGTTTGAATCTAATATTGCCATAGTGGATATTAGGAATGTGCATATATCATTTAAAAACTGTTTCTCATTTCAAATATCGAGTAAAAGAGCATTACCTCTCCTCTCAACTGTGAGTATTTATATACCTATAGTATGTATGTTTAGATATTAAAGCTTTATGTATTTATTAAAGTATATGTTCATTTATTACGTTTATGTGTGTAGGTATATTTTAGTTTAAGACTTCGCATACTCATATTTTCTCTTCTTGTTCTCACACACTATCGGCTACATTTCTTTCTCATTTCTCCTTTCGCAGATCTGCTGGAAGAAATTTCTTAAGAAATAAGCAGTACCTTTGTACTCTAAATTATAATTCATTTCTCTATGTATTTTACTGTGTGCACATAAATAATAAAATAAATACACGACCCTGATAACAACGAAGGCAAGATTTTCCTGCCTGTAAGTAAACAGCTACTGGCAAAGTAGCAGATTCAATAGTTCAGCGATGTAACAGGATGTCCTTTTGTTCACTAATCATAGCAGCAGCTTAGTCTATTGTTGTGAAGCAGGCACACAATACCTATCCAATGCTGTGTAGTAAAAACAACAAAGACTCTGTAGACTCCCTTAGTACTATAAGTTAGTTAACTATCCTTTGTACCTACTTTGAGCTAAGTCTCCTTCACTATTTTGAGTTAATTATCTTGGAACTTTAATCCGTTTTCCAGTGGGCTTTGTAAGCAATTTTCTGTTGAAAGTGCTAAAGCAAAGTCATTTTCAAAAATAGTTCCTAATAAATTATTAGGTAGGTTACTTATTAGGTATGTGTTAATGTGAAGAAGTCTGTGAACTGTGAAAGGTAACACGAAGTTCCGAATTTCCGATCTTTGGCCAACGAAGCAGAATGAAAAATACTTGCGTTTCTATTTATAGAAGACGTCATTTTAGAAATAATATAAAATATCGCCTTTACGCGTAGAATTACAGTTATATTCTAATTCATTTTTGAAAAGGCATATAAATAATTAAATAAAATTATCACATCAAAAACATAATATGTAAAAAAATGCAAGTGTTCGCAACGCAGTTTTTCTACCATAAAAAGATGTGAGATCTAATGAAAAAACCAAATCTGTTAATTTTATTCAGTACCCCTCTATTTTTCATCTTTATTTCTTTAATAATTAATGACTTGGCCATCGCACAGCAACATAATCACATAAGAATAATCTACTATTTAAAATAGTCCTAATTTTGTTGTATGTAGAATGTAGATTCTATTGCCGTGTGCGATTGCCAAGTCATTCTATTTATTAAAGAAATAAAGATGAGAAATAGATAGGTACTGAACAAAATTCTCTATCTATTTATCATTTGGGAAGTTGTTACCTTTCTGCTTTACGCGTACCTAAGTCTAAGGTACACCTGGTGGCGATGAGGTTATCACATTAAATGAGTATTCTACATGATACACGATGAATTTTAAAACTTACACCTTTACACACTGCTTTGTTATTGCAATTATCATTCTAGTCACGGTCCTTTTTATGTTATAAGATTTATCAACATCATTTAAATAAATGCATAGCGATATCACCTGACGAATACTAGTAGGTTAACGACCTTCAGCCGGCGAAGATAGTGAACTATCTACGTTTCAAAAAGCTAGAGAAAAATGCACGTATGGCATAATTCTCTCTGATTCTGGGGCCACACCAACGGGAAACGTCGTTGATTATCGCGATGATGATGGGGGTTTCCCGTTGTTGTGGCCCCAGCATGAGCGAAATTAAAAGAAAAGGGACGGCGCGGCGCGATGTAATAAAAATTCAAGCGAAAAATGTAGGTTACTGCAAACGACTTGAGGCATAATTCTCTATGCGTAAAATGGGAAAGGGTGACAGGCGTGTGTTGGTAAGATTCGTATTTGCCCGGCGCGTGCGAAGACGGAATGAGTCACGACAGTCCAACGCGCCGCGTGTCGTTGAGGGTAGTTAACGAGTCGCCATCGCGCACGCGCCTTTTGATTTTTTAAGTTACATTTTGTTAAGTTTTTTGTTTTGTTTGTGATAGGACACGTGAAATCCGATATTAAAACGCTTGTTAGTAGTGTTGACAGTTCGTGCAAAATTGGACGCTTTTACCGTTTGTTTTATAATTTTTTAAACTTTGTTTATAAAAATTTATTAATTGAAAAGCTCAGTTTAGTTTAGCAATATTAATTAAAATTATTGCTAAACTCTTGGAGGACCTTTATTTAATAAATATCATAATTCAAACTGTATAATTTAAAATGATATGCTCATTTATTCAACTTCAATATCAAACGTATAACAGTAAATCTACTACTACTTATGAATTATAATTTCTTTGAAATTATAAATGTCAATTACAGCGTCATAAATGGTCTTGATTGGACAACTCGTTAAACTCGATTGAGCTCGTTCCATTGCTCAAAACCGTTCATTAATCTATCAGCTGTATTATGTAATCGTCGTATTTCAATTAATTGGTTCAAGTGACATAGTTTTACAGTAAATGAATGCTGTTGAAAATCTTAAACAATTGGAACACGTCCTTACGCAGAATTTCTTGAAATCCTACGTGTTCAGAGTCAGGATGCCTTTTACTTTTTTACAAAACTTGTCATTCTACCTTGAGGCAACATTTTGCCAAAATGAAAAGAAGCACCTCAGTCATAAAAAAAACCCTTTGCAGCTTAGTTTTAGAGATACCAGTTACGCTGCCTATAAAAAGTTTTTTGCAGCAGCGTGTTCGCGACAACGACTTTTGATAGCAGTTTTAGATTCAATGTGTTTTCGAAATGGCGTAGGTACCACTCACAAAGTTTTAAGAAAGTAACAGCGTGCGTCGCAACAACGTGATTGGAATCTTCACATCACTCCCATTTGAGGGGGTGAAGGCAGCGTAACTGGTATCATTCGTTAGGTATATAATTAATACGTACTTGAATAACATTCATAGTAAGCGAAGCACTGGAAAACATGATAGACGAGACGATTCCGAAGACGGCGACACTGGCGGCATCGTCCACGCCTGAAACCGCGAGAACCAGGGTCGGGATGCCCTTGGACACCCCGTAGCCCTTCTCGCGCAGGCGAAACAGGCACGGCACGATCACCGCCGGGGACACGGCCGCGACGATTGATGATAGTAGGAAAGCTGGAATGGTGAAAAATACATAGAAATTAGATGGCGAAATAGTAGCTTTTTGGGGTGCAGGAGCTCCCATGAGAGACTCAATACTTGGACTAAGCCCTGGACAGTCAGCTGTGCTATCGACCTGATGACTGCCCATTTTCTCTAGAGCCGGACGGCGCGGGGGGGGGGGCAGCCTCGACGTGTTTTATATGGAATTTTTCACATTTTATACAGAAAAAAAAATACCTACATGTTGAGTTTTAGGAGTTTATGAGTTTTATAAAGCGGGTCGAAATTTTCATTAATTTTGCGATAGGGCACACTATTTTCGAGATATAAAGAAAAGAAAAAAAAGTACTGTTTTTGTACCTGAAGTCGAGGTGTTGGTGTGTATTTTAGTTCATGACAACAAGTTTTATACCACACCTTTTTAATCGCGATTAAAAATAGTCAGATTTAGTTCGACAATTAAAATTTTAGGTGAAAAACGTCAAATTCAGAATAGCAAAATTGCCATTTTCACTTAACTCAGTGCCATCTTAGTGCTGTCAAATTAAAATAATGTTAAATTGGGTCACTATAGTCTATTTCAGAATGGAAAATCGTCGTTTGATAGGAATAAACAAAATTTTGGTGATTTTTAGTCTAGTTTAGAGGCATTTGTGACAAGAGAATCGGCACCAGTAGCTACCGAATAAATACGTATCATGTTGCTATATCATCTTCCTAAAATCATTCATTGTGAAGATTTTACGGACCGTTGCACGATCTCACTCAGTATGTCTTGTAATTCTGTTGTGTTCGAGTTACATCAATATTTAAGTTTTCTAACTTAAGTATGTAGGTTAGTACTTATCGGAGGTTACAGTATAAATTATAAGAAGAATAAGTAATGGTAATGGTTTGTAATACATTTTGAGAAAAATACAAAAAACTTTAGAATTTATTTTAAACAAAATAAGGTCTTGCGTGTGACTTCAGGCGCATTCTAGGGGAACCAGATCATTAAAAAAAAAATCTATGTATTAATTCAGGACACGATTTTTCTGTATGCCAAATTTATTCCACGTCGGTTTTGCCGCTTATATGTGATTGAGTAATAACCATACAGACATATTCACTTAATTTCACACTTCATTCGTTAAGGACATTAAAACTGTAAGCCACTCACCCCAATCCCAGGGCAATCCCAGGAAAAAGTAAGCAAGAACGGCGCAGAGCACACACTCGAAGGTCCAGGGAACAAGAGCGAGCTTGATCACGGTGAGGAAGTACTTCCTCATCGCAGTCGGGTCCAGGTCCAAACCAGCTCGCGTGAGGATGATGGTTAAAGCTATTTTTCTGGAACACATCAATTAATTCATAAACGTTATGGTAAACTATTTGTTTGATAGGATTACATACAATTTAAAGGGAATTTGATATTTACAATAAAAAGTTTTTTGTGTAATTTTCAGGGTATTCAGTCATTTATTTGAAAAAGCCCTTCTTACTGGACTAAATCTGGGGCTTAGTATAAAAAAATAAAATAACTAAGTACCTGATATAAGACGCAACGTGTTGATACGTCTCGTCAAAGTTGACGAGACCAACGTTTTTCATGATGATGCCCACTATAAGCATCCCTATGAGGGCTGGCAAGGTGGTGATCTTCAGCATTAGCCATCCTCCGAAGTAGGCGACGATGGTCAGGACGGCGAATGAGAACAGCTGACCGCCGGGCGCGGCCGTGTCGCCCATCACGATCCATACCGTCACCCATACCAATATGCCTGTACATAAGTTACAACATAAATATCACATCTAAATACCCCGAAGGGATTGAGTGTATATGCTATAACTCCTGTGATGAGGGGCGGTACCCGTGGGAATAGTCTGGAGAATAAAGAAATACCCGAATACTGACCGACCCAGGGACCCAAAGTTCAGCAGTCGTGCTTGCCAGCAACAAAGCAGTTTAGTATAATAACCATCCATTAATCAGCTATTCAGTGCACTGTCGAACAAAAGCCTCTCGAAAGTCCAAATACATAGTTGAGTTTCAGTTATACAGCTAGGCTGGGAGTCATAAAAAATCACGATCCGATATGAAGATTTATCCATTGAATTCGCTGTTTCATGTTCAGCAATCACATGACCTCGAAAGTTAGTGTAGAATTTAGTACAGACACATAAATAAACATCAAAATAACACTGGGCGTCTTCTAATCTACGTTTTCATGGGCAACTTGTAATTTATGCATTCATGTGCGCTGCCGTTGTGAAATTATAAAATTAGGTGCTGTATAAAAAGTCATAGTTTACCGATAATTAATACTGCGATGTTTTGCGCGAACTGCCGGTATGAAGGACATAGTGGGTAGGGGCAGACCTTCTGCCAGTTCGGTGGCTCCCACGAGGGAATGCCGGATTCCTCTGAGTGACACTTCGCGCAACACGCGTACCACCAAGATCTAAACGGAGGAAATTCATTTAGCTATTCAATTTACTAAAATTAATCGTATCAAATTACTCGGGGAAAACAACAACAAACTTTATCTAATTTTACATTTTATTTCAAGTAGGAAAACCATAATTACCTATAAGATCTAATGGTACAAAATATGACAATGTTCTTTATTTGGACCCTAATATTAATATTTTGTGACAACTCAGAAATAAGAATATACGTATTGAAGTGAAAATCAGTACTTGCCATATAACTTATCAAAATACACATAGAGAAGCCTACTACTCTAACCATCATCGAAGTCATTGTGATAGAAGTTATGACGAGATTGGTGCTGTTAGCTGAAATATAGGTTTGACCTACTTAGTTCGGCCTAGATACCTTTTAATCAGACATTTTTACGTACTTTTCAACTTTTCGGCTGTTAATATTTTTGTAACAACTTTAAGCATGTGTATTATTCAGTTTCAACAAGTTCGGCATAATTCACCTTTTGCGATTGTTTTGGACTATAGACAAGTGATTGGAATTTGAGTTGAAAGTACAACTTTCTATTGGGTTTTCGAAAACTTTCAAAATTACAAAAGATTTGGCTATGGTAAGTGTAAAAAATCATGCAATACCTTTCGATGTATTCGCTTTGTTGTGACAGCGCCTTCTTCGAGTAGACGGAGGATGTCGTGGAGTATTTTTTAAATCTGCCCTCGATGTGTGTCTGGCGATCTGTGTACGAACAGTGAAGCGTCAGAAGGCGAGTGCCAGACAGCGTGGCGATCGATTAAATCGTGGGAACCAGCAGCCAGTATGTACAAGACACCTGCTGTTTCTACATCGTACCCTCATTACCGTCTATCAATTGACCTTGCAATTGCTTTCATTTATCTTCATAGTATAAATTGCAGTAAAGTTTATAGAAAATTGTAACAAGGTCTTAGAACCTTCCACCAATCTGGGTTATATTGGTTCCGGTCGCTAGTTGGCTCTCAAGTACCACTTTTTTTTGGAAGTACCTTCATCTAACTACTGAAGTGGTGTGAAAATCTAGCACGAATGGAAATTTTTGATAATAGTTATGTTTGATTAAATTGAGCCTCGTACAAAGCAAGTTACAGCTACAGTCACGTTCCTTGCAACATAAAGGACGAAAGTAATTGCGTTTAAAACTAAATGTCATTCAAGTATTCGTCGCAAATTAATTTTGAAAGGAAAATTACCCCAAGAGGAATCCATGTCCGCTGCCATGGCATTGTGGAGGTTACTTTTACGGCGCGAAGGCCCTTCCGCTTTTGCTGATACGCTTCCATTCCTGTTGATAATTAATACACATTATTATTTATATCAGAGCAAAAAGTAATCTGGCAGAAATCGTTGCATCAAACCTATAGAAAACAGAATTCCTTTTCGGAAGTCTGTTTTGAAGTATAGATTACTACCGTTTTATTTATTATTAATGCAAATTCAATTTGCATTATAGACGCTTCAAAACCGTCAGGTTTGAAAAACATGCATATTTAAACTGTCACCACAAGTTTTGACACTTGGTTACCAGTGAACGGCTTATGTTACAATGCGCTATTAAAAGAATAATGGAATCCTTTATATCACGTATTGGAGTTTTGTCTGAAATGAACTGTTTACTCGGTAAACGTCAGTTCACCACTAACAACAATGCAGGCAGTTTAAAAAAAAATGTGTAAAGAAGACTTTTGGAAACTAAATAATGTAATACAATAAATTAGCATTCAATGAAAACATTTTGAATGGAGACTATCAGTTAGCCAGAAAGTTAAAGCTAGTTGATACATTAATTGTTACAGTGTACTATTTAAAGATTATGGTAAAACGTATCCCTCTTATCCCCATAAGGTGGTTGTCACATTCGGTAGAACGATTACGCAACACGGATTGTTCACCTTCGCGACAGCCACCTTTTCAGCAGTCCCTAGTGCGTTAAAAACAATATAAGTAGGTACTGTAATCAAGTATTCTGATTATGTCCTCCACTGTATCAGTCTATGTCGATCTAAGTTCAGTAGTGGGTTACTTTATGGTCTGATTAAATGAAATGGAAGATTTCGTAGCTCTATAGGGAAGAAGGAAGAGAAAAAAAATGATCGATTTTGTTCCTGTAAATACAGCGTGTATCAGAAATGTGAATGTGGTCATATTTTAGGGTGTAGTACAGACCATCAAAATGAACAAATTTGTTCATGGGACCACCATCGCGAAAAAATAATCAGCTGTCCCATACATTTGTATCGAATAGGAATTAAAGTTTTGCATGGCGCAGCTGATAATTTTTTCGTGTTTACGATGTTGTATAGATAGATATCTATTCTAGTATTTCCTGTCATCAATAATGCTTATTTTATTTCGATTTACTCTTAACAATATTGTGGTTTAGGTAAATGTACTTTATTTGCATGTAATTTATTTTACTTGCAATTCTTTTGTGGTTTGTCTGCACTCACATACCTAGTTTTTTTTTTATTAAAAGAAGAGCTTCTGCCCATATAAATATCAATGAGTTACAGTGACACATACCCTACACTTACAAGCTATGGCCGTTACGGGTGTATCCTAATACGTGTCTGTTTATACGAGCGTATGTCACCTTGACAAATAATTTATAATAATGGAGCGATTACTCATTGCCACGAGGTACATTAACAATTGAGTTTGGTAAATTAAACTTTGTTTTCACGCTTAGCCGGTCTATTTATAACAATTATATAAATTAAAAATTATTAAATTTCTTATTTAATTAATTTAGTTTTGCCATAGGATCACGTGCTTATTATTAAAAAGTGATATTAATACAGTTTACAGAATTTCGTTTGTATGTATTATACATAAATTATAAGTACACGTGCTTCGCGTTAACACATTGTTTGGATATTATCTACGTCAATTTATAAACATCATTTCATTACATTTGCGGTTTAACAAGTAACGCTTTTATAACTTTTAAAATACTACCAAATAATATAATCGTATATTTTTAGCAAATTCTAGGCCATGCATGTTATCAAAACGAAAGTGAAACACAATTAATTTAGTCGATATAATTTTGCTTCGAGCCATTTTGCACAGTATAACGAGTTTTGCTATAAAAAGAAGGTTTAACAGGCTGATATACTAAAGAACTATAAAAATCTCGATTCTGATAATTTCCGTGTAGTTCCTACATGTATATAAATATTTTCCCACGGTCCGATGTTACATGCGGAGGAGCTTGCTTGCGTTTAGTTACACTGCTTTTACAGTTTTCACGACACGTATAGATTAGCAACATAGATTAGGTACGACGTTAGTAATTCGTATTGAATATAATATGTTGAGTGTTATTCATTAAAAAGTGTTCAATTTAGATTGTCAGATGTCTTCATTATTCTGAAATTAAATTATTCAGGACTTCTGGGGTTCTAACCCCAGAAGTCCTGAATAATTTAATTCTTATGTTTCTATTCTTTTGTTTCGAATTCTTAAGTAACTAAACTCTAGATAGTTAAGAATTCGAAACCAAGGAATAGATACTGTTTCTTAGTTTTGATTACAAAGATAAATGATAATATTCTTTCGTTTTTTAAATGGCTAGTAACTTGATCAGTTATCAGCATCACTTTCGAGAATTGTAAGATTTTCATGAAAATGATGTCGCTTTAGTTATTTTTCTTTCAACCAATTATAATAAGTGAAAAGGCTCCATTGTTAACGAGCCTTTGTAAAGAACAGTCTACTACTTGCTATTCATAACATCGAATCAAAGGCGTTGCGTTATGTTACAATTTTAACACATACGCCGAAGGTAATATCGTTGCATACATGCAAATATACTGGCTTGTACTACTTTTATTAATTATATTTTTAAACGGAGGTATTAATAGGTAATGCTGAATGGTAGCAAATACCATTAAAATGTGTATAAGGAGGAGGAAAAGTAATAAGTGGATGGTTTTCTTAAAGCTCATCATAATATTATTCGCTTGAAAACTTTTGATTTGATAGATAAAGTCCCTTTAATTAAATATTTCTTAATAATTTTCATTATTAGGAATTAATTTCAGGAGATTTTCGTCGTTACTGGGCAATATGTAACTTGTTATCCTTGTGTAAGTTCTTTTATTCTGATTGAAAAAAAAAAAATTGAAAAAAAAAAAACGTAAAATGTAAATACATAATATTATGTGTGACAATAAAACGCATTGTGAGTACATGTAGTGTTGCTGCCAGGTTGTTACAAGCCAACCTGGCAAGTGTCACTGTAGCGTGGAGAACAGTAGAACCAGAAATTATACAGTTTTCAATGTATTGTTTAATCAATCCATGGCGCAAGCGCAAGGTGAGTTCATGGCAAAGGCTTTATCGACAACAAATTACACGCAGTGCAGTGGGTCAATGTTTAGTCACTTAAATGTAACAGGCGATGGCTGGAAACTTTACTCTTTACGTGAGCAATAAGCGCTGATTTTATACGCGATATCCGAATGAAATTAACCTTAACGATGATTGATAAGTACCATAAATATTTTAATGCCGCGTATTTTTAGAAAATCTTTTGAGGTATTATTGTAAATAAACTGAAAATTGTTAGAAAAATATCCTAGTATTTGTATTTATAAAATATATTTAATTTATCCCTTTTCATTTATGAATGTTGTAATCGTGGCGTTTGTACGTTTGTATAAATATTTATTTTTGTTACAAGGTTGTAGCCAAATCTTCAGGAGTTTTTTTCAGAATTTGCTATAATTTTGCACCTTCTTTTTCAGCATGACTGTTAGTGTTATTATTAATAATTGGTTCGAAGTATTAGAATTTTCAATGAAATTATGTTTTCAGATGGTAATTACAGACACAGTGTGACAGATTATCAAAGGGCTGATAGTAAATTATTCTTTAGAAGTATATTGTGACTGAAATTAATAATAAAGCATACCGAAAACATAAACCTATTGTGTTTTAAAAAGATAATAGCAGTCTCATGATGACCGTTCCCTCTAGGGAGTCATACCGATGTCCATATATGAATAAAAACACGTCGGTAGTGCAGTCTTGTGCGTTACCATGACGCGGTGTCCGCCAAGATGTCAAGCAATCTTTATACGATGGATTGTTGATAGTAAATGTGGGTCATATAACTAGAAATATGCATCGAGTGCGACCTTAGCCATGGCTTCGATTTTAAATAGCACATGTTGAAGAAAAATAATTATGTGTACGGAGCTTTGCTATCGTCGCCGCGTCGTCACAGCCAGCTTGGTCAACATGTGAATTTTTCAGTAAACCTTTGTTCAGGTGTTTGATGCGCGCTACCGCGAACAGAACTTTTCAATGTAGGGACCGACTGGCTAGTGATGACATCGTTTTCGACAGCCCGTAACGTGTGACCAAAAAGATAAGCAGCAGTCAATGTGCCCACATTTGCCACTTAAATAAACATAGGGTGGGAAGTTATCATTTGTCATAAGTAGGTAGGTATTATTTTGTATTGCCAATATTATTTCGGTTTCCCTTCCTGCGGTTACTAACGGGATGAATTGTTACTTTGTGTGTAAATTATGTATTCGATTGAATGTGATCGTTTTATTTCAGGAATATTTTGAACATGACGTATTAATCTGTATTGAAAATTTAACACTTAATTATTTACATAATTAAAACACTGTGTATTTGTATTACTTATGAAATGGAAATTGTTTATTTTAAATAAAATATCGTATTAAGTTGAATTAATAAGGATATATTTTAAACTTACCAATGACGGTTGAGTGCGTCTGTTTCGAGGGATGAATCTGACGGTAGGTAGCTGTCGTAGTGACAACTTAAGCTGCTGTGAGACATTCTACATGGTACTCAGAGAGTCTTATTCACTATAACTAGATTAGCGGGCGAATTTGAGGACTGGTTTACGCGGTGGCATGCCGCTCGGCTCAGCACGCTCCACACCTATGCCGCGGCGAATGTGCATCTTATAAGAGAAGGTTCGGCTGCGCGCGAGTCGGCCGCCGCGCCTCACCCCGGGCACGTGACTGCCTCGGTACGTTCAGTTTCGCCGGCCGGCTGGCCGGTCATTGGCCGAAGTGCAAAAATTTTCCTAAAGTACAACAGTAGGCCCACTGCCATAAAAAATGCGTTGCGAACTATTGCACGGGGCGCAGACTCGGTGATGAGTGACTAAATGAGCCCGAGGCGTCGCGGCCGTGTTTATACTACTCATTTCAAACAACGCTCGTATAACAGCGGCGCCCGCGCCGCCCGCACAGCCCGCTGCCTCCGATTCTTCCGCACGCATCGATACAATGTGTGCAATCGCGATTAAAAACAGCCAAGTGATTTGTTCCATGTGGTTTTATATGTCATCTGTTAACGATAACTACATAGGTATGTGATGAATACTCAGAACTAACGTGGGCACATAATCCGCACCGTTGGCTGTCTAATTATTACCTACGGACAGCTACGTGTCGTAGCCACGCTGCTTTCTGCTAATTCGAGTGCGAATTACAATAATTAAATATACGTATCACCTTTTATACACCTTGGTTATTTTAATTAAAGCGATCATGTATTTGCAATGTAAATCAGATAAACGCAAAAAACAATAGTTCACTTTGATAGGTATTAATGAGTAATGTCGCGGTTTTGAAAAAATAACTATTGTTAATTTTACTTGAGCTTGTTTCAAACCTCAATGGGAATGGTGAGCAATATTTCGTGCGTTAACAAATTACAATAAAAATTCCTTCTGTTAATACAAACCGTGTCGAATATGTGAGTGAGACGAATTGCTCCAGTACGACATAGGTTGGAACCTTTTGTTAGACCCGTCTGGTTCTTAATCGGAATATTGCAAGCATGACATCTTATTATATTCAGTATCATCAGTAACTCGTAGCGTTTTTGTTAATTCAAAATTCGCATATAAATGACTAAGTTATGGGTACATATCAGCACCTATTTGAATGTGAGCACGTGGTTACTAATAATGTCATTATAAATAAGGAAATCGAAACTAAAGTCGCGAAGAGGAAATCGTGTGGTTATCCGGTCTGCTATAAATAATATGAGAAATTAGATAATGACGAGGAAATACAATGTGATACATCCCAATATATAGTTAAATATAAACATTGATTAAAGGGTCGCTATTAAAATTAAAGAAATAAATAAAGAAGAAGAATATAAAGTAAAGAATTAAAAAAAAATATAAAGTGAAGAATTATATAAAGTAGGTTTATTTGATAATTTTTGATACATGGGGTTGTAGATTATTTGTCGGCAATCCGTTAAGGGGATGTAGGAGAGGTCATTTGCAACCAAATGACCCCTCATGACCCCTATGCCAACATCAACAATTTTCGAGTAATTTTATATTTTAAAAGGAATGAAATAAATATATAAAATGTCAAATGACTCGAAAATTGTGGACATTTGCATAAGAGTCAAAAGGAGTCATTTGGTTGTAAATGACCTCTCATGACATCCCGGACATATAACCAATAACCCTGTACAGCATAGCATATAAAATGTTCCCACTGCTGGGACTCAGGCCTCCTCTCAATGAGAGGAAACGGGCCGTCCACCACACGGGCTCAGTTGGTAGATGACCCATGTCTTCGAATTTTTGGTTTTTGGGCATGCCGGTTTCCTCACAATGTTTTGCTTCACTGTTTTGAGAGTAGTGGTAATGAAATAATTTACATAAAGAAAGCGCCTGTCAGGGTTCGAACCTACGACTCACAACAGACTTCCACTGATCCACCACTGCTTCTGAGCCAACACTGCTTCTGAGCCAACACTGCTTCTGAGCCACCACTGCTTCTGAGCCAACACTGCTTCTGAGCCACCACTGCTTCTGAGCCAACACTGCTTCTGAGCCAACACTGCTTCTGAGCCACCACTGCTTCTGAGCCACCACTGCTTCTGAGCCAACACTGCTTCTGAGCCACCACTGCTTCTGAGCCACTATTGCTTCTGAGCCACCACTGCTTCTGAGCCACCACTGCTTCTGAGCCACCACTGCTTCTGAGCCACCACTGCTTCTGAGCCACCACTGCTTCTGAGCCACCACTGCTTCTGAGCCACCACTGCTTCTGAGCCACCACTGCTTCTGAGCCACCACTGCTTCTGAGCCACCACTGCTTCTGAGCCAACACTGCTTCTGAGCCACCACTGCTTCTGAGCCACCACTGCTTCTGAGCCACCACTGCTTCTGAGCCACCACTGCTTCTGAGCCACCACTGCTTCTGAGCCACCACTGCTTCTGAGCCACCACTGCTTCTGAGCCAACACTGCTTCTGAGCCAACTCTGCTTCTGAGCCACCACTGCTCAAAGTTTATCAAACGTGCCCATTTTATGTTTTTTCAGAAATATATTTGGTTGTATGAAAATCTATAACGTTAAAAGTACGAAACATAAATATATTAAAGTAAGTATGCCGTATCAGTACGTTGCGGAAGGAAACTGATGATTTTAATTTTGTTTATTTTAGGGTTCCATACGTCAGAATCACTCGTGTGTCTGTCCGTCTGTCTCAGCCAATTTTCTCCAAATCTACTGGACCAATTATTTTAAATTTGGTACACATATGAATTTCTGTGACCCAAACATGAACGTGTAACGTAAATAAATGAATTTTGAATATGGGGTTCACTTTTAGGGGAAAAATTTGAAAAATCAAAAGAAAATGCGTACCGTACTGTGTGATATATCAAATGAAAAGGCTTGATTTCTTTAAATTTTAAAATAATTAGTAATAAAGTTATTAAAGAAAATTGATGTAAATTGATCATTCTCTCCTTATCTCCGAAACTGCTGAGCCTAAAAATTTTAAAAGATACAGAGAATAGTTCTATATTTATAAATTAAGTAAGAGGAAAACCTGAAGTCTATGGTCTTAAAATAACATGGTAAATCACTCAATATTGTGCGTATAAACTAACATTTTCAGTTAGAATGTATAGATAGGAGAACATGTTTTTCAATTTTGTTCTTGGGATAAATTCATCCTAATTACGGAACCCTTCATTGTACGCGGTCCGACCGCACCTGGCCGGTTTTTTTTTAATGGAAGATAAGGAACTGTATTATAAAACTATTTAAGTTTGAATTATTTATTAAGTATAAGATAAATTCAACAATATATGAAATGCATTAGCCATTATAATAATTTAAAGATACGAATATTAACAAACAAATGAGATATCATTAACAATTTTCAACAAATAGGTATCTAAATACTATTTACTGGTTATAAATATCTCGTAGAGAAACCAATTAACAGTCTTTAATAAATCATACGTAATTAGTCAAAATTAGTTTCAGATTTCAAGATTAATCGTGAAAACAACCTACTTGTAGGTTATGCATAACTTAGATTATGTTGTTTCAACTAATCAATTACTCAAGCTTTTCAGTAGTTTACACGTTTGGATATTCAAAGGCGGGCAAGATTAGAAGTCGTAAAGTTTATTGTAAAAGCCCAACTTTTTATGAGTCATGGACCCTAACCGTCGCCAGGCCCCCATCGCAACAAGCCTGTAGGCAATGGACCGCGTGACACGTCCCTCACACCTCCCCTGCGCCCAATGGTACATTGCTCTATCCGTAACAAAAAAATCTGTCAAACTCATAGTTACTAGTTTATCAACGGCCAATGATGTGTGACTAATGTGGAGCATTGTGTGCAACAGTCGTAATAATGTCCTGTACACAATAGGTATGCGTGCTATGATTAAATATAGCTATCGATAACTTTTCCATTGATATATTTAAGAAAAAATACCGCTTTAACGAAAATTTGCATGAAAAAGAGGTTACAACTAAGTTCATTGCTATTTTCCTCAGATGTCATGAAAATGCCGTACATTCATCTACATAAATTCGTGGTGACATTGACACTGGATTTTATGATTTATTTAAAAGGTGTTTTTTAGAATAACAAGTAAAATAGAGAGACCGGCGAGGCCCAGGAGGCAGGGACGAACTCGACTATTTTCAAAAGGATTGGACAGCAAAAGATAGGGATAAGTGGAAGGAGGGGGGAGGCCTTTACCTTGCAGTGGGACAGAAACGGCTGATAGGTGGTGCCTCCTCATCATTTATATTTGTGTAAGGGGCCTTTGCGAGTTAGCTTCGGCCCCCTGTACGCCTTCAAAAGATCCGGGACCCCAGGGTCCCAAGATAAAAGACATTTAAAAAATAATAAGTAAGATTAATATAGCCTCGTTATGATTGCGTTGGTGGGCCGTTATGAAAAGGTGTTATGCAAATGTAACGTCGCCTGCAGTACCTAGTATGTATAAATGGGAAATTGAATGTGGTTGCCATTTGCCATTCTGCCTGGTGCACTGACAAGGTGAGCGGGCGCTGAAGATCTTGTACACATTTATTTACAGACGTATCTTGTTTATTATTTAAATAGTCTTATAAGTTCCTTCTTGTAATTTAATGGATCATACCTTTCTCATACTACGAGAATTGTGTGTTTTATATTTAGATGATTTTAAATACAAGATATCATTGAAAAAAAATGCATCTCAAAAAGCTGTCATGAGATCAACTTAAATTAATCAAGAGCATATAAGCCATTAAAATGACTGTAAGTGTATTTCTAAATCTTAAAATAAACTCGATAACGGGACCACACAAAAACGTAATCGCAATTACATTTAATTGAGATTCAAAGCACGTGACGCCTATAGGTACGCCTATCTATCATTATTATTGCAATACAATATTGTTTGGACGGCTGTCATGTGATACCTACAAACGTATTGGAAGCAACCAATTGTCATGACCTCTATTATCCCCCCAGTGGCTGTTACTGTGAGACAACAAAGGGATATGTTATGAGTCAGCAGGGTTCTCTTGTGACTGGTCACGATCTATGCCTTTCACAAACAGTGTCACGTGATGATCGTAGGAAACTGTACTACATATGCATAGGTGTATGTATTGGGAGGACTATCTATGAGTGAGACATTGCTCAGTGAAAGGTACGCAGTTATTAGAAACACTGGGATCACTCGTTATGTGCTAAGCTTCATGATCGAATGTCGTCTGTTACTCGTAAAATACATATCTTATTATGCCGGACATGTTCATGTTTAAACAATTTTTGATAATTTTGCACAATTGTATAGATAATTTTCAAAATATATATATTACTCTAGAATAGTACCGAGTAAATAAACGATGCTTCCCTATATTTGTTTAAAGGAAGCGCAATAATATAACGTAAGCTTAGCACAAGCATGTAATAATAATTACTAAATGGGTCAAGAATAAAAGACTTCAACGCTCGCGTTAGGAAAGCGTAAGAAATCACAAAGGATTTTAGCGCATTTTTGTTTTATTCTATGTTCTTTACAATACGGACCCCTAAAATAAAATTAAAGATTTCAATAAGATGATTTTAATTGTACATAGATAAGAAAGAATATTTATCAGAAAACTATTTAAAACCCATTTATAATTTCTTTTATTTTATTTTTGTTATTGGGTTTTTCCATCTGGAATTTTCAGTAGCAGCCCGGAGTCTGGATTTGTGCCCGGTTGATGACAACGTCGGCTTAGGCAGTGGTGTACCTATATTTCACCAGTTTTGTTTGAGTCCCATGTATAATAGAGGGCGTGCATATTGCCACCATTGGGTACAAAATCCAGACTCCGGGCTGCAACCTAGAAATTCCAGATGGGAGAGCCCAATAACACTTTGCCCGACCTGGGAATCGAACCCAGGACCCCATGCTCAGCAGTAGTGCTTGCGACCACTAGACCAATGACAAGGTAAACAATTACACAAAAATGTGGCTGTTATTTTAGCATACTGTGTATCTTACGACTTCCACGCGGAGGAAGTCGCGGGCAGAAGCTAGTTACGAATAAATACGGAATGAGGAAATGTCAGTGTGCGAGAAAATTAGTAATTATTTTATCTAATCAGTATTAATTCACCATGTTTTCCTCTTAATCTGTCCATATATTCACTTCTTGTGTATAAATAAACCATAAATGAGTATAAATAAATCAATAAAAAGATAAAGAAAAATGTAGAAAATCAACTAAAGAGTGAATACGATTTGATTTAAATGAAAATTAGGACACATTCTACAATTCATTAACCCTCCCCGCCATCGTTTTCGACACTACTGTGGGAGTAGGTGGCTTAGAGTGAGTCCGCTCTTATCTGCACTAAAACTCTGGCCAACTTCAAAAAACCAGTAGTTACGAAAGTTAAAAATGGTTAAAGAAAATCCTATTCAGCGTAAATGAAGTCCTCATATTATGTCTTTTACGCCCCTAGTTGTGGACTAAAAAACCTGAAAACCTGAAGTACCTACAGTAAAGTAGCGCCACCTACAGTTCCAGTACAGAACTAATACTATGCACAATAGGTACGTTATGTATTAAGCAATCACTGCTGTAATTTACATTGAATAAGTACAGCGCACACTGCGGTATCGGTACCAACGAGTTTATGAAAACTGTTCTTAGATGGCGCTTAATGTTAGTTATGAATGCGGTATCCTTGGCCGTGCTCTTGAAAAATATTATTGAGCACATACTGAAGGTACATGGTGGAAGGAATAATAATTATTTGGAATAGTTTCTTGTTATTTCAAGTTATGCTTAACATATTTTCTATCATGAGATAATAAATAACATGGTGTTGAAAATATAATCATTTCTGTAGGTAGGTCACATTTTTCTATTTTTTTAATAAATTGAGTACTTATTTATTAAATAAATATACATACATAACATCACGCCTGTATTCCCCGAAGGGTTAGGCAGAGGTGTACCTATAGTACACCCACATTTCGCCAGTTACGTTTAAGTCCCATGTAATAGGGGGCGAGCCTCTATCTATTATTTATTTCATTTTTTGTAAACCAAGTGAATTGAAATTAGGTAGGCATGTTATTTCGCTAAAGCCATTCAAGGGTTATCCTAAATAACTCGGGAGTTTATATTTAATTCAGGGTTAATCAAATAATATAGGTATAAAACCTAGGGTTAAACTTTTAAATATTTAACACATCGACGTGGGAAGGTTAAATCGCTAAACTCTGGGCTGGTAATGTCAAAATAAATTAAAGTAATGAGGTACAGCTGATAACTTGTCTTGTATTTTATATTATACTAGCTGCGCCTCGCGGTTTCACCCGCATTAGGGGCTATTCCGTATGAATATCGGGATAAAAAGTATCCTATGTCCTTCTCTGGGTCATGGTCTACCTATATGCCCAATTTCAACTAAATCCGTTCAGCCGTTTTAGCGTGATGCCGTGACCAAGGGAAATAGGGATTCATTTTTATATAAATACTAGCTGCGCCCCGCGGTTTCACCCGCATAAGTCTCGATCCCGTAAAAATATCGGGATAAAAAGTATCCTATGTCCTTCTCCGGGTCAAGGTCTATCCATATCCCAAATTTCATCCAAATCCGTTCAGCCGTTTTAGCGTGATGTCGTGACCAAGGGAAATAGGGATTAATTTTTATATATATATAGATAGATATTGTGTTGCGTATTTTTTTTTTTTTTTCTTTGGCGTGGTTTGTTTATAATATCGCAATGATCAATGAATTGCTGTTTTCTAATGATGACGAAGAAACCATTGAATATATTAGTTCAAACTTCTGTGATAAAAGGGTTGCAGAACAATCTGCTTGTTGTATATAAGTCACAAAGACACAAATATTTTCATTGAAGAATTCGACTCGAAAGAGAAAGTGTACTTCATTTTATGAAATAAAATTAAACAGATGTACAACTCCGGTCCGCAAACTTGAACGAATGATGCAAATACAATATGACTAAAATGAAATGTCATGTCAAAAATTTAAAGACAGGAAATTATTACGCATCGTAATGTAGTGTAAAAGAGATAGGCATGCATGTACCGATCATTGTTCGTTCATAAATTTTTGGTTGAATTACATATCAGAGCATAGACATTGCAATTCTACTTTATGTTTCGTCGATTGAACTGCAATGTTCTCAACTCAAAAAACACTAATGTCAGGTTAACTAACCCAGTGTTACTTTTTAGTGGCATAACGAGTTTACAAACTCTACATTTATTTAATTTAGCCGACTTAACGTGCAATCGGGCCTAAGGAGCTACCTGAAATAGTCGTATTTATGGAACGCTGAAAAACTAATGATTTGCATTGTATCCGGTTTCAGCCATTAGATTGACTAACGAAAAGTCTAATCACTACTGCAACGTATTCTAGAAGTCTTATTAATATTTTAATGCGCTGGACACATTGAATATACATACATAGGTAGCTTAAAAGTACACAACAGTAAGCAAGTCTTGAGATGGTAATATAATTGTTTAATAACTTTCAGAACATACGTACAAATTTTCTGACAAAACATTTCATTCCACCCTGCCTGCCGACTTCAGTATAGAGTAGATTAGAACATATAAAATACATTGTGGAAACAAAGAAACAAACAACAACAACAAAATGGAAAAACAACAACAACATAGTGGCGCAAACTGTTACCATGAATTTTATGATTGTTTAAAAAAAACTGCTGTTCTATAAATTTTGGCCGTAGGTATTATTATATTTATTATATTTATTTTTATATAAATCAGCTGATGTCTTTTTAAATAACCGATGAAAAAAAGTCTACTATCGTGTATTGAATTCATGGTAACAGTTTGCGCGTCGTAGTCCCCTATACCCTGTATTTAGGTTATAAGGTCACACAGACTGAATAAGGAAGGACGAGGTATAAACAATTAGACTCCTCTACAGACACTCAAGTAGAGCGGACGTATGTATGTGCAATATTATTTATCATATGTCGTTAAAATATTTCCGAGTGATCTGTGACCTAGAAAACGAATCGCGCATTTTTCTGCTAAGTTTGTGATTTAGTTTAGTGAATAACAAATAATTATGAGAAAGATTTAAGAATTAAGTATGTCAAATAGTGAAAACAGTCCTCGAAGTATCCCACTAAGCAGCCCTGCCAACAAATCTCAAATACCTTACCATGTGACTGAAGCAAAAATTCAGGCAGTGGATACCAATAACATTAGTAACTGGTTGATCTCAATTGAATCATGCCTGAATGAAGTCTGTTCCATTGCTCAGGAAGGAAAGCTGAACTCCGAGCAAAAACTAAGGATTAATTCGTTATCGTGCAAGGTTGTACATGGCGTATCACAAATGGCATGGGTAGTAAACTCTACCAGGAATTGAAAATAAAAGCCCAAGAAATAAAAAACTCTAAACTAGCGTTGAAAGAAAAAAGTGACCTCACAGATTGCCTGGAAAATTTCTAGAAAACCATTCAAACTAGCATTCAAGAAAACTGCGCTAAAGTAACGATAGCAGAAAATGTTTCGTTCGCTGAAATGGTAAAAACCAATAAAAATAAGTACTTGCGCCCCAATAATGTTAGCTCTATTGCAATCTATCCAACGGATAAATTAAAATCTAGCGATGACATTAAATCCCTTGTCCAAAAAATAATATGCCCTGAACAAATGAAACTGCACGTTAGAGGATTGCGCAAAACAAAAAACGGAGGCGTTGTAATCAGCACGGAGTCCAAAGCGGACATTGAAAAACTTAAGAAATCGTCTCAGCTAAGTAGTTCCGGCCTGAAAGTGGAAGAGCCCCATAAGAGAAGACCAAGAATTGTAGTTTTACCGAGTACCGACCGTTTTAAGCGACAAAGAAGTTTTTGATTGCATCTATGAGCAGAATGTAGCCGACAAGCTTTCTAGTTTGTCCCGTGACTCTTTTTTGGCTTCTATAAATTTAAGTCACAAGTCAGGTAAAAAAAGGGACCATCGTGCAACTTTACTGTTGAAGTAACTGCTAGCATTAGAAAGGCGCTTATAAACCAAAATCGAGTGTTAATTAATTGGACATCCTGCCCAGTGAGGGACTTCAAGATTGTGACCAGATGCTTTAAATGCCAACAGTATGGACATGCTGCAAATACTTGTCGAGAGGCTAGCTATACGTGTGGACATCGTGGAGAACAAGGTCATCAGGCGAATGAGTGCACTAAACATGCTGAACCGACACATTGTGCAACATGCATGCGATTTAAAAAAACCGAGCAATCACAAAACAGGCGATCATGAAAGCCCTGCAAAGAAAATAGCTGAGACAAGATATGTAAATTCTATACATTTATAAATATTATTGAAATTAATGTTATATACTTACTGTAATACTGCCTTTTACACATACAAATTGTTATAGTTTTTATAATTCACATTAGAAATAAACATGCAATCTTTGCTTTTTGTTGACACGGTAAAATTGCATGTATAATAAAGTTAATGCGACCTTGTTAAAAATGTTACATTGCAAAATAGTCTTACGATGATGAAAAAAAGTAGCATACTATTTCCTTAATTTAAATGATACCATAATTTATAGTAGATAAATCGTTTACTATTTGTTGGATTCTTAGATAACACTTATGAATAAGCAGTTGAGTGAGATACCTTAGATACAGGTTTATTCTTAGTTCAGGTAGAATCCAATTATTATATCAGTACCTTAAACCTCTAGTATAAGGCCCTATTTCGTAAATATTTATGTAAATCAATTATTTCAATAATCTATTATTATATTATTATTATAGATTTTTTTACATTTCATTGATGCATAGCAGGTAAGTGCACATTTCACCAATGAAACTGAACGTGATCAATACATCTAATTCACGACCTGTCACTGTCAAAATTGTTATGGAATATTGTACGCTAACAGCTCTTGAACGCGTTTAGATGTGCTGAACGCGTTCTATTTTATTGGTGAAATTCGCACTAAGTATGTAAAGAGCAAGATTCAGGGAATTTCACCAATGAAACTGAACGCGATCAGCATTCCTCTAAACCACGTTTAAAAGCTGTCAGTCATAATTCCATAACAATAATGACACTGACAGCTCTTGAACGCAGTTCTCATTTAGACGATTGGTCATTTCTTGTTCACGTCGGTAATCCCTATACATAGCTCGAAGCACGTAATTTGAGCTTGATAACTTAAATCAGCATACTACATACCTGTCTGATGGTAGATTTTCACGATCCTTGCTCGATTCATCGGCCATGATAGACACTTTTCTCTTTCCTTCAAGTGATGGGACTGAGGGGCGCTGTTTGATTGCAGATGGGTTCGGCAGCGTCTGCGCAGGCCGCGGGTCACCACCGACGGCGCTCGGTGGTTGATTTTGTAAATCACTCAAATCGAAAGGATATTCCTTTATAGCAGTCATTCGGATGCTCGTCTTACGAACCTGGAAAAACAATAATAAAAAATTTAGAAATAATAACAAAAAGCTTTATCTAAAGGCTTGAGAAGCTTTCTTACGTTATGAATTCAAATAAGAGGCATAAGTACTGATTACGGGGTTCCATTTTGGTATTGCATGTACAGCGTGCGCGCGTTTGACTAGCCAATTACAAATAGCTGCTATCTCCCAAAGTTTGATGAAACATTGAGGAAGACAACCGGAAATAAGGAAAACCACAAAGAGCAAATCTGATAAACAACCATACAGGATTTTTGTCTGGCTGCACTAGCATGGGGAAAAAAAACAATTTAAATCTTGTAATCACACGCACACATCAATTAAGCTTCAGAGCAGTCACCGCCGTCACTTAGTAGTTACTGGTTCTATAATTTTTAGGGTTCCGTAGCTCAAAAGGAAAAAACGGAACCCTTATAGGATCACCCGTGTGTCTGTCTGTCTGTCCGTCTGTCTCAGCCAATTTGCTCCGAATCTAATGGACTGATTAAGTTAAAGTTGGTACACATATGTATTTGTGACCCAAACACGGACGTGTAACGTAAATAAATGAATTTTGAATATGGGGGTCACTTTTGGGGGCAAATAAGAAGAAAAAGTTTTTCTAACTGTATCGTCTAACATATCGAATGAAAGGGTGTTACGAGAATCTTAAATATATATATTTTTTTATAATTTTAAAATAAATACATTTAAAGATATTTAAGAAAATAGATGAAAATTGACCATTCTCCCCTTATCTCCGAAACTATTGAGCCTATAATTAAAAAAAAACTGAGAATGGTTCTTCACTCATAGATTACAGGAAAACTTATAAGAAGTCGGTGGTCTTAAAATAACAAGGTAAATCTATCAATATTGTGCGTACAAACTTATATTTCGAGTTGGAATGTATAGGAGAACAAATATTTCAACTACAATGTTAAGTTTGTATTTGGGATAAATTCATCCCAACTACGGAACCCTTCAGTGTGCGTAGTCCGACACGTACTTGACCTTTTACTAGCTGAGCCCTGTAGACGTGTCATAATTTTTTTGAATAAATATTTTTATCGAACGGTTGGCTCTCGAGCTATAAGCCCATCCTAGAAGGGCACTGACGAATTGACAGGCAGAGATATGCTGCGTTTTACAATTATAATGGTATAATAATTTAAGGACGAGTAAGAGACAGTACGACTCCCATAGTGAATTGGGTGAAATACTTTAAGCTTCTTTTCAATAACAACCTCATGTTTGGAGTAACTAAAGCATAGAATTTCGTTATTTTATTTTTATTAAATATGCTTTGTAGTCGGTTTGAGGACACGTTTTAAAAGGTTAAAAGGTAATGAATTTAGATAAACCTGTCAAGTGCACTGCTTTCTGAAAAATCCTCACTTTAGAAACTAGCTACTTAATATTCCAAAGTTTCCAGCATCCAAAAACGATTCATATATGAATAGTACAAAATCATTAAACACGTTAGCTACTCATTAATTATTAAAAAGTTGGTAACTAAGACTAAAGGTATTCAAATTATGACAAGAATTAATTCGCTAAAATTATAGTTAACGTAATCGGTAACTTTAATACAACAATAAATAGTATTATTCACACACCCAATAACTGTCGACATTTAGTGCGATACATGTTCGACTATTTGTCTATGATCCGGTAGGATAACTTTAGAAAGCGCGCGATAATCGGATAAAAGCTGCGCCCGCGCCGGTCTATGTCTGACAGTGGACTGAACAATCGCGCGACTGAATATTTCAGCTTCAGGGTTTCAGCAAAGAAGCCTCCGGCGACTTAGCAGATAAGTTCTAAGTGACGATGGCACAACGATCACTGAGGACGGGGTAAACTCAATGATGCTAATCACTTGTTTCATCACGAATGTTTTACATTATTGTTAATAGAGGAATATTAGAGGTGCTTATTGTATACATTGTGCTATTATATTGTGCCGATATGCTCTCCAATTAGTGCTTATTCTTCGGAGCCGGTGCAATATTGCATACACTGCACGATATGTGCAAAATGATGCACCATAAAATATGATTGTACTGCAAACGGTCAGTCAGATCGAGGATGGCGATAGGTTGATAATTTAGCTACGCTTTAAGATTACCAATTGGGAGGCGTTACTGCTTTTAACCCTTAAACATGTTTTATATTTATAACGGTAGGTGATAATTGAGCTTTTGTGCTCCACATTACTTTTGGGTCTATTTGTAGAATATTGAGTACATAAAATATGTCAATAGTTTTATTTGAGTCATATTATTGCAGCTATATCGTGATCTACTGGTTACCCCAAAATTAGGCTGGGCGCTTTACCACGTTTATTGAACATATCAATTTTTAGTTAATAGTTTACTTATTTAATCCGTCCTCATTACCAAAACATCTATTATAAGATATATTTAAAAATAGTTAACGATAGAATCCGAAATGCTCAGTTACTATTTTTGGGATTCATTGACAGCCTTGACTTAAGAAACTTTTATGTTCAAGGTTGAAAAGATTTGTGCTCATGTCCACTATTTACAATACAAAGAGCAAAGTCTTAGCACATGACTGTACTGTCGTGTCTACATAATGTGTTGCAGTCAGGACACTTTTAATGAAGTATTGCGATTGATGAGGTAATTAGAATGGTAATTAATTAAAAGCTTCGACTGTGGCTTGGCATTTCCGTTAGTTAGCATTCCGTTAGTTATATGTACACCTGGATCTGGATTCTGGCATAGAGATTTAATCTCGATCTGCTGTAAAACAATGATTAAAATAAAAAAACAAAACATAACCTTCAGACATGACATCTCACAAGATTGTTCCAATCATGTCAACAACAAATGAATGGGTTGAGAAATCATATCAGTAACTAACAAGAGGCACATTTTTTTAAATCAGATTTTTTTATTAGATTATTTAGATAGTCTACCTCGTTGATCTAGTGTTTGCATAGCGCTACTGCTGAGTATGAGGTCCTAGGTTCGATTCCCGGGTCGGGCAAAGTATTATTGGGTTTTTCAATCTGGAATTTCTCAGTAGCAGCCCGGAGTTTGGAGTTGTGCCCGGTTGATGGCAATAGGCTCGCCCCCTATTACATTTCCTCTAATCATTATATTAGATGAGTATTTGTTGCCAAGGAAAATACCCAAACTATAATCCGTAGCATTCCACCATCAGTAGTGTAAATTTTTACAGCATTTAATCAAAACATCTGTATTTGCTTTATAGACATTTTTGTTTACCTCAAGTCACAAGGATAATAGAACATATACTAATATTATAATATTATTGTACTTTTTATAACTCGCAAAATACCCACACAGAGTACAGATTAGCAAATCCATACACATTCTTTATGTAATGAAATCACGCGAATGATTACCACAGTCGTGCTTTGCGGGCGTAGATTAAGTTAACGTTGTCGTAAGTTCAAACGCGTCCCATTGAATTATTTAGGTGAGTGTGTCTTAAGCTAATTGTCGGCGGGTGGTAGCGACAGCGGTCGCGGGTGTCAGGAGCAGCGTTTATTTGCTTAAGTGGACTCATCACAATCACATGATCACTCACGAGAAGGCGACCACGAGTTTCCAATCATGTTTATACGAACGTATGCGACGACACGCGCTCTCCTAACGCTTATCGCTACCAAACAATTAAACGGATTGCTCACCCAATCATCGTCATGACGTATATGTTATGAGATCTTAATTAAAAGGTAAAGGACAACGGCCTTAGTAGACTAGCCATGAGACATCGTGAGCGGCCCTTGGCTCTGGACGCCTGTAGGTCACCGAGGTCAAGTATTCAGGCTTATTTTTTATGAATATCGTTTATGAGTTTCCTGTGTTGAATACAAATCGTAAGAAGTAACTTGATATACATATTTTCCTTAGTCATTGACGGACGTAGTTGGTTTACTTGATAAATCTACCGGTGTCCAGTTTTTGTCACCCTACTTTATAAATAGTCCCTAGGTACTATTAATAAAACAGCAAAACGGTTTAGGAAACGTCGTAGCGTCATGACTCAAAGATTACAATAGTTAGAACTTGTGTCAAGTCTCCATCTCATGACTTGATCACTTGATTGGAAAATTTCCTGTTATTTATTCATATCAATGTAGGTCATCTGGACTCGACAGCTCGTTATACATAGATAAAAATATTTGTATTGAGAAGAGAGTGAAATAAAATATGATGTGTTAAAATGATGAATGCATATAGAGACGTGTTACTGCATTCAGTCCCTAAGCATTACGCAAAGACACAAGTACGTAATGAGTTTCCGAACATCACGCTTTGAATAGAAACAAAAGGTGCTTTTTTCGCTAATAGCTCATTAAAAGAGTAGTAAATATATATATTGTGGTCATTCTTTTAAATAAGACAAGAGTTATTGCCAATACACAAGACGTATAAAATCTTTACGTCGTTTGAATAATTTATTTTTGCAAAACAATATCTTAGCATAGTCAATGTTATGGAAGGGATCCTGCCGTTTTGCCGAAAAGATTTTGCCAAATTTTCATTACCCAAACAAATTTTAGCAACCTTTTTTATACCAATGTAACAAATGTCCAATGTTTTAATTTGGAATAAATTTAGTACGCACATTTTCATTTGGTCAAATGTTTACTTGGCAGATTGTTACCAAGGATAATGTCATTAAGGCTTTTGGTCTTTAATCAAATGATTTATTACAGCAAATAATATTTAGACAATAAACGTTTAATCAAATGACGTTTAGTCAAATAATTATATAGAATGATTTCATTTTCTGGCAAATAACTTAAAGCCAATAAACATTTTACTTGTTTGTTAAATTTGATGTCATTTGCGTATTTCTTTTTAAGCTTATGTGCTTGAATTTGTCTGAAACAAGTCAAATTTATGGTTACTAGACATTAGGTTATTTATGGAACTAGTTGCAGTAGGTTATTAATTTAAAAAAAATGGTTAGGTTAGGTTAGGTTAAAACTGTGACCACCTACGACAATTTTGCGTAACATATGTTATACCAACTGAAATATTTGACTAGATAAAAAATGGTAAAAGTACCAGTTGGTGAACAAGTTATTGTTCAAACGTTCACTTGCCAAACATAGGTTTTCGTAACAATTATTTGTAAAGAGATTTTTTGTTAAGTAATAATTTGGCAAATGAAATTATGCGAAAATTTGTTTGGGAAGTGATAATTTGGCAATTTCTTTTCGGTAAAACAAGGGAGACCCGTTATGGAAAGACTTAAAAATCCATATCGCTAATAATAGTATTGACATAATTGAAATTCAAAATCAAAATATTTTATCTAAACTAATATTATTAAGAGAAAAGATTCGATTTTTCGTATGTTTGTTTAAAGGGTTATTGGTTATACGTCGGTAATCCGTTAATGGGATGTAGGAGAGGTAATTTGTAACCAAATTATCCCTAACGCCATTTTCGCGTAATTTGACATTTTATCTATTTATTTCATACATTTAAAAGAAAAGTCATATTACTCGAACATGGTTGACATTGGCATAGGAGTCATCAGAGGTAATTTGGTTGCAAATGACTTCTCCTTGATGTCCTCAACGGATTGCCGACGTAAAACCAATAACCCTGTATATAATGGATAAACTCAAAAAATACTTAACCGATTTAAAAAAAAAAATCACCTATATAAAGCTACATTATCAGCGAGTAACGTGAGCTGTATTTTATCGACTTCCATACAATTGAAGTCGCGGGCAGAAGCTAGTTTCACATAAACCTACATGGGCACTTATGAAACGTAAGAAGCTAGGTGCTCGGTACCAATTGGTCGTTTCCTATGGAGAACACCCGGCAAGAAACTTGACGGTTACTCTTTTAGAAATAATTGGCTTTTACAATGTTTTCAAATTATAGTATTATTAATAGGGAGGACAATTTAGGCTTGACAACAAGTACCAGGTACTTAACAAAATAAAAAATGGTTTACAAATCTACAGTCTACAAGGCCTATCATATTGAGGTCAAAGTGTGGGCCAATTTTGAGTGGTTTCCGTAAAAGTGAAACTACTTTTCTTTAGGCTAAGATATTATGGTAGCAGCATCTCCTATGAGCCAATATATTAAAACAATAATCCGTATGATATGCTCGGTTATTGTGCCAATATACCTATGTAGTTTCAAGACTTCCTTGTTGCCACTAGGAGGCTTCCGTTCATCAATGTTCGTTTCCAGGCTATCCTCTATTTTGATTAGATTCTATTTTAATTCTTTATTTGAAACAAAAGTTTTACCGAAACACCTCAACAAATTCTCGTTTTTCGCTTACGAAGTAGGTACTTATGATTTACTCGGGTGATTTACGAAAGCCTATCAAGTCAAGTGATTTAATTTGCTGTTGTTGTTTCGGCCAGTCAATTACAACGACATGGGTACCTATACTTAGATATCATGAGGTTTGACGGCAGATTAATTGAGCAGAAAATCTGATTTGAACATAGGGCAGTTATATGCATGATAGTAACTTTGTGAAAGGGGCGCCACACTATAGCTAACATAATATGTCTATGAAGAATAGTTACCTATTCATAATGATTGGGTCTACAAGTAACCGTTTCTGTTGATAATGTCAATGAGAACATTATGACACTTATCTCTTGCATGTGATAGAAGGCCATCAATAAAGGTCTGGGTCCTAGTTTGTTGACCAAGTCATCAACATGATTAGCACTACACCGGCCTGAGGGCAGCGGGTAACTCCGGCATCACGACTTGCACACATCTCATCCTCACAATGACAAGATCAAATATATTCAATAAATAAGCGTTATAAATATACCGGTGCAACTAAATGTTCGTTAAAATTAATTGTCTGTAACTGAAATGGCAATGCTAACCCGATAATCTGTTAAGCTCATAAATTACTTTGTACTTGCACAATATCTTAGTGTTATTAGAATTGCTGTAATATAGTAATACTTAATCAAATAATTACTTGCGATAGGTAGCGTGCTTCTGGCGATATTTAGCATTAAAGAATCAATCAATAGTAATTGGGTAATAAATGATCAATCAGCATTTTTTTGTTTTTTATTGGAATTGTAGGCGTAAGAACTTTATCAATTGGTGTTATAAAACTATTTTACAATTTCTAGGTATTGCAAAATAGGTTTATTATTTTTAAACCTATTAAAAATTGCTAGCGATCCGCTTCGCACGGTTTTACGACTTGACGAAACATGGAGATTTATTATCTTTATAAATTATAGCCTATGTTACTCAGTGATAATATAGTATTCTACTGGTGAAACAATTTTTAAAATCGGTCCAGTAGTTTTTGAGTTTAGTCATTACAAACAAAAATACAAACACAAATCGTTTCTCTTTATAATATTATTAGTATAGCGTAGATATATTAATTAAATATTAATTTTTAAACACATAAAATCTCTAAGCGATGGTGAAAATGGCATAAAAATTCGTTGGGTAGTTTAGAAGAACAACGCGGTCAAACAGCCAAACACAAAAAGTGACTTACATTTTGACTTTTACATGTGAAAAGTGTAAATTTGCTGTCAAAACTCATGACTTGTGATTAGTTGACCAACAACAATAGCCAATCATGACAGTTGTCTTGAAATTCGAGATCAGAATTAATTAAATAGGCTTTCAGAAATCTCGGATATAAATTATCTTTAAATGTGCCACATATAAACTATTTATATGCCCATTGTTCTCTATTGTATATTGATTTTTATAAATAAATATGAACACGAAAATACTTAACAATTGCATTATTTTGTACCTCATAGGCTTTATTGGTAAGGCATTTATTGCTACGTATCGATATATTATTTATTATTTTTCCCTGATTAATACAAGCTCCTCAAATATGAACCTGTGTGGTTATTACTTTGGGGAAAACCTTTAAATACCAAAAAAGAAAAATATGTTTATCGTATAGCTATCGTAACTTGATTAATTCGATTTTTCTTTTATTGAGAAGTCATGATGTGGAATTAAATATTATTTGGGGAATAACCCGGTTAATACACTAACTACATAACACTACATCCACATAATGTTTTACGAATTAATATTTTGACTTTGAGTTCCATAACCACCATATATTTTAAGGTTCAATAGATTTTGACGAAAGTATGGATCGCTTCAAAATAGTTTCATATGCTTTTAATAAACTATTTTGCAGCGTCCATAAACATTTTGGTGCAAGGCAGAGTCACCTAAAGTAGCTAGTTCTTATTTTCGAGTCGTAGGTAGGTTTTGCGAATACTTAATCAATCTAACTGTTAAATTGCTTTAATTTCTGTACCCAGTCTTTTAAAAGAGGGCGAGGTCAAGTCGTCCAAGTCTTAATGAGGATGATTTTAAGGATATTTTACCTATATTGTCTAAATTTACTCTATTCATTGGTTAGCCGTTTAAATAAGAATACAATATCAGTGATGTTCTAATAAAAAATAACAACAGCTGTTCTTTTTATTATAATACTTTTGCTCGTGGCTTCGCCCGCGTGGATGTCGGAAAATATCCCACGGGAACGTACTATCGATACCGGGATTACATACCTAAAAGCCGAGAAAAAGGTCATTGACCCCTATCGCTTTTTTTTGTGTGGGAAATTATCAAATAACTTCTCCCGCACTGGGCGGAGCGAGAGGGTGTGTCAGACTCTTACTGACTAAAACCCACCCGTGTTCCTTCAGTTGCCCCATTGGCGGGGGCCACAATCTCCCTTTCGGTTTTCTTGGCAACCCCGGCAGGCATCAGCCCTAGCGAACCCCGTCAATTCTGCTGACATCTCTTTGAGGCGCGCGTGGAACACAACGCGCTGTCGACCCGGGCTTGGTCCTTCTCGGTCCGGAAATCGGCTCGCGATTCCCAACGCCCAGGGCGTCTCCTCCTGCGGCGGTTATGGGGTGTGAGGGCGCGAATTTTGCCTCTCCCTCACGCGTTCGGCATCCTCCTTCACGAGCATTACTGCTTCGCAGAAGGAGGTGACGGCCTCCCATTTCCTCTCGCTCCGTACTATGGCCCGAATCAGGGCCGGACGCGAGAGATCACCGCCGCCGATCGCTTCCACGAGGACACGGCGATGCTCCGCCCAAGTCATTGACTCCTACCGTTGCGCCCGCTTTACGGCCAACCATAATTATTTTGTTACGCGTAATTTTGAATCTGTGATATCTTTTAAACTATTCATTTAAATGAACTGGTGTCAATATTTTAATCTAAATTAAATGCTCAATTTAAGTAATATAGTTTATTGGATAAGGATTAATATAATACCGGTCAAAATACCCTCGGAAATATCAATTAAATTTTTATCAAATTCTAAAAGATAAAAATGGTTATTGTGGGTCATCCTTAGAAGATAGACATATGACATAGCGGACTTTTTTTTTGTTGAACTTTTTAAGATGAACAATACCTGTAGAACATAAATTTTATGTAACTTTTACCATTTCCGCGGCTCGCCAATAAAGTTCCCAGTCGGCATGAATTTTTCCGACATCTTCAACAATAATCGTCAAATTTCAGCCAATTTACACAAAACCTTAATAAATTATACGACACTAAAACTTTCTGCGTGAATCACTCCGTCCATTGGTGAAAACTGTTTGAAAATCCGTTCAGTAGTTTTTGAGTTTATGGCGTTCAGACAGACAGACGGACAGACGGCGGTTTACTTTGTTTTATAATATGTAAGGATAAGAATCAAAAGAATCCAATAATATCCATGATCCATGAGAATCCATGTTGATGTCGCTCAGTGAGGAGTAAAGCTAGAACCTTTATAGTGCTTAGCACATACTCACATAGTTTTATTAAAACTCGCAACGGGACCGCACTCAAGGGAGTCTGACCTGTATCAGGTTCCACGTAAAATGTGATAAAAGCCTTTATTCGAGGCGTAAAGTGCTATATGACATACCTACGGGCCTACTCGATGAAAGTATCGTATCGCATACTAGATCTCTATGGAGTGGTGGATCTCTATGTATCTAGGATGTAGATTTTCATCAATTTGTTTTAGAGTTTCGTACCTCAAAAGGGAAAAACGGAACTTTTATGTCTGGCTGGCTGTCCGTCTGTCACAGGTATTTTGCTCCGAATCTACTGGACTAATTTAGTTGAAATTTGGTACACATATGAATTTCTGTGACCTTGTGTGTATTCAAAATTAATTTATTTACGTTACACGTCCGTACGTGTAACGTAAATAAATTAATTTTGAATATGAGGGTCAGTTTTCGGGGGCAAATTGGAAAATTAAAATAAAAAAGTTCTGCAAGCTGTACCGTGCGATATATAAAAAAAATGAACGGACTTTTTGTGAAGAAAAAAAAAAATGTTTTTTTAATTTTATAATAAATACTTTTAAAGATATTAAAGAAAATAGATGAAAATTTACCATATCTTTGAAACTACTGAGCCTAACTTTTTTTTAAGATTACAGAAAAACCTATAAGAAGTCTATGGACTTTAAACAACATGGTAAATCTATCAATATTGTGCGCACAAACTTACATTTGCAGTTGGAATGTATGGGAGAACAAGTTTTTCAACTACAATGTTGGGATAAATTAACCCCAACTACGGAACCCTTCATTGTGACACGTACTTGGCCGGTATTAATAAATGAGAATGATAAGTTTAAAAAGTAAGAATTTTCTACTTCCTTTTGTTTTTTAACTGACATGTATACATACCTAAGATAAAATCAACACGATCTCGATATTATACGGATACACCCACTTGTCATATAGGTAACTACAGAACTGGAGGATTCAGGTACTTCATTTATTACTATAACAATGGTCAAGGAATAAGTTATTTTCTATTGTTTTTATTTTTATTACATGCTCCACAATAGGCCTCGCGCCGTTTCCTTATGGCGCGGTAACGTTAAAAAAGAAACAAATAGACTAAACAGTAGTCTATGGTTATTGTTTACATCACACACATCAATTGGGTACATACCTATATCAATTAAACTAGTGTAATACCACTATTGTTCCTTTTCCTACCCGAATGTCATGCCTACTTATGAATCCCAAACTCTATCCTATAATTACATCTTTTATTTTGCATAATGATATTAAGATTTAATAATATAATATAATATATATATATATATAAATTCCTATTATGCCTTCCTTCCTCATAAGTACTTTGTGTAAGTTTAATTTTGTAATACATATAATTAGATCCTAATAACTCACCTGATCTTGTCAATAATTCCTTTTCGAATTTACCTCTCCCGTCTGTTTCCTAACCTTTTTACTTGACATTGGCACAAAGCCTGCTAGTGCCATAATTAAAAAAAAAAAAAAAAAAATACCACTATTTACGCTCTACGATTCTCGATTGTAAGTCTTGCTTCGGTTTATGGACTACGACACAACAACAATTAGATGAGAATATCACAGAAAGGAACACAAAAAGAATAATACAGACCATCTTGCTCCAGTTGATGATAGTTTCACTGTCACTAGGGCGAACTACATATAGTTCTAGATATTCATGGTCTGATAAACAACAATTAATTGAGTGTGGCTATAGCCATGAGGCCGCTGGCGCGTCCTGTCGATTAGGTATGTGAGGACACTACTAGCGGGACACTGACGAACCCACTTGGTCGTTGCACAGACTCGCTGCGTCCTATCCATGCCAATTGGATCACAACAGCGTTAACAATCTCAACAATACAATTTCACAAATATGTGTCAATTTATTTACACTACAGATTTTATTTATTTATGTTTACACATATATTTGCATATGTTTTATGTGTAAAACGAAGATTATCGTTAAATTATCATTGGTAATGAGGTCGAGGTGACTCCTGCGACGTCTTTCCTATGGGTTGCGTTATTGGAATGAACTAACGGATTTTTCTTGCTTTAGAAACAATAGATATCTTACATGATATAAACCCAATTTGTGTTTGGTTTACTGACCTCAATGAAAAAGAGGACGGTGGGCCTATTTTTGAGCTGTCAGGTAAATTTTATCGGAATAATGATTTCGACAGTGTGTCCTGAATTTAAACGTTCCTAGTATACTAAGAAAATTTTATTTTGATGGCAAATAGGGCCTTGTAACCCAATTATGATTATTAGTAAGAACTAGGACGGTCCCAAAAACGAAGTAATTGTTACACAACACAGCATCTGAACTCTTAATTCGAATCAACCCACGATTTTCTAACGATGATTAGTGGTATGACGAGACATAAATGTTTAGACTTCATGGACAATAATGAGAAACAGGCAGCAACTTTGTACTTTTCCTTTGTAATTAATATTCCTATTCCGTTTAGAGATACGTTACGTACTTTGTTTGCGTGACGGTCGCCCTCCCAAGGTAGTATCATTTAGAAATATGAGTTATCGAATACTGATTATAGTGGCTTACTTAAAATTATTGGTATTTTCATCATTATTGACTCGGCCAATGTCCCTATAAATCATCACTATCAGGGTAATCAAAACAATTAAATTAACATGGTGGAAGGGACATCGTGACTCAAACAGCTGATCCATATTTAAACTGCGTAGGTATTGCACTTTTATATGGAACAACAGATTTTTTAAATACCCGACGAGTAATTTGAACCCTGGAATCATGCACTGATTCCATGGTAAAAATGTCTGTCACGATATTTGGTCCACTGATAAACCTCTCTGACACTCCCACTGTCCCTATTTAACTTTTTATCACATTCAACATTTACAAAAGCCGAATAGTAAATTGGGAAGTATTTGGAATCGCAATCTGGTTCAGTTTAGAGCTAACGTATGGTCATTCGGACGCACGGACTTAATCCTTTTGAACCTATTGATTACATCGGCTACTGGCTACTGCTGACGTATGGAAAGCGTCACTTGCTTTCTCGATGTAGAAAGATTATATGCATATCGAATCGCTCTATATAGTAGGTAACAATAAGTTCGGGATAAACGATTCGTCAATGGTAACTAATACCGACTGGATCAGATTTTTTTGCCATGACGTGATGTGACAATTTTTTCAACTTATTTATAGCTTACTTAGAAATCACGTGTATGCACGTAATTTTCCGACTAACTCATCAAAGGCAAATTTTATTAATTATTATAACTTATGCCGCGTGACTTAACTCCGAATGAATTCAAAGCGAGTAGGTCCGCCTACACGTTGTAGCAGTCACTTATGGTTTTGTTACTTATTGCATATTATAAGACCCTAAGGACACTTTCAACTTCGATTTTGTGATAAGGAAAGGAAAGTCTTAGACACATAAAATAGGCTGTGAGATTCATAAGCCCTTTGTCCCTGCCGTAGTTGTGTAAAAAAGAGAAGAAGACTTAAGGGTACACTAGTCGGTTATTCTTCCATACAAATGTAGTACGGTGATTACTCGTCTGTTTGATGTGGTGTGCATTCAAAACTAAAAAATATATCAATTTGCCTTGTCATTATCAAGCCCTGTATGGAAGCAGAATTAGTAAAAAAGTATTGGTTTGGAAGTTATGAGCGTCGAAACTTCCATATTCCAACATTAATTTTAATTCATCTTTGGGCGTAAAGAAATAACTTATGTAGTAAGAAATGGCAAAATAGAAACTGTTCAAGAATAGATAATTAATTTATTGAAACGTTCAAATAATTTAATTTTGAGTAGATACACATCCAGTAGTTTTTCCATAATATCTAGACGCTCAAAGGTCTGTTCATGAAATTTTACGCGCTCGTTTTCGTTATAAATCATTGTCTATTTCACTAAATAAATAAATAAAAACTAGATAAATAAATACAAAAAAAATAAATAACTTTACTAAATAGCATGCATATTAGCTACGCCACCAACGAGTTCGAGCTGTCGACTAGAGCAATCTCAAGGGCTAAAATAAACTGACTATTAATGATACGATACCCAAGATAAAAAAGTTGAGATTTTTTTTTGACAAAACAAAGAATATTACGTTAAGAATATTGTTCTGGTTTCGTATCTATGTGAGATTACAATGCCAATAATAGGTGATAATATTATATTTTGGTGAGGCTGACGCGCCCCGGCTTCGCACGGGTGCAATTTACATGTGAAGAAGAGTATTCTGTTCACGACATGTTGTGCACAAGTTCTGAGCAGAAACCTAACAAAGTAGCTATGGTTCCGGAGATAACCTCCACATATACACAAACTCACAAAATTCGCTCTTTCTTAAAATTAATTTTCTCGGTCAGAACCTGCTATTTTTTAAATCTTAGCGTAAACCAAGGTGTGATTTTAAGTTTGAGTAGTACTTTTTATAGCATTGTAATTATTGTCTAAATCTAACAGTAGGAATTTCCGGATTTTACGATATGTGTTTAATATAGCTGCTTTCTGTGCTGTAAGATAGTATATTTGAACAGATTGATTGCATAACTGTTAATTAATATCATTATTTAAAAAAAATCTTTGACATATCTCGGGGCTCCAAGGTCCCGGACGTACGAGGGGCCGGAGTCAACGCGCAGAGGCCCCCCCCCCCCCTTCGATCATTTTAAATGAAATGAGGTACCAAGTGCCGTTATCCTTGTAGGTATGCACTATGGAAGTGCACCCAAGGATAACGCTCGGGTGGTGCAAGATTATTGCGGAACATGGAAACAAAATATAGACTATAATGAACTGGTATACCTAGTATGGAAAGACTATGGCCCCTGCCTGACCAATGTTTTATATAAAATACACAGATAAAATGGCAGGAGGTGACCTACACGCTCAATAATGAGCCCCCGAAAACGGTCGCTAGCACATAACGTCGTAGCGACAAGGGGGCAATATGTCCTGAGTTGTTAATGAGGAGTGGGGAGGTATTCCACGGCTATCAGGACAATTATTATTATCTCCTTTATTTCATATCAAATACTTACAAATTACATTGTTAAATATTTTAATAAAAAAAAACCTTTTAAAAATATATAAAGTAGTAGCCCACCGGTATCGGGAACAGGGTTTAACTAACCAGCGGTCAGGGCTCCAGAGAGAGGAACCTCCTATAAATGCGAGTCGTATAAAATTTTTTTTTTAAAAGTCTGTCATATTTCGGGACCCTGGGGTCCCGGACCCTTTTCTATTAGTAGGTGTAGATATACGAAAATGAACGAAGTGTAGTAATAGTGTGTCTAACCTTAAGAAAGTTAAGGTCAAAGCGTGTAAACACTTCAACAGCTGATTTTGATGTGGACAATCGATTTTATCGTACAATTTGTAGGGCCTTCTTTGACTTTATCGGATCAATAAATACTGTCGCTCAATAATGTGTCACATAAGCACTTCATGCTGTTTAATCGAGGAATCGATCTACTAAATTGCGTAAACTTCGTAAGATCATAGTCAGTTCCAAAAGTATCTAATGAAAATATCAACAAATGGATCAGGAAACATATCTATGGATGTCAATTCATAGTGTCACTTACAAATTGAATGCTTTGATTTGATTATTTGAATACTTAAACCAGAAATTATAATTTTAAATCACCTTAAAGCGGTTTTTCCTTTTACAAAAGAGCCTTTATAACCTCCATTTTCGTCGATGATTTTTCAGTATTCATTCAATAGTGTTATTCAAACAATAATTTTTGGAAAAAGCGGTGATTGGAGAGTTCTAAAGATGAAACCTTCTAAATATTGATAAAGTACATTGTATGTACTAGTTCCCTTTAGTTAGTGAATGCCTAAGAATTTAACCAGAACAGGGGTTGTTTACACTTTCAACATATACTTTTAGAACGGACCATTCTTCAATCTTACTAAAATATATGATAATTTATATTAAATGATAATGTTAATACATTATTATTATTCCAAAGTATTATTTCTCATATTAGGCTCATAAACCCTTAAAACAATCTAAATAAATACTAGTCATTATATTGTCCAGTTGTACAGATAATCCATGGTTGTAGATTATTTTAATCCACCGACAATCTCTTATGTAAATATGTAAGTAAATTTTATTGTTATGCCTATTAATAATACCTACCTATGTCATCATCATCTGCCTAGCCTTTTCCCAACTATGTTGGGGTCAGCTTCCAGTCTAACCGGATGCAGCTGTATACCACCTGCACTGCCTATCTGACCTCCATAACCAAATTACTAGGTAACACGATACCCGTTGGTAAGACTGGTTGTCAGAATTTTGGACTTCTAACTACCCGTAACGACTGAATAATATCTACCTACGTATGTGAACTTAATTTAATCAATGAATTAATACTTGATACAGATACTGAACCTATTTACATATACCTACCTAAGTATAGTGCTTAAATTTGAATAACATTAGTTAAATTCAAAGCTTTCCTTTTCTAAAAAATGATGATGTGGATGTATTTAGTAACCTGTTCCGCTTAGCTATTTCTATAGAGTCTTGAAAAGACCCTGGAAGAAATCGACACGTGTTTCACCTCTCAACGAAGCATCCTCAGGATGACGATTAACTTGTCGTGAACTCGAACACGGCGTGTTGCCACACCAAGCCCCGAGCGCAGGTTACTAAATATATCCACATCATCATTTTTTAATGGATTTCCGCAAGGTCACGCCTGAATCAATTAACTATCTTTCCTTTTTTGTTTTCATTGTGTATACTTATCACAGCGTTTTCTTATAGATCAATAATAAGGTATTTACTTTGTCTTAACGTTTATACAATTACCTATACTATTGACTTCACTTAGCCTACCACATTTAATGACAACATTCCAAGTGATTTTATGACAATGCTTATGGAAATTTCGTATGTAATTTTAAACGAGCAATAGCAATAAGACTCTTCGTTTTGTTAACGATAGATGTAACAACATAGCAATCAAAATATGTTCTTGAGTTTATGTGGCGCCATGACGAGATCGTTATAATCGTATATGTATGGTAAGTATGTATGTACATGGCTTACTTGTGGTACTTATTGAAAGACCTACACTGTCCTCCCATACCTAGTCACACTGTTATTTGAAATAATTGTAAAAGCCAATTATTTTTAAAAGAGTAACCGTGGAGTTTCTTGCCGGCTTTTCTTCATAGGAAACTACCAATTGGAACCGTGCACCTAGCTTCTGACGTTTCATAAGTGCCCATGTCGGTTTATGTGAAATAAAAATATTTTGAATTTGAATTTTGAATTTGTATTTGACTAGAATAAAGTTATCCTGAATTGATTCATATTTAATTAATTTAAAGTCATAAGCTATGTAAAAAGTTATAAAAAGTATGTTACGGTTGAATTTGGATAATCCAGTAAAAAAATATTTAATTGAATGTTGAAAAATCGTTATTGTAGTTCACTATAAAAACAATAATAGGGTGTATTTTAAACACTATATATAAGTATCATTTAAACGGCTAAGCTCTTCTCAAACACTAAACAAAATGTTTTGAAACGCTTCAATTATTTTTTTCCGTGTTAATTTTCACGCACAGGGTTTCATAACTGCATTTTTATTTTTGTTGCTTGTGACTTGTATTCACTTTATGTATTTAAATAAATAACGAATAACACAGCTTAAATAAATAAAGCAAAGTACACTGCTCACTTTGGGATAAAGGGGTTGAGAAAAGTCACAGAAAAAAATGTTACATACCACCCGTTTACGCGGATACTCTAGTCAGGCACATGGACAACCAACGTACTTCAACTTGAAAGTAGTGATGTGAGACGAAACGGTTTTCTATATAACGTCGAACGTCGTAAACTACATCACAGGTACATACAACAATAAACAGGCACAATAAACATTTGATCCGGTCGGTTGATAGCATGCTATCTCGCGTCAACGCCGGCAGGTGATCACGGGCGTGATCCCCCAATCACGAGGCCATACCTTTTGCGATAAGGGTTAGGACAGACGAGAGTTCAGCGCGGCTGCGGACGGGGCGGACTGCCGCGAATTGGCGGCGGCGGCACAGCGGCGGAGTCTCGGCGCTCAGCTGACTAGCTACGTGCTTACCCCGACTAAGGGCACTCGACAATAATTCACGTCTACACTTCTTACACGACCTCGGTTTTTTAGGGAACACGTGTCAACCTGCATTCACACCTTATAAAGCACCAGTTAACAATACCGATCAAAGCTGACGTCAGTGTCATGGACCGTATACGGATTGTCTTTGTTTCACTTATTATGAAATTAGTGTTAATTCTATCCAGTCACGAGATGGTGGCTGATTAGCACCCGGAATACAAGTTGAAAACATAGAAGCTTGGACGCTACTGCTGCATTTCCACCTCCACCAGTGGTTTTATACGGAAGTCATGTAAACAATAGAGATGAAGCTCAACGTTGCGATAGCATGTTATGGTAAATATGATGACTATATTTACATAGTAGGACTATAATTTTCAAGTAGTCCGTGGTCCCTAATAGTGTAATGGCTCGTTTTCTTGAATTATCGAATGATTGTTGTTACTGCACAGTAACAACTTTCCATGAATGATTTTTCTAAACTACAATCATGTGACGTTTTATTCCTTATTTAAATTTATTAACGTCTTTGATGCATCTAAGGTTATTCATGCACATAAATATCTTGTTAAAGTCGTTTATAATCTTGGCTTGTGATATTACGAGGGTACATTAGGAGGCAAGTAACGGGCGTCGCCTTCATCGTTTGAACATATGAAATTCCGTGAGTGAGAGCCAAATGAAATTACTAAGTATTCATGAAATATTAAACTCGCTCTCAGATATTACTTAATAGAGACTTTAGGCGAGATGGTTACTTGACTAGAACAACCTTTGAGAATACACCAGGACTGCTGAATTTTACCATCAGTGTTTAAGCTGTATTTTGGCCTGATAGACCCACGTATGATATTTAAGTTAAAGTTATTCATAAAGCCCCAAATTTTGATTATAGCTTCCATGAAATCAATTAAAAAGTCGAGGTTAATTGACATCCAGCTAAAAACTAGGAATAAGCCGTTATATGCATGTATTTGGAGGACATGACATTTTTATTTTTGAAGTGAAAACTTCTTTAGGCGCGTTGGGCATTTTTGAAATGGGACTAAACCATTGATTTCGCGAAACCGTGACGACACCTCATTTTTGTAAACGCGATTGTACTCTTTATTTAGATAAAGTTACGGATCAATGTTCTTTCTATACAAGTATTTTTCTTCCACCAAGGCGATCATTTCTGTCGGTACTCTCAGAGTGCCACCACTTTTTAAAAATCTTTAATATACGCACTTAAGGTTGTCGCTTTACACTTTTTGTATGTAAATTACGCTATTATAAACCAGAACAAAGTATGACATTTGCGAAATAAAGTAGAGCCAGGGTCATCATAAAAATACTGAAAGATGTGGGTTGCTAAATATCACTTATGTAAGTGGTAACTGCACCAAAAGATACTATTCCAAATCGTACATAGACTTTTAAATATCTTGGAATCATGTCTGCTGTTGTTATATTTTTTATAGATATTCATTATTTTTAAGAATAATTTCAACAATATTGTCTATTTAATATTATTTAGGTTTCTATTCTCCTTATTGCAAGTCGAGGTTATCTGGTATTTTTATTTTATCGTCTGTTTCCTCTAACTCATAATCTCATAACATTATCTATAGTCTATGACGCGCATTGAATGTCAAACCATAGACCATTGATTAGGTCATGAAAAATACCGCTACTCATTAAAATGCGTTGCCTAGTAGAAGGACATTGCTAAAGTATGTTATGTATATTTGTTGCATGTTTTTTTATATCTTCATTAAAAGAAGACTTTAGAACCATAGCATTATTGTTTCAAAGAAGGAATATCTAATAGGAAAATCACAATTCTCATGAAATTAACCTACAGCAGTCCACCTTGTTAAATATTATATACGAGCAGATAATCATGTTCTTCAACAAGTAAGGTACTTACTCTCAACATATAAATTGTTGTGGTTTGGTTCAGTTGAGTTCGTAGTAACAAATGCATTCATTACCTATTGTAATTTCGGTGCACTGCCACTGCGATCGCGATCGATGTAGTTTCAATGATTACGACTATAATCACAAATATAGACGATTCGATGTTTTGATTGGGAAGTCAGATCTGAAGCAATCAAACGATCACATGATGCAGCCCGTTTAATAATATGTAAAGCGGAAGGAGGTAAATTAAGGAGTCGTCACGTGCTCCGTCTATGAGAGGAACAATTAGGCTTACTTGTCTCCATCGTGCCAACTATGTGCTTATAAGAATGACAACGTTCCACGGTGCTATTATAAAAAGTTCTCTTCGAACCTCATTTGAAAGCGCGCACAATTCAAACTCAAACTCAAAATAATTATTTCAACTGAACCATTTACAGGCATTTCTGAATTATCTATGAGTCGGTCAGTCAGAATGATGAAGCTAGTTGTCCATTCCAAAGCGTAGTAGGTTCATAAGGAGAACGCAAAACGCAAAAGAAACTCCATGGACACTCTTATAATTCAAACGCAAATTCACTAGTTTAAAGTAAGTATTTGCAGTTTTTCATTTTGACACCGTTCAAAATTTCGATGGGGTGTTTAACTACAGTTCTATAAAACGATTTATGCGAAATAAAGGATATGGTCAACTTAGATTTGTTACAGCTGTAGTGGCAATCATGTCATTTGGTTTAAATAGGTCCTTTTTTATTATTTTATTTATCTTTTATATAGATTCTTTTCTTTTAGATTTTGTGAATGTGAGAACGTTGTAGACTGTAGTCTTGTGGACCATTTTCAATATTATTAAGTACCTGTTACTTGTTGATAGGCCTATACTGTCCTTTCATACCTATTAACACTGTAATTTGAAAACATTGTAGAAATCATTTATTTTTAAAAGAGTAACTGTGGAGTTTCTTGCCGGCTCTTCTCCATAGGAAGCTTCTGACGTTTCATAAGTGCCCATGTAGGTTTATGTGAAATAAAATATTTTGAATTTGTTTTTTTTTTTTTTAATTTTAGGCAAATAGGTTTAAGTTTAGGCATTCATCATTCGGACGGAAAAAGTCTTAAAATTCTTTGTCTTAAGAATCTAAAGATTTATTTCGTCCGATATCTATCTAACATGAATCGACCACTGTCTGCTATACGTAATCCCTAAAGCTTATATAGATTTTCGCAGCTTCATGTTATCAGTTAAGAGGAGGCTGGTAGTACTGCTATCTATCCCTCGGATAAATTGTATGTCATTTTTACTGCACCCATGACAAAAAAAAATGATACTCATCATGTGACAGGTATTATAACAACAAGATTGCAAAACAACAAACGCAATAAGGGATGTCCCCATCACTTGTCGACTCAAAGAAAGTAGTTGAAGAAGTGGGGTTTCGGATGCGGAAAACGTAGGCCCAAGTATGTATGTACAAACACAGGTATCATTATGTCGGCCCGTATATATAATCATAATTATAAGACTCCCTGCAATCTACGTTCAAGAGAGAAATTGTCTATTTATTAATTGACAATGACATATAAAAAGAAAGAAAGAAACGATTGAAGTGCATTAATTGATAAATATGCAGTATGCTCTAAACTGTTGTGGTATGTGCCAGACAGGCGCTTCTCGGCATTGTTGTTTTACGAAATTCAGAATTGATTATCTTGACTTTGAAAGAGAACTTGACGTGCTCCCTGCGTTTGTTTCGGCATTCCTTCACAGACTTAAATACCCAAGTTATAGATATACATTATATCTCAGTACGCTAAAATATTTATTTTAACTATGTGCGGTGTGTGACTGTGATGCCGTGTCCACGTAAAACTAGGATTTGTAAATTTTTACAGCGTCTTTGTCGTAAAAACCTGCATACCTAATCGTATTGGAGTTTATATCGCATTTACTCATTAGTATTTGATTGTTACCCAAGCTCCTACTTAACTGCTTGTCATTCCGTATTGTTATCTTGATTAAGCATTATGCATTACAGTTGTTATATCAGGCTGTAAGTACCTACTCGTAGTATTAATTTATGATGTAACTGATATTACTCAAAACCTGAAACTTGTGTGTTCAAAATCGAGAGTAGAATCAATTACACCAGTGTTTTTCAACGTGTGGGTCGCGAGCCCTGGGGGGTCACGAAGACTCTATAAGGGGTCGGGAGGCCTCAGTAAACAAAAAAAAAAAAAACGTTGTTTTGTTGCTTTAGATAATTCGAGCAGATTTTTTTTTAGGTTGGTTCCCAAACCTGCCTCATCTATAGCTGCATTTAAAAACGTAATTACGCTACTGACCTCGTAGCCATGATTCTCATAAATCCCTCAATTATACGACATAAAATTTACTTTAAATATTCTTAGGATTTAATTAGGAGGCAACTGGGATACGCAGTCCAATCAAGTCCAATCGAATCCAATCAATTCCACAAATCTATGGTATCGCTTTTCCATGGTTTAGCGATGAAATATGTCTGTTATAGGTGCTTAATTATGTAATTAGCCGATACGTGATTATAAAAAGTATTAAAATTCGTGTACGTATTTGATATTTGTATTATAATAAAATACAGATAAACAATGGAGGGTAAAAGGGGTCGCAATTGTTTTTTCATACTAAGGGGGTCGCGTCTCGAAAAAGGTTGAAAAACACTGGATAACACTACTATTCAATATAGGTTATTTTTTTAACAAACACTATTTTTGATAGAATACGGCATCATAAGTATCGATTAGAACAAGTAGGACTCTAAAATACTTTTGAAAAAATTTTGTTCAGTAATTTCTATTTTAATTATTTGAAATAAGGACGTCTGAGGATTTCAATAATTTCAATTCAGTACTTTTAGTAAGTCAATTGTCAAATCTTCACCAAATAAATAAGTGCTCTTAAGTAAATGATGACCAAAAGCAAGTAAAGAATTAAGATTGTAATAAAATAAACAATTGGCAAGCGTATGGAAGTTCACAGAAGGGACCCGCGTCCTATAATGTGAAGATCACGACTTCCAGGCATTAATCTAAACAATACTTAACCCGACATTTACTAAGTGCATTTTCACGATTTTGTAAAGCGATGTTAGTGACGACATAAGTAGGTAAATAGTATGATTAAAGCAGGAATTCACATTATTTAGTTAAAATTTGTCACGTGTCCCGGATACAATACAATTAGAAAATGATCTTCAGTCATTATTCCGATAATTCGAAATCGAAGTGCTAATTAGGGCTCCGTAACCTAAAGGGTAAAACGGGTCCTTATTACTAAGATTCCGCTGTCCGTCCGTCTGTCTGTCTGTCCGTCTGTCACCAGGCTGTATCTCATGAAACGTGATAGTTAGATAGTTGAAATTTTCACAGATGATGTATTTTTGTTGCCACTATAACAACAAATACTAAAAAAAAACAGAATAAAATAAATATTTAAGGGAGCTCCCATACAGCAAACGTGATTTTTTTGTTCGTTTTTATAGATAATGGTACGCACGAGTCCGACTCGCACTGTACCAGTTTTTTAAAATTTCGTTTTTATTACGTTCACACGAACTTTTCTGACGTATTTTATATAATACACTCCTAAGTTTGTTGAATTTTTGCCTTTTGTAGTTTTAATTTAAAATATTACTCATTTAAATATGTTAATCTGTCCTTTAGTGTGTGGTACTAATCATAAAGAGAGAAATCTCTACATTAGTTAATAAAGCTGTCTGTTGTTTAGTAAGTTTGAGGAGCTCATGTCTAAGCAATAACAGCCACACGGGTCGATCTATCTGGCTAAGCTACGCTTGCCGATGTTGGTCCGTGGACCTTTACATACCGAGACTCCTCCGTGCCTCGGAAAGCACGTTAAGCCGTTGGTCCCGGCTGTCATTCGTGGATCTTTGACAGTCGTTACGTTTCGTCAGAGCCCCGAAAGTCTGACAACCAGTCTCACCAAGGGGTATCGTATTACCCAGTTACTGGGTGGTGGAGGTCAGATAGGCAGTCGCTCCATGTAAAATACTGGTATTCAGCTGCATTCGGTTAGAATGGAAGCCGACTCCAACATAGTTGTGGAAAACGCTAGGCAGATTTGTTGTTTAGTAAGTTTATGTTTAATAAACGTTATTTTAATTTCTTATATTACTAAAGCATGATTAGAACAATTCAATACTAATTACCGAAGTAAATTTACATACCTTTACTCAAAATATTTGAACAATCCAACAAGCGCCCGCCAAGTGTGCAATTTTCCTATTAACACTACCGAAGCTAAGTTACCGTAAACAATTAGCAGCAAGAAAATTACTTGAACTAATTCATAATTACTAGTTATTTGTTCACTTTACTATTTCTTTGCTTATTAAGTTATTTTAATTTCTCGAACACATCGGTAGGTGGACACTTGTTCTTACTGTTACGGATGATTGAATGATAGTTTTGTACAAATAAAGGTGATTCTTAAAAATATATCTCATAGATAATCTGATATTTTTTTAACCAGCTGGACAGCTTGAAGTGGTCGTCACATTGGCTTTTCATCACGTGAGTATACTTGATGCCGTATCAAAATGTGTTTACTTCCAATGACAGTATTGGGATTGATTTCTGCGTATGACGGATTCCGTACTGAAGGACCAGACTTAAGGGCAGAAATTCTGAGAGCATATTCGGGCAAATCCTTTTAATTTTTGTTGTTATGAGTGTCATCGCAATATAGGCCAGACAATACAGCCTTTTTGTCAATGTAATGGTGTAAATTCTAAATGACCAGTACCCTAATTGCGTAATACACGATCAATCACAATTTGCTTCGACTTGAAACAGATTGCTAATCCTTTGCTTCATAAGTTGGAAAAAAAATCTGCTCAACAACGTAAATAACGCAATGAATGTTGTTGAATTGTCAAAATTAAACAATTTAGTCATGATCGTTTACGAAAATAAGTTACGTAATTAGGGTAGTCGTCATTCCTGACGTCGGCCTCTAAATGTTCTACTGCTATGAACATCCAGAGTCTGCTTAAGGTGATGGACACTGCTACTACTGTACGGTACTGAACGAACTGTGACTGGAGAGGCATCACACTTCGTTTTAATAAACAGTACACAGTATCTGTTTAGTTTGGGGCTCACTGGCATCTTACAGTAATATTACCTAGCTGTAGGTAATATTTTAAGTCATGACATTTTAATTCGTGTTTAACCTATGTATGGATATAGTGCTATCCACGAACGCGCGCCCCACTCCGCTCCGCTCCATTCTAAAGTACAGCTTACAGTAATCGCGGAGTGGGGCGCGTCTTCGTGGATGGCACTTTCAGTATCTGCTTTTGTATTACCTGGATAGTAGACAATGTTCCTATTTCTATTTAAATAAAATAAGAAGCTAGTTATCGACTTGGGTACCTAATCCCATAGTTGACCTATTCGGTAGCAAGTTTGATACGCATAGGGTTGTCATGCCCAAAAATAGAAAAGCCGGACACCGATTCATATTTAGCCGGACATTTTACCCTGAAAGCCCGACGACACTGGTATTTAAAAGAAAAAAAAAACTTTTATTTGTGTAGTTGGTACTGTTATTCATTTGAGACTTAAGGCTCTTTCAAACAGGCGCGACACGCGACGCGACACGCGACGCGACACGCGACGCGACACAAAGACACCGCTCGTCGCGCGACGAGCGGTGTCTTTGTTCTGCTCTTAATTATGATTCAAACCACCTTTTGTTCTTACCAAAGTAATTTGTAACTTCTTAACAATGAATAATTAGCCTTCTTCATTACATTGAAAGTATACGCAATTAAAACAATCAATAATCAGGCATCTTTTGGCGGGGAAGGGTTGACCAAAAGCCGGACAGGCCGGACTTGTGTATATTAAAAAGGTCGGACACTATTGTAAAAAGCCGGACACCTGGCAACCCTAGATACGCAACGTTGCTCGTGATATAGCATTAATTCATGTTAATTTTTCGCCTACTCTGATGTTAATAAAATGTGTTTAGGTATTAAACACAATTCGTCTCATCTCAAACCAGCTATCGGGTTCTTATTAACCAATCTATATGCGTCAATAAGAAAGCGATAACCTAGTTTTATTTTCAGGCAGGCGGAAAATGTATCGGTAAGAGCATATGAAAAAATTAAACACACATTTTGCAAAATTAAGCAGATTTTCAAATAAATCTGCGTTTTTATGGAATGGCCGCCATATGCCAGTTTTATGAGCCGCATAGCAGATAAGCACTTGATTTTCCAATAGGTACATGTTTATTTCTACATTGATCACAAAGAAATGTAAGGTCATAGTAAATTAGCAGTATGCTAAGGTCTTTACGGTTTAGTCCCATCTCGGCAGCTTCCCATCTCGGCACCTATGAATTTATTTATCATGCCTACGAAAAATTCCCATCTCGGCACCCTGTCATAAGACATTGTTAGGTACACATCGAAAAATGGAAACGGTATCTTTATAGTGAGTAAATCAACTTGATTGTTTATTTAATCAAAATATATTTTTCAAAAGTTACTGTTTATAAAATAAGTTTAATTTTAAAATACTAGTGTATTGTGAAGAAGAAGAAGAAAGAAGAAAAAGTATTTATTGGGACTCGCACAGGACATTACAAATTAAACTAAAACACACTCATTAAAACATTATAAAAAAAATAACAGAGTGTAAAAAAAAATACGAGTAAAAAATACGAGGCCAAAAGGCTCCTATCTCAGACAAAGTAAAAGATATTTCTATAGGACTTTCACAGACAAGCCCTTGAATCGCTCTAATTAGAGGCTCTATTATCTCTGCCTTGGCAGTAACTTGGGAAAGTTTAAATATTTTCTTGTTTCATACTTTTTAAGCGTGATTTTTCAGTAGTCGGGTTTTTTGTCATATAGTTCAAAGAGAGAAGAAGAGGAATCACTTTTTTTACGATATCTTTTACAAGGAGCTCTATTACTGTGAACTGTTCATGTGCATATCGTATAATTATCACTTGCTTCAGTAAACGGTGAAGGAAAACATCGTGAGGAAACCAGCATGCCTGAGAGATATTTATCGACGGCATGTGAAGCCAAGGCCCATAGGCGGCTTTAAAACTCTGACACCAGGTCACTAACCACATGAAAAGAAGAAGACTGTGAATTGAAAAGCCCATACATTTTTAGGTTGTGTAGGTTTAGGTTTCCTGTAGGTTTTCCATCACTTTTCGTATTACTAATCTGCGTCAGAGGTACCTACAGCTATCAGAAGTGGTTCATCGATTATGGATGCCGCTTTGGCTAAAGGGTGTGACCACTCCACCACTCACGCTTATCGTGCATATTAACATGATCACGAGACGCCATATCTATTGAAATATTTTTCTTGGACAGCTACCTAAACATTTAGGATGAAAATGAGGAAAATATCTGTTGGATTCGAATAGCCCCCTAACTTGGATGTCCGTCGTCAACAACGAACGAAAGAAAGCACAAATAGATGTAAAGAGAAAGAGGGGTTAATTCACACTACTGTAATTTTTTCTCCGTGACAATTTATACCTAAGTACGCTGTTTCGACGACCCAGAACAGACATGTCTAAATAAGAAGGGATATAGCTAGACAGAGAAAGTTCAGTTGGATACATGAATGAACAGGTAGTCCATAAGAGGATATAATATTATACACTCAGGTTACGAATCTTTTCGAGCGCCACTTAAAATGTCTTTCTGTCACCTAAGTGAGAATAATGTTAAATAAGTACAGTCAAGGCTAGAAATATGTCATAATACTTAACTCAATATAAATGCGATTTTGTTCCAAAATGAGGTTTTTTTCTCATTCTATGTGGCTAATTCGTTATACACCATTTATAAGACCGTGTCTACCGCATTAATTTCAGTAATTTTATCGTAAAGTTCCTAAACGGACTGAAAAACGACCCCTTTTTTTTGAACAAATCATTACGAGTAACCAATCCCATTTTGATCACAGAAGATTTGTAAATAAACAAAATGTTTACTATTTGTAAATAAGAGCCACCTTTGCTGATCCACACAGGACGCCTAAATTCTTTTTGTCTAACTGGTGGTGAAATGATTGCACCATTTTTCCTTGAAGAGGCTACAGGACACGTGCTGCTGTGTTTGGGTCACAGAAATACATATGTGTACCAAATTTCAACTTAATCGGTCCATTCGATTCGGAGCAAATTGGCTGTGACAGACGCGCAGACAGACAGACAGACACACGAGTGATCCTATAAGCTTTCCGTTTTTTCCTTTTGAGGTACGGAACCCCAAAAATGGTTGTAAGTGCACTTTTAGCAAATAATAACTGTCAACTGTAGAAACGGGGACTAGTACCTACTATAAAAATAATGTACGGCGGATTAAGTATACTATCGCATTCTCATAGTCCACCTTCAACACATATACAAAATCATTGACTGCAAGTCATGGACTTAATAGGTAGTTATTCTCAACCAACAAGGGGATTCCACAGCAGATTCGGAATAATTGACAATTAGACATTCTTGTATCAATTAAAGACAACATGTCATAATACACATACATCAGTGAAGTTATCATTTGTAGGACTCGTTTTTATTACAACGCGTCCATAGTATTATAATAATGTCCAGACGCAGCGCGCGAAGTAACCGTAACGTAAATTCGAACGATTATTGAATCGAAAATACAACTATCTAATAGCATTTTGATACAACAAGCACTATTGATATCACCCATAGATATCAATGAAAATGTCTTAAAATTAAGTAAATAGTATGTGCGAAACGAGTATTTGGAATTGTGCGAAACGAGTATTTGAAATTGTGCGAAAAGAGTATTTGAAATTGTGCGAAACGAGTATTTAAAATTGTATAATCGTTCGAATACGTTACGTTCACACCGTGCATTTAGGTAGCATACATAGCCTACGTTTCCACCATGGGCCAGCACCTTAGTCTGTATCTAACAATCTAGAAAGAATTGTGACGAGCGCAATAGATGTATGAGTGTAGGTACCATAAATTAATGCATTTGTTATTGGACTCTTACATACAGCGTAGTATTTACTCACTCCTCATTTATTTAATCATTTAATTGGTTCTTAACTATATACTCTACGTAATGTTAAGGCTCTTTCAAACAGGCGCGACACGCGACGCGACACAAAGACACCGCTCGCGTCATTGCACTACGACACTGCTCGCGTCGCGACACAAAGACCCTTTACACGTTGGTCCTTTAAAATCTTCTATATCTATCTATACATATAATATAAAAAAATAAGTTTAATAAAAAACTGTAACCCAACTACGGGAAAATAAAAGTAATCTAAAAAGTACGAAACAAGAAAATATTTCAGACAGAAATCAAGACAGGTACCAAAATGGTCAAGGTTAAAGCCTTGGTCGTATGCCTGTATACCATGTGACTGCCAGAAACACCTATAAAATTGTAATGGCATGCGATGACGGCTTTATCGGGTTACAGTTTTTTATTAAACTTATTTATTTTTTTACTTTTCCGTTTTAAAACGCTCGATAAACGTTACGACCACGTTTATTATAAGAGTTATATAATAGGTCATCAATTAACTATACAACTATTTTAAATTCGAATAACATTGCATAGTGCTTTGAACGAAACCATAGCGCGATTTATGTCGACGCCAATACCATTTATCGAGCTTCGAAGAAATCCAAAATATAAATATTTCGTTGTATTTGTTTTTCTTCATATGAGTGGAATTACAAATCATTACTATTTATTATGATTTGATTAACTGTGCGTTGGTATCATCTCGCGTCGTACATATCGCAATCTCACTTTTACTTGTTTTTAACAATTTAAACATATCTATTTAATTTGAAAATATGATATTATATACATATTTGTAATGTGCTCGCCAAGACCTTTCTTTTGATACCAAATATGTCGTGATAATCTCATTTTTTTTTGATGTTAGGAATTTACATGTAAAGTCCACCATATTAAATTTAGGGAAAATTTGAATAGCCTATGTTACCCGGATTATTATTACGACTCTATTGATACCTCATTCATCAAAATAAGTTCAGTAGTTTAGGCGCCACGGTGGAACACACGTAAATACAAACATATACACATACATACACAAACTGCTAAAATCATAACCCTTAATTTTGGCTTTGCCATAGTCGGGTAAAAATAGTAACGAAGTTAAAACTTTACATGGAATATTTAAAAAAAAAATGCTGTGAGTTATGGAAACGTCACTGATGCCAAAAACCTATAGTTTTTATTAGAATTTTTGTCCGTTTGTCTGTTTTTCTGGATGAGTACTCCGGATTGGCGCAAAAACGTCTGAACGGATTTGGATGAAATTTGGCACACAGATAGTTTATAACCTGGCTTAATAACACATGGGATACTTTTAATTTCAGTACTACGTTTGGTGGGATATTTTTCGACATCCACGCGGGCGAAGCCGCGGCCAAAAGCTGGTCCAACGATGAACAGAGATAAACTACCTCTTTTATAAAAAAAACCCTGCGAAGTGCTATCAGTTGCAATTGGCAGTATGCAGTTTTAAGTAAAAAAAAAAGTGAAATGTGTACCATATAATAAATAATCGTAATACTAACATTAACCAACGAGTTTCTAGCGTATTGGATAGCTTGCTGGGCAGGTTTCACCACTTTCCTTAACTAGTATCGTATGATTATAAAATCCACTGCGATTGCTAACTTACGAGTATATTGAGGAAAGCACCTTTGCACTGCATTTGCAAAAATACTGCACTTTGATATATTAAAAGTTACGTCTCGGAGAAACCTCGCAGAGGCGGTCAATAAATTCTATTCAAACTTAGGTATTTATCAATAAGTTAATTCAACAATAAAGACAATTAACCTTTAAGTACTTTGAATTATGATTGGACGAACCTCTTTTCTATAACTGCGAAAGAACTGAACAATTTTAAGTAATAAGTAATATTTTACTTTTCCTAGTCTAATCGATGACTTCTGATTGTTTGTTATCGAGAATCAATGAATTTTGTACGATTCGATCGATTTATTTTGAAATAGGTATATTATTTTGACAGCTGTTATTAGTAGCCTTTATCTGCTTCGAGTTAAAATTAGTTACCATTGTTGCTTGTAATGTTATTTCAGATATTATTGCACGATACTTGTGGACCCCTCAAATATACGAAAACATGAGTTAGGATATTTTTAAACAATTTTATTCTACTAATAAAGTCTTGTTTTTATGAAAGAATCTAAGTTTAATAACCAGGTGACTGAGATTTGTTTAAAAAATTATAATATCCAGTCATTCCGCCGCTGATAAGAGCTCTAAGCCTCAATATCGGCAGGTAATCTCCGTTTGTCACGATCTTCGTGTATGTGATAAATTGATCACATGGTTTTCTCGTCAAAGTCAAAGCAATTGCATTTATCATTTATCTTAAGTATTAAGATAACAATAGGGTCAGATTTCAATGTATGAAAATTTGAATGCATGAAGTATTCAAATTTTCATACATTGAAATCTGATTAACTATAACATTTTTTAGATACATAACATAACATTACGCCACTTATATTTAAGTCCCAAGTAATAGGGGTCGAGCCTATTGCCATTAACCAGATGGAAATCCAGACTCCGGGCTGCTACAGAGATTATTTTTTTTTTAGAAAATTGAATTTATTTACAAAATGGTTTTATGAAATAACCTGGATAGGTATTCTTTGTTTATAAAATAATTACCAATTCTCAAGTAATTTAAGAGTACGTAATAGGACGTTGGAAAGTTACCAAACCATGCAATAGATCGAACTTAGTTTAACTTCACGTTGTTTGTCAGCCGTGTTCGATTGTATTATAATTTGTGGTACATCAATGAGCGTGCTGTAGTCTTGTTAACAAGCGTATTACATGGAAGCGCTAATTTGATTGTTTTGTCTACCATTCTCATAGGTACGTCAGAATCACGAGGATCGCCGGCAATCGTTCCGTTTAACTAGCACATATTACACCAACTTCCTTGTGAATTAATTTATGGTTATAAAATGACACATTAATATTTATTATTATGTGCAATCACGACAGTGAATTTAGATTACCTATGACTTCACTTCTTTGGGACTATTATACTTAGGTAAGTATTAAATTATATTAACGTACCGATGTAGCAGATCTAGAGGTCCTCCCGACGTCACCGGTCACCTGTAGGTGTAGCTTGACAGCCTCTACACCGGATCGCTTGATTCGTTCGCGCGCCTCAGCAGCCGACTCGACGGCACCAGCACTGTTTGTCTGTCGCTTTCCACCGCGTGAAATCTCCTGTTTCACTGCCTTTTTGTCCTGCTTTCCCCGAAAATCCTGTTTCGCTCGACGATCACGCGTCTTCATCTTAAATAATTTCCAGTGTTCATTCTCACGTACCACTCAAAAATTTACCGATATGTTCAGTAACGTCGAATACAATCCAATCGGAAGCTGGGTTGAGATAAGATATTTGTGTTGAAGGTGAAAGAGCTAAGATAAAAAATTGAACACAAATCAGGTGTCTGTATACGTGACAGAAAAGGGCCTTTATGTTAGCACCTCGAGCTGGTCACGTAAAGTCCTTGAACCGGCGCGGGAGCGTGGTGACGGCGCGGGCGCAGGCGACCGGATGTGTGTTTCAGTATTTACGTTTGTGGAGATGAAGTGGTCGCCGTCGAGCGTGGCGCGGCCGGGGTCCGGTCGGACTGGCGCGGGCGCAGCGAGCGCGCGCCGCTCTCCTGTGTCACTTGTTTGATCTCCGTTCGTTAATTGAAGGGATCTCGTATGATACTTTTAGATGAGACGCTATCACAACATCATTAACACTAATGCACGTCACAATAATTGTATCTGACCTAGAAAATGTTTATATCATCTCTTTAATTTTGTAAACATTTAAATAAAAGGTTACGTTACCAAACTATGCAAGGAAGATATTTTTCTAGTTGAATGGTACTTCCATTCAACTAGTAAAAAAGGTTTAAGTAGTTACATATCCCAAACCTTCAACTGCTTACCCAAATTCACGGGTGACTCAAGTTATAAAACCCTAAACCACAAGTTTGAATTTGCACCTCATGTACAAATTAATTATCTTGTAGTGATCCATGCACTGGAAACTTTCCTTATGAACTAATTTAATTTTTACATGAAAAGTAAAATTCATAAAATCCTCGAAAAAAACTTCTCGAGGTAACAGTGTCGCCATCTTGCAAGAGTTTCACACAACTAATCGAGGCTATTATAATTTCCGGTACGCGAACTACTTCAAGTGAAAATTTTGTAGTTAGTTCCGGAAAATACCAATAGATGGCAGTAGCGTCTGTTGAAGTTTTACTTTGCGTGGTCTTGGAAAATATTTTTAAGATTTAGTTACAGGAATTTACACAAGATAGCGATGGTTTCATTTGATTACAGTGTAGCCAATACAGGTATGTGTTCGTCGCCTCTTATATAAATTATGGTCAGGAATCGAGTGGTTTGCATTTCTTATTTCTCAGTCGATTTGTTATTATAGAAACCTTACCTGAATATATCTAGAGGCATGGCAGTGCTCCCGCTAAGTCGAGCAAAAACAAACGAACAAAGGCACAGCCGAACCATTTTTGACCCTCTCAGAGCACTAATATTAGAGAGATTTTGTTGTATGTAGATTCTATTGCCGGATGCGATTGCCAAGTCATTCTGTGGCGGCATCTATATCCCCATATGTGAACTACGCATCAAAGACCTGACGTCACACAAAATCCTGACCTTACACAAATCCTGCGTCGCACTAACAGAGTTTACCGTGCGATCGACACGTTTATAACTTTCCGACATCAATCGTTGGGCAGTTGCCCGCCAGACAAGATACCTGCCTGGTGACTTGGTGACCCTGAGTAAGAACGTCAGCGCAGCTTTCGTGCATCTACATCAGCGTGACGTCATCATCATCATCACTCCCGCAATATTTCGTAAGGCGAGTCATACAGCCAGCCAGCACCCACGGCTTCAACGGGTATCTTGACCAACAGCATGCAGCCAACGCGCATTTCTGGTCATCATCAACCTTGGCACAGCACACTGCACTTTCAGCCAGTTTCACAAGCAGAGCTCTCTCTACCCTCTCCTGATCGACGCCAGCAGTCAGCCACAACCCAGCGCTATACCACATCTGATTCACTGGATCATAACACAGTGCCACCCCGACTCATTGGAGAATCACTGCAGACAGTTCCGACTCACCGTGAACTATGCGGCACCTAGTTCCGACTCACTGGAACCTCAACTGGCACTTTGAAGCATTGCAAGGTACAAGACTCAGCCCGATTCTATTGCCGTGTGTGATTGCCAAGTCATTCTATTTATTAAAGAAATAAAGATGACAATTAGATAGGTACTGAATAAATTAACAGACTAGGTTTTAAATTAGATCTCAATCTTTTTGCGGTAGAAGAACTGAGTTGCGAGACTTGCATTTTTTATATGTTTTGTTTGTAATGGGATCTAATTTCTTTTTGTAGATATTTACCCCGATACTGATACTGAACCTACATCAAGATCACTAGACACCTAGTCCCTATCTATGTAAATAGATACAGGTAGCGCAGGTGATAAATAATTTTATAAACTATTTGTTTAGGTATGAAATTCAAATTTACCTATTTATTTAGGTAGTGCAAGTGACGAAAAATTGCATGACGAAAAATATACCGAAATTCAGTCCCGTTTTCTAGATATTATTATATTAACTGCATAAATAACTTTGTAATCCTATATTAATAATATGCGATTACAAAGTTAATTATGCAGTTAATATTTCTAGAAAACGGGACTGAAATTACACTTTGTAGACTAAACACTAATTGTGTTCAAAATTTGAAATTATCAGCTAGAAGTACCTTAGAATGTTGATAATCGGTGAGTGAGTGAATGTGTCAGTGACAAAATTAAGAAACTTTGACCTGCAATAGTTCTTAGGCTACAGGTTCAAATTTTCCGTGACGAAGAGGGTTTAGTACAAATGTACTAAGTCCGGAAAATTCAAGCTTCTATCTTTATCCACAACGAAGTTACAGGGGGTCGAAAATGTCCTGAATGGCTTCGAGAAAAGATGGTACGGTTTTGCTTCTGTGTTTGTTTTGCTCGACTTGGCGGAGGCACTGCCGTGCCCCCTCGATTCTACAACATCGAAGTACAGGGTTTTTAATAATAAAAAAAAACAGTAATTTGTTAGCAACTTGCTTAGAATAAATTTTCAGAAAGTTTCTCAAGAGTTAACAGTGAATGTATCATTATTGTAGTAGGTATTTGAAAACATAAGAAAGATGTATATAGATATTTATTAGTTACTTACTGTTCTGTCCTTTTCCTGTCCCGTGGTCACACCCACAAGATTCATGGCGATTATTTAACTATTGTATCTGCTTCGCTGACGTGTGAAAGTGTTTAGGTACAGTCAAGAACATAAATTCCTTAGACTTACGCAAAATACAGAAGACATTTTCTTGTAAAATGACGATTGCAACTTTAAGAAATGAATAATTTCTAATAGTATGGTTTAAAAAATACTATATTCGTAACACTAAGTAATTTCTATCAAAACTTTAGGACAAAATCGCTATATATGCTCGTAATTGTACCTAGCTGCCATTAAATAAATAAAACGATCGTTTCAGGGTTAAATAGGTATTCAATAAAACATAGTTTCACAAAATAATTTTATTTACATTCTTATTTAATTTCACTTACTTAAACTTAAAATAAATCACAACTTATTGTAAACATTTATAAGTAATTAACAGATTATCATATAAGATCATTGACTAAATCACTTTGAAATAATAGTGAAGTACTTTTCAATTACAGAGATTTAAGTTAACTTAACAATAGTAATCTCTTTGATCTACATTAATTTTTCTCACACAATAGCAATCGTTTTTATTTTGACAGCCGACCCGCAGCAGTGAGGTTTTTAAACAAAACTTTAACAAATACTGTCGAACTGTCAAATGAAACTAATTACTATTGCAATTGTCAAGTAATTAGGCATGTCTTTTATGTTTATTATGGCGGGTTTGGGTGTAAAGCCTAAGGATATACATATACACCGTGACATTTAAGTCGTCTTACAAAAGCAGCCCACTTTATGTATCCAATGACGACTAACATTCGAAAAAAAAAAAAAAATTGTAATATTTTTTTAATTGCTCCTAGAGGTATTTTATGTTGGGTACATTGAGTGGCCCTTTGTCAGACGATTAAAATGTCACGGCTTATATCAATAAAAAATAAAAAAAAATGTTTACTAGTCTTTGGATACATGAAGTGGGCTGCTTTTGCAAGACGACTAAAATGTCACGGTGTATATGTCATGTTGCATGTGACTGTGCTATTAACTGGCCTAATACTACAAGTGAAAGGTGACAATCTAACGATTTTGTAAGTTTTTTCATAGTTTTCTACTGAACCTGTCGTGAAAATTTGACAATTATGTAATTTTTTTACAAATATGTCGCATTAGCTCTTATATTAGAAAGGGTCTGGATTTACGCGCAGTGACGAACATGCTTCGTCCATAACTCGAAGGAAAGCTAGATTTAGCAGTGTAATGTCATCAGTGTAGTCGTCGAAAGTCACTTATCTTGTTTTAATCTCATACACGTTCCTTTTGAACCTATAAGTTTTCTAATTAAAGATGAGAGATGGCCTTTGGCCGGAAACGATATGGCAACAAGTACGAAGTGCTTCTTCACAATAAATAAACTATTTAATAATGAGATCCTTTGCTTGATTATCTTCTATTACGATTCGCATTCTGAAACAAAAATAATGGTCATTTAACAATTCATGTTAAAAGTTCATGAAAATCACAATATCTCATAGTACCTATTAGGGAGAAGTTTAAATGTGAATAGGCAAACAAAAATACTAAGGAGATATCGGCAGGGGACGCCCTAGATGGACATAGTGACCTTATCGGTGATGTTCTTCAGAAAGGCCAGATGCGTAGTACTCGTCACCAGCGGCGGCGTGAGTATAAGACTAGATGAATGAACGTAAACGAAGCAAAAGGAGTACGTAAGGATCGTAGCAGGTGGCGTTCTGTAGGTTCTGCCTACCCCTATGGGAGAGGGCATGAATTTATGTACGTGTATGATAATAATAAGCACCACAACACCGTACCGCAGTAAACTTGATTTTGGATCTAATGTCTGTTACACCAGTTCCTATGTATGGACTGGCAAACAAAGGAAAACTAGGTAGGTAAGCTTTTTAACTTTTCTTTTACTTTCTGTTTACCGTGAAAGTTTTTTTTCTTCGAACAATGAAAATTGGGTATAACTTTTGCAGTTCGTTTAACCTTATTGTATCGTACATTTGTATTATTACTTCCTTAAATCCCGAAGTAATGTTTCTACAGTAAAATCCTATAAAAGCTTGAGCTCCGAAAATTGCAATAATGCAAAAGTATTTGTTGGATCTTTGCCAACGAACATGTTAACAACTCGTTTCCTCCTTAACTTTTGCCATTTGAAAAGAATCTTATGGTAATTGGCTGATTCAATACACCGAGTATTAAAACTCTCATCAGGCTGTTTTTGATGAAATTATTTATACATACAAAATAGCAACAAAGAATTTTTGTCCGTTTGTCTAGATGTACGTTCCGGATTGGCGCAAAAATGGCTGAACGGATTTGGATGTAATTTGGCACACAGATAGTTTATAATCTGTATTAACACATATGGTACACACGGCTATATATTGATATATAGCCGTGTGTACCATATGTGCTATAAATTTCTAGTATAAGCTGAGCTCTCATTGTATGGAAATCCTATACTATGCGAGATCAGCTTACTTTTAATCTCCGTAGTACGTTCCTGTGGGATACTTTAAGATATCCACACGGGCGAAGCCGCGGGAAAAAGCTAGTTCGCTAAAATAATCTGTTTAAAATGAACTCTACATTGAATAATTGCTACTGCTAAATGAAATTCTTTGATTGTCAATTGTTTAGGTTTGAGATTTGAAATTAATTTAAAACACCTTTCTGTTTCTGTCAATCGTTGGACAATGACAGAGACAGAATGTTTTAAATGAGCTTAGCGCTAAACGTATTTAGTCATTTGTGATGCAAGCGGTGCAAATATGTATACACATAGTTCTATATTTATATTTGTATAGAACTACACAAACGATATACACCAATCTATAAATAGGCGTATAGTTCTATAACTATGAATACACATAGTTCTTTCCTCCTTCTAAAGCCGGGTCCGCTGCGCCATGTTTTCGTGTTTTATATCCATCAAACACGAACCGATTTTTAACCGACTTCAAAAAAAGGAGGAGGTTCTCAATTCGACTTTTTTTTATGTTTGTTACCTCAGAACTTTCGACTGGGTGAACCGATTTTGATGATTCTTTTTTTATCTGAGAGCTGGTACTTCCCGTGTGGTCCCATTTCAATTTGGTCTAGTTCGATAACTGATAATGGCATCCATGAGAAAATCATATAAGTCTTAAAATTGCATTAAGTATGTGCGCGACAAATGGACGAATAACTCAATATCGCGCCAACCGCTTTCGATGATTCTTTTTTATAATAACTCATGCATTTTTTCTTCGAAAGCACCATTTGATGAAGTGGAACTGATGATGAAGACCACAAATGGCCACCGGAATTACTCAATAATAAATATTTCACGGGTTGCGATTCGATTACTTTAAGATGGCTGCAATGCAATTTATGCTGGTCACAATGCTTTATGGAGAATTGGAGCTGATGGTTAAGTACCAGGAGAACTCCTCAACGATCAACGTCCCTGTATCGGGAAAAGCAATATTTTGTAAAAGGTAATGAGCAGTTGAGATTAGGCTGTTGTAACTTAGGTAAATTACAAACTACCCACTAAAAAGCGAGAAATAAAAACTTTTATAAAACAAAATAACAACCGACTTCCAAAAAAAAAACACTACAAAGTGAAAAATAACTTAAATTTCGGAAGTCGGTGTCTTTGTATGTGGTTTTTGTTAAACCACGCCCCCAAATCGCTCGTGTTTGATGTTATAAAAAAAAAAACATAATTACCGTTTTCACATTTTTTATGTTTCTCCTTCAGCAGTATGGGTCCCAAATGGTTGGTGAGTAGAAAACCAATAGGCGTCGTGATCAATATGGCCTGCACGATGAGCCTCATGAGATTTTCTGCGTACTCCATCCGCACGTCATCAGGGTCGCCACGGGCTATCAGCGCGTTTATTGCTACGGGACATAACACCGCCTAAAAAGTGAAAAAAATAGGTTTTATTACAAAGATTAAGGACATCGACAAGTAAACTATTACCATGAATTCAGCACATAATTCTATATAGACCCCCCAGGGAAGAAACATCAAATTGGTAAAAAAAACCAGCTGTTTCATACAAAAGTTTACGGAACAGCAGATTTTTTAATACAACCTTAACTTACAACGTGTTTACTGGTTCAGATATCAAGGAAACGGAACTTTTCTATTATTATCATCATCATTATTAGCCTATAGCAGGCCACTGCTGGACATAGGACTCTCCAATTTCCATTCAACCCGATTCTCGGCAACTATTCAACAGCGTGGCGCTTTAATGGTGACATAAATTTAACACACGTATACGGATTAGCGTTTTCTTTTTATGGATGTTTAGATCATAACATCGCATCAATGAAAATAAATGGAATATCATGCAAAGAGAAGGCGAATTGAAGGAAAGAGAGCCCTATGTCGGCGAGCGTTTGAAAATTTTAAATTTTCAGTTAACGAATTATTTTTCCTTATGAATACGATATTTAATTATTATGATATTTATTTATTTGAATGATTACTGGCCACTAGTCCTACCCGTGTGTTAAATTAATGTCGCCGTTATAGCGGCAGGTTGTATATATGTATATTTGACTATAGAATTAACATTGTTTGCTACAGACATAGACACTCTCCATTCTTTCATAGTAGCGCGACTCGATTCCTGAATGTGATAACGAAATCGAACAATTTATCTATCGGATAACAGATTGGTAAGATGTATATGGCTTACACCTGCTCGGGTGAAGGTAGGTATTGTTTGAACCTGAGGTTAGTCACTATACATTACTGAATGTATGTTGGTCTCTTTTGCCTAGAAAAGACAAAAAAAAACAGTGGCTCTCCGGGAGTGCCGACAGAAGTGAAAACTTTAAACAAAAATCGGCACCACGGTAATCAACGCGTTGATGTCTATTACTCCACGCACCGCGGCAATCAACGCGTTGATGTCTTTTTAATGATCAAAAGGTGGTGTCTTCACGGTGTCGTGAAATCAATGGTTTAGTCCCATCCCAAAAATGCCCAATTCGCCTAAAGAAGTTTTCACTTCAAAAAAACAACGACTAAAGAGACGACAAGACAAAGTCTTGTGGTGGTGCATAGGATCTAGTCTTGTTGTCTCTACATAGTCAGACGCAACTGGGTATACTGAAATCTGCCCTAGACTTCGTAGGTAAAAAGATGGAGACTATAAATGACTTCTCAAAGTAATACCTTAATTATTAATTACGATATGATTAAAGGTTATTGACCTGGGTGTGAACTTTGGGTAGAGGTCAAGGATTCGCATTTAAATCCATTAAGATGGAAGGATTAACTCGAAGTGATGTCTCGTTCACTGTTCATTATCCGAAACAATATTTAAACAGGATTTAAATTTTGCTGAAACCTTCTTAAAGTCTTGGTTGCCTAGAGGTTTATAAGCCCATTTTATAAAAACAGAGGCTACAGGTTCGAAATTGGATAGATGCCTAATTGACTTTCAATGCTGAAAATGAAATTTTTGAAGGAGGAATTTTTGGTAGACAGGTAGACAGACTAGAGTTCTAGATCAGGAAGGATCTACAACTCTAGTTTGTCTAATGATAACCGACACCCAGCGAACAAGAGCGATTGATCTATTTATGAAACAAACGAACGCAACCTTACCTAATCTGCAGCAGAACATTTTGATGGGCTTTATTTAAGGGATCGATTTTTTTTTGTTTTTTTAAATTGTTAGGTTAATTGACTTTCAGATACATACCTCTACAATAGACTTGGGGATCCAAGTGCAGCACACGAACAACCTCTCCCGTATAGATAACTTTGAGCACACGAGGAATGCGACGATCAGTCTGACTGCCAGACAAACGAACAGTATGCCGAACCCCACGAGCATCACTTTTGATATCTCCGACTGTATCTGCAATAAAATACTTCAGATTATTACTTTGTACTAAGAACGTTTAAGGGGCTTAGCCTTTATAACAGTGATATAATATCGTCTGACATAATTTGTTTTATCACAAAGCGGGAGCAACGTCAAATTGCGTTGTTATTTTAGTAAATTTCTGTCATATAATTATGTATAAATTAAATTTATGCCATTTAAATGCTTGATCACATATATTTTATAATTACAATTCTGAACCGAAAGCAAGCCCAATCATAATCGCATGCCATAATTGGAATTACGATAAACATTATTTTACCAATCGACTAGAATTTGCTAGGGTTGTTCAAAGCAATTGACCATAATCTGTTCGTTGATGTGTTTGAGCATGCCTTTATGACAACATAAAGGCATGCTCAATTTCCAAATTATTTTGCTATAATTTGATTTTGTTTTAATTACAACTGATGCTCTACTAGTGCTTATAAATGAAAATGTACAATGATTGGCGAAAAATGAAAAACCAATTTTTAAAACACTTTCTACCAAAAACTACTATAATTTAAAACGTTTTTTTTTCACGCTCTTGTTATCTGTGGCCAAAGACAAAATCGTAGAAAAGCAGTGTTGTCAACTTAGTGGGATTTCTGCTAAACCTGGGGTTTGGACAATCGTGCTGGCGGCGAAATTTTGCTGGTGGTTTTGTCTAGTGGTTAGTTTAATTCAATTTGTAGAAATACAGTCAATTACTCGATTCGAGAAAATATTAAAATAACACGATAACGGCATGATTTGTTGTTTGTCTGAAACCTGTCAGTCATTTTACGATTTATTTCTTTCAAACGCCGAAACCACTGCGGATTCGAACGCTGATTTGGAAAGACTGTTCAGCATGACGAATATAGTGAAGCCAAACAGAGGCTCCTCCCAAGTGGAGTTGAAAAACAACGTCATATCGAAAAAAATATCCCACTGTAACATACTTCCGGGATGAAAAGCCATTATTATGTATCAATCTATTTCTATTTTGTATTAACACTGTACCTACCTATCAGATGAAATTGTATTTATATTATAGTTATGAAATGAACTGGTGAATAACCGTTGTAATAAAAAATAATAAATAAATAAAATAAATAAATAAATCAAACAAACATCTTCACTAACTTTTTCATTCATATTGTGATATTATAGTAAGATGATGTTTATAAAAACCGGCTAAGTGCGTGTCGAACCACGCACAATCAAGGGTTTCGTATTTGGGATGAATTTATCCCAAAAACAAACTTAACTTTGTAGTTGAAAAACATGTTCTTCTTATAGATATATTATTAAAACTGGCGTTAGATCGGTAATACAAAAAAGAAAGGTAAGCGTAGGTTAAAGCGAGATAGATAGACGAAACCGTTCACGTACACGCTATCGGCAAATATCGGCGAATGCTAGTCGTGAACAAAATAAATCCCGCTTATTTCAAAAAAAAAAAAGATCAGAGGTTTCAAAGAGAAAATTTGTGTTTACCAGACGTAATTAATTTTGGTTACGTGTGAAGTACCTGGATGTAACTCATATAAAAAAGCAAAAGCAGCGAATTTATAATTTCACATGTACAAGTGCAACGTTTAACTGCCTAAATGCAATGTTTTAGAACTGCTATGAAAATTTATTACACAAATGGATGTGACTTTTTTAATGCAATGTGATGCAATGACATAGACACTAGCGCTGCGTCAAAAGGACTTCAGTGGTGGCGCGGGCTCTGATAAGATGTTGATATATATTTCTTAAATTAATGGCTTTGCAGGAGGAAGGAGGAGCTCGTGGCCAAGTACTAACAGCCGCACGGGTCGATCCATCAGGTTAAGCTACACTTGTCCGGGTTGGTCCGTGGATGGGTGACCATTTCTACATATCGAGACTCCTCCGTGCCTCGGAAAGCACGTTAAGTAGTAGGTCCCGGCTGTCATTCGTGGATATTTGACAGTCGTTACGGGTCGTCAGAAGCCCGAAAGTCTGACAACCAGTCTTAACAAGGGATATTGTATTACCTAGTTAGGGGGTTGTGGAGGTCAGAAAGGCATTAGCTCTATGTAAAATACTGGTATTCAGCTGCATACGGTAAGACTGGAAGCCGACCTCAACATGGTTGGGAAAAGGCAATGCAGATTGATTAATGGCTTCGCACAACAAGTGCAATTTAAAGATTTTTACTTAGTGGATCCGTAGTTGTAGCCCGCGAAATTCAATTTTTTTTTTACGTTTTTTGAAATTTGCAGGTCAGTGTTAGGTTGTATCTTGATCAAAATATGATTCGCGACTATAACAGATATTGTATATCACTTACATTTTTTCGTAATGGAAATTTCATGAGTAAATCCCAAAAAAGATTTATAAGTAAAATCGATTGCTGCCACTACGCTGCTTTCGGTTTGTTTCATGTTTCATTCGATAGAAGAAACCAATTGGGATAAAAACTGTCACTTGCTCACTTCAGATGGCTCTGATCTCTATCGTCTTATAATTTGACAGCTAGCCATACATTTTTTGCAAACAAGCGGCTTCTTTTACGCATAATTAATTATTGAATTCAGTTACGCAGCTGTTTACTGAGCCATTTACGGGACCCATGTATTTGCCAAAGATGTTATAAGAAGAAAACTGTGGGGCAAAGCTACGGCCACGGACGACGCACGGACTATGGGACTACGTCTGCGCTCGGTGCTTGGTGTGGCAACACGCCATGTTCGAGTTCGCGACAAGTCAATCGTCATCCTGAGGATGCCTCGTTGAGAGGTGAAACACGTGTCGATTTCTTTCAGGGTCTTTTTAAGACTCTTTAGAAATAGCTAAGCGGAACAGGTTACTGTCTGGTTACGGGTCTGGCTATTTGTGTACCTTTTTAGACGCACATTGTTCACTCTTTAGCATCTCAAACAGATTGCGGTTGATACCAGAAATATTTGAGTTACGAAATACGAAAGTCGTAAAATAAAGCAAATTCGACTCTGAATGAAACCAATTCCTCTTAATTGGTTATCGAAAATGTATTACGCAATTAGGTTATAGGTTATATTTCGAAATCAAACAATCTCGCTAAATCATTTACGATTATATAGCACATTTATTTAATAGGTACATATATGCCTTGTTCATACTCCTGACTGGCCTGCGATAGTCATGGAAAATTGCAAGTGGATCTTTATTTGTACAAATTGAAAGCTTACTACTACTACGCATAGTATTCATATTATATGTCAGTTTAGAACCTGGTTTAAAGCGTGTGAAAAAAATAGACGCCTTGTTTAGAATTCGAAGCCGGAACGAATCGTAATTCATAAAGCTTTTGCCGTTGCCGTGTATTTATATTCCAAGAGCTTCTATTTACCTAAATCCATTTAATTCGCTTCTGTAAATAATCAATATACGTACCACGAAAAAGGTTCCGGTGTAGGCGAAGAGAGCTGGCTCGACCGCTGACCACATGACGCGGTACGCGGTGGAAGCGGGGTTGTTATTCAGTTTCCAGCCAGCCTTCGCCCAGTGCCGCGCCGCTGTCGCATTGCATGCCAATACTGCTATACCACCTACAAAAATTAAAATATTACGGTTATTATTTATTTAGAGGAGATTTTTTGTAATATTATATAGTTCCCAGAAAGAAATATTTTTTGTAAGAAATACAAAAAATAAAAATAATAAATAGTTGAACCAAAAGCATTCAAAGCATCATTTATCATTTAAATTAGGGAAGTAGCCAAAATTGATACCAAATATTTGCACAATTGTTATCACAAAGACTACTTTGTGATAACAATTGTAGCACCAGAGTGCGAGTCATCAAGTATTGCTCATATGGATGACTCGCACTCTGGTGACTTCGTCGAGCAAACATGATTTTTTAATATATATATGTTCGTAGCGTATGTTTTTTTTTATGTATGTGCGCCCATTTCTCCGTCAATTATGGACCGATTTTGAAAATTCTTTTTTGTTTGAAAGGTTATGCTCTCAAAGTGGTCCCATATAAATTTTATTAACTTTGCTTGGATAGTTTTTGAGTTAGCTTCAATAATACAAATTTTTTCCCACTTAGTATGTGGATGATTATGATATGTAAGTTCCTGTGACTGTTATTTACATAGCAGGTAGTGGTATTCGAATTTGTGAGGTAGGTACGTACCACAACTAAAAAGTGAAAAATAAAAACGATTTTCAAAAAAAAAAGTGTCTTTAGTTTTGAATTTTCGTTTTTTGCCACCGACTCCCGAAATTTAAGTAATTTTTTCACTTTGTAGTGTTTTTTTGGAAGTCGGTTGTTTTTTTGGAAAAAGTTTTTTATCATTTGCAAAATAAAATGTCGTAACCATTTACTCTTTTGATCTTCAAGTATTGTTTACTTGAAGATCAAAAGAGTAAATGCTTCAGTAAATATTTAAAATGCAAGTTTACATAAAAATGTACAAGCTAGAGTCCCGTGGTTTTCTAATATATAATGTTCTCTCGTGATATTAAATCACTGAAATGAAAGATGTTGCACAGACCGAGCGGGCATGGGAAAAGTCAGCTGTTCGAGGCACAGAAAATAAGGCAGTAACTCAGCTGAAACTATCATAAAGTATTTTATTAGTTTGATAATGTTACGACGTACTAAAAAGTAGTTGAGAAAGGTTAAGAAAGGTCAATGTTAAAAACAAATCTTACTTTTACGTATTTTTACATTTAGTTTGAACTAACATCGTAGGAGGGTGATAAAAGCTTGTAAAGTAAAACATATGATTGAAAAGCTCCGCTGAAACCTCGCTGCTACACTCACATAATTTGCATTTGAAAAAGAAAAATGGTTCGAACACCACCCATTTTGTAATACGGTAACCCATTTTATATGTACTCGCTTAAACATACCTATAGTAAAATCTCTATCTTTTCTGCGTTGTATTTCCGTGTTACGGAAATTATAACATAAGGCCGTATTTCCGTCTAGTACTAGATGGTGTCTCTTTGTAATTAGTATTTTTTGTATCATACTTTTGTTAACATAGAATAAAAAGGAATAATATCTTTATTCTTACTGACTATCGCCGCACTATTGTAAAGAGGCAGAATGTATAAGAATATAACCACTGAGACTATAGGCTTCAGTGGGTGCACTAGAAGTCTGTTCTTAATGCACATTGAGCTTTAAAATAGAGTGAACTGGTTGTGTAAGGATTTTCTGTAGGTATCACAGAAGTAACGATAGTTACACATTTCATTTGTGTTCTTGTGCACTGAATTACTATTTGCATATATTTGTCGAGATTAAACACATTTTGTCATTCTTTTTTTTGTTGCATGAAAAAGTTATGTAACCTTTTTAGTGATATATAAATAATATGCACCGCTACTAGCTGTTTCATGTCAAGAAAACCTGTAAAGCCACTAGAGTGATATTTAAAAAAAAAATACTTTTTATTTATGGTTGTTCACATGAAAAATAATGCTTCCTTTTTGGTGACATTTTTAATAAAATAGTTTAACTAGATAATTATTGCTTCATGTCAAATCGTAGATTGTTTGCCTAGGGAGCAAACAATTTTTAAGGTGAGAGTGTTTCTTTGAATCCAGAGTGGAGCGAAGGATTCTAGAATAGAATCCTAAGCGCAGCGAGGGATTCAAAGTTCGTCATTTGAGCTTAAAATAGTGTTGCTCCCGAGGTGAACACTCTACTTTCTATCACCCTCTTAAGAATAAAAAAAAAACGTGTACGGTCCGACACCCGTCAGGAACGAAATTCCTTCTTACGTATGATTTAAAACAAAAACTCAATTTTCACAGCCGCCATCTTAGATTTACATTATGACCTCACTATCGGCTTTAGCACCCTCGAAAACTATGAAAACGAAACCCTAGACAAAAAAAAGTCACAGCCGTTATCTTGGATTTTCATTTTAACCTCACTATCGGCTTTAGTACCATTGAAAAGCATGAAAACGATAATGATGATGATAAATTTGAAAATTTTCGCATCCGCCATCTTGGATTTTCATTTTTACCAAGTTCACACTTTCTCTCTCTCTTGCCAGCCTGTTAATTATTCATACAATGTTCGTGATTGATCTCTTTGGTGATTGGAACTTTTACTAATAATATCCACATTCCAAATTCAAATCAGTTTTAGTCCCTGTTTACGAAGAATAAATTAGCTCTTTTTTGAATACATGTGATAAAAAATTATTAATAAGTCGTTAGAGTATTATATTTTTTAAACATACTTCTTATTTTAAATAAGGTTTTTTAGTTGTTAGCCTGTTTCAAACTGTTATTTTACATTAAACCTTCTTAATTATTTTTTTTGGAAATATTTCGCTTTCCTTTTATTAATTTATTATGACGATGAACTATTTCATATATATAATAACATTGAATCATACTGGTATATTCGAGGCATGTCTCTTATTTCCAAATTGAATTAGCGGTGCCATGTGCAATCCTTCATTAACAGGTTCAGGCTTTCACGTCGTCACTACGGGATTGGGATTTCGTACTAGAAGTAAGTACTTACGACATATTTCATACTGAAGTATTGAGATGTGCAATTACGTACAAAAAGGATATACCTACGTGTTTACAGTAAAACAGCGACCTAATTAATACTAAGTTTATTTTGTAGTTAGTGGATATGTCAGTAACAAATTAAGTGAAGTTTTAATCCGGGTATAGTATAAACTATATCGTTCTAATTGGTATGTTAAACCCTTCTAAGCTCCGCTCTTTTCCTGCAGAAGATTTTAATGAAACTTATACCTACTAATTGTGATGTGTGATTTGAATTTGGAACATAAAGTAGAAATGGCATACGAACATTTACGATAGGTGGTAGGTACATACTAATTCCATGCATTCACCATTAAGATCTGCACTAAAAAATAAATTGTTCGAAAATCGAACTGGCCACCACGAGTACCTAGAATATAAATAAAAGAAAAATAGAACAAATTAAAAAGCGGCGCGAATACTAAAAATTGATTTGCTTTGATAAACAACAAATTACTTATCTACAAATTCTCACAAAAATGTCGAGTGACGATAGTGATTTGACGTCGGAGTACATTAAATCCGAAGCCATTAGCATTACCAACAATCTACTCCCAGAAAAGTCCAAGAAATCGTACATGAAAGCCTACGACGATTTTTACAAATGGAAAATTACAAAGGGCGTCATGTCTGTATCTGAATCAGTGCTTTTAGTCTACTTCCAGCATTTGTCATGTACAAAGAAGCCAAGTAGCCTATGGTGCATCTATTCGATGCTCAGGTCAACAATAAGCATAAAAAATAATATACAAATGAATAAATACACCAAATTACTGGATTTTTTAAAAAGGAAATCAGAAAGACATCGTCCTAAGAAATCAAAAGTTTTAACAGCTCAAAATGTGGAAACATAATGAAGCCACTGACTACAGCCTTCTTGCCAGAAAAGTAAGTACCTAGTACCTACCTATTGATTACATTTTTAGTTACTAAAATAGCTACATACTTACTATAAGGTAAGTAAGTATAGGTACTAGCTACCCGCTCATGAATCGATCGCTTGTGTGCGATCTACTGATGTGATGTTTCGACTCTAAGTTAAATAATTATTATTATTGTAAATCTTCGTAAGGTTTATGTGTTATTATTAAAAACAATAAACTTTCTTAGATTTGATTGACACACACATGAGTGTGTCAGTCAAATCTAAGAAAGTTTGTAACATGTAATGCATAAAAAATTATATATTACGTAAGTTACCTTCCTACTTAAATACTAACCTACCTACCTATTTTTGTTACATGCAGGTGGCATTATTTTTTGGAGTGAATGGCGCTTGTCGTGGAAATGAACTCGTAAATATTAAAATTGAAGATATCGAAAAACAGTCAGATTTTTTGCTGATAAATTTTCCAGATACCTACAAAATCAAAGAAAGAACGGTCATTCGTAGTCCGTGGAGAATACGTAAGAATTATCGAAAAGTACTAAGCTCTACGCCCCTCTAATATAAACACTAACAGATTTTTCGTAGCTTATAATAATGGCAAGTGCACCAGGCACGTCATTGGAAAAAATAAGATCAGCAGCATGCCGACAGAAATTGCGAAATACATGAAATTGACAAATGTCGAGCTTTACACGGCTAGTCTATTAGCGGATTCAGAAGCAGGCATGATCCAGATTAAAAGATACGGTGGCTGGAAATCTGATGTAGCAGCAGAGGGTTTCACTGAAAATTCTATAAAAAATAAGGATAAAATAAGCTGCCACATTGGTGACAACATCAAACTAAAAACACCGTTGATAACTGATCCTTGGACTCCTTTGTCACCACAACCTTCCACATCAAAACACTATTCATCTAGCCCGCTGCCTCAAGCACCACCTTCACCAACTTTCACGATCCAAAGTGGTCCTCAGCAGACCCAAGTTTCTGAAACTTTACTTAAAAGTAATACTCAAATAAACTACCTCAACTTCAATAAATGTACCGAATAAAAACATAACTTTGTCTTTCCACAACTGGTCTAATGTATCAAAAATTACCTTTAACATTTGTTTTAAATAGGTCTACTAACTTTACTTGTAATTTTAATAAATATCAGATTGATTGATTCTAGTACTATTGCTTTTTATTGTCTCGTAGATGGTGTGAAAAGTAGACTGTTCTCCTCAGGGATAAAGCAGCCTTCGTTTCGGGCGACCTTGAATCCCACGCTGCACTCAGGATTATTGAACGCTAGAATCTTTCGTTTTGCTCGGGATTCAATACGGCGCCCGCTATATAAGACACTACTTTATCCCTTTAGTGCATAATCTACTATTAAGCTGTAGGAAATCCCAACCACACTTCGCTCAACTAAATAATATAGGTACTAAATAGTGTCAATTCTTTAGTTGTTTGACTTTGACAGCGATGTGAGAAGTTTTTAGTGCCTCGTTACATACTTAGTAGTTATGTCATGATCGTGAAAAACCGTTTTGTTGTTCAAGTGACCATGCAGCAGACTGCGGAAGTTCGTGTCAGTTTTTTTACTAGATTTTTTGGCAACACCCAGATTTTATCTGCTTTGTAAATAGCAACATGTTGTTGTTGTTGGTGGTTGTTGCAGGGTGTTGTTCCTTGAAGGATTAATTGAAAAAAACAGTGTTATTTTATTTTGTCCTGATATCGATACCCATCACGTCTGTAGAGTTTTGCTAGTTAGTTTATTTTACCCTGTATGACTAAGATGAACACAAATGAAGGATTATTGAAAATCAATCCATAGGGGTTAAATAGGAGATGAAAGTTTTTATGTTAGTTTGTCATTTTACCACCCACTTACCGATTATTTAAATGGTGTCAGCATCGAAAACGCAATAACATAATGAAAACAAAAAAACTGAAATAAAAAACAACTAACCTGTGCCACCCCACCCGAACTGTGTGGTAATGAAGCTGGCGAACAGACCGCCAATCACGACGAAGAGTACCCTCAACTCCGTGAGGTAAGCATCTCGTGAGTGCGGCATGAACTTGGCAAGGCTGCCCCAGATGGCGCCAACAACTGCGCCCAACAACAGCGCACACGCCGCCTGCAACAACCAAAAGTTAGCCGACATTCTGCTCAAATTATTGCGATAAGTTGGTGCTCTTCGGTGTTTTGGTAAGATTTTAGGATTATCGAACTACTGAGATTCTCCGGTGAGTAGGTTGATTGACGAAGATTTACTGCGTTTTATGTTTAAAAATATTTTATTGGATAGTAATATTAATTTAAAATAAAATGAATGATAAACGTTGGGGAACAAAAAATGATTTCACTGGTGCTATTTCGTAAGTTCAAAGTATACAAGTGTTATTCGAAAAGCAACGTTATGACAAAATAAATAGCATGTTAATTCTCCCACTCAATATTTTTATTGTTCTTGAGTTCTATTACTATTACAATATCTTTTTGACAAAATAGGTACTTAAATCACACAAAATTCAGTAGATACAACTTACCCTAGCATACCGGTACGCATCATCGCCGTCGTACATGATAAAGCTGTGGATGACGCCGAACACGCCAACACTGAGAGCTGTGTCGGTTCCGCCTGAGGTGCATATCAGCTGCGGCCAGTTCTGACCCAGGTTCTTGCCGGCAGTCAGTCGCGTCACCGTCGGCATCAGGATAGGACATGACACTGACGCGTATATCGATCCTAAAAGGAAACCTGAGGAAGAGAACTTTGTATTAGACAAGTTTTAAAACTTTACGAATAATATATAAATTAGACATTTTAATCTTAAAATTACACCTATTAGTAAAATCAAAGCTCTATTTATGAATTTCATGCGTCATTTATCACCAATTTCTTTAGCAAAACAATTAGGATGCGGTATTTACATGATGCGTTGGTTTTTCAGGTCCGTTTTTCTAAAAGAAAAAAAATCTTTCTTACAAAAAATGCAACTGACTTCCCAACTACTAGGTGAAAAATAACTTTAATTTCGGAGTAGTAGGTGGTCTTTGGATCAGTATTTAAGTTTTTTGCCACAGACTTCCGAAATCAAAGTTATTTTTAACCGACTTCAAAAAAAAAGAGCAGGTTCTCAGTTCGTCGGAATATTTTTTTTATGTATGTTCCCCGATTACTCGAAGACGGCTGAACCGATTTGAAAAATTCTTTTTTTGTTTGAAAGGGTATACTTCCAAGTTCGTTTCATTGTCATTTGGTCACGATTTGATGATGAGATCTTGGAGAAATCGAGGGAACTCTTCAAATATTATAGACACACCTATAGCGATTTGGGTATTTTTTATAGTAACTCGTGCATTTGCTTTTGAAAAGCACCATAATATAAAAATAACTTTAATTTCGGAAATCGGTGGCAAAAAACTTAAATACTGATCCAAAGACACCGACTTCCGAAACTAAAGTTATTTTTCACTTCGTAGTTTGGAAGTCGTTGTATTTCTGGTGAAAATATTTTTTCACTTTGTAATGTAACAAAAGTTCCACTCCACCAAATGGTGCTTTCCGAGAGCAAATGCACGAGTTCCTATAAAAAAATACCCAAATCGCTATAGGTGTGCCTATAATATTTGAAGAGTTCCCTCGATTTTTCCAAGATCCCATCATCAGATCGTGACCAAATGACTATGGAACCAACTTGAAAGTATACCCTTTTAAACGAAAATAGATTTTTTCAAATCGGTCCAGCCGTTTTCTAGTAATCGGGGAACATACATAAAAATAAAAAAAATATTTCGACGAACTGAGAACCTTCTACTTTTTTTGAAGACGGTTGAAAAACCTTTAGTGACGAAAACTAAATACTGCGACGTATAAAAAAGTACAGTTCATATTTACTTGTTATTTAGTATAAAGCTTTTGTATCAACTACATCTCGTTAAAAAAGAAAAAACGGCAAAATACCACAAAGAGAGTTGGATTCTGAGAACACAAAATGTTGTGTAAAAAAGGTAGCGTCAATAATTAATACAAAAAATATCTTAAAGATATCATTGAACTGTACCTTGACACTTTTTCTTTACATTGATAAATAATTGCATGGAAGCACTTTTTTATTATTTACATTGATAAATGCACGTTTACAGTGCCAGGCTTCAGTGAGCACTGTTAATATTATTCAGCAAATATAATTAACTTATGCAAATTGAAGGCATGTTCATCATTTCATATTTTACGCTGACGCGTGTACGATAAAAATTCAATATAATTAAATCATTACACTATCAGTGAATACAGTCCATGTTGATTTAGCGCGAAGTATAACATACGGGTATGGGTAAATAAGAGCCCGAAAGTAAAACAAAAAGTCACCGTTGGAAACTTTTTCGCTTTGATGCTTTGTCCGGAAAATCGGGCCGTGTAGGTACTCGTAATTACAGGTGTGCGCACGCAGCGTGGCACGGCGGCGTGGCGATGGTGTGGTGGCTGCGAGCTCGCGGCGCGTCTCAATGGTGCGCTCCACGCTACACGTCATGCGGCGAAAATGCATTCAAATCTTTTGCAATACGAGTTCCGCACCAGAATTTATTGAATTGGCTTTGTACCGCGCACACACCGCTCTCCATTGTTCAGCGTTCGTGACAAATTTTATTTTATTACACGGTTTGAGGTGTTTTGTGTTTTATCGAACGTTAGTTCGCAGTTTTTGCAGGCTAACGTTGATTTCTAATTTATTTCTCGCGTCGACTTGCCCCGCTTGCTAATAAATGGGTTGGGACGTTCTAATAACGGACGATGAGAGCGTTGATTTATCAGAACTAATGTGTGACACGTTTTTCTATAAATAGAACAGTTTAAAAGACATTATAATAGTTTAGCATCTGCTACTGAACATTATTGAAGTTTGGCGAGACACGAGTATTCTTATACTTATTTTGTTTTGTGAAATCAAGATATGAAATATGTATGCTATTAATAGACAAGTCCATCAGAAGCTTTTGATAAACAAAAAGGCTTTTGTTGGAATTACTAGGAAAATCAGCGATTTTGAAACGTTCATATTCTGTAAATAAAATATAAACCTGTGTGGATTAGTAACGGACTAGATATTCTGTGGATAGTTTCAATAGGCTACTGAAAGTTTTCAACAGGTAGTTGATTTACAAAAATTTTGCTACATTGTTTTCGAAGATATTTGTAGTAGTTATTTTCACTATATATTTTATCTGGAATAGATTTAAATGCGCAGTAACAACGAATACGAGTACCACTTTGTATTTTGTTTACTTTAGGCTTGCAGTGAAGCTGTCAGCAGCGTTATAATGTAAGTAATTAATTCAAGATCAAATGAATGACGTAGTTTCATGTGTAAATCCTCTTTCCTTTAATTTCACTCACACACTGACACTAGTTTACGAAGAAGACGTGAATTAATAACAGCCTTCATTGTACTCCAATTCCCACAATTTCATATAATTATAGGCAAACTAAAGATAATTAGCGCTTGCTTGCAAATTTCGCACGTAGTGAAGGGTGCAGTGTGCTTTGTTCAAAGAAAAGGATCAATAATACAACATATATGGGTAGAATAGCAATGTTTGGTTACAAGTAAATCTCTCTAATTTTCAGCTAAGTACATTAGAGACTTTAGCAAGTATCTTATTTAAACGAGAACTTATGACTTTGTATCCTGATATTCGCGATGAGCTTAGTTTATTTGTGACGTTTTCACCAGTTTTCACTGGCGAAATGTGGGTGTACCTACTACAGGTACACCTCTGCCCAACCCTTCGGGGAAACAAGGCGTCATGTTATGTTATGTTATGTATTTTCATCGGTGGACGAATTAAAGACTTTTATGAAGCTTATATTTTGGCAATAAGCTTTAGTTCTGATCCTAGTGTCCAATTGTGGGTCTTCCAAAGAGACTGGATGTAGATAGGGAATTCCTATTAAAAAAATAAAACCTAGTTTGGAATAGGTATCTTACCCCAAAGCCAGGGATATCCAAGCAGTAGGTTCATGCAGACAGCAAGGGTCACGACCTCAGCAGTCCAGGGCAGCACTCCTAGTGAAGCTACCTGCTTCCAGTTCGTCTTCATATAGCTCAAGTTCCAGCTCAGAGAACCCTTACCCAAAATGATTACTGGGTATATTTTTCTGCAACAAATGTTAATGACGATGATGTTATTTCTTCTTTTTTGGAGTTTCTAAACGGACTCATACAAACTTTTGAATAAACTGACTAAAAAACACAGTGTTGTAAGTGATAATACGCGGACTGTGTGTGTTTGAGTATTTTTTACCATTGCCAGCTTGATCAGTATCGGATATATAGGTATGCGCTAGGTTGAAGCTGTTACTGTTACTTTATTATATTTGGCTATAGAAGCAGTTGCTATTCTATCCTAAATATTATGTTCTAAAAGTTATTAAATCGGTGATTTGGCTTACCTCATAAACCCATCAATTTCAGTGTAATCTCGCATGTCGAGGTATCCAATATTTCGCGCCGTGATGCCGGTTAAGATGGCCGCCAACAGAGGCGGGAGCGTCGTGGTCATCTGCAACACTTCTCCGGTGGCCCAGGCTATGGCGGTTACCACCGCAGGCCTGAACCACCGCCCGTTCCAACTCCACTCCTCCCCGAATGCACACCATAGCAAGCCCCATGACGCTAATCCTATAGATGATGAAGATGGTACCATGTTTAAAGTAGAAAAAAATAATGTTTTAATATGATTTCTACTTTTAGCATTGAGCTGTTAATCCTGTTGTATTTCGCTGACATTTTTGTATTTCCAAAACAGGGTAAGCTTTGTGATGTGTATGCTCAATTGTTTACGAACATAATACATTATTCGGCCTGATATTCATGCTAAACCATAGGCAAGAATTAAAAAGTTTTAAGCTTTTGTTCAACTTGTTACGGCGGCTTTGTTACGGCTTAACGGAAAACGCGATTGACCATAGTTACCCCTATATACTTGGCAATATTGTATAATACGTATATTTAACGATGAATGGCAGCTATCTACGTTTTATCGAGGTTTAAGAACAATTGTTTCTATGCGTGACTTATAGAGTTGATTACTGTCTAAAATTGATAAAGGATCAAGGAAAAATTATCAAATGGTTGTCATTTTCTGATATATTGTGTGCATAGAAAAGATGACAAATCTTTACAGAAGCAATAGGTAATTTGCCTACTCAAATATACTTTATGCACATGACGATTATAGAAGAGTTTAGTACCTAGTTATTTCTAGTTAGATGGTTATCGCAAATTTTCTTTGTAGGTAGGTACTAATATAATGTCTACAAGAAGTCATGTGAGAAGCTAACAAATAATTATTTATCTAGAGCGATAGGGACGCAGCTCGCAGGTTCAAGATCACTGCCGTTACTGCAGCATTTTGGGAGATTGAAGAGATGCTAATAGATTAACACGCCAAACAAGAATGACCTTTATGCCCACAGGAAACCTTAACAATAGAGATTAATTAAACTATTAATTTCAGAACTGTTTTTACTTCCCCGAGATGCGGTTTCTACTAAATTCTACAGGCTTTTTATGGGTTTATAGTAAAACAATACTCCCAAACGTTCCAGGCAAATATAAAATTGTGAAATTGTCAACTAAAACCTATGTGGTGATAGATTCTAAGTTAAGGGTACATCACAAAGCTAGGATTAAATTCAAATTTTTCTACACAATTAGGATTTAAAACGACATTCACTTGTTTATTCACTTGGCTGTAAATACAATTCGTTCACAGAAGTCCAGTAATATCAGCCGATGTATTCTGTAAAAACCTCACCTTGAAATTTTAAGTAAAGTATGTTTGAAATGAGCTAGTGTCAATCTCTAGCATCAGATTGAATGACAACTCACTTCATCTAAGTTTTCACTTTGAGACTTTTACAGAATAGACCGGCTGTAGTAGTTTTCTTAAATTATAAATCACAAAGCAGCGTACTACTTACCTAGTAATAATAAAAGGAAATAATGAAGTAAAGTCCCGGTAGCTGCAATGCATGCAGTATTTTCCTTTTTAACATCGTCAATTGCAGTCTTTTCTGAACTATAAGTGAATGTTAATTCAGGCGTTCTAAAAATAAACAGAAAACAATATCGTTTATTCGAACATAATTGATAGAAGCAATTAAATTGTTCGATTCAATTAAATTGATCACGCTGAACACTCACTCAGATTCTCTCATAACTGTAATTTGACGGCTCGTTATTGTTACTAATAACGTGTCGTCTTCACTCATACTGTTTAATAAGTGCAATCTAATGAGGCACGCACACTAAAATGTACTAACTTACGTTTTAAAGTCTTCGTTGTGTATGATATAGACACCCTTATCTATGGCAGTTGTAGTATTTTTATCTGAAAAATCATCTCATGTATTCTTAAGATCACATTGCTTATTTTATATTTATTTTCGGGATTGGTGTCAATAAAAAAAAATAACTTGATAATTAAATACTCAATTACACTTCTCGTCGATACTATGAAAACCCATGCACCTATATACGCATTTGTACATAAACAGCCTTTAAAAATCGGTTTAGTCTATTAATAAATTATACAAAATATTTCATCGAAGATAACTCCAGAGGAGTTATCATCATTTCAGCTGAAAAACGTCCACTGCTGGACATAGGCCTCCTCCAAGCACCACCACTTCGACCGATTCTGTGCTTCTCACATCCAACGGATTCCTGCGGCCTTTGCCAGGTTATCGGTACATCTTGTAGGAGGCCTTTCAACGCTATGCTTTCCGGTACGCGATCGCCACTCCAGAACCTTTCGGCCCCATAGGCCATATGTTCTGCGGGCAATATCCCCACCACTGCCTCTTAAGTTTGGCAATTATTTGGGCTATGTCGGTTACCTTGATCCTCCTACGGTTCTCTTCATTTCTGATTCGGTCACGTAGGGAAACTTCAAGCATATAGCCCTCTCCATTGCCCTTAAGGTGACTTTCAGCCTTTTAATGAGGCCTACTGTGAGTGACCACGTTTCAGTACGAGTACCATAGGTCTGGCAACATGCATTGGATAAAACTTTCGTCTTGAGACACTGTGGTATATGAGACGAGAAGATAGTTCGTAGTTCCCGAACGCTGCCCAGCCGACTCGGATTCGATGATTGACTTGTATCTTGAAGTTGGACCTACCTAACTGGAACGTTTGGCCTAGGTAAACATAATCCGCCAAAACTTCGAGTATAGAGTCTCCGATCGTCATTGAAGGAAGTATATTGTATTTATTCAAAATCGAACAAATAAATATACAGGGCAAGTATTGTTTGATCAATATTCGTAATGCCTAGTACCTACTGTGATTCGCGATACGCATCAATCAACAGACGACAACGATTGCTTTGATTGGTCTCTATCTGTTATCATAAACATGTACAAACGAACCTTTACAGCTTTTTCTCTAAGAAACATACGACAAATAACGAGCGTCTATCACACAGAATCCTACTGCTACTGTATAAAAAAATGTTTGTCAAACACAAGTACAATTTGCGTCAATGTAAATAAGAGCTTATCTCAGCGTATTTAGGGATGACAATCACAGAATCAAAAATTACTGAATTTAAAGAAAAGCTGACTATGGCTAAACAATCAGATTAATGTCTATTAGCCTACACAAGAACTGGGTAAATATTTGTTTGAACCGCGTTGTGTATTTACTGGCCTCATTGAAGTATGGTTGTTTTGTTATTTTTACTTTCTATTTCATATATTTTTAAATTTGGTAATTTTCTTCATTTCAATAAACATTCAAATATTATGATCATTACGTACTTAAACGTAGCTATTATATGATAAAATAAATCAAATAGTTATTCGTATAAAACTGACAGGGAAAATCTTCAACGCAAAGAATGTAAATAACTTTTTTTTTGACATCTAACGTTCCTTTACCGTTTGTCAAAGATAACTTTATTTGAGATTGTGAAATAACATTAAAAAAAAAAAAACAGAAAAATTTCAAATTGTAAAGGATTCCCATTTCTAAAGAAACTTCAGAAAGATTAAGTAAAACAAATTAGCAGAAACCTTGGCATTAGTGTCAGGTAACCCTTGAAAGATTTATAGTAACCACAAAGTACCCAGGTACTCTTAAGTGTAGTTTAAAAAAAATGGTACACAATCTTATCGGCCTTAAAGTGTTTCTTCTTTACAGAAGGCTTGCTATGTTTAGGTATACCCTTTTATATCATTTGCATTACAAGAGTGTACTTTTCTTGTGCAAAGATTAATTAACTACCGGATCATTGAATTGAATGAACCTGTACTACGTCATGGCATGCATTAGGATGAAATTCGAGTCATCGACCTTATAAAAAACGACAACAGAACTTAACGGTTATGCGGTGTTTCAGAAAATTTCAGTCTCCCAGAAATTCATCGTAAAAATTCATACCACGTTCTGGATTCTATTTTTCATGGCGCCGTTAACCGTTGAAAACTAGTTTTGACCGACAACATTTAAGGCAAAGATAGTTTTAATTATATTCGGTGTGTGAGAGTTTAATAGATAAAAGATTATAATTTAATACATTCAAAGTGTAGTCTCTTATCGTAAACCAAACATTAAACAAACAGCACGTAAAATTGCCGGTAATTATTGATCTAGCAAAATTTGTCATGTAATCTGTGTTGAATAAGTGGGTACATACCTACTCAGTGCTAATATTTATCTTTTTAATGTTACTATGATACCAGAGCGTGCGGATAGGCATACAGTAGTCCGTATCGTGTAGTGACGTGATGCATATAATTATATCTATTATACTAATAACAGGTACCAGGTAGGTTTTAGTTCCTTGATCTAACTGTTTTAAAGAACTTAATGGCATCGTCACAATGAGTGCCTGAAGATAGACGGAGCCGCCGAGGTCGGCACAAAATGAAGTGGCGACATGACTTACGGCTGATTTCACCAATAAAACTGAACGCAATCAGCACATCTAAACTGCGTTAAAGAGCTGTCAGTGTCAATATTCCCCAACAATGATGATACGTGACAGTTCTTGACCGCGGTTTAGTATTGCTGATCGACTTCAATTTCATTGATGATCGGCACTTATATGGAGATGATCTCGAGATGGTGTAGGAAAAGAGCACTGGAGAGATTTAGGGGAGGCCTTCGTCTAGTCCTGGGAATGTATCAGCAACAAAAAATCTTCGTGTGCTTGTCTTAGCTTATCTTTGTGACCAGACTTGGGGGAGGCGTACTTATACAGCAGTGGACTACAGTAAGCAGGTTTTTTGATTAAAAAAAGTGTCTTATTCAATATATTTTTATTGCTTAAATGTACGAAGCTAGCAATGTTTATGCCTCATCATTTTATCATCACATTCCTTGCAAAATGGCCTTAACGAACTACAAGCGAATTACTAAGTTTAATTATCATTCATCTTGTAACTAAAGGATGACAGTGTACTATTATTTTGAGACGCTGTTTAAAGAAACGTCTTTTATATTAAAAGAATGAGCACAGAAAAAAAAAAGATGATTTTAAAATTAAAAACCACCGACGCTTGAATTTGACTGCGTTTTATTAAGTTTTAATACAACAGGAACACGGATTTCTGAATCATACAATTAATTTTGGAAAGCGTTTGAACTTTTTCCGAATGCGAGCCTCCTACACCACCTCAAATTTTCCTCATCCACATTATAGAATGTTGTCAAAAGAAACGTAATAAATTACGGAAATATTTTTTGGTTTGTAATGTAAGGAAATTTTGTATTTTACAAAAGAAAAAAAATATTTGCAGGAAATTACAGTTTTATTTAGTAAAACTGTTTTTTACCAATATTTACGACGACAGCAAATAGCCAGGCCATTTTAATAATACCAAGAAGTTACTTTACTTGACCTAAACAAGATATCTCCCATAGGTACTTAAAATCGCATTTAATTAGCAGGAAAACATTGACACATCCTAGTTAATAGAATCTGTGCTTAAACATTTTCCAACATTCCAACACGGAAATATTCCAAGACATAAAACACAAACAGATAAATGCAACAAGTTGCCAAAGCATCGGTAACTAAGCCCTAAATAAATTAACAGCCAGTCTCTGGCTTAATGCTCTTAGTCAACCAGAGAGAGCCCAAGATATTCCAAGTACTGCAATAACTCCGAGTGGTTGACCATAATGTTAACAAACGGTAGTAACCCATCACTCAGTCAGTTGGTTATCGCTTCAGACCAGGACATGTTCATAGTGCTCCCTTAATAATGCATATTGGACATTTATCCATTGCGAGGTATAAAACGGATTCCGGATCAAATGCAAATGGACCATGTTAAAATAAATAAAATAGCGGGCGTATATTGGTTTTTCACAAATCGAATAGCGGCGTGTTTTGAACAAAGTATAACGAGGTATTTGAAATTCGATGACGCAGGTGGCTTCGTAATTCTAGGAGGTGACAAAAAAAAAACAATATAAAGGTATATCGCTCAAAATTCGAGACAAAAGTTCATGCATTGTGTCTATTGTGTCGAAATTTCAACCGTGATGGGACCCTCGTCTCGATGTCCAAATATCCTGGTCAAAGTAGACGAGAACCATAACGAAACCCAGAACCCTTCGTTATGGAAATCTAAGGGAAAGCTTATGTAAATCAGTAGACCTCTCAGGCTATTATGGTAATGGACTTAATAACCATAACTGTAACAAAATTTTCAACGTTACGTTTATATCAACATTTGATAATCTTAATTATAAAAGAATAGGTCATAATAAATATATTATCATGATTAAGATATTTGGTGACGAAGAAATAACATGATGATTGTATTAGCTCATCTTTATCGCAATCCTGTCTATCGTAAGTTGAACTGACTGGAGTTTGATCAACAATTATAACAGCCTATAGGTAAAGATTATTTACTTATAGTATAAATAGTCTATAGTATTACTAATCTATAAATAGACAAAGGTGGGAGGGAGCGAAAAAATCACCAGAATGTGATTGGGTGTTAATGAAGATGCAATTTCTGTAATGCGGATTTTCATCCTTTTTTACCCGACTGCGCGATAGGAAAGACAGGGCGGGCATCTTTGTTTGTGGGATTCTTTGTACCGTCGAAGCAACCTAACTAATGGCTGGATCGATGTAAATATATGAGGGGCCTATTGATTAGTGGACTTGTGTATAAAAACAAAACTTAGCCTTTAATCATTGCACGAGTAATGGTTTTAGGAAATCAAAATGTCGGATTTTAGAGGCCTCGAAAAAGACATGAAAAAAAAATAATTGTACCAGTCTGATGCAGTTGGTGGGACTAAATCTGAGATTGAACTAAACTGCCAATAATTTGTATCAGACTGCATGAAAATTTTTCTTAATTTGAATTTTGTAGTTGCAGTTACGTTTTGATTTTTTTTAACAATCGCGAATTGACAATAATGAGCCAATGAGTAAATTTACTTCGGGTCATGGCGAAGACGGTTTGTGAAAAGATGCCAACAGTTTGCACGCTATGGCATTAAAGAATGGCCGCGAGACACATTATTTTATGGCTTGATGAGGATTGATGTACCGTTCTTCACATTCGTTCAGCAAATTACAAGTTTTATGAACGTGCAAAATGAGTTCGTCGATTTAGTTCGGCAGATAAATATTGCATTATTAGGGTAGTATTGAATAAGTAAGTACCTATTATCGTGGCAGCATGGAACAAGTATGTATTTACTAGCATGGCAGCATGAAATTATACATAGAATTAGTATGAACTACTCTATACTTTTAAATGAGCATTCTCTATTTTCATCAGAGCAGAGCTCGGTCGCCCAGGTAGTGTACAGTAAATGTAAACAAATAAGTACCGAGCGATTGAATGATTTGATTTTATCTGAAATCGATTTTAATTAGAGCGTGAAGATGTGTCTAACTTTAGTTCAATGACAAAATTGCTTTAGGCTTCTCAGTCAAAAGAACTAACGAACTGAAGAAACAGACACCAATCTTCTCGAAAGAAGCTATTGATAACCAGAACTTAAGTAAATAGACGAGAAGATGAATTTGCTTTTGAAACCAATATTATAGTGAATTATTAAGCGAGTACGTATCAACGACTCATGTGGGTAAGTAACATTGAGAGACATTGATTCAGAATTGCTGGGTATGTAAAACGTAGCCGACATTATTATTGTTTTAAATAGCTAGTTCTACTCGCGCACACTTTATATAGGCGACAAGGCAATTAATTACAGTGGCGTCTTCATTTATAACCAGTATTGTACAAAATTCAAGACAACAAAATGAGACATGGCAAAATTAATATTAATATTTCAAACGTTTGTTATTTTAAAGGCTGTTTGTATTAAATTGGTAGGTAAATGTATTATATTCCATTAATAAATAAGAATAAAATGGTTAATTTAGAAAAATATTAAAAATAAAATAAAACTTACTTTCTGTCATTTTGTTTAAAAATGAAAGCGTCGCTCACTTTTATTAAAAAAAAAGTAAAACTGAATAAAAACTGCGGTTCAGTAAACACGGACAATGGTGGACAGGAACAGGGTTCATGTGGTATTAGCTAAGTACGTCGAGGCGAGCGTCGCGGGTCGCAGATCGTGCTGCCTGCAGGCACGTCACACGCACCACCAATAAATACCCATTATTATCATTTAGCTACGTAATTTTCACTGTATAATAAAGATTGCAAATGATATTTCAAACTGTTTGATTAATCGCAGCTAAAACGTAAAGATGCATATCACACTATCACTGTTACTCTTATCAGTTTACACACTTATTTTTTAAGAACAACATTAATTAATTGCAAGGTTTTGGGCGCTGCTAATCGTGTCAGGCTATTAAGGAGTTCCTACATCCCTGATGTCATCGCCACAGTGCGAGGAGCGAGACAGTAAGATTAGGTTTGCAGACTACACTATAGTCTGTAAGTTCATGACTGACTGGGAACTAATCGGTGACATTCGACAAACACCATACTTACTTATTACCTAACCTCTATTATATACTTGCCATTGGTGCCGTGTAGCCAGTGATGAGAGTAACTAGTACATTTTAATATTGTTCCTTAAGTAGGTACTTTCATTTCATCAATTCGTAATACCTAATGATTTTAGAAAGCGTCTCTGATTATAAGTTTCCATCCATCAAATGAGTATATCGGATAATATGGTTTATCTAATAGAAATCTATTTCTCGAGAAATTGATTATAACAATAAAATGATCTTGAATTAATTGATCAATTAGTAACGCACCCTGCGTTAATTTTAAATGCTAATAAGTCTTGCTTACAAAATACCATTTTGAAATAATTCAGTTGAACATTTATGAATTTAAAATAGTGCTGAAATGAGTAACATTTTCAGAAATCTCATTTATTTTGTTTTGGTCTAGTTCTCAGAATACTTCGGTCCACTGCTGGGTAAAGTATTCTTACGAAGTCCTTACTATTTCTACCATAACTTCATTTAATAATAATATTAATTTATGAACCAGACTGCATCTTTCTTCATTACATAAATATGACTTTATTTATTTGATAACTTCGCGGAATTTTAATATTTAATTGGAAATTACAAATTCTTGATTAACAGATAGTAGTAAATTGCAATAAACGAGGAAAATTCCTCTAAAACGAAGTAAGCAATATTATGTAGATAAGTATGTACAGATAGTTACGTCAGAGAGGAGTATGACCTACTATTTCTAATGAATAATATAACCATGATAACATAACCTCATTACTCAAATATTTTGACTACGTTTGTATTTCTTTCAGTATTTATTTTTTAGGGTTCCGTACCCGAACGGTGCCAAACGGAACCCTATCACTGAGCCTCCGCTGTTCGTCCGTCCGTCTGTCTGTCAGCGGACTGTATCTCATGAACCGTAAATAGGTAGGCAGTTAAAATTTTCACCTATTGTGTATTTCTATTGCCGCTATAACAACAAATAACAAATATAAAATAAAATTAAGGGGGAAATTAATCAATACAAGCAATGTGTTTTTTTCGGCGTTTTTGGCTAAATATTGTACGATGGTACGGAACCTTTCGAATTTTAGTTCGACTCACATTTGGCCGTTTTTTATAAGTAGCTCAGCACTATCAGAAAAGAATCAATGTTTTCGTAATCTTCTAATGCGACGTTAGTGAATGTGGATTAATTTAAATAACTTACCTTGATAACATACTACGATCATCAATAGCAAGAAATATGGGGTGGTAGCGGCGAAGAGATTTATTTTGATCGTTAGCCTGATCTATTGCCTAGTTTGTGTATGCGGTTTGGAGGAAAATAATATTTGACTATGAAAGGCTTATACGAAGTGGGTTTTTCTATTAATTTAAATCTCTGAATATATCAACCTCCATGCGCCCGTAGGTGAAAATTTGGGCACAGTGCCCAGATTTTCTATGGTAAGTTTCAGGCAAAAGTTTTGGGACAACTGAAAATATCGATGTCCCAAAAGTATTATAAATGCTCTTTTGTAGACCAATGATATATTTCTAGTATTTCTGCATTGTAATGGAACTCTATAAAAATGTCAAAAGTTATGTTGACCTTCAATAATCTTTCGTTTAATCCTCGGTCGGTCATATGTATTTCATTTGGTTTAAATTTGTATGACTCAAATCTAAAATGGACATTCTGTGGTGCAAAATATTTATTTTATCAGGTTTTCTTAAAATTCTATTCACTAAGCAGCTGCTGGATTAAAAAATAGAGGCCAATTAACGCAAGCCCTATTGGTTCCAAAATTCTGATAAGTAAGTATCCGAAGTTTTTTAGTAAATACCCGTTTCGTATTAAATATTTAATTCAGCAAAGTTCGCCGCATATTACATATTGATGGGTTATGTTTTAGGCAAGGTGAACCTAGGGAAAAGTCCAGACAGGTCGTGAAAAATAAAGACAGTGTTTTAGATAAATACATTATTTATTGAACGTCTATATACTGGAGTGAGCTGGTCGTATTGTTTCGTCGGACGAGGGTCGATGACATCGGCGGTGATAACGTCTGTGTCCGGTAGAAATCTGGAAATGTAAAGAAATGGTGATCATTGAGATTTATTCATCAGATATTTGCTGTATGGTACAATCGTCAGAAGAGACTAGATCGAGGTTATGACTGAAGTCTATCAGTATTTTTTAAGATGTGCATGTCTTAGGGTACTTGAAGTTTCACTGACTAACACGGCAACAGTTCAAATATTCCTAAAACGTTAAGTAGTATTGACGAAGTTAATAGTTATCGATCACTGTGTAGACACCATACAATCAAAATTACTGAATTTCTAAAAATAAATACAATAGAAGTGGATACATTTAGTAACCTGTTCCGTTTAGCTGTTTCTAAAGGGTCTTAAAAAAACCCTGAAAGAAATCGACACGTCTTTCACCTTTCAATGAGGCATCCTCAGGATGACGATTGATTTGTCGCGAACTCGAACACGGCGTGTTGCCACACCAAGCGCTGAGCGTAAACTGAGCCTTATCGCCCGTCAAACCAACCCTTAAGACACTTTAGAAATAGCTAAGCGGAATAGGTTACTAAATATATCCACTTCTATTGTATTTTATAATGGATTTCCCCAAGGTCACGCCTGAATCAATTAACTACTTAATTCCTCGCACGGGACTCGTAAATGGCAATGTAATCGACATTCATGAAAATCAAAACCAGCACAGTTAGCGTTTTCTTGAAAAACGATTTACTTACATAACTGTACCATTTTTATCAGAGCAAGGTCACGGCCATGGTAACGGCACAGCAGTAGTATTAACGATAAAAAATCAAAACACAGCAAGAGCATTCGAACAGTGGCCGATTATGAACGAAGTGAATAAGGATGAATAGATTCTTATGAATACATGTTCATAACTAACTAAACTATAATTAAACAGTAAATTACATAAAGATTGTAGGTTTATGTGATGAGGTATGTTTCCAAATTGAATATAATCACTCAAACTTGGAATAAATAATGAAACAAAGTTCTAATTTCTGAGTTGAGCTACATGATTACTGACAAATGCCTGCACTGACAGGACCAATTAAATCTATGTGTTTCTTCCCTCAAAAGACCATTTTAGACACAAATCTGCACGGTCCTCATAATTATGATCTAACCAAGATAATGTCTAGACTTAAGAGACTGTGACCTCTGGGTGTGTTCCTTCTCAGTGTAGTCGGATAGGAAACACTGACCTCATCTTGTTTTAATATTCTCTGACGTTTCTTTGGTTTTTGTTTAATTTAAATTAATATGAATATTATTTAAACAAATGAAGTAGGATGACGGATCTTTTAGAATTTCTGTTTTTCTTCTCCGATAGCATTTAAGCTTCGCAAGAAAGCCGTCGATGGGAGTTCCAATGTTATAGATCTTTTAATGTAGATCTTGGTTACTTAGGTAGTTTAACCACAACTTAATATCTAATAACTATTTCATATCGCTCGGTTAAGAAATTGGAATTTTATAATCAAAATTCGCTATGAATGAACGAGTAGAGCATAGAGCATATTTATGAAGGAGCCAACATTTTGTATTTTATGTTTCAATATTTTCCACTGCACTATCTCTGTGGTATCGTATCTTATACACACTTTATCGTATACGAAACTTACTACTTATAAGACTATTAATATCCCTATAAAATATTTTTAGACTCTTACACTTATACTTATTTATATTCTTATCTCAATTGACTGGGCAATTAAAGTTATCTGATACATAATTCGGATTACAGAGTGGAGGGTTTAACAGAATCTTTATATATAAAGCAATAAGGCGATTCCGTGAATTTAGATTAATATTAAGTAATTCTTTTTCCTAATCTAAAGAAATTAGGTACTAACACCTACTATTATGTGATGTAATCAAGTTGATTTCAAACTTGTTCACACGAGTGTTAACGTGAACGTTGACGCTGAAGATTATAATCGTGTGAACAGGCTGTAAAAAAAACTGTTTAAGCAACGCGGAAAGTTGCAGTACCGTAAGTCGACGTACGCACGGACGTAATAAAACCGCAGCGAGGTTTTATAGCGCACTAGATTTTCAACCCTCGGTGTTAAGCCGAGCGTTGAGGATACAACGCGCTGGGGCGCACTCTCGTCTCAGCGCGTTAAAAAACGCACTGTTAGATATTCAACTCTCGGCGATAGGCAGACCGTTGAAAATCCAGTGCACGAAAAAAAAAATCGCCGCCATTTTATTACGTCCGTGCGAACGTCGGCTAAGAGTGGTTATATTTTATTTAGGTTAACCACTAATCTACGAGCTAATTCCTGACAATTTTTTACGTGAATATTAATGGTGGTAACTATTGTACTTAAATATTGCTAAATATAATGTTATTGTTCCTGCACTTAGGTAAGTATTTGAAAGAATTTTTTTGTTAAACAGGATATTTCACCATATAATAAAAAAAAGTGTGCGGTCGGGAGACCCCCGTCAGGAACTAAGTTCTTTCTCACATATGATTTAAAACCCCCAAACTATGAAAACGACACCCATGACGAAAATTTGAAAATTTTCGGAGCCGCCATCTTGGATTTACATTTTGACCTCACTATCGGCTTTAGCACCCTTGAAAACCGTGAAAACGATAACCATGATGAAATTTTGAAAATTTTCAGAGCCGCTATCTTGGATTCTCATTTTGACCAAATTCACACTTTCTCTCTCCGGTTCTATGCAGTGTAGTCGGGTCGATGTGTACAATTTTATCCCATGACACTGTAATCACTTTACTCTTTCTTTTTGTTTTTTGTGCCGGCGATCTCTCTCTCTCTCTCTCTTTCTTTCTCTTTGAATTAGAAGAAGACAGTCGCAAGTGTTAACACTTTTTAGCGTGACATTTCTGAATGTTTGATTTGTATTCCGCTAAAAATGCTACATAGTTTGTCGACTATGTAAAGGCAATGATCATAATTTACGCACACCTATATTTTGAAACCCTAATAGATATTTCCAGAATATTAAAGAATATATATTTAATCCAGTATTTTCCAGAATAATCCTATATTACCATGACACGGTATTTGCAGGGCGAAACTAAGTATTATAATTTAACATGATATGCGAGCTCTATGGCTTGTGTTTAGAGTTTGTGTAGCGGTCGGTATGGGAACAAAGTTATGACCGCTGCACATACCCTACTACTTGGATTGTAGCGTTGAGGTTTACAATAACTACTTAAACTTATTTTTTCATATTATTTGTTAAGTATACGATACATAGATTTTATAAATTATAAAGATAATGATTAATCGTGATACAATCTATGTAGAGTAGGTATCAATTTTGGGTTTCTAGTACAATTTGTCTGGCCTGTTGCTAATGTGTTAGTCAGTCGATTACATTTTATTTTTATTATTTAGATAATATTAAAGACTAGCTGTGCCCCGCGGTTTCATCCTTCGTTTAATTTAAAATAAATCGAATTATTTATAAATTCCAAATCGAAATTTTAAATTAAGTCTTTGATAAGTTACCTCCTTGGTTTTTATGTTTCGAAGTAAAAAGTTAGTTCTATTTTTAAATTACACGACTCTTCATAGTAATTTATTCGGCTGCTAAATACAAAGATATGAATTTTCATAGTAACATTGCCGGCCGCCTGCTCGCATCTAATCAACCAGTACAGCATTTTCGATTTATCTCGAAGGAGGTTATCAAAAAAAAAAAAACAGTTGCACTCCGGGAGTGACGACAAGTCAAAACTTGAACAAGATCGCCTTGGTGGACGAAAATAGTTGTATAGAAAATTGATCCAGAACCTTATCTAAATAAAGAGCCAATCGCGTTTACAAAAACAGAAATACATCCAAAACATTTTAAGTGAAAACACTTGCATAGAACATTGATCCGTAACGTAATATAAATAAAGAGAATAATCGCGTTTACAAAAATGAGGTGTCGTAACAGTGTCGCGAAATCAATGGTTTGATCCCATCTCAAAAATGCCCAACGTGCTTAAAGAAGTTTTCACTTCAATAATCCTCGAATTTCCAGGCATGTTAGAGAAAAATAATTAATGTGCTTACACTATAAAAGGCAGCTTAAAGTTTATTTTATTTTTTGAATAGTTGCCTACTACGAATAATATCTCTTTCTTCCCATGAACTCAAGATTTTTCTGTGAGAATCTAGATTTTCTAGAGAGTACTTTTGAACTTTAAACACTAGCTTTTGTTTTTGGTACAGCGAGGTAATTGCATAGTACACATAAAAATCACAATTGATCGCTTTCATTTTGACAGTTCACCCACGTTCATTGCGTTATTTACGTTGTGTTTACACGAACTTTTCAAACCTATAAAGCAATGGATTAGCAATATCTTTTAAAACTCTTGGTTGTTGATTAAAAGTCTGTTACGCAATTAGGGTGCAGTTTGTGTTTTTTCCAGCGAACCTAGTCAATGCACTGATAAGACAATGAATAAGGAAAACAATCATATTTATCAGTCGTCAACAAAAATATATTTTTATGTCTGCAATTTTGATTGCATCTTTAATTAAAGATCTAATCATCGTCGTCGATTATTCATTATGTCATAATTAATAAACGACTTGGCGAACAGGAAAACAGAGTAAGTAGTAGGTCTACGCGGTTACGCTCAATCAGAATTTTGAAAACATGTACGTAAGCGGTTATACATTGCCGAAGACAGGTATCAGGAAATCAGTTTCCATCACACCATGAAATTCCCACGAGCACTTTGTTAATTTAAAATCTACGCATTTATATGACACCATGAATGTCCCATGGAAAAGGTACCAACCTTCAGGGGCGACCCTTGAGTCATGCGAGAGGAGCACAGGACCTAACGCCGTCGTTAGCGCAGATCCCAAAGTGGACGTTATCAGTATTGCAATAACGATGATATTCGAGTGCTGCGAAGCTATCCGCCTGTCTTTTGAGGTGGCGTCCACCCACAGGGAATCCATTGCTACCCGCACGAGGACAGCCTGAAATTAATGTTTTTATTTAATGACTTTTTAATTCTCTTCGTCTCATTATAACAGCTTAGGGCTCCGCTTATTCTCTAAGGGGTTAATTAGCAATTTTTATAATTAGTAATATTATGCTGTTTTAATGTTGTATCCTGCTTGCTTGAAGTCGAGGCATTTATTTTGTTGCTGATAATGAAGTTGAAGTGAATTTAAAGTTTCCATTTTTCTTCGTCCCTAGTTAACACAAGACTCTCAAGATAAAGAGCGAGAGCAAATTTTGTGAGTTTTTCTATATGTGGAGGGTAATCTCCGGAATAGCAGCTTCTGTTTGAAAAATTGTTTCACCATTTGAAAGGCACTTTATTCTAGATGGACATAGGCTATATATTATGTAAGTATATACAAAAATAAGTACTTAATAATATGAATTTGAGAAGAAGGTACCTATTAAGGTACTTACTTTTTGTAACAGAACTTGTGCGCAATGTATTGTGAACAGAATACCATGTTCACATTTAAATTGCACCCTTCTGAAGCCGGGGTGGGGCGCTAGTTATATAATAAATATAGAAGTGTAATGAAATAAATAACTACATATTAGACAGTTCATTGCAATTATCGGAAATACTTCGGCCAGTTAAACATGACTCGATTCAAAGAACGTACGTGTACATAGATAGTAAAATGGTATGTTGAAATAGGGTCTTGAATTGCATAGAGTAGGTACATGTATGTCGTATACCTACATATCTATAATCTATATACGGAAATGAAGTCCCGAGGGCTCAATAGTTCCTGATACTAAATCAATCAGTGCTGCTCAGCTGTGGTTCCAATCAAGTAATTATACAACCAAATGCCATTACAGCGTATGACAGTTTGCGATAACCTAGTCGGGACCACGTCCGATTTACCGTAAACGTCGATTAATCGACGGGTCAGCTAAACTACAGAATATGCTTTGTCTGAAGACGTTGGTCACCCTTCAAACTACACACTGCACGTGTAGTTTACTCCGGTACCGTTAAATCAATTAGACTCCTATCGAGTTATCGACTCGGCTTCGGCACGTCAAAGCTAACGGTGGACGTTCAAATAACATTTTCGAATATTAGGTACACGTAGCTACACTAGGTATTGCCGTTTGCCGATATTTAGTAAATCTACGTGTGTGGTGTATTCCGTCTTTTATTAAATATAAGTTGACAGTTGAAGAAAAATATACCTTTAGTAGTAAAATTGTGTTTGTAAGTATACATGACATAAGTTAGTATAGTATTGATTAGTATGTTCCTGTAGTAAAAAGTAGCGTGGAAAAAATTAAACAATCAACAATATTGTGCAGGTTTTTTAGCTGCACAAAACATTCGAATCACATTAAAAAAAAAATATATAAGACACGATCACTAAGCGATCATCGTTTCCCGATTTATTAAAGACGTTTTGTAGAATGAACTTCTGTCAAAAGGATATTAACGATATCAAATGGAATTGTACTGTCTTAGATAATAATGATTTATCTACTCGACAAAAATACATAATAAAAATAAATTACGTTAGATTAATTTATTGGAAAATTTCGTAATATCGATGTATTTGAGTCTTCGTGTAAATAGAATTTTCCTATGAACACATCAAACATTTAATAAATAAGATTAATAAGAATAAGATAAGATTTTTATTACCATTCAGTTGTAGAAAATCACAATTTAAAAACTATGCAGCGTTAAGGCGCAGACCAGCGCGATATCAGGGGCGCGACACGGGTCGCGCTGCCTGTCGCGCCCGCGATATCGCGCTGGTCTGTACGAGCCTTTAAAAGTAAGAGAATGCACTATGTCTATCTGCTTTCTCATATCTCGATGGACCCAATTCTAAAATCCTGCATGGATTTTAATTAAATCCATGCAAAAAACAAAACACAATCAATGCGTACCTACTTTTTATAATCAGTTCTTTACTTAACATAATTATTTTTTAAGTGCCACCATTGTATTATTGTGCCAACTTGCACAAGAGGACTATGTAAGGATCGTAGCAGGTTGCGTTCTGTAGTTTCTGCCTACCCCCATGGGAAGATGGCGTGAGTTTATGTATGTGTATGTGTTCTTTAAAACTCCAGATTTCAATGACAAAACTCAACTAATTTAATTCGATTTTTTTTTCCTTGAATATAAGGTGTTTTACCTTTATTTAGTGGGTTATCGGTACTATCTACGTAGTATGTAAATGGCACATAATACTGTCAAGTGCAAAGATGCGAGGGCTAAGGTTAGTGAGATAAGGTTATAAGTCAGTCAGTTAGTCGGTAAGTGGCTTTCACCTTCCACCCTTTATTGCCTGTGGTTGGGTCCTTAAGGTACCTACATAAATTGCTTAGCTACCTACTAAATTGTACTCTATGGCCATACGTATAACCTTGTGTTAAGATGACTTCTTGGTTTCGTATGGTTCTAGGTAAATAATAGGCTTTCCCCTCTTGATCCCTAAGTTTCATGGACAGGACTGAGAGATAAAAAAAATGGATGGATGGATGGATGGTAGGTAAATGAGCACCAACGTTTTCCTATCAGTCTTTAATAAAACATGTCACTGTCCCCGGCGAATAAAATGGTAATCGTAAAAACCAAATTTTACAGGAAAAATACATGGCGGAATTGTTCAAATATAAAAAAAAGTGATTTTTTACATTCATTACAATACACCTTAAAATCTGAAATTGTAACTTCGAAATAACCGTAGGAAATGAATGAAAAAAATTGACAGAGTGTAATAGGACCCCTTAATATCGAATTTGCAATAACCTTAAAACTATCGTAGTAGCACATTAGCATTTTATTCACCGGAGACAGCGATGTGTCTTATTTTGCTCGGTTGTCAAGCACGGTGATTATGACCGTTCTCTGTAGCGATCTGTACTACAGTACTGTTAGAGATCTTTATAGAACTGATATGATGGGCTAGGCATACGTTTACTTCAAGGACGTGTATAATATGAATATCTTATCTTTCTAGCAGCAAGACTAGCTATTTTTTTTTTTTAACATGGCAACTCGCAGTTTTGACCACTAAGATCTTGGCTGCTTAACCGGACTTTCCTGTGGGTGCCTTAAGCTGCTACACTTAGAGCCTCCAGCCAGGAGCAAAAAACTATGCTAAATTTAAAACTAGGCGAACGCTCGCTAAGGGCACCGCCTGTGGGGTACGAACCTCGGCTTAGGGCGTCGCTGAAGGGAAGACAGCAAGAAGGGACAGGCTGGATCACATTTGGTTTAAATCATGATTATTATGCGGGGTAGTTTAAAGCTACGTGCTCAGCGGCAACAACTTGCTGGCACCTCGTTTTCGAGCAAGGGTCGGGGAGGAGTATCATTTACTCAGGGACACGGTCGCGATCGCAAAGGACCTCGGCGGCGAGGTCGGAATGAAGGGAAGCGTCTGTTTTTGTAAATAGTACTGGTAGCCCTATTCTTCTCCTGGAGGAGTGTAATGGAATCATCAGGGTCGGAAAGAACATGCCTCGGACGGCGGATCTGACTAATTCTAGAAGGGACGTAATTTGCTGCTTCGACAACCAAGGGGTTGCGATGTCTAGGAGCGGAGTCAAAGTAACGCTTGGACATGCGTTTAAGGAACTGGTGAATCGTGGGGATTTTACACTCGAGATGGAGGATCTCGTTTCTGACATAGAAGGGAGCTCCCGTGGCTTTACGGAGGAATCGGTTCTGCAAGGCCTGCAACCTATGGATGGAATGGGATTTGGCGTCGGCGAATACTGCACCCTGCTGCGTTTTTGCTACGTGCATTTAGAACGAAATGGAGTCTACCTAGAGCGAAAGCGGCTCGCGAACGAACCGTCTTTGTGTGCTCAGAAAAGAAGAGATGATGATCTAGGATAACACCTAGGTATTTGGCGCGACTCGCCCAAGGGATTGGTTTGCCGAACATGGTGATAGATCGGGGGAAAGGGGTGGTTCTGGCTAGTTCTCGGTTTTGAAAAGATAACCGCTTGACTTTTGTCGGGATTTACTTCTATTCGCCATTTTCTAAACCAGGCGCCAAGGTTGTTGACAGCCCTTTAGAGGTTTAGCAGCATTGTAGCTGAATTGCCCTTGCAGATGATCGCTGTATCGTCTGCGAACAGTGCCAACTGCGTCGATCTGTGTCTGGGGATGTCGCTGGTGAATAGCGTGAATGCGAGGGGGGCTAGTACTGAGCCCTGAGGGACTGCCCTTATGGGGTGGGGGGAGGAAAGGGCTACTTCGATACGGAAGCGAAAGGTGCGGTTCAACAAATAGTCTCGTAAGATGAACACGAGACGATCCGGCACTCCGAGTTTGTAGAGCTTATAAATTAAGCCGTTGTGCCAGACTTTGTCGAACGCCTTCGCTATGTCGAAGAAAACCACGCTCGTCTGCCGGCCTTGGGTGAGAGCACCGCTGACCAGCTCGACGATACGATGTACCTGATGCACGCTAGAGTGCTGAGTTCGAAAGCCGAACTGGTCGTTGGGGATGAGGCCCTTGGTCTCTGCATAGTCTCTGAGGCGCTTATAAATAAGCCTCTCATAGATCTTGCCGAGAACCTTGAGCAGACTGATGGGCCTATAACTAGATGGCTCGTTTTTGGGTTTTCCTGGTTTAGGGAAACCTATGACAGTGGCCTCTTTCCACGTCTGGGGAAAAATGTTATTGCTTAGCGCACCATTGAAGATGGTGGTCAGAAGCATAATTAAATGAGCTGGGAATAGTTGGACCACCCTATTGGTGAGTCCGTCTGAGCCGGGGGCTTTACGATATTTCAGACCTTTGATAATCTCATGTACCTCATCTGGTTCGATAGGGGGCAGGGGAAAATCAGGGTCTTCAATCGGAGGGAAGCAAGACTAGCAATAGAACAAGCTAGTTATATGGCAATATACAGGTGGACGTTTCTGTCCCGTCCGCGGAAAATGATTGAGTGCGCCGACAGAGGGCATGTTCACTGCCAAACAAATGATCGTTTTCTATTAGGACATCCGCACTCCGCAGAGTACACGAGGTGCGTCTGCGCTGCGGATCGCCTGTTCGAAATTGCTAACCTATACTAGGTAGATGATAATTGCAATATTATTTTATAGATATTTGTTCCGTGTATGATTGTTTGTGTACATGAGATTTGTGTTCGTAAACAATTAGGAGAATTGTCTCCCTTCCTTTTATAAATAGATCATAATAGTTGTTATTTCTTGCAATTAGCATGTTATTTCTAACGAATGCACGTGCATTATTTAGAAATACGAGACTTCGCATAAAACAGTAGGTAGGTACACGTGTACCTACTTACTGTTTTATGCGGAGTCTTGTATAGAAATAAACGCCTCTAAACGCAAAACAAATACTTTTACTTGTTTAACCGTTTTCTTAAACTCCCACGCACGAAGGGATTGAAGATGAAACAGAGCGTATAATAGCTTAGTGAGCACGCGAATTAATCGTGTTGGGCCCATTCAACTTGCCACGTAAGCTCCTCGCTGATGAAGGGAACGAGCTGACGACGCGTTTTAAGGGATACCGTACTTCTAGCCAAGAAACCAATATACGTACGTTGTACGTGCATTTGTTACATAGGTTATTCACACTTCATATACACTTGGTATATGACCCAGGATAATTAAAAATATCCTAGTATTTATATTGGTTTTTGCAATTTTTTGGAAGGTAAGAAAGATTTGCGAAAAAAATATGAGCTAATAATTATCAAGATTTTTGCTGCTTACTTTAGGTAAATCGCGAACAATGACATGACGATGAGTCATTTAAGTCATAAGTCATTTATTCATAACAAAAAATAATCATCAAAATCGGTTCATGAACGACGAAGTTATCCGCGAACACATATTTTTTTTTTATATATGTATACGGCCAAATTGAGAAACCTCCTCCTTTTTTTGAAGTCGGTTCAAAATACATTGTGTTGAAAATTTTACAGTGATGATAAATAAAATAATAAAAAAGGAAAAACATTACATTCATAATTCTAAATTCATTACGCATTTAAAATACATCACAAATAAATAATTTTATGTCAATAATTCAGCAACAATACATTAAATAATCATCATATTCCATTTCAATTTAAAAATCCATTTCCCAGTAATAAAAGAAAGAAAAGAGACATAAACACAATAATAATTCACAAATCAATCATGTAGTGGATGTTGTTCGTCATCTATAAACTCATCAATACCGTAATAGCCCTTCCTCAATAAATATGTCATAAATTTGTTTTTAAATATGTTTATGCTGTATATATTTCTGAATGAATACGGATTGGCCGATATGAACGGCACTTACGGATGCGCTGATTGGTTAGGTACATTCGAGCCATAATCTGACCAATCTGAATAAAGATGTTAGCACCTACTTGACTCTTAGATTACAGCAGCTAAACAGCAATCAAGTTTCCAATCGTTCTGAATAGACTAGGTTTTTTTTTTCCAAAAACCAGATATTATTAACTCGTATTATTACGAAAATATTTCGTAGTTTTCAATAATCCGCACCCTAATTATATAATACACTTTAATTCACAATCCAAGGGTTTTAAGAACATTCCTAATTCATTGCTTCATGGGTTTAAACAATTGGTCTGCTCAACAACGTAAATAACGCCACGAAAGTGGCTGAACTGTCAAAATTAAAAGCATTGCGATCGATTGCCATTGCATGAGTGTTACACCATTACCGCGCAGATTCTTAAAAAAAATTAGATTTTTCTAATTATCCTCCAACATAATACAATCACATCATAATCAACTTATAATGTTCCCACTGCTGGTAGACATACCTCCTCTCGGTAAGAGGGAGTGGGCTGTAATCTACCACGCGGGCCCAGTGCGGGTTGGTAGATGTCACATGTCTTCGAATTTTGTGGTTCTAGGACACGCCGGTTTCCTCACAATGTTTTTCTTCACAGTTTTGAGAGCAGTGGTGATGAAATTAAATACACGTATTACATAGAGCTTTTAAACATAACTAGAGAAATGTGGGTGAACTATAGGTACACCTCTGCCTAACCCTTCGGGGGTTACAGTCGTGATGTTATGTGTTATGTTATAATACAATAAATATAAACTCCCATTTGCATTGGTACAGTACTCACGGCTACATATCAAGCTATAATTTTCCAGTATAAGCTGACCTCACATTGTACGGAAATCCTATACAATGCGAAGTGTAGACACAAGATATTTAATTACTAATCCATCGCTTGTAAGTTTAAAGACTAGTACCTGGTCTACCGAGCTTTGCTCGTGTAAAAATAGATAATCATATCGTTCAGATATACCAACGTTGTATTACATTCCCGAGGCTGTGAAAATAGAGAAAACGAATTTTCTCAGTTAAGAGACCTAGCTAGATCGATTTTTCACCCCTGAAAACCCCTATATTGCAAGTTTCATCGAAATCGTTAGAGCCGTTTTCGAGAACTTGATTACAAATGTGTATAAAATAAAAATAGTACCTGGTCGACCGAGCTCTGCTCGGGTGTAAATGGAAATAAACATATCATCCAGGTAAACCAACGTAGTATCACATTCCCGAAGCTGTGAAAATAGAGAAAATGATTTTTCTCAGATATGAGACCTAGCTAGATCGATTTTTAACCCCCCGTAAACCCCTATATTGCAACTTTCATTGAAATCGTTAGAGCCGTTTTCAAGAACATAATTACAAATGCGTACAACATATTTATATACAAATATTCCTCATTTAATAGTATAGGACTAGCACTACATTAGCGGTGTATAATTATTAAGACGAATTATTAATAATGTTGTATTTAGCAGCCCGCTATGTTCCAAAATAAATGGGATTCTAAAGCTAAAATAGCAAGCGTAGTAAACAAAAATGTTACTTCATTGAACCGAATGAAAAGTTCCACCAGTTTGCGATGAATAGGCCTGAATAGTACCTAAAGCAAAGGTTTTTTCGCAAGAACAATACGAGTATTGTCGCCATTGACTTGACTATCTCTCTCGGCAGTCTGCAGCCGAGTTAATGATATCGATTTATTATCGTTCCTGTAAGCGGAAATACGATTTTCAATTGTTTGACGTAAATCATTCATTTTCATTACTACTGCGGCAGCTCTGTGGGCTTTTAGGTTATTACCTGAAAGGAACAAAGATTTTCGGAGTATTATAATTAATTGAACGGAATACAGGTGTTTTCAAGTAATTTACAAAGTTAGCTTTAAGGGATTTTTAGGTACCTGTAGTGCCGTGTTTTGCATGTTCAAATCAATCCGTCTAACATTTTTCCAGGGGTTGGCTTCTAGTCTAACCGAATGCAGCTAAATACCAGTCTTTTACAGGGAACGACTGCCTATCTGACCTCCACAAACTGGTTACTGGGTAACACGATACCCCTTGGTAAGACTGATTGTCAAACTTTTGGACTTCTGACTACCCGTAACGACTGTGAAAGATCTACGAATAACGACCGGGACCAACGTGCATTCCGAGGCATGGGTCTCGATATGAAACGGATGGTCACTTTTGCATGTTCAAAGCATAATGAAAAGAAAAACAATTCTGTCGATTTTCTGTCATTTGTTTAATTTTTACGTTATCCGTTAACACCAGTGAAAGAGTATTTAGAAATGTACGGTTCTTCTTTTTTTCATTAATCGTTTTCGTATGAGTTTCTTGTTTTTTACAGTCGCCAGGCATAGGTATAGGTTATGTAAGGGTACATATGGGTTTATTTGATAAAGATATACGACGATTTAATATATATTTATTTTTTTTGTAATTTTAGACCAATTTATCAAAATAAAGTTTAATAATATTTTTGGGAATATTACCCAAGCTTTTTTTGTATTTGACTGGGCTTATAAAATAACGAATGTTACTTTTAATAAAAAGTTTTGATAGTCATCAATATTTCGTAAAATGTCTGAATCGGATTAAAAGATAAAAGAGATCGATCTAAAATAAATTTTATTTAACTATAAAGATCAGTTAGGTATTAAAACATAAATTAGTTTCAAAAGCATATTTGAAGGAGAAGTGTATTTTGGATCAAACACTTTTACACATTTTATAGACCTGCGAACTCAAAACTCAAACTCAAAGCATTTATTTCAATTAAACCATTTATAGGCACTTTTGAATTGTCAAAGAGTCAAGCAGTTAGTCAGAAAGTTGAAGCTAGTTGCCTATTCCAAAACGTATCTCTATGGAGAAGAACGGGCAAGAAACTCCAAGGACACTCTGTTAAATATAGATACTACAAAATTCTGGGTACATTATTCTTGTCGCTTCTGTATGTGAGAACAATGTACAAAAAATAAATATCAAAAGCAATTGAAAGTATAAGATTATAAATAAGCCCTGGCAGATAAGAGATGACCAGTCTCAACGGACGGCGCCCGTTAACGAACATGGTGCGTGGATCAGCACCATCCAGCTCAACCATTTTGTAGGGAACTGAATGATCCAACACACTCGCCACCATCAGCGAGACATTTAAGTGAGCATGACATACTCCCAATTGCCATGCTCTTTCAAGTCAACATACATATTAATAACATAATAAACGGCTCCATGGTACCCACATTTACAAATTTAAAAAAAAAACGAAAGCGAAACTGCATGACAGTTTGTCGGCAGGATTAGCGCTCGTCTTAAAACATTTGGTATAAATAATCTAATTAAACATCAGACGTAGACGGTAAGAATATTATCGATAAAGCAGCGCGGGCCGCTGCGCCGCACCGCCCGACACACGACGCGCTGCGGGTGTTATTTCAGAAAAACTAATAAAACAAAAAACTAGTACTAATTTAATTGGTTAGAGCTTATGGTATATGGTATGTATTTTGATTAGGAGTGAATCTGCTGTGCCTGTATCTAATGGAAATGATTAGAATTTCATTTCGAACAAAACCCTTCGCGCTTTTTTTATTTATTACTTTATTATGTCAGATTAGGCTTATAATCTTATGTGGTTTTTTGTACTGCTAGAAAAGCATGCTGATCTCGTGATAACTTAAGTAATAGCCTAGTAATACAATGGATAATCGGACATATTATAGTACTAAGTATAATTAACTAATTTTTAATGCCAGCTTGTATTGTGTGGTGCATTTTTTAATTATTCTACAAAGTGGACCAAGGTCTAAAGCTTTTACAAATAAAGATTTGTCACAGCTTTGATGTAAATAAGCTTAACTTTACTAAACTGGTGCTGGGACGATTCAAAGTGAATTAAACTGGACTCTGTTGGTCGAGTGTCGGTGTAGTTTCTGCTCGTTAATGAAAAGATCACTTAAAACTTGTATAAGTAGTATTGAGGCCAAAGGACAGCGGGACGGGCGAGTCCACTTTGAATTACAACGCACCCCCACTTTAATTATTAATTGCTCAGTAAAATAAACAGTGCACAAACAATAGTAATGCGACGCAATGAAGGGTCGTGCAGACCAGCTCGATATCGCGGGTGCTAGAGGCAGCGCGACCTTTGTAGCGCCCGCGATATCGCGCTGGTCTGCACGAGCCTTGAAAGTGAGAATAAATACCTAAATGAGAAGTGAATGATGTTTATAGTCACCACGTGGTTCCGTGACAGAGTACGCAGTATTCCTGGCGCCGAACAGATATAAAAGTTTTTACATATCTCTTGCTCTGTAAGTACACCCTTACACCCCTGAATGCCGGGGTGTATGACTATCATTACAGCATAGGTTACCAAAATATTTCACAAAAATACTATGCGAATTTGGTGCCTTTAATACAACTTATGTCTTTTTTACAGGTTGTTCTAATTTTTGGGATATCGGGAGCCTGCAGAACCGTGGAATTGACAAACTTGACAATAGAAAATGTAGAAAAACATAACAAATTACTACTCATAAAACTGCCTAACACGAAAACTAAAATTGACCGGTCATTTGTTGTGCATGAAGAATTTGCAAATTATGTTGAAAAATATCAAGCTCTTCGGCCTGAAAACGTGGATACAAATCGTTTTTTTCTTAATTACAGTAAAGGAAAATGCCACAGACAAGTAATAGGAAAAAACAAATTTACAGGCATGCCAAAGCAAATAGCCACATATTTAAAACTGAGTAACGTAGAGTTATACACCGGGCATTGCTTTCGCAGAACATCAGTGACTCTATTGGCTGATTCGGGAGCCAACCTCACTCTGTTAAAAAGGCACGGCGGCTGGAAGTCCAGCAAAGTGGCCGAAGGTTATATCGAAGATTCGATGGCAAACCAAAGCAAAATTACTTCTAAAATAACAGAAAATATAAACCTAAAATCACCACGTCAAAGCACATCATCTGAGCCATTTTTTAATGAAGAAAATAGTACCAGTCAACTGCCGCCATTTACGATGCAAGAACCTCAAGTCACTCAAACTCAAGTCTTATCATCACAAACTCATATTCAAACTATAAATATACCTAAAAAGAACGTGACCATATCTCTTACAAATTGTAATAATTTTACTATTAATTTTAATTAAATACACATTTTTTTCTTCTTAATAAATGTTCATTGAAACCTGCTGTCTTGTTGTTTACTTACCTCACAATCGATATGTAAAGCAGAGTATTTATCTCGGGCGTAAGCATCAATTGCATACTCGGGTTAATTAGCGCCTTCGCTTCGCTCAGGCGCCAAAAACCTCGTATGCAATTGATGTCATACAGCCCTTGGTTAATAATCTACTATTATAGTGCTTAGGTAATGTAATGGTCTTATTAGATACTGATGTTAATGAGGTAGAAAGTATAATAGATGGATTAAAGGAAATTTGTGCCGTAGGATGTGACGACATATTTAATAGCATACTCAAAAGATTTAAATATGTTATTGCCCCTCCCTTCAAGACTCACATTTTTCATTTATGTTTAACAAAAGGAATATTTCCTAAATTGCTTAAAAAAGACATAGTCACCCCCGTGTTTAAAGCTGGAGACAAAAGTTGTGTAAATAATTACAGGCCAATTTCAGTTTTAACAGGCCTCTCAAAGATTTTGGAAAAAATTATAAATAGTAGATTAGTAAAATATCTTGAAAGTAATAAATTACTCTCTGATCATCAATTTGGTTTTAGGCCTAAAATATCAACAAGCCAAACTGTTCACCATCTGACAAATTTTATAAGCACAAACCTGGATAACGGAATGCACACCATAGGGATATTTTTAGACCTTGCAAAGGCTTTTGACACAATTTCTTGTACTTTGATTTTGTACAAGCTGGAAATGCTGGGAATACGGGGAGTACAATTACAACTATTAACTCATTACCTTAGCGACTGCCTTAAGTATGTAAAAATAGGTCAATACAAGAGTTCTTGAGTTCTGAACTTAAGAATACCTGTTATGGAATCCCACAAGGCAGTATTTTGGGTCCTACTTTGTTTTTAATTTATATAAATGACCTCTGCAACTTGACACTTCAAAAGGGTGTAATTTTATCATATGCGAATGACACAGCTCTTCTGTTCGCAGCTAAATCAAAGGCCGAGGTCTATGAGGTAGCACAGAATGGTTTTAATACTGTGTCTAATTGGCTTCATAAAAACCTCTTAACATTAAATACAGATAAAACCAAGTACCTATTATTTACAATGAGAAACACTAATCCAACGCTTACTAATCTAAACATGCAAGCGCATAACAATTGTAATTTACATTATGCTGACATTGCATGCACTTGTCCCACTTTAACCAAAACTGACCATATCAAATATCTAGGCGTCAAAATTGACTTAAACCTGAATTTCCGCAAACAAATTGATTTATTATGCACCAGAGTGCGTAAACTAATATACATTTTCAAAAATTAACGTAGCATTGCCGACTTTAAATTAATTAGACAGGTTTATTTGGCTTTGTGTCAATCTATTATTACCTACTGCATAACGTCCTGGGGTGGTGCCGTTAAATCAATTTTACTGCACCTAGAATGCGCCCAAAGAGCAGTTTTAAAGGTTGCTACTTTTCGTCCATTTAGATTTCCTACACACCAGCTCTATATGGCATGTAAGGTGCTAACAGTACGTCAATTCTTTTGAATGTAGTTCTATTACAACATACTGAACTTTATTTTAACCCAGTACCCTCAGATAAGGGAAGAAAAGATTTGGTTTGTGCTAACTTTCAGACTAAACATGCTTTTACTAATAAATTTTATTTATTTTTAGGACCCTACTTGTTTAACCAGTTTAACAGAGTGCTAAAAATTTATAGTTTAAGTTATAATAGATGTAACTTACTAGTACAAGTATATTTGGCAAAACTCAATTATGCAGACACGGAAAAACTACTAGAAATTTAAAATAAAATTAAAAATAACTACTCTAATATAAGTCTCTTCCTTTACCAAATTAATAATATTTTATCTATTTTAATATTATTTGTTAATTTATGTAAACATAATATATCTATTTTAATATTATTCGTTAATTTATGTAAACATAATATATCTTACATAATCTAGTTTTAAAATAATATACCAAATAGTTACTGTTTAAGTAATTGAAAATATTATGTCTTCTTTTTTATTTAGCTTCTAATAAATGTATTTTTGTCTTCTTTTTAAATGTTTGATGTAAATTGATGGCCTGAAACACAGATTTTCATAAACCTAGATCAGGAAGGTCTACATCACAGTTAGAATAAAATTATCCTCAATTGTAATAAATGTAAATCATAATTTTACTTTATACTTAAATTTTTATTTTATTTTTATTTATTAGTATAAGCTGACTTTTACAAATAACCTATCAACAAACTTTGAGGTTTTGTGACACTGCAATTGGTATTATTAATCTTCGTCTGACAAAAAGGAATTAATTAAACAATCTCCTTTTCTGAAGCACTCTTTACTGATTAATTGAAATCCACTTCTTTACACTATTGCATACAGTGACAAAAGTGCAATAACACTGAAAAAGAAAACATTGCCAATTGATGGAATTCCCAATAGGCGAACAGCTACTTTAAGCAATCATTGGCAACTTCAACCGTCACAGTTTTTTTTTTTAAATCGATAGAGTTTGTTTTATTTTCAGTCAGCTGATAATAAAAACGATATTAATGTTTACACGTATTTAGTATGATGTTACAGAGGACATGATTAAAGAAGAAGGAAGTTAAAACCGATGCGGTACCAAGGTCTCGTCTTAGTGATGGATGGTGATCGAGTGACGGTATTAATTATAGTTAGCCACGTGCAAACCCTTTTTAACGAAGTGAAATGTTGATGCATATTTAATTGGTAAATATTTAATTTCATGGTAACAAAAATATATGGAAATGCTGTTGATGGTATTATGAAGTGAGGATGTTATTAAATAAAAACATGAATATTTTTCTTTTAACAAAATATATACTGCTGTAGACTGAATGATCTTCAAGGCAAGAGAATTTCTCGACTTTGTTGAAGTAACATTTACAATTTTAATTTTTCTGCAAAAACTTTAACTTTCCAAACCAATTAAGGTTTTTTAAATTGAATCTCCGCTTGAGAGAACGCAAAAAAATCAGCGTAAGTATTGAAAAATATTATTCCTTGAATCAAGTGACGCATAATTTTATTACGTACCAACATTTAGTTCAATTTTGTTCAGTTGAATTCAGCTTCACGTTGAGAGCTTTAATTGACGTGAACATAAGAAAAAAAATATCTGTTGAGAAAAAATAAACGCAATGTAAACAAAAAGAAAGTAACTGCCATTCAATGATAAAAAAATAAAGAAAATAAAATATAAACAAAACATTCACAAACAAAGAGAACCGCTGCGCGCTGTCGCAACAACAATCAATGATGCTCCAACAATGTTTTACCTGAAACATTTTACCGCTAACAATACTAGTAGAAAATAAATGGCGTACCTCTACAATAGCTTTAGGTATCCAGGTGACGGCGATAAAAAGACTCTCCTTGATCGACAGGTCGTTAGCGAGTGCGACTAGGAAAGCTGTCAGCAGCCTGAGAACTAGCGCGGAGGAGATGCATCCGAGGATCAGGCATAGCTCCTTCACATTTATTTGTGATACCTGGAAGAAATGAGATTTTAAAATGGCCATTTAAAATTGTTTAATAGGTTTGTCCCGCAACGATTGCAGTTAGAAGTTGTAGTTTGATTTTTTTTTAATGGCTCTGACCATAAAGCTTCTGATTAAAAAAAATAAATAAGTAAAGTGCCTAAGTAGATTAAATGTTTTTTTTTTTACATAAAATGCTATTTCGATCATCTATATCTATACTAATATTATAAAGAGGAAAGATTTGTATTTTTGTATGCTAATAAACTTAAAAACTACTAAACCGATTTGAAAAATTCTTTCTGCAATGGATAGCTACATTATCAGCGAGTAACATAGGCTATATTTTATCCCCGTACTCCCACGGGAACGGGAACTACGCGGGTGAAACCGCGTGACGTCCGCTAGTATTACAATAAAATTATGAAAAGAACCGATCAAATATGAGGCAAATTCTCATGCAGACGAAAAAAGAAGCCATTTGGTGCCGATTCTCTTGTCACAAATGCCTCTATTAGACTAAAAATCACCAAAATTTAGTTTATTCCTGTCAAACGACGATTTCCCACTCTGAAATAGACTAAAGTGACACAACTTAACTATATTTTAGTTTGACAGCACTAAGATGCCACTGAGATATTAATTTAGTAAAATTGGCAATTTTGTGTCTTTTTGTGTCTCATTGCAAAAATAATGAAAATTTCGACCCCCTTTGTAGAATGCATAAACCTCTAAAACTCAACATGTAGGTAATAATTTTTCATATTTTCCATACAAAAAGTGAAAAATTCCATATAAAACACGTCGAGGCTGCCGCCCTGCGCGCCTCCGGCTCAAAAAAAAAATCACGGGGTGGAGTCGCTATTGTCAAATTCGATTTAGTTGTGTCAAAATATTTTTTAAATTTAGAGAATTAATTTGAAGAATAGCTTAAAGATTCTCATAATATGAGAATTATCCAAAAGTAAGGAATTTTAGTGATAGTTTAGTTAGTTTAGTTCGGTGTACAAGAGAATCGACACCATTCTCGACGAAAGGTTTAGGCAAGCAACTTTCATTATTTTAGTCATGGGATAAGGATAAACCTTGTGCAAAAATGGTGTCGTCTTAAAACAATAAAGGACGTTCTCGACCTCCGAGAATACAAGAACCCGTTCTCGAATTGTACCAGAGAGTAAAATAAAACTAAGATTAAATTGTTCCCAACGTTCTTTATAACCTGTGTCAATTAATCATGTGCTCGCTTTAGAACATATAAATTAAACCTTTCTGCCTAGACAAGATAGTAGAAAGAACGTATGCAGGTATTAGATGTAGGTCATACAAGAGTTAAATAACGAATTTTACGACCCGAGACAGACTTGGGTTACTAAGACAGATGTTTTAAATGTTTTTAAGTTTCTCCTGCGCCTGCTCTTAAAAAAAAATACGTCGGCCAGTTAGATATATTGTGTAGTTATAAAATCGATTATTTATAATGCTTGAACTCAAGGGCTAAAAGAAATTATTTTGAAGGTCGATCTCAAACTTTGGTATAGTATTAGGTAACTCTGGCTTTATGCCGCATCAATGCAACGTAGCTTTGCCTTTGTGGGGGGTTACTCTGTGACGCGACGTTCATGTTAATTCCGAAACACGAAGACTGCCGAAGCGCATAATTTTTCTAGTTTAACTGTATTTACGAGCACAAAAAAGTTGGTAAAAGCGATATGTACATCTAAGAAATACCCGCTGAGGGTGAAGAGCATCGGCTCGAATATCCTCCAGAGTAGCTTGTAGACCTCCCAGACTGGGTTGTTGGCGAGCGGCCAATCACGACGCGCCCACCTCGTCGCCGCTGCTCCAGCGCACACCATGATCGCTACTCCCGCTGAAACAATAAAACTTTTTAAGGATTTGTAAAATTTGATGCAGAGAATGACTAAGTACATTATTCTCGGTATCAGATTCTACAAAAACTATACAAAAATAGAAAGTAAATCCCGTGAATTTAGATAAGGAAGGCAAGCAGAAAAAGACCTTGTTCATAAATGGCATTTAAGAGTGTCCTTTAATTGTTGTTTGCTCTTTTACTTCCTGTACAACTCAAGATTCAAGGTTATTATATACAGGGGTATCAGGTACATAAATTGGTGTTTTCTGTGCAGTGTCACTTCTGCCATGCTTTAACAACATTGAACTAACTCAGAACACACAAAAATAAAATTAAATGCTGAATGTTCCTGAAGCCCAAACTACACCTATAACCATAATTACAACTACATGAAGATGAGTTGCGAAAACATATGCAACATACTACAGCCTTGGTCCTTTCCTCATTGGTCGGTAAGCACTCTGTTACGAAACGGTACCGCACGCTGTTTCGTTTATAATGAATTCTGTTGGTACTAGAGCCAATGAGCATTTTGCCTTATCGTTTTACGAAAAAAAAAAATCGTATAAAATCGATAGATTTGGTTATTCTGAAATTCAAAAATCCTAATTTTAGAAAATTTCCGCGTCCCGTCTGACCTGATCGCATTTTTAAATATCAAAAAAATATAACCGAATTGTTTTATAGCAATCTGTCTGATTTTCAGAATGTAGTTGAACGATAGATGTTAGATACCGAAAACACAATTTTCAGAAACCAGTAGCGTCACATATACCCAGAAGACCATAATTTAAGAAAATTAAAATTGGGGCAAAAATTAAAACCCACACCCGTCTGAAAATCTTGTTTTTATGTGAAAATTGGCCAGTAGATGCGAATAAATAATTTTTCAGAAGAAAATGTGAGCATCGTATGTGTTGAAACCCTTTTGAACTTGTTGAAAAATTTTAGCGACCGGTAACATAGCATTCTGTCTAAAAACTGTTGAACATAATGAAAAAGGTTGTCCATATATAGAAAAAAATTCTATCAGATAAATTTAGTGTCTCACGTTACTAATCAGACAACTATTCGATAAGCAAAAATTATTAATAAATTATATTGCGGCGTTTTTACGTACGATTAATAAAGAGCTTACCCGAAACCATCGAAATGTGTTTTTTTTTTATTGGACAAAAATAAACTGGGATAACGTTTGAAAAAAAGTGTTTATTAAAAAAAATATGTTTTTAATCATCTGACTCATCTTCGGTGTTCTGAGGCATAGGAGCGTATCAAGCACCGCGTGTTTGTCGGGCGGTTCTGAAAGGTTGTTTTGGTTTTTAGAATTAAAGGTGTCATTTAAAAATTCTGAAAACAGAGTCTAAGTAACCCCGGTAACCAAAAAGAGATTTAAAAAAAATTGAACTAGGTTGCTATGAGATAGATCGGTTAATTTTTTTGTCATTTTCGAAAATGCGCTCAAGCCATATATGACTTCAGACATATTATTGTGATGAAACCGTCTGCGTATTTTTTTTGACATAGCAGTAATAGGCTCTCATAAAACTGTGTTTCTGACCGGTACTGCCCTCCGAGTCGGGTACAGAATCATCAAAACTAACGATTTTATACGGTTTTGGCCGTTATACGATGTGACATGGTTTTGGTTGTGGGCTCTCGTACTATATAATTTACTAGCTTTTGCGAGCGGCTTCGCCCGCGTGCATGTCGAAAATTATCCCACAGGAACGTACTTTCAGGATAAGAAGTATCCTATGTACCCTGTATCGTCCCCCCTCCCTGTATCCTATGTGTCCTGTTTTTGTCTATGTATGTGTATCCAGTGCGTAACCCATGTGCCAAATTTCATCCAAATCTGTTCAGCTGTTTTACTGTGAAAGACGAACAAACATACAAACTCACTTTCACTATTATAATTTTATATAAATATAAGGCCCTCGGTAAGCTTTTGGTACCGATGCAGTAAAACGCGTGACGTCACGCGGTACCGAAACGATCCCGCACCGCAGACGAACCGACCAGTGAAGAAAGGGCCAGATCAGCGAGTTTGATCTACAAATGGCGTGTCATAACCAATATATTTATCATTAGATCTTTGCGAATGCTCAGAAAGGAATTTCTAAAATTAAATCGCATCATGAGATACTTGACCAGAATTATAGTTTGATTGAGTTTAATTAGAACGAAGGTTAACATAAGACGGGAGTTAATTAATGTGATGATGTTACGGACATCAAGTGTGTGCTTGCTTTTGTAATGGTAGGTATTATATGCCGATGTTATGTTTGTGGATTGTTACTGAGATTGCAGTTATGCTTATAAACATAACATAACATCACGACTGTATTCTGTTAAAGTCCCATGTAACAGGGGACGAGCCTATTGCCATCAACCGGGCACAAATCAAGACTCCGGGCTGTTACTGAGAAATTCCAGATGGAAAAACCTGAACCCCGTTTGCGACCATTACACCAACGAGGCAGTCATATAACAGATTTTTCACGCTACCTGCTCGACAATATCAAATTATATGTCATGCAAACCTAACCTAAAGTTAGTCATTTAAGACCTGAGGTCTAGCAGGTCATTAATATTGTACTGAATTTCATTATGACCCGGTGGTCATTAATGTAATTTGAATTTGGAATATAAAGTAGAAATCGCATACGAAAATTTACGATAGGTGGTAGGTACATACTAATTCCATGCATTTACCATTAAGTTCTTCACTAAAAAAATAATTGTTCGAAAATCGAACTGGCCACCACGAGTACCTAAAATTTAAATAAAAGAAAAATAGAACACAAATTAAAAAGAGGCACGAATACTGAAAATGGCTTTGCTTTGTTATGTAACAAATTACTTAACTAAAAATTCTCACAAAAATATCGAGTAACGATAGTGATTTGACTCCGGAGTACATTAAATCCGAATCCATTAGCATTGCCAACAATCTACTCCCAGAAAAGTCCAAGGAATCATACATGAAAGCCTACGACGATTATTACAAATGGAAAATTACAAAGGGCGTCAAGTCTGTATCTGAATCAGTGCTTTTAGTCTACTTCCCGCATTTATCATGTACAAAGAAGCCAAATAGCCTATGGTGCATCTATTCGATGCTCAGGTCAACAATAAGCATAAAAAATAATATTTAAATGTATAAATACACCAAAATACTGGAATTTTTAAAAAGGAAATCAGAAGGAGATCGTCCTAAGAAATCAAAAGTTTTCACAGCTCAAAATGTGGAAACGTTTCTAAATGCCCCTGACCATAGCTTTCTTACCACAAAAGTAAGTACCTACCTATTGATTAAATGTTTAGTTACTAAAATAGCTACATACTTACTATAAGGTAAGTAAGTATAGGTACTAGCTACCCGCTCATGAATCGATCGCTTGTGTGCGATCTACTGATGTGATGTTTCGACTCGAATAGCGCTTGTCGTGGAAATGAACTCGTAAACATTAAAATCGAAGAGATTTGTTGCTGGTAAGTTTGCCAGATACAAAATCAAAGAAAGAACGGTCAGTCCGTGGAGAATACGTAAAAAATATCGAAAAGTACTAAGCTCTACGCCCCTCTAATATAAACACTAACAGATTTTTCGTAGCTTATAATAATGGTGCACCAGACAAGTCATTCGAAAAAATAAGATCACCAGCATGCCGAAAGAAATTGCAAAATACCTGAAATTGACAAATGTCGAGTTTTACACGGGCCACTGTTCAGGAGAACATCGGCTACTTTATTGGCGGATTCAGGAGCAGACATGACCCAGATTAAAAGACACCGTTGTTGGAAATCTGATGTAGTAGCAGAGGGCTACATTGAAAATTATATACAAAATAAGGATAAAATAAGCTGCCGTATTGGTGACAACATCAAACTAAAAACACCGTTGATATCTGATCCTTAGACACCTTTGTCATCACAACCTTCCACATCAAAACACTATTCATCTAGCCCGCTGCCTCAAGCACTACCTTCACCAACTTTCACGATCCAAAATGATCCAAAATGGTTCTTAGCAGACCCAAGTTTCTGAAACTTTACTTAACAGTAATACTGAAATAAACTCTACCTCAACTTCAATAAATGTACCGAATAAAAACATAACTTTGTCTTTCCACACCTGGTCTAATGTATCAAACATTACCTTTAACATTTAATTGTTTTAAATAAGTCTACTAACTGTACTTGTAATTTTAATAAATACTCTGATTCTAGTACTATTGCTTTTAATTTTTTCGTAGATGGTGTGAAAAGTAGAGTATTCTCTTCGGGGATAAAGGTGCCTTTGTCTTGGGCGACCTTGAATCCCACGCTGCACTTAGGAATTATTACGGGGCCCGCTACATTAGACACTACTTTGTCCCCTTAGTGCATAATCTAGTATCTTTTTTGTTGCTGATGCAGGTGGCCGTCTGATGGAGATCTGCCGAGGCATATCAGGTACGAAACTATACCAGAAACAATAATTACACCGGCACCCTTAGGTACTCTTTAAACCGAATCACAGCAACGATGCTTAGCGGTCGATTTAGATAGGGTGCTGTGACCCGCGAGGTAATTACACAAAATGACAATTTGACAATTGATCGCAATGGGTTTCATTTTGACAGTTCACCTACGATCATTGCGTTATTTACGTTGTTGAGCACACGATTTTTTCAAAACTATGAAGCAATAGATTAGCAATATCCTTCAAAACTCTCGGATGCTGATTGACAGTGTGTTACGGAATTATGGTGTTGGACGAGTTAAACCTCATTCAGCTCTACTACTTCTAAGAATTGAAACTTTGTTTACGTCGTTCAAACATATATTTTATCGACAATTTCTAGATAATTATCCAAACAGCTACATTAATATTCTGCCCGAAATTACCAGTACTCAAACTAACTAAATACCAGTTTATTACACCACACCCCATTTAATGTAATATTGATGGAAAACAGATCATAATATAATTGCTTACGAGTAATAATCGTTCTCATCAAAGAGAAGTATGGCAACAACAGGAAATGATGACGTAGTGGAATGCATTATTTTTATGAATATAATGTTTATACACTCTACGTCACGATACTATTAATAATTTTATTATATATTATTGATATGATAGTAAGTTATCACTTTCTTTCAACAAAGAAAGGCTTAAAGTCAAATCATTTATTCCAAATAGGCTCTTGTATGGCACTTTTGAACGACAAAATTTATAAAATAATGGAATTGATTGTAGTCGCCCCTTCCAAAAGGTAGTTTTCGTATGGAGAAAAATGGGCAAGAAACTCCACTAGACATTAAGACAACCCTTTTTTACAGTCCGTTCAACCGATTTTGACTTCTTTACCGTAGGCATAAGGATGGCATTAAAAGCAAAAAAAGTGCTTACAATACCAACTAATTACTGCAGCTGCCATTTGTCATGCCACCAACGCAAAAGTAGTTAAAATCGGTTGAACGGACTGTAAAAAAGGTTTATTTAAATGTCCAATCTTATTTCAAACGGAGTATAGAATAAAATTACTATACCACAATAGGTAAAAAGAATTTTTTTAAAAAATGAAGCAACGACAGATAATTTAATTATGTGATAGATATTTGGTGCTCACATATTTACAAACATTGTTAAAGTATAAGATTTTCCTTATATTTTAAATTAATAAGTCAGTGTGTGAGGAAGTAATCACAGAATGTAAAATCAATGTCATATAACAAAACATAATAAAATTTACAATTAAATTAGCAACCAGTTTAATTTTGTCTTCATTCTAAATTGTCTTATGGAGCAGGACCAGCATGTTTCCAAGCACTCTTATCTTGGATATAATCCTCTAATTTGTAATATGCTTGTTAAATGTGAACTTTAATATGAGTTTTAAATTTTCTTCTATTTAATTGCAATATGTGATAAGGTATTTTGTTGTAACATTTAACACAGTACCGTGTGTTACATGTTGGTACCCCACTTTAGATAATCTGAAAAATGGTTGATCTAGTTTATCTTTATTTCTAGTATTAAAATTATGTCTATCACTTATTATATTAAAAAGATGTGGATTTTTCCTTACATACATACTATGAACGTAAATGAATTGGCAAAGTACCGTCATAACATTAATCCTTTTAAAAAGTTCCCTGAGAGATTCGCGGCGACGTAGATTATAAATGGCTTTGACATTTTTCTTTTGCAAAATAAAGATGGATTCAATGTCAGTAGCCCGACCTCACAGTAAAATTCCATACGACAGAATGCTGTGGAAGTAGCTAAAATAGACCAAACGCGGTTTCTGCATCTGTTAACTGTCTTATCTAACAGCAGAAGCGGCCGAGCTTAGCCGCCCCACAAAAGTTGTTATATGAGGTCCCATTTGTAATTTCTCGTCTAGCGTCATTCCTAGGAAAACCGTTTGATTAATAAATTCCAGTTTTTCTCCATTCAATATGATTTTACATTCGCTACTTCTAACATTAGGTAATTTAAATCTAATGCATTCGTTTTTTTTTTTTTAATTTAGTACTAAATTATTTACCGTAAACCAATCTTGGACTTTCAGAATAGAGCTATTCACGTCATTAAGATTTTGTGACCGTCGGTTTATTTTAAAGTTCAATGATGTGTCGGATCTGCAAATAATACCATCCTTGGTTGATTTTGAAGTAATTGGGGTAAATCTTAGTAACAGGATGGAAATAATTTAACGTAAAGACAAAGTAAGTCAGTTGATAATTTATATTTATTAATGGATAAGTTTTGCACTCAACGTCACAGTATTATTAATGCGTTAAATGCTTGTTTTAGATACGATACAGACGATGTAGTTGAATTCATATGATTCAGGTATTATTAAGCGTGAGTTATCTTTACGACGCAACGTCAATTATAATACTTTTCCGTTAAACAGTTATCGTGTGGAATATTACCCAAAATATAAAATAAACACGTTACTAATAGTGTATGAGAACATGTTATAATGAAGCAAAATATTTTTCTGAATAATCAATTTATAAAGGTTCAATATTCTTTAAACCATTCTACACATGAGTATTCACACGAATATCTACGATAATATTTCACGACGGAATTCCTGGAGGCACTTCTTAACGTCAACCCTCGCAGCGCACAGGAACGATGAGTGAAATTCCTTTTTTATACGAATTTACTTGAGTCGGGCTCATAACCCCGCTGGAGCCAAATCCTCGCGTCACTTCATAACTGCGGAACCCTAAAATAATTTAGGGAAGGGTTCGCAACAAAGATTCACTTTGTGTGCCTCGCAGAGATCGTTGCCTTATCTAGCCTATGTGTTCTGCTAATTAAATTATTAATGGTAATAATGGTAGGCTTTTGTGATATGGAGAAATTGGAAACTAAGGTTTTTCTTACTACTTCAGTCTGATTAATTTCGTTACGTTGCGAGTACGTGACAGTGTGATTCAACTGTCTTGGAACCTGCAAAAACTTTTCTGAGGATATAGATTCCAGCTCTCAGGAGTTGCATTTGTTAGAAATAGAAAAGCTAGGCTCTAGTCTCACACAACAATGCGAAGTCACATAGGTGTCTTAGCCTTCCTATACCTGACGCCAGAGTCGCACCGGCGGCCGGACCGCATGTTTGTGTATACGAATGATTACCTATTCTGCAAAATTCTGATTTTTTTATCTGGCTTTGTTTGGCTCCGGTGTGGCTCCGGTGCGGCCCCGGTGCGGCTCCGGTGCGGCTCCAGCGTCATGTATGGGAAGCCTTATCTTGGTCTAAGAAGCTAGGTACTTAAATGGAATCATTCGGTGAGTCGACTTTGCACCGATGAGATAACTTGACATGACGACATATTAATCTAGATAACATATTTAAAGGTGATTCTGTAACGATAGTATTTAAACGATTTCTGGTTATAAAGACTGAGCCATTTGTTGTTGATTAAATGTAGTCAATATAGATATTTAAATCGTCATTAATCCCTGAATGGTTTCTTTGTTTTGTATTTGTTTTTTTGAATACCTATGCTTATGTCAAATTTTTTGTTAGAAATATTTAACTAGCGATACCGAATTAACAAGTTTCTATTGATTTTGTGTGAATAATATCGGCTCTGATCGGTATTAATGTTAATGGAATACTGCCTTATCTAATTACTATAAAATCGGATGTTCTTTTATGACCGAGAAGTATTGTTTTTTTTTTTTTTAATAATTATCTCAAATAATTTGGAAGTCTCGAAAGTAGATAATATTAATTTAGGTCGCCTGTTCGCCGGCGGGATCTCATGGCGTCATGGAGAGTGCGATTGTCGCAACCCAGCGCTGGGCACGCCACAATTGCGGCGATAAGACCCCTCTTTGAGGAGTGGCTAGAGAGGCGCCACGGCGTCCTCCCCTTCCGCCTGACGCAGGTCCTCACCGGACACGGCTGTTTCGGGAGGTTCCTGCACAGGATAAGGCGGGAGGAAACGCCCGGGTGTCATCATTGTGTGGATCGCCCGGAGGACACGGTAGAGCATACGGTGGAGGTCTGCCCAGCTTGGGCGGAGCATCGCCGTGTCCTCGTGGAGGCGGTCGGCGGCGGTGATCTCTCGCGTCCGGCCCTGGTTCAGGCCATGGTACGGAGCGAGGGGAGGCCGTCACCTCCTTCTGCGAAGCGGTAATGCTCGCGAAGGAGGAGGCGGATCGCGTGAGGGAGAGGCAAATTTCGCGCCCTCACGCCCCTCACCGCCGCAGGAGGAGACGCCCAGGGCGTCGAGAGTCGCAAGCCGATTTCCGGCCACCGTAGGCGCGGGCTTGCGGACTGTGAGAAATGGGTAGCTCACCGTCCGATAAGGACCAGGCCCGGGTCGACGGCGCGTTGTGTTCCATGCGCGCCTCAAAGAGATGTCAGCAGAATTGACGGGGTCCGCTAGGGCCGATGCCTGCCGGGGTTGCGAAGAAAACCGAAAGGGAGATCGTGGCCCCCGGCAACAGGGCAGCCGAAGGAACACGGGTGGGTTTTAGTCAGTAAGAGTCTGACACGCCCTCCCGCTCCGCCCAGAGCGGGAGAAGTTATTTGATGATTTCCCAGCTAAAAAAAAAAAAGGTCGCCTGTTCGAAAAAGGGCTATTACTAGACTCGATAGTTCGAATTCGCTTATGAAAATCTCCAATATACACAAAGTTACATTTTACGCTATACTTTAATTATATAATTATAATATATATGTCGGAAATACGTTACTGAGTTGACTAATCGGGACGCCAGCGCTGCCTAGCGGCGTTCGACAGAGTCTGAACATAACGCTTGGACCGGCCGGACCGGGGTTGAGCAGAGTTCATCGGTGGCGGTCAAGCAGTGAACACATTTAGAAACTGTCGCGCATTCCGAATAGTTGTGTCGTGTACCTACAGTGTGTGAATTGCTAGTGTGATTAATTTGATAGTAAATTATAATATGATCTGAACTGCAAACAGTTTTTCTATTACGCAATAACCAACACTACCCACAGTACGCCCACAGTAGTCAAAATATGGCTGATAATAACGAAAGAGACACCTACCTCTCTCCGTCATATATATAATATTTTTTTGGTGGATACTCAATTTTGATTAATATATTTTCCATTCAACAAAACTAAAAATAGAATTTCCTAAACTAATTAAAACTATTAACAAACTAAAATATGGAGTCGAAAAATTCCAGCGATGTGGAACGTAGTGTCGTCGAACAAAGTGCCTAAGTTCGATGACGGTAGTGCATGAAGCCACAGGCCCGACTCCCACTTGCCCACAGCGCAGGCTCCGCAGTAGTAGCAGACGTGTCAAGTAAATTGTTCTGTACTACTCTGCAGAGCGGCTCATGCCACCGTCCCTGGGAAAATGGATTGTCGGGTAGATCTGAATTCGGGCAAGCGAGTCCTCCAGGCATTCTTAGGTACTATTTTGAGAAGTGCTTTGACTTGACTTTCCTAATTGGAAAAATAATTTGTTGGTACCTATATAGGAATACGGTTTATTTGTACTATAAGCTGTGTCTTTCATTCATTATATTAATTATTAAGAAACTTGAGTAGTATCCCCAGTTAAGAAGTTTCCTTGATTGCAATTAGTTATGTATTAAAGTAAGCTGGGAAAACTCTTCTACCGAAGACGCTGTGTAACTGTTTCTTAGTATCGAACTAAATGTTACCAGTACTAGCTCTCATCAAAATTTACACTTTCCTGCTGGTTTTTATTTAAATAATATACCCTAATAGGTACTACGATAGTGCTTTTAAATGTGAAATGCTATCAAGAATCGTTTTAATTTAATAAATTTACTAATTAAAAACAATGGCTTTAAAAAATGCGCGAGCAGCGCCGTATACGAGTTATAGAAGCGAAAAAAAAAAAAAAACATAGATATAGATAGTGATTTTCTGTGAAAGACAGAGAGTGTTATATCTTTCTTCTCTCTCATGTAACGACTTGTGCCTAACCTAAACGTGACGCGTCCTTGAAATTCCAATCTCAATTCTCGTCCAATTATCGAATCGCCGCTTAAGAAGTTAAAACTTTAGGTCAATAGGCACTAACAATAGGCACATGTAGTATATTACTTAGGACGGTACTTTGATTAAAGTTTACTAAGTAATTTAAGAGTAGTTATTTCACAAAAAACACAAAATCTGTATCCGATTCTGTAGTGAATTTTAAATTAATTGCTTTCAGGATAAGCTCTACAGTTAGGTATTCATACACACACAGCCTAAATGCAATTAATTCAAGCAATACGAATTAGGGATAAGCTAACTTCACGTTCTCTCATTAGTTTAATTAAATTTCGTGGAAAATTTGGTAAAGGGCATACAGATAGGGATGACAGCCGTGTAAATAAGATAACTAGACTGATTGAACACGTTATAATTAACTATGTATCTGATGAAATGTTTAATTTTGTATGTAAATATTTGATACCCAAAGCGTGTCTCAGTAAAAATAAAGTAATCATCTTTCGTAGGACTAGAAGAATCAATAGAATTGGGCCGTATTGTATTTGTTTTTCGTGATGGGCCAGTGGTTAAGTTCTCGCCTCTCATGCATGTTGTTAAAATCCGGGCAAGTACCGATGTGACTTCTCAATTCTTATGTACTTTCTGAGTTTATCTTGGAAATTCCTTTTTTCCAAAGGTGGTGTTTTCTATAAGAAACTTTTAGCGAGCAGTAATGAGTTTTTAATCCTCTTTATAAGTGCGCCGCAATTATCTTTGCCGCGCACTTTTTGAATTTGGAACATCTTAGTGTTCAGCGCCAAAGAAATCGAACGCAAATATTGTTTGAATAAAGACTGGCTGGTACGACGGCCCATAGTCGCGCCGCCGCACAGTGGAACGAATGTATGGGAGCGGTTGGACGTAGACATGTCCGAAAAAAAAGAGTAAAATTATGCCAAACTAATGATGCCATCTTATTCGATTACTTAATGCCTTCATAACTTGTGGTGATGAATTTCTTCATAACTCCCATATTTCGGGAGTAATTTGAGAAAATGTGAAATTTTACTATGAAAATGAGTGTATCGAGCTCTCTCCCTCCTGATTCCGGGCTTGTTTCAAGTAGCGGTCTCTAATATCATAATGCTAATACTAAGAGCTATATTTAATACTAAGACACATAGTGCGCCAAATGTGCACTTTCTGGGATAAAGAGTGATGTTTATTTTATAACACAATTTTTTAATTTTTTGTTTATTTTGTTGATTAAAACCGTTTTTCTAAAGGTTTACCTTATTACAATAACATTTCTGATCAGCCAATTAGAGAAGATATAAGCTAATTAGGATATATAATTAGGGACTTAAGGTTTACATATAAAACTGATGCACTAATGATTACTGATAAGAACATTGCTATTATTTAATTACTAAATGGCTCTTAATACACTAATTTAGCATGCATCATTTACTAATTATCACAATAACTAATTACCTTGCAATATTTAACAAAGGATACCTGGGATACCTGGATTTTATATAAATAGGTCACTATTAGTAACTTTAAAATCAGTGTTGATTTACACCTCGTTGTATCCAAGCTAATCTCGCAATGTATTTTCCAAATTTTAATACAAATCTTGATATTCACGTTGCTTTATGCGCACGCGCACATAAAGATTTACGCGACTTTAACTATTTGTTCAGTGTTTTAAAAGATAACAGTTGTGTTCAGTTATGTGAAAGTGCTGAAACAAGTTTAAAAGACTGGTGTCGTCGATTTTGCTACCGCATTTATGCAAAATGGACACAGTCTGGAAGAAGCACAGATAAGTTTCGGAAGAAACATGAGATTTGGCTACAGGCTGCAATTCAATGGCCGGAATTACAGAATGAAAATATGGAACCTTCTACAGAAAATATAAGTGACGTCATCGAGCCCATAATTTCTCCTGCTAAATCTGATGCTTCAACTTGTACACATCCTAGTCCTCGTAAATCTTTTGAGGACCTTAGTAACCGGCAAAAAAGAAGACGCACCACTGAAGATAGTCTTTCATGCAGCAGTAGCAGCGCTGAAATTATGTTTTCGGCCGAAAGGGCGCTTCAAAAGGCAGGACAAAGCGATACAGCTTATGTTATGAAATACTTGACGGAGAATCCAGAAGAGGCCTCAAAAATCAAAGCCTTCATTGAAGGTAAATCAATTCAGGTACGGGAAATATCCCCTTTGAAGGCATTGGCTCTTTATGTATCGATGAACTTATCGAAATGGCGCTATAACACTCTTCGGGATTTCAACACTCAAGAAGGAGCTCTTCAATACCCGAGTTACTACATGTTGGTTAAAGAAAAAATTAAGTGCTATCCGGCCAAAGAAGATCTCACAGTTACAGAGAGCTCTGCAAAAATCAAATTACAAGCCTTGATGGATTTAACCTCAAGAAGACTTATTAGGTCGTTAGAAACCCCTGTTGATCCCAATCAACAGCTCGTATTGACCAGCAAATGGGGTTTTGACGGATCATCTAGCCAAAGCATTTATCATCAAAGGACGAGTGAAGATGAGCAAATCGATCTTGCTAGTAATTTTATGATTAGTCTTGTACCACTGCGGCTCGTCTCAAAAGGTGTAACAATTTGGGAAAACGAGCGACCATCTTCCACTTCATTTTGCCGGCCAATATTGTTTAAGTTTATAAAGGAAACCAAAGAAAATGTGCAGAGAGAGATGGCTGAAATCGAAGCAGAGATTGAAGCCTTAACTCCATCCACCATCACTGATGGAATTAGTGTCAAACACCAACTGCTGTTGACAATGATTGATGGTAAAATTCATTCCATTATATCCAATACAGCAGCTTCAGTGTGTGACATATGCAAGGCTTGTCCTAAAGAAATGAATAATTTAGAGTTAATCAAAGATAAACACGCAAACGAGGACATGTATAAATATAGCTTAAGCACCCTTCACGCTTGGATTCGCTCAATGGAATGCTTATTACACATTTCCTACAAATTAGACATAAAATCATGGCAAGTAAGGGGTGATATAGCAAAAAGGCAAGTTGATGACAGGAAGAAAAGAGTTCAAGAGGCTGTAAGAAGAGAAACGGGCTTACTTCTCGATGTTGTGAAACAAGGCAGTGGATCCACCAACAATGGCAACTCGGCAAGGAGATTTTTTGAAAACTACACTAAATCTGCTGAACTGACCGGAATAGATGCTATGCTTTTAAGAAAAATCTGTGTGATCTTGCAGTGTATTTCATCAGGAGAGAAGATCAACGTAACTAAATTCCGAGAGTTCTGCTTTGATACTGCTAAGCTTTACGTGGAGTTATACCCATGGTATTATATGCCTTCTTCACTTCATAAAATTTTAATGCATGGGCCAGACATAGTTCAGAACATGTCAATTGTGCCCATTGGTTTTCTATCCGAAGAGGCATCTGAGGCTAGAAATAAAGATTTTAGAAAATATAGAGAGGGGCATTCTCGAAAGCATAGCAGTATCTCATGCAATGAAGATATTATGCACAATCTTTTACTGTCTTCTGATCCACTTGTTACAAGTATCCGTCCAAAAGGAAATAAGTTTGTAAAAAAATCTTCTTTTAAGGAATTTTATGAGCTTACGGATTCTGAGAAAAGTGATATCGAATTTGTTAACATAAATGATTTAGCGGACATCGATTCTGAATTTGAATTAATTGATGATGATGATGATGACGAAGATAATTAAATGATGTTATTGTTTTAAAATGTGTAACTTAGTAAATTAGAGCTTACGTCTTAATTATTTATTGTACTTTTAATGAAACTAGGTAATTTATTATCAACTTACTTAAAAGTCATACTCTCATCAGTTCTTGTGAATATTTTTGTTAATATATATTTCTGTATATATATAATATATTTATAGACCTCTTAATAAGTCTGTCTGCGGTTTAAAGTAAATACAAATGGGGAAAAAACGTTTTTTTTTTTAAATTTTCATTTCCTTTTATCCCAGAAAGTGCACATTTGGCGCACTATGTGTCTTAGTATTAAATATAGCTCTTAGTAATAGCATTACGATATTAGAGACCGCTACTTGAAACAAGCCCGGAATCAGGAGGGAGAGAGCTCAATACACTCATTTTCATAGTAAAATTTCACATTTTCTCAAATTACTCCCGAAATATGGGAGTTATGAAGAAATTCATCACCACAATTTATGAAGGCATTAAGTAATCGAATAAGATGGCATCATTAGTTTGTCATAATTTTACTCTTATTTTTCGGACATGTCTACGTCCAACCGCTTCCATACATTCGTTCCACTGTGCGCCGGTTGAATAAAAAAAAAAGATATCAAATTAAAAACGCGCGAACTACAGCCCGCGTTTTCGTCAATTTTCACGGATTTTTAGAAATTCTTGGTTTTGTTTTGAAAAATGAATTCTTCAAGTGACAGTGATAGTATGAAATTAACTCCTGAGAGTATTAGAACTGACGCAAGAAATGTGATGGATAATCTATTACCTGCAAAATCGCGGGAGAAATATATGAAAGCCTATGGTAATTTTATTGAATGGAGAAATGCAAGAGACAATCGCACTCTCCATGACGCCATGAGATCCCGCCGGAGCTCCGTCCGCTGTGCCGCGATTTCTCGCGGCAGCGGAGTTAAGCCCCGGCGTTTCGCCTCCTCATGCCACTCCCAAATGTGCGCGAGGACCTTTGCCTCCAGATCCCATGGCGGTAATCCGGCAAGGAGGCTCGCCGCCTCGCAGGAGACCGTGCAGTATCCTCGGGCCAGCCAGATGGCCATGACCCTCTGGGACGCGTTCAACCGGCGGGCTGGCCGCAGCCTTATTGAACGCGCCCACACCGGCGCCCCGTAAAGGGCCATGGACCGCACGACCCCCGCGTAGAGCCTCCGGTAGGAGGCGTTTGGATCCCCTAGATTGGGCAGGAGCCGCTTCCTACCAGCCAGTCTATTTTGTAAAAAACGTCAACGAGAAAACTTACGTGAAGTGAGTTTGAAGTGAGCTATCATTCCATTATGAGTTAGGGATTGACACTATTGAGTATTGACACTTCAGCCCGATATTTTTTCAGAATAGCATTGCTGTACTTATCGTCAAGTAGTTAGTAAGTCGCGTCGTTTACGGACCGCCATGGAAATGCTAGTGCTGTGACATTCTAGCTACTTATTTAAGTTTGTAACACGTTACTTTTGAGTAGCGTCGACCGGCCTAAAGCTTTGCTTTCCTACGTCAGCGGTGGCCGCCGCATAACGGCCGAAGTGACAACTGTCATGAAAATTATGGTTTTTGATTTTACGATGTAAAAAACGCTCTCTAGGGAAACACACCAACTTATTTTAATAAATAACGTTTCAGTGACGTCAAAGCCGAAATCTTAAGTTCTTTATTGCGTACCATAATATATATAGTTGGTATGAAAGTAATTATATTAGTCACAATTATGGGCACAGCATAGATCAAGAAGGAGAGAGGAGGAAGAGCACTGGTCGTTTAATGTGACAAAATTTATTATTAGAGCTAGTAAGTTATATATTTATTAAAACAGAATTCAATTTAAGAATTATAATTATTATTTTATAAATTACATACGTTTATTTATTTAATAACATTATAATAACCATTTTTTTAAATTATTTATGTTTGTTTTATTTATTTATTATTATTTTTATTTATTAGTAAATAAAACAATAATGAAACATTTAAAAAAAAAATGGTTATTATAGTCTTAGGAAACCCTGGCTAAATTTAAGTACAGTTAACTTTTTACTGTAACATGTGACAAATTCTCTAGCATAAGCGCGCGTACTATTAAACCAGGTTGCAAACTCATACTTATTTTCAGTAAAGTAACACCTACTAGGCATCTCATAACAGTTCTTTATTCGGAAGTATGTTTTGTTAACCCCTTTTCTCATTAATGTTCCGAACACCTGTATAAGACAGGCTATTTGCTCCATAACGACGCGGACCCCTGCAATAACGCGGAACCCACACGCACTTGTCCATTTTTATGCACAATATTTTACAATAACTGTGTATATTTTCAGCTAAGAGAATGGAACTCGCTAGGAGGAAAAGTAACTGACATTGCAGAAATAAAATGTACTATTGACAAAACAGATACATAAGTATGAGGCACCTATGTTCATATTTTTAACCTATATGAATAATTATTGTAAATCTAAAAGTAACTCTGGCTGTCTGTTGCCTTTTTCGATAAAATTTAGCAAGATAGGTCATAGGATATATTTTTAAAGGGTCTATTTTCTATGGTAGAACTTTTTTTGTCATAATATTATTTTGCATAACAACGGATAACATAATCTTCATTTCACAGAAAATTGTTTGGCATACGCTCATTTAGCATAATTACATTCAAAGTTCGTAATTTTGTAAGTCAGAATCATATTTTGCCATAAATTTCGTATCCATAATAATTAAAAAGTAGAATCACCATATTGCAGAAAGTTCTTAAAAACATGCAAACAAGCATACACCATGCATGCAAGCAAGTATGCAGCATGCAAGCGAGACTAGTTATTTAGACAATGGTGAAAATACTTCTGAGAGCAACTTGGAAGTAGCACTCGCGCAGCCCGCGCGTGTTTGGTCACACTTCTTATCTAACCTAACCTATTTCACCCAGTACAAAATTACGAATCTTACAGTCTTCGATAGCGGCATATTGATTTTTTAAGACAATATTTTAATTTTAATATAAGGTTAAAATTGCTATTTTATAGAAATGGCAATATGCCTAATAAAATTATTCCAAATAAAATTCCGCCATCTGAAAAGTATGTCATTGTAAATTCGGACATATAAACATTCGACCAAACAATAATTATAATAAATGATTTTTATGCCATAAAAATATTCGTGTAAAAAAGATTATGCCAAGTGTGTTATGCCAAATAAGTTTCGGAGTATCAAGATTCTGCAAAATAGAGGGATCACATTTTTGAACCTGTAGTTAGTTCCCGTGGGATAGTTTTGCAGCCGCGGGTAAGAGCTAGTTAAGCCTATAAAATTGCTCGCCTGACTGTGTCTTAGGGTTATCAGGTGCCTACCTACAAGCCCAAAAACAATAAATATTGCGTCTATAGTGCAAAAATGTTTATTTCTTACTTTAACACCAAACTCTTTTGTCGTGTGTACCGACGAAAATTGGTATGTCGTTCAGTATGTTTGTTGTGCTAGCGAAAGTACACATTATTATTTGCCATCAGCTCGGCACATCAAATAATACGTATGTTTAAGTCTAACACGTGTAATGGTGACTCTATCGCATTGCGTACAAAATATAATAGTTTGTTTCATTCACATGTTTGACACAATTCAAATTTACTTTCACTGATTAAAGTTGAAGATAGACAATCATCAAATACATAGTTTAGTGATAGCTCTCCAATTAATGAAAGCTTAATTTGCTGTCAAACTCAATGATTGGTTTGATTGGTTCAATATTTGATCGCTCTCGTTTACCAATACCATTAGCTTTTAACGCAGATCTGACCAAAAATAAAGCTACTAGAAATTGTAAAAGAAATATTTCACGAATCAAAGTGTGTTAATAAACAACGCAGGTAGATGATTAACAAACATTTTAAAGATGAGACATTTTCCTAATTTAATAAAAACCAGTCCTGCATGGCCCCGTTGCCAACCTGACTGATTACGGAACCGAAGGGACTAATTCATAACCACGGTTACCTACGTAGGTTCGTACCATGTCCCCTATTGATGACGTAACAAACACATTTACATTCCTTATCATACATGCTCGTATTACCGTATTTACTCAGGTAAACTAATAAAATACAGTAGCTCTGTGTAATAAAGACGTTTCTTTTGCAGTGTAAACATAATTATTATCTTTACTACATGCAGTAAGCGGAACCTTGCCGTTTGATACTCTTCGGAGTGCTGTTTTCTTTACGATAATGCACTTAAACACTTTTTATTGATGCAATTATTAGATTTGTGGAATAGTACCTAAGGCGCAATATGCTGACTTACATACTTTATGGAAGCTATATACATATAATATATAACTGATAAATATAATTTCTATCGATTTACTGCCGTTTATGCCGTTTTTTTGTAGCTTGCCATTTTAGTAATCACTTCTCTTTGATAGAGTATTATATAGCTAGTGAACTCTGATATCGATTAAGAATAGACTTCAATTGGCTTAAGTGATGTGAGAGCCTTAAGAAGAATGATCTCGCTGCTCCATATACGATAGCTACTTTAAGGTTACACTAGTCGACGGCTCGAACTCGTTGGTGGCGTGGCTAATATGCATGCTATTTAGAGTATAGTTATTTATTCAGTTTTATTTATTTGGTATTTATTTATCTAGTTTTTATTTTTTTAATTTTTTTTTCTTTCGTTAATTAGACGATGATTTATAACGAAAACGAGCGCGTAAAAGCAGACCTTTGGGCGTACAGATATTATGGAAAAACGACTTAATTTATCTACTCAAAATAAAATTATTTGAACTTTTTAATAAATCATCTATCCCTGTACGGTTTCTATTTTGTGATTTTCATACTACAAAGGTTATTTATTTACGTCCAAAGATGAGTTAAAATTAGTGTTGAAATATGAAAGTTTCGACGCTGAAAACTTTCAAACCAATATTTTTTACCCAACTCTGCTTCCATACAGGGCTAGATAATGACAAGACAAATTGATTGAATGTTTATTTTTGAACGTAAACCATCAAACAGACAAGTAATTTCCATACTACGTTTGTATGGAAGAATGACCGAATAGTGTACCCTTAAATAAAGCCACTCTCCGTAAAATTACTCTCTCGTTGACGAAACGCTTAGCAACACAAAATATATAAACACGGAGATACTCACAGGTGCCACCCCATCCGATATATCCACCGGCGTAAGTCAACAACACACCTACGCCAAAAATAAGCAGGCTTCGTATAGTAGGCGCGTATATGTCACTGTGATCCGGCAGACTGTCTGATAACACTCCCCAGAATATTCCGAGGGCGATACCGACGAATATAGCCAGCAAACCCTGTGGAATTACGAACAAAAAGGTTAAGGGCCCTATATCCAAATTGAACCTTAAGAGAAAGTGGTTTGATTTTAAAGAAAATGTAGTTGGAGTGTTTCTTGGAAATGATCTCAAGTGTGGATAAGTACGGCCGGATTTCGAAATTTGAATTTATTGTTGAAGATAAAAATACATTTCGATAAAAGAGAAACGCTTTCGAGATAGACGTTCTATAAAGTAGTCTGCTTGTGAATTTAGGTTTTGTGTAATGGTTTTATGATTTTGAACTGAATTTCAGATCGTCCATTAACATTAATGGCTCGAGTGATAAAAAAATAAATGATGCAATATAAATAGTCACAATAGCGTTGTAAAATATTTATTGCCTGTTTTTGTTGAAGATATTGAAATAAAATTGGTTTTTGTCTTTTGATTTACCTTTACAATCCTATATACAAGTGGTGCTGGGTAGAATATGGCACTGTTAATGACTCCGCACACGCCCTCCGTGAAAGCGGTATCCAGTCCTCCGGCGTTCGCCACCAGGAGTGCTATTTGATTTTTTCTTCCTAAGCCTCTTGCATGTAAGCTACTCACGATCGGTACCACTACGGCTGGTGACACCGAAGCTAAAATAGAGCCTAGATGGAGACCTGTAAACACAAGTAAATATATCTCAAAAACGGCTTTATCGATTTCAAATATTGGTACATCCATAGTGCTTTCTTTGGAATATTGTGCTTTGTGTTATTCAACATTCTCGACTCTCACAAAACTCAATTGTCGTCAGATGAATGGGTATTTGTGTGAATGAACTCACTGAGCCGTTCCCAAGCAATAACCGGTGCTACTGGTTTCATCTGAGGCTTTTCTATTGATAAGCAGCGTTAACAAGATCAAGAAAATAACTAGACATTTTATTTAGGAATTGATCTTTCCAATAAACAACTAGTTCGAGTAAATAAGGTCGAATTTATAAGTTCATTAGGGAGGTTGAAAGTTTGAGATGTTACTCACCCCAGTACCAAGGATACTCGAGTAGTATGTGGGCAAAGAAAGCAATGGATAAACACTCGACGATCCAGGGCAGTGTGGCCAATGAGAAAACTTTTACCGAATTATTTTTTATATATTCCCAGTTCCAAGTGAGCGGGCCCTTCGTCAGGATAATGACAGGGTAGATTCGCCTGAAAGAATCAAATAAATATTGTTCAGTGAATTATTTCAAATAAAATCATAACAACTTGAATTATCGGGAGGTCCGGAATACCTGAAGAATAGATGCTGAGTGTATGGGTGGTGGGTGTGTGTTGTAAGCTCTTAACAGGTTACGCTTATACGACTACAACAAAAATGATAAACTCTTCTATGATGACTTTGTTAAGGTGTTATAGTATTGCTTGGTTTTTTATACCTACGATGCCAATCGGCGTTTTTGACTTGCAACGAAAAAATACTGAAATTTTGTGAATATTTGGCCAGGCTTAGGTAAAAGAATTTCTAGGTTTGAAATACCGCTTTTGCAACCATTTTAAATATTATTTAAAAAAAATCACATTTTAATATTAAAAAGAATACTATTTACGCGTGCTTGATGCGAAAATATTATTTTTATTAAAGTGGTTAATGCCCAATAATAACATCGAATGTAAAATAATTTTATAATAAAAATAAAGTTTGGAAACTGAAAATGTGGGTTCCAATTTTTCATGGCTCTATAATATTTTCCACTCGTAAAATTGAGAGCGGAGGATGGCACGTCGACGTACAGTAATTAATTTAATGACTCCCCAACCTTAGTATCATGTAGTACTTCTATTAGCAAAATTAATGTAAGTCCCCATTAAATTATCAACCGTTCTGTGAAGCGGTAACTCATTATAAATATTCGTACATAATTACGTTAGAAAATTACGATGTGGCAAGATTCGAATCAATTAAGCAGAGTCATTTGTTACGTCATCAAGAAAGCTGAGGCTTTAACAATTTATTTAATTAATTAACAAAGTTCTGTGTGCAGGTGCTGTTTACGTCATTGTGGTGGAGTTTGTGCTTCAAGATATTTTGTGTGAGTGTCTATTTTCAATTAAAGTAATTGGAAATTGATAGCATAACATCTAGGTCTACATTCGAGGAGGTTCGCAGGAGTTGGAGGGGTAAGCGGAGAGCTGTATAAAATATATTCATTTTGGTAGTTATAGAATTGGGGGCTATTACTAACCTTAAATGGAAATCAATGAGGTCTGCAGACGGGTTCTGCAAAAAGCTCGGAGGTCCAAAATATCTGTAGAGAGCTCCTGCCAACGTCATCCCAACGACTGGGTTTATTGTGGTGTATCGTTCTATCGTGTGTCCTAGTATGTACCCCGCTATGACCACTCCGCACATGTTGAACATGTATCCATCCGGGAGAACGGCATCTTTGAATAGGAACCATGATATGCCCCATAGCGTTAATCCTGAAAAATAAAGCATATTTTAGTGGTGTTGCTTATTGTATATTGTAGTTTAGTAAATATGTTTATCTGGTAGAAAGTGACTAAAGCTCGCAACACCAAGAGATGGTCGGTGCTTTACACACAGACAAAATAATGATGTCTAAGCATCATCTGTTTCCTGCCTAACAAAGAGATCCACTGCAAACCAATCAATCAATCTGCTTCCAGTCTAGCCGGATGCAACTGAATACCAGTACTTCACATGGCACGCATCGATGCGTATATTCTGACCTCTACAACCCAGTTATTGGGTAACACGATACCCCTTGGTAAGACTGATTGTCAGATTTTTGGGCTTCTTACTTCATCGATTGTCAAAGATTTACGAATGACAGCCGGGACCAAGAGCTTAACGTGCTTTACGAGGCACGGAGGGGTCTCGACATGTTATGGATGGTCACCCATCCACGAACTGACCGTGCAGGCTTGCTTAACCTTCAATCAACCCGTGCTGTTATCATTTAGCCACAAGCCCTTTCCACAAAGGTACCCTGTATACTTAATATTATAAAGAGGTAATTTTTTTTAAGTTTGTATGTAGGGGATAATCTCCGGAACTCTCCTAGTTGGATTTGAAATTTTTTTTTAGCCTAATTCTTGAGGAAGGTCATAAGCTCGCCGACGAAGTCGCGGGCAGAAACTGGTTGTTGAATATAATTACTATAAAAAATATGTTTTTAATAAACACCCAGGTTTGTAGGAGTCAAAGTCATGCAAAGTGGCTAAAGTCCAAACGGCTTTTCTTTTTTTTATAATTCTGGGATAAGTTTTTGTACAAGGGTTTGAAACGTAACGCTATCGTTGTGTATAAAGAAAAAAATTCATTCATTGCATTTCTGTAGAATACTTAGTTTTCTATCCTAATAAGAAGCAAACTCTAAGTAAATTCCGTACAACAAATGACTTGAAAGACTGTTTGTATCTACTCGTTACATAAGTAACAGTTAGTAGATTGTTAGTTCTTCTCCGCACAGCGCTAGATCAATTTGTTTCTCTCACCGAACTTCACTGTTTGAGCTGAATGATAAGTAAATATCATTAACAATAAACTTGAGCTCTACTCATAACTTAGGACAGATAGAACTAAAGATGTCGAAAATAAATATATTTTAGGATAAAGTTCAGTAAAAATCTATGTCCCTGCTAGCTTGTTTTATTTGCTTTTAATCTCCGTATAGAGTACTCAGTTGGTTAACTTAATTAAAGCTGGAAAGCCACAGAAGGACAACTTTCGTATTTTTAAACCAAAGTTAACGTAGGGAAAGGTAAACGAATAGGAATTAAAATAGTGAAAATGAACCTTCTTATTTTTATTTTTATTAAACATGTAGTTAGGACTACAATATTTATGTTAACATTTCTTTAAAACTACATCTTCTTCATCTTTCTTTCTTTAACATCTTTCTTGAAAATAGCAAACATCTTAGAAATTGCTATTGAAGGTAACTTTCTGCTTACAACTAATAACCTATACGTTTACATTAATCAATATAGTATTAGTAATAATATCAGTTATTTCATTAAACCCAGTATTTCAGAATAAGGTCGAGTAATATCACGATTTAGACGCGAGGGTCATAATAAACAGCTGTTGTCTGATGGCATTTGTAGACTCCCAAATTTATTGTCGGAAAAGTAATTTATGGCGACATGAAAACAACCAAGAAATATTATTAATCTCTCAAATAAAATATGGACTGAAGTTACCACCAACGGCGTTCATAATCTCTGCCTGTAATCGTTCCCTGTTGAAAATGGGTCTTTTAATGTCCGTTAAGAGAGATTGCCACAATCGCCCTGTTTAACAGATAGATTGGTGAACGAAATAATTTCAACATGATCCCTTACACCATATTTCTGATAAAATATTTAATTAAATCCAGTTTTTTTGGATTTAATTAAATCTATTCCATATTTCACATTTCTCTTGACAAGTGATTTGATTGCCTATTGTTATTTCTGTCATGCAATAACAAAAGCTTAAATAAGATTTGACAGAACAGAAGGTTTACTGATTAGCGTCTAAGAGGCGGGTTAAAAACACCCGCAGGTAGAGCGTGGGAAGCTTAATCCTCTTCCGTAAGGTGATGAGATTTTAACGTCTTTTTGAAAATAGATGACTGGTTTCAGTTTTGTCTTTTTATAAAGGGATATCTCAGGAATTGAGAATATTGTCACATTTTATTCACTCTATATTTTGTGTAAATATAATAATAATACCAGCCTGTTATTGTCCCACTGCTGAAGCGCCGATCGCAAACGACAAGAACCACTGCGGCAAAGCTCCTACGGGCTCCGAAGTGAGCCTGCGTGCCGCAAAGCTGAACATACCGGTGTACATCTCCTGCTTGCACTACACCACTAAGGCGGAGGACACGTGCGCCAAAAGCAGAGGTACGCGCCGAGGGTGCAGTTATTAGAATCGCACCGGAACGTCAACTTCAAGGCGTTCGACGTACGTGTACCGAAATTTTATCTGCCCCTCGTCATACAAGAAGACTTTTGGCCGCAGGACGTGGTGTTCCGTCGCTTCCGCGGACAAGTTTCACAAGACGGTACTAAGTCAAGCTAGTGCATAGTGAAGTGTTACTAACATAGTCTAAGCCTTATTTATTAACACAAGCTTCGTTTATATTAGAATATGTATGTTTAGGTTAAGGTATTTTTCTATGGGCCTGTGTCGCCTGCAATAAATGGTATTATTATTATTATTATTAAAGTCCTCTTCTCATACAGAGAAGGCATGAGCACTGATCAACACGCTAGCTCAAGACAGGTTGGCGATATCAAAATTATTGTAACTGTTAAGGTTTCTTCCCGATTTTTTTCCTTCACCGATATCAGTACTATTCAAAATGAACTCAGAAAGTACATATGAATTGAAAAAGTCACATTGGTACTTGCCAGATTTGAACTCACAACTTCATACATGCGAGGCCTTAACCACTGGGTCCTCTCGACGAGATTCTAAATAGATTTTAAAAAAAAAACGATCAAGAGCGAGTTGGACTCGCGCACCGAGGGTTCCGTACCTACCCATTATACCGCCAGAATAAAATTGGTATCATTTTTATTGGTAAAAAGATATGGGCAAATTTAGATTTTCCCGAAAACTTGTAAGTTACATAAAAAAGTTAAAATTAAGGTAAATTTTGGTACTTACAAGTTTTCGCGAAAATATAAATTTTCCCATATATTTTTATCGTGTTGACTCAGGACCTTGGTTTTTATACACCTAGTAGGGACTATAGATCTCAGTATCTGGTATAAATTTTAACATGCTAGGTCCACCCATTCCTGAGAAAATCGGTGGTGACACGGACAGACGGACAAAAGAGTGATCTTATAAGGGTTCCTTTTTCACCTTTTGAGGTACGGAACCCTAAAAAGATAAACGAACTAGGCCTTAAAAAGGAAAAACTTTTTACTCTATCCCCATTGGTGGTACAACCTATCTGCTCTAGGGTACATTCTGTAACAGTTTGTTGATAAATTCGTTCCGCTGCGACGGCGTGATTGAATTAAAAACAACCAAACAGTTAAACTATGTCGCAAAGGACTGAAATTGGTTTGATTGGCTGATTGAAACTTCCAAATTACCCAGCCCTTTGATGCTCCTTTTTTGGCATCCATAAAATTACGCCTGTAATTCGTGAAGAGTTAGGCAGAGGTGTAGGTAGGTACCTATAATACTACACTCACATTTCGCAAGTTATTTTTAAATTTCATGTAATAGGGGCGAGCCTATTGCCATCAACCGGGCACTAATCCAGGCTGCTATTGAGAAATGTCTGTTAGTAAAACACAATAGCACTTTTTTCTAAATGGAAATCGAACTCAGGATCTCATGGTCTGCAGTAGCGCTTGTGACCATCACTAGACCAACGATACAGTCCTTTTTTTACTCTCTAATATAGCTAAGCATTTTATGCTAGCAGTTATTGAAACGGGAACAGTATAATAAAACCACGTTCCTGTTTTATATCCTTGGTGATAACCCGCGCCTATGTCTCAGCTGAAAGAATATTTCAGCAATAGGACAATTTCATGAAATAGGGACGAAAAATAATAAAAGTAATGTATGTAATGTGGTGCTCAAGATTTTTCCATTACTTTGCTGAGTTTCAGGGGATATGAAGATGACATACGAGACGTATTTTATTACTTGTATCTATATGAACTAGGTAGACAAGTACTTATATATTTAACCACCGCGTCATTTGTTAACGTCTATGGTCGTCACAATATGATTTCTTCTGTATTGTTTCGTCTCACATACCTAAGCTACCCGCATAAATTAATAACAGCCTGTAATTGTCCCTATAAGTGAACGTCAAAATAGAATTTCACACAAAATCTATTAAACCACATTGGTTCCTGCTAAGTTTTGAACCCACAACAGAGGCCTTAGTGCGAGTTTCTTTCATCTCGACATTACGCATCGACCGCGTTCGGCGCTCCGATTGGCCCTTCACTGGCTTTCACTGGTGAAGGGCCAATCGGAGTGCCGAACGCGGTCGATGAATAAAGTTGAGATGGTTAAAAGAAACTCACACTAGGGCCTCTGAGAACCACGCACGTCGCAAACATATTTGTAAACTGTACAGACAACTGCACATCACTGCACTACGAAAATCACCCTTACAGCTATGTTTGGTTGGCTGTCCATTTTTTTGTTGAGTCTTTCAACTCGCAGTCCTGAAAGCTTATTGCTCAGCAACTACGCTTCGTTTTCTTATTCAACGATTCGTAACAATGTGTAAATCTGTAACCGACTGGTAAATCAGTGATGTATCGAAAAGAAGTAGAGGAAGACAACGTAAACATTGGGACGATGACATAGTGGAGACAGATGTTGCCTTATGGGCTAGGGACACACGAGATCGTGACAGATGGAGGAGCCTGGCGGAGACCTATGCGAAGTGCAATTATTTATGCCAACTTTATTTTATGTTGTAATTAGTTTATCAGTAAATAAAGGCTTTTTTATTATTTTAACAATGTGTTACAACAATACTATCTTACGGTTACTTGTTATGCAGTCAGTGGCCGCATGCAACTATATTTACTATTTGGATTACAAAACAACACGAAAGCAATGCGGACGCACTATCTTTGTGTCGTAAGCGGACGCAGTATGTGAGTTGTTGTAAGCAATAACAATCTGTGGACAATATGTCAACAAGGCCAATTGGCAATGAAATCGTTTTGGCGATCAATCAGTTTTCATTTGCGGCCGTAAATGTTTTTTGTTCGTATTTGTTTGGGAAGAAAAATGTTTTTATTTTACTTTACTAGAATTTGACACACCATCGCACATCACAACCTTTACCCACACCACCTCAGAATAAAAAAAATCGGGTCACAAGCTATCGCTAATATTACAAACTATAGCTTCAGTCCGCGTGAAATTTCTTGTTCCCCGACCCACCTCGTTGCATCGCATCGCCGCCCGCCCTATTACTTAGTTTCCGCTAACCGTTGTTTCTGACTTTTTTCGTTTTACTCGGCTCCTAAGGGTCATAGCGTAATATTAAATAGCTCATAATAACCTTCCTCAAAAATGTGGCCATCAAAAGGAAACAGATTTCTTTTATCCGATCCAATCGCTAGTCAAACTCAAACTCAAAGCATTTATTTTAATTAAACCATTTACAGGCGCTTTTGAATTGTCAAGGTCGGTTAGTCAGAAATATGAAGCTAGTTGCCCATTCCAAAGCGTAGTAGTATGGAGAAGAACAGGCAAGAAACTCCACGGACACTCTTTTCAATAAAAAAAATGTTACAAAATATTGGTTAGGTACATCTTTCATGTTGAAATTATACATGTAAGAACAATGTAGAAAGACCGAAGACATGCACATTAAAAGTGTCCGTAATAAAAAAATAAAAACAAAAAACAATTCAAAGATTAAAATGACCCATAGCAGCTAAGAGATGACCCGTCCCAACTGACGGTGTTCATTCACGAGCATGGAACATCAGCACCGTTCAGCTCAACCATTTTGGAGGGAGCTAGTTCCAGAGATTAGCGCGTTCGAACAAATAAACAAACTCTTCAGCTTAATTATATAATGAATTCATTAAAATAGTATAGATACGACAAAAGCCACTGCTGAATATATGTACCTACCTATAAAGTCAGAGTTTGCCCGCAATCAACGCGCTGCAAAGTTCAGGTCGACGGAGAGTCAAGTCACTAAGGACCCTAGAGAGGTCTTTGTTCATATTGTTCTACGAAAACATGGTATGCTTACATGGAAATCTAAACTAAACTTTTGACGAATAAAGCTGGCAGTTTGAATACAACTATTATTATATTGTAACTAATCTACACGACGATGGACAGTGTTTTGCCTATCACCGTGTCAATGTTCGGTTCTGAAGCGAGTATATTCAGGCTCTAGTGATGTCATATTTATACGTACTTAGGTACGCCAGATTAATGCTGCGTTCCGACCGTCTGCACTTGTCGCAGTCATAGGAAACCCACGTTCACTTGTTCAGTACGTGGTAAATCAATACCTATGGGCTTTGACATTCGAAAATGGAAGTGCATGAGAATAATACTGACTGACTGGGTACCTATATCCCGGAAAATGATGTCTAAGTGCGTATGATTCTATGTTAAATCCGACAGTTGACTGAACCATAGGAGTTTGATCGGCATAAAATGGTTTAAAAATAAAACTCTATATTAATCTACATTGTATTATCGGCTAGGAATTCCACAATGATTGTTCGTTTTAGAAACGTTTTGTTGCAAGCTGAATCCGTTCTGTATAATATTCGTAAAGTATTCGTGTTCGTTTTTATTTTATTTATAATAATGCCATTATTTCGCATTGTTTTTCTTTTTCAGTCAATTGTAGTATGAGATTTTATTTAATTTATTTACGCCCAATTTCGAAATGCACTTTATTTAACAACAAAGCGGTCCAAAAATTACCTCATAGAAAAGTTTATTCAAATTGTTATAAAATATGTTTTTGCTTCCATTTTTCGTTGTGAACAAGTGAATGTTCTGCCGAATGAACTTTGGCTATCAAAAATATTTTTTATTGTTTTCAGGCGATTTCAGTGTGGACACGATGCTATATAGGTATGGGGCACATTCGTGTCGTATTTGCGTAGCGTCTACACTGTCGATATTTACGGCAAACGCCTGCGTTCTGCATACGCCAGCGTTTTAAAGCACCCGCAGCGAATGTAACATCCAGTTATTCAAATTGATTCAGTTTAGATGTCCCATCTATATTTGGATACTAGACTGTAAGTTCGGTCCTTCGATCCGAAGCCAAACCATTGTGGTTTATTTTCGGAACAAAGGACCACAAATTAAATTAAGTCGCCCAACGTTTTTATATGCCAGCGATAGCAACTATTTATTATATATCTTTATCTATTTAATTTCATCGTACGGTATGGACTTTAGCCTGGGTGGTAGGTATAAAAAAGTGGTAAATAATCGACCTCAACTCTGAGTTACATCAATAAATCATGATTATTTTCCTCTGGCTACGTTTACACTGCACCACTTTCTCAACAACGCCTCGGGCCCTTCCCGTAAACTGTTTGATTTTATTTCCGACTTCGAACAACTTTTTGATTTTATGTATATTATTAAATTGACTCGGCTATTATCGATATTACAATCGACAGTGGATGTGTTTTTCGGTGTCTTTCTTTCGAATATTGAATCCATGCAGAAAATAAAATAAATTATTCATATTTGATTTATATACTTTACCAATAATTTTCATTGATTTTTTCCTTTTACTCAAAACAATCATCGTTGTTTTGATATCACAACCAAACATAGGCACCACACTTTAGGAAAAAACGACCATCGACAGAATAAAAATAAAGTCGAGGTAAAACTATTTCACCAGTTTGAATATTAAACCAATTTGCGAAGTTTATGCTCAAAGGTAATTAAAAGTGAGAAGGTGCCCTTTATTTTCTAAGGTCTCTGTTAAACTCAAACTCAGAAAATATAAGATCTCGCAACGCTCTCGATATTGTCTCTGAAGTCTTTGAACCAACTTTCCTACTTGTGCTTCAATTAACTTATTAATCGACAATATGGGTACTTGCTTCACTCGATAATATTACGCTCACGAGACTTTAATTATTTTCAATATAAACGGCAATGGCTGTGACTGAGATCAGTGTAAATTACTGTATCTCTGTATAATTGTTGCAATTGCCTTTAATGTTACCAATTGACTTTACGCCTCTTGTTTGTTTGTATGTATCACGTAACAGTGGAATGAAATGATACTTATAAATTCTTCTTTTTTTTCTACTTACTCTGTCAAAATGGCCGCCGCCCGCCGAACTGGAAGTGGAAACCACTTCTTTTAAACAAAGGAGAAAGGTTTTTATGTGCTTTTAATTTTACCGGCACTTCCATACCCTACAAATCGGGATACAGCAATATTGCTTACCGACAGAAAATGGGTTTACTTATTTTTGGCGCTAAGAACCGGCTGTTACCGGGTGTTAGTCCAACCCTGGGCCAGCTATTCCATAAAAAGGAATAAATCTACGATGTACTTACTAATAAAATTATTATTTCCGCAGAAATTGGCTTAGGATAGAAGATAGCTAGCGATGTTCCAATTACACTCGCTCCATATGTGGAAATGTGTGTTGTAAATGTGCTTTTTCTAATTAAATGATAATATTAGAATGCAATCAATCTGCCTAGCTTTTTCACAACTATGTTGGGGTCGGCTTCCAGTCTAACGGGATTCAGCTGAACTTCAGTATTTTACATGGAGCGATTGCCTATCTGACCTCCACAACCCAATATCTAACTGGGTAATATTACCCTTTGGTAAGACTGGTTGTCAGACTTTCGGGCTTCTGATGACACGTAACGACTGTCAAAGAGCCACGAATGACAGCCGGGACCATCAACGGCTTAACGTGCTTTCCGAGGCACGGAGGAGTCTCGGTATGTTAAGATGGTCACCCATCCACGGACCAATTCCAGCAAGCGTAGCTTAACCTGATGGATCGACCCGTGCAGTTGTTATTACTTAGCCACAAGCTGCTCGCGCTTCGATATTAGAATGCAATGGCAATAATAACTGGTTACTTTCATTTGTCGATAAACTGCAGGCTTTTGAGAAAAAAACATGAGTATATCTATTTGTGTCTCTAGAGAACATGAGTATATCTATTAATATATCTATCTCTGTCTAATTACAAAATAATGAAATATCACAAGCACTGTACTAAACTCCGCCGTTTTTTTATCTCTCGTTGCTGCCGCACGTTGCTAACACTTTTTGCCTATTTAAAAGGCGGTATCATGCAGGAGCATCTTGAATAAGCTACTCAAACACAGCACACGTGACGAACCCGTTACCGTTGTTTGCCGGTATAATGCTGCAGCCTGCGGTAGCAGTAACGTTTTGTATAATGAGGTTGCAGCATGATGCTGCTACCTAGCTATTACGATCGTTAAACTGATGTTAGTGTACGTATGTGGGTTCAAAGCTAACTTTGCCACCACTTGGAATTGAGTTTATCTTGTGGGCTAAGCTTGGCATTCTAGTGTCGTAGTTACGTATGTTCGAAGTCAGGTAAGCTTGCACCAATGTGGAATTAATTAACAAGCACGTTAAATATTTTGACAAGGTTACGTGTCTTAATTGGGGCGGCCCTGAAATTCATTGTTAGAATGTGTGAAGTGTAAATTCTAGATATTCGATTAGGTACTTAAATCAAAGCGCCGTAAACATTATTATTGATACAAGCGAAATATATCTATACAATAATTGACAATATCCATGAATAAATACAATATACCTATAGTGACACAAAGGTACTCTACTTTCGAGCAAAATAATGCAAATGATTACGGAAGGAAGTTTAGCTACCTTGGTACGTTACTACGAAGTGTTTTACACAACATGTAGCTTCGCTCATAACGACCACTATTACCATTTTTAAGCTTGAGTGAGTTTAAATCTTGACGGTATGGTTGGCGTAATGGTTAAGCGATTGACTGCTGCGCTGCGTGTCGCGGGTTCGATTCCCGCACGGAACAAATATTTGTATAACTTACAAGTAGTTGCTCCGGGTTTGGCTGTTTGTGTATGTGAGTTTAAATGTTTGTAAACGTACCCACAATACAGGAGAAATTCCTAGTGTGGGGCAACGTTTAAAAAAAGTTAAAAAATCGCGCGCTATTTTAGAAAAAAGTTCAAACATGTTTTATATGAACCATTTAAAACATGTTTGTCATAAAAATCTCTAATCAAGTAGAGAAAATAATTGCTTTGATTTGCGACGTTGGTCAGTTCGTGAAAATGGGCTAATTTAAAGACTGAAATTAGTCGGACTTTTCAAATAACATACACATGCACGTGGGTAAAACCGTAAACAATCATAAACATGAATTAAACTAAAGTTAACCGTAAAGGTACCCGTATGAAACATCTTTCCTAACATCATCACGCTTGACGGGCAACTTGGTGATCTCCCCTAACGTTATTAGATCACAGGCCAGCGCCACTGCCCGCTCAGCCGGCTTAACCTCTTCTCAGAGGTGACAGCCCGTTCCTAGACATGAACTACGTCGGAGATCAAACACGGATCAAGAATTTATTAGTAAACCGTTGTTGATTTTACTTCTCTTATTTTTACTGCAATCATTAATTGGATGAAAATTCCTAGAAACACATTGAAAAACGTCCACGAAATAGTCGCAATCTGCATTCATTACAATTTTGGATGTTGTGAAAACCTTCACGTGGGTGGTTTTATATTCATGATCTGAATATATGCAAAATTTTATTTATTTATGAAAGAGATTAGTTTTTCAAATTATAAAAGGTGGAGTTGACAATAAATTAAATTTCGTATATCTAAAGACGTTCCCAGTCTGCATGAAAAATTTTAATCCAAAAGTTTAGTCACTATATTTATAGTCAAAGATTGGCGAAACCCATTCGACTAATCATTAAGTTTGTTCGAAAAATTCTCTTTTTAGTTAGGATTTATTTGATAGTTTCGAAATACTCCTATGCTTTAGTATTATCAGTGTTTTCATTTATAGTCGCATTGTCGTCTCTGCATTTCATATGAAAGATCGGACGAAATGTAAGTGACTAGTGACTAGTAAAATATTGGCGTTCTGTAACTGTACATGAGACCACGATCATGTATCGTGTGAAAACTAGTAGTGAAACTTTTCTCCCGTCTGAAGCCTAAACATGTTAAAAAAAGACCGATAAAAAAACTTATTATTTTCCTATGCTTACAATTTACTATGACGATGAAAATATCTAGTAAATCAGAAAGCTTTTATTGTGAAAACATGCATTGCGATTCAATGAATAATATTGTATAAAAAGCCAAGTTGACATTCATGCTGTTAACTGTTGCGTGATCCAAGTATTTTAATCAGCATTCTCAACGTATTACTATTACTTAATAACTTTTACAGCCATCCATTTCAACGATAGAAAACTACAATATTTTAAGTTTTGTGGGAGTTTTTAATCGTTCTTACATAACTAAGGCCATTGTCCAGCACGATGTTATCATCAAAGTTGTTCGCATACTTACCACAAAGAAAGACGCCAACGTATTGTTTTAATTCAGTGACATTTGGAAATGCCTCCAACAACTTTCCAAGAAATATATTGTTTTCCTTTTTCTCAGGATGATTACTGTAACAAAGAAGGTTAGTAGTATGTTAGCAAATATTTCTTATAATATCACGTCCTACATGATTACGAAGGCGATTGAATGGAAAATTATATACACATACAAGTACTTACTCACGTTTTGGCGGAACCGAGATCGAAAATGGTTACATTAGTCGCTCTTGCATTTTCATTTTTATCTGAAAATAGAAAGGTTATTATATTAATACAGGTTGGTATAAACATACAATATTAAAGTAACGTGTGGTTCCCTAATATACCCACTCTATTAGCAGATTTTGTTCGTTAAAAGAATGGGCTTTTTATTTTCATAATTTGCAGGACTTCTCTTTTAAGATTTGCAATTCGTACCTACACTATGATGATAAATAAATTATACAACCATTGTGTAAACTTTCCTATGACATCATTTGTTTTAGTTGTTGCATTTGTTTTCTATTTTTCTTCCATTAGGTCCCAAAGAAAACAATGGATAAGCCTAGCTACCTACTCACGTCATCGTACAATTGTGTTATGATTCGGTTTAGACTTCTCAGGGCCAGAAACTTCCCAGCACATCCTATGCAATACTTAATACGAATTCATAACACCAGGGTTTGTTTTTATACATTTTTATTTTTTCTCATTACTCTATAATCAATGGTGGGTTGAGAAAGGCAGTAGAAATGTAGGTAGATGATGACGGTCATGATCTTGAAGTTGAAGTTGGTTTGGGTCGTTCTGGTGACCCTTGAGAGTCATAAAAGTCCAGGGGTGAACGTTTTTTAACTAAAATGGTGAGTGTGTAAAAATGTATACCATATGGGGTGCTAATTTGGATTTACACACATTGTTACATTATGAAATAAATACCGGTTGACTCCTACGTGTTAGTTACTCATATTATAATGATATATGTGTGTATTCAGTTTGGTTTCTTTGTGCATAATGAAGATGATGGGTAGGTTTTATTTATTCACTAATTGGTTCATTTTGGTCTACCATTTATTAGGTAACAACTTATTCAATTTAATTATTATTTACTATATGAGTGTAAAATAACATTATTCCCTTATTTACGCAAAAACAGCAGCAGCAGCAGTAGCAGCTCGGAGTCTGGATTTGTGCCCGGTTGATGGCAATAGGCTCGCCCCCTATTACGTGGGGCTTAAACATAACTGGCGAAATGTGGGTGTGCCTGCTACAGGGACATCTCTGCCCAACCCTTCGGGGAAACAAGGCGTGATGTTATGTGATGTTATTACGCAAAAACCTAATAACTGACTAAAATCAATCTAGAATAGCTAGTGTTTTGACACTTTAGATATTTTTTCACTGACGATGAAAACACAGTAAACGTAAACTCTCGAAAACAATTTCATAAAGATGTGCAGTAAAATCCTATTTAACTTATACCTATTGCGCTAGACTGGTCGAAACACGCTGACTTGATGCAAATCAACCAGAATTATTTATTTATAAAATTTTATTAAAAGTTGGGAAGACGCGAACAATGACAACTGTTCTAGAAAAGTAAATAATAATCAGGTTTGCTACCAATATATATATCGAGTTCTGTCATAGTACCAAATAACAAATATGAGCTAATAAATGCTCTGTCTAACAAAGGATTAGCCGCGAGACTTATTTGACCAATTATGAACCCAATGTAGAAGAACATATTTAGAACAACCGGCCAAGTTTGAGTTAGACAAAGGGTTCCATACCACACACAAATGTCTGTGGAAAATTAAGTTCCTTGTGTGGGATTAGAATGACCTTTTTTTTGGGTGGGATATTATCAAATAACTTCTCCCGCTCTGGTCGGAGCGGGAGGGCGTGTCAGACTCTTACTGAAACCCAAGCGTGTTCCTTCGGTTGCCCTGTTGCCGGGGGCCACGATCTCCCTTTCGGTTTTCTTCGCACCCCCGGCAGAGGGATTAGGATGTCGTTGGGTTTGTAATTTTTGTTATTTGCCACGGTAGCGACTAAAGTTATTCTGAGAAAACAACTGGCTAGCTACGATGCAGCCCTCTGAATGTGACTGACAGTCAGACTGTCACTCGAGACCGTTACGTTACTAATAACGTAATGGTCCCGTCCCGTCAGCACTCTTTGGGCACGGAACCCTAAAACTAGTTTTTGGAAAGAAGTTCTGCAACGCAGCTTGTAAATTTTCAGAAATCGTCACAGTAAAAAGTGTTAATACTTGCGACTGTCTTCTTTTAATTCAAAGGGAAAGAAAGAGAGAGAGAGAATGCTATCAGAAAAAAACAAAAGAAAAGAATAAAGTGATTACAGTGTCGTGGCATGAAATCGTACACATCGGCCCGAGTACACTGCACTGCCGAAGAGACAGACAGAGCGAGTGAGAAAGTGTAAATTTGGTCAAAATGAAAATCCAAGACGTCGGCTCTGAAATTTTTCAAATTTTTCATCATGGGTATCGTTTTCATGGTTTTAAAGGGTGCAAAAGCCGATAGTGAGATCAAAATGTAAATCCAAAATGGCGGCTCTGAAAATTTTGAAATTTTTCATCATGGGTATCGTATGGTTTTCGAGGGTGTTAAAGCCGACGGTGGGGTCGAAATGTAAATCCAAAATAGCGGCTGCGAAAATTTTAAAATTTTTCTTCATGCGTGACGTTTTCATAGTTTTCGAGGGCGCTAAAGCTGATATGAGGTCAAAATGTAAATCCAAGAAGATGGCTGCAAAAATTTTGTTTTTGTCATAAATCATACATGAGAAAGAACTTGGTACCTGACGGGGGTCTCCCGACCTCACACGTTTTTATTTTTCTTGCACACTTGACACGATCAAAATAATTGCAGAAACAATCAAAATGAACCTGTTTATATTATGAGTACCGTTTTTTTACGTCATACTTATTTATTTATAAAATACTTACAAGTTTTGATTTTACGATGTTACATTATTATAAAGATAACGAAGTAAATAAATAGGGACTCAGGCCAACATTGCTATTGGAAAGATACGAGCGATTTACGAAATAAAAATTCAAGTGCTCTTATTGTATTGTGTGTACAATACAATAAGAGCACTTGAATTTTTATTTCTCATTTTAAGGTTCCGTACCTCAAAAGGAAAAAAAGGAACCCTTATAGGATCACTCGTGTGTCTATCTGTCTGTCCAAAGTCAAAGTCAAATCATTTATTTCAAATAGGTCCTTGTATCCTATCTATTGTATATGGTCCTTTTAAACGTCAAATTTACAAAATAATAGAATTAGTTCTAGTCGTCCCTTCCAAAAGGTGGTTTTCGTATGGAGAAGAATGGGCAAGAAACTCAACACTGACTGCTCTTTTAAAATGTTTTACATTATTTTGTATAGGTCCTACATTTGTTAAATAATTGTATGTGAAGACGATGTACCTAGAATAAAATTAATATACCACAATAGGTAAAAAAAATTAAGCAACGATACATGGTGCATGGTGGTGTGATACATGGTGCTCACATATTCACTTCCGTCTGTCACAATTTGCTAGGAATCTAATGGACTGATTAAGTTAAAATTTGGTACGCATATGTATTTCTGTGACCCAAACACGAATGTGTAACGTAAATAGATGAATTTTAAATATAGGGTTCACTTTTGGGGGGCAAAATAAAATAGATTTCTTAACTGTACCGTGCCACATATCAAATGAAAGAACTTGTTACGAGGATCTCAAATATATTTTTAATATAATTTAAAAGTAAAAAAAAAGATATTTAAAAAAAAAATGAAAATTGATCATTTACCCTTATCTCCGAATATACTGAGCCTACAATTTTGAAAAAATACAGAGAGTGGTTCTTTACTCATAGATTACATGAAAACCTATAAGAAGTCTATGGTCTTAAAATAACACGGGTAATCTCTCAATATTGTGCGCATAAACTTACATTTGCAGTTGAAATGTATGAGAGAACATGTTTTTCAACTACAATGTTAAGTTTGTTTTCGGGATAAATTCATCCCAACTACGGTACTCTTCACTTTGCGTGGTCCGACATGTACTCGTCTGGTTTTATTTTTTCAAATTGTGTGCAAAAAGTAAATATTTGTAGAACTTTTAAATGATAAGTGGAATGGCGAAATGTGGGTGTACAAAGGTACACCTCTTCATACCCCTCGGGGATTACAGTTGTGTGTAATGATTAGCTATTTCAATGATTTGACAGCATTTTTGAGGAAAGAATCACCTTTGGCAAAAACCGAAGGGCATGAATCCTATTTTTAGGGTTCCGTACCCAAAGGTTAAAACGGGACCCTATTACTAGGACTCCGCTGTCCGTCCGTCTGTCTGTCTGTCTATTACCAGGCTGTATCTCATGAACCGTGACAGTTAGACAGTTGAAATTTTCACAGATGATGTATGCCTGCAATAAATATTTAAGGGGGTCCCATAGAACAAACGTGATTTTTTTGCTCTTTTTTATAGATAATGGTACGGAACCCTTCATGCGCGAGTCTGACTCGCACTTGGCCGGTTTTTTTACCTTAAATAAATTCATAATACATAAATGAGAATAAAGTTGATTTGCACTGTCGTCTAGCCTACTAGCCTACGGATAAAATATAACTAAACATTCATTATTGGTAGTGCGATCTAATTTTAGAAAATGTACTACCAAGGGAAACCATTTACGACTGCCCTAACAGTTAAAAAGAAATAAAAACAAATGCGACAGCGGGGGCAATCTGTAGTATTTAATTACTGCAAAGTTAAGTAATTTATATCCATTACAATAGGCCCAGATTATGTGACCTATGAGCACATCAAATGAAGTAACAAATGAATTTTGTTTACTTATTTCCAAAAACTCCAACAAAAGTCGTTATGCGGGGCGAACGTTATGACCAGTTAAAAGCATTGTAAATTATATGATTAACTTTGTCGAGGTGTCGACGAGAAAAGTTTAAAATTAATGTTAAAGGTCGCAAGAAATGTATATTGGAGTATTATCATTATTTAGGCTGTTAAATGAATGACACAAAAACGGGAACGACATTTATGATTATGAGTAGGTATCGTGTGTCATGACTGACTAATATGAGCGCGCATAAAAGAGAATAGCCAGCCGTCAGCGTCATAATGAACACGAAACTATTAAATGTCTCCGCTATTGTCGTTGGAATGTAAACGTGTTAATATAATAATGTAGGTTGTATTTAAATATCTTTTTTGTGTTGATGTCATTAATTTAATTTGTTCCTGCCTTTTCCCATTGTGAAATTAATTTAACCGCGTGATTACATAAATTATTTTTTTCATTAAATATACAGGGTGGCAGGGACATCGACGCGAAAACTGTTACCATGGTTTTAGTACATGATTCTGAATGCTCCTCTTTTTTTTTTTTTTTTTTGAGGGTGGGAAATCATCAAATAACTTCTCCCGCTCTGGGCGGAGCGGGAGGGCGTGTCAGACTCTTACTGACTAAAACCCACCCGTGTTCCTTCGGCTGCCCTGTTGCCGGGGGCCACGATCTCCCTTTCGGTTTTCTTCGCAACCCCGGCAGGCATCGGCCCTAGTGGACCCCTTCGAATCTGCTGACATCTCTTTGAGGCGCGCGTGGAACACAACGCGCCGTCGACCCGGGCCTGGTCCTTATCTGGAGCAATGGGTGGCTCACCGTCCGCAAGCCCGCGCCTACGGTGGCCGGAAATCGCCTCGCGATTCCCGACGCCCTGGGCGTCTCCTCCTGCGGCGGTTAGGGGCATGAGGGCGCGAAATTTGCCTCTCCCTCACGCGTTCCGCCTCCTCCTTCGCGAGCATTACCGCTTCGCAGAAGGAGGTGACGGCCTCCCATTTCCTCTCGCTCCGTACCATGGCCTGAACCAGGGCCGGACGCGAGAGATCACCGCCGCCGATCGCCTCCACGAGGACACGGCGATGCTCCGCCCAAGCTGGGCAGACCTCAACCGTATGCTCCACCGTGTCCTCCGGGTGATCCACACAATGGTGACACCCGGGCGTTTCCTCCCGCCTTATCCTGTGCAGAAACCTCCCGAAACTGCCGTGTCCGGTGAGGACCTGCGTCAGGCGGAAGGTGAGGACGCCGTGGCGCCTCTCTAGCCACTCCTCAAAGAGGGGTCTTATCGCCGCAATTGTGGCGTGCCCAGCGCTGGGTTGCGACAATCGCACTCTCCATGACGCCATGAGATCCCGCCGGAGCTCTGTCCGCTGTGCCGCGATTTCTCGCGGCAGCGGAGTTAAGCCCCGGCGTTTCGCCTCCTCGCGCCACTCCCAAATGTGCGCGAGGACCTTTGCCTGAATGCTCCTGCGTTGAAATTTTTCGTCGGTTCTTAAAAAAATAACTACGCACAATAAAGGGTTCCGTAGTTGGACTGAATTTATCCCAAATACAAACTTAACATTGTAGTTGAAACACATGTTCTCCCATACATTCCAACTGCAAATGTAATATTATGTTTGTACGCATAATATTCAGAGATTTACCATGTTATTTTAAGACCATAGACTTTTTATAAGTTTTCCTGTAATAGTTGGTATGGCCATGGTAATAGTTTTCGCGTCGATGTTCCTGACACCCTGTATAAAGGCGTGTACGCATGAACCAATAAAACATGGTGAACACGAACATCGAACACAGAACCTTTTGTTTCGTACGTGTGGACGTAAATTAGCAAAGCGAACACGAACATCATATGAACACAGTTCGCGCTCAGAAACCACCCCGCTCTGTTTAGTAGCTAATATAGCCATGGATTGAGCCAGTGTTTGATGTTCGTTAGTGGTACGCACATACGAACAAAGTGTTTGATGTTCGTGTTCACCATGTACTTGTTCGTTCGTGCGTACACGCCTTTTTAGTTCTTTATTTCATTCACAGGTATCTCTACTATTCGTTTTACTGTTGCAAGTTAGAGACAATAGATACTTGAATATACAGTGTTTAATAATATAGATCTACTTTTAAATGACACTTGATTGAAATAAGAACAATGGAGATATTCAAAATAAAACCGCATTGGAATTTGTAACGAACACGTCTTGGCGCTTTTGATATATGCAAGGCGAAGTGGGAACATTTTATTGGAATTTCCTGTTTAATAATAACAGATTTTAGTCTTGGTTTGCAGCTATAGCGAATGATCTGTGTTATTAGCTCTCCTAATTAGATTGAAGACAGATGACACCATGTTGCTTTATTAACAAGCAGTAGACAGGTGTTCTGCTTTAAGATAACATTGAACAATATCAGTCAGGGAAATTCATTGATAAGCAAATTGACTACCAACTTAAATTGTACGTATACCAGCCACAATGATTATTATTTTACAGTATCATAAAATGGCTATAATACAATAAATTAAAATAAGGCAATTTGCTTAACAATTGCTTTTACTAACTGTACTGTATAGCCAATATACTAAACTGTAATCGACATCCTGTCGCATGATTTCGGGGAACTGAAACTTATTTCTACACTAGAGTGCGAGTCTTTATAATGTGCACTTATCGAAATGAGGGAATCTGTTTCATTTTAACGACGGAAAAAATATTTTAAAATATCTAAATATATATTATTTTTTAATTTTTGCAATGGAACGGTGTAACTTTTAAACTAAAATGAAAATGTTCGAAAAAAAAAACTACCCTTAATTGAAAATAAACATGTTATTTTAGCAAAAATCTGTTTTGTTTTTCATAAATTTTTACAATAATCGTAAAATTTCTCAATAAGACGCCAAACAGAAAAAAAAATTGTTAATGTTTTGTTCCGTACATAAAATTAAGCATAGATTCCCTCATTTCGATATGTGCACATTATACGGACTCACACTGTATTAAAAATATAGGTCTACTAATTGACTACAAGATAAGCACAGCATAAACCACTAAAGGCAGAATTTGAGGTTGTATATACACACATAAACTCACGCCATCTTTCCATGGGGGTAGGCAGAAACTACAGAACGCCACCTGCTACGATCGTTACATACTCCTTTTGCTTCGTTTACGTTCATACATCTGTACCCTAATTGCGTAATACACGATCAATCTGAATCTGAATCGTTTTGAAACAGATTGCTAATTCATTGCTTCATAAGTTGGATAAAAAAATCTGCGCAACAACTTCAATAACATAATGAATGTTGTTCAACTGTCAAAAAGAAACAGTCTTAATCGTTTACGAAAATGTGTTACGTAATTAGGGTATTTGTCATACACGCACGCCTGTTGCGAGTATTATGCACCTTGAACTTTCTGAAGCACGACGTTGAGGTTATAGCCGGAATAAAAGATTTTCAAAACCCTTCAGAATTTGAGATGCAAAAGTCACGAGAACCAGCTAGTTTATAAAAAAAAATACACGAGAGTTTCATGAAAAAATACATCGTAGCTATGATGTTGAATAGAATTTTTCACAGTTGTTCGCAGTATGATCATATCTTTTTGGATATAACAATCTTTTCGGTGGTTCCGGTAAAATTGAGAACTTTCTTTCTTAGTAAGACAATGTTATGAATTTTAATACATAACGAGTGTCGTCTATGGTCTTTGAATGCCTTTTAACCTCTTATGCCCTGACTGGAGGCCTTAATTTACTAAGACACAACGGGATAGCCCGATTAAGGAGCCGATAACTTCCTAGGTTGACCTGCGAGACAACGTACAGGAAAAAATTGAATGGTTTTTTTCCTATGCTTTATCTTTATCTTTTCCAGCTTTATTACCTATGTTATTTATTATATCTGATGAATTAACATTGATAAAATTTAAGCAATTGACGCACAGTAAGTATGCAAATACAGACAGAACCTTATAACTTTTGAAATTAACATAAACTAAAATAAAATTTGTGGCTAAGTATATTTACCTAATCTAACTAAGGGCCGATTTATTAATCATTAGATCATTTTTACCTGAAGAGAAATTTGACATTTGACAGATTTTCCATACAAAAACTGTCAAAATTATAAACTTATTCGTTGGATAAAATATAATTGGCTATTAAAAAATCGGCCCTTAATGATAAATAATAATAGACAGCTAATGCCTAGTTTTAAAATTTGCATTAGGTTGTGATTTGCATTGGGATTCATTCTATTTCCGAAATAGGTAACATTTAAAATAATCAAATCTGAATTAGATTATTCGTAACCAGAGTGTTTTAAAATCATATTATACAAGAAATATCTTAGAGTCTGCATTAAGTTCTTTTTTTTTCAATAACACGGGAGTAAATGTCTACCGTTGTCAAATGAATGAAATTCACCAAATAAAGTTTACACCTTTTCCGGACTAATACCTTAATTAGTCGACTTAAATATTATTTGAAACATATTTCATGCATAATTTAAGCTCTGAGTTGAGCTCACGATTACTGACAAACGCGTGCACTGACTGGACAAAACTCAAAACTGTATGGTTCTTTCCTCAAAAGACCATTTCAAACACTAATCTACATGGCCCTCATATGAACTGACCAAGATTATGTCTGGACTTCAAAAGAGACTTGACCTCTGAGTTTGTTTCGGTCTTTCTTCTCACAGTAGTCAGATAGGAACACCGAACTCATCTTGTTTTAAAACATAAGATATTTTTGAAGTGTAAAAGTGTTTTTTTTTTCGATTTACAGAAATAAATATCATATCATCATCATCATTTCATGTGCTAAGTTGGGAAACAGGACATCGCTTCTTGGTTTTCGCTGTGTTGCGAACCTTTCAGTTAAGATTGTGATATCACACGTGTTCCCTACATTTGATGTGCCGATAACGTCAAATTACACGTAAGTTGGATGATTCCAACTAGTCTTTTCGTTATCATTCACCACTTATCGAACTCTTTTGTTCAGTGATATTGACACTTGAGACGGGGTAAAACATCAGTAACAAAGGAATTGTTTTGGATTTATTGACATCATTCATCGAAAGAAAAAATAAGAGATAATGGGAATAAACCTATCTAAGCAAATGGTCAATAAAATTTAAATGTTCAAAATCTGTCAGATTATTTACTGACAGCGTTCCGAAATATGCTTGTCAAATAAATTTAATGATTCATACTATGATAATATAAAGAGGTAAAATTTATGAGTTTGTATTTAGGGAATAGTCTTCGGAACTACTGCTCTGATTCCGAAAATTACTTCACTAATGGGAAACTGGAGTATTGCCGTGTGCCTATGATATATTTTAAGGTAAAACAAGAAATTTGAGGCGGATGAAGTGGTGCGCAGAAGCTAGTTGATTATACACTCCCGGGTCCCTGAATCGAGTCTCCCTGCATATTTTTGTTTAAAAGTAATTTTGAAGTCAGTCGTTTACTACCTATGGTCTCCGTTGTCAAATTTTAAGTCGGAATACTAAAAAAAATTGTTTAATTGCATTAAGTCGTCTTTTCGCGTTTCTCAGGGGCAAAATTAGTGTGGTATTTTTGAAGAAAATAATGGTTTACATAGAGAAAGCGTTTATTTAGTAACTTGTGTTACCTCCAAGGGTATTTACGACGGCCGTCATGCGGTTCGGCATGGAATTAATTAATGCCACTATGACGTGGTGTGGAATGTTCTCCCATTCTTCCAAGATGGCAGTTTTCAGCTCCCGCAACGTTTCTGGAGCTAATTGGGTAGTTTGTACACATCTCTTCAGCTCATCCCATAAGTGCTCAACGGGAATTCATATCAGGGCTTCTTGCTGGCTATTCCATTACTGCGGTCCATCATTGCCGTATAGCATAATCTTGGTTTCATCCTTAAAAAGAACCTGGCTCTATTGACGTTGAGTTCAATGCGAATGTTCGCGAGCAAACTGTAGGCGCACCATTCTGTGAGCTCGTGTCAGGTTTGGACCATTGGCTGGCTTATGAGGTTTCAGACCACGTTCTTCGAGTCTCCTTATGAGTATTCGTACGTGTAACATCGATTCAATTGTAATGCTCGGTTTTCCGCAGGGAGTAATGATGTAATTACACCATTACAGGTAAGCACTGTAATGCTCGCCTAGACTATTTACTGATGAAATACTCGAATCTGAACTGTTACATTACATGCAAGTACTCCCGGTGACTACCTTAAGAAGTGATAGTTTTCGCGTCGATGTCCCTACCACCCTGTATAAAGGCTCGTGCAGACCAGCGCGATATCGCGCCGAACATAACGTTTGTACGTTTGTAAGTTTGGGTGATTTCCGAAACGACTTATTATTTTTTTAGGATATTTTTTATGTTCAGACACGCAGACGGAGACGTGAGCAGCAGCTAATCATTAATAAAAAACCGGCCAAGTGCGAGTCGGACTCACACACGAAGGGTTCCGTACCACCATACAATATTTAACACGACATATTCTTTTAAATAGGTACTTTAGTTTAAAATAAAAAAGTATTCTTTTAATTTTGAACTTTTTATTATTTATAGTTATAGCGGCAATAGAAATACACAATCTGAACATTTCAACTGTCTACCTATTACCGTTCATGAGATACAGCCTGCTGATAGACAGACGGATGGACAGACAGCGGAGGCTTAATAATATGGTTCCGTTTGGCACCCTTCGGATACGGAACCCTAAACGGCAGCAGAAAAAAAAATCGATGCACAAACTTTATTCGTTTTTCATCCATAATTCCAAACAAATTCTGAAAACAGCCAGTTTTAATTAGTATGGACTGAATTCAATTATAATTATTAAGTAGGTACTACCGTTCGTAGGGACGATCTCTTCCGATTGTTGCTGGCTATTCAAACAAAAACATTGTGCTGAATGGATGTGTTATAATAACTCGGGCGACAGTACCTTCTTAATACGTACGTAATTATAATAATCGCTACTAGCTAGCTCTATTTCCCGTTATTTTAGGTAAAATTAATAATTCAAACTCATCAATAAGGATATTGCCGGAGTAGTATGTGTTAAAGTCGGTACTCTATTTTATTCTTGAGTCAAACACTTTTTTTAATAGTCCGAAGATTGTCACTAAAGAATGCAAGAAGAAAATAGAAAATGTGAAATAAAAATAGACTTACCAACATCACAGTTATTGGCGGTCATCTTCCGTGACACAGAGCACAACTCAACCAACAGTTTACTTTCACGTGTTTAATACTTATTTAATAATTGAAAAACTCACTAAACTTGAAAGCGCGTCAGCGTACGCACATAGTTTATGTTAAAAGCACAGCGATCACTTTACTCGAGAGTCAGAAACCAACCGAGGAACCCGTGTGATCTCGTTTAGCGTCCCTCTAATAATACTATTCGCCGCATGCGCACTGCGTTCAATTGCCATAATAGAAAATACATTAATCAATGGTCGTCGAAACCTGCCGATGTTACAAGTATGTGCCGCACAATCGCCACAGTTTGAAAATAAGCCAGTAACAATTATTCAACAATCGTGTGCAAGACGTAGCTGATAAACCTTCGACGTCATCACTCTATGTTTTCATATCTAAACAATAAATAAATGCCTAGTTTTTCACAATTCTTTGGTTTGTAGCAATGGAAGGTGGTTAGTTATTGACTTTTAGTGGCAATCCATTTTATTTTAATAGTAATGTAGTAGTCATGAAGTTTTATTTTTCATAAACATTTTTTGCTACTGTAAAACATTGTGTAATTTATTTACTTTTAATTCTTTAATAGTAAATGCTTGAAAAATTATGTTCCTTTTTTCAATTGCATTGATAAAAAAGTTATTTGTCAAATAAATTGCCTTTTCTCAAACATGCTTGGAAATTTGACAACTTTCTTCGAGAAAACGTAAATAGTCAAATACATCCGAGCAGGCGGCCGGCCATGTTAGTATGAAAACCCATTCGTGTTTAGCAGCCGAATGCATTACTATAAAAACTCATATCTTGACGTGTAATTTAAAAAAATGGAACAAAAGTTTTACTTCGACACAAGGCAACCAAGACAATACTTCACTTGATAAGTTTTCATTCATCACTGGAGCTATACCTTGAATAACTTACGACGCAACACGAGATTTTGACACTTTAAAAAAAAACTTTTTGAATGATAAAATGAAGATGTATATGAGTTTTTAGTATATTATCTCTCATTCCGAGGTGAAATTACTAATGACTGGACATGTAGTATTTTTACCATTTACTTTATTTAGTTTGCGGAATGAATAGTTCCTATGTTTACATTTTTCGTTTTGTTTTAAGTTTTACTGTAGATAATATGAAAAAAAAAAATATTATTTTATTACCCACTACTATTTTACCAACATTTTAACAGGTAAAGTAGGTTTTAAAAATCTTTGTCATTATAATGATAAACCGTTTATTAAATGAATTTCAATATTCATCAGTTGGCACGAAAAATCTCATAATTTCATAGAAAGCACTTAAAAATAAATAAAATATCATAAAAATAAAACGGTCAAGTGCGTGTCGGATCACGCACAATGATAGGTTACTTTAAAATCAACCGAAGATGTGTTATATGCATCATTAATCTTTAAAATAAACCGACGGTCACAAAATCTTGACGACGTGAATGCATATTAAAAATTTGAGGATTATATCCAAGATAAGTGCTTGGAAACATGCTGGTCCTGCTCCAAAGAACAATTTAGAATCAAGACAAAATCAAACTGGTTGCTAATTTGATTGTAAAATTTATAATTTTTTGTTATATGACATTGATTTTACATTCTGTGATTATTTCCTCACACACTGACTTATTAGTTATACAATTTTAGGAAAATCGTCTACTTTTACAATGTTTGTAAATATGTGAGCACCATCTATCACATAATTAAATTATTTTTTGTCGTTGCTTCATTTTAAATTCTTTTTACCTATTGTGGGTAGTATAATATATAATTATTTAACTAATGTAGGTACATATACAGTATATTGTAAAACATTTTAAAAGAGTAACGGTGGAGTTTCTTGCCATTCTTCTCCATACGAAAACTACCTTTTGGAAAGGGCGACTAGAATCAATTATATTATTTTGTAAATTTTGACGTTTAAAAGTGCCATACAAGGGCCTATTTGAAATAAATGATTTGACTTTGTTTCGTAGTTGGAATTAATTTATCCCAATTATAAACTTAACATTGTTGTTGAAAAACATGTTCTCCCATAAGGAATGTATGGGACAACATGTTTTTGCAACTGCAAATGTAAGTTGGTCGATTATTAGTCGTTAACTTGTAGGGCCTACTTAGCTGTGTTAGGATTCCTTTTAATTCGTTATATGTACTACTGCCGTGAATTTTTGACATATCTAAAACAAACCATTTAGCTGGCAGGGGGGGGACATTTGACTGCAACAAAAATTACTTCAAAGCTTAATATTTCACAAACGGATTCATGAATCGAAAAATGGTTTCTACACACTCATAATATTTTTGAACGAGCTTTCCAACGACATCCCCCATCTAGGGGCAGATGAGAAAAAAATACATCCCCACTTTACGTGTAGGGGGGGAACCTGAACCGGTTTTTTTTTCATGGTTTTATTTTACCGCTTTGTCGGCGTGAATACTACCTATGCCAAATTACAGCTTTCTAGTACCTTACTACTAGCGGCTTAGCTCAGAGAGTCGAAGTCTCTGAGCTAAGCCGCGGATAGGCAGACAGACGGACATGGCGAAACTATAAAGGTTCCTTGTTGACTACGGAACCCTAGTAACGTTGACTTGCCGGACAGTGAATTAAAACGGGGCCGCCACTACAAAGTTCTATTGTAGTGTTAGTATGTTATATAATTAATTAGCTCGAAACCATTCATCATTGCACGGCCCTTTGTGCGACAAACCCATGAAATATTCATACAGTATACCTACGTTGTTCAAAAAGACATTAGTGTTATTGATACCTTCTTCTAATCGTACCCTCGTTTTAAAAATATGTTATCGTAGCGAACTCATTTCCTCCTTTCGCCACAATCCGCTCGTCCAATAAGGGTGCAGCTTCTAGAATGTTCTAGAACCCAACTAGAAGACAGACGACGCGCACCGTTTTTTGACACGATTCGTCGGTTATCCGTCATTACGAAACCTTCGCCCCGAAACCCTATTGTTTTCATATACAGGACGTCCCACGGATACACGGATATGCCACATGGAGGGAAAGTACCTTGAATATTGTAGATGGAACATTTTACTGAAAGAAGACATTATTTGAATTTAAAAAAAAACAATTAAACTGCATTCATAGATATTTAAATAATTACATGGTTGAACCGGGAATTGAACCCGTTACACGAGAAAAATAATCACCTGTAGTTATCATACCGATCGAAAGGCTTCATCATAAGGATTATTTTTATTAAATAACATAGTGTAAAAAATAAAAGAAAGACCATGAATTTTAACATTTTTGACACAAAATTAATCAATTTATCAAATTCTCAAAATGAGTCCATTCCTGTTGAATACAAAGTCGCACTCTTTTGATTATTTCGCTCCCTGTCGATTTTTTTATCTTGTTGTGGTGGATATTTAGAATAATACGTCTAAGTTCTGCTTGCACTCGTGGCCACTTTCATACTGGTTCTTGTAAACTAATTTTTTTACATAACCCCATAAAAAAATCTAACGGGGTTAGATCTGGGGATCTCGGCGGCCATCTTATTTGTCCATTTGTCCCGATCCAGGGATGAAAGTGTTCATTGAGGTAGTCCCTTGTTCTGAGACTATTATAAGCCGGAGCCTCATCTTGCTGAAAAGTAAGGTATTGTCGTTTTGCAACCGGAAGATTATTTATCTCCTTTTTTGTTTGACCAGGCATGGGGTTCTATCTGCTCAAAAGGGAAGGATAACGCGAACTCATTTCGAACCGCTCCCGCCACAATCCGCTCGTCCAATAAGGGTGCAGCTTCTAGAATGTTCTAGAACCCGACTGAAAGAATGAAACATTTTTGATTTGATTTGATTTGATTTGATGTGCAGCGCACCAGGATACATTTTTATGAAACCGGTCCTCGCCCCGAAACCCTATTGTTTTCATATATATATATTATGATATCTGTATGTTAAAATATTTAATTTAAATAACTAACTAATAGATCTCCAATATACCTACTTATTTAATTTAAGAACTATTTTAATAGATAACAACGTCCTTGTTACATAAAGATACTCATCCATGTTAGTTCAACCGACTTGGCATTGGCACAAATTCAATAGACTTTTATTTTTAGTTATTCCGAGTCGTTACAAACAAAATTTGTGAACGAAATTTTTTTTAAACATAAAATAATTATTACAAAGAACTTTCATTTAGTGTCGTTTACTGTCAACCATGCGCTCTAACAAATGATAAAAAATAGTGTACATTAGCAAAACGTATTCAAAGCCTGAAGCTATTTGGCCACACAAAACGGGCTATTACCGTCGAGAGCTCCACATTGATGGCTATATTTTGTTCGTGTCACGCTAAAAAGAGATATGTGCAGTTGCATTAGCTTGCAATCTCTGTGTTCGTTAGGTGCGCTAGCAAAGGAAGTCATTCCGGCGATAAACAATAACGCACGGTCGGAAACTTCTTTCACGCTAGACCGACTCCGTCGACTTGGCAAACGGCGAGCCTGTAAAGAGCGGGCAATTTGCGCGGTAACACCCGCCGGATACTAGTTGCTTATTAACTATGAACGCCGTCATCAACGACTCTTCTTCAGCAGAAAAAACGGCGTTTAACCGTAGCACTCTCCACGAGTAAACGGTGCGGTGAGGTGCTTTTGAACGGCCACCGCTACAAAGTGCATATAAATTGCGCTGCGAAATTGTAGCGGAGATATGAAAGGAGTGGTAAACTTTTGAAAGACAGGCCGAGGGCAACCCGCTCTGAAATCTACAGGTCTCTATGCAAAGAGGGTGGTTTACTAGTGAATAGTTGCCATCGCTATGTACTAAGCTGAAAAAGAAACTTGTTATAGCTACACGCATGTTTTGCGTTTACTTAACCTTAGGGAAACTGCACACTCGATGACTATGTAATATTTATTTGGGCCAAACATACGTATAGTTGAGCCTTTTCATGCGTTTTCACACATACTAAATTTACTTTCCCTTCAAGAAAAAGAAAGACGGGGAATCGTTTATCTTGGCGATAGTAGACCTCCTTAGCATATTTAACATGCATGAACTCTTTGGTTACAAATGCTCCCCACGTTACCGACAAAGAGCTCCCGGCTAATCAGATCTTCAAATGATGACTTTCTGTGGGCTGCCATTGACTATAAAATACTTATCTCTTCGCTCTTTAGAACAGGACTCACTGCAATACAAAGATTTTCATTTTATTCTTTAAATGTCGTAAAGCTTTCAGAAGTAAGACCGTAGTAAAGATATACTGGACTAAAGGACTTAAATTGAATTTCTCAGGTACAAATTAAAATATATTGATAATTTTAATACTTAATGGAATAATTGCACATCGTTCGCACTCAGAAATTGTGGTCAAGCGTGTTGTTAACATGCATTCAGCTATAAAGAAAAGGTATCTTGCATAACATCAAATCAAAAAGTGAATCGGGAACAGAAACCTGTGGTTCATTGGAAGCCTAAAACAAACGACTGGCGACGGAATCCTGATCTATGAAAAAGGCATATGTTTGAATGATGCAAATATGGCCTTGGAAATGGATTAAAAGCCTAAGGTCTTGAACAATTCAGTTCGACCCAACTCCAAATGAAAGCGTGTTTCAATAGAACAAATTAGCCTATCGGTTCAATGGAATAACAAAGGATGATCACCCGTTTGGTAAACACCTGTGGTCCACGATCAAAGCCTATTTAGTACTTCACAATCCTTGAATGGTGGAATGGTACTCCTAGGGGCTTCAGGTGCTGGTAAAGGATTCTTTGTCAACTGTTGTAAAGTGTTCAGTTGCTGTAAAAAGCTGTAATCACTGCGTTGTTTCTAGAAATGAGGGTTTTGAACTTTGCCGGCCCTCATTTGCGGATATTGACAAATGTCAAAATATTTAGTATACAATCTCACATGACGTATTGCCCGGTTTGCTAAGCAAAGGCGGCACCCTGGACACTATCCTCAGTAGTCAAGTTTACGACGGCAAAACTAAAATGGCAGCTACAAAGAAAAAAAAATGTAACAAAACAAATAGATAATATTTCGGGAAAATACACGAATAAGATTTTTTTTTAAAACGATTACAACCGACCCCTAGGTTTAGCTACTTCGAAACATCAAACGCCGTTCAGTTGGAGTGGACATACTCATATGCTTCTCGTTCGCTTCAAACCCCACTGAAAGACAACTTGTTTACATTTTTCAACTCATCTTGCTGAATAGCCTTTAGTAAAACCACAGGAAATGTCTATAATGTTTGCTATTCATATCTGGAATGAAAAAGCTTAGATGCACCATGTTTATGCAGGTGTGATGTGACTAGGCTAGATACTATATAAGGTTTTGTCAATATGAAATATTTCGTTTTAAATCGCCAGAACACAGCATGGAGTGTTTTTTTAAACCACGATGCTTTTGTGACTGCATTGTATTTTTTTTTAAGTATATATATATATATAGATAAATAAATTGTTTATTTGATGCACACAAAAGACAGCACAAATTACAAAAGCACGATTAAATAATAACAAATTATATGAATAAAATCATAGTGTATGGTGATAACCTATCCTACTATATTATATTTATATAATTTATTTATATATATATATATATAATAATATTACTTTAACAATATTATAAACGCAAAAGTTTGTGAGGATGGATGGATGTTTGTTACTCTTTCACGCAAAACCTACTGAACGGATTTAGATGCCACTTGGCACTAAAATAGTTTATAACCTGGATTATCACAAAGGGTACTTTTTATTCCGATATTCTCACGGGATTGAGACTTATGCGGGTGAAACCGCAGGACGCTATTAGAACGGATATAAAAGTAAGTATATGTTAGTAGGTCTATCGTTCATAAAAAAGTCACCAAGTAGGTACATTGATACAGTGATTCATAGAAACTTTAAAGATAATTAAAGCTTAAAATACATACACGCTTTATTTCAATAGGATAATGACGTAAGCTTCTTATACGATAATTTCGATTAGGCCCTTCGTAAGTTTTTCAAAGTAAACGGCACGTTTGAGCGAGCTAAACCATTTTACAAGGGTTGTATAATAGAATCCCGGTCGGTCCACGATTTGTTCCCACGGATTTTCTTGCGGTACGTAAAGACATCGCGACGTCGGCTTGGAGAATATTCTTATTTATCAAAGAGCTCTCGAATAATGTTTATATAGGCACCGAGCGCCGTATGAATAGTTATTGATTTTGAAAATAGTATCCCCGCTTCGGTTTTGAAATATGTTGTGTAAGTTTTTACAATCTGCTGATTGCGATTCGAGACGAATTCATATTCCTACGTGATTTTTATTTCCTACATAATGAATAAATGAATGAATCGTTTTTAAAGTGGTATTTGTTTGACTTGCATGATTCGTTTGTGCTTAAAACTTTCATTCCGTAAATTGAAAACACATGTTTTCGTTTTACAAATCTAGCCTATTGACTATACACAATATGGATAGCTAACTGTGTAAATCCAAGGCTGTTGTTACCTATAGTAATTAAAATATATTATATACAGCAGCTGTTAGTGTATCCTTATAAATAAATAAAATAATTTGTATTAACTCATCTACAAAAGTTTGTGAGTTTATAACATTTCCATGAGTGAATCAAAATCTAATCCCCCTAACAGCCCCCGCCCGTTCATCCCTTATTCTAGAAGTGCGTAATATTTTCCCGTTTGTGGTCGACATGCAGAACTTTTCTTCCCCAGCTGTTATCGGTTCTACAAGCAATGTGGCCTAACTAATTCTTTGAGCTATGACGGTAACTTCGGTGCCTTCACCAATTTTTCTCTTTCCGTATTTTATTACTTTGGGGAACTTGGAGCATTGTCCTCTATGTCCTATTGAGTGACCGACTTTATGTATGAGGACAGACGTTGGAAGGGGATGGACTACCCTAATGAATATAAACTCAGTGACAAAGCTTGAGTAGTTAGTTGTCGAAACTGTGTTAAATTTGTAACTTTTGAAAGGCTCTCTGAATTATCATTTATTAAGTGGGTCATCTCTCACAAAGAGGCGATGGAAACGATGTCCCAGCAATGGGAACGTTAAAGGTTATGATTATGCTAAGTGGTTGTTTGTCTAACACATTCGTATGATGAAGTTTTCGGTAGCATGTTCTTTTTGTTGTGTACTCTGGAATCTGGACATAATCCCTGTTTAGAACGTTTTTATTGCTCTTATCGGTACTATAACTAAAATATAGCTCATGTTGTGATAAAAAACATTAGACACCAAGGTAAGGTTTCAAGGTAAACTTGCCTGATTATATTTCTAGTAATGTCACCTTCAGCATTTAAGCCAGGACGTTTTGGTAATCATTAGCAACTTCTATTACACCGTTATCGTATTTATACTGCTTTGGGGTCCATAAGTAAGAGATTTGCTCGCTTTTTATGGTTCTTATAAGTTTTGGTGACAATGTGATAATCGGATGCTGCCACCAATCCATCAAGGGATAATCTTACTTTGATAGATGGGAATGGGAATAATATAGTTACTTACTTCATTATTATTGGTTTCGCATTTTAGTCCGTGCAACTTTACGACCATTGAAACGTTTTTTTTTTTTTTTGGGTGGGAAATTATCAAATAACTTCTCCCGCTCTGGGAGCGGGAGGGCGAGTCAGACTCTTACTGACTAAAACCCACCCGTGTTCCTTCAGTTGCCTGTATTGCCAGGGGCCACGGTAACACTTTTGGATAAAACCGCAACCCCGGCAGGACCTTTGAAAGCTAACGCGTTAACTGGGTTTTTTGTACTTTTGACTACCCAAAAAACACGTCACAGAACTTTAACTGCAGATGCAATAGCTGCATGGGACCTACATACTTTTATATATATGCGCTGTCCAAAGAAGGAAGAGTAGTGGTGGCTCATTGGTATCGGTCGCGACTTACAAGTTGTAGGTCGTCCGACTTTACTTTGTGTAAATTATTATGGTTTATCACCACTGCTCTCAAAACGGTGAAGGAAAACATCGTGAGGAAACCAACATTTCCTAGAACCAAAAATTCGAAGACATATGACATCTCAAACCCGCACTGGGCCCGCGCGGTGGATAACGGCCCCCTCTCTCTCACAGAGAGCAGGCCTATGTACCAGCAGTGGAAACATATAGTGTTCCCACTGCTGTTACACAGGCCTCCAGGCTGATTATGCTTATGCTATGCTCTCCAACGCACAGACTGGTTTCTATAGCTAGCCAAACAAGAACTAACCGCAAGCAATCCTAAACCCTGCAGGCCGATCTGTTTTTATGTTTCTGTGTTTCTGTTTTATAGTCCGTTATACGTAAATATTTAAATAGGTATGTATATTCTTATAACGAGTAAAGCCGGGGCGTACCTCCAGTATTCTTATCTTTATATTATCAAACTATGATCAGCAAACTTAAGAATTTTCGGTCTGATGAAAAAACAAGCAGTCATAAAAAGATAATCAGAACAAAAATGACACACTTTCCCCACAAACTAACTGGCACCGATAATAGTGCACTTTGAAAATAAACGTAAATGCGGCTTCTGGGTTTTACGTCATTTTGATGATATCAACCTGCATTATGCGCTGTCTTTAGTTTTATAATATTTGTGTTAATGTTTACGTTACGACACATCCTGCATTGAACAAACGAAGCGCAATACCTGGCTACCAGTGTTTTAGGAACTACATCAGAGTTAATTGATTCAGGCGTGACCTTGCGGAAATCCATTATAAAATGATGATATATTTAGTAACCTGTTCCGCTTAGCTATTTCTAAAGAGTCTTAAAAAAACCCTGAAAGAAATCGACACGTGTTTCACCTCTCAACGAGGCATCCTCAGGATGACGATTGACTTGTTGTGAACACGAACACGGCGTGTTGTGGCAACACGCCGTGTTACCAAGCACTGAGCGCAAGACTCTTTAGAAATAGCTAAGCGGAACAGGTTACTAAATATATCCACATCATCATTTTACTACATCAGAGATTAGAGAACGTGCTTTTAAAATAATTGTCAAGGCTTTTAGAACTTTATTTAATAAAGGTAGCGAAGCTATTTGCTGATAAGTCACAGGATGCGGGCGCCGGCACGGCGGCGGTGCGGATGCGGAAGCTGCCAATTACAGGTGCATCTACCGGTTCATCCGATGTTTCATCGCACTAAACCTCGCCCGCATTCGACCCCCGACCCCGTAAGCCGCCACAACACAAATAAAAGCTAGGGAGCCAATAGCCAATTCAAGAAATATTAAAGGAAGCTTATAAAATTTTATTTTATTTTTATTTGTCAGTATTGCATTTAAAGCGTGTTCGAAACTCGAAAATTCAGTCGATAGAACATTCATAGTTACACTCGATATGAACATTAAAGTTGTTATATTGGATAGGTTTCTCTGGAGCAGGTTCAATTTATACGTAAAGAATAAAGTCAGCAAAATTAGGCCATGAAGTTAATTCCGTGTAAGCCAACACTTAGCTAATGCAGTAAGGAACAAGTGGCTTAAGAGTGATTTATGCTGGCTCTCTCAGCAGGTAGGCAGAATTTAATTAACGATATTTATGTGAAGAATAAGAAAAAAATTCTTACGGTTCTTTCAGGTGTACAGTTAGCAACATAATGCGATTACCAATTTTACTGACTTTGATAATAGTGGTAAACTCAGACTTGACTCCTGGTATAAAATAGCGAAGAAGTCTAGTAGAATTTATATTAAGCACATGATTTTCAGTCCTACGTAGATACGTAACGTCAAGTGCTTAATATAAATGAGTTACGTAATCGTGAAGTAATATTTATCTAAATATTACTTTACGATTACGTTACTCAGATCTTTAGGTACGCTTTTTCTAAAGTCAACGCATAGCATTCCTGAAATAAACTTTTGTTTCGAATCCCTCCCCATATTATTATTATGCTAATTTTAAGAACAACTTAATACTATATGCAATTAATTTCTCCTTTATTTATACAGAATCGTATCCAATACAATCTAGCTAATAAGTTTATTTAGAAATGGAAAAGAGAAGATGATTATAACTTTATGATTTATTAAATTTCAACTTTTGTATGTTTGAACTTTAAGGCTCCTACAAACAGGCGCGACACGCGACGCGACACAAAGGTACGTCGCGTCGCGCGACGAGCGGTGTCTTTGTGTCGCGTCGCGTGTCGCGCCTGTTTGTAGGAGCCTTTAAGAGATGCGAATATGTTTACAGCTCTTTAATAAAGAGCTGGATCGTGAACATCTAAGTACCTTCTTACTATGGCTGTATATAACAGAATGCTTAGCCAATTGTCCAGTACGTCGGTAGTTATCTATCTGTAGTAACCGCCTATTTAATTTTTTCTTTGAGGTTTATAGTAGTTGGTACCTACTCAGTTTTGGAATGATGAACCGAGTTTAATTTTAATATCATTTTGTTGTATATTCAATCTAGTAATCAAACTAATTTAATAACGTAATTTACGAATCATTTTAGTGTCCCCCAATTTTTCAACAGACATGAATAATAAAATTGTAGAAATATTTTTAACTTAGGGCGGATTTTTCAATCTACAGAGAAAAATAAATGAAAATCAAAAAATCTCTCTCCTTTATGTCCCTTTCTCTTTGATGAAATAAAAATTGCGATTTGATAGCTTTTGTATAGAACACCCACAATTTTTCTTTTCAGAAATTCAAAGGTTGTCCATGAATCATTAACCGGTTTAGGCTTGTAAACTAAGCGGTCGTAATCATTAAAATAGCCCTTATGAAGAATATCTTATTGAAAGTATTATTTCCAGTATGTTAAGCATGATATCAGCATTGTTTGTACCTACTACAGGCGACCTGTCAGCTCTATCCCACTGTACACGAAGAACTGAAATTAAGCGTAAAACGTACTTTAATTCCGCTGACTTTAACGAATACAAAATGGCGGGAGCGAATAATCAGGGCTATTTACATTTTGTTTAGGCCCACCTGACGCCAGGGAAGCGCAACACCGCTTGTGTTCCTATCATGACAAAGTAAATATATTAATTTCCCGCGTTATATTAATAAAATCTGAACTTTAGGGTCTAAGCATTAAAATTTAAGAGTTAAATGTGAAGTTTTATATATGAAAAGGCAGCCTTTTTACTGTCATGACGGTCCTCTGTCGAAATGTGTACTCAAGTTAAATTTAATCGAGCATTGTCTCAGAATAAGGGTATAAAATTGTTCGTGTTCTCGAATGCGCTATGAAACAATAAGTAGGTATGTATATTATGGTGACGTCATCTGTTGCAGAGGGTGTGGGTTAGGTATAACAGGAGATTAATGTGTTTTTAATGTACTTACCTTTCTTAAATATTCTTGGAGTAATTACGGCTATTTCTGGTGTAAATATCAACACTGATAATCGTTCAAAACTATTATTTTGTATACTGAAAATGCCAATGTTCTATTCTATTGCTTATTTTAAATACTTTCACGATTGAGTTGGCCGGTAACTGTAGTTTGCAAATGTTTCTTTTCTGCCAACCCTTTTGATATTATAGGCGTGCCGCTGTGTAAATCAATGTGTAACCTTATTTAACTTTCAAATCTAAGTTATTTTCAGATTGTACTATGATCCGAAAGTTTTGTTTATAATTTAAATATTTTCTCTTAGTCTAGGATTTAAAGGAGACCGAGACAAATCAATTGTCCTCTAGACAAAGTACTTACGATAATAAAACGTGGACAGCATCAGGACCTGCTACTGCGAAAAATTTGTGATATAATTAAAGACTTCAAACTTCCATTTAAATATAAAGATCTTATTACAAATGGTTACTAACCACCACAAAACAAACACCACATATTATGCCTTGATAACATAATATAACTTTACACCTGTATACCCCCTAAGGGTTAGGCAGAGCTAGGTTGTACCTACTTATAGAATACCTTCATTTAAACAGTTTTGTAATTAATTCTCGAAGAAACCCAATAATACTTTGCCCGACCTGGGAATCGAACCTAGGACGTCATGCTCAGCGGTAACCTAATGTGCTAGAACAACGTGGCAGTACTCGAATACACTAAATAGTTCCACTTCAGGATAAGCCAAACCCTGACTTCCAGCTTACCCATTTAGCTACTTACGGATGTTCGTTTTACCTCGGGAGCATTACAAGGAGTCTTTATGCTGCAGTGGCTGCAGAGCTCCGCGTTGAGCAATTGGTCCGCAGAGTTTAAAGACTTGCTTAACGAACCGTAAGCGACTTACACGATGCAAGCATTTCATTGTTAACTTACATTTGCAGTTTTTCGTTTGTTAAAAAGAATATCTTGACATCTTAAATTTGTAAGTAGTTGACTTTATGTGCAAGGTGATATAATTCACTTAATGTACTGGCGCTATACAAATTTAAAACATCGTGCTGTTTTTGTCAATCGTTTGAAAATAACAGATTGATAGTTAATTGATTCAGGCGTGACTCTGCGGAAATCTATTATAAAATACAATAGCGGATATATTTAGTAACCTGTTCCGCTTAACTATTTCCAAAGAGCCATAAAAAACCCTGAAAAAAATGGGCAGGTGTTTCACCTCTCAACGAGGCATCCACAGGATGACGATTGACTTGTCTTACCTCTACGACGATTGACTTGACTTACCTCGAACACGGCGTGTTACCACACCAAGCGCTGAACGCTGACTGCGTGATGCGTGTTTAAATCGTCATATTGTGTCCAAGCGGAACAGGTTACTAAATATATCCACGTCTATTGTATTCTATAACAGATTGTTATTTTAAATACGTTTAGCATTAAATGGATTAACTGATTTGTTTCGCAACTGTGCAAGTGTGCCTTAGTAAGCAAGGAATTAACCACAAATTAGATAGACTCTTTTTGTCTTGTACTTAGAACGATAAATTGAAGCTAGGTCATTTCCGGGGTCCTGATAAGATGTATAACCCAAAACCTACGTTTTTATTTTAAATAATAAAACAATAACTTATTTCCAATTATGTACTTTCACGCATAAACGGTATATGTAAGCACCTAGATTCTAAACTAAAGGCGTTGCTGAAAATACATTGCAATATATAATGGAGGAATTGTATCAGGCGTTACTTGATCAATTGTCGTGACTGCAACAGTGAACAAAATTCAATACCAACTCGTTTAGACCCGTATTAAGGCTCCTGCAGACAGGCGCGACGTGACTTCGCGACACAATTTTGAAGGAACAATTTCTATGAAAATTTCACGGAAATGATTCGACCGGTGTCGCGTCGCGCCTGTCGGCGGCAGCCTTTACTATCTACAGAAGGAAGAACAATGGCAATATGTTAGCGAGGAACTTCTGGAGTACAGTTTGTTAGTAATTTCTACTCATTTATCGTGGAACGTTGGCGAATAGGAATCTTCTGGGTGCGCTCGTTACATCGTAGATACCTACCTGGATTTAATTCATTGGAAAGTAATGAAAGCATCCATTACTCGAGGTCAAGAGTGCCTTAATTAAATAAATAATTCAAAAAAATAAATAATGAAAGGGTCATGGAAGAATAAATACTCTGCTTAGGGTCATATTCATAATACAAAGGTAGTGCTAATAGGTCTCGGCAATTTTTTTCAATTAGCCTTATTTGGTTACTAAAAGCTTATAGACTTTAGATAAATATTTACTTATCTTAAAATTTATACCTAAGTTTTTTTATCAATCAAGTTTTTTTTTTACATACTGCTAATAAAAAATATATACATATATATTATTTCAATAGAATCTAGATTGTCTAGAAAAATAAAGGCTATAAATATTACTTGAGGAATTGTTAGAAGTACCAATGTTTCTCTTTGCTTAATGTATTTCGCTAATAGTCGTAGAACCACGGTACATTACGCCATTAGTCTCTTTAATGGAACCAAATCAAAGTTTGTTTTAAAAAAGTCACGAACTTAGGAAAAAAAGATTGATTAGTATATTTCTGAACGAAAGAATCTTTTTATAACTTAGGTACCTACTGGTTACCTACTGGTTTTTTCAAGTTACATAACCCTTTAGCGGTATGGTACGAAAACCATGCATCTTTTTTACACCTACCTTGATAATGCAACCTTTAAAGAAAGAAAAAAGAAAGAAAGAAAAATTGTTTATTCTGCACAAACTAAACGCACATGCCAAAAAATATTACATAAAATGTACTTTCACAAATTAGCCAAAAGCCTCGTAGCCAAATAGAAGAAACATGTCAAGATTGTCTATAACTTGAATGTCAGAGCCTTACACTATTAATATTGCGTAATATTACCGACGAGTGTTACAACACGGGCCATTGACAGCTTATAAACAAACAATAATAATTTAATAACAAAACTCAAACAAAACACTGATTGATAGACACTATTTTCGTTACAAACTAATAATTAATGCTAAATCTACTTAATAAAAAACTTAAATTCATACAGAACATTCATTCATTCATATTTTATTTATCTTTTATATAGATTCTTTTCATTTAGATTTTGTGAATGTGAGAACGTTGTAGGCTATAGACTTGTGGACCATTTTCTATTTTGCTAAGTACCAGGTACTTGTTGATAGGCCTACACTGTCCTCTCATACCTATTAACACTGTAATTTGAAAACATTGTAAAAACCATTTATTTTTATAAGAGTAACCGTGGAGTTTCTTGCCGGATCTTCTCCATAGGAAATGACAATCGGAACCGTGCACCTAACTTCTAACGTTTCATAAGTGCCGTTGTAGGTTTAAGTGAAAAAAAAATTATTTTGAATTTAACTGACACACCTGATCTGTTTCCGCTGTCGCTGAAAATCAACGCTGGGGCTCTGTCTCGCATGGAGTCGCAGCATTTAGGCTGAGGGATGGCCGTTTTGCGTGGATGTGCCGCATATCTTCCGCCAATTTGTTATTTACGTGTTTTTTTATTATCTTTCTTTGCGTCATGTTTACCGCAAATGAACGTATTTTCTTTCTTTAACGCACAACGTAAACCGCTGGGTCTGAAACCATGAAATTTTGCACAAGAGTTGCTTTTGTAAGAAAGGTTAGCACTAAGAAAGGATTTTTGAAAATCCCCTAAAGGGGTTAAATAGGGATGAAAGTTTGTATGGCAGTTCGACATTTAGTCGAAATCCCATGGGGCACAGGGCTTGTAGGGTTTATACTTTCAAACAAGTAATTTTATACATATAATCAATTGGTTCTTTAACACTTTCAACTCTACCCACTTTTGATAGAACTCATACGCCATGCCGCCATACATATTGGAAGTGAACCCTCCAGAAGGGTTTCCGGCATTACTTTTGCGCTAAAGTTAACCATCGCGGACAGTCAACGGCATAAGGTTTAAAACCGTGTTATGAAATACTGTAAAATTAAATAAAATAGTGTTTTTAGGGGGTATTGTCGCTATACGTAGCTGCCAACCTTTAAAATTTTTAGTGAATATTTGTAAACGAGAACAAAAAAAAATGCTTAAATTTTAAAACCAACACACATACTAATAAATCTTGTTAAAATGTACGTCATATTTTATTTTCACGGTTTATGATGCTGCATTTGCTAAAAAAAACCTACATTTAAAATGAGCCCTCTTGGCATCCCATATGCGACTAAATGAACCCTCCAGGAGGGCTCCCGGCACTGAACGTGTTAATGTACTATAGGTACACCTCTGCCTAACCCTTTGTGGAATACAAGCGTGATGTTATGTTATATGTGTTTTTTTACAGTTACCTAAATCCTTATCCGAAAATGCCACCAAATATTAAGTGACTCTCCCTTGGGTCGGTTCAAAATCGTAGAAAGACGAATTGGAAACTACAAACAGCTTAGATTTATATCTCTGTCCGTTTCAGAGAAATTCGACCAAGAGTCTTTCTACAACAAATTCATTTTATCCATTTCCATTTCGTAGAAACCTCGTAGCAAAATTAATATTGTGTAGATTTTGTGATAAAATTAAATGGTTTTTGTAAAGCAATATAAATGTGAATAAGACTTATATTATGTAAGTTATTATTTTGATTCGGGTTATTATTTAATTAAAAACCGAGTTAAAATTAATCCGTTGAAAACAATAAAGTTAGAAGGACGTTTAGAATGACCGAATCTGATAATAATACAATCTGAAGTAATAAAAGAACTCAAGTGCCTTTCCAAACGACATTGAAGTTCATTTAGTTAGGAGGAGGAACATTTTGATTGCCTTCATACTAATTAAAACTAAGATAATTTGCGGGCGACGGTTTTGACGAGAATGGAGTAGAGAGCGAAATATTATGAAAAAGATTCAGTGGTTTGGTTCTTGTGTATGAATAATAATAATATATTATAAAAATCCTTTGATGAGCTCATCTCTTAAACATCAGAAAAAAGATTTTCGTGGAAAAAAAAATACATTTTCACAAAAGCTAGGTGTACTTACTTACTATTTGAATATCTTATTCTTTAACATCACGCCACGCCATACGTAACATAACATCACGCCTGTAATCCCCGAAGGATTAGGCAGAGGTGTATCTACAATATGTAAAAAAAACCCCGTCCGATCCGAAAGGGGGTACTGCAATAACGTTACCAAAAAGTAAAAAAAAAACCTTGAAAATAAAAAAGTTATTGCTATTTAAAAATCACTTTTTTAGTACCAAAAATACTCCAAATCCATTAAAAATTAGCAAATTTTCAACAGGGGTCATAAGTTATAACTTGTAAACACCCGCTAAACGACAGCCGTCTGCGCCCCATGTCATAACCCGTTAAAATTACCCATTGAAATATGGGATGTATTTTTTTTCCGTTTTCATGTAAATTACCACATAAATAGACTCTCAGTATGATATGTAGCAATACCCTCACGGATCGAACAGGGTTTTTTTTACACAATTCACCAATTAAATTGTACCCTCTTCTCAATAAGCATATCTACTACTGCTGTTCTCGTATAATATCGAGCTATCTGAAAAATCACATACATACATACATAAACTCACACCTTCTTCCCATGGGGGTAGGCAGAAACTACAGAACGCCACCTGCTACGATCCTTACATACTCCTTTTGCCTCGTTTACGTTCATACATCTGGTCATACACGGCCCGCCGGTTGCGAATACTATACACCTGGCCTTTCTGAAGAACGTCACCAATAAGGTCAGGATATGTCCTTCTAGGGCGTCCCCGACCGGCCTTTCCCTTCACATCAGCCAAAAAAAAAAATCATTCTGTGAAAAATCATAGCCACTTAAGTAGTGGCAATGCTGTCTGTCCAGGGAGTGTCCGATGTACTAAGTTGATAAATAGAAAAGACGGCATTTCATTTTCCGAATTTAATGTTCCGTGTAACTTATAATAATGTGCAAAAGGAAAGTAAAAAAAAAACTTGAATCTACGATACACGGAGTCAATCATAACGACATAACTACAGTTATAAATCTCAGTCAATGTTTAAAACAAACTGGGCACTGCGCCCGAGCTTTGTATACATAAAACATAAACATATATAAAAGTACCAACTAGCGGTCAGTTTGTCACGCAACTTCTGAAAGGCAAGTTACATGGAGGCAATCTGTGACGTCAGACGTGTAGCCGTTATCACCAACTTGTTTGGCGACAGATATAATTAATTAATTTGTTTGCTGAATGCTTGAAATGAAATGAATAAATATGAAATAGTTGGTAAACCTTTTCGTGGAATTCGCATTAGAATGCATTAGGGGCTCGTGGCTAAATAAAAACAGCCGCACGCGTCGATCATCAAGGTTAGGCAACGCTTGCCAAGGTCGGTCCGTGGATGGGTGACCATCTATTACATACTGAAACCCCTCCGTGCCTCAGTAAGCACGTTAAACCGTAGGTCCCTGCTGTCATTTGTACTTCTTTGACAGTCGTTACGGGTAGTCAGGCCCGAAAGTCTGACAATCAGTCTTACTAAGGGGTAGATATTGTGAATTACCCAGTAACTGGGCTGTGGAGGTCTGACAGGTAGGCAGTCGCTCCATTTAAAATACTCGTATTCAGCTGCATCCGGTTAGACAGGAAGCCGGCCCCAACATAGTTGATAAAAGGCTAGGCAGATGATCATGCATAAGCTCGCTTCAAACGTACCGTAACCTGGTCCTACTTTGCACCAAAATTTGCTCCAACTTTTTTTTTAATCCACATCTTTTTAAATCTAGCCTAAATCAGTAATGTGATGTATTGTAAATATAATAGTACTATTAAAGTTTAACCTGACATTAAATACATTATTGTATTTAGTGACCAAGTTTTTTATTTTTTTTATTTCTTTTGGAGCAAAGTAGTTCTTATGCAGGGGGTAACTTTGCACCGTAATTTCTCTTCACAGGTTTGTCATTTATTTTTCAATGGAGCATAGTTTTATTTAGTCATTTTTACTTTGCTCCGATAGGACAGGGTAATAGAAAGCAGATGTGTTATAAAATCACCTTTATTTATGAGAGATCAATTAAAAATCATATTTTGGTTTGCCATAGGATATTTTTTTCTTAATTATTACAGTAATTAACTACAACATTTCGTAAATAATTCAAAAATAAACAATATTGTTTTGCTCTAGCACAAATTATCAATAAAACAATCATTTATGAGATGAAAAAAATTATAAATTTTCAAAATCTTCTATTAACTTAGGTGCCCCATATTTGGTTCAGATCTGGCACGGAATAAAAGTCTCTGCGTCCAATTTTTTTCGGTGTGTTTATGCTGCCAAGTACATCATTCCATGTGTAGTATAATTCGTCTTTAGGAAGAGGCCACTTCCAGTTCTTCAAAGAACGCTTCATTGATGATATAACAGCCCCATTTTTATTGATTTTTATAATCACGCCGGGAAACAGCTCACCTTCGTATTTAAAAATGACATATTGACCTTCTTTTTTTACCAAGGGCTGTAACGCTAGATTCTCTGAATCTATAGAATTTAAAATGTTGGGGTCTTCGTTTTCAACGTCACTTAGTGGCCCTTCAGAGGAATCTCTTAAAGACATTTGATCATCACTTTCGCTGCTATCACCATTAATAATAGCAGAAGATGAACTAGGGACGGATTCTACTTCACCAGTTGTCGGCGAAACAAGCATCTGATCCGCCACACTTTTGCCTGGTATTAACTTTAGCTTTTTTCTGCCTCTGTTGGTTGCAACACCCTGAGTCCATGCGTTTCTTTTTATTTCCAGGCTTTGTACAAAAGAATCATTAATGGCCTCAGTGTTAATTGCGTGGGGTAGTCTATCTAGGAGAGGTTTAGCATCTAAAGGATAGATTCCGCATTTTGTAAATCCAGCTTTGAGGTTATTAGCACTGTTCAGGGTTATTGCATCCACTAAACGTTTTAACATTTGAGGGAAAATACCCTTTGGGAGAACTGCATTCTTATACCCACTCGCACTAGATTTCCAGTCGGACAGTATCCATACTGTCCGACTGGAAATCTAGTGCGAGTGGGTTCAGTTCAGTCAGTTCTTCCGCCCACTGAAAGTTGCTTGGAGGTCCACCTCCAAGCAACTTTCAGTGGGCGGAAGAACGCCACATCTAGTGGCTGTGTTAAATGAGTACTGTTTGGTGGTAGACAAAGAAATGTGATGTTGTTTTCTTTGCATTGATTAATAACATCGAGAGAAATATGGGAAGATAAGTTATCTCCTATGATGACTTTCTTTCCTGGCATTTTTTTCAATCTAGGTAACAATTGCGATTGAAACCAATCAGTAAATATGCTCATATCAAACCAGCCGCTTTGGCTACAACTATAGCGGGTCCCTTCAGGTCCACCTTCCGTCCATGTTGGCCATAGACAGCTAGACTTATAAACGACGAATGGAGGAAGTAATTCGCCTTCAGCGCTTCCACAAAACATAATTGAAATACTGGATTTTGATGAATTTCGTAGAAGTTCCGGGTACTTGGTGCCTCTTTTTATAATCACTTTTTTATTGCCGGGATCATCCGTGACGTTTGTTTCGTCATAATTCCAAATATTACTGGCTGGCACATCTACGAGCTCTTGTCTAAGATATTCAATATATTCAGTTAAAATGTCTGGAGTGATGGTGGCTCTAGCTCGTCTAATATTTGCAGCAAAGCGTCTGGATAAATCAGGGTGGCGACGTAAAAATGACGCGACCCATTCGGTACCCGGTAAATTATTTTTAAATCTTATCACAGTTCGTCCAGTTTTATCAAGATAAGCTTTTACGATATAACGAAAATCAATTTCAGATAAGGGGAATCCATACGTTCCCATCAATTTAATGCAACTAGAAAACTGTGATTCTTCTTCATCATCAAAAACTTGAGGATGTCCTGGTGGTTTCACAGCTGTATTATTTTTTCTGGCTTTAATATAATTAATTATAGTCCTTCTAGGAATATTAAAATGCTTTTCAGCTTCTCGTTGGGTCATGGCTTTATTTTCTAATGTCAAAAGACATTCTTCTAATTTTTCTTTGCTATACGCTTTGTAGCGCCTTGCATCAGCTCGTCTTTTATATTTTCTAGGCATGTTTCTAGCCTAAAACAAGTAAAATACATTACAAAGTAAGTAAACATAGATGGAAAAATTAAACTATGGGTATTCTTTGCTCCAGGCGCATTATAACCTCAAAAGTAAGCGCAAAGTATACCCAAGTCAAAAAAACTGATACAAGAAATACAATGCTGGTATTAAACACAAAATATCACCTGAATCTGATAGTTTAGAAAATACGTTAACTAATTAAATGCGACTGTAATTGTTTAAATCACAAGTTTAGGAGATGCAAATAGATTTTACTCACTTTTAAATTTTCACCTCGAAGAGCGATGCATTTCTACCACACACAGAAAAAAATAATGGCTGACTTTGACATCTGTCAACTCTGGTCTTGCTAGATTAAGAACAATATTTTCAGATAAAAAAATTGGATTCTACTAAACAGTAGAGTATCAGTACGCAAAATCAGATTTAATAATTTTTCGGAAGTGGAGCATTTTTACCACCTTAGGAGCAAAGTAGGGCCAGATTACGGTACTTGTTTTGTTACGTATTGCAAAACAAACACGTACTCGTATAACTAATGTGAGTTATCTCTGAGTGACTGCAATGAAACATCTACATATACAACAATAAATCTATCTTCAGCAACGTAACGTTTACACATTACGCATCTTTTTAGCGTTCAGAGCAACAAAGGAACGCAGTCTTTGTAGATGTGAGTAATAAAATATTAATCTCGTAAACCGTTCACATGCTTACATGATAAAGGCACTGCACTGCGGCATTTTCAAGTAGCTCTCAAGTTTACTCGGAAATTTGAGGCCTCCGAGTCAAGTTCCTAGAAACAACCCTAAGTCAGTCTTAGTTTTGTCCGTGAAACAAAGCTCTTGCGTGAGTTTAGAACTAACTCCTCTAACTACTGTAGCAATTGCAGTCACTCTTGAAACTGTCGATACGAGTATTATAAATCGGTTCCACATTCTATGAAAGAATTAATATTATCTGTTTATAAAGCGCTTATGAATTCTCTTTTATCAACGCTCATTGTTATTGCATATCTACTTTATGAATATGTACTTAATCAATATAATATTAGCAACGTTTCATATTATTATCTGTGCAAAGCAGCTGTCGATATACCCTTAGAACTATTTTGTAATAATATTCAAATTTAATCCTCCAATTGAATTGATACAAAAGACAATTAGTGGCTGGGAACCGAATTAATTTAATAAATCTGCCTCGGTAGACAATTCAAATACGGACTAAGCCGAGATAATCGTTACATTTCATTAATTTAGTAAAGTCTTCATTACACGATTTGAAGTCCGTACCTATTCTTAGCAGTTAAATGCAAGTTACGAGTGTAATTTCGAAACTGCTTTACCAAAGTGAGTTCAAAAACTGTGCGGACGAAATCGTATAACACGAAGGAAAGAGTTGCCCTATTACCGCAAACTTCCGCGGAGATCTAGCTAATAGAATTTGGTCAAACGGTTTACGTTGTAAGTACAACGCTGATGTAAATACAAAAATATTTTAGTGCACCATTCTGAATTTTGTTAAGACTTCAAAACTTTTAAAACGCTTTTCGAGTTGCTATGGATAGGTTGTTGGCGAAATGTTAAATTACTTTGTAAAGAGTCGATTCGGTATCCTTAATTGTAGATTTAGTTCAGGTACCTATTTCCTTGTTTTAGATCTTTAATTAAAAACATGTTTTACTTTAATACAACAATGGGTATGCTAATATACATTGTATCTAGAACAATTATCAAATAATCCATTGTTAGGCATTTCTTAAATATTTTCGGGCATACATTTAGTAGTGGTGAATAAGCCAGGGGTGCAGCACACGCAGGTAGGAAGGAGTACACACAATTATTCACACGGCAGAGGCACGTCCGTCGTTCCGAAACCGGGTAATTTACGGGCGGCCTGATCTGTCGCGGCGCATCGTAAACTCCGCGCACTTCACGTTCAAACTCACTATTTTACAAATGTAGCAAAACGTGACGTTTGTTTGTAGTCACAATGTTTTATTTTTAATTTATGTGGCACAGAATTGTTGAATCTCCTACATGATCTGGTTATTTATTTATCATTAGGCTTTACGCTCCTGACTTGACTTCGAATGTTTTGTTAAAAACGACTGCTAGGCGCGTGCGTCTGTATAGCACCAATATTAATGTGAATTGCCAAACATTATTCTATACATGGATACATACAATAGCACTGCGATTACTGAAAATGTGCGATTAAAACAAAAATGATTAAAGGAATTGTTGAAACCAGTTCAAACGTCCACAATATGCGGATATTGTGGTTAAAATTACCAAAAATACGTGTTCGAAAATAATAAAAGTCGTTTTGTACAGGACTGTGAAGTAGTTATTATTTCTGAGCGGTTTTATTTATCATCGCCCATAAATACCACTGAAACCGAATTTGGACGCGTGGGTGGGACCCGGCCGGCGGTTTCCTCGGTCCCTTTATATAACAGATTTGTCATAAAATGAAATATTCGATGCATTAATTTTTATCAAATTTCTACCGACCTTATATTTAAGTGGTAGCTGGCTTGGGTATGTATGGTTCTAGTTTTAACGCTCTGGAAAATTGTGAAAGTTTTATTACTTAGGTATTTAATACCAGCCCAAACCTTGAATAGTTACAAATAAAGATCTGACTTGCCTCCTACCGAATATTATCTACCACCGAGAACTATGCAGTACATATATGATCACAGAATAAGAAACACACCCGTCAGTCAGTGCCTTTAACAAAAGACAGTAGCTAAGCACCTAGTAGAAATTCTCTTTGGTCCAATCCATTAATTATCACACACACCTACATAACGGTAAAACTCTAACTTATTCTCAATAAATCGTAGATACCTACTCATACACTACTTTCCAAGTACACACTTTTGAAAAAATAAGGTTTTAGTTACCAACTCATAGTTCAAACAGCCAGAACCAGCAAAACTAAGTAATCGAATGTTCCAATATAACTTAGCGGCAGAACTTTGTTAACACTCGCACGCCTTAGAATTACTTTGCTTGTATTTGCCACTATTAGGAACCGGTGGATTGTAATAATTGTTGTTTGTTCATTTTATATACATTTTATGACGAAATGGGAGCTTATTTAGAAATGCGAGAGTTATGTTACAATTTTTCGTAGGTATGGGCGTATGCATACAAATACGATAAGGCAGATTTCAAAATATTTAAGACAAAGATAAATGCTCTTAATAGCTAATAGTCATCTTCATAATACAGTTACCGCCCTTACGATAGACATTTATTTATGACTGAGGCGTCCAATCAAAGAGAGAATATCCACGAATATCCAACTGAAAGGTTTCCACTCAGTCATTTCGAACTTCGATTAATTATAAGAATTACCAAACTCTAATAAATTCGCGATGTTACGGAACACCTAAACAAGTTACAGCCAATAATTCTCGCAGTATATTTGATTTATTGCAATAACTATACATACAAGTTCGGTAGCAAAACAAAAACTATGAAAACAAAGCGGCTCCCGTGAGCTTTGCTGTAGACGAATAAAAATAAATATATCTCAGTACAGAATCAATTATGGAGAAAAGATTCGAAAAGCCATGTCTGCATTTATGTGTCGCATTTCAGCGATGAAAAAGCTTTTTAACATTACAATGAGAACCATTTTATATTTCCTGATGTAATAAATCAAATCTCCTTGGCGTAGTGACGTCCCCCCTTGAATCTCGGAGCCAATACTGAATGGATTTAATTCCATTTCATAGATGGGAAAAAGAACGTTCATCGTTCTTAATTTTGAAAAAGTATGTTTGATTGCTAGATTGGCTTAGGGGACGCCGACGCGGTAGACGAGCCGAAGATATTGGTTCATTACGTAACTCTAACCCTTTTGGTTGTTCAACTTAGCTGTTCTGCAAATCACTATAAGTAATTGATCCGGTATTTAGAATACGTAAGGTGATGATGGACAGTCCGTATATTTTGGTCCTTAGCTCACCTTAATAAAAGGATTACAAGGACCGAATCATCAGTAAATCTTCAACTTTACCTGCAAAACTCTGTTTACGTTCTCAGTATGTTCGGAATGGATACTTGGATTGGTTTTAAGTTCACATAAGTAGTTTCATACCTCCGTGAAGTAAGGCGAAACGTGTTTTAATTCTAAATAAAGTAGCAAGTTGCGAAGTCAACTGGGAGGAACTACCCTAACGGGTAGTACGGGTAGAAGGGGTAGCGTGTAAGACGACGACTTTCAACCCTGCACAATACATTACAATTGTACGTGGCTTCAAACACTTCGCACCTTTAAAGTAAAACCGTTACTAAACGAAAATTTTCATGAATTGAGCTATCAATGCCATCTATCTAAAATACACGTAAACTATAAGATAAACTTTTAAATGGCATGTCATAATGTAAACAGAGATCTATCATAGAAACTCATTAAATATCTTAAAAAACCCTGAACTCAGATTTTATTTAGAAAAAACAGTGACTATTTTCTAATATTGGCTCCCCTATAAAATTTCGTTTAGTAACGGTTTTACTTTAAAGGTGCGACTTGACGCAACGAGTGTACTCAGAACGTTTTTTAATAATATTTATGTAGGTAAAGGAAAGTATCTATACTATTTCTTGGGAATCAATCTATCATCTTAAAGTAGTGACGCTACGTAATTCGGGAAAAACACTAGCTTATTGGTTATTTACTGTGTGGTTTTTCGTTCATTTACTTTGTCATTTCCTTGCAAGACTTTGATAGCTTGAATGCTCCCTTTCATTAGGTCCACCACTCCACGTAACACGATTAACCCAACTCCTTCCACCGTTAACATTTCCGTAACATCCTTGACAAAAACAAACCACGATCGTATTCCTAGTAATAATAGGTTAGGTTCAACGGGTTCAACATTATCCCTATAATCTCTAACAAGTCACACGAAAATGTTCTAATTGAATGTAAATCTTCTCGGTCTTCTTGGTCGCGACCCGACCTCGCCTCTGTACTTCATATCATACGAGATAGATGGCGCTATCTACCGCTTAACTTCTTAACATAGATAACATCGCGGCTGCACTCCCCGAAAGGCTAGGCAGAGGTGCACCTATAGTACAGTAACACCCACATTCCGCCAGTAGTGTATAAGTCCCATGTAATAGGGGGCGAGCCTATTGCCATCAACTAGGCATAAATCCAGAGTCAAACGCCCGCTCAACTTCTTATCGGGTTCAAAATCTCAAACGACACTTAACTTGAAAGAATTGAAAACATTTTAAAAAGTACTTTAAAGTGAAATTATGAGAATTAGAGGTGATGTAAATGCAGTCGCGTTTGTGAATTCGACCGTCATCGTTGAGTAGGCCTCACGTCATACTGGTAACACTTTGACCTTGAGCTGTCTAGCGTAGTACGCAGTTTCAATAGAATAAGAGATCAATTTATGCTGGTTTTGTTACCACTGCGACCTACCGTACCTCTACAGATCAAGAGGTTTTTTTTTTTGTTGAGAATCGAAATAATTCTTACACTGAGAAATATGTTACATTATATAAATAGTTACCTATAATAATATGTTATTATTAAACTATCGAACTTATATCGCAGCTGCACTTGACATAATCCACACAAAAGATACATTCAGCGACCTTCCTAGTGACAACAATAAGGAAATGTTCCCAAAATCACAACTTATCATCAGAGCCGGATGTACCGTATCGGGGCCCCTAGGCAACGGAATTCTCGGAGCCCCTTTAGCGTTTTATAACTTCCTAAAATACATTTTTTGTACCACAATGCAATTATATTCATAATCACGCAATTTTTTTACTACATTACGAAGGTATGCCATCACCCTAACTAAACAATTAAACAAATGAAAGGAAAGTATGCGTATTTTCTAATCAAAAACAAAATGTTACAATTCGCTGCAATGCATTTTTACTATCAGAAAATCCAGTTTAAAATTGCAATTGGCTTTAAGCTTCACCACATAGAAAACATGGAAAACACTATACTTTTCCAGTAGATGGAGAAAACATGAGTCACTCTCGTTTAATTTTACCATCACTTTGTTTCGGAAAAACATAGATTGAAAAAACCCCTCACCACCGCGAACATCGTGCGGTAGACAGTGAATAAGGCGGACGTACGTCAGAGCGAACGTTATAAACGTGTACAGCAGATTCAGAATTTAGAACTTGTGTCGCAAGGTGACTGCACGTCAAAATGGATCGCGAGACACTCTCAAGATTTATTGAAAGATATAAAGTCCCACCCTTGTCTGTAGAATGTCTCAAGTGCAAATCTATCACATTCAAATCTTTCATGATATTATTAATTTGAGTATATTCTGCACGTTTATGATAATAAAATTTCATTCAAAACCTCTCCTATATTTTATTCTCTCTCTGATGCTGTTGACAACATCAGAACTTCCATTTTCTCATTTTGATAAAACTGGTGGCATATAAATAAATAAAACACGTTTAATTTGTTCGATAACATTCGTTAGAATGCTAGATGCGTGTACGATAGTGTATATGGGTAGTTCTTCGTTTGATTCTTCAACTGATTCATATGGCCAAAATTTAATTTCACTTTCAGCTTTATAACACATGTTCATACGAAAATAGGTATACCAAATAACATATCTTTGGATGAGGGACTCGTTTTTATAAAGTAGTTTTCAAGATATCGACGTTCAAATATTTTGTGCCCAGATGAATCAGAAACAGAAATAAAAATGAAAAACTTTATGTAGTTGGGCTCTGTATTAAGAAAATAATCATATTTTAACAACAACAATAATCTTTTTTTATGAAAACAATTATTAGTGATCATATCACGGAAAAAATGTGATGAATTCAACAATAATTCTTGTAAAAAATCTTGTATTATATGGGAAAGCGAGAATATTGTTATACAACAGAAATTTTTACTATTGCTAATATTTGTACTTAATACACTAAATTCTATTAGGTACTAGAATGTTATTATAATTGCTACATTATATTATTCTCTCTATTTATTTTTTTCCGTGTACAACTCACTAGTCCTATTTATTATTCTTATTGACTTAGCTATAACCTTTCTTAATTAAAAAATCACAGGAGTACAAACTTATTCTAATAATGGCACTTTTGGTATCAGTCTTAAGCAGTCTTATTAATTGAAATTACCAGTCACATTGGTGTATTTATTACTAACAATAAAAGTAACAAAAAAAAGATCAACTTTAATTAAATGGCATTTTTGACAATTATCTTCCTTATTAACTTTCAAAGAAATATACATATGTTACGTCCAGCTTTGCGGCCTTGAGTGAACGTACAACTGGGATGGTTCATGCATTCACAATCACAATGTAGAATTTTCGAAGTGTGCGTTAAAAAATCTTGCTTTTCCTTGCCGTATCGCCGCGGTCGTCTGATTAGTCAGCGTTACAGTAAAGGCCCCAAAATCGCGTTGCGACGCGAAAAATCACTTGATATTATTGACAAAAAAATAGCCATAGAAGAAAACGGCCCACAGATTATACTATCTCTAAGCCGCGTGAGTCACCGTCACCATTTGCCGACAGTGGGACTTGACGGCCATGTCGGCCCCGATATCGCTTATAAGCGACAGCTCGGGAGTCGCCGCCAACGGCCGTGTCTAATATTAAAAAAACAAGTCAATAATATTGTCATTGAGGATACAAATCTACAAATTAAATTTTAACTCGATGAGACATTAATTGCAAAAGAAAGAACTAGGTTCGCGGGGCCCCTAGGCAGTTGTCTATACTGGCTTATGGGTAACCCAGCCCTGCTTACCATCTGACATTTACCTGAAAAGCTCCCGTTTGAGACCTTTAGTGAGGAATATTACGAGAAATCCTTTCAGTAAACATGTATTCCTAGATAAATACGTACTCAACACATGCAATTTACCTACGTTTAGGATAGTAGTTTTTTTTTTTTTCTTTGCGCGGTCGTTCATAATACACTCTGCAACAACAGTAGATTGCCCATACGTTGCCAAAAGAAAAGTAAAAAGCAAACACGTATCTAATTCAAATTTAAAATATTTTATTTCATAAAAACCTATTTATATGAAATAAAATAATTTGAATTCGACACGTGTGATTTTTTTGGGCATGGACATGAAATTTCAGAAGCTTCCGCCGTGCACCTGCATGGTTCTAATTAGTCGTTTCTTATGAAGAAGAACCCGCAATTAAGTAACTGTTACTGTTTCCAAAATAATTGGCATTTACAATGTTTTCAAATTACATTGTTAATAGGTATGGCAGGGCAGTGTTATAGGCTTGTCAGCAAGTACTAGGTACTTTATAAAATACGTATAGTTTATAATTTTGGGCAAATTGAGAGAGAAATATATTCAGCACTGGCCCGATTAGTTGATATACAAACAAAACTATTCCATCTGTTTTTTCATCAATTAAGAAATCCAGGTTAGGTTTTAACGAAACTTGGTAAAGTGATAGATTATTTCGAAACAATTAATATTTAAATTACTTTTTAATCCTGTTAAGGCAAAGCTCCCACGGGATAGACAAAATACCGAATTTCTAAAGGTTGAATGGATTAGCGCGTAAAACTTAAGATTCCCTAGTAGAATAAGAGGCCTCTAATCAGAATATAGTTTTAATCTCTCGTGCCCTTACTTGTGCACATGATTCTTTATAACTCAATTAACAGATTTCTTCTCGAGAAGTAGCACGGTCTCAAATATTTGCCAGTAAGAAACTAAGCCTAACTTGTGACTCGATGTTGTTTTACCGACTTCCATGTAGACGATATGATTGATGAGGCATTTGAATAGTTACCTAATTCCCCCACGTTGACAGACTGGTAAAAAGGCCATTGTATTGTTCCAACCTATTTAATTTATAAATAAACTTCGGCTGGTATGGGAGCGCTGTAATACAACCAGATGTTATGACTGTTAAATAATAGTTTTAATAAATTAAACATAACAGAGGTGTACTGTAATACACCATACATTCCGCCAGTTATGTTTAAGGGGCCTATGTAATAAGGGGCGAGCCTATTGCCATCAACCGGGCACAAATCGAAACCGGGTCAAAGCTTTGTTTTTAGTAACTTATTAAATTAAAGTTACTAATAATAACGCTTACACCCGGGTTCTGAAACGAAAATTGTCGACGTGTCAAAATTAAACGCTAGTCTATAGTGACTCGATTGGCTGTTGATAATTTAGCCAACCAATCAAAACAGTTTACGGGCGCTTGATAATGTGTTATCAAATTTTTGTGTTGGTTTTCGTTCCAAAATCCAGGCGTAAGCGTGACTTCTAGAAAGAACTATTGAAATGATTGTTCTTTGAAGCGGTCAAGCGGTCTTCACATAAAACGATAACGATACCACGAAGTGAATCGATACCTACACTTATTCTGATTCCGGTTCCGGTACCGATTATTTATTTATTTATTATTAGGCTCTTCAACAATGAGTACACTATTACTTTATAATTAGTACATTGCAAACTTAAGTCTAAGCGCCTCATTACTTATAGAAAAGCACAGCATGCACTACATTATGCGCAGATAATAACATAATTAATTAATTAAAATAAGTAATACATAGTTTAAATGAAATTTTTTATTAAAAGCTAAATTGATTACAATAAATAAATTAAATTACATAGAATAAATTAGATTAAATAAATTAGATTATATTAGATTTTAAGTTTGATAATTTTTATATAAGATTAGGTTAAAATTAAATTTTATAGTACAGACACCCATTAAATGGCAAGTGAGGCTTTTTTTAGAGCAGGTACTGATGAATGAAAAAGGTCAATGTCAACTTCGTGCTCTTTGTATGTAGCATACATTCTGGACACTGGACAGTATTGCCTTAAGTTGGTATGACATCTTGGCATGCAGAAAAGCCTCCTATTAGAACTTCTTGGCAGATTACGTGGCACATGGAACAATACCCTACTGAGCAAATCGGGACAGTTAAGAGAGCCTGTTACCAGCTTCTTAAGGAAAACCAAGTCTAGCATTTTCCTGAGTTTCTCCAGCTACACCATCTTAAAATACTTCAGTCTATCTTGGTACGAGTTGAGTTTTTTTCCCATATTATCCTTAGATAATTTTTGTTGTATGTATAACTTCTGCACCACTGCTACTGCTTCTTCTTCTTCTGGAAGATTTGATTACAAAGAAATCTTGTTCAGAGTGTTGTTCCGGGCCTGGGTTGTCCTAGAAACTCATAGAGTAAACATTAAAAAAATGCAGCTCAATCTGTAAACGTTTACAGACTGACAGTTGATCCTATAAAGCAATACCATCCATTATTACTTTGAAAAAGACTGTCACAAAAATCTGAAGCATTTTTATTCCTTTTTGAGCTACACCGCATTTTTTACACTGAAAGGAAATGGCGGGAAATTCGCCGCTTTTCCCTTTTCCCACCTGCACTTACCAAACCAGTGTTGTACCAACATCTGTGTATTTATGTAAGCTTTATTCCATCGTATTTGAAAAATATAATGAGTGAAAAGTTGGTTCACCTAGCCTAAAACCAACGTAATCCCCAACATTTCTTAACGTAATTTCCTTCGTTATTTATACTGTGAATAAAAAACAAAATATATCGCGTTCGTCGCCTTTGTGCGTAATTAGTGTAAAGCCACAACGCCGCAGCTGCCTCCCACTCACAACGCGGTTTTATAACGTCACTCGCGACACTGAAACAACCCGTATTGCGTGCAAAACGTGCAACACAACCTCTGTTGTCATAAATCTTTTAGACGAATAAAGACTTCCCACATAGTTGCGATTAAAAGTTTTAGTGAACAACCCTAAGTGCATGTTGCCTTAGCACCGTGCGTAGCTATGGCCGCGTATCAAGCGTAGTAAAGCGGCTGATATGCTCATTCAATTACATAATTCGATTATCCGATTAATTATTAATGAAAATAACTCATTTCATTATTCAGCTGTCATTTAATCAATTTAAATGCGAGCTTATGATTCGCGAACAGTTGCATCCCGGGAGTCAGTTTGTTCAGCATTGATTTAATATTGTTAATTATATATTATAATGATCGCTTTTGTTTTATCATCCAGTAATTGCGTATTTACGAAAAATGTATCAGATAACGTACCTTTAGGGGTACGAGGAACAGGGTGTAAATTTCACTCAACCTCACTAGAAAAGGGAGGTTCCTCTGACCAGACGGGTGTTGTGTCTGGCGGGCAACTGCCCAACGGTTGATGTCGGAAAGTTTTATATATGTCGTTCGCGCAGTAAACTCTAATTGCACGATGCAGGATTTGTGTGACGTCATGTCTTTTTGATTCGTAGTTTGTATGTGGCGGTGGAACCACTACATACCTATGGATGCCAATTAGGATACTTAAGGTGGCACTAGTTGATATTTTTTCCATACAAATTTCAGGGGGGTTTTACTCCACTGTTTGACATGGTACATCCAAAGTTAAACATGATATCGTTTTGTTTCATTATTAATTTTGTCTGTGCGGAAACAGAATAGTAAAATAATGAGCCATTAAAAAGTTAGGAGCCCACAAAGATTCCTTTTTCTTGCTAATTTTAACGCAACTTTGGGGGTAAATAAGCAATAAAAGAAGTGTAAAAGCTCCAAAACAAAGTCGGTACCGACAAAGCTCAATTGTCGAAGAGTTCAATAAACTTTATTTGTAATTGATTTATGCAGTGGTTTTTTCATAAAACCCTATTTTCAAAAGGACTTTTCGTAATTTTTTACGCACTCGTTTTACTAAAATAGTTCGGAACGGTGTTTGTGTGCGTGCAAACTAGACGTTGTGCACGTAGACCAGTGTCTAACTGCTCATCACTGATACTATCTCTGTCGGACACGATGCCAGGTGACACAGCGTGCTTTTCGGCCATGCCCACTCGTGAGTTCGAGCCCGCGACTAGTGTCACCTTAAACCCGAAACTCAAGTTCTAAATCTAAAAAAAATGTTTTTCATTTGACAATTGAGATATGATTGAGATTAATTTTATAACCTCAATTGTTCGATGTCTTTTCAATTACAATTTAGTAATGCTATTCAAACTGTATTTTTGGAAAACGTGGTGAGGTTATAAATTTGAAACCTAATACAGATGAATGTGTTACTAATTATTCCCTTTAGTGAGTGATTGCAAAAGAATTTATGTTAACACTTTCATCAAATACTTTTAGAACAGATTGTAATATTGCATGCTAGGTCTACACTGTAAGCCTTTTTTTGGGTGGGAAATTATAAAATAACTTTCCCGCTCTAGGCGGAGCGGGAGGGCGTGTCAGACTCTTACTGTCTAAAACCCACCCGTGTTCCTTCAGTTGCCATGTTGCCGGGGCCACGATATCCCATTCGGACTTCTTCGCAACCCCGGCAGAGTTACATTGTAAGCCTGACTTGGAATGAAATGAATGATAGTGTTTACGTGTTTAGTTACAATCCAGTGCAGAGTTAGCGAACGTGACCGAGTCATGCATGTCTGCATAGATTTATACATCTAATGTCTATTAAAACTTGGTCCAACGAATTCCAAGCAGCCAAGCACGTGTTCTGTTAGTAATGTAGGAATGAAAATACTATTTATTTTAGCTTTTTTGTTTGTGTGCTGTATTCTAAATCCTAGTATAAAACCAAGGAGCGCAGGTATAATAACATCAAAACTGGGCATATAATCCGTGCGTCGTACCTATTCCAAGCACATTCGTTCGTAGCACATAAATTGATTGTTAGGTACACTTTCATGATTTTACCTAAATGCTACCATCATTGCATTATCGGACAAGCCGCAAAACACAAAAAAATTACAACACTTCTACCGCCAACGATCAAAAAACGACTGAAGACTTCGCTGACACAAGACGTTGCCTTTTTCGCTTAAAACTTGTGTTCAGGAAGTTGTTAACGGCAAACTTGTGGAAAGTTTTTCATTGCCGTGATCGAAGGCGGCGGGCACTGCATCACGTGTTGCCGGGATTAAGCCTGCAAGCGCACCAACCCTGCAGGGAGGCTGGGAAGCCATTAATTTTGTTCAGCGCCTTACAAGTTACAGCGGATGCTAAGCCACCGCCCCACTTTGACTGCATAACAAAAAGAATATTATGAAGTGTCTGCACAACGGAGCCGGATTATAGTGAGTCGCCTTGAGCCTCTCCTCATATTGCTCACTTTGCTGAAGATTTTAGTCTTTTAAATTCTTTGTCTCCTTATTTTGAACAGGCCGAGTTAATAGATTATCTTTTACCTTATTACCATATTTCTTCGAAAGCTGCTGAAAGTTCTGATGGTAAAGCGCTTTGCGGTTAACTTGGCTTTGAGATTTTGTTCTTTGAATTATGTTTCGGGGAAAGGTTACTATTTTCTGTTTGGGATCTAATTGAATTCGATCAAGCTTACGCGGGTTTTTCAATGTCATCTTCTAAAGGTGACTTTTTTCATAAAAGACATGACTGGTCTATTAAATTCACACACACAATCTTTTAAATAAGTTCGGAAAAGGCTTGGCAGACTGATTCAATCTTTAGGTTTAATTATTATTCCTACTTTTTACAAATTAAACTTTGATTTGGAATAGGTAAACTATTGCCACATCTTAATATTAGTAATCTGTGGCGCACTGTGTCCGCAGGCACGTGAGTGCACGCATTGGGCACGCCAGTCGTCTGTAGGAATTTAATTTTTCCCCCTCGGATTCCTGCCTGAGCCCGCGGAGTCACGACGTATTCAATTTACTGCTAGCTAACACATGAATACAGATTTCTTGTCCGACGATACTCAACAGTGCCCGCTATCTACGATTGTCCTATATTTTTCTTCAGCTGAATATTGGGAAACAATAAAGTTTGGGTCATAAGTTTTGTAAGAGCAGGCTTTGCGGTATTTTGAAGTCATACTCGTTTACATAGTCGAATTGTGTGAAGATAACTAACTAATGTTAGATTTAAAAAAATGTGCAACGCATTGAGTATAAGAAAACTAATGTGTCTGCGAATTACAATTAATTCAAGTTGTGGCACTTAATCAATATGATTTTATACGACTTCCATGCAGACAGAGCCACAAGCACAACTATTTCTGTAATAAATTGTTTAATAGCTCACTCCACTCGCATTTGATTATACAATATTAATTCATCGACAGAATGTTAATGGTTAAGACACAATACTGCTTTTAAATGTTCAATAATACTACGTGATAGGAAATGTTCGAAATCAATAGCAATTGATAGCTTCATTTGGCAGTGGAATCTACGCGTGTAATCCGAGTTGCGTCCAACCGCAATTTGCCAAATTTTGACTATTGAAATGTCTGATAATACCTTGCTATATTCAAACTAAATGCTTTTCCATTATTCGAGAATAGTTATGTGTTACCAGCCAGTTGGTCTGTTTAAAGACATAGTTTTGAACTGTCATTTTTGTGACTAACATGCAGCCGTGGTCCGGACAAAGTCAAAGTCAAGTATGTCTGAGTTTTACTCTTGAGTATGTTTCGGGATTGCCTCACTACATACTTTTGCGGGGCCGTGAGCTAAACCGTACCTACGCATTCATGACCTGAAAAGTATAGTTCTAATAAATTAGAGTTATATGTACGAAGGAAAACAATGCATTTAATTTACCCAGGAAAGGTCTAAAGTTACACACGATGACTGCTCTACCTCATTTCTTAATTCAATCCTACGCGGTTGGTTATTACCCGCCCCTTACTACAACTTTGTTATTCTAACGTTTTAGCTCTAACCCAACTCAACGGAAGCTGAAACGTTAAGTTTCATTCTAACTTAATACCTTACTACGTGTTTCAAGTGTGGTAACAAACGGAATCCTGATCTTTAACAAGATTACTTAAGTAGCAATTTTATAGATGCTATAATTAGAATTACCTTCAAATAGCCGAGTTAAGTGCAAACATGAAGATTCGAACAGAAACTGAATTCCGAAACCAAATCTTTTCGAGACTTGCACCTATTTCCATTATACGACCTGTAAAACATTCTCAGCTGAATATCTATAAAGAAAATAGATTCTTCACGTTATAGCTCTAGACTGCAAAGAAAGCATCTTAAAAATTTTGTTTCGAAAATGTAAAAACAAGTAAAAAGAGAAGGACCTTTTATTTTGGTTGGTATTTATTGCGGCATGTTTGATTAAAATACTTTTGGCATCTTTTATTAGAATATATAAATTGCTTCGTTCAGGTTTTATTGTTTTTTGTTTAAATACAAAACACCCAAAATAAAAACGACAGCATCGAAGTCCACTGTAATAGCAATCAACCTATTGCAATCAACCAAATCCAGACTGCGACGAAATCCAGAATGCGACGGCTGAATTATGAATGTATGTAAAAAACCCTGTCTAACCCGAAAGGGACACATAGGTACTGCAATAAAATTACCAAAAAGTTTTTTAAAATAAGTTATTATTGAAAATAAAAATGTTATTGTTATTTAAAATTCACATTTTTAGTACTAAAATAACCCCAAATCCATTAATAGTTAGCAGATTTTCAACAGGAGTCATAAGTTATGACTTGAGACGCACCCTATGTCATATTTCAGTAAAATTCCCCATTAAAATAAAAGTGGCAACTTTTTATTCCTTTTTCCTGAAAATTTCCACATAAATAGACTTTCAGTACGATACTTAACAACACCCTCATAAATTGGACTGGGCTTTTTTATATGTTGTATAGTTGCATAATATCTAATACCTTTAAAACGAGCAATTCTTGTAATATATGTATACATATAATCTGAATCTCAGAAACGACTCCAACGATTTTCATGAAATTTAGTATGCAGGGGGTTTCGGGGTATCTCGCCGTCCGATAAGGACCAGGCCCGAGTCGACGGCGCGTTGTGTTCCACACACGTCTCAAAGAGATGTCAGCAGAATTGACGGGGTCCGCTAGGGCCGATGCCTGACGGGGTTGCGAAGAAAACGGAGGTCGCAGCCCCCGGCAACAGGGTAACCGAAGGAACACGGGTGGGTTTTAGTCAGTAAGAGTCTGACACGCCCTCCCGCCCCGCCGCTCCCCCGGTTTCGGGGGCGATAAATCGATCTAGCTAGGTTTCATTTTTAGAAAACTACCAAAAAACAAAACCGAGCAAAGCTCGGTCATCCAGATAATCAGATTAAACCAAACAAGGCAGACTCATTGCTTGCCTTTGCTTAATTCAAAGTCCGAACTAACTACCCGAACAATAACTTACTATCCGAATAATATGTTTCGTCAGTAACTATCGTAATATTTAAGGGTCGTTAACGGCTTTACTCAAGTACATTTTATCGGGATTACCACACCAGCTTCGAACTTAACTGAAGCTTTAGATATTACCGAAGAGTTTATTGTATCGGTGTAGATTTTTGAATATATAAAAAATACGCTTCCCTTAGTCGCTACGTATGAAACCTAGGGCTTCCAATACTGGTATTCCGGGATCCCGTAATACCGAGATCACGGATTTTATTTTGACCTTTTTCAATACCGGTAGTGAAACCTCAATACCGTGATTACGGTATTACAATCATTAGATGTGACTCACATCGTTTCAACGGTCTTTTTCTGCTGTTCCTTCTATCTCAATTACCTCACCGCTAAATACTGACATTGAGTTTGAGACTGACGCTGATCAGACTAATGAAGGCGAAGATAATGCTTTGAATTATGTTGAAACACAACCGCTCAAAACAGAAAGACCTGAGTTTATTTACAAAAATCTCATAGATAAAGTGTAAATACTTTTAAATTTTTTCCAATGTTTTACAGATTCTTTTATTAACGCTTGATTTAATTTTATACTTGTGTATTTTCGGTTCTATCTTTATTTTTTTTTCATTGCATAACTACAAAAATGTTACTAAAATGAACACCAAATGATTGTTAGCTAATTAAGCTATACTTACATTTCTACAGTAATGACTGTTGTATAATGTAAATGTCATATGTATAAAAAATAATAAAAGTTTTTACTTTTTTTGATATTGTACTTTACAAAGTCTATATTGAAATGCCTTCCAGCAAAAAGACTAGATTAAGTATAAGTTTTGATTACCTATGTTCCTAATTCCTAGTCCAACCTAAATAATCAACCAATACCAAATTATCAAGTATAAAGAGAGCTATATAAAAAAGGTATTTATTTTATTGTTTTAAATAAATAAGAACGTAAACTGATATGAAAATAAAAACACGTATTTTAATGGTTTTATTAATGTTCTGATTGAACTTGCGATGAATACCGGATTACCGGTATGGATACCGTGATCACCGTATGGACTTTTCCAATACCGGTATTGATACCGGTACCTATTGAAAAAATCCGGTTTTTTAAAGCCCTAATTAAACTGCACCAAAAATATTTAAACTATCAGATTCCATAAACCGCAAACACAAGTGTACTTGCACATATTTTACATATTCATTTGCTTATTGCAAATATTGCAATTGTATACCACCACACGTAGGTAGATATAATCTCTGATGAATGCAATTTCAGTCAATGTCCTTTTGATTTGTTACCCTCATGTGATATGGGCAATAGCAATGGCAATAGATTGCATTGCGTTTGTCAGGATTTTGTGGTTATGATGTTTGTATATGGCGCGCGAATGATGTACTTATATTTCACAAGCATCACCAGTATATTTCAGCGAGCATCCTTACGTGATAAAGTAACTTGTACCGTATACCTATACAAATAAAACCATATGTTAAAAGCTCGAATCGTAACTTAAACAATCCAACAGGCCATCAGGTTTTGACGCCTTGTGCTCGTTTTCACCTTCAATAAGTAACACTTAAATGAATCCCTAAATAAAAGTGCACTGTTGGATTTTCAACGTTAAGCTAGCGTTGAGAGTTGAAAATCCAACAATGCACTTTTATTTAGGGATTCATTTAAGTGTCATTTAGTGAAGGTGAAACGGGCATTAGATTTGCTTAGATATTAACGTATAGATGACCTTGTAATTACTTTACCACTTTTGACAAAAACTACCAGTAAATTGAAAATATAAGGTTGAAATTACCAAACTGCCACCTTGTTGTTTTATGTCATGCAAGTGACATTCGGCCTTAGGGTGATACAGCAATTACGAAATCGACTATACCTACACTATGTATTTCAAGAATCACTTGACCTCGATGATTGACACTTGATTCAATCACGTCGGGGGGCTGCACCGATTAACTATCTCTTCTTGTCTCTCATATAAATGTCTATTGCTAAACATGGACCTTCCATTCAATAGACACATATAGCCTTCTGTCCCACGAAATCTCATGGGCAGCAACAATTGAGCTATACACAACATGCTCGAAACATCAAACAAAACACATGAGTGATTTGACAAACAATAGAATGGGCATTTTTTGTTTGCTTATTCTATTACCATATTGTGGAAGTGTACGCTTACATCTATCCAAATTCTACAAACAAATGCTACAAATTCTCTATATTGATAAAAATAATTGTTCGTTAACTGGTTTTTCAAGCTAGACTAGTAGACTACCTATGGGTAAGTAGGTAGGTAGGAACACAGATTTGGCTGATTTGGTCTCTTACAAAAATGGGTTACTTTTCAATTACAAATAAATAATCCTACTAACATAGTATTTTTCTGTTGTCTGTCCTTTATAAAGGTTTATTTATGTACAAAAATAATTATTGTAATTTGTTCAAGGCGTCCAATTTTTCGAAGAATATTCGGTCCCACGAAAAACGAAACACAGATAAGCATTTAACATGAAAAAGATTCTTAACTTGTAATTTGGAACAGAACGAGATGTAGCCGTAACAATCAGCGGTTCGCATCAGATTCTAAATAAGACGGACAGCAGGGATGGGAAAAGTTAAGTGGTCAGATACAGTGGTTACAACGAGTGGCACAATTTTGCATTTATTAAAATTATGGTATAGTCCACAAAATAGATAGGTACGTATGCAGGCAGTTTATCAATAACAAGGCAGATACTTTAAGTGTATAATGCAATAACCATGATAAATGTGGTGTTTATTTCCCTGCATTTGCCGATAATTTAATCAAAATTAATAAAATCCTCCTTTTCGTTACAATTTTGGCATAATGGGGCTATACCAACGTATAAACTACCAATTTAAGCTGGTATGGGCAGTAACTGATATAAGGATACTGGATAGTAATATCAGAGCGTACGTTAATGACCAGATATATTCTTGTCAGTTTACGGTCTTATCGGAATCGACGTCCCATCCATTATGATCGAAGTGCGGGCTCTGAGATCTGTCAGTAATTTGACGCAGCCACGAGAAATTAGGTTATGCAAATTGGATGGTTATTGAGCCGCCCCGCTTTGTCATTCAAGAAATGTTAAAGATAACACTGTTATAGGCGTTGAGATAAACCGGTGGAAAAAAAAAACAATAAAATTGCAGATTTTTTCGTAGTTTCTGTGGTTATTATCATGTTCAATCTTAAATAGAAAGAATAATAAATATTTTCGGTTAATATTATTTAAAAATCTAATCTTTTATTCTATTAACATCGATATAATTTTTGGCATTTGTTTTAATTGCTTTATCTCGGAGCGAATGCTCGGAGCTAATGCGTTTCAATGACTTTTTCGTTATTTTTGTTTTGAACTTTCCCCGGCGCGCTCACAATAACTTACCGAAGTTTCATCACGATCGGTTGAGCCATTTTAGAATTTTTGCGAGACTAACGCACGGTAATTGATTTTTATATACATATAGATATACATTAATTAACATCGATACATTTTTTGGTATTTGTTTTTTCTCTTTTGTGACTGTCTCGTTGGTCTAGTGGTCGCAAGTGCCACTGCTGAGCATGAGGTCCTGGGTTCGATTCCCAGGTCAAGCAAAGTGTTATTGGGTTTTTCTATCTGTAATTTCTCAGTAGCAGCCTGGAGTCTGGATTTGTGCCCGGTTGATGGCAATAGGCTTGCCCCCTATTACATGGGACTTAAAACATAACTGGCGAAATGTGGCTGAACTTGCTACAGGGCACCTCTACCCTTCAGGGAAGCAAGGCGTGATGTTATGTTATGATGTTTCTTTCTCTTTATCTCGGCGCCTAGTACCAGTACCTGCCTAAACACTCAATTTACTTTAAAAAGAAGTCGATGCGTGTTGCCCGCGATGGGGTTGCGGATATATTTCATGAAGTGAAACCGTAATGTGACAGATGAGTACCTATTACGCCCGTGCCATTGTCATAAATGTCTACTTAACTAGAGTGGCTTGCAAGGTAAAAGTAGGAAATGCGGTTATTATCGATAAAGTAACTTTATTCTCAAAGCCGCTGTGTTATCAGGTATTTTAAATTCCGACCAAGGGGAGAGCTACGATACTTATTGTATTCAGCGTGCAATGAAGACAGTTTTATGCGTGAAAGGGATGTAAAGCCACTTTTAAGTAAGAATTAAAACTAGTGGTTTATGAGTGAATTCGCTGTGTGGAATAATGACAACTCTTATTTGGTAGGTACCTACACATAGAAAAGTAAGTTACAGACGATACCTAATAAACAATCCTATAAAAAGGTTTTCAAACATTTGGGTAACATTCTATTTCACTTTAAAACTGAATTCCGAGTTAGTTGTTGCGGAATTTAAAATGGAACACCAAATTAATTAGTCAAAAGCATTTTCACAGTACAGTGCTTGATAATTAATTAACGCCTAGTTTTAAGTAAAGAGTTAACAGTTACGAGTCTATTAGCTATAAGGAAAAAGGCAGGCGTTTCAGAGAAAAAGGTTTAGTGTGGTGGAGTCGCCCCTCGGAGGTAAACTCAGATTATTTGCAAGCACCGCGCAACTGAACCAACACCACTAATTAAATCAGCTTTCGTCTGTGAAAACTTCACTGTTGTGGAAAGGTGAGGCCACGTAAATAAAGAAACATCGACGAGCGAGTACACAAGGTGAATGAAATCTAATTAAGGATGGCAATTATTATTAGGTTGTTTGGAAAACTGAAAACTTTTATTACTTAATAGTTTTTTTATTTTTATTTAGTTCGGTATATGCCAACTAAAAATAGACTTATACATTTTATTTTTCCATCCATTATAATCAGGTTCACCTGGAAAAGGCTTTAAAAAAATCCTTTATATTGAGGATATAAAGATTTTTTTTCTAGTTCAACGTAGGTAAATGAACTATTTCATGGCTGATGGCGATAGCTAAGTCCTAGGGTTAAAGAGATAAAAAGAATCGTATTAACACATACAACACAAAATCCTTAGTAAAAAAGCGAAGGTCGAAGTGTATTCTACCTTCATATTTATATTAAGTTTACCTCTTCGTGACTCCACCGTGCGATACAAAAGGAAGTGCCCTTAAATTGTTTGTTGGTTACGCACATGAACAGCTGAACGGATTTTGATGACTGTGTTTTGCTCAATATTCTGTAAATGTTACGTATCTCTTTAAGAACGTGATTTGGGGAATCACTGTACTTTTCCTAGTCAATTGTTTTATTTTTATTCATATAATAAACACTTATTCGAGGAGCTTGTGGCTAAGTAATAATAGCCGCACGGATCAATAAGCTACGCTTACCGGGGCTGGTCCGTGGATGGGTGACCAATTTACATGCCGAGACTCATCCGTGCCTCGGAAAGCACGTTAAGCCGTTGATCCCGGCTGTCATTCGTGAATTATTGACATTTGTTACGGGTCTTCAGAAACCCGAAAGTCTGACAACAAATCTTACCAAGGGGTATCGTATTACCCAGCTACTGTGTTGTGGAGGTCAGATAGGCAGTTGCTTAATGTAAAATACTGATATTCAGCAGGTTAGACTGGAAGCCGACCCCAACATAGTTGTAAAAAGGCTAGGCAGATTGATTTGAATAAAATAAGCACTGATTTAAATCATAATCATAACATAACGCCTATATTCCCCAAAGGGTTAGGCAGAGGTGTGCCCATAGTACACCCACATTTTTCCAGTTAAATAATTGCATATAATATAATATCCTTAAAGAATAATATTTATTCTTAGATCAAAAACAATGTATTGTTTTACAAGTTAACAGTGCCACCGTTACAACTGTACCTACGGTTTCAATCAATTTACTTCACAACTAGTGTTGCCCAAATGCAAGAACAAGACGAGACTTAGCCAGTCTTGGTCTTGGTCTTGCGCCAATACACCTGGTCTTGGTCTTGGTCTTGGTCTTGCGCTCCCAGTCTTGGTCTTGGTCTTGGTCTTGCAGCAAGAGTCTTGCAAGTCTTGCAATTACCTATTAGTCTATTACTATTTATTAAAGTTTACTTTAAATCTTAGAAAAACGTATTAGAATTGGAACATTGTGAGCTTGAATTAACATAGCCATAGTAAAGATCAAGCAGATTAATAAATAACTGAAGATTTGATAAGAAATTCGAAAAATCAACTGACCTATATGTCGTTTTCCATGGAAGTAACTGTTTCTTAATAAACATTTATGATTTATAAGCTTACATTTGCTAAAACATGTAAAAAAACAAATTAATTACAATAACTTGACTGTATTTTAAAGAACAATACTTATCTGTCTAGAAAGAGATTGAACCCTCAACTTATAAGAAATTTAATAAAAGAGTTTTACGATTTATCATTTATTTGAATAAAAAATAAAATACAACACAAATCAACTGCTTTATCATTAGGTTATGATACTTTATATCAATTTTTTTGACCAAGAATTAATACAAAGTAACCATCTGGCTGACTCATCACTTAACCTATTTCTATGTTTTCTAATTACTAATGATGCTTTAGAAAATAACCTCTCAGCAGGTACTGAAGTTGCAGGTATTGAGAGAAAATCACGGGCCATTTTCGATAAAATCGGATACTCTGTCTCATGCGTCCTCCACCAATCTAAAATGTCTTCCGAGCTGGCAGTTCTTGGTTTTCTCAGGTACTCCTCCAACTCGTCTATCACTAAGCCTTGAAGACAAGATCCAGATGACGTCGAGGGACATTCATAGAGTTTATCAAAGTCTATTACGTCTTCATCTTCATCACATACTTTATTTTCTTTTTCTGGTAATTCCAGAGATTTGTTCAGTGAGTGTAGACTTTTATATTCTTCATAAAGTTCATTGAACTTGCGCAGACTTTCTGTTTTAAGTTGCTTCCCCCACATTGTCAGGTCAAAAGTCTGAGCCTTATGCCTTGGGTCTAAAATTAAAGAAGTACAATAAATCCAGTTGCTCTTCTTGTAATGTTTAAGCATTTTGTCTCGAGCTGCTTGGAAAGCTAGAATGAGCCTTTCATCCACTTCAGATCGATTAGGTTTCTCATCTAACTGTTTTACCATGGATTCAATTTTATCTAGCAAGAGATTGAATGATACAATGACTAGCGGTAATGTAACATATTTGTCTCCACCAAGTTTTGTACTTAAAAGTTTAAAGTTTATTAGAAATTTATGTAATTTTTCGAGTACCTGCCATTCATTAGCTGTGATTTGAAAATCATTTAATTCGGTGACAGAACTGCACAATATGTCAATGCCCGCTCTCACTTTTAAACCAAATCCAATCATATCATGTGTGGAATTCCATCTCGTTGGACAGTCAAGAATGGCATTTAGATTTGATGGCACGCCAGCTGCTTCACAAGCAGACTGAAACTTCTTCTTCACTATCTCACTTCTTTTTATTTTACTGGAAATACTGCGTAACTTTGTTACAGATGTACGCGAGTCAGCAATATTTGGTGCAGATTCTTCATCTTCCTCATCCTCAGTTTCGTCTGCATAGTCTTCGTACTGCTGATCTTGCGCGTTAGTGTCAGACTCACAGTGTAATGCTAAGGTCTTTAATAAATCTTGTACACCAAGGTTTAAAATGTGAGCAAAGCACCGGAAATGTTGATTGTCTGAATCAAAGTGTGGCGGCAGCTGTTTGGCCAGTTCATACATAAATTTGGTATTTGCAGTTGCGTTGTCGACCGTGATACCTTGTATTTTATCAATTATGCCATATTCCAATAAACATTCATGGAAAATCGTTGCAATATCTTCCCCAGTATGTCGACCGCGTGATGGTATAAAATCAAGAACTACAGATTGATACTTCCATTCGTTGTCTATATAATGAATAGTAACCCCGTAGTAACTCCTACCAGCATTTGACGTCCACCCATCAATGGTAAAAGACATTTTAGATGATAATTGTTGAAGTCGTTCCTTGAGATTCAATTGGAGCTCTTCAAATCGCTCTTTGACTTTCCTTCTAAGTGTAGACCTTTTAGGAAACACCATATTAGGGCAAATACGTCGAAAATATACTTGTGTAGCTTCGTCATCGAAAAATGAGAAGGGAAGATATTTTTTCACCACCCAATCAACTGTAGCTGTCGTGATGTTGTCACTGCTGTTTTCCGACTGAAACAAAACAATAAATCTTGTGTTATTATTTAAAACATACTAGGTTTGAGCGTATAAGAGGAGGAGGTTTGTTGTTGTTAAATCGAGAAAATCGTTAAATTGATATTTGTTATATTAAGGTTGCACTGTACTGTAATTTACCAAAATAAAGTACTTAGTTGTTACTGGCCGATTAAATGAAAATATGGGTGTTTATAAAAAATATTTAAGACGATAATTACATACTTAATATGTCGCACCCCTAGATGAAAACACCACTAACTCAAAAATACTTACGTAAGTTAATGGCGTTTTTGAAAGTATCGCATGAATAGCTACGCGGAGTTAAAATTCTTTTAACTGTTAAAAAAATATTCTTACCTGTCCACTTCTTCCAGCGGTTACTAAAAAGCTTGTGATATCTCCACTTAATTTTGGTTTAACAGGAAGAAATATTTCTGATTCCTTTTTGTGGAAAGATATTAGATGTTTCCTTAAGCCTGAAGTGTTTCTGTTTTTCATTTTTATTTCAATCTTTTTATGTTGGCACAATTTACAGAAGGCAGTTTGGGATGCATGAATTATTTCGAAAAACTCCTCAAATTTGCTTTTGGGTCTTTTAGATCTGTGACTCAAACTCTCGTTACTCGGACTAGAATAATTTGAATCTTCGTCACTCATATTAAATTGTACACGTGATACGTTTTTAGAAAACAACGAGAATTAGTAAAAACAATTATTAAGTTAGACTCGAAGCACAGCTCAATTGGAAATGACTGGAATTTTTTTTTTTTTTTTTTTTTTTTTTTTTTTTTTTTTTTTTTTTTTTTTTTTTTTTTTCTGTAGGGCATCTCGTAGCTGACCTCTGAGGTCATGACTACTTAACCGGTCAATCCTGTGGTTGCCTTAAGCTGCTACACTCAAAGCCTCCAGCCAGGGGCATACAAAACTAAGCTAAAAAGCTAGGTGAACGCTCGCTAAGGGCACCCCCTGTGGGGTACGAGCCTCGGCTTAGGGCGTCACCGGAGGGAGGACATCAAAGATGGGACGGGCTGGATCAAAGTTTTGATCATTATTATTAATCGGGGAATTTAAAGCTACGTGCACAGCTGAAACCACTGCTGGCACCTCGTTATCGAGCAAGGGTCGGGGAGGAGTATCATTTACTCGGGGGCGCGGACGCGATCGCAAAGGACCTCGACGGCGAGGTCGGAATGACGGGAGGCGTCTGTATCTGTGTAGAGTACTAGTAGCCCTATTGCTCTCCTGAAGGAGGGTTATGGGGTCATCAGGGTCGGTGAGAATGTGCCTAGGTCGGCGGGTACGGCTAATCCTACTTGGGACATAGCTGGCGGCCTCGACAACCAGAGGGTTGCGATGTTTGACCGCGGAATCGAAGTAACGCTTTGCAAGGCGTTTTAGGAATTGGTGGATCGTGGGAATTCTAAGGTCGAGATGGAGACTCTCGTTCCTAACATACCAGGGGGAGCCTGTGGCCCTACGGAGGAATCGGTTTTGGAGCGTTTGCAACCTATGGATATGATGGGGTTTTGCATGAGCAAAGACGGCACCCGCATAGGTCATGATGGGACGAATACACGCTGTGTAGATTCGCAATTTGCACTTAAGTGACATCTTGCTGCGTGCGTTTAGGACGGAATGGAGCCTACCGAGAGCGAAAGCGGCTCGCGAACGAACCTTCTTTATGTGCTCAGCGAAAGTGAGATGGTGGTCGAGGAAAACACCTAGGTATTTGGCTCGCTTCTCCCAAGGGATCTGCTTACCGAACATAGTGAGAGGTCGGGGGAGGGGGTCTCTAAGCCTTGTGCGCGGTTTCGAGAAGAGAACCGCTTGGCTTTTTTCGGGATTGACTTCTATGCGCCACTTTCGAAACCAGGCAGCGAGTCGATTGACTGCGCCTTGGAGAGTGTGGGCGATATTGTCGGGGTATCTAGACCTAAAGTAGATGGCCGTATCGTCTGCGAACAGAGCGAAATGCGTCCTTCTACCTGGGTTTGGAATATCGCTAGTGAATAGCGTGAACATGAGGGGAGCTAGCACGGAGCCCTGAGGGACTCCTGCACGAATGGGGCGGGGAGAGGAAAGTGCTCCTTCAATGCGATAGCGGAATACGCGATTCGATAGATAGTCCCGTAAGATGAGTACGAGACGATCCGGCACGCCGAGTTGGTACAGCTTGTATAATAAGCCGTTGTGCCAGACTTTATCGAATGCTTTCGCAATGTCGAAGAAAACTGCACCCGTCAAAGAGCCGCGTTGGAAACCATCGCTTATGAACTCAATGATGCGGTGGGCCTGATGCACGCTAGAGTGCTCAGTTCGAAAGCCGAACTGTTCGTTGGGGATGAGGCCCTTGGTCTCGGCGAAGTCTCTGAGACGCTTGTAAATAAGCCTCTCATAGATTTTTCCGAGAACCTTGAGCAAACTGATGGGACGGTAGCTAGAGGGGTCGGTACTGGGTTTACCGGGCTTTCTGATACCTATGACGGTGGCTTCTTTCCACGACTGGGGAAAGAAGTTGTTGCTTAGGGCACCATTGAAGATGGTAGTCAAAAGCATTATCAGGTGGGCAGGGAATAATTGGATCACCCTATTGGTGAGTCCATCTGAACCGGGAGCTTTACGAGCTTTAAGACCTTTGATAATGTCGTGCACTTCGTCTGGAGCGACGGGAGGCAGTGGACAATCAGGGTCGTCGACAGGAGGGAGAGAGGCTCTACGTTCGACTTCAGCGTCGACCTTTAGGAGATGAGCTTGGTCTACTGGCAGGGAGCTGGGTGAGCATTGGGCTTCGAGGGTGTCGGCCAGGCATTCTGCCTTTTCAGCGTCCTCGAAGGCTATGGTCTTATCGGGACGGGTCAGGGGGGGCATGGAGGAAGTTTGAGGGGATTTGAGTTTCCTCTGAAGTTCCCAAAATGCCAGATGGTTGGGCTCTAGTTCGCCGAGCATCTTGTCCCAGCCCGCGTCACGCAGCTCCTGTATGCGTGTCTTTACAGATCTCTGTAAATAGCGCATATGGGCTTTGTTTGCGGGGCAGGGGAAGCTGCTGTAGGCACGGACGGCCGCGTTCTTCTCAGTCAGTAATGCACGCACATCGTCCGGCAAGCTCCAGTGACGGTCGTCCGTCGCTGGAACCTCCCTTGAACATTCGTTCAGGACGGTTTGTACGTGATTAGTGAGTGAGTCGATCGCGGACGTCGTGTCTGCGATAGAGTTGAATTGGTCGGGAATAGAGTCTAACTGAGGGGACGTGTTGGATTTCAGCTGGGTGCTTACTTTCTTCCAGTCCGTGATCCTCTTAGTGATAGGGGGAGCGTTGGGGTCGCGGAGACCTATGCGGGGGTCTAATCTCATGACTACCGGACGGTGATCAGAGTTGAGCTCATTTACAGTTTCTATTGAGTCTAGTCTTAGGTTGACGTTCTTAAGGAGCGCCACATCTAAGATATCAGGAGCGTGATTTACGTTAACTGGAAAGTGAGTGGGAGTCATCGGGGCGATGACGTCAAAGGTCAGGGAGTGGGAGAGGTCGAACAAGTGTCGGCCTCTTGTGGTGGTTACCGAACTATTCCAGGAGGGATGTTTGGCATTGAAGTCGCCCGCTAAAATGAGCGAGTTACTCATAGTGAGTAGAATCGAGAGGTCGTCAGAGAGGAGTTGGAAATTCTCCGAAGTATTAGCGGGGGGGAGATAGACCGACACGAGAGTGATCGGCTCGTGGCCTGACATGCCTAGGCGGCAGGCCGAAACTTCTAATCGTGAGAGGGGAGGAGGGTCAATTGGGATGCAGTGAAGCTGCTTTTTGTAGTAAATCAGGGTACCTCCTCTATGGCATCGTGACCTATCGTTGCGAACTATCCGGTAGTTAGCTATTGATGGGTTACGATTGCAAGGTTTTAGAAAAGTCTCTTGGACTAAGAGAACATCTATTTGATGATCGCGGAGGAACGCCGCTATCTCTTCGCGTTGATTTTTAATGCCGTTTGCATTGAAGTAGCCTATTATTAGGGATCGCGGTTTGAACCTAGCTAAGACCGTATTATCCATAATGGGGTTTAGTAGCGAGGGAGGTTAGGGCTTGCGTAATATCGGGATACGCATTGTAGATGGCCTGGATCTGGAGGAGATTACCATGAGCCGCAAGGATTTCGTTGGCCATTGTCTTTGCGCGAGGGGAGACGAAGGCCAAGAAGGTTGAGGTGATGACGTTGAACGAGTCAACGGAGGCGTTGGGGCTAGCCACGGGAGTGGTTTGAGAGGGGCGCGTAGCTTTAGGAGCGGGCGTGGGTTTCGCGGGGGGCGCGGCGGGCGCCGAGGGCGCAGAGGGCGCAGGGGTCGCAGAGGGCGCAGGGGGCGCGGGTGGCGCGGCGGCGCGAATTCGGGGATCCATAAGGCGGGGGAGGGGAGCGGGGGGAGGGGGAGGGAAATTTACAAATTGAGAGGGCACCATGGCAGGGAAAGACTGCTGGTGGTGGAGGTAACTCCACGGACTAGGCCTCTGAGGGCTTAGTCGTTGGGGCAAATGGGATGAGGGAATCCTATAAGAGGAGGGAGCTTCCCTTTGCTGGCGGGCGTCGAAACGCTTGGCCAGTTTGGGAGAAGAGGCCTTAGGGGCTTTGGGGCAACCACGGTAGTTGGCCGGGTGGCCTTGTTTGCCGCATAGAACGCAGCTGGGGAGGTCGGTACAAAGGGAACGATCCTTTGGACGGGGACAATCGGAAGTGCCGTGCTCACCTAGGCACTTGACGCATCTAGGTGTAGCATGGCAGTTCCTTTGCGAGTGACCATAAAGCTGGCAGCGGTGGCATTGACCGACAATGCCACTCTTATGGGGTTTCTCAATTTCGAACCCTGTGAGATTGCACAGGGAACGAATTTGGAATATCGGGTGGTGGCCCTCGACGGGCGGGCAGATTACGAGTATCATGTCGTAAGATTCACCGCCTCTAGAGCGGTGCATACGATGGACCTCGTCAACGGGGACTTTTTGCGACTGAAGGTCGCTGAGGATCTCGGCGGGGAGGATTTCGCGTGGGATTCGCTTAATCACGACGCGGATTTGCTTTTCCTCTGGGAGTGAGTAGGTGTGGTATGACACACCTCTCATTCTCATAAGACGGGTTAGGTCCCTAAAGTCGCGCGACGTAGGGACGGAGACTTTGATACCCTGCTGGGTATTTCGGGCGCTAGAAAAGTTGATTTTGTGTTCGGCACACCATTTCGAGATGTCCGTCCACTTTCCCTTGTCCTGAATGAACAAGGGTGGCGGGAGAGGGATCTTTTTTGCGTTAGGCGCGGGGGTATCCTTCGCGGAGGATGACGCAATCGGGCGGGTAGTGGAGGGGGAAGCTACTGTAGCGCAGCTTACGGATGACGTAATCGGACGGGAGGTGGTGGGGGAAGCTACTATAGCGCAAGTCGCGGGGGTAGCGGGAGAGATTTTACAGGACGGTACTAATGGTGCGGGCGACGAGGGAGCAAAGTCTAAGTCCTCAAGCGCAACAACCTTGCTGGCCTGGGACGAGCTCTGCTTCTTGTTCTTCCTCTTCTTGCCCTTTCCTTGGACGGTTGTGAAACCGTCGTCGGATTGGGAGGAGGATGAGGAAGAAGAAGAAGCAGCGGACTCCGCTTCGTCGTCGTCCGAACCATAGGGGTACGGGGTAGTGGGCCGCTTTGAGGAAGCGGCGCTGATGGGAGCGTCAGTGTCCATGGACTCTGACGGACTAGGGGGTCTAGATGGCTCTGTGGCCGGGGGGGATTCTAATGCATCGCTAAAGTTAGCGATGCTGCTGTCAGAAGGACCTAGCAAGTCAGTTTGGAGTGCGGTGAACCGAGCTCCATACTTTTTATTTAACGAGGGTTCCTTTTCAAGGACGCCCTGGAAGAATTTTATGAAGAGCTGAAGGCACCTTTCATAATCTTTCATGATGGAATCGGGGAGGGAACTTACGCGAGGGGACTAATTTTACCTATCGGTTTTAACCTACACCTAACTCCCCGGTGGGTATGCCGGGGATGTGTAATCCCTCCCTGTCGGGTGTAGACAGGGAGGATGAGTGCCTATGGGTGAGCCCTAAGCTTGCTTTGGCCCGTTGCCTATCTTATTGTGCAACGGGGTCCTATCCAGTCTAGTGTGAAGGGTATCGATATACCCGACCACGCTAGGTGAGTCGCTGTGGAGGCAAAACTGTCACCAGTGCCGACTAGGAGACCCCCCAAGGCCGAACACTGGGACCCGGCCAATTGACTGCCTAACCCTGAAGGGGATCGGCGGGTGTGATTGGGTCAACACCCCCTCGGTTTCGTTGGCACCGTAAGGTATCCACCGAGGACCACGAAACTGTGGTTTTGCCCGGAAGGGGCCAAAATTGCCTCGACGAACGTTTTGAACGACAATCTTAAAGAAAGTCGATATTAATTGTGTCTTGAAAAAGACCCCAATTAATAGACGTGATGGTAGTCGGGTGACTACGGAGACGACTCGGGAACCACCAAGGAACGCTTGAGCCGGAATATCGGGAACTCTTGTACACAGCAGCGCAGCGCAACACGACCGTCCGCCACCGGTGCCGGGCGCAGAGTGAGACTGGAATTAAAATAATTCCTTTATTTATAGTACGTTTCCTTGCTTTCTACCGCGCCGCCTCGCCACGTGCCGGCTCTATGAAAAGGATGCCGCCGCAAATCAAACAATGCCGCGTGCGGCGTACAAACACACACTAAATATTACCTACTTGTACAGACGCGACGCGTGAATAAAATAGAATTAGTGCCAATCACTATTCTTTACATATAAGTGAATGTTTTGGCGTACATCTATACTAATATTATAAAGCTGAAGAGTTCGTTTGTATGTTTGATGACAGAAGTTTTAAAATAAATAAATAAGTCCTGAACGTCACTATACGTCCAAAGTTACTATTCCTCGTGGACGAAGTCGCGGGCACAGCTAGTAAATACTTACTATTGTTTTGGCGTACATCTATACTAATATTATAAAGCTGAAGAGTTCGTTTGTATGTTTGATGACAGAAGTTTTAAAATAAATAAATAAGTCCTGAACGTCACTATACCTCCAAAGTTACTATTCCTCGTGGACGAAGTCGCGGGCACAGCTAGTAAATACTTACTCTCATCATCTCTCTCAGAGATATTCGGGCTGGTAAGTAATACAAAACTCTTATCGCAGGCTTTTTATTTTATTAGTAGGTAAGTACCTACGCTTTTTATATTATTTTATTAGTTTTGTAGAATTTTTTTACACGTTTCAAGTATATTTAAAAGTGGCTACAATATTTATTAAACGGGTGATATTTGAACACTTTTTTGCTATTTTTTCTTGTAAAAACTTAAGAAATATAATGACTAAATGTACAATAATAGTACCTAAGTAATTAGTTTAAAACCATATAAGTAATCAATATTATAATATATACTTACTAGAATGAATTAATATGACATCTACTACCTATCCTTACCATTTTATCCTAATCATAATACTACTTGCGTGATCAGTATAATGTATTCATTTTCATTCTAAGCACTCTGAAACTTATTTATTCTTTGGAACACCTGTAGGTACTCTTAAAAAAATTCGAAATTATTTTGCATGAGTATACCTACGCCCTATGGCGGCAATCAAATAGTGTCACAAATGTTATGATTTCGGCGTGGCGGCAACGATTGTTTTAGATTTCAAAAGAAGCCGCCGGCGCGTGTATCATAACCATGTACTTCCGAAAAGCGGCAAATTTCTTTGAGAAGTAAGTACAAAACCTTTGATGCCGCATTATCAAAGTGCCGATGGTTAAAACATAACTATGCATGCACTCAGTTTGATTTTAATAGATATTTTTTTATTCGTTATGTTTATGGTATTAGTCGTAATGCGCATAGGTCCAGTTTTTCATATTCTTTGATACAGTTTTTTGCGTCTCATAGAATTCCTAAGCGTACCTACCTATACACCGAACTGTTACACCTAACTACTCAGTGAAATAGCGCTAAGTCCTAGCTGCAAGACGCAAGACGCAAGAGTCTTGCAGGCTATGTCTTGTTCTTGCTCAAGTCTTGCACGGTCAGTCTTGGTCTTGGTCTTGCTAAAAATACGCGGTCTTGTTCTTGGTCTTGGTCTTGCAAAAACGCAAGAACAAGACCAAGACTGCAAGACCAAGACTGAATTTGGGCAACACTATTCACAACACGGAACCTAATACATCAAATTGTTCATTCGAACCGCTTCAGTCCTTTTGTGTGTTTCTTAGCTTATTTTCTTCTGTTTTATTTGACCGTCCCTTCGTCAAGAGCAAGGTAAAGACAAATTAAAACTATTCGCAAAGTACATCAGCAAATTTTCCTGTTTGGTTAATGGCGAAGTTCTAAGAATATCTTTGCGGATGTCTCTCAATTATTGCGGATATTTATACGAACACTTACTATTATTTACGGTGTCAGGGAGCGCCATGTATCACGCTAGCGGCTACAGCGGTATAAAGGCGTGGCCTCTATACTTGGCCTCTCAAGCATTCGTTAACAACGCGTAAGCACCTCGTATAAGAGAGGACAGAAATGTTATGAAGTAAATCTTCCTTTTTTGTTTCCTTTGTCCTATACATATTTTGTTAGACCAGAAAGCACTCGACGTGTATTTATCTTTTAGGTGTCCCATGTGCAGATGATTGCGTACATGATAAAGTACTTTCGTTTTGATTTATTATCTTTATGCTGTTTAGAGAGGTACCAAATTCGCTTTCTACTTCTCTCATTTTCTTCTATTATGACCAAGTCTATTAGTTCTGCTCAATTTCTAGAGAAATATTAATACAACTAGAAAATTGTAATCTACATAAAGTAGCCCATAGAACTACGGCAAATATTTTATCTGCATCCAAAATACCAGCCTACGCGAAAAGTAAACATTTCGGGTCAACAACGCGGAACATCACCACATCACTTACCTACCAACATTTTTACGGATGCACTGTCAACGCTGAAATAAAACATTATTCTTCTTTTATTTGTATTTATTTTCCGGATCCGTTACAATGCTTGCGGTCACGGGTTGCCTACCCCCGCCTTCAGGCCTAGCAAAAAACTCAATGCATCGCACACAACGCAAATAATTCGCCAAGTTATTTTTAAACAGTTCAATTTCCATCATCTGTTTCTCGTTGACACCTAATAAGTTCTAACCGAGCAAACTCTGCTTTGTTACAGATATTGCCAATGATAAATTAATATCTCCTGCAAGCTGCAATTGATTTTATGAATGAACTAATCCTGATTCATTTTTTAATTACAGGTGTTTCATTAAAATAACAAGGTGGAAAATAGATTATTGCAGTATTTACTGCTCTATTCATAACCCAGATTAACTTTTAGATCTCCCAGATTCATTCAGCACTTTTTAAATCGGAAAATAACTCCAGCGAAATGAGTTCGCAAAGCAAAAAACACTTAAATGGTAAGCAAGTAACAGCTATCGTTTAGAGCTCTGACTGAACATTTTTTTCACAAATTATCGCTTAAAAGGCGGTAGTATTAAGCGTTAAATACATTTGAATTCTCTTTCGCTCAATTGAGGTTGGTACTAAGTGGTTCGAGACAAGTAGTCTGAGCATCACCGAATAATGTTCTGTGTAAATTGTGGGCGAAGGGCCCTTGGCACCCGGTGGGAGCATCCACTCGACGGCACATAGCATCATCCTTCATAGACAGATGCTCATAATTATGGTTGTCATAATATCGTATCACTGTGTTTTTAACGAGCAATAATAACAACACTTGTGCTAGAGCCGCTAATTCGACACGTCAATTCTAGTCGAAGTATAGTTGTTTAGGACTAATTTATGTCAAATTGTAGATTTTATGGATTATTAAAAAATTGGGAATCAAACGAGCTTACCTGTTAAGCGAAGTCTTGATTCTAATTTTACGAACGGCGATCTGAAATATAATTCGTTAAACAAAGTAGTAATTCTTATGCACAGCGTAGACATCGCGTTCGTTTAGATATAAAATATTATAAATTAATAGAATTATCGTCCTTGGTGGCAACACACGCAGGAATGTCACTAATTTTAGAGATCCTTATGATGGAGAACAAGCTCTGTTTTCTGTACAGAGTAGTTCCGCATACTTACATTCACTAGGTTTTCCTGGAAAAATAAGTGAATAAGTAGACTAATTATTGCAGCTTTGGGGATATTAGGTAGTGGCGGGTGGGTAATTATATTTCAGATCGCCGTTCGTAAAATTAGAATCAAGACTTCGCTTAACAGGTAAGCTCGTTTGATTCCCAATTTTACTTCACGGCGATCTGAAATATAATTCGTTAAACAAAGTAGATGTTCAGAGTTGTCTGCAATAATTTAGTTAGTTAATAAGTTACGGCATATTCTGATTTATTAGGTACTTTTATCATTCTTTCTGAATACAATATTTTAATTTTATGTAATTTAAGAAGGTTGCTTTGTTTTATGTGAATGTCATGTACATCTGTTATTGGTATGTACATAAGTCCATAACTGTTAACATTTAATATTTAATGTACAATATATATGCTTTTGGCGTATCCATTTTAAATAAATTCTTAATAACGTTGCTTAATTAATAGTGTATAACTATTTTTCATCAGTAATGAGGTATAATCATCAACACAATGTTGGTTGGCACTGTGTCTATTTCAATTGATGCCAGCACTAAGTTGAGCTACTGTATGTTTTGTGCTGTGGGAGGTGAATTATTAGTATCACTCTCACTTCCTACCACATTTAACCCAGCTTGTGTTTATACAAATTTTATAAAGTTGTTCTGAATTAATATACCAGGAGGATATTATGATATGAATACTTTAAAAGTGTAAAACTGGGTGAACCTGCTACAGGGACACCTTGTCCAACCATTCGGGGAAACAAGGCGTAATGTTATGATGTTATTTTAAAAGTTTCCATGATTGAGAATAGCATTCTCAGATCTGTCTGTAAATAGTTAATTATTTGGGATACTGTTGTGCTTAATGAGTGAGTATTGAGTTGCACATTACATCTTGCTGTCAAGGTAAGTGTCGAGCTCAGTGAGTCTAGAAGATGAATTGTAAAGATTATCATTAGGGTATTTTAAAGAATGTCAGTTATCTAGTGATCTGAATAAGAGGCACCATGGCTGTGAAGTCCTTAGTAGTTAAACTTTCATAGGGTGTAACAGGATCTTTTAGCCCCTGAATGTTGTAAGCAGGGAGGTATTTTTGGTAAGCATTTGTGGAATTGTATTGTACCTAAATTGTACTGACAGGAACTTAGTTTTTTTTTTTTTTTTGAAAAATGTAGTAGGATTTTTTGGTCAAATTCTTGTGATCAGTTGATGTTATTTCCGTTTAGGTAAGTATATACTTTATGATATGGTTTCATTTCATTTTTGGATGGACTAGTTTTCCATAACTTTAGTTATTAAAGGTATTTTGGAAACTGAATTTCAAATACGGAATAGGCTTTTAACTTGTAAGCACCAATTAATAAGGGCAGTATATTATGCCCTGGATAGGAGAGAGGTTTGAACAAATTTGAGGTGAAAGGGTCTATTTCAGATGCTTAGGGTTTTTCCTCAACGATACTAATTTCCATATGAGTTTCACATATTCTGCTAGCAGTAATTACTTGACGAGTTTAGAGCTAATCGAAACTAGATTCATTTTAGAAGTATAAAGATATGAACTCTTTTCCTTGACCTCATAATATGTCCAAAATTGGGATTGTGTAATGAGTTGCATTTTTAAGTGAGGGAGTTGTATAATTGAACTTGTTATGATGTGCACTTGGTGAGCAGATGGAGAGTTTTAGAGTAAAGCAATTTATAGATAATTCATTCATAGTACCTACATTTATTGTATTATACCTTATCTTGTTCATGTTCTACTCACAATCCATCAATACCTACGTTGTCCTCACAATGTTCTCCCCCCCTCCTTTTTTTTTTTTGTTTCCTTGATAATTTCACTTTAGTGCTGCAATTATCATTTAAATCTACTGTTAAATATGTAGACTAGTAGTTGGCAATCAAATGATTAATTAGGTATTTTGATTTTATAAGCTTTGAATAAGATCACCCATTTCTGCCCAGCCCTTCGGGAAGTCCGGGCGTAATGTTAAATAATGCGACTAAGTTTACTAGCTCTTTTTTTTTTTTTTTTGTTCTTGTGTTTCAAGGTTTGTTTAAAGTGAAAAAAAATAAAACTTAATAATCAAGCCTAAAAAATAGCATTATTAGTTTTCAAGCCCAAACATTTAAACACACTTATAGTGGTATTTGTTGGTATGTCTTATCGCAGTCTCGATATTTTACCAAATAAACAGTCAAGTTAGATTGTAAGAAAACCTTGTTTTCTGTAAGTGGCACTCACTACTGGTAATTTAGTAGGTAAAACAGAGATAAGAGACTATTCAAGTATGAAAAGTATTAGTAAATGTGTATGTAATTAACCCTTTTATTGGTTATTTGGTAGGTAATGTTATCTTCCAGATAGTCCTAAGTGATACCCCTGTACCTATAGGATGAAATCATAATATGATTTCATAAAGGTAATATGGTATATTATACCTATCTATTTTGATATGCTAAGCTATAATTCATTAGTGTACAAGTTGTCAGTTTGTAACATACTTGTAGTTATTACTGGGATTTTTATTTTCCTTCAGTATGATATTAGACAGTCTTGATGAATTTTTTTTTTTTTTTTTTTTTTAATAATGAAACTGAATTTTCTATTTTGTTTGGGACTGACTGAAATGTATTTTTCAGATAAATTCTTTGTAGATCTATCTATTGTATTGTTTGTAAATGCATCTCAATATTTAATAAGTTTTTTGATGGTATTGAGAGGATCATCATCTACCCGGCCTTCTCCCAACTATGTTGGGGTCAGCTTCCAGAGAATGGCTTTGAGAGGTTAAGATATTGAATTTGGTAGGTATCAAATATTTTCTTATCTATGTCCATAGCCAATAGCAGAATCAGAGGAATATAACTGCTTTGCCAGCATTTATTCCAGTATTGGTCTTCTTGAATTGTTATTTTGGAATACAAGCCGGGTTGTTGTTGAGGTCCACCATATATATTGATTTTTATTTTCAGTGACAAAAATAGTTAATTTATTTTTCAGACATAGTCCATTCCAACCGATTAGATTAAACCAAAACATCATAAGATATTGTGGTGGTGGTTTTCAATGGTGTGATTCCTGTTATTAACCCAGTAGAAGGATGTTTTATTTTGTTATTTACAAAAGTAAGTAAATCAACTAATGATGTGCTTGTTTTACATTTTCACCATAGAACTGGTAAGTTTCACTATTATCATGAGAATGTCTTGTGGTTTTAATATTTATTGAATAGTTGTTATTGTTTTTGTTTGTAGCTAAAACATTGTGTACTCAAGTTTGTGATTGTTTCGGTTTGTTTATCAAATAGGATGAATTAAAGTTAATGTCAATTAGAGATTATATAACTTTTGTTCTGGTTTTAGTTTGGTGGCAGTGGGCATTGCCAGCTGGTTTTGCTGCATCAGCCAAGTTAATCAACAATTTGTGTTTGTCTTATGTTCTTCATAAGCATAGGGTCAGTCACTGCTTTCCCTATGATAGGGGTAATAACCAGTACGGCTTGTTTCTGGAATATCTCAATCCCTTGTTTCCTCAGTTTAGAGGAATCTAAATGGGGTGAATAAGTATGGGAGCATGGAATAATACTTTGTATTATTCCAATTATGGTTTAGTCCATTGCACTTGTATCTGAAATCAAGAGTTTCCAGAGGTAGCATTTGTCGTCAGCCATTGTATCACAGAATCAAGTTTACAAAGTATCTTGTGTATTTAACTGTATGCCTGTAAAAATTGCACAATTTTGCATTATTGTTTTAGTTTACAAAATAGATATCATTTATCAGTTTTTGGCAGGATAATTAAGCCACCTAGAGCTAGATAAGTCACTGAGTATCTCGTACACAGTGATATCTTTTAATTAGCTATATTTTGTTTGTTAAAAATGGCAATCCTCGATATGAAAGCTAGATCACATAGTATTGAGATAACATGCTATAAGCATCTCGCGCTAAGCATGTGCACACCATGTCAGATATGTGCCAGTTAGCAACATAGAATCAATGTTGTTGAGATTTTGTTTGTTAAAAATGGCAATCCTCGATATGAAAGCTAGATCACATAGTATTGAGATAACATGCTATAAGCATCTCGTGCTAAGCATGTGCACACCATGTCAGATATGTGCCAGTTAGCAACATAGAATCAATGTTGTTGAGAGTACCTTGTACTCGTTGATAACAATCTACATAGTTAGCGAGGCAGAATTCCACACTCACTATAGGAAGTATAATGCTTTTGCAAGTTTATAACACACAGACAGTGTGCAGGGTTAAGTAAGGGTGTCTCGCAACCTTCATGTTTGTAAATTAAAAGTATATAGAACCACTTTTGACAATTCCTTAACCAAGATCATAGAAATGTGACTTACCCCTGGTGACGAGTACATACCAGCGTTAGCTATGTAGAATAACATCGCTAAGTGCATCACGTGCTACATTGGTAGTTTCATATTCAGCTGGTAACGTAGAATTAGCGTTACTGAGAGCATCTCGTGCTTACTGAAGGGGTAATGCTGACAAGCGCGTACCAGCTAGCTATGTACAGTTACATCGCTAAGGGCATCACGTGCCTCTCTGGTAGCTTCTCATCCAGCTAGTAACGTGGAGATAACGTTACTAAAGACATCTCGTGTCCACTGGAGAGATAGGTAATGCTTTAACAAGTTGTGTTGTGTTAATGTCCACCATAGTGCTTGTAAAACACTGTCAGTATCACGTACAAAGTGGTCAGTTAAAGCCAGGCATTCTCGCACATTAGGATTGTGGGAGGCCTCCGGATCTAAGTACATCTAATATGGGTCAGGAACTCAAGACTAAAGCTGCTTCTAGTTAGTTCTGATGTAGGTAATTTATCAGCTTTCCTGTTAATATCGTTGATGGACGCCTTGTCCGTCTCAGGTTTTCACTAACGATGCACTTATTGCACTTTCTATCACTTAACATAATTAACATTTGTTATTCTAGTAAAAAGTTCCGTAAACTTATTTTAAATGAATAATTTTAAGAGAGCAATTTTTTTCGTGCGATGAAAAAACGCGCGCGAAAGAAAAGTGACATTCCTGCGTGTGTTGCCACCAAGGACGATAATTCTATTAATTTATAATATTTTATATCTAAACGAACGCGATGTCTACGCTGTGCATAAGAATTACTACTTTGTTTAACGAATTATATTTCAGATCGCCGTGAAGTAAAATAAAGCTTTAACTGACGCAACTGTGACTTCTGGCGGGAAGCCCTGAAGTCATTTTAAATTTCTCATTATTCTGTTGCTGGGTGTTAGGAATTATGACAGTTACATAAGACTGAATATTGTCATCAGTGTTTAAAAGCACCATATCTGGGTACCTATCACTTCTCGAAATACGATGAAAATTTCTTACTTAAATCATAATATCATTAGGTACTGTTATTAGTTCCATTTAACTTACTCCGATGGCTTTAATAGAGTGTCAGTATTTGGAGAGACGAATAGTACACTGTGTCGGACTTAACTTCTCAGCCAGTCAAAGACGGAATTACGTCTTTGTTTTTGTTGGAATATTAACTCGCGGACTAAGTTGTAAGTCGAACGCTAAATTGTGCTTGTTTAGTGCTGAGACAAATAACGGTGTCTATTATAAGAGAACTTAAGTCTTATTTAGAATTCTAGGGGTGTCACTACTTCAACCATTAAAACGAAACGAATCAAGTTGAAAGTGTAAAAATATGTGCGTTTAAAAGTGGACACGTACGACAATAATTTCATTTTTAAGTGCATGGTGTAAAGCTTTAAGGTATCTATTGTACGACCGAGTGGAAAAATAAGAACTAACACGGCATTAAATAAAGTGCCAACTTCAAAGGACAGATGGAAATATAAATGTGGAGAAAAAATGCTCGGCTTTATTTGCGTTGCTCGTATGTTAGAGTGAAATATTTGTCTATAAAGTAACCGGTCGGGTCGGCTGAATGCTAAGTGCTTCACAAACGGGCACGCATAAGCAGAGATTGAAAAATATAATTCATAAAGCTGAAATATTGTTTAACTCGAATTTTTTGCGATTAAAATTTTACCTGTGGCGTTTCGTTTGTAATTAATGCACACCAAAACTCCTCTGAATGTGAAAATCAATTATTAGTTTTACAAAGGTTTTATAATAGGAGTTTTTCGTTAAAATAAATGTGAAGTGGAGTGATCGCGGAGTAGTGCTCAAACTACCGACTACTTCCTAACGTTAAGTGTTTTATAATAGATTTTTCGATTCGTTGCGAACGTTTGTGAGAGAAGTTTGCATGTTTTAAGTTCGAAATCGAATAAAAATTTACGACGGTGGGTGATAACGAGTTCAAGTCGTAGGTAATTAACTCGAGTTATAATTTTAGTATCACAGTTAAAATGTTTAAGATAATGGTTTCACCTTGGCGGGCGCAAAGTTAATAAAAGATTTTTAGTTTTAAGGCTAAATTAACTGAAAATCTTTTCCTTCCTTTCCCTTCATTTGTTGCACAATAAACATGATTTTGAGTAAGTTTTAACTAATATTCGGTCCCTGTTTGTTAATGACATTCGTGGAAAAGCCTTCAGTACGAGCATTACTCGTGGCTCTAATTTGTACTTAAAACCAACACGGCTGCCTCGCGAAATTAAGTTCTCCTGTATGTACGACTTAATTATTAGGAAAGGGGACCATCAAATAAATGCAGCCAGAAACAAACATTCTGATATTTTTGCTCTTACGATGACTGATTGTGAAAGCTCTATTCATCATTGTTCACTAACATTTATTTTTGCAACAATATTAATTAATTTCTCTGTAAACATTAGGCCCTGTCAATTAAATTATATCCAAAATAATTGGCTGTTAGTCTTTGTTACAACACCTTAAAAGTCGTTATTAGTAACAGAAGGTAAACAAGGTAACCAATATGTGTATTCATCTAGAAACCCTTAAGGACCTCACGTATGCTGCTTGTATAATTAATAACAAATTTTTAGAAACTGTTTAATTAAAGCTTTTACTCTCGACTAGCTTTTGCCCGTGGCTTCGCTCGCGTGTATGTCGGAAAATATCCCACGGGAACATACTACCGGGATTAAAAGTACCCTACGTGTTAATCCAAGTTATAAACTATCTGAGTGCCGATTTCATTCAAATCTGTTCAGCCGTTTTTGCGCCAATCCAGAACATATATCCAGATAAACAGACAAAAGGACAAAAATTCTAAAACTATTAGAATTTTTGTCCTTTTGTCTGTTTGCTGTTTTGTCTTTTGTGGAACGAGTCTGATGCAGAAAAAAATTTCGACATCAGACTCGTCCCCACACCTCGTAACAATTACTTTTTTTTTTAATATATTCAATGTATAGTTTTGACATCGTTACTATTTTATTATATATGTACATAATATATAGATAAACCGAACGCTATGATAAAGTAGAATATAGTAGTTACTTACCATCTTATAAGAGCACCCCTGTAATTCATTTACCACGGTTGACTCTTACAAATTGCCGAGCTAATATATACATACTGTTTTATCTCTCGTTCCCATTTCATTATTATTATTTATGTTCTTATTTTTCTTATATCAAACAGTAGATTGGTGTGTATTCCATTATTTGGATACTTCTTATCTTAAATAATCGTTTGCTTATTAATTGAATCTTCGTCCGTGATTGGCTATAATACATTATATTGAACGTATCCACGAAATCAAGGCCTGTTACTAGAAAATAGTTCACTGTGTGCTACAACTGCCCGTGTAGCATGACAACCATAGAAACAGGGTTTCTACGGGTTTTATCGACGGAAGAATAGACAAAATGACAGATTGTGATTGTTTTTCTTTCATTTTGTCTATTCTTCCGTCGACAAAACCCGTTTCTATTGTAGTCATGCTAAGCGTGCAGAACATTTACTACGCTCCCAAGGTTTACTACGCTCGAAATACACCCCGTCCTAGCACGCTACGGTGCTACAAAACCGTAGAGAAGCTACACTTTCGTAGCACCGTGCTGGTCCGTGCTACGACAATAACAATATCCGTGTAACTACGCACAGCGAACTGTGATGAACCGTAATACGAAATTTATTTTACTTGTTCTAGATATCATTATATCAGACTTTTGGAAACATGGTATTAAAGCTTACGTAAGAATCAAAGCAGTCGCTTTCTAACTAAAAAACAAACCTAAAAGAGTATCAGCATTCAAAATTAATTGCTTTGGTACCACTCAAAGTCGCGTTTATATATATTTTAAAAGAGCAACAGTTTTCTTCGGCTTGTAGTTTGAGTATCGTTGGAAGGGGAGACAGTTTAAATAACTTGCAAGTTGTTACGCCTGTAATTAAACTAAATTGTTGCTAGCGTTTGACACCGGAGCCTGGCAATCATGACTATGAAATTAACTAAGTGGGAAATTATTATTCAACTGCGTACTGCATAATTGTGTGGTGGCTGTATAAACTGCTGTCTGTATTATCTAAAATAATATTATAAAGCAAAAAATTTGATTTTTTGTATGTGTGTTTGTAATGAATAACGTCAAAAACAAATTTAAAAAAAAAAACTCCAGGAAAATGCTGTATTAACACTGAGTAACAGGTTATAATTTATAAAAATATCACGCGGGCGAAGCCGCTGGCGGAAGGTAGTTTTTAGGGTTCCGTACCTCAAAAGTAAAAAAAAAAACAACGGAACCCACTTAGGATCACTCGTCTGTGTCTGTATGTTTTTTTCTGTCCGTCTGTCACAGCCAATTTGCTCCGAATCGAATGGACCTTAACGTTGAAATTTAGTACACATATGTATTTATGTGACCCAAACACGGCCGTGTAACGTAAATAAATGAATTTTGAATATGGGGTCACTTTTGGGGCATAAGAAATAATAATAAGAAAATTTAAAAATAAAAGTTTTGCAAACTGTACCGTGTGACATTTCAAATGAAAGGGATTGTTGCGAAGATTTGAATTATTTTTTTAAATCATTTTAAAATGAATATTTTTAAAGATATTTATTGACCATTATCTCCGATACTCCTAAGTCGAAAATGTTGAAAAAAAATTCAGAGAATGGTTCTTTACTCATAAATTACAGGAAAACCTATCAGAAGTCTATTGTCTGAAAATAACATGGTAAACCTCTCAATATTACGCGTACAAACTTACATTTGCAGTTGGTATGTATGGGAGAACATATTTTTCAACTACATGTGGGATAAGTATAAATGGAATAAAAGTAATTCATAAATTTAGAACAATTTTATAATTATTATTAAAATAAAACACAGTAATTACACAGTTTGCATGACGAAATTATGCAGCAATAACCATATAGCAATAATAATCATCCCAACTACGGAACCCTTCATTGTGCGTGGTCCGACATGCACTTGGCCGGTTCTTTATATAAATGAAAAACAGATATTTAAAATTAAACCAGCTTGGAATGTAAAAATATTTGATAACAAAATATAAAGTTAGGGTTTTATAAGTAATCATATTAAACAAAATCATACAAAGTTATCGTTTATAGATAGATAAAAAGCTAAGCAGATGATAATGATACAAAGTAATCACGTCATATACAATAGAAAGAAAGAAAGAAAGAAAGAAAAAGAGGTTTATTTGTCACAGAGACACGTGCATACATAAAAGACAAGAGTAAACGAAAACAACAAAAAGTACATAATAAATCACGAGCGTAAAACAGAAATTAGTGGGCAGCTGCAGAATATGACTGTGACAAGAAGGCTTCCACTCAGCATGATGCAGTGCTATGGGGAACCCACAGCACAGCGCTGATTTTCAGTGGTCACCCAAAGTTAGGGTTTTATAAGTAATCATATTAAACAAAATCATACAAAGTTATCGTGTATAGATAGGAAAAAGCTAAGCAGATGATAATGATACGAAGTAATCACGTCATATACAATATGTAAAAAAAACCCCCATCCGATCCAAAAGGGGGTACCTAACAGTGTAGGTACTGCAATAAAATTATCTAAAACTAATAAAAAATCTTATTATTATTGAATATAAAAAAGTTATTGCTATTTAAAAATCACATTTGTAGTACCAAAAATACTCCAAATCCATTAAAAATTTGCAAATTTTCAAGAGGGGTCATAAGTTATGACTTGTAGACACCCGCTAAACGACGGCCGCCCGCGCCCCATGTCATAAACCGATAAGATTCCCCATTGAAAAAAAAAGTGACGCATTTTGTGTTTTTTTTTTTTAATTTTTACATAAATAGACTCTCAATACGATACCTAACAATGTTATATAATTACTAGCTTTTGCCAGCGGCTTCGCCCGTGTGGAAGTCGGAAATTATCCTACGAAAACTTATTCTACCGAAATAAATAGTATCCTATGTATTAACCCATACCCAGTCCCATGAACCACATGTGGTTCAGGACTATTGTTTAGGTATTGTGTCTGCTGCGCGGACAGTGAAAGTGTTAATCCGGGTTATAAACCTACCTTCCTAACCTACTTATGTGCCAAATTTCATCCAAATCCGTTTAGTAGTTTTTGCGTGAAAGGGTAACAAATATCCATCCATCCTCACAAACTTTCGCGAATATTAAGTAGGATAGGATAGTAGGAAGTAGAATAGGAACTATCCTATTCACTATAATAATAGTAGGAAGTAGCATAGGATAATAGGAAGTAGGATAGGATAGGATAGTAGGAAGTAGGATAGTATAGTAGGAAGTAGGATAGGATAGTAGGAAGGAGGATAGGATAGTAGGAAATAGGATAGGATAGTAGGAAGTAGGATAGTATAGTAGGAAGTAGGATAGGATAGTAGGAAGGAGGATAGGATAGTAGGAAGTACGATAGGATAGTAGGAAGTAGGATAGGATAGGATAGTAGGAAATAGGATAGGATAGTAGGAAGTAGGATAAAAGTTTACACAGAATTTTTTTTATGATGATTAGCATTTAAAAATACATTTTTCAAGAAATAACTGTTCTATTCGTCTCAACGCCTGATCAGTGTACAATATTTCTTGCCCTAACTTGTTGAAATGTGGTAGCAATCTCTATAACTATGTTGAGTTGCGCCAACGTTTCGACGCAGCAACCCTTCTCAAGCTAGAGAAAATCGACCATGACAGAAGAACGAGTGATCTTATTACAACAGAGTTTTCCTATTTACATTGCGGAACTCTGAAAACAAGTTGAAGGTAGAGAATTTTATATATTTTTTTATTCTCAATTTTTTTTTTGTGTTTTAACATTATAATATAACATCACGACTATATTCCCCGAAGGTTTAGGCAGAGATGTACTATAGCACCTACACCCACATTTCGCCAGTTATGTTTAAATCCCATGAAATTGGGGGCGAGCCTATTGCCATCAACCGGGCACAAATCCAGACTCCGGGCTGCTACTGAGAAATTTCAGATGGAAAAACCCAATAAAATTTTGCCCTACCCGGGAATCCATGTCCAGGACCTCATCCTTAGCAGTACTGCTATTTCATAAGATTTTTTTTGTCTATTATTGTAACGTTATTTCACGAGCAACCAATGACATAATACATGGCAAATTGTAGAAAAAAAAAGTAGTAGAAGAGCAAATCATAAATTCAAACCAACTAAAGTTTGGACACATACCTTACGAAACAAAACGATTAAAAAAAAACAAGGTTTTGTTTTCCGTATTTGATATCAAATGCATACAGACAAACTATGTTCTTAATGTCCCTCGGCAAACCGTCAGTTGTCGGATTTCTATCAGTTGCCCTTTGCAGTTGATGCAGACCGGATGCTCTCAATCGACTTGGAAGTATACAGAGTTGTTAATACTCTTTTAACTTAATGTATAATTTATTTAAAACGTGGGAGGAAAGCCTCTAAAGTCTTAAGCACGACAGATAGGAAAATAGTTTTACAGCTCTATATAGTTCACACGGAAATATAATAAAAAAATATAATAAATATAATAAAAAAACGGTATAAACCGTTTTTTCCAGTTTTGGCGGGGTTTTTACATAAAGGTTTTTTCGGATTAAACGGTTTAGAGCAATATTAATAACAAGTAGTCACAAGTTGCAACGCGTCTACCGACATGAAACTCGTCGTATAAACCGGTTAATTTATGTTAAAATAAAGTTCACGTTCTTAAGAAAAGTTCGGAGTAAGTCCCAAATAAACCGGTTTTCACCGGTATTTTTTAAACCGGTTCCAAGCCTTGCTATCAATACTTTAATAAAATATGTGTATGTATACAAACCGTATGAGCGTGCAAGCCGTATTATATAGTGTGAATGTAGGCTACATAATAGTTTTTGTATTTTTTTTCAACATCAAACAGCACGAGGGAAACAAGATGAATGAGAATGCGTTCGCCGAAAACCTGGAATTGGAGAGCAAAATTTGCATTTCATAAATTACTGCCTCTGCAGTGTTTTACGTACACAATATGAATTTAATGTTATAACTCGATAAAATGTGACTTATGAAATGATCAGTTAAAAGCAAATTTGTAGACGCCAAAATCATGCTAAAAATAAATGTTAATCATCAAGTTAATTAACATTTCCACTATTTTAGGCATTTAAATATTGATACCTAATGAAACTAATAAATCATTAATAATTACAATACAATTTGCCTTTTGAACCTGAATTGACACATTTGATTACAAATTACAAATTAACGATACATACCGACGTTTGAAAGTACCAAATTATAAAACATGTTAATGTTAGAAAATATGCACTCATTTAATTTTGAAACTGCTCGTTTTTATCAAGTTTTTCAAACTTAAAATATACAGCACGCATTACACAGTATATTTACAAATGTATTCAACCCACACAAATCAGTTTCATAACTCAGTCCTATTACAAAAATAGGCCCTAACATAACTAGTTTAATCACGTACACAATTACATGCCTAGCCTGTCGGGAAACATGAAAGCAACCACGATGTCACGACATTAGTTTAAGCGGGTAACAGTATTTCATAAGTCCCGAGTAGGTAAGAGACGGGCACTGGTATTTATGAGCGAACTTGGCAAATCATTCAAAGGCAGCGTAAGTCGCATACGGGAAAATTTGCTACCTCCGTGCGTTCTGAGACGCACACAATTTACATTAGTTAAACTACAAGCGGCAATCTTAAGTTCAACTTGATTTACTGTATTTACTGCAAAGAGTTTGGTAATTAAGTTGGATTTATTGGTAGGTTACTTAAATAGCGATGAGGTAAAGTTAGGTATGCGTTACATTGTTAGAAGGAACCTGACACTTTTGAAGGCCACTTTAATTTACGAACTATAAAGAAAATTGTTTTAGATGTTTTTACAGTTTTACCAGTCGTCAAACGTATCCTACAAAATGTAAACCAGAACTTCCTCAAAAGCGACAGAAAATCCCACAAACATTCTACTCTTTTCGTCTGATTACGACCAGCAATATTTATTAAAAAGCAAACGAAAACATTCAATAAAAATGTTCAGTAAAAAATACAGAAGCGGTCGGCGAGTAACTATTTAAAAAAGCGACGCATATTCCAATAAAAACCCCAATGTATCGTGAAATTCTGCATTGTCTGTATTTGTAGAGGAAAAAAGATAAATGTTACGGGTCATTACTCCCACACACGTTATAAGCGACCATAGTTAACTATATATTTAATTTATTCGCATGATTTAGTTTTACAAACGTATTTTATTACTTTTATAAAGGATTATGAAGGGATGTGCACTGAAATGATGATGATTAATGATACTAAAACTTGTAAAATACTTGCTGAGTATTATTACAATCAACACTGTCGAAGAATACTTAAATAAATGTGCGTAACTTTGAGATTAATTTTGATCTGTTCGAGCTATTATGTGGGCACAGTGGTGCATACATTACCAGCACCGCACATAATTCAATGTCAAAAAAATGAAATTTAACTTTTTACGACGAATATTAATGAAACTTTAAGCGCTAGATCAATATTGTATGAACGCAGAATAATCTTAATAAACTAGTCTAATATTTTCCACAACAAAATATTCCTTAAAAGCTTGAATGATATTTTTCCATGGAATTCCATTTCACATGAAGTCAAAACATCAATCTCAAAAGTTTTTCTAGCTCAGGCATTGCGTTTTATGTGGCTAGCTCCCAGAATTTTTTATCCACTAGGCATTTCGAATCCAGCTAAGTTAACAAAAAGCAAAGGAATATTTGTTATTGAATGAACATGTTAGACCCACATTTTAGTAAGCAGCTTTTTATTTTGATACTAAGCTATCAGAAAACAATATAAAGTTAGGCAATTTTACTTCCACTTATTACATTCATAAATAACTTTTATTTTGTAGGTAGATAAGTTTTATAAAAGGTACTTAATATATTTTTAACCGACTTCAAAAAAGGAGGAGGGTCTCACTTCGAGTGTATTTTTTTTTATGTTTGTTACCTCAGACGACTCGACTGGGTGAACCGATTTTGATGATTCTTTTTTTATTTGAAATCTGGTACTTCCCGTGTGGTCCCATTTCAATTTGATCTAGTTCTAATAATGGCATCCGTGAGAAAATCATATAAGTCTTAAATTTGCATTAAGTATGTGCGCGACAAATGGACGAATAACTCAATATCGCACCAACCGATTTCGATGATTCTTTTTTATAGTAACTCATGCAATTTTTCTTGGAAAGCACCAGTTGGTGAAGTGGAACTGATGATGAAGACCACAAATGGCCACCGGAATTACTCAATAATAAGTATTTCACGGGTTGCGATTCGATTACTTTAATATGGCTGCAATGCAATTTATGCTCGTCACAATGCATATGGAGAAGTGGAGCTGATAGATAAATACCAGGAGAACTCCTCAATGATTAACCTCCCTGTATCGGGAAAAGCAATATTTTGTAAAGGGTAATGAGCAGTTGAGATTAAGCTGTTGTAACTTAGGTAAATTACAAACTACCCACTAAAAAGCGAGAAGTAAAAACTTTTATACAAAAAAAATAAAAAAATACCGTCTTCCAAAAAACACTACAAAGTGAAAAATTAATTAATTTTCGGAAGTCGGTGTCTTTGGTTTTAGTTATTTGCCGCCGACTTCCGAAATTTAAGTTATTTTTCACTTTGTAGTGTTTTTTAGGAACGTTGTTTTTTTTTTTTTTTTTTGTATAAAACATAACATAACATCACGCCTTGTTTCCCCGAAGGGTTGGGCAGAGGTGTCCCTGTAACAGGTTCACCCACATTTCGCCAGTTATGTTTTAAGTCCCATGTAATAGGGGGCGAGCCTATTGCCATCAACCGGGCACAAATCCAGACTCCTGACTGCTGCTGCTGCTGCTGCTGTATAAAAGTTTTTATTTAATCCGTATACTAACAACTGCCAAAAGTGTTCAACTCAGTGTTTCGGCGTATAAGTGTGCGATAAAATCCCGCCTATTCTCTCATTGTCTCGCCAGCCCTATCACACACACACACTTACGCACACTTATTTATCTAAGGAAGGTACAGTCAAACGCACAGCAGTGGTAACACTTCACTACGAAAATCGCACTTACAGTTGCGCTCGCGCCATGAAGGCGCTATCAATGTCAAATTGTTACCACTGATGTGCGGTTGACTGTACTTACGCTTCGTTTGGAAGTCGGTTGTTTTTTTTTTTGTATAAAAGTTTTTATTTAATCCGTATACAAACAACTGCCAAAAGTGTTCAACTCAGTGTTTAATATACTCGTATGTATGTAATTTGTCCATCGACATTGTTACACCGTTTAAACACAAATTAAACTTAACTACTTTAGGGTAATCGCTAGTTCAGAAGTTATAATTATCAACTATTTGTGCGTTGTAGACGATAGCGGGTCGGCTGGCCAGTACCCACCGACTAATACCTACTATTGAAGTTATACATACAAGTTTAATTCATAGTTATTCTCAAAGTTAACATGATAACGTAGGAACCATTTGTCTACATATTTGATTATATATGAGGCAGTCAGCGCAAAAGCGGCCTAGCTTTTGCGCTGACTGCCTGATATATATACAAGTAATTTAGGTAAATATGCATGTATGTATATTATAAGTTTATAACCTATTATGTACTTGTGTACCTATTTTTTATCCGCATGCCAAGGAAGGGTTATATTTTTCGCGCGTATCTTGAATGAATGCCTGTATGTTTGTAAAGGGAAAAGCCCATTTGATAAAGAGGTTTTGGCCAAGTGACGCCCATGAAAGAAACAAATTATAGGCATTAGGGTTGACATTATAGATAAAGAAACAGCCACTATTTTTTACATTGAACTCGGTAGGTCTTTTAAAAATCATATATCAAAAATAAAGGTTAATAAAAAACATATTTATAGTTTTGGTATAATCCATTCTGCAATTATAGTTCTTATTTGTATGTCTCTTTTGCCTACTTTGCGTTGGTATAGACGATGAAAGTGCTTCCTTAATACAGATTGATCACAGTTCACACAATCATATTTGTCGATGCCCAACATTTCGTTGTTGTGGTGCAGAAGGCTGTTGGCCATTCCTTGTTGACATCCTTCATTGGTGACAAACCAGACTATTATCGGAAACATAATTGCATACTCTCATAAAAATAATTTATACATATTAAAATGCTGTAGCATCAAAAAAAAAAATCTTTATATAATCGGCTCGCGATTCCCGACGCCCAGTGCGTCTCCTCCTACGGCGGCTAATTTTGCCTCTCCCTCACGCGTTCGGCCTCCTCCTTCGCGAGCATTACTGCTTCGCAGAAGGAGGTAACGGCCTCCCATTTCCTCTCGCTCTGTACCATGGCCCGAATTAGGGCCGGATGAGCGGGCTATGCTTGGAGTTTCTTTGAAGGATAAGATCCGTAATTACGTTTTCCGGAATATAATCGGAGTTACCGACATAGCCTGCATAGTAAGCAAGCTGAAGTGCCAGTGGGCTGGTCATATTCGTTGAAGGACCGATGGCCGATGGAGCAGACGAGTCCTAGAGTGGAGACCGCGTATATACAAGCGTAGTGTGGGACGCCCCTCAGCTAGATGGACTGACGGACTTAGAAAGTTGGCTGGGACAGACTGAATGCGGAAGGCGGAGGACAGGGTGTTGTGGCGCAGGGAGAGGCCTATGTCCAGCCTAGACTGCGATAGGCTGAGTTAATTGTAATAACTACATAACAAAAAATCGATTTTCCTAAAATCTATTTTTAGTAACCGGTTTTGAGTGTATCGATTTTTTTCAGTAAAAGTTGCCATCCCTACTTTGACAGGATCGACCAACAATCGGAAATGTTAGATAAGGAAATAAACGATCAAGTGTCATGATTAAATACGCTCCGGAGGTTTCGTTACAAATAAGTAATAGCAATATTTCAGTTACTAAATGGGTATTTTTTTTTTTATTTACCACATTGCTGGGCAAACCATGGCCAAGAATGGGATTTTCCTTTTCTTTATTACCTCGTACCTTCCAGATGGCAGCATGGATTTCGACAGTTAAGATATTGTTATATTCGTCTTAAAACCCCAAATGTCTTTAGATAGGTGTTTGAAAATAAAAGAAATTAAAAGGGGATTACAAAAAAATATATAAATTATTATGTTTAAATTTAAATAGAAATAATAAATTGGTAAGAAAAAAAATTGATAGCGTAAAAATGGGCCATGTTTGTGTCGGACCAGTTTTTGTACATAAGAGTGCCCCGGGACTCTAAAAAGTCTAAAATAATATAAATAATTTAAAAAAAAAACAAAAACCCGACTGCAAAAAAGGCGGGGGACAAACCAATAACCTTCAAATACACACATCAAAAGTGTCTAGGGATCAACATATATTTTTGCAATAACTTTTCTCCTGATTGATATTAATTAAAATTTTCTTTAAGGATTCATCAAATAAAGTGTTTTCGTTTGTCACAGTAACGATAAACCAAGTCACCTTTGCATTAATAAAGAAATTTGCCATTTTCCTAATAAAGGGATTTTTGACATTTGAACCACTAACATTAAAGTTCGAAAAAAAAAACTGAAATAACAGTTTTCTTTAAAATTTTATTGGGTAACTTAAACAATTAATAATCCGTGTTTCTACCGCGAACACTAACAACACAAGAACATCGGTTTGGCATACTCAAAATGAGTTCATCCAAATCACGCTGTGGAATGGCCGCCCATGTTCGTTGCAACAACAAAAAAAGGTCTTCTTGCGACTGGATACCCTCCATATTCGGCAGAGCTCTTCTCTGTAGCATATCCCATGCATGCTCAATCGGGTTCAAGTCTGGCGACTGAGCAGGCCAGAGCAGGACATTGATGTTAGCTGCGGCGAGAGTCTGTCTTACAACTCTTGCGGTGTGCGGTCGTGCATTATCATGCATTAACTGAAATAAGGGACCGATTTGCACTTGTAGAGGAACGATGACGTCAGATACAATCGTCTCAGCATAAATTTGAGCGTTGAGGTTGCCTCTGATCCAAATCAACTCAGTTCTTCCGCCGATCCAAATACCCGCCCATACCATGATGGTTCCACCACTATAAGGATGGACTTCCTGGCAGGATTTTAATCGCTGTTGGCGTCCAGGGGTTCTCCAGTGTCGTATACGTCTTGTATCCGGTCTCATACCAAAACGAGACTCATCAGAAAAGCACACGAAACGCCATTGTTCTTCTGCCCAATTTCTGTGTTCAAGAGCCTATTGATATCGAATCCTACGATTGTGCATTGCTATAGGTGGTACCCGTAGCGGTCTTCGGGAATGAAGGTTCACTTCATGCAAGCGGTTTCTGACTGTTTGGTCGCTAATTAAGTTCCCTGAAGAGTGATGAAGCCTCACGGCTAACATCATGGCGGTTATTGTTGGAGCTCTTCGAGTTAAGATTTGAATGTATCGGTCTTGTCTCCGTGTGGTGCAGCGATACCGTCCTCCATGGCGCTCAGCCACGGTACCAGTGCTTCGGTAACGTGTCCAAAGTCGACTGATAACACTCTGACTTGTATTCAGAGCTAAAGCCACAGTACGTTGCCGGGAACCAGCTTCTATCATTCCCACGGCTCTGAGCATTTCTTCCCTGCTTAAATGACGTCGCCGCTCCATAATAACGTTGGTTTTAATCAGTAGTAGGGAAACAGTAGCACTAATAATGTCTTCAATGCGTTGTATGTTTTTATAGGGAAAATATTGACAGCTGATTTTCATCTTTTACTCGAATTTGATTAACAGTTCCTGTTTCAAATTATGAAATGCACCAAAAAGGATCCATATAAATTTATATAATCATAAATTTATTACAAAGCCACATCTCAATCTCAAGAAATCCGCATAAAAATGCTTGATCCCTAGACACTTTTGATGTGTGTATGATGTAACTTTTGTTTCTCCCCCGCCTGCAATACCATAAAATTCTTTAGATTATAATGCTTGTTTTTCTCTTTTCAGATGTGATTTTGCAGTCGGGTATTTGATTTTTCAAATTATTTATTTTATCTTTAATTCATTATAACATAACATAACATCACGCCTTGTTTCCCCGAAGGGTTGGGCAGAGGTGTCCCTGTAGCAGGCACACCCACATTTCGCCAGTTATGTTTAAGTCCCATGTAGGGGGGGGGGGGGGGCGCGGGTTTATCCCATTTTTATTTTTATCTCCTTTTAATCAGAGCTCCTGCCATCTTATCTCTTCACCACCTTTGGTTGACTGGTAGAGAATGCCTAAGGCATTAAATCCGCCTTTGTAACTTATTGTGCGAGAATTTTAAATAAATTAATTACTCTTTCTAAAGTTAACGTAATGCCGAATTTCAACAACGAATTTGTTTTGTCTGTCTAATACCCATTCATCCAATCCCGTGGCGTTACTTGACTAGATAGGCATAGACAAGAGGTTTCATTAACAAAACTTATCAATTTAATGAGATTGAATTAGAATTTAAATTTAAATGGGATTTAAGGAGAATCCAAATAAAGTTGTAAATAGTTCGCTTTATCATTAGTTTCTAATAAAAAAAACTATACTAAACGTGTTAGCTTTGAACATGTATTATGGAAATGAAAAGCACTATGTTTGGATTCCAAAAACGATTCAATCATGAAATAAACCTGATACGTTGGTAAATAAAAAATGTTATTGACTTATGTCGATAACCGTCAGTACGGCGTACGTCCGCTAGTTAAGTCTATCGTATATTCACAAACTGGATCTTCTATTCAAGTTGGAGTTTCGTATTCGGAAAGCCCGACCGGCAACATCGAGAACTGTTCCGTCCCTCGGCGATGCGATACGAAATTTGTAAAGATGTTGCCTCCAGGATCCTCTTCAATAGGGACGAGAAGTAAACCATTTTCCTCCGAAAGATAGCCAACTAGATCGTTCTATACAAGTCCCCTTTCATGTGTAATACGGACCTAATATTAATAAACCCGTTTTTGGCCACCGTCTGGATAATCTCCAGGATCTTTTAATTAGCCGTATGCAAAATTCAATTGGGTCTGGTACTGAAATCCGTTTTTATAACGCCATTAAAACCTTTTAGCGACATAATATTACGATTTGGCAGCCGTTTGAGTTGCGCGCTATCCAATTCATTTGATATAACGTCACAGTTTCAGAACTGGAAGTATATATTTCCCAAAAATATAAACTGATTATAAGCTTGTAACAAAAAATGAAGACGATACCCATCAACATTTCTGAAGAGCGATAATAATATTTATTTCAATAAGAATTCCAATGTAACTAATAAAAATATCCAATCTCGACTTACTTACACAAAAATCCTCCCGCCATATTTCTTTCATGGAAAACAGACAATGCTGAAGGCCAAAGGCGATCCCTAACTTCCTTCATTCCTCCTTCTGATAAAACAAAAACGGAAGGAAAATGGCAAATACATCTATATGTCCATTGTCCATTTAATGCAAAGTAGGGACGCATATTACCTACATCAAAATGCAAGGAAAAAAGGTTAATCGATATTGTTCATTTTTGTATATTTTCATACATGTAATTTTCTAAATAAATCCAAATATATAAATAGATCGCATCAAGAAAACGGCTCAGGCAGTCGATAGCCACGTTTCTAAAGAAAATAACTTCTTAACAATAGGTATTTGTATTTAATATAATGGTCAATCAAACGTGACTTTTATGAAACATTGCTGTGGGCCTATCAATCAGTAATACTTCCCTCCGGCCGCGATAAATCTATCTTAATCATAGTTCAGGTTAAGTGTGACGGCTGCTGTTATGTTCGTGAAAGATAAGAGCTCAACCACGAGTCCTCCGCTTATCCTTGGATTAACATCTGTATTTGTGAGGATTCCGACACAAAAACATTGAAGTATATTTTGACAGTATAGTAATAAATATGTATTCTAAGAACATTTGAGCTGAAATCAGAAAGTTTTACAACTTCAAACGTAGTTATTTTCCATCTAGACTCTATAGTTCTGTTTCATAAAGCCACCAAAAGTCTTTTTGCTTACAAAACTTTACCAATTACACTTAAATGTTCAAGTAAAATAACTGTAATATTCATGAGTTACTAGAGCACTTCAGTAAATAATGTCGCAATTTACATAAAACTATAAAGTAATTAGTCGACTTCAATGTGACGTCACCAAGCGAAACGGCTAAAAACAGGTTGTTGCGTTGGTAATGCAAATTAGATTTTATAACAGAGGACCTAAGTACTGTTGGCTGATGTTTTGTTACAACTAACACTGAACTGTCGTTAGCTATGTAAGTATGAATGTACTTTAAATGCTAATACAAGTTAATCTTATTACGAATATTGCGAACCTTTGTCAAATATTTAAAAGAGTTCAAGGTTTCAATATTTTCTCGAATATTATAAAACTAGTGATGCCTGATTTTGTAAAAAATCGTTGCGCTATTTTCAAAATCGGGTCGGTTTGGTCAATCAAAAACCTGACTTTTTTTATAGGTTGATAGATTTTTTTTTGCGGCAATAGCATTCAATTAATCTCACTGTTTCATCGAGTATTTTAGACTGGGCAGGTCACCCGTGGGCCGTGATTGACGTCAGTCACACTGAAATATTTTAGGATCGAGCATTTTTTTTATGAATATGCAAACCTGTATATAAATCTTTATTTAATAAGAAACTACCACATTCTGTTTTAAAAAAGCAAATAGTATTTATTACAATGTTTTATGTAAATTTAAATAAAATGTTACGCTTTTGAGGGTTCCGTACGTCCGAATGAAAAAAAAACGGAACCCTTATCGGTTCATCTGTCACAGCCAATTTGCTCCAAATCTACCAATTAAGTTAAAATTTGGTACACATATGAATTCCTATAACCCAAACACGAACGAAACGTAAATAAATGGATTTTGAATATGGGGTACTTTTGGGAGGCAAATAGGAATATTTTAAATAAAGTTTTGCATACTGTCCAGTGTGACATATCAAATGAAAGGACTTATTGTGAGGGACCCAATATTTTTTTTGAATAATTTTATAATAGATGATTTTAAAGATATTTAAGAAAACTTATGAAAATTGGTCCCTCCGAAACTAGTGAACCAATTTTGTTTTTTTAATACGTACAATGGTTCTTTACTTGTAGATTACAGAAAAACTTATAAGAAGTATATGGTCTTAAAATAACATAAACATAACAGAAACTTACATTTGTAGTTGGAATGTATGGCAGAACATGATTTTCAACAACAATGCGTACGTAACCCTCACCACGCGAGTTCAACTCGCACTTGTCCGGTTTTTAAGCATAAGCGAGTGCTCTGAAAAACAAAGGATGCCTTTTAACGCTATTACTGCCCGTTTTAAAGATAAATAAGTTATCATTGACTTGACAAAAATATGCGACGCTTGCGGACCGATTAACGCCAGCATATTAACCGAAAGGTTATTCGTACAAACTTACGTTTTGGAAAGACTTTTGTTGTATATTGAATAATTAAGTTAAATAAGAGCCAAAGTAGTAAACGTCATGTTTTTTTTATTTTAGTGACAATCAGAAAAACACAATGTCAATACGAAATTAGATTATTAAGAATAATAAATACAAACAAGTATTTAATGCATACTTTGAGTATTTACTACATACCCCCACTTAATCGAAATAATCTAAGATCTATAAGCGAGACATTAAGATTTAAAGAAGCCTATAATTAACTAAATCCCATACCCTTAACACATCTTAAATGTGATACACGTCCTAGGGCTTTTGTCAAAATGTCAGCGCTCATATCATGCGTCTGAATGTACCGTAAGTCCACAATATTCTTAGATACAATCTCTCTAATATAATGATGTTTTGTATCTATGTGCTTAGTCCTATTATGGTGAATAGGGTTTGACGCCAGCTTTTGCGCCCCTTGACAGTCGTTATAAATAATAACTTGTCCTACCTTGCCACTAATTTCTTACAAGAGTCTGCGCAAAAAGACAACTTCTCTGGTTACGGCACTCAGTGACATATACTCAGCCTCGGTTGAAGATAATGCAACCGTTGGCTGTTTCTTTGACTCCCAAGAAATTGGTCCTCCAGCCAATTTCACAAAATAGCCTGTATACGAACGGCGGTCAATTGTGCAGTTAGCCCAATCGGCATCAGCGTATGCAGAGATATATTCACCAGTCTTCCTGTAGACAATGGAATAATCTATAGTACCCTTAAGATACTGAAGTACACGCTTCGCTGCTGTCCAGTGCGTTTTGTCATAAGTCGTATTAAACTGACTCAAATAACTGGTAGCAAACGCTATATCTGGCCTAGTATTAACAGCGAGGTACATCAAGCAGCCAATCAAGTTCTGATAAGGATAATCAGGTTTCTCACCAATTCCAGGTTCCAACTTACTGCTCGCTAAAGGTGTATCAAACGTTTTACACTGTTGCATTTTAAAACGTTTTAATAAATCGAGTATAAAAGTTTTTTGGTTTATTTCAATTATCCCATTATCGTATTTTACATTTAGAGATAGGAAATAATTTAGATTTCCCAGATCTTTTATACCGAAAAATTGTCTCAAGTCATGTTTGACTTTGTCATACGTCAAGTCATCTTTGTGCAACATGACAATGTCATCGACATAGACAGCTAGTATAACTAGTTCAGACGAACCAAAAAGTTTCGTATATACACATGACTCTGAGGAGGTCCTACTGAAACCCAAACTTTTAAGAGTTTCGTCGAGCTTTTTATTCCAAGCTCGCGAAGCTTGCTTCAACCCATAGATGGATTTCTTCAGAAGACAAACTTTTCCATCTTCTTGTGTAAATCCAGGAGGCTGTAGCATGAACACTTCTTCCTCTAGATTGCCATTAAGAAATGCTGTGTCCACGTCCAAATGCTTTAGCTTATATTCGTTCTCAACGGCAAAAGCTAACAGCATACGTAAGGATGAATTCCTCACCACAGGAGAGAATGTTTCATAATAATCCACTCCTGCCTCCTGACTGTAACCTCTAGCTACAAGTCTTGCTTTATACTTTACAGAATTTCCTAAAGCATCTCGTTTCAATTTGTAGACCCATTTACAAGGAATAACTTTCTTATTTTCAGGTCTATTGACTAAAATCCAAGTTTTTCTTTCTATTAAGGAATCATACTCGTCTTGCATCGCAGCAATCCAACTATCTTTATCTTCTGCGTGCATGGCTTCTGAGTAGCTAGATGGATCTTCATTTATTACCTCTTCCGTACAGGTCTTGTATAACAAGAAATCTGGTTTCTTCCGTTCTCTCATTGGATAGCGACGTTCTTCCACTGACTCACCGAGAACACTGTTGCTTTGTTCTACTTCTACATCTGAAGCATCATGAAAACGATCAGGGGAAACGTCCGGAACATCCATGGAAGTGCTTGCTGTAGGAACATCCAAATTAACTATCTGTTCAACAGCATTGCAAGGATCAGTGCTCAATCGTAGTGGAACTACTGTTTCTTCTTGGCTTCTAGAAGAATCTGAATTTTCTTTTAAACTTGTAAAAGAATTTTCAAAAAATACTGCGTCCCTCGCTTTAACTAAGCGACGTGGGCATTCAGAACTACGAAAGAAGTAACTGTGGATATCATCAGCATATCCTACAAAAATGTGCTCCGTAGATTTGACATCAAGCTTCTTTCTTTGACAATTGGGGACATGAACCATCGCTCGACAGCCAAAAACTCTTAAATGTGAGAGGTTTGGTTTATTCCCATACCACATTTCAAAAGGAGTTTTATTTTCGAGTGCACGATGAGGAGACCTGTTTTTCAAATAAGCAGCAGTTTGAACTGCATCTTGCCAATATACTTTGGAAAGTTTACCTTCAGTAAGCATACAGCGCGCCTTTTCAACCAGTGTGCGATTTACACGTTCAGCTACGCCATTAGATTGAGGGCTATAAGGAGCTGTCGTTTCATGCTTAATTCCTTTTGAAGTCAAATAGTCTCTCATACCTTGGTTCACAAACTCAGTCCCGTTATCTGTTCTGAAAATTTTAATTTTTGCTTCCTTCTGCCTTTCAACTGCATTCTGAAATTCACAGAATTTATCTTTTACTTGAGTTTTCGACGAGATAAAGAAAGGAAAAATCGCTCTCGAAAAATCATCAATAAAAACCAAAAGATATTTGTTTCCCTGAAAAGAATCGTGTGACATCGGACCACACAGGTCCGCATGAATTAGTTCCAACAAAGCTGTTCCTCTTTTAAATGGAATTGCTTTGAATGGTTTTCTTGACTGCTTGCCTTCCAAGCAATGTATACATGGTTCATTGTCCACCTTATCATAAGACACACCTATAACCTCACCTTTTCTAAGTTTATCCAGACCTATTCGGCAAAGGTGTCCTAAACGCCTATGCCAAAGTCTGCAATCTGACGTATCAAGGAGCGCATTAGAGGCAATTCTCTTAGGAACATTTACAGTACAATTTAAAGTGTACAGCCCACTACTTACAGAACCACGTAAAAGAGCCTTTCCAGTACAAGAAAAATTTTCATAAAAAATACAACCATTTTTATCAAAAACTACATGTAAACCGTTTTCACAAGCTTTCCTAACAGAGAGTAAATTACAATTCAGGTCAGGCACGGCAACAACACCAGTCATTGTTCCTTCACAATCTTTAGTAGAAAAAGAAATATTACCTATACCTCTGCAACTTATCTTCTCTCCATTTGCAACCGTTACAGTATCATTACTACCTGCTTCATTATTCAACCTTACGTTCTCTAGGTAATCAATATTATGGCACATGTGGTTGGTCGCTCCAGTATCAATGAAAAAAGTGGTACTCTCTCCTTCTACACCATTGAGTGCTGTCTTCAGAGTAACATTTTTTACGTGCTTGTCCTTCTCGTCCTTCCTTATAGGACAATCGGGCCTTTTATGACCTGGTTCACCGCATCCATAGCATTTGATAATTCTTTTCTTCTTACTATTATTGGAAGAAATTTTACCTTGAGAAGATTTCAGAGCGGAAGTCGTCGGTTTGTTCTCCGGAGCTTGAACGTCTACGGTTTTCGAGAACTCATTCAATAGCTTACTTTTCACCAATTCACTTGTGATTTTTAAGTTGGAGTTTTCCAGAGCCATAACTAAAGGATCGTAGCGAGGTCCTAAACCTCCGAGCATAATCGCTGCCAAACTTTCATCATCAATGTAAGGAGGACTATACCCACAGTCTCCATAGCAACACTTATTCGTTATTTTTTGTGTCTTGTTTTTTTCCTTTAGTAAAATAAAACACTCGTCACAAAGTTCCAACAGTCTTTATTTTACTTTAATATGGTAGCAGAGCGTGAAATAAAGCTATAAATACGTTGATCACGATGGCGTCAGGCTCAAGTACAAAAATTGAGACTTTAAATAAAGAAAATTTCGACACGTGGCGAATTCAAGCAAGGGCCGTACTCATCAAAAATAAATTATGGAGTGTTGTTGAGAAGCCGCTGGATGAAAAAGCTAATGAAGAGAAGAAAGAGAAGGATCTTTTGGCTCAATCTGAGTTAGTACTTCTGATTTCACCTTCCGAATTAAAGCAAATAAAAAACTGCAAAACAGCTCATGAGATTTGGACTATGCTTCATTCCATATATGCCAGCAAGGGACCGGCTAGAAAGGCTTCACTTTTAAAGCAGTTGATATTGTTCAAAATGGAACATGGCAATATTAGAGAGCATTTAAATAAGTTCATGGACGTGATAGACAAATTACAGGATATGGACATTCATATTCATGAGGATTTGCTCGCTGTTATGATGCTATACAGCTTACCACCTGAATACGAAAATTTTCGTGTAGCTATAGAATCCAGAGACACGTTACCGAAAACTGAAGTACTTAAGGTAAAAATTCTAGAAGAATCTGAAGCCAGACAAATTAATAACGGTTCCAATAACAATACTAAAGATGAACATGAAGAAGAGTCAAATTTCATAAAAACATGCAAATTTTGCAAGAAGAAAGGACATGTTATCAATGAATGCAGAAAGCTGGAGAATAAGAAGAAGAAAGAAACGAACGAAGAAGTTCCAAAAACTTCCCACACTGTATGTATGCATTCCAAAAGTAAGAATTCAGACTATGAAAATAATACATGGATTCTTGATAGTGGTTGTACATCGCACATGTCTCATAACAGAAACTATTTCGAAAATCTCGAGAAATCTAACTTCCAACTGCTAAAACTAGCTTCCCAAGATACGACAGCTGATATTGCTGGTAAAGGCCAAGTCACTTTTATGCTAGATGCCAACGTTGGAGGCAAAAGTAAAATTCAAGAGGTTACTTTGACAAATGCTCTCTATGTGCCAACCCTATCCTCGAATTTACTATCCATTGGAAAAGCCACAGAATCTGGATGGACTGTCTTATTTACAAATAAAAAGGCCACAATTACACATCCTTAAGAAGGTATTATACTCGATGCGCCAAAAGGCAAAGATGGGCTGTACTACTTAAATCCTACATCGTGTAAATACAACAAAAAAGATAAATGTTACTTGGCAGAAGACACGAAAATTCATAAATGGCATAAATGTTTAGGTCATATGAATGAAGGTGATATGAAGTTGGCATTGAAGAATGAGACACTTATCGGTTTAGATTTCAAGCCAGATGAGAAAATTGGAGATTGTGAAATATGCATTCAAGCAAAGATTAAAAGACTGCCTAATAAACCCAATGACACACTACGCACGTCAAAACGACTCGAGATAGTGCACAGCGATGTTTGTGGTCCAATGACTCAAACCCTCGGTGGAGAGAAATACTTCATAACCTTCATCGATGACTATACTAGATACAGCCGAGTCTATTGAATAAAACAAAAAAGTGATGTATTGGACAAATTCAAACTTTACAAGGCAGAAATGGAAAATTTCACAGGTGAAAAAATTATCAGTCTCCAGTCCGACAATGGTTTGGAATACTGTAATCAAAATTTTGACAACTATCTGAAAGAGCATGGTATTACAAGACGACTAACAGCACCATATACACCACACCAAAATGGTGTTTCAGAACGCAAAAATCGTACCCTACTGGAAAAGGCTAGGAGCATGATGATCGAATCCAAAGCACCTCAAAGTCTTTGGGGAGAAGCTATTCAAACTGCAAACTACCTTTCCAATCGGAGTGTCAACAAAACTATATCTGCACATTTTGGTACTGTTATTACACCTTATGAGAAATGGGTACAAAGAAAGCCTCGCATCTTCCATCTACGTCAGTTTGGAATAAAAGCTTTCATACTTCTGAAAGATGGCAAAGAACGTAATAAATTCAAATCGAAAGCTATACCTGGGATGTTTGCAGGCTATTCAGATACTTCCAAAGCTTATAGAATTTGGGTACCTTCAAAACATAAAATCATGATTGCCAAAGATGTTCGATTCACTAACAAACTCTACTATACCGAAACACAAAATCCAATCTCGGAAATTACAAAATCTTTGAAGGATAACTATAAACATTACGCCGAAATAAACTTCTTTGACGATGACGATGATGTTGAAAGTGAGTATGAGTCAGTGCAAGAAAATGATGAACAAGAATCAGTACAAGGTAATGATGATGAACAAATACCTATCCCAGATACAGATGTTAATGACGCTATTATCAATAATGAAGTCACTACCAATGAAGCTTCTCCGGTACAACGAGTACTTCGTGATCGCAGCCTTCTTAAAAAACCACAAAGGTTTGATGAATTCGTTCTCGCTGCTACTGAGGAGTTTAACAGCTATAGAGAACCTTCAACCTATCGCGAAGCTCTAGAAAGCACAGACAAAGAGAAGTGGTTAGGAGCGATGTTGAGCGAGATAAATTCCCTTAATGAGACCCAAACTTGGGATCTTGTTCCTTTACCAAAGAACAGAAAAGCACTGCCTTGCAAGTGGGTATTTAAAGTTAAGACCAATCCAGACGGTAGTGTCGAACGACATAAAGCAAGACTGGTAGTAAAGGGATTCTCACAGAAACCAGGGGTAGACTATGACAAGACATTCAGCCCTGTAGTGCGTCTTACTACCGTCCGTGCCCTATTAGCAGTAGCTGTAAAAGAGAAATTATCTCTCTGTCAGTTTGATGTGTCGACAGCATTTCTTAACGGTAACGTAGAAGAAGAAATCTACATGAAACAGCCAGATGGTTATAGCGATGGAACGAACAGAGTGTGCCGCCTGAAGAGGAGCTTATATGGCCTCAAACAAGCTCCAAGATGTTGGAACACCAGTATACATGAATTTCTTGTGAACTCCAACTTCAAACAGAGTACATCTGATCCATGCCTATATATTCGAGAGAATGGAAACTCTAAGGTGTTGATTGCACTTTACGTTGATGACGGGTTAGTTGCATCAACTACAGAGGATGATGGAAAGAAATTCGTAAAGGAACTACAAAATCGCTTCAAAATTGTAATAAAACCAGCTTCATATTTTCTTGGTTTGGAAATCGAAAGATCTGATAATGGGAACATAACATTAAGTCAAAAGGCTTATACAAAGAAAGTACTAGAAAAGTACAAGATGTCTGAGTGCAAACCAGTCAAGACACCGATTACAAAAGAGACTGCTAAAATAGAGAATTCATCAAATGAAAAACAAAATAGTTTAATCTTCCCTTATAGACAGGCTGTGGGTTCCTTGGCCTACCTCATGGTCGCGACTAGGCCAGACATTAATTTCGCCGTCAGCTGCGCTTCGAGAAATCTTGATAATCCATCAAAAGCAGACATTCTAGCAGTAAAAAGAATACTACGCTACCTAAAAGGTACAATGAATAAAAGCCTAGTATTCAGTTCATTAAACAATGCCAATAACAAATTAATCTGCTACAGCGATGCGGATTTTTCAGCAGCTCACTCAACGTCCGGCATACTTTGTTTGTATTATGGACCAATCAGCTGGCGGAGTAGTAAACAAAAGACGATAGCTTTATCGTCAACGGAGGCGGAGCTAATGGCAGCTTCGGAAACAGCACGGGAAATGATATGGCTACAACAGATGTTGGAGGAAATCACGAAAACTGAAAAACCACCACTTCTTTACATTGACAATGAGTCAACAATAAAGCTAGCGTACAATCCGCCGTACGAGCAACATAATCGGACCAAGCATATACAACGGAGGTATCTCTATGTCAGAGAGTGTGTGGCAGCTGGCATGCTTGAGGTCAAGCAAGTTACAACTGAGGACCAACTGGCTGATTGTTTCACAAAGCCCGTATATGCACCCAGGCTGGAAAAGCTAACTAAAGCCCTTGGTCTCAGTTCCTAAAAGAGGAGTGGATGTAAGGAGGACTATACCCACAGTCTCCATAGCAACACTTATTCGTTATTTTTTGTGTCTTGTTTTTTTCCTTTAGTAAAATAAAACATTCGTCACAAAGTTCCAACAGTCTTCTTCCCGATGTCTGCTAAATCTTGCGAAGTAGCTACGATTGCGCCAATATAACGCTCAACATCATTATCGAAGTCTGACAAGTTATATCTATACAGCCTTCGCTCCAGGGCCAATTTTCTGCCCATTCCCTTATCTTCAAAAGCATCTTTAAGAGCATCCCATGCTTGCCTGGCAGTCTCAGCGCTCCGAACATGTGCGATTGCGCCTCCGTCGATTGTCAAACAAATCTTGGTTAAAGCTTTCTGATCCCTTTTATTTGCATCAGAGGGCTTCTCACCTGAGTAACCTTCTATGGTTTCCCATAAATCCTCATGCATCAAATACATACGCATTTTGAATTTCCAGATGCCATAGCCGGCTCTTTCGCACAACGGTTTTATCGATATACCAGCAGGTCCACACGACATTTTTCTACTTTTTTACTTCGTGCTGATAACGAATGTTGTATATTGAATAATTAAGTTAAATAAGAGCCAAAGTAGTAAACGTCATGTTTTTTTTATTTTAGTGACAATCAGAAAAACACAATGTCAATACGAAATTAGATTATTAAGAATAATAAATACAAACAAGTATTTAATGCATACTTTGAGTATTTACTACAACTTTGATGAAGCTTAGTCAGAGGGCTAACAAACTTACCTACCGTGCTAGTGGATAGAGTCATCATCTTCATCATTTCAGCCAAAAGACATCCACTGTTGGAAAAACGCCTCCTCCAAGCAACGCTACTTCAATCGGCTCTATGCTCGTCGCATCCAGTGGATTCTTGCGGTCTTTACCAGGTCATTGGTGCAACTTGTGGAAGGCCTTCCAACGCTACGCCTTCCGGTACGTAGTCGCCATTCCAGAACCATTCGGCCCTTTCGGCCATCTGTCCTGCAAGCAATGTCGCCTGCCCACTGATACAGGAGAACCAAGGTAACCGACAAAGCCCGAAGAATTGCCAAACTTATGTGTGGAAACAGTATCTAAAGCAAATGTAACGAGATCTCAAAAAAAGTATTTCTCAGACATCTTTTCCAACGTCTGTATAATACATATTTTTTCTGAATCTTTGCAATAAATAACGTTTCGTATAGTATCATATCGTAGAAATTGTCTTTGATCTATGCTTCTTGAGACGTAGAGTATTCATTTGTTGGAACCATTACGAAATATTCGTACATATTATATTGTTTCTTATGTATCTTTCAGTATCTACCCAACATCATTATTTTTTAGTATATTAAAAAACACCAAAACCAGATTATACCCTACCAGATATGACGATGATAAGAAAGGCAGCTGGATGGACAAGTAACTCAAAAACATTCGCTAAGTCTTGATTCTAATTTTACGAACGGTGATCTGAAATATAATTACCCACCCACCACTAACTGACAGCCCCAAAGCTGCAATAATTAGTCTGCCTAATTCACTTATCCTTTCAGGAAAACCTAGTGAATGTTAGTGTGCGGAACTACTCTGTATGGGAAACAGAGCCGTTCCTTATTCTATGATCTCTAAAACAAGTGACACACCGAGTTGTCCTAGCAACAAGTGTACCGTGACCAGCGAGTAGACCGTCATGTTAAAAACCCAAAAACCGCTCCGCAACTTGTTTTCTGGTCATGACGACCTGCCGTGTGTTGGATTGCTGGGCGGTTAGGGAGTAGTGGGATGGCATAAACCGATTAATTACTTCAATTATCTCACAATTTTTAAATATTTCAACAATTTGTTAATTCGACCTTTGCCAGCACTATCGACTGTTTCATCGGCAACACAATTTTTTTTTTTTACATTTGTACCTCGTTAGGTAGCTGATTAAATGAAGATATCTTCTTTGTAATTTGTACGCTCAAGCCTTAGTAAAATTTCGAGATAACTGGTGTCAAAGTTCACGTGCTTAGATGATTTTTGAAAATGGTTAGTAGTAAACTTCTGTCTTTAACTTTTACCTGTTTGATGTTTTAGAAAATTTGGTTACATCGAAAGGTTTATTAAAGTATTAGATATCCCATGGAAAAGCAATGAAGGTCATTCAATTTGAGTGTTTAGAGAAAAGTGATATTTAGTGACGAATTCTGTTTTTTTTTTTCAAAATAACATAAAAATTGGGTTTTCTCGATTCTCATGAATTTTCGCCTTGGCTTTATGGGGTGCTTAATTGTTGCAAATCGATCGCACTATGACATCCTGGAAGGAATACGTCAAATTACCAGTCACCCTGTAGATACTTTTTATTTGGAACACCATAAAAATTACAGATATAAATGTAGACATTTTACATAGGGTGACACAATGGGCAGTTTTATCGCTAAGAGCGATCTTTTGCAGACAACCTTTGGATGAATTAAAGGGAGAAGGTGATACAATACGTTATACCAATAGAGAAATCAGAGCCTTACAAAAATAAAAGATATTATTCTTATAAATTCAGGTAAAATTCAGCCGGATTCTATTAGTAGAACCAACATTCTAAATCTTGCTAGCTTCAGATGATCTAAGTGCTTTTAATGGAATATTTAAATTTTTCGTTGTAAAACTTCGGTTAGCTCCATGAAAAGTAGGTATGTATTTAGGTAGGTACGAGTACCTGCTCGTATTATCATGTAATGCCAGGGTTACAAGGCTAGTTAGTCAAGATAGGATACCAAGATTGTGCTAGTAAGCTAGTCACTATGGCCTCGTGAATACAGAACTATCCTTATTTTTAGGCTAGTAAGCTAGTGTGATAGTTTAATAGGATGGTGTTCTATTTTTGAGTTAGTATCGCCTCCCAATAGTAATTTTAGTATTCTGGCTTATACACTAGCCTTGTGTGGCCGGCGAAGCTGTATCCAATCACTGAAATGGTACTGGCTTAAAATTTCCTAGCATCGTGTAAACAGCTCTAGCATATGCCAAGCCAGGATAATAACCCATGATAGTAGTTTCTTTCTATTCGAGCTTCAAAAATTAGCCGTGTGTAGCCCGGGCATCACGGACGCGAATCGCAGCGCTCATTCAAGTAAACGATCAAAACAATTTTGTACGTTTAATATGTTACCAATTCAATAATTTTAACCAAATGCTGTAATTGGAGTTGGTAAACAGTTATTACTCTCACTGGGGTTAATTAGTCTAATTTACTACTAACGAGGGTTTGGGACAAATGGCTCGCCATTTTAAATTTAACGTACCGAATAATGCAATGAGCTGCCAAATATTCTCGTTTGACTTCACACTACAATTTATATCTAATTGAGTTTTATCTCTATTTGTCACCGTGCACGACTGTGACAAATTGATATGCGAACGCTTGTTAAATCGAATTACATTCCCCGGTAAATTAAATTCTAATTAAATAAAAGCTCAAACATCGACGAAAGTTATTTTCGTCGATACAACTATAAAAAGGCATTCTTGGAAAATTTCTTATAAAATATTGGAGTCTTCTTTATAAATAATAATATGATGCTTTTTAGACCAATACCTTTATGAGTTTTTTATACCTAACTACTTAGTAAATAACTTTTCTGACGTTACAATTTCGGCATTGACATATTAAAAGTTGAGGCCATAAAACGTAATCCTAATATTGTTAATATTTTAATATTTTTCTTGCAATGCGAAGTGGAATGAGAATGTTTTTATTAGAAAAGATTTATGAGATATATGCGCACCGAAAGCGGTTCAGATGGTGCAGCTGAATGCTGGCGACAAGTATGGAATTTAATTTTGTCGTGAGAGCTTTTCTATTTGCTTACTTTTCGAGAATTACCTGAAGAATGGATAACAGATATTTAACTAAAATACGTTTCAATTCCAAGCTCCACAAATTCTATAATATATCCTTACATATTATAAAACAAAGTCCCCCGCCGCGTCTGTCTGTCTGTCTGTCTGAACGCGATAAATTCAAAAACTACTGAATGGATTTGCAAATATTTTTCACCAATGGAAGGAATGATTCATACGGAAGGTTTAAGTGTATAATTAATTATGGTTTTGTGTAAATTGGCTGAAATTTGATGATTATTGTCGAAGATGTCGGAAAAAATCATGCCGACTAGGAACTTTATTTGCGTGCGCCGCGGAAATGGTAAAAGTTACATAAAATGTATGTTCTACAGTATTGTTCATTTTAAAAATTTCAACAAAACAGTCTGCAATGGCATATGTCTACCTTCTAAGGATGACCCACAATAACCACTTTTATCTTTCAGAATATGATAAATATTTCAATGTTATTTCCGAAGCTATTTTGACCGGTATTATATTAATCCTTATCCAATAACTATACTTAAATTGAGCATTTAATTTAGATTAAAATATGCCTTGACATCGTTTCATTTAAATTAATAGTTTAAAAGATATCACAGATTCAAAATTACGCGTGACAAAATAGTTATGGTTGACCGTAACGTGGGCGCAGCGGTAGGAGTCAATGACCTTGTCCTCGGCTTTTAGGTATGTAATCCCGGTATCGGTAGTACGTTCCCGTGGGATATTTTCCGACATCCACGCGGGCGAAGCCGCGGGCAAAAGCTAGTCAAATATAAAAATGCAATCATTTTTTCTAATAGAAGATGTTATTTGTCACAATTTTGCAGGTTTCTGACCTGCGTGGTACCAATGTGATTTATTAAATCTTTATTCGTTAACTTACTGAAATAGGTACCTACCACCAGTTCGCAATGAAGAGCAGTACTCTTGTGATCATAAATCGTCATAGCTTGAGCTTTCTGTGTAGGCAAGAAGAGAGACAAGGTTAAAAGCCAAATAATACTTAGATATTAGTCCAAATAAAATTAAATAAAAAAATTAACTCGTCGAGTCAGAGTCTGATACAACATAAGCTGAAAAGGAAAACACGGTCTGGAACTCTAATGGCGGCTGTACACTCTCGCTGAGGGACACCGAGACAGGCCGAGTGTGAGAATGTAGATGAGAGCACTCGGCCCACCTCGGTGTCCCGGCGTTCCTCGCTCGCTTTCCGACCCGTGTCGGTTTTTTGTACCCGAGTCAAAGGATCTCGCGGTAGACTTTTTCGCGAGACCTAGCGTGAGCACTCTGACAGCCGCTATGAAGAAGCCTTATACATATGCACCTGTTTCGTACCGGTGAGTTTTATAAGAACGAAAGAGACGATGAAATTCCGTGACGTCTGATGCAGGAAAAGTTTTGAGTACTACGCACCTGACGTTTCTGAAGAGTATCCCCAATAACGACACTATATGTTCTTCTAGGGCGTTCCCTCCCGGCGTTTCCACTCGGCGTTTTCCTTGTGAATACCTTTTGTTAGTCGCCTTTCATTCATCCTCTCAACATGACCAAACCATCTCATCACACTCTTTTAAATTTTTCGCAAGGAACGCAGTTCCACAGATTTTTTTCTACTTTCATACTTCCTTTCCTACACCCAACATTCACTTCCATAATAAGCGTAGGCACCAGCACACCATTGTGAACAGTCAGTTGAGCCTTTTTGGACATCAACTGGTTGGTCACAATCGCATGTATAGCATCATTCACTGTATTTCATACATTTGCTATTTATTTTGGAATATTTTGACGCTATTCAACTTTCACCCAGTATTTGAAGTCGAATTTGAATTAAAATCGAAGCTGCTATTATACTAGGTTCAGTTATACCCAGTTGGAACTTTGCCAAATTAATTTATAGCTACGCAAAGTAACATACTTTATCATAACATCGTTTAGCAGTTTTAAAACTGCAAGGCGGAAGCCATTTTATTTCTTTGTTTCAAATGGATTCTGAATGTGTCGGATATATCTTGTATTTGTTCTTTATTTTCACAAAGAAACAAGAAAGATTAAGATTACAGTCAACGAAAAATAATCTGCCGAAAAATCCGAACGAATCCACTGTACCTTAGTGATGACAAAATATTTAGACGAGAATATTTTTCGAAGGATAGGACGAATTACCACACCATTTATGGTATATCGCATTACCGTGATTATACAATAAACGGGCTGTGCACCACTTAACGTGATTCATCGCGTTTATTGCTTTATCCTCGAAACCCGTGAGTGACTGCGCGATGACACGTCCAATCATTACAACTCACCAGCCATCAGATTTACAATTATACACAGTTGTTAATTAAGCAGTGATAGTAATTTTGCAATGCAATGTAATACGAAGCTTGCGGGGAATTTAAAATTGTGTTTTTAACGTAAAAAAAAATCTAGTTTTCATTACAATGATTTGAAATTACCATAAAAAGTAAGCGTAGCTCACAAAGAACAAATCATCAATGCTCGTTTTTTTTTATATATTAAGAGAAAAAGCTTTTGCTCTTCATTGGGACAGGTGCAACCTATGTGCACCTAATACAAAAGTCAGTGGGTACATAATATGCATGACAAAACATAACTCGTGTAAAAAGACGCTTAACGAAGCCGAGAATCACTTATACTCCCCGTCCTTGTATATATATATTTTTTGTATCTTCACAACCAAAAGGTTATGACCATACATAACCTTCTGGTTGTGAAGATATTGAAGGTCAAAGTTCCAACTTTTTTTCACCAATACAAATTTTAAACGTTATAACTTAACTTTAAATACCCCCACCACAGCTCCTTTACCGTTGCATGTATCCAAAAGCACAATGTTTTGCATCCGGTTACTTGCGCGCTGCCGTAAATAGCGATTTTTCACACCAAAAATAAAAATAGTTTCCCAGCAATAATTTTTGTTTATGTTACTTGTGTAGTTTGATATAGGTACAGAATGCATAGATAACGATTTTATGATGGGTCTTTTTACACCCTGTAATTTAAGTGGTTCATTCTCAATTAATTGTTTCCTATCTTATTAATAAACAAGGAAGTAGTAGGTAATGACATTTCAAATGACTATGGTACTCAATGGTGAAACCATTACAAGTAGGTACCCTCGTCTTTAGTAGAAGATATTCTGAATAGTGAAGTGGTTGCAGAATTGCAATCGCTCTATGAGAGTTTTGATCATAAGCAGATGAATTGCATTCGTCCTAGTTTCCGAGGACACTAAAGTTCTTTTGAACTTAGTACTTTAGGTTTTCCGACTATTAACAAGATATGTCTTACTTAACTTTCAATTAAAACTAATAAAACCTTGCGTTTTAAAATTACATAAAATCACGCCTGTATTCCCCGAAGGGTTAGGCAGAGATGTACTTATAGAACACCCACATTTCGCCAGTTATGTTTAACTCAATTCATCGACAAAATTAACAATCAAACACATCTAAGAACAACAAATCAAAACACTATCATGTATTTTATTCCACAGATCGATGTCCGTAAAGTTTACAGCAACTTACAGTAAGTGGGTAGTTATGTAAGACGCAGCTAAGTACGGCAACCACTTCTTGTGGTGGTCCTGTGGTGCAAAGCTGATCTGTGCAGTGTCCCCACTGTAAGGAGGCATTAGTCGGGATTCACCCGCAATAATGTGGGGACGCTGTACGGTAATATACGCGTCAGTATAATATCGCTGAATTGTTCTAGATTTGGTTGTGGAAGATAATTATGACACTTCGAGTGAATTGATATTCGTGATATGGTTCTGAGAATCTTTAACGAAAACTTGTAACAACTTATTGAATGAGTGTTAAATTAAGTAAATGAGTAAGATAAGTCATTTAAAAAGTTTATAAAAATAATAGTAAAGAAAGTAAGCCCGCGCTTTCTTGGTATTGAAAATAAAAATATTTTTAATATGACAGATCATTTATTCAAAAAATAAAATATATGAACTTTTCACTATTTTATACTTAATACTGGCACTGAATGAAGACGGACTTCGAAAGCCGTGCTTACGAAGTTGCTACGGTTGCTACGCGCTCAGAACAGATAAAAGAGGCTACGCGCTACGACAGCGTCCCAAAGTGAAACCAACCAGCACCCGCGGATTTCACACGCTTTTAGCGATATTTTTTTGTTTTTAGAGTTTGTTACCGCGCATTGTATCGGATACACATTCACTCATGTTTTTATTTTGAACTTTATGCCAGTGTTATAAAAGTCGTAGGCTACCAACTGGTCACAATGCAACTACATCACATAGGTATTGTGTTGTAGCAAGAAAAATTCTTCAAAAGCATGGCCTGTTGTGAAGATATTGATATTATTAATCAAGTAAAAAATACTGTCCTACAAAATAATATTGGTACAAATCTTCAAGTTACAGTGATCTTTACTTACAGAAAAAATAGCAAAACATAAAATATAGTAGATAATACAACATGGCGTCGGAGCGCGACAATAACTAGATTTCCTGATAAGCAACGGCAATGTTTCTGCTTTCACTTCCTTTTGGAATGTAGGAATAAAACGAGTTATCTAACCTGAGAAAATTCCACGACTTTAGCCAACATATATCTGGTTGGTAATTTGTTCTTAGGCTTCATACATAACGCGAATAGTTTCAAATTAGGTTCTCCTGTATTTTTGTTGTGGTTATTGAGATATATTTCACGAGCTATTGCCACAACTTGACTATAGAGTTTTTGTTTGGTTCTAGAATAATAAATTAAAATGAGGAAGTCTGAAAGTAACACCGTTGTCTGAAAACTTGTGTGGAAATTGGTTGTTATCGTTGGGCATGTGATGTAACGGAATAAGATAAGAGGAATGAGGAAATTGTCATGAGGAAAGTTTTGAATATGAATGTGGTGGTTGTATTTAAGAGTAGGGAAGGCCCAAGAAACGATGGATGGACTGTATGAAAGATGATATGGCTAGAAAGGGGGTGACTATCGAGCTGACTACTAAAAGAGAAGTATGGTAGGGGACTAATAGTAAGTATGAATAAAAAATATATACATGTTGCGCCGACCCCAAATAAATTGGAATATGGGCAAGATAATGATGATCATTAAGGACTGCCCCTACAGCTCATGGTTGAAGCGCCTTTCATCTGAGATCGGTTAAAATCAATGCTAAAATTCTCATTGCGACTAATAAGAGTCAATCATAGTATAGAACGAAGAAGCGAGGGTGCTGCTACTAGAGAGTATCGAGAAGTTGCCGGCAACAAGTCTTCTAAGAACTCTGATTGATCTGGGGCAATGAAGGTTGTATACTTATTAAGATAAAAGAGAATACTTGTTTTACACGTCACTTTGCAAGAAATCCGCATGTTTCCTGGTCATAGGAAAACATAAAAGATAAATAACATTCAAACCGTGATCTTGCAGCAATGAAAGAGAACAGACCGCCACTTTTCCCCACTCGTATGACTATTACTACCTGCTTACAAATTTGTGATGTAAAAAATTATAATCGGAAGGATGAACATTGGATCAAAGAAGGTTATCTCAGCTGTGACATATTTGAAGAATATTTATTTCGAATATAAATAAAGGGTCAAAATACAAAATATATTTCAAGGGATTTTTCCGAAGGGTTTGAGTCTGTTCGCGAACCTTCACATTACACTTGGATGAATGGATGTAACATTAGTCAAATAAATAAAAAATAAAGGCTGTAAGACGTAATAAGTCATTGAAGACCCGTTAAAGAGAGTAGTGTCCAAATTAACACAAATAGCAGTGTCTCAAATTAAAATATCATGGCATCCTTTAAATCTAAGAATAGCATATTTATGTTGTAGTTCTAGCAACTGTTCCCTACATAATTATCTAACAATTTTCTGCAAATTGTCAACGAACTACAATCCGCTTGCAAGTATGAAGAATTCGTAACAAAACATTTATTGTGCCACTGCACGACATCATAAAGCAAGTATTTGCCAAGTTGTTGGAACGTGCACCGCTGATAATAATGAACCGAATGCCGATACATTCGCACCTTGTTAGCTTCATTTATTGCGCTATTACTTCGTATTTGCGGCACTAGAATTAAATTACCGAATTTACAGCGCTATAATAGCGCACATAGAACCCACATAGCGCACTGTTATTTGAGTGCTCAACTCGGCACCAGATATTATGTTAGTTTATTACTTCACATTAATACTAACTTTGAAATAAGGTTCAGACTGTCACCTACATTATCTAGCTTTCTAAACTTGGCTGGGAATAAGGCGCAGTGTGTCTGCACTCAGCTTGACAATTTGCTCTAAGCGGCGACTTTTGAATTAATGTCGTTGCAATGCAGCCTCGCCCGGAAAGTCAACTTTTTATACTATTTTTTAATTTAATCTCTTGCCCCACTGAAGGTTTCCACTTTGCAAAAAATTAAGAAGATAAATTTAACGTCTCACTATAAAAAGAGCTGAGTAGTTTTTAATTGTCACAAGCGGAAAAATAGTCGGGAGTTTATACGCAGATTATTCCACTAACTGGCGCTAATGCAGCATTTGTGTAAATTAACTTCAGTGTGCGTGGCGGAAAGTCCTACAGGAATGTTAATCAAATAAGTAACAAGATAAATCTACTTAATTTTCTTAGAAACACAGCGGCCTGATCCGCTTTTCCAAACTCAATTTTGCGAAGATCAAAACGGAAAAGAGTTAACGTTACGGAGCGGCGACATGAATGCTTTCCAAGGGCCATTTCGGCAGATAATGCAATTTGTTACAAGTCGTTCGCTCGTTTGCTTTTATTATTAGTGGCTATTAGGAGGCCGTAGCTCTCGGCGGCAGTGGCACGTGGAACGGCGCGGGCGGCGGGCAGCGGCGGAGCGGCCCAGCTGCACGGGACCCGCCGACGCACTAACAACCCCATCCAACATCTGGCTATTTAAATCGAGTATTTAAGCTGATTGCCATCATTACACTGTTGCTATTGAAAGGGTGCCTCAAAATGGATTGTACTTTAATTTTATGATGAAAATAACGGTTAAAAATCGAATTAAGTTCTGTTTACATTTTGTTGATTACCAATTTAAGTTTGTGACTGTTTTGAATTACCTACTCTTTGAGAAATAACAACAGCTCGTTGCTTTTAAAATTTGTGCTCAGGCTTTACATATTTTTTTTTATTTCTACTTATTAGCAGGTATTAACATATCCATACATACGAGAATGCATGTAATCAGAATGTAAGTAACGTTACAAGAAGTAGTATGAGACACTGGATACCTACTTCTACTTTACAAAACAACATTATTTTAATCAAGTAATAAAAGGTTTAATTGCCTATTATTTTGACCAATACAATACGAATTGAAGCTATGTTTAAAATAACAAACAATCTAAAACGTTTTGGGCATTATTCAGTCAATGATTGAAAATCGTTCGAAAATGGAGTGATTTACTTGTGATTAAGTAAAAGTGAAGAGTTCTGTAAATAGTAGGTACAAATGAGTGTTTACTAAAGCGTCGGCAACAAAAAAGACCGCGCAATTTCGGATTGGAGTGGCCATTACCCGCGCCGACTGCGGAAAGAACGCTCGCAATTGCATTGAAAATGTCGCTTTTAATTTTTCAAAATGCAAAGCGTAAATTCGCATTTGTGGCTGGCACGATAACTGCCCGCCTAAAAGCTCCAGCGATGCAAGTCCCGGTGTGGCTTTGTTGCTAATACAAAGCGCTCGTTCACATACAGACGGTTTTGCAAAAACTTTGTCTCATCGCAGTTCCTCTTACATGTTAATAACTCAGGTGTGTGTCACTGCGGAATTGTTGCGATCGACGTTTGTGGAAACTGAAGCAGGTGACAGTACCAACAATGTGAGAATACGAAATGAAATATAGAAGAAGTGGGTGGGTGGCCCTCATCGGTGGCGGCGGGCCGGGTCGCTGCAACATTTATCTCAATTGTCTGAGCGGTGGGCTCGCGACAGCAGCGCATTCCCCTCACACGAGTGCACGTCGAGGTGGGAACTCCAGCAGCACTCGCCCGCGAGCCTGCTCCTTTATGCCTCTTGATATATTACGAGCCGCCACATACTGACTTGGTAATATAGCTATGATTTATCCCCCTGTCGCAGACAATCCTACACCAGAAGACGTGTTGTCGTCACGACTATGCCACCGTCCTTAGATTAATATTGCGGCGCTAATATCTGACGTGTAGTTTTTCTTCCTTGTGACGTCATTTATTATGTGCTCCCACTAGATATGTATCGGCAATGACGATCGAATGGAAGGACAGATAGATGACTCAACATATGTATCAAGATTTTTTTATGAAATAAACATTTGAGTACTCACTGATTAAAAGAGGAACAAAATCCGAGCAAGATGTATCTTAGTATTGTGCTTTTATTCGACGTCTCCAGATTAAAAAGTGGGACGGGCACAATGAGCGGCACGACGGCGGCGGCGGCGAGATTTCACGGGGGGCGGGTGACGTCACAATGCGAATATGATGCTTGGATAATGTCGCGTAGAGCTTCTGCATGAGGTTAAATCTTCAAGCCGGTGTTGATGAACCGCTGCGTGAGACAATATATATCTAAACCATAATATATTAATATTCTCCACCCGGGAAGAGATAGACCGCATTATAAATGAGATGCAGGATTTTTAATTAACAGCAGACTTGAAAAGCAGAAGAACAAGATAATGCAACAAAGGTCGGTCATAAGGTTTCTGATTTATTATCTGAGTATTATCTTGTATCCCGCTCCATCGTGGACTTCTAACGATCTCTATTGTAGAAACTTCGGTCTTTTGTATTAAGAAAGAGACTCACTATTACTTTTAAGATAACGTGGCTTAAAATTAAGACTATTTTACGGACGGTATTATTATTTTGTTACTTATATTAATTTATCTCGGACTCCAAAAAAAATACGAGACAGTATTCTATTTCGGTAGGCGGCGAAATAGAAAATTCCGAAGCACTGAATTTGACATGCACATATTTTTGGCGTTCACTCACCCGAGGATTACCTTCGTCGGTTTTGTCAGACTATTATTTATAAACTCACCTTTGTTACCGCAGTGTCAGTGCCCACACTGATATTCTGCTAATTTAGCAGTGAGCTCAAAGAGTATTTTGTTGAGCCTGATTAGCAGTTACTGGATGCCCTCTGAAATATCATACAAAAGAATTAGAGTCGAAATCTCAGAGGAAACACTAAAAGTCTCTGACAATAAGGGTGCGACAGAAACTCATTATAACATAACACATGAAATGTGGTAATTTTAACATTATTTGAAAACATTGCGGTGACGGCACGCGGAACGGTTAAATTGCTGTTATATGACGCTAACAGCCCCTAAATCCTAACCGAATGGACTCCAATAAAAGTCTCTCAAGTCGACGCCATTACTACAACGTTAAAAAAGTGGAACACGCCGCGTCTGAAAAGATTTACTTGCACTGCAATGAACAACAAGATTGCTGAAATATGACCGACGACGGGTGGGAGATATGAAATGTTTGAACTTTGCAATTATGTGTCTGTATCCGTCCATATCCGTCGAGACTGACGCTTTTCGAGAGCTGGCTTTTATTGTTTGATGTCTGAACTGTATCATTTGTTTTAGCCTTGTTAAGCTAATATATAATATTTATAATATAGAGAGACGAAGGTAAGTGAGTGAGTAGTTTTATAATAGCTACCTAAGCTTTACGGCCAAGTGTTGACGTCAAGAGACAGTTCAGCAGCATCCCCTGATTGCTATCCACTCTGCGCACAGTGATATGTTTTACATAAATGAACTAAAATGCAAGACGCACACCAACAAAGAAAAGTAGCGACTCTTACCACCGCACTATCGTTTAGAGCACATAAATCAAAGTGATTTACATTGTATTCCGCAAGGATAGCGGCCACGAGTAAACCAACCGAATAGCTCCTCGAGGCATTCCGTGCGGACCGTGCACACTAGTCATGCCTGTGTCTGAAATGACAAACAAGTTAGTTAGCAGCACACAATAATATTGTAGGCGAGTTAGCGGCGCACTCGTCCAAGTCTGTCCGTCCTATTTACAGAGCGGCGCACACTTGACTCGCGCTTGGCCTCCGCAACGTTCAAGTTTTGCATTTCATTCTCAAGTTAGCGCAATTTGTGTTGCGCACGTCTGCATATTTCATGGTGCTCGCTTTTCTTTGTTAACTTAGTTTATTTGCATTCCTCACTTACCATCGCTCAACATATGAAGCCGCATCCATTCTTTCCAGTTCTGTTTTATCAACAAACTGTACATAAAGTCAATTACATTGTATTGTGGACTTTTAATTACTATTTTTTCCTTCGAATGAATTCTCGTTTGTAAAATCTCTATAGAACATGCGAATTGAAAACAAGGTGTAATTAGCATTTAACGGAACACAACCTGAAGCTCATTAAAAAGGTCTATTGAAATAGAATCAGTTCGAAATGAACAATTCTGTCTGTTAACTTCACACAATTATAATTTGGATCTGACCATTTTGGTTGGCTGTTGTTCATTTTATATTGAAAACAACAGATTTAAATAACATTATCACGATGAACATAATACGATTAAATTAATACTGTACAGTAAGCGTTCAAAAGTGCATAAGCACGTTAAGAATCATATTGCTGTGAACACGCGGTATAGTCCGTATATCTGTATGTGTAAACAACACGGCACACACACCACAGAGAACGCAGTATTCCGCTTTACACACTGTCGTATCGTCGCGTACTTGCGCCTCACTACCGAAACAAATATATATTTCCGTCGCTTTTATTAGACAACACGCATCATGCGCTTGACCTTGGCCAGTTTATGGCAATGCTAAAATTCAATCCAAACTTACGTGTGCAGATAGCAGAACGCGTTAAGCATTGGTCTGAGATGCGAACTGGCTTAGGTTCCAACCTCGTCAAGCACAATGCAGTTTTTGCAAATATTCATATTTTTGTTTGCAATAATACTATATCTTAACTATTGCTGCCTTTTTTATTAATGCTGTTATTGCAATAAAGGGTTTAGAATTAAAAATGCGTAATATGTGATAGCAAAATTAAAAAATTGTATTCGTTATATTTATTTTACTTATAGATAATATATTGCTACAATTATTTGTCATTACGTCAGCTCAATAAGATGTGAAATAGATGTCAAAAAACTTAGAAGTAATTTATATTATTTTGACATATTTGTATTATGAAATGTTTTTAATTTTAAATTGATTTTTTCACCATAAATATTAGCTAAAGTACCCGTCACGAGAAGCTATAAATTATGTAAACAAACATCTTTTACTAAGTAAACATTTTATACTGCGAGATAATAATAAATTGACCATATTCAATCGACATGAAATATAGACGGGTTATATGAAAGTAACAACCTATTTAATTTAGTCGGATCATATTTTAACGACGCAAAGCGCTATCGTTTGTGTTTCTTGGTACCGGAACGCGTCCGTCGCAGGGATTGCAAACAAAATACAAATTTTAAATTTGACGAGGTAAAACAATGATTTCAAGAGGGACTGCAGCAGATTACTTCGGAAAATTGGAAGCGTTGTGTGGAGCATGTTATCAAGGAAGACGATAATTTTTATTCCAAAATCGATGAGATGATTGATAAAACTGTAGACAGCTTCGTGATACATGTCACTGATTCTGACACAGAAATGGAAACATCTGAATCTGACGAATAATTATTCTTAAATAATATATGTTAATTAACATTTGTTACTTAATAATTTATTAAATCTTAAACAAATTCATTTTTTTTGTTGGTCCAAATGTTGTGAACTCCTGAACACTTGTTTACAAAATTTATAGCTTCTCATGACGGTTACTTTAGCTTATTATTAGTTAGCTTTGATCATGGTCGAAGTAATTAAGCAATAAATAAGAATATAAGACTAATCAAAATGTAAAAAAAAACTACTTACAAAATAGGTGATTTTAAGGTAAAGTATGGGCAGTTTGTTTACATTATTTATTTTACATTTTATTTGGCTTTAGTAAATATTGGTTGGTATTGAGGTTATAGCTTAAGTATTCATTTTCTTTACGAAAAGAAGATTGAAACTTAACCTCAAATTGTAATCCTAAAATAATAATATTACTAAAATAATCTTAAACATTTTCGGTCTATCTGCGAGAAATACGACAAACGACATATTGTAACTTGCTTAAAAAATCGTTACCACAAATTCATGCAATAACGAATCTGTTGTTTATTAAGTTGGTACGGTAAATATTTTAAGGTAAAATATAGCAGTGTCCCACTTGAAGTCTTAATATTATCGTGCGAAACTTAAACGTTCTTGTTTATGCCTTTCTGTCGAAAACGGCTTCCTAGCTGGTCTTCAGTGATACAAGTCTTCAGAGTGCACAGCGAACGGTTCATAATGACGTGTTTAATAATTCAGCAAAATATCTCGTTGGTATGAAACCATTTGTTTCATATTCCTCCATCATTTGACGTCGCGTCGCTACTGCTCGATAATAAGCCTCTTCCTCATTCCTCTTAACCCTCACAGTATTTCTCTAGAACAAAGAATAACATTGTATTTATTACACATAATAATTATTTATCATTCACTAATCGAATTAAACCTCATAATGAATTTAAAATTTTAAAGGCATCTTCTGTCTCAACAATACCTCTGTTCTATCAACAATACCTTTGATTAAGATTTATGTTTAGTAAAATATGAAATATTTAAATGATAACACTCACACTTAGTCCGGTCTCATTAGATATTTGTGTAAATTACATTCACTTTTACGCAGCGCAATAATATTTGATCTCCCTTCAATATTTATATTTGACTGCATTTTGAAAACAATAACCACAACACCGCTAATACTTAAATACTCGTCACCAACAATAACCACGAACCAACAAAGTTTTGAGATTGGCTGGGAACAGACCGTAGCAATCGCGAATACGCGTAACGAACTGCGTCTGTCTACCCCACAGAAATCGAAATGATTTACTTAGTTTTCTGTGGTCTACCTGCTAAACCTTAATATTTATGTGAACAAGACGACCGAAACATAAAACGAATGATTATTGAACTAGTCATTATTAAAAAATAACAAAAACTATGAATAATAATTATTAAAAAATAACAAAAACTATGAATGTAATTATTAAAAATTACAAGCAAACCACAGATGAGAATTGAACCCTCGCTCGGCTCGCCATAATCGCACATACCAAAGCACGTTATCCACTGAGCTAGCACGCCGTATTTTATATAGATTGAAATTATGAACTACTATGAGTTGCAGACAAAGTGAGTGTGTGTGTATCTATAGTATTGTAACATCTTATAGAAGAAGGTCGTAAGTCAAACCGAAGCGTCAGTCTATTGCTTTGTGCGATTGCCTATGGACTTTTGGTCGGTACTGTACCTGAAAATAGAAAATGCTTTGATTTTTAGGGTTCTGTACCTCAAAAGGAGAAAACGGAACCCTTATAGGATCACTCATGTGTCTGGGTGTCTGTCTGTTCGTCTATCACAGCCAATTTGCTCAAAATCTAAGGGACTAAGGTACACATATGTATTTTTGCAACCAATGATAAATCAATTTTGGAATTTTGAATTTTGGGCGGCAAATAAGAAAATTAAAAAAAAGTCTTGCAATCCGTGTGACATATCAAATAAATGGGCTTATTGCGAGGTTATTTTTTTTTATCGTAGTTTTAATTTGCATACTTTTATAGATATTTGTGAAAATTTATGAAAATTGACCATTCCCGCCTTTATCCCCAAAACTACTGAGCTTAAAATTTTGAAAAAAAATACAGAGAATGGTTCTTTACTCATAGAATACAGGAAAACCTATAAGAAATCTAATGTCTTAAAATAACATGGTAAATCTCTCAATATTTTGCGTACAAACTTACATTTGCAGTTGGAATGTATGGGAGAACATGTTTTTCAACTACACTGTTAAGTTTGTTCTTGGGATAAATTCATCCCAATTACGGAACCCTTCATTGTGCGTAGTCCAACATGCATTTGGCCGATTTTTTGCCGTATTTACGCCCGGTTTTTTTGAACGATTGTCAATAAAAAATTGCTAACAAATTGCCAAGTGCTCGTAAACTACTGTAATTGGTTGAATGAATTATCAGCAGTCAGTCGCATCACTTAACTTGTGTTTAATTTTGACGCGTCGATCATTTTCGTTCCAGAAACTGGGCCTTAGTGTGTCCTTCAATCTTCTCCAAAATACGAAAGGAATCAGATACTTCGTGAAATGTTTGTACTGCGTTTATTTTGTAAACGCATACAAAATATTGTAGCAGCAGTTCCGGTGCAGCTACAAACAGTTGGTGAGCTTGCAGCTAGCATATCGGACACGAGGCTGGCGGCTCGCCCGCGCCGCACCGCACCATGCCGTGCCGCGCCGCATGCCGCCCACGCCGCGCGTGTACGTCCGATACGGGCCCGGATGCACATCGCCTGATTTATAAGCCGATTTCCGGCTACACCATCTCTAGAAACTGTTGGCCATCGAAATAAATGATATCCTATTTTAAACCGTTGAGCTGGGAGTGGATATCATTGACTGACCTTCTTTTGACGGTAAAACAGATTTACTTTTTTTTTTTAATTGTATATTTTCATATGAATGCATTATGTTTATAATAATAAAGTTCACAAAAACGAAAGAAAAGTATTTTCCAAGTTAGTTGCCAACAACTTGTGTAATTGATTTTCGGCTCGAGCTTTTCTTGAAGAAAAATGTCGAGAAATCGAAATTCTTCTTGAGAAGTGAAGACACTTCTTTAACAAGAATGGAATAAAAAATAAGTAAGTAACAAAGTTTAAAAAAAAACTTTTAATGTAATCAGAAGTTGAAATCTTAATGAACGGATCATGGTTAGTTTCTTTGAGAGGGCAGTTCGATATTATGTGGCGAAGATTTCCAATTACTTCAGGGTGCAATTAAGAGGATTCACTTTGCGGACTTGCACGCTACAGACAGATAAGTGCCTCCACACGGACTGTGGTCATTTATTAGTTTAATTAAATTCACACTCGTCTCATTCATTACGTACTTACTGTTTAAAGTTTATTGGCTACCTAGGCAACATGAAAGACAATGTTTACTCGTAAGACTTTAGTTTTAAGTAGGTATTTTAAGTCTTAGAAGGTACCTACTAATCCTACTAATGTAAAATAGGTTCATGAATTCTACAAAAAAATCCGATTAGGTCCTGCATTATTTGCTTACGAATCACGTGGTCCAGAATTATACCTGTTTTCAGCTGTACCTACGTGAAATAATACGATGATGAAAGATTATTGTTATTATTGTCCATTCAAACAATAAATACCTAATGAAATGAACCTGACATGATGAAATTGTACGAAAAACCATTATTATCCCTATAATGAACCCTCCGTATATAAACCTACGTGCTATTCATACATATCTTTTATCCGCTGAACGCACTTGTATAAAAAAGTTAATTTCCTTTTGTTTCCTTACAAAATATTCATTAAATGATCCGACACACGTTTTTACTTTACATTTCAATTCAAATATATCGTTTGTTTCTTTAATTAGTATGAAAAACATTCATAAACACATTATTATTTCATCACTTGTCTACGCTATTTGGCCGCTATAAAGATGATTCACGCTCACAATGTAACCTATGAAAATTTAATATCGCTCTAATACAAAGTACTTATATGTATATAAAGTGATTGTTATCATACCCATGAAATGTGGTGATACCCAAAAAATTCCGATAACATTCTCGGCATCACAAGAAAAGACTTGAAAGGAGTGAAGGCAAGCTTTGACACTAACGGCCCTCTAAATTCTCTCTGAATAGATTAAAAAAACCTTTTAATATAAGAAGTTTTAGCGGCTATGAGCATTTTCCCGAGGGATAACATTTTTCCGCTGGAATTACATATTTGTTGGGACGTTAAGCTTTTTATGTACCTACACAGCCGACATTTGTATTTATTTGAATGCTCCTGAGTAAATTACTTTTAAAGTTACTTACTTATTTTACATTTATTTTTTGAGGTGAGAAAATCTTTGTGGGCCATTTTTCGACACGCTTTCAAGATTAACGTAGAGATTACTTGGACGAGTTTCTAAATTTGTATTTGAATGTAGTGATGAATGCTGGAGTGAAAAACACGCATATGTTAATATTATGTAGAAACCATCACATATGATTACATTTCGTGATAATTTCGCTATGAAAGCTGTACAAAAGTCTATACTCAGAACAATAACCGAATTAATTTAAATTTTCTAAAACATCGCATTTAAAATACATGAAGTACATAGGTTTCAAAAGATAAGTGGAGCATAATTATACTTGTAATGAATGAGTCTAGTCATAATTAGTTGGTTAATGACTGTGATGCAAAAAGTATGTTCACTATGCAGGTTAATTCGAATAGGCCTTTAAGTGGAACTAATTAACAATTCAATAGTTTTTTTATGTGTAGTCTGGGTTGATTTACATCATCTGTGGTTTTTAGACTGCGTCAGAAAGCGTTATTTCCAATAAAAAATAAATATTTTATGTGATTGTTTTGTTCAAAGAGAGATATTTCCATTACATTCAAAATATATAAATCAAAAGGAGATAAAATTCATAGTTTCAATTTCAAACTGACATTTTCTTTCTCGTTATTGTGTGGTGATGCAAAAATGAGTAGCAATAGCAATATATTAAATGTGGAGAACCTAAATTGTGGAGTAGGTACTGTAATCCCAAACAGAAGGCGTTATTTTTTTAAATCTCATTCAAAAGTGGTTATTTCCAAACTTTAATAATATTTACAAATGCAATTATTAACTTAAAAAAAAATCGTCATTCGAGTGAATAACCTTTCATCAATATTTTACTGAAAAGATATAAAAAAAAAACATCTAAGATGACTTAATCTCATTTATACACCAGCAAGTTTTCAATTCATTCTTTTTGTTTGCAAAGAATATCTTGCACAATTTTCTTACCTGCTTCTTTTAGTATGTTTTGTGCATCTTAGATAGTAATACCAGTTCTACAGTAAAGCTCATGGCGGGTGTACGGATTTGCATTGTATATTTCGAAACGTAAACCATGAGCTTGTCAACAAAACACCGTGTTTCACAGAGGTCAACCTTGGGTCAGCGGCAGCCCTAGTTACGAGGTAGCACCTGCAAGGACCCAAGGCGACGTATTCTCAACCTCGCTGTCAACTCACGTGGAAATCTCGCTCCGAATCTATTCCTAAATGCTAAAATCCGATCAGTCGGATGTTCGTCGACCAGATTGAAATTGACTTGAATATTTAGTGTCCTACCTATATCTGTTTTGTTTACGTAATGGTATCTACCTATACGCTAGCGAACTAATACAATTTTGTAGGATTCCAGGATGCCGGTGTAGGTAATTGCGTAGCACACTCACTCTCCTAATACCATTAATTTTGACACTTGAACAATATTCATTACGTTATATAAGTAGTCGAACAGACGATTTTTTCAAATTTATGAAGCAATGGACTTAAAATACGAGTATTCTTAAAAATCCTTCGTATACTCATAGAAAGTGTGTTACGCAGTGGGATGCTGATTTGAATCTTGTGAGTAAATAAGAGAATTAAAAGCTACGCATTTTCAGGAATGTTTACCAAGTAGACAAGCGCAGAAAAGTTGGTGAACATGACAAGGCTCGAGAGAAAATCAATGAAAACAAGAATAGCCGATAATTAATAAACACTGCAATTTCATTTTAATCATTTCAGTAATTACACCGTCGAAAACTACTGCAGGCCCGGCGAAATTATTTTAATTGACTTTTTAAACTAATTAACAATGTGAAAAGAGGTATAGCTAGATATATGTAGGTTATCAGATTATACGACTTCTGAGAGAGTTGCACGATCTCGCGAAACTTATGAATGATATTTTTTTTAGACTGATGTGAGAGTTCACTTAAGTCACGTACGAGGCACGCTGCGGTCACGTCAAAGAGCAAGACTACGAAAGAATTGAGCGATGTTATCTAAATTGCGAATAAACGATCTAATATTACACTCCATAGATTTTTACCCATTACTGCGACCGTAACGTGCTCTCTAGATAAATCGGGCACATATATCTCCGCTTACCGACAGGTAGTTGAATATTTGTCCAAAACAGGTGCTTCAAACTTTCAGAAATTTATCACGTTTCGCCTACACAAATTTAGTGAAAATTTTCTCAATTAATTTTACTCAGTGAGAGTTAACTAACAGACAAAGTTGGGACAGGCCGACCGTCATTATTAATCTAAGTACCGTAATGAGATTCACCTTCGGCTTATAATTAGGAAAAACAAAATTACCCATTTGCATTAAATGGGTTTAAGAACTTTCCAACACTTCCGGGAGCGTCCTCGTCGTCTTACTCCAGGCAATGGTCGGTCTCGCTAACTACTTTTGCGTTGCGCTTGTGGACGAGATTTATGAGGCGAGCTTTCTTATCGGCAGTATATAATTATTATCTATTAAGTAAATATATACTAATGGCATTTTTGACTACGTAGGTTCCTAAAAAGAAATTTTCTCGTTTAATTAATACATTTCTGATTATACATATTTCTGTGGCCGCCGAAAGAGTCTACAGTTACTTTTTCGGAATCTGGGCATGTAGGTATATTCAATTGCGTTTGTAATCAGTACAACTATAAAATTTCTAGTGAGGAGTAACTTAAATGCTCTTCCTATCACACGTGCAATTTTTTTTCTTAATTTCTACTACAACACAATGTTTAAAACCCATTTCTCGGTAGAATGGGCGGTGTCGTTAATACGGCCGGTTGCAATAAGTACGGACTAGAGCAGCTTGCCAAATCCGGTCAGTAAACCGGTTTCTTTCCCGAATCCTCGTCAATTGGGACAGTGCTAACCGGGTCACATTCGTACGGGTAACCGATGCCAGCTTTCTTTGGATTCCTTTATTTTGACACGACGCGAAATTAACTGTTAGTGTTTACCTTCTTAAAATTGGCAGTGTCCGCGATTTCATGATTTTAATTAATTTGAATAAGTTACACAATGAGTCCAGTTGCTGGAGAACATCCATTTAAAAACCAACCACGAGGTAACCCAGTTATTGCTAATACTGAGAAGTCATTTTTATGACTACTTTTTTCAGTAGGCTTGTTCAAATCAAATCAAATTATTTATTTGTTTGTTACGTAACATGACTTCTCTTCTTATTTTGCTATATATATTTTCTTAATTCCATTTTGGTAAGCTATCGTCGTTGGTCTTATGTCCGCAAGCGCTACTGCTGAGCAGGAGGTCTTTTTTTTTGGGTGGGAAATTATCAAATAACTTCTCCCGCTCTGGGCGGAGCGGGAGGGCGTGTCAGACTCTTACTGATTAAAACCAACCCGTGTTCCTTCGGTTGCCCTGTTGCCGGGGACCACGATCTCCCTTTCGGTTTTCTTCGAAACCCGGCAGGCATCGGCCCTAACGGACCCCGTCAATTCTGCTGACATCTTTTTGAGGCGCGCGTGGAACACAACGCGCCGTCGACCCGGGCCTGGTCCTTATCGGGCGGCAAGCTACCCATTACTCACTGTCCGCAAGCCCGCTCCTACGGTGGCCGGAAATCGGCCTGTGATTCCCGACGCCCTGGGCGTCTCCTCCTGCGGCGGTTAGGGTTAGGTTAATTTCTCAGTAGCAGCCTGGAGTTTGAATTTTCGCCCGATTGATGGCAATAGGTTCGCCACCTATTACATGAGACTTAAACATAACTGGCGAAATGTGCCGTACATAACTGCCATAACCTTTCGGATTACAGGCCTGATGTTATGGTATATATGTGTGTGTTAAAATCCAAGCCTGCAAAATTCTGGCAAATTTTATGCTTTCCCAAATTGAAAGGAAAAACCTGTAAAGCGCGCATGAGCAAAAACGGCTAATCATGTGTTTGTCAAGTGAAAAGATTGGCAGCTTAATAACTGGAAGATAAATTGATTTTGAGGAAGGCTGTGCTGCGGGCATATTTATCACAATACCACCAATACGCCACGCCATTGTTTGCAGCCCAGAGGTTACGCTGACGTATTTTCAATTAAATATTGAGGATTTTATTAAAAAATATAAATTCTATAACCTTAATCTCATAGAGTGGTGGTAGGAAAAAGAGAAAAAGAAAAAAAAGAAAGAAACTTCATGGAAAGTGAGATTAGCCCACAGGTAAAGGAGTGAACTTTCAAGCAAGAGGTCGTGCATTTAATCCCGTTGCACTATTGACATGAACCTTCTAAGACTATGAATTATTATTTTCACTGTCACTGTTCTGTCGCTAATCCGTGAACAGCGTTGTGGGCTGCAATATCGTCTGTGATTTTTTTATGTATTTCTTGTTCCTATGTTTTATATTGTAGCTGTTTTTTGTTGCTTTTAAATAAAAAATAAAAATAAAAAAAGAATTTCTGAAAATTCGGTTATTTAGAGTGGTTAAAAAGGTTTGCCTGGAGGTATTTGAAAGTGTGCAGTACGTGATGCTGATGAAAATATATTTTAGTCTCGCATACCTAATAAGAGAGCAGTTTATTGGGCACTATTCGAAAAGATATGCTACTGCTGAAAATCCCCCTAATAATTTCACGCAAGCCCACGCTCTTGGTCTGTACCATATGGGAGGAATAAGCATTTAAATGTTAAACCGTACAAATAATGTTGTACGGCATGTGATATAATTATGAAGTGTGATGTGAACTCAACTACTGATGACTAATGGATTTCATTCGGGAGAAACCAACCATTTTTACAGACTTCAGCAAAAATACCGCAGAAGTGCCAAGAAAAAACCTTTGATTAATACAGGACTGAGGTACCTACTATCGTACAAATGAGATAACTTTCCCAATTTTGAAAACTTCCTCTTGAGCAAACCGCGGACATTTTCGGCGTATTATGCAAAGCTCATGTGGCCCACATTTGATGCCTGATGGAACAAAAACATTCGTGATGGGCTGCTTTTACCATTACTTGGCCTTATCTCCCTATTTCACTATTTAATATCGTGCGTGAAAGGTTAAGCAAAGATGCATACACATATTTCACGTGTTTATAAATCTCAAGTAATATGCGAACCCATTGCCATAAACCGGGCTCTAGTTCTAACACCGAGCTTCTACTGAGAATTTTCTTAAAGAAAACCAATTAACAATTTGCCCGACTAAGAAACTAAACCCTGAACCCCACGCCGAGCAGTCGCGCATGCCGTCACTAGACCAACAAGGCAAGCTCACTCTTCATACATATTTTTAAGTAAATAAATGTAAATAGGTACACTGGAGCATAAATATATTAAAGCGAAACCTTGTATCTTACCTGCGGTAGGCGAGATTTACCTTGCAAACTACACCCCTTCTATAATTAAATAAAATTACCGCGGCTTTGTTAATAAAAATAATTTATTTGCTTACAAAGGGTGGATTATTCTTCTCTTGTGTTGTAAATAAGCAATCTCGTACAGGCTGACTTTAAGATTCGCTTCTTTGGCATACGGATAGAAAATTGGCAAATTATCAAAATGACTTTTAAAATACTTAGATAATTACGAGTAGCTACAAGACTTACTGGTGCTCACTGACATTGACAGAAACACCACGCGGAAACCACAAATCCAAATAATTTTTACATTTCAGATTATTAGTCTCAAATCAAAGGTGTTCTTAGGTCTCAAATAACTTCCCAGACTGGACTGGGCCGGGGCTGCCTTGAAGCGGCTCCTGCCCAATCTAAGGGGTCCAAACGCCTCCTGCCGGAGGCTCTACGTGGGGATCGTGCGCCTCAAAGAGATGTCAGCAAAACTGACGCGGTCCGCTAGGGCCGCTGCCTGCCGGGGTTGCGAAGAAGTCCGAAAGGGATATCGTGGCCCCCGGCAACATGGCAACTGAAGGAAAACGGGTGGGTTTTAGTCAGTAAGAGTCTGACACGCCCTCTCGCTCCGCCCAGAGCGGAAGAAGTTATTTAATAATTTCAACCCAAAAAAAAGGTCACAAATAACTAATACGCAGCTTGCAACAGGCAATCGTGAAAATTAATGCTTATTAAATCTCTGTAAATATGAAAAAATTAAGTACTAATTTAGAATAGAATATTATGATACACATTCCACTTAATGTAATTACCTACTATTCAATATTGTGGAAATCTTCTTTTTTCTCCTATTGGTGTACGATAAAGAATACTCTATCTACAAATTTTTAAATATATCTTACAGAAATTGTGGAAAGAAAATTATTATAAAACAACACCGTATTGTTATCAGAGAGATTTTTAGCGGAGCTCCGCTGGGGTTAGCGTAACTCCTAATTCCATATTTTCTTTTTTGTGTAAAATAAAACTATGATGGCGGCCGGCCTCGCTCTCGAACGTACATTTAAAACGTGTAGATATTAAAATATGTTTTTGAAACTTTTGTTCGACAAAGGTTTATTTATTACCTATTCTAAAATAAATGGTAAATACACTACTCAATAAAGTCTCGGGAATAAGTCAACTATATGTTGCCTCTTTAAGAAAACTCTTTAGAAAAGGTACTGGCTACAAAAAATTGTAAATATTGGTTGAACCAAAACCGACCTGGTTCGAAACCTAAAAACAAAAGCATTTTGGAATTAAGGAGGTAAACTTCACTTGGTCACAGCGCACGGCATTTTGAAATGTAATAACTTTAGAGATTAGGCTTTTAAGCTTCCTGTACATGACGCCGAAGTCGTACTGGCCGCGACGGCGCCGGGCCACAAGTTTTGTGTATTCAAATGAATATCGCAAATGCGCCGTACCGGAACCGTGTGCACAGCACACTGGCATTGATGCCGAGTTAAAAAGTAAAGGAACGATCACAGTTCAGTAAAGCATTGTCAACGAAACAGCCGGCATGGCGCCGGTGCAGCTCCTGAGTCATGTACAGGAACCCTAACTGTCCATAATCGTATTTTCTTTTTTTCTTGTGAAAATCGTTTTCGCTGCTTTCATGTAACTTTTGTTATTCTGGAGCGTTATATCATGTCGTCATTTAACGCGGGAAGAGATACTGAGGACTGTGGATATGCTGGAAGCAGGGCACAGTCAACGTGAAACCGCCGACGCTGTCAACACGCAGCCAAACGTAATTTTCCGATTATGAGAGCGGTACAGGACGTTACAGGGCAGAAATTATGGAACAGCACTGAGGAAGATACAGGGTCACTACTCAGAGACAAAACTACTTTCTGCAAAATTCTGCGAGGAAGGAGCCTCAATTTACGGCTCGCCAGTTAGTAAGATACTCCAGTCTCAGCACCAAGTGGTCATCATTGACCAAACCGCTAGGGGAAGATTACAAGAAGTCAATCTTCACGCTTGCAGACCGCTTAGAGTTCCAGCTCTTGACGCAGAAATCGAGGGGGTCGATTATTGTGGGCTAACGCACATTTGCACTGGACCGACATGCGTTATTTTTTTGATGAGTCGCGTTTTGGATTTCATCCCGATTCAAGAAGAGTGTGTATTTGGCGAGTTCCTGGCTACCAGAGTCAACTTCAGAATCCTTAGGAAGGTCATCCATACCAGTGTGGAACGATTAAGGTGTGGGCTTGAATTCGCCTAGGTTCGGAAGAACGGACCTCGTTTTGATACGAGGCAATTTAAATGCGGAACAATACTGTGACGTGATACAACCTGATACTCAGCATGCCACGCCGATGTAGATAGAGCCGTCACTAATCTCTTGCGAGGTCCAACCGATTATTAAAAAGTTGCTAGGAATATATATTTTTATTTGATGTTATTTGGGCGTTCGTTTGTTTTTTTTTTTTTTATCTACAAAAATGTGTTTTTTTCGTTTTTGTTTTTGGTACCCAAAAATTATTATGAAAATCTAAAATTACCATTTTATATTTTTGTTTCTTCACTGGCAGCCCTTTTTAAACAAAAGAATTAAAATCTGTAGTAAATTACGCTTCTATTGATATAATTTTTTTTACGTAAAAAGCGTTAAAATTAAAATAATAACTATGAATACCCTTGTAAATAGACTTTGTTGATTAGTGTAATTATATATTGGTAGGTATCTTACCGCGTGTAGGTAAAGGTACGTTATGAAACCGAGAAATTCACGTATAAGATACGATACTTAAACTTTATTTCATCAACAAAAGAACAAGCTTTCACAATTCACACATTTATAATAAACTATTATAGATTCTGCCCGCGACTTCGTTCGCATGGAAGTCGTAAGACACCACAATATACTAAAATAACAGCCACATTTTTATAAAACTTCCCCGTATAATACGTTTGTAGTTTTGGTCTCCGCGTCTAAAATATGAACTGAATCAGGACTGGTGAAGCAGGAGCAAGCGACGTACAGTTGTCCGTGTGAGAAGCAGCTCATCCTGAGGTCGACACCCGCAGCCTTCAGTAGCAATTTGCCATTGCTTGCGAAGTTTTTCGTTTTTTTTTTGTGAATTAAAGTACGCCTACGTTCCTGCATAATATTTACTACACAACACTGATACACTAACTATTGTATTCTACAAATTATTCCTGACGAACAGCTATCACTAAAATAATATAACAGTAGATTGTAAACACGCGGGATTCCTCATTAGTATTCATCTATTTGTCCTAACCTAAATTTGCGGAATACGAACATAAACCAATATCGCTCATCCCCCATAGCAAATAGCGTGATGATTTATTCTCTATAGACAAACCAGATTTTTATGGATTATTTTGCAACATTTTTACAAAATCATCCGATAGTATTTGCGTGATGCTGGAACGTATATTCAGACAAACAGACAAAAATTCTAAAAACTATATTTTCGGCATTAGAATTGTTCCCAGTCCTCGTGGCAATTACTTTTTTTCAAAAATATTCAATGTGCAGGTTGACTTCGCTCCGGTTTAGTTATTTGTATATATTAGCTGACCCCACAAATGTTCTGTCCAAAAGAAATGTTTCAGAAATGTATCGACTATGTACACTATAAGTAAATATCGCTATACAATATAGTAACCGTTTTTTAATGATAATTTTCTATAATATTACTTCGTTTTAATGTACATTCAAATTAACTCGATCAAGAAGAGCATCACAACGTAAATATGGTGGATCAGCAGTACGCGAAATAGAGATAGTTTATCTTCTTCTCCTTTTCGTGTGGTTAGTGACTAACCTGGTGTCAGAGTTTAAAAGACGCCCATGGGCCTTTGACTTGGCTTCACATGCCGTCGAGAAATATCTGTCAGGCGTACCAGTTTGTGAGGATAGTTTATTATTTGGTATGAAATGACATTTGATTGATGTGTCTATGTGTATCAGCTAAAAAAAACAGGCGAGTTCCGAAAAAAAAGACTATCATTTAAGTTATAATAATAAAATAGGACTACAGGATATTCTACTCGATTGCGGCAGCAACTCGCAGAAGCAAAGACGAAGTCACAGAAAGACGTCACGTCACAAAACTTAAAACTGTCAAAGTCGTCAAACGCCATGTCAAACCCAACTGTCATGGCTACCCTAAAAATAAGGTAATCTTATTAAAAATCTTCCTAAATAATCATTTTTGTACGCCTGTACTCTTCTTCAAATGAATTCGTTTGTATTTTTATGAAAGTCCCCTATTTTTCCTATTTATCTATCTATGGGCTACCACTATAGACATAGTGGTAGCCTAAAATCAAACATCTCCTTTAAATAATTCATACAAAATTCCCATAAAAATTTTACAAATTTTATCGGCAATTTTTAAAATATTTATTTCCGTAAGAATTTAATTAATTATTACGAACATTTTAAAACAAAAAATTGCCAAATCGGTCCAGCCGTTCTGAAGTGCTGCGCACCAACGAACAGCATTTCATTTTCATTATATAGATATAATCGGTAAGTACTTACATGATATAGCTGGGTGTTACATAAAAATCTAACAAGTTCATACCATCTCAGAAATGAAATCAAATTTTTCATTTCTGAGATGGTATGAACTTGTTAGATTTTATGTTATTGCTATATCCCGTCCCGTCCCGGATACACCGTCACCGTCCTCCGTACTAGTCGAAACTGTATCACGGTAGGATAGTCTTTCTCAAACACAACAATAGTAATTGGGAATATGCATGTATTTTTTTCTTACTTACGGATGGTTTTACTAAAGTCAGATATCTTTTATTCGTGGTATAAATTGGACAGACAGTTTTTGTTTACAAATACTCACTCACTTACTCTGCGTTCAGCGCTCGGTGTGGTAACACGCCGTGTTCAGGTTCGCGACAAGTCAATCATCATCCTGAGGATGCCTCGTTGAGAGATGTCGATTTCTTTCAAGATTTTTGTTTGGCTCTTTAGAAATAGCTAAGCGGAACACGTTACTAAATATATCTACGTCTATTGTATTTTATAATGGATTTCCGCAAGTTCACGCCTGAATCAATTAACTATTTACAAATACTGTAAAAAATACAACATTTATTCGCAAGATAAGCCATAGGTACATTTGTTAAAATAGTTTGATCGAATCCACCCTTAAGCAGTAAGGGTCAGTAATACAAACCCAAGAAAAGTATTAAAAGTCAAATTCAACTAAAACATGTTGCTCAAAAAAAAATGTGCAATCAACAATTTTCTACTACACTTCTAACGCAGAATCTCTTGAAGGTCATAACTTTCAGTACTGCAGGTTCTACTCGTTCTAAAATAATTATGACCTTGATACACCTCCCCTTACACTAATGCAATAGGTGATAATCCACTGGCACAAGGCATAGTAAATTGAAGGAATTAATTTCACATTACAGATGTTACGAATTTCTTAAAGATAAACATCATGTTCCTGACTCTGGTGGTTAATGTTCTTAATTACCGGTTTAGACGTTATGTTTATCTTAAAATAGGTATGCAGGATTTGAGCCCAGATAATAATCATTACCAACTTTGGTATCAGTACAAAATTATTTTGTTCTTTTAAAAACTGTAGCTACTATGATTCTACTAGACGTGAATTATACTAATTTATTAAAGATTTCCGTATGTATTCTGCGTTTGATCACACAATCGTTATAATTTCTTATTAGTGTCATGAGGGATCAGTGTGAAGTATGAGAAGATTTTCTTTATTTTATGCCCTCGTAAAAGTGACCATTCCGCACCATTACGACCATGGTGGGTTATATGTCATTATCGCCTGCAAATGTTACTGAGAGTGGCTGCGTTTTGAGTATAATGTCACATTTACATATTCCATAAGAACCTACATTACATAATAGACATTACAATCAAACGTTATTATTTTAATTCTACTTCTCTATCTCACATGAAGCAAAAGCAATAGTACCTGAAAACTGAATAATGTTTTGATTTCATCTTAAAATATTGCATTGGCCAAGCATTGAATTGCTCCGTGTGAATGCTTTAAGTGACAGAAGATGTAAATAAATAAATCAAATTAAGTTAAGAAAACGATGTAGTATCTACACTTCAACAAAAGTTTTAACCCGGACTTCAAACCATGAGTGCCCCTTGTTCAAATAGTTTCGGCTAACATGGGTTACCAATATTTTTGTACCAACGGTAGTTTCAAAGTTCATAGTATTATTTAACTACACACATCAAAAGTGTCTAGGGATCAAGCATTTTTATGCGGATTTCTTGAGATTGAGATGTGGCTTTGTAATAAATTTATGATTATATAAATTTATATGGATCCTTTTTTTTTTGGTGCATTTCATAATTTGAAACAGGAACTGTTAATCAAATTCGAGTAAAAGATGAAAATCAGCTGTCAATATTTTCCCTATAAAAACATACAACGCATTGAAGACATTTTAGTGCTACTGTTTCCCTACTACTGATTAAAACCAACGTTATTATGGAGCGGCGACGTCATTTAAGCAGGGAAGAAATGCTCAGAGCCGTGGGAATGATAGAAGCTGGTTCCCGGCAACGTACTGTGGCTTTAGCTCTGAATACAAGTCAGAGTGTTATCAGTCGACTTTGGACACGTTACCGAAGCACTGGTACCGTGGCTGAGCGCCATGGAGGACGGTATCGCTGCACCACACGGAGACAAGACCGATACATTCAAATCTTAACTCGAAGAGCTCCAACAATAACCGCCATGATGTTAGCCGTGAGGCTTCATCACTCTTCAGGGAACTTAATTAGCGACCAAACAGTCAGAAACCGCTTGCATGAAGTGAACCTTCATTCCCGAAGACCGCTACGGGTACCACCTATAGCAATGCACAATCGTAGGATTCGATATCAATGGGCTCTTGAACACAGAAATTGGGCAGAAGAACAATGGCGTTTCGTGTGCTTTTCTGATGAGTCTCGTTTTGGTATGAGACCGGATACAAGACGTATACGATACTGGAGAACCCCTGGACGCCAACAGCGATTAAAATCCTGCCAGGAAGTCCATCCTTATAGTGGTGGAACCATCATGGTATGGGCGGGTATTTGGATCGGCGGAAGAACTGAGTTGATTTGGATCAGAGGCAACCTCAACGCTCAAATTTATGCTGAGACGATTGTATCTGACGTCATCGTTCCTCTACAAGTGCAAATCGGTCCCTTATTTCAGTTAATGCATGATAATGCACGACCGCACACCGCAAGAGTTGTAAGACAGACTCTCGCCGCAGCTAACATCAATGTCCTGCTCTGGCCTGCTCAGTCGCCAGACTTGAACCCGATTGAGCATGCATGGGATATGCTACAGAGAAGAGCTCTGCCGAATATGGAGGGTATCCAGTCGCAAGAAGACCTTTTTTTGTTGTTGCAACGAACATGGGCGGCCATTCCACAGCGTGATTTGGATGAACTCATTTTGAGTATGCCAAACCGATGTTCTTGTGTTGTTAGTGTTCGCGGTAGAAACACGGATTATTAATTGTTTAAGTTACCCAATAAAATTTTAAAGAAAACTGTTATTTCAGTCTTTTTTTCGAACTTTAATGTTAGTGGTTCAAATGTCAAAAATCCCTTTATTAGGAAAATGGCAAATTTCTTTATTAATGCAAAGGTGACTTGGTTTATCGTTACTGTGACAAACGAAAACACTTTATTTGATGAATCCTTAAAGAAAATTTTAATTAATATCAATCAGGAGAAAAATTATTGCAAAAATATATGTTGATCCCTAGACACTTTTGATGTGTGTATTTAACTTTAGCTGGGATAACTTGACTATTTTGTTCTTTGAAGAAGCACGTGATAATATAATTTTTTGTAAACAAATACATGAACCGGAATGTTTGAACAGATTTTTAAAAAACACAGTATTTTATTCAAAACAGAATTCAATTGGAATAGGAATTAGAACCCCATGCAAATATGGAATTATTCAGGTGCCCATCGTATACAATATATTCAGGTAACTTTATGGAAATCGGGGGCCCGGACAGTAATAATTCCAGCGTTTGTTTGTGTACATGTGCTGCCTGTTACGCAATATCTCAAACTGCCAACATACAGCTAAATTCGATTGTAAGATAAATAAGGATATATTTAATAGTTTCAGCAAATTATCTTGGCTGTATAGTTGGTAGATCCGGCTTGTCCGAGCAATTTGATTGATATCTAAATCCGTCCTACGTTGCCCAGATATTTTGCCGTAACTCTATCTTATGAAATCAATATTGGTACAAATGTTCCTACAAATCATCCCACAAAGGGAACTTACAAGCTCGTAGAAATGAAGTGGAAATCGTAAAAATGGGGAACAAAAGGTTGTCATTATTGTAGGCTAACGTAAAGCATGTTGTAACTGAGTTTAATTCCTTTGAATTTCATTCCGCCAGCTTTTAGGGAATCTCAGCTCTAGAGGAAATAAAATAAACATTTTATTACTTAGATTTTTTTATTTAAAAAAAAAAAACATTTTTAAAGGAAATCAAAATGACCTATTTCCAAGCAACCATTTCAGGCCGTAAACATAAACATCCGCTAATGAGCATTCAATATCCCAATTTATGGTTGATGCAACGATCGGTCAAGAATTAATTCTCATAAATACCTCGATGGATAGATTATTCTAGATCTCTATTTGCGTGACGCAAATAGGAGAAGTAACCAAAGCAAATATGCCAAATTCGCAGATTTTATATTTTAAATAAAACTACTTTCTAAAAGACCAACCTCTTCTAATTCTAGATATGATACGTAAGCAGTACTTCAATATCCCAAGTAATAAGGCTCTTGTGTAATATTGACATTATAGCCCCTATGCGGTATACCATCTGGCCCCCAAACCCTCCACCTTCCTTACGTCAGTATTTTTAAAGCACCTTAACGGCCCTTTATGCGGTGAAAACGATTTTCTTTATATCCTGGCCCTGTTCAATGAATAAACTGTTTTGCCTTCCATACCATCAGTTTTATATGATAGATATGCAAATTATAAGTATCTACATGGTTCGCCAGTATCCTCGGAAGTGATCGACCAAGGCGTATTGTTGTTCGTCTTCCGTTCACTAAAGACGGTATTTAGGCTCATGTAATAGGAGATCGGGTCATTTATCGGACCCAATCGTAAACTCCAGGCTATAAACTGCTACTAAAATCTTCTCTACAAAATAACCTAGGTAGGTAATAAAATTATTTGAAAAGCTTTGAAATCCTCAAAGCTTTAATTATGATGCCTAAAGATAGTTTTTCAAAGCATCAACTAAGTTTGAAGTTTTAAATAAATGAAGGATTAAACCTATCCTTCAAAATTCTGAAATAATTCGTTAGATAGGCTGTGAAACAGTGACAGACCGAATAATTTTCGCATTTATAATATTATTAGTAAGGATTATGTAAACGAAGTCTGCATTATTGATTATGTATAATTATGTGTGCATGCCAAGCTAAACTATAATGAAGATGAATAGGTGTAAGCCGAATTTACAATGTAACCACATGGCATTGCATACAACACAAAATAATCACCTGTCTAAATATCAATTGGTCGAAAAACTTGCAAGCGACGATGTTTATCATGTGTTGCAGTCATATACATGAATAACAACTTATAACTAATTAATTAATAACAATTTTATAATATCCTAAATTAACTAAAATATGGCGTTGAAAAACTCCACCACATCGCCGTCGTCTGGTACGTTACCATGAGACTGGTGGCATTGCCACGTTGTATGGCATGTAGCCTCTGACTAAGGTTAAAGCCAGACCTTGGGGCGCGCGAAGTGTCAACCGGCCGTTCAGAGATTTCATTAAACTACTGTTTAATAAAATGAATAAATAGAGTCATTATACTAAATCATAAATTTTAAAAAATCATGTGATAAACTTGCGATGATTATCTGTACTTAATCATAAAATATAATCGTCGTAATATTATATATACTATTTACAATGAAGTCACAACCTTCTCATAACCTTCATGGCATAAAACTGTACTACGTAGGTAGGTACGTACTTTCCGTACGGTCCCCATGCTGAATTGCAGAGTAACTAATAAATTAAAGCCTAGTAATTTTATTGATTTGAAACCAATCAAACTGATGAAACGTTAGTCAAAACAATTTATGCATTCCTCGAAGACCAATAAACTTCGAACGCATACCATGTTATTAGAACATGAATACATAATTATTATAGTGAATCCAATGTCAATGGTTCTGTCGAATGAAATTTTGATAACGTTTCGTCACAGAACCGTACCTGTATTCTGTACGTGATTATTGTAATAATTGGAACAGCGGGACTGCTCTTGATTATTCGTTTTCAGAATACAAATTAATGAAACGATAATTATAAATTTACGATTTCAGCTTTAATTTTTTATGTAAACTTGGAAGTACCTAGGTAAAATAATTGGTAGCAAAAGGGCGTACCTATTAAATTGTCTACCTATAGTATACGCGAACTTAAAAAAAATAATTAATTAAGCAGTAGTGTAATTTAACGTACCTACGTATTGGAGACTAAAGTGGGTTTGATTCATTGAAAATAAAGGGCCCCTCTATCTGTTTTAATCGCTCTATGGTACTGACCTATGACCTATCTAGTACATTTGTTGTCTAGATTGAAAATATTTCGGTGAGCAATTAAGTAATACACTTGAAATTTTCCGTACAAATAGAATGAGAATCTGTAATGTTGATAGAAAAAGATTTTTCATCCAATAGAAGATAGAGTATATTCGTAGGCCGAGACAGGCTTTTATATAAGAAAGGTTAGACCCAGATGTGGACCGGAGAAACCTATCCGAAAAAGAAAAGAAAGTTAATAAGTTCTAACAACGTATCACCGCACGGGGCAGACAATTTTCTAAAACAACTTTTTGTCACATCATTAGCTCCCGGGCATGGCGGCCCGTTTTCCGTTCCATCGATCTATAAACCTGAGTGCGACACTGCGGAACGATGTTATACATTGTGAACAAAAGTCATAACCGCTATATTAAAGTACAGTTGAAATGTATCAACTACACAATTCGCAAGAAAGTGCAATTTTGTTCGGATAACTTTCAGAAGTGGTGCCGGTCTGGAAGCAGCCCCCAGAGACGCGTGCCAGCCACCCAACCTCGCAGAAGACGATACAGGACTCTTTACTTTTCAAGATAACACTTTTTAACTACCTTTACCTCGCCAAGATCGAGATTTAATTTAAAAATATGAGTTTATTATCCTTATTTACTGTTTTCTTTTATAAGGAAAAACATTTTCTTATTTTTTTGTAATGTTCTGTTCGCAAGGGTAAACAATATAGTATAATTAGTCAGAAAATCCAACATTACTTTTCATATACCAATTCTGTAATAAGTTGCGCCCACACAAAATTATATAAATATAAGGCTGATGCCTTTTAATTGGAAAACCAGAGTAAACGAGCTCATTTTATGTAGAATGTTAATTAAATACTCCAAGATAAATAGATTTCATGTAATTTATCTGGAAAGCTATCACTGAACAAGTTGAAGCAATTTACCTACACAAGCACTGATTTCATACACAATCTCCAAAGAACGCGAGAGAATTCGTATCATTAGAACAATGAGCATGATTATTCAATTCAAAATAATATTCGTGTTTAATTTGTCTTTTCAAATACTTAGAGAAAGATCCAAACTTTATAAAGACAAAACAAAATTTACAAAGACAAACACCAACAGCGTTTTCTCATAAAGTTAATGAAAATACAAGGGATTGTAATGAAACTCGCTAGCTGCCTATCATTCATTGGAGTTACAAGCACGAATTCTAATTTTATGGTTTTCAAGTCGAGAGTTATCGTAATTTGTTTCCAAGTTCGGAAACAATTTGGAACATTTATTCGTCTGTGACGTAACATATACCAACATATCAAAGTAACGTGATAACTTGTAGCGTTAAATTGCTTTAGATATAATAGGGTGGAAAGTTGGCAATATTGGCTCTCTTGGTTCGCTCCGGGAGAAACACGTTGAACAAATCAAGCCGGCGGTGTAGCGGCCACTCAGCTGTCACCGCAAATTGGATTGACTTCGCAAGATAGAAATATACGCTTGAAGCTCACAGCCCGCGCCGCTCCCCACGGTGCATTTGGGGCGGCGACAACATGGAACACGTGTTGTCCACTGTTAACAAAAAAACTCATTAACGCCCTAACATTGTTGGTACGAACGGTTGTTCGTTCAGTTGTTACTGAATATCCTCTTTTCTAAACGTGGTGGACGGATTCACAAAGAATCAGGTGCTGCCGTGCAAAAATAAAATACACCAACGCTCTCAATGAGATATTTTATGATAGGTATAAAACTAGACATTCCTTTTTGTACCCGCCATGTTCGTGGATCACAAAAATACTACCTAATGAGAAAGTTGCTTTACTAGGCACTGTAATACCAACTGAATATAAAATTCTAATAAAATATTTTATTACAGCAGTGCTGCACCGAATGTAAGTGTTAGATAGTTTTGCGTTGTTCTATGTTGGGTCTTATTTACGATGCCCAGAAAGCGGGAGTTCAAACAAATTGTTGTGCAGCTCCCTCCGGCTAAACCTCGGTAAATTGTCGACATAAAACGTTATGAGAAAACGCCTTAAACCACAAAGGCTGCCTCCAATCTCTTGTTGCCGTATTTTGCATCTGGAGTGTACTTCTAAACCGAGTTTGGGGTCCCAAGACACGGTATTGTCTGCACTGAATGACCATTCAACTTACTTACTGTGAATATTTTCTAAACTCGTAGCGGTAACTTACTGTAGCCACATAAAATATACATGCAACGATGTTGTCAAGGGTGAGCTTGCTTCCTTCATTCTGTTACGCAAATGGTGTTTACTAACAAGTTGTTTTAATTTTCATGATGCTGTTTTGGATAATGAATCGTCAGTCTGAAGTAAAGTAGACGATGCAGTACGCTTTGTCATACGTAATGTGATCTTTATGATTTTGGAAAGGATATTTAAATTTGGTAGGATTCCAAGTGCAGTCCTTGCCAACGTTCTCTAGTCTCTCTAGGGTGGATTTATGAGCTTGGCCTGACAGTGAACTAAACGCCGAGGATATAGTGCGAGGTAACGGTGACTTGTGAATGTAGGTATTATTATCGAATAGATTCAATTTTAGAAGTATTTAAACGTCACCTGCATCGATGAACAATTGAACACGCGTGTATTTGTCAAACACGTTCGTTTGGACATAGATTTTAAACATGACACGAATTGGAGTATATTTTATGAGACCACCTAATATTTATTCAATAACTACATAAAATTTACTTACATTTTGATTAAAATTAAGCAGAATTTTAAATGAATTTAGCTTAAATAAATCGATTAAAAAACTAGACCACTACAACGATATGCGCGTGTTTAATTCGGTCGAGTACCCCTTAATAAAAGGCTCAAGCGAAATGAACGTTACTCAAGTTACGTTCGCCTTTGTGTACCCATGCACAAAAACCAGCTGATGGTCAGCGCAAGTTTGGTGCAAACATTAAATGTTCCGCCCTTATCGCCGTGCAAGCGAACAATTTGCATTGCATTATACGCTGAATTACGTTACGCTGCCTCTACGTAGTGGTGCGCAATCGTGCACGATGGTGCGCAATGTTGCTCGAATTACGTCCATCGCACGACTCAAATAAGAGTTCTATCAATGTAGTTCATCAATAGACATTGTACAAGTTACGTCATAGTACACAGACAGCTTTTCCTGTCACACACAACTGGCACTCGCCTATGTCCGGAGTAGTCCGGACACCTGACATGCGAAATGGATAGCAATCATGATTGCCCATTTGTTTTTCTTCAATTCCCAGATTAACATCTAAATAAAAGAATAACAAATCAGTATAATAAACGACGCTAATAAATCGAAATAAAAAGTGGTTGACTTCGTATATTGGCAATTCCAAAATACAATTAAACAGCAACGCCATCTGTCCGGATTGGGATCACTAAGGCGGGAGATTAATGATTAATCCGGCCAGCATAATACTGTTACAGGGTATTATTTATGACTACAAGGGCAATGATGCGAAGCAAAGTATCCATTTTCGGCAAAGATTTATGTTGCAATCCCAGAAGGTGTGAGTAAAACAGGTCAGGGAACTATAGACAAAACAGCGGGATTTGTCGACGCGCCGCCCGTCTGAATATTCATCACTATCAATCAAGTGCGTAAATAACATAGCGATGAGACAGAGGTCTCGTTATCGCTAAGGAGTTACGGTCTGCCCTAGAATAATAAAACTATATCTTATTCATTCATTAACTACTCTCTCAGTTTATGGTTGACACTAAATTTTCTGAAGGTATCGAAAACAAACAGTCCTTATCCAGATAAATGTAATTAGATTTCAATTTTATTATTATTACGTCGTATAAAATAGGGATCCATTAATTTATTCATTCATTCACCCATTGATTACTACTCCCCATCCAGCTGACGAAGATAGGTGTTCAGCAGCAAACGCACTTGTAACGTAACCACACACAAGCCAAATAAAATAAAGAATGTTTTTTTTTTTTGAACCCGCGACGCTACAGTCTGTTTTTATGTTTGATACTTTGAAAAGTAATAGCTGTTAGATTTTAGCTTAGACTTTTAAAGCTTTTATATCTTTTACATTTCTCATCACTAAAATTGTTCTAACGTGAACTAAATGAGCTCACAATCAGAAACAGCGCAACAGTAACAATTACAGTCATTACCCGATTCATTACAGCGATACTCCTGTTTGTTATGACGTTCTATGCATAGCCTTCCGATGATATCATCATGAACATGCAAATAGTTATGAAACTGTTTTGTGTCTGACTGACTGACAAACAACGCAACATGAACAGAATATGCAAATTGGAAAATTCATCAAAACATCATTCTATTGGAGTGGAGTTACCTTATCATAAAATTAAATTAAAATGGTCTAGCGACCCGTCCCACTTCGCACGGTTTTTACAAATTGACATAACGAGATTTCTTAATTTGATGTAAGTTTAATATTAATGTATTATAAACTTTCGGAAAAATCTCTAAATGATGGAGAAAACCGCATCAAAATCCCTCGCGTTGTTTAGAAGAACAATGCGGTCACAAGGGTCACACAGATTGCCGGGGGTGCGAAGAAAACCGAAAGGGAGATCGTGGCCCCCGGCAACAGGGCAACCGAAGGAACACGGGTGGGTTTTAGTCAGTAAGAGTCTGACACCGCCCCGCTCCGCCCAGAGCGGGAGAAGTTATTTGAAAATTTCCCAGGCAACAAAAAAATAAAAAAATAGGGTCACATAGACGCAAAAAGCGACTTTAGTTTACAATATGTATACATAAATAAAATCTTGTAGAATCTATGTAAAGAAGCTGACCCGACAGACGTCCTTTCAAAATTTCAATAATTCATACTAAACTTTCATAGAAAAAAAGGCGTTCAGTTTTTCCCGAATTTGAACATTTTCCGGGAATCTTATCCAATTTTCTCTTTCTTTAAAAACAAAATTCGAACTATTACAAACATTTTAAAACAAAAAATAGTCAAGTCGGTCTAGCCGACGCCAACGAACAGCATTTCATTTTTATTTTTATATGTAGATATAGATTACAATCAAAAACGTTCGCTGTACCTACTTGACTGCAAAAATAAAGGTGATTTTACACCGACAAGGCGCGGCATAGATGGAATGGGTGAGAATTGAAATTTGTATGGCAAAATTTCTTTCCACGCCCTGTCCATCTTTGGTGTAAAAGATCTTGAACCTTATTGCTGTGAGAATTGGGTATTTATTTACTTTTAAAACGGATATAAGAATTTCGCACCGGGGCCATGGAGGACTCGCACGGTCTCTCTCCGTCAAGCGCTGACTCGCGATGTCTCGGCGGGCGCGGGACAGCGCGAGCCGGCGCTAGGTAGCGCTGGCCGGCGCGTGACATCGCGATGGACATCTTCCGGTGTAAAAGGGTAAGCGTGATTTCAATTCTCGCCCATCCCATCCACGCCTCGCCTCACCAGTGTAAAACCACCTTCACAGTAATGTGTTGGGGTATCACGATCACGAAGTGAAACAAATTCATACTTCGCGACTCCGCCCCATTAACCAATAATTTTTCACATTTCGTATCGCCGCGGGCTCTTGTGTAATTGACGCAGCATTAATCCGAATTGTGCATGCACTGTTTAATTTTATAAATGCTGTATTTTCAACAAATTAAAAACAATAATGGTATAATATGCTGGTAAACCTTCTCTCTGAAATTAATAGGACTTTTTTATGAAGTAACTTTCGTGAAATAAGTTTAGGATTAAGTGATCTATTAAGAACGAGATCGATCTAGTACAGAGCTCTCGTAAATAGGTACCGACGGGCTCCATTTCAGTTCAAAGTTATTCGGGCAAGGTTAAAATGAACGCGGAAAGAAAACCCCCTGAACAGGTTTAACATTATATTAAACTAGCTCTTTCGTTATTGTCGGCAATATTTAATATTAATAACTACTGTGGGCGTACTGTGGGTAGTGTTGGTTAATGCGCAATAGAAAAACCGTTTGCAGTTCAGATCACATTATAATTTACTATCAAATTAATCACACTAGCAATACACACACTGGGTGCGATACATGGCGTTTATTAAAATCATAAATTACAATTAACACAATAACTGAGCATAACGAATCGAGTACAGTTCCGCGACATCTTAACTCCGATGCGATCAGAGGCTGAATCCACCCTTGCCGTGGCATTAAAACATCACGACTTTGTAGAAGCGCGCTTGGTGTCGCTTGGAATCGCAAGGGCGCCATTGGCGACATCACGTGATCTACGTGATGTCGCCAATGGCGCGCTTGCGATTCGTTTCGTGTCCGTACTAATGACCGGATCCGACAAATATATATATATACATATACATTTATTGCTCGTTTAATAGTATAGGATGAGCCACGATAATTGTACAACATAAACTGTTTGCTGTCTCTGCGTGCAATTAGTTATTATCAGAAATCTACTTCTATAAGATTAGTATATTCTGTGAGACTGAATGAAATTATAATTTTCATTTGTTTCTATTTAAAAGTTAACAAAACGAAAGCATTCGAAATATAATTTAACAACCCAGTCTTCTAATTTAAACCCAATTTACTTAACAAAGTTAGTAATGTGGTGCTGTGTATTTAAACACAGACAATAGATTATAAAACTACTGATAAAAATAAGTTAACGAAGAAAGACGAGCCCACAGTTGATTAAACCAAAAGTGGGTAGGAGGTACGAGCGGTTTTTCTTAGAATTTACTTCAGAATTCCATGACAGAACTCGAAGGCTTATATACTTTACACAAATTGTTTTAATCACGCCAAACTTGAAAACTTGTTTTGGAATCTCATCTATTTTCACAATAGTTGTTTGTGAACATTTCAGGATAAAACCGCAAGGCTATTTATCTTTTTAACGAGTGTTCGGTTTCGATACAGGTGCGTAGCTCATATATTTTTGTATTCTCGAAATAGACCCTAAGTTTCACGTAGACAGGGTCTAAATTAAATTAATAGTGATCGATGAGACGTATACTATAAAATACGAGCACGAGTAACGTTCACACTTCATAAATTGTATATTCATGGCTATCTTTCGAAGTCGCTTACCTGAAGTTATTTATCTATTTTAGACCGTTTTTCTATTTATTTTGATGTGCGGGTAAAATATACGTGGATCCTTCCTATGGTAACTTTAACCGTTCCAAACAGGATATTATTATGTAACCCCAAATTTAATATTCGGTTTTAACACCACCAGAGCGTAAAAAGGCGGTTGTGTTGTCTTCTATCTAAATAATTCCGTTGTATCACCTCAAAAGTTGATTTAGTATAATTAGGGTTCGTACCACGGATGTACTTATTATAAGTAGGATTACGCAATCCAAAAGATGGTGTGACGTGACGTTCAATCATATAATTATGTTAATACCAAGGCTCAGTATTTTTTCCATCTCACCGCTTGTTGTGGAATTTCTCTTCAAATGCTCACCGAACTGTAAGTCTTATAAGTTTTTGAATAAAAAAAGTCTGCCGTTTTTCATAACAACAAAGACGGTTTGCTAAAACACAAATCTTTTCCGCTTGAATTAAAGTGAGGCGACAACAATTCATCATTTTGAGCCTTTTTACTTCCTTCTGACTAGTTCTGACACGTAGCAGATACTGCGGCCGAATGTCTTTTGTATTAGAGCAGCGATCGTGCGGGACAACCGACGACATTCTACCGAGGAAATAGTTTAAAGTGTGCAGATATAGAGACACTTGGCTGTTAATGGCGGCGCTATTTCTAAAAGCTAGTGTCGACTTTACGTCAAATTCACTACTGTTGTCATTTCTACATGTAGTTCCTTATTTCTCCGTTCAAGAAATATCGGTCCAGTATTCCAAATACAAAGTTATCACCATCTTTTGTTTAAAATCGAGAACGCGAGCGCAGATACGAAACAGTTGTAAATATAGTTAATGACCTTTTATAGAACGAACAGAAACTTGTACAGTTTATCTCGGGAAATAACGTCATATGTAATTTATAATATTGCTTTGCTTATCTGCAGCGGATGGAAATTGCAGCGCGTTGTTGAGGTAACGGGTGCAGGGTGCACGAGGGGCGGTGCGCCGCGAATCTTAATTTCCTACAAATAAAATGCAAACATATTTGCACGAAGTATATGCTTTGTGGGGTTAGACTGATGAAAGATTACCCCAAATTGAAACGCTAGTTTATCTCATTTTACTTATCTACTTCTTTTCGTGTGGTTAGTGACTAACCTGGTGTCAGAGTTATAAAGCGGCCCATGGGCCTTCCTCCTTGGCTACACATGCCGTCGAGAAATATCTCTCAGGCAGTCTCTCAGGGTTCCTCACGATGTTTTCCTTCACCGTTTTTGAAGCAATTGATAATTATACAATACACACATGAATCCGAAAAGTCAGAGGCGTGCCTTGGGTTCGAAGTCGAGACCTATGATTTGGCAGCCCGACGGTCACACTACTATGCTATCACCGCTCACAATGTACTTGTGAGGTAGGTTTTTTAAAGATTGCAGATCTAGTGAAAGGGTGCAGTTTGCTTTTTTAAATTAATGAAATGTTTCACTTTTCAGACATTAGAGAAGAAGGTACCCGTGAAGGTTTACGAAACTTTTATTATGTTTAACAAATTATCGACAGCTTAACAACAAAAACAGTGTTAAAATGGAAAGGATTCCCACATGTTTTTAATAATTTAAAAAACTCTACTGTATCGCAAACAGTAGGTATATAACGTCTGTACTCTCATCAGTCTTCAAGCATGATGTTAGCTCACACAATTACGTATAACGCGACGCGTTGAACAATAATAAGCGTCTTACCTTACAATATACATACATCTTCAAAATCACCTGAGACACTCACAATTTATATATAAGTGCCCACCTACTTAACTAATTTCTCATAATTAAAACTTGCACACTGGGGACCAATTTAATTTCTAAGTCCGTAGCTAAATGTACTCCATGTTGATTGGATGCTGGCGCTTCGATAAGTACCTACAGTTTTTTCTACTCCCCCTGGTAATTCATTGCCTGCACGATACCTAACTTACTGAATGGGGTCAAACACGTAATTAGTTTCTCTAAAATGTTAATGGAATAGCATTTATTTAATTGGATACGATGCAGTTTAACACTTACTCTGCTCCTATTTAAAGAATTAGATTACTATATAATTATAAATAACTAGCTGATCTGACAGACGTTGTTTTGTCCAAATTTTGATTCCCATAGAAGCACTTTTCTGAATTTAAAATTTTACATGCACTTACCACTTTTCCGACTTTGAAAATTTTACAAGCTCTTACGACTTTTCCGAATTTGAAAATTTTCTGGGATTTTTTTTAAGAACCTAATTCTAACTATTATGTCGGAAATGTATATATATTTCCGACTTTTCCGGTGGATTTTCCAAAATTTTCTTTCATGCAAACTTTGTCAGAAAATTGCCCTGTTTGATAGTCACGCGCGACGGCAAATGATTCAACTTCTAGTCACTCCGATGGAGATCCTGAGTACATAATACATATTAGTTAGAAGTACTTTGAAATAGAGATAAATGTCTCTATATGACTGATTCATCACAAGTCCGGTCAGAGATCCTCTAAAAACATTTTTTTTTTCATACTTAGTCGAACATAATTTTTATAAAAAAAGCTATTTTTGTTTCACTGCTCGTTGAAATAACTTGCCGAGATGAAAGAATATCCAAATTTATATTAGCTGCTAGAACGAGGCACCCTCTCTGAAATATGTCAACCGCTCAGTATTCTTGGAACGAACGGACTATCTTTCGAGGACTTCATGACATAAACGGATACTTTAACAACAAAATGATCAAGTAGTGCAACTTTATATCTATACATGAAATAGAAGGACAGTCTCAACATTTATCTACAGCTGTTCCATAAAACAGAGCTACGAATGACAACGTAGAATATACATACATATATGTATACTGTGTAGGTAGGTACGTATGACCACAAGCAGTCAACACCCAAAGTGTATCTTCAAGCATAGCATTCTCTAGATCACGTCCTAAATTGGATGACAATCAAAAAGCTACGCACTTAACCCGACTCCGGGGTGAGTAGACCAAATCAATAGAACACACGTGTCACCGAAGTTGGCACGTAAATTAGAGAGCGACCGATTTGGTTGAGACGCACCAACATTGCCACTTACACTCACCAGTTAATGTCCTCCGCACTTTGCGATGAGAAACGAGCACACTAATGGTTTGTTGTCGGAGTCTTCGGGCTACAGTACTGTTTACATTCCTAACAAAGTTGAAAACGTGAACTTAATATGATATCTTACGTTCGCGTTGTGAAGCGAGCACTCGCCAACTTCTCGACACATTTCCTCTGTTTCACATCAACGAAGTTGTGTTTCGTTTTCAAACTCCACATGTACGTATAGAATTTTAAAGTTCTCGCGGACAGACAAACGTATGGCGAGGTGTAATAAGAACGAATGGTGGCCACGTAAAAGGTTACTTACGGTGAGTAGATACTTGAGTAAAGAATAGCCTCACCTGTTGTGTTGAGAGCTACAATAACGCTCTCCAACTACTTACAACTTCTATATTTACTGTCTTTATTGTGGAGCTCAAATGTTTAAATAGGTATTGTGTTTTTGCTCTGAATGTTTTTACGGGAACCAGGACATACCGGTTGGTATAATATGTTGTGAAATACTTAGTTCCTGGTTATTTTTATCCGCTTATCCAAAATATTATTTTACTCCTCAAATTTTCGTAATTGCACCTACCACTGTTTGTCCCTACATATTCACCCAAAGGTTGACTGGTAGATAATTTCTATGGCATTAAGTCCGCTTGTTTGTAAATATGTGAGCACCATGTATCTATCACATAATTCAATTATCTGTCGTTGCTTCATTTTTAATTCTTTTTACCTATTGTGGTATAGTAATTTTATTCTAGGTGCATCGTCTTCACATATAATTATTTAACTAATGTACGTCCTTATACAAACTATTGTAAAATATTTTAAAAGAGTAACGGTGGAGTTTGTTGCCCATTCTTCTCCATACGAAAACTACGTTTTGGAAGGGGCGACTAGAATCAATTATATTATTTTGTAAATTTTGACGTTCAAAAGTGCCATACATGGGCCTATTTGAAATAAATAATTTGACTTTGACTTGACTTTGACTTTGCCTCTGTAAATTTCTGTGCTTGAAGTATTAAATAAATAAATAATAAATAAACATACGGGATAATAAGCAAGTCACATAGCTATTAAGTTAATGTTCGTCATATCGTCGACCTGCTATCTTGGGGCTCATAAAGAATTGCTAGCGCTTACCCCTTTCCTTATGCACCACAACACAATTCATAATACACACGAAATTCCCTCCTGTATCTTGGCCTACGTCAAATATTAAATTCCCTCTCCACTGATATTAATATTCAAACACATTTTTCTCGCTCGATGATGAAATTCCTTCTCTGAAAGTCATTTGAGGTGATTGCACAAAGCCTTCAATTGTAAGGAAGCCTTTTGAATCAGATAAACACGACTTTTAATTCTAATAAAGAACTAGGAACTATTCGCTTAATTAAAAATACCTTTCCGTTTCCTATATGTTTAGTTGTAGGTATGACTTTTTTCTTTGTCATCTAAGGAGAAACCAAACTTCAGATGCCGAGAATAGGTCATCCCTTTCCATCGTATAAAATTCAGCGGCGCCAGTTTTTAGTAAAACGTGGTTACTGGAAACTCCCAACAAACCTCATTACAATCCAACCTCACAATAAATCAGTAGTCGCCATGTTTGGCGGTCGTACTTGCGTAACTAGAACAATCAGGCAATTTTATTTTTATCAGTTCCCAAATTTTGTTGCCCACCGAAGCGATAAAATCTTTAAGTCGCCTCCTAGGACGCCCACGGAAACATTAAGCTCCGAATTTGTGGGAACTAAGTAAAAATACTTTTTGTTACTTAAAATCAGATTGCGTGAGACCAGTGAGTTCAAGATATTCTAATATAAAAAGAAAACACCTCCGCCCTTATGCTGTAAATCCTGGGGACAATGTAACACGATTTTTGTTCAGTCATCTGATATTTTATATTCTCATAGAAATGAAATGACATTGTTCGTTCAGATGCGAGTGTCGGTAGATCGTAAAGTGTGCGATCGAATCCGGCGCCTTTTAAAGAGTGTGGTTCATCGAACGCAGCGGGACTGTGTCACGAGAAACTACTTAGATAACATCGTATCTCTTGTACGAGATACGATGCTATCGAAGAGTTTTTAGTATTCATTTGGGTCTGACTGACCTAAATTAATACTAAAACCTGTTTGTTACACGTCTTTGTTTGCCTCGTAAGCCTTATTATTTTACAACTTACCTAGCTATAATGAAGTTAAAAACTGAAAGCTCTTAACAGGTGGCGGCACAGTAGAACGTCTTTAAACCGCCATTGTTGTGTTTATTACTTTTGTGTCGATCACAAATTATACGAAAACTAGATAAAAATGTATGAGACTTGGAGTGTAGCACTATTAAAAGACGAGCTAAAGACAGGGGAAGCGTCTACCACTGGTAAAAAACAAAAAACAGCTTTAGTGGAAAAGTCAATAAATTATGAACGTTTTATAATTTATAGGTTCTTTTGTGTTTGTTGACTTTAAGTTCATTTTTAGGGTTTCGTACCTCAAAAGGAAAAAACGGAACCCTTATAAGATCACTCGTGTCCTGTCCGTCTGTCCGTCTGTCACAGCCAATTTGCTCCGAATCTAATTGACCGATTAAATTGAAATTTGGTACACATATATATTTCTGTGACCCAAACACGAACGTGTAACGTAAATAAATTAATTTTGAACAAATGGGTCACTTTTGGGGGCAAACAAGAAAATTAAAAAATAAAGTTTTGCTGACAGTGTCGTGTGACATATCAAAGAAAAGAACTTGATGCGAAGATACGCATCAAGTTCTTTACGTACACGTATACGTATTTTTTATATAATTTTAGAATAAACACTTTTAAAGATATTTAAGTAAAACAATGAAAATTGAACATTCCCCCCCTATCTCCGAAACTACTGGACCTAAAATATCGAAAAAAATACATAGTATGGCTCTTTACTCATACATTACAGGAAAACCTATAAGAAGTCTATGGTCTTAAAATAACATGGTAAATCTTTCAACACTCTGCGTGTAAACTTACATTTGCAGGTTGAATGTATGGGATAACATGTGTTTCAACTACAATGTTAAGTTTGTATTTGAAATAAATTCATCCCATCTACGGAACCCTTCATTGTGCGTAGTCCAACATGCACTTGGTCGGTTTTTTTTTGTTAAAGACTGGAGGCGTACTTCAGAGATAGCACTTGTAGCACTGATCTAATATGATAATATAAACACACAGACAGCACCCGCCACCACGACTTCGTTCACCCCCAGGAGCTTCTGCCACCCGGACGTGACCTGCAGTGGCCTATTTGGAAAGCAATCAATCGACTGCGAACCCGAGTAGGCCGCTGTAGGCACAATCTAGCAAAATGAGGGATAATAAATCCCACCGATACCCAGTGCGAATGCGGTACTCCTAACCAAACCATGTCCACCCACACACCTGCACTTCTGAGGGCCTAAAGAATGCCACTAATGCTGCGACTGGCGTGGCCATCTACTGGGCCCAACTCGTTTAACATGTTTTACCATCGACTCGAAAAGAAGAAGAACACGCACATATTTTACTATAATTTACATATCACATCACAAGTGCCTTAATGAAAACAGACTCAGTTCTCTTGGGAGCATCACCTTTAACCACTTTCTCCCATAAAAGTCTTTAGGTTTAGAAAGGATAGCACATCGTCTCGACGAAATATCGGGTCCCAACTTTTTCGGAGAACTTTCTCCCACAATTTTCTTATTCCAACATATTTGGCAAATACATGGGTCCCCGTATTTTTGCAGTAAACAGCTGCGCAACTGGACTCAATTATGATTTATTTATTTATTTATTATTATGGCACTTCACCGATTTATTCACTAAGACATACACAAACAAAAATCACTTACAGGTTTAGAAATTGTGAATTCGTCACAAAGATGTATGGCTAAGTGTCAAATTATTAGTCGCTGGATATCAACGCCATCAAAAGTGAGCAAGTGGCAGTTTATATCCCCATTATTTCTTAAAGTAACTATCAGGTGATAAACACCGCTGAAATTCGAAAGTTAAGTGTACAGATCCTGCCGGGGTTGCGGTTTTGTCCGAAAGGGTTACCGTGGCCCCGTGACAATATAGGCAACTGAAGGAACACGGGTGGGTTTTAGTCAGTAAGAGTATGACACGTCCTCCCGCTCCGCTCAAAGCGGGAGAAGTTATTTGATAATTTCCCACCCAAAAAAAATGTATACGGATATCAAATTAAATCAAAACAGACGAACAACAAGAAGAAATAGATAGAATCACTAGAATAAAACACGGTACTGATCCGAGAAAACTAATTTTATTTGTTCTTTCTGGCCTACATGATATTACTTTATATTTGTGGCATCAAAACAAATAATGACTATTAGCACAAACTAATTTAATGAAGTGTAACCTAATTCATTGTAGTTGGTTTACTTAAAGTTGGCACGCCATTACTTCTACTTGTCGAGACAATAGTTAACAAGGTAAATATTGCTTCTTTAGTACTGAGACAGTTTGATCCGTGGAATTATTTCAAGACTGATTACAAGGCAAGGCAGAGAAGACAAATGAATAAAGGTATTCTCGTGAATATGTGCACATATTCACGGGAATACGGTTTCGAGGAATATGTACATTTTATATTAGTAGCTCGTCAACACAAATAAGGGCTCAATCCTTCATACGGAATATGATTGTATATTTATCATTCATCACCCGGAAGCCGCGCCTGACTTGCGAAAGGTCTAAACTCAATAAATACTCCGGCTTCTGCACGAATATTTTATTACGTTTGGAATATAACATTTTACTTCGTCTTTCGGTAAAGAGTTCCGGTTTTAAAGGGAACTAATCATGTCTCACATATCTTGAACTTGGCTGTACAAAAAGTAGTTCTTGATTTAGTGACGAAGTTTGAATACAAAAACAGCATGTCTCGACATTCCGACACCATTTATTTCTCACTTCGGGTGGTCTTTTTATCATCGATAAAGAGGCACTGAAAAAGTTGAACTCGTGCATTAGTGTGTTTTCGAACGTGACCAGGAGCGAAATTCGTTTACCAAAAAAATTGCTTTCTGTCGGCCTTTTACATGAGCCTATGTTTCGGTTTTTAGAAATAAAACTGTTGCGTAACTTCTGTATAATATTAGCGAACTCACATGTAAACACTTCGACTACCTTTTTATTTTTCTGGAAGCGTTGTCGCTGTGGTGAAAGAAAAATCAATGTTTTAACAAAATGTAGGTCGTATTTGGAACTATAACCACTATTTAGCACGGCTCTTACACATGTCGGGAACGAGATTAGTGCAGCTGTCTGCGCGGTCACGTAGACATCGTGTCGAGTGTCAGTGAGTAGCGATGTGTGGCGCGGGGTGAGCCTCGGGCTTATGCTGCCGCACGCGCGACTTGTCGCGAGGCGCCTCGAGACCTCGCGCCGCCGCCGAGTCTTTGCGTCTCCACTTGCCGCAAAATTCACTTGTCAATAATTTATCGCCTGGAAGGCTCGGATGAAGTTTAATCCCAAGAGAGGCATTGTTGTCAAGTTTATAGTTTCTGATGCTACATTTACCTTTAAAAGGAAGTTGTTCGTTTTTTGCAGATGCTCAGCAAACTTTTGATTTTTTCAGGCTGTTGTTTTGTACGTACATCTTAGGTTTTTTTTTTTATTTAAAGTGCTCATAACAGAACTATGTTTATATGTAACAATGGAGTAGATCCAGTAGGTCCCTACTTAGATGATTTCAGTAGGTTAATACCTAGTCCAAACTTACTTACCCTCAAAACTTCAAACCAAACACGTAAAAGCTAAAATCATTTCACACAAAAAATCTAATGTAAAATCAATCTTTAAAACATTCAGTTTCAATGAGACATTCATTTTAAATCTATGTCGTACACGGGCGCAAAGTATTCAGCACCGCTGCAACGCATCGCCTCGGGCGAATCTTCTGAACATAACGTCGTAGTCAATTGCCGCGAGCTGCTGTAAATTCATTGGCCATTTTGTGCCAAAAGCTTTTTCATCACTACACGTACACAAACTGTCATTAATACGAAATGAATGTAATAGCACAAATTCGAGTAATAATACTGCTATTAAAATTTAACAATGTTGAAAATTGGCGCAATCCATTATGGTAAATGACCGCCCGTGATCAAATTGTCGCAAAATGAACATCACTAGTACATTTCATCTCCGTTTTATTGCAGGCAATTCAGTGAGGGGTGTAATCTTATTACTTTACCTACGCAGTTCACGGATGCTTATTGGTTACCTACAGTTCACCGAACCTCTGTGCCGATACGTACCTACTACATTTACGGTCCGAATATAACTGCACAAATACTACTGCTACAGACGAGGTAATCAATTAATAGCGCATAGTAAGGGAGTATACCTCCTTTCAGGTCGGTTGCAACAGCTAGTCCAATCACATTAGGTAGATTGATCTATTTCAGATAAAATAAACACATTGTGGAACAAATACCAAGTAGCTTCAGAAACATATTTGTGTCGGAGCTACTCTTGTACACTAGCTTTACAACGTAAGTAAAATTTTAATATTGAAGCTGCAAGGTAGATGGGTAAAGTTCTGTTCATCGAAAGATACGAGTTCTTTGTGTACACGTATACCTACTGTCTGTCACGAGAGGAAAAAGAGGAAAAGTTGACGTCCAATCTGCTGCTTACTTTCAGAAATGAGAACGTCGTCGGCCTGAAGACGCACGTAAAACTTTCCTCCTAGCTATTTGTTGTGTATTTTTTCTTTGTCGCCGAAACGAATTTTTAATACAACTCATCTGAAATTCAGATCAAACAGCGCTCATGTTATTAACTGGAAGTTAAAGTTCAGTACTTTGAGCGAGATTTGACCCCCAAACATTCACTTAGGCGTCGTGTAGTGCGCGTATTTTCAAGTTTACGAGCGCGGTTTCAGTTGCGCTATAAACTCGTCTTTACGTGTTAGTTCATAGTGTCACAACGATCTCACACAATTCACACTTTTTATGTAACTTTTTGATGTGTCGTTCCAGGTCATATCAGATAAACACTTTTATTTTGGTATTTAATTTAATAAATAGGTCTATCAATGAAAATCCCTAATTATAACTTCATTAATATGACGACCATCAATCATTAAATCATAAACTCGCAAGGATGTGCATTGAATTGTTCATTGCTCAGTTTGTCTCGAAACTTTGAAGCGGAGAAAGACATCCCAACAAATTTAGGATTATTTGACTGTACGACAATGGGTATTGTCTATCTTTAAATGGGTTGGGCTCGAGCCTGGGACAATGGGCTCATTTATTCCTTCCCTTAGGCGTATACACAAACTACGGCTATAGTATTAACGGGTCGAACACAACGAAATAATTACTTTTCGTTGACTGCAATAAGTAGGTATTTATTTTGTAGCAACAAAATACAAACTACTGGAAATCTGTTTTCCTGTTTCGAGTTAAGTTTAAATGGATTGGAGTAACTTGAAGCTATTATGGTTTAAAAGTTAACAGTGAAGATGATTAGAGGTGGGGTAGTAACGTCTTCATTTCTGACAATTACCTGCCGAACACTGCGATCACCTGTCAGCTGGAAGTGGCGTGTATGGTTGTACCCCTTATAACTTCAGACCAGTGTATTGCACAATACATGCCGATACAATACATGTATGTATAGTCCATTTTATGGGTGTTCACGGGAGTTAAGTAAGTGTCACATACGTAAAATGTTGAACAAGCACAGTGAGATGAGTCGTAAAGATTACTTAGGAAAGAGATTCAAAGCGATTGTGATCGCTCGTCTCGTAGCTCATTTTGATGGATATAAACATTGCAGATGTCGATGTGAGAAGCGACTGATACATATCTTCAGTGGGAACTCATAAAACGCACCTCTTCAGCGCAACCCTCAGAATTTCTTCCATCGTTTTGAGAAACCCTTGTCACTTCCATTACGTTTCCGACGCGGGAGGTCGTTCTGATCCGTCCGTCCTTCATTTACTGGAGTTATGGCCTCCTCATATTTCCTAAGTGGCGTGTACTTTAGACTTGACGAATTTTGAGTCTCAGCCAGATCGTACATCATTCTCTGGTGGTCTTACTTTCCTAACAATTCAAACACTTGAACCGTCCGGCGCAAGTGACTTGGTGAGGCTTTACTACATGAATTAATCATGATAACATTGCGAACTCCTGCCATTCGCTCTTATGAGCCTAAGGTGGTAAATATTAGATCACGTTAAACTCCTCAAGTTAACTGTTTGTAACTAGCTAGTAGCGACCCACTTGTGCCTTTGTTCGTAAGATAAAGATAGATTTTACGGCTTTTCTACTCAACATTTATTGACTTTCAACTTACACGCTTTGTTACATGGTTAACAAAGAAAAAAGAAAAGCTTTCCAGAAGGTACACCCGCTCTTACAAATATTGGTATTCAATTATTTTAGCTTAAAAATAAAAAGGTTGCCATCTTCACTTCAGCATTCCAAAATCACGTTGTCCAGGATGATTTTTGAACAAATTCCTAAAGTTTACTAAAATCTTACACACACATTACAAGTACCTACCTGCACTAGGAAACAGTACACTGCCCCATAACTGTATAGTTTTCAAAACAAGCGCACTAAAACAGTGGTATTATTAGCCACTCGAGCTCCGAGGGGCTCACAAAAGGCGAAAGTAGTAAGTTTATCCTCTCTCATACAAGTGAGGCACAAAGACAATAATTTATAGTGAGTCACAGCGAGTACAGGCATTAAGCCGCGTCAGATTAACCGACTCAGGCCAAACCACACGCGAATTTAAACATAAAGACCTCTTTGTGCTGCGCATTTATCATAACATCCAAATGGAAGCTTAATATTTACTATGCTGTTCTCTAAATACCGTGTAATATTAACAATCTGCACTCGGTGTTTATCGGTGTCTTGTGTACAATGAAACTGACTTTAACACCATTCACTTTCGGGGACATTTGTTGTGTCGACTTTTCCAAAAAGTTGTAAACAGTCAAGACAGTTTAAATCATTATAAAACAACCCTAACAGAACTCAATCAAAGCTAACCTTGTAATTCGATATGGTTAAATTAGCCTTGGTAATTGAGCTCAATCATTGGATTGACTTTGATGAGCCTCCTATCTCGCCGCCGGCGATGGACTGACAAAGCTGATCATGATATAATATTAAAATTATTTTATATTTGCCTTTGAGATAGGAACCTATATACAATTTTATTAGAACAAATAAGTACAGAAAAATTAATTAATTATAAAATATCATAAGTTTGCTACGGCACACTATCGAAAATTTAGGTCTGTTTCGGATCAAAAATCGATAACTTTTTTATTTCTAAACATTGTGTTGTGAAATTTTACACAAATATTAAGTAGTGTATAGGCTCTAAATGGGATGTATTTTAATATGATTTGATTTAATAACTAAAACATATTCAAAAGTATCAAAAATTACCATTTTTTTTTTAACTATCTAAGTATATAAATTACAATGTCTAGAAAAACAATTATCATATACTTATTCCCAAAATACAAATCAATATATAAAAAAAACATAAAATAAAAGATTTTTTTTTTAAATAAAATGTGTTCAAAAATTGTACATACTTAGATTAATTAATTAATTATATAAAGATTAATGTTAACTATATAATGCTATAGGTATTATACTTGGTGATTTTCGGGATCTGAAATTAATTCGTTCACTTTCAATAGATCTAAGGTGTCTTCATCAAGTTCCTTCACGTTTTTACTTTAGGGTTTTCTAATGCTGGTTATGTACGGATCTGAAGTATAAAGAAGGGTATGAAATACATCCTCATTTGTAGCTGATCGAGAGCATTTTCTGGCATGATATAGACGATTTGTTTTATAATACTTATCACGGGATCCTTGTTCATCTTCCGAAAATTGAGCAATGGAAAGCACTGCAAAATGTTTTATGACACTTTCTCCATGAATCAAAATTTTGTGAACTGAAGATGGTATGTAGTACCATTCCTAATTACTCTCATAAATCCTGGTAGTCTCCATAGCATAACTGCCAAATTTTACAGCATCTATCATCACACCTGATGAAAGGACTTGCAGAATTATGTAAAGTCGTTTAATCAAATTTATATCCACTCCTGTAATTTCAGCAGAGCAGCTTGCATTGTAAAAAATCTTCTGGCAGTATTACCATCATTAGTATTACCAGTTCCTTGCCGTGGTTGGTCGATGATCAATCCAGGAGAAAGAATCGGAAAAGAAGAATCCAGGAAAAGATTAAGAATCTTCATTTTCAGGCCTTTTTTTTTTTGGGTGGGAAATTATCAAATAACTTCTCCCACTCTGGGTGGAGCGGGAGGGCGTGTCAGACTCTTACTGATTAAAACGCACCCGTATTCTTTCGGTTGCCCTATTGCCGGGGGCCGCGATCTCCCTTTCAGTTTTCTTTGCAACCCCGGCAGGCATCGGCCCTAGCGGACCCCGTCAAATCCGCTGACATCTCTTTGAGGCGCGCGTGGAACACAACGCGCCGTGGACCCGGGCCTGATCCTTATCGGACGGCAAGCTACCCATTGCTCATCGTCCGCAAGCCCGCGCCTACGGTGGCCGGGAATCGGCCTGCGACTCCCGACGCCCAGGGCGTCTCCTCCTGCGGCAGGAGGTTTAGGAGCGTGAGGGCGCGAAATTTGCCTCTTCCTCACGCGTTCCGCCTCCTCCTTGCGAGCATTACCGCTTCGTAGAAGGAGGTGATGGCCTCCCATTTCCTCTCGCTCCGTACCATGGCCTGAACCAGGGCCGGACGCGAGAGATCACCGCCGCCGATCGCGTCCACGAGGACACCGCGATGCTCCGCCAAAGTCGGGCAGACCTCCACCGTGTCCTCCGGATGATCCACACAATGGTGACACCCGGGCGCATCCTCCCGCCTTATGCTGAACAGGAACCTCCCGAAACAGCCGTGTCCGGTGAAGACCTGCGTCAGGCGGCAGGTGAGGACGCCGTGGCGCCTCTCTAACCACTTCTCAAAGAGGGGGCTTATCGCCGCAATTGTGGCGTGCCCGCCATTTTTTTTTCATAACCAATTACTGTATTTTCTTTAAAATATTTCGTTATTCTGGGAAGCTTCCGTCCATCGTTTATTAAATCCGGGAATAATATGTCTTTGAAAATCACTGAGGACGAAACATAAGTTGTCTACAGATACATGATCATTTTCTTTCAAAACTGTTGATAATACCTCCAATGTTTTTCCTCCTTCGATATAGGAAAGTATTATTTCACGTTTAGAACACTTGAAAGTAAACACTTAAAGAGTTAACGAAACACGTAGGTGTATTGTGTTCGTAACAATTAAACGTCTGCTTATTACCACTATTTTGTTATATAGAAATATGTGTAACAACTCTTTATGACGTGTAAAAGTGATTCCGATATCCTATTTACAGAATAAACAATTTCATTTAATTTCCTTTCATTTAATTATATACTATTTGAAAAATGAGGGTAGTGTGCATTTTGTTGTTAACATTTTTCACACGCAATATGAGTGCAAACATGATGAACGGCCTAATATTAATGAATTTTTAATAGCAAATTACAAAACATACCGCAAACTATTGATATAAATAGTCTACATTTGAAACCGCAATAGATAGCGGTTTTCCGTTTTCTGACTTTTATTACATTTTTACAAATTAATTAGAAAATCGCAAATATCCGCAGCTGATTTTAAGAAAAACTTTTTTTTGTCTTGAAGTTAAGAAAAACTTCTTTTTACCTTATTTTATTTCGATTATTTTAACGTAAACGTTAACATAACATAATAAACATATTGGTTGTTCTAAATTTTTCAGAAGATGGGCTTTTCAGAAATACATAATACTTTATACCTATTCCTACAAAGTTTTACATTAAAATCACTTTGAAATCGATGAAGGCTGACATGGATGTTCGTAGAAATTATAAATTTTTTACATTTTAATTTTGTTTGATCCTTAAATTATTAAATAAAATTAAAAAGTATGTCATTAGCGACATTGGTAAAAACCATTTTTGATATGACGTTGTTCTACCATTTTCAATTGTGCGCCGTAGCGAACTGCTACGTTCTCGTGGCAAATAGCTACGCGTCGATTTTTGGACATGAGTTCAATAATTACCTAATTTTTGCGTAACCGATTGTGTAAGAATAGCCTTTTTGTATTTAGAAACAAATTACAAACAGGTATTAACAACCAAAAAAACGGTTCATTCTTTTTCAATATAAAAATGCAAATCCAAACAAAGGGAAAATCAAGTAATGAGTATATTGATTTTGCGTATATCAATACGAACATTGAAATACATACGTGAGAATCCCTGGCATATCCCTTTATCCTCGTAAATCTGGAACAATAATACAATCGGAATACCGGTAATACGAATTACGAAATCAATTCCATTTAGGCAGGTAATCGTCAGGGAAGCAATTTTGCGTGATGTATTGATTCGAGGTCGTCCGACTCGAACTGTGTCGATACGAAATTAAACTTACGAGAAGATACAGTTTATTGTTGGCTGACGAGGGTCGACAAGTGTGTTAAACAATTTGCCGAGTGAGTTAATTTAGAAGACGTTACGTAGAAGAATTTTGTACGGACAATAAAACGAATTAAACTATTACTATGTAGTGTAAAGGCGTCATGTAACAAGATACTTATTTATTATTATAAACAACTTTATTGTCTCGTTAATAAAATCCAAAATTAAGTTAAATATCTATTGGATAAATATTCGATTTAAACAACTCACAACTTGTCACAGGAGCACCGTGATACTAAAATAACCAGACTCAAGCGTATAAATGTCGTACTCGAAAGGCTCCAATGATATCAGTTTCAACGCTATAACGATACAAAATATAGATACGGCGAACTAAAAGCGGGATAGCTTGCTGAATCCGAGCGTTAATAAATAACTACGGAATGAAAAGTTATATCAGAACCACATTTCGTACATAAATTACGATTTCTCGCTAAAGTTCTACTTGCACGAAACTCGTGGTTAAATATAATATATAGGTACCTATGTAACTTGTCAATATGTATTCATGATACCTCCCTGGTAGTACCTACCTCAGTAAAACACAAAGCCACTGTCGCAAAAATTGTTCAATAGATAACGAACGATTAAACCAACGATTTTATTTGCTAGTTCTTCGCTTCTTTGAAAAAGCAACGATTTTCAGATTTTCGATTCAAATCAAAATAAGTACATAACAGGATCATGAATGAAATTTCGAAGTAAGTATCTAAATTCAAGAAAATAACGAAAATCATAGAAATAGTGACCTTATAAATTCCAAATATAAACGTGGTGGCCTGGCAGGTAACAGAGACGAAGTCGCATTAAACTACGAATAAACCTAAAACAGCAAAAGAATATTCAGGCCGAAATATAAATAATGAATTTTAAAGTAGAACTTACTTTAAATTTCTATATTTACATTTTTGGCTTCGTTCACCTAGGACCCAACGCTTAGCATTAGAATTCCGTGAATATTATTAACAAACAACACAAAAAAACACGAACAAAACCACGAATTTTGACAATCGTACGACAATTTATTGTAAAAATATTGAAAGAAACAAAATTTATTGAAGTCTAATTGATGTTCCGGTTCTATTTCAACGCCATTTTTCGCGTCATTTGGTCAATCGAGCTTTGCGAAGTGTATCGACGAAAAAATTAAATACATTCTAATGGTGTTTTCACTTCATCTAGGTACATTTCCGAATTCATAACCCAACAATGATTTGATGCATTCTGCATTGTATACAAGCAACGAACTCTTCAAGTACGTAGTGGAGCTACTGAATATTTGTGTAGTACACACGCAAATACAAACTTCATTGTAGAGTTGGTCGATGTTCACATTCAGCGGCACACAGTTCCTCTCGCGCGGCTACACATCCGACTGAACACAATGCGACTTACTGCAGAGTGTGCACTGGACTTTTTGAACTATTAGGACGAAGGTGAAGCTCGCAGAATAAATCTGAGGCACACCCTTTTAACAGACGTCTTTGTTGTCACGTGTAGAACGTAGAAATATTTTCGGAATTCTTTTCAGCGTCACCCAACTTTACGCCAGGGTCGGAGCCTTGAGGACAATGGAGTAGTTATAACTCGCGTCATAGAGTCAGTGGACTGCGAAACAGACCCTCATTATTGCGTTATCAGTCTCTTGTGGGACCCGGCACCGCCATGCGGGTCAATCACACAATGCGGATCCCAATGTCTTGCTCAAAAATATTTTGAAGAAAAGACATGGTCTGAGTGAACGACGCGATATCCAATACGTGCGCTTTGATTGTCTTCCTTACAAATTACTGCGTTTGCAAAGACAAACAACCCAAGCATACAAATATTTCCGTAACAGATATTTCGGGGTTAATTTATGCCTTTACGTCGTGTTTCCTTTAATACATTTTGTAGAGACTGGATGAATGACGTATTGTCTCGAACTAAATTAATTAACATTGTTTTAACTTATGTTGAGTCCTAAATAGTGGCCCAGTGGTAACGGCCGCGACATAAGAATTGTGGATCGTGGGTTCGAACCCTGACAGGCGCTTTACTTTGTGTAAATTATTTCATCACCGCTGCTCTAAAAAGGTGAAGGAAAACATCGTGAGCAAACCCGAAACCGGCATGTCCTAGAACCAAGAAATCAAAGACATGGGACATCTAGCAACTTGCACTGGGTCCGCGTGATGGATTATGGCTCACTTTCTCTCACAGAGAGGAGGATAATTATGCTTATGCTAACAGTTAGGGTTTAACAAACTTACAAGCTGCCCATCAGCTAATGTCATAGTAATTTTTGAACTAGGTACTAGATATGCGTGGATACCTACTAGGTTACTATCTCGATCCTGCCGGGGTTGCGAAGAAAACCGAAAGGGAGATCGTGGCCCCCGGCAACAGGGCAACCGAAGGAACACGGGTGGGTTTTAGTCAGTAAGAGTCTGACACGCCCTCCCGCTTCGCCCAGAGCGGCAGAAGTTATTTGATGATTTCCCACCCTCAAAAAAAAAAAAAAACAAAAAAAAAAAAAAAGTTTACTATCTCGATGATCTTTAAACGAGTCTGTATTTTAAACTGCCCCAGAGTATTTTCCTATTTAACCTAATCGTGTCTGTGCGAGAATTGGGATCACTAGTAGTGTAATCACTGGTTTTCAAACTCGCGTTGTCTTGATTAGCAAACCGATAGCCGAGCTATTAGTAGATAGGTACTTAAATAGAACACGAACAGCAATTAGAACCTCTGTTTCTGAGTATTTCTTTTTATCAATAATATAACAAATCACGTAATATTTCAACTTACCATCTACTAATGACTGGGACCGTAGTCTTGTGATTAATGGTAATCTAGTAACGTTTCAACGTAATACGTAGCCCAGATTATACGTGAACGTGACTGTACCAGACAATACCTTCGATAAACCCATTAGTTACATCATTATTTTAGTTCATCGTTAATTCTATTCGTTGAGGGTTCAAGTTTAGGTAATTGCTTGTAATAAAATTAAAAATAATCTTGTTTGTTGAGCTTGTTAGGAGTAATTTGCAATTGTTTTTGTTTGAAAGTTTTCGATCTCGCTAATTTTATCGAAAAGAAAAAGGTATTTTGTCGTTCTTTTGTTTCCCATTGCCTGCTTCAGTGATCATTGCAGATACTGCTTGTTGGATGATGTTGATGATCTATGTGCTGCTCCTCATTATCATTATAATTATCCCCTATATCTAAATTCAAATTAAACAAAAAAGCTACCCGTTTTGTTATTTTCAAACGAAATTATTGACGTTTGAATTTGAGCATTGACAAATTTCGAATAAAATTTAAAAAGTTATTTTAAAAAAATCCTTGTGGCTTGGCTCTCTTTATTGGGCCTAATTTTTCGTCTATTCATTTTCGTCTGTTCAACCGTCTGCCTAACATCCTGTATATTTGGGGAAATGTGTGTGCGCTGTACGCCTTTGCCTAGCCCTTCGAGTAATAAGAGGCGTGGTGATTATGTAATGTTCACTGCTGAACATTGACCTTCTTACAACGTTTATAGGACGTTATTGACATCTGCTGCCCTTAATAAATAGTCGTTGTTTAGGTCTCTTTAACAGCAGACAGGTTGGGGGTATTCTCTAATGAAAACTTGAGAACCACATGTAGGTAATAAACCTTAACTTTACAAGCCATTATAAATAACGACCGACACTTTATTACGAGTTACAAGGGTATTATTTTCATATAACTAGTGTGGGTTCATGAATAATTTAATAAATGGAAAAAGCAAAATAGATGGCGTTGTAAAATGCCGTATTATCTAGTTCCACCGAACGAAGGTACGTTCCCGTTGTGTGGCGAGTGTGCGTATAAGCTGTGACGTCACCGTATGAGACATTATTACATGCTATTGAACAGCCGTTGTACCTACTGAAGATATTGATTATTTAAAAAAAACTACAAAATCAATACATATTTTAAACTGAAGTCGCTTTTCGTGTCTATGTGTGTGACCGCGTTGTTTTTCTAAACTGCGCAACGGATTTTGATGCGGTTTACACCAGCATTTAGAGAATTTATTCTGGAAGTTAAACTTATTTAAAACATAGATTTAATAAAGAAGTGTCGATATTTCATCAAGTCGTAAAAACCGTGCGACGCAGGGGCGGGTCGCTAGAAGGTACCTTTAGTGTAAAACTGAAATCAAAGGTAGGTGTAAGATTTTAACTTTGATTTTCTTATTTCGTTTTAAACCGGCCCATTGCGAGTGCGTGTCGGACCATGCACAATGAAGGGTTCTGTAATTGGGATAAATTTATCCCACAAATAAACTTAACATTGTAGTTCAAAAACAGTCATCGATACGTCACGGTCAATTCTCCATCTGCAAATATAAGTTTGTAATCATCATCAGCCGAAAGACGCCCACTGCTGGACATAGGCCTCCCCCGAGAACCGCCACTTTGACCGATTCTGTGCTTCCCGCATCAAGCGGAGTCCAGCGTAAGGTTCCTTCATAAGGTTTCATTCCTTCATAAGGTCATCGGTCCATGAAGTATGTAATAGCAAAAAAAATGTTTATGTTAAATCAAGGAATTTTCCTTTACTTGTGCTGTGAGACCTTGCTTCTTGCCAAGTTTCATGATTCAAGGACAACGGGAAGTACCCAATAGGTATTAATCAAAATATATCGTTTATATGGCCGAATTTGTATAAGGCGTTGATTTAGAAACTTTGTTTTTTAGAGCTTCCAGGGATCCACGTATTTAATATTAATTTCAACTATACCTCCCCGCGTTCCTGAGAAAAATGGTCCTGACAGATACACAAATATCGTAGTGATCCTTTAAGGATTCCGTTTTTCGTTTTGATGAACGGAACCCTAAAATATATTAAACTCACGCGAGCCTATAACGATAACTCTCAGAACGACTTTTGTTTTTATAGAAACTATATTACAGATTGGCTAAAACTTAATTTCTTTTTGCTCTTGGCATTTTACTTTTAAAACCGTTTACACGTTTAAGTGTGACTTGACTTTTATAAAAACAATATTTTTGCTAAGGTTAAATCAACTCTAAGAACATCATTCTAAGAGTTGACACAACCTTATCACGTATAGTGTAAATTGCGCTAATTTACTTACCTTCAATATTGTATAATTCAATATCTTGTTCTGACTAAGGAGAACGTCTGCATAGTCATACACCTCCAGCTCTTACACTAATATTATTAGTTACTTATTGAAGGTACTTAGAGCTCGCGATCCTTTAGTACGTAACCTCATTTACTGTAATACCTGCGTTATTGACTGAATAGTTCGATACTGGCAAGATATTCCAGGAATTAATGAAAGGGTACAGAAATATGCAGTACTATGCTATTGGAATTACATAGTATATTTCTATTTTCAGAAGGCCGTACGTCGGTGTTAACAAAACCAGTAAAAGCGTGCCTCTTATTCTATTGAAACTGAGTACTACGCTAGACCAACTCAAGGTCCAAGTGTATCAACGACGTGCGGTCGACTGTTCAATAATAATGAAATTAAACTCAATGCAAGGCAGAAAACTCAAGGCATTTGATAGACGATATCTGATATACTTACTTAATCATCGAATTTGCCAGAACTTAAAAGGACATAGGTATTAAAATGTAGTATATTTTGTGACAAAAGACCGAGTGTTATGATTTCTAAAATCCAAACTATATATAATTACTTTTAAGACTGTTATTTGAAAATATTGTAAAAGCCAATTATTTTTAAAAGAGTAACCGCCACAGTTTCTTGCCGACTCTTCTCCATAGGAAACGATCTTTAGAACCGTACACCTAGCTTTTGTCGTTTTATATGTGCCCATGTAGGTTTATATGAAATAAAATATTTTGATTTTAATTTTGAAACATGCGGAAATTTACCGTCTTACAACGTTCAGTTCCTTGAATCTCATTCCTATACAATCTAGCTCTTGAAACTCCATTGTACCAAGAACTTCGAGTTGTTTTATCACATTATAAGTTCGCCCACCTTCATATAACGGACAAAACAAGCAACTTTCAATGAAGATTAAACGTTGGTCGAGTAACTCCTCAGTTTTCCTACAACTTCCACTGATATCACTTGGAGAATAAAAACTTCTTGAAACTAGAAGTAGTGGGGGATACACTGCCTACGATAAATAAATACAAGTTACTCCTGTATTTCTAGGAGGATAAGTTTATAAATGTCATAAGTTGGAAAACAATACGATGACCTACCTGATGGAAAATGATTGCAAAATTACCTGCAACTAAGTGTTGTCGAATGATGCGTAGGGAAACTTGAAGACATAAGCGAAATGTCTCACGAACATTATAAAATTCATCGATGGTTGTTCTAAAGTTTTAGCATCCTATGGGGTGCACATTGCAAAGCGAAATAGGTAATGCTTATTGGTGGTTAAATGGATCTTCAAGACACTTTCACATTAATGTTTGGTTTTGAGTTTAGTACACCCTTTTTCTCCCCGGCGATGGTAGATTATATGCAGAAACAGATCCAACTATTCGTTAAAACAAATTAGACCGGCCTCTGTCTGTGTAAGTAGACCTTACCATAAAAAAGTTTTCGATCTAACGAAAAAATATCAGACAGCGCGCTTTCTATCTACTAAAATAATAGCTATTTTGATCAATTATTATATTCCTACAATCTTCGTAAAAAATATTTAGGTATGTAACCCAGTTTTAGATGGTATGGAACGAAATGAATATAATAATTTAATAATAACATAGAAACAGAATGGCTAGAACCTTTTCAGGTATCCCTTAAAACATAAATCTAATTCTTTTAGCTATTGTTCTTGTTGTATCACTAGAATAACTCACTGAGATTTTAGTAACGTAGACCATGTTATGAGAAGCCAACATGTAGGTAGGTATTTGAATTAATAATTACAATAATTCTGCTTTACTCTGCAGTTTTCACAATATATTAAGGTGCTTGTATTATATTGCTGACACTCTACGCTTATATACAACAGGCGCTATTATACCACCGCTGTTAAAATCTGCTGCTATACTATTTGAAACTTGATGACAAAACATTGGTTGCGCAGCAAAATCATAAAGTTAACGTTGTTCATAACAAATATCACATACGCACGCCCTAAAGTATTAAAACGCTGGTTTTAGTGCATTTAGTCTCGGGAAGATGAGCTCTCAGGGTCAACCGTATTGCGGTTAATGTTGACCATAAAACATTCCCGCAGTTAGGCGGTGTGCACCCCGCCCTTGTGATCCCCGCTGATGTATTTACGTACCACGAATTATATGGAAGCTTGTTTACATTTTAATGAAAGGCGTGGGCTTGTAAATTCTCTGTTTATGCTCGCACTCGCACCGGATCCCACAATTCTCCTCGACGAGACTCGTACTCAGTGTTAAAGTTACGTCATGTAGGTATGTCTCTGTAATTAATACAATAAACATCGCGTTATTTATTGACTAACATAAACACATACGACGCACCTACTCTAATAACGTAATTATTGGAAACACTTCCAGACAAACACAACGGAAGCCGAGCGACGCGGTGTTAAGCTAAGTCTTATTATAATTTTCCCGAAAACGAAAATAATATATGAAATGTCGAGTTCCGCTACCAGGATTTTCTTTCGAAACCCCTTAGGAAGATCAAAAAGAGGTGACATTACCGATAAATGTCGGCTTCGTTTCACAATAACACCTCCACTAATCTGAATACTGTGCTATAGCTACGATAACTATACAAAATAACAAAAAGGCACTTTCCGTAATGCAGAGACTTGCTATTAGAGAACTTCGTAAGAATAAGATTTAAATGGAAGCCTGAGGATAAAGGGTGTTCTTAAATTACTAAGATTAATTTTCTGCGCACATAATTTATATCAGCAAACCAGGACGCGGGTCGACGAGACCATGAGGCAATTTACAAACTCGAAAATCGCGGAAGTTCGTTAATTATTCGGCGAGAGCGGGCTCGGCGCGCCGGGACTCACGGTTATTGACAATTAAGACAAGGCCCGACCGCTTCACGCGCCTTATTGCTCTGCTTGCGGTCGACTCGCCCACTCGCCTACTCGCCCACTGTACCCGACCAGATCCCAGATATTTACTATTCAATAAACTGCACCTATAAAGTATACGGATTTAGAGAGGTCACACGAATATACCCTGTTTTACAACCATTCAGAATATTAACGATCATTATTACACCGAATTGATATCGTGTTATCTCGTTCAACTTCAAACTAGCATTTCCTATACCCGAAAATATGACGTTTTCTTAAGGCCACAATTCTAGAAAGTAACTCCAAAGTTTCCTGATGATAGTAATCTGCCGCTGCTGATAAATCTTTAATGTAGGCAAAAACTTGCTCTCTGGTGCTTTCCAATCCGATTTCGCAGGGTATCGGTTGGTATAAGTTTATTTTCCTCATGGATAAATCAATTTTCATCATAAAGAAATTGTTTTTTTTTTATCTGGAGCCATGTACAATAAGTAACTATTTATTTTAATTATGGTATTTTACGTCGTACATTTTGTATTTAAATAGTACAACAATATAATTATTATCATATATTTAAGATTTTAAATTAAATTATTTCTACGCACGCAAAAAGCATGTGTGAGCTACCCATTGCGTCATCTATGCATAACCTACCCATAGCTCATAGGTGTAGTAGACCGTTGAGTCCCACTGTAAGTAAGGGAAACAGGAAACGGGTTAGGGGCATGCGGTAAACCAGTAAACCAAAAGACTCAACCTTCTAACGGTATACGTCGCATGTATACATATAAACCCCTTGTCGTGGGGATATTGGTATACTTACCTATCTACATTCTACATTAGCTGTATAATATAGGAAGTTTCTCCACAAATATTTAGAATTTAGTTACAACGTGTCAATCGTAGCTCGATGGAAAAACACAAATATTAGAGCAGAGATATGCTACAAACGCACAAGACACGTAAGTTCAATGTAAACAAGTAGCGCGGCTCCGAGGATCCCTCTCAAAGTAGGCCATGTATCGTATTATGGGTGGCTCCACTCTGTATTCATAGCGAATCTGGGACAGCGAGCAAGCCAAAATGGTGAATATAAAAATGAGTTAAGTGATAGTAAACGACGCTCTGCCCCGGGATCCGATATTATAACTTCGGTGTCTAATAGATTCTAAAAAGAAACTTAAGACGACCATATTAAGTCCTACCATAAAAGTTCACAAACTTCTGTTACTTGTTAGTGGACAAGTTCGGGAAAACGTTATCAATCTTGTTTATTAGATACATTCGAATCTATATTAATCGTAATGTTTTGCTACATCGCTGCTACTAAATAAACAACATAAATTTTGTTTACATCGCTGCGGTATTTGCATTTGTGACGGTAATTATTCCGGGGTGGATTAAAAGAATATGTTACAATTCAAAATGATAGGAATGTTCTTAGCAGTTTCAACATTAATGTACATAATTATCATTCATATGCATACATTTCTCGTTGGAACCGAGATGCCGCGTTTCAAAGTACAATTTTAAGTATGAAGCAATAAAATAAGCAGGAGACAATTTCGTAGGGAGTGAGCTTAAATCAAATAGAAATGGAAGGCACAAGACGGAACTTTATTACACAATTGACAAGTGAAATCGACGCCCATAAAATGTTAAGACGACGACCGTAAAGATGTGTTTCAAGTTAAGCTAAAACTCTGTAATGCCGAACGCATTTAAGATGAAAGTAGCGAAAATACAAAGTCTACTTTTTATGCACTGAACGCCATAGTTTCCCCCCTAAAGTGGAGTCACATTAAATTACTAAGTTTACGACTAGACTTTATTAATAAATAGGTAGGATCTTAAAGTACCTAAATGTAAAGCTGTTCTTAAGAAAATTAAAATGATTAATTTTAACTTTATACAAAGTTTTTAGAAGAGTATGAATAATTTACCCTCGTTTGAGAAAACCAATCTAGCATTCCGAACTCTTTTAATCATATTTTTTATTCATAATCCCTACATCATCTACAAGAGTTTCAGTTCAGCGGTTACCGAAGGCTTCCATTTATTGGAAAAGGTTCCAAGAACCCGAGCCCACGTATTTGTTCGCATTATCTTTGTGTCCAAATGACGGTGAACAATACAAAAAATGACACTTTGATATGAAAACGATATGACTTCAATAGAGCGGCTGTTTATTGGGAAACAAAATAGAAGTGTTTCTATTTCAAAATATTTGGTGATCATCGATACCGATGTAGGTACCGATATGATATTAACGTAACTTTGACCTCAATATTACATGTGTGAGAATGTCAAAGTAACACTTCCTTTATAAATCCTTATCCTTAAGAAGCGCGTCTCGTAAGTAATGAAAGAAAAAAGGTATAATTTTTTATGATATTTGTGTAACAAAAATCATCAAGGGGTAAATCTTCCTGATTTTTGTGCGGGCTACGGGGCTGACTGTCAATACAGTGAGCACCATCATCATTTTGTGAATGCACATTCATAATATTATTATGTTGTTACGATAATACTTTACATGACGCGAAGACCTTAGTATGCAACTGGGTAATTTAATCTATATTACTACTTTATTTGAACTGCCAAATAACTTCATGAAAGTAAGAAACCGCGACTAGCAAAAAGATTGATGTAGACTTGATGAAGCCAGATAGCTGAGTCACAGTCGCCATTTATTAAGGCAGGGATGGGTAGTATTACCTACGCGTAATTATGTGCCCTGCTTACGTACCTACGTGGTCGGATTATCCGGGAAGGAGACCCGATTATTTTGTCTTGAAAATGTGTAGATTAGATTGCCCGATCCGTGAATACGTATTGTACGTGGTTTGGACACGTGAACGCTTGGGCCCTAATAATACCATCCAAGGTTTGATGATGACGTTTATTTGTATACAAAGTAATTAATATATGACTACAGTCAGATAAATTGACTTTTTCACATTCTTACTGCCATTAATGATTGTAACACTAAAATTAAACTTCCTTATCCCAGCCTTGCAATAGAATCTACAAAGGGCCGAAAGCTCTGCAATGCAGTTTCTACTTTAGTTATCCAATGAGAAAGAAGATTAAGTTTTATATTAATTTCCCCTTTTATTAAATAATTCCTTTCCTCAACTTTTAATGCATAAATTAAACAGGTCGATAAAAAAATTGTTATGATTTCTAAAATGATTTTCGGAAAATTTGTCCAGCATCCGCCCCATCATTAATACTAAAATCTTAATTGAACCGACGTACCTTTCGTCACGACAAAGTGGGGATTTCATTAAAAATAAATAAAAAAAGCATAAAACTTTCTCTTTTTATCTTATTGGACAGAAATTTCTGGAATTAAATTGAATGGTGTCGTGTTCATCATTAATCACGGGGGCTCTGGCTTGTTCGCGATCCTCTCTTATGAACTTTTTCTTTTTCATAAAAAATTATATTGTTGTTTATCAGTTTTTTGTGTAAAGATTATTCTGTCCTGTTTTTTTAGTGAAATATACGTTTAATAGCAGTAAAGTTTTTTATAGGTTCGTTTATAAAAGACTGTGTTTTAACAGAAAACACATGTCCCATGTTTAATACATAAATTTCATGTGAGACCTAATAAATTATGCGCTCAGCCGAACCTAACGATACTATAGTGCTATTCAGTAAAAATCTCACCGTGAAAATTTATGTGAAGGGAGCTGTCAAAAAAAAAATTCTTATTATTACTATTCTTATTATTACTCACTTTACCTATGTTTTCACGGGGAGAATTTTACAGAATCGATCGGCTGCTATTACCGAACACGGCGACACCAGCGGCAACCACCCGCTGGTGTCACCGTGTTCGAGTAATAGCAGTATCGTTTGGTTACAGTACAATGTAGGTACCTTGTAGGTTTTACTTATGTACCTGTAACACCGTCTAGGGATATTTCGGACTTTCTCAATTTACTCAAAATTTGTTATAAATAACATAAAACATCTATATATTTTTATGCCACTGCTAGCCCAATTATGAGACTGAACTTCAGATTTTTTTTTGCGTAAATAAATTTTTATTTAAATAAAGACGAAAAATTAAATAATGGTAAACCTAACGATGAATGTGGTTTTCAAGAAAAACTGAAAAATAAAGCGAAATTATTCCGAGTTTTGCAATTCTGCGAAAAATCAGTAGTCAGTAAAACACCACCCATGACGTTGAAAGCAGTTCTGCGACGATTTTTCATGCTTCGAACCAGTTATCAGTCTTGCTGCGGGATATTGTTCTAGGTGCTGCTAAAAAGCCAAAAAAGTTGCTTTTCAGTCGCAATTTTTGCAAGAAAATTCTTAAAAGCCCTTCTTTGGAGCATTTCCCATGCATGCTATATGGGATTCTGGTCTAGTGATTGCGTGGGCTAGTCTAAGACCAATACGTCGTGTTTCTGCAGCCAGCTGGTCACCACTCGCGCTATGTGCGGATGGGTGTTGTCGTGCATGAGCGTGAATTCTTGACTCATTTGTAGTCGATGGGGGTAGACTATTGGTACAAGCACCTGGTTACGGTATTTTTCAGCGGTTATGGTGTTTCTGATCCAAACGAGGTCTGTTCTTCAACCAACGCGAATTCCCGCATAAATCATAATTCTCCCGCCGTGGTATTGATGGACTTCGTAAGGGTGTTGCAGACGGATCTCACGACCAGGGACTCGCCATACGCGTACTCTTTGCAAATCGGGATGGAAACCGAACCGGGACCTCCTCGGTAAACAGCACTATAGACCACTGGTTATCTTCCCAGAGCAACTTTTCACGAGCCCGCTGTCATCTTCATCCACGATTTCCTCGGCGTAGTGCCGGAGTACGAAGCGGTCTACGGGCATGAAGATTAGCTACATGCAATCTTCTCCTCACAGTTTAGTCAATCACAAGCAACTGGTGCGCACTTGCAAAAATCGGTCTTGTCGTTGGGTGGTTATGCGTTTCCCGTCAGGATGTCTTTCAGCCACTTCACCAGTAGCACGGTAACGTGACCATAACCTTGATACCACGTTTGTTTTGTTCCAATCTCCTCAATCGGTTGAGTAGCCCCAGCTTGGAGCATGCCTACTGCCCTTAACATTTCCTCTCTTATTAAATGGCGCCGCTGCATGAAAATAAATTTGAAATTAACTGGAAACTTTTTTAAACTTTAATTTGACACCAAAAATTACCAAAAACTATGTTAAGTAAATTGAAACCTTCAAACTTCGCTACAATTATGCCGCGCTAATCTTTTGTTTTTAATTTATTTTTTTCTAATTCAAATTTGGAATCATCCAAAAAGGCCTACAAAATAAACTTCCTTCAAAAGATTTTATAACCGGCCACTATTTTTTGAGTAAAATAACTTTATGCAAAATATCCCTGGACGGTGTTGCCATTACATGCGCCATTTTGAAGTTAGCTTGAGTACTTACAAACACAAACTAAAAAAAATCCCTAACTGTACACAAGTTAAGTAGGTATGGTAGGTAACTATACCTATCCTCGAACACGAATTTTCGAACATCTATAGTAGTAGGTACTTCAATTTCTCATTATTATTAAGACAAAGCTATAAGTAGCATAAAGCATTGAATACTATGTTTCATAGTAACAGATTTCAAGACTTTGTTATATATAGAGTCAAAATCTGTCCATCCTTTTCCCAACTATGTTGGGGTCGGCTTCCAGTCTAACTGGATGCAGCTGAATACCAGTATGTTACATAGACCGACTACCTATCTGACCTCCACAACCTAGTTATTGGGTAACACGATACACCTTGGTAAGTAAGACTAGTGGTCAGACTTTTGGGCTTCTGACTACCCGTAACGACTGTCAAAGATCTATAAATGACAGCCGGAACCTTTCGTTAACTTTCATTTGCTTAACGTGCTTTCCGAGGCACAGAGGCGTCTCGATATATTATAATAGATCCCATCCACGAACCGACCGCGGTAAGAGTAGCTTAATCTTCAATCGACTTGTACGGCTGTTATTATTCAACCTTATCAAAACGGTAACTTAATAATGTTCAATCTAGTTTTCTATTTTGACTGTTATTTCCATTATTCATAATGTTTGCAAATTCAAAATCAACGTTCAAATATTAATATATTCAATAACATTTTGTATAACTATGCGTTATTGTCTGTTTATTTGGCTGAAACTAGAACTAAATTGAATATCCCGTGTATGCAATTTCGGCAGCCGTAATTATTATTTGGCTCATGATGCAATTTATCATATTACAATGATATTAACTCCAAACAACGTGTTATTGTGGGATTTTTGGATATTTGTACCTTTTTATTACTCACACGTGCATTACCAAAAAAAGTTAGTTAGAAGGCTAAAAATAAGTAGCTAGAAGGCGCTAAATATAGCAAGCGCCCAAGGCGCGCGCTTCGGGTGCCACGTTCCGTGCTCTCAGTCAAATTGTATAGAATTGTTTGTGACGAAGCATGGGAAGCGTCTCAGGCTTCGCGCCGCCCTTCTTGTTAGTGTTCGATACGCAGCGCCCGGAGCGGGCGCTTGCTATGTTCAGTGCTTAAGTAGCTAGTAGGTACTCCTTGTTCACCTTAATTTTTCTGATGCCTTATTCAGTACCAAAGTAATGCTCATATTTGCCTTGACAAACTGATGACGATTTGATGGCTCAATGAGTGAAGTTCTGGGATTATATTGCTGTGCTTCAGGTCGTATGTTCAATGGCTGTAAAGTTTCAAATAGTCCACGAATAGTATTATATGATTTTCACCTATATATGTATACATATAGTCCTCTTTATCGTATCCGGCGACAGCGACCCAGATAAATTTTCTTTCCCTTCGCGAGCTCTCTAATGACTAAATTTGCACCTACTGACACAATGTAGATTATCGCAATGTTTCTCAAAATAAATAAGTATTTGCGAGACTTGGACAGGGAAGAACAAAAAAGTGGTTATTAAACAAATTCGAGTGAGAAAAAAATCATGAATAAGTAGAGTGGGCAGGGTGCACCAGTACCATACCTACGGGAAATGTGTCTCCCTCAGACATTTAGTTCATATGGAACCTTCCTATAGAATTTATGTAGATATGGGTGTTCCGCAGATAGGTATTAGAAGAAAGATTGTTCAAAATGTTTATTCCAACTAACTTTCCTTCGTCGTCCAAAAATATATTACATTTCTGTGAACACATCAAGGCTTTTTAAGCTTTTTCCACGTTGCCCTAACGTGGACAGAGCTTAAAAAGCCTTGATATTTGTATCGAAAGATGCTTTCAACATAAAATATGTAATTCAATACGCCTAGAAATATTAAGAGTGGAAAAAATTTATTTACACAGTCATGAACAACTTAGTGCTTTACAATTATATATATATATAATATAATATACACAAAATTGACTCAAAATAAAAATAAAAAATAAAAATCAATAAACATCACGTAAGAAGAAAACTCCTGAACAAAATTCGTTTTAAAAAATTAAAAATTTATGCCACTTATGCAGCACCCTGACCAAATGGTTTAGGTTAGTTTAGAACTGTGACCAACCGCGCGCGAGCCTATCGAGCGTAGCGAGCGGTGCCGCGGCAGCGGCCGGCGAGCGCTACTTCCAAGTCGCAGTTATTTGGTTATTTTTACTACACTTTAAACCATGGATGGGTATCCATGGTTTCACATTAATGATATGGCCAAACGTCTACTGACATATAATTAAACGTTGATATTTAAACGATATTGCCAATTTTAGAATGTCATGCCATTAGCCATTTCATGAAATGGTCAATTCTAAGATTAGCCTCGACATACTTTCTGTTTTCTATTCTCAACAACAACATGATTAATATTTTCTCCCTTCCGGTGAGAATAAAACTCAAAACAATACAGTTTTTATTAGTTGAACACGTAGTGTGGTCCCGGCTCCCGATAGATATTTTCTAATGAATAAATATTAGAGAGATATTGTGTTGATGCAAAAATTATGCATATGATAGTATAATACGTATGGATGTGTATATCGCACACCCAGAACAACACTGCACTAAGTCTAAATAGCTCATTTTTCAGAATCGACGAAAAACCGTTATCTCATGTTATGTGACAGTTATTGCGAATGTCCTGCACATTGCATGTAAAGAATCCAATGCGTATCAGCATTATCAAGTTCAGTTGATTGTAAACGCAGTAATAATGCAAAATAATGCATTTTTTGACTTAATTCACTGTTGTGGAATGACTGAACGAAATAAAACATAATTATTTTGAGTTACGTCCTTTTTACTGATTGATTCTGAAATAATGCACTATTATTCTACTGTTTATTTATTGAAATACAATAAACAATAACGACCCATTTGTTTTGTTTTTAGAAATATACCAATTAATAATGAAATAAAGACAACATTTTACTAAAATCAGTAGGTACTTATATTTTGAACATAAACTAGTACTCGTTTTGGACCCTTATAAAATGTAAATCACAAAAAAAACTAAAAAAAATCTTCAATAATCTTCTGTTAATCAAAAAATAAGAAATATTAATGGCAAAGTTGGTTGGATACAAAACAATTATAAGTAACACAAAAACTGTTATAAATTAAAAACAAATAAACAACAGTTACATAAAACAAAAACTGTTTAAAATTTTATGAACAAAACAGTAATAAAAAAACATGCGCACTTCAACTTACAATAGCTACGATATTAATTCTCATTAAAAACTCTAAAAACAGGACATAGTGCCATAAAAAGTTGGTAACCAAGAAACGATATACACTGTTTAGGGCCATAACGCTATCTTAACTCAAAGTTTTACCTTGGACTCTAAGGGTATACTTACTTATTATAACCTTTAAGAATAACAAGTCTTATATAAATCACCAAAGTATTACAATAAATCACAGGTTTAAATATACCATAATATTCACTATCTTCAAATAAAAAAATATCAATTATATTTAATAAAAAATACTATAAAAACGGAGAAATACTTTTTTTTATAACTAATAATCATAGGAACTCAAGGTTTCATTTTTCAGTCAGTGCTACTATTCTAAATTTAATGCAGTATTATAATAGGAATTAACACAATTAGTAGGAATTATATTTTTTCCGATTAACTCCATAATATCTCTTTTTTTGTTTTCAGCCAGAGGTTGTTTTTCTGTAGATGATTTAACTGCGGAGAAAAGCCTTGATCTCTGAAGCGCCTTGAAAGATTTCGAACACAGACTTTCTTAAAATCAGTCTCTTCGAATGATGTTTTATAGAAGAAAGTCAAGGGATGTTGCTTTTCAACGCGTAGTTGCTTCAGATTCCATAAAACCACCATCCGTTTTCTTTGAATGGGCCGTCTTAATATACCTGTCACAAATGCTCAGCGTAGCCTTAAAAAACTCTTTACATACCATTAGGGTATGTATCTTTTTCAAAATAGTACGACTAATTCAAAGCCCTCAATTTTTGAGAAGTGATGTACCTATATTTCGGATTGATTTCTTGTGTATGCCTTACTATGAATTCTCTTTGCCTCTCCAAATCGCCCAGCTGCCAAAACTGTTTGAACATGTCTTGTCTTACCATCTCGTCTATTTTAGTTTTGCAATTAAAGGTGGACGGATTTGACGCCCAGCGGTCAGTTTTGCAGGATTTGTTAAAGAAACATACTCTTTTCCTGTATTCCGCAATGCCTTAGCAATCTTGGACTTCCAGCCAGCAGGGTTTCGTATTCTCTTTCTACTTATCTTGGGGTAGCTCACTCATGGAGCAGTATCACTGGCAGAAAAAGTTGAGGGTGCGTTTGTCGGAGTAGCATTGGAATTTCCTTGAATATTTGCTGTAGATGGACCCGGTCTATTGGATTCATTATCAGATGAACTACTTGAGCTGCTGGAGCTTGATGATGATGAGCTTGAGTCTGACGAGGAGCTCGAGGAAGAAGAAGAGGATAATCTTCTAGGGATTACAAGAGGCCGAGATATTTCTTTAACATGTAGGTACTACAAAAGTAGGATCCGTGTCCGAATCATCTATAAAATCTTCTTCATCGCTATGATCAGATAAAATAGAAACGGGTACCTCCCTATCTGATGCTTTATCGGCTGATGCTGCCTTCGCTGAGGTCTCATCGGTTGATGCGGCAACGGTTGTATTTTCAACATCTTTTTCCACGCTGCTTTGTTGAACAGGTCCGGTTTCTTCTGTAGTTGCTTCCATTGCCCTTTTAAATAACAGGAGACCACGACCTCTCATCATCTGCCAAATAACAATAACAAATTTAATTAATTCAACAATAGTGCATTATTTCAAACAAAATTATTAATCTTTTTGTAAATAAAGAACAACACAAATTGTAAATATATTTCTTTTAATTTACAATGTAAGTAAAAATTATAAGTATAAAAAAATATTTATAATGATTTTTTAACAAAATTAGGGCATAATTTATATCTACCATCAATAGTGCATTATTTAACTGATTATCACCTTTTACGAACAATACAGAACCATTTTGAAATAATACAAAAAATCTAACATACCTTCGTCAACAACAGAGTACTATTTCGAAATAGTATCAAACACGTTGTATAAGCACAGTCACCAACACTGAATTAAAACTAAATGATTCGGAGTATTTTTATGATACATTCAACAACACCGCATTATCACAAAATAATTTACTGTTGCGTAAAGGATCTGCGTGCTGTTCCCTAAGGCGGACAAGTTGCAACTAGAAATAGTTTTGTGTTCGCGGTAAGGCTCTGGCTGCGCGTCTTCACCAATAGAGAGTTAGCGCGCCGTCTGTTGGACATTTTTGTAAATATAAATACGCCTGTCTTCGTGGTATACGCGGCAAATTTTCGGCTATTCAATTATAGTTACAAGTCGATTTTGAGATTTTTCGACATAATACAGTGTTGTTCTGGGTGTGCGATATGTCAGAGTAAGATAGTGGAAGAGGGGATATAGTTATATTCCTAGGGATATAGGTATATACCGTAATATAGTTATATGAAAGCGGTTCATAACTAGCTTACTAGGAATATAACTGTGATACGAGCACGATAAAACTGTGACCAACTACACCCGAGGCGAGCGAATGAAGCGAGCTGTGTCGCGGCAGCGGCAAGCACTACGTCAAAATTGATCGCAGTAACAAAATTAGGGCACTCCGACGGTTATAAACAGCTTTGATATAACTATATTACGGTATATAGCTATTTCCCTAGAGATATAACTATATCACGGCTTCAACCAACATACTGCGACATATACATTTGTATTTGTATTGTGGAGTAGCAACACGAGGTCTTCGTACAAATATTGACAAATAGTTTACTCCATACGATCGAATGAGTAAACCTATTACTAAGTTTATTGTTGAAACAAGCCAAAAATGTTTGCGTCAAACACTTTTGGTTAATCTATGAAATCACATTTTTTTTAGTAAATCTTAGTCTTTTATTAGTAATCCTAGCTTGGGACCAAAATCTTAGAAGTTGCTGTCAAACCGTTTAAGTGTTTAAAGTGAAAATGTTTTCAGCATCTCAAGAGATTTTAGGCGCTAAAAGTGCTAAGTTCTTATTATTTAGGTTATATGAACTTTACGCCCATATAAAGAGATGCCTAGTTACAACTGTACATTATGTTTTGAAGAGGATGCGTTAGATTCTACATCACTATATGCCCAGAAACCAGGCAGGGATACTCCCTGTCTAACAACTTGTGCCTGAATCAATATTTAAGGTTGGTCTCTGCTCAATCTTTTTGTTTATCAAGTGCGAAGTTTATTTTGTTCTACACAGCACAATCAGTGTAGATATCAATCAGTTTAGATATCAGAACAGCCACCGAACCGGCGCGGGCGTTACGACTTTGCTACAGCTAAATCTCGATGGCCGATTATTTGCTTGCTTTGCATGTGAGCCATAAAATCACGATTCCCTCTTTCATTCTCAGATTATCGTTAAGAAATTCAGTGAGGCGTTAAAGCGGTCATTTGGCTCTTCATGGCTTCTCCTGGCTCCTCATAGGCTGTCGAAGGCACATCACGTAGGGTCGTACGCCGCGATCAGTTCTCAGCGCACCTGCAGCCGCCGCTCGCATACTAATCCACAGAAATATTCATATTACGTGATCAAATTGACATACCTTTAACAATATGCTGAATAAAAAAAAAACTGTTTATTTTAATTTTTTTCTTTTTGTTACCACAAAGGCAACAATGCTCCCATTTTCATGGAGAAATTCATAAAAAATAAGTTTGTTAGTCTTTTCTTCCGACTGTTCTTGCTCACCAAGATAAATCATCCTGATTCAATACAAACTGAATCTTAATAAATGTAATAAGGTTACTTATAAATTATATTTTACGGAAAATTCACCTCTCTCAATGAAAATTGTGTCTCGTCTCTGATGTAATTAATCTAAGAAAGAATATTGTTATTAATTCATACCTTTCACAGAAAAGCTACTCTGCCTGTAGACAACGCGCTCCGAGTTTTAAAGAAATCTTTTTAAAACTTTGCCGAAATCTACCTACTTAGCCGTTCATTTATTCAATTTGAAGGAATAACCTTCGTTACGATGATACTTGAACCGTTCCTGTAATTTGATTACGAGCTGAGAAATAAACAGGTTGTGAAGTTTTTTCGCTGTAAAAATATGGTTTGAGATAAGGGTGGTGTGGCGCAGTGTAAGTGGCTGAACGAGCGACTCTCATTTGTTATTGTTAAATAAAACCACACAATGCTAATACAATAACTGTCTCCCACACTTTGTAAATAGATCTTTCACAAATTCGCGAGCACATCAAAAGCGACGCGCGTAAGCTGTAAAATAAAAGTGAGCGTTTGAAGAGGCGTGAATTATGTAACGCGCACAGCCTCCTCGCTGTCTTACCTGCACACAGGACTCATTTGCTCGGATGTGAGCAAATGACTCGTTATGGCCGCCTTTTTTATTCAGCCTTTCCTTAGGTAAGTTGAAATTATACAAATTAACAGGATCAAAGGAAGAAACTGACGAAATTACGTCGGTACGTATTTTACGTGTGTTTACTTCACTCAACGAAGTGAATATGGGCTTTAATTCTTAACATAAGTATGAAAAAAATAATGTTTAGTACCTATGCAATATTTCTTAAAGAGAGGAAAAAGTGAGTTTCAGGTAATATAACGTGAAACTCACTTTTTCCTCTCTTCTTTTTTGATTTTTTTTTTGTACCTTTGTTTAAAAAATATTGTAATATATCTACATAGGATATAAAAAGCGAAAGAACAGAATTTATCTTACGCAATTACTAAAGAATAGACAGCTCAGGCCGTGGAACTGTTCTGGCCAGGAAGCGAAGTCTTAAGACACTTTGAAAAGCAAAGCTTTTTTGAAATTCTAATGCGTCTCCCAGTCTTTAGAACTTTATTTCAGCTCGTTGACGGTCTTAACCGTAGTTGGAAAGCATTTCACGACTATTTTATCTAATTGTGACCGTTTCAGTGTTTTGTAAAAGTACAGCTTTAGTTTGTATTTCAATTTTGATATTTAAATGTAGGTATTCATCTTATATTACTCAGAAAAAACTTGTAGGTAAATATCGAAAGTCAAGCGTATAATCAAAGAAATAGTTTTGTTTATGTATTTTCGTCTTTTTCCTCCCGGAAATACAAATATTATTTCTCTGTGTATCTATCTACCTACCTGTATCTTTACATAGTATAAAACAATTATTTCTTTTGTCTATTCAGTTTCATATTAAATCTTAGATATCACTCATACACATACTTTTTCACCTTAAGGTGGATCCAGACTTGGCGAGGCATGCGCTCCGCACGGCGCACAACGCATGCCTCACAAGGTGTGTACCTTTATATTCGTGGCGAGGCATGAGCTACGAAGTCAAAATCGGTTGAACGGACTGTAAAAACGTTTGTTTAAATGTCAAATCTTATTTCAAATGGAGTATTTGTAGTACATAATGCACGTAGGCATGCGTTGTGCGCCGTGCGGAGCGCATGCCTCGCCAAGTCTGGATCCACCTTTACACTTTTCGTGGTAACCTTTTATAAAAAATAATAATTGTATAATGCTTATATCCCTTTATTTTTAATTTTGTTTACTAATTGTATTTTATGTTCACATAAGTTTTATTGTTTATTACGATATAGTTTTATGGGGAATGCTGTGTAGGTATACCTATAATAGGCATACATACCAGTACTTTTATTATGCTGTTTTAATTTTTTATAAGTATGTTGGTGTACCAAATAAACAAAGTCGGTTCGTATCTGCTGTGTAACCGCTTAGACCTTATTTTCACCATCATTAAGGACATCTATTCGATATTGTCACATGTCGCCATTGCACCCGTGCGAAATAGGGGCGGGTCGTTAGTCTATGTATGAATAACAAACACTGCCCTATAATATACTGACCAAATATAGAGATTTTCCTTTCATTGAGTTTTCTTCACAAGTAGCGGAAGGGCTAAAGGAAAATACAAACTATTATTTTCTTTCCTCCACCTATCAAATCGGAAGCGATGGAAATCATCTATCAAACCTTTACATTTCCAAAATATATTTTTCCTTCTTATATTTCATGAAAGGGGTAACGTCGGGATAACAAATCTACCGATAAAACAATCTTTAGAGTTCAAACCTCAGAAGTATGATTATTTATTTAAGTCTAACCCGGCCATTGTAGAAAACCTTAGTAAATATATTTCCGTATAATCCACTTATACTCTATTGACAAACTATTTTAGAACTACCACGGTTATTGAAAAAAATATGTACTTGTCATTACATAAAAGCATGAAAGTTATGTTAGAGATTGTTCAATATATAAATTATTATGTGCGAAAATCGTTTAGGTTGCGATCTACATTCGTATAATTCATTCGCACCCAACTGTGTAGAGAATTTTGAGAATTGAATATAACTGATATTGGAGCGAAATTCCAAGAGGGCGTGAAATAGTTCCACGAAATATAAAATACCAACCTTACCTCAGCGACCTACTTACTTAGTTGCGTACGTGGGAGAATTTGATGCTGCGGGAATTAAATAATTAGAAATTACCGTTATCTCTAAAGGTAACCACCGCAATTAAGCTTAAGCAAATTAAGCTTAAGAATTGGACACAAATATTCCAAGAAACCAAAACCGTTCTCGCTAATAGGATATGAGGTAAAATCAAATCTAATTACAGTTTAGACCAAATCCGATGAAGCCTCATATTTTGTAATGGAAACGTAGTTTTTATTTTAATACATGCGCGCAGTAGGTGCTTCAATAATTCATCGAAATCCCATTCGAGGTCACAGTGCGGCTGGCAAAAATCGCTTTACGAGTGTGGGAACTCGCGGGAGGCACGGGTAGCCGGGTAGCCGGGTAGCGCGATGCCGCGTTGATATAACCCGGTACAGGCGGCACCACCGCGCAAACAAATTGGATGCTTAAAATTCAATTTGAAGGTTTCGCGGTCCGCTTCATTCGCTCTCCCCGTTCGTTACAAGCTGGACTCGCTCACATATCCAAATGGAAACGCAATTATTTTGCCTTAACTTGGTATGTTTAAATGTTTATCGCCGGCACGCTGCTTGTTTATATAAAGGAAGTTGGCTTATTTGCAGCGGAATCAATTGAGAGATTAAAATCCTAACATATTAATGTGTATGTACCTATGTATGTGTTTATGCGGTGTATTCCTAAATCAGGTCAGGGTCTAAATGTGCGTTAAAGATAGGTTTAGGTACTTATGATAACAGTATTTATGGTGCAGTAAATTATAAATTTTATCTGTGGTTTAATATATAAAATTGGTAGTAAGTATACAGGTACCTACGTACCTAAATATTTTTCGCTTCATATTGAAAACTGCAACATGTTGTGTGTTTTAACGTAAGACAAGACTGCTGATAGAGTCAATCTATGTATATACCTTTAGCAGTCCAACAGTTATTACAAATAATTTATGAGTGATAATGAATAAACGCCCTCTAACTCACCTAAACTTACGTAAATTATACGTCACCGCTCATTGTCGAGCTTAAAATCGCTGTGTTGCAAAACAAACTTGAACAACAAAACAAAACTAAACGAGCTCTTAAAATAAAGCGGGTTTGTGGTGGGTACTATCCCGAGAAGAATTTGAAGTTGAAATAACTACTAGACGAAGTTTCCCTTCTTCAGATTCATGAAACTTTTCGGAATAAATTCAAGTTTCCTCAAGCTGAAAATTGATGAGTACTTCTATGAATTTAAATATTACCCGCATAATTTGAATTAGCATAATAGCAATAAATCCATCCGCGATTTTCGAGAGGCCCTGTGCCATAAATACGACAATCTGATTGGTTTCATGACACAATATAAAGTAAACATTGACAACCCTATAAGAGATATAGGCTAGTGTTGATACCTACAAAGTTATAAGTTGATGTTCCGTCGTCTCAGTGCCGTCTAGAACTTTTCTAATCCTGTATTCTTCGGTAAACTTTTCCAATATTGCGAACATAACAACCTTGTGCGCACAAATCCGAGAACATCCAAGCAACGAGGGACTGCACGGAGTTTACATATTAAATAATTTATTCATATAACCTATCTGAAGTGAATACGGATATTTTTAATCCAGGGGATAATTTATCTGTTTGAATAAGCAACAAGTGACGGTGCGTCCAGAATTAATGACCTCTGATTCCCCTCGTCATATATCTCTCTGAATAGTGAGAATGGATTTAGTTGGTTCGCCGTGAATTAATCACCGTGCGTGTGTGTCGAGGCAAACTAGACCGCTGAGATTTCAAACACACTATCTCGCTGTGTCGCAAAGTAACTGAATGAGCTAAATGAATTATCACGCGGCGGTAGCTCGAGAATCAGCACTTTCATTAACTTTCTACCCTGTAGTTCTCTCGGCATTTTCATTTATTCCTAGTTCAATTTATTATTAATCCTTGTGGATTGCATGAAAGCAAGCCGCGGGTTTAAAATGAAATACTTAAAACTGGAGTTTTGATATATGTAAATTCAACTACCGGCTTATGTTTACTCAGCAGCGAATATTTCGTTTCATTCGAGAAGGCACAGCATGGGCTTAGGTAATGAAAATAATTAAAATACACTTCAATATGGTGCTAGTTTTATGGTTCGTTTTCGTTCGAGAAAAACACAAGAGTAGTTAAATCTCTGCAATATTTGTCGGTTATTTTCATAGAACTGCAATGGATTTTTGAAATCAAAAACATTTAAATTTCAATTCTTTATTCGACACCATATTTTATGCATTCCATTAAACACCAAATTGTAACAAAATGTTGATGTTCAGCATTTAAATAAACATTTTGAAATTATTTACTTTAACCTAGTTGTTTTTAATATATCCATAAAATTAAACTGTAACAATAATAAACATATCAGTAATTTATAACAACTTAATTACACAATTCCTCTAAAGATGTCAAATGATATTTTTTTACATATAAATATTTGGTACATCTGCGCCGTTTCGTTAATAAATATTTTCATTTATCGATGTAAAACTTAATATTATCCTAAATCGTCACAACTTACGTTTATTATGTGGGTACTCTAAATCATTAGGGATGTTAATAATCGTGAGTTTTTAAAGAGCTTCTTAAAATCCAAGCTCTATAACGTTTTGTATTTGAAATAAATTACCGTTTTTGCTAATAAATGCCGAATCAATATCTTACAAAATACCTTGACAAATTAACTAAATATTGAACTTCAGTACATTCGCATTTATTTAAAAACAGTGCCATTTACAATTATACATAGGTTAGTAAGAACCCTGTCTGGCGTTTTAAATTGACTCTTCCACTCGAAATATTAGATAAATATTTTTCTATACATATATAGTTTGGCACGTGGAAAAGTTTTGGCATAAATATATTATATAAAATTTAAAATATATATTCAATAAATAATATATCAATGAGATAGATAGAAATAAATTGTATTATGTAGGTAATGCAATTTAATAAACAGTCGTACTTCACTAATAGTCAATTCCAGCTTACCTACATTTTAATTTGTTTTACATTTCATCAATAATAAACATTAATTACCTATAACTAAAACGATGTGGTAAATAAATTAGATTTATTACAGTTCACATTTTGTCACAATGTGGAAAATGGTGTAAGTATTAAATATTACTCACCATTAGTTAATCGTCATCAATTCCTGTGAAGATAAAAATATGGACGAGTACTGGGAATTGATCTACTGTGAATCGAGATGAGAGTATAATACCTGGCATTTGGAAAGAATCAGCGCTTTTTTATCAATTTTCTTGAAGATGTAGTCGTAAGAGAAAATCTACTGACATTTCAGTAAGTTTCAATAGATATATTTTACGAAGATAAAACGCGATCGCTGGTAACAGAGTAATATAAAAGAGACGTATTTCACGCACAATGAGGAACTAATTGGTGATTTGCTGAATAGACAGCTCTGCTGATTCCATTTTTATATGACTCGATGAAAAATATATTAGGTTTATAAAAGGAACCCTAGCGATATGAATACTTTTGCTTATCTTTTCATATGAACCTCTGGAGAAATACTCAATGGGGCTTATTTTGGAGGACCGAAGAGTTGTCGTCTATTACCCTGATTACCTTTTGAAACTTGATTGAAAACAAGCGTGGACTAATATTTTAGAGATCTCTGTGTACTCGTCCATTAAGTAATAAGTTTTCAATATTTACTTATCAAAAACTACTCAAAATCAATACACCTCACTTAAAAGTAACTTTACAAAAAATTACAACATATGCGATGTTTTTTAAACAATGTTTCATTAATAGTTATTTTACCCTACATACCTGAAACACTTCGTTTGATATAAGTATGTACAGCTAATGTCGGTTTGTTGTTAAGTCTTTTGTCACTAATTTATTGTTATATTCACATTTATTAAGTACGTATATATTCACAAGAGCCTACAATTGCTTCATTCTATATCCGACAGTAGAAATAAACTATTACTGGCATTATATTACCATAAACGGCAACTTGCATGTATATAATATCTATGTCGAGTCATATAAACAAGACAAAGATTACACAGTAGGACTCGAGCCAAGTTTGCCTTTCACAGTGAATCAGACGAGACCCCTTTCACACCATCATCATTTATTCAATCATTACGTAGGTAGGCCATTAAATTGAATGTTTTAAGATATCCCAGGCAGTAAGTTATCATATTTTTTTTGCCAAATGTATTTCAGATAATGTAGCGGAGACTATCACATTCAGCTGAAGAATATTCTTGTAACACCTGGCGGTAACTATTCATGGCATAATGTGAAAACGTTCCTCCATTATGAATCACATCACATCGACGCTCTCTTTACCCGTTTTTAATATTCTTACATTCTCAATCCAACGGGAAATGAAGACGTGGTGGCACTACGTCACAGCACTGTACCGCAGGATTCAACGGACTAGTCACACGTTTCTCGGTTCTATTTAGCGCGCACTCACTAATTATTATAATTAGATAAAGTTATATTTACACGTACACGAGATGAGTACATACACGGTCCTATGTACAAGTTCGAACGACATCACACATCACAACTTAGTCCGCTTGTTGACCACGACCTCGGCGGCGGCGTCGAGAAACCCTCATACAGATATCTCCTGTATCTGCACGCGCTTCTTCATGATGCCGGGAGGCGCGGGCGCTGCGGGCGCGCGCAGGATACCGCCCCCCTCCCCCTCCGCGCCCGCGTCGCCCGCGCCCTCCGCGCCCTCCGCGCCCTCCGCACCGTCCGGCCCGAACTTCACCTGCGTGGAGCTGTCCACCACGCGCGGCTCGAACGTACTGGTGCGGCCCACCGGGCCCGCGACACTCGCACGCGCCGGGTCCAGCTTCTGGATGTCGGGCTTCTGCGTGTCGATGCACACCACGCTGCCCGCCTCTATGGCGCTGCCCACACTCACATCAGGCATGGAACTGCGCGCCGCGCGGTGCTTCTCGTCGTAGCAGCTGTACTCACCGAACGTCGGCTCACCGCAGTCCGACAACGTCCGCAGGTCGAATTTAGAGCCCGCACCGCGCGGCACGTGAGCCGATTTGCACTCGAACCCGAAACCCTTGCCGTCGAACGCGCGCACTTCGTAGTCGAGCTTTCCGTCATAATTGTCCGAAGACGAGGAGCTACCAGCCTCGGCGAGATCGTCTTTGGAGCGGCGCGGGTGCGAGCCGCGCTGGTGGTAGATGCCGGCGAAGATGAGCACGTTGAGCAGCAGCAGGAAACAGCCCACGGCAATGGTAACGGTGAGCGCCGCCGTGTAGGACTGATAGTGCGAGGAGGCCAGGCGGCGCAGCAGCGCGTCGTCGGGGTGCGCGGGCGGCGCGGTAGCGTTGGGGGGGCACTCGGTGGACGGCGGCGCGGCGGGCGCGGGGCGGGGCGGCGCCGTGCTGCGCGCGCCGGCTCGCGCGCCGCCCTCCAGCTCCACCACGTGTGGTACGTGCGCGCGCGACAAAGACTGCGTCCGCACTGCACCTGCTCCACAAAAGTGTCCATTCTACAAGTGTTTCATTGATTTAAGAGTTGTAATGTCTCGAGTGGCCGTAGGTACATTGAATGACATACCTTCGTAGTAATTGGCGTTGTCCTCCTGGAAGTGATGGTGTCGCATCGCGGCGTCGGGCAGGTCAGAGCCGGGCCGGTGCAGCTGCGGGATGAGCGACAGCCACAGCGACATCTTGTGTCCGCGGTAGTGGCTGCGCATCTCCGGCTTGCCACCTGCGCCGGTCGCCAAACAATTGAAACAAATGGACCCGAACCGTAACCGCAGGGGTCACGGGGGTGACCCTAAAGTTTTAAATGACCCAACTCTAAATTCCTGGAGACACAATGCTGAAATCCATACTAATTGTATTTATACGTTGTTCTGCTAACAGATGCTGATCTTCACAACTACTCGGGCTACGAAACTTTCCGATTTCCATTTATTTTCCTGTATTACTACGACATCAAGTAGTTGAGCTGTAAAAGGAAATCGTAACAGTTCATAAACTACGGATCCGTAACATATGTAGGTATTCGTACAAACTAATCAGGAAGTTTTTCGTTGGCAGCGACATAAAACATATATTCGGAGCTACTCACTGATCTCCATGTAGAGTTGGTTGATGGTGTCGTAGGTGTCCCAGTACGGGGTCTGGTCGGGACCCAGTCGAGGAGTCTCGCCCAGCATTGGACTAGGAGGTGGTGTTGCCGATGGATCATTGGGATTTCTAAAGAAAAAAATACATTAGAGTATGTTTTCAATGTGAAATAAAATTGTTTGATTCGTTTTCTAGGTCACAGATCTCTCGGATTTTTTAACGATATTATATATGATAAATAACACTGCTTATACACACGTCCGCTCTATTTGGTGCCAGTAGAACGTTTGTTGATTTTTTTTTTTTTGTTTAACGAAATAATGACGACAACATTATGTTTCAAAGTTGATACTTAACGAAAAATTTCACTGCAGATTGTTCACGTTATTAATATTAAACCTTTATTGTCAGATCTTGTTTCGCAAGAAATTCAATTAGAAATGCCTACATTACCACAAAATTCTTGAGTTATCCCACTAAAATAGTTGTACGTGTATTAGGTAAACGTAAACCTTTTACGTAGACATGTTTACTCGTTTGTAGCTCAATATCGATTGATCTATAGGCACACGAGGTTAAACGGCTCACCACCCACGTGATGTTCTTTACATAACGAGAGACCTTCGTTTCTCCAAAAGTGCGATGTTACCCCGAACCCGATTTTCATACGAAAATGACGTATAGATATACGGATAATCACAAAATCTTTAAAGTTATACAGGGCACTGAATGTACAACAAACTAACATCATCTACTTCAGAAAGTTACAGTATGAACGTAAACATATTGCAGAAAACTGAGATGGGTAAACATGTAGATACATTTTTCGAAAGCTTAAACAAACACAGAACTAGTTTTTTTTTTTTCCTTAAACCCGAGCCACGAGTCCCGCTATGGGGCGGCCTCAGCTGTTTCTTAGTTGAGAGCCATCTACATTGTTAACGTTGAATAAGAAAACCCATCTGCGGCTAACTAGATATTTTCATGGATATTCTTCTATTATACAATGTCGCCCATCGGCTTGTGTCCGCCCATATTTTTCTGAATATTCATGAAAAATTATAGAAAAATAACTTTAAAAGGGAGGGTCTATCTTTAATATTTTTCATGTTATTCTTTTTTTTATGTTTTGGGTAGCGTTTGCCATACATCCGATGTTATTGGCTCGATTTGGATTCTGTTTATAATTTTTAAAAGCTTATGAGTTATTTTATCGGAATAACTAGCATTTTTATTAAAATTTGTCGACTATGCAAAAAAAAAACGGACATTCGTTTCTAAAAAAAAACAGTGTGTTTTTTTTTAAACACAAGTTTATAAAATCAAAGAGGGATTTAAATATACCCCTGTCAAGATAGACCCCCCTTTTAAAGTTATTTTTCGATAATTTTTCATGAATATTCAGAAAAATGCGGGCGGGTACATGCCCATGGGTGACATTGTATATTTACTTTACAAGTGAGACTGCCTCGTTGGTCACTAGACCAACGAGACAGACCACTAGGTCGCTACTGCTGAGCATGAGGTCCTGGGTTCGATTCCCGGGTCGGGCAAAGTGATATTGGGTGAGTGAGTGCGTTTTTCTATCTGAAATTTCTCAGTAGCAGCTCGGAGTCTGGATTTGTGCCCGGTTGGCAATAGGCTCGCCCCCTTATACATGGGACTTAAATAAAACTGGCGAAATGTGGGTGTGCCTGCTATAGGGACACCTCTGCCCAACCCTTCGGGGAAACAAGGCGTGATGTTATGTTATGTGGTACAACCTCTAGAAAAAAAATAACGATTGAAACTAAAACGACTTACTCCAAATCGATATGAAATACCATTTTTTTTTTTTTTGTTAAGCTGATCTAACCTAATGACAAGATATGTGTACAAAGGACATTACGAGTATAATATAATGATGCGTATGCAGGATGTTATCCTACAAGAATGTCCGTAATTCAACACGTATTTTCTTACCCATATCGGACGAAATTAGAGATGTAATGGATGCACAGTTTGGACACTCGTTGCTCCTGCTGCGTGAAGTTTTGCTGATGATGCGTCAGGGAGATTGGCACGCCCAGGTAATACGGCAGCTCCTCGCCATGAACTGAACCTGGCCTCTGTACAAAACATTTTTTGTAGTTTATATTACCACTTGTTGCGTTATCGTTGGTTATAACTTTTACTACCGGACCTTATCCAGTAGTAAAAGTGGTATAACCCATGATCCGGTGTAGTTTTGCCCTCTACTATACATTTCAGCATTACATTTTGCAAACCCAACGTATGATACAAGATCTTCTACCGTTAGTGTTGGAAGAGGTTTGTAATAACATTCTCAATTACTACCGCAGTTACGTAGTATAATTACCCTTAGCACTAACCGTCAAACTTGACCCCAATCTAAACCAAAAGCCCGCATAGTCCTATTAACAAGTCTAGTTCAAGTGGTGGCACTTGGGTTGTCGAAATAACAAATAGGTGTATAGACATTGTGCAGTTCACCGTGCAACCACACGTGCGGCGACACGTTTTGACAACCGCAACCCTGTCAACGGCTGCTTTAACAACTTAGTGCATGTCTTATTGCAGGATCTATACATATAATAAAATAGTTTTAAATAAAATGTAAGTGTAAATATAACGTAATTGTTGTCCGTTTGTCTGGATACATGTTCCGAATTGGCGCAAAAACAGCTGAACGGATTTGGCTAAAATTTGGTACATAGATAGTTTATAACCTGAATACTTTTAATACCGGTATACATTCCCGTGGGATATTTTCCGACATCTACGCGGGCAAAAGCTAGTTTTAGAAAATATTGATTACAATGATATATTATTTTGAAAGGTGTTACTCAAACTGCGGAATAGAATGGGCCTAATTTAAATCATGTCATAACCTGACACTACATTCTAGTTAACGTTTAATTTACTAGAATTTTGATATATTTTATGCTGTCCAAAGTTGACTGAATACTTTTGCTAGGCTTCCAGTCAAAAACACTAACAAAACTGTTAACCAAGCTTTAAAACAGAAAACTCGCTGACGTTCGCTTCAATCAAAATAAGTTTAGCCCATGTTTACTTAGAAAAGTTACTATCCAAAATATAGCTGTTTGTTTGTTCATTCAGTTAACGGAATCTATTTCAAACGGAGTTTATGGCCGACATAAATGAAGATTAACAACTTTGGAGAAGAAAAGCGCTATGCCACCGTCCCAGTTGATAAGCCGTTGCCAAGATCCATGTTATGTTGAGTGTGCATGTCGCCGATATACATACTAACTGGCTAATATATCTACATGAAGCAGTTTCATAGGGATTTTTTGGACGAGGGAAGTGGCAATTTTCTGCACTTGGCATACTTTCTGTCAACTTAGTTGCCTAAAAAGACATGACATTTTTGTGACCCATATCAAAAAGGCATAGTTTGCAATTACGAACCAAATGTCTTCAGTAGTCGTACACTCAACTTGTTTGATAAAGCATTCGATGACTGCTTTAATGTATTCCGAGTTTAAAATTCCTTTTCTTTTGTCCTTTTGTGTTGATCACGTTCAGTTCCATTGGTGAAATTCGCCCTTAGATATTTAGCTTACCTGTGGATAATCCTTGTCTTGTGAGAGATGGTGGAAATGCGTGAAGTAAGTCGTGCCGCCTCTCAGCGCGTGGAGATAACCCAGCCTGATCAGTGGCGCCGCAGTCCGTCCGTCGCTAAGCACCTGCATTCAATTAATATTTGAAGAAAATATATCAAACGTTTTCGTGAAAAAACATGTTGAAAATTACAGCACAAAGAAAGAATGGATAAAAACTCGGCAAAGCATTTCCAACATTTAACTTTTGATTGAATTGTATGCAATGCTGTTTTTTTTTAAAGCAGCTTTCTTATTTTTTTTATTTATTTAGCACAGCATGTGTGCAATAACTCGACGAAGATAAAAGTTGAGGCAAGTACATAAAATAACAACGCACATTTTAACTCTACATTATGCCTATTATTTGAATAATTTTTAATCATTCTAACGTCGATACAAATATATATATATATTTTTTTACATTTTTTACTTTATTGCCACAACTTGTAACACAAGCTATGATTAGTAATTCCATCAGCTGAAACATAACAATGTCGTCGTGTTATTAGGCGTTGCAAGTATTTTCCAATAAAATCTTTCAACACGGCCATCGTGTATTCAGCGTGCTCGGGCGTCATTAACTCTCTTTGTACGGCGAAGGAGCTTTCGGTGAGGAGCGAAAACCACTTGAGGCTTAAATTGAGATCGTCTGCGATGCCGACGCCGCGCCCAAACCGCGCGCTCCACTAATGTCAACTCAACCGACAGTTATCAATTTCCAGCAGGTTCACTATCGATGATGCTAATCGTGTTTTGTTCTATATTCACAGTATAAAAACAAAAGAGGAGTAGAAAACTCTTCGCTATTTATATTCAGAGTATCCCTCCTTCATTACTGCCGATCTTATATTCAAGCATGCCAGCGTACACGGCAAATATCACGCTGTTATTTTTATTTGTATTTACAATATTAAAAGATCTTCTCAATTACATTCGTAATGACATTTCAAGTGTTTTCGTCTGTGAATGAGGCGTTTTGGGAACAAGTGCGTTTAAGTGTTGCTGTATTCCTAAATTGTCCCATTATTTTTAATAACATTAGCGTCGCTTGTGATAACGTCTCAGTTCACGAAGATAACGAAGTTTATACGAGGCTATCAAAAGGATCAACTTGCTTCTGTTGAAATATATTATTACAATTACATGTGGAAAAGAAGGTAGCTTCCGCAGTCAGAAAAATTACGCTAATCAAACTCAAACCATTTATTTCAATTAAACCATTTACAGGCACTTTTGAATTGTCAAAGAGTCGGTCAGTTAGTCAGAAAGTTGAAGCTAGTTGCCCATTCCAAAACGTAGATCTCTATGGAGAAGAACGGGCAAGAAACTCCAAGGACACTTTAAAATTTGGATATTACGAAATCCTGGGTACATTATTCTTGTTGCTTCTATATGTGAGAACAATGTACAAAAAATAAGCAAAAGCAATTGAAAATATAAGATTAAAAATAAGCTTTGGCATATAAAAGACGACCAGTTTTAACTGACGGCGTCCGTTCACCGCCGCCGCCGCCGTTTGCCGAACCTACAAGCACACACTTTTTGTCCTGTCTTCCACAACGCGTGGTGTTAGCAGACGCGTCACTCACCTCGAGCGTGGCGTCGCGCACACTGAGCGGGTTCTGCACGGGCTTGTCCCAGTCCGTATACTCGTTCTTTAAGGTCGAGTAGATCTCGTTGAGGTGGTAATAATACGCGTTCCGGACGAATGTGCGAAGAATGCGGTCCCGTCGGCTCTCGTTGAAGCCAAACTCCAAGTCTTGGGCGTTAAATTCCAGATAAGATTCTGCAAGTAAGGCATTCCTCTCATTTGCATGTATTTATGATTCGCTTCGGAAGCCTCATTCAATTTATTCTGAAGGATATTAACGGTATGTGAATTACAACTTCAATACTTGGAACCATAAAATACAAGGTCTAGCTATATGTCGTTCTGCTATACTGCTCACATAAAGCGGGGATTGAAATAAATAGTCTAATTCATAAATTTAAATGGAGACGTAATTAAGACAGATATTAACACCGTATATTATGCCTGTTTATCTGTACGATAAGAAATACCTCGTGTACATGTGAGGAGAAGAGAAATACATAGGTACTTGAGACTTGACATACTTAATGATTATAAAGGGTTTTGGTACTGTTGCTTTTTTCACAAGGGAGACTTGTACGTTATCTAGCTTTGACGTGATAAATCTATGTCAGTATTTTTACTCTCTGAATTTTGATAAGCTGAGGAATGAAAAACATTTTGTAGTTGCATGTTTCAAGAAACTTTAGGAAATTCATGAGCCTTGCGGAACGTGAAATGGCTCTTTCTGGTTTATTTGATCACCTTCAAGATTCGATTGCTAATTATGTTGTTGTTTGTTGTAAGTGTAGTTACCGGTGGTGGTGAGTCCAAACAACAGCTCTCTGTGCGAAAAGTCGGCGAGTTCGTGTCCGGCGGCGTTGGCGACGGCCGCTGCGCCCGCGCCGAGCCGTGAGCTGTCCGTTGGAGGGGGCGCCTAACAACACATCATACTTTTAGTATTTATAATCAGAGAAAGTTGACAAAGATTAAGACCAATATAATATCGCCTGAAGAGGGGCATTCTGAAATATTCTGGATATCAGATATTTGCGACGTTGCCAATTTTAATTTACAAGACTAAAATTTTTTAGAATAACATTTTTTTTATTACGTCTCACACACCTTTTTTTTTTTTTTTGGGTGGTAAATCATCAAATAATTTCTCCCGCTCTGGGCGGAGCGGGAGGGCGTGTCAGACTCTTACTGACTAAAACCCACCCGTGTTCCTTCGGTTGCCCTGTTGCCGGGGGCCACGATCTCCCTTTCGGTTTTCTTCGCACCCCCGGCAGGCATCGGCCCTAACGGACCCCGTCAATTCTGCTGACATCTCTTTGAGGCGCGCGTGGAACACAACGCGCCGTCGACCCGGACCTGGTCCTTATCGGACGGCGAGCTACCCATTGCTCACCGCCCGCAAGCCCGCGCCTACGGTGGCCGGAAATCGGCCTGCGATTCCCGACGCCCTGGGCGTCTCCTCCTGCGGCGGTTAGGGTTAGGGGCGTGAGGGCGCGAAATTTGCCTCTCCCTCACGCGTTCCGCCTCCTCCTTCGCGAGCATTACTGCTTCGCAGAAGGAGGTGACGGCCTCCCATTTCCTCTCGCTCCCTACCATGGCCCTAATCAGGGCCGGACGCGAGAGATCACCGCCGCCGATCGCCTCCACGAGGACACGGCGATGCTCCGCCCAAGCCGGGCAGACCTCCACCGTATGCTCCACCGTGTCCTCCGGGCGATCCACACAATGGTGACACCCGGGCGTTTCCTCCCGTCTTATCCTGAACAGGAACCTCCCGAAACAGCCATGTCCGGTGAGGACCTGTGTCAGGCGGAAGGTGAGGACGCCGTGGCGCCTCTCTAGCCACTCCTCAAAGAGGGGACTTATCGCCGCAATTGTGGCGTGCCCAACGTCTCACACACCTAATGATAATTCAAGAAATTCGCTAATTCAAAATAACGACGATAGGTTTCGTTTCAGGATATTTTTGTTGTTATGACAACATAAAACTGTTGTATGACACTGGAACTTCGGAAATTAGAACACGATCGAAAAATAAAACATAAACTTACACATTCTGGCCTTCAATTTTCATTCCATTAGTCGCATAAAATATCAGTCTCATTAAGAAAATGGCCATACATTTACAAGCATAAATGCAAGTCGTTACAGACAACGGTATACAAACAGCACTTTCAATGGAGTTGCTAATTGAAACAATGCTCAACATAAAATTTAATTTTCCTTAGTACGAGTCAAGAGTAAAAAGCTTTTTCTTGTGAAGTAAAAAGAACTCTAAACGATACTAACATAAAGAGGAAAATAATGTTAGCTTATTTGAATATGAAAAGTAATATTGGCAGGCAGACGTAGTCACGACTCACGGTTGGCAAAAATATTTTGTGTTCGTGGTAGTACAAATAAATACGCTGAATAACTACATAAATACGAATAGGTATAGCAGCAAATAATTAAGTATTAGTTCCTTTTGTTTTTATATAGTTAGTCATTTAATTTAGTACCTAGTGTAAATAGTTGTACAATAATTGTATATACTTAAGCATTTTTATTAATGTTATTAATAAAGAAAAACAATTTAGTGTTAGTAATTACCCCTTTTTTTGGGTGGGGAAATATCGAATAACTTCTCCCGCTCTGGGCTGAGCGGCAGGGCGTGTCAGACTCTTACTGAATAAAACCCACAAGTGTTCCTTCGGTTGCCCTGTTGCCGGGAGCCACGATCTCCCTTTCGGTTTTCTTCCCTAGTAATTACCCGCTAAAGTCGACTTAGAACACTAGAGGTTGTAATAATAATAAATAACATTTCGGAGATGAGGTCACAGTAGGGTCAGAAACTGAAATTCACCCCTATATATTCACATAAAACAAGATAGGATACCTATCCTCTAGGTACCTTAATACCGTTAATTGATACATATTATACAGAACCCAAATTGATAGTCGAAGGCCGACATTGGGCATCAAATGTTATTCAGGTAGGCCGTTGTTGGGCTGTAACCTGCAAACTGCGGCAATCACGTGAAATTCTAGACGCTTCAATATTCTAATTGGTTCTCGATATCTGGCTGCTTGAAATGTAAATCAACAATTGTGTAGCCGTTACAGAGGAATCAAAATGGCTTCGTTTAATGTTATTGGTTCTATTTATGTTTACCTATAGATTTTATGTATAGGCGAGAGATCATTTTAAACACACACACAATACTCATACAATTCGATACGACGATTACGAATGCGTTTATTCATACAATTAAATGATGTTTTAAAGTCTGCTAACTTTTTATCTGCCTGCTTATGCTTCGCATAAGGGTCTATTAACACTGTTGTTTTAAAAAGCAGTACAGAAAAATCTACAATAAATAAATCATACCTCGGTATTACGACATGCGTAAACAGAAAACAAAATGAAGAGTAAATGTACAATCAAGCGTCATATTTTCCGCAACATTGCTTGTGACACAGGTGCGACGTCAATTTGTTAGCGAAAGCATCCTGTTAATTTCGTCAAAGGGGTTGTTCGTCCGAAACCGGTACATTAATTAGCGATTTTGCGAATGAGGTGCAAGAGGAAGGCTAACGATATACAGGTTCCCGAAAATTGAGCTCATTACATGTGTTCCTAATGATCAAAAGACTGGTTTGGGCTAAAAAGCATGTCTAACTTTAATAAATTAGTTTGAGCTGAAATTAGATCAGACGAGTGTTAGGTAGGTATTCACTTATAACGTAACATAGCTACCTAAACACACATAACATAACATAACATCACGCATGTAACCACCGAAGGGTTAGGCAAGGGTGTACCCACTTTCGCCAGTTATGTTTAAGTCCCATGTAATAGGGGGCAAACCTATTGCCATAGACTCTACCCAACCTTACACAAACAAACATACTGCCCGACCTGGGAATAGAAGAGAAGTACCGTTTGCGACACTAGACCAACGAGGCAATCCACTAGACCAACCTAAAGTCTGCACAAAAGATGAAAAATTGTATTTTCGTCTAAAATATCACTTAAGTCGTGACAAGTAAAATCTAATATAAGTCAAGTCAAGTAGAATATCACTTAACTCAAGTCAAGTAAAATATCACTTAAGTCAAATGTAGGTACCATTAATTGTCACGGTAATGTTAACATAGCTAACAGTTGGAAGCACGTAAGTATCGACTTCAAGCACTGAAACTTTAACTTGGCATATATTTTGGTTAAGTTTCGACTCAGTGTTTGTCTTACAATAACTTGACTTCAAAGCTACTTGTATATTACAGGGTGTGAAGGAAATCAACGCGCAAGCTTCAATTACCATGAATTCAGTACACGAATCTAGATCCACCAGAAATAAAGTTTTTTTTTTAACTGCTTATCTCAAATACGTTGGTTACACCATTTATATGCCAGTATGTACATAAAAATAAATACAAGCCTAAGGGCCTGATCAGATGATCGACACGCGCCCTATACGCGCACGCCACGCGCCTCAGCACCCGCGTCTAACTCGCTTTCAATTTGTTGTATATAATTTGAGTCTTATGACACATCAATAGATCTCAAATTACATTTATCGAAGTCCCGGGAGGGTGGAGGCGGCGAGAGCGCTGTGCAATTGCGACCCGTGTACTACGCAATAGCTATTCGAGCGCTGAGCGTGCGCGTGTACTTTACATCGATAAAAAATGTATGTTAAGGCAAGGGACTAACTATTAAAATCCCAAGTGTTTCTGAGAAGGGAGTGACTCGTACGCAAAGCGCGACAAAAATTGCGCATGTGTGTACGCAGCCTAAATCTAAAAATGGAAACTCACGGAAGGGTTGACAATGACAGTGCCGTCCACAAAGGGTGCAAACCCCGGCAGAAACCGCGGTGGATCCAACCGCACCGCCAGTAGCTCTGCCAGTGGCTTGTTCCTCAAACACGGCGCGAGGTCGTCCTCCAACAGGTCTCCGTGACACCCCGTCTGTTCTGCTACCTGATCATACAATACTTATGAAGCTGTTAAAAGATTGCCTCAGTCTCTTCTCTTTTTAAAGTGTCCTCAAATCTCAACATCCGTCATCTAAATGTCAGCGTTACATAAAAAGTTATTCTTTCATGTTTACCGAGATTTGATGACTCTACGAAACAGAAACGAAACGCAAACTTAAGTGAAAATATAAAAACAATAAAAAGATTCCACTTTTCCATCGCAAATTGGATAAGTCGAATGCAAGAAAACTTTCCGTGTTCCCAATTTAGGTTCCCCTTATTTTTTCTAAACAATGTCCTCTCGCCTGTTTAACAGGAAGCCCACACCCGATATTCTAAAACGTCAAGATACCTTTCTTTTTATCGTGAGCGGTTCCCTCTGCAGCGCCCATGAACTCAGCCCCGACCCACTTAACAAGATGACGCGCTTCAGTAGTTCTGAAACAGATAACCTAATTTAATTTTGTCATTTTGAACAAGGATCACCCAGATAATGAAATCTCTTTTAAAGAAAAAACATTTTTATTTCTCCCTCCGTTTCTTGTATTCTTTAATAATAAACTTTACAGAAATAGTCTCGAGTGTGATGTTGACCTTATTTTAAAATTATGCGGAGGAAGCTGCCCTCTTGTGCATGTCTGATGTGACCCTTTTAATCGCATTAAGTGACGGAGGATCTAAACGGGATGGTGACACGAAATAATGAAATCTGCCCCGAGCGGTATAATTACGCACAATGCCTGTCCCACGCGCGTACTCGCACGTGAGCGGACCGCCACGCGCGCTCCACGCCACCCCTCCCCCTTCGAGCCCACAGAGATCCTTACTGTTTCAGCTGTCAGTTAATTTAAAATATTCCTAATTCATTCAATTTAATGACATTTGGGATTACATAATATTGTTAGGACTTGAAAATTACCTACGGTCATCACACTCGCGATAATTGTACAGGATTCACTAAAAAATGATGAATGGATTTATGACATTTAGCGTAGCCAAGGTTTTTCTGACCATAATTCATTGGATCATCGCTTTAACAAACTAAATCATACCCAACATATTTGCCATCTTAGTGAATTAATTGGACAATTCATACCCCTGGCGACAGGCGAGACAGCGAGGAAGTTGGCGAGCGCAGCCCCCGTGCCATGGCCCATGATGGTGACCCGCTCGGGGTCGCCCCCGAATGCCGGTAGGTTTTCCCGTAGCCAGTGCAGCCCCGCCACCAGGTCCATCAGACCGAAGTTACCCTGCGCCGACCCCTTAGCACCAGTCTTTAAAAAACCTGCCAACAAACAAAAAACACTTAAAAATTAAAATAACAGAAGCAAACGTTAATCTCCCACGAATGTCAACTATTTTAAGGTATAAAATGTACACATAAGTACACATTACGACTACGACTATGCCTTGCAGGTGAGAAATAGTGGCTCATAATGTAAAATATTTCACTGTCGCCTGCGGAACAAGACCCGGAACCTACGGAGCGTCTTCAATAAATTATGATATAATGTATTTTTTTGCGCACCACGAACACGTCTGACTGAGGAGATACACTCCAGTGGATAGCGACACTTATGTAAATACGAAAACTTACACATTTCATACAATCCTTCAGATGTGTCATCGTTATTCAAAGTTTCCTCTCACGAAAATTGTTCACAAGTGAATCAATATTTTCTATCACATCAATTTCGAGTAGTGACTTCGAAAATAAATATTTGGAATAGTGTGTAGGGTAGGGGGTGTATCGTTTCGATATTTGTATTATGGTTATAGTTTAAATAGTTTTCTCAATTTGGTACATTTAATTTTAAGTTAGGTATGTTTAAAAATAAGCCACGAATAAATATATTTTTGCTAAAAATATACCGCAAGTTTTTTGCTTAGCTAGGTCAAATAATTCGCCCAACAACGTATTAAAGTTGTCGAAACGCTAAAAGCATTCTTGAATACTTTCTGATTACATTACAACAACAAACAGAAAGAAGTGGAAACAAGTACAATTTTGCAGACAAACGACTTTGTTTAAAGAAACAAATAGCGGTTTGTGCGTAAAGTATACACAAGTCCGTTGGGAACATATCGACAGTCAGTTTGTATTGGGCGTGCTTTTTTTTATATTTTTAACGTGAATTATACATTTTCATGGGTTTGGTTGGGTTAGCTACCTACCTATTTGAAAAATTACAACAGTAAAAGTTTGTCCTATGGGAAATATCAAATAAATTAAATGTTCTCAGTTCTCACAGTTATATGTAAGACCATAGATCATCAGGAACTTTCAGATTGCGATATCTATTTTCATCTGAAAAAAACCAACATCAGTTTAAGGCTCAAAAATAAAATGGCTTCGAATAAAATTGTTTGTTGCTGTGAAACGCAGAATAAATTTCGTTTTATTATTTTCGAAACCGACTTTTTACAGCTGCATCAAATGTCGCTCGCTTGCTGTAAAATATAAAAGTTTGAGAATAGGTACCCCTATTAAAATACGTTCCTGAAAATATCGGATTATTTTCCTTGTATTGTTATAGCATAAGGCATGGAATCCTTTACATAGTCTGTAGGAGGTTATTAAGCAAAAATATTAACTTAGAAATAAATGATAAAATTGTAGGTTCAAGCAACAGTGAAACATTTCACACTAGGACTTATTCATTCGTGATCATAACGTGTTTTTAGAGAACTGACTGTGGAACCTACGTAGTTTCAGAACATTAATATAATATTGACTTAAGTTTACTACATACGTCAATCTATCTATATATACTAATAATAAAGCTGAAGAGTTTGTTTGAACACACTATCTCTGGAAAATTTGGATTTTAAAAATTATTTTTGCATTTGATAGTCCAATTCTTGAGAAAGGCTATTTACCATCACGCTAGGACTCATAGGAGCCGAGCAAAAAAAAAAACGAATGCACGCTAAGTGCGACGGGGTGGGTCGGGGCTACAAGAAATTTTACGCAAACGGAATCACGGGCAGAAGCTAGTATCATCATATTAATGATAACGATGTTAGAGTCGTTTAGTTTTCAGAAACTCGAAAGCAAGAAATCTTCCACGAGTCAGTTACAAATACATAATACGCTTAGCTAATTCATGTTTAATATTACGAAGAAACGAATTAATTAATTTATAATTACAGTACATAGATATAATTAAAGAATGGGAGGGTTCTTTAATTATATCTATGTACTGTAATTATAAATTAGTATTACCCGGCAAAAATAGTTAAAGGGTAATCTTGAAATAAACTGGTTATAATTACAGCACTCGTTACCGACAACAGACTATGATAGGGCTCTATGAACGACATTTTATAACGAGCCTGTAATTAAAACGGTGAAGTAAACCGCTATTTTATTGACGTTTTAATGAACCCAAACTGACTGATAATTGAAGTTTTTTCTCTACAATTTCTTGCAGAATGCCATTTTGGTTTCTTTACCAACAGCGTTAAGTCTCCGTGCACGAATAAAAGTCTGTGTAAGTATAAAAAGTACAGTTTTCATGGTGCTAAACCATTCGTGTCAGTCACAGCACCTATTAATAGTTGCATCACTTTTGCGCTCTCGAAAATATGGTTTATTTCACCTTTGATTTACTTAATGAAGATATAGTATAATCATGAAATATAATTTTGATTTTACTTCAAGGACAGCTGAAGACTATTGTGTGATTTTTAAATTTCTTGATATGGTTTGATAAATAATAGGAAAAAATACATTACTTACAGGGTTTAAAAAAAATGGTTATTTAAAAAAATAATCTACTGTATTTTGTATGGAAATTGAAAAATGTGGTTCCCTATGTACAAATAGACCAAGTAATGATGTTGATGAAATTTTTCAATTTTCTAAATCAAAAGTAGTTTCTTCTAACGAAACGATGAAACGTCAGTCTCGCGTCAATTTTTGGAAAACTTGTTGCGAATTTTAGTGATTTTCCACGAATCCTTAATTTATTTTAAAAATCCCTTTCCGCAATGTACAAGACAAAAAATTCGACTTTTCAAATCACAAATAATTTTGTATAAATTCTGTTACCCTTTCTTACAACGAATGAACAAAATTGATCAAAATCAGTCGATTTCCTGCACGGCTCCTTAAATGTAAGTATAACGTCTAGTTTTTTTGTTTTTGCTGCAGACTAAAATTATGATTAACAAACCTGACACCATTTTTAAAATCGCTTCTCTCTTGTAATGCATTTATGCGATAGGTGGCAAATGTGTTGGCTACTCCTGTCCCCGCAGCAGCTTAAAAAACCTGATCCGATCACAACATGATTGGAAAAAGGCTAGCTCGATCAATCAACTCAGTCTATCGCAGTCCGCTGCTGGACATAGGTCTCTCTTATGCTGCGCCACAACACCGTGTCTATTTATTTATTTGGGACAAACAAACAGTAACACATTATATCTGCGCAAATAATATAAACAAAGATATTATATAAATGTGAAACTCACACCGTTATCCACAGCATATAGTCCTCCGCCTTCCGCATCCAGTCTGTCCCAGGCATTTTTTTAAGGTCGTCGTTCCATCTAGCTGAGTGGCGTCTTACACTACGCTTGCCGATACGCGGCTGAAAGGCTAGCTAATTAGTAACAATGACTTACCCAATACACCTAACCTAAAGTTGATGGTGACGACCACAATGTTGCCGTTGGCTGCCAGCGTGGTGCCGTCGTATGCGTTGCCTGAGCTCCATTCATAAGATTCGCCGTGCACGAACACCAAACACGGCAGCCCGCCGCCCTCACCTTCCTCACCCCCTGCACAAGCAAACATTTGTCAACACCCTGAAAACTCTAGATTATATCACAATGGAGGCTGTTGGCTTATTAATTACAAAGTTACATTAGACTCGAGTTACTTATTCAGGAAATTCATTAAAATAACTGTGTGGTTGTGGTTTCTTGACACTTGTATAACATTAGCAGTAAACATAGAAACAATACGAGCACATTTGTAACAAAGTAGCTAAAAGTTGGATTCAATGAAGAAAAACCTTCGAATTGGACTTTATTGAAATCTGTATCGTTATTCCGTATCTTATAAGAAACATGAAGAATATTAAAGTAAACATAACACATTTCTTTATTTTCATCTAGCTTGAGTACAATCAGGTTACACAATATTCAAGTCAGACAAAACATAATATAGGTACATTTTCAATGTGGATTACAACTACCTATAAAATTCTTGATTAATATGACGATGGAGGAATCTCCTAGCAGCTTATAAATTACGAAGTGATAACTGATACTGTTAATTAACGATTATCAGGGAGTGCTTCCTGAGTATCCCAATAAATAATGTCTCCAAAATAAAACTCACATAATAACAATATTCTACGCGAATTTTATCATTATAGATAAAAAAGTTTTTCATAATTAGATTTATAAATTATCATACTACAACAAAACACAACAACATCCAAAACGTGTCGGACCACGCACAATGAAGCGTTCCGTAGTTGGGATGAACAAACTTAACATTGTAGTTGAAAAATATGTTCGCCCATACATTCGAACTTCAGTTTTTACGCACAATATTTAGATTTATTTATGATGTTATTTTAAGACCATAGATTTATAGATTTTCCTGTAATCTATTGTACAGAACTATTTCTGTATTTTTTTTTTTGGCTTAGTTGTTTCGGAGATAATGGTAAATTTTCATCAATTTTCATAAATACCTATTAAGTATTTATTTTAAAACTATTAAAAGAATATAATTGAGACCCTCACAGTAAAGTCTTTCTTTTGATATATCACACGGTACAGAGTGCCAACTTTTTTTTTAAAATTTATTATTTGTCTGCCAAAAGTGATCCCATATTCAAAATTCATTTATTTACGTAACACGTCCGTGTTTATGTCACAGAAATTGATATGTGTGCCTTTCAACTTAATCGATCCATTAGATTTAGAGCAAATTGTCTGTGACGGACAGACGACAGACAGGCAGACAAATAGACAGACAGACGAGTGATCCTGGGTTCCGTTTTTTTCATTTGGACATACGGACCCTAAAAACGATTTAGTAATACTATTACTCAATGTAATACTCAATATATTTATTGTAATGTGGAGGTTCATACATAACTCGAACAATCAATAATTATTCAATACAGAATCTACTTAAAAGATAAATATATACTCGCATCACGCGACTCATTTAAATGTACACCACACTTTTTGTGACGACTACACTAATTGAAAATACATTATTAAGTTACAAATACTATTTGCCCAAACCATATAATCATACAAACACGGTAAACATTACACGATCATTTGAGAGCAAACAATAACAATGCGTCACAATAACAATAACGGTGTCCATACTCACGTTATTGATGACAAAACATGGCCGGCGTGGCTCGTAGATATAGGGTGTCTCAGCCTCACTTCCGCACTGCTTGCAGGGGGCAGGCTGCACTGCAATGCACTACGGAATTGAGGCCTCGACACCCTCCGCAGAGCCGCGCTTCCTCTCCCCGATGCATCTTCTGTGTCATCTCATCTTATGCGCCGTAAGTGCTTGCTTTCATTTCTCACAAGTGAGCGCTGACATACGTATTTACTTATACTTCTGCAGCGTTAAGTGCTCTGCAGCTGAACCGGCCGTGCATAAATTATGGCCGTGTCAAGTTTAGACGAAGGTTACTATTCAAAGTAACCCCTTAAAATGGAATCTCGCACTAAAATTTGGTTTGTACATCAATATTTTATTGTTCTTACCATTAGTAATGTAAGTGATTCTGTAAATAGGTTGTGCGCATTGAGAACTTAAATATAGGTAATTACGAATTTATGTACAAGTATGTATAAATGGAATAAATGCTTAATTCTAATGAAATGCCTAATTATCTGCATGTTATCCAAAATTCATTTAAGTCAAGTCTTATAGTTTATTTTTCCAATCGTATAAAAGTATATCACTGAGTAGACATGTGTACCCTTCATGAGCGTGATTAAATACTACAATTTATATTACGGTTAAACACAACTGTTACATATGCTCTTTACTTACTCTTTCAGCATTAGCCTACTTAGTGGAGAAATGAATATATGTGCATTTTCGCATAACTTTACTTACAAGGTGCTAGAAAACGCTTCGTGCCATGCTGGAATACAAACTAAATAAAGTTGTTCTAAAAGTACGTATAAAAAGTTTATAATTGTATACACGTGCTCGTGACGTGCATCGTACACGTTCGCAGAACCAATTTTCTTTTCCCAATTTCTTTCTTTTTCAAAATTTAAAAGTTCCTCAATATTTGTTTAACTTTTAAAATAAACATCCTGTTTTTATCGCCTACCTATGCCAATGATATTAATTTATCTGTTTATCAATCCACGTTACTTATAAAGTATATTCAATCTGAAAAATGAATACTAGCTTTTAGCAATAGAATAGGTTAGCACATAACTCGTAGCTACATGTGTTGTATATTGTATGGGTATGCTGTAGCATACCCACAGCTAAATAAGAGTGAGACTGCTAAGAGCATCAGTTCATACTGGTTTCATTGATATTACTACTGAGATACGCTTTATACTTTATGTTGTGTATACTGTACCGTCAACTATAATATAGGTATGAAAAATTGAAAAATCTTTAAAACAACGCTGGCTACGGGAATGCTACAGTGTTACGAGCGCTACGACGGCGTAGACAAGCTACGATGCTACGAGGAAAAATCTCAATAATTAAACAATAGATCATAATATTTCAGAAATAAAGTATTCATCTTTCTTTAAGTACATTTTTATTTAGAAGTGCTTGTAACGTAGTACAGTTAAATTAGCAACCTAATAAAACTCAGAAGCATAATTAAATCCCGCACAGGGTACAGAAAACGTATCATACAAAATATCTACCTTGATACATTTTTAAAGCGACACGTTTAACGGACAGTGAATTAACTGGGAAATGACGTGAATAAATTATATGAATAAACCGCTGGCGAGGATTAATGAGCAGCGAGCTCTCGTCGCGCGGCCGTTCTATTATGTTGATGCCATTGTTCTGCTCTATTAGACAAGTGCTACACTAGAAAAAAGAGGAAACAAAGACTGCGTGCCACACGTTATACACATATATAACTGTCGCGCCCGTAATCCCGCAGGATTAGGCAGAGGACTTTCAGTACACAGTGAGAGTGTATGCGATGAGGGCAAAGGTATCGCCATTTACCGGGCACGTTGCCAACCGCGAGACTGTATTTGAGAATTTCCTAACTGTAATTCTCATAAACGATCTCGTGGCTTAATCCACTAGTTTTTGAAGAGAACACCCGCTTACTTGTCGTGGTTGTCGTACACAGCTACGAATGTGAATATTTCAGTAAGTGTCATGAATAATTCGTTTGGTGAATCGGGGATTACAAAAATCAACAATGTAATGAACCCGATCAGTAAATTGTAATTAATTTTAATTTTGTTTAGTAGAAGCTCTACTAAACAAAATTACCAATAAAACATACGCTATATCTGGTATTAAATCGTGGGGCTGAACCCCTTTAGCGTACGTTTTTTTCGTGCCGACTTCTACAATTTACTGATCGTGTTCATTACATTGTTGATTTTTGTAATCACCGATTCACCAAACGAATTATTCATGACACTTACTGAAATATTCATATTTGTAGCTGTGTACGACAACCGCGACAAGTATCGTATATATATATATATATATATATCGCAATATATCGCACGAAGCGCAAATCATTCTCAAAATTATGTACACCTAAATTGACCAAAAGAAATACATAAAAAAGAACTGCTCACCATTAACAGGCACATAGAGGTTGACGTAAAGACAGTCCTCGCTCTGATTGGCCAGCACGGGCAACAGTCGTTCGAGCTGCCGTATGCGCGCACGCGGGTGTAGCAAAAGCGCGTCGTCGCGCGGCACGGCGGCGGGTGGCACCTGCGGACACGCCGGCCCCGACGCGTCCGCCAGCCGCGTCGTACGCCACTGCGACGGCGTCACCGGCGGCATGTATCTGTGTTTTGTGGATAAAATACGATGTAGTTAGTGAGATAAAAATAACATAAATGGTGTTTAAGCGAGATTTAACCCAGAGGCGCTAGTTTTATGGTGCGAATTGTATGTAGGTGATACTCGGTAGGTGATTAACGCTCGAGGTCGAGAAATTCACATAGCCGCTTCGTATTTTCGACGGGCGAACCTCTATGAGTACTTTAAGAAATTACGTTACATTCAGTTTCTTACAATGTTACGGTTTTCGCTAAACTCGGTGCAAAATTTGCCAATTCAAATTCAATTCAACATTAATTTCTCAATCATTTTGAGCGACGTAAACTGCGACGCAAATTACGCTGGGTTACACTTCTCTAACTTCACCCTTACGCATAGCAAACTGAATACTACCAGTGAGATACATTCATGTTTATGACTTGTTACAGTTTTACCCGTGTTCATGTTTCAAGATTGCTCAAATAGTTTCGGACTCCGTCTCTATTCATCAGCTGATTACGAAACACGGTGTCGACAAGTAAGCAGACAAAGTTTGTCTCACGGCATTACCGTGTATCCTGAGTACAAACGTAAATAATCACTTACCTATATAGTGTCGGGAACATTTTTATCTGGTCGGCTCTGAAGCCCACAATTTGCATGCAACAGTAGTTACAACAGATTGATATTGCTTCAACGACAAGAACCGTAGTCAGTTTTTAATTATTTGTATGCCCACGTAACGCCTACGACTATGCTACGCCCACGTTTCTACTATTTGGTTCGACTAAAAATAGAAAGAATCATTACCTGAGGCTACCTAGCGGTGGTGTAGCATACGGCACTCCGAGGTAGGCCTCGACCTGCGGATGCGAGTGTACGACGATCCCGCGCAGCGGTCCGTACTTGGTGCGGACGACTCGCGTGCTGTACTTGTGCGCCGAGAGCGCGGCCGCGCAGCTGACGAGCCACGCGAGCAGCGCGGCGCGGTCCGCGCGCATCACACGGGCGCGGCGGGCGCGGGCGCGGGCCACGCGCCGCCGGCGACGCGCGCACCGCGCATCACGCGCCCCCCCACACGCGCCTCCAGCACATCACACACCTTTTTCACGCACCGTTGCACACTGACATTACATATTGTTACGCACTCTCTTCATAAACCACTGTTTCACTACTAAAACTCTAAAAACACTTACCCGAATCATTGTTTCGTTGCACTACCAATATGTTTGTAAAGGTGAACCATTTGCTCAACCTGAAACAATAAAACGCTTCGTTAACAATGGGAAGGTATACAACGGTAGAATAAAATAATTTGTGTGAAGGTACTTAGCACACGACTATAATATAACAGAAGCAAATTTTCATGAAATCTCCATTTTAATCAAATATGAGCGGAGTAAGCCGGGCCGCGGACAATGGAGTAGGTAACGGAAAATGTTTACCTAACAGACCTAACCCGACGTTTGTAATTTAATGTAACACAAACACGACAACAACGTCACATTTCTAAACGAAATTTGCCGTTTCCTTAGCTGCTCTTCCGCTCACCGAGCACTGTGCACCGCGGCGCGCGGCGGGACTCCTGCAGACGTTCACTTCCGCTTCATTTATGTAACCAAAGACTGATTTTCATTGCAATTAAAGTGAACACAATACAATGGGGCCTTACAAGTTCCAGTGTTTACGTCGTACATATAAATAGACTGTGTTGAATCGTTCAATTCATTAGTGGTTTAGTATATACGGTAGCAATTTTTATTGTTTGCTCTAAATTGAATTTTATCTATTCTTATTTACCATGATTACATACTTGATAAGTATGTAATCATGTGTTTTGGATACTTATTTGCATCTTTATTTTGTATTCTGCAGGCTTCACAACCAAGTTAATAAATTGAGAGCTTTCAAATAAAATATGATAACAAAAGACAGCAGAATCCCAGAATTTGAAGTCTACTTATTTAATGGTCCAACTGTTGTTGCCCAGCTGACACATTCCAAACAGAAATTAAATCTATATTAATCACAGTCAGAAACCATAAATCCGAAACAAATCTTGTAATCCTACATCGCATCAGTGTCACATCGCACGAAGGCTGCACGACGGACATCAATTATATAAAAGCAGACGTTTATTGGTGACACAGCGGTAGTATTTACGGGCGCATTTGGTTGCGCAAGGGGCACAAAGAGCGCGGCTAGTGAGGGAACACGGCACCATCAATCACGCGCGTGACATGCAGAAGCTTTGTGCGACCCGCATTTTGTTGCAAGCCTATTGATACCATGTCACCGTTGACCTTTCAATACTTCAAATTTAATAAATTTCACTGCTTTGTCGGCAACATTAAAGCCAAAATTGCATAATAAAAGTCATGCTCGGTAATGGGCACAAGCATTTAAAATTCATGGCAGCTGTACCATGGACATTAGCAGCACCATTATGTTTATTTCAGAAGTCACAAGCATTAACAAAACCTTTGCGAATGTTTTAATCAACAAACGCAATGCGTTGTTATAGAGATGGTGGAAATGACTCGATTTAAATCTTTTAAATGATACCTATTATAGCCGGGCATAACAGGTTATGCGACGGGTTTTCATATACAAATAATAGCGGGATGAGGATACCTCCATAACCAAAATTAGAATTTCGTATAAATGAAATATGTAATAAATCTATCGCAAGTAATTAAATCCAAATTACAAATAGGTTAAATAAATCATACACATAAATCTAAAATACACCATTTTAGATTTAATTACTCTGCAGAGCATAATGGTTAAGTAACAAATTAACCATACCATAATAGATAATAACATCAATGACAAAGAGCGGATTTTTTTAATTTTTATTTTCAAATCTAATAGACAGATTTCTAAGTAAGTAAACTATAAATAAACACAATAAAGTTGTTTTTAGGTATCAATCTTACTGACGCAACGTTCATAAAAGCTTATTAAGTTTTTTACAACCTATCTAGAACGAAGGACGTGCTTACTTCATTTCAGTAATAGCCAATTTTAAAGACTGAACTAGCTCTCTTATTGGAAAGCTGATATTAATTGCATATTGTGGAGCTCTAAAATCTCGACGTTCTATTTTGGAAAGTGTCGGCATCAATCTGCGAGTAATATGTTAATCTTTTTAAGCGTGATCGAGCCCCGGGTGTCACGCTGCGCTCAAGATAACACGCCGATTACCTAGCCCACCCCGGGATCACTTGTGATCGATCGCCTGCCTACTCAAGCGATGCATAATCGTTATAACCGATATCAAAAATATTAGTTACTTTAGGGAAAATTTCGCGATTTTGAAGAAAATGGTTTTCTTTTATCTGGCTTTATAATATTGTATGAATAAATATTGCAAATAGAAATTATTCTTCCCTTTCCTTGTCACCTTTTTACCCCTTGTTATATTGAAACCATTTGTTATTTCTGAGTAACATAATAGCTTAGTAAAGTACTTTAAAGTGTAACGAGATACGTGGTGGGATCTCTTAACACACATTTGTAATTGGTGTCCCAATTTATTTGCGAAAGTTTCAATGCGTAATGTTGGATTATCTAACTCGTCGCGCAGGTGTTCACAAAGTGTTAATTAATTTATATACAGGGGTATTTAGACTGTGTAACATTACATTGATAAAACACTGACAACACACTTTATTAATAAACGGTAAACTCTTTGTTACTCTGTAATCAACTTAATTAATGAGTGACTGTGTCGGAAATACCTAATAAAATGTTTTATAATTATATTAATTAGATTTATTGGTGCGTAGTCATAGAAAATGTGTTTTAATTTATTATGAATCAGTAGAATTGGTAGCAGAATTTCACTTATTAATAATACAGTATCTCCTGCAGGTCATTGGAAAACCAACTTGCATCCTACAATAGGCAGATCCTCAGCAGGTTTAAAGTCCGTAACTAAAATCTAAAATACTTTAACCAACTAATTCCCTACGCAAAAACGACCTAAAATTCACTATTATATTTCCCTCACAAATTTTCAAGTAAAAAATGCCCAATTAGATGGAATGGAGCGTGCCAAGTCGCATAACGACGGCGATGGTGAAGCGAGAGTGGCGTGCACTGGCCGAGGCTGGACAAGTGGCGAATTGGCGTCATCAATCACGGCCATCGTCGGCCAGCCGTCCGCCGCAGAGCTTTAATGGGCACACGCTCGTCTTCTACCCCCGACACGCTCCTCTGATCAACTCCACGTCGATTACTTCCGCAACCGGAACATTTGGACTAACCATTATAACTAAACGTCATAAAATGTAGCCGATGGATAGCTTAAATGGCGATTCGATTTGCGATCGCTAAGTCGATCTGTCTTATTTTAATATTTTCTTGGCTGGTGGACACATAAAACCAATCAAAAGTGAATAAAATAAACACATCACAGTTTTTCAGCTCCCCAAAAGAATTGCAAACTATATAATCATTATTCAACGCACAAATCAGATCACGAATTGAAAAAAAAGTTAAATCTTTATATACCTTTGAGACCATCATAAAGTTATGAGCAGAACAGAAATATAACATTTTCAAAAATCTACGACAATTTCTACCCACATTTGCATTGCAAATTCAGATGAAAATTCAAAGCGTCTCCCAATTTAACTTTAACTGTCGACGGGATCTTAATGGACGCCAAAGCGCTAAACCTCGACAGCTTTAAGCTTCCCGCAACAACCACATCGGTTACTACTTGACGTAACCATACATGAACGGGTAATTATCTTTAAAGAGCCGTATGTCTAAGGACACAAAGCACCATCGTATGTGATCGTCCGGTTATATTTACGGTTCTTTGGCGACTCTTACGACGAATAATGTTGGTTGTTGGCGAAATCACCAGATTTGAGATCTCACAATATAAATACTATGAACACATTAACATTGGACATGAACCCCAAAGACGTTTGAAAAGATGAATGCCATATTATAATTCTAGAATAATTTCATCAAAGTTGACTGTTTCATGATAAATTGACCTAATTTCAATTGCGGTCGATTTCCTTGATGACCAACACATGATATCCCAAAATTCGTTAAGCCTCATGCAAACTGGCGCGACGCGTCGACGCAACGCGACTCTTGCAAAACAATTTCTAGGTAACCTTTACGGTAGAACAATTACCGGTGTCACGTCGCGCCAGTCTGCACGAGGCATAATGCTGCACAATCTTCTACAAAATTATATTCTTCATGGATATTTACTAGAAAACTAAGTTTAACTTAGAAAGAAATTCGTCGGCGTACTAATCAATAAATTACAAGAATAACAACAAAGTTCGCTACGTTATAAATTCTAACGTTAGTGGTTACAAAATATTCCACATAAACAAGAAAGTTTCGCAAAATTCTCATGAAATAATAAACGTTCAGTCATCAAGAGCTCATAAATCTTTCCTTCTTTGACACAACTTTTATTATTTGTTACCAAATAAGCTTTTCATACATTTGATTGGCTCTTGAAATTGTGCAATATAATCCATTACCGTGAGACTGCTACTTGGCAATCATCCCAGACACCATACATTTTAAGCTATACTTAATTATGAAACGCTTCTAATTAACTTAAGTTATATTTGAACAACAGAATTTCAATGCGAACTCTGCGTTGTAAAACTAAATGTAATATGAAATCGGGATACAAATTGTATTAAGCTATGACTCCACAGTTTATTTAATACAATTTATTCTCAAATATCTACGCTTACCAGTTTCTATATTATTAGAATTCCGCGAAATAGCTGTTCTAAATGAAGTGCCATTAATCAAATCTCAAAACCAACGGCCGTTTACATAATTCCATCCAACCGCGGCGGCGCGCCGGCCGCTCGCGACCGCTCCTATTGTAGACGGTAAGCCTTGAAGCCGTATGAATAGGCATGTACACGATAGACACGCTTGTCGCTTAAATCATGCCTTTTTGATACTTGATTAAATAATGTACCCATAAACAGAATTGTTAACTGATATTGACACTACAACGTTGCTCGTGTAATTTTGTACTTTTTGAATAATCGGAAAAATATCGCGTGTGACGTACGTCCTTAATTTCAGTCAATCATTACACGAACAAGGTGACACAGGTTTTCGCCACTTGTCTCATAAAGGTGGAGAGGCTCGGTCGATATCGGCTGTCGGCTCGAGTGGCTTGTGGGAAGAAATGCGAGGCTATTTGTGCTAGGCCTGCTCTCGCGTCGAGCACCCTCCGGCCGCGGCCGCCTCACCGCACAAACTAGATTAACTAGGCGACCTCATCTTATAGACCCTATGTCCAGAATTACTATATTATACAGAGTATCTCATAAAATTGGATGGAAAGTCGTGTGCAAGTTGAGATAACGATATTAGAAAGTAAGATCTTAATTTTATGCGAAATATACGTAAAGGCACCTTCCATGGTTACGTCATCTAAACATTCATATTGTTTAGTATAACTAACATTCATTCAAATTGTTAAATTTTCCAAGAGTTAGTGTACTCGCCATATCAAATAATAAGCATTGTATTATAAAACACCAACATGAATAACATTATTGTAACAGCTGAAAAAATCAAAACGTAACTGACTACATTTGAGAGGCAATAGAATACCAATCTGCTACAATAAAAGATGTCCATGCAAACATCAATATTGATCTAACACGTATTTTATTCTGCTGTTACAAAAATATGAGTGCCAAGTGGTCTAAGCAAACAAGTTCCCGAACCTGAGAGTGCTATTAATAATATAACTCCTTACTTCAACATGTTGGTTCCCCTTGAACGTAAATAACCTATTTATAAAAGTAAACAGTTCGAGGTATAAAAGGTATTTGCTAAAGGTCGAAGTAAAGGATTATTTTACCCAAACTTTTAATGAAAATCAAATGTAGACCGTGTCACTGACCCTTTTCATTTAATTGAAACTTCTAGAGCAATACACGGGTTTTCAAACAGCACTTTGTACTGTTATTGTTGTCCACAAACATTATGAAACATAACAAATGTCTCTGAGCAAATATTGATGTGTTTTTCTCCAAAGAGGAGTGCGTTTTATCCGTAAGCGTATAAAATAAACTGTAAATAAATGGGAAAACAAAACATTGTTTAGTAAATCCCAAGTAGTTGTAACATTCCCGGCAGTCGTCAGTCGCCGAGAGCCGGCACAAGAGCGGGCAGACCAACAAAGTCCGCAATACACGTAAAATCAATTTAACAAAGCCACTTTGAGCCGCACTGACCCTTCCACGCTTATTCACAAACACCTACGGCTGTGTACTCAATAGTAGAATCTATCAAGACTTGCTTGCTTGCTGCTTGTATATCCGTTAAAAGGATATGGTAAAGTACCATGTTTTCCCATAGGCCCTGTTTCATATGATTCATTGGTAGGTACTTACATTTGTTTTTCCTGTCTTGTTAATGTTCTAAAATATAGTGTTTAGTTTTCAGCTTGAAACTATTTATTCAGCCCACAATATTGTCTTTTCTAACTTTTAAAGCCCAGTACACGTTGGGCGAGCCTGATGCCCGAGCGCGCTCGGCCAACGTAAACTGTGCCTTTTTGCATGTATTTGCCATTTGATTTGCGTGTATTGCCCATTGCGGGCTCGCCCAACGTGTACTGGGGACTTAAGACATATTACTGACTAGCTTCCGCAAGCGGCTTTGATCGCGTTATATCTTTATAAATTACAGCATATATTACTCAGTGATAATATAGCTTTCTAACGGGTAAGGAATTTTTAAAATCGTTACAGTAGTATTTGAGTTAATTCATTACTAGCTTCCGCCAGCGGCTTCGCCCGCATGATATCTTTATAAATTATAGCCTATTTTACTCAGTGATAATATAGTATTCTATTAGAGAAAGAATTTTTAAAATGGGTTGAGTACTTTTTGAGTTTATATTACAAAGAAATATACAAAAAATCAAATCTTTTCTCTTTATAATATTAGTTTAGATGACCACGAAACAAAAACGCTGTTTGAGTAGGTACCTATGTTTATCCTATAGCCCGCAGTACGAGTGATTTCTGACTGAGCGCGCTCGGCTAACGCGCAATACACACAAATCGAACGGCAAATCACGCAAAAAGGCCCAGTATACGTTGGCCGAGCGACGGGATCGCCCAGCGTTTACTGGGGGCTTTACACTTCAAATCATTTATAAATTACAGATACCTATTTCATTTCTGCTCATCCACTGTGTTATTAAAACTTCAATTAACGCAAAATAATAAAACATACAAATGGTAAGTAATAAAAATAATAAACAAGACTTCCCGCCAAAACCATAATTGTTGTCTATTCTTTTTAAATGTCACTTTAAATCACATGGAATTCATCGTAGAGCTCAGGTATTTTTTTTTTTAATTTTCTGCTTATTTTCCTTACCATTGTTTGTTTTCTTTGTCTTTTGTAGGATTTATACTAATTGACAAGTTACGAATCCCCTGCGTGTACAACACGCAATTCTCTGGCCGACACCGGATTCTTTCGTTCTCAGAAAACAAATATTTTCATAGATATGAAAATAATATATTTAAATATTCCTGTCTAGACTTTTGTACAAAATAAACCGGCTAAGTGCGTGTCGGACTACGCACAATAAAGGGTTTCCGTAGTTGGGATGAATTTATCCCAAGAACAAACTTAACATTGTAGTTGACAAACATGTTCTTCCATATATTCAAACTGCTCATGTAAGTTGGTGGATAGTTTTCTTTTTAACTTCGTCATACATACTACTGCCGTGATTTTTTTCACACATCCAAAAACAACCATGTAACTGGCATTTAGCAATTGAATCTACCAAAAAATAGCACTTTAAAGCTAAATATTTCGCAAACGAATCCCAGAATCAAAAATGGTTTTCACGCACCCACAATTATTTTTGAACGACCTTTCTAACGACACTCCACACAATGGAATAGACGAGAAAAAAAAACATCCTCACTTTACGTGAAGTACACAACTTTTTTTTTTATGAGAGAAATATAGATTATTATATATACATACCCATTCTAAATTACAGATTTCTAGTACTAACAGTCTCAGAGCTAAGCCGTAGACAGACAGACAGACGGACATGGCGAAATTATAAGGGGTCCTTGTTAACTATGGAACCTTAAAAAGGATACTTAGGACTATGGCAAGAGAAAATTGAATTTGTATTAGACTTCTTTAGCTTGATATTTAATGACATAATGATTTGTTCTAACCTCGATAGTCGAACACTTATTGGTGGATGAGCCCAGAGGGTTCTTGAGCAAGCAAATGCAGGGTGAAAAGTTGATAGCTGAGTAGGTGCGGCATGACGAGAGAACACCGAAAATATATATGAAAGTTTTGATAGGAGCCCCGTGGTCAGGAGTTCACTTTCAGATTTCCAAATTGGGCCAAAAATAAACTGATCTTCAGAGCCTTTGATTTTGGATGACTTAAATAGGCAAATCTGATGAAGAAATTATTGCCGTGTTATTACTTGCCAGAATTTGATACTTATTAGCGACACCATCGGACGGTGCATAAATACAGTGTTTTTTTTTTTAAATCAACGAGTTCGATTCCTAGCTAGAGAAATTAGGTTTTCAAAAATCTAATAGCAGTTTAAAATTTCGTTGTAGTTTTAAACTTTCCATACTTCACTATGCCTACATTTTATTCCTAAGGTTTTTTATTTGTAAACAAGAGTATGACAAAACTAAAAAAATATAATATCCTAACCTAACTAAAACTATTAGACTAAAACTAAACTAAAATTAAACTAAAAAATGAACTACATTCCATTGGCCTTGAACTCAACCTTTCGAAGTGTGAACTATCCTTAGCGGACAGTACTGACAGACATGATACACTTTCCAAATTCAACACAATAGCCCCAGAAATCAAAATTATTGAAAAAAGCTCTCTTCGTCTCCTCGGGTCACCTATCTTTGAGGACTCCTTCCCCGGTTTTATTGAGGAAAAAATTCAAAATTTCAATGACGTTTCGGAAAGATTGTTCCAAATTAACATGCATTCGGCCATAACCTTAATCCGTTACTGCTGTTTCGGTCCTAAATTGACATATTTCCTCCGCGCCTCCCATTTATGGAAACACACTCATCTTTTAGACAAAATGGACCAAATTATCCGGCATACATTAACCTCGATCTTAAATGTGGCCTTGGACGACCGAGCTTGGGCACAAGCTACTCTTCCTATCCGTATGGGAGGCCTCGGCGTCCGCAAAATTTCTAGTATTAGTTTACCGGCTTTCATATCCTCGGTTCACGGTACTGAGAAATTAATCAGGAAAATCCTAGCTTCCACACTGATTAATTTTGATGTGCCGTGCCTCACCGAGGCTATGGATGCCTGGAGACTCGCTTGCCCGAATTCAGATCCGCCCGACAACCCATTTTCCCAAAGACGGTGGGATGAGCCGCTCTGCAGAGTAGTACAGAACAATTTACTTGAGACGTCTGTTACTACTGTGGAGCGTGCGCGCCTGTTGGCTGTGGGTAAGTGGGAGTCGGGCCTGTGGCTTCATGCACTACCGTCGTCGAACTTAGGCACTTTGTTCGACGACACTACCTTCCGCATTGCTGCTTCCCTGCGTCTAGGAGCTCCTTGTTGTTCTCCTCATCGCTGTCACTGTGGTGAAGTTGTCAACAGCCTCGGACACCACGGCCTGTCCTGCAGCCGAAGTGCGGGTCGCTTAGCGCGGCATGCAAACATTAATGACATCATCCGACGAGCTCTTGTCACCGTCGGCGTTCCAGCTGTATTAGAACCCAACGGTTTGGCACGCGACGATGGCAAGAGACCGGACGGCATGTCTTTATTTCCATGGAAGGTGGGTAGGCCTTTAGTGTGGGACGCAACGTGTGTCGATACTCTAGCGCCATCCCATCTTCCTGGCTCGGCGTGCTGTGCTGGCGCTGCCGCTGCGGCTGCGGAAAACCTCAAGCGGCGAAAGTATAATAACCTTATAGGTCACTATATTTTCGAGCCGTTTGGGGTTGAAACCCTAGGGCCGTGGGGTCCGAGTGCTCACGGTCTGTTCAATGAAATCTCCAAACGACTGGTTGACACTTCTCGTGACCCAAGGGCTGGTTTTTACCTTGGCCAGCGGCTAAGCATTGCCATACAACGTGGCAATGCGGCCAGTCTCTTGGGTACATTACCAGTCGACAGCGACGCGGAGGAATTTTTCGACGCCATATTTTAGTTTAATTTTAGTTTAGTTTTAGTCTAATAGCAGTTTTAGTTTTCATCAAAATTGGCCACAAGACTCCTTGAAATATTTTTAACCTATAGTTTCGGATTTGGCAATCCATGCTGAATTGAAACATTCATCCAGTATATACAGACGAATTGATAAATCTCCTCCTTTTTGAAGTCAGTCAAAAATAAATTTGTATCTTAAATTATGATCTTTAAATTAATCTAGTTAACTTCCAGCTGGCGGCCTACGCAGAAGTGTTGAGGGTTGTGTAACAAAACTCATAAAAACGAACTATCAGTAAAAAATTGGGATGATATAAGTAACGATATCGGGTACAGAAGTTCGTAGATGCAATAAAACCTTGAATAGAAAAGTGCTACAACGCAAACGAGACGTTAGTTTAACGTTTTTGTTAATTTTAGTTGTTGTGATTTTCCATCTTTGCAAGCTTTATCAAACAATTGACGGGCACCTCTGAATATTTTTTAAAAATCTTGATAGCTCCTTGTGTAGCCCATAAGACAAAGATGTTAATAATTTGTATGCTTAGTACTTAGTAAAATGTTGAAATAATCAAATCTGTTTATGGTGTATTCTGACGAACTTCAAATTTTTCTACTTAACTTTTGATAATTACTTTCAAATGTTTGATATTTTCAGATTTCGTAATACCGAAAAATCTTCACAAAAGGGTCAGCTTTAAGTTCAAATACCAATCAAAGGTATTCGATTCGTTAAATTACAGATAAATTCAAAATTATGACCACTTTTGGGTACTTTCGTAAATCAATGAAATTTCGTTATATTTGCCAAAACACTTCATCAATCCGTCAGATAATTATATATTCACTATCGGGATAAGTTACACTATTGCACAGAATAACTTTTATTCGCCATAAATATCCTTGAAAATTGCCCAAATCTTAGTTTTCAAACTCGTCAGATTTAGGGAAAGCCCACAATTTACACAGATTATTATGAGTTCCCGCACACGATGATACCAAAATTGACTCTGAAGATCATTTTATTTTTGGCCCAATTTTGAAATCTGAAAGTGGACTCTTGACCACGGGGCTCCTATCTGAAACTTTTCAAATATATTTTTATAAATTCAGCTATCAACTTTTGCCCTGCATATGCTTGCTCTAAAACCCTCTGGGCACTACCATATAAACTCACCGAGCGAATAATATTCTTCATTTATTTGAACTGAATGAGAGATAGATACGCTTTGGAAGTACATCAAATGCCATTGTGGCTGATTTATGACGATTCGGCCGTAACAACGTCGAGAACTATCGATGAACAAGAATGAACTCAAAGCCAAACCTTGGCGAACGTAATATAAACTGGAAAGTTTTTACCTACCCACCTATCAATTTTGCGATTCTGAGCAAAACATAAAAAGACTTCCAAAAAACTGTGACGTAACAGACAGATATACAGTATGTTAACGTAGCAATTGTTCCTTTTCCGTTACGAACTGAAATCCTTTCCAGAAAAATACAGTTACCATTTCTTTTAACCCTACAATTCGACACAGGTCAATTAACACTTTAGCCTTTAGAAGTTTACGACAACCCAATTGCCAGACCTTCAATTGATAAAACCATTCCACTACCAAAACATCTATTAAGCGAAGCAGACGGATAAAAACAAACTTTATTCAACTTGATGGGGAAAAACAATTAAAAGCTGTAATTACTATTAACCCTTTAAATGCCAGCGTCGACTCAAGTAGCCTAAGTAATCGTGCCCAAGACGCCAATGACGTCTTCAGGAGCCATAACTTATGTTTGAATTATTAAGAACAAGTTGTGCCGTGATTCTACCCTCACTTAATGACTCTAGGTTACTTTAGAGGTAATAAACGAACAGGTAGATAGTAGTTTATGGACTGTTTATGTGAACCTTTTAATAAATTAACCTGAAGTTAAGCTAAAGTTACATTGATTCCTTTTACCAAGATCACAGCCATCAGCATCAGTGTAAATAATAGTGTTAAAACAATAGTTTAAATTCCAGAGCAGCAAATAATTGTAAAAAATCATTTTTAGCTTTATGACCGAGAATAGAAACAATTGACGAAAACCCATACATTATTTTAATAATAAAACCACATAAACCGGAGCGTGTGTAGTGGCGATAGGTACCGACGTGTGACACGATGACCAGTCCTAACCGCGGCACAAACTGGACACATTGGGTGTCAACCCTTCACCACTGTGGCTCACACTTCACTGACTATTGTCTCTGATCCCACAACTAAATCGGAATTCGGTCATTTGATTTCGGTTTTTTAATTTGGACTTTGGTTTCAATTTCTGTTATTTTCATGTGGATAATTCAATTTTAGACACTACCCAATATGTATTCTGTTAGTTCAAAAATCCCTAAATATCCTTTTACGACTTGTAATAAAATAGTTGATAATAGCGTCTCTGTTTCTAATACCAATAAGTGTCGAAAATAAAGAGATTTATGTTGAATCATCTCCCTAAATTTATTATAATTTATCCAATTTTTCATTTTCCCCGACACGAATTCATTTTAAGGGAACAGCTTTTTAATAATACAAAATTGGCTAAAAGATTGGAGTCTCGGCGATCACATCTCTAGTCAATCAGCGTCGCAATTCTCCTAATGGAAAAACTAGGTAATACTTTCCCGCCTTCCGGGAACAATAGAATAAAAAATTTATTCCCGGTAGGTACTTACTATGGTAATCTATGTTACGACGTGTTCTAGCGTGTCGCGCAATTTGTTCTACAAATGGTTTTTTCTTTAGATACTTATAATGGATGTTATATCAACGCGACATGGAAATAGAGGCCATGATGTGCAAAATCAATAAGTATCGACGAAGCTATTTATGGGATTCAGACTGGGAAGTAAGTTACACCTCGGATAGGTAAAGTAAATTCATAGCTGACAAAAAGATCAACGTGACGAATATTAATGGGAGATTGCAGGTGGAGAAGGAGCTTTTAATCGAAGCTAATGAAGGAGTTGGGATACCTACTAAGATATTATTTAATAAAGTAATTAAAAATTAAAGAGTTAATGTTATAAATAGCTCTTCAGGAATGGGTTAGTTCAAAGATACAAATCTTTGAACTAACCTAAAGCAAATAAACTTCTATGTCGGTAAGTTAATTTCTTTAAAAAAGGTACTGTGATACATGCTGTATTCGTCACACGAAACCATGAAACTATCCACGTTTAGGACAATATATATACATATATGTAGGGAAAATAAATACTTATTCCTACACCAAATTTGAAATTTAACAAGACAAGATAAACAAAAGTAACTTAAACAGCAACAGCTTCTTCCTTGAAACATATTCATTTCTCAAGGGAATATTTTATAAAGTAGAGCAAAAATATAGCAAAGAAAATTCTAGTAAATAGCCACGGACAATATCGACTAATGCAGCTTCTTTTCAAGTTTCATTAACGAGGACAACACACTACTTCCATTGTTTTAATAAGAATTAGAACACGAGCTAACAACTGATAACGTGGGTGCAAAGTTGCCTAAATAAACTACTTAATTTAAGTTTATTTTTTTAATAATTTGAACTCATCCTTGGGTCAAGTTTAAAGAGTTCTTGTATTTTAAAGCTACCATCATCATCATTATCATTAAAAGTCTTATTTCAAACATTGACGTTTTAAATGTTAATATTTATTCGTAAAGTAAAAAAGATTGTTCTTTTTCAGACGGATATTTGAATGATAATAATCCAAGTTTATTAGAATTTCCATAAAGTTTTACAACAATGTAAATGTGTGATACAGGCCTATTACTATGCTTCGGAGAAACGACAGACCGGCCAGGACAGAGCTACTCCCTTATTTTGCCGTTTTTTGAGGCAATATTCTATCATTTATTTAATAATCAACTGACTTCAAAAAAAGGAGGAGGTTTCTCAGTTCGGCCGAATATTGATTTTTTATATGTGTCCGCGGGTAACTTCGTCGTTTATGAAACGATTTTGATGATTCCTTTTTTGTTGGAAAAGAGATATCCCAAGGGGAAATATACCATGATAAGAAAACCAGGATCTGATGATGGGATCCTGGAGAAATCGAGGGAATTCTTCAAATATTATAGGCAAACCTATAGTGATTTGGGTATTTTTTTATAGTACTTCATACAGTTGCTCTTGGAAAGCACCATTTGGTGATGTGGAACTGATGATGAAGACCACAAATTGCCACCGGAATTACTCAATAATAAGTATTTCACGGTTTGCGATTCGATTACTTTAATATGGTTGCAATGCAATTTATGCTCGTCAGAATCATATGCTCGGAGAAGTGGAGCTGATGGTTAAGTACCAGGAGAACTCCTCAACTATTAACGTCCCTGCATCGGGAAAAGCAATATTTTGTAAAAGGTGATGAGCAGTTGAGATTAGGCGATTGTAAGTTAGATAATTTACAAACTACCCACTAAAAAACCGAGAAATAAAAACTTAAAAAAAAAAACAACTAACTTCCAAAAAAACACTACAAAGTGAAAAATAAGCAAAAACACCGACTTCCAAAATTAAAGTTTGTTCACTTTGTAGAGTTTTTTTTTTTTTTTTGTAAAAATAGTTTTTTATCTTATACAGTAGACTGTACACTGTCAAAGAGTTTATAGACTGTCAAAGAAATGACAGCCGAAATTTAACTAAAACGCGATGTGCCATACTAACACTGGGCCGGGTACTGTACAACTACCTAATTAATTACTAACACAGTGCTGTTATATCCATTAAGTTATAACGTTGTCAAATAGAGTTTAGCTTTACTTACTTCTTTTTCAATTCCATACCGGTCCCGCTGGAATCACGAGTGGCGTGATTCCTGCCGGACTGGTTTTTACACTCAGCCCACAGAACTCCGGAAAATATTAAACAAGCTAGAGGTATTTCGGTTTTTTATTCGCAAAATATTACGCATTTGGAACGAGAACAAAGGAAGACAATAGCGCCGAGTTAAACTCGGTTAAGTAAATATGTCCTGCGTCAATATTAAACAATTATCGCTTCAATGCCATTCTGGCACTCTGCAATAACTTTATGATGAAATTTTGTTTGTTAATAATAAGTAATAGAAAAAGACTTAAAGGGTCCGACCTCGAACCGGCCTTATATAAGTTTTTACATAAAACTACACACGTACCCGATGGCAAACAATATACGGTAACCTATATGTCCAATGAGTCCCTAAAGTGGCGAGCTTCATGTAACAAAAACATTCCGTATTTATCTTATTCTTGTGAATAACAGATGTTCAGCGTCCTTACAATGCCAAAAAATAAACTTAAATTAAGTAGTTTATTTAGGCAACTTTGCACCCAGCAAAGTTGCCTAAATAAACTACTTAATTTAAGTTTATTTTTTTAATAATTTGAACTCATCCTTGGGTCAAGTTTAAAGAGTTCTTGTATTTTAAAGCTACCATCATCATCATTATCATTAAAAGTCTTATTTCAAACATTGACGTTTTAAATGTTAATATTTATTCGTAAAGTAAAAAAGATTGTTCTTTTTCAGACGGATATTTGAATGATAATAATCCAAGTTTATTAGAATTTCCATAAAGTTTTACAACAATGTAAATGTGTGATACAGGCCTATTACTATGCTTCGGAGAAACGACAGACCGGCCAGGACAGAGCTACTCCCTTATTTTGCCGTTTTTTGAGGCAATATTCTATCATTTATTTAATAATCAACTGACTTCAAAAAAAGGAGGAGGTTTCTCAGTTCGGCCGAATATTGATTTTTTATATGTGTCCGCGGGTAACTTCGTCGTTTATGAAACGATTTTGATGATTCCTTTTTTGTTGGAAAAGAGATATCCCAAGGGGAAATATACCATGATAAGAAAACCAGGATCTGATGATGGGATCCTGGAGAAATCGAGGGAATTCTTCAAATATTATAGGCAAACCTATAGTGATTTGGGTATTTTTTTATAGTACTTCATACAGTTGCTCTTGGAAAGCACCATTTGGTGATGTGGAACTGATGATGAAGACCACAAATTGCCACCGGAATTACTCAATAATAAGTATTTCACGGTTTGCGATTCGATTACTTTAATATGGTTGCAATGCAATTTATGCTCGTCAGAATCATATGCTCGGAGAAGTGGAGCTGATGGTTAAGTACCAGGAGAACTCCTCAACTATTAACGTCCCTGCATCGGGAAAAGCAATATTTTGTAAAAGGTGATGAGCAGTTGAGATTAGGCGATTGTAAGTTAGATAATTTACAAACTACCCACTAAAAAACCGAGAAATAAAAACTTAAAAAAAAAAACAACTAACTTCCAAAAAAACACTACAAAGTGAAAAATAAGCAAAAACACCGACTTCCAAAATTAAAGTTTGTTCACTTTGTAGAGTTTTTTTTTTTTTTTTTGTAAAAATAGTTTTTTATCTTATACAGTAGACTGTACACTGTCAAAGAGTTTATAGACTGTCAAAGAAATGACAGCCGAAATTTAACTAAAACGCGATGTGCCATACTAACACTGGGCCGGGTACTGTACAACTACCTAATTAATTACTAACACAGTGCTGTTATATCCATTAAGTTATAACGTTGTCAAATAGAGTTTAGCTTTACTTACTTCTTTTTCAATTCCATACCGGTCCCGCTGGAATCACGAGTGGCGTGATTCCTGCCGGACTGGTTTTTACACTCAGCCCACAGAACTCCGGAAAATATTAAACAAGCTAGAGGTATTTCGGTTTTTTATTCGCAAAATATTACGCATTTGGAACGAGAACAAAGGAAGACAATAGCGCCGAGTTAAACTCGGTTAAGTAAATATGTCCTGCGTCAATATTAAACAATTATCGCTTCAATGCCATTCTGGCACTCTGCAATAACTTTATGATGAAATTTTGTTTGTTAATAATAAGTAATAGAAAAAGACTTAAAGGGTCCGACCTCGAACCGGCCTTATATAAGTTTTTACATAAAACTACACACGTACCCGATGGCAAACAATATACGGTAACCTATATGTCCAATGAGTCCCTAAAGTGGCGAGCTTCATGTAACAAAAACATTCCGTATTTATCTTATTCTTGTGAATAACAGATGTTCAGCGTCCTTACAATGCCAAAAAATAAACTTAAATTAAGTAGTTTATTTAGGCAACTTTGCACCCAGCAAAGTTGCCTAAATAAACTACTTAATTTAAGTTTATTTTTTTAATAATTTGAACTCATCCTTGGGTCAAGTTTAAAGAGTTCTTGTATTTTAAAGCTACCATCATCATCATTATCATTAAAAGTCTTATTTCAAACATTGACGTTTTAAATGTTAATATTTATTCGTAAAGTAAAAAAGATTGTTCTTTTTCAGACGGATATTTGAATGATAATAATCCAAGTTTATTAGAATTTCCATAAAGTTTTACAACAATGTAAATGTGTGATACAGGCCTATTACTATGCTTCGGAGAAACGACAGACCGGCCAGGACAGAGCTACTCCCTTATTTTGCCGTTTTTTGAGGCAATATTCTATCATTTATTTAATAATCAACTGACTTCAAAAAAAGGAGGAGGTTTCTCAGTTCGGCCGAATATTGATTTTTTATATGTGTCCGCGGGTAACTTCGTCGTTTATGAAACGATTTTGATGATTCCTTTTTTGTTGGAAAAGAGATATCCCAAGGGGAAATATACCATGATAAGAAAACCAGGATCTGATGATGGGATCCTGGAGAAATCGAGGGAATTCTTCAAATATTATAGGCAAACCTATAGTGATTTGGGTATTTTTTTATAGTACTTCATACAGTTGCTCTTGGAAAGCACCATTTGGTGATGTGGAACTGATGATGAAGACCACAAATTGCCACCGGAATTACTCAATAATAAGTATTTCACGGTTTGCGATTCGATTACTTTAATATGGTTGCAATGCAATTTATGCTCGTCAGAATCATATGCTCGGAGAAGTGGAGCTGATGGTTAAGTACCAGGAGAACTCCTCAACTATTAACGTCCCTGCATCGGGAAAAGCAATATTTTGTAAAAGGTGATGAGCAGTTGAGATTAGGCGATTGTAAGTTAGATAATTTACAAACTACCCACTAAAAAACCGAGAAATAAAAACTTAAAAAAAAAAACAACTAACTTCCAAAAAAACACTACAAAGTGAAAAATAAGCAAAAACACCGACTTCCAAAATTAAAGTTTGTTCACTTTGTAGAGTTTTTTTTTTTTTTTTTGTAAAAATAGTTTTTTATCTTATACAGTAGACTGTACACTGTCAAAGAGTTTATAGACTGTCAAAGAAATGACAGCCGAAATTTAACTAAAACGCGATGTGCCATACTAACACTGGGCCGGGTACTGTACAACTACCTAATTAATTACTAACACAGTGCTGTTATATCCATTAAGTTATAACGTTGTCAAATAGAGTTTAGCTTTACTTACTTCTTTTTCAATTCCATACCGGTCCCGCTGGAATCACGAGTGGCGTGATTCCTGCCGGACTGGTTTTTACACTCAGCCCACAGAACTCCGGAAAATATTAAACAAGCTAGAGGTATTTCGGTTTTTTATTCGCAAAATATTACGCATTTGGAACGAGAACAAAGGAAGACAATAGCGCCGAGTTAAACTCGGTTAAGTAAATATGTCCTGCGTCAATATTAAACAATTATCGCTTCAATGCCATTCTGGCACTCTGCAATAACTTTATGATGAAATTTTGTTTGTTAATAATAAGTAATAGAAAAAGACTTAAAGGGTCCGACCTCGAACCGGCCTTATATAAGTTTTTACATAAAACTACACACGTACCCGATGGCAAACAATATACGGTAACCTATATGTCCAATGAGTCCCTAAAGTGGCGAGCTTCATGTAACAAAAACATTCCGTATTTATCTTATTCTTGTGAATAACAGATGTTCAGCGTCCTTACAATGCCAAAAAATAAACTTAAATTAAGTAGTTTATTTAGGCAACTTTGCACCCAGCAAAGTTGCCTAAATAAACTACTTAATTTAAGTTTATTTTTTTAATAATTTGAACTCATCCTTGGGTCAAGTTTAAAGAGTTCTTGTATTTTAAAGCTACCATCATCATCATTATCATTAAAAGTCTTATTTCAAACATTGACGTTTTAAATGTTAATATTTATTCGTAAAGTAAAAAAGATTGTTCTTTTTCAGACGGATATTTGAATGATAATAATCCAAGTTTATTAGAATTTCCATAAAGTTTTACAACAATGTAAATGTGTGATACAGGCCTATTACTATGCTTCGGAGAAACGACAGACCGGCCAGGACAGAGCTACTCCCTTATTTTGCCGTTTTTTGAGGCAATATTCTATCATTTATTTAATAATCAACTGACTTCAAAAAAAGGAGGAGGTTTCTCAGTTCGGCCGAATATTGATTTTTTATATGTGTCCGCGGGTAACTTCGTCGTTTATGAAACGATTTTGATGATTCCTTTTTTGTTGGAAAAGAGATATCCCAAGGGGAAATATACCATGATAAGAAAACCAGGATCTGATGATGGGATCCTGGAGAAATCGAGGGAATTCTTCAAATATTATAGGCAAACCTATAGTGATTTGGGTATTTTTTTATAGTACTTCATACAGTTGCTCTTGGAAAGCACCATTTGGTGATGTGGAACTGATGATGAAGACCACAAATTGCCACCGGAATTACTCAATAATAAGTATTTCACGGTTTGCGATTCGATTACTTTAATATGGTTGCAATGCAATTTATGCTCGTCAGAATCATATGCTCGGAGAAGTGGAGCTGATGGTTAAGTACCAGGAGAACTCCTCAACTATTAACGTCCCTGCATCGGGAAAAGCAATATTTTGTAAAAGGTGATGAGCAGTTGAGATTAGGCGATTGTAAGTTAGATAATTTACAAACTACCCACTAAAAAACCGAGAAATAAAAACTTAAAAAAAAAAACAACTAACTTCCAAAAAAACACTACAAAGTGAAAAATAAGCAAAAACACCGACTTCCAAAATTAAAGTTTGTTCACTTTGTAGAGTTTTTTTTTTTTTTTTGTAAAAATAGTTTTTTATCTTATACAGTAGACTGTACACTGTCAAAGAGTTTATAGACTGTCAAAGAAATGACAGCCGAAATTTAACTAAAACGCGATGTGCCATACTAACACTGGGCCGGGTACTGTACAACTACCTAATTAATTACTAACACAGTGCTGTTATATCCATTAAGTTATAACGTTGTCAAATAGAGTTTAGCTTTACTTACTTCTTTTTCAATTCCATACCGGTCCCGCTGGAATCACGAGTGGCGTGATTCCTGCCGGACTGGTTTTTACACTCAGCCCACAGAACTCCGGAAAATATTAAACAAGCTAGAGGTATTTCGGTTTTTTATTCGCAAAATATTACGCATTTGGAACGAGAACAAAGGAAGACAATAGCGCCGAGTTAAACTCGGTTAAGTAAATATGTCCTGCGTCAATATTAAACAATTATCGCTTCAATGCCATTCTGGCACTCTGCAATAACTTTATGATGAAATTTTGTTTGTTAATAATAAGTAATAGAAAAAGACTTAAAGGGTCCGACCTCGAACCGGCCTTATATAAGTTTTTACATAAAACTACACACGTACCCGATGGCAAACAATATACGGTAACCTATATGTCCAATGAGTCCCTAAAGTGGCGAGCTTCATGTAACAAAAACATTCCGTATTTATCTTATTCTTGTGAATAACAGATGTTCAGCGTCCTTACAATGCCAAAAAATAAACTTAAATTAAGTAGTTTATTTAGGCAACTTTGCACCCAGCAAAGTTGCCTAAATAAACTACTTAATTTAAGTTTATTTTTTTAATAATTTGAACTCATCCTTGGGTCAAGTTTAAAGAGTTCTTGTATTTTAAAGCTACCATCATCATCATTATCATTAAAAGTCTTATTTCAAACATTGACGTTTTAAATGTTAATATTTATTCGTAAAGTAAAAAAGATTGTTCTTTTTCAGACGGATATTTGAATGATAATAATCCAAGTTTATTAGAATTTCCATAAAGTTTTACAACAATGTAAATGTGTGATACAGGCCTATTACTATGCTTCGGAGAAACGACAGACCGGCCAGGACAGAGCTACTCCCTTATTTTGCCGTTTTTTGAGGCAATATTCTATCATTTATTTAATAATCAACTGACTTCAAAAAAAGGAGGAGGTTTCTCAGTTCGGCCGAATATTGATTTTTTATATGTGTCCGCGGGTAACTTCGTCGTTTATGAAACGATTTTGATGATTCCTTTTTTGTTGGAAAAGAGATATCCCAAGGGGAAATATACCATGATAAGAAAACCAGGATCTGATGATGGGATCCTGGAGAAATCGAGGGAATTCTTCAAATATTATAGGCAAACCTATAGTGATTTGGGTATTTTTTTATAGTACTTCATACAGTTGCTCTTGGAAAGCACCATTTGGTGATGTGGAACTGATGATGAAGACCACAAATTGCCACCGGAATTACTCAATAATAAGTATTTCACGGTTTGCGATTCGATTACTTTAATATGGTTGCAATGCAATTTATGCTCGTCAGAATCATATGCTCGGAGAAGTGGAGCTGATGGTTAAGTACCAGGAGAACTCCTCAACTATTAACGTCCCTGCATCGGGAAAAGCAATATTTTGTAAAAGGTGATGAGCAGTTGAGATTAGGCGATTGTAAGTTAGATAATTTACAAACTACCCACTAAAAAACCGAGAAATAAAAACTTAAAAAAAAAAACAACTAACTTCCAAAAAAACACTACAAAGTGAAAAATAAGCAAAAACACCGACTTCCAAAATTAAAGTTTGTTCACTTTGTAGAGTTTTTTTTTTTTTTTTGTAAAAATAGTTTTTTATCTTATACAGTAGACTGTACACTGTCAAAGAGTTTATAGACTGTCAAAGAAATGACAGCCGAAATTTAACTAAAACGCGATGTGCCATACTAACACTGGGCCGGGTACTGTACAACTACCTAATTAATTACTAACACAGTGCTGTTATATCCATTAAGTTATAACGTTGTCAAATAGAGTTTAGCTTTACTTACTTCTTTTTCAATTCCATACCGGTCCCGCTGGAATCACGAGTGGCGTGATTCCTGCCGGACTGGTTTTTACACTCAGCCCACAGAACTCCGGAAAATATTAAACAAGCTAGAGGTATTTCGGTTTTTTATTCGCAAAATATTACGCATTTGGAACGAGAACAAAGGAAGACAATAGCGCCGAGTTAAACTCGGTTAAGTAAATATGTCCTGCGTCAATATTAAACAATTATCGCTTCAATGCCATTCTGGCACTCTGCAATAACTTTATGATGAAATTTTGTTTGTTAATAATAAGTAATAGAAAAAGACTTAAAGGGTCCGACCTCGAACCGGCCTTATATAAGTTTTTACATAAAACTACACACGTACCCGATGGCAAACAATATACGGTAACCTATATGTCCAATGAGTCCCTAAAGTGGCGAGCTTCATGTAACAAAAACATTCCGTATTTATCTTATTCTTGTGAATAACAGATGTTCAGCGTCCTTACAATGCCAAAAAATAAACTTAAATTAAGTAGTTTATTTAGGCAACTTTGCACCCAGCAAAGTTGCCTAAATAAACTACTTAATTTAAGTTTATTTTTTTAATAATTTGAACTCATCCTTGGGTCAAGTTTAAAGAGTTCTTGTATTTTAAAGCTACCATCATCATCATTATCATTAAAAGTCTTATTTCAAACATTGACGTTTTAAATGTTAATATTTATTCGTAAAGTAAAAAAGATTGTTCTTTTTCAGACGGATATTTGAATGATAATAATCCAAGTTTATTAGAATTTCCATAAAGTTTTACAACAATGTAAATGTGTGATACAGGCCTATTACTATGCTTCGGAGAAACGACAGACCGGCCAGGACAGAGCTACTCCCTTATTTTGCCGTTTTTTGAGGCAATATTCTATCATTTATTTAATAATCAACTGACTTCAAAAAAAGGAGGAGGTTTCTCAGTTCGGCCGAATATTGATTTTTTATATGTGTCCGCGGGTAACTTCGTCGTTTATGAAACGATTTTGATGATTCCTTTTTTGTTGGAAAAGAGATATCCCAAGGGGAAATATACCATGATAAGAAAACCAGGATCTGATGATGGGATCCTGGAGAAATCGAGGGAATTCTTCAAATATTATAGGCAAACCTATAGTGATTTGGGTATTTTTTTATAGTACTTCATACAGTTGCTCTTGGAAAGCACCATTTGGTGATGTGGAACTGATGATGAAGACCACAAATTGCCACCGGAATTACTCAATAATAAGTATTTCACGGTTTGCGATTCGATTACTTTAATATGGTTGCAATGCAATTTATGCTCGTCAGAATCATATGCTCGGAGAAGTGGAGCTGATGGTTAAGTACCAGGAGAACTCCTCAACTATTAACGTCCCTGCATCGGGAAAAGCAATATTTTGTAAAAGGTGATGAGCAGTTGAGATTAGGCGATTGTAAGTTAGATAATTTACAAACTACCCACTAAAAAACCGAGAAATAAAAACTTAAAAAAAAAAACAACTAACTTCCAAAAAAACACTACAAAGTGAAAAATAAGCAAAAACACCGACTTCCAAAATTAAAGTTTGTTCACTTTGTAGAGTTTTTTTTTTTTTTTTGTAAAAATAGTTTTTTATCTTATACAGTAGACTGTACACTGTCAAAGAGTTTATAGACTGTCAAAGAAATGACAGCCGAAATTTAACTAAAACGCGATGTGCCATACTAACACTGGGCCGGGTACTGTACAACTACCTAATTAATTACTAACACAGTGCTGTTATATCCATTAAGTTATAACGTTGTCAAATAGAGTTTAGCTTTACTTACTTCTTTTTCAATTCCATACCGGTCCCGCTGGAATCACGAGTGGCGTGATTCCTGCCGGACTGGTTTTTACACTCAGCCCACAGAACTCCGGAAAATATTAAACAAGCTAGAGGTATTTCGGTTTTTTATTCGCAAAATATTACGCATTTGGAACGAGAACAAAGGAAGACAATAGCGCCGAGTTAAACTCGGTTAAGTAAATATGTCCTGCGTCAATATTAAACAATTATCGCTTCAATGCCATTCTGGCACTCTGCAATAACTTTATGATGAAATTTTGTTTGTTAATAATAAGTAATAGAAAAAGACTTAAAGGGTCCGACCTCGAACCGGCCTTATATAAGTTTTTACATAAAACTACACACGTACCCGATGGCAAACAATATACGGTAACCTATATGTCCAATGAGTCCCTAAAGTGGCGAGCTTCATGTAACAAAAACATTCCGTATTTATCTTATTCTTGTGAATAACAGATGTTCAGCGTCCTTACAATGCCAAAAAATAAACTTAAATTAAGTAGTTTATTTAGGCAACTTTGCACCCAGCAAAGTTGCCTAAATAAACTACTTAATTTAAGTTTATTTTTTTAATAATTTGAACTCATCCTTGGGTCAAGTTTAAAGAGTTCTTGTATTTTAAAGCTACCATCATCATCATTATCATTAAAAGTCTTATTTCAAACATTGACGTTTTAAATGTTAATATTTATTCGTAAAGTAAAAAAGATTGTTCTTTTTCAGACGGATATTTGAATGATAATAATCCAAGTTTATTAGAATTTCCATAAAGTTTTACAACAATGTAAATGTGTGATACAGGCCTATTACTATGCTTCGGAGAAACGACAGACCGGCCAGGACAGAGCTACTCCCTTATTTTGCCGTTTTTTGAGGCAATATTCTATCATTTATTTAATAATCAACTGACTTCAAAAAAAGGAGGAGGTTTCTCAGTTCGGCCGAATATTGATTTTTTATATGTGTCCGCGGGTAACTTCGTCGTTTATGAAACGATTTTGATGATTCCTTTTTTGTTGGAAAAGAGATATCCCAAGGGGAAATATACCATGATAAGAAAACCAGGATCTGATGATGGGATCCTGGAGAAATCGAGGGAATTCTTCAAATATTATAGGCAAACCTATAGTGATTTGGGTATTTTTTTATAGTACTTCATACAGTTGCTCTTGGAAAGCACCATTTGGTGATGTGGAACTGATGATGAAGACCACAAATTGCCACCGGAATTACTCAATAATAAGTATTTCACGGTTTGCGATTCGATTACTTTAATATGGTTGCAATGCAATTTATGCTCGTCAGAATCATATGCTCGGAGAAGTGGAGCTGATGGTTAAGTACCAGGAGAACTCCTCAACTATTAACGTCCCTGCATCGGGAAAAGCAATATTTTGTAAAAGGTGATGAGCAGTTGAGATTAGGCGATTGTAAGTTAGATAATTTACAAACTACCCACTAAAAAACCGAGAAATAAAAACTTAAAAAAAAAAACAACTAACTTCCAAAAAAACACTACAAAGTGAAAAATAAGCAAAAACACCGACTTCCAAAATTAAAGTTTGTTCACTTTGTAGAGTTTTTTTTTTTTTTTTGTAAAAATAGTTTTTTATCTTATACAGTAGACTGTACACTGTCAAAGAGTTTATAGACTGTCAAAGAAATGACAGCCGAAATTTAACTAAAACGCGATGTGCCATACTAACACTGGGCCGGGTACTGTACAACTACCTAATTAATTACTAACACAGTGCTGTTATATCCATTAAGTTATAACGTTGTCAAATAGAGTTTAGCTTTACTTACTTCTTTTTCAATTCCATACCGGTCCCGCTGGAATCACGAGTGGCGTGATTCCTGCCGGACTGGTTTTTACACTCAGCCCACAGAACTCCGGAAAATATTAAACAAGCTAGAGGTATTTCGGTTTTTTATTCGCAAAATATTACGCATTTGGAACGAGAACAAAGGAAGACAATAGCGCCGAGTTAAACTCGGTTAAGTAAATCTGTCCTGCGTCAATATTAAACAATTATCGCTTCAATGCCATTCTGGCACTCTGCAATAACTTTATGATGAAATTTTGTTTGTTAATAATAAGTAATAGAAAAAGACTTAAAGGGTCCGACCTCGAACCGGCCTTATATAAGTTTTTACATAAAACTACACACGTACCCGATGGCAAACAATATACGGTAACCTATATGTCCAATGAGTCCCTAAAGTGGCGAGCTTCATGTAACAAAAACATTCCGTATTTATCTTATTCTTGTGAATAACAGATGTTCAGCGTCCTTACAATGCCAAAAAATAAACTTAAATTAAGTAGTTTATTTAGGCAACTTTGCACCCAGCAAAGTTGCCTAAATAAACTACTTAATTTAAGTTTATTTTTTTAATAATTTGAACTCATCCTTGGGTCAAGTTTAAAGAGTTCTTGTATTTTAAAGCTACCATCATCATCATTATCATTAAAAGTCTTATTTCAAACATTGACGTTTTAAATGTTAATATTTATTCGTAAAGTAAAAAAGATTGTTCTTTTTCAGACGGATATTTGAATGATAATAATCCAAGTTTATTAGAATTTCCATAAAGTTTTACAACAATGTAAATGTGTGATACAGGCCTATTACTATGCTTCGGAGAAACGACAGACCGGCCAGGACAGAGCTACTCCCTTATTTTGCCGTTTTTTGAGGCAATATTCTATCATTTATTTAATAATCAACTGACTTCAAAAAAAGGAGGAGGTTTCTCAGTTCGGCCGAATATTGATTTTTTATATGTGTCCGCGGGTAACTTCGTCGTTTATGAAACGATTTTGATGATTCCTTTTTTGTTGGAAAAGAGATATCCCAAGGGGAAATATACCATGATAAGAAAACCAGGATCTGATGATGGGATCCTGGAGAAATCGAGGGAATTCTTCAAATATTATAGGCAAACCTATAGTGATTTGGGTATTTTTTTATAGTACTTCATACAGTTGCTCTTGGAAAGCACCATTTGGTGATGTGGAACTGATGATGAAGACCACAAATTGCCACCGGAATTACTCAATAATAAGTATTTCACGGTTTGCGATTCGATTACTTTAATATGGTTGCAATGCAATTTATGCTCGTCAGAATCATATGCTCGGAGAAGTGGAGCTGATGGTTAAGTACCAGGAGAACTCCTCAACTATTAACGTCCCTGCATCGGGAAAAGCAATATTTTGTAAAAGGTGATGAGCAGTTGAGATTAGGCGATTGTAAGTTAGATAATTTACAAACTACCCACTAAAAAACCGAGAAATAAAAACTTAAAAAAAAAAACAACTAACTTCCAAAAAAACACTACAAAGTGAAAAATAAGCAAAAACACCGACTTCCAAAATTAAAGTTTGTTCACTTTGTAGAGTTTTTTTTTTTTTTTTGTAAAAATAGTTTTTTATCTTATACAGTAGACTGTACACTGTCAAAGAGTTTATAGACTGTCAAAGAAATGACAGCCGAAATTTAACTAAAACGCGATGTGCCATACTAACACTGGGCCGGGTACTGTACAACTACCTAATTAATTACTAACACAGTGCTGTTATATCCATTAAGTTATAACGTTGTCAAATAGAGTTTAGCTTTACTTACTTCTTTTTCAATTCCATACCGGTCCCGCTGGAATCACGAGTGGCGTGATTCCTGCCGGACTGGTTTTTACACTCAGCCCACAGAACTCCGGAAAATATTAAACAAGTTAGAGGTATTTCGGTTTTTTATTCGCAAAATATTACGCATTTGGAACGAGAACAAAGAAAGACAATAGCGCCGAGTTAAACTCGGTTAAGTAAATCTGTCCTGCGTCAATATTAAACAATTATCGCTTCAATGCCATTCTGGCACTCTGCAATAACTTTATGATGAAATTTTGTTTGTTAATAATAAGTAATGGAAAAAGACTTAAAGGGTCCGACCTCGAACCGGCCTTATATAAGTTTTTACATAAAACTACACACGTACCCGATGATGTTTATTTTATAACACAATTTTTTAATTTTTTGTTTATTTTGTTGATTAAAACCGTTTTTCTAAAGGTTTACCTTATTACAATAACATTTCTGATCAGCCAATTAGAGAAGATATAAGCTAATTAGGATATATAATTAGGGACTTAAGGTTTACATATAAAACTGATGCACTAATGATTACTGATAAGAACATTGCTATTATTTAATTACTAAATGGCTCTTAATACACTAATTTAGCATGCATCATTTACTAATTATCACAATAACTAATTACCTTGCAATATTTAACAAAGGATACCTGGGATACCTGGATTTTATATAAATAGGTCACTATTAGTAACTTTAAAATCAGTGTTGATTTACACCTCGTTGTATCCAAGCTAATCTCGCAATGTATTTTCCAAATTTTAATACAAATCTTGATATTCACGTTGCTTTATGCGCACGCGCACATAAAGATTTACGCGACTTTAACTATTTGTTCAGTGTTTTAAAAGATAACAGTTGTGTTCAGTTATGTGAAAGTGCTGAAACAAGTTTAAAAGACTGGTGTCGTCGATTTTGCTACCGCATTTATGCAAAATGGACACAGTCTGGAAGAAGCACAGATAAGTTTCGGAAGAAACATGAGATTTGGCTACAGGCTGCAATTCAATGGCCGGAATTACAGAATGAAAATATGGAACCTTCTACAGAAAATATAAGTGACGTCATCGAGCCCATAATTTCTCCTGCTAAATCTGATGCTTCAACTTGTACACATCCTAGTCCTCGTAAATCTTTTGAGGACCTTAGTAACCGGCAAAAAAGAAGACGCACCACTGAAGATAGTCTTTCATGCAGCAGTAGCAGCGCTGAAATTATGTTTTCGGCCGAAAGGGCGCTTCAAAAGGCAGGACAAAGCGATACAGCTTATGTTATGAAATACTTGACGGAGAATCCAGAAGAGGCCTCAAAAATCAAAGCCTTCATTGAAGGTAAATCAATTCAGGTACGGGAAATATCCCCTTTGAAGGCATTGGCTCTTTATGTATCGATGAACTTATCGAAATGGCGCTATAACACTCTTCGGGATTTCAACACTCAAGAAGGAGCTCTTCAATACCCGAGTTACTACATGTTGGTTAAAGAAAAAATTAAGTGCTATCCGGCCAAAGAAGATCTCACAGTTACAGAGAGCTCTGCAAAAATCAAATTACAAGCCTTGATGGATTTAACCTCAAGAAGACTTATTAGGTCGTTAGAAACCCCTGTTGATCCCAATCAACAGCTCGTATTGACCAGCAAATGGGGTTTTGACGGATCATCTAGCCAAAGCATTTATCATCAAAGGACGAGTGAAGATGAGCAAATCGATCTTGCTAGTAATTTTATGATTAGTCTTGTACCACTGCGGCTCGTCTCAAAAGGTGTAACAATTTGGGAAAACGAGCGACCATCTTCCACTTCATTTTGCCGGCCAATATTGTTTAAGTTTATAAAGGAAACCAAAGAAAATGTGCAGAGAGAGATGGCTGAAATCGAAGCAGAGATTGAAGCCTTAACTCCATCCACCATCACTGATGGAATTAGTGTCAAACACCAACTGCTGTTGACAATGATTGATGGTAAAATTCATTCCATTATATCCAATACAGCAGCTTCAGTGTGTGACATATGCAAGGCTTGTCCTAAAGAAATGAATAATTTAGAGTTAATCAAAGATAAACACGCAAACGAGGACATGTATAAATATAGCTTAAGCACCCTTCACGCTTGGATTCGCTCAATGGAATGCTTATTACACATTTCCTACAAATTAGACATAAAATCATGGCAAGTAAGGGGTGATATAGCAAAAAGGCAAGTTGATGACAGGAAGAAAAGAGTTCAAGAGGCTGTAAGAAGAGAAACGGGCTTACTTCTCGATGTTGTGAAACAAGGCAGTGGATCCACCAACAATGGCAACTCGGCAAGGAGATTTTTTGAAAACTACACTAAATCTGCTGAACTGACCGGAATAGATGCTATGCTTTTAAGAAAAATCTGTGTGATCTTGCAGTGTATTTCATCAGGAGAGAAGATCAACGTAACTAAATTCCGAGAGTTCTGCTTTGATACTGCTAAGCTTTACGTGGAGTTATACCCATGGTATTATATGCCTTCTTCACTTCATAAAATTTTAATGCATGGGCCAGACATAGTTCAGAACATGTCAATTGTGCCCATTGGTTTTCTATCCGAAGAGGCATCTGAGGCTAGAAATAAAGATTTTAGAAAATATAGAGAGGGGCATTCTCGAAAGCATAGCAGTATCTCATGCAATGAAGATATTATGCACAATCTTTTACTGTCTTCTGATCCACTTGTTACAAGTATCCGTCCAAAAGGAAATAAGTTTGTAAAAAAATCTTCTTTTAAGGAATTTTATGAGCTTACGGATTCTGAGAAAAGTGATATCGAATTTGTTAACATAAATGATTTAGCGGACATCGATTCTGAATTTGAATTAATTGATGATGATGATGATGACGAAGATAATTAAATGATGTTATTGTTTTAAAATGTGTAACTTAGTAAATTAGAGCTTACGTCTTAATTATTTATTGTACTTTTAATGAAACTAGGTAATTTATTATCAACTTACTTAAAAGTCATACTCTCATCAGTTCTTGTGAATATTTTTGTTAATATATATTTCTGTATATATATAATATATTTATAGACCTCTTAATAAGTCTGTCTGCGGTTTAAAGTAAATACAAATGGGGAAAAAACGTTTTTTTTTTTAAATTTTCATTTCCTTTTATCCCAGAAAGTGCACATTTGGCGCACTATGTGTCTTAGTATTAAATATAGCTCTTAGTAATAGCATTACGATATTAGAGACCGCTACTTGAAACAAGCCCGGAATCAGGAGGGAGAGAGCTCAATACACTCATTTTCATAGTAAAATTTCACATTTTCTCAAATTACTCCCGAAATATGGGAGTTATGAAGAAATTCATCACCACAATTTATGAAGGCATTAAGTAATCGAATAAGATGGCATCATTAGTTTGTCATAATTTTACTCTTATTTTTCGGACATGTCTACGTCCAACCGCTTCCATACATTCGTTCCACTGTGTGGCGTGATTCCTGCCGGACTGGTTTTTACACTCAGCCCACAGAACTCCGGAAAATATTAAACAAGCTAGAGGTATTTCGGTTTTTTATTCGCAAAATATTACGCATTTGGAACGAGAACAAAGGAAGACAATAGCGCCGAGTTAAACTCGGTTAAGTAAATATGTCCTGCGTCAATATTAAACAATTATCGCTTCAATGCCATTCTGGCACTCTGCAATAACTTTATGATGAAATTTTGTTTGTTAATAATAAGTAATAGAAAAAGACTTAAAGGGTCCGACCTCGAACCGGCCTTATATAAGTTTTTACATAAAACTACACACGTACCCGATGGCAAACAATATACGGTAACCTATATGTCCAATGAGTCCCTAAAGTGGCGAGCTTCATGTAACAAAAACATTCCGTATTTATCTTATTCTTGTGAATAACAGATGTTCAGCGTCCTTACAATGCCATTTATCAGTGTCGCTTCTGTCTAATCATTCCGACGCACATTTATCACGACATTTCTTATGTTTCCATATATAGCATTGCAAAGTATCTTACCGACCGCGACATCACAAAAATGTGAAATATTATAGTGCCCTTTTAACTTTTTCATTATTAAATGTTTTATCACAGTCGAATCTGAGCACATTGACCCGATGATCGCCGTTTGTGCTATCCTCACGCAAACTAAGTATCATCTCGTCTGACACACAAAAGGCCGTGCCACACCTTTTCGCAGAATATTATTAAGGTCTTCACTATACCGTCTGTACCTAAACGGTACCGACAGATTTGTCTTGCTTAAAGCCTGCTTACGTAACCGAATTTATCTTCAAATAAATTTCATTTTAGCTGCTCACGCATAAATCTTTATAGGCTAGTGTTTTTAGACACGAAAATGTAAAGCATATAAGTACCTACTTCAACATTTTAATTCGGTTATATGATTTACATTGCAAGAAGAAATAAAACTGCACAAAATCTGACGTAAACTGGCTCCATTCAGTTAGCTACGCAGAGCTATTAGCGTCAAATTAAAAAAGTAAGTTCAAATGTTTCCGAAATTATAAATCCTAAATATCCGTTCCTAACAATCATAGCAAGCAGCAAAAGCTCAAGTCTTAGTATCTGGATAAGCTCAAACCAGTCACCCAGCATTTCTGTTACTTAGAGCAAAGCGAACGGTACAAAATGGAGTATTATTTTATTTTTTAAATTCCAAGAGCTTTTCGATACAATAAGGAGATTATCTTTAAAAATATGTATTTTATTTCGAGGATTTTCCTGCTTATTATATTATATTTTTTTAAACAAATATAACTTATGAAAGTATTTTACTTGATGACAAGGAGCTGAACTAAACTTGAAAGCGTGGAAGTTTAAATGCAAGTAATGGGTGTTGAATAACAAATTCTTTATGACAATTCAATTATAAGTGGACGCAAAGTCGTATGGTTATACACCACACGAGTTTACGTCCAATTACACCACTTACTTACACTCACAATGGTATTTGCCACAAATCCTGACTAAAACTAAGGACCTACCTGCTTCTTGTAATCCAGTTTCTTTGTCGTCGAATAAACGGAGAAAATAAAACTTCTAAATCCCAAGCAATCCTTACGAAATAACTTAAACTAAATGTGAAGCAAAATGTAGGCAAGGTCAACTTTAACTTGTATGAGAATGAATCTTCTTAAATTGTCCTTCGAGATAGTCTGACATTGTAAATTCCATTATACGTGCGTCGTCTTTTAGCGCTTAAGTTGTCCATTAAATCATCCTCAGTAGAAACAAAAAGACCTTCTCAAAATGAATATTATGGAGCACTTTTAGATCCCAGACGTAACCTTTGCTCTTCGTTTTATGTTCAATATATAAATAAAACAATAGAACTTATTAGTGAAACAATGATATCTTATACAAGGTACTACTTGGTCGAAACTTCACGTTTGATGTTCCAAGATATTGCTCACTTATGTTGTCTCGTCTGGATGTACTAATAAACCCTGTATAGTTACATTGTAGGTACATAAGAAACATGTAAGTCAAAATCTTTTGCGTACAGTCTCTGGGTTACGCATATACCTTGAACCGTCTGCAAGTTTTAGTCCCTAACATTTATATCAAAAGCCAACGCAGAGTAAACCTATATCCATAATCTACGCTAGGTATATAAAAAGGAAAAGACAGAATAACTGGGTGCTTAATTATGCGGCTATACCCACCTACTATAGTACATTTATATCGTTCAAACTAGCTTCCGCCAGCGGCTTCGGTCGCGTGATATCTTTATTATTATAGCCTATGTTACTTAATGATAATATAGCTTTCTACTGGTGAAAGAATTGTTTAAATCGGTACAGTAGTTCTTAACTTTATTCACTACAAACAAACATACAACACATAACATAACATCACGCCTGTAATCCCCGAAGGGTTAGGCAGAGGCGTACCTATAGTACACCCACATTTCGCCAGTTATGTTTTAATCCCATGTAATAGGGGGCGAGCCTATTTCCATCAACCGGGCACGAATCCAGACTCCGGGCTGTTACTAAGAAATTCCAGATGGAAAAACCCAATAACACTTTGCCCGACCCGGGAATCGAACCCAGTACCTCATACTCAGCAGTAGCGCATGCAACCACTAGACCAACGAGGCAGTACACAAACAAACATACAAATAATCAAATATTTTCTCTGTATACTATTAAGTTTAGATTTGTACATAACAAGGAACTGTTCAAAAAAGGTTCTTGATTGAGTTCCTATTGTAACCCAGTAATCAGAGAAAGGAGGCCTTTATTTTTTGGTTAACAATTGGTTGCCGGCATACAATCACAGTTTATTCAGGTTGGACGCGCCTAACAGGACATGAAGTAAAGCAATAAGAAACTTGCTATCTTTTATCCAGTCGCTAGGGATTGCGTTAAGCCAATTAGGAACACAGTCATGCTTCGGAACGGTATAGTGCCAAATTAGGATGCTGGACTTTAGGACAGCTGTCTAAATTAGGCGACGTCACCGAAGAAACTGTTTCCTACGTGCCTTGAGCAACAACACGAAGCCAACTAAAACAGCTTCATTGCATGTGCGACTATGGTTGCTCCCACAGGGTTTATTTATTGGTGTTCTAACTTCGAGCTTGGAGTGACTTAATTGTATTAAACTAAGAAAATAATGTACAAAATAACATAGGATTTTAATATCTTAATTTAAACAAGTAACTTATCCAAAACGTATTTTAACAATGTAGTCTTTATGCTGGCTGAACTAAACTATTCCACAGATTTAGCTTCCCACATGAAACTGTATTGCAATTCAGCAAACCCTATCATTGTACTGCAGCTGAATATAGTTACGTATAGGGAGGAGGCTACACAGTGGCTATAAATATCACAACAACAACACGCCCACGCTGTTCCTGTGGCTTGTTGCTGCGATTTCCAAATGTATATTTAACTTCACGCAAAACTGGGCCCTATTGGCAGAGACATAAACAACAAGTTTACAACAAAGTTGCGGCTTAAATTAATGAAAAGTTGTTGGAGTACCCATATTCCAATACATTTTCACCCACGTGAGTATGTATTATTTTTAAAGCAGCGTTACCATTGTCTATTTATATCCTCATTTATAAAACCACACTGAAAGACGCAGCATGAAAACTTTTCAGTTCCTCAGAAACTGTGTGCAAGAAAAATGAACAATACTTTCATTGTTTCCACAGACTTTCTTGAAATATTGAATTCGTAACCTTTTTGAACGTTTACCGTTCATTCATCACGGCGAAGAGTTTGTCGAAACAGTACAAAACGTACACCTCGTGCCGTGAACGCGGTTAGTAAAGCCGATAAAGAGTGTTTTGATCTTTTTAAGGTTTGGTACCTCAAAAGGAAAAAAACAGAACCCTTATAGGATTACTAGTGTGTCTGTCTGTCTGTCCGTCTGTCACAGCCAATATGCTCCGAATGTAATGGACCGAATAAGTTAAAATTTGGTACACATATGTATTTCTGTGGCCCAAACACGAATGTGTAACGTAAATAAATGTATTTTGAATATAGGGGTCACTTTTGGGGGGCAAACAAGAAAAAAAAAGTTTTGCTAACAATACCGTGTGACATATCAAATGAAAGGACTTGTTGCGAGGATCTTAAACATAGTTTTAGGGTTCCGTACCTCAAAAGGACAAAACTGAACCCTTATAGGTTCACTCGTGTGTCTGTCTGTCCGTCTCCCACTTTGCTCCGAATCTAATGGACTGATTAAGTTGAAATTTGGTACAAATATGTATTTCTGTAACCCAAATACGGACGTGTAACGTAAATAAATGAATTTTGAATACGGGGGTCACTTTTGGGGGCAAACAAGAAAATTAAAAACAATACTTGTAATCTATACCGTGTGACATATCAAATGAAAGGACTTGTTGCGAGGATCTTAAATATATTTTTTTTTTCATAATTTTAAAATAAATACATTTAAAGATATTTAAGAAAAGAGATGAAAATTGACCATTCCCCCATACAGCACTACTCTGTATGGGGGAATGGTCAATTTTCATAATAATAATACAGAGAATGGTTCTTTACCCATAGATTACAGAAAAACCTATATGAAGTCTATGGTCTGAAAATAATATGGTAAATCTCTCAATATTGTACGTACAAATTTACATTTGCAGTTGGAATGTATGGGCGAACATGTATTTCAACTACAATGTTAAGTTTGTATTTGGGATAAATTACTCCCAACCACGGAACCCTTCATTGTGCGTAGTCCGACACGCACTTGGACGGTTTTTTTTTCTATGTCGTTTTATCACGTAGCAATCTCCTGCCATTTTGGCTTCTACTATTTCCATCTTCATTGTTGTAACTGAATTAAATTTTGCTCAAAGTTTGAAGTTTACATTGCGACATAACATTTTCTGGCGAATGTTACCACAGCAATGTGTGTAGGTACAGTGCAAATTGCAATATGAATATTACTGGGGTAAGTTGGTAGCGCCTGACGCATGTGACGCTCTCTGCTAATTGTTATATTATTAAACGCTTGTGTAACTATTAATTTGTCGAATGTTACCGTCGTGTTATTGTTGTGTACTAGAGTTTATTTTACATGCATGCTTGTATCATGTTAATGAACTTTGCGTGGGCTTATATAAATTAAGGCTATCAGCTGATTCCTTACAATACTGGGTCACTGGGTTCGAGTAGTTGTAGATTGTTATTTGCCTTTAGTATCGCTTGATTTGCATATCGTTATTGCCGTATCGATCTATTTCGTACGACTGGTACGTTTTCTGATTTCAAATGGACATCTTCAACCACAAGATGATCATTTCCAATTTCTTGAAACTAAGAAAATTGTATACAGTCACGAGCGCTAATATGTATCCACTTACCAAAATTCAAAAGCGATGTTCTCGTGGAATATTGACTGCAACTTTGACACATAAGACCTAATTCCATATAAGTATGGGTTCCTAAATACTATATTCGTAACAATTTAAAATAAGAATAAACACAGTAGGAGAAAATCACTTTTGAAATTTGCTAAGTGTATACAAATTATTGGTGGTGAATGTACAGAGTTATCGGTAATTACAACTCATGTATTTTATAAAGATATCCGTCCAATAGATACCTCCTAGTATACGCAGTAAGTTGACGTCAGGGCGTCAACTAATTACGGCGCAATACACCAAGATGTTTATTTAGGTAGGTACATAAGTTTACACTCTCCACGCCCATCTTCTTTGTGTTACAAGTACTTTAGAAAACAAATTCTTATCTTAAATTAGCCAATTACTTCTTGCGGCACCATAAACTCTGTAGCAAGACGCCTTTGTTACGCAATTTTGTGTAATTAGGTGCTAATATAATTACAAATACCCTTGGAAACAGCTTTGCATACTTGTATTAATCGGTGCTTGAGTATACGTAGGTATATGTCCACCGTAATACATGGATTTCTCACAAAAACCTTTACAATGGGCAATCTGGTGGGGATAATAGGTACTGTAATCAACATGCATGCTTGAGCTTAGTGCCTTGGAATTGTTTTTTTTTTTTTTTTTTTTATAAAACTTTGCCCCTATTATACCACTTGAATGAAATGGCCAGATCCATGACATTCAAGTGGTATAATAATCACTAGCATACGTTCACAGCAAAACACATTCAGCAGCATGCGAAATAAAGTAAAATGGTAGGACTTATTTGATTAAAACTATTTCATTACAAAAGTTTGACTTACGAAGAAAGCGTCAATAATCGCTTAATCTGTATAAATCAAGAATCACCATTGTTTCCCCTACATTGTTGATGTTATCTGTGGAAATAAAATCTGGGCGGGTAATTACTGGCGGCAGTTATCCGCATCGATACGACCGCGGCCGCGCGACCTCCGCCGACGACGCCACGCTGTTTATTCGGCTGCACGACTGAACTACATAATGAGTTGGTAATGTTGGTATCAGCCAAATGCTACCAAAAACGTGTGATTGCTTTGACAGCAATTCAACTACCTAATGTACCGTGCCATACTGATGACTTCCACTGACACAAATCGACGAAATTCACCAGCATCCAAATGTACTCGTGTAGGTTTTGCGATATTCCGACGAATCTATCGCAATTCGCTTTGTATGTTAAAGTCGGAAATAATATCGACCACGCATGTAAGTTTAGCCCGAAAAAATAAAAACACCCGAAATGGAGCCATCGCGACATAGTTTATTGTCATTGTTGTGGAAAGCGTAATGGGGAAAACAGTTCGGTTTTCGGTATCACGGTCATATTTTTGTTGGATTTTCTTTACTTATTTTTCCAAATACATTTTTTTATTTTTTACGGTTGCTATTGATATTGAATTACTTTCAGTTTCATGCTCAGTTGTTGGTACTTAGTTGTATAGCTACATGTTGTGGTATAACTAGGTTCACCCAGTAGTAACATTTTATGTGCTTGGTGTGTGTGCTCTAGGTAATTGGTACTTACCGCACAATGCTGATAGGCACGCGTGATACTTTGTCATCACAGTGTTAAAATTAGCCCTGGCCAGCAAACAGCCGAATCGATTACCGTGCGTTTAGTATCTAATCAGTGACATTAATTTATCTCTAGTGACTGGATTCAAGCGCCATTTACTGAGTAGCCACTTTATATGTTGATTGGGTAATTTAACCAAAGCTTCGCTTGTTTCAAACGATTTGGTCCCTCAATTCAACTTTTTCAAACATTCACCGATCTATATTGATGTGAAAAATAACATTACTAAAACAAATCTCAAGATCATGTATGATAGGGATAAAATAAAGGACATATAAATACTTACCTAGGTACATATATTTAACGTACAACTTGATTCCAAGAAAAGTATAATTTGAGTGCCTACACTCAAAAACCTTCAAGCTTGTCCGAAGTCATACGTTTCATGTTTGTAAACAAAAATATCAGCGTGAAGTATGTATTACGTCATGCAAGTCTTTAGCACGAGACCAATTAGGTTAAGTACGGTACGACAAAATACTTGACGCGACCAAAAAACATCTGTCAAATAGGAATTTGAAGCAGACAAAGTCCTGATTACCAGCTAGTCGCACAAAGGGTGAGCTAGCTTAGAGATAGTTCGCTTTGAACTCGCCGGACAGCAAAGGACCTTTGAATAAGCGCGGGTCAAAGGTAAAAAGGGTCGTAGACATCAAAGATAATTGAGAACTTATTAAAAGATTCAACCGAACAGCGCAGAATAATTATTGTTGTAAGCAGAATTTAACGTTGTGAATAAATTATTATTAGTCTGCGAGATGCAATTTTAATTATGAATAAAGAAATTCTTGACAAGTTAAAGGGATTAAAGATTTATTAAACATTCTGAGCTTTTTTAGATAATAAATATGTCCATAAATAAAAGTAACTTTCCCTTTTTCGACCCTTAATTCTAGCAAACGAAACAATAGCAACATCTTTGGAGCCCATTTTACGCCTGACATAGGGAAAAATGTTTTCGGGATTAAATGCCCTGAGGCCAATACGAAGTGTAGCTAACTGTTTTACCAACAATAGTGTCGAAGTTTGTTTGGTCACGGGAAAATTGGCCTGTCTCCGTCTGTGAATTATACTTCCTCTATTATCTTTGCTCGTGATCCTCTATTGTCTTTGACACGATATTCTTTCTATTAGAAGATTAATATGCGGCGTGATGCGAATAGTGAGTGTTGATTACTGCTGCCAGAAGATGTCACCTTTTGTCCTAGAATGAGAGATTCCGTATAGAAATAAGACCGACAGCTTATTTTGTGCTTCTATAAAACAAGTTGATTGTCTTACGAAACATAGATTAACAAAATAAAGAGAGTAGGAATGAATACTATGTACGTAATCACGCACGTTCTAGGTACCTGTGTATTCAAAACATTAACGGTGACTAAGTAGCTGCCTCGGCGACCAAGACGCTTACTACTGGGAGGAGACTAATTGCCAAATACAACACAGAACTTAATGGAGCTTGTCGTGTGAGCTTGCTCACTTCGGCATGGTAATCAAATGAGGGAAATAGTGATACACATAACCGAGCAATACACTTAAAAATAACAATACAAGCCGTTGTTTTATCGCTAAAACCATTAGTAGCAGGTGCCAACTCTAAGACATCAATACCTAACATGATACCTACACTCGACGATATACCATCGATATACCCATTAAACCGAATCTAATGAAAAAACACAAATGGCCAACCAATCTTATCTAAGATAATGCTGATAAGATTGGAATATCCGAGCTTATCCAATATTGATGCGACCCGGTCCATGTCGACAACGCTCATTAAGCTAAACGTTCTGTAGTAAATATATAGATTGGTATCTAGGAGACAGTACCAGGCTTAACGGGACATGATAGCCGGCATGTACCCGTGGCGGCGGTGGCGTGACTGATAGTTTTCATTAAAACCCTCCCGAATAAACCCGATTATCCCTCCGAGCTCGCACCTGATCTATTCTACCGATGCAGCCCTGTAAAGAATATCCTCCAATCACAATAGATGGATATTTTATCTCTAGATAACCTTTTTTGTTTTTAAATCTATTTCGATTTATGATGTGGGCAAGATTCCAATCAGTGTCTGAAAGAGGTGATCAAACCAACACATGGACCTAATCAGAGACAACGTTTTAGGCTACAATATAAAAAACTCTTAATGTACTACCATCGCATAACTCGTTGAATATCCCAAACGGAGCGATCTAAGAGCAAGATAGTATATATATGTCGTATCAGATGGCCAGAGCCTAGGGCATTAGGTAAATAGCTAGTAATTTAGCTGTTAGCTAGCCAAACCGCGCATTAAACAGCGGAAGAGACAAACGTTCTGCGACATATCTCTACGTACTGCGACATATCTGTAAAATCACCTCGTTTAGCTTGAGGTTCAGATGTCTACTCTCTAACTGTGTAGAAACTTAATACGCTACGAACATTGTAGACTGGAGGCTGTAGCATTAATTTATGCTATGTATGTATAAGATTGCCGCTATAATTAACACTGAACTCTGTCTGTGACGTAAACACAACAGTTAGGCAACCGCCGTGAACGATATGTAGCTCTGTAAAAGCGTTAATCACTAAATTTACAAATCTTAGTTAGTAAAAAATGTTTTCCAATTAGTTCATAATCTAATAAACACGTAAATTAATCACCACATGTTTACCTTCGGTAGGCTCCTAATCAGAAGTTTGCTAAACCGTTTCAATTTCAGCCGTAACTCGCACTCACAATTTATAGCAAAGAAAACAAGAAACATTTCCCCGCACTCGTTACAAGGATTCCTTCAAGACGTAGCTTCACCCTCCTCCGTAATAAGATTAAATTTTACTAATGAAACAGAAAATGAAAATTTCTTGAGCAGAAACGGAATATCCTAAATAACTTTCTGCCATTTGTCTTGCTAATGAATGAATTTTTTCTTGTGTTTTTTGTCTTAAGAGCAGCCTATGTCGCCTTTGACAACGGTAATGTTCTACTGTGTAGTTATTAAATATTTTTGCTTATGGCATCCCTTGATATTTATGAAAATGTTTCATATCCCGTCCGATTTTCTAATTGTTGTTTATTTCTTCGTAATAAGTAAATAAAAAAAAAGATTGTAATTTTGTTACAAGCTATTTACATCATTTATATGTATAAAATGCCAATTAATCTTAAACATTTACTATTCTTATTAAACTCTCCAGCTAACTTTTTATGACTCGTACACAGTTACTGTGTTGACAACAATTTTATGTTTCTCAGCACAATATTATTAATGGTAAGTAGGTAGTATCACTTTTCTTATTTGCATGGAGTCATAAACATTTATAAACGTACCGAGATTTATGCTCATAAAATATTACAAACGTTAAAAAAGTTAGCATCGAGATAATTTTGTAGGTGGTTTTGAGGGCTGAATAGACTCTCTACATATTTGATAACGGTTACCAAACTTATACTTGTAAAATTTTAATTATACAAGAGGCAATAATCCAATTATACTATCATAGAAAAGCCTATACTTATACCCAGATAATAATAATAAACATTATTAATTCCGTTGATGTATCATCTAAACAGCACAAAAAAAGTAACGCCTATAAAACTGATAAGTGTCGTCACTATGGGACGAGCAAAAAATTAATATGTATACCTCGTCGCGTCACGAAATTAAATGTTGACAAAGTACCAGCATTTTAAACAAATGTAAATGTTCTCCCCAAGGAGTTGTGACTTACCCACAGCTAAAAAGTAACGACCTCTGAAAAGGGTTGCCGACTCCCAGGAGATGCGGATCCAGTTCCCAGCATCGGATTCGGATTTTGCGTAAGAAATCATTACCCGATGTTAACAGTGAGCCCGTAAAGTCTAGGTCACCTCACTCATGGGACAAGAAATAAATAACTTCCTCCCTACGTATAAAAAGCTGCCTCACGAAATAAACGAGAAAACACCAAACAAATTCTAAAATTTTGTAAAACAAAGTACCTAACTAAAGAAAAACAAAGGCGTAGCAGCAAAAGGTGTAAGAAACACGTAGAACTGACTCTGTAACACGTTTAATCTCATCTCGGTAAATCACAGCGAGCCAATGTTAAGGAGTAAAAGAGGGCCGCTCTCATTAATAGACCCTCAAACTCGTTTACCAAACACTAACGTTTATTTCAGTACAATCGCATTCTCGCTGCGCTCTCGCGTCCACAACGCTCTCCTGAATTTTAATAGGAGTCTAACTTCTTAATTGAAATTCTAAACGGAATTGTTCTTCGTGTCTATCAACATTCAGTTACGGATTTCGGGAGATCTTTATTAATTTTGTTTGTTCAAAGTAATAAACTGTGGGCAGCGAGCCCACTGTCTATTACTTTCTACATGTCGCCATGTACTAAATAATTTTATTATGATCAAAATTATAATATGGTAAAACAAGTGCGTTGTTTTAAATTTGTGTCAAGCGAGTGTAGTACCTACGTATATACGTTGGAAGGTGAGAGCTTATTTATGTAAAGGAGTTATGTAAATAGGTAGGTAGATATTTAATATTTAGAGTGGTTAATGCGAGTATACCCTTATATTTCTCGGATGGAAAATGACTTATTCTTTACTGGAAACTTAGGAACTTAGGTCTTCTTCTGCCTGGCTTTATTAATATTAGGTTTTGCAGGGGCTTAAGTAAAAATTTCTTGGAACACAGTTACTTAATAAAACCTATTCTTATAATCTTCACTGTAATACACAAAAGTAATCTACGTTTGTATTTGCATTACTTACGGCTAGATATTTTGAAATGATACACAAAATCGAATATAATAGTCTCGCATTGGAATTTTTAAATACCTACATTTAAGAAACTCTTCAATTGATTTAAAGTAAATTTTAGCCTGAAGAGCTTAATCTCAATGCTTCACAGTTAGCACCCGCCAGTTTTGGATTTCCCAAAAAAAGCCAAGCTTCTGGTAGCCCTTGCCAATATTGACGGAATTACGCCTCACCCCAACGTTGGGAACGTTGGGGTGAGGCGTAATTCCGTCTACAACTCAGATATCTTATTAGCAGATCTGAGTAGCTGTATGTATTCAGTTCAGACCAGAAAATATTTAACTCTAGGTTAAAGTGAATTGAGTTCAGGAAACTGATGTGAAAATCGAGTGATTGCGAAAATATCTCTGTATAAGTTATTCCTGTCGGAAAGAGAAAGTTGGTGTCTATTGTGAATAACATAAGAGATATGTGAAACCATTAATCTATTCGTCTTACTCAGCGAGAAACCTGTCGAAGTATTGAGTTAGTTCGATAACTATTTCTCGCAGCAAGTACTTTTAAACTTTGTGAATCGCCTCCTCCACATACAAAAGGAATATTAATAGAATTATGGTATCCAGTCTTTTACAGATCAAATGGCTCATCAATCATCTGCCTAGCTGACTATGTTGGGGTCGGCTTCCAGCCTAACCGGAAGCAGCTGAATACCAGTATTTTACATGGAGTGACTGCCTATTTGACCTCCACAAACTAGTTATTATGTAACACAATACCCCTTGGTAAGACTGGTTGTCAGACTTTTGGGCTTCTATCGGCTTAACGTGGTTTCCAAGGCACGGAGGGGTCTTGTTATATAAAGATGGTCACCTATCCACGAACCAACCGCAGCAAGCGTAGCTTGCTCATGGCTCATCATCAATAAAAGGAAAACAAATTAAGTTCCATTATTTCTTTGCAGAGCTAGCAACAAATTGGTACACCTGTCTGTTACAATTTATTACATCAACATCTTAAATACATAAGTAGTCTTAGAAATAAGTCCGTAGAAGCGGGGAGTGGTGAGCGGTGCGAATTCTGACTTTTGTTAAACGTTTTGTTGGAATGATTTTTTCAGTTAAAAAACATTCAGTGTGTGAGTATACTGTGTGTGACGTCATTTAATCACGCTGACAAATGTACCGTCGCCGTCGCCGGCCGCTGCTGTCAGCCACGTATCCCCACAAATTGATAATGCTCGATTGCACGCTCTACAATATGACTTATCGTTATTAAGCGTGTAATTGACAGTTGAATCACGGATCCACAGTTTTTCCAGTTTTCCGGCACTCGTTTTAAAAACCTCATTGTTTTTAATTCGCTCAGCGTTAATTCCGTTCTTATCTCTGTTATTTTATGTATTTGCACTCGATTCCGGGCACAAATTTTCATTTTTCTTTTCTTTTCCTTCTAGTTTTATTATTTTTGGCATTCGGGAGCTCGTTGCTGCTGTCGAGTTTTAGTCATGTGTGATCGCTTTTTACACACTGGAACGCTGTTGTTACTTTGTGGGCATTGTTTATTAGCAAGTTGAGCTGTCGATTGCATCCGTCGTACAAACATTGATGTTTAGGTCACGAATAGTTTCTAAAGCCCGATAAAGTACAACTCATGTTGGTGCAAAGCGCGTTTTCAATACGATTAAAAGTTGTGGGAATACAAAATTAAGATGGCAATTGGTTCGTGTTATATACCAATGTGGACCGGAGCCGCAGGTTGGATTGGCAGCTAACTCAGAAGACTGGTAAATGAGATTTATAAATAATACTATCATTATGCATTTTATATATTTGAACAGCAAAAAACAACCATTTGTGGTCCGTTTATGACTGCAGTAGCCATCGATGAATTTTACTTGAGGGGAAGATGACACGGTACGTACCTTTTCAAAACGGACAAAGTTTTATTTTAAATTGTATGATAATATAATGATTCTAAATTATAATATTGTACCGATGCTCACCAAAGGACACACTTCGTTTATTCTTAGGAAATTCAATCACTCCAATTAGCGACAGGATCTGTTTAAAAGATAGAAATCGCAAGAACGTAAGAAATTTAAAGAAAAAAAAATGTGTTTTAAAAAATAAGGTGAAAAGATAAAAATACTTGAATTGCGTACTTGTACTTTAAGTGAACATCAAAACGATTTCTTTCTTAATGAGCCTTCATTGCCGTTGAAAGGAACACCTAAGGACATAACGCCTTTTAACGTAGAACCTTATATACGTAGACTGCACTGCAAAACTATGTCTATGGACCTATAGAAATGTGGTTAATTTAATTTTGATCTGATGATCGCATTTCATTGTGACATCCTCAAAAACTGAGCCATATATGTATGAAAATTAAGAAGGAATAAAAGAAGAAAGAAAGAAAAATAGGTTCATTTGTCACAACAACACGCGCATACAAAAAAGACAAGAGTAAATCAGAAAACAACAAAAATGTACATAATAAATCACGAGCATAAAACAGAAATTAGTTGTCAGCTGCACGACATGACTGTGACAAGAAAGCTTCCACTCAGCATGATGCTGTGCTATGAGGGGCACAGCCCTGATTTTCAGTGGTCACCCGAAAAAGAAGTACGGAAATCAAGTCAGGTTCAGTGATTTGTCTATTAAATAGGTAGGTAAGAAAATAGAATAAAAATATTATTGCATAAATAATGTAGATACCTAACTATAACATGTTATGAACAAAAGTACTAGTCTTTTGAACGCGTTTCTCAACATATCATACCTTTTTTTTGGGTTAGAAATTATCAAATAACTTCTCCCGCTCTGGGTGGAGCGGGAGGGCGTGTCAGACTCTTACTGACTAAAACCCACTCGTGTTCCTTCAGTTGCCATGTTACCAGGGGCCACGGTATCCTTCTCGGACTGTTCCGCGACCCTAGCGGACCCCGTTAGTTCTGCTGACATCTCTTTGTCCCTCTTTTACCTGGGTTTGATATTTATTTATTTAGACATCGAGCTGCGCAATATTGAAACGATTTCTACAACTTTAAAAAAAATTATACTAAGCACCTCTTTTGGTTCTATGGTATTTTGTAGAAAGTCGTCATTAATTCATAAATATCACATAAAGCTTAAAGTATGGATGGTTAATTAGCATCATTCGCATGAACCGCAGTCCTTATTGAGTATTTTCCAATAATAAATCCATTAATTACTTTTATCACGGTCACCATTCCACGACCCCAGTCAATTGGTCGGTTTGTTTCGTTTTGCGCCCGTATATATCCATGAAGATCTATTTAACTGGAACAGTTTTTTACCAACATTTTTTTTTTCCTAAGGACTGAGTATTATTCATAATTATGTTAATAAGCTGTTAGCTTATCGATTGAAATGCAAAGAGATTAAATTAGTTGAAATGTAAAATTTTAATTACATCAACCAATCTATATGCAAAATAATATTCATTTAAAAACTAAAATAGAAAGATTAAATCTTTATTGCTTTATTTGCTTTACTTTAATAAAATGTTCGTAATTTTGTGAACACAGACCACATCACCTCACCAGACAAGTAATTTTTCCATTAAAACCGCGCGTTAATTAAAACTCAAAGCCTCTAAATCTTCAACTAAAGTGGCTTAAACCGTATATTTTTTTTTAACGAAACGATCTTTTCAAAGTGGATTCTTCAAATTTTATTGGATTAGCTACCTACGCATAATGAGATTAGAATCTCATTTCAAAAGCCTTTTCTCTATCGATAACAAAGGATAAGTTTGAATGGGAGCGTGCTGTTGATCGATTAGAGGAGGCGGGTATCGAAAGGCTTCGATTTGGGTGGCCGTGCGGTTCTGGGGGCCGTTTCGACTTCGGACTCGGGTTGCCGCCGGCGCAACCCAATTAGACACCTCTATAGTTTCTTCGACTCTATTGTACGTGACATGCTTGCTTATCTAGTCAGGAAAAATTACATCGAGCCGAACAATCCTAAAATAACGAAGCGAAATAAACTGTCCGACGGTACAGTAAGTTAATTGGACCCTGATGATAAACACTTTCTCAATATATCTTTTTCATATCACATAACTTATCACAGATTAATTTAATTTTCAATCAATGTGAGAATCATGATTTACCAACTGAGTAAATCTTCTTAGGTTACGGTACTTAATGCATTACTAGAATTTCACAAATGAGGTACTTTCTATTCCAGAAGTGCCATCTGGCTTCAGCTACGAGTAGACCGGCCATTATTTCCCAAGGGTCACCAAGCAGCAGTATTCATGTGTATTGACACCGCCTATCGCCAATTCAGCTTATTGTGCTGAATTTTACACTCTGAAGCAGAACCTTGTGGTAAACACGTTTCGATAAGCTGTATTATACAATATGCTACGTCGTTGCTACGCCGTAGCAGCCCACACTGCTACGCCAGCTACGCTTTCGTAGCAAATCATCTAGTCCCTTTTAAAGATTTAATTTGATTCGTACATATTATGTTTAGCTGTGGTTGTCTAATAACAATCAAGTATATTTTACTTTTAAAGTCGATTTATAAGAAATCGTTAACTGTTTTTAATTGTATTAAATTATAGGCAATTGTACAGAAAACAGTAAGGAATCAAAGCATTTTGGCCTTCAATGAAAATAAAAAATTTAAGATCTTGCTAAAGTATTTAAGCAATTCCGAATGAGGCATGGACATATTAAAATAGGGTAGTAAGAAGGTACGGCTAAAATTCGAGTAATTGGAAATTTAATAATGGGCTGTAGAAACTGGTGACACATACTCGTAAACCCAAGAAATATAAAAATTTACGATTGGAGATAATATCTTTATTTTATTGCTGTAATAAAATTACTACAGTTCATAGTTCGTATTTTTTATTTATTCATCCTTGTGCCAAGTAATACTGGAACGGTCCATTTAATATCGCGACCCTCCGAAACGTATGAAATTAATCTTATTTGTCAGTACATAACAACAACAACAACGTGACATATTGTGAACCTTCTAGTTACATTTCACAAAATGGTTCTATATTTAGATTTATAACTAAGTTAAGAATCAATCAAAAATATCTTCGGATCTTATTTCCGAGATATTTTTATTTTATGGAACACAAAAATAAAAATGTATTCGAATGTTGGATGTTGGGAACATAATCAAATCATTGGAGGCAGCATATTTCTATGAAATTAAATATCGCTTCCAGCTCGCACTGAAAGAGTTCGTAGAATTAATTCGCTTGTAAGTATCGTAAAGGAGCGTTTTATGAGAACTAAAACTATCCTCGAACGTAAAATGAAACATTAAAGAATTATAATGGATTTCGTACAACTTTTATGACAATTAAAATGCTGAATAAAAACCAGAAATGCGAAGCATCACAAATATGTTATGCAGTATTTAAGCATACATTTTCCTTCATGCATTTTACGAAATTGCACGAGAAGAGGATTTTTTTTTTTTTTGTAATATATTCCAGACACCAAAAACAGTACCTGTATCTGGTGGTGTTAAAATTACAGTCAAATGGACAATAGATTTTAGGTAAAAAGTAGGTAAACTCCTTCCTTTCAGATGTTATTTACTCAACAGAAATGAAAAAGATAAGCAAACTATTCAAGTGGAAGTGAAGAGTTTCAGTCAACGAATAAATGGTAAAAAAAACACTACAATAGGCTGTAACTGCTATTTACGAAGTCACCAGCCGATCAAAGCTTCAGAAAATAATAAAAAATACTCCGACACATTTGGCAAGGGCTACAAATTCATTATAGGTACTCGTATCAATAGAAAAATACTACCTCAGAAAGCCTCTAATGGAGTTATCTATCAGTCATAACTCATGCGATAGAAAATCACGATACAAAGTATACCAACACCATCCATCTTTACTATATACTATAATGTTATAAATGCGAAAGAAACTTTGTCTGTCTGTCTGTCTGTTCCCTTTTCACTGCTGAATGGATTTTGATAAAATTTGACACACAGGTACACCATGCCCTAAGCTAGGACATAGGATAATATTTTATGGTACTGTTAGTACGTTCCTGTAGGTTAACTTTCAACCTCAAAGCCGCGGGGAAACGCGGGGAAATCTCATATAACAAAAGCTTCATAGTTTCATGTATCTATTGGCGTAACTTATTCAAATACCACATATCACGGCTGAGTTGCCAGACTTCACGCTCGCTCGTCTGCATATCCATAGCGCGTCCCTTGATGCTGAACTGAAATGACAGGTGGTACCTTGCTATAGTGGTATTGCACCTGCTAAGGCGTTTGCTAGTAATTAATTTACTAACGTTTGTCTCACTAACAATATTATGTTTGACCGATAACTTGCTTACTATATTATTGACTCTTGTCGTTGACTGTACCTACACCATTATCTCTTTTAACAAAAGCTTCATAGCTCCATATATCTATTGGCGTAAGTTATTCAAATGCCATATACCACAGCTGTGTCGGCAGAGTTCATACTCGCTCGTCAGCATATCCATAGCGCTTCACTTGATGCTGAGCTGAGATGACAGAAGACACTCTGCCCAAACGTATACTAGTAATAAATGTATTAACGTTTGTGTTACTAATTAAGTAATATTTACCAATTACTTGCTTATTATTTCATCGACATTTCTCGCTGACTGTACCTACCCCATATCTCATTTATCAAAAACTTCATATATAGTTTCAAATATCTGAAACTCGTGTTATCGTGGCAAGATCTTAGAATTGATCATTTCATTAAGTGTTCGACCATTTCATGAAATAGATCATCACCGCTGGTCAAATCATGATGATGTCTGGCCAGGTCATTGAATAGCCAAAGTTTGACGATATAAAAAATATAAAAAAATCTTTATTTCAAAAAGTTATAACATTGTTACATTTACAGCATACAGAAGAAATGTCTTATACATAGGTCCCCTGGCTCCCAAACTAGGTTTATACCTGTGACATGGAAGGCAGTGTTCCTCCATTACAAAGGTCGTTATGTATGTCGTTGGTTACTAAAAAAATGTTGAGAAAAAGAAAACAAAAGGTACATTTTTATAGACAAAGTACAAAAAATAACAAAAATATGAACAGTTAATCGCACGACTACTTCATGATGTGACCAAACATTAGTGATCATATCGAATAATAGTTAGATTATCCACCGGTAGAGGCGTTTATGTTGCTTTGTTTTTGTTGTGCATCATGGCGGCGGCATACAACAAATCAAAACATGTTGGGTGACCACGCAAAAAAATTCGGTTGACTTTTAATGGGTTTCCAAATATGATATTAAGGATAGCGACCAACTAGGAAGTAGCGCTCGCCGGCCGCTGCTGGGACACTGCTCGCTTCGCTCGCTCGGCTCGTGCGTGGTTGTTCACAATTCTAACCTTTTTTTGGCAACGGGGTAGAAATCCATCCCGTGTTTTTTGTAGGCGCGATCAAACAATTGGTGTTCGAGCACGGCTGTTTGCCTCGCCACGGCAGCGCGCAATGCACGCGCGTTGCTGGTTATCATAATGGCACCACCACTCACCGTTCAGCAGACAATTCACTGAACCGATTCACATAACCACACCAATGACCAATACCGCATAATATTATCATCTCACTACTGTACAAACAATCAAAATTAATGTTCTATTGGGCGTGCCAATATCAGCACAGCTTGCACTACGAGGTATTTGAATATATACTAACGTCCTTGAAACTCGCTAGATACGATAATACATACCAAAGTAGCCTTACTTCCCTATTGTACTAGATTTGATGCTGTGTTTGTATTGAGATAGAGTGTACGTAATACCTGCATATCTATTACCTACTTTATGACTTTAACAAGCAAACTGATATGAACATACACGGTAAACGAACGAAACACGTAATATTAAACATGTTAACTGAATATTGTTGAACTGTGCACCGATATTAAATGCACGGCTTTTTAACAATATATTACCGTAGTGATTTGTAACAGGCGTCATTGCCGGTTTTACGATAATATTTGCAAATTATCCGTATAACAACGCCGTAACAATGATTTTGCGGTTCACGGGCTCCGTCCGAGCCTATAATAAAACATTTATTATCTGCCGCCGCACCAAATTGATAGTGCCTGTTACACACACTAAAGTGAGCTGTGATGCTGTCGAATGTATAACTTATTTGAATGATAGTCTCCCTATACGTAACAACAGGGTTATTTTAATAATAACATGGGAACATAATTAGTAGCTACACGTATGGTAACCGCAGCAGCTACGTTCTAGTGCTGCTTTCATGTGGTTCATACACTAATTTATAGTTGATGTTTACTGTGATGTCAACTGCTTATTAGATCCTGTGATTAGCTGTTACTAAATATATCAAAGCAAATGTTTGTCATTAAAGTCATACTACGTCTGATTTTGTTATAATTATTACTTTTTCAAATCCACTAAGGCTACTGTAGCACCATTGCCATATTTTAACCTCGAACCTGATGTTTACTGACTCCAACAAAGCGACTACAACTAGCTCCTATAATTTCCCGTCTATATGTAAAATTAGTCACCTTTATAGGTCATAAAATAGAATTATACCTATACTGAATCATAAAACCTATGTTTTGCATAATTTGTTTAGTCGTTTCGCGTCATGAATTCGCGATAAGAGTTCGTAATGTTAGTATTTTGTTGTATTAAATCACAAAAAGCGAGGCATCCAGTGAAATATGAACGAGTAATTTATTTATAGTATCTGAATAGTAACGTTTGTGTGCTAATGAGTAAGCACTTGACTAATGACCGAGAAGTGGGGCGCCGCAGACGGTCAGTTCATTAATTACATTCAAGTTAAATTACTAAAGTACAGGACACTCCGAACCTCAACTAGCCTGCTCCAAGATTGTTCGCAACTACGACGCTCTTAATATATATGTTACCAGCACGGTAGCTATATATGTAAGAAGGCGCACAAGTTGCAGATACAGGACAAGTTTAAGAGCTGGGATGTAGGGCTAAAACTTCTATTATGAAAAATGGATACGAGTAGACTAAGAAGTCATATTCTTAACTTCTTAGAAAACCTTCCAGCAACCTTAACAATCAGTGCAATGCGACCTACATGGAACTATTTTTGAAAAAATATAAAATTCAACATGTTCACTGCCAGTGACCATGTTATTACTTACACAAGTATTAAAAGCTTCAGCGATGAATACATTTCTATAATATGATTCCAATATGAAGTCATGCCAACATATCGTACGGTTACATCAAGTGGAGTAGATATACGTGTACGATACTCATCACTTAACATCACGTGGACGTGCGGCTGCAAAAGTAAACCACATTACAGGCGCTCGACGCGGCGCCGCCCGCTCCACGCACCACGCTCATATGTTACCAATAACGTTTATGTGCTTGCTCTACACCGCCGTATGACTGCTCGGCATACGTATTGACTCATACGACACGCCACAACACGACCACTAGAATATTTAGTCATACAAACCCATACTCAAAAGTACTGCCAATCATTTCTCAGGCTCGCTATTCATATTCTATGATGAATTTTATATCATCTTGGCGACAAATAGAAAACAGTTTAGTAATGCCAATTTTATGGTACTTTTAAAATAGAACTATAAAACAATTGACACGAATGACCGAACTTTATGTAGAATTGTAGAACATTAAAGAATTGATGGCGCTTTCAAAAATTTAACCATGATTATGTCGCCGTGCAAAACAGGTTAAAGTGTAAAAGTGATGTGCTCGATCAGTTACAACGACCAATAAAGTATATACGGACGGTTCTAGAACGAAACGTTACTTTATGGAGCAATAAACAGGAGCACTCGTTTAGTGGAGACCACAGACCCAAAACATAAATACATGTACTTGTAATATTTTCTACTTGTTACACACAATAACGTTCGTCCCTTTACTAAAAATGCTTTTAAGAGCAGTAAACACAAATAAATACAATACCCTCGTACAATACCTACATCAACAAACCCTATTGTTCTTAGAATAGCAACACTCTGACGTCACAGTACACATTCAAGTACCTTAGAAATATACTTCCCGACGTTTGTACGTGTTGTCTACATAGGTTATATAAGCAATTAATTTTCTCGCGACGCGTTAAAAGACGCGGTAAAGGTAAGAGATGAACATTGTCGTCAGTAATTACCCAGCTCCCGCACATAGGCTTCCAAACAAACTTCGTTCGAAATTTGTTCTAACAAGACTTCCTCTCCTAATGACTCTCATAACAAATAAAACTTGATTATCAATTGGCCTACTTAAGCAGAATTCTCGAAGAAGTTCAAACTATGACAAAGGCAACAGTCCCCGGGAAACGTTTATTAAATTGCTCGCTTCGCACACTAATTTGTGAAACTATATTTTAGTGACATACTGTATTGTTTTCATATTTTAAAGCGCTCTTCTCTGTTGAGAATCATCATCATCTTGTCATAGATATCTTAAAAGCCTTTTCTTAGGTTATGCAACATGCCTGACAACAGATAACGGCGCTTTTCAGAAGTTTCTGCTGTTTCATTCATGGTAAAGTTAGACTCCATACAAAAAAATTAAATTGAAGTCTTCTTCTTTCTTCTTTTCATGTAAAATGATGATGTGGATATATGTAGTAACCTTTTCCGCTTAGCTATTTCTAAAGAGTCTTGGAAAAACCCTGGAAGAAATCCAAGAATCAAGACTCTTTAGAAATAGCTAAGCGGAAAAGGTTACTACATATATCCACATCATCATTTTATTATGGATTTCCGCAAGGTCACGGCTGAATCAATTAACTATCTTTTCATGTAGTTAGTGACTAACCTGTTGTCAGAGTTTTGAAGCCGCCCATAGGCCTCTGACTTGGCTTCACATGCCATCGAGAAATACCTCACAACCATGGGCGGTTTCCTCACGATGTATATATAATAAAATAATATATGTATATATATATAAAATTGAAGTGTCTGTTTGTAATGTGAACAACTTTTTAGGGTTCCGTAGTCAACAAGGAACCCTTATAGTTTCGCCATGTCCGTCTGTCTGTCTGTCCGCTATCTAGCTCTTAGTACTAGAAAATGTTCCTATCTATCCCATGGTAGGGGTGGGGTATCGTTGGAAAGGTCCTTCAAAAACATTGTGAGTCTGTGAAAACCATTTTGGATCCGTTTGAAAAATGTTAAGCTTTAAAGTGCTATTTTTTGTTAGAGTCCTTTGTTTTTTTTTTGTGTGTGGGGAATTGGTGGGAGGACGTGTCAGACTTTTTTTTTTTTTTTTCTTTAGGGCATCTCATAGCTGACCTTTGAGGTCATGACTATTTAACCGGTCAATCCTGTGGTTGCCTTAAGCTGCTAAACTCAAGGCCTCCAGCCAGGGGCATACAAACTAAGCTAAAAAGCTAGGTGAACGCTCGCTAAGGGCACCCCCTGTGGGGTACGAGCCTCGGTTAAGGGCGTCACCGGAGGGAGGACATCAAAGATGGGACGGGCTGGCGTGTCAGACTCTTACTGACTAAAACCTACCCGTGTTCTTTCAGTTGCTATGTTGCCGGGGGCCACGGTATCCCTTTCGGACTTCCTCGCAACCGCCCCCCCCCCCCCCCCCTGCCAGCTACACGATTAAAACCACGGTACTGCCGTGATTTCAATCGATTATGTAACGAAATTAAAAGGAAAACTATCACAGCTAAATAGACTTTACAAGTTATCGAGTAATAATCGAGCAACTTATATTTGTAGTTGCAAAAACATGTTTCTCAACTTTGTAGTTGAGAAACATGTTAGTGCAAACTTAAGTTTGTTTTTGGGATAAATTCATCCGAAGTACGGAACTCTTCATTGTGCATGGTTCGACACGCACTTGGCCGGTTTTATTACTAAATGCATATGAAAGTATATACGGTACTTATAATAAAAAAACATTTTTTTTTAATTCGATGAACCGATATTGATGAGACGTTCACTGGCAGATAGCTAATGTTATAAAGTAGTAACTTAGGATACTATTTTTATTTTTGAAAAAGAAAACAGAATTTGAGTCCACGCAGGTGAAGCCGTGGCCAGCAGCTCGTAATTAATATACAGGGTAACAGGGACATCGACGCGAAAACTGAAACCATGAATTCAGTACATGATTCTGAACATTTCTGAAAAATTTTCGTCGTTTATTTTTAAAAAAATCTGCTGTTCCATACATTTTGACCGCGTAGGTATTGCACTTTTATATGAAACAGCAGATTTTTTTTGTAATAACTGACGAAGAATTTTAACTCAGAGGGGTTCAGAATCATGTACTGAATCCATGGTAACAGTTTTTGCGTCGATGTCTCTGCCATCCTGTATACATGTAATTACGTTTTTTCATTGTTTTTCTTAATGAGAATCTCGGTACCTGACAAAAGATATGAAAAATATGTAATGGCAAATGTTAACAAGCTGATTGCCACGAGTGCCAGCGCCGGTTTAGTGGCAATAATAATGAAAATATTATAATAAACTAGAATTTACGATAGTGACGTGACAAAACAGTAAACAAACTTAATAACGTTTTAACATTTTTACGTATATTTTATTATTAAAGAAAATTTTCTCGTTAAAAAACTTAATTAAGCCATGTTTATTAAAATCACATTTTTAATCAACATCAGATTACAGTAAATAAACAATTTGTTCAGTCCTAAGATTAAAGCAATCAAAGGAACATAAAATGATTTGCCATAAACCATCTTAATAAAGCACACCCGCTAAGAATCGTTAAAGAAACAAAATCGTAAAAATGATCAAGCTGACAAAATTAAGGAAAAACAACAGGAAAACCGCTGAGTAAATAGAAATTACAAAATTTTCTCAGAACAAAATGGTGGCCGCTTCAAGTGAATGTTCTTATCACAAAAACAAGGGTTCATGCTTTAAAACAGCGCCACTCCTCATGGGATAATTTGTACGGATGCAATAATCATAACACTTCAAGTGACTCAGTTCTGCTGTGGATTTAAAAGACCGAAGTCTTAAAGCTAAGCAAATGGTAGGTTTCACAAAGGAGCTTCACACAGCGGGTGCATTGCGCTGCGCCGCGGTGCTGTTACGTGCTTTTGTTTTGTTTGTTCTGTATTACATGAATTGTACTGTATTGCATACAAATAGTCACTGAATCCAGTAGCAGCGGAACGTAATTATATACAGTATATAATTAGAAAAGTCGGGAGGTGTCGAGCATGTCCGCAAAAACCAATCCGCAAAAGAATTTTACCAACGGGCAATCTGCGTGATGGTGAAAATAAGCTGATTAACGCGATGCAGTTATCATGAAACATATACTTCCATTTCTTAAGCAAATTGAAATCCTACTTGAATTTTCTGTGATATAGCCATTTCATACAACTGTGAAAGAATAACATGTGTGATTTAAATGCGGACAATTTAAGTTGGTAGAAAAGGAGAATAAAAAAAGCACAGTGTTGATTAAAAAAACTTATATGTACGATAGTAGACATCCGTATGAGTATTCATGGTAGAAATCAAATGTGAAATTAGTTTCTCTCAAAATAATCTAATCAGCAACATTGCAAGCGTTATATAAAGAATTTCATATGGTCAAAAAGAGATAGGTAATGCACCATGCGGTTATTTTGCTCATATGCCACCATCCAAACAACGTAACGAAAGTCAGTTAAGCACTGAGAGTGCTAACAATACTTATTTCAACAAAACAGTGACGAATGCAATGAGTGACTTTAGAATCGCAGCTACCCTCATTATCGAGAACCCCACCCAGACAGGGTGCCTCAAGCATAAACGGTCATATCAAGATCACCGGTGACCAACGCAGCGCTTAGATTAAGACAGGGTGTGGTCACCGGTGCGCTACAAGGCGTTCAACGTTTTAACCTTCGATTTTAATGTTTAGTTTAATTACCTACTGCACGACTCATAATACGAAGCATTTGAATGTACTTTGTGATCGAAAAAATTGTTTTGCCTCCTTTCTGCAACTGTTTTTATTGTACAGTCCTACTAGAACCTACTTAATTTATATACCATTGTATAGATAATTTAATGGAGATTAATCTTGTACTTTTATTTTATTTAAAATTATTGCAGCAGAAACGAAAAAAACATCAAAATGATTTCAGCCTTACGGTATATTTTTTTATAAATAAAAAACCATAGGACTGAAATCATTTTGATGTATTTTCATCCCTTTAATCAAGTGTGAAACCCGAAAAAAGCAATTAATTGAGTAATATTTTTTTTTAATAGGTTCGTTTCAGCAATAGGAGGAACTAGTACCTGGGAGACCGAGCTCTACTCTGGTGAAAATAGAAAATGCTCATTTAATATTATAGGAAAGTTCATACTTATCCCATGTATGTATATACTAGTATATACTACCTAGCTAGATCGATTTTTCACCCCCAAATATTGCTCATTTAATAGTATAGGATATTTATATAATTTTCCTACTTCGACCCTCTTCCGTTGCCTAGCAACCAACATAGCAAACCTAAATAGTCTTTGACAGTACGTAATGATTGCGAGGTAAGAAATCTTTCCCATATTGATGGGTAAAAAAGCAGTCAAAACATACTTCTGTTTTTGAATGAGCGTTATGAAGGGTGCACTTTTGGATTTTTTTGTAGTGAGTTATAGAATAACGACATAGATCGATCTCAAAAATAATATAAAAATATCATTAATATCATTTCTATAAATTATATTATATTAATATATTTAAAGATTTTTTTTATATATTTAATTTTTTATTTATTAATTAATTTTTATGTTCAAACATAACATAACATCACGCCTGTATTCCCCGAAGGGTGAGGCAGAGGTGTACCTATAGTACACCCACATTTCGCCAGTTATGTTTAAGTCCCATGTAATAGGGGGCGAGCCTATTGCCATCAACCGGGCACAAATCCAGACTCCGGACTGCTATTGAGAAATTCCTGATGAAAAAACCCAATAACACCTTGCTGAGTATGAGGTCCTGGATTCGAATCGAATCCAGGACCTCATACTCAGCAGTAGCGCTTTGCGACCACTAGACCAACGACATAGTCATTGTTTATGTTCAATGTTCTGAAATTTGTGGAGCTAACCACAGATTTATACCTATTGTAATTGAAAGAATTTCAATTGAAAATTGTATTAATTGAATTAATAATTATTCCTCATCAGATGACTGAAAGCAAGTACTGGTCTCTTAAACCATTTTATAGTAAATTAGCATTTACTTCTTATGAAATTAAATTATATAAAGAATTAGTTAAATTTATAACATAAATATGTCAAATTTAAATTATTACCTTATAATGTAATACTCTTTTATCCCACAAATAATACCTATTAATTGATTAATCTCTTTTTTCTTTTTCTTATTAATTTATTTAATTTTTAATATTATAAATTATTATATTTTTAATAAAAAATATTAAATAATAATAATTTAAACTTAAAATTTAAAAATTACAACTGAAAATGATAAGTAATTTATTTTCAATTTTTGATCCCTCAACAAATTTATTTAACATTCCCTTTAATTGAATTAGAACAATTTTAGGTATTATATTTATTCCTTATTCATTTTGATTAATTCCAAACCGTCATTATTATTTTTGAAATTTTATTTTATTAAAACTTCATAATGAATTTAAAACTTTACTAAAAAATAATTATTTTCAAGATTCAACTTTTATCTTTATCTCCATATTTTCTTTTATTTTATTTAATAATTTCTTAGGATTATTCCCATATATTTTTAATAGAACAAGTCATTTAACATTATCCTTATTATCCTTATTAAACTATATAGTATTAAGAAGTACTCTATTATTCCTAAATAATTGTACTAATATGGACTGTAAAACTAAAACTTGTCTAAAATAAAAATTATATTATATTATTATTGAAAAAAAGAAAATCGGTCGTCGTACGTCGGGAAGCTGTTAACAGCATGTTGTATTATCGCGCCTAGAAGAAACCAAGAAAATCATTTATCATCATCATCATTTCAGCCGAAAGACGTCTCCACTACTTAAAATAGGCCACCCTCAAACACCGCCACTTCGACCAGTTCAGTGCTTCCCGCATCTAGCGAATCCCTGCGGCAAGGTCATCGGTCTGGTCAGAAAATCAATACCTATTTAAAAAAAAAAAAAACAATACATAGCCAATCATTGGGATATTTTTTAAATTTCATATTTGTTATCAACAATTAATGACCTTTTACCCCACATAAGTTTTTTTTTTTTTTTTTTATCTACTCTTGTTGTTTTTCCCATACATTTTCAGGCATTCTCCTTTGCTTAATAATTAATTAATTTCCCTGATTAGCTTTACCTATCACTATATGTTTGGTTTTCATGATCTTTATAGTAACTCGTTCACATGCACGAGTTTGTTGGTTGGTGACGCCAGTTTGCCTCGACGTGTCGTCTCAGTTATGCGAAACGTTGAGATTTTAAACTTAATGGAACAACTTTGCGTCAGACATTGTCACAGCAGGTGTACTGTATATGTGTTTAGTTGCTACGCAGATCCCGCGCTCCGTGATTAGCATCGCACTATCTTAGCAACGTGCACGTGAACTTTGATATTTAGAAGACGCATTAATTCAAAATGTAACGAAGTTCTTATACTGCCCTGCTAAGCCCAAAGGCGGTATCTCTGAGATCCACCCTTTTAGTTTTTTTTATACCATTCAATAGCTTTAACAATTTCGCATCTAATGGTATAAGCGAAATAGCGCTATCTAACTTAAAACATTAAAAAAAAACACTAAGAAGTTTTTTATATCACCATATTTCCTTAAATTTCAATTGACAAAAAGTAAATTTTCTCGAAACTTACTCCGGTTGAGATACCGCCTTTGTGCTTTGCAGGGCAGTATACAAATAATAGATCTAGGTTTCCATAATAGAGCGTGGTAAATCAAGCTCACAAATATTTTGGTGACTTGTCATACCCATTACCAAACAGTACCTATATAAACAAACAATTAGTTTCAATATAGAAATAGGAATTCATAGTAACATTTGTATTACAAAAAACAATAGAAGTGGATATATTTAGTAACCTGTTCCGCTTAGCTATTTCTAAACAGTCTTAAAAAAAAACACCCTGAATGAAATCGACACGTGTTTCACCTCTCAACGAGGCATCCCATCTATTGTATTTTATAATGGATTTCCGCAAGGTCACGCCTGAATCAATTAACTATTTTGTATAACAAGTTAGCATCTAAAACAAGACTACTAAAGACTACCAATAAAAGAGAACCATTTTAATTCAACTCCAGCTCTGCTGACCTTCCAAACATTCTGAGGTTAAAATGTTAATGTGCCTTTATAAATCAGAGACTGTCGCATTACTTAACTTTGGTATACAGCGCGTCCAATTCCAATTGTTTTTAACGAAATATATTAAAAGAAAGGTGTCAAGTGGCTTCTGTTACCAAAAGGCGAATTAGGGTGAAAATCACATTTTTTGTAAAGGAAAATTCAAAGGAAATTCACATTTTAGAGAAGATAAAGGAATAGTTCCATTACAGCGAGAATTAACTGACATCTTTCACACTCACTTGCAGTAACGAGGTTACGCGAGGGTTAAATTCAGGAATCAATTAGCGCGCGACGCAGGCGGCGCTGCATGCCGCCCATAATTCATAAGACGACCTAAAGAGCTCTCTCTTGTTATGTACTTAAGACTTCCTACATGTACTGTGAACGTTGCTTTACTCAGTATTAGGCTGCAATTCTTTAAACATTTTTATTAAACAGACCTGTATCAATAAGTACTTTATTTAACAAACCCTTAATAAATTGAAGCCTACGAGCTGACCGACTGGTCGGCTCTTTGTGAGTGTACCTATATATACGCTTACATTATTCAAAGCAATTAGAACCCGTCCCTTTTTAGTGGCCCATTAACAAAACCGCGGTTCACGAAAATTTTCATAATTCTATTGTTCACCAAAAATCTCCACGAATGATTTCTGAGGACAATGAATAATGCAGTTTAATGTTTGTGTAAAAGTAGGCACGTCAACAAAATTGTATAATTAATTATATTACCTACAATGGTATATTTATACAACATAAATTCCGGGTAAAACCATCTCATTCCAAATTATAAGTTTATATTGCAGCCTACGCACTTGCTACGACAAAGCGCAGCACTCGTAGCAGAATTTAATGGCTCTAGTTCAACTTTACGGACAATTTATAAAGCTTCCATTGAATGAGGACATCGGATATCACTTTTTTTTTTTTCAGAAAAACCAACAGAACTCTTACGAAGTCATGAAATGTGATCATAAATTTTTAGGAAACCTCGAGCCTAGCGAAACGAAGTCGCAAAAATTCTTATCTTTATGGACACAATTTTAAGGTATTCGGATACCAGCCGTGGTTGTATTATGAGTTAGTAAAACATCGGAAGCGCTACGTACATAAATACTGATACGAATACTGACAAAGCCTAGGTTTTATTCATACTCTTTTGTTGACATTATTTATGAGCATTGACGTGGACTATGGACAATATTTTCCAAAATAACCTTAGAATATGGCACGTTTTACTTAACCTTACAATAAATTTGCTGCAATCGAGCAACTTTCAAATGAAAATATGATTTAAATAGGTTATTGAAGCATGTCTTACACGAGTCGGGTGACTTGGAAAAGTTACCCCATTATTTACGTACGCCAATGCGAATGTGAATAAACAGCAGAGGCACGCGTGACTTGAATGAATAGACATAATATTCACAAGGACGAGATACTGTGAAAGTTTTACGTTCCGAAAATATTTATATTTTATTCAATACGATACCTCTTCGTAAAATGCTTTGTTTGACCTAAAAACAGGAAAATTTTGAACAAAAATTCTCACTTATAGTAGAGGTTATGAACTTTTTATATGTATGCACTTTTATATACAATCATATATATTGTAGCGAAACGAGAATTCTGGAATCATTCAGGTAATCGTCAAAGAAATGTATAAAGGGATTCTTTTTATAAATTTCACTCATGTTTAAGATTTTTTTATACATGACCTTTATGAACGACAACGCTGGAAATAGCTACATAGCGGACATACACACAAAGGCACAAAGGAAAAAGCTGAAAACCTCAATCTTTCTTTTGCTCTACAATTGCCATTTGAACTACCTACATTGAAAGTTCAACATCATTAAACATAAAAGACATAATAGAAAACCGGCAATACACAAAACTCAGTGCAAGCGATGCCGTAGAACTAACTATTCAGGTACAATTCAATGTTGTATGCATAATGCATCCAGAGATTGATGGTATGCAACACTCAAATTATAATTGATTTTGTGGATTTATAAATCTTGATCACATGTTGCCATCGTGGTTAGGCCCTAACCTATTTGTGTAACATACGATCATCATCTGAATCATTTTGAAGGATATTGCTAATCCATTGCTTCTTATGTTCGAATAATTTGTATGCTCAATAACGTAAATAATTCAATGAATGTTGTTGAACTGTCAAAATGAAAGCCATTGCTACTATTACTGTGTGACGCAATTACTCTGCTAGTCGAAACTGGCATGGGAGATGAGAGCGTAGGATTTTATTAGCACAGAGAGTAGTTTTTTCTTGAACGCATTTTCATTAGAGATACAAACAAAAAACCTTTGGGCCTACCACGAACGCGCCCAGTAAAATAGCATAGAAGTGGATATATTTAGTAACCTGTTCCGCTTTGCTATTTCTAAAGGGTCTTAAAAAAAGCCCTGAAAGAAATCGACACGTGTTCACCTCTCAACGAGACATCCTTAGGATGACGGTTGACTTGTCGCGAACTCGAACACGGCGTGTTGCCACACCAAGCGCTGAGCGCAGACTTGCTTACGAATCAATTAACTATCTTAGCGCGGAGTAAACGTAAATACGAACGATTTTGAAATTTATAATATTCGTTTTGCACATTGTATTTATTTAGTTTTAAGAATTTATTCATATCCATGGGTGATACTTACTAATTGTGCTTGATGCAAAAAAAAATCCAAAAATATTATATGATAGTTGTATCATCCATTCGAAAATTGTTCGAATTTACTTAACGTTTACATCTCACATTCATGCTAGGGCCTCTTATAAACGATCTGTATAGAAATGACAGACTAGGCCTACGAGTTTCAACAACAGGTACTATAGAAAAAACAAAATCTGACATAAATATCTGCTGGCGATGTATATCAAAAGATATAAATGTCGACAAGGTGAGACAATTCCCGCCTTACTGCACGTAATATCGCCCGAGTTGTTTATACCATTCGGTTTTTATATACCTTCGAGTATAAAATGCTTGAGGTAGGTACTGCAAATGTAAATGAGCCTCTAGCTAGGTTGACAAACTATCAACTTCCATCCTAATATAATTTTAATACTGGTTTATACAACATTATGTCACACCATAACATAAATTGGTGTATTTAATTGCCTCAACGAATAAATCATATTTTTCTATTTGAAGTAATAGTTAACAAAAACCTTTTGACACAAATTGATTTTCAGTAACTATTGTCACTCTTCTAATCTCTTCGTTCTCGTGTGAAAAATAAATCTTTTCGATTGTACCCCACATGTTGAACTTTGTGGTGTTCAATATTTCAGCAGTTTTCATTGCTCACAATCACAAGACGCTTTGTCCTAGAGTTAGCAATAGAACGTATTTACGAAGATCTTCGGCTTACAGATTAATTTACATAATTTTAATTTGTATCTACCACCAGATTTGTTTCCGATTTACGTACATTACCATAATCACGTATAAAATAACTGAGATGAAATAAATCTCTTTGGTTCTCTTTTATGGAGTATTTTAGGTTTTATTTGTATAATTGTAGGAGTGATGTTTTGTATCAGTAGAGAGAAACTATTCAAGTGTACGTTGGTAACGTGTGTCGCCGGGGCGGTGGTGGCGGCGGTGGGCCACTGTGAGTATTATCGTCCCTGACGCGTTCATTATTCAGCGGCGAATGGCGATCGGAACCAACGCGCCGACCTGTTCGCATATTCCATTCATTCGCTCCTTTTGCCAATTCACTCTTTAACACCTTCTTACGGTTCGATTCACGAGCTGAATAAAATAACGAACCGTAACCTCATGAGCGAAGATTGAATGCTCGACACGACGAGTTCGTAATACTCATAGTGATTTTAAAAGCGGACACGGGTTTTATAATAATTAATTTAACAACGAAACTGGCAGACAGGCTCTAGCTTTATTTTAAGAGCCTTTTCATTTTCTTCTGTTCCCAAATTAATTAACACCGTATTTCGTTCCGTATCGTTCTGCACCGCACCGTAGTTCGTTATCGTTCGTATCTATTGAATTTAGAAATCTCAATCAAAACTCAATCACAATCGTTCTTGGCTCTTAGACCTTAGAAGCCTTCACAAAGTGCCCTTATACAAGAAAGGGACAGAGGTCAATATTTCCATACTAATCATTGTGGGCAGGCTGATTGGTGACCGCTTTGCGTTATTATTAAGTATCCACAGATACTACATATCTAACCGATTTAATTAAACAATCACCCAATCGGTGTAATCAAACCCAGTGAAAAAAGACATTACTATAACTGTTCTCGTCATTTTAACTTTTATGTGCTAAAATTATCCAAGAAATAATGTGCCTAAAGTGAAGTTGCCGTTCTTTGTAACCACAAAGACAGATGGTACAAAAGTACAGAGCCAGTGATCAGATGAAGAGAACGAAAGGATTTTCTTGGAATTTATTAATTAAATTAACCCTAAGTCATGTACTAATTACTTATATGGGGTTGAGGATTATAAAATGTAATCTTCAGTTTCTGGTTTATGCCAATTCTTCTTTTACAATACAGCGTTTGCTACTAGTTTAGCAAACATCTAATTTAATAAAATGCATTAAAGTAAAATTTGTAATTTGTTTCACCACACGATAGGACTTTTAGAAAAGGTCGCCGCCGCAGCATACGAACTTGTCGGAAGGTCGGGAAACGAATTTTTAAAGTACCCTGTGGTCGTGAGAGACGTGACGCGAATCACGGCCAGCCCTCGGCCTGCTATCTATTTGTTCGGCCAAATTTTGGGAAAATACGTACCTAAACTCGTAATTTTCACACAAAATTGAACCGCGGGCGTCATCGCACGATTTATTTTGTGGACATGCTCGGGGTCTCGTCTGAAGATAAGAACGTCTTCAAACAGATACTGTTCAGTAACGCGACTGATGAAAACTTGCCGCTCCCCAGGGCGACCTCTCTTTTATTTCTCCGAGTTATAAAAAGTAATGAGGTATTTTATGTCTATGGCTGGTGCGTTCTATTGTTCGAAGTTTTCCAACCGAAACGGGATTCTCAAATAGATTTTTGTCCGAATGTCTTAAAAGTTTATCGTGTTTATTGCAAATACCAATCCATAGTCATGTAGAGAATAGCAAGGTTAGTTTAATACAGATTCTCTAGTGAAATCCCTAGACTTTTAGTAGCTTTAAAGACCATTTATCTATAAATAACATGAACGTACAGACGACAGAGTTGGCAATTTGTCTTTTTTCGCAGCCCCCGGAGGGTGACTCATCGTTCGATAGTAGTAACTTACTACACATGAATGGTTCTCAATACTTTCCAATTCTGCGCCTAATTGTGTCTTTTTATTTAGTGGCGTTATGTTCTTCTTAGTTGAAAGCTTTCATTTTATGGATCAAGCGCTAATATGCGATTATTACCGTTGGTACCGTCCCGAATAAAAGCGTTACATACTTATATATAACGCTTTTATTCGGGACCGTGGTTAATTATGGTATGGCAAAAACGACTGATCTAATTATTTCTACAAAAAAGGTTGTACACTTAATTTTAGAAACCGAACATAACACGATTAATCTAAACGACACGAACAAAGAGGCGCGTCTAAAAAGGTCGGTTGAGGTATGGCCGACACCGGTCGTGTAATCCAACGCTACAGCCAGTGTCCGCTGTCTGCCGTGTCCGACACACACACACCGCCATCGAGACACTTATCCAAGACATACGACACACGCATACATTTTCACGCAAATCTGAACCCGTGACGTTTCTCTACAACAAATATTTTTAGGTCGACGTGTGTGTTATTGAAACAGGCCCTTTTTCCGTCACAAAACATACTAAAACATAGTGGTCATTCTCTTTTCCTGTCCTATAACGTAAAGATAAATGGAGCAGAATTATTGTAGCAATAAAATACGTGTTAAATAAATGTGCTGGGAAATACTTAACATGTGACAAATGATAGTACGTACAACTACTGCTGAATGTTTGTATGTCATTTAGTGTATAATTTACTGACATGACAAATCGCTGTTATTATTTTCTTGTAACATGATCTAAAGAAGCCACCCACAGTGCAAATTGGTACCTACATACAATATAGTTAGTATACAGATGCTTACTTAATCTGTTAATGTTAAATAAGATTCAAGGTAAAATATGGAAAAGGATGGCTGAGGAGGAAAATAATATCATGTAGGATAGGATTAGAGGAAAAATAAGTGGGAATAGTCTAATTACCCAACCTTCAAAAAACTGTATCTACTCCCCACTGACGACAGTATAATCTTCGTAGATATAAGGAAGGAAAATATGAGGAATTTAGTAGGTAATGTAAAACAAGCTTTTCAATTTTTTTGTAGGGCGGGAAGGTATTAAATCCCTCAAAATAGATTATGTTACTTAATGATGCTCCAATACTTAAAGATATTAAGAGTTTGAAGTTTTTATCTAGTGAAATCCTTTTATCCGGTGTACCTGAAATATAGTAGAAAAATCTGACCACCTAAAGTGCCAATAAAGAAGAAACTATCCAATGGTGCTCACACTAAATTACAGGAGGGTTAGTTATCAGTGGACAGTAACGGCGGCAATATGTAATTGTAGTGTGATAAGAATAATGAATGGAGATGCTCGCCTGCTGAGGTGGAGCAGTAATTACCGCGATCGCGTCCGCCGAGCGGCCTACACACGCGCGCCGCCGCACAGATAACGCACCCAACCCTTATCACTACACGCTCCTTACCGTTTGTCATAAATTTTATCACTCCGATGAACGGACGTAAGCGAGACCTCTTTTTTCGAATTCTCTCTTCCACCGAATTAACGACCCGTGAACTCGTGAGCAACGCTCCCAGCGTCTGTTTTATTTTTTCAGTCACAAACACGATCACTTCAGAAGATTATCAGGCACCGCATTTTTTATACTTTGCACCACAACACCAACTTTGAATTAGCTTTCAGACATCTTCGGTTAATGCTGGTTTTAAGTTTTAATTTAAACATCGATTAAAGTATGTAAATAAATAAAGTTTATCACTTTTTGAAATGTGTCAATTCAATGTCAAGATAGTAAGTAAACGTCGTCGTAGCTACAAGTTTTCAATAGTTTCGAAGTGATAACACTAGAGCAATTCCTGTGAGAGAAGCGATTTGAGGTTGTGCGAGTGTTGTCGCGCGTTGAATGTCAAACGTTGCGAAGGAAGGTTCGCGTGGCGCGGAGTCCCCGCGGTGTCGGCAGTCGCTTGGCTGGCGGCCGGCTGCGGACTGCGCGGGTGGCGCGTGGCGCTCGCTCGCTCGGCTCGCACCGCGCGCTCGGCGCACGCGCCCCGCGGGGATCGATACCCCCGGCCCAGTCCACCGCCGCGCCCGCCGGGGCCGCCCGCACCCACACCACCATAGCACGCATGTCTCCTTGTCACCACGCACACACACTACGCGCTGCTTCTCTCGCTTGCCTTGATTTTTTGAGTCTCCTCCACAGTCACTCATTAGGCAAGTGTAAACTAAAACTTTGAGATAAAATAAACTACAGCCTAAGAAATTTTTTCAAAGTAGTTAAATATTGTTATTTTTGCTTAAATTGTAATTTTTTTAAGTTATTGCAAACCGGTTCAGACGTTTACACAAAACCTTATGAATGTGCGTAACATTAAGTTCAAACAAAATAATAAAAATAAATAATAATAATTCCATCTCCTTTAAGACGACTCACAACTTTCCAGACAAGGAACATAAAACAATCACAGAATATTAACATTTATGCTCGAAGGTATTCAGCTACTGCGTCTCGCATCTGTGCTACTTACACCACGAGACGGTTCAACTTGTCGACTGCCCGATATAATATCCTCTACTTTATCTACGCCATAAACATATTGGTTTACTATGTACCAAATATAACATTGAGCACCACCATGTGTGCTCTGAATATTTGCCACGCAGGTTGCTGCTATATTTTATTTTTCAAGTGCTTGGGGAAAGTAAGCTTAGACGGGATGACAAGAACCGTAATTACTTTCACAAAATATGGAGAAACCTGAAAGAATAAACAACAACAAACTTTGGCGATCATATTTATGTGTACTAAATGTAGTCTCACGACCAACCTCAGTTAATTCCATTACCACCTTTCTTTTGGTTACCATTTTCTTTTATGTGCTCCTCGTACGTACCTCGTAATCTCGTGCGACTCGCGCCAGTTGCAGGAAGTGACTACATGAAACAAACGCGCGCTTACATTTTCATGTTTAAATTGGTAATTGGCTTAATTTATTTAGACTCTTCTCCCTCTTCTCGAGCAAAGCTTACGTAATGCCATTAAAATACTATGGAGAGCTTAACAACAAGCGTTAGTCTTGATACAATAATGAAAAATAGCTACACAAACTGTACTGTTCCATCGGCTCTAGCATTAAGTGTCACCATCAATTTTCAGGGACACAAAAAGCTCGGCCCCACGACACGCTTCTATTACGATAACTTATTACGTTACAGTTATGTCTGTTATTTATTCATACACTATGACTTAGAACTATCTCGGTATCACGTCAGTATTGTTAAAGTAAATGTAACAGAGTAATAGTTATTTATGTATTAGTGCGTTCCGCGAGTCATAGGGGTGGTGTACACGTAGGAAAGCAATCCGAATTTATTGCGCGCTCAATCAGCTCCCGATAACCGCTCCCTCCACCGCCGATACATCGTTACACTAAATCGGATAGCAAGAAATCCGTCTCGTGAAGCTTCGCGTTACCTAGATTTCGTTTACCGATCAAATACTGAAGTAAATCTTGGGATTCTATTTGCAAAATATAAATCTAGAAGTTTCAGGCAAACTACCTACAGAATTAAATCAAATATGAAAAGAAATTGGCGTAAAAACATAAGCCAATCAGCAAGGTGGTGGCAGAGCTGAGTAACCAGGTTGCTCCGGACGTAGTAGGTACAAAGTGTTTTCACTGGTGGAGGCTATTAAAATTTCACTTTGTTATCGAATAAGTCGACGCCAACGATGCACCCGTGACGCTGTCGCCGTCACTAACCTCGGCTATTTATGCCGATATGGATAAGTTTGATGGGTATTCCCAATATCCGTCAGTCGAGCGGACGTCGTAGGTCAGTAACAAATCACAATGCACGGCAATCGAATCACGTTGATGTTTTTGGGAGCCGTAACCTTTACCGCTCTAGACTTACAAAAGCTAATGTATAGAAGTGCAAATAATAATTAATTTATTCTAGCTATTTCAAGACTTTGTGATTAGCTATCTTGAAAACTATTTATGTAATTTGTATTCTGAAGTTTGAAATTATTCAGATACGTATATAACAATAAGTAAATAAAAGCCTTTATTATTCCTTAATTACAGAATAAATAAAGTTCTTAATAATGTACTAAATATTAATTAATTAACTAATTAAGGATCCCTCGACGGGTATAAGCATTTAACAATACACTACACATAAATTCATAATGAAGTTCAAAACATTTTAATTATGTCAGAGAGTTGACTGACACTTATTCTGAAATACTAACTCTCAATAACTGTTACATTTATGACATATAAAAGAGATGCGATTGACTCCATAAAAAGTTCAAGAGGTCATAAGAAGCGAAGTATCAATACGTTATCATAACACATCTCAATCGTGAGTAACATTCCTAATCAAGAAGTTTTGATCAAATAAATATCCCAGCCAGCTGTCCCGTAAAAATCACAAAATATTCATCGGGGCTGTGAGGAGGCACGCGGGAGGCGCGGCTCTCCGCATTACTCCGACAAAAACCTCCACTAAACCAGAAAAAACTTCCATTCAACTGCCTGAGGAGTACATAAAACGTGATGAAAGGACACCCTGGAGCCGCAGCAATATGAACACTGTTTTTCTTCCGTTCGATAATCTTTTATTTTATACAGTATCTCAGACCGGACGGACAATCGGCCTCTTGTTATTAATTGAGAAGCACTGAACTTAATGCTAAGAGTTTATTTTACAATTCAAAGAAATAATTAAGCTTTGTTATATAAGTACTTGTTTCATTGTTTCTGTGTCTCAGACCAGAGATAGGTTGAAGGAAGTATACAACAATTTTTTCTGAAAGACATTTTTAATTGATTACATTTTCGATGTCTTTTGATTAACGTATTTAAAAAGGTTGTTTTTTGTTTTTCTTATTTTAATTTTTTTAATGGGGCTTGTGGCTAAGTTATAACAGCCGCACGTGTCGATCGATCAGGTTAAGCTACGCTTGCCGCGGTTGGTCCGTGGATGGGTGACCGAGACTCCTCCGTGCCTCGGAAACTTGTTAAGCCGTTGGTCCTGGCTGTCATTTGTAGATCTTTGACTGTCGTTACGTATTACCCGTAACGACAGTCAAAGATCTAAAAGTCTGACAACCAGTCTTACCGAGAGGTATCGTGCTACCTAGTCAACGTTGTGGAGGTCAGATTGGCAGTCGCTCCATGCAAAATACTGGTATTCAGCTGCATCTGATTAGACTGAAAGCCGACCCCAACATAGTTTTAGTTAACATTTTTGCGAAGATATCTGCGGTAAGGAGGTAAGGAGTATGTAAGGATCGCGGCAGGTGGCGTTCTGTAGTTTCTGCCTACCCCCATGGGAAGAAGGCGTGAGTTTATGTATGTATGTATATATTTGCGGTACTAAAACAATTGGTAGACTATTACTACACAGACTATTACTATACAGTTAGACTAACTGACACACATACCATAGACGGTACGTATGTCAGTTAAGTCTAACCGTACTCTAATTAGAATTAGACTGAATTTATATCTACTGAAACGTCTATCAGTCATGAACGATCGATTAGAATAAACACCCTTTACACACATGAGGACCTCTTAATATGTTTAGTTAGGTGTCAACATGTAAACAAGATTTACAGTTTCAAACTCATATGAACTCGCCTGAAATTCTGTCATAATGTTTAAATAAAATACTGAATTAGAGAAATATCATGGAGCTCATTTTTCACACGGCTAAACAGAACACCTGTTACGTATCTGCGCACAAACAAGGAACAATTGTCATTTAATTTAGACACGCCGTACGTCGACTGTTGACTCATTAAATAGCTATTTTAACCCTTAACAAAGAAGGATATGGTTGCGTCTATTCATAGAGGAATATTTATGAATAATTTATGCGTTTCTTATTAAACCAGGAAGAGTGACTGAGATACGAGAGACGCATTTTTATATTTTTTGCACCAATGCTACTTTGTTTCAATTTTACGATGTCGAATAAACGAACGAATAAAAATTCTATTTATGAAAAGTAACATGCCATTTTCTATATTGACAATCTTCTAAGCAGTAAAAAGTTTATGCCGTATGAATTATACATACTTACATATTTTTGAATGAATATGTCTTATTCCAGCAAGGAATGGCTATAAAATAGAGTAGGTACATTATATAAAGCTAGATCATTGGCACAAGAAACTGTGAATATCACTTAAAAAAATAAACCGATGGCTTCCTACCTACTATAAAATCTGTCAACAAAAATAGCAACCTAAGGGTGCTTAAAATAGAATACACAAAGTTCAAACATTATCCCAAACACTGGGATGGACGTGACCAGGGTCACTAGGTATACAGACGCGCTCCGAGGACACATCATGTAACATCTGGCTGAACGTACAAGGTGAGATGCTTAACATCATCTTTATATTTTCCAATGCGACCCAAAAAAAAATGAAAATCGTAAAATGATAGCACTTCTTTCATGTTTTCGAGTCTCGAAATGTTTATCGCAAATGCGTGCAATATCATACATAATGTATTTTGTTTGGAAGAGTAAAATATATACTCTGGCGAGTTGAAACACTCCAGAGATCAATTTTTGAATGATTTATAAAAAAAAATTAAATAAAAGTTATTTTGTTTTTTTTTAATGGTTCAACTCCTAATGGTCAATACCACATGCTTTTTATGAGAATTCTCGTCGTAAGTACACATTATCGAACTTTGTACTTGCTCTAGGTAGCATATGAATGATACTCCACGACCCTTTAAGGAAAGTGCACCCTGCCAAATGGCAAAAACCGTTGCAAAGACAAGTGAAAGGAACAATGATATCACAATTTCACGCACGAATAGTAACGACAGAGCTCGTTGGTCATCAGCCATCCTCGATCATGTATGTGAGAATATCGTGTCACTTATAACATTACCTACATCTTATTTTAACGAGGTTTCCAATTGTTACGTTCACATTGATATCCCAAATTCTTTTCGCATAAAACATGTTTATCGAATTTAATCAATGAGACCTTGGAATAACTAAAAACTCATTATGTGGCAGGTGTTTCGGTCGACGGCCAATAAAACAACTTTTATTGGTTTTTTCTTTTACTGTTTACTTATTCCATTCTTTCGCCTTTAAACATAATTTTCTTCAGTATTCTGTTACATACAATGTCTTTAGAGATTGGCATGAATAGAATTTTTGCCCAATAAATAATAAGTTATCTTGAAAAGAACGGCGCCGTCGTAAAAAGTAACATCCTAAAAGCCTGACGAGACAAAAAACTAAATTGTGCCGTATTTCACACCTGTAGCTTTATAAAATGGGAAGACCAACTAGATGAGAGAGTAATTAATTTACCCACCTATTTTTAAAATGACGTCACTTTCGACGGTAAACTCATAAAAGAAAATAACCGTGAAAACGTTAACGACAGAAATTGTCTACCATTTTCATCTACGTTTACGGGTGGAAAAACCGTCTTAAAATTGATTTATGAGTTGGACAAGCAAATGTTGAATAATATAAAACCGCTGTTCATAATGCAAAGACTAACATAAAGTTATGATTTTCAGGTAGATGGGATTCAAACGTTTCACAGATCATTAAAGAAACTGATTGCTATCGATCGGCTTGTTCTAAGTCCGCCTGGCTATCTTATCTAAGTCTATCGCCATTACATTGTTGTGTTTCGGCAGTTAGACGTAAGATAGCCAGTTCCGCTATGGTTGAGGATTCCGGGTTAAGCTCGCTTCCACCTTCGCCCTGATCATCACTTAATAGCAGGTGAGATGCAGGCCAAGAGCTTCCGCGTTGTGGTAAAAAAAGCTTTAGTACCTCGCCAGGATACCTATATATTTGCTATGCGCATTTTATATCAATATATGGAACTAATCCAAATAATGGATTCCACGTGGTGTGTTTTCCACCAGTAAAAACAATTACATTCGTATGCAGACGCAATAAAACTGTGTTTATTGTTTCGGAAGGTGCCGCACAGTTTCGAAAAACTTAAAAATATTTTTGTATCCAATGAAATGAAATTAAATGTACCAAGAGCTGATCTTGGAAATAAATGGCTAAACTTTAATAGAGACATTTGTAACGCAGATTCAATAGGTTCGCGGCTTAGTGGATAACAAAAGCCACATTAGGCCGCTCCAGATCAATAAACAGCATTGGATATTAAATAGCGGCGCGCGAGCGATGCACGTTTGGTACCATCGCACATCACTGACTCTATTTCAGTGTCCACGAACATCATTCATTTTCCAGTCCATTTGACGTGCATTTCTTTTCATACGATTCTGTTACGACATGGCTTTGTGTGTATGTTTGTTCGTTGGTTACATTCGAAAAATTGGATACAGCACACAAGTCTACGACAAAATAAATCGTTAAAAAATGCTGTGTCTAGCTAAACAAGGTGAAAAAGGTCGTTCGGATCTTAACGTTTCACTATAAAAGGGAGTATTAATTTAAAATGTCGTAAAGGTGAGTTTACAGGTATAATATTTGCGTAGTCGCTGTAAGCATAACTGTAACGCAGCGAGTGCTCGGGCGATATTTGCCGCGTGCTCGAGTCGCGCGCTGTTTGCCAGACAAACACTCCTGGAGCGAACCCTCCCCCCCTCGCCGCGGCCCGGCACGCTCACCATCAGGCTATCACCTGTCGCGCTACTTAGCGACAAAGAATTTCACTCACTTCTATTTTGGGTAGCTATAGGTATAATGCGTTTGTAAAATCCCCTTTTATAATCCTAGGGTGTATGGTGGCTCGCCTTTTATTCTTACATACTATGGCACTTTTCATAGTTTGATTTTCAGACTGTGAACATAAAATACATTTAGTTCCACTTCAAAGTTACTAACAAAAGAAAACAGAAAAAAGTGCTATAATTACATAAAATTACCGGTCGCGGTGGGAGTTTAATAACAGTTGTATTTACATCGAGTGTAGTAAACTGTGACTTTAAAATAAACAAACACGGAAATGACGACTCGTTATATTTTCTGGTTCCCATACGACAATTATGACAATTCCCTCATCCTAATTTACATGAATAAAGTATCCTTCACATAAACTTACTAATTATACAAACAGAGAACAAACCATGTCGCGACATAGCTGTTAATTTGTAACGTCACTGAATCTCTCTCTTATAAGTTATCGCCTACTAATTCTGAATTACATTTTAGTTCTGGAAAGAATACCTAAAAATTGTTCCATAAAACTATTAAAAAAACCTTTTTTAACGCTATTTGAGTTTGTTTCAAGTCTTACCTATTCAATAAAGTGTAGCTTTAAAATTATTTTCTTTAACAACATAGCGTGTAACTTGTGACCGCATACGAAATGAAATAACAAAATATTAAAGTTTTTGGCACAAACTCGGTATGTTGTCCTGCTCGCGTTGCACCGACTTTCAGAATAACTTGAACATGTTCATCGCCATTTTCATGCTGATTTTAAAATTAAAGTAAATAGTAACAATGCTAACTTTTGTGTGTTTTTGGCACAAAATAATAGAGTAACCCATTTGTTACCATGGCGTAACTATTCTAGATAACATGAACGTCTGTTTGATATCATCCTTCTGAATTGTAATGGGTACAACATGGTTGAAATATTTTTTTACCATGTAGTTGTTAATTATGTGGGTTAAGACCTTTATTCGCTAATAATGGAAATAAAGCTAGAATTTGTCTTTAAATGGATTTATTATTGTAATACATCATTATGTCACCGGGTGTCTTAAACATTGCTACATCCTATACTATTAAACGAGCAATATTTGTATGTATATATATTTGTGTGTACCTACTCACGTTCACGAAATCGGCTCTACGATTTCGATGAAATCGAGTTTACGGGGGCGAAAAATCGATCTAGCTAGGTCTCTTAACTGGGAAAATTAGTTTTCTCCGTATTTTCACCCGAGCAGAACTCGGTCGCCCAAAGCTTAGAACAAGATAATGAATAATGACATGACATTATTGACATTAAAATAATGATCATGGCAACATGGAATTGGTAGGTACCTACTATCACGGCAGTATGGAATTAGTAAGTACCTACTATCATGGCAGTATGGAATTCGTAGGTACTATCCTATACCTACTATTAAATGAGTATTCTCTATTTTTACCAGCAGAGCTCGGTCGACCAGGTTCTGTATATAATAATTAAGTCAAAGGTATAAATTAAACCCTACTACTGCTATAAACTAAAACTTGTTATTGCTTAAGAAAAAAACAGTTAATAAATAAATACTTGATCAGTGTTCGGCACCTCATGGCTCATTAACGTTTGTTATTAAAAACATGTTTGTCATTCCTCTCTTCGATAGACAATGTGATGCCTTTGGAAATAATCAGCCTCATCTCAAGTGGGATGTTTACGTGCCGACGTAATGTTTGTAAGCAATCTGCGAAAAATGTAAACGAATCGACACAAGCACAGGAATGCGTCGCACGCCGCCACCTCGCGTTATTCTATAAACACAACACTTTCACACAACAATTGTTTCGATTTATTTCGCGCCGACCAAACAGGCGCACTTGACATCATCAATATTCGAGCTAAGCGCCAAACGATGGCGGTATTCATTTTTCATTTTCCCATCAACCACTTTTTGTTTTGATTACATTTATGTTTCATCATACCCCCGTTAAACTTTTTTTTTAGGTACTTTAATTTGTTACTGTCATACGGGTTTTTTCGATCATCCATATTTTTCCAACCACGATAAACGCTGATTTGGAACTAAAATGCAAATAACTATTATATCTGTAATGTATATATTTAATAGATATGTAAACACTATCTCATGCACATCAGTAGTGAGGTCAGTGAGGTGAGTCACTAATGTCAACTGTCAGTCACGAAGAATGACGGAAACAATTGAAGGTGAAGCGTGCACGAGAGGCTTGGTGTGGTGATGAGCCAGTGTAGTGATAGAATCAGCTTAAATACGGGATCAACACGATTCCACAGTATCGAATGTGTCAAATAGCTTCAATTTGTAAAAATCCATTAAGTATGGATCTCAGCCACGAGAAATCACGGCACAGCGAACAGAGCTCCGGCGGGATCTCATGGCATCATGGAAAGTGCGATTGTCGCAACCCAGCGCTGGGCACGCCACAATTGCGGTGATAAGTCCCCTCTTTGAGGAGTGGCTAGAGAGGCGCCACGGCGTCCTCTCCTTCCGCCTGACGCAGGTCCTCACCAGATACGGTTGCTTTGGGACGTTCCTATTCAGGATAAGGCGGAAAGAAACGCCCGGGTGTCACCATTGTGTGGATCGCCCGGAGGACATGGTAAAGAATACGGTGGAGGTCTGCCCGGCAACATGGCAACTGAAGGAACACGGGTAGGTTTTAGTCAGTAAGAGTCTGACACGCCCATCCGCTCCGCGCAGAGCGGAAGAAGTTATGCGACAATTTCCAACCCAAAAAAAAAAGTATGGATCTCAAATATCATCAAGTGATTGTTATTTACTCTATCGTGATCTTTAAACTACCAGCAGTATATATATCTTGGTTTATTGGGTTATTCCATCTGGAATATCTCAGTAGCAGCTCGGAGTCTGGATTTGTGCCCGGTTGATGGCAATAGGCTCGCCCCCTATTACATGGGACTTAAACATAACTGGTGAAATGTGGGTATGCTAAAGATACACCTCTGCCCAAACCTTCGTAGAATAGAGGCGTGATGTTACGTTTGTGTATTGTGTAGTAAATAAAGTACGGATAACTCCATGCAGTGACGTGATAACCAGGTAGAACGTGAATACATAATTAAACCCTAAAACTTTCCGTCTCTGGTAAACAGTCAACCGACTTAAAATGTAGGTTGCTATCGTATAACTAACTCAACTACTCCTAACTACCTACATTTATGTTAAACTTTGTACAAAACTTTCACGCAAAGCTTTCCGTTCACGCTTTTTATAGGAAACTGTTTTAGAAAGTGGTTCGAAGATAAACTTGAGAGTTGTGTTCAAAAATAATCGTACTCGAGAGAGTTCAAACTATATACTAACATGTTGTAAAGAAAACAGTCGCGCGCCGCGGAACAGTAATTATAATATTCCCACTGCTCGATCTCTCGATGGCAAAGCTCTTGAGCCGACACAACACAATGAGTACGCAATATCCAGTATTTTACCGCAACACGTTTATTTTACTTTCTGGATCTCAATTCGTTAGGTAGGAGACAATGAAAGGAATAATTTCCCCATGAATATTAATGAACTAAGGTCCACATTCGTCTTGCCGCTCACGCTTTTACTGCGTATTAATATAATAGCTTCTCGGTACCTGCCAATAATGATAAATCCATCGTATTGATTTTACCTTTTATTAGACACTTTACCAAGTACTTATAGTAGGAAACGTTTGTATTTTTAAATACAGATGAAATATCTCTAAAGACTAACTACTCCATTATTAAAGCTAATGCTTTCCACAAAGTAAGAAATTAAACAATGTGTACTTTTGAAATATAAATAAAAGCAGGTAGCAAGTGTAGCAACAGCTAGCGATCGGGCTGGCCGCGTAAGGCTGCCCGTAGCGGTGGCCGCGGCTCGTAGCTCGTTTAATGTTTGCTACGTCAACACTGACTGTAGCAGGGGCTACGCCAGCTACGATACGGCTACGCGACGCTTCGGACCCAACAAAACATTATTAGATGAATAAACAAGCGCGGTGTTTTCAGCTTTTTGAAGATAATTAAGTGAAGATACAAACAAAGATAATTATTATGGTTGCTAGGTTGCGACACAAGATTTAATATTTCAGTATTTGTATTTTATGCGAGAATGAACCCAGTATTTTTTTCATGCCCTAAAAATTAAATAAAAGTTGCCGTGTTAAATATGAGGCCTCATGTTTGGATATATGAAATCTGAGAGTGTACGAGTCAGCGGCACATTTGATGGAATAATAAAGTAAGTTTTATAGTGTTTGTTCGCCTCTATAAATCTCGGGGATTGGCCGACAGTGCCGACACAGATGCGTGCGCGATAGCGGACAAGACTGTTTGTTGACAGCATTACACCGATACCATCGCCTTATACCTCCGATTTATCTCTTTATGGTCGTGCAAATAATAAATGTGATTTCTTTCAAATTAAGATAAAGGTTTGACCCTTTTTGACCGGTAACCTTGGATGGAGCGATATGGTAAATATAATTTGCTATTAAGTTTTGTGTTGAAAGATTAACTTTGTGAAATTTTATGTTAGTAGCGTAAATATGGCACTGGTACTAAATCAACTCAGCCTATCGCAGTCTACTGCTGGACATAGGTCTCTCTCTAGCTGCGCCACAGCACCCTATCCTCTTCCTGTCCTCTTCTTGTCCCAGCCACTTTCTTAAGGTCGTCGGTCCATCTAGGGGGGCGTCCCACGCTACGCTTGCCGATACGCGATCTCCACTCAAAGACCTTCGACAAACATGGCCAGCTCACTTCCACTTCAGTTTGCTTACTCTGCAAGCTATATCAGTAACTCCGGTTCTTTTCCGGATAATTTCATTTCTGATTTTATCCTTCAACGAAGCTCCAAGTATAACCAGCTCCATAGCGCGCTGAGTGACCTCGAATTTGTGAACCAGCCCGACTGTCAAAGTTCACGTTCCAGCACCGTAAGTCTTAATGGGCAGGACACACTGGTTGAAAACCTTAGTCTTCAAACATTGCGGGATAGGCTACGAGAAGACTTGACGAAGTTTCCCAAATACTGCCCAACCTAACTGGATCCTCCTGTCGGCTTCTTTCTCAAAGTTGTGTCTACCGAGCTGGATGACTTGCCCTAGGTAGACATACTCTGTCACACTTCGAGAAGCGACCCTTCGATGTAGATTGGACTCGGCAAGACTTATGAATTTTACATGACTTTCGTCTTGTCCAGATTCATGCCGAGGCCAACCCACCGAGAGGCTGCATTTAGGGTGAGCAACATCTGGTCTAATTGTTCCAGCATATATCCATTATAACGATGTCATCGGCAAATCGAAGATGTGAGATGTACTCACCATTCACGTTAATACCCTGTCCAGTCCAGTCCAGAGTCTTGAAGACGTGCTCCAACGCATTGGTAAACAGTTTCGGGATATCACATCCCCCTGTCTCACCCCTCTGAGTAGTTGGATGGGTTTCTGATCCTGGATATGGACAGTCATCGCGGCAGCGTTATACAAGCATCTCACAATTTTGATATAGCGCCAGTCAATTCGACATTGTTGCAGCGTGCCCATATTTCGATGGAGTCAAAGGTTTTCTTATAGTTGACAAATGCCATACACAGCGGCTGGTTGTACTCCTCGGACTTCTGTACAATTTGCCGAACAGTATGGATGTGGTCTATGGCACTGAAGCCTTTTCGAAAACTGGCTTGTTCTGGTGGCTGGAAACTATCAATTCTCCTGGCGAGAAGGTTCGTGACGACTCTCAAGAACGGCTTGTATACATGGCTCAGAATACAGATGGGTGTAAGTTCTTCAGCAAGGTTTTGTCACCTTTTTTTAAGAACAGAACCACGCCTCTCGACTCCACGCCTCGGGCGTTGTACCCTCCTGGATGACGGAGTTCAAGAGACTCGCTAGCTCTTGCAGGACTGGAGCCCCGCCTGCTTTAAGGAGCACTGTCGGTATTCCGACACCCGTTATTCTTGTTGTTCTTTAGCTCTTCGAGAGCCGCCCTTGAACTAAGCGAATCTTTAATTTATTTATTAATTTGTCTTATACAAGCGATTAGTACCTATTAACTAGGATTTTTTGTTAGCTATCTGTTCAAACTAATAACATTAATTAATACGTTACCTAAGCTTAATGTAAATGGTAAATTCTAGAAACGTTAATACGTTAGTCAATATACAGTTTCATCGTTTTCTAATTCAATTTTACCTACAATTTACCTGTTTTTATATTTTTACCTATATATTTTTTTTTACAATTGTTAACTTGCACGTTCTGAGTGACATCAATCTACATTATGTAAATTAAAAGTAATAAATCATATAAGTGGAGGACGCTTCAGTAATAGAGCCAGTAGGTGTTGAGTCGGCGCTACACCAAAAAAAGGGATCAAACATCGCCTGTATTTAACGACTGCAACAAATGCTTCAAACGTTCTCGCACAGTTACAGCCACATTATGGAACACAGCACTCATTACATTCTTATTTTACTCCTTATTATATTCAAACTTCATGTTAATTTGATAAGAGATATGGACGCTTCTTATAGAATTTGTTTAAGGTTGTATATAGTAAGTACATTCAAGTTTGGGGTAGCAGTATTAGCAGCATACTCTGGGGACAGGTCTGACTGGGGAAACAGTAGGGTGTCATTATTTAACCATTATCATTTATTTATTTATTCATGTACACACAAAACGCTTAATGAAGAAAAATACATAAAAATAGAAGTGCACAAAGTTACTGCTTAGGTATTTCAACAGAAACTTTTAGCAGACCTGCAATATACATCATTTCTGTTTTCATAGCAAAACAAATGATTATTATTCATCGGAAATTATTCTCTCTTCGGCTAAAAGTTGTACGTTAAGGGTTTATACACATATTTGTAGATATGCCCTCAGGATAGAGTTAGGTTATTCACATCACATTGACAGTAACTGTAAGTAGTGTTCTTGATAACAATTATTGTGGTGCCTGCGGATCGTTGACATACAATTAATCAATCAATTTGATCTCAACTATTGCTGACCATCGCTTTCGCTCACCACCTGTATACATATGTATACTATAGCTAGTAAGCACACAGCACTACCTCAACTAAATAGATAATATTACAACAAAACCTGCTTTAGTTTAAAAAAGAAACTTAATAAATCTATACTCCCAAAGGCTTCATATTTTCATAATTCAGATAAAACTTTATTTATTGCGCTGATTTATTTGTTCATGTACCTGACATTACTCGTATTTTTTTGATATACGCATTATTTTACTGATATAATTCACAAACTTCGTGCGAAACCCGAAACCAAATCGTAGTTCATACATTTTAATGTAGGCTCACGTTTTATGAATAAGTACGAACTTTAACGTATGAATTTGATCAATATAGGGTTTGAAGCTTTGAGTTTTGAGTTTTGTTAATTACATCTGACATTTTATACAATGAATTCGTACTCGTATCGAGCCGCTAATCTTGCATAGAGGCGGAAATTACTAGCAGGTCTTTGCACGGGGAGTCTCTTTTGCTGGAGCTTATTCCAAGCCACTATTCATTCGAGCACGAACACGCCAGGCGGCGGCATCGTCGCAGACGGCAACTCGACAAAGATCAAAGGAGAGTACTTTTCGATTAAGCGCCGCCGCTCCTCATAATTTCTTGAATTTCAAACGGGCACGCTCTGCTACCTTGACAATTTTCAGCATTAACTCTGACAATTGAATTATCTTCAATTAATTACTGACATTCGGGCACTAACAGATAGTTTTATAATATTAACTTTTAACCGAACCGTTGCAACCAGCTTTAATATTAATTTTCTTTCGTTCATTAAACCTTTAAGTGTAATCCAAGCTGATAAAGTGGTAGTGGTTTAAAATGCTCCATCGTTGGAAAATATCAACAGCAATAAATGAACAGTTATTTTAAGACTAAAACAAGTAATCGTCAAAACCTTGGCGAGTAACGTCTAATTAATGCAAAAAGAGAAGACGACTCCGATTGCGACATAAAAATTCGTACTCCGCTAAATTGAATCACGAGAAGCTAAAAGTGACGACTAAATAAATCAAAAGAGTCATCTGCTTATAAATAACTAGCTTCTGCTCGCAACTTCCTCTGCGTGAAATTTCTTGTTTTAACATAAAATATTCTAGCTTCCCATTAGTAAAAGAACTTTCGAAATCGGATTAGCAGTTCCGAAGATTACTTCCTACATACAAACTCACACTACGTTATAATATAGCGATCCGCCCCTGCTCCGCACGGTTTTTACGACTTGACAAAACATCGAGATTTCTTTATTAATTGTAAGTAAAATATCAATGTTTACACATAAACCATCCGAAAATAATTCTCTAAATGATGGTGATAACCACATCAAAATGTGTTGCATATTTTAGAAGAACAACGCGGTCACATAGATAGACACGAAAAGCGACTTCAATTTATAATATGCATGGAAGTATAGATGTAATTATATGGAAATTGTAATTAACAACAATTGTGACTGTAATGAGTCAAGCCCTGACGAACCTATCACAGCGGTGACCACAAATAAACAAAAATTAAATTTTGCGGAACATTTTAGCGTCGAACTCAAAACCATGGATTTCAATCATCGACACTATTCTTGCGAAAATCCACGAACACACATGCTGTACCTCCATTCCACATGTTTCCACGAGCCTTCATAAAATAATCCTCGCAACTCAAGCCTTTAGGTCGCGAAGATAATTATAAATATTTTAAGCTGTTGTACATTAAGTAGATACCTTTTAGTACCTGTTGCCGTCACAGTCACGAATAGTTCATTGTATTCAATGCACGCTGGCATAATTTACGATGCAGTGGGCCCGCGACCTGAGCTGAAACCATGCCAGCTACGCTATTATTGCCTCCTAAAATAAACATAAGTATGCCCTACCTAGTAATTTATATTCTTTTGCTGGGCGAGTAAACTAATCTCATATTCACATTGTTCACACACACCTTCGCAGAAACTTATTTGTATAAATAGCCGTCTAGACTGTAGCCATAACCTCGCAGTTTTTATTATCATCTGTCTCATTCTCATTACATCTCGACACGGCGAGAAGTGCCGGGATAGCTCCAAATGTTATACCTTCACTGTCATTTGCTACATCTGTGTTTAGCGTCATTTCTATTATTTTATTCTATAATTTTATTTAATACCTAGCAATGTTATTTCTTGCGTAAAGTCACGCAAATAATCATTCAGATTACACAAAGTTTTGGCCGTAATAATATTATTTGAATACTGAAATCGACTTTACGGTATGCAAATCAAAAGTCAACGTGCTTTATTAATACACTAGCTTCTGCCGCGTCTTCGTCCGCGTGAAAGACACTACAATATAGGTACTAAACTAACAGCCACATTTTTATTTAAAAAAAACTGCCTCATTGGTCTAGTGGTCGCAAGCGCTACTGTTGAGCATGACGCCGGAGACTGGATTTGTGCCCGGTTGATAGCAATAGGCTCGCCCTCTATTACATGGGACCTAAACATAACATAAATGTGGGTGTGTGTACTATAGGTACACCTCTGCTTAACCCTCCGGGGAAAACAGGCGTGATGATATGTTATTTCTATAATACTTACTTCCCTGTATATGTTTTTAGTGAATTAATGAACACCTGCGTTTTTGCATATAATACCTGGCCGTTTTCACTTTGGACGATAACGATAACGACACGATATCGTCGGACTGATAGCTTTATACAATTACTACTAAACGCTTTCGCACTGTGTCGGTGTAGTCAACGGTATCGTCGACGACATTGATTGTCCTGCCGATATCGGCGGACGACACAATGCACTTGTTCACTGCTGCCATTATTACCTCGAATACACTATTACACTTTTGGAATCGCGCCGCGATGTAAGCTTTTGTTGACGCAACGTGACTATTCGAGGCTGTTGTGGCCAAAATCGACGGCTGTGTGCATACCGCATGATAATCAGTTGTTGGTTACGTCTTGTCACATACTGATATCGTCCCGATATTGTCGGCCGATATCGTTGTCGTACGAGCTGACGATATCTTCGCAGTGTGAAAACGGCCATGCCACAACACTGATACACTGACTGATACATTTCCTAACAAACGGGTATCACTAAAATAATATAAGAGAAGTTTGTAAAGACACGGGATTTCTCATCATTTAACATTTATCGGGGTCGAGTAAAACAAACACATACTGGCCGCTACAAAGAAGACTGGCCGAAAATTACTAAAATGTTTAAACTTAAATTCGTATATCGAATGAATATTCGTTATAATTTAATTTGCTTTGAGAAGAGAATTTAGTAACCTTGTGATTTCTGACAATCGGAGAAAAGAATTAAGGTCTCAAATAATTTAGAACGTTTAGACTTGTATGGGAAAAGATTTTTGCGATTTCTCACTTTTGTAACCAGTCATTCATCATAAAAAACCGGCCAAGTGCGTATCGGAATACACACAATGAAGGGTTCCGTTCCGTATTTAGGATGAATTTATCCCAAGAACGAACTTTACTTTCTAGTTGGATAAATGTTCTCCCATATATACGTTACAGTCAATTCTCCAATTGTAAAGGTAAGTTTGTAAACGCAAAAAATATATATATATGTGATGAAACTACAAATTAACGATTTCAGACTTTTTTGTTTACTTGTCCGATTGTCCCCCCAACATTATTATGATTGAAATAATGTATACAAATCTTGAAACTCTTTATCGATGATTTATCCCCGAAAATGAAGGTGAATTATATCATAACCAGATGGCATTGATACACACAAATTCCTTGCACTTATTAGAGTTTAAATTTTGAATGCCTTGTCATAAGAATAAATGTTTTGCCCCCATCCCCCATATCTCCGCCTTCCATTTGGGGTCCATTCGGACGGTACGAGGGGATTCCGGTACCACTTCCAGACCTAGATTACCATTCGCCATCCGATTGCCTCTCCGATTAAATTTTACGTGCCATTGCCTTGAATATAAATCATGTCTCAATCTACTCAAATGAAAGAATAGACGATCATCGCACAGACGGCTGCTGGTAATGGGAAAAATGGTGCGGCAACCGAGCAGGGCTTCTACAGCATCAGCACGACAAATATCCTTCTCACCCTGATGACAATCGTCCTACTGGCAGCGGTATTATTACAAGAAGATGCATGTCTGTCTGTCTGTCCGTCTGTCACAGCCAATTTGCTCCGAATCTAATGGACCGATTAAGTTGACATTTGGTTCACATATGTATTTCTGTGACCCAAACATGAACGTGTAACGTAAATAAATGAATTTTGAATTTAGGGGTCAGTTTAGGGGGGGAAAACAAAAAATTTAAAAAAAAGTTTTGCTAACAGTACCGTTTGACACATCAAATGAAAGGGCTTGTTGCGAGGATCTTAAATATATTTTTAGGGTTTCGTACCTCAAAAAGAAAAAACTGAACCCTTATAGAATCACTCGTGTGTCTGTCTGTCTGTCTGTCCGTCTGTCGCAGTCAATTTGCTCCGAATCTGATGGACCGATTAAGTTGAAATTTGGTACAAATATGTATTTCTGTGACCCAAATACGGACGTGTAACGTAAATTAATTAATTTTCACTTTTTTGGGGTCACTTTTTAGGACAAACAAGAAAACTAAAAAAAAATTGTAAACTATACCGTGTGTCATATCAAATGAAAGTTCTTGTTGCAAGGATCTCAAATATATTTTTTTCATAATTTTAAAATAAATACATTTAAGATATTTATTTTTTATCTCCGAAACTACTCCGAAACTAGAGTCAAAAATTTTGAAACAAATACTGAGTATGGTTTTTTACCCATAGATTACAGGAAAACTTATACTGTAAGAAGTATATGGTCTTAAAATAACATGGTAAATCTCTCAATATTGTGCGTACAAACTTACATTTGCAGTAGAAATCTATGGGAAAACATGTTTTTCAACTACAATGTTAAGTTTGTTCTTGGGATAAATAAATTCATCTCAACTACGGAACCCTTCATTGTGCGTATTCCGACACATACTTGGCCGGTTTTTTTTCAAAAACATTCAATGTACAGTTTTGACTTTGCTACGATTTTATTAATATTTATAGATGTAGGTATCTTAACAATGGAAAACTGTCAAAATTCATATTATCCTTGCTTTAAATAAAACATGTATACAAATCTATTATAGAATCATTCTTATAACCAGAGACGTTAATTTAATGTACATTTACAACGAAATGTTAGCTATTAACAGCCAGCAGCAACATCGCCAAGAAGCCACGCTTACAAGTTACCAATTCGCCGATAACCCGATATATGGCGCCACGAAATAGATTAAATACCGCGCAAACTTGCCCTGTTAGGGTGTAACTGCATTATACATACATGTATGAACATCCTCAGTAATACATGGTTATGACAAGGAATAATTTAAATATTATGAAGCTACGGTAACTAAATGAAATGGAAAGCGATGTTCTGATCAATTTTGGGTGTGTACTATTGCGTTTTTTCACCTTAGAGACAACTTTTTTAGAAAAGACATTATTAGCATTGGGACTTTATAAGTTTGAATCCCACCAGAGTAGATATCTTACAGAACTACGGATTGACACCCTGATAACAGGAATACATAAGTTTAAAATTGTGACATACATTCAATATTTAGATTCAATTCACCACGTTGATAGACATCTCAATATTTCAACTTTCCGGAAATTATGTTCATGGAAATATTACACCAAATGCATATTTTTAGCAAAGTATTTTTTATCATGGAAGAACCCACTCTATAATCTTTTAGTGTATTGTGTGATAGGTGGGACAGCCCCCTGCTGGCTCACTGGATACGGCTGCGCACGTAGGTGCCAGTAATTACAATTTTGTATAGAGAGTGTGGTTTTTACTAACATTAGGTTAAGACCTTTACTAACAACTTCTGGATATTTGATCTGATATGACAATAATAATAATTTATTTTTATTATAAGTCTTGGACAAGCAAATTATGGAGTATGTAAACAACAAAAGATATAGGATCTATGCTAGTATCGACAGAAAGCTAAGTAATGAACAAATATGCCATCAGGTTGTTATTCTAAAACAACAGGCTTTTTAATTACTTGTCTCAAGCGGTTTCCACCAACGTGACACTTTGTCGTAGGCATGTAAATTTCATTATGTTTCGTAATTGTGTAATTATACGTAGGCACGATGCCACTCGATCTTTTTACAAGCTCGTCCTCGCCGCGGGCTGTACACGGCCCCCGCGCCCCCGAGCCTCCGCGAACCTACGCATAAAACTCAAGTGCTGAAACTTGAGTGCCGAACTAACTCTACATAAAGTGGAAAGATTGACTTCGCACTGTACACGGGTTTCAGCAACTATGTTTATACAGTACGTGTACTTATAGATAGTTTGAACTTTGAACTATAGAAAGAAACACAAGTTTAAATTCTATGAACTCTTGATTGAAGAACTATCCTATAGTATACTATACTCGAGAGCAATGAATCCGGGTCACTTAAAGAATCCTAAAAATCTCGGAAACTAAAAATGCTAGGTTAATGCAATAAATTGTATTTAATAGACAATGTAATACTCCTTAAATGAAGGTATTAAAACTTCTTAGTTATTGTAAAGTTATATCATAAAAAAATCAAATTTGAAAAAGGGCCACTTTCGAAGATGGAACTACGAAATTACAGCATTTGGTTTTGCTTTTGTTTGTAATCTGTCATTTATGTGGGTACATAAACCATGTTGATAGTGCTCTATATTCATTATTCAAGCTGAAATTATGTCGCTTACGCCTGAAGAATGCACCAGAATACTTACAATGCTGGAAACCGGCCGGAGTCAGCGCGATACAGCCAGGACTGTCGGTGTGTCGCTGTCAACAGTACAAAGAGTTCTCCGACGTTACGAAGAAACTGGTTCTAACCTACGCAGACCAGGAACGGGCAGAACCAGGTGTACCACAGCACGAGAAGACCGATACTTGGTGAACACCATGCTTCGAAATCGCTTTCTCACAGGAACTGAACTCACAAATCAGTTTCGACGCCTCGGAGGAAGTAACCCAAGTGCATGGACAGTAAGACGTCGGCTTGCTGAATCTAACTTAAAACCCCTTAGACCTGCAAACGGCCCTAAACTGGAGCGTGGGCATCGTATTTCAAGACTAAGATATGCCCAGAGCCACGTAAATTGGAGTATTGAAGATTGGTCAAAAGTTATGTTCTCCGACGAATCAAAATTTATGCTCTACAAGCACGATGGAAGACACAGAGTGTATCGAAGACCAGGGGAAAGATTCAAGCAAGCATGCATCGAAGAAAAAGTAGCCTACGGTGGTGGGTCTGTACTTGTGTGGGCCGGAATTTCTTCTGAAAGTCGCACAGAGCTGGTGATCATAGAAAACGGCTCTTTAACTAGCGTAAGATATGTGGAAGAAATCCTCAATGATCACGTTGGTCCATTTATGGTCAATTTAGGTGAGGATGCTATATTTATGCATGACAATGCCCGACCTCATACAGGTAGGATTGTGAATGACTACCTTCAAGAGATGAACATTACTAGTATGGAGTGGCCAGCGCGCAGCCCGGATATCAACCCGATCGAGCATGCTTGGGACGAGCTAGGCAGATGCGTAAAACAACGAAACCCTCCCCCAATCACGCTTCGTGAGCTCAAAATTGCTCTCACAGAGGAATGGGAGAATATTCCCCAAAATCGTATAAGGAACTTGGTGTACAGCATGCCAAACCGCGTAAACGCAGTAATGGAAGCACGAGGAGGCAATACGAAGTATTAAAATTCAAGAAAATCGTAATAAAGTTCAAAAATTTCATGTTTCCTATTTTTGTTTTAAGGAGAGATCAGCAGTTTTTTTCTTTATGTAATTTTGTGTTAATAAAATGTATGGTGACTCATATTTTTTTTACTTTCATTTAAGGAGTATTACATTGTCTTTTAAATACAATTTATTGCATTAACCTATCATTTTTAGTTTCCGAGATTTTTAACATTCTTTAAGTGACCCGGATTCATTGCTCTCGAGTGTATTAAACTACATTTTTAGTTATTTTATTTGTATTTATTCAAACTGTAATCTAATTGAGTCTTGACGACAACACAAAGAGAAAATCCCACAGATAAGTTCCAGTGGCGAGGCGTGGTAAAACGACAGAGGTAAGCCGGGTGAAAAAAAAATAATAATAACACAGATAAACAAAATATAACTTTGTTTTTGTTTTATGAATTTTCTAAACTGTTTCTTTGTAATTTGAGTTCGGTGATGCCATATCTACCCTCAGTTTTTTTCTAGCAGCTCTAGTTTTTGTGATACAGGTACTTCTTAAAATTTCGTTACGCGGCTTACTAATATTTTTTTTAGTGCAAAAAATTATTAAATTCCATAAATAAATCGATATATCTACATTAAGAAGAACTTGCTTAAGCGATCTAAATAGTTTCTTATGCTGTTTGTGATGAATATATGTTTCGAGAATGTCGTTTAATTGCGTCTGACTTTATAAAAAAGGCCTACTTGGACTTCTTTGGGATGCCATTACAAGTGTTTAGTAAGCCATGAATCCCAAATTTTGTATGTGGTAACCCCAGAGACTAATATTTCAGTTTACCGTACAAAAGAAAAACATTTGATCCCTTTCTTTTCTGAAGAAGATGATATTGCTTTTTGCAACAATATTCCCGGTTTGATGGCTGAAATGGGATTAACAAACTATGATCTACGAGATTGGCATTTATTTATTGATTCATCGAAACGTAGTCTTAAATGTGTGCTCTTACATAATCGCAATAAAATGGGTTGCTTACCCATTGCACATTTGATAAAAGTTAAAGAGGAATATCCCATTTTTCCTTCCTTTCATTTTGCCTTGGTTATGGAGAAAATAAAATACATAGAACAAAACTGGCTGATATACGTTGATCTTAAAATGGTCGATTTCCTTTTTTTTCAGCAAGGAGGATATACCAAACACCCTTGTTTTATATGCTTGTGGGATAGCCGAGCCAAAACAGAAGACTCGACTAAAAAAGTTTGGCCTTTGACAGTGGATTTAGTGCCGGGTAGTATGAATGTGATAAATGTAACTCAAGTAGCCAGAGACCGCATTATATTACCCCCGCTCCATATAAAATTAGGTCTGATAAAATAATTTGTAATAGCTCTCAACAAGGATGGGGAATGTTTTAAATATATCAGTAAAATATTCCCGAAATTGAGCACAGAAAAAATAAAAGCTGGTCTTTTTGACGGTCCTCAAATCAGGGAACTAATAAAGGATCAAAATTTTGCTGACTGTAAGACAGATAAAGAGAATCTTCATGGATTGAATTTGTTTGGGTTGTGCAAAATTTCTTAGGAAATAAAAGTCTCCAGACTACATTCAACACACTGAGCTGCTCATGTTGCACTTTCAAAGACTAGGATGTAACATGAGCATCAAGATGCACTTCCTTTTTAGCCATCTAGACCGCTTCCCAGAAAATTTTGGCAATTTAAACAAAGAACAAGGAGAATGCTTTTATCAGTACATTCGTACGATGGAAGAGCGATATCACAGTCGTTGGAATGCAAACATGATGGATAATTACTGCTAGAGCATTCAAAAAAATAATGAAATATATTAATATTTAAAAAACTAGAGCTGCTAGAGAAAAACTGATACCAGATTTGGAATCAACGTGGCAGAATCATACAAAATCAGGTATGAAACTTCATAAAACAAAACTACTGCTTACCAATGTAATTATTACTTCGGACTTTCGTCGTGGCCGCGAAAATTTACTTCTTGTTTACCTATCAAAATAACTGTGTCAATAAACCATTTCAATTAATTCCTATTTCCATCTACTTTTCTATTATGAGATACATGCAAATTAGTGAAAATAATTTTATTCCTACCCGTCCCGAACACATAAAATAGCTACAAATATGTTTTTCAGTCCTTTATTCTTTATTCCTTTATTCCATAAACTACTAAAATCTAAGAAAAGTAAACACGGGAACAATACATTTTATTTAATTTACGACTGCCAGTCAGTCACTGATATTCATCGTAGAGGGAAACATTAAAATGTTTGAAAAAACCATCACGTCGTTTATAATTTATAGTCATATCTGGGCTAGCACGGCCTAACTTAGTTATGTGTTTCATATTTTCAAAATTAACCTTGAAATCATGTTTCCTCACAAAGTAAATAATATGTCAATAAATAGCCGCCATTCCTAATCCTACTGATCGTACTAATTACTTTTCAAATCTACACTTAATAAGTAATTTCAACATAATAAACTATCTACTTACCCCAAATACCACAACGTACAACGTACGTTTCTTTCACATTCACTACACTCAAAACACTATGTTAATTACTGACCTATAACTACAAACAAATATTACTAATACTAGTAATGATAAACTAATGAATTCAATGAATACTGAGCGAACAAAATGAAAATTAATATGGTTCTAATACAATTACGTCAAAAAACCACCACACATTGTCAATCGAATAATGAAATGTTTACAAACTCCCAGCCGAACGCATTACGAAATTCTTCGAAAACAACCGAATCAAATGCGTGTGCCAGAAAGAGGTGGTGCAATAGCAATCATTCCTTCTCGCTCCCGCGCGCGCAATTTCTACTACCTTCCCTATCGTAACTCGGTGTAGATTGGCTTACCCGGCTGCTAAGAAACCGCGGTGTCACGTGACCGAAGTGACGTCATGATGGACTTTAGTTTCTAAAGGAATTGAATTCACGATAAGCCGGACGCACCTATGAGTTATTTTAGCTCAAACTGTTTTGTTGTTGGGATATTAAGACAAAAAATATAATATACAGTAAGCGTTCAAAAGTGCATAGGCACGTTAAGAATCGTATTGCTGTGAACACGCGGTATAGTCCGTATATCTGTATGTGTAAACAACACGGCACACACACCACAGAGAACGCAGTATTGCGCTTTACACACTATCGTATCGTCGCATACTTGCGCCGCACTACCGAAACAAATATATATTTCCGTCGCTTTTGTTAGACAACAAGCATCATGCGCTTGACCTTGGCCAGTTTATGGAATTGCTCATATTCAAACCAAATTTACGTGTGCAGATAGCAGAACGTGTTAAGCATTGGTCTGAGATGTAAATGGCTTAGGTTCCAATCTCGTAAAGCACAGTGCAGTTTTTGCAAATATTATTATTTTAACTAAAATTAAAAAAATGTATTCGTTATATTTATTTTACTTGCTATGCTACAATTATTTGTCATTACGTCAGCTCAATAAGATGTGAAATAGATGTCAAGAGACATAGAAGCAATTTATATTATTTTGACATATTTGTATTATGAAATGTTTTAAATTTTAAATTGATTTTTTCACCATAAATATTAGCTAGCTTATCATTGTCGAAGCTTTGATCATGGTCGAAGTAATTAAGCAATAAATAAGAATATAAGACTACTCAAAATGTAAAAAAGAAACTACTTACAAAATAGCTGATTTTAAGGTTAAGTATGGGCAGTTTGTTTACATTATTTATTTTGCATTTTATTTGGCTTTAGTAAATATTGGTTGGTATTGAGGTTATAGCTTAAGTATTCATTTTCTTTACAAAAAGAAGATTGAAACTTAACCTCAAATTGTAATCCTAAAATAATAATATTACTAAAATAATCTTAAACATTTTCAGCCTATCTGCGAGAAATACGATAAACAACATATTGTAACGTGCTTAAAAAAAATCGTTACCACAAATTCATGCAATAACGAATCTGTTGTTTATTAAGTTGGTACGGTAAATATTTTAAGGTTAAAATATAGCAGTGTCCCACTTGAAGTCTTAATATTATCGTTCGAAACTTAAACGTTCTTGTTTATGCCTTTCTGTCAAAAACTGCTTCCTAGCTGGTCTTCAGAGTGCAAAGCGAACGGTTCATAAGGACGTGTTTAATAGTTCAGCAAAATATCTCTTTGGTATGAAACCATTTGTTTCATATTCCTCCATCATTTGACGTCGCTGCTGCTCGATAATAAGGCTCTTCCTCATTTCTCTTAACCCTCACAGTATTTCTCTAGAACAAAGAATAACATTGTATTTATTACACATAATAATTATTTATCATTCACTAATCGAATTAAACCTCATAATGAATTTAAAATTTTAAAGGCATCTTCTGTCTCAACAATACCTCTATTCTATCAACAATACCTTTGATTAAGATTTATGTTTAGTAAATATGAAATATTTAAATGATAACACTTAGTCCGGTTTCATTAGATATTTGTGTAAATTACATTCACTTTTACGCAGCGCAATAATATTTGATCTCCCTTCGATATTTATATTTGACTGCATTTTGAAAACAATAACCGCAACACCGCTAATACCTAAATACTCGTCACCAACAATAACCACGAAGCAACAAAGTTTTATTAAGCGAATACGCGTAACGAACTGCGTCTGTCTACCCCACAGAAATCGAAATAATTTACTTAGTTTTCTGTGGTCTACCTGCTAAACCTTAATATTTATGTGAACAAGACGACCGAAACAGAAAACAAATGATTATTGAACTAGTCATTATTAAAAAATAACAGAAACTATGAATAGTAATTATTAAAAAATAACAAAAACTATGAATAGTAATTATTAAAAATTATAAGCAAACCACAGATGAGATTTGAACCCTCGCTCGGCTCGCCATAATCGCACATACCAAAGCACGTTATCCACTGAGCTAGCACACCGCATTCTATATTGATAGAAATGATGAACTACTATGAGTTGCAGACCAAGTGAGTTTGTGTGTGGCTATAGTATTGTAACATCTTATAGAAGAAGGTCGTAAGTCAAACCGAAGCGTAAGTCTATTGCTTTGTGCGATTGCCTATGGACTTTTGATCGCTACTGTATGTAGGCGTTTTGTAATGTTTTAATTTGATTGTTTATCAAATACTTATAGTTTGATTTTTCAATGACGATAGAGTGGTTGTGTTCCGAATTTACGAAGGGAAGCCGTTAGGAATCGAGTTGTTCAGAGCCGTTGCCCCTGATAGGTTCCCTTTTCCCGTATCATTAAATTTAATTATGGGCTTACCTCCTTCAAACTCTGTGGATTATCCGAATAACCATAAAATACTTAAATGGGATCTTAATTACGAATCAAATTAAAGATGATAGATAATACGGTGACGGCTCTCATTTTATTCAGGAGATATTATTTATAAGAAGAGATACCTAACAGATACAAAAATGTCGATAAATCACAGTTAGGGAAGCGGTTTTCGCATTGCGATATATTTTCGTCAGAACCTTTTATGTCGCACATAATGAATACAAATAATAATTCCAATAAATTCAGCAATAAAACTGTATCTACAGAGACATAACAAAAAACAGGAACAAGGACTTCCTTGTGGCGATGAAATACCGTGGCAAACGGAACGCGCACAACCCGGAATCAATCCATCCCGAAATTTTTCCATTTGTTGTCGTCGATTCTGATGCCGACAGACAGAAATACGAGAAAATTATTTGATCAGTATTTGCTAACTTTTTTGTATATAAAACGATACATCCTTCATTAATTTATTAATAATAAGTTTTCGTGTGCACAAATATGAAACTTATCCCTCGTCCTAAAATAAGGTACAACATTCTATTTATTTTCGTTGATTCGAGCGTACATTACGGTGGTATACCCACAGTTCGATTGGAAATATTAGGATAATATATTGGGGAAGCAATGGTCGGCGTCGAGAGGCAATGTCGGTCATTACTGGCAAATGAAGTGAGTGCCGCGCAAATGATTCGATGCCGGCCTGATTATGCCCGGGGAGCGCTATGCGTGTCACGCGGCCGGCATCCCACCGACCCGGTCTGATGGTTATGAACGTATTTCGTCCATATTTGTAAACGCATGATGTTCTGCGCCTAATGCTTTAATTACTAGGATTACTTGTTGCGTCATATTTGCAACAGGATTTCGATTAAGTTTGTTGCTTTGCCAATTTGTTCTCATAATATATAAGTCCGTACCTTCATCTATACTACTACAAAATCAGATATTATCCCAGAATTGTTTAGGTACTTGATAGAAGTAAACAATACTGTAGCCTATATATATTCTCTCAAAAGAATATAAGATAAAGGGCCCTTTTGCAGTGATTTAATATTAAAAATAATATCAAAGTTATTTTCACACATCAAAGCGGTGAGTATAGCGTAGAGATTAGCATGTATAGATACATCATATCCTATTCCGCTTTGCACTCCACAACACAGCCCCGGGCGCCTTCGATATATCGAGACGACAGTGTCGCGCGTCTGCTGCGTCCCCCAAAATATTATGAACCACGCACCTATTACATACATAACTATCTATAACATGAAAAACTATGTTGTCAAAGTTATTTTGTACTTGTGATTTACTAACGAATAGTTCGTGTTAGTGCAACCTACAAAAAATACAACATTCAGCATTAAATTATTATCTTATGAATAGTACTTAAGCGCACATTTAATAAGTAGTCCCAGATCGTACCTACAGGAACTGATTAACCCCTTGTTGGCCGCAGGCGCCATGCTCTCTCAATATGGACATCCGACCTCTTTCCGGAATCGCCCCATATCGCCACACTCTATCGCTTACCAATTGCTGACACAGCTCGAATTATTCATTCGTATTTTACCTTAACGTTTTATTTGCTTGGCAAACAACCACCCCGTTATATTTTGTTTAAAGTAATAAACCACACACATAATATATTGGTTTCTATTCAGAGAGTCGATTTCATAAGGTAATGTTTATTCAATAACATAATCAAAAGTAGTTCAAGATGGCTCTGACAGAAATCCATTTCCCCAAAAGCAGACAGAGGTGCACTTGATAAATATGTTCCATCTGCATTCGCTTGCCGTTTGCAGTTCACTGGCGAACACAGTTCTAACAATAGCTCCACAAATCACTCGGTTTTATAAATCTGTTCGGAGTGTTCCCCGCGAGCCACCATTACCATTTGCATTTCATATTGACCAGTTTAAAAGATATTTTTCAAGCTGATCTTCAAACAACTCTTTGAATAATAGGACTATTTCGAAGGTAAAGTCTAGACTAAGCTACTTGTTACCCACAAGAAATAACAGCAGCCGACATTGGTTAATAAGGTCGCATGCCATTATAATTTTGTAGGTGTCAGGCATGCGACCACGGCTTTACCTTGACCATTTTTGTACCTATGTCATGAATATGATATCTGTCTGAAATATTTTCTTGTTTCATACTTTTTAGAGCGTGATTTTTCAGTAGTCGGGTTTAGTTTTTGGAGTTACTTTTTATTTAAATTATTTTAGGGTTATAATTTCGTGATAAAATATTTGCAGAGCAGCTTTAATTTTTTTTTTTTGGTTGTATTGTATAAATAGGTATTAATTTTATAACCGCGGCGTACGTAACACAGTCTTACTTTTGCTTGTTTTTACCAATTTAAACATATTCATTTACTTAGACAATATGATATATATACATAAATATTTGTAAAGTGCTCGTTTCAAGCCCTTTCATTTATTTAAATTCATGACTTTATGTCCTCTAGAGGGCGCCATATTGCATTCAATGTGACGTCACATAGCTTATAACCAGCGGACAATCAAGACGCTTCTAATGATACCTTATTTGTCAAATTATGATGATCGATAATTTAAAAGTTATGAGGTAACAGATGAACATAATTTACATACCGATCAAAATCATAACCCTCCTTTTTGCTTCGCCGTAGACGGGTACACAAAGGTAACCTACATTGACACACCATTACCTGGTGATACACAGCGCTTTTAAAGTCAAGCCCCAGTATTACCAATAATAGCCTGCAATAACTTGTACAGTCAAGGCATCCTAACCTGTAGACTTAGTTATGTAAGGCGGTGATAAACTCGTCTGCTGTCAGACCGAAACTAAACTAATGACCAACTCCGTCTTGATTGGATAAATTTCCAGAAATAGAAACAGCCATGTTCCATCGACGTGCGGCGAACTTCTTCATTTGCGGTTGAACTGGCGATGTCTCATATAATCTCTACGTGATGCGAATAGCGCATCGACTTTATATCATTTTCCGCCGACAATTATTGAACTGAGCTGAACACGCCGGGCGCCGATGCAGCACATTGGAAATTAACTGAAAGTAATTGTCACTTTCTGTTAATTTAATTTAGTACTAACAGGAACCCAAAAATAGAAAATGTTGAGTTTTTAACGTGACCATTAAATGCAAATATATACAAAGAATATATATAAATAAAACAGGATATACATAAACATTAATTAGTTAACTAATTTATGAACAATGAGTAATTCCAAACAGAACAATTAACCGCCCCCAGTCAGATGACAAACCGCTATGTTTGGTTAAACGTTTTAATGACGAAGAAATATTTACGCAATCTCTGCAATATATTACACACTACGTGCCCCAAGATGATTTGCGTGTTTTCTGTAAGTTGGCCCGAATAAAGGGTCTGAGGGAAATCTTGAGTGACGCAGGTCCGACAGCGAGGGATACATTTTTGTCATTCCGCGCCTTTACATTAGTCCTTCTGCCTGTGCCATGTCTACTGGCCATTGAAAGAAAATGCTACAGATAAGCTACACTACCGAATAGGACCACAAAGGACGGAGTCATAGGGATCTTCTTGCGATTTAGATTGATTATTTGTACGATTCTTGTCTGGAGTTGTTCTCGTGTGAGAAGTTAAAACTAATCACTTCCTGTGTCGTAATAGACAACGAATAACAAACAACAACTCTTAAAAAATACAACAGTACCTAATTGTAAAGCCGATCCGACTTTTATAACACCGGAATGTTCTCCAATACTTTGTTATTATTACTAACATGCACACGTATCGAAAAGTTACCCTGTTATTTTATTATTATCGTTTATTTAAACCTTAAAATATTATTATTAAAGCAAAATTTCATTACCTTCCTCCTATTTAGGACCTATCCGAACAATTTAAACCTCTCGAACATTCGGGTAGGGTTCAATGGGAATTTTGTAAAATAGGTAACAATACGACCTAAATAAACATTATGGCATAATTCTAATATCCAAGTTAGCTTATCGTAAATATAAGTCCCAGTAATCTGCGCTGCTTCAGTGCCGGTATCCCAACATTGGATTCCGAAATTATTATTAGCTTTTGCTTATGCCTCTTTTGCATTATAATCCAGACGTTTTTAAAACCGATACAATGTTTCCATTTCGAAGTCGTTGAAGTAAGTAAATACACCGATTACCTGGAACCTAAACTATTTAGATTTTGTAAAAATACAACAACATAATGGTCTATAAAATAAGCGATCTGAACACTAAAAACTACTTATCTACTCAGTTTTCCGTCAAATAAAACTGCAATTTAGACATCTGTTCATTCCGACGTAGGGAAGAGTGCGGTGATCTGTAAGTAAGACGAATAGAGAACCTACGTGCCTGTGACACACGGGCAGGAATATATAGTGAACTAAACTTTATATGTATGCGTGATGAAGTTAAGAATATACGTTTACTCAATGCATTACACTGAAACTCGAATGAAAAAACTACGTCAGATAGATTTAGAATGTAGCGGATAGGAAACCATACTCTGCTTTTATTAAACCCATAATTATACAAGTTCAGTTGTGAAACTTTTCTAGTCTTGTAAAAGACTTGTGTAACATGTCGTGCATAAAACATGTACTGACGTTCTTTCAGACATGTATTGTTAACTATTTTGTACACCTTGTTGACAAGTTTTTTTGTGTACATTTAATCTTTACAACTTGTTTTTGATGTAAACCTAAAAGATAATAGAAACTAGTAGACACCACATGTATAATACACATGTTGTATAAGTAGGTAGCTCAGGGTGAAAGATACAGTAGCGGTCCATATACCCGACCTGGTCGCAAAATACTTACTGTTTATAAATGCTCCATTCTCTGTTTGATTTCGTATTTATATATACACTACCCTACCACTTTTGATCATCTCATTCGTTATTCATGACATTTCATTTGTATTGACTTCTAACGAGTCATTGGAAAGAGGGTGAACAGCTATTACGGTTCAAGTGTATCTCCAAATTAATTCAGTCAAATTCAATTTTTCTTGAATCTGAAACAACAACATGAATACTGTTGAATAAACAAAGAGATTTTAATACCTATTTATAGACGACTTCAAAAAGAAGGAGCTTCTTAACTCGAGTGTATTTTTACTGTAGGTATAATTTTCTGACCGTTTCGTTTCAGGAGGATCTTGCCAAAAAAAAAAACAAAGGCGTTCTCGAAGCAAGTAAATCAATCTGCCTAGCCTTTTCCCAACTATGTTGGGGTTGACATCCAGTCTAACCGGATGCAGCTGTCAGTCTGACCAGTACTTTACATAGAGTAACTGTCTATCTGACTTCCACATCCCAGGAACTGAATAATACGATACCCCTTGATAAGACTGGTCGTCAGACTTTCGGGCTTCTAACGACCCGTAACGACTGTCAAAGGTCCACGAATAACAGCCGGTATCAACAGCTTAACGTGTTTTCTGAGGCACGGTGGAGTCTCGGTATGTAAAGATGGTCACCTATCCACGGACCAATCCCGCCAAGCGTAGCTTAACCTGATGGATCAACCCGTGCGGCTGTTATTACTTAGCCACGAGCAGGTGAATATTTAACATACATTTATAAACGAGTTCTTTAATGTAAACATTCGTTTCGCTGAATTAATATTGTTTCAAGTTTTTTCATTCCCGGCGTTTAAAAAGGTCATGGTATCCTGCAGGAGAAGCTTAATGCCACTCGTTCTTTGCGTCATCATTTCTTGTTCAATTTCTTTGTACTCTTTCTTATTATTACGTTCTGAGAAAAACAGTGAAGGTTGAAGTATCTTATCTTTTGTCAGATGTTATTACTTATTCTCTGTTGTGTCAAATCTAACCAGTTGCATGCATTTAGTGAGGACTTGTCGCAGCGCAAAGGTTCCAACAGATAAACTGGCGCTGGTAACCGTCCCCAAGGGTAATCTCGCTGCAGAGTGGCGACACCGCGGCCCCACGAGCCACCTTTATAGCTACTTGTCTACACAACAACCATGCTAAATCTTAACACAAGCTCCAAGGCATCGTATCTGTTCTACTGTCGCAACAGTAAAATTTATCGTTAACCGTCTTCTTTTACCTTTTTCCACAGATGTAAGTATCATACTAACTAAAAATAATGCACACGCTGTAGTAAATCCTACTTTTACAACCAGCCCTTACTAAACTACTTATACATTTCCATTACACCGGGACTGCATAAAAAGAAAGAACTTAAATAAAATCCCTCATTTTACTTTCCTTTTAAGGGAAGATCCGAGAGAAATATTACGTCGAAGTGGAAAGATTTTATTGAGAATTATTTCGTTGCGTAGAGAGACGAAGGCGATAATGGCGGCACGGCGTACGCGGCGGGCGCGGCGTGCGCGGCGGGCGCGGCGTGCGCGGCGGGCGCGGCGCGGCGCGGTGGCGTGTGCTCCGCTAACGGAGTTACGGCTGGCTGGGGGACTCTTCCGTGTCTCGTTTGCTCAGATTTATGTTGACTCGTTTAATTACACAAGGGCCAAGCAACGATCTCGCCAACTTTTAAAAATTCTGTATAATCTGACCCAGAAAAACAGCCAATCACTTTTACAGGGGAGCCAATTAAAATATTTTTACTTGAAATCACAATTTAACGTCGAGCTAATTAAACATGAAGATGGTCATTTAGCCGACTCGATTTATTAAACAAATGGATAAGATCTAATAGTAGAATAGAGTTTATATATTTAACACATAATAAAGTGGGTATAAGAACCTATAAAGTTTTATGTGGGCCGTAAAAGTAGGCACGCTGGTAGAGAGGTCAGCCTAAAATGACATTTTGCTGGGCGGCGAATAGCCTAGTAAATTACTTTCACTAATATTAACAATCACCTCGGCATTACCGAAAATATAAAATATAAACGTTATGTTTACGATGTACACGGTACGATACAATCGAAAGTACTTTCTATTATCTCTTATGATGATGCTGCCGTATTTCTTGTGTTTGAGTGGTACATAAATTGTTAGGTCACAACATTTTGATCTTTTGCTACCGAAGCAAAAGAACATTATTCCTGTTTCGGTAGCGCTTGAAAAAATCAAAATATGAAATACAAAACTAAATATATAAACACAAATCACAGAATTGTATCGGAAGCTCGCTTCGTACAAAACTATCTTTAAAAACCATTAGTTCCTGTATCTTTCCGCCACATGAACGACTATAGCGCGCGTTCTAAATCTTTACGTCACCATTTATTACGACTAACGCTCTTATATATCTACGTGGACGGGACTAAACTGGAGGCTCTGCCTAGCCCTCTCCCCCTGTCTTCATACACACGTCACAACACGCACGAGTCACGACTACTTTCATCTAGTAAAATATTAAATATGATCGTTCTGACTTTTTGATTTCTTGACAGCTTTTCTGGTTCAATGGACATAACATGAACGGTACAAACAACTGGAAGAATACAAAGTCAAAGCAATCAAATGCCTTATCATGACCTAATTATAGAGTCACCATTTTTTTTAGTTGGGAAATTACGAAATAACTTCTCCCGGTCTGAGCGGAGCGGGAGAGCGTGTCAGACTCTAACTGACTAAAACTCACCCGTGTACCTTCGGTTGCGTTGTTACCGGGGGCTACGATCTCCTTTTCGGTTTTCTTCGCATCCCCGGCGGGCATCGGCCCTAGCGGACCCCGTTAATTCTGCTGACATCTCTTTGAGGCGCGCGTGGAACATAACACGGACGGACCTACCCATTGCTCACCGTCCGCAAGCTCGCGCCTACGGTGGCCGGAAATTGGCTTGCGATTCCCGACGGCGGTTAGGGGCGTAAGGGCGCGAAATTTGCCTCTTCCTCACGCGTTCCGCCTCCTCCTTCGCGAGCATTACCGCTTCGCAGAAGGAGGTGGCGGCCTCCCATTTCCTCTTGCTCCGTACCATGGCCTGAACCAGGGCCGGACGCGAGAGCCTACCGCCGCCGATCGCCTCCACGAGGATACGGCAATGCTCCGCCCAAGCCGGGCAGTCCTCCACCGTATGCTCCACCGTGTCCTCCGTGCGATCCATACAATGGCGACACCAGGGCGTTTCCTCCCGCCTTATCCTAAACAGGAACCTCCCGAAACAGCCATGTTCGGTGAGGACCTGCGTCAGGCGGAAGGTGAGGACGCCGTGGCGCCTCTCTAGCCAATCCCCAAAGAGGGGTCTTATCGCCGCAATTGTGCTGTTCCCAATTATAGAGTGTCTTGACATGGAGATATAGGTATTATAATAGATAAATACATATATGGGTATTAACTATTCATCCTCAGTACTTCAACTATACATATCAGTCTGACTTGGAATGACAATAATATAATCGACTTCTTGACCTTTCACGATCTTTCCTCCGGGAAAATTGGTTCCTATCCCCTTCGAAGAGGTCAGTATGTTACTGATTTCCATTTCATTTTATTATTACATACCCGAGTATAAATGTTATTGGAAAACCGTATTAGGTCGCCGAATATATAGCTTTGCTGTGAATACGTCTGGATCTGTATGAAAATTTGAAAGTGTTTCATCTGTATTGATAAATACGGACCGCATTTTCTTCTAATCGTTTTTTCCTAGGCACGTATTAAGGTATCCGTGTATTTGATTTCCTCGAACCACTTAAGCTAATATCGCACAAACACAAGCACACATTAGAAGCATTAACGCGCATCCAGTTTCGGGTTAGTTTAACCTCAAACAATCAGATCTTGTTACTGCCCAAAGTCCTTTTGTCCTTCAGCTCTCATTCCGCCGGATGAGTTTTATATATTTGGCTAAGAACGATTTTCTGAACGTATTCTACTTGAGAAGAGATTTTACGATTTCCATATATTTTTAAATATCTACATCGTTCATCTGATAAAGTTAGGTATTATCTTCATTTTCATTAAAAAAGCAACGGACTTTAAAGTTTATATATTTGCACATTTTAATCATTCTGATTCAAAATCAACTCATTTGCAATCCAAATGCACGCGAACTCTAAAGTTATGAAGAGATAACGTCACGTCTACTATCTGACGTCATTAGGAGCATAGACGTTAAAGTTTAATTAAAGTAAATACCACAGACAGCTGAGAACACAAAGAAAATGAATAAGTTTCTGAAAGCCTTGATATATAATTTTATATAAACTTTAACATAGGTGCAACTATTTTAGGAATATAATGAAATATCATCACAAAGTTCGTCATAAAAACATCTTCTATCGTAAATTGAAAACATTTTATCAGCGGAGACCACCATTGATTCTATAAATACAATGCACACAATAAAATTTTATCCATTTATATTGCCCTCTGTTTTATCAAATAAAACAACTATTTTTGTTCCACAATCAGTGCAGCTCATATTGTATTTCTCTATTGTATCAAAGCAGGAAAGGACTATAATATCCTCAATGACGAAGCGAAAATATTAACTGTTTTATATTAAATAAGGAAAGGGTAGAAGATGGAATGATATCACTTCTTTAATAATGTAGCAAGTCTCAAAAAGTAATGTTCAGTGAGTATTAAAATCGAAATATATAAAGTGCTCCATTTGAGATTAGAATCTCTCAAAAATTATGAGTGACTCAATGAAATTGTATCTACTCTTTTATTTATTTGAAAGGTACTCAAATGACTTATTCATTAGTAAGATAACAAAAACATAACATAACACAAACTGAACATAATAAAAAGAACATTAGTATTTACTATAGTGATGAATTTGTTACTTCTACGAGTACACAGCACTTACAGAACAAAGCTGTTCACCTATATGAAGTGACATAAGGTTACTAAAAGGATGCAAGAATAGAAAATATAATTTCTCTTGCCTTTATACCAATTGATTTGGGGTCGGTGCAAAATATCTTTGACAACAAGAAAAAAAAAAGGCAAAAGAAACTTCAACTTGACAGTATGTATGTGTGTATAAAGGTTGATAATATTGAAATCACTTCAACGCATATCAGGCAGCCCCACAGATAACAACAAACTTTTGTGTTGGGGATTATACTTAATAATCTTCTTGCTTACTAGTTGTAATATGTTGCTAATCGGAGTGTAATATTTAAATTACGCCGGCAGGCGGCGTCTCCATCTTGTATAATCCCTGAGGTGCACGCGTTACGGTAGTTATGGGAAATAATAAGGTGTTCAATTCGTAACCACCATGTTTTATGTGTTCAAGCTATGTGTGAAGAGATGTGAATGAATTTATTGCATATCTATCTTTTTTGGCAGCATAGGTAAGGTTTTAAAGATATATATTTAGATAAGTATAGAATTGTTTTTTATATATCTAACTAAAGTATTCATGTTCTCATTCAATTTTATTCGAGCTGCAGCCAGACTTGGTTCATGAAACATTGCAATCAGATAAGTTATCATAACCGGTTATCACTTATACGAATACGCTTCGTCTCCGTATTAAAGTGTATGGCGTTTGAGCTGAAATACACTGATTTATAACTTCTTTTCTTCAAACAGAGTTCCAGCTATTGTTCAAAGTCAAAGTGAAATCATTTATTTTAAATAGGCATATAAAAAGCACGTTGAACGTCAGAAACAAGAAAATAGAAGTGGCCAAACAAATTCTCAGCACCATACATCTTAGAGAACAGACCAAACTCGTTATAGAGGCGGGACTTTTGACATTGTGGAATTTCAGCTGATCTCGGAATGTTGTCCAGTTTTCTAAATGCGGCCCACGCTAACTGTAATCTTCTCATGTCTCTGTTTGTTGATGCTTTTTCACGAAATCAAGATAGACATACCGGTCAACCATCCCCAATATTTTATTTCAGACTTTAACAGAAAGATTTGAATTCCTGAAGATGTTCGCCATAATCTTGACCTTAGTCATATTCATTTTAAGTCCTATAATCATCCGTTATAAACCGCCATCTAAGATTTTATATGACGTCATAGAACCTCCCCGCGGAACAACATGACGCTTCTAACTATACCTCGATTGTCAAAATACGACGAGTAGTTTAGGAGTTATGAAGGAACAGATGAACATACAACATGAACATCCTTTGGCTTTGGTATAGTCGGGTAATTAGCAACCAGTTTGTTTTTGTCTAGTTATTCCAATATACAAGTGTATAGGTGTAATCTCGGAACTCTCTATTACTGATTTATTTTAACAATATACGCCATTAACCTTCACGGTCATGAAATAAAACACCTCCATGCAGATCACCAAAGATCAGTACCTACTTACAGCTAAGTTACGTTAGCAGTATAAAATAAAAGCACTCGTCATCTGGCGCTGTCTCAGAAACAACCAGTCAAACATATCCCTGTAGGAGGAGCAGTAAATAGTGCAAACAAGTTGTCTGTTACAAGTGCTACGCTGCTATCGTAGCATCTCGTGCACTTGACTACGCCGTAGCAAGAAAGCGCAAGATGCTACGGTACATACAAACGAGCATGCTGTCCGAACCAGAAATATTACTTTAACACTAAGACTTCTAAGTCAGGAAATATAAACTTGGTCTTTTTATTGAGTTTGATACAGTACAATGTTAAAAGTGATAAAACTATTAACATTATTTTATGTTTCAAACCCAAACAGTAGTGTATGTCACAATGTCCTCGTGCATCAAATGATTCGTGTCCAAAGTGAACATTTTACAGTACATAATGACCTCTACAGATATTTTGTTGTTGTATAGTAAAAAGGAATAGAAAGATCTGGTCGGCAGGATGGCCCACGGCCAACTGGCGGCTTCGTAGGGATTGCGACGCTGTTAACTCAATACAAACGACGCTATGACCTACACTAACTACCACATTTTACATCGTCGAACTAAAATTAGCTCTTTCTTATTGAGGTTCCATCGCAAATTGTACTCTAATGTAATTAGTCGTCGCAAGATAGTACTATGAACAAAAGGCTAAGTACTTTAATAGGGACATGTGTTCCTGTAAGTCCCGGAGAGCTGTTTATTTCGTAAGCAATATCAGCACAAGACGTCGTCTATTAGACGGTAGCGCCGGTTACAATCATTATAGCAATATCTACTGAGTTTAAAAGATTGCAATAGTGCACAAGTGTTGACTATTTGTTATTCCTTCGCCTACCAGCTCCAATAAAAGCCATTTTCCTCAGTTGCTTCTTGCTATTTGCCCGAGGGAAAACCAACGTTTCAGTACATTTATTTATTTTATGCCCAAAGCAATATAAACACAAAAGAATATTAATATCAATTACTTACTGTAAATATATAACAAAAACAAAACGCTATTAATAACTGTGCATGAAGTACGTACGTGGAGTTTCAAAGTTAACATGAACATCAAAAGATAAATGAAATGCATAAAATATCAATGTCACGAGCTATGTAAAAAGAAAATAAAGAAAGAATTCCATTTATTTGCAGTAAATTACAACAAAACGTTTACCTTTCATGAAGAATGCTTTCATGTATGAGTAACATTGGATGTCTTCGATAATATTTTCAAGTGCGGGGTTCGAGCTTGTAATACAAGCAGGCTTATATTTTCTCCTATTGTTCTAGGAACAATTTCCTGATATGAAACCCTTTGTTATAGTGTGATGCAAGCAGTTGGCGGCCTGCCAGCTCCCCTACATGTTTCATATTTCACTGGATCAGCGCAGCTTACAATAGCTGATGTAACATTTCTTTAATTTTTACGCTATGCAAATACACTGTCTATCGACTATTAAGCTAATGAAAGACAATGTGATCTGACGAATCGTGTTAATCATTTGTGAACATTAAGCAGACCTTAAATACGTCATTCATTAAGTATCATTTTACTAAGTGTCAAAATCCTTGTAATAAGACCACTTTATATCTCAAAAGTTGTTCCTTAAACTGCTTCATTATATTAAATAAAATACAGCAATATATGTGTAAGTAAAATCATATAAAACGCAGGCCTTTATCAAACAAATGCGAGTACGCACGCACCCATTGATCCTTCAAAAAGTAGGCCACCTAACGAACCATTATTATGCCTACGATGGTAATATATAAATGTACTCTTTTCTTGAAAATAGGAACCGAGTCAAGAATTTCTCGAGTCGAGTGGATTCATTAAAGCGAATACTTCACATTCGATCGAGAGGTAATGGCATTGCTTAAACGGAAGACTGTATAGTAACTTGCATAAAAGAGAACCGTTCACAAAAGAAAGGCGGTTTTCAACAAACCGTTGTCCGCTTTAGATCTCTACATTGACTTCTTTATTGTATGTAAGTATTCTTTTGTCTAGCGCTATCGAAGCTTTAGTGCTCGACTCGTCCAAAAATATAGCTGCGAGGCGTGTTTGGTCTCCGTCCTCAACGAATATCTTTCTTTTATTTTTATCCGAATACTGAATCTGGTTCACTTCCTACGTGATTACAGAACTTTCACAGCTTCGTATTTCCCCGGCTTTAAAAATTTCAAGGCCTTCGAAACCTTGAACCCGTCATACTAACTCACCGTTACACCTTTTGTTAAATTTTTGGCCCACACACAAGAATATCTGCCATTAGAGAGGTAAATACAGGCGGAAACCCCTGTAAAGATCTATAAATAATATATAAAAACAATTGCCGTGCGCTAGTCTTGATTTCATTTTATTTTTTATTTTGTTCGTTTCAATACTGGGGTGGTTTAGGAAAAAGAAAATTAGGAAATAAAAAATATTCGGAAAATTGAAATTTGATAAGAAAAATTTGAATCATGGTACGAAGTTCATCGAGTAATCTATGTAGTTTGGAATATAAAGTCATTCGTAGAGATTCATGTCGAGTCGCGACGACAGTGAACCGATAAGACGGACCGGGGTGAGCCAACTCATTTATATGGATATTTGCTGACCACGCCGCAAGCATTCTTGCGCTCATTTACACTTTCACCCTTGGCTGCATTTTCAATCTGCTTTAAACTACACCTTATTTGTAACAATCAGAGTATCTCCCAAAGTCTGTCTTACATGACCCACATAACCATTGTCTACAGACATATTTATAATACACCTACGTGGATTGTATTCTCTAGACGAAAGAGCCTAACGACGTGAATAAAAAATGAATGTTTATCAAAACCAGTGAGTGCTCACCCATCCAAATACAAACCAATTTGTTGTTACTTATCGAGAACACGATAACATTCGGTAACGTTTATATTTTCAAAAGAATAAGAGAATAGTCTAAAGCAGCGCTTCTCAAACTTTTTTGGCGACTGAACCCTTTTGGAGAACGAAATGTTTGACGGAGCCCTAAAATAATCAAAACCTGTTTTTATCTGTACTCTTCCTTAATACTCATAATAATTGACATTAACATTTGCATCTAATGGGGGGTATAAAATAATTTTTACTTTTCATCAATTGTTTGATGTCAGGCTTGATTGAAGAGAGTTGAAGTGACATGTCAGGTTCGGCATCCACTGCCCTGGTCCAGGCCATGGTACGGAGCGAGAGGGAATGGGAGGCCGTCAACTCCTTCTGCAAGGCAGAAATGCTTGCAAAGGCGGAACGCGTGAGGGAGAGGCAAATTTCACGCTCTCACGCCCCTAACTGTCGCAGTAGACGCCCTGGGCTTTGAGAATCACAGACCGATTCCCAGCCACCGTAGGCGCGGGCTTGCGGACGGTGAGCAATGGGTAGCTCGTCGTTCAATATGGACCAGGCCCTGGTCGACGGCGGGTTTTGTTCCTCGCATTCAAAGAGATGTCAGCAGAACTGACGGGGTCCACTAGGGCCATTGCCTGCCGGGGTTGTGGGGAAGTCCGAAAGGTATACCGTGGCCCCCGGCAACATGGCAACTGAAGTAACATGGGTGGGTTTTTGTCAGTAAGAACCCTCCCGCTCCACCCAGAGCGGGAGATGTTAAGTTAATAATTTCCCAGACAAAAAAAAAGGTTCGGCATCTCGAAAGGTTTGACTCTATTGCGGTGTTTTGTTTCTTTTTCGCACTGTTTGTAACTCCGGTCTAAGTTCAAAAAGCCTTGTTAAAGATTAACGCCGAGTTAACTATCTCACTTTTGTATGAAGCAGTAGTATTTTATGTTTGCTCCTATGATCTTCACACAATATTGAAAACGATCGGGATTGCAGTGGACAAGTTTTGACGAAATTCACTATTTTTACCGCTTTTTGAACTAATTTGAGATGTTTCATAACTTGTTCCACTGGTTCCAAGTTACATTTTTTTTGACGTAGGAGCAGTATCACGAATAAATAGTAAAGCGACTAGATGTAGTTCCATTGTATCCTGCAAAGACACGCTAAGCAAATGCTGCCAAATCTAAAATTAGTTCTTGAGGAAGCTGGGCTCCGCAAAGCCTCCGCGAAAATACTGGACACAATGAACCATTATTATTATTTACGCGGAGCTCTCACCGAGGCTTCGCGGAGCCCAGGGGAAACGAAGGACACTTTGAGTAACACTGGTTTATAGTATAAGCAAGTAAACGTGATATTTTCTTTCTTTAATCCAGTCATGAGGTAGCAAAACGTCATAGCAGTGGTTTAATTAAACACCTTTATCTTTTATTTTCCTATTTATACTGAGTAACGAAAAAAAAAACTCATTTATCGAATAAAATTGACAAAATACTAAGTTATTCAAATAACGCTGCCTGTTTTTGTTTTTATTGTAAGAACAACTTCTAAAACTCCGACGTAAATCAAAATCCGTGTTTTCGAGTACACGATTTGAAAATATTTAAAGATACATATGTACATAAAATGTATATAATAGTACTTTATGTAATAAGAAGGGTTGCAAATCACGTATCGAGAATGCGACCGTTATCTCTAACCCCGAGCTCCAAGCCATTGAGTTACAAGAGCCTGCCGTGGGACTTGTTATGATGCCGGGTAGTAATGAGCGCTCCCTCCCTGACTACTGTACGATGATAAGTCAAAGATATCGCCATTAACAGCACACAATGTGTAGGTATAGATATGTGGTGTATGGTGACAGTTATGATAAGAGAAGCAGTTCAGAAGACCAAAAATATTGAACAATAAAATTGTATTTTTAGAAAGAGAAGCCAATAAGAATCGTGAAACCTTCACCATTAATATACTCGTGTATAAATCCCCATCCAAAATATAACCCAAGGCCAAATAATCTGTGGACCCGGTAAAGGAATGGCTACCAATTCCCATGGGTGCCATAAATGAGGGCCGGTTCTATTTTTTGACGTTCAGCAGCATCTTCCTTTTGAGCAAAAACAATGTCGATTGAGATCGACTATTCATTTGCTAATTATAGTGATAAATACCATATGAAAGCTTATATAGAAGCCTGGAATGAATTCTCCCCATACTTACTTTTAGAACGGACTATGAACGTTTACGGGCTCATAACGGGGATAAAGCAAATGACCGCCATATTCATTACTCCCTATTCCGAAACGTAGAGGCATTATTGTCTCTTGCGACCGTGACTCTTTTGAGTTGTATCGATCAATTCACTCTACATGAAAATAATACGAATAGGTATACACATATATGGGTACAAACTATTGTGTATAAAAACTAGACATTAATGGAACCATTAATAAAATAGTTCCTACTTATATATTTTAATGTCAATGAAGTTAGCGAGCAATAGACCGTATAGTGATCACGATTTTTATTACTAAGTTAATAATGCCCATATCTACGTATACTTATATATTTCACATAGGTACACAGAATATTCCTACTCAAATTTATTTCAAATATGAGTTCATTTGTCATGAAATATCACAGCTTCATAGGAATCCACACTGGATTATATGAGATAGAGCAAATCGGGGGCGAACGAATATTGAAATAGGTATTATTCGAATTCAATGGCTTTCCTTGACTTGGAATTCAATACTTACATAATATTTGAAATGTCATCCAAGTCTTTTATCAATCTACTTTTGTGACAACATTATGGCTGAGGTAAAATCCTAATTAATATTATAAATGCTAAAGTGAGTTTGTTTATTTGTTTTTTTATGCTTTCACGCTAAAACGGCTGAACGGATTTGGATGAAATTTGGCACATGGGTAGACAATGGGTTCGGATATAGGATACTTTTTATCTCCATATTCTCACGGGATCCAGATTCATGCGGTTGAAACCGCGGAGCACAGCTAGTATTTATTATACAATTTAAAATGTGAATTTCGAGCGAGACATCCAAGTGAGATCTCTTATCTAATCTTTTATGAATAAAATAGACAATATTTACCTTAAATCAATCTGCCTAGCCTTTTCCCAAATAAGTTGGGGTCGGTTTCCAGTCTATCCGGATCAAATAAATCTCTAGTTTTCTGTAGTGCCTTGGTTTTAAGGGTTCCGTACCTCAAAGGAAAAAACGGAACCCTTCTAGAATCACTCGTGTCTGTCAGTCTGTCCGTCTGTCACAGCCAATTTACTCCGAATCTAATGGACCGATTAAGTTAAAATTTGGTACACACATGTATTTCTGTGACCCAAACACGGACGTGTAACGTAAATAAATTAATTTTGAATATGGGGTCACTTTTGGGGGGCAAATATGAAAATTAAAACAAAAAGTTTTGCATACTATACGTGATGATCTCAAATACATATTATTTAGAATTTTAAAATAAATACATTTAAAGATATTTAAAAAAAAATGATGAAAATTGACCATTCAAGGGGGAAATGGTCAATTTTCATCAATATTTTTTAAATCTCTAAAACTACTGACACAAAAGTTTTGAAAAAAAAACAGGCTATGGTTCTTTACGTACAGATTATAGGAAAACCTATAAGAAATCTATGGTCTTAAAATAACATGGTTAATCTCTCAATATTGTTCGTACAAACTTACATGTACAGTTAGAATATATGGGAAAATATGTTTATCAACTACAATGTTTTAAGTTTGTATTTGGGATAAATTCATCCCAACTACTGAACCCTTCATTGTGCGTGGTCTAACACGCACTTGACCGGTTTTTTTGTGGTTATTTTAATAATTTTATCAATCAAACCAACCTCGACATTGTGTATACCTTGATAGAAATAATATTTTCTAGACAAAAGCATGGGTCAAGAACTGTTTTAAAAATTAAATTTTATTCTTCCCAACATTGCCACGAAAGATGTCATACAAATGCAGAGACAGTCGCGAAGGAGCTGGGGTCGTAAACGGACTATCACTGGAGAGGAAATAGGGCCATAGCCGCAGACGCACGCACGGAAATGAACCCGCCCACAAACGCTTCCTCGGCGCGCCGGCGGTCTGCACGCAGCCGTTTGTTAAAGCTCACTCCGGAACACTGCCACCACTGCTCCTTCTATCCCGCAGATGTAAATAATAAGTCGACAAACAAACAATGCTGCACAATTATTGGATTTTAAGATTAAGGATGCAAGTGACGGGAACGTTTTCAAAATAAAAAACCGGCCAAGAGCGTGTCGGACCACGCACAATAAAGGGTTCCGTAGTTGGGATGAATTTATCCCATGGACAAACTTAACATTGTAGTTGAAAGACATGTTCTGCCATACATTCCAACTGCAAATGTAAGTTTGTACGCATAATATTGAGAGATTTACCATGTTATTTTAAAACAATAGACTTCTTATAGGTTTTCCTGTAATCTATGAGTAAAGAACCACTCTCTATATTTTTTTCTAAATTTTCGGCTCAGTAATTTCAGTGGTCAATAAATATGTTTAAAAGTAATTATTTTAAAATTTAAAATAAAAATTGAGGTCCTCGCAACAAGTCCTTTCATTTGTTATGTCACACAGTACAGTTCGCAAAACTTTTATTTTTAAATTTTCTTATTTGCTTCCCAAAAGTGACCCCCATTATATATTTAAAATGCATTTATTTACATTACACATCCGTGTTCGGGTCACAGAAATACATGTGTACTAAGTTTCAACTTAATCGGTCCATTAGATTCGGAGCAAATTGACTGTGACAGATGGACAGACAGACAGACACACGAGTGATCCTATAAGGGATCCGTTGTTTCCTTTTGAGGTACGGAACCCTAAAAAGAGTGCTAAATGTTGGTGTGCCAACAAAACCTGTAACTTTTAAGTAAAAAAAGAAGTGATAGTAAAAGTAGTCTATAAGTAGCCTATAATCAAAACGGCAAGTGCTTATTTCATAACGGCATCCGCAAACAAGCGTTATCATAATATGTAGCCGAGTCAGTGCGCTGACAGGCCGGGAGTGACAGGCGACTGAGTCACCCTCCTCTCATTACATACCTTTCCTACGGCTGTCTACCCCAGCATAAATAATAACGTACTCATTCATTTACAATGTGATGATGATTAAGTTGAGTCACCAAGATCTCTTCCAATATTTATTATCCAATTTAAAATCGGTCGGCGTTTAGAAAATTTATTTCTGAGGCTTTCTTTATTTCATGATCAGAGTCGCTTACTCGGGAGTGGTTCAGTTTATATTCGACGGCAGTATTCGTACGGCACATTTGCTTCCAATTCAATTCTCTGCTCGGCTCGTTGCAGCAGTGAATGAGCCATCGCCGAGATTGTCTCCTCGCGCGCGCCGCACCCTGCGTCCACCGCGACGCGCCGCACCACGCCGCACCGAACCGCCGCGCCCGCACTCGCTCCGCGACAAATTCCATTCCTTCACCTGCGAGTAAATCCGTTTATGCCATTATATAACGGTAATGTACGCGTAAATTACCTACTTGTTCCTTGGGGCGCGATAACTCAATAAAAGTAGGTACCGCAATTTGAGAGTAAAAATTCTTATAAATTTTTATTAAAGTGTAAACATTCTTCGAGCCTGACGCGATGTAAATGTAATGTAAGGCACACTACCTCCATTTATGATCGCTCTCTCGATGCTCAGCGCTCGCAGTGTTCGCACGATATGTGAATTGCACTTCCGTGCTACAGAATAATAAATACTAAACACAAAACAACGTGCTGAAAACTTTTTGCTATTCGCTCAAACGTGTGGAAACTACAGTAGATATCCATTACACCGCTGGGTTGTTCCAGGAGATAGCTACACTAGGTTTAACTATAGGTTGTAACAAAAACAAAAGCAAAATTATTCATTTGCAGCGGTTTGTTTTTTGTGCATGAATAGTTGGGGGTTCTCAATCTAATCTCGATTATACGAGCATTTCCAATGGTAATGACTTCTGATCTTACCGGAGCGCAGAGAGCTGCATCTGGTAAACTGCCAAGTGAACGTCTTGCTGTTACGACTATTACGCGCAGGTTTACCTCAAAGTCACATATTTGTCCTAGTAATAAGTGCGAAGGTATTATAATTGATTACAAACACGACGTCTGTACCATCACACCAACCATATCACACCAACCATATCACACCAACCGAATAGTTTTGTATTATAAGCATTCAGAACACATTGCGCATTGGTAAACAGTTCTAGCTCATGGAACCTATCTTCCCCTCTGCCGGGCTCCAGACAGAACCCACCTTGCAGGTATAACTGTAAATCTAGATCGACAGAGAAATAATCCCATTGTCTACCAAGATAGATAGGTTACGCCTCTTTGCGGTAACCACAGTAATATCCCGGGCTATATCTATGAACTTGGGAATACACTAAGAGCTTTTCCCTATAACAGGTTCTTTTACTTTGATTTATCGAGACTTTACACAACAGCATTATTAGTACTTAGTAGGTATTCTTTGAAGTTCAATTCTCTGTGAAAGCACTTTATAGGTACATCGGAAAGTCTCATAAAACGTCCTAGCTGTCACAACAAAGCAGACATGCAGCTGGTGTGAGTATTGCGGTGTGACGCTGCTGTGGCGGCGCCTTCGGAAGGCGCCTTTGGAAGCGTCCAATCAGCGAGTCAGCAGTGCGAGCCTGTACATACCGTGTACGGTAGGTATTAAAGAGTAGAAATTATATAGTCTATGGTAAGAAGGTCGCCTGATTTACTAGCCAAGATGAACCACTGTACGAAAATCTGCGCTTCCTGAGTCTTCACTATTGATATTCAAGGACCGACGCTAAGTGTATCTGATAAGGACAGCAGCCTTTAATCGAAGTTTATTGGTTGTGCTTTGTTTGGTTATATATTTACTAAACACGCTTTTTGCTGCCCGGTTGAGTTCTGTCACGGTTTCTTTAATCGTTATGACCTCAGTTATGACAGAATTGTTTTTACCCGACTACGGCAAAGCAAAAAGGAGGGTTATAATTTTGACCAGTATGTATGTATGTGTGTTCATCTCTTACGTCATAATTTCTAAACTACCGATCGTAATTTAACAAATGAGGTATCATTGGAAGCATTTTTATCGTCCACTGGTTATACTCTATGTGACGTCAAATTAAATGCAACATGCCGCCCTCTAGAGGACAAAGTCATGAAATTTAATTTCTTTTTAATTGTGCCATTTTGAGTATCAAATGAAAGGGTTTAACGAGCACATTACAAATATGTATATAATATCATATTAACTAAAAACAGGCAAAAGTGAGACTGCTACGTACGGCGCGGCTGTAAAACTAATACCTAATATACAATAAAACCTAAACAAATAATACTTTATCACGAAAATATAACCCCAAAATTATTTAAATAAAAAGTAAGTTCAAAAACTAAAACCCGACTATTGAAAAATCACGCACTAAAAAGTATGAAACAAGAAAATATTTCAGAAATAAATCAAAATATAGGTACAAAGGTACAGAAATGGTCAAAGTAAAGCCGTGGTCGCATGCCATTATACTTTTGTAGGTGTACAGGCATGTGACCACGGCTTTATTATATCTATGTAAAATTATGTTAACGGGTCTAATTTTTTATTAAAATATAACATAATTAAATTGGTGTAAGAAGAAGCAAGTACGAAAATGATTCAATACTTTTCTATACAGACGTATCACTAAAAGAATAATACTATTGATTTTAATGAATTTGCAATTAAATTAACAATTTGGGTCGCTTCATTTTCAACAGTTCGTTTTCCTCGTTCTCTCTCATCTTGATACAAATAAGCACTTTCACGCAAAACTCAACGTAAGGCCGCCATTATTCGCATCATTGGTTAAAAGATATCTTAAATATCTATATAAAAGTGTACGATTTGATTACTTTGCGCCGTAAGGTACCACCCGCGGGGACTATCTTAAAACAAATTGTAATGAGATTTTTATAAACAATAGGATTTCAGAGAAGAAAAAAATTAATGCTAAGACGGTTAGCAGGCAACTTAAAATAACGAGCATTTAGGGAAATTGATTAAATAAATAAAGTTGCCGAGTTTTTCCTTTTTGTTAATAACTACTTATTCAAAAGAAGGCCGCGCGCCTTTGTTCCTTATCGTGGGTATTTCGTTATTGGCTTTTTGATTATTCATTGTACCAATTTCATTTTTTATAAACTTTCTTAATCACAACATTCATTACTAACATAACACACTATAGGTACATCCCTCAGCATGTACCTACGTTGTATTATTAACATGCATAATTTATATGACACTTCAGAACCTATGGTAGTTACCCAACTCAAAGAAACCTTCAATGGATAGAATCACTTTCACATTCATTTAATTTTCTCCTTTTAAAATGTGCCTGTGCGGACAGTAGGTAGCTAGTGTCAACTAAAATATTAATTGCAATTGTATAGAGTGCTACTAGTGATATTCTATCACTATCGGATAAAGAGCCGCAATTTGTGGCATATTAGTGGCGCCTACCTAGAACCGGTTAAAGTGCTGTAAGGATTTGCATTGTCACTGTCATTTGTTATTTTGGTTGAGTGTTGAAGTTAATTAGCTGCTTGTCGATTTGTATTTGTTTTACCTACATTTGTTAGTGATATGAGCTCCGCGAAGCGCCGTATTATTGCTTGGAAACACTACACCATGTTATTGATTGGAAACAAATTGAGACCCGTTACATGGTCTTCCCCAACCTTAATACTCCCACTAACTTACAAAACTTCGGCGATATTTTTCTCGGCATCTATAGCTTTGCGCACTTTGAAGTTTTCAAATTTTCACTAAAAAGGCTTCCAAAAAAAATGCCGCTAGCGCACTCTATACACTGCTATATTAATTTAATGAACACTCACTAGCGTGTATCTAATACCGTAGTATTATATTATCTGTGCTCATACTAATATGTCATATCAACGAATATGTTGGGAGAAAAGTGCGACGCCTACTTCATACCTTCAGCAATTTACCCATCAAATGAAAAACTTTTAGCTTGTAAACGAATTTCTATACTATTCGCAACGAGCGTGCTTACTGGCGACGCACATCGCACGACTTGATTTGAAAAGTGTCTCTCGATAAAAATTTCTTGGCACTTATGTATGTAGGTACCTACGTTTACTATTCCATTGCAAATTGTTTCGGTATTTCCCTTATGTGCCGATATTCCGCGACACTGACGTTTTATAGTTTTCTAAATAAATGTTGGAGTAATAAATTTGTACCATATAAATTCAAAACTACTAGTTACGCTACATGCAGGTTTTATATTATTGACTATGGCAGCCCGTAAAATAGACCACAGACAACACAATTACCGACAATATACAATACGCGAGCATACACCAGTATGCTCGCGTATTGTGAAACGCAACTTGGCCGGAAGAAGGTAATTTATAGCGGGTGAATTTTAATTAAACTCGAATTAAAGCTGCTGCTGACGAAACCGCACTGAAAAACATACCCTATTATTTACTTACATCTGCATTTTAATACGAACTGAACTACAAACTGTTCGTTAATCTACGTTTTATCGCATGTTTTACACGTAGATGTATGTAGGTGAAAGAGCAGTGCAGTTAAATTTATAATTTGACTCAAATGGTAATAAGGAAGTACCTTATTTAGATTTTGTAAAAATATCTGCGTTGAAATCAGGCAATCCATACAAACGTCTTATGGAGTTTACTCCACTGTTTTTTACACTGTTATATCTACTTGTCTCAAAATTATCTTGCCCTGTAAGGAAATAGAAAAAAAAAATTGGTTTTAAAGATATGAGCGTCGAAACTTCCATATTTCAACACAAATTTTAACGCATCTTTGGACGTAAATAATAACTCCAGCTGTATGAAAATGGTAAAATTTTTACCTACCGTACAGTCATAGATAATAATTTATTCAAGAATTCATATAACTTTATTTAGAAATCATCCAATCGTTTTTTTATAATATCTATACGCCCAAAGGTATATTCATGAAATTCTACGCGCTCGTATTCGTTATAAATCATCGTCCACAAAATAAATAAAAATATTAAATTAAAAAAACTAAATAAATTTACTAAATAGCACACATATTAGCCACGCCCACCAACGAGTTCGAGCCGTCGCGTCGACTATTGCAACCAGCATGTGAAAATATTTACAAACCCATTAGCATACTCTTCTGCTTCCCTAGAGATTTGTTGGATCAAATTTATTTACTTTTCACCAATACCATTATATTATTAAAATTTAGGCTAATTCCAAGAAAAACATATTTTCCTGGTAATTGTAGATAATAAACTATGGGTACAGTCTTCACTTATATAGCGACCGATTTTCAGCTTGCCCGTGAGGACTGATAAATGTCAGTGAGGGTTAAAATTAGTTCAAAGCATGAGTTTTTCTGATATCGATGCGATGCATCAGCTGGTCAGGCAGTCATGTCCAGCTGTAAACATTTAAACATTGAATCACAAACCACCATTTTTAACCGACTTCAAAAAGGAGAAGGTTTTTAACCTACTTAAAAAAAAGGAGGAGGTATAGGAGGGATATTTTTTTTTTGTTTGTTCGCGGATAACTTCGTCGTTATGAACCAATTTTGATGATTCTTTTTTTGTTGTAAAGGAGATATGCCAAGGGTGGTACCATGATAAGGAAACCAGGATCTGATGATGGGATCCTGGAGAAATCGAGGAAACTTTTCAAATATTATAGGCAAACCTATAGCGATTTGGGTATTTTTTTTATAGTAACTAGTGCAGTTGCTCTTGGAAAGCACCATTTGGTGAAGTGGAACTGATGATGAAGACCACAAATAGCCACCGGAAGTACTCAATAATAAGTATTTCACGGGTTGCGATTCGATTACTTTGATAAGGTTTTAATGCAATTTATGCTCGTCACAATGCATATGGAGAGGTGGAGCTGATGGTGAACTACCAGGAAAACTCCTCAACGATTAACGTCCCTGCATCGAGAAAAATAATATTTTGTAAAAGGTGAGGAGCAGTTGAGATTAGGCTATTAGATAAATTACAAACTACCCACTAAAAAACGAGAAACAAAAACTTATTACAAAAAAAACAACATACTTCCAAAAAAACACTACAAAGTGAAAAATAACTTAAATTTAGGAACTTAAATAATAAACCAAAGACAGACTTCCGAAATTTAAGTTATTTTTCACTTTGTAGTGTTTTATGGAAGTCGGTTGTTTTTTTTTTTATAAAAAAGTTTTGGTAATAGCGTTTCAACTATAGTTCATTATACCGATCGTTTCACGAGATCTTTACTGTTGTGCTTTCAGATAATCACATTTTTAAACAGAATAAATTCTACCTTACTTACTTTTAATCTTAGGTCCTTAACTCTCAAATAGAACCCACAATATAGGAAAAAGACAACGTCTACATTCATTATACTGTAGAACTACTTTAAAAGAAAAACTGATAACAGGAAAACATCACGTCTCCATAATTGCCTTACAATAAATCTAGTAGGAACTCCATACCGTCGACAACCATATATTGAAGGTATGATTTTACTCAAATAACTCTGTATAAATGTGAACCTACTTACTATAACAACAAAGTAGGGCTATAGATATAGATATATTGGAACGATACACGTAACGAGATCCTTGTGGAGAAGCGCGGTCCAAACTCGGCCCCTCGAGACACCGGACCCTTCCGAGAGGTAACCGTTGTGGAAATATCTATACCTACTCCATTTGCTCGCCAAAGCTTTCATACAATTTCTACTTGTACTCACGAGTGCCAATATAGATGCGAGTACGGGCCTCGGACTCATCTCATATTCTGTTATCATCTTCACCTAACAAACAGCGATCGAGCAGCTAACATGTTAAAGATTGGTATCTAATTTATTCATATGCTCGTAAATGGGTACCAACCAGGGCATCTTATTTTGTAAAAACATAGTACTTAAGTTAATAATGAAAAGTAAAAGTGTAAAGACCGTGGAACAAAGAAACCAGCGTACAACAGAAAATACGCAAAAATCGGTACACAAACAAGAATCAAATCCTGAAATACCTACCCACGTATAACGAGCCTGGTTTCATTACAACGGCCCATGATAATTGATGGCGTATCAAAAGCTAGTAATTTATTACAAGAAAGTTGGGCAATTAGAGCTAAAAACACAAAAACCAGACACGAGGGAGAACGTTATCGACGACAACATCCATTCCAAAGTCCCATTAGCCGCAGCGGGTATGGGACCGCAACGTTTGCACCTACAAATGGTAAGTCCGTAAGTACTTCATATGTACCTATACGTATGTATCTAGTAGGTGCGATTTTGGTATTCTAGCATGTTTATATTTTAAATTAAAGAAGCTGAAATAAATTTTATTTTACGTTGCTGTTTATTTTATAGTTTTAGTATCTTATGCACGGCTTCGCCCGCATGGAAGTTGGGTATTATCAAAAGGGAACCTACTGCCGGTATAAAAAGTATCATCCTACGTCCTTATCCAGATCATGATCTACCGGCATCGAAATTTTAGAAAGGGAACAGACACAGAGACTTACTTTCACATTTATAATATTTACTAGCTTTTGCCCGGGATTACATACCTAATAGTCCAGTAAAAGGTTAAAGGTTTACTCCTACCGATACCGCTGCGCTCTAACCATAATTATTTTGTTACGCGTAATTTTGAATCTGTGATATCTTTTAAACCATTCATTTAAATGAAATGATGTTAATGCATATTTTAATCTAAATTAAATGCCCAATTTAAATATTGGTGATATCGGTCAATATAGCAATGGAATTTTTATCAAATTCTGAAACATAATAATGGTTACTGTATATTCTAAGGATGAGAAGATAGACATATGCCATCACGGACTTTTTTGTTGAACTTTTTAAGATCTTCAATCCTATAGAACGTAAATTTGATGTACCTATTTCTAACGGTTTACGCGGCGCTCACCAGTAAAGTTCCCAGTCGGCATGATTTTTTCCGACATCTTCGACAATAATCGCCATATTTCAGCCAATTTACACAAAACCTTCCACAAGAATCACTCTGTGCATCGGTGAAAACCATTCGGTAGTTTTTGAGTTTATCGCATTCAGACAGACAGACGCGGCGGGGGACTTTGTTTTATAATAATATATGTATGAGTATAAGTATCTGTGGACAATTTTTAAGTAAGTAAATTAGTTCTTTAAGCCGAATTTAGTTGTTTACTAGTTGCGCAAACTTAGTTGTGCATTGATAGTTATCTATTTAGATACACGTGAAACTATCAATGAATAACTAAGTTTATGCAACTAGTTTCGTAATGTAAATTTACTTTATTTTTATCATTTACTCACAAAGTGACCTGAGACTCCCGGGAGTCTCGTTAGTCGACACTTGATAAGTTAAATAATTTTAAGAACCCTACTGACCGTACATTTTTTTTTAATAAGGCCGATTACATAATCATCCTTATATTAGTTCTACACAACGAGTCGGTTAAATGGTCACTAAAAATCTAATAAAGTTTAAAAGACCAACTTTCTGAGTAACATAAAATCTTTTTTGATATCCTACTTAGCCATTTTTTCTTACGAAGTTTCATGATGAGTTCTAATATGAGGTAACTGTGTTCAAAGTTTTTCTTTTATAATAGAGGGAAGTGCCACCACCTTTTTTTTTTTTTTTTTTTTTTTTTTTTTTTTTTTTTTTTTTTTTTTTTTTTTTTTTTTTTTTTTGAGGGTGGGAAATCATCAAATAACTTCTCCTCCGCTCTGGGCGGAGCGGGAGGGCGTGTCAGACTCTTACTGACTAAAACCCACCCGTGTTCCTTCGGCTGCCCTGTTGCCGGGGGCCACGATCTCCCTTTCGGTTTTCTTCGCAACCCCGGCAGGCATCGGCCCTAGTGGACCCCTTCGAATCTGCTGACATCTCTTTGAGGCGCGCGTGGAACACAACGCGCCGTCGACCCGGGCCTGGTCCTTATCGGACGGTGAGCCACCCATTGCTCACCGCCCGCAAGCCCGCGCCTACGGTGGCCGGAAATCGCCTCGCGATTCCCGACGCCCTGGGCGTCTCCTCCTGCGGCGGTTAGGGGCATGAGGGCGCGAAATTTGCCTCTCCCTCACGCGTTCCGCCTCCTCCTTCGCGAGCATTACCGCTTCGCAGAAGGAGGTGACGGCCTCCCATTTCCTCTCGCTCCGTACCATGGCCTGAACCAGGGCCGGACGCGAGAGATCACCGCCGCCGATCGCCTCCACGAGGACACGGCGATGCTCCGCCCAAGCTGGGCAGACCTCCACCGTATGCTCCACCGTGTCCTCCGGGCGATCCACACAATGGTGACACCCGGGCGTTTCCTCCCGCCTTATCCTGTGCAGGAACCTCCCGAAACTGCCGTGTCCGGTGAGGACCTGCGTCAGGCGGAAGGTGAGGACGCCGTGGCGCCTCTCTAGCCACTCCTCCACCACCACCTGGAATATCAATATCAGTTCAGGGTTCCACGGGAATTTTAATTTGTTCATAACAAATAGAACACAACATATCATCACGCCTTGTTTTCCCGAAGGATAGGGCAGAAGTGCACTTATTGTAGGTACACCCACATTTCGTCAATTATGTAAGTCCCATGTAATAGGGGGGCAAATAGAAAAGTTGCGGCATAATCTGTTTAACCTGTGAATATGGAAGTTTTGAATAGGTATCCTAATCCTTCCTTATTCCTATTTATATTATAAAGAGGTAAAATTTGTTTGTTTGCATGTTTGTTTGCAAGTTTGTAAGTAGGAGGTAATCTCCGGAAACCTACCAATCGAATTTAAAAAATTCTTTGCGTTGGATAGCCTAATTCTTGAGGAAAGTTATAGGCTCGCAGATGAAGCCGCGGGCAGAAGCTAGTTATATATAATACTAGCTTTTGCCCGCGGCTTTGACCGCGTGGATATCGGAAAATATCCCACGGGAACGTACTACCGATACCGGGATTACATACCTAAAAGCCGAGGACAAGGTCATTGACTGGTACCGCTGCGCCCACGTTACGGCCAACCATAATTATTTTGTCACGCGTAATTTTGAATCTGTGATTCCCTTTTAAATTTAAATGAAATGATGTCAAGTTGTAGTTTATAGGATAAGGATTAATATAATACAGGTCAATTTAGCTTCGAAAATAACTTTTTTTTTTATCAAATTCTAAAAGTTAAAATGGTTATTGTGGGTCATCCTTAGAAGATAGAAATAAGCCATCGCGGCCTTTTTTGTTGAAATTTTTAAGATAAACAATACTGTAGAACATAAATTATATGCAACTTTTACGATTTCCGCAGCGCACGCCAATAAAGTTCCCAGACGACATGATTTTTTCCGACATCGTCAAATTTCAGCCAATATACACTAAAACCTTCCGCACGAATCACTCCGTCCATAGATGAAAACGTTTTCAAAATCCGTTCAGTAGTTTTTGAGTTTATCGCGTTCAGACAGACAGACTCGGCGGGGGACTTAGTTTTATAATATGTAAGGATAGGGATATTATAAATGCGAAAGTAAGTGAGTTTGTTTATTTGTTTGTTACGCTTCCACGCTAAAAAGGCTGAACAGATTTTGATGTAATTTGGCACATGGGTAGACCATGACCTGGGTTAGGAGTTTAGGACATAGAATATTTTTATCTCGATATTTCCTCAAGATCTAGACTTATGCAGGTGAAACCGTGGGGCGCAGTTAGTCTACTATAAATACTCCATGCGTTAAAATAAGAATTTAAAAAATACAGCAGAAAACAGCTTATATTTTTTCTTTTGTAAATCATTGATCTGTAACATCGCCCTGCTACTCAAATATTGTCGGTAAAAACTCATTTTTGGGTTAAGCTGCTCTTTGTACGAGCATAATAAATGAAATAGACAAATTATAATGTGTAGGCAGAGTAAATAATAAAGTATTGCCATTACACGTATGAAATGTGGAAGCTCTGTTTCTCATATAAGGTACTTATGTGACTCCGGGTGACACATTTTGACTTGCAAAATTAGAATGGTGAACCTATATGAAGGTGGCTGAACGGAATATTGAATAATTTGATGCTTCTTTGGTACGGTTTGCTAGTATCGGGTGATGTTTATATAAAATACTTATAACTTAAAATAGTTGTTCTTTGAATAATACAACCTACTTATATCGCAACACGATACTACGCGACGGTTTCATGCCGCTGTACTACTCTACGACTATATGGGCAAAACCCTTCTCTATAGTTTCGCGCAAAAGCATCGACTCACCAATGTTTAATCAAAAGCCACACAGTTATGTACACGATCATTCAAATCATTCGAATCAGATCAATTTGAAACAGATTGCAAATCCATTGCTTCTTTTGCTCGAAAAAAAAAAAATCTGCGCAACAACGTAAATAACGCAATGAATGTTGTTGAACTGTCAAAATGAAACATTAGTCTTAATCGTTTACGTAATTAGATAGCAGGTCTTTTTCCTACTATTTATGCATTCTCATTTAAGCTTCGGCCAAACCTGAGCGACCACAACGCGAGAGGCGGGATGCGAAGCGGGAGCGTCTAACGCGCAGCGGACGCTGCTCGTGTTATTAAATGGTGCCTTGCACATCTACGCGACCGCGACGCGGGAACAGTGCGTCGGCAAAGCGGGTGTGAGCGGAAAGCACGCGTCTTGTGGTCAGACGTGTGTATAGATTATTACATTATTCGGACGTCTCATTATTTAAACTCCACGATGACAGACGATAATAATATAGAGATGTTTATCGAAAAATTAAGAGAACATACTCTTCTATACGATCTGAAAAATCCTGGATATAAAAATATACGTAAAAACGATAAAATATGGGACTCAATCGGTCTGTTCCGCAAGGGCAAGCAATAAAAGATCTTCTTCATCAGAGTCAGACTGATGTTAAATATGAGACTGACATAACACAACAATTTAGGTGCTACACTAAGCTATAGACGTGCGGCTGTGACTATTCACTAAACAAAATGAAGTTCGCTGTTCGCGCTGTAGTCGCGCAGGTGTGCACGATAATTCTCGCGTTAGTTTCGCGTTGATATTTTTTCCATACAAATTTCAGGGGGGTTTTACTCCACTGTTTGACATGGTACATCCAAAGTTAAACATGATATCGTTTTGTTTCATTATTAATTTTGTTTGTGCGGAAACAGAAGAGTAAAATATTAAGCCGTTAAAAAATTAGGAGCCCACAAAGATTCCTTTTTCTTGCTAATTTTAACGCAACTTTTGGGGTAAATAAGCAATAAAAGAAGTGTAAAATCTCCAAAACAAAGTCGGCACCGACAAAGCTCACTTGTCGAAGAGTTCAATAAACTTTATTTGTAATTGATTTATGCAGTGGTTTTTTCATAAAACCCTATTTTCAAAAGGACTTTTCGTAATTTATTCGCACTCGTTTTACTAAAATAGTTCGGAACGGTGTTTGTGTGCGTGCAAACTAGACGTTGTGCACGTAGACCAGTGTCTAACTGCTCATCACTGATACTATCTCTGTCGGACACGATGCCAGGTGACACAGCGTGCTTTTCGGCCATGCAGTGAGTTCGAGCCCGCGACTAGTTTAACCTTAACGCTCCCACTTCGCTCTCGCGTCCCGCGTTGTAGTCGCTCAGGTTTGGCCGAAGCTTTATTATATTAGTATACAAATGTTGTGTTTGACTGCCTCATTGCTCTAATGATCGCAAGTGCTACTGCTGAACATGAGGTCCTGGGTTAGATTCCCGGATCGGGTAAAGTGTCATTGGGTTTTCCTATCTGAAATTTCTCGGTAGCAGCCCGGAGTCTGGATTTGTGCCCGGTTGATGGAAATAGCCTCGCCCCTTATTACATGGGACTTAAGCATAACTGGCGAAATGTGGGTGTACTTGCTACATGGACACGTCTGCCTTCACCTTTCGGAGAAACAAGGCAACAAGGAAACAGGCAATATTATGATAAAGTATATATTTTAATTTTCATTATTTTGTCCTTACTCGTCATCTTTATAAGTACCTAACTACGTAACTTAATTAAAATCGGACTTCCTGCTATTTTCTAAAGTTTTATCACATCGCTCAATTCATTTCTCTGAAACTCCTTGAAAATAAATAGGTATCTTCAGACGCAGCCGATTTCGTTTAGTACGCACCTACTGTACGTCATAAATTTTAATGAATTATTTCTGGAAATTTGCATAATTATCGAATTAACATTGTTCAGCTTCCAGCTGGAATCATTTTAATGAGGGGAATGTCGTCAGTTCTCTCTTGGATCCTTTTTTTACGACTGCCATTGGTGCTTATTACAGAATAAATTTTAAAGAAGTGCGCGAGGAAATTAAATTTGGCAGGGAGCTATTTAATTAGAAGCTGGAATGGAAACTTTTTACACAGCATTCAAGAATATGGAACTGGAGCTATAAAAGTAATCCCCTTTACGATCTCATTTCAATCTGACTGCAACATTCTGAACTGATAGTATGTAAATCAGATCTACAAAATGGAGCAGCGAAGTCCAACGTTATAGGTACCTAGGTACCTACCTACATATATTGTTTTGAAAAGCAGTATCTGGCTCTGGTTGTAAATTAAAGAACGACATTCTCCTTGCTAAAGAGTGGTTTAATAGTCTCTCGTATTCGGATTCCGGATACGGTAAATCTTAAATTAAGGTAAATAACTTGACGCGTAACGGAACGAAGCGTTTATCTGCTACGGCGTAGCAACCGACATAGCAGCTGGCGTAACAGTTACGTCATCTGGCCAGCTTCATCACAGGTACCTTCTAATAATTACTGTAGTGAACGCTAGCACAGTATCCATAAGTAACAGTGTTATGGCTTCATAGAAAACGACCGAAACGACGCACTTCGAAATCTCAGTGTAGATCAGTACGCAACAGTCTCGAATTCGCAGCAGTTGGGCGTGAACTAAAGTGAATACTACCTTTTATTAACCTTAATTTGTGCTTTAACTAAGATGTTTCCATTCATCTAAGCCATATTTTCATTATCTATCGAGAGGTTTATTCGTTGAAATATACGTAGTTACCTATGTATTCTTTAAACAAAGACTTGGCTTCAGTTATTATTATGTTGCAGGTAGGTAGATACTATTGCAGTTTACATGAGACTTGGGCGTAAAATTCAGATTTTCCCATAAACTTTAATTTCACCCTTTCCGGGTTTCCATTTAAGTAGTACCTACGTATGCCTTTGTCGTTTTTCGGGAATCAGAGGCTTCATCGGGAGCTTTAAACGTCAACACAATCGGTTCAGCGGTTTAAACTTAAAAAATAGACGCACAGAGACACTTCTGAAATATGGGCTTTTATTTTCTTAATGTGTTTCTGTTTTTTCTTATATCCTGCGAGTAGCTCTAAGCCTGTGCTTTGATACTTTTCATGTAATTTACACAAATATCTAATGAAACCGGACTAAGTGTGAGTGGTAGGTAAATTCTTTCCTAACAAAACATACTAAGTTGAATAGTAGTACCTAATTAGACGTTCGCTGTCGATAATCAGGAAAATATGGCCAGAAGTAAGTCGTATAGATGACGATTCTTTGATTCTTAAAATTTATTCAATTTTTTTTCTGTATGAATTGACAAAAGACAAACAAACCTAACTTTTCCCAGGCATGGTTCCAAAAAATTTCGAGCTCGCTTCGTTCGACCTTGCTTACCATAAACAAACAGATTGAAACAAACAGATTTGAATTTTCAGTAATAATTGATTTTACTTGGGTTAAAGCTCTTCCTTTTTAAGCCGAAAACGCTATAGCTACATCCATGAATAGCACAATCTGGAGCTGAAAACACCTCCATGAAAATAATCCTACCGGTGCCCATGCACAAGTACCACCCTCGGTAGAAAGAAAGTTAGGCGTGCTACACATTTGTTGGATTCGGGTCGGCATGATTTGGCACAGCTGGACGGAACGAAAAAAAATCGCAACCGCCATTTTAGATTTTCACTTAACCCACCATCCGCCATCTTGGATCGTAATTGAAGCATTTTGAAAATCCGTGTCATCTATAATGAGGTTAAAAACTGAAAGCACTTTGTGTTATGTTTACTTTTGTGTCGATCACAAATTATACGAAAACTAGATAAATATGTATGAGACTTGAAGTGTAGCACTACTAAAAGAAGCGTCTACCACTGGTAAAAAGCAGCTTTAGTGGAAAAGTCAATAAATTATGAACGTTTTATAATTTATAGGTTATTTTGTGTTTAGTTCGTTTTTTGTTAAAGACTGGAGGCGTACGATAGAAATAACCTGATCAGAGTTGAAAACGAACTCGGGCATGATCTCCATGACTGGAAAACCTCAGAGATAGCACTTCTAGCACTGATCTAATATCATAATATAAACACACACATACTTTACTATAATTTAAATAATATGACATCACTTTCTCCCATAAAAGGATTAAAGGATAGCAAATCATCTCCACGAAATATCGGATTCAAATTTTTTTCGGAGAGCTTTCTCCCACAGTTTTCTTCTTATAACATTTTTGGCAAATACATGGGTCCCCGTATTAGCGAGAGAGCGAGAGAGAGAAAGTGTGAATTTGTAAATCCAATCCCATTTGAAATTTTTCAAATTATTGGTCATGGATGTCGTTTTCATAGTTTTCGAGGGTGCTAAAGCCGACAATGAGGTCAAAATGTAAATCCAAGATAGCGGCACGGCAAAAAGTAACAGACTTAAAATAATAATATGTAAAAGTCATGCAAAATGCAAAAAATTCGTCCGCATCCTTGTCAATAGGAAAAGTTCCCAAAAGGCTGGCAGCATTGCCACGTTGTATGGCAATGCTGAACCCCATGGTCTTAGTGTTTCAAATATAAGTCCCAATAAGATTGGAGTATTTGCGCCGTTTGAGGTTTTCCGCACGTTGTATCCCACACCAAAGGTCTACCTACCTTCCAACGCATTATGGTCATTCCGTCTAGTCTCTTCCCATCGTCGCGTGCCAAGCCATTGGGTTTTCAAACAGCTGGCACTCCGGCGGTGAAAAGAGCACGACGGATGATGTCATTGATGCTGGCGTGCCGTGCTATCCGGCATGTGCTCTTACTGCAGGATAGGCCATGGTGTCCGAGACAGTCGACACCTTCACTGCATTGGCAGCGATGCGGAGCCTCACAAGGAGTGTCCAGACGCAGACAGGTAGCGAGCCGGAAGATGGTATCACCCAGCATAGTGCCTATGTTGGGTGACGGTAGCATTGTAGTTGAAAAACATGTTCTCCCATACATTCCAACTGCGAATGTAACTTTGTACGCACAATACTGAAAGATTTACATGTTATTTTAAGACAGACTTCTTAAAGGTTTTCTGTAATCTATGGCTAAAGAACCATTCTCAATTTCTCAGAATTTTATTCAAAATTGTAGGTCCCTTAGCTCCGAAACTACTGAACCTAAAATTTTAAGGGGGTATGTTCATATATTTTCTTGAATATCTTTAAATATATTTATTTAAAGATATATAGATATATAGAAATAACAAATAAAATATATTTGAGATCCTCGCAACAGGTCCTTTCATTTGATATGTTATAGTTTGCAAAACTTTTTTTTAAATTTTCTTATTTACCCCTCGACAGTGACCCCCATATTCAAAATGAATATATTTATGTTACACGTCCGTGTTTGGATCACAGAAATACATGTGTACCAAATTTCAACTTAATCGGTCTATTTGATTCAGTGCAAATTGGCTGTGACAGACTGACAGACAAACAGACACACGAGTGATCCTATAAGGGTTCCGTTTTTCCTTTCGAGGTACGGAACCCTAAAATTGATGATCTTTACACCTCTGCCTTCCCCTACAGGGGAAACAAGTGTAATGATATGACTGTATGTTTATTAATAAAGTTTGTGTCAAGAAAGAGTTGTTTAATCATTTTGACAGGAATCTACGAATAAAGTACCCGTCACGAGAAGCTATAAATTATGTAAACAAACATCTTTTACTAAGTAAACATTTTATACTGCGAGATAATAATAAATTGACCATATTCAATCGACATGAAATATAGACGGGTTATATGAAAGTAACAACCTATTTAATTTAGTCGGATCATATTTAAACGACGCAAAGCGCTATCGTTTGTGTTTCTTGGTACCGGAACGCGTCCGTCGCAGGGATTGTAAACTATCGGGACGCCATTTTGAAATAAACGCGTCATCGGCGTCATTCGAGTTTCGAATGCGTACGAGTTTGGAATGGAAGAAGATAATTTTTATTCCAAAATCGATGAGACGATTGATAAAACTGTAGACAGCTTCGTGATACATGTCACTGATTCTGACACAGAAATGGAAACATCTGAATCTGACGAATAATTATTCTTAAATAATATATGTTAATTAATATTTGTTACTTAATAATTTATTAAATCTTAAACAAATTCATTTTTTTTGTTGGTCCAAATGTTGTGAACTCCTGAACACTTGTTTACAAAATTTATAGCTTCTCATGACGGTTACTTTAGATAACGACACGTAATTTTGATGAAGTTTATTCAGATTTACAATCGTAATGTTTTAAAATCAAGTTCCTATATCCTAAACCTCGTATTTAGCACCAGGTAATAATCTAACAATAAAATTATGCTATAGAGCTAGGGGCGATGTTGTTGTAGATTCAATAACAGTGTTTTATCATAAAATCCTATCATATTAGAAAATGTGGTCCTGGTTGATTACATTGTACTCACTATTTACATTTAAATATTGGTCAAACATGCACATGGTTTCTAAGTAGCTATTAATACCTACTAACTGTGGCAGTAAAAACTTTCAACGGTGAAATTACCGGTATATCTTAATATTTCATAATATTATTAACATCTTGTCTTAGAATAAAACAATAAATCATATAACTGTTTCCTATTCTTATATCACACACTTAAGTAGAGATAAATGTAACGTTTCTGGTACAGGATGTGCATTTTGAAATGCATCACTCCATTAATTTATAATCGAGACGACAAACAAACTTACATTTTACAAAACAACAATATAATAAACAAATGCCTCATAACTCATTTTGAGCTGTTGTATACTAGAGCAGAAAACGGCAACTCTTCACTCTTGAAGCACGAAAACGACGATAATATCCTTTAGACGACTCACATAGTCCTTGTAGGAAAACGATGGACGGCCATATATCGCTTACCTTTCGGCGAATGTTTTCCTATCGTATCGCGGCAGATGGAAGAGTAAAGAATCAACGTTATATCGAATCGTGGCCGTCGTCACCGATTGGTTCGACAGCGGCGGGCGTATTCAGGTGCCACTTGGTGCAGCCATTGTGGCTGAATGGCTGAAACTGTCAACATGTATGTGCGGCTGGTGGAAAGTAACTCCGTGTATAACAACACGGGTGGGGAAGGGCGCATGGCGTGTAGTGCTGAGGCGGGGTGCAGGGCCGCCGCGGCGCCCGCCGCAGTGACGTAGCGCCCCGCAACGCCCGCACCGCCCGCACCACCCGCACCGCCGCCGCGCTGCCACGCGCAGTTTGTGAACAATCCGCATAGCAGACATTTTAGCACCTGAAATATGACAAAGAAGTTTATGAGCATAACACTGATAACAGTTCCGTTACAGTCTAGAGTGAATTTTTTGTGTGGGCGTTACTATAAGAATTAGCGAGAATTACTCAATGCAATGAGTCTCCAAGCCGATTTTAATGAAAATTAAAACAGTATCATTAGATTTTTGAAATATCAATTTTCCTAGCTAAGAATTTTGGATTTTGGAAAAAATATTTACCAAAACAGTAAAACAAACCATGTGATATTGGCATCGGCAAAAATGACGAAGTTCCATACAAAATTACATCTCCTATTTAACCCGTTTAGGAGATTTATGCCCGTTTTCACCTTCACTAAGTGACACTTAAATGTAAAAAAGTGCAATTTGATTTTCAACGCTAGGTTCAGCGCTGAGAGTTGAAAATCCAACAGTGCACTTTTATTTAGGGATTCATTTAAGTGTCACTTAGTTGTCCATGAAAACGGGCATAATTCTCAGAAATCCTTCCTTAGTGCTCACTTTCGCTACATAAGGAACTATTGTGCAAAATTTGATGCTTCTAGACCCAGTTAAAATGACAAATGACCCAGTTTAAGCTGTGAATTAATTTAAGTTTTTTTTTTACGCAGAAAGATAAAATCTGTACCTGATCATAAGCCTGCCCACAACTAGAGACAGTCATGTTCAGTTTCTGGCAGATTGCAAGCAGCTGTTGTCGAACCTCGCATGCATACGTCAAATTCTTGTGGTTCAGATAATTTTCTTTACACCATTGCTGAAAAAAATATGCATAAAACGTTTAATATGAGTTACACCATCAGTTGATCAGTAAATGTCCGTATAAATAATATTTATAACTGACCTTTTTTAAGGGAGCTTTGCAAAAAGCTTTGAAAACATTGAGGAGAGTTATGTGATCTCCTAGAGGTGACAAGAACTTCTGTTTCACTTTTATAGCTTCTTCTCGCTTGTGCATCGGAGTGTGGAACACGTTTTCACTGGACAACACTGCTATTAAGCTTAGCGCCTGGAACAGAAAAAAAAATAGATGTAAGAAAAGAAAAGTGAAAAAATAGACGTTAATTTATTTAATACAATGTGTACTTAAACATAACTGGCGAAATGTGGGTGTACTATGTACTATGAGGTACACCTCTGCCTATCCCTTCGGGGAATATAGGCGTAATGTTATGTGTGTGTACTTACAACATTACGTTACAATGAACAAACAACGAATATACGTACTTCGTCTAAACAGTTATATTCCGGCGCGCTCAATAGAACTTTAGAATATTTCGGCTCTATTGGGAAAGTCGACATCTTCTTCCCAATTACCGTCAGTTTAGAGTTGATCTCATTGTCAATAGCACCTGTAACAGTCAAACATAAACATTTTACGTGAAGCAGAGAAGTTTCCGATTGAATTATTATACACAAAAGTTTTAAATTACAGTTGTTGTTTTCTCGTCACCTTATGGATGGTGTACGAGCCACACAGCTATGTTTTTTCAACTAATATCTATGTATTGGTAAATGTAAACAAAAATTACCTAATTCCTTGAGTAAACTGAGCGAAGCTTTAACGGAATCAGGTGGCGGGGTGTCGATTAGAGGGAATGTGCTGGGCTCTGCGCCCGCCGCTATTAGCAGCAGCAGTGTCGATGCTAGTGGACACCTGTAGACGAAAACAACAGTTACAAATTATACAACCTTACAATTTTTCTTTTGTAACGAATTAATACAATCTTATGAATATGACCTTTGCCTTACAATGGGACAATAAAAAGTTGGTATTACTAATATTATGGAAAAAAATTACAAGTTTTATCATTACTTTTTTGTATTTGGTTTCAATTCAAATAATTCAAAATGAAACTCAAGGCATTTACTTCAATAAAAGCATTTACAGGCACTTTTGAATTGTCAAGGAGTCGGCCAGTCAGAAATATGAAGCTAGTTGCCCATTGAGGCCCATTCTAAAACGTAGTTCCTATGAAGAAGAACGGGCAAGAAACTCCATGGACACTCTTTTAAATTAAATTGTTACAAAAATATTAGTTACATGATTAATTATACAGGGTTTAAGGGATAGCCCTCCGCAAACTAACCGGGTACATTCAGCTCCTTATTCTGAATCATATTCCACCGAAAATTTTCCCAGGAAAATTTTAATTTTTTTTTTCGTTTTTTCATTTACTATTTCTTTCTTTCATTGTAAAATTACATTCTCTGTACGCAGTATTCCATTAATGTAAATAGAACAGGTAAAACAGAAAAAACAGCAATGGATGTTGAACAAACGACGCGTGAAATCAGCTGTCCAATTTCTCGCTGCGCTGCCGTTCGCTACCTACCTACGTGCGTTTTGCCACGGTAGCGATACATTGCGTGTAAGGTAATAAAACAAATCAGGTTAATTGGATTCCCATAACATTCCTGAAATAATGTACCGGTCATCTTAGTATGATATACTGACTTCACCCTATCAGTCTGCGGAGGGCTGTCCCTTACACCCTGTATAACACACGCGCCACCATCAGCGAGATATTGAGTGAACATAACATACTCTCAGCCGCCACACGCTACATAGTAAAGGGCTTTGCTTGGCAAACAAGAGATTTAATATACTACTTGAAAGAAAGAAAGAAAAAGTATTTATTGAGACTCGTACAGGAAATCACAAATTAAACTAAAACACACTAATTTAAACATTAATAAAAATAAACAATAAAAAAAACAAAGTAAAATTAGAATAAAAGCAGAAAGTCCTATACGAGGCCAAAAGGCTCCATCTCAGCATAAGCAGCGACATTTAAAAAATAAATGTCGCAGCGCTGATATTCTGATAGGGCCCACAGTGATGTCACGGATAGATAGATACAGAAATGAAATAATAATAATAATAAAAAAATAGATGTGTGAAATACATTAAAAAATAAAATATATGTAGTCCGCGTGTCTGCACCCGACGTAACATCAGTTACTTGTCTGTGCCTTTAGTAAATGTGGTACTCCAGGAGACGCAGACGCCGACACCGGCAAAAAATTGTTATAAAAAAACATTACGGCGGTTTATTGCTGCGTACTCTGTGAATGCTACAATAGTAGTGTTTATTATAATGAAAAGTGTTTTGTGGTAGTCAGTTAACGGCATTTAGAGAAATACAGATAAACTAATGTTATGAGTGATTGAGTGGTTTAAGAATTTCAAATTTCACCTATGACAAACAATGATAAAGAAAAATAAAGAATAAAACAAAATGCGAAACAACTGCTGTGTCTCAGTGAACAATCGCTGCCAAACGCTCGCCACCATCGACAGAAGCGTGCATATCAAGGGTAAGTTTAATGTGTGGTATCCTTTTGAAGCTGTAGTAAGTGTTGTTTAAATTTTGATTCTGAAAGTACCAACCGTCTTTATAGCACAAAAAGGAGGTGGCAGGTCGTTCCAACAACGAGAGGCAGCGAATTTGAAACTACCACGGAAAGCAGCAGTTCTGTGCGATGAGGCCAACATGAGGTACGAAGATGCTCTGGTTTTAATCTTGTTAACATCGCGCGACCATAACAATTTCTTGTATAAATAGTCTGGTTTCTTTGTGAGAATTGTGCCAAAGAGTAGGGTAGCCAGGTGAAGCTTTCTGCGTGCTGACTTTCTCATCAAATTACCCTTATTTAAAAAGGGATTGATGTGGGATCGTGCTGGGACATTGTAACAGAATCTTGCGCAAGCATTCTGCACCCGCTGGATAAGATTTTTGCTTCTACCGAAAATGCACGCCCCATACACAGTGTCAGCATAGTTCAGCTTGGAGAACAAGTGACTCACACAGCATGATACGCATATCCACACTTATGTAGGGACGGACACGACATAAGGGCTTGAGTCGGTAGAGCCAAGTAACTCCTGCTCGCAGTCGTTGAAGTCAAGCTGCAACTTTAGCACTATCTGCTCCAGCTGGCCTTCTTTGCCGTCTGGCACTGCAGCAATTTACCTACTCTCAAGCACCTCGATCCTGGCTAAAAGGCTGTCAACCCGCTCGGTAAAGACTCCTATCGACGTGTTTAGGCCGGGCATCTCGCGACGAAACTCCCTCATTTCATCCCGAACCTACCGCTGCTCTGATCGGAAGAGCCTTATTTCATCACGGAGAGTCAACTGTGTATCCGACGAGGGCTCGCCATCAGTAATCTGTTCGCTCCCTGGCCCAAGACAGTACCCCAGCAATCGCAGCGGGGGGCTTGGTTACCGCGACAGGTGACCTGATCATACCGCCCTGCACTGGTACAACAACCGGAGCCGCTACCGCCGCCGACGCTGCCGAACGCTCAACAGGGGCTGCTGCAGGTACCGACGCTCCTGCTGGTATTACTGGGGAACCACTACCAAGATCCTTGGCAGGTGTAGCGCTGTTATCACCCGTGGGCAAGTTTCTTCTGCACTCAGGGCACAGCCAGTCGCTGCTTAACTGCGTTGAGTCTGGCAACAACAAGCAAGCGAGGTGATACCTATTGTGGCACGCAGAGTTGCCAGACGTACCGCCCCCTTTTATGGACAGAAACCTTCCGCAGGCTGCACACTTCAACATATTAGTATGGCTCGTAGCAGCTAGATGGCGCGCTCTCATGTTATTTGGCGGCGCTAAATGGCGCCTTGTACGCGATAAATTATTGACTTTAATACACAATCTGTGGTAATAATAAAAAGTTGTAAAAGTAACACTTTTTGGAGGTACCGGTGGCACCGAAAAACTAACAAGTAATTTCGAAGTAAAATAGTTAATGAAATTGAAAATTGTTCTTTGCGGATTTCACTACCGAATTGCGGTTTAAAATTACTTTGCAAACGATCACACACTTAAGGATCACTACTGTGATATACACAACTTTTACTCTCAATTTAATGGTGTTTTATTTTGTATCAGTGCTGACACGAACAACTGATGTGTACTATAATCCGTCCGTGACGTCACTCTAAGTATTTCAGTATGGGCGATGGCAGCGTCAATAAGCGTTTACCATTTCAACCATGGCACCACCTCGAATATTTTTTCCTAACATTGAGCAGCCCGTGCAGTATCCCAATGTCCAAAATGGATGTAAATGAACGTGGATGGCGTTGCTTATGAAGATATATTTCATTTTATTTCACTATTTCACCACATTCATTTAAATCCATGTATCTGTACTAACTTGGACCAGCAACATTCCAAGTCACCATAACACACACACTACTACATCTGTAATAAGGTCCACATGCACCACAAATCACTAAATGCATCGTTAAATGTATTTAAACCATCATTCTGTCTCTGTATCATCAAAAAATGTACAGATTGAAATTGGTTTAGCACCATAGAAATTTATAAAATCTAAGTATGCATTGATTCTGGGGCTACATTGTCGCGTTATCGCGAACTTTACTTCGCGCACTCTCTGTTGCTCAACGAGACTAGGAGCGGTGTTCGAGAAAGAGCGGGCGAAGTTTAGTTAGTGATAACGCGACAATATAGCCCCATCATTAGTGATTTGCGGTGCAAGTTGACATAAATAAGCAAAATGTTACCGGAGTATCTCGGGCGTGTGGTGCAGCGGTCGCGCTCGGAAGTCGTCGGCGGTGTAGAGGCGGTAGGCGGCGCCGGGCTGCGTGCGGCCCGCCCGGCCCGCGCGCTGCCAGCCCGCCGCCTGCGAGCCCGCGCGCACCGCCAGCCGCTCCGCGCCCGTGCCGCCCGACCACGTCCTGGAACACACTCATTCAGATAAAGGAGGAACGGGAGGAGGGGGGCTTGATAAATGACTTCCTGTGATTGTTTGTGCGTGTGTGCCAAATTGTTCTACTAATAGATTAAAGTAATTTGTAATACTAATAGGGCCTTTGAAGCCTGAAAATATTTTTTTTTTTTTATAACCCACATCTGAAAACATGCGAAATCGCTCAAAAATATAAAAGCTATAAAAGCGAGAAGTACTGCAAATTATGACGTCTGAGAGTTTTGGTTATAAATTCGCCGTCTATCTTTTCAATATTTATGTATGCTTGGGCTTGTTTTCTTTTGAATTAGTAAAACTCTGCAAAGCACTCACTAGTAAACGCACCTTTCTTTCACAACGCCAGTGTCGATGACGCACTTGATGCGAGGTATGGTGACGGACGCCTCGGCTATGTTGGTGGCCAGTATGACCTTCCGAGTGCCGGGCGGCGCGTCCCGCCACACTTGCAGTTGTTTCGCCGCCGGGAGCCCCGCGTACAGCGGACATACCCTAATAGGGGGACCTGTGGCTTCCTGGAATGTTCGATCTAGCATAAAAGCAAATACAATGGTAATTATATTGTAGACTTAGCTCAAATATTGGAGACAGTAGCTAAATAATTCACTTAATTATTACAAATATCACCTTTGCTATCTGCTTGATGTTGTACATGACTGTCTCGATTTCTTCTTGTCCCGTTAAAAATACGAGGAAATCGTGGCTGTAAATATTACATACAATAAATAAAATAGATCCAAAAGTACACTTAAAGTAGCAGTTTTTAAAATCAAAGTATGACCATACAATTTATAGTTTGGAAATTATTATGATGGCTTACTTTGCAGGAGTAGTAGCATGGAGTTGAAATATCGTGCACACAGCAGCATATTGATAGTCATCTTGTTTCATCTTTGCATGATAAATAGTAACAGGATATGTTCTGCCTTCCAAATATATTACTGGGCAGTTATGAAAGTATTTTCTAAAGGAGTCAACATCCATTGTGGCAGACATGATTATTATCTGAAAGAAGCATTTAAAATTTAATGAAAATAGCAATAGCAACCAAAAATAACAAATGATAAAACTCTTTTAGAGTCTGGTTTTCAAACAATTCATATAAATGGAACAAATATTTATGAGGTTGAAACTTGAAACATAACTGAACAGCAGGCCAACTAAGGAAACAATAGATTTAATATTAAGTAATTACCTTCAGAGGATTTAATTTCTTTTCAATTCTATCTTTCTGTGCAAGTTTGACAATACCAAACAGTACATCAGTGCTCACAGTACGCTCATGAGCTTCGTCCAGTACTATTATAGAATATTTTTTGAGCAAAGGGTCCAATATTGCTTCTCTGAGCAACATGCCATCTGTCAAGTACTTCACTTTCGTTCTTGGACTTGTTACATCTTCAAACCTTACTGAATATCTGTAAAAATGTATTAAAATTGTTAAGTTAAATATATATTGTATATATGTAACAGGCTAAAAGCTCACTTAATTAATTACACACAAATTGTTGATTATCAATTGATAAGATATAGAAAATAATATTTTATTCATAATTTATGAAAAGAAGCAATAGTTAAGTATTGTTTATTTGTATGTTAGCCCGATTCTTACCCAACAATAGATCCTATTTCTGTGTTCATTTCAGCAGCTACTCTCATAGCTATTGTGATGGCAGCTACCCTGCGTGGCTGGGTAACTGCTATGGCACCAACACCCTCAAGACGCTGCTCATGAATCAATTGGGGGATCTGTGTTGTTTTGCCACTGCCTGTTTCACCAATCAGTATCATAGTCTCATTCTTCTTCATCTCTTCTAGGAGTCTGAAACACAGATCAATCAACTTGTAATCAATAATTTCAGCAAACGGAAGTTCAACAGTAGTTAACAACCTTGCTGATCGCAATATTGTACAGCAACTTCATTTTTAGCATTTAAATGATGATATCAAATCATGTAGAGCCTGCAGATTCACAATCATAATCAAGAAACAATTTCTTATTGTTTATTACAGATGGTGGATACACACATACCTGTTTCTAACTATATACACTGGCAACTGTCTTCTTGCTTCTTGTAAGTCCTGCACAGTTTCATTTACAATCTTATTTTCTTTAGAATTATCATGCCCATTTGTTTCAACCTTAATGTTGTTTGTTTTACTGACATTATTATCATTAGATAATTTTAGTTTCTTTACTTTTATGTTTTCAACTGCATGTTTTCTTTTGAAGCCATTTGATTTTTGGCTGTTACCCACACCAACAGAAGTATATTTTGAATCCATCCTTAGTAGGTCTGTGCAGTCTGTTGAACAATAAAAATATTTAACCTAATATTATCTTAAAGTTATGTTCCAATCAACTTGATGCCAGATTTATAAATGTTAACCTTACAGCAATAAATTTAAGACATGTATTGTTAATGTAAATAAATTTAAGTATCTTAAGAAGGTGCTAACAAACCAGTATCAAGTTCAATTTTATGGTCATAACTTTTGGACTAAGGCCCGCATTACAGAACCTTACTTAATACTTCAAGTTCAACCAATTTGATTAAAACCATTGCTTTAGACAAGTTCTTGTTAAAAGTAAAGCTTGACTATTGAATGAGATTCTGTAATAAAGGCATAAAACTGTAAAAGATAGGTTAATATAATACACTTTTTGGTCAGTGGGTCATCTCAGGGGGTTTTTATCAAAATTTCGTTCAATATTGTATTGTTATTGTAGTTGTATACTGCAACTCACTATAGTGCTCAGTGCAATTTTTCAATGAGGGTAAAGGCAAAGAGAAATTATACGTATTCCACCAACAGAACCTGTAGCAATATTCGTAAATAAACAAACGAGATGCGTTTGCTACAATGTGTTACAAACTTGTAAAATAATACTTGCTAGCTACTTCTGGTAAATTATATTGGGATGTAAATAATACTTACTTGAAACTTGCTTAAAACTCGTTCCGCGAAAAACACACGTGAAATAAATGACACTTCTGTTTGCATTAAGACACTATTGTCACGATTACATTATTAAATTAAATGCTCAGTTCATTAATATGTCTATGTTCGACATTAACAGCATAATGATAAAATTTCTAAAACACGTGCCATGAAATTCCATCCAATCCTACAACTTTTTTGTTTTTATTTCGACGTGATTCCGATTTCGACTACTGACAATTTAATGATATATGTCATCACAGATCACAGTCCACCACAGACCATTTATTCCATAGACATTTAATAAGTATGGACTGGAAATACCTACAAAAAAAAGGTGCATACCTACAACTCAAAATGTCGCATAAAATGGCTGCCAATGCTAGGGTTGTGTCATTCAGGGAACATGGTGTTACTATTTCGAGTATCGATACTAGTACGTAATAGTATTACGAATCTTACTAGATATCACGGTTGAATCATATTTAAAATAATATTAGCTAATAGTCCGTTGTAACAGAAAAAAACGAGTATTGACAATTTATCACTTCTCAAACAATTTTCCGCATAATTATAATTTCATTTATAGAATAATTATTACTTAGCAAATAAAGTTTTCACAAATATTTGTAACGCAAACCTAATGTTTGGCAAGTGAACGTTTAAACGAAGCCAAATATTTAGTATCGAGTGAGCATGCAAGTCTTATGCCTGCTTTCACCTTCACTAAGTGACACTTAAATGAATCCCTAATAAAAGTTCACTGTTGGATTTTCAACGGTAGACTCAGCGCTGAGAGTTGAAAAACAGTGCAGTTTTATTTAGGTATTCATTTAAGTGTCACTTAGCTGTCGGTGAAAACGGGCATTAGTGAATTAAATTTTTAACAATTTTATCATAAATGAACATTCGGAATAATACACATCCTTACATATTATAAAACAAAGTACACCGCCGCGTCTGTCTGTTTTTCTGTCTGTCTGAACGCGAAAAATTCAAAAACTACTAAACGGATTTTCAATCAATTTTCACGAATGGACGGAGTGATTCATGCGGAAGGTTTTAGTGTATAATTCATTAAAGTTTTGTGTAAATTGGCTGAAATTTGACGATTATTGTTGAATATGTCAGATAAAATCATGCGAACTGGGATCTTTATTAGCGTGCGCCGCGGAAATCATAAAAGTTACATAAAATGTATGTTCTACAGTATTGTTCATCTTAAAAACTTCAACAAAAAAATCGTATACACTACATAAAACTCTGCGGAACGGTCTCTCGGTGCTATGAACCAAAGAGTACAGTTTGCTGTAAACCACGGGCCGGACCTAGCAATATCATTTCAGCGCAGCGAAGGAACTAGTATCAGAAACTATTACGGAAACGGTACAACACTATTCCACCATGACATATCATTGTAAACAAACGAATGAAATTATAAAATAATAAAAAGGTCTGTTGGACGGAAATAAACCCATATATTAAAATTTAAGCCGTATTTAATGATCACCTAGCAATTTTTTCATCGAAAGTTTAACACTTTATGTACTATTGCATGGAAACCGGCTACTAACCTGTGCAAAGATAATTGAGGTTGATTTTCCTTCTTTCTTGCACCATACTTCACAATACAACACACAGGCATGTTGAATTGGTGTTTTCCAACGTATATATGTAGTTTTAAAGGAAAACTCCACGTAATTTTCTCACAAATCTCAATAAAACAAAAAGTAAACAACCACTTGACAGCAGAACTACCATGAACTTGTCGCATATTATGGCGGATATGGCACTTACCTACAACTGTTACTACGTCTCAACAAAATGTTGCCATTATGAGGAACAACTGAAATATTGTTGTCTCTTTTATCAAATACGATTACCACATTAGAAAGAGTGAAATAACACGATATTTCACATTCTAGTTCGTTTTTCACCCATATTTGTATAAGCAAACTTATGTATAGAATATCGCGGCGCCTCCGTGTTTTTACTATCTCAATGATTTATTCACAGACCGCATGTAATACTCTCATGTCAACTAGACGTGTAGATCTTAGAGCATTTATCCATAAAAATAATGCTACAAAATTACTCTGTGAATAATGCTCTAAGTGTCAGATACATCAAACCGTATATCCAATGGGTATGAAAACTGCCACTTGCTCACTTCAGATGGCGCTGATTTCCAGTGTCTTATAATTTGACAGCGAGCCTTATTTTTTTTGTAAACAAGTGACTTCTTTTACGCATAATTAATTATTGAGCCCAGTTGCGCAGCTGTTTACTGCAAAAAATCTGGGAACCCATGTATTTGCCAAAGATGTAATAAAAATAAATCTGTGGGAGAAAGCTCTCCGAAAAAAATTGGAATCCGATAATTTGTCGAGACGATGTGTTATCCTTTAAGCCTTTGGTGGGAGAAAGTGGTTTTATGTGATGCTCTCAAGAGAACTAAGTCCGTTTTCATTATATACAGGCACTTTTGATGTGATATTAAATTGTAGTAAAGTATGGGTTTTTCAGTCAGGAGTCAGGAAGACTATGCTTGAGTTAGTTTTCAACTCTGATCAGGGTTTTCTATCGTACGCCTCCAGTCCTTAACAAAAAACAAACTTAAAGTCAACAAACACAAAACAAACTTAAAGTCATCAAACACAAAATAAACTATAAATTATAAAACGTTCATAATTTATTGACTTTTCCAATAAAGCTGCTTTTTTACCAGTGGTAGATGCCTCCCCTGTCCTTAGCTCGTCTTTTAATAGCGATACATATTTAACTAGTTTTCGTATAATTTGTGATCGACACAAATGAAAACATAAATATAACAATGGCGGTTCAAAGACGTACAAGTGTGCTGCCACCTGTTATGAGCTTTCAGTTTTTAACCACATTTCATTCACAAATTGTTTCGTATCGATAATCTGAACAGGACAAACCAATATAGCAAAACCATGGCAAGAGTAGATTTGCGTAAGCCGACGTTCGCAAGTAATAAAATCGAAAGGTGGGCTAAATCCATGGTTTCCAAGAAGAGCGGTGACCGCTCATGTAGCGTCCGTAATTTACGGGCGAATGACGTCACTGAAACGTTTAATAAGAAAGTACAATAGGTTGGTGAATTTTCATAGAGAGCGTTGTTGCCACCATTTAAAATCGATTTGAAAGTAGTTTTTGTGACCGTGTAGAACATTTGTTCTTGTACTTTTACAGAAAGGGAAGTGTTCGTAAGGCTTCTCCAGTGTTATATACTCTAAAGAGCTTGCTACACAGCTGCCAACCGCGTCCCAACAGAGGTTCCCTTGGTGGTTTACAATTCGTAGAGTTGGTGGTCTACGCCCAAATTTCAAACAGCTCTGCCTGCCGCCAACCAAGGTCACTTCTGTCGGGGACTCGGTTGGTAGCCGTGTAGCAAGTCCTTAAAGCCCCATCCGTCTACTCGGAGGGGTGAGCGTGACTAAGCGTGAGAGTAGTAGTATAAACTAATTCCATGGACCAATCTGACAGCAATCAAATGTCAGAAGCTCTAGAATAATAATGATTATTTCTGATTCTAAATCTGTGGTCAGAGAAGATTGCCTTTGCCTGAACCTCTTTGAATATATATGTTCTGTGGCCTGCTGGACTGGGCATGGATGACACAAGTCACAAACACTAATGTTTAGTTCATAATTCAAAAAAAGCTTAAGAGTTTTATTTAATAGCGCTACATAAGGAATACAACTACTCGCGCTACATATTAAAGAATAAATATGATTTCCAAACTATTCCATAGAGTCTCTCGCAGCCAAACAATATACGGCGTTCGCCAGTATGCAAGAAGCCATAACCCCTTTAAAAAAACAATGAACATTTTAGCAAACGATATGCCTTCATTTCTTAGTTCAAAAGATAAATCAACGGTGTATCCAGAACATGCTGATGTAGTTATTATAGGAGGTGGTTTCATTGGATCAGCAATTGCCTATTGGTTAAAAAAGAGAACTGGTGAGGGTCTGACGGTTGTAGTCCTAGAAAAAGATTTCACAGTAAGTAGTGCAATAATATCAATCAATTCTTAATTTGCCAGAAAATAACATATTATTCTTGTGGCTAAATGGATTTTTTTTTTCAATTTCAGTATAAGGAAGCTCAAAATAATGTTTCTTTAGGAACATTGAACCAGCATTTTTCCCTACCTGAAAATGTTTATCTATCTCAGTACTCTGTGGATTTTTTTAGGAATATCAAAGAGAACTTGGGATATGATGCTGAAATTCAATTCACCCCTACAGGTTCTCTGACTTTAGCAAGTGAGCAATATGCTCACAGATTAGAACAAAATGTTACTCTGCTACAAGAACTTGGTGTAAGAAATAATCTTTTAACAGCAGCCGAAATAAAGAGCAAATATCCATGGATGAACATAGAGGATGTCAAACTTGGTAAGATTATAGCCTATGTGTAAACTCAATTTACATTTTCTTTCATACATGCAATCCCAACTCTGCCTAAAACAATTATCTGTCATTAAAACAGTCCCAAATAATAATTAATTAATAACAGTGATATCTAAATAAATATAGTCCAAATTTAGTTTTAAATACCTGGTCACAACTAATGCAATAGAGTTGGCTGGCAGAGTTAAAAGTATAGGTATAGGAAGGCTTGGATCTCTCCTTACGTATTATAACAGCTATAATTAGTTTTTGAAGGTGATTATTTTATTTTGTTTCAATAATGTAATATGAACCTGTTAATAATATAGTTTACATTTAACAGGATGCATGGCAATAGAAGGTGAAGGAACCTTTAATTCATGGGCTTTTTTAAGTGCATTAATAAAAAAATCCATAGAACTTGGAACCAATTATGTAAATGGTGAAGTAACAGGGTTTGATATAGAAAAACAAAAAGATGTGCTCATGGAAGGTGTTACCCCTGGAGGTTATGAGAGAATAAACAGGATTGTTTATAAAACAAAAGATCAGGAAGAATATGCTATCAAATTTGCTATCTGTGTCTTAGCAGCTGGTGACAATTCAGGAAAAATAGCTAGTTTGGCTAAAGTAGGAACAGGAGATGGGATTTTAAGTATGCCACTGCCAATAGAACGAAGGTCAGTTCTCGAGCTCACACAATAATCATAGATGTATTACATTAATTAGCTGTATAACTATACATAATGAGGTTTATTAATGAACCTTGCTTAAAGTAATGATTAATGTCTCATAAATTAATTGATGTTTAAAAGTCAACTTTAAGCAAAATTTATAAATTAACCCAACAATATTTGTAATTTCTTAGGGAATCAGATATATATTCCATTCAAGAAAAAGCAGCAGAATTAGGCCTCAACACTCCACTGGTTATGGATACTACTGGACTATGGTTAATGAGAAATGGTTTAGAAAGTAATCTTTTGTGTGGAAATCTACCACTTCTAAACGATGACACAAAAAATATATCCAAAAGTGACTATTTCAAGAAAGTTATTGAGCCATCATTACTAAACCGTGTTCCAAGCTGTAATAATACAAAAGTGAGTATATTTTTACCAACTCGAATGAGGATGTCTATGTTTCTATGTTATGGGGTTTGGTTTCCACACTTAGTACTTCAGGTGGACCATAGTGCGTGGGCCATGGTGGCCGATGGTGGTTATTCCAATCAGCCCACATCCCTCCAGCAGGTGGGTAAGTGTCCTGGCCTGTTCAGAACATCTGTCAAAGATCTGGGTGACCCGAGGGTTTCAGTTCTAATCTGAGTGATGCCTGTGCATTCAAAGAGCACGTGCACAATGGTGTCCTCAGACTCCATGGATGCCCTGCACAGAGGACTGTCCATTATGCCTACCAGAAGCCAGCCGACCTGTATTGTGTGGAAGTGCTTCTCTAGCGAGCAGTGTCCCGTGATGGTCCCTGCCATCAGGCGCAGGCCGTTCCTGGCCACGTAACAAACGCCTAGTTGAAGGAGGATGTGCTCAATCGATCTTCTTTTAGTCCTTGGAATATCTCCAACGTTATTAGCATTTATAAAAGAGATGTATAAGAGAGCAATTACAACAAAATCCTATTACTGCAGTGTACTCGTATATTATAAAGGAGATTGTAAAAAGCGCCTCGCCTCCATTCAACTCTCGTTCGCCCAGGCAGTATAAATGTCTACTACACTCACAATTCACAAATATTCGTATAAAAAAATGAGCTGAGCAAAATGACTTTTTTTATTATTTCAGATAGAAAAGTTTACTACTGAAGCGTATGATTGCAATGTATTCGACAACACAGGTGTGTTAGGACCACATCCTTACCATAATAACTTATATATTGCAGCTGGATTTGGTAAACTAGGTTCGTATTCATGAATTTCTACATGACAAGCTTACCACACAGACTGAATATAGGTCTCCAATTGCACAAATGAGTTAACTTGGTCTCTCAACTATTCTCCACAACATTCTTTTCCAATAATAAGTACCCATAGCTTTTTAAATATGAGATTGTTGAATATCCATAATGATACTGATATTTTTGTCTACAGGATGTCAACATGCACCGGGCATTGGAAGGGCGACAGCTGAACTCATTATTGACAGTCAATACACAACTGTGGATTTAACGAGATTCGGGTTTGATAGATTTTTACTTGACGAGCGAATAATTGATTTCAATGTATACTAAACTTGAAGATTTGTTGTTCCTTTTACTATTTGATAAATTAAATTTGCTATTTAGTTTAGTTCTATTAGAAACATACCTTACAGCTTTAAATCATGTATCATATGTTTGAGTTTATTGAAAGTTAGAGAATATGTTAAGGGGCCATGCACAAAATCCACTGATTTTGATCAATTTTGTTTATTAGTTGTGAGAAAGGGAAACAGAATTTAAACAAAATTATTAGTGATTTGAAAAGTCAAATTCTTTGTCTTGTACATAGTGGAAAGGGACTTTTCAAATATTTTTTTTCGTGGAAAATCACAAACATTCGCAACAAGTTTTCCAAAACATGACGCGAGACTGACGTTTGATCGTTTCTTTAGAAGAAATTACTTTTGATTTAGATAATTAAAAAATATCATCAACATAATGATATGGTCTACTTGTACATAGGGTAACCACTTTTTTCAACTTCCATACAAAATATAGCAGAAAAAAATGTTGAAATAACTATTTTTTTTAAACCCTGTCAGTAATGTATTTCTTATTATTTAGCAAACCATATCAAGAAATTTAAAAATCACTCATTAGTCTTCAGCTATCCTTGAAATAAAATCAAAATTTTATTTTGTGATTATACTATATCTTCAGTATGTAAATCAAAGGCGAAATAAACCATATTTTCGAGAACGCTTAAGTGCTATTAACAGTTGCTGTGACTGACACGAACGGTTTAGCACCACGAAAACTGTACTTTTATACTTACTCAGACTTAATGTTTCAAGTATTTCAAGCTTTCTTAAAATTAGATAAGTTATTGACGAAAAAGGGTTGTTTTTCGTGCACGGAGCCTTAACAAAATTTATTTCAAAGAAAATAAGTAATGTCTATCTTGTAAATATATTAAATATTTATTTTTCACACTTAAATTCACTGCATTGATTCTTTAAAAACAACATTTTACTTAAATTGAGCCGGAGGAGCTCCAAACAATGCTCCACCTTGTTTAGATGCAGCGCGAGATGGGGCAAATCCTAGAAGCTTCTGGATGTTTTGCCTAGAAAAAAAATATATTATTATTTCCTTTATTTCATTTAAATACATATAATTTATATTTTTAAATATTAAAACATATAAAATATAAAAACATTTAAAAATACATTATTATTATTATTAGAAAAACTTATAAAGTGTAAACATAGTCAAAGAATTCTTAGTTTTCCCTGTAAGCCACTTGAAAAACTTCACAGTAACAACAGTACAGTGACTGGCACGAATCTTGAGTGGAGCGCTTGATGAAAGAGTGGGGACTTTTTAGGGTTCGGTACCTCAAATGGAAAAACGAAACCCTTATAGGATCACTCGTGTGTCTGTCATACTCAATTTGCTCCGAATTTAATGGACCGGATAAATTGAAATTTGATACACGTATTTATTTCAGTGACCCAAAGACGGACGTGTAACGTAAATAAATGAATTTTGAATATGGGGTCACTTTTGGGGAGCAAATAAGAAAGAAAAAAACATTGGCACTCCGGGAATGCCGACAAAAGTGAAAACTAAAAAAAGAAATACTTCCAAAACCTTTAAAGTAAAAGTACTTGCATAGAACATTGATCCGTAACATAAATATAGAGCACAATTGCGTTTACAAAAATAAGGTAACGGTGTCGCGAGTTCGATTGCTTTTTCCCATCTCAAAAATGCCCAACTCGCCTACTGAAGTTTTCGCTTTAAAAAAAATGTTTTGTTAACTGTACTGTGTGACATATCAAATGAACGTGTCTCTTGCGAGTATCTCATTTTTTTTTTAAATTAATTATATTTAAGAAAATTTATGAAAATTGACCATTCCCACCCTATCTCCGAAACTACCGAGCCGAAAATTTTGAAAAAAATACAAAGAATGGTTCTTCACTCATTCATTACAGGAAAACAATAAGTCTATGGTCTTACAAAAACATCGTAAATCTCTTAATATTGTGCGTACAAACTTACATTTGCAGTTGGAATGTATGGGAGAACATGTTTTTCAACTACAATATTAAGTTTATTCTTGGGATAAATTCTTCCGAACTACGGAACCTTTCATTGTGCATGGTCTGACACGCCTCTGGCCGGGTTTTTCTACCATAGTTTTACAATTCGGAAACCGATCCAAATCGAGCGCTCAAGATTCGTTCCAGTCAGTGTTGTTCACAGCAAAAAACGTTTTGGACAGTCAACTTGCGATTATAGTGTCAGAAAAGGCATGTCTATTGTAAGGATTTTTTTTTATGGCTTTATGAATGTTTGTGAAAAATATACAATACTTAATATTATATTTTATGTTACCAAAATTTTAAGTTTTATTTTTCAATAGCCATTTTATCCTTTATTTTCATATTTATGAAATAGTTAAAAAAATATGTTAAGATCGCCATTGTACCTAGCCTTTAAATTAAAAAAAAAAACTGTTCGAGCTGTATACGTTAGCATATTTTATATGAAGCCTCGTACAACGTCGACTAGGTAACAATGGGGATAAAAACTGCCACTTGCTCACTTCAGATCGCTGATCTCCAGCGTCTAATAATTTGACAGCTAGCCATACATATTTTGTAAACAAGCGACTGTTTACTGCAAAAATACGGGGACCATGTATTTGCCAAATATGTTATAAGACGAAAACTGTGAGCGAAAGCTCTCCGGAAAAAATTGGATTCCGATATTTCGTCGAGACGATGTGCTTTCCTTTAACCCTTTTACAAGAGAACTAAGTCAGTTTCATTACATACAGGCACTTATGATGTGATATTATGTTAATTATTAGTTAAAGTATGGGTTTTTCAGTCAGGAAGATCATGCCCGAGTTAGTTTTCAACTCTGATCAGGGTTTTCTACAGGCGCCTCCGGTCTTTAACAAAAAACAAACTTAAAGTCAACAAACACAAAATAACCTATAAATTATAAAACGTTCATAATTTATTGACTTTTCCACTAAAGCTGTTTTTTTACCAGTGGTAGACGCCGCCCCTGTCCTTAGCTCGTCTTTTAATAGTGCTATACTACAAGTCTCATACATATTTATCTAGTTTTCGAATAATTTGTGATCGACACAAAAGAAAACATAAACTTAAAAATGGCGGTGTTTAAAGACGTACAACTGTGCTGCTCCTGCTACCTCTTATTGGGCTTTCAGTTTTAACCTCATTGACGTGCAACACGTGACGCTCAACATGTTCGGCAACGTTGGACAACAACGCGCGACGTTGCCAGCTGCCGCGCAATATGACGCGCGGCTTCTTGTTCGTTTCCGACTTTCCGCGCAACATGCAGTTGAGCATCAAATGTTGTTGAGTGGAGACGTGACGCGCAGAAATTTCCGTAATGTGGTCTAACGAACGAGTGCTCAAATTAATTGCACTTTACCAAAACTATGAATGTTTATGGGTTACTGCTGCTGCTACTTCTTTTTGATGAACTGAAATGAACACTAAATCCTGTGGCGACATGTTGTCGACGACTGCACGCGTAGCATGACCACCGTAGAAACGGGTAAGAATAGACAAAATGACGAAAGAATAGACAAAATGACAGATTGTGATTGTTTATCTATCATTTTGTCTATTCTTCCGTACAAAACCCGTTTCTACGGTGGTCACGCTACGCGTGCTGATCATGCGCAGAAGGACAACGTTGCTAAACAAAAGTTCCGCGCTAACTTTCAACTTGTGGAACATGTCGCGCGCCAAACATTGCCTAGTGGATACGAGGCTTCATTATTTTATTTCGACACTTATTATTCCATATTTTCAAAAATATGAAATAAATTGTTGTATAATTCGAAATATGTTGTGATAAAATTGTATATTGTATCTAGTTCACAAACTCTTAAGCTTCGGCCAAACCTCTGATGAAGACCTTATATTGCTTGCCCTTGCGGAACAGACCGATTGAGTCCCATATTTTATCCTTTTTATGTATTATGTTTATATCCAGGATTTTTCAGATCGTATAATTGAGTATGGTCTCTTGCTTTTTCTATAAACATCTCTATATTATTATCGTCTGTCATCGTGGAGTTAAAATAATGAGACGTCCGTAATAATGTAACAATCTGTATACACGTCTGACTACATGACGCGTGCTTCCCGCTCACTCCTGCTTCGCCGATGCACTGTTCCGACGTCGCAGTCGCGTAATGTGTAAGGCACCATATAATAAATACGAACAGCGTCCGCCGCGCGTAGCCTCCCGTGTTATGGTCGCCCACGTTTGGCTGAAGCTTAAATAGTGCTTGCATATATTCAACTATTTTATTTATTATTATAAAATTACCTTATGCTCATTGTACACAATATGTACAAGAAAATAAAGGAGCAGTCTGTATAATCATCCCCAGGCAAGTTCCTGTGGCTGAGACCTTGGATCCATGATATAGGGTAGAATGGAAGTTTAGCCACTACTCTTCCATCAAATCTGTAAAACACGTTGACATGATTATTATATAACAGTATGAAACTTTTCATGATTTGGTTTTGAAATATTATAAGCTAATCAATTGCCTTTACCTTAATGGTAACAATAAAACGTGAGTCTATGGTATTTTTACTTACTAGATATATATGTTGAAGGGAGGTATTAAGTACTTGTTTCATGTCAGGAAGATATTTTTGAAGTGAAAACTTCTTTAGGTGTGTTGAGCGATTTTTGTTAGGGGGTAAACATAGTGCTGGGCAGCTGGGCTATAGAACATAGATGGCAGTCCCCATGACTGCCTATTTTTTATATTAAAATAATACTTATCTTACATGCTATTGAACATGCTGAGTAAGGCCGTGAATGCAAAGCCAATGGCAAACATGGATTTCATCTTAACTAAAGAAAGGTCTCTATTGTTGTTCTTTAGTCTTTCTTCCTCCCTCTCAATCTTCTTCTTATGTTGCTTGTCCAGCGAGTCTCCATGAGCTTCTTTTCGTTTTTCTACTACAAGAATGAACAGTAATGTTATCAAGTATTACTATTAGATTAAATGTAAATCAAAGACTTATTCAGGGTTTTGCCTTAGCACTGGTGGCAATTGAGCATACTACACCCCCTTAAAGTTTGTACAGTTCAGATGTTGACCACATACATTGTTAGTAGGCCAGCCTCCCTCCTTCTCTCACATCAGTAGCAATTGTCTGACTAACAATAGGGTATGGATAAACCGGTTGGCATCTTAATAGGTTTTTAAGATTCCATCCCAATTGATTTACAATAACAAACAAGTATATTTTTGATTTCGTAGACTTACGCTTTTTACTTTGACGTTCCACCTCGACTTTCAATTTTTGGTATTTTTCTGTCCTATACACCAGTATCCAAGTTAGACCTACAAACCAGGTAAACAATCAGTGAGAGGACTTAATTATCTTGGAGGTACATAGATTACTACGAAATGTAATAGATTCAACGATTTCCGAACACTACGGCAAAGCAATACTTTACCGCTAGCCCTGAAACTAGACACTCACCTTCGCCTAAAAATGCCGTACATATTGAGATAAATACGATGAGCAGAGAATCACTCCACATGACTGTCTATGACGGAAGCAAGTTCAGTGAAATATATTTTTTTTAATGATAAACTCAGATGTTACTTAATCCGATTTCGACAAAGCGTGTTTAATTTAGAAATCAATAATTTTCTGGAAAATCTTCACTCATAAAAAATATACACACATTTTGATGACGGATGACCAGTTATCTGAAAGACAAGCACAGAACATACTACAACGAGCCATAGACATAATAATAAGTATGGACTGGAAATACCTACAAAAAAAAGGTGCATACCTACAACTCAAAATGTCTCATAAAATGGCTGCCAATGCTAGGGTTGTGTCATTCAGGGAACATAGTGTTACTATTTCGGGTATCGATACTAGTACGTAATAGTATTACGAATCTTACTAGATATCACGGTTGAATCATATTAAAAAAAATATTAGCTAATAGTCCGTTGTAACAGAAAAAAACGAGTATTGACAATTTATCACTTCCCAAACAATTTTCCGCATAATTATAATTTCATTTATAGAATTATTACTTAGCAAATAAAGTTTTCACAAATATTTGTAACGCAAACCTAATGTTTGGCAAGTGAACGTTTAAACAAAGCCAAATATTTAGTATCGAGTGAGCATGCAAGTCTTATGCCTGTTTTCACCTTCACTAAATGACACTTAAATGAATCCCTAATAAAAGTTCACTGTTGGATTTTCAACGGTAGACTCAGCGCTGAGAGTTGAAAATCCAACAATGCAGTTTTATTTAGGTATTCATTTAAGTGTCACTTAGCTGTCGGTGAAAACGGGCATTAGTGAATTACATTTTTAACAATTTTATCATAAATGAACATTCGGAATAATACGCATCCTTACATATTATAAAACAAAGTCCACCGTCACGTCTGTCTGTTTTTCTATCTGTCTGAACGCAAAAAACTCAAAAACTACTAAACGGATTTTCACTCAATTTTCACTAATGGACGGAGTGATTCATGCGGAAGGTTTTAGTGTATAATTCATTAAGGTTTTGTGTAAATTGGCTGAAATTTGACGATTATTGTTGAAGATGTCGGATAAAATCATGCGGACTGGGAACTTTATTAGCGTGCGCCGCGGAAACATAAAAGTTACATAAAATGTATGTTCTACAGTATTGTTCATCTTAAAAACTTCAACAAATAAATCGTATACACTACATAAAACTCTGCGGAACGGTCTCTCGGTGCTATGAACCAAAGAGTACAGTTTGCTGTAAACCACGGGCCGGACTTAGCAATATCATTTCAGCGCAGCGAAGGAACTAGTATCAGAAACTATTACGGCAACGGTACAACACTATTCCACCATGACATATCATTGTAAACAAACGAATGAAATTATGAAATAATAAAAAGGTCTGTTGGACGGAAATAAACTCATATATTAAAATTTAAGCCGTATTTAATGATCGCCTAGCAATTTTTTCATCGAAAGTTTATCACTTTATGTACTATTGCATGAAAACCGGCTACTAACCTGTGCAAAGATAATTGAGGTTGATTTTCCTTCTTTCTTGCACCACACTTCACAATAGAACACACAGGCATCTTGAATTGGTGTTTTCCAACGTATATATGTAGTTTTAAAGGAAAACTCCACGTATTTTTTTCACAAATCTCAATAAAACAAAAAGTAAACAACCACTTGACAGCAGAACTACCATGAACTTGTCGCATAATATGGCGATTATGGCACTTACCTACAACTGTTACTACGTCTCAACAAAATATTGCCATTATCAGGAACAACTGAAATATTGTTGTCTCTTTTATCAAATACGATTACCACATTAGAAAGAGTGAAATAACACGATATTTCACATTCTAGTACGTTTTTCACCCATATTTGTATAAGCAAACTTATGTATAGAATATCGCGGCGCCTCCGTGTTTTTACTATTTCAATGCAACGAGCTGACAATGACAAGCTCCCAATCTTTATTACAATACTCTATGGACAAGCTGACAAGTGACAACTTGGGGTGCGTTCCGAGTTGCTATGTAATCGATTTGAGCGTGCTAACACCCGTTCCATTCCGAGTTAGCCGACGTACGCACGGACGTAATAAAATCGCGGCGATTTTTTTTTCGTTCACTGGATTTTCAACGCTCTGCTTAGCGCCGAGAGTTGATTCAACAGTGTGTTTCTTCAACGTACTGGGACGAGAGTGCATCCTAGCGCGTTGGATTCTCTTGGCTTAACACCGAGAGTTGAAAATCCAGTGCGCGATAAATCCCGCCGTGATTCTATTACGTCCGTGCGAACGTCAGCTTAGCGTGAATGCGATAACGATGACCCGTGAATCGTCATAGATAACATCATGACATGCGCTACGATAACACCGACCATGCCATTATTATCACCGTGAGCAGCGTGAGCGCAGTCATAAATGATAGTTGTGCTGTTTTGTTTCGAGTCGCATCAACTAACGTGGCATTTTGGAAATTGTGCTTCTGGTTACCGTCGTCGCCACCTAACCAAAGAAGAAGAAATTTGTGGTCTGTGCACTAAGAAATATGTGCAAGTTTTGACGTTGAGCGAGCATTATGAGCGCGTTCACGACCGTTCCGAATTAATAACAGCCCTCGACAGTCATAATCTTGATATGTTTCAAATATAACCGTTCTTTGTGAACTTTGGACTTTTATTAATCCGATCCAGTCTGTCCCTTGCTGTCTCCTACCAGCGACGCCCTAAGCCGTAGTCCATATCCCACAGGGGGTGCCCTTAGCGTTTAGTCGCTTTGTTTCTAAGTTGTATGCCCTGGCTGGAGGCCTTAATTTATTGAGGCAGCCACAGGAAAGTCCGGTTAAGCAGCCGCAACCTCCTAGGTTGACCTGCAAGATACAAAACAAAAAACTGGACTTTTATTTGGTGGACTAATACCTAGGTACTTATCTAAATCGGAACGCACACTGTCATAAGCATTATGGAATTTTGACACTGACAACCTACGAATAATGTTGTCAGTGTTAAAATTCATTAGTACTAATGACAATTATTATTCGTAAAATTGTTCTGATATCCAGATCAGACTAACCGATTCGACTATCTGATGAAAAATCGGTCGTTTTTATCCAGCCTTAAGGGCTTGCTACACTTTCAATGTGCTGACCGCGTTCAATTTCATTTTTTTTTATTGCTTATAAACTACTATTTTTATCCTTTTGAATGATAAAATTAGTATTTAAAAATTATGTCATTAAAAATAGTTGTTTTAAATCAAATTAATTAAAAGGAATTCGGCAAAAATGTTGTAATTACACAAGCCTGTGTTATATAAAATAAATTATAAATACTTTATGTAATTGGCACTTGTTCTCTTGGGGGCATCACCTATAAACGAATTTTTCCAATAGAAGGCTTCAGTATTAAATAGGATATAGCACATAGTCTCGACGAAATATTGGGTTTCCAATATTTTTTTGCAATATGTGGTAAATCGCCTAAAATGTAAAATCAAGATTAACATTTTGTATTAAAATTTTATTGTTGGCAACATAGCAACCTATTTTTGGATCTTTCATTCAATTTGTTGTCTATTATTCAGTTTCCTTTTCCGCTCTCCCCGTTCATCCATTCCGCAATGATTCGCTTCTATTTCATTCTTTCTTCAATCTTCTCTCCGCTTGCCAGCCGTTTACTCGGATCGAACGTCGCTTAGCTGGCTATAGCTTGGAATTCTGCCAACTCACTGAATTAGAAAGTGTTGTAGTATCCTATAAATTTAATCAAATCTCTTTCTACAAGGATTTTATTGTAATAAATATATCAGATGTAGGAGTATAAAATGATATAAATATCACAATATAACACCATAATTACAACGGAATAAATATATTTGTCACCACTGTGATTACAGACAGTTATGTAATATATGTTTAAAAATAGTGTAATTACATTGTTAATGGACATAATAACTAGAAAATAAGTGTTCTCTGTGCAAGAATATCATTGTTAAAAAATGATAAGACGCCATGTTGTATCTGGAGCATAAGGCGTGGCATGGCATCTTTTGTGCAATCGGGTGTCGTGTTATTTTTGAAGTAATATAGAATATTATAATGGTAAGTTAAGTCCCAATATAATACATAACTACTTTAATATTTTAGCACATTCGGATAAATATCTTTTAACATCGCAGTCGTTTTTACTGTATGTAAATATCTGTAGAATATTCTTTCATGCTAGTCGTATGAATGGTTAGTATGATGTTATTGGATAAATGCTACAAAATTCTGGAAGAAAAATAAAAAAAATACGAAGCTTCTAGAACAGTATCACGTGATGAGGTACACAGTACAAAGGAGCGAGCTCTTACGTCATCAACGTAAGTGCGAGTTCTCGCTTCCACGACAGTCCAGTTCGGCGTCCATTTTGATTCATTGTTATAGAATAGGTAACCTACATAACGACGAAGCTACATACAACGAAATTTGAACCCAGACGTAAAATTGAAATCTCGTAAGCCGACGTTCGCACGGACGTAATAAAATCGCAGCGATTTTTTTTTATTAATTTTTTTATTTTTTTTTATTAATATAATTGTACGCAAAATACGCGCATTGACATGGAGTTGTGGGGATAGCAACCGTCTATTACAAGGCTACTGCGCTATTACTCACAACAAGTCTTGTAGGTACAAATCGATCAATGTACTGCCCTAAATGCCAGAAGCCATTATTCGTAAGCCGACGTTCGCACGGACGTAATAAAATCGCGGCGATTATTTTTCGTGCACTGGATTTTCAACGCTCTTTATAGCGCAGAGTGTTGAAAATCCAACAGTGAATTTTTTCAACGCGCTGGGATGAGAGTGCGTCCCAGCGCGTTGGATTCTGTATGCTCGGCTTAAACCGAGAGTTGAAAATCCAGGGCGCGATAAAATCCCGCCGCGATTTTATTGTGTCCGTCGGCTTATTCCGTTTGGTTCCAGATACGTACCTATTATTGTTGTCAGAAAATATTACCTATTTGGCAGTATCTACCTATCTACGTATACTAAGCTTGCATGTGCATAAGTAACTGCAAGCAGGAAAAGCCTGCATGAACATTTATTTTGAGTAAATATGAATGTTTGTATTGTGATTTTGTCCACAAAATCATGGTGCTCAAGTGGGACTACTGAGCGCCATGGGTTCAATCCCCAGGGTCAGGGTTGGGTTGGGTAAAGTTTATTGCATTTCCGTGGAAATTCTCAGCTAGCATATGAATCATATATCGTTACGGGCGCGAGCCACATCCGTATCTGCTAGATTTGTAGAGACTAAGACTGACACCGCATGGTGTAGCATGAACTGTTTCTTATTAAATGTTCGTGAAGTTTTTATTTAACTCGTACAGTAGACCGCACGTCAGTGGTAACAAGACAGCTGGCCGCTTATTTTATTGAAACTCCGTACTAGGCTAGGCCAGCTCAAGGTCAAAGTGTTTCCACCGACGTGCGGTCGACTGTACGTAGCACGATTTGCGCCCGACACGGTCTAGCATATTAATCATCCCTGGCTCAGGCCTCATGCAGACTGGCGCGACGCGACTCTATTATAACAATTTCTAGAACAAAATTACCGGTGTCACGTCATTTTTACTTGGGAGTTAACACAAGCGTTGAATATATTACGTAATGTGTTATTATTATAAGACCATGATTGGTGTTCACCGCACCTGATGTAGAAATAAAAATACGCCAGTGTAATACCTAAGCGTTTTCCACAGCGAATAGGTTAACATTTTAACTGTGGAATGCCAGATTCATAATATTGTGTTAACATATGGTTTTTAAAAAGCACCATCCCTATTTTTATATAATTGCTGGTTGGTCTCTGAATCCCAGCTCTGAGACAGACATGCTCGATCATATTGTTAACTTGCACATTACAAAGAAGTGAACAAAAATTTGTATTATTTGTTACTTTGCGGTTTTAAAAGCCCCAGAGGTTACACTTTTATAGCAAGTCGATTTATAGCATGTCAATATTAGAAAATTATAATGACATATTGTACGGTCGACGTCAGTGGTAACACTTAACCTTGAGCTGGCTTAGTCGCATACTTCGTACCTAATATAAGGTACGAAGTTTCAATAGATGCGAGGCCAGCTTATACTGGGTTTGTTACCACTGACGTGCGGCCTACTGTACCATGTAAGTTTTTAACTATTTTATCTGTAGCCTTAACCTGTTCTGGAAAGGCTTTTTTTTTCTATTTCTGATCCAATCAACGCATCTCGTGCATGAATCTAAAGTCGGGTAAAAATGAAATGCTCTTCGTTCGTAAGTGCATCACTTGTGAGCGGCTAGACCGATTTGGCAAAAATTGGTTTTGAAATGTTCGTAATAGATCGAATTAGATTCTGTCTGAAAGATAAATTGGAAAAGCTTCCCGAAAAATTTTCGAGTTCGGGGAAATGTGAACATCCTTTTTTATGTGAATTATTGAAAGTTAGACAGGACGATGCCTGTCGGTTCAGCTAGTAGTAGTATATAAATGCCATCGTTCCTTGTCACGGTTATGACACATTACGTCAACATCATTTCAGCTGAAAGACGTCCACTACACAGGTTTTCAAAATTATTAACAGCATTAAGTATTGCGTTAAGGCTCGTACAGACCAGCGCGATATTGCAGACGTGACACGGGTCGCACTGCCCGTCGCGCTGGTCTGCACGAGCCTTTATGCGTTGTCGTTTTTTTTTTTACAAGGCTGTTTCTGATAGTAGTGCAATAAAAAGCTTTCACGAGTGATGCACTGAGCATTCGTGTAGCGCACTCTGAGTAGTCAGCTAGGCATTTGTAATTTATATCCGAAGATTGGATGGAATATACCTACCCCAAAACTATAATAAAAACAGCACTCCTCTTTCCGAAAAATAAACATCCTAAATCCGTGTAACTCCGAAAGGCAGAGCACGCTCTATATATTCAATTTATACCGTTCAATAGCTTCGTGGATTGTCGAAAGCCATGCTACGGCTAGAAGTCTTTCGTTTCTCATTCCGTAGATTTAGCCCATGCCTACAGTCACCTGGGTCACAAACCTGCTGATTACACGGAAAAAAGTATTGCGACGCCCCTTTCAGAATCGAGGAATAATAGTTTGAGAACCAATAGAAACATGCTATTTTTACACGACTACCCAAAAAGGAGTGTAATGTTTTTGCAAGTAGAACAACTACAATAACTTTTCATTTTCTTTGTTACAGCCGCGTATTGATCCAATTCAGTTATTAAACTGCCTGAGTGTGCTTCTGTCACCGAATGGCGGGATCAAAAGCAGGGATGAAGTCCAGAGGCTGGCTAGGTAAGTTTAGCAGTTCTTACCTTTTAATGAATCAGCTTGGTTTTTTTTTGCTTTGTATTACTATGATTGACTCGAGAAAAGTAAGGAAGAAATTTTTATTTTGTACCTACTGCTTAGCAATGTATGCTATTAAAAATTTGTACTTTATTTACGAGTTCTTAAATCGAATAACCGGAGTTAGATTTTCTACAAAAATGTAGAAAATCATACTCATTTATTATGAAATTGGCAAAATTAGTCGTTGTATAAATATTTTATGAATTGACCCTCACAAGTTTTTATAAGTAGAGTGAACCACTTCGCCTTACATTGTCAAGTAATACTCAAGCGAGTATCTTGAGTTAAATCTTTATTTTTTAATCATCTGTTTATCTTGAGTGCGCCCCACTAGAATACGTCTTAGAGCCGACTGAATTATGCCGACATTTTTTTGTTAAAAGTTGACTTTTTCTTTCAGCCTCATGACTAAATTTTCGAAGAAATTGGTATCTAAATGTATATACATACAAATACTGAAACGTACCGAGACCGACCTTCTAGGGTTATTTATGGGTTCCGGCGGTTGGGTTTTGGTACACATGTGGCTGACCGAAAGTATAGTCGCCAAAAACTGGCCTCTTGTAAAAGAATTATTGGAGCTGCTATTATTATGCCCCGTTGATATAGAGCGTTTAAAAACCAACAACTGTCCGAAACTTGTAAAGGAGTTGTCAAAGGATGATAACCATTTTGGTAAGATAATCACATTAACTGTTTCTTAGGAACAATGCCCACTGCCTCATTGGTCTAGTGATCGCAAGCGCCACTGCTGAGCATAAGGTCCTGGGTTCGATTCCCAAAACGATGAAAGTATTATTGGGCTTTTCCATCTAATTTCTCTTTAGCAGCCCAAAGTCTGGTGCCCGGTTGATGGCAATAGGCTCGCCCCCCTTTTACATGGAACTTAAACATAACTAGCGAAATGTGGGCGCCTGACCCTTCGGGGATTACAGGCGTGATATGTTTCCTAGTAACGGAAATTTAAACTTTGAAAGACGATTTTCGATTGGAAGCAACAAATCATTGAAAAGAAATGATTTCAACTGCAATTGTTCTTATTTCTGAAGAAAAAGTCCAATTAAAATACTACTATTGTTATTGTGAATTGTTAAAGCATAATATATTTTTATTTTATTTTTTCATTTCAGCTATCAGAGCTCTAGCATCGAAGTTAGTTGAACAATGGTTAAAAACAGTAAAGGGCGAACAAGTAGTTCCTGTCCAGATTGCAGATATACCTCAAATTATATTGGAAGCGCAATCTGATTTAGACGTCTTAATAAAATCAGAGTGCAATGTGGAATATAAAAATAATGACAATAATACTGAAATTAAAACAATTAGTGAAGAACGTATCAAATTGGATAAATCCATTTCTAATAATGACACTGATAAGAATGTAGGTGATGTCAAAATAAAAGATGAAGTAGACGACGAACCGGAAACTTTGCCGGTATTAAAAATCAGTTTAAAAGATGGAAAACAAGTCATATCGCAAGTTGATGATGATAGTGAAAGTAAAACTTCTGAAGGGTTATCAGATTCCGAAAAAACTAAAGATAGATCAAAAAGTAGAAGTAAAGATAAATCAGATGATAAAAATAGTAGTAGCGTGTTAAAATCTAGCAGTTCCTCAAAACATTCAAGTAGGTCTCGTTCTTCAAATGATAAACAGAAAACTCACAAAAGCAGTTCTAGCCGACATAATAGTAGTAAAGACAGATCAAAAGATAAGGATAGACATTCTTCTCATAGTTCTAGATCAAAAAGTGACAGTAGCAGAAAATCTAGCGATAAATTATCGTCTTCCAGTAATAAATTTAAAGAGGATCGGAGTTCACGGCCATCCTCCGAAAAAGATAAGAATAAAGATAAAGGAAAAGAAGATAAAAACGAAAAGAATAAGGATATCTCTCTTACCAAATCTTCATCTGAGAAACCTGTTGATAAAACGCCGTCAGTTCATAAATTGGGCAAAATACCGAAATTGAGTGATTCCAAAAAAGACAAACCTTCAATATCCATAGAAGTTAGAAAACCAGATGAACCAAAACCAAAAACTGTTAAAACTTTCAATTCTAAGTTTAGGAAACATGGACTTGAAGAGGAAGTTAAACCACCACCTTCTCGTGCAGCAGTATTAACAAAAAAATCCACGCCGGTATTGCCACCTACAGTATCAATACCAAAAAGGCCGTCTCCAGTTCACAATGAGTCTCCTCCAGAAAAAAAGCCAAAAACTATAGTTGAACCTGTTGAAAAACCGGGTGCAATCAAATTAATTCCTCCTAAACCTAAACGTAAGTATTCTACTGTTTATTCAATAAGTGGCATATTTTTAATAGTTTCTTTTTTTCCAGATTTACATTGGTGGTGGCAAGTCCTTCCATTAATGTCACCAAGTCTTTTGAATTGTTTAGGTTGCATTTTCTTCAGTGGTAAGTCTAAAATGTATAACTTAACGGGTTCTAAAGTGTTTTTACCACCTGTAAAGTATTTTTTTCAAATAAATATTGAAATCAATATACATGACTCTTTCCGTTTACTACTTAGTTCAAATTTAATAACCTAAATTTGTTTAGTTAATCGTGAGGTGAAAATACCAGCGCAAATATACCTACTGGATCCTTCCGTGGACTCGACGCAGAGCTGATGAAAACGACTGGTGCTCCAGGAGTGATTCTTCAGCAATCCATGTAATCCAATCCAAAAATGACGTAATATTTCTACATGAAAGATACAAACCATTACCTACTATAAAACAACTGTATGAGATTATTTTACGACAGTAATTTAGCGATATTCCTATAAATTTCATCAAAATACACAACATGAATGCCTTATAAAGATGAGCTATTAATTAGGTCACTCCGCACTACCTTGTTGCGTTAGTTAAACAGACCAGTTTACTATATTTTGCATAGAAATCCAAGAATGATAGTCTCTGATCGTAACATTTATGAATATTTAATTTCATAGACAGGTAAAAGTCTAGATTTTTACGAAATACCTCTTTAATGTACCTTCCTTACTACGCTATAAAAACAAATTTAGGCTATTATAATGCCAACGCTCATACAAGCGGTTGCATGAAGGTCTCGAGGCTTTCTAGGGAGTTGCCAGCTGAAGTCTGCTAAGGCTTCGATTGTACAACAACGTCATTCCATACTAGGTTTCTTTTATTTATTTACAATTTCTAGTAACAAGTGTTCAAGAAATGCACTAATAAGTAGCTATATAGGAACTTGCTTGTAAAATCACAAGATTCACAAGCAAAAGTTGATGAAGTATTGTTTTCAATGTTTCTATTCTAATCATGATTGGTAGTAACAGCAACAGGCTGCCTTCTAAAATTCTATTTCGTATTTGAGTCCAATTACTATAATAATATGTAAAAAGATGCATTTGAATTCTATATAAATTATATGAATAGTAGTAACAACGGCAAATACTGAAAAGATAAATAAGTATAGCAGTCGACGGCAAAACTTTGTCATCAAATGTAAGTGGCCAACCAGCTTCCCGCTGCACAGAATACTGCAGACCACTACAAAGAACTATTTTGGGAGAACAGTATAAGGTACCTATCTACCGAAAGTAGTAATCAAATTGAGAATTTAATTGTATGTAGTGTGAAGCTGTACCTACGCTATTGTCCTATTAACCGTACCTATATAAGTAACACGGAATAAAAATTAAAGTTTTTAGGTATACCTTTGTATCTACTTTAATTTTTGTTTCTGAAAAGTTATCTAATAGAGGTAGGTATAATATATGGACATTTCTACATTTTACTACAAGAATAGTTCTTGCTAGATGGGACATAATCGTATTAACCCTCTGGGTGGGTATTACGACATCCTACATCGAGATATAATCTAAAATATAGATGGTACGTACGCACCCTGCTATTCACGCCAACAGGCGTAATTTATATGCTTGAGATAAAGGACAGTGCAAACTTAGATGGGAAGTGGTCTATAAACCAATAGAAATGTGGTTAATAATAATTATTAATAAATTAGGTACACACAAGTCGTCGATCACTTTTCATTATGACATAAGGTCATCGAAGTCTGAAGTTCTGAACAATGTTAAGAACAATGGCAATAAGAATTTTATTGTATTTTCCATGCAATTTCCTTTTCATTGCTACACTAAGCATTTTTTTTTAACATCTTTCTGGATTATTACCTATGTAATCGAACCCTCACTTTTTTTTCTCGAAAACTGTCAGATTATATTGACGTCATAATAAAAAATTGTCGTCTATGTACCACCTACCCGATCTATTTGAACCACATTTTCTATTGTCGCATAGACCAGTTTTGCCCAGTCTCAATGCTTTAAATAATGTAGACAATAATTATGTACCTAACTACAGCTATGATCTGTTCAGTAAGTAGGTATAAGGGAAAGGTACTTTAATTTGAAAAAATCAACCTGTTTTTATTTGCATCGACAGCGACAGCACGGTTCGACACAGTTTATCTATCTGGTAAAAACCACAAACGGGGTAGAAGGAATGATCACTAATAAAAAGGTTGTCTCTGACAGTACTTGGATATGTAGTTACCTAATATATTGAACATTCTGTCTCTTCTCTTACCCTACAAAGTACCTGCTTGGAATCTAAATTCGTTCAAGGTACTGTGCGGCGCGCTTGTTGGATTACCATCAAATTTAATATTTTCATAGTAAGAAAATTAGCAACTCCGCCGTAATAATATACCAATTATAAATAGGTACCTACCTACAGATATCTCTAAAGATAAAAGTTTAAGTAGGTACTTTCTATATTTTTACCTACTCAGTAAATAATGAAAACTTTAAAGCGGGTTGTTTTACTTTTGCAGAATAAATTGGATTTATAAATGATTTACCTATCTGCGTAACTACTGTCATAGATAACTAACTAAGCGTACCTTATTACCTACAGCTTGAGAGCTGCCTATGTCCAGCTGAACTAATAGGTAGATGTGATGATATGATAATATTAAATTCGACGCGTACCTAGGCACAGATTAGATCATTGCAAACAAATAAATAGCAATTGGTAAGGTACATACGTTGTTGTCATTACGGGACCTAGGTTAAATAGATAAAAATTCTGGAATCTTGCTGTAGTATGTACGTTCAACGAATGCCTATTATTTTCTTGAATATAGTCCTTTATTCCCAGTAGTTCTATGTAGCTAGTTCCACATGGAACTATTGCAACCTGAAACAATGAATAGTAGGTAGGTATACGTACACTTCTTTCAGAAGTTCAATAATAGGTGCCTACGTAGCCAGACCTAATTTGGCCTTATATAGAAAACAAAATGTAGCCCACAAAATTTTAATGCCTAAAGCCGAATAATTGATTTTATTAGATTATTATGTACATAGGTAGATAGTGTAACTAAGAAAACGTTCATACCTGGTCTGCTCAACTAATGTTTCAAATTTTGTAGTATATAATTAGGGAACGGTAACTAAAACCTGTTGATATTATTTACCCAACTAAGTAATAAGGTAGGTACATTCGTACATTTTCCTTCTAGATAATTTGATTGCGGTTGAAGTAAGTTTTGTACATCTCTATACCTACTCATAACGATAAAATCTGGCATCCTCAATGTATCGATGAACCTACTTTGAGGTTGACAAAAATTAGAGTAGGTGTGTAGGTACCTGCCTAATATTTTTAGTTATGATGTTCTATATAGAAGAAATGTAAAAGAAGCACATCCATCAAACGATTGATACATCAAAAATAATAATTACAAATTGAACAAGGCAGTCATTAGGCCGGAACCAATCACAACTACTTAATTACCTGCCTATTTCTATTATTTTCTAGATGTACTTAATTGACGTGAATTAGTACCTACTTAAATTTTTTATTCTATTAGTTTCAATAGTAAATATGTTTATTATGATAATATAACGGATAACCTACTGACTTGCCTCCTATAATAATTACAAGGCGTTTATGTTAGACTTTTTATACCTAGATACGTATCTATAGAACCTACTTTGCATACTACTTTTTTAATTTCGTGATTTCTCAGGGTGCGTGATTTTACGGACGGACACGTAGATTTTACTAGCGACTTTTTACCATGTTGCATATAACATGGTACTTTTTAGACAAAAACGGTATTTTCGGACCTACTTCCGAACTTTATGATGTTAGCAATGGTGTCGGTAAATTGTTAAAGTAATTTAATGAATAAAAAATCCATAAATCGACGCTTGCGCGTTTGGTGCGATGTTGTTTGATTACGTACCTATGATAAGCTGCGTGCTCAGTACAGCGGAGAAGTGCTAACATTTACCAAAATTCTATTGGTGAACTTCGCTCCTCTCTGCTGATATAGATAAGTAGTCAACCTTGCGTAAACAATTTTTTACGACCATACAGCATGCGGCTATCATATAAACTCTATATTTATACATTATTATAAATTAAAGTCTCTTTTCCACGTTGTTCTTCTAAACTCCGCAACATTTTTATTGCTGTCACCACCATTTAGAGAATTTATTCCTAAAAGTTTATCTGTAAATTATAGTAATATTAGGTAAACTTATACATAATAAATAAATCTCATTGTTTTGTCAAGTCGCAAAAAGCATGCGAAACAGGGACGGGTCAGTAGTTTAAAATAAAACTCACTTCCAAGATACATATATTTTGGACCAGTTTTCTTACTGATTAGGTTTTTTTTTTTAAATTCATTAAGCTCGCGTTCGGACGTACTAAAATTGTGGCGAATTTTTTTTTCGTGCATTTTATTTTCAACGCTCTGTTTAGCGCCGAGAGTTGAAAATCCAACAGTGTGTTTTTTCAACGCGCTGGGACGAGAGTGCGTTCCAGCGCGTTGGATTCTCAACATTCGGCTTAACTCCGAGAGTTGAAAATCCAGTACGCGATAAAATCCCGCCGCGATTGATGACGTCCGTGCGTACGTCGGCTTACCTACTAAGATTACTAATAATGTGGAGGGATAAAAAAATTACTTTACCTACACGATTTCGCTCGCTTAGGTAACAGTAGATTCGTTTTGTTTAGACATCAATATTATTTGCTAAATTGCTACACGAGTTTACGAACGTTTAGAAGGAACCTCTAGAAGATTCACGACACATTACATGTAATCCTTTAACCCATCGGCTACTTTCCGTTACCTATTGTCTGTGTGCAAACCTTATAAGTAAGCTAGTTATTTGAATCAATTAGGTACTATCGAAGAAACGCATATCTGTATACTGTAAGTAAGGACTATTCTTGCTTGCAGAGCCCGGCCGCTATAGTATCTCTTACCTACAAAAAAAGGGTCGTGTGCACAGGATTTTGTTTTCAAATTGCTTATATATGCGTCACCCCGTTGGTACTTACCTATAGGTAGGTGCAACAGTTAGAAAATAAAAGATTAAGTGGGTAGGTAGGTACCCATTTAACTAATGCAATTGCGAGTTGATTTGACAGCGGGACGGCTTTTAACCGACTTATTATTCCTTAATAATTTGTTAGATAATTAGTTACAGTCATCCGCAAATAAGTGGAACTAAGTACGCAAACCGCCTTCTCTGCTAAGACATGGAATATAAAATTATTAACATGGACATTATTTTCGGGCATAATGGTTTGAGTTTTTCCCATCTGGAATTTCTCAGTAGCAGTAGCAGCGCGGAGTCTGGATTTGTGCCCGGTTGATGGCAATAGGATCGCCCCCCTATTACATGGAACTTAAAGATAACTGGTGAAATGTGTGTACACCTCTACCTAACCCATCGTGGAATACAGGCGTGATGTTATGTTATTATTATTCTTTGCCATGGACATGTGCTTGACTGTACTTAGGTAATTTGCTGAATGTTTAGTCGAATGCTTTAAAATTTGAAACGGAAATAAGCTTGTTTTTTAATTCTTTAGACGTTTTGTTTGTTTATTTATTTACGTTAATTACATACCTAATAAATTGTTATAAGCGCAACAATGCCATTTATGCTTATTTTCACTAAGCGACACCTAAATATTATTGCACGTTTGTTTTTAACTCTCAAGATTTTGACACGCCCTCCCGCTCTGCCCAGAGCGGGAGAAGTTATTTGATCGTTTCCCACCCCAAAAAAATAAAGGGCTGAGCCTAGCGTTGAAAATCCAACACGCTTGGTGTCACCTAGTGTTAGTGAAAACGGGCATTGGGTACCTACTGTATGTGCAATGATGACTTGACAGTAGGTAGTCCACCATTGCCCATGTTTGTACAGACTGCTACACATCAATCTATACACGTCCAGTATAAGATGATTTCGCATTTTATAGGATTTCCGTACCTACAATGCGAGGCCAGTTTATACTGAAAATGTATACAGGATGGCAGGGACATTGACGCGAAAACTTTTACCTTGGACTCAGTAGGTACATGATTCTGAACACCCCTGCGCTGAAATTTTTCGTCGGTTATTTTAAAAAAAATCGGCTGTTTCATAGAAAATTGCAATACCTACGCGGTCAAAATGTATGGAACAGCAGTTTTTTTCTTAAAATATCCGATCAAAAATTTCCACGCCAGCTGCAGCAAAACTGTTACCATGGATTCAGTACATGATTCTGAACCCCCCGTTCAGAATCATGTACTGAATCCATGGTAACAGTTTTCGCGTTGATGTCCCTGCCACCTTGTATAGCTTGATGTGTGTCTGTGTACAACGATTTCTCAGTGATATTGAGCCGTTTTTTCATGGTCCCATGTAAAATGTGTTAAGTATTAACTTTGCTTGGGTAGTTTTTGAGTTAGCTTCAATAAAAAGTATTTATTTCACTTTGTGTGTACTTATATAACTATAGTAGAACTCCCTATATACAAACTTTTTTTTTAAACTATAAAGTGAAACATAACTTTAATTTCGGAAGTCGGTGGCACAAAACGGAAATATAAAAACAAACACCTACTAAATGAAAGTTATTTTTCTAATTAAACTTACATGCTTTTTTTTTGTAAGTTTTTTTTTTTGTTTTTAGGAAGTTCTATAAGACCGTTGTTTTTTTTTGTAAAAAAGTTTTTTTATATGTTCAAATAAATAAGTACGGCCAACCGCACGTTATTAGTACAGTACCTACTAGGTACACGCCACGGATCTTTGTGTTTGTAAAATTAACTGAAAAACTGAGAAATTGAAGAAATCTCGTAGAGAACGGTGTCTGTTATAAATTATAAATACTCAATAAAAAATAGACCTATCGAATGTATAAACTCTCTCTTTTAAATAAATGAGGAATTCCGATCTGCAGCTAAAACATAAACACCCGTGGGTACTGTACCTAACCCACCATCTACAAAAACCTCCCTCTACGATAAGGCACTGTCAATATTACCCTGCCGTGCGGTTAACTGTATGTACATTGTATCATAATCATAAGTTCATAACACAGCTCCGTCGATTAAATGTATTAAAAATCTCATTCAGGACAGATTCAATTCAATAAAGTAAAATATTAGGGTTCGTTTATCTACGTCTATTTAAAAGTAAACTCTCGTACCCACGGGCCATTTTTTCGCCGCGACGGATTTTCAACGCCCTGCTTTATACCGAAACTTGAAAAATTCAACTATTTTTTGACGCGCTTGCATGCACTTTATAGGATTTTCAATACTCCGCACAAGCTATACGCATGAGATATAACCTACCTACTTACAAGGAGCTCAAATTTTTAAATAAGTATTGAGAACTTAATATAGGTATGTTATCCAATCTAATCTAACACATTTATTCGACTGCCTATACTTTGTGTAATACGTAACGAAATAGGTACCCACCTATTATAATCACAAGATATTTGGCGGAAATATCAAAGGAGACTGAAATATTGGTAGGTAAAAAATGAAAATTAACCAATGAGACGTCGCCGTCGGGACACACTTGGGACGATTTTTTATTTTATTTTAGTCGTCAACATAACCGCTCGGTTCAATTAAATGTATTCAATTGTATGTATTCAATAAACTATGATAACGAAAATGCGGTAGTTAAAAAGGAGATGAATAGTTATAGATAGTACAGTACAAGATTTATTTTGGTCTACAGATGGGCAGGACGTCCTTTGTTTAGTTTTAATGAGGAATACATAAATTGTTTTCCCAAATGCCCAGTGTCCTTTATCTAGCTGCTAGATACAGTCATCCGCAGCTCAGTGGTATTACTTGGAACTACGAAAACCACCTTTACTGCTGGTACATTTTATAAAAGCGCTGTGAGTGTCAAATTGTTACCACTGATGTGCGATTGACTGGACAATTACCAGCTATACCTAGATGTAAAAGTGTACCTACCTAAAAATTTAACTCGTTATCATTATTTTCAAAGTTCAAGGCCATCAATCTAGTCTACCAAAAATAAACTGTATTTACCGAGGTAAATGAACGTTTCATTCTTATGTCGTTTACAAGGTCCTGACTTTTCAAAACGAAACGAACAAATCATCTAGAGAATTAGTTAATTTGGTAACCAAACTTGGTGACAATTCCGAAAATAATATGTTTTGATCCAGATAATCTGGAAAATGTTCTAATTTCACACGTTCTTGTTGATATAAACTTGGCGGCGACAGTGCTGCTGTCGTTTGGTTAGACATAATATGTAGTTAGATTATCGAATGATGGCAACGCTGACGTCGCGCTGAATTTTAAGCGACTGTGACTCGCATGTCTGCCCATCTCAAATATTTGATAAACGTAATATCGATAAAATTGCATAAAATTCTCACACCAATCCCGCACTCACTCGCAATAATAATACACAATGGGAACAGCACTTGCGTTGCGAACACTCCACCCTCCTTCACGGGTGTTTTATTTTACAGAATAACATTGGTGAACGAGTCACGTTATAGAAAGAATTGCATCGTTGTATTTCAAACTATTTCAGAGATAGTAATGACCCCTCTAAAGTCACGGGTTGAGCTATAATAATTAAAACCCAAGTGGTACCTCCTGGTACCTACTTCAGTACCTCAAGCCCGTCGGCTTGAGGTACTGAAGTTGCATTGTACCTGCATAAAATTACTTGTGGCTAGCTACTTTGCACGTCAAACCGATGACATTCGAGAGTGCCTTTCTTCCATTTATCGGTACCACCGTATTTTGTCTAATAGGCATTGAATGTAATCCCTACCAACAATCCAAAGGGTACGTACTTTCGGTACCAGTAACTTAATTTTTTGTCGTATTAGTCACGGGCTAAAAGATAACAAAACGTTAACCTACTTTTGGATATTCGCCGCAGTCGAGTAAAATGTGAAAGGTGCACACTTGCTGACTGGGCGTGTGAATGTTTTTTTGCCTATGAATGTTTTTTTTTTTTTTTTGTTGCACCCAGTACAGGGTGGCAGGGACATCGATGCGAAAACTGTTACCATGGATTCAGTACATGATTCTGAACCCCCCCTGCAATTAAATTTTTCGTCGGTTATTAAAAAAAAAAAAAAACTGCTTTTTCATACATTTTGACCTCGTTGGTATTGCACTTTTCTATGAAACAGCTGATTTTTTTTATTAACCGACGAAAAATTTTTACGCAGGGGTGTTCAGAATCATGTACTGTATACATAGTAATAACAGTTTGTTCGATGTCCCTGCCATTCTGTATAAAGTTCCGTTATAATAGATATATCTAAATACTAGAGGGAAGGAATTAGATCTAGGTTGGTCTAACAGAACACAGAAGATGCGATTCTACGTTCACTCCATCGACCTCACTAGAACAAAATATCCAGGGAAGCCGGATTACCTACCTATGCAGAACAACAATATTTTAATTTGCTTTGAAAATGAGAGAGTTTCTTCATTTCGTACGGATCCATAATATATCTACAAACAACAAGTCATTTGTACGGTTATAGGGTAACGTACCAAATTAGGGATTGCTTGTAGGTACAGTCAGCTTCGAAAGTCGATAAGAAGTGTTACTTTTAACTAATACTATATAATTATTTTAAAATGACTTAAAATGATCTTTAGTATTTAATTTGTTTTTTTACTATGTATTTAGTTGTTGCGTTCAATAAAGTGAAGTGTTATGACTTTCGTTGCAGACTGTGCGTCCGGTTCCATAGAGATAGGCAGGAACAGTGGGAAGGGGCTACTTACTAGATACAATGACTAGGTACCTACTATACCATTTTTGTTACCTTTTAAGATACCAATTTGTTTCGTTTGCGATTGTGATACAGTAAACAGCAGTCCGTTATCTTAGTAATTGCTAAATTATGATGTACCACCACGCATATAATCCCCGAAGGGTTAGGTAGAAGGATAATTCTTACTTGAAGTATATACACCCAGTTCTTTAACTTTATAAAAGTTCTTAAAATTAAATTATTAATTTAAATCTTATTATTGGTGGTCATCCGGTGCCGGTGGCGGTCAGCCGGTGGGCTAACTTATAAGTTAGCATGACCACCAATAATAAGATTTTCGAATAAAGAATCGATTGTATCATTAAATATTTTTATAAGCTACCCACCGGCTAGTCCTTATTAAAACAACCTCATTTAAGTAGTTACCTACTTCTGCGGTAAAGTTTTGTAAATCTAGGTAATCTAATACATACATAAAAATCAATGTTTGTTCATATTTTATGCGCTGCCATACCGTTAATCCGATTCCGATAAAACTTTGTCAACTTATTGCTTGCGCTTGCGCGAAGGTTATAGGCACAGTACATACGGGCGAAGCCATGGGAAAAAGCTACTAGTCGTCTATAAATATTTCCGGATTTGTAATTTAAAGTTATTATGAATAGAATAGGTACGGCCATAGTACGGTATAACGATGGCTACAACGGCACCGACTATGATTTAGCATGATTATAAAATAAGAGAAGCGGAAGAGACAGATAGGTACGGTATAGGTAGGCCGCAACCACCAATGCTGTACCTAAAAATATATGTATTTTATTTCGTTATTGACCTTATCTGGCTTGGTTTTGTCAAACAATATGATAATTTTTAAAGGGTTTTAAGTCGCCTGCTCTTTTCTTAAATTCTTATACCTACTTTGTTACATCTTATGCACCTTACATTGCATTTATTACATATTATGCACCTTAGGCATTATTTACCTCAAAATTTCTTACCTGTGTTCTGTTACCGTATCTTGTAAACAAGGTTAGAAGGGCCCAAATTTTATTTTTATAAATGTTTCAAATTACGAGAACCCGTTATTATAATACATTTTAGTCTTATCACTAATTTATGATTAGATAATATTACTATTGTACTTTACCTTTCTCATTGTATCGTACGAAAAATTCGTTTGTAATTTTTTTATATAACATTGTTTTTTTTTTGTTTCAGCAATTCTTTTGTTAGAAAGTGACATGTTCATGGATGCGTTGAATGCTTCAGCAACTAACAAAAGAGATCCAAAGAAAAGAAAACGACGAACGAGTGGATCTAAGGATGGAAATTCTGGAAACGATGCTTCACCGCCACACACACCCACTAACATGAGCAGTCCAAGTAGTGAAAGCAAATCAGTGCCACCGAAATTTTACCAGGACACTCTTGAAACAGAAGAAAACAAAGAAAAGGTTTCCGAGAAAGATACCGATACCAATGAAGTCGCTGAAGAAAAAGATATCAAGAATGAGATTGAAGAGAAAATGGATACATCAGAACCTCATACTTTAACAATTAATGGACTTAAAGGAGTTTTATGCTACCATAAACGAAAAGGACCTAAAAAAACTATTAAATGGAAACCAGACTCTGAACTGGAAGAAATTCAGTACTTTGAACTTGATGAAACTGAAAGAGTTAATGTGACGAAGACCTTTACTGATATGAAATATTTAGAAAGGATCCACGAAAGAGACGCATTCCAGAAGGGACGGAATCTTAGTAATGATGACGTCATGGAAGAAAAGACTAATTGGAGGCCACTAATCCTTATCGACGCCGATGGACAAGTGCAGGTAGAGCATGGTAAGAACAGCAAAGAAAAGGACATTCAGGCAATACGTCAAAAAGGAACGTTACAACCTCTTTATTTCTCCAAATCAATGATACCTGACTCTGCATTTGAACCTGAGCCTGAAACGCATACCTATACTGAGCCGACAATTATACCCTTAGATGATGTTACCGGCAACCAGGATAATATAAGTGATTTTAGAAATATGCCTTGGCCTGAACCCAAGGGCAATGCGCCTCCAGCATCGGCTACCATAAATGTCCCTAATATGTTCCCACCAAACATGAATCAATTTCCTAATGCTTTTCCAAACCCACAATTCCCTGGCGTACCTGGGTTTCAAGGTGGTAATATGGTTCCCGCTGAATGGCCAAGCGGAGTCCCGCCGCATATGATGGGCAATGGTATGCCAGGTCCCATGGCGCCTGGAGTCATTCCGCCCGGGAACTTACCCCCGGGAATGATGATGCCCCCAGAAGGTATGATGATGTCTCCAGAAATGTTTGGGGGACCGAATCCGATGTTTCCTGGTCCGCCAGAAGGTTTTAATATGCCGCAAAATATGTTTCCAATGGATTTCAACATGTCGGGACCCCAAGGGCCTCCACCCGGCCCTGATAGTTTTCCTGGTATGGCAAATTTCCGAGGAGCTATGCGAGGCCGTGGCAATGGCGGACACTGGCGAGGTAAAAACGCTGGAAGCTGGGATGGCCCACCGCGTGGTAGAGGAGGTGCTCGTGGGGGTCGCAAAGCAGTTTGTATATATTTCCAGCGAAAAGGATCGTGTCGACAAGGTGACAATTGTACATTTTTACATCCCGGTGTCAATTGTCCATTTTGAGAATAAGTACATAAAGTTTTAATTAAGGTTTGTTGTAAAAAGATTAAGTGATTATCATAAATTCTGGGCTGCATTTACGCAACAGCTGCGAGTATAGTGTGGGGTTGTAGGAAACTGAAACAGCTATTCTAAACGTCATATCTACTTGCCACTGCGCTGCAATTAAGTAAGCACAGCTTTTGTTTAGAGTTAGACACTCAAAAAGACTGATAAATGTAAATAAGTATCTAAATAATAGTTGTATAGAACATGTATATTTGTAAAAATACTTGTAAGCGTTTATATGAAATACAGATTCATTAATTTGACGGTATTTGTTTGATTTAATTTTACCATGCATGACAACAAATTGTCTACGGCACACCCACATACACGGTACTGATAATACCATTTTATAATAAGATCTATTTCACGATGTCCAAATAGCCACTACACTATTTGCGCTGTAGCATGGTGCGGGTGACAGTTGCCCGTATGACGTTGACATTTGTCAGTACCACGTAGGGATGTGAGGTTATGCAATTCATTTTTATCGCTAACGATACTCGCAGCGTGAATCTAGTTCTCTTTAATATTGTTATGAAAATTAGTGTATTATTCAGTTGTGCAGTGTAACTACGTGTGTGCTACGTGTATAAACTTGTCAATATAAATGTTTTATGGCTACATAATTATCTTTGTACTTATATAAAATAATCAAAATCGGGTTTATGTTTTTTTTTTCGTGACAACATTTTTGCTCTATGGTGCATCGGCGCGGCGGCCATGTTGTTTACCCGTGCGATGCTGTGAGTGCGAGTACGAGTGCAAGCGCGTTATATTGTGACTTAATGTGACACGTATTACGATTTCATTGTTTGTTTTCATTTTTGTTAAATTGTTATTTGTTATAAGTTTGTTGAGTTTGTTGTTATTACCATGCCTAAGCATACAAAAAAAACTGTTTTGGGTAGTCAGGCCAGGGAGCTTGTTGTTCGCCTCCGAGACTACTTTGAAAGAGAACAACAAAATAATGGACCGTTGTTACCATTGAATCATATTGTAGAACGAGTAGCCGAAGCTCTTGATATTGGCCGCAATACTGTTTCGCGTATAACACGTGAGAAAATTGGCCAAGATGGGATGTTTGAAAATAAATTATCGACACCCAACAAAAAGCGGACCAAGGTGAAGCCAATCACAGATTTGGATGATTTTGCTAAGGTTGCTATTAGAAATCATATTTATGATTATTATAGAAGAATGGAGCTACCCACATTGCTCAAGCTTCTAAAATCATTAAAAGAAGCTGACTTGTTCAAAGGAGGTATTACTTCGCTACGGCAAGTTATAAAAGATATTGGCTTTGTTTACAAAAAAGTTAACAAAAGAAAGATTATTATGGATAGGACTGACATTGCCCTAGCAAGATGTAGATTTTTAAGGAAGGCCAAAAACATAAGTGATTGGAGCAAAGTTGTCTTTTTGGATGAAACGTGGCTAAACGCCAACCACACAGTGGGTAAAAGTTGGACCGACGATACGGCACAATCGTGTACCAAAGTGCCGGAAGGCAAAGGCGAACGCCTTATTATTTGTCACGCAGGTACAGCAAGTGGATTCGTCCCTGATTGTTTGCTGGCTTTTAAGTCAAAAAAAACTACGGAGTATCATGAGGAGATGAATTACGAAAAATTTAAAGATTGGTTCATAGGTCTATTAAACAATTTAAAAGAGCCTATGACCATAATAATGGACAACGCACCCTACCATTCGGTGCAAGTTAATAAACCCCCAAACCAATCCAACCGCAAAAGCGAGTTGGTGAAGTGGCTGAGTGAAAACGGAGTTACAGCAGATATAAAAATGTTAAAGACGGAGCTTATTGCCTTAGTCCGACGCCATAAGCCACCAACTCCTACCTATGCTCTGGACGAGATGGCAAAAGAAAAAGGCCACCAGGTCCTTCGACTACCACCCTACCATTGCCAGTATAACGCTATTGAGCTGATTTGGGCCCAAATAAAAGGTATGCTTTTAATTTCAATTCCCATTTTGAAGCTTTATAAAAAAATCAGCTTTCCGATCGTAGCATGTACCTAGTTTAAAAACATTACCAGATACTAGATTAGGCTGATTGATGATTATTTGAATACTTTTTTTTATAAGTTCGTTTATTTTTAGGTTACGCCGCAAGAAATAATACTTCGCCGCCATTTACGGCAAATAAGATGTTGGCCCTATTACAAGAGGCCATCAACAATGTTCAACCTGAAGACTGGTCGAAGGTCGTGAATAAAACAAAAAGGGACATTATGTCTGATTGGGATCGTGACATACATATTGACAACATAATTGAGTCATCGTTAATAATATCCGTCACAGATTCAGATGATGAATTGAGTGACAATTCAGATGTTCCTGACTCTGATATGAGTTTAGACGAATAACATGTATTTTTTTTTAGCAACCTTTTAAGCAACCTTACCCTATAAATGTTCTGTTGTATAATTAGACCTTTTAAAAATAAAAATTGACCTACGCACAATATACGTTTTTTATTATAAAAAATATCGACTATCCATCGTAGCAGTACATCCCATCACTAAATACGTCTATGGCGTTACGTTATACGCATAACACTTTGCTTAATTTTTCATTCAATTTGATTTTATTTCTTGATTAGAACATTCTGGTTGGGTTTAATTTAATTTACTACAGTTATTAATTATTTAATATATTACGAATGTGGTACAACTGAAATATTAAGTCATAAATTGTAAATCGCGGCAACTTTCAAGAGTGAAACGAAATGTTACTGAAACTGTCACCCGCACCATGCTACAGCGCAAATAGTGTACTTATCGAATAAATTCAAAAATGGAACAGAATATGTAGAAAATTACCTGCCAAGTAAGTTAACGAGAACCTAATCGGAGGTGGTGAAATAGGCCCCACTGGATACAAGAATAGGTACCGTTCCCGGGCTATTGATACGAGTCCCAAGTCCCAGCGGCACCCTGTTACCTGTCACCGCAGCGAAGCCTAAAAGGAATGTAATGTTTATCTAAGTTGGTGTGGGTTTATTTATTCATTAATAGTAGTTATTTAAATTATTACAAAACTAAAAATATAATATCCTAACCTAATTAAAACTATTAGACTAAAATGTGGTCAACGTCAGAATCGCCGGTCAACAGACGTATTTAGCTTTGAAATTGTGCCTAAAAATTACTTATCAATTGCTTATATTTGCTTACCATGATGAGAGAATTGCTTATATCCTATGTTAAAAGAATCGCAACATTTAAGATTGACCGACCATTCTGATGTCAGAATGGCTGGTCAATCTTTGTAGAGTAGTAACTATGTGGAATTATTGAAATTTTCATGGGCCAACAATTGCTTATTAATTGCTTATTTCACTATTTGTAAGCCTAACCCTGTTATTCTTTCTTTAGCTAGCCAAGAGTTTAAAAACCCCTGCGCCTGATAAATATATGAGAGCAAAGTGACGTATGTTGAAAATTGTATTTATATGTCAAAAGGCACTCGTATCTTTATTTTCTGTAATAACCAAATGGTGGCTAGTTTCTATATTATTTTTAATTATGGCTGTATTTATTAACTATATATATTTTACTGATAGAGAATGTAAGCTGGGAACAAATTATCGGACGCATCCGTAATCCGCGGCTGACAATTGCGGCTTATTTTTATCTGGATAGTACCTACATTTGACATCAGTGTGGCCATCTCAAAATCACCGATCCTGCCATAGCTTTGTTTTAAACCTGCCAAATCCTGCCAAAACCTCTTGTGTAATAAGAGGTTTTGAATTTTGAGTAACTTTAAATTGCTTACTTAACGGTTGGATTCTCTCCCATTGATATAAATCAATCATAAAATCAAAGTTTGTCGACTTACTTGAAGAGCACTTTTCTTTATTTTGTGTAGTACCACTGTTATACCTGAAACTGTCATCTCTTATTTCGGGTACATCAAAAAAGTAATTAAAATTCTTCTTTGCAGAAATATGTAGTCCTTGTTCAGTAATCGGCCTAGGTAACGCACTTTTTATTTCTGTAAACACTGGGTCACTTGCTGCAGGAAGATTGTTGATACTTTGAAATAAGTTTTTATATGGTGAAAACGCTTTTTTTTGTTCCACCAAGGAATTCACAAACTTGCTTCCTCTTTTCATTATGGAAATAATAAAAATGCAATTAAAAATGCATTAATCCACGCAACTATTTAAATGCTAGTACAAGTAAAAATGTTAGAATGTCAAACAGTGTGACCATATGTGGCAGTTTCCTGCCTTTTTGGCAGGATTGGCTTCCAATTTTAGCCGCCGGCATGATTGGTTGACGTTTTAGAAAATTGGCAGTTTTTGGCAGGATTGCAGTATAGAAAATAAATGTTCCATAGCAGCATCTTCAATTTTCGAAAATAGCAACCCTAAAATCAGATCGTAGGGAATTCCCCTGTACTTCTCGTGTTATATTAGTAGAAAGAAAGAAAGAAAAGAAAAATATTTTATTTGGGACTCACACAGGAAATAAAACAATAGAAACACATTAAAACTAACAAAATCAATAAAACAAGTTAATAAAATTAGAATAAAACAACGTGAAACAGAAAAAGAATTCCTGTCCGAGGCCAAAAAGGCTCCTATCTCAGCATAATGCTACGATATTTGAGAAAATATAAACAAATATTTGTTTGTATCTCATTCAACTAAGAACATTAATGTAAGTAGTTTTAAAGTTGATAATTGTTGAATGTAAGGAAATGTTAAATCATATGAATAAAGCCATGTATAAAGAGACTAGCTTCCAACCGCGGCTTCGCCCGCGCGGTGTGTCGGTAAAAAGTAGCCTATGTTCTTCTCCAGTCTATCTCCCCCGTCTTTCTCCTTGCCAAATTTTGTCAAAATCAGTTCAGTGGTTTAGGCGCATACAGAGTTACTTTCAAATTTATAATATTAGTATGGATAGAAAATGAAGAATATGAGGCTAACTGCCATGTTTTATTTACATTTGACCTAAGTTATAAAACAAAATATCTAAAACGAGTGTTTATATTATATTTTTAACTACGAATACTACTATTACAACGCTAAACGAAGTTGGCAATTTTTACTCGAGGTTTTGGCAGGATTTGGCAGGTTTAAAACAAAGCTATGGCAGGATCGGTGATTTTGAGATGGCCACACTGATGTCAAATGTAGGTACTATCCAGATAAAAATAAGCCGCAACTGTCAGCCGCGGATTACGGATGCGTCCGATAATTTGTTCCCAGCTTACATTCTCTATCAGTAAAATATATATAGTTAATAAATACAGCCATAATTAAAAATAATATAGAAACTAGCCACCATTTGGTTATTACAGAAAATAAAGATACGAGTGCCTTTTGACATATAAATACAATTTTCAACATACGTCACTTTGCTCTCATATATTTATCAGGCGCAGGGGTTTTTAAACTCTTGGCTAGCTAAAGAAAGAATAACAGGGTTAGGCTTACAAATTGTGAAATAAGCAATTAATAAGCAATTGTTGGCCCATGAAAATTTCAATAATTCCACATAGTTACTACTCTACAAAGATTGACCAGCCATTCTGACATCAGAATGGTCGGTCAATCTTAAATGTTGCGATTCTTTTAACATAGGAAATAAGCAATTCTCTCATCATGGTAAGCAAATATAAGCAATTGATAAGTAATTTTTAGGCACAATTTCAAAGCTAAATACGACTGTTGACCGGCGATTCTGACGTTGACAAAATGTGGCGTCGAAAAATTCCTACGCGTCGCTGTCGACTGGTAATGTACCCAAGAGACTAGCGGCATTGCCACGTTGTATGGCAATGCTTAGCCGCTGGCCAGGGTAACAGCCAGCCCTTGGGTCACCGGAAGTGTCAACCGGTCGTTTGGAGATTTCATTGAACAGACCATGAGCACTCTAACACCCACGAACCTTCAATTCCAAAAATTATAATGCACCTGGGGTTGCACTCATTACGGATCGCAGATAAGTATAAAAGAAAAGGGTAAGTAACCTGTACCCTAGTTAATTGATTCAGGCGTGACCTTGCGGAAATCCATTATAAAATGATGATGTGGATATATTTAGTAACCTTTTCCGCTTAGCTATTTCTAAAGAGTCTTGAAAAGACCCTGGAAGAAATCGACACGTGTTTCACCTCTCAACGAGGCATCCTCAGGATGACGATTAATTTGTCGTGAACTCGAACACGGCGTGTTGCCACACCAAGCACCGAGCGCAGACAGCATTGCCATACAACGTGGCAATGCCGCCAGTCTCTTGGGTACACTACCAGTAGACAGCGACGCATAGGAATTTTTCGACGCCACATTTTAGTCTAATAGTTTTAATTAGGTTAGGATATTATATTTTTAGTTTTGTAATAACTTAAATAACTACTATTAATGAATAAATAAACCCAAACCACACCAAGCACCGAGCGCAGACTGCAGTCTGCGCCACATTTTAGTCTAATAGTTTTAATTAGGTTAGGATATTATATTTTTAGTTTTGTAATAACTTAAATAACTACTATTAATGAATAAATAAACCCAAACCACACCAAGCACCGAGCGCAGACTGCAGTCTGCGCTCGGTGCTTGGTGTGGCAACACGCCGTGTTCGAGTTCACGACAAGTTAATCGTCATCCTGAGGATGCCTCGTTGAGAGGTGAAACACGTGTCGATTTCTTCCAGGGTCTTTTCAAGTAACCTGTACCCTAATTGCGTAACGTAAGCAATTATGCCTAATTTGTTTGACAGTTTAACAATTCATTGCGTTTTTACGTTGTTGAGCAGGGTTTGGAAATGGAAATGATGGAAATACTTCGCTTAATAATCCTGAGCTTAGTGCTAATAAGATGTGACTGTCATCAATTTGGACACCTTAGCTTCCGGTTACGATATTAAGAGTCCTATTACACTTTTTACGCAAATTCATGATTTTTGACGTTGTAATTTTCAGCAACAGTAATATATATATATTACAGTATATATTTTAATTATTTGATTATGAATAACGATAGTGCCATTCTCTTTCTTGTAAGTTGGAGTTACAGATTTTAATTTTTCTTTTCGTGTAATTTAGGTACTATAAATATTTTACGAACTCAGTTTACAAGAAAATCCGTTGGCGATGCAACTTTGACGCTTAAATTCACTTTGTTCCATTCAATTCAAATAAAAGCTAAAATTACTTAAAGATAAGTTGAATGTTTTACTTGTTTATTGAAGTTCTAGAATTTCTTTAAATTTCTTGAGTTTTCACAGAAAAAATCATAAAGAAAAGCAATAAATGTCTTGATTCAGCGTCCATTATATTCCAAATAAACAAAATTTTATCAAATAAACTAATAAGGTATAAAACTTCTATCTACAATGAATACGTTTCATTAGTTTTCGTTTCTCAATATAATAAGAAAAAAATACCATAAATAAAATAAAAGTACTAGATATATATTCCGCGTCAATTCAGCAAATCACTTGAAAATAATGTGTAACTCCAACTTATAAGAAAGAGAATGGCACTATCGTTATTGTAATTAAATAATTAAAATATCATAATGTTAATGAAAATTACAACGTCAAAAATTACGAATTTCCGTAAAAAAATGTAATAGGACTCTTAAAACATCGAAAATTTAAATCTTTGGCACTAGATATAGATAGATAGACTAGATAGATAGTATATACATCTGTATCCATGGTATTACATGCCTGCTACTACTGTACAAAAAATTCTTATGCACAGTACAGATGTCATTCAATCTGCTCTGCTGCCAATTAGGCAGCTTTCTGAGGAAGTTCGCAATAAAGATTGTAAAAGATTTCGAGAATATAGGTAATACCCGAAACGATCACGTATTGCCAAGAAAAAAGATTTACTTAATCTGTTGTTGATCACATCCGACCCGTTAATAGACAGGCTAAGGAGGTTTAAAAAAAAACAGGTAGCCTGCCCTCTGCAGTGTTAGGTTTAATAATTGATTTAGTAGATTTAGTAAAGTAGAAACCTACTTTAAATCCTGTTCAAATCCCTAGACCCAATGTTAACATGCAACTTCAGGACTATACCTACTGCTGATGATTCATCAGAAGAGGAAGAAATAAGCGATAACAATAATTAGTGAGTATAATTATATATTAATTTACAACACTAAGTAGGTACCTACAAATTAAATTTATTATAACAATTAAAGGCTCTTTCAAAAAGGCGCGACACGCGACGCGACACAAAGACACCGCCCGTCGCGCGACGAGCGGTGTCTTTGTGTCGCGTCGCGAGAGTTAAGGCTCTTTCAAACAGACGCGACACGCGACGCGACACAAAGACACCGCTCGTCGCGCGACGAGCGGTGTCTTTGTGTCGCGTCGCGTGTCGCGCCTGTTTGAAAGACCCTTTATGAAGAGTTAGCACTAAATTCTACCAGCTAGACCTTTTTTGTGACTATCTGCTATGTACCTGACTAATAGCCATTAGCTGTACTCATGGTTGTTTGTTTCATGTTTTATTTTCATAATAGTATTTTTTTTAAGTATGAAAAAGATTTTTTTACATATTCTATAACTACTACTCCCTTTCTCCCCAAAATGGGTCCCCTTACACCAAAACGAAATTAGGTAGTCATAATAGGTTATAAGAAAGCCTCTGGGAACCAAAAATCGCAGAAAATAGATTTGTCCAGCTAGCATGTTCTAGACGAACCATAGTGCGGCGGCGCGGGCGCGGCGTTTACCTAAACCTAACTAAAGTATTTTTTTTTCTATATATTCTAGCGGTTTTTGCCTGTCGCCGGCCGCTGCCGCGGCACCGCTCGCTTCGCTTACTCGGCTGGTGCGTAGGGGGTAAAAACATTTAACCAAATCTAACTAGTTTGGTTCCGGGTACTTAACTTAGTACCTGTGTCCTATATACCCTTTCTCTTTTTCTAAACTCAGCGCCGGCAGCCAATTCAGCATCCGGAGCCGGCAGCCAATTCGGGAGCCGGCGCGGCACGGGCAGTGGAGGCACTCCCTATTATTTGTGTCATCCAGTCTAACATCCTAGGTTTCCTGCTATGGAAACCTTCATAGAAGAAAACATAGTATTGTTCACTAATAACTACTTTTCTGTTTTAACAGCTTAGAATAACGAAAATGTCGTAGGTTATACATTTGTAACTCACGTATATTTATAACCATTTTAATGTATAACTGTTTATTTACCCGAAAAAATAAAAATAAATAAAAAATATTATGTATAGATTTTGACTGGATAAGTAGACCTGGCAGACTCCAGCTCATACCGATGCATACCATGCGCATACTGCCGCGGTATAAGTATTAAATTCAATTGATAAAAAGCTAGTCTGCATAGGCCCTAAAGCTACGGTTTCTACGCACAACGACTGCGGTTATTGGAAAGTCTCGGAGAATGGTCTCGTCTAAATGGTCCGTTCGTCTGTGTAAAGACTTTTTTTTTTCTTTAGGGCATATCACAGCTGACCTCTGAGGTCATGACTATTTAAGGACGCGTTTGCAAAATTGATAGATATAGAATCGAACTACTACATTGACACAGGTCACACACACAAGTGTACGCACCAGTGTTGTTATCGTAAAAATCTGACCTGCCGTATGTCACAGTCTGGTTTGCCGTATTTTAAGGGGAAGAATTCAAAATTGCCATATTTATATAAAAAAATGTCTATTCATCATTTGTTTTTTCTCCATAAAGGTTTCTTACCGCTTCTATTACTTACTTTAGATTCATATTTATCTAATGTCTAGTTGTCTTTGCTTTTCGCACAAGCCGCAAGGCACCTTAAACTTGGTACAGTATCCTTGATTTTTTGCCTTGATTTTAATTCAGTTGTCATGGATTTTTTTAAAGTCATTTTCAGTTTTGACAATTAAGTGGTAGTTTCTGGGTTAGTGGCAACATCGACGATTTTTTTTTCTCTAATAATAAGCTGCACAGCCTCTTCAGGTGACAGGTAATTGAGTTTCATTTTGATTTCATTCATTACGCTTGTGAAAAAATGATTCGTTTCACCAATATTCAGTTGCCGTATTTTGTGATACGGCAATGAGAGAAAAAATATCGTGGAATGCCGTATAATACGGCAATTGCCGGATCAATAACAAGTAACAACACTGGTACGCACGGTTAATTGCGGGAATGAAGTGAACAAATTTTGGTACTTCGAAAGTAATTATTTCTTATTTCTTTATAATACAAAGGCACTTAAAAAATATTTCGTATTGTTGTTAATATTTTTACTAAATAACACTTAGATACAATTACCTACTTCAGTGACTGCTAGGCACTGGAAGCCCTCTACTAGTTAGTAGGTAGTTCTCATTTGCAGATTGATTGAAATTTAAAAAAAAAATACTGTTCATAGTTTTTGTAATGACTAGTAGTAGTTCGATAATCATTAGTTTTTTGTTTCATTCGTCTTGTTCACATAAATAATAAAGTTTAGTAGGTAGACCACAGAAAACTAAGTAAATTATTTCGAATTCTGTGGCATAGACAGATGCAGTTCGTTACGAGTATTTACTTAATAGAACTTTGTTGGTTCGAGGTTATTGTTGGTGACGAGTATTTTTAACTATTAGCGGTTTTATGGTTATTATTTTCAAAATGCAGTCAAATATAAATATTGAGGGGAGATCAAATATTATTGGGCTGCGTAAAAGTGAATGTAATTTACACAATAAGTATCTAATAAAACCGGACTAAGTTGTAAGTGTAATCATTTACATATTTCGTATTTTACTAAACATAAATCTTAATCAAAGGTTTTGTTGATAGAACAGAGGTATTGTTTAGACAGAAGATGCCTTTAAAATTTTATCTAAAGATCCCATTGCATAAACGCTAGTCCATAACTCTTTTAGTCCACTTCCGCTCATTTATATGCCCCATTCCTCCCATATACCTACGACATGACGAGGTGAAACCCTCCCAACCTCAAAATGATTTACTAATTTGTGGGTGTTGAGAGGATTTCACAATTTCTTGAGCCTTTTGAAACAACGGCTGGTCAAGAGTGACTATGCAGCATTCAGTATTGGATTGTTTGCACTGTTCTACTGCATAATGCAATGCTGTTAGGATTGTGTCAGAGCTGGATGCTGGTGCATTAATGAAAGGGACTGGTTTTATTTCGGTCATGAGCTGTTCGCTTATGCGTTCTTTCTTTGTGTGCCAAACGCATAAAAGAATTCAAGCCTAGCATATCTGGAAATCTCCGAGTTTTTCCATACATCCACAGTAACTGACATGGTGTAATTGTGAATATATCTTCATTTTCCTCTGGTGGGTAAAAAATAATATTGCTAAGACCAGAAATGATTGGTTTGCAATATATTTGCATTGGAATTTGGTCAAAGCGCTTTACAAAACTTTGTGGAACATATTTCATCCTGGGAATTTTCTCATTCAAGCCTGGAGTTTGAGGTGGATTTAAGCATTGAATGCCACCCATTGTATGGAACGTATTATGCCCATCCATAGTTTTCATATTAACGTCCGCATTGTCAAAAACGAACTGCATAAATGTGGTTCCGTCGGTTTCGGTATAACTGGCACAAAACCTAATTCCATTAACCAAATCAATTAAATAGCGGGATGCATATTTATGATGAATAAGTGATGACAGTCCAAGAAGGACTGGTGACCTAAACGACCGTGGTCTAGCAGCATTGACTATAGAATGTGCTATAGCAATGCATTTCCTCTCGTATGGTTCGTTTCTAACTGAATTGGTTGTAGCGCAAAAGAACATGCTTACCGTCTTCTCGCTCGTGGCTGGCGGTGATAAGTGTCTGTAGCGCCAGTCATTTCAGTCACTACGTCGGCACTTATAAAAAGGTCACAAATAGCGCATTTTTTTTACTCATTTTAAAAGTTAACCTTACTCAAAAACCGAAAAATAACAGAACGGCAAATATATGTGAAAGGCTTAAACAAAGAGTCATTTGTGGAAGGCATATAAAAACGATAGCCATCTACTGAACTTATTGTAAAACTAACATTAAGGCTATCTGTCCACTGGAGCGGAGCGAGGCAGCGGAGCGGAGAAATGTGCCAATATTAATCAATAGGAGCGGAGTTTATATTCTATTGGTTAATATTAGCACTGTTCTCCGCTCCGCTGCCTCACTCCGCTCCAGTGGACAGGCAGCCTATTATTCAGAGTCAAAGTCAAATAATTTATTTATTATCTAAAATAATAAATTATCTAATAATTTATTATCTAAAATAGGAGATATAACATTTTTGCGCCGGATATAAAATTTTGTTTAGACTCTAAATTGTCCTATGGAACTAGACCAGCATGGTCATGGGTATTGGTTTTAAAACCTCGTTTTAAGGAATACTGAAAATTATTTTCAGAATTTTATAGTTTTGTGATGAGAAGGTGGTCCTAGGTGCTCCATCAATCTCCACCTAGTAGTTAAAGGGCTGATTTCACTGGTAAAAACCTAAAAGTGAGCAATTTACTGCATTTTGAGGAGCTATTCTTCATTATCAATGCCGTGACGTGCATATATAGTAAGCACAAGGGAGAAATGATAGCGGCGCGGTGGCCCTCCCTCAGATGAGCGATGTACTTACTGTATGTTAACAAATGAAGGGCATTCCCGTTAAACCGCAGTAGTATAGCGTACATTCATACAAAAAAAAAATTGCGTAATATGAAAAAATATATATTCACCAAAGACAATTGTGCGTGTACAGTGTTTCTTAAATGTATCAATTTAATATTTTTTGGGAAAATTTAACTAAAAAAAATGATTTTTTTTTTTGCATGTATGGCTATACGCTTAATACGCTATACTATTGCTGTTTAACGGAAATGCCCTTCATTAGTGAACATACAGCATATACATCGCGCTCGCACCTACTTAATACGGCAGAATGTCAATGTGTCTGATAAGATGTAAGAACTATCGAAACTGTATGACTACTGAAGAAACATTTTTTGGTAGTTGACAGGGGGTTGGAACCGTACTGTCTGACAATAGACGACGTGATCTCTAATATTATTCCAAATAAAATAGGTACCTATATAAAAACTGAGCTTTATGCTTAACCATTTTGAGGTGCAATTTTATACACCTTTGCTACCTGATAGCTGCCAAAGCCACCATGATCCAAACTTCATACTCGGGGATCGTTCTTACCTGTATTGGGAACATATACAGAAAAACTTTCAGCTTTTGTAAAATAACGAAGGTCTGATCGTCACGGGCTCTTGGGCCATAAGTAGAATGGGCTAAATGGTCTTATTATTTTGCTTATAGCTACAGTACTGTAACCATATTATTTGGTTGTAGACTCGCAAATCCCTCCTTATCCCAAGGGCACGTCTTCCCTACCATTACCGCGCCCCCCGGTCTACTCCTTGATATGCAATGGCCTCTGTAACCCTATGAAGAATGAAGCTCCAGCGGCTAGTGCAAATCTCGGGGTTCATTCGATTTATCGAGTCTGGTTAAACCACGCTGGGGTCGGTGCATTTCATTCATTCAATCATGTGATCTTGTGCTCACCTAACACTATGCTTTTAATTTACAATTAGGAAATTAATAGCATCATTCAAATTCTGTAATACGACTCTCGAGTCATCAATCAAGATTAGTTGAAACTCTTGAAGAAATGGTTTAAAACATTGAGTCAACAGTAATATTTGTCTAATTTAAATTATAATCTAATTTAGTCTAACTAGGTTGACTGCTAAACATATGGGTCAGAGAGTCTAAGATTATATCATCTACCTCGACAACATTATGTAATTATGTTAATACTGGGATCACCATTATGGGATTATGAAATAAATCTAAGTATAATAATCTATTCCATTTAGTTACGCTGATAGTGTAAATTGGGTGTTTTTAAATCACACTATATAAATTTACAGTCAAACATAACTGACCAGTTATAAGTAACCTTTTATATTTTGATTCTTCCAGCTGTCGAGGGTGGCTAAAAGCAGTTGGTACCTAATTAAGAACTTGTGCATCTACCAATAGAAAAACTGCATGAGCAGCGAAATGTCTCTCGAGTCATCAATCAAGATTAGTTGAAACTCTTGAAGAAATGGTTTAAAACATTGTGTCTACAGTAATATTTGTCTAATTTAAATTATAATCTAATTTAGTTTAACTAGGTTGACTGCTAAATATATGGGTCAGAGAGTCTAAGATTAGGTATATCATATACCTCGACACCATTATGTAATTATGTAAATACTGGGATTATTAAATAAATCTAAGTATAATAATCTATTCCACTTAGTTACGCTGATATTGTAAATTGAGTGTTTTTAAATCACACTATACAAATTTACAGTCAAACATAACTGACTAGTTATAAGTAACCTTTTATATTTTGTATCTTCCAGCTGTCGAGAGTGGCTAAAAGCAGTTGGTACCTAATTAAGAACTTGTACATCTACCAATAGAAAAACTACATGAGCAGCGAAATGTATATGCTATCCACTTTGGAAAAAAAGGATTTCAACAAAAAGACATGCAATCCCAACTTTGAATTTGATGGCCTTACCTTTCACTGACGGACAATCGGCATTCAGAGTCAAAAGGTAACTATAATAAACACCGTAACTGATCTCTATTATACATAATAATATACAGTAGTCCTCTTATTTCATCCAACAAATTATTAAAAAAATAGATGCAACTACTTGTTTAGGTAGTTTCATTTTAAACCATTAAGCTTTTCTCATGTGATGATGTTACAAACAAATAGACAGACAGAGAAATAAATTCTCAAAATTGATTGAATTAATTTGTGCTCTATTGCTCATTTAAAATAGAAAAGATCCCTGTATTTTATATGTAAGGAAATATTTACAAGTCTCATCGAAAATTTTGCTTATATTTAATTATCTTTACAGATTTAACACCAAGTAAAAATCAGTAGTTGGAACAATTACAAAAAACTAAATGCAGTCTGGCATCACCAAGACGCAGTGCCAATCTCTTGGAAAAATTGAGTCAGGCGTGTTATGAGAAATTGTGACGTTCGTCGGGATAAAAAAAATAATAAAAAACATTTTGGAGTGATACTGATTGCTCATTTATATACATTACTAGATATTGAAATCATATAAATCTGTGTTTTATTTTACCGATTTTTCAAAATAAGTTAGTTTTGGAGCCTCACTATTATCTGCATAGAAAGCATTTCATCGATATCGATAACTTTATTAATTTCTATACGTTGCGCATCCCTTCAAGGTTATTTGTGTCACTGTCAGTGCTACAATTTTCGTGTTGTTAGTAAGTTTTTTTTATGTGGTTGGCTAAAACACTAAAAAAGGTAACAGTCTCAAAAACTGAATGTTATAAGTTCCGCCTCATAATTACACGCTCTGTGGAACTCTAATCTGAACGCGAGCCGATTTAGACCAATTTACTATTTTTGTTTATTAAAAAAAAAAACTAAACTGAATAATCAACTGTTAAATTCCCTCTAAAATACGATTACCTCATGGAACATGCAATTTTCATTTATTATTCGTGTTGTAATTAGGAAATGATTTCACTGATTTTTTTAATACGTTCACCGCGCCCCGCAACACCCACATTGTATTTTATTTATTAAAGGAGAGGCATGGCAGGTAATGTTTAAACTTTTGTATAGTAGCAGAGTTATTACTTATTACCAATATGTAGGTGAGAGTCAAATTGGAGGGTGTACCATAGTGAATCAAATTATACCAATTACAAAAAAAAAATACCTAAAACGTACTATTTCGTACCTAGCTCTAAATAATCTGTACGTCCATTAGAACGAAATTATTTCGAAATTACGGTACACCCGCCATATTGACATCAAGATGGCGGGTGTTCTATAATATTTTATTATTTATCCCATGGTATAATAATATACTTCGCCTGGTATTCTCTTCCCACGATGGCCTAAGACTACGTCACGATAAGTGTTGCCATTGATTGTCCTTTTCAGTAAATTTAGGAACTTTCTCATTTAGTTAATGAAAATAAAGTAAATTACTAACTAGCTTAACTATTTAGTAACTCGTGTGATTCATCTATTTAGTTTTAAATTAAGGAACATATTGAATTATTTATTCATAATTGCTTTGTTAAGTTACAAATGCATTTCGCACGGGTAATTCAATCACACACAGTGGCCACACATAGAATTGACAAGTGTCATACTGACAGCTCGCCATTTCATCGCTATTGTCGCATATCTATAGCGTTGTTTCGCTCGGTGAGCAAAATACTGTGGTTCCCAAACATTGGTTACTGTGAAAAGGAAAACTGTGTAAACTGTGAAAGATACACAATAAAAATGGTTAATTGTTCCATACTAAACTGTAAAAACAGAAGTAAAAAAGGCGGTGTAATAAGGTTTTTTCTTTTCCCAAAGAAGAGATGCTAGCAAATGTGTGGCTTCAGTATTGTAGACCGAAAACAACAATAAGAACTGGTATGTACCTTACTACATATTATTTCATTTATCTACGCGTTGTAAATTCCATATAAGGCATAATAGTGTCAATCCGGCTGTACACCCGAACATAACCTAACCCAACTAGTTTTTTTCTTATTTACGAAAATATCCACATCTTGGATACGAGACACGAAAGATTAATCCAGGTAGCGTAGCCTGTGATTGGATTTTTTTGTGTCTAGGGGACAACTAATTTACCCTTGCAATGAATTGATCAAGGTTGCTGATATAATGGAGAGAGAATTTAATAAATACACTCGAGAGCAATGAATCCGGGTCACTTAAAGAATCCTAAAAATCTCGGAAACTAAAAATGCTAGGTTAATGTAATAAATTGTATTTAATAGACAATGTAATACTCCTTAAATGAAGGTATTAAAACTTCTTAGTTATTGTAAAGTTATATCATAAAAAAATCAAATTTGAAAAAGGGCCACTTTCGAAGATGGAACTACGAAATTACAGCATTTGGTTTTGCTTTTGTTTGTAATCTGTCATTTATGTGGGTACATAAACCATGTTGATAGTGCTCTATATTCATTATTCAAGCTGAAATTATGTCGCTTACGCCTGAAGAATGCACCAGAATACTTACAATGCTGGAAACCGGCCGGAGTCAGCGCGATACAGCCAGGACTGTCGGTGTGTCGCTGTCAACAGTACAAAGAGTTCTCCGACGTTACGAAGAAACTGGTTCTAACCTACGCAGACCAGGAACGGGCAGAACCAGGTGTACCACAGCACGAGAAGACCGATACTTGGTGAACACCATGCTTCGAAATCGCTTTCTCACAGGAACTGAACTCACAAATCAGTTTCGACGCCTCGGAGGAAGTACGTCGGCTTGCTGAATCTAACTTAAAACCCCTTAGACCTGCAAACGGCCCTAAACTGGAGCGTGGGCATCGTATTTCAAGACTAAGATATGCCCAGAGCCACGTAAATTGGAGTATTGAAGATTGGTCAAAAGTTATGTTCTCCGGCGAATCAAAATTTATGCTCTACAAGCACGATGGAAGACACAGAGTGTATCGAAGACCAGGGGAAAGATTCAAGCAAGCATGCATCGAAGAAAAAGTAGCCTACGGGGGTGGGTCTGTACTTGTGTGGGCCGGAATTTCTTCTGAAAGTCGCACAGAGCTGGTGATCATAGAAAACGGCTCTTTAACTAGCGTAAGATATATGGAAGAAATCCTCAATGATCACGTTGGTCCATTTATGGTCAATTTAGGTGAGGATGCTATATTTATGCATGACAATGCCCGACCTCATACAGGTAGGATTGTGAATGACTACCTTCAAGAGATGAACATTACTAGTATGGAGTGGCCAGCGCGCAGCCCGGATATCAACCCGATCGAGCATGCTTGGGACGAGCTAGGCAGATGCGTAAAACAACGAAACCCTCCCCCAATCACGCTTCGTGAGCTCAAAATGCTCTCACAGAGGAATGGGAGAATATTCCCCAAAATCGTATAAGGAACTTGGTGTACAGCATGCCAAACCGCGTAAACGCAGTAATGGAAGCACGAGGAGGCAATACGAAGTATTAAAATTCAAGAAAATCGTAATAAAGTTCAAAAATTTCATGTTTCCTATTTTTGTTTTAAGGAGAGATCAGCAGTTTTTTTCTTTATGTAACTTTGTGTTAATAAAATGTATGGTGACTCATATTTTTTTTACTTTCATTTAAGGAGTATTACATTGTCTATTAAATACAATTTATTGCATTAACCTATCATTTTTAGTTTCCGAGATTTTTAACATTCTTTAAGTGACCCGGATTCATTGCTCTCGAGTGTACCACGGTGAATCGTTGCACGATGAAAAATTCATTTTCACAAATTTGACACGATTTTTTTGATTATTCATGATGCCACAAAGGACTTATATCCTCAAATTCATTATGAAGGTGTACTCTGTTTAGTTCGAACGAGGACCTATCTACGAGTAAGGGAACTAAATAAAACCAAATATGCAATCAATTAAAAAAGAAGCAAAGTAAAAAAACACGAAAAGTATCAAATATGTCGATTTATTAAAAATGATAAAAAATGAGTACCCGTTGTATTATTTTTATCTTTTTCCCCACTAAAAAAGTTTGAGAACCTCCGCATCGCAACTGATGACGTATTCTTAGGCCAATCACGTGATCCAGCTGTCACGGGAAGAGAATACCAGGCTCTGTGAGTATATATGTTCTGTGATACCAGGCGAAGCATATTATTATACCATGATTTATCCATTACTTACAAAATATAATTACACCATTGTACCTAAAAAGTACCTCAAGTAAAAAGAAACACACCAGTATAAGCTGACCTCGCATTGTTCGGAAGTCCTTTAGAATACGACATCACCTTAAACTGGAAATGTATAGCTTGATGTGTAGCCGTGTGTACATAGCAATGAATTTACTACAACTATCCACTCAGCGAAAATAAAAAACTTTAGAATTATCGAAGGGCATATTATTCTGGGTACGACTAAGTGTAAACTACCAAGTTGCAATATTTACGAGTAGTGCGAAATAACTGCCCCTGAATTTGCGTGTAGTAGTTACTGGTTTTTTTTTTAAATGTAATGTACAGGTCGTGCCAGATGAGACTTGACGCACCACAGGGTTTGACTTGCGCAGTAGACGATTTATGGGTCTCTTTAGCGGTATGAGGTCCCCGCTGGGGCGTCATCGGGGCGGGGGAAAGAACGGCGGCGGCGGGAGGCGCGGTCAAGTCTCATCTTTAATGGCACGACCTGTACCATTGCACTCGTATAGATATGGTACAGTGTATGGTGTCATAGCACAGAACCTACATACAAATGGACACTTTATTTCAATCACCATCTCATTTTGCAGTACTTAATCTATCTGGTGATGCTGTAAGAAATGGATGTGTGAGTGAGATGCACAAACCACTTCTGTATACTTTTGCACTAAGGAAAGATTCATATTGCTGTAGGGCTACGGGTTCATGTACTTTCCCATATGTAGTGGCTCGTGTATTAAATTTCCTTGGGAACATTAATTAAAGTTTGTGAGTGTTACGCCGAGGAGCACTGTTTGAGATATAACACGGACAAAAGTCAGATGCTCATCTTTAAGGCAGCCAATAAGGGCGCAGAGAGATAACTTACTGTCACTTTAAATGGAGGTGTCTTGAACCGTGTTCATCAGTTAAAATATCTAGGGCACATTGTAGTAGAAGATTTGAGGGATAATCTAGATGTGGACCAGGAGCAAAGAGCATTAGCATTGAGATGTAATATGCTGATCCAAAGGTTCTTATACTGTACAGATGCGGTTAAAATAACACTTTTTAAGCCATATTGTCAAGTTTTTACTTGTGTAGCCTTTGGACTAGTTTCACTCAAAAAGCTGTTAATGCTCTTCATGTTCAGTACAACAATGCATTCAGGATGCTGTTGGGCTTGCCACACTTTTGTAGTGCCTGGGGTATGTTCACGAACGAGCAAACTGACGGCTTTGCTGCAATCAGACGCAAGCGTGCAGTATCCCTGTTGTGCAGAGTGCGTGCCAGCTCCAACAGTCTCCTGGTTGTCATTGCTAGCAAAATAGATTGTCCTATCATATACTTTTTAAACCAGATGCATGTTCCTACTAATGGGTGATTGTTTTGAGATCATGGAATTTTGTTTATAAATATTACTAACATAGTTTGTAAGTGAATTGTTACTAACGATATGAGTCAATGTTACTTGCAAATAAATGTTTTATTATATTATTATTATTAATACTTTTCATGGGCTTCCTTTGCTGTGACAAACAGAATGAAAATTGCTAGCAGTAAGTCTAACAGATCTTAACATGTGCCAATTCTTGCAATCATTTTGAGCTACAGTTGATTTCTATACTTCATCCACTTGTTGCTGGTTGTCATTTTTTTGGATAAGTTTTTCCAGCAGTATGTCTTTTGCAGTTTTGTCTATATAATCATGGTCCATTTCAATAGCATATGGATTAGCAGGTTTGATTGCTTGTAGATAAGACATTTTACTACCACTGGTACAAGCAAATCCTATTGCTAGATTTTTTACATAATCTTCATAGTTTTGTATTATGTCGGACTCATTAACTGGATAATACAGAATACTTCTTTGTTTTTTATTCTTACTAGGTAAATTATGGGACTGCTTTGGAGAATCATAGAACACTCTTTTTGGTTGTTTGAACATCTTAATTTTTTCTGTGCATACTTTATGCATAATTATAGTCTTTGTACGTACTATATCCTCTATGCCATGGAGGACTGTGAAGATATGTTTACAGTGTGCTTCCAAGCCACTTCCAGCTGCACATTCACAATGACTTTCACATATCATACCAGTTTTATCTATCTTGAGTATAACGATATATGGTATGTTTTTCATTTGTGCCTTGCATTGTGCAAGAAAATAAGCATGGTTACGATCATATGCAACTTGTAGCGTGATCAAGCTCCTACTTTCATAGAGAATTTTCCCTTTAGGAGGTATTTGAAACCTGGAATAAATTTAACATTAAATCAAGTTTATTTTATAGTTGAACTCACAAAGGAAGATGATTGCACCATCAGTTGATAACTGTATGAAAACTTACCTTTCAGCAAACTCTTGAATGTGCGTTTTAGATAGCGGTGGAAGATCAGTGCTAGAATTAACATCCCTGAACTTGTCCAGGGCAGGAATGATAGGGTGATCATCCTCAACCTCGTTTTCAAATCCGATTAAGTTATTCCTGTCGTATGCCTCCAGTCTTCAACAAAAAAAAGACTTTTAAATAATGTAAACAAAACAACCTACCAATAATAAAATGGTCATAATTTATTTACCTTTCCACTAAAGCTGCTTTTTTACCAGTGGTAGACGCATCTCTTTTCCTTAACTCCGCTTTTAGTTGTACTACACTCCAAATGGCATACATTTTTGTCTAGTTTTCTTATAAACGATATCGACACACAAGTGAAAACATAAACAACAATGGCGGATTGAAGACGGACAACTATGCTGCCATCTATGATGCGCTTTCAGTTTGTAATCCATTTTTTTTTATTAATAACAATTATATATATAAAAGGAAAAACTGACTGCCTGACAGACATATCAAAGCAGAGCCGAAACTACTAAGCTGGGACTAGGAACGTGAAATATTCCAAACATCTTCCATATAAGATGTAGAGGAGCACAAAGAAGGGGTTTTTGAAAATTCGGCCTTAAAGTTGGTGAAATAAGATTTTTCATAAAAACGAAATACCCCCTGGTATTTCGTTTTTATGAAAAATTTTTATTCCTTGAACTAATAGACTTGAAACTTGGCACGAATACTTTTATATGGAAATCATAAAGTTTGTAAAAAAAGTTTTTCTTAACTACCCTATAAACGGGGATTGGGGGGTGTCAAAGTTTGTATGAAAGAATTTTTACGTGAGGTACGATTAATTCGAAACTCAGTGTTTATACATAGGAACCAAGAATAACGTGTATCAAGAATTTTCGGAAACAATCCCTAAGGGGTGAAAAGGGTTAAAATATTTTATTTGCATCGCAATGACCACACGCAACGACATCTATTTTTTGGAATTTCCTATTCACAATTTGGCTCAGTAGGTGGCGCTGCAATTGCGGTTCAAGATGGTATTCTGTTTCATACATTAGGAGAGGATTACAGAGGCAGAATCGCCCATTCTCCTTTTGTCGAAATCTGTTCTGAGGTTTAGGCATGAAAAAGTAACATACAGACAGATAGACAGACATAACTCTGTCTGTCTGTATTTAAAATTTAAAAAATTAAAATTATGGATCCAATAGGTACACAAAGTACCTACCCTGGAACAACTAGTTCTCCCATAGATCTTTCTTTGATTTATCTGCGCCGAGTCTGCGGGCGTCGTAACCTCTACGGCTTGGTCGGGTGGTAGAGTTTTGTTCAGCTTGGTCGTACTATTTTTGTATTTTGTTCTTATCTGTGGGTTGAAACCATTGAGATAGAAAAAACATGGAGGCGCCGCGATATTCTATACATAAATTTGCTTATGCAAATATGGGTGAAATACGAACTAGAATGTGAAATATCGTGTTATTTCACTCTTTCTAATGTGGTAATCGTATTTGATAAAAGAGACAACAATATTTCAGTTGTTCCTCATAATGGCAACATTTTGTTGAGACGTAGTAACAGTTGTAGGTAAGTGCCATATCCACCATAATATGCGTCAAGTTCATGGTAGTTTCTGCTGTCAAGTGGTTGTTTACTTTTTGTTTTATTGAGATTTGTGAGAAAATTACGAGGAGTTTTCCTTTAAAACTACATATATACGTTGGAAAACACCAATTCAACATGCCTGTGTGTTGTATTGTGAAGTGTGGTGCAAGAAAGAAGGAAAATCAACCTCAATTGTCTTTGCACAGGTTTGTAGCCGGTTTTCATGCAATAGTACATAAAGTGATAAACTTTCGATGAAAAAATTGCTAGGCGATCATTAAATACGGCTTAAATTTTAATATATGGGTTTATTTCCGTCCAACAGACCTTTTTATTATTTCATAATTTCATTCGTTTGTTTACAATGATATGCCACAGTGGAATAGTGTTGTACCGTTGCCGTAATAGTTTCTGATACTAGTTCCTTCGCTGTATTGCTAGGTCCGGCCCGTGGTTTACAGCAAACTGTACTCTTTGGTTCATAGCACCGAGAGACCGTTCAACAGAGTTTTATGATGTGTATACGATTTTTTTGTTGAACAATACTGTAGAACATACATTTTATGTAACTTTTATGATTTCCGCGGCGCACCTTAATAAAGTTCCGAGTCCGCATGATTTTTTCCGACATCTTCAACAATAATCGTCAAATTTCAGCCAATTTACACAAAACCTTAATGAATTATACACTAAAACCTTCCGCATGAATCACTCCGTCCATTAGTGAAAATTGATTGAAAATCCGTTTAGTAGTTTTTGAGTTTTTCGCGTTCAGACAGACAGAAAAACAGACAGACGCTGCGGTGGACTTTGTTTTATAATATGTAAGGATGTGTATTAATCCGAATGTTCATTTATGATAAAATTGTTAAAAAATTAATTCACTAATGCCCGTTTTCACCGACAGCTAAGTGACACTTAAATGAATACCTAAATAAAACTCCACTGTAGGATTTTCAACTCTCAGCGCTGAGTCTGCCGTTGAAAAACCAACAGTGAACTTTTATTAGCGATTCATTTAAGTGTCACTTAGTGAAGGTGAAAACAGGCATACGACTTGCATGCTCGCTCGATACTAAATATTTGGCTTTGTTTAAACGTTCACTTGCCAAACATTAGGTTTGCGCACAGAGTACATGGGTTTGCGTTACAATTATTTGTGAAAACTTTATTTGCTAAGTAATAATTCTATAAATTAAATTATAATTATGCGGAAAATTGTTTCGGAAGTGATAAATTGTCAATACTCGTTTTTTTTTTGTTACAACGGACTATTACCTAATAATTTTTAATACGATTCAACCGTGATATCTAGTAAGATTCGTAATACTATTACGTACTAGTATCGATACTCGAAATAGTAACACTATGTTTCCCTGATTGACACAAGCCTAGCATTGGCAGCCATTTTAAGAGACATTTTGAGTTGTAGGTATGCACCTTTTTTTGTAGGTATTTCCAGTCCATACTTATTAAATGTCTATGGTTGAAACACAGATTAGCACCTGACAGGTTGACAGATTGTTTTTTTTTTTTTTTTTGGAATTTTATGACCTGGTTACTGGACCTTTAGGTCAAATGACAGATTGATACGACAAAACGCAAGGGCTGCCAGATTGTATAATTGGATACAAAATCTGTATAATTTGGTCGCCTACTGTTATTTATATTGCACTCTATCTGTAAGTCTGCTAAAATGCTAACAAAGAAATTATTTAAGAAATTCGGAAATAACGCCCAATTGGATAATATTCAGGGCCTAGCACAAAACTGCAAAACTGCTAACAGTTTTGTACTTTTTACAAATAATATCAATTATTTTGTCAATTAAGCTGGTTATGTAGGTACAGAGTACAGACGTGATAAAAGGATCGGCGCTCGATTGATTTTGATAGGAAAGTGCTGTTGGTAAACTTTTGTGAAATTGTTATGTAAAGTATATTGAAAAAACAAGATGTTGGTGTTAGATCCAATTTTAGCAACGCGCCAAAAGATCCTTGAGCAACTAAACTTATTTTTTGTGTCTGGTCGTGTTGTCATGACGTTGCGGCGTGTACTTTTTAATGCTTTTTGTTATTTGTATTATCAGTGAAACGACGTGAAAAAAATTGGCCATGTGTGAGTCGGACTCTCACACGAAGGGTGTCGTAAAACCGTACATTAAATTGCTTAAATACAATACTAGCTTTAGCCGACCCGGCTTCGCACGGGTACTACGGCGCACCTTTTTCTACCTACCTAACTACCTATGCATACCTAGTTAACCTTATTAGTTAAGAATATTTTATCCGTGACAGTTTCTGGTGTTTTAATACTTATTCTACTATTCGGGGCGGAGACAAATCCAACAAATCAATGACTATAATAATCGGTCCAGCCATTCCTGATTTATAAATGGTGTAACAAACCAGACTTTGTTTTATAGATATAAGCTTTTGCCCGCGGCTTCGCTCGCGTGGATGTTGGAAAATATCCCACAGGAACGTACTACCGATACCGGGATTACATACCTAATAGCCGAGGAAAAGGTCATTGACTCCTACTGCTGCGCCCGCGTTGCCGTCAACCATAATTATTTTGTCACGCGTAATTTTGAATCTGTGATATCTTTTAAGCCATTCATTTAAATTTAATGATGTCATGGCACTTTTTAATCTAAATTAAATGCTCAATTTAAGTAACATAGTTTATTGGATAAGGATTAATATAACACCGCTCAAAATGGCTTGGGAAATAACAAAAATTAATTAACAAGAATTTAATAAATTTTTATTAAATTCTGAAAGATAATAATGGTAATTGTGGGTCACCCTTGGAAGATAGACAAATGCCATCGCGGACTTTTTTGTTGAACTTTTCAAGATGAACAATACTGTAGAACATATATTTTATGTAACTTTTACGATTTCCGCGGCGCACGCCAATAAAGTTCCCAGTCGGCATGATATTTTTCGACATCTTCAACAATAATCGTCAAATTTCAGCCAATTTACATAAAACCTTAATGAATTATACACTTAAACCTTCCGCATGAATCATTTTGTCCATTGGTGAAAACCGTATCAAAATCCGTTCAGAAGTTTTTGAGTTTATCGCGTTCAGATAGACAGACAGACAGACCAACAGACAGACAGACGCGGCAGGGGACTTTGTTATATAACATGTAAGGATATAGTTATTGTTATAACTATACTATTTATTGTCACAACGTGACGATAGGAAGAGACTACCTATATGGAATTACAATAACGTCTTGGAAGTTAGTTAGACTCTGTTGAAACGCGCTTTTGGTGTGGGTAGATCACGTGATGTGCTTGGCGCGATTGTGCTTGGCGCGCTTGCGGTTCGTTTTGTGTCCGTACTAATGACCGGATCCGACATTTATATTATTATTATAATTTTATAACTTTTTAAACTATGTAAATATTTACAAGATGTCCTAACAAACTATGATAAACTAGGAACTAAATTAAACAACTAACTATACAATTAAACACAGTGTACGTGTCGCTTAACTTCAAACTCGGATAAATCCAATTCTGAGATTTTTTCAGATTTTGGTATCAAGGTAGTTTTCAAATAATGGTTTTTTGACAAAAAAAAAAGATTGGATGTAATTTTATGATATTTAATTCAATTTGTTATGTAAAAATTAGTACCTTAAACTACAGGGGAACAAGCAATTTCAGTTTTTCAGCACGCAAGAGGCAGGTTAATTGGAAACTGGCACGTTACACACACTCACTCACTTACTACTACTTACTTTGTCACTTATTCTGTTAAAATTCAAAAGACTATCTATTACAGTTCAAAAGTCTAGTCGTGAGGTGTTAAATACGAGTTTTATTTGTAAAGCTTAATACAGGGTGACTGGTAATTTGACGTATTTCTTCCAGGACGTGATAGTGTGACCCATTTGAAACAATTAAGCACCCTATAAAGCCTAGGCGAAAATTCATGGGATTCGAGAAAACCCAATATGTATGTATTTTTGAAAAATTTCCAGAATTCGTCACTAAATATAACTTTTCTCTAAACTCTCAAATTGAATGGCTTTTATTGCTTTTCCATGGGGAACCTAATACTTTAATAAACCTTTCGATGTAACCAAATTTTCTAAAACATCAAGCAGGTAAAAGTGAAAGGGAGAAGTTTACCAACCATTTGGTTGATGGCAATAGGCTCGCCCCCTATTACATAGGACTTAAAAAAATCATAACTGGCGAAATGTGGGTGAACCTGCTACAGGGACACCTCTTCCCAACCCTTCAGGGAAACAAGGCGTGATGTTATTTTATGTTATGTTAGTAAACTTCTTCCTTTGACTTTTACCTGTTTGATGTTTTAGAAAATTTGGTTACGCCCTATCATTGGTGGTGTATTTGTTTGTCGCAACAATGATACGGAGTTAATTTTACAACATGTTGCTAGATAGTCACAGATACATTTTGGTAAGACATTGGTTTGTAAAATCATGTAGCAAAACATGTTAAGTGATTTGAAACGGCAAACATGTTTCGCGTCAACAAGTTGCGTGACAATGCGAACACGAGTCGATACATTAACAGAAAACAGAATTTTCAACATGTTTTTATTTGTATGTTTCGCTAGTGCAAACGAACAGTCAGATAGATCCATGAGACAGTTTTTTCAAATGTAGTTAAGTCCATGAGAGCCAATCAGCGAATTGCGTTCGTTCAACATGGTGGTTCGTCAGTCGACGTAAACTTTGCGACAGTAGCACCGTAAACTCCCGTTTTTTATTGTTTCTTTTTATTATTTATACAGTTCCCATGGATAATTACATTAATTAAAATTGTGTCACCAAGTAAAGCTCGCAAGCGGCCTAATATAAAACATCGCCTTAAAATTTTATAAATCTACACTGAGTTTTTTCAAAGATAGATAAATTGCATTTCATTATATCAAATGAAGGTAAGTCCAATCAAAATATTAAATTGAAAGAAATGAATAAAATATTATAATAACAAAAATAAAAAAAACAATCGAATGAATGAATTATTTTAATACTGAATTGATTGAACAGGGATTGTTTTCTGTTATTGATTGTTATCACTCTTTTTTTAAATACCTCCCAAGAGGGTAGAGTGGATTTATTCGAGTTTGAAGTTAGCGACACATAAACTATACATTTTTTTTATTGTATAATAAGTTAAGTTGGCTCTACTCTAGTACCAGCCCTGAAGCCTGAAGCCTGAACAAACGTCAATTAGCGTTAGCAACATCGGTCATGATCGGTCATCGAATCCAATGTTAAGTTATTGACACCTTTGTTTTCGTGAAATTGTGAAGCTGGCTGGTTGCGGCATCGCGATCGAAACCGAGTAAGGAAGACCAAATAGATTAGGAAACAATGTATATTTAGTGTTTTAATATTCTGGTGTGTATTTTTTCATATGCTTAAATCTATTTTTTGCAATGTAATAAAACAAAATAAAAAAATCTGTCTTATCAAGATGCAACGCTGGTTTTTTTTAGAGGACCCGAAAAAACCAAAATACAAACCACCAAAAAAAATGGCAGAGAAGAAATCAGAACCTATAGTTTTAGTAACATCACAACAATGGAAATTCACTGTATGCGCGCCAAATGTTGGACCTAAAGAAGCAATGTTCATCACAGGAAGTATTCCAGAGCTTGGTGAGTGGAACTATGACAAAATAGTTATGCTTGACCATGAAGAAGGTACAGATTTGTGGTGGAAATTAATTACAGTTCCAAACACCTGTGACATATTGTACCGTTATGGTAAATGTATTCTGAATGAGGCTAACCCTAAGGATATCTCCATTCACCAATGGGAAACACATCAACAGCCACGCATTCTCAAAGAATCTGTACTACACCCTTACATTGATACATATGGTAATTATGATGGCAAACAGATAGTATCTTCTGGTTGGCTCACAGTAACTACAATGCTGCAGTTCCAATTCATGAATAATCCATTAAGACTTAAGAGTTGTCTGGCTAAAAGAATTATGAGTATAAAAGTTACACCTGTTAAATTATCTTTTGGGACGGAGGTGCAGGTTGATGATGCATCCCATAGCATGGATATAGATGGAGTTGCATCAGGAGTGCATGTTAATAATTCTACTCTCAACAATGATCCATCTGTTTGTGGTATGAAGCCACAGGAGCAGTTTGGAAGAGAATACAAACCTGATGATGTGTTACTCGTAAATGTTGTGGCTCCAGATATAACATCTCTTGCATATCTTGTGGACTTCTATTGCTACAGCAGTCGTGCTATATCTGAAGACCCCCCATGCCACGTGGGCTATACATATGTGCTGCCGAATATGTTTAAGTCTTCTGAGGGTACTATGGATCTGCCTGTGACATGCAATGTGAAACATCGTCCTTTAGGAACTGTGAATATTGGATATTTAATTGTCAAGCCTATGCCTGAGCAGCTATGTAACCTTAAGGTGTCATTTGCAAAATATTGGGATCCATCTTGGACTGGTCTGGAGGTTGGACATCGAGGATTAGGTGCTAGCTTTAAAACCAAAGAGTGAGTATCTTTAGCCATTTAACTTGAGACTTGATCTTGTTCTATTGTTTAGCATTTGTTTTAAATAACATAATATTATGATAATTTTCAGTGGAGATGCCATTCGTGAAAATACCATAGCCTCTCTTAAAAAAGCTGCTGCCAGTGGTGCAGACTTGCTAGAATTTGATGTTCAGCTGAGCAAAGATATGGTACCAGTTATTTATCATGACTTTTATGTATGTATATCATTAAAAAGAAAGAGGGAAGTGGACCAATTAGAAATGCTAGAAGTACCTGTGAAGGATTTGACTTTGGAACACCTACAGAAACTTAAGGTATGCAATACCATTACTAATTTTCTCTGATCTACATCTTTAGACATCTTTTTATTCTCACTATGGTCATTGCTATAATATGATGCAGATAAAGCAGTTTCTGTTCTGATTTTGTCTTGAATCGCGATTTCTGTCTTTGTGGTGGAGGTACATTGAACATTTTCGTTCGATTAGACAGGCACATTCAACAAGCTAACAGTCTACACCGGTTTTGTTGCTTTGGCTCAAGGGAGCCAGGTAGATTGAAACACATAAGTTCCGTTATCAACCGCAACTTTTCATATTTCTAAATGGTAACCCTGCATCCTGCATGTATCGAGATATATGACGTCAGTGTAAAATTAAGAAGTCGGTTAATAAAACAGGCTGCGCTCAGCACTTACTTAAAATACCTACTTATTGTAGCAAGTAGTTTCTCTTAAGGGCTTGCTACACGGCTGCCAAACGTGTCCAGTTTATGACGACATACCTGCATGGCTATACTGACTAGTTACGACGCGCCAATATCCAGATATTATCTAGAAGTTGGAGGCTAGGCGGTATCGACTATTCAGCATAGTTGACGGTTACGCAACAACTCTGTCGGTCGATAAATCTACAAAAGTTAAGGCGACTATAACAGACTTAATGATTTTATACTGAAGATGAAGTCTAAACGAGTAGTGTTAATGATTTAGAAAAAATATAAGTTAAATTAGAGCATTTTCTTAATATTTTAATAAAGGCATATTTTGGATGATGTTTATATTATAAAGTGAAATTAATTTGTAAAGTTAGATCTAACGCGGATAAAAAACTGAGAATCGCGCAAAATCTATCAGGGGTATTTTTCTGAAACCTTCACCATTTTAAAGATAATTTAATTTTTGATCTTTTAGTATACGAGTTTTATTAAAATAACTTTTGTTTTATGTATAATAAATTAATAATGCGTTTAATTTGGGACAGCGCTCCTTGACGGGCGAGTCCTATTACTGGCTGGAAGTACGACGCGTTGCGTGAGCTCAGTACAGAACACGCAAGCTAACCAATTAACCCTTTGACCGCCAATCACTTGTATACAAGTTCGAGATTTTCGTGCCCTCAGCGCCACTACTTGATTAGAAGTAATCATAGTATAAAATAAATTTACGACTTTTACAAGACCTTTTGTTTTATTTTTATGGAAAATTGCCCTGTTATAAGCCATATTTTTTACCTTTTTACACATAATAAGGTCTTGTTTGTTTTATATTCAATAGAAACAAAAACACCAGAAAATATTTTAATGCCCCCAACGCCAAGTACTTGATATAAAGTAAGCCAGTGATGGGACACGATGAAGACCTCGCTATATTTCATCTCGTCGAAACGATCATTAATACTATTATTGCAAGAAAATGACGTGAATAAATAATATTTTATGAATATTGTACACTATAAACTACGTTTTATTCACCTTAATCAAGAATAAATAGGTTTTCTAATCATTGTCGATAGTGAAACACCGTTTGAAAAACCCATCCTTACATAGTGGCTAGTTTTCAGTGCGCACAGCGCCAAGTACTTGTATAGAAGTAAATCTGTGACGTCATAAGCGGACGGGTTTCAAGGTCATAGTGACTTTGTGCATTTTAGTGTAGTGCAATGTTTACATCTTGCGTTGGCGCACGTGTAACACGTAAAAAATGAGTGACATTCCATGGACATCCGTGACAGTGGGTACTGGATCCTTTTTCATTTCTACTGCTTCTGTGCATGTACCACTTTCCTTGAATTTTGTTTCTTTTTGAGTAGATTCATCATAAAAAGTTTGTGAACTATCAGAATTCCGAAATAGGTCGTCGTCAATTTCTGTTTCAGGAATGTACTTCCTTTTTCTATTAGTTTCTAAAAACAAGAAAACTCATTGCTAGTATTTTGCGACAACATTAAAAAAAGATCTGTAACATCTGCGTAAAACAGTCACTTACCCTCCATTTTAATTAAAAAAAAAACGTCGAAAACCACGTATCAAGCTTCTATTGTTGTAAACTGAGTTGAGGTTATGCACGTGTAACTCGACCACAGTGAATATAAAAATGAAAAATACCATAGACATCTAGACATCCTTATGCCAGAAAGGATTTTGACGTGCCTCGAGCGCCAATCACTTGATATGAAGTAGAAGGATTACATTTGGAGACAAATAGGGATGTACCTTTTAGAACACACGTCTAATAAATTTACAATTCTTTTCTTTTATTATGGGAAATATATCCAGGTTTTCATATTGATTTTTTAATGAAATAAAACAAAATATGAAAATACGGTATCAGTTTTTATTTAGCTTCGTAAATTGGTGAATAAACATTAATTTCAACTTATAATATTATTTGTCGATAGAAAATTTATCCCATCCCTACGTTTTACTATAGATACGTTATACATTTGTTGCGTGGCGCTGGAGGAGACATCGCGTATTATATAGATGGGCGTCTAAAAGGTTAAGGTCACTGTCATATATCTGCATTTTAAGCTGAGCTTATCGCGGTCGTTTCGAGAGTTGATGTCCGTTCTTTAAGGGCTTACTACACAGCTGCTAACTGCGTTCCAACAAAGGTGACCTTGGTGTTTTACGACCAAATTTCCAACAACTCCGCCTGTCGCCAACCAAGGTCACATCTGTCGGGGACGCGGTTGGCCGCCGTGTAGCAAGCCCTTTAGACATCGAGACCTTAGTAAAAGTCTCAATTGACATAAGAATAAAGGGCTTGCTACACGGCTGCCAACCGCGTCCCCGACCGAGGTGACCTTAGTGGCGACAGACACAGCTTTTTGAAATTTGGTCGTAAACCACCAAGGTCACCTCTGTTGGGACGCGGTTGGCAGCCGTGTAGCAGCCCTTTATTCTTATGTCAATTGATTACTACCCTAGAAGATTTTTTACAGTTTATAACGGCGCAATTTGTCATTTTTATGTCCTCGACGACACAACTCGCCACTGCCACTGGCGAAATCGAACACAAACTAAAGTAGTAGCGCGTAAAGTTTGTGCATTGCACAAACTTCAAGCACACTTGGTCGGTCGGCTTGTGGTATCTAGCCTGCTCTAAATTTTGTGGGACCCCTCTTAAATATTTATTTTATTGTTTTTTAATATTTGTTGTTATAGCGGCAACAGAAATACATCATCTGTGAAAATTTCAACTGTCTATCACGATTCATGAGATACAGCCTGGTGAAAGACGGACAGACAGACAGACGGACGGACAGCGGAGTCTTAATAATAGGGTCCCGTTTTACCCTTTGGGTACGGAACCCTAAAAAACTACCTAATGAACTTTCGTCACTAAATACAGGAATCCTAAAATGAGTTTGCAGGTAGACTAATAGATACCTACGTGTGGCAATATCGCTCCTTTAACTATTTCTCTTTGTAGGTTTATCACTTAGTTGAAGGTCGTAATCGGGAGACACTATTTTTCGATGATGACTTAGAGGAACATCAACCTTTTCCTACTCTAGAAGAAACACTGGAAAAGATAGACCCTCATGTTGGTTTTAACGTCGAGTTGAAGTGGACCATGCAGCTGAAAAATGGTGACTTTGAGCTGAACCACCCCTTTGATATGAATATCTACGTTGATAAGGTAAGACACAGATAATAATTATACTGTCATTGAACAAATGCTCATTGTCTTGGTAACTTTTATTTGCTTGTTACGGCCGGACTGGCCGGAGTACCGAGAATCCAATGTTTGTAAGCAGTTTCGATAAATGAATCTATTCTTATTTCCAGGTTTTAGAGACTGTCTTAAAGCATGCCGGTGATCGTCGTATAGTATTTTCCTGTTTCAATCCAGATATTTGCACCATGGTTAGGAAAAAGCAAAATAAGTATCCTGTCATGTTTTTAACTATTGTAAGTATACTTTTAGAGCAAAGTTTCTGTATTAAGTATTTTTTTGTACATATTATGTCTAGCAAAAAATTTATGACCTTTTTTTTAGGGCATAACAGAAAGGTATGAACCATATCGTGATCCTAGATGTTCCTCCATACCGGCTGCTGTACAAAGCGCAGTCAGTACAGAAATATTAGGAATTGTTGTACACACTGAAGATTTACTAAGAGATCCTTCTCAGGTAATTAATGTTATATTAAACCTTAACTTTGTTTTTATCGCTAAATGCAAATACAAGTTGGGTATTGTTGGCTGTCTGTGCAAAGATTTTACATATAACCTTCATACTGTGATTTATTTATCGGAAAATAGATATGATTAGGTAACAGGTTTCAGGTCAGTACTAAGATAAAAATCACCGTGTACAATATAGTGATGACCTCGATCCATATCTGATCTGTTTATAAATCGACGTTCACGTGACTCACAATGTCGTCAACTGATGTCTATATTCTTGGAACGATTATTTGCCAGCGTCACAATGGTATCGCGTTGTTGACAATTATTGATTAATCTTTTAGTAGATCAGTAAAACTTTTTTTGGTTCAGTCGATCAACGTAAGATAGTCTTGATAATGTCTTTAAATGATTTCTTATATATTATGTTCTTATTAATTGAAGACAGAAGCATCATAGCTGGCCAGCTAGTAGGTATAACGGCGCAGGCGTCCCCGACATCTAGTATGCAACTAAAAAAAAAAATTGGCGGCACCCCGGGAGTGCCGACAAAAGTGAAAACTTGATCAAGATCGCCTTGGTGAAAGAAAAATACTTTTATAGAACATTGGTCCGTAGTCTTATCTTAATAAAGAGTACAATCGCGTTTACAAGAAATAATACTTCAGTAAAAATACTTGCATAGAACATTGATCCGTAACGTAATAAAATGATGATGTGGATATATTTAGTAACCTGTTTTCTTTTGACCATTATACAAAAATAGAACTTACTTTGTCGAGTTAAGGGTCTTTCAAACAGGCGCGACACGCGACGCGACACAAAGACACCGCTCGTCGCGCGACGGGCGGTGTCTTGATGAAGAAAAGCTTAAACTCAACAGTTTTACAGCAGTTTAGGTTTTTGAATCTGTACCCTAATTCCGTAATACTTACACGATCTATCACATTTCTTTTTTGGATTTGAAACAAATTTCTAATCCATTCCTCAATAAGTTGGAAAAAAATCTGCTCAACAACGCAAATAACGCAATTGAACTGTCAAAATGAAATAAATTAGTCATAATCGTTTACGAAAATAAGTTACGCAATTCGGGTAGGTACTGGTAATTAACCCTAGACTTTCAAAAGATAGGTAAGAGCGGGGTGCCAAAAAAAATAACCACTGTTTTTTCATAGTTTTAAGTTTTCATCTGACATCATATTTAACAAAAACACGGACACATAACTTTTGCATAATAATAACCCAACATATTACATAATTGGCCATTTTGTAATTTCTTACATCACAATTTAGTACATGTTGGGTGCACGCCAAATAAGACGCGTCGAAATGTTGCCAATATATAAAACGTAAAACGTTGTTTTTGGATGATATTCTCGTAACTTAAAATAAAGTATGTCTATTTCTTTTTTGTTTTTTACATCTATTTAATATATTAATTTTATATTTTAATTTTTAATAAATTATTTTTCTTTAAGTACGCTGTACTGGTACACCGTCTAAATATTTCTTTGCTGCACCGGTCGACGTCATTACGTCGGCGCCGCACAGTGGGCTGAAAATCGGCTTTCATAGACATTCGATTTTTTTTTCGAATTGGTCAAATTTTTTGATTGGAATTGTTTAAAACAATCATGACCTTGAGGTATAATTGGTATGACGTCATAGAACATAGTGGAAGATAGACTTTTGATTTTTTTTCAAAATACTTGTATGGGAATTATCATAAAATCTTCAATATCTCAGCTATCGCATATTTGCGCAAAAGAATTCTTTCACACAAAAAATCTCCTATTTTTTTGCCAATTTTTGATATATTTCACTTTTATGGCAGAGGTGCGATGAAAAAGAAAAAAAATAAAAATAATTTTATTATTTTTATTTCTTCATTTATAACGATTATAAATGAATTTAATTACGCATTAGAATAATATAACAAAGAATATATAGCACAATAGTCTAGGCCATCGTGAGCCGCTTTTTTAGTCATTGATTTTTATACTACCTAGCAGAAAAACAGCATCTTATACGTAAAAAAACAATTCTTAAATTGTTGACAACAAATACTCGACTTTATCGGAAGCCTGACCCTTTTAGCCTATAACAATTACCGAGAATTATTGCTAATAGGTACCTACCTATTAACTAATAGGTAGGTGATCACTGATCACCTAATTTAAGTTTTATTATGACAATGAAGGGTTTTTAGGCTAATTACTAATCGTTCTCCAGAGGAACTTACAGAATCACTGTGCAGGTGCCTAATGAGTTATAATCATTAGGGTTAATTTAGTTCTGTACAGATATCTCACAGGTATTTAAAGTGCAGTATTGGGAACAATTATTCAGTTCACATTGATTTCCCCTTGTGTTAACAGTGAAATTGTGCTTGCAAAAAATGGAGAGTTTATCTACTTACCTAGATTTCTTCATGATTTTGAAGAATTCGGGGAAGTACAGTGACAGCCTTGCACTATATAATGCTGTAGTTTCTCGTTTGAACTTAAATCTCTCCGATGAAGATAATTTAACATTAAAAGAATATTGCAGAAGGATTACACTAGCTATTACAAGGAAATGGAAGCAAGCCAACAGAAAACTGGAGTGTTTCTTAAAGGAACACAAAAACTGGCTTGAGACTGATATTGATTGGCCTAGTTGCATAAAAGTACCTGCTGCTTCAGGCATTGTGGATTCTGAAGTAAATGCCATATCTCCTCAACCTTCCACATCTACATCAGCAGCAATATCAGTTGGAACAATGACAAAAAGAAAGGCACCAACTCGTAAACCATTTCAAGATCTAGGAAAGAAACAAAAAAGAAGGAGAATTACAGATCAAGAAAATTGTGAGTCCAGTGAGATAGCATATGCTGCTATCATAAAGATGAGACAAGAAGGAAAGGAGAATATTGCTTCAGCACTAGAATTCATGTTGACAAATCCAGGAGCTGCTGATAAGTTCAATAATTTAATTCATCAATCGTTGGCCAAGCAAGTTTTCACACCCGAGAAGGCACTTGGCATATTTCTCTCTTTAAAATTATCTAAGTGGCAATATATAACATTGAGAGAAACAGCCATACGTGAAGGCGTAAAAGATTTGTATCCATCTTATTACAAAGTTCAACAGGCGAAATTACAATGTTATCCTTCCAAACAAACAATAACAGTGACGGATTCATCAGCAAAAATTTCTCTTCAAGGATTATTAGATTTAACAGTCAAAAGAATCTTCGACAGTTTACCTGAGTGCGTAGAACAGAAACAGTTAATATTAATATCGAAATGGGGATTTGACGGTGCGTCTAGCCAGAGCAGATATAAACAGACAATGGACAGTGAAAATGATGATTCTAGTGTCTTCATGACATCATTAGTTCCATTGAAACTAATCAATGGCAGTGACACCATATGGAAAAACCCGAAACCCTGTTCTTCATCATTTTGTCGTCCCGTGCGATTTAGCTTCATGAAAGAAAGCAAACTGGTTGTCAATGAGCATTTAGACAGTATGAAAGAAGAAATAAAAGCGTTGAGACCGACAGATAGTGGCAGCAACAAGGTCACCCATGACCTTAAGATGACCATGATCGATGGCAAGGTCTGCACTTACATCTCTGAAGCCAAAGCCAGCTCAGTTTGCTATTTATGTTTGGCAAAACCTTCAGAGATGAACAATTTAACGGAAGTGTTAAAAAGGCCTGTTTCTGAGAATTTATACGAATTTGGGCTGTCTTCGTTACATGCACGCATCAATTGCATGGAATGCCTTTTAAATATTTCTTACAGACAAGATCTTAAAAAATGGATGGCAAAAGGGGAAGAAGATAAAGCTATTCTGCAGGCAAGGAAAAAAACAATCCAAGACGGTTTCAAGCGGGAACTGAACCTGATCATAGGTGTGGTTAAACAAGGCTCAGGAACAACCAACGATGGAAATACAGCACGGAGATTTTTTGAATTTCCGGAAAAAACCGCAGCCATTACGGGTCTGGATGAGAATTTGATTCGGAGATTTGCTGTTATTTTACAGGCTATTACATCAGAAGAAAATATATATATTGAAAAATTTAAAGAGTACTGCCTAAAGACAGCAGAGAGGTATTTGGCACTTTATAACTGGTATTACATGTCGTCAACTGTGCACAAGTTACTTGTACATGGGGCAGATATTATAGCTTGTAATGCAGTAGTACCAATTGGGTGTCTTTCAGAAGAAGCATCAGAGGCTCGTAATAAGGACTTTCGAAGATTTAGATGTCATCATTCAAGAAAAAAGAGCAGACAATGTTCTAATGAAGACATTCTAAACATGCTTCTTCTCACTTCAGACCCTCTCATTTCTTCAGTTAGACCAATTATGGATGTAAAGAACAGGAAAGCTCTCTTCTCTGAAACTAGGGATCTTTTGGATAACCTGCAAGAACCCGATGTCGAATTTTGCGATATAAATCAATTAGATTCCGAATCTGAATCAGAATCAGAATGTAGTGATTGTGACTAACAGTAGGTTAAGATGTTTTTGTTTATTTACTAACTTTTTATTAGTTTTACTTTTGTTAGTATTAATTTAGAGCATGTCTGTAAATAATCAATTAAATTTTATTTTTAGAATGTATTTAGATTTAGGTACTATTTTTGTTCTATTTTTTTTTATATAAAACTATTTAAAATTTAAATGTAAGTCATATTTGTAGTTGTATATTATATGTTTAACTGTTATTATACCCTAATGATAATAACCCATTAGGCACAGTGATTCTGTAAGTTCTACCTCTGGAGAACGATTAGTAATCAGCCTAAAAACCCTTCATTGTCATAATAAAACTTAAATTAGGTGATCAGTGATCACCTACCTATTAGTTAATAGGTAGGTACCTATTAGCAATAATTCTCGGTAATTGTTATAGGCTAAAAGGGTCAGGCTTCCGATAAAGTCGAGTATTTGTTGTCAACAATTTAAGAATTGTTTTTTTACGTATAAGATGCTGTTTTTCTGCTAGGTAGTATAAAAATCAATGACTAAAAAAGCGGCTCACGATGGCCTAGACTATTGTGCTATATATTCTTTGTTATATTATTCTAATGCGTAATTAAATTCATTTATAATCGTTTTAATGAAGAAATAAAAATAATAAAATTATTTTTATTTTTTTTCTTTTTCATCGCACCTCTGCCATAAAAGTGAAATATATCAAAAATTGGCAAAAAAATAGGAGATTTTTTGTGTGAAAGAATTCTTTTGCGCAAATATGCGATAGCTGAGATATTGAAGATTTTATGATAATTCCCATACAAGTATTTTGAAAAAAAATCAAAAGTCTATCTTCCACTATGTTCTATGACGTCATACCAATTATACCTCAAGGTCATGATTGTTTTAAACAATTCCAATCAAAAAATTTGACCAATTCGAAAAAAAAATCGAATGTCTATGAAAGCCGATTTTCAGCCCACTGTGCGCCGGCTGTCGCTGAAAACCAGCGCTGGGGCTCTGTCTTGCATAGGGTCGTAGCATATTGCTGAGCGATAGCCGATTTGCGTGGATGTGACGCATGCTTCCCAAACCTTTTCTCATTTATGTATTTTAAACTTTTTTTTTTTGCGTCATGTTTACGGCAAATAAACGTTTTTTCTTTCTATTCTTTCTTTCATCTCTTTTACCAAGGTGTTACACATAATGCGACTACTGTAAGGCTCGCTCGTTTCTTTATTTGTATTTTGAACTATATTCCGACGAAGTTAAAGTTCTTACTACAAAATATTGATAGCGTAGATTCCATTCTAAAATTAATTTTTGTATTAAGAAATTACCTCAATCGGAATAAAGTCAAAAATACAAAAAAAAAAAATCAAAAACTAAAACCCGACTCCTGAAAAATCACGCTCTAAAAAGTATGAAACGTGAAAATATTTCAGACAGAAATCAAGACATAGGTATGTACAAAAATGGTCAAGGTAAAGCCATGGTCGCATGCCATTATAATTTTGTAGGTGTACATGCATGTGTGAAAAAAAGCGTGCAAGAAAGCGGGTGAGCCATACTTGTAGTTGTAATGCGTATACACGCGCTCTTGTGTGCGTAACTACAGGTAGCGTTAGCAAGCTCATCGCTAATGAACAAAATAATAAAGAAAAAAAACGGTGTCTCCTCCACTTCGGCAAGCCAACGGGTGCTGGGTTCGAAGTGACGAAGAAAAATGTACAACATTCGCAGAACACTTAAAAACCGTATTCCAGCCTCACTCCTACGAGGGGCCCCCGGAGCACAAAGAAGAGGTTCTGCGAGAAGTTTTGCTGGATTGTGATTCAACCGTCAACGTTTACGAAGCAAGAATTAATAAGAGCTATAAATAACTTAAAACCTAAAAAATCCCCTGGCTATGATTTGATAACTGGCATGATTCTGCAACAACTTCCAGATTCTGGCTTAACCTTCCTGCTGTCTATTTACAATGCCATGTCAAGACTTTGCTTTTCCTCCCCAATGGAAAACAGCTAAAATCCTAATGATTCCTAAACCAGGAAAACTTCTTGATGACCCGAAGTCATACCGGCCTATAAGTCTACTTCAAATAACTTCAAAACTTTATGAGTCGCTCTTGCAATTACGTTTACTGCCTATAATTAAAGAAAAACATTTAATACCCGACCATCAATTTGGGTTCCGACAGAGACATGGCACCATAGATCAAGTCCACCGGCTCGATAGTAAAATTCACAATGCATTTGAGGATCTGGCAAATTTGGCAAACTTTTCATTCTGCCATTTTTTTTTTTTTTTTCAAAACTCATGTTGGAATGGTAGTCTCCAACTGGAATTAGCTTTGTAGATTAAACAAGCGTTCTCAATAAATCCGGCGCCAATTCAAAATGTGTTACTTAAATTCGTTTAGGAGCTTAGTTACGCTAAAAGGGATTTTTTTTTCTGCTTAATTTTTTTTTTACGTCGGTTTAATTTTTTGTAAAACAGTTTTGGTTGTTAGATAGTTTAGTCATAACACGACAGAACGCCCTCATCTCCTCCTTACCACCCTCTCTGTCACTCCACAATAACGTAAAACAGACCATGTCGTAACATCGGAGTAGAATAATGGGCCTCTATCATTAGTAAATTAGAGCGAGACGATATTTAATTGTAACTTCTCTTTTCTCAACAGGTAAAGCTGGCAACAAATGCTGGTTTGGTGATATTCTGTTGGGGTGATGATATCGACAATAAAAGCGTCATCAAGAAGCTGAAAGACATGGGAGTGCATGCAGTTATTTATGATAAACTGGACCAATATACCACCAAAGATGTAAAGGTAAATAAATTAATTATTTTGCTACAGCAGTGAGACATAATGAGAATCACCTACACCCTTTAAATCATTTAGATTGCCTCTTATAATATAATAAACATGGTGGTTTATTTGTACCATGTTTTGAAATAATTTTACATCCATGTCTCCTGGAAACAAAAATAAATTACCTAAACCTGACGAGTTTTAATTAAAGTGAAGATATAAAGCAATGGCAAGCTCATAGAATCTTCATAACAAAAATCTTATATTCATTCATCCACTGACAGACAACACAGAAATAAAATCGCTCAAGTGCGAGTCGGACTCGCAAACGTAGGAGAACTCAGGCGCAAAACGTCTCTTTCGCAAAATGTCCCCTGGTCGTAAAACGTCTCTTTCGCAGAATGTCTCTTTCGTAAAATGTCTCTTTTGCAAAATGTCTCTTTCGCAGAATGTCTCTTTCGCAAAATGTCGCGCCAGGGACTTAAGAATAAAATTTTGATTTTCAAAACAAAAAATCATTTATTAAAATTATAGTGCAATTATGATGTAAAAATTTTGGTACTTAAATTTACTTAAGAATGTATTCAAAATAAAAACAATATCAATAGGTATCAAACATTTTACACGCATTCAAAATTTAGATCAAAAAAATCAATACTGTTCCTGCTCCTGCTACCTGCTCCTCATAAAACTCAAACCTTCCCTGGTTTGAGTTTTATGAGGAGCACGTATTATTCGTAGTTTTTACCTGCGCTTGAACTCCAAACACTCGGCAAGCTTTGTGATTGGTCACTATTGTTCTCTCGGCATGACACGGGGTGCGACTTTACGAAATCTGGTCGTCAGCGTCAGTTAGTTTCAACTCTACGTCGCGCAAGCTCGTGTTTTGTTATCTGGCTATTTCATTAACTGATGCCGCGTATCTTGCTCTTGTGCTGTGCTGTGTCTTCATAAGTGCTGACTATGGCTGCATATTCTAACCCTGAATACGCTGACATAATGTACTGTTACGGACTTAGTGACGGTAACGCTGCTCAGGCGCGGAGAGAATATCAACTTCGCTTTCCCAACCGCCGACTCCCACACGTTAGTGTTTTTGGATCGACTTATTGGCGATTATCTGAAACTGGCAGCGTTCAAAGAAGCAGGCAAATTGACACTGGTCGTTCTCGGAGATACACGGCTGAGGACGAAGAGCTGATTCTTCAACGTTTTATTGACGACTCCAACATATCGACAAACATCGTAGCGCGTGAGCTTGGTATGTCACAGTGGAAAGTCTGGTCTGTAGTTCACTTGTCAGGCCGACATCCATACCACTATCAACCTGTCCAGTCATTAGAAGAGGGAGATCCGCCAAGACGGCTTGAATTTTGTCGTTTTATGCTAAGTGCCGACGCCGAAAGCGAAAACTTTTTAAAAAACATTCTGTGGAACGATGAGTCATGTTTTGACCGTGATGGTATCACAAATTACCACAACTTACATTACTGGGCACCGGAGGCAGAAGCAAATCCTAAGAAACTGAAACCAACCGCATCCCAGCGTAGGTTCTCGCTTAATGTTTGGATGGGTATTATCGACAACAAATTAATTGGCTCACATTTTTTACCCCGAACATTAAATGGGGAACTTTATGAAGATTTCCTAAGAAATCATTTAACACCACTGCTCACGGATGTACCGGAAGACAGAAGAGTAAACATGATTTATCAACATGACGGATGTCCAGCCCACTTCCGAATCACAATTCGACAATTGCTGGATGAAACCTACCCAAATCGATGGATAGGGCGCGGTGGGCCGATTCCGTGGCCTACACGTAGCCCTGATCTTACGCCACTAGACTTTTACGTCTGGGGTCATATGAAAGACCTAGTTTATGTGACCCCAGTAAATTCAATTGAAGAACTAAGGGAGAGAATAACAGATGCAGCGGACCAGATGAGGGCAACAATCACATTAAGAATCACAAAAACTGAAGTGAGGAAGCGAATAAGAACATGTATTAGAAACCGAGGGCAGCACATCGAACAAGACGTGTGAAAGTGTAATTAAAGTTTTTAAACTGATACTGATTAAAAATAATGCTAATATTCACGAAATTGTTTTATTGATTTTCCGAATAATCACCTTTTTGTGAGACGCACATAATGTAGTCCTTAACTTTGTACTAACTTTCATACCTTTTTGGATAGCTGATAAGACAAGGATATTTTCCTAGTAATTTGTACATCAGGCGTAGTAATTTTTTTTTCACTGGACAACATTTTGTATGAATTAATAGCAAAAATCAGCAATATATGTGCTTTTTAAAATAAATTTAACACAATCAAGCACAGATTAACGTACCTATTTCGACAAAAAATATTGGGGGGGGGGGGGCGTCGAGCCAAATCTCACGACATCTCACCAAGGGGGAGGGTAATCAAGGCCTGATAAGTAAAATCTGCACCGACCCAACTTTGTTGTTTGTCCACCTTGTTTTTTTTGTTGACAGTTGTTTTAATTGTGTTGTGACAATAAACAGGAAAGCATATTCCTGATGGAGGCGCGTGAGTCGCAGCGTGACCTCATGGAGCGTGCCGCTCTCGAAGACGCAGCACTCGAAGACGGCGCTCTCGCTAAGCCCTCCACCTCGGAGCACAGTGCCAGTATCGAGGAAGTGAAAAACAAACGATTCCTTGATCTTTCCGTTCGTGAAGTAATACAAAACCGGTCCACTGCCACATCACTGGCGTCGCTTGTATGTCCAGATGACAAAAATAAGCTCGATGAAGATATCATTGAGCCTGTCGAAAAGGAGTCCCAGGTTAAAGATCAACCTAGCAACTTCAAAGGTGTCTATCCGTACCCATGCAGCGACATGCGCAAGCCGGCACCAAAAAAAAAGAAAAGGCATTAATTTTTAATAAAATTTGTAATTTAATATAAAACAACGAAAAGCGCAGTCCAAGTTTTATTAATTTGCTCAAATAGACGTAGAATGCTAAATGACACACTCGTCACTGCCTTTTATACCTATCGATATCATTTTTAAAGTAAACATATTCTAATTAACTAAATAAACAATGTTATTGTCTATACTCTACCCATAAATTATTGTATAATTATTTTTTTTAAATCTGCCGATCCGTTCTGAATAAAGAATTGTTTAGCGATGTTTGTGTTAAGAACTAAAGTCCGTTTTTTTAATCTCAGAGACTAAATTGACAACTGCAAATGTCAAACTTTAAAACAGGCATCAAAAAAAGTTGCAAAAATTGGCCGTTGCTAAAAAATCACTCGTTGCCCGACACCCGGCGTGAATGGACATGCCGTTCCTACCTGCTCGCTGCACCGCTTCTGACTAAAACCCGACCGTGAAACTGCGAAAACCCACCCGTGTTCCTTCGGTTGCCCTGTTGCCGGGGGCCACGATCTCCCTTTCGGTTTTCTTCGCAACCCCGGCAAGCATCGGCCCTAGTGGACCCCTTCAAATCTGCTGACATCTCTTTGAGGCGCGCGTGGAACACAACGCGCCGTCGACCCGGGCCTGGTCCTTATCGGACGGTGAGCCACCCATTGCTCACCGTCCGCAAGCCCGCGCCTACGGTGGCCGGAAATCGCCTCGCGATTCCCGACGCCCTGGGCGTCTCCTCCTGCGGTGGTTAGGGGCGTGAGGGCGCGAAATTTGCCTCTCCCGTTCCGCCTCCTCCTTCGCGAGCATTACCGCTTCGCAGAAGGAGGTGACGGCCTCCCATTTCCTCTCGCTCCGTACCATGGCCCGAACCAGGGCCGGACGCGAGAGATCACCGCCGCCGATCGCCTCCACGAGGACGCGGCGATGCTCCGCCCAAGCTGGGCAGACCTCCACCGTATGCTCCACCGTGTCTTCCGGGCGATCCACACAATGGTGACACCTGGGCGTTTCCTCCCGCCTTATCCTATGCAGGAACCTCCCGAAACAGCCGTGTCCGGTCCATGGCCATGGCCATGGGTTCATTACGCCTGCCGTAACGATTTCTGTATTTGACTACAACCAGTGTTATCAATTGCTGCCTTTATCAAGGCAGCAATTGATAACGGTTGATGGTTGATGGTGTATTTCTTTAACATCATCGTCGTCGCCGTGTCATTGTAAAACGTTTGTCGAGGTCTTTAGCCCCTTCCGGGCAAAAACAAAACGACGGAAATATCCAAAATGTGTATTGATCGCAAGATCAATGACTCCAATACTTCGGACTATAGGGATCTGTCCAGTCTCCTTTTTGCTCGGAACTAGTCGTTCTATACCTATTCCCTCCCGGAGGAAGCTCCAACCCGTGTCGTCATCAGGCGCATTCTAAAGGAGATGCCTTCTGAGGATATTCTTAATAACCTTGTAGCCCAAGGTATTCCCGTTTCGGCCATCCATCCAACTATGTTACTCTAGAGTTATCAGACTCCAACGCTTGCTTTTACAACACTTTCAGCAGATACTGGCTATACGACTTAGATTCTTCCTCCACCAGCTCTGCTCCCATGTGTGTTACACCATGTCAACTCAGCAAAAGGAAATTTAATAATAGTGATTCACCCAAATGAAAACATAATTGTCATCAGTGGACACAATGACTGGGCGCCCCCCCACCTCAAGTAGTCAACCTACAGATGGATGCCTGGCCTAAAACTGGTCAGGTGAGGAAAAGCAGCTTTTGTCAACATATTGGAGAGCTTCTACGCTCAAAACTTATACCCCTTATGGAGCAAATGGGTACTGTGGTGTAATCTTTATAATCTGAACTGTTTGTGTAATCTTTAGAATTTGAAAAATTCCGATTGTGGTACATCACTATTTAAAAATGCCAAAAACAGGTAACATTGGAAATGTCAATTTAGTCTCCGAGATTAAAAAACACACTACGAATTTATTTTTTATTCATAGTATTAATAATTTGTTAGATTTGAAGGTGGTTTTTTATTCGTAAATTAAATTATCATCTCTCGGTTGTTGTTGAATTGGGTTTGGACAATAATGAACAAGTTTGAGAAATCTAGTAGGTACAGGTCGTGCCATTAAAGATGAGACTTGACGCACCACGTGGTTTGACTTGAGCAGTAGACGATTTATGGGTCTCTTTAGCGGTATGAGGTCCCCGCTGGGGCGTCATCGGGGCGGGGGAAAGAGCGGCGGGAGGCGCGGTCAAGTCTCATCTTTAATGGCACGACCTGTATGTACCTAACAAAACAGTTTTATTCGTTTGCCAATTCGCGGCTGATATGGCCGGCCCACTGCCACTTCAGCTTGCTTATTCTGTGAGCTATGTCCATAACTTTGGTTCTCTGCTAGATCACCTCTTTATGGATTCGATCCCTCGAGAGAGGCTCCAAGCATAGCCCGCTCCATGGCTCGCTGAGCAACCTTGAATTTATGGACCAGTCATACCGTGAGTGTCCACGTTTGGGCTCCGTAGGTCATCAGGCGGGACGCACTGATTGAAGACCTTCGTCTTTAGGCTCTGTGGAATACGCGACTTCTCGTCGCATATTCCCAATATACGGGTGATTTAATCGAATGTACGCTTATAAGTTTAGCCTATTTTTTACATCTATTTCGTAAAGTGTCTACTTATATATTGCCTCAAGCCCATTAAGTATTACTAATATACCAAAATAATCATTGAATATTCTTTAAAAGAGATTGTATGTGGAATAACTAGTGATTTAAGTTATTATGTGTTTTTAATAATATCAAATTCAAAGTAGAAAGCTTAAATTTCAATTAAATTCCAGAATAAAAATTAACTAATGTTTCAAACAATTTTACGTTTGTTTTTAGACATTTTCTGTGATATTATTTTTTATTTGTATCAATAAGTCAACCGAAATAGGAAATGTTATGTTAGCCATGCTGCCGTCCCATGTGCCGTTATGTTAACCATGGAGCCCAAAAAATTGTTTCCGAGAAAATGGCAAAAAACGCGGAAATCATTGTTTCTTAAAAACTAGGTTAAATGATTGTTGGACACATCAATTGATATTCTTTTCTTTTTATCCTAAACAATCCTTTCTGTCCAGAAACTCTTAAAGAAGAAGTGTGGGTTAGACGCTTTCAAGTGATTGAATCATCACAAATTTTGTTACTTAACGAACTATTTCTATTGTAAATGTTTCTTAGACAGAAAGATAGAGAATTTTGAACTCTATCACTTTCAATTAAAAAGTAAAAATTGACTATTTGAGGGTTAACGGATTTCTAGTTAAAGGACGGCAGCATGAGTCTCATGACCATGAAATAATTAGATAAATAAATTATTTTTTTATAATACTAGGCTTTGATACGCCTTAGTATTATTTTTTCATAAATATTATTTTGAAATAAATTGTGTACTTATGTGATTCAAGAAATGGTTTTTATTGGCAACTGCTATCCTTTATTTTCCACAGTATAAAGAAGTAACAGTATTACGGCTTCATAGAAAACAGCCGAAACGACGTGCTTCGAAATCTCAGTGTATATCAATACGCAACTGTTTTGACTGTGCGACAGTTACGCATGGACGCGGAAGGATTATCTACCGGGTGGCTGTAGATAATTATTTCAAGGTCACTGCTGAAACGTTATAGTACTGTTACTTTATTATACTGTGCCTTTGCTTTTTTTTAATAATTTGGCAACCGCAAGTTACTATAGGCCGACCGCTTAACTTAGTCCGTGTCTGAGGTAGCTGCGCGGTGCGGGAGGGGTGACCCCCCGCCCCTCCCGCCCCGCACGGACTCAGTTAAGCAGTCGGCCTATACCTATGTATTAATTATGGGTTATTACATACTACATGCAAAAAAAAATTAGATGTAGGTACAATACGACACAACTTAGATGTAGCATAAATTTGAAAATTTGCATTCTTTCATAAATTTCAATTTTACGAATGTATTTGGTTATAGCATAAAGATCATTTTCACCTAAAGCAGTAATAGAGGTTGGTAATGTTGAAGGTGCACTCAGTTCGGATGATCGGTTTTACAAATTTTTTCGATGCTACATCTAAGTTGTGTCGTACTGTACTTATGTATTTCATGGAATTCGCTTTTTCATGTAATGCATACAGTACGACACGACTTAGATGTAGCATAAATTTGAAAACTTGCATTCATTAATTTCAATTTTCAAATGCATTTGGTTATGTGGCTTTACATGTTATTGCGTTTGCGTAGATCATTTTTACCTAAAGCAGGAATAAAGATTGGTGATTTTGAAGGCGCACTTAGTTCCGATGGTGATCGGTTCTATGAATTTTGCCGATGCTACATCTTAGTTGTGTCGTACTGTACCTACTTACTTCTAAAAAATTTGATTCATCAAAGGTGACAAGAAATGTGGCTTCAGTAGCGGGCGACCGCCCAGGGCGCCGAATATGAAGGGGCGCCGCGAGCGCCCTTCAAGAAAAGAGGCAGCGGGGTGCTAAAAAATTTTGAGCTCGCTCTTGCACCTTGCGTTCTCTGTCAATTCTCAAACTTTTCTGCGTTAAAGAAGTCCTGAGCGCGCTTCGCTCGCTTTAGCATCCTGCATTTACCTATACCTCAAACTAGAACAAAAGCTAAAATGTTCGCCCCTCTACTCTCCAAGAGTAGTGAGGGGCGCCACAGAAACTTCGCTCGGGGCGCCGCGCCGGTATTGCTAAAACTGGCACTGAGTGGCTTTATGCTAAAATAACAAGATTTCAAATAAGTATCTACGAGAAAAAATCATTTTGTGCTTCTCATTTGTCAGAAAGTTTTACTGTCTTCTGCTTATTGTTTACACTAAATTTTCTTTTTTTGTAACATGTCTGCGCGCAGGATCTAGAAGATGCATCATCAAGGTACCGGTTTTTATAGGTTTAAGAAGCTTATTCAATTACAAATATCTACCCACTTACCTCAAATTGTCAACGATAAATAAACCTGTATTAGAGTTTCTAAGAGCTTGCTGCTAATGCAAAGTATATTTAATAAACTAATAGCAATTCACATAGCAAGCTTAATTTTTGTCCATTAAAACGGTAGTTAGTACCTACTCCGTCTGTGGAGTACCTACGCAAGAGTCAATCTTACTAGCAGAGGTGCTTCCAACCACTAAAATCTAAAGGTGCTCCCCCACCGGGAGCATTCGCCTGTAATGTAATGCTCGGTTCTCGTCCGTCACTGATGTAATACTCGAATTGTATCAGTCAGGTTACGCACTGTAATGCTCGGTTCAGGAGAACCAAGCAGTCATTAACTGCGTCCCGCGTCATCTCGCGTACTATACGACACGCAAGCAGTCACTAACTGCGTCCTGCATCATCTCGCGTACTATACGACACGCAACACATCACGCATCTCGAATTGTATTATTACCTACTCGTCTGCCTCCCTGACTGACGAAAATACTTAATGTAACTTTTCAGATATAATATTAAAGACATTGCGCACTCGTAATGCTCGGTTCTCGTCCCTCACTGATGTAATGCTCGAATTGTATTATTACCTTCAGGTTGCGCACTATAATGCTCGGTTCTCTTTTCTCATTGAAGCAATGCTCTACTCTGAACGATAGATTACAGGCGAATGCTTCCGGTGCGGAAGTACATTTAGGGGTAGTAGATAATATTCCGTGAATTCGACTTTCAACTTGGGTATTTTTGACCGCTGGCCACCTCGACGAGCAATGTCATGGACAGGTAGAAAACAACAAACCGACTTCCCAGAGTACCCTCTTGGCAAGTCGGTCGGTCGGTCCTACTGGCCTATATTACCTAACACATTGATCAATAGAGATTTGCACTTATAGGTGCCTAGCTTTTGTTTTGTCACTTCATCTATTTTGAACATGGCTTGCTAATAACTTTGATATCGTTACGTCATCGTTATCAAATAACATTGTCCCACTAGGACTATTTTCCTGTAGTTACCGTAGCTGCGTAGGTAGGTATGCTTAGCTTTCACGTATAAATTTATATCTCGTATTTCTTTAAATTTTAATGTTTTTCTGAAATTGTTATTGTTTGTATAATTTTCTTAGTTTTAATGTTGTATTTCCTGTGCGTGTCCCAAATTAAAATACTTTCTTTCTTTCTAAATCTTGCATAACGCAAACAGATAGACCTGGAATAACTATCTGAAGAATATAATTATCATAATAATATTTATTCCGTGCGGGAATCTAACCTATCAGACGCAGTGCAGCAGCCAATATTATTGTTGAGCCACTGCAACAAGCGTTCCATCAAAACGAGCTTTAGGCAAACAAAGAGGATGTAGTTCACTCACCGGTGTGCCTCTTATGTCTCACTGCCTTAGAGTATGTGCTGCTACTTAACGAAAGCATGTCAACCATGATAAAAATACTTTTTAGCTTTCAGCACGGTTAAAATATATTTTAAGAGGTTCATAATATAGAATACAGGTAGGTACAGTAGGCCGCACGTCAACCATTAAAAGCTGGCCACTATTGAAACTCCATACTACGCTAGGCCAGCTCAAGGTCAGTGTTACCAACGGTCGTGCGGTCGACTGTACAAGTATTAGTTAAAAACTACTAAAAACGCAAAACAAAAATTACGAAATTATATAATTATGTATTACTTGGCTAGAGCTATCTGCGTAATAATAATTTATTTTATGACCATTGTCTTAAATTTCACCATTCCATTAAATAAAAGGCTTAGTTACCATAATGATTACGTATTCGATTATTAACTCTTAATACGCTTATGCTATTAACAGAAATGAGGATCATCTGGCGTCCCCTATGGAACTCACCTAATTCCTTCCCGCTACGCCTGCTATTAACATTCGATATCTTAAAAAGGATTTTGTAACTAAGTTGCATCCGCAAGATTTGTTCCATTGAATGACTTTTTCATGAAATCATGACATTTGAGAACAAGCTACCGCCGTGTCAGCCTTATCAATGATACGGGGCCCCCAAGGTACAGGAGCCCCCAGGTATGTAAGCAAAAATTCATACAATATTATCCAAAATCTCAAATTATTATTGATGAGTAGCCCGTAATTAATTAATAGTTAATGTGCGTAATTTGTTTATGGCTGGCTAAGGCTCAAGCTAAAGGCACGGTCCAACTCTCAAGCTCTTACATTCACTGAGTAAAATCTAACCTACCTGTCAGAATGCTCCAATATTCAAGCTCGCTTTGCTTGATCTTACATTCTCTTAGTTACTGATATAAATCATAGCTTAACCTATTCGAATCAGTATTCTCCAAATTTCTAGCTAGCTTCGCTCGCTCTTGCATTTTCTTTGTAAAATTCCAATGAAATCATCTTGTTTGTGATTTGTGATGATTTCATTGGAATTTTCAGAATTTTTCTATTTTCAAGCCTGCTTAGCTCACTCTTCAATGAAAAAGTATCCGAGTCAGTTTTCTAGCTCGCTTCGCTCGCTCTTGGATTCTCTTAGTAAGGTCACGATGACAGCTTAAGCGACTCTCTCTTCTCGACTCAAGATGCTCTTTCATTTATTTTATAATAAAAACCCTCCTTTTGAGGTTCGCTACAGTCAGATAAAAACATTACCCTCCTTCTGGGGCAGTCGGGTAAAAAGGGCCCCTTTTCTTCTAGTAGGTACGCCACTGGAACTGAACTGAAATCTAACTTAGAGAGATGTATCAATTATTCTAATGATTATAATTATGTAAATAAATATTTGTTATGGTCGCAACTTACAAAAATTTTAAGAAAATTTCGGGGCTACGAATGCGGATCCTTCCTATTTACTATTTTGATAGTTGCTTAGATAAAGGACATGTTATGAAATGGGCTTAAAATAAAAAAATAAATTGAACCACTATCTTGTGCGGTTTTTCTGATAGGGAAAATTATCCAGGATGACCTTACAAAAACAAAAAAATAATTTAAAGCACCATTAATAAATTAATTAGTAGAAATGTGTAATGATGAGGCAGACAGAGTGGTCCCGATCACTCTTAGCACAACTCAATGTTCTTGTCAAAGGGCATCCAACCTTGAGGCTCTTCAACCTGAGGCAACGGAGGACCCGTCCCAGTCTAGAGAGCCTCAGGACTGTATCCCTGATCAAGATACACCACATGTTATACAGGCTTTATCTCAAGTAACACAGACAGATACTTGTTCTCTCCCTTATTCTAGTAAAGATTGTTATTGTTCTATTATGTTTTCAGATAGTTTAGGGAGAGGGTTAGGTAAATTATTAAGTAACAACCTGAGTCAAACTTCAGCTAATTATTGTATACCAGGGAAATCCTACGAGGAGATAATTTCATCAATAATAGGGAATAAATATGATCCGAAAGCCATTATTTCTGTATTTGTAGGCAATAGTACTAATGTAAAAAAAGATGATATCACTGACAGTGTCACTGAAATCTTGAAGATTAATTGTCAGAAAATAATATTATGTGCTTTTCCATACTTTGAGCACTCGGCAAGTAGGCAAAATCATAATATACATATGTTAAATAACCACATGCATTTATTAGTTAATCACTATAGTGATAAACTTATATTTTTTGACACCAACACTTTTGTTGAGAAATTAAAATCGACTAGGGATACTCCGTATCTGCCTATTAGTTTTAGACGTCAAATAGCATCGCTATTAGCTTTTAATATAAACTCAGACATAAGTAGTATGTCGAAGTATTTTGTAAATAGCACCACAAAAATTAGTAATAATACTAATATTAAGGTGGTTAGTAATATTTTAAACTAGTCAGTAAGACAACAGAAGGTACCAGTAACATTTTTTTTGATCTCACCATCAACAAGGTATCTTCTAGCAATCAATTAGTTAATTGTAAAAAAGGGGCTAAGCAGAATTCCTTGAAATTATTTCATCAAAATATTCAAGGTTTTTCTTCCAAACAATTAGAAATTGAATTGTTTTTAGAAAAAACAATGTTTGATATTATTTGTATAACTGAACACTGGTTGAAAGATTATGAAATGTTAATTAATTTTTGAGAATTATAGTGTGGGCAGTTGTTTTAACCGAAAATCCATGCTACGTGGAGGTTCATTTATCATAATTAAAAACTGTATAAAATCTAAGAATCGTAATGGCATAGTTGAACTATCGGTGGATCATAGCATTGAACTGTCCCGTGTTGAGCTAGATAAGCATTTTATAGTGTGCGTATACAGACCTCCAAATTATCAAAACTACTCTATATTTGAATCAGTAATGGAAGATGTTTTGGCAAAACTTACAACTGGTAATAAATCAGTAATTATTTGTGGTGACTTTAATATTAATATTTTGGAAAATAATTCAAATAGCAGTAGATTATTAAGCCTCTTCAAATCATTCAATCTGTCAAATGTGTTTTTAGAACCAACGCGAATAACTTCGACTACTGCTACATGTATTGATAATGTCTTTTGTTGCTGCGACTATTTAGATAAAGCCATTGTTAATTATCTCCCTTCTGATCACAGCGGTCAAACCGTTATTTTTGAATCAAACACACCAATACTAAAAGTGCAGATACAAACTAGACCAATAACAACAGGTAATTTAAATAAGTTTAATAGCACTTTAATCAGCAAGTTAAGTGATCAGGGTCTAAATATGTCCAATGGCAATATTTTGTTTGAACAATTCTTTTCATTAAAGTAATAGCAATAATGTAATTGCGTTTAATTAAAAGAGGTTTTTATTTTTATTAATTTATATATTTTTTGTATAGATTCTTTTCTATTTTGTGAATGTGAGAACACTGTAGGCTTAGTGGACTGTAGATTTGTTGACCATTTCTATTTTCTTAAGTACCTGGTACTTATTGAAATACCTACACTGTCCTCACCTTGTCACACTGTTATTTGAAAAAATTGTAAAAGCCAATTATTTTTAAAAGAGTAACCGTGGAGTTTCTTGCCGGCTCTTCTCCATAGGAAACGACCAATTGGAACCGTGCACCTAGCTTCTGACGTTTCATAAGTGCCCATGTAGGTCTATGTGAAATAAAAATATTTTGATTTTGATTTGATTTTGATTGATTAGTGCAAGCAGAGTTTAATAAGTCTTTTAAGAAAAAAACTAAAACTATTTGCCCTAAGTTTTTATTCAGTGACTGGGCAACTAAAGGTATCAGGAAAAGTAGGGAAACATTATTTGAACTGTATGGCCTTAAGCCGTATATTAAGACGGAAACTTTTAGTAAGTATGTTGCTACTTACTCTAAAACGTTTAAAAATATCTGCAAAGCAGCTAAAGCTTCTTTCATTAGCAACAAGATTAAATCAGCAGATAATAAAATAAAGACAGTTTGGAAAATTATTAACAATGAAACAAACAAGAACAAAAGACATAATACAGATTACACACTAGACACTTCCCGCGGTCTCATTAGCGATAACATCGATGTTGCTCAGGAATTTGCAACTTTCTTTACCAATATTCCCATTAAAACTACTGAAACTTTAAATTCCTCCCCTTCACTTGCTATTGATTTATTAAAAGCAAATGTTTCAGCCTGTCCTGTGGAATTTAAATTTAAACGTATAAACCCTGTGGTCGTCGTAAAGGCTTTTAAGCAACTAAAGATTAAAATGACCGAAGATCTGTGGGGCATGTCTACTAAAGTTTGTCAATCAGTTATTGAGACAATTGGACCCTATTTAGCTTTAATATTTAATTTATGTGTAGATCAAGGGATATTCCCGGATTTAATGAAATACAGTAAAGTTATTCCACTTTTCAAATCCGGGGACAGCAAAAACACAAATAATTATAGACCCGTATCGGTTTTGCCGGTTTTCAGCAAGGTCTTTGAAAAAGTAATGTTAAATCAAATGCTCAATCATTTTAATCGTAATAAAATCCTACACGATCAACAGTATGGTTTCACCAAAGGACGTTGCACAACCGACGCCGGTGTCACTTTATTAAAACACATATTTAATGCATGGGAAGAGGCACGAGATGCAATAGGCATCTTTTGTGACCTATCCAAGGCATTTGATTGCGTAGATCATGAAACGCTGCTCTTGAAACTTGAACATTACGGACTAGATAAACTTGCGCTGAGCTTAGTAAAATCATATTTGAATGATAGACTGCAGCAAGTTCAAATAAACGGTGTAAATTCATTGGGTTTAAAAGTCAAAATGGGTGTTCCACAGGGCTCGATATTGGGTCCATTCCTATTTTTAGTATACATAAATGATTTACCTAATTTACTGAAAACCCGACCACAAATGGTGTTATTTGCTGATGACACATCACTCATTTTTAAAGTAAACAGACATGCACAGGAGCTTGACGACGTAAATAACGCTATGCTTAAGGTCCATAATTGGTTTACTGTAAATAATTTGGTATTAAATGAGAAGAAAACTAAATGCATAAGATTCGCGTTACCGAATGTTAGAAGTAGTGAATGTCACGTTGTATTGAATAAGGAGACACTAGAATTCGTCGAAAAGACTGTTTTCCTAGGGATAACGCTTGACTCTAAACTACAGTGGGGTCCTCACTTAACATCACTTGCAGGGCGGCTAAGTTCAGCCGCTTACGTTGTTTGGAAAATCCGCCAACTAACAGACGTAGATTCCGCGAGACTGGTCTATTTTAGTTACTTTCATAGCATCATGTCTTACGGTATTTTTCTGTGGGGACGGGCTGCAGATATTGATTCTATCTTTATTCTGCAAAAGAGGGCCGTCAGAGCCATCTACAACCTCCGCAGACGCGAGTGTCTAAGGGAACTGTTTAAGAAAATTAACATCATGACGGTACCTTGTCAGTATATATATGAGAACATTATGTATGTTCGAAAAAATCTCCATCTTTTTAGTAAGATAAGCGACACGCCTAATTTTAACACTAGAAATAGGAACAAATTAGATCAACCACGTTTTAGATTGTCTAAAGTACACACTTCTTTTATGGGGTACTGTGTAAAATGTTATAATAAAATACCACTCGATATTCTTCAACTAAATGAGAAGAAATTTAAAACATGCATTAAACGCACACTATGTAGACAAGCATATTATAAGTTAGATGATTATATCGTAGATAAAAATGCTTGGCTTAATGCTGGTCCTGCTCCACAGCCGCTTGGGCTCACTAGTTAAAATTTTAATATTTGGAAGAGTTGCTTCCCCTTTTAAAAAAAAAATATATTTTGACATTAGGAACTTAATGTTCATTTTTGTTTTACCAACTTAATTGTTGAATGCTCCAATTAAGTAATGATTTTCTTTCTTTTTGGTGGTTAAATTCTTTTATTTTTTTAGATACATTGCAAACTATAGTTTTGTATAATTTAGAAGCATTTTTATTTTTGTAAATGTGAGACCATGGAGCCGTTTATTAACTTATTAAGATGTATGTTGACTTGAAATAGCATGGCAGTTGGGAATATGTCATGCTCACTTAAATGTCTCGCTGATGGTGGCGAGTGTGTTGGATCATTCGGTTCCCTACAAAATGGTTGAGCTGGATGGTGCTGATCCACGCGTCATGTTCGTGAACGGGCGCCGTCAGTTGAAACTGGTCATCTCTTATCTGCCAGGGCTTATTTTTAATCTTATATTTTCAATTGCTTTTGATTATTTTTTGTACATTGTTCTCACATATAGAAGCAACAAGAATGATGTACCCAGGATTTTGTAATATCTATATTTAAAAGAGTGTCCTTGGAGTTTCTTGCCCGTTCTTCTCCATAGAGATCTACGTTTTGGAATGGGCAATTAGCTTCAACTTTCTGACTAACTGACCGACTCTTTGACAATTCAAAAGTGCCTGTAAATGGTTCAATTGAAATAAATGCTTTGAGTTTGAGTTTGAATTAATATTTTAAATCCAGATATTTTTTGGGACGTAATATTGGTGCCGATTCCTTTGTTCACAAACTAAACTAAATTTAAGTTCAATGCATCTTTTTCTTTCTATTTCATAAGAAAAGGACAGACGATAAATTTTAGTACATTCCTATCAAATTAATCAGCGCTTGACGTAAATTGACGTATTTTAGTCGGCAAGTTTTTAATCTTGAAAAAACTTGTATGGAGTAGTGACAGGCCGCGCTGATGAATTTGACAGGACTAAACTAAATTTTATCTTCTGTCCTCTTCTTAATGAAATAAAAAGATGCACTTAACTTAAATTTAGTTTAGTTTGTGTACAAGGGAATCGGTACCATTATTTTTGCACATTGAAACAAAGAAAAAACTGTTAAATATCATTGTTTAAAGTAATCGATCGAATCTATGAAAACATTACCTGTGTCAGTAAGGTTGAGGCATAGACATTTAATAAGTATGGACTGGAAATACCTAGAAAAAAAGGTGCATACCTACAACTCAAAATGTCTCTTAAAATGGCTGCCAATGCTAGGCTTGTGTCAATCAGGGAAACATAGTGTTACTATTTCGAGTATCGATACTAGTACGTAATAGTATTACGAATCTTACTAGATATCACGGTTGAATCGTATTAAAAAATTATTAGCTATAGTCCGTTGTAACAAAAAAAAAACGAGTATTGACAATTTATCACTTCCCAAACAATTTTCCGCATAATTATAATTTCATTTATAGAATTATTACTTAGCAAATAAAGTTTTCACAAATAATTGTAACGCAAACCCATGTACTCTGTGCGCAAACCTAATGTTGGGCAAGTGAACGTTTAATCAAAGCCAAATATTTAGTATCGAGTGAGCATGCAAGTCTTATGCCTGTTTTCACCTTCACTAAGTGACACTTAAATGAATCGCTAATAAAAGTTCACTGTTGGTTTTTCAACGGTAGACTCAGCGCTGAGAGTGGAAAATCCTACAGTGGAGTTTTATTTAGGTATTCATTTAAGTGTCACTTAGCTGTCGGTGAAAACGGGCATTAGTGAATTAAATTTTTAACAATTTTATCATAAATGAACATTCGGATTAATACACATCCTTACATATTATAAAACAAAGTCCACCGCCGCGTCTGTCTGTTTTTCTGTCTGTCTGAACGCGAAAAACTCAAAAACTACTAAACGGATTTTCAATCAATTTTCACTTATGGACGGAGTGATTCATGCGGAAGGTTTTAGTGTATAATTCATTAAGGTTTTGTGTAAATTGGCTGAAATTTGACGATTATTGTTGAAGATGTCGGAAAAAATCATGCGGACTCGGAACTTTATTAGCGTGCGCCGCGGAAATCATAAAAGTTACATAAAATGTATGTTCTACAGTATTGTTCATCTTAAAAACTTCAACAAAAAAATCGTATAAACATCATAAAACTCTGTGGAACGGTCTCTCGGTGCTATGAACCAAAGAGTACAGTTTGCTGTAAACCACGGGCCGGACCTAGCAATACAGCGAAGGAACTAGTATCAGAAACTATTATGGCAACGGTACAACACTATTCCACTATGGCATAAACAAACGAATGAAATTATGAAATAATAAAAAGGTCTGTTGGACGGAAATAAACCCATATATTAAAATTTAAGCCGTATTTAATGATCGCCTAGCAATTTTTTCATCGAAAGTTTATCACTTTATGTACTACTGCATGAAAACCGGCTACTAACCTGTGCAAAGACAATTGAGGTTGATTTTCCTTCTTTCTTGCACCACACTTCACAATACAACACACAGGCATGTTGAATTGGTGTTTTCCAACGTATATATGTAGTTTTAAAGGAAAACTCCTCGTAATTTTCTCACAAATCTCAATAAAACAAAAAGTAAACAACCACTTGACAGCAGAAACTACCATGAACTTGTCGCATATTATGGCGGATATGGCACTTACCTACAACTGTTACTACGTCTCAACAAAATGTTGCCATTATGAGGAACAATTGAAATATTGTTGTCTCTTTTATCAAATACGATTACCACATTAGAAATAGTGAAATAACACGATATTTCACATTCTAGTTCGTATTTCGCCCATATTTGTATAAGCAAATTTATGTATAGAATATCGCGGCGCCTCCATGTTTTTTCTATCTCAATGGGTTGAGGTCAGTTGTCATTGTCATGTCACTTGTCTCATTGTCAAAATCGCTATTTTGTCGTTTGCCTTTAGATTATTTAGGTTTATTGTATTTGACATTTTTACTTGATATTAATAAAATCATCATCTGAGAGGGCCTGATAAAGTTCTCGATGATGTGTAATCCACCAACCCACATCACGCCACCGAGGTCGACTATAGGCCCGTGCCATTGAGATAGTAAAACACGGAGGCGCCGCGATATTCTATACATAAGTTTGCTTATACAAATATGGGTGAAAAACGAACTAGAATGTGAAATATCGTGTTATTTCACTCTTTCTAATGTGGTAATCGTATTTGATAAAAGAGACAACAATATTTCAGTTGTTCCTCATAATGGCAACATTTTGTTGAGACGTAGTAACAGTTGTAGGTAAGTGCCATATTCGCCATAATATGCGACAAGTTCATGGTAGTTCTGCTGTCAAGTGGTTGTTTACTTTTTGTTTTATTGAGATTTGTGAGAAAATTACGTGGAGTTTTCCTTTAAAACTATATATATACGTTGGAAAACACCAATTCAACATGCCTGTGTGTTGTATTGTGAAGTGTGGTGCAAGAAAGAAGGAAAATCAACCTCAATTATCTTTGCACAGGTTAGTAGCCGGTTTTCATGCAATAGTACATAAAGTGATAAACTTTCGATGAAAAAATTGCTAGGTGATCATTAAATACGGCTTAAATTTTAATATATGGGTTTATTTCCGTCCAACAAACCTTTTTATTATTTCATAATTTCATTCGTTTGTTTACAATGATATGTCATGGTGGAATAGTGTTGTACCGTTTCCGTAATAGTTTCTGATACTAGTTCCTTCGCTGCGCTGAAATGATATTGCTAGGTCCGGCCCGTGGTTTACAGCAAACTGTACTCTTTGGTTCATAGCACCGAGAGACCGTTCCGCAGAGTTTTATGTAGTGTATACGATTTTTTTGTTGAAGTTTTTAAGATGAACAATACTGTAGTACATACATTTTATGTAACTTTTATGATTTCCGCGGCTCACGCTAATAAAGATCCCAGTCCGCATGATTTTATCCGACATCTTCAATAATAATCGTCAAATTTCAGCCAATTTACACAAAACTTTAATGAATTATACACTAAAACCTTCCGCATGAATCACTCCGTCCATTAGTGAAAATTGATTGAGAATCCGTTTAGTAGTTTTTGAATTTTTCGCGTTCAGACAGACAGACGCGGCGGTGTACTTTGTTTTATAATATGTAAGGATGTGTATTATTCCGAATGTTCATTTATGATAAAATTGTTAAAAATTTAATTCAATAATGCCCGTTTTCACCGACAGCTAAGTGACACTTAAATGAATACCTAAATAAAACTGCAGTTTTTCGACTCTCAGCGCTGAGTCTACCGTTGAAAATCCAACAGTGAACTTTTATTAGGGATTCATTTAAGTGTCACTTAGTGAAGGTGAAAACAGGCATAAGACTTGCATGCTCACTCGATACTAAATATTTGGCTTTGTTTAAACGTTCACTTGCCAAACATTAGGTTTGCGTTACAAATATTTGTGAAAACTTTATTTGCTAAGTAATAATTCTATAAATGAAATTATAATTATGCGGAAAATTGTTTGAGAAGTGATAAATTGTCAATACTCGTTTTTTTCTGTTACAACGGACTATTAGCTAATATTTTTTTAAATATGATTCAACCGTGATATCTAGTAAGATTCGTTATACTATTACGTACTAGTATCGATACTCGAAATAGTAACACCATGTTCCCTGAATGACACAACCCTAGCATTGGCAGCCATTTTATGCGACATTTTGAGTTGTAGGTATGCACCTTTTTTTTGTAGGTATTTCCAGTCCATATTTATTAAATGTCTATGGCCCGTGCCGAGCAATGGGACCAGTGTTGCCAGCTCCAAAAGTTCAAATTATCGAGATCCCACGTCGAAATTATCGTATTTCGGGTAAAATTATCGTACAAAAGAAAAATCCAAATAAAAAAAAGAAGTAAATTCAAATTGCTATCAAAAGACTGAATAATTATATACTAGAGTCAAAGTTGAAGTTTAAGCCAAGTTTACCACTAATGGCGTTAGCAGCACAAACCGTAAACATGTTTTGACATAGTATTTCGTTGATATTTTTGCGTTTTCACCGTAAAATTGATGTTGACATATTTGACAATTGACATTTTTTTTTCTGCGTTTAATTTTGTCTGACAAATACCTTTTGTTAATGGAACTTGATTTTTCAGTAAATCGCAAAATTATCGTACATTAGACATTCATTATCGTGCATCGTACCATTGGCCAAATTATCTTACGGGTAGGCAACACTGAATGGGACAGTTAGGGGCAGAATTTAATTTTTATTAGCGAAGTTGTGTTAACGCAGAAATGCTATTATTTACAATAATGAATTATATACCAAAGATCCTTATTTTCTGCTACAATTTGGGACTTTATCATCATGAAGTCGGTAAACTGCAGAATGATTACTGATGGTTATAATACTTAAGTCTCTTCCAAGGCGGGCCAGTAAACCAGACAGACTAGATTGGACCTGCTTTTTGTAAATAGTTGCTCCAGCAGGTCGAAATAGGTGAACATTTGTGGTAGAGAAATAAAAGTACCTAATGTATTTGCTTATATGTATTTGTTTGTATTTATTCTACCTCTTCATTTTCAACATCTTCCCTTACCTACAATTATATCTACTATCAAGAAACTGTGCAGGTGGTACTATGTTGTTTCGATGCCGAGCCCACCCAAGATATCATAAGATCGTCATTACATGAGCACAGCTTCCGACAGTTCGCTTCCCTATTATATTCCTCCCAATTATTAGATTCGTTTAATTTTATCAAGACATACGTTTTATATAATTTATTGCTTTGATGTCTTAACCTGATCCTGCCTCTCAGTAATACTGTCTCATGTGATGATATTTGAAAATAACATCGTCTAGGTGTTCCCCGTCTCGCCGCAAGCACTCTTCTAAGCGGAGCTTTTTAAAAAACGCGCCGGCACGTTGCTGTCGATATAGCCGCCATTCCCGCTCGAATGTTCGCTTTTAAGGCAGTAATTGTCCTCGGTTTATTGGAGTAAACCTAATTTTTGAGGAATCCCCTTAAAAAGAAATCCGGTGGGGACAAGTCTGGGCTTCGTGTTGGCCACTCGATATCGGGGAACAGCTCCTCTACGACCTTAATGCTGGCATTCGACGTGTGGCCGGCCGGTGGCCCCATCCTGCTGGAACCAGGTCAGGGAGTTGTACTCTTGCAGCCCAGCAAAGAGTGGCCTTAAAAACTGGGTGACCATGTGAATTTTCAAAGAAGTAAAGCCCAATGAGCCCTTTTGCTGAAATGGCAGCCCAAATCGTCACTTTCTGGAAGTGGAGTGGCTTTTGATGCTTGCGTGAAAGCTGTTCAGCACTCCAAATACGGCAATTCTGTTTGTTAACAAATCCGTTCAGGTGAAAATGGCCTTCGTCCGAGAAAAGGATGTTCCCGAAGTTGGAAAATCGCTCTAACATTAAAGTGGAAAATGACGCCCTTTTTGTATGGTCATCATGGGAAAGTTCTTGCACCAACTGGATCTTATAAGGATGAAGCTTCAAATGATATCTCAAAATTCGCCTTAAACTGCTTCGCGAACTCCCCAAAGTTACTGAACGTCGTCGCGTAGAAAGTTCCGCATTTTCTTGAACAGATCGATTAACTTCCCGAATCGCTTGCTCCGTGCGTGTAGTACGGGAGCGACCTTGACGTCTCATTGGTAGCGTCGAACCAGTTTTTTAGAACCTCTTCAGCCCTTGTTTAAGTAACTAAGTGCTAGGACACTGCCCAGTCCAAGATCTAGAATTTTTTTGAGGGGGGCAAAAACTGCCGTCTGCCGCCCTCCGCCAAGCTTTTATGGGGATGCGCTAAGTTAGCCTCCGCGATATATATCAATAAAAATCGCCATATGAATCAAATTGTATCGATCGATAATACGCCAATTCAACAGGGGCGCCTAAAAAATGAAAGATAATAAATGTGCTGCGCGTCTCATTTATTGCAAAGTTGCGGTGTGATGGGTGGTGCACTTGTTTGCTACGCTTAAATCGCCTCCTGAAGTTGGCGCCCGGGGCACGGGCCCCGGCTTGCCCCCCCCTAGATCCGGGGCTGACACTGCCGGATACTCCGTAAATTGAATTTAACTCTGAACATACGCCGCACAGTAATGTAAGAAAGATCATTGTCGTAAAACGCTTGAACAGCGAACGCTCGATGCTCTCCCGTGAACTGACTCATGGCAATTAAAATTCCCGATCACACCCCGCGCACCCCGCTACCCCCTTGCGGTCAACGATCTATTTTCCAAGGAAAAGTGAACTTTATTTTGGCCCACCCTGTAGATGTGACATCAAAGATTACTATGGGATTACTTTCCTGTGTGCCAAAGAGACCCTGTGGAATCAAATGATTTCTACTGGACAAGCTTGCTCTTGCGATATTACTAATGCCCAAATGTAAAGGGATATATGATTCCAATAAGCAGCTACGGGTCTTTTTTACATACTGGCGGACTGTATAAGTTGATAAATGAAACAAAAGAAGAGGGCGAAAAGGTTCTCCAGTCCTCAGTTTTTGATGTGTAAGAATATTTTTCTTTAAAAAAAATGGCACACGTTTCCTTTCGTGAGTTATATAATCCTGAACAAAACAATGAGTAGTGGTATCTGGATTGCGATTATAACCATCTAATGTAAGGCTTACAACAGGTTCTCGGAGAACATTTTCAATGTCTGTGCTGGCACAACTGGGAGGCTCTACTACAGAGCTGGATGTACTGATGAATGGATTTGGATCTTAATTGGAATATCGTCATTATCAGTGCTTATTACTAATAATCCGGATCCACTTTTTGCAGGTGGTGGGGGTTGCCGATGAGCATCTGTAATTGAAGGCACAACTGAATCATGGTCAAATTGACATTCACCTATATTGCCTTCATTCCTGTTATTTGATTCAAGAATCAATAGACTAACACATTCTTGACATAGATAGTCTTTATCGATTACCTTAAACAAGAAAAAAAACAACATATTTAGTAGTTCTATACTAGAATTTGGTGATTTGTTATAAATATTTCATACTTTTTTTTTAATTTGATGATGCTTGTGACTATGTTCAAATAAATTAACGAACAATATCAAAATAGATAAAGTATTATTAATTTGGTAAAGAAAGAGATATTAGAGTAGGTAGATAGAAATTTTATTTTAAAATTTCTGGTAGTTTTTCCATGTCTGCATAATTGAGTTTTGCCAAATATTCTTGTACTAGTAAGTTACACTTATTATAACTTATACTATACTTCCACTATACTTTATATGTAGTCTAGTTTTTACTATGGATATTCAGATTTTTAGCTACATACCTGTATGGCAATCCATTCTTCTAATACAGAGATAACCTCAAGATCCATACGTGTTGTATTATATCTATATTGTTGTGTAATTGGAATAGCAATCCAGCAATTAATGCAGCAAGGCATGATGGTGAGGATTACCTGAAAGATAAAAACATTATTGTGGGTCAGTCTATGGTAATCAATTCATTGTGTGTGTTATAAGTGTGCGTGTGCACTGGCGAAAAATTCACAACAAAACACGTTGAAATCTCTATTTTCTGTCAATGTTCCATAGAATGTTTGACAGGCACTAGAGATTTCAAAATGTTTTGTTGTGATGTTTCGCCAGCGCGAACGCACAGTAAGGCAAATCTGAACGCAATAAAACTTATGAAGTATTTGTTATATAGCCAAAATACTATGGACTATTCTAGGCAGTACACCTTGACTCGATCGTTTCTTAGAATCCCATCGTATAGAAAATAGGTACTAACCTTAAATAGCTACGACATATGGATGTTAAAATTGCGTGCAAAATCCAAGTCCGAGTGAGAATTAATCATGGTCGTCAGTATTACCGGTCGTCGGGTCGGCTGTTCAAATCTTGTGCAGTATCAAAAATATACAAAGTCTCCTTAATTTATGTACTTTCATAAAAATATAATCTCGTCTCCGTTCACAGCAGCTTCTAATAAGCCCAGCCTCCATACAAAAACCTAATATGTCCTTTCCTAACATTGGAAATCGGATCAATTTTCAATGTGAAGAACTTTGTAGGTTTAATATTTTTTTCTTGTAAAACTTACGTATTATCAAATAAATAAATCATGTTGATTCTAGGCAGTGTTCTTTTATTTACGGTTACCACCTACATCTGATTTTCTATCGATAACACAGATAAACAAAATTTAACTTTTTTTTGTTTTATGAAGTTTTTAAACTGTTTCTTAGTCATTTGAGTTCGCTGATTTCATATCTACCCTGTTTTTTTTTCTAGCAGCTCTAGTTTTTGTGATGAAAGTTCTTTTTAAAATTTCGTTACACGGCTTACTAATACTTTTTAGTGCAAAAAATTATTAACTTCCATAAATAAATCGATATGTCTACATTAAGAAGAACTTGCTTAATCGATCCAAATAGTTTTTGTGCTGGTTGCACTTTCAAAGACTAGGATGTAACATGAGCATAAAGATGCACTACCTCTTCAGCCATTTAGACCGCTTCCCAGAAAATTTAGACGATTTCAGCGAAGAACAAGGAAAACGCTTTCATCAGGACATTCGCACATTGGAAGAGTATACCAGGGTCGTTGGAATGCAAATATGATGGCCGATTACTGCTTGAGCATTCAAAACAAGGCTGAAGTTTCGATTCATGCAAGAAAATCTTATAAAAGAAAGTTTTATGTTAGAGTAACAATTTTTGTTATTTAATAATTCCGGTATTTTTCGTTAAAAATTTAATATGTTAATATTTCAAAAGTTAGAGCTGCTAGAGAAAAACTGACAACAGATTTGGAATCAGCGTGGCAGAATCATACAAAATCAGGTATGAAACTTCATAAAACAAAACTACTGTTTACCAGTGTAATAGATTAATTGACTTAGAAATGTTAAAATACGAAAAATTAAAACGACTTTAAAAAATATGTATATATTATATTATTCAACGTAGTTACATAAAAATAATATGTAAGTAAAGGTATACCGATTTTTACGACTAAGTACCTATACTTAATATGTAGGACGGAATATGTTTACATTAATCACAACGTTACAAATACTTTCTTAATCTTTCCTAAACATACTTAATTTGTATGTTATTTAACCAGATTCGATAATGAGAAAGATGCTAACGCTTCCTCTTTATTCACAATTATATATTTCTCAAATTCAGTACATACACGCTTTTAATGTGAAACATTGACTTCCAGACCAAAGAGGAGTGTAGATCAGAGGTTAATGATATATTTGAATTATATTCAATAACCAACCTTATTATCAGTAATTAAAGTACAAATGAGACTGCGCGACGTCGCTCGCGTATCCCAGGAGTTTATTGATGTCCAGGTTATGCTTTTATTTTAGCACTATTTAACAATAATTATAAAGTGCATTCATAATAAAACAGCGAAAAACTTCCGGAATAGCTTCGATCAACAATAGCACTAAGGATTAGAATAAAAAACACATCAATAAAGTAGCCGCAATTGCATATACAATACATAACTTTAAATACCTTAACACTCCAACATAAAGTTTATTATCGTTTGATAAAAACAAAAATATTTATGGAAAAATAAAACTTAATTTCTAAGCAATAAAGTTGAAAAAACTATATTGTAAAATAAGACCAGTTTTTTATACGCTCATCATAAATCTAGTAAGTACTATTGTTGAAGCAGAATAGTGTAGGTTTGTATTGAGATTTGAAGAACATTTTTATAAAGAGGAAACGAAAGGCAAAACATTAAGATGTCAGCCTTATTTATTTACAGTACCACCGATATTTCTGTAATATGGTTAGTGCCGAAAGTAGTAAAATATGAATTAACTGATGTCTACTTTTAATAAATTTAGCATGTTTATTAGAATCGAAATTAATTCCGCAAAGTTTAACCAATTTAGAGTAATAAGGGTGTCCATTATTTGAGGGGTAAAAAAGATTTCTATAACAACAGTTACATAGTGATTAATTGTTGACCCTATAATACATGCATTCTTATTATTTCCTATGATACATTGCAGGTGCTTACACATAGGTTTTATTTAAATGATAAATACATCTTTTTTATAACGTACGAATTATCTGGCAACCCTTATTACAGAATAGGTCGGTGGAACTTAAGCATTTTTATAACACTTATGAATGTACTTATTTTTAGACACAATATTAATAGTACATTACGCGTATTGTTTTTAATATAGAAGTATAATGCTTTAGGTAACCTTATCCCTAATTATATTTATTATATGATACTCTTTAATCTTAATTAAGTCTATATTATTTTTAAATGATTAATGATGGGATAAAATAAAAAATAATCATTTGAAAATAAATAGTTCTGAAACAATTTCACACTTTGAGCTTTGGTTTTACTGTGAATCATTACAGCACACTGATATTATGTGTGCAGTTTAGCTACTGTAGATGACTAGTCTGTGCGATTGTAATTCCATTGTTTCCAGATCTTGTATTCTTTAAAATAGCGATTTTTCGTAAATTTTAGACTGATCACATTACATTTTATGATAAGCTGAACAAGAGTAATTATTAACAAATAGGGTTAAAATTAATAATAAGTAACAATATTTTATACAGCTGTTGCTTAAAATACAAAATCTGTGTAAATTAAAAATAAGTACTATAATAAATATCCTTCATAACGAATAACATGAAAGAACTAAAAAAAATTGATTATATGTTTTTTATGAAACTTAAATATACTCCAATAAAAAAACTTACATCTGTACAACAGTAAAAGCTTATGTATGGCCACTCAACATGAATACTTGTTTAAAACATTATTACTACATAATATCATACGTAAATCAGGTATATTCCTATTGAGGCTTTCTTAATTTGTGATTGCTTAATTTATGATAAATTTTCCTGGCCCATAGCTTAAAATTGCTTTACATTTTAATTTTAAGCAATTGTGTGGACAGAAATAATGAGCGATGATGATGATAAAAATTCTTAAATAGTTTTCTTAAATTCTTAAAATCTTAGTTTCCCACTGAACCTTCAGCCAAGTCACAAGTGGAAGTATGCAGAGCGTTAAGAAAGTTTTAGTTAAAAAGCTATCGCTGCTATTTTTGCTTCGGCCGTTATGCAATTCTAAACTATTTTCTTTTTTATTATAATCAAATTAATGTAGTACTTGATTATTTTTTTTCATAAAAGCACTTTTTTTCATAATTAACGAGCACAAAACATCGTTGAGGTTAAGAAACAAAACATTAATAGAGTAGATAGCTATAGATAGATCTAAGTCGTTCGATTTCCACCGCGCACTATATGGATGGAAAACAGCAGATGAAGTCATTATATGCTCCGTTGGTGTATGGCGTTCCAGTTCGAGATTAAATAAATAATAGATACTATAAGTAACACGGACGACAAGTAATCACGTTTTTTCGCAATTAGGTACCTATATCTACCAAAACAACATATCAGTCCCTTAATTGCGTAACTTATTTTCGTAAACGATTATGAAAAATTTGTTTAATTTTGACAGTTCAACAACATTCATTGCGTTATTTACATTGTTGAGCAGATTTTTTTTCCAACTTATGAAGCAATGGAATAGAAATCTGTTTCAAATCGAAACAAATTGTGATTGATCGTGTATTACGCAATTAGGGTACTGGTCAACATTGCCACTTTCATAAATAGGTACCCAGTTAATAAGATTTCTTTCGGTCTACAGTTGACCTATTACAAATTATGTTTCATATGAACTGAGCGACGAGAGATAATTATCATCCTCCCTTAAGCTGCATGTACAAACTTACACGTTAATTATTATCAACTAAAATAACAAATATGTATTTAAGTACGTTTTTAGTTATTGCTAATTATAATGATATGTTATTTATATACTAGAGTCTGGCCACGCTAACTCTGCAATGGAATAAAAGGGCAAACCTAAAAAGTTTTATATTTGGTATACTTTTACATCAGTCAGTTGAGTTGTCAGATTACTTACGTTTTATGTTGTTTTCACAAAATAAAGTAGAAAAATGGTTAAACCTATTAAAAGTAGAGTGCGGGAATTATTATATAAAATTATGAGATGTAAATTTCAAGATGTGAAGGAACAGCACAATGTCGTCCTTAGCCGAAAACGACAATGGTGCCGATTCTCTAGTACACCGAACTAAACTATCACTAAAATTCCTTATTTTTGGGAGATGAGAACTTAAAGCTATTCTGCAAAAATATTACTGTAAATTTAAAAAATATTTTGACACAACTAAAATCTAATTTGACAATCATGACTCCACAGATTTTTTTTAGACCGGCTCTAAAAAAATTCGGGCGCAGGGGGGGCAGTTTTCACTTTTTGCATGGGACAAAAAAAATTACCTACATGTTGAGTTTTAGGGGTTTAAGGATTCCATAAAGGGGGGTCGAAATTTTCATTATTTTTGCGATAGGACACACCATTTTCGAGATATATAAGCAAAAGAAATAGAATTTCTTTCTTTTCCAAACAAATATAAAATACGATCATCTACACAAGTTCTGAGTTGTCAACCCTAGTGGGGCAGAATCCACAAGATTTAAAACTAAGGGAATCTGCCCCACCAAGTCGAACCAGTGGGGCAGATTCCACTGCTAAATTTTAGGCATTCCATTTTGCCCCACCAGTGGGGCAAAGTGGAAGTACTCGAAGTCTAAAGTGTTGGTGTGAATTTTAGTTCCTGACGACAAATTTTATACCACACCTTTTTAATCGCGATTAAAAATAGTCAGATTTAATTAGACAATCAAAATTTTATTTGAAAAAACGTCAAAATCAGAATAGCAAAATTGCCATTTTCACTAAACTAATAACTCATTGACATCTTATTGCTGTCAAACTAAAATATAATTGTGTCACATTAGTCTATTTCAGAATGGGAAATCATCGTTTGACAGGAATAAACTAAATTTTGGTGATTTTTAGTCTAGTTTAGAGGCATTTGTGACAAGAGAATCGGCGCCATTGTTTACAAGATATTGAAAAGTTGACGTGTAAGTAGATCGAATGATTTAGATATTTTGTCTTTAGATTTTGAATAATAGATTATGTCGTACCTATGCTCTAACTCCAAACGATGAGAAAACTGTATCAAATCCACACTGCATCGTGCTAAAGTAAGTATTATTTACCAGCAGGCTTAGCACGAGCACCGTTTTGTCGACGGAAGAGGAGACAAAAAATGACGTTCTGTGTAGACAGTACGACAGCATCAAAGTAGAAAGAGTCAACTGTACTTTTAACGAAATTCACTCTTTTACGTAATGAGACTCAGAATTCTTTGTTTTGTCATAGGTGTTTTTTTTCTGTTTGATTCTCAATTTTTACTGATATTAAGTCGCGTCTATTAAAAAAAACAAATCTCAAAGTGTCGAAGCACGGTATTTTGGAACAAAAAAAAAAAATACAGTAATATTGGCCTTAATCATTTCCTTGGTAATGTCCTATTAACTAAATGATACAAAATAGGAGAAAATAGCTTTGTTCTTCTATTAATTATCCCAGTTTTGCATTCAAAACGCTCTCCTGTAAAATCATGATTTTGTAGATAACCGTTATACTTTGTGGTCGTAGAATTTTCCACTGTCTTTAGCATGGCGATTACAAAATTAAATTATCTTCACTACCTTAGACAACTGTCAGTAGTCAGTGTGATCTTGACAGTTTGGGATGGAAAACTTTCTTCTGAAATAGTCTACATAAAAAGGACCTAGACAAAGATCGTTAGAAGCGAAAGACAAAATGAGAGATTGTAGAAGTATTTCTACAGTGCGATGTCAAAAATCGAGAAACGAAATGTAACTTTGTATATAAAGATGTGTGTCTATGCTAAGCTTGCTGGAAAGAATCAGAATATAAACCAAACGACAAACAAAGTATCAAAATATTTTTTTGTTGTGCAGACGGTGTTGCCGTCTATAGATTTTGAAATTCCAACATTTTTTACTTATGTAGAGTTAGCGTGGCCAGACTATAAGGACGGAAAGGTTACATAAGTATAATATGGACGAATACATTTCAATAATACGAATTTGTTTACTGTTAAAGTTGATTAATAAACTTGAACATTCTGGTTAGGAAGTGTAAAATATTTTGCAATGCCCGCAGGAGGTTTTACCTTTAGGTGCTCTTCTATGAACTGACAAGGACAAATATATTTCTCACCATGGCGTCCTGGCACAAGGCTGCTCAAGTTAAGTCTGTTTTTAACAGCCTGCGATCCCCAGCGTCCTGCATACCGTAAATATAGAAGAGCCCCCCTTTCCTGCGAAAGATGAGAATCAAATATAAGATTATTAAAGGTAAATAAATTAATGGTTTCGTATACAATTACAAATCTGAAGACTTGCCAAAAGTGAAGACATTTGATCAATCAAGACCGCGACGCCTGAGCCAATCGTTGCAGAGCGGACAACAAGCGCGTGTGTCTCTGGGCTCTTTGTTCCGCAAGACTTCCTCAACATATTGACAAGGGCAGAGCGCCTGTGTTAAATGTCGCGGGGCAGCGGGGTTGCCGCCTTCCTCGTCAAGAGTCCAGTCGAGCCGGCGGCGCAGGAAGTCTTTCCCCCACCGCTGCAGGTACCGGAGGTACACTTGCTCTGCCATACCCTGCACATTCGTATGCCTTGCTTACCCACCAAAAACTACACAAGTGTCTACCAACCTAGTTATGTGTTAAAGCTAAGTTCGTTATGGTACAGTAGGCCGCACGTCAGTGGTAAAAAAACAGTGGCAATCCAGGAGTGCCGACAGAAGTGAAAACTTGAACAAGAAAATACTTGCATAGAACATTGATCCGTAACTTAATATAAATAAAGAGCACAATCGCGTTTACAAAAATGAGGTGTCAGTAACGGTGTCGCGATTCAATTGTTTTTTCCCATCTCAAAAATGCCCAACGTGCCTAAAGAAGTTTCTATTCTATTAAAACGCCGTGCTACGCTAGGCCAGCTCTATGACAGTGTTACCACCGACGTGCGGTCGAATGTACTTATATACTACATAGTAATAAACGAAGCCATTTAAAAAGATAAGGAGCCAAAGTTACATTTTCTGGAAGTTAAGTAATAAAGAGACAACAAGCGTAGTTAAAGCAGATTCGCAATAATCTGGACCATTATTTAAATCCTGAGTGTTACGCGAATAGCAGACTTTCACAATGCAATCAATTATGTATACAGATGGGTAGAATACCAGTGGAAAACTGCATTTAATTAACTAACAGAATTCACATAGCAACTGACAACTGTTGGATTTATATATTGGTTTCATTCACTGAGACAATCAAAATTAATGTTATCATTACTAGTCAATTTTACAATATAATGAGTAATGGTTTGTTTCTCACAAATTTTATCTGTTTTCTCCATTAATAAAAGAAGAAGTCTCTCCCTTAGAAATTTACCCCATGTGTGACAGCAAAGAGTTGTATCTCAAAAAATCGCTAAAAATTAATTAAAAAACAATACATACTTCCGGTTTGAATCCTTACTGGCTAGCATATGAAAAAATTGTTGACATGTAAAACTGATGTTATATTTGGAAGTGCAAAGTTTTTATGGTATGTTTCATGGTGGTGTTTGCATTGTGACGCTGACGTCAACATGTAGTATATTATTCTGTATAGCAAACAAACTTTTGTGGGCAATAAAACAATAATGAAAAAATGGGGAATACTTAAACTACATAAATTTTAAACTAGCAGTGCAGAGCAAAGCAATGATTAACTCCCTCTTCCAATCAATAATTCAGATACATGCAAAAATACAATATTTTAATTAGATACAACCTTATGCTCTTAGAAAGTAATGTCGGCAACAAAAGTCGATTTTCACATTTTGAAAGATGTAAAATAACATAAACTCTGTCTTTTTTATATTAGATGAAAAACATTGTGAGGCAATGCATTGAAAAGTTATGTGTCAATACTTAAGTTAAGGTAAACAATAATATTCCACTTTTGTTTCTGACCATACTATGAGACCAAAATAAGAATAGAAATGAGGACGTACATAAAAACTTCACATTGATGTCTCAGCATACATTCACAAATCACAAATTATCAAGTTACTAAAGCTAATTTTATAGATTGAACACCAAAATAATATTTTTTATGAGTCAGTCCTATTTATTCTTATTTTGATTACACGTCTGCCCAATTTCAATACCTAGTAAGGAATTAAAACGAAATTTTAGAGGAGAGAGCGAAGACGTAAATAGGGTCAGCCTTTGAAAAGTCCAGGTTTTGAAATGCTTAAAGTAACTTACTAGGTTTTAAAGTGATCACTGGGCAGTCAATATGGGGCACTTACTAGGTTTCGATGTTTAAATATATCTGCTTATAAGTGAGTTTTCAACGCTGGTGTTTTTCATTTGGTGGGGACTTATTAGATTAGCAAGATTATGCAATAAAACGACTTTTGTAAAAAATGTCCCTTACTAGGTTTTGAAATGGGGCAGTCATACAGTTTAAAAGAAATTTCTTCATTTAGTTAACACTAAAACCATGTATTTATTTTCTTAACCTTGGGTTAAGGCTGTAGCACACAGGGGCGATGCGACACCAGTAATTGTTTTACCGTGAAGCTTTCTATGAGTCACGTCCCGCTGTCGCACTTTATTGAGTAAAGAAAATAAAATAACACTGAATAAGTATAAAGCAAAATCTAAAACCATGTACAGCATATTAATCAGTAATAAGACAACATGCACAACAATTCCCAAAAATTATGTTATTTATTAAGCTGTTTGTGACTTGGGTTAACTCAAATATTAGTAAGTGCTGTTAATAAAATTTTGTTGGATATTGGGTGTAGTTATTTGAATGTATAGCATTAGAATGCTTAGGTATGGCAAAATTAACTCCAAACTAAACATAGATAAGTACCCAATTTACAATAACAAGGTCTAATAACTATTTTTGTACCACCAATATTTTTAATATTTTATTTTAGCTGAACACTACAATTCGGTGTGAACTGTAGTGTTCAAAAGGATATGTATTATATGGCTGGAACTCATATGAAACTGTTTAGTTATAGTACCAACAGAACATACATACCTGTTTTCTGGATAGTCTGGTTGACTGGGTTCCTTGAATCACTATATCATTTGTAGGTACATCAAGCCTCTGTTCCCAGCCCTGCATTATTGTTTTACCTTCTTCACTTTCAATGAACTGTTGTATGTGTGCAATACAAGGTCCAGCATCAAAGTATATAAAGCAGAGATTCACTTTATGACATGAAATTTTTCCTCTGTCATCAAGAGCTAGAATCAATTTATGTTTACTGAGCAGTTTGTTAACTCTGGCCAGACATTGTTCCAATCCTTTTGATAATCTCAATTTTATCCACATGCATAAAAATATTGCAGCCGCATTAAGGATCAGCCATAATACACCCAGTGAAAATAACATAAGACCAGTCAGGCCTGAAAACAAAAGTGCTAACAGCACAAGGAATGCAAGCGTTATCCAACAAACAAGCACACGCTTGTAGCATATGTTGTACAATGTAAAACGAGCATCATTAATAAGCAGTTCCATTGCATGAACATACTCTTCAACTGTGAGCTGAAATTAAAGAAATGATTTTTAATCATGCCAGAACACAAACTATTATTAGCTTTACAAATCACATTATATTAACAACTTACAGTTAAACCTTGCGCCATTAACTCCTCAGGCACAAGTTCTGGTCGAAAGTGTGCTGCTGTCACCCAAGGCCATTTTGTATTAACAGGCAGTAGAGTGACAATAATGTCACCATTAGCTACAAGGATTATAATTTATAAGGTTAGCATTAAAATCTTAATTTTGTGATTATATTCTGGTCTAGAACATGCACAATACTTACAGAAACCTTGACGAACATTGACAAACTCTACAGTTTTGGATAGTGTCCCTAATGTTAGGGGCTCAACATTTTTGTCACCTCTTTCCAAATTAATATGGACTGTTTCAGTTTTTAGAACAGCGGCAGATTCGGTTGGTGCTGATGTACTCGCTCCCGCTTGGGGTAAAACACTTGGTAGAATTTCATTTTCTATGGTTTTTGGAGATTCGTCGTCGAATTTTACCCATCCTTTGCGCACTTTATCTTGATTTACGTTTCCATTTAATTCGTTAACTTCAGATAAATCACTTTTAATTTCTGCATTACTCATGTTTTTATTTATATTTCGTTTGACTATTATTGCGTAGGGCAGTAGTTTATCCAATTTATAATCAGCCTATTAGTAAATAAACCTGAATGGCGTGTTTGTGTACTAAGGGGTTGCAGTAACTTATTGGATTTGGATTTTTGGAATGAATTAAACTGGAATGGAATCCAAAAAACTTGTACGTTAAGTCATGATATACATGTCGATGTCAGTAGCGTATGACTTATGTCTTGTCTATGCCTCTATGAATCAGACATTGGGTGTTAGCCATAGAATTAGCAAGTACTGTAACTGCCACACTCAGAGACGTCTAAAGATTACATAGATGGCTCCTTAGTAAAAATTTAAAAATGTTCACTCTCAGTCAGATAACGGTTCATTAGCACCCTATAATGACAATTAAAGTTAAGTACAGCAAAACCTTTACTTAACTTTTTAAAGATTGATTTTGACATTTACGTTTTGGGTTATATTTTTATTTTTACAAATCTATTCGCTTTCGCATTAAGCGTTTATTAAAAAGCAATAATTTTTGGTTTGGTGGAATTTATTGAGTTTGTGGACTTTGCCAGTGTCGGAGTACAACCTGAATTCTGTTGTTTATGCCACCTTTTGACTACTGACGTTAGCGATATTCTTTTTATTACTGTGTGTCACTTGAAGAAAAAATATGTATGTTGAATATAATAAAAGCCAATAAAGTAAACCTAGTTATTTCATATCAATTACTCCATTACTTGCTCCAACAAAGATTATGGGCGACTAATAAAATGAATAAGTAAGATTTACACATATAAAAATATGATGAATACAAAGGGCGAAAAATACCCAAATTGGAAATTTAGAGTAAAATCAGTATTATAAGAAAAACGGGTACTTAAAATTTTAGATTATGATGACACAGGAATTTCCAAAGATGAAAAATTAAAAGTATATAATGCAAAGCAAAATCAATAATTATTCAGTTCATAATAGACAAACAATTCAAAAATGCACAAATGCAAAAGAAATGTTCAAAAAATTAGACAGCGTACCTATTTCAACGCAAAAGTATTTTTACAAAGATTACACAGAAATGAACAAGTCTTAAATTAACGAACGAATATTTTTTTAAATTGTTCATCTAACGTACCTAACGTTAGATGAACAATTTAAAAAATATTATATTCGAAATAGAAAACATAGACAAAAAGACGAGTCAGACAAAATCTGTCATTTATTATTGTCCTTAAATGAAGATTAGAAACACGTAATTACAGCAATTGAAACTATCAGCACAGATATAACATTAAAGATCGTAAAATCACGATCACTTGATAAAGAAAAAAAAAAAAAAAATAAGCGTACTACATATGAGTCTCACTCACAACAAATACATATTTAAAGCGTCAGGCTCAGGAAAAACTAAAATAATAACAACACAAGATCCATACGTCCTTTTAGAGGAAGAGGAAATAGAACTAGAAGTAGAGGATATTACAGAAGAGGAATGAAAGAAAATTTTAATGGCTTTATAGCTCTGACTGTATGAGCTATTAATGAAAACAAATTCATACTAGATAGCGGCACTACTAACCATATGTGTTAAGGAGTATGTTATACTAGAACCTTATTATTTTTTGATAGCCCTATAAACTTATGTCAGATATTGCCTAGGAACAGCTGTTATTAATGAAATTATATTTTTACATGTCACAACCATTTTTTTTTTTCTTTTTTTTTTTTGAGGGTGGGAAATCATCAAATAACTTCTCCCGCTCTGGGCGGAGCGGGAGGGCGTGTCAGACTCTTACTGACTAAAACACACCCGTGTTCTCTCCTCTTCTCCTATGTCCCTTTCGGTTTTCTTCGCAACCCCGGCAGGCATCGGCCCTAGTGGACCCCTTCAAACATGTCACAACCACGAGTATTATTTTATAATGATAAAATAGTTTTATCATGGTAGCAGAGCGTGGTTACAATTGATAGTAAGTAGAGAAGTCATTAACCAAGTTTAAAACAATCCGGGAAGACAAATATTCTTAAATGCAATCACCAAGTTGTAAAATTGACATTGGTCACCTGGAGGGTGTGAAGAACTGGTCGACTTGGAAATTTAAAGCGACATTACTACTAAGAGGTACGCCCGGTGGATTGGACGCGATAAACGGGTCTCTAATAAAACCCGTGAAACCTATTACCAACAATGTCGACGAAATTTCTCAATATAATACTGCTCTCGAAAAATATAATAAAATTGATAGTTCTGCATTACTTCTGCTTACCGCAAATATGTCAGATGAAACTCTTCAGAAAATCATGCGTTTTAACTCATCAAAAGAAGTTTGGGACGAACTACATAGTTTGTTCGATGGTATGTCTGAAGACAAAAGTTATGATTTATATATGAGGTTTTTCAGCTATTCAAAAGATCCGTCACACGACATCACAACTCATATTTCCAAAATAAAAACCATTTGGTCAGATTTGATATATGAATTAATAAAGATAGATAAGTCTGAATTACCAGATATCCTATTAATCTGCAAAATTCTGGATACTCTACCTGAACCATATTTCTCATTCAAATCAAGCTGGATGTTGGTGTCAAAGACAGATAGAACAATAGAAAATCTGACTACACAACTCTGTGCCTATGAGCGCTCTATCTCTTTGAAAAATGAAGGTCCTGCAGAAGCTCTAGCCTTACAGAATAATAATAAAGCAAAGAAGAAATGTGGATATTGTGGAAAAGTCGGTCACAAAGTCAGGCAATGTCATAAATGGAAAGCTGACGGTAAACCAGCCAAGCCTGAAAGTAAACAGGCCCCAACAAATTTGAACTTAATGCTCATGCAAGTCAATACAGATGTGAATTCAATGCATACACACTATAATACATCCAGTTGGTTCGTCGACAATGGTGCAACTAATCATGTCACCTGCCGGAACGACTATTTTTCTAGTTTTCAGCATTTTGAAGATAATCGTATAGTGACTACTGCTAATGGAGCTACTGTCAAAGCAATTGGCAAAGGTACTGTTGACTTGAAAACATTTATCAATGGCAAGGAATCCAGAGTTACACTCTGTGATGTATGGTATGTACCTGATATTATGCGAAACCTATTCTCTGTACTGGCCACTCAAGACAGACTAAATAAAAGTGTTTTCATGTCTGAAAGGGAACACTGCTCGTTGAAATTTGATGGACAAGTTAGACTGACTGGCAAAAGGATCAAGAATGGTGGCTTATATAATCTCAATGTAGAGACTGTTACAAAGTCAACACCTAATGTAAACATTTTGTCAACAGAAAACATACTACAACTATATCACGAAAGGTTAGCCCATCAGAATAAAAAACATGTTAAAGGTGTTATAGAACGAGAACTTGGAATTAACGTTCGACTAGACTCAGAATTGTGTACTGGCTGTATTTATGGTAAAACACACAGACAGTCTTTCGGAACAAGAGTACGAGCTAAATTACCTGCAGAAATTTTACACGCTGATGTATGTGGTCCATTCCCTCCTTCTTTTAACAAATTTCGCTACTTCGTTTTATTCAAAGATGATTACAGCAAGTACAGACACGTTTATTTTGTTCGACAAAAATCGGAAGTTTACCTGAAACTCCGACAAATGTTACAAGAATGTAAAGTAGCTGGATACTCTGTTAAAGAATTTCTTAGCGATAACGGAGGTGAATTTGATAATCAGAACGTCAGGTGCATTCTACAAGAAGCTGGAATTAGACAAAGGCTCACGATGCCCTATACACCGCAACAAAATGGTCTTAGTGAACGTGAGAATAGAACCTTGGTTGAAGCCGCTCGTACAATGATGCATGCTCACGAAGAATTACCGTTTGCTACATGGGCAGAATTGATAAATACAGTTCGATTGTTTAGACAAAGCCATCGTAAATTATTTTCCGTCTGATCATAGTGGACAAACGGTAACTTTTAAATTTAGAACACCTATTCAAAAAGTGCAAATACAATTTAGGCCAATATCAACTGGCAAATTAAATAGATTCAATAGTACCCTAAATAATAAGCTAAATGCTCTGGGCCCTAATATGGACGATGCAAATAAATAATATGAAGTTTTTTTTTCAGTAGTGCACACTGAATTCAATAAAACTTTTTAAAAGAAAACAAAAAATATTTGCTCTAATTTTATTTTTAGTGAGTGGGCAACTAGATGTATTAGGATAAGTAGGGAAAGACTGTTTGAGCTGTATAGCCTTAAGCCTTACATTAACACTAAAACTTTCAACCAGTATGTTACTACATATTCCAAAAATTTTAGAAATACCTACAAGATAGTTAAAGCTCTGTATATTGGCAACAAGATTAAATCAGAAGAAAATAACATAAAAACAGTGGGGAAAGTTATAAATAATGAAACTAATAGGAAAAAAATACGAAACACTGAGTACACATTCGAGACTTCGCGTGGTGCCATAAGCTCTAACTTAGAAGTAGCGTAAGAATTTGTACATTTCTTTACTAAAATACTATCTAAAACGACGGAAGCTTTAAATTCCTCACCCGATGTCTCGATTGACTAATTAAGTGCGAACGTTCCAGGCTGCCCGGTGAAATTTCAATTCGCACATAATATACACACATCAAAAGTGTCTAGGGATCAACATATATTTTTGCAATAACTTTTCTCCTGATTGATATTAATTAAAATTTTCTTTAAGGATTCATCAAATAAAGTGTTTTCGTTTGTCACAGTAACGATAAACCAAGTCACCTTTGCATTAATAAAGAAATTTGCCATTTTCCTAATAAAGGGATTTTTGACATTTGAACCACTAACATTAAAGTTCGAAAAAAAGACTGAAATAACAGTTTTCTTTAAAATTTTATTGGGTAACTTAAACAATTAATAATCCGTGTTTCTACCGCGAACACTAACAACACAAGAACATCGGTTTGGCATACTCAAAATGAGTTCATCCAAATCACGCTGTGGAATGGCCGCCCATGTTCGTTGCAACAACAAAAAAAGGTCTTCTTGCGACTGGATACCCTCCATATTCGGCAGAGCTCTTCTCTGTAGCATATCCCATGCATGCTCAATCGGGTTCAAGTCTGGCGACTGAGCAGGCCAGAGCAGGACATTGATGTTAGCTGCGGCGAGAGTCTGTCTTACAACTCTTGCGGTGTGCGGTCGTGCATTATCATGCATTAACTGAAATAAGGGACCGATTTGCACTTGTAGAGGAACGATGACGTCAGATACAATCGTCTCAGCATAAATTTGAGCGTTGAGGTTGCCTCTGATCCAAATCAACTCAGTTCTTCCGCCGATCCAAATACCCGCCCATACCATGATGGTTCCACCACTATAAGGATGGACTTCCTGGCAGGATTTTAATCGCTGTTGGCGTCCAGGGGTTCTCCAGTGTCGTATACGTCTTGTATCCGGTCTCATACCAAAACGAGACTCATCAGAAAAGCACACGAAACGCCATTGTTCTTCTGCCCAATTTCTGTGTTCAAGAGCCCATTGATATCGAATCCTACGATTGTGCATTGCTATAGGTGGTACCCGTAGCGGTCTTCGGGAATGAAGGTTCACTTCATGCAAGCGGTTTCTGACTGTTTGGTCGCTAATTAAGTTCCCTGAAGAGTGATGAAGCCTCACGGCTAACATCATGGCGGTTATTGTTGGAGCTCTTCGAGTTAAGATTTGAATGTATCGGTCTTGTCTCCGTGTGGTGCAGCGATACCGTCCTCCATGGCGCTCAGCCACGGTACCAGTGCTTCGGTAACGTGTCCAAAGTCGACTGATAACACTCTGACTTGTATTCAGAGCTAAAGCCACAGTACGTTGCCGGGAACCAGCTTCTATCATTCCCACGGCTCTGAGCATTTCTTCCCTGCTTAAATGACGTCGCCGCTCCATAATAACGTTGGTTTTAATCAGTAGTAGGGAAACAGTAGCACTAATAATGTCTTCAATGCGTTGTATGTTTTTATAGGGAAAATATTGACAGCTGATTTTCATCTTTTACTCGAATTTGATTAACAGTTCCTGTTTCAAATTATGAAATGCATCAAAAAGGATCCATATAAATTTATATAATCATAAATTTATTACAAAGCCACATCTCAATCTCAAGAAATCCGCATAAAAATGCTTGATCCCTAGACACTTTTGATGTGTGTATAAACCCTATGATAGTTATAAAAGCTTTTTGGCAAATTAAAATCAAATTGACCGAAGATCTATGGGGATTATCTATCAAAGTTTGTACATCCATAATCGAGACTATAGCACCATACTTGGCTTTAATATTTAATTTTTGTGTGGATGAAGGAGTCTTCCCGGATTTAATGAAATACAGTAAGGTTATACCACTTTTTAAATTTGGGAACTGTAAAGACACCAACAATTACAGACCAGTATCTGTGCTGTCGGTATTCAGCGAGGTGTTCGACAAGGTAATGCTCAATCAAATGTTTTATCATTTAAACACCAACCAAATTTTTCAACGCTGATCGTGTAGATCAGCAATATGGTGTCACCAATGACGCTGTACAACTGACGCCAGTGTCGCCTTATTAAAACACATATTTACAGCGTGGGAGGAGGCCCAAGACGCCATAGGAATCTTTTGAGACCAAAGCCTTTGACTGCGTTAGTTTTGAAACCTTGCTCTTGAAACTTGAGCATTACGGACTAGGTAAACTTGCGCTCAGTTTAGTAAAATCTTATTTAAATGATAGACAGCAGCAGGTTCAAGTAAATGGTGTTCATTCAATCGGTTTAAAATGGTTGTTCCACAAGGCTCAATATTGGATCCTTTCCTCTTTTTTTATATATTAATGATCTACCCCATTTATTAAAAAAAAAACAACCACAAATGGTATTATTTGCTGACGTCACTTCCTTAATTTTTAAGATAAATAGACGTGCATCAAATCTTGACGACGTAAATAACGCCTACTACAGGCCCAAAATTGGTTCACTGCTAATAATTACTATTAAATGGAAAAAACATGCATAAGATTATTTTGCTTTACCGAATGTTTAAAGTAGTGGTTATGACATAGTATTGAATAAGAAGAAACTAGAATTTGTCGATAAAACTGTTTTCTTGGGGATCACGCTCGACTCAAGGCTGCAATCGGGTCCTCATTTAACATGTCTTGCAGGACGGCTAAGTTCAGCAGCATAATAATATACTGTGAGAAAAATCCGTCAATTTACCAATGTCGATAACGCGAGGCTAGTCTATTTCAGTTACTTTTATAGTATCATGTCTTACGGTATTTTACTATGGGGACGGGCTGCAGATATCGAGTCTATTTTTATTCTGCAGAAGACAGCCATCAGAGCAATATATGGCCTCCGCAGACGCGATTCTCTAAGGGAACTGTTTAAAGATATTAACACCATGACGGTACCTTATCAATATATCTATGAAAACATCATGTATATGTAAGGAAACATTCAAGTATTTTCAGTTAAAGAAGTGATAGACACAATTATAGGACTAGAAATAGCGACCATTTAGTTCAACAGGGTAAAGTAGACTCATCCTTCATGGGGTACTGTTTAAAATGTTATAATAAAATACCTCCCCGCATACTCCAACTGAACGAAACGAAATTTAAATCTTGTATAAAAGGCGCACTATGCTGCCAAGCATTTTATAAGTTGGGGGATTACATCGCTTATAAAAATGTTTGGCTCAGCGCTGGTCCAGCTCCACAAGGCCTCATAAACTAATTGATTAGCATTCGAAAGTATTGTTGCAGCTGCTGAAGATTGTAAAAACTATCTTTGCTTTGTATAAATTCAATCTCTATGTATTGTATAATTGCATATCACATATGTGAGCACTTTGACCATGTAGATTCCATAAAGCTGCCATTTACTGGGTACGTCTTTGATTGGTTGAATGTGCCCAGGCGGCTGAGAGTATGTCATGCTCACTCAAATGTCTCGCTGATGGTGGCATGGTGCTGATCCATGCGTCATGTTCGTGAACGGGTGCCGTCAGTAGAGACTGGTCATCCCTTAGCTGCCATAGTTTATTTTAATTGTTTTTATATTTTTATTACGGACGTTTTTTAACGTGCACGTCTTTCTACATTGTTCTCACATGTATAATTTAAACATAAATGATGTAATCAATATTTTGTAACAATATTTTGATTTAAAAGATTGCCCTTGGAGTTTCTTGCCTGTTCTTCTCCATAGGTACCTACTACGCTTTGGAATGGGCAACTAGCTTCATCTTTCTGACTGACCGACCCCTTGACAATTCAAAAGCACCTGTAATTGGTTTATTTGAAATAAATGCTTTGAGTTTGAGTTCATAAAGGGGGTCGAAATTTTCATAATTTTTGCGATAGGACACACATTTTCGGGATATAAGCAAAAGAAAAAAAAGATACAGTACTGTTTTTGTTTTGTTTTACCCTGAAGTTTGTGTGAATTTAAAGTTCATGACAACCAATTTCATTCCACACTTTTTTAATCGCGATCAGATATAGTCAGATTTAGATAGATAATCAAAATTTTCGGTGAAAAACGTCAAATTCAGAATAGCAAAATTGCCATTTTCACTAAATTAATATCGCAGTGCCATCTTAGTGCTGTCAAACTGAAATATAGTTAAGTTGTGTTACTTTAGTCTATTTCAGAATGGGAAATCGTCGTTTGACAGGAATAAATCAAATTTTGGTGATTTTTAATCTAGTTTAGAGGCATTTGTGACAAGGGAATCGGCACAAGTACCTACTTATAAAAACAATTGAAGTACATAATATAATAGTTAGTGTTTTATCTCGGTACATAATAATATATAAGTAATATAAACACATCTTAGTACTTACCTTACCTATGTATTAACCTCTCTAAGTACATAGTATTCTCGCAAAATTACCTAAACTTGCACACCTAACCCGCAAACAAAAACTTATTAAGTATGTACAATATAGCTAAGTAGATGAAAGTAATATTCGGAAGTTTTCACATACTATTATTATTCTCAGTTTAATGAATGAACGCGTAGTAACAATTTGTCACTGTTCTTAACGCCATCGAGCGGGTAAATGCTGTAACTGTGCAACTTCCGTCGGTAGTGCTAGACTGCATGCGCTTTCTGCTGCTCCAGTGACCAAGGTTTGCTGATAAGGATAATTAAGATTGGTGGAAGATTCGTGTGTATGAATACACAATCACCAACACGCAACATTTATGACTGTAATTTTTAATGGTAATTGTGTCGCCATCTAGCGGTGAAAAGTCGAACTCGTGGCTAATAATTCCGAATATTACTTACTCAATACTTTCGAATGCTACGCGAATAATACGACGGGAATACTTCGGAATAATACTCTCCGGCAACGCTAGCTTACAGGTAGTACATGAAATTAATGGATGAACTTTCTTTAAATGGGTACTATACTTAGTAATTTTTTCTAATATATAACAAGCTTTGCCTGTTAAAAAGCCCAATGGGACATTACTTCTTACTTTGAATTGGAAGACTTGAATATGTTAAAGTAATACATTTCAATTTGGAAAAACTACCAAACAGTAGGAAACTACAGAAATTAACTTTCATATAACCTCAGATGTAAAAGATTAGGTACTTAACCAACATACATATTGGGAAATACTTGATGCATTTCTTATTTTCCTAGAGAAAATTCTAGGTACCAATTTAATGTTTGCCTTTTGTTTGGCTCCGGTAACATTTACATAATGTTGAAATCTGTTATACCTTACTTAAAAGAAATAGGCTTTATTATCAGATATATGTATATTTGAGATGATCTTCTTTGAACAGAAACATTCACATACGTACAGTGTTTGGAAAGTACAGTCAACTCTAGATATACTGGAAAAGTTAGATTTTATACCAAAACAGCATTCTAAACTTTCTAGGTCTAATTGTTTCCAATAACACAACATAACTCTGACATTGTAATCATTGTTATGAGAGAAACGAATTTTCACCGAAAACTGTGACTTTATAAATGTTAGCTAAAGGCGAAGAGGCTGCTAACGATCTCATAAATTAAATATTATTAAAAATACAGTGTTAAAAAAAACTGCATTAAGTATGATTAAATTTGATAAGTTAATATTCTTATTGTCAGATATAAATTCCACATACAAGTTTAAATAAATACACACATAGATAACACTATGTTGGTTACTCTGGTTAAGTACTTATAGAAAACGTAGGGAAAAATAACAACCTTATTTTTTACTAATTAAGTACTTTACTAAAGGTTGGATACGAGCACGCACGCAGTTACAGCAGGCTGTAGTAAATTCTTTAGAAGTCTTAAATGGCTGCGAGACTATGCTAACTTACTTATTCTATAAACAAGAAAGCCCCAAAAAAGCTGTGAGCTAAAGTATAAGTAATTAGCTGTTGGAGAGTGTGGAATATAATTCATATTTGTACATTCTCTTATAAAAAGGGGGGTTGGACAGAGCCAAGAACTTTAGTTTGATTTGATAAAAGACCTAAATAGGTTCAACAGTGATAATTATCAACTAATAAATGTTATCTAGTAAATTAAAATTAATAATTATAAAGCACCTATTGTTGTTGATCATAATCAACAATATAAACAATTATGAAGCAATGTTTTAGAAATTGTCGCGCATTCCGAAAAGTCGTGTCGTGCAGTAGTAGTAGTATGTGAATAGCTGGTGTAATTTATATGATAGTAAATTATAATGGGATCTGAACTGCAAACGGTTTTTCTATTGCGCAATAACCAACACTATCCACAGTACGCCCACAGTAGTTAAAGTATGGCTGATAATAACGAAAGTGACACCTACCCCCCTCCGTTATACCTATGTAATACGAGTGTCTGGAAGTTATTTTAGTTTTTTAGAAAATGTATGTAGTGTAGCCTGAATTTATTTACTTTATGGTATGTGGCTACTATACCTACCTGAAAAACATTATTTTTTAAGACAAATTGGCCCAGTTAAGTATGCGTGGCCGCACTGGATTCGATTCTCCGGCTAAATAATAGACGTGATAGTTGACGAGTGCGCGAGGTGCGAGTTCTTTTGAAAATAGGTAAGGACCTATTTCAGTATCAACGAATGCCGCGCTGTAACTTAAAAAGTACCTACCAGTCAAATGACTAGATACCCGAGTGATCTAACGTGATTGTCATCGATGTGATAGGTATATTAAACAGTACCCTAATTGCGTAGCTTATTTTTGTAAACAATTATGAGTAATTTGTTTCATTTTGACAGTTCAACAACATTCATTGCGTTATTTACGTTGTTAAGCAGATTTTTTTCCAACTTATGAAGCATTGGATTAGCAATCTGTTTCAAATCGAAACAGATTGTGTTGTATTACGCAATTAGGGTAGAGATTCTATGTGGCCCAGTATCGTGGTAAAGCACTTATTTGAGAATAGTCCTTATTCTCACATATTATAAAACAAAGTCCCCCGCCGCGTCTGTCTGTCTGTCTATCTGAACGCGATAAACTCAAAAACTACCGAACGGATTTTCAAACGGTTTTCACCAATGGACGGAGTGATTCATGCGGAAGGTCTATATTTCATTAAGGTTTTGTGTAAATTGGCTGAAATTTTACGATTATTGTTGAATATGTAGGAAAAAATCATGACCGAGAACTTTATTGGCGTGCGCCGCGGAAATCGTAAAAGTTACATAAAATTTATGTTCTACAGTATTGTTCATATTAAAAAGTTCAACAAAAAAGTCCGCGATTGCATAATTATGTCTATCTTCTAAGGATGACCCACAATAACCATTTTTATCTTTCAGAATTAGATAAAAAAAATCATTGTTATTTCCGAAGCTATTTTGACCGGTATTATATTAATCCTTATCCAATAAACTATGTTATTTAAATTGAGCATTTCATTTAGATTAAAATATGCCTTGACATCATTTCATTTAAATGAATGGCTTAAAAGATATCACAGATTCAAAATTACGCGTAACAAAATAATTATGTTTGACGCAACGCGGGCGCGGCGGTAAGAGTCAATGTCATTTTCCTCGCCTATTAGGTATGTAATCCCGGTATCGGTAGTACGTTCCCGTGGGATATTTTCCTACATCCACGCGGGCGAAGCCGCGGGCAAAAGCTAGTTACAACATAGAAATATTAATAAGTATAGGTACCTATGCCGTTAAAGATTACATTGAGGACAAAAAGGCATGGGATTGAGCTGCTCCAATTTTATAATTTTTTATGTTTTACTTTCGGAACTTTATTTTTTTTTTTGCTAACTTTAAAATTATATACACAATGACATGAATATTTACTTTGTGAAGTATAATATTTTTTTATTATTTTTTATTATTGTGAATGTGAGGACTATGTGGGTCATATATATATATTTATTTTTCTCAGTTACTTTTAATGATCATCTGGCAGTTGTGAGTACTTTATGCGGCCTACCCAAATGTCCTTTCTTTGGTATTGTTCGTCGAATCATTGAGCTCCTTTTAAGTTCTGAGTTGAGCTACACGATTACTGACAAATGCGTGCGTGGAATGGACAGGTCCACTCACATCTGTATGGTTCTTTCCTCAAAAGACCATTTCAGACACAAATCTACATGGTCCTCAAATAAAATGCTCTGACCAAGATTATTTCCTGGTTTTTATATACACATTGACATTAATGAATTTTATATACTTTTAAAGTATTATATTATTTAAATTATTGTGAATGTGAAGACTATGTGGGTCATTCCTTTTTCTTTTTGTTTTTAATTTTTTCTCACTTAGTTCTAATTATAGTCTGACAGTTTTGAGTAATTTATGCGGCCTACCCAAATGTCCTTTCTTTGGTATTGTTCGTCGAATCGTTGAGCTCCTTAATTCTGAGTTGAGCTGCACGATAACTGACAAATGCGTGCACTGACTGGACAGGCCCTCTCAATCTGTGTGATGCTTTCCTCAAAAGACCACTCCAGACACCAATCTACATGGTCTTCACATGATCTGACCAAGATTATGTCTGGACTTTAAAAGAGACTGTGACCTCTGAGTTTGTTTCGGCCTTTCTTCTCAGAGTAGTCAGTTAGGAAACGCCGACCTCATCTAGTTTTTAAAATATGATTGACGTGTAAAAGTGTTTGTACAAACCTATTTACAGAAATAAAATCATTTATCATTTATGCTAAATGCGTGGACTAGGTCAATGTCCTCGTATGACACCTACATGGAAACATACATATATTATGTAGGTAATATAAAAACACCTAATAAAGGTTTACATGTTTAAATTAGACATCTAGGAACACTGTTTGCACGGTAATATTATAATATTACCGTGCTGTTTGGTAGTTAAACAGAACGCAACATTAGGTATTACTGTACCTACTAAGTGTTGGTAGGTCTACTGTAGTAAAATTACTTTACTTTACATAATAATAATATTACCACAAAGTAGGTACAGACTACAACAACAGAGCAACACGCGCCGTCCTATGCTCAGCTTACCTGCCTGCTCGGTGCCGAAGTGACGAAATGTCGTCTGACCGGTTCTCCTGCTCGCACTCGTGGGCTATTATCTCTCGCAAATTCCCTCCCAGCGGCCGATTGGTTCGCCCACCATACACGTACCGTTTGACAAACGGTCAGATTTTTGTCCTCATGTGGCCAAACAACAGACGGTGATGGTGCTCCGTGCGCTAAAGTTATAGTGGCTGTCTAATCGAACCCTCTGCAAAACATCAGTTTTTTTTATCGTGTTTACTTACTAATATATAAGTACCTATACGTAGTAATAATAATAAACGTATTGGAATCCGATTTCAAGAATTTAAAATAATGTCCGCGAACGCAAAGTAAATGTTTTCATTCCGGTAGTTCAGTGTGACGTTGTAGTCATGCACTTTTGGAAATATATAATTGTTGTGATTTGGTGAAAATTTAATTAGATACCTATAAGATAGACAAAGACTGGGTGAAATTTAAAATGTGAAATAGGTACCGTTTTATCTACTTTGGTGAGGACATCATGAATCGTGGTTCTCCCAGAAATATGGAATCTTTACCGAAACAATTTGTTTCGGCGATGCGAACTTTGTTTGATATTATGGACGACAAGCACACCGGATATGTAAAACTCACGGATATAGAAAATCGTTGGAGGGACGATCGCACCAGAGGTTTGCCTCGCGGTGTCATCGAAAGCTTGCAGAAGGTGGCGTCTCACGATGGCCTGCTAACATTCGAAAGGTTCTGTACTGGCCTTAAAATATGCCTATTACGTAATCAAGTTGAAGGCTCTTCTGGTAAAGAGGATCCATTTAGTGACGATGTCGATAGCACAGGTTTACATGTTCAAATAGTTTCTCAAACACACCGACCACCTTCTGCACCATTGTTGGATGTAAGCGATACACAAAACATGGACCGAAATTGGTTAGGTTTAAAAAGTTCTGAAAGTTCATCACAGCACAGAACTATAAGTATGCCTCAGTTAATAGGACGTAAGGATGTGTTGGTTCAAGAGCCTCGTCACCTCGGAACGGTGTCTATTTCTAAACATGATGGTTCTCGGAGAGTCTATGGCCCCCCTAAACCACCACGACTTGAAAAACAACCTACAGAAAGAAATGAAACATCAAAATCTAGCTACAAATCGGAGGAAGAAACTGTGTTTGACACTGAAGAAATATCAGTTGACAAAATTGATTTCGAAGAAATGTCCCGAGCCGTAGAAGAACAGAGCAGAGGTTTAGGTGACGGCAGATCAGCGAACGAGACGCAATCGCAATTGCGTCGCGTCTCTCGTCGGCGGGAACCTCGCCGTCATACATTACACAACGGTGTAGACTACAACCTTTTAAAACGCATGAAACAGATAGAACAGGAAAAGGACGTTTTACTTCAAGGCTTATCGGCAGTAGAGGAAGCAAGAGAATGGTACTTAAAACAATTAGCAGAAGTTCAAGAAAAAATGCGTTACGCAGGCAGAATGGGTGCTTATGTGGTAAGTAATTATTATTTTCAACGTGGTTTAGATTTTTTTTTTCGAGGATGTAAATAGTAGATACCTAAGTACTAAACATGAATCACTATTTCAAACTGCTCGTCCAAAGCAAAGCATTCTATCTTTCTTCAACAAAATTTTGCCAGGCAATTCCGATTCATATAAATACGATACAAGAGGGTGATATCGTTATTATCATTATTTAATAATATGTAGATAGGTAACGTACAAATGAACAAGCTATAGCATTACCTAAGCAAGTTTTCGGGTCATGGCCGAACAAGTTTTTTTGCTTACCTAGAGTAACATTCTCGAATGAATTTTAAGTAAGTTCATATTTATACGTAGACAATTATTAATGTACAGCGATAGTAATAATGTCAGCATTTATTAAGTAGGAACACTAAGAACAATATTATTATAGGTTACATTTATACTTTTTCAACATGTTCATATAATTATAACAAAGTTATGAATATGATGGTTAATCCAAACATCGATTAAACTGACTTTTACTTTTTTTTACCATTACCGAGATGTCGCGTAGGTACTTGCGTGTCGTCAATTCCCGCCCCAGACAAATAGATCTGCGGCTTACACTACCTACTTAGCTCTTGAGACTTGAGATTGGTGTCTGAGACTGTGATAGGTAAATATGTACCTGCTACCTACGATACATATGTACCTACAGAAGTACCTAATCAATAAAGCGAGATAATAGTTATTTTTTAATAATCTTTGGTCATAAATTCATAAGTCATATCATATTAACACACATAGAACACACATCACATAGTATCGCCTGGCAAACAGCAAAATGCTTCAGCGCAGGTGATTTTGCGAGTTCTTGATTTCAATATTAATACCTAATAGTTTATTATGTCACGTATCGATCAGTACCTAAATCGTTAACGTATATACCTACATGAATGAAACAAACAAAAAAACACTATTTATAATGGGATCACGATGACCACCAAAATTACTAAGTGCTCTATTAGGTACCGTTCGTGGAGAACCACACCGCCCGAGATCACCGCGCTTTTAAAGATTACTTCCCAGATAGCTCAGCTCTAAGTAATACGAATTAACACCTTTTTTTTTTTTTTTGTGTGGGAAATCATCAAATAACTTCTCCCGCCCTGGGCGGAGCGGGAGGGTGTGTCAGACTCTTACTGACTAAAACCCACCCGTGTTCCTTCGGTTGCCCTGTTGCCGGGGGCCACGATCTCCCTTTCAATTTTCTTCGCAACCCCGGCAGGCATCGGCCCTAGCGGACCCCGTCAATTCTGCTGACATCTCTTTGAGGCGCGCGTGGAACACAACGCGCCGTCGACCCGGGCCTGGTCCTTATCGGACGGTGAGCTACCCATTGCTCACAGTCCGCAAGCCCGCGCCTACGGTGGCCGGAAATCGGCTTGCGACTCCCGACGCCCTGGGCGTCTCCTGCGGCGGTTAGGGGCGTGAGGGCGCGAGATTTGCCTCTCCCTCACGCGTTCCGCCTCCTCCTTCGCGAGCATTACCGCTTCGCAGAAGGAGGTGACGGCCTCCCATTTCCTCTCGCTCCGTACCATGGCCTGAACCAGGGCCGGACGCGAGAGATCACCGCCGCCGATCGCCTCCATGAGGACACGGCGATGCTCCGCCCAAGCTGGGCAGACCTCCACCGTATGCTCTACCGTGTCCTCCAGGCGATCCACACAATGATGACACCCGGGCGTTTCCTCCCGCCTTATCCTGTGCAGGAACCTCCCGAAACAGCCGTGTCCGGTGAGGACCTGCGTCAGGCGGAAGGTGAGGACGCCGTAGCGCCTCTCTAGCAACACCTAAGCTATAAATATTAGAAAGCCAGAGTTAAGTCCGGAACTCCGTACAGGAATCTAATTAGAAACCCGTATAAAAGCGCAGCGCAAAAGTCTAATCTTGAGGCTTGATGGAACTGAGGATCTACAGCACAGCTGCTGAATTATTTGAAATCTTAATGATAATATTTGCTCTTCTTTTAGGAGCCCTGGAGTGAGGCACATCAAGAGCGACTTGAATTACTAAAAGCACGGGTGTTAGAACTCAATCGACAATTGGGAGCGCTAGCAGCCGGTTGGCGGCATGGGCACCTGTCGCTTCATATGAACTTGGCGTTACCCGCGTCATCGCTTTCAGCGCCCGGAACTACCACCACGCCTAACAATGCGGCTGTACTTCGCTCCCAAAACCGTATGCTGTCAGAGGTATGTACAAATGAATGGACCACTAAACTAGTCAATTAACTAGCGTATGCTAATTTGCTAAACCGTTGGCTTGACGCCAGGGCCTTGTTTAATAAACATTACAATCCTACCATTTTGTAAAAAACAAAAAACTTACAAATATGTAAGAAAGTAACAAGTAAGTAATTTACAATTATCACAATTGTAAGTGCTGTTTAATAAACATTTACATAAGTACTTACGTAGAAAACGCCTGAAACTTACAATTTTCATAAAATGCAAGTTTTTGGTGCAGATTCTTAATAAACGAGGGTAGATTCTTACTCTTGAGTTTAGAATTTTAGTGTTTCACGGAGTAGGTACTTTGTTATTGGTTTGGTGCGTCACTAAAGTCATGGAGAATAACAAGAAAATTACGATTCTGTCAAATATTCGACGGTAGTCTTGCTAACCCGAAACTTTTCGTTTAATGTAAAATCTGTCACATTAAAATTAAAATGTATTATTTTACGAAAAACTCACCGTTGCCGTTCAATCTCATATTCATCATCACTATTATCACTGCTCGTTGTTAGAACCATTTTTTTTTGCAATAATATTTTTAATTTCATTAGTTGAGGCACAAAATTGTAAAGTTTTAACACTCCTTGGGACCTTGTGAATTATATTATTTTGAAAATTTTGACGTTCGAAAGTGCCATACATGGGCCTATTTGAAATAAATTATTAAAACACAGAGTACAGTAAGATTAAAATGATTTGACTTTGACTTTTGACACTTGTAAAGTGAAAATGTTTATCAAACAAAATTATGTAAAATTTTAGGTAGGTACAATTTTACAATTTCGTAAACTTTTCACCATGACAAATTTGTAACTTGTAATTTTGATTAAACAGAAACTTGTAAAATTGTAGCGTCATCTACAATTTGTAAGTTTTATTAAATAGGGCCGCGAATGAATGGGCAAGCCAGGTTATTACTGATTCAATACGTGTGAAAGCTTAATACCTATACGTACCCAAGCGCTTCGCCACGCCACCGGGCTTTCGGTGCCGACTGCCCCGTAGCAGGAGCGTGTGAAAATGGACTAAGGCCACAGTTTAATAAAGAGGTTCACTCCGCAAAATGATTTAAATAAAAAGCGACTCTAGATACGGCACAATAAAGTGCAATTCAGGTCGCACAGCGCTAATTAACTACAGTTATATTCACCTCGAAGTTGCCTCTTTATCGCGTAACTTTTAGATCTTCTAATTATGTTACGCTCACTGAATTGGCCCGACAAGTCGAGCTCACCGCGTAATTGTAGCTTCATACTTAAAATGCAGGGTAAACCATCTGTATTCATCTGTGCTAAGGCCTAAAAGAAAGGCTCTCAATGGATGGACGGGAAAGAGATCGACCAAGTGTGAGGGATGATAGTAATGATAACGCGACAATTAAACAGGGGAGAATTGAAAAGTACCTAACATGGGACATGGGCACTTGAGCAGGCAGAAGAACAAACCTCACAGCAAAATGACATGCACTTGAAGACTGCTGTTTTAATAATGTTTGCTTCTTTTTCAGGAAGTCAACAGAAAAAACGAGAGGATAACAGTATTGGAACGAGAAAAATCTGCACTTATAAGGGAACTACTACTTCAAAGAAACAGATCAAAATTAATAGATACTTTTACTTAAGCCAAAAAAAGATGAAATCTATGACTACAGTGTGCGTGTATGTGATGATTGCAGATGAAATAGAATATAATAGTAATTCACTCCTTTCCCCCTTATTCAGTGCATAGCTATTTCTAAGACAAATTGTTAAATTAATTATGTTGTTGTGCCATAAAAAGCGAACATTAACCTGAATCAACTAAGAAGTACATCAATCATGTGCTATAGAATACTGTTTTTGAAACTAACGTGGAAAGATTACTTAGGATTAAGATGGACCTTTGAGTTTATAACAGGGCAGGGACTCCTTTATTTATAAGTTCAAAATAGACATTACTGCAGTGACCGTATTTTCTCAATGGTTTGAAATTCCTTACAGACTAGACTAGAGCAAGCTTCTCACTAATAACATAAACAATACAAGTAAACTTATCCAAATTTCAGATAGGTACAGTCACAAGCACTAATATGTATACAATTTTCAACATTTTAGAGTTAATTTCTCCTACTGTATTGAGAGTAATTGTATTTTGTTAGATATATAGTATTTTGGAACCCACAGTCCCACATTACATAGGGCTTATGTCAAGTTGCAATTGTTATTCAACATGAAAATAATTTTGAATTTTGCTAAGTGTTTGCATACTTTTGCTCGTGACTGTACATAAAAGTTAATTAACAGATTTTAATAACTCTAAAATATTATAAGGTTCTTTGAATTAGAGTAAGAAATTAATTATTTACAATAAATTATATTTATCTAGTTTTAAAATAGTGCCATAAGATAACTTTGGGGCTTCCTAATAACATATTTGTGCAATGAAAACACTCAATCAACTATATATCTATATTTATGAAACTAAAATGATATTATTATTATACTGATTTTAAACAGAATTAGCATTTTTATTGTATAATTTGTAATTATATTCCCTGAAAGGCACATCATAAGTTAGGTGGCCGTGATCCCAGGCTCGTTCAATGGCAACTAATAACTCCTTATGTTTCTTTTGGCAAAGTCCAGTTTTGAAAGCATCCAGTATCTGGAAAAAAAACATGTAATACTACAATTTGCATGTTTATGACAGACTTCAAAAAAGGAGGAGGTTATAAGTATGTATTGTATGTATTTTTTTTAAATGTTTATTCATCTATATTTTTTCAATTGAGTACTGATTTTGTAAATCTAAAAGTCAAATTATTTATTTCAAATAGGCCCTTATAAGGCACTTTTGAATGTAAAAATTTACAAAAAATAGAATTGATTCCAGTCACCCCCTTCAAAAGGAAGTTTTTGTATGGAGAAGAATGGGCAAGAAACTCCACTGTTACTCTTTTAAAATGTTTTAAGTATAATATTTTGTATAGGTACATTAGTATTAGGTATTTACTTTATTTTAATTGGTAGAGGAAGCGTTGTCCCATATAAATTTTATTAACTTGTAAGAGTTAAAATTTTTACAAAAAAAAAACAAACATCTAATTTAAAAAAAAAAACACTGCAAAGAGAAAAATAACTTTAAATTTCCGAAGTTGGTGTGTTTGGAACTGTATTTTAGTTTATTGCCACCAACTTTTGAAATTATAGTTTTAATAATTTATCAAGTTATGTTTTATATTAAATTAGAAGTGCCACTCACTGCCAATTCATAGCTTAAAATTAATTGTTACTTACAGATTTTTTTAAACTATGCTCAATCATAAGTCTTAAGAATATGACAGTAACCACTCTTATTTGTACAACTTGCAATGTAAATATTATTGTTCAAGTAACAAAGTGCTTCAAGCGTTAACACAAATTTTCAAAGTGTTGGTTGATATATTATGGATGGAGACTGGCCTAAACAGAGACAGGCCTATGGCCATCAACAGGTTAAGTCGGGCTGTGGATGGTGATGATGATATAAGTAACAGATAATGTTGACATACCTGTCCAGTGTACTCAGATATGAACTGTTCCAGGAGTTTTGTATTTCTGTGATCCAAAACTAGATATTCGTCTCGACAAATGGGGCAAGGATTCCCGGTAGATATCACACCATTTCTGACGCAAGACTTCCTTGTCTTCCTTGGGGCAAAACCACCCTTGTGATTACGTCGATACAAGGCCCAAACTGCACTCTCGCCGTAAGTTTGCTGATAAGCTTTACTCTGCATATATTTTATGCTAGTTTCAACAGGAACTATTTTGGTTCGATCCTTGGCAGGATCAATTTCTTTTTGTTCTTCATTAGATCCATCTTGTTGATCTGAGTAAAAGCGAACAGAGGAACGAAAATCAGACAACACTAGTTTTCTGACTAAAGCACGGACGTTAAAAGAAAGTGCCATAGCGATATAAAACAGGTGAGGAGATTATTTTTTCTTTAAAATTGGTAGATTTGGGTAGATTTATGAAGACAGGACTCATAACCTCAAAATGTTTAAGCAGCTACACATGACAGTATGTAGGTGATAGTTGACATTGACAGCCTCAACTCTATTCTATTTTATTTTTTGTTATGGCAAGCAAAGCCGATGTCAACCATTCTGCCAATGTTTAAGGGGGTATTACACTATCATATAAAGGATTCTATCTCTTATCCTACTTATATGACCCCTAGGATCATATCTGTGTATTACATTATCAGATATCTAGGATCCTATTTTTTGTCGTATGTGGTTGCAATCGTTTATTAAAACCAAATTCTGAAGCCACACACACAACAAACAAACACAATATAACAAAATAGAACTCTAGAGAACACCAATGAAGTCAAAACAATGTGTCCCAACCGCCCGGCAGCAGTTTGCTGTTTTTTAGTACAGCAGTGTTGCCAATAATTATTTTATAATTCCTCTAAGCATATTCTGAATGTACGCCAAAATTTCGTTGTACTTATTTTTATTCGTCAATAAAACCGTCAATTTAGAATATGGCAGTAGCAAAAGTGAAAAGGCAAAATCACATAATTTTATGGACGCATTTTAGATCAGGAAATTATGAAAATAAATGTGATAATTCAATATATAATATTCAATATGGCAAGACCTGTTTCTATGATCCTATCTACCAACAAATGTCAAAATTCTGTGATCAAAGACGCTTTGAGTCGTATGTTTGTATTACATTATCATATAAATATGACTAAGAGATCTATGATCGATGACGATAGTGTAATATCTAAGTGTATTGCGAAAAAAAAATCTTCGGTGATACAATTGAACTGTAGAACTTGTGGGGTTAGTCCTGGACTGAAACAAACAAAAAGATAAAATTACATACATTTTATAATTATTGTTAGAACATTAATCTTACGTAAATACCACATCCACCACCATCTTCATACAACCCGAGATGATTCGATGGCATTTGGACTGAACTCTATCCAGCCCAGCCAAAGCATATTTAATTTTGTTGCAAGGAATCAAAAGATATGTTCCATAGTCTAAAACACTACGAGCTAAGGCATTGCTTACTAATTTCATGGTGTAGGGTTGAGCACCCCACCAAACACCCGAAAGAACTTTTGAATTGAAATAATTCTTTCACATTTTTGGACAAGAAAATTTATGTGATGTTTGCCAGTTAATTTCGTGTCTAAAATAACGCCAAAAAAATTTACTTTACTAACTATAGGAATATTGTGTCCTAAAATGTTCACTGAAATATAAGGAATAAGTCTTTTGCGAGAGAAAATAACTGCCGAACTTGTTGTTGCACATAACGACAAACCATGGCTTAAAAGCTACTGGTTCAAAGAATCCAGAGAGAGGCACAAAGATGACGCAGCGTCAACCATGGAGGACTCTGTCACATACACCCAACCCAAGGATTTTACTATCTGACTTGATGAATTCGAAAATTGGAATAAATAATCTTTAAGTCAAATAATACAAACAGCTCAAAAGATTTTTTTAAATAAACCTTTAAGGGTGAAAAAGGGCGATGCACTTTATATGAAAAATCTTATTCGTTTGATCTTATCATAAATTTTCGAAAATACGTTATAAGTAGGGCGGGGGTGATGAAAATCTTAGGGTGAAATATAAAATCCTTGCGAAGAAAGTCGCGGGCGAAGTAGGTATCGTTGCGAGTCGTCAGCAACCATGGAATTAGTAAATGCTATTTCAACCCCCTTACCAGGACTAAAGTCGTTGCGTGTGTATTTAGCACAATTTAGCATTACGCAAAGTAACGTCTTGTTGTCTGTTTGAAAACTTGAAAAGTGAACAGTGGAGTGTTTGAACAACGGAGAATTTAAAAAAGGTGGCTAAAATCCTCAGCTTTTAGAGCGCATTCTTGCTAGAGCGTATAACAACTAAAAGTGGTTGCGAATATATCATTACTATGATCAAACAGATGTGTTTACAATAAAGCACTGTAATGACAAACTTGTGGCAGTTTTGAAAGGACTGCTTATTTTTTCAACGAACAGTTTTGAAAGGTATTTTGTAAACGTTTTTATCAATCTTGCTGTTTTTTCAGCTCTACTTGGCGGCATTTGACTACCTATGCTATAATAAACAAAACTGAAACATCAAATGGCTGAATTAATGTCTGCGGAAGTTGTTGATATGTGAGTACTTATCTAACTATTCTAAATACTTACGAAGGTCAGAGGGTCGTCAAAAGCTGTAGAAAGAGTATTCAAGTCGTAATATACGCAAATCAAACGGCAAATACACGCTAAAAGCTAGTCTAAGTTGGACGAGCGCGCTCGGCCGACGAACGGGCTCGCCCAACGTGTACTGGGGGCTTTGCACATTTACAAAGACGACCCTCTAACCTTATTAATAAATACAAAAGAAAGTAGACGACCCACTGACCCAAGTTAGTTCTAGTATCATAATGTTCTATTCTACAAAAGATCTCCAACGAGAAATAAGATGAACCTCTGACCAAAGTATTCAAGTAAAAAAATGAATATCCTGTTAACCATTCTTGGTGCTAAATTTCATACCCTCGTAACAAGTCTACCGGATTGTTTTCAAAACACAGTATAAGCATCCTGCTCATATTACAGTCCAGTCCACAAGAAACTGATTTCCATTAGAACTGCTTTCCCAGAGCATTATACTATGTACATTATATAAATAAAGATTGAAATGTTTCAGAAAAGGGATTTAGGGAGAGATAACTTTCTTGATTTCGCATTGATCATCAATATCCCAGATGGTCAGTTTCCAGACCATTTAGTGTTTCTCCAACAAAAATTTGCTACAAAGGCTAACAGACCTCTCCAAGAGTTTGCGAGGAGAAGAAATTAGTTGGTTTAGTTGTTATCTTTATGTACGGTGAGCTGCATCAATTGGGTACTCCAGTTGTATTAAAATTTTAATACAACTGGGGTACCCAACTGATGCAGCCTACTGTACAAGCAGTGGTCTCCTATATGTGAAGGAGTACCTACTTGATTACTGCCATTGCAGGTATCAAGTAGGTGTACTCTTTCATTTATAGGAACAACATCAGGAATTCAGGATGCTACCCATTCATTTTATGTGTCATGTATTGAGTATATTGATTGTTGAAGATCTATTATATATTATATAAAAATCAATTGCCTTGCGTTAGTTTGCAAGAACTCGAAAATTGCTCGACCAATGTGAATATATTTTTTTTTTTTTTTTTTCTCAATACTCAGGTGGTTTAGGAAAAACCCAAAGGAACAATCGAAAAAATATTTTAAAAAATCTCAGTCTGTATGAATTTCACCAGGTCATCTAGTCCTAAATAAATAAAACAAAATATTGTACTTGGAAAAAGCTTCACAGTTGTCCAGTTTTGGTTTTCCCCCCATTCTTGAAGTCTTGCTCAAAGGCTTACACTATACAGCCATGAAATCAATCTGGCTGCTAGGGCACACAGAAAAATTGAATCTATGCTTCATTGCTCTATTTGTCCGAAATTAAGCAATCAATAGAAAAAAAAAATAGCTTAGTCAACCTTGTAATTGCTTTACCACTTTTGATAAAAACTCCTAGTAAATTGAAACTTAATTGATGTTAAAACTATCTAACTCTTAAATTGGTTTACCGGTTGGTTTAACAGCAAAAAAGAGACTGACGTTTTATGACATTCAAGTTACATTCAACCTTAGTGTGGTAAAGCAATTACGGGGTCGACTATTCTTCATCATACCCATGAGTCTGAAATAAATACCTCAAATTGCTTGCCATGATTCTCCATTATATTTAAAACTAGCTTTTGCCCGCGGCTTCGTCCGCGTGGATGTCGGAAAATTTCCCACGGGAACGTACTACCGATACCGGGATTACACACCTAAAAGCCGAGGAAAAGGTCTGTGACTCCTACCGCTGCGCCCGCGGTACGGTCAACCATAATTATTTTGTCACACGTAATTTTGAATCTGTGATATCTTTTAAACTATTAATTTAAATGAAATGATGTTAAGGCATAATCTCTGACGGGGTTGCGAAAAAGTCCGAAAGGGAGATCGTGGCCCCCGGCAACATGGCAACTGAAGGAATACGGGTGGGTTTTAGTCAGTAAGAGTTTGACACGCCCTCCCGCTCCGCTTAGAGCGGAAGAAATTATTTGATAATTTCCCACCCAAAAAAAGGGCATATTTTAATCTAAAATAGTTTATTGGATAAGGATTAATATAATACCGGTCAAAATAGCTTCGGAAATAACAATTTAATTTTTATCAAATTCTTAAAGATAAAAATGGTTATTGTGGGTCATCCTTAGAAGATAGACATATGCCATCGCGGACACAATACTGTAGAACATACATTTTATGCAACTTTTATTATTTCCGCGGCGCACGCTAATAAAGTTCCCAGTCCGCATGATTTTTACCGACATCTTCAACAATAATCGTCAAATTTCAGACAATTTACACAAAACCTTAATGAATTATAGACCTTCCGCATGAATCACTCCGTCCATTGGTGAAAACTGTTTGAAAATCCGTTCAGTAGGTAGTTTTTGAGTTTATCGCGGTCAGACAGACAGACAGACGCGGCGGGGGACTTTTTTTATATTATATAAGGGTACTGCAGCATTAATTTTGAAATAAATGTGTATTAAAGTTGAGGATTAATGTTAAGTACGAAAATACGATTACATAAAAAAATCTCCATAGCAAACTATTAACTACTTTACCTCCATACCGAACAATAAACCGCTAGTAGGTACATATAAATATTAGATCATGAAACTTTGCATAATAACTGAACTAAATATATAAGAGATAGGTATGCTCTATGTTTTTTTTTGTTTGTTTTTTACTTACCATTATTAACACCCTAAAAAAAAATTACCAAAACTATCGGGGCCTTAGAGCCTCCAGCAACCCTCGGTCTCGCTCTCACTCAATATGGTGCAAGCAAGATAAAAAGTGAATTAGAGCTGAGGTACTATGGGCTCTTAAGTAAAGTAACAGTAAAAGTCAAATAATTTGTTTCAATATTTGAAATTCAAAAGTGCCTTTTATGTGCCTACATAAAAGGCACTTTTGAATTTCAAATATTAAAAAAAAAAACGTATAAAGAAAAAGTATTTATTGGGACTCGCTCAGGAATTACAAAGACAAAATAAAAAACAATACAACTAAATATGTGTTTCTGTGACAAACAAATCTATTTTTCTTTCTTTCTTCCTAAAAAGACCTGTATGATGCCAAAAGGTCTGCCTTAGGAACATTTTGGCCTCATACAGGTTTTTTTAGTTTTATTCCACAAAAGTGATAAAGAAGCCAGAGTGAAAACACCAAAACGTTTATTTTGTAAATATATTTTTTGCTAAGTGTACACTTGCCTTCAGGGTACATACACACATCAACACCCATAGGGATATTTTGTATAAAGTTCTTTTACTCAAAAAATACTGGCCGGTTTTAAAATCTTTTGAAGAATGCTTATTTTGTAGGCCTTTTTAGATGATTCCAAATTTAAATTTGAAAAAATAAATTAGAAACAAAAGATTTGCGCGGCATAACTTTATCGAAGTTCGGAGGTTTCAATTTACCTACCATAGTTTTTGCTAATGTTTGTTGTAAAATTAAAGTTTTAAAACAAGTTTGCAGTTAATTTGGAATTTATACCACTGTATGCATCATGCAGCGGCGCCATTTAACAAGAGCGAAAATGTTAAAGGCAGTAGGCATGCTCCAAGTTGGGGCCACTCAACGGAGTATTGCTGAGGGATTTGGAACTAAACAAAACGTGATATCCAGGTTATATTCACGTTACCGTGTTACTGGTGAAGTGGCTGAAAGACATCCAGACGGGAAACGCATAACCACCCAACGACAAGAACCGATTTTTGCAAGTTGTCGCGAGAAGACAATCAAATGTTACGGCCATGCATTTTGTTCAAAGGCATTCGGTTCGTGAACATTTGCTCTGGGAAGATAACCAGTGGTCTGTAGTGCTGGTAATCGATGAGTCCCGATAAGCGGTAAGTGGTAAGCGAAGAGTACGCGTATGGTGAGTTCCTGGTCGTGAGAGCCGTCTGCAACACCCTCAGGAAATCATTCATATCACGGCGGGACAATTTTGGTTTGGGCTGGGAATTCGCGTTGGTGGAAGAACAGATCTCGTTTGGATCAGAAACACCATAACCGCTGAAAACTACCTTAACCAGGTGCAAGTACACACGGCTACACATCAAGCTATACATTTCCAGTATAAGCTGACCTCGCATTGTACGGAAATCCTATGCAATGCATGCATAATCAGCATAAACTGGAAATGTATAGCTTGATGTGTAGCCGTGTGTACCAATAGTCTACCCCCATCTACTTCAAATGAGCCAAGAATTTACGCTCATGCACGATAATGCCCTTCCGCACACAGCGCAAGTGGTGACCAGCTGGCTGCAGGAGCGACGTATCGGTCTTAGATTAGCCCACGCAATCACCAGACTTAAATCCCATAGAGCACGCATGGGACATGCTCCAAAGAAGGACTTTGAAGGATTTTCCTGCAAAAATTGCGACTGAAGAGCAACTTTTTTGGCATCTTAGCAGGACCTGGAACAATATCCCGCAGCAAGACTTTTATAACTGATTTAAAGCATGAAAAACCGTCGCAGGACCGTTGTTAACGTCATGGGTGGTTTTACTGATACTGATTTTTCGCAGAATTGCAAAAATCTGAATAATTTCGCTTTATTTTTCTTGAAAAACACATAATTAGTTTTACCATTAATTTATTTTTCGTCTTTATTAAAATTAAAATAATTAATTATGGAATCCAACTAAACGCCAAAGAAAGTTTGACTACAGAACCCTAAAAGTAAGTACCTACCTACATACTTTTTTTTTAAACTTCGGGTAATTACAACCAGTTCGCTATAGCTTCTATGTATCGTATGTATCGCTATGTATCGCAAGTAATGATTATTATAAAAACATTGTCGCCTAACTTTTTGTTAAAACGCGTGGATGCAGGAAGTAAGGCATAAATTCAAAATTTGGAACAGAGCATACTTAATGGCGCCACCACTTCTATTTCTGTATATTGTGTAGTTCACAGTATCCGCCTTCGGTCCATTTATCTCTGTCTAACAACGCAGCATCTATCTCTTTCTTTTTTCCTATTCCCCCTTCAATATGTACCAAAATGCTGGCTATCTGCGTAACTCGCTCAGCGACTCCCGATGATATGCGATCGTTCCCGAATCCCACTCGAAGTCCCGTATCCCATTCGTCCTAAATTCAGTAACCTATCGTGTACCACGTCAAATTTAATACAAAGTGATTAACTAATTACGCTATTGTTTATTTATTTTGTCACACTTGCTAGTGTTTTGTGTGCAATCGTGTTTATACGCTTAATAACAATCGTTATCTGTTACTTTAGGTATTCGACAGAAATAATTTCCAGTTGTCGTCGATTTGCGTTCATTAAACATCGTGTTTTGTTTTGTTTACTCTGTTCGGTAACTATAGTTATTGTTGATATGTGAAATGTGTGAAAGTGTAGAACAGTTAGTTATATAACAAGTTTTTCCTCAAATAAAATGGCAACATTGCCTAGGATGCATAACTCTAAACAGGGAGCTGGTATATCGTCTCCCTTTAGGTAAGCATATAAATTCGGAGCACATAAGTACTAACATTACAAAAAAAAACATTAAACACATACACATTTGAAAATCGACATTGTGTCATAATTATAAATAACAAAAAAAAACGCTATTTTGAAATATTACTTACATTCCCCCTGCTCGGTCGTAAGAGCTCGTAACTGCGCAGCGATGCTATTGACATCACTGTTTCAATAAATAGATATAAAAAAAGTAAAAAGCAGATTTAGCCCGAATAACGAGTGTTTCGTAAACAAAACAAAAACGTCAAACGTCTTAATTATATGGTAAAAAGCAAGACTGATAAAAAATCGGCTAAGTGCGAGTCGGACTCGCGCAGTAAGGGTTCCATGCTCCATATCACCAATGCTGTTTACTTTCTTTTTATTATTTGCTATGATATACGTATTCTTTGAAAATCTCAAATTACTGCCTGTTACGGTTAAAATCGTTCAGCCTTGTTTATAGCACACTGACGGACAGATATTCAGAGACAGAAGGCGTACGCTAAGTAATAATGCCCCGGGGGGTACAGAATGCGGAACCCTAAAAATACAACAAAGATGTCAATTTTGTTTTTTTTTTCAACTTTAACATGAACCGAGGATTACACACACAATACATTAACACATTTTACTTTAGTTTTCAACTTACAATAAATATATTTTTTTGTTTCGTAGAAAGAAAGTGGTCTGCTGTACTGTGCGTTGTATGTTACACTGTGCGTTTTCCGTCACGCATTTAGTCGGTTTTAGGAATATACTGAAAAATAAATTCCATGAGTAATTGGTTTTGAACTTTAGTCTACCAAATATCACCTGGCTCTCGCCGATATTGTGTGTGTGAGTTAGAGCGCAGTGACTGCCAAACAGGCGGTCAATCAATTTTCAAGGCTCACTCAATGTTTCCTCGTAGGTAGATATACCTCAGCTTAAGCCCAGGCCAGGGCAAGCGCATAACTGACGACGGACGCTATTTACCTGTCAAAAAATATCAACTCTCCGCACGTTGCAATAAAATAGAAATAAATTAATAAACTTAACAGTACCTAACTATGCCTATATACGTTTTTGTTTCTGTAACCACGCACCGTGAAGACTTCCTTAGTCGGGATGAATATTTAAACTTGCATAAAATGTTCGTTTTTATCTTCTCGCTACACTCATAATAAGTGTAACCGCAATCATTTCATATATGATTATGTTAAAAAAATACTAAATCTGTTATTTTAAAAATTCAGGAAAATTGTAAGGCAGTAGAAATAAAACAGTGAAAGAGTTATTTATAAGGGATCCTCCATTAATCACGTGAGGTTAAAAGCGGGGAGGTGTTTCGGAAAAAAATCATGAAATATCACAAGGCCCCTTGAGATATTTCATGATTTTTTGTGTGTAGTGAGATATCTCGTGTATTATTTTTTTCTTTGAACGCGCGATTTCTAAACCGAGAAGCGGCGCGTGACCTGGACTGGCCGTTGTCAGGCAACTGCCTATTAAAATTTAGCCTATTTAAAGATAAAATATTCAGAAATAATTTTTAAGATACTTTGTACTAGAAACAAAAAGACACAATTACTCTTAGTTTTCTTATTAAATTACATTGTCATTGAAAATATACATAGATAGTCAATTTTATTACACATTAGATAAAATTTTAAATAATAAATTATAACAGTCATGTCAAGCAAATTAATGTCATAGTAATTGTAATTATTGTCATATTAAATTAATGAACAAATATTTGCTTTAATCAAAATGCAATATTTATATCTTCGAAGTAGTCTTTTACATTATAATATCATTTTTTAATTAGGAATGTGTATAATTTCTTCTTAAATAGATGAGTAGGTAACTTCTTAAAGTCATCGGGTAATTTATTATAAATCAGTGATGCCATTCAAATAATACTTTTATTGAGTAATGCCGCTTTCCCATACGGTATTTCTACGTCTAGCCATTTTTTGTCACGTAATTGTCTATAATAGCTTTTAGAAGCAGTCTTATAATAGCTTGGATTTGATTTTACAAAAAGATTTAATTCGTATATGTACAAGGTAATCTTAGAATGTTTAAATTCGTAATGTTGACAACTTGTAGTACTATCTAGATGGCACATTGCTCTGATGCATTTCTTTTGGGCTTTGAATACAAATTCCTCGTCTACCGAGTTGCCCCAGAATATTAAACCATATCTTAATATAGATGCAATAAGTCCGTGATATACCGTTAAGACGGCTTCTTTGTTGACAATTTTGGACTGTTTGTATGTTCTGTTTTATTTGCAGTACCAGCCCGCGAAAACTACAAGAAATGGGGTTACCCTCTTCTGAAGGACATGGTTCGTACACATATTATTTTCATACACTCAAATGGTAATACTTCCTAAACTATGTTCCAAAACAATTGAATTGATTGAAAAATGTAAACAAATGTCAGAAAACGTATCTATGGAGGGAAAATTATATTGCCATTTACAAATTGAGTGATTTGATTATTTGAATCCTTAAACCCTAAAACCTTATTTGCAACACACAAATAAACAAACAACATTAAAGCTTTTTGCAGTTTTCAATTACAAAATGTTATTCAATTAATACAAATGTGCAGTATGTACCTTCACGGTCAAAATGTATGGAACAAGCTGGATTTCATAGATAGTGTGCTTATAGTCCCCAAATAAAATAGCTAAGAAATATCTATCTACAGACGGACAGGGCGAAATTATAAACGCCCTACTGTCGATTTGCCTTTAGATGTCGATAGCAATAAAAATTCTATTGTGTCTCGTTAGTGACAGTCAAACTCATAACGTTTCTTTTTTTGTAATTTCGCTACGGAACCTTAAAGAGCCCGGTGAGGCCCGCCCGCCTGTAGTGTGCAATATTTCATACAAAATGTACGAAAGTGATGCAGGAGAATTTTTGTAATGGTGCGCGGTCCTCCCTCATGAATGATGCGTTTAAAAATTTAACATGCTAAAATGAAAAATAATATTTCGACAGATGTTACCACCGCTAGTGGTATAAGCATGAAACAATATGAAGAACAGCTCAATGGTTTAAGAAAAGAAAACTTTCATTTGAAACTGAGGATATACTTCCTTGAAGAAAAATTGGGCACCGGATCGCCACCAGCTGTTCAAGTAAGTACCTATTTACTACCTTCCGGCCTTTAAAAATTTTTTAAATACAGTAGTCAGACCAGACTAGACCAGTCCATATCAGTGTTCATAGATATTGAACGGTGGGTTCACTGACCATCATTATTATATCACAAAGCAAATGTAATATCGATAAGAACTAGGATCTATTTGTAAAATACCTACTACCTATTTACTGCTGAGGTGTCTGGACGAAAACGCCACTATGTCAGTCCGACTTCAGGACCAGGGCGCGGGGCTACGGGGCGCGCCGGTGGGGCGCTCTGTAAGCACAGCAAACGACGGATGCGCTTGCGACGAAACTGCTGACGTGGAATTCGACGACGATACATCGAGACCGGCTCCGCGATATGTGTTTACGTTTGACGCATCGACAGGTGACCTATTTACCGCCACACTGTTGTTGGTTATGAGTGGCACCCGCGTACCGAGGACGTAGCGTTGGAAGGCCTCCCACAAGGTGGTCCGACGACCTTGTGAAAGCCACAGGAATCCGCTGGATGCAGGAAGCACAGAACCGGTCGAAGTGGCAGTGCTTGAGGGAGGCCTATGTCCAGCAGTTTACATCTTTCGGCTGAAATAAAATGATGAATGATGACCTATCTACGTAAAAATATCGCACAGTAAACAAATCCTATTACCAAATTAAAAAATATCAACATACTGTCACAATACTGTGTTTATTAAGCTAATGTTTTTTCAAGGGCCTTTTGGAACACAATGTAAGACTTCAAGTGGAAGTGGAAGAATTGAGAAGGCAGCTAACTGATAAACAAGAACTACTTGCCGCAGCTGCAGAAGCCATTGATGTGTTGGAACAACAGGTTTGGTATCAAGTTAACATGGTTTTCCACTTGAATACATTTTGTTTTATTCCTTACTAGCGACCCACTCCTGCTTCGCATGATTTTTACGACTTGACAAAATATCGACATTTATTTATTATTTAAGGTCTATATTCATGTTTTTATACACATAACCCTTCCAGAATAAATTCTAAATGATGGTAATAACCGCATCAAGATCCATTGCGTAGTTTAGAAGAACAACGCGCTCACACAGATTTACGATAATATGTATAAATTAAGCACCTCTGCCTAATCCTTCGAGGAAAAAAGGCGTGATGTTATGTTATGAATAAATTAATAATAAACAGGTTCTGAATAATTTTTAGCGAGCCATAAGCGATTTTAAAGTAACTTAATTTTAAGTGATAATTATTTTACACTTAGAATAGTGTCTTGCACTTTACACAATTTCTTACGAAAAACTTGACTGAATTGCCATTTTTTTACAGGGTTCGATATCTACTGATAGTGTAGAAATATCCATGAACAATAGCAATATAATAAAAAAAGAAATCGAATCACAGGACCAGGTAAATTATCTAGTCATTGGTTTTTTTTTTCCTAAGGGCCGGCGCACTTCTGTGGACGTTTCATCTAATAAAATAAATTCGAAATCAATAAATAAATATTTCTATCTGGGAACATCCACGAGCATCGAATATGTTTTAAAATTCATCATACAATAAAATTCACCTGTGTCCGCCTTGTCGACTGGTGTTGTGGGCTTTCCCTAAATGATTATACTATTTGATTTGTTTAAATTCCCTTATATTTTAGGAAACTGAAAAGAAAGAACCTGTTGATGATACATGTGCAGAATCTGAATCAGCTGGGTAAGCAAAATTTAAGTTGTTAGTTATTTTTGTATTTTTTCTTTGAAGAGCTTTTATTCTGAAATTGGGCAACGTCGCAAATAAATGTCAAATATTTCGCTGTTTTGATTAATTTGGCAATATTACTGTATGAAAATATGAAATTTGGCTAACTAGCGAACTAGAATATTAATTATGAATTGCAATTATAACACTGAATTTGATGTTGTAACCGTTTTAGGTGTAAAAAAGCATTTGGTAAGTTTCCAAATACTTTTTTTACATCTAAAACTAAATATTCGGTGTTACGATAGTAATTATTGCATTTCATAATCAATGTGTTAGTTCACTAGTTAGCCACATTTCATATTTCCACGCAGTAATATTGGCAAATTAATCGAAAGAGGTAAATATTTGACAGCTATTTGCGACATTGCTTACTTTTAGGATAAGCGCTCTTAAGTGCTAGTATGAATTTGTAAATTGTTTTCAGGGACTATTTGGCTGTTACGGTTAATAACGATGACTTGGTAAGTATATGATATGCTGTTCTTATCATAATATTATTTTGAACTCTAAGCACTTTGAACTACTGTTCCAAGGGGAAAACTGGTGGAACTGAAAATAGTTGTCACTACCTTATTTAGGATATTTTTAGGGTCCCGTTGCCAAACGGAACCCTATTACTAAGCCTCCGCTGTCTGTCCGTCAGCCTGTCTATCAGCGGGCTAAATCTCATGAACCGTAACAGGTAGACAGTTGAAATTTTCACAGATTGAGTATTTCTATTGCCGCTGTAACAACAAATATTAAAAAATTAATTATATTGATTGTTTTGTATTTATTTTGTTGTTTTAAGATTTTAATGAATTTAAAGATGTTAATAAATTTCTTGATTTTTAATGTTATTGATGACTAGCTGTTCGTGCCCGGTGTCGCCCGGGCGTATTTCCGACTTTTTGGGTGGGTTTAACAAAATTTTCTTTCATGCAAACCTTGTCTAGTTTTATTTATAGATAGCATTTTCAAAATAACCTAAACGTGAATTCATGCAAGCCTAGTACTTTTTGTTAGTTATAAACTACTAGCTGCGCCCCGCGGTTTCACCCGCATAAGTCTCGATCCCGTAAAAATATCGGGATGAAAAGTATCCTATGTCCTTCTCCGGGTCAAGGTCTATCCATATCCCAAATTTCATCCAAATCCGTTCAGCCGTTTTAGCGTGATGTCGTGACCAAGGGAAATAGGGATTCATTTTTATATATATAGATTTGCACGCCAAATTTCATTCAAATCCTACCCTTTACCGCATACAGTGCCAAATTTGTCACACTAACTTACATTCGTTGCAGAGGACTAGTGATGCCATCTTTGTTTCTTGTTTGCCATTAATATGTTAGTTCATGGACTGTTTTATCAAAAAAATAACAGATGGCAGTTTTGTTGTACTGCTTTATCACCATACTCGATCGGTAAAACAGTCTATTCCGCCATTTTGCCCTTTCGTGAGTTTGCAAAGTTACGGAGAGAGATTTAAAGTCATTTAAAGTTTAAAATAAAATAATTAAGTGATTAACGACATAGAAAAATGGATCCCCAACACTTCTATGGAAAGAAACGTAAGTAATGACATGAATATCTTGATTATAATGTATTTCGAAGTTTGTGCTAAATTTGGAACAACATGCAGTAACATGTTTTTTTTATTTTCAAATATGGAACATCATGCAGTTCGGGAAAAATACACACTAAAATGCTTATGGCCATATTTGGAACATCATGCATTAAGTAACTTATTAAATATTTTGTTACAGACAAAATGTCTACTCGACCTCGTGTTGTGACCTTTGTCCCAGACACTAGTGAGGATGAAGATATTTCAGATGATGATGACTACAGAATTCCTAAGCCATTAGAGAGTGTTTATTTACCAGAAAGCGAAGTAAGCAGCAGCGATACTGATTCTGGCGCTGAAGAACATGTTATGAGGAATCAACCTTCTACTTCTTCATCTTCGACAGTAAAAAAACTAAGAAGGATAAGGCAGTGTGGACAGATGAAGGCATTCATTATAATGAATCTAGTAACGTTTTTCTTGGATGTGAATCCCTTCCTGGCGAAATTATGCGGCTAGAAACACCCATGGATTTTTTCAAGTTTCTTTTTCCATCATCAGTGATAAACCTAATAGAAACTCAGAGTAATATATATGCAAGACAAATTGCACCAGAAAATTTGACTGAAGTGACCCATGAAGACATCCGGAAATTTATTGGAATTTTAATTTATATGTCAGTAGTACATCTTCTTACCACGCGTCATTATTGGAAAGATGGGACATTTATTGAAAAGGTGGCATCCGTAATGACATGCAATAAAAAAATCCCAAATATATTGCCAAAAGTGCAAATGTTACTTGTGCTTGAACAAAGATCGTAATTGTTTTGCTCACTTTCATACTTAGAACTATATTATATTTTGTTATTTCTGTATAAAATAATGTGTTTTTTTTTATTGTAAGTACCCCACCAATTCCAAAATATGTAAACTGCATGATGTTCCAAATCTGGAACTATAACTTTCGTAAGCAGTGTTGCATGTTGTTCCAGATTTGGAACTAAAGGTTTTTTGACTGTAACTTTCCTGAAAGTATGTTTTTATTTTTTTGAATATTTTTCTTGAATCATACTAAGCCTGTAAAGTAGCATATATTAATTTGAAAAAAATTAAAAAATTCATGCGGTAAAGGGTTAATGGGATATTACTATGATTGTAATACTATCTTGAATTCATGCGAGCCCAGTACTGTTTGTCAGTTTACTTTTACTCTCAGAAATGCTGCACAACGTGTCGTGAACAGAAAGAATACCGTCTTGTATGACGATAACAATTTTTTTGCAACATCCGATTTTAATGAAACAAAGCCTATATTCTAAGCCAAATTAATCTCTGTCTACCTGTGTACATGAAAATCCGTTCAGTACTTCTGAAAATGTGTGCTAACAAACAGACAGACACCGGATTCTACTGTTTTATTATTATATGTAAACAATTTATATTTTAAACAATTTAGAAATGATTGTGAGTTTGTTTATATGAGTAATGTAGTCTGACTAATTTTAGTAATAATAGCATGATTGTGGTATGTATTTGAATATTTGGTTACTAACATAATTACTAAGTATACTAACAAAAAAAATGGATCACTGTCTGAATTAAATAAATAAATAAAAATTAAATACGAGCTCCCATCGCAACAACTAAACAAATTTCGAGTTTGAAACTTCTGTATATCATGTACCATTCACTGTATTTAATCAAATATTAAAAATGCCGTTTGATATGGTATTTTATTGAAATATGGGCGATTTTCTGCAACTGCAAAAAATTACTTTGTAATTCACATTTACTTTGTAATTGTATTATGAAATACAAATTTATCTTTGCCATTAAAAAAAATAAGATCAATAATATTCGATTAGTATTTTCATTACATTATATTTATATTATACTATCTTTAGAACGGGAACGTACTACCGGGATTATATACCTAAGTATAGCCGAGGAAATGTCATTGACTATTTTATTACCACGTTATAGTTACGCGTAATTTTGAAACTGTGATATCTTTTAAACTATTCCTTTAAATGATATGATGCACATTTTAATCTAAATTAAATGTCCAATTTAAATGGCATATTTTATTGGAAAAAGATAAATATAATACCGGTCAAAAAAGCTTCAGAAACAACAATGAAATTTTCATCAAAGTCTGAAAGATAATAATGGTTACTGTGGGTAATCTTTAGAAGATAGACATCGCGGACTTTTTTGTTGAACTTTTTAATATGAACAATACTGTAGAACATAAATTTTATGTAACTTTTACGCTTTCCGCGGCGCAAGCCAAAAAAGCTCCCAGCCTGCATGCTTTTTCCGACATCTTCAATAATAATCGTCAAATTTCAGCCAATTTACACAAAATCTTAATGAATTATACACTTAAACTTTCCGCATGAATCACTCCGTCCATTGGTGAAAACCATTTGAAAATCCGTTCGGTAGTTTTTGAGTTTATCACGTTCAGACAGACAGACAGACAGACGCGGCAGGGAACTTAGTTATATAATATGTAAGCATTGTATGGTGGTACGGAACTCTTCGTGTTGTTCCTTGACCGGTTTTTCTACCGGACACAGTACACAAGTCACAAGTCCGGCCTCCAAGTGCGTGGTGGGCCTGTGTTCGATTTGAATTATTAGATGTAACATCAAACTAACAACATGCGATATGATAAAATAACATGAATACTTTCTTGCAGGATGAACTTCTCAAATTACGCAGAGAAAACAAAAAGGCTTTACAAATGATAAAAGGATGCATGAAAAAAATTCAACAGCAAGACAAAGAAATCAAGAAAATAAAACTAGTAAGTTATGGCTATTCATATTTTTGCAGGCTATAAATAAACAATTATATTTTAAATACAAATTTAAAAATATTATAATTTTTCCAGGGCAAGGAATTAGTTTACGCGCACGTAAGCGACTCACAATTAGAGAAATACGAGGAAATACTGAAGTGTAAAGATGAACATATCAAGGACCTCGAAAGCAAAGTCAGGGATTTGCAGAAACATTTCGAGACCATTCAGAATGTCGACGCGGGGTAACAATAATTTCTAAGCACCGTATTCATATTTCATACATGTGTGTTTACACGTTGTTTTAATTTTTAAACGTCAGATTGATTGAAATACCAAACTTTTCATGATTTCAGAAATCTCCAACAGCTGCTTACTAAAAGACTACAAGGATTGGCATATTTCCTCGATAAATTACTATCACACAAGTTAGTATAATATTATACCAGAACCAAATTGTGTATTTAACATCCAACTTGTAGACTTACTTATGATCCAACCGTGAACTGTGATAGGCTGAGTTAATGATATATTTTAAAACAATATGGTACAGCTCAGTTATATTGACAATATAAAGCTATTTTCATTTAAATATAAGTTACCAGTAAATTCAAGTGTTAAAACTGCTTTTTGACTTGGTTGATTGTATTATTTTATAGATGTGTGCTTGGTGAAGATAAGAAAAAGTTGGCAGAAAGTATACTAGAGCAAAGTCTCGCCTTGCCTGTTGGTTTGGAATTGGACGAATCTATGGCGCCGGAGGAATTCACCATGGACGAGAGTAATATGAATATATCGCAGTCATTGAGAATTGAAGATTTAACTATGATGTTTGGTCACCATGTGGGATGTACCGATGATAACAGGTATTCGGCACAAAGAAAAGCTTTATTCAAACATTTCCCTCAAGCAGATATTATATCGGAGTCTGAATGTTGGTCAGAGCCAGATAGGAATGTATCGCTCGCCCGCGTTGGACTGTGTGATACTGGCGTTGGACTGCGCGAATCTAGTACTGATATTAGCAAAGTTCGCTCAAGACGAGCGCGTGTATCGTTTGGATCCCGTTCAGAAGACAATAAACCTACCACTGAAGGCTTGATTGAGGAACTGAACCATCTCACTAAGCGAACTGAACAGTTAGAGGACGAAAATAACGACTTAAATAGTAAACTTCAGTTTTCAAAGGAACAAATTAACGAACTGATCACAGAAAATAATGAATTGAAAGAAAGTTTAATGTCTGAACAATCAAGTTTGGCTGACGCTAATAAAACCTTAGATGATTTAAGGAATACGGTCGCAAGTTTGGAATCTCGAGTTAAAGATGTCGAGCAAAACCTCTCTGACTCTGTACAAACTGCTGATAGATTACGATCAGAAAGGCAAGAGTTGGAAGCCACGTTTATGGAAACGGAACGTTCCTTGAGGCGCGCTGCAGACGAAGCTACTGTTCAAGCGTCGCAGGCTGCATTAGAAAGAGCTCGCGCCCAACACGACAGGCTACGCATTGAAAGAGAATTGGAAGAGACACGTGAAAAGCTTTCCGATGCATTAGAAGTAAACTCTCAGCTTGAGATAGAAGTTACGCGCAAAATGGCGTTGGACGTCAATAATAAAGTAGCAATTGTTCATGATGGTCTTCACTCTGAAGAAGAGCGACCTACTTCACCAGATCAAGGTATCGATAGTGATAGGCTATCAAGCCTAGAACAAAACGATCCTGTTGCTCTATCACCGCGTAAGTATTACATATTATTATTATCTTAAAAAATGTTTATGTTGCTATGCCCCTCCCTGTCACACATCTTATGACAAGTAGAACAAGAGACTCGACCGTGATGTATAACATTGTCCAAGAGCATCGATCAAACATAATTTTTCTTAATGTTACTATAGTACTCAACCGCTTTCTTTGCAGGTTCATTGTATGAGGAGAATGTAACATTGAAGCAGAAGCTCGCTCGGACCAAGGCGACACTCGCAGAAACTCTGATGCAACTGAATGCCGCTAATTTGCGCAAGAGAAGTGTTCAACGTGCTATTTGTAGAGAGATTCACAAGACTCAGGGAGTGCTGCGCAAAGCTCGTGATCAGTTTGAAAATCAAACTAACAATTAAAAAAACACAAATTTGCGCAAAATTAGGACTGTTTTAATAATTCTCATAAATTACCCACCTCCGAGGGTGCCAAAGCAAGTGATTACATGTAAGATAAATAACATTGATTGGTAAAATTTATTAACTGAATTGACTTCCAAATAAACTCTGGTTGAATGGAATTATGTGTCAATCGAATGACTGAATATTTTTGTATGTTTATAATGATTTTCTACTAAGACTTAATGCTACGTACGATAGGCAGTTACAAAATAATGAAATTGAAGCGATACAACTTACAATAATTAATAAATAAACTGTCTAGCCCTTAAAATCACGATGGATAGCTAGTTACTATTGCAGTTTTTTTTTTTTTTGTTTTCATTTGAACAATCGCTATCAAGGGTGTTTTTTTTTTTTTTATATTACTGTAGTTGTGTAAAATATTTACCGAATTTAGTTAACCATGTCTAATATGTATAATTTTAAATTGATTAAAAAACTAACTTCAAGATTGACTTTTATTCAAAGAGATTTCATGCAAATTAAAAATAATCATTTAAAACAAATCGGTTAACAAGTGGTAGTGATGGTACAAGTGGACTATTTCGACGATGTTGTAGGCTCATACCAGGCAAGTATTAATGTGAATGAGAGGCATTGTTTAGAGGAAGTCCAGGTGGATTAAAAGTAAGACACCAGTGACTACATAGGTAATTATGAAATATGTATCGTACGACCGATGGATCATGGCCGGTCTGAACATAGACGCTACGAATTCTCGCGCATGTTCTCCCTCACACTCGCCTCATGTCACCATTTGGTTCCTTAAAATTTTTATTGCTCAGCCTTTTGCGCAAAGTTCGGACCGGTATGATTCATCGGCTGTACTATGCTATTAACTTTTTCTCTGAAAAAAGAAACATTGGAAGTAAGTTATGGACTATGATAGACTTTAAAAAAAAAATTAATACCTATTTACTATAGGTAGATACTACCCCCGTAGCCCCGTAAGATCTTAAATGAGTCTTAACACCTTAGGCGCGCACAATCTTAAGGGGTTCGCCTCGTTTGTTTTTAATTACATATAACTGTCTAGGTACTTATTACCAATCCATCATAATCAAAGGATGTATAAAATCAACTCTCACTTGACCGTTGTTTATTAGTAAGTAACCGTTTACCGCATAGGTCCGTCGCAAATATTGTTTATGAAATTATCAAAATTTTTAAGATATTTTAATTGATCGCATACGTACTTAATCTAATCCAAATTATTTATAGCTTATATTGATTTTTCCACAGAGGCATTATTGTTACTTTCTAAAAGATATTCTTAAAACTTTTAATTTTATTGTAAAAAAAAAAAATACTTGGCGCCTTTTTTTGATGTTAGTCACCGAGTGACCTCAAAAAAGGGCGCCTAGTTTTTTTTTTATTGCACCATATAGTTTCAGACTGAAACTTTCAGTACCCGTTACTAAAACTTTGTGACTTACGCAGAACATAAATCAATAAAATATTGGCAAGATGAAAATAAATATAGTAAATCCTGATATAAATAACCTGGGTTACGTTATAGCTATTGCAAATATAAGTGATAAGCATGATAGATCCACGCCTTCAGATTACCATTGGAAAATACTTAAATGCAGGTAAGTACTTACATATTCATACACTTATTTTTCATCATTGAGATTTATACTTACCTACTTATTTTTCATTATTTTCATACTCTACATATAAATACATATTTTTCAGAATGATAATCTTCTCTCATCCTTCAATCTTGGCTTGCCCAGACAGGAGAGATGTAAAACAAGTTCATATTCTTTTCAATAAGGCAGGAGATAACTATGATAAATTAAACTCGCTATTTGTCAAATTTTCGCTAATGCAGGTAAGTTGCTTATTAATACCTTCGCATTTGGTGTTAAAATATGAAATACCTACTTCAATTAAAATATACGCAGCGCTTATACTTATGCTACACAAAAAGGCGCTTATGACGAGTGATGCGATTTATTTTCGGAATAATCAAGTCTCAAAGCAGGGGCGTAGCTACTGCCGTATTAACCGTATCAATGATACCTACGGGGCCCCCCGACGTAATATTAAAATCCAAAACCTAAAATTCTTATTGATCAGGCCTGCAATGAGTGTGAATACGTAACGTAATTTGTTTATAGTTTACAAAGGCTTCAAGCTACAGACGCGGTCCAATTCTCAAGCTCTTGCAATAATTTAGATTTGATTTAGTAAAATCTAACCTACTTAGCTCAGGGAGCAAAATTTTCTAGCTCGCTTCGTTCGCTCTTGCATTCTCTTAGAACTATCTACTGCCACAATGACAGCATAATCTAGCGTTCGAGTCGGGATGCTCCAATTTTTTAGCTCGCTTCCTCGTTCTAGCGTTTTCGTAGCCAACAAACAACAAACACACAACAACAATAACAACTTAATCTTCCAAGTCAGTTTGGTATTAGGGATTGATTCTGTTCGCCGCAGTCGGGGTTGATACAGCCCAAGTAGCAAAATTCTCCTATAGTCATTGACTTATAAGACTAAACGTCTTATAGGAATCTAATAGACGCTTTGACTAGGATGACTGATCTTACAACAACATTTTATAAGACGATCTGCACTTTTGATACTTTAAATGCATTTAATAAGATTGTTTACTCTTGTTAACGCCTTATTCCATTCTTCTATAATACATGCACCTCTATTAAAGTCTTAGATATAGCTGCTATAGGTCAAGGATATTATAGGATTGATTTGTCTTAGTCGTGACTTCTAACGGATTGTTATCACCAAACTAGCATGCCCTCCGATTTTATAGGTAAAATTCTAAAGTCCTACACTTGCTTTTACTAGAGTAGGTAATCGGCCAGAAACCATAATACTTAAATATGGCGAATTAGGTATGTCCTGTAGTAGTCTTAACTTTGACTAAATTGTATTATAAAAGTTTTGATAATGCAATATTAGGGCATGTGATCCAGATCCAGTGGCGGCTTAAGTTTTTGTTAAGATTATCGAATAAGGAACTAATAATTATGTTTAGTTTTTAAGGGGCATGAATATATGTTTATTATCATCGAACACTTGATCAATACAATTAATTTCGCATGTTGAGTAAGCATTCTTTACACAACAGACAAAAGTTATATGTTATGCTAATATATATTATAATGTGGATTACTTTCCCTTTGAAAATAATATATTTCTTAAGACACCAGTACGTCACCGTTACAATAAGGATGAAGAACGAATGCTCTTGTAATGGCATTACGCTGACAACTGTTGGATCAATTACACCTGTAAAAGCACCTAATAAGATAATTATAAAATCGAACTGCATTTTACAGGACTGTAACAAAACGACTATAGTGCGTAATATGCCTATAAATAAACTGCGCCCAAATACGGTTTTATAAACGTATAAATGATTTCTATAGGACTAAAAAGTACATGCTATTAGGATACTTACAGGAACAGATTTTGCTACTTGGGAGCGCCATTGAGGACTACTTACACCACTGTCTCTAAGCGTAGCGTCATCATCATCATTTCAGCCGAAAGGCGTCGACTGCTGGACATAGGCCTCCCCCAAGCACCGCTACTTCGACCGGTTCTGATTCTTGCTTTCACAAAATTATTGGTCCACCTTGTGGGAGGCCTTCCAACGCTACGTCTTCCGATACGCGGATGCCACTCCAGAATCTTTAGGCCCCATCGGCCATCTATTCTGCGAGCAAATGGGCCCTGCCCATTGCCACTTAAGTTTGGCAATTCTTCGGGCTATGTATGTCGGTTACCCTGGTTCTCCTACCGATTTCCTCATTTCTGATTCGATCACGAAGGGAAACTCCAAGCATAGCCCTCTCCATTGCCCTTTGGGTGACTGAACCTTCTAATAAGGCTCACTGTGAGCGACCACGTTTCAGTGCCATAAGTTATCACTGGCAACACGCACTGGTCAAAGACTTTCCTCTTGAGACACTGGTATATGTGGGACGAGAAGATATTGCGTTGCGTCCCGAACGCTGCCCAGCCGAGTCGGATTCGAAAATTGACCTCTTTCTCGAAGTTGGACCTACCTAAATGGGCAGTTTTCTTAGGTAAACATACTCGTCCACAATTTCGAGTGTATCGTCTCCGATCGTCAGGAGCGTAGTGTACCTACTTAGAAGAATTTCCGTGCCATCAACGTCTACGCTCTACCTACCTACCATACAGGTAATACTGGTAACGCTCATGATGAAGGAAGATTTATTACTCTTCAAAGATACCCTTTATGTTTCCTGTTTGTGGGTACTGACTAGGTACTTTACGCTCTATCATTCAACAACGAACTCTTTATTTGTTGATTTAATATATAGGTACTTTTTTTAGGACGGTGGAATTAAATCGGCCACTACAGAAATATATCAAAAATGTTTCTATTACACTATGACTGCAAGAATCGCACCTGTTTGGAATATATTGGAAGATAATTATCTTATAAATAATAGAGATTTTCTAACTGCAAAGGGACCTCAAGAAGGTGTGAAGTATAATGTTTCAGTCAACGGTAAGACTTGCCGCCATCGTGTTTTGTCAATACAATGTGTGATAATAAAGATAGTCATTGATAGTTAGTTAATTATATTAGAAGTGGTATCAAAATATAGTACCTATTTGGTGTTGAACATTTTTTTAAATCTGCTATTCCATGCATTTTGACCGCGTAGGTATTGCACTTTTCTATGAAACAGCAGATTTTTTTTAATAACCAACGAAAAATGTCATCGTTGGGGGTTCAGAATCATGTACCTACTGAAACCATGGTAACAGAGTTTTCGCGTCGATGTCCCTGCCACCCTGTATACAAATTAGTACCTACTTAGGTTCTGGTTTTCTTGCAGACAACTACACTATTATCGAAATAAATGCTGTGAAAATAAACCTAATGATATCAGAAGAAGAATTTTTGCCTGGCGAATGGATAAGAGTCCTGCCAAGGTCTGAGTCATATTTATTTTCTCTGTCTTCTTCTCTCTTACAATTACAATATTATTAAATATCCTAATGCACTGGTACCTAGTAATAATTATTTCTCTGTTAGTGAGTTAAGACCAGGCACTAAAGACAATTTCCACGCAAGCTCCGCCTCCATTCACACCGCCACTCCATTAAAAAAACATTACAAATTGAGTACTTATATCATAGAATAGTTTTTGACAATTTTAAAGTCTGCATGCTGAAATTTGATATCTTAGAAGCTCGCCCCCTCAGTTAATACAAGTGTGCACGTCGAAACTATGAAATCAATGCAATTAGAACATATATGCTAAGAAAAATATGGAAGCAAACGAAAATAAATACAAAAATTTGTCATAATAATTTTAAATATCATTGTGACCATTTTTCTTTAAAGAAGGAGAAGGCTTTACTTAACTCTGGTAAGATAAAACAACGTAGAATTTCATTTAGTATACATAGGAATAAAAAATGTAAAAATGTAATTATTACGACAGTGAACTAGGGTATCGATATAGAGAAAAAATATCTTGTTGCTGGATAATAAACTATATTTTCTTACTGTGAATACTTATTTTAGACATAAAAGCCGAGTAATCTTGATTTTATGTTAATAAACTTTAAAAAAAGACATTATTTTCGAATAAAAAATTAATCGAGCGAAAATGTTACAATCACGTAACTGTCTTGTACTGTCGGTGTCTAAGGTTCTGAATTTTAGTTTTTTGCCACCGACTCCCGAAATTAAAGTTATTTTTCACATTATAGAGTTCTCTTTTTTTTTCATTTTTTAGTCGTGATTCCTACCCCACAAATTCGAATACCTCTACCTGCTATGTAAATAGCAGTGACAGGAACTTTTCATATCATCCACATACTAAGTGGGGAAAAAAAATACGTATATTGAAACTAACTCAAAAACTACCCAAACCGAGTTAATAAAATTTATATGGGACCACCTCTGAAGTATGACCTACCAAACAAAAAAATAATCATCAAAATTAATTCATAATTTGCGGAGCAATCGCGCAACAAAAATACAAAAAAAAAACAAAAACTGTCCAATTGAGAATCTCCTCCTTTTGTCGGTTAAAAAGATCCAATAAATCATTTACTAAAGTTCCATTTTGATTGTATGCGTGGCTGTTTCAGAATATTAAAATGCAAATTAACATAGTACAATTTAGGGAGCCTCCTCTTAAGGTAAATTAGCCAAAGTGGTTCAATGGAAGGTGGTAAGACTTTTCTTTTTTGGTTGGGAAATCATCAAATAACTTCTCCCGCTCTGGGCGCAGCGGGAGGGCGTGTCAGACTCTTACTGACTAAAACCCACCCGTGTTCCTTCGGTTGCCCTGTTGCCGGGGGCCACGATCTCCCTTTCGGTTTTCTTTGCAACCCTGGTAGAAGGTGGTAAGACTTGGAATACTTGATTACGTTACAGGGAATGTTTTTTTTTTTTACTGTTCTAGCTTGAACAAGGCTATCATCGAAGAGAGTCATAAGGATTTTCTCGGAATATCAAAATTTAAATCATATAAAGATTTACGTCGCCACTGGAAAAATATCGTAAGTCCTAAATGTTTTAATTTTCTTACCTGATCTCTATCTATACTCGTCAAAGGTATGACCACTGACCACAATGTACTTTTTTTTTTCGACGCACATTTCGGGCCTATGGGCGATCTCTATCGTCTACGCTTAAGTAATGATAGAGTAACTTGCAGTTTCGTTACCTAAACATTTTATTTTTTTCTGGTGAAATTTTCATATGGCGCCCGGGCTTTGGGGACATCACACACACACACACACACACAGGTCTTACTTGTTTGTTATGTGCGTGTAAAGTGGGATTTTTACCTAACTAAAACCACCCCCTTTGTCACCATCTGTATATGGAAAGGGGCACCGTTACCTCTGAAAACACCCAATCCGAAACCCCCTCTGTGCTACGCGTGTTAGGGCATATACCTGAGAAGAATGTAAAGGGGTCTCCCCAAAACCTAACTGTGCAAGAGTGCAAGGACGCACGTGACCACTGTGCGCCGTCTTCCCTGAGATCACTCGGTCGGTGGGCGGACACTCGGACAGAGTCCCCACTCAGAGCGCTTGCTACCCGAAATTCCCGCCTGCTTTAAGTGATGCAGGTGGAATTTCAGCGTGTTAGGAGTCGAGGTGCATGCCTCCCTGACGCCTTCTACCCAAGAAGGATCAGTCTTCTTACGATCCCGCTTGGCAGCCTCCTGGACCGTCACGGTCTCATAGAAGGAAGCCATTTCCCTCGAGTTTTCCAACTCGACCATCATAGATCTGTTGACAGAGACAGGTCTCGCCCGATCCTGGCGACCAGCATCCTAATTGCGTACCTAATACACGATCAATCACAATCTGAATCATTTTGAAACAGATTGCTAATCCATTGCTTCATAAGTTCGAAAAAAATATGTGGTCCACAGCGTTAATAATGCAATGAATGTTGTTGAAGTGTCATTATGAAACAGATTAGTCTTAATCATTTAGATACGAAAATGTGTTACGCAACTAGATAGCAGACCAGTTTCTGTAACCTACCAAAATGGATCGATGTCAATACATAGAGTGTGCCTTTTGTCATGTTAACAGCACGGATATCGTCTGCCTGAAGAAGAATCTTCGTATTACTCAATTCAGTTCTGGCGCGGAGAGCCGCTACTTTACCCAAAGCTATGTGTTATCAGAAATTTTCCTATTGTGATTCCGACTCCAAAACCTTTAGAGGTAAGTGTTACTTATTGAATATCTTTATACATAAGTAGAATTCTTTACACTGGATCAGCCAATACTCTTCAATCATCAGCCTCATTTCAAAAGGGAAGAAGGTATAGCGATTTCGTGATAACAATTCCCACTAAAATAAATTGAAACTTCACTATGGATGAAACTGTTCATTTTTCTCATAGACAAATAGGTACTTATACTTTGTCGTTTTATGAAATGCAAGTGACATTCAAACTTAGGGTGTTATGTGATAAAGCAGTTACGAAGTACCCAGACACCGTAGAGAACAGTCACCTAGAATCCTTGATGGTCAACTGGTTGTGTAACAATTAAAGTAATACTTCCTTTCTTTCTTCAGAAAGTAATAGTCTCAAGATTTTTGAACTGCCTTAACAGCAAAATGGCCAATGTTCTCGGTACGCCACTCAAAATTCAGATCCAAGACATGCAGCAGGAAAATGAAAACTTGATTGTAAGTACTCTAGGTACTCCTGCCCGCGTAGCATAACAACCATAGAAACGGGATTTCTACGGGTTTTGTCGACAGGAGAATAAACAAAATGACAGATTGTATATCTGTCATTTTGTCTATTCTTCCGTCGACAAAACCCGTTTCTATTATGGTCATGCTAAGCATGCAGTTCTAGTTAGAAATGGATATAGTGATAGAACCTATAGGTATTTAATTCATTAATAAAATTAGGTAATTATATCAATTTATCACGTCTTTTGTTTAGGTGCCAAACGATAGTCTATCAGAAACGCAAGCAGTGAGTCTTTGCACACCAACGCAACACTCTAGAGTCTACAGACATAATTAAAACGAACCTGGCTACAGCAAGAAGATTTTAGTCGGTAGTCATCCGCGGCGTGTATTGTACGGTCAGCAACGAAACACTTTGATACACAATTTTTCTGCATTTGAAGTAGGTAATAGTTGGTGTTATTGTAATTTTAGTTCCGATTTTTTGTACCTACTGAAGGGTTTATCGACTTTCGTGGCTGACTGTACAGGACCTAGGCGAACCTTGTGAACCTAGTTAGAATATATTACTTACACAATTTAGATGTAGCATGAATTTGAAAATTTGCATTAATTCATTTCAATTTTACGAATGTATTTGGTTATTTATGACTTTACAAGTTATTGCGTTTGCGTAAAGATCATTTTCTCCTAAAGTAGTATTAATGATCGTAGATTTTGAAAGCGCTTTCATTCGGCCGCAAGATGAAAACGAAATACAGTCGAACAGTTGTCAAATTTTTAGGTAGGTACCTATAGGTCGACTTATAGGGATAGGCCATTCAAAAATATTTCGGGTATGTGAACACCATTTTTCTTTTCGGGGATCAGTTTGCGTAGGTATCTACTATACCGCAGTTGTTTAAAGATATAATAAAACAAAGTAGCTATTAATATTTGTCTGTCTTTATTTCTTATTGAATAATAATTATTGGTCATCGTTTTAAAAAATAGCTATTAATAATTAGTCATCTTACCTACATAAGTTACTATTAAAATTCGGTGTGTAAAGAATAGAAAAAAATTGAGGATATTATTGAATATTAAGTACGTACATTAAAAGTCAAGGGATATCCAGTCAATTCTTAAAAAATACTTACCTGCACGCTTAGCATGACCACAGTAGAAACGATTTTTGACGACGGAAGAATAGACAAAACGACAGATAAACAATCACAATCTGTCATTTTGTCCATTCTTCCGTCGACAAAATCTGTTTCTATGGTTGTCATGCTAGGCGTGCCGCTTGCAGAAAGTATTATTAAATGTATGTAAAATAGTAGTAGGTACCCATTACCTTCCTACCAAATATATAGTTACATTATGAGTTAAATATTCCAACATTACCTACTATGAACCAGAACATTTCGCCTTCCAAACAGATTTTCTATTCGGTTATTTGGTACCTTTAGTGTTAAATATGACAATTGAAATCAGCTAGTAGCGTCACTTGTCGGCGAGGACGTCAACAAAACACCTCTTGTAGGTGATAAGGACGACTGACTTGCTGTTTGATGGAAAAATCTGGCTACTGACGGTGATAAGTTTCTGTGTGCGTGGTACGGAGATAATGAGGCTCCGGTGGACTCCTGTAAAAGTACGAAAATGCAACGTTCTTGATAGATTTGTTTTTCCCGGATCACCAACCATACTAGGTACCGACAGTAGTGTAACTATACCAACTCGCACCTGAACTTAGACTGTTGAAGCACACCTTCAGTAGGTAGGTAGCATTACCTAAGCCAAAACGAAAATATAATTTAGTTACCGGTCGGTCTATCTGTCTTGATATCCTTGGTGACATTGTTGTTACATGTTCGTTATAATTTTGAATAGTAGGTGGGTTCATCAAATGAGTTAATTTGTAGCCTTTTGCCAGAAGTTCCAAAGTTTTACCTGAAACGTTCAAAAGTTATGAAGATGGGTAGGTACCACGGCTACATAACAAGCTTTACATTTCCAGTATAAGCTGATCTCGCTTTGTATAGGATTTCCGTACAATGAGAGGTCAGCTACCAGCTTTGTGTACAGTCAGCGACAAAAGCCGTTGGTCATAATTTCGGTATTTCGATTAAGTAAGTAGAGTAGGGAGCAGTTGAGGCCCAGTCAAAGCTGTAGGCGGGGGAGTTCAACCCCCCTCCCCCCGAAATAATAGAAACCAGAACTTACGAGTTGGGTCGTGGGTTAGGTTCCCACCCATCAACAGGCAAGGCAGGCATGCACTTAGCTAATTAAATAATGCATTTTTAATGTGTAACATCTGTAGCGGCGGGTCAGACCGACCACCATATTTATTTCCTGTCGTAAACTATTCTTTTATGCATATTACCTGTTAAAGTTGTGGGAATGTTAGTATTGCATCTTCCAGTAGCCAAAATCTTCTTCAAAGCTGGGACGTTATTAAAAATAATTGCCACAGCTGCCCCGTCCGCTAGTTGGGATGAATCGCAACACGACAGTAAAGACGTCCATTTATCAGTGTTCCAGTGTTCACCAGAAAATACTGCTAATTGTAAAGTTGACGCACCTGTAATAAATAGAACATAAATATCACACTGATTGCCCGAACGGCTCAGTGTGTTCAATGCGGTATCTTTTTTTTTTTTTTTTGAGGGTGGGAAATCATCAAATAACTTCTCCCGCTCTGGGCGGAGCGGGAGGGCGTGTCAGACTCTTACTGACTAAAACCCACCCGTGTTCCTTCGGTTGCCTTGTCGCCGGGGGCCACGATCTCCCTTTCGGTTTTCTTCGCAACCCCGGCAGGCCAATGGGGTACCTACACCCACAATTGGCCAGTTAGGTATGTTTAAGGCACATGCACATGTTATTTTAGATAGGGATAAAACCCGATAACACATTTTTCTTTTAAACAAAAAAAAATATAACACTGCAAGCCCTGGGAATCCAGGAAAAACCAGGACGTCACGCTTAGACACAGCAGTTGAGCATACGATGACTAAATACTTAGAACAACGACCATTATAAATAATGTTATTAATAATTCACGCGTTGCGTTGTTATGTTGTATGTAACTGTAACTATCTGGGTAAATATCTTTGTAAATATTGACAGCTGTAGGGCGATAAACGAATAATTAATTTGCCACAGGAAGTCTCTTACTCTTATCACAGTGCAGCACGGAAGAGCAATTTTGGGGGCTACGAGCTACCTGTTTCATATTCTCGTAATTTCAAATCCAACTCAATTTGAATTATGTATCTACCTACATGGGATAACAAGTCTAAGCAGACACAGAATCCTGAGCAAATTAAAGAAACTCATTTGCCAACTATTGGGCGGGTATGCACCTAGGTAGGTACTTATTTATGTTTACAGATCTAAAATATTAGAAATCTCAGATGCTTCCTGTGGAATAGTAGCATATCGTTGGTAGGTATATCCAACTATTTAATCATATTTAATCTTAGCCGGGTGTCCACTGGGAGTACCATAACTACATTTACGTACCGACTACCGACCTACAAAAAAACCTGTCACCTACTTCCCAAAATAAAGTTATTTTTCACTTTAAAGTGTTTTTTTTTTAATGGGTTGTTTTTTTTAAGTTTTTTTAAATACTTTTTAGTTGTAGTACCTCCCGACACAAATTCGAATATCACTACGTGCTATGTAGATAACAGTGCCAGGAAGTTATTATAACATCATTCAACCAAGTGGGAAAAATACGTATTATTGAGGCTAACTCAAAAAGTACCCAAACAAAGTTACTAAAATGTATATGGGACTACTTCGAGAGCGTCCTCTTTCAAACAAAAAAGAATTTAGCATATCCGTTTTTATATGACGGAGTTATATCTGAACATACATTAAAAAAAATATAAATAAACATCCAAATTGAGAAACTCCTCCTTTTTTGAACTCGGTTAAAAATTAACGTATGTTAAATACATCATAAGTAAATTAAGAGTTACTCACCCGATTCGCTCAATAAATGGGGATTTGCTCCAAATTGTAGCAATGTTTGTACAATAGTGGTACAGCCACAACGGGCCGCCAACCTGATTGGCCAACCGCCTTCGAAATTAGGGTCTAAACCAAAGCTCAAAAGTTCAATAAAATCGTCCTCCTTATTACAAAAAATTAAATTTTTAATCTTGTGCGCTTTGCTTCCCATTGTAACGAGCGCGGAGCAACTTTTAATTTCCCCGTTATTTTTAACTACCTACATGTAGTGGAAATTTTTCACATACCTACTTATGCTAGGTACACATGCTGGCGATTTCAAAATCTCACGTCACCCACACAGATTTAGAAGAAATCGCCGGTGACTCAAATTCCTGCGTGCACAACTAGCATACCCTATGGGTGGATGCATACAGCAGGTTGCCGAGTCTCCAATCGGAAATGATAGCTGATAATTTACTACAAAAAATATTCTAGGTTTAGGCGTAATGAGCATGGGGACCCAAACGCCTCCTGCCGGAGGCTCTACGCGGGGGTCGTGCGGTCCATGGCCCTTTACGGGGCACCGGTGTGGGCGCGTTCACTAAGGCTGCGGCCAGCCCGCCGGTTGAACGCGTCCCAGAGGGTCATGGCCATCCGGCTGGCCCTAGGATACCGCACGGTCTCCTGTGAGGCGGCGAGCCTCCTTGCCGGATTACAGCCATGGGATCTGGAGGCAAAGGTCCTCGCGCACATTTGGGAGTGGCGCGAGGAGGCGAAACGCTGGGGCTTAACTCCGCTGCCGCGAGAAATCGCGGCACAGCGGACAGAGCTCCGGCGGGATCTCATGGCGTCATGGAGAGTGCGATTGTCGCAATCCAGCGCTGGTCACGCCACAATTGCGGCGATAAGACCCCTCTTTGAGGAGTGGCTAGAGAGGCGCCACGGCGTCCTCACCTTCCGCCTGACGCAGGTCCTCACCGGACACGGCTGTTTCGGGAGGTTCCTGCACAGGATAAGGCGGGAGGAAACGCCCGGGTGTCATCCTGCGTGAGATGCGCTACGTAAGCAATTTAACAGAGCAAAAAACACGAGACTCCCGGACGACTGGGAGATATACAAAGAGACCCAATACACGTACAAAAAACAGATCGGAACCGCTAGGAGGTCAGCTTGGCGGAAATTCTGTGAATACATTGAAACAAATAATGAGGCGGCAAGGGTAAGGAAGATCCTATCAACTGATCAGGACCGAACTCTCGGCGCGCTGAAAAAACCCGACAATTCATACACACTAATTGACTATGAAACCAGTAAGGTTCTTCTCGAGACTCACTTCCCAGACTGTAAAATCCTGGAGGACAGGACATGGGAGGCTGAACCAGAATGGACCCCAACGGAGCAAGACTGGTCAAGAGCCCGCAAAATAGTAACAGAAGAGCGGATAAAGTGGGCTATCAACAGCTTCCAGCCATACAAGTCAGCAGGGCTGGATGGCATCTTCCCAGCCCTGCTACAGTGGGGGGTAGATTATCTGACACAATGGCTGGTGGAGATCTATCGAGCCTGCATAGCACTTAGACACACACCTCTCGCATGGCGCGAGGTGAAAGTAATTTTCATACCCAAACCTGGCAAAACTGATTACACACAACCAAAGGCTTATAGACCTATAAGTCTCACATCATTTTTACTGAAAACCCTCGAGAGACTCTGTGATAGATATATCCGAGATGGCCCTCTCCGGGTAAAACCACTGCACAAACAACAGCACGCATACTCCACAGGCAATTCAACAGAATCCGCGCTGCATAGCGTGGTATCTAAAATTGAATGCGCAGTGGACCACAAATGCTCAGCACTGGCCGCCTTCATCGACATCGAGGGCGCCTTTGACAAGACCATGTTCAACAGTATAAACACGGCCCTCGACAGACACAGCATAGACTCGACCCTGAGTGGCTGGATCACCAACATGCTCAAATTGAGAGCTGTACAAGTCACAGTAAATGACACTACGAGGGCCACCGTTGCAAAGGGCTGCCCGCAAGGGGGCGTCCTCTCGCCACTTCTATGGAACCTAGTAGTAGACAGCCTCATTAAAACACTCAACGACAAAGGTGACTTCACCGTAGGCTACGCCGATGACCTAACCATAATAATAAGCGGGACCCATGAAAATACTCTATGCAACCTTATGCGACAATCCCTGAAAATAGTAGAGGAATGGTGCAACAAGCACCAACTCTCAGTAAACCCTACAAAAACCGAACTGATTCTCTTCACAAAAAAGAGAAAACTGACGACACTACAACTACCACGATTCTTCGACAACTCTAAGCCTATCAACTGAAACCAAATACCTGGGCATCTTTTTGGATAAACAGCTGAACTGGGCGAAACATGCCAATTACATCACTACAAAAGCCAGCATATCCCTGTGGCAGTGCAAGCGACTGCTTGGCAGGAACTGGGGGATTAGTCCCAAGGTCACCCACTGGTTATACACCACAGTCATCCGACCAATTATCACATACGGCTCACTGGTCTGGTGGCCCAGGACAGACCTGAGCACAGCCCAAAGAGATCTCGAAAAACTGCAGCGGTTTGCCTGTGTTGCGATCACTAGCAGTATGAGAACTACACCCACTGCTGCCCTGCAGGCAATGCTTGGTCTGCCACCACTGCACCTTATTGTGAGGGAGGAGGCGGCCCTGGCTGCCTTTAGGCTCCACTTATCAGGAACCCTAAGCAAAGACTGCAGAGTTAGGCATGCACGCATAAAGGAAGATGCGATCAACCGATGGCCAATGATGGCATCACCCTGCGACAAAGCCCCGAAAACACATCACTTTCAAAGGCACTACAGCATAATACTCACAGAAGAACAGGGTGATTACTCAGGTCCGAAAGAGATGAGAGTATACACCGATCGATCGAAGACCGACTCTGGTACCGGGGTCGGAGTTTTCTCACACGACCTCAACATAAATATATCCAGACCATTGGGCATGTTCAACACCGTCTATCAGGCGGAGTGTGTGGGCATCATACAAGCGGTCCACGCCCTAGAAGCCAGGAGAGTTACGGACACTCACATACGTATACTCTCCGACAGCGCCTCAGTTCTGCAATCCTTACAGAAAAAATATATTACCTCGAAGCTAATACTAGAATGCCACAATGCACTAGAACAAACAACGGTATCTAGCCGCAACAAAGTGACACTGCAATGGATAAAAGGACACAGCGGATCGCTAGGTAACGACGCAGCCGACGAACTTGCTAGACGAGGATCCAGCACGGCAGTATGTGGACCCGAGCCTATCGTACCCATCCCCTTCAACCAAATACGCAGGTGGCTACAGGAGTTCACCCACACACAAGCGGAGAACTGGTGGACTTCGACACCGGGCTGCAGGCAGTCCAAGGAAGCTATGCCATCCTTGGATAGCAGGCTAACCAGGCGTTTATTGCGCCTGGACAGGAACGGCCTGCGCCTGGTGACGGGGACCATCACGGGCCACTGCTCGCTAAACAAACACTTCCACACAATAGGCATAACGGACAGCCCTCTGTGCAGAGCGTGCATGGAGGCTGAGGAAACCGTAGCACACGTGCTCTTTGAATGCACAGGCGTCACCCAGATTAGAACAGAAACCCTCGGGTCACCCAGATCCTACACAGATGTCCTGAACAGACCAGGAGACTTAATTAGCTTCTGGAGGGAGGTGGGCTGGTTGGAGTAACCATCTAACGGCCGCCATGGCCCACGCACAATGGTCCACTTCACGGACTAAGTGCGGAAACCAAACTCTATAACATAGAACATAGACAACGCCCGGGTATCACCATTGTGTGGATCGCCCGGAGGACACGGTGGAGCATACGGTGGAGTTCTGCCCAGCTTGGGCGGAGCATCGCCGTGTCCTCGTGGAGGCGATCGGCGGCGGTGATCTCTCGCGTCCGGCCCTGGTTCAGGCCATGGTACGGAGCGAGAGGAAATGGGAGGCACCTCCTTCTGCGAAGCGGTAATGCTCGCGAAGTAGGAGGCGGAGCGCTTGAGGGAGAGGCAAATTTCGCGTCCTCACGCCCCTAACCGCTGCAGGAGGAGACGCCCAGGGCGTCGGGAATCGCGAGGCGATTTCCGGCCACCGTAGACGCGGGCTTGCGGACGGTGAGCAATGGGTGGCTCACCGTCCGATAAGGACCAGGCCCGGGTCGACGGCGCGTTGTGTTCCACGCGCGCCTCAAAGAGATGTCAGCAGATTTGAAGGGGTCCACTAGGGCCGAAACCTGCCGGGGTTGCGAAGAAAATCGAAAGGGAGATCGTGGCCCCCGGCAACAGGGCAACCGAAGGAACACGGGTGGGTTTTAGTCAGTAAGAGTCTAACACGCCCTCCTGCTCCGCCCAGAGCGGGAGAAGTTATTTGATGATTTCCCACCCAAAAAAAAAAGGCGTAATGAGCATAGGTAGATCATTACGCCTGCTCAAAGCGGATTGGCGATTTCAGACTTCACCGATGTCAGTGATATTCAAAATAAACTCAGAAAGTACAATGAATTCAAAAAGTCATGGCGTGCCCACAGAGTTTTCAGGCCACTGGGCCATCACGACATAAGAATTAATATTTATATTGAGGATCGGATCCATACTTTTATTCCCATACTGACACGACCAACCAAGGTTTCTGTGAAATTTGTGGGCACGCTACTGTCGTCTCAGTGAAGCCAGAATGTACGCTCCAGTCTCGGTCTGGCTGGCTCTGGTTTCTGGTGGCACTAACTAAAGTATTACCAGACCATAGCACGGTACCTATAGCACCAGACGAACGTAGACAAAAGGAATAATTATTATTTTTAAGTATGCTTCAAAATAATTATTCCTTTTGTCTTTTCTGTTTGAATCTTGGAAGTACTAAGTACGGTACTTACTACTTCCATGATTCAAACAGAAAAAGAGAGCAAAACAATGGTCTATGGTCTCGACTAATTTGTGATGATCACTGATTGTCAAATCATCAAATGTCAAATCACATCTCAAATGAGTTTGAGTTTGACATGATTTGACAGATTCTGGTTGGTTTGTTGCAGTTTGTTGGAATGTAAGTGGAATTTAGCTACTTCAGAATGTTATGAAAATACGGTGTGAAATGTAGTTAATTTTTCTAGGCGCCGACAATAAAATCAAAACTTTCTCCAAATATTTGACCTATGATTATTTATATTCCTAAACTAAATAATTATGGGAAGGCAAGTAGGAAAAGTAACCTGACAAACACTGCCTTATTTATATTTTTTCCGTAATATCTTTGTATTTTTCAGGCATGCAGAATGGAGGAAAATTGCGAAAAGGGAACGAAGAAAACGGATCCGCACAATTCAAGCTATAGAAAGAGGTATGTCAACAAGAATCATGGATAATTATTTCTTTTATTGTATTAGGTACAAATGTATTCTCGTATACTTACTTCAATACTGCTATCAATTTTCTTTTTGCCTGGTTTAGCCTTCCCCTAAGACAACCCACTGAGGGTCAGTGAGTCAGCTTCTTTATTTTTAAATAACTTCTCCTTTAATCTAGTTGTTTCAGTTTATATGCATTATCAACTGGCACATTAAGTCTAGTTCCAGTTTCACCAAGCAAAATTTTACAGGAGAGCTATTCAAAGATGCAAAGATGGATATGCTTCTTTTTCACAGCTTGTTGAATAGATTGTTGTAATAATAAAAATTTATGTATTGACTTCTAGATAAAATTTTCTTTACTGAATGGTATATCAAACAACAAGACCTAGAGGAAGAATTAATTATTGAACAAATAAATAAACAGAATGATGAAGAAAACGAAAAATGGATTCAAGCTGAAAAAATTGCAAACACACAATGGAAAAAACTTCAAGAAGAAAAAGAAAGACTGAAACAAAAACGCCTTGAACAAGAAGCTAAGCTAAAGCTGGTAAGACTGCATTGTACTTTTATCCTTTTATATTCAAGAAATCTGTACACAAATGGTTGATTTTTCACTCTGCCATCTGTTGTTCAATAAAATTGTTGAATTTCTTACCACAATATTGATGTAAATTTGTCGTTCTAAACTCAATGGAGATCTCAGGCTGTGTACTAGACACCATTATAAATTTTATAAAATCATTATAATAAAATTGTGGCAGGAATGGGAGTTAGAACAGAAGAAGAAACAAATAGAAGAAGAAAGGATTAAAGCAGCTCAAGAGGAACTCAAGAGAAAGCAAGACATATTCATAGAGCACTTGGATTTGTTTTTGTCTGGAGATTCAGTTGAGCCTCCGGCTGAATTGAAAGTGATGCATGAGACAAGACCCGATGCTGAACTTTGTCCATTTTTCTCTAAAACAGCATGTTGTCGATTTGGTGATCAATGTTCAAGGAACCATCAATACCCGGGCATCAGCAAAGTATATCCTTTTCATAAATTCAATATCATAATGCAAAACAATGAAAAATTTTCGATTACAGGCCAAGCTGTAGGCAAAAAGTTTACTATTTTATGTTACTCGCACACTACCATTTGCATGCATTTTGAGTTAAATGGCTATTAATAAAACCAACTTTTTATTTTAGGTGTTATTAGGTACAAATTTTTATAACCATTTTGGGTTAAGTAATGCAAATGTGAATGAATATGATACAGATATAATGTTAGAATTTGAGGATAGTGATACATATAAAGAATACAAAGACTTTTTCTTTGATGTATTATCTGAATTTGAAAAATTTGGTCGAATAACACAGTTTAAGGTGAGTAATAATATAATATACCAAATCTGCAAGATAATAATCAACCTCTATCTCTGAAAGCCTAAACAAGTTGATCAGCAAATCTTGTGTTAACTCATGAGGGATTGTTGACCGCATAATATTTGTCACAAACATGTATAGAAATAGGCTTCCATTATCTAAAGACAATATTATTTTTAGAACTATTGAATACAATATTTTTACTCATATCAACTTCAGATTTTTGCCATCTACACATGGTTGATTTTATAATGATCAAAAGAAGGTTTGTACACAAGTCTTTAAAATTCTATTCTTTACATAAATAAGAGATATCCGTATCATACCTATTTAAAATCGTAATAGTTAAGGTTTAATCTGGTTGTAGGTCTGTAATAACTATGAAAAACATCTTCGAGGAAACACATTCATAGAATTTGGTGAGCTGCGATGTGCTGTTGCAGCATATCGATCTCTACATACACGCTGGTATGGCGGCAGACAGCTATCCTTACAGTTTTGTCTTATAAATTCCTGGAAAAATGCTATATGTGGTAACTATTCTTTTTTTTGAGGATATATAATTTGCATTAAATGCATTATACGGAATTTAAATGAATGTGTAATTATTTACATTACAGGCCTCCAATTACGAAGGCGTTGCCCAAAAGGTCGTGCTTGCAATTTTTTACATGTCTTCAGAAATCCAAATAACTTATATAATGGATATTATACCAATGATATTATTCAAGAGAAGGATAGGTGAGTCGAGGATATTAAAAACATTATTTAGTATTTTGATTGCTTCCTTGGTAGCAATAGTAGCAAGAAATAAAAATTAATACTACCCGTTTTTTATATACTTGTACATATTATTATTATTAAGTGTTAGTTTTAAAAATCATGTAAATACGTATGTGTAAATAAAAATTTCATTTAGTGTTTGACCTTCAAAAAGAAGTAAAATAAATTAAATTAATATACATTGTTTTCAGGACTCCCTGTTCGTCAATGCGGTCATGGAGGTGGTCCGAATCACCGGAAACGGACGTTTCTAAAAGAGAGATTTCAAGACGTTCTGAAAGAAGCGACAGACGACGTCGAAGATCTCGACACTGCGATGAAAATGATAAACATTACCGAAGAACTTCAACTCGACGAAGTGACCGTCGTTAGTTGCGAGCTATTGATTTTCTAACGAGGTATTTTAAGAGAAAATGCTCTAATCTAAATAATAACCTGGGTATTTATTAAACTGATAGTTTTTTGAATAAAAAACCTATCATAAGTTCGAAAAATATTTGACCGAATTTCATTTCACCTAAAACTTTTCAACTATTATCGTTTCGGTCACGTCTGCCACTGTATTAGTTGACCTATTATCAATTGTATTTTTTTCGTTACTCCGACGTTTCATTTAGTCGAATAACTTTACCGAAGTTACACTTAGCCGAAATAACATTTGTTCGAAGTATTATGTTTGCAAACATTCATTATACCACTGTTTTAATTACCATATTTTCATTTCACCAAACGCCTAGAAAGTTTGTGCACACAATTTCATCTCTAATTTTTGCTATTACTTTTTAGTAAGAAGCATGCAAACAAAGGTGCTTGCTTCAAGCATGCAAGCAGGCATGCAGCATGCAAGCAAGCATGCAGCGTGCAAAAAAGCATGCAACATGCAGGAAACATTGTTTCTGTCACGGCTTCGGCGCTGCGGGGTTTGGGCGGCCCCACGCGAGCTTATCGTCGCAGATGGTTTTAACGCTCACCGCGGCGGTGGGCTTTCAAACCACCTGCTTTCCCAATCTATTACTATACTCTATGCACCTGCTCCTCAGCTCGCGGGCCGTTCCACGTCTACGCGGGCTTAAATTACACTCTAGGGGTAGGGCAGACAAGACTGCGTGAAGTCGGTTTTGCAGCGATTCGTTTTTGTCACTAAATTTTGTAGCACAACATATTGACTTTTTATGAGACTATTTTAATTTAATATTGAAAATGCTACCAAGTAACCGGCTACATATTTGTGACCAAATAATATTCCGTAAAATGTTGTTTCGGTGTGGTGAAAATATGGAAAATGAAAAAGTTCAAAAGAGACTTCGGCCAATAGCAAAAAGTTATTTTGTAAAATAATACCTATGACAAATGATACTTCGATGATCTAAAAATATATCAAATAATGCATATAGCAAAAAAGACGTCGGTCAATAGTTTTCGGTAAAATAAAATTCAAAAACAAGAAAAATTTGGAAAAGTGGTCGGTTCCAAATAGGCTCGATTTGCTGTTTTGACGATCAATAAGATCTATCAGCTCCTATTTTATCGATCGTTACTGTCACCTGTAAACGATCGATAAATATTAAGGATTAACTGTATTAATTTAATAATCGAGCAAATTTGGGTACTCCTACGACTAATTTAAATTGAACGTTTTAGATGTTTGACAAATTATGAAAATAATAAATTATGACCAGACCTGCTTAGGACAAACAACTGGCCAAGTGCGAGTCGGACTCGCGCGCGAAGGGTTCCGTACCATTATCTATAAAAATGAGCAAAAAAATCACGTTTGTTGTATGGGAGCCCCCTTAAATATTTATTTTATTCTTTTTTTTTTGTATTTTTTGTTATAGCGGCAACAGAAATACATCATCTGTGAAAATTTCAACTGTCTAGCTATCACGGTTCATGAGATACAGTCTGGTTACAGACTGATGACACGCGTTGATCGTCAAAAAACCGGACTACGCACAATGAAGGGTTCCGTAGTTGGGATGAATTCCAAATACAAACTTAACATTGTAAGTTGATATACATGTTACATACATACAACTACAAATTTTTATCTATTTTCTTAAATATCTTTTAATTTTTTTATTTGCCCCCATATTCAAAATTCATTTATTTACGTTACAACTTACACGTCCGTATTCGGGTCACAGAAATACATATGTGTACCAAATATCAACTTAATCGGTCCATTAAATTCGGAGCAAGTTGGCTGTGATTGATGGAAAGACAGACACACGTGTAATCCTATAAGGGTCCCGTTTTTCCTTTTGAGGTACGGAACCCTAAAAATGGAGCAAACCTGTAGACCTTTCAAAATTACAATCATAAATAAAAATATTACAAAACTTATGTACCTACCACGGTTACCAACAAAAACGGTCAAAAAACACTTAATAAGATTTAAAAAGTTAATTATTGAGGAAATATATAAAACATCGAAACAAACATAATAAAAAATTACTGAATAGCAGTTGATTGAAAATAATTTTGTGTCAATTTTGATGACATGAAAAAGGGTCAGTGTTATTGGTATTTCGTTGCGGACTGTACCTAAAGCACAGATAATATAGTAAAGTGCCTGCTCGGCACGGTTGCCAACCGCGTCCCGACAGAGGTGACCTTGGTGGTTGACAACCGTGTAGATGGTGGTTTACGACCAAATTTCAAACAGCTCTGCCTGTCTGCCAGCCAAGGTCATGGGGACGCGGTTGGTAGCGGTGTAGCAGGCACTACATGCTCTGTAATTGTACCTACCTAGTTTTTGCTTTACTTCAGCTTCTAGCTGCATACTATTGCAAGGAATCTCGGAATGTATGTAATTTAAGTTTATAATAATAAAATACGTTTTTGAAATTATAAGTATATTTTTATAACAGAATAAACGAATGTCCAAAAGCTCCTTTTTCTATTCTATTGTGACCAATCCCTGATTTAACTGTATAAGCTCGAAACTAAAAGCGTGTTGCGGCGCGGGCAACAAAAGCTAAACAATATACAACTTGACCGTATATCTTATGCATGAAAAGTTTCCATACACGAGAGATACGATAAAAGTTACATAAACCGTGACGCGCCGTACCGCACCGCGCTGGGAGCTCCTAAACCACTCTTATTTGAGAACTCACTAAGGCTAGCCTACCCTGTCCCGACCCAGCTAAAAGAGGGCGTGTCTTTACCGTGGTGTCCCTATCGGACAAGGCGGTAGTTTGAACAATTGGTACCGTGAAACCTGGCAACTTTGCCACTTTACGGTGGGCAAAAAAGTTTGAACAAGTTTTTCTTAAAAAATCTCTATGATGTTATAAAAAGCAATCAATGAGATATGTAGTAAATTTTATGCATTATTGAAACACAATCTTATATCTATTGTTTTCTCATTATTTAATTATGTTTTAGTCCAAAAACCTTTTATGGCAAAGTGAACTATCACTTGTGGTAAGATTGCCATCCCAAAATTTAGGAAAAATTTAAAAGAGTTACCATAAAAAATCACAGTCATCATTGCCGCATGCTTGGTCACAGTAAAAATATACTACAGTTGTATAATATTTTACACTGGCAATTGAATTTCCAAAATGTGGCAAATTCACCCGCCTTGTTTCGATTTTTTCAAAATAAATAGAAATTGCTGTCAGGATTGCATCAGTAAAATTAGGGGTAGGTAGTAGGAAACAAAACTAAATAACAGGATTTTAGTTTCGTACTTGTGACAGCCCTAGCCTCTAAAAAAATATGGCAAAGTCGACGTTACTAAAACTTTGCATTGGGTTGGTATATTTGCCAACAGTGATTTCTGAGGTTTAATTGGTTAAAGAGACGTAATTATCATGATTTTATTCAAAGAATATTATTAAGAAAGTGGTATTATAGTTTGACTTATCTACACAAGGTATATCCCACCTATTTTCATTAAAGTTTCGGAGCATAAAGTCACTCACAGTTAGCGCGGGAAAAAAGTAACCGCCAAAAAATTACAGTTCTATAAGAGCTGAGTTGTCATATACAATAAAATGTTGCCAATCAAATATTCAAATTTGATTTAAGAGGATTACAAACCTTAATAAAAATACAGTTTTGACGTAACAAATTATTTTGCATCGTAAGGCGGTACATGGCAAATTAAACAACCTTTGGCAAAGTTGCCAGGTCTCACGGTATCTCGGAATAAATTATGGTGAGCAAGACGCGACCGGCGCACAGTAGGCTGAAACGGGGGCTGGTAAAGGACTTAGCATTTAAAAAAAAAAGTTTATTTTTCTGATATATTACATATTGTGTTGGATTTATCTATCGATTATAAGTAATTATTTCTATGAGGGTCGTTCAGATAACTTAATATTTTCGGAGTTATAAATATCCAAAGTAATTTTTGTATGAAGCAAAAGAAAAAAATGTGAAAATCGCGAAATTCTCAAATTTTCTCAAAGAATTGACTCTACGTATGCATAGTACGTATATTTGTCCTATTTTAGCGCCTATTCTCGGGTTGCGATTTTCTGCGATTTGGTCGCAATTTCAAATTTTGTTCTCTATTCCACACCACCATAGAGGTTAAGAACTAGGCGCGTTTTTTTTTATGTAGTGGGCTCCCCTTTAGGCCTAATCCACTAAGGACTAATAAAATAAATAAAAATACAGTTGCATGGTCACTTGAGCATATTCGTGAAATTTCGCTGTGTCAATGTGGTAACCTGATGAAATTGCCTCTAAAATGATTGCAAATCGCCTTATTAATTCTTCACTAACACCAGTTATCTCAGCATCATCTCAGCTCATGTTTGGATTTGCAAAAAATCTTCTAGCAGTATTTCCGTCATTCGTGGAGCCGTGCCCTTGTTTAACAACATCAATCAGAAGTCCCATTCTATTTTTAAAAGCGTCTTGTATGTCTTTCTTTCTTCTTTCCATGATGCACTTGTTGTCTCCCTTTACTGTCCATGTCTGTATCGTTAATCTGTAGGCTATATGCATAATGCATTCCATCATTCGTATCCAGGTATGCAATGATGACAATCCGTATTTACAGAGATCTGGATCAGTCGGTTTTGATGCAATTAAGGGCAAATTATTCATCTCTGTTGGAGTGGCTTTACAAATGTCGCATCTCTGAGATGAAGTATCACATAAAATTGATGTTGCTTTTCCGTCTATCATAGTCATTAATAAAGAGCGTGAAATTTTTATTTCTCCAACTTCTGTTTTCACTAAATTTACAATCTCTTCCTCAATAGCACTTTTTTCCCGCAATATCGTTATTTTATTTTCTTTTACAAATTCGAGAAAGGTTGGACGGCACCAGTAAGATGAATTTGGTGAATCGTTTTGCCAGATAACTTGTTCGCCGCACACTAATTTTATTGGCACTAAACTACCCATAAATATGCTTGAATCGTCAACTTGACTTTCTTGTTCATCGTCTGTTTGCATTTTTTGTTTGTAATTGGCTTGATTAGAAGCACCGTCAAATCCCCACTTACTGATTAGTGTAAATTCTTTACAACCACTATCTATGACGAGTGACGTCATTATTCTTGTTGTCGTTATATCCAATAGAGCTTGTAACTTTATTTTAGCTGAGGTTTCTGTCACTGTAATTGCATCTTTTAGTGGATAGATTTCTGTTTCGCATGTTGCACTTGATAATAAGATGGAAATATATTACTGTCTTTTTCGTTAACACTTTTTCTTAAAGTATTGTATTGCCACTTGGTCAGCTTAAGTGATAAAAATAACCCTAAAGCCTCATCCGGAGAAAACACAGGTTTTGTTTCTTTAACAGATATGCACTTTTTAACTTTTTTTACATATTGGGGATTCTTTAGTAAATGTTCTAGTATTTTAGCAACCTCCTCATTCCCATCCGCTTTCAACTGCTCAAAATATGCATATTTTATTTCGTCCGAAGATAAATGAAAGTTTTCTGCACGTCTTTTTTTCTGTTTAGGCGCTACTTCACAAAAAGGTTTTCTTGGGCTTTGTTCGGTGGAGACACCGACATGCGACAGAAACTTTTGATGGTGATACATACTGAGTTGATGTACTCGGTGCTGGTTGATCTTCATTACTGCCTATTAAACACTTTATAAAGTCTGGCCATATTATGTTTTCTTGTAACCATTCACTATTTTTAGTTCTGAATATATTTTCTTTACGATAAGCGTTTCCCATCTTCTATTTAAATTATAACAAAATTTTGAACAAAACAACTTTAAGGTCTTTTCGTGATCATCACTTAATTCGACTAAAAATTTAGACCTTATCTCACTACACAAACTGTCATTATTTTTAATACTGCCACTGTTTTTTAAAATAACGAAAAGATCAAGGTTTGTCACTAAATTTTCAAACATTTTCACAAATACAAAATAACAAATAAGTAAGTAATGAATGTGTGGGGGTAGTGCGTCTATTATGGTGGGTAATAGAACACTTAAGTACGTTTGAATGCAACCGAACATTCCGTAGATACCCTATCGTTGCACCAATCACGTTACGACACGTCATAACTTGTTGTTGCGCTCGCGCACTCTTATCCCTTGATTCCCGGAAATAAGTCTCAAAACAAATTACGTCATACCTACCTATGGTGGTGGAAAATGTCGAACATTGTTTTTTTTTTAAAGAACTAAGTAGGTATTGAGGTTTTCAGGCCGTTTAGTATATATTATTTTTAATTTCAATTTAATTGGAATAAATTGCTTAACTAAAATAACATGACTCTTCATACAAATTTGATATGGGTATATCTCCGAAAGTACTCGTTAAATTAAAAAAAGTCAAAGAATAAAAACGTTTTAAATTTATGCCTAGATACCAAAAAAATACATTTGATCTCTTAAGACCCAACCTTGTAATCCCAGCCCACTGTGCGGCGGCGGGTTTAAAAACAGAAAGCTCATAACAGGTGGCAGCACAGTTGTACGCCTTTAACCGCCATTATTGTGTTTACTTTTGTGTCTATCACAAATTATACAAAAACTAAATAAATATGTATGAGACTTGGAGTGTAGCGCAACTATTTCAAAATCAAGGATACTGTACCAAGTTTATGTAGTCGCGCGACATGTGCAAGAAGCAAGGATAAGTGCACATTAGATAAACATAAATCTAAAGTAATAGACACTTTAAGAAACAAATGTGGAATAGACATTTTCTAAATATATACGGCAATTTAGTATTTTTTCCCTTAAAATACGGCAAACCAGACTGTGAGATACGGCGTGTCAGATTTTTACGATAACAACACTGTTGTATGTAATGAAAACAGACTTAGTTCTCTTGGGAGCATCACCTATAAACCACTTTTTCCCATATAAAGGCTTAAAGGATAGCACATCGTCTCGACGAAATAGGTATCGGATTCGATTGTTTTTTCGGAGAGCTTTCTCCCAGTTTTCTTCTTATAACATCCTTGGCAAATACATGGATCTCCGTATTTTTACAGTAAACGGCTGCGCAACTGGGCTCAATAATTAATTATGCGTAAAAGAAGTCGCTTGTTTACAAAAAATGTATGGCTACCTACCAAATTATCAGACGCTGAAGATCAGCGCCAACTGACTTAAGTGAGCAAGTGGCAGTTTTTATCCCCAATAAACGGTATGTTAGTTCTGAATCTGAACAATCGTATTTGGCAAAAATGCATGTAATTAGCAAGTACTTTTATTATCTGTCAAAATTACTGACATAACATACTAGCATTGAGATAGTAAAAACACGGAGGCGCCGCGATATTCTATACATATATTTGCTTATACAAATATGGGTGAAAAACGAACTAGAATGTGAAATATCGTGTTATTTCACTCTTTCTAATGTGGTAATCGTATTTGATAAAAGAGACAACAATATTTCAGTTCTCATAATGGCAACATTTTGTTGAGACGTAGTAACAGTTGTAGGTAAGTGCCATATCCGCCATAATATGCGACAAGTTCATGGTAGTTCTGCTGTCAAGTGGTTGTTTACTTTTTCTTTTATTGAGATTTGTGAGAAAATTACGTGGAGTTTTCCTTTAAAACTACATATATACGCTGGAAAACACCAACTCAATATGCCTGTGTGTTGTATTGTGAAGTGTGGTGCAAGAAAGAAGGAAAATCAACCTCAATTATCTTTGCACAGGTTAGCAGCCTGTTTTCATGCAATAGTACATAAAGTGATAAACTTTCGATGAAAAAATTGCTAGGTGATCATTAAATACGGCTTAAATTTTAATATATGGGTTTATTTCCGTCCAACAGACCTTTTTATTATTCCATAATTTCATTCGTTTGTTTACAATGATATGTCATGGTGGAATAGTGTTGTACCGTTTCCGTAATAGTTTCTGATACTAGTTCCTTCGCTGCGCTGAAATGATATTGCTAGGTCCGGCCCGTAGTTTACAGCAAACTGTACTCTTTGGTTCATAGCACCGAGAGACCGTTCCGCAGAGTTTTATCTAGTGTATACGATTTTTTTGTTGAAGTTTTTAAGATGAACAATATTGTAAAACATACATTTTATGTAACTTTTATGATTTCCGCGGCGCACGCTAATAAAGTTCCCAGTCCGCATGATTTTATCCGACATCTTCAACAATAATCGTCAAATTTCAGCCAATTTACACAAAACTTTAATGAATTATACACTAAAACCTTCCGTATGAATCACTCCGTCCATTAGTGAAAATTGATTGAAAATCCGTTTAGTAGTTTTTGAGTTTTTCGCGTTCAGACAGACAGAAAAACAGACAGACGCGGCGGTGGACTTTGTTTTATAATATGTAAGGATGTGTATTATTCCGAATGTTCATTTATGATAAAATTGTTAAAAATTTAATTCACTAATGCCCGTTTTCACCGACAGCTAAGTGACACTTAAATGAATACCTAAATAAAACTGCACTGTTGGATTTTCAACTCTCAGCGCTGAGTCTACCGTTGAAAATCCAACAGTGAACTTTTATTAGGGATTCATTTAAGTGTCACTTAGTGAAGGTGAAAACAGGCATAAGACTTGCATGCTCACTCGATACTAAATATTTGGCTTTGTTTAAACGTTCACTTGCCAAATATTAGGTTTGCGTTACAAATATTTGTGAAAACTTTATTTGCTAAGTAATAATTCTATAAATGAAATTATAATTATGCGGAAAATTGTTTGGGAAGTGATAAATTGTCAATACTCGTTTTTTCTGTTACAACGGACTATTAGCTAATATTTTTTTAATATGATTCAACCGTGATATCTAGTAAGATTCGTAATACTATTACGTACTAGTATCGATACTCGAAATAGTAACACTATGTTCCCTGAATGACACAACCCTAGCATTGGCAGCCATTTTATGAGACATTTTGAGTTGTAGGTATGCACCTTTTTTTTGTAGGTATTTCCAGTCCATACTTATTAAATGTCTATGCATACTAGCAAATTCATAGACATTTAATAAGTATGGACTGGAAATACCTACAAAAAAATGGTGCATACCTACAACTCAAAATGTCGCATAAAATGGCTGCCAATGCTAGGGTTGTGTCATTCAGGGAACATGGTGTTACTATTTCGAGTATCGATACTAGTACGTAATAGTATGACGAATCTTACTAGATATCACGGTTGAATCATATTTAAAAAATATTAGCTAATAGTCCGTTGTAACAAAAAAAAAACCAGTATAGACAATTTATCACTTCTCAAACTATTTTCCGCATAATTATAATTTCATTTATAGAATTATTACTTAGCAAATAAAGTTTTCACAAATATTTGTAACGCAAACCTAATGTTTGGCAAGTGAACGTTTAAACGAAGCCAAATATTTAGTATCGAGCGAGCATGCAAGTCTTATGCCTATTTTCACCTTCACTAAGTGACACTTAAATGAATCCCTAATAAAAGTTCACTGTTGGATTTTCAACGGTAGACTCAGCGCTGAGAGTTGAAAAACAGTGCAGTTTTATTTAGGTATTCATTTAAGTGTCACTTAGCTGTCGGTGAAAACGGGCATTAGTGAATTAAATTTTTAACAATTTTATCATAAATGAACATTCGGAATAATACACATCCTTACATATTATAAAACAAAGTACACCGCCGCGTCTGTCTGTTTTTCTGTCTGTCTGAACGCGAAAAACTCAAAAACTACTAAACGGATTTTCAATCAATTTTCACTAATGGACGGAGTGATTCATGCGGAAGGTTTTAGTGTATAATTCATTAAAGTTTTGTGTAAATTGGCTGAAATTTGACGATTATTGTTGAAGATGTCGGATAAAATCATGCGGACTGGGATCTTTATTAGCGTGCGCCGCGGAAATCATAAAAGTTACATAAAATGTATGTTCTACAGTATTGTTCATCTTAAAAACTTCAAAAAAAAAAAATCGTATACACATCATAAAACTCTGCGGAACGGTCTCTCGGTGCTATGAACCAAAGAGTACAGTTTGCTGTAAACCACGGGCCGGACCTAGCCATATCATTTCAGCGCAGCGAAGGAACTAGTATCAGAAACTATTACGGAAACGGTACAACACTATTCCACCATGACATATCATTGTAAACAAACGAATGAAATTATGAAATAATAAAAAGGTCTGTTGGACGGAAATAAACCCATATATTAAAATTTAAGCCGTATTTAATGATCACCTAGCAATTTTTTCATCGAAAGTTTATCACTTTACGTACTGTTACGAGCTGGGTATGGGATAAATTATTTACTACCAATCAGACAATTTAAATAACTTTATTGAACACAAAACACTTGAAACTTAATCACAAATACACTACTGATCACTATTCACTTAGATATCGCACTTATAGTTCACTTCGATTCGCTTCGTTGTATCGCCTAAATCAGACTGACTGCGTCGTGTGTCGGCTCTCTGCTTTTATACCGCCAATATTCAAGAACATTCCAGCTATGTGTAGAACGGTTCCAGAAAAACATCAACAAATAAACATTACCAGGAAATACAAAAGTAGTAGGTATAAAAAATAATAACCTACTTGTACCGAATAAAGAAATAGGTTCTTTATGCCCTCGGCGTACGGTCGAAATTACAATGACGAGTTCTAATATTGTTTATAAGTAGTTACCTACTTAACTTCAAACCAATAATAATGGAATGCTTCTCGAAGTTTTTAGCGCAAACACACTGTAATCCGTGCTTTCTCGAAAGATCTCGTACGTACGACGTAACACTGCCCCCTCCTTAGACATGCTCGTCCCGAGCATCATTAGCCCCGTAGTATCGGGCCAATCGGTCTACATGAACAATCTTAGGCGCACCTCGTAGACCCTTCTGTATTCGGTAGGTGACATCGTTGATCCTAGTCACGACTCGGTATGGTCCATCCCAATTTGCTTGCAATTTCGGAGACTTCCCCTTGCTCCGCACTGGGTTATGTAACCACACCAGTGAACCCTCGTCGAAACCCCTACTGTTTGCCTTGCGGTCATAACGGATCTTCATCTTCTCAGACATCTGTTGGCCGGATTGTCGGATATGCTCATAAACATCATTCAACTTGTTACGCAAATCATTTGCGTAATCTGTTACACTACGTGGAGCATCAGGGGGAGTTCCAGTGATTAAATCTGCAGGCAACCGTAATTCCCTTCCAAAGTTCGCGAAGGCTGGCGTCACAGTCGTACTTTCGTGGACTGCGCTGCGGTAGGACAGCAGAAACGGCTGTATGTGCTTGTCCCAATCCCTCTGCCTATTTTCCACGACTTTTGCCAGATATCTCTCTAACGTTTGGTTGAATCGTTCCACCATTCCATCAGATTGTGGGTGGTAAGAGGTGGTTCTGGTTTTGTAGGTACCCATCAATCGACAAGTTTCCTGAAATACTTGCGATTCAAAATTCCTTCCTTGATCGCTGTGTATTTCTAAGGGTACTCCAAAACGACAGAAAACTTCCTGAACTAATTTATCTGCGACAGTTGTAGCTTCTTGGTTAGGAATGGCGAAGACTTCTGGCCACTTTGTGAAGTAATCCATGACCACCAGGAAGTACTTGTTCCCGCTCTCACTTTCTGGAAATGGTCCCGCAACGTCTAGTGCTATCCGTTCCCAAGGGGCTCCAACGTTGTACACTTTTAATGCACCTCGGCTGCGTGTGTGGGGTCCTTTCACGGCCGCACAACTGGTACATTTGCGACACCAGTCCTCCACATCATCTCGACAGTGGATCCAGTAAAAGCGTTCTCGAATTTTTAGTAGAGTCCTTTTTACTCCCATATGTCCTCCTGAACATCCATCATGGTAGAGCCGTAGAACTTCCGGCACCTTAGCTTTAGGGACAACCATTTGTAGATGACAGCTGTCCCCTCGAGCGTTTTCCCATTTACGGCACAAGACTCCATCCTGGATCATCAAGCTGTTCCATTGCGCCCAATAACTCTTCGTGATGGAACTCATCGCAGCCACATCACTCCACTTAGGTTTAGGAGCACCAGCTTTGACCCACTCGAAGATCGGTTTGATGTCCGAGTCATTTTGCTGAGCCTGCTGTAGGGTTTCCTTCCATTCATCGCTGAGATCTGTTCTAAGCATCCTCACGGGCACTACTTCCTTAGTCTCTTGCCTGGCACAGTGCTTACAGTCTTTAGGACAAGGTCTTCTTGACAAGGCGTCTGCGTTACCGTGAGTTCTCCCACTGCGATGTTCAGTTATGAAGTCAAACTCTTGTAGTAGTTCAATCCATCTCGCCACTTGCCCCTCTGGATTCTTAAACTGTAATAGCCACTTCAATGCAGCATGGTCAGTTCGTAATTGGAATTTACGTCCCAGCAAATATTTACTGAAGTGCTGCAATGTCTTTACTGCAGCGAGTAGCTCCCGTCTTGTAACGCAGTAATTTCTTTCTGGTTTGGATAAAGACTTGCTGAAGTAAGCTATCACAACCTCTTGGTCTCCTTTCCGTTGAGACAGCACGCCCCCAATTCCAGTATTACTTGCATCGGTGTCAACTATGATGTCATTTTCAGTGTCAGGATATCCCAAAATAGGTGTATTGCACAGACGTTTCTTTAATTCCTGAAATGCGACGTCGCAGTTTTCGTCCCAACAGAATTGCCGCTTTTCCTCAGTGAGTTTGTGCAGAGGTTTCGCAATGTCGGCAAAATTCTTGACAAACCTTCGATAGTAGGAGCACAAACCCAGAAATGCTCTGACCTGTGTCTTGTCTTTCGGAACTGGCCAATCCTTGACGGCGATTACTTTTTCTGGGTCTGTTTGAACACCTTCCCCCGAAACTATGTGTCTTAAAAAGTTTACTTGTTGTCTGAAAAACGAGCACTTTTTCGGACTTAACTTGAGATTTGCTGTTTGGATTTTCGACAGCACTCGGTTGAGGTTTTTAAGGTGATCTTCAAATGTACGGCCCACGATGATAATGTCGTCTAGATATACAAGACATGCGTCTCCAATCAATCCGGCGAGTACTTGCTCCATCAACCTTTCAAACGTCGCAGGAGCATTGCACAAACCGAATGGCATAACTTTAAACTGCCACAACCCTTTTCCTGTTGAAAATGCAGTTTTCTCCTTATCCTTGGGATCTATTTCAACTTGCCAGTAGCCACTTTTCAGGTCAAGTGTGGTAAACCACTTCATACCAGTAAGCGTATCCAGTGTGTCATCGATCCTAGGCAGCGGGTAGCTGTCCTTCTTCGTGACGTCGTTCAGTCGTCGATAATCCACACAGAAGCGCATACTGCCGTCTTTTTTCTTTACCAGGACCACAGGAGAACACCATGGACTCGATGAAGGTTCTATAACACCGTCCTTCACCATTCCCTTAATCATGGTTTCCACCTCTTTTTCTCGTGCAACTGGCAGTCTTCTTGGTCGCTGACGGATTGGTAACTCGTTGCCTGTATTAATCTTATGCTGAACAAGTCCAGTTCTCCCTATGTCAGCATCGTTTGAAGAGAAAGTGTCGGCGTACTGAAGTAACATCTTCTTAGCCTTGTCCATTTCTCCTTTAGTTAAATCGCAGTTTTCCAAAAGCGTTGACACGTCAAATTTTGCACTACGAATTTTATTTCCGGTAGGCGGATCCTGCAATTGACGCATCCAAGCTACTTCCTCGCAAGTACCGATCAAGGTGCCCTTCTTGATCACATGCTCCTTGTCACTTGGATTCAGTATGCGTACTGCTGAGACGTTGGTGGCCTTGACCAAAGTACGTGCCATCTTCCATGGGAAGTCATTGTTCACCCTTTCTATCAGAACACTTCGATCTTTGTGTCCAGAATTCTGTGGTAAACTAATTGGCACAATTGTTTCTGATCTGCGAGGAAGAACAATCTCTTTCAAGCAGTACACTTTTCCTGATGGTGCACCTTCCATGAAGACTTCATCTGAACCACATTTCAATACTCCTTGATCAACGTCGATCTCGCAACGATGTTTCCGCATGAAGTCCAAGCCCAAGATGCAATCGTCCACTATATCGGCCTCCACGATGACATTGTGCTGGTAAGTTCTATCACCCAATTTTAACTCCACCTCCTTCTTGCCTCGGACGACTATGTGCTGACCGGTAGCTGTTAGTAATCGTATACGGTCGTGGTTATCGACGTAGTCCCCAAGAAACCGACTTGCTAGGTGAGAATTAACGACCGTGTGAGAAGCTCCAGTATCCAACGTCAGTTTGCATGGTGTTCCGTTGACTTCGCCTTTGATGGTCAGGCTGTTTCCATCATGTGCTTGCGAGATCAAGATTCTCGGGGCTCTTTCAATACCAGCCAGCACCCGCCCCCCAGTCCTGGCATTTACTCGTTTCCCTGCTGTGGCTGGGCAGTCACTTCAGCCACCCTTCCCTGCTGATCTTCTCTCGGGTTGCTGCGCTTAGGACAGCTTGACCGAAGATGACCCCTTTCTCCGCAAGTGTAGCACCTAGGACTGTACCCTTGCGGCCGGTCGCGTACAGGTGATGCTAAAACCTCCCTGACGCGGTGCGTTCGGTGGTCCTGCCTCACTGCCTCTACTTCTAAGGCATGGGCCAAGGCGTCTTTCAGCGTCTCATGATGCCCGAGTCTCACAGCGGCTCTAACTTCTAGGTCGCGTATTCCATCAACGAACGCTTGTACCAAATTCCCATCGATAAGTGCAGGGGCAGACTGGTATGCTTTCCGAACCAGCTTTTCAACTTCGAGGGCCCACTGCTGTAGGTTCTCGGCACTACGTTGTACACGATCCTTCAACTTAGCACGAAATACGTGCTCCAGGTGTGCGTCGCCGTATCTGGACTCTAACGCCTCCAGCAGCTGCTCGTAGGTTACATTCTTGCCGAGCGCCTCAAGAATGTTAAGAGCCTGGTCTCGGAGGCCCAAGGTGAGCGCGGTCATGGCTTGCGGTTTTGTCCATCCATTCGCCTTCATAACGGCCTCAAATTGAATTTTATAAGCCGACCACGAAGATGTGCCATCGAATGGAGGCACCTTAAAGCCCCGCGCTGAAGGTGCAGCAACTACTGAAGCTGCAGTCACGTCTCCAGTCTTCAGTTCCCCCAAAGCCTTCTTCACCCCAGCGATCTGAACTTCGGCTTCTGAGAGGCGATTCTCGTGCTGCTGTACCTGATCCTTCATCACCTTAAGGTCTTTGCCAAAAGTTGCATGAAGATCCTTTATGAGGAGCATCTGCTCGTCTTGGCGGCGGACCTGCTCCTCCTTGTCTCGCTGCAACTGCTCTTCCAACCGGCGAGCCTGCTCCTCTTGACGGCGAGCCTGCTCCTCTTGACGGCGAGCCTGCTCCTCTTGACGGCGAGCCTGCTCCTCTTTGTCTCGCTGCAACTGCTCTTCCAACCGGCGAGCCTGCTCCTCTTGACGGCGAGCCTGCTCCTCTTTGTCTCGCTGCAACTGCTCTTCCAACCGGCGAGCCTGCTCCTCTTGACGGCGAGACTGCTCATCTTGACGGCGAGACTGCTCCTGTAGCAGCGCCATTAAAGCTGACAAGTCTGGCGCCATTGATGCTGTAGAAACTGCGGATGGGCCAGCGACTGGCACTGACGTAGGCTGGACACCACCCGGTGTCTGTGTTGGAGAATGTCCAAACCGCCTTTGGTCCATGTCCTGCTGTCGCTGACTCCTGGTACGGATACCGTCTGTGTCGTCCTTCGGTAGAATTGGCATAATTTATCCCTCACTTCTGACACCAAATTGTTACGAGCTGGGTATGGGATAAATTATTTACTACCAATCAGACAATTTAAATAACTTTATTGAACACAAAACACTTGAAACTTAATCACAAATACACTACTGATCACTATTCACTTAGATATCGCACTTATAGTTCACTTCGATTCGCTTCGTTGTATCGCCTAAATCAGACTGACTGCGTCGTGTTTTTTTTTTTTTTTTTTTTTTTTTTTTTTTTTTTTTTTTTTTTTTTTTAACGGGCATCTCGCAGTTTTGACCACTAAGGTCTTGGCTGCTTAACCGGACTTTCCTGTGGGTGCCTTAAGCTGCTACACTCAAAGCCTCCAGCCAGGGGCAAAATACTAAACTAAATTAAAACTAGGCGAACGCTCGCTAAGGGCACCCCCTGTGGGGTACGAACCTCGGCTTAGGGCGTTGCTGAGGGGAGGACAGCAAGAAGGGACAGGCTGGATCAAAATTGGTTTATATCATGATTATTAAGCGGGGTAGTTTTAAAGCTACGTGCACAGCGGCAACAACTTGCTGGCACCTCGTTTTCGAGCAAGGGTCGGGGAGGAGTATCAGTTAATCAGGGACACGGTCGCGATCGCAAAGGACCTCGGCGGCGAGGTCGGAATGACGGGAGGCGTCTGTTTTTGTATATTGTACTGGTGGCCCTATTCTGCTCTTGGAGGAGTGTGATGGGATCATCAGGGTCGGAAAGTACATGCCGCGGACGGCGGATCTGACTAATTCTAGAAGGGACATAATTGGCTGCTTCGACAACCAAGGGGTTACGATGTCTAGGAGCGGAGTCAAAGTAACGCTTGGACATGCGTTTTAGGAACTGGTGAATCGTAGGGGTTTTACAGTCGAGATGGAGGATCTCGTTTCTGACATAGAAGGGAGCTCCCGTGGCTTTACGGAGGAAACGGTTCTGCAAAGCTTGCAACCTATGGATGGAATGGGACTTGGCGTGGGCGAATACTGCACCCGCATAGGTCATAATGGGTCGGATACATGATGTATAGATGCGCAGTTTGCACTTAAGTGACAATTTGCTGCGTGCATTTAGAACGAAATGGAGTCTACCTAGAGCGAAAGCGGCTCGCGAACGAACCGTCTTTATGTGCTCAGAAAAAGAGAGATGATGATCTAGGATAACACCTAGGTATTTGGCGCGCCTAGCCCAAGGGATAGGTTTGCCGAACATGGTGATTGGTCGGGGGAAAGGGGGGGGTCTAGTTCTCGGTTTAGAAAAGCTAACCGCTTGACTTTTGTCGGGATTTACTTCTATTCGCCATTTTCTAAACCAGGCGCCAAGGTTGTTGACAGCCCTTTGGAGGTTTAGCAGCATCGTAGCTGAATTTCCCTTACAGATGATCGCTGTATCGTCTGCGAACAGAGCCAACTGCGTCGATCTGTGTTTGGGGATGTCGCTGGTGAATAGCGTGAAAATGAGGGGGGCTAACACTGAGCCCTGAGGGACTCCTGCCCTTATGGGGCGGGGGGAGGAAAGGGCTCCTTCGATGCGGAAGCGAAAGGTGCGATTCGACAAATAGTCTCGTAAGATGAGCACGAGACGATCCGGCACACCGAGTTTGTAGAGCTTATTTAAGCCGTTGTGCCAGACTTTGTCAAACGCCTTTGCTATGTCGAAGAATACTACGCTCGTTTGTCGGCCATGGGTGAGAGCACCGCTGATTAGCTCGACAATACGATGGACCTGATGCACGCTAGAGTGCTGAGTTCGAAAGCCGAACTGTTCGTTGGGGATGAGGCCCTTGGTCTCTGCATAGTCTCTGAGACGCTTATAAATAAGCCTCTCATAGATCTTGCCTAGAACCTTGAGCAGACTGATGGGCCTATAACTGGATGGCTCGTTTTTGGGTTTTCCGGGTTTAGGGATACCTATGACAGTGGCCTCTTTCCACGTCTGGGGAAAAATGTTGTTGCTTAACGCACCATTGAAGATGGTGGTCAAAAGCATAATTAAGTGAGCTGGGAATAGTTGGACCACCCTATTGGTGAGTCCGTCTGAGCCGGGGGCTTTACGATTTTTCAGACCTTTGATAATCTCATGTACCTCATCTGGTTCGATGGGGGGCAGGGGAAAATCAGGGTCTTCAATGGGAGGGATAGAGGCTCTACGTTCGACTTCGGCGTCGACCTCATCGAGGTGAGCTTTGTCTACTGGTAGGGTACTGGGAGAGCATTGGGCTTCAAGACTGTCGGCTAGGCACTCGGCTTTGTCGATGTCATCGAAGGCTAATGTTTTGTCTGGGCGGACTAAGGGGGGCATATGGCCTGAGTGAGGGGATCTAAGTTTTCTCTGGAGTTCCCAGAAGGCAAGGTGGGTAGGCTCAAGGTCGCTCAGCATCTTGTCCCAGCCCGTTTCACGCAGCTCCGCCATACGTGTCCTCACAGTTCTCTGTAAGTAGCGCATGTGGGCTTTGTTAGCGGCGCAGGGAAAGCTGCTGTAGGCACGGACAGCTGCGTTCTTCTCAGTCAGCAGGGCGCGCGCATCGTCCGGGAGTTTCAGGTAACAGGGATCTGTTGCCGGAACCTCCCTTGAGCAATCGCTCAGGACGGTTTGCACGTGCTCCGTGAGTGAGTCGATCGCAGCTGTCGTGTTAGCGACAGAGTCAAATTGGTCCGGAATAGAGTCTAGTAAGGGGGACGTGTTGGATTTCAGCTTTTCGCTTACTTTCTTCCAGTCCGTCACCTTTCTAGTGGGGAGAGGGTGGTTAGGGTCAGAGGGACCTATGCGGGATACAAGATGGAAGATTACTGGGCGGTGGTCAGAGGTAAGCTCGTGCACCGTTTCTATTGAGTCAAGTCGTAAGTTAACGTTCTTAAGGAGCGTTATGTCAAGGACGTCAGGGGTGTAATTTAACATATGGGGATAGTAAGTGGGATTCATCGGAGCGATGATGTCGAAGTTAAGAATGGAAGAGAGGTCGAACAAGTGTCGACCCCTGGGGTTAGTGATATTACTGTTCCAAGAAGGATGTTTGGCGTTGAAGTCCCCTGCCATAATGACAGAGTCGCTCATGCCGAAGAGTAGCTGTAGGTCATCAGAAATGAGTTGGTAGTTTTCTGAGGCCTGAGCTGGGATGGGAGGGATATAGACCGACACTAGAGTGATCGGCGAGTGACCAGTCATGCCTAGACGACAGACTGATACTTCTAGTCGGGAGAGAGGTGGAGGGTCCATAGGGATGCAATACAGATCCTTTTTATAATAAATGAGAGTGCCACCCGCGTGACAGCGCGTCCTATCATTTCGAATTAAACGATAGTTAGCTATTGAGGGGTTTCGTTTGTGGGGTTTAAGGAAGGTTTCCTGTATGAGGAGAAGATCTAACTGATGATCGCGGAGGAATTCCGCGATTTCATCTTTCTGATTGAATAAGCCATTGGCATTGAAGGTACCTATCTTTAGGGATCGGGGTTTAAACCTTTCATAAGAGGCGTTATACATTATGAGGGTCTAGTGAAGGAAGTGAGGGCGGAGGTAATATCCTCGTAAGCCAGGAACACGTTTTGAATTTGCTCGTAGCAACCTGATTTCTTGGCTTCAACAATGTCTAAGGCCATTTGTTGAGCCCTGGGGGTACAAAAGGTCATGAAAGTTGAGCTAATAATGCTGAATGCATTTTTAGCGGGGTCCGAGTATATGTCTTTTTTATTAGCCACGGGAGTGGGAACGTGACGCGGGGGAGCCAAGTTAGTATTGGGTTTTGCGGGGGGCGCGGGGGGTGCGGGGGGTGCGTTACGCTGTGTAGGCGCGTGGGGAGCGGGGAAGCCGGGGGGAGGAGGAGGGCGGACTCGCGGGTCCATTAAGGAGTATAGCGGGGTATGAGGAGGAGGGGGGCGCGGGGTAACCAGAGCCGGGAAGGTCTGCTGGTGGTTGTAATTTAACTGAGACCAAGGGCTAGGTCTCTGTGGACTAAGTCTCTGAGGTAACTGGGACGAGGGGAAAGGTTGGTAAACCTGTTGGCGTTGCTGCCTAGCGTCTAAACGCTTAGACAGCTTTACTGTGTTAGCCTTAGGGGCTTTGGGACAGCCGCGGTAATTAGCCGTGTGGCCTTCGAGGCCGCACAGCACGCAGCTTGGCGGGGTGACGCATAAGCTGCGATCTTTGGGACGGGTGCAGTCTGCAGTACCATGGTCTCCCAGGCACTTGACGCACCTGGGTTTCGCATGGCAATGCTTTTGGCTATGGCCATACAGTTGGCAACGGTGGCATTGCCCTATGGCGCTGTTTTTCCAGGGCTTCTCGATAGTGAAGCCCCCTAAATGACAGATGGTCTTGACTTTAAATATGGGGTGATGCCCCTCGGTAGGGGAGCACACGACAATGATCATGTCGTAAGCTTCCCTGCCACGCGAGCGGTGCATACGGTGGACTTCATCCACGGGGATGTTCTGCGACTGAAGGTCGGCTAGGATGTCGGAGGAGGGGATCTCTTTGGGGATCTTTTTGATCACTACCCTGATCTGTTTTTCTTCTGGGAGGGAGTAGGTGTGGAATGACACACCTCTCTCTCTCAGGACCCTGGTTAAGTCCCTGTAGTCTTTCGACGTAGGGACTAGAACTTTAATACCCTGTTGGGTAGAGCGGGCGCTAGTGTAGCCTATCTTGAGGTCTACACACCACTTTGATACAGCCGTCCACTTATCCTTGTCTTGGATGAAGACAGGGGGTGGCGGCGCGACCTTTTTAGGGCCGGAGGTTGGCGCGGAACGCGGTGCGTCATTTTGCGATGATGACGCAATCGGGCGAGGGGCGGAGGAGGGGGAAGCTACGGGGGCGCAAGTAGCGGCGGGAGTAACGGTGGGGGCTGCCTGAGGGGCGACTATGAGTGAGTCGTCAATGACGACTACTTTGCTCGCTTGGGACGAGCTCTGCTTCTTTTTCTTCCTCTTGTTCCCTTTCCCGGTGACTTGGGTGAAACCTTCGTCATCCGAGTGGGAAGAGGAGGAGGAATGAGCAGAGGCTTGAGCCTCTATGTCGGGGGTATAGAAGGGATGTGGGGTCGGAGCGCGGATTGTAGCCGCGGTTGCATCTTCTGCAATGTCCATGCTGTCAGAAGGACAGGGACTGAATTGGGCATCTATAACATCGCTGAAGTCAGCGATGGAAGAGGACCTAATTTCGGCCTGCTGTGAAGCAGCGAGACCTTCGAGTTCGATACCGAACTCGTTAATAAGGGTGGGCTCCTTTTTCAATACTCTATTAAGGAGATCTAATAGTTTGGAGTTTTCACTCCTGAGGGATATGAGGTCGTTACGGAGTGACTGAATGTCACTCTGTAAGGCCTCCATAATGACTACTTAAATGAATTGGGACCTAATTTTTCCCTAATTATAATCCTAATAAACCTAATTCCCCGGGCGGACTACCGGGGATGTGTAAACCCTCCCTGTCGGGTATAGACAGGGAGGTTGTGTGCCTAATGGTGAGCCCTAAGCTTGCTTTTGCCCGTTGCCTATCTTAATGTGCAACGGGGTCCTGACCAGTCTAGTGTGCCGGGTGTAGACACACCCGACCGACACTAGGTGTGTAGCTGTGAAAGGAAAACTGTCACCAATGCCGACTAGGAGACCCCCCAAGGCCGAACACTGGGACCCGGCCAATTGACTGCCTAACCCTGAAGGGGCTCGGCGGGTGTGATTGGGTCAACACCCCCTCGGTTTCGTTGGCACCGTATGGTTTCCACCGAGGACCACGAAACTGTGGTTTTTCCCTGAAGGGGCAAAATGACTTGAAGAGTCAGTTGACAATACTCCAAAAAAGAAACAGATAATTAATCGTATCTTAAAAGACTCCGATTAATTGGTCGACGATAGTCGATTAATAAAAATCGACTATGAAGAGCGTCGCAGTACGCGACGAAACGATGACTCAGCAACAGGATCGCTTGAGTCACTATCAGGAACCACGATCAGCAGCGCAGCACGTCCGTCCGCGTCCGATGCCAGGCGCACGTGACTGCGTCGTGTGTCGGCTCTCTGCTTTTATACCGCCAATATTCAAGAACATTCCAGCTATGTGTAGAACGGTTCCAGAAAAACATCAACAAATAAACATTACCAGGAAATACAAAAGTAGTAGGTATAAAAAATAATAACCTACTTGTACCGAATAAAGAAATAGGTACTTTATGCCCTCGGCGTACGGTCGAAATTACAATGACGAGTTCTAATATTGTTTATAAGTAGTTACCTACTTAACTTCAAACTAATAATAATGGAATGCTTCTCGAAGTTTTTAGCGCAAACACACTGTAATCCGTGCTTTCTCGAAAGATCTCGTACGTACGACGTAACAGTACTATTGCATGAAAACCGGCTACTAACCTGTGCAAAGATAATTGAGGTTGATTTTCCTTCTTTCTTGCACCACACTTCACAATACAACACACAGGCATGTTGAATTGGTGTTTTCCAACGTATATATGTAGTTTTAAAGGAAAACTCCACGTAATTTTCTCACAAATCTCAATAAAACAAAAAGTAAACAACCACTTGACAGCAGAACTACCATGAACTTGTCGCATATTATGGCGGATATGGCACTTACCTCATTGAGATAGTAAAAACACGGAGGCGCCGCGATATTCTATACATAAGTTTGCTTATACAAATATGGGTGAAAAACGAACTAGAATGTGAAATATCGTGTTATTTCACTCTTTCTAATGTGGTAATCGTATTTGATAAAAGAGACAACAATATTTCAGTTGTTCCTCATAATGGCAACATTTTGTTGAGACGTAGTAACAGTTGTAGGTAAGTGCCATATCCGCCATAATATGCGACAAGTTCATGGTAGTTCTGCTGTCAAGTGGTTGTTTACTTTTTGTTTTATTGAGATTTGTGAGAAAATTACGTGGAGTGTTCCTTTAAAAATACATATATACGTTGGAAAACACCAATTCAACATGCCTGTGTGTTGTATTGTGAAGTGTGGTGCAAGAAAGAAGGAAAATCAACCTCAATTATCTTTGCACAGGTTAGTAGCCGGTTTTCATGCAATAGTACATAAAGTGATAAACTTTCGATGAAAAAATTGCTAGGTGATCATTAAATACGGCTTAAATTTTAATATATGGGTTTATTTCCGTCCAACAGACCTTTTTATTATTTCATAATTTCATTCGTTTGTTTACAATGATATGTCATGGTGGAATAGTGTTGTACCGTTTCCGTAATAGTTTCTGATACTAGTTCCTTCGCTGCGCTGAAATGATATTGCTAGGTCCGGCCCGTGGCGGTTTACAGCAAACTGTACTCTTTGGTTCATAGCACCGAGAGACCGTTCCACAGAGTTTTATGTAGTGTATACGATTTTTTTGTTGAAGTTTTTAAGATGAACAATACTGTAGTAGAACTTTTATGATTTCCGCGGCTCACGCTAATAAAGATCCCAGTCCGCATGATTTTATCCGACATCTTCAACAATAATCGTCAAATTTCAGCCAATTTACACAAAACTTTAATGAATTATACACTAAAACCTCCCGCATGAATCACTCCGTCCATTAGTGAAAATTGACTGAAAATCCGTTTAGTAGTTTTTGAATTTTTCGCGTTCAGACAGACAGAAAAACAGACAGACGCGACGGTGTACTTTGTTTTATAATATGTAAGGATGTGTATTATTCCGAATGTTCATTTATGATAAAATTGTTAAAAAATTTATTCACTAATGCCCGTTTTCACCGACAGCTAAGTGACACTTAAATGAATACCTAAATAAAACTGCACTGTTTTTCAACTCTCAGCGCTGAGTCTACCGTTGAAAATCCAACAGTGAACTTATTAGGGATTCATTTAAGTGTCACTTAGTGAAGGTGAAAACAGGCATAAGACTTGCATGCTCACTCGATACTAAATATTTGGCTTTGTTTAAACGTTCACTTGCCAAACATTAGGTTTGCGTTACAAATATTTGTGAAAACTTTATTTGCTAAGTAATAATTCTATAAATTAAATTATAATTATGCGGAAAATTGTTTGAGAAGTGATAAATTGTCAATACTCGTTTTTTTCTGTTACAACGGACTATTAGCTAATATTTTTTTAAATATGATTCAACCGTGATATATAGTAAGATTCGTTATACTATTACGTACTAGTATCGATACTCGAAATAGTAACACCATGTTCCCTGAATGACACAACCCTAGCATTGGCAGCCATTTTATGCGACATTTTGAGTTGTAGGTATGCACCTTTTTTTTGTAGGTATTTCCAGTCCATACTTATTAAATGTCTATGACTTACCTACAACTGTTACTACGTCTCAACAAAATGTTGCCATTATGAGGAACAACTGAAATATTGTTGTCTCTTTTATAAAATACGATTACCACATTAGAAAGAGTGAAATAACACGATATTTCACATTCTAGTTCGTTTTTCACCCATATTTGTATAAGCAAACTTATGTATAGAATATCGCGGCGCCTCCGTGTTTTTACTATCTCAATGTAGCAAATTACATGCTCTGTGCTGTGCACACTGACTAGTGTCATTGTCAAGTCAGTGTTTATCCAGTTTATCACGTTTATCCATTGAGATAGTAAAAACACGGAGGCGCCGCGATATTCTATACATAAGTTTGCTTATACAAATATGGGTGAAAAACGAACTAGAATGTGAAATATCGTGTTATTTCACTCTTTCTAATGTGGTAATCGTATTTGATAAAAGAGACAACAATATTTCAGTTGTTCCTGATAATGGCAACATTTTGTTGAGACGTAGTAACAGTTGTAGGTAAGTGCCATATTCGCCATATTATGCGACAAGTTCATGGTAGTTCTGCTGTCAAGTGGTTGTTTACTTTTTGTTTTATTGAGATTTGTGAGAAAATTACGTGGAGTTTTCCTTTAAAACTACATATATACGTTGGAAAACACCAATTCAAGATGCCTGTGTGTTCTATTGTGAAGTGTGGTGCAAGAAAGAAGGAAAATCAACCTCAATTATCTTTGCACAGGTTAGTAGCCGGTTTTCATGCAATAGTAAATAAAGTGATAAACTTTCGATGAAAAAATTGCTAGGCGATCATTAAATACGGCTTAAATTTTAATATATGAGTTTATTTCCGTCCAACAGACCTTTTTATTATTTCATAATTTCATTCGTTTGTTTACAATGATATGTCATGGTGGAATAGTGTTGTACCGTTGCCGTAATAGTTTCTGATACTAGTTCCTTCGCTGCGCTGAAATGATATTGCTAAGTCCGGCCCGTGGTTTACAGCAAACTGTACTCTTTGGTTCATAGCACCGAGAGACCGTTCCGCAGAGTTTTATGTAGTGTATACGATTTATTTGATGAAGTTTTTAAGATAAACAATAATGTAGAACATATATTTTATGTAACTTTTATGTTTCCGCGGCGCACGCTAATAAAGTTCCCAGTCCGCATGATTTTATCCGACATTTTCAACAATAATACTCAAATTTCAGCCAATTTACACAAAACCTTAATGAATTATACACTAAAACCTTCCGCATGAATCACTCCGTCCATTAGTGAAAATTGATTGAAAATCCGTTTAGTAGTTTTTGAGTTTTTCGCGTTCAGACAGATAGAAAAACAGACAGACGCGACGGTGGACTTTGTTTTATAATATGTAAGGATGCGTATTATTCCGAATGTTCATTTATGATAAAATTGTTAAAAATTTAATTCACTAATGCCCGTTTTCACCGACAGCTAAGTGACACTTAAATGAATACCTAAATAAAACTGCATTGTTGGATTTTCAACTCTCAGCGCTGAGTCTACCGTTGAAAATCCAACAGTGAACTTTTATTAGGGATTCATTTAAGTGTCACTTAGTGAAGGTGAAAACAGGCATAAGACTTGCATGCTCACTCGATACTAAATATTTGGCTTTGTTTAAACGTTCACTTGCCAAACATTAGGTTTGCGTTACAAATATTTGTGAAAACTTTATTTGCTAAGTAATAATTCTATAAATGAAATTATAATTATGCGGAAAATTGTTTGGGATGTGATAAATTGTCAATACTCGTTTTTTTTCTGTTACAACGGACTATTAGCTAATATTTTTTTAATATGATTCAACCGTGATATCTAGTAAGATTCGTAATACTATTACGTACTAGTATCGATACTCGAAATAGTAACACTATGTTCCCTGAATGACACAACCCTAGCATTGGCAGCCATTTTATGAGACATTTTGAGTTGTAGGTATGCACCTTTTTTTTGTAGGTATTTCCAGTCCATACTTATTATTATGTCTATGCGTTTATCACTTTATCTGTCCTGTCTGACTGTGTTGTTGTTCTTGGTGTGATGATGTGATGACTAAAACTAGTTATTTAGTTTCTAGAATATTATCTTTTTCCGCTATACGTATAATGATCTAATTCAAGTATTACGGATAATCATCTATTCATCTCTACAATGGTTTTAAGATCAGTATTTTCTATGTTGCTAATAAGACCAACATGTTTGTCGTATTACAATATTTACAAACTTTCTTCTGCAGCAACTTTTACAAGTATATTAAAAATATTTCCGGGCAGTGGTTTTATTAAGTCAATAGCTTCATATAAGACCAGAACAAGGACTGTAGAGAAAACTGGTAGATATATATATATTTTTTTTAAATTTCTGTTAGATAATATTATGGTTATGCTTACAGCAAAAGAACCACCCCTATAATAATTTTCTACCTTGTTTTAGGTTTTGATGCCTCCAAAGCAAAAATCGTTTTAGCTCTCAACTTCAAGTCAGCTGAAGATGCATTACCTTTTTATAAATTACCAGTTAAAACTTTGATTCATATATATAAAACTACAAAAGATGATGAAAGTAAAGGATTCTGCCAAAATAGATTGTACTACATTGCATCCCGCCTGAAGGTATGTTTCTATTTTTCAGTTTTCCTGATAATAGGTCTTTACCTATGAAATTGCCGTTCTGCCATACTGGCTATTTCAAGTCCATTTTTTTCTTTTTTCGCTAAGAATTCTAAGTTCAAATTAGTTTTATTTTTTAAATATGGAGTTCTTTTTGAAAATTAGTCAAGGGTTCTGTTTTCATCGAATTTATACGTTTTTGGTCATCATGGATACATTAAAAATTCGAGTGATTATGGAGTATGAGTACCGTCGTGGCAGCAAAGCGGCAGAAGCGGCAGGCAACACCAACGACGTATACGGAGCGAACACTACTAACGATCGCATCACCCGTTATTGGTTTGCCTGCTTCCGTTCTGGAAATTTCGACCTAAGAAATGAACCCCGTGGTTGAACTTAAGTCGACAATGACGAATTAAAGGCGATTGTGGAAGCTGATGATTCTCAATCTACAGCTGAATTAGCAGCAGCTTTCGATGTTAGCATCAAAACAATATTGGGCCATTTGCGTCGAATTGGCAAGGTAAAAAAGCTTGACAAATGGGTGCCCCACGAATAGAATGATCGCCAGCGCGAAGCACACCGTCGAGTAGAGCCTTGCACTGCTCAACAGGCACACAAACGAAGGCATATTGAATCGCATTGTTACTTGCGACGAAAAATGGATTCTGTTCGACAATCCCAAGCGCTTAGTAAATTGTTTAGATCCTGGTTCAGTACCTAAACAATGCCCCAAACGAAAACTGACCACTAAAAAAATGATGGTCACTGTTTGATGGTCTAGCGCTGTTGTCATTCATCATAGCTTCTTACCAAACGGGATGAGCATTACTGCAGATGGGTACTGTGAAGAATTGAACATAATGATGGAGGAGCTCACACATCTCCAACCAGCTTTGGTCAATCGTTCGGTTCCGCTGCTCCTGCACGACATTGTGCGACCTCATATTGCACAGCAGACGGTTTCCAAGTTACAAGAGCTGGGGTTGGAAGTTCTCCGTCATCCACCATACTCACCAGACCTAGCCCCTACAGACTTCTACTTTTTCCAGAATTTGGATAACTTCTTGGGGGGGAAAAAATTCAATAACCGAGAGGCAGTTCAAAATACCATAGAAGAATCAATAAGGGCATCAATAAGCTACCACTATGTTGGCAAAAATGCATTGATTGCATTGGTAATTACTTTGATTAATAACAATAAAAATAAAGAGAAACAAGGGTGTTAACTTATTTAATGAAAAATGGCAATTTCATAGGTAAAGACCTAATATAAAAAAGAAACACCTTGTGACTCGGTGGCACAGTGAATTTATATTTTTTTTACAGGTGCCACCATCAGTACTAAGTGAAAAGCTTGCCAAGAGAACTTTCATATACAGCTTATCATTTAATTGGATTCAGAAAGCATTAGATGTGTTAATAGGTAAGAGATCAAGATGCCTTGTTTGACTGGCTTGGAAAAATATTATTTTAGCCCATTACCTCTATAGAATTTACTAAAATGTGCCTTCTAATAGCTAAACATAAAAATATGATTATCATTTCAGATATGGATGTATCTGCAGATAGAATACTGAGGGACTTATGGGTGCTGAAGTACCACCACAAAACAATTTATGAGAGGCTTCTAAGAGTTCAAAATATGGGTATTGAAAATTTATATCCATGGATGGTTAGATGTTCTGAAGATATATTGAATAGGTATGAAAGCAAAACAAAAAGTATTATTGTTGGTTAAATTCCACTCAAATTTTAAATGAATAAGCCTACCATACTGACTGCATGAAAAAAACAGATAGACTGGTATAAAAAAAAACAGTGGCACTTTGGGAGTGCCGACAGAAATGAAAACTTAAAAAAAATCAGCACGGCGGTAATCAATACGTTGATGTCTTTTAATGGTTAAAAGCAGGTGTCATCACGGTGTCGCGAAATCAATGGTTTAGTCCCATCTCAAAAATGCCCAACATGCCTAAAGATTTCCCTTAAAAAGTGTAAGCGATAAGGCCGCCCATTGTATATTTTGTAGTGTTTGATTATTTTTTGTTTATGAATTTTTGTGGTGTACAATAAAGTATATATAAATAAATAAATAAATTCTTTAAGTTGATGGGTTTACTCATGTTTCATTATTTTTTTCAGATTTATAACTATTTCACAAGAAACAAAGACCATCTTGGGTGAGAGCAATTCAAAACAGACATATCTAGCTAGTCGTTTAAATGTGACTGTTGACAATATTCAAGAAATGTGTTTAAAAATACCCGCACTGAAAACCATTCGTGTAACAAAGGTTCCCATAATAACTGATATAACATATTGAAACAATAATATTATTAAGTTTCTCCTCATTTATATAATTGCAGTGTATTTTTAGGTAAAACATTTCCTAGACTTCCTATTAACTGAAGGTTTTGATGTGGAAGACATTGCCAGTAAGCCTAGGGTTTTGTCAGCATCTCAAAAGACAGTCAAACAAAGACTAGATAAACTTCGTGACTTGGGATTAAGTGAAATTAATTTAAATGTACTCTGTAGAAGTAAGAAAGATTTCAAAAAGTATTGTGAATCAATTGAGTCAATAACTAAAGAAAGTAAGTATATTTAATTTCAGACTTTGTTGCACATACTAGTGCATTAAACCCTATATTGCAACTTTCATAGAAATCATTAGAGCAGTTTTCGAGAATGTGATTACAAATATGTATACAGGATGGATTTATGAGATGGGGCAGCACAGGCAGGTACCTTAACCATTGTAGCTACAGGAAAATGGTCTTAGGAGACTGTTCCTCTTAACTTTTTGAGACATTTTGATCTGCATTCACAAATTTTGAAAAAAATTACAGTCACCAAGAAAATAGGCAGTTTTCATAAAACCGACCCCCCACGGTAGCAGCCCGGGCCGGACCGACCGCCCCTCCCCCCCGTCAGCCTACCAATGACGGAACTCAAGAAAAGCGCAAAGGCAGACTTAGAGAGTTACTGACCAGTTGTAGAATCCGCAACGAAACTAATCAGAAACAAAGAACAGCGTAAGAATAAGAAAAACTAGTTTCCATTTCCCTCCTCCATCGGTCGCGATATGCTCACGATTTATAAATATAAACTCGCGCTTGGTGCTCACTTACCGCCCCGTGATACACACACGCAAGTTCTTAATAAGCTTATTATTTTATACGCGTGACCGACATCGTAACCAGTCCGGGGCAGTGGTCCAACTGCTCTGTCCAACTTGTTGGACAATGGGTCTTTACTAGGGGCAGTTGTCCAACTTTAAAAATAGTTGGACCACAGCACCTTTTGAGAGTTCCGTGGTCCAATTCATTTAAATAATAACTTGCCAACTCTAAAAACCTTAACTGCATCTTTGTGTGTGTATGGTACCTACTGGTTTACGGTTATATTCACAGATAATATACTAGGTTATATTGAACCTCTTTGCAGTAAATAGGTAAGGTAGGTACTGGCTGGTTGTTATCAATTATAGTACAATGCATTTGTCATAATTATACATTAAAACCTTCCGCATGACTCCGTTCATTGGTGAAAACCGTTTGAGAATCCGTTCGGTAGTTTTTGAGTTTATCGCCTTCAGACAGACAGACGCGACGGGGGATTTTGTTTTATAATATGCAAGGATTTAAAATAGCTTGTTTTTTTATTTTAAACTATTGGTTATTATTTAAAAATATTATTATTTATTTATCATTATTTAGATAAGCGGAACAGGTTGCTAGATATATCCACGTCTATTGTATTTTATAATGATTTCCGCAAGGTCACGCCTGAATGGATGAACTATTTAAAACATTGTTTAAATCATTACTTAACTTTAAGCAACCTTTATAAATAAAGCCCTCGATAAACAACAGTTTTATTTGAAACTATTTTAAATATTGTTTAAAATACGTGTTTTAAAACAACTTGTTTTATGCCAATCCTGGTACTTAAACATGTTTTGGTTTCTACTCAAGTATGTTATAATATTGCTTTAAAAAAAAAACTCTTTACAGGTAATGCATAGTGGAGTGGAGTTTTTGTTCTGGTGCTGCAATTACTACAGATACTTAATTATAAGTATTTCTAACTAAAACGAAAAATTGTTTTTGATATTTGCAATGTAGAACCAAATAAAACAAAAATATATTTATAAATAAAAACCTTTACAAAACCTTCACAAATGTTGTTGAACTTTTATTTTGCTAAAAGCAACATTTCCATGATACAGAAGTTGTTATCCTCTACCAATTCATTTGGAATAAAAATAAGCTGTCTAAAAGTCTTCTAGTAGCAATCTAGTGACTTGCTATATAAACTTGAAACATGATTTAATTACTTAATTTTCGTGTGGGTGCTGATTGCATAATGTTATCAGCATTTAAAAAAAGATTTTTTTTTCTGCCTTGTCATGTTTAGTGGACAATAAGTGAAGATAAATATTTAACTATACATTTCATTCTAGCATTTTAATCAAAAATGTTTAATTAATTTGTAGTTTATAATTAAAATATATTCATAAGGTATCACTAAATTTTATTTTTCATTTCATATAATACATATTATTATGGAATCCAATAACCCATTAGTGGATTAATACTATTCTAGTGCCAAGTTTGAGCCAATTAGTGCAGTTGAAAGACAGCTCCAACTCAAACTGCTCCAAAACTCAAATTACCTAGCTCATTTTGTAAGTTACAATACAATTTGAACACCACCTAGAAATGATAGCAATTAGACCTATCAGGTATCACAGGCAGGTTATTATTTGAAACTGAACTTTAATTTCTAAAGCTGTTTTTTGGATATCATAAGCCTACAGCCAATTTTAACAACAAATTAACTGCACCATCTTTAGAGTACATTAGGACCCACAACATACATTGTGACTCAAGCTTACAACTTCCTTGAATTCTGCAACAAATTTAACTAGAGGCATAGGAATAAAGTTATTCCAAATAAGTCAATACACTGCATGCAATAGTCAAATAATTCTAGCATTCTGTGAACTAAGTATAACAGTATAGTAATATATACCTACTTAGTTTAATTTACATAACCTATGATAAAATTATATAGTGTGAGGTTTGAGTAAAAATCCAAAAATGTGGACAATTGAACTACTGGTGTGCGCACTGCACACCAGGCCCAGTGTGCATGTGTTCTTCATCATCACTGGCATACGCTTCCTCTCGGCCCCTGCCACGTTCACTGGCTGTGTACTCCATCAGATTAACTTCCTCGACTTCTTCTCCAGTAGGCATCACAAAAGCTGGGCGTGGTGGCAATACAGTTTCTATCTGTTTCAACTGCTCTTCAGTAGCAAAGTTGTTTTCAGGGAAAACAACATCAAACTTTATGTAAAGATTACCTTTCTCAAATGGATTTTTAAATTGAGGCATTCCTTCACCCTGAATGCCTTTGAGGTCTCCAGGTTTAATCACTTCTCCTGGAGTGTGTCTAACAAGTAAATCCCTGCCATCTAAATGCTTTATAACAAATTCAAAACCACACAGTGCCTCAGTTAGTGTTATTTCATGTTTAATCACAAGGTCATCACCAGTTCTCTGGAATATATCATGAGGTTTTTGTTGTAGCACAATAATCACATCTCCAGGTTGAGTGTCAGGTTGCTGATCACCCTCTCCTCTGAAGAAAATCTTTTGGTTTTCACGCATTCCTTTCTCAATATGCACCTCCAAGATTTTTGTTTCATTCAAAACTTTCTTACCTTTGCATTTTGGGCATTTGTCTTTTTCATTAATGATTTCACCTTGACCATGGCAGGTTGGGCAGCGAGACTGGAATTGACGAGTCATATGCGGTGCAATCTGCTGATAAGACACTTTGATACCCTGCCCATGACAGTCCTTACAAGTCACAACAGATCCTGGCTTTCCACCAATACCTTTACAAGGTCCGCAAATTACATTTTTACTTAGTTGTAACTTAGTAGTTTTACCCATGTACATGTCTTCTAAAGAAACTTTAAGTGGATGCATGGTATCTTCACCACGAGCGGGTCCTCGACCCCTGCTGCCGCCGCCACCGCCGCCTCCCATGCCAAATATATCACCGAAAAAGTGTCCAAATAGATCATCAGGAGGGAATCCTCCACCCTGGCCACCCTCTTGTAAACCTTTCAACCCGTACTTGTCATAAATTTGCCTTTTCTTCGTGTCCGACAAGACTTCATAGGCATAGCTAATTTCTTTAAATTTATCCCCAGCAGCAGGATTTTTGTCAGGATGAAATTCTTTTGCCAATTTATGATAGCTCTGAAACCAAAAAATAAGGGATAAATACCAAAATGACGAAGAAGAGAACAATGGACAGAAATCATGCAACGAATAGATGACATTACATGTGCGATCTGTTCATTGTTGAAACTTATAAAAGTACACTTACTCGTTTTATTTCAGATTCACTTGCACTTCTAGAAACCCCCAAAATCTCATATAATTTATTATCAGCCATTTTCCCAAGATAAAAAGGAAAGAAAGAATGAGGAGTAAGCTGTGATTAATGTGCACTAGAAAAGGTTCTTAATTTTTCGAGCACAAAGGTCGTAACTACATTCAGCCTACGACAGACGACTATAGGCGGACAGCGGTTACTAGCGATATCGATTTAGTCTATGGAACTACTAAAAATTATTATACCCGACCAACATATTCATTTTTAATATCCAACATTTTTGCAAAAAAAGCAATAACATAATGTAACAACGAATAGAAAAATTATATTATGTAGTTCCGCTGATTAGGCGGAAATCAAGCACGTAAACCTAAGAACACATTTTATCCACACTAAATATAGGCGATTTTAGAGAGCGGAGACTGACCAATACATAGTAAAATAAAATATTCGAGTTCGAAGTTCTGCTGCACTCAGATAACATTGGACATTGTTCACCTGAAAATCTCATGTCTTGCGTGCCATAAGTGCGAGCCTAGCCTAAACAGTATAGACAGTTTTAGCTTGATGCAGAAAGCGGTGCTTCTCTTTGACACAGCTGCTCTTTAGAATGAGGGGATCAATGTTGTTATCGTAAAAATCTGAGCTGCCGTATGTCACAGTGTGATTTGCTATATTTTAAGGAAAAAAATACTAAATTGCCGTATTTATTTAAAAAAATGTCTATGCACCATTTGTTTCTTCTCCATAAAGGTTTCTTATCGTTTCTATTACTTTAAATCCATGTTAACTAATGTGTACTTGTCCTTGCTTTTCAAACATGTCGCGCGACACCTTAAGCTTGGTACAATATCCTTGATTTTAATTCAGTTGTCATCGATTTTTGAAGGTCATTTTCAATTTTGACAATAATTAGTGGTAATTTCTGGGTCAGTGGCAACATTAACGATTTTTTTCCTCTAATAATGTGGTGCACAGCCTTTTCCTTCAGGTGACAGATATTTGAGTTTCATTGTCATTTCATTCATTACGCTTGTGAAACAACGATTCGTTTCACCTATATTCAATTGCCGTATTTTGTGATACAGCAATGAGAGGCCTGCCGTATGCCGTATTTTCCGAAAAAAAATGTGGAATGCCGTATAATACGGCAATTGCCGTATCAATAACAACGCTGGAGAGGATTCTCTTTCTGAACTGGAACTGGAACCCTGTTCCCAATACCGGTGAACTATTGTTTTATGTATTTTTTTATAGGTAATAATTTGAAAGCATCATCATTACAAAGCAACCCTAAATGAGTAGTGTTTCCGGTGTCTGTGTTGCGGTGGGTGATTCAAATCAACGACGCGCGAAATTTAAAATTTTCATCTTCCACGGAGGAACGCCGCGCAATGCAATTTTGACGAGTTATGCGAACATAAATGTAGTGAATAGCTGTATTTTTTTTCGCGATTTTATGTTTGGTCCGATACTTCCGATAGTAAAAGTTGTTCATATTGATGAGTCACGAGAGATCACGTGTTTAAGTATCGGTCACTAATTACCAGTTACCCTATAAAACAATAAATTACCAATTTTCGGATTTTCCTCTTTACTTGACCTTGCTTCTCGCCAAATTTCATACTGCTGGGCCAACGGCAAGTACCAAATAGACTTTGGTTTATTTGCAAGTTAGCGAGTGTCAAAATATGCAGCATAAATGGCCGTATTTTTACAAGCTTTTATTTAACTTGCCTTGTTAGTTAGCAAATCTTGCAAGCTGAATTAAAACCACTTTCTCTTATCATACGGAGTTGAAATTTTACATGTTGGTTCAGTTTTGAAGAAAATGCATTTTTTTTAGCGAGTCAACGCTGTAAAAAAATATGGAATTTTGATTTTCGCATCAGATCCAAGGGACCGTAGAATGATATCTATATAATTAAGATAAGTTTTTGGTATCTACTAAGATAAGTTTTTGATATCTATTTAACTAAGATAAGTTTTTGATATCTATTTCAACTTGATGCCTCCACGCGTTCCGGTTTTCTCAGGAACACGTGGGACAGAAAACGAAGTCATCATTTACAGGTTTCAATTTTTCTTTTGGAGGTACGGAACCGTAAAACAGATTATTATCTGCCTGTTACCTTTCATGCCGTAATGGCTAAACGGATTTAGATGAATTGGCTAATGCCATTGCTAATGGATAGGTCATGACTTGGGTTAGGACAAAGATACTCTGAAACCCGGTAGTACGTTCCTGTGGGATGCTTTCCGACCTTTATGTGGGCGAAGGCGTGGGCAAAAGCTAGTTCTTATATAAATGCGAAAGTGAGTTTTTTTGTTACGCTGTCACCCTAAAACGACTGAATGGATTTTGATGAAATTTGACACATGGGTACACCATGACCTGGAGAAGGACATATCCCGATATTCCCACGGGATCGAGACTTATGCGGGTGAAACTGCGGGGTGCTGCTAGTAATATTATAAATGCGATTTTTTTTTATCTGAAAACTTCGTTAGGCGCGTTGGGCATTCTTGAGATAGGACTTAACCATTGATTTCGCGACACCGTGATGACACCTGCTTTTGACCATTAAAAAGACATCATCTCAGAAACTATCTTTCAGTGTTAGATAGCCTATTTATCGAGGAAGGCTATAGGCTATATATTATCTATAATAGTAATAATAAAAATAAACGATTTTTATTATTATTATTATATTATCACGCTAAGACCAAGAGGAGCGGAGCAGCAATGAAGAATGTTTCAAAATCGGGGGTTCTTTTTTCCTTTTGAGAGCTTCCGCTGCGTGCGCTGCGTAAACGGTTAAAGTTTCGCAAAAATCATTATCTTTTAAGGTTGGCTCACTATAACCTTTTTTATGCTAACCAACTTTGTTCTAAAATAATGCATTATTTGCGAAGGTGTTTTTATAAACATGATATTAATCCTTATCCAAATAAATACATTATTCATCACAAGTATTTAATTTAAAACAAAATTGCCCTTTACATCCTGCGATGTCAATGAATATCTTAGGAGATATCGCAGTTTTAAAATAACATCGCAACAAAATAATGATCAATGATCAATAATGATGTGCAAGGCCGGCGGGCACGCAGAAGTACTTTAAAATAACATTAGTTTTGAGTTTCTATAGTTACGTGAGTAAAGTAAATGTGCCTACCTACTTACTATTTGATACCTATTATTTACGATACGAAGTTTACTTTATTTTTACATTGATAACTACAAGTTTTGTAAGACTGTTAATTTGAACACTGTTAAGGGTCTTTCAAACAGACGCGACACGCGACGCGACACAAAGACACCGCTCGTCGCGCGACCTTTACTCTTTAGAACTGTGTGTTGAATTTATAATAATTTCGCAGACATAAAAGTCGAAAAAAAAAAAAAAAAATATTATTAACAATTGCTTTATTTCTGTTTCCCTAAACATTTAGATCTGTGATAGCTAAGCTGAAAAACCTGAAACTAACGTATAGATTTGCTTTGAATGATAAATGTATGTTCATACCAACATTAATCATGCAAAGAACTTATTTTCATGGTGTTAAAATGCTATCAATTTTAGTAGATAATCTATGGTTACATCAAGATCAACACTGTAAAAGTCCTTTACAATAGAATTACGTATAATTTTCTATTTCTCTTGCTGCTTACACTGTGCTCGACAGTTTACACATAAAATATTAGTAACGTAAGGCACAACTACATATCTTTTTTTAATGTAAGGGACATCCTATATTCGAAACCATTGGGCATTCCTAAGACTTTCGTTTATAACACGAAAGAAGAGGAAATTCTGAAGGTGGCTTCCCACGCGTGGGCGATATAGCGCACGCACGCGCACGAGCCCGCACGACGCGGCGACGCATCTTGGGAGAGGTAACGTGCGTGGTAGCGAAGACGCGTGCGTCGCGGTGCGTCCGAGTTAGGATACATTCCTAAGAAACTATGCTCTAGACTCAATAAAAATCGGAGCAGGCAGTAAAAAGCTATAGGTAGACAGATTTAAAAAAAAAACTGTTATTGGCTCTCCTGAAAAACCGAGGTTTGTCCCTTACATTAATTGATACTTCTGGTGTCGATATATATAAAATTATCGAGTTATATGGTCTGAAAAAATACAGGTTTGATACTCCTTTTCTAGAGTTGTCAAAATTTATTCAAAATTATTAAAAAAGATTTTTGCTAAATCTAAATTATGAAACAATACATTTAAAAATTCCAATAATAAAGTAAAAAAACACTTGGAAAATTATTAACAATGAAACGGGTAAGGCAGTTAAACAAGATAAGCAATTTGAGATTATGGTTGACAATAAATTAGTTAATAAAGCAACAGACGTAGCTGAGGCGTTTAATGAGTTTTTTTGCCAACATACCAATAACTACAACTCGCTCCTTAAATTCGTCCCCGTCTAAAGCTGTGAAAACCTTTTGCTTAGTAGTGTGTCTAAAAGTATTCGCTTATTTAGCTTCGAACATGTAACGCCTCGTGATGCAGTTAATGTTTTTAATACACCTAAGTCTAAAAACACGGGTGATTTCCATTAAACTTTTAAGTAATATAATAGACATCGTAGCCCCCTATCTAGCTGTTTTAATAAATATGTTGATTTAGAAACTTTCCCTGACCTCATGAAGAGTAGTAAAGTCATACTATTATTTAAATCAGGTAATAAAAATGACGTTGGTAATTTAAGGCCAATTTCTATCTTACTTGCATTTAGCAAAATATTTGAAAAGTTAGTATTCAAGCAGTTGCTAAGACGTTTTAATTTAAATAGCCTTCTTCATAATCAACAATGTGGCTATACAAAAGGTCGTTCGACTACAGATACGGGTGTTGCTCTGCTGAAACACAAAGGAGATTGTTCTGCATCCATACATCGTTCGCCCCAGAACCAACAGCGAAGTAAACTTACTTTACGTGTTCTAAATTACAAGTATATGCCCATAAAGGCAAAGTTTAATGACGGACAACTTGTAGAAAGCATTTATTTAAAAACAAAGATTTTGAGGTTATATTTAGTAAAAAAACAATCCCTTCAATGAATGCTAGTAAATGTCTTTCACTAATGTTATTTCTATTGCCTATATGTGGCTAGTTAAAAGATTCAGTAAAACATTTAAGTACTGATTATGTACCTATCTTGTTCAGTGTAAAATAAAGTAAAAGTAGCATTTTACTTATTTGGTAAATCTTCTAGTTTATATATTAAAATAGGTAGTTAGGTAATTAAGTATCTACTTATTTAAATAACTTACTAAAAAAATTAGGACAAAGTCGTTTGCATTGAGCTGACTTCCTATTTTTTCTAGATATAATTTATGTCATGTCATTCATGTCATATATACTTAGGTAGGAATTCATATTACCTTTATAGATCGCATAGCATTTCGTAAACATGGTGCCAGAGTGTAAGATTGAATTCAAATAAAAACAACACACAGTTTCTCGTTACTTAGATTTTATTATTGATCATCATCTTCTACATTAGTAATTAAAATATTATCTAAAAATTGTGCAGGGGGGCGACGTTATTTTGATGTCTTGCGAAACTCAAGTACCAAATAATGGTCATAATATGGGCGCAGCAACCTATGGTCCTGCGCCCAACGATGCAATTGCAGCAATACTGCACTATTGCTTGTCTATCTTCTTATTGATTGTCCTATTTGTGTCGAGTTTAATAAAATATAAACAAAATAAGTTTTATTACTTATATGACGGCTGTGAATTTTGACTCGTATTAGCCATATATTTTACAAATGGAACTACTTTATGTGAAGTACGGTCACACTGTGAAAATATGCATCTTCTATGTGTGTCTGATGCTCTTGAATAATTTGGCAAGGTTATTCTTTCAGCTTGTTGTGGAATCGGGACAACCTCTGGTTCAGGTAATATAGCATTGGCAGCTTCTGTACTCGCTCTCTGATAGCATCTATGGCAAAGTGAATCTGATGGTTCCACCTAAAAGAAAAATAATTTTACAGGTTATTGTTAAAATATAAAAAACGTATAAAATCTTGTCATTTCATATTTATCATTTTAATTTCATCCATGAACTCAAGGTGACAAGGTAGATTTTAAAATGTAGTTTAAGTTATGTATGTTTTTAATTTTGTTAATTCATGACGAAGTATGGCAGAGACCTTTGCCCAGCAGTGAGACAGGTTTAAAAAAAATACTTTTCATGTTTATGTACAAATAATTACAGTTACTAACTCTTTTAAAATAATTAAATAGTCATTGTTGTAACCTATAAGTTTATAACTCACCTCTCGTGGTTGAAACCAATTCTGCACCACATCTAAAATATGATGAGTATTCTCTTCTCCTAAAGAGTATCTTCGAGTTCGTGCTAATGATACACCACATGTTAAACAAACATGTTGATGACCAATGGTTGTGGTTTCCTGTGACCCATGTGGGGTTATTATTTGACTGCTACCAACAATCAATGTGTGGCAAGCATCACAGATATAGTCATTTGCAGTCACCTGTAAAGCAGAATGCATATTAACTTAGGTCATATATGGCATTATTTTAGGTACCAGTTTAAAATAAAAGAAAAACTGACCACCTGTGTTGTAACTTGTTGTTGTATTGGCATAAGAATGGCAGCATCACTAAGAATATGTCTTCTCTGTCTTATCAAATTAATGCCACAATTAACACATCGCAACTGATTACTTCCTGTTTGAGTGGTTCTTGATGAAGATGGTGCAGAATAATGCCTGGCAGCACGATCTGCTCTTTGCCAGCAAGGATGGCAAATATGGTGAGATGCACGAACCTTAAATAAAAATTACCATTTATTTGACTATATTAACAGAAATAGGTTTGGCAGCTGTTATATATTTAAAATAGTGTACCTCTGATATGAAACCTTCTTACGTAGTAAGGAGATCATTTCGATTCTCCATCATAGACTATATTGTCATAGTGATTTCAAACCGTAGTGTCAAACGATTTGAAAGCTTCTAATACGCTATGTAATTTTATTGTGGAATAAAACCAAGATTTCCTTTGGTTTTGTCTTTATTGTGTATCAATTTATTCCACAATAATTGTTATCGAAAAATAATATCAGATTCTTATAGCACGATGTCTCAAGAGAAAGTAACTCAATATCTTCGACCCGATCATTTTGACGTGGAGCCTGTTGCACCCGGTGCCGATCTAAAGTGGGCCCACTGGAAATACACCTTTGAGAACTTTATCGCACAACTAGGATCGCCCGATAAATCGCCCGATGAATCGCTCAAACTGAAGGTACTTGTCAACCACATTTCGCCAACAATCTTCAACAACATCCGCTCCTGCAATAAGTACAGCGACGCAATAAGCAAACTTAATGATGCCTATGAAAAGAAACAGAACATAACCTTAGCAAGGCATCGACTTACGACTAGGAAACAACAGCCAGGAGAAAACATCGCAGAATACTCTCGAGCGCTTAACATCCTTGCTCATGACTGTAATTTTGAAGCAGTGACAGCAGAAGAACACCAGGACCAAGCCATACGTGAGACTTTTATCAGCGGGATCTTATCAAGCAAAATAAAGGAACGGCTTCTAGAAAAATCTCTGACACTAGAAGTGACTTTGAACCTTGCAATTACCTTAGAAACTGCAGAGAACACCTCTCAACTACTAGTACAATCTCTTTCCTTCAATCCTAACCCTGTCAATGCTGCCACTGAGGCAGAAAAACGAACGCAGCCGAACCTAGCAACAACTCTCCGCCGTCGTTGTTTCTTTTGTGGGCGTAATATTCATCAAAGATTAAAATGCCCCGCCCGCAACGCGGAATGCCAACTCTGTTCGAAGCGTGGCCATTTTGCCAAGGTCTGCAGAAGCTCTAATCGCGATTCTAATAATAACTCAACAAATGCAGCTGTCACAGATGATGATACGCAAGTACAATCTGCCGGCTCCCAACTATCAGCATTTTCTGCCGCTGCTCCTTCTAGTCTCAGCAAAGCTACAACTCCCATTACTCTCAACAACTACCGCGCTGATGCACTCGTCGATACTGGCAGTTCTATCAGCTTCATTGACAAGAATCTTGCTCAAATTTTGAAGCTCAAACTTAAGCCTTGTAGACAGGCTATAACACTCGCATCTCTCAATAACGTTTCCTACGTCGATGGATTATGTTACGCGACACTTCAAATAGGTGGCCATATACACCGAAATCAGCCTTTATTGATCATCAATAATCTTTGCGCCGACGTTATTATTGGACATGACCTACTCCAAAAGCACTCTTCTCTTGAACTTCAGTTTGGAGGTGATAAACAACCGCTAAAAGTCTGCAACGTATTAGAGGCTTCCGTTCCGCCTGTATCATTATTTACGAATCTTTCTCCAAATATCAAACCAATCGCAATCCGCTCAAGACGCCACTCACAAGAAGATCAAGATTTCATATCGAATGAAATAAACAATTTGATCAAGGATAAAGTTATTGAGCCCAGTGTGTCACCCTGGAGGGCTCAGGTTCTTGTCGCTGGAGGAGGGCACCATCGAAAACGTCTTGTGATCGACTATTCACAGACTATAAACAGATTTACGGAACTTGACGCATACCCCCTTCCAAGTATCGATTCTATTATAACGCGAGTATCACAGTACAATTTATTTAGCCAAATAGACCTCAAAAGTGCATATCACCAGGTGTCCATTCTGGCCAGAGAACGAAAATATACAGCTTTTGAAGCATGCGGGAACCTATATCAGTTCACACGGATTCCTTTTGGAGTAACGAACGGCGTGGCAGCTTTTCAGAGGACTTTAGAATATATCATCGATTCGGAGAACCTCAAAGGCACATTCGCTTACCTGGATGATGTCACTGTATGCGGTGTCAATAAAAAGGACCATGAAGAAAACCTTCGCAAGTTTACGGAAGCTGCTAGAAAGTACAGACTTACGCTTAATACTAACAAATGCACGTTCGAAGCGGAGTCAATTAACCTCCTTGGTTATAACATACACAAAAACATTATCAAACCAGACGAGAACCGTCTTGAACCCCTGATGAATCTTCCTGTTCCAACTGACTCGGCAACTTTGAAAAGAGCCCTTGGCCTATTCGCTCATTATTCGAAATGGGTAGAAAACTTCTCATCCAAATTAAGACCACTGGTCGAAGCAACATTTCCCTTATCTCAAGACGCTATTAATTCTTTTAACGACCTTAAGAAGGACATTGCTAAATCGGCCTTGGCTGGAATTGACGAGAAGGAAATATTCTCGGTGGAAACCGATGCATCGGAGTTTGCAATTGCTGCGACACTGTCACAAAAAGGAAGACCTGTAGCATTTTTTTCACGGTCGCTAAATGATGCAGAAAGGCGACAGCCATCAATAGAAAAGGAGGCCTGCGCCATTGTTGAAGCACTTCGAAAATGGAGGCACTTTCTGATTGGACGTCATTTCTTACTAATCACAGACCAACGATCTGTAGCATTTATGTTTAACCAGACGCTTGAGTTTAATAAGATAAAAAACGAGAAAATCGAGAGATGGCGCCTGGAGCTCTCCTGTTTCAAATACGACATAATCTATCGGCCAGGCAGTCAGAACTTTGCCGCTGATGCCTTATCAAGAGTTTGCATGCACATCGACAGCAACTCTCCAAGCAAACTCATTTCTCTACATAACTCTCTTTGCCACCCTGGTATTTCACGCATGACTCATTGGGTACGGTCCAAAAATCTACCCTATTCAATCGAAGATATCAAAAGAATGACCGCTGCCTGTCCAGTATGCGCCGAAATCAAACCCCGTTACATAAGAAATGAAGGGCGTCTCATAAAAGCTACATCGTCATTCGAGAGATTAAACTTAGATTTTAAAGGCCCACTTCCTTCAAAAACTTCGAATAAGTACATTCTAACTATAATTGATGAGTTTAGTCGGTTCCCTTTTGCATATGCCTGTAAAGACATAACGCCAGCATACATACATTCCGATAGAGGGACGTCGTTCTTATCGGATGAGCTCAGAAAGTTCCTGACGTCACTTGGTACTGCGTGTAGTCGTACAACTCCATATAACCCACAGGGGAATGGCTTGGTTGAACGCTTAAACGGCACCTTGTGGCGTACGATCCAGCTGTATCTTCGCTCCAACAACGCTGACATTAGTGACTGGGAGAAGGGCTTGTCTCCAGCCCTACATTCTATTAGATCCTTGCTTTGCACGGGAACTAACGCAACTCCTCACGAGCGCATGTTCAATCATCCTCGTCGCTCGGGGAATGGACAATCGCTACCGACATGGCTCCACTCTCCAGGGCCAGTCTTTATGAAGAGAAACGTACGAAACTCTAAATATGAACCTGCGGTAGAAGAAGTGGAACTACTACAAAGCAACCCGGAATACTCATATGTACGCCTACCTAATGGCCGTGAGACAACTGTTTCGAATAGATCCCTGGCGCCTCTTCCACATACTGTAGATGACGAAGAAAACTCCGACGATGAACCACCACGTGGACCATCTACTGCACCTACAAGTGATGACGAGTTTGTTGACGCAACTGGGCCAGCTGAAGTTGAAGACATTGAAGTTCCTCGTCGTTCTACTCGAGAAAGAAGACCTCCGGCTTATCTTCATGACTACGTTTCTTCATAGAGCATGGGTGAATGATATGAAACCTTCTTACGTAGTAAGGAGATCATTTCGATTCTCCATCATAGACTATATTGTCATAGTGATTTCAAACCGTAGTGTCAAACGATTTGAAAGCTTCTAATACGCTATGTAATTTTATTGTGGAATAAAACCAAGATTTCCTTTGGTTTTGTCTTTATTGTGTATCAACCTCCAATGGTATAAGTCTTTCTATGATTATATTTCTGATATTCATATGATGTTGAGTATCACTTCTCAGTGCAATCACTTGATGTGAGCGTGTTCGAGGTCCTAATGTTTTATTGCACAGTGCACAGTTTCTACCAATATTGCTAACAGATGTGGTTCTTATAATGTCTTCGGCTATGGCCCAGCATGTTGTGCATACAAGATCATGAGCTTGAACCTGAGAAAACATTGACACCAAATTGATTTTTGTATAACACTGACCAAAAATATTGTTCAACATACTATGTTATTCCATTGAAAAAATACTAGCTGAAAAAAATTATTTAAGAAGTATAGCCGTTATCGGCAATGAGGACCCAAATTAGTTTCGAATGTGTGCTTGCCTTACATTACATTTATAGTATGTAATCATTACGTATGTTTAATTGGTACGTGAACAGTGTAGAACGTGGGTTTGCCAAAGAGTGGAATAGGTAAGTTTTTTACTTACCAAAAGAGGTGCAGTCAATTGTTGTATACAGTGAAGAATCTGGTCATCTTCCAACACCATGGAACCACCAGCAGAGCCACAATTAATGCAATATCCACTTTCCATTTCGTATGCAAATTCCGTTACCAATGCTAGGTGTCGTTTAAGCAAATCACAAAGTCCGTTTATCACAGCCAGGTAACACGTTATTAAAAGCAATCAGAGTCCGTAAAAAATAGCAAGTTCGTCGAATGTATTCCGAAAATAAAAGCAAATTGAAATCACTACACAATAATATTGTGTAGTGATTTCAATTTTTGTTTGATTATATTATAATCGCAAAGAAATGCGCGCGAGTGTGATTCTGTGTGATGTGAGTGAAATGCAATATCTTGACAGTTGAGTTGATTGACATGACATGACAAGGATTAGGGGTGCCCATACATTAAATCCGTATCGATATATTTTAAACTAAATCGATACCGTTCAGTACCCAGCGTGCTATTCTATTTGAAATATTACAATGCATCTCACTTAGGTCATGTGTGCCGCATTCAGTTCGTATTCTTGATTCGTGAAAATACGATTTAAAAAGGCTTCATAATAAATGTATGGTTGTTTGTGCACTGCTTCGTTTTCGTATTTTTATGTTGGTGAGATTCTCACATCGAATCAGTTGTTACGGATCGAAGTAGCCGTCATGATTAATATATGGCGTTTTGTGCACTTACTCGTATTCGATTAGTATTCGTGTTTTTCACGAATACGAATGGAATATGAGTGAGCGCGAAATGCTGTATATATTATAAACGCGATCTCTGCCAACGAAATGTTTTTGGTGAATACTCGAATCTCGGATCGGTGCACGTGGACTCTCGTATCCGTGTTTTCTAAAACGGATCATGAAAAATTCCCCAAAATGAATCACGAATAAGAATCGACTACGAGTGAGTGCACAGCGCCTATTCGCGAATTTCTGATCAGTTTTTATGCTGTTCGTAAAAAAAACTCGAATATATATCGAATACGACGTAGTGCACAAACGCCCTTATGTGTAGTAAATGGATTAGGTTATGAAAATCGGTTTTGTTGTTGAATTCTTTTCGCATCTCAGGTGTATGCTACCAAAAAAAAAACGTCGCACAAGGCACTACAGAAGCGAAATGCCCTACAGCGAAAAAGGTTGAAAAGGAAAGTACATACGGATGCGTGTGACATACGTGAGCAGGTGGTCAACTTAAGTAATCTCACCATCGATGTATGTGAAATGAAAAATTGGACATCACTAATTGTCATGTCAAATCTCAAATCTAAGTGTCAAAGATGGCAGCGTTTTTGATGTCGTTAATCGTTAAAGCTCTTTTAATTGTTCAATATAGAACGCAGAATGTCCGTTACATACAGATATTCGCAATTAGTATAATAAAATATACTTATAATTATTATGTAGGTCAGATGTTTGTTGGTCCTGGGGCCATTTACGACGATGTCCTTTAATGCATGGGAGAATTCGCAAAATGCTATTTGAGTTTGATAGAGTTTTCTGTGATCTCTCCAAAGCTTTTGATTGCGTGCACCATGATACGCTTTTGCGTAAACTACGTCATTGCAGTGTGCAAAACGAAGCTCTAAACGTTATAAATTCTTAATTACATAATAGGTTCCAATGTGTAGATATTAATGGAGTAAAATCTTCCGGCTACCAGTTCAGTTAGATGTACCTCAAGACTTAATACTGGGTCCATTCTTGTTCTTAGTGTATATTAATGACTTACCATTGTATTATTTCTATATTATATTCTATTTTAAAGGGTATCTGTGAAGTTGTACTGTTTGCAGATGATACCTCTCTTATTTTTAAAGTAGACCGGAATAGACATGATTTTATCGATGTAAACAGTGCACTCTCAGTGGTTACGGATTGGTTTTCGACAAATAACCAAGTTCTCAATGCCTAGAAAACGAAATGTGTAAAGTTCGCTCTACCAAATGTTAGAAATATAGGACCCAACATCGTCTTAGATAAAGAGGTGCTTGAAACTGTAAACTCGGCTAAAACTTTATTTATTTTAACTCGATGGTCTTAGTTTATCATTTAACTTCCAATTACAGCTTTATGTAAGCGGGCACGCCCTTTATGCCCGGAGGCTTTATTTAGATATTTAGTTCTGTTTACGTTTAGTTTTTATTTTTATTATTTCTGCTTGAGTATAGTTCTCGATGTTTTTGGTTTGTATATTGGCGTGTGCTAGCTGACATATTATGGCCAATAATTTATCATTTAAATTATTTTTTGTGCTGCATAATGTAAACTATTTTGCATACTATTGTATAGAATCATTTTTTTTTCTAACTTGAACAGACAGTGCTGGGGAGTTTGTTGCGCCACTTCTTATTCCCAGCTAAAGGCACTAGGAAGTAGTGAAGGGTGGGCGTCTTGGGGGACTGTCTTATGTAATTTTGACGGTTGAAAAGTGCTGATTCTCAGCCTAGTTTGAATAAATGGTTTTTCAATTTGAATTTATTAATTTCGTTACAATGTACTTTAATGTAGGTCTCGTTCAATGCACAGTGCATTTTTTCGATTGTTTGAGTCAAAGCAATTTTTTTTTCTTTTATTATTTTAATTTTTAAGATTAAAATAGTGCAGTTTTTTTAAATAATATGACGTTATTTTTATTTAAGTTTTTTATTTATGCGATAATGCCAGTCTTTCACTTTATTAATAGTACGATGCTGTTCGCCAAAGAAAAAAAAAAACGAAATAAAAGATTACTGATAGAGTTATTAAAAAATTCAAATTACAGTGTAAAAAGGTATGAGAGGACAGTGTAGGCCTATCAAAAAGTACCAGGTACATAATAAAATATAAAATGGTTCACAAGTCTACAGTCTACAACGTTCTCACATTCACAAAATCTAAAAGAAAATAATCTATATAAAAGGTAAATAAAATAATAAAAATAAGGACCTATTTAAACCAAATGATATGTTTGCCACTACAGCTGTAGCAAATCTAATTTGATAAATAATATATATTGAAAATTGTAGGTCAAAAAAAAAAAATGAAAAAAAAAAAAAAAAAAAAAAAAAATGAATGAATGTCAAATAATGAAAAGATTATGTCAAGGAAGTGTGTAAAAAAAATAAAATAAAATAATCATCGTAATTTGGGAGCAGTTAATAGACATTTACATTGTTATGCAGTTAATGAGGTACCAGGGAAGCCACATGTGCAGAAGGAATAATTGCTAAACTTCCTTGTTTTCAACGTAGTCTTTAATCTTATAATATGCTTTTTTGATAAGGACACGTTTGATGTGGGTTTTGTACTTTCAATCGCTTAGTTCTGTAACCGACTTGGGAAACTTGTTATAAAAGCGGTTACTGTTTATAAGAAATTACTTACTAGTTTTAGTTAATCTAAATTTGAGTATCACAATTTCATGTTTACTACGTGTATTTATATTATGGAAATCGCTTCTTATTTTGAAAAGTCCTAAGTATTTGCGAACATACAAACTACTTTCTAAGATATAAAGAGAAGGCTGAGTCAGTATATCTTTTTCTTTGAATTTATTTCTAAGGGACTCACGAAGAGTTATTTTGTAGATTGCGCAAATTGCCCGTGCTATTAGGGTACACACCCTAATAGCGTAATAAAACACAATCTGTTTCGATTTGAAACAGATTGCTAATCCATTGCTTCATAAGTTGAAAAAAAATCTGCTCAACAACGTAAATAACGCAATGAATGTTGTTGAACTGTCAAAATGAAACAAATTAGGCAAAATTGTTTACGAAAATAAGTTACGCAATTAGGGTACTGGTCTAGTGTGCAGTTTTCGGTGTAACTATACCTTTTTAGGTTAAATTTGAAAGGAAATGCCGTAAGGGGCGAATCACAACACCAAAGTAATAAAAAACGGGGTGAGTGGAACATAAAATACAATAGTCAATAGTAGTATTTTATAATGGATTTCCGCAAGGTCACGCCTGAATCAATTAACTATCTTGAGTGGAACATTTTAATCGAAAGGGGCAAGATCCAAGGGGCGAGCGGTGTCCAAACACATTTCGATGCCGTAGTAGGTTACCTATCTCTAGAATTTTGGGTGTAGGTATAGCGAATCATTGATATTTCAATACTTAGGTAGGTATCTACTTAGAATTTCTAATCTCTATGAAAAATAACCTCTTGTGGTCAATTTGAGGCACGGCACAGACCTATCTTCGCGTTAAGCCTCCTGCAGACTGATGCGCCGCGACTCTAACTAAACAATTTCTAAAGTGGGTAAAAGACGTGTGAACTTAAGACTCAGATATATGACAATGACCTTGAGTGGTTAGCTTGCATGTTCTGTACTGAGCTCACGCAGCGCGTCGTACATCCAGCCAGTAATAGAACTCGCCCATCAAAGAGCGCTGTCCCAAATTAAACACACTATTAATTTATTATACATAAAACAAAAGGTATTTTAATAAAATTCGTATACTAAAAGATTAATAATTAAATTGTCTCGAAATGGTGAATGTTTCAGAAAAATACGCTTGATAGATTATGCGCGATTCTCAGTTTTTTATCCGCGTTATACCTAACTTTAAAAATTAATTTCACTATGTAATATAAACATAATTCAAAATATGCCTATATTAAAATATTAAGAAAATGCTCTAATTTAACATATATTTTTTCCAAATCAGTAACTACTCGTTTAGACGTCATCTTAAGTATAAAATCATTAAAACTCGGTTATCGTCACCTTAAAGTATGCGGTTTTTAAGTTCGCGAACGTATTTTACATGGAGTGACTGCCTATCTGACCTCCACAACCCAGTAACTGGGTAATACGATACCCCTTGGTAAGTTTGGTTGTCAGATTTTCGGGTTTCTGGTGACCCGCAACGACTGTCAAAGGTCCACGAATGACAGCCAGGACCAACGGCTTGACACTTTCGACTCCACCCACTTTTCATAAAACTCATACGCCATGCCGCAATACATATTTAACATATTGGAAGTGAACCCTCCGGGAGGCAGTGGCGTGCCTAGGGGTCAAAATTAGGGCAAGCCGCCAGATTTTTTACGATAAAAAAAACAGCCAAGTGAGGGATTGACTGATTTTCATATGTTGTTCATGGTACAACATTATTGTTACGTCGTACGTACGAGATCTTTCGAGAAAGCACGGATTACAGTGTGTTTGCGCTAAAAACTTCGAGAAGCATTCCATTATTATTAGTTTGAAGTTAAGTAGGTAGGTCGTCATTCTAATTTCGACCGTACGCCGAGGGCATAAAGTACCTATTTCTTTATTCGGTACAAGTAGGTTATTATTTTTTATACCTACTACTTTTGTATTTCCTGGTAATGTTTATTTGTTGATGTTTTTCTGGAACCGTTCCACACGTCGCCAGAATGTTCGTGAATATTGGCGGTATAAAAGCAGAGCGCCGACACACGATGCAGTCTCATGTATCCGACCCATTATGACCTATGCGGGTGCAGTATTCGCCCACGCCAAGTCCCATTCCATCCATAGGTTGCAAGCTTTGCAGAACCGTTTCCTCCGTAAAGCCACGGGAGCTCCCTTCTATGTCAGAAACGAGATCCTCCATCTCGACTGTAGAATCCCTACGATTCACCAGTTCCTAAAACGCATGTCCAAGCGTTACTTTGACTCCGCTCCTAGACATCGCAACCCCTTGGTTGTCGAAGCAGCCAACTATGTCCCTTCCCGAATTAGTCAGATCCGCCGCCCGAGGCATGTCCTTTCCGACCCTGATGATCCCATCACTCTCCTCCAAGAGCAGAATAGGGCCACCAGCACAATACACAAGAACAGACGCCTCCCGTCATTCCGACCTCGCCGCCGAGGTCCTTTGCGACCGCGACCGTGTCCCTGAGTAAATTATACTCCTCCCCGACCCTTGCTCGAAAACGAGGTGCCAGCAAGTTGTTGCCGCTGAGCACGTAGCTTTAAACTACCCCGCATAATAATCATGATTTAAACCAATTTTGATCCAGCCTGTCCCTTCTTGCTGTCCTCCCCTCAGCGACGCCCTAAGCCGAGGCTCGTACCCCACAGGGGGTGCCCTTAGCGAGCGTTCGCCTAGTTTTAATTTAGTTTAGTTTTTTGCCCCTGGCTGGAGGCTTTGAGTGTAGCAGCTTAAGGCACCCACAGGAAAGTCCGGTTAAGCAGCCAAGACCTTAGTGGTCAAAACTGCGAGATGCCCGTTTCAAAAAAAAAAAAAAAAAACACGATGCAGTCAGTCTGATTTAGGCGATACAACGAATCGAAGTGAACTAGAAGTGCGATATCTAAGCGAATAGTGATCAGTAGTGAATTTGTGATTAAGTTTTAAGTGTTTTGTGTTTAATAAAGTTATCTAATTGTCTGATTGGTAATAATTAATTTATCCCATACCCAGCTCGTAACAATTTGGTGTCAGAAGTGAGGGATAAATTATGCCAATCCTACCGAAGGACGACACGGACGGTATCCGTACCAGGAGTCAGCGACAGCAGGACATGGACCAAAGGCGGTTTGGACATTCTCCAACACAGACACCGGGTGGTGTCCAGCCTACGTCAGTGCCAGTCGCTGGCCCATCCGCAGTTCCTACAGCATCAATGGCGCCAGACTTGTCAGCTTTAATGGCACTGCTACAGGAGCAGTCTCGCCGTCAAGAGGAGCAGGCTCGCCGTCAAGAGGAGCTGGCTCGCCGTCAAGAGGAGCAGGCTCGCCGGTTGGAAGAGCAGTTGCAGCGAGACAAAGAGGAGCAGGTCCGCCGCCAAGACGAGCAAATGCTCCTCATAAAGGATCTTCATGCAACTTTTGGCAAAGACCTAAAGGTGATGAAGGATCAGGTACAGCAGCACGAGAATCGCCTCTCAGAAGCCGAACTTCAGATCGCTGGGGTGAAGAAGGCTTTGGGAGAACTGAAGACTGGAGACGTGACTGTAGCTTCAGTAGTTGCTGCACCTTCAGCGCGGGGCTTTAAGGTGCCTCCATTCGATGGCACATCTTCGTGGTCGGCTTATAAAATTCAATTTGAGGCCGTTATGAAGGCGAATGGATGGACAAAACCGCAAGCCATGACTGCGCTCACCTTGGGCCTCCGAGACCAGGCCCTAAACATTCTTGAGGCGCTTGGCAAGAATGTAACCTACGAGCAGCTGCTGGAGGCGTTAGAGTCCAGATACGGCGACGCGCACCTGGAGCACGTATTTCGTGCTAAGTTGAAGGATCGTGTTCAACGTAGTGCCGAGAACCTACAGCAGTGGGCCCTCGAAGTTGAAAAGCTGGTTCGGAAAGCATACCAGTCTGCCCCTGCACTTATCGATGGGAATCTGGTACAAGCGTTCGTTGATGGAATACGCGACCTAGAAGTTAGAGCCGCTGTGAGACTTGGGCATCATGAGACGCTGAAAGACGCCTTGGCCCATGCCTTAGAAGTAGAGGCAGTGAGGCAGGACCACCGAACGCACCGCGTCAGGGAGGTTGTAGCATCACCTGTACGCGACCGGCCGCAAGGGTACAGTCCTAGGTGCTACACTTGCGGAGAAAGGGGTCATCTTCGGTCAAGCTGTCCTAAGCGCAGCACCCCGAGAGAAGACCAGCAGGGAAGGGTGGCTGAAGTGACTGCCCAGCCACAGCAGGGAAACGAGTAAATGCCAGGACTGGGGGGCGGGTGCTGGCTGGTATTGAAAGAGCCCCGAGAATCTTGATCTCGCAAGCACATGATGGGAACAGCCTGACCATCAAAGGCGAAGTCAACGGAACACCATGCAAACTGACGTTGGATACTGGAGCTTCTCACACGGTCGTCAATTCTCACCTAGCAAGTCGGTTTTCTGGGGACTACGTCGATAACCACGACCGTATACGATTACTAACAGCTACCGGTCAGCACATAATCGTCCGAGGCAAGAAGGAGGTGGAATTAAAATTGGGTGACAGAACTTACCAGCACAAGGTCATCGTGGCCGATATAGTGGACGATTGCATCTTGGGCTTGGACTTCATGAGGAAACATCGTTGCGAGATCGACGTTGATCAAGGAGTATTGAAATGTGGTTCAGATGAAGTCTTCATGGAAGGTGCACCATCAGGAAAAGTGTACTGCTTGAAAGAGATTGTTCTTCCTCGCAGATCAGAAACAATTGTGCCAATTAGTTTACCACAGAATTCTGGACACAAAGATCGAAGTGTTCTGATAGAAAGGGTGAACAATGACTTCCCATGGAAGATGGCACGTACTCTGGTCAAGGCCACCAACGTCTCAGCAGTACGCATACTGAATCCAAGTGACAAGGAGCATGTGATCAAGAAGGGCACCTTGATCGGTACTTGCGAGGAAGTAGCTTGGATGCGTCAATTGCAGGATCCACCTACCGGAAATAAAATTCGTAGTGCAAGATTTGACGTGTCAACGCTTTTGGAAAACTGCGATTTAACTAAAGGAGAAATGGACAAGGCTAAGAAGATGTTACTTCAGTACGCCGACACTTTCTCTTCAAACGATGCTGACATAGGGAGAACTGGACTTGTTCAGCATAAGATTAATACAGGCAACGAGTTACCAATCCGTCAGCGACCAAGAAGACTGCCAGTTGCACGAGAAAAAGAGGTGGAAACCATGATTGAGGGAATGGTGAAGGACGGTGTTATAGAACCTTCATCGAGTCCATGGTGTTCTCCTGTGGTCCTGGTAAAGAAAAAAGACGGCAGTATGCGCTTCTGTGTGGATTATCGACGACTGAACGACGTCACGAAGAAGGACAGCTACCCGCTGCCTAGGATCGATGACACACTGGATACGCTGACTGGTATGAAGTGGTTTACCACACTTGACCTGAAAAGTGGCTACTGGCAAGTTGAAATAGACCCCAAGGATAAGGAGAAAACTGCATTTTCAACAGGAAAAGGGTTGTGGCAGTTTAAAGTTATGCCATTCGGTTTGTGCAATGCTCCTGCGACGTTTGAAAGGTTGATGATGGAGCAAGTACTCGCCGGATTGATTGGAGACGCATGTCTTGTATATCTAGACGACATTATCATCGTGGGCCGTACATTTGAAGATCACCTTAAAAACCTCAACCGAGTGCTGTCGAAAATCCAAACAGCAAATCTCAAGTTAAGTCCGAAAAAGTGCTCGTTTTTCAGACGACAAGTAAACTTTTTAGGACACATTGTTTCGGGGGAAGGTGTTCAAACAGACCCAGAAAAAGTAATCGTCGTCAAGGATTGGCCAGTTCCGAAAGACAAGACACAGGTCAGAGCATTTCTGGGTTTGTGCTCCTACTATCGAAGGTTTGTCAAGAATTTTGCCGACATTGCGAAACCTCTGCACAAACTCACTGAGGAAAAGCGAGAATTCTGTTGGGACGAGAACTGCGACGTCGCATTTCAGGAATTAAAGAAACGTCTGTGCAATACACCTATTTTGGGATATCCTGACACTGAAAATGACTTCATAGTTGACACCGATGCAAGTAATACTGGAATTGGGGGCGTGCTGTCTCAACGGAAAGGAGACCAAGAGGTTGTGATAGCATACTTCAGCAAGTCTTTATCCAAACCGGAAAGAAATTACTGCGTTACAAGACGGGAGCTGCTCGCTGTAGTAAAGACATTGCAGCACTTCAATAAATATTTGCTGGGACGTAAATTCCAATTACGAACTGACCATGCTGTATTGAAGTGGCTATTACAGTTTAAGAATCCAGAGGGGCAAGTGGCGAGATGGATTGAACTACTACAAGAGTTTGACTTCATAACTGAACATCGCAGTGGGAGAACTCACGGGAACGCAGACACCTTGTCAAGAAGGCCTTGTCCTGAAGACTGTAAGCACTGTGCAGGGCAAGAGACTAAGGAACTAGTGCCCGTGAGGATGCTTAGAACAGATCTCAGCGATGAATGGAAGGAAACCCTACAGCAGGCTCAGCAAAATGACTCGGACATCAAACCGATCTTCGAGTGGGTCAAAGCTGGTGCTCCTAAACCTAAGTGGAGTGATGTGGCTGCGATGAGTTCCATCACGAAGAGTTATTGGGCGCAATGGAACAGCTTGGTGATCCAGGATGGAGTCTTGTGCCGTAAATGGGAAAACGCTCGAGGGGACAGCTGTCATCTACAAATGATTGTCCCTAAAGCTAAGGTACCGGATGTTCTACGGCTCTACCATGATGGATGTTCAGGAGGACATATGGGGGTAAAAAGGACTGTACTAAAAATTCGAGAACGCTTTTACTGGATCCACTGTCGAGATGATGTGGAGGACTGGTTTCGCAAATGTACCAGTTGTGCGGCTGTGAAAGGACCCCACACACGCAGCCGAGGTGCATTAAAAGTGTACAACGTTGGAGCCCCTTGGGAACGGATAGCACTAGACGTTGCGGGACCATTTCCAGAAAGTGAGAGCGGAAACAAGTACTTCTTGGTGGTCATGGATTACTTCACAAAGTGGCCAGAAGTCTTCGCCATTCCTAACCAAGAAGCTACAACTGTCGCAGATAAATTAGTTCAGGAAGTTTTCTGTCGTTTTGGAGTACCCTTAGAAATACACAGTGATCAAGGAAGGAATTTTGAATCGCAAGTATTTCAGGAAACTTGTCGATTGATGGGTACCTACAAAACCAGAACCACCTCTTACCACCCACAATCTGATGGAATGGTGGAACGATTCAACCAAACGTTGGAGAGATATCTGGCAAAAGTCGTGGAAAGCAGGCAGAGGGATTGGGACAAGCACATACAGCCGTTTCTGCTGTCCTACCGCAGCGCAGTCCACGAAAGTACGACTGTGACGCCAGCCTTCGCGAACTTTGGAAGAGAATTACGGTTGCCTGCAGATTTAATCACTGGAGCTCCCCCTGATGCTCCACGTAGTGTAACAGATTACGCAAATGATTTGCGTAACAAGTTGAATGATGTTTATGAGCATATCCGACAATCCGGCCAACAGATGTCTGAGAAGACGAAGACCCGTTATGACCGCAAGGCAAACAGTAGGGGTTTCGACGAGGGTTCACTGGTGTGGTTACCTAACCCAGTGCGGAGCAAGGGGAAGTCTCCGAAATTGCAAGCAAATTGGGATGGACCATACCGAGTCGTGACTAGGATCAACGATGTCACCTACCGAATACAGAAGGGTCTACGAGGTGCGCCTAAGATTGTTCATGTAGACCGATTGGCCCGATACTACGGGGCTAATGATGCTCGGGACGAGCATGTCTAAGGAGGGGGCAGTGTTACGTCGTACGTACGAGATCTTTCGAGAAAGCACGGATTACAGTGTGTTTGCGCTAAAAACTTCGAGAAGCATTCCATTATTATTAGTTTGAAGTTAAGTAGGTAACTACTTATAAACAATATTAGAACTCGTCATTGTAATTTCGACCGTACGCCGAGGGCATAAAGTACCTATTTCTTTATTCGGTACAAGTAGGATATTATTTTTTATACCTACTACTTTTGTATTTCCTGGTAATGTTTATTTGTTGATGTTTTTCTGGAACCGTTCCACACGTCGCCAGAATGTTCGTGAATATTGGCGGTATAAAAGCAGAGCGCCGACACACGATGCAGTCACAACACTCTGCGCCTGGCATCGGACGCGGACGGACGTGCTGCGCTGCTGATTGTGGTTCCCGATAGTGACTCAAGCGATCCTGTTGCTGAGTCATCGTTTCGTCGCGTACTGCGACGCTCTTCATAGTCGATTATTATTAATCGACTATCGTCGACCAATTATTCGGAGTCTTTTTAAAGATACGATTAATTATCTGTTTCTTTTTTGGAGTATCGTCAACTGACTCTTCAAGTCATTTTGCCCCTTCAGGGAAAAACCACAGTTTCGTGGTCCTCGGTGGAAACCATACGGTGCCAACGAAACCGAGGGGGTGTTGACCCAATCACACCCGCCGAGCCCCTTCAGGGTTAGGCAGTCAATTGGCCGGGTCCCAGTGTTCGGCCTTGGGGGGTCTCCTAGTCGGCATTGGTGACAGTTTTCCTTCCTCAGCAACACACCTAGTGTCGGTCGGGTGTGTCTACACCCGGCGCACTAGACTGGTCAGGACCCCGTTGCACAATAAGATAGGCAACGGGCAAAAGCAAGCTTAGGGCTCACCATTAGGCACACAACCTCCCTGTCTACACCCGACAGGGAGGGTTTACACATCCCCGGTAGTCCGCCCGGGGAATTAAGTTATTAGGATTTTAATTAGGGAAAATTAGGTCCCAATTTTAATTAATCATTATGGAGGCCGTACAGAGTGACATTCAGTCACTCCGTAACGACCTCATTTCCCTCAGGAGTGAAAACTCCAAGCTCCTTGACCTCCTTAATAGAGTCCTTAAAAAGGACCCGACCCTTATCAATGAGTTCGGTAACGAATTCGAAGGTCTCGCTGCTTCACAGCAGACCTTAACTAGGTCCCAATCCATCGCTGACTTCAGCGATGTAATCGAGGCTCAATTTAGTCCCTGTCCCTCCGACAGCATGGACGTAGTAGAAGTCGCGACCGCCGTAGCCCGCGCCCCGACCCCCCATCCATTTTATACCCCCGACTCAGAGGCCCTAGCCTCTGCTCATTCTTCTTCCTCTTCCCACTCGGATGACGAAGGCTTCACGCCAGTCACCGGGAAAGGGAACAAGAGGAAGAAGAAGAAGCAGAGCTCGTCCCAAGCGAGCAAAGTAGTCGTCATCGACGACTCAATCATAGTCGCCCCTCAGGCAATCCCCACCATCACTCCCGCCGCTACTTGCACCCCCGTAGCTTCCCCCTCCACCGCCCCCCGCCCGATTGCGTCATCTTCACAAAGTGACGCACCTCGTTCCGCGCAAACATCCGGCCCTAAAAAGGTCGCGCCGCCACCTCCTGTCTTCATCCAAGACAAGGATAAGTGGACGGCTGTGTCTAAATGGTGTGTAGACCTAAAAATAGGCTACACTAGCGCCCGATCAACCCAACAGGGTATTAAAGTACTCATCCCTACGTCGAAAGATTATAGGGACTTAACCAGGGTCCTGAGAGAGAGAGGTGTGTCATTCCACACCTACTCCCTCCCAGAAGAAAGACAGATTAGGGTAGTAATTAAAAAGATCCCTAAGGAGATTCCCTCCGCAGACATCCTTGCCGACCTTCAGTCGCAGAATATCCCCGTCGACGAAGTGCACAGAATGCACCGCTCGCGCGGCAGGGAAGCATACGACATGGTTATTGTCGTGTGCTCCCCTACCGAGGGGCATCACCCCATATTCAATGTAAAGACTATCTGTCAATTAGTGGGCTTCACTATTGAGAAGCCCTGGAAAAACAGCGCCATAGGGCAATGCCACCGCTGCCAGCTATATGGCCATAGCCAGAAGCATTGCCATGCGAACCCCAGGTGCGTAAAGTGCCTGGGAGACCATGGCACTGCTGACTGCACCCGACCCAAAGATCGCAACTTGTGCGCCACCCCGCCAAGTTGCGTGCTGTGCGGCCTCGAAGGCCACACGGCTAACTACCGCGGATGTCCCAAAGCCCCTAAGGCTAACACAACAAAGCTGTCTAAGCGTCTAGACGCTAGGCAGCAACGTCAACAGGTCTTCCAACCTTTCCCCTCTTCTCAGATACCTCAGAGGCTAAGCCCACAGAGACCTAGCCCTTGGTCTCAGCTTAATTATAACCACCAGCAGACCTTCCCGGCTCTGGTTACCCCGCGCCCCCCTCCCCCTCACACCCCGCTATACTCCCTAATGGACCCGCGACTCCGCCCTCCTCCTCCCCCCGGCTTCCCCGCTCCCCAAGCGCCTACACAGCGTAGCGCTCCCCCCGCGACCTCCGCTAAACCCAACGTAAACCCGGTTACCCCGCGTCCCGTTCCCACTCCCGTGGCTAACAAAAATAACAACATTTACTCGGACCCCGCTAAAAATGCATTCAGCATAATTAGTTCCACCTTCATGACCTTCTGTACCCCCAGGGCTCAACAAATGGCCCTAGACATAGTAGAAGCCAGGAAATCAGGATGCTTCGAGCAAATCCAGAATGTATTCCTGGCTTACGAGGATATCACCTCCGCCCTCACATCCTTCACAAGACCCTCATAATGTATAACGCCTCTTATGAAAGGTTTAAACCCCGATCCCTAAAAATAGGAACTTTCAATGCCAATGGCTTATTTAATCAGAAAGATGAAATCGCAGAATTCCTCCGCGATCATCAGTTAGATCTTCTCCTCATACAGGAAACCTTCCTAAAGCCCCATAAACGAAACCCCTCCATTGCTAACTATCGTTTAATTCGAAATGATAGGACGCGCTGTCACGCGGGTGGCACTCTCATTTACTATAAAAAGGATCTGTATTGCATCCCTATGGACCCTCCACCTCTCTCCCGACTAGAAGTATCAGTCTGTCGCCTAGGCATGACTGGTCACTCGCCGATCACCCTAGTGTCGGTCTATATCCCTCCCATCCCAGCTCAGGCCTCAGAAAACTACCAACTTATTTCTGATGACCTACAGCTACTCTTCGGCATGAGCGACTCTGTCATTATGGCAGGGGACTTCAACGCCAAACATCCTTCTTGGAACAGTCAAATCACTACCCCCAGGGGCCGACACTTGTTCGACCTCTCTTCCATTCTTAACTTCGACATCATCGCTCCGATGAATCCCACTTATTATCCCCATATGGTTAATTACACCCCTGACGTCCTTGACATAACGCTCCTTAAGAACGTGAACTTACGACTTGACTCGATAGAAACGGTGCACGAGCTTACCTCTGACCACCCGCCCAGTTATCATTCATCTTGTATCCCGCATAGGTCCCTCTGACCCAATCCACCCTCTCCCCACTAGAAAGGTGACGGACTGGAAGAAAGTAAGCGAAAAGCTGAAATCCAACACGTCCCCCTTACTAGACTCTATTCCGGACCAATTTGACTCAATCGCTAACACGACAGCTGCGATCGACTCACTCACGGAGCACGTGCAAACCGTCCTGAGCGACTGCTCAAGGGAGGTTCCGGCAACAGATCCCTGTTACCTGAATCTCCCGGACGATGCGCGCGCCCTGCTGACTGAGAAGAACGCAGCTGTCCGTGCCTACAGCAGCTTTCCCTGCGCCGCCAACAAAGCCCACATGCGCTACTTACAGAGATCTGTAAGGACACGTATGGCGGAGCTGCGTGAAACGGGCTGGGACAAGATGCTGAGCGACCTTGAGCCTACCCACCTTGCCTTCTGGGAACTCCAGAGAAAACTCAGATCCCCTCACTCAGGCCATATGCCCCCCTTAGTCCGCCCGGACAAAACATTAGCCTTCGACGACATCGACAAAGCCGAGTGCCTAGCCGACAGTCTTGAAGCCCAATGCTCTCCCAGCACCCTACCAGTAGACAAAGCTCACCTCAATGAGGTCGACGCCGAAGTCGAACGTAGAGCCTCTATCCCTCCCACTGAAGACCCTGATTTTCCCCTGCCCCCCATCGAACCAGATGAGGTACATGAGATTATCAAAGGTCTGAAAAATCGCAAAGCCCCCGGTTCAGACGGACTCACCAATAGGGTGGTCCAACTATTCCCAGCCCATTTAATTATGCTTTTGACCACCATCTTCAATGGTGCGTTAAGCAATAACATTTTTCCCCAGACGTGGAAAGAGGCCACTGTCATAGGTATCCCTAAACCCGGAAAACCCAAAAATGAGCCATCAAGTTATAGGCCCATCAGTCTGCTCAAGGTTCTAGGCAAGATCTATGAGAGGCTTATTTATAAGCGTCTCAGAGACTATGCAGAGACCAAGGGCCTCATCCCCAACGAACAGTTCGGCTTTCGAACTCAGCACTCTAGCGTGCATCAGGTCCATCGTATTGTCGAGCTAATCAGCGGTGCTCTCACCCATGGCCGACAAACGAGCGTAGTATTCTTCGACATAGCAAAGGCGTTTGACAAAGTCTGGCACAACGGCTTAATTTATAAGCTCTACAAACTCGGTGTGCCGGATCGTCTCGTGCTCATCTTACGAGACTATTTGTCGAATCGCACCTTTCGCTTCCGCATCGAAGGAGCCCTTTCCTCCCCCCGCCCCATAAGGGCAGGAGTCCCTCAGGGCTCAGTATTAGCCCCCCTCATTTTCACTCTATTCACCAGCGACATCCCCAAACACAGATCGACGCAGTTGGCTCTGTTCGCAGACGATACAGCGATCATCTGTAAGGGAAATTCAGCTACGATGCTGCTAAACCTCCAAAGGGCTGTCAACAACCTTGGCGCCTGGTTTAGAAAATGGCGAATAGAAGTAAATCCCGACAAAAGTCAAGCGGTTAGCTTTTCTAAACCGAGAACTAGACCCCCCCCGTTCCCCCGACCTATCATGGTGATAGGTCGGGGGAACGGGGGGGGTTCGGCAAACCAATCCCTTGGGCTAGGCGCGCCAAATACCTAGGTGTTATCCTAGATCATCACCTCTCCTTTTCTGAGCACATAAAGACGGTTCGTTCGCGAGCCGCTTTCGCTCTAGGTAGACTCCATTTCGTTCTAAATGCACGCAGCAAATTGTCACTTAAGTGCAAACTGCGCATCTATACATCGTGTATCCAACCCATTATGACCTATGCGGGTGCAGTATTCGCCCACGCCAAGTCCCATTCCATCCATAGGTTGCAAGCCTTACAGAACCGTTTCCTCCGTAAAGCCACGGGAGCTCCCTTCTATGTCAGAAACGAGATCCTCCATCTCGACTGTAGAATCCCTACGATTCACCAGTTCCTAAAACGCATGTCCAAGCGTTACTTTGACTCCGCTCCTAGACATCGTAACCCCTTGGTTGTCGAAGCAGCCAATTATGTCCCCTCTAGAATTAGTCAGATCCGCCGTCCGCGGCATGTACTTTCCGACCCTGATGATCCCATCACACTCCTCCAAGAGCAGAATAGGGCCACCAGCACAATACACAAAAACAGACGCCTCCCGTCATTCCGACCTCGCCGCCGAGGTCCTTTGCGACCGCGACCGTGTCCCTCAGTAGATAATACTCCTCCCCGACCCTTGCTCGAAAACGAGGTGCCAGCAAGTTGTTGCCGCTGAGCACGTAGCTTTAAACTACCCCGTATAATAATCATGATTTAAACCAATTTTGATCCAGCCTGTCCCTTCTTGCTGTCCTCCCCTCAGCGACGCCCTAAGCCGAGGTTCGTACCCCACGGTGCCCTTAGCGAGCGTTCGCCTAGTTTTAATTTAGTTTAGTATTTTGCCCCTGGCTGGAGGCTTTGAGCGTAGCAGCTTAAGGCACCCACAGGAAAGTCCGGTTAAGCAGCCAAGACCTTAGTGGTCAAAACTGCGAGATGCCCGTTCAAAAAAAAAAAAAAAAACACGATGCAGTCAGTCTGATTTAGGCGATACAACGAATCGAAGTGAACTAGAAGTGCGATATCTAAGCGAATAGTGATCAGTAGTGAATTTGTGATTAAGTTTTAAGTGTTTTGTGTTTAATAAAGTTATCTAATTGTCTGATTGGTAATAATTAATTTATCCCATACCCAGCTCGTAACATTATTATAATTTTGGTTAGAAAACCTTTAAAATTCGAAGAGGTCTGGCATTAGTATGTAATTGTCATAAGCGCCATCTACATGTGATGATGACACATTAATTCAGGAGGTAATTTTCAATAGCAGTCAAATCCATTTTATGCCAAATTGAGAAAAGTGAACTTTTGTATGCCGTCATGACGTACGCTGTTGTGACGCTTTGGATGGTAAGTTTAGTTTACTATGGAGTTCAAGATTATTAAACAATAACAGAAATAAAGTTAATGCTTCTATTTACAGAGAAAACTGTGATTAAAAAACGGATTTGACTTCCTTTGTTCCTAAGGTGTGGATTTGACTAATTTTGTTAAAAAGCTGTCAGTATTTGACTAATTTTGTTAGGAAGCTGTCAGGATTTGACTACTTTTAAACAATTCAACTAAACAATTCAAATAGGGTTGTCATTGGTTCTATGCTATAAGGAAATTGCTTAAATAATAAATGAAACAGTTGACATGAAAATTAAGTAATTATTTATTTAAACAAGATTTAAGACGTATCTTAATGAACTTAGTACCTATTAACATGGAACAGAATAATCTTAATTCAAGATCGGTTTTCATTATACTTAGTAATATTTTTATCTCACAATCATATGACACAACATAGTATAAACAACAAGTATTTATATCAAATTAAAATTAAAATCAATTAATGTTTGATCAATTTATGTTTATAAACAAGAACATTTTGTGAACATGAAATAAATAAATAATTATTAAACTTAATTAAATTATTTAAAAAAAATGGTTTAGCACCTTGTGCTAGTGATATCTATATCATATCGCCAACACAAGGTTCTTCAACATGTTCTTCGCACATTACCTCCTCATCATCATCCACATCATTAATATTAGCATTATTCCTGTGACAGTCTATAACAGTTTTGTAATAGTCGAGGTCCTCTCTTTGCATCCAGTCTTTGCCAAAATGTTTCGTTAGTAGCTTATCTACATCATTAATTTTTTATTTTTTTTATTTTGGGTGAGGTGGTGATAGGTTCTGGTAATATGTCTGAAGCATATTTGCCTGGTTTAGTTATGGAACGTCGAGAACCGGTATCATTGTGGTAAAAAGGTTCACCTCTTACTATAATTCCTCGGGAATCTCCTTTCATTCTTGTGAATACGAACCTTTTACAAGACATTATTTTGAAGTGGAAAGCTTGGGTTCCCTTATGGATTTGTTGGCTTGCTGTATTGCAATCACATACTTCAATGTCCTTCAGATGAAAAACAGTTGCATGCTTTTTTATTATATCAACATACTCAGGTTGTACAATGGTATTTTTCTTCCTGATCTCTTTTTCAGCAACACCAAACACCCTATCGGGGGGAATAAATGAATGCCCCGTGACGGGAAAAATAAGTTCCACCTTTTTTAGTGATCTCGGTGCACTACTGCTGAACCATTTGGAAACCATTCCTATAGTAGTGGAGTTCTTATTTTGTCCAGAGCATCCATCAGCCATTATTCGGAGTACTTCTACCCCAGTGAAATCTACATTGTTTTGTAGGCAGTGATATAGTGCACTAGATAGTTCGTTTGACCCCTTTGCATGAACATCTTCGGTCCATACATAAGAAAATACATTTTCTTTTGTCAGTTCTGCATGGGAATGACCTACAACTATTGTATAGTTGTAAATGTACAACTGATGGGAATAATATGTGCTTTGGTCAGGGACTTTTGGTAACGGTTGGTTTTTGCCACAGTCAAAAGATAATATTTTTACTGTGGGATCAATGTCTGCCAGGAATGTGAAAAATGATTTGCTTCTTTTTTGGTGAACTGTCAGTTCAACTTGGATTTGGGCCTTGTTTGAATTGTCCTTCTCAATTTTGATTTTTTCCTTCAATTCTATACATGTGGAACACATGTCACTTCTTGGATGACTGAAACTTAAGTTAAATTTTGTGTTAAAAATTCTTCTAAAATATGACTCTTTACAATGAGAGAACTGTGATTTTTCTTCGATGAACATTTTGAACATTGATGCAATGCTTAACTCTGATGGCAGATAGGTACGCCGACTTTTAGATCGGCAGTAGTGCGATTCAACACCCTTAAATTTCTTTATAAATGAGACAATTGCATCTCTCAATCCTACGTTTTTGATCGACTTTCTATCCCCACCACGTCTTTCTATAGCCATCAAACCGGTATCTTGGTGTCTCATTAACACTCCTCTCACTCGACCCTTTTTAATCGATAGAGCATTCAAAAAAAAATTACGGCACACTGGTATCATCACCCCCTTAGAATCTCTTATATTGTAAACGATGCTCATATGTTTGGCATTGCCTCTTCCATTTACTAATCTTTTACGGACAGGGATAACAGTTTTGCAGGCTTTTATAATAAAATCATCTTGATACCGTTTATCAGGGTGAGCGTAGAACTGATCATGAAATCGTTTGATATCTTGCATTGATATATTAATACATCTATATGCCTCACTGTTATGTCTATACGGGTATCTCGACGGCAAGTTGGAACACGAATACCTGAAAAAGAAAAAAAAGCCTACATTAAAAACATTTTTTTGCT